>OX387240.1:139690292-149690292 GCA_947561735.1 Cenchrus americanus
CAAAGATGAAAAACTCATGTTTCGGGCCCGAATGCACTATTTCGGGGGTACCAAAGTTGTGAAGCATCCATTCTAGTCCATTGGACCCAAAATGATGTTTGGGAGTGTTTCGGAGCATTTCGCTAACCCTCGGCACGTCAAAGATGAAAAACTCATGTTTGGGGCTTGAATGCACTATTTCGGGGTACCAAAGTTGTGAAGCATCCATTCTAGTCCATTGGACCCAAAATGATGTTTGGGAGTGTTTCGGAGCATTTCGCTAACCCTCGGCACGTCAAAGATGAAAAACTCATGTTTCGGGCTTGAATGCACTATTTCGGGGGTACCAAAGTTGTGAAGCATCCATTCTAGTCCATTGGACCCAAAATGATGTTTGGGAGTGTTTCGGAGCATTTCGCTAACCCTCGGCACGTCAAAGATGAAAAACTCATGTTTCGGGCTTGAATGCACTATTTCGGGGGTACCAAAGTTGTGAAGCATCCATTCTAGTCCATTGGACCCAAAATGATGTTTGGGAGTGTTTCGGAGCATTTCGCTAACCCTCGGCACGTCAAAGATGAAAAACTCATGTTTCGGGCCCGAATGCACTATTTCGGGGGTACCAAAGTTGTGAAGCATCCATTCTAGTCCATTGGACCCAAAATGATGTTTGGGAGTGTTTCGGAGCATTTCGCTAACCCTCGGCACGTCAAAGATGAAAAACTCATGTTTCGGGCCTGAATGCACTATTTCGGGGTACCAAAGTTGTGAAGCATCCATTCTAGTCCATTGGACCCAAAATGATGTTTGGGAGTGTTTCGGAGCATTTCGCTAACCCTCGGCACGTCAAAGATGAAAAACTCATGTTTTGTGGGCCCGAAAAAACAATTTCGGGGTACCAAAGTTGTGAAGCATCCATTCTAGTCCATTGGACCCAAAATGATGTTTGGGAGTGTTTCGGAGCATTTCGCTAACCCTCGGCACGTCAAAGATGAAAAACTCATGTTTCGGGCCTGAATGCACTATTTCGGGGGTACCAAAGTTGTGAAGCATCCATTCTAGTCCATTGGACCCAAAATGATGTTTGGGAGTGTTTCGGAGCATTTCGCTAACCCTCGGCACGTCAAAGATGAAAAACTCATGTTTCGGGCCCGAATGCACTATTTCGGGGGTACCAAAGTTGTGAAGCATCCATTCTAGTCCATTGGACCCAAAATGATGTTTGGGAGTGTTTCGGAGCATTTCGCTAACCCTCGGCACGTCAAAGATGAAAAACTCATGTTTCGGGCTTGAATGCACTATTTCGGGGGTACCAAAGTTGTGAAGCATCCATTCTAGTCCATTGGACCCAAAATGATGTTTGGGAGTGTTTCGGAGCATTTCGCTAACCCTCGGCACGTCAAAGATGAAAAACTCATGTTTCGGGCTCGAATGCACTATTTCGGGGGTACCAAAGTTGTGAAGCATCCATTCTAGTCCATTGGACCCAAAATGATCTTTGGGAGTGTTTCGGAGCATTTCGCTAACCCTCGGCACGTCAAAGATGAAAAACTCATGTTTCGGGCTTGAATGCACTATTTCGGGGGTACCAAAGTTGTGAAGCATCCATTCTAGTCCATTGGACCCAAAATGATGTTTGGGAGTGTTTCGGAGCATTTCGCTAACCCTCGGCACGTCAAAGATGAAAAACTCATGTTTCGGGCCCGAATGCACTATTTCGGGGGTACCAAAGTTGTGAAGCATCCATTCTAGTCCATTGGACCCAAAATGATGTTTGGGAGTGTTTCGGAGCATTTCGCTAACCCTCGGCACGTCAAAGATGAAAAACTCATGTTTCGGGCCTGAATGCACTATTTCGGGGTACCAAAGTTGTGAAGCATCCATTCTAGTCCATTGGACCCAAAATGATGTTTGGGAGAGTTTCGGAGCATTTTGCTAACCCTCGGCACGTCAAAGATGAAAAACTCATGTTTCGGGCCTGAATGCACTATTTCGGGGGTACCAAAGTTGTGAAGCATCCATTCTAGTACATTGGTCCCAAAATGATGTTTGGAAGTGTTTCGGAGCATTTCACTAACCCTCGACACGTCAAAGATGAAAAACTCATATGTCGGGCTTGAATGCACAATTTCGGGGTACCAAAGTTGTGAAGCATCCATTCTAGTACATTGGACCCAAAAAGATATTTGGGACTGTTTCGGAGCATTTCGCTGACCCTCGGCACGTCAAAGATGAAAAACTCATGTGTTGGGCCTGAATGCACTATTTCGGGGGTACCAATGTTGTGAAGCATCCATTCTAGTACATTGGACCCAAAATGATGTTTGGGAGTGTTTCGGAGCATTTCACTGACCCTCGGCACGTCAAAGATGAAAAACTCATATGTCGGGCCTGAATGCACTATTTCGGGGGTACCAAAGTTGTGAAGCATCCATTCTAGTCAATTGGTCCCAAAATGATGTTTGGGAGTGTTTCGGAGCATTTCGCTAACCCTCGGCACGTTAAAGATGAAAAACTCATGTGTCGGGCCTGAATGCACTATTTTGGGGGTACCGAAGTTGTGAAGCATCCATTCTAGTCCATTGGACCCAAAATGATGTTTGGGAGAGTTTCGGAGCATTTTGCTAACCCTCGGCACGTCAAAGATGAAAAACTCATGTTACGGGCTTGAATGCACTATTTTGGGGGTACCAAAGTTGTGAAGCATCCATTCTAGTCCATTGGACCCAAAATGATGTTTGGGAGTGTTTCGGAGCATTTCGCTAACCCTCGGCACGTCAAAGATGAAAAACTCATGTTTCGGGCTTTGAATGCACTATTTCGGGGGTACCAAAGTTGTGAAGCATCCATTCTAGTCCATTGGACCCAAAATGATGTTTGGGAGTGTTTCGGAGCATTTCGCTAACCCTCGGCACGTCAAAGATGAAAAACTCATGTTTCGGGCCCGAATGCACTATTTCGGGGGTACCAAAGTTGTGAAGCATCCATTCTAGTCCATTGGACCCAAAATGATGTTTGGGAGTGTTTCGGAGCATTTCGCTAACCCTCGGCACGTCAAAGATGAAAAACTCATGTTTCGGGCCCGAATGCACTATTTCGGGGGTACCAAAGTTGTGAAGCATCCATTCTAGTCCATTGGACCCAAAATGATGTTTGGGAGTGTTTCGGAGCATTTCGCTAACCCTCGGCACGTCAAAGATGAAAAACTCATGTTTCGGGCTTGAATGCACTATTTCGGGGGTACCAAAGTTGTGAAGCATCCATTCTAGTCCATTGGACCCAAAATGATGTTTGGGAGTGTTTCGGAGCATTTCGCTAACCCTCGGCACGTCAAAGATGAAAAACTCATGTTTCGGGCGTGAATGCACTATTTCGGGGGTACCAAAGTTGTGAAGCATCCATTCTAGTCCATTGGACCCAAAATGATGTTTGGGAGTGTTTCGGAGCATTTCACTAACCCTCGGCACGTCAAAGATGAAAAACTCATGTTTCGGGCCTGAATGCACTATTTCGGGGGTACCAAAGTTGTGAAGCATCCATTCTAGTCCATTGGACCCAAAATGATGTTTGGGAGTGTTTCGGAGCATTTCGCTAACCCTCGGCACGTCAAAGATGAAAAACTCATGTTTCGGGCCTGAATGCACTATTTCGGGGGTACCAAAGTTGTGAAGCATCCATTCTAGTCCATTGGACCCAAAATGATGTTTGGGAGTGTTTCGGAGCATTTCGCTAACCCTCGGCACGTCAAAGATGAAAAACTCATATGTCGGGCTTGAATGCACTATTTAGGGGTACCAAAGTTGTGAAGCATCCATTCTAGTACATTGGACCCAAAAAGATATTTGGGACAGTTTCGGAGCATTTCGCTGACCCACGGCACGTCAAAGATGAAAAACTCATGTTACGGGCCTGAATACACTATTTCGGGGTACCAAAGTTGTGAAGCATCCATTCTCGTCCATTGGTCCCAAAATGATGTTTGGGAGTGTTTCGGAGCATTTCGCTAACCCTCGGCACGTCAAAGATGAAAAACTCATGTTTCGGGCCTGAATGCACTATTTCGGGGGTACCAAAGTTGTGAAGCATCCATTCTAGTCTATTGGACCCAAAATGATGTTTGGGAGTGTTTCGGAGCATTTCGCTAACCCTCGACACGTCAAAGATGAAAAACTCATATGTCGGGCTTGAATGCACTATTTCGGGGTACCAAAGTTGTGAAGCATCCATTCTAGTACATTGGACCCAAAAAGATATTTGGGACTGTTTCGGAGCATTTCGCTGACCCTCGGCACGTCAAAGATGAAAAACTCATGTTTCGGGCCTGAATGCACTATTTTGGGGGTACCAAAGTTGTGAAGCATCCATTCTAGTCCATTGGACCCAAAATGATGTTTGGGAGTGTTTCGGAGCATTTCGCTAACCCTCGGCACGTCAAAGATGAAAAACTCATGTGTCGGGTCTGAATGCACTATTTCGGGGGTACCAATGTTGTGAAGCATCCATTCTAGTCCATTGGTCCCAAAATGATGTTTGGTAGTGTTTCGGAGCATTTCGCTAACCCTCGGCACGTCAAAAATGAAAAACTCATGTTTCGGGTCTGAATGCACTATTTCGGGGGTACCAAAGTCGTGAAGCATCCATTCTAGTCCATTGGACCCAAAATGATCTTTGGGAGTGTTTCGGAGCATTTCGCTAACCCTCGGCACGTCAAAGATAAAAAAACTCATGTAAGGGGCTTGAATACACTATTTCGGGGTACCAAAGTTGTGAAGCATCCATTCTATTCCATTGGACCCAAAATGATGTTTGGCAGTGTTTCAGAGCATTTCGCTAACCCTCGGCACGTCAAAGATGAAAAAATCATGTGTCGGGCCTGAATGCACTATTTCGGGGGTACCAAAGTTGTGAAGCATCCATTCTAGTACATTGGACCCAAAATGATGTTTGGGAGTGTTTCGGAGCATTTCGCTAACCCTCGGCATGTCAAAGATGAAAAACTCATGTTTCGGGCCTGAATGCACTATTTCGGGGTACCAAAGTTGTGAAGCATCCATTCTAGTCCATTGGACCCAAAATGATGTTTGGGAGTGTTTCAGAGCATTTCGCTAACCCTCGGCACGTCAAAGATGAAAAACTCATGTTTCGGGCCTGAATGCACTATTTCGGGGTACCAAAGTTGTGAAGCATCCATTCTAGTCCATTGGACCCAAAATGATGTTTGGGAGTGTTTCGGAGCATTTCGCTACATTTCGCTAACCCTCGGCACGTCAAAGATGAAAAACTCATGTTTCGGGCCTGAATGCACTATTTCGGGGGTACCAAAGTTGTGAAGCATCCATTCTAGTACATTGGACCCAAAATGATGTTTGGGAGTGTTTCGGAGCATTTCACTGACCCTCGGCACGTCAAAGATGAAAAACTCATGTGTCGGGCCTGAATGCACTATTTCGGGGGTACCAAAGTTGTGAAGCATCCATTCTAGTCCATTGGACCCAAAATGATGTTTGGGAGTGTTTCGGAGCATTTCGCTAACCCTCGGCACGTCAAAGATGAAAAACTCATGTTTCGGGCTTGAATGCACTATTTCGGGGGTACCAAAGTTGTGAAGCATCCATTCTAGTCCATTGGACCCAAAATGATGTTTGGGAGTGTTTCGGAGCATTTCGCTAACCCTCGGCACGTCAAAGATGAAAAACTCATGTTTCGGGCTTGAATGCACTATTTCGGGGGTACCAAAGTTGTGAAGCATCCATTCTAGTCCATTGGACCCAAAATGATGTTTGGGAGTGTTTCGGAGCATTTCGCTAACCCTCGGCACGTCAAAGATGAAAAACTCATGTTTCGGGCCCGAATGCACTATTTCGGGGGTACCAAAGTTGTGAAGCATCCATTCTAGTCCATTGGACCCAAAATGATGTTTGGGAGTGTTTCGGAGCATTTCGCTAACCCTCGGCACGTCAAAGATGAAAAACTCATGTTTCGGGCCCGAATGCACTATTTCGGGGGTACCAAAGTTGTGAAGCATCCATTCTAGTCCATTGGACCCAAAATGATGTTTGGGAGTGTTTCGGAGCATTTCGCTAACCCTCGGCACGTCAAAGATGAAAAACTCATGTTTCGGGCCCGAATGCACTATTTCGGGGGTACCAAAGTTGTGAAGCATCCATTCTAGTCCATTGGACCCAAAATGATGTTTGGGAGTGTTTCGGAGCATTTCGCTAACCCTCGGCACGTCAAAGATGAAAAACTCATGTTTCGGGCCTTGAATGCACTATTTCGGGGGTACCAAAGTTGTGAAGCATCCATTCTAGTCCATTGGACCCAAAATGATGTTTGGGAGTGTTTCGGAGCATTTCGCTAACCCTCGGCACGTCAAAGATGAAAAACTCATGTTTCGGGCTCGAATGCACTATTTCGGGGGTACCAAAGTTGTGAAGCATCCATTCTAGTCCATTGGACCCAAAATGATGTTTGGGAGTGTTTCGGAGCATTTCGCTAACCCTCGGCACGTCAAAGATGAAAAACTCATGTTTCGGGCTTGAATGCACTATTTCGGGGGTACCAAAGTTGTGAAGCATCCATTCTAGTCCATTGGACCCAAAATGATGTTTGGGAGTGTTTCGGAGCATTTCGCTAACCCTCGGCACGTCAAAGATGAAAAACTCATGTTTCGGGCTCGAATGCACTATTTCGGGGGTACCAAAGTTGTGAAGCATCCATTCTAGTCCATTGGACCCAAAATGATGTTTGGGAGTGTTTCGGAGCATTTCGCTAACCCTCGGCACG
Source organism: Cenchrus americanus (assembly GCA_947561735.1). NCBI lineage: Eukaryota > Viridiplantae > Streptophyta > Magnoliopsida > Poales > Poaceae > Cenchrus > Cenchrus americanus. The sequence goes on from OX387240.1 coordinate 139,697,058, forward strand.
TCAAAGATGAAAAACTCATGTTTCGGGCTTGAATGCACTATTTCGTGGTACCAAAGTTGTGAAGCATCCATTCTAGTCCATTGGTCCCAAAAGGATGTTTGGGAGTGTTTCGGAGCATTTCGCTAACCTTCGGCACGTAAAAGATGAGAAACTCGTGTTTCGGTTTTGAATGCACTATTTCGGGGGTACCAAAGTTGTGAAGCATCCATTCTAGTCCATTGGACCCAAAATGATGTTTGGGAGTGTTTCGGAGCATTTCGCTAACCCTCGGCACGTCAAAGATGAAAAACTCATGTTTCGGGCTTGAATGCACTATTTCGGGGTACCAAAGTTGTGAAGCATCCATTCTAGTCCATTGGACCCAAAATGATGTTTGGGAGTGTTTCGGAGCATTTCGCTAACCCTCGGCACGTCAAAGATGAAAAACTCATGTTTCGGGCATGAATGCAGTATTTCGGTGGTACCAAAGTTGTGAAGCATCCATTCTAGTCCACTGGACCCAAAATGATGTTTGGGAGTGTTTCGGAGCATTTCGCTAACCCTCGGCACGTCAAAGATGAAAAACTCATGTTTCGGGCCTGAATGCAATATTTCGGGCATACCAAAGTTGTCAAGCTTCCATTCTAGTCCATTGGACCCAAAATGATGTTTGGGAGTGTTTCGGAGCATTTCGCTAACCTTCGGCAAGTAAAAGATGAAAAACTCATGTTTCGGGCTTGAATGCACTATTTCGGGGGTACCAAAGTTGTGAAGCATCCATTCTAGTCCATTGGACCCAAAATGATGTTTGGGAGTGTTTCGGAGCATTTCGCTAACCCTCGGCACGTCAAAGATGAAAAACTCATGTTTCGGGCTTGAATGCACTATTTCGGGGGTACCAAAGTTGTGAAGCATCCATTCTAGTCCATTGGACCCAAAATGATGTTTGGGAGTGTTTCGGAGCATTTCGCTAACCCTCGGCACGTCAAAGATGAAAAACTCATGTTTCGGGCTTGAATGCACTATTTCGGGGGTACCAAAGTTGTGAAGCATCCATTCTAGTCCATTGGACCCAAAATGATGTTTGGGAGTGTTTCGGAGCATTTCGCTAACCCTCGGCACGTCAAAGATGAAAAACTCATGTTTCGGGCTTGAATGCACTATTTCGGGGGTACCAAAGTTGTGAAGCATCCATTCTAGTCCATTGGACCCAAAATGATGTTTGGGAGTGTTTCGGAGCATTTCGCTAACCCTCGGCACGTCAAAGATGAAAAACTCATGTTTCGGGCCTGAATGCACTATTTCGGGGGTACCAAAGTTGTGAAGCATCCATTCTAGTCCATTGGACCCAAAATGATGTTTGGGAGTGTTTCGGAGCATTTCGCTAACCCTCGGCACGTCAAAGATGAAAAACTCATATGTCGGGCTTGAATGCACTATTTCGGGGGTACCAAAGTTGTGAAGCATCCATTCTAGTCCATTGGACCCAAAATGATGTTTGGGAGTGTTTCGGAGCATTTCGCTAACCCTCGGCACGTCAAAGATGAAAAACTCATGTTTCGGGCTTGAATGCACTATTTCGGGGGTACCAAAGTTGTGAAGCATCCATTCTAGTCCATTGGACCCAAAATGATGTTTGGGAGTGTTTCGGAGCATTTCGCTAACCCTCGGCACGTCAAAGATGAAAAACTCATGTACAACTTTTTTCATTTGAAGCATCCATTCTAGTCCATTGGACCCAAAATGATGTTTGGGAGTGTTTGAATTTGCCCATGAAAAACTCATGTTTCGGGCCTTGAATGCACTATTTCGGGGGTACCAAAGTTGTGAAGCATCCATTCTAGTCCATTGGACCCAAAATGATGTTTGGGAGTGTTTCGGAGCATTTCGCTAACCCTCGGCACGTCAAAGATGAAAAACTCATGTTTCGGGCTTGAATGCACTATTTCGGGGGTACCAAAGTTGTGAAGCATCCATTCTAGTCCATTGGACCCAAAATGATGTTTGGGAGTGTTTCGGAGCATTTCGCTAACCCTCGGCACGTCAAAGATGAAAAACTCATGTTTCGGGCTCGAATGCACTATTTCGAATGCACTATTTCGGGGGTACCAAAGTTGTGAAGCATCCATTCTAGTCCATTGGACCCAAAATGATGTTTGGGAGTGTTTCGGAGCATTTCGCTAACCCTCGGCACGTCAAAGATGAAAAACTCATGTTTCGGGCCTTGAATGCACTATTTCGGGGTACCAAAGTTGTGAAGCATCCATTCTAGTCCATTGGACCCAAAATGATGTTTGGGAGTGTTTCGGAGCATTTCGCTAACCCTCGGCACGTCAAAGATGAAAAACTCATGTTTCGGGCTTGAATGCACTATTTCGGGGGTACCAAAGTTGTGAAGCATCCATTCTAGTCCATTGGACCCAAAATGATGTTTGGGAGTGTTTCGGAGCATTTCGCTAACCCTCGGCACGTCAAAGATGAAAAACTCATGTTTCGGGCCCGAATGCACTATTTCGGGGGTACCAAAGTTGTGAAGCATCCATTCTAGTCCATTGGACCCAAAATGATGTTTGGGAGTGTTTCGGAGCATTTCGCTAACCCTCGGCATGTCAAAGATGAAAAACTCATGTTTCGGGCCTGAATGCACTATGTCGGGGGTACCAAAGTTGTGAAGCATCCATTCTAGTCCATTGGACCCAAAATGATGTTTGGGAGAGTTTCGGAGCATTTTGCTAACCCTCGGCACGTCAAAGATGAAAAACTCATATGTCGGGCTTGAATGCACAATTTCGGGGTACCAAAGTTGTGAAGCATCCATTCTAGTACATTGGACCCAAAAAGATATTTGGGACTGTTTCGGAGCATTTCGCTGACCCTCGGCACGTCAAAGATGAAAAACTCATGTGTCGGGCCTGAATGCACTATTTTGGGGGTACCAAAGTTGTGAAGCATCCATTCTAGTCCATTGGACCCAAAATGATGTTTGGGAGAGTTTCGGAGCATTTTGCTAACCCTCGGCACGTCAAAGATGAAAAACTCATGTTTCGGGCCTGAATGCACTATTTCGGGGTACCAAAGTTGTGAAGCATCCATTCTAGTCCATTGGTCCCAAAATGATGTTTGGGAGTGTTTCGGAGCATTTCGCTAACCCTCAGCACGTCAAAGATGAAAAACTCATGTTTCATGACTGAATGCACTATTTCGGGGTACCAAAGTTGTGAAGCATCCATTCTAGTCCATTGGTCCCAAAATGATGTTTGGGAGTGTTTCGGAGCATTTCGCTAACCCTCGGCACGTCAAAGATGAAAAACTCATGTTTCGGGCTTGAATGCACTATTTCGGGGGTACCAAAGTTGTGAAGCATCCATTCTAGTCCATTGGACCCAAAATGATGTTTGGGAGTGTTTCGGAGCATTTCGCTAACCCTCGGCACGTCAAAGATGAAAAACTCATGTTAGGGGCTTGAATACACTATTTCGGGGTACCAAAGTTGTGAAGCATCCATTCTAGTCCATTGGTCCCAAAATGATGTTTGGGAGTGTTTCGGAGCATTTCGCTAACCCTCGGCACGTCAAAGATGAAAAACTCATGTTTCGGGCCTGAATGCACTATTTCGGGGTACCAAAGTTGTGAAGCATCCATTCTAGTCCATTGGTCCCAAAATGATGTTTGGGAGTGTTTCGGAGCATTTCGCTAACCCTCGGCACGTCAAAGATGAAAAACTCATGTTTCGGGCCTGAATACACTATTTCGGGGTACCAAAGTTGTGAAGCATCCATTCTAGTCCATTGGACCCAAAAAGATATTTGGGACTGTTTCGGAGCATTTCGCTGACCCTCGGCACGTCAAAGATGAAAAACTCATATGTCGAGCTTGAATGCACTATTTCGGGGTACCAAAGTTGTGAAGCATCCATTCTAGTCCATTGGACCCAAAAAGATATTTGGGACTGTTTCGGAGCATTTCGCTAACCCTCGACACGTCAAAGATGAAAAACTCATGTTTCGGGCCTGAATGCACTATTTCGGGGGTACCAAAGTTGTGAAGCATCCATTCTAGTCCATTGGACCCAAAATGATGATTTTGGGAGTGTTTCGGAGCATTTCGCTAACCCTCGGCACGTCAAAGATGAAAAACTCATGTTTCGGGCCTGAATGCACTATTTCGGGGGTACCAAAGTTGTGAAGCATCCATTCTAGTCCATTGGACCCAAAATGATGTTTGGGAGTGTTTCGGAGCATTTCGCTAACCCTCGGCACGTCAAAGATGAAAAACTCATGTTTCGGGCCTTGAATGCACTATTTCGGAGGTACCAAAGTTGTGAAGCATCCATTCTAGTCCATTGGACCCAAAATGATGTTTGGGAGTGTTTCGGAGCATTTCGCTAACCCTCGGCACGTCAAAGATGAAAAACCCATGTTACGGGCATGAATACACTATTTCGGGGTACCAAAGTTGTGAAGAATCCATTCTAGTCCATTGGACCCAAAATGATGTTTGGGAGTGTTTCGGAGCATTTCGCTAACCCTCGGCACGTCAAAGATGAAAAACTCATGTGTCGGGCTTGAATGCACTATTTCGGGGGTACCAAAGTTGTGAAGCATCCATTCTAGTCCATTGGACCCAAAATGATGTTTGGGAGTGTTTCGGAGCATTTCGCTAACCCTCGGCACGTCAAAGATGAAAAACTCATGTTTCGGGCCTGAATGCACTATTTCGGGGGTACCAAAGTTGTGAAGCATCCATTCTAGTCCATTGGACCCAAAATGATGTTTGGGAGTGTTTCGGAGCATTTCGCTAACCCTCGGCACGTCAAAGATGAAAAACTCATGTGTCGGGCCTGAATGCACTATTTCGGGGGTACCAAAGTTGTGAATCATCCATTCTAGTCCATTGGACCCAAAATGATGTTTGGGAGTGTTTCGGAGCATTTCGCTAACCCTCGGCACGTCAAAGATGAAAAACTCATGTTTCGGGCTTGAATGCACTATTTCGGGGGTACCAAAGTTGTGAATCATCCATTCTAGTCCATTGGACCCAAAATGATGTTTGGGAGTGTTTCGGAGCATTTCGCTAACCCTCGGCACGTCAAAGATGAAAAACTCATATGTCGGGCTTGAATGCACTATTTCGGGGTACCAAAGTTGTGAAGCATCCATTCTAGTACATTGGACCCAAAAAGATATTTGGGACTGTTTCGGAGCATTTCGCTGACCCTCGGCACGTCAAAGATGAAAAACTCATGTGTCGGGCCTGAATGCACTATTTCGGGGGTACCAATGTTGTGAAGCATCCATTCTAGTACATTGGACCCAAAATGATGTTTGGGAGTGTTTCGGAGCATTTCGCTAACCCTCGGCACGTCAAAGATGAAAAACTCATGTTTCGGGCTTGAATACACTATTTCGGGGCACCAAAGTTGTGAAGCATCCATTCTAGTCCATTGGACCCAAAAAGATATTTGGGACTGTTTCGGAGCATTTCGCTGACCCTCGGCACGTCAAAGATGAAAAACTCATATGTCGGGCTTGAATGCACTATTTCGGGGTACCAAAGTTGTGAAGCATCCATTCTAGTACATTGGACCCAAAAAGATATTTGGGACTGTTTCGGAGCATTTCGCTGACCCTCGGCACGTCAAAGATGAAAAACTCATGTTTCGGGCCTGAATGCACTATTTTGGGGGTACCAAAGTTGTGAAGCATCCATTCTAGTCTATTGGACCCAAAATGATGTTTGGGAGTGTTTCGGAGCATTTCGCTAACCCTCGGCACGTCAAAGATGAAAAACTCATGTTTCGGGCTTGAATACACTATTTCGTGGTACCAAAGTTGTGAAGCATCCATTCTATTCCATTGGCCCCAAAAGGATGTTTGGGAGTGTTTCGGAGCATTTCGCTAACCCTCGGCACGACAAAGATGAAAAACTCATGTTTCGGGCCTGAATGCACTATTTCGGAGGTACCAAAGTTGTGAAGCATCCATTCTAGTACATTGGACCCAAAATGATGTTTGGGAGTGTTTCGGAGCATTTCGCTAACCCTCGGCACGTCAAAGATGAAAAACTCATGTGTGGGGCCTGAATGCACTATTTCGGGGGTACCAAAGTTGTGAAGCATCCATTCTAGTCCATTGGACCCAAAATGATGTTTGGGAGTGTTTCGGAGCATTTCGCTAACCCTCGGCACGTCAAAAATGAAAAACTCATGTTTCGGGTTCGAATGCACTATTTCGGGGGTACCAAAGTTGTGAAGCATCCATTCTAGTCCATTGGACCCAAAATGATGTTTGGGAGTGTTTCGGAGCATTTCGCTAACCCTCGGCACGTCAAAGATGAAAAACTCATGTTTCGGGCTTGAATGCACTATTTCGGGGGTACCAAAGTTGTGAAGCATCCATTCTAGTTCATTGGACCCAAAATGATGTTTGGGAGTGTTTCGGAGCATTTCGCTAACCCTCGGCACGTCAAAGATGAAAAACTCTTGTTTTGGGCCTGAATGCACTATTTCGGGGGTACCAAAGTTGTGAAGCATCCATTCTAGTCCATTGGACCCAAAATGATGTTTGGGAGTGTTTCGGAGCATTTTGCTAACCCTCGGCACGTCAAAGATGAAAAACTCATGTTTCGGGCCTGAATGCACTATTTCGGGGGTACCAAAGTTGTGAAGCATCCATTCTAGTCCATTGGACCCAAAATGATGTTTGGGAGTGTTTCGGAGCATTTCGCTAACCCTCGGCACGTCAAAGATGAAAAACTCATGTTTCGGGCACTTGAATGCACTATTTCGGGGGTACCAAAGTTGTGAAGCATCCATTCTAGTCCATTGGACCCAAAATGATGTTTGGGAGTGTTTCGGAGCATTTCGCTAACCCTCGGCACGTCAAAGATGAAAAACTCATGTTTCGGGCCTGAATGCACTATTTCGGGGGTACCAAAGTTGTGAAGCATCCATTCTAGTCCATTGGACCCAAAATGATGTTTGGGAGTGTTTCGGAGCATTTCGCTAACCCTCGGCACGTCAAAGATGAAAAACTCATGTTTCGGGCCTTGAATGCACTATTTCGGGGGTACCAAAGTTGTGAAGCATCCATTCTAGTCCATTGGACCCAAAATGATGTTTGGGAGTGTTTCGGAGCATTTCGCTAACCCTCGGCACGTCAAAGATGAAAAATCATGTTTCGGGCCTTGAATGCACTATTTCGGGGGTACCAAAGTTGTGAAGCATCCATTCTAGTCCATTGGACCCAAAATGATGTTTGGGAGTGTTTCAGAGCATTTCGCTAACCCTCGGCACGTCAAAGATGAAAAACTCATGTGTCGGGCCTGAATGCACTATTTCGGGGTACCAAAGTTGTGAAGCATCCATTCTAGTCCATTGGACCCAAAATGATGTTTGGGAGTGTTTCGGAGCATTTCGCTAACCCTCGGCACGTCAAAGATGAAAAACTCATGTTTCGGGCCTAAATGCACTATTTCGTGGTACCAAAGTTGTGAAGCATCCATTCTAGTCCATTGGACCCAAAATGATGTTTGGGAGTGTTTCGGAGCATTTCGCTAACCCTCGGCACGTCAATGATGAAAAACTCATGTTTCGGGCTTGAATGCACTATTTCGGGGTACCAAAGTTGTGAAGCATCCATTCTAGTCCATTGGACCCAAAATGATGTTTGGGAGTGTTTCGGAGCATTTCGCTGACCCTCGGCACGTCAAAGATGAAAAACTCATGTGTCGGGCCTGAATGCACTATTTCGGGGGTACCAATGTTGTGAAGCATCCATTCTAGTACATTGGACCCAAAATGATGTTTGGGAGTGTTTCGGAGCATTTCACTGACCCTCGGCACGTCAAAGATGAAAAACTCATATGTCGGGCCTGAATGCACTATTTCGGGGTACCAAAGTTGTGAAGCATCCATTCTAGTCCATTGGACCCAAAATGATGTTTGGGAGAGTTTCGGAGCATTTTGCTAACCCTCGGCACGTCAAAGATGAAAAACTCATGTTTCGGGCCTGAATGCACTATTTCGGGGGTACCAAAGTTGTGAAGCATCCATTCTAGTCCATTGGACCCAAAATGATGTTTGGGAGTGTTTCGGAGCATTTCGCTAACCCTCGGCACGTCCAAGATAAAAAACTCATGTTTCGGGCCTGAATGCAATATTTCGGGGGTACCAAAGTTGTGAAGCTTCCATTCTACTCCATTGGACCCAAAATGATGTTTGGGAGTGTTTCGGAGCATTTCGCTAACCTTCGGCAAGTAAAAGATGAAAAACTCATGTTTCGGGCCTGAATGCAATATTTCGGGGGTACCAAAGTTGTGAAGCATCCATTCTAGTCCATTGGACCCAAAATGATGTTTGGGAGTGTTTCGGAGCATTTCGCTAACCCTCGACACGTCAAAGATGAAAAACTCATATGTCGGGCTTGAATGCACTATTTCGGGGTACCAAAGTTGTGAAGCATCCATTCTAGTACATTGGACCCAAAAAGATATTTGGGACTGTTTCGGAGCATTTCGCTGACCCTCGGCACGTCAAAGATGAAAAACTCATGTGTCGGGCCTGGAATGCACTATTTCGGGGGTACCAAAGTTGTGAAGCATCCATTCTAGTCCATTGGACCCAAAATGATGTTTGGGAGTGTTTCGGAGCATTTCGCTAACCCTCGGCACGTCAAAGATGAAAAACTCATGTGTCGGGCCTGAATGCACTATTTTGGGGGTACCAAAGTTGTGAAGCATCCATTCTAGTCCATTGGACCCAAAATGATGTTTGGGAGAGTTTCGGAGCATTTTGCTAACCCTCGGCACGTCAAAGATGAAAAACTCATGTTTCGGGCCTGAATGCACTATTTCGGGGGTACCAAAGTTGTGAAGCATCCATTCTAGTCCATTGGACCCAAAATGATGTTTGGGAGTGTTTCGGAGCATTTCGCTAACCCTCGGCACGTCAAAGATGAAAAACTCATGTTTCGGGCTTGAATGCACTATTTCGGGGGTACCAAAGTTGTGAAGCATCCATTCTAGTCCATTGGACCCAAAATGATGTTTGGGAGTGTTTCGGAGCATTTCGCTAACCCTCGGCACGTCAAAGATGAAAAACTCATGTTTCGGGCCTCATGAATGCACTATTTCGGGGGTACCAAAGTTGTGAAGCATCCATTCTAGTCCATTGGACCCAAAATGATGTTTGGGAGTGTTTCGGAGCATTTCGCTAACCCTCGGCACGTCAAAGATGAAAAACTCATGTTTCGGGCCCGAATGCACTATTTCGGGGGTACCAAAGTTGTGAAGCATCCATTCTAGTCCATTGGACCCAAAATGATGTTTGGGAGTGTTTCGGAGCATTTCGCTAACCCTCGGCACGTCAAAGATGAAAAACTCATGTTTCGGGCTTGAATGCACTATTTCGGGGGTACCAAAGTTGTGAAGCATCCATTCTAGTCCATTGGACCCAAAATGATGTTTGGGAGTGTTTCGGAGCATTTCGCTAACCCTCGGCACGTCAAAGATGAAAAAATCATGTTTCGGGCCTGAATGCACTATGTCGGGGGTACCAAAGTTGTGAAGCATCCATTCTAGTCCATTGGACCCAAAATGATGTTTGGGAGTGTTTCGGAGCATTTCACTAACCCTCGACACGTCAAAGATGAAAAACTCATATGTCGGGCTTGAATGCACTATTTCAGGGTACCAAAGTTGTGAAGCATCCATTCTAGTACATTGGACCCAAAATGATGTTTGGGAGTGTTTCGGAGCATTTCGCTGACCCTCGGCACATCAAAGATGAAAAACTCATGTGTCGGGCCTGAATGCACTATTTCGGGGGTACCAAAGTTGTGAAGCATCCATTCTAGTCCATTGGACCCAAAATGATGTTTGGGAGTGTTTCGGAGCATTTCGCTAACCCCCCCCCCCCAAAAAAAAAAAAAAAAGCCAAAAAACCAATGGACCAAAAAGCATCCATTCTAGTCCATTGGTCCCAAAATGATGTTTGGGAGTGTTTCGTAGCATTTCGCTAACCCTCGGCACGTCAAAGATGAAAAACTCATGTTTCGGGCCTGAATGCACTATGTCGGGGGTACCAAAGTTGTGAAGCATCCATTCTAGTCCGTTGGACCCAAAATGATGTTTGGGAGTGTTTCGGATCATTTCGCTAACCCTCGGCACGTCAAAGATGAAAAACTCATGTGTCGGGCCTGAATGCACTATTTCGGGGGTACCAATGTTGTGAAGCATCCATTCTAGTACATTGGACCCAAAATGATGTTTGGGAGTGTTTCGGAGCATTTCACTAACCCTCGACACGTCAAAGATGAAAAACTCATATGTCGGGCTTGAATGCACTATTTAGGGGTACCAAAGTTGTGAAGCATCCATTCTAGTACATTGGACCCAAAAAGATATTTGGGACTGTTTCGGAGCATTTCGCTGACCCACGGCACGTCAATGATGAAAAACTCATATGTCGGGCTTGAATGCACTATTTCGGGGTACCAAAGTTGTGAAGCATCCATTCTAGTACATTGGACCCAAAAAGATATTTGGGACTGTTTCGGAGCATTTCGCTGACCCTCGGCACGTCAAAGATGAAAAACTCATGTGTCGGGCCTGAATGCACTATTTCGGGGGTACCAATGTTGTGAAGCATCCATTCTAGTACATTGGACCCAAAATGATGTTTGGGAGTGTTTCGGAGCATTTCACTGACCCTCGGCACGTCAAAGATGAAAAACTCATATGTCGGGCTTGAATGCACTATTTCGGGGTACCAAAGTTGTGAAGCATCCATTCTAGTACATTGGACCCAAAATAATATTTGGGAGTGTTTCGGAGCATTTCGCTAACCCTCGGCACGTCAAAGATGAAAAACTCATGTGTCGGGCCTGAATGCACTATTTTGGGGGTACCAAAGTTGTGAAGCATCCATTCTAGTCCATTGGACCCAAAATGATGTTTGGGAGAGTTTCGGAGCATTTTGCTAACCCTCGGCACGTCAAAGATGAAAAACTCATGTTTCGGGCCTGAATGCACTATTTCGGGGGTACCAAAGTTGTGAAGCATCCATTCTAGTCCATTGGACCCAAAATGATGTTTGGGAGTGTTTCGGAGCATTTCGCTAACCCTCGGCACGTCAAAGATGAAAAACTCATGAAAAACTCATGTTTCGGGCCTGAATGCACTATTTCGGGGGTACCAGAGTTGTGAAGGATCCATTCTAGTCCATTGGACCCAAAATGATGTTTGGGAGTGTTTCGGAGCATTTCGCTAACCCTCGGCACGTCAAAGATGAAAAACTCTTGTTTCGGGCCTGAATGCACTATTTCAGGGGTACCAAAGTTGTGAAGCATCCATTCTAGTCCATTGGACCCAAAATGATGTTTGGGAGTGTCTCGGAGCATTTCGCTAACCCTCGGCACGTCCAAAATGAAAAACTCATGTGTCGGGCTTGAATGCACTATTTCGGGGTACCAAAGTTGTGAAGCATCCATTCTAGTACATTGGACCCAAAATGATGTTTGGGACTGTTTCGGAGCATTTCGCTAACCCTCGGCACGTCAAAGATGAAAAACTCATGTGTCGGGCTTGAATACACTATTTCGGGGTACCAAAGTTGTGAAGCATCCATTCTAGTCCATTGGACCCAAAATGATGTTTGGGAGTGTTTCGGAGCATTTCGCTAACCCTCGGCACGTCCAAAATGAAAAACTCATGTTTCGGGTCTGAATGCACTATTTCGGGGGTACCAAAGTCGTGAAGCATCCATTCTAGTCCATTGGACCCAAAATGATCTTTGGGAGTGTTTCGGAGCATTTCGCTAACCCTCGGCACGTCAAAGATGAAAAACTCATGTATCGGGCCTGAATGCACTATTTCGGGGTACCAAAGTTGTGAAGCATCCATTCTAGTCCATTGGACCCAAAATGATGTTTGGGAGTGTTTCGGAGCATTTCGCTAACCCTCGGCACGTCAAAGATGAAAAACTCATGTAAGGGGCCTGAATGCACTATTTCGGGGGTACCAAAGTTGTGAAGCATCCATTCTAGTCCATTGGACCCAAAATGATGTTTGGGAGTGTTTCGGAGCATTTCGCTAACCCTCGGCACGTCAAAGATGAAAAACTCATGTTTCGGGCCTGAATGCACTATTTCGGGGGTACCAAAGTTGTGAAGCATCCATTCTAGTCCATTGGACCCAAAATGATGTTTGGGAGTGTTTCGGAGCATTTCGCTAACCCTCGGCACGTCAAAGATGAAAAACTCATGTTTCGGGCTTGAATGCACTATTTCGGGGGTACCAAAGTTGTGAAGCATCCATTCTAGTACATTGGACCCAAAATGATGTTTGGGAGTGTTTCGGAGCATTTCACTAACCCTCGACACGTCAAAGATGAAAAACTCATATGTCGGGCTTGAATGCACTATTTAGGGGTACCAAAGTTGTGAAGCATCCATTCTAGTACATTGGACCCAAAAAGATATTTGGGACTGTTTCGGAGCATTTCGCTAACCCTCGGCACGTCAAAGATGAAAAACTCATATGTCGGGCTTGAATGCACTATTTCGGGGTACCAAAGTTGTGAAGCATCCATTCTAGTCCATTGGTCCCAAAATGATGTTTGGGAGTGTTTCGGAGCATTTCGCTAACCCTCGGCACGTCAAAGATGAAAAACTCATGTTTCGGGCCTGAATACACTATTTCGGGGTACCAAAGTTGTGAAGCATCCATTCTAGTCCATTGGTCCCAAAATGATGTTTGGGAGTGTTTCGGAGCATTTCGCTAACCCTCGGCACGTCAAAGATGAAAAACTCATGTAAGGGGCTTGAATACACTATTTCGGGGTACCAAAGTTGTGAAGCATTCATTCTAGTCCATTGGTCTCAAAATGTTGTTTGGGAGTGTTTCGGAGCATTTCGCTAACCCTCGGCACAACAAAGATGAAAAACTCATGTTTCGGGCGTGAATGCACTATTTCGGGGTACCGAAGTTGTGAAGCATCCATTCTAGTCCCTTGGACCCAAAATGGTGTTTGGGAGTGTTTCGAAGCATTTCTCTAACCCTCGGCATGACAAAGATGAAAAACTCATGTTTCGGGCCTGAATGCACTATTTCGGAGGTACCAAAGTTGTGAAGCATCTATTATGGTCCATTGGACCCAAAATGATGTTTGGGAGTGTTTCGGAGCATTTCGCTAACCCTCGGCACGTCAAAGATGAAAAACTCATATGTCGAGCTTGAATGCACTATTTCGGGGTACCAAAGTTGTGAAGCATCCATTCTAGTACATTGGACCCAAAAAGATATTTGGGACTGTTTCGGAGCATTTCGCTAACCCTCGGCACGTCAAAGATGAAAAACTCATGTGTCGGGCCTGAATGCACTATTTCGGGGTACCAAAGTTGTGAAGCATCCATTCTAGTACATTGGTCCCAAAATGATGTTTGGAAGTGTTTCGGAGCATTTCACTAACCCTCGACACGTCAAAGATGAAAAACTCATATGTCGGGCTTGAATGCACTATTTCGGGGTACCAAAGTTGTGAAGCATCCATTCTAGTACATTGGACCCAAAAAGATATTTGGGACTGTTTCGGAGCATTTCGCTGACCCTCGGCACGTCAAAGATGAAAAACTCATGTGTCGGGCCTGAATGCACTATTTCGGGGGTACCAAAGTTGTGAAGCATCCATTCTAGTCCATTGGACCCAAAATGATGTTTGGGAGTGTTTCGGAGCATTTCGCTAACCCTCGACACGTCAAAGATGAAAAACTCATATGTCGGGCTTGAATGCACTATTTCGGGGTACCAAAGTTGTGAAGCATCCATTCTAGTACATTGGACCCAAAATGATATTTGGGACTGTTTCGGAGCATTTCGCTGACCCTCGGCACGTCAAAGATGAAAAACTCATGTTTCGGGCCTGAATGCACTATTTCGGGGTACCAAAGTTGTGAAGCATCCATTCTAGTCCATTGGACCCGAAATGATGTTTGGGAGTGTTTCGGAGCATTTCGCTAACCCTCGGCACGTCAAAGATGAAAAACTCATGTGTCGGGCTTGAATGCACTATTTCGGGGGTACCAAAGTTGTGAAGCATCCATTCTAGTCCATTGGACCCAAAATGATGTTTGGGAGTGTTTCGGAGCATTTCGCTAACCCTCGGCACGTCAAAGATGAAAAACTCATGTTTCGGGCTTGAATGCACATATTTCGGGGTACCAAAGTTGTGAAGCATCCATTCTAGTCCATTGGACCCAAAATGATGTTTGGGAGTGTTTCGGAGCATTTCGCTAACCCTCGGCACGTCAAAGATGAAAAACTCATGTTTCGGGCTCGAATGCACTATTTCGGGGTACCAAAGTTGTGAAGCATCCATTCTAGTCCATTGGACCCAAAATGATGTTTGGGAGTGTTTCGGAGCATTTCGCTAACCCTCGGCACGTCAAAGATGAAAAACTCATGTTTCGGGCCTGAATGCACTATTTCGGGGGTACCAAAGTTGTGAAGCATCCATTCTAGTCCATTGGACCCAAAATGATGTTTGGGAGTGTTTCGGAGCATTTCGCTAACCCTCGGCATGTCAAAGATGAAAAACTCATGTTTCGGGCCTGAATCCACTATTTCGGGGGTACCAAAGTCGTGAAGCATCTATTCTAGTCCATTGGACCCAAAATGATGTTTGGGAGTGTTTCGGAGCATTTCACTAACCCTCGGCACGTCAAAGATGAAAAACTCATATGTCGGGCTTGAATGCACTATTTCGGGGTACCAAAGTTGTGAAGCATCCATTCTAGTACATTGGACCCAAAAAGATATTTGGGACTGTTTCGGAGCATTTCGCTGACCCTCGGCACGTCAAAGATGAAAAACTCATGTGTCGGGCCTGAATGCACTATTTCGGGGGTACCAATGTTGTGAAGCATCCATTCTAGTACATTGGACCCAAAATGATGTTTGGGAGTGTTTCGGAGCATTTCACTGACCCTCGGCACGTCAAAGATGAAAAACTCATGTTACGGGCCTGAATACACTATTTCGGGGTACCAAAGTTGTGAAGCATCCATTCTATTCCATTGGACCCAAAAGGATGTTTGGGAGTGTTTCGGAGCATTTCGCTAACCCTCGGCACGACAAAGATGAAAAACTCATGTTTCGGGCCTGAATGCACTATTTCGGGGGTACCAAAGTTGTGAAGCATCCATTCTAGTCCATTGGACCCAAAATGATGTTTGGGAGTGTTTCGGAGCATTTCGCTAACCCTCGGCACGTCAAAGATGAAAAACTCATGTTTCGGGCTTGAATACACTATTTCGGGGGTACCAAAGTTGTGAAGCATCCATTCTAGTCCATTGGACCCAAAATGATGTTTGGGAGTGTTTCGGAGCATTTCGCTAACCCTCGGCACGTCAAAGATGAAAAACTCATGTTTCGGGCCTTGAATGCACTATTTCGGGGTACCAAAGTTGTGAAGCATCCATTCTAGTCCATTGGACCCAAAATGATGTTTGGGAGTGTTTCGGAGCATTTCGCTAACCCTCGGCACGTCAAAGATGAAAAACTCATGTAAGGGGCTTGAATACACTATTTCGGGGGTACCAAAGTTGTGAAGCATCCATTCTAGTCCATTGGACCCAAAATGATGTTTGGGAGTGTTTCGGAGCATTTCGCTAACCCTCGGCACGTCAAAGATGAAAAACTCATGTTTCGGGCCTGAATGCACTATTTCGGGGGTACCAAAGTTGTGAAGCATCCATTCTAGTCCATTGGACCCAAAATGATGTTTGGGAGTGTTTCGGAGCATTTCGCTAACCCTCGGCACGTCAAAGATGAAAAACTCATATGTCGGGCTTGAATGCACTATTTCGGGGTACCAAAGTTGTGAAGCATCCATTCTAGTCCATTGGACCCAAAATGATGTTTGGGAGTGTTTCGGAGCATTTCGCTAACCCTCGGCACGTCAAAGATGAAAAACTCATGTTTCGGGCCTGAATGCACTATTTCGGGGTACCAAAGTCGTGAAACATCCATTCTAGTCCATTGGACCCAAAATGATGTTTGGGAGTGTTTCGGAGCAATTCGCTAACCCTCGGCACGTCAAAGATGAAAAAATCATGTTTCGGGCCTGAATGCAGTATTTCGGGGGTACCAAAGTTGTGAAGCATCCATTCTAGTCCATTGGACCCAAAATGATGTTTGGGAGTGTTTCGGAGCATTTCGCTAACCCTCGGCACGTCAAAGATGAAAAACTCATGTTTCGGGCCTAAATGCACTATTTCGGGGGTACCAAAGTTGTGAAGCATCCATTCTAGTCCATTGGACCCAAAATGATGTTTGGGAGTGTTTCGGAGCATTTCGCTAACCCTCGGCACGTCAAAGATGAAAAACTCATGTTTCGGGCCTGAATGCACTATTTCGGGGTACCAAAGTTGTGAAGCATCCATTCTAGTCCATTGGACCCAAAATGATGTTTGGAAGTGTTTCGGAGCATTTCGCTAACCCTCGGCACGTCAAAGATGAAAAACTCATGTTTCGGGCCGGAATGCAATATTTCGGGGGTACCAAAGTTGTGAAGCATCCATTCTAGTCCATTGGACCCAAAATGATGTTTGGGAGTGTTTCGGAGCATTTCGCTAACCTTCGGCACGTAAAAGATGCAAAACTCATGTTTCGGGCGTGAATGCACTATTTCCGGGGTACCAAAGTTGTGAAGCATCCATTCTAGTCCATTGGACCCAAAATGATGCTTGGGAGTGTTTCGGAGCATTTCGCTAACCCTCGGCAAGTAAAAGATGAAAAACTCATGTTTCGGGCCTGAATGCACTATTTCGGGGGTACCAAAGTTGTGAAGCATCCATTCTAGTCTATTGGACCCAAAATGATGTTTGGGAGTGTTTCGGAGCATTTCGCTAACCCTCGGCACGTCAAAGATGAAAAACTCATGTGTCGGGCCTGAATGCACTATTTCGGGGGTACCAATGTTGTGAAGCATCCATTCTAGTACATTGGACCCAAAATGATGTTTGGGAGTGTTTCGGAGCATTTCACTGACCCTCGGCACGTCAAAGATGAAAAACTCATATGTCGGGCTTGAATGCACTATTTCAGGGTACCAAAGTTGTGAAGCATCCATTCTAGTCCATTGGACCCAAAATGATGTTTGGGAGATTTTCGGAGCATTTTGCTAACCCTCGGCACGTCAAAGATGAAAAACTCATGTTTCGGGCCCACTATTTCGTACCAAAGTTGTGAGCATCCTCTTCCATTGGACCCAAAAATTTTCCCCCCCCTCTCTGTTTCGCAATGCACTATTTCGGGGGTACCAAAGTTGTGAAGCATCCATTCTAGTCCATTGGACCCAAAATGATGTTTGGGAGTGTTTCGGAGCATTTCGCTAACCCTCGGCACGTCAAAGATGAAAAACTCATGTGTCGGGCCTGAATGCACTATTTCGGGGTACCAAAGTTGTGAAGCATCCATTCTAGTCCATTGGACCCAAAATGATGTTTGGGAGAGTTTCGGAGCATTTTGCTAACCCTCGGCACGTCAAAGATGAAAAACTCATATGTCGGGCTTGAATGCACAATTTCGGGGTACCAAAGTTGTGAAGCATCCATTCTAGTACATTGGACCCAAAATGATATTTGGGAGTGTTTCGGAGCATTTCGCTAACCCTCGGCACGTCAAAGATGAAAAACTCATGTTTCGGGCCCGAATGCACTATTTCGGGGGTACCAAAGTTGTGAAGCATCCATTCTAGTCCATTGGACCCAAAATGATGTTTGGGAGTGTTTCGGAGCATTTCGCTAACCCTCGGCACGTCAAAGATGAAAAACTCATGTTTCGGGCTTGAATGCACTATTTCGGGGGTACCAAAGTTGTGAAGCATCCATTCTAGTCCATTGGACCCAAAATGATGTTTGGGAGTGTTTCGGAGCATTTCGCAAACCCTCGGCACGTCAAAGATGAAAACTCATGTTTCAGGCCTGAATGTACTATTTCGGGGTACCAAAGTTGTGAAGCATCCATTCTAGTCCATTGGACCCAAAATGATGTTTGGGAGTGTTTCGGAGCATTTCGCTAACCCTCGGCACGACAAAGATGAAAAACTCATGTTTCGGGCTTGAATGCACTATTTCGGGGGTACCAAAGTTGTGAAGCATCCATTCTAGTCCATTGGACCCAAAATGATGTTTGGGAGTGTTTCGGAGCATTTCGCTAACCCTCGGCACGTCAAAGATGAAAAACTCATATGTCGGGCTTGAATGCACTATTTCGGGGTACCAAAGTTGTGAAGCATCCATTCTAGTCCATTGGACCCAAAATGATGTTTGGGAGTGTTTCGGAGCATTTCGCTAACCCTCGGCACGTCAAAGTTGAAAAACTTATGTGTCGGGCCTGAATGCACTATTTTGGGGGTACCAAAGTTGTGAAGCATCCATTCTAGTCCATTGGTCCCAAAATGATGTTTGGGAGTGTTTCGGAGCATTTTGCTAACCCTCGGCACGTCAAAGATGAAAAACTCATGTTTCGGGCTTGAATACACTATTTCGTGGTACCAAAGTTGTGAAGCATCCATTCTATTCCATTGGCCCCAAAAGGATGTTTGGGAGTGTTTCGGAGCATTTCGCTAACCCTCGGCACGTCAAAGATGAAAAACTCATGTTTCGGGCCTGAATGCACTATTTCGGGGTACCAAAGTTGTGAAGCATCCATTCTAGTCCATTGGACCCAAAATGATGTTTGGGAGTGTTTCGGAGCATTTCGCTAACCCTCGGCACGTCAAAGATGAAAAACTCATGTTTCGGGCTTGAATGCACTATTTCGGGGGTACCAAAGTTGTGAAGCATCCATTCTAGTCCATTGGACCCAAAATGATGTTTGGGAGTGTTTCGGAGCATTTCGCTAACCCTCGGCACGTCAAAGATGAAAAACTCATGTTTCGGGCCTGAATGCACTATTTCGGGGGTACCAAAGTTGTGAAGCATCCATTCTAGTCCATTGGACCCAAAATGATGTTTGGGAGTGTTTCGGAGCATTTCGCTAACCCTCGGCACGTCAAAGATGAAAAACTCATATGTCGGGCTTGAATGCACTATTTCGGGGTACCAAAGTTGTGAAGCATCCATTCTAGTCCATTGGACCCAAAATGATGTTTGGGAGTGTTTCGGAGCATTTCGCTAACCCTCGGCACGTCAAAGATGAAAAACTCATGTTTCGGGCTTGAATGCACTATTTCGGGGGTACCAAAGTTGTGAAGCATCCATTCTAGTCCATTGGACCCAAAATGATGTTTGGGAGTGTTTCGGAGCATTTCGCTAACCCTCGGCACGTCAAAGATGAAAAACTCATGTTTCGGGCCTTGAATGCACTATTTCGGGGGTACCAAAGTTGTGAAGCATCCATTCTAGTCCATTGGACCCAAAATGATGTTTGGGAGTGTTTCGGAGCATTTCGCTAACCCTCGGCACGTCAAAGATGAAAAACTCATGTTTTGGGGGGTACCAAAGTTGTGAAGCATCCATTCTAGTCCATTGGACCCAAAATGATGTTTGGGAGTGTTTCGAGCATTTCGCTAACCCTCGCACGTCAAAGATGAAAAACTCATGTTTCCACTATTTCGGGGGTACCAATGTTGTGAAGCATCCATTCTAGTACATTGGACCCAAAATGATGTTTGGGAGATTTTCGGAGCATTTTGCTAACCCTCGGCACGTCAAAGATGAAAAACTCATGTTTTGGGCCTGAATGCACTATTTCGGGGTACCAAAGTTGTGAAGCATCCATTCTAGTACATTGGTCCCAAAATGATGTTTGGAAGTGTTTCGGAGCATTTCACTAACCCTCGACACGTCAAAGATGAAAAACTCATATGTCGGGCTTGAATGCACTATTTCGGGGTACCAAAGTTGTGAAGCATCCATTCTAGTACATTGGACCCAAAAAGATATTTGGGACTGTTTCGGAGCATTTCGCTGACCCTCGGCACGTCAAAGATGAAAAACTCATGTGTCGGGCCTGAATGCACTATTTCGGGGGTACCAATGTTGTGAAGCATCCATTCTAGTCCGTTGGATCCAAAATAATATTTGGGAGTGTTTCGGAGCATTTCGCTAACCCTCGGCACGTCAAAGATGAAAAACTCATGTGTCGGGCCTGAATGCACTATTTTGGGGGTACCAAAGTTGTGAAGCATCCATTCTAGTCCATTGGACCCAAAATGATGTTTGGGAGTGTTTCGGAGCATTTCACTAACCCTCGACACGTCAAAGATGAAAAACTCATATGTCGGGCTTGAATGCACTATTTCGGGGTACCAAAGTTGTGAAGCATCCATTCTAGTACATTGGACCCAAAATGATGTTTGGGAGTGTTTCGGAGCATTTCGCTAACCCTCGGCACGTCAAAGATGAAAAACTCATGTTTCGGGCCTGAATGCACTATTTCGGGGGTACCAAAGTTGTGAAGCATCCATTCTAGTCCATTGGACCCAAAATGATGTTTGGGAGTGTTTCGGAGCATTTCGCTAACCCTCGGCACGTCAAAGATGAAAAACTCATGTTTCGGGCTTGAATGCACTATTTCGGGGGTACCAAAGTTGTGAAGCATCCATTCTAGTCCATTGGACCCAAAATGATGTTTGGGAGTGTTTCGGAGCATTTCGCTAACCCTCGGCACGTCAAAGATGAAAAACTCATGTTTCGGGCTTGAATGCACTATTTCGGGGGTACCAAAGTTGTGAAGCATCCATTCTAGTCCATTGGACCCAAAATGATGTTTGGGAGTGTTTCGGAGCATTTCGCTAACCCTCGGCACGTCAAAGATGAAAAACTCATATGTCGGGCTTGAATGCACTATTTCGGGGTACCAAAGTTGTGAAGCATCCATTCTAGTCCATTGGACCCAAAATGATGTTTGGGAGTGTTTCGGAGCATTTCGCTAACCCTCGGCACGTCAAAGATGAAAAACTCATGTTTCGGGCTTGAATGCACTATTTCGGGGGTACCAAAGTTGTGAGGCATCTATTCTAGTCCATTGGACCCAAAATGATATTTGGGAGTGTTTCGGAGCATTTCGCTAACCCTCGGCACGTCAAAGATGAAAAACTCATGTATGGGGCTTGAATACACTATTTCGGGGTACAAAAGTTGTGAAGCATCCATTCTAGTCCATTGGTCCCAAAATGATGTTTGGGAGTGTTTCGGAGCATTTCGCTAACCCTCGGCACGTCAAAGATGAAAAACTCATGTTTCGGGCTTGAATGCACTATTTCGGGGTACCAAAGTTGTGAAGCATCCATTCTAGTCCATTGGACCCAAAATGATGTTTGGGAGTGTTTCGGAGCATTTCGCTAACCCTCGGCACGTCAAAGATGAAAAACTCATGTTTCGGGCTTTGAATGCACTATTTCGGGGGTACCAAAGTTGTGAAGCATCCATTCTAGTCCATTGGACCCAAAATGATGTTTGGGAGTGTTTCGGAGCATTTCGCTAACCCTCGGCACGTCAAAGATGAAAAACTCATGTTTCGGGCTTGAATGCACTATTTCGGGGGTACCAAAGTTGTGAAGCATCCATTCTAGTCCGTTGGACCCAAAATGATGTTTGGGAGTGTTTCGGAGCATTTCGCTAACCCTCGGCACGTCAAAGATGAAAAACTCATGTTTCGGGCCTGAATGCACTATTTCGGAGGTACCAAAGTTGTGAAGCATCCATTCTAGTCCATTGGACCCAAAATGATGTTTGGGAGTGTTTCGGAGCATTTCGCTAACCCTCGGCTCGTCAAAGATGAAAAACTCATGTTTCGGGCCTGAATGCACTATTTCGGGGTACCAAAGTTGTGAAGCATCCATTCTAGTCCATTGGACCCAAAATGATGTTTGGGAGTGTTTCGGAGCATTTCGCTAACCCTCGGCACGTCAAAGATGAAAAACTCATGTATCGGGCCTGAATGCACTATTTCGGGGGTACCAAAGTTGTGAAGCATCCATTCTAGTCCATTGGACCCAAAATGATGTTTGGGAGTGTTTCGGAGCATTTCGCTAACCCTCGGCACGTCAAAGATGAAAAACTCATCTGTCGGGCCTGAATGCACTATTTCGGGGTACCAAAGTTGTGAAGCATCCATTCTAGTCCATTGGACCCAAAATGATGTTTGGGAGTGTTTCGGAGCATTTTGCTAACCCTCGGCACGTCAAAGATGAAAAACTCATCTGTCGGGCCTGAATGCACTATTTCGGGGGTACCAGAGTTGTTCAGCATCCGTTCTAGTCCATTGGACCCAAAATGAGGTTTGGGAGTGTTTCGGAGCATTTCGCTAACCCTCGGCACGTCAAAGATGAAAAACTCATGTTTCGGGCCTGAATGCACTATATCGCGGGTACCAAAGTTGTGAAGCATCCATTCTAGTCCATTGGACCCAAAATGATGTTTGGGAGTGTTTCGGAGCATTTTGCTAACCCTCGGCACGTCAAAGATGAAAAACTCATGTTACGGGCCTGAATGCACTATTTCGGGGTACCAAAGTTGTGAAGCATCCATTCTAGTCCATTGGACCCAAAATGATGTTTGGGAGTGTTTCGGAGC
The DNA here is from genome assembly GCA_947561735.1 of Cenchrus americanus. NCBI lineage: Eukaryota > Viridiplantae > Streptophyta > Magnoliopsida > Poales > Poaceae > Cenchrus > Cenchrus americanus. The sequence continues at coordinate 139,719,617 of OX387240.1, forward strand.
ATTTCGCTAACCCTCGGCACGTCAAAGATGAAAAACTCATGTTTCGGGCCTGAATGCACTATTTCGGGGGTACCAAAGTTGTGAAGCATCCATTCTAGTCCATTGGACCCAAAATGATGTTTGGGAGTGTTTCGGAGCATTTCGCTAACCCTCGGCACGTCAAAGATGAAAAACTCATGTTTCGGGCTTGAATGCACTATTTCGGGGGTACCAAAGTTGTGAAGCATCCATTCTAGTCCATTGGACCCAAAATGATGTTTGGGAGTGTTTCGGAGCATTTCGCTAACCCTCGGCACGTCAAAGATGAAAAACTCATGTTTCGGGCTTGAATGCACTATTTCGGGGGTACCAAAGTTGTGAAGCATCCATTCTAGTCCATTGGACCCAAAATGATGTTTGGGAGTGTTTCGGAGCATTTCGCTAACCCTCGGCACGTCAAAGATGAAAAACTCATATGTCGGGCTTGAATGCACTATTTCGGGGTACCAAAGTTGTGAAGCATCCATTCTAGTCCATTGGACCCAAAATGATGTTTGGGAGTGTTTCGGAGCATTTCGCTAACCCTCGGCACGTCAAAGATGAAAAACTCATGTTTCGGGCTTGAATGCACTATTTCGGGGGTACCAAAGTTGTGAAGCATCCATTCTAGTCCATTGGACCCAAAATGATGTTTGGGAGTGTTTCGGAGCATTTCGCTAACCCTCGGCACGTCAAAGATGAAAAACTCATGTTTCGGGCCTTGAATGCACTATTTCGGGGTACCAAAGTTGTGAAGCATCCATTCTAGTCCATTGGACCCAAAATGATGTTTGGGAGTGTTTCGGAGCATTTCGCTAACCCTCGGCACGTCAAAGATGAAAAACTCATGTTTCGGGCTTGAATGCACTATTTCGGGGGTACCAAAGTTGTGAAGCATCCATTCTAGTCCATTGGACCCAAAATGATGTTTGGGAGTGTTTCGGAGCATTTCGCTAACCCTCGGCACGTCAAAGATGAAAAACTCATGTTTCGGGCTTGAATGCACTATTTCGGGGGTACCAAAGTTGTGAAGCATCCATTCTAGTCCATTGGACCCAAAATGATGTTTGGGAGTGTTTCGGAGCATTTCGCTAACCCTCGGCACGTCAAAGATGAAAAACTCATGTTTCGGGCTTGAATGCACTATTTCGGGGGTACCAAAGTTGTGAAGCATCCATTCTAGTCCATTGGACCCAAAATGATGTTTGGGAGTGTTTCGGAGCATTTCGCTAACCCTCGGCACGTCAAAGATGAAAAACTCATGTTTCGGGCTTGAATGCACTATTTCGGGGGTACCAAAGTTGTGAAGCATCCATTCTAGTCCATTGGACCCAAAATGATGTTTGGGAGTGTTTCGGAGCATTTCGCTAACCCTCGGCACGTCAAAGATGAAAAACTCATGTTTCGGGCTTGAATGCACTATTTCGGGGGTACCAAAGTTGTGAAGCATCCATTCTAGTCCATTGGACCCAAAATGATGTTTGGGAGTGTTTCGGAGCATTTCGCTAACCCTCGGCACGTCAAAGATGAAAAACTCATATGTCGGGCTTGAATGCACTATTTCGGGGTACCAAAGTTGTGAAGCATCCATTCTAGTCCATTGGACCCAAAATGATGTTTGGGAGTGTTTCGGAGCATTTCGCTAACCCTCGGCACGTCAAAGATGAAAAACTCATGTTTCGGGCTTGAATGCACTATTTCGGGGGTACCAAAGTTGTGAAGCATCCATTCTAGTCCATTGGACCCAAAATGATGTTTGGGAGTGTTTCGGAGCATTTCGCTAACCCTCGGCACGTCAAAGATGAAAAACTCATGTTTCGGGCCCGAATGCACTATTTCGGGGGTACCAAAGTTGTGAAGCATCCATTCTAGTCCATTGGACCCAAAATGATGTTTGGGAGTGTTTCGGAGCATTTCGCTAACCCTCGGCACGTCAAAGATGAAAAACTCATGTTTCGGGCCTGAATGCACTATTTCGGGGTACCAAAGTTGTGAAGCATCCATTCTAGTCCATTGGACCCAAAATGATGTTTGGGAGTGTTTCAGAGCATTTCGCTAACCCTCGGCATGACAAAGATGAAAAACTCATGTTTCGGGCTTGAATGCACTATTTCGGGGTACCAAAGTTGTGAAGCATCCATTCTAGTCCATTGGACCCAAAATGATGTTTGGGAGTGTTTCGGAGCATTTCGCTAACCCTCGGCACGTCAAAGATGAAAAACTCATGCTTCGGGCCTGAATGCACTATTTCGGGGGTACCAAAGTTGTGAAGCATCCATTCTAGTCCATTGGACCCAAAATGATGTTTGGGAGTGTTTCGGAGCATTTCGCTAACCCTCGGCACGTCAAAGATGAAAAACTCATGTTTCGGGCTCGAATGCACTATTTCGGGGGTACCAAAGTTGTGAAGCATCCATTCTAGTCCATTGGACCCAAAATGATGTTTGGGAGTGTTTCGGAGCATTTCGCTAACCCTCGGCACGTCAAAGATGAAAAACTCATGTTTCGGGCTTGAATGCACTATTTCGGGGGTACCAAAGTTGTGAAGCATCCATTCTAGTCCATTGGACCCAAAATGATGTTTGGGAGTGTTTCGGAGCATTTCGCTAACCCTCGGCACGTCAAAGATGAAAAACTCATGTTTCGGGCTTGAATGCACTATTTCGGGGGTACCAAAGTTGTGAAGCATCCATTCTAGTCCATTGGACCCAAAATGATGTTTGGGAGTGTTTCGGAGCATTTCGCTAACCCTCGGCACGTCAAAGATGAAAAACTCATGTTTCGGGCCTTGAATGCACTATTTCGGGGGTACCAAAGTTGTGAAGCATCCATTCTAGTCCATTGGACCCAAAATGATGTTTGGGAGTGTTTCGGAGCATTTCGCTAACCCTCGGCACGTCAAAGATGAAAAACTCATGTTTCGGGCTTGAATGCACTATTTCGGGGGTACCAAAGTTGTGAAGCATCCATTCTAGTCCATTGGACCCAAAATGATGTTTGGGAGTGTTTCGGAGCATTTCGCTAACCCTCGGCACGTCAAAGATGAAAAACTCATGTTTCGGGCTTGAATGCACTATTTCGGGGGTACCAAAGTTGTGAAGCATCCATTCTAGTCCATTGGACCCAAAATGATGTTTGGGAGTGTTTCGGAGCATTTCGCTAACCCTCGGCACGTGAAAAGATGAAAAACTCATGTTTCGGCCCCCTTTTGGGGTACCAAGTTTAAGCATCCTTCAGTCCAAGATGTTGGGGTGTTTCACGAACCGGCACGTCAAAGATGAAAAACTCATGTTTCGGGCCGATGCAATATTTCGGGGTACCAAAGTTGTGAAGCATCCATTCTAGTCCATTGGACCCAAAATGATGTTTGGGAGTGTTTCGGAGCATTTCGCTAACCTCGGCACGTCATTGATGAAAAACCCATGTTTCGGGGCTGAATGCACTATTTCGGGGTACCAAAGTTGTGAAGCATCCATTCTAGTCCATTGGACCCAAAATGATGTTTGGGAGTGTTTCGGAGCATTTCGCTAACCCTCGGCACGTCAAAGATGAAAAACTCATGTTTCGGGCTGTAATGCACTATTTCGGGGGTACCAGAGTTGTGAAGCATTCATTCTAGTCCATTGGACCCAAAATGAGGTTTGGGAGTGTTTCGGAGCATTTCGCTAACCCTCGGCACGTCAAAGATGAAAAACTCATGTTTCGGGCCTGAATGCACTATTTCGGGGTACCAAAGTTGTGAAGCATCCATTCTAGTCCATTGGACCCAAAATGATGTTTGGGAGTGTTTCGGAGCATTTCGCTAACCCTCGGCACGTCAAAAGAAGAAAAACTCGTGTTTCGGGCCTGAATGCACTATTTCGGGGGTACTAAAGTTGTGAATCATCCATTCTAGTCCATTGGACCCAAGATGATGTTTGGGAGTGTTTCGGAGCATTTCGCGAACCCTCGGCACGTCAAAGATGAAGAACTCATGTTTCGGGCCTGAATGCACTATTTCGGGGTGCCAAAGTTGTGAAGCATCCATTCTAGTCCATTGGACCCAAAATGATGTTTGAGAGTGTTTCGGAGCATTTCGCTAACCCTCGGCACAACAAAGATGAAAAACTCATGTTTCGGGCGTGAATGCACTATTTGGGGGTACCGAAGTTGTGAAGCATCCATTCTAGTCCCTTGGACCCAAAATGGTGTTTGGGAGTGTTTCGAAGCATTTCGCTAACCCTCGGCATGACAAAGATGAAAAACTCATGTTTCGGGCCTGAATGCACTATTTCGGGGTACCGAAGTTGTGAAGCATCCATTCTAGTCCCTTGGACCCAAAATGATGTTTGGGAGTGTTTCGGAGCATTTCGCTAACCCTCGGCACGTCAAAGATGAAAAACTCATGTGTCGGGCCTGAATGCACTATTTTGGGGGTACCAAAGTTGTGAAGCATCCATTCTAGTCCATTGGACCCAAAATGATGTTTGGGAGAGTTTCGGAGCATTTTGCTAACCCTCGGCACGTCAAAGATGAAAAACTCATGTTTCGGGCCTGAATGCACTATTTCGGGGTACCAAAGTTGTGAAGCATCCATTCTAGTCCATTGGACCCAAAATGATGTTTGGGAGTGTTTCGGAGCATTTCGCTAACCCTCGGCACGTCAAAGATGAAAAACTCATGTTTCGGGCCTGAATGCACTATGTCGGGGGTACCAAAGTTGTGAAGCATCCATTCTAGTCCATTGGACCCAAAATGATGTTTGGGAGTGTTTCGGAGCATTTCACTAACCCTCGACACGTCAAAGATGAAAAACTCATATGTCGGGCTTGAATGCACTATTTCGGGGTACCAAAGTTGTGAAGCATCCATTCTAGTCCATTGGACCCAAAATGATGTTTGGGAGTGTTTCGGAGCATTTCGCTAACCCTCGGCACGTCAAAGATGAAAAACTCATGTTTCGGGCCTGAATGCACTATTTCGGGGTGCCAAAGTTGTGAAGCATCCATTCTAGTCCATTGGACCCAAAATGATGTTTGGGAGTGTTTCGGAGCATTTCGCTAACCCTCGGCACGTCAAAGATGAAAAACTCATGTTTCGGGCCTGAATGCACTATTTCGGGGTACCAAAGTTGTGAAGCATCCATTCTAGTCCATTGGACCCAAAATGATGTTTGGGAGTGTTTCGGAGCATTTCGCTAACCCTCGGCACGTCAAAGATGAAAAACTCATGTAAGGGGCTTGAATACACTATTTCGGGGTACCAAAGTTGTGAAGCATCCATTCTAGTCCACTGGACCCAAAATGATGTTTGGGAGTGTTTCGGAGCATTTCGCTAACCCTCGGCACGTTAATGATGAAGAACTCATGTTTCGGGCCTGAATGCACTATTTCGGGGTACCAAAGTTGTGAGGCATCCATTCTAGTCCATTGGACCCAAAATGATGTTTGGGAGTGTTTCGGAGCATTTCGCTAACCCTCGGCACGTTAATGATGAAAAACTCATGTTTCGGGCCTGAATGCACTATTTCGGGGTACCAAAGTTGTGAAGCATCCATTCTAGTCCATTGGTCCCAAAATGATGTTTGGGAGTGTTTCGGAGCATTTCGCTAACCCTCGGCACGTTAATGATGAAGAACTCATGTTTCGGGCCTGAATGCACTATTTCGGGGTACCAAAGTTGTGAGGCATCTATTCTAGTCCATTGGACCCAAAATGATATTTGGGAGTGTTTCGGAGCATTTCGCTAACCCTCGGCACGTCAAAGATGAAAAACTCATGTGTCGGGCCTGAATGCACTATTTCGGGGGTACCAAAGTTGTGAAGCATCCATTCTAGTCCATTGGACCCAAAATGATGTTTGGGAGTGTTTCGGAGCATTTCGCTAACCCTCGGCACGTCAAAGATGAAAAACTCATGTACGGGGCTTGAATGCACTATTTCGGGGGTACCAAAGTTGTGAAGCATCCATTCTAGTCCATTGGACCCAAAATGATGTTTGGGAGTGTTTCGGAGCATTTCGCTAACCCTCGGCACGTCAAAGATGAAAAACTCATGTTTCGGGCTTGAATGCACTATTTCGGGGGTACCAAAGTTGTGAAGCATCCATTCTAGTCCATTGGACCCAAAATGATGTTTGGGAGTGTTTCGGAGCATTTCGCTAACCCTCGGCACGTCAAAGATGAAAAACTCATGTTTCGGGCCTTGAATACACTATTTCGGGGGTACTAAAGTTGTGAATCATCCATTCTAGTCCATTGGACACAAACTGGTGTTTGGGAGTGTTTCGAAGCATTTCTCTAACCCTCGGCATGACAAAGATGAAAAACTCATGTTTCGGGCCCGAATGCACTATTTCTGGGGTACCAAAGTTGTGAAGCATCCATTCTAGTCCATTGGACCCAAAATGATGTTTGGGAGTGTTTCGAAGCACTTCGCTAACCCTCGGCACGTCAAAGATGAAAAACTCATATGTCGGGCTTGAATGCACTATTTCAGGGTACCAAAGTTGTGAAGCATCCATTCTAGTCCATTGGACCCAAAATGATGTTTGGGAGTGTTTCGGAGCATTTCGCTAACCCTCGGCACGTCAAAGACGAAAAACTCATGTTTCGGGCTTGAATGCACACTATTTCGGGGTACCAAAGTTGTGAAGCATCCATTCTAGTCCATTGGACCCAAAATGATGTTTGGGAGTGTTTCGGAGCATTTCGCTAACCCTCGGCACGTCAAAGATGAAAAACTCATGTTTCGGGCCTGAATGCACTATTTCGGGGTACCAAAGTTGTGAAGCATCCATTCTAGTCCATTGGTCCCAAAATGATGTTTGGGAGTGTTTCGGAGCATTTCGCTAACCCTCGGCACGTCAAAGATGAAAAACTCATGTTTCGGGCCTGAATGCACTATTTCGGGGGTACCAAAGTTGTGAAGCATCCATTCTAGTCCATTGGACCCAAAATGATGTTTGGGAGTGTTTCGGAGCATTTCGCTAACCCTCGGCACGTCAAAGATGAAAAACTCATGTACGGGGCTTGAATACACTATTTCGGGGTACCAAAGTTGTGAAGCATCCATTCTAGTCCATTGGTCCCAAAATGATGTTTGGGAGTGTTTCGAAGCATTTCGCTAACCCTCGGCACGTCAAAGATGAAAAACTCATGTTTCGGGCCTGAATGCACTATTTCGGGGGTACCAAAGTTGTGAAGCATCCATTCTAGTCCATTGGACCCAAAATGATGTTTGGGAGTGTTTCGGAGCATTTCGCTAACCCTCGGCACGTCAAAGATGAAAAACTCATGTTTCGGGCCTTGAATGCACTATTTCGGTGGTACCAAAGTTGTGAAGCATCCATTCTAGTCCATTGGACCCAAAATGATGTTTGGGAGTGTTTCGGAGCATTTCGCTAACCCTCGGCACGTCAAAGATGAAAAACTCATGTTTCGGTCCTGAATGCACTATTTCGGGGTACCAAAGTTGTGAAGCATCCATTCTAGTCCATTGGACCCAAAATGATGTTTGGGAGTGTTTCGGAGCATTTCGCTAACCCTCGGCACGTCAAAGATCAAAAACTCATATGTCGGGCTTGAATGCACTATTTCGGGGTACCAAAGTTGTGAAGCATCCATTCTATTCCATTGGACCCTAAAGGATGTTTGGGAGTGTTTCGGAGCATTTCGCTAACCCTCGGCACGACAAAGATGAAAAACTCATGTTTCGGGCCTGAATGCACTATTTCGGGGGTACCAAAGTTGTGAAGCATCCATTCTAGTCCATTGGACCCAAAATGATGTTTGGGAGTGTTTCGGAGCATTTCGCTAACCCTCGGCACGTCAAAGATGAAAAACTCATGTTACGGGCATGAATACACTATTTCGGGGTACCAAAGTTGTGAAGCATCCATTCTAGTCCATTGGACCCAAAATGATGTTTGGGAGTGTTTCGGAGCATTTCGCTAACCCTCGGCACGTCAAAGATGAAAAACTCATGTTTCGGGCCTGAATGCACTATTTCGGGGTAGCAAAGTCGTGAGGCATCTATTCTAGTCCATTGGACCCAAAATGATGTTTGGGAGTGTTTCGGAGCATTTCGCTAACCCTCGGCACGTCAAAGATGAAAAACTCATGTAAGGGGCTTGAATACACTATTTCGGGGTACCAAAGTTGCGAAGCATTCATTCTAGTCCATTGGTCCCAAAATGATGTTTGGGAGTGTTTCGGAGCATTTCGCTAACCCTCGGCACGTTAATGATGAAGAACTCATGTTTCGGGCCTGAATGCACTATTTCGGGGTACCAAAGTTGTGAAGCATCCATTCTAGTCCATTGGACCCAAAATGATGTTTGGGAGTGTTTCGGAGCATTTCGCTAACCCTCGGCACGTCAAAGATGAAAAACTCATATGTCGGGCTTGAATGCACTATTTCGGGGTACCAAAGTTGTGAAGCATCCATTCTAGTCCATTGGACCCAAAATGATGTTTGGGAGTGTTTCGGAGCATTTCGCTAACCCTCGGCACGTCAAAGATGAAAAACTCATGTGTCGGGCCTGAATGCACTATTTCGGGGGTACCAAAGTTGTGAAGCATCCATTCTAGTCCATTGGACCCAAAATGATGTTTGGGAGTGTTTCGGAGCATTTCGCTAACCCTCGGCACGTCAAAGATGAAAAACTCATGTTACGGGCATGAATACACTATTTCGGGGGTACCAAAGTTGTGAAGCATCCATTCTAGTCCATTGGACCCAAAATGATGTTTGGGAGTGTTTCGGAGCATTTCGCTAACCCTCGGCACGTCAAAGATGAAAAACTCATGTTTCGGGCCTCAGTGCACTATTTCGGGGGTACCAAAGTTGTGAAGCATCCATTCTAGTCCATTGGACCCAAAATGATGTTTGGGAGTGTTTCGGAGCATTTCGCTAACCCTCGGCACGTCAAAGATGAAAAACTCATGTTTCGGGCCTGAATGCACTATTTCGGGGGTACCAAAGTTGTGAAGCATCCATTCTAGTCCATTGGACCCAAAATGATGTTTGGGAGTGTTTCGGAGCATTTCGCTAACCCTCGGCACGTCAAAGATGAAAAACTCATGTTTCGGGCTTTGAATGCACTATTTCGGGGTACCAAAGTTGTGAAGCATCCATTCTAGTCCATTGGACCCAAAATGATGTTTGGGAGTGTTTCGGAGCATTTCGCTAACCCTCGGCACGTCAAAGATGAAAAACTCATGTTTCGGGCCCGAATGCACTATTTCGGGGGTACCAAAGTTGTGAAGCATCCATTCTAGTCCATTGGACCCAAAATGATGTTTGGGAGTGTTTCGGAGCATTTCGCTAACCCTCGGCACGTCAAAGATGAAAAACTCATGTTTCGGGCGTGAATGCACTATTTCGGGGGTACCAAAGTTGTGAAGCATCCATTCTAGTCCATTGGACCCAAAATGATGTTTGGGAGTGTTTCGGAGCATTTCGCTAACCCTCGGCACGTCAAAGATGAAAAACTCATGTTTCGGGCCTGAATGCACTATTTCGGGGGTACCAAAGTTGTGAAGCATCCATTCTAGTCCATTGGACCCAAAATGATGTTTGGGAGTGTTTCGGAGCATTTCGCTAACCCTCGGCACGTCAAAGATGAAAAACTCATGTTTCGGGCCAGAATGCACTATTTCGGGGTACCAAAGTTGTGAAGCATCCATTCTAGTCCATTGGACCCAAAATGATGTTTGGGAGTGTTTCGGAGCATTTCGCTAACCCTCGGCACGTCAAAGATGAAAAACTCATTTTTTGGGGCCCAAAAACAATATTTCGGGGTACCAAAGTTGTGAAGCATCCATTCTAGTCCATTGGACCCAAAATGATCTTTGGGAGTGTTTCGGAGCATTTCTCTAACCCTCGGCACGTCAAAGATGAAAAACTACACCGAGTTCGCGGGGTTTGCAGTGGTTCACCAGAAAAGCACTGGGTTACTCGGTTGAGCCACAAAACCGTGGCCGAAGACTCGACGAGGAGGTGCGGCCACCCAAGCCGGTTAAACCGCCCAGGAGGGGCGGTCAGACCGCATGGGGCCGGTCAGATCTCCCGGGCCGGTCTAACCGCCGAGGGGGGCGGTCTGACCGCCCTGGCCGCCGGCGTCAAGATGCTTGGAAGCGGAGGATACGCGTCGGGATCGCAAGGCTTGCGTCGAGGCTAAGCAGGTTGCGGTCGCCGGGCATCCGTCCGATGAAGAAATTCCGAAGACTTCCAAATCCGCCCTTGAGGGGCTTGTATCCCTAGTTATTAGGTGAGGGTAGTTTAGTCTTTTGGGTGCCTCCATATATACTCTTGAGTGGATGGATGGCAGCCAACTCTTGGAACCCTAGCTCATTTGTTTTTCCATTTTCGTTCTCCATTTTCCCTAGTTTTTCCTAGGACTAGCTTGAGAGCTTCATGTGAGATCTAGAGAGAGGGATGGATGTTTGGGTGGCAAGCTAGACCTTGTACGAACCTTCATGGTATGTATAGATGGTTCGGCGTTGTTCCTCAAGGTGGTTTCCCACTCTCATTTGTGTTGATTTTCGGAGCTCTTTGTTGGCGGTGTTTTGAGGACAATTACTTGGGGTCTTTGGTGGGTGTCACGTATGAGGATCATGTGCCTCTTTGGCTGGTGACTTTGCCCCCAAATTTCTCTTGAATCGGACTCGATTTGGTGGTTTTTTGAGTTGGGCATGTTCTTGACCTAGAGTGGCGATTTCTTCGATTCCTCTTGATTGTGAGCGTTTCGGGTCGATTCCTTTGAGGTAGAGGTTGCCCAGGAGGTAACCCAGCTAATCCTGAAGTTTCGCTGCAATCCGTGGAGTGATTCGGGAGATCGGGCGCGACGAAGTTAGTGTTTGACCCGCAGGCTGTTTTTCTGGGAGAGGCGGTCTAACCGCCCGGAGGGGGCGGTCTAACCGCCCCGGGTGTTTCCGTGTCGAAGTTTTGTTTCGTCGGATTTTCCTCTGTGAGTTTGTTTGCCTTGATCAGAGGAGCGTCTGGGTGAAATTTCGGGTCGTTCTCGTGCCGGTTGCTAGGTGTTCTTGTTTGGAGTTCGTTGCTGGGTACAGGAGGTTAGACCGCCCCTGGTAGCCGGTCTAACCGCCCCTAGGCCCCCGGGTGGAGTTTTGATTTTCGCCAAGTTTTTCTGGTAGCTAGCATGGCCCTGACCAGAGATCTCTGTTGGTGAAACCGTGGTGCGTTTTGGTGCTCGGAAGAGGTGTTTCGGAGGATTTCTTGGTTGCCTGGTGGAGGCGGTCTAACCGCTCCCTATACCCGGTCTAACCGCCCCCTCTGGGACGTACCCGGCTTTCGAGTTGTTTCCGCCGTCGTGGGTGCGTGTGTGTTGAGGTTGCTTGGTAGTGTTTGTTCCTAGGACCGGTAGGACTCCGGTGGCTACGTGGTTTTGGCAAACGGAAGGTAGAAGTGCGGAGCGTGTGATTTTGGGGTCCGACCGAGCGAGTTCATCTTGTCGGAGTTTCAATCTCCTTCGAGAAGAATTTTTATCGGCTCCCATTCACTCCCCCCCTCTCTGGTCGCCTAATCGGTCCTTCAAGTGGTATCAGAGCCGGTTCGGGTCTTTGTTGACTCTAACCAGTCTAAGATCCAAGGATGGCGTACTAGGAACGGGGTTCGTGTCCCCCACACTTCGATGGCAAGAACTACCAGATGTGGAGTAAGCGGATGGGTGCGTTCCTCCGCGAAAAGGGTCAGATCCTTTGGGATGTCACAGTGGACACAGGCTATGTCCAGCCGATGGACTTCCTTGCTCCAGGATCGAGGGATAGGTTTGACGCCAACAACAAGGCGGTCGACTACTTGTTTCGTGCTTTGTGTCAGCCTGAGTTCGATCGGGTGCACACAGAGCACTTGTCTTGTAGAATTTGGACGGTGCTGAATGAGGCTCATGTTGGGAATGCCCAGGTTCAGGCACGGATGTATGCGACCTACCGGAGAGAGTACGAGAACTTCACTCATCTCCCCGGTGAGTCCATCGATGCCTTGTTTCAGAGGTTCACGGTGGTTGTGAACAACATGAGGGCCAATGTGGACGTGCTCCCGTAAGATGATCATGATAGAGCTGTCAAGCTCTTACACTCTTTGGATCGTACAATATGGGGCCGAAAGTTCGAGGCCATTGTGGAGTCGGAGAAGTATGACACTCTGACGGTGAACGAGCTGTTCTCGAAGCTCAAGTCGGCTGAGGTGGATAGGGGCACGACTACCAAGCTTGAGGGTCTGACTGATTCCCATAGTCTCGCCCTCGTTGGTGGTTCGAAAGGAAAGGCTAACACTAACCCATCCACCAGGATGTTCTCTTTTTCCTCTTTGATGTCTATGCCAGATGAGGAGTTCGATGTGCTTGGAGAGGATGAGCTGGTGCTCCTAACAAGACGGTTCGAGAAGCTGCACGAGAACCGAGTGAACATGAGGAGGAACACGAGGACATGCTTCCAGTGCGGCAAGCCAGGACACTTCGTTGCCGACTGCCTGGAGAAGGTCGAGAACAAGGACGGTTACAAGCACAAGCCGAGGAAGGATGGCAAGTACCGGTCGAGGCGCAACCACAAGAGCAAGTACAAGAACAAGCACAAGGACGAGCGACGATCGAGGAAGAAGGAAAGCCGAGGCAAGGCCCGAGCGATGGTTGGTGCGAGTGACGTAGACTCCAGTTCCGTGTACTCCACCTCGAGCTCGAGTAGCAGTGAAGACGAAGGTGATCGTCGCAAGGCCAAGAAGTCGTCCAAGAACCTGAGTGGGCTGAGCTGCTTCACTAGAGACGGCTTCTACACCATGGCGCTGAGCTCCGGCAGCAAGAAGAGCACACAGAGCGACTCAGACTCTGAGTCCGATGACGAGGTGCGTGATGAGCTTCCCTTCTTGCGCCAGGAGAATGAACGGCTTGGTACTTTGTTTGATAATCGTGATGACATGCTTAGAGAGGCAAAGAAAATGAGAAAAGAGCTTAGGGCTTCACTCGAGGATGCTAGGACTAGAGTGGCTGAGCTAGAAACACAGGTGCTTGATAGCAGGCTTGAGATTGATTCCCTTAAGGCTAGCCCTGTTGTTTCAGATGATGTTGATTGTGCTGATTGCTCCATCTTTCTTGCGGATCTTGCTTTGTTCAAGGAAAAGCATGCCTCCAAGTGTGAGGAACAAGATGTGCTTAGGGTTGAAGTGGCTGATCTTAAATCTAGATCTGCTTTTGCTAGGTGCTTGCACTTCTTGCCCTGTTTTGCATGCTAAGATTGATGAGATGCATGCTTACACTAGTTCTCTTGAGGCTAAATTGAAGGAACCCATGCCTACATCATGCTCTACCTGTGAAATGCATGCTTTGAAAAATTTAGAACTTGCACATTATGTTGATCGTTTGCAGGATGAGAATGATGAGTTGAGAAAGTTGATGGGTTGGTTGTCGGGTCATGAGCCTCAGTTGAGAATGATGATCGAGGCTTTTAAGAGGCAGGATGGTGAGGGACTTGGGGCAAACAAGGTTGGTGAGGGAAGTGGAGAGAATATCCCGGAGCCACCAAAAACCCATAACAAGAATGATTTTCCCCCAAAACCTAACCATCTTAGGAACCGACTAGACACAACCCCAGCTCCACCCATATTTCCTACACCCACAAATGATCTCCAAAAGCCTATCAAGTTTGTGAGCACTTCCGGGAAAGTGTTCTTTGGGAAAGTGAGTGAGAAGGCTAGTGAGGAGAAATCGGTGGAGGAGTTGAGTGGAGAGAAACCAAGTGAGCAGCCCCAATCCAAGCCTAAGCCTAAGCTCGTGAGGTTCCATTGTGGATATTGTGGGAAAGAGGGTCACAAGGATGAGTTTTGCTTCAAGAGGAAGCGAGAAGAGAGGATGGCAAAGGAGTGGACGAACAAGGATAGGTACAACCCTTCCCATGGTGTACCTAAGCCTCGTATGCCACTGCCCAGGGGCAAAGCTGTGGTGAGAAGTGTTCCGGCATGGGGAGATGCGAGTTCCCACAGCCGAGGAGCAGTCCTGGAGGGGGCGGTTAGACCGGCCTGGCTAGGCGGTCAAACCGGCCCTACCCAGAGGGGGCCGGTTGGGCGGCACGGCTAGGCGGTTCAACCGCCCCCCGCCCCCAGGCACTTCGGGCGGAGTGGTTTTCGAGATGGTGAGTCGAGAGGTTTCAGTTCTGGAGGTGGTGTTGCTGGTGGTTGGTCTGGAGAGACAGCAGGTGGTCAGTTTGCTAGGCATTCTCCCCCTCGAGTTCACTACGGGGATGGGAGGAGTCGTAGCTTTGAGAAGGAGAGGAGGGACGGTCCACGGGTTGTCTTCCGTGGTTTTGGTCCTCCTCCAGGCAGCGAGGGGTGGTTTCCTCGGAGTGGTTACCGAGGTGGTGTTCGTGGTGGTAGTTATGGTAGGAAAGATGGCTTGATGTGTGCTAACCCCACTTTCGAGCAAATGGCTCGGCACTGGTTTTACTCTTTTGGTACTAACCCCAGTGCTGAGTCGTTTGTTCGCTCACGTGCTCATTTTTGAATTTCAGGTGGGAAACTTGAAGAACACTTGGTTGATTGACTCCGGTTGCTCGAGGCATATGACCGGAGACAGGGGGTGGTTCTCAAGTCTCGTCCCGTGGTGACGAAGAGGTACATCACTTTTGGGGACAATGGGCGTGGGCGTGTGCTTTCAGAAGGTGAGATAAAAGTGAGTGACAAGATCACTCTGAGGCGTATTGCTCTTGTTCAATCGCTGGGGTACAATTTGCTTTCTGTGTCCCAGTTGTTGGATGAGGGCTTTGAGTTGTTGTTTCGGCCCAGTGGTTCTCGGATTTTAGACTCTCGAGGGGACCTTGTTTGTATGGTCGTTCCCGAGGATTAGGTGTTTCGTGCTGATTTTTCTCAGTCTTCGGGTGTGGAGCGTTGTTTCTTGGCTGGTTCTTTGAGTGAGTTGAGGAAGTGGCATAGGAAGTTGGGTCACTTGAGCTTTGACCTTTTGTCTCGCTTGAGTAAACTCAATTTGGTCCGAGGATTGGCACGGTTGAGGCTTGAGAAAGAGTTGGTTTGTGCGCCGTGTAGGCATGCCAAGATGGTAGCCTCTTCTCACCCGCCTCTCACCGATGTGATGACTGAGCGTCCATGCGAGCTGCTCCATATGGACCTTGTTGGCCCAGCTCGTGTGCGATCTCGTTGGTGGGAAGTGGTATGTCCTTGTTGTGGTGGACGACTATTCTCGGTATGTGTGGGTGTTCTTTCTCGAGGATAAGGGGGAGACGTTTGGTTTTGTTCGAGATCTAGTCTTGAGGTTGAGGAACGAGAGGCACGAGAGATGCCATACGAGCTATCTCACGCGTGATAATGGCTCGGAATTCGAAACTCTCGTTTTGAAACCTTTTGCCATGACTTGGGTCTTGAGCACCGCTTTTCGAGTCCGTATACGCCTCCCCAGAATGGTGTTGTGGAAAGGAAGAACAGGACCTTGTGCGAGATGGCTCGGACGATGCTTGATGAGCATAGGACTTCGAGGAGGTATTGGGCTGAGGCGGTAAATACCGCGTGCTATGTGTCGAACAGGATCTACCTCAGAATGCACAAGAAGAAAACATGCTATGAGTTGATGCATGGTCGCACTCCCAAGGTGAGTCACTTCCATGTCTTTGGCTGCAAGTGTTTCATTCTGAAGAAAGGCAGGAAGTTGGATAAGTTTGAGGCTAGGTCTGTCGATGGCATTTTCTTTGGTTATGCATCTCACTCTAGAGCATATCGTGTGCTCAATCTTGAAACTAACCAAATCGTGGAGACTTGTGAGGTAACCTTCGACGAGACAGAGCCACGTAGTCAGCTTGTCTTTGAGTGTGCAGGTGATGATGAGCTTGGCGAGGAGATCTTTCAGGAGGAGGAGCATGAACATGGAGAATATGAAGATGGTGGTGTGGTGCCCCCGGCTGAACACGTACCCACTACTTCGACTACGGTGATGGACGGACCCTCTACTACACCTACGACGACAACTCAAGAACGAGGAGAAGCTGATGTTGAGGGGAGGTAGCATCGAGGCGAGAACCTCCCCAGTGAGTACAAGTGGATCACCCAGCTTCGAGGATCATCGACGACATGAATGAACGCACTACACGGTCGAGGGTTCGGAATAACTCCCATTTTGCTCATGCTGCATTTGTTGCTACTTTTAAGCCCAAAGACATTTGGACACGCGCTATCTGATCACAATTGGGTTAATTCGATGCATGAGGAGTTGGAGAACTTTGAGAGGAATCAGGTTTGGGAGTTGGTTGACCCTCCCCCAGGGTGTAAACCGATTGGTACAAAGTGGGTGTGGAAAAACAAAGAGGGACAGAAAGGTGAAGTTGTGAGGAACAAGTCGAGGCTTGTTGCTCAAGGGTTCAGTCAGAAGGAGGGGATTGACTACGAGGAGACCTTTGCTCCCGTAGCCCGTTTGGAGGCGATTAGGATCCTTCTAGCCTTTTCCGTGGCTAAAGGGTTCAAGTTGCACCAAATAGATGTGAAGAGTGCTTTTCTGAATGGTGTGTTGGAGGAAGAAGTGTATGTGAGGCAACCTCCGGGGTTTGAGAGTGAGAAGTACCCCCACCGGGTGTACAAGTTGAGGAAGGCGCTGTATGGGTTGAAGCAGGCGCCTAGAGCTTGCTATGGTAGGTTGAGGGGGTTCTTGTTTGAGAGAGGTTTTGAGATGGGGAAGGTCGATCAGACCTTGTTTTTGCTGAGGCAGGGCAGAGATATCCTGATTGTGCAGGTGTATGTGGATGATATTGTCTTTGGTGGTTCGTCTAACTCTCTTGTTGCAAGGTTTGCGAGATGATATGAGCGGGGAATTTGAGATGAGCATGATGGGCGAGTTGCGGTTCTTCCTCGGGCTTCAAATCAAACAATCAAAGGAAGGAACATTTGTGCACCGGGCTAAGTACACCAAGGACATTGTGCGGAAGTTCAAGATGGAGGACTCCAAGGCTATGACGATGCCGATGAGTACGACTACGGCTCTTGATGCGGACGAGGAAGGTGAACACGTGGACCGGAAGGAGTACCGCAGCATGATCGGGTAACTCCTCTACTTGACGGCGACGAGGCCGGACATACGAGTTCTCGGTGTGTCCGTGCGCTCGTTTTCAAGCGTCTCCGAGGACTTCGCATCGGCAAGCGGTGAAGAGAATTTTACGGTACTTGCGTCACACACCCGACTTCGGCCTTTGGTACTCCGCGTCCTCTTCTTTGGCGCTTCATGGTTTTTCGGACGCGGATTTTGCGGGTGTCGGTTGGATAGGAAGTCCACTTACGGGACTTGGCGAGCTTTTTGGGTTCTTCTTTGGTGTCTTGCTCTTCTCGCAAACGGTCGAGTGTTGCTCAATCCACTACCGAGGCGAGTACGTTGCCGCCGCTAGTTGTTGCTCTCGGCTCCTTTGGATTTCATACACCATGAGTGACTTTGGTGAGGAGTATACCCATGTCCCACTTCAATGTGATAGCACCGGTGCCATAAGTGTTGCAAAGAACCCAGTGCTCCATTCCAAAACCAAGCACATAGAAGTGAGGTATCATTTTCCGAGAGACAACGTAGAGAAAGGAAAGATAGCTTTGATCCATGTACCCACACATGACCAACTAGCCGATATTTTCACCAAACCCCTAGATCAAGCAACTTTCACTCGTTTGCGGGGGGAACTTGGTGTGTGTTTGATTTCTTAAGTTGGGTGTGTGGGAGCTCCATTGTAGCATATGTATAGTTTCCTTTGTGCATTTATTGCATTTGGCATGGCATATGTAACATGATGTATAGGCATCCTTGTATCTTAGATTGCATGCATTTTGTATCATATGCATTGGATAGGAAAAGCTTCTCCTATATACATTGTTCACCATGGGATGCTATATGTGTTTTTGTGAGCTTGTTTGGTATGCTATGGTTAGTTTGGCTTAGCTCTTGATGATCTTGATGAATGATCCATGGTTGATGGCTATATTTTTGAAAAATTTCACATATATGCTCCCTCATGTGTAAACGCCTTTATGTGATCTTGACATGCTTTAGTGTCTTTGTTATGCTTAATTTGTGGTTGGATAGCTAGTTTATTGATCATATGGGGCCAAAGGCTCATTTGCCATCATGAATGTTTAGCCCTCTTGCTTTATCTTATGGAGGGGCATAAGTTCCTTTTTGTCGCAAAGACATTTCATGTACCATTTATAAATCTGAAAATGAAATGAAAAATGCTTGGAAAATATGCTCTCATGTCATATGTGCTGAAATTAATTTGCTTTGGGTGCTAAACCGTTGCATATGCCTACCAATGAGAAGTCTCATACATAGAAGTAGGCACATGGCTCGATGGCTTTGACATGACATGAGGTGCTTGTGGTTGTTTGTGATGGTCTTATGATTAG
The DNA here is from genome assembly GCA_947561735.1 of Cenchrus americanus. Taxonomy (NCBI): domain Eukaryota; kingdom Viridiplantae; phylum Streptophyta; class Magnoliopsida; order Poales; family Poaceae; genus Cenchrus; species Cenchrus americanus. The sequence continues at coordinate 139,738,003 of OX387240.1, forward strand.
AATGGGTGTCATAGCATGAAGTTAGTGTGGCTTTGCCATTTTGACATGTTTTGCTCATGTTTAGGTTTTTGCTTGTGAGAGAGTAACTTTTCGCAAAATTACTCAAATCCTTTTTAGCCTTGTCCAATGATTGTGAAACTTGGTGATCACGTAGTTAAGGTCATTACGAACCTGTAGAGTATCTAACTTGCTCATTTGGACTTGTGTAGCTCCTTGTGTTGAATTTTGTATATTTGAGAAGCTATATGTTGAAAGTTTTCGCATTTTGCCTTGATTCATGCATTGTCAACAAGGGGGAGAAGTTTGTGCATGCTTTGGGCACCTGAGAGTGTTTGGAAGGTGTTCCAATTGGTTCGAGCAATTTTTGAGCAGTTTGGTGCAAGGCCGGTCACACGGGGCTGTCTAACCGCACCCAGGCGGCCAGATGAATGGTAGGCGGTCTAACCGCCTGGGGTAGGCGGTCTAACCGCCCTAGGAAGAGTGAGCAGGTTTTTGCTCTTTGTTGCATTCCCGTCTTGCATTGCTGCATTTGTTCAGGGGGAGTGTGCTCTGGCTCAGGGGGAGCTTGCATATGTGCAGGGGGAGCTCTTTGTGGTGTTCGAGCTTTGGTTCGGTGATTTGCGCTCTTTGTTTGAGCATGTTTTTTTCTCGGATGTGTCAAGCCGTTGCCCTTGCCTAAGGGGTCCAAGACTTGTCTTCTTCAAGTGATCTTGCTCTTCGCCTTTCTTTGGCTTTCGATCGCTTGTTGAGGTTTCTTTTTATTTGTTTCTTTTATTTTCCTTTTCTCTTGTGTTACTTCATGTGGGTGTTGTCAATGCATCATCAAGGGGGAGATTGAGGACCATGTGTGGTTCGAGGACCGTGGATGGTCGCTTCCTTGTGTGATGAGTGATTGACAACGTTGTGTGGACTGATTCTTGGCCAAGTATTGCAGATGCAGGTTGCGGCTTGACTCTTGTTGGTGCAGGTGAAGAACAAGCGCGAAAGGTCGTTGCCGGTGAGTCCTCCAGGTGTGGAGAAGACAAGTAGGCTTCGTTCAAGGGACCTGGTGGCCAGTGGGGTCAAGTGCGGGCCGCATGGTGGCATGAACAGCTAGATGAAGTCGTGGACGGTTTCTTGGTAGAGCCTCAAAACCAAAGTCGAGCCGGGACTACATGGGAGCCGAGTCATGAGTGGAGATTGGCGGAGGCTACACCGAGTTCGCGGGGTTTGCAGTGGTTCACCGTAAAACCACCGGTTACTCCGTTGAGCCACAAAACCGAGGCCGAAGACTCGACGAGGAGGTGCGGCCACCCGGGCGGTTAAACCGCCCGGGAGGGCGGTCGGACCGCCTGGGGCCGGTCAGATCTCCCGGGCCGGTCTAACCGCCGAGGGGGGGTGGTCTGACCGCCCTGGCCGCCGGCGTCAAGATGCTTCGAAGCGGAGGACATGCGTCGGGATCGCAAGGCTTGGGTCGAGGCTAAGCAGGTTGCGGTCGCTGGGCATCCGTCCGATGAAGAAATTTCGAAGACTTCCAAATCCGCCCTTGAGGGGCTTGTATCCCTAGTTATTAGGTGAGGGTAGTTTAGTCTTTTGGGTGCCTCCATATATACTCTTGAGTGGATGGATGGCAGCCAACTCTTGGAACCCTAGCTCATTTGTTTTTCCATTTTCGTTCTCCATTTTCCCTAGTTTTTCCTAGGACTAGCTTGAGAGCTTGATGTGAGATCTAGAGAGAGGGATGGATGTTTTGTGTTGGGGAATTCAGGAAAACACGTCACCCTCGAAACGTTGAGTTTAACAAAGTTCTCGAAGCATGTTTTTCAGGAGCAGGGAATTCACGATTTTCAGAAGCCTGGAACCTGTGAGGCCTCGAATTCGTGAATGTGCAAAGTTCGGGAATCTTGATTCGGTGAAGAAGTGGAGTCACGAACATGCGGAAGCCCGGAATCTCGAACTGTCGATGGCCCGAACTTCGGAGAACGGCCGATTCGGGAATCTGTCGAGGGCTGAGTTCGGGAGTCAGGCGCGTGGACATGCGCGAACCAGCGAAGAAGCGAAGGCCAATTCGGGAAACTGCTGAAGACCCAATTCGGGAGTTTCACGCGAAGACATTCACGAACTAGGAGAGAAGCAAAGTCAAAGTTGTTGTCCCAAAAAGTCCGGGTTTGGAGTGTGAACTAGTGGCAGATTTGTAAATATGTTAGATGAAAAAGACAATCCTGTATGCGTTCACACTAGGAATATTCTCTGAGGCTAAGGTTGTTATCGGTATGTAAAAGTCCCTTCGTCTCCCTATAAAAGGGGGCGCAAGGGCACGTGTAAACGGATTCAGACTTTTTGGAACTTGTGCTACTTGCAGAGGGAATCACAGTCTCTTTGCGCTCTAACTTTGTACTTGAACGTGTTAAGAACTCTCACCAGTGTTAGGGCAGTCATCCGAATTTTTCGGGTAACCCCCCAACATTGGCGCCCACCGTGTTCCAGCCGAAAAGAAACTCACGATGCCACCTCAGAAGAAATCCAAGAAGAACGTTCCAGCACAAGAAAACCGAGACGATCGCCATCCTACCCAAGGGAATGAAACCTCAAGGCAACAGGCCAAGAACCAGGGGAGGATTCAACTCCAGAGGAAGGGGAAGAGGCAGAGGACCCCCAGCACTCACGAACCACAACCCGAAAGATCCTCACTTCTATTGCCAGTATCATGGAAGGGGCCACAGCACCGAAGGGTGCCCAGAAACAAAGAAGAACATGGCAAGAATTCAGCAAGAGAAAGCACTGATGAGCATTGCATCCTCAATGCCGAGCCGGTTCGCCCGAATTTTTGGCGTGCACCTCAATTCACGAACCCACAATCAAGTTCTATCCCGGTTCAACGAATTCCGAGCCAACCACGACCAACGTGGCAGCCATCACAACAGTTTTTTCCTCAGTCACAAGCGATCCAGGCAATCCAGCAACCACAACCCATTCGGGAAATCCTGCCGCCACCGCCAGAAAGTTCTTCAAGGCCTCAGTCAAGTTCGGGACCCCAGAATTCCAAAGCCTTGCCATCGTTCGGAACCATCATGCCAATCACGGGTGGCTCAGCCATGGAATTTGAGACCAAGAAGCAAAGAAGCAATTACTTCAGGTCTGTGAATACTATCATCAATGATGGCCCAGCCGCGCGGTCGGAGTGGGCAAAGGTGCCAATCACCTTCATGGAAGAAGATTTCAGGCTGAAATCCGCGATTCACAATGACGCCATGGTCATTGAAGTGAACATAGCTGGATGGGTTATAGGAAATGTCCTAGTTGACAATGGGAGTTCGGCGGATATCCTGTTCTTGAAAACTTTCGAGAAGATGAATCTGAGCCAGCACATGTTGGACCCACCAGAGTACCCGTTGCAGGGGTTCGGAGGAAATCCCATCAAGCCGGTGGGAAAAATATCACTTCCGGTTTCTTTCGGAGATCTTGAGAATGCCAGAACGGAGAGCCTCACTTTCGATGTAGTTGACATATATCACCCATACCTCGCAATTTTCGGCAGAGGTTTCATGAACAAGTTTGATGCTGTCATAAGGAAACAATTCCTATGCATGAAGATGCCTGCGCCCAAAGGGGTCATCACGGTGTTCGGCAATCAGCAAGAGGCCAGGAATATAGAAAAAGGCCACACGCCCGATCAAACAAGTGTGTACCAGCTGAAAGCGGCTGATGAGAGGAAGGAAACCCACGAAGAACCTAAGTGGGACAAGGAAAAAATGAGATAACCGCAGAGGATGAAACAAAGAAAGTGTATTTGGATGACATGCCCGACAGAGCAGTCATAATAGGGGCAAACCTCAGCGCCGAAGAGGACAGGGCACTTATACGATTTCTGAACAGAAACAAGGATGTTTTCGCATGGTCGGCTAAGGACCTGCAAGGTGTTGACAGGGATATCATTGAACATGCCCTGGAAACAGATGAGAAAATACCACCCAAGAAGCAAAAACTTCGGAAAATGTCTAAGGAAAAAGTCAAAGTAGTCGAAGCAGAAGTTCAGAGGTTGCAGGATGCCCAAGTAATCAGAGAAGTCAAGTACCCAGTCTGGCTAGCCAACACTGTGCCAGTCAAGAAAAAGAATAGAAAATGGAGAATGTGTGTGGACTTCACCGATTTGAACAAGGCATGCAAGAAGGACGATTTTCCCTTGGAAAGGGTAGACAAAATCGTGGATGATGCAACCAACAGTGAGATGCTTTCGCTCCTGGACATGTTCTCTCGGGTATCATCGGATCGGGGTTCGCGAGAGAGGACGAGGAAAAAACAAGTTTCATCACTCCTTTCGGAACATTTTGTTTCGTAAGAATGCCGAGGGGTTTCAAGAACGCGGGATGCACGTTTTCGAGAATGATAGCAATAGTACTTCACCAGCAGATTCGGAGAAACATCTTGGCATATGTGGATGACATAGTTGTCAAAAGTGTTCAGAGGAAAGACCATATCAGTGACCTAGCGGAAACATTTGCGAACATGAGGGCAGCAAACTTAAAACTAAATCCGGAAAAATGTGTGTTCGGCATTCACAAGGGGAAAGTTCTTGGATGCCTAGTTTCAACGAAAGGCATAGAAGCAAATCCTGACAAGATAAAGGCTCTGGTGGAAATGCAAGATCCAGTCTCAGTGAAAGATGTTCAGAAGCTGATAGGGAGAGTGGCTGCCCTCAACAGATTCATTCCCAGAGCCGCAGAGAGAAGCTTACCGTTCTTCCAAGTCCTCAGAAGTGCTAAGAATTTCCAGTGGTCTGAACCTCAGAAGCAGGCCTTTCGCGAACTGATGGATTACTTGTCCACCATGACCAAACTTTGTCCTCCTGAACCAAAATCGCCACTTCTGCTGTATGTGTCAGCATCAAATTCGGCAGTAAGCGCAGTGCTAGTGCAGGAAAAGGAGGAAGAAGGAAAGCTCAGACAAATTCCTGTGTACTTCGCTTCTGAAGCATTGTCTGGTTCCAAGGTTTTCTATTCCGAGCTGGAAAAGATCGCATATGCAGTCATCATGGCAGCAAGGAAGCTAAGGCATTACTTCGAGGGTCACAGAATAAGAGTCATCACCAACCAGCCGCTGAATGACTTGTTCGCAAATAGGGAGGCATCCACCCGAATCATCAAGTGGGGTGCCGAACTTTCTGAGTATGTGGTAGACTTCGAGAGAAGAAGTGCAATAAAATCGCAAGTTCTGGCAGATTTTGTCGTGGACTGGACTTCACCCACTCAGAACCTCGAGGAAAATATACCCGAACCTTGGATAGTGCAGTGTGATGGGGCCTGGTGTTACAAGGGAGTTGGAATTTCGGCTGTTGTAACGTCCCCAACGAGCGTAGTCATAAGATACGCAGCGCGGCTCGTATTCGCGAACAATGAACAATCCACGAACAACACAACGGAGTACGAAGCTCTACTGTTGGCATTAAGAAAAATGAGAGCATTGGGGCAGCAGACCTTCATAATCAGAACGGATTCGAAAGTAATCCAAGAACATATTGAGAAGGAAAGCGAGGCCAGGAATCCAGTTCTCATGAAATATCTCAAAAAAGTCAGAGAAATGGAAAAACACTTCAAAGGGTATTCAGTCCAGCATATCCCAAGGGATGACAACAATGAGGCAGACAAACTGGCGAAAGCGGCATCCAGAAATCAAGAGCTACCACCGGATGTGTTCTTGGAAATCATCAGAGAGCCTTCCATCAAATATTCGAGGGCCAAAATCGTGAATGTAGTGGAAATTCCAGACTGGAGAGCAGAAATCATGGCTTATCTGAGAGGACATTACGAACCACAAGATGAATTGGAGGAAAAAAGATTGAAGCAAAGGGCTCGGGGCTATACAGTAGTAAATGGAGAATTATACAAATCAGGAGTCACCGAGCCTTGGCGCGCCTTGCATCACCTCCGAAAAAGGTCGGGGAACTTCTAAAGGAAATTCACGGCGGATTACGTGGGGCACATATAGGCACCGGGGCTTTGGCCGGAAAGGCGATAAAGCGAGGATTCTATTGGCCCACCATAAACATTGATGCCAAGATGTTAGTTCGGCAATGTGAAGCATGCCGGAAAACGGGAAATCAACGAGAATGCCCGCAATGCCGGTTCACGATTCCACCAACTTGGCCTCTCGCAAAGGTGGGGAATGGATCTAGTAGGCCCGTTGCCAACGGCTCAAGGCAAGCTGCCGATTCGCGGCCGTAGCAATCGATTATTTCACGAAGTGGGTGGAGGCAAAACCACTCGCGAATATCACAGCAGCAACAGTTCAGAAATTCTTTTGGCAGAACACAGTCTGCAGATTCGGAGTTCCTAGAGAATTGACGGTTGACAATGGCAAGCAGTTTGACTGTTACACCTTCAAAGAATACTGCAGAACCTTAGGCACACAGGCGAAATTTTCGTCAGTATATCATCCACAGTCCAATGGTGCAGTTGAAAGAGCCAATGGCCTCATTTTTTCGGGAATCAAGAGATGTTTGTTCGATCAGAAAAAGGGAAAGTGGGTGGATGAACTTCCGAAGGTGATCTGGTCTCACAACACCACAGTTGCAAGGGCAACAGGTTTCACACCTTTTCGCCTACTTTTCGGGACCGAGGCTATGACACCGGAGGAGATCAAGAATGAAAGCATGAGAGTCCTGAAAGGAAAAGAGATAGAGGAAATTGATAAGAAGGTGGAAAAGGACATGATCGAGCTGACAATCCTTGAAGCAGCGGAAAACATTGAGAAATACCAGAGAGAGACAAGGGCATGGAGGGACAAAAAGGTGGTCCGAAAAGACATAAAAACTGGTGATCTTGTCTTGAAAAGAAAGAAAAATTGGGAGAACCCGGGAAAACTTCATGAGTCATGGGAAGGGCCTTACATCGCAAGGGAAACAGACATGCCAGGGGCTTTTCGCCTGATGGAGCAGACTGGCGAAGAGTTGCCGTATTCGTGGAATGCCGACAGTCTAAAAAGGTATTATCCATGAAAACCCTAGTTGTAGATAAATGTAACATTTAGTAGTTTTTCGATTTTCGTAAGTTTGTACTTTAGAGAACCAAAAAATCCGAATCACGTGACTATAAGTGATTTCGGGACAAAAATTAGTTTTACTTTTTCTAGTCGCATTAGAATAAGAAGGACCGTACTCTTTTCCTTGCAAAGGGGGCTCTAAATCAAGAGGCAAGGTTTTTAACGAGGCGGATCCTATGTAAATACTCTTTGTGATATATATATGAAAAGAGTGTTCCCCCAAATCGCATAACTCGAAATTCCATCGTGAAAAAAGAAAAAGTTCGTGAGAAAAGGCTCCGTGATAGCCGAAATTCCATCGTGAAAAAAGAAAAAGTTCGTGAAAAAGGCTTCGTGATAAGCCAGAATTCCATCGAGAAAAAAGAAAAAAGTTCGTAAAAAAAGGCTTCGTGATAGCCATAATTCCATCATGAAAAAAGAAAAAGTTCGTGAAAAAGGCTTCGTGATACGCCAGAATTCCATCGAGAAAAAAGAAAAAAGTTCGTAAAAAAAAGGGGCTTCGTGATAGCCAGAATTCCATCGAGAAAAAAGAAAAAAGTTCGTAAAAAAAGGCTTCATGATAGCCAGAATTCCATCGAGAAAAAAGAAAAAGTTCGTGAGAAAGGCTTTGTGATAGCCAGAATCCCATCGAGAAAAAAGAGGCCTGAGAAAACAACAAGTTGTGGCCTAGAAAATCCCATCCACTGAGGGATTCCCACCCAAAGAGGCCTGAGACAACAACAAGGCGTGGCCTAGAAAATCCCTTCCACTGAGGGATTCCCACCCAAAAGAGGCCCGAGACAACAACAAGTTGTGGCCTAGAAAATCCCATCCATTGAGGGATTCCCACCCGAAGAGGCCCGGAACAGCAGCGAGCTGTGGCCCAGAAAGTCCCACCCACGAACGGATTTCCACCGAAAAAGAAAAACTGTGCCGACAGGTTGATTTCGACAAAGTAAACGCCGAAAAAGTTTTCGTGATAACGTTGAAAGGGCAAGGGGCTCGTGCGAAAAATCGTAGAAAAGTCCTGGTTGAAGCAACTGAAGGTTGCAATATCAACCGGGGCAAGTTTGCCAGAAAGATCAAGTCCACAAAATTCGAAAACAAATTTTGTCGACTTGCGCGACGTTGGTTCAAAAATTTTCAAAAGTTAGCAAATATTCCTCCTAAAGGTGTACTCGATCGAAATACGCGAAAAGCAAGTTTTTTAAAGCATGCCTTCAAGTTTTCATGCAAAACGGCAAGGTGGGGGAGGGTGACGTTTTTTCAAAGAAAAAACGCATTCATTGCCTTATTCGCATAAAAACTTCCGAATAGTTCCTCGATAATTACAACAGTCAGTGCGAAATTTAAAACGAAAGCACTACAACATGTCCTGGTTTACAAACATTGTTTTCAGCCATATCGCTGGCATAGGCGAAGTCAGACGCACCGGCTAAGGGGCTAAGGGTGATATGAACCCGCTAGGGTTTGTTCCCGATCTTTCGATGAGAGGTGTGGGGATAACTCGATTGAAGGAGACGACGTTCACGGCCCGACTACAACCTGTCCAAGGATGCGCCTTAGCAACCGATACACCACCTCCTATGGCTGCCGCGATCTTGTGGAGCGCGTCACCCGGCCACTAGGGCACCTATTCCTGCAAGCAATCGAAGAACTAGCAAGAACAAGTATGAAACAAGTACTGAAATTACTAGATGGGAATGAAAGATTCAATTCTCAAACTCAATATCCAACAACGGTGGGGTTCCGTAGAAAAGGAGGCGACCGGCGCTCTCACAAGCAAGTAGCAATGGCTAAACTTGATCTAAACAAAACCCAATCAGTTTGTGGCGGCTATGGAGGTATATGAGAGGGTGGAGGACGACCTGGACGTGGTGGGGGTCGTCCTTCAACCCTAGGACGCGCCCCTATGGGGCTCCACTTGATACACGGCCCATTGGGCCAAATAAGGTGGCACAGCACACGGGACAGATTGACATCCGGTCAATGTTTCGACGATTGCGGCCGCCTCAAAATAGATATGGACATGAGTCCGGATCCATATGAAAGGTGACTTCATCACGGTTCTAGGAAGTATTTGAACGCCCCAATCCGACTCTGTGTGCGACCGTGGCGTCCGTCACAAGATGGTGCTTTTTTGCAGTCCGAATCCGGTGCCCAAAACGTGTTGGCTTTGATCTCTTTCCATCTTTGGGCCAAAAGTGACGTGGTGGCCTGGTGGAGGACGTGTGGAACACTTGGACTTGGCCCCCAATCAACTTCTTTGGTCCTCCATGCCTTCCATGTGTGTTGAGCACCCTTTTTGATCCACGTAAGTATTTCGAAAATGACAACCAACAAACATCATAGTGCAGCAATAATTCATCAAATGTATTGGATACAATGGCGATAAGGAATCGGTTTACCTTATAATAAAAGCATGCTATTGTGGTCATATCCGAGACGGTGATGTCCTCATCATTCTCCCCTTCTTGGCTGCAAGTCGTCCTCGACTTGTTCTCGTGGCATCTAAAAGTGCTTGCCTCGATGTTGGGACACAAAGCGACTTGTATCTTTGCAAAGCGAGAACCGAGAATGCTCCCCTTCTTTGGGGTGACCCCGTTGCTTAAGAGAAAATCTAGAAGGACTTTGCGAGACATTATTAGCACTAGTGCAGCCCCCTATTTTATCATGGTCATGTAACCCAAATGGAGATTCTGAGCAAATATAAATTCTATGCACCAAATATTGTCTTTCGCTATCATATTTACCAACTGCATGAAGTAAACAATGATTAAAACTTGGCAAATCAGATTTGTCATATAATTTATTCACCAAACTTTTCAGGTCACAAAGAAAATCAAATTCGATATAACCTAAACAATTTGAAGAAGATATAATTTCAAACTCCTCTTTCTCACTAGTAATGCAATGAACACGCCTTGTGTCAGCATGTGTATAATCAAGAATAGAATCATCATCTCCATGTACTAGGTGTGTTGTAGATACGAGTGAAGCGTGATCATACTCACATGGACTGATTTCAGCATTGAGTTTGTTGCTTTGCTGACTCACCTTTGACATTGCAGGTGATGCACAATCATTCTTTTCACACTTTTGCGGCGCATGTTGGTGCTCACATTGCTGAATGCACTCAAATATATTCTTCTTTTCCTCCTGCAAAATGTTATGAACAACAAGGGGAAAAAGAGAGTGCTCTAACTCTAGTAAAGGTGCTGCAATCTGAGAAGAAGTATCACCCTTATTCACAACTTGTGGCATTGGAATAAACGTGGCATCAACATACAACTTCTCTTTATCACAAGGAACAACATGCAATTCATCTTCCGACAAACTAAAATCAGCAATAGGTTCAACAGCGTTTCGTGCTCTTGTATAACATTTATAGCGGTCAAATTTTCAACATTGTGGGCCTCATCATTCTTGCAAGTATTCACAGACAATAAAATTTCCTTTTCAGCACTCACAGCAAGCCAAAATAATGAAACAATATTATTGTATGATTTGCCAACTAACATGGTTTGAATTTCAGAATTGAGCCCTTTTTTAAACCTACTCATAACTTTCTCCATGCATTCATCTAATCCACCAAACATGACACAAATCTTAAAGGTACGATAGTATTCCTTGACAGTCCTACTACCTTGCTTCAAGTTGTCTAATTTTGCAAGCAACCAATCAGCATAATATTCAGGAACATATTCATTACGAAAACGTATTTTAAAATCTTTCCAAGTTTGTGGAACTTTGTTGTGCCTACAAATATGTTTCCATGTAGTCAAAGCATAATTTGTTAAAGCACTAGAAGCAACAAAAATCATTTGATGTTCAGACAAGTCATACTTATCAAATTCTGCGTCTACCTTAAGCTCCCATTCAATGTAAGCATGAGGATCAAACATACCAAGCATATAATGGTAATTGTTGAATGATATCTTGAAGATGAGAGTCTAGCTTCAATTGCTCAAAAATCTTTATATCACCTGCCATTATTAGTAGAAAACAAGAAACACAAAAATAATATGTATCTCCTATTAACTACTAGGATGTGTCGGTGTAATTCTCTCAAACTCAACTTGTTCAAAACAAGCTCTTACAAGTTCTTACCATGCAAAACAGGATGGGACGGCAACCAACAAGACAAGCAACCTCGAAGATAGTGTATCGGTGCCGCAACAACAAGACTCGTCAAGCCGTAGTCGAATATGTGGAGCTATAGGTGGGCTGAAACAAGGAATGGACTAGCACCACGTTAGTTATAAAAGCAAGCTGAATAATCGTTCAACGGCGGTACTGTGCTGGTCCTAGGCTAAACCATGCTAGAGACGTGAGCCTAGGCACAAAGGTAGTCACTGAAAAAGAACAACTAGCACAGCACAAGTAAAACAACCGTTTCAACTTACTTCTCTTTCTCTTCTTTTTTTCGTTCTTCTCTTTCTACTCTCTTTTTTTTCTTCTCTGATTTTTTTTCTTCCTCTCTTTCTTCTTTCAACTTTTTTTTTCACACTACTCTATTGCTCAATATCAAGCCAAATCAGCACAAAAGGAAAAGTACACAGATTGCAGATCGCAGATCTCATGGACAATTGCAGATTGCTCGGACGGAATTTCGAGGCAAGGTTGGATCCGTTGGAAAGAAGACAATGTAAGCTTTCCAGATTGTATTTAAACACCTCAATCGGAGATCATATGAAACCGTGGTGGCAAAAGTGAAACAGAGGTGTATACGGTGACGCGAATTTCGTGACTAAAACGTGATAGAACTCAAAACTCTAAAGGAATAGACACTAAGACCAGCAACTTGACACGACCGATGCAACCAAAAACTCAACAAGCCCTAACCATGCAATGCTAGTAAAGGCTCAAAGGGTTTATGGGACAACGGGTAATCTAATCTACTATTTTTTTCGGGGCTTTTCCGGACTATAGGAAATTAAAAACAAGCAAAGGATTGGAACTCTCACCGAAGAACCTCGCTCTGATACCAACTGATATGAACCCGCTAGGGTTTGTTCCCGATCTTTCGATGAGAGGTGTGGGGATAACTCGATTGAAGGAGACGACGTTCACGGCCCGACTACAACCTGTCCAAGGATGCGCCTTAGCAACCGATACACCACCTCCTATGGCTGCCGCGATCTTGTGGAGCGCGTCACCCGGCCACTAGGGCACCTATTCCTGCAAGCAATCGAAGAACTAGCAAGAACAAGTATGAAACAAGTACTGAAATTACTAGATGGGAATGAAAGATTCAATTCTCAAACTCAATATCCAACAACGGTGGGGTTCCGTAGAAAAGGAGGCGACCGGCGCTCTCACAAGCAAGTAGCAATGGCTAAACTTGATCTAAACAAAACCCAATCAGTTTGTGGCGGCTATGGAGGTATATGAGAGGGTGGAGGGCGACCTGGACGTGGTGGGGGTCGTCCGTCAACCCTAGGACGCGCCCCTATGGGGCTCCACTTGATACACGGCCCATTGGGCCAAATAAGGTGGCGCAGCACCTGGGACAGATTGACATCCGGTCAATGTTTCGACGATTGCGGCCGCCTCAAAATAGATATGGACATGAGTCCGGATCCATATGAAAGGTGACTTCATCACGGTTCTAGGAAGTATTTGAACGCCCCAATCCGACTCCGTGTGCGACCGTGGCGTCCGTCACAAGATGGTGCTTTTTTGCAGTCCGAATCCAGCGCCCAAAACGTGTTGGCTTTGATCTCTTTCCATCTTTGGGCCAAAAGTGACGTGGTGGCCTGGTGGAGGACGTGTGGAACACTTGGACTTGGCCCCCAATCAACTTCTTTGGTCCTCCATGCCTTCCATGTGTGTTGAGCACCCTTTTTGATCCACGTAAGTATTTCTGAAAATGACAACCAACAAACATCATAGTGCAGCAATAATTCATCAAATGTATTGGATACAATGACGATAAGGAATCAGTTCACCTTATAATAAAAGCATGCTATTGTGGTCATATCCGAGACGGTGATGTCCTCATCAAAGGGGCTCCGTCTTCGGAATTTTCGCGGATCGCGGAGTAGAGGATACAGAGCGACTCTTCTTACGAAACAAGAAAAATGAAGATAGATCAAAACAGCCTATAGAAAATTTAAGTGAGGCCTCAAGCCAAAAATCGGAAAAGTCTTGTTCGGGATGTGCTCGCTTGAACAGACGCCACGCTTCACCACTAACGAACATCTTATCCCGATGAATTCGTAGCGGCAACACGTCCTGCGCAGGCCCAGCTTGCAGGACCTGCGCAGGTTAAAGTATACAAAACATTTGTTCAGGGAAGTTTAGTGAATCTACATAAATGTACAAGAAATCTTGAATACACCCAGGATTCGAACATGGCGTCTAGTTTGTAACATCCACCTTCGGAGAATCATCCTCTTGTTCGGGGGCTTGCTCGCCGTCGCTACTTCCATCGCTGCTGCTGCTACTGCTGCTGCTACCGTCTGAGCCCCCTTCGCCTGAGTCTCTCGAACCTTCGCCGGAAGTTGACCCTTCGGGAGACACGGAGATGTCCTCACGGTTCTCCTCCTCGTTCAGCTGAGAAAGAAAGGTAAATGTGAAGAAGGTTCGAGAGACTGAAACATCTGCGGCAAACACAAGTCACGAAATCGAACAAAGAAACTACCTCAGCGAGCTTTGCACGCGCAATGGTCTTAACAGTCTCCTTGCCGCTAGTCAGCCAGAACTCCCTTGCGAACTTTATCTTGATTGCCTGAACATCAGCTTTAGCTCGAAGTATCGCAGTGCTTGTGGCGCTGGGGAATTGGGAGATCTTCTCGCGAAACTTCTCCAAGTCGGCGTAGTCATAGTCATGAAGAATCTTCAAAATACTCTCCACAGAGAAAGCGAGCGAAGTCACTGGCGCCGGAGATCACCTCGGAAGGGCCTTGAACTCGGTCTCCATCTAATCCATGAATTCGGGAATCTCAATGTTATCCGGAAGAGGGGGCGGGGACGAACGCCGAATTCGTTCAAGGACTTCTTGTACTCCTCATAGAGCAGTTTCAGCTTCTCCAGAATCTCGGAAGTGTTTTTCTTCGAGGCTTCACTCTGCTCCGCCAGCGCCTTTTCAAGATCCACGATTTTGCGGTCCTTCGCGCTCAGGGACTTGGCGAGACTGGCATTGTTAATACGAAGATCTTCGGCGGTTTTCGTAGCCCGCTCGTGTTTCAACCGAAGATTTTCGATCAAGCTGAGATCGTCATCGTGGGCCTTCTGAACTTTCTCTAGCTCCTTCTTGGGTTGCCCAAGCGTTGCCTCCGCGACCTTCTTTTCATCGTGACTTATCTTCAAAGCCTCCGCCAACTCAGCCACCTTTTTCTCAAGTTCCATGTTCGTGGATTGTGCGAGGGAGAAGTTACGCTCCAGTTCCTTAGACTTCTGGGAAAGCTGCTTGTTCACCTTCTCCTGTTCAGCGAGCCGCTCTATGGCAACTTTCCCGAGCATAGAATGCTTGAGGGCATAATCCTCCTGAAAGCGTGCAAGCTTCGAAGGAGAGTAAGAGTGCAGAAGATCCTTGAACTCTGAAAAATTTAGGAGTAAAGTCTCAGATCAAAATTAAATAATCGGAAAAGACACGAAAAGGTAATGAGAAGGAACGAACCTTGTTTACTAAAATGCTGCATGGTGACTTGTTTAGTCGAACCAGAAGAAGTTTTCCCCCGAGACGAAGGAGTGGTTTCGGAGGCAGAGTGAGGCCCCCTCTCGGAGTCCAGAGCAGCTCCTTCGGGTCGTTTTGAGGCCTCCCCTCCTGTTTCATCAACAATTGCGGACGATTTCCACAGAGTTAAAACCTTGGATGTCTTGCTCCCAACGCTAGTTGTCTCGAAACCAACACGCAATAGCTTGCCGTGATGAGACGTACCAAAGCTTTTATTAAAAGCGGCTAAGGAAGGAGAGGGAGCATGATCTTCGGGAACAATTTCCCGAACTTCGACCAAAGGAGCGTGTTCGGTAGGATTTTCCCCCCTTTGAATGGTGAGCTCAAGGTCCTTGGTGAATTCGGAGGAGGCTTGGTCAGCAGCAGGGGCTTCAGCAGCAGGAGCTTCGGCAGCAGCGGGGGACTCAGAGGGGGCAGTAACATCAGCAGCAACAATGGACTCATCGGCGGGAGGCAGAACGGTCTCCGGTGAACTTCGGGAGCGACATCGAAAAGGAATCAACATCCACGAATTCATTCTCGGAACCGGGTGGACGGTTGTCTCGAAAGTTAAACGGTGGCCGAGAGGAAAACACCTTTGAGGCAGTCGTTTCCACGAATGCGTCATCGTCGAAGGTGGATGGGACTCGCCGAACGCCGACGGAAGAGACTTTCGTCACCGCCTTCTTCAATCTCTTGCGGCTCATCTGGGCAAGGCTCGAGCGGCACACGGGAGCTCCGCCTCCGAAGTTCTTTCAGAAGTCTTTCGCTTGCGTTTCGACGATTCCAGGGACCTTGTCCTGGAAGGCTGAACTCCAGAGGAAGTGCCCTCGCTGACAGATGATGAACCACGCTTCGAGGATCTAATTCGTGGAGCGTTGATGGGGGCAGCCGAGCAACTGGCCACGGCAACTGCGGGAAGCTTCAGCTTAGGACCCGGGCTTCGGTAATTGAAAGATTGGTCCCCGCAAACTTCGGAGAACACGCGGTTGATTCTCTTCCTGTGCTTCACAAGAGCCTTGTATGCCTTATACTCGTTCATGGTGTATTCGCCAATCATGACGTTCACCCTTTTCTCTATCTCGATCATGAAGGCGTCAGCACTTTGATCTTCTCGAAGTTTAATCCCAAACTTCGGGAAGGGCACCTCTTGAGCGGCCCAGTTAATGTTGACGTACACAATCTCAGTGGGAGACCAACCACTAGAAATAGGCCAGACCCGGGCATCCACAAACTCTTCAATAATATCACGACCACCGAGTATGGTACTGGCAAGGTGAAATGCACTTTCGCAGTTTCGCATCCCCAAGGCCCGTTGATTGAATTCAGTTGTGTTTACCGCAGTCAGGGGCGCAATCGGGCAAGACAGGGGGTGAGTCGGGCCAGTGTAGCCGAGAACTTCCAACATGTTGACCTTCAAGTAAAACCAATGAGAATCCCAATCTTCGGTGAAGTTAGTTTTGCAGCAGGGAGCAATTTGAATTCGGGTAATCCCCTTACGTTTGTTCTGCCGCCGAGTGTTGAAAGTGCAACATGCATGTTGGGTGTGATACAACTCCCCGTCGCTGCCCTTGACAACTTTAGGGATAATCACAAGTTCGAAGAGTCTGGCAAAAGCATGCACACCGGGATTACAGCCGAAGCTCCTCATGATCCAAATGAATTTCGATATCTCAAGAAAGGAAGTCGGCGAGAGTTGGTGAATCTTCACCGAAAAGGCGTCCAGGATAGCAGGCAGAATGGGATCGCAGGGGAACCGGAGCCCACAGATGAAGAAGTCGCGAAAGACAACAACTTCTCCGTCTCTAGGGGTAGGGATTTCCTTATCAAGCGGGGCTCGCCCAGCGCCCGGAGGGAAGAACCCTGCCTTCTCGTATTCCTGAATCATGTTAGCCGTGACCTTGGATTCTCCGAAAGCGAGTGAGGGTGGCAGTGGTCCGGAAGCTTTCGCTCTAATCAAATCGCTGACACCAGCATCCACATCCCTGATATCTTCATCATCATCAGATTGAACTTCCTCGTCTTCGCGACTTCTGGAGCCACTGGGAGAACCAGAATCCTCGATTGGAGCAGCTTGCTCACCACCTTCGACGACTGGGTCGATAGGAAGACCAGCCGCAATGAGCTTTTCGTTAGTCATGGGTCTAGCTGTGCTTTTAACTCGAGCCACCTAACCAACAAATACGAACATACGAACAGTTAAGAATAACATCCAAGAATAAAGCTCGCGAAATCGTGATACCACTGCACCAAAGTATAACAAGTAACAATTGACAAGAGAAAGATGAAAGGATACCTTAGAGAAGTGCGAAGAAGACCTGAAGTTCGCGAGCTTTTCAGCAGAAGACCAGATTCCGCGAAAAAGAGAGATGCACGAATCGTGAAAAGCAGGAAAGCTGTAAAATTTTTTAACAGCGGCAGCCCGCTATTTATAGGGCCGGGGAGGGGTAGTTCCGCGAAACCCGCCTCGATTTAACCGCCCTTGGTTTCCCGGGCGACGCGTGTCCCCTCCGACGTTCCGAGGGTGACGTTTTTTACTAAATTTCCGAAGGATTCGTGGAATCGGATCGTCGGAGTCAACCCGATTCCCCGAGGGGCTAGTGTTGGGGAATTCAGGAAAACCCGTCACCCTCGAAACGTTGAGTTTAACAAAGTTCTCAAAGCATGTTTTTCAGGAGCAGGGAATTCACGATTTTCGGAAGCCTGGAACCTGTGAGGCCTCGAATTCGCGAATGTGCAAAGTTCGGGAATCTTGATTCGGTGAAGAAGTGGAGTCACGAACATGCGGAAGCCCGGAATCTCGAACTGTCGATGGCCCGAACTTCGGAGAACGGCCGATTCGGGAATCTGTCGAGGGCTGAGTTCGGGAGTCAGGCGCGTGGACATGCGCGAACCAGCGGAGAAGCGAAGGCCAATTCGGGAAACTGCTGAAGACCCAGTTCGGGAGTTTCACGCGAAGACATTCACGAACCAGGAGAGAAGCAAAGTCAAAGTTGTTGTCCCAAAAAGTCCGGGTTTAGAGTGTGAACTAGTGGCAGATTTGTAAATATGTTAGATGAAAAAGACAATCCTGTATGCGTTCACACTAGGAATATTCTCTGAGGCTAAGGGTGTTATCGGTATGTAAAAGTCCCTTCGTCTCCCTATAAAAGGGGGCGCAAGGGCACGTGTAAACGGATTCAGACTTTTTGGAACTTGTGCTACTTGCAGAGGGAATCACAGTCTCTTTGCGCTCTAACTTTGTACTTGAACGTGTTAAGAACTCTCACCAGTGTTAGGGCAGTCATCCGAATTTTTCGGTAACCCCCCAACATTTGGGTGGCAAGCTAGACCTTGTACGAACCTTCATGGTATGTATAGATGCTTCGGCGTTGTTCCTCAAGGTGGTTTCCCGCTCTCATTTGTGTTGATTTTCGGAGCTCTTTGTTAGCGGTGTTTTAAGGACGATTTCTTAGGGTCTTTGGTGGGTGTCACATATGAGGATCCTGTGCCTCTTTGGCTGGTGACTTTGCCCCCAAATTTCTCTTGAATCGGACTCGATTTGGTGGTTTTTCGAGTTGGGTGTGTTCTTGACCTAGAGAGGCGGTTTCTTTGATTACTCTTGATTGTGAGCGTTTCGGATCGATTCCTTTGAGGTAGAGGTTGCCCAGAAGGTAACCCAGCTAGTCCAGAAGTTTCGCTGCAATCCGTGGAGTGATTCGGGAGATCGGGCGTGAGGAAGTTAGGGTTTGACCCGCGGGCTGTTTTTCTGGGAGAGGCGGTCTAACCGCCTGGAGGGGGTGGTCTAACCGCCCTAGGTGTTTCCAGGTTGAAGTTTTGTTTCGCTGGATTTTCCTCTGTGAATTTGTTTGCCTTGATCAGAGGATCGTCTGTGTGAAATTTCGGGTCGTTCTCGTGCCGGTTGCTAGGTGTTCTTGTTTGGAGTTCGTTGCTGGGTACAGGAGGTTAGACCGCCCCTGGTAGCCGGTCTAACCGCCCCTAGGCCCCTGGGTGGAGTTTTGATTTTCGCCAAGTTTTTCTGGTAGCGGCATGGCCCCGACCGAGAGATCTCTCGTTGGTGAAACCGTGGTGCGTTTTGGTGCTCGGAAGAGGTGTTTCGGAGGATTTCTTAGTTGCCTCGTGGAGGCGGTCTAACCGCCCCCTATACCCGGTCTAACCGTCCCCTCTGGACAGCCGGCTTTCGATTTGTTTCCGCTGTCGTGGGTGCGTGTGTGTTGAGGTTGCTGGTAGTGTTTGTTCCTAGGACCAGTAGCACTCCAGTGGCTACGTGGTTTTGCCAAACGGAAGGTAGAAGTGCGGAGCGTGTGATTTTGGGGGTCCGACTGAGCGAGTTCATCTTGTCAGAGTTTCAATCTCCTTCGAGAAGAATTTTTATCGGCTCCCATTCACTCCCCCCCCCCTCTCTGGTCGCCTAATCGGTCCTTCATCGGACCATTTCGCTAGCCTTCGACACGTAAAGGATGCAAAACTTGTGTTCGAGCCTGAATGCACTATTTCAGGGTACCAAAGTTGCGGAGCATCCATTATAGTCCATTGGACCCAAAATTGATGTTTTTAAGTATTTCAGATGATTTCGCTAACCTTCGGCACGTAAAAACACGCACGACTCGTGTTTCGGGCCTAAATGCACTATTTTGTGGTACCAAAGTTGTGAAGCATCCATTCTAGTCCATTGGACCCAAAATGAAGTTTGGGAGTGTTTCAGAGCATTTCGCTAACCCTTGACGCGTCAAAGATGAAAAACTCGTGTTTCGGACCTGAATGCACTATTTCGGGGTACCAAAGTTGTGAAGCATCCATTCTAATTCATTGGACCCAAAATGATGTATGGGAGTGTTTAGGAGCATTTCGCTAACTCTCGGCACATCAAAGATGAAAAACTCGTGTTTTGGGCCTGAATGCACTATTTCGGGGTACCAAAGTTGTGAAGCATCCATTCTAGTCCATTGGACACAAAATGAAGTTTGGGAGTGTTTCGGAGCATTTCGCTAACCCTGGATGCATCGAAGATGAAAAACTCGTGTTTCGGGACTGAATGCACTATTTCTAGGTACCAAAGTTGTGAAGCATCCATTCTAGTTCATTCGACCCATAATGATGTTTGGGAGTGTTTAGGAGCATTTCGCTAACCCTCGGCACGTCAAAGATGAAAAAATCGTGTTTTGGGCCTGAATGCACTATTTTGGGGTACCAAAGTTGTGAAGCATCCATTCTAGTCCATTGGACACAAAATGAAGTTTGGGAGTGTTTCGGAGCATTTCACTAACCTTTGACGTGTCAAAGATGAAAAACTCGTCTTTCGGGCTCGAATGCACTATTTCTAGGTACCAAAGTTGTGAAGCATCCTTTCTAGTTCAATGGACCCAAAATGATGTTTGGGAGTATTTAGGAGCATTACGCTAACCCTCGGAACGTCAAAGATGAAAAACTCGTCTTTGGGCCGGAATGCACTATTTCGGGTACCGAAGTTGTGAAGCATCCATTCTAGTTCATTGGACCCAAAATGATGTTCGGGAGTGTTTAGGAGCATTTCGCTGACCCACGGCACGTCAAAGATGAAAACTCGTGTTTCGGGCCGAATGCACTATTTCGGGTACCGAAGTTGTGAAGCATCCATTCTAGTTCATTGGACCCAAAATGATGTTCGGGAGTGTTTAGGAGCATTTCGGCGACCCATGGCACGACAAAGATGAAAACTCGTGTTTCGGGCTTTGAATGCACTATTTCGGGTACCGAAGTTGTGAAGCATCCATTCTAGTCCATTGGATACAAAATGAAGTTTGGGAGTGTTTCGGAGCATTTCGGCCGACCCATGGCACGTCAAAGATGAAAACTCGTGTTTCGGGCCTGAATGCACTATTTCGGGGTACCAAAGTTGTGAAGCATCCATTCTGGTCCATTGGACCCAAAATGATGTTTGGGAGTGTTTCGGAGTATTTCTCTAACCCTCGGCACGTCAAAGATGAAAACTCGTGTTTCGGGCCTGAATGCACTATTTCGGGGTACCAAAGTTGTGAACCATCCATTCTAGTTAATTGGACCCAAAATGATGTTCAGGAGTGTTTAGGAGCATTTCGCTAACCCTCGGCACGTCAAAGATGAAAAACTCGTGTTTCGGGCCTGAATGCACTATTTCGGGGTACCAAAGTTGTGAAGCATCCATTCTAGTCCATTGGACCCAAAATGATGTTTGCGAGTGTTTCAGATGATTTCACTAAATTTCACCACGTAAAAAGATGCAAAACTTGTGTTTCGGGCCTAAATGCACTATTACGGGGTACCAAAGTTATGAAGCATCCATTCTAGTCCGTTGGACCCAAAATGATGTTTGGGAGTGTTAAGGAGCATTTCGCTAACCATCGGCACGTCAAAGATGAAAATCTCGTCTTTGGGCCTGAATGCGCTATTTCTGGGTACCGAAGTTGTGAAGCATCCATTCTAGTTTCAATGGACCCAAAATGATGTTCGCGAGTGTTTCAAAGCATTTCGCTAACCATCGGCACGACAAAGATGAAAAACTCATCTTTGGGTCTGAATGCACTATTTTGGGGTACCAAAGTTGTGAAACATTCATTCTGGTTCATTAGACCCAAAATGATGTTTGGGAGTGTTTAGTAGCATTTCGCTAACCCTCGGCACGTCAAAGATGAAAAACTCGTGTTTCGGGCCACAATGCACTATTTCGGGGTACCAAAGTTGTGAAGCATCCATTCTAGTTCATTGCACCCAAAATGATGTTTGGGAGTGTTTAGGAGCATTTCGCTAACCCTCGGCACGTCAAAGATGAAAAACTCGTGTTTTGGGACTGAATGCACTATTTTGGTGTACCAAAGTTGTGAAACATCCATTCTAATCCATTGGACACAAAATGAAGTTTGGGAGTGTTTCGGAGCATTTCGCTAACCCTTGACGCGTCAAACATGAAAACTCGTCTTTCGGGTCGGAATGCACTATTTCTAGGTATCAAAGTTGTGAAGCATCCATTTTAGTTCATTGAACCCAAAATGATGTTTGGGAGTGTTTAGGAGCATTTCGCTAACCATCGGCACGTCAAAGATGAAAAACTCGTCTTTGGGCCTGAATGCGCTATTTCGGGGTACCGAAGTTGTGAAGCATCCATTCTAGTTTCAATGGACCCAAAGTGATGTTTGCGAGTGTTTCGGAGCATTTCGCTAACCATCGGCACGACAAAGATGAAAAACTCATCTTTGGGTCCGAATGCACTATTTCGGGGTACCAAAGTTGTGAAACATTCATTCGGTTCATTAGACCCAAAATGATGTTTGGGAGTGTTTAGGAGCATTTCGCTAACTCTCGGCACATCAAAGATGAAAAACTCGTGTTTTGGGCCCGAATGCACTATTTCGGGGTACCAAAGTTGTGAAGCATCCATTCTAGTCCATTGGACACAAAATGAAGTTTGGGAGTGTTTCAGAGCATTTCGCTAACCCCGGACGCATCGAAGATGAAAAACTCGTGTTTCGGGATCGAATGCACTATTTCTAGGTACCAAAGTTGTGAAGCATCCATTCTAGTTCATTCGACCCATAATGATGTTTGGGAGTGTTTAGGAGCATTTCGCTAACCCTCGGCACGTCAAAGATGAAAAAATCGTGTTTTGGGCCTGAATGCACTATTTTGGGGTACCAAAGTTGTGAAGCATCCATTCTAGTCCATTGGACACAAAATGAAGTTTGGGAGTGTTTCGGAGCATTTCACTAACCTTTGACGTGTCAAAGATGAAAAACTCGTCTTTCGGGCCTGAATGCACTATTTCTAGGTACCAAAGTTGTGAAGCATCCATTCTAGTTCAATGGACCCAAAATGATGTTTGGGAGTATTTAGGAGCATTACGCTAACCCTCGGAACGTCAAAGATGAAAAACTCGTCTTTGGGCCGGAATGCACTATTTCGGGGTACCGAAGTTGTGAAGCATCCATTCTAGTTCATTGGACCCAAAATGATGTTCGGGAGTGTTTAGGAGCATTTCGCTGACCCACGGCACGTCAAAGATGAAAACTCGTGTTTCGGGCCTGAATGCACTATTTCGGGGTACCGAAGTTGTGAAGCATCCATTCTAGTTCATTGGACCCAAAATGATGTTCGGGAGTGTTTAGGAGCATTTCGCTGACCCACGGCACGTCAAAGATGAAAACTCGTGTTTCGGGCCTGAATGCACTATTTCGGGGTACCAAAGTGGTGAAGCATCCATTCTAATTCATTGGGCCCAAAATGATGTTTGAGAGTGTTTCGGAGCATTTCGCTAACCCTTGACGCGTCAAAGATGAAAAACTCGTGTTTCGGGCCTGAATGCACTATTTCTGGGTACCAAAGTTGTGAAGCATCCATTCTAGTTCATTGCACCCAAAATGATCTTTGGGATTGTTTAGGAGCATTTCGGTAACCCTCGGCACGTCAAAGATGAAAACTCGTGTTTCGGGCCTGAATGCACTATTTCGGGGTACCGAAGTTGTGAAGCATTCATTCTAGTTCATTGGACCCAAAATGATGTTCGGGGGTGTTTAGGAGCATTTCGCCAACCCTCGGCACGTCAAAGATGAAAAACTCGTGTTTCGGGCCTTAATGCACTATTTCGGAGTACCAAAGTTGTGAAGCATCCATTCTAGTCCATTGGACCCAAAATGATGTTTGCGAGTGTTTCAGATGATTTCACTAAATTTCACCACGTAAAAAGATGCAAAACTTGTGTTTCGGGCCTAAATGCACTATTACGGGGTACCAAAGTTATGAAGCATCCATTCTAGTCCGTTGGACCCAAAATGATGTTTGGGAGTGTTAAGGAGCATTTCGCTAACCATCGGCACGTCAAAGATGAAAATCTCGTCTTTGGGCCTGAATGCGCTATTTCTGGGTACCGAAGTTGTGAAGCATCCATTCTAGTTTCAATGGACCCAAAATGATGTTCGCGAGTGTTTCAAAGCATTTCGCTAACCATCGGCACGACAAAGATGAAAAACTCATCTTTGGGTCTGAATGCACTATTTCGGGGTACCAAAGTTGTGAAACATTCATTCTGGTTCATTAGACCCAAAATGATGTTTGGGAGTGTTTAGTAGCATTTCGCTAACCCTCGGCACGTCAAAGATGAAAAACCTGTGTTTCGGGCCTAAATGCATCATTTCGGTGTTCGAAAGTTGTGAAGCATCCATTCTAGTCCATTGGACACAAAATGATGTTTGCGAGTGTTTCAGATGATTTCACTAAGCTTCATCACGTAAAAAGATGCAAAACTTGTGTTTCGGGCCTAAATGCATTATTTCGGTGTTCGAAAGTTGTGAAGCATCCATTCTAGTCCATTGGACACAAAATGGTGTTTGCGAGTGTTTCGATAATTTCACTAACCTTCGGCACGTAAAAGATGAAAATCTCGTCTTTTGGTCCTTAAAGCACTATTTCAGGGTACCAAAGTTGCGAAGCATCCAATCTAGTCCATTGGACCCAAAATAATGGTTTGGTGTGTTTCGGACCATTTCGCTAGCCTTCGACACGTAAAGGATGCAAAACTTGTGTTCGAGCCTGAATGCACTATTTTGGGGTACCAAAGTTGTGAAACATCCATTATAGTCCATTGGACCCAAAATGAAGTTTGGGAGTGTTTCAGATGATTTCGCTAACCTTCGGCACGTAAAAACACGCACAACTCGTGTTTCGGGCCTGAAGGCACTATTTTGTGATACCAAAGTTGTGAAGCATCCATTCTAGTCCATTGGACCCAAAATGAAGTTTGGGAGCGTTTCGGAGCATTTCGCTAACCCTTGACGCGTCAATGATGAAAAACTCGTGTTTCGGACCTGAATGCACTATTTCGGGGTACCAAAGTTGTGAAGCATCCATTCTAATTCATTGGACCCAAAATGATGTTTGGGAGTGTTTAGGAGCATTTCGCTAACCCTCGGCACGTCAAAGATGAAAAACTCGTGTTTTGGGCCTGAATGCACTATTTCGGGGTACCAAAGTTGTGAAGCATCCATTCTAGTTCATTGCACCCAAAATGATGTTTGGGAGTGTTTAGGAGCATTTCGCTAACCCTCGGCACGTCAAAGATGAAAAACTCGTGTTTTGGGACTGAATGCACTATTTTGGTGTACCAAAGTTGTGAAACATCCATTCTAATCCATTGGACACAAAATGAAGTTTGGGAGTGTTTCGGAGCATTTCGCTAACCCTTGACGCGTCAAACATGAAAACTCGTCTTTCGGGTCGGAATGCACTATTTCTAGGTATCAAAGTTGTGAAGCATCCATTTTAGTTCATTGAACCCAAAATGATGTTTGGGAGTGTTTAGGAGCATTTCGCTAACCATCGGCACGTCAAAGATGAAAAACTCGTCTTTGGGCCTGAATGCGCTATTTCGGGGTACCGAAGTTGTGAAGCATCCATTCTAGTTTCAATGGACCCAAAATGATGTTTGCGAGTGTTTCGGAGCATTTCGCTAACCATCGGCACGACAAAGATGAAAAACTCATCTTTGGGTCTGAATGCACTATTTTGGGGTACCAAAGTTGTGAAACATTCATTCTGGTTCATTAGACCCAAAATGATGTTTGGGAGTGTTTAGTAGCATTTCGCTAACCCTCGGCACGTCAAAGATGAAAACTCGTGTTTCGGGCCTAAATGCATTATTTCGGTGTTCGAAAGTTGTGAAGCATCCATTCTAGTCCATTGGACACAAAATGGTGTTTGCGAGTGTTTCAGATGATTTCACTAACCTTCAACACGTAAAAAGATGCAAAACTTGTGTTTCGGGCCTAAATGCACTATTTCGGGGTTCCAAAGTTGTGAAGCATCCATTCTAGTCCATTGGACACAAAATGATGTTTGCGAGTGTTTCAGATGATTTCACTAACCTTCAGCACGTAAAAGATGAAAATCTCGTCTTTTGGTCCTGAATGCACTCTTTCGGGGTACCAAAGTTGTGAAGCATCCAATCTAGTCCATTGGACCCAAAATGATCTTTCGGAGTGTTTCGGACCATTTCGCTAGCCTTCAACACGTAAAGGATGCAAAACTTGTGTTCGAGCCTGAATGCACTATTTCGGGGTACCAAAGTTGTGAAGCATCCGTTATAGTCCATTGGACCCAAAATGATGTTTCTAAGTGTTTCAGATGATTTCGCTAACCTTCGGCACATAAAAACACGCACAACTCGTGTTTCGGGCCTGAATGCAGCATTTTGGGGTACCAAAGTTGTGAAGCATCCATTCAGTTCATTGGACCCAAAATGAAGTTTGGGTGTGTTTCGGAGCATTTCGCTAACCCTTGACGCGTCAAAGATGAAAAACTCGTGTTTCGGGCCTGAATGCACTATTTCGGGGTACCAAAGTTGTGAAGCATCCATTCTAGTTCATTGGACCTAAAATGATGTTTGGGAGTGTTTAGGAGCATTTCGCTAAACCTCGGCACGTCAAAGATGAAACACTCGTCTTTGAGCCTGAATGCACTATTTCGGGGTACCCAATTTGTGAAGCATCCATTCTAGTTCATTGGACCCAAAATGATGTTTGGGAGTGTTTTGGAGCATTTCGCTAACCCTCGGCACGTCAAAGATGAAAACTCGTGTTTCGGGCCTGAATGCACTATTTCGGGGTATAAAAGTTGTGAAGCATCCATTCTAGTCCATTGGACCCAAAATGGTGTTTGCGAGTGTTTCAGATGATTTTGCTAACCTTAGGCACGTAAAAACACGCACAACTCGTGTTTCGGGCCTGAATGCACTATTTCGGGGTACCAAAGTTGTGAAGCATCCATTCTAGTCCATTGGACACAAAATGATGTTTGCGAGTGTTTCAGATGATTTCACTAACCTTCAGCACGTAAAAAGATGCAAAACTTGTGTTTCGAGCCTAAATACACTATTTCGGGGTACCAAAGTTGTGAAGCATCCATTCTAGTCCATTGGACCAAAAATGATGTTTGGGAGTGTTTCAGAGCATTTCGCTAACCTTCGGCACGTAAAAGATGAAAATCTCGTCTTTTGGTCCTGAATGCACTATTTCAGGGTACGAAAGTTGTGAAGCATCCAATCTAGTCCATTGGACCCAAAATGATGTTGCGGTGTGTTTCGGACCATTTTGCTAGCCTTCGATACGTAAAGGATGCAAAACTTTTGTTTGAGCCTGAATGCACTATTTCGGGCTACCAAAGTTGTGAAGCATCCATTATAGTCCATTGGACCCAATATGATGTTTGTAAGTGTTTCAGATGATTTCGCTAACCTTCGGCACGTAAAAACACGCACAACTCGTGTTTTGGGCCTGAATGCACAATTTTGTGGTACCAAAGTTGTGAAGCATCCATTGTCGTATGGACCTCCCTAGGCCACTACCTCGGTGGGTACCAGGACCGACTACTCGGTGGGCCCCTGGGACTACCCGGCTTGCGCTGCACGGTACCTGATGGCGTGGAGCACAAGGACTACAGAGGATAAGTACTCGGTTAGGAAGCTGTACATGTCCCGCACTGTATAGAGGACTCCTAGACGTACTCGACTAGTACTCTCTCCCTAAACCGACTTGTAACCCCGCTCTCCGACTATATAAGGCAAGGAAGGGACCCCTCTCTCATCATCTAATCTCACAGCGTAAGATTGCATCATCTTGTAATCGTACCCAATCAATCCAGAGCTACACAGCATACAGGACGTAGGGTATTACGCACCTCGCGGCCCGAACCTGTCTAAATTGTGTGCCACGTATCTCTTCCTTCGAGTTACCGATCTCGGCGAGGCCACATTCATCTACTTAGGGTACTCCCCTTAGTAGGTTGCCAGTCTAAAACACCGACAGCTGGCGCGCCAGGTAGGGGATCTCGCCCGAGATCACATGGCGAACTCGACGGCTCCTGTCTACATCAAGCCAACCGTCGCCTTCAACCGTGGCGACACCTTCATCTTCGGCGCCTGGGTCTACACTGCTGACGGCGCTGGATCCTTCCAACGTCGCCTCACCATGCCACCCAACCCAGAGACCGGCTTCGTGACGCTTCCCGAAGTAGTCACGGGCGAACTCGCCGGCAAGTTCAGCGAAATTTCGCTTTTCGACCAACACGCCGACTTCGAGCTCGGATCCGCTTCCAACTTGAACTCGACGTCGCCGTGGACTACCGTGTGCGAGCCGGCTGCTCAGCCATCGCATGTGGTCTCCCCACCCCGTGAGCGCTCCACGCGTGGTCCCCGCAACCTCTGCAGGGCCCGCACGGAGGCTCCCTCTACACACCGGGCCGGCAAGGAGCCCGTACCCGAGTACAACTCGGACTCCGACACCGCCCCCGGCCACGCTTCGGACTCCAACCCCCTCTCCGGCTTCTACTCGGACTCCGCGTACGAGTTCGACTTTGGGTCGGACCCTGAGGATCCCGAGTCCGAGGATAACACTACTGAGCAACCCTTATCAGGGCCGGCTTCTGGGCCAGTTATAACGTCCACACCCGCCGGGAGATTCGTCTACTGCCAGACCACAAGCCCGTCGACCTGATAAGCGGGGACTCACGCTAAGTCACCTACCTCGACTCGCTTCCGTTCCAGGAGGGAACACCGCTTGCTCGAGCTGAGGAGTACACTCCAACTGAGGTGGCGAGCTCCGACTCCAGTCTTGGCAACCCCGATCGCCAGGTCTTCATGGCTGCCGGCGACACGCAAGGAACTTCGGGGACGGCACATGAAAAGTACCTCAAAGACATATCCGCAGACGAGCTCTCTGCTGAAGCACCCGGGGATGAGACCGACGCCAACAAGGACGCTCGACGTGAGCGAAACAGAAGACGGAACGAACGGCGCCGGCGTCTCCGAGACAGCTTACCCATCCGCAACCTTGCGGAGGCCCTCGAACAAGTCGAGAGTAGGGTACACACCACCCCCGAGCAATGCCTCATGTCAATCACAGCGATCGCACGCCAAGCTCAGGGGATACGCGCTGGAGAAGTCATCGCCAAGCTCGCAGAAAACGCTTACTTCATGCGGGTCGACAACAGGGTCAACCAACCTCCTCCCGCCAGGAACCGCGACAACGAAGCTACGAGTCGCAGCGCAGACCTCGGCCGCAATCGTACTCGAGCCGAGCTACCGGCTCAGCCCAACCGTACTCGCGCAAACGCCGGCGGACCCTCACAAGGTGGCAACAGCAATCGTGAGATCATCCCTCACCGCGACCCTGGCGGTGGCGGCCGCGACCCCAGCGGTGGCGGCAGCGACGGTGGAAGCTCCAACCATGGGGCCAGCAGGAGGGCCGGCGGCGGAGGCGGTCGCGGCGGTCGAGACCACGCGAACAGCCACGCCTCCGGAGCCTCACAGGGCGGCTACGACGCCCTCCAGAAGATTGAAGAACTGCGGCGGAAGAAGTCCGCCACCGCAGGCGACAACGACGACTTCTCCGCCTTCTCTCCTCGGCTTCGCAACTTGCTCCTCCCGGACAAGTTCAAACCTCTAGGGATCACCAAGTACGACGCGAAGCAGGATCCCATCCAGTGGCTCAGGTGCTACGCCCTCTCTATCGAGAACGTTGGCGGCAACAACGACACCAAGTGCCTCTACTTCCCCTTCTGCCTGGACCAAGCCCCGCTCACATGGCTCGAGTCGCTGGACAAGCACTCGATCGACAAGTGGGACCAGCTGAAGGAGTAGTTCACCAGCAACTTCGCGGGCGCCATGGGCCGCTCGGGTACTCGCATGGACCTAGCTATGGTGAAGCAGGAACAAGGCGAGACCCTCCGCAAGTACATGCGCCGCTTCTTCGACAAGCGCACCACCGTAGTCGACGTCACCGACAAGGAGGTCATCGACCTCTTCCAAGACGGCCTCTACCACTGTCGCACCTTCGAAGACTTCGGTCGTCGCCGCCCCAAGTCCATCCCCCACCTCAAGAACATGATCACGTCCTGGGCGGATGAAGAAGACAAAGCTAACGCCAAGTACGATGCCATCCGTGGCAAGAGCAAGCAGAACACGGGCGACGGCAGCGGCAACAACGGGAACCAAGGTGGTCGCAGCAGCAACAACTACTCGGGTCCCAACCGCAAGCGCAAGCCAGACAACACTGTCGCGGCTATCCAGCGCCCTGCGAAGGAGAACTCGAAGAAGACCTCTGGCGGCTTCAAAGACTTGCTGAAAGAGAAGTGCCCGTGGCATCTGGACGGCAACCACACCACCTAGTAGTGCTACCAACTCAGGCGAGCACTCAAGAGTACCCCAGAGCCACCGCACCCTCATGACAAGAAAGGCAAGAAGAAGAACAACAGAGGCAATGACGACTTCCAGGAACTCGACAAGACAGTCAACGTCCTCTTCGGTGGACTACCCAGCAAACGGGAACAAAAGGCTACCCGTCGTGAAGTCATGAGCACTGAACCAGCGGTTCCGACGCCTCTCAGGTGGTCGGAGGTACCCGTTACCTTCTCCCACGCGGATCAATGGACCAGCTTCTCCGAACCAGGGCGTTTCCCTCTCGTCTTGAAGCCGGTGGTCGCGGGCTCCAGGCTCAACAAGGTCCTCATCGATGGCGGAAGCGGGCTCAACGTCCTTTTCACCAAGACCTTGAAGAAGATGTGGCTCGACATCACGCACATGCTCACCAAGAGCACCTCGCCCTTCTACGGCATCGTCCCCGGGAACGCGGCTATCCCACTAGGCTTAGTGGTCCTGCCAGTTACCTTTGGGGAATCTCGGGACAACTACCGTACCGAGTATGTCAAGTTCGAAGTCGCAGACTTCAAGACGTCCTACCATTCCATCCTCGGCAGACCGGCTATTGCCAAGTTCATGGCGGTACCCCACTACACCTACTTGGTACTCAAGATGCCAAGCCCAGCAGGTGTACTCTCCTTACCGCAAGGGGACTTGAAGATATCGCACGACTGCGACACGGAAGCTGTGGAGATCGCCTCCACAAATCAAGTACCCAATGCAATGATGGAGGTCTACGCCGCGTCGAAGAAGATTGCCCCAAGTGAACTCGACATCCCAGAGAAGTCGGATAAAACTAACAAGCCTCAGCCAGCTGAGGAGGTTCTGGTCAAAACAATTGACCTCGGGACAGGCGACAGGAGCAAGACCACCACCATCGGGGCGGGTCTCGACCCCAAATAAGAAGACGCGCTCATCAACTTCCTCCGGGCTAACCGCGACGTCTTCGCGTGGAAGCCAGCGGACATGCCAGGGGTGCCCAGGGAGTTGATCGAGCATTCCCTCAGCGTCGATCCTAAAGCTACCCCGAAGCGACAACACCTCTGCCGCTTCGCCGAGGACAGGCGGGACGCCATCAAGAAGGAACTCGCCAAACTACTCGCGGCTGGCTTCATCAGAGAAGTCTTCCATCCTGAGTGGCTCGCCAACCCCGTCCTCGTCCGCAAGAAGAATTCGAACGAGTGGAGGCTGTGCGTCGACTACACCGACCTCAACAAGCACTGCCCCAAGGACCCATTCGGGTTGCCGCGGATTGACCAAGTCATCGACTCCACGGCGGGCTGCGACCTGCTCTGCTTCCTCGACTGCTACTCCGGGTACCACCAGATCGCGATCAAGGAAGAAGACCAGGAGAAGACCGCGTTCATCACCCCGTTTGGCACGTACTGCTACACGACCATGTCCTTCGGGTTGAAGAACGCCGGCGCCACATTTTAACGAGCTATCCAGGCTTGCTTCAAGAGGCAACTCAACAAGAACGTTGAAGCCTACGTGGATGACGTGGTCGTCAAGACCAGAAACTCCAGTACCCTCATCGACGATCTTGAAGAGACTTTCGCATCCCTGCGCGAGTACCGCTGGAAGCGCAACCCGAACAAGTACGTCTTCGGCGTACCTTCGGGCAAACTACTCGGCTTCATCATCACCACTGCGGCATCGAAGCCAACCCCGAGAAGATCTCCGCCATCACCAGCATGAAAGCTCCCACGTGCATCAAAGACGTCCAGAAGCTGACCGGGTGCATGGCGGCCCTGGACAGATTTATCTCGAAGCTTGGAGAACGGGGGCTCCGCTTCTTCAAACTACTCAAGCACCAAGAGAAGTTCGTGTGGACCTCAGAGGCGGACCAAGCCCTTGCCCAGCTCAAGGACTTCCTATCGAAGCCGCCAGTCCTCACGGCTCCTTGCAAAGGCGAGCAGCTAGTGCTCTACCTCGCTGCGACTACTCACGTGGTCAGTACTGCCATCATCGTCGAGCGGCAGAGAAGACGGCCACGCCTACCCGATCCGGCGACCGGTCTACTTCATCGGCGAGGTCTCGTCGAATCTAAGACACACTACCGGCTCGTACGAAGCTTCTATACGCAAGGCTCATCACCTCGCGGAAGCTACAACACTACTTCCGGGAGTACTCGATCTCCGTCGTCACCGACTACCCGCTCGACGACATCTCGCGGAACCAAGATGCTACCGGAAGAATCTCCAAGTGGGCGATCAACCTCGGTGCCCTCAACATCGACTTCAAGCCACGCACAACCATCAAGTCGCAGGCACTAGTCGACTTCATGGCGGAGTGGCGGGAGAATCGCCTACCTACTCCAACCGAGCGACCAGAGCACTGGGTGATGTACTTCGACGGCTCACTCAACCTCGAGGGCACAGGTGCAGGAGTACTCTTGATCTCTCCAACGGGCAAACAACTCAAGTACGTCCTGCAGATCTTCTGGAAGGTCTCAAACAACGAAGCCGAGTACGAAGCTCTCCTACACGGGCTCCGCCTCGCGGCTTCACTGGGCATCAAGCGGCTACTAGTCTACGGCGACTCCGCAGTGGTCATCAACCAAGTCAACAAGTCCCGGGACCGCAACAAGGAGAACATGGACGCCATCGCCTAGAAGTCCGCAAGCTCGAGAACAAGTTCTATGGTCTCGAGTTCCACCACATCGTCCGCGACAACAACGTTGCGGCGGACGTCTGTCCGTCAAAGCTTGGTTCTACTCGCGCTCAAGTACCAGCGGGTGTCTTCGTCCACGAGCTTCACGCGCCATCTATCCCGGAGCTGGCGCCACCGACCACTGTCCCAGCGCATCCCCTGGCTGGCCAGGAAGTCATGATGATCGACGTGGACTGGAGGCAACCCTTCATCGACTACCTCAGCGAGCAGAAGGTTCCCTCGGACAAGAACTTGGCCGAACAACTCTTCCGCCGCGCCAAGTCCTACGTCCTCGTCGGAGACAAGCTCTACAAGCGGGGCGCACCTGTAACAACCCAGGAATTTAGGTGTGTAAATTTTGCGAAAATTTAAAAACTTTTTGACTGAAATTGAGTGCTATCAATTTTCGAGCCAAATTGCTAGCCCTCTTCTGAATTCTCCACCAGATTAACCCATTTATAAAAACATATATTCAAATTATGGTAAATAAGTGATTTGGACTTTTCTGGTTTTATTGGATTTTATTGTGTGCTATTTGAATTTGGAAGTAATCCAAATTCAAACTTAATCCCTAGCTCTTAATTCAAAATCTTTTCTCAATGTTTTGAACCCCTAGCTGGGCCGGCCAACACAAAAGCTTGTTGTGTATCCACCTAACCCGCCGGCCCAGCAGCAAATACAGCCCACCAGCTCCACCGCAGCCTTACCCTTGCCTCTGTCGCTACCGGGCGGGCCCACGCGTCAGCCATCGCCTACCCCTCCCCTCCTCACCTTTTCGTCTTCGCTGAGTCCTGAGCCGGTCAACCCAGCGGTGCGCCAAGCGGGCGACGCATTGGGCGCGCCAGCCGAGCGACCCACACGCCGAGGGCCGGGCGCGCGCATCGGGAGACGAGTCCGACCGAGGGAGGGAGGCAAAGACCTTAATGCCCCGCACCGCGAGCATCCGAGGCCAGGGCGGGCGGCTGCCACGGGATCCACCTGCCCCTACCCGGCGAACGGCCGGGGGCATTGGGGGAAATCCGTCCCGGGCTGCTTGCGGCCTCCATTCAAAAGGGGCGCCAGGCAGGCGTGGCACGGACGCCAAGCCACCAACCCCTTTGGGGGTTTCCACTCGCCACCGCCCTGATCACGCCGGCTTGGAGAAAGAAGGGAGCGCGCCGCCGCCGCGTCACGCCGGACAAGGGAGGAGCCGGGGATCGGAGCAGAGACACCTACGTCGCCGGGAACGCCGTCGACCCGCCAAGGACATCACCTTCAACCGCCGCTCGTGGGAAGGGGAAGGAGCCGTCCGCGTCGAGGAAGGGAGCCAGACTGGAGCAGGAACCCCTACATCGCCGGGAACGCCTACTTCGCCACGCCACCGCCGTTCTCGACCCGGCTACGACTACACCGCCGCCCCAACGTGAGCACCACCGCAGACGCCTTCTCCCTTTCCTCCCTCCTTGAACTCTGCTCTGTTTAGCGCCGACGGCGTTGGGGTGCGCCGTCGTGCTGCCATGCCTGGATGCCGGCCTTCGAGCCGCAGAACTGCCGCATCTCGTTCGTGTGAAGCTCTCGGGCCACTCATGCCCCGGGCCCGCCGACGCCATGCGAGGACCACCTGTGGATGCTGGCCTTCGTGCCGAGCACGCCGTGCAAGTGATGCTGCGCGCCGCCATGTCGTCTCGTGTCACGCCTTGGTTACCAGGCGGTCGCGCCGGCGGACGGGCGAGGAACGCGCGAGCGCTATGCGCGCCTTTGGCCCGCGCGCGTCCGGCGAGCTCCATGCCGGGCCACCGGCCGCCCGAGCCGCCGGGGACGCGCGCGCGCGCGGCCGAGATCACGGGGCGCTTCTGACCCGTGCTCGCCGCCGACGCGCGTGGCACGTATGATTGAGCCGGGCTTCGACCCGTGTATGTTTGCAGGTGTGAGGTGAGGCGCCGCGCCGTGACGCGCCGGCGGCGGAGGCATCGAGCCCGGCTACGGGTCGACGCGCCGCTCGCGCGCGCGAGACCACGGACGCGGGCGCCTGTCCGCCGGTGCACCCCAGTGCCGAGCCGCGACGTGAGCACCTTCCTGTTGGTGACGTCTGGACGAAAGACACCTGGACCGGACACCGGCGGCGCGCCGCGCGGCCGCTGTGCCGCCTAGACATATCGTCGAGCACCTGATGTGCAATCTTCCCTGAACACATGTTAACCTGAGGGTTGGGCCGCCGGCCGGATCTGGGCCTTAAGCCCAATTATTTTTCCCTAGCAGGCCGTCGGCCCAGTGCAGAAGGAAGAGGGAGGGTGAGATCCAGACTTTCGACGTTTTAAAGGAGGGCTGTGTTGCCTGGTATTGTTGGGCCGAAACCCACAAGCGTTCTGGGTCCAGTCCACTGGGCCACCCACGGCCCAGAGACGTTTCTGGCCCATTTCGGCCTGTCAGCCGCGGGTCGCTGACGTCATGCTGACGTGAGCGGCATCTTTTCTAAAAACCCCCTTTTTCTTTTTCTGGGATAAATTCCAGAAGTATTTAATAAATGGTTTTAACCTTTAAAAATTCATAACTATTTCTAGGAAGCTCAGAAAAATATAAAACTACTTTCTATAAATCCGTAATTTCGAAACCTTGTTGTTTGTAGGTAGTTTGGATTCTTTTGGATCTTCTAAAAATTGGTTCTCATTTGGAGTTATTGCTTAGATGTGCACCGTATTCTTATTTTCGCGTCGAATCTCGTGCCGCAGACCCGAGCTTCGACCAGGAGGACGCGGAGGACCCCGAGTACACTCGCTCCGGACAACGCATCGCTTCAACGGCAACGAAGGTGTCATGTCACTCCCAACCATGTAGATCCCATGTTGTTAAGTAGTCGCTAGTGCTTTACTTTAAATGCATTGATCGATGAATTGCATAACCGCTTAATAGCCATGCCTTGATGCTTTGTTATATCCTGTTTCCTTGTATTACTTCCTGCGGGACTAGCTACAGACCCATAGCTAGTCCATTACCTCAACTATCCATACTTTTGTTGCTTGATTATGGATGGTACTCTGGGCTTGGACTGAGATGTGGATATCTCGGTGTGTTTCTAGCATGCGTTCTGGGTGCGTATCTCCTTGCTGTGTTTTGGCGGGAGCGAGCCGCTTGGGTACTTGTGAACGTCTGCCGAGGGAAGATGCGATCTGGCCTCTTACCCGAGGGACGTGTCGTGTGGGATGGAGATGGTGAGTGCTCGCTCTCGGCCCCTTAAGGACCGATCGTCAGTTGACCTTGTTTCGGATGACTATTTCCGTACAGACCGCCCGCCTTGTATTAGGCGGGGGTGCGGGGTGAGACTTGTAGTGGATAGCACCCCTCCTGTAGGCGGATCGGAGTGATCGTGTCGGGAGTGGTCTTTCCCTCCTTAGTAGACTTTGCCCCGGCGAGGCCGGGGAAGGGTTCCACGGCCTTCGAGGGACCTCTCGCGGGTAGTATGAGCTCGCCGCGAGGCCGGGCCAAGCTCGGAGACGCGGGAGGGTACTATCCACTTACTTGGCCTTCGGCCCGTATGGTAGGGTCGGGTACCGGTGACGGCCGGTTCCGGTCCTATTCGGGCGGGTACGGTTGTACAACCTCTCGCAGTGTTAAACCTACGGCTATAGTCCGTGTCCACCTGTTATGGACGGTCTTTCGATCTCTCACCCGACTAGCTACTCTTCTCTTGTGCTTCTTCTCTCCCCCGAGTGTGTGAGCCCGCTTTGGCCGTTGAGATGTGGGGATAGGAGCGGGGTGGGCCCCACATCGCAGATGAGTGTTGGGATCTGGATCGGGGTTGAGATCCGGAGTTTCTGGTGTGGTAATCCTTGAGCGGGGTGTGGACCCCTGAGGTGTGGACCTCGGAAGCAGGAGCTTCCCCGAGGTGTGGACCTCTCAGCTGAATTCTGCTTTCCTTGTACGTTGCAATGCTGCTTTGCTTAAGCCTTCTACAACCAGAATAGGGATAACTCATGCATAGTAGAATATACACCGCTTTTGCCTCTTTGTTGGGAAGCTGACATGACCTACCCGCTTATCGGGTAGACCCTAGTGCCTCTGACACAGAGCCGGACTACGACTTCGACAACGACATATGGGTGGACTAGAGCTCTTCCTACACTCGAGTTGCCTGCGGATTTGGAGTTTCTCGCGCTTTCATGGAGTCGCTGCTAGACGTTTTATTTATGTTTGATTCAGTCCCGATGGACTTGTACCTGGCATGTGCCGAAGAGATGTACTCTGATTAATGTAATAAAATAAATGTTGTACTCTACTTTACTGTTTTATTCTTTGTGTATGGATTATGGCATCGCTGAGACAGGGATTGCACATGGTAGCCCTCCTGGGACTACCACAGAGGTGCTAAGAGTCGGGTTTCCGTTCGCGGAAATCCGGGTCGTTTCAGAGATCCACAAGGGCATCTGCAGAACCACGCGTCCTCTCGCACGCTGGTCAGCAAGGCCTTCCGACGAGCTTTCTACTGGCCCACAGCTCTGGGCGATGCCGAAGAACTCGTCAGAAGGTGCCAAGGGTGCCAGTACTTCGCCAAGCAGCAACACGTCCCAGCCTACAAGATAGTCACCATACCGCCAACCTGGCCTTTCGCCCGTTGGGGGCTCGACATGATTGGGCCACTACCAACCTGCGCCGTGGATTCAACGAGTATTGGTGGCCATCGACAAGTTCACCAAGTGGATCGAGGTCAAGCCTATCACATGCCCCAAGGCTGACAGAGTACTCGACTTCCTGGATGAACTCGTGCATTGCTACGGACTACCCCATCGCATCATCACAGACCTGGGCTCCAACTTCAACAACCACCAGTTCTGGGAGTACTGCGAGAACAGCGGGATCGACGTCCGATATGTCTCAGTTGCCCATCCTCGGGCCAACGGACAAGTCGAGCGCGCCAACGGGATGGTGCTCGACGCTCTCAAGAAGCGGCTACACGACGCTGCTAACTCTAAAGGAGGCAAGTGGATCAAGGAACTACCCAATGCACTCTGGGGGCTACGTACTCAGCCCTCCAAGCCAACGGGGCAATCCCCTTACTTCCTGGTCTACGGCTCCGAAGCAATCCTCCCTGCTGATGTCATATGGGATTCACCAGCAGTGGAGCACTACGACGAAGGCGTCTCTAAAGACAGCAGACGAGTTGACATCGACGGGCTCGAAGAAGCTCGCTGTGCCGCCCTCATCCAATCAGCAAGGTACCTGGAGGGTATCCGACGCTACCACGATCGCAACGTCAAGGAATGCTCCTTCAACGTTGGTGATCTCGTCCTTCGTCGCATCCAGAACACGGAAGGACTACATAAGCTCAGCTCGCCCTGGGAAGGTCCCTTCACAGTTGCAATGGTGACCGAACCGGGCTCCTACCACCTCCAGACACTTGAAGGTGAAGATGTCAACATCTCGTGGAACGTCGATCAACTCTGTCGGTTCTACGCCTAGTCTACACGACTACATCAAGACCCCTCCGTCGTAAGTGGCCTCCGGGTCCAGGCACCAGTCTCCAGACTACCTCTCCGCCGTAAGCGGCCTCCGGGTCCAGGCACCAGTCTCCGGGCTACCTCTTCGCTGTAAGCAGCCTCCGGTTCGTGTACCGGTCTCCGGGACTACTCCTCTCCGCAATCCGGCCCATGCGGCTACCTACGGATCCCGGGGCCGCGACGAGCGACAAAGGACTCTAGCGGCGGTCTCACCGAGATACCATGTACTTCTAGATCCAGCCTATACGGCTACTTACGGATCTACTGCTGTAAGCGGCTACACGCCCTAGCACTACTTAGCCGTAGGCGGCCTCCGGGTCCTGGCGACTATTCTATAACTACGGCCCTGGCCATCCAGGTGTACTTCTTCAGTAATAAAGTTTGATTGTTCATCAACTGCTTTACTGTCTTCCTCCCTCATCGGGACTACTGCCGAGTACGACTACTCGCGACAACTCCACGATGGGACTCCGCACTCCAAGATCGCGGCAACGAGTACTCATTGATGGAAGTTTTTCTTCATTCATACTTAAACAATTTTATTACAATTGTTTTTGTACAACTACTGCTACGAGCTAACTATTACAGGACTACTGGAGATTAAGTTTCTCGGCGACTTGATCTGCAATAGGCGCCATCTGCTCCAGCAGCTCCGCGTACTGCTCGTCAGTGCAGTTGGCGGCTAGCCCGCTGGCGACTACATCTACGGGAGCCTTCGAGAAGTACGACTTCATGAAGGCCAGCACTTGGTTCGGGATCAACTTCGCCAAATGCTTCACGTAGGTCGCCGGCCCGCCGGGGGGCTTCCTTCAACCGGTCCACCGCGTGGCGCTATCTTAGGACCGCCAGGATGAGGCACCGGCGGCCTCACGATGGGGAGCGCGGCTTCTTCAAGTTCCTTGAGTCGGGCCCGCGCCTTCTCGCAATCCTCGTTCAGCTTCTGCAATGATTTGTAGCAGTTGACGAGGTCACGGTCTGATGCAATACGGAGCTCCATGTGCTTGTCGCTCTCGTAAGCAAGCTCCTTATAATCATACTCCAATACCTGGCGGGCCTCCTGCTCCCGGTAGAAAAGGTTCTTTAGATCAGTCTCCGAAGCCTTCAGCTGATCAACTCGAGTCTCAAGCTCTGCAACCAACAAAGCACAGCGGGTCAGACTACCTCTCGACCTCCAAACAAGTACTCAACAAGAAAATGGTGTACCTTTGTTCTTGTTGCGGAGGGACTTGTTCTTCCGCACCAAGTCGTCGCTCTTCGCCTGCATCTCTTGGACATCATTGTGGTACTTGGCAAAGGCGGTGTCCAGCTTTGACTGCATGGCGGCGGCGTGCTTCCAGGACTTCACGAGTTGTTCCTCCAATGTCTCAGCCCGGAGCACCGCGTCGCCGTACCCTTGGAGCATCTCCGACTTCAGGCGGGACCTCTCATCGACGTCCTGCGCAGACAACACACACCAGATGTGTACTCAACGCTAAAGGATTGACTACTCAAGGGTTATGACTACTCACCTTCATCCATTGCTCGGCTTGGCGCACCGCTTCCAGGTGCCGAGCCACCGTCGCCGGGTCGACGAGGTCATCTGCCAACAACTCGATCCCGCCACGACTACTCGTAGCGGCTTCGGTCATCGGTGCCAAGCGGATTGGCTCCGCGTCCTGGATCTCCGACGAGCGGACGACCACCTCTAGAGCGGGTTCTGGCAGCGCGCCGTCCCCTCCTCCTCCAGTCGTCGAGGCGGCTTCTCCGGCGGACACCTCCATCGGCTCGGGGGCTTCTACGGCAGCCTCCTGAGTTCCCGGTGCCACGTCCTCTACGGGCACCGCCGACGGGATCTCTCTTCCCTCGGCCTCAGCACCTGTTGTCAAGAAGAGAAGTGTATCAGTCAAACCTGGCGACTACGACTACTCTACGAAGGAACTTCAACCTCAGCAGAGTACTCACCTTCAACGACGCTGGCCTCGGGCAACATAGCCTCTGCGGCCGACGTTTCGGGCTCTGCCTGAGGGGCGGGAGCGGACTCCTAAGCGGGTGGCGCGGCTTCTTCCACCGCCACCGCTGCAGCGGGTTCATCCCCCTCCTAGGACAGATCCGTCGATTTCCTGCAGAGTACACAAGCCGATTGTCAATCAAGTGCGACTACCACATCAAGTACTACTCGGGAAGAATCAACACTTACAGGCTCGACCGGACTACCGTCACAGTTGGGGCGCCGAGGATACTGGTGATGTCGACCAGTCCCGCCTCGGCAGGCGCCTCCTCCTGCGCCTCTGTGGCCGCTGCCTCTTCCGCAGCAGCAGCGGGTTCCGTGCTCTCCTGAGCAGCAGGGGGCTGGCGCTCCATCTGCGCCAAGAGCTCTTCAACAGTGGGGGCTGGGCTACGACTACCAGCGGCCTCCCCCACCGTGTCCCACTCACCTTCGTCGCCCTGCTCAACGGGCTCGGAAGGCGGCATCTCCTGCAAGCAAGGAAACTTCGTCATCAACATGAACTTGAGACATCAGTACTCGACTACACTACTCAAGACGGCTTACCTCTTGGGACGTTGTCTCCGTGACCTTTAATTTCTTGGCCACACGCTTCTGGGCCACATTGCGTGGCTTCCTCGGCGGCGCGGGCAGACTAGCCTCCAGGCTAGCCGGCTGATCGTGAACGAGAGGGATGTGAGGTAAGCTAGGACGGCTAAACGTTGACCGCAGCTGAAAGCGGTCCTGCAGCGTCTCCTTGTCGTCGTCCTCATCGGACGTGTCTTCGATGATAAATGTGTCGTCTCCTTCGCCGACTTCGCGCCGCTCCTTGGCCTTGGCTTTCCCCTCTTCTGTGACCTCGACTAGCTGGGGAGGCGATGGCGGCTCGGAGACGAACTTCTTCAAGTCATCCTACAAGAAGAACAACTCATCAGTGCGACTACTCTTGCGTAATGGGTACTCGACAATGGATGCGGCTACTAACCTCCTTTGGTGGGCGCGCGGCGGAATACTCTGGTACGGGGCACGGCGTGTACGCCGGCATATCTTTGAAGATCCGGGCCAGCCTATCAACAATGTCGTCGTCGTCGACTTCATCTCCAGGCATCCGCGACGTGTCATTGTCGCCGGTGTACTCGTACCCTAGGGTGTCACGAGCCATCAGCGGCTACACCCTGCGCTTCATGAAGCTGAAGGCCACATGCTCGGCCCTCAGCCCGGCTTCCCTCAGTGCCTTGATCCGCGCCAACAACTCGGGCACCTGGAGCCCTTCTTGCATCGTCGGCTCCGAGTTCCACCACGGACGGTGCTTGGGCTGCTTCCCGCTGGGCTTCGGCAGCTCCGGGTGGTGGTTCGTGACGTAGAACCACTTGGCCTTCTAGTCCTGGTTGGAATCTATCAACTTGTAGGAGAGGTACTGCTCGGCGGCGTCCTCCCTCATTTGGATCCCCGCTCCTCCGACTACTCGCGGGTTGCTTGCGCTGGGTTGCGGCTTCACCCGGAAGAACTTCCGGAA
This sequence comes from Cenchrus americanus, assembly GCA_947561735.1. Taxonomy (NCBI): domain Eukaryota; kingdom Viridiplantae; phylum Streptophyta; class Magnoliopsida; order Poales; family Poaceae; genus Cenchrus; species Cenchrus americanus. The sequence goes on from OX387240.1 coordinate 139,779,457, forward strand.
CAAGATCCAATGGGGCTTGATCCCCAGAAAGGCTTTGCAAAAATGTACGAAGACGGCGGTGTGGAAGATACCGTTGGGGTTGAGGTTGAGGTACTCGATGCCGTAGCACCCCATGAGCCCCTTGTAGAAGTCGCTCGCCGGGAGAGACAGTCCGCGCTCCGCGAACCACGTGAACATCAGGATCTCGTCCGGATCCTTCTCCATGGGGTACGGATCCCCGGCGGCGGCCCTCCACATGTCAAACTCCTTCTCCCGTAGGAATCCACTGTTGAGAAGGGCCAGCAAGTCTTCAGTCTTCGCCTTGGACTTCTTCCATTCACGGTTTGGATCTGGCCGTGGCGGGGACACCGGCGGTGATGTCCCTGCGGCAGATCCGGCGGCCTCTTCACGGGCCCTCTTCTTTCCGTCGGCGGCCTTCGTGGTCTTCGACGGAGACGGCTTAATCCTCCAGGTGCACGGTGTCTTCACGCGCATCCGCTCGGGGGTTGCAGTGGTGGCTTCCTACGGCGGCGCACTCGGATCTACGCTCTACTCAATGGTGGCGGTGCGCACTGGAGTTTACTGGCTAGATCTGCTGGGAATGACTGCAACTGCGTATGGTGAAAAACCCTAAGGGTTTTGGCCTCTATTTATAAGTCAACGCAGCCCCTCAACGGCTGGATGGATAAGTCTGCGCTCGGCTGACTCAGCGGCCGCATGTGACCTTTCAAATTCTACTAGTCGAAGCGCCTCATCTCGGGGGCTCGGCTACTTCTACTCAACTTCTTGGGAGCGGCAAGACTCAAGAGCATCTCAGGACACATTCTACAAGATGACCCTTCAATTCGAGAGGAAGTACTCGACTCAAGGCTCGGGGGCTCCGTGCCACGTGTCCTTCGGTTTTTTCTCCGGATTTTTCGGGATATTCTTGCCAAAACTTCAGATGGACCCTCAGCCAGAGTCTATAGCTCAACCTAAGGCTCGGGGGCTACTCCATATGGAGTGTGATTTTGCAATCGCACTTCCATATCAGTTTCGGCTTCAAGACAACACGGGCATTGTTGAAGACCTTCAAGGGCAGCACTCGAGGACGCTTGGGACTACTCGAGAAGACTTCAGGATTGCTCAAACATCAGCTGGAGTACATTCCAGCCTCGGGATGCTTCGACTACTCTTGAGGACTTTTGACTTGTGGTACTCGGGGACGCTTGAGGACTACTCGTTAAGGCCGTCAAGACTACTTGAAGCTATCCTTCTCGACTACAGTACTCGGGGGCTTGTTGTATGGACCTCTCTGGGCCCACTACCTCGGTGGGTACCAGGACCGACTACTCGGTGGTCCCCTCGGACTACCCGGCTTGCGCTGCACGGTACCTGATGGCGTGGAGCACAAGGACTACAGAGAAGTACTCGGTTAGGAAGCTGTACATGTCCCGCACTGTATAGAGGACTCCTAGAAGTACTCGACTAGTACTCTCTCCCTAAACCGACTTGTAACCCTGCCTCCCGGACTATATAAGGCAAGGCAGGGACCCCTCTCTTCATCATCTCATCTCACAGTGTAAGATTACATCATCTTGTAATCGTACCCAATCAATCCAGAGCTACACAGCATACAGGACGTAGGGTATTACGCACCTCGCGGCACGAACCTGCCTAAATTGTGTGCCACGTGTCTGTTCCTTCGAGTTACCGATCTCGGCGAGGCCACATTCATCTACTTCAGGTACTCCCCTTAGTAGGTTGCCGGTCTAAAACACTGACATCCATTCTAGTCCATTGAACCCAAAATGAAGTTTGGGAGTGTTTCGGAGCATTTCGCTAACCCTTGACGCGTCAAAGATGAAAAATTCGTGTTTCGGACCTGAATGCAATTTTGGGGTACCAAAGTTGTGAAGCATCCATTCTAATTCATTGGGAAAAAATAATGTTTGGGAGTGTTTAGGAGCATTTCGCTGACCCTCGGCACGTCAAAGATGAAAAACTCGTGTTTCGGACCTGAATGCACTATTTCGGGGTACCAAAGTTGTGAAGCATCCATTCTGTTCCATTGGCCACAAAATGAAGTTTGGGAGTGTTTCGGAGCATTTCGCTAACCCTTGACGCGTCAAAGATGAAAAACTCGTGTTTCGGGCCTGAATGCACTATTTCTAGGTACCAAAGTTGTGAAGCATCCATTCTAGTTCATTGGATCCAAAATGATGTTTGGGAGTGTTTAGGAGCATTTCGCTAACCATCGGCACGTCAAATATGAAAACTTGTCTTTGGGCCTGAAAGCCCTATTTCGGGGTACCGAAGTTGTGAAGTATACATTCTAGTTCAATGGACCCAAAATGATGTTTGGGAGTGTTTAGGAGCATTTCGCTAACCCTCGGCACGTCAAAGATGAAAAACTCGTGTTTCGGGCCTAAATGCACTATTTCGGGGTACCAAAGTTGTTAAGCATAAATTCTAGTCCATTGGACCCAAAATGATGTTTGCGAGTGTTTCAGATGATTTTACTAACCTTTGGCACGTAAAAACACGCACAACTCGTGTTTCGGGCATGAATGCACTATTTTGGGGTACCAAAGTTGTGAAGCATCCATTCTATTCCATTGGACCCAAAATGAAGTTTGGGAGTGTTTCGAAGCATTCGCTAACCCTCGGCGCGTCAAAATGAAAAACTCGTGTTTCGGGCCTGAATGCACTATTTCGAGGTACCAAAGTTATGAAGCATCCATTCTAGTTCATTGGACCCAAAATGATGTTTGGTAGTATTTAGGAGCATTTCGCTAACCCTCGGCACGTGAAAGATTAAAAACTAGTGTTTCGGGTCTGAATGCACCATTTCGGGGTACCAAAGTTGTGAAGCATCCATTCTAGTTCATTGGACCCAAAATGATGTTTGGGAGTGTTTAGGAGCATTTCGCTAACCCTCGGCACGTCAAAGATGAAAAACTCGTGTTTCGGGCCTGAATGCACTATTTCGGGGTACCAAAGTTGTGAAGCATCCATTCTCGTCCATTGGACCCAAAATGATGTTTGCGAGTGTTTCAGATCATTTCACTAACCTTCACCACGTAAAAAGATGCAAAACTTGTGTTTCAGGCCTAAATGCACTATTTCGGGGTACCAAAGTTATGAAGCATCCATTCTAGTCCATTGGACCCAAAATGATGTTAGCGGGTGTTTCGGAGCATTTCGCTAACCTTCGGCACGTAAAAGATGAAAATCTCGTCTTTTGGTCCTGAATGCTCTATTTCAGGGTACCAAAGTTGTGAAGCATCCAATCTAGTCCATTGGACCCAAAATGATGTTTCGGAGTGTTTCGGACCATTTCGCTAGCCTTCGACACGTAAAGGATGCAAAACTCGTGTTCTAGCCTGAGTGCACTATTTCGGGGTACCAAAGTTGTGAAGCATCAATTATAGTCCATTGGACCCAAAATGATGTTTGTAAGGGTTTCAGATGATTTCGCTAACCTTCGGCACGTAAAAACACGCACAACTCGTGTTTCGGGCCTGAATCCACTATTTTGTGGTACCAAAGTTGTGAAGCATCCATTCTAGTCCATTGGACCCAAAATGAAGTTTGGGAGTGTTTTGGAGCATTTCGCTAACCCTTGACGCGTCAAAGATGAAAAACTCGTGTTTTGGACCTGAATGCACTATTTCGGGGTACCAAAGTTGTGAAGCATCCATTCTAGTTCGTTGGACCAAAATGATGTTTGGGAGTGTTTAGGAGCATTTCCCTAACCCACGGCACGTCAAAGATGAAAATCTCGTCTTTGGGCCTGAATGCACTATTTCGGGGTACCCAAGTTGTGAAGGATCCATTCTAGTTCATTGGACCCAAAATGATGTTTGGGAGTGTTTAGGAGCATTTCGCTAACCCTCGGCACGTCAAAGATGAAAACTCGTGTTTCGGGCCTGAATGCACTATTTCGGGTTACCAAAGTTGTGAAACATCCATTCTAGTCCATTGGACCCAAAATGGTGTTTCGAGTGTTTCAGATGATTTTGCTAACCTTAGGCACGTAAAAAGATGCAAAACTTGTGTTTCGGGCCTAAATGCACTATTTCGCGGTTCTAAAGTTGTGAAGCATCCATTCTAGTCCATTGGACACAAAATGATGTTTGCGAGTGTTTCAGATGATTTTACTAACCTTCAGCATGTAAAAAGATGCAAAACTTGTGTTTCGGGCCTAAATGCACTATTTCTGGGTTCCAAAGTTGTGAAGCATCCATTCTAGTCCATTGGACACAAAATGATATTTGCGAGTGTTTCGGAGCATTTCGCTAACCTTCGGCACGTAAAAGATGAAAATCTCGTCTTTTGGTCCTGAATGCACTATTTCAGGGTTCCAAAGTTATGAAGCATCCAATCTAGTCCATTGGACCCAAAATGATGTTTCGGTGTGTTTCGGACCATTTCACTAGCCTTCGATACGTAAAGGATGCAAAACTTGTGTTCGAGCCTGAATGCACTATTTCGGGGTACCAAAGTTGTGAAGCATCCAATATAGTCCATTGGACCCAAAATGATGTTTGTAAGTGTTTCAGATGATTTCGCTAACCTTCGGCATGTAAAAACACGCACAACTCGTGTTTCGGGCCTGAATGCATTATTTTGGGGTACCAAAGTTGTGAAGCATCCATTCTAGTTCATTGGACCCAAAATGAAGTTTGGGAGTGTTTTGGAGGATTTCGCTAACCCTTGATGCGTCAAAGATGAAAAACTCGTGTTTCGGGCCTGAATGCACTATTTCGGGGTACCAAAGTTGTGAAGCATCCATTCTAGTTCATTAGACCCAAAATGATGTTTGGTAGTGTTTAAGAGCATTTCGCTAACCCTCGGTACGTCAAAGATGAAAAACTCGTGTTTCGGGCCTGAATGCACTATTTCGGGGTACCAAAGTTGTGAAGCATCCATTCTAGTCCATTGGACCCAAAATGATGTTTGCGAGTGTTTCAGATCATTTCACTAACCTTCACCACGCAAAAAGATGCAAAACTTGTGTTTCGGGACTAAATGCATTATTTCGGGGTACCAAAGTTATGAAGCATCCATTCTAGTCCATTGGACCCAAAATGATGTTTGCGAGTGTTTCGGAGCATTTCGCTAACCTTCGGCACGTAAAAGATGAAAATCTCGTCTTTTAGTCCTGAATGCACTATTTCAGGGTACCAAAGTTGTGCAGCATCCAATCTAGTCCATTGGAGCCAAAATGATGTTTTGGAGTGTTTCGGACCATTTCGCTAGCCTTCGACACGTAAAGGATGCAAAACTTGTGTTCGAGCCTGAATGCACTATTTCAGGGTACCAAAGTTGTGAAGCATCCATTCTAGTTCATTGGACCCAAAATGATGTTTTTGAGTGTTTCAGATGATTTCCCTAACCTTTGGCACGTAAAAACACGCACAACTCGTGTTTCGGGCGTGAATGCACTATGTTTTGGTACCAAAGATGTGAAGCATCCATTCTAGTCCATTGGACCCAAAATGAAGCTTGGGAGTGTTTCGGAGCATTTCGCTAACCCTTGACGCGTCAAAGATGAAAACTCGTGTTTCGTACTCCGAATGCACTATTTCAGGGTACCAAAGTTGTGAAGCATCCATTCTAGTTCATTGGACCCAAAATGATGTTTGGGGGTGTTTAGGAGCATTTCGCTAACCCTCGGCACGTCAAAGATGAAAAATTCGTCTTTGGGCCTGAATGCACTATTTCGGGGTACCGAAGTTGTGAAGCGTCCATTCTAGTTCATTGGACCCAAAATGATGTTTGGGAGTGTTTAGGAGCATTTCGCTAACCCTCGGCACGTCAAAGATAAAAACTCGTGTTTCGGGCCAGAATGCACTATTTCGGGGTACCAAAGTTGTGAAGCATCCATTCTAGTCCTTTGGACCTAAAATGATGTTTGCGGGTGTTTCAGATGATTTCAGTAACCTTCACCACGTAAAAAGATTATAAACTTGTGTTTAGGGCCTAAATGCATTATTTCGGGGTACCAAAGTTATAAAGCCTCCATTCTTGTCCATTGGACCCAAAATGATGTTTGGGAGTGTTTCGGAGCATTTCGCTAACCTTCGGCACGTAAAAGATGAAAATCTCATCTTTTGGTCCCGAATGCACTATTTCAGGGTACCAAAGTTGTGAAGCATCCATTCTAGTCCATTGGACCCAAGGTGATGTTTGGGAGTGTTTCGAAGCATTTCGCTAACCTTTGGAACGCAAAAGATTAAAATCTCATCTTTCGGTCCTGAATGCACTATTTTAGGGTACCAAAGTTGTGAAGCGTCCATTCTAGTCCATTCGACCCAAAATGATGTTTGGGCTTGGAGCATTTCGCTTGCCTTCGGCACGTAAAAGATGAAAATCTCATCTTTCGGTCCTGAATGCACTATTTCGGGGTACCAAAGTTGTGAAGCATCTATTCTATTCCATTAGACCCAAAATGAAGTTTGGGAGTGTTTCGGAGTATTTCGTTAACCCTCGGCTCGTCAAAGATGAAAAACTCGTGTTTCGAGCCTGATTGCACTATTTAGGGGTACCAAAGTTGTGAAGCATCCATTCTAGTCCATTGGTCCCAAAATGATGTTTGGGAGTCTTTCGGAGCATTTTGCTAACCCTCGGCACGTCAAAGATGAAAAACTCGTGTTTCGGGCCTGAATGCACTATTTCGGGGTACCAAAGTTGTGGAGCATCCATTCTTGTCCATTGGACCCAAAATGATGTTTGTGGGTGTTTGAGATGATTTCACTAACCTTCACCACGTGAAAAGATGCAAAACTTGTGTTTCAGGCCTAAATGCACTATTTCGGGGTACCAAAGTTATGAAGCATTCATTCTAGTCCATTGGACCCAAAATGATGTTTGCGAGTGTTTCGGAGCATTTCGCTAACCTTCGGCGCGTAAAAGATGAAAATCTCGTCTTTTGGTCCTCAATGCACTATGTCAGGGTACCAAAGTTGTGAAGGATCCAATCTAGTCCATTGGACCCAAAATGATGTTTCGGAGTGTTTCGGAGCATTTCGCTAACCCTCGGCACGTCAAAGATGAAAAACTCATGTTTCGGGCCCGAATGCACTATTTTGGGGTACCAAAGTTGAGAAGCATCCATTCTAATTCATTGGACCCAAAATGATGTTTGAGAGTGTTTAGGAGCATTTCGCTAACCCTCGACACGTCAAAGATGAAAAACTCGTGTTTCGGGTCTGAATGCACTATTTCGGGGTACCAAAGTTGTGAAGCATTCATTCTAGTCCATTGGATCCAAAATGATGTCTGCGGGTGTTTCAGATGATTTCACTAACCTTCACTATGTAAAAAGATGCAAAACTTGTGTTTCGGGGCCTAAATGCACTATTTCGGGGTACCAAAGTTATGAAGCATCCATTCTAGTCCATTGGACCCAAAATGATGTTTGGGAGTGTTCCGGAGCATTTCGCTAACCTTCGGCACGTAAAAGTTGAAAATCTCGTCTTTTGGTCCTGAATGCACTATTTCAGGGTACCAAAGTTGTGAAGCATCCATTCTAGTCCTTTGGACCCAAAATGATGTTTGGGAGTGTTTCGGAGCATTTCGCTAGCCCTCGACACGTAAAGGATGCAAAACTTGTGTTCGAGCCTGAATGCACTATTTCGGGGTACTAAAGTTGTGAAGCATCCATTATAGTCCATTGGATCCAAAATGATGTCTTAGCTTGCTCATCCATGAAGACCTTCAATTGTATAAGAAGCGGAACTGAATTCAGAATGGATGATCTTGCATTAAATTGAGGTCTACCTTGCTCGAAGCGGAAGTTCGGCAAATCTCCCTTCATCATGTACTCGAGCACCTTGGCTTCCTTCGGGCAATCCTTGTGGACATGGACATATTCTCTGCACCCTTCACATGTGGATCTTGCTTCGGCAGCCTTTAAGTCTTGAGCCTCTTTCTTTTCTATCTCCATCTTCTCCAACCTCCGCATAAGCGAATCAATCTTGCCTTCGAGTATGTGTTTCTTCTCCACTTGCAAGACTCCTTTGACGGTCCCCGCGGGTTGAACCGGAAGTAAGCGTCCAGACGACGCCCACGTGTCATTGTCCACGACCTTCTTGAATAGAGTGAAAGCTTGAGTCAGCATAAGCTCGATGATAGATCCTCCCGTCAATGCATCGATGGCTGTCCTTCATGCCATGGTGAGTCCTTGGTAAAACTTTTGAACGAAGTCCTCCTTCGGGAACTTGTGATGTGGAACCGCCCGAGTGTACTCATTCAAGCGCTCAAATGCCTCCGAGATAGTTTCCGTAGGATATTGAGCAAAAGTAGCAATCTTATTACGCAAGCTTTGAGTTTTACCCGGTAAGTAATATTCCTTCATGAAGGCCCTCATCAATGCATTCCAATCTTGCGCCGTCTCCACTGGTTGAGAGTAGAACCATTGCAAAACCTTCTCGAGTAGCGAGAAAGGGAAGAGACTCGCCCTCATTTGATCTTGAGTCACCCCGTCCATGTTGAACGTTTGACATAGTTGAACGAACGCTTGAAGGTGAAGGTTTAGATCTTTTTTACCGGTGAAGGGTGAATGTTGCACCATGCGAATCATTGAGGTCTTGATCTCGAACGGCCTTTCGATCTCTGCGAGGTTCAAGATTGGTAGGTCGATGATGTCCGGGGTGCATAGCTCCCTGATCTTGCGTTCTTGCGGTTGTTCTCCCATCGGTGGAAGTCGATTCTCCCAAGGACTTTGAGGTGCTGGATTCTTCAGAGATTCCAATGATCCTTCGTCTTCCGACTTCAAATCTACAAAATCCAGCTTCTTAGCTTGTTGTGCTTTGCATCTCCTTAGCCTGTAAAGTATTTCTAGATCATCCACAAAATTATCGGGTTTGTTGGAGAGGTAGCCGTCCATCTCCTGTTATGGTTAGCGATAAACAAAATATACAAAACGAAAAATAAAAACAAATCTGAGAAAACTGGGGTTAGTCAAACTAGATTAGATTGATTTTGAGGATGATCAAAAGTTAGTAGATGCAAAAAGAAAAAACAAAAGAAAACTGAAAATTACACAAAAAGCAATAAAAGATCGAATCTTGATAACTTGTTCCCCGGCAACGGTGCCAGAAAAAGGTGCTTGATGACGGTATATATTCGTATTAAACTTCAAGTGGACTTGCAAGCAGACAAATCCTCCGTCGTAGTCAAGGGACCCTTCTTCCCTCAATTGTGAACCCGAGGTATCGAATCCGTGGAACAATGTGTGACGCAAGAGTGGATCTAATAAAGCCGAGAACTTTGATCTTAAAAAGGAGAATCTTATGCATCTAATCTTAAAGAACATCACAAAAATGAATTTAATCTATGAAAGCCAGAGGTAGCAAGAGATAGAGGGGGATAGATAAACCAATCTAGAGAGATTGGATCAAGCCTTCGTTGAAGTTCCGAACAAAGAAGAAGTAAATAAGTTCGATCTCATTAAAAGATTTTTTAAACCATGGTTTCCCGTCCGACTCCGAAAACGCCCGCCTTTTGGAGCCACCGTTCTGTCACAACGCACCCCTATTCGTGCGGGTTAGTCTAGGGCGAGTCCAAAGCCAAGTTGAAATCTCTCGGAAGGTCAGGCATGCACCTTTAGCCACCACGGCTACAAGAACATCCCCGGTGATCTATCTCGAGAATAGATTGTAAGATACGAAAAGCCGATCGAAATCAAAAACGTAGGAGAATCTCTTGATCGCTAGAAATCGGATTGCAACTTGATAATTCAACATTACATGATACATGAATCAAGATCACCACCGGGATCCTACCTTGATCTTGCTTCTAGCTCTGGGAACTCCGACATGGTCTTCCTTGCAAGGTTCCCACGCTGGCTAGGGAGATCCTAGTCAACTAGCTTGACCCTCTCCTCTCCGAGATGGTCTCCCTCTCTTCTTTGCTCCTCGGCGGCCAATGACGAATGAGTTGGTGTGTGGCTCCTGACCTCGGGGCTATAAATAGTCCGAATGGCGGATAGGTCAAAGGGGGTCGACTGGGCCCTGAAATGGGCTGGGCCTGCCGGCCAGCCGATGGCCTGCTTTGCCTGGTGTTGCTTCCCGGGTCTTCTAAAGCCTTCCCCCCTCCTACATGTGGGCCCTTGTCGTTAGTTTCTCTTCGGATTGGATAAAGCTCCTTGTCCCGCAAGATTTAGCACCTTTCTGACTGGGTCCACAGAGTTTTTCATCTTCTCGGGTTTGGTCCCTGGGCTTCTTGGAGTTATATTCACTTCATTGCTTGATTTGTACCAGGCTTCAAGGTCTTGTCTTGAGGTGCTTGATGAACTTATCCCGGAAGTCTTGCTTTCGCCACTAAAATCATGCATAAACACTAAACTCCAAAACCGACATGCACGAACGAACTTGTTATACCAAGGGGGTTAGTACCAATGGATAAGATATAAAAGTCATGCCAACACCGAAGGTAAACTCATGGCTAGGTTGACGGAATTTCACCGTCAACAACCTACAATCACAAATCCCGGAAGTCTTGCTTTCACCACTAAAATCCTGCATAAACACTAAACTCCAAAACCGACATGCACGAACGAACTTGTTATACCAAGGGGGTTAGTACCAATGGATACGATATAAAAGTCATGCCAACACCGAAGGTAAACTCATGGCTAGGTTGACCGAATTTCACCGTTAACAACCTACAATCACAAAATCTCTAAGGACAAGTGGAACTACATTATTCTAAATTAAATGCATGTAAGAAATGCCTTTTACTCCTTTATTTATGAGTATATTGACGGCTAAAGTAGGCACTTAACATCCGTCAACAACTGCCCCAAGCTAGCCTCGTGCTCGCCCCGAGATGGCACTAAGGACCTAGGTTGGTTGATCATGAGTTGCTACGATGTTGTATTCCTAATTTATGACAAGCATACTGTTAGATATTCTATCTAGAGTTGAATGAGTTGGCATTGATCTTACCTTTCACTTGATCGATGTGGGGCATGTAGCTTCACCTTGCCTTTGGCGGTTGAAATATAGAACGGTTATATAGAGATTGCCAATCACTTGTACCATGATCAATTATCTATCTGGAGGTTTTGCAAGTTTTCAAAAAGAATCAAAAGCTCCTCAAATGATACTCTCGGATCGCTCAATGTGTATTGTTCCTCACAAGGCATTGGTTTGCCTTCTTTCACAACCTACTCCTAATAAGCTTATATGTGGAGTTGTATGTAGGGAAAACATGCGGCATACCTATTTCCCATGTATTGTTGAGTGGAAAACCAGATCCTTGGGAACAACGAGTCATACAACCTGATCAAGATGTGCATGTGTGTATATATGGTGGATGGAGAATGGACTCCTTTTCGCATGTTTTTTTCTTCTCACCTTTTTGATGATTTTGAGACTTGGGATATGCTTCTTTATTCTCTTTTGATGACCATGTGTGGTTCGAGGACCGGTGGATGGTCGCTTCCTAGTGTGATGAGTGATTGACAACGTTGTGTGGATTGATTCTTGGCTAAGTATTGCAGGTGCAGGTTGCGACTTGACTGGTGTTGGTGCAGGTGAAGAACAAGTGGGAAAGGTCATTGCCGATGAGGCCTCCATGTGTGGAGAAGACAAGTAGGCTTCGTTCGAGGGACCTGGTGGCCAGCGGAGTCAAGTGTGTGCCGCATGGTGGCAAGAACGGTAGGATGAAGTCATGGACGGTTTCTTGGTTGTGCCTCAAAACCAAGGTCGAGCCAGGACTACGTGGGAGTCGAGTCATGGGTGGCGATTGGTGGAGGCTACACCAAGTTCGCGGGGTTTCTGGTGGTTCACCAGAAAACCATTGGGTTCCTTGGTTGATCCACAAAGTCAAGACTGAAGAACCGAAGACGGAGGTGCAGCAGCATCGGACCGGTCTGACAGGTGGGTACCAGTCTGACCGGTGAGGAGCACCGGTCTGACCATTGTGCGACGACACAGTCTGGAGACTTCGAAGCGGAGGACACGCGTCGGGATCGCAAGGCTTGCGTCGAGGCTAAGCAAGTTTGCGGTCGTTGGGCATCCGTCCGATGAAGTGATGACAAAGACTTTCGAATTCGCCCTCGAGAGGCATGTATCCCTAGTTAGCTAGTAAGGGTATTTTAGACTTTCGATTGCCTCCATATGACCCTAGTGGTGAGAGGATGGCAGCCAACTCTAGGAACCCTAGCTCATTTGGTTTTCCTATTTTCCCTTCATATTTTCCCTAGGATTTCTATATGACTAGCTTGAGAGCTTCACGGTGAGATCTTGTGAGAGGGAAGGATGATCAGGCGGCAAGCTAGACCTTGTATGAACCACTTTGTGATGTATAGATGATTCAGCGTGGTTCCTCAAGGCTTGGATGTGTTGTTCCTGTTCGTACTTTTTTGGTAATTTTCGGAGCCTTCTCTTGGCGATTTTCTTGGAGCAATTTCGAGGTCTTTCTCTTTGGGATTTGGTGGGGGTATATCCATGAACCCTTCATGGTATTTTCCCTTTGATTCCCCTCCCAAATCCGTGAGCAAAGGAGCTCGATTTTGGGGTTTTCGGTGCTCTAGGGTTAGAGGCGTTCTTTGTGGGATTTCCTCGATTCATCTTGATTTAGCAAGTTTTGGTGGACCAAATCTTGGTTATGGAGTACCCATGAGGTGTTCCTACTATCCCCAAAGTCTTGCACAAATCCGTGGAGCGATTCGGGAGATCGGGAGTTGGATTTGGGGAGTTGACCCGCGGGTGTTGTTCGTCCCGAGAGCTCAGGTCACACCGGTCTGACCGGTGCCTCTCACTGGTCTGACCGGTGTAGACTCCTGTTGAGTTTTGCTCGGGTGAACGTCTAGGTGAGTTTGTTGTTGTCCTGTGTTGGTGTTGTTTCGAGTTTGGGTCAATTTGGAGCTCGATAGGCCTGTTTGGTAGATTTGGGGTTTCCTGGCTTGTACCAGTCTGACCGATGAGCTACACCGGCCTGACCGGTGTAGGGGCCTTTCTATGGAAGTTCCCAGGTTTCACCAGCAGGGACCGGTCTGACCAGTGTAGGTCAGTGAGGCTCGAGTTGGTGTTCCGCTGTGTTCTCGAGTCCGTGACGGTGGTTGTTGGTTCCTAGGGCTAGTAGCACTCCAGTGGTTGTGTGGTCTTGGACAACTTAGGTAGTTGAGTCGGAGATGTGTGTTGGAAGCGATGTTCATCTTGTTGGATCCTCTATCTCCTTCGAGAAGAATTTTTATCGGCTCCCATTCACTCCCCCCCCTCTCTGGTTTGCCGTTTCGGACCTTCATCTTTCTTTTTTATGCATGCCCTTGAGCATGTATCTCTTTTTTTACATAGCCCATAAACCTTCCTGAATGTTTTTGGAGAGGGATAAAATCATGAAGAATGCGTGGAGTATTATTTGTGGAATGGATGGAATGATGGTTGCTAACTTCTAGGGTGGAAGTCTAGCATATGGTGGTTGTGTACGTGATCTTGATCATAGGAGCATGACAAGTTTCTCGCCGAGGGTCATGACAATTCGACAAGACTCAATGAAGAAATTAGGTACCATAAGTGGAGGCTAACAGGAGCTAGAATCTACATATGGCCTTGGATAGGAATCTCTCATCATTAAGGAACTTATCATTTTAGCATTTTTCAAAAGGAAATTCTAGAAAATCAAACATCACTTAGCACCAGCTCATAACAACTCCATTATACCATATCGTACCTCACAACAACCTAGGCAAAGGTCATGCGTTTTGCTACCCACAAGTTTCAAGCTAAGGTTTGATTATGCAAGCCAACTAACTCAAAACTTAAATAGGATACTAAGCTTTAAGCAACACATACAAGACAAATAAGCAGAGCAACTATTCATCATTTCAACCATAGGAACGAAAGCATTTTTACCGTGCATATGAAAATCAAACTAATTTAAGAAAGCAAATAAATATTTTTGGTCTTTTTAATTTTGCATATTTTTATGTGTTTTTAGCATATGAGGTTCTGAAAATAAATGAAGATACAAGTTACCTCAGAGTGGGGGTCCTCCCCCAAGATAGCTTCAGGCTCACTACTGTGGAGGAGGATATCTCATCCACCAATAGTAAGCCCTCTGCTCCTCCAACTGTTGCTGCCGTGCCTGCTCGATGGTGTGAAGTCTCTCGCCTGACATACGCTGCCAGTCCTGGGTGGACTCAGTGTGCTGGTGCACAGCCTCCTCCACATCGCCGACTCAGATGTTGAGCTCGCTCATTTGCTAAGTGAGGGTAACCCCACGAGATGACGATTGCAACTCGGACGACGAAGATGTTACATCTCTGTAGGCAGTACCGGCAGGCATAGCCCATTCGCCACTGCTTGCACTAGCTCAAGCCGAGCTACTTGTACCCTGCTGGTACATGGGCTGATCCCAACCGAGAGCATATATGGGAGTAACCCCAGGCATTACTTGGTTGAGGTCCATGTGCTGGAAGAGGTGTGGTAGGCTGAGGCTCACTACATGAAAAACTGGCTTTGATAACGGGCGTAGATCGCCTTTGGTAACGGGCAATGCACCCGTTACCGATCAAGTGTTACAAATAAGACAAGAAAGGTAACGGGCAGATGCCCGATACTGATAACACATATTCATAATGGGCATAAAACAAAAAACCGTTACCACAACTAGACACCGGTCACGTGAAAATGACTGTTTCTCTGGGCCCATAGGGAACTTTGTTAACGGGCACCAAAACAAAGCTCGTTACTGTGAAATCAATATCAGAGACGCGTGTGGTGAACTTGTGTCTCTGATGTCTCAACGAACGGGCCACATTGTGGGGCTGTCAGATGGTGAGATCTGGACAGCCGACAAGGGTGCTAATCCCAGTGGTTTATTTGTTCGGCGGTGAGATCGGGAGCTAAGAACGTGATGGTTATGCTAGTATAGCACGCGGAAATTACGACGAGACACAAGGACAAAGCGATTTTATACTGGTTCGGGCCTCCAGAGAGTAAAACCCTACATCCAGTTCTTCGGTTTGTATTGTTGGCGTGGCGAGATTACATGGCGACCTATCCCCGGGAGGATGCCCTTGCCCGCCTTATATTGGGTGACGGACAAGGTTGGTGGACCGGAGTCCAAATCGGTTACAACAAGGAAACCTATGTCTAGTCAATTACAACATGGAAAGCTTATCCGAGTTGCCTTAATCCTTCTGGGCTGCCTTGTCTTGCACGTCAAGTCTTGTGGTCATTCTGAATGAGGTCGTCTGGGGAATCTTCTGGAAGGTCTTCTGGAGGTCGTGTGGGCCGCCAACTAGGTCGGTTGGGCCCACTGACAGGTCGGCGGGTCTTCATGTAGGCCGGACTCACTTGTCGGGGAAGGTCGTGAGCCTAGTTGGTGGGGACCCATGGGTACCCATGTCTCACAAGCCCCCAACCAAGGTGTAGGCGCAGCGACCTTAGAAAGGTCATGACGAAGTCGTAGAGCTATCGACAGGTCGAATAGCATGCATGTCGGTCCAAAAGAAAAAGAACAAATCAGTGTAGCAGCCGACCTATTTGCAGTCTTGCCGAATGAAGGGAGGTCGAGTAACGACCTATAGGAAGCAGGCTTCCAATAGATTGAAACGACGATGAAAAAATTCAGAGGGCATCGAAGATGCACTCACAGAGTAGTATCCGAGCATCGTGGCGGGCAGGATGGCAGGTATGATGATCCAAAAGAGAAAAAGAGAAAGTAGGTCGAGTAACGACGTGATGGGAAACAGGTTTCCCGACAGGTCGGTACGACGAGAAAACAAGAGGGCGTCGAAGATGCACTCGTAGAGTAGTCCCCGAGCATTGAAGCGGACAGCATGGCCGGTTTGATGCTCAAAAGAGAATAAAAATTGAGCCATGGTCTTGATCAAACGAACTGTAGAGACACCCAGATCTCCTAGCATAGCTGCAAGGAGTCTGGTAGGGCCGACCTCAGGGAGGCCTTGTAGGCATGCCGACCTCAAAGAGGCCACAAATCATCAATGGCCTGAATCCGAGGATACCCAGCAGAATCTTGAAAATCGTGTCGCATGAAGATGTTGTCAACAATGAATCTCTAGTTAAGTGATGTCATAGCTGAAGTTGCGATGTTCGGGGTTGGTCGACGATGAAGCCAAAAATCTGTTGATCTTGAACGTATGGAGTGTAGAGACATCCAGATATCCTTCATGGCTGCAAGGAGTCTAGCAGAGCCACTCGAGGCATGCCGACCTTAGGAAGGTCTCAAATCTATAGCGCCCAAGCACCCAGAAGTACTTGGCAGGGCCGTTAGGCCGCACCCCACATGGAGGCCTTCATTCCCGATGTAAAATCCTGGGGAGGTCTCTCGAACTGGCGAAGGCAACGACAGAGCCGTAAGGAGGTCTAGCGACCTGACGAAGGCGACGACAAAGTCGAAGGGCTGGTCCTGTAAAATAAAATAAACACGACGTCGGTGTATCAATGTTGTCGAATATAATAAAAATATAACCTAAGCTAAGATATGTTCATGCTGATGTGCAATGCTAGCCGGAGCTGAACATTCTTGTGCTATGTTTCTTTTGGAAAGGGCATTCCACTTATCGTGCAGGACACACATTGTACGGACTCGAAAGCTCTGAAGCTGGAAAGTGTTTCACCCCTCTACAATGCTCAGCAAGGAGTCTTATATGTAGTCGATGCACGGGGAGGGGTCTAGGACCTAGGTTTTGCAACCACACAACATCGAATACTCATAATGAGAGTCAAGCAGTTAAAGAAAGAACACACATCGTTGTCAAAAAAAGAAAGAACACACATAGGAGAAGTAGGACCCCACCGGTCTGGCGACCCTTAAATTGGCCAGGCCAAACCCCCGAGCATGTTGAGGGGGAGGGGAACATAGCACAAGATAAAAAAATATGATCTCTCAGGTCTGGTGACCTTCGTGTTGGCAAGGCCAAGCCCCCAAGCATGTTGAGGGGGAGGGATCGGAAGAACAGACAAAACATGTAGAGCAAGTCGGCGAAGGAAATTGAAATCATAAACATTTAATTGCAAATAAGACTTAGCTTGTGGTGTCGTTGGCGAGGTCGTCGGTGGCGGCGCGAGCCGAAGACGTGCCTGCCGATCTGTCGAGGTAGCGGCGACGCGACCTGGAGTCGTGTCAACCTGAAGCCATTGAGTGCGAGACATCGTGCCGACCTGGAGTGGTGCTCGTCGTGATTCTCGTCGCTAAGTCATCTGGGCTGCCGCTGTGCCGCGTGATGTCTAACAACACTCTCGCAGGGAGAAGGTTGAGGCGACAGAGTCGCCGCCATGCAGATCGCCTAGGGAGATCAGCTATTGCTTGTAGATGCATGAACACGTGGCTTGCTTTTGATTCCCTTACACGCGTGTGTGGTGAGCAGTGTTTTCAAATCGTCCGATTTATCGCGATTTATCACGATTTATCACCCTTATCGCTCAGTGCATACCGATAAGGACCAGCGATCCGAGTTGCACGATTAGAAATCATATCGTCCGATAAATCGTCCACTTATCACGATTAATCGTCCGATAAGACTGGGGACGATAAGTTTTGAGGGACAAAATTTCAGCTTGAAATACATATGGAGATGAAGAGGGTTTTGCTTTAGATGAAACTTTACTTGCTTAGACTTTAAATGTGTTGTACTTGTTAATGTGATGCCCAACTTTTGATGTATTAGACATTTAGACTTCATATGTCATCATTTGAGACCTTATTTCATTATGTGCTTGTTGCTGTTATGGTTGGCTAGTTGCTCAGCCTTCAAAATTATATAGTATATCCTATATGATATGTATATTAGTCCTATACTCCTTAGGACGATTATACTACCGATAAGGTCGATTAGCCTCGATTTATCAGGCTTATCGACGACTTATCACGATTAATCATCTTATCGGTACCCTTACGATAAGGTTCGATAATACGATTTGAAAACATTGGTGGTGAGCTGCACATCTTGCTTCTTGCTATCCAAAAATCAACGTGGTGATGCCTAGCGGCAGTACTGCAGATTGATTTTTTTTGTGTTGGCCGCATACAGCTAGACGTCGTATCCCTGGAGGCAATCACGCTCGATGTCCGCCGAGTCGGCGAGTCTGGTTTGGGTGGCAGTGCTGCTAATCAAGCCAACATAACAGATTGTTGGGTTGTCGTGGGGCGCCGATTCATAGTGATTCGCGATGCATGTTAGCGTCTTAGGGGGGCCAAGTTGCATCTAGGGTACGGGCTCGGAGGTCGGCACAACTGAAGAAGCATGTCGGGTGGGCGGGTGGACACCAAAAAAATTTTGGCGCGCCGTCTGCAAAACGAAGACGTCGATCTCGCGATCAGATTGGAGAGTGGCCGTGAGCAGGTCACTGTGGAGATATTCCTCGTGTCGTGTTGTCGCCGAAGATGATCACCGGAGCGAACTGCCATTGCGCTACACGAAGAGGTCGCGATCACCCCTACTTGGCGCGCCAACTGTCAGATGGTGAGATCTGGACAGCCCACAGAGGTGCTAATCCCAGTGGTTTATTTGTTCGGCGGGGAGATCGGGAGCTAAGAACGCGATGGTTATGCTAGTATAGCACACGGAAATTATGACGAGACACAAGGACAAAGCGATTTTATACTGGTTCAGGCCTCTAGAGAGTAAAACCCTACGTCCAGTTCTTCGGTTTGTATTGCTGGCGTGGCGGGATTACATGGCGACCTGTCCCCGGGAGGACGCCCTTGCCCGCCTTATATTGGGCGGCGGACAAGGTCGGTGGATCGGAGTCCAAATCAGTTACAACAGGGAAACCTATATCTAATCAATTACAACATGGAAAGCTTATCCGAGCTACCTTAATCCGTCTGGACTGCCTTGTCTTGCACGTCAAGTCTTGTGGTCGTTCTGAATGAGGTCGTCTGGGGAATCTTTTGGAAGGTCTTTTGGAGGTCGTGTGGGCCGCCAACTAGGTCAGATGGGCCCACTGACAGGCCGAGGGTCTTCTGGTAGGCCGGACCCACTTGTCGGGCACGACCGTGAGCCTAGTTGGTGGGGACCCAGGGGTACCAATGTCTCACAGGGGCCCACCGGTCAGTATTGGTAACGAGCTTTTACGGTGCCCGTTACTTTGTTGGCAAGTTTGTAACGGGTGTTCCAATTGAAGCTCGTTACTTAGTGGTCAGTGTTTGTAACGAGCTTTAATTAACACCCGTTACAGATACGTAGGCCACCCCTACAATAACTCCGTCGCCTACTTGCCGCCGCATCCCGGATCCGGCCCGAGATTTGGCGAGCATGAGGGGCTGCATCCTGGAATCAGTCAGAATATGACTAAATTCACAGAAATTAGATACAGCATCCAAATTCACAGAAATCCACAATTCACATGCATCATATGACAAAATTCAGCATCATCATCTTACAAATAGGAAATGTATCTCACAAGGAGGAATGCAATAATATCACATAAATTCATGGACAAGGAGGAATGCGAAAATTCATGGACAAGGAGGAATGCAAAAATTTCCTAGTCACCATACATAATCTCAGCCCACACAGCGCCATCAGCATAAAATTTTCCTCTGGCTGTGATCACCTGTTCCATGAGGAATTTGGCAATTCTTTCACGAACAGCTGCCAGCAATGATTTGTCGAGAGGATGCTCCTCTAGCCCTAAGCTCTGGATATAACAATGTCACCAGTCAGCACATATAGGTGGTTACCAAACATGTGCAGTGCTAATAAGCAAGAACTGTGCTCAGTTGCAGGTTTTATAAATGAAGATCCCAATAAAGTACCTCCATATGTGGGTCGCTTTCTTTTAATCGAAGCATGTGATTGGCACAATAGAAGCCGCAAAGTCTGGATCCAGTAGGTTGTTGGTGGCACTGCAATAAATGTACAAAGAAAAATAGTGGTGATCGAGAAGAAATAAACTCAAGCTTTAGTACTAGTTTCCGCAAGAAGGAAATAAGTGGTATGTACCTTAACATCTTTGACGTGTTTCAAGGCAACACGGCGCGAGAACTTTTTGCCGCAGTAACGTTCCCAAGCCCTACAACAAAACAATCAACAATGGTTAGGACACTATTAATTAATATACTCTGTACAGTTTGTTGAGGAACGTCCGCAGGTTAAGAAAGAAATAACTTACTCATTAATGATTAGCTCGAAAGGGCCAGTATTAGTATTAATTTTCTTCAATGAATCAAGATAGTAGACCTTCCACTGCTTCGGAACGATCTCCACTGCAGTGGTTCGTACTGAAATAAGCGGTAAGCATTAAATTCTTTGTAGCATATAGTTTGAAGGCATTGAGCATATAGGACACAGAGAAAGCAAGAGTGTTATCCGTGCTGTTCAACATTGTCGAGCAAAGGCATTCAGGATCAAGGTAGCCAACTGCAGGGCCCTTGTTCTCAACTTCTACAGTCATATTCCTATTAGTAAGAAAAAACAAAGTGTAAGGAGGCAAAATACATGGTAATAAAGATGATGTGAGGCAAAAAGCACAGTTCGATAGAGGATGAGATTAGTGCGAAGCAGATTAAATTTTCAAGCAACTTACAGGATGAAGCAGCAGAGAAGTGTCAGATCCAAAGCATCCAAGTTGAAGAGATTGTACAAATCACTGAGTTGCACAGGTAGCTGCTGGAGTGAGTTTGATGATTCATCTCTCTTCAGCCATGCATTGGTCTCGGGACGAAGTGCGACCATAATTTGAGAATCATCATCTGACTTACCACGTTGCATGTAGAATGTGTGGAGCTTTCTGGTAAAAGGAGGAGCCTTTTTGAGATCACTATCACTGAGAAGGCTCTTTCTGAATTTGTAATTTTGGTTAACCATAGCCTAAGGATTCTTCTCGGTGTCACTCTCAGATTGCTTTGGGTTAGTCATATACCAATGGTTCTCCTTGGTATTTCTTTTAGATCGATTTGTAGTAGGCCTCTTAGAGGTTTTATTTACAGCAATTTCCTATTCCTACTGCTTTGAGATGGCTGAAGAAGGTTTCTTAAGGGCTTGCTTGCCTGCTGTAGGTGGTGTGGAGCTTTTATTTTTGGCAAGTTTCTCTTCTTGCAACTTTGAAATGGCTGAAGGTTTCTCAAGGGATTTCTTGTCTGTTGTACGTGGTGTAGAGATATTATTTTCGACAAGTTTCTTTCCTTGCTGATTTGAAATGGCTGAAGGGCTTTCTTTCCTAATGGTGTCTCACCAGGACCTATTACAGAGGTATTAGGCCCAGATGTACCTGCTTTGGCATGATTGTTTTGAGCACTTCGGTTTGGGGGTGTAGGTTTTGTTGTTTCATGAGGAGGAGGAGGAGGAGGTGGTGGGCGTGGTGGTGGGAATGGAATATTTGGTGTCTCTTGCGGATGTGGGGATGCAAGTTTTTCTGTTCTTTCAGGACTAGGAGTAGGTGGGGATGGAATATTTTGTGTACCTTCCGGATGTGGTGATGGAACGTGTGGGGATTGAGGAGGAGGAGGGGAACCATCTGAGGAAGGAACCTGTACCGTACTGTGTGAACTACAAGGAATCTATACAGTAGCCTGTGAACGAGATATACATGTTGGTGCTCCTTTGATGTCATCTGAGGAACACAGTCTTCATGAATTGGGACTATTTGTAGCGTAGTCTCCTCTGGATGAACAAGACCAAGTGCAGCCTCACATTGAAGCCCCCTCCACGTGATCCATAGGCCACAGTGTGTGGGTTCAGTCAACATGCCTATAAGGTCTTCGTGTGTACGATCATCACGGCGCACCTTCGTCGCCAACTCTGCAGTGCCATCGATCAAACCTACATCTGCAGACGCACAACCGCTCTTCAGTGCGGCGGGTGAAGGGCTTGCGTGATTGGACATTGGTGACAACACCACCTTTGCATCTACATGTTCTGCATCCACATCTCAGCCACCAGTTCTTGCTTGATTTGTTCCTTTATCTTTTTCGTATCAACTAATGTGTCGGTCTTTGTCCTCTTCCTGTACATCTCGACGTGTTGAGGCCATGCATACTTCCAGCCCTGGTAGCTGGAGACACCACGCACACGACCGTGTTGTTCAGGGCGGCCCAAGCACTAACTTACCACATCATACTCCCTCTGCCCTGCCATTCCTGAAGATTCTGCACATGCAATCTTCTCCTTGATGTCCGCAACCAATTTTTCTACCTCTTTGTTATTGAACACTATCACGGCAACACAATCTTTAATCACCAGCTTACTCCTTGCTCATAGCCAATTCTTGGAACAATCGTCAGGGTAGACATCATATGGGTTGGGGATACAGCTGCAACTAATTATCTGTCCTCTTCCTCCCATTGTTCTAGTTTCACAATATAACCAGCTGGACCCAGGTTGTGCTCACTTGTGTTCCGGCTTCGGAGTTCTTTGAACTTGACACTAGCAGATGAGGCTTGCTCGGTTTCTGCCTGTTTCATCAACTCCTTCCACTGTTCCGGGACAATAAACGGTTGCCTTGTAAATGGCTTAAGTCCTTTTCTGATAAATCTCGCCTAAGCTGAAATCTGAACTGTCTCCATGCCTTGGCTGTCGTCTTCCAAAAAAGCTTGAATGCCTGCGGTTTCGCATCTTCCTGGAACTTCAAGTGTTTCTGCACATGCTTATCAAACAAGTCCCACTTTTCATCATTTCTTAGTTCTTTGATTCCCGTCAGGTTCAAAGGTATCTTTTGTCTAGTAACGAGCCTCGCCAGCGCCTTGGACCTGCGCTTTTGAGTCAATGGTACTGGCATTCCCACTATGTCGACCTCTGTGACTATCATTGTGTCACTTGGCCACTTTGTGGGTGTCCTTGGCGCTCTGCCTCGGCACTGAGCCCTACCCATTTGGTCTTGTTGTGCACTAGCAGTGCCATAACCCTCTTCTTCATCTTGTGGCCCAGGTCTATAGTCCTCGTCAGAATTATCCTGTGAATTAATAGTCAAGGGAATTACAGTAACTACTTTAGCCCACTGTAATATCATTGGTTCTTGGTAAACCATTAACATAAATGGAAAATTTAGTAACCAAAAAATTAGTGCATGCAAAGCGACCATGCCATTTTAAAGAGCAAGATGCAGGCAGCCTTGGTTGCTGATGAGGTACTTATTCAACTTGGAGAGAATGTGCAGATGTGCATAGGAAGAAGAGCAAAAACAAATGTAAGAGTCAATCTAAAGGGAAATGCTAAGTATGTATACGATCGACAGCTAAGTATGTCCACATGCACTTATACAAAGGAGCCACGGTATACCCTACAATTCTCACAAGTACAAGTATATTATACGCATTTATATAAAAAGAAAACCATACGCATGCTTATGTTGTATACTTGATTACATGAACGCATGTGTGCTGCAAAAGCGCTTGGCCTAATTCCATAAAGTCGAGCAAATATACTAAATTACCTTATTACTGAATTGTTGTTAATTTTACAAAAATTACCGAGTTGGTAGAATGCATTTACCGAATTGTATAAGACATTTTTAGAGCGGCATACCATAAACTCAAATCCTAGATTCGCCACTGACCTTTGCACTACCGGAGCGGAGGGATCTCTACTCCTCGTCGCTGCCTGCTCGCCGCCACGTCCTCGGCCTCGCGTCGACCTCATGGTTGGATCCCTCCTCCTAGTTGTCGTCGTCGTCGCTGGATCCCTCCTCTAGTCGTCATCGTCGTTGGATCCCTCCTCCTCTAGATCTCGCTGTCAGAGGTGTGGTGCGCGTCGCGCCGAGCGTGGTGTGGCGCACATCTCAGCGAAGGGGTGTAGAGTGGGTCGCGGTGTGGGGGAGGTGAGGGGGACGAAGGCGAGGGGGAGAAAGTGGCAGCGGCGGAGCGAGGGGAAAGTGGGAGGAGACTGTGTGAGGGAGGCGTCCTTCCCTACTAACCTAGCGCGAGTGGGCTTATGTGGGACTTAAAACAAGTAATGTAGGTCACATCACCAAGCAAACTAACTCATAAGTCATAACAAACATATTCACATCTGACATGCATCAGCAGGGCACATCACCAAAATAAGACTGCATCAGCTGGGCGCATCACCAAACAGGAACTAGTTAGCTAGCTAGATGGCTTCTTTTGTGCTGCTGCCTCAAGTTCAGCTTGTCTCTAGTTTTGCAACCCTTTCTGCCAGCTCAGCATTCTTCTTTAGAAGTTCAATCTCCTGCCTCTTTTGTGCGGCTTTAAGTTTCTCATCCTGCTTGTCGATTACTTTTCAGATGTAGTCAATGTCATCACGAGTAACAACACGGTCCTAAAACAAAGGAAAAAATATATTGATGCAAGCTTCATAACAGTTGTAATTTACAAGAAAGCTGTTTTAGCTCTAACTGGTTTCAAAACTTACCTGCTTTTCTTCAGTCGATTTCTTGAGCTTGTTGATTTCAGTCCAAATCCTGTCAATGTCATATGCAACAACTTCCTACAACAAATGGGAATTGATGCATTAGAACAATTGATCAGTGAAGATGTGAAGGTCCAAGGACAAATCTCGTGCGTGATGGTTTCAGAACTTGCCTCATGGTCTTCAGAATTGTCGTCGGAGTTGTTGCCAGAGTCGTCACCGGAGTTGTTGTCGGAGTCGTCGCTGGAGGAGATGAGGTCTACCAGCACCACTCTTCTGCCTGGGTCGTCGCTGGAGGAGTCCGCGCTCACCTCAATGCGCGTTGACCGCTTCTTCCTTCATGTTGAGGAAAAAAACCCTGCCTCTCCATGGCGGGCGTCGCTGGAGTCTGCCAACTTGGCCCTTGCGCGAGTGTACGGCTTCCTCCCCCGGGCCGACGAAGAACTAGACTATTCCATGGAGCGCCTAGGAAGACGCACGGGGGTAGCGCGCTGGGATGGCTCCTCTTCGTCACTGCGGAACCTCACTCTCTTGGTGGGGGCGGCGGACAACACCGAGGAAGACGGACGGGGACGTGGCCGCGGGGCCTCCTCCTTGCAGAACCTCCCCCTAGAGTCGCGGGCCATACCTGCGATGGAGATGAGGCTGTGACGGAGACGAGGAAGGGGATAGAAGGCGGAAGGCAGGGCGGAGCGTTTATTAAAAAGGTTCGGATGCGCAAATGGTACGATGATTAACAAACACCTGTCGCCAATGAAGGGGTGGGGCCAGGTCTGTTCGAATGAAGAACAGTTTGCTTTTCCCCTTTTAATCTGCAATCAAATTTTGTATCACGTTTTCTCCGTCAACCGTAATCTAAATTTGATGATATTTCTTTCTGAATTTTTCTAAAATCAACATCTATTCATTTATGACATTTGTTCGTATGTAATTCCATTTCCTGGATGTTGTTTATACACCTTATATTGTTCCTTATAAGTACAACATATAAATAATATTTGTTTTACACAACCATTACTAATTAAACTTTGCATTTCGTAATCTTATGGTGAACATAAGGTTATGTTAAAATTTCAAATGCATATGAGTTCGAACATGTTTTAAAGTGTGGAAAACTTCAATGTTGAAGTAACATTCTAAGAAACTATGTGAGAGATGTAGACATTTGTCAAGTATAATCTTCCATTTTCGGAATCATTTGAATTTTTGTAGACAAGCTTAGGGACTTAAATTATGTTGCCAAGTCAATTTGTAGAATTTTTAGAACACACTAAGACATTATTATAATCATTATATCGTAAACAAGAGATAAAAATTCTAATTTTAAGAAATTTGGTTAGACAAGTGTGGCTATTGATATTTAATTCAAATACTACATTACCAACTATGAATTATTCGTAATTTTTACGAATTTTTTGTGCTGTTTATGGGGTATAATATTTGAGGGAAGCAAGTTTCAATTTAGAAAAATAGTGTCGGGCCCACGCGTCAGCGTCAGAAGTCTATATAAAAAAAAGATAACTGTAGCCTGCCCGACCGACAAAGGCGATGCAGGTAGACTAACCATCGGCGCCAACAAGTGCTCCATTATGCCCCTGGCCGGCATCCGCCCCGGCTACGGTGGTACACTAACCATCGTCGCCAACAAGTGCTCCATTGTCAGAAATGCCCCTTGCCGAATGAATATGCATCCGCCCCGGCGCCCCGACCCCTGCCCCCTTCTTCTTCCCCGATCTGAGCTCCACCGCCACCACCCGCCCGTCCTTCCCCGCCATCACACACATGTCGCACTACACCGATTCGTCTGGAGGTGCACGTGCGAGGAGCAGGGTCCAAGGTTGTCGGAGCAGCCGTAATCACTCCATCGGCTTGGATCCAGTCGGTGAGCTAAGCGGCTTTCCACTGGTCCCTTGCCCGGACTATGGTATGGCTCGGGTGGTGGAGGGGCGGACGTAGAAGGAAGGTGAAAACCATGGTCGTCTTTATTTCAAGTGTGCAAGGAACTCGATGAGTAGTCTGTTGTGTCTCCCAAATCTGAGTTAGAGTTCTTATGTGCTTTTGATTCTGCAGTACGCAAAGAATTGTGAATTTTATCGTTTCCACAAGGAGTACCTCCAGATGCTGAAGGATGCTGGCGTCATTGTTTTTCGACCGTCGAACTGGGCAGACACGATTGATAAGTAGTTGATTTAGTGGAATGTCAAATTGGGAGCGGCAAGCAGAGGCAAGCACTGGAGGACAAGCAGAGGAAGAAAACACTGGAGGAGAAGATGGACAATGTGATCTAGAAGATGAACTTGATTGTTGTGGTTGTTGTTTGTGTAGTATTTGGATGTTTACTAGGAATGTATGCTGCAAAGAAGTAATTCTGATGTTAAAAGTGGTGCTTTTGCTTCATCTGTGTGGATGAAGAATGAAAAATTTGTCACATATGACAAACTTAAATGTATGAATGAAGAATGAATGGAATGACAATTGGGTCACAAATCTTAATGTGTCAAACATCACAAAATTCATCAATTCATTTCTGCTGACATTTCATTACAGCACGAGGCAAAGGAAATGCAGATTATTAAGACAAACAGAGTAACAAACTTCTGGCATAACACTAGCATATATACACATTGCAATTCATTGTGAACTGCTGCCATATAATGACACAAACAGAGTATCAAACTTCTGGCATACACATTGCAATTCATTGTAAGCTGCTACCATAGACATCGCAATGCCTTCCAAAATAGGAGACATGGATTGATCTACCGCGTCTCTTAGATCTACTAGTTCATCACAAGTTCAACATACACAGATCTACTAGCTAGTCCATCACAAGTTCAACAAGCACACTGGAAGAACATATTAACAGAGGAACAAATTAATTAAGCAGAGGTAGTCGCCCCCGGAGGAGCCCCACCGTCGGAGTCAGAGTCGGAGCCGGAGTTGGAGACGTCGAGGCCGCCATTGTCGTCATCACCGTCGTAGACGGGGGGACCACTTCTCTCTCCAGCTGCCCAGCCAAGACATTGACCTTGAAGGCGTAATCCATCACACTCGTCTGCAGCGGATTAGTGGGTCGTTGGACCAGAGATGAATGACCATCTTTCCATGACCCTGCCAAGCTTGGTAGAGCATCTTCACTGAAAAATAGGCATCCTCAAATTTTACTTTTGGAGCACGCATGGGCGGCGACACCTTGCGCCGGGGCGGCTTCAGCCGCTTCACCTCCTCGGGCGGGGGTGGCGGCACCTCCTCGGGCTCGGCAGGCGGGGGCAGCGGCACCTCCTCCCTCCCCCTCTTCCTTGATGGCTCGCTTGACGCCATGCGCTTGCTTGAGGAAGGAGAAGCTCTTGGATTCACTTCTTGGTGACCGGAGACGATGGTGCTGGGGTTTTCTTGGTGCCACGGTTGACGAAGTTCTTGGCCGGCCAGGATTTATATTGACAAGACGGCGAACCGTCAGGCGGTCGGTCACGCGCCTCGGAACCCGTGTCTGCTCAGTAGAGCTCTTGGCCACAAAAAATCATATGGTCACAAGGAGACGTGTGACTGTTCATATTTTATTCAAAATACCAAATGCCCAGCTACTCCCATGAGTTGTTCGATTCTTAAAAAAACTAAGAATTGTTCGTATTTTTATTAATCTATATAACTTATATAATTGGTACCCACTAACTATCATTAACTTCATTTCTCTCTTCATGCAAGCTACCCACATCATCTCCCATCAAACTAAGGGTTATTAACTCTATCACTTTTTCTCTTCATTACATCAATTCTTTCTTCATACAAACTACCCACATCATCTTCCACCAACTAAGTGTTATTGCATAAACTAGTCGTGGTAGCAAATTGGTTCATAATTTATCAAAAAAATTTCTCATATCTCGCAGCAACACGCGGGAAATCACCTAGTTTTTAGGTGCTGCTTTATGGGCCCTAATTGTTGAGGGAAGCAATTAAGTGTCATTTCAAAAAAAGCATTATAGAAGGTAACCATTGCCCGTGCACCAGCCAACAAAGCGACCCGTGTTTGCTAACCCGCGTCGGCATTGACTACTACCCCCTCCATCCCAAATATTGCCCCTTTCTTCTTTCCGAATGGATAAGTGCAGCACTTTCCTTGAAAAAAAGTGCAGAGGAGGCATGAGAGGAGGCGTGGAGACAGAGACGACAATGAGCGCCAGCGAGGGGCCAAGCAGCGGACAACCCCACGCACCCGGGATCGAGGAGAACCGGAACGCGAAGCGGTTCCGCAATTGGATCCGCACGCGTGCCGGCGAGATGGCAACGAAGAGGGAGACGACGATGAGCACCGGAGAGGGGCCAAGCGGCCGTGGAGTGAACCCAATGCCGGAGACGAGGGTCCTCGACTGGATCCTCTCGGATTCCGACGAGGGGCCAAGCAATGGCAAGGAGGAGCGTACCAACGAGGGGGCAGTGAAGTGGGCGAGGGGCCTGCCTCACATTTGCGAGAACAAGTGTCTGGCAACTATGAAGAGGTGTCGAGGGAGTGACGAAGAAGGTGTAGAGGACCTCATCTCTGACTCTGGCAACGACTACGACGAGGGCGAGGTAAGTTTCTCTGAATCTCACTTACCTTTTTACTTGTTCTACAGATGGAGCTTAAGGTAGCTTGAGCTTGAGCTTCATAAAGTTAATTAGTGTCTATGACGATGTCTTCCATGCTTGTCATGATCTTAATTATACCAAATTCTGAGGTAAATCAATTCTGAACTAAGTTCTGCTTTTACTTGTTACACCCTGCTCCAAGGTTTGAGGAAAATTAGTTCTGAATTAACTATGTTGTTCTTATACCATGTTTAACCCTGTTTCAGGCAAAACTCTTTTAGTCGCGAGCAGAGCTTGAGTTACTTCTTAACCTTAATGTCTGGGATTATGTGAAACCTGAGTTTGAAAAAATCACAAAAGAAGTAAACATCCTCATCAAAAAGGCTAAGCACATAAGGAGGTACAATTATACTACTGAACAAAATCTTGAGCCCATTGAAGGTGCGCTAGAAGGGCTTCAAGAATCCTTGGTTGCTTACGAAGAGGTTGCAAAAAGAGCCAATAATCCTGATGGGGCATGATCTAGTTCAAGCTTGTTGATGTGCATGGTGAGTAGCCATACTTTTATGGATGTTCAAGGGGCATGCCTTTGTTGATGTGTATGGTCAGATGGCACGACCATAGTAAATAATGTGATGGACTAGTTAAGTCCTAGCCTGATATATGGACTAAGTTAACCTTTTGAAATAATTATCTTTATTCCTGTGGACAAGTTATATCTTCATCTTTGTGAACAAGTTATCTCTCTTATGATGTTTGTTTTGTCTCAGAAGATATGTGTGTTGATTGTGCCTATATGTCGAAATGGAAGCAATGAGAGATGGATCGAGTTGACCTGTCAATGAGCACAGACTCGAAGGAGACGATGATTAACAAACCTCCGTCTCATTTGTTCACGGACGCCGCGCTCCCGCTTCACGGCAGCTGAGTGCTCTCAGACTTTAATTATTGGGCTCTCAAACTAGTAACAGGCGTC
This sequence comes from Cenchrus americanus, assembly GCA_947561735.1. NCBI lineage: Eukaryota > Viridiplantae > Streptophyta > Magnoliopsida > Poales > Poaceae > Cenchrus > Cenchrus americanus. Next base: position 139,809,255 of record OX387240.1, read on the forward strand.
AAATGCTCATCGGTAATGGACTTTATAGCATGTTACCAATACGGAGTGATCAGTAACGGACTTAAACAACTCGTTACCGATAGGGCGCTGATCAGTAATAGACTTTACTAGTTCGTTACCGATAGGTTTAACTTGTGTAGCATGCTCTATTTAACGTCCGTTACAAAGAATTCATGTAACAAGCATTTAAGAAGACTGTTACCAGAAGTCCACATTTGTAACAGGCATTGCGGAGGCCAACCCCGGGGTCGACCTGCCGCGCTTATCTATAACGGGCGCCAAGTAACAACCGTTACAGATGTGGGTGCATATAACGGGTGTTAAGGGTCCGTTACAAATGTTGCGTGACCTATTTGAGGTTTCCACATAGTGTCTGTGGCTGAGGAGAAGGCTACAGAGATGGTTGTGGTGGCAGTTGTTGTGCCCTGGATGCTCTCCTTGATGCACTCCTAGTAGCCCTGTCACCAGAGACACTAGAACGACGAGGTTCCTCAAGAGGAACGGTCAGTGGCCCTTGGCCGTACAACCTAAAATCTTGGTTAGGTAACCAAATCTGGTTTGCATAGGCAGTGTAAAAGAAAACCAAAGAATCATCTGGACCCATCTTAAGAATATGCCCCTAAGTCAAATAAGCTTCATCGATCTGAGTCTGGGGAGTAGCAATGGAGGGCACATTGGGCCCTTGCGTAACCCCAAGATTCGTGACGATGCGAGAAATCAAAGACGTATACTCAATAGAACCCATCATCTTAAAGTTCGTCAACCACTACCGAATTATAGCTTGAACGGGGGAGACTTTGAGCCATCTGACCACGGCATATAAAATCATCATCTCATTAGTGCGCACAGTTCAGACATCATCCCTTGGAAAGAGAGTGATGGCGAGCCACTTGTGCCACAGTCAGAGAGTGGGATGCAAGATATTGTTGCACCGAGGTGTCAACTTGCCGCGGACAGGCCAACTAGAAAGCTCTTCCCAAAAACTTTCATGATTAAAATCACTACAAGCTTGCTCATGAGGAATAGCACAACGATGATGGAAACTAAGGGTGCAACGAAGATCCTTCCACGAAACTCGATGCGAAACTCCATGAAATCAAAATGAAATACCATATGCATCCTCTTGAAGAGTGCAGAGAAACTGGATAGTGATAGGCCTAGAATCGATCTCCTGAATCGGGACAAAACCTTCCCAACCAAGAGCTTGCCAAATGGAATCGAACTCGGAGTCCATACCTGTCCTTTCCAGGAGAGTCAGGTCGCATTCCCTCGTGTTGGAGAAGACTCGATCCTTGAGGATGGCGCAGGCTTGTCTCTGTCGTTCGTCCCTCAAGTCGATGAAGGGGGCGTCAATGGCGTACACTCCTTCGGCTTGTGGCGTAGGGAGCTCTTCCTCTTCTTCTTTATGCTCCATCGACATTGGGCTTGGTGTAGCTTCGGAGTGGCGGGGTAAGCTTCCTCGGTCTCACAAACGACGGGAGCGAGTCACGTTCCGGAACACACCAGTGACCCAACTCATGGCGCATAACAAACAACACAAGCACTCGATGATGGATTAGTAAAACCGAATGAAATTCTCACTGAGGTTGCTCCACCAATGATCAATATTTAGCAACAATTTGGAGAGGGTGCTGGTCACTTCAATCTCTAGCAAGAAATCCAAGAAAACCAAAGAGCCAAGGAGTAGAGAGGGGGAGTGTGGTGAAAATGAGTGAATGGGTGAAGAATACCCCCAATCCCTCTTCTGTTTATAAGCAAACGAGCTGGGCACCGAGACATGGGCCGGTGGCAATTGTTAGGAGCCGTTGGAGGCAGCGAGAGCCGTCTGACCATTGGGCTGGGTCGGCTGACCTGTGGGGTCCGTTGACCCCACCTCGGGTCTGTTCACCTCCAGCTTTTGTAATGGCTCTCTAACGACTACCTGGTATCCTGCCCAAGTGCCTCGGTTCAAACTCGCCCACAAAGTGGCTCAAAGAATTTTTCAAGGTTTTCCCAAGCTCAAAAATTATTTTTGAAATTTTATTTTAAAAAGGGAAATCGACTAGAAAAATTCTAGCATGCAGATGCACTATTAGAAAAATTAAACATGCATTTTGGGAATTCAAATAAGATTTTGGAAAGGGTAATATGAGATAAATACCAATTTTACCTTTTGGCAAAAAGGACTTACCATTTTAATTCCGATAGCAGGACTTTTCTTGATAATTAGTTCCACTCATCTCCCCACTCCCGAGAAGTAGAGGGGTGTGACTTTTGTACCTCCTGCCACACCTTCTTTGTTTTCTTTGGTTTTGTTGATGTGGTCAGAGGTTGCTTGAGATGGGGCCATGGCTTCATCCATTCCCCAATTTTCTCATCATTTCCTTGCACTGAATAGCATTGCTCTTCTGTTGGTCAAAATCGGAACATCAAGTTGTTCTTCCCAATGCGAAAACGGATGGTTCCATTTCCCACATTGATGCTTGCCTTTGCGTCACTTAGGAATGGCCTCCCCAGAGTGGCATTTCCGCATCATCCTACATATCAATGATCATGAAATCCGCGAAGATGCAAGACCCCTGGACGAATACCAGTACTCTAGTGCATCAACAAGTTGAACTGTCATCGAGGCTAGAGAAACAGCAGGATATCCCAATCTCTCGAACATAGCATTAGACATGAGGTTGACACTCGCACCAAGATCACAGAGTGCATCCCTGATTTTCTGATAGTATATGCAAGTGATAGCCAAATAACCAGGTTCTCTCTTGTGCATAATTGCTGAAGATTCACAATTTCACATGGATCAAGAACCTGCTATACTGGCTTCCCTACATAGTCAGTAGGTCGTGTCGGCCTAGATGGCTCACCCCATCTTGTGGACACTACGCAAACATTCTCACAGGAGGATATGGGTTGCCTCGGAATCTTCCCGTCTTCAGCAGAAGGAACCAAAGCAGCTATCTGAGCCAGGTGGGTTTCTATCATCTTACTAAAGCTTAACTGGCTCTTAAGAGCAGAAGAGAGGCTATCAACCATGGTGTTGAGGTTTTCCAGAGCCTTATCACAGGCAGCTAACTTTTTATTGAAACTATCATTGATCTTAGCTTGCCCGAAAACAAGATCTTTCAAGGAAGGTTGGTTGGGATTGAAAGAATTACCTTGATTACCTCCTTGATAATAATGGCTTTGATTCCACGTTTGACGTCCTTGTGGACGATAACCATTGTTGTTGTCATTCATGAACATCACATTCTCCTAGGTAGTAGGGCAGTAATTCCCTGAATGCCCAATGTTACCACAGATTTCACAGGTCATGCGAGAGTCCATAGCTTGAGTAGTGGTGTCCATGGCAGCCTTCTCATTGGTTAGATCATCCATTCACTTCATCAATAGGTCCATCTTGGCGTTCAACATATATGTTTCTTTGATAGTATGTATACCCCTTTGACGTGGTTAGAGTCGATCATCACTCCACCCTTGGTTGGAGACCATCTTCTCAATAAGTTGAGTTGCATTAGCAATATTGAGTGAGGAGAAAGCTCCTCCAGCAGCAACATCAACATGTCCTCAAGCTGTCAGAGTCAGCCCATTATAGAAGTTCTGCAAAATAAGCCAGTTGTCCATTCCATTCATGGTGAGGACAGGCTAAGATGTACTCTTGAAGCCTCTCCCAAGCTTCTGGGATAGTCTCATTTACTGCTTGCTGAAAGCTTGATATTCTTCCCCGCGGGGCATTGGTTTTACCCAACGGAAAGAACTTCGCAAGGAATGCCGCTGAGCATTTTTCCCAAGTATTAATCTCCTCACGGTTCACATAGAATCAATGCTTCGCCTTTCCTAGGAGTGAGAATGGAAACTGTTGCAGATGAATAGCATCTTCCTCCACTCCTCGTATGGTGAAGGTGTTGCACAGTTCCTAGAAACATTGCAAAATGGGCTCTCACATCTTCATTAGGCTTGCCACAGAATGGGCTAGCCTGTACCATCATAATGAGGCCAGTTTTGATCTCGAAGTTTCCATTCTCGATGTTGAGCTCAGGGCCTGTGGGCACCTGATCAGCAGAGGGAGCGGAGTACTTGCAGAGTCTTCTTGGGGTTGGCCATAGGAGTTGGTGTAGATAGCACAAAGGAAGTTGGGTCGACTTCCATACGCACACGCTGGGGAGAACCAAAATGAGTTCCAGCTCTCCTTACAAGTGACTTAGGATCTTTAGTGAAATTCAGCGGTAAGTCGAAACCAGTCATGCACACCTGTCTTCATCATCCAAAGACAAATAAGAGAATGAAGGTTAGCCTGCATTGAGAATTGTTTTACCCTGTCATGATTATAAACATATGCAAAGTGTTATCATGTTATCCTTTAGCCTTCCCCGGCAACAGCGCCAAAAATGCTTATTGACATTTCTGAACATCATCACTTGGTTTGTATTCCTAATAACAGTGCTAGAAATGGTAGTCAGCATTCCTTATCATCTTTGCTAAGTTCGTGAGTTCCTAGCAACGATGCCAGGAATGTTCCGATGGTAATCCAAACGTATCGAAACCAAGGAAGGCATGGTTCAATTAACATGTGCAATACTATTGCAATGAGTATAGATCAATGTCGAGAATAAGTCAGGTCCCAAACACAAGGGTAAAATATGATAAGGATGGGTAGTGTGAACACACCCGAACTCGTTCTCTTTGTGGTACACTACATCTTAGGAGGCAACATACGAGTTAGCTCTAGGTTCTAAGGTACTAAACATATAAAGCTAGTAGAAGTCAGTCACATAAGCATCGTATAAATATCAGCTCAGCACCCAGGCACAAACGGGGAGCTAACCGCCCGCGTCGCTTCCGCACGATGTCAATTATTAGATCTTAGACTCCTACAGCGTAGCCGAATGTGGGGGAGTACAAAAGATCCAATGACTGTCACCACCGTGGCCTACACCTAACTATCCGTGGGATACGCTTCTATGCAACGCAACTACTCAACCCAAGCACCATGCTTGTGTTGTTAACTAGACACTGGCCAGCCCGAGCTATTGTGACCCAGGTCAGTACCACCAGATAAATGGCCACTTACACTGAATACTGTAGCTTGAACTCGAACTTCATACAACACAAACATGTGATCTAACTGGATCAAACTAGGCTAGGCACACAACAGATTCCACCCTGCCCGGCGTTGAGGCTGCACGACCGCGTGGGGGGAAGAAGTAGAGCATTTTTTTTCTTTTCTAAACTTCTGACATGCGGACCCTGTTCGTATCTTAAGTCACTGCTAATGGCGCCTTGCTAGCGTGAGCGTAAGATCACCTGGGTACACCAATGAGTACAAACGAGTCCGCAAGCGCACGAATATACCGTTGTAGCAATTCGCCTAAGGAGTACTCCAAAGGGTATCAAATCCAAGGAACGGTGAGCGCTACCTCCCAATCTAGCTATGGTCTAAGGACACCACTCTATAGGATGAGATGGGAGATGGAAAGGATACGGTTAATAGTGTACAGAGTTACGGACAGTCTCTCGATTAGGAACTCTCGTTTCGGGCACCAGTTCCCTCCTATGTCGGTTCTGGCCGAAAGCTCTACGCTGTATCCGAACGTGGGGGAGTACAAAGGGTCCAACGATTGTCACTACCGCGGCCTACCCCTATCAATCCGTGAGATGCGAGGCAAACAAAGGATAACCCGCAGTCTAGACACCACGTCTACACCACCGATCACTACTATAGCACGGTTGCATCTGTGCACCCACAACAACACTATATCACTCCGTTTAAGAAGCGACGAACCCACGAGGGAGAGATTAGAACTCACTCAGGTATTGGCTATCTCATGCAAAGGATCACGGAAGGACTTTGGTCTAATTAGAACATACGGAGCACCCACTCTACTCTAGTTAGACTAACTGGCATACAAATAAAATTAGCAACTTATGAACTACACTAGAAGATCAGAGGGTTGGGTTCATGAAGAACACAAGTCTCTAAATCAATAACAGATGAAGAACACAAGAACTATTCAATAATGTAAGAACCCACTTTAGTCTAACCAGAGAATGTCGGAATACTCACTTTAGTCTAAATGAAGAACAAAGACATTCGTAGAGGTTCGTTCTTGGGGTAAGATGCCAAAACACCATGGCATGTCCCCAAGTCACCCCTCACCTTCCTTCTAATCTCTAAGCACTAGCAAGCCATCACTAATCCTACGCAAAGGCACTCCTCTCCTAGAGACATAGGAGCCCAAAGGCAAAATGAGGAGAAGAAGTGCCTGTCCTATTCCAACCCCCCTCACTTCTATTTATAGGGGCCGGACAACTTCGTGAGAACAACTTGGGCACCCGGGAATCCACTGTAGGACTAATCACCGAGCACCACGTGGAAGCAGATGGCGAACCATGGCAAAGTCGGTTCGGCTGATCCAAGGGGTCGACCACGTTTCGCGTTGTGCTTTCTCCTAGTGATTGATATGTGGTCCCTTATGACGGTTCCATGTGTCTGGGTTATTTTGAGGCATTTTGCTCGGGTTATGGGCCCTTGAATCCTTGTGCTGAACACGTGGCGGTTCTGATTCGTCGGGAAGTGCTCCTCTTGGATTGATGAGGTGTCATTGACACATGGCATCCTGTGTGATAGCACATCGCCACGTGCCCTGGTGTGGGTCTCATCGGGCCTATGATATAGTGTGATCTTATCTTGTGCATATCTCTTTTCTCCGAGCTCCGAAGTATAGAAATGATATATCCATTTCGATCGTCATGACGAGCCTGTTGCAATGGTGCAGACCAATTTAGCATTTGATGTTGTTTATGATGATGCCATATCTACGCTATTGGTTTATTTGCTCTCAGTTATATTATTCCATGTGCATTTCGATGTGTCCTGCAACAAAAGATAGAAACACCAACACTTGTGAAATTGTTAGTATAAACCCCTATTCTAGTGTTGATGATCACTTTCCATTTATTTTATGTAAGAGTTGACGACATAAAAGTAGTACTTAATGGCCGTCAACATACCCTAGATTTTATAGGGATAGTGGGAAATCTAGAGCTGTACCAAACGTTTGGATCTTAGAACCACAATGGAGCTGCTCCACTATCGAGCTGCATGGATCTGCAACTCTAAAGTTGTTTTTTCCAGAGTTGGAGCTCTACCAAACACGCTTTTAATATATAGAGTAACATGAGTGCGGAAGAAGCTGAGGTAGAGTAAGAATTTTGCTGATGTGGCTAGAATATTCCTTTTAGAGTAAAACTATAGAGTAATAGCAGTGTTGGTAGTCTTAGAGCAACTCCAGCGGACCCTTATTCTACCGCCTACTCGAAAAGGGTCCGAAAGCGAAAAATCGCACTCCAGCAGAGCCCCTACTGTGCCCCTAACACTGTTCACACCCCCCTTCCCCCTATGGCCCCTTCTCCCGCGGGTGGAGAAGGGATCCCTACTTGGTGGTTGGCCTTTCGGCACGCACGCCACCGAGCAGAGCCCGCTCCTCTCCCATGGTGGCCACTGGAGCTCGGGATCCCGCCGTCAGAGAAGCATCACCTGCCGCCGGAGGATGCACTGCCCGCATGGAGCTCGCTGCTCGCCCGAAGCCCTCTTGGAGCTCGCACGTGGATCAGCGCCGCCCGCTAGCAGCCCGCCGCCTAGAGGTCGAGGTCCCGGACGCATGACCGGAGGACATGCTCCCTTCACGCTGTTGCCTCCGCGCGACCGAAACTCCAGCATGACTAGATTCGCCACCCCTCGAGCTCCCCCTCTGCCGCTCCTCGAGCTTCGCCGCATCTCAGGGAAGAGGGAGGGCAGCGTTGCCGGGGAAGGCCCGCGTGAGCGCGAAGAGCAGGGAGGCGGCGGGCCACTCGTTGGGGAGGGAGTCGCCGAAGCGAAGCCCGATCGAATCTCGTGACTCGCCGGTGCCACTGCAGCCTGCTAGATCTCGGGCTCGTCGTCGACCGCGAGGACCGCCGGTCGCCACCTGGAGCTGCCGCGGTGAAGAGCTCGAGCTCACCGGCTGAAGGACGCCGCGGGGTCCTCGCCGTCGCGCCGCGAAGACCACCAGTCGCCACCTGGAGCTGCCCTTGGCGCTGCAAGAGAGAGGAGAGAAGGGTGGGGGGGCATTTACATTTTTGCCATTATAATGAATGGCAAGCACTCGAAAGCCATTCTTAGGATTGCGCCTACATATTTGCCACTCTTATTCGCGAACACATTCAACTTTGCCCTTTTTGCTGATGTGGCAGCCCAACATGTCCATTTTTGTTGATGTGGCACCCAGCTCACTTGTGCCAATGTGGATTGGAGCGCGAAATGACCCAAATACCCCTGTCATCTTCTCCCCCCCTCAATTTGTCTTCTCACTGCCCCTGCCATGGCGGCATGCCTCTCTCCAGGGAGGGCGTCGACCGGGAGGAGGCGGCGGCGGCCGGCCACGGGGCGGCGACGGCCCGACCCACAAGAGATGAGGCGGCCACGGGCGGTGACGCCCCCGGCCACGGGGAGTGAAGCCGGCCACGGGGAGGCGGCGTGCGGCCACCGGGAGGGCGTGCGGGTCCATAGGGAGGCGGCGGCGGCGGCCCGGCCACGAGGAGGCGACACCGACCGGGAGGCGCGGTGGTCACTCAACGACCTCGGGGCCGCCGGCCGCGGGGGCCGTGACGCCCGCACGACTTTGGCGAGCACCGGCCACGGATTGGAGGTCACCGGCCATGGAGGGCACGCCGGCCATGGGGAGATGGGGGCGACGGCGCCGTGGGAGGGCGCGCCATGGGGAGATGCGGGCGGCGGCCATGGGATGGCACACCGGCCGTGGGGAGATGCGAGCGGCGGCCCATGGGAGGGTGTGCGGCCATGGGGAGGCGGGACGGCGGCCATGGGAGGGCGCGCCCGCTATGGGAAGATGGGGGCGGCGGCCATGGGTGGGTGCGCCGTCCATGGGGAGAGGGCCGCCGCCATGGGGAGGGACGTCGGCCTTGGGAAGGGAGCACGACGACATGAGATGGGCGGCCATGGAGGTGTGCTCAAGGTTGAAGATGACTCTGCTACTTGGGTCCCACATGTCAGTGGTGGAGGGTGGCCTCAAGTGGGTTGAAGGGAACCGTAGCGGGGGGCATGGTGGGGATTTTGCGTGGAGGCGCTGCGTGGCGGCATCCGTGGCGTTCTTGCACGGCATGCCACATAGGCAAAATTGGCAAACTTGAATAGAGTCTCGAATAAGAGTGGCCCAGAATGTGTGGGGCGAATCCTAACAATGGCTTTCGAGCGAGTGACAACCCTAATAATGGCAAAAATGTAAATAGGCCAAGGGTGGGGAGGGACAAGACAGTGGGGATAGGAATAAAATAACTGAGCCGCTGACGAGCAGATCCCGCATGTCACGTGAAACCCAAAGCTCCCAAAGGCCAAAGCGTCCGCGCAGGAACCTCCCACCTCGGCCTCCCTCTTCGTCCTGCAGCTGCAACAAAAAAACCCCAGGCCAAACAAAACCCCATTTTTCCCGGAGCGAATCGCGATCCTTTCTCTAGGTACCTCCTCCTTGCTGGTACCGAATTTCGATTCCGTTCTTTGGTTGTGAGATTGGTGCTCCGAGTGTTGGGGTTTAGGTCGCGGATTTCTCCCGCTTTGTTGCGCTAATGTGGCCTGTGCGCGCACCGCCGCACCCTCGATTCCTCGCCCCGATCATCTCTAGTGTATTTGGGGCTTGATCGTCTCGAGCAAGCAGTCTGCTTTTGCTCCCGGCTCCCCGTTGCCTGCTCGTACTGTACCCAACCTATGTGAGAAATTCGTTGTTCGAGGGCTTTTTTGCTTGGTCCAGTGGGCGAGAATGGAATCGCAGTGGGAGACGATAAATGCTTCCTTTCTCCCCTTGTAAAACATTCTGCAAAGTTGCTTCTACGATTTTGTTGTGTTGTGGCTTTTTATGTACGGCTGGAGAGAGGGCCTTTTTTTTTCACTCCCAACCCCCAAAAGAAAGAAGTTAGATGGGGGGCTGTCATGTGGATTTCTTGATAGACCAATTTCACAATAATAATTGTAGTGCAGCTTGGCCCGGCAGGGGCACTTTCATGCAGCTCTGGCCTCTGGTTTCTACTTTCTAGTTTTTGTCACTTTTTCTGCCGTTACAAGGGTGAAGGGCTCAAAGCATTATTCATATCTGATGATGAAAAAAGAAACTGTGCAATAAAAGTCATCTGCTAGCCCAACAATGTGCTGATCAGTCTCTTAGATGATGGTTTGAGGGAGAGATGTATGGGCTGTCTAGTACTCTAGTGCATCTGGCGAGAAATAATGTGGAAAAGGGGTGAAAGGGAGAAGTGATAATGTGCTGCCTGAAGGACCACATGCATATCACAAGTTTGTGAAGGGTGGAGAGGGATGATACTGATAGACAGCTTAGTTATAAAAATGTGATCTCTTTTTAATACTGTAGCGTTGCAATTGAGATATTGTTTGTATTTGTTGTCCCTGATACCTTTTCTTTTAGACAACTTTGTAATGGGCTGTGCTTCTGATTGCTCTGCATTTCCCCTTTGTCGTGCTCTATTGGTCACTCATTCTTTTTTGTTTCAGGTCAAGCGATGATATTGGACTTCGTCGACCTGTCCAGTGATGATGATGAGGTGCTTGCCAGAGAAGAACACAGTGTTCACAGAAAAGGTCATTCAGTTCATGTGAAGGCAGATATTGTTGACTGGACTGGTGATGATGACATTTTTGAAGGAGAGGACCTTGCTCATGGACAGTGCAATGCTGCTGAAGGCACAACACTTCTTAAACAAGAGTTCTTCAGAGATGATGGACAAGCAGAAGCTCCCCAGTGCACAGTAAACTTACAGATGCAAGAACTTAGAGCAGATTGTGGACAAACTGATGGTTCTCTGTGTGCAACAACGTTAGAGATGCAAGAACATAAAGAGGATGATGGGCAATGTGATGCTTCCCAGAGCACAATCACATTACAGATGCTAGAACTGAGATCAGATCATGCACAAGGTGATGCTGTCCAGTGTATAACTACATTGCGGAGGCAAGAACTTGGAGAAAAAGTTGGACAAGGTCATGCTGTCCAGTGCATAGCAACATTGCAGATGCAAGAACATAAAGATGTTGGGCAAGGTGATGCTGCTCAGAGCACAATCACATTGCAGATGCAAGAACTGAGAACAGATTATGCACAAGGTGATGCTGTCCAGTGTATACCAACGTTGCAGAGACAAGAACTTAGTGCAGAAGTTGGACAAGGTGATGCTGGCCAGTGTATAGCAACATTACAGATGCAAGAACATAAAAAATATGTTGGGCAAGGCGATGCTGCCCAGAACACAGTCACACTACAGATGCAAGAACTTAGAGCAGATCATGTACAAGGCAATTCTGTCCAGTGTATAACAACATTGCAGAGCAAAGAACTTAGTGCAGAAGTTGGACAAGGTGATGCTGGCCAGTGCATATCAACATTACAGATGCAAGAACTCCTAGCAGATGATGTACAAGGTGATGCTGCACAAAGCACAACCAGTTTACAAATGGAAGAACTTACTGCAGATGATGGACAAGATACCGCTGCTCAATTCACACCAACATCAGAACTTACTCAAGCTGATGTGCTGTGCACAACAGCACTCAAAAGACAACTTAATCTAGACGATGGACAAGATGCTGTTGCCCTGTGTACAACAACATTACCGAGGCAGAAATCTATTTCAGATGGTGCACAAGGTGATGTCCCTCGCATCACAACAGCACTACGGAGGCAGGAATCTGATACAGCTCATGGAAAAGGCAATGTGGCTCAATGCGCAACATATAGGCAGGAGTTCCTAGCAGCAGATTATAGCATGCAAGAGGATGTGCATTTTAGAAATTCAGCTGAAGCTACCACATCCTTATCAAGGACACAAGAAGGGAGTCATAGGGTAACTGGATTTCAGAATGCATCTTATGCGCTAGCTGTAGAACCATTTTCCCGGCAATTTTGGAAAGCTGGAGAGTATGGAGTAGCTACTCAAGCTGCGATTAACAGTATGTTCTTAACCTTCCTTATCAGTCCCATCAGACTATTTATTCTTAGAACCAATAGAAATCAAGCAAACATATCTGTCCTATTTAGAGTTCACATTGAGCCAGGATCCAGTTTAAGGTGGATTTACCCTTCCATCCATTGCCTACTTGCACTACTTGTGTGAGAACCTCCTTAGAAGCCCACTGTTCCATAGTGTTCAACCTACATAAATTTCGTAAAGGAAAATCTCAATTATTGCTAATCTCTGGATGCTTGCTGGGGCAAAAGGGCATATTGGTGTGGTTGCTACTGGACTTCCTGAACAGTAATATGAAGGTCGTGGTTTTGTGGTTTTTTGGTCATTTTATGGTTGAGTGTGGCGCACATTTGTAGTTTTCAGAGAACCCCTAGTGGTTGGGGTTAGTGGTGTGTTGTATGGCTATTTTGGCCTAAACTCCTCTCTCTTAATGCAATGATATGCAGCTCTCCTGCATATCCGAGAAAAAAATCTCAATTATTTATAAGGCGAATATACATTGCGAGTTATATATAAATGACAGAGCTGCTCATATGCGACTTATTCTAGGATAATGAATTGGGCAGCTAGAGGTAGTTGGAGATCTCGCCCTCCCTAGGAGGCTCTAAGATTCTTAACTTTTCTACTCCTTTTCTTGCCCTAATTGATACATAGGTGTCTCTTTATATAGAGACGACTAACTTGACCCCTAAGCAAATATCCTAGCAAACCCTGATTTATCACTATCCTAATTAAACACTGCTCCAAGGCGGCGGCCCATTAAACTGGCCATAACACTTCACTATCCCTCGAAGACAGCTCGTCCTTGAGCTATGGTAATGCGCAACGGTGGCCCGACTCAGGAAGACAACTTGCGATGACACATGATTAAGCCTGTTTTATTTTTGGAACCAAAAGGTATATTGTAGAGCTTCAGGTGGTTGTGCCCCGAGCGCCACAACATCTTGATCCAAATAATAGAGCCCTGTTTGTTGCTCTCGATGGGCCGATTTTTCCTAGTGTCAGCCCACCGTCCCATAAGACCCAACAACCACAATTCCTATCTACCTCATCCCCATCTTTGTTGCTGGACGACTGGGCACGGTCGAGGAAGTCGTCGGAATCACGGCCTCCTTGCATGCTAAAAGTGTGCTACCTGCACCAGTGAGCGGACCCATCAGGCGGGGGCGAGGCTGAGCCTGGCGCGTGTAGGGCCAAACACCAGTGCGGCGCGGTTGCGAGCACGTGCACGGAAGCCACCGAGGAAGCCTAACCCCTAGCTGTCGACATCGGGGGTGTCCCTTCCGCAGCCCACGCAGACGCAACCGCGTGAGGCGAGGGTCCTGGGACATCCACCGGAGGCAGGGCTGCTTCCAGGGGCGAAGCGAGCGTGGAGGCCGCTGCAGATAGGGACGCGCGTGGCGTAGCGAACTTCGGAGACAAGGCAGGCGCGACCAGGGTCACGCGAGGCGTGAGTGCAGCCGTGGGTGGGTCCGCGGGCGCGGATGCCGGGGATGAGGCCGTGCAAGACGAGGAGGTGGACGCTGGGGACGTGCGAGGCACACAGTATGACAACGACAACGAGGGAGTGACGAGGTGAGAATCGTTTGCCTGGTCCCACAATCGTGGTTGCACAATTAGGGGAGCTGGAGCTGTGGCCGCGCCGATCGCGAGGATGGGAGCCGAACTAGGAAGAACTGCTAGTGCCGCCATGGGTGTTGATGTTGCTACAGTCGCACGAGGCACAAAAGCCCGAGCTGTGTGTGGCGCGGTCGTTGGCACCGTGACCCCACGGAGTGCACAGGTGGCCACCGAAATCGCAGGCGGTGGCGTCGTTGATCGTGCTGGTGGTGAAGCTGTTACAGTAGTTGTGACCGCCGTTGGGGCGGCGATGATGAGCATGGGGCCACGGCCACTGCTATCGCTATTGGTGATGCAACCGTCTTCTGCTGCATCCACCACTCCCAAAATCTAAAGCGTCGCTGGTGTTGATCTTGATGATGACGGCGTCGAGCCTGGTTAGTTTTGTTAGTGTATATGTGTGTGGCCCATATGGCATGTATATATTAGGCGCATCTAGGCCCATGTACAGCTAACATATTACCCACCCTTATAGGGTTGGAGGAATACACTGAATTTTTCTCTCCTACATGGTATCAGAGCTGGAGAGCCCAGGCCTGTTTCCCTTTTGAGACATTTCCCACCCTCGTCCACTTCTTTGCCTAGGAGTCCACTCAGTTCGGCCTCACTGTTAAGGCTGTCTAGTGTGACAACGGGCACTAGTTTGATAACACCTCCCGCTCCTTCCTCTCTAGAGGTGTTCAGCTACACATGTCTTGTCCGTACACCTCTTCCTGGAACGGCAAGACTGAGCGGATGATTCGTACCACGAACGATATCATGCGCACCCTTTTGCTCTAGGCCCCTCTGCCCCCGCGCTTCTAGGCGGAGAGCCTCCATACCGCCACCTAGTTGCTCAACTGCCTTCCTTCCACTGCCTCCTCTGCTCTGACTCCACACCAGGATCTCTTCGGTGCCCCTCCTAGCTACGACCTCCGTGTCTTCGGGTGCGCTTGTTACCCTAACAACGCTACCACTACTCCTCACATGGTGGCCTCACCTCTCGCCGAGTCCTCATCTCCCGACACGTTGTGTTTGATGAGCCGGATATCCTCTACTCCACCGCCTCTACACTCCTGATTCTGAGCTGGCTTGTCTGTTTTTTTTACCTGGTGGTTCAACTATCTATTTCTGGTTTTCCCTTTTCCGCAAGCTTTCCCGGTGCACCACCGTCTCCGGTGCCTTCTCCCGTGCCACACGTGGCCCCAGTGCCCCCGCCCGCACCACGCGCGGCCCCGGTGCTCCTTGCATGCTACGCCAAGCTGGTGCAGGTGTACCGATGCCGTATGGAGCCGGCACCGACACAAGCTCCTCCGGCTCCGTCCCTGGAGGTGCCTGCGCCCTATACGCCTCCTGTGCGCTATATCTACGAGCGCCGCTCGACGACTTCGCCTCCACCAGTACCTTCACCAGAGCCATCGCCACCTCCACCTCCACCATTGCCTCCACCGCGGCACTCTCGTGGGGAGCCGATGGTGTACCACCCGCCGGTCCTCCATCAGGATCCTCATCATACTCATCCCATGGTGATTTGGCAGGCGGCTGGGGTTCTTAGGCCCGCGACTCTCTTCGCCACCGAGAGAGAGCCGCAGATCTCCCCAATACTGTCCTCTGTCCGTGAGGCCTTGGCAGATCCTCACTGGCGTCGTGTGATGGAAGAGGAGTACGAAGCTCTTCCTACTAACCAGACGTGGGACCTCGTGTCGCGACCGTCTGGTCACAATGTGGTGACTGGCAAGTGGATCTAGACGCATAAGCGTCAGGTTGATGGTACTTTGGAGCGCTACAAGGCTCGCTGGGTTCTTCAGGGTTTTACTCAGCGACCTGGTGTGGACTATGATGAGACATTCAGTCCTGTGGTGAAGCTGGCTACTGTCCGCACAGTTCTCTCGCTTGCTCTCTCTCGCTCCTGGCCTATGCATAAGCTGGATGTGAAGAATGCATTTCTCCATGGCACCTTGGCACATAGTTGACATGATTTGTGGATTCCGTCTGTCGGCTCAACAAGTCTCTCTATGGTCTGAAGCAGGCTGCCCGGGCTTGGTACTCTCGGTTTGCCATATTCTTGCTGACATTGGCGTTCATTGAGGCCAAGTCTGACACTTCTTTGTTCATCTATCATCATGCGGATGGGACTGCCTACCTACTGCTCTATGTTGATGACATTGTTTTGATAGCCTCCATTCCGCAGTTGCTTCAACGCATTATCTCCTCTTTGTAGAAGGATTTTTCTATGAAGGATCTTGGCAAGCTTCACCATTTCCTGGGTCTTCTTCTTCACCATAGACAGTATGCTCTTGATATATTGGAGCAGGCTGGGATGATAGATTGCAAGCCTTGCTCCACTCTTGTTGACACTCAGGAGAAGCTGTCTGCCGATATGGGTGCTCTCCTACTACTTTCCGGAGTCTTGCTAGTGTTTTGCAGTACCTCACTTTCACCAAGCCGGACCTGGCGTATGCTGTTCAACAGGTCTGTCTTCATATGCATGATCCCCGGGAGCTACATCTTGCTGCGCTAAAGTGCCTCCTTCACTACGTCCGGGGCACGGTTGACTACGACCTGATTCTCCACCGTTCCTCCCGTGCTGAGCTGGTTGTCTACACAGATGCTGATAGGGTTGGGCCCGGACACTTGCCGCTCCACCTCCGGCTTTGCTGTCTTCCTGGGTGGCAACCTTGTCTCCTGGTCGTCCAAGCGATAGCTGGTTGTCTCGCGCTCCAGTGCCGAGGTGGAGTATCAGCTAACAGTGTCGCATAGGTGTCTTGGCTTCGACAGCTCTTGGCTGAGCACCACAGCCCGCTCGCCAAGACCATCTACTGCGACAACATCAGCGGACGAAGCATGTGGAGATTGACTTGCACTTTGTTCGTGACTGGGTGGTTATCAGCTATGTTCGGGTTCTCCATGGCCCTACCACCTCCCAGTATGTCGACATCTTCACCAAGGGCTTACCCTGCTCGACATTCTCTGAGTTTTGCTCCAGCCCCAACATTGCCAGTGGCTAGTTGTGCCTGCGGGGGGCCTTGTGTGTGTTAGGCTGATTTCTTTGTTTTCCAGTCTCGAACTCCGCTGCGATAGTAGTTCAGACTGGGGGGACCTGTGTATACTAGGCCCATGTATAGCCAACATATTGCTCACCCTTCTAGGGTTGGAGGAATACACTGAATTATTCTCTCCTACAAGTTCTCTCATGGTGGCAGTGACGAGATGGGTTTCTGGCTGCTGTGGAGGATTAGGGGTGGGAATTGGGTGGGTTTTCTGGTGGTGGTGGCGGCGGAAGTAGTTGTGATCTCAGGAAAACTGGATCTGAATACCAAATGTTATGCGACTTATTCTAGGATAATGAACTGGGCGGCTAGAGGTAGTTGGAGATCTCGCCCTCCCTAATAGATTCAGAGATTCTTAATCCTTCAACTTCTTGGCTTGCCCTAATTAATACAGAGGTGTCTCTTTATTAGAGACGGCCAACTTGACCCCTAAACAAATATCCAGCAAACCTTGATTTATCACTATCCTAATTAAACCAATCCTATCTCTACTCACGGGCACTGTTCATGCTACAGTCCCTGCGGGCCTAGGCCAAGGCCGGCGACCCATTAAACTGGCCATCCTGCAGTGCGAATATAAAGGGAGGAAAACCCCTACTGGTTATGTCAGATAGTTTTCCCAGCAGCTGGGCGTGGTTTTCAAAACCCTGTTACAATTTGCACCCTCTCTTATTTCTTTCACCTTCATTTCTGAAACATGAGTTTCACATTTGTAGCTGGCCAAAACCGCATACGGATTCATCCCAAGTTTCTTCATTCTAATGCTACTTCGCATAAGTGGCCATTTGGTGGTGAGTCATAGTGACAACATTGAAAGATTACACTCTTCTTTTGCTTGAGCACGTCTGTGCTCTTAATTGTGAAAACCTACACAAGCTAGTGATGGTATTGATTAACTTCTGTTATACAGCTATTGCTGAGCTGCTCGACAATGCCATTGATGAGGTATTGATCAGCCTTAATATTGTACTCCTTCCATTTGAAATTACAAGGAGTGTTTCATCTCATTAGGACAAGGTTTTGATTGACAGTTACTTCATTAATATCACATTATGAAATTCTTATGATTTTGCATCACATAAGTGTTCGAGAAAAAAAAAATTTTGCGTCACATAAATGCATATCAATGGAGTAACAATGAGAGAAATGCAGCTTGTAATTTCTAATGGAGTATCAGAGTACAATTATAATTAATTCCATTCTATTTTCCCTTCCTGTGTATATTATTCTTCCATTTTATATGGCACTAGGTGAACAATGGTGCGACCTTTGTGAAAATAGATAAGATGAAGCATTCTCTTGATGGGGATTATGCATTGGTGATAGAAGGTGATACCCCCTTAATCTGTTTGTTTCCCATGTACTTGGAACTTTTAATCAAATATTTTTTGTTTCTAAATATTTGACACTTTCAGAATCCTAACATGTGTTTTCCAACTTATCCTATGAAACTTGTCCATTTCTCCTGCTTTGTCGCCTCATTTTGCATGCATTCGCATGCTATATTATTGGAGGATGATCTGAGAACTACTTTAAAAGGACTTGCCTAGTTACATGAGCTTTTTTTTTTCCAGAAACTAGTTAATGATGTGTTGGTGTGTTGCAAATATGTACCATCTACCCTGCTCATATTTTTTACTGTTTACTTTTATTGTTCTCTATTCAAGACAATGGAGGTGGCATGAGTCCAGAATCTCTTCGACATTGTATGAGCTTTGGATTCTCTCAGAAATGCATGACTGCATCCATTGGGCAATGTAATGATTTTTTAAAATGCGTTGTGCTGTTTGTTCCATTTCTATATATTGCATTCACTAAGTTGCATAATCACATGCACAGATGGAAACGGCTTCAAGACTAGCACAATGAGGCTTGGGGCAGATGCTATTGTGTTCACATGTACAAAAGATAACAGGTATTTCTTCATTTGTATATTCACTTTGTGGCCTCAGCAAACACATTTGACTTGATGGAGTTAGGATTATGATACTCCACAATAGCTCTCCTTTAAATTTACCCAAAGAAGAACTATAGTTGATCGTCATGCACGCTTCACAAACTAAATTTTTTATGCAACTACTATTCGCAAAACCATATTTTAAAATATTTTTTGTGTACATGTGGGATACTGTAATGCTCCAAGATTATGCTGTGTGAGCCTTAGCTGCCAGAACCAATGGGAGTGCGGCTGAGTTAATATCCTGTTGCAGGTCAGGTTTAAATCTTGGTATCAGCTTCTTCAAGATAATATCAGAAGGACAGGTCGAGTTTTCTTTTTAATAGAGACCACCCAGAGCAATCAGAGTATAAGCCTCCACTCTTCTGGTTCTAGTCTGCTTAGATCCTCCAAGAAAACACTCCAACTGGTTACTTATGTGATTAGGGTCTAAGCTGACATTTCTAGCTTGTAGTATTGGATCTAGTTAGGGAATTTCTACCAACTATAGTACGCAGCAATTTGTCAGGTTTACATCTACAATTGAGGTTCTTGATTAATGTGCTCAAAATTACCAAATTGATACATATTACCAAAAGATACCTCAATAGAAAAAGCTGGCTAATAGAAACGTTTTTATATAAAGCATTCATAATCGAACAGATGGCATGACCCTCTTCTGACGAACTCCTTTTATGCTGCCAGCTTCACTCCGACCTATCTTCATTATATTTTGCAGTTATTTTTTATTCAGTGACAACCATTTGTTATGATTTTACTTCATAGGAGATTGACACAAAGTGTTGGATTGCTGTCTTACACATTCCTAAGGAGAACTAAGTGCAATGATATATTTGTACCAGCGGTTAGTTTACTAAACTTCTGACTTGTATTACCATTACTGTTTAGAAATGGCATTTACTATTATTATTATTATTTATTTATTTATTTTGTTTTTGTTGTTGTTGTTAGCTATGACTAAAACTTGTCTATGTACACAATTGGTACTAAATGACTATTATGTAATTCTAATTTCTCCACATGCAAGCTTGGCCAGTGGCCGGCTGGCCGCTAACTAGTTTTGGGACGGAGGGAGTAGGTAATAAGATTTTGGGAATTCTCCCTTTCGAAAAAGTGAAGACTATTGCTCATGGAAAAGTTATTACTTTGGAATGAAATGAAGCAAAAATGATGGTCGCCGTCGGTTTTCGTGCCACAAGTTTGACCAGATTTGTAGTAAATACGTGCAATATTTGTATCTTCAGAAAGTTTGCTGGCCCGTCATTAAGGGAGATTTAATGGCTGCCATTAACAGTGTTTGGGGGAAAAATTTCAGAAACCTTTGGATGTTGAACTCAGCCTACATCACGCTTCTTCCAAAAAAGCCAGATGCTGAGCAAGTAAAGGATTTCAGACCCATCAGCCTTGTACATAGTTTTGCTAAGTTGATTACCAAGATCTTGGCCAACAGGTTGGCAGGAAGGCTTGATTGTATGGTGTCACCCAATCAAAGTGCCTTTATCAAAGGATGGTTCATTCAGGATAATTTCATGATGGTACAACAAACTGTACGCTTTCTTCACTCCCAAAAACAGCCCAGAATTCTCCTCAAGTTGGATATAACGAAAGCCTTCGACTCGGTGTCTTGGCCTTTTCTTTTGGAGGTGCTGCATAAGTTGGGATTTGGCCCCAGGTGGCGAGATGTGCTGTGTGGACTACTGGTAACCTCTTCCACCCAGGTCCTTCTCAATGGACTTAGGCAGTATACAGTATACAGTATCGTCGTGGACTTAGGCAGGGAGACCCCCTATCCCCTATGTTGTTTATTCTAGTCATGGATGTGCTTAACAGCATGGTCTCGCGTGCTGTGACCGAGGGTCTTCTGCAGCCTTTATCTCGCAGACCAATTCAGCACAGAATTTCCTTATATGTGGATGATGTTGCCCTCTTTCTCCAACCTGCTGCAGAAGATATCAATTTGACGTTGGAAATTTTAAATCTATTTGGGGAGGCTTCGGGGCTTAAGACTAATGTGCACAAAAGTAACGTGTTGCCAATTCAGTGCTCTGAAGAGAATCTGGAAATTATTCGTAACTTACTACCTTGTGAGGTTCTGAGTTTCCCTTGCAAATATCTTGGACTGCCTTTGTCACTTCGAAAGCTTACAAGAGACCAAGTCCAGCCACTCATAGATAGAATTGCTGATCAGCTGCCGGCCTGGAAGGCTGATCTGATGACGAAAGCTGGTAGAGTTTATTGGAGTATAAGTGAATTGCCCACCTTTCCCTATCAGCTTAAGCTTTTGCTTTGAACTGGTTGGTGCATGCAACTCAATATGGTATCAGAGCCAGAGGTCTTGAGTTCGAATCCTGGCGGGCGCGTTAATTAAAATAATTACAGCCCACTCCAATATTCCACGTATGCGGCCTGGGGGAGCCTGCACGTGAGGGGGAGTGTTGGAGTATAAGTGAATTGCCCACCTTTCCCTATCAGCTTAAGCTTTTGGGTTGAACTGGTTGGTGCATGCAACTCAATAGAGTTGTCCAGGTTCAGTTTGTTCTGACCGCAATGCTCATCTATCTCCTCATGGCGACGGAATCTTCCCACTTGGGCGATCAAAGCCATTGACAAGATCATAAGAGGTTTTGTTTGGCGCGGGCGCAAGGAGGCAAAAGGGGGACATTGCCTTATAGCCTGGCCTAAGGTCTGCCGTGCTAAGGAACTGGGAGGCCTTGGAATTTTTGATCTGAAATCCTTGAGCTGTTCGCTTAGGGTCCGTTGGCCATGGCTTAAGAAAACTGAGCCCAATAAGCCGTGGGCAAATCTGCCCTTGCAAGTTAGTAAGGAAGTTGAAGGCCTTTTCAAAATGGCTGTTTTCACTGAAGTAGGCAATGGAGCTGATACTTTGTTTTGGCGGGATAAATGGCTGAAGGGCAGCAAAATCAAGAATTTAGCTCCTGGGCGTTTTGCCTTGGTCCCTAAACGGACAAGCAACAGGGGTACAGTTTTAGAGGCTCTTACAGATGACAAGTGGGTTGAGGATTTACATGGGAACATTTCGGTTGCAGTCTTGATGGAGTATGTGGCTGTTTGGGACCTTTTGCAGGAAGTTGAGTTACAACCAGATGTCCCAGACAAGCATATTTGGAGATTATCTCCAACTGGTGTTTATTCGGCCGGTTCTGCTTATGATGCCTTATTCCAAGGAGCTGTTTTGTTTGAACCTTTTGAGCGGATTTGGAAATCATGGGCACCACCAAAGTGTCGCTTCTTCATGTGGTTAGTGGCGCATCAGAGGTGCTGGACAGCGGATCGATTGGCTAAGCGTGGTTTACCTCACCCGGATTGCTGCCCTTTGTGTGATCAAGAGGAGGAAAATATCCAACACCTTTTGGTTAGTTGTGTCTTTGCAAGAGATTTCTGGTTTCACCTTCTGCATTTTGTCGGGCTTGCTGCAGTAGCGCCTCAACCTGCTGATTCCTCCTCTGTGTGGTGGGAAAAGGTTGAGAAGCAGGTGTGTGATGAGCTAAGGCCTGGACTTAATTTCCTGATCATTTTGGGTTGTTGGACTATTTGGAAGCATCGCAATGACTGCATCTTCAATGGGGCTTCTCCTAGAGTTGCTACTGCGCTTGCATTAGCAAAGGATGAAGCCCAGATGTGGAGTTCGGCTGGAGCAAAAGTCCTTTCCTTGCTCACTATCAGGGGGGTGGGGTGAGCTTAGGTTTAGGCGGTAGGTCAGGCTCTTCGTTCCTCCTTCAGATTGTTTCTGTCCTGTTGGAATGGTGGTCAGGTCCTGGCTCCGTGGGTCATTTGTCTGGCCTGCTGGAGTTGGGAGTGGTGTTTGGGTAGGTGTGAGTTTGGGGCCTCCGCCCCGGTTGTGTTGGGGTGAGTCTTGTGTGTGGGGTGTGTGTATGTCTATTTTAGACTTTTCTTCTTCTGTCAATACAATGATACGCAGTTCTCCTGCGTATTCGAGAAAAAAATATTTGTATCTTCAAATAAATTTGTTAAGAAAACTAGATTTGAATATCTATATGATGATATTAATTTTGTACCATTAATGTTAATATATTTTTATATATATTTAGTCAAAGTTATTTCTCGGGAAGCGAAAACGACATTCATTTAGGGACTAAGGTAGTATATACTGACCTCTGGCCCATATTAGTAGTCGTTATAGTCTTCATCAAAGTGCATCATTTATTGTCTGCACCTGAAAGGGGGCTGGACGGAAGTGCAGCATTTATCCTCTGAACCTGGACAGTCAAAAGACGTGCCAGGAAGACAACTATTGCGGGATGGAGTAGCACTGAAAACTTTTGTCATCCCTTTGTGCCACCCAAAATTTCCCTTTCTTCCTTTCTTAGCATTTCCATTACCTTTGCTGGACTGCGGACCGGTTGGCCAAACGTGGTCTCCCCCTTCCAGAATGTTGCCCACTTTGTGATCAAGATGAGGAGGATATCCAGCATCTCCTGGGTTGGGTGTGTTTTTGCAAAGGGGTTATAGTTCCAGATACTGCATCATGTTGGTCTAGCAACCTACCGATACCTCTTTTGAGGATTGGTGGCAAAGGGTTGAGTTGCTGGTTATTGTTGATATGCGGGCAGGTATTAACTCCCTTATCATTCTGGGAGGATGGACTATTTGGCGGCACCGCAATGATTGTGTTTTCAATGGGGCTTCTCCTAGCATGGCTATCGCTTTGGTCTTTTCAAGGGATGAAGCCCAGTTGTGGAGCATAGCCTCTCTCAGCTCGCTAGGGGAGTGGGTTACTTCTTTCGCAGTCAGGTCCTTTGCCCTTTCAGGTCTGTGGCAGTGGTAGTGTGTGTGGGTGGGTGGGACAGGGGGTGTGTGGGTGGGTGGGACAGGGGGGTTGGGGGGGGGGGGGTTGTTGTTGGTGTTGTGTGAATCTATTTATGACTCCTCTTCTACATTTAATACAATGATATGCAGCCCCGTGCGTGTTCTAGAAAAAACAATGAACCTAAAATAGACTATTTTGCCCCTAGCCAAGTCTGCCCCTGGGCCACCAAACAACAAAATGATCGAAAAACACGAGCAACAATCGGCAACAGCCCAATCCGCAACAGGCCATAACGAATATCCGAGCTTGGCTTCCCCGGCCGCCCTCAAGCATGCCTTGCCCACCGCTGCGTGCCTCGAGCGACGCCGCCTTGGTGGGCGCCTGTCAGATGGTGAGATCTGGACAGCCCACAGGGGTGCTAATCCCGATGGTTTAGTTGTTCGGTGGGGTGGAATCTAACGCTAAGAACTCGAAGGTCGCACACGAGTACGCGGAACGCAGATAACACGACGAGTTTATACTGGTTCAGGCCTCCGGAGAGTAAAACCCTATGTCCAGTTGTCGGTGTAGATTGCTTGAGGATTGAGTGATTGGTACAAGGGTCGCCTCGCCTGCCTTATATTGGCCAGCGGATGAGGTCGGTTCCTAGACTCCAGGTCGGTTACGACCAGGAGACCTAAGTCTAGGTGATTACATCGCTTGCCATATCCTGTCGTTATGCTCTAGTCGAAATACACCCAGGTCTTGTCTTGTACGCCAAGTCTTGAGGTCGTGCTGAACTAGGTCGTCTGGGGAATCTTCTGGAAGGTCTTCAGGAGGTCGTGTAGGCTACCAACTAGGGCGGTTGGGCCTACTAATAGGTCGGCGGGTCTTCTAGTAGGCCGGACCCACTTATCGGGGATGGCCGTGAGCCTGGTCGGTGGGGACCCAGGGGTACCCATGTCTCACAGCGCCCCTCGCCTGCTGCGGCGGCAGGGCCCCCGACCGCTCCACGTCGTCAGCCTCGGTTGTGTGCACCTAGTGTCGAGAATACAAAGAGAGAAAAGAGCATCATGGCAACAACGGTCAAGGGCGGTGGACGCCTGGGTGAGCGTGTTGTCCGGCATATGTGGTGACGGGCCTGGCGTATCTCTATCGGCGTGAGCTCGTGCACGGGGACGTCAAGCCCGCCAATTTCGTCATTAGTACCGTTGGTTGCGCCAAGCTCGAAGACTTAGGCTGCACCAAGGTGCTCGGCTCTGCATGACTCCTCAATGGCACACCGACGTTCATGGTGGCGCGCAGGGAGGAGCTGCTGCTGACGGGCACATTGGAGGCGTAGAGTGCGCAGCCGGCCTCGGAAATTGAGACGTGCATGTCGTGGGAAAGGTGGATGGTGCCATTTTTTATGTGTGCGTTGATGAGCCGGGGGCTGCTGAGGGTGACAGTGGCATAGTCGAAGCGCACCGCAGCAACCGGTTCAGGGGTGAGCAACAGGAGGATGCGGAGCAGCACCGCCAACAGGAGGGGCAGCCTGCATCCACAAAACATGCTCAGCAGTGTATTTTAACGGAATGGTCTGAGAGTGCTAAGAAAGGAAGTAAGGAAAATGTTGGGTTACACATAAGGACTCAAAATTTTCAATGCTGTATAGGGAACTAGATCTGTTTCCGAGTGCTACATATGTAATTCTTTCATTTAGAAATGCGATTAATGTTTTAATCTTTAACTGTGCCAACCCCGTGGTACCTCACTATTTTCTATCTCAATAAGTGTCATTTATTGTTTCCCGCCTCATAGGTTGACTATGAATTTGATGCCTCATCTTCAACTTTCAAGAGGATAATGAACCGTGGTGACAAACATTTTTCATCTAATCTTTCTACTCTTTTGAGGTGGTCCCCATTTCCTACAGAAGGTGAATTACTGGATCAAGTAAGTTGCCTCTCCTCTATTTATCAGGATAACCATGTTACTCTTCTATGAGTTGCAATTCTAGATATCTGTTGTTAGTTTAAATAAATCAGTTGATAAGTAGAATATTTAAAGGAGAGAATTCCTCCCTTGGCCTAAAAATAATGACCTTTTCCTTTCTTGGCCCTGAAATTTGCTTTCTTCCTTCTTTGGCCTCAACTTCAACTTTCCTTCTCAATTTGTCCTTCCATCCAATTTTCCATCCAACTACCATTAAATGTCACGTGCAAAGACCATTTTGCCCATGTGAAAGACGTGGGTCCACCACACTTCTCCTTCATCCACTTGCTCATGGCCTGAATAGCCACCGCATGCCCGCATGTCATCGTCGCACGACCGGCGAGGGCTGAGCAGGTGGGATGGTGCACGACGACGGCATGGCCGTGTTCTCTGCCGCCAGCATGGCTCGATGTCATCCATGGCCGGCAAGCCCTTCACCGTTGGCCATGAAGCGTATTTGAAATCGTATTTTTGGATTTGTTGCTGTAAAGGAAAACGGCCATAAAACGAAGTCATAACGTCATGTGTGAGCATCATCAAGCTAGGAATGAGGACGGCGTGCTCCCCGCCTGCCCCCAGGTTTGCGCCTGCCGCTGCTGGGGTCGAGCACCCTGCGCTCGTCTAGGGGCGAGCCAGCCACCATCCTGCCTGCGCCCCATCCCGCATGCTCAGCCCCTCGCCGGTGGTAGAGGAGGCCGCGCCGGGTGCGGAGGAGGGGTGAGGCTGCCGTCCGCCGCCTGGTTGCGGGAGACAAGTTGGTGGAGGAGGGCGTCAGCCTGAGGAGAGCACTCAGAGCAGGGGCACCGCCGGCCTGAGGAGGAGGAGCCGGCCGACGGGGATGGAGGCGGTGGCGTGGTGACGGCGGGAGGACCGTCCACCCCGATTTAGCATCCCAGCGTCCTGACAGCTTCGCCACCGCCTGCCTTCACGCGCCAGCCTTCCTGCCCCCACCCCCACCCCCCTACGCTGTCGTCCCCATCGTCGGCGCCGTCACCGTCATGCACGGCTTCACCAGCGAGTCCGGCTGGATGGTCCAACTCACCGCCGTCAACCTCACTGCGAATTGGTTTGCTGTCCTCGTGCTTGACCACCAGGGCCATGGCTTCTTTGAGGGCCTGCAGGGCCACATCCCCGACCACCAGCCCCCGCTCCCCTGCTTCCTGGGCGGACAAAGGTGAGGGAGGAAAAAGGGGAAGCAAAGGAAGGAGAAGTGTGGTGGGGCCCACGTCTTCCACAGGGGCAGAATAGTCTTTTCAGGAGACATTTAACGGTTGTTGGATAGAAATTTGGATGGAAGGCAAAATTGGGAAGGAAGGTTGAAGTTGAGATCATAGAAGGAAGAAAGCAAATTTTTAGGTCATGAAAGGAAAGGGTCGTTATTTTTAGGCCAAGAAAGGAATTCTCTCTATTTAAAGCCAATTATACTTAGTAGTTGCTTCTTATTCTCAAACACATTGTTATCCTTTTCTCACCTGATATATTGTTATTACCAAGGAGGTATTACTATTTTCCTGGTTTCCTGGAATATCAAATGTTAACTGTTGGTAGAAGTAGTTCCAGGACCCAGGTGTTGCACAGTTGCAGCATGTGAAGTAAAGTGTAGTACTGTAGTTCTTGACTTCTTGTATAGGTATGTGGGTTACAAATTATATTGCTATCTTTATCAAACACATGTCAAAAAAGATAATTAGATATATTCTTGATTTTTGTGCACATGGTAATTCCTAAGCAGTTGTTTTTGATGAAAAGTTTCAGATACTAGTAAACTTAAGGTAAAAAAATGATGCTTTCAATACCCAAATTTGTTTTGCATAGCTTAAAGTTTGTGTTAAATTCTTAGCCACTTGAGGAATGTCCCTAAAAATTCTATGCTTCTTAGCTAACACTAAGGTTTATCTGTTGTTTAACTTAGCTTACTACTTACTCCAATGCATATCCGGACAGTTCAACAATATGGGGTGCCATGGCACAAAAATCATTGTATTCAACTTGTGGTTCAACGATGCATTGGAAATGGAGCTTGACTTTGACACTAATAAACAGGTCAAAATTTGATAATCTTTTTAATAGCTCACAGTTTCATGCTTATGTTTAGCATGTACTCCGTAAATTCAGTATAAAGTATGTTTTGTTTATTCTTTATTGTTCTTACTCAGGTAGTTGTCAAGGTTTCTGAAGTTAATTACTTCATGTTACAGTGCTATACATGTTTAAGATTTCTACAAATTGCACTAATGGGGTCATGTCATATATAAATATATCATGTTCTCATACATGATGAGGATGGGCCATAATTCTAATGCATTTTTTGTTGCTCAGTTTACCCTTTTCATGTTATAAGAAGTTATGCGTAGATTTTGCTAAAGGAAAACTGTCATTTGGTTGCTGTAGGATATTATGATCGCAGGAGCACCTGAGATAAGAGCAAGTCACAATACAGTAGAAAGGCTGACACAGATGCATGTAGCAAATCGTTTTCGATATTCACTTCGGGTAAGTTTCATGTACTAAATATGTTTTTTCAACTTTTATGTTGAATGTCTTATAAGATATTGCATTGACAGGTTTATGCATCTATACTATACCTACATGTACCTGAAAACTTTAAAATCATCCTATGTGGACGAGCTGTTGAACCCCATTATGCTGTCAATGATCTCATATACCGCGAATGTATCAAATATCGACCACAAGTTGAAGTAACTGGGGAGGTTTGTTCTAACTGACTTAATTTAGTGCTACTTCCTTGTGGATGTACGCAGAAATTTCCAAGCTGAAATGACTATACATTGGAGGACTAATACTAATTTGCAGCAGTGTCCCTTTTTGGCAGAGAACATTCTGTTTTTGTGGCTTCATGCTCTATCTTTTAGTGTTGCAATTGAGCTGGAACCATGTTTTCACCTGTCTAATTATGAAAATCGTTTTCTTATTCTTTGTCAGGTTGATGTCATTACTACAATTGGCTACTTAAGTGGTGCTCCACGACTTGATATCTATGGATTTAGTGTCTACCACAAGAACCGTCTGATACTGGTAAATTTTTTGTTTTACTACATGGCCTGCCACTTTTCAATTGTCTTGTCGCTCTCTGAAATTTTTTTATGCACTTTTATTAGTTAACTTGTGAATCAAGGTTTCACAAGTATCAAAGATGTAGCCAATTTATAAAGTTTACATGAGTGTATTTTTTTATAATCCATTGTGAATTAGAAAATTTTCATATAAGACAGGTGATGGGAACCCACTAGGGTTTATGCCCAATCTTTCGATGAGAGGTGTGGATAACTCGATTGATAACGAGGAGACGCTCTCGGCCCGACTACAACCCTCCAGGGCTGCGCCTTTGCAACCGATACACCTTCTCCACTGCCGCGATCGTGTGGGTCGCGTCACCGGCCTCTAGGGCACCCGTCCTGCAAGCAATCGAAGAACTAGCAAGAACAAGTATTGAACATGATAGGATTTCGGATCCTACCGGTGATCTCTCGCAGCGCGTACGGGTGGCTAGGGTTTGGAGGGCGAGAGCGGGGGCGTTGCCAGAGCGCCGTGGGAGCTGGGCGCGTGTGGCATGAGGGAGGAGGAGAGGCGGCTAGGGTTACAGGGCGCAGTTGAATCTCCCGGCTCCCTAAGGGAAGCCTGAAACAATAGATTGTTTCTACTTAATCAAAACCAAGAGTTTACACGAGTATTTATGAGTACACGACTTTCTAATTAACCCCCTAGGACTTGCTGAAAATAAAAGACTGGGCCCTTGGCCCTCCTATGCTGGCGCGCGCCCTAGCCACGTCGCGGGCACCGCCCAAAGGTGCAGCCGGTCATAACATCTCTCCCCGCCTGCGCAAACAGCTCGTCCTCGAGCTGGAAGTCGGGGTAGTGGCCGCGAAACTCCTCGAGCTGTTCCCATGTGGCGTCCTCGTCGGGCAGCCTGCGCCACTTGATGCGGACATACCAGACTCCATGCCGCTGCTCGGCACGCACAACAGTGTCAGGCTCCGGAAGGATGTGGCCATGGAGTAGTGGCGGCATAACCCCAGGCGCAGACGGCTGCTCCCCGCGGTGAGGCTTGAGCAGCCCCACATGAAAGACGTCATGAATCCGGGCGCCGACTGGAAGCTGAAGGCGGTAGGACCTTGCCGACGTGCTCCAACACCTGGAACGGCCCAGCGTAGCGGGGACCCAGCTTGCGCCGAGCCTGTGGATCCAGCGATTGCGGTCTGGTGGAGGAGGCGCAGCCAGACCCAGGTGCCGGCTTCGAGCTCCAAGTCACGATGGTTGGCATCGTAGTACTTCTTGGAGAGCTGTTGCGCCTATAGAAGCCGCTGGCGCACCTCCGCCAGCATCTCGTCGCGACTATGGAGGAGTGTGTCGGCCACCTCCGTCTTGGCCGCTCCATCGTGTAGGGCAAGATCGATGGGGGAGGGCGCCCGTAGACGACCTCGAACGGGGTGGCGCGGAGCGTAGTGTGGAAGGAGGTGTTGTAGCAGTACTCCGCCCACGAGAGCCAATCCACCCACGAACGCGGTCGATCACCTGTAACACAACGCAAGTACATAGCTCGGACTGGTCGTCCATCTGCGGGTGAAACGCCGTGCTCATGCGAAGCTTGACGCCCGCTAAGCCAAACAGGTCGCGCCACACGTTGCCGGTGAAGACGGGATCCCGGTCACTAACGATGGAGGGAAACTCGTGCAGCCGAACGATGCTGTTGAAGAACGCCCGGGCCACCGACGCCGCAGTGTAGGGGTGGCCAAGCGGGATGAAGTGGGCGTACTTGGAGAAGCGATCAACCACTGTCAGGATCACCGACTTGCCCGTCACCTCGAGCGGCTGCAGGAGGCCGGCCGACTGGCGTGTCTCGGTCTTGTTGCGCTGGCACGTGGTGCAGGTATGAACCAAGGCCTGTACCAGGGCCCGGTCGCCGGGATGTAGAAGTCCGAGCGTAGGCGATGCAGGCTTTTCTAGACCCCTTCACGGCCTGCGGAGTGCGCCAGCTGCAACGCCTGGTAGCGCAGGTCGTCGTGGTCGGGGAGGAAAACGCGACTGCCGTGAAGGAGGAGGCCGTCGTCGAAACGCCATGGCGCCTGGAACTCGCCGCCCCCCAGGCGCCGCAGCATATCCTGTGCGTCGGGAGCCCGCGCCGTTGCCTGGCGCACGTCATCGAGGAAGGCGAAAATCGGGCTCGAGCGGACGCACATAGCGCCGAGCTCGTCAGCGACCTCAGGGGTGAGCTCGGTGTGGTGGCGAGAAAGTGCGTCGGCCACTGTTTTAAGCCGTCCCGGTCGATACTCCACTGTGAAGTTGAACCTGAACAGCTTGCTGATCCATTGGTGCTGCAGCACGGTAGACAAGCGCTGGTCCAGCCGGTACTTCAGACTGAAGTGGTCAGTCCGGACGAGAAACTGACGTCCCCACAGATAGGGGCGCCAGTGGCGCACGGCCTGCACCAGGCCGATGAGCTCCCGCTCGTACGCCGCCAACTTCAGATGTCGGGCGGTGAAAGGGCGGCTGAAGTAAGCGACGGGTCTCGCGCCCTGGTGGAGCACAACACCGGACGCGTCGCAGTCGACGACGAAGAGCTTGTCGAAGTCCGGCATCTGGAGGACGGGTCCCTTTGTGAGGGCGCGCTTAAGCGCCTGGAACGCGTCCTCCGCCTCCTTGTCCCATGCGAAGGCGTCGCAGCGCAAGAGGCGAGTGAGCGGCGCCGCGATGAGGCCGAAGTCACAGATGAACTTCCTGTAGTACCCGGCGAGCCCCAGGAAGCCGCGAAGACCACGGGCGGAACGAGGCTGCGGCCAAGCGGAGACCGCCGCAACCTTGTCCGCGTCCATGGCGACCCCTGCCGCTGAGATGACGTTGCCCAGGTAGGCCACCAAAGGCGCCCCGAACGAGCACTTCGAGCGCTTAAGGTGTAGCTGGTGCGCTCGGAGCTCGTTGAGGACGATGCTGATGTGCTGGAGATGCTCTGCCCATGACGAACTATAGATGCGAATATCATAAAAAAATACCAGGACGAACCTCCGTAGGTATGGTCGCGACACGTCGTTCATCAGGGCCTGGAACGTGGCCGGGGTGTTGGAGAGACCAAATGGCTTGACGAGGAACTCGTAGTGGCCGTGGTGGGTGCGAAACACTGTCTTGTCGATTTCCCCCGTGAACATGCACACCTGATGGTAGCCCGAACGCAGGTCGAGCTTGGTGAAGTAGCGGGCACCGTGCAACTCGTCTAGGAGCTCGTCCACCATCGGAATGGGGAACTTGTCCTTGGACGTACGCGCGTTGAGGTCGCGATAGTCAATGCAGAAACGCCAGGACCTGTCCGGCTTGCGAACGAGGAGAACTGGTGCGGAGAACGGGGACGTGCTCGGGCGGATAATGCCCTGCGCGAGCATGATCGCGACCTGGCGCTCCAGCTCGTCCTTGTCTGACGGCGACGGGAGCGGTGCTCGGCAGGAGGTGTATGTGGTGGTTGTACGGGCGAGCTGGTGGAAGTCCCTGCGGCTCCTCGAAGACAGCGGTGTGGTGCTGGAGAAGCCGGTCGAGCATGGGTCGCTCGGTGTTGGGGGCCGCAACCGCCGCGGCGGCCGCGGCGCACCCGGGCCGGGGGCCGCGCGCCGCACGACCTGGCGCCCGTCGCGCTGGAAGACGAGTGTCCGGGCGTCAAAGCCCTAGGTGATGGGACCCAACGTGCGTAGGAAGTTGACGCTGAGGATGAAGTCGAAGCAGCTCAGGTTGATGCCGACGCATGTGATGGTGTAGGGCGCGCCTGCAATCGAGACCTCCACGCCCCGGGCAATCCCGACGCACGGCAAGCGGTCGCCGTTGGCCACCGTGACCCGAAGCTGGTCGCCCCCTAACGCCGTGAGGCCGAGGCGCTGCAAGGTGGCCCCCTGGATGAAGTTATGCGTCAAGCTGGTGTCCTGGAGGGCGAGCAAGCGTTCGCCCTTGATCGTGACGTAGATCACCATGTTGTTCTCGGTCTGTAAACCTGCCACAACATGTAGGGATACCACCAAAGCATTTGCAGTCGCATCCAGGAGCGTCGCCGTGTCATCTCCGGTTGTCTCGGGGTCTGGAGGGGTGTCGTCCTCCGCGTAGTCGCCCGACTCGAGGTAGAACAGGCGCTTGCACTGATGACCGCAGACGAAAGGTTCGTCACAGTTGTAGCATTACCCTTGACGACACCGCTCCATCTGTTCCGCTGGCGTGAGGCGACGAAACTGACGGATCGGCTGCTGCGCGGCCGGCTCTTGTGTGCCTGGAAGGGGAGCGCTTGCTGGTGGCGGCACCGGCGGTGGAAGGGGCTGTCGTGCCGCTGGTGTGGGGCGCCGAAGCGTGGCGGCTCCGGAGGTCGTTGCGCCAGCAAGGAATGGGAGCAGAGCTCAGGTAGACTGCCGTCGGAAGGTCGCGGGGGGCGCGAAGCTCGACATTGACCCAGATATGATCTGGTAATCCCCCCACGCACAAGTCGGCCTTCTGGGAGCTGTCAAGATTCCGCGCGTGGCACAGCACCGTGTTGAAGCGGTCCGTGTAGTCCTGGACGGTGGAGTGGAACTGGATGCGGTCGAGCTCAGCCAAGCGGGAGCCGCGCACCGGCGGGCCAAACTGAATGTGGCACAGCTCCTTGAAGCGCTCCCACGTCGGGCGATCCTCATCTTGCCCCAGGGTGAAGTACCAGGTCTGGGCGGCTCCCTGGAGGTGGTAGGACACTAGCCAAGTGTAGTCGTCGACCGGTGTGTGCTGGCCGCGGAAAAACTACTCACAATGATTGAGCCAGATCAGCGGGTCGTTGAGGCCATCGAACGTCGGGAACTCGAGCTTGTAGAAACGCGGGGCCGCCTGACCCGCGCCGTCGAGCGGTAGAACCGGAACGAGCGCCACCTTGGTGGCGCCTAGGGGGGCATGGCGGAGGACGGAAACAGGGTGCCGTCAACCCCGCCGTAGAGGACGCTGGACGCCCCCACGGGTGAAAACCTCGGACCACGCCGGCGGCTCGGTCGACGGCCGGGCGCCGACGACGACGGGGTGGCGCCTGTGTGGATCCCAACAACCACGGCGGGATCGGGGACGGGCACGCTCGTGGACAACGGCACCGGTGCCGTCGTGACTACCGCCGGGGGCCGTGGCCGCCGGAGCATCGGCCGGGACGGGGGGGGGGGGGGGCACGGCCCTACGGTGCGGCGGGGGAAGGAACCCCATCATGAAGTCGCGGAGGTTGAGGAAGGCCGCCGTCAATTCCTCGTTCGTCAGGGCTAGAACAGTCGTCGACAGCCTGGACAGCGAGGACGCGGCGGCGGAGGAGACCGCCTAAAACCCCATGGTAGAGGCTGGTGGCGGCGCAAAGGAGACAGGTGGCGGCATGGTGGACATCGGCGGCAGCGCGGTGGAGATCGGCGGCACGGAGGTGGACGGAAAGGAACCCAACATCCCTGAGACCAGGTTGATAGGATTTCGGATCCTACCGGTGATCTCTCGCAGCGCGTACGGGTGGCTAGGGTTTGGAGGGCGAGAGCGGGGGTGTTGCCGGGGCGCCGTAGGAGCTGGGCGCGCGCGGCCTGAGGAAGGAGGAGAGGCGGCTAGGGTCACGGGGCGCAGTTGAATCTCCCGGCTCCCTGAGGGAAGCCGGAAACAATAGATTGTTTCTGCTTAATCAAAATCAAGAGTTTACACGAGTATTTATGAGCATACGACTTTCTAATTAACCCCCTAAGACTTGCTAAATAAAAGACTGGGCCCTTGGCCCTCCTATGCCGACGCGCGCCCTAGCCACGTCGGCGCCGCCCAAAGGTGCGGCCGGTCATAACAGAACAAGTACTGAAATTACTAGATGGGAATGATAAGTTTAAATCTCAAACTCAATATCGAACGATTTGAGGGTTCTGAAGACTCGAAGACGGGCTACTGGACCAGCACGCGTGCTTACAAGCAAGTAGCAAAGGCTAAACTTGATCTAAACAAAACCTGAATGTTCTCGGTGGCGGCGAAGGAGTATATGACAGGGGGAGGACGACCACACAGGTGCTGGGGTCGTTCTCCAACCCTAGGACACGTCCCTAACGGACCCAACTTGATACACGGCCCATTGGGCCAAAATACGGTGGCGCAACACCCTGGACAGAAAGGCCTCCGCTCAATGATTTGATGATTGCGGATGCCACAAGACAGATATGAACATGAGTCCGGATCCATATGAAAGTTGACTTCATCACGGTTTTAATCTTACTGAAAACATCATCATGACCATGCAAATCGCGTGGACGGTTACCGCGCGTACCTCGACGATTACGATGTAGCCGACGTCGGTCTAGATTGTCGACTTTAGTGTCTCCTCCATATGCATCCCAGCCACCATCAAATGCCTCATCCTTGTCGTCATCATTCTTCGTGTCTTGCTTCTTGTCTTCCTTCTTGCCATCTCCAACCTTCTTAGCATGCAAATCATCAAATCGCTTCAAAAGTGCAACAAGACTCTTGTCCATACGAGCCATTGATGCCTCCACCCTTGCAAATCTGTTGTTGTTGGTGATCTGTGTGGCCTCCAATTGCCCAATATTATCACCACCAAGTCATTATCAATGCCTTCGTTGTGCGTTTTCACCAGCCTCTCGAAGTGTTGTATGATCCCCTTAGTGCGAGGAGACTGGAATTTTGTTGACTTCCCCGTCTGATCCTGCCATGGTGAAAACAAAGCAAACAAGTGCAAGAGAGGAAAAATAATTCCTACAACTAATAGGATGTAGCTACTGCAAGGCGCTCACTCTCAACTTGTTATACAAGCTCTTACCAATTCTTACCTTGCCCAACAGGAGGGGACGGCCATCACAAGTATGCAACCGCGGAGTGAAGCGTATCGGTGCCACAAGCAACAAAACCTGTCAAGCTGCAATCTAATATGTGGAGCTATAGGTGGGCTGGAACAAGGAATGGCTAGCACCACGTTAGATCAAGAAGCAAGCTGAATAATCGTTCAATAGTGGTACTGTGCTGGTCCTAGCCTAGACCGTGCTAGAGACGCGTCTGGACACAAACGAAGGCACAACATACCACTGAAAAAGAAATGAACAACTCACTCCCAACACAAAGATCAGCCCCGTTTCTCATTTCTTTTTTTTTGGGGGATCCTCAAAACTGAAAATATGAACAAAGGGACTCCCAAAGAGCCAATTACCACACAAACTTTTCCAGAAAACACAGGGTATTCCAGAAAACAAAGGGACTCTCTCTAGAGTAAGCCGAAACTCAAATATGGTATAAACGAGGAGAGGAAAACTAGAGATATGATACTGCTATCTTTCTTGATAATGACAGAATGTAGGACTGAGCGATTCGCAACAATATATGGTAACACAAAGCAGCCACCAAACTGAGTACAACTCAAACTTCAACACAAGGTGGCTTCGGTCGTCACCTTCCCACAAGGGATGCGTGGGTTTTACAGATTGATTCCTTTGCTTGGCCAACACTAGATGAAGATGGTAGCCCACAACTGTGACAGAAAAAGTGACAAGAACTCAAAACTCTAAAGGACTAAAACTAAGACCAGCAACTGGACACAACCCGATGCAACCGAAAACTCAACAAGCCCTAACCAAGTAGTGCTAGTATGGCTCAAAGGTGTTATGGGATTGCGGGAACAAATCTGATCTACTTTTTTTTTGGCTTTTTATGGACTATAGGAACAGAAAAAAATTTGCAAAGGTGTGGAAAACTCTCACCGAAAACCTTGCTCTAATTACCAACTGAGGCAACCCGCTAGGGTTTATGCCCAATCTTTCAATGAGAGGTGTGGATAACTCGATTGATAATGAGGAGACGCTCTCGGCCCGACTACAACCCTCCAGGGCTGTGCCTTTGCAACCGATACACCTCCTCCACTGCTGCGATCGTGTGGGTCGCGTCACTGGCCTCTAGGGCACCCGTCCTGCAAGCAATCGAAGAACTAGCAAGAACAAGTATTGAACAAGTACTGAAATTACTATATGGGAATGATAGGTTTAAATATCAAACTCAATATCGAACGATGTGGGGTTCCGAAGACTCGAAGATGGGCTGCTGGACCAGCATGTGCGCTTACAAGCAAGTAGCAAAGGCTAAACTTGATCTAAACAAAACCCGAATGTTCTCGGTGGCGGCTAAGGAGTATACGACAGGGGGAGGACGACCACACAGGTGCTGGGATCGTTCTCTAACCCTAGGACACGTCCCTAACGGACCCAACTTGATACACGACCATCACTTGCTCTCTCTCGCTCCTTGCCTGTGCTCCAACTTGATGTGAAGAATGCATTTCTCCATGGCACTCTGATAGACACTCTACTGCAGTTAGCAGGTTTTGTGGATTCCAGTCGTCCGAATCTGGTCTGTCGGCACAAGTCTCTCTATGGTATGAAGCAGGCTCCTCGGGCTTGGTATTCTCGGTTTGCCACCTTCTTGCTGACACTGGGGTTT
This sequence comes from Cenchrus americanus, assembly GCA_947561735.1. Lineage (NCBI taxonomy): Eukaryota > Viridiplantae > Streptophyta > Magnoliopsida > Poales > Poaceae > Cenchrus > Cenchrus americanus. The sequence continues at coordinate 139,846,060 of OX387240.1, forward strand.
GTTGAGGCCAAGTCGGACACTTCTCTGTTCATATATCACCATGTTGATGGGATTGTCTACCTACTTCTCTATGTGGATGACATTGTTTTGACAGCCTCCGGTCCACATTTGCTTCAGCGGATTATTTCCTCTCTGCAGCAGGAGTTTGTAATGAAGGATCTTGGCAAACTTCACCACTTGGGTATGACAGATGAGCCTCGTTAGGCTGGTCTCCTCCTTCACCAGTGACAAGATGCCCTTGATATTCTAAAGCGAGCTGGGATGACAGATTGCAAGCCTTGTTCTACTCTTGTTGATACTCAGGCGAAACTGTCGGCTGCTCAGGGTGCTCCCGTGGCTGATCCTACGGCCTACCGAGTCTTGCTAGAGCTTTGCAGTACCTCACTTTCACCCGGTCGAACCTTTCCTATGTCGTTCAACAGATCTGCCTTCACATGCATGACCCACGAGAGTCACACCTTGCTACGCTAAAGCGCCTCCTTCGCTACGTTCGTGGCACGGTTCACTTCGGTCTGGTCCTCCACCGCTCCTCCTCTGCTGAGTTAGTTGTCTACACCGACGCTAATTGGGCTGGCTGTCCGGACACTCGCCGCTCCACCTCTGGGCATGCCGTGTTCCTGGGCGGCAACTTCGTCTCCTGGTCGTCCAAGCTGCAGCCAATTGTCTCCCGCTCCAGTGCCGAGGTGGAGTACCCCACTGTTGTTAACGGTGTGGTAGAGGCGGCCTGGCTTCGATAGCTCTTGGGTGAGCTCCACAGCCCCCTCACCAAGAGCACGCTCGTCTACTGTGACAATGTCAGTGCCATGTACCTCTCCACCAACCCGGTTCAGCATCTATGGACGAAGCATATGGAGATCGACCTGCACTTTGTTTGTGACCGAGTTGCTATCGGCGACGTTCGGGTTCGCCATGTCCCGACCACCTCCCAGTTTGCTGACATCTTCACCAAGGGTCTTCCCTCCTCGACGTTCTCGGATTTTCGATCCAGCCTCAACGTAGCAGGTGGCTAGTTGTGGCTGCAGGGGGCCTGTGTGTCTATGTTAGGCTTTTTTTGCTGTCCAATCTTGAACTCCGTTGCGCCGGCCCATGTACAACTAACTATATACCCACCCTTTTAGGGTTGGAGGAATACATTGGAAATCATTCCTCTAGCAATAAGGATACACAATTCTCCTGCATGTTCGAGGAAAAAACATATACATATGAACAAAACTATCAAAGTAGAAGTTCCTCAGCCTATCTCGCAGCCCCACCCATGTGGTGCGGTCGATAATAAGCGTGGTCATAATGCTTGGATTCAGGGCCATCTAGTTCATAATGAGCCACCTTTCCAATCCACTTGCCTTTATACTTAATGTTTAATGCGGTCATGTTTCATTCATTCCCCATTCCATGTTTTTCGATCCTCAGCCCTACTGGCGTGCAGGCTTATGTAATAGACAGAGAAGAGGCATTGCTGGTAAGAGTTCTCACTGTAATTTTTACTTTGTTGTCTTCCTCCATTTTTGTTTTTGTGTTTCTGGTAGTTTCCAATATTGATTATTGACTAGAATGTATGCTTATTGAAATTGAGAAGATATTTATGTTATGTTAGTTTTGCTATTTGCTAGGCGTTTTGGAGGCAAACTTCATAAGACCTACACATGATAAGCAAGATTTTGAGAGGACTGGACTTTTCCAGAAACTTGAGGCACGACTAAAAGACATGGCAACTGAGTATTGGTTAGTTCACTTTTAATTTTATTCACAAAAAAAGTCCACTTTTGGTTTGTGTCTGTTTACTGCATTGGATAGCGGTTGATCCCTACATATTGTTTAACGTATAAATTGTAGTGAAACCAGATGTATCTTTTTTTTTAAAAAAAAGTGAGCCTCTTCATGTATCTTCTATTTATATTTTTTAAAGTTATCTAATGAGGGACAGACAAGGAGTTGACAAATTGTAGACATAATTGTGTTCCTATTTGGATATGCACTATCTTTTAATGATGAACAAATAAGGAGTTGACAAATTGCACCATCCATGTTATGGCAGGACTTACCATTGTCATCTGGTTGGTTACAGTCAGGTGGCAAAAAGGCCTCCTCCAGCACATTATATATCAACTACTGTCGACCATGATGATCATAACTTACTAGCTCAAGCCACAAATACTTGCGATTACAATTCAAGAGCCAGGGCATCTGTAGCACTGCACACTTGTGCCAATGGATATAACATGCGATATCCTTTGCATGTTAATCTTGATGCCTTGCGACATCAAATGGACTGCGATTCATGCCCTTCGGCAAGCAATGTGGGGACTACATCATGCAATGTGCCTCAACAATCTGAAACTGGTTGGCTCGCTAATATTTGATATCATTTTATTATCTTTGATATTTTTCTGATTAATGTTCTGGATTCAGAACTATGCAGACGAAGAAAACCTTGCTCAGAGATTTTCTGGAGAGCTCAAAAAAGGCGGAATACCAATGTTTATTCTGATCAATCTGGAAGCGAAAATGGCACTGAGGTTGGAAATTTGTTGATTAATTAATTGAGCTATTTCTAAGGTAATCGATTTTCTTTTTCTAACCATCATTCATATACTTCTAGGAAGCAGAGGAAGGGTTCAGAGTTGTACTTGATCAGAACACCATGCTCAAGGATGAGTGAGTGCAATTTTTTTTCTTTACTTGACAGCTACGTTAATTACTAGTTTGATTATGCATGTTAATTGTGTAAAATGGCTGCATTAAGAATCTGGATCGGCAAAGTATTAAGCAAATGGAGGAGTCACTGGGTATTAAGCAAAGTATTAAAAAGGCTGCCTTGATTTGACTATTTTGATCATCACTGAGGATGTATGATTGGAGTCGGCTGCTTGGGATGAGAGAAGAGACTATATATGAGCGAGATAAATCGAGACCAAGACAGTTTTATAGCAAAAATGAATAAACACCTAGATTACAAATCTAGCAGGGAAACAATACAAAATTGCAGATTTAATTCAATCTGCAGACACGGTGTTTTATAATGCATCTTGTAATCACCTATAAGCTTATACCCATAAATGCTTTTTTAGACATTATAGCCATAAATGCTTGACAAGCTTGTTTACAGCCTATGATTTCTGCTATTTAGCTTCGCTTCTTGCAGTGTTTAATCTAGCAGGGCCAGGATCAGGACTAGGTAAATCTATTCTGTTTTCTTTGACAATGACCATAAAAACTCGGCCGGTGAGGGAAAGACCGCCCCCACGGTATTAACTTAAGAAGAAGCCTCGGCTTCCCCGACCGAGAAAATCCCCGAACCCTGGCCCCGTCCTGACACTGGGAGTCGTAACCCGTGGGACACTACCTACCTGGGCCATACACGGTCCTCAGGCCGATCTGGGCCGTCTCTTAACCAGTGCTTTGGCACACGGGGCCAGCGAGGGGATTATTTTACCCACAGGCGGAAATTCGCCCCACCCGGGGTTCGAACTCACAACCTGTGGGGTTTGACAATGACCATACTGGACTCAAACCAAGCAACATAGCAAATGAGAATATCAAGGGCTGACTGTTTGGTTCATTTGGTTGGGATCCTACAGGGAGCATGTAGATGCACTTATTTGTGCTGTTGTAAAATTAGTAAAAAAACATTAAGTGTATCGAACTATCCCTGCATCTGTGATTCAGAAAAATAGAATCTTTTTCAAAAGAAACATGTTTAGTCATGTTACGAAAATAACCACTCTGCTTACATGTGAAGGTGTTCTCAACTTGAGGCAGCAGCAAAGCTTCTGACATCTAAGGTAATGTATTAACTAACACTAATAGCTTCATGCAAGTTTATATATTAGTTCAGTTCAGGTTTTGTGAACGCACAATAATTGTTCCCTGTCAACGGAAAACAAAGCATGGCACATGTTCATGCCCCGTTTGACCACTATAATCACGCTGAACGGCAAAAAGAGGTGGCCTTTTGCCTGCGCACTGCAGACTGCGTGCCGTGGCCGCAGAGCCGCGGTCGGGTACCACATCATGATTCTGTGAGCCTCGGTTCCAAACACGGCCCAGGTTTATCGCAGAAAGAAGCTTATGCTGTAATTCTCTGCTAATTCTGTTATGCTCCTCCAGGAATCATTCGCACATCACAAAGTCATCTCTTTATCCGCACAAACATTTTATCTTGTTTCCTGAAAGCTGTTGGGCTTGCTGGTTACTTTTATCAGGCGGAGGAATTGAGGAAGGAAATCGGTGTGTGGCGACGGGTGCACAAGTGCCTAACCGATGAATTGCGCCGTGGTGAGCATCTCAGCAACCCGGGCATTGGATTCATATAAGTGAAGGGAGAAAATATTGGCCGAAGGCCCTCAAGTGTTAGTGTTTTGGTAGCTGTAGTAGATCTGGTATATGATGTCAAGTTGTCAACCATATGCAGTGCAGGCGTAGCAGGATAGCCTTAAGATCTCCTTAGACAATCACTAGGCCACGCATTGGGTGGAAGATATTTACAGCATGTGTCCTTGCCCGGAGAGACGTGATGATCATTTACATCTAGATGTTCACAGATTGTGTTCACGGATCGTGCTTGTGGACTTGTGGGGCCAAAGGATGGTGATGGTTGCAATATACTGTCTCGCAAATGTGGCTTCAGCATGATTGCATTGGATGCGTTGGGTGTAGGGATGAAAACGGATCGGATACGAATGGATACTACTAGATAGTTTTTCTTTCTCGGACAAAATTCTCGGATCGAATACGGATATTGACAGTATATTTTGTGTTGAATAGTGATATTCATCATATCTAGATCATAGAAATTCAACTTTGAATTTCCGGATACTAATGCGGTACGGATAGTTACGAATATTAAATGTCTGGATTCGGATACGGTCTTTTTGACCCTTTCGGTTGATCGGACGGATAATATCTGTACCACTTTCATCCTAGTTGGGTGTATGGGATATCTGGCATCATTGTCTCTCTGTCGTCTTGTGCAGAAGAAGGGCCCCCCTCACGCGGCCTGTGTTGCATAGCCTTGTCCGGTGATCCGTGTCTCCCTTTCAGCGTTTGCTTTCCTATCGAAACGGGAAAAAACCTCAACCGTCCATGCCTAAAACGAATTAACAAAAAAACGAACGACCAGTCGATAAAATAATGTCACAAGCTGAAATAGCAAGCAGCTCTCAGGATTCAGGAAGCTAACGCGAGATCCAGCTGTGCACTTCCAGGTCCGCTCCTACGTCAAGCCTATCTTTGTTGTTGCTTTTCTTTATTCGTAGATGTGACTTAACGTGACAGATGAATTATGAATAGTTCAATATGATGTGTATCTATTTACTAATCTTAACAAAAGTACATGTTTTGGCGTACCGCGTACGTGTAGTTGCAAAAGCTAAAAATAACATACTCGCTCCGGTTAAGTAAAAGAAGTCGTTTAGTACACCCAGTTCTCCAAAACACAACTTTGACTTCTCTTTTCTATGAAAAAGATTTTTATATTTATAGAAAAATTATATATGTATATTTTTATAAAAAAAGATTTTCAAAACAAATATATTGGTATGATTTCCACGTTTCTAAACTTAATGATTTAAAAGTTATTCGTCATTTATATTCTTAATGTTTAACAAAATCTTGTCTAAAATAACTTCTTTTACCAAACCGAAGGGAATACAAGTTTTGACTAGAGTGATCTCAATGCTGGAGTCAAGTTTTGGCGTAAGTGCAGCTGTAAAAGTAACATACATACGCCGTACTTTCTGAATGCTGACACAAGAGATATTGATGTCGTGTTTAGATCGTAAAATTTAACTGGTAGGGTGAGAGCTTTTGTCCCGGTTGGTAGAGGCCTTAGGTCTTTTAAGTCCAACCAGGACTAATAATGAGAGACAAAAACCCCTTTTGGTCCTGGGTGAACGAACCGGGACAAAGGGGGCCTTTAATGACTGATGATATTACCACCCGGGACTAAAGGGGTTCCGAAAAACAAAAAAAAGCCTCATGAGTTGGTGTTTCTACGCCAGCTCCAGCTCCGGCACCACTGACTTCAGCTTCGCTACGCTCAGCTCCAACTCCACCAAAAATAAGTTTAATTTCACCACAAACATCAATTTGCACAAGTCTTTAAATAACCACAAGATACATCAACCAATTTTTCATAAGATGCGATTCACAACACATGTTCAACTTAATTCACATCACACAAAGGATTCCCAGCAAAAAATCAGTAACAATTCACAGAAAAGAAATCGCTAACAATTCAAGTAGTTCGTTTGGCCTTGGTCACTGGTGCCGTCGAGCTCGCTCCTTTGCCTAATCGTCAGCTGCACCTCTACCAGGCGCGGCGAAGCTGCACCTCTGCCAGGCCGCGCCGCGCCGGAGCGCTGGGCCACCACATCGTCCACGCCGGAGCGCCCGCGCCGAAGCGCCGGGCCGCCGCGTCGTCCGCGCCGGAGTGCCCCGCCGCCGCGCCCGGGGGCCGCCGGTGCCGCCCCCAATCCGCCGCGCGGGCGCCACCGCGCCTTGGGGATGCGGGCACCGTCACGCCTAGGACTGTGGGTGCCGTCGTGCCGGACGCCGCGCAAGGGGGGCGCCTGCTATTGAGAAGAAAGAATGAGAGGAGAGAAAGAATGGACATGAGGAAAAGAGATAAGGGAGAGAGAAATATGGGGCACTGGTGGTGGGTTGGTTGGGAAGTAATTTAGTCATGGGTGGTGTTTCCACCCGAGACAAATCTTTTGTCCTGGGTGGTGTTCGCACCTGCGTACCAAAGTCTCTTACTCTACCGGTGTTTGCGCGAATGAATAGTGCCACATAGTGTACCGGAGTGAAAAATGCACGGTGGGACCCATATTGTAAGAGATGTGACTTAATGTGAAGAGAATGTAACTAGCGATAGTGAATTGAAGTCCAAATCGAAGGAACTAAACAGATACTCAAGCGTGAGAGTTACTTTGTAGCGATACGATTTTAACATCGGATCTTCTTGCAAAAGGTCATGTAGGCTAGTGGTTACAAGAGCTCTGGTAGCATCTTAGGTCCTGTGTTCGACTCCCTATTAGAGCGAATTTCTCAAGATTTAACGGCGTTTGTGTTTTCAATGGTAGGTGACGCTCTTGTCGACAGCGAGGCGCCTGTGGTGACTTTGACAATTGTGAGGATTTGCCGGCCCATTCTTCGAAGATGCTCCTAGCGGTAGGGTTTGCGCGCCTGTGTTCATAGGGATGAGTGTGCATGTGTTGTGAGTGTCCCCGATGTAATGTGTAATTCGCTGATCTTCTTTAAAAACATCTAATGGTGACCATCAAATTCATTCCACTATGTGAGTAACTAGGAAGAACAGGGCGCTTCACCGCGTCCGTAGAGGATGTGCCAGTAATATGAGTATGATATGTATATTGCATAAGACATATCACATGCATACAATGCACAGTGAAAAATAGATTACCGAAATAAAGTATCATATTTCAATGTAAATTGCAGGTGTAAAGATATGATGTGAGGAGCTTTGCAATTTTGAATTAAAGAAACAACCTGATGTGGTGGAATCTAGTATGCATAACGACATAAAGGAAAATATAACTCATCATAGTAAATTTAACATGTCTACACTTACCATTCTCATAATAAAAAATCCTAAATATTTTTAACAACAATTACTATGTTTTTTAAACAGTGTATGCCTCGTTAGCGTGGGAAGTGACGTTCATGAGGCTAACTAGACGACGATCATTTCATTGGTGCATAAGAGCAAGTACATTGGTACACGTCAGCAGTCCCATAGGTCGTCTCATGCAGTGCCACATAGGATTTGTGATGATGTGGAGGAGAGAGAGCAAGAAGAGAGAAAGAGGTCATTGTCTCGTGAAACAACCATCTCATGAACGAAACAACTACCTCATGATACAACTCCACACCCATTGTATGAGTTGTTGTATATTCCTTTTTTATGTGCACAAATTAAGGAATCATATAGAGCTACGAGACGACTTACCAGACAACTCATTGTACATGTTGTCTGTTGAGTCGACCCAAGATTACGTGTAAATGCATGGAACGACCTATGAGACCACACCAATGTACTTAGCCTAAGAAATACCCTTAGGTTTTTCATCTAAACCTTCCTTCGTCAGCGTGTATGATGAACATGACCTGACCCTGACGAAGGTGGCCACCTGGCGACAAATAAAGGTTTGTGTCATGAACAGTAGCAAAAGTCGTAAACAATAACAAAACACTAGATGGCATGAACATTAAATAAAGTCATGAATAGAATGTTACTCCCTCCGTTCCTGTATATAAGCATTTCAAGCGTTCAAACTCAACAAACAACAATAGAAAGAAATACCATCTATACCCCTCATTTTACACTACATATCAACTCTCCACCCACCCACCAACCCCATTTAATTTTGTCCTAGGAATGCTTATATTTTGACAAAAATTTTGAACCCTAGGAATGCTTATATAAAGGAACGGAGGGAGTAGTATGGAGTGATGACGTGAACACTAGGAGGCATTGTGAAAAGTATGCACAGACGTGAAACCGTAGTAATAGCACAAACATGAAAAGAGATGTAGAAATGCTCCTGTGTGAACAGTAATGCAAAGTTATAAACACTACATCAACAAATTAACTTGTAGTCCAATAGTCGGACGGTCCAGTGGGACGCTACCCACCAGGATTCAACAATACGTGAAAAATCACTTTGGTAACGAGCATAGATGTCCTTTAGTAACGGAAAAAGCGTCTGTTATCGATTAAGTGTTACAAATGAGATGCATCAAACAACAACTGTTACCACATAATCACCGGCCACGTTAAATGGCTGTTTCTCTGGGCCCACAAGGAACTTTGGAACGGGCACCAAAACAGAGCCTGTTACATGAACTCAACATCAGAGACGTGTGTTGTGAACCTGCGTCTCCTCTGTCTCGACGAAATGAAACGCGTCTATTTCACGTGCGTCTTCTGACTCTCAACTAAAGGAGACACTTCCTGTGAACCCACGTCTCCTCTATCTCGACGAACGGGCCAAGTTCTGGGACCCACCGGTCAGTATTGGTAACAGGATTTTATGTTGCCCATTACATTGTTGGCGTGTTTGTAACGGGCGTTCCAAATGAAGCCTGTTACTCACTGATCAATGTTTGTAATGAGATTTAATTAACACCCGTTACAAATACGTAGGTCACCCATACAGTAACCTACCTGCTTATCGGCTGCATCTTGGAACCAGCCAGGATTTGGTAGCCATTAGGGGCTGCATCCTAGAACCAGTCAGGATATGACAAAAATTACAGAAATTAGATCCCACATCCAAATTCACAGAAATCCACATAATTCACATGCATCACATGACAAAATTCAGCATCATCATCTCACAAGTAAAGAAGCATCACTGGCTTGACAACAATATCACAACATAGTTAACTAGCTTGACAACAATATCACAAAATTCAAGGGATAAGGAGGAATGCAAAAATTTCTTAAGAACCATATATAATATTAGCCCACACAGTTTTATCAGTATGAAATTTTCCTCTGACTGTGATCACCTGTTCCATGAGGAATGTGGAAATTCTATCACGACCATAGACCAGCATGGTTTCGTGGAGATGATGCTCATGTGGCTCAAAGTTCTAGATATAACAATGTCACTAGTTAGCACAAACATATAGGTGGTTACCAAACATGTGTAGTGCTAATAAGTAAGAATTGTGCTCAGTTGCAAGTGTTACAAATGCAGATCCCAAGAAAGTACCTGATCCCTCCATCTATCTATTACTTTAAGCATGTGACAGGCACAATAGAAGCCGCTGGAATTAGAAGGTTGTTGGTAACACTGCAATAAATGTACAAAGAAAAATAGTGGTGATCGAGATGAAATAAACTCAAGCTTTAGTACTAGCTTCCACATGAAGGAAATAAGTGGTATGTACCTTAACCTCTTTGACATGCTCCAAGTTGTTGCGGGGTAATAATTTGTCGACGCAGCAATGGTCACAACCCCTACAACAAAACATGCAACAATGGTTAGGGCACTATTATTATACTCTGCAGAGTTTGTTGAGGAACATCCGCAGGTTAAGAAAGAAAGAACTTACTCATTAATGATTAGTGAGAAAAGGTAAATGTCAGTCTTAAGGCTCTTCAATGAATCAAGATACAAGACCCTCTTCTGCTTCGAAAGGATCGCCACTGCAATCTAGTGGTTTGCACTGAGATAAGTAGTACAGATGAGTTTCTTTTTAGCATATATTTGGAAGGCACACTTCATATAGGACACAACAAAATCAACAGAGTGAGCCTTGTTGGTCAACATTGTCAAGTTAAAGCATTCAGGATCAAGGAAGCCAACTGCAGCTCCCGTCTTCTCAACTTCTACAGCCATATTCTTATTAGTAAGAAAAAACAAAGTGTAAGGAGGCAAAATACATGGTAAAGATGATGTGAGGCAAAAAACACATTCGAGAGTTAATGATTAATGAGAAGCAGATTAAATTTTCAAGCAACTTACATGATGAAGAAGTGGATAAGTGTCACATCCAAAGCATCCAACTTAAAGAGATCGTAAAAATAATTTAGTCGCACAGGTATCTGCTCGGGTCCGTTTGACGATTCTTCTCTCTTAGGCCACCAGCTAGTCCCGGGCCGAAGTGCGATCATAATCAGAGAATTATCTTCTGCCTTACTACATTGCATGAAGAATGTGTGGAGATCTCTTGTACAAGGAGCAACCACATTGAGATCATCATCTCTGAGAATGATATCTCCAAATTTGTAATTTGGGTTAGTCATAGTCCAAGGATTCTTCTTGGTGTTTCTCTTAGATCGCTTTCTAGTAGGCATCTTAGAGGTTCTATTTTCAGCAATTTTCTTTTCATGTTGCTTTGACATGGCTGAAGAAGGTTTCTCAAGGGCTTTCTTGCCTGGTAACGGGGGTGTCTCACCAGGAGCTATTACAGAGGTATTGGGCCCAGATGTACCTGCAGCTTTCTTCGAAATGTCGTCGACAGATTTATCCGCACCAGCCAACACATCACTCTGGTTGGCTGGTAACCGTGGTGTCTCACCAGGAGCTATTACAGAGGTATTAGGCCCAGATGTACCCACAACTTTCTTCAAAATGTCATCAGCAAATTTATCAACATCAGTGAACATATCAATCTGGGCTCCTGCTTTGGCATGATTATTTTGAGCACTTTCGTTCGGGGGTGTAGGTTTTGTTGTTTCATGAGGAGAAAGAGAAGGAGGTGCTGGGGATGGAATATTTGGTGTATCTTGTGGATGTGGGGATGCAAGTTTTTCTGTTTTTTCAGGATGACGAGGAGGAGAAGGAGATGGAGATGGAATAATCTTTGGTGAATCTTGTAGGTGTGGGGATGCAAGTTTTCCAAGATGAGGAGGAGGAGGTGGGAATGGAACATCTTGCGGATGTAGGGATTGAGGAGGAGGAGGAGGAGGAGGAGGAGGAGGAGGAGGAGGAGGTAAGGAACCATGTGAGGAAGGAACCTGCCCCATACTCTGTGAACTACAAAGAATCTGTACTGTAGCCTGTGAACGAGATTTATATGTTGGTGCTCCCTTGACGTGAATGCGACACCTTCTCCACTGTAACCTCTGTCCTACACTTGTCCCAATGTCATCACCTCGTCATTAGGAGGGTATTCCAGTAGTTCATCCAGAAAGACAGTATATACAAGCAACACTTTGACCACAACACAGTCTTCATGAATCGAGACTGTTTGTAGCGTAGTCTGCTCTTGATGAACCACACAAATTGTAGCCTCACATTCATGACCCCTCCACATGATACATAGGCCACAGTGTGCGCGTTCAGTCAACATGCGTATAAGGTCTTCTTGTGTACGATTGTCATAGTGCACCTCCGTCAACTCTACAGTGACATTGATCAAACCTATATTATCTGCGGACGCATAGCTGCTCTTCAGTGTGGCGGGTGGAGGGCTTGCACGATTGGACACTGGTGACAACACCACATGGTACCTTTATCCCAGCATGGCAAGCAAATCGTTCTGCATCTCAGCCTTGAGTTCTTGCTTGATTTCTTCCTTTATCTTTTCCTTATCAATTGATGCGTCAGTCCTCGTCCTCTTCCTCTTCCTGTACATGGAAGCATGCTGAGGCCATGCATACTTCCAGTACTGGTAGTTGGAGACACCACGCACATGACCTGCCATTCCTGAAGATTCTGCACATGCATTCTTCTCCTTGATGTCTGCATCCAATTTTTCTGTCTCTTTGTTGTTGAACACTATCACGGCAACACGGTCTTTAATAACTAGCTTACTGCTTGATTGCAGCCAATTCTTCGAACGATAGTTAGGGTAGGCGTCATATGGGTTGGGGATCCCAGCTGCAGTTAATTGTCTGTTCTCTTCCTCCCATTGTTCTAGTTTCATAGTATAACCAGCTGGACCCATGCTATGCTCGCTTGTGTTCCGGCTTCGGAGTTCTTTGAACTTGACACTAACAGATGAGGCTTCCTGGTTCCTCCTGTTTCATGAACTCCTTCCACTATTCCGGGATGATAAACGGGTGCCTTGTAAATGGCTCAAGTCCTTTTCTGATAAAATCTCAGCTAAGCTGAAATCTGAATTGTCTCCATGTCTTGGCTGCCATCTTCCAGAAAAGATTGAATGCTCGCAGTATCACGCATTCCTGGAACTTGAAGTGTTTCTACACATGCTTATCAAACAAGTATCACTTTTCATCATTGCTTAGTTCTTTGATTTTTGGCAAATGCAAAGGTTTCTTTTGTCTACCAATGAGCCCCGCAAGTGCACTGAACTTGCGCTTTTGTGTCAATGATAATGGAACCCCATTGTCAACCTCAGTGACTATCATTGTGTCACTTGGCCACTTTGTGGATGTCCTTGGCGCTCTGCCTCGGCGTGGAGCCCCACCCACCTGATCTTGTTTTGCACTAGCAGTGCCATAACCCTCTTCTTCATCTTGTGGCCCAGGTCTATAGTCCTCGTCAGATTTATCCTGTGAATTAATAGTCAAGGGATTTTGAGAAAGGTCAGCTCAGTGTCCAAGAATAGCACAAAAAGCAGACTATACTGCTAGCTCTCCCAGGAGACATGCTACAGCAAGAGACATGTAGAGCACATTTATAGTTAACCATGCGTAGCGGCTAAGCATGAGAAAACACATAAGAAAACAATTACAGTAACTACTTTAGCCCACTATAATATCATTGGTTCTATGGTAAACCATTAACATAAAGGCAAAATTCAGTAACCAAAAAATTAGTTCAGGCAATGCGACCTTACCATTTTAAAGAGGAAGATGTTGACTGCCTCTGTTGCTGATGAGGTACTTATTCAACTTGGAGAGAATGTGCACATGTACATAGGGAACGAGAGCAAAACCAAATATACGAGTCAATAAGGGAAATGCTAAGTATGTATACCATCAACAGCTAAGTACGTCCACATGTACTTATACAAAGGATCACCTTGTCAACGTCAGAGCGGAGGGTCTCTACTCCTCGTCGATGCCTGCTCGCCGCCACGTCCTCGTCCTCACGTCGACCTCATGGCTAGATCCCTCCTCATAGTCGTCGTCGTTGGATCCCTCCTCATAGTCGTCGTTGTTGGATCGCTCCTCTAGTCGTCATCGTCGTCGTCGTCATGACCACATTTCTCTCCTTCTCTAGATCTCGCTGTCAGAGGTGTGGTGCGCGTCTTAGTGAACAGGTGTAGCGTGCGTCGCGGCGTGGGGGGAGGTGAGGGGGATGAAGGTGAGGGGGAGGAAGCGGTGGTGGTGATGTGAGGGGAGAGTGGGAGGAGACTGTATGAGGGAGGCGCCTTTCCCTACTAACCCTAGCATGAGTGGGCTTGTGTGGGCCTTAAAACGAGTAATGTATTCAAGTACTCTGCTACTCCCTTCATTCATTTATCCAAGGCCTATTTTTGCTTGACTCAGAGACCAAGGAAAAGAAATTAAGCCCCTCCTGTCATTAATCTCCCAAAAATCATACGCATTTATTAAAAGGATTCTGAGGCGCAAATGATACGCGGACTGACAACCACATGTCACCAATGAAGGGGCGGGCTAGATCTATTCGAATGAAGAACAATTTGATTTTCTCCTTTTAATCTGCAATCAAATTTTGTATCACATTGTCGGGGACAGCCCTGAGGGTCCCCTAAAACAACTGGGGAAATCCCGCTTAAAACCTGCTAAAAAACCAAAGCTAAATGCATCTTGCTTAAACGCGTACACAGGCACGGCCCACGCTGCGGTGGCCCCCGCGGCCCACCAAGGCGGCCCACCCAAAGTTCCTCTCGAGCGGGCTCCGCCTCTCTCGAGGGTGCACGCCTCCCTCGGGCGAGCCCCGCCTCGCTCGAGGGTGCGGGCTCACCTCGAGCGGGCTCGCCTCGCTCGAGGGTGCTCCGCACGCACGCACCCGTTCCCGCACGCGGGTACGGGCATTTAATGCTCTGACAACGGCGGGGCGGCGCCATCATGCGCCTGGGACTCACGCCTCGGCCCTGTTGCACCAACTCCCTAGGGGGAACCCATCCCCGCCACTGTGGGGGACTGTGCGACATGGCCGGTGTCAGCCCCGTGACGCCGCGCCACCTACTCCCGTACGGCTAACGTGCCGAGCCCTCGAAGGGGGCCGGCCACACCCTCGAAATGCTTTCCCGTGACCTTGCAGGGCCAGGTCGTGACGCTAGGCCGGCGGGGCGCCATCCCTGCCACCGCACCGTGCGGGCGGCCGCCCCCGTGCGTACAACACCACGCCGGGCACTGTGGTAACAGCTCCGGCGCTGTGAGGCATGCGGGAACGGGACGCCGCCACGCCTGCCACTGTATCCCGTACGTATCGTCGTCAGCAACCCCCTCGAGCCCGCCTGGGGACATCACGGCCAACCACTGCACCCTACCCTCGAAGCTACCACTGTTCGGGTACAAGATACGCCATGATGGCCAGATCGCGGCAAGGACCGTCAAGGCGGCCGCCTACTCTACGGCGCGGCACACCATACTTCCCCATGTAGCTGAATAGTGCGGCATGCTTGTAATTCACCCTCTCCTTGGCCTATAAAAGGGAGGTGAACTCCCCCGCCGCAGGGGACACGACAGAGAAAGAAAGACATGACACGCTCCCCAATTCTCCCACAACATCTTCAGCTACTTCACCAGGGACTTGGAGGCCACGCCTCCTCTCCCGCCTTGCTTGTAGCTGCCCCACTACAGGCACCCTCAGTGCTGAGCAATATAGTGCCCCGAGCACACCACTGCTGGACGTACGGCCCCCGGCCGGAACCAGGATAAACCTTGTGCCTTTGATTGCTTAGCATCGACCATTGAGGGATAGACCTTGGCGCTTATTACTGGTTAGTGTCGGGACCACATTCCGCACCAACAATTGGCGCCCACCGTGGGGCACTACGAGCGCCTAAGGTCAATCCACCGTCAACTCCCTCCATGGTGATTCGCACCGAGTACCGCGGTACGCGCTACTCCATGGGCAGCTCGGACCCCCTCCCCGCCGGGTTCGAAATCCGGTTCGGGGGCCTGAACTTTCAGGCCACTGGGAATGGCTACCTGATGCGCCTCACCAACCATGAGGAGCTTTGCGCACGGCGCCAAGCCGGGACCGCCCCGGTCGCCGCTGCGCGCGCGGCCACGACGCAAACGCCCGCCGGCACGGACGCCGTGGGCCCGTCGGCGTCTCGGCGTCGTCGCCGCTGCGGGCCGGCGCTCGCGTCGGGCGCGGTCGGAGCGATGGCAAGCCGAGCGCGCCACCTCCCAACGCGGCGCGCCCGTCGGTACGACGACCGCCGCCCGGCGGGGGAGCGCGCGAGTCTCGGGCCGCGCTTCCCCATCGGTCTGCGCGGCGCCACGACGGCCTACAACGCCAACGCCAACACCACGATGCGCAGGGTTCCCCCTGGTCGTCACGTCTTTGTTGCCTGGGACCCTAGTGCTTCCGCCGGCGACGAATCGTCCCTAGGCTCTCTCGACGCGTTGCCACCCGCCAACCTGCACGGGTACGCGGAGTGGGACTTTTCAGGCGTAGCGGACTCGGTAATGTTCAGGCGATTTCTCGACGCCACGGACTACTGGTTCGGCTGCTCCGACCACTCCAGCATCGGGAGCTACGACCCCGCACGGGAGTGCTGCGTCGTCATCGCCAACGACCCAGCAAACGCCACCGGCGCAGCGGGCGCCGCAACGGGGAAGTTACGCCCGCCCCGGGGATCGCTCCGCGCCTGGCAGCAGGACCAAGCGCCCCTGCTGGGGCCGACGTCGACGCGCAGTTGGCCCAAGCCCGCAAACTCGAAGCCAAGCTGGCGGAGGAGTATCGAGCGGTGCGGTTGCTCCGCGCCTCTATGGCGGGGGAAGCCTCTGTGCGCGGCGAGCGCGTGCGGGAGCTGGGTATACAGGCCCGCGACTGCATCAACGCCGATTTCAACGTCGACAACCCAGACACGCCTCCGCGGGCGAGCCGAAGCTCATCACCGCCGCAACGCCGCCGTGGGCCATGCCCGCCCCCTCGACGCCCGAGGCGCGGAACCTACACCGTGAGGCGCGGGCGCTCATCGAGCAAGCGGCCGTCCGGCGGGCCGAGAGCTCGGCGTCCCGCATCCGCCAGCAAGGAGACGCGCGGGGCGATGGGGGTGCGCAGGGGGTCGAGCCCTCAGTGCACGCAGGTGGAGCGACGGAGCGACCCGCCAACCCAGGACGCACACCGGCAAAAGAACGGCTCCTCGACACTCGCGGGCAAGCACGGGACGGCGACGCCAGCAACGTCATTAATGCTCGGCGGACAAGCAAAGCGGATGCACGAGCGGCGGCAGGCTACCACCCTCGGCGGGGTGGACGCTACGACAGCGATGAAGACCGCTCGCCGACGCCGGAACCCCTGGGGACCCGTGTGTTCAGCCGGGAGATCCGCGCGGCGGCCTTTCCCAGCGCTTCCGCCAGCCCACGACCATCGTCAAGTACAACGGGGACACGGATCCCCGCGTGTGGCTCAACGATTAGCGCCTAGCTTGCCAGCTGGGCGGGGCCACCAGCGACGAGGTCATCATCCGCAACCTCCCCCTACACCTCGGCGACTCGGCCCGGACGTGGCTCGAGCACCTGCCGGCCAGTCAGATCCATAACTGGGATGACTTGGTCCGCACGTTCGTGGGCAACTTCCAGGGCACGTATGTGCACCCTGGAAACTCCTGAGACTTACGCTCCTGCATCCAGAAGCCCGGCGAGTCGCTCCGGGACTTCATACGACGCTTCTCCTAGCGCTGCACGGAGCTCCCGAGCGTGGCGCAATCCGAGATTGTGCATGCCTTCCTCGAGGGCACCACATGCCGGGACCTCGTGCGCGAGTTGGGGCGCAGCCCGCCGGCGGACTCGAACAAGTTGTTCGACATCGCCACCAGCTTTGCCTCAGGTGAAGAGGCTGTGGGGGCGATTTTCGACGGCAAGAAGGGCAAGCGCTCAGACGACGCGCCCGCGGAGGGCAGCAAGTCCAGGGAGCCCCACCGGAAGGACAAGCGGGGCAAGAAAGGGAAGAAGCCGCGCCACGAGGCGCGCGAGCAGGGACGCGACGGCGACGACGCCGAGGCCCTTGCTGTTGACCCGGCTCGACGGGGCCCTCGACCGGCCCCTCGAGGTCCGGGGGTGTTCGATGACATGCTGAAGAAGCCATGTCCATATCACAAGACTCCGGTGAACCACACCCTCGAGCAGTGCGATATGCTCAAAAAGTTCTACGGCCGCGCCGCCGCGAAGGACGCGGAGGCCAAGAAGGATGGAGGAGATGGCGACACCGGCGGCTTCCCCGCCGTGGAGAACGTGTTCCTCATCTTCGGGGGGCCGACCGTCGACATGTCGAGCCGCCAGCGCAAGCGGGAGCGGCACGAGGTCCTCGCCGCGGAGAAGGCACCTCCCTCCTTCCTTGACTGGTCGGAGGATGCCATCACCTTCAGCCGTGAAGATCACTCGAACCACATCCCTAACCCGGGCCAGTACCCACTGGTGGTCGACCCGGTCATTGGGAACGCGCGGTTCTCAAAAGTCCTGATGGACGGAGGCAGCAGCCTCAACATCCTCTACGCGCACACGCTGCGCCTGCTGGGGATCGGGTTGGACCAGCTGCGGCCCAGCACGACGCCGTTCCATGGCGTCGCGCCGGGCAAGCGCGTCCAGCCCCTCGGGCAGATCGATCTGCCTGTTTGGTTCGGCACTCCGAGCAATTTCCGCAAGGAGATGCTCACCTTCGAGGTGGTGGGGTTCCGGGGCGCCTATCACGCCATACTTGGGCGGCCTTGCTACGCCAAGTTCATGGCCGTCCCCAACTACACCTACCTCAAAATGAAGATGCCGGGACCGAACGGTATCATCACCGTGGGCTCGTCCATCGAGCACGCCTTCGACTGCAACGTCGAATGCGTGGAGCACGCGGAAGCACTGGCGCTGGATGAAGCGCTGGTGACCACCTTGGAGAAGATGGTCAACGAGGACCTCGACTCCACCACCAAGCACGCCGGCAACTTCGAGGCAGCGGAGCAGACCAAGGAAGTGCCCCTCGACCCTGCTGCCCCCGAGGGCAAGGTGTTGAGGGTCAGTTCTGCCCTCGACCTGAAATAGGAAGTGGTGCTCGTCGACTTCCTCCGCGCCAACGCCGACATCTTCGCGTGGAGCCCCTCGGACATGCCAGGCATCCCGAGGGAGGTCGCCGATCACTCCCTTGACATCCTGCCTCACTCCCGCGCCGTGCAGCAACGGCTCCGCCGCTTCGACGAGGAGCGGCGGCGGGCAATCGGAGCGGAGCTGCGGAAGCTTCTCGAGGCCGGGTTCACCAAGGAAGTGTTCCACCCTACGAGGCTAGCCAATCCTGTACTAGTAAAGAAAAAGAACGGGAAGTGGCGGATGTGTATAGACTACACCAGTCTTAACAAAGCACGTCCTAAAGTTCCTTTTCCTTTGCCACGTATCGATCAAATTGTTGATTCGACCGCCGGGTGTGAGCTACTTTGTTTCCTTGATGCCTATTCCGGGTACCATCAAATCAAGATGAAGGAGTCCGACCAGCTCGCGACTTCATTCATCACGCTGTTCAGGATGTTTTGCTACGTCACGATGCCGTTCGGCCTCCGGAACGGGGGTGCAACGTACCAACGGTGCATGCAACACGTTTTCGGAGACCATATCGGCCGAACCGTCGAGGCGTACGTAGATGACATCGTCGTAAAAACTAGGAAGGCGGACGACCTGGTTGGCGATCTCAGCATCGCGTTCGGCTGCCTGCGGGCCAATGGGGTAAAATTGAACCCCGAGAAATGTGTCTTTGGCGTGCCGTGGGGCATGCTTCTAGGATACATAGTCTCCCAGCGAGGCATCGAGGCCAACCCTGAAAAGGTTGCAGCCCTCGAACGAATGGGTCCAATTCGGGACCTCAAAGGGGTACAAAGGGTGCTAGGGTGCCTGGCCGCCTTGAGCCGCTTCATCTCGCGGCTCGGCGAAAAAGGCTTGCCCCTCTACCGCCTCCTCAAGAAGCACGAGCGTTTCTCCTGGACCGCCGAGGCCCAGGATGCGCTCGACAAGCTAAAGGCATCCTTGACCCGCGCCCCGATCCTCACACCACCGCAAGACGGCGAACCTCTGCAACTCTACGTGGCTGCGACCACCCAAGTGGTCAGCGCCGTGATCGTGGTAGAGCGCACGGAGGAAGGGCACGCCCTGCCGGTCCAGCGGTTGGTGTACTACATCAACGAAGTCTTGTCCGACGCCAAGACACGCTACCCTCAAGTCCAGAAGTTGCTGTACGCGTGGTCCTTGCACGACGCAAGCTTCGCCACTACTTCGAGGCCCACCCTGTCACGGTGATCTCCTCCTTCCCGCTGGGGGAGATCATCTGCAACCCGGACGCGGCGGGCAGAATCGCCAAGTGGTCGGTGGAGCTGATGTGCGAGACGCTCGCCTACGCCCCGCGCAAGGCTGTCAAGTCCCAGATCCTTGCGGATTTCGTCGCCGAGTAGACGGACACGCAACTGCCGCCGCCGCAGATCCAGGCAGAGTGCTGGACTCTGTATTTCGACAGCTCGGTGATGAAGACCGGGGTGGGCGCGGGCCTGCTCTTCGTGTCACCCCTCAGGGAGCACATGCGGTACGCGGTACGTCTCCACTTCCCCGCGTCGAACAACATGGCTGAGTACGAGGCCCTTCTCTGCGGCCTCAAGATCGCCATCGAGATAGGCGCCAAGCGCCTCGACGTGCGGGGATATTCGCAGCTCGTGATTGACCAAGTCATGAAGAACGCGAGCTGCCACGACGACAAGATGGAAGCGTACTGCAAGGCCGTACGGGCCCTCGAGGACAAGTTCGACGGCATCGAGCTCAATCACGTGCCCCGCCGGTACAACGAGGAGGCGGACGAGCTCGCGAAGATCGCGTCCGGGCGGATCACTGTCCCCCCGAACGTTTTCGCCCGAGATATCACCCAACCCTCCGTCGCCCTCGAGCCGCACCCCTCGAGCCACGCGGAACCCTCGGGGGCTCCCTCGAATCCGGCGGGCGCCGAGCCCATGGATGAGGACCCCTCGAACGAGGCGTACGTGCTCTCCCTCCTCGACGGGTACGGTGCCAGCGAGGCAGAAGTAATGGACATCGAGCCGGCCCCCATCAGCACGGACTGGCGCGACAAGTACATCGCCTGGATGGACCGAGGGGAACTCCCCTCGGACCGATCCGAGGCCAGGCGCATCGCCAGGATGGCCAAGTCTTTTGCCCTCATCGACGGCGAGCTGTACAAGCGCGCCGCTTCTGGCATCCTGCAGCGATGCGTACCCATCCCCGAGGGGCGCGAGCTCCTCCGGGACATACACGCGGGGATTTGCAGCCACCACGGCGCGCCCCGCGCCCTCGTAGGCAACGCGTTCCGCCAAGGCTTTTATTGGCCCACCGCGGTCGCGGATGCCAGCGAGATCGTGCGCACCTGCGAGGGGTGCCGCTTCTACACCCGCAAATCCAACCCTCCCCGCTCACGTCCCCGCGACCATCCCCATCACATGGCCTTTCGCCGTGTGGGGGCTGGACATTGTCGGGCCCTTGCGAAAGGCGCCCGGGGGCT
This sequence comes from Cenchrus americanus, assembly GCA_947561735.1. Classification (NCBI taxonomy): domain Eukaryota; kingdom Viridiplantae; phylum Streptophyta; class Magnoliopsida; order Poales; family Poaceae; genus Cenchrus; species Cenchrus americanus. Next base: position 139,867,158 of record OX387240.1, read on the forward strand.
TCACCCACTTGTTCGTCGCAATTGACAAATTTTCCAAGTGGGTAGAAGTATGCCCCATTACGAATCTCAGGGCGGAACAGGCAGTGACGTTCTTCACTGACATCATCTATCGTTTTGGAGTGCCGAACTCCATCATCACCGACAACGGGTCCCAGTTCACGGGCAGAAAATTCCTGGAGTTTTGCGACAAATTCCACATACGTGTGGATTGGGCAGCTGTGGCACACCCACAAACCAACGGCCAAGTAGAACATGCCAATGGCATGATCCTGCAAGGCCTTAAGCCCAGAATTTTCGACCAACTGAACAAGTCTGGTCGAAAATGGCTCCAGGAGTTGCCTGCGGTCGTGTGGAGCCTAAGGACCACCCCAAGCAGAGCCACCGGGTTCACCCCGTTCTTTCTAGTCCATGGCGCGGAGGCCGTCCTCCCCACGGACCTAGAATATGGGTCACCCAGGGTACGAGGCTATGACGAGGACGCCAACCAGCGAGCCCGCGAGGACTCACTGGACCAGCTGGATGAAGCGCGCCTCATGGCCTTGATGCACTCCGCAAGATACCACCAGTCCCTTAGGCGCTACCAGGCACGGAAGATACGCCGGCGGGACTTCAGCGAGGGGGATTTGGTCCTAAGGCTACGCCAAGACAACCGAGGACGCCACAAGCTATCACCTCCGTGGGATGGTCCCTACGTCGTGGTGAAGGTGCTCAAGCCCGGCACATACAAGCTAGCCAACGAGGACGGCGAAGAACTCACCAACGCTTGGAACATCCAACAGCTACGTCGCTTCTACCCTTAGCTAGGATTTCCAAGTCTTTTGTTGTAAATCACGTGCCAACACCCCAGTCGGCGACGACCATGTAAACATCACCAGTTCAATAAAAAGGGCAGCTCGACTTTCCTTTGAAACCCAAGTTACCCTCGGGGGCTACTATGGGGGGCATCCCCCCAAAAAATGGTCCCATTTTTTCGCAAAAAATCCACGCCCGCTAAGTACGGTTCGACTTTGGCCTCGAGCAAAATTCGAACAGGGCGCAGGCAGCCTAGCGGAAAGGACGCGCGAGTCAGAGATAGCCTACGCCTCCGCGAGGATACAGCCCTTCTCTCTTGCCTCCGGCCCAGTAGGCTGCTCGCGAAAATCGAACTTCCCTAACTCGAATTTACTCAGGAAGAAGGAGAAACAAAACCGCGCAATAAAGTAAAAGACACCTTTTCGCTTCCATAAGTGTTTGAAACAAAATGATTTGTTCATTTACATGGCCACGCGGCCCATACACTAACATACAAACAAAAAAGGGCCCGACGCCCAGCAGTCTTCAGGCCTAAGGAACATCGGCATCGACGGCGTCCGGGAACAGGAACTCCTCGAAGGCTTCGGCGAGCGCCTCGGCGGCGTCAGCAGCTAACGCGTCCACGCGCTCCATGGCCACATCGTCCTCGACGCCCTCAGGAACGATGTAGCCCTCCGCCACGGCTCTGAAGTTGATCTCGTAATGAGATCGCACCACTCCGAGGGCCTTCTGGACACCGGTGCGAGCCCGGTGCATGCGCCGGAGACGTGCCCGCCAAGGGCGCGCAGGCGACTAGCCAGCGAGCTCCCAGCCTGCGCTTCGCCCTCCTCCACGGCCTGGTAGGTCTCGAGGGCCACAGAGCGCAGCTCCAGCAGCTCCTGCTCGGAGGAGTTGTAGGAGGCCTGCAGCGCCTCGGCCCGGTCGGTCGCGTGCCCCAGCGCGGTGCGCAGGCCTGAACGTTGCCAGCAAGAGAGAAATCAGAAAGGGGGGCGAACCCTCTAAGGGAAAATCAGCAAAACAAAAGACAAACATTGACATACCTTCGACCTGTTTCTTCTCCACCTCGAGGGCGCGGCGCTCGGCCTCGACCGCCTGCTGAAGGCCGTTGACGGTGTCGCTCTGCTCCTTGAGGGCCTGCTCCTGGCTCGCGCTCGTGATGCTGAGGACCACCAGTTCGCCCTCGAGCTTCGAGAACTCCACGTTCCGCTTCTCCAGCAACTTCTGCGCCGCCTCGCGAGCGGTGCGCTCCCTCTCGAGCGCCGACCGGGCGTCGACAAGAGCGGCTCGCTCCTGCTGGAGCTGCCCCTCAGCCCCCTGGCGGGCGGTGCGCTCTTGAAGGAGCCGGTCCTCCGCGATGGCGAGCGCAGCAACCTTGGCGTCAAGGGTGGCCTTCAGCTCGTCGGCCTCCTTGGCCCTGTGCTCGGCCGCACGCGCCCTCTCCTCAGCCCGGCCCTGCTGGGCCTGCGCCTCCAGGAGCCATGCACGGACCTCCCGGTTCTCGGCCCGGACGGTGGTCACCTCCGCCTCCCAGTTGGTGGCCAGCGTGCGCATCCTCTCCAGATCCACCCGCGCTTGCCGCAGCGCCTCATCTCGGTCAATGAGGGCCGTGCAAACCCGCTCGAGGGTGGAGGGGCGTGCCGCGGCCTGCCTCTCGCACTCTTGAAGCTGGTCGCGTAGGGCCTCAGCCCGGTATGACAGCCAGCTGTCCGGGGTCCTCAAGGCGTCAGCAAGCGCGTCGAAGGTGTCGCACCGCTCCCGGAGCTAGCGGAGCTCGGCGCTGATCTGATCGAAGGCGCCATATTTGTCGCGGGCGCGGTGCTCGAGCTCCTGCCGCCAACAAACCGAAACCGGTGAGCGTCGCGCCGCGAGGATCGAGCGTGAAGACGAAGAAATCAAAGAAAGTAGACGACGGCGCCTCACCTGGAAGACGCGCCACGCGGGGCCGCCATGAATCCGCAGCGCCTCGTTCAACGCTCGGTTGAGCGCGGCGCCGTGGTCGCGGAGCTCTCCCCACAACTCCTGCTCCTCCTGATGAGGACACTGATGAGGACATCACCAGTACATCTACACCAGCAACACCTTCACTCCAGGCACCACCTTCAGGGCCAATCACTCGGGCTCGTGCAAGAGAGTTGAACTACGTCATGGTGCTAAAGAATGAAGGATATGTGGCTGGATTCGGACTGCACACGAACGTCAACTTGTGAAGGTCACAACGGCTTCATCCGGACGCCGTTTTGGGGTGATCAAGTACTTGATGGAAAGCTTATCAAGTCTACTTTCGGATGGGTCCCGAATCACCGTCATATCTTCACCGAGGCGGCAGCAATCGTCGTTTTGAGTTGGATCGTTTTTCTGTCTAAGGTGCTTGCGTCACCTTATTTTGGTCCAACGGGCCGTGTATCGTGTCGGGCCTTAAGCCCATGTTGTGGCCGACCCCTGGTCGCCCACAACCCTAGGAGGACGTCCTCCTAGCTCATATATTCAGTAGCTGCCGCCACATTAGGGTTTGAGTTTTGTTTTACATCTAGCTTAAGCTACACCAGAACACGCACAAATACGTGCTGTCCTCTGTGATTCAGAACTCCACTTTCGAGTGATATTAAGATTGCTCACCTTGGATTCTTGTTCGTTCTTCGATTGCGCACAGGAATTGATCTTCGTGATTAGGCTGATCTTGCGCCGGCAAGGTCGGTAACCATGTGGAGTTGGTTCAGCGATTGCATTGGCGCTTCGAGTCTCGCTCGTCGTAGTCGGATCGTGAGGGTCGTCTCCCACCAGATCGAAGCTATCTCCACTCACCGAAAGATCGGGCACTCCGCCTCTATCACCTCCTGGGCGTCGGCGAAGGCGGGCGGACCGTCAACACGCCCCTCCTTCGGAGCGGAGCGGCCGGCGCGGGAAGAAGAGGCCTCGGCGCTGTGCCCTCGGCCTCCTCGCCACCATGTGGCCGTCCCGCCGCCTCACAAGAGCCCCCTTCGGGACTCGGAGGACGGCGTGGGGAAGCTCACCCACTGGTCCCACCCGGGCGGCGGGGAGTCGTCGTCCGGAATCTCCACCACCACCGCCGGGAGCCGCCGGCGGGTGCGGGCCCCCGCCGCGCCTCCACCGACGCCTCCACCCGCACATCCGTGGCCGCGAGCTCCCGCCGCGGCGCCGCGGCCGCCGCCTCCGCCGCGTCTCGCAATCACGGGCGCCGGGTGGCCCTCCACGGCAGACGCCGCCGGCGGCGCCACCGCAACCGGCGCCACCGCCCGCGCCTCCACCACGACCGGCGCCCGCCGCTCCTCGACGGCCGCCGGCCGTGGCGCGGTGGGCGAATCCACCGGCCGCGACCTCGAGGCCTCGGCCGCACCTTGCGGGCTCTCGCCCGCCGCCGCCGCGCTCGCCCCCGCCCGCGGCGCCCTCGACGAACGCCGACGGGTGGGGATGGACGCGTCCGCCCTCAACACCTTGGTCGGTGCGAGGGGAGGGGCACAGTTGGCACCACCCTGCGCAAGCACGAGCCAACCGTCAGGTCCCCGCCTGCCAGACACGCAACCTCTCGAAAGGACAAGTCTCTCACCTCGAAGAGGAGAAGGCACACTTCCTCTTCCTCGAGGTCCCGGCCGACGACGCTGGCGCGGCCGGCGCGGTCGCCGCCGCGCCCCCGCCATCTCCACCGCGCGCGCGTGCCACGTCCCACGCACGGGCGCATCCGTCGCGCGCACCTCCGAGGCGCGCACCGGCGCCCCGCGGCCCGCGCCGCCCCCGTTGTTGATTGCCTGGCGACAGGCGCCTCCGCACCCGCCCCAGGCGATGCTGCTCCTGCCGCCGAAGCTGGCTCCGGCGATGGGGGCGTAGGCTCCCACCTATCGGGGAGACCCTGCCCCCCAACCTCTTCCTCTTCTTCCTCCTCCTCATCCGAGGACGAGTACTCCTCGGTCCCCAGCGAGGAGAGCCCCTGCTGCTCGCGCAGCCGATACTCCTCGCTCCTCCGCTCGTGATGCTCCCGATGTCGCGTCGCGCGTTCCTTCTTGCGTGCCGCCCGCTCCCGCTCCCGCTGCTGCGCCGCGTGACCAAGCGCGCGAGAGCGGGGGGTGGGCGGGTCGGACTTCGCAGCGCTCAACCGCACCAACTGTGAGCGAAACATCAAAGTGTGTCAACAACCCGAGGTATTGGCAAAATCGAAACGGAATCAAGAACTCCACTCACCAGCTTGCCGGTGGGGAGCATCTCAAGATCCCATAGGGACCGGTCGTTGCGCACGGACTTGGGGTCGACAGCGCTCCGCGCCCGGGTAGCCGCGTAGTCCCGCAGGAGGGGGCTCTGCAGCATCCGCGACCTCGCCAGCGCGATGGGGTTGGCCGTCTCGGTCATCTCGAAGATGCGGAGCGGCCTCTCCATCAGGGGGACGATCCACCGGTGGTGGAGGAAGGCGAGGACGGCCCCCGCAGGTCGGCTCACGGCCCGCCGCATTCCTTAGTGCGGCCGAAGCGAGTCCAACCGATCCCGGTGCTGGGGCGGGGACACCCCGTGGTGCCAGGAGTCAGGCCTCTCCCGGAGCACCAGACCGGTGTAGGGGGGAGACCGGGCTCGTCGTTGCGAAGGTAGAACCACTGTTGACGGTTAATAATTGTATCAAAGTTCGTTTGTGACTCGCAAGCGTACAAGTCTCCCGTCGTAGTCAAGGGACCCTTCTTCCCTCGAGTGGTGAACCCAAGGTATCGAATCCGTGGAACAAATGTGTGACGCAAAACTTAATCTAATAAAGCCATGTAACTCCAATCTTCGATAATGAAACACTAATGCATCTAAGTAAAAGACACGAAACGAATCTAATCTACTAAAGACCGGAGAAAACAAAGTAAGATTGGGTAGATAAACCGATCTAGAGGGATCGGGGTAAGCCTTTTGTTGAAGTTCCAAGCAAGAGAAGAAGTATCAAATCGAATCTTAATAGAAGCCTCTTTAAATCGTGGTTTCCCGTCCAAATCCGAAAACATCCGCCTTTCGAGACCCCCGTTCTGTCACAACATATCCCTATTCATGCGGGGAGCTTAGGGCGAGTCAAAAGACAAGTCGAGATTCTTTCGGAAGATCCGGCGTGTACCTCTAGCCACCGCGGCTACAAGAACACCCTATGTAATCTATCTCGAGAATAGAATTGGAATAAGCAAAGCCGATCGAAAAACGAAATCTTCGAGGAAACACTTGATCGCTAGGAAAAGATTCAACTTGATAATTCAACTATAACAATGATACATACACAAGATCACCACCGGGATCCTTCCTTGATCTTGCTTCTAGCTCCGGAACTCCGACGTGGTCTTCCGTGCAAGGTTCCCACGTCGGCTAGGGGAACCCTAGTCAACTAGCTCGACCCTCTCCTCTCCGAGATGGTGTCCCTCTCTTCTCTCGCTCCTCGGCGGCCGATGACGAAATCTTCTCTCGCGAGGCTCTCGGTCGGGGGGCTATAAATAGCCCGATTGGCGGCTAGGGCAAAGGAGGGGGCATTTGGGCCCCGGATGGGCTCGGGCCGACCGGATCGGTCCGGCCGGCCCGGGCCCATCTAGGCCCCGCCGAGGGCTCCTTCGCTCCACGTCGGTTCCCTTACTTCCTGGATGTTTCCCCCTTCGCATGTAGGTCCATGTCGTCGGTTTCTCTCCGAATTGGACTCAACTCCTTGTCTTGCAAGATTCGACACTTTTACGGTCGAGTCCTCGGAGTCTGTCGTCTTCTCGGATCAAGTCCTTGGCTTCTTGGAGTTAAGTTTGCTTCATTGCATGACTTCTACGGGGCTTCAAGGTCTTGTCATGAGGTGCTTGATGAACTTATCCCGAAAGTCTTGCATTCAACACTAAAACCCTGCATAAACATTAAACTCGAAAACCGACATGCACACGTGAACTTGTTATACCACGGGGGTTAGTACCAATGGATAAGGTATAAAACTCATGCCAACACCGAAGGTAAACTCATGGCTAGGTTGACGGATTTTCACCGTCAACATCTCCCCCATGCTTAAACCTTGCTCGTCCTCGAGTAAGCCTTCGATGGATATCATCATTGCCAAACAATGTTTAAATTCTGCACTTGATCACACATGAGAAAACCTAATGCTCTCAAAATTTTAATTCATTTAAAGTTCCATAATGTACTAGCCTTCATCTCTATGGAGGGTAGATTCTTGTTAAGCTTATCCCACAAGTATTAACATGCTCACAAGGTTTAAGTAGATCTCAGAATTTTTGAAATAAAGAACGAGATAAAGAAAAGCTAAACCAAGTTCACAAATTTAAATCATCTTGTATATTGCTCATGAACTCTCATCTCACTTGTCTCTCAAGCCTATATATTCTACTCCTTTCCCTCTCATAACATATATGTGTGGTAGGCTTTATATGGAGCTTTGGGAAAGTTTAGTCCTAACAAGATTTTATAAATGAGGTGTTGTCAAAACAAGACAAGCTTCTCATGGTCTTACCGAGACTCGTCAAAAAGGTCATTGGAAAATAATGTTAAATCAAGGAGGGGAAAGAGAAAAATACACACACTTTTAGATGAGTGGACATGTGCAAATGGCAAAGAGTGATCCCGAGGCACAAAGGAAGTCCTCGTTATCGGATTGCACATGGTTGGAAAAATGAGAATGGATCTTAACTTGAAGCCTTGAATGCACTCTTAGAGAACCGGGGAGTTCACTTTACGCGTATATATATATATATATTCTCTTTCTCATATTTCTCATTCTTTTCTTTCTTTCTTTCATTATATATTTTTTTCTTTTGAAAGTCACGATCATCGCCGGATTTTTTTCTTTCATCATCATTTTTTTTAAAATATTCCCCTTTTAACTCTAAAACTGCACCGTACCTACCTCCTCCCCCATGCTTAGACGTTGCTCGTCCTCGAGCAAAGAGGCGAAAAATAAGGTAGGTACCGGGGTATTTTTCCTTGGAGAGATACTTGAAATCTTCAATGTTAGCACCGTCTTGCGATCTTCCTTGAATTGATGATCCATTCTCAACAATAGGTTGTGGTCAAGGAGGTAATCACAAAAGATGATATTTTGGTTTAATGGTGGATATCCGGCGAAGTTTGTGAGATCTCCGATGCGGGGATACACAATGCACGGATAAAAGGCTAGCAAAAAGATAGATACGCAAAAATGGAATGACCAGCTTCTTAGTCTCGGGCCGCAGAAATCATGGCCTGCAATAACTCACTCAAAAATAAATCTTGTACACTAAGGTTTATGCACTCAAATATATATAAGGCTTTGGATAGGTTGAGCAACACACAAGCGATATTTGTGACAAGGTTAGCGATATTTTTGAGCATAAAAGACATCTTTAATCTATTCATAACTTGAGAGCACATAAAACACTATGGGTCTTTATTTTAATCATAACCTCCGCTGAAAATTAAGCTAGCATTTAAATAAATTCAGATTTGTATTTTTAAGAGAGCACTAGCTTAAACATGCATAAATCAATTACAAAGATGAACAAAGCTGCAATTATAATCATATATCATCATGGCACGAATTTTGTAAGTTTTCCAATGATATAATCAAGGTGGTGCCTTTATTAATGATGACATCAAGTTGAAATACAAACTGAAAATAAACAAACATGCTTGCTGAAATTTAAATAAAAACAAGAAATACTACGCAAACACACATAAGCAAAAGCTGAAAAATATAGAGAAAAAGAAAAGAAAAGAAAACTAAAGTTCCTAAATCTTCTAGTCCTCCGCCGGTGGTTGATGTTGATGATCTTGATAGTAATACCCTTGCTCATAATATGATTGGACATTCCCTCCGACGAATTGATTTGGCTCCACAAGGTGAAGGCGTCCGAGCTCGAAGGCAATATTTGCGTTGCCTTCACCAAGTTGAGCTGCGTTGGCTTGGATGGCTGCGATGTTTTGGGCGTTTGTTGCAGCATACCCTCCAATTATGTCCATGCTTTGTTGTGGTTGGGGATGATGAGCGTAGGACTCCGCGAAGTTAGCGTTGGGCACAACATAATTTGGTGGGGGTACCGGTGCACCACCCCCCATGCTTGCTCTTGTGGCCCTCCGTAATAACTTGGCGGAGGAGGGATCCCGCCGAATGGTTGCACATTGGGTTGTGCTCCACTCGCTTGTGCGGAGAATGTTCCCTCCTCTACGATTCTTCCTCTTTTGTTTTTCCTTGCGGGGACAAGTAGTCCCTCTTCCAACCAATCTTCTCTCCTTTCGTTGAAAAGCCTAAGCCTCTCATTGGGAAGGGGTAGGTTCACTATGGCCAACCGATAACCTCCTCTCTCATCTCCACTAATGTATTTGCCTTGCCGCAAATACTCAATGCCGAGAGAGGTACCACGCAAAAGGTGGTCGGGGTTTCTTGCGATCCCCGGCCGCAAGGAGAAGGCCAACATGGAGAGGTAGCACCCCGAACCAATATTACCCGCCCCCGATGTTGCTTCACAACACCAACGGTTGATCATAAGGTAAGAAGGGTCTATTGGCTGCCTGGCAATTAAAGCCGAGTATAGCCAATTCAACTCCGTGTCGGTCACCTTTGTCTCCTTTATCCTCCCCAATACCCTCTTGCACATCCAAGAGTGAAATATCCGGATAATGGGGTTGCGGATGCAATTGCGTTGTTGATGGGGTTCTCCGGAGATCATATTCCAAAATCCCGCTAACATGCCGGGTGGCACGTCAACTTTCTCCGGAGCTCCCTTGTGGAATCCAAGCAGCTCCCTAACGTGCTCGTAGGGAACCACTTGTTGGACTCCCTCCAAACGGAATGACAAGCTTTGCACCCCATCATCATCAATGATGGGTGCAATAGTCATCAAAATTTCCAAGGCGAACCCCAAATGGGTGTCCACCGATACTCCGTTGGAGAACCGCACCCATCCAAGGTGCCCCAACATATAGTATATGTCGGTGCCAAAACCCAAGGTGTAGAGTGCTTGGTCGTCGAACTCGACGTTGGGCACAAGCCTCTTCTCAAGATTAGAGAGCCTCTCCTCCTCCTCCGCCGACAAGATGATGAAGCCATACGAAGAGTATGTCGGGGTGTAAGGAGGTGGCGCGGTTGAGCGGGTTGATCATCGTGGTGGCACGGGCTGCTCCTCCGTGTGCCCACGAGGTTCGGTAAACCTCATGGAAGTGCTTCTTGCAGCCCTCATACCACCAAGGAGGAGAGCATCGTTCCTCCTCGGTGGTGCCGTATCCGTCTCCATGCTCCGGGGAGACTCGGAAACCGAGTGCCTCCTCGGAGACGTGGTTGATGACGGCTTGGACGACGACGAACTCTTCTTCTTGTAGAAGAGACTTGTGGTCTTCTTCCACATGGTTGCTGCACTCTTTTCTTCAACTAAAACTCCGGGTTGCAACCGGTAACTAGGCACTTAAACTCTTTGCTTCGGATGTGGACTTTGAGTGGATTAAGGATGTGGATTTTTTTCTTGAGCTATCAAGCTTGGGAAGGTTGGCTATGTCTACGGAGGTTTTGAGCACACAAACTTGAACACACAAACAAAGGAAGGAGAGGGAAGCTTGCTGCAGAAAACGGGAGCCGGGGGGGCTCCTTATGTAGGTGAGGCCGGCCGGCTCGGGCCGGCCGGCCCGGGGTCCTCCCCCGGCTCCTCCCCGCCTCGTCTTTCTTCCGGCCACGATCATTTCGCCTCTCGCAACTTTCCCCGCTCGCGTGCTCCACGAGTTGCACCGCCCAAACGCTCTCGTCCACTCCTTTTCTTGCATTATTGGTCCTTCCACTTGATGCTCCATGCTTTGGGTCATGTCCATGCTCCCTAGCTCCACTTGCTTCACATGCCACCATGAAATTCCTGCAAAGTTGATGCTTGCTGCCCACCATGCTTGTCCTTTGCATGTGGAATTGGTGAAAGTTGATAAAAGGGAATCCAATGGTGCATGCATGATTAATTCAAACTAGATTGCCTCCATTAAGGTGTGTTTAAGGTTAAGCACTCCTCTAATTCGAAATTTAAAATATTTTTCAGAGCCATGCAAGAGCTCAAACATAATTTTAGAGAAGTTTTTAAACCATTAAAAACAAATGTAAGTCGAAAATATTTTTCGACTACGTCGATTTCGGTCTCACCGGTATAGTTTGCCTTCATCGGTTGAGAGCAGACGTTTTCCCGGCTTGATCATGGGGGCATAGGTTTAGGTTCTAATTTTGGCTAAATAAGAAAGATTTTGAATAAAACAAAATTAGAATAGGCTTAGAAAAATTCTAATCTTAGAGAAACCAAGGATAAAGATTTTTTTTAAACCAACCAAAAGTTTTGATTTCTAGGTTCACGCGAGTTCTACCACGTGCTGAATTTTATTAACACTTAAATATAAATCGTGGCTCTACTCATGTGGTTTTAGCATGAAAAATAAGTCAACCTCAGCACCATAATGAGGGTGAAAGGTTGAGTTAGGTTCTGAAATTACTTGGTTGAGGTTTCTCGAAAAGAAAAGAACAAACAAGCACATAGTTCATGCAAAGGGTTTATGATAAAGCAAACATTCAATCAAGAATTATGTCTCTAATATTGTTCAACCACTTCTAAGTCTAATGTCTTTGCGTAATAAAACTCAAAAACTAAATTATTAAAAATACTCGAAAAACCTGGAATCGGGTTGTCCTCCCGGTAGCTTATTCTTGACTCGACGAAACGGGTTGCCTCCCGCCTAGCGCTTCGTTTATAGTCTATAGCTAGACTTCTTCACTTGATTACTCCGGATCAACACTCTTTGCGGGCGTTGCAATCTTGGGTACCCACTTCCGCACCATCTTGGGCGCGGGCTTGTCTTCCGGCTTAGTTGGCTTAGTCATTTTTTTGGTCTTCACAGGCGGCTTCTCTTCCTTTGTCTTGACGGATGCAACACCTTCTTTGATTTTCTTTACGTTCATTTTTTCGGCTCCTTCTTCTTTTTCAGCCCCTTTGTTTGTTTTGGTTCTCCCTTCACTCCAATCATGTTGCATGCCTCAATCCTTGGACGGAACTTGAAGGAACTCCTTTCTCCGTTGATATCGAACATGATCTCCCCCCTTGCCAACATCAATAGTAGCTCCCACGGTCTTGAGGAAAGGCCTCCCTAGGATGAGCGGCGGCTTCTCCCTCTCTCCCATCTCGAGCACAACGAAGTCGACGGGGATGAAGTGGTGTCCAATCTTCACGGGTACATCTTCGGCAATGCCCAAGGGATAGCGAATGGAGTTGTCTCCCAACTCCAAACATATTCCCGTAGGCTCCATTGGTAGGCGTAGCTTCTCGAACACATCCCTCGGCATGACACTTACACTAGCTCCACGGTCGCATAACGCCTTCTCGAAGTTGAAAGAACCAACGAACATGGAATTGTAGGGCACCCGGGGTCTTTTTGCTTCTCTAGCCCATTAGCAATAGCGGCACTACACTCCTCGGACATCTTGACATGATCTACCCCGAGTGTTGCTATCTCATATTTATTTGCAAGTATATCTTTAAAGTAACGAGAATATGTAGGTACTTGTAGGGCATCTAGTAATGGCATGTTGATGCTAAGTCTACGCACAACTTCCACAAACTTCTCAAAGTGGTTGTCAAGTTTACCTCGGAAGTAGCGTGGCTTGAGTTGCGGTATCCTCGTGTCTTCCTCCGGCATCTCGTATTCGGGTTCCTCGGTGACGATCCCCGTAACCTTCTCTTTAGCAACTCCTTCCACCTCGGTGGGTGGTTTAAGCTTCCTTGCTCCCGCGGAACGTTCCGGATCTTCGGTCTCCTTCCCCGAACGTGTTTGAATGGCCTTCGCCGATTCGGGACGTTTGGGTTGTCCCGGGAGCTTCCCTTCATCATTAGTAAGGCGCCCCGCAAGTTGTCCCACTTGCGTCTCGAGCATCTTCATCATGTTGAGCACTTGATGATTGGAACTTCCGACCTCCGTCACTTTGCTATCGATGTTCTCCAACACCTTGTCTATGGTCTTGAACTTGGTGACGGTGTCCTTGTTGATCTTAGCTTGCTCATCCATGAACTCCTTCAATTGTATACGAAGCGGAACCGCGTTAGGAATAGATGAGCTTGCATTAAATTGAGGCCTACCTTGCCCGTAGTGGAAGTTTGGCAATTCTCCCTTCCTCATGTAGTCGAGCACTTTGGCTTCCTCCGGACAATCTTTGCGGACATGGCCATACTCTCCACATTCTTCACATGTGGACCTTGCTTCGGCGGCCTTCAAGTCTTGAGCCTCTTTCTTTTCCATCTCCATCTTCTCCAACCTCCTCATGAGCGAGTCGATCTTGTCTTCAAGTATGTTCTCCTTCTCCACTTGCAAGACTCCTTTGACGTTCCCCGTGGGTTGAACCGGATGTAGGCGCCGGATGACGCCCATGTGTCATTATCCGCAACCTTCTTGAATAGCGTGAAAGCTTCCGTCGGTGTAAGCTCGATGATAGATCCTCCCGCCGATGCATCGATGATCGTCCTTGAAGCCATGGTGAGTCCTTGATAGAACTTTTGCACGAGGTCTTCTTTCGGGAACTTGTGATGTGGAACCGCCCGGTGTACTCGTTGAAGCGCTCGAATGCCTCCGAGATAGTTTCCGTAGGATATTGAACAAAGGTGGCAATCTTATTACGCAAGCTTTGAGTTTTACCCGGTGAGTAGTATTCCTTCATGAAAGCCTTCATCAAAGTGTTCCAATTTTGCACCGTCTCCGCCGGTTGAGAGTGGAACCATTGCAATGCCTTCCCCGATAGTGAAAACGGAAAAAGCCTTGCCCTCATTTGGTCTTGAGTCACCCCATCCATGTTGAAAGTCTAACATAGTTGAATGAATGCTTGGAGGTGAAGGTTCGGATCCTCTTTACCGGTGAAGGGTGAATGTTGCACCATGCGGATTGTTGAGGTCTTGATTTTGAACGGTCCTCCGATCTCCTCAAGATTCAAGATTGGTAGGTCGATGATGTCTGGGGTGCATAGCTCCCCAATCTTGCGTTCTTGCGGTGGTTGGTCACCCATCGGTGGAAGTCGATTCTCCCGAGGACTTTGAGGTGGTGAATTCTTCGGAGATTCCTGCGATCCTTTGTCTTCTGACCCCGAATCTACAAAATCCAACTTTTTAGCTTGATGTGCTTCGCGTCTCCTTAGCCTGTAAAGTTTTTCTGGATCATCCACAAAATTATTGGGTTTGTTGGAGAGGTAGCCGTCCATCTCCTGTTAGGGTTAGCAATAAACAAAGTATGCAAAAACTAGAAAGTAAAACAAATCTATAAAAACTAGGGTTAGACAAACTAGATTAGATGTATTTTGAGGATGATCAAAATTTAGTAGATGCAAAAATAAAAACAAAGAGAAAACTGAAAATTACGAAAAGGCAATAAAAAAATCAAATCTTGATCACTTGTTCCCCGGCAACGGCGCCAGAAAAAGGGGCTTGTTGACGGTTAATAATTGTATCAAAGTTCGTTTGTGACTCGCAAGCGTACAAGTCTCCCGTCGTAGTCAAGGGACCCTTCTTCCCTCGAGTGGTGAACCCAAGGTATCGAATCCGTGGAACAAATGTGTGACGCAAAACTTAATCTAATAAAGCCATGTAACTCCAATCTTCGATAATGAAACACTAATGCATCCAAGTAAAAGACACGAAACGAATCTAATCTACTAAAGACCGGAGAAAACAAAGTAAGATTGGGTAGATAAACCGATCTAGAGGGATCGGGGTAAGCCTTTTGTTGAAGTTCCAAGCAAGAGAAGAAGTATCAAATCAAATCTTAATAGAAGCCTCTTTAAATCGTGGTTTCCCGTCCAAATCCGAAAACATCCGCCTTTCGAGACCCCCGTTCGTCACAACGTATCCCTATTCATGCGGGGAGCTTAGGGCGAGTCAAAAGACAAGTCGAGATTCTTTCGGAAGATCCGGCGTGTACCTCTAGCTACCGCGGCTACAAGAACACCCTATGTAATCTATCTCGAGAATAGAATTGGAATAAGCAAAGCCGATCGAAAAACGAAATCTTCGAGGAAACACTTGATCGCTAGGAAAAGATTCAACTTGATAATTCAACTATAACAATGATACATACACAAGATCACCACTAGGATCCTTCCTTGATCTTGCTTCTAGCTCCGGGAACTCCGACGTGGTCTTCCGTGCAAGGTTTCCACGTCGGCTAGGGGAACCCTAGTCAACTAGCTCGACCCTCTCCTCTCCGATATGGTGTCCCTCTCTTCTCTGCTCCTCGGCGGCCGATGACGAAATCTTCTCTGCGAGGCTCTCGGTCAGGGGGTTATAAATAGCCCGATTGGCGGCTAGGGCAAAGGAGGGGGCATTTGGGCCCTAGATGGGCCTGGGCCGACCGGATCGGCCGGCCGGCACGGGCCCATCTAGGCCCGGCCCGAGGGCTCCTTCGCTCCACGTCGGTTCTCTTGCTTCCCGGATGTTTCCCCTTCGCATGTAGGTCCATGTCGTCGGTCTCTCCGAATTGGACTCAACTCCTTGTCTTGCAAGATTCAGCACTTTTCTGGTCAGGTCCTCGGAGTCTGTCGTCTTCTCGAATCAAGTCCCTGGCTTCTTGGAGTTAAGTTTGCTTCATTGCATGACTTGTACGGGGCTTCAAGGTCTTATCATGAGGTGCTTGATGAACTTATCCCGAAAGTCTTGCATTCAACACTAAAACCCTGCATAAACATTAAACTCCAAAACCGACATGCACACGTGAACTTGTTATACCACGGGGGTTAGTACCAATGGATAAGGTATAAAACTCATGCCAACACCGAAGGTAAACTCATGGCTAGGTTGACGGATTTTCACCGTCAACAACCACCCCCGCTCCCAGCCTGCATTGTTGGTCGTCATGGTGCAGGGGATGTAGTCGTCCTTGCGCTGACCCCGCAAGGCGAGCGACATGCCACCGGCGCGCACCGCGCGGCGGGTCCTCTGCTCCGACGTCTGCTGCGTGAACAACTCCGCGCGGAAGAGGTGAATCCAGAGATCCCAGTTCACCAGGATCCCTAGGAAGCCCTCGCAGACGCCAACGAACGTGGCCGCCTACGAGATCACGTTCGGTGCGAAGTTGTGAAGCTCCACGCCGTAGTGGTAGCAGAGCGCCCGCATGAAGCGGCTCGCCGGCGCCGTGAAGCCTCGCTCGTGAAAGCGGACGAAGCTAACCACGTAGCCACTCGGAGGGTTGGGCGCGTGGTCCCCGGCAGGCGGCACGATCCACTCGGCCGGCCGGCCATCCTCGTTCGCCGCCAGCTGGCCGGCGGCCACCAGCTGGTTCAGGGCCAGCCGCGTTACCGTCGAGCGCTCCCACGCAAACGGGTCGATGATGACGAGAGGCGGTTGGGGCGCCATGCGGGTAGACAAAGGGGCGAGGGACGAGGAATAGGAAGGAGGAGAAGAGCTCTGAAGGGGGAAAGGTGCTATGGCAAGAACGACTCGGAGGCTGAGGCGCAAGGAACAAGAACGGCGAACGCTAAGGTAAAAAACCGCCGTTTTCCCCTCTCGTCGGATTTATAGGCTGCGGGCGTGCTCTCCGGAGCGTGCGCCCCGCGCGCATTAACTGCAGGAGGAATATTCCCTCGCTGACGGACAGGCCCCACCACGACCGCGGCGGCCACGCAACCGCTCGCGGGCCATCATCACGGCGTAGAAACGGGAGGGCCGTGGCAGGCGGTCACATCCGCCTGCCCACGCCGCCCACTACGCGCGCGGTTGCAGCGCCTAAAAAGGCGCGCCCGCGGCGCGAAACTACAGCCGCGACTGCGAGCATTAAATGGCCCGGTCCCTTACTAAGTAAGGAAGACCCTCGAGCGGCGCGAGCCCCTGGCTCAGAAAAAATTCGACCCTCAAAGGGTGCAAACATCGGCCGGTAACCCCGGGGCCCGTTTGAAGTAAAACAGGCACCACGGGTACCCTCGATGCACTACTCTACTGATCAGCGTTTCGAGGGCTGACACGATCAGGGACCCTCGAAACACGCAGATGCGAAGACGGGAGCGCTAAGTCACCACCCCGCACTACTCTACTGATCAGCGTTTTGAGGGATGACATGATCAGGGACGCTCGAAACACGCAGATGCGAAGACGGGAGCGCTCAGTCGCCACCCCGCACTACTCTACTGATCAGCGTTTCGAGGGCTGACTGGATCAGGGAACCTCGAAACACGCAGATGCGAAGACGGGAGCGCTCAGTCGCCACCCCGCACTACTCTACTGATCAGCGTTTCGAGGGCTGACATGATCAGGGACCCTCGGAACCCGCAGATGCGAAGACGGGAGCGCCTAGTTTCCACCCCGCATGGCCCTACTGATCAGAGGTTCAGAGCCTGACCCTCGACGGGTTCGAACAGGCGCCCCAGATCACCAGAGTCAGGGACGACGAGGGCACGCGCATTCGAGCCGTTCCTTGAGCCCGCCGGCTCGAGGGTGCCCCACATGTCGTGTTCGAGAGCCAGCGAGGGCAGCTAGCCGGGGGGATCCCACCGAGGGAGAGCTTCCGCGCCCTCGGTCCCTAGCGAATGGGACCGAGCCCCACCTAGCAAACCCACGCAAGCGCTTTTATGGACGTGTCTCCGGACCACGCAGCCTACCCTTATCGAACGGGGCATGGGCGTCCACTCGAACCACCCACTAGCAGCTCAACGAGGAATCCGCAATCCGCGACCCGATCGATGGGGGTTGCGGAAACCTCACCCTCCGTCCCGCGGAGGGACGGCGAGGGCGCGTTAAAAACAAGTCGTGGAGCTCTACCCGATCGCCTCGAACGGGCCCAGGCTCGGGGGCTCGACGCACAGCTACACCTCCTGGATTGCACCGACCGTGGATAGTGCCAGCTGCGCGTGCGTCGCCGAAGCCGGCTGAAACATCGCCGACACCGGTTGAAATATGTACCACGCCCTCTGGCCAAATCCTACGGTAAAACCCCTGCAGGAGCACTCACGCTCCTGCAGGGCTTCGGGGGCTAGACCCGCGGGTCCGCTAGCGCGGCCCCACGGAAAGCATTTGCAAACCAGGGGGAAGGACGTCCTATCAGTAGGCTTCAGCATCTGCGGGAGCCTGGCCGGCGAACCCGCAGATGCTCGGGGGCTACTCGTCGGGGGACGCCCCGAGGGTCCCCTAAAACAACCGGGGAAATCCCGCTTAAAACCTGCTAAAAAACCAAAGCTAAATGCATCTTACTTAAACGCACACACAGGCACGGCCCACGCTGCGGTGGCCCCCGCGGCCCACCAAGGCGGCCCACTCAAAGTTCCTCTCGAGTGGGCTCCGCCTCGCTCGAGGGTGCACGCCTCCCTCGGGCGAGCCCCCGCCTCGCTCGAGGGTGCGGGGCTCACCTCGAGCGGGCTCCGCCTCGCTCGAGGGTGCTCGCACGCACGCACCCGTTCCCGCACGCGGCACGGGCATTTAATGCTCGACAACGGCGGGGCGGCGCCATCATGCGCCCGGGACTCACGCCCGCGCCCCCGTTGCACCAACTCCCTAGGGGGAACCCATCCCCGCCACCGTGGGGGACCGTGCGACATGGCCGGTGTCGCCCCCGTGACGCCGCGCCGCCTACTCCCGTACGGCTAACGTGCCGATCCCTCGAAGGGGGGCCGACCACACCCTCGAAATGCTTTCCCGTGACCTTGCAGGGCCATGTCGTGACGCTAGGCCGGCGGGGCGCCATCCCTGCCACCGCACCGCGGGCGGCCGCCCCCGTGCGTACAACACCACGCCGGCACCGTGGTAACGCCTCGCCGGGGCCCCGCGCCGTGAGGCATGCGGGAACGGGACGCCGCCACACCTGCCACTGTATCCCATACGGATCGTCGTCAGCAACCCCCTCGAGCCCGCCTGGGGACATCACGGCCAACGACTGCGCCCCTACCCTCGAGGCTACCACTGTTCGGGTACAAGGTACGCCATGATGGCCAGATCGCGGCAAGGACCGTCAAGGCGGCCACCTACTCTACGGTGCGGCACACCATACTTCCCCATGTAGCTGAATAGTGCGGCATGCTTGTAATTCACCCTCTCCTTGGCCTATAAAAGGGAGGTGAACTCCCCCGCCGCAGGGGACACGACAGAGAAAGAAAGACACGACACGCTCCCCAATTCTCCCACAACATCTTCAGCCACTTCACCAGGGACTTGGAGGCCACGCCTCTTCTCCCGCCTTGCTTGTAGCTGCCCCACTACAGGCACCCTCGGTGCTGAGCAATATAGTGCCCCGAGCACACCACTGCTGGACGTACGGCCCCCGGCCGGAACCAGGATAAACCTTGTGCCTTTGATTGCTTATCATCGACCATTGAGGGATAGACCTTGGCGCTTATTACTGGTTAGTGTCGGGACCACATTCCGCACCGACACACATATTTCTCCGTCATCCGTAATCCAAATTTGATGATATTTGTTTCTCATTTTTTCTAAAATCAGCATCTATTCATTTACGACATTTTTTCATATATAATTCCATTTTTTATATGTTGTTTATACGCCTTATCTTGTTCCTTATAAGTACAACATAGAAATAATATCTGTTTTACACAACCATTACTAATGAAACTTTGCATTTCATAATCTTATGATGAACACAAGATTATGTTAAAATTTCAACTGCATATGAGTTTGAACATGTTGTTAAGTGTGGAAAACTTCAATATTGAAGTGTTGACGAATAAAATTCGTATCCACCTACGATCCGCAAGCGTACGGACCTACACCTTTTTCACCATGGGATTCCCTAGGTTCTTGTCAATCTGCGAAGCAAGGGGATTACAAGCGTTTGATCTCCTCTACTTACAAACTTACCCAAACCCTAATCTACGGTTAAACTAGAAAACAACTACGCTACACTAGAGAGAATGATTAAGCCTACGAGATATATAAAAGACACTTGCCCAAGGGTCTACGATACTTGAACATGCAACCGCTTAAAGCATGAAAACCAATCTAATCTATCGGGGGTCGTGACCATTTCACCCTTTCCCTCGCCCTGTACTATCACTACGCGGAGGTATTCGTGACTAGACCTATGATCGACACGGCGTATTGAATGGATCCAGGGAAGCATTGAGGCCTTACTCCCTTTACGGTATGGTAGCTAACCTTAAACATTAAATCTTTTTCAACACTAGATGATAGATAGATATCCGAACAAAGTAGCGATAGCATCTCAAGATCGATTACAACCCATGGACAAATGAGAAGATTACCCCATCAAGGTGCTAGACATGGCACCATTGATCATGGTGACGCTTCCGACGGTGTCCTCTTTCTTCTCCAGTTGTGGGTGCTTCCGTCGAGTTGAGCGATCCTTTTCCGAAGATCTCCCTCCTCTCTCTCTAGCTTGTGGATGGCCTCTCGGTGCGAATGGCTCTCCCCCTAGCGAATGGTAGCGCCTGCACGAACTTAGGGTTGAAGGTCATTCGGGTGCAAGAAAAGGGGGGTCGAACCGACCCCCGGAGTGGGCCAGGCCGGCCGGCTTGGGCCGACTAGCCAAGGCCCATCCCGGCTCGGTTCGGTCGCCCCTTCGCTCCCGTGGGTCATCATGTATTTATGCACTTTTACCCTTCACTTGCACTATTTTGACGATGTCATCCTCGCGTCCAAGATGGAGGTTCTCCTTGAATGAAGTCTGGTCTTTTACGCTTCAATCCTCAGGGATGTTCCTTTCCTTTATGTCCATGTTTTCCTACATAAACATACACTTCCAAATGCACACACAAAGATGAACTTGTTATATGATTAGTGTGCCTAGTGGCGGGTTAGTTCCATAATCAAATCCAAACCAAAGTGTAATGAACATGTTTGGTGTACCAAAATACACCGTCAACATATCCCCCACGCTTAGATCTTGCTCGTCCTCGAGCAAATACTCATAAAAGAACTTTGTCCAAGGTGTTGAAATCGTGCTCCGCTAATTCTTTTTTTCACAAGTTAGTCAATGCTTTATCTTTAATACAATAAACATAAAGCAATGATCATCATACATAAACGTGGGCGTTTAGAATTTTTACCAAATCAAGATTTACCCCACAACTCAAACTCTTCACTTGAGGTCTTCAATTTCAGCCACGCTTACTTCTTTGCTTCCATTGGTGGGTTTTCATGATTTTTCAAAAGATAAAATTCCTGCAACAAGTATTAGACAAAAACCTTTCTCCAAGTTCTCACATGTCACTCATATGAAGTGGCTATCCTAAATAATTTTCATAAAACTCTCACCTCCCGTAAGTCTCTCATATAGCATGTAAAGTGGAGCTATAGGTATGGCTAGCACAATCAACACAAGTATTGTCAAGCTAAGAACTTCCTCTAATGGTTGTCTACCTTCAAAAGCCAATGATCATGAGAATTAATCCATATGTGGGGATATCAAGGATAAGAAGATATAAAATGGTGGACATGTGCAAGGGCAAAAGAAAATATGACTATCAGGCACTGATGACGTCCTCGTTGTCGGATTGCACATGGTTGGAAAAGAATGGAAGTTTCGTCTCTCAACAACGTGACATCCTTCCTTGCACTTTATTTATCTTTCACTTGATTCATCCACTTCATATCTTTCTCACCATTCCTCTTTCTTTCTTTCTTTCTTTTCTTTTCTTTTCTTCCTTTCTTTTCGTTCTTTTCTTTTCTTTTCTTTTCCATACACATATATTCTTTTCTTTACTTTTCTTTCTCTTGACATCTTTATCTCTCTTTTCAAAGCTCTCAACTCATCTCTTTCATGCATAAACACAATCTGAATTTAAAGTAAAAAATATGCTAGAGACGAGATGAAACTTCGAGAATATGTTGTGTTCAAGGAATACGATGTACAAAAGAGATATAAAGGTTTGGGTATGGAATTCGGCGATGTACGAGACTTCCAATGTGAAAGTCATGTTACCGAATGCATGACTGGGCTAGCAATAAAAGATAAGCACAAGGACATGATCATTGCTTGAAACTAAAACTTGCAAGAGAGAAGGATCCTAGCCCAACTCATTATGCTAATCGCACTTATGGTGGAGCAAAAATTAAATTAGGCTTTGTATAGGATTTTTCTTAAACTCTCAACTTGGAAAAAGAGAATTTGCTAACCTTTATTACAAGGGGTTTTCAATAATTTTCAGAATTAAATACCTCCAAATTTTAGCATCAAACATAGCACAACCAAAATATAAAGTTCTAGATCGAAGCATGATGCGGGTACTTTTAGAGGTAGAAACTCCACTAAGAACCACAGTAAATGTTTCAAACCAAATACTTATGTTTATTTATCAAAAATTAAAGATGAACAAACAAGTAAAGTAAGAAAAGCATCACAAGAGACAAAAATTTAAATGACTCTTTTTATTTGATTTTCTTGACACGAACACTAACTTTAAGACACTTCAAACTTTCGAAAATTTAAAAGCACACTCCTAAAACTTAAGACTCAAAGACTCTCACACTCGCGAAAACTAAACCGAACCAAAACTAATCTTAAAGCAAAAGGCTAGCTAGCTAGCTCTCCCCCACGCTAAAATCATATGACGCCCTCGTCGTATCTTACAAAAAACCTAAGGGGGAAAACTCTATCTAATGGTACTTCCCGCAGCTATTGCACCACTTGCCCTTCATGTTCCCCACCATGCTGAATAACTTCCGCACGTTGCGATTCATAAATTTATAGTCATGTTTAACCACACGTTCCAAATATTCCATGCGCTGCCTCATCACCTCCATGGCTGGAAAGACTCGTCGACCGATGCGTAGAGCTCCGAGATGGAGTGACGGCAAGCCGCACAACACATCAGATGCATACCGAAAGGGTCGTCATCGCCAGGGTGTCCGCCACTGTCACCGCCGTCATCGTTGCCACCGCCGTTGGGGCCTTTGGGATTCTTCTTTTTGGGCACCTCTTCCCAATAATACAAGTCATTGTCGTCCCTTCCATCAACCACCCACGAGCTCGGGCTACGATCATCGGAATAGTCACTCCCCCCATGGTCTTTATGCTCGGGCACCTCCTTGTAATCCTTCCTCTTCATGCCTCGGATGCGCGCTGACCTTCGAACGGGAGTAGAGACCTTCTCCTCCTTGACGATGCAGCGAGATGCGATTGCTCCGGTCGGGACACGCCCTCCGCAACGGATGCGGGTGGTCTTCTTGATCTCCATGGGCAACTTGAGCTCGCGTCACTTCGCCTCCTCCATCGATGGCTCCTTTGCGCCTAGCATCAACTTTACGCTCTTCGGGGACGTCATGGCTGCTGTGTGGGTGCAAAAGAATGCGAGTTGGGATGGATTCCCCAGCTCCCATCTCGGCCAATTAAATAGTCCGAAAAGGAATACTCTAGAAACCGTATTTTCCTTTTTTTAAACTCCCCTTAAAATTTTCTGACCAAAGAAGGAAGTCAAAAACGCACGTCCCAGAGGAAACCGGCGGCGAACCGCCGCCCGGGCCCCCTGGGCCGGTCGGACCGGGCCGGCCGACCTGCCTCGGTTCGTGGGCTGGTGCTGTTCGGTTTTCCGTGTATCCCTTTTATTTCGCATTTCTAGCCCATGAGAAAAAGATAGCCCGGTAAAACTTCTCAAGAAACTCCAGAAAAATAAAAGAAAAACTATTTACAAAATCCTCACCTTGTTTTACATCCTAGGCTTGACGTTCGGGCTCTTCTTCCATGGTGAAGACATCAATATGGTGAAGAGGCACAACGTCAGGTTCGTAATAAATCTTAAGTCATTGACCATTCACCATGAATTGATCACCTTTCACATCCATGATGGTTACCGCTCCATTGGAGAGCACCGAATGAACAATGTAAGGTCCATCCCACTTGCTTTGCAATTTCCCCTTTCCGACGGTTTTAAACCTTGAATTGTAGAGGAGGACCTTATCTCCTTCTTTGAATTCCTTTTTCTTCAACCTTTTGTCATACCACCTTTTAATCCTCTGTTTGTATATGCTCGCATTTTCATATGCCTTCAACCTCATCTCCTCTAGCTCGCTTATTTGAATTCTTCGCTTTACCACTGCGGCATCTAGATCGAGGTTCATCTCTTTAATCGCCCAATAGGCTTTATGCTCTAACTCAACCGGAAGGTGACAAGCTTTACCATAGACAAATTGATAAGGGGTCATACCTATCGGTGTCTTGAACGCCGTTCGATATGCCCACAAAGCTCCATCTAATTTCTTTGACCAATCCTTGCCTCCCTTCTCTATGGCTTTGTTGAGGATGCTCTTTAATTGCCTATTCAATGTTTCTGCTTGTCCGTTAGTTTGTGGATGATAGGCCGTAGAAATCCTATGTTCAATTCCAAACTTGGACGAGCACTTTTTGAAATTCTTCCCGGTGAAGTGAGTTCCTCCATCGCTTATCAAGATTCTCGGAGTACCAAAGCGAGGGAAAATCATGCTCTTGATCATTGCAATGGACTCCTCCGTGGAAGCTTTATGACATGGCATGGCCTCTACCCACTTGGATATATAATCAACCATGACTAGGATATGCTCAAATCCATGTGAGGTTTTGAAGAGACCCATGAAGTCTATTCCCCACACATCGAATAAGTCGATTTGTAAATTATATTTCAAGGGCATGGAATTCCTTTGAGAAATATTCCCGGTTCTTTGGCATTCGGGGCATGACGCAACATATCTTTTAGTATCTTCATGTATCTCCGGCCAATAGAATCCGCTGGACCACACTTTTGCTTGGGTCCAAAAGTGGCTATAGTGTCCACCGTACTCCGCTGAGTGGCACTTTCTCAAAATTTCTAGCCTCTCTTCTCTTGGCACACATCTTCTCATGACTCCATCATTGCCAAGTTTGAAGAGGTAAGGCGAATCCCAAAAGTATTTTCGACTTTCGAAGACTATCCTCCTTTGAGTGGTTTTATCTAAATGATCAAGAGGCATCTTCAGAATTGCTCGAATCATATCAATCATCCAAGTATCTTTGTCGAGTACTCGATAGAGGTGGTCATCTCTAATTTAGTCTTCTATGGGCTCTTTATCATCTTGTCCACGGTTCATCCTAGACAAATGATCGGCCACAACATTTTCCATCCCCTTCTTATCACGAATTTCAACATCGAACTCTTGGAGAAGGAGGATCCAACGAATCAGTCTTGGTTTAGCATCCTTCTTAACCAAGAGATACTTGATGGCCGCGTGATCGGTGTAAACAATGACCTTCGAGTTCACGATGTAAGATTTGAATTTTTCAAAGGCAAATACCACTGCTAGCAACTCTTTCTCCATAGTGGCATAATTTAATTGTACCTCATTAAGAGTTTTACTAGCGTACTAAATGGTGTGAACTCGGCCTTCCTTTCTTTGACCCAAAACCGCTCTTATGGCGTAATCGCTTGCATCACACATGATCTCGAAAGGTTGGCTAATCCGGAGGTTGAATAATGGGAGCACTCACCAAAGCACTTTTCAAGGTCTGGAATGCCACTAAGCACTTCTCATCGAAGTCAAAAGCCACATCCTTTTGAAGGAGATGTGTTAAAGGCTTAGTGATGTTTGAGAAGTCCTTAATAAATCTTCTATAGAATCCGACATGGCCTAGAAAGCTCCTCAAAGGACTTAACATCCATCGGAGGTGGGAGTTGCTCAACCGTCTCCACTTTAGCTTTATCCACTTCGATTCCTCTCTCGGATATTGTGACAACCCGCCCAGGAAAGTACCGTACTATCGCCTAAGACCGATCCACTCTGGTCATTAAGCAATAATAAAGTACCATCCTGTCGTAAGTCGCCGGGTTAACGCCCGGTAAATCACTTGAATAGCACAAGGATCGATATATGCATTTAAACTCACTCGAAGGCGAGTCCAGAGATACAACAGCATTCAAATTCAAATGTGTACCCCGAAGGGTTTAATTATTACAAACCATGGTTTTGTCATGACAGAATAGTTCAGAGTTTCGAAAAGACACATCGGAAATTAACTAGCGGCAGCAAAGTCACCACGGGAGGCCATCCATGATGCTTCAGTAGTCGTCCTCCACCCACTCCAGCTCCCAGCCGGGCGGGATCTCACCGGGCCACACATCACCGAAGGCATTACCCGGATCAACACATCACGGCAAGGCCGAGTATACTAATACTCGGCAAGTCTTACCCGTCGGTGATAACTACTTCACCAAATCTAGACCATGAAAGGCTTTTTGGCTATTTGGGTTGCCTTTGCTAAAAAGTAACAAAGAGTAGGTCCTTACTTTCAAGATTTTAGCACAAGTTCTAGTAGTTTAATCTTTACTACATTAGCCAACTAGTACAAACAAAGTTGTACAATACAATTATTCAAACATCATCTTCATCAACTTCCATCATTAGGGATCACATGACTAGTGGAGTAAGTAGTCTCGGATAACGGTGAGAGGCCGACAATCGATTGATTATAAACCTTGCAAGGTAGACCCAAACACACGGTCGGCTGCCCCCGCGAGGACAACTCCCCAGGCCGTCCCCATAAATCCTCGGGTTGGGATCGAATCTTACAGTCTTTGGTGCAGGCTATCCGGCATACCCCGCGAGATACCCGGAGTCACCATACACCACCGGTAGCTAGCCGTGAGAGCGAATCCCAAGAGTAGTAATAGTAAGATCCCTCGCCGCCTCATTATGGTACTAGGCTTACCGGTCCCATACCCGGCATGTGCTTAGTACGTTCAAAGACTTAACCCACATAACCACTGGACCGGAGCCCAGATCCCATGCTCTTACCACGTGAGCAATCCATTTAAGGATATAGTATGATTCCTATCTAGGAACCTATTCTCGCGAGTGAGGTCATCACTCGACTTGTAACGGTCCTATAGCTTAGCAGCTATCGACCTATCATACTAGTAAGGACAAAAGGTACCTATGGATCATGCAACTAGGGTTTCATTCAACTCCTGAACGTAAATGCACAATCATTCATAGATAATTGAATAAAGAATTTTAAAACTGGGTTAGATGCACCGGAGCTTGCCTTCGTCAGCTAAGTTAGCTTGGGCACCCTCGGTGTCGAGTACGTCCACGTACTGCAGAGAACCTTCCGCTCCGCCTTCCTCGGTTTCGGGATCGGGGAGTAATCTCCGTCCGAAGATCTACACGGAATGCAATGCACTTTAGGTGATGTGATAGTTTGTTGTCTTATCCAACTCTAGTTGGTCATATTCACCTTAACAAGCATCTATCTAAGGTTTCTATTTGAGGAAGTCATTGGTTGTACATGGGTTATTCTTTTATTCCACATTTGAATAAAGGTTTTTATTTAAGGTTATCATTTCATGTGAAAGCTTCATTTCCTTTTATCTTCACCAACAAAGGTGTAATTAATATTTTTATTTATGAATTAAATTTCTTTATCGGTAATATTAATTAAATTTCTTTTATTTATATTAAGTACTATTTCCAAAAAGAAAAGGATTTAATTAAGGATTTCTATTTATTTTAATTTCCCTTTAATATTAAAAGGGCATTTAAGCTTTTTATTAATCAATTAAATTACCAAAAATTAAATGAGTGTTTCTTAAGCCTACTAGCACCTATCCTGGTCCATTGGACCCACATGTAAGTGTTGGATGCTAGGAAATTAAATATTATTGAAAATAACAGAGGTTATCTAGTGATTCCACTTAAATGCAAACAAAAATAAATAAGCATCAAAATTACCCAAACTTTCCGGTGGATGCTCTCCGGTCCTAAACACGTCTAAAAAGCTAGCATGTTCACATGGAACCTCTACTGAATTTGGTTTATTAATTTACAAAGGAAAACATGCATTAAACAAGAATAATTATTTCTGTTACTCCTAAATTCATGATTAATTCACAAGATGTGCCATTTGACATCACAAGACAGTGTGCACAAGTTGGGCTCAAGAACATAAATATACATGAAACATCATCTATGCGGTTACGCCGCAGATGGAAAAACATTTTTATAAAAAGATTCACATGATAACTTTGTGCAATTTTTTGGCACAAGCATCTAGTCTTATCCTAACTCACAACATATCCAAAGCTCAGCTACGGAGAAGCTATACATTTCAAGTTATAACGATTCAAGCATAACACATTTGTAATTTTTCTGCTAAACCTACTTTGAATCTAGCCACAAGTATACATCAAGTAGGTGGGGTTTAACATCCTGAGACCTACAAAATTTGTTTGGGAATTTTTGGAATTTTCTGTGAATTTCTAGGGATTTTCTAAGACTGTGGACTGAACTGTAAGAAAAGTTAGATAGACCTTTCACAGACTAGTCCTGCACTTTTACTTAAAACACCCTAACAAGAGTTGGATCTCTGCAATTGGGTCCCTGGCCGGCCGGCGGCACGGGCAAAGCCAAATTCCGGCTAGCCGGCGGCGATCCCGGTCGGGCAAGCGACCGTGGGGGACCACAAGCTCACCTAGGAGGGCTGGGTAGGTGCGGTTGGGGCGGAGAGGGCCTGCACGGCGGCGCTCGACGGTGACCGGCGAGCACAGCGGCGGTGGCTCGGATTCCCGGCGAGGAGAGCACGGGCTAGGACAACACGCGGCTGCGGGAGCCGTATTAGGGGCTAGGGGAGCTCGTAGGGTGGTTGGTCGGTGGGGAGGGCGAGCGGTGCTGGCGCACGGCGGTGACCGGCGGCGGCGCTCACGGCAGCTCGGTGTGCGGTGGGGTGGAGGCCAAATTGACGCGAACAAGCGCGCTTGTGAGCTGGCCTGGGTGCTAAGGAAGCGAACAGAAGGCTTGGACGGCGGCGAGCACAAACAAGGCGAGCTAGCACCAGCGGCGGCGGGAGGGCGGCGGCAATGGCGCGGCTGCTCGGTGCGGCGCGCGAGGAGAGGCAGGGGGGCTTTTATGCCCGGCTCGGGCGGCCCGTGGGTGACGCGCCGGGTGACGGCGGAAGATGCGGCCGTGCTACGGCCCGTCGAGGCGCGCGCGTACGGCGGCGACGCCGCCGACGGACCGGCCGGTCCGTGCGCGCGCGCGCGCGTACGGCGGCGCGGACGCCAAGGCGCCTCGGGACGGAGCGCATCGGGGCGCGGGGCATCGGGACACGGCGTGGCGCGGACGTCGAGGCCTCGGGCGGCGCGGGCACGGGCGCGGGGGCAAGGCCGCCGGCGGGCGGCGGCGGCGGCGCACTTGCGCGCGCGACGTCGCGGCGCGAGGCGCTCCGGTGCTTGGCGGTGACACCGGTGCTGTGTTCAAGCCACTATTTCTCCAAAAATTTGAATACAACTTGACCAAACAATGAATACCAAAGTTGTAGATCTAAGTACCAGCTACAACTTTCCCAAAGGTTGTATGGGGTTTTACTGTTTAGATTTGAATCTAGAGGAATGTCAACTTTGAATGTCAACATGATTTTGTCAACAGTAGAATCTGTCTTGCAAGGGCTTTTTCACAATTTTCCTCTCCAAATCAGCAATGCCACTCTACATGAAAGTTGCGTCCCTCAACAAGATCTACAACTTTCCCAAAGGTAGAATTTTAAGTGTTTAGGTGAATTTTGGAGAACGAGGCAAAAGTTCCGGCAGACACCTGTGGACACTGGGTGGCAAGGGGGTTTTGACCCACCCTTTGACCAAGGGTTGACCCCACAAGTGTTTTACTATTCACTAGGGTCACTTAGGGGTATGGTAGGGAGTTTTCATGGGTGAGGGCCCAGGTTGACCTAGGGTTGACCATTTGACCGGCTAATCGTGTCGTTAGGGTTAATGAGGGTAATTAAAAACCTGGGGCGTCACAGCCTACCCCCCTTAGAGGAATCTCGTCCCGAGATTCGACTTGACAACGAAGAGATGGGGAAAAGGACTCACTGGTTCGGGATTGGAGGAAACCCGGATACTTGGTGTTGAGATAATCCTCCGTCTCCCACGTGGCTTCTTCTTCCGTGTGATGGCTCCATTGGATCTTGTACATTCGCACGGTTTGCCTCCGGGTCTTTCGCTCTTTTTGATCTAGCACCTTTAAGGGATGCTCGACGAGCGAGAAATCCGGCTCGATCCAAGCATTAGCTTCTGTGATGATCTCATTTTCCGGAACAGGCATTCCTTTCTTCAACTGAGTTACATGAAACACATTGTGAACCGCGGAAAACCGTTCTGGCAATTGGATAC
This sequence comes from Cenchrus americanus, assembly GCA_947561735.1. NCBI lineage: Eukaryota > Viridiplantae > Streptophyta > Magnoliopsida > Poales > Poaceae > Cenchrus > Cenchrus americanus. Next base: position 139,896,997 of record OX387240.1, read on the forward strand.
GGTAGGCCACGGGTCCACATACTTCTATTACTTCGTAGGGTCCAATGTAGCACGGGGCTAACTTCCCTTTAACTCCGAACCTTTGCACACCTTTGGTGGGGGATACCTTCAAATATACATGATCTCCCACTTCAAAGTGTCGAGGTGCGGTCCCCTTGTCATGATAACTCTTTTGTCTCATCTGGGCCATCTTCAAATTTGCTCTTATCACTTGTACCTTCGCTTCGGCCTCTTTTACTAACTCTGGTCCAAAGAGTGTTCTTTCTCCGGCCTCTGACCAATTCAGTGGAGTGCGGCATCTGCGTCCGTATAAAGCATCGAACGGTGCCATTTTCAAGCTGGCCTGATAGCTGTTATTGTAGGAGAACTCTGCTAAGGACAAGCACTTGTCCCAACTCTTGTCAAAGTGCAAGATGCTTGCTCTCAACATGTCCTCTAGGATCTGGTTTATCCTCTCCGTCTGGCCATCTGTCTGAGGGTGATAACTGGAACTACGGAGTAGCTGGGTTCCCAAACACTCATGCAACTGCTCCCAAAAACGGGCCACAAACTGAGTCCCTCTATCAGAAATTATGGTCTTTGGGATTCCATGTAGACGAACTATGTGGTCCACGTACAACTCTGCATACTGTTGCACGGAGTAAGTGGTGTGCACGGCAATGAAGTGAGCAGTCTTGGTAAGTCTATCCACAATCACCCAAATAGAATCCTTCTTCCTAGGGGTCAGGGGTAAACCTACAATAAAATCCATACTAATGTCATCCCATTTCCACATAGGTATCGACGGGGGTTGGAGTACTCTGCCGATTTCAAATGACTTGCTTTCATCCGGTGGCAAGTATCGCACTCGGCTACATACTTGGCTACATCCACCTTCATATTAGACCACCAAAAGTTCCGCTTTAGATCTTGGTACATCTTGGTACTACCGGGGTGAATAGAGAACTTGGATTGGTGAGCTTCATCTAGGATGATCTTCTTGATTTACGGATCAACGGGGATCACTAGGCGTTTTCCAAACCGGACCACCTCTTGGGGATCCTTCCGGAAACAAGTGTACTTCGGGTCTCCTTCCACTAGTTTCTCCCCCCGATGGTTTGGATATTCGCATCATTGCGGCCGGGCGGTGACAATTCGTCATAAAAGGTCGGATTCTCGCCGTCAAGGCATAAAGAATTCCCTGCGGTACCACTTCTAGGCTGAGCTTTCTCATTTCCTCACACAGGGGTTCACTGACTGCCACCAACTCTAGGTGGTTGCAATGATCCTTGCGGCTAAGAGCATCCGCAACAACATTTGCTTTGCCCGGATGATAGTGCACTTCTAAATCATAATCCTTGATCAACTCAAGCCATCTTCTCTGCCTCATATTCAACTCGGACTGGGTGAAGATATATTTGAGGCTCTTGTGATCAGTGAAGATATTGCAACGATTGCCCATTAGATAATGTCTCCAGATCTTGAGGGCATGAACAACGACGCTAACTCAAGATCATGGGTAGGATAGTTGAGTTCATGGGGTCGAAGGGCTCGCGAAGCATAGGCAATGACTCGGCCTTCTTGCATAAGGACACGGCCAAGACCGGTGCCTGATGCGTCACGAAGACTTCAAATGGCTTGGAGTTATCGGGCTGAGCTAGCACTGGGGCTGAAGTTAGATGTTGTCTCAGGGTGTGAAAAGCTTTCTCACATGCTTCACTCCACACGAATTTCACTCCCTTCTTGAGTAATTCGGTCATGGGTTTTGCGATTCTAGAAAAGTCAGGAATGAATCGACGGTAATATCCCGCCAATCCTAGGAAACTGCGGATTTGATGCACGGATTTGGGTGGTTTCCAATCCATTACCTCCTGAACTTTGCTAGGATCTACGGAAATACCATCGTGAGAAATGGTGTGCCCTAAGAATTTGACACTTTTCGGCCGGAATTCGCATTTGGAGAATTTAGCATAAAGGCGATGATCTCGTAAACGGCGAAGGACAACTCGAGAGATGGTTGGCGTGTTCCGCCTCGTTTTTAGAATAGATGAGGATATCATCGATAAAGACCACGACAAACTTATCGAGCTCCGCCATGAATACGGAGTTCATGAGGTACATGAAGTAGGCGGGTGCGTTAGTGAGTCCGAAGGACATGACTAAGAACTCGTAAAGACCATAACGAGTGGAAAAAGCGGTTTTAGGAATATCGCATGGTCGAATCTTGATTTGGTGGTAGCCGAACGAAGGTCAATCTTAGAGAAGACTTTGGCACCGGCCAATTGATCAAACAAGACATCAATTCGAGGAAGTGGGTATTTGTTTTTGATGGTGACTGCATTGAGTGGACGGTAGTCTACGCACATTCTCAAACTACCATCTTTCTTTTTGACAAAGAGAGCGAGCAACCCCAAGGACAAGAGCTCGGGCGAATGTAACCCTTATCTAGCAATTCTTGGAGTTGGGTTTTTAGCTCGGCTAGCTCTTTGGGTGGCATGCGATAAGGTCTTTTGGAAATGGGTGCGGTACGGGTTGGAGTTCGATCACAAACTCGACATCTCTGTCTGGTGGCATACCAGGCAATTCGTCAAGAAATACATCCGGGTACTCATACACTACGGGAATCTCATCAAGGGAGGAGATAATGGTCGCATAGGCAAAAGAGTTGGTACCGTCCTGGAAAGGTAGGTACAAGGTGGTGTGCCCGACCGTAGGAGAGTTGATCTCTACGACCCTATCTGATATATCTAGAACCACCTTATGTTGATTCATCCATTCCATACCCAAAATAACATCCATGCTTCCTAACTGGATGACTATTAGATTAGATTGAACGACCCAACTTCCTAATCTTAGAGGAACTCCGAAAATCACTAACTGAGACGTGATGTTTCCACCAGGTGTGGTAATTTTATAAGTAGATTTGGTTGGTACTCCTCTTAGACCTATTTTGTCTAGTAGACTCTCATTTATGAAACTATGGGTGGCTCCCGAATCAAATAAGACCTTGACAGGAGTGGTATTGATAGAGAATGTACCCGTGAGTACTGGAGCTCCTGCGGGAATGTCACTCATGGTAGTGAAGTTCAGCTTGCCCTGGCGCACTTGCACCATGGGTTTCTTGGCCGGAGTGGCCGGCTTGTTTCCCGTATTCGGTTCTCGCGGGTTTGACTTGATCTGCCCGGGCTTGGGACACTCATTAATGTAGTGCCCTAGCGGCCACGCTTATAGCAACGGCGATCACCAACATCACGAGGGGGTGCATTAGGCTTCGGAGCCTGCTGTCGGGCACGGCGGAACCGGAAGTTCCCGGCGAGCTTGCCCCCGGAATGGCTTCATCGTCCGGCGTCCGGTTGAAGATTCTTCGGGATGGGCCCGGAGCTTCCTTCTTCACAAAGCGAAACTTCTTGTGTGTTCCGCTGCCTGGGGTGAAACCGGACATCTTCTTGTTGTCCCCATGGGCTTTCTTCATAGCATCTTCTTGCGAGATAGCTTTATTCACGAGTTGATGGAAGTTGGCGGGCTCGAGCAGATTTAGGCGCTCATACAGCTTGCCATCAAGCCCGTCACGGAACCTCTCCATCTTCTTGGCATCCGTATCAACATGATGCCCACCGTACTGGCATAAGCTATTGAATTTCTGAGCATAGCGGTACACGGAGTCAGATCCTTGACGAAGGGCTAGCGACTCCCTCATCTTCCGGTCCATAAGACCCTTGGGGATGTGATGACTCTTGAAAGCTTGCTTGAATTCTTCCCAAGTCACGGCGTGATTTCGCCGCATGGACTTGAAATGGTCCCACCACATCAAAGCTTCGCCTCGCGGTTGTAGGGCTGCGAAGTTCGCTTTGTTCTCCTCCGAACAAGGCAAAGACAAAGGCGAGAGAATTTCGCCTCTATGGCCTTGACCCAAGCCTCGGCTTCCGAGAGGGTCTTCTCGCTTTCGCGAACGTTGGCGGCTTCATGGCGATGAACTCGGGCATACGTGGTGACCTCGGTTAGGTCCCTCGTGGTTGGCCCCATGTGGCGGCCCTCGGTTCATCTGCCGGGGCGATCCGCCGCCGTGTCCGCAAGATCTGGCGCAGCACCTCGGTCTGGGTGGCCATGAAAGCCTCCGTCGGGTTCATGGGCGGGGGTGGCGGCAAGTCACCACTACCACTCGCTCCAAAACCGTTGGGAGAGCTGCGCGTGGTTCCCACCATCTGAAAAGTGAGCGTTATTAGTGAGATAACTGAAAGCTTACTCCCAAATGATGACAAGCATGATCATGCATTATCACATCCCATTAGTACGTAAATAATGAGTACAGCATCAAGCACAACATTCTATAGCCACCAAGATTTATAGAATCGTTTCTCTTAACATGGTTAGGACGGTGATTGCTCAACTGCGTGGCTCCTAATCACTTCCGAACGATTGTCGTTATCCCGAATACCAAAGAAGATGGTATACAAACGAGCACTTATATGCTGGCAACGAGTGACGTTCGTAAAGATGCCTTGCTTTACCTACGGTCTCAGGAGATAAACAATGCATTCTTTTGACAAGCGTGATCATTCGCAACGAATTATCCAAAGATATGGTATTTAGCACAAGAAAATTCAATTTGAAGACAACGGAATTCACTTAAAGCATACAAGCTTAAGAATTCTTATTACAACATGACAGAACAAGGTTCAACGTCATTACAACTTGATTTGAACAACAAGACAACACATGATACAATAGTTGCTTGGCACGAAGACGTGATGTCAAGCCAACTACTCTAACATCTCGAAAACAGCTCGATATGATCGGCATCCTCCTGCTTCCTGCTGTCGGCAACCTAGTTGCCCACTGAAGCACCACTGTACGAAGGCGAAGCTGGGGGAGTCGGTAGCGGTGGTCTCGCACGGCTCGTCGATCCGGACCGGACACGGCCCTCGCTGCTCCTCCGGTGTGCACATGCGGGGGCGATGGGCTGTAAGGCCACTATAGCCGCAAGGCGCCACCTATACCTCGGCCTCCCGCACCTGCCTCCGCATATCGGCAATGTTCTGCAGCGGGGGTCGGCCTCTCTATCTCGTGTGCGTCGGCATCCTCCTCTAGTGCATTGTTCTCTCGTCTCTAGGTCCACGATCCTCTGGAGGTTGTCACCTCGCTCGAGCTCCAACCGGAACCTCCTAGTACGCGACTGTCGTTCTCCTCCGCCGCACACCGGGTAAGCGTGAAGTTCAGCCGCCGGTGTCTTCGCCGAAAGCTGCTCCCAATCGCGCCTAGATGCCTCCAAGCGGCGTGCAATAATCGCTGCGGTGTTAAAACGCAGCCCCTGGAGTGTGAAAACCACGTTCAGGCAACGGGCAAGTGTCTGAGTAACATCCAACGGCTCTGCTAGGGTCAGTAACTCCCGTAGATGGTCCAAACGATCCAACCAAGCTGGGTCGTGAGGACTCACGGCCGGAAACAGTCCAAACGGGGAAAGAGCTACCACAGTAGGGTTGTGGTCACAAAAGTCTGTCAGCACTCTGAGGGCGGCTGACTCCACGGACTCGTGCGTGATAAATCCCCAGTAAATAAAACTCAGGTCAAACCAGTCGGTGTGATCAGGGTGCGGCAGCACAGTCACGATCACCCTGCAACGGGGAACACCAAAGCGCTCAAACTCCTTCACCTCGTACGTCGGCGGGGTAAGGTAGCCTGCGGCACTGAGTGCTTCCCACGCCAAGCGCGGAAAACCCTCCCAGTGCAACCCGTTGGTACGGATCGTACCGTCAGCGTCGAACTGGTGAAACACGGGGAAATCCATCTGTACACAAAGGTAACCCATGTCAGATCTCAAAAGAGAACGGCATGACAAATGGTGAAGTTCTGGCAGTTGTGAACAAAATTTCATAACCAAAAGCCCAGAAACCTCAAAATTTTCCCAACTTCTAAATTATTCCTTTAATACTCTTAATTGGGATTTTATGGTTGAACAACGATCAAGGAAACAAGATGGAGGGTCCTTACTTGGATGTGCCTAAAGGAAAAGTGAACCAACCCAACAAATTAGAATTGAGACTTGCTATTCAAGGTAACTAGTTAAAGAGCAACTGCTTTTAACAATTTGGTTTAGTTAACCTAGCACATGTTAACAAAATTTTCACAAAATTTCGGCAGCATGACGGCTAGGTATGAGGGGTATTCTAGTTTATAAAAAGCACACACTAGCATAAACTTCCTTAGAGAACACATGGAAATCTCGATTTTTGGGTCCATTTTAGTTGTTTCGATTTTTATCATGCATGCAGGACGTCCTATTCGACCTCACATGGCAATCAGGCCAAAAATCGAAGTTAGTGCCGGTGGCAAGGCTTTTAATCGTCTCTCCCTATAATATCTAGTCGAGAGCTATACGGTACTCGCTTAACAACTAACGAAGCGCTGTTATGTACCTGCAGAAAACGAACCTTTCGTGCCAGCACGTCACGAAAGCGTCCACATTCATTACCGTTCACTATAGAAACGGTATCCATGCGTTAAGCCGCTACATGGACAGCGTCCAACCTCGGACACCCTCCGTTCGAATGGAGTGTATCCTTGCCTCGCATGAGCGACATGCGGAATGCTCACATATGAAACACGTGGCGACACACAACTCACAAACAGACGCGAAGATGGGATCCGTGGAAAGGATCACTCCAACCCTCGCAATTCCCGTGATGCGGAACAGCACACGTATAAAACACGTGGCCCCTAGTTTGGTTGTGCATAAAAGTAAGTCTGACATAAAGTAATGTGCTGGAAGTTAGCAAAATAAACCATAAGTTAATTAAGCCACCTGAAAGAACCCAAAATTCCCTCTAGGGCCTCTCGGTCTAGATTATCCTTAGCGGACCAACGTATTTTTTGGAAAATCAGAAAATCTTGGCATATTTTATTCAAAAATCAGTAATTAAGGTTTATTAATTAATCTCTGGTGCATATAAGCTCTGATACCAACTGTGACAACCCGCCCAGGAAAGTACCGTACTATCGCCTAAGACCGATCCACTCTGGTCATTAAGCAATAATAAAGTACCATCCTGTCGTAAGTCGCCGGGTTAACGCCCGGTAAATCACTTGAATAGCACAAGGATCGATATATGCATTAAAACTCACTCGAAGGCGAGTCCAGAGATACAACATCATTCAAATTCAAATGTGTACCCCGAAGGGTTTAATTATTACAAACCATAGTTTTTGTCATGACAGAATAGTTCAGAGTTTTGAAAAGACACAGCGGAAATTAACTAGCGGAAGCAAGTCACCACGGGAGGCCATCCATGATGCTTCGGTAGTCGTCCTCCACCCACTCCAGCTCCCAGCCGGCGGGATCTCACCGGGCCACACATCACCGAAGGCATTACCCGGATCAACACATCACGGCAAGGGCCGAGTATACTAATACTCAGCAAGTCTTACCCGTCGGTGATATCTACTCCACCAAATCTAGACCATGAAAGACTTTTTGGCTATTGGGTTGCCTTTGCTAAAAAGTAAAAAAGAGTAGATCCTTACTTTCAAGATTTTAGCACAAGTTCTAGTAGTTTAATCTTTACTACATTAGCCAACTAGTACAAACAAAGTTGTACAATACAATTATTCAAACATCATCTTCATCAACTTCCATCATTAGGGATCACATGACTAGTGGAGTAAGTAGTCTCGGATAACGGTGAGAGGCCGACAATCGATTGATTATAAACCTTGCAAGGTAGACCCAAACACACGGTCGGCTGCCCCCGCGAGGACAACTCCCCAGGCCGTCCCCATAAATCCTCGGGTTGGGATCGAATCTTACAGTCTTTGGTGCAGGCTATCCGGCATACCCCGCGAGATACCCGGAGTCACCATACACCACCGGTAGCTAGCCGTGAGAGCGAATCCCAAGAGTAGTAATAGTAAGATCCCTCGCCGCCTCATTATGGTACTAGGCTTACCGGTCCCATACCCGGCATGTGCTTAGTACGTTCAAAGACTTAACCCACATAACCACTGGACCGGAGCCCAGATCCCATGCTCTTACCACGTGAGCAATCCATTTAAGGATATAGTATGATTCCTATCTAGGAACCTATTCTCGCGAGTGAGGTCATCACTCGACTTGTAACGGTCCTATAGCTTAGCAGCTATCGACCTATCATACTAGTAAGGACAAAAGGTACCTATGGATCATGCAACTAGGGTTTCATTCAACTCCTGAACGTAAATGCACAATCATTCATAGATAATTGAATAAAGAATTTTAAAACTGGGTTAGATGCACGGAGCTTGCCTTCGTCGGCTAAGTTAGCTTGGGCACCCTCGGTGTCGAGTACGTCCACGTACTCTTGCAGAGAACCTTCCGCTCCGCCTTCCTCGGTTTCGGGATCGGGGAGTAATCTCCGTCCGGAAGATCTACACGGAATGCAATGCACTTTAGGTGATGTGATAGTTTGTTGTCTTATCCAACTCTAGTTGGTCATATTCACCTTAACAAGCATCTATCTAAGGTTTCTATTTGAGGAAGTCATTGGTTGTACATGGGTTACTCTTTTATTCCACATTTGAATAAAGGTTTTTATTTAAGCTTATCATTTCATGTGAAAGCTTCATTTCCTTTTATCTTCACCAACAAAGGTGTAATTAATATTTTTATTTATGAATTAAATTTCTTTATCAGTAATATTAATTAAATTTCTTTTATTTATATTAAGTACTATTTCCAAAAAGAAAAGGATTTAATTAAGGATTTCTATTTATTTTAATTTCCCTTTAATATTAAAAGGGCATTTAAGCTTTTTATTAATCAATTAAATTACCAAAAATTAAATGAGTGTTTCTTAAGCCTACTAGCACCTATCCTGGTCCATTGGACCCACATGTAAGTGTTGGATGCTAGGAAATTAAATATTATTGAAAATAACAGAGGTTATCTAGTGATTCCACTTAAATGCAAACAAAAATAAATAAGCATCAAAATTACCCAAACTTTCTGGTGGATGCTCTCTGGTCCTAAACACGTCTAAAAAGCTAGCATGTTCACATGGAACCTCTACTGAATTTGGTTTATTAATTTACAAAGGAAAACATGCATTAAACAAGAATAATTATTTCTGTTACTCCTAAATTCATGATTAATTCACAAGATGTGCCTTTTGACGTCACAAGACAGTGTGCACAAGTTGGGCTCAAGAACATAAATATAATTAACATGAAAAATCATCTATGCAGTTCTGCCAGAGATGGAAAAACATTTTTATAAAAAGATTCACATGATAACTTTGTGCAATTTTTGGCACAGCATCTAGTCTTATCCTAACTCACAACATATCCAAAGCTCAGCTACAGAGAAGCTATACATTTCAAGTTATAACAGATTCAAGCATAACACATTTGTAATTTTTCTGCTAAAACTACTTTGAATCTAGCCACAAGTATACATCAAGTAGGTGGGGTTTAACATCCTGAGACCTACAAAATTTGTTTGGGAATTTTTGGAATTTTCTGTGAATTTCTAGGGATTTTCTAAGACTGTGGACTGAACTGTAAGAAAAGTTAGATAGACCTTTCACAGACTAGTCCTGCACTTTTACTTAAAACACCCTAACAAGAGTTGGATCTCTGCAATTGGGTCCCTGGCCGGCCGGCGGCACGGGCAAAGCCAAATTCCGGCTAGCCGGCGGCGATCCTGGTCGGGCAAGCGGCCGTGGGGGACCACAAGCTCACCTAGGAGGGCTGGGTAGGTGCGGTTGGGGCGGAGAGGGCCTGCACGGCGACGCTCGACGGTGACTGGCGAGCACAGCGGCGGCGGCTCGGATTCCCGGCGAGGAGAGCACGGGCTAGGACAACACGCGGCTCTGGGAGCTGTATTAGGGGCTAGGGGAGCTCGTAGGGTGGTTGGTCAGTGGGGAGGGCGAGCGGTGCTGGCGCACGGCGGTGACCGGCGGCGGCGCTCATGGCGGCTCGGTGTGCGGCGGGGTGGAGGCCAAATTGACGCGAACAAGCGCGCTTGCGAGCCGGCACGGGTGCTAAGGAAGCGAACGGAAGGCTTGGACGGCGGCGAGCACGAGCAAGGCGAGCTAGCACGGCGGCGGCGGGATGGCGGCGGCAATGGCGCGGCCGCTCGGTGGCGGCGCGCGAGGAGAGGCGGGGGGCTTTTATACCGGCTCGGGCGGCCGTGGGTGACGCGCCGGTGACGGCGGAAGATGCGGCCGTGCTACGACGCGTCGAGGCGCGCGCGTACGGCGGCGGCGCCGCCGACGGACCGGCCGGTCCGTGGCGCGCGCGCGTACGGCGGCGCGGACGCCAAGGCGCCTCGGGACGGAGCGCATCGGGGCGCGGGGCATCGGGACGCGGCGTGGCGCGGACGTCGAGGCCTCGGGCGGCGCGGGCACGGGCGCCGGGGCAAGGCCGGCGGTGGGCGGCGACGGCGGCGCACTGCGCGCGGGACGTCGCGGCGCGACGCGCTCTGGTGCTTGGCAGTGACACTGGTGCTGTGTTCAAGCCACTATTTCTCCAAAAATTTGAATACAACTTGACCAAACAATGAATACCAAAGTTGTAGATCTAAGTACCAGCTACAACTTTCCCAAAGGTTGTATGGGGTTTTACTGTTTAGATTTGAATCTAGAGGAATGTCAACTTTGAATGTCAACATGATTTTGTCAACAGTAGAATCTGTCTTGCAAGGGCTTTTTCACAATTTTCCTCTCCAAATCAGCAATACCACTCTACATGAAAGTTGCATCCCTCAACAAGATCTACAACTTTCCCAAAGGTAGAATTTTAAGTGTTTAGGTGAATTTTGGAGAACGCGGCAAAAGTTCCGGCAGACACCTGTGGACACTGGGTGGCAAGGGGGTTTTGACCCACCCTTTGACCAAGGGTTGACCCCACAAGTGTTTTACTATTCACTAGGGTCACTTAGGGGTATGGTAGGGAGTTTTCATGGGTGAGGGCCCAGGTTGACCTAGGGTTGACCATTTGACCGGCTAATCGTGTCGTTAGCGTTAATGAGGGTAATTAAAAACCTGGGGCGTCACAGATATAACATGTCCAGCCACTATGCCTTGCTTTACCATGAATTGGCACTTTCCCAATTTAGCGCCAAGTCTACCTCCGCACATCTTATGAGGACCTTATCCAAGTTTGCCAAGCAATCCACGAACGTCTTCCCATGAACGGAAAAATCATCCATGAACACCTCGACAATATCTTCGATGAATTCCGAGAATACGACCATCATGCAATGTTGAAAAGAGTCCGGAGCGTTGCATAGACCGAAGGGCATCCTTCTATATGCAAACGTTCCATAAGGGCATGTAGATGTTGTTTTGTGTTGATCATCCGGGTGAATGGGAATTTGCATGAACCCTGAGTACCCATCAAGAAAGCAAAAATAAGTGTGGTTTGCTAATCTCTCGAGCATCTCATCAATGAACGGTAAGGGGAAGTGATCTTTCTTCGTTGCTTTGTTTAGCTTTCTATAATCGATACACATCCGCCACCCGGTCACTGTGACGCCCCAGGTTTTTATTTAACCCTAATTGTCGGTCAACCCTGCTGACAATGGTCAAATCACGGTCAACCTGGGTCCTCACCTTGAAAACTCACCAACCAACTGTAATTACACTTTTGATCTAGTGGACACACATGTGGGGTCAACACATGGTCAAAGCCTTGGTCAAACCCCACTTAAACCCTAGCGACCCTAGATGTCTTCCGGAACTTTTGCCGCGTTCTCCAAAATTCACCTAAACACTTAAAAGTCTACCTTTATGAAGGTTGTCCAACTTGTTGAGGGACACAACTTTCATGTAGATGGGCTTTTCAAATTTTGAGTGGAAAAAAGTGAAAAACTTTCTCAAAGGTCAGTACCTCCTGTTCATGGCAATTGAGTGGCATTCAAAGTTGGCAAGCCCTTCCTGCAAAATCTATTGAGAAAAACACTATATAGCCTTTTTGAAAGTGGTAGAGGATAGCTAGATCTACAACTTTCGTATTCATCGGTTGGTACATTTCTATTCAAAAAGTTGGAGTTATTCGCGCTCAAACAAGGGATCAGCAACACAAATTCGTGTCGGCCGCGCCCCGCGTCGCGACGCCGCGCCCACGCACCCGTGCCCCCTCGGCGTCCGCGCCCGAGGCCACGCCCGGCCGAGGCGCCCCGCCGTCCCGGGTCGCGTGCCTTCCCCGAGGTCGTCGCCGCTCCCGAGACGCCTCGACTACCCCGTGCCACGTGCCTCCCCGCCGCCGCGTCGTACGCGCGCCGCGCATGCGACGGACCGCCGGTCCGTCCGAGGCCCGGCCGTACGCGCGCCGGCCGAGGAGTGCCGTAGCACGGCGGAATCTCGGCCCTCGTCATCCCGCCGTCACCGTCGGTCGTTTGCGCGACCTATATAAGGCGCCCGCCTCATCCTTGTGTCCGCACAGCCGCGCCACCCCGCCATCCGCGCCGCCGCCATCGAGCTGCGCCCCTCACTGCCTTCCACAGTCAAGCAACCGCCCATACCCCTTCCCTAGACCTTATAGGACCGTCGCGTGCCACTTGTTGTCCGGGCCGAGCCCGTGTCATCGCCGGAGCCGAGCCGCCGCGGCGCCGCCGCCGGTCCTCGCCGTGCGCCCACGCCGGCACGTTCTCCGCCCCAACTCCGGTCACCCCCGGGCCTTAGGTGAGCACACGGTCGTGCCCCGCCGCTTCCCCGGCCGGGAGCGCGGCCGGCTCGCCGGAATTCGGCCGGCGCCGCCGCCTCCCATGGCCAAGGCCCTGATTGCAAGCCCCTAGTTAGTTCTAGGGTGTTTTCCGTGAACTAGGTGATAGAGGGGGAGTGCCCGATCTTTCGGTCAGTGGAGATAGCTTCGATCTGGTGGGAGACGACCCTCACGATCCGACTACGACGAGCGAGACTCGAAGCGCCAATGCAATCGCTGAACCAACTCCCGATGGTTACCGACCTTGCCGGCGCAAGATCAGCCTGATCACGAAGATCAATTCCTGTGCGCAATCGAAGAACGAACAAAAATCCGAGGCGAGCAATCTTAATATCACTCGAAAGTGGAGTTCTGAATCACAGAGGACAACACGTATTTGTGCGTGTTCTGGTGTAGCTAAAGCTAGATGTAAAACAAAACTCAAGTCTGAAAATTAAAGAGGAGTCTATCTAAATAGGGGGCGCAGCTCCTGGCGGATAAGGAAGGGGCGTGCGGCCAGGAGGAGGGTGGCAGCGCCCAACCCTAGGCGCCCCAACCCAGGCTGCCTGTTGGGCCATCTTCTATGCTTCTGGACCTTCGTTCTTCAATAGCATGATGTAGTTCAATTCCCTTGCACGAGCCCGAGTAATTGGCCCAGGTGGAGGGAGTGACGTCTGGGCTGGAGGTGCGCCTAGTGGTGTAGATGGCGCCTGAGGTGCTTCCGGTGCTGCTGGTGTAGATGTACGTGTGATGTAGTTCGTGTCCTCATCATCCTCCCCTTCTTGAACTGAAGTCGTCCTCGACGGCAACTCGTCATCTTCGCCCGCGTATGGTTTCAAATCTGCAACATTAAAACTAGTGGAAACACCAAACTCCGCAGGCAGGTCAAGAACATAAGCATTTTCATTAATCTTGGTTAGCACTTTAAAAGGACCAGCAACACGAGGCATTAATTTAGAGTGGCGCAAAGCGGAAAAAACGATCCTTTCGTAAATGCAACCAAACCATATCACCAGGCTCAAAAGTAACAAGTTTTCTACCTTTACTACCAACGCAACTTGATACTTAGCATTAGCGACGAAAGAATGTTTTGGTGAGTTTGTTCATGCGGATTAATCATTTGTTCAACATGTGCAACAACATCTATGTGCGAGACGTCCTCAGCATCAAGTGAAAATAAATCAATAGGCGCCCGCGTAATGTAACCATACACAATCTGAAAAGGACTCATCTTTGTAGAAGAATGTGTTGCATGATTATAAGCAAACTCAACATGAGGCAAACAATCTTCCCAATGTTTCAAATTTTTATCTAGAACAGCCCTAAGCATGGTTGACAAAGTCCTATTAACCACCTCAGTTTGCCCATCAGTCTGAGGGTGACAAGTTGTACTAAACAGCAATTTAGTTCCCAATTTATTCCAAAGTGATCTCCAAAAATGACTGAGAAACTTAGCATCACAATCAGAGACTATTGCATTTGGAATACCATGCAAACGAATAATCTCTCTAAAGAACAAATCAGCAACACGACTAGCATCATCTGTCTTATGACAAGGTATGAAATGAGCCATTTTGGAGAAACGATCAACAACCACAAAAATGCTATCCCTCCCCTTCTTAGTTCGAGGCAATCCCAAACAAAATCCATCGAAATATCAAGCCAAGGAGAGGTAGGGACAGGCAAAGGCATATACAAACCATGATTGCTCAATCGTGACTTAGCTTTCTGACAAGTAGTGCAACGTGCAACAACGTGCTCAACATCTTTGCGCATCCGGGGCCAAAAAAAGTGGGCATCCAGCACCTCATGCATCTTGTAAACGCCAAAATGCCCCATGAGACCGCCTCCATGTGCTTCCTGCAACAACAACAGACGAACCGAACTAGCTGGAACACACAGCTTGTTAGCGCGAAACAGGAACCCGTCCTGCAGGTGAAATTTGCCCCAAGGTTTCCCATTAACACAATGAGCGAAAACATCTTTGAAATCAGCGTCGTCCACATATAAATCTTTCACAGTTTGCTAGCCAAAAATTTTAAAATCTAACTGTGACAGCATAGTATAACAACGAGAAAAAGCATCAGCGATAACATTATCCTTCCCGTTCTTGTGTTTTATGATGTAAGGAAAGGACTCAATAAATTCGACCCTTTTAGCATGACGACGGTTCAGATTTGTTTGGGTACGAATATGTTTCAAAGCCTCATGATCCGAATGAATTATAAACTCGCGATGCCAAAGATAGTGCTGCCATGTTTGCAAAGTTCGCACTAAAGCATAAAGTTCCTTATCATAAGTTGAGTATTTCAAGCTAGCACCACTTAATTTCTCGCTAAAGTAAGCAACTAGTTTACCTTCTTATAACAAAATAGCACCTAGCCCAATACCACTAGCATCGCATTCCAGCTCAAACACTTTAGTAAAATCAGGCAACTGCAAGAGAGGAGCGTGGGTTAACTTATCTTTCAATGTGGTGAACGCTACCTCCTGTGCATCACTCCAAGCAAAAGGAACATCTTTCTTTGTAAGCTCATGTAGAGGTGCTGCAATGGTGCTAAAATCACGGACAAAACGGCGGTAGAAACCTACAAGACCAAGAAAACTCCGAATCTGGGTAACCGTTGTCGGTGTAGGCCACTCCCGAATAGCATCAATCTTGCTGCTGTCCACCTCAATACCCTGTGGAGTAACAACATAACTAAGAAACGAGACACATTGTGTGCAGAAGATGCATTTTTCAATGTTAGCAAATAAATGGGCAGCCCTCAATGCGTCAAAAACAGCACGCAAATGTTCTAAATGCTCTGCCATAGACTTGCTGTAAATCAAGATATCGTCAAAATAGACAACGACAAACAATCCTATGAAGGGCCTCGAACTTCATTCATCAAGCGCATAAAAGTGCTGGGAGCATTAGTCAAACCAAACGGCATAACCAACCATTCATATAAGCCAAATTTAGTTTTAAAAGCCGTTTTCCATTCATCTCCCAATATCATTCTAATCTGATGGTAACCACTACGCAAATCAATCTTAGTAAAAGAATGGCACCACTAAGCTCATCTAGCATATCATCAAGGTGTGGTATAGGGTGGCGATAACGAATTGTTATGTTATTAATAGCACGACAATCTACACACATACGCCATGAACCATCTTTCTTAGGAACAAGTAACACAGGAACCGAGCAAGGACTAAGAGACTCACGAATGTAACCCTTATCAAGTAACGCCTGCACCTGGCGCTGAATCTCTTTTGTCTCATCCGGGTTTGTACGATACGGGGCGCGGTTTGGAAGCTGGGCACCGGGAATGAGGTCGATCTGGTGCTCAATGCCACGAAGCGGTGGGAGACCCGGTGGCAAGTCTTTGGGAAAGACATCAGCATACTCCTGCAAAAGGTTAGCAACCGCAGGCGGAATATCCACAGATGGTGCATCATCAAGGGAAGCAAGCACACTAGAGCATACAAGTGCATAGCATGGCAAAGGAGCATCTCGAATATCATCAAAATCAGCACGTGTAGAAAGTAAAATAGGAGCATTCAACTTAATTTCAGATTTATTAGAAGTGGAGGGTGATGGTTCCTGTTGTTTAGCCATTTTAACAGCTCTAGCAAGATCATCTTTAACAATTTGTTCAGGCGTCATAGGATCTATAATTATTTTTTGACCCTTAAACATGAGAGAATAATGATTCGAACGACCATGATGCAAGCTATCAGTATCATATTGCCAAGGTCTACCAAGTAACAAAGAACATGCTTCCATAGGAACAACATCTCAATCAACATAATCAGAGTAAGCACCTATAGAAAAAGGAACACGCACCGAGCGTGATACACTAATTTTGCCACCATCATTAAGCCATTGAATGTGATATGGGTTTGCATGCTTACGAGTGGGTAATGACAACTTCTCGACCAGCATAGTACTCGCCAAATTGTTGCAGCTGCCGCTGTCGATGATGATGCGAATCGACCGCTCCTGCACAACACCCTTCGTATGGAACAGAGTGTGTCGCTGATTCTTCTCGGCTGGGGCGACCTGTGTACTAAGAACACGCTGCACAACAAGACTCTCGTACCTATCGGCATCCCCCGGATTGACATGTATGTCCGTCTTAGCTGCATTGTCAGTGGCAAGCAAAGTATGTTCAAGTTCTTCTGAATCACTAGCTGAAGAGTACTCACCATTGTCACGAATGAGTAATGTGCGTTTGTTCGGACGATCCCGAGCCACGTGGCCACGTCCGCTACAACGAAAACACGTGATATCCCGTGTACGACTCGTGGTGGATGTTGCGCCCGTGGATGGAGTGGTGCCTCGTGGCCGGGGTGGCTCCTGCTGCGTAGGCCGGCTTCTCACGTGGTGTAGGTGTGGATGGCGCGGGGAAGAGCGAGTGTTCGAACCGGACGACGAATTTCTACCTGCAAAAGTGTTAGAATATGTCCTCGAGCGGCGTCCCTGCACTTCACGCTCAGCTTTGCAAGCAAACTCAAATAATTGGGTCATGTCAACATATTCTTTATAATCAAGGATGTCCTGAATTTCGCGGTTCAAACCACCACGAAAGCGTGCCATTGTAGCGTTGGGTTCCTCCAATATACCACAACGGATCATACCTTTTTGCAACTCCTGCTAATAGTCCTCAACAGACTGAGAACCTTGCTGAAATCGCTGCATTTTGTTAAGCAAATCACGAGCATAATATGAAGGCACAAAGCGATGTCGCATAGCAATTTTTAATTGCTCCCAAGTGGTCGGAACAGCAGTAGGATTTTTATTCTTATACTCACGCCACCAGATTAAAGCAAAATCAGTAAACTCACTAATGGCAGCCTTAACTTGAGAGGTAGCGGCAATATCATGACATGAAAATTTTTGTTCAACTTCTAACTCCCAATCAAGATATGCGAGCGGGATCGAATTTGCCATTAAAGGGTGGAATTTTAAATTTGATTTTAGAGAAGGAGTCGTTACCGGCGGAGCGGCGTGGTACACGGCGGGCTTTGCCGCGGCGGTCGGCATCCTCCTCGCTCATCGTCACCCACACATCCTTGGGCCACCAAATCAGTTACCACCGTGTTCAATGCATCGAGTCGGGACACGATGGCGTCGAGCGTCGTCTTAGTGGCTGTCTACGCGAGGTCGAGCTGGTCGAACCGCTCGTTGGCCGTAGTAACTGTGGAGTCCATTCGTTCGTGCATGGTTTGGATGTCGGTGACAAGGCCTTCAATCTCAGTACGCATGTCCTGCAACTCTTTCTTGTCGGTGTCGCCTGACATGGTTAGCGCAAACACAAAAACAAAACGACAACAAAAGCAGGTGTGGAACGGCTCACAAGGCGCTCAAACTAGTGCTGTTATAAAATTCTTATCCGTTCTTACCAAAGCACACCGGGCGACACCGCAACCAACCGGTGGAACTCACGAAAGATTGGAGGAGCGATTGCCTGGAGAAACAAAATCTGCTCGTCATAGAAATATGTGGAGTTCTGGGAAGGCTGCACTCAATTTGAAGGATTAGCACAATCAAACAATAATGCAAAGCTGAATAATAGTGGTAAACACGATCAAATGCTGCTGGTAACAAGTGAAACTAAAAAGGAAGTGAAAAAGATGGGGCGCACCTCTTTTATTTTTTTTCTTTTTTTTTTTCGAGGTGCCCCAAAAACTGATAATATGAACACAGAGGATCTCAAATAGCAACTCACCACATGCACTTTTTCCGAAAGTACAGGGGTATTCCGGTAATTAAAAGTATTCTCTCTCTCTCTCAAAAGTAAGGCCAAGCTCTGAATATGGTGTGCTGTGGCGTGGTAGTTTTACCGTGGAGAATAGCAGGAGAGGTACGGTATGCCGTGGCAAAAACGGAACCAGACTCCACGGAAAACTCCTTCAACAAGGACGAATCGGTGGCGAATTGTGACGGCGCAAAACTCTTGCACCGAGACGAAGCGGTTCCCGTTTCCCACTTGGACGGTGCGGCGGTCTCTCTTTTCTTTCGGATTCTCTCTACTTTTTTTGTTCCTTTTTTTGGATTGCTTTCCTTTTTTTCTTTTTTTTTCTCTTTTTTTGACCTACCGCACCACGGGACAGGGAAGGGGAACCGAGAGGCGGCGGCGTGACGGTGGGCGTGACGGCTAGGGTTAGATGAAATAAAGATGAAACACAAGTAACCAGCAACAATTGAACGAGTAAGCACACAAATTCAACAAAGACACTTATTGAAAGAATGTGCAAGGCTAAAAGGTGGTTGCTGGGACAAGGATCTAACCTGAAATAATTTTTGTTTTGGTTCTTGTGGACTGTGGGAAAGGAAAAACACTCGATAAAACTCACAGATCAACCTGGAAATCTGATACCACTTGATAGAGGGGGAGTGCCCGATCTTTCGGTGAGTGGAGATAGCTTCGATCTGGTGGGAGACGACCCTCACGATCCGACTACGACGAGCGAGACTCGAAGCGCCAATGCAATCGCTGAACCAACTCCCGATGGTTACCGACCTTGCCGGCGCAAGATCAGCCTGATCACGAAGATCAATTCCTGTGCGCAATCGAAGAACGGACAAAAATCCGAGGCGAGCAATCTTAATATCACTCGAAAGTGGAGTTCTGAATCACAGAGGACAGCACGTATTTGTGCGTGTTCTGGTGTAGCTAAATCTAGATGTAAAACAAAACTCAAATCTGAAAATTAAAGAGGAGTCTATCTAAATAGGGGGCGCGGCTCTGCGGCGGATAAGGAAGGGGCGTGCGGCCAGGAGGAGGGTGGCGGCGCCCAACCCTAGGCGCCCCAACCCGAGCCGCCTGTTGGGCCATCTTCTATGCTTCTGGAACTTCGTTCTTCAATAGCATGATGTAGTTCAATTCCCTTGCACGAGCCCGAGTAATTGGCCCAGGTGGAGGGAGTGACGTCTGGGCTGGAGGTGCGCCTAGTGGTGTAGATGGCGCTTGAGGTGCTTCCGGTGCTGCTGGTGTAGATGTACGTGTGATGTAGTTCGTGTCCTCATCACTAGGGGTGTTTTCATAAGGTTTTGAATCTTCCTAGGGGCCCCGGTGCAAAGTGTAACTTCAGTAGTAAACAAATTTTGCTGAAATTGTAAAATCCCTAAAAAATCGTAGAAAATTCGGAAAATTGCAAACTCAATTTTGCTAGATTTCTGGTGAGGAGCACTACAACTTTTATTATACTCACCTATGCTGTTTCTTGACATTTTTAGCATGAAAAATAGAAATGTGAAAAACCTAGATCTGTGATATCTCAAAATCCATGGGACCTCTGTATACAATTTTTGGATATGTTGTGTGTGATGTTATGATTAGCTCCTGTGCCAAAACTTGCACAAAGTTATGATGTAAATCTTTTTATATGAATTATTTTCCATTTATGCAGAATCTGTCTTGATGATTTTGGTAGCTAAAAATAATTATGTTTTTGTGCCCAACTCCTGCATGCCGTCTTGTTATGACAAGTTGCACCTCTGGTGAATTAATCAAAAGTTTTGAATGACCAGAAGTATTTATTCTTAATATATGCATGTTTTCCTTTGTAATTTAATAATGCAAGATCAGTAGTAGTTCTAGGTGTACTTGCTGCTTTTCTAATATGGTTTAGGACCAGAGAACATGTGTGAGGAAGTTTGGAGCATCAAGATGCTTATTTATTTTTGTATGCATTTTACTTGGATTGCTAGCTAGCTTTTGTTCTTTGCAAAGTAATTAATTTTCTAGCTTCCCAAGCATTGTATGTGTGTTCAGTGGCTTAGTATGGGTGTTTTGATGCTTAAGAAACCCTCCACTGAATTTTTAGTGATTTATTGTTAAATAAAAGCTTTGAAGGCCTTTTATAGATTAATGTTTTGATTAAATTAGGAAAATACCTTTTTAAGTCTATTCCCTTTTTGTGAAGTGTTACCAAACTTAATTAAGAGCTAAGAATACACCCTTGCTATTGAAGAATTAAATTGTAAATGATTATCTTTGTACACACCTTTACTAGTGAGAGGTAAAGTATTAAATCTTCACATGAAATGACAAATTATAAAAGGAAGCATCAATTAAAGTGTTTAATTAAAAAAATAAAACACATATCAATAATAACCTTCATGAAAGGAAATTAATAATTAATTCTTTGTTAAGGCGAATATGACCAACAAGAGTTGGATAAGATAAATAATCTATCACATCACCTGAACCCTGCATTGCATTCCGTGTAGATCTTCCTGACGGTGACTACTCGCTCGTCCCGGAAGCCGAGGAAGGAGAAGTGGAAGCTGCAGTGCAGTACGTGGAAGTACTCGACGACACCGAGGGTGCTCAGGCTAACCTTACTGACGAAGGCTAGCCCCGGTGCATTTAACCTAGTATTTCAAAATTTTATTGCAATTATCTATGGATGCTTGTGCATTTAAGTGCAGGAGTTGTATGGAACCTTAGATGCATGATCCCTAGGTACTTGTGTCCTTACTAGTATGATAGGTCGATAGCTTCTAAGCTATAGGACTGTTACAAGTCGGGTGATGATGTTACTCGCGAGAATAGGTTCCTAGATAGGAATCATAAGATCTCCTTAAATGGATTGCTCATGTGGTAAGAGCATGGGATTTGGGCTCCGGTCCAATGGCTATCGTGGGTTAAGTGTTTGAACGCACTAAGCACTTGTCGAGAATGGGACCGGTACGCCTAGTACCTTGATGAGACGGTTAGGGATTTAACTGTCACTACTCTTGGGATGCGTCTCACGGCTAGCTACCGGTGGTGTATGGTGAGACCAGGTGCCTTGCGGGGTATGTCGGATAGCCTGCACCAAAGACTGTGGCCTTTTATCCCGACCCGAGGATTTTTGGGAACTGTTTGGTGGTTGTCCTCGCGGGGGCATCCCACCGTGTGTTTAGGTCTACCTTGCAAGGTTTGAATCAATCGATTGTCGGCCTCTCACCGTTATCTGAGACTACTTACTCCACTAGCCATGAGATCCCTAATGCTGGAAGTTGATGAATATTATGCTTGATTAACTGTATGGTACAACCTTGTCTGTACTAGATGGCTAATTTTGAAAAGAATAAACCCACTAGAACTTGTGCTAAAATCTTGAAAGTAAGGACATACTCTTTGTTACTTTTCAGCAAAAGAAACCCAGCGGCCAAAAGCCTTTCATGTCTAGAGTTGGTGAAATAGTTATCACCGACGGGTAAGTCTTGCTGAGTATTAGTATACTCAGCTTTGCTATAATCTGTTGCTCCAGGTAATGCCTTTGGTGATGTGTGGCTCGGAGAGATCCCGCCCGGCTAGGAGCTGGAGTTGGTGGAGGATGACGACTGAGGCATCATGGTTGGCCTCCCGTGGTGTTGTCGCTTTCCGCTTAGTTTAATTCCGCTGTTTCGAAAATTTTGAACTACGTTGTGATGTCAAAAAAACTTTGGTTTGTAATAATTAAACCCTTCGGGGTGAATTTCTGTTGTTAATTATGTGGTATCTCTGGACTCGCCTTCGCGTGAGTTTTAATGCATTTATGTCAATCCTTGTTGCTATATAAGTGATTTACCGGGCGTTAACCCAGCGACTAACGACAGGATGATACTTTATTAATGCTTAATGACCAAAGTGGATTGGTTTAGGTGGTAGTACGGTATTTTCCTGGGCGGGTTGTCACTGTTGGCATCAGAGCAATTATATGCACCAGAGATTAATTAATAACCTTAATCATTGGTTTTTGAATAAAATTGGCCAAGATTGTTTGATCTTCCAAAACACGTTGGTCCATTAAGGATAAACTAGACCGAGAGGCCCTAGAGGGAATTTTTGGTTTCTTTCAGGTGGCTTAATAACCTATGGTTTATTTTTCTAACTTCCAGCACATTTACTTTATGTCAGACTTACTTTCTTGCACAACCAAACTAGATGAGCCACGTATTTTATACGTGTGCTATGCCGCATCACGGGAATTGCGAAGGTTGATGGAGTGATCCATTCCACGGAACCCATCTTCGCGTCTGGTTGTAAGTTGTGTGTCGCCACGTGTTTCATACGTGAGCATTCCGCATGTCGAATATGCGAGGCAAGGATACACTCCATTCAAACGGAGGGTGTCCGAGGTCGGACGCTGTCCATGCTGCGGCTTAACGCATGGATGTCATTTCTATAGTGAACGACAATGTATGTGGACACTTCCGTGACATGCTGGCACGGAAGGTTCGTTTTCTGCAGGTACATAACATCGCTTCGTTAGTCATTAAGTGAGTACCGTATAGCTCTCAACTAGATATTATAGGGAGAGACGAGTAAAAGCCTTGCCACCGGCATTAACTTCGGTTTTTGGCCTGATTGCCATGTGAGGTCGAATAGGACGTCTTGCATGCATGTTAAAAATCAAAGCAACCAAAAACAGACTCAAAACAGAACTTCCATATGCTTTCTAAAGAAGATTTGCTAATTTGTGCTTCTTGTAAGTTAGATTACCTCTTATGCATAGGGTTATGCTGCCAAATTTTGTAAAAGCTGTTTGTTATGTTTTTACACCATGCCTTAGGAAGTAATTAGCTAGGTGTGTTATACAAAAGTTGCTTCAAATCTAATCTAGTTCCTGCTCGCAAAGATTTCCGATCATAGCTCTTCTCAACTTCAAGATGAACCTTTCTAAGCGAACCTAGGCTTGTTGTTTTTTTATAAAATCGACACCTAGACCTTGCATACTTCCACCGTGTTTCGTGGTGATCTAGCTCAACCCTTGAATACCAAAAGTGTGTAAAAGAACCATTGTAGTAGCCGGAAAACTTTGGGGAAATTATAGGGTTCTGGATTTTTAGTTATGAATTTTTATTCACAGCTGCCAGAACTTCACCATTTGACATGCCGTTCTCTTTGAGACCTGACATGTGTTACATTTTTGTACAGATGGCTTTCCCCGTGTTTCACGAGTTAGATGCTGACAGTACGATCAGTACCAACGGGTTGCACCGGGAGGGTTTTCCACGCCTTGCGTGGGAAGCACTCAGCGCCGCTGGCTACACCACTCCACCGACTTATGAGGTGTCCGAGTTCGAGCGCTTGGGCGTTCCCCGTTGCAGGCTGATCGTCACTGTGCTACCACACCCGGACCACGCCGACTGGTTCGACTTGAGCTTTGTCTACTGGTGTTTTATTACCCACGAGACCGTCGAGTCAGCCACTCTTCGAGTGTTGACGGACTTCTGTGACCACAACCCTACTGTGGTGGCTCTCTCTCCGTTCGGGCTGTTTCCCGCTGTGAGTCCTCACGACCTGACGTGGCTGGATCATATGGATCACCTACAAGAGTTGTTGTTGTTAGTTGAGCCGCTGGATGTCACTCAGACGCTGGCCCATTGTCTTAACGTCATTTTCACACTTCAGGGGCTGCGTTACAACACTGCAGCGATCATCAGGCAGCGTTTGGAGGAAGCTAGGCGGTATTGGCAGCAGCTATCAGCACCTCACCAGCAGCTAAACTTTATACTCACTCAGATGCAGCAGGAGAATGACAGGCTACGCGCTAGGAGATTCCAGTTAGAGTTAGAGCGAGGCGACCGCCTTCAGCGGATTGTGAATATCGAGGCAGAGGTTCATAACCTCGAGGAGGATGCCGACGCTCACGAGATTGAGAGGCTGACGCTGCTACAGAACATTCCTAATATGCAGCAGCAGGTTGAGGAGGCCGAGGTGCAGGTTGCAGCCTTGCAGGCCATAGTGGCCTTACAGTCGCTACCTCCAGTATAGGCACTTCCGGAGGAGCAGCAGGGTCAGTCTGGTCTGGATCAGACGAGCCAGGCTGGACCGCCATTACCGACCCCACCAGATTCACCTACGGGTAGTGGTGCTTCAGTTGGTAACTAGGATGCCAGTGAACGACATCAAGAAGAATTGTGCTCCTAGGTTGAAGGACCGATACGGCGAACCAGAGAGGGGGGGGGAGTGAATGGGAGCTGATAAAAATTCTTCTCGAAGGAGATGAAAACTCCAACAAGACGAACGCGGCTTCCAACACACGTCTCCGACTCACTACCAAGGTTGGTCAAGCCCACGTAGCCACTGGAGTGCCACTAGACCTAGGAACCAACACGCAACCTTCCGACCCGAGAAACGCAGCGGAAAAACCAAACCTCGAGTCTACAGACCCACACCGGTCAGACCGGTGAGCACCACCGGTCGAGCCGGTCCCCCGCCGGTGAAACCGAGCAACTTCCACTAAGTGGCTCTACACCGGTCGGACCGGTGAGACACACCGGTCGGACCGATGGCGACTCGAAAGCCCCCAAGACACCAAACAGGCCAACCGACCACCAAACGGACCCAAACTCGAAACAGGCGGCACCACGGGACAACAACGAGCACACCAAGACGTTCACCCGAGCAAAAACCCACAAGGGCTTGCACCGGTCGGACCGGTCAAGAGCACCGGTCGACCGGTGTGACACAGGCGACTCGGGATGAACAACGACCCGCGGGTCAACTCCCCCAAATCCAAAACTCGATCTCCCGAATCGCTCCACGGACTTGAACAAGACTTTGGGGATATCAGGAACACCTCATGAGGAGTCCATAGCCAAGTTTAATCCCACCAAATCTCGTCCAAAAAGGATGAATCGAAGAAATCCCGCCGAAAGCACTTCCACCCCAAGAACTCAAGAAAACCCCAAAATCGAGCACCTTTACTCACGGATTTGGGAGGGGAATCACATCCCAAAGAACCACGAAGGGTTCCCACAAATTTTCCCCATCAAACCCCCAAGAGAAAGGCCCCGAAAACACCCCAAAGAAATCACGAAGAGAAGGCTCCGAAAATCACCACCAAGAACAACGGGAAAACACATCCAAACCTTGAGGAACCACGCCGAATCATCTATACATGAAACAAAGGTTCGTACAAGGTCTAGCAAGCCGCCCGATCATCCATCCCTCTCTACAAGATCTCTCCGTGAAGCTCTCTTGCTAGTCCTAAGGAGAACCTAGAGAAAATAGGTGGAAAATAGGAAAACTAATGAGCTAGGGTTCCAAGAGTTTGCTGCCATCCTCTCACCTCTTGGGTTATATGGAGGCAACCGAATGTCTAAAATGACCTTCTCTACTAACTAGGGATACAAGCCCCTCAAGGGCGGATTTGGAATTCTTGATGTCTTCACCATCGGACGGATGCCGGCGACCGCATCTCGCGTAGCCTCGACGCAAGCCATGCGATCCCGACGCGTGTCCTCCGCTTCGAAGATTCCGGACCGCGTCGTCGCACACCGGTCGGACCGGTCCCCACCGGTCGGACCGGTCCGGTGCCGCCTTGCACCTCCGTCTTCGGTTCTCCCGGTCTTGGCTTTGTGGATCAACCAAGGAACCCAGTGGTTTTCTGGTGAACCACCGAAAACCCCGCGAACTCGGTGTAGCCTCCGTCAATCTCCACTCATGACTCGGCTCCCACGTAGTCCCGGCTCGACCTTGGTTTTGAGGCTCAACCAAGAAACCGTCCACGGCTTCATCTTCCTGTTCATGCCACCATGCGGCCCGCACTTGACCCCGCTAGCCACCGGGTCCCTCGAACAGAGCCTACTTGTCTTCTCCACACCCGGAGGCCTCACCGGCGACGACCTTTCGCGCTTGTTCTTCACCCGCACCAACACGAGTCAAGCCGCAACCCGCACCCGCAATACTTAGCCAAGAATCGAGTCCACACAACGTTGTCAATCACTCATCACACAAGGAAGCGACCATCCACCGGTCCTCGAACCACACATGGTCCTCAATCTCCCCCTTGATGAGTGCATTGACAACACCCACACGAAAGTAACAAGAGAGAAAAGAAAAAGAAAAGAAACGAACAAAAAGAAACTCCAACAAGCGATCGAAAGCCAAACAAAGGCAAAGAGCAAGATCACTTGAAGGAAACAAGTCTCGGACCCCTTAGGCAAGGGCAACGGCTCGACACATCCGAGACAAAGCAAAGCTCAAGCAAAGAGCACAAACCACCAAAACAAAGCTCGAACACCACAAAGAGCTCCCCCTGCACACATGCAAGCTCCCCTGAACCAATGCAACTCCCCCTAGACGAATGCATGCAAAACACCACTTGAAACGGGCAGGCAGCCGCAACCAAAACGACCACGACCGGTCGGACCGGTCCACACCACCGGTCGGACCGGTGTGCAACATGTGTACGAACCAAGCACTCACACCGGTCGGACCGGTGCTCTTCACCGGTCGGACCGGTGTACAACGAGAGCCCGAGAAATGGCTCGAAACCACCCGAAAACCTTCTAAATGCGTCCGAAGTAAGCCATTTCAAGCTCAAACTTCTCCCCCTTGTTGGCAATGCATGAATCAAGCCAAAAATGCAAAACTTTCAACCTAGAGCTTCTCAAATAGACAAAATTTCACAAAGAATGCTACACAAAGATACAAGGATGCCTATACATCATGTTACATATGCCATGCCAAATGCAAGAAATGCACAAAGGAAAGCTATACATATGCTACCACCGGCTCCTCGAGGGGAGGCAAAACGGGCTCGACACCACCGCAAAAGAGAGCTCCCACACACCCAACTCAAGAAATCAAACACACACCAAGTTCCTCCCGCAAACGAGTGAAAGTGGCTTGATCTAGGGGTTTGGTGAAAATATCGGCTAGTTGGTCATGTGTGGGTACATGGATCAAAGCTATCTTTCCTTTCTCGACGTTGTCTCTCGGAAAATGATACCTCACTTCTATGTGCTTGGTTTTGGAATGGAGCACCGGGTTCTTTGCAACGCTTATGGCACCGGTGCTATCACATTGAAGTGGGACATGGGTATACTCCTCACCAAAGTCACTCATGGTGTAGGTGATCCAAAGGAGCCGAGAGCAACAACTAGCGGCGGCAACATACTCGGCCTCGGTCGTGGATTGAGCAACACTCGACCGCTTGCGGGGAAGACCAAGACACCAAAGAAGAACCCAAAAACCGGCAAGTCCCGGAAGTGGACTTCCTATCCAACCGACACCGGCAAAATCCGCGTCCGAAAAATCATGAAGCGCCAAAGAGGAGGACGCGGAGTACCAAAGGCCGAAGTCGGGAGTGTGACGCAAGTACCCGAAAATTCTCTTCACCGCTTGCCGATGCGAAGTCCTCGGAGACGCTTGAAAACGAGCGCACGGACACACCGAGAACCGTATGTCCCGGCCTCGTCGCCGTCAAGTAGAGGAGTGACCCGATCATGCTCCGGTACTCCTTCGGTCCACGTGTTCACCTTCCTCGTCCGCATCAAGAGTTGTAGTCGTACTCATCGGCGTCGTCATAGCCTTGGAGTCTTCCATCTTGAACTTCCTCACAATGTCCTTGGTGTAATTAGCCCGGTGCACAAATGTTCCTTCCTTTGATTGCTTGATTTGTAGCCCGAGGAAGAACTGCAACTCACCCATCATGCTCATCTCGAACTCCCTACTCATATCATCTGCAAACCTCGCAACAAGAGAGGTAGACGAGCCACCAAAGACAATATCATCCACGTACACCCGCACAATCGGGATATCTCTCGCCCCGCCTCAACAAAAACAAGGTCGATCGACCTTCCCCATCTCAAAACCTCTCTCAAACAAGAACCCTCTCAACCTCGCCATACCAAGCTCTAGGCGCCGCTTCAACCCATACGGCGCCTTCCTCAACTTGTACACCCGGTGGGGGTACTTCTCACTCTCAAACCGGAGAGGTCGCCTCACATACACTTCTTCCTCCAAAGACACCATTCGAAAAGCACTCTTCACATCCATTTGGTGCAACTTGAACCCTTTAGCCACGGAAAAAGCTAGAAGAATCCTAATCGCCTCCAAACGGGCTACGGGAGCAAAAGTCTCCCGGTAGTCGATCCCCTCCTTCGACCGAACCCCCGGGCAACAAGTCTCGACTTGTTCCTCACAACCTCACCCTTCTCTCCCTCTTTTTCTTCCACACCCACTTTGTACCAATCGGCTTACACCCCGGGGGAGGGTCAACCAACTCCCACACTCGATTCCTCTCAAAGTTCTCCAACTCCTCATGCATCGAGTTAACCCAATTGTGATCGGATAGTGCGTGTCCAATGTCTTTGGGCTCGAAAGAAGCAACAAACGCAGCATGAGCAAAATGGGAATTGTTTCGAACCCTCGACCGTGTAGTGCGTTCATTCATGTCGCCGATGATCCTCGAAGCCGGGTGATCCACTTGAACTCGCCGGGAGGTTCTCGCCTCGAAGCTACCTCCCCCTCAACATCGGCTTCTCCTCGTTCTTGATTTGTCGTCGTAGGTGTAGCGAGAGGGTCCATCCATCATCGTAGTCGAAGTAGTGGGTACATGTTCGGCGGGGGCACCGCACCGCCATCCTCATCATCACCATGTTCATGCTCCTCCTCCCGAAAGATCTCCTCGCCAAGCTCATCATCACCGCACACTCAAAGACAAGGCCGACTACGTGGCTCTGTCTCGTCGAAGGTTACCTCGCAAGTCTCCACGATTTGGTTAGTTTCAAGATTGAGCACACGATATGCTTTAGAATGAGATGCATAACCAAAGAAAATGCCATCGACGGACCTAGCCTCAAACTTATCCAACTTCCTCGCCTTTCTTCAAAATGAAACACTTGCAACCAAAGACATGGAAGTGACTCACCTTGGGTGTGCGACCATGCATCAACTCATAGCATGTCTTCTTCTTGTGCACTCGAGGTATATCTCGTTCGACACATAGCACGCGGTATTCACCGCCTCACCCCAATACCTCCTCGGAGTCCTATGCTCATCAAGCATCGTCCGAGCCATATCGCACAAGGTTCGTTCTTCCTTTCCACAACACCATTCGGGGAGGCGTATACGGACTCGAAAACCGGTGCTCAAGACCCAAGTCATGACAAAAGGTTTCAAAACGAGAGTTCCCGAATTCCGAGCCATTATCACTTGCGGATAGCTCGTATGGCATCTCCGTGCCTCTCGTTCCTCAACCTCAAGACTAGATCTCGAACAAAACCAAACGTCTCCCCCTTATCCTCGAGAAAGAACACCCACGCATACCGAGAATAGTCGTCCACCACAACAAGGACATACCACTTCCCACCCGCGCATCGCACACGAGCCGGGCCAACAAGGTCCATATGGAGCGGCTCGCATGGACGCTCAGTCATCACATCGGTGAGAGGCGGGTGAGAAGAGGCCACCATCTTGGCATGCCTACACGGAGCACAAACCAACTCTTTCTCAAGCCTCAACCGTGGCAATCCTCGGACCAAATTGAGTTTACTCAAGCGAGACAAAAGGTCAAAACTCAAGTGACCCAACTTCCTATGCCACTTCCACAACTCACTCGAAGAACCAGCCAAGAAACAACGCTCCACACCCGAAGGCCGAGAAAAATCAGCACGAAACACCCGACCCTCGGGAACGACCATACGGACAAGGTCCCCTCGAGAGTCCACAATCCGAGAACCACACGGCCGAAACAACACCTCAAAGCCCTCATTTAACAACCGGGACACGAAAGCAAATTGTACCCCGGCGATTGAACAAGAGCAACACGCCTCGAGTGATCTTGTCACTCACTTTGATCTCACCTTCGAAAGCACACGCCCACGCCCATTGTCCCCAAAGGTGATGTACCTCTTCGTCACCACGGACGAGACTTGAGAACCACCCCCCGTCTCCGGTCATATGCCTCGAGCAACCGGAGTCAATCAACCAAATGTTCTTCAAGTCTCCCACCCGAAATTCAAAAATAGGCACGTGAGCGAACAAACGACTCGAGACGGGGTTAGTACCAAAAGAGGAAAACCAGTGCCGAGCCATTTGCTCGAAAGTGGGGTTAGCACCAACCAAAGCATCTCTCCTACCAAAACTACCTCCACGAACACCACCACGGTAACCACCCTGAGGGAACCACCCCTCTCTGCCTAGAGGAGGACCAAATCCACGCAAGAAAGCCCGTGGAACGTCCTTCCTCTCCAACTCAACACCACGACTCCTCCAATCCCCGTATTGAGCACGAGGAGGAGAACGCCTAGCAACCGACCACCCGCACCCTTTCCGGCCCAACCACCGAACCACGACCACCGTAAACAACCCTCGGACTCGTACGAGCTCGAAACCCGAACAACCGTCTCCGTCTGTGCCCGCACCGGTCCGACCGGTGCTCCACACCGGTCCGACCGGTGTGACCCGGGCAACAACACCACCCGGCAGCCTTCTTCTCTCCCCAAGCCCGAACCGTCCTCACAATCGCCTTGCCCCCGGGCATCCGCATACGAGGCTCAAGTACACCATCGGAAGGGTGGTACTTGTCCTTGTTAGCCCACTCCTTCTCCATTCTCTCCTCTCGCTTCCTCTTGAAGCAAAACTCCTCCTTATGGCCATCTCTCCCACAATAGCCACAATGGAACCTCACAATCTTAGGCTTTGGCTTGGGATGTGGTCGCTCACTCGGTTTCTCTCCACTCAAACCCTCCACCGGTTTCTCACCACTAGCCTTCTCACTCTCCTTCCCAAAGAACACTTTCCCCGAAGTGCTCACGAACTTGATAGGCTTTTGTAGGTCATTTGTGGGTGTAGGAAACACGGGTGGAGCTGGGGTTGTGTCTAGTCGGTTCCTTAGATGGTTAGGTTTTGGTGGGAAATCATTTTTGTGGTGGGTTTTTGGTGGCTCCGGATATTCTCTCCACTTCCCTCACCAACCTTGTTTGCCCCAAGCCCCTCACCATCTTGCCTCTTAAAGGCCTCGATCATCATTCTCAACCGAGGCTCGTGACCTGGACGACCAACCCATCAACTTCCTCAAATCATCATTCTCATCCCGCAAACGATCAACATAATGTGCAAGCTCCAAATTTTTCAATGCATGCATTTCACGGGTAGAGCAAGATGTAGGCATGGGTTCCTTCAATTTAGCCTCGAGCGAACTAGTGTAAGCATGCATCTCATCAATCTTAGCATGCAAAACAGGGCAAGAAGTGCAAGCACCTAGCAAAGCGGGTCTAGACTTAAGCTCAGCCACTTCAACCCTAAGCACATCTAGTTCCTTACACTTGGAGGCATGCTTCTCCTTAAACAAAGCAAGATCACCAAGGAATATGGAGCAATCGAGCACAATCATTCTCATCAGAAACAACAGGGCTAGCCTTAAGCGAATCAATCTCAAGCTTGCTATCAAGCACCTGTGTCTCTAGCTCAGCCACTCTAGTCCTAGCATCCTCGAGTGAAGCCCTAAGTTCTTTCCTCATTTTCTTGGCCTCTCTAAGCATGTCATCACGGTTATCAAGCAAAGAGCCAAGCCTCTCATTCTCCTGGCGCAAGAAGGGAAGCTCATCACGCACCTCGTCGTCGGACTCACAGTCCGAGTCGCTCCGTGTGCTCTTCTTGCCGCCGGAGCTCAACGCCATGGTGCGAAGCCATCTCTCGCGAAGCGGCTCGGCCCCGCTCGGGTTCTTGGACGACTTCTTGTTCTTGCGGCGATCTCCCTCGTCTTCGGCTGGCCGCTCGAGCTCGAGGTGGAGTACGCGGAACTGGAGTCGACGTCGCTCGCTCCAACCATCGCTCGGGCCTTGCCTCGGCCCTCCTTCTTCCTCGATCGTCGCTCGTCCTTGTACTTGTTCTTGTGCTTGCTCTTGTGGTCGCGCCTCGAACGGTACTTGCCATCGTTCATCCTCGGCTTGTGCTTGTAGTTGTCCTTGTTCTCGGCCTTCTCCGGGCAGTCGGCGACGAAGTGTCCCGGCTTGCCGCACTGGAAGCAAGTCCTCGTGTTCCTCCTCATGTTCACGCGGTTCTCGTGCAGCCTCTCGAACCGCCTCGTCAACAGCGCCAGCTCGTCCTCTCCAAGGTCATCAAACTCCTCATCTGGCATAGACATCAAAGAGGAAAACGAGAACATCCTGGTGCATGGGTTAGAGTTAGTCTTTCCTTTGGAACCACCAATGAGGGCAAGACTATGGGAATCGATCGGTCCCTCGAGCTTGGCGGTCATGCCCCTATCCACCTCGGCCGACTTGAGCTTCGAAAACAACCTCATTCACCATCGAATATCATACCTCTCCGACTCGACTATGGCCTCGAACTTTCCGCCCCATATCGTACGATCCAAAGAGTGTAAGAGCTTGACCGCTCTATCATGATCATCGTACGGAGCACATCCACATTGGCCCTCATGTTGTTCACCACCACCGTGAACCTCTCGAAACAAGGCATCGATGGACTCACCGGGGAGATGAGTGAAGTTCTCGTATTCTCTCCGTAGGTCGCATACAACCGTGCTCGAACCCGGGCGTTCCCAACATGAGCCTCCTTCAACACCGCCCAAATCCTACAAGCCAAGTGCTCGGTGTGCACCCGATCGAACTCGGCCGACACAAAGCACGAAACAAGTAGTCGACCGCCTTATTGTTGGCGTCGAATCCGTCCCTCGACCCCGGAGCTAGGAAATCCATCGGTCCGGACATAGCCCTTGTGTCCACCGTGACATCCCAAAGCAACTCGACCCTTTCCGCGGAGGAACGCACTCATCCGCTTACTCCACATCCGGTAGTTCTTGCCATCGAAGTGTGGAGGACCCGAACCCCGTTCTCGGTACGCCATCCTTGGATCTTAGACGGTTAGAGTCAACAAAGACCCGAACCGGCTCGATACCACTTGAAGGACCGATACGGCGAACCGAGAGGGGGGGAGTGAATGGGAGCCGATAAAAATTCTTCTCGATGGAGATGAAAACTCCAACAAGACGAACGCGGCTTCCAACACACTTCTCCGACTCACTACCAAGGTTAGTCAAGCCCACATAGCCACCGGAGTGCCACCGGACCTAGGAACCAACATGCAACCTTCCGACCCGAGAAACGCAGCGGAAAAACCGAACCTCGAGTCTACGGACCCACACCGGTCGGACCGGTGAGCACCACCGGTCGAACGGTCCCCGCCGGTGAAACCGAGCAACTTCCACTAAGTGGCTCTACACCGGTCAGACCGGTGAGACACACTGGTCAGACCGATGGCAGCCTGAAAGCCCCCAAGACACCAAACAGGCCAACCGACCACCAAACGGACCCAAACTCGAAACAGCAGCACCACGGGACAACAACGAGCACACCAAGACGTTCACCCGAGCAAAAACCCACAAGGGCTTGCACCGGTCAGACCGGTCAAGAGCACCGGTCAGACCGGTGTGGCCTGGGCAGCTCGGGATGAACAGCACCCGCGGGTCAACTCCCCCAAATCCAAAACTCGATCTCCCGAATCGCTCCACGGACTTGAACAAGACTTTGGGGATATCAGGAACACCTCATGAGGAGTCCATATATAGCCAAGTTTAATCCCACCAAATCTCGTCCAAAAAGGAGGAATCGAAGAAATCCCGCCGAAAGCACTTCCACCCCAAGAACTCAAGAAAACCCCAAAATCGAGCACCTTTACTCACGGATTTGGGAGAGGAATCACAGCCCAAAGAACCACGAAGGGTTCCCACAAATTTCCCCCATCAAACCCCCAAGAGAAAGGCCCCGAAAACACCCCAAAGAAATCACGAAGAGAAGGCTCCGAAAATCACCACCAAGAACAACCGGGGAAAACACATCCAAACCTTGAGGAACCACGCCGAATCATCTATACATGAAACAAAGGTTCGTACAAGGTCTAGCAAGCCGCCCGATCATCCATCCCTCTCTACAAGATCTCTCCGTGAAGCTCTCTTGCTAGTCCTAAGGAGAACCTAGAGAAAATAGGTGGAAAATAGGAAAACTAATGAGCTAGGGTTCCAAGAGTTTGCTGCCATCCTCTCACCTCTTGGGTTATATGGAGGCAACCGAATGTCTAAAATGCCCTTCTCTACTAACTAGGGATACAAGCCCCTCAAGGGCGGATTTGGAATTCTTGATGTCTTCACCATTGGACGGATGCCGGCGACCGCATCCCGCGTAGCCTCGACGCAAGCCATGCGATCCCGACGCGTGTCCTCCGCTTCGAAGATTCCGGACTACGTCGTCGCACACGGTCGGACCGGTGCTCCTCACCGGCGGACCGGTCCCCACCGGTCGGACCGGTAAGACCCACCGGCCGCCGACCGGTGCGTGCCGCTTGCACCTCCGTCTTCGGTTCTCCGGTCTTGGCTTTGTGGATCAACCAAGGAACCCAGTGGTTTTCTGGTGAACCACCGAAAACCCCACGAACTCGGTGTAGCCTCCGCCAATCTCCACTCATGACTTGGCTCCCACGTAGTCCCGGCTCGACCTTGGTTTTGAGGCTCAACCAAGAAACCATCCACGACTTCATCTTGCTTGTTCATGCCACCATGCGGCCCGCACTTGACCCCGCCGGCCACCGGGTCCCTCGAACAAATCCTACCATTCTTCTCCACACCGGAGGCCTCACCGCGACGACCTTTCGCGCTTGTTCTTCACCTGCACCAACACGAGTCAAGCCGCAACCTGCACCTGCAATACTTAGCCAAGAATCAGTCCACACAATGTTGTCAATCACTCATCACACAAGGAAGCGACCATCCACCGGTCCTCGAACCACACATGGTCCTCATAGGTGTCACCATCGGGATGATTGTGAAAGTTAGCTTAGGAGTATGTTTTCGTGCAGTGCGATTGCATTGTAACCCAGTTGTATCACGATGTTTTCAGACTTGAGTATTGTAGTGTCCTTGGACCCTCTATCCATCGTGTTGTAATAAAGAATGCTTAAGCATCTTGTGTTTCGAATTGAGTTTGATGTGGTTCAACCGAGTTATTAAGACCTTGTTGCGAGTTGTTTACCCAAGTGTGTTGAGTGTTACCATAACCACACTCGCCAACACTAAGCATTTTTGCATAATAATGAGAGAACTACGACATTTTTGGCGAGTGCCGGTCAATGGCTAAAACAACTTGGTAATCTGTCGCACGTTACCTCCTCCGTACCCGTGTAAGGGAAAAATTCGCCGCAAGATGAAAGCCCGCTCGAGGCACTTGAGTTATCGTATCTTCTAACTATGTTGAAGAATGATTCTATGAATCTTATTTTTGGTTACATGATATCTTACGACTGTTGCTGCCATAATCATATGAATGCAATTGAGCTATGGTTATACATGATTGCACTTGTCGTCATTTCTGAGTAAGATTTTGGCTATATGTCTAATAAAGGCTCGCATTTCAGATGGTGGGACCCACGCGTAGCTCTCCCAACGGGTTCAGAGCGACCGGTAGCAGTGATCTGCCACCACCGCCGCCCATGACACAGTCGGAGGCCTTCATTGCCACTCAAACCGAGGTGCTGCGCCAGATCCTGCAGACGCAGCAGTAGATCGCTCAGCAGATGAATCGAGGGCCGCCACATGGGGCCAATCACGAGGGGCCTAATCAGGTCACCACGTACGCTCAGTTCATCGGGATGAAGCCACCGACCTTTTCCAAGGCAGAAGACCCCCTGGAAGCTGAGGCTTGGATCAAGGCCATCGAGGCAAAGTTCCCTGCCTTTGTGATGCCTTGCTCCGAGGAGAACAAAGCCAACTTCGTAGCTCTGCAACTGCGAGGAGAAGCTTTAATGTGGTGGGATCACTTCAAGTCGATGCAGCAAGGGTGTGCTGTCACTTGGAATGATTTCAAGCAAGCTTTCAAGCGCCATCACATTCCCAAGGGATTAATGGATAGAAAGATGAGGGAGTTGTTGGCCCTCAGGCAGGGATTTGATACGATGTACTGTTACGCCCAGAAGTTCAACAACTTGTGCTAATATGGTGGACATCACGTAGATACTGATGCAAAGAAGACGGAAAGATTCCGTGATGGGCTAGATGGCAAGTTATATGAGCGACTGAACTTGCTTGAGCCAGAAAATTTCCATGGGCTTGTGAACAAGGCTATCTCCCAAGAGGATGCCATGAAAAAGGCCCACAGGGACAAGAAGAGGCCGTCTGGTTTTGCTCCGAGCAGCGGAACTAACAAGAAGTTTCGCTTTGTGAAAAAGAATGTTCCAAACCCATCCCAGCAATCTTCAACTGGACACTGGACGATGAAGCCATCCCAGGACAAACCTTCAGGGAACTTCTAGTTCTGAAATGCTCAGCAGCAGGCTCCAAAGTCTAATGCACCTCCTCGCAACATTGGTGATTGCCGTTGTTTCAAATGTGGTCAACCAGGGCATTACATCAGTGATTTCCCCAAGCCCAAGTAGATCAAGCCCAACCCACAAAATCAAGGTGCAGGGAACAAGCCTGCCACTCAGACTAAGAAGCCTATGGTGCAAGTCCGCCAAGGCAAGCTAAATTTCACCACCATGAGTGACATTCCAGAGGGAGCTTCAGTACTCACGAGTACATTCTCTATCAATGATACTCTGGTTAAGATTTTGTTTGATTCAGGAGCTACCCATAGTTTTATAAGTAAAAACCTATTAGGCAAAATAGGTTTGAAGGGTTCTCATACCAATTCCGCTTATAAGATAATCACTCTGGGAGGGCAAATCACCTCTAGTATCTTAATCCATGGAGTATGTTTGGGATTAGGTAGTAAGATCTTTCCCACAAACCTTATCGCCATAAGCTTTGCAGGTATGGATGTTATCCTGGGTATGGATTGGATGACCCAGCAAAGGTGGTACACTACCTTGTAGAGATCAATTCACCTACGGTCGGGCACACTACCTTGTACCTACCTTTCAAGGACGGTACAGAATCTTGTGCCTATGTGACCATTATCTCCCCTCTTGATGAAATTCCCGTAGTGTGTGAGTACCCGGACGTCTTTCCTGACGAGTTGCCTGGTATGCCACCAGACAGAGATATTGAGTTTGTAATCGAACTCCAACCGGGTACCGCACCAATTTCTAAATGACCTTATCGTATGCCTCCCAAAGAATTAGCCGAACTGAAAAACCAACTCCAGGAGCTGTTAGATAAGGGATACAATCGCCAGAGCTCTTCTCTTTGGGGTTGCCCCGCTCTCTTTGTCAAAAAAAGATGGTAGCTTGAGGTTATGTGTGGATTACAGACCGCTCAATGCGGTGACCATCAAGAACAAATATCCTCTTCCCCGAATCGATGTTCTTTTTGATCAATTGGCTGGAGCCAGAGTTTTCTCCAAAATCGATCTCCGTTCTGGTTATCGTCAAATTAAAATTCGACCATGTGACATTCCTAAAACTGCTTTCTCCACTCACTATGGTCTCTACGAGTTCTTAGTGATGTCCTTTGGTCTCACAAATGCCCCAGCCTACTTCATGTACCTCATGAGCTCCGTGTTCATGACGGAGCTGGACAAATTCGTAGTGGTCTTCATCGATGATATCCTTATCTATTCCAAAAACGAGAAGGAGCATGCCAAACATCTCCGAATTGTCCTACAACGTTTGCGAGATCATAAGCTTTATGCTAAGTTCTCCAAATGTGAATTCTGGTTGAATAGTGTGCAATTTTTGGGCCACACTATTTCTAAAGATGGTATCTCCGTAGATCCTAGCAAAGTCCAAGAGGTGATGGATTGGAAACCACCCAAGTCTGTACACTAAATCCGCAGTTTCTTAGGTTTGGCGGGTTATTACTTTCGATTCATTCCAGACTTCTCCAGAATCGCTAAACCTATGACCGAACTGCTCAAGAAAGGAGTGAAGTTCGTGTGGAGCGAAGCATGTGAGAAAGCTTTCCACACTTTGAGGCAACACTTGACTTCAGCCCCAGTGCTAGTGCAACCAGATAATTCCAAACCTTTTGAAGTTTTATGTGACGCGTCAGGCACGGGTCTCAGTTGTGTTCTTATGCAAGAAGGCTGAGTCATTGCCTATGCTTCACGAGCACTTCGACCCCATGAGATCAATTATCCTACCCATGATCTTGAGTTAGCCGCTGTTGTCCATGCTCTCAAGATATGGAGACATTATCTGATGGGTAATCACTGTAATATCTTCACTGATCACAAGAGCCTCAAATACATCTTTACTTAGTCAGAGCTGAATATGAGGCAATGAAGATGGCTTGAGTTGATTAAGGATTATGACCTAGAAGTGCACTATCACCCGGGAAAAGCAATTGTTGTTGCGGATGCTCTTAGTCGCAAAGTTCACTGCATTCACCTAGAGCTGGAGCCAGTTAGTGACCCATTATGTGAAGAAATGAGAAGGCTCAACTTAGAAGTGGTACAACGAGGAAATGTTTATGCCTTAGCTGCCGAGTCAAATCTTTATGATAGAATTGTCACTGCTCAACGCAATGATGAAGACATACAAAACATCAAACAGAAACTAGCCGAGGAAGATCCCAAGTATACTTGTTTCCAGAAGGATCACCAGGATGTGATTTGGTTTGGAAAACGCCTTGTGGTTCCTGTCGATCCAGAAATTAAGAAGATCATCCTTGATGAGGCTCATAGGTCCAAATTCTCTATTCATCCCGGTAGTACCAATATGTACCAAGATTTGAAACAGAATTTCTAGTGGTCCAACATGAAAGTTGATATAGCCAAGTATGTAGCCGAGTGCGATACTTGCCACCGGATGAAGGCAAGCCATTTGACATCGGCAGGTGTACTCCAATCTTTGTCGGTACCCATGTGGAAGTGGGAAGACATTAGTATGGACTTCATTGTGGGTTTACCCCTGACAGCTAGAAAGAAGGATTCTATTTGGGTTATCGCAGACAGACTCACCAAGACCGCTCATTTCATTGCAGTGCATACCACTTATTCAGTGCAGCAATATGCAGAATTATATATGGACCAAATAGTTCATTTGCATGGAATTCCGAAGACTATAATCTCTGATAGAGGAACTCGGTTTGTAGCTCGTTTCTGGGAGCAGTTGCATGAGTGCTTAGGAACCAAGTTGATTCGCAGTTCCAGTTATCATCCGCAAACCGATGGTCAGACGGAAAGGATAAATCAGATTTTGGAAGACATGCTACGAGCAAGCATCCTACACTTTGATAAGAGTTGGGACAAGTGTTTGTCCTTGGCAGAATTCTCCTACAACAATAGTTATCAAGCTAGTTTGAAGATGGCACCGTTCGATGCTCTTTACGGACGAAGATGTCGCACTCCGTTGAACTGGTCGGAAACCAGAGAAAGGACACTCTTTGGTCCGGATTTAGTGAAAGATGCCGAAGAAAAAGTGCAAGTGATAAGGGAGAATTTGAAGATGGCTCAGATGAGGCAAAAGAGTTACCATGATAAGGGAAGAGCACCTCGACACTTTGAAGTGGGAGAGTACGTGTATCTAAAGGTTTCCCCCACCAAAGGTGTGCAACGGTTCGGTGTCAAAGGGAAATTAGCTCCACGCAACATTGGACCATATGAGGTCATAGAAGTATGTGGGCCAGTGGCTTATCGTATCCAATTACCGGAACGGTTTTCCGCAGTCCACAATGTGTTTCATGTGACCCAATTAAAGAAGGGAATGCCTATGCCAGAAAACGAAGTAATCATAGAAGCTAATGCTTGGATTGAGCCGGATTTCTCACTCATAGAGCACCCATTAAGAGTGTTGGACCGAAAGGAGCGAAGGAACCGAAGACAAACAGTACGAATGTACAAGATACAATGGAGTCATCACACGAAAGAAGAAGCAACTTGGGAGACGGAAGAATACCTCAACACCAAGTATCCAGGATTCCAGCAATATTGAAACCGTGAGTTCTCCTGCCCATCTTGTTTTTCTTAAATCGAATCTCGGGACGAGATTCCGTTTAGGGGGGGTAGGCTGTGACGCCCCAGGTTTTTATTTAACTGTAATCGTCGGTCAACCCTACTAACAATGATCAAATCATGGTCAACCTGGGTCCTCACCTCGAAAAACTCACCAACCAACTCTAATTACACCTTTGATCTAGTGGACACACATGTGGGGTCAACACATGGTCAAAGCCTTGGTCAAACCCCACTCAAACCTTAGTAACCCTAGATGTCTTTCGGAACTTTTGCCGCGTTCTCTAAAATTCACCTAAACACTTAAAAATCTACCTTTATGAAAGTTATCCAGCTTGTTGAGGGACACAACTTTCATGTAGATGGGCATTTCAAATTTTGAGTGAAAAAAGTTGAAAACTTGCTCAAAGGTCAGTACCTCATGTTCATGGCAATTGAGTGGCATTCAAAGTTGGCAAGCCCTTCCTGCAAAATCTATTGAGAAAAAACACTATATAGCCTTTTTGAAAGTGGTAGAGGATAGCTAGATCTACAAATTTCGTATTCATCGGTTGGTAGATTTCTATTCAAAAAGTTAGAGTTATTCACGCTCAAACAAGGGATCAGCAACACAAATTCGTGTCGGCCGCGCGCCGCGCCCACGCGCCCGTCCCCCCTCGGCGTCCACACCCGAGGCCACGCGAGCCGAGGCGACTCGCCGTCCCGGTCGCGTGCCTTCCCCCGGGCCGTCGCCGCTCCCGAGACGCCTCGACCGCCCCGTGCCACGTGCCTCCCCGCCGCCGCGTCGTACGCGCGCCGCGCATGCGACGGACCGCCGGTCCGTCCGAGGCCCGGCCGTACGCGCGCGCGGCCGAGGAGCGCTGTAGAACGGCGGAATCTCGGCCCTCGTCATCTCGCCGTCACCGTCGGTTGTTTGCGCGACCTATATAAGGCGCCCGCCTCCTCCTTGTGCCCGCACCGCCGCGCCACCGCGCCATCCGCGCCGCCGCCATCGAGCTGCACCCCTCACTGCCTTCCACGGTCGAGCAACCGCCCATACCCCTTCCCTAGACCTTATAGGACCGTCGCGTGCCACTTGTTGTCCGAGCCGAGCCCGTGTCATCGCCGGAGCCGAGCCGCCGCGGCGCCGCCGCCGGTCCTCGCCGTGCGCCCACGCCGCGCGTTCTCCGCCCCAACTCCGGTCACCCCCGGGCCTTAGGTGAGCACACGGTCGTGCCCCGCCGCTTCCCCCCGCCGGAAGCGCGGCCGCTCGCCGGACCCGGCCGCGCCGCCGCCTCCCATGGCCAAGGCCCTGATTGCAAGCCCCTAGTTAGTTATAGGGTATTTTCCGTGAACTAGGGGTGTTTTCGTAAGGTTTTGAATCTTCCTAGGGGCCCCGGTGCAAAGTGTAACTTCAGCAGTAAACAGATTTTGCTGAAATTGTAAAATCCCTAAGAAATCGTAGAAAATTCGGAAAATTGCAAACTCAATTTTGCTAGATTTCTGGTGAAGAGCACTACAACTTTTGTTATACTCACCTAGGCTGTTTCTTGACATTTTTAGCATGAAAAATAGAAATGTGAAAAACCTAGATCTGTGATATCTCAAAATCCATGGGACCTCTTTATACAATTTTTGGATATGTTGTGTGTGATGTTATGACTAGCTCTTGTGCCAAAACTTGCACAAAGTTATGATGTAAATCTTTTTATATGAATTATTTTCCATTTATGCAGAATCTGTATTGATGATTTTGGTAGCTAAAAATAATTATGTTTTTGTGCCCAACTCCTTCATGCGGTCTTGTTATGACAAGTTGCACCTCTGGTGAATTAATCAAAAGTTTTGAATGACCAGAATTATTTATTCTTAATATATGCATGTTTTCCTTTGTAATTTAATAATGGAAGATCAGTAGTAGTTCTAGGTGTACTTGCTACTTTTCTAATATGGTTTAGGACTAGAGAACATGTGTGAGGAAGTTTGGAGAATTAGGATGCTTATTTATTTTTGTATGCATTTTACTTGGATTGCTAGCTAGCTTTTGTTCTTTGCAAAGTAATTAATTTTCTAGCTTCCCAAGCATTGTATGTGTGTTCCGTGGCTTAGTATGGGTGTTTTGATGCTTAAGAAACCCTCCACTAAATTTTTAGTGATTTGTTGTTACATAAAAGCTTTGAAGGCCTTTTATAGATTAATGTTTTGATTAAATTAGGAAAATACCTTTTTAAGTCTATTCCCTTTTTGTGAAGTGTTACCAAACTTAATTAAGAGCTAAGAATACACCCTTGCTGTTGAAGAATTAAATTGTAAATGATTATCTTTGTACACACCTTTACTAGTGAGAGGTAAAGTATTAAATATTCACATGAAATGACAAATTATAAAAGGAAGCATTAATTAAAGTGTTTAATTAAAAAATAAAACACATATCAATAATAACCTTCATGAAAGGAAATTAATAATTAATTCTTTGTTAAGGCGAATATGACCAACAAGAGTTGGATAAGATAAATAATCTATCACATCACCTGAACCCTGCATTGCATTCTGTGTAGATCTTCCTGATGGTGACTACTCGCTCGTCCCGGAAGCCGAGGAAGGAGAAGCGGAAGCTGCACTGCAGGAGTTGTATGGAACCTTAGATGCATGATCCCTAGGTACTTGTGTCCTTACTAGTATGAAAGGTCGATAGCTGCTAAGCTATAGGACCATTACAAGTCGGGTGATGATGTCACTCGCGAGAATAGGTTCCTAGATAGGAATCATAAGATCTCCTTAAATGGATTGCTCATGTGGTAAGAGCATGGGATTTGAGCTCCGGTCTAATGGCTATTGTGGGTTAAGTGTTTGAGCGTACTAAGCAATTGTCGGGAATGGGACCGGTAAGCCTAGTACCTTAATGAGACGATTAGGGATTTAACTGTCACTACTCTTGGGATGCGTCTCATGGCTAGCTACTGGTGGTGTATGGTGAGACCGGGTGCCTCGCGGGGTATGCCGGATAGCCTGCACCAAAGACTGTGGCCTTTTATCTCGACCCGAGGATTTTTGGGAACCATTTGGTGGTTGTCCTCGCGGGGGCATCCCACCGTGTGTTTAAGTCTACCTTGCAAGGTTTGAATCAATCGATTGTCGGCCTCTCACCGTTATCTGAGACTACTTATTCCACTAGCCATGAGATCCCTAATGGTGGAAGTTGATGAATATTATGCTTGATTAATTATATGGTACAACCTTGTCTGTACTAGATGGCTAATTTAGAAAAGAATAAACCCACTAGAACTTGTGCTAAAATCTTGAAAGTAAGGACATACTCTTTGTTATTTTTCAGCAAAAGAAACCCAGCGGCCAAAAGCCTTTCATGTCTAGAGTTGGTGAAATAGTTATCACCGACGGGTAAGTCTTGCTGAGTATTAGTATACTCAGCCTTGCTATAATCTGTTGCTCCCGGTAATGCCTTTGGTGATGTGTGGCTCGGAGAGATCCTGCCCGGCTGGGAGCTGGAGTGGGTGGAGATGACGACTGAAGGCATCATGGCTGGCCTCCCGTGGTGTTCTCGCTTTCCGCTTAGTTTAATTCCGCTATTTAGAAAACTCTAAACTACGTTGTGATGTCAAAAAAAACTTTGGTTTGTAATAATTAAACCCTTCAGGGTGAATTTTTGTTGTTAATTATGTGGTATCTCTGGACTCCCCTTCGCGTGAGTTTTAATGCAGATATGTCGATCCTTGTTGCTATATAAGTGATTTATCGGGCGTTAACCCGGCGACTAACAACATGATGATACTTCATTACTGCCTAATG
Organism: Cenchrus americanus; assembly: GCA_947561735.1. Taxonomy (NCBI): domain Eukaryota; kingdom Viridiplantae; phylum Streptophyta; class Magnoliopsida; order Poales; family Poaceae; genus Cenchrus; species Cenchrus americanus. The sequence goes on from OX387240.1 coordinate 139,941,038, forward strand.
ACCAAAGTGGATTGGTTTAGGCGGTAGTACGGTATTTTCCTGGGCGGGTTGTCACAGTCATGGTTCTTTGCGGTATTAATTCATCCTTCTCATTCTTCACCACGGTTAAACCTCCTTTCTTCGGTACACAATGTACCGGGCTCACCCATTCGCTATGTGGAACCGGGTAGATGATTCTGGCATCAAGTAACTTGATGACCTCTTTCTTTACTACCTCTCGCATGGCATGAGTTAGCCTCCTTTGGTGGTCCACTATGGGCTTACATTGGTCTTGCATTGGTATACGATGACTGCAAAAGGCTGGGCTGTCTTTGAGATCATTGATCGAATATCCAATCACCTTCCTATGTTTTTTCAATAAATTCAGCAACTTCTCATTTTCTTCGGGACTCAACTCGTCGCTCACGATGACTGGATAAGTCTTGTCTGGGCCCAAAAATTTGTACTTTAATCCTTTGGGCAAAGGTTTAAGATCCACCTCGGGCACTTGTGGCTCCTCGGGTTTGATTTCTCCTATGTCCTCAAATTTTTCTTCCAACACGCTTCCATCTTGTGGTTCTAATCCTTTCATTGCTTCCTCTAGTTCTTCGTCTTGTCGATCATCTTGATTCTCCATCGCTCTTTGCAGCAGGTCTCTAAGGGTTTCAACAAAACAAAGACTATCTACCTCCTCTACTTCTTCGTCTTCGGGAGGAAAAGGTGAAGGGTGTTTATAAACACGAAGAAAATTATATGTGTACTTCTTTCCATTAAGATTCATTGTTACTTTGCCTTTTCTGGCATCCAACACGACATCGACCAACTTAAGAAAAGTCCTACTTAGGATTATATGATCATGATTACTATGGTAAGCATCTATGACAAAGAAATCGGTTGGTATACATTTTTCAGAGATGATTACATTAATGTTGCAAGCAATACCTAGAGGTCTAATAGTTCTACCATCTCCCATAATTAACCTTGTTGATGTTGGAGCTAAGTCTAGGTTGTGGTCTTGAACTTTATCATAAATTTTAGAAGATAGGACACTTACTTGGGCTCCAATGTTGCACAAAGCTTTGCATTGAACTCAATTGTTTTCGCAACTCAAGTGTGGTGCCATCTCCTCTTCTTCGGATCCTATCGCGTAAACTTCGGTGAGGCGAGCATATGGCGATGCTTCGGGCTTGATCTCCATGATTCTTTTCACCTCGGCTATGTGCTCTGGATCCACTTCATCATCTCCAAAGAACTTTTGAAAGATCTCACTAGTGGTTTTAAGGTCTTATGAATCTTCCACTTTCTTTTCCGGTGGGAAATCTGCTTCCAACGCTCTTGCCATCTCTTTTGGTTAGGGAACGGTCTTCTCTTGTCGAATTCTTCTCCGTAATCGATCGAAACCCAATCCATATGTTTGAACTCCCTTAATGGCTTCGTGAGGACCATGTGTGGTTCGAGGACCGGTGGATGGTCGCTTCCTTGTGTGATGAGTGATTGACAACGTTGTGTGGACTGATTCTTGGCTAAGTATTGCAGGTGCAGGTTGCAGCTTGACTGGTGTTGGTGCAAGTGAAGAACAAGCGCGAAAGGTCGTCGCCAGTGGGGCCGCCAGGTGTGGAGAAGACAAGTAGGCTTCGTTCGAGGGACCCGGTGGCCAGCGGGGTCAAGTGCGGGCCGCATGGTGGCATGAACAGCAAGATGAATGAGTGCATGCCTGAGTTGGTAGCACTGCTCGGTAGTGTGGTTGCCGTTTGGATACCACGGGCACTTCTCCTTTAGCAGGTCTTTGAAACCGCCGGAGTTCTTCTTCGAGTTCCCTTTCGCAGGGCGCTGGATAGCCGCGACGCTGTTGTCCGGCTTGCGTTTGCGGTTGGGACCCGAGTAGTTGTTGTTGTTGTTGTTGCGGCCGCCTTGGTTTGCATTGCCGCCGCTGCCGCCGCCCTGGTTCTGCTTGGTCTTGCCGCGGATTGCGTCGTACTTGGCGTTGGCCTTGTCCTCTTCATCCGCCCAGGACGTGATCATGTCCTTGAGGTGGGGGATGGACCTGGGGCGGTGACGACCGAAGTCTTCGAAGGTGCGGCGGTGATAGAGACCGTCTTGGAAGAGGTCGATGACCTCCTTGTCGATGACGTCGACGACGGTAGCGCGCTTGTCGAAAAAGCGGCGCATGTACTTGCGGAGGGTCTCGCCTTGTTCCTCGCTTGATCATGGCCGTGTCCATGCGAGTACCCGATCGGCCCATGGCGCCCGCGAAGTTACCGGTGAACCGCTCCTTCGGCTCCGGTCCCACTTGTCGATCGAGTGCTTGTCCGGCGACTCGAGCCATGTGAGTGGAGCCCGGTCCGGCGAGAAGGGGAAGTAGAGGCACTTGGTGTCGCCGTTGCCGCCGCCGTTCTCGATGGAGAGGGCGTAGCATCTGAGCCACTGGATGGGGTCCTACTTCGCATCGTACTTGGTGATCCCCAAAGGCTTGAACTTGTCGGGGAGGAGCAAGTTGCGAAGTCGAGGTGAGAAGGCGGGGAAGCCGTCGCCGTCGGCTACGGTGGTCGACTTCTTCCGCCGCAGCTCCTCAATCTTCTGGCGGGCATCGTACCCGCCCTGTGAGGTGCCGGAAGCGTGGCTGTTCGCGTGGCCTCGGCCGCCGCGACTGCCGCCGCCGCCGGCCCTCCCCGTTGGCTCCATGGTTGGAGCTTCCGCCGCCGCCGCCGCCGCCGTCGGGGTCGTTGCCGCCACCGCCGACCGGAGCACGGTGGGGGACGACCTCACAGTTGCTGTTATCGCGCTGTGGAGGTCCGCCGGCGTTGGAGCGACGACGATTGGGCTCGGCTGGGAGGTCAGCTCGAGTACGGTTAGGGCCGTTGTTGGCGCTGCGACTTGTGACTTCGTTGTCTCAGGGTCTGGCTGGAGGAGTCTGGTTGACTCTGTTGTCGACCCGCATGAAGTAGGCATCTTCAGCGAGCTTGGCGATGACCTCTCCAGCGCGTATGCCCTGAGCCTGGCGTGCGATTGCCGTGATCGACATGAGGCATTGCTCGTGGGGTAGTGTGTACTCGCTCTCGACCGCTTCGAGAGCTTCCGCAAGGTTGCGAATGGGGAAGTTGTCGCGGAGGCGCCGGTGGACGTTCGGCCGCGCTTCCGGCTACGCTCAAGTCGAGCGTCTTTGTCCGCAGGGTTCTCGTTCGGTGGAGCATCAGCAGAGAGCTCGTCGGAGGAGATGTCTTCCGTGTACTTGTCCCGAGCCGTGCCTCGAAGGCCCCGGGGTGTCACCGGCAGCCATGAAGACTTGGCGATCGGGGGTGCCAAGGCCGGACTCGCAGGGTGCCACCTCGCTTGGTGTGCTTGAGTCGGCCCGGCTAGGGGTGTTCCCTCCCGGAACGGTAGCGAGTCGATGTAGGCGACGTAGCGTGAGTCTCCCCCTATCGTGTCGGCGGGCTTGCGGTCCGGCCGCAGGACGTATCTCCCGCCGGTGTGGATGTTATAACCGGCCCCGCAGGCCGGCCCCGACAAGGGAAGCTCAGTGGAGTTGTCCTCGGACTCGGACTCATCAGGGTCCGACCCGAAGTCGAACTCGTAATCCGGGTTCGAGTAGAACTCGGAGAGAGGGCTGGAGTCCGAAGCGCGATCAGGGGTGGCGTCGGAGTCCGAGTTGCACTCGGCACGGGCTCCTTGCCGTCCCGCGCGAAGGGGGAGCCCTCGTGCGGGCCCGCCGAGGATGCGGGGGCCGCGCGCGGAGCGCTCGCTGGGTGAGGGGACCACCTGCGATGGCTGAGCAGCCGGCTCGCATGCGATGGCCCATGGAGACGTCGAGTTCGAATTGGAAACGGACTCGAGCTCGAAGTCGGCGTGGTCTTTGAAGAGCGAAATTTCGCCGAATTTGCCGGCGAGTTCGCCTGTGATGACTTCAGGAAGCGTCACGAAGCCTGTCTTCGATTTGGCTGCAAGGTCAGGCGGCGCTGGAAGGAGCCCGCGCCGTCAGCGGTGCAGACCCAGGCGTCGAAGACGAAGGTGTCGCCGCGGTTGAAGGCGACGGTTGGCTTGAAGTAGACAGGAGCCGTCGAGTTCGCCATGTGATCTCGGGCGAGAGCCCCTACCTGGCGCGCCAGCTGTCGGTGTTTTAGACCGGCAACCTACTAAGGGGAGTACCCGAAGTAGATGAATGTGACTCGCCGAGATCGGTAACTCGAAGGAAGAGACACGTGGCACACAATTTAGACAGGTTCGGGCCGCGAGGTCCGTAATACCCTACGTCCTGTATGCTGTGTAGCTCTGGATTGATTGGGCACGATTACAAGGTGGTGCAATAGTGCGCCGTGGGTTGTATGAGATGAGATTCGATGCTAGAGATTGGTCCCTGCCTCGCCTTATATAGTCCGGGAGGCAGGGTTACAAGTCGGAGTAGGGAGAGAGTACTAGTCGAGTACGTCTAGGAGTCTTCCATACAGTGCGGGACATGTACAGCTTCCTAACCGAGTACTACTCCTCTGCAGTCCTTGTGCCCCACGCCTTCAGGTGCCGTGTAGCGCAAGCCGGGTAGTCCCAGGGGCCCACCGAGTAGTCGGTCCTGGTACCCACCGAGGTAGTGGGCCCAGGGAGGTCCATACGACAGTCGTGGACGGTTTCTTGGTTGAGCCTCAAAACCAAGGTCGAGCCGGGACTACGTGGGAGCCGAGTCATGGGTGGAGATTGGTGGGGTTTCTGGTGGTTCACCAGAAAACCACTGGGTTCCTTGGTTGATCCACAAAGCCAAGACCGAAGAACCGAAGACGGAGCGCAGCCAGCCGCTGCACCGCCTTGACCGGTGGGTTTGACCGGCCTCGACGGTGGGTACCGGTCTGACCGGTGAGGAGCACCGGTCTGACCGGTGTGTGACGACGCAGTCCGAAATCTTCGAAGCGGAGGACATGCGTCGGGATCGCAAGGCTTGTGTCGAGGCTAAGAAGGTTGCGGTCACCGGGCATCCGTCCGATGGAGAAAGCTTCAAGTCTTCCAAAACCGCCCTTCAGGGGCTTGTATCCTTAGTTATTAGGAAAGGGTATTTTAGACTTTCGGTTGCCTCCATATAACCCAAGAGGTGAGAGGATGGCAGCCAACCCTTGGAACCCTAGTTCATTTGCTTTCCTATTTTCCCTTCCTATTTTCTTAGGATTTCCATAGGACTAGCTTGAGAGCATCATGGTGAGATCTTGTGAGAGGGTTGGATGATCGGGCGGCAAGCTAGACCTTGTAAGAACCTTTGTTGCATGTATAGATGATTCGGCGTGGTTCCTCAAGGTTTGGATGTGTTGTTTCCGGTTGTTCTTGGTGGTGATTTTCGGAGCCCTCTCTTGGTGTTTTCTTTGGGTTGTTTTTGGGACCTTTCTCTTGGGGATTTGATGGGGGAAATTTGTGGGAACCCTTCATGGTTCTTTGGGCTGTGATTCCCCTCCCAAATCCGTGAGTAAAGGGGCTCGATTTTGGGGTTTTCTGGGTCCTAGGGTTTGATGTGTTCTTGGCGGGATTTCTTCGATTCCTCCTTTTTGGGTGAGTTTTGGTGGGATTAAACTTGGCTATGGACTCCTCATGAGGTGTTCCTAATATCCCCAAAGTCTTGTTCAAGTCCGTGGAGCGATTCGGGAGATCGAGGTTTGATTTTGGGGGAGTTGACCCGCGGGTGCTGTTCATTCCGAGCTGCCCAGGCTACACCGGTCTGACCGGTGCTCATGACCGGTCTGACCGGTGCGAGCCCTGGTGGGTTTTTGCTCGGGTGAATGTTTGGGTATGTTCGCTGTTGTCCTGTGTTGGGACTGTTTCGAGTTTGGGTCAGTTCGGAGGTCGGTTGGCCTTCTTGGTGCTTTGGGGGCTTTCAGCCGTGGACCGGTCCGATCGGCAAGGCGTCTCACCGGCTCCGACCGGTGTAGAGCCACTTAGTGGAAGTTGCTCGCCTTCACCGAAGCAAGGACCGGTCCGACGTGGTGCTCAACGGTCCGACCGGTGTTGGTCAGTGGACTCGAGATTTGGTGTTCCGCTGCGTTCTCGGGTCGAAAGGGTGTGTGTTGGTTCCTAGGTCCAGTGGCACTCCAGTGGCTATGTGGGCTTGGCCGACTTGGATAGTGAGTCGGAGACGTGTGTTGGAAGCCGCGTTCACCTTGTAGGAGTTTCCATCTCCTTCGAGAAGAATTTTTATCGGCTCCCATTCACTCCCCCCCTCTCTGGTTCGCCGTATCGGTCCTTCAAGTGGTATCAGAGCCGGTTCGGGTCTTTATTGACTCTAACCTGTCTAAGATCCAAGGATGGCGTACCAGGAACGGGGTTTGGGTCCTCCATACTTCGATGGCAAGAACTACCAGATGTGGAGCAAGCGGATGGGTGCTTTCCTCCGCGTAAAGGGTCAGATCCTTTGGGATGTCACGGTGGACACAGGCTATGTCCAGCCGATGGACTTCCTCACTCCAGGATCGAGGGACAGATTCGACGCCAACAATAAGGCGGTCAACTACTTGTTTTGTGCTTTGTGTCGCCCCGAGTTCGATCGGGTGCACACCGAGCACTTGGCTTGTAGAATTTGGACGGTGCCGAAGGAGGCTCATGTTGGGAATGCCCGTGTTCGAGCACGGATGTATGCGACCTACCGGAGAGAGTACGAGAACTTCACTCATCTCCCCGGTGAGTCCATCGATGCCTTGTTTCAGGGGTTCACGGTGGTTTTGAACAACATGAGGGCCAATGTGGACGTGCTCCCATACGATGATCATGATAGAGCGGTCAAGCTCTTACACTCTTTGGATCGTACGATTTGGGGCGGAAAGTTCGAGGCCATTGTGGAGTCAGAGAAGTATGACACTCTGACGGTGAATGAGCAGTTCTCGAAGCTCAAGTCGGTTGAGGTGGATAGGGGCATGACTGCCAAGCTCGAGGGTCCGACTGATTCTCATAGTCTTGCCCTCGTTGGTGGTTCGAAAGGAAAAGCTAACACTAACCCATCCACCAGGATGTTCTCTTTGTCCTCTTTGATGTCTACGCAAGATGAGGAGTTCGATGTGCTTGGAGAGGACGAGCTGGCGCTGCTGACGAGGAGGTTCGAGAGGCTGCACGAGAACCGGGTGAACATGAGGAGGAACACGAGGACATGCTTCCAGTGCGGCAAGCCGGGACACTTCGTCGCCGACTGCCCGGAGAAGGTCGAGAACAAGGACGGCTAAAAGCACAAGTCGAGGATGGATGGCAAGTACCGGTCGAGGCACGACCACAAGAGCAAGCATAAGAACAAGTACAAGGACGAGCGACGATCGAGGAAGAAGGAGAGCCGTGGCAAGGCCCGAGCGATGGTTGGAGCGAGCGACGTCGACTCCAGTTCCTCGTACTCCACCTCGAGCTCGAGCAGTAGTGAAGACGAAGGTGATCGTCGCAAGAACAAGAAGTCGTCCAAGAACCTGAGCGGGCTTAGCTGCTTCGCGAGAGATGGCTTCTGCACCATGGCGCTGAGCTCTGGCAGCAAGAAGAGCACACAGAGCAACTCGGACTCTGAGTCCGACGACGAGGTGCGTGATGAACTTCCCTTCTTGCGCCAGGAGAATGAGAGGCTTGACTCTTTGCTTGATAACCGTGATGACATGCTTAGAGAGGCCAAGAAATGAGAAAAGAGCTTAGGGCTTCACTAGAGTGGCTGAGGTAGAGACACAGGTGCTTGATAGCAAGCTTGAGATTGATTCCCTTAAGGCTAGCCCTGTTGTTTCCGATGAGGTTGATTGTGTTGATTGCTCCATCTTTCTTGCTGATCTTTCTTTGTTCAAGGAGAAGCATGCCTCCAAGTGTGAGAAACTAGATGTGGTTAGGGTTGAAGTGGCTGAGCTTAAGTCTAAACCTGCTTTGCTAGGTGCTTGCACTTCTTGCCCTATTTTGCATGCTAAGATTGATGAGATGCATGCCTACACTAGTTCTCTTGAGGCTAAGCTGAAAGAACCCATGCCTACATCATGCTCTACCTGTGAAATGCATGCTTTGAAAAATTTGGAACTTGCACATTATGTTGCTCGTTTGCAGGATGAGAATGATGAGCTGAGAAAGTTGATGGGTTGGTTGTCTGGTCATGAGCCTAGGTTGAGGATGATGATCGAGGCATTTAAGAGGCAGGATGGTGAGGGACTTGGGGCAAACAAGGTTGGTGAGGGAAGTGGAGAGAATATCCCAGAGCCACCAAAAACCCACCACAAAAATGATTTTCCCCCAAAACCTAACCATCTTAGGAACCGACTAGACACAACCCCAGCTCCACCTGTGTTTCCTACACCCACAAATGATCTACAAAAGCCTATCAAAATTGAGAGCACTTCGGGGAAAGTGTTCTTTGGGAAAGAAAGTGAGAAGGCTAGTGAGGGGAAACCGGTGGAGGAGTTGAGTGGAGAGAAACCAAGTGAGCAGCCACAGCCCAAGCCTAAGCCTAAGCTTGTGAGGTTCCATTATGGCTATTGTGGGAGAGATGGCCATAAGGATGAGTTTTGCTTCAAGAGGAAGCGAGAGGAGAGAATGGCAAAGGAGTGGGCTAACAAGGACAAGTACCACCTTTCCGATGGTGTACTTGAGCCTCGTGTGCACATGCCCAGGGCTAAGGCGAGTGTGAGGACAGTCCGGGCTTGGGGAGAGCGGAAGGCTGTTGGAGGTGCTGCTACCCAGGTCACACCGGTCAGACCGGTGTGGGGCACCGGTCGACGGCAGCGCGCCCGCGACGAGCAACGGCTTGGGTTTCGGGCTCGTACAGGTGCGAGGTTCTGGAGGTCGTGGTTCTGGTGGTTGGGCTGGTGAGTTTGCAGGTGGTCAGGTTGCTAGGCATTCTCCCCCTCGAGTTCACTATGGGGATGGGAGGAGTCGTAGCTTTGAGAAGGAGAGGAGGGACGTTCCACGGGCCTTCTTTCGTGGTTTTGGCCCTCCTCCAGGCAGAGAGGGGTGGTTCCTTCAGGGTGGTTACCGTGGTGGTGTTCGTGGAGATAGCTTTGGTAGGAGAGATGCTTTGGTTTGTGCTAACCCCACTTTCGAGCAAATGGCTCGGCACTGGTTTTACTCTTTTGGTACTAACCCCAGTGCTGAGTCGTTTGTTCGCTCACGTGCTCGTTTTTGAATTTCAGGTGGGAGACTTGAAGAACATTTGGTTGATTGACTCCGGTTGCTCGAGGCATATGACCGGAGACAGGGGGTGGTTCTCAAGTCTCGTCCCGGTGGTGACAAGGAGGTACATCACTTTTGGGGACAATTGGCATGGGCGTGTGCTTTCAGAAGGTGAGATCAAAGTGAGTGACAAGATCACTCTGAGGCGTGTTGCTCTTGTTCAATCGGTGGGGTACAATCTGCTTTCTGTGTCCCAGTAGTTGGATGAGGGTTTTGAGGTGTTGTTTCGGCCAGGAGGTTCTCGGATTTTGGACTGAGGACCAGGAGCGTCCCGGTGGTCGATGGATGATCGCTCCTTAGTGATGAGTGATTGACAACGGGTGTTGGACTGACTCTTGGCTCAGTGCGCAGGTGTAGGCTGCGGCCTAGTTCGTGTTGTTGCAGGTGAAGAACGGGCGCGAAAGGTCTTCAGCCTTGAGGGACCTCTGGGAGATGGAGAGACAAGTAGGCTCGGTTCGAGGGACCCGGTGGACGACGGGACTAGGTGCGAGCCACATGGTGGCGAGACGAGCAAGACGAAGTCATGGACGATCGAGCCGATGCACGGTGACGGTCGAGTCAAGAGGCTTGGCGGGAGGCCGGGACCGAGCATGCGAGGTTTGGTGGTTTGTCCACAAAACCATCGGAGGACGGTTTCTTGGTTTGGGCCTCAAAACCAAGTCCGAAGGCCCAACACGACGGACACGGGATCTGGGCGTGTCGGGAAGCTTCGAGGGGGAGGACACGCGGCGAGATCGCATGGCTTGCGTCGGGAGGACGCGGGGTGCGGCGAAGGCGTGGCCGTCCGATGGTAAGACCCACAAACATTACATAAATGCCCCTGCGTGGGTTGTATTGCCAGTAGTTGAGTTAGGGGTAGTCAAGTCACTTCCCACACCGGCGGGACCCGATATATAAGCCATGTGTGTGTGGATGGCTCTCTCTCTCCGCGACTTAAGGTTTCATTTCCCCCTCCCATTTCTCATTTTCGTAGCTATTTTCTTCTCCATTTTTCTCTAGGCTAGCATGAGAGCTTCATGTGAGATTTGTTGAGAGGGATGGATGCTAGGGCGGCATGCTAGACCTTGTGAATCTTTCCTGGTTTGTATAGAAGATTCGACATTGTGTTTTTCGTGGTCTTTTGCGTGCTTGTTTTTGGTGCTCTTGTTCTTGGTGTGGTTTCGCGGATTTGAGTGGGTTTCTCCCCGGATTTCTTTGAGGGAAAAATGTATGGATGCCTTGTGCACCTTTGTGATTGATCTTGTGCCCTCAAACGCCGGGAAACCACTTCGATTCAAGGATTTTCGGTCGAAGCTCTAGCTTTTGGTGGTGCTCAAAGGATTCGCGATTCCCGGTGATTTAGGGAGTTAGGAGGCAAGATTTTTGGGCTATAGCATCCTTGTGTGACGCTCTTCAAGTCCCCAAACCCTTGTCTCTACAGCTTCTACCGTTTGGGAAATCCGATGATGATTTGGGGGAGTTGACCTTCGAGGTCGGGCTGTTTTCAGTTCTGTCCGTGAGGCGCGGACGGTCCGCGAGGGGTCGGCGAATAGTCCGCGAGGAGCCAGTTCATCAGGCATTCTTCGTGTTCTTGTTTCATTTCGTTTTGACCCGGTTTTGTTTTAGGTTTTCGTTGTAGCCGGTTTGCGGACGGTCCGAGCTTCAGTAGCGGACGGTCCGTGGCCCGCGTGGATGGTCCGCCCGGTCTTCGCGGACGGTCCGTTTTTCTCGGGTCAATTCTGGTGGTTCTGTTCGCTTTAACAGACGGTCCGCGGCTCAGGACGGACAGTCCGCGGCAAGGGTGCGGACGATCCGCGGTACCCCGGCGGACGGTCCGCGCGGCCATCGCGGACGGTCCGCCCCCGCCCGGCCGGACGGTCCGCCGTAGGCCGGCGCCTTTGCTTCTTGGTTCGATTCCTCCCTTCCTTTCTCGTGCTTCCGCGTGTGCTTCAAGGAATCATTCCTAAGACTAGAGGTTGATCCATAACCTCGTTGTATTGACGATTGGCGTGTGATTCGATCCATCGCTTGTGTGTGACCGGGAATTGTCTAGGGTATAGGCCGGTTTCTTTGAGAAGAATTTTTACCGGCTCCTATTCACTCCCCCCCTCTCTAGTCGCCATCCGATCCTTCAATTGGTATCAGAGCTTGGTGCCGGATTCTTTGTGACTTTAACAAGTCTCGAATCCTAAGATGGCGTATGTTGAGCAGAACGGTCCGCCGCACTTCGATGGCAAGGGTTACCACAAGTGGGCGGCTCGTATGATGATCTTTCTTCGTGGCAAGTTGTTGGATTTCATTGTGCTTGACAAGACCTATGCTATTCCTGTCAACATCCATACTCTTATGGTGACCGATGCCAGTGCTAAGGCCAAGTATGAGGCAAATGCAAAAGCCGTTGATCACTTGGTCCAGAGCTTGTGTGATCCTGAGTTTGAGCGTGTTCGCCATTTGAATCTTGCTTGGCAAATTTGGGAGAAGTTGTTGGTGGCTCACGGTGGTGATAACCATGTGAAGGCTCGCCTCTTTGTCTCTTACCGGATGCAATATGAGAACTTCACTCAACTTCCCTAGTGAGGACATTGATGCGATGTTTCGCAGGTTCACCGCCATCGTGAACAACATGAAGGCTAATGTTGAGGATTTCCCTTACACCGAGCATGATCAAGCTTTGAAGCTCTTTCATGTCTTGGATCCAAATGTTTGGGGTGCTAAGGTTGAGGCCATCAAGGAGTCTAGGCAATATTTGACCATTGAGTTGGATGACCTCTTTTCTAAGCTTAAGTCGGCCGAGGTTGACAGAAGTTGCAATCCAAGCATGAGGGCTCGACCGACCATAGTCTTGCTCTTGTGGGCGGATCAAAGGGCAAATCTAACTCTTCCCGTCGACGCTTTTCCTTATCTTCTCTTATGTCTATTCCGTATGAGGAGTTTGATGTGGCCGGGCGAAGAGGAGCCGGCCTTGCTCTCAAGGAGGTTTGATCGACTACATGAGAGCCGGAGGAATGCAAGGCGGAGCTCAGGGACATGCTACAAGTGTGGCAAGCATGGACACTTCATCGCCGAGTGCCCCGAAGTGGAGGAGAACAAGTACAAGATGAGCGAGCACAAGGCGCACCCGAGGCGTGAAGACAAGTACTCCTCCAAGGGCAAGCACTTCGAGAAGTCCAAGAGCAAGGACAAGGACAAGCGGCGACCGAGCAAGGGCGGCTACAAGAAGGACAAGGCAAGAGCCATGGTGGCCGGTGCAAGCGACATCGACTCAAGCTCAAGCGACGCGCGACAAGCTCGGGCAAAGGAAGATGAAGACGCCGGGAGGCGCAAGGGCAAGAAGAGTGCAAGCCGAACCTCGAGGGATTGAGCCGTGTGGCGCTTGAAGGCTTTTGTGGCATGGCCCATAGCTCGAGCAACGAAGAAGAGCGAGAAGGAAGACAGCGACTCCGACTCGGAGGATGAGGTAAATCGTGACCCCGACTCTTTGCTTGCTGAGATCACTAGGTTGAATGGCTTGATTGACAACTGTGATAGTGTGTTGAGAGATGCTAAGAAGATGAGGAAAGATCTTAGCGCTCAACTTGAGAATGATAGTGAGAAAGTAGAAGAGTTAGAGTCCAAATTGCTTGAATGGAAACTTGAGAATGACTCTTTGAAACTTGCTCCTACTACTCCTGATGATGTTGAGTGTCCTGAATGTGATGCATGGTTGAATGAGATCAAGTTGCTTAATGAGAAGAATGCTTCCACTTTGGCTAAACTAGATGCTCTTAGGACTGAGTATGATGAGCTTAAGGCTAGACCCACTTTGCTTGGTGCTTGTAAATCATGTCCTACCATGCATGCTAAGCTTGTTGATGCTCGTTCTACCATTAGCACTTTGGAAGCTACTTTGAAATCTCTTGTTGTCAATGCATGCACTAGCTGTGATGAAGTTACTTTGCGCAATCTTGAACTTACTTCCCGTTTGGATGACATTTATGAGGAGAATGATTACTTGAGGAAGGTGTTGGGTTGGTTGTCTGGGCAGGAACCTCAATTGAAAATCATGATTGAGGAGTTCAAGAGAGCTGATGGTCGTGGTTTGGGTTTTGAGAAGTTGGGTGAGAAAGTGGGAGAGAACGGTGGGGAGAATGTGTATGAGAAGTGTGTTGAGTCTAACCCCGAGTTTGAGGTGATCGGAGACATCCAAATTCCACTTCCAAAAGCACCCAAGAACTCTTTCACATCAAAGTCCAACCATCTTTGCAACAAGCTTGACACAACCCAAGATCCACCCAAATTCCCACCTAAGACAAATGACTTCCAGAAACCCGTAAAGTTTGTGAGTGAGAAGGGTGAGAAACCTAAAGAGAAGCCAGAGCCAAAACCAAAACCCATCCCCTTCAGGTGTGAGTATTGTTGCAAGGAGAGACACCTAGCAGAGTTTTGCTATAAGAGGAAGAGGGATGAGAGGCTTGCTAGGGAGCAAGCAAACCAGGACAGGTATCGCCAGTCTCATGGTATTCCTGAGCCTAGAGTGCCACTTCCACGGGGTGTGGGAAGTGTGAAGAGTCTTGGTAGAGTTGGAGCTCAGGGTGGTAGGTTCCCACAGAGAGGTGGTGGTGAGAGGTTTGTTAGGAGAGATGATGGTGTGCGTGCTGGTGAGAGGTTTGGTCGGGCTCGTGGTGGTTTTGCTGGACGTCCCCCTACTCGTCATCAATACGGGTTTAGGGGAGATGATCGCAGCTTTGGGTTCCAGAGGAACTACGGACCACGTTTTCCCCCTCGTGGTGCTCGTACACCTTCCATGGGACATGGGAAGTTTGGTGGCAAGGGAATGATGTTTGCTAACCCCCTCCTTTGAGCAGATGGCTCGACACTGGTTTAACTTTCTTTGTGCTAACCCCAGTGTCGAGTCGCTAGCTCATTCTCGTTCTTGTTTCTGACTACAGGCAGGAGGCTTGGAGAGCATTTGGTTGATCGACTCCGGATGTTCCCGACACATGACCGGAGATAAGAAGTGGTTCTCCAGCCTCACCCCAGTGAAGGAAAAGATGTACATCACTTTTGGGGACAATGGACGAGGAAGGGTGATTTATGAGGGTGTGGTGCATGTGAGTGACAAGGTAACGTTGAAGAGGGTTGCTCTTGTGAAGTCTTTGGGTTTCAATTTGCTTTCGGTTTCTCAGTTGCTTGATGAGGGCTTTGAGGTGCGTTTCAAGTCTGGTGAGTCTCGTTTGCTGGATTCTCGAGGTGATCTTGTTTGTATGATCATCCCCGAGGGTCGATTTTCGTGGTCGATTTCTCTCGTTCTTTGGGTCCTGCTCGCTGTTTGATGGCTGGTCCTTCTTCTGATTTGTGGAAATGGCATAGGCGGTTAGGTCAATTGAGCTTTGATTTAGTTTCCCGCTTGAGTGGTCTAGACCTTGTCCGAGGATTGCCGAGGTTGAAGCTTGAGAAGGATTTGGTTTGTGCCCCGTGTAGGCATGGCAAGATGGTAGCCACTCCCCATCCACCCCTGACCGATGTCATGACCGAGCGTCCGACAGAGCTGTTGCATATAGATCTTGTTGGGCCGGCTCGAGTTCGCTCGGTGGGTGGGAAGTGGTATGTCCTTGTTGTGGTGGACGATTACTCTCACTATGCCCGGGTGTTTTTCTTGGAAGACAAGAGTGAGACATTTGGCTTTGTTCGAGATCTGATCGTGAGGTTGAAAAATAAGAGGCATGGGAATGCCATTCGAGCTATCCGTAGTGATAACGGCTCGCAGTTCAAGAACTCTCGTTTTGATGCCTTCTGTCGTGATCTAGGTCTTGAACATCAGTATTCGACCCCTTATGTGCCTCCTCAGAATGGAGTCGTGGAAAGGAAAAATCGGACTCTTTGTGAGATGGCTAGGACGATGCTCGATGAGCAGAGGACTCCTATGAGGTATTGGGCTGAGGCGGTCAATACGGCTTGTCATGTCTCTAACAGGATTTTATTGCGAGCTTTCAAGAAGAAGACCTGTTATGAGCTGATGCATGGTCGGGCACCCAAGGTGAGTCATTTCCGAGTTTTTGGTTGCAAATGCTTTATTCTTAAGAAGGGAAAACTCGACAAGTTTGAGGCTAGGTCTAGTGATGGGATTTTCTTTGGATATGCTAACCATTCTAGATCCTATAGGGTGCTTAACCTTGAGATTAACAAAATCATGGAGACTTGCGAGGTAACCTTCGACAAGACAATGCCATGTACCTCTCTTGGTTTTGAATGTGTAGGTGATGAAGAGATGGCCGAGGACCTCTTTGAAGAGGAGAAGGATGAAGCTGGAGATGATGATGGAGAGAACCATGCGGCTGAAGCAGATTGTGTACACACTACTTCCCCTGCGACTACTACGGAGGGTGGACCGTCTACTTCATGGACAACGACGGTGCGATAAGAGGACCAGGCGAGAAAAGCTGAAGTTGAGGGGGAGGTAGTCTCGAGGCGTGAGGCTCCCCGGTGGATTCAAGAAGTGCATCCCCTATCGAAGATCATTGGGGACATCGACGAACATACTACACGGTCAAGGTCTAGGAATTCCTCTCATTTCGCTCATGCCGCATTTGTTGCCACCTTTGAGCCCAAGGACATTGGACACGCTTTATCTGATGCAAACTGGGTCAATTCTATGCATGAGGAGTTGGAAAACTTTGAGAGGAACCAAGTGTGGGAGTTAGTTGAACCACCTCCAAATTGCCATCCTATAGGAACCAAATGGGTTTGGAAGAACAAAGAGGGAGAGAATGGGATGGTTGTGAGGAACAAGTCCGTACTTGTTGCTCGTGGGTTATAGTCGAAGAAGGGGATCGACTATGAGGAGACCTTTGCTCCCCGTGGCCCGTCTTGAGGCAATTCGAATCCTTCTAGCCTTTGCCGTGGCTAAAGGGTTCAAGTTGTTTCAAATAGATGTGAAAAGTGCTTTTCTGAATGGGGTCATAGAGGAGGAGGTGTATGTGAAGCAGCCACCGGGGTTTGAGAGTGAGAAGTATCCACACAGGGTGTACAAGTTGAAAAGGGCTCTGTATGGGTTGAAACAGGCGCCCCGGGCTTGGTATGGGAGATTGAGAGGTTTTCTGGTGAGCAGAGGGTTTGTGATGGGTACCCTGGATAGGACCTTGTTTCTCCTCAAGCATGGGAATGACTTGTTGATTGTGCAGATATACGTGGATGATATTGTCTTTGGTGGCTCGTCACATAACCTTGTTGCCAAGTTTGCGAGATGAGATGAGCGAGGAATTCGAGATGAGCATGATGGGCGAGTTGCAGTACTTTCTCGGGTTGCAGATCAAGCAAGTGAAGGATGGGACATTTGTACATCAACCAAGTACACGAAAGACATGCTGAGGAAGTTCCAGATGCAAGATGTGAAGCCTATGTCGACACCCATGGGGAGTACGGCTACTTTGGATGCGAACGAGGACGGAGAACCAGTGGACCAACGGGAGTACAGGAGCATGATCGGCTCCCTCCTCTACTTGACGGCGACGAGGCCAGACATACAGTTCAGTGTGTGTCTGTGCGCTCATTTTCAGGCTTCGCTGAGGACATCACATCGACAGGCTGTCAAGAGGATCTTCAGGTACCTACGATACCGCCCTCGGTCTTGGTCTTTGGTATTCTTCCTCTTCGACTCTTTCTCTTCATGGTTTTTCCGATGCGGATTTTGCTAGTTGTCGAGTCGAGAGGAATTCTACTTCGGTTCTTGTCGCCTTCTTGGGTCCTCGTTGGTTTCGTGGTCTTCCCGCAAGCGCTCTAGTGTAGCTCGGGCCTACCACCGAGGCAGAGTATGTTGCGGTACCGCGAGTTGTTGTTCCCCATACCGTTGTGGATTTCATACACTTTGAGAGACTTTGGTGAGGAGTGCACCAAGATCCCACTTCTTTGTGATAGCACTAGTGCCATAAGCGTAGCGAAAAACCCTGTGCTTCACTCCAGAACCAAACATATAGATGTGAGGTACCATTTCTTGAGAGACAATGTGGAGAAAGGGACCATTGTGTTGAGCCATGTCCCTACCCAAGATCTGCTGGCAGACATTTTCACAAAGCCTCTCGACCAAGCTACATTTGTGTGCTCGCGGGGGGAACTTGGGGTTTGTTGCCCTTTCTAGTTGATTCTTGGGGGATTTCCTTTTGTACCATTTGTATCATAACATGTTTACTTTGATGTATATACATGCTTTGCTTGATGTATAAACCATGGTAGGATAGCCATCTTTTCATGTATCATGTTGCATTTGTATCATATTGCATTTTAGGATGATGAGCTTCTTTTATATGCCTTATTTGAGTCTCTTTGGCTATTTGTGAGATATTGGTCATATGTGTGGAGAAATGTCTATGTGAGGCTATGCTCTTGGAATATTTGAGATATATATGTTGTGAGATAGCCCTTTTTGAATCAAATGCTAATCTTGACTAAATTTGATGAAATGTGCTCCACTCATGTGTAGTAGTGTATCCATATCACGTTTTGGTCTAAATGTGCTTTCTATGCTTAGATTGTGCTTGGATGTCTTTTTCTTGCATTTGGGCCAAAGGCCGAATATCATTGTGAATGTTTAACCTCTGTTGCATTCATGGGGGAGCATAAGCTTCTTTTTTCCGCAAAGGCACTTCATGTACCATGAAATGAATTAATCTTGAAAAGAAGTGTATATGCTTGAAAAATGCTCCATCCATCATGTTTATGCTTAAAATGTCTTATCTTTCAAATATGGGTGCAAAACATGTTGCATGATGTTCACCAGTGGAGAAGTCTCCCCGAAGTGGACACATGGCTCATGAGCTTTAACATGACATGCTTTTCTTTATGGGTGTTTGCAATGATCTTTTGTTAAGAATTTGATCTCCTTGTATGATCTCTGGATGATAGGCATGTTTTTTGTTAGAATATGACATGGATAGGCTTTTACATTTGAAGTGAGCCATCTTTTGATAAAACTGCTCAAAATCTGAAAATTTTTTGCTTTGTCACATGCCTATATTTCCATATATTACTTGTGGCAATGCTTTGACTATGTTATGCTCCATATATGTGCTCTTTGTCTCATTCCTAGCCTTTGACACTAAATTTGGCCTATTTGAGAAGCTCATGTAGATGTTTATATGCTTTGTTTTGCATTTTTGCATTTTCACCTTGATTCATACATTGTCAACAAGGGGGAGAAGAGGTGAGCTTAATGAAAATTCAGAAGAGGTGAGCTAAAATTTGGAAGTTTGCATCCACATGTTCAGGGGGAGCTTGCATTTGTTCAGGGGGAGCTTTCTTGCTGTTTTCAGTGTGGAGTTTGTGCTTTGCTTGGCTTGTGACCTTTCTTTGCCTTTCTTTGGTTTTGGTCATGAGTTGAGCTTCTTTGTTTTTCTTTCGTCTTTCTTTCTTTCTCTGAATTTCATTTCGCGTTGTGTGTTGTCAATGCACTCATCAAGGGGGGAGATTGAGGACCAGGAGCGTCCCGGTGGTCGATGGATGACCGCTCCTCAATGATGAGTGATTGACAACGGGTGTTGGACTGACTCTTGGCTCAGTGCGCAAGTGTAGGTTGCGGCCTAGTTCGTGTTGTTGCAGGTGAAGAACGGACGCGAAAGGTCTTCAGCCTTGAGGGGCCTCCGGGAGATGGAGAGACAAGTAGGCTCGGTTCGAGGGACCCGGTGGACGACGGGACTAGGTGCGAGCCACATGGTGGCGAGACGAGCAAGACGAAGTCATGGACGATCGAGCCGGTGCACGGTGGCGGTCGAGTCAAGAGGCTTGGCGGGAGGCCGGACCGAGCACGCGGGGTTTGGTGGTTTGTCCACAAAACCATCGGAGGACGGTTTCTTGGTTTGGGCCTCAAAACCAAGTCCGAAGGCCCAACACGACGGAGACGGGATCTGGGCGTGTTGGGAAGCTTCGAGGGGGAGGACACGCGGCGGGATCGCATGGCTTGCGTCGGGAGGACGCGGGGTGCGGCGAAGGCGTGGCCGTCCGATGGCAAGACCCACAAACATTACATAAATGCCCCTGCGTGGGTTGTATCGCCAGAAGTTGAGTTAGGGTAGTCGAGTCACTTCCCACACCGGCAGGACCCGATATATAAGCCATGTGTGTGTGGATGGCTCTCTCTCTCCGCGACTTAGGGTTTCATTTCCCCCTCCCATTTCTCATTTTCGTAGCTATTTTCTTCTCCATTTTTCTCTAGGCTAGCATGAGAGCTTCATGTGAGATTTGTTGAGAGGGATGGATGCTAGGGCGGCATGCTAGACCTTGTGAATCTTTCCTGGTTTGTATAGAAGATTCGGCGTTGTGTTTTTCGTGGTCTTTTGCGTGCTTGTTTTTGGTGCTCTTGTTCTTGGTGTGGTTCCGCGGATTTGAGTGGGTTTCTCCCCGGATTTCTTTGAGGGAAACATGGATGGATGCCTTGTGCACCTTTGTGATTGACCTTGTGCCCTCAAACGTCGGGAAATCACTTCGATTCAAGGATTTTCGGTCGGAGCTCTAGTTTTGGTGGTGCTCAAAGGATTCGCGATTCCCGGTGATTTAGGGAGTTAGGAGGCAAGATTTTTGGGCTATAGCATCCTTGTGTGACGCTTTTCAAGTCCCCAAACCCTTGTCTCTACAACTTCTATCGTTTGGGAAATCCGATGATGATTTGGGGGAGTTGACCTTCGAGGTCGGGCCGTTTTCGCCCGTCCATGAGGCGCGGACGGTCCGCGAGGGGTCGGCGGACAGTCCGCGAGGAGCCAGTTCGTCAGGCGTTCTTCGTGTTCTTGTTTCGTTTCATTTTGATCCGGTTTTGTTTTAGGTTTTCGTTGTTGCCGGTTTGCGGACGGTCCGAGCTTCAGTATCGGACAGTCCGTGGCCCGCCTGGACGGCCCGCCCAGTCTTCGCGGACGGTCCGTTTTTCTCAGGTCAGTTCTGGTGGTTCTGTTCGCTTTAACGGACGGTCCGCGGCTCAGGACGGACAGTCCGCAGCAAGGGTGCGGACAGTCCGCGGTACCCTGCCGGACGGTCCGCGCGGCCATCACGGACGGTCCGCCCCCCCCGGCCGGGACGGTCCGCCGCAGGCCGGCGCGCTTTGCTTCTTGGTTCGATTCCTCCCTTCCTTTCTTGTGCTTCCGCGTGTGCTTCGTGGGAATAGTTCCTAAGACTAGAGGTTGATCCATAACCTCGTTGTCTTGACGATTGGCGTGTGATTCGATCCATCGCTTGTGTGTGACCGGGAATTGTCTAGGGTATAGGCCGGGTTCTTTGAGAAGAATTTTTACCGGCTCCTATTCACTCCCCCCCTCTCTAGTCGCCATCCGATCATTAATGGACTCTCGAGGGGACCTTGTTTGTATGGTCGTTCCCAAGGGTCAGGTGTTTCGTGCTGATTTTCTCAGTCTTCGGGTGTGGACCGTTGTTTCTTGGCTGGTTCTTCGAGTGAGTTGTGGAAGTGGCATAGGAAGTTGGGTCACTTGAGCTTTGACCTTTTGTCTCGATTGGGTAAACTCAATTTGGTCCGAGGATTGCCACGGATGAGGCTGGAGAAATAGTTAGTTTGTGCGCCGTGTAGGCATGCCAAGATGGTATCCTCCTCTCACCCACCTCTCACCGATGTGATGACTGAGCGTCCATGCGAGCTGCTCCATATGGACCTTGTGGGCCCAGCTCGTGTGCGATCTGCAGGTGGGAAGTGGTATGTCCTTGTTGTGGTGGACGACTATTCTCGGTATGCGTGGGTGTTCTTTCTTGAGGATAAGGGGGAGACGTTTGGTTTTGTTCGAGATCTAGTCTTGAGGTTGAGAAACGAGAGGCACGGAGATGCCATACGAGCTATTCGCAGTGATAATGGCTCGGAATTCAGAAACTCTCGTTTTGAAGCTTTTTGCCATGACTTGGGTCTTGAGCACCAGTTTTCGAGTCCGTATACGCCTCCCCAGAATGGCGTGGTGGAAAGGAAGAACAGGACCTTGTGCGAGATGGCTCGGACGATGCTTGATGAGCATAGGACTCCGAGGAGGCGGTGAATACTGCGTGCTATGTGTCAAACATGATCTACCTCAGAGTGCACAAGAAGAAAACATGCTATGAGTTGATGCATGGCCGCACACCCAAGGTGAGTCACTTCCATGTCTTTGGTTGCAAGTGCTTTATTCTGAAGAAAGGCAAGAAGTTGGATAAGTTTGAGGCTAGGTCTGTCGATGGTATTTTCTTTGGTTATGCATCTCATTCTAGAGCATATCGTGTGCTCAATCTTGAAACTAACCAAATCGTGGAGACTTGCGAAGTAACCTTCGACGAGACAGAGCCACGTAGTCAGCTTGTCTTTGAGTGTGCAGGTGATGATGAGCTTGGCGAGGAGATCTTTCAGGAGGAGGAGCATGAACATGGAGACGATGAAGATGGCGGTGTGGTGCTCCCGGCTGAACATGTACCCACTAATTCGACTACGGTTGTGGACGGACCCTCTCCTACACCTACGACGACAAATCAAGAACGAGGAGAAGCTGATGTTGAGGGAGAGGTAGCATCGAGGCAAGAACCTCCCCGGCGAGTACAAGTGGATCACCCAGCTTCGAGGATCATCGGCGACATGAATGAACGCACTACACGGTCGAGGGTTAGAAACAATTCTCATTTCGCTCTTGCTGCATTTGTTGCTACGTTTGAGCCCAAAGACATTGGACACGCACTATCTGATCACAATTGGGTTAATTCGATGCATGAGGAGTTGGAGAACTTTGAGAGGAATCAGGTTTGGGAGTTGGTTGACCCTCCCCCAGGGTGTAAGCCAATTGGTACGAAGTGGGTGTGGAAGATCAAAGAGGGAGAGAAAGGTGAGGTTGTGAGGAACAAGTCGAGGCTTGTTGCTCAAGGGTTCAGTCAGAAGGAGGGGATCGACTACGAGGAGACCTTTGCTCCCGTAGCCCGTTTGGAGGCGATTAGGATCCTTCTAGCCTTTTCTGTGGCTAAAGGGTTCAAGTTGCACCAAATGGATGTGAAGAGTGCTTTCCTGAATGGTGTGTTGGAGGAAGAAGTGTATGTGAGGCAACCTCCAGGGTTTGAGAGTGAGAAGTACCCCCACCGGGTGTACAATTTGAGGAAGGCGTTGTATGGGTTGTAGCAGGCGCCTAGAGCTTGGTATGGCAGGTTGAGGGGGTTCTTGTTTGAGAGAGGTTTTGAGATGGGGAAGGTCGATCAGACCTTGTTTTTACTGAGGCAGGGCAGAGATATCCTGATTGTGCAAATGTACATGGATGATATTGTTTTTGGTGGCTCGTCTAACTCTCTTGTTGCAAGGTTTGAAGAGGATATGAGCAGGGAATTTGAGATGAGCATGATGGGCGAGTTGCAGTTCTTCCTTGGGCTACAAATCAAGCAATCAAAGGAAGGAACATTTGTGCACCAAGCTAGGTACACCAAGGACATTGTGCGGAAGTTCAAGATGGAGGACTCCAAGGCTATGACGACGTCGATGAGTACGACTACAGCTCTTGATGCGGACGAGGAAGGTGAACACGTGGACCAAAAGGAGTACCGGAGCATGATCGGGTCACTCCTCTACTTGACGGCGACGAGGCCGGACATATAGTTCCCGGTGTGTCTGTGTGCTCGTTTTCAAGCGTCTCCGAGGACTTCGCATCGGCAAGCGGTGAAGCGAATTTTCAAGTACTTGCGTCACACTCCCGACTTCGGCCTTTGGTACTCCGCGTCCTCTTCTTTGGCGCTTCTTGGTTTTTCAGACGCGGATTTTGCAGGGTGTCGGTTGGATAGGAAGTCCACTTCGGGTCTTGGTCTTCCCGCAAACAGTCGAGTGTTGCACAATCCACTACTGAGGCCGAGTACGTTGCCGCTGCTAGTTGTTGCTCTCAGCTCCTTTGGATTTCATATACCATGAGTGACTTTGGTGAGGAGTATACCCATGTCCCACTTCAATGTGATAGCACCAGTGCCATAAGCATTGCAAAGAACACAGTGCTCCATTCCAAAACCAAGAACATAGAAGTGAGGTATCATTTTCTGAGAGACAACATAGAGAAAGGAAAGATAGCTTTGATCCATGTACCCACACATGACCAACTAGCCGATATCTTCACTAAACCCCTAGATCAAGCAACTTTCACTCGTTTGCGGGGGGAGCTTGGTGTGTGTTTGATTTCTTGAGTTGGGTGTGTGGGAGCTCCTTTGTAGCATATGTATAGCTTTCCTTTGTGCATTTCTTGCATTTGGCATGGCATATGTAACATGATGTATAGGCATCCTTGTATCTTAGATTGCATGCATTTTGTATCATATGCATTGGTTAGGAAAAGCTTCTCTCATATACATTGTTCACCATGGAATGAGATATATGTCTTTGTGAGCTTGTTTGGTATGTTATGGTTAGTTTGGCTTAGCTCTTGATGATCTTGATGAATAATCCATGGTTGATAGCTATGTTTTTGAAAATGTCACATGTATGCTCTCTCATGTGTAAATGCCTTTATATGATCTTGACATGTTTTAGTGGCTTGGCTATGCTTAATTTGTGGTTGGATAGCCAGTTTATTGATCATATGGGGCCAAAGGCTTATTTGCCGTCATGAATGTTTAGCCCTCTTGCTTCATCTTGTGGAGGGGCATAAGTTCCTTTTTGTCGCAAAGACATTTCATGTACCAATGATAAATCTGAAAATGAAATGTAAAATGCTTGGAAAATGTGCTCCCATGTCATATGTGCTGAAATTAATTTGCTTTGGGTGCTAAAACCGTTGCATGATGCCTACCAATGAGAAGTCTCATACATAGAAGTAGGCACATGGCTCAGTGGCTTTGACATGACATGAGGTGCTTGTGGGTGTTTGTGATGGTCTTATGATTAGAATGGCTGTCCTAGCATGAAGTTTGTGTGGCTTTGCCATTTTGATATGCTTTGATCATGTTTAGGACTTTGCTCATGAGAGGCAAGTTTTTCGCAAAATTGCCCAAATCCATCTTGGCTTCGTCCAATGGTTGTGAAACTTGGTGATCATGTAGTTGAGATCGATACGAAGCTGTAGAGTATCTAACTTGCTCATTTGGACATGTGTAGTATCCTATGTTGAATTTTGTCTATTTCAGAAGCTCTAGGTTGAAAGTTTTGCATTTATGGCTTGATTCATGCATTGCCAACAAGGGGGGAAAGTGTGAGCTTGAAATGGCTTGCTGGATGCATTTAGAAGGTTTTCAGGTGGTTTCGAGCCATTTCTGGGCTCTGTTGTGCACCGGTCTGACCGGTCATGGTCACCGGTCTGACCGGTGTGAGTGCTGATCATGTGCACATCTTAGGCACCGGTCTGGCCTGTGGTGATGACCGGTCTGACCGATGTGAGCTGAAGTTGTTGCAGCTGCCTGGTTTTCAGATGGTTTGCATGCATTCGTCCAGGGGGAGGTCTTGGTTCAGGGGGAGCTTGCATGTGTGCACGGGGAGCTCTGTGTGGTGTTTGAGCTTTGGTTCGGTGGCTCGCGCTCTTTGCTTGAGCTTTGTTTTGTCTCGGATGTGTCGAGCCGTTGCCCTTGCCTAAGGGGTCCGAGACTTGTCTTCTTCAAGTGATCTTGCTCTTTGCCTTTGTTTGGCTTTCGATCGCTTGTTGGAGTTTCTTTTTGTTCGTTTCTTTTCTTTTTCTTTTCTCTCTTGTTACTTTCGTGTGGGTGTTGTCAATGCACTCATCAAGGGGGAGATTGAGGACCATGTGTGGTTCGAGGATCGGTGGATGGTCGCTTCCTTGTGTGATGAGTGATTGACAACGTTGTGTGGACTGATTCTTGGCAAAGTATTGCAGGTGCAGGTTGCAGCTTGACTGGTGTTGGTGCAGGTGAAGAACAAGCGCGAAAGGTCGTCGCCAGTGGGGCCTCCAGGTGCGGAGAAGACAAGTAGGCTTCGTTCGAGGGACCCGGTGGCCAGCGGGGTCAAGTGCGGGCCGCATGGTGGCATGAACAGCAAGATGAAGTCGTGGACGGTTTCTTGGTTGAACCTCAAAACCAAGGTCGAGCCGGGACTACGTGGGAGCCGAGTCATGAGTGGAGATTGGCGGAGGCTACACCGAGTTCGCGGGGTTTCCGGTGGTTCACCAGAAAACCACTGGGTTCCTTGGTTGATCCACAAAGCCAAGACCGAAGAACCGAAGACGGAGCTGCAGCAGCGCCAGACCGGTCTGACCGGTGGGTACTGGTCTGACCGGTGACGAGCACCGGTCTGACCGGTGTGTGACGACGCAGTCCGGAATCTTCGAAGCGGAGGACACGCGTCGGGATCACAAGGCTTGCGTCGAGGCTAAGCAGGTTGCAGTCGTCGGGCATCCGTCCGATGGAGAAATCTTCAAGTCTTCCAAAACCGCCCTTCAGGGGCTTGTATCCTTAGTTATTAGGAAAGGGTATTTTAGACTTTCGGTTGCCTCCATGTAACCCAAGAGGTGAGAGGGTGGCAGCCAAGCCTTGCAACCCTAGTTCATTGCTTTCCTATTTTCCCTTCCTATTTTCTTAGGATTTCCATAGGACTAGCTTGAGAGCTTCATGGTGAGATCTTGTGAGAGGGTTGGATGATCGGGCGGCAAGCTAGACCTTGTAAGAACCTTTGTTGCATGTATAGATGATTCAGTGTGGTTCCTCAAGGTTTGGATGTGTTGTTTCCGGTTGTTCTTGGTGGTGATTTTCGGAGCCCTCTCTTGGTGTTTTCTTTGGGTTGTTTTCGGGACCTTTCTCTTGGGGATTTGATGGGGGAAATTTTTGGGAACCCTTCGTGGTTCTTTGGGCTGTGATTCCCCTCCCAAATTCGTGAGTAAAGGGGCTCGATTTTGGGGTTTTCCGGGTCCTAGGGTTTGAGGTGTTCTTGGCGGGATTTCTTTGATTCCTCCTTTTTAGACGAGTTTTGGTGGGATTAAACTTGGCTATGGACTCCTCATGAGGTGTTCCTAATATCCCCAAAGTCTTGTTCAAGTCCGTGGAGCGATTCGGGAGATCGAGGTTTGGTTTTGGGGGAGTTGACCCGCGGGTGCTCTTCATTTCGAGCTGCCCAGGCTACACCGGTCTGACCGGTGCTCATGACCGGTCTAACCGGTGCGAGCCCTGGTGGGGTTTTGCTCGGGTGAACGTCTGGGTGTGTTTGCTGTTGTCCTGTGTTGGGGCTGTTTCGAGTTTGGGTCAGTTTGGAGGTCGGTTGGCCTGCTTGGTGCTTTGGGGGCTTTCAGGCTGTGACCGGTCTGACCGGTGCGTCTCACCGGTCTGACCGGTGTAGAGCCACTTAGTGGAAGTTGCTCAGTTTCACCAGCAGGGACCGGTCTGACCGGTGGTGCTCACCGGTCTGACCGGTGTTGGTTAGTGGACTCGAGGTTTGGTGTTCCGCTGCGTTCTCGGGTTGAAAGGGTGTGTGTGTTGGTTCCTAGGTCCAGTGGCACTCCAGTGGCTACGTGGGCTTGGCCAACTTGGATAGTGAGTCGGAGACGTGTGTTGGAAGCCGCGTTCATCTTGTAGGAGTTTCCATCTCCTTCGAGAAGAATTTTTATCGGCTCCCATTCACTCCCCCCCTCTCTGGTTCGCCGTATCGGTCCTTCACTTCGTGCTTGACATACTTCTCTTGTTTGTTTCATTTGACTCGGCGAAGTCAACGCTCAGGGTAGTTCTTGACTTGGCGTGCTCTTCTTCAAGCTTTTCCGGGATTGGCTCCTCTTTTGTGACTTCGGGGGTTGCCTCTTTAGAAATTTCAGCACACTTCTTCATCCTTTAATTGTGTTCCAGCTCTCCCGCAAGTCTTGTTTCCCAATCTCTTCGCATGGCCGCCGCTTTGCTAATCTTTTGTAAGAGTTGAGCGGCTTCCGTGAGTGTTTTCTCCATGAGGTCCCCACCTGCACACATTTGGACGTGTTGCATGCAACTATGGGTTATGGAAAAGAAAATGTATGCACGAGTACGTCACCGGAGAAGTCGAGTCTTGGTCCTTGTTCAATCAACTCATTAAATCTATTCCAAGCTTGGTCTATACCTTCCTCTTCTCCATGCATGAAAGTGATCACTTGCCTCCTTAGATGTTGAACCTTGCTAATTGGAAAAAACTTCTCGCAAAATTTATTTGTCAAGTTGTTCCAATTGCCTTCAACTTCAAAGCACGCAAACGAGTACCACGTCTTTGCTTCACCGACAAGTGAGTAGGGAAAGAGATTCTATTTGAACCAATCATCAGGAACTCCTTCTTGGCACACCATGTTGCATAGCGTTGTGAAATGCCTTATTTGTCTATATGGTTTCTCCATAGCCATGCCTTCAAACGGGGTTGCCGCCGTCTATATGGTTTCTACATAGCCATGCCTTCAAACGGGGTTGCCGCCGCCATCTCGATGATCTTGGATTTGATTTCATACTTGGTCCCTTCAAGCTTTGAATCTGACGCTTGTACTTTTATGTCTTCACATTGGGGACTAGCATGATCCCTTAGGCTGCATTTGGAAGTTGTTATTGAGGCCCAGGAATCGGTATTGGTATTGGGCTTCTTCAATATCGTTGTTTGGATGGTCCATGGAATTGAAATTGTCAACTTGATCCAATACAAGGTGGCATTGAACTTACCACCGCAGCCCATCCAACAATACCGACCCCTCACCCTGCGTATTGGATGGAATCAGCAGATCCCTTTCTCCTCCCGTCGCGTCTCTCTCATGCTTGCATGTCTCTCCCTTGCCGCCGGCGTTGACCTCCGTGGAGATGCCCGATTTAGGGTGGAGCACGACGGCACGCTTCCCTCCGGCCAACCACGCTGCTCCCCTCCGCTGCCAGCTTCGCACTGCTCCCCTCCGCCGCCGAACCTTCGCGGCTCCTCCTCCAGACGGTGGCGCGAGACAAGATGTGGCCCCTTCTGGCCTTCCCTTTTCCCTGCCTCCCTCCGCCGGCGGGCGACCTACGCCGCCCCTCCCTACCTCCGCGGCCCCGTGCCTCCCCAGTCCTGCCTCCCTCTGCCAGCACCGCCAGCGGGACGCGTCGCCTCTCTTGGCGGCCCTACCTCTGTCCACCGGTTCGTGGTGGTAGAAGAAGGTCCACGACGAGGGCCCTCCCATGCCCCGACCAAATTTCAATTCATTTGATTTGCACATCCAAACAAGAATTGAATTGGCATGCTTCCTAGAATTCCAAAAGACAATACATAATCATCCAAACAATCGAATTCGATTTGGCACCCAATGTAATACCATTGCTGATTTGGTATTAGAACTAATTCAATGCCAAGGTCTCCAATATCAACATCCAAACACAGCCTTAGCGATTTGTCCGGTTCTTCCACGGGGTGGTTGACGAACGCCATCTAGACAACAAAATAAAAACAAAAACAAAACAAAGTGGTTTTCTAGGTAATATGGGTTAGATATTAGCAAATAAACCACTACTTACTAACTTACCCAAACTCTAATCTACGGTTAAACTAGAAAACAACTACGCTACACTAGATAGAACGATTAAGCCGATGAGATATATAAAAGACACTTGCCCAAGGGTCTATGACACTTGAACATGCAACCACTTAAAGAATGAAAACCAATCTAATCTATCGGGGGTTGTGACCACGGTTTCGCCCTTTCCCTCCCCCGTACTGTCACTACGCGGAGGTATTCGTGACTAGACCTACGATGGACATGGCGTATTGAATGGATCCAAGGAAGCATTGAGGCCTTACTCCCTTTACGGCATGGTAGCTAACCTTAAACATTAAAGCTTCGTCAACACTAGACGAAGGATACATATCCGAACAAAGTAGCGATTACATCTCAAGATCGATTACAACCCATGGAAAATGAGAAGATTACCCCGTCAAGGTGCTAGACATGGCACCGTTGATCATGGTGACGCTTCTGATGGTGTCTTCTTTCTTCTCCACTTGTGGGTGCTTCCTTCGAGTTGAGTGATCCTTCTCTGAAGATCTCCCTCCTCTCTCTCTAGCTTGCGGATGGCCTCTCGGTTCGAATGGTGGCGCCTCCACGAATTTAGGGTTGAAGGTCCTTCGGGTGCAAGAAAATGGGGGCTAAACCGACCCCTAGAGTGGGCCAGGCCGGCCGTCTTGGCCGACCGGCCCAGGCCCATCCCGGCCTGGTTCGGTCGCCCCTTCTCTCCCGTGGGTCCTTGTGTTTTTGTGCACTTTGCCTCCTCCACTTGCACTATTTTAACGATGTCATCCTCGCGTCCATGATGGAGGTTCTCCTTGCATGAAGTCCGGTCTTTTACGCTTCAATCCTCGGGGATGTTCCTTTGTAACACTTCGGTCCTTGCCACCATTGGAAGTGATTTCATCAAGCTCATTAACACGAACAAGACTCCTTAATTGCTCCTTTGAACTTGTTGTGAATCCGTCCGTTATGTCCATGTTTTCCTACATAAACATAACACTTCCAAATGCACACACTAAGAGGAACTCGTTATATGATTAGTGTGCCTAGTGGCGAGTTAGTTCCATAATCAAATCCAAACCAAAGTGTAATGAACATGTTTGGCGTACCAAAATACACCGTCAACATGAAGTAATATTTCTAGGAAACTATGTGAGAGATGTAGACATTTGTACACAAGTATAATATCCCTTTATCGAAACCATTTGAATTTTTTTGACAAGTTTAGGGACCCAAATTATATTGCCAAGGCAATTTGTAGAATTTTTAGAACACACTAAGACGTTATTATAATTATTGTATCATAAATATGAGAAAAAATTCAAATTTTAAGAAATTTGGTTAAACAAGTGTGGTTGTTGATATTTTATTCATATACTAAATTTCCAACTATGAATTGTTCATATTTTTAAGATTTTTTAGGTGCTGGTCATGTGCCAATATTTGAGGGGAGCAAGTTTCAATTCAAAAAAATAGTGTCGGGCCCACGTGTCAGCATTAGAAGCTTATATAAAAAACGATAATTGTTGCCTGCCTGGCCGGCAAAGACAATCCGAGTACACTAACCCGCGTCGCCAACAAGTGCTCCATTGTCCGAAATTAGTATAAGGAATGTTGTGATGTTTTTATAATACAACAAAAAAAATTCCAGAGAAACACAGATAGTCAAAGGAGCATATTCTACATATTTTAAGATATATGCATATATAGCATCACATGTTCACATACGACACGCATCACAAGTTCACATCACCAAAAAAACTAACTCATAACAAACATATTCACATCTGACATGCATCAGCAGGGTACATCACCAAAACAAAATTGCATCAGTTGGCCGCATCACCAAACTAGATTGTAGCTGCAAGGGAACTAGTTAGCTAGATGGCTTATTTTGTGCTGCTGCCTCAAGTTCAGCTAGCCTTGTCTCTAGTTTTGCAAATCTTTCTGCCAGCTCAGCATTCTTCTTTAGAAGTTCAATCTCCTGCCTCTTTTGTGCGGCTTTAAGATGCTCATCCTGCTTGTTAATTCCTTTCCAGATGTAGGCAAATTATAGTGATGCAAGTTCCATAACAGTTGTAACTTCTTACGAGAAAGCTGTTTAGCTCTAACTGGTTTCAAAACTTGCCTGCTTCTCTTCAGCCGATTCCTTGAGCTTGTTGAATTTAGTCTAAATCCTTTCAATGTCATGTGCAGCAACTTCCTACAACAAATGGAAATTGATGCATTAGAACAATTGATCAGTCAAGGAGTGAAGGTACAAGGACAAATCGTGCGTGATGGTTTTAGAACTTGCCTCATGGTATTCACAGTCATCACCAGAGTTGTTACCGAAGTTGTCGCCGGAGGAGATGAGGTCTACCACCACTCTTCTGCTCGGGTCGTCGCCGGAGGATTCTGCACTCACCTAATGCGCGTGGACCGCTTCTTCCTTCGTGTTGGAAAAAACCTGCCTCCCCATGGCGGGCATCGCTGGAGTCCGCCAACTTGGCACTTGTGCGCGTGTATGGCTTCCTCCCACGGGTCGACGAAGAACTGGCTTCTTCCATGGAGCGTCGAGGAAGACACACGTGGGCGATGCGTGGGGACAGCTCATCTTTGTCACCGCGAAACCTCACTCTCTTGCGAGGGCGGCAGACAACACTAAGGAAAACGGATGGGGACATGGCTGCGGGGCCTCCTCCTTGCAGAACCTCCCCTAGAGTCACAGGCTATCCCTGGGACGAAGACGAGACTGCGATAGAGATGAGGAAGATGGAAGCCGGAGAAGGGGTCAGAAGGCGAAAGATGGGGTAGAGCGTGTATAAAAAAGGTTCAGAGGTGAAAATGATACGCGAATTAACAACCACGTGTCAGCAATGTAGGGGCGAGGCCAGATCCATTCGAATGAACTGTTTGCTTTTCCCCTTTTAATCTGCAATCAAATTTGTATCACGTATTTCTCTGTCATTCGTAATCCAAATTTGATGATATTTATTTCTGATTTTTTTTAAAATCAACATATATTCATTTATGACATTTTTCGTATGTAATTCCATTTCTTGGATGTTGTCATACGCCTTATATTGCTCCTTATAAGTACAACATAGAAATAATATTTGTTTTACACAACCATTACTAATGGAACTTTGTATTTCGTAATCTTATGGTGAACACAAGGTTATGTTAAAATTTCAAATGCATATGAGTTCGAACATGTTGTTAAGTGTGGAAAACTTCAATGTTGAAGTAATATTCTTGGAAACTATGTGAGAGATGTAGTGTACACAAGTACAATCTTCCTTTATCGAAACCATTTGAATTTTTGTCGACAAGTTTAGGGATACAAATTTTGTTGCCAAGTCAATTTGTAGAATTTTTAGAACACACTAAGATGTTATTATAATTATTATACCCTGAACATGAGATAAAAAATCTAATTTTGAAATTTGGTTAAACAAGTGTGGTTGTTGATATTTGAAGGACCGATACGGCGAACCAGAGAGTGGGGGAGTGAATGGGAGCCGATAAAAATTCTTCTCGAAGGAGATAGAGGCTCCAACAAGATGAACTCGGCTTCTAACACACGTCACCGACTCAACTACCCAAGTTGGCCAAGACCACGTAGCCACTGGAGTGCTACTGATCCTAGGAACCAACAAACAACCTTCTGAGCCAAAAACTCACCAACACGCACAGCGGAAACTTGCACGGCTTGCTGCGTGTGCTACACCGGTCAGACCGATGGCCTGCGCCGGTCAGACCGGTGACACCGGCCAGACCGGTGGACAGAGCCGGTCAGGCCGGTGGCTACAGCAGCCACACAACAAATGTTCCAGAGAGCCTCAGTGACTTCTCTCAGCCCTGGAACAAAAACACCCTCAAAACACAACCTGCACGGAAGAAGAACCCTACACAAAGCCAACCAAAACACCTCCGAAGCTGCCAAGAACTAACCAGCACCAACACAACTCAAAGACACACGAATTCAGCAACTCACCCGAGGCAAATCCCACAAAGGGCTCACATCGGTCAGACCGGTCAAGAGCACCGGTCAGATCGGTGTAACTTGGGCAGCTTAGGATGAACAGAACCCGCGAGTCAACTCCTCCAAATCCAACTCCCGATCTCCCGATTCGCTCCACAGATCTGAACAAGACTTTGGGGATAGTAGGAACACCTCGTGGGCACTCCATAGCCAAGTTATGGTCCACCAAAACTCATTGAATCAAGAGGAATCGAAGAAATCCCGCCAAGAACTCCTCTAACCCTAGAACACCGAAAACCCCAAAATCGAGCCCCTTTGCTCACGGATTTGAGAGGAGAATCCAAGGGAAAAGAACCACGATGGGTTCATGCATACATCCCCCACCAAATCCCAAAGAGAAAGGCCTTGAAATCGCGTTGAGAAAAACACCAAGGCTCCGAAAATCACCAAAAAGAACGAACGGGAACAACACATCCAAGCCTTGAGGAACCACAATGAATCATCTATACATCACAAAGAGGTTCATACAAGCTTGCCGCCCGATCATCCATCCCTCTCACAAGATCTCACCATGAAGCTCTCAAGCTAGTCCTATAGAAATCCTAGGGAAAATAGGAAGGGAAAATAGGAAAACCAAATGAGCTAGGGTTCCAGGAGTTGGCTGCCATCCTCTCACCTCTTGGGTTATATGGAGGCAAGCCGAAAGACTAAAATACACCTAAAGCCTAAACTAGGATACACACCCACCAAGGGCACTTTATGAATTTGCCTTTGTAGCACCATCAGACGGATGCCCGGTGTTGACCGTGAAAATCCGTCAACCTAGCCATGAGTTTACCTTCGGTGTTGGCATGAGTTTTATACCTTATCCATTGGTACTAACCCCCGTGGTATAACAAGTTCATGTGTGCATGTCAGTTTTGGAGTTTAATGTTTATGCAGGGTTTTAGTGTTGAATGCAAGACTTTCGGGATAAGTTCATCAAGCACCTCATGACAAGACCTGAAGCCCCGTACAAGTCATGCAACGAAGCAAACTTAACTCCAAGAAGCCAGGGACTTGATCCAAGAAGACGACGGACTCCGAGGACCTGACCAGAAAAGTGCTGAATCTTGCAAGACAAGGAGTTGAGTCCAATTCGGAGAGAAACTGACGCATTGGACCTACATGCAGAAGGGGGAACATCCAGGAAGCAAGGGAACCGACATAGAGCAAAGGAGGCCTCGGGCTGGGACTAGATGGGCCCAGGCCGCCCGGCCCGATCCGGTCGGCCCAGGCCCATCCAGGGCCCATTTGCCCCCTCCTTTGCCCTAGCCGCCAATCGAGCTATTTATAGCCCCCTGACCGAGAGCCACGGAGAGAAGGATTCGTCATCGGCCGCCGAGGAGCAGAGAAGAGAGGGACACCATCTCGGAGAGGAGAGGGTCGAGCTAGTTGACTAGGGTTTCCCTAGCCGATGTGGGAACCTTGCACGGAAGACCACGTCGGAGTTCCCGGAGCTAGAGGCAAGATCAAGGAAGGATCCCGGTGGTGATCTTGTGTATGTATCATTGTTATAGTTGAATTATCAAGTTGAATCTTTTCCTAGTGATCAAGTGTTTCCTCGAAGATTTCGTTTTTCGATCGGCTTTGCTTATTCCAATTCTATTCTCGAGATAGATTACATAGGGTGTTCTTGTAGCCGCGGTGGCTAGAGGTACACGCCGGATCTTCCGAAAGAATCTCGACTTGTCTTTTGACTCGCCCTAAGCTCCCCGCATGAATAGGGATACGTTGTGACAGAACGGGGGTTCCGAAAGGCGGATGTTTTCGGATTTGGACGGGAAACCACGATTTAAAGAGGCTTCTATTAAGATTCGATTTGCTACTTCTTCTCTTGCTTGGAACTTCAACAACAGGGCTTACCCCGATCTCTCTAGATCGGTTTATCTACCCAATCTTACTTTGTTTTCTCCGGTCTTTAGTAGATTAGATTCTTTTCGTGTCTTTTACATAGATGCATTAGGGTTTCTTTTATCGAAGATTAGAGTTACTTGGCTTTATTAGATTAAGTTTTGCGTCACACATTTGTTCCACGGATTCGATACCTTGGGTTCACCACTCGAGGGAAGAAGGGTCCCTTGACTACGACGGGAGACTTGTACGCTTGCAAGTCACAAATGAACTTTGATATAACTATTAACCGTCAACAAGCCCCTTTTTCTGGCGCCGTTGCTGCGGGAACAAGTGATCAAGATTTGATTTTTTATTGCCTTTTTGTAATTTTCAGTTTTCTTTTTGTTTTTCTTTTTGCATCTACTAAATTTTGATCATCCTCAAAATACATCTAATCTAGTTTGTCTAACCCTAGTTTTTATAGATTTGTTTTTACTTTCTAGTTTTTGCATACTTTGTTTATTGCTAACCCTAACAGGAGATGGACGGCTACCTCTCCAACAAACCCAATAATTTTGTGGATGATCCAGAAAAACTTTACAGGCTAAGGAGACGCGAAGCACATCAAGCTAAAAAGCTGGATTTTGTAGATTTGGAGTCGGAAGACAAAGGATCGCAGGAGTCTCCGAAGAATTCACCACCTCAAAGTCCTCGGGAGAATCAACTTCCACCGATGGGTGACCAACCACCGCAAGAACGCAAGATTAGGGAGCTATGCACCCCAGACATCATCGACCTACCAATCTTGAACCTCGAGGAGATCGGAAGACCGTTCGAGATCAAGACCTCAACAATCCGCATGGTGCAACATTCACCCTTCACCGGTAAAGAGGATCCGAACCTTCACCTCCAAGCATTCATTCAACTATGTCAGACTTTCAACATGGATGGGGTGACTCAAGACCAAATGAGGGCAAGGCTTTTTCCGTTCTCACTTCTCGGGAAAGCTTTGCAATGGTTCCACTCTCAACCGGCGGAGACGGTGCAAAATTGGAACACGTTGATGAAGGCTTTCATGAAGGAATACTACTCACCGGGTAAAACTCAAAGCTTGCGTAATAAGATTGCCACCTTTGTTCAATATCCTACGGAAACTATCTCGGAGGCATTCGAGCGCTTCAACGAGTACACTCGGGCGGTTCCACATCACAAGTTCCCGAAGGAAGACCTCGTGCAAAAGTTCTATCAAGGACTCACCATGGCGTCAAGGACGATCATCGATGCATCGGCGGGAGGATCCATCATCAAACTTACATCGAAGGAAGCTTTCACTCTATTCAAGAAGGTCGCGGATAATGACACATGGGCGTCATCCGGGCGCCTACATCCGGTTCTGAAGGACCGATACGGCGAACCAGAGAGGGGGGGAGTGAATGGGAGCCGATAAAAATTCTTCTCGAAGGAGATGGAAACTCCAACAAGATGAACACGGCTTCCAACACACGTCTCCGACTCACTACCAAGGTTGGTCAAGCCCACGTAGCCACTGGAGTGCCACTGGACCTAGGAACCAACACACCACCTTCCGACTCGAGAAACGCAGCGGAAAAACCAAACCTCGAGCCTACAGACCCACACCGGTCGGGGACCGGGTGATCACCACCGGTCGGACCGGTCCCTGCTGGTGAAACTGAGCAACTTTCACTAAGTGGCTCTACACCGGTCAGACCGGTGAGACACACCGGTCAGACCGATGGCAGCCTGAAAGCCCCCAAGGCACCAAACAGGCCAACCGACCACCAAACAGACCCAAACTCGAAACAGCAGCAACACGGGACAACAACGAACACACCAAGACGTTCACCCGAGCAAAATCCCACAAGGGCTCGCACCGGTCAGACCGGTCAAGAGCACCGGTCAGACCGGTGTAGCCTGGGCAGCTCGGGATGAACAGCACCCGCGGGTCAACTCCCCCAAATCCAAATCTCGATCTCCCGAATCGCTCCACGGACTTGAACAAGACTTTGGGGATATCAAGAACACCTCATGAGGAGTCCATAGCCAAGTTTAATCCCACAAAAACTCGTGCAAAAAGGAAGAATCGAAGAAATCGTGCCAAGAGCACTTCCAACCCAAGAACTTAAGAAACCCCAAAATCGAGCACCTTTACTCACGAATTTGGGAGGGGAATCACAGCCCAAAGAACCACGAAGGGTTCCCACAAATTTCCCCCATCAAATCCCCAAGAGAAAGGCCCCGAAAACAACCCAAAGAAATCACCGAGAGAGGGCTCCGAAAATCACCACCAAGAACAACCGGGAAAACACATCCAAACCTTGAGGAACCACGCCGAATCATCTATACAAGAAACAAAGGTTCGTACAAGGTCTAGCAAGCCACCCGATCATCCATCCCTCTCAACAAGATCTCTCCGTGAAGCTCTCTTGCTAGTCCTAAGAAAAACCTAAGGAAAATAGGTGGAAAATAGGAAAACTAATGAGCTAGGGTTCCAAGAGTTGGCTGCAATCCTCTCACCTCTTGGGTTATATGGAGGCAACCGAATGTCTAAAATGCCCTTCTCTACTAACTAAGGATACAAGCCCCTCAAGGGCGGATTTGGAATTCTTGATGTCTTCACCATCGGACGGATGCCGGCGACCGCACCCCGCGTAGCCTCGACGCAAGCCATGCGATCCCGACGCGTGTCCTCCGCTTTGAAGATTCCGGACCGCGTCGTCGCACACCGGTCGGACCGGTGCTCCTCACCGGTCGACCGGTCCCCACCGCGTCGGACCCGATCCGTGCTGCTCGCACCTCCGTCTTCGGTTCTCCGGTCTTGGCTTTTTGGATCAACCAAGGAACCCAGTGGTTTTCTGGTGAACCACCGGAAACCCCGCGAACTCGGTGTAGCCTCCGCCAATCTCCACTCATGACTCGGCTCCCACGTGGTCCCGGCTCGACCTTGGTTTTGAGGCTCAACCAAGAAACCGTCCACGACTTCATCTTGCTGTTCATGCCACCATGCGGCCCGCACTTGACCCCGCTGGCCACCGGGTCCCTCGAACGAAGCCTACTTGTCTTCTCCACACCTGGAGGCCTCACCGCGAAGACCTTTCGCGCTTGTTCTTCACCTGCACCAACACGAGTCAAGCCGCAACCTGCACCTGCAATACTTAGCCAAGAATCAGTCCACACA
The DNA here is from genome assembly GCA_947561735.1 of Cenchrus americanus. Lineage (NCBI taxonomy): Eukaryota > Viridiplantae > Streptophyta > Magnoliopsida > Poales > Poaceae > Cenchrus > Cenchrus americanus. Next base: position 139,978,521 of record OX387240.1, read on the forward strand.
ACGTTGTCAATCACTCATCACACAAGGAAGCAACCATCCACCGGTCCTCGAACCACACATGGTCCTCAATCTCCCCCTTGATGAGTGCATTGACAACACTCACACGAGAGTAACAAGAGAGAAAAGAAAAAGAAAAGAAACAAACAAAAAGAACCTCCAACAAGCGATCGAAAGCCAAACAAAGGCAAAGAGCAAGATCACTTGAAGGAAACAGGTCTCGGACCCCTTAGGCAAGGGCAACGGCTCGACACATCCGAGACAAAGCAAAGCTCAAGCAAAGAGCGCAAACCACCAAAACAAAGCTCGAACACCACAAAGAGCTCCCCCTGCACACATGCAAGCTCCCTCTGAACCAATACACCTCCCCCTGGACGAATGCATGCAAGACACCACTTGAAACAGGGTAGCTGCAACAAAACAGCCCTGACCGGTCAGACCGATCAACCCCACCGGTCAGACCGGTGTGCAACATGTGTACAGAACCAGCACTCACACCGGTCAGACCGGTGACCCTGACCGGTCAGACCAGTGCACAACAGAGCCCAGAAATGGCTCGAAACCACCTGGAAACCTTCTAAACACGTCCAGCAAGCCATTTTAAGCTCAAACTTCTCCCCCTTGTTGGCAATGCATGAATCAAGCCAAAAATGCAAAAATTACAACCTAGAGCTTCTCAAATAGACAAAATTCAACAAAGAATGCTACACATGTCCAAATGAGCAAGTTAGGTACTCTACGGCTTCGTATTGATCTCAACTACATGATTACCAAGTTTCACAACCATTGGACGAAGCCAAGATGGATTTGGGCAATTTTGCGAAAAACTTGCCTCTCATGAGCAAAGTCCTAAACATGATCAAAGCATATCAAAATGGCAAAGCCACACAAACTTCATGCTAGGACAACCATTCTAATCATAAGACCATCACAAACACCCACAAGCACCTCATGTCATGTCAAAGCCACCGAGCCATGTGCCTACTTCTATGTATGAGACTTCTCATTGGTAGGCATCATGCAACGGTTTAGCACCCAAAGCGAATTAAATTCAGCACATATGACATGGGAGCATATTTTCCAAGCATTTTTCATTTCATTTTCAGATTTGTAAATGGTACATGAAATGTCTTTGCGTCAAAAAGGAACTTATGCCCCTCCACAAGATAAGTCAAGAGGGCTAAACATTCATGATGGCAAATGAGCCTTTGGCTCCATATGATCAATAAACTAGCTATCCAACCACAAATTAAGCATAGCAAGGCCACAAAAACATGTCAAGAGCAGGTAAAGGCATTTACACATGAGAGAGCATACATGTGACATTTTTCAAAAGCATAGCTATCAACCATGGATTATTCATCAAGATCATCAAGAGCTAAGCCAAACTAACCGTAGCATACCAAACAAGCTCACAAAGACATATATCTCATTCCATGGTGAACAATGTATATGAGAGAAGCTTTTCCTAACCAATGCATATGATACAAAATGCATGCAATCTAAGATACAAGGATGCCTATACATCATGTTACATATGCCATGCCAAATGTAAGAAATGCACAAAGAAAAGCTATACATATGCTACAAAGGAGCTCCCACACACAAAGCTCACAAACCACCGGCTCCTCGAGGGGAGGCAAAAAGGGCTTGACACCACCGGCAAAAGAGCAAAGGAGCACCAAACTCACAAGCTCCCCCTAAACTCATGCATTAAGGCCAAAGAGCATACAAAGCTCACCTTACACACATGAGATAAGGCAAAGAGCAAAAGAAACCAAGTGGCTTGACCAAGGCCACACACTCGAAGGTCACAAATACACTTACCTTTATCATTTCTTCACAATTCACTCATCCTTGTCCACCATCCCTGAAAGTGATGCACCTACATGTCACCACTGAGATATGAAGCCGAAGAACCACCCCCAATATCACCCAAATGTTCTCTAGGCTATCCACCTGCAACTCAAAACCAAGAGCGAGGGCGAGCAAACGACTCAACACTGGGGTTAATTCCAAACGTGTGAAACCAGTGCCTAGCCATTTGCTCGAAAGTGGGGTTAGCACAAACCAAACCATCTTTCCTACCAAAGCTACCTCCACGAACACCACTACGGTAACCATCATGAGGGAACCAACCCTCTCTCGCCCGGAAGAGGACCAAAACCACGAAAGAAAGCCCGTGGACCATCCGTCCTCTCCTTCTCAAAGCCATGACTCCTCCCATTCCCGTAGTGAGCTCGAGGGGGAGAATGCCTAGCAACCGACCTCCCGCAAACTTTCCATACCAATCACCGGAACCACGACCTCCGAAACAACCCTCGCACTCGTACGAGCACGAAACCCAAGCTGCCGCTCGTCCGGGCCTGCACCGGTCCGACCGGTGCTCCACACCCGGTCCCCGACCGGTGTAGCCCGGGCAACGGCACCTCCAACGACCTTCCGCTCTCCCCAAGCCCGAACCGACCTCCCACTCGCCTTGGCCCCGGGCAGCCGCACACGAGGCTCAAGTACACCATCGAAAGGGTGGTACTTGTCCTTGTTAGCCCACTCCTTCGCCATTCTCTCCTCACGCTTCCTCTTGAAGCAAAATGCTCTCTTGTGACCATCCTTTCCACAAAACTCACAATGGAAACGGATCGGTCTGGGCTTAGGCTTGGGATGAGGCTCTTCACAAGGCTTCTCACTTGGTTTCTCACTAGGCGTTTCACTTGCCTTCTCACTCGGTTTTTCTCTTGGTTGGTTTGGCTTGGAGGTAAACTTGTCTTTGGGTGTGGGTTGTGGTGGAACTGAAACATTCCCAAATTTCCTTTCTCTCTCACCACTACCCTCACCAACCTTATCCAATCCCAAAGCCCAACCGTCAAAGTGCTTACAGCTAGCAATCATCATACCAAGCTGAGGTTCTTGACTCGACAACCAACTCAGCGCTTCACGCAACTTATCATTCTCATCTTGCAAGCGACCAACACACTTTGCAAGATCCAAATTCTTCATAGCATGCAACTCACATATAGAGCAAGAAGTAGGAATAGGCACTTTCAAATCAGCCTCAAGCGAAACAATGCGAGAACGAAGCTCAACAATTTTCTCATGCAAACCAGGGCAAGAAGTGCAAGCACCAAGCAAAGTGGGTCTAGATTGTAGCTCAGCCAACTCAACCCTAAGCACATCTAGTTCCTCACACTTGGAGGCATACTTCTCCCTAAGATCGATCAAGTCGGCTAGGAAACCGAGCAATCAACACAATCATTTTCATCGAAACAACAGGGCTAGCCTTAAGCGAATAAATTTCAAGCTTGCTATCAAGAACTCCGTGTTTCTAGCTCGCCCACTCTAGTCCTAGCATCCTCGAGCAAGGATCTAAGCTCCTTCCTAAGCTTCTTAGCCTCTCTAAGCATGTGATCGCGATTATCAAGCAAGTCAACCAACTCCTCATTCTCCTTGCGCAAAGAAGAGAGCTCATCACATACCTCATCCTTGGAATCCAAGTCCGAGGTGTCCTTCCCGGCTTCTCTTGTCGCTCGAACCGCGAGCCATGCCGCGAGAAATCGTCCTTGAGGCTTAGGCCCATCACACAAAGGCCGTTGAGATACTTGCCAATGTTCTTCTTCTTCTTCTTCTTCTTGTCATCCTCTTCGTCTTCATCACTCGAGCTTGAAGACGTGTCCTCGGAATCAGACTCGATGTCGCTTGATCTCTTAATCTTCTCTCGAGACCGTGTCTTCTTCTCATGTCCATGATCCTTCTTCCTGGTCTTCTTCTTCTTGTCCATGAACTTGTGCTTGTCGTGGTTGTTCACCTTTGGACACTCGGCGAAATAGTGTCCAGTCTTGCCGCACTTGAAGCATGTCCTCGTGTTCCTCCTCTTGTTCACTCGGTTCTCGTGCAGCCTCTCGAACCGCCTCGTCAGGAGCGCCAGCTCGTCCTCTCCAAGCACGTCGAACTCCTCATCTGGCATAGACATCAAAGAGGACAAAGAGAACATCCTGGTGGATGGGTTAGTGTTAGCCTTTCCATTTGAACCACCGATGAGGGCGAGACTATGAGAGTCAGTCGGGCCCTCGATCTTGGCTGTCATGCCCCTATCCACCTCAGCCGACTTGAGCTTCGAGAACAGCTCGTTCACCGTCAGAGTGTCATACTTCTCCGACTCCACAATGGCCTCGAACTTTCCGCCCCAAATCATACGATCCAAAGAGTGTAAGAGCTTGACCGCTCTATCATGATCATCGTACGGGAGCACGTCCACATTGGCCCTCATGTTGTTCACAACCACCGTGAACCTCTGAAACAAGGCATCGATGGACTCACCGGGGAGATGAGTGAAGTTCTCGTACTCTCTCCGGTAGGTCGCATACATCCGTGCCTGAACACTGGGCATTCCCAACATGAGCCTCCTTCAACACCGCCCAAATCCTACAAGCCAAGTGCTCGGTGTGCACCCGATCGAACTCGAGCCGACACAAAGCACGAAACAAGTAGTCGACCGCCTTATTGTTGGCGTCGAATCCGTCCCTCGATCCCGGAGCAAGGAAATCCATCGGCCGGACATAGCCCGTGTCCACCGTGACATCCCAAAGAAGCCGACCCTTTCCGCGGAGGAACGCACCCATCCGCTTGCTCCACATCCGGTAGTTCTTGCCATCAAAGTGTGGAGGACCCGAACCCCGTTCTTGGTACGCCATCCATGGATCTTAGACCGGTTAGAGTCAACAAAGACCCGAACCGGCTCGATACCACTTGAAGGACCGATACGGCGAACCAGAGAGGGGGGGAGTGAATGGGAGCCGATAAAAATTCTTCTCGAAGGAGATGGAAACTCCAACAAGATGAACACGGCTTCCAACACACGTCTCCGACTCACTACCAAGGTTGGTCAAGCCCACGTAGCCACTGGAGTGCCACTGGACCTAGGAACCAACACACCACCTTCCGACTCGAGAAACGCAGCGGAAAAACCAAACCTCGAGCCTACAGACCCACACCGGTCAGACCGGTGATCACCACTGGTCAGACCGGTCCCTGCTGGTGAAACTAACCAACTTTCACTAAGTGGCTCTACACCGGTCGAGCCGGTGAGACACACCGGTCGGACCGATGGCACCGAAAGCCCCCAAGGCACCAAACAGGCCAACCGACCACCAAACGGACCCAAACTCGAAACAACAAGCAACACGGGACAACAACGAAGACACCAAGACGTTCACCCGAGCAAAATCCCACAAGGGCTCGCACCGGTCGGACCGGTCCAAGAGCACCGGTCGACCGGTGTAGCTCGGGCGGCTCGGGGTGAACAACACCCGCGGTCAACTCCCCCAAATCCAAATCTCGATCTCCCGAATCTCTCCACGGACTTGAACAAGACTTTGGGGATATCAAGAACACCTCATGAGGAGTCCATAGCCAAGTTTAATCCCACAAAAACTCGTCCAAAAAGGAGGAATCGAAGAAATCGCGCCAAGAGCACTTCCAACCCAAGAACTCAAGAAACCCCAAAATCGAGCACCTTTACTCACGGATTTGGGAGGGGAATCACAGCCCAAAGAACCACGAAGGGTTCCCACAAATTTCCCCCATCAAATCCCCAAGAGAAAGGCCCCGAAAACAACCCAAAGAAATCACCGAGAGAGGGCTCCGAAAATCACCACCAAGAACAACCGGGAAAACACATCCAAACCTTGAGGAACCACGCCGAATCATCTATACATGAAACAAAGGCTCGTACAAGGTCTAGCAAGCCGCCCGATCATCCATCCCTCTCAACAAGATCTCTCCGTGAAGCTCTCTTGCTAGTCCTAAGAAAAACCTACGAGAAAATAGGTGGAAAATAGGAAAACTAATGAGCTAGGGTTCCAAGAGTTGGCTGCCATCCTCTCACCTCTTGGGTTATATGGAGGCAACCGAATGTCTAAAATGCCCTTCTTTACTAACTAGGGATACAAGCCCCTCAAGGGCGGATTTGGAATTCTTGATGTCTTCACCATCGGACGGATGCCCGGCGACCGCACCCTGCGTAGCCTCGACGCAAGCCATGCGATCCCGACGTGTGTCCTCCGCTTTGAAGATTCGGATCGCGTCGTCGCACACCGGTCGACCGGTGCTCCTCACGGTCGGACCGGTCCCCACGTGGTCCCGGCTCGACCTTGGTTTTGAGGCTCAACCAAGAAACCGTCCACGACTTCATCTTGCTTGTTCATGCCACCATGCGGCCCGCACTTGACCCCCGCCGGCCACCGGGTCCCTTGAACGAAGCCTACTTGTCTTCTCCACACCCGGAGGCCTCACCGTGACGACCTTTCGCGCTTGTTCTTCACCCGCACCAACACGAGTCAAGCCGCAACCCGCACCTTTAATACTTAGCCAAGAATCGGTCCACACAACGTTGTCAATCACTCATCACACAAGGAAGCGACCATCCACCGGTCCTCGAACCACACATGGTCCTCGGGTTCAACCCACGGGGAACATCAAAGGAGTCTTGCAAGTGGAGAAGGAGAACATACTTGAAGGCAAGATCGACTCGCTCATGAGGAGGTTGGAGATGATGGAGATGGAAAAGAAAGAGGCTCAAGACTTGAAGGCCGCCGAAGCAAGGTCCACATGCGAAGAATGTGGAGAGTATGGCCATGTCCGCAAAGATTGTCGGAGGAAGCCAAAGTGCTCGACTACATGAGGAAGGGAGAATTGCCGAACTTCCGCTACGGGCAAGGTAGGCCTCAATTTAATGCAAGCTCATCTATTCCTAACGCGGTTCCGCTTCGTATACAATTGAAGGAGTTCATGGATGAGCAAGCTAAGATCAACAAGGACACCGTCACCAAGTTCAAGACCATAGACAAGGTGTTGGAGAACATCGATAGCAAAGTGACGGAGGTCGGAAGTTCCAATCATCAAGTGCTCAACATGATGAAGATGCTTGAGACGCAAGTTGGACAACTTGCGGGGCGCCCTCACTAATGATGAAGGGAAGCTTCGGGACAACCCAAATGTCCCGAATCGGCGAAGGCCATTCAAACACGTTCGGGGAAGGAGACCGAAGATCCGGAACGTTCCGCGGGAGCAAGGAAGCCTAAACCATCCACCGAGGTGGAAGGAGTTGCTAAAGAGAAGGTTACGGGGATCGCCACCGAGGAACCCGAATTTGAGATGCCGGAGGAAGACACGAGGATACCGCAACTCAAGCCACGCTACTTCCGAGGTAAACTTGACAACCACTTTGAGAAGTTTGTGGAAGTTGTGCGTAGACTTAGCGTCAACATGCCATTACTAGATGCCCTACAAGTACCTACATATTCTCGTTACTTTAAAGACATACTTGCAAATAAATATGAGATAGCAACACTCGGGGTAGATCATGTCAAGATGTCCGAGGAGTGTAGTGCCGCTATTGCTAATGGGCTACAGAAGCAAAAAGACCCCCGGGTGCCCTACAATTCCATGTTCAGTTGGTTCTTTCAACTTCGAGAAGGCGTTATGCGACCTTGGAGCTAGTGTGAGCGTCATGCCGAGGGATGTGTTCGAGAAGCTACGCCTACCAATGGAGCCTACGGGTATATGTTTGGAGTTGGGAGATAACTCCATTCGCTATCCCTTGGGCATTGCTGAAGATGTACCCGTGAAGGTCGGACATCACTTCATCCCCGTCGATTTCGTTGTGCTCGAGATGGGAGAGAGGGAGAAGCCGCCGCTCATCCTAGGGAGGCCTTTCCTCAAGACCGTGGGAGCTACTATTGATGTTGGCAAGGGGAGATAATGTTCGATATCAACGAGAGAAAGGAGTTCCTTCAAGTTCCGTCCAAGAATCGAGGCATGCAACATGATTGGAGTGAAGGGAGAACCAAAACAAACGGAGGGGCTGAAAAAGAAGAAGGAGCCGAAAAAATGAACGTAAAGAAAATCAAAGAAGGTGTTGCATCCGTCAAGACAAAGGAAGAGAAGCCGCCTGTGAAGACCAAAAAAATGACTAAGCCGGAAGACAAGCCCATGCCCAAGATGGTGCGGAAGTGGGTACCCAAGATTGCAACACCCACAAAGAGCGTTGATCCGAAGTAATCAAGTGAAGAAGTCTAGCTATAGACTATAAACGAAGCGCTAGGCGGGAGGCAACCCGTTTCGTCGAGTCAAGAATAAGCTACCGGGAGGACAACCCGATTCTAGGTTTTTCGAGTATTTTTAATAATTTAGTTTTTGAGTTTTATTACGCAAAGACATTAGACTTAGAAGTGGTTGAACAATATTAGAGACATAATTCTTGATTGAATGTTTGCTTTATCATAAACCCTTTGCATGAACCCTCTTATGTGCTTGTTTGTTCTTTTCTTTTCGAGAAACCTCAACCCAGAACCTAACTCAACCTTTCACCCTCATTATGGTGCTGAGGTTGACTTATCTTTCATGCTAAAACGACATGAGTAGGGCCACGATTTATACTTAGGTGTTAAAAAAATTCAGCACGTGGTAGGACTCGCGTGAACCTAGAAATCAAAACTTTTGGTTGATTTTAAAATCTATATCCTTGGTTTCTCTAAGATTAGAATTTTTCTAAGCCTCATCTAATTTTGTTTCATTCAAAATCTCTCTTATTTAGCCAAAATTAGAACCTAAACCTATGCCCCCATGATCAAGCCGGGAAATGTTTGCTTTCAACCGATGAAGGCAAACTATACCGGTGAGACCGAAATCAACGTAGTCGAAAAATATTTTCGACTTACATTTGTTTTTAATGGTTTAAAAACTTCTCTAAAATTATGTTTGAGCTCTTGCATGGCTCTGAAAAATATTTTAAATTTCGAATTAGAGGAGTGCTTAACCTTAAACACACCTTAATGGAGGCAATCTAGTTTGAATTAATCATGCATGCACCATTGGATTCCCTTTCATCAACTTTCACCAATTCCACATGCAAAGGACAAGCATGGTGGGCAGCAAGCATCAACTTTGCAGGAATTTCATGGTGGCATGTGAAGCAAGTGGAGCTAGGGAGCATGGACATGACCCAAAGCATGGAGCATCAAGTGGAAGGACCAATAATGCAAGAAAAGGAGTGGACGAGAGCGTTTGGGCGGTGCAACTCGTGGAGCACGCGGGCGGGGAAAGTTGCGAGGCGAAATGATCGTGCTGGAAGAAAGACGAGGCGGGGTGGTGCACCGAGGACCCCAGGCCGGCCGGCCGGCCGCCGGCCTCCCCTACATAAGGAGCCCCCCCCGGCTCCCGTTTTCACGAGTGCAAGCTTCCCTCTCCTTCCTTTGTTTGTGTGTTCAAGTTTGTGTGCTCAAAACCTCCGTAGACATAGACAACCTTCCCAAGCTTGATAGCTCAAGAAAAAAAAATCCACATCCTTAATCCTCTCAAAGTCCACATCCGAAGCAAAGAGTTTAAGTGCCTAGTTACCGGTTGCAACCCGGAGTTTTAGTTGAAGAAAAGAGTGCAGCAACCATGTGGAAGAAAACCACAAGTCTCTTCTCCAAGAAGAAGAGTTCGTCGTCATCCAAGCCGTCATCAACCACGTCTTCGAGGAGGCACTCGGTTTCCGAGTCTCCCCGGAGCATGGAGACGGATACGGCACCACCGAGGAGCAACGATGCTCTCCTCCTTGGTGGTATGAGGGTGCAAGAAGCACGTCCATGAGGTTTACCGAACCTCGTGGGCACACGGAGGAGCAGCCCGCGCCACCACGACGATCGACCCATTCAACCGCGCCACCTCCTTACACTCCGACATACTCTTCGTACGGCTTCATCATCTTGTCGGCGGAGGAGGAGGAGAGGCTCTCTAATCTTGAGAAGAGGCTTGTGCCCAACGTCGAGTTCGACGACCAAGCACTCTACACCTTGGGTTTTGGCACCGACATATACTATATGTTGGGGCACCTTGGATGGGTGCAGTTCTCCAACGGAGTATCGGTGGACACCCACTTGGGGTTCGCCTTGGAAATTTTAATGACTATTGCACCTATCCTTGATGATGATGGGGTGCAAAGCTTGTCATTCCGTTTGGAGGGAGTCCAACAAGTGGTTCCCTACGAGCACGTTAGGGAGCTGCTTGGATTCCACAAGGGAGCTCCGGAGAAAGTTGACGTGCCACCCGGCATGTTAGCGGGATTTTGGAATATGATCTCCGGAGAAGCCCATCAACAACGCAATTGCATCCGCAACCCCATTATCCGGATATTTCACTCTTGGATGTGCAAGAGGGTATTGGGGAGGATGAAGGAGACAAAGGTGATCGACACGGAGTTGAATTGGCTATACTCGGCTTTAATTGCCAGGCAGCCAATAGACCCCTCTTACCTTATGATCAACTGTTGGTGTTGTGAAGCAACATCGGGGGCGGGTAATATTGGTTCGGGGTGCTACCTCTCCATGTTGGCCTTCTCCTTACGGCTGGGGATCGCAAGAAACCCCGACCATCTTTTGCGTGGTACCTCTCTCGGTATTGAGTATTTGCGGCAAGGCAAATACATTAGTGGAGATGAGAGAGGAGGTTATCGTTTGGCCATAGTAAACCTACCCCTTCCCAATGAGAGGCTTAGGCTTTTCACCGAAGGGAGAGAAGATTGGTTGGAAGAGGGACTCCTTGTCCCTGCAAGAAAGAACAAAAGAGGAAGAATCGTAGAGGAGGGAACATCCTCCGCACAAGCGAGTGGAGCACAACCCAATGTGCAACCATTCAGCGGGATCCCTCCTCCGCCAAGTTATTACGGAGGGCAACAAGAGCAAGCATGGGGGGGTGGTGCACCGGTACCCCCGCCAAATTATGCTGTGCCCAACGCTAACTTCGCGGAGTCACCTACGCTCATCATCCCCAACCGCAACAAAGCATGGCCATAATTGGAGGGTATGCTGCAAGAAACGCCCAAAACATCGCAGCCATCCAAGCTAACGCAGCTCAACTTGGTGAAGGAAATGCAAATATTGCCTTTGAGCTCGGACGCCTTCACCTTGTGGAGCCAAATCAATTCGTCGGAGGAAATGTCCAATCATATTATGAGCAAGGGTATTATTATCAAGATCATCAACATCAACCACCGGCGGAGGACTAGAAGATTTAGGAACTTTAGTTTTCTTTTCTTTTCTTTTCTTTTTCTCTGTAATTTTCAGCTTTTGCTTATGTGTGTTTGCGTAGTATTTCCTGTTTTTATTTAAATTTCAGCAAGCATGTTTGTTTATTTTCAGTTTGTATTTCAACTTGATGTCATCATTAATAAAGACGCCACCTTGATTATATCATTGGAAAAGTTACAAAAAATTGTGCCATAATGATATATGATTATAATTGCAGTTTTGTTTATCTTTGTAATTGATTTATGCATGTTTAAGCTAGTGCTCTCTTAAAAATACAAATCTGAATTTATTTAAATGCTAGCTTAATTTTCAGCGGAGGTTATGATTAAAATAAAGACCCATAGTGTTTTATGTGCTCTCAAGTTATGAATAGATTAAAGATGTCTTTTATGCTCAAAATATCGCTAACCTTGTCACAAATATCACTTGTGTGTTGCTCAACCTATCCAAAACCTAATATATATTTGAGTGCATAAACCTTAGTGTACAAGATTTATTTTTGAGTGAGTTATTGCAGGCCATGATTTCTCTGGCCCGAGACTAAGAAGCTGGTCATTCCATTTTTGTGTATCTATCTTTTTGCTAGCCTTTTATCCGTGCATTGTGTATCCCCGCATTGGAGATCTCACAAACTTCGCCAGATATCCACCCTTAAACCAAAATATCATCTTTTGTGATTACCTCCTTGACCACAACCTATCGTTGAGAATGGATCATCAATTCAAGGAAGATCGCAAGACGGTGCCAACATTGAAGATTTCAAGTATCTCTCCAAGGAAAATTATTTCCGGTACCTACCTTATTTTTCGCCTCTTTGCTCGAGGACGAGCAACGTCTAAGCATGGGGGAGGAGGTAGGTATGGTGCAGTTTTAGAGTTCAAAGGGGAGTATTTTTATAAAAAAATAATGATGAAAGAAAAAATTCGGCGACGAACGTGACTTCCAAGGTGAAGGTCTCACAAGAAGAAAGAAAAATATATATATATATATAATGAAAGAAAGAAAGAAAGAAAGAAAGAAAAGAATGAGAAATATGAGAAAGAGAAAAAATATATGAGTATGCGTAAAGTGAACTCCCCGGTTCTCTAAGAGTGCATTTAAGGCTTCAAGTTTAAAAGATCCATTCTCATTTTCCAACCATGTGCAATCCGATAACGAGGACTTCCTTTGTGCCTCGGGATCACTCTTTGCCATTTGCACATGTCCACTCATCTAAAGTGTGTGTATTTTTTCTCTTTCCCCTCCTTGATTTAACATTATTTTCCAATGACCTTTTTGACGAGTCTCGGTAAGACCATGAGAAGCTTGTCTTGTTTTGACAACACCTCATTTATAAAATCTTGTTAGGACTAAACTTTCCCAAAGCTCCGTATAAAGCCTACCACACATATATGTTATGAGAGGGAAAGGAGTAGAATATATGGGCTTGAGAGACAAGAGAGTTGAGAGTTCATGAGCAATATACAAGATGATTTAAATTTGTGAACTTGGTTTAGCTTTTCTTTATCTCGTTCTTTATTTCAAAAATTCTGAGATCTATTTAAACTTTGTGAGCATGTTAATACTTGTGGGATAAGCTTAATAAGAATCTACCCTCCGTAGAGATGAAGGCTAGTACATTATGGAACTTTAATGAATTAAAATTTTGAGAGCATTATGTTTTCTCATGTATGATCAAGTGCAAGGTTTAAACATTGTTTGGCAATGATGATATCCATCGAAGGCTTACTCGAGGACGAGCAAGGTTTAAGCATGGGGGAGATGTTGACGGTGAAAATCCGTCAACCTAGCCATGAGTTTACCTTCGGTGTTGGCATGAGTTTTATACCTTATCCATTGGTACTAACCCCCGTGGTATAACAAATTCACGTGTGCATGTCGGTTTTGGAGTTTAATGTTTATGCAGGGTTTTAGTGTGGAATGCAAGACTTTCGGGATAAGTTCATCAAGCACCTCATGACAAGACCTTGAAGCCCCGTACAAGTCATGCAACGAAGCAAACTTAACTCCAAGAAGCCGGGGACTTGATCCGAGAAGACGACGGACTCCGAGGACCTAACCGAAAAGTCTTTGAATCTTGCAAGACAAGGAGTTGAGTCCAATTCGAAGAGAAACTGACGACATGGACCTACATGTAGAAGGGGGAAACATCCAGGAAGCAAGGGAACCGACGTAGAGCAAAGGAGGCCTCGGGCTGGGCCTGGATGGGCCCAGGCTGGCCGGCCCAGTCCGGTCGGCCCAAGCCCATCCAGGGCCCATTTGCCCCCTCCTTTGCCCTAGCCGCCAATCGGGCTACTTATAGCCCCCTGACCGAGAGCCACGGAGAGAAGGATTCGTCATCGGCCGCCGAGGAGCAGAGAAGAGAGGGACACCAACTCGGAGAGGAGAGGGTCGAGCTAGTTGACTAGGGTTTCCCTAGCCGACGTGGGAACCTTGCACGGAAGACCACGTCGGAGTTCCCGGAGCTAGAAGCAAGATCAAGGAAGGATCCCGGTGGTGATCTTGTGTATGTATCATTGTTATAGTTGAATTATCAAGTTGAATCTTTTCCTAGCGATCAAGTGTTTCCTCGAAGATTTCGTTTTTCGATCGGCTTTGCTTATTCCAATTCTATTCTCGAGATAGATTACATAGGGTGTTCTTGTAGCCGCGGTGGCTAGAGGTACGCGCCGGATCTTCCGAAAGAATCTCGACTTGTCTTTTGACTCGCCCTAAGCTCCCCGCATGAATAGGGATACGTTATGACAGAACGAGGGTTCCGAAAGGCGGATGTTTTCGGATTTGGACGGGAAACCACATTTTAAAGAGGCTTCTATTAAGATTCGATTTGCTACTTCTTCTCTTGCTTAGAACTTCAACAAAAGGTCTTACCCCGATCTCTCTAGATCGGTTTATCTACCCAATCTTACTTTGTTCTCTCCGGTCTTTAGTAGATTAGATTCATTTCGTGTCTTTTACATAGATGCATTAGGGTTTCTTTTATCGATGATTGGAGTTACTTGGCTTTATTAGATTAAGTTTTGCGTCACACATTTGTTCCACGGATTCGATACCTTGGGTTCACCACTCGAGGGAAGAAGGGTCCCTTGACTACGACGGGAGACTTGTACGCTTGCAAGTCACAAACGAACTTTGATATAACTATTAACCGTCAACACCCGGTGACTGCACTTCGCATAGCCTCGAAGCAAGCCTTGCGATCCCGATGCATGTCCTCCGCCTCAAAGTCTCCGGACTACGTCGTCGCACACCGGTCAGACCGGTCAGACCCACCGGTCAGACCGGTCTGGAGCTGCTACAGCTCCGTCTTCGGTTCTTTGGTCTTGGCTTTGTGGATCAACCAAGGAACCAGTGGTTTTCTGGTGAACCACTGGAAACCCCGCGAACTCGGTGTAGCCTCCGCCAATCGCCACTCATGACTCGGCTCCCACGTAGTTCCGGCTCGACCTTGGTTTTGAAGCTCAACCAAGAAACCGTCCATGACTTCATCTAGCCGTTCTTGCCACCATGCGGCCCGCACTTGACTCCACTGGCCACCGGGTCCCTCGAACGAAGCCTACTTGTCTTCTCTACACTTAGAGGCCTCACAGGCAACGACCTTTCGCACTTGTTCCTCACCTGCACAAACACCAGTCAAGCCGCAACCTACACCTGCAATACTTATCCAAGAATCAGTCCACACAACGTTGTCAATCACTCATCACAGCAGGAAGCGACCATCCACCGGTCCTCAAACCACGCATGGTCCTCAATCTCCCCCTTGATGAGTGCATTGACAACACATACATATAGTAACCTAAGAGAAAAGAAAAAGAAAAGAAACGAATAAAAAGAAACTCCAACAGGCGATCTAAAACCAAACAAAGGCAAAGGGAAAGATCACTTGAAGAAGACAAGTCTCGGACCCCTTAGGCCAGGGCAACGGCTCGACACATCCGAGACAAACTATGCTCAAACAAAGAGCGCAAACCACCAATCCAAAGCTCGAAAAACCACAAAGAGCTCCCCCTGCACACATGCAAGCTCCCCCTGAACCAATGCAACTCCCCCTGGACGAATGCACGCAAACCACTTGATGAAAACAGAGCATCTGCATCAGCTCAACTCTGACCGGTCAGACCGGTCACCACCACCGGTCAGACCTGTGCGCAACATGTGAACAGGGCCAGCACTCTGACCGGTCAGACCGATGACACACAGAGCCAGAAATGGCTGGAAACCACATGAAAACCTTCCAAATGCATTCAGTAGCCCAAAACATGCTCAAACTTTTCCTCCTTGTTGACAATGCTTGAATCAATCCCAAAATGCAAAAAATGCAACCTAGAGCTTCTCAAATAGACAAAAATCAACATAGGATGCTACACATGTCCAAATGAGCAAGTGAGATACTCTATAGCTTCGTAATGACATCAACTACAAGATCACCAAGTTTCACAACCTTGGACGAAGCTAAGATGGAATTAAGCAATTTTGCGAAAATTTTCCCTCTCATGAGCAAAGTCCTAAACATGAGCAAAACATGTCAAAATGGCAAAGCCACACAAACTTCATGCTAGGAC
Organism: Cenchrus americanus; assembly: GCA_947561735.1. Lineage (NCBI taxonomy): Eukaryota > Viridiplantae > Streptophyta > Magnoliopsida > Poales > Poaceae > Cenchrus > Cenchrus americanus. The sequence continues at coordinate 139,994,146 of OX387240.1, forward strand.
AGCCATTCTAATCATAAGACCATCACAAACACCCACAAGCACCTCATGTCATGTCAAAGCCACCGAGCCATGTGCCTACTTCTATATATAAGACTTCTCATTGGTAGGCATCATGCAACGGTTTAGCACCCAAAGCACATTAATTTTAGCACATATGACATGGGAGCAGATTTTCCAAGCAATTCACATTTCATTTTCAGATTCATATTTGGTACATGAAATGTCTTTGCGACAAAAAAAACTTATGCCCCTCCACAAGATAAAGCAAGAGGGCTAAACATTCGTGATGGCAAATGAGCCTTTGGCCCCATATGATCAAAATAAGCTATCCAACCACAAATTAAGCATAGTCAAGCCACTAAAACATGTCAAGATCATATAAAAGGGATTTACTCACAAGAGAGCATACATGTGACATTTTTCAAAAACATAGCCGTCAACCATGGATATAAACCAAGATTATCAAGAGCTAAGCCAAACAAACCATATCTTACCAAACAAGCTCACAAAGACATACATATCATTCAATGGTGAACAATGTATGTAGGAGAAGCTTTTCCTAACCAATGCATATGATAGAAAATGCATGCAATCTAAGATACAAGGATGCCTATACATCATGTTACATATGCCATGCCAAATGCAAGAAATGCACAAAGTAAAGCTATACATATGCTACAAAGGAGCTCCCACACACAAAGCTCACAAACGACCGGCTCCTTGAGGGGAGGCAAAAAGGGCTCGACACCACCGGCCAAAGAGAAAAAGAGAGCAAAACTCAGAAGCTCCCCCTAAACTCATGCATTAAGGCCAAAGAGCATACAAAGCTCACCTTACACACATGAAATCGGGCAAAGAGCAAAAAGAACCAAGTGGCTTGACCAAGGCCACACACTTGAAGGTCACAAATTCACTTACCTTTATCATTTCTTTAGAAGTCACTCATCCTTGTCCACCATCCCCGAAAGTGATGTACCTCCATGTCACCACCGGGGTATGAGGCCGAAGAACCATCCCCCATTATCAACCAAATGTTCTCCGGGCCTCCCACCTGCAACTCAAAACCAAGAGTGAGAGCGAGCAAATGACTCAACATTGGGCTTAGTTCCAAAGGTGTCAAACCAGTGTCAGGCCATTTCCTCGAAAGTAGGGTTAGCAACATTCATCCTACCGTGCCTATCAATACTGTGATCCATCCTGTCAAACCTATCAAACTTGGAACCACCATGGGAAAACCACTCCTGTCTCATTGGAGGAGCACGAGTGCCACGAAAGAAAGACCATGGTCTGTAGCCCTCTGAGACTCAAAGCTGCGACCTCTCCCAAACTTTTATTGATCACGAGGTGGAGAACGTCCAACAAACTCAACACCACTAGACTCAAGGTACCTACCATTTGTTTCACGGCTGAAAGGATTAAACCCTCTAGCATCATGGCCATGGAAACCAAACTCTCCAGCACTCTTCCTAGCACCGGTCTGGCCGGTGGTTCTCGGCCAGCAAACTTGCCTCCACCTGAGGCTCTCCTATCTCTCCATGCTGGAACCGTACGACAAAGCCCTTTCCCTTGGGCAGAGGCATACGAGGCTCAGGGGCACCATGAAACGAGTGGTACCTATCCTTGTTTGCCCACTCCTTAGCCATTCTCGCCTCTCTCCTTCTCTTATAGCAAAACTCTTTCTTGTGACCATCCTTTCCAAAAAACTCACAATGGAAACGGATTGATCTAGGCTTAGGCTTGGGGTGAGGCTCTTCACAAGGCTTCTCACTAGGCTTCCCACTTGGTTTCTCATTAGGCTCTTTCACTTGCTTTCTCACTTGGTTTGTCTCTCGGTTTAAGCAACTGGTTTGGCTTGGATGCAAATTTGTCTTTGGGTGTGGGTTGTGGTGGAACAGAAACATTCCCAAATTTCTCTTCTCTCTCACCACTGCTCTCACCAGCCTTATCAAATCCCAAAGCCCAGCCATCAAAGCGCTTACAACTAGAAATCATCATACCAAGCTGAGGTTCCTGACTAGACAACCAACTCAGCACTTCACGCAACTTATCATTCTCATCTTGCAAGCGACCAACACATTTTGCAAGATCCAAATTCTTTACAACATGTAATTCAAAGGTAGAATAGAAAGTAGGAATAGGCACTTTCAAATCAGCCTCAAGTGAAACAATGCAAGATCAAAGCTCAGCGATTTTTTCATGCAAACCAGGGCAAGAAGTACATGCACCAAGCAAAGTGGGTCTAGATTGCAGCTTAGCCAACTCAACCTAAGCACATCTAGTTCCTCACACTTGGAGGCATGCTTTTTTTAAGAGCAGTCAGATTAGCTAGGAAAACAGAGCAATCAGCACAATCATCCTCATCAGAAACCATAGGGCTAGCCTTAAGAGATTCAATTTCAAGCTTGCCATCAAGAACCTGTGTTTCTAGCTCAGCCACTCTAGTCCTAGCATCTTCAAGCAAGACTCTAAGCTCCTTCCTAAGCTTCTTAGCCTCTCTAAGCATGTGATCGTGATTCTCAAGCAGGTCAACCAACTCCTCATTCTCCTTGCATAATGAAGAGAGCACATCACATACCTCATCATCGGAATCTAGGTCCGATGCGTCCTTCTAGCTTCTCTTGCTGCTGGAGCTGCGAGCCATGCCGCAGAAGTTGTCCTTGAGGCTTAGGCCTATCACACAAAGGCCATTGAGATACTTGCCGAGGTTCTTCTTCTTCTTGTCGCCCTCTTCGTCTTCTTCACTCAAGCTTGAAGAAGTGTCCTCGGAGTCAGACTCGATGTCGCTCGATCTCTTCATCTTCTCTCGGGACCGCGTCTTCTTCCCATGTCCATGATTCTTCTTCTTGGACTTCTTCCTCTTGTCCTTGAACTTGTGCTTGTAGTGATTGTTCACATTCGGACACTCGACGAAAAAGTGTCCGGCCTTGCCTCACTTGAAACACGCCCTCGAGTTCCTTCTCGTGTTCACCCGGTTCTCGTGCATCCTCTCGAACCGCCTGGTCAGCAATGCCAGCTCGTCCTCTCCAAGCACGTCGAACTCCTCATTTGGAAAAGACATCAAAGAGGACAAGGAGAAAATCCTGGTGGATGGGTTAGCGTTAGATTTTCCTTTCGAGCCACCGATGAGGGTGAGACTATGAGAGTTAGTCGGGCCCTCGATCTTGGCTGTCATACCCCGATCCACCTCAGCCGACTTGAGCTTCGAGAACATCTCGTTCACCATCAAGGTGTCATACTTCTCGGACTCAACAATGGCTTCGAACTTTCCGCCCCAAACCGTACGATCTAGCGAGTGCAAGAGCTTGACGGCTCTATCATGATCATTGTACGGGAGCACGTCCACATTGTCCCTCATGTTGTTTACCACCACCGTAAACCGCTGGAACAAGGCATCGATGGACTCACGGGGGGAGATGAGTGAAGTTCTCTTACTCTCTCTGGTAAGTCGCATACATCCGAGCCTGAACCCGGGTGTTTCCAACATGAGCTTTCTTCAACACCATCCAAATTCTACAAGCCAAGTTCTCTGCATGCACCCGATCGAATTCAGGTTGACATAGAGCACGAAACAAGTAGTCGACCGCCTTGTTGTTGGCGTCGAACATGTTCCTCGATCCTGGAGCAAGAAAGTTCATCGGCTGGACATAGCCTATGTACACCGTGACATCCCAAAGGATCTGACCCTTTCCGCGGAGGAACGCCGCCATCTGCTTACTCCACATCTGGTAGTTTTTGCCATCGATGTGCGGAAGCCCCGAACCTCGTTCCTGGTACGCCATCCTTGGATCTTAGATTGGTTAGAGACAATCAAGACCTATAACCGGCTCTGATACCACTTGAAGCACCGATACAGTGAACCAGAGAGGGGGGAGTGAATGGGAGCCGATAAAAATTCTTCTCGAAGGAGATAGAGGCTCCAACAAGATGAACTCGGCTTTCAACACACGTCTCCGACTCAACTACCCAAGTTAGCCAAGACCATGTAGCCACTGGAGTGCTACTGATCCTAGGAACCAACAAACAACCTTCCGAGCCAAAAACTCACCAACACGCACAGCGGAAACTTGCACGGCTTGCTGCCTGCTACACCAGTCAGAACAATGGCCTGCGCCGGTCAGACCGGTGGACAGAGCCGGTCAGGCCGGTGGCTACAGCAGCCGCACAACAAATGTTCTAGAGAGCCTCAGTGACTTCTCTCGGCCCTGAAACAAAAACACCCTCAAAACACAACCTGCACGGAAGAAGAACCCTACACAAAGCCAACCAAAACACCTCCGAAGCTGCCAAGAACTGAACAGCACCAACACAACTCAAAGACACACAGATTCAGCAACTCACACAAGGCAAATCCCACAAAGGGCTCGCACCGGTCAGACCGGTCAAGAACACCGGTCAGACCGGTGTAACCTGGGCAGCTTGGGATGAACAGAACCCGTGAGTCAACTCCTCCAAATCCAACTCCCGATCTCCTAATTCGCTCCACGGATCCGAACAAGACTTTGGGGATAGTAGGAGCACCTCATGGGCACTCCATAGCCAAGTTATGGTCCACCAAAACTCGTATCCCGCCAAGAACTCCTCTAACCCTATAACACCGAAAACCCCAAAGCTTTCCAAAGCCTTATCATAGGCAACTATTTTCTTATTAAATCCATCATTAATCTTAGCTTGCCCAAAAACGAGGTCTCTCAAGGAATGTTGGTTTGAGTTGAAGGAGTTACCTTGATTACCTCCTTGATAATAAGGGCGTGATTGATTCCACGTTTGACCTTCTTGTGGACGGTAACTGTTGTTATTGCCATTCATGAACATCTCATCCTCCTGAGTTGCAGGGCAGTAATTCCCTGAATGCCTAATGTTACCACACACTTCGCTGGTCATGCGAGAATCCATAGCTTGACTAGTGGTGGCCATGACAACCTTCTAATTGGTTAGATCATCCATTCTTTTCATCACTAGGTCCATCTTGGCGTTCAACAAATTCACTTCATTGATGGTATGTGCACCCCTTTGACGTGTTTCGAGTCGATTATGACTCAACTCTTGGTTGGAGACCATCTTCTCAATAAGTTTGGTTGCATCAGCAATAGTAAGTGAGAAGAAAGCTCCTCCAGCAGTAGCATCAACATGTCCTCGGGCTGTCGGAGTCAGCCCATTGTAGAAGTTTTGGAGAATAAGCCAGTTGTCCACCCCATGATGAGGACAGGCTAAGATATATTCTTGAAGCCTCTCCCAAGCTTCTGGGATAGTTTCATTTGCTGCTTGCTGAAAACTCGAAATCCTTCCCCATAGGGCATTGGTTTTATCCAACAGAAAGAACTTCACGAAGAATGACACCAAGCATTCACAAGAAAGCGATGCTAGATTGGATCTTGATTGCTTGTTGCCTGTAAACGGCATTAGAAAAAGGGGCTTGTTGACGGTTCTTTGTCATATCAAAGTTCATTTGGATTTGCAAGTGGACAAATCCCCTGTCGTAGTCAAGGGACCCTTCTTCCCTTAAGTGTGAGAACCCAAGATATCGAATCCGTGGAACAATGTGCAATGCAAGGATTCAATCTAGTAAAGCAAGGAAATTCTTTCTTTTGAAGAACCAAGTTGCATCTAATCTAAGAAATCATCAAGAAAACACATCTAATCTAATCTACTAAACTCAAGAGGTAGCAAGAGAAAGCAAAGAGACAACCGATCTAGAGAGTCTAGATAATAGGTATGTTGTAGCTCCAAACAAGTTAGATGAAGATAGAAAAGTTAATCTCATAAAAAGCATCTTTAAACCATGGCTTCCGATCTGATTCCGAAGACGCCCGCCTTTTGGAGCCACCGTCCTGTCACAACACACTCCTATTCGTGCGGGTTAGCCTAGGGCGAGTTCGAGAAGAACAAGTTGAAAACACTTGATCGGTCCGGTATGCACCTTTAGCCACCGCGGCTACAAGAGCACCCTATGCAATCTAACTTAAGTATAGATTGAGGAAGAAGCAAAACCAAGGGAGAACAGAATCATCGAGAAGGCACTTGATCACTAGAAATCAGATTCACTATAAAAACTTCACCATGAATGATTACATCTCGGCGGCAGATGACGAATAAATTGATGTGTGGCTATTGGCAGGGGGACTATAAATAGTCCGAGGGGCGTTTAGGTCAAAGGCGGTGCCGAACCGGGCCTGGAATGGGCTGGGTCGGCCGGCCTGGGTTGAGCAGCTTGGGTCCATTTCGGCCTAGTTCGGCCCTGGTTTCCTCCCAACTGCTTCCCGTGTCTTCTAGAACTTTCCACATTCTGCATGTGGGCCCTTGGCGTCAGTTTCTCTGCAGTTTGGATAGGGCTCCTTGTCACGCAAGCTTCAACATTTTCTATCCAGGTCCTCGGAGTTTTCTATCTTCACGGTTTGGTCTTTGGGCTACTTGGAGTCATGTTCACTTCATGCCTTGGCTTGTGCTGGGCTTCATGATCTTCTCACAAAGTGCTTGATGGACTTTCCCGGGAAATCTCCCATTTAGCGTTAAAACCCTGTGTAAACAATAAACTCCAAAAACCACATGCGAGTGCGAACATGACATATCATGATAGTTAGGATCATTAGTTAGGATATCAAATCAATACCAACACCGAAGGTAAACTCATGGCTAAGTTGATGGAAATTCACTGCCAACATCTCCCCCATGCTTAAACCTTGCTCGTCCTCGAGTAAGCCTTCGATAAATATCAATGTTGCCTTTCATTATTTAAACCTGCACTTGATCATACACGAGAAAACATAATGCTCTCAAAAATTTAATTTGTTAAAGTTCCATAGTGTACTAGCCTTCATCCTGACGGAGGGTGGATAACAATTAAGCTCTTCCCACAAGTAATTAAACAAGCTCCCAAATTTAAATGAATCTCATAAATTTTAAAGTGTAGATCAAGATGAAGAAAAGTTTGGTCCTACCAAGATATTATAATTGAGATGTTATCAAAACAAGACAAGCTTCTCATGGACTTATGAAGACTCGTCAAAAAATGTCATTGGAAAAATAATGTTACAAGGAGGGGAGAGAGATGAACACACACGTTTTGAGATAAGTGGACATGTGCAAATGGTAGAGTGATCCTAAGGCAGAAACAAAGTCCTCGTTATCGGATTGAACATGGTTGGAAAGATGAGTATGGGTCTTGATTTTGAATCCTCTTGAAACTTCTAATGCATCCAGAGAGTCGGGGAGCTTTATTTTTTTCTTTCTCTTCTTTTTTATACATATACACATTTTTTCTTCTCTCCTTTTTCTTTCTTTCTTCTTTCATACTTTTTTCTTTCTCTCTATTTTTTCCCTTTTTATACTCCCCTTGAACTCTAGATAATATTGTACCTACCTCTTGTCAACTCCCCCCATGCTTAGACGATTGCACGTTCTCGGGCAAATAGGTGGAAAAATTTTGTGTGCCAAGGTCCCAAAATTATACTTCAATCCTTGGCACTAGCATTCTTGTGATCTTCCTCGAATTATTCATCCATACTCAAATGATAGGTTGTGGTCAAGGAGGTAAACACAAAGATAATATCTTTGGTTTTAAGGGTGGATATCTGCGAGGTTTGCAAAATTTCCGATGTGGAAACTTACAATGCACGGATAGAAAAGGCTAGCATTAAGATAGATACGAAAAAATGGAATGACCAGCTTCTTAGTCTCGGGCTAGAGACATCAAGCCTTGAATTAATTCACCCAAAAATAAACCTTGTATACTAAGTTTTAGCACTCGAATAAATATAAGGCTTTGGATAGGTAGAGCAACATGCAAGGGGTATTAATGACAAGGTTATCATTACTTCTAAGAACAAAAATAAATCTTTTTTTAACCCATCAAAAATTGAGAGCATTAAAAGAAAACTATGGTTCTTATCTTTATCATAACCTTCGCAAAGGATTAAGCTAGCACTTAAATTAATTTTAGATTTGCATTAAAGAGAGCATTAGCTTAATCATGCATAAAACAAGTACAAAGATGAGCATATAGGCAACGGTCATCATATATCAACTTGGCACAATTTTCCATCTGTATTAATTATCATAAAACGATGGTGAAATTAATCATGGTGATGGAAAACAAAAACTACTACTACAACACACATGCTGAAAATAAATAAAAATCAAAGATGCTACGCACTCACAAATTTGCACATAACTGAAAAATAAAGAAAAGGAGAAGGAAAAAATCAAACCGAATTGGAAGCATTATTTCTTCTTCCTTCCTTCACTCTTCCTCCAATGGTTGATACTTCGTCTTTATGATGAAAATAAGCTTGAAGTGTCTCGGAGTATATGGTGGCGGAGCGTATGAATGAGTTGAGCGTCGAGGTCGAACGGGTGGCTGCTCCATGTGCCCTTGTGGTTTGTGCCACAACGACAAGCTTCATGTACTTCTCATGCCTCTAAGGAGCAGTGTGTCACTCCTTGACGGTGCCACGCCCACCTCCATGGTTCGCGGGGGCTCATAGAGTGCCTCCGCAAAGACCTAGATGGTGCCTCCGATGATGATGATCGTATCTTTCTTCCGAGGACGATGTTGATGGTCTTTTTCATTGTGCCTTGGTGCACAAATTTACAAACAACTCTCCCGAGGGTTTCTCTTTAGTAGAAAAAATGCACAAAAAAGTGAGGCACAATTTGTAATGAATTGTTTGGGATTTTTTGAGAAGGAAGTGAGGCACAAATTTTTCTGAGCTGATCATAAGATTTTTGGACTATGAACTTGGGAGCATGAACTTCCAAATGAATAAGAGGCTTACGTAAGGAAGATGGACATCGGGGAACAAGAAAAGAGGCCAGGCCAACCGGACCAGGCCGGTCGTCCTGGGTCCCTCCTGCCCCTATTGCCATGGCTCTTCTCCCACTTGCTCCTTGTTGCATAATGTTCTTGTGTCCTCATGCTCCACAAGAATCCATCGGCCAAACTCCCTCGGCCACTCCTTTATTTTGAATGGTGAGATCAATGCCTCCCTTGATGAGGACATCACCATCTCGAATATGACCACAATAGCATGCTTTTATTATAAGGTGAACCGATTCCTTATGTTGACGGTGTATTTTGGTGCACCTAGCATGTTCATTACACTTTGGTTTGGATTTGATTATGGAACTAACCCGCCACTAGGCACACTAATCATATGACAAGTTCATCTTTGTGCATGCATTTGGAAGTGTTATGTTTATGTAGGAAAACATGGACATAAAGGACGGATTCGCAACAAGTTCAAAGGAGCATTCATGGAGTCTTGTTCGTGTTCATGAGCTTGCTGAAATTACTTCCAATGGTGGCGAGGACCGAAGTGCTACGAGGAACACCCCCGGGGATTGAAGCGTAAAAGATCAAACTTCATGCAAAGAGAGCCTCCATCTTGATCGCGAGGATAACGGCGTCAAAATCATCCAAGTGGAGGGGGCAAAGTAGATAAGTGCACGAGGACCCACGGAGCAAAAAGGGCGACCGAACCGGGCCGAAATTGGGCACCGGGCCGGCCGGCCCCGGCGGGCGGCCCGGCCCACTTTGGGCACCGGTTCGGTCCCGTCTTCCTTGCCCTCGAAGGATCTTCGACCCTAAAACCCCCGACGCGCCGCCAACACGAAGGGAGGAGTTATTCGCACCGAAGGCCATCCACAAGCTAGAGAGAGAGGAGGAGGATCTCCGGTGGAGATCAACCACCTTGAAGGAAGCACCCTCTCGTGGAGAAGGAGGAAGACACCGGCGGAGGGGAAACCATGATCAACGGTGCCATGATCGGCACCTTGATGGGGTAATCTTCTCATTCGTCCATGGGTTGTAATCGATCGTGAGATGTAATCGCACTTTGTCGGATTATCTATCTATCATCTTGTGTTGAATATGCTTTAATGCTTAAGGCTTGCAACCGTGCCGTAAAGGGAGTATAGGCCTCGATGCTTCCTTGGATCCATTCAATACGCCGTGGCCATCAAAGGTCTAGTCATGAATACCTTCGCGTAGTGACAGTACGAGAGGAGGGAAAGGGTGAAACCGTGGTCACATCCCCGATAGATTAGATTGGTTTTCATGTCTTTAAGCGATTGCATGCTCTAGTATCGTAGACCCGTGGGCGAGTGTCTTCTATCTCGATCGTTTATCATTCTCTCTAGTGTAGTTTAGTTGTTTTCTAGTTTAATAGTGGTTAGGGTTTTAGTAGCTAGTGTGTCGTTGTTGATCGAACGCTTGTAATCCCCTTGCTCCGCGGATTGACAAGAACCTTGGGAATCCCGTGGTGAAAAAGGTGTGGGGTCCGTACGCTTGCGGATCGTAGAGGGATACGTCTTTTATCCGTCAACAAGCCCCTTTTTCTGGCGCCGTTGCCGGGGAGCAAGTTAGTTTACATCGTTTGATTTGCATCTAACTTAGTTTTATATTTTAGTTTATCTTTTATTTGCTATAATCTAACATATATTATCAGAAAAACACTTGTTTCTTTTTTGTTTTTGTTTTTATCTTATTGTCTAGATGGAGTTCGTTAATCAACCCGTGGAAGAACCGGAGAAATCATTAAGGGATTACGCTAGCCCTCGATGTGAAGACATAAAGGTACAAGAGTTGGATTCGAAGCTCGAAGCGACCAAGTATGAAATTAAATCCAAGATCATCAAGATGGTGGCGGAAAACCCATTTGAAGGGATGGTTACGGAGAACCCATATAGACACATAAGGGATTTAACGACAATATGCAACACGGTGCGTCAAGAAGGAGTTCCCGATGAATGGTTCAAATGGAATCTCTTTCCCTACTCACTTGCGGCAAAGCAAAGACATGGTATTCGGTTGCGTCCTTTGAAGTTGAAGGCAATTGGAACAAGTTGACAAAGAAGTTTTGCGAGAAGTTCTTTCCAATTAGCAAGGTTCAACATCTAAGGAGGCAAGTGATCACTTTCATGCAAGGAGAAGAGGAAGGGATAGACCAAGCCTGGGATAGGTTTAATGAATTAATCGAACAAGGACCAAAACTCGGCTTCACCGGTGACGTACTCTTGCATACATTTTTCTTTTCCCTAACCCCTAGTTGCATGCGACACGTCGAAATGTGTGCGGGTGGGGATCTCATGGAGAAAACACTCACGGAAGCCGCCCAACTTCTACAAAAAGTTAGTAAAGCGGCTGCCATGCGAAGAGATTGGGAAACAAGACTTGCGGAAGAGCCGGAATTCAATTCAAGGAAGAAAAAGCTTGCTGATTTTTTTAAAGAGGCAACCCCGGAAGTCACAAAAGAGGAACCAATCATGGAAAAGCTTGAACAAGAACACATCAAGTCAAGAACTTCACCAAACGTTGACTTCGCCGCGCCAAATGAGACGAACAAGAGAAGCATGTCAAGCGCGAAGCCACTAAAGGAGTTCGAGCCAATGGATTGGGTTCCTATTGATTACGGAGAAGTATTCGACAAGAGAAGACCGTTCCCTAATCAAAAGGGGATGGCAAGAGCATTGGAAGTTGATTTCCCACCGGAGAAGAAGGCTGAAAATTCATACGACCTCGAAACCACCGGTGAGATTTTTGAAAAGCTCTTTGGAGACGACGTGGTGGATCCGAACATATTGCCGAGGTGAAGAGAATCATGGGGATCAAGCCCGAAGCATCACCATACGCTCGCCTTGCTGAAATTTATTCGATCGGATCCGAAGAAGAAGAGAAGATGACGCCGCACTTGAGTTGCGAGATCAACGGAGTTCAATGCAAAGCTTTATGCGACATCGGAGCCCAAGTAAGTGTTCTATCTTCTAAAATTTACGATAAAGTTCAATACCACAACCTAGACTTAGCTCCAACATCAACGAAATTAATTATGGGAGATGGTAGAACTATCAAACCTCTAGGTATTGCTTGCAACATGAAAGTAAAAATTTCTAGAAACTATATACCAACCGATTTCTTTGTTATTGACGCTTACCATGGTAATTCTGATCATATAATCTTAGGTAGGCCTTTTCTTAAGTTGGTTGATGCCGTGTTAGATGCCGGAGAAGGCAAAGTAACAATGAACCTTAATGGAACAAAGTACACATATAACTTCCTTCGTGCTTCTAAACACCTTACACCTTTTCCTCCCGACGATGAAGAAGTAGAAGAGATAGATAGTCTTTGTTTTGTTGAAACCCTTAGAGACCCGCCGCAAAGAGCGATGGAAAATCAAATTAGCAATCAACAAGATGAAGAGCTAGAAGAAGCAACAAAAGGCTTAGAGCCGCATGATGGTAGTGTGGAGGAAGAGAAGTTCGAAGACATAGGAGAAATCAAACCCGAGGAGCCGCAAGTGCCCGAAGTAGACCTTAAACCTTTGCCCAAGGGATTAAAATATGAATTTTTGGGCCCGGACAAAACTTATCCGGTCATTGTGAGCGACGAGTTGAGCCCCGAAGAAAATGAAGCGTTGCTGATTTTATTAAAAAAACATAGGAAGGTGATTGGATATTCAATTAATGATCTCAAAGGTATTAGCCCGGCCTTTTGCACTCATCGTATACCAATGGAAGACCAATGTAAACCTGTAGTGGACCACCAAAGGAGACTAACCCATGCCATGCGAGAGGTAGTAAAGAAAGAGGTTATCAAGTTACTTGATGCCGGAATCATCTACCCGGTTCCGCATAGCGAATGGGTGAGCCCCGTACATTGTGTACCGAAGAAAGGAGGTTTGACCGTGGTGAAGAATGAGAAGAACGAATTGATACCGCAAAGAACCGTGACCGGGTGGCGGATGTGTATTGATTACCGTAAGCTTAACAAAGCGACGAAGAAAGATCACTTCCCCCTACCGTTCATAGACGAGATGCTCGAGAGGTTAGCAAACCACGCTTATTTTTGCTTTCTCGACGGATACTCGGGGTTCATGCAAATTCCCATTCACCCAGAAGATCAACATAAGACAACGTTTACGTGTCCTTACGGAACGTTTGCATATAGGAGGATGCCCTTCGGCCTATGCAACGCTCCGGCCTCTTTTCAACGTTGCATGATGGCCGTGTTTTCGGAATTCATCGAAGAAATTGTTGAAGTGTTTATGGATGATTTTTCCGTTTACGGGAAGACGTTCATGGATTGCTTAGCAAACTTAGAAAAGGTCCTTACAAGGTATACGGAGGTAGATTTGCTTTTAAATTGGGAAAAGTGCCACTTCATGGTTAAACAAGGCATAGTGCTCGGACATGTTATATCCGAGAGAGGAATTGAAGTGGACAAGGTTAAGGTAGAGACGGTTGAGCAACTCCCACCTCCTACGGATATTAAGTCCTTAAGGAGCTTTCTAGGCCATGCCGGATTCTTTAGAAGATTTATAAAGGACTTCTCGAAGATCACTAAGCCTTTAACGCACCTTCTTCAAAAGGATGTGGCTTTCGACTTTGATGAGAAGTGTCTAGCGGCATTCCGACCTTGAAAAATGCATTGGTGAGTGCTCCCATCATCCAACCTCCGGATTGGAGCCAACCTTTCGAGATCATGTGTGACGCAAGTGACTACGCCGTAGGCGCGGTCTTGGGACAAAGAAAGGAAGGCCGAGTTCACGCCGTTTACTACGCTAGCAAAACTCTTAGTGGGGCTCAATTAAATTACGCTACTACGGAAAAAGAGTTGTTAGCGGTGGTATTCGCTTTCGAAAAATTCAGATCTTACATCGTGAACTCGAAAGTCATTGTTTACACCGATCACGTAGCCATCAAGTATCTCTTGGCTAAGAAGGAAGCTAAACCACGTTTGATTCGTTGGATCCTTCTCCTCCAAGAGTTCGATGTTGAAATTCGTGATAAAAAGGGGGTGGAAAATGTTGTGGCCGATCATTTGTCTAGAATGAACCGTGGACAAGATGATAAAGAGCCCATAGAAGATAAGATGAGAGATGACCACCTCTATAGAGTGCTTGATAAAGATACTTGGATGATCGACATCATTCGAGCAATTCGGAAGATGCCCCTCGATCATCTAGACAAAAACACTCAAAGGAAGATAATCTCTGAAAGTAAGAAATATTTTTGGGATGCACCATACCTCTTCAAACTTGGCAATGATGGAGTGATGAGAAGATGTGTGCCAAGAGAAGAGAGGCTTGAGATTCTAAGGAAGTGCCACTCGGCGGAGTACGGTGGACACTATAGCCATTTTCGAACCGAAGCCAAAGTATGGTCGAGTGGATTCTATTGGCCGGAGATGCATGAAGATACTAAAAGATATGTTGCGTCATGCCCCGAATGCCAAAGAACCGGAAACATCTCTCAAAGAAATTCTATGCCTTTGAAATACAACTTGCAAATCGACATATTCGATGTATGGGGCATAGACTTCATGGGGCCTTTTAAAAACTCATTTGGATTCGAGTATATACTTGTTATGGTTGATTATGTATCCAAGTGGGTAGAGGCTATACCATGTCGTAAAGCTTCCACGGAGGAGTCCATTACTATGATCAAGAACGTGATTTTTCCCCGTTTCGGTACACCGAGAATCTTGATAAGTGATGGAGGAACTCATTTCACCGGAAGAACTTCAAAAGGTGCTTGTCCAAGTTGGGAATCGAGCATAGAGTCTCCACGGCCTATCACCCACAAACCAACGGACAAGCGGAGACGTCAAATAGGCAGTTAAAAAGCATACTTAACAAGACCATAGAGAAGGGAGGCAAGGATTGGTCAAAGAAATTAGACGGAGCTTTATGGGCTTATCGAACGGCGTTTAAAACACCGATAGGTATGACCCCTTATCAATTTGTCTATGGAAAAGCTTGCCACCTTCCGGTTGAGTTAGAACATAAAGCCTATTGGGCGATTAAAGAGATGAACCTTGATCTCGATGCCGCGGTGGTGAAACGAAGAATTCAAATAAGCGAGCTAGAGGAGTCGAGGTTGAAAGCATATGAAAATGCAAGCATATACAAGGAGAGAATCAAAAGGTGGTATGATAAAAGATTGAAGAAAAAAGAATTTAAAGAAGGAGATAAGGTCCTCCTCTACAATTCGAGGTTTAAAACCTTCGGAAAGGGGAAATTGCAAAGCAAGTGGGACGGACCTTATGTTGTGCATTCGGTGTTCTCCAACGGAGCGGTAACCATTATGGATATAAACGGCGATCAATTTGTGGTGAATGGACAGCGGCTTAAGGTTTACTACGAACCCGATGTCGTGCCCATTCATCATGTTGACGTCTTTACCATGGAGGAAGAGCCCGAACGTCCCGTCTAGGACGAAAAACAAGGCATCAACTTCTCGTAAATAGTTTTTCTTTTAGCTTTCTCGGAGTTTTTCGCGAAGATTAACCGGGCCAACTTTTTCCCATGGGCCGAGGAAGAAAAAAATAGGGCGGTGTGCAAAAAACCGGACCGGCCGGCCCCCCGAGGCGGGGGTGGGCCGGCCGGCCCGATCGGATCGGCCCGGGGCCGGCCCGACGCCCGATGTCCCCGAATTTCGCCCGAATTGCTCCTTTTTGACTTCCTTGTTTGGTCGGAAAATTTTAAGGGAAGTGTAAAAAAGGAAAATAAGGTTCCCGTGGCTTTTCTCTAAGGACTATATATTTGGCCGAATTGGGAGCTCGAGAATCAAACCTTTCAAGCAATGTGTTGCACCCTTGTAGCAGCCATTGAGCCTCCAAAAAGCTTAGAGTTGAAGCAAGAAGCCAAGAAGCCATCGATGGAGGAGGCGATGCGATGCGAGGTCAAGCTACCCGTCAAGAGGACCGCACGTATCCGTTGCGGAGGACGTGTCCCGACCGGAGCTCTTGCATCTCGCAACCTCGTCAAAGGAGAGAAGGTCCCTACACCCGTTCGAAGGTCGGCACGTCTCCAAGGCATCAAGCGCAAGGATTACAAGGAGGTGTCGCCGGAGCCTAAGGATTATGGGGATAGCGACTACTCCGACGATCGTAGCCCGAGCTCGTGGGCGGCCGCCGGTAGAGATGATGATGATTGGGGTGAGCAACCCTATGAAAGGACTCCCGAAGGCCCCAACGGCAACGGCAACGGCGGTGGTGAAGGCAACAACAATGGAGGTGGCGACGACGGTGGTGACAACGGTGGAGATTATGGCGATGACGACCCCTTCGGACCGCATCCGTGTGTTGTCGATTTTGCCGTCAATCCATCGCGGATCTCTACACGTCGGCCGACGAATGTCTCCAAGCCATGGAAGCGATGAAGCGGCGTATGGAGGACTTGGAGCGCGTAGTTGAAGATGACTACAAGTTCCTTAACCGCAACGTGCGCAAACTTTTCAGCATGGTTGGAAACATGTGAGGCAAGTGGTGCAAAACTTGCTTGAAGTACCACTAGATCTAGTTTTCCCCTTAGGATTTTTGTAAGATAGGACGAGGACGTCGTATGTTTTAAGTGTGGGGGAGAGCTAGCTCGCTAGCCTTAGCTTTTGAACTTCAAATTTAGGTTCGGTTTAATCTTCGCGTGAGAGTCTTAGTGTTTTAATGAGTCTTTAGTTTTTGAGTCTGTTTTAAAATTTTTGCAAGTGTCTTAAATTAGCGTTGAGTCAAGAAAACCAAATAAAAAGTGTCTTTATATATATCTTTGTGTTTTATGTATTGTTTATCTTTATTTACTTATTTGTTTAATCTTCGATTCTTGATATATGAACACAAGTATGTGGTTTGAAAACGTTTACCGTGGTGCTTAGTGGAATCGCTACTACTTAAAGTACCCATACCGCACTTCGATCTTGAGCTTCACATGTTAGTTGTGCTATGCTCGATGCTAGAAATTGAAGGATTTCAGTTCTGAAAATTATTTTAAAACCCTTGTAATAAAGGTTAGCAAAACCTCTTTCTCCAAGTTGAGAGTAAGAAAAAAATTCCTATCCAAAGCCAAGTTTATTTTTTTTCGCTCCACCATAAGTGTGTTTAGCACGATGAGTTAGGCTAGGACCCTTCTCTCTTGGTGAGTTTTAATTTCGAGCAATGATCATGTCCTTGTGCTTATCTTTTGTTGCTGGCCTCGTCATATATTCGGTAACGTGACTTTCACAACGGAAGTCACGTATATCGCCGAATTCCATACCCAACCCTATATATCTCTTTTGTACATCGTATTCCTTGAACACAACCTATTTTCAAAGTTTCGTCTCGTCTCTAGCATGATTTAATTAAAAATTTCAGATTGTATGCATGTGAGGAAAGAGAGAATTGAAGGCTTTGAAAAAGTTGTCAAGAGAGAGAAAAATAAAGAGAAAAAGTATGTGTATGGAAAAGAAAGAAAGAAAGAAAGAAAAATCATATGTGAATGAAAGAAGAAAAAGAAAAAGAGAGAAAGATGAGTTAGCAATGAAGATATGAGAGGGATGGATCAAGTGAAAGAAAAGAAAAATAATAAAGTGTAAGGAAGGATGTCACGTTGATTGTGAGACGAAACTTTTACTCTATTTCCAACCATGTGCAATCCGACAACGAGGACATCATCGGTGCCTTGTAGTCACAATTTTCTTTTGCCCTTGCACATGTCCACCATTCTAAATCTTCTCATCCTTGATATCCCTACATATGGTTAATTCTCATGATCATTGGCTTTGAAAGGTAGACAACCATTAGAGGAAGTTCTTAGTTTGACAATACTTGTGTTGATTACGCTAGCCCTACCTATAGCTCCACTTTTACACGATATATGAGAGATTAATGGGAGGTGAGAGTTTTATAAAATTTGGTTAGGATAGCCACATCATATGAGTGACTTGAGAGAGCTTGGAGAAAGGTTTTTGTCTAATACTTGTTGCAGGAATTTTTGTTTTGAAAACCATAAAAAACCCTCCGATGGAAGCAAAGGAGTAAGCATGGCTGAAATTGAAGACTTCGAGTGAAGAGTTTGAGTTGTGGGGTAAATCTTGACGTGGTAAAAATTCTAAACGCCCATGTTTATGTTTTGATTATCATTATTTTGTGTTTATGTATTAAAGATGAAGGGATTGACTAACTTGTGAAGAAGGATAAGTGGTACACGATTACACTCCTTGGACGAAGTTCTTTTACGAGTACTTGCTCGAGGACGAGCAAGAGCTAAGTGTGGGGGAGATGTTGACGGTGTATTTTGGTGCACCTAGCATGTTCATTACACTTTGGTTTGGATTTGATTATGGAACTAACCCGCCACTAGGCACACTAATCATATGACAAGTTCATCTTTGTGCATGCATTTGGAAGTGTTATGTTTATGTAGGAAAACATGGACATAAAGGACGGATTCGCAACAAGTTCAAAGGAGCATTCATGGAGTCTTGTTCGTGTTCATGAGCTTGCTGAAATTACTTCCAATGGTGGCGAGGACCGAAGTGCTACGAGGAACACCCCCGGGGATTGAAGCGTAAAAGATCAAACTTCATGCAAAGAGAGCCTCCATCTTGATCGCGAGGATAACAGCGTCAAAATCATCCAAGTGGAGGGGGCAAAGTAGATAAGTGCACGAGGACCCACGGAGCAAAAAGGGCGACCGAACCGGGCCGAAATTGGGCTGGGCCGGCCGGCCCCGGCGCGGGCCGGCCCAGCCCACTTCGGGCACCGGTTCGGTCCCGTCTTCCTTGCCCTCGAAGGATCTTCGACCCTAAAACCCCCGACGCGCCGCCAACACAGAGGGGAGGAGTTATTCGCACTAGAAGGCCATCCACAAGCTAGAGAGAGAGGAGGAGGATCTCCGGCTGGAGATCAACCACCTCGAAGGAAGCACCCTCTCGTGGAGAAGGAGGAAGACACCGGCGGAAGGGAAACCATGATCAACGGTGCCATGATCGCACCTTGATGGGGTAATCTTCTCATTCGTCCATGGGTTGTAATCGATCGTGAGATGTAATCGCACTTTGTCGGATTATCTATCTATCATCTTGTGTTGAATATGCTTTAATGCTTAAGGCTTGCAACCGTGCCGTAAAGGGAGTATAGGCCTCGATGCTTCCTTGAATCCATTCAATACGCCGTGGCCATCAAAGGTCTAGTCATGAATACCTTCGCGTAGTGACGAAGACGAGAGGAGGGAAAGGGCGAAACCGTGGTCACATCCCCGATAGATTAGATTGGTTTTCATGTCTTTAAGCGATTGCATGCTCTAGTATCGTAGACCCGTGGGCGAGTGTCTTCTATCTCGATCGTTTATCATTCTCTCTAGTGTAGTTTAGTTGTTTTCTAGTTTAATAGTGGTTAGGGTTTTAGTAGCTAGTGTGTCGTTGTTGATCGAACGCTTGTAATCCCCTTGCTCCGCGGATTGACAAGAACCTTGGGAATCCCGTGGTGAAAAAGGTGTGGGGTCCGTACGCTTGCGGATCGTAGAGGGATACGTCTTTTATCCGTCAACACCTTATCATCATTGTATCCAATACATTTGATAAATTATTGCTGCACTATGATGTTTGTTGGTTGTCATTTTCAGAAATACTTACGTGGATCAAAAAGGGTGCTCAACACACATGGAAGGCATGGATGACCAAAGAAGTTGATTGGGGACCAAGTCCAGGTGTTCCACACGTCCTCCACCAGGCCACCACGTCACTTTTGGCCCAAAGATGGAAAGAGATCAAGGCCAACACGTTTTGGGCGCTGGATTCGGACTGCATGACTAGGCAAAGTTGCAACGGACGCCACGACCTCATACGAACTCCGTTTGGGACGTTCTTTATATGGTTGGAAAGATAATTTAATAGAGCTTCCAACGGCACTGGTCTCATGTCAAAATAATATCTGGGTCGACGGGAATCGTCGAAAGAAGTGGACGTCCAGAATCTGTCAGGTGTTGCGTCGCCCGGTTTTTACCCGTTGTCCCATAAACCTTTTGAGCCTTTACTAGTACAGCTTAGTTAGGGATTGTTGAATTTTTAGTTGCATCGGTTGTGTCGAGTTGCTGGTCTTAGTGTCTAATCCTTTAGAGTTTTGAGTTCTATCACGTTTTGATCACCACGGGATCCAGCATCACCATATACATCAGTGCAGCGTATTGGCCACCACGGATCCATCTTAAGTCCGATTCTAGTGTTTAAGAACAATCTGGAAGGTTTAGCTTTTTATGTTTTCAACGGATCTGGCCTTGTTGCAAAATTCGTTTTGAGTGTTCCGCAATTGTCCTGGAGATTGGCGATCTGCAATCTGTGTAAACTCATCCTTTAGTGTGGATTTGTCAAGTTATTCAGCAAAAGAGTTTAGTCTTGTGAAAAAAGTGAAAGAAAGAAAGAAAGAAAAAGAAGAAGAAAAACATAAAAAGAAGAAAAAAAGGAAAGAGAGGAAAAAAAAGAGTGAAACAAAGATAGAAAAGAAAAGACAAGAGAAGTAGAAAAAGAAGAAGAAGAAGAAAGAGGGGGCTGAATTTGGTGTTTTCTTTTGTGCTGTGCTAGTTTCTCTTGGTTGGTGACTACCTCTGTGCCTAGGCTCACGTCTCTAGCATGGTTTAGCCTAGGACCAGCACAGTACCGTCATTGAATGATTATTCAGCTTGCTTTTATAACTAACGTGGTGCTAGTCCATTCCTTGTTTCAGCCCACCTGTAGCTCCACATATTCGACTACAGTTTGACAGGTCTTGTTGTTGCGGCACCGATACACTATCTTTGAGGTTGCTATCTTGTTGGCTGTCGTCCCATCCTGTTTTGCATGGTAAGAACTTGTAAGAGCTTGTTTTGAACAAGTTAAGTTTGAGAGAGTTACACCGACACATCCTAGTAGTTAATAGGAGATACATATTATTTTTGTGTTTCTTGTTTTCTACTAATAATGGCAGGTGATATAAAGATTTTTGAGCAGTTGAAGCTAGACTATCATCTTCAAGATATCATTCAACAATTACCATTATATGCTGGTATGTTTGATCCTCATGCTTACATTGAATGGGAGCTTAAGGTAGACGCAGAATTTGATAAGTATGACTTGTCTGAACATCAAATGATTTTTGTTGCTTCTAGTGCTTTAACAAATTATGCTTTGACTGCATGGAAACATATTTGTAGGCACAACAAAGTTCCACAAACTTGGAAAGATTTTAAAATACGTTTTCGTAATGAATATGTTCCTAAATATTATGCTGATTGCTTGCTTGCAAAATTAGACAACTTGAAGCAAGGTAGTAGGACTGTCAAGGAATACTATCATACTTTCAAGATTTGTGTCATGTTTGGTGGATTAGATGAATGCATGGAGAAAGTTATGAGTAGGTTTAAGAAAGGTCTCAATTCTGAAATTCAAACCATGTTAGTTGGCAAATCATACGATAATATTGTTTCATTATTTTGGCTTGCTGTGAGTGCTGAAAAGGAAATTTTATTGTCTGTGAATACCTGCAAGAATGATGAGGCCCATAATGTTGAAAATTTGACCACTATAAATGCTATACAAGAGCAAGAAATTGTTGAACCTATTGCTGATTTTAGTTTGTCACAAGATGAATTGCATGTTGTTCCTTGTGATAAAGAGAAGTTGTGTGTTGATGCTTCGTTTATTCCTATGCCACAAGTTGTGAATAAGAGTGATACTTCTTCTCAGATTGCAGCACCTTTACTAGAGTTAGAGCACTCTCTTTTTCCCCTTGTTATTCATAACATTTTGCAGGAGGAAAAGAACAATATATTTGAGTGCATTCAACAATTTGAGCAACAACATGCGCCGCAAAAGTGTGAAAAGAAAGATTGTGCAGCACCTGCAATGTCAAAGGTAAGTCAGCAAAGCAACAAACTCAATGCTGAAATCAGTCCATGTGAGTATGATCACGCTTCACTCGTATCTACAACACACCTAGTACATGGAGATGATGATTCTATTCTTGATTATACACATGCTGACACAAGGCGTGTTCATTGCATTACTAGTGAGAAAGAGGAGTTTGAAATTATATCTTCTTAAAATTTTTTAGGTTATATCGAATTTGATTTTCTTTGTGACCTAAAAAGTTTGGTGAATGAATTATATGACAAATCTGATTTGTCAAGTTTTAATCATTGTTTACTTCATGGAATTGGTAAATATGATAGCGAAAGACAATATTTGGTGCATATAATTTATATTTGTTCAGATTTGAAATCTCCATTTGGGTTACATGACCATGATAAAATAGGGGGCTGCACTAATGCTAACAATGTCACCCCAAATAAGGGGAGCATTGCTGGTTCTCGCTTTGCAGCATACAAGTCGCTTTGTGTCCCAACATCGAGGCAAGCACTTTTAGATGCCATAGGAGAAAGTCGAGGACTACTTGCAGCCAAGAAGGGGAGAATGATGAGGACATCACCGTCTCGAATATGACCACAATAGCATGCTTTTATTATAAGGTGAACTGATTCCTTATCATCATTGTATCCAATACATTTGATGAATTATTGTTGCACTATGATGTTTGTTGGTTGTCATTTTCAGAAATACTTACGTCGATCAAAAAGGGTGCTCAACACACATGGAAGGCATGGATGACCAAAGAAGTTGATTGGGGACCAAGTCCAAGTGTTCCACACGTCCTCCACCAGGCCACCACGTCACTTTTGGCCCAAAGATGGAAAGAGATCAAGGCCAACACGTTTTGGGCGCTGGATTCGGACTGCATGACTAGGCAAAGTTGCAACGGACGCCACGACCTCATACGAACTCCGTTTGGGACGTTCTTTATATGGTTGGAAAGATAATTTGATAGAGCTTCCAACGGCACTGGTCTCATGTCAAAATAATATCTGGGTCGACGGGAATCGTCGAAAGAAGTGGATGTCCAGAATCTGTCAAGGTGTTGCGTCGCTCGGTTTTGGCCCGTTGGCCCGTGTATCAAGTTGGAGCCCATAGGGGCGCATCCTAGGGTTGGAGCACGACCCCCACCAGGTCTTGGTCGTGTCCCTACCCTCTCATATACCCCCATGGCCATCACAAACAGATTGGGTTTTTGTTTCGTTGTAAGTTTAGCCATTGCTACTTCCTTGTAGACGCGTGTGTCGGCTAGACCACCCTTTCTACCTGATTTGGAACCCCAACTTGGTGTTATCAGATTAGTTTCCATCTCCACATTTGCAATTGAGTTGCTTGTTATACTTGTTCTTGCTTGTTCTTCGATTGCTCGCAGGAACGGGTGTCGTAGTGGCGGTTGACGCGCTCCACAAGATCGTGACAGCCATAGGAGGTGGTGTATCGGTTGCTAAGGCGCATCCTTGGACAGGTTGTAGTCGGGCCGTGAACGTCATCTCCTCCAATCGAGTTATCCCCCACGCCTCTCATCGAATGATCGGGAACAAACCCTAGCAGGTTCACATCATCCCTCCTTGACTTTGTGTCACTTCTTGTCTTCTATGGTTGATGTGCTTTCAATTATTTCCTGCAAAACAAAGTCATGTTGCCCTCCCCCATGCTTGTCCTTTACATGTGCCCAAGATGTTTTGATTATTAAGCCTTTCCATGGTGCATCATTGAGCACAAGGTGTTAAATAAAGCTCAAACCCTCCCTTGATCATGTTTAGATGCTAATCACTCCTCTAAATTTCATAAATTAAAGATTACTCAGAGCTAGCAATGAGTCCAAATATTTATTAATTAGAGGAAATTTTAAACATCAAAAAAAATTTGTAAGTTGAAAATTTTCTGACTACCTTTATTTTGGTTGCACTGGGATTGTTTGCTTTCATCAATTGATAGCAAGGTCCTCCGGCTTGACTGTGGGGTATGGGTTTAGGTTCTAAATTTGGTCAAACATGAGAGAGAGATTTCAATAAATAAAAACAAATGGTCTTGGAAAAACTCTAGATCTAGAGAAGCCGGTAGATGTTAATTGAAATCAAACCCAAAATCGAATTCCTGAGGTTCACGCGAGTCCTAGCATGCTCAAAAAGATTTACAAACATTAAGGAACATATCGAGGATCTACTCATGTGTTTTTAACATGCAAAACAAATATGAACCTACCATCATGGAGAGGATGGAAGGCACAAATAGGATCTGAATTTTCGGTTCTAGTTTCTCGAAAAGAGGCAAATAAAACATGGGATGGCTCGTGTCATTGGTTTAAGATAGAAAAATACAAATATAATGACCGAGCAAATAAAAAGTTCTAAAAAGAGTTAATAAAATGTCTTGCGTAGCAAATTCTATGACCAACTTACTTGGAATTTGGAAATTTTCCAGGTTGTCCTCCCGGTAGCTTATTCTTGAATCGACGAATGGGTTGCCTCCTGCCTAGCGCTTTGTTTATAGTCCTTAGCTAGACTTATTCTCTTCTTCACTTCGGATCAACACCCTTTTGCGGGCGTTGCAATCTTGGGTACCCATTTCAGCACCATCTTGGGCGCGGGCTTATTCTTTGTCTTAGTCATTTTTTTGGTCTTTACAAGCTGGCTTTGTTCTTTGATCTTGACGGATGCAACAACTTCCTTGATATTTGTTTCCTTCTTCTCTAGCTATTCCTTGTTCTTTGGCTCTTCCTTGATAAAGCCACGATGAGGTGGAACAAATTTAACATTGAATGTGTTGCATAAGTCGAAACATGGTTGAAACTTGAATGTACTCATCTCACCGTAGATGTCGAACCTGATTTCTCCAACTTTTATGGGTGCATCTTCGGCGATTCCCACGGGATAGCGAATCGAGTTGTCTCCCAACTCTAGACACATGGCCGGTAGGCATAGCTTTTCGAACATGACTCTTTGTTGATGGTGTATTTTGGTACACCAAACATGATCATTACACTTTGGTTTGGATTTGATTATGGAACTAACCCTCTACTAGGCACACTAATGACATAACAAGTTCATCTTTGAATGTGCATTTGGAAGTGCTATGTTTTTGCAGGAAAGCATGGACATAAAGGACGGAGTCACAACAAGTTCAAAAGAGCAATTGAGGAGTCCCGTTCGTGTTCGAGAGCATGATGGAATCACTCCCAAAGGTGGCAAGGACTGAAGTATTACAAAGGAACATCCCCGAGGATTGAAGCGTAAAAGACCGAACTTCATGCGAGAAGACCCTTCATCTTGGACGCGAGGATGACATTGTCAAAATGGTGTAAATGGAGGGGGCAAAGTGCATAATGACAAGAGGACCCACATACGTGAAGGGGCGACCGAACCTGGCCAGGATGGGCCGGGCCGGTCGGCCCAGGCCGGCCGACCTAGCCCATCCCGGGGTCGGTTCCCCCTTTCTTCAGCATGAAGATATTTCAACCCTAAGTACGTGAAGGCGCCACCATTCGCAGGGAGAGAGCCATTCGCCTGAGAGGTTGTCCACAAGCTAGAGAGAGAAGAGGAGGGAGATCATTCGCGATAAGGATCGCTCTACTTGAAGGAAGCAACCACAAGTGGAGGAGGACGTCGAGGCCCTGCCAAGACACCCCCGGAGGAGAAGGAAGACACCGTCGGAAGCTTCACCATGATTAATGGTGCTATGCCTAGCACCTTGATGGGTAATCTTCTCATTTGTCTATGGGTTGTAATCGATCTTGAGATGTAATCGCTACTTCATATGGTTATCTATCTATCACATAGTATTGAAGAGGCTTTATTGTTTAAGGTTAGCTACCATGCCATTTAGGGAGTAAGATCTCAATCTTCCCTTGGAACCATTCAATACGCCGTGTCCATCATAGGTCTAGTCACGAATACCTCCGCGTAGTGACAGTTTGAGGGGAGGGAAAGGGCAAAACCGTGGTCACAACCCCCGATAGATTAGATTGGTTTTCATATCTTAAGTTGTTGCATGTTCAAGTATCATAGACCCTTGGGCAAGTGTCTTTTATATATATCTTGTTGGTTTAATCATTCTCTCTAGTATAGCGTAGTTATTCTCTAGATTAATCGTAAATTAGGGTTTGGGTAAGTTAGTGAGTAGTGCTAGATCAAATGCTTGTAATCCCCTTGCTCCGCGGATTAATAGAACCTAGGGAATCCCCATGGTGAAAAAGGTGTAGGTCCGTACGCTTGCGGATCATAGGTGGATACGAGTTTTATCTGTCAACAAGCCCCATTTTCTGGCGCCATTGTCGGGGAGCAAGCCAGTTGACATCGTTTGGTTTTGCATCTAATTTTGTTTTAGATTTTGTTTATCGTTTATTGCTAACATCTAACCCCTATTACCTAGAAAACCACTTTGTTTTGTTTTGTTTTTGTTTTTTTTTGTTGTCTAGATGGTGTTCGTACACCACCCCGTAGAAGAACTAGAAAAATCACTAAGGGATTACGCTAGTCCTCGATGTGAAGACATAAAAGTACAAGAGTCGGATTTGAAGCTCGAAGCGACCAACTATGAAAATCATAGGATCATCGAGATGGCGGCGGCAACCCCATTTGAAGGGATAGACATGGAGAAGCCATATAGACACATAAGGCATTTCATGACACTATGTAACACGGTATGTCAAGAAGGAGTTCCCAACGAATGGTTCAAATGGAATCTCTTTCCCTACTCACTTGCCGACGAAGCAAAGACGTGGTACTCCTTTGCGTCCTTTGAAGTTGAAGGCAATTGGAACAAGTTGACGAAGAAATTTTGCGAGAACTTTTTTCCAATTAGCAAAGTTCAACGTCTAAGGAGGCAAGTGATCACCTTCATGCAAGGAGAAGAGGAAGGGATAGAGCAAGCTTCGAATACATTTAATGAGTTGATTGAACAAGGACCAAGACTCGGTTTCTCCAGTGACGTACTCTTGCATACATTTTTCTTTTACCTAACCCCTAGTTGCATGGAACACGTTGAAATATGTGCAGGTGGGGATCTCATGGAGAAAACACTCACGAAAGCCGCTCAACTTTTACAAAAGATTAGCAAAGCGGCGGCCATGCGAAGAGATTCGGAAACAAGACTTGCGGGAGAGCCGGAACACAATTCGAGGATCAAGACATGTGATGAGATTTACAAAAAGGCAACCCCGGAAGACAAGAAAGAGTAGCCAATCACGAAAAAGCATGAAGAAGTGCACATCAAGACAAGAACTACCCCAAGCGTTGACTTCGCCAAGTCAAATGAAACAAACAAAAGGAGTATGTCAAGCGCCAAGCCACTAAGCGAGTTCGAGCATATGGGTTGGGTTCCAATTGATTACAGAGAAGTATTCGACAATAGAAGGTCGTTCCCTAACCAAAAGGGGATGGCAAGAGCATTGGAACCAGATTTCCCACCGGAAAAGCAAGCAAAAGATTCGTATGATCTTGAAACCACCGGTGAGATCTTTCAAAAGCACTTTAGTGATGATGATGTGGATCCGGAACACATAGCCGAGGTGAAAAGAATCATAGGGATCAAGCCCGAAGCATCGCCATACACTCTCCTCGCTGAAGTTTATGCAATAGGATCCGACCAAGAGGAGAAGATGACACCACACTTGAGTTGCGAGATCAACGGAATTCAATGCAAAGCTTTATGCGACATCGGAGCCCAAGTAAGTGTCCTATCCTCCAAAATTTACGATAAAGTTCAAGACCACAACCTAGACTTAGCTCCAACTTCAACAAAGTTAATTATGGGAGATGGTAGAACTATTAGACCTCTAGGTGTTGCTTTCAACATTAATGTAATCATCTCTGGAAAGTGCAAACCAACTGATTTCTTTGTTATAGATGCTTACCATAGTAATCATGATCAAATAATCCTAGGTAGGCCTTTTCTTAAGTTGGTTGATGCCATGTTGGATGCCGAAGAAAATAACAATAAATCTTAATGGAAAGAAGTACACATATAATTTTCTTCGCGTTTCTAAACATCCTTCACCTTTTCCTCCCGAAGATGAAGAAGTAGAGGAGGTAGGTAATCTTTGTTTTGTTGAAACCTTTACAGACCCGTTGTAAAGAGCAATGGAGAGCCAATCCAATGATCAACAAGACGAGAAACTAGAGGAAGCAACGAAGGGATTAGAACCACGAGATGGAAGCGTGGAGGAAGAAAATTTTGAAGACATAGGAGACTTTAAACCCGAAGAGCCACAAGTGCCTAAGGTGGACCTTAAACCTTTACCCAAAGGATTAAAGTACAAATTTTTGGGCCCAGACAAGACTTATCCAGTTATCGTGAGCGACGAATTCCTAAGGTGGATCTTAAACCTTTACCCAAAGGATTAAAGTACAAATTTTTGGGCCCAGACAAGACTTATCCAGTTATCATGAGCGACGAATTAAGTCTTGAAGAAAATGAGAAGTTGTTGAATTCATTGAAAAAGCATAGGAAGGTGATTGGATATTCAATCAATGATCTCAAAGGACTTAGCCCAGCCTTTTGCACTCATCGTATACCTATGGAAGACCAATGTAAGCCCGTAGTGGACCATCAAAGGAGGCTAACTCATGCCATGCGAGAGGTAGTAAAGAAAGAGTTCATCAAGCTACTTGATGCCGGAATCATCTACCCAGTGCCACATAACCGTGGTGAAGAATGAGAAGAATGAATTAATACCGCAAATAACCGTGACCAGATGGCAGTGTGTTTAAATAAAGCGACAAAGAAAGATCACTTCCCCTTACCGTTCATTGATGAGATGCTCGAAAGATTAGCAAACCACACTTATTTTTGCTTTCTCGATGGGTACTCAGGGTTTATGCAAATTCTCATTCACCCTGATGATCAACACAAGACAACGTTTACTTGCCCTTATGGAACATTTGCATATAGAAGGATGCCCTTCGGCCTATGCAATGCTCCAGCCTCTTTTCAACGTTGCATGATGGCGGTGTTCTCGGAATTCATCAAAGAAATTGTCAAGGTGTTCATGGATGATTTTTCTGTTTATGGGAAAACATTAGTGGATTGCTTGGCGAACTTAGATAAGGTTCTCCAATAGATCTTAAGTCCTTGAGGAGCTTTCTAGGCCATGCAGGAATCTGTAGAAGATTTATTGAGCACTTATCAAAGATCACTAAGCCTTTAACACAACTCCTTCAAAAGGATGTGGCTTTTGACTTTGATGAGAAGTGTTTAGCGGCATTCCGGACCTTTAAACGTGCTTTGGTGAGCGCTCTTATTATTCAACCTCCGGATTGGAGGCAACCTTTCGAGATCATGTGCGATGCAAGTGACTACAACGTAGGAGCGGTTTTGGGCCAAAGAAAGGAAGGTCGAGTTCACACCGTATACTATGCTAGCAAAACTATTAATGAGGCGCAATTAAATTATTCCACTACGGAAAAAGAATTGCTAGCGGTAGTGTTTGCCTTTGAAAATTTCATATCTTACATCGTGAACTCAAATGTCATTATTTACACCGATCACGCGGCCATCAAGTATCTCTTTGCTAAGAAGGACGCTAAACCAAGATTGATTCGTTGGATACTTCTTCTCCAAGGGTTCGATGTTGAAATTCGTGATAAAAGGGGGTGGAAAATGTTGTGGCTGATCATTTGTCTAGGATGAACCGTGGACAAGATGATAAAGAGCCCATAGAAGACAAGATGAGAGATGACCACCTCTACCGAATACTCGACAAAGATACTTGGATGATTAATATCATTCGAGCAATTCAGTAGATGCCTCTTGATCACTTAGATAAAAACACTCAAAGGGGGATAGTCTCTGAAAGCTGAAAATATCTTTTCAAACTTAGCAACGATGGAGTTATGAGAAGATGTGTACCAAGAGACGAGAGGCATGAAATTTTGAGAAAGTGCCACTCGACGGAGTACGGTGGACACTATAGCCATTTTCGGACCCAAGCAAAAGTGTGGCCCAACGGATTCTTTTGGATGGAGATGCATGAAGAAACTAAAAGTTATGTTGCATCATGCCCCGAATGCCAAAGAATTGAAATATTTCTCAAAGGAATGCTATGCCCTAGAAATACAATCTTCAAATCGACTTATTCAATGTGTGGGGAACAGACTTCATGGGGCGCTTCAAAAACTCACACGGATTTGAGCATATCCTAGTCATAGTTGATTACGTGTCCAAGTGGGTAGAGGTCATGCCATGTCGTAAAGCTTCCACAGAGGAATCCATTGCAATGATCAAGAGCGTGATTTCCCTTGCTTCGGTACTCCAAGAATTTTGATAAGCAATGGAGGGACTCACTTCACCGGGAAGAACTTCAAGAAGTGCTTGTCCAAGTTGGGGATTGAACATAGAGTCTCTATGGCTTATCATCCACAAACCAATGGACAAGTGGAAACATCGAATAGGCAATTAAAAAGCATCCTTAATAAAACTATAGGGAAGGGAGGCAAGGATTGGTCAAAGAAGTTGGATGGAGCTTTGTGGGCATATCGAACGGCATTCAAGACACCGATAGGTATGACCCCTTATCAATTTGTCTATGACAAAGCTTGTCACCTTCCGGTTGAGCTAGAACATAAAGCCTATTGGGCATTTAAAGAGAACCTCGATCTAGATGTCGTGGTGGTAAAACGGAGAATC
This sequence comes from Cenchrus americanus, assembly GCA_947561735.1. Lineage (NCBI taxonomy): Eukaryota > Viridiplantae > Streptophyta > Magnoliopsida > Poales > Poaceae > Cenchrus > Cenchrus americanus. The sequence continues at coordinate 140,024,419 of OX387240.1, forward strand.
CAAATAAGCGAGCTAGAGGAGATGAGGTTAAAAGCTTACGAAAATGCGAGCATATACAAGGAGAGAATTAAAAGGTGGTATTATAAAAGATTGAAAAAAAAAGAATTCAAGGAGGGAGACTACAATTCGAGGTTTAAAACCTTCGAAAAATGGAAATTGCAAAGCAAGTGGGATGGACCTTACATTGTTCATTCGGTGCTCTTCAATGGAGCGATAACCATCATGGATGTGAAAGGTGATCAATTCATGGTGAATGGTCAACAGCTTAAGGTTTATTACAAACCCGACGTTGTGCCTGTTCACCATATTGATATTTTCATCAGGGAGGATGAGCCCGAACGTCAAACCTAGGACATAAAACAAGGTGAACATTTTGTAAATAGCTCTTCTTTTATTTTTCTAGAGATCTCACGAAGTTTTACCAGGCCATCTTTTTCACAAGGGCTATAGATGCAAAAATAGTGGGACACGCGACAAACCGGACCGAACCAGCCCGTGGACCAGGGCAGGCTGGTCGGTCCGGTCGGATCGACCCAGGGGGCCTTGGTGGCAGTTCGCCCCCGGTTTCCTCTGGGCGCGCATCTTCGACTTCCTTGTTTGGTCATAAAATTTTAGGGAAGTCAAGAGAAGGAAAAAAATGGTTTCTAGGGCATTCCTTCCCAAACTATTTAAAGGGACGAGATGGGAGCTCGGGAATCCATCCCAATTCGCATCCTTTTGCACCGAAGCAGCAGCCATGATGTCCCCGAGGAGCGTGGAGATCAAGCTAGGCGCCGAGGAGCCATTGAAGCCGGAGGAAGCGAACCGATGCGAGCTCAAGCCACCCATGGAGATCAAGAGGACCGCCCGCATCCATTCCGGAGGGCGTGTCCCGACCGGGGCAATCACATCTCGCTACCACGTCAAGAAGGAGAGGGTCTCTACTCCCATTCGTAGGTCGGAGCTCATCCGAAGCATGAAGAGGAAGGGTTACAAAGAGGTGTCACCTGAGCCAAAATATTACGGGGTGAGTGACTACTCCAATGACCGTAGCCCGAGCACGTGGGCGGCCGCCGGAAGGGAGGACAACAACCTCTACTATTGGGAAGAGGTGCCCAAGGGAAGACTCCCGAAGGTCCTAATAGAGGCGGTGATCCAAATGATGGCGACGACCCTAGCGATGAATGACCCTTTCGAGATGCATCTGTTGCATTGTGCGGCTTGCCATCACTCCATCACAGATCTCTACACATCAGTCAACGAATGTTTCCAGGCTATGGAGGCGATGAGGCAGCGTATGTAGGACTTGGAATGAGTGGTTGAGGATGACTACAAATTCCTGAATACGAACTTAAGGAAGTTGTTCGGCATGGTGGCCAACATGAAGAAGAAGTGGTGCAAGAGCTCTGGAAAGTTCCACAAGGAAATAGAGTTTTACCCCCCTTAGGTTTTTTGTAAGATACTATGAGGACATCGCATGGTTTTAGCGTGGGGGAGAGCTAGCTAGCTAGCCTTTTGCTTTAAACATTAGTTTAGTTTGGCTTAGTTTTCGCGAGAGTTTAAGAGTCTTAAGTTTTAGGAGTGTGCTTTTTAATTTTTCAAAAGTTTAAAGTGTCTTAAATTTAGCGTTCGAGTCAAGAAAGTCAAATAAAAAGTGTTCTTTAAATTTTTGTTTCTTGCAATGCTTTTTCTTCCTTTGCTTGTACATTTGTCTTTAATTTTTGATATATAAACTTGAGCGATTGGTTTGAAACTACCGTGGTGCTTAGTGGAGTTTCTACCTCTAAAAGTACCCGCATCATGCTTTAATCTAGAACTTCGTTTTGGTTGTGCTAAGTTTGATGCTAAAATTGGAGGAATTTAATTCTGAAAATTATTGAAAACCCCTTGTAATAAAGGTTAGCAAATTCTCTTTTTCCAAGTTGAGAGACTAAGAAAAATCCTATACAAAGTCAATTTAAATTTCGCTCCACCATAAGTATGGTTAGCAAGTTGGGCTAGGATCCTTCTCTCTTGAAAGTTTTAATTTTGGGCAATGATCATGTCCTTGTGTTTATCTTTTATTGCTAGCCTCGTCATGCATTTGATAACGAGACTCTCACATTGGAAGTCCCGTACATCGCCGAATTCCATACCCAAAACATATATCTCTTTTGTGCATCGTATTCCTTGAACACAACCTATTTTCGAAGTTTCGTCTCGTCTCTAGCATGGTTTTTAATTTTAAATTCAGATTTTGTTTATGCGAGAAAGAGATGAGTTAAGAGCTTTGAAAGAAAGGGAAAGGTGTCAAAAGAGAGAGAGAAGTAAAGAAAAAAATGTGTATGGAGAAGAAAAGAAAAGGAAAGAAAAGAAAGAAAAAGAAAAATAAAGGAAGAGGAATATCAAGAAAGATATGAAGAGGATGAATCAAGTGAAGGATAAATAAAGTGCAAGGAAGGATGTCACATTGTTGTTGAGAGACAAAACTTCCATTCTTTTTCCAACCATGTGCAATCCGACAATGAGGATGTCATCAGTGCCTCTTAGTCTTATTTTCTTTTACCCTTGCACATGTCCACCACTATATATCTTTTTATCCTTGATATCCCTACATTATGGTTTAATTATCATGATCATTGGCTTTGAAAGGTAAACAACCATTAGAGGACGTTCTTAGCTTGACAATACTTGTGTTGATTGCACTAGCCATACCTATAGCTCCACTTTACATGATATATGAGAGACTTATGGGAGGTGAGAGTTTATGAATTGTTTAGGATAGCCACTTCATATGACCGACATGTGAGAACTTGGAGAAAGGTTTTTGTTTAATACTTGTCGCGGGAATTTTATTTTTGAAAAAATCATGAAAACCCTCCAATGGAAGCAAAGAAGTAAGCATGGTTGGAATTGAAGACTTCGAGTGAAAGGTGTGAGTTGTGGGGTAAATCTTGATTTGGTAAAAATTCTAAACGCCCATATTTATGTATGATGATCATACTTTATGTTTATTATATTAAAGATAAGGGATTGACTAACTTGTGAAGAAAGGATTAGCAGAGCACGATTTCAACACCTTGGACAAAAGATCTTTTACGAGTATTTGCTCGAGGATGAGCAAGATCTAAGCGTGGGGGAGATGTTGACGGTGTATTTTGGTACACCAAACATGTTCATTACACTTTGGTTTGGATTTGACTATGGAACTAACCCGCCACTAGGCACACTAATGACATAACAAGTTCATCTTCGTATGTGCATTTGGAAGTGCTATGTTTTTGCAGGAAAACATGGACATAAAGGGCGGAGTCACAACAAGTTCAAAGGAGCAATTGAGCAGTCCCGTTCGTGTTCGAGATCATGATGGAATCACTCCCAAAGGTAAAAAGGACCAAGGTGTTACAAAGGAACATCCCCGAGGATTAAAGCGTAAAAGACTGAACTTCATGCGAGGAGACCCTCCATCTTAGATGTAAGGATCACATCATCAAAATGGTGCAAATGGAGGGGGCAAAGTGCATAATGACAAGAGGACCCATGTGCGCAAAGGGGCAACTGAACCAGGCCAGGATGGGCCTGGGCCGCCTGGCCTAGCCCATCCCGGGGTCGGTTGGCCCCCCTTTCTTCAGCGTGAAGATCTTTCAACCCTGAGTATGTGGAGGCGCCGCCATTCGCAGGGCGAGAGCCATTCGCCCGAGAGGTCGTCCACAGGCTAGAGAGAGAAGAGGAGGGAGATCATTCGCGAGAATGATCGCTCTACTTGAAGGAAGCAACCACAAGTGGAGGAGGACGTCGAGGCCCTGCCAAGACACCCCCGGAGGAGAAGGAAGTCACTGTTGGAAGCATCACCATGATCAATGATGCTATGCCTAGCACCTTGATGGGGTAATCTTCTCATTTGTCTATGGCTTGTAATTGAGCTTGAGATGTAATCGCTACTTCATATGGTTATCTATCTATCATCTAGTATTGAAGAGGCTCTATTGTTTAAGGTTAGCTACCATGACATTTAGGGAGTAAGATCTCAATGCTTCCTTGGAACCACTCAATACGTTGTGTTCGTCATAGGTCTAGTCACGAATACCTCCGCGTAATGACAGTACGGGGGGAGGGAAAGGGCGAAATTGTGGTCACAACCCCCGATAGATTAGATTGGTTCATATCTTAAGTAGTTGCATGTTCTCAAGTATCGTAGTATGTCCTCAACCAAGTTTTGAGCAATCCTTGAAGAAGAAAGTGCATCCAAAGCTTCGGGGACATCAGTGTAGCACCGCACATCGGAACCCCCTACCGTAGAAAGGGAAGGTCGGCGTAGGGAGAAGCCAGATATACAACCCACCCCCTACCCTGCTTGGAGTATACTGACTAGAGGTCTGGTGTGGTAGCGCACGACCGTGACCAGATCCCGGGAAAAGGGGGCATTTTTCGATGGGTCACGAGAGCGGACCAAGGGGAGGGGATGTTTCATACAAACGTCACACCCCCATCATGGAAGGGACGCCTTCCCGAAACGGGCAGCGCAAGTGGTCATCGACCCACAGCTTGGAAGCATGGGACGAAGCTTGCCTTGACCCTAGAACCCCAAGAGTAAAAACTCCTCCCGGAAAAGCCTCGAATAGGTTTAAAGATCCCTACGCAGCACTATGTGTCGTAATCTCTGTCCTGAGAAGATGAAACCTTTCCAGAGAAGCCGAATGCGGCTTGGGGCGGCCGAATTCCACGCGAACCCACACCGCAAATTCTGAGAGGTGTCGAAAACATCCCGATGGGCCTAAAAAAGGACCGGAGTAACAGCGTTGCACCAAACACTCGGACTCTAGATTCCAGAAAATGACCCTATTCCGAAGAGCCGTGCGAAACCACTTAAAGGGCTGATCACCCTAAGCGTCACCAAACGTGTCGTGTTCGCTCCCCTGCCGGAAGCTTTGTCCTTCCAAAGAGCCTCGGTGAAAAGGCTACCCAAGGGTCCCAGGAAAGGGAATGTTGGCCCTCCTCCGCAAGCCCAATGTTTCGATTTCAGAAGTGAGTTTTTCTTCTGAAGGGCCCAAGGGCTGGCCAGACCGCAATGGGCGATCGCGATCCCACCCCGAGAGGATGCTCTCGAGGAGAAGTTTTGACGAGACTAAAGGGCTCTGGTCCGAGGCACGACCTCACTTAAAGGCAGGCAAACCCCATATTCTGGAAGCATGCCCCTTCCGAAAACCGCATCGGATTCTAAATCAAAGGATGGCATGGGAATGCGATAATATGCGCGTGATAACCCCAAGGGGGAGACCCGGGCAGAAGTATGCCGGGAGCAGGGTCTCTCGCAACCTCGAAAGCAACTTAGGGTGGAGGGGCCCGGAAGCGATGCCTTCTGGGGCCCCGACACAGAACAACAGAGTCACATAGATGAGATGCTTCCCAGAATCGAGATTGAAAAGAAGATCCAGCCCCTTCGGAGCAATGCCTCCCGGGGCCCAGGCTAAAAACGAAAGATACGATGCATCAAAGAAAAATATTTTATCATGATGGGATACTTTTCCCGCTTAATCAAAACAAGAGAAGTTCCCTAGGGACAAGCTACGGGGAAGTAAAAAATGGTGGCTGCCGGACGCAGCCTGGATACATGGGAAAGGGGGGATGGGACAGCGGAGACTGACGGCTACGATGGAGGCAAAACCAGTTCGGAGAGGAAGCGTTCCTCGCAAGACTCCTCGTAGCTCTTGGGCAACCCCACTTCCCCGCCTCGCAAGCTTCTTTCCGGCATTAAGAATGTCAGAGGGAAACAAGAAGGCAACGGGGCAGTCTTTAGCTCCTCTTCCCAAGACGTACCTGCCCGAGAGCAATCATGAATGGAAGCCAAAAGGCTCTCGCCCTCGCGACCTCCCTCCGCAGATTCTCCTCAACAATACGCTCATCTTCGCAAGACTCCTTCTAGCACTGGGGGAAAGGGCCACGACCCGGAAAAGCTCCAAGCGCCACCCCGATCTATGGCGTGGTAAGTCGTCACTTATTTGTGTGGCTCAGATGTACACAAGTACGAGAAACCTATGTATGACCACATGCCCTAGGGGGCGGGTCGAGGGGTCCTTTTATAGGCCGCATGGTGGGCTATATGACAAGGATGACTCAACATTTAGCACTACATGAAGACCTCAAATAGGCCACACAACATTTGTAATGGGCCCTTAACACCCGTTATATGCACCCACATATGTAACGGTTGTTGTTTGGCACCCGTTACCCATAAACATGGCAGGCCAACCCCGGGGTTGGCCTCCACAACACCCGTTACCAATGTGGACTCCTGGTAACAGGCTTCTTAAATGATCGTTACATTAATTCTTTGTAACAGACCTTAAAGCGAGTTTGATACAAAATTTAAATATATTGGTAACGGGCTTGTACAATCCATTATCGATCAACGCCCTCTCGGTAACGGGCTCTTTTAAGTCCGTTACTGATCGCTGCCGCATTTGTAACCGACTTTAGTGTCCGTTACCGATGACCATGACGCCTGTTACTAGATTGAGAGCTCAATAATTAAAGTTTAATAACTCTCTTCACTACTATGAAGCGGGAGCGCGACGGCAGTGAACAAATGAGACGGAGGTTTGTTAATCTGTGTCTCCTTTGTGAAGAAAGGAGACAGAGGTTTGTGAATCCGCGTCTCCTTTGAGTCTGTCTTCATTGACAGGTTAGCTCGATCTCTCTCATTGCTTCCATTTCGACATACAAGCACAATCAACACATATATCTTTTGAGACAAAACAGACATCATAAGAGAGATAACTTGTCCACATAGATGAAGATAACCTGTACACAGGAATAAAGAATAATTATTACAAATAGTTAACTTAACTTGTCCATCGGGCTAGGACTTAACTTGTCCATCACATTAATTATTTACTATGGTCGTGATATTTGACCATACACATCAACAAAAACATGTCCCTTGAACATCCACAAAAGTATGGCTATCTGACCCTGCACATCAACAAGCTTGAACTTCCTCATGCCCCATCAAGATTGGCACTTTTTGCAGCCTCTTCGTAAGAAACCAAGGATTGTTGAAGCCCTTCGAGCGCATCTTCAATGGGCTCGAGATTTTGTTCAGAAGTATACTTGTACCTCCTCATGTGCTTAGCCTTATTGATGAGGATATTAACTTCTTTCATGATTTTTTCAAACTCAGGTTTCACATAATCCCAGACATTAAGGTTTAGAAGTAACTCAAGCTCTTCTCGTGACTCATAGAGTTTTGCCTGAAACATGGTTAAACATGGTATAAGAATAACATAGTTAATTCAGAACTTAATTTGCCTCAAAACTTGGAGAAGTATAGGAACAGCAATCATCATACGAAAATTATATAAGAACTTGGTATAAGATCATGACAAGCATGAAAGACATCATCATAGGCACTAACTTTATCAAGCTCAAGCTCAAGCTAGCTCGAGCTCCATCTATAGAACAAGTAAAAAGGCAATGAGATTCAGAGAAACTTTCCTCGCCGCCGTTGTGGTCGTTGCCAGAGTCAGAGATGAGTTCCTCTACACCTTCGCCACTCCCTCGACCCCTCTTCATCGTTGCCAGACACTTGTGCTCGTAGATGTGAGGCAGGCGCCTCGCCCACTTCGCTGCCCCCTCGCTGGCACGCCCCTCCTTGCCACTGCTTGGCCCCTTGTCGGAACCCGAGAGGATCCAGTCGAGGACCCTCGTCTCCGTCATTGGGTTCACTCCACCGCCGCTTGGCCCCTCTCCGGCGCTCATCGTCATCTCCCTCTTCGTCGTCATCTCGCCGGCACGCGCGCAGATTCAAATTGAGGTGCCGCTTCGTGTTCCAGTTCTCCTCGATCCCGGGTGCACTGGGTCATCTGCTACTTGGCCCCTCGCCGGCGCTCATCATCGTTTCTGTCTCCACGCCTTCTCTCACCGTAGTGAGAAATGAGGAAAGCGTCGTGTGTTGCGCTTTTTTTAAGGAAAGTGTTGCGCTTATCCATTCTGAAAGAAGAAGGGGAGATAGAATTGGGGCGGTTGAATATTCATTTTGCAAAATGGATAGTCACTGCCAACGCGGGTTAGCAAACCCGCGTCGCTTTGTTGGCTGGTGTGCGGGCGGACAATGGTTACCTTCTTAATACTAGGCTGCTGATGCTGACGCATGGGCCCAACACATTTTTTTTGAAATGACACTTGCTTCCCTCAAAAATTAGGGCCCATAAAGCAGCTCCTAAAAATTAATAAAAATATGAATAATTCATAGTTCTTTTTTGAGAATCAAACAACTCATAGTTGGGCATTTGGTATTTTGAATAAAATATGAACAGTCACATGTCTCCTTGTGACCACATGTCTCTTTAGTGGCCAATAGCTCTCTTGAGCAGACACAGGTTCAGAGGCGCATGACCGGCCGCCTGACGGCTCCTTATCTTGTCAATACAAATTCCCAGTCGACCAAGAACTTCGTCAACCGCGGCACCAAGAAAACCCAAGCACCACCGTCTCCGGTCACCAAGAAGTGAATCTAAGAGCTTCTTCTTCCTCAAGCGCGCGCATGGCATCTTCAAGCAAGCTGTCCAGGACGCGGGGGAGAGAGGAGGATGATGATGACGAAAGCCGCGTCGTTGGCTCATCAAGGAGGGGAAGGCACTGGCGCCCGAGGAGGTGCCGCCGCCCCCGCTCGACGAGCCCGAGGAGGTGCCACCGCACCTGCCTGACGAGCTCGAGGAGGTGCCGCCGCACCTGCCCGAGGAGCCCGAGGAGGTGCCCCTGCCCCCGCACGAGGAGGAGCCAGTGCCGCAGCCCGTGGAGGTCGTTTCTTCTCTTGCACTAACTGCTGACAAAGCAAGTTGGTCAGTCAACTTGTTCTGCGAAGCTTTCAACAGGCTTCAATGGGTGGCCGTTCATCTCGGGGTCCCAGCACCCAATGATCCACTACAGAGGACCGTGAAGGATTACGCCTTCAAGATCCATATCTTGGCTGGGGATCTTGAGAGAGGTGTGCTCGCCCCCGTCGATGACGACGGCGGTGACGATGGCAGCCTCGACAGCTCCGACTCCGACTCCGACGATGGGGCTCCTCCGGCGGCGACTACCGCTTCTTAATTAGTTTGTTTCTCTATTAATGTGTTCCTCCTGTGTGTTTGCTCCTCTGTTAATGTAGCCACCGGAGTGCCACCGGACCTAGGAACCAACACACCACCTTCCGACCCGAGAAACGCAGCGGAAAAGCCAAACCTCGAGTCTACGGACCCACACCCGCCGACCGGTGAGCACCACCGGTCGACCGGTCCCCGCCGGTGAAACCGAGCAACTTTCACTAAGTGTCTCTACACCGGTCGGACCGGTGAGACACACCGGTCGACCGATGGCGCCCGAAAGCCCCTAAGGCACCAAACAAAGCCAACCGACCACCAAACCGACCCAAACTCGAAACAAGCAGCAACATAGGACAACAATGAACACACCAAGACGTTCACCCGAGCAAAAACCCACTAGGGCTCGCACCGGTCGACCGGCCAAGAGCACCGGTCGACCGGTGTAGCTCGGGCGCTCGGGATGAATAGCACCACGGGTCAACTCACCCAAATCCAAATCTCGATCTCCCGTATCACTCCACGGGCTTGAACAAGACTTTGGGGATATCGAAACACCTCATGAGGAGTCCATAGCCAAGTTTAATCCCACAAAAACTCGTCCAAAAAGGAGGAATCAAAGAAATCCCGCCGAAAGCACTTCCAACCCAAGAACTCAAGAAACCCCAAAATCGAGCACTTTTACTCACGGATTTGGGAGGGGAATCACGACCCAAAGAACCACGAAGGGTTCTCACAAATTTGCCCCATCAAATCCCCAAGAGAAAAGTCCCGAAACAACCCAAAGAAATCACCGAGAGAGGGCTCCGAAAATCACCACCAAGAACAACCGGGAAAACACATCCAAACCTTGAGGAACCACGCCGAATCATCTATACATGAAACAAAGGTTCATACAAGGTCTAGCAAGCCGCCCGATCATCCATCCCTCTCAACAAGATCTCTCTGTGAATCTCTCTTGCTAGTCCTAAGGAAAACCTAGGGAAAATAGGTAGAAAATAGGAAAACTAATGAGCTAGGGTTCCAAGAGTTGGCTGCCATCCTCTCACCTCTTGGGTTATATGGAGGCAACCGAATGTCTAAAACGCCCTTCTCTACTAACTAGGGATACAAGCCCCTCAAGGGCGGATTTGGAATTCTTGATGTCTTCACCATCGGACGGATGCCCGGCGACCACACCCTGCGTAGCCTCGACGCAAGCCATGCGATCCCGACGCGTGTCCTCCGCTTCGAAGATTCCGGACTACGTCGTCGCACACCGGCCGGACCGGTGCTCCTCACCGGCCGGACCGGTCCCCACCGGTCGACCGGTCGGACCCACCGGTCGACCGGCCCGACGTCGCGCTGCCTCCGTCTTCGGTTCTCCGGTCTTGGCTTTGTGGATCAACCAAGGAACCCGGTGGTTTTCTCGGTGAACCATCGGAAACCCCGCGAACTCGGTGTAGCCTCCACCAATCTCCACTCATGACTTGGCTCCCACGTAGTCCCGGCTCGACCTTGGTTTTGAGGCTCAACCAAGAAACCGTCCACGACTTCATCTTGCTCGTTCATGCCACCATGCGGCCCGCACTTGACCCCCGCCGGCCACCGGTCCCTCGAACGAAGCCTACTTGTCTTCTCCACACGTGGAGGCCTCACCGGCGACGACCTTTCGCGCTTGTTCTTCACCCGCACCAACACCCGTCAAGCCGCAACCCGCACCCGCACGACTTAGCCAAGAATCGGTCCACACAACGTTGTCAATCACTCATCACACAAGGAAGCGACCATCCACCGGTCCTCGAACCACACATGGTCCTCGCAGTCGTACTCATAGGCGTCGCCCCATGGCCTTGGAGTCCTCCATTTTGAACTTCCTCATAATGTCCTTGGTGTACTTTGCTTGGTGCACGAATGTTCCTTTGACTACTTGATCTAGAAACCGAGGAAGAACTGCAACTCACCCATCATGCTCATCTCAAATTCCCTCGCTCATGTCTTCTCGCAAACCTTGCAACCAAAGAGTTAGACGAGCCACCAAAGACAATATCATCCACGTATACCCGCACAATTAGGATATCCTTGCCCCGCCCGAGGAGAAGCAAGGTTTGATCGACCTTCTCCATCTCAAACCCTCTCTCAAACGAAACGCCCTCAACCTACCGTACCAAGCTCTAGATGCCTCGCTTCAACCCATACAGCCTCCTTCCTCAACTTGTATACCCGGTGGGGGTACTTCTCACTCTCAAACCTCAAAGGTTGTCTCACATACACTTCTTCCTCCAAAACACCGTTCGGAAAGCACTCTTCACGTCCATTTGGTGCAATTTGAACCCTTTAGCCATAGAAAAGACTAGAAGGATCCTAACCGACTCCAATCGAGCTACGGGAGCAAAGGTCTCCTCGTAGTCGATCCCTTCTTTCCCGACTATACCTTTGCGCCACCAACCTCGACTTGTTTCTCACCACCTCTCATTTCCCTCCTTGTTTTTCCATACCCATTTGTCCCAATTGGCTTACACTCTAGTGGAGGGTCAACCAACTCCCAAACTTGGTTTCTCTCAAAATTCTCCAACTCCTTATGCATCGAATTAACCCAATTATTATCAAATAGCGCATGTCCAATGTCTTTGGGCTCGAATATAGCAACAAAAGCAACATGAGTGAAGTGAGAATTGTTTCGAACCCTTGACCGTGTAGTATGTTCATTGATGTCACTGATGATCCTTGAAGCTGGGTGATCCGGATGAACTCGTCGGGGAGGTTCTCACCTTGATGCTAACTCCCCCTCAACAACAGCCTTCGCCTTGATCCGGGTTTGTCGTTGTAGGTCCGGGAGAGGGCCCATTCTCGATCGTAGTCGAAGTAGTAGGTACATGCTCGGTCCGCGGGCACCACACCGCCATCTTCAACATTTCCATGTTCATGCTCCTCCTCCCCGGAAAATCTCCTCGCCGAGTTCATCGTCACTTGGACACTAAAAAACAAGCCGACTAAGTGGTTGTGTCTCGTCGAAGGTTACCTCACAAGTCTCCACGATTTGGTTAGTTTCAATATTGAGCACACGAAATGCTCTAGAATGAGACGCATAACCAAAGAAAATGCCATCGACGGACCTAGCCTCGAACTTGTACAACATCTTCCCTTTCTTAAGAATGAAGCATTTACAACCAAAGACATGGAAGTGACTCACCTTGGGTGTCCGCCCGTGCATCAACTCATAGCATATTTTCTTCTTGTGAACCCCGAGGTAACTCCGAGCACTAGCATGAAGCCGAGCTTTCCGCTTGTTGTGTCGCCGCCTCGAGCGCCGCCTTCGCTTCGTCGGCGCACTCGTCGCTCCTTGGAGGTCGCCGCCTCCGGACGCCCGCGCGCGGCGATGGCCGCCACCGCAAGGTTCCCGCGACACCCGCCCGAAGAGCGGCGGGGCGTCGGCGTCGGCGTTGGCGTCGACGTCCACGCACTCGTTGGGGCGTCCGTTGTTGTTGCGTGTTGGCCCCCGTGCCGGTGGCATAGGCACACCGGCCCGCGGCCGCTCGGCGGTGGACGGACGCATTCATGTCACTTGCCATTCCCTTCACGGCGCTCCTCCCCGCACGGGGATATCTTGTGTAGGCCGTCGGTCACGGGGCTCGCCGTCCATCCCCGGCTCTTGGTGAAGAAGGGCCGCTCCTCGTCGAGCCGGTGCCTCGCCTCCGTGAGCTCGTCTAGTCGCGCCCGTCGTTGGGCGTCGGCGGCGTGATGGCGCGGAGCCGGCTCCGGCTTGGAGCTACTTGATGCCGAGGCCACACGGACATTGTATTCCCGCGTGGGATCGCGCTACCACGTGGTCCGTGTCCTCCGAGTCGTTGTAGACCCGTGGGCGGCACCGGCCTCACGGAGGTTGTTGACGTAGGTCGTAACCGGGTCGTCCGGGAGGCCAGCCGTTCGTGGGGGTACATCACGCTGTATCGCTCCATGAACTTGAAAGTGCATCTAGGCCCCTAAGTGGATTTTGGTGAATTGAATGACAAGGCGATTAAATGACTAATGGATTTGTCTAAGATTATGAGCAGGTTTTATTTATATATTCATGAGCAACTATTGAAGTATTTACCGGTGGATGAGTATTATATGGCTCACATTGGAGAAGACAAATATATGGATGATCCTAATGTTCAAGTGGCAAATATCAAGCAATAAATGAAGATGTAGCTTGATTAAAATTATAAGGATCACAAAAGAGAAGATGGTAATTCTCTAAGACAAGTGCAAGGCTTCATGTTCTTAGTGAAGGAGAACATAAGCATAAGTGTATTTATTACGGTTGTAATTTGGAAGCTTGCACTTCGTTGTAAATGAAGATCAAACATTTGAAGCGGGCTTTCAAATGAAGATTAATTGTGTATGAAGCAAAGTGGAACTCAAAGTGGATTGGATAAGTGATGAATAGATCAACCGAGATGTCTAGGGTGAGGGACTAAGCAATCTTTGGGGCCGTAGCTAAGCCGCCATTAGTGTTTTGCTAAGGTGAAGTTTTAGCATCCGTGGGGTCTCCAAGTATCATATCCAAAACTAACCGAGGGAAGCAATGCAAGTCATCAACATGTTAAGATTGGCAATATGGAGTGACTCATGGATCCAAGTGTGCATTCCTATGCTATATGGAAAGATCCTAAGTCATTAGCTCGAGTATGGACGTGCTCAAGTCAAAGGCTATGTTAAAAGCCCTCAAGTGGATATTGATCAAGTATGGCAAGATTGAAGATGTTCAAGCTCAAGAGATCAACAAGTAGCTTTTATTCATTCTTGAGTATAGGTATGTCGTACAATCAAGAGGGATGCAACTTAGTGAGTTGACCAAGTCAAAGTGCTCATTAGTTGACCTAAGTGAGATCTAGCCTTAGAGTGTGCTAACAAACCTACTAACCTAAACCGAGTCATTTCATCTTGGTGGTAAGTGATAGTTTCTTAGAAAGAGGTTTTGGGGGTATTGAGGACCGGAGTGTCCGAGGACCGGTGGATGGTCGCTCCCGGCCGTGAAGAGTGATTGACAACGTGGTGTGGACCGACTCTTGGCCGAGTATTTCCTCCGTTAATGTGTTCCTCTTGTGTGTTTGCTGAAGTAGTAGATCTAAGAGACACAGGCAAATCAATCCATGTCTCCTATAAGGCATTGCAATGTCTATGGCAGCAGCTTACAATTAATTGCAATGTGTATACCAGAAGTATGTTACTCTGTTTGTGTCTATATATGGCAGCGGTTTAAAATGAATTGCAATGTGTATGCCAGAGTTATGCTAGAAGTTTGTTATTTTGTTTGTGTTAATCCGTGTCTCATTTGCCTCGTGCTGTAATGAAATGTCAGCACATATGAATTGATGAATTTTGTGACGTGTGACACATTAAGATTTGTGACCCAATTGTCATTCCATCCATTCTTCATTCATAAGTTTGTCATCTATGACAAATTTTTCATTCTTCATCCACACAGATGAAGCAAAAGCACCACTTTTAACATCAGAATTACTTCTTTACAGCATACATCCCCATTAAACATCTGAATACTACACAAACAACAACCACAATAATCAAGTTCATCTTCTAGATCACATTGTCCATCTTCTCCTCTAGTGCTTTCTTCCTCTGCTTGTCCTCCAGTGCTTGCCTCTGCTCGCCGCTCCCAATTTGACATTCCACTAAATCAACTACTCCATCGACCGCGTTGGCCCAGTTCGACAGTAGAAAAACAATGACGCCAACATCCTTCAGCATCTGGAGATACTCCTTGTGGAAACGATAAAATCCACAATTCTTGGTGTACAGCAGAATCAAAAGCACATAAGAACCCTAACTCGGGATACAGTAGACTACTCACTGAGTTCATTGCACACTTGAAATAAAAACGGCTGTGGTTTTCACCTTTCTTCTATGTCCACCCCTCCACCACCCGAGCCATACCATAGTCCGGGAAAGGGACCAGTGGAAAGCCGCTTAGCTCACCGACTGGATCCAAGTCGATGGAGTGATTGCGGCTGCTCCGGCAACCTTGAACCCTGCTCCTCACATGTGCACCTCCAGACAAATCGGCGTAGTGCGACATGTGCGCGATGGCGGGGAAGGACGGTCGGGCGGCGGCGGTGGAGCTCAGATCGAGGAAGAAGAAGGGGGCCGGGCCGAGGCCAGGGCGTATGGATATTCATTCGGCCAAGGGCATTTTGGACAACAGAGCACTTGTTGGTGGAGAAGGTTAGTGTACCAGCATCGCTAGGGAGGATGCATATTCATTCGTCCAGGGCATTTCGGACAATGGAGCACTTGTTGGCGATGAGGGTTAGTGTACCAACGTCGCTGGGGCGGATGTATATTCATTCAGCCAGGGCCATTTTGGACAATGGAGCACTTATTTGCGACATGGGTTAGTCTACCCGCATCGCCTTTGTCGGTCGGGTAGGCAACGGTTATCTTTTTTATATAGGCTTCTAACGCTGACGTGTGGGCCCGACACTATTTTTTCTGAATTGAAACTCGCTTCCCTCAAATATTAGAGCTCATAAACAACACCAAAAGGTTTGTAAAAATACAAACAATTCATAGTTGGTAATTTAGTATTTGAATAAAATATCAACAGCCACACTTGTTTAACCAACTTTCTTAAAAATAGATTTTTTATCTCTTGTTTACGATATAATAATTATAATAATGTCTTATTGTGTTCTAAAAATTCTACAAATTGACTTGGCAAATTTAGGTCCCTAAGGTTGTCTACAAAAATTCAAATGGTTTTGAAAATGGAAAATTATACTTGTGTACAAATGTCTACATCTCTCACATAGTTTCTTAGAATGTTACTTCAACATTGAAGTTTTCCACATTTAAAACATGTTCGAACTCATATGCATTTGAAATCTTAACATAACCTTATGTTCACCATAAGATTACGAAATGCAAAGTTTCATTAGTAATGGTTGTGTAAAACAAATATTATTTGTATGTTGTACTTATAAGGAACAAGATAAGGCGTATAAACAACATCCAAGAAATGGAATTACATACGAAAAAATGTCATAAATGAATAGATGTTGATTTTAGAAAAATTCATAAACAAATATCATCAAATTTGGATTACAGATGACGTAAAAGATAAAGGAACAAATCAAGCAAGAACTGGTGGCTGAGATGCAGAACATGCAGATGCAGAATAGTTTACTAAAGAGGTTGTGTTGTCACCAGGTGGTGTTGTCACCAGTGTCCAATCGCGCAAGCCCTTCACCTGCCATACTGAAGAGCAGCTATGCGTCCGCAGATAATATAGGTTTGATTGATGGCACTGCAGAGTCGATGACAGAGGTGCGCTGTGACAATTGTACACATCAGGACCTTATAGGCATGTTGACTGAACCCACACACTGTGGCCTATAAATCACATGGAGCGGTCTTCAATGTGAGGCTGCAATTGGTCTTGTTCATCCAGAGCAAACTACGCTACATACAGTCCTGATTCATGAATATTGTGTTGTGGTTCAAGTGCTTTTTGTATATGATATGTTTGCAGATGACCTGGTGGAATACCCTCCTAATGACGAGGTGATGACACTTCGACAAGCTAAAGGACAGAGGTTACAGAGGAGAAGGTGTCGGATTCACATCAAGGGAGCACCAACATATAAATCTCCTTCACATGCTACAATATAGATTTCTTGTAGTTCATAGAGTACAGGATAGGTTCCTTCCTCACATGGTTCCCCACATCCTCCTCCTCCTCAATCCCCACATCCGCAAGACATTCTATTTGGACCTCCTCCTCCTCGTCCTGAAAAACTTGCATCCCCACCTCCTACTCGTCATCCTGAAAAATAGAAAAAATTGCATCCCCACATCCGCAAGATACACCAAATATTCCATCCCCGCCTCCTCCTCCTTGTCCTCCTCATGAAACAACAAAATCTACACCCCCAAACGAAAGTGCTCAAAACAATCATGTCAAAACATGAGCCCAGATTGATATGTTGGCTCATGTTGATAAATTTGTCGACGTCATTTTGAAGAAAGCTACAAGTAAATCTAGGCCTAATACCCCTGTAATAGCTTCTGGTGAGGCACCACCGTTACTAGTGATGTGTTGGCTGGTACTGATAAATATGTCGACGACATTTCGAAGAAAGTTATAGGGCCCAATAACTCTGTAATTGCTCCTGGTGAGACACCACTAGGCAAGAAAGCTTGAGAAACCTTCAGCCATTTCAAAGCAGTAAGGAAAGAAACTTATCGAAAATAAAATCTCTACACCACGTACAACAGGAAAGAAAGCCCTTGAGAAACCTTCAGCCATTGCAAAGCTGCAAGAAAAGAAACTTTCCAAACAATAAAAGCTCTACACCACCTACAGCACGCAAGCAAGCCCTTAAGAAATCATCTTAAGCCATCTCAAAGCAGCAGGAAAAGAAAAATGTTGTATAAAAACCTCTAAGATGCCTACTAGAAACCGATCTGAGATAAACACCGAGAAGCATCCCTAGGCTATGTGATGAGGACACCACGAGTACATCTACACCAGCAGCACCTTTTCCTACTCCAGCACTAGCAGCACCGTCTTCGGCACCACCTTCTGGGCCAATTACTCAAGCCCGTGTAAGAGAGTTCAACTTCGTCATGATGCTGAATAATGAAGGTCCGAAAGACTGAAGGTTGGCCCAGCAGGAGGCCTTGTGCGTGGGCGCCTAGGACTGGCCCAAGAGGGCGCCTAGGGTTGCATCCCCGCATCCATGACGCTAGGAGCGGCGCCCCCTTTCCTGGCCGCCCCTCCCCTAGGGGCTGCGCCCCCTTTACTAGTTAGAGTCCTGTATCTTTTACAGCTCGAGTTTTGTTTTACATATAGCTTTAGCTACACCAGAACACGCACAAATACGTGTTGTCCTCTGTGATTCAGAACTCCACCTTCGAGTGATATTAAGATTGCTCGCCTCAGATTCTTGTTCGTTCTTCGATTGCGCACAGGAATTGATCTTCGTGATCGGGGCCGATCTTGCGCCAGCAAGGTCCGTAACCATCGGGAGTTGGTTCAGCGATTGCATTGGCGCTTCGAGTCTCGCTCAACGTAGTCGGATCGTGAGGGTCGCCTCCCACCAGATCGAAGTTATCTCCACTCACCGAAAGATCGGGCACTTCGCCTCTATCAAGTGTTATCAGCTTTCCAGGTTGCTCTGTGAGTTTTACCTAGTGTTTTTCCCTTCCTACAGTCCATAAAAAACCAACAAAAAATTTACTTTCAGGTTAGATCTTTCCCCAGCAACCGTTTAGTCTTGCACATTCTTTCAATAAGTGTCTTTGTTGAATTTGTGTGCTTACGCGTTCAATCGTTGCTGGTTACTTGTGTTTTCTACCTTTTGCTCCATCTTTTCTTGTAACCCTAGTTTCATCTCCGCTGCTCATCCATCCATCCGCCACCTCGTGCGCACACTCGTCGCGCCGCCTCCTCTCGGTCGCTGCCATCCCTGTTCCCTGGTGCGGTAGGTCAAAAAAATGAGAAAGAAGGAAAGCAGTCAAAAAAGGAAAAAAGATTCCAAAAAAAGAGAGCCGCCGCACAGTCCAAGTGGGAACGGGAACCGATTCGTCTTGGTGAAGCAGTCTTGCGCCACAGTTTCCCCTGGCTTGGAAGCTTTCTGGGCTGCACCGTGCATGCCCTGGTAGCTATCTCTCCCTGATCGTGTTACGTACCCCCACACCGAGCCATTCCCTCTCTTTCCAGTACCATATTCGGAGTTTGACCATCTTTTAATTACCGGAATACCCCTGTCCTTTCGAAAAAAGTGTGTGTGGTATTTTGCTGTAGGAGATCCTCAGTGTTCATATTATCAGTTTTGAGGATTTCTGCAAAAAAAAGAGAAGCAAAAAATATAAAAAAACAGCCTTCTGCTGCACCCTCTCCTCCTTACTTGCGTCCTTTCGATTTCACTACTTGCCAGCAGCGTTTGTTTCGTGTTTCGCACTATCATTCAACTTTGCATTATTGCTTGAGTGTGCTAATCCTTGACTTGAGTGCAGCCTACCTAGAACTCCACATATTCCTACGTCGAGCAAATTTTGTTTCTCCAGGCAATCGCTTCTCCAATCTTTCACGAGTTCCATCGGTTGGTTGCAGGTCGCCCTGTGTGCGTGGTAAGAACAGATAAGAATTTGATAACAGCATTAGTTTGAGCACCTTAGTGAGCTATTCCACCCCTGTGTTGGCGTCCGTTTTTGTTTCGTGTTTGCGCTAACCATGACAGGAGACGATGACAAGACACAGGTGCAGGACATGCGGGTTGAGATTGATGGCCTTGTCACAGATATCAAGACGATCCACGAGTGGGTGGATTCCACAGTTACGACGGCCATCTTGATCTCGCGCAGACAGCCACCAAGATGACGATCGACGCCATCGTGTCACGACTCGATGCATTGAACACGGTGGTCACTGATTTGGTGGCCCAAGGTTGTGCGGGTGATGATGAGGAGGATGCTGATCACCGAGGCAAAGCCCACCGTGTACCATGTCGCCCCGCTGGTAATGATTCCTTCTCTAAAATCAAATTTAAAATTCCAACCTTTAATGGCAAATATGATCCTGCTGCATATCTTGATTGGGAATTAGAAGTTGAACAAAAATTTTCATGTCATGATATTGTTGCTACCTCTCAAGTTAAGGCCGCCATTAGTGAATTTACTGATTTTTCTTTAATTTGGTGGCGTGAGTATAAGAATAAAAATCCTACTGTTGTTCCGACCACTTGGGAGCAATTAAAAACTGCTATGCGACATCGCTTTGTGCCATCATATTATGCTCGTGATTTGCTTAACAAAATGCCGCATTTCAGCAAGGTTCTCGGTCCGTTGAGGACTACCGCCGGAGTTGCAAGAAGGTGTGATTCGTTGTGGTATATTGGAGGAACCCGACGCTGCAATGGCACACTTTCGTGGTGGTTTGAACCGCGAAATTCAGGACATCCTTGATTATAAAGAATATGCTGACATGACCCAATTATTTGAGTTTGCTTGCAAAGCTGAATGCGAAGTGCAGGGACGCCGCTCGAGGACATATTCTAACAATTTGCAGGTAGAAACTCGTCGTCCAGTTCAACACCTGCTCTCCCTGTGCCATCCGCACCTACACCGCGTGAGAAGACAGCTACGCCGGCAGAGCCGCCCCAGCCACAGGCGCAGCACCCACCACAGGTCGTACACGGGATATCACATGTTTTCGTTGCAGCGGACATGGCCACGTGACTCGGGACTGTCCGAACAAGCGCACATTACTCATTCGTGACAATGGTGAGTACTCTTCAGCTAGTGATTCAGAAGAACTTGAACATACTTTACTTGCCACTGACAATGCAGCTACGACGGACATACATGTCAATCCGGAGGACGCCGATAGGTATGAGAGTCTTGTTGTCCAGCATGTTCTTAGTACACATGTCGCCCCGTACCGAGAAGAATCGATGACACACTGCTCCCATACGAAGGGTGTTGTGCAGGAGCGGTCGATTTGCATCATCATCGACAGCGGCAGCTGCAACAATTTGGCGAGTACTACGTTGGTCGAGAAGTTGTCTTTACCCACTCGTAAGCTTTCCAACCCATATCACATTCAATGGCTCAATGATGGTGGTAAAATTAGAGTATCACGATCGGTGTGCGTCCCTTTTTCTATAGGTGCTTACTCTGATTATGTTGATTGTGATGTTGTTCCTATGGAAGCATGCTCTTTGTTACTTGGTAGACCTTGGCAATATGATACTGATAGCTTGCATCATGGTCGTTCGAATCATTATTCTCTCATGTTTAAGGGACAGAAAATAATTATACATCCTATGACACCTTACAAATTGTTAAAGATGATCTTGCTAGAGCTGTTAAGATTGCTAAAGAACAGGAACCATCGCCATCCACTTCGGATAAATCTGAAATTAAGTTGAATGCTCCTGTTTTACTTGCTACACGTGCTGATTTTGATGATATTCGAGATGCTCATTTGCCATGCTATGCACTTATATGCTCTAGAGTGCTTGTTTCCCTTGATGATGCACCATCTTTGGATATTCCGCCTGCGGTTGCTGACCTTTTACAGGAGTACGCTGATGTCTTTTCCAAAGACTTGCCACCGGGTCTTCCATCCCTTCGTGGCATTGAGCACCAGATCGACCTCATTCTCGGTGCCCAGCTTCCAAATCGCGCCCCGTACCATACAAACCCGGATGAGACAAAAGAGATTCAGCGCCAGGTGCAGGCGTTGCTTGATAAGGGTTACATTCGTGAGTCTCTTAGCCCTTGCTCGGTTCCTGTGTTACTTGTCCCTAAGAAAGATGGTTCATGGCGTATGTGTGTCGACTGTCGTGCTATTAACAACATCACCATTCGTTATCGATACCCTATACCACGCCTTGATGATATGCTAGATGAGCTTAGTGGTGTCATTCTTTTTACTAAGATTGATTTGCGTAGTGGGTACCACCAGATTAGAATGAAATTGGGGAGTGAATGGAAAACGGCTTTTAAAACAAAATTTGGCTTATATGAATGGTTGGTTATGCTGTTTGGTTTGACTAATGCTCCCAGCACTTTTATGCGCTTGATGAATGAAGTTCTGAGGCCCTTCAAAGGATTGTTTGTTGTTGTCTATTTTGATGATACCTTGATTTACAGCAAATCTATGGAAGACCATTTGAAACATTTGAGTGTTGTTTTTGATGCGTTGCGTACTGCCCGCTTATTTGCTAACATGGATAAATGCATCTTTTGCACACAACGTGTCTCGTTTCTTGGTTATGTTGTTACTCCACAGGGCATAGAGGTCGATAGCAGCAAAATTGCTGCCATTCAGGAGTGGCCTACACCGACGACGGTTACACAGATTCGGAGCTTTCTTAGACTTGCAGGTTTCTACCGCAGGTTTGTTCATGATTTTATCTCCATTGCAGCGCCTTTACATGAGCTTACCAAGAGAGATATGCCATTCGCTTGGAGTGATTTGCAAGAGGTCGCATTCCGTACTTTGAAAGATAAGTTAACTCATGCTCCCCTTTGAAATTACCTGATTTTAATAAAGTGTTTGAGCTTGAATGCGATGCTAGCGGTATTGGACTAGGTGCTTTTTTGTTACAAGAAGGAAAACTAGTTGCTTATTTTAGTGAGAAATTAAGCGGTGTTAGCCTGAATTATTCTACTTATGATAAGGAGCTTTACGCTTGCGCACTTTGCATACTTGACAGCACTATCTTTGGCATCGCGAGTTCATAATTCATTCTGATCATGAGGCTTTGAAATATATTCGTACCCAAACAAATCTGAACTGTCGTCATGCTAAATGGGTAGAATTCAATGAGTCTTTTCCTTATATTATCAAACACAAGAACGGGAAGGATAATGTTATTGATGATGCTTTGTCTCGTCGCTATACCATGCTGTCACAGTTAGATTTTAAAATCTTTGGCTTGCAAACTGTGAAAGATCAATATGTCAATGATGCTGATTTTAAAGATGCTTTTGCCCATTGTCTTCATGGCAAACCATGGGGCAAATTTCACATACAGGACGGGTTCCTGTTTCGCGCTAACAAGCTGTGTATTCCAGCTAGTTCGGTTCGTCTTTTGCTGTTACAGGAAGCGCATGGAGGCGGACTCATGGGACACTTTGGCGTCTACAAGACGCATAGAGTGTTGGCTGCCCATTTCTTTTGGCCCCGAATGCGTGTTGATGTTGAGCGCCTACTTGCACGCTGCACTACTTGTCAGAAAGCTAAGTCACGATTGAACAACCATGGTTTGTATATGCCTTTGCCTGTTCCTACTTCCCCTTGGCTTGATATTTCTATGGACTTTGTTTTGGGATTGCCTCGAACAAAGAAGGGGGGATAGCATTTTTGTGGTTGTTGATCGATTCTCCAAAATGGCTCATTTCATACCTTGTCATAAGACTGATGATTCTAGCAATATTGCTGAATTGTTCTTTAGAGAAATTATTCGTTTGCATGGTATTCCAAATACAATAGTCTCTGATCGTGATGTTAAGTTTCTCAGTCATTTTTGGAGATCTTTGTGGAATAAATTGGGAACTAAATTGCTGTTTAGCACAACTTGTCACCCTCAGACTGATGGGCAGACTGAGGTGGTTAATACAACTTTGTCAACCATGCTTAGGGCTGTTTTAGATCAAAATTTGAGACGCTGGGAGGATTGCTTGCCCCATGTTGAGTTTGCTTATAATCATGCAACACATTCCTCTACAAAGATGTGTCCTTTTCAGATTGTGTATGGTTACATCCCTCGGGCTCCTATTGATTTGTTTTCATTTGATACTGAAGATGCCCCACACTTAGATGTTGTTGCACATGTTGAACAAATGGTTAACCTACATGAACAAACTCAACAAAACATTGTTGCTGCTAATGCTAAATATCAGGTTGCTAGTAGTAAAGGTAAAAAACATGTTACTTTTGAATCTGGTGATATGGTTTGTTTGCATTTGAGAAAGGATCATTTTTCTACTTTGCGTCTTTCTAAATTAATGCCTTGTGCTACTGGTCCTTTTAAAGTGCTAACCAAGATTAATGACAATACTTATATCCTTGACCTGCCTCCGGAGTTTGGTGTTTCCACTAGTTTTAATGTTGCAGATTTGAAGCCACATCTTGGTGAGGATGAGGAGTTGCCGTCGAGGACGACTTCAGTTCAAGAAGGGGAGGATGATGAGGACACCACAAGTACATCTACACCAACGAAAGACCTTCTCCTACTCCAAAGACCGGCAAGACCGTCTTCGGCACCACCTTCTAGGCCAATTACTCAGGCCCGTGCAAGAGAGTTCAACTTCGTCATGATGCTGAAGAATGAAGGCCCGAAAGACTGAAGGTTGGCCCAGTAGGAGGCCTTGTGCGTGGGCACCTAGGACTGGCCCAAGAGGGCGCCTAGGGTTGCATCCCCGCATCCATGACGCTAGGGGCGGCGCCCCTTTGCTGGCCGCCCCTCCCCTAGGGGCTGCGCCCCCTTTACTAGTCAGAGTCCTGTATCTTTTACAACTCGAGTTTTGTTTTACATCTAGCTTTAGCTACACCATAAATGCACAAATACATGTTGTCCTCTGTGATTCAGAACTCCACCTTCGAGTGATATTAAGATTGCTCACCTCAGATTCTTGTTCGTTCTTCGATTGCGCACAGGAATTGATCTTTGTGATCAGGATAATCTTGCGCCAGCAAGGTCGGTAACCATCAGGAGTTGGTTCAGCAATTGCATTGGCGCTTCGAGTCTCGCTCGACGTAGTCGGATCGTGAGGGTCGCCTCCCACCAGATCGAAGTTATCTCCACTCACCGAAAGATCAAGCACTTCGCCTCTATCACTATGACTAACCCAAAGGGATCTGAGAGACACACCAACAAGAATCCTTGGGCTATGATAACCCAAAGCAATTTGTGAGAAACACCAAGAAGAATCCTTGGGCTATGGTTAACCCAAATTACAAATTCGAAAAGAGACTTCTCAGTCGTGATGATCTCAAAATGGCTGCTCCTTGTACCAGAGAATATTCTACATGCAAGTGCTAACTCAGATGATGATTCTCCGATTACGGTCGCACTTCGGCCTGGGACCAATGAATAGCCTAAGAGAGGAGACGAATCGTCAAACGGACTCGAGCAGATACCTATGCAACTCAGTGATTTGTACAATCTCTTCAACTTGGATGCTTTGGATCTTGTACTTCTACACTGCTTCATCCTGTAAGTTGCTTGAAAATTTAATCTTCTTCTCACTAATCATTCTCTATCGAAATGTTCTTTTTGCCTCACATCATCTTTACCATGTATTTTGCCTTCTTACACTTTGTTTTTCTTACTAATAAGAATATGGTTGTAGAAGTTGAGAAGACGGCGCCGTCGTATGGACCTCCCCCGGGCCCAC
Source organism: Cenchrus americanus (assembly GCA_947561735.1). Lineage (NCBI taxonomy): Eukaryota > Viridiplantae > Streptophyta > Magnoliopsida > Poales > Poaceae > Cenchrus > Cenchrus americanus. The sequence goes on from OX387240.1 coordinate 140,049,354, forward strand.
TACATCGGTGGGTACCAGGACCGACTACTCGGTGGGCCCCGGGACTAACCGGCTTGCGCCGCACGGCACCCGAAGGCGTGGAGCACAAGGACTACACAGAGTAGTACTCGGTTAGGGATCCGTACATGTTCCGCACCGTATAGAGGTCTCCTAGACGTACTTGACTAGTACTCTTTCCCTACTCCGACTTGTAACCCCGCCTCCCGACTATATAAGGCGAGGCAGGGACCGATCTCTAGCATCCAATCTCCTCTCATACAACCCACGGCGCACTATTGCACCATCTTGTAATCGTGCCCTATCAATCCGCAGCCACGCAAATACAGACGTAGGGTATTACGCACCTCGCGGCCCGAACCTCGTCTAAATTGTGTGCCACGTGTCTCTTCCTTCGAGTTACCGATCTCGGCGAGTCACATTCATCTACTTCGGGTACTCCCCGTAGTAGGTTGCGGGTCTAAAACACCGACACCGGCGCGCGCGGGTAGGGGCTCTCGCTCGAGATCACATGGCGAACTCGACGGCTTCCGTCCACATCAAGCCAACTGTCGCCTTCAACCGTGGCGACACCTTCGTCTTTGGCGCCTGGGTCTGCACTGCTGATGGCGCGGGCTCCTTCCAGCGCCGCCTGACCATGCAGCCCGACCCGAGACGTGCCTCGTGACGCTTCCCAAAGTTGTCACGGCGAACTCGCCCGGCAAGTTCGGCGAAATCTCGCTCTTCGACCACCACGCTGACTTCGAGCTCGAGTCCGTCTCCAACTCGAACCCGACGTCGCCATGGGCCATCGCATGCGAGCCGGCTGCCCAGCCATCGCAGACGGCCCCCTCATCACGCCGCGCTCCGCGCGTGGCCCCCGCGTCCTCGGGCCGGGCCCGCACGGGGGGCTCCCCACCCCGCGCGGGGCCGGCAAGGAGCCCGTAACCGAGTGCAACTCGGACTCCGACGCCGTCCCCGATCACGTCTCGGACTCCAACCCTCTCTCCGAGTTCTACTCGAACCCGGACTACGAGTTCGACTTCGGGTCGGACCCTGAGGAGCCCGAGTCCGAAGACGACTCCACTGAGCTTCCCTTGTCAGGGCCAGCCTCTGGGCTGGTTATAAAATCAACACCGACCGGCAGATACGTCTACTGGCCAGACCGCAAGCCCGCTGACCTGGCAAAGGGAGACTCACGCTACGTCGCCTACATCGACTCACTACCGTTCCAGGAGGGAACACCACTGGCCCAGGCTGACTCCAACACACCAACTGAGGTGGCACCCTCTGAGTCCAGCCTTGGCACCCCTGATCGCCAAGTCTTCATGGCCGCCGGCGACACCCCAGACCCTCGTGCACGGCCGAGGACAAGTACCGGAGGACATCTCTGCGCGACGAGCCGTCCGCCGATGCACCCGCGGCGAGACCGTCGCCAACGGGGACGCTCGACGCGAACGTAACAGAAGCGCAGCCGAACGACGGCGGCGGCTCGGAGACAACCTCCCCATCCGCAACCTGCGCGGAAGCTCTCGGCGCCGAGAGCGAGTCCACACCACTCCCGAGCAATGCCTCATGTCGATCACAACGATCGCACGCCGTGCTCGGGGCATACGCGCTGGAGAGGTCATCGCCAAGCTCGCTGAAGAAGCCTACTTCATGCGGGTTGACAACAGAGTCAGCCAACCTCCTCCAGCTAAGCCGCGCGACAACGAAGCTACTAGTCGCAGCGCCAACGCTGGCCCCAACCGTACTCGAGGCGACATACCAGCTGAGCCAAATCGTCGCCGCTCCCACGCCGGCGGACCTTCCCAGCAGGACCAAGGCAACCGAGAGGTTTTCCCCCACCGCGCTCCGGCCGGTGGTGGCGGCAACGACCCTGACGGTGGCGGCAGCGACGGCGGCAGCTCCAACCACGGGGCCAACAGAGAGCCGGAGGCGGCGGCGCCGCGGCGGCCGAGGCCACGCGAACGCCCACGCCTCCGCGCCTCGCACGACGGGTACGACGCTCGCCGAAGATCGAGGAGTTGCGGCGGAAGAAGTCGACCACCGCCGCCGAGGGCGACGGCTTCCCCGCCTTCTCACCGCGACTTCGCAACCTACTCCTCCCCGACAAGTTCAAGCCTTTGGGGATCACCAAGTACGATGCGAAGCAGGATCCTATCCAGTGGCTCCGATGCTACGCTCTCTCCATCGAGAACGCTGGCGGCAACAGCGACACCAAATGCCTCTACTTCCCCTTCTGCCTGGACCAGGCACCACTCACATGGCTTGAGTCGCTCGACAAGTACTCGATCGACAAGTGGGACCAGCTCGAAGGAGCAGCTCACAAGCAACTTCGCGGCGCCATGGGCCGTTCGGGTACTCGCATGGACCTTGCCATGATCAAGCAGAACAAGGCGAGACCCTCCGCAAGTACATGCGCCGCTTTTCGACAAGCGCACTACCGTTGTCGACGTCACCGACAAGGAGGTCATCGACCTCTTCCAGACGGCCTCTATCATTGCCGCACCTTCGAGGACTTCGGTTGTCGCCGCCCCAGTCCATTCCCCACCTCAAGGACATGATCACGTCCCGGGCGGATGAAGAGGACAAGGCCAACGCCAAGTACGACGCAATCCGCGGCAAGTCCAAGCGAGAACCGGGGGCGGCGGCGGCAATGCGCAATGCAAACCAGGGCGGCCGCAACAACAACAACAACAACAACAACAACAACAACAACAACAACAACTACTCGGGTCCCAACCGCAAGCGCAAGCCGTACAACACCGTCGCGGCTATCCAGCCGCCCGCGAAAGGGAACTCGAAGAAGAACTCAGGCGGGTTCAAAGACCTGCTGAAGGAGAAGTGCCCGTGGCATCCGAACGGCAATCACACTACCGAGCAAGGCTACCGGCTCGTGCACGCACTCAAGGACACGCCGGAGCCACCGCACCCTCACGACCAAAAGGGCAAGAAGAAGGACGGCGACAACGACGACTTCCAGGAACCCGAGAAGACCGTCAACGTCCTCTTCGGCGGATTGCCCGGCGGGCGGGAGCGAAGGCTACCCGTCGTGAAGTGATGTCCATCGAGCCAGCGGTTCGACCCCCTCTCGGTGGTCGAGGTACCCATCACCTTCTCCCGCGCGGACCGCGTGGACTAGCTTCTCTGAACCAGGACGGTTCCCTCTCGTCCTGAAGCCAACGGTGGCGGGCTCCAAGCTCAACAAGGTGCTCATCGACGGTGGAAGCGGGCTCAACGTCCTCTTCACCAAAACCTTGAAGAAGATGAAGCTCGACGTCACCCCCATGCTCACCAAGAGCAGGACGCCTTTCTACGGCATCGTCCCAGAAACGCGGCCATCTCACCGGGCTCGGTGGTACGCCGCTACCTTCGGGGCGTCTCGGGATAACTACCGCACCGAGTACATCAAGTTCGAGGTCGCGGATTTCGAGACTTCTTACCACGACATCCTCGACGACCGGCCATCGCCAAGTTCATGGCGGTGCCCCACTACACCTACTTGGTACTCAAGATGCCAAGTCCAGCCGGTGTACTCTCCCTCCAGGGGGACTTGAAGATCTCCCACGACTGCGATACAGAGGCCGTGGTGATCGCTTCAACAAACCAAGTACCCAACGCAATGATGGAGGTCTACGCTGCGTCGAAGAAGCTTGCTACAAGCGAACTCGACATCCCAGAGAAGTCTGACAGTGCCAACAAGCCTCAGCCACCTGAGGAGGTACTCGTCAAGACGGTCGACCTCGGAACAGGCGACCCCAGCAAGACCACCACCATCGGGGCCGGCCTCGACCCCAAATAGGAAGACGCGCTCATCGCCTTTCTACGGGCTAACCGCGGCATCTTCGCGTGGAAGCCGGCGGACATGCCGGAGTGCCCGTGGAGCCGATTGAGCACCGCCTTAACGTCGACCCAAAGGCCACCCCCAAGTGACAACACCTCCGACGTTTTGCCGACGACGGACGGGAGGCCATCAAGAAGGAGCTCGCCAAGCTACTCGCCGCAGTGCTTCATCGGAGAAGTCTTCCATCCCGAGTGGCTCGCCAACCCCGTCCTCATTCGCAAGAAGAACTCGAACGAGTGGAGGATGTGCGTCGACTACACCGACCTCAACAAGCACCGCCCCCAAGGACCCCTTCGGATTGCCGCGGATTGATCAAGTCATCAACTCCACGGCGGGCCGCGACTCTCGCTCGCTTCCTCGACCGCTACTCCGGTACCACCGCATCGCAATCAAGGAGGAAGACCAGAGAAGACCGCGTTCATCACCCCATTTGGCGCGTACTGCTACACGACCATGTCATTCGGGTTGAAGAACGCCGGCGCTACCTACCAACGGGCCATCCAGGCCTGCTTCAAGCGGCAACTCAACAAGAACGTCGAGGCCTACGTGGATGACGTGGTTGTCAAAACTAGGGACTCCAGTACCCTCATCGACGACCTTGAAGAGACCTTCGCATCGCTGCGCGAGTACCGCTGGAAGCTCAACCCGAACAAGTGCGTCTTCGGCGTCCCTTCGGGCAAACTACTCGGCTTCATCATCGCCCGCCGCGGCATTGAAGCCAACCCCGAGAAGATCTCCGCCATCACCAAGATGAAAGCTCCCACGAGCATCAAGGACGTCCGTAAGCCGACGGGGTGCATGGCGGCGTTGAACGATTCATCTCGAGGCTAGGAGAACGGGGTCTCCCTTTCTTCAAACTACTCAAGCACCACGAGAAGTTCGTGTGGACTCCGGGAGGCGGATCAAGCCCTTGCTCGGCTCAAGGACTTCTCGTCGCAGCCGCCAATCCTCACGGCTCCTCACAAGGGCGAGCGCCCATCGCTCTACCTAGGCCGCGACTACTCACGTGGTCGCATCGCCATCGTTGTCGAGCGGCGGGAAGACGGCCACGCCTACCCGGTCCGGGGGCCGCCCCGGTCTACTTCGTCGGCCAAGGTTCTATCGAGTCCAAGGCTCGCTACCAGCCCCGTGCGAAGCTCCCCGTACGCTCTACTCATCACCTAGCGGAAGCTACGACACTACTTCCAGGAGTACTCGGTCTCCGTAGTCACCGACTACCCGCTCGGCGACATCCCGAGGAACCAAGACGCCACCGAAAGAATCCGCAAGTGGGCCGCCCGAGCTCGGCGCCCTCACCATCGACTTCAAGCCACGCACGGCCATCAAGTCGCAAGCACTAGTCGACTTCATGGTAGAGTGGCGGGAGAACCAGTTACCTACTCCCACCGTGCGACCAGAGCATTGGGTGATGTACTTTGATGGCTCACTCAACCTCGAGGGCGCAGCGCGGGGTACTCCCGATCTCTCCAACGGGCGAACAACTCAAGTACGTCCCGCATCTTCTCGGAAGGTCTCGAACAATGAAGCCGAGTACGAAGCCCTCCCCGCACGGGCTCCGCCTCGCGGCTTCACTTGGCATCAAGCGGCTACTAGTCTACGGCGACTCCGCAAAGGGTCATCAACCAAGTCAACAAGTCCCGGGACCGCAACAAGGAGAACATGGACGCCTACGCCTAGAAGTCCGCAAGCTCGAGAACAAGTTCTATGGTCTCGAGTTCCATCACATCGTCCGCGACAACAACGTTGCGGCGGACGTCCTCTCGAAGCTCGGATCCACCCGCGCCCAAGTACCCGCGGGCGTCTTCATCCATGAGCTTCACGCGCTATCCATCCCGGAGCCGCGCCACCGACCACCGCCCCGCCCCATCCACCACCGGGCAGGAGGTCATGATGATCGACGTGGACCGGAGGCAACCCTTCATCGACTACCTCAGCGAGCAGAAGGTCCCCTCCGACAAGAACGCGGCCGAACAACTCGTCCGCCGCGCCAAGTCCTACGACCTCGTCGGAGACAAGCTTTACAAGCGGGGCGCATCTTCTGGAGTACTCATGAAGTGCGTCCCTCGTGAAGAAGGCAAGGACATCTTGGAGGAGATCCATAAGGGCGTGTGCGGCAACCACGCGTCTTCACGCACGCTGGTCAGCAAGGCCTTCCGACGAGCTTTCTACTGGCCCACGCCCGGGCGATGCCGAAGAACTCGTCGAAGGTGCCAAGGATGTCGGTTCTTCGCCAAGCAAAGAACACATCCCGGCCTACAAGCTAGTCACCATACCGCCGACCCGGCCCTTTGCCCTCGCTAGGGGCTCGACATGATTGGGCCACTGCCAACTGCGCCAGGAGGATTCAACAGGGTACCGGTGGCTATCGACAAGTTCACCAAGTGGATCGAGGTCAAGCCGGTCACATGCCCCAAGGCCGACGAGTACTCGACTTCCGGATGAACTCGTACACCGCTACGGGCTACCGCACCGCATCATCATAGACCCGGGGGTCCAACTTCAACAACCACCGCCCGGGAATATTGCGAAAACAAGCGGGATCGACGTCGGATACGTCTCGCCGCCCATCCACGGGCCAACGGACAAGTCGAGCGCGCCAATGGGATGGTGCTCGACGCCCTCAAGAAGCGGCTACACGACGCTGCTAACTCCAAAGGGGGCAAGTGGATCAAGGAACTACCCAACGCACTCGGGGGCCGCGGACTCAACCATCCAAGCCAACGGGGCAATCCCCCTACTTCCTGGTCTACGGCTCGAAGCCATCCTCCCTGCCGACGTCATATGGAACTCGCCAGCAGTGGAGAACTACGACGAAGGCGTCTCAGAAGACAGCAGACGAGTTGATATCGACAGCCCCTCGAAGAAGCTCGCCGCGCCGCCCTCGTCCAATCGGCCAGAAGGTACCCGGAGGGTATCCGACGCTACCATGATCGCAACGTCAAGGAACGCTCCTTCAACGTTGGAGATCTTGTCCTCCGCCGTATCCGGAACACGGAAGGACTCCACAAGCTCGCCCTCCCCTCGGGAAGGCCCCTTCACCGTGGCTAAGGTGACCGGCCGGGCTCCTACCGCCTCCAAACACTTGAAGGCGAAGACGTCAACAACTCGTGGAACGTCGACCAACTCTCGTCGATTCTACGCCTAGTCCACACGACTACTCCGGGTTCAAGTCTACACGACCGCATCAACACCCCCTCGCCGCAAGCGACCCCCGGTCCCGGCTCCAAGTCTCCTGGACTACTCTACTCCGTGTCCGGCCCCGCGCGGCTACCTACGGACCCGGGCGCGACGAGCGTCAAGGACTCTAGCGACGCTCTACCAAGAGACCACACTCCAAGATCCGGCCCCCCGCGCGGCTACCTACGGATGCGCGATCCGGCCCTACACGGCTACCTACGGATCACCGACCGCAAGCGGCTACCCGCTCCAGCGCCACTTAGCTGTAAGCGGCCTCCGGGTCCAGGCGACTACCTTGTAACTACGGCCCGGCCACCCAGTGTACTTCTTCAGTAATAAATCTTGATTGTTCATCAACTTGTTTACTGTCTACTCCCTATAACGGGACTACTAAAGCCGAGTACTACTACTCGCACCTACTCCACGATGGGCGCTCCGCACTCTGAGATCGCGGTTACGAGTACTCATTGCTGGAAAATTTCATTTCATTGATACATGAATAGTTCATTACAAAGTGTTTCCTGTACAACTATGGCTACTAGCTACCTATGCAGGACTACTGGAGGTTCAGCTTTTCGGCTACCTGCTCCGCGATGGGAGCCATCTGCTCCAGCCAGCTCGCGTCTTGCTCATCCGAACGCTGGCGGCTACCCCCGCCGGCGACCACTTCCACTTGGAGCCTTCGGAAGTACGACTTCATGAAGGCCAGGACTTGCTTCGGGATCGACTTGGCCATGTGCTTGACGTAGGCGGCCAGCCGGCTTGGTGCTTCACGAAGACGATCCGCCAGAGGAGCGATCTTGGGGCCACCCGGGTGCGGCACCAGGAGCCTCGCGATCGGGAGAGCAGCTTCTTCAAGATCCTTCAGCTGGGCTCGGAGCGCCTCGCAATCTTCATTCAACTTCTGCAAAGATTTGTAGCAGTTGACAAGATCTCTCGTCGCAGGCAATCCGCGGCTCCATGTGCTTCTCGCACTCGAAGGCGAGCTCCTTGTAGTCGAGCTCAAGTACCTGGCGGGCTTCTTGCTCCCGGTAGAAGAGGTTTTTCATGCTGACCTCCGAGGCCTTCAGCTGCTCCACCTGGCCTTCGAGTTCTGCAACACGGAAACACAACAACGGGTCAGAGGCTTGACGACTTCCAACAAGTACACGACAAGTCAAAGGACATACCTTTATTCTTGTTGCGGAGGCCTTTGTTCTTCCGCACCAACTCATCGCCCTTCGCCTGCAACTCCATCACATCGTTGTGGTACTTGGCGAAGGCGGCGTCGAGCTTTGATCGCATGGCGGCCGCGTGCTTCCGCGACTTCATGAGCTGCTCCTCCAGGGCCTCGGCTCGGAGCACGGTGTCGCCTTAACCTTGCGGCGAGTTCGACTTCTCGCGGGATCGCTGCCGCGACGTCCCGCACAAGACAAGCTCAAGTCAAGAAGAGTACTCAACGGCAAAGGATTGACTACTCGGGAGGCTACGGCTATGTACCTTCATCCATCGTTCGGCTCGCCGGATCGCCTCCGTGTGCCGGGCCACCGTTGCCGGCTCGACGAGATCGTCGACCGAAGTTCAATCCCGCCGCGGCTACTCGACGTAGCCTCCGTCATCGGCGGCGAGCGGATAGGCTCCGCGTCTTGGATCTCGGGGGGAGCGGACGGCCACCTCCGCAGCAATCTCGGCGACGTGGTGACCCCTTCTCCCCGCGCGGTTTTCTCGATGATTTCCCCCACGGGCTCGGGGGCTCCTTCCACGCCCTCCGGGGCCTCGGTGTTAACTCCCGCATGGGCACCCCCGCAGGGATGTCACCTCTTTCGGCGCCCGCCAACAAACGACACGCGCATCGGTGCCTACGACTACTCGTCCCCGGAGTTCTACGGCCTTCAAGAAGGGTACTCACCTTCGACTACGACCGCTTCCGCGCCGGCGCTTCGGTAGCCGGGGCTCGGTCACGGCTTGGGCCTCGGGAGCGGGCTCCTCGACGGCGGCGCGACTTCTCCCCCCCTCCGCCGGCGAGGGCTCTTCCCCGCCCCGGCTCGGATCCGTGGATTTTCTCGCAGAAGTATTCACAGAGGGTCGTCAGACAAATCGACTACTGCAGCAAGTACTACTCGTGAGGACGTGGTACTTACAAGTTCGACCGGACGATGGTCACGGCCGGAGCACCGAGGATGCTGGCAATATCAACCAGTCCACCCTCGGCGGGCGTCTCCTCCGCCCCTGCGGCTTCTGCCTCTTCCACGACGGCGGCGGTCGGCGCAGATGTCTCCTGCGCCCCCCGCGGTCTCCATCTCTCCAACGGCGGCGGCCGTGGGTACTCGCTCTCCTCCGGAGCGGGGGCCGGCGCTCTAGCCGCGCCAGAGTTCTTCGACAGCGTAGGGGCCGGACTTCGGCTTCCGGCCGGTTCCCCCACCGGGTCCCACACGCCTTCGTCGCCTTCTTCGACAAAGCTCGCCGGCGGCACCTCCCGTACACAAAGGGAGACTACTCGTCGGCAATGTACTCGAATACGGGTACTCGACTACTCTGCTCGGGATAATCTACCTCCGGGAGGTGTGGTCTCCGAGACCTTCATCTTCTTCGCCACCCGCTTCTTGGTGGGGTTGCGCGGCTTCCGCGGCGGCGCGGCAAGGCTAGCCTCCGTGCTAGCGGAGGGTCTTGAACAAGTGGAACATGAGGAAAGCCCGGACGGCTAAACCTCGACCCGCACTCGGAAGCGGTCTTGAAGCGTCTCCTCATCTTCTTCGTCGTCATCGGAGGAATCCTCCACGATGACGGGATCGTCGTCTTCGCCGACTTCGCGGCGCCCCTTCGACTTCCCCCTCCGCCGGGATCTCGATCCCGCTCGGTGGCGGCCGCGGCTCGGAGACAAACCGCTTCACATCATCCTCGCGCAAAGACACAAGGCGTCGGCAACTCTACTACAAGTACTCACTACTCGACGAGGGGGTACGGCTCTCACCTCGTTGGGCGGGCGCGCGGCGGAGTACTCCTCGGCCACGGCACGCCGTGTACGGCGGCATGTCCTTGAAGATGCGCGACAACCTCTCGATGATGTCGTTGTCGTCCAACTCGCCCCCGCATCCGCGACGAGTCGTCGTCGCCGGTGTACTCGAAGCCCGCGTGTATCCCGCGCCATCGCCGGCCGGATCCTGCGCTTCATGAACCGAAGGCCACGTGCTCGGCCCTCGGTCCAGCTTTTCGAGCACTCGAATGCGTGCTAGCGGCTCGGGGAGCCGGATCCCCTCTTGCATGGTGGGCTCCGTGTTCCACCACTCACGATGCCGGGCCGCCGTCCGCTTGGCTTCGGCGGGCCGGGGTGGTGGTTGGTGATGTAGAACCACCTCGTCTTCCGATCCGTGTTGGAGTCCACGAGCTTGTACGCCGTGCCGATCCGCGGCGTCTTCCCTCAACCGGATCCCGGCTCCTCCGACTACTCGGGGTTGGAGACAACGGGGCGCGGCTTGACACGGAAGAACTTCGGAAGAGCACCCGGTGCGGCTTGATTCCGAGGAAGGCCTCGCGTAAGTGGACGAAGACCGACGTGTGGAAGATGCCGTTGGGGTTCGGGTTGAGGTACTCGATGCCGTAGTACCCGAGCAGCCCCTTGAAGAAGTCGCTTCTTTGGGAGCGCAAGACCGCGCTCCACGAAGCGCGAGAACATCGGGATCTTGTCTTCGCCTTCTCCATCGGATAAGGATCTCCTGCGGCGGATCTCCACATGTCGACTTCCTTCTCCCTGATGAACCCACCGTTCGGCGGGGGTCGCAGGTCCTCCGTCTTGACCTTCGATTTTTTCCACTCGCGGCTTGGATCAGCGCGCGGTGGAGACAGGGGCGGCGCGCGCACCGGTGGCGGGCCGCAGCGGCCTCTCGCTCGGCTCCTCTTATTCCCGCCGCCTTGGATGTCTTCGACGGCGACGGCTTCATTCTCCAAGTGCAAGGAGTTTTCACTCGCATCCGCTCGGGGGCTACCCTAAAGGCTTTGGGTGGCGATGTGCTCGCATCTACTACGGCGGCGAGGGCCGCCGGGGGTGGATTTGCTTCTAGATTCAAATGGAAATGACTCGCGGCTCACTTGGGTGAAAAACCCTAAGGGTTTTGGCTTCTATTTATAAGCCAAATCGCCTCCGCAACGGGCGGGCGGATAAGTCCACGCGCGGCCGACTCGGCCGGCGCGCGTGTCTCTTCGTATTCTACTAGTCGACGCGCCTCACCTCGGGGGCTCGGCTTCTTCTACCTCGATCACCCGGGAAGCGGCTAGCCTCAAGAGCATCTCAGGACACATTCTCCAAGAAGACCCTTCAATTCGAGAGGAAGTACTCGACTTAAGGCTTGGGGGCTCCGTGCCACGTGTCCTTCGGTTTTTTCTCTCCGGATTTTTCGGGACCATCTTGCCAAGATTCCAGATGGACCCTCAGCCAGAGCCCGCGGCTCGAGGCTCGGGGGCTACTCCATATGGAATGCGGTTCTGCAAATCGCACCTCCATGACGGCTTCGGCTTCAAGACAAGACAGGCATTTCTTGAAGACCTTCGAAGGCAGATTTCAAGGATGCTTGGGACTACTCGAGAAGACTTCAAGATTGCTCAAACATCAGCTGGAGTACATTCCAGCCTCGGGATGCTTCGACTACTCTTGAGGACTTTTGACTTGTAGCACTCAGGGACGCTTGAGGACTACTCGTTAAGGCCGTCAAGACTACTTGAAGCTATCCTTCTCGACTACAAAGTACTCGGGGGCTTGTCGTATGGACCTCCCCGGGGCCCACTACATCGGTGGGTACCGGGACCGACTACTCGGTGGGCCCCCGGGACTAACCGGCTTGCGCTGCACGGCACCTGAAGGCGTGGAGCACAAGGACTACACAGGAGTAGTACTCGGTTAGGGATCTGTACATGTTCCGCACTGTATAGAGGACTCCTAGACGTACTCGACTAGTACTCTTTCCCTACTCTGACTTGTAACCCTGCCTCCCGGACTATATAAGGCGAGGCAGGGACCGATCTCTAGCATCCAATCTCCTCTCATACAACCCACGGCGCACTATTGCACCATCTTGTAATCGTGCCCTATCAATCCAGAGCTACGCAGCATACAGGACGTAGGGTATTACGCACCTCGCGGCCCGAACCTGTCTAAATTGTGTGCCACGTGTCTCTTCCTTCGAGTTACCGATCTCGGCGAGTCACATTCATCTACTTCGGGTACTCCCCGTAGTAGGTTGCCGGTCTAAAACATCGAAGAAGTTGAGAAGACGGGTGCTGCAGTTGGCTTCCTTGATCCTGAATGCTTTTGCTTGACAAAGTCGAACAACAGGGATGACACTCTTGCTTTCTCTATGTCATATATGCACCATGCCTTCAAACTATATACTAAACAGAAACTCATCCTTACCGCTTATCTTAGTAAGAACCACTGGATTGCAGTGGTGATCGTTCCGAAGCAGCATAAGGTCTACTATCTTAATTCATTCAAGAGCATTAAGACTGATACTACCCCTTTCAATCTAATTATTAATGAGTAAGTTATTTCTTTCTTAATCTGCGGACGTTCCTCAACAAACTGTGCAGAGAATATTAATTAATAGTGCCCTAACCATTGTTGCATGTTTCGTTGTAGGGGTTGGGAATGTTACTGTGCCAACAAGAAGTTGCCCTGCAGCACCTTGGAACATGTAAAAGATGTTAAGGTACATACCACTTATTTTCTTTCTGTGGAAGCTAGTACTAAAACTTGAGTTTATTTCTTCTCAATCACCACTATTTCTCTTTGTACATTTATTGTAGTGCTACCAACAACCTGCTGAATCCAAACTTTGCGGCTTCTATTGTGCCTATCACATGCTTAAATTAAAAGATAGAGGCCCAGATATGGAGGTACTTTCTAGGGATCTTCATTTGTAGAACCTACAACTGAGCACAGTTCTTTCTTATTAGCACTGCACATGTTTGGTAACCACCTATATATGTGTGCTGACTGGTGACATTGTTATATCTAGAGATTAGGGCAAGATGAGCATCCTCTACACCACAACACACTGGTCCATGTTCATGACAGAATTGTCACATTCCTCCTGGAACAGGTGATCGCGGTAAGAGGAAAATTTCATGCTGATGAAACTGTGTGGGCTAATATTATATATGGTTCTTAGGAAAATTTTGCATTCCTCCTTGTCCCATGAATTTTGTGATACTATTGTCAAGCTAGCTAACTATGGCTATGATACTGTTGTCAAGGCAGTAATGCTTCTTTACTTGTGAGATGATGATGCTGAATTTTGTCATATGATGCATGTGAATTATGTGGATTTCTGTGAATTTGGATTCTAGATCTTATTTCTGTGAATTTTGTAATATCCTGGTTGGTTTCAAGATGCATCCCCTGATGGCTACCAAATCCTGGCTGGTTCTAGGATGCAGCCGGCAAGCAGGCAGTAGGTCACTGTAGGGGTGGCCTACGTATCTGTAACGGGCGTTAATTAAAGCTCGTTACAAACACTAATCAGTGAGTAACAGGCTTCATTCGGAACGTTTGTTACAAACATGCCAACAATGTAACTGGCAGCGTAAAAGCCTGTTACCAATACTGACCGGTGGGCCCCAGAATGTGGCTTGTTCGTCAAGACAGAGGAGATGCAGTTTCACAGCACGCGTCTCCGATATTGAATTGTTGTAACGGGCTCTGTTTTGGAGCCCATTACCAAATTTCCCTATGGACCTAGAGAAACAATCATTTCATGTGACTGGTGACTAGTTGTGGTAACGGTTGTTGTTTGATGCCCGTTACGAATACTAGTTGTGCTGAGACGCACGTGAAAAAGATGCGTCTCATTTCATTGAGATAGAGGAGACGCAGGTACACAGCACGTGTCTCCAATGTTGAGTTACTGTAACGGGCTCTGTTTTGGTGCCTGTTACCAAAGTTCCCTATGGGCCCAGAGAAACAGTCATTTCACGTGACCGGTGGCTAGTTGTGGTAATGGTCGTTGTTTGATGCCCGTTACGAATATGTGTTATCAGTACAGGAATATGCTCGTTACCTTTATTGGCTAATTTGTAACACTTGACGGTAACAGGCGCTTTGCCAATTACTAAAGCCAATCTATGCTCGTTACCAAAGTGAGTTTTTCACGTAGTGTAAGGACAAGTGGAGCTGGAACACATGGCGGCTAACCACGGAGTGGACCCAACGAGCTAATCTGGAAACTCCTACAAACACATTATGTGCCAAAAATGAAACATGCACTTCTCAATTCAAATAATCAAGGAATGTGCACCGCGGACAGCCACCTTCGCACCCCCTTGGCTCAGACACCCGACGAGCGCAGGATCGCCCTCCCCAACGAAGACGACGGCCGCCCCAGTTGGACGAGTCCCCAAAGCGGGATCGTTCCTCTAAATCTACGGAAAAGGCCTCCATGGCTGCATGTTGCGCCGCAGCCACATCCACGTCCAGCGAGGCGAAGTCGACCACTACGACACAACGAGCCAGCTCCACATCGGTTTCCTCCTGCGGGTTCGACAAGTCTTCGCTATCTTCTGGCCGATACATCAACGAAGAGCCTCTGAAGCCATCAGAGATGACTTCTTTCCCTTCCCTTCCTGGGAGGAGTCCAGAGCAACCCTGGATTGGAAAGGGGGATCGCAACGGGACCTGCCCATCTCAGGCACCTGCACACGCAAGAACACAACTTTCCCATTAGAAAATTTGCGAAGAACTACTCAACCCCAGAAGTCCACCACATGACCGGGGGTAGTCGCGTATGTTGGGAGCCCCAACAGGGAAACAGAGCCACGACAACAAGGAAGGCCCTCCAAGGAGTCCCTTCTTTTTCATTCTACAGCGCGGGCTCCCGGAGCTGCAAACAGGCGAAGACAAGCAATCGGGGAAGAATTCCCCTTCTCATGTCATTTTTACTATGATAATGAAAAAGAAGGGAAACAAGTAGGGAGTGTGGAAAATGTAGAGATACAAGGGGAAAGCACAACGAGAAGTGTCAGGGCATCACACCTCTGAAGAAGGGGCAACATCTGGAGTTGAGGGTCGAGCCCTCGGGGTAGTAGGGGGAGAACGAGAAGGACCCCTCGACCCCAGTGGAAAATCACCCGATGGGGAGGCATTTACAAAGGGACCCCTCGCGCTAGTCGGGGAAGCCCCGGGAAAGGTTACAATAGGGCCCCTACGTGAGTCAGGGTAACCCTGGGAGAAGTCACAAAAGGGCTCCCCGTGCAAACTGGGGGGCTCTGGAAGGAGCTACGAAAAGGCTCCCCTACTAGCCGGGGGAGCCCCAAGGGAATCCATGGAGGGGGCTTTTGCTTGGGACGGAAATGCTCCCGGAGAATCCGCGAACTGCGGCCCCCTGTCGCCGAAGGAACGCCGGAGGGTCCCGGTAGTCGCGGGATGGAGGAAGGCCGCAGCACGTCGAATAGACGATGACCCTCCTCCCCAAAATCTCGGAAGTCTTCCTCTAGGTGCCGCTGGGTCGCCGAGGGGGCAGGATGACGCTCTGCCCATTGAGACCAGTCCCGAAGGAAAGCATCACTAATGTACATCCCCCATAAGATCAAGCCTTCTGGGAACATGTCGTACTCGGGGAGCCGATAGTACAAGGGACTCTCGAGGAAGTCCCACTTGGAACGAGCGACGGTGCGAGGCAGAAGACCTATCCGGGCTTGTCGGTGTTTTAGACCGGCAACCTACCAAGGGGAGTACCCGAGGTAGATGAATGTGGCCTCGTCGAGATCGGTAACTCAAAGGAAGAGACACGTGGCACACAATTTAGACAGGTTCGGGCCGCTGGGTGCGTAATACCCTACGTCCTGTATGCTGCGTAGCTCTGGATTGATCGGGTGTGATTACAAGATGATGTGTAATAAGAGAGAAGGACCCCTGCCTCGCCTTATATAGTCCGGGAGGTAGGGTTACAGGTCGGTTTAGGGAGAGAGTACTAGTCGTGTACGTCTAGGAGTCCTCTACACAGTACAAGGTATGTATAGCTTCCTATCCGAGTACTTCTCCATCGTAGTCCTTGCGCCTCACGCCATCGGGTGTCGTGTGGCACAAGCCGGGTAGTCCCAAGGGCCCACCGAGTAGTCGGTCCTGGTACCCGCTAAGGTAGTGGGCCCAGGGAGGTCCATACGACAAGCCCCCGAGTACTTTGTAGTCGAGCAGGATAGCTTCGAGTAGTCTTGATGGCCTTGGCGAGTAGTCCTCAAGCGTTCCCGAGTACTACAAGTCGAAAGCCCTCAAGAATACTTGAAGCATCCCGAGGCTGGAAGGTACTCCAGCTGATCCTTGAGTAATCCTGAAGTCTTCTCGAGTAGTCCCCAAGCGTCCTCGAGTTCTGCCCTTGAAGGTCTTCAACAATACTCGTGTTGTCTTGAAGCCGAAGTTTATATGGAAGTGCGATTGCAAAATCGCACTCCGTATGGAGTAGCCCCCGAGCCTTAGGTTGAGTCGTAGACTCTAGCTGAGGGTCAATCTGAAGTTCTAGCAAGATTATCCCGCAAAATCCGGAGAAAAGACCTAAGGACACGTGGCACGGAGCCCCCGAGCCTTGAGTCGAGTACTTCCTCTCGAATTGAAGGGTCATCTTGAATGTAGAATGTGTCCTGAGTTGCTCTTGAGTCTTGTCGCTACCTAGGGAATTGATTAGATGTAGCCGAGCCCCTGAGATAAAGCGCATCGACTACTGGAAGTCGAAGGGTCAGGCGCTGCCGCTGAGTCAGCTGTTTTGAAACATATCCATCCGGCCGTTGCGGAGCCACCGGTTGACTTATAAATATAAGCCAAAACCGTTAGGGTTTTTCACCCCCACACTTGCAGCCATTCGTAGCAGATCTCGCTAAGAATCCGCCGCCAGTGCACACTGCCACCTCGGTGGAAATCGTAGATCCAAGCGCACCGCCGCCAGTAGCCACCGCCGCAGCCCCCGAGCGAATGCGAGTGAAAACCCGCTGTACTTGGAGAATGAAGCCCTCACCATCCAAGAGCATGAAGACCGCCGGTGGGAAGAAGAGATCCCAGGAGGAGGCTGCTGGATCCGTCGGAGGGTCAACACCGCCAGTGTCTCCCCCACGCCCGAATCCCAACAAGGAGTGGAAGAAATCCAAAGCGACGACTGAGGACCTGTTGGCGCTGTTGAACAGCGGATTTCTCCGGAAGAAGGAGGTCGACATGTGGCGCGCCGCCGCGGGAGATCCATACCCGATGGAGAAGAATCCCGATGAGATCCCAATGTTCGCGCGATTCGTGGAGCGCAGGTTGGCCCTCCCAGCGAGCAGCTTCTTCAAGGGTCTGCTTGAGTATTACGGTATTGAGTACCTCAACCTCAACCCCAATGGCATCTTCCTCGTTTCTGTCTTCGTTCATTTCTGCGAAGCATTCTTGGGAATCAAGCCCACTGGGTACTATTCTGGAAGTTCTTCCGCGTGAAGCCCCAGCCGAGTGCCAACGACCCACGAGTAGTCGGGGGCGGCATCCAGATGCGCGAAGACGCCGCTGAGCAGTACTTGGCGTACAAGTTGATTGACTCCAACCAGGACTGGAAGTCGAAGTGGTTCTACATCACCAACCACCACCCGGAGCTGCCGAAGCCCAGCGGGAAGCAGCTGAAGCACCGGCCCTGATGGAATACGGAGCCGACGATGCAGGAGGGTATCCAGCTACCCGAGCTGCTGTTGAAGATCAAGGCTTTGAGGGAAGCCGGGCTGAGGGCCAAACATGTGGCCTTCAGCTTTATGAAGAGGAGGGTGCAGCCACTGATGGCTCGCGACACCCTCAGCTACCAGTACACCGGCGGGGCGGCTCGTCGAGGATGCCCGGCGGTGAGATTGATGATGACGACATCATCGATAGGCTGGGCAGGATCTTCAAGGACATGCCAGCGTACACGCCCTGTCCATTCCCCGAGTACTCCGCTGCTCATCTGTCGAACGAGGTCAGTAGCCGCACTCAATGTACGAGTACTGATTATGTAGTAGTAGTCGTGCTCACCCAATGTGCTTGTTGCAGGAGGACATAGTAAAGTTTGTCTCTGAACCGGCTTCGCCTCCTTGACTTGTGGATATCCCAGAGGAGGGGAAGGACAAAGCCAAGGAGCGCCGCAAAGTCGGTGAAGGTGATGACACCGTCATCGTTGAGGACACGTTAGATGAAGGAGACGAGGAGACGCTTCAGGAGTGGTTCCAGCTACGGTCGTGGTTCAGCCGCCCTGGACTGCCCAATGTTCCTCTCATGCACGATCCTTCGACTAGTCTGGACGCTAGTCTGCCTGTGCCGCCGAGGAGGCCGCACAACGTGGCACACAAGCGCGTCACCAAGAAGTTGAAGGTCACTGAGACTACGTCTCAAGAGGTAAACTCTTTGAGTAGAGTAGTCGAGTACTTGTCTTTCAATGTTGTGTATGCTGACGACAAAATTCCGTTGCTTGCAAGAGATTCCGCCTTCCAACCCCGTAGACCAAGGGGACGAAGGCGACTGGGAGACGGTGGGGGAGCCAGCTGAAAGAAGCCGCAGCCCAGCCCCGCCGTGATAGAAGTTGAACCGCAGGCGCCGGTTGCTGAGAGCAGGACGGAGCCGGCCGCAGCCCCTGCTGCAGAGGGACCAGCGGCAACTGAAGCCGAAGAAGAGGCGCCTGCTGAAGACGGACTAGTCGACATCACCAGCATACTTGGTGCCCCGACCGTGACTATTGTCCGGTCGAGCTTGTAAGTGAAAATCTTTCCCGAGTAGTACATGTAGATTGGTAGTCGTACTTGGTTGACAACCGATTGTGTACTATGCAGGAAATCGACAGACTTGTCCTGGGAGGGAGATGAGCCCAGCGCGGCAGCGACTGAAGAAGATTCCGCGCCAGCTGCCGAGGAGTCCGCTCCCCTCCCCTAGGCCGAGACCGTGGCGCCGGCTGTAGAGGCTACACTGCCGGAGGCCAGCATTGTTGAAGGTGAGTGTACTGTACGAACGCAGCCTTCCTCCAGTAGTAGTCGTAGCCCCTGAGGTAGACTAATCCATATGTCTTCTGTTGATAGGGGCCGAAGTCGAAGGAAGCACTATTCCTAAGGTTGTGCCCGTTGAAGGCGCGGTGCCGGAGACTCAAGAGGTCGCCAAAGCAGCAACCGAGCCGGCGGAGGTAGCCAGCCAAGGAGCCCCCGGGGTAGCCGAAGGGAGACGCGACAAAGTACTGCCAGAAACAAGCCTGGACGTAGTCGTCCGTTCACCAGAAATTCAGGATGCGGAGCCGATCCGTTCGGCGCCGATGTCCGGGACCGCCATAACTAGTCGTGGTGGGATCGAGCTTCTGGCGGACGATCTCGTCGACCCAGCAGCGGTAGCGCGCAACTTGGTGGCGATGCGCCGGGCCGAGCAATGGATGAAGGTGAGTTATAAGTACCCTTGGATGGTTAATCTGCCATAAGTGCTAAGTACCCGAATAACAGTTGTTGCCTGCTGTAGGATGTCGTGGAGAGATCCCGACAAAAATCTGAGATGCTCCAAGGATACGGCGATACAGTGCCCCGGGCGGAAGCATTAGAGGAAGAACTCGCAAAGGCCAGGAAGCACTCTGCCATGCTCCAGTCGAAACTTGACGGTGCCTTCGCCCAGTATCATAATGAAGTCCAAGACATGCAGGCAAAAAGCGACGAACTGGTGCGCAAGAACAAGTCGCTCCGCAACAAGAACAAAGGTATGCTGCTGTCTTGTCGGGTACCTATTGGAAGTACCTTGCAGTAGTCTAACCCCGCCTTGTTTGTTGATTGCAAAGCTTGAGACCCGGGTTGAGCAGCTGAAGGCCTCAAAAGTCGACATGAAGAACCTCTTCTGCCGGGAGAAGGAAGCCCATGAGGTACTTGAATATGATTATAAGCAGTTGGCTTACGAGTGCGATAAGCACATGGAGCTCCGAATTGCCTCAGACCGTGACCTCGTCAACTGCTACAAATCCCTGCAGAAGCTGAACGAGGATTGCGAGAAGTTGCGGGGACAACTCAAAGAACTTGAAGAAGCCGCATTTCCCATTGCAAGGCTACTTGTGCCTCATCCGGGCGGGCCGAAGATTGCTCCATTGGTTGACCGACTGAGAGAGGCTCCTGGTCGTCTGGCGACGTATGTCAAGCATCTGGTGAAGTCCATACCCAATCAAGTCTTGGCGTACATGAAGTCGTACTTCCCCGAGGCTCCGATGGACGTAGTCGCGGGTGGACTAGCCGCCAACTGTATAGATGAGCAGTACGCGGAGCTCCTGGAGCAGATGGCGCCAATAGCTGAACAAGTCGCAGGAAAGCTAAACCTCTAGTAGTCCTGTAGGGTTAGATTGTAGCAATAGTTGTATATAAACAAAGTTGTACTGAACTTTTTTAAGTATGAATGAGAAAACTTCCATAAATGAGTACTCATTGTCGCGAGATATGTATGCGGAGTGCTCATCGTGGAGTTGTCACAAGTAGTAGTACTCGCCAGTAGGCCCGTTGAGGGAGACACAGTAAGTTAGTTGATCGATAATCAAACTTTATTACTGAAAGAAGCACACCTGGATGGCTAGGGCCGTTTTACAAGTGTAGTCACCAGGACCCGGAGGCCGCCTATGGCTAAGTAGTGATAGGGCACGTAGCCGCTTACAGCAGTAGATCCGTTAGTAGCCGTGTAGGCTGGATCTAGGAGTACATGGTCTCTTAATAGACCGCTGCTGGAGTCCTTTGACGCTCTGAGCAGCCCGAGATCCGTTAGTAGTCGTGAATGCTGTATCTTGGAGTAGAGTAGTCCGAAGACTAGTGCCTGGACCCGGAGGCCGCTTACAGCGAAGGGGTCTTAGAGTAGTCGTGCAGACTTGAGCCCCCAGGGTAGTCGAGAGACTAGGCGTAGAATCGACAGAGCTGGTCGATATTCCACGAGTTGCTGACGTCTTCACCTTCAAGAGTCTAGAGGCGGTAGGAGCCTAGTCCGGTCACCATGGCGAGCTGAGCTTGTGCAGTCTTTCCGTATTCTGGATGCGGCGGAGGACGAGATC
The DNA here is from genome assembly GCA_947561735.1 of Cenchrus americanus. NCBI lineage: Eukaryota > Viridiplantae > Streptophyta > Magnoliopsida > Poales > Poaceae > Cenchrus > Cenchrus americanus. The sequence goes on from OX387240.1 coordinate 140,070,348, forward strand.
GCCAACGTTGAAGGAGTGTTCCTTGACGTTGCGATCATGGTAGCGTCGGATACTCTCAAGGTACCTGCTGATTAGACGAGGGCAGCACAGCGAGCTTCTTCGAGCCCATCGATATCAACTCGCCTGCTATCTTCAGATATGCCTTCGTTGTATAGCTCTACTGCCGGCGAATCCCACATGGCGTCGGCAGGGAGAATTTCTTCGGAGCCGTTGACCAGGAAGTAAGGCGATTGTCCCGTTGGCTTGGAGGGTTGAGTACGCAGCCCCCAGAGCGCATTGGGTAGTTCCTTGATCCACTTGCATCCTTTTGAGTTAGCAGCATCGTGCAGTCGCTTCTTGAGAGCGTCGAGTACCATCCCGTTGGCGCGCTCGACTTGTCCATTGGCCCGAGGATGGGCAACTGAGACATATCGGACGTCGTTCCCCCTGTTCTGCAGTACTCCCAGAACTGGTGATTGTTGAAGTTGGAGCCCAGGTCTGTGATGATGCGATGGGGTAGTCCATAGCGATGCACGAGTTCATCCAAGAAGTCGAGTACTCTGTCGGCCTTGGGGCATGTGACCGGCTTGACCTCGATCCACTTGGTGAACTTGTCGATGGCCACCAAGACTCTATTGAATCCACCTGGCGCAGTCGGGAGAGGCCCAATCATGTCGAGCCCCCAGCAGGCGAAAGGCCAGGTTGGTGGTATGGTGACTAGCTTGTAGGCTGGGACATGTTGTTGCTTGGCAAAGTATTGACACACTTGGCACCTTCTGACGAGTTCTTCGGCATCGCCCAGAGCTGTGGGCCAGTAGAAGGCTCGTCGGAAGGCCTTGCTGACCAGCTTGCGTGAAGACACGTGGTTACCGCAGATGCCTTCATGGATCTCCTCCAAGATGCCCTTGCCTTCTTCTCGGGGGACGCACTTCATGAGTACTCCGGAAGATGCACCACGCCTGTAGAGCTTGTCTCCGACTAGGACGTAGGACTTGGCGTGGCGGATGAGTTGCTCGGCCAAGTTCGTGTCTGAGGGAACCTTCTGCTCGCGGATGTAGTCGATGAAGGGTTGCCGCCAGTTCACGTCTATCATCATGACCTCCTGGCCAGCTGGGGGATGTGCTGGATCAGTGGTCGGTGGCGCCGGCTCCGGGATGGATGGCGTGTGAAGCTCGTGGACAAAGACACCCGCGGGTACTTGAGCGCGGGTAGAGCCAAGCTTCGATAGGACGTCCGCTGCAACATTGTTGTCGCGGACGACGTGATGGAAGAGACCGTAGAACTTGTTCTTGAGCTTGCAAACTTCTAGGCACTAGGCGTCCATGTTCTCCTTGTTACGGTCCCAGGACTTGTTGACTTGGTTGATGACCACTGCGGAGTCGCCGTAGACTAGTAGTCGCTTGATGCCCAATGAAGCTACAAGGCGGAGCCCGTGTAGTAGAGCTTTGTACTCGGCTTCATTGTTTGAGACCTTCCAAAAGATCTACAGGACGTACCTGAATTGTTCGCCCGTTGGGGAAATCAGGAGTACCCCTGCACCTGCACCTTCAAGCTTGAGCAAGCCTTCGAAGTACATTACCCAATGCTCTGGGCGCTCAATTGGAGTAGGTTGCTGATTTTCCCGCCACTCTGCCATGAAGTCGACTAGTGCTTGCGACTTGATGGCTGTTCGTGGCTTGAAGTTGATATTGAGGGCGCCGAGTTCGACTGCCCACTTCGAGATCCTTCCAGTAGCATCTTGGTTCCGCAAGATGTCGCCGAGCAGGTAGTCGGTGACGACGGAGATCGAGTACTCTTGGAAGTAGTGTTGTAGCTTCCGCGAGGTGATGAGCACTGCATACAGTAGCTTCTGTACTAGGTGATAGCGTGCCTTAGATTCCGACAGGACCTCGGCCGCCGAGTAGTCCGGTTCTTGTGGCCCGGGTAGGCGTGGCCGTCTTCCCCGCCGCTCGACGACGATGGCGATGCCGACCACATGAGTAGTCGCGGCGAGGTAGAGCGGTAGCTACTCTTTATTGCGAGGAGCCGTGAGGGCCCGGGGCTTGGATAAGAAGTCCTTGAGCTGAGCAAGGGCTTGGTCTGCCTCTGGAGTCCATGCGAACTTCTCTTGATGCTGAGTAATTTGAAGAAGGGGAGCCCCCGTTCTCCAATCTTCGAGATGAATCTGTTCAGGGCCGCCATGCACCCGATTAGCTTCTGCACATCTTTGATGCACGTGGGAGCTTTCATGTTGGTGATGGCGGAGATCTTCTCGGGATTGGCTTCGATGCCGCGATGGCTGATGATGAAGCCGAGTAGTTTGCCTGACGGTACGCTGAAGACGCACTTGTTCGGGTTGAGCTTCCAGCGGTACTCTCGCAAGGATGCGAAAGTCTCTTCAAGATCGGCGATAAGCGTGTCAGAGTTTCTGGTCTTGACGACCACATCATCCACATAGGCTTCGACGTTCTTGTTGAGCTGCCTCTTGAAACGAGCCCGGATAGCTCGCCGGTGGTAGGTAGCGCGGCGTTCTTCAACCCGAAGGACATGGTCGTGTAGCGATACGTGCCAAACGGGGTGATGAACGCGGTCTTCTCTTGGTCTTTTTCCTTGATAGCGATCTGGTGGTACCCGGAGTAGCAGTCGAGGAAGCAGAGCAGGTCGCAGCCCGCCGTGGAGTCGATGACTTGGTCTATCCGCGGCGACCCGAAGGGGTCCTTTGGGCAGTGCTTGTTGAGGTCGGTGTAGTCGACGCACATCCTCCACTCGTTCAAGTTCTTCTTGCGGACGAGGACGGGGTTGGCTAGCCACTCAGGATGGAAGACTTCTCTGATGAAGCCGGCCGTGAGTAGTTTGGCGAGTTCATTCTTGATGGCATCCCGTCTGTCGTCGGCGAAGTGGCGGAGGTGTTGTCGCTTCGGGGTAGCTTTAGGGTCGACGTTGAGTGAATGCTCGATCAGATTCACCGGGCACCCACGGCATGTCGACCGGTTTCCACGCGAAGATGTCTCGGTTAGCCCGGAGGAAGCTGGCGAGCATGTCTTCCTATTTCGGGTCGAGGCCCGCCCCGATGGTGGTGGTCTTGCTGTTGTCACCTGTCCCAAGGTCAATCGTCTTGACTTGAACCTCCTCAGCTGGCTGAGGCTTGTTGGCGTTGTCTGACTTCTCCGGAATGTCGAGTTCACTTGGGGCAAGCTTCTTGGATGCAGCGTAGATCTCCATCATTGCGTTGGTACTTGATTCGTGGCTGCGAGTTCCACAGCTTCTGTGTCGCAGTCGAAGGATATCTTCAAGTCCCCTTGCAGCGAGAGTACACCGGCCGGACTTGGCATCTTGAGTACCAAGTACGTGTAGTGAGGTACCGCCATAAACTTGGCGATAGCTAGTCTGTCGATGATGGCATGGTAGGAAGTCTCGAAGTCCGCGACTTCGAACTTGATGTACTCAGTGCGGTAGTTTTCCTTTGTCTCCCCAAAGGTAACTGGCAGGACCACTGAACCCAGTGGGATAGCCGCGTTCTGGGGACGATGCCGTAGAAAGGCGAAGTGCTCTTGGTGAGCATGTGGGTGATGTCGAGCTTCATCTTCTTCAAGGTCTTGGTGAAAAGGACGTTGAGCCCGCTTCCACCGTCGATGAGGACCTTGTTGAGTCTGGAGCCCGCAACTACCGGCTTCAGGACGAGTGGAAACCGTCTTGGTTCAGAGAAGCTTGTCCATTGATCCGCGCGGGAGAAGCTAATGGGTACCTCCGACCACCGGAGAGGGGTCGGGACCGCTGGTTCAATGCTCAAGACTTCTCGTCGGGTGGCCTTCTGAGCCCGTCGGTTGTGTAGTCCGCCGAAGAGGACGTTCACCGTCTTGTCGGGTTCCTGGAAGTCGTCATTGCCCTCGTCGGCCTTTTTCATGCCTTTCTTGTCGTGAGGGTGTCATGGTTCTGGAGTGTCCTTGAGTGCTCGCCGGAGTTGGTAGCACTGCTCGGTGGTGTGGTTGCCGTCCAGATGCCACGGGCACTTCTCTTTCAGCAAGTCCTTGAAGCCGCCCGAGGTCTTCTTCGAGTTGTCTTTCGCGGGCGCCGGATAGCCGTGGCAGGTGTTGTACGGCTTGCGCTTGTGATTAGGACCCGAGTAGTTGGTGCTTGCGACCACCTTGGTTCCGTTGTTGTTCTTCGTTGCCGCTCGTGTTCTGCTTGCTCTTGCCACGGATGGCGTCGTACTTGGCGTTAGCCTTGTCTTCTTCATCAGCCCAGGAGGTGATCATGTCCTTGAGGTGGGTGATGGAGCTCGGGCGGCGACGACTGAAGTCTTCAAATGTGCGACGGTGGTAAAGACCGTCTTGGAAGAGGTCGATGACCTCCTTGTCAGTGACATCGACTATGGTGGTGCGCTTGTCGAAGAAGCGCCGCGAAGGGTCTCGCCCTGTTCCGGCTTCACCATTGCCAGGTCCATGCGAGTACACGAGCGGCCCATAGCGCCCGCGAAGTTGCTGGTGAACTGTTCCTTGAGCTGGTCCCACTTGTCGATCGAGTACTTCTCGAGTGACTCGAGCCATGAAAGTGGAGCTTGATCCAGGCAGAAGGGAAAGTAGAGGCACTTCGTGTCATTATTGCCATCATCGTTTTCGATGGAGAGGGCGTAGCATCTGAGCCACTGTACTGGATCTTGCTTCGCGTCGTACTTGGTGATTCCCAGTGGTTTGAATTTCTCTGGGAGAAGTAGATTGCGAAGCCGTGCGGAGAAGGAGGGGAAGCCGTCGTTGTCGCCCGCCGTGGAGGACTTTTTGCGCCGTAATTCTTCAATTTTTTGGCGGGCGTCGAAGCCGCCACGTGAAGCGCCGGAGGCATGGCTATTCGCGTGGCCTCGGCCACCGCGGTCGCCTCCGCCCCTGGCTCTCCTGCCACCTCCGTGGTTGGAGCTCCCGCCGTCACTACCTCCGCCACCAGGATCACAATGAGGGATAATATCACGGTTGCCGCCGGCGCCGCCGGCGCTGTTGCCACCATGAGAAGGTCTGTCGGCCGATGCCCGAGTACGGTTGGGGTTAGCCAGTAGTTCTCCTCGGGTACGGTTGTGTCCGTTGTCCGCACTGCGACTTGTGGCTTCGTTGTCTTGTTGGCGATTCCTGACGGGAGGCACTTGAGCGATCATGTTGTTGACTCGCATGAAGTAGGCGTCCTCTACGAGCTTGGTGATGACTTCTCCCGCGCGCATCCCCTGAGCCTGATGTGCTATCGTGGTGATAGACATGAGGCATTGCTCTGGGGTAGTGTGCACCCGATTTTCGACTTGATCGAGAGCCTCCGTGAGGTTCCGGATGGGTAAGGACTCGTGGAGACGTCGGCGCCGTTCGTTCTGCTTTCTGTTGCGTTCACGTCGGGCGTCCCTGTTGGCGTCGGTCTTGTCTGCGGGTGTGTTAGCAGACAACTCATCTGCTGAGATATCCTCGAGATATCGGTCATGGAATGTTCCTGAGGGTCCCGGCATCTCGTTGGTAGTCATGAAGACTTGACGATCAGGAGAGCCGAGGCTGGAGTCGCTAGTCGCCACCTCTGTTGGAGTGTGCTCCTCAGCTGGAGCTAGCAGTGTTCCCTTGTGGAAGGGGAGTGAGTCGAGGTAGACGACGCAGCGTGAGCTCCCGTCTGTCAGGTATGCGGGCTTGCGATCCGGCCAGTAGACGAATCTGCTGGCGGGTGTAGATGTTATAACCAGACCGGAGGCTGGTCCTGACAGTGGTTGCTCCGTCATGTAGTTCTCGGACTCGGGCTCGTCAGGGTCCGCCCCGAAGTCGAACTCGTAGGAGGAGTCTGAGTAGTAGCCGGAGATGGGGTTGGAGTCTGAGTTGTACTCGGAGACGATCTCCTTCCCAGCCCGGCATGCGGAAAGAGCCTTCGCACGGGCCTTGCTAGCGATGCAGAGGCCGTATGGGAAGTGCTCATGGCGTGGGGAGTCCGCACACGATGGCTCGATAGTCGGCTCGCATGCGATGGCCCACAGGGAGGTTGAGTTCGAGTTGGAGTCGGATCCAAGCTCGAAGTCGGTGTGCTGGTTGTAGAGCGAAATTTCGCTGAACTTCCCGGTGAGATCGCCCGTGACTACTTCGGGAAGCGTCACGAGCCCGGTCTTCGAGTTGGGCGGCATGGTGAGGCGGCGCTGGAAGGATCCGGCGCCGTCAGTAGTGCAGATCCAGGAGCCGAAGACAAAGGTGTCACCGCGGTTGAAGGCGACAGTTGGCTTCATGAAGATTGAAGCCGTCGAGTTCGCCATGTGATCTTCAGCGAGATCCCCTACCTGGCGCTCCAGCTGTCGGTGTTTTAGACCGGCAACCTACCAAGGGGAGTACCCGAGGTAGATGAATGTGGCCTCGCCGAGATCGGTAACTCGAAGGAAGAGACATGTGGCACACAATTTAGACAGGTTCGGGCCGCTAGGTGCGTAATACCCTACGTCCTGTATGATGCGTAGCTCTGGATTGATCGGGTGTGATTACAAGATGATGCATAATAAGAGAGAAGGACCCTGCCTCGCCTTATATAGTCCGGGAGGCAGGGTTACAGGTTGGTTTAGGGAGAGAGTACTAGTCGGGTATGTCTAGGAGTCCTCTACACAGTACAAGGTATGTATAGCTTCCTATCCGAGTACTTCTCCACCGTAGTCCTTGCGCCTCACACCATCGGGTGTCGTGTGGCACAAGCTGGGTAGTCACAGGGGCCCACCGAGTAGTCGGTCCTGGTACCCACCGAGGTAGTGGGCCCAGGGAGGTCCATACGACAGGGTTGGCGCTTTGCAGCCACAACACGGAATCTGGAGATATACAAGGAGTGCATTCACCAACTGAAGGAATCTAAACAAAGAAGGTGTTTGCCTTTTTCCATTTCCAAAAGAGGAGAAGGTCCCGAGTAGGCACGCCCTAGGAACCTCCCCCAGACTTTACTAAAGGGGCAAAAGGGCTCCCTTCCCTCCCTCAAGAAGGAAGCCCTGCAAAATAAACTATGAAAAGAAAAAGAGGGAGCTATGCTAAATGGAGGACGCGACCATCCACCGATCCTCGAACCACACATGGTCCTCATGGTGAGCCCCGGCGCCACTGCCTGGCGGCGTCGGAACTCCCATGGTGGCTCTGCGGTCCAGAGGCACGTAGAGAGGTAGAGGAAGTGTTGCATTTGCACGGGAGGGCACGTAGTGTCACGAGAGGCGGATGGGGAGTGGCCTCCGCTAGTTAAGGAAAGTGAGTAGAGAAGTCTAGATACAAAACTAGATAGCGAGCGGAGGAGTTTGGAGAGGCTATTGGATTCATCTCTTACTGTAATTTTGTTATTTTGCTAGTGGCTCTAGGAGATGCTCTTGGCTTGTTTTAGCCCATACATGAATAGGACTGCATAGAAGGTGCGACCATCGATGAGTTTCTTTTTGAACGAGAAGAACCTCTAATTAATCCCTCCAGATCGCAAAAGGTGTACCTTTTTAATAAACAAACGGTGTTCTTTTGATTTTTTCCAATTAAGTCAAACATCTTATGTTTGATGAAGTTTATATAACAATACATCAATACTTTTGATGTCTGCAAATGTTTTTTGGATTCATTACAAAATATATTCTCATAGCAAGCCTCTTTAGTGTTTAAATATTGATTGCCTTTATTGTAAGCTTAGTCAAACTTAAAATAATTTGACTTGAGACAAAAACCAAAACAGACACTCTTTTAGGGGTGAAGGAAGTATTGATTTTAAATGTGTTTCTTTGATTTTTGTTGTTGAATACTCCCTCTATCCAAAATATAACTATGTTTAGTTTTTTTTCAAAAGTCAAACTTTTCAACTTTGACTATCTCTATCTCTATATTACGAAACTTGGGTCCAAGCTGGGGCACCAGATTGAGCCACGTCACTGGATATTCTAGTTGTCAGATTGGGTCTCACTTCGATCGAACGGCCATCTTTACGGCATGTGCAACCCAATCTGTATACTGTCATTTTTGTAATTGCACCCCCACCTCAGCGAACAGACGAGGTCACGTAACTTCGCCAAAGGACGAGGTCGTCCATTGTACTAGGCGGAGGCGACACAGGCGGGCGGGTTGTACGCCGCCATCTCCTCCAGGCGACAGCCCGCTCGGATCACCTGCACCCGCGTGCTCCCGTCAAAATCTCCAAAGACTCCCAGCTCACCGCAGCCCCACCGGACGCAGCCCCGCCACCACCTTGGCTGGTCGCAATCCCGACCGCAGCCCCAGGAGAAAGAGCAGACAAAGGATGAAGAGAAGAGCAGCCATATTGGGAGAAAAGGAGGGAGAGAAAAAACTGGATGCAGCCATGGCCGAATGGTGCGAACCTAGTCATGTGAGGGGCATGGCGGCGCGGGCCTCTCAGCCCATCCGGCCTCCGGTTCAGATCCTACCGAAGCCATGAGCGGGCACATGAATAAATTTTGAGACGGTGGATCACTACCATGGTGAGTGTGAATGGACGGAACTCTGAAGCAACTAAAGAACGGTTATGGCTAATGGTGATAGTCAACGCCTCAATGGATTCTAGTGATGAGGATGAGTTTGGACCTATGAAATATCTTAGCCATTTTACCACATGGCCCTCATAGAATTAGAAAACAGTGCATAAATACTTTAAGCAGGCAAAAAATAACAAAAATTTTATGCTATGATAATATTAAAAAATTAGCCACACAACGGTGTACACAAATCAATTTGTAGTTGATCTTAACCTTATGCAAATCATTAAATAACTTACAAACAACATATCTATCTATGGGTTGTATGATTTGTATGTACATTTGTCTGTCTAAGTGTTGTACATGCCCTTAGGTATGAAATCCAGCTTCTGACGTCATCTAGAAGGGACCAAGAGGACCCAGCAAGCAGCAACGTCCCTGTGAGACATGGGTACCCCTGGGTCCTCACCGACCAGGCTCACGGCCGTCCCCAACAAGTGGGTCCGGCCTACTAGAAGACCCGCCAACCTGTTAGTGGGCCCAACTGACCTAGTTGGCGGCCCACACGATCTCCTAAAGACCTTCCAGAAGATTCCCTAGATGACCTAGTTCATCACGACCTCAAGACTTGGCTTACAAGACAAGACCTCGGTGGATTTCGCCCAAAGCAGATCAACGGGATATGGCAGGATGTGTAACGTAGACTTAGGTCTCCTAGTCGTAACCGACCAGGAGTCTGGGAACCGACCTCATCCACTGACCAATATAAGGCGGACGAGGTGACCCTTGTACTCATACGCAATCCTCAAGCAATCTACACCAACAACTGAACGTAGGGTTTTACTCTCCAGAGGCTCGAACTAATATAAACTCGTCGTGTTCTCTGTGTTCCGCATACTCGTGTGCGACCTTCGAGTTCTTAGCCTTAAATTCTACCTCACCGAACAACTAAACCATAGGGATTAACACCCCTGTGGGCTGTATAGATCTCACCATCTAATAGTTTGCGCGCCAGGTAGGGGAGGAATCAAGGTTCTTCGTGCAACTCGATGGCTTCGACTAACGGTGTCATCTTCCTGGAGAGCATGACGGACATCCTCGCCAATCCCGTCAGCATCTGCTTCGGCTCAATGCCGGCAAAATCCACCGCTCCAGCCACCTGCCTCATCATCCAAGGCAACGCGATCACCACCGATCAACAGATCAGAACAGATCTGCTGACAGAAACCCACCCACCCACTCCTAGCGACCTGATCGCTGGGATTGATCGTGTCGAGGGCATGCTCTCCGACATGATCAAAGTCTGCGAACGCGTTAAGCGCCCTCGCAGGACCTCATCTTCATCCAGCACGCCTCTTGGCTTGTGCAACGCAGCTCACGTAGCATCCCGCTACATGAAACGCAAGATCCAGGTCGAATCTAGACCTAAGATACAAGATCGTGGAAGCCATAGGAGTCACCTTGACAAACCCTGCCCTATCCACGAGAATCCAAAACACACAGCACGACAGTGCCATGTCCTCAAGAAGCTTCGTCGACCTCTCACTGCGGCCCATCGCCACCAGCTGAACCGAGAGTCATCTCCGGACCACCTCACGTTCTAGATCGCTCGCACGACTATCTCCCCGAACTATCAGGGAGAAGACCTCGAGACTCTAGATCACCAGATCTTGGTCGTCTCTGCAGATGTACCACCTCAAGATGGAGAGACAAATGAACAACGCCAAGAGCGTGAGAACGCCAACACTGCCAGAGCTGTTCGACGACAACAAGAGCTTGATGTTGCTGCCCCAGGTGCAAGTCAGCAACCACTCAACACCGGACATGTCAATGACAACGCCGGGCAACAAGCACCTGCGGCACCGGTTGCCCCTCAGTAGCGACGCCACGACAATCAACATCGCGCCAACCGACTACGTGCCAGAGACCTCCTCAGGGACTTTGAGTGTGATGGTCTTGAAGTTTACAACTCTCCTCAAACCAACTTGGAGCCGCTCTGTGACAACCCCATCCGAGATAATTCCATACTATCGCCTAAACCACTCCATTTGGTCATTAAGTGATAATAAAGAATCATCCCGTTGAGTGCTGCCGGGTTTACGCCCGATAAATCACTTGAAAACACAGAGAGGATCGAACGTATACATTAAAACTCACACGAAGGAGAGTCCAGAGTGCCTTACAATTAACATCAAATTCTCCGTAGGGTCCATTATTGCAAATCATAGTTCTTGACATGAAAGTAAATGGTTCAGAGTTTATTAAAACAGCGGAAGATAACTAAGCGGTATGATCAACATCATAGGAGGCATGTCCATGATGCAATCACTCATCCTCATCCACCCATTCCAGCTCCCAGCCAGGTGGAAGTTCTCCGGGCCACACATCACATACATTACCTGGAAACAACATTTAAATAGCAAGGCTGAGTATACTAATACTCAGCAAGACTTACCCGTCTAAAAGAAAGACTTTACCTCTAATCATGCAAGGTTTTTGGCTAGTGGTTTGTTTGCCAAAAAGCTACTAAGTAGTGAATCTTTACTTTCACATTTTAGCTCATGTTCTAGTAGAAGTAATCATTACTAGATAAGCAACTATTGCAATCATAGTTGTTCAAACAATTAATCAAATAATAATCTTCACAAAGTTCCATCATAAAGGAATATCATGGCCAGTAGATTAAGTAGTCTCAGATAACGGTGAGAGATCGACAATCGATTGATTTAAACCTTGCAAGGTGGGCCTAAACACAAAGGAGGTGCCCTCACTAAGAGTTCACCAACCAGGCGGTTCCCGTCATTCTTCGGTTTGGGGATAATAGCTCACAGTCTTAAGTATAAGGTTTACTGGGCTACGCCACTAAGGTCACCCAGTCTCACGCATGCACTCAAGTGGCGAGCCCGGGGCTGCAACCCTAAGAGTAGTGATAGTAAAACCCCGTACTGCCTAATTTAGGTACTAGGCTTACCGTGCCCATTTCCGACAAGTGTTTAGTACTTTCAAACACTTAACCAACAAAGCCATTGGACCAGAGCCCAAATCCCATACTCTTACCGCATGAGAAATCCATTTATCAATATGGTGATTCCATAAAGGAGATCATATTCTTGCGAGTGACGAACATCACTCGACTTGTACCGGATCCTTAGAGCATAGCAACTAGCGACCTAACATGCTAGTAAAAGATCATAGGTACTTAAGAATCATGCAACTAGGGTTTCAATCAACTTCTGAATGTAAATGCACATAAAATAACAATGATAAATTCGGAAGCTTAAAAATAAACACATAGGTTAATGATTAAACTGGGGCTTGCCTTCGTCAGCACAAGCAGACACACAAACTTCCGGACTTTGGTCTGGGTCTTGCTCTACGGTCACGTAGTGCACGTCTCCTCCTGCTCCCTCGTCCTCGTCAGCCGGCACGAGCGTGTAACTACCGTCGGGGATTTCTACACGGAAGATGCACATGCATTAATTAGGGTGTAATTAATTTAATTTAACCAAAACAGTAGCAAATAGGCACAAAGAGCACATGGAGGACCATATTCACCTTGACAAAAGCATTTAACATAATCTCTATAAAAGATAATCCAAAAAGGCTTATTTATCTTCTCTTTAGGGTGATTATGTGCACATAATTAACTTAAATTCACAAACAGCAAGGAAATGTGTTTTCATTTCTCAAATTACATCCCTAACTCATCTATAGGGTCTAAGCATAAAAAGGATAATTTTTCCATTTATTTCCCTCACAAGCCTATTATAGTTCCTCCACTTTTATTCAAACAAAAGCCTCTTAACAAGCCAAACTAACACACACTGGTCTCTCAGACCAAAAACACTTCATTAGTACGGCAAGTGCACAAATTGCAGCTATGAACATAAATGGACAAAACATAGCATTTCTAGCTAGCATAAAAAGGATAAATGCATACAAAAATAAATATAGCACTTCTAGAGCCAAACTTTCTCCTACTCACTCTCTGGTCTAAAACACGCCTAGAAACCAACAAACACATATATAGCCATTCCAGATCTTGATCTACACATTTATGATTAAAACCAAGCATAAATCAGGAACAAATATTTCTAACAGTCCAAAAATCATGATTAATTTAGCAAAGGTGTATCTAGGCATAATATGAATATTCCCAGAAGTGTAGCTCCAAAATATATTTATTTTTTGCTACAAAAATCATTAAGGCAGAAAAGGCATAAATACTAGATAAATCACAATAAAAGATTCCTTCAGTAACTTTGTGCAAATTTTTGCACAGGACCTACACATGCTAGTACTCACAACATATCCAAAAATCAGCTCAAGATCATGTGTGGATTTTGCAGTACAACAGATCTAGGTAAAAGGGATTTCTATTTTTCTTGTGAAAACTGAAGCTCAAAAGTATAAAGTTTTGTAAAAGTTGTAGTTCTAGTCACACAGAGCACAACAAAATTGGTTTTGCAATTTTCGGATTTTTCTACGATTTGATATGGATTTTACAAGTCACTGGACTAAGGGGTGAAAAATTGAAGAATCTACTTCTGCTTGGGCCCTTGGAAAGGTTAAAACTTCACAAAAAAACCCATTGGATCTCACAAGCATACCCTCGGGGAAAAGAACCTGCACACGCGTGCCCTTCCGCGGTGGGGCAAGCTCGCCGGCAGCGAGGTAGGGCCGGGGGAGGTAAACAAGCGAGGGGATCGTCGATAGGGCTGACCCGTGACCGATCTGCGTCGGTGGCTTGGTCGGAGAAAGGCCCGGCGATGGCCGGCGGCGAAGCAGTGGCGGTGCGGCTGCCGCAGCTTGGATTCTGGCGCAATGCAGGCGAGGCTAAGCCATTGTGCGCCTGTGGAAGCTCAAGTGGGGGCTAGGGAAGAGATTAAGGTCGTGGGATGGTCACGAGCGCGAGCGGAGGTGCGAGTTCACCGGCGCCGCTAATGGCGGGCGGCGGCAGACTGCGGTGTTGCTCGGGTGCGCGCGAGGAAAGAAGGGGGAGGGGTTTCATAGGCCCGACGACGCGTCGGGGCGGTTTCGCCCGAGCTTCATGGCCTACAGGAGCAATGGCATGGGCGCGGAGGCGGCGGCGACGTGCGGAGGCCCGACGGCCAATGGCGGAAGGCGGTTCGCCCGCCGGCGAGTGCGGGGAGGCCGCATGGCACTGGCCTAGGCCACCTGCGCGCGTCATGAGCCTTAGGTGCACAGTGGTAATGGCGCCGGCCTCAGACCGCGGGGTATCCTGGTGCCTCGGCATGCGCACACGCTCGGGGTACGACGGGGTCGACGTGGCATGTCGCGACACGACATCGCGCACGGGCTCTCCCGGCTCAAAAACAATTCAAAGTGGCCCTGTTTGATTCAATTTTTGTCCAAACTTTGCAACAGAAGTGCACAAACATTTGAATACAAAAGTTGCTCAGTAACTTACCCTCTACCACTCATACAAAAGCTCTAGGGTGGTTTGAGCAATAGATCGAGCATAAATTGCAGAGAAACTTGGCAGAAAACTCGGCGCCCAGAACAATGGGTCAGCGCATTGACTTGCATTTTTCACAACTTTCCCTTGCAAACCAGCAATGCCACTCAACAGGAAAGTTGTGTGCCTCGACAAACTGCACAACTTTCCCATTGGGAGATTTTGAAGTGTTTAGTGGAATTTTGGAGAACGTGCCAAAAGTTCTAGGTTGACATTGAAGGTCAAAGGGATAACTAGGGTTTATGCTAGGGTTTTGACTTGGGGTTGACCAAGGGTGGTTAGGGACTAGATTAAGAGAGTCACTAGCACTATTTAACGCTGAGTAAAAACATGGGGTGTTACACGCTATTGCCGCCCTAAACCATCTCAAAGATTCTCCGGCGGTACGACGTCTTCAAGCTAACATTCACATCGCCGCTGCCCACATTGAAGGAGGCCCTGGATACAGTAGATCCACAACAAGTTCTTATTCTAGGAGCAGATCAGAACATCCTCACCAACGACGTCGCAGCCAGGGTTCCCATGAGCCCGTGGCTGAAGAGGGACGAGGTGAAAACGAAGTCGTGCAGCCGGTCAACCTCGCTGCCAATGTTGTAGCTAATGCTCCAGCTAACCCTGCACCTAATGCTCCAGAAAATGCTCCAGCTAACGCGCTGGCAATGTCGCCAACAACGCAGCTAACGCTGCCAACATTCAGGGAAACGCCGCCGCAAACCCAAGACACAATGCAGGAGCTCAACAAGCCAATCGCTCTTGATGCCAACAACCCATCCAAGCAGCGTACCTCCGACATATGCACGACCAGGTTCTCCTGCGACGTGCCCACTACGACCAAGACAATGGCCCTCCTGATGACCTTTACGTCATCCCGACAGCTTACGCCCCGTCAACAAGCCCGGGAGCAGTCAACAACTTCCCTGCGTTCTCATGACGTCTCCGGACAATCAGATACCCCAAGGACTTCAAACCGGCCATTGAAAAATACGACGGTCGCTATGACCCAAGTATATGGCTCAAGATGTACAGCATTGCGACACACGCCTCTGGAGGAAATGAAGACCACATGGTGGGATACTTCCCCCCTTGTGATGGGCAAAGCACCACTCCTGTGGCTCGACAATCTCCCAGCAGAGTGCATCACCTCCTGGGCAACACTGTCTCGCCTTTTCACAACCAAGAACCAGGCGACCTATAATTGCCCTGGCAACACTCACCACCTCGCCAGAGTGCGGATGAGACGTGATGAAACTCTCCGTGAGTACACCAACCGCTACTTCGAAAACAGCAACACTCTTGCAGGGGTTAAAGACGAGGACATCATCGCCTACTACAAGAAGGGGATCACTAATATCAAACTATTTGAGAAGATCCATGAAGCTGACGCACATACCATCGCCGACCTCATGGCCTACGTTGACAAGCTAGTTGACACCCAAGACGCGGTGATGCACGACTTCAACGACGAAGACCACAATGACGGAGGAAACAGGTCGCGCAAGCGATCTGGCGAAGCCTACATGACAGATCCACAAAGACCTTCCACCTTCCTCGAAGGTGACTTCAACATGGTCATGGACGACCAGTGCCAGTTCCACCGCGACGCTAAACACACCATGAGGGTGTACGAGCAATTGAAGCATGCCCTTGGAGTTCCGTCTAACTCGAAGAAGACCAAGAGCAGCAACAACGACGACCAGGACGGTGACCGACGCTTCGACAACCATAACCAACGACATGATCGACGTGATTACCATGATCGCAGGCCCTATCCTCGCAATGACGACAGGGATCGACGTGATTATCGTCGTGACTACCGCCACGACGACAGACACGGTGACTATCGTCGCAATGATCGCAATGACAGGCGTAACGACCGCAAGGATGATCGCCGTGATGACCAGCGTAATGATCGCCGAGATGACCGGCGCGATGACCGACGTCGCCAGGACGACCACAGCTGCCACGACAACACTCGCAAAGAACGGTCTCCACCACCACCACCTAAAGAAGGCAATCCCAATGGTGCGTTCCAGTCAGCCAACCGAGAGATCAATTTCAACGTCAGCGGTCGCCAAGCGACCAAAAGCAACAGACAGAACCGATCAAATGCAAGGGAGATCGGACATGTCAACACTGAAACCCCGCAGCCTCTGTGTTGGTCTGAGTTCCCAATCACTTTCTCCAGGAAAGATCATTGGGTTCACATCCCTGACCCCGGTACCTACCCACTGGTCGTTAACCCCATGGTCGATGGGGCCTTCCTACCTAAGACCCTCATCGACGGGGGCAGTAGCTTGAACATCATCTTCACGGAGACGTTACGCAAGATGAAGTTCGACTTCAACAAGATGACTGCTTGTGATGAACCCTTCTACGGGGTCGTGCCCGACAAGGCTGCCTACCCCATAGGCCGTGTATGCCTACCGGTCACCTTTAGCACAAAAGAGAACTTCCGCACGGAATACCTGACGTTCGAGGTCGCGAACTTCTGCTCCTCGTACCACGCCATACTCGGGCGACCTATTCTCGCCAAGTTCATGGCCATACCCCATCACACCTACCTCATCATGAAGATGCCATCACCAAACGGAATTCTCTCCGTCCTCGGGGACATAATGGTCTCCTACAATTGCGAAAGCGCTACCGTCGAGCTCTCCAACGACTCCGCGGTTAGAGCTGCAGCAACAGTCAAGCTCGCCCAGGCAGCCAAGATCGACCAAACCACTCTGGAGGTGCCAGAACAGAAACACACAAGCACAACTTTGGACCCAAGTCCAGCCGTTAAGAAGGTTTGCCTCGGCCTACCAATGCATCCAAGGAAGTCGTCATCGGGGCCAACCTCGACCCCAAATAGGAACTCGCGCTCACCAGTTTCCTCAGGGAAAACGCTGACATCTTCGCATGGAGCCCGCCCGACATGCCCGGTGTCCCCAGGGAGCTGGCTGCGCACACACTTGAAGTCAACAAAACCGCACGACCTATCAAGCAAAAGCTCCGGTGATTTGCAAAAGATAGAAAACAAGTCATAGAAGTAGAAGTCTGTAAGCTCTTAGCCGCAGGATTCATCAGAGAATGTAAACACCTGGTTTGGCTCACAAACCCGGTTCTTGTACCAAAGAAAACTGGCGGATTAAGGATGTGTATCGATTACACAGACCTCAACAAGCACTGCCCGAAAGATCTCTTCCCTCTTCCTAGCATCGACCAGGTCGTGGACTCCACGGCTGGCAGCGTTCTACTCTGTTTTCTCGACTGCTACTTAGGGTATCACCAGATAGCTCTGCATCCCGATGACGAAGACAAAATGACGTTCATAACGCCTCACGGCATCTACTGCTACAAGGTCATGACCTTTGGCCTGAAAAACGCTGGAGCAACATATCAAAAGGCAATTCAGAAGTGTCTGGCGTCACAGATCGGGAAGAACATCAAAGCTTATGTAGACGATGTGTTCGTCAAGACCACCAAAGAAGATCAGCTCATCGCCGACCTCACTGAAACCTTCGCCAGCCTACGAGAGTTCCAGTGGAAGCTTAACCCAACCAAGTGTGTCTTCGGTGTGCCCTCTGGATTGCTCCTGGTCTTCATGGTCGGGCACCGAGGCATTGAAGCCAACCCCGCGAAGGTCGATGCTATACGCAAGATGGCCAAGCCATCCAACAAGAAAGATGTCATGAAGCTCAGAGGAATGATGACGGGTCTAGGTCGTTTCATCAGTAAGCTCAGCGAGAAAGGCTTACCCTTCTTCAAGCTATTGAAGAAGGTAGACAAGTTCGTGTGGGACGACGAAGCCCAAAAAGCATTTGAAGCTCTTAAAGCATCCTTGACAACACCACCAATCATGACTCCCCCAATCCCAAAGGAAACACTCCTACTCTACATCTCTACCACCACTAATGTGGTCAGTACAGTCCTCATCGCTGAACGAGAAGAAGAAGGGCAGGCCTATCATGTTCAGCGACCTGTGTACTACGTAAGCGAGGTCTTGGCCAACGCTAAGACACGTTATACTTAGCCTCAGAAGCTGCTCTACGCACTCCTGATTACGTCGAGAAAGCTTCGTCACTACTTCCAAGCTCACAAGATCGTGGTCCCATCATCGTTCCCACTAGGAGAGATCATCCGCAACTGCGACGCCAACGGTCGCATCGTCAAGTAGTCGGTTGAGCTTGGAGAATTTGAAATCGAGTTTTTCCCCTGGCAAGCGATCAAGTCGCAGATCCTCGCAGACTTTGTGTCTGAGTGGACAGAAATCGAGATGCCCCCTCCCAAGGAGCGGCCTGAACACTGGATAATGTACTTCAACGGTGCCCTCAACCTCGAAGGAGCAGCCGCAGGCGTATTACTCAGCTCTCCTCAGGGGGAGCAACTTAAGTACGTCCTGCAGATTCACTACAAGGCCTCCAACAACGATGCAGAGTACAAAGCCCTAATCCACGGGCTCCGCATAGCAGTGTCCTTGGCATCAAGCGACTACTGACTTTTGGCGATTCCAAGGTCGTCATCGAGCAAGTCAATAAGGAGTGGGACTGCGTCAAGGACATGATGGATGCTTACTGTGCTGAGATTCGCAAACTTGAAGGCCACTTCGAGGGTTGAGTTCCAGCACGTCCCACGAAACAATAACGTGGCTGCTGATGTACTTTCCAAACTAGGATCTCGATGAGCTCTAGCCCCAGCAGGCGTGTTCGTCCAAGACCTACGCAAGCCTTCAATCAAGCTTCTGGATTCAGATAATCCAGATCCACCCCAACACGATCAAACCTCTGCACCGCCCCGCGACGTGCTGATGTCAGAAAAAGAAGATGATTGGCGCAAGCCCTTCATAGACCTTATACTCGACCAGCTCGTCCCCGACGACAAAGCAGAAAGAGAGCGTATCACACGACGAAGTGCCAACTACGTCGTGATTGGTACTGACCTATACAAAAAAGCCGCCTCTACTGGCGTCTTGATGAAGTGCATCCTAAGATCAGAAGATCTCCAGCTCTTAGCTGAGATCCACAACGGCGAGTGTGGCTGCCACGCGACATCCACTAACTTGGTCGGCAAGGCATACTAATCTGGATTCTACTGGCCCACGGCCATGACCGACGCCAAAGACCTCATTAAGAGGTGCAAAGGATGCCAATTCTTTGCCAAATAGCAGCGCCTGCCGACTCAGGTCCTGCGCACCATCCCTCCATCATGGCCCTTCGCCATGTGGGGTCTCGACTCCGTAGGACCATTTCGTACCGCCCCAGGTGGCTACAAACACATACTAGTGGTCATCAACAAATTCACCAAGTGGATTGAAGTCCGACCTGTTGCGAAAGTAACATCAGAAGAAGCGGCAAAATTCATGGGAGATATCACACACCGCTTTGGTGTGACCAATAGGATCATCACCGACTTAGGCGCAGCCTTCACCAGCTCCGCCTTCTGGGATTTCTGCCAAGATAATACTATCGACGTCTACTACTCCTCGGTCGTCCACCCTCGGTGCAACGGCCAAGTAGAACGAGCCAACGGCATGGTCCTTCGGGCTCTCAAAGATCGTATCTACGACGACGCCTCCAACTACGCCACCCGATGGCTAGCCGAGCTACCGCACGTGATTTGGGGTCTAAGGACCCAAGTCAGCTCCGCCACGGGCTTTTCGCCCTTCTTTCTAGTCTACGGATTAGAAGTCGTACTACCCACCGACGTCGCTTTTAGAGCTCCACGCATACAGTTCTACGAGGAAGGAGAGGCTGAACAAACACTCTACGTCGACCTCGACAGCCTCGAAGAACAGAGGCTCACCGCCATCATGAGACAAGCCCGTCACGATCAACAACTTCGACGCTATCACGACCGCAACGTTAAGGAAACTTCCTTTAACGTTAGCGACCTCGTCCTCAAGTGCATCAGAAGACCGACGACGCACAAGCTCTCTGCCCCTTGGGAGAGACCCTTCATCGTCACTGAAGTTATCAGCCCATCCACTTACCGCCTCCAATGGGGCGACGGACAAGGAGTACCAAACCCTTGGAACGTGGAGCACCTACGATGATTCTATCCGTAGAATAGTTTTTTAAATCCCAGCTATGTATTTCCTTTCTTTGTACGTTTTCAGATTAAATAAATATTATTTCAAGCAGTCATCTGCTATGTGTTGAGCACTACCTTCTCTCCTCTCATGTCACACCCCCCCCTCGACATGCTCGGGGGCTTGGCTAAAGCCAATACATGGGTTGCAAAACCTAGGGGTCACCGAGTCTCGCCTACTCCTCACCCTCGACATGCTCGGGGGCTTGGCTCAAAGCCAACTTAAAGGTCGTTCGACCTTAGGATATCATCCCTAATGAATACAAAGCCTCCTATCGCTGCGAGCATGCTTGGTCGGAAAGGTCACCAGACCTGAGCCCTAGGCTCCTCCCTCGCGCACCGACCTCATGTAAGCCTCCACCTGAGTTGTGGAGGTCGGTAAGCCAACCTCTCCGTGAGAAGTGGTTAGCGAGACAAGAAACAAGACGTCGTCATCTACAAAAGACTACCAAGCTCGCACAAGCACAAGGCAAGCCATTCATTCAAGTTGAGAAAAAGTATTTCATTTCCAAAGACATGTTTATAGAACTGAGAGGAGGGGAAGTACTACTCCTATGTCCAAGGCTATGCTTCGCCGTCATCGCCTTCATAGTCTAGATTATCCATCACCTCGATGGTGGCATCTCGAACCTCCAGCTCCAGAGCTACGAGGTCCTTCTCAACATCAGGACCAGCCTTGACCTTGGCCATGTCGACATCAGGGTAGTGAGACTTCACTCTCACCAACGCATCAGTAGTTGCCGCCAAGCTCGTCGCCTTTAGCAGAGTCAGAAGCCTGTTAAGAGTTTCTACAAGACGATCCACGATGGACTTCGCCTCCTCCCCTTCAGCCGGCACTACTATACAATCCATTGCATAGTTGGCCGCACCCTTCAGGTTGTTCAGCTCCACCTCATACCCTGCAATGGTTATTTGGTCATTCTGCAATGACTTCAAGATAGCCTCGAACTCGACCTCAAGGCCCCGACGAGCTCCTATCTCATAATCCAGCTTTTGAGATACGGCGTACTCACTGTCGGCAGCTTCCTTCATCGCCCGCTTGAGCTCCTGGCCCCCAACCTCGACCTCCCAGAGCGACGCCTCCAAGCTTCGAACCTTCTCCATGGTGTTCCTCAGGGCGGTGTTAAGCTCTTCTTCACAGTTACGGAAGCCTACGAGATGCCACAGTTAGTATAGCATCAAGCGACACTCCAATAAAATCATCAACTCAAAGATTTGACCTACCAATGGACAAAGTATTGAACTGCGCAGTAGCCTCCGTGGCCTTGCGCTTTTCTTCGGCGAGCTCATCCTTGAGCCTCTTCTTTTCGGCAGCCGCCGCCTCACGGACCTGCTTGAGCTCCTACTCAAGGTCAGTAATCCGTTTTTCCCTCTCCGCCGCGTTCATCAGTAGATCGACCCGGCTTTTGGCCCGTTCTACTAAGGACTGCCACAATACAACAAACTTGTTAGTAACACTTCAACACAAATAACATCAAGAAAAAGTACATCGTAAGCAAACTTATTGTCAACGCGTGGTTGATGATCACGATGCTGGTCCGCAGGGCCTGCATATCCTCATTATCCTCAAAGATATCATCCTGCCAAGGGGTGCCATTCCAGTCAGTTTCCCGGCGCGGTAACTTCGGGCTCGAAGAGGAAGATTCGGGTACCTATGCGCCAGACGTCCCCGGACCTCTTGGCGCCTGGTCAATCTAAGGATGGTCCTTGACCAGGTCGTCAGCCCCAGCAGGTCTACAACTGATGGGGTCGACATCTATAATCCTTGGGGAGGTCGCCGCTCCGACGTCCCCAACAGTAGCTCCTTCTCCCGCTTCAACAGCGCGCGGGGGACACGCCACCCTCGAATCCGCCACTGGCGATGAAGTTGCCCTACTCTCAGCCACTCCCTGCGGTGGAGTGGTTGTCCGCGCGTCATCAACCAACGATCCCCCACGACCTTAGGGTCGAGTGACCTCGTCCGGGAGGGAGAAGCCGGCGCGCCCAGGTCGTGCTGCGCGCGCCGCTATCGGCCTGCACAACAACGCCACATCAAAACAGACATTCACAACACAGCAACAACAAGTGAAAGAGATTGAGCCTTCAATACTTTACCTCGCAATGACCGGAACGCGAGGCTTCGGCCTGAAGAGCCGAGGCCTAATCGCCGCAGGCATCCTTGCCTGCGTTGTGGTAGCAGTTCGCTGCGCCTCCAAACCTCGACGGAGGGTATCCTCCGGCGTCTTCTCCACCAACTCCCACTGCCTTTTGGCAGCAGGGCTTTCCGACCTCCTCACCGACTGACTTGCCTCGACCGGCGACTCCTCAATGGCTTCGTCGTCCTCCTCCTCCTCCTCTTCCCACTCGACCTCCCTCGATCGGGGTGTCGGAATCGACGGTGTCACAACCACCGGTGGGGAAGTCGCCTTCCTCTTTCTCGTTTTCTTCTTCTCTGTGGCCTTAACCGCATAGACTGTAGCAGCAGCCACTGAGACTGACCGCATCGCCGCCGCCGACCAGGTCTTGCGCTGGGACTTTCCAGCACCACCAGCATCCGGGCCCGTCCTGGTGTTACCTCCGACCTCAACGTCGGTGTCTTCATCGGCCTCCACCGACGAATCAAACTCATAAAACTCCAGCAGACGACTTGCTGGAGGTATATGTTTGTCCGACCTAAGTTTCCTCTGGTGTAGCTCGCCTTCAGGAAGAGGCGCGGGGCACCACATCTGATACTCACGCGCCTGTAAGCAGACGACCAAGAAAATTACACGATGTAAACAACGACAAACGAAGTAAAACGACCTAAAAGTAAGTCTCACGATCTTACTGGGTCAGCCGACCTCTTTAGCGAGTGTGCCTTAGGGCACTTCTTTATCTTCACCTTCCCAAAGTACATCTGGGATACTCTGGCCGCCATCTCCTCCTTGGAGACCTTGAAGCTAACCTCACGTGTGGGGTCCGATTGCCCCTAGTATTCGTACGCGGGGTGAACCCGTTCCTTGATCGGCTAAATCAGCGGCCGGCAGAACGACCTGGCGACTGCAGCTCCTGTCACCCCCCGCTTCTTCATATCACTGACGAGCTCCAGGGATGACAGCCCTAAATCCCACTCAGATATTTTCACTTGCTTATGACCAATACGATGTGGAAGCCTAGGAAGTTGATCTATAATATAAAACCACTCCGACCTCCACCTAGCGGTGTTGTCGGGGAGGTCGCTATCTATCGACTCTGTCTTGAGGCCCGACCTCAAGCAGAACATTACAGCCCCCATTGGCCTTGACCTCTTGCCAGTACTCTTTACACAAAACAAGTACCTCCACAACAAGAAGTGAGGCGATATCCCCAGATACGCCTCACAGAAGTGAATGAAGGTCGAAACTATAGTAATGGAGTTGGGGACAAGACGTACCAACTCCAACTTGTAGTAGTACAACAAGCCACGGAAGAAATCCCCCACGGGGAGGTTGAAGCCGCGCTCGAAGAAGGACGAGAAGACGACTTGCTCCTTGACGTCTTCAGTTGGGAACTACTCCCCAGCCGCGGCCTTCCACTCCACCTCTACCTTCGGCCGGAGTAGCCCGCGGTCCACCTGATGAGGACACGAACTACATCACACGTACATCTACACCTGCAGCACCAGAAGCACCATGTACATCTACACCAGCAGCACCGGAAGCACCTCAGGCGCCATCTACACCACTAGGCGCACCTCCAGCCCAGACGTCATTCCCTCCACCTGGGCCAATTACTCGGGCTCGTGCAAGGGAATTGAACTACATCATGCTATTGAAGAACGAAGGTCCGAAGCATAGAAGATGGCCCAACAGGCGGCCGGGTGTGGGCGCCTAGGGTTGGGCGCCGCCACCCTCCTCCCCGGCCGCACGCCCTTCCTTATCCGCCAGAGCCGCACCCCCTATTTAGATAGACTCCTCTTTAATTTTCGGACTTGAGTTTTGTTTTACATCTAGCTTTAGCTACACCGGAACACGCACAAATACGTGTTGTCCTCTGTGATTCAGAACTCCACCTTCGAGTGATATTAAGATTGCTCGCCTCAGATTCTTGTTCGTTCTTCGATTGCGCACAGGAATTGATCTTCGTGATCAGGCTGATCTTGCGCCAGCAAGGTCCGTAACCATCGGGAGTTGGTTCAGCGATTGCATTGGCGCTTCGAGTCTCGCTCAACGTAGTCGGATCGTGAGGGTCGCCTCCCACCAGATCGAAGTTATCTCCACTCACCGAAAGATCGGGCACTTCGCCTCTATCAAGTGTTATCAGCTTTCCAGGTTGCTCTGTGAGTTTTATCTAGTGTTTTTCCCTTCCTACAGTCCATAAAAAACCAACAAAAAATTTACTTTCAGGTTAGATCCTTGTCCCAGCAACCACCTTTTAGCCTTGCACATTCTTTCAATAAGTGTCTTTGTTGAATTTGTGTGCTTACTCATTCAATTGTTGCTGGTTACTTGTGTTTCATCTTTGTTTCATCTAACCCTAGCCGTCACGCCCACCGTCACGCCGTCGCCTCTCGTTTTCCCTTCCCTGTCCTGTGGTGCGGTAGGTCAAAAAAACAGAGAAAAAAAAGAAAAAAAGGAAAGCAATCCAAAAAAGGAAAAAAAGAGAGAGAATAGGAAAGAAAAGAGAGACCGCCGCACAGTCCAAGTGGGAAACGGGAACCGCTTCGTCTCGGTGCAAGAGTTTTGCGCCGTCACAATTCGCCACTGATTCGTCCTTGTTGAAGGAGTTTTCCGTGGAGTCTGGTTCCATTTTTGCCACAAGATACCGTACCTCTCCCCGCTATTCTCCACGGTAAAACTACCACGCCACAAGACACCATATTCGAGCTTGGCCTTACTTTTGAGAGAGAGAGTATCTTTTAATTACCGGAATACCCCTATACTTTCGGAAAAAGTGCATGTGGTGAGTTGCTATTTGAGATCCTCTGTGTTCATGTTATCAGTTTTTGGGGCACCTTAAAAAAAGTTTAAAAAAATTCGAAAAAATTAAAAAAGAAAAGAGGTGCGCTCCTCCATCTTTTTCACTTCCTTTTCGGTTTCACATGTTACCGGCAGCGTTTGATCGTGTTTAGCACTATTATTCAGCTTTGCATTATTGTTTGATTGTGCTAATCCTTCAACTTGAGTGCAGCCTTCCCAGAACTCCACATATTTCTACGACGAGAAAATTTTGTTTCTCCGGCAATCGCTCCTCCAATCTTTCGTGAGTTCCACCGGTTGGTTGCGGTGTCGCCCCCGTGTGCCGGTAAGAACGGATAAGAATTTGATAACAAAGCACTAGTTTGAGCGCCTTGTGAGCCGTTCCACACCTGCTTTTGTTGTCGTTTTGTTTTTGTGTTTGCGCTAACCATGTCGGGCGACACCGACAAGAAAGAGTTGCGGGACATGCGTACGAGATTGAAGGCCTTGTCACCGACATCCGGACCATGCACGAACGAATGGACTCCACGGTTACTACGGCCAACGAGCGGTTCGACCGGCTCGACCTTGCGCGAGACGACCACCAAGACGACGCTCGACGCCATCGTGTCACGACTCGATGCATTGAATACGGTGGTAACTGATTTGGTGGCCCAAGGATGTGTGGGTGACGATGAGCAGGAGGATGCTGACCGTCGCGGCAAAGCCAGCCGTGTACCACGCCGCCCCGCTGGTAACGACTCCTCTAAAATCAAATTTAAAATTCCACCCTTTAATGTCAAATACGATCCTGCTTGGGTGGTAAAATGTCACGACTCGATGCATTGAATACGGTGGTAACTGATTGGGAGTTAGAAGTTGAACAAAAATTTTCATGTCATGATATTGCTGCTACCTCTCAAGTTAAGGCTGCCATTAGTGAGTTTACTGATTTTGCTTTAATGCCGGTGGCGTGAGTATAAGAATAAAAATCCTACTTTCGTTGTTCCGACCACTTGGGAGCAATTAAAAACCGCTATGCGACATCGCTTTGTGCCTTCATATTATGCTCGTGATTTGCTTAACAAAATGCGACGATTTCAAAGAAGGTTCTCGGTCCGTTGAGGACTATTACCGGGAGTTGCAAAAAGGTATGATTCGTTGTGGAATATTGTAGGAACCCGACGCCGCAATGGCACACTTTCGTGGTGGTTTGAACCGCGAAATTCGGGACATCCTTAATTATAAAGAATATGTTGACATGACCAAATTATTTGAGTTTGCTTGCAAAGCCGAGCGTGAAGTGCGGGGACGCCGCTCGAGGACATATTCTAACACTTTTGCGGGTAGAAATTTGTCGTCCCGCTTCAGCACCTCGCTCTTCCCCGCGCCATCCACACCTACACCACGTGAGAAGCCGCCTATGCGGGCAGGGAGCCACCCCGCCCACGGGCACCACTCCATCCACAGCGCAAAGCATCCACCACAGGTCGTACACGGGATATCACGTGTTTTCGTTGCAGCGGACGTGGCCACGTGGCTCGGGACTGTCCGAACAAACGCACATTACTCATTCGTGACAATGGTGAGTACTCTTGAACATACTTTGCTTGCCACTGACAATGCAGCTAAGACGGACATCCATGTCAATCCGGGGGACGCCGATAGGTACGAGAGTCTTGTTGTGCAGCGTGTTCTTAGTACACAGGTCGCCCCAGCCGAGAAGAATCAGCGACACACTCTGTTCCATACGAAGGGTGTTGTGCAGGAGCGGTCGATTCGCATCATCATCAACAGCGGCAACCGCAACAATTTGGCGAGTACTATGCTAGTCGAGAAGTTGTCATTACCCACTCGTAAGCATGCAAACCCATATCACATTCAATGGCTTAATGATGGTGGCAAAATTAGAGTATCACGCTCGGTGCGTGTTCCTTTTTCTATAGGTGCTTACTCTGATTATGTTGATTGTGATGTTGTTCCTATGGAAGCATGTTCTTTGTTACTTGGTAGACCTTGGCAATATGACACTGATAGCTTGCATCATGGTCGTTCGAATCATTATTCTCTCATGTTTAAGGGTCAAAAAATAATTATACATCCTATGACTCCCGAACAAATTGTTAAAGATGATCTTGCTAGAGTCGTTAAAATGGCTAAACAACGGAACCATCACCCTCCACTTCGATAAATCCGAAACTAAGTTGAATGCTCCCGTTTTACTTGCTACACGTGCTGATTTTGATGATATTCGAGATGCTCCTTTGCCATGCTATGCACTTGTATGCTCTAGTGTGCTTGCTTCCCTTGATGATGCACCATCCGTGGATATTCCGCCCGTGGTTGCTAACCTTTTGCGGGAGTATGATGATGTCTTTCCCAAAGACTTGCCACCGGTCTCCCACCGCTTCGTGGCATTGAGCACCGCATCGACCTCATTCCCGAGGCCCGGCTTCCAAACCGCGCCCCGTATCGTACAAACCCGGATGAGACAAAAAGAGATTCGGCGCCGTGTGCGGGCGTTACTTGATAAGGGTTACATTCGTGAGTCTCTTAGTCCTTGCTCGGTTCTCGTGTTACTTGTTCCTAAGAAAGATGGTTCATGGCGTATGTGTGTAGATTGTCGTGCTATTAATAACATAACAATTCGTTATCGCCACCCTATACCACGCCTTGATGATATGCTAGATGAGCTTAGTGGTGCCATTCTGTTTACTAAGATTGATTTGCGTAGTGGTTACCATCGATTAGAATGAAATTGGGAGATGAATGGAAAACGGCTTTTAAAACTAAATTTGGCTTATATGAATGGTTGGTTATGCCGTTTGGTTTGACTAATGCTCCCGCACTTTTATGCGCTTGATGAATGAAGTTCGAGGCCCTTCATAGGATTGTTTGTCGTTGTCTATTTTGACGATATCTTGATTTACGGCAAGTCTATGGCAGAGCATTTAGAACATTTGCGTGCTGTTTTTGACGCGTTGAGGGCTGCCCATTTATTTGCTAACATTGAAAAATGCATCTTCCGCACACAACGTGTCTCGTTTCTTGGTTATGTTGTTACTCCACGGGGTATTGAGGTGGACAAGCAGCAAGATTGATGCTATTCGGGAGTGGCCTACACCGACAACGGTTACCCGCATTCGGAGTTTTCTTGGTCTTGCAGGTTTCTACCGCCG
The DNA here is from genome assembly GCA_947561735.1 of Cenchrus americanus. NCBI lineage: Eukaryota > Viridiplantae > Streptophyta > Magnoliopsida > Poales > Poaceae > Cenchrus > Cenchrus americanus. The sequence goes on from OX387240.1 coordinate 140,098,365, forward strand.
TTTTGTCCGTGATTTTAGCACCATTGCAGCACCTCTACATGAGCTTACAAAGAAAGATGTTCCTTTTGCTTGGAGTGATGCACGGAGGTAGCGTTCACCACATTGAAAGATAAGTTAACCCATGCTCCTCTCTTGCAATTTGCTCGATTTTACTAAAGTGTTTGAGCTTGAATGCGATGCTAGTGGTATTGGACTAGGTGCTTTGTTTTGTTACAAGAAGGTAAACCAGCTTGCTTACTTTAGCGAGAAATTAAGTGGTGCTAGCTTGAAATACTCAACTTATGATAAGGAACTTTATGCTTTAGTGCAAACTTTGCAAACATGGCAAGACTATCTTTGGCATCGCGAGTTTATAATTCATTCGGATCATGAGACTTTGAAACATATTCGTACCCAAACAAATCGAACCGTCGTCATACTAAATGGGTCGAATTTATTGAGTCCTTTCCTTACATCATAAAACATAAGAACGGGAAGGATAATGTTATCGCTGATGCTTTGTCTCGTCGTTATACTATGCTTGTCACGCTTAGATTTTAAAATTTTTGGCTTGCAAACTATGAAAGATTTATATGTGGACGACATTGATTTTAAAGATGTTTTCGCTCATTGTGTTAATGGGAAACCTTGGGGCAAATTTCACCCGCAGACGGGTTCTCGTTTCGCGCTAACAAGCCGTGTGTTCCGGCTAGTTCGGTTCGTCCGTTGTTGTTGCGGGAAGCACATGGAGGCGGTCTCATGGGGAATTTTGGCGTTTACAAGACGCATGAGGTGCCGGCTGCCCACTTCTTTTGGCCCCGATGCGCAAAGATGTTGAGCGCGTTGTTGCACGTTGCACTACTTGTCGAAAGCTAAGTCACGTTTGAGCAACCATGGTTTGTATATGCCTTTGCTCGTCCCTACCTCTCCTTGGCTTGATATTTCGATGGATTTTGTTTTGGGATTGCCTCGAACTAAGAAGGGGAGGGATAGCATTTTTGTGGTTGTTGATCGTTTCTCCAAAATGGCTCATTTCATACCTTGTCATAAGACTGATGATGCTAGTCGTGTTGCTGATTTGTTCTTTAGAGAGATTATTCGTTTGCATGGTATTCCAAATACAATAGTCTCTGATTGTGATGCTAAGTTTCTCAGTCATTTTTGGAGATCACTTTGGAATAAATTGGGAACTAAATTGCTGTTTAGTACAACTTGTCACCCTCAGACTGATGGGCAAATTGAGGTGGTTAATAGAACTTTGTCAACCATGCTTAGGGCTGTTCTACATAAAAATTTGAAACGTTGGGAAGATTGTTTGCCTCATGTTGAGTTTGCTTATAATCATGCAACACATTCTTCTACAAAGATGAGTCCTTTTCAGATTGTGTATGGTTACATTCTGCGGGCGCCTATTGATTTATTTTCGCTTGATGCTGAGGATGTCCCGCACATAGATGTTGTTGCACATGTTGAACAAATGATTAATCTCGCATGAACAAACTCACCAAAACATTGCTCGTCGCTAATGCTAAGTACCAAGTTGCTTTGGTAGTAAAGGTAGAAAACTTGTTACTTTTGAGCCTGGTGATATGGTTTGGTTGCATTTACGAAAGGATCGTTTTCCCGCTTTGCGCCGTTCTAAATTAATGCCTCGTGCTGCCTGGTCCTTTTAAAGTGCTAACCAAGATTAATGAAAATGCTTATGTTCTTGACTCGCTCGCGGAGTTTGGTGTTTCCACTAGTTTTAATGTTGCGATTTGAAACCATACGCGGGCGAAGATGACGAGTTGCCGTCGAGGACGACTTCGGTTCAAGAAGGGGAGGATGATGAGGACACAAACTACATCACACGTACATCTACACCTGCAGCACCGAAGCACCATGTACATCTACACCGGCGGACCGGAAGCACCTCGGGCGCCATCTACACCACTAGGCGCACCTCCAGCCCAGACGTCATTCCCTCCACCTGGGCCAATTACTCGGGCTCGTGCAAGGGAATTGAACTACATCATGCTATTGAAGAACGAAGGTCCAGAAGCATAGAAGATGGCCCAACAGGCGGCCCAGGTTGGGGCGCCTAGGGTTGGGCGCCGCCACCCTCCTCCTGACCGCACGGCCTTCCTTATCCACCAGGAGCTGCGCCCCCTATTTAGATAGACTCCTCTTTAATTTTCAGACTTGAGTTTTGTTTTACATCTAGCTTTAGCTACACCAGAACACGCACAAATACGTGCTGTCCTCTGTGATTCAGAACTCCACTTTCGAGTGATATTAAGATTGATTGCCTCGGATTCTTGTTCGTTTTTCGATTGCGCACAGGAATTGATCTTCGTGATCAGGTTGATCTTGCGCCGGTAAGGTCGGTAACCATCGGGAGTTGGTTCAGCGATTGCATTGGCGCTTCGAGTCTCGCTCGTCGTAGTCAGATCGTGAGGGTCGTCTCCCACCAGATCGAAGCTATCTCCACTCACCGAAAGATCGGGCACTCTGCCTCTATCACCACCAAAGCTTGGATCTTGGCCTCCATCATCGTCGACCAAACCCACGCCGTCTGCGGGTCCGGGATGGAAGCCGCCTATGCTGCCATATCGCTGCTAGGGTTTGGACTGGATCTAATGCCGCACAAGGTCTTGATGCGCATGCGCGGTGAAGCGTGGCGCGGAGCAGTGGCGCTAGAGTGTGGCCGGTCGGAACTGGAGGTTGGATGGGAGCACGCGCGCGGGAGCAAAGCAGTCGCAAGACTGTAGGAAAGCAATGGTGGCAGAAGCGAGAGCGACGGGAGGAAGAAGAAAGGTGAATGGGGTCAACCCCGACCCGGGCCGCCCTATTTATAGGGGGGTCCACTGGATCTACCCGTTGCGGTTCCTTCCGCCGTACAACACGCTTCAACGGCTCTATTCCGAGAAGTTTGCGAGAAGATTGCGGAGGATTCATCGTTAACAGAACAAAGCCACAACCTAAGCCCTGAGTTTAGGTCGTCAGCTAACAACAAACTAACATCAGGTCGTCCTGATGGCAAACACATTTTATAAGCCCCCACGTCACATTAATTCAGGTCTTTGACAAATCATTTGTCAAATCGACCAAGTACATGACAGAAGAGAGCGAACATTACATGGACCGCCTGAAGGTACACAAGTCGCCTGCGACCTCACTAGATCCAGAACCTGATACACAAGATAAACATACTACAAGACCTGGGCCACCCATAGCAATCACCACGACCTACTTTACCAAAGCAGAGCACGTCGCGAGATTTCTCCTAGCGTCAGGACCTTGATGGCGGTCTTGCGGGAACCAGCTGCTGAAAGCCGCGCAATCTAAGGCATGCTCCGACCAGACTATTGGAATGCAGGTACGAGTTTGCTCTTCGGCGCGGGATTCCAAGCCCTAATGAGCACCTGATGCTCACCAGCAACGTCCTGCTATACCTCCAGCTCGAACAACATCACCTCCAAACTCTACCTGGTACCCCGCAGAAGCAGGGCACAAAGAATGGGGGTGTTGCCCACATTTCGCGAGAGTTCTCCTAGCTCCAAGCTTCTACAAGAACAAGGCCCTATAATCTGGTGGACGAACACGTGCCCATGGCATGGTGGAAACACTACTCTACAGCTTCATTGCTCAACAATGCTTGGTGCTTGCCTCCTTCAACTTCACGGTGCTATTTATAGCCGGAGCCAAGCCTTGGGCAGTTGGTGAAGTGATAACACTATCACCATGTGGTCCTGGGACCTGCAGACATGTGCATGATTAAAGACGATGACTTTATTTCCCAATCTCACGACGTCTTTGTCGCTAGTGCATCAATGATGCCTGAGCCCGTCGCAGAGTCACATGGCTACAGTAACCCTCCTTGATCAGTGGGCAGTTTGTCGTTTTCCGGGTGGCAAGAGAAATCTCCGACCACTGTTGACCCGTGACCTTGCAGTCTACGCTACACGACAAAACCTGACCCTATGTCAGAGGGCCTAGCGCCTAACTTAACTCCTTCGAACGACGACTCCACGGCCTTCCTCTACGATTTGATGACCTTTTCATTTGCACCCTCTAGGCTCTACGTCCTGGTGCACCCTCTATGGCTCTGCATGTAAACAGACCTATTCTAATTAGCTTATATTTCTGTTTCCTGAGCAGAATGGTCGTAGGTTCGATTGAAGACCTTCCGGGGTAGGCGGGCCTCGCTGCTCTGCCAGATCCGTTTGGGCGCCTGGAGATTAGTACCACGATGGAGATCAGAAGCACAATGGAGATCAGAAGCTTCACTTCTACGATTTCGTCGGGCCCCCATGGTCGGTGTGCCAATTGCTGAGGTCGCCGATACCTTAGTATAATGGCTCCACTGGATGGCTAGCAGCTATGTTGGTCGTCTGGACACCAAAACGACCTCCTCGAGGTCGGCGTGTCGCAAATACCTAGGTCTTGCAATACCTAGGTATGACTTTGGCCCTGCCAACCTAGTTGGGCGCCCCGGATGCGTGACCTTCCGAGGTCGGTGTGCTTTAGTAGCCCTGCCAGCCTGCTCTAGACACCCAGGATTTTACGTCAGGAATGAAGGCCTCCCTGTGAGGTGCGCGCCTGATGGCCCTGCCAAGTACTTCTGGGTGCTTGAACGCTTTCGTCTTGAAACCTCCTTGAGGTCGACATGCCTCGAGTGGCTCTGCCAGACTCTTGCAGCTATGTAAGATATCTGGGTGTGTCTATACTCCATACATTCAAGATCGACATTATTTCGCAAGCTTCATCGTCAACCAACCCCAACATCGCAACTTCAACTACGACGTAATTGACGACTTCTTCATTCGACACACCTTTTAAGATCCTACTGGGTATCCTCGGATACTGGACATCATCGACTTGAGGCCTCTTTGAGGTCGGCACGCCTACAAGGCCTCCTTGAGGTCGGCCCCGCCAGACTCCTTGCAGTCATGTTGGAAGATCTGGGTGGCTCTACACATCGTTCGATCAAAGACCATGACTAATTTTTTTTCTCTTTTTTGAGCATCAAACCAGCCATGCTGCCTGCTTCAATGCTCGGGGACTACTCTATGAGTGCGTCTTCGACGCCCTCTTGTTTTCTTCGTCGTACCGACCTGTTGGGAAACTCGTTTCTCCTCACGTCGCTACTCGACCTCCTTTTTTTTCTCTTCTCTTTTTTGGATCATCATACCGGTCATCCTGCCTGCCACGATGCTCGGATACTACTCTATGAATGCATCTTCGATGCCCTCTGAATTTTTTCATCGTCGTTTCGATCTATTGGAAGTCTGCTTCCTATAGGTCGTCACTCAACCTCACTTCGTTCGGCAAAGACTTCAAACAGGTCAGCTGCCAAGTCAATTTGTTCTTTATCATTTGGATCGACGTGCATGCTATTCGACCTGTCGATAGCTCTACAACTTCATCATAACCTTTCTAAGGTCACTGCGCCTACACCTCGCTCGGGGCTTGTGAGACATGGGTACCCCTGGGTTCCCACCGACCAGGCTCACGGCCGTCCCCGACAAGTGGGTCCGACCTACTAGAAGACCCGCCAACCTGTTAGTGGGCCCAACTGACCTAGTTGGCGGCCCACACGACCTCCTAAAGACCTTCTAGAAGATTCCTCAGACGACCTAGTTCATCACGACCTCAAGACTTGGCATACAAGGCAAGGCCTCGGTGCATTTCGCCCAAAGCAGATCAACGGGATATGGCAAGATGTGTAATGTAGATTTAGGTCTCCTGGTCGTAGCCGACCAGGAGTCTGGGAACCGACCTCATTCGCTGACCAATATAAGGCAGACGAGGCGACCTTTGTACTCATACGCAATCCTCAAGCAATCTACACCAACAACTGAACGTAGGGTTTTACTCTTCGGAGGCCCAAACCAGTATAAACTCGTCGTGTTCTCTGTGTTCCACATACTCGTGTGCGACCTTCGAGTTCTTAGCCTTAGATTCCGCCTCACCGAACAACTAAACCACAGAGATTAACACCCCCGTAGGCTGTCTAGATCTCACTATCTGACAATCCCTCGTCCCCCGAAACGTCATGGGGTGAAAATCGATCTATTTCTTCCCCCGACGACGCAACAGGTCACCGCAACAGGGCCCAATTCCCCTTCCCCTATACAAATCCATCCTTCCTTCTAATTCCACATACATCAACTACCGTATGATTAAAATACCTATTGCTCCACCGACGAGAGTTTAAAAAAGTGATAAAAATAATTTTAAAATACATGGATGTAAAACCAAATATATGTGAACCAAATAGCTGTCATTCCCTCCTTTGAGTGCAAAGTCCTATTCTATGCCACCAACGTTAGTGTTCAGAATAATTCATTGGATATAAACTTGCCAACTCTAGATCCATTCATTCTTAATGTGATTTTTATCCACAATTAACATATATTGATCTATTTGTAATGTAAAATAACTATTACTAAAAATAGAACCTTCCAGAAGTATAACAACTCTAAGTTACTCATAGGTAGCTATTGTTAACCACTTCTTGATAGTCTACTATGAGTTTCTGATAATAATTTTCTCCTTTTCAATTCTACAAATGATAAGGATAAGATTTTATTTTCTCCTTTTCTAATAACAGGAGATTAATGATGAAGGAGATGACGACAATCAACTAAAAAAGGGGGAAAACAACGGTCACAAGCAAAAGCTAATAAGCATTGAGGTAAGCACATCAACATTACTATCTTCTTAATGCATAACTTTTTAATCCAAAATTACTATTAACACAATTAATATCTTGCAGGTGTCCATATGATTAGTATTTTGGTTTCCATATGATAGACTCCATGACTCATCTTTTGGATCAATATTTTGGTCTCTAGACGAACCACAAGTATTAACAGCTCGAAGATTAAATCTAGAAACTTGTCCAATCTAGAAACAAATGTAAACTTGTATTAGCTTCAGCAAGAGCTTATTAAATGTATACGGCATCAACTCTTCTACAATTTACAAGCTTAGCAATATTATCATGATATAAAAATTAGTAATGGAAACTTCTAAGATGAAGCACAAGTACTGATGATGGCTTGCCTCACTGCGCGACAAAGTAATGGCTCGAAAAATAATTTGTTTTAAATAAATATGGTTACATATTATAATAGTCAGTTTTATGATAAACTTATTAGCTTTATTTGAATGTTAATAGACTTTACGATTGTTTCTCTACTAATGGTCAAAGTTAAAATTTTTTGACTTTCGAAAAGCGAAAACTTTGTTATATTTGGATGGAGATAGTAGTTATTTGGAACAGAGTTATATTCCCATGTAACACTAAATTCCGACTAACAGCGGCAAATCCAACATGTTAGCTGTAGTCCCACTTCCCCAGGAGCCCCCACAAGCCCCCCACCCACACACACATTTTCAGCTAGAAGTGAAGAGGACCAAGAAAGAAAGAGAAGAAGAAAAAAAGAAGAAGAAAATGAGCACCATATTCCCTAATCCTGAACAGTGTAAGGCAGACTTCATTAAGAACATGTTTTATAGTACTTTCATCTCACAACAAATTTGCTAACTTGTTCTGTACATATTATTTTTCTCACTAGGGATGCAAGTTGGCATCATAATGAGTCATTGGGTCGACCCAAAAAATTGATAAAATGAACTAAGATGGCATTTCATGTAATTAAACTAGAATGACATGCTATCGTAATTAATCAGCTGATAAAAAAACCATTGGGTACCCAATTACATCCCTATTTCTCACGTAACACGGGTCTGAACTCTGAAATATCCGTCGACCACCGGCTTAGATACACCCCTGCCAACTAAGGATAAAGTAGTGGGTTTACGCATAGAAAATTGACGGAAAAAGAGTGTACCATCACTCCTTTTTGAACAGACATGCGATGTTGGCACTTTTTGTAACCAAGCATTTTACTTTCTTTTTCCACGATTGAGATTTGCACTATCGACCACCAGTTATCATAAAAATAAGGTGGAGGTACGACAAAGTTTATTTGGTTCTCTCTTGCTGCCCCAAGAAGATAATTGCGTCCAAGCTGCGAGATTCACACACCTGCCCAGGCACACTCCTCGGGAACAAGAAAGAGAGAGACGCGGCGCTGACACCCGCGCCCATCGCTTCTGCCATTCCCTCTCCGCCGCCGCAGTCCCCGCTTCGCCTCCCACCTCCACCTCCTCTCCCCCCATATCCTCGTTCTTAATCACCACCAGCAGGCTCCTTCTTCGTCTCCTCTCTCCCGGAGCCTCCGCAGTCCCCACGTTTGCACTGGGTACGTGATTTTGTTTCTATATTTGATCGGGATGATTGTTTTTGTTGGAGGCTTCATGCGTTGCATTCCATTCGTCCCATACTCCCATCCGCTCCCTTGTAGCTGCTTGATCTTTTTCTTCTCTTTTTGTTAAAGCAGGAAGCGAGTGGGGAAGCCGAGCAAGCAGCGGTTGAGATTCGTCTGAGTGTGAAAGAACGAAGCGAGGGAGCGGTTGAGATACGTGCGATGAGCGGATTCTCTGCCGCGACCTCCGCAGCGGCGGCGGAGCGGTGCGCGCTCGCGATCCGCACGCGGCCCGCTGCTTCTTCGCCGGCGACTAGGCAGCAGGCGTCCATCCGCCGCAGTACGGGCCCGCGCCGCCCCGCCACGCTCGCCGCATCCCGCCGCGGCCCCGTCGCGCCCCGCGCCGTCGCTACGCCCGCCGACCGCGCATCCCCTGAGGTAAGGACCTCTGTGACTGTCCTTCGCTTAGCCTATCTTCGCTAATGCGCTCCCCCCTGTCTGACGATTCGCGTCCCTCACTCCGTCTCTCTTATTGCAGCTTGTCGGAAAGTTCAAGCTGGATTCCAACTCCGAGCTCCAGGTGCGACCGCAGGATTCAAGTTCATTCACCATTTGCTACGAATCTGTCGTTTGCATTACACGACTGCTACATTGTGTGGGAACAGGTTGCAGTGAACCCTGCGTCACAGGGCTCAGTGACGGAGATCGACCTGGAGGTGTCCAGCACCAGTGGATCCTTGATTCTGCATTGGGGTGCCCTTTGCCCCGACAGGAGGTGAGATTTCTCTTGTCACTTTTGATGAGATAATCTGTGTCACTTGCCATGCATGTTTTTGTTTTTATTGAAGCTGTTGTAATTGAGTTACTTGGTTGCAGAGATTGGCTCCTTCCATCCAGGCGACCTGATGGAACAGCAATGTACAAGAACAGGGCCCTTAGGACGCCTTTTGTAAAGGTCAGTCATGCATTAAGGATTTTTGTGTTACAGAGGACCAGCATGCTTATATGCTAAGTCTGTAACTGTGCAGTCAGGTGATAACTCCACTCTGAGAATTGAGGTAGATGATCCTGCAGTGCAAGCTATTGAGTTCCTCATCTTTGATGAGACACAGAACAAATGGTAACACTGCTGTTTTGGTTACGGTGTAGCACTGTGGCTGTCTGAATGCTTGGTATCAACTATTTAGAACTCTACATTGGGCAGGTTTAAAAATAATGGCCAAAATTTTCAAATTCACCTCCACTCAAGCCGCCGTCACAGTAATGATGCATCTGGTGCCTCCTGTTCTGGTACTTCTACCTTGGTGCCAGAGGATCTTGTGCAGATCCAAGCTTACCTTCGGTGGGAAAGAAATGGAAAGCAGTCGTACACACCAGAGCAAGAAAAGGTGAGATTTTAGTACTGTTTTTTCCTTCTTCCATCTGGAAGAAACTCAATGTACTAATTTTAGTTGATTAAAAATAAGAGGTATTGCATTTTCCTCCAGGAGGAGTATGAAGCTGCACGAGCTGAGTTAATAGAAGAATTAAATAGAGGTGTTTCTTTAGAGAAGCTTCGAGCTAAATTGACGAAAGCACCTGAAGCGCCTGAGTCAGATGAAAGTGATTATCCTGCATCTCAAATTGTCGGTGATAAAATTCCAGAGGACCTTGTACAAGTCCAGGCTTTTATAAGATGGGAGAAAGTGGGCAAGCCAAATTATCCTCCTGAGAAGCAACTGGTAATGCATTGAGTCAATGCGTAAAATAGCTTGTTGGCTTATTAACACCTTATGGAGGTTCTTATTTCATAATTTTGCCAGGTCGAGTTTGAGGAAGCAAGGAAGGAACTGCAGGCTGAGGTGGACAAGGGAATCTCGATTGATCAGTTGAGGAAGAAAATTTTGAAAGGAGACATTGAGAGTAAAGTTTCCAAGCAGCTGAAGAACAAGAAGTACTTCTCTGTAGAAAGGATTCAGCGCAAACAGAGAGATATCATGCAAATTCTTAGTAAACATAAGCATACTGTTATAGAAGAGCAAGCAGAAGTTGCACTGAAACAACCAACTGTTCTTGATCACTTCACCAAGTCATTACAGGAAAATGATGGCTGTGAAGTTCTAAGCAGAAAGCTTTTCAAGTTCAGCGGTAAAGAGATACTGGTTAGGACCCTTGACAGATGTTCCTTATATCTCAAGACCTTGCTTCCACCTCTGACTAATTAAGCTTCTCTCTTCTTAAGGCAATTTCCACAAAGGTTCTGAACAAAACAAAAGTTCACTTGGCAACAAACCATATGGAGCCACTTATTCTTCACTGGTCATTGGCGAAAAAGACTGGAGAGTGGAAGGTATAATTTTATAAGTTGTTTCCATTTTAAAGCAACAAACTCAGCAGCTGTATTAAACACTGTTGTAAGTATCAATATAATGTTATTTAACTGTGCAGGCACCTCCTTCAAACATATTGCCATCTGGTTCAAAATTGCTAGAAATGGCATGTGAAACTGACTTTACTAAATCTGAATTGGGCGGTTTACATTACCAGGTGGACGAAACATCATCAGCCTGTTATTTTCCTTTTTTTTATATTAACCTTCCTGCCATCTCAAGGCTCCTAATGTCCAGGTTGTTGAGATAGAGCTTGATGATGGGGGATACAAAGGGATGCCGTTTGTTCTTCGGTCTGGTGAAACATGGATAAAAAATAATGGCTCTGATTTTTACCTTGATTTCAGCACCTGTGATACGAGAAATATTAAGGCAATTCTTTCTGTCCACTTTACATTTGAAATTTTGAACCATTCCCCATTTTGACTGTGGTATAAGTCTCTTGTAATTCTTCAATCTGTTCTTAATTAAAGGACACTGGTGATGCTGGTAAAGGCACTGCTAAGGCGTTGCTGGAAAGAATAGCAGATCTGGAGGATGATGCCCAGCGATCTCTTATGCACAGGTCAGACACTAAATATCCATAATACTATGAATGGTTTTTACATGGAAATCTTCTAATCTGCTTCTGTTCCTTGACAGATTCAACATTGCAGCAGATCTAGTTGATGAAGCCAGAGATGCTGGACTGTTGGGTATTGTTGGACTTTTTGTTTGGATTAGATTCATGGCTACAAGGCAACTAACATGGAATAAGAACTATAATGTGAAGCCACGGTATATACCAGTTTTATATTATTTAGTATTTTTTCCTATTTGCTTAAGAAGGTAAATAATCCGAAGTTGTCCGTTTATTTTGACACGGGAATAGTTGCTGTACATCCTGATAACAATCAAAATAGAATACAATTCACTAGTCAGAGAATATGTATTTGTATAAATGAAAATATAAGTCCTGTGTGTATTCTTTGCATCTCATGACGATCAATAACCATGCAGCGAGATAAGCAAAGCACAGGATAGGTTTACAGATGATCTCGAGAATATGTACAGAACTTATCCACAGTACAGAGAGATATTAAGAATGATAATGGCTGCTGTTGGTCGTGGAGGTGAAGGTGATGTTGGTCAACGTATTCGTGATGAGATATTAGTGATACAGGTAATTAATGGTCCTAGGTGAATATACATTTACTTTTATTCATTGTCTTCCTGAATTTTACATTGGAAATTCTCAACGGAAAAACTAGATATTGTCACAAATAAAGTTCTTTCTACTTTTTATAGAGAAACAATGATTGCAAAGGTGGAATGATGGAAGAATGGCACCAGAAATTGCACAACAATACAAGCCCAGATGATGTGGTGATATGCCAGGTATTGGATGTTTTGAATTCTTAACACTGTAAACATTCAGCTTAGAGGTTTTGATGGTTACGTGATTACGTCTCTCCTTGGGCAGGCATTAATTGATTATATCAATAGTGATTTTGATATAAGTGTTTACTGGGACACCTTGAACAAAAATGGTATAACCAAAGAGCGCCTCTTGAGTTATGATCGTGCAATCCATTCAGAACCAAATTTCAGAAGTGAACAGAAGGAGGGTATGCTCCGTGACCTGAGAAATTACATGAGAAGCCTCAAGGTATGTAAAACAGCTAATGTGGATAAAAAGGGTAAGGGGGAAAGGCTGCCCATTATGTTGGAAATGGAATATGGTTTTTCCCCAAGGAGAACATGGAAAAGCACATATGGTGCTATCAGTTCCAAAAAATGATCTACCAAAAACAGCATACACTCAATTTATATATTAGTTGTGTCTGTTTCTGCGAACAGTATGTTGTGTTCTACCCAATATATGCTTTCAGTAATAGTATTTCTAGTGTTGACGAAAACATTGCCTGCAATATGCAGAATAGTATGTCTGTTATGGTATGAACCTGTCCTTCATTATCATATTTTTTCCTAACCATATAACAGCTTTATTTCCCTCTGATGAATAATGATAAACTAGGAAATAATTGACACTGCAGTAAAACCTCCATTGTATTTTGATTTTGAACATTTTTTCCTTGAACACGCAAGAGATATGCATGGCATTACGAGAGACGAAAGGCCAAAATAGCTATAACGACCATACTTGTCCAAACAACAACCTTTACATGAACTGTTATGCCCATAACAACAACCTCACACAACCAAAAAATCGACCATACATGATCTTACACAACTAAAGAAGCGGTTATAAAACATCCGACACGACCAGAGAAATGACTAGACAACACTACTTGCATGATCTTACACAATGCCTAGAAAAGGAAATAAGCAACCGAGAAGTAATTCAGAGCATATTGGAAGGCGCCTCACAATCAAAACCCTTGACGAACAAGGGGGTGGTACCAATAAATGCTTTAAGAATCATCAGATCACACCCATCTACCACACAAACCTTGACCTCTGAATTCATGGCTTCAAGTTTAAAACAAATCCTTTGCACTCTTCACCAAAGGCGCCGAGGAGGTCACACATGCTGGAGTCATCTCACAAGGGCGTAGGTGGCCCAGTAAACATAAACGTGTGACGTCAATTTTTTGGAATATAGATTTCATGTATGTCATAGTGAATCACTTCTGCAGCTGGTGTGAGAAGAAACCTACCTCGGCAGGCCCAGCCGAGTAGGTCATTTATTTAGTCACTTGCTATTTTGCCTGATAAGTTAGTGTAGAAGGAATATATTGTGTCTAATGAATGGATTGTATTGCATTGAGGCTTCAGTCGGTATATATGAGAGTACAAGACTTGGCGGGCAAAACTCCCTTGTACACATACTGGAAACCGGACAGCGTACCCCCACCCTCATCCCTAGAACTGGGTCTGTAGACTGGGAATATACGTAGCACCAGCAAGACTCCGTTCGGGTGGGCGGCTCCCTGCCGAAAGCAGCCGTGGATGCCATCAGGACATCGCTCGTGAGATCAAAAGGCACGACCGACTATGGAGGTCTCCACCGGGAGCGACCGCAGACACTGGGCGGGCAGCTACCTGCCTGGAGCGGCGACGCATTCCATTGGGGCGGTGCATGTCCCAGCCAGTAGCGGTGGAGGAGGCCGGCAATGGAGGTCTCATGCGACGCGGGATCTGCAGCTGCGGGGCCATGGGGCGGCGAAAAAGACTCGGTTGTGTGGAGGCACCACCACACAAGTTGTTGGCGACGAGGCTGGACGCATTGCGCGAGGCCCCTGCTGCCACTACGGCATCATGGGGTAGGGCACTGGTGTTACATGGAGACCGCGACTGCCACCAGCATGGGTTGGGTCGTCGGTGACAGCTTCCATGGCGGATGAGAGGTACACTTCGATCTACGACTGCTGACGCGGGAGTATGGCCGATTAAATGGATCCACCGTAAAGATGGAGGATGGCACTGCCCCTGACAGAGAGCAACATGGGTGATCTCCCTGGGGGTGCCTTTGATGGGCGTTGTGGTGACGACTGGCGACGCATCAGAGGCGGCTGGCGGCAGCGGAAGGTTTAGCTTAGGATCTCAAACCCCAATCTCGTGATACCATGTAGGAGTAATAGATTGTGTCTAATGGATGCATTGTATTGCATTGAGCCATTGAGGCCTCGGCCGGTATATGTGAGAGTACAAGACTTGGTGGGCAAGATCCCCCGATACATATGGCAGTCTACGATATATATATCTACAACTACCAAATGTACTCTTAACAGTTAGTCAAGAGATTAGATAAGGTAAGTTAGTCAAGAGATTAGATAAGGATTTTGGGTGTTTGTTCAGTTAGTTTAGATTAGACTGGTTTCTTAGGAGATTGGTGAATGCTACCTTTCCTCTATAAAAGGGGATTTGCTTCTTTAATAAATAAGAATAAGAAAAGTCTGCAAAATTTTTTTGAGGGGGTATATTTGGTTTAATAAGTTGAACTAAATGACATAGTTTTGGGGCTATATTGAACCGAAAAATACGTTAGGGGGTTACCTGGACTTTAGCTATACTTGAGGGTAGTAATTTGGCAAATTGAGCAATAGCTCAATGATGTGGCTCGTTGTGGTCGTACCCAAAAACAAAACTCCCCTCGCTGGCTTGTGGTGCGGTACAACGCGCTGGCCCAAGTTCGGTTTGGCCCTAAACTGCTATACATGCATGGGCCGGGTGGGGGGACCGGGGTCGGGGTTCTTGACTGGGGTCATACGGTCCCTTCTTAATGCAATGTTGTGGGGTTGAATCTTCCCCCACCGGTCGAGTTTTTTCTTTTGGTAATAATTTGGACCTTTTCCTAAATCAAACATAATCAAACCCAACCCTTCTCCCTTTTCTGTTCCTACGTAGATGAGATCCAGGTCCATGTCCTCTGGTCAACCACACCTACATACTAAGATCTAATTCACCGCAAGACACTCAAGCTCGTGAAAGTATATCATTCCATTCCACTAATCTTGAAAATGCCCTGATGGATAAGAACATCTTTTGCATTCACATTGTACCTTTTTGGTGCCAAAAAAGAAGGTACCAATTTATCATCTGCTTTGCAAAGGGCATTTTATCATCTTTTCTGGGTGAATATCTTTCTGTGACGTAATCTTTGACTGAACGCTATTCTGATTTGCTCATTCTGTTAGGCTGTGCATTCCGGTGCTGATCTTGAATCTGCTATTGCAACTTGTATGGGATACAAATCAGAGGTATCATTTGTATTCCTATTCATTCTGCTAGAGCTTTAGATGCCTGTACGGCTGTACTCATATCTAATGAACTAGTTTTTTTTTGGGTACAGGGTGAAGGTTTCATGGTCGGTGTTCAGATCAATCCAGTGAAGGGTTTACCATCTGGATTTCCTGTATAGATCCTTCACCTTATTTTGTCAACACGTGTACTTTACTAGTTTCTTACATTTGTGGCATTTTCTTCTTGTGTAGGAATTGCTCCAATTTGTACTTGACCATGTTGAGGATAAATCACCGGAACCACTTCTTGAGGTCAGTGATATTGAATACAAGTTCATATTATAATAAAAATAAGGAGTAGATGATAGGATTCGTTTTCTCAGTTCAAATAATTAGATCTCATGTAACTGATTGAATACTTTAATCCACCATGTTTTCTGATTCCTATGTGAATCAGATCACTAGTTGCTAACAAAATGCTAACTTGTAGGGGTTGCTGGAAGCTCGAGTTGAACTGCACCCTTTGCTTCTTGATTCGCCTGAACGTATGAAAGATCTTATATTTTTGGACATTGCTCTTGATTCTACCTTCAGAACAGCAATTGAAAGATCATATGAGGAACTCAATGATGCAGCCCCCGAGGTTAGTCATGTAACTACTGTCTCAACGATGTGTGTTTTCCATATATTATGTCACTATTGAGCTTATCCTAATGTGTTACCTGATGTTGCCCTTTATTCAATCCAGAAAATCATGTACTTCATGAGTCTTGTCCTTGAAAATCTTGCCTTGTCAATTGACGACAATGAAGACATCCTGTATTGCTTAAAGGTACACTTTAACTGTTTGAATGACATGGATACGTAAGTGGTACTCTTTATATTAATGAAATTCTTTGTAAAATGTCACTGGAATCTCTGTTTGAACCTTTTTTTTTGTTTCTCTTTTTTGATGATTAAAAATGTGATGCTGTCTAAATGTTTTTTCCCTGGAAGGGATGGAACCAAGCCTTGGAAATGGCTAAGAGAAAAGATGACCAATGGGCTCTCTATGCGAAAGCGTTTCTTGACAGAATAAGACTTGCCCTTGCGAGCAAGGGAGAACAATACCATAATATAATGCAGCCCTCGGCTGAGTATCTTGGCTCGTTACTCAGCGTAGACCAATGGGCAGTGAGTATTTTATAAATTTAGATATAATTCTATCAAGAAATTATTACTAAATACAATTTCGGCAGGTCAATATCTTCACAGAAGAAATTATACGTGGTGGATCAGCAGCTACTCTGTCTGCTCTTCTGAACCGATTTGATCCTGTTCTAAGGAATGTTGCCCAGCTTGGAAGGTAAAATGTAAAATTTATGACTTCAATTGAACTTCTCTTGCACATCTTCCCTGTACATGGGCACATTATTCTAGTGCTACTAGTGTTCTTGTCCACACTTCTATGTGAATTACAGAAATTATATCTAGTAATATATTCTATTACTCTGCACCTGACATCAGTCTCCTGCTAACAGTTGGCAGGTTATAAGCCCAATCGAAGTATCAGGTTACGTAGTTGTGGTTGATGAGTTACTTGCTGTCCAGAACAAATCTTACGATAAACCAACCATCCTTGTGGCAAAGAGTGTCAAGGGAGAGGAAGAAATACCGGATGGAGTTGTAGGTGTGATTACACCTGATATGCCAGATGTTCTGTCCCATGTGTCAGTCCGAGCAAGGAATAGCAAGGTTTTTTCTCTTCACAATATACTGCATGATTTCAAGGATTTTTTCCCTTGTTGAGTTGTTTACATACCAACTTTTTCCCATTGAAGGTACTGTTTGCGACCTGTTTTGACGAGAGCACTCTGTCTGAACTTGAAGGATATGATCAGAAACTGCTTTCTTTCAAACCTACTTCTGCAGATATCACCTATAGGTACTTAAGCTACTTTTTGAACTTCATGGCTGATGAAGCTAGATTACGAAAGGCTAAATAACTATTCTTTATAATGTTTTCTCCCATCTGATTAATTCCTTTATTTGGTAGCTTAGGTCTGTATTAGTATTTTGTATGGCACTTTTTGTGTAGGAGAGTTGCGTATTATTGCACTATGGCCTCCTCCAATGGTGCCAAGTCAGCTTGCTCAATAGGTGCACCACATCAGATTTTTACCCATGTGGAAGAGAGAGAAAGAAGAGCTATCTCTTGTTCAAGAGATGGTCTCATAGACAGATCCATAAATCATGCGGGACTGACCCTTGGGATATTCTTTATAATGTTTTCTCCCATCTGATTAATTCATTCATTTGGTAGCTTAGGTCTGTATTAGTATTTTGTATGGCACTTTTTGTGTAGGAGAGTTGCGTATTATTGCACTTTGGCCTCCTCCAATGGTGTCAAGTCAGCTTGCTCAATAGATACACCACATCAGATTTTTACCCATGTGGAAGAGAGAGAAAGAAGAGCTATCTCTTGTTCAAGAGATGGTCTCATACACAGATCCATAAATCATGCGGGACTGACCCTTGGGATTGTATATAAAAAAACCCGGCCTGCGGGGGGTAAGATCCCTCCACGGGCATTCTATTAAGAAGACCTCACACAAGTCGAGAAAACCCCTGAACCCTACCCTACCCTACCCATACACAACGACTCTGCAGCTCATGTGAGAACAGGCTGGCCTTAGACCTGTGCTTTTGGGTGGCACAGGTGAAGGATATTTTTTCAACGCGCACACAAGTGTGCACCTCCGGCCGCAAATTCGCCCCCAAAAGGGATCGAACCCCAGCCGGGATGGTGAGAAAGTAAGTTTAAAAAGCACTGCACAAACGCAAGCCTGCAAAACAACACTCAGGTACCATGTGCACACAATAGTAACACTTACGCTACCTAGGTTCAGAGAAACAGTACCCCAAACATGCTTGTGTGCACACACTTGCAACACCTTCACTATCCAGGTTCAAGGATTACAATCCAAGGCACTGAATAAAAGGAAAGATCTCAACCAAATCACAGTTTTAGTATTGTTAGCAATGACAGACAAGATATGATTATGGTTAATGTAATCGTCTGCTGTGTAACGTCAAGTGTCTGAATAGCTGCCTAACTATCACGATGTGGTCATGCTTTGTACTTTGCACAATTTATCAGTGAACTCTTTTGGCACACCATCCACTTGACCATCGTCTGGGTGGTCCCACAAGGTCACCAATATTTCACAGACGACTTAGAATAATCTGTCAGATGCTCACAACTCATATCTTCCACTCAATAGGGAAATGGTGGAGAGTGAACTTCAGGAATCAAATTCTTCAAATGTAGAAGGTGGCAATGCAGTACCATCTGTTTCATTAGTCAAGAAGAAGTTTCTTGGAAAATATGCAATATCAGCTGAAGAATTCTCAGATGAAATGGTTAGTAATATAAACATGCATTAGGAAACTTTCCATTCTTAAGAGTTGATGAAACCAATTGATATGTGGTTTCCTTTTCTTTTAGCCTTGTGTTGCAAACACTCACATTTCTGTTTTCAGGTTGGGGCTAAGTCCCGGAATATAGCATTCCTCAAAGGAAAAGTACCTTCATGGGTTGGCATCCCTACGTCAGTTGCGATACCATTTGGCACTTTTGACAAGGTTTTGTCTGACGGGCTTAATAAGGTTGGTGGTTTTCTTTAAGTAACATACATAAATAAAAGCATTATATGGTTGTTGGATTAGTTAGTTTCTTCTACATGTTTCGAATATACTACTAGGAAGATAGCATGGTGCACTGTAAGTAGCAAATTCAGTAGTTTTTGTGCGCATCTACATATTCTCATTCTAACATGAACCAATTTTGCTAAATTACATGTACTGTTGAAGTAACTAACAATCTGCCTAATATTATTGTCTTTGATTGTAAAAAAAAAACTCTCCCTTGCTCGGTTGTGAAGGTATCTTTTCAACAGGAGATGGAATTGACTATTATCAACGAAATTGATAACAAGAAGCTATTTGGATTAATTGAGAAGTTACAAGTAGTCCCTTTTTCACTTTTGAATGTGTGATCCTTATACTATTTTCCTTTGTTTCTTTTTTTTCTCATTATAAGTTCCTGTGTCTACCTGTTGTACAGTTTCCTTATAATTGAAAAAGATCAGTAGGGGACCCTTCCCTCCTGTTTCATTTCTTTTTTTTTTTGGCAGGAAGTAGCACAAAACATAGAGAAGCTTAAGAACAGACTTGCTCAAGAAGATTTTAGTGTTCTAGGTGAAATAAGAAAAACTGTTCTTAACCTTGCTGCTCCTATGCAATTGGTAAGATATATCTATCTGCTTATAGTTGTTGCAATTAAGCCTTAGTATGACATTAATCTTTTTATATTTCATGTATGTTTTATTTTTATTTCTGTCTCAGGTTAAGGAGCTGAAAGAGAAGATGCTAGGCTCTGGAATGCCATGGCCTGGAGATGAAGGTGATCAACGTTGGGAACAAGCATGGATTGCTATTAAAAAGGTATCCTGATCTACAACTAATACTAGTAATTGGTCCATGATTCATATCCTTCTAGGTCATCTGCTTTGAAGTTTCAGAAACACCAGAGTCTCTAATTTTAAGTTGGACCCCTTTTGCCTTTATTCATGGGGTCATTTGGTCCCACATATCGTAGATAGATCTGTTAGATAGGATTTCTACATGCATGGTAAAAGGTGAACGTGAGAAAATCCTTTTTCATATATGGTCACTGGATATCTCAATTTCCCTTTAGGTCTGGGCGTCGAAATGGAACGAAAGAGCATATTTTAGCACACGCAAGGTGAAGCTTGATCATGAGTACCTGTCAATGGCTGTTCTTGTGCAAGAAATTGTGAATGCAGATTATGCCTTTGTCATTCATACTACAAACCCATCGTCTGGAGATTCTTCTGAGATTTATGCTGAAGTGGTGAAAGGGCTTGGAGAGACCCTTGTGGGAGCCTATCCTGGTCGTGCCATGAGCTTTATTTGCAAAAAAGATGAGCTAGACTCTCCAAAGGTGAGCATCTCTCTAGTGTTCTTATTATATGGTGTGATGCTACGCGAATACCATGCAATCTGGCTTCAATTGGATTAAAATAACTTGAACATTTCTGCATAAAAGTTGATTAATTTAATATATTGGGTTTTGTATAACCCTTTTAAATTTGAAACTCAAATTGTATAGCAAAAAACCTTTTTTTACTGAATATTAATAGTATCAACTTCCTTTCTTTTCTCTTTGATTTATCATTTATTAGAATTTTCTCATTTTTACTCATAATAAATAGATTGGATTTGATTTTTTTTATACATAGGTAGAGTATAAAATTGCTAAATTAGATGTAGACTTTTTTATGATGGAAATTTTCTTGTTCAGTAGTAGGCTCCTGAACCAAGCTTGATTGCACAATTGCTACTAAGGTTGTAGTTTACCTGGTTTGTTGGTGTGTCAGATCTAATACGCTGTCCATTTGTAGTTACTTGGTTACCCTAGCAAGCCAGTTGGTCTCTTCATAAGGCGGTCAATCATCTTTCGTTCTGACTCCAATGGCGAGGATCTGGAAGGTTATGCTGGAGCAGGATTATATGATAGGTAAGGAATGCCCTTTCTTGAATATAGATTAAGGTTCTTAAGGTTTGAAATTACATGTCAATTCTTTGGTTCTTCAGTGTACCGATGGATGAGGAGGAAGAGGTTGCACTTGACTACACAACCGACCCTCTTATTGTAGACCATGGGTTCCGAAACTCAATCCTCTCAAGTATTGCACGGGCTGGACATGCCATTGAGGAGCTCTATGGGTCCCCTCAGGACATTGAGGGAGTTGTAAAGAATGGAAAAGTCTACGTGGTCCAAACAAGGCCACAGATGTAGTATGTTAAGTATAGCCAGCTGCTATGGCATGTACAACACATTTACACTCTTATATATGCATGAAATAAAATTTGGTCGTACTGTATAGTTTGTAGAGCTCTTTTGTGACCAATAATTGTACTTCTATAACTGGGAAAAGGAACGTGTTTACTTGTTGAGAAATATAAATTTACGTACACATTTCTGCAAATATCTGCACAAGATGTTGAAAAGTGCTGAAAGTGAGGAACTTCCTGCAAATATGTACTGCCCCACTGCTGTGACCTTATGTTTTGGGAAGGATGAGAAGTCACTGGTGCCCATTGGTGTATGAATACCTTCCTGACTTTTGCTACACCTGCGGTATCATTGGGCACATTGATTTTGCAAGAAACTAAGGTTCATACTTGAGAAGAGGGAGATGATGATAGTAGCGAGAGGATGGGTGGAGGTTGTTTTGGGCCATCATGGCGGTCCGAGGGGAGCGGAGGTCGAAGTGGCCAGGGGGGGATCGTGCTCTAAATATTCGTTTGGCAGATCGGGAAGTGATGCTCTGTCATGGTGCAAGGACGATGAGAGCATGAACAAGGAGGAGGGTACAGAAGCAGCAGAAGGCGAGGAGGTGACTAGTCCGATCAAGTAGGTTGCTCATTCCTATCAATCTGTGAGGTCGGGTCGCCCCCTCCTTCAAATAGAGGATGGAGCAAAGTAGGATGATGGTGCAGGGGGATTGGAGGATACTGGATCGAAGGACGCAGGGAATATTGTCACCGGTAGCGGAGTGCTGCCTATGTTGGTGGATGGTAGCAAAGAGAAGGAGAAGGAAGTGCCAAACAAGAAGTTTCAGAGAAGTACCTTCAAGAGGCAGCCGTGTGCTAAAGGTGCAGTAAACAATGAGAAGCAGGCGGGGGAAGTGATGAAGTGGCAGGAAGGTGACGAGGTGATGGAGATTGGAGATGAATGTGTCGGTGCAACAAGGAAAGGAGACGGAGGGGTCCAACAAGAAGATGAAGTTAGCAGGACTGGTAGACCAGCCCTGTGGGAACCAATGAAGCTAGTGAGTTGGAACTACCGGGGCCTGGGTAACTGTCGTATGGACCTCCCTGGGCCCACTACCTCGGTGGGTACCAGGACCGACTACTCGGTGGGCCCCTGGGACTACCCGACTTGTGTCGCATGGTACCTGATGGCGT
This sequence comes from Cenchrus americanus, assembly GCA_947561735.1. Taxonomy (NCBI): domain Eukaryota; kingdom Viridiplantae; phylum Streptophyta; class Magnoliopsida; order Poales; family Poaceae; genus Cenchrus; species Cenchrus americanus. The sequence goes on from OX387240.1 coordinate 140,120,691, forward strand.
GAGGCGCAAGGACTACGGTGGAAAAGTACTCGGATAGGAAGCTATACATACCATGTATTGTGTAGAGGACTCCTAGACGTACCCGACTAGTACTCTCTCCCTAAACCGACCTGTAACCCTGCCTCCCGGACTATATAAGGCGAGGTAGGGACCTTTCTCTATGAGATTACGCATCATCTTGTAATCACATCCAATCAATCCAAAGCTACGCAACATACAGGACGTATGGTATTACGCACCTCGCGGCCCGAACCTGTCTAAATTGTGTGCCACGTGTCTCTTCCTTCGAGTTACCGATCTCGGCGAGGCCACATTCATCTACCTCGGGTAGTCCCCTTGGTAGGTTGCCGGTCTAAAACACTGACAGCTGGCGCACCAGGTAGGGGATCTCGCCGAAGATCATATGGCGAACTCGACGGCTTCCATCTTCATCAAGCCAACTGTCGCCTTCAACCGCGGCGACACCTTTGTCTTCGGCTCCTGGGTCTGCACTGCCGACGGCGCCGGATCCTTCCAACGCCGCCTCGCCATGCCGCCCAACCCGGAGACCGGGCTCGTGACGCTCCCCGAAGTAGTCACGGGCAATCTCGCTGGAAAATTCGGCGAAATTTCGCTCTACAATCAACACGCCGACTTCGAGCTTGGATCCGATTCCAACTCGAACTCGATGTCCCCGTGGGATATCGTATGCGAGTTGGCTACCCAGCCATCGCGTGCGGACTCCCCACTCCGTGAGCGCTTCACGCGCGGCCCTCGCATCGCCAGCAGGGCCCATGCGAAGGCTCCCACTGCTCGCGGGGCCGACAAGGAGATCGTACCCGAGTACGACTCGGACTCCAACACCGTCCCCGGCTACAACTCGGACTCCAACCCTCTCTCCGGCTTCTACTCGGACTCCTCCTACGAGTTCGACTTCGGGTCGGACCCTGATGAGCCCGAGTCCGAGAACAATACTACGAGCAACCCCTGTCGGGGACCGGCCTTCCGCCCGGTCATAACATCTACACCCGCCGGGAGATTCGTCTCATCGGCCGACCGCAAGCCCGCAGACTTGACAGGAGGGAACTCACGCTGCGTCGCCTACCTCGACTCACTTCCCTTCCAGGAGGGAACACCGCTTGCCCTAGCTGGGGAGCACACTCCGATAGAGGTGGCAACCAGTGACTCCAGCCTTGGCACTCCTGATCGACAAGTCTTCATGACTACCAACGAGACACCGGGGCCCTCAGGGACAGTCCCTGACCGATATCTCAAGGATATCTCAGCGGACGAGTTGTCCGCCAACGCACCCGCCGACGAGATCGACGCCAACAGAGATGCTCGACGTGAACGCAACAGAAAGCGGAACGAACGGCGCCGACGTCTCCGCGAGTCCCTTCCCATCTGGAACCTCGCAGAAGCCCTCGACCAAGTCGAGAGCCGGGTGCACACTACCCCAGAGCAATGCCTCATGTCTATCACTATGATAGCATGTCAGGATCAAGGGATGCGCGCGGGAGAAGTCATCGCCAAGCTCGCGGAGGACGCCTACTTCATGCGAGTCGACAACAGGGTCACTCAAGTGCCCCCCGTTAGGAACCGCCAGCAAGACAACGAAGCCACAAGTCGTAGTGCGGACATCGGTCGCAATCGTACTCGAGGGGACCTACCGGCCAACCCCAACCGTACCCGGGCATCGGCCGGTGGACCCTCTCATGGTGGCAACAGCACCGTCGGCAACCGTGAGATCATCCCTCACCGTGATCCTAGCAGCGGAGGCAGTGACGGCGGGAGCTCCAACCATGGGGCCGGCGCAAGAGCCGGGGCGGAGGCGACCGCGGCGGCCGAGGCCACGCGAACAGCCGCGCCTCCGGAGCTTCACGTGGCGGCTTCGACGCCCGCCAGAAGATCGAAGAACTTCGGCGCAAGAAATCCTCCACGGCAGGCGACAACGATGGCTTCCCCGCCTTCTCTGCACGGCTTCGCAACCTACTGCTCTCGGAGAAATTCAAGCCTCTGGGGATCACCAAGTATGACGCGAAGCAGGATCTAGTCCAGTGGCTCAGATGCTACGCCCTCTCCATCGAGAACGCTGGTGGCAATAACGACACGAAGTGCCTCTACTTCCCCTTTTGTGTGGATCAAGCCCCGCTTACATGGCTCGAGTCACTCGAGAAAGTACTCAATCGACAAGTGGGACCAGCTCAAGGAACAGTCACGACAATAAAGGCAAGAAAAAGGCCGACGAAGGCAATGACGACTTCCAGGAACCCGACAAGACGGTGAATGTCCTCTTCGGCGGACTACCCAACCGACGGGCTCAGAAAGCCACTCGTCGAGAAGTCATGAGCATTGAACCAGCGGTTCCGACCTCCCTCCGGTGGTCGGAGGTACCCATCACCTTCTCCCGCGCGGATCAATGAACAAGCTTCTCTGAACCAGGACGGTTCCCACTTGTCCTGAAGCCGGTGGTCGCGGGCTCCAAACTCAACAAGGTCCTCATCGACGGTGGAAGCGGGCTCAATGTCCTTTTCACCAAGACCTTGAAGAAGATGAAGCTCGACATCACCCACATGCTCACCAAGAGCACCTCGCCTTTCTACGGCATCGTCCCCGGGAACGCGGATATCCCACTGGTCTCAGTGGTTCTGCCAGTTACCTTCGGGGAAACAAGGGATAACTACCATACCGAGTACGTCAAGTTCGAAGTCGCGGACTTCGAGACGTCCTACCATGCCATCCTCGCAGACCAGCTATCGCCATGTTCATGGCGGTACCCCACTACACCTACTTGGTACTCAAGATGCAAAGCCCGGCCGGTGTACTCTCGCTGCAAGGGGACTTGAAGATATCCTTCAACTACGACACAAAAGCTGTGGAACTCGCAGCTACGAATCAAGTACCCAACGCAATGATGGAGATCTACGCTGCATCCAAGAAGCTTGCCCCAACTGAACTCGACATCCCAGAGAAGTTAGACACAGCCAACAAGCCTCAGCCAGCTGAGGAGGTTCAAGTCAAGACAATTGACCTAGGGACAGGAGACAGCAGCAAGACCACCACCATCAGGGCGGGCCTCGACCCGAAATAGGAAGACGCGCTCATCAGCTTCCTCCGGGCTAACCGAGACATCTTCACGTGGAAACCAGCGGACATGCCAGGGGTGCCCAGGAATCTGATCGAGCATTCACTCAACGTCGACCCTAAGGCTACCCCGAAGCGACAACACCTCCGCCGCTTCGCCGACGACAGACGGGACACCATCAAGAAGGAATTCGCCAAACTACTCGCGGCTGGCTTCATCAGAGAAGTCTTCCATCCTGAGTGGCTAGCTAACCCCGTCCTCGTCCGCAAGAAGAACTCAAACGAGTGAAGGATGTGCGTCGACTACACCGACCTCAACAAGCACTGCCCCAAGGACCCCTTAGGGTTGCCGCGTATTGATCAAGTCATCGACTCCACGGCGGGCTGCGACCTGCTCTGCTTCCCCGACTGCTACTCCGGGCACCACCAGATCGCTATCAAGGAAGAAGACCAGGAGAAGACCGTGTTCATCACCCCGTTTGGTGCGTACTGCTACACGACCATGTCCTTCGGGTCGAAGAACGCCGACGCTACCTACCAACGAGCTTTCCAAGCCCGTTTCAAGAGGCAACTCAACAAGAACGTCGAAGCCTATGTGGATGACGTGGTCGTCAAGACCAGAAATGAAACGAACCAGATTTCCGCGAACGGAAACCCGACTCTCTGCACCTCCGTGATAGTCCCAGGAAGAGGCTATCACGTGCAATCCCTGTCTCAAGTGGTACAACTCCATACAACATGAGTATAAAAGAGATATTACAATATATTATTACAACATCAGATTACAACTCTTCGGCACAAGCCATGTACAAGTCCACCAGGACTGCATCAAGAAAGGTAAAACACCTACGCAGCGGATCTATAGAAGCGAAGCGACTCCAGCTCCACAGGCGAACTCGAGCATAGGACCAGCTCTAGTCTTCACACCTTCGTCATTGAAGTTGCAGTCGTAGGCGGTGACCAAGTCTGAAATGCCAGCATCTACCCGATAAGCGGGTAGGTCATGTCAGCTTCCCAACAAAGAGCAAAAGCGGTGGTTGAATCTAATATGCATGGATAAAACCTATATTGGGCTGTAGAAAGTTATGCATGCAACAGCGTGGTAGCAACAATCAAGGTATGCAGAATAAGCAGCGAGGTCCACACCTCCGAGGTCCACACCCTGAGGTCCACACCTCTGGGGTCCGCACCCCTCAACAAGGAAGTCCACACCAAAGCAATGAATCACAACCACGATCCAGCACCCAACTCTCATCTGCGATGTGGGGCCCACCTGCTCCTATCCCCACATCTCAACGGCCTCAGGCCGGGCTCAAACACTCGGGGGGAGAAGAAGCACAAGAAAAGAGTCTAGCCAGGTGAGAGATTAGAGGACTGTCCATAACCAGTGGACACGGACTATAGCTATAGGTTTAACACTCTGCAGAGGTTGTACAACTGTACCTGCCCGAATAGAGCCCGGATGGTAGCGAACCACCCGAAACCCTACCATACGGTTGGAGTCCAAGTAAGTGGATAGTACCCTCCTGCGTCTCCGAGTCTGGCGCAGCCTCCGCTGTAGAGCTCATACTGCCAGCGAGAGGTCCCTCAAAGCTGTGGAACCCTTCCCCGGCCTCGCCGGGGCGAAGTCTTCTAAGGAGGAAAGCCGTCTCCCGACACGATCACACCGATCCACCTACAGGAGGGGTGCTATCCACTACGAGTCTCACCCCGCACCCCTGCCCATAACAAGGAGGGCGGTTTGTACGGTAAAAGTCCACTGAAGCAAGGTCAACTGACGATTGGTCCTTAAGGGCCGAGAGCGAGCACTCACCATCTCCATCCCATCCGACACACCGCTCGGGCGAGAGGCCAGATCGCATCTCCCCGAGGTAGGCATTCACAAGTAACCAAACGGCTCGCTCCCACCAGTAACACGTCAAGGAAGAACACACCCAGAACTCACGCTAGAACACACCGAGATCTCCCACATCTCAGTCCAAACCCAGAGAACCATCCATAATCAAGCAATAAAAGTATGGATAGTGTGTATATGGGACTAGCTAGGGGTCTGTAGCTAGTCCCGAGGTAGGTAAAGCAAGGAAACAGGATATATCAAATATCAAGGCGTGGCTAAACAAATGGCTATGCAATCCATCAAATCAAGTAACATAAATATAGCACTAGCAACTAATAGCATGCATGGGTTATACATGGTTGGGAGTGACATGACACCTGCACGGTAGTCGACGTAGAGTAGTAGAGGTTGAGCGTCCTCTCGGGAAAAGTCGGGGTAGATGCGTCTCCTCAGTCGTCGCAGCTTGGGTCTTCAAACAAGAACACAAGCCTACACGAGACGCGACGCGGAAATAAATAACGAGCATTCATCTAATGCAAAAACATCAATAAGAACCAATTTAGAAGATCCAAATAAACTCCATATTAAATACAAGCAGCACTGTTTTAAATAATGAAAATAGAGCAATTGATTATAAAACAAAAGTAGTTTTAGCAACTAGTTTTTATATACTAGATATCAAGATATGAGCAAGAGTTAGTTTAAGGATCTCACAACTGAGATCTTAGGGAATTAAGCTCGCAAGTGGAAAGCAGAGAGGATGAGATCAAGCACTTGCTAGGTTTTAGCTCACATAGGTCAAAGCGGTAGCGCACCGTTTGAAGATAGCGAAGCTAGACGGAGATAAATTAGGAAAGGCATTATCATGCCAAGATATGCAGCGGTAGCGTAGAAGGGATGAAAGGATCGACTAGTGGTCGATACTGGGTGGCGGAGAGGTAAGTTGTGCTTAAAAGCGCTACGAGGCAAGTACTGGTGATGCGGCAACGTCCATGGAAAGTTAGCTAGGTGGCGGCTCGGGGTTGCCGAGCGTGAAGCAGAGGCCTCTGCTCACAACACGGCCGTCCATCACGTGCGACATCCTGGTTTCAAGCACATGGCACGGTACACGCTTCACAGCACGAAGCAAAGTAGAGCGAGAGCGGATATGCGTGAAGCAGCAAAGAGGGAAGGCAAAGGTGTAGAAAAGGTAGGCGATGAGATAATGGGGTAGGATTCCTGTCCGCGGCGTGACACTGGCTTGTTGCGGGGCTCCGGCGTCCCAGACCCACAATAGCTCGGTGGCGAGCAACGACCACGAAACTACGCCAAGAACACGACACGAAGGCAACAAAAAGGGCAAGGAAAAGATGCACGGCTCCGGCGAGGCACCTGCAAGGTCACGCTCACGTCACGAAGGCCGGATAGGCGGGCGACGGCAATGCAAGCGCGACATGATTACAAGAGACATGCGGCTCGAAGGCCGGACATGGGTCGGTGCAAGAAAGAGGAAGAAACGTGTGCTGCACTCATTTGTGCAAAACATCGAACACGTGGAGGGCATGTCAAAGATGAAGCTTCAACCAGGCAACTATGGTTGCTGATACGAAAGAGGAGGCCAATAGCAGGCACAACACGATGGTTGGCAACACAAGCATGATCACAGGAGAAGGCTCTGGTCTTAGGATGGGTTCATGCATATCATCGAACACTTAGAGGGCGAGATGGGTGCTTGGAAGGGTGGCTCACCGAGATCTCGAAGCTGGTGTTCAGGCATAACAATGAACGGGTGATGGGCATCGAACAAAAGGGAGCGGTGGCTTGGTCTTGATGTAGACGTTCCCGGCGGCGACAACGACACGGGTCGGGGGTGACGGCGTCCTTGGCGAGAGAGGCATCCGGCTCCCTTCAATCTTCTCCCTAACTGCTGACGGTCCACGGTGGCGTGGCTTGCTGTGGCCGTCCAAGCATTTCGAAGACAAGTGCGACGTGGAAGAAGGTCGCAGGTTGGCTGACACATAGTGTCGAGCACCTGGTGTGCGTGGCCTTGGTCGAGGATAGAAGGCCGCAACTGGAAGATGGGCAGCGCAGTTAGGTTGGATCCTGCAAGGAACGTACACAGCACGAAGGCCAGCTTCAGAAACAGAAGAAGGGCGGCGACAACATCATCTCGTGTTTCAGTCAAAACATCGAGCAGGTTGTGTGCATGGAAAAGTGCAGCCACGTGCAAGACAACTTTGAGCACTTGTGTTCCACGGAAAACAGGGCATCCATTTGCCATGGCTCGATGGCCGGCCAACACAGGCAGACATGGTTTGCGGGAAAAAGGGATGGCTTGGGTGCGGCTGCTCACCAGGGGCTCGTCGGGTGTTAAGCCGAGGCAGGGAGACGTCGGGGTCGTGGTGGCTTGGCGCGGTGCAGGCAGGCCGATGGTCGTGGTTCCTCTTGTGACCGGACGGCGTCGTACAAGGAAGCGTCCTCTTCAGCTTCTTGGCTGTTGGTAGACGACGTGCGACGGCAGCTGCTCCACAACGTGGGTCCTCGGCACGACGCGGCGCAGCACCTCCTCTTCTTTGATTGATTCAGAGATGGTGGTGGTGTCCTTAAATTCTCCAGGCGACAGCGGCATCCATGGCATGCCGCGGTACGACACATGTAGAGGTAGCTCCAGCTTCTTCCTGGTCGACACAGGCGGCCTCCTTCGGCGCGGCGCTTGGCTGCTCCTCCTTCCTCTGCCCTCCTTCTTCTCTTCTCTTCTCTTCTCTCCGCCTTTCTGCTCCTCTAATTTTCCCCTCTGCTTCTCTGGTCTTGTGGCGGTGCAAAGGGGAAAGAAAACCCCAAAGGGGCGCGACTGCGCAAGGAGGGGCGGCAGCCAAGGGATTTGTAGCCTAAGGGCTAGGGTTCGCGACTGGGTGCTGCTAGGCATGGACGGCCGCTGATTCTTGGCGTCCGTGCCCCGGACACACGGCGACATCCGCGCGGCTGCGCGATGGCATAGGAGGCAGCCGGTGCAGAGACGGTCGAGCGCGTCAGTGTTGCGAGCGTGGGCGCATACAGGTAGCGACGCCCGTGAGCAGCAGTGCCGTCGCACGGAACGGAGGCACTGCCCGATCCGTTTTGCTGGACGTGATGTCGGTCTGCGTAGAGGAGATGCAGCTATTGCTGCCATCCCCATCGGCCAGCGAGAAGGGAACAAAAAGGCCGGCAGCTATGTGACTTGGGTTGGGCCTCACGGTGCTGGATAGGCTTCTCGTGAAAACAAGGGAGCTGGCTGGTGTTTGTGCAGCAAGAAGAAGGAAGGAAACAGAAAGGAGTGTTGAGTTTTACGTAAACCACTACAAGCAAGATGGTTCAGAGTAGAGCAAGTCTGAAAGGATTTAGTGCATGTGTGCATGAAGAGCAGCATGCAAGCGCAGGTCAAAAAGAAAGGAAACAAAGTGGGTCAAGTTGATTAGGTCTGCCTGATGCTAGACTTGATTAGTTTAAGCACGTGTTGGGAAAGGGTTAGAGTGATAAGCAGATCAAGCCGAGCTAATTGGCTAATATTAGCTCAGAGAGTTAGTCACACAAAATTTACAATTTTAATTAGTTTGAATTTGGATTACTTTCAAATTCAAACTTCACAATTGAACTCCGGATAAAATCCAAAAATTCCAAATCACAATTTATACTATAATTTGAAAATAATTTTATATGGGTTTACTTTATATGAAATTTAAGATGAGAGGCTAGTAAATTGGGATCAAATTTTGTAGCACACAAGTTCAAACAAACAAAAAAAAGTTTTACAGTTTGCGAAAAATTCACACATGGTAAATCACTCAATTTTCTGGTATGTTACAAGAAACTCCGACACGCTCATCGCCGATCTTGAAGACTTTCGCATCCTTGCGAGAGTACCGCTGGAAGCTCAACCCGAACAAGTGCGTCTTCGGCGTACCGTCGGGCAAACTACTCGGCTTCACCATCAACCACCGCGGCATCGAAGCCAATCCCGAGAAGATCTCCTCCATCACCAGCATGAAAGCACCCACGTGCATCAAATACTTGTAGAAGCTAACTGGATGCATGGCGGCCCTGAACAGATTCATCTCGAAGCTTGGAGAACGGGGGCTCCCCTTCTTCAAACTACTCAAGCATCAAGAGAAGTTTGTGTGGACCCCTGAGGCAGACCAAGCCCTTGCCCAACTCAAGGACTTCCTATCAAAGCCTCCAGTCCTCATGGCTCCCTGAAAAGTGAGCAGTTGCTGCTCTACCTCGCTGCGACTACTCACGTGGTCAGTACTGCCATCATTGTCGAGCAGCAGGAAGACGGCCACGCCTATCCAGTCCAGCGCCCAGTCTACTTCGTTAGCGAGGTCCTGTCAGAATCCAAGGCATAGTATCAGCCAGTACAGAAGTTACTGTACGCAGTGCTCATCACCTCGTGGAAGCTACGACACTACTTCCAGGAGTACTCGATCTCCGTTGTCACCGACTACCCGCTCGGCGACATCCTGCGGAACCAAGATGCTACTGGAAGAATCTCCAAGTGGGCAGTCGAACTCGGCGCCCTCAACATCGACTTCGAGCCACGCACAGCGATCAAGTCATAGGCACTAGTCGACTTCATGGCAGAGTGGTGGGAAAATCAGCTACCGACTCCAACCGAGCGCCCAGAGAACTGGGTGATGTACTTCGACGGCTCGCTCAAGCTCGAAGCCGCAGGTGCAGGGGTACTCTTGATTGCTCCAACGGGCGAACAACTCAAGTACGTCCTGCAGATCTTCTGGAAGGTTTCAAACAATGAAGCCGAGTATGAAGCTCTGCTACATGGGCTCCGCCTCGCGGCTTCACTGGGCAACAAGCGGCTACTAGTCTACGGCGACTCCGCAGTGGTCATCAACCAAGTCAACAAGTCTTGGGACCACAACAAGGAGAACATGGACGCCTACTGCCTAGAAGTCCGCAAGCTCGAGAACAAGTTCTACGGTCTTGAGTTCCACCATGTCGTCGTGAAAACAATGTTGCAGCGGACGTCCTGTCGAAGCTTGGTTCTACTCGCGCTCAAGTACTAGCGGGTGTCTTCGTCCACGAGCTTCACGCGCCATCCATCCATCGCGCCAGGAGGTCATGATGATCGATGTGGACTGGAGGCAACCCTTCATCGACTACCTCCGCGAGCAGAAGGTTCCCTCGGACAAGAACTTGGCCGAGCAACTCATCCGCCGCGCCAAGTCTTACGTCCTAGTCGGAGACAAGCTCTACAGGCGGGGCACATCTTCTGGAGTACTCATGAAGTGCATTCCCCGAAAAGAAGGCAAGGGCATCTTGGAGGAGATTCACAAAGGCGTCTGCGGCAACCATACATCTTCTCGCACACTAGTCAGCAAGGCTTTCCGACGAGCTTTCTATTGGCCCACAGCTCTGGGCAACGTCGAAGAACTCGTCAGAAGGTGCCAAGGGTGCCAATACTTCGCCAAGCAACAACATGTCCCGGCCTACAAGCTAGTCACCATACCGCCAACCTGGCCCTTCGCCTGCTGGGGGCTCGACATGATTGGGCCACTTCCAACTGCGCCAGGTGGATTCAACAGAGTACTGGTGGCCATCGACAAGTTCACCAAGTGGATCGAGGTCAAGCCGGTCACATGCCCCAAGGCCGATAGAGTACTCGACTTCCTGGACGAACTCGTACATTGCTACAGACTACCCCACCGCATCATCACAGACCTGGGCTCCAACTTCAACAATCACCAGTTCTGGGAGTACTGCTAGAACAGTGGAATCGATGTCTGATATGTCTGAGTTGCCCATCCCCGGGCCAACGGACAAGTCGAGCGTGCCAATGGGATGGTACTCGACGCTCTCAAGAAGCGGCTACACGACACTGCCAACACCAAAGGAGGCAAGTGGATCAAGGAACTACCCAATGCGCTCTGGGGGCTACGTACTCAACCCTCCAAGCCAACAGGACAATTGCCATACTTCCTGGTCTATGGCTCCAAAGCAATCCTCCCTGCCGACGTCATGTGGGATTCGCCGGCAATGGAGCAATATGATGAAGGCATATCTGAAGATAGCAGATGAGTTGATATCGATGGACTCGAAGAAGCTCGCTGCACCGCCCTCTTCCAATCAGCAAGGTACCTCGAGGGTATCCGACGCTACCACGATCGCAACGTCAAGGAACGATCCTTCAACGTTGGTGATCTTGTCCTCCGCCGCATCCAGAGCACGGAAGGACTACACAAGCTCAGCTCGCCCTGGGAAGGTCCCTTCACAGTCGCAAAGGTGACCGGACCAGGCTCCTACCGCCTCGAGATGCTCGAAGGCGAAGACATCAACAACTCGTGGAATATCGACCAGCTCTGTCAATTCTACGCCTAGTCTACCGACTACCCTGGGGGCTCAAGTCTACACGACTACTCAAAGACCCCTTCGCTGTAAGTGGCCTCCGGGTCCAGGCACTAGTCTCCGGACTACTCTACTCCAAGATCCAGCGTTAACGGCTACTAACGGATCTTGGGCTGTTCCGAGCGACAAAGGACTCCAGTAGCGGTCTACTAAGAGACCATGTACTCCTAGATCCAGTCTACACGGCTACTAACAGATCTACTACTGTAAGAGGCTACACGCCCTAGCACCACTTAGCCGTAGGCGGCCTCCGGGTCCTGGCGACTACTCTTGTAAAACAGCCCTGTCCATCCAGGTGTATCTCTATCAGTAACAAAGTTTGATTATTTATCAACTGGTTTACTGCTCTTTCCCTCAATGGGTCTACTGGCAAGTACGACTACTCGTGACAACTCCACAATGAGAACTCTGCATACACACCTTGCGACAACGAGTACTCATTTTTGAGAAGTTTTCTCATTTGATACTTAAACAAGTTCAATACAACTCTGTCTATACAATCACTTCTACAAGCTAACCCTACAGGACTACTGAAGGTTAAGCTTCTCGGCAACCTGCTCGGCAATTGGCGCCATCTGCTCCAGGAGCTCCGCGTACTGCTCATCAGCGCAATTGGCGGCTAGTCCACCGACGACTACATCCACTGGAGCCTTCGGGAAGTACGACTTCATGTATGTCAAGATTTGATTGGGGATCGACTTCGCCAAGTGCTTGACGTACGTCGCCAGACGACTGGGAGCTTCTCTCAGCCGGTCCACCAATGGAGCTATCTTCGGCCCGCTCGGATGAGGCACCAGTAGCCTCGCAATGGGAAGTGCGGCTTCTTCGAGTTCCTTCAGTTGGGCCCACAACTTCTCGCAGTCCTCATTCAGCTTTTGCAGAGATTTGTAGCAGTTGACGAGGTCACGATCCGAGGCAATTCGAAGCTCCATGTGCTTATAGTCATATTCAAGTACCTCACGGGCCTCCTTCTCCCGGTAGAAGAGGTTCTTCATGTCGACTTCTGAAGCCCTCAGCTGCTCGACACGGGTCTCAAGCTCTGCAATCAACAAGCAAGGCGGGTCAGACTACTGGAAGGTACTTCCAACGGGTACTCGGCAACATAGCAGCGTACCTTGTTCTTGTTGCGGAGCGATTTGTTCTTCCGCACCAGCTCGTCGCTCTTCGCCTGCATATCCTGGACTTCGTTATGATATTGGGCGAAGGCGCCATCAAGTTTCAACTGGAGCATGGCGGAGTGCTTCCGGGCCTTCACGAGTTGTTCCTCTAAGGCCTCCGCCCGGAGCACCGCGTCGTCGTATCCCTGGAGTATACCAGATTTCTGTCGGGATATCTCCCCGACATCCTGCAGCGACAACAGTTGTTACCTGGGTACTCAGCATCTACAGCAGATTGACTACTCAAGGGCATCGACAACTCACCTTCATCCACTGCTCGGCCTGGCACATCACTTCCAGGTGACGTGCTACTGCCGCCGGGTCGACGAGGTCGTCTGCCAGGAGTTCAACTCCACCACGACTACTCATGGCGGTTCCAGACATGGGCGCCGAGCGGATTGGCTCCGCATCTTGAATCTCTGGTGAACGGACGACTACCTCCAGGGTTGACTCTGACAGTACATCATCGCACTCCTCTCTGGCCATCGCGGGGGCTTCTCCGCCGGCTACCTCCGCCGGCTCGGGGGCTGCTCCGGCGGCTCCTTGGGTCTCCCGCGCCAAGGCTTCAATGGGCACCGCCTCGAGGATGGTGCTTCCATCGGCTTCGGCCCCTGTCAACAGAAGACATCCGGATTAGTCTCCCTTGGCGGTTACGACTACTCCTTGAGGACGACTGCGTTCGTGCAGAGTACTCACCCTCTACAATGCTGGCCTCTGGCAATGTAGCCTCCACGGCCAGCGCCTCGGACTCTGCTTGAGGAGCGGGAGTGGACTCCTCAGTGGCTGGCGTGGATTCCTCTTCAGCCACCGCCGCACTGGGTTCATCCTCATCCCTGGTCAAGTCCATGGATTTCTTGCAGAGTACGCAACTGGTTGTCAACCAAGTACGACTACCAAACCACATGTACTAATCAATAAAGATATTCACTTACAGGCTCAACCGGACTACTGTCACGGTTGGGGCACCAAGTATGCTGGCGATGTCGACTAGTCTAGCTTCAGCAGGTGCCTCCTCTGCGGCCTCAGTAGCCGTTGGCTCTTCAGCAACAACCACGGCCAGTTCAGCTCTCCCCTCAGCAACTGGGGGCTGACACGTCAGTTGCGCCACGAATTCTTCCACGGTGGTGGCTGGGCTGCGGCTGGCTCCAGCCGGCTCTCCCACCGTATCCCAGTCACCTTCGTCCCCTTGGTCTACAGGGTCGGAAGGCGGGATCTCCTGCAAGCAACGGAATTTCGTCGTCAGCATACACAACATTGAGAAACAAGTACTCGACTACCCTACTCAAAGAGCTCACCTCTTGGGAGGTGGTCTCCGTGACCTTGAGCTTCCTGTCCACGCACTTGCGTGCCACATTGCGCGGCTTCCTTGGCGGCGCAGGCAGACTAGCCTCCAAGCTAGTAGGAGGATCCTGGATGAGAGGGACGTTGGGCTGTCCAGGGTGACTGAATCTTGACCGCAGCTGGAACCGCTCTTGAAGCGTCTCCTCGTCATCCTCGTCCGATGTGTCTTCGACGACAGCAGTATCGTCTCCTTCGCCGACTTCACGGCGCTCTTTGGCCTTGCCCTTCCCCTCCTTTGGGATTTCGACAAGCCGAGGAGGTGAAGCCGGCTCGGAGACAAACTTCACTATGTCATCCTGCAAGAAGCACAGGTGAGCACGACTACTACTACATAATCAGTACTCGACATTGAGTACGGTTACTGACCTTGTTCGGTGTACGTGCAGCAGAGTACTCGGGCACGAGGCAGGGCGTGTACACCGGCATGTCCTTGAAGATTCTCCCCAGCTTGTCGACGATGTCGTCGTCGTCGATTTCATCACCGGGCATCCGTGACGAGTCGCCGTCACTGGTGTACTGGTAGCCTAGGGTGTCGTGAGCCATCAGCGGCCGCACCCTCCTCTTCATGAAGCTGAAGGCCACATGCTCGGCCCTCAGCCCGGCTTCTCTTAGAGCCTTGATCTTCGACAGCAGTTCGGGTAGCTGGATACCCTCCTGCATCGCCGGCTCGGTGTTCCACCAGGGCTGGTGCTTTGGCTGCTTCCCGCTGGGCTTCGGCAGCTCCGGGTGGTGATTGGTGATGTAGAACCACTTCGACTTCCAATCTTGGTTGGAGTCGATCAATTTGTATGCCAGGTACTACTCCGTGGCGTCTTTGCGCATCTGGATGCCGGCTCCTCCAACTACTCGGTGGTTGTTGGCACTCGGCTGCGGCTTCACTCGGAAAAACTTCCGGAAGAGTACCCAGTGGGGTTTGATCTCCAGGAAAGCTTCGCAAAAGTGGACGAAGACGGAGGTGTGGAAGATACTGTTGGGGTTGAGATTGAGGTACTCGATGCCGTAGTACTCCAAGAGCCCCTTGAAGAAGTTGCTCGCTGGGAGAGCCAACCCGCACTCCGTGAACCACGTGAACATCGGGATCTCATCCAGATTTTTCTCCATGGGGTATGGATCTCCCGCGGCAGCCCGCCACATGTCAACTTCCTTCTCCCGAAGAAATCCACTATTCAGCAGTGCCAGCAGGTCCTCAGTCTTCGCCTTCGACTTTTTCCACTCTTGGTTGGGATTTGGGTGCGGCAGAGACACTGGTGGCGACGACCCCGCGGCGGATCCGGAGGCTTCTTCTTGGGATCTCTTTTTTCCACCGGCAGTCTTCAAGCTCTTGGACGACGAGGGCTTCATTCTCCAAGTGCACTGGGTTTTCACTCGCATTCGCTCGGAGGTTATGGTGGTGGCTTCCGGTGGCGGCGCGCTTGGATCTTCGATCTGCTCAGAGGTGGCAGTATGCACTAGAGGCAGATTCTAGGCAAGATCCGCTCGGAATGGCTACAAGTGCGTGGGGTGAAAAAACCCTAAGGGTTTCGGCTTCTATTTGTAAGTCAACAGGCGGCTCTTCAACGGCCGGATGGATAAGTCTCAACACGACTGACTCAGTGGCAGCGCCTGACCCTTCAACTTCCAGTAGTCGATGCGCCTTATCTCGGGGGCTCAGCTACATCTAATCAATCCCCCGGGTAGCGACAAGGTTCAAGAGCGACTCAGGACACATTCTACATACAAGATGACCCTTCAATTCGAGAGGAAGTACTCGACTCAAGTCTCGGGGCCTCCGTGCCACGTGTCCTTCGGTTTTTTCTCTGGATTTTGCGGGATAATCTTGCCAGGACTTCAGATTGACTCTCAACTAGAGTCTACGACTCAACCTAAGGCTTGGGGGCTACTCCATATGGAGTGCGATTTTGCAATCGCACTTCCATATTAACTTCGGCTTCAAGACAACGCGGGTATTGTTCAAGACCTTCAAGAGCAGCACTCGAGGACGCTTGGGACTACTCGAGAAGACTTCAGGATTACTCAAATATCAGCTGGAGTACCTTCCAACCTCGGGATGCTTCAAGTATTCTTGAGGGCTTTCGACTTGTAGTACTCGGGGACGCTTGGGGACTACTCATCAGGGTCGTCAAGGCTACTCGAAGCTATCCTGCTCGACTACAAAGTAGTTGGGGGCTTGTCGTATGGACCTCCCTGGGCCCACTACCTTGGTGGGTACCAGGACTGACTACTCGGTGGGCCCCTAGGACTACCCGACTTGTGCCGCACGGTACCTGATGGCGTGAGGCGCAAGGACTACGGTGGATAAGTACTCGGATAGGAAGCTATACATACCATGTATTGTGTAGAGGACTCCTAGACGTACCCGACTAGTACTCTCTCCCTAAACCGACCTGTAACCCTGCCTCCCGGACTATATAAGGCGAGGCAGGGACCTTTCTCTCTGAGATTACGCATCATCTTGTAATCACATCCAATCAATCCAGAGCTACGCAGCATACAGGACGTAGGGTATTACGCACCTCGCGGCCCGAACCTGTCTAAATTGTGTGCCACGTGTCTCTTCCTTCGAGTTACCGATCTCGGCGAGGCCACATTCATCTACCTCGGGTACTCCCCTTAGTAGGTTGCCGGTCTAAAACATCCGTAGTGGTGGAGCAAGGGCTTAGGGTCGTTGACGAGGCGGAAGTCGATATCGAAGTCGCGCACCTGGAGGGAGTTGAAGAAGGCAGAGTGCAACGACCGCACAGCCAAGTCGTCCCGAAGGACCAGCAGGCGGCGCCCGCAGGGCCCCTCCACAGTGCTCCCCTCAATGGCCAGGATCACATCTCCGGTGTAGGGAAGGTGAGGAGGACATCATGGTCGGAGCCCGGAGGTGGTGAGGGGTGCGGGGGTGTGGGTGGCGTCAGTGGAGCGGTAGCTAGGGTTGCCGGCAAGGGGGTGGTGGAGGGGTGCGACGCCGCAGGCTCACTGCAGCCCCTCGCGCGGGGAGAGGCTTGGAGCAGCGGGATTGGGAGGAGAGGAGAGGCTTGGAGCGGCGTTGCAGAGGGAGTCCTCGGGGGGACTAGGTGGGGAGACAAGCGGTGCAAGGGTTGCAGTCATTTGTATACTATACGAACACGATCAGAGCCATCAGATCGTGGATGACCGTCAACAAGCTCCACAACTTTGCTCCTAACGTATTTCCGTAGGCAGCGACCTTTGTCGCCGTTTGTGAGGGATTCTTGGGAGTCCACGCTTCCTGGGACTTGTGGGTTCACCTCTTCCTTCGTGAGCTCCACACGTTGTCCAGTGGGGTGTTAGCACTTCTTACATCGTTACTAGATTTGCAACAGCGTTAGAAAGCCTGTTGGTATACTACATGATCACAGATAGATCCGCAAGTGCACAAATACTATTGTAGCTTTCACCCGGGAGTATTCCAAGGTATCGATTTCCACGGGGAACGAGAAGTGTTGTGAACCTGAACTACTTCGTCCGGGGGATATGGTGATGAAGGATAGAAAGGCAAGGGTAGATTTCGGGTAGAGAGGGGATAACTGATGAAGTTGGGGACTCGTGAGAGTCACGGATAGAACCAAGGCAAAACTTGTCGCTTGTCCGGGCTAGAGGGAAAAGATCCATGAAAAGGGATGAGAAGGGGGCTCTGACGTCGTAACTCCTACCTCCGGAACTAACGTGGTGGACTACAAAGCCTGTTCGGAACTGTCACCTCCCTAGGGTACCACAACTATTCCATTGAACCGGGAAGCATTCCAAGGTACTGGAGAGTCTAGACACCGCGTCTACACTAACCAAGCACTACTCTACTCCGCACTAGAGCAAAGCAATCACGATAAGTAGAAACTACTAAATCACAATTGAGGAACCTAAGAGCGAACAATGAAATGACTTGAGACTTAGTTACTCACGAATCTGAACTTACAAAGTATCTCGAGTGTGGACGGCCGAAGTTGTACCTCACCCACCGAGGTACAAGAAGACCGACACTCTGGCTTCTACTCCAATAGTCAATTCTCTCTCCCTACTCTGTGAATACTAACTTGTGTAGGGCTCCGCCACTTACTTCCAATCACTTATGTTCTTCTACGAGATGCGAAGCTCTATATATAGGCAGGAGGAGGTACTTGTAGGCGAGAGGGAGGTGTAGTGGTCGACAAGGAGGTGCGGCCGTGCCTCTAGGTGCGACCGGCCCTCCAATTTCCACCGTCTTTGATCGTGCATCCTCAATTTGGTCCCTGAGGCAGTTTGAAGACGGTTGTGGGTCGGTTGTCTTCGTGAAGTAGGTGCAGCCAGACCTCTTGGTGCGGTCAGCCCTGGACCCCCTTGTCATCCACTTTGGATCATGCTCTAGTGGGTAGATGAAGTCTAGGATGCTGTCCCACGTCGGTTGTTCACTGGCTTGTGGGTCCATGAATCCAAGTGAAGCTAATCTCAACATCTGGATCAAACCGACCTTGTTTCCTCGATCAGGATCATTTCTAGTTGTGCTCCCTAGAGTGACAGAGGCTTGGTGGCACGTTTGGACGTGTCGGGCAGGTGCGGCCGGCCTGCCTCCTGGCCCCTGTGCAGCTTGCCTGAGGTGTGTTTGCTTGATCCAACACGATTGTGATGATTTTGGTCTTTTGAGAGCTGGTACATGGGACTACACTCGGTGTGAACCTGAATGGTGGTGCAAGGTAGGGCTGGGGTATCACTAGGTGCGACCATGCCTACCTTATGTGGCTTGGTGCTACGAAATAGTTCCCTAATCTTGAACCTGCAGATAAAATCTCAACACAACTCGTGGAACCTTGTTAGCACCTAAAACATGCACAAAATTCGTTATAAAGTGCTGCCGTAGTCGAGATGTTGACGGTCAAAAATTTGTCGTAAGGACCGTCAACAAACTCCCCCACGCTAGACGTTTGCTCGTCCTCGAGCAAAGCCTAGGCTTGAAAGGTGGAACAAAAATTGCTTTGTGTTACCTCCCTGCAAGTACTAGTGCACAATTCCATGCCCTACTAGCTATTTGAAAGTATTGGTACCAAAGAAACTTACCCTTGCTTACCTGTGGGGCTTGTAACTTTTCACCTTGCATTCGGAGGTTGAGGAGTAGAACGGTTTGACTTTGCATCCCCCACTCCTCTCTTTTCGGGATTCCATCTCGAAGTTTTGAAATTTTTGCAAAGAAAAGACAAGGTTCCTCGGATAGTTCCCTCGATCGCTCAAGTGGTATTTGTTACCTCACCAAAGGCTTTTGAGCGAACCTCAACTTCCTACTCTATGGCTTGTATGTGGAGCTTTGGGTAGGATAAGCGTGAGACTTACTTGTGCCACATGATGTTGTTGTGCCAAAGACCGGATCCAAGAAGAAACTAGTCATGCAACTTGATCGAGATGTGCAAGTGTGTGGGATACTTTTCCTTGGTTTTCTAGATACCCCTTGTTTTAAGATTCTCCTCTTGCTTTTATTTTGGAGGGGGTCATGCTTCATATATATATATATATATTTCTTTCCTATGCTCTTTGATTGGAGCACATTTTTTCTATGCTTCTTTGAGCATTTTTTTCAATGACCCCTCTCTCCTTTCACAAGAAGAGACCTCTCTTTGGAACTTTGGAGCATTTATTTTGGTGGATGGGTGACATGTTTTCGTAACTCTCGGTGTAGGAGCTAGCATGTATATGTGTGTTTACGTGATCTCGATCATGGGAGCATGAAAAGATTCTACCAATGGTCACAAGTAAGCATATGTAAAAGGTTTATACTTTGATATCGACATATGGCTTTGGTGGGTGATACAACCATTGAGGAACTTGTCTTGTTTTATATATTTTATCAAAAAGAAATCATCCGGATTTTCACCATACTATGAGATAGAGCAAGATTAACATTGTCGCACCATATCATACTAGTCAACATCCTAGGTTTGGTCATAAGTATTTGCATCCCACAATTTTAATTCGGGCTCATGTTTCGAAGAGAACCAATATATTCATCAAGCCTATAGAGTATACAATTGTATACCAGATTCTTGCATGGGTTTAACATAGCAATAATTCCTTATTTCAGATGGGTAGGTAAAATTTCCAAGAGCATGTTACTGTAGTTTTCGTTACTAAGCAAGATTAATATGATAGCCATAAGATAACATCACAAGATGACTTAGGGATCTAAACCAGTGTGACTTAGCACAAAGATGTTCGGTTCGTGAGAAAATGACAGGTGCGGCCAGCCCTCCCAAACTTTGTGTCGTGTTTCGCGAGTTGTCTTTGGTGCATCTCAGTTACCTGTACGTTGTTGGGTTCACAATTGTGTAACAAAGGTAGGTGCGGCCGGCCCTATCTCCTCTTACTTTCCCTACGCACTCGTGAACCAGATGAGATAACATTCTCTAGCTAGCTTAAATCACCAGTCATAGCAGCAAAACAACCAAAGATTTATAAGGTGGTCACTTGACCACAAGGAGTTTGTAGCATCTCTTTATTCAGGCAAACCTAAACGAATTAAAGCCAACAAGTTTTTGAAAAAGCAAAACTAATACACAAGAAAGGAATAAACACTAGAGAGGTACTACACGGATCCTACGCTTGGAGACCTAAGGTAAAACACGGTCGTAGAGATCCAGATGCCCTAGTTCCTTCAACAAGCTCTTAAACTTGCTGTAGAGGGCTTTGCGGAGAATTTCCAAGATGTTGTTGAGAGCCTGTATGGTTTGAGGACTGGTGGTAGGTCACTTCCCGGTGTGATGAGTGATTAGCAACATGGTGTGGACTGATTCTTGTCTAAGTATTGCAGGTGCAGGTTGCGGCTTGACTGGTGTTGGTGCAGGTGAAGAACAAGCGCGAAAGGTCATTGCTGGTGAGGCCTCCAAGTGTGGAGAAGACAAGTAGCCTTGGTTCGAGGGACCCGGTGGCCAGCGGAGTCAAGTGCAGGCCGCAAGGTGGCAAGAACAACAAGATGAAGTCGTGGACGGTTTCTTGGGTGAGCCTCAAAACTAAGGTCAAGCCGGGACTACGTGGGAGTCGAATCATGAGTGGAGATTGGCGGAGGCTACACCGAGTTCGCGAGGTTTCCAGTGGTTCACTAGGAACCACTGGGTTCCTTGGTTGATCCACAAAGCCAAGACTGAAGACCGAAGACGGAGGTGCAGCAGCATCAGACTGGTCTGGCAGGTGTGTGACGACGCAATCCGGAGACTTTGAAGCGGAGGACACATGTCGGGATCGCAAGGCTTGCATCGCGGCTAAGCAAGTTTGCGGTCGCTGGGCATCCGTCTCATGGTGCGACGACAAAGTTTCCCAAAAGGCCCTTCAGGGGTGTGTATCCTAGTGTTAGGCCTTAGGGGTAATTTCGCCTTTCAGCTGCCTCCATATAACCCAAGTGGTGAGAGGATGGCAACCATCTCTTGGAAACCTAGCTCATTTTGTTTTGCTATTTCCCCTTCCGTTTTCCTTTGGAATTTCTAGGACTAGATTGAGAGCTTCATGGTGAGATCTTGTGAGAGGGAACGATGATTGGGTGGCAATCCAGACCATGTATGAACCTCTTTGGTATGTATAGATGGTTCAGTGTGGTTCCTCAAGACTTTGTTGTGTCTCTCCCACTTTCTTGTGGCAGTTTTGAGACCTTTCTCTTTGAGATTTGGTGGTGGATGTATGCTTGAACCCCTTGTGGTTCTTTCTCTTTAATTCCCCTCCCAAATCCAGGAGCAAAAGGGTTCGATTTTGGGGTTTCTCCTCTCTAGGGTTAGAGGCATTCTTGGTGGGATTTCTTCGATTCCTCTCAATTTAGCAAGTTTTGGTGGACCAAATATTAGCTATGGAGTGCCCATGAGGTGTTCCTACTATCCCCAAAGTCTTGTGTGAATCTGTGGAGCGAATCGGGAGATCGGGAGTTGGATCCATGGGAGTTGACCCGCGGGCGTTGTTCATCTCGGGCTGCCCAGCCTGACCGGTGCCCATCATCGGTCTGACCAGTGTAGAGGCTTTGTGGGATTTGCCTTGGGTGGACATCTTGGTGAGTTTCGTGTTGTCTCGTGTTGCCGCTGTTTTGAGTTTGGTCTGTTTTGGAGCTCAGTAGGTCTGTTTGGTGGATTTGGGATTTCCTGGCTTGGACCGGTCTGACCGGCAAGCTACACTGGCCCGACTGGTGTAGGGGCCTTCTGTGGAAGTTCTCAGATTTTGCCAGGTTGCTCCTGCAGGGACCGGTCTGACCAGTGCTGCTCACCGGTCTGACCGGTGCAGTTCAGTGGTGCTCGAGTTGCTTGTTCTGCTGCGCTCTCGAGTTCGTGTAGGTGGTTGTTGGTTTCTAGGATCAGTAGTACTCTAGTGGGTACGTGGTCTTATCCAACTTGGGTAGTTGAGTTAGAGACGTGTGTTGGAAGCCGTGTTTGTCTTGTTGGAGTTCTCATCTCCTTCGAGAAGAATTTTTATCAGCTCCCACTCACTCCCCCCTCTCTGGCGCCAGAATGGTCCTTCAATTGGTATCAGAGCAGGTTCAAGTGTTTCGAGGCTCTAACCAGTCTAAGATCCAAAGATGTTATCAGGACGTTACGGTGAACACATCTTATGTTCATCCGATTAACTTCCTTGCTCTAAGATCGAGGGATATGTTCGACGCCAACAACAAGGCGGTCGACTACTGATTTCTTGCTCTGTGTCAGTCTGAATTCGATCGGGTTCACACAGAGGACTTGGCTTGTAGGATTTGGGAGCAGTTGAAGGATGCTCATGCTGGAAATGCTCAGGTTCAGGCTCGGATGTATGCGACTTACCGGAGAGAGTACGAGAACTTCACTCATCTCCCCGATGAGTCTGTCGATGCCCTCTTCCAGTCGTTTACGGTCGTGGTGAACAACATGAGAGCCAATGTGGTCGCGCTCCCATACAATGATCATGATAGAGCCGTGAAGCTCTTACACTCATTGGATCACAGCGTATGGGACAAGAAGGTCGAGGCTATTCTTGAGTCTGAGAAGTATGACACCCTGACCGTCAATGAGTTGTTTTACAAGCTCAAGTTAGCTGAGCTGGATCATGGTATGATTGCCCGCCAGGAGAGCCCGACTGACTCTCATAGTCTTTCTCTCGTCAGTGGCAAAGGTGCTAAGTCTAACGCTAACACATCCTCCAAGATGTACTCTTTGTCTTTTCGACGTCTTTGGAGAGGACGAGCTAGCGTTGCTGATTAGGCAGTTTGAGAGGTTGCATGAGAACCGGGTGAATATAAGGAAGAATCCATGTACATGCTTCCAGTGTGGCAAGCCTGGACACTTCGTCACCGACTGTCTGGAGAAGATGGAGAACAAGGACGGCTACAAGTATCGATCAAACAAGGATGGCAAGTACCGATCAAGGCGCGATCACAAGCACAAAAACAAGCACAAGGACGAGCGACGGTCGAGGAAGAAGGACGGCCACGACAGGAAGGCCCGAGTGATGGTCGGAGCGAGCGACGTCGACTCCAGCTCCGCCTACTCTTCCTCGAGCTCGAGTAGCAGTGAAGATGAAGGTGATCGGTGCAAGAACAAGAAGTCATCCAAGAACTTGAGCGAGCTGAGCTGCTACATGAGAGATGGCTTCTGCGGCATGGCTCGTAGCTCTGGTAGCAAGAAGAGTCACCAGAGCGACTCGGACTCTGACTCCGAGGATGAGGTATGTAACGAGCTTCCCTTCTTGCATGAGGAGAACGAGCATCTTGGCAAGTTGCTTGATAATCACGTTGACATGCTTAGAGAGGCAAAGAAGACGAGGAAAGAGCTTAGGGCTTTACTAGAAGATGCTAGAAACTGAGGAGCTGAGCTAGAAACCCAGAACCTTGATGCTAAGCTTGAGATCGATTTGCTTAATGCTTCACCTGTGGTTTCTGATGAGATTGATTGCTGGGATTGCTCTTTGTACCTAGCTGATCTTACTAGTCTTAAGGATAAGCATGCCTCTACTTGTGTGAACTAGATGTGCTTAGGTTTGAAGTGGCTGAGCTTAAGTCTAGACCTACTTTTGCTAGGTGCTTGCACTTCTTGCCTTATTTTGCATGGAAAGATTGATGAAATGCATGCTTACACTGTTTCCCTTGATGCCAAGTTTAAAGAACCTGTTCCTACTTCTTGATCTACTTGTGAACTGCATGCTTTGAAGATTCTGGAACTTGCACGTTATGTGGATCGCTTGCAGGATGAGAATGATGAGTTGAAGAAAATGATGGGTTGGTTGACGGGTCCTGAACCACAGCTTATGATGATTATAGATGCATACAAGCGCTTTGATGGGCAAGCGCTTGGTTCGGAGAAGGTTGGAGAGTGTAGTGGTGAGGGAGGAGAGAAGATTGGTGATATCCAAGCTCCACCAAAAACCTTCCACAAAAATGCCTATGCTCATAAGCCGAACCCACTGAAAAACAAACTTGACACAATCCCACATCCTCCCATTTTTCCTCGCCCAACAAATGACTTCCAAAAACCGGTGAAGTTTGTGAGCTCCAAGGAGAGTGAGGTTGGAGAGAAGGGTGAGAAGTGGAGTGAGGAGAAACCAAGTGAGCAGCCCCAACCCAAGCCTAAACCTAAGCTCATATGGTTTCATTGTGATTGTTGTGGGAGAGATGGTCACAAGGGTGAGTTTTGCTTCAAGAGGAAGCGTGAGGAGAGAATGGCAAAGGAGTGGGCTAACAAGGACAAGTACCACCCTTCCAATGGTGTACTTGAGCCTTGTATGCAGATGCCCAGGGCTAAGATGATTGTGAGGACGACTCCGGCTTGGGGAGATCGGAAGGTGGCAGGTGGTGCTGCTGCCCAAGCATTACCGGTCAGACCGGTGTACTCCACTGGTCAGACCGGTGCTGATCTGGACACACAACAGTTTGGTTTTCGTGCTCGTGCGGATGCTCGGTTTGGTTTTAGTGGTCGTGATTTTGGTGGTTGGCATGGAGAGTTTGCAGGTGGTCAGTTTGCTAGACATTCTCCACCTCGTGCTTAATATGAGGGTGGGAGGAGTCGTAACTTTGAGATGGAGAGAAGGAATGGGCCACAGTCTTCCTTTCGTGGTTTTCGTTATCCTCTAGCTAGACAAGGGTGGCTCCCTCATGGTGGTTCTCGTGGTGGTTTTCGTGGTGGTAGCTTTAATAGGCGGGATGATTGTGTTTGTGCTAACCCCACTTTGGAGCAAATGACTCGGCACTGGTTTTACTCTTTTGGTACTAACCCCAGTGCTGAGTCGTTTGTTCACTCACGTGCTCGCTTTTGAATTTTAGGTGGGAGACTTGAGCAATGTTTGGTTGATTGACTCCGGTTGCTCGAGGCATATGATCGGGAACAAGGGGTGGTTCTCAAGTCTCGTCCCAGTGTTATCCAAGACATACATCACCTTTGGGGACAATGGGTGAGGGCGTGTGCTTTCAGAATGTGAGATTAAGGTAAGTGACAAGATCACTCTCAGGTGTGTTGCTCATATTCAATCGCTGGGATTCAATTTGGTTTCCGTGTCCCAGCTGTTGGATGAGGGTTTTGAGGTGTTGTTTTGGCCTAGTGGTTCTCGAATTTTGGATTCTCGAGGGGACCTAGTTTGCATGGTCGTTCTCGAGGGTCAAGTGTTCTGCGCGGATTTCTTTGAGTCTTCTGGTGTGGAGCGTTGCTTTTTGGTTGGTTCTTTGAGTGAGTTGTGGAAGTGGCATAGGAAGTTGGGTCACTTGAGCTTTGATCTTTTGTCTCGCTTGAGTAAACTCAATTTGGTTCGAGGATTACCACGGTTGAAGTTTGAGAAAGAGTTGGTTTGTGCGTCGTGTAGGCATGCCAAGATGCTAGCCTCTTCTCACCCGCCCCTCACCGATGTGATGACGGGGCATCCATGCGAGCTACTCCATATGGACCTTGTTGGCCCAGCTCATGTGCGATCTGCGGGTGGGAGGTGGTACGTCCTAGTTGTGGTGGACGACTACTCTCGGTATGCGTGGGTTTTCTTTCTGGAAGAGAAAGGGGAGACGTTTGGTTTTGTTCGAGATCTTTCTTGAGGTTGAGGAATGAGAGGCACGGAGATGCCATACGAGCGATCCGCAGTGACAATGGCTCGGTGTAACACCCTAATTTTCACCTTTTGAGTTTAGTAAAAATTTGCTTAGCAACAATTGATCTTGTCTAAGGAATATAAGGTGCTTTGTGATTTTCTAGGCATTTAATCATTTTGTTAATTAAATTAATGAAATATAGGAGTTTACTGTTGTATACATGTTGGAGCATCTATTTTTGTTTGAGTAGTTCAAACATTAGTTTGAATTTTGTTTGATTCTTTCTTTTCAAAAATGTGAAAAACCTTCCCTTTTCTTCCCCTTCCTTGTTCTCCCGTTGTGCGCAGCCCAATTTGCGAAGTCCGGTGGAAGCCCCTGAAACCCACCGCTCGGTCGCCGCTCCACCCTGCGCTCTGTAGCCCGCTTTGCTTCACGGCCCAGCGCGGCCCAACTTGGCTTTCCGCCACCCGCTGCCGCTGACGGGCGGGTCCCGCCTGTCATCCCTGACATCGGGACGCCCCAGTGCGCGCACCTGGCTGTGGGCCCGCACGCCCAGGCGTTTTCTCGCGGCTTATAAAGGCCCACTGCTTTGTACCGCGCCGCCTTTCACCCAAAACCCATAACCCTCGAGCTCCACGCACCGCCGCCAAACCCTAGCCGTGCCGCCGTGCTCAACCTGTGCCACCGCTGCCTCTCCGCTGATGAGGACACTGATGAGGACATCACCAGTACATCTACACCAGCAGCACCTTCACTCCAGGCACCACCTTCAGGGCCAATCACTCGGGCTCGTGCAAGAGAGTTGAACTACGTCATGGTGCTAAAGAATGAAGGATATGTGGCTGGATTCGGACTGCGCACGAACGTCAACTTGTGAAGGTCACCACGGCTTCATCCGGACTCCGTTTTGGGCGATCAAGTACTTGATGGAAAGCTTATCAAGTCTACTTTCAGATGGGTCTGGAATCACTGTCATATCTTCACCGAGGCGGCCGCAATAGTTGTTTTGAGTCGGACTGTTTTTCTGTCTAAGGTGCTGCGTCACCTTATTTTGGCCCAACGGGCCGTGTATCGTGTCGGGCCTTAAGCCCATGTTGTGGCCGACCCCTGGTCTCCCACAACCCTAGGAGGACGTCCTCCTAGCTCATATATTCAGTAGCCGCCGCCACATTAGGGTTTGAGTTTTGTTTTACATCTAGCTTTAGCTACACCAGAACACGCACAAATACGTGCTGTCCTCTCGTGATTCGAACTCCACTTTCGAGTGATATTAAGATTGCTCACCTCGGATTCTTGTTCGTTCTTTGATTGCGCACGGGAATTGATCTTCGTGATCGAGGGCGATCTTGCGCCGGCAAGGTCGGTAACCATCGGGAGTTGGTTCGGCGATTGCATTGGCGCTTCGAGTCTCGCTCGTCGTAGTCGGATCGTGAGGGTCGTCTCCCACCGGATCGAAGCTATCTCCACTCACCGAAAGATCGGGCACTCCGCCTCTATCAAGTGGTATCGGATTTCCGGGTTGATCGGTGAGTTTTATCGAGTGTTTTTCCTTTCCTACGGTCCACAAAAACCAAAACAAAAATTATTTCAGGTTAGATCCTTGTCCCGGAACGACCTTTTAGCCTTGCACATTCTTTCAATAAGTGTATTTGTTGAATTTGTGTGCTTACTCGTTCAATTGTTGCTGGTTACTTGTGTTTCATCTTTGTTTCATCTAACCCTAGCTGTCACGCCCACCGTCACGCCGCCGCCTCTCGGTTTCCCTTCCCTGCCCCGTGGTGCGGTAGGTCAAAAAAAAGAAAAATAAGGAAAGCAATCCAAAAAAGGAACAAAAAAAAGAGAGAGAATCCGAAAGAAAAGAGAGACCGCCGCACAGTCCAAGTGGGAAACGGGAACCGCTTCGTCTCGGTGCAAGAGTTTTGCGCCGTCACAATTCGCCACCGATTCGTCCTTGTTGAAGGAGTTTTCCGTGGAGTCCGGTTCCGTTTTTGCCACGGCATACCGTACCTCTCCTGCTATTCTCCACGGTAAAACTACCACGCCACAGCACACCATATTCAGAGCTTGGCCTTACTTTTGAGAGAGAGAGAGAGAGGTGAAGTGCATGTGGTGAGTTGCTATTTGAGATCCTCTGTGTTCATATTATCAGTTTTTGGGGCACCTTGAAAAAAAATTAAAAAAAATCGAAAAAAATAAAAAAAGAAAAGAGGTGCGCCCCTCCATCTTTTTCACTTCCTTTTCGGTTTCACTTGTTACCAGCAGCGTTTGATCGTGTTTAGCACTATTATTCAGCTTTGCATTATTGTTTGATTGTGCTAATCCTTCAAATTGAGTGCAGCCTTCCCAGAACTCCACATATTTCTACGACGAGCAGATTTTGTTTCTCCAGGCAATCGCTCCTCCAATCTTTCGTGAGTTCCACCGGTTGGTTGCAGGTCGCCCCTGTGTGCTGGTAAGAACGGATAAGAATTTGATAACAACACTAGTTTTGAGCGCCTTGTGAGCCGTTCCACACCTGCTTTTGTTGTCGTTTTGTTTTTGTGTTTGCGCTAACCATGTCAGGCGACACCGACAAGAAAGAGTTGCGGGACATGCGTGCGAGATTGAGGGCCTTGTCACCGACATCCGGACCATGCACGAACGAATGGACTCCACGGTTACTACGGCCAACGAGCGGTTCGACCGGCTCGACCTCGCGCAGACAGCCACCAAGACGACGCTCGACGCCATCGTGTCACGACTCGATGCATTGAACACGGTGGTAACTGATTTGGTGGCCCAAGGATGTGTGGGTGACGATGAGCAGGAGGATGCTGACCGCCGCGGCAAAGCCCGCCGTGTACCACGCCGCCCCGCTGGTAACGACTCCTTCTCTAAAATCAAATTTAAAATTCCACCCTTTAATGGCAAATACGATCCTGCTGCATATCTTGATTGGGAGTTAGAAGTTGAACAAAAATTTTCATGTCATGATATTGCTTGCTACCTCTCAAGTTAAGGCTGCCATTAGTGAGTTTACCGATTTTGCTTTAATGCGGTGGCGTGAGTATAAGAATAAAAATCCTACTGCTGTTCCGACCACTTGGGAGCAATTAAAAACTGCTATGCGACATCGCTTTGTGCCTTCATATTATGCTCGTGATTTGCTTAACAAAATGCAGCGATTTCAGCAAGGTTCTCAGTCTGTTGAGGACTATTACCGGGAGTTGCAAAAAGGTATGATTCGTTGTGGTATATTGGAGGAACCCGACGCCGCAATGGCACACTTTCGTGGTGGTTTGAACCACGAAATCCGGGACATCTTTGATTATAAAGAATATGTTGACATGACCCAATTATTTGAGTTTGCTTGCAAAGCCGAGCGTGAATTGCGGGGACGCCGTTCGGGGACATATTCTAACACTTTTGCGGTAGAAATTCGTCGTCCGGTTCGGCACACCTCGCTCTTCTCGCGCCATCCACACCTACACCACGTGAGAAGCCGGCTACGCGAGCGAGAGCCACCCCGGCCACGAGGCACCACTCCATCCACAGCGCAGCATCCACCACGGGTCGTACACGGGATATCACGTGTTTTCGTTGCGACGGACGTGGCCACGTGGCTCGGGACCGTCCGAACAAACACACATTACTCATTCGTGACAATGGTGAGTACTCTTCGGCTAGTCGTTCGGAAAAACTTGAACATACTTTGCTTGCCACCGACAATGCGACTAAGACGGACATACATGTCAATCCGGGGGACGCCGATAGGTACGAGAGTCTTGTTGTGCGGCGTGTTCTTAGTACACGGAGTCGCCCCGGCCGAGAAGAATCGGCGACACACTCTGTTCCATACGAAGGGTGTTGTGCGGGAGCGGTCGATTCGCATCATCATCGACAACGGCACCGCAACAATTTGGCGAGTACTATCTTTGGTCGAGATGTTGTCATTGCCCACTCGTAAGCATGCAAACCCATATCACATTCAATGGCTTAATAATGGTGGCAAAATTAGAGTATCACGCTCGGTGCGTGTTCCTTTTTCTATAGGTGCTTACTCTGATTATGTTGATTGTGATGTTGTTCCTATGGAAGCATGTTCTTTGTTACTTGGTAGACCTTGGCAATATGATACCGATAGCTTGCATCATGGTCGTTCGAATCATTATTCTCTCATGTTTAAGGGTCAAAAAATAATTATACATCCTATGACGCTCTGAACAAATTGTTAAAGATGATCTTGCTAGAGCCTTGTTAAAATGGCTAAACAACGGGAACCATCACCCTCCACTTCGATAAATTTGAAATTAAGTTGAATGCTCTGTTTTACTTGCTACACGTGCTGATTTTGATGATATTCGAGATGCTCCTTTGCCATGCTATGCACTTGTATGCTCTAGTGTGCTTGCTTCCCTTGATGATGCACCATGTGTGGATATTCCGCTGCGGTTGCTAACCTTTTGCGGGAGTATGCTGATGTCTTTCCCAAAGACTTGCCACCGGTCTCCCACCACTTCGTGGCATTGAGCACCGGATCGATCTCATTCCCGGTGCCCGGCTTCCAAACCGCGCCCCGTATCGTACAAACCCGGATGAGACAAAAGAGATTCGGCGCCGGGTGCGGGCGTTACTTGATAAGGGTTCATTCGTGAGTCTCTTAGTCCTTGCTCGGTTCTGTATTACTTGTTCCTAAGAAAGATGGTTCATGGCGTATGTGTGTAGATTGTCGTGCTATTAATAACATAACAATTCGTTATCGCCACCCTATACCACGCCTTGATGATATGCTAGATGAGCTTAGTGGTGCCATTTTGTTTACTAAGATCAATTTGCGTAGTGGTTACCATCGATTAGAATGAAATTGGGAGATGAATGGAAAACGGCTTTTAAAACTAAATTTGGCTTATATGAATGGTTGGTTATGCCGTATGGTTTGACTAATGCTCCCGGCACTTTTATGCGCTTGATGAATGAAGTTCGAGGCCCTTCATAGGATTGTTTGTCGTTGTCTATTTTGACGATATCTTGATTTACGGCAAGTCTATGGCGAGCATTTAGAACATTTGCGTGCTGTTTTTGACGCGTTAAGGGCTGCCCATTTATTTGCTAACATTAAAAAATGCATCTTCTGCACACAACGTGTCTCGTTTCTTGGTTATGTTGTTACTCCACGGGGTATTGAGGTGGACGGCGGCAAGATTGATGCTATTCGGGAGTGGCCTACACCGACAACGGTAACCCAGTTCGGAGTTTTCTTGGTCTTGCGGGTTTCTACCGCCGTTTTGTCCGTGATTTTAGCACCATTGCAGCACCTCTACATGAGCTTACAAAGAAAGATGTTCCTTTTGCTTGGAGTGATGCACGGAGGTAGCGTTCACCACATTGAAAGATAAGTTAACCCACGCTCCTCTCTTGCGGTTTCTGATTTTACTAAAGTGTTTGAGCTTGAATGCGATGCTAGTGGTATTGGGCTAGGTGCTGTTTTGTTACAAGAAGGTAAACCGAGTTGCTTACTTTAGCGAGAAATTAAGTGGTGCTAGCTTGAAATACTCAACTTATGATAAGGAACTTTATGCTTTAGTGCGAACTTTGCAAACATGGCAACACTATCTTTGGCATCGCGAGTTTATAATTCATTCGGATCACGAGGCTTTGAAACATATTCGTACCCAAACAAATCGAACCGTCGTCATGCTAAATGGGTCGAATTTATTGAGTCCTTTCCTTACATCATAAAACACAAGAACGGGAAGGATAATGTTACCGCCGATGCTTTGTCTCGTCGTTATACTATCTTTGTCACGGTTAGATTTTATAATTTTCGGCTTGCAAACCGTGAAAGATTTATATGTGGACGACGCTGATTTTAAAGATGTTTTCGCTCATTGTGTTAATGGGAAACCTTGGGGCAAATTTCACTGCGGGACGGGTTCTGTTTCGCGCTAACAAGCCTGTGTGTTCCGGCTAGTTCGGTTCATCCGTTGTTGTTGCGGGAAGCACATGGAGGCGGTCTCATGGGGCATTTTGGCGTTTACAAGACGCACGAGGTGCTGGCTGCCCACTTCTTTTGGCCCCGGATGCGCAAAGATGTTGAGCGCGTTGTTGCATGTTGCACTACTTGTCAGAAAGCTAAGTCACGTTTGAGCAACCATGGTTTGTATATGCCTTTGCCTGTCCCTACCTCTCCTTGGCTTGATATTTCGATGGATTTTGTTTTGGGATTGCCTCGAACTAAGAAGGGGAGGGATAGCATTTTTGTGGTTGTTGATCGTTTCTCCAAAATGGCTCATTTCATACCTTGTCATAAGACTGATGATGCTAGTCGTGTTGCTGATTTGTTCTTTAGAGAGATTATTCGTTTGCATGGTATTCCAAATACAATAGTCTCTGATTGTGATGCTAAGTTTCTCAGTCATTTTTGGAGATCACTTTGGAATAAATTGGGAACTAAATTGCTGTTTAGTACAACTTGTTACCCTCAGACTGATGGGCAACCGAGGTGGTTAATAGGACTTTGTCAACCATGCTTAGGGCTGTTCTAGACAAAAATTTGAAACGTTGGGAAGATTGTTTGCCTCATGTTGAGTTTGCTTATAATCATGCAACACATTCTTCTACAAAGATGAGTCCTTTTCGATTGTGTATGGTTACATTCCGCGGGCGCCTATTGATTTATTTTCGCTTGATGCTTCGAGGACGTCCCGCACATAGATCTTTGTTGCACATGTTGAACAAATGATTAATCCGCATGAACAAACTCACCAAAACATTGCTGCTGCTAATGCTAAGTATCAAGTTGCTGGTAGTAAAGGTAGAAAACTTGTTACTTTTGAGCCTGGTGATATGGTTTGGTTGCATTTACGAAAGGATCGTTTTTACGCTTTGCGCCGTTCTAAATTAATGCCTCGTGCTGCTGGTCCTTTTAAAGTGCTAACCAAGATTAATGAAAATGCTTATGTTCTTGACCTGCACTCGCGGAGTTTGGTGTTTCCACTAATTTTAATGTTGCAGATTTGAAACCATACGCGGGCGAAGATGACGAGTTCTTTGTCGAGGACGACTTCAGTTCAAGAAGGGGAGGATGATGAGGACACCGATGAGGACATCACCGGTACATCTACACCAGCAGCACCTTCACTCCGGGCACCACCTTCGGGGCCAATCACTCGGGCTCGTTCAAGAGAGTTGAACTACGTCATGGTGCTAAAGAATGAAGGATATGTGGCTGGATTCGGACTGCGCACGAACGCCAACTTGTGAAGGTCACCACGGCTTCATCCGGACTCCGTTTTGGGCGATCAAGTACTTGATGGAAAGCTTATCAAGTCTACTTTCAGATGGGTCCGGAATTACTGTCATATCTTCACCGAGGCGGCCGCAATCGTCGTTTTGAGTCGGACTGTTTTTCTGTCTAAGGTGCTGCGTCACCTTATTTTGGCCCAACGGGCCGTGTATCGTGTCGGGCCTTAAGCCCATGTTGTGGCCGACCCCCGGTCGCCCACAACCCTAGGAGGACGTCCTACTAGCTCATATATTCGGTAGCCGCCGCCACATTAGGGTTTGAGTTTTGTTTTACATCTAGCTTTAGCTACACCGTAACACGCACAAATACGTGTTGTCCTCTCGTGATTCGAACTCCACTTTCGAGTGATATTAAGATTGCTCGCCTCGGATTCTTGTTCGTTCTTCGATTGCGCACAGGAATTGATCTTCGTGATCAGGCTGATCTTGCGCCGGCAAGGTCGGTAACCATCGGGAGTTGGTTCAGCGATTGCATTGGCGCTTCGAGTCTCGCTAGTCGTAGTCGGATCGTGAGGATCGTCTCCCACCAGATCGAAGCTATCTCCACTCACCGAAAGATCGGGCACTCCTCCTCTATCATCCGCCATCGAAGAGCAGCCTCGGAGCACCGCACGGACGTAGGGAAGTCACCGATGTCACTTGAACGCGTCGCCGCCCACTCTGACTGCCCGTACACGCTCGCCGGAGACGCGCCGCCGCCACTGTTCGCCCCGCCGAGCCATACACTGCCATCGTCGCCCTTAAGGTCGATTTCTTGTTCCTGCTGTGTTCGTCGTACTTTGCGCTTCGTTTTAGTGCAAACCGCGCTCCGAATCGTGCACCCCAGCCCGATCTGGAATACGCCGGCGAGCTCGCCGCCGCACCATGTTCGGCCACCACCACTTGCATGCATGTGTGCTAGCCTAGTCGTCGGATCGAGATCCGACGGGCCGGATGTAACCCACCCCGGGTCAATACCGGTCAACAGATGATGAGGACACTATGAGTACATCTACACCAGCAGCAACTTCTTCTACTCCAGCACCGGCAGCACCGTCTTCAGCACCACCTTCTGGGCCAATTACTCGGGCCCGTGCAAGAGAGTTCAACTTCGTCATGACGCTGAAGAATGAAGGCCCGAATGACTGAAAGTTGGCCCTACAGGAGGCCTTGTGCGTGGGCGCCTAGGATTGGCCCAAGAGGGCACCTAGGGTTGCATCCCCGCAGCCACGACGCTAGGGGCGGCGCCCCCTTTGCTGGCCACCCCTCCCCTAGGGGCTGCGCCCCCTTTATTAGTCAGTCCTGTATCTTTTACAACTCGAGTTTTGTTTTACATCTAGCTTTAGCTACACTAGAACACGCACAAATACGTGTTGTCCTCTGTGATTCAGAACTCCACCTTTGAGTGATATTAAGATTGCTCGCCTCAGATTCTTGTTCGTTCTTCGATTACGCACAGGAATTGATCTTCGTGATCAGGCTGATCTTGCGCCAACAAGATCGGTAACCATCGGGAGTTGGTTCAGCGATTGCATTGGCGCTTCGAGTCTCGCTCGTTGTAGTCGGATCGTGAGGGTCGCCTCC
Source organism: Cenchrus americanus (assembly GCA_947561735.1). Classification (NCBI taxonomy): domain Eukaryota; kingdom Viridiplantae; phylum Streptophyta; class Magnoliopsida; order Poales; family Poaceae; genus Cenchrus; species Cenchrus americanus. The sequence goes on from OX387240.1 coordinate 140,155,282, forward strand.
CACCAGATCAAAGTTATCTCCACTCATCGAAAAATCAGACACTTCACCTCTATCAACAGATCTTTTCACCGCTAGTTTTGCAGGAAAGACCTTAGGGTTTTTTGATTCACATATGTATCCTTCCACGTATTAGTTTCCTTACGAATAGGTCCTATTTCTTGCGGTTTAAACCCTAGACTCTCTGGTTTTAGCGCCTGAGGTCCCGAGCTTTAAGTTTTGCACCGTAGCCCCCGTGTTTTTATATAAAATTATGTTTTAGCCCTTGGTTTAGTCCCTGGAAGTTTAGATTCCCTACAATTTAGTCCCTATACCTTGTTTCGACCGTAGAATACACGTTTTAGCTCTGGTTTTAGCGTTCTTTATGTCCACACGATCGTCTCGACGAGTAGAACAGTTTTATGCTCCTGTTTTGTGCTGTTAATACTATTTGGTGATTGTTTCTTAATTTATTTTATTGTATTCTTTTATTTGAATGTGTGGAGCATAGAGTACGAGCCATTCAAGGATTTCGCTGCCGTTTAAGACTTTCAAGACCCTGAGCAGTTTCCGGAGCTTGTAGAAGGCAAGTCCTTGCAGCATCCCTGTTTGTCCTATTACAACTTGCATTTTAATTACACTGTATTTATTTATGGCTTTGCATTAATATGATGGGTCCGATTGTTTAAGGTTCGCCTAGTGTTGTTTATCCTATGCCTTAATCAACCTGGGTTTACTTTATGTTGGGTAGAACTTGCTAGAGCTTTACCTTGGTTTTGGGTGGTTTAATGAACATTTACTTATCAATTTGGATTTATTTATGCTATTCATTCATGTAATGCAAGAAGACCTTGTGCCTGTTAATCGGAACATGGAGAACCACCCAGGAAACAGTACAACCACAAGACAAATGGCTCTGTCTTGGCTTAGTAATTAGAAAACTTGGTGTTAGGCATGTTTTACCTCAAAGGGGTTGGGGGCTGACGGGAGATGGTGTATAGACATGCTCTGGCGGGGAGTTGGGCTTGGCTAAGACACGGTACCCGCTAGGGAGCTTTATGCTGCACTGATCAGGTAACCTAGCGAGCAACCTGCACTAGGGGATCTTTGTAAAGGCCTCGTAGCGTCCATATGCAGCCACACCTCAGTAGTGTGGTATTATGCCTACTTTTGCACAGTGTGGTTAGGTCCAAAACTCTTTTAAGTTGTTACGCGACTTATGGGTAAAGATGTATGACCTCTGCAGAGTGTAAACCTGACTAGTTAGCCATGCCCACGGTCAAGGGCAGCCTAGACCCTCACATGAGTAAATTATGAAAGATTGAACTTTTAAACTTGTGCATTGCATACTGTGGTTCCGTTGCATATTTTAATTGGGTTTTAGTATACACTTATACCTGTTAGTAATATCTGCTTAATAAAACTTGACCAATTAAAATGCTGACCTGCTATGCAACCACAAGCTCTCCACTATAAAGCCTTGCATGTTGTTATAGAGTTTTCCCTTGTTCAATACGACATGTGCTCATGCTTGTTGTTTCTATATTGCATCTACACAACCCGGCTGCTGCTCAGATGGACGCTTTGAGGACTATCCTGGGGAGTTCGATGAGTTCTAGGCGTTCGTTCCTCTAGTCAGCTGCCTGTGGAGGACTTCTACATTTACTTTTCGCTGTTAGCTACTCAAACGTGTGTTAATTTGAGACATTCGATCATGTAATAAATGTTTAATACTTCCTCTACGTTTTTACACTGTGTTTTGGTATTCACTGAGACGATGCATGTGTGTAACTTGATCATGGTGCACATGTATTCTATGCATTCGGATTTGCCCTTAAATCCGGGTGTGACAAAGTGGTACCAGAGCCGTGTTGACTATAGGACGTTAGCCTAGTTAGAACTGGTCGAAAACTAAGGATTATATAATATTAGAAGCCACACATTGTTTAGTTTGCTTTCTTCTATTTATTATATCTATTCTTAGTTTAATCTCATCCTTGATTATCTTTTTGTTATCTTAGCTTGATCTTGTCATCTCTAGTTTAATTAGCACTCGTCTCCTCTATCTTTAGATGGTTCGCTGAGGGAAGACTACCCGTGCTGGTGCCTAGGGATGAAAGTAGTACGAATATTATCCGTCAGACCGACCGACTGAAAGGGTCAGACACTCAAATGGTAAGATCGTATCCGAATTCGGACATTTAATATCAGTAACTATCCGTACCGCATTAGTATCTGGAAATTCAAAGTTGAATTTCTATGATCCAAATATGATGAATATCACTATTTGACACAAAATATAATGTCCGTATCCGAATCCGATCCGAGAATTCAGACCAAGAAAGGAAAATTATCTGTACCTGTATCTGCAGTATCCGTTTGTATCCGATTTGTTTTCATCCCTACTGGTGCCTACCGCTTTCCAAGGTACCTGGAGGACCAGGACTACTACTGCTACTCCTCGGAGAGTGATGGGCACAAAGGCGACACTGAGGAGGGAAGTGGGGTGAGCTCTGCTTCAATGCAAGCTTCACCACAGTCATTAAGCTGTCAGATGATGAGCTAGAAGAGGAGTGACGAGGGTCCGGATTAGGGCCTCCTTTGACGGTAAAAAGATCTCCCTTAAACACTAGGTAACCTAACACCGTCGACAACATGGAGGCCAAGATTGACAATGTCAAGGCCAAGATTCGAGACGAGGAAGACTGAGGACCCTGGTCAAGACCCACATAGGAAAGACGTCACGCTTCTGACCAGTTGGCAGCGTCTTCGACCAGTTCCCCACAAGAGGGATCCTCGTACGACAAGTCTTCGCCTCGCACGACCTCCCCCCGGCTTCGACTGGTGCGTGGGCCATAACACGCGGTGCAAGCCCGAGGCGCGAGCACTTTCACTGAGACGCATGGGGGAACGACTCCCCGTGCCATGCAGATACACCAGCTGGCGGTCATGCAAGCAGCCGGCCCCGACAAGAGCCTTAATGCGGGTCTGTCCGGCAACGCAACCATCCTATCAACATCATCTCCAACTCTGCCACACACAAGCTCAGCCCGAGGCACTTAAGCACCCCCTACGATGAGCTCAAGCCTAGACTTAGGCCCAAGCGTGGCGGGCTAGTCAAGTACTCGGGCAAGCCAGGACAACAACAAACTACACAGAGGAGATGCTAGGCGTCCCGGGGTGAACAGCCACGCCCAGCCACGCGGTGGCTCCCACGACCAAGTAGCGCGACTCCACTTCAATGCGTCCTGACCGACAGTGACGCGCGACAGGACATCTCAACCACCAAGCACTGTACTTCTTTTTCACTTCCCCCTTGTGCCCCTCCCCTTGTGACTATAAAAGGGAGAGGAGGGCAACTGTTACAAGGTTTAGACCTCCTATGGACCAAACACCTCTTCAAGGGACTTGGGTCCAACACCCTCTCCCGACCAGTTTGTAACCCCTACTACAAACGCCCCTAGCTCGGGAACACAGCAGCTCGACACTGGACGTAGGGTATTACTCCTCGGAGGCCCGAACCAGTCTAATCCCGTTGTCTCCTGTGCTAACCATCCGAGCCCGACGCATGATCGATACAAATTTACTGCCGGCGGTAGAGAACCCTGACAGTTGGCACGCCAGGTAGGGGCACATCGTGTGTCTCGACGAACTTCAGCGGATCAGATGGACAGCCACAGGATCTCGTTGACTCCTGGGGCCACTTTGCGCTTCGCCTCCCTCGGCTTGGTGTACACCGGGCCGACGGAGTTCGTCGTCGGGCGTACCTTCACCCGGACGCCTTGTCCCAACGTCCGACGGGGGCTGCGGGACGCGAGGCTTTCGTCCGAGGCTTCTCGGACGAGACCATCATTGTCATGTTGGGGCCAAACCCAACGCAGGAGCGTTTTAGGCTCGCCGCCTACTACCTCACCGATCTTTCCATCCAGGCTAGTGGGAATGAGCCGCTGACTTGGGGGGAGTTCTGAAAGGACCTTGATGTTGCCTAGAGGGGGGGGGTGAATAGGTGTGACGACTAAATTAAACTCTTTCTCCCCAAACACTTGAGCTGACAGTGCTCCACCGGTCAGACCGGTCAAGCACTGGACTTCATAGGTGACACCTGTTAGACCGGTGTGTCTCACCGGTCAGACCGGTGTAGCACAGAGCACCTGCAAAAACAACTTCAAGCACCTCTTGACTTCTAGCACGAACCAAACTTGGTGAGTGGCCTTTGTAGATGATCACAAGCAAGGTAATGAGCCCTGCACACACAAGTAGCACACCCAAGTAGATCGAAGCGAAAGCAAATCAATATGCTAGAAAAACAACTTAGAGAGTCAAACCACACGAAGAAGCAAGGATTTGTTTCCCGAAGTTCACCACCCACTAAGGAATGGCTACATATCCGTCGAGGAGCATGTAAGGGACAATTCCCACAACAACCTGGGTCTCTTTCAACCACTTTCCTCCTTTCCACTAAGGGGATCTTTTCCACGAAGAGGCAAGATCGCAGCCCTTACAAACTTCCCGCTGCTCACCACAATCTTGGGAGCTAGCCAGCGACGCCTAGCCATCTAGGAGGCAAACCTCCAAGAGTAATAAACACTTTTGTAGACGCGAAACCAAAGTGCTCAAGCTATGGAAATGCTCTTGTTAGCTCACAAGGTCACTCTTGAGCTCACTTTCTCAACCAACACAAAGAATATGGCTTGAGTCCACAAATCTCACAAAGAGAGGGTTGGAGAGAGCCACTAAGGCTTAGAGCTTGTTAGGAATGGCTTGGGACCTCAACAATATTACTAGAAACTACAACCCTCCACTGAAGAAGGCTTGGGGTATTTACACCCTTCAAAGAAGAAAACTAGTCGGTGGTCCTCGTGCAGCACCGGTCATACCGGTGCCTCACACTGGTCAGATCGGTGTTCGAAAAACTAGCCATTGGGGCTAGCGGTACCGGTCAGACCGGTGGCCCTGACCGGTCAGACCGGTCTGGCCCGAGACACCACAAAACCTCTTTCTAAGAAACTATCACTTCACCACCAAGATGAAATGACTCAGGTTAGGTTAAGTAAGGTTTGTTAGCACACGCTAAGGCTAGATCTCACTTAGGTCAACTAATGAGCACTTTGACTTGGTCAACTCGCTAAGTTGCATCCCTCTTGATAGTACGACATACCTATACTCAAGAATGAATAAAAGCTATTTGTTGATCTCTTGAGCTTGAACATCTTCAATCTTGCCATACTTGATCAATATCCACTTGAGGGCTTTCAACGTAGCCTTTGACTTGAGCACGTCCATACATGAGCTAATGACCTAGGATCTTTCCATATGGCATAGGAATGCACACTTGGATCCATGAGTCACTCCATATTGCCAACATTTTGATGACTTGCATTGCTTCCCTCGATTAAGGTTTGGATTTTATACTTGGAGACCCCACGGATGCTAGAACTTCACCTTAGCAAAATACTGATGGCGGCTTAGCTACAGCCCCAAAGATTGCTTAGTCCCTCACCCTAGACATCTCGGTTGATCTCTTCATCACTTATCCAATCCACTTTAAGTTTCACTTTGCTTCATACACAATTAATATTCATTTGAAAGCCCGCTTCAAATGTTTGATCTTGATTGACAATCAATGTGCAAGCTTCCAAATTAGAACCATAATGAATACACTTATCCTTATGTTCTCCTTCACTAAGCACATGAAGCCTTGCACTTGTCTTAGAGAGTTACCATCTTCTCTTTTGTGATCCTTATAATTTTAATCAAGCTACATCTTAATTTATTGCTTGATATTTGCCACTTGAACATTAGGATCATCCATATATTTTTGTTCTCCAATGTGAGCCATATAATATTCATCCAGCAGTAAATACTTCAATAGTTGCTCATGAATATATAAATAAAACCTACTCATAATCTTAGACAAATCCATTAGTCCTATAATCGCCTTGTCATTCAATTCACCAAAATCCACTTAGGGGCCTAGATGCACTTTCAATCTCCCCCTTTTTGGTGATTGATGACAACTCGATTAAAGCTTACAAATAAAATATTGTAGCGCAAATAGTTTCTTAGATATAGCTGGAGCTCCCGCTTAATTTGTGCTTTGTGTTGAATTTCAAAAATTTGGCCTCAAATGCCAATAGCACAAATTTTGGGAGAAAGCGTGTGTGGGCTCCCCCTATATCTTAGAATGAGAGAAGTGCAACATGTGTGAGCGACAAATACAAATCCATGATGCGTATGACAAGATATGCACAAAGCAAAGAACAAGTGTACTGACTGGGCAGCACCGGTCAGACCGGTGCCCCAGACCAGTCAGACCGGTTAGGTCCAACCATCACACCCAACTGGGCAGAACCGGTTAGACCGGTGCCCCTGACCAGTCAGACCGGTCAGGTCCAGTCAGAGCACAAAGCAATAGGAGTGCGTGCTATTTGGTCCAAGGTGATCAGGCTAGGGTTGCAAGCCGGCTTAGATCACTTTGCTCCATTTAGCCACACAAACATACACCATTCAATTCATGCATCACAATCTAGCAATAGAGTCGCTTAATTATTACAATAAGATTCAAACACACAGTAGAATTCACACAAATGTTCTCAAGTCCACTAAGATAAAGTTCTACACTTATTACATGGCTGCTCTCATCAGCCAGTAAGCACCGGTCAGACCGGTGCAACCAGCACAGGCAGCACATATTTGAAGTCTTTAATCTGAATCTTCTCCCCCTTTGTCATCAAGCATCCAAGAAGGGTCTAGAGAAGAAGCAGCTGTCGATCACCATCCCTGAGATCCGTCTCCCTGGCGAGAGCTCCCTCCTATTTGAGACTTGTCAAAGTTCTAGTGCAAAGGAGTGTTTAGATAAATAGAATCCGAGATAGTGATTTGAGATGGATGAGCTATGGGAGCGCGGTTTTTACCATAGTAGTATGGATTGTAGCCAAAGATCTCGGCAGAGAAGCGAGCGCCCCAATCTTGTCCTTGCTCGGGAGGTGGAGGAGGTGGAGGTGCTTGCTCTTCTTCCATGTAGTGAGTGGAACCTGCCACATCCGGAGGAGGAGGTGCAAATGGTGGAGGTGGAGGAGGAGTCGATGATGAAGACCCTTGCCCTGGCTCGGACTCAAAGAACATGGGCCCATATTGGTTAAGCATGTCGGAGTTGGCTCATCCTGTCATCCTATCCTCAAAGGAGGGTATCTCAACCTGTGCAGACTCGAGAGATGGTGGAGAGTGAGGCGATTGAAACCCTTGAGCATTGCGCATTAGCTTCACCATGTCCCTCATTTGCTTGTTTACCCTCCTAGAACTTTGTTGCTCAACTTGGATGTTGTGCTGGCTCTTACACATGCCAAAAATGAAAATTTAGGAATTTCCTTAAAAGGAGAAGTGGACCTGCGAGGTCTGCCATGCTCCCAGCCTCCTTACCGGTCAGACCAGTGACACCTTGTGTCCCTGTCTGCTGTGGCAGTGGTGTAGTGCCCTCCTCAACTATTTCTTCTTCACGACCAGGGGCTTGTTCAGCTCTAGGAGATGGAAACCTAGGATTCTTGCAAGGATTGAGCTTCAAGGGTTTGTGTGTCACATTTTTCGGAAACTCTGTCTTTGCAACTTTTTCAATCATATACATATATAGGGGCTATAGCTGCAAATCTTTTTGGGGTCCTCGGATAGATGCTTGATTTCTTGCCAAATGAAATCCCCAACACTAAACTCCGAAGCTCCCGGTCTCAAAGCAACCATCATATTTTTCTGAAACTTTGTGATCTCAGAGGGGTTTCCATCTCTAGGTGTGATAGACACCCTAAGGAGCCTATTGAGTGCAGCATAGTAGGTGTAGAGATTCTTCACCCTCCCATAGTTTGCAAGCTCAGCTCTCGGGTACATAAGGTGCAAGGCATTCTTCTTGAGCTCCCCTTCATCATGGAGCTGCCTTAAGTCCTTGTCTCCCGCCATGATCCCAAAGCACCTCTAGAACCTAGGGAAGGTGATGGAATACCTCTGACCATTGGTCATCCAAGTCATAGCCCTCTCAGTACCAATGTGTCCAAAGTGCACTATGGCGTAAAACTGGGCTATTATCTCCTTGTTCCAATCCTGTTGGAACCCCATAAGCTTTTTGACCCTTTGCCTCTCACAGTTGCTTATGACTAATATAGGGTCATTCCTCATAGCCATGTGCTCCCAATCCACATATTGTGCCCTATGAGTGATTTTAGGATTTTTGATGATTACCGTAGCATAATAGTCCTGCTGAAACTTAGCCCAAAACATAAAATTAGACGCGGTCCTAGCCTCCTCATAAGGGTTCTTATCCCCCAACTTCTTTAGGGCCTTGGTCATGCCTACCCCATGGTACTTTATTGGCCTGTCAGGATAGATATAGGTGAGTGGCACTGGCATGATCTTCAATCTACCTTGGTCATCATCATCCTCATCCATGGCATCCACATCCTCTTCCTCATCCTCCTCATCCTCATCCTCAACCTCGTCGGAATCATCATCATCTGACCCAGCCTCCTCAGCTCATACTGACCTTGAAAGGTCTCATCCTCAATATTGTCATCACTGCTAGTACCAATTTCACCTCCAAGATCAGGTGCCTTTGTACTCGCTTGAGCTGAGCGGCGTCTCAACCTTTTACCGCTGACATTGATGGTGCTGCCCCCTTCCCAAAGTCATTGGGGACAGTCCCTCTGCGAGAATGCACCTCTTCTCTTCTCTTCTTAGCACCCTCTTTTTCCCGGACCATAGCTGCTGATGAGGACAAGGCACCCATGCATACGACCATGATTTGTGCATGGAATGAAGTAGGAAAAGTCCAACAAAGGTTTCCAAGTCAAGAAGGAGGTCCAAGGTTGATCCGGTTCGAGTCCCAGAGTGGAGGCCAAAAGCAATTCAAGTTCGAGTCCAGTTCGGAGTCCAGGAGCAGTGCGCAATAAAACGGACGCCCAGGTCGCATACGGAGTCGGTTTTGGACATGCTATATATGGTTGGAAGCAGAATTTCATAACGCTTCCAATGGCACCGGTCTTGTGCCAAAATTCATCCCGAGTCAACGGGAATCGTCGAAACAATGCTGCACTGACAGTTTGGTTGGGCCTTAGGCCCAAGTTGGGGGCGCCCCACCCCTGGTCGCCCCCAACCCTAGGACGCCCCGTCTCTTATATTTTCAGTAGCCGCCGCCTTAGAAACTTGAGTTTGATTTATTTGTTAGCCTTAGCTACAACCGAACAGCCGCCATCGTGCTGCCGTCGTGTAATTCAGACTCCACCTTCGAGTGATATTAAGATTGCTCGCCTCATATTCTTGTTCGTTCTTCGATTGCTCACAGGAATTGATCTTCGTGATCAGGATGATCTTGCGCCAGCAAGGTCGGTAACCATCGGGAGTTGGTTCAGCGATTGCATTGGCGCTTCGGGCTTGCTCGTCGTAGTCGGATCGTGAGGGTCAACAACCACCAAATCGGATTTATCTCCACTCACCGAAAGATCGGGCACCCCCTCTATCAAGTGGTATCAGCTTTCAAGGTTGATCGGTGAGTTTTATCGAGTGATTTTCATTACCCATAGTCCACTAAACCAAAAAAAATTTAGGTTAGATCATCGCCCCAACACCCCTCTCGCATCGCATTTTCTTTCAATTTTTGCACTATTGAATTTGCGTGCTTGTGCGTCGATTGTTGCTGGGTACTTTGTGTTCGATCCCTTGTTTTCTTTTACCCTTTCCTTGTTCTTGCCCACCGTGCTTTACCTGCCGCTTGCTTCCGTTGCCTTTTGCCGGACACAACCGCCGGCCCTAGTCCCTAGCGTCAAGCTTGTTTCGGTTTTGATTTTTCCCAAAAAAAAGAAAAAAAGAGTCAAAAAAAAGGAACGTCCAAAAAAAGGAAGGATAAAAAAAGAGTCCGAACCGGACACGCCACGAAAACATCCTGCGCGCGCTGGCCTTTTTCCCTGGCCGCGCGCCTCCCTGTGCTGTCCGATTCAAGCAAAAAAAACAAAAAAAAACAGAAGTTGAGACCGCCGCTGTTTATTGCTTCGCGCCGCCTGGCCTTGCGCTTCACTGCTGCCTTCTTTCTCTAGTGTTTTCTTTTTCCCTCTCTGCTCCTTGTTTTTTTCTTCACACTTTGTTTCCAGCAATCGTCGGTACGTTTTAGCACTATTATTCAACTTTGCATTATTGTTAGATTGTGTTAATCCTTGACTTGAGTGCAGCCTACCTACAACTCCACAAAATTCTCCGACGAGCAGATCTCGTTCCCTCAGGCAATCGCTCCTCCAATCTTTTACAGGTTCCACCGGTTGGTTGCAGGTCGCCCCTGTGTGCGTGGTAAGAACGGATAAGAATTTGATAATAGCACTAGTTTGAGCGCCTTTGTGAGCAAATACACCCCTATTTTGTTGTCGATTTTGTTTTTGTGTTTGCGCTAACAATGGCGAGCGACGACAAGAGGGATGACCAGCCACGAGGCCACTAAGACTAAGCTTGACACCATTGTGTCACACCTTGATGCAATGAAGACATTGATCACGAGTTTACGAAGGAGATGGATGTTGGAGACTTCGGTGGACGCGCTCGTCGTGCGTGCATCCATGGTGGTAATGATTCTTTTGCTACGATTTCTTTTACAATTCCACCTTACAATGGCAAATATGATCCAGTGCATATCTTGATTGGGAGTTAGCGGTCGAACGAAATTTTCATGTCATGATCTTCCTGCTAGTTCTCAAGTTACAGCTGCTATTAGTGCTTTTACTGATCGTGCCTTATATTGGTGGCGTTATGAACGAAAAAATCCCATTAGCACTCCCGCCACTTGGGCTGAATTAAAAGCTGCTATGCGACGTAGATTTGTGCCTTCATATTATGCTCGCAACGCTTTACGTGATGTGCAGGGACATCGCTCGAAGCAATATTCTAACTCTTTTGCAGCAGAAAGCTCGACATCCAGCTCAGCGCCCGCTCTCCCAGCGCCATCTACTCCCACCACTACAGTGCTCGAGAGCCCAACGCCATTCACGCCCACCACTACACCGCTCGAGAGGACGGCTGAATCTGCAGGAGCATCCTCGGGTCCATCACTTCACAATGCACCTAATACTCCTACTGAGAGCATAGGTAATGTCCATGGTGCTACACTCACAGAAGGTGAGAATTGTGTTAATATGCCGAATTTTTCCACAAATCATACTTTAGTTGAGCAATTAATAATGGAACCATCTCTTGATTTATCTTGGTCCCATGCCGTTTTGCTTGATGTTCCTTGTGATAAAGATGATTTGGTTGATAATGCTTCAGTTTTACATGCTTTGGAACCAAATACTATTGCTGAAACTAAGCATGTTATGCATATTGTTAGTGCTAATGATGAGCAGAAATTATTGTCTTCTTTACATACTTTGGGTTACATTGAATTTGATGTTTTGTGTAATCTAGATTGTTTGGAAGAGCAACTTTCTAAATATGCTGATTTGCCATGTTTTTCTAAACACACATATCATGCTATTGGCAAATATAACAACAAAGGCGAATATATGATACATCGAGTGTACATTTGTGAAAATTTGAATTATCCTTTTGTTGTGCTCAATTTTGATCCACTAGAGGGCAGCCACACTACACATATTCATTCACCTTTCTCTAGTTCAGTTTCTGTGAAACAAGTTTACTTCCAAGAAGGGGAGCATTGCTGGTTGCTCCCTATGCCTACTTTGTCTTTTGTTGGTACTAATCTTTTGCAGGGTAGTGTTGCCAAATATTATGTGTCATCCGATCAAGATGCTTACATGCTCGCTAAATTTTATATGCAAGATGACATATTCACCAATTGGATACATGGTGACATTCCTCCTCACAATAATTTTGATTTCTTTGGTTTTCGAAACCCTGTTCGCTCTTGTGTTGTGCAGGATCGGTTCCAAGTACAATCGACGCCGAGGACGGCTTTTCATCAAGAAGGGGAGAATGACGAGGACAAGGCACCCATGCATACGACCATGATTGGTGCATGGAATGGAGTAGGAAAAGTCCAACAAAGGTTTCCAAGTCAAGAAGGAGGTCCAAGGTTGATCCGGTTTGAGTCCCCGAGGTGGAGGCCAAAAGCAATTCAAGTTCGAGTCCAGTTCGGAGTCCAGGAGCAGTGCGCAATAAAACGGACGCCCAGGTCGCATACGGAGTCGGTTTTGGACGTTCTATATATGGTTGGAAGCAGAATTTCATAAAGCTTCCAATGGCACCGGTCTTGTGCCAAAATTCATCCCGAGTCAACGGGAATCGTCGAAACAAGTTGACGTCTAGAATCTGCCAAAGTGCTGCGCTGACAGTTTGGTTGGGCCTTAGGCCCAAGTTGGGGGCGCCCCACCCCTGGTCGCCCCAACCCTAGGACGCCCCGTCTCTTATATTTTCAGTAGCCGCCGCCTTAGAAACTTGAGTTTGATTTATTTGTTAGCCTTAGCTACAACCGAACAGCCGCCATCGTGCTGCCGTCGTGTAATTCAGACTCCACCTTCGAGTGATATTAAGATTGCTCGCCTCATATTCTTGTTCGTTCTTCGATTGCGCACAGGAATTGATCTTCGTGATCAGGCTGATCTTGCGCCAGCAAGGTCGGTAACCATCGGGAGTCGGTTCAGCGATTGCATTGGCGCTTCGGGCTTGCTCGTCGTAGTCGGATCGTGAGGGTCAACAACCACCAAATCGGATTTATCTCCACTCACCGAAAGATCGGGCTCTCCCCCTCTATCAGCTGCTGTCCTGAGTCACAAAAAAGGATGACAAGAGTGTATAAGACTTTAGGAAAAAGATTGAATTGATATAGAAAAGATTCTTGAAACTTCAGAACAATTGGATCTGCTCTGGGCCACACCGGTCAGACCGGTGAGGGGCACTGGTCAGACCGGTGCCACCCAGAACAAAGCCAATTGCTCTCACATTCAATTTGTGCAACTTTGAATCTGAGATTTGGTCTAGATAAATATGAGACAGCCTAATATAGATATGTGTTGAGAAAAACATGAAGAAAACAACATTTGGGACTGGACATGTGCCGCCAGTCAGACCGGTGAAGGCCGTCCGACCCCAAATCTTGAGTTCTCACAATGTGTCCAACGAAACCTTATAGGATCTATATGTATGTCTTCTAGGTGATCTCAGAAGATGTTCTACCAAAGGAAATTAAAATCTTTGCACCATGAAAGGTGATCGGGCAAAGCAATGTTTTGAATACCTTTTGAGAGATGAACTCGAAGGGGAACCGAAGAACTTGAAGGGGAATCAATGGAGGGTCCTTGGGAGAGTGATTTCCAGCCAATATTACACCTTCTTCATGGTTGAATTAATGGGAATCCATGGAGGAAAAGAGAGGTGGAAGGAGGGAGGAGAGAGGGTCTCCACGGTTTGGTGAGAAAGAATGCTGGTGAATAATGGAGGAGAGAGAAGGAAGGGGGTAATAGAGTAAATTCTTTTTACTGTTGGCCCACGGGTTGAAGTCGGGTGCCACCAGTCAGACCGGTGATGGCCACCGGTCAGACCGTTGACCGTCCTTGGTCGGGCCAGTGAGCCCTTAGCGGTTTTTCTGACCCCATGCTCGGTAGTACCGACGATTTTGATAAATTCAACAGAGAAACAATATCGGTAGACCTAGCCTCGAAAGTTCTGATCCTTCATTCCAATAAGTAATCTCCTCTGAAAACTTCTTCTGGTACTTTATAGTACACTTTGCATCCAATTAAGTCTCAGAAGAAAGATTGTGACTTCAAGGGTACCACCGATCAGATCGGTGGTGTGCACCGGTCAAACCGGTCCCCCCCTGAGAAAATGACTTTGAGACAAAATGAGAGATTTTCATCCCAACTTTTTCAGATGTTTTGGATAGGAGATAGAGAGATGATATTGATCCAAAATTCATCAATTCTTGGAAGAATGGAGGATAAACCAATTTATTTGATAAGTCTCGATCCTTCCAAGAAAGAGAGATAAATAAATATGGATTTATGGATTTGAGAAAATCTTCTTAATTGTGACTAGCCATCAATCAAACAAAGGGAACTATAGTCACAATCAAGTTGATTAGGTCATAAAGACCAAGAATAAAATGTTTTTCAAAATGAGCACACTTCCTACACATACTAGTTGATTTTTCGAAAAGTCTATCCTATGTCACAAGGTGCATGCATCCACTTCAAATGAATAGCTTATCAAGCATATTTGGCTCATACCTTCATCCTCGAGACACAAAGACGAGTGAAAGTAAAGGTATCAACCAAATATCTAGAGAGGCGCACAAGAATTCACTTGAAGCAATTACATGCTAAGGATGGCACACTAGCATGGTATTATGGCCTAGATGCATTGCGGTATTCAATGAGGTTCATGAAAACATACCTTTGCCTTAGGACCATTTCATTTGTGCATATATTTAAAGTTTGAACGATGCTAGCTCTTAATTATCTTTTGGGAGTTATACTTAACAAGAGCTTGCTTAGGGATGCACAAACAAGAGTAAGACTACAAGATCACTAGAAGAAATTCTCAGTCCTACAAGTGACTCAAGTGTTATAATGAGCTCCCCTTCAAATGGTGCTAGAGATATTTTGAATTTCTCGAACAAAGCACTTTATTCAATTAAGAACTTGGTGAGGCTCATTCCAAACTTGGTCACAACACATAAATGATTTATTAATTGAAATATGTTGAGTCTCACATAACCTTTGACGCCAAATCACCCTTTATCTTGAAAGTTGGGTCAACCCGGCTCACCCGGCCATAGGGGTCGGGTCACCCTGCAGCACACAGAGGCATACCGGGTCACCCGGGCACAGGTGCTGGGTCACCCGCCAACAGCCTCACTGGGCTGGCACCGGTTAGACCGGTGCCTGTCACCAGTCAGACTGGTGACCGCTAGTGCACACTCCTTTGGTGATTTTGCCCTTCTTGTCCCTTGAATGTGTGAATATGTCACTAATTTAAGTCCTGCAACATAAACAAGGTAATGCTCTACTAGAGAGCCATTAAAAGCATCGAATGGCACGAGAGAGCAAATTTTCATTAAGTAGTCAAAGTCACTACCTCATGTTTCACTCATACAAGATAAGCATCACATGAGTGTTCACAGAGGACCAAGAGCGACTTAGACTCAAACAAAGAGTACTAGTTACCGAGATGACATTGATTTCAAGATTTATATGAATTTGTCCTTCACGTGGTCAATTGATCAAACATGATTTCCAAGCCTTCTAACCATGTGCTCAATGTATCTCTTTCAACCTGCAAGCTCAGCAAGCTTTTCTTGGTACCCAACACTTGTTGGGTCCTATTGGGTTAGTCAGAAGGTGCTTAGGAACCCAAATAGCTCTCATGCTACAATGGGGTGAACTAATCTCCCTCATAGCACAAGTTCCATTCTTATCATTCCTAAGCTTATGAAAATTATAATGGACTAGATTTGATTTAGGAATGTTACCGTTTGGACAATCTTTGCCCATGAGACCCTTTTGACGACATTCATAGCAAATGTGGCTTTTGTTCTTGTTGGTCACATCATTCCTTACAATTTCTTTTCCATGCATGCTTCTGAGTCTTGTTCTTGGAGAAGGGGTCTTCCTTGCCTTGTTTGCTTGAAGTGGGGCTGCCTTGACCGGCACCGGTCTGACTAGTGGCATGCACCAGTCTGACCGGTCACGGTCAGTGCCACCGCCCATTGTTGCACACGAGTCGGCAAAGTGTCCATTCTCTGTGCATTTGTAGCACACTCTCCACTTGTTGGAACTTCTAGGATTCTTGGAGAGTGATTCTTGTGCCTTGTGCTTGGTCAGGCGATATTGGGACTTGACTTGCCCAACCTTGCTCTTTTCTTGAATCTTGTTCTTGTGGATCATTGTATGTCGTTGAGGGATTGAGCTAATGACGGTTGATCCCTTCTCAAGCTTCTTCACCATGTCTTCACAGTTATCTTGAGAAGGTTGCACTTTGCTCTTCTCTTTCAACAGATACAAATCCTTTTGAAGCTTTTCAACCTCTTGCTTGAGTTTATCATTTTCTTTAGCTATGAGGTCATCACAAGATTCTACAAGTACATGCTCAATGCTGGATTGGCTTGCTTGAGACAAACAATCATTAGCGTAAGATAAATTAATTTGAACTTGTGAGCACGTGCATGTGTGAGATAGAGGTTGTATAGATTTTACCGATGAAAGCACAACTTCATGGGCTATCTCTAGTGTTGCATAAGAATCAACAAGCTTCTCATAGGAACATTCAAGCCCGTTGTGATCGACTTGTAGAGCCATATGCTCACTAGTGAGTTTTGCTTGTTGGGCTTGTAGCTCATCATTGGCTTCTTCTTCTATTTTATCTCTACATGCAAAGGATTTGATACCATGTTATATTTGTTAGCCGATGATTCATACTTACAAGCCAAGGATGCAAGCTCAGATTTGAGAAGTTCAAGTTCTCTTGTCGGAGATCTTGATGCCTCAATCTTTTGTCCCTTAGCTCCCTTGGCCTGTCTCTTCTTCTTGCTCTTCTTGTCCTTCTTGGCCATCAAGCAGGTTGGTGTGCCCCTGCTGACGCCAATCTGACAGTGGGTGTCATCGGTCTGATCGGTCCCTGTAGAGGGACAACGTCTTCACTTCTTTGATCTTCTTCTTGCTCAAGGGTTGATGCTTGATGATCAGTGGATGTTGTAGAGGTTGTAGGGCACATCTCTGCCGATTCATCTTCATCATCACTCTCAATTTCATCCCATTTGGTGTGTACCAACTCAAATAGTAATTTCCAAATGAGATGAGCATCTTCACCAATTCTTTTGCTCTTTAGGATAAGATACTTTAGTTCTCTACATACACAACTACACAAAAGGTTAGTAATAACAACATTGAGTCGCTTCTTCTCCAATTTCTTTGGTGAGACACATGTCTCATCCTTCAGAAGGATACTCGCAACCATAATGCCCTCGGCGGTGGGACCCAAAACCTTAAGTGCAATGAGAACATTGGAGCGCCAATAAGTGTAGTTTGAGCCATTTAGAGCTAGAGGCTCAAACGGTACCTCACAAGTTGTCGACATCGAAGAACTCCAAGTAGTTAAGCTCGAATCGGAGCACCAAGCTCTGATACCAATTGAAAGGACCTTGATGTCGCCTAGAGGGGGGTGAATAGGCGTGACGACCAAATTAAACTCTTTCTCCCCAAACACTTGAGCTGACAATGCTCCACCGGTCTGACCGGTGGTGATGACCGGTCAGACCGGTCAAGCATTGGACTTCACAGGTGACACCGGTCAGACTGGTGTGTCTCACCGGTCAGACCGGTGTAGCACAGAGCACCTGCAAAAACAACTTCAAGCACCTCTTGATTTCTAGCACGAACCAAACTTGGTGAGTGGCCTTTGTAGATGATCACAAGTAAGGTAATGAGCCCTGTACACACAAGTAGCACACCCAAGTAGATCGAAGCGAAAGCAAATCAAATATGCTAGAAAAACAACTTAGAGAGTCAAACCACACGAAGAAGCAAGGATTTGTTTCCCGAAGTTCACCACCCACTAAGGAATGGCTACGTCTCCGTTGAGGAGCTTGTAAAGGACAATTCCCACAACAAGCCGGGTCTCTTTCAACCACTTTCCTCCTTTCCACTAAGGGGATCTTTTCCGCGAAGAGGCAAGATCACAACCCTTACAAACTTCCCGCTGCTCACCACAATCTTGGGAGCTAGCCGTGCAACGCTTAGACGTCTAGGAGGTAAACTTCCAAGAGTAATAAACGCTTCAAAGCTTGTAGACGTGAAACCAAAGTGCTCAAGCTATGGAAATGCTCTTGTTAGCTCACAAGGTCACTCTTGAGATCACTTTCTCAACCCAACACAAAGAATATGGCTTGTGTCCACAAATCTCATAAAGAGAGGGTTGGGGAGAGCCACTAAGGTTTAGAGCTTGTTAGGAATGGTTTGGGACCTCAGCAATATCACTAGAAACAGCAACCCTCCACTGAAGAAGGCTTGGGGTATTTATACCCTTCAAAGAAAAAAACTAGCCGTCGGTCCTCGGGCGACACCGGTCAGACCGGTGCCTCACACCGGTCAGACCGATGTTCTAAAAACTAGCCGTTGGGGCTAGCGGCACCGGTCAGACCCGGTCAGGCTCGAGATACCTGAAGGACCGATTAGGCGAGTAGAGAGGGGGGGAGTGAATTGGAGCCGATAAAAATTCTTCTCCAAAAAGAGAACTCGACCTATGCCCCAAAGTCACAACCACGGATTCCCACATGAGTTTGCCAAGGTAGCGTAGTCACAGCGGACCTAACAACCCTAGGAGCAAACCCCAAACGATCCCAAAGCGAAAGCAAAACTCAAAGAGCAAAGAACTTAGCATCTCAACACTGGACCAGGAGGACTGTCCGCAAGCACCTGGCGGACCATCCGCGAGGCCTGGGCGGACTATCCGCTGACACCGGGCGGACCGTCCGTGAGGCCTAGGCGGACTGTCCGCGAGGCTGCGACGGACCGTCCGAAAACAACCCCCGAACCTCCAGTACTGCACCCTCAAAAGCGGACCGTCCGCGATGGGTCCGGCGGACCGTCCGCCCGTCACGGACCGTCCGACACTCTAGTACGGACCGTCCGCGAACTTCGTGCAACAAAAATCCACCGACAAAATGGATCGAACGAAAAGCACGCAAGAACATGCGAAGAACGCGACAAACTGCTGGCTGAAAGCCACCTCGCGGACCACCCGCCAGGGGCGCGCAGACCGTCCGCGTGGAGCGCAGACAGCAGCCTGAACCCGGCCTCTTGAAGGTCAACTCCTCCTTCCCACTACCCGATCTCCCGAATCAGCCAAGGGATTGCTACCAAATCATAGGTGAAGGTTAAGCGCCTCTAGGAGATGCTATGCCTACGAATTTGTAGCCTCAAACACAATGAATCGAGAGGAATCGAGATTCTACCGAACTCAAGAACAAAGCTAGGTTTTCAACCGAAATCCTTCGATCGGAGGCCGAACTCAGAGTTTGGGGGATCAAGATCAAGCACAAAGATGCACGGAGCAACTATCCATGATTCCCACCAACAAATCCGAGCCCAAAGACCTCAGAATCGAAGAAACAAGCCACGCACGAAAAACCGACGAAAATAGCTCGAAAAAGACATGAAAATCCAACGAGCTACGAACCGGGATTCGACACAACCATGAAAGCTTCCATTCACTCGGAGGTCAGATTCTTTACAAACGGAAGAAAAATCTAACCCTAGAGAGCAAGGAAATGAGAAGCAGTCCGGATGGATGGTTTTCCTGGAAACCCTAGAGCTAATATATATGAGTCCCCTCCGGGCCAGGCAAAAGACCACACTACCCCTAGCACTTAAGTTGTGATACAACCCCTCAGGGGCAAATAGGTCATGTAGCACTCCTCTTCATCGCACGGCCACGCCGTTGCCGCAGACCGCGTCCTCCCGACGCAAGCCCTGCGATCCCGCCACGCGTCAGCCGGCATCGAAGCTTCTCGGCACGCCCGGATCCCGTCTCTGCCCGCCGAGCCTCCGGTCTTGGTTTTGTGGCTCAACCAAGTAACCTGAAGGTTTTCTGGTGAACCGCCGCAAACCCCATGTGCATACTCTGGTCGTGAGCCGCTACCCTGCACCGGCTCCGGTCGACGACTTCGTCTTGCTTTTTTGCCACCATGCGGCCCGCACTTGACCCCGATGGCCACCGAGTCCCTCGAGTCAGGCCTACTTGTCTCTCCACTCCTCGGAGACCCCACAAGGCACAGACCTTTCGCGCCCACTCTTCACCTGCACCAACGCAAATGAAGCCGCAACCTGCACCTGCAATACTCGGCCAAGGGTCAGTCCACACCATGTTGTCAATCACTCATCACAGCCAGGAGCGACCATCCACCGGTCCTCGGACGCTCCGGTCCTCAATATCCCCCTTGATGAGTGCATTGACAACACACACAAGTAACCAATTCAGAGAAAAGAGAAAAAGAAAAGAAAGGAAAGAAAAAATCAGACAAGTGATCAAAAGCCAAACAAAAAGCCAAGAAGAGATCACTTAAGTGAGAAAGATCTCGGTCCCCTAAGGAAAGGGCAACGGCTCGACACAACCGAGATAAAATTCTCCAAATTTGTCGACTCCTCAAGGTGAGGCAAAAGGGCTCGAAACCATCGGCAAAAGAGCACAACTAAAATTCAGGCGAAAAGAGCCCCCAAGTGCATGAATGCAAGCTCCTCCTGAACAAATGCATTTCTCCCGATTTTTCTTCCCTTGATGCAAAACTCCCCCTGGAAACATGAATTGGGTACTTTCCTCCCCCTTGTTGGTAATGCATGAATCAAGTCTACAAATGCAAGCATGTGCTTCTCAAATATACAAAGAGCACTACAACATGCTAGAAAATGAGACACAGATAAGCAAGATAGCCACAATTTGAGCACGAGCATCGCCAATAAGATAGCAAAGGACATATAAGCAAGTGATAAAGCCATGATCAAAGTGAAGCATTTTTCCAGAAAAATTTCCCTCTCATGAGCATAGGACCTAAACATGATCAAAAAGGAGCACATACAACATATAACTCACAAACTTCATGCAAGGTCATACATTCTCATCACAAGGTCATCACAAACACCTACAAGCTATCTCATGTCATGTCAAAGCCACCGAGCCATGTGTCCACTTCTAGATATGAGACTTCTCATTGGTGAACATCATGCAATGGTTTAGCACCCAAGATAAGGAATTTAAAGCATTTTAGACATGAAAGCACATTTTTCAAGATTAGGCATCTCACATACCCTTTTTATGATTTACAAATTAAATATGGTACATTAAGTGCCTTTGCGGCAAAAAGAAGCTTAGGCTTCTCCACAAGGTAGCATGTAGGCTAAACATTTATGATGATAAATGGATCTTGGATCCCAAATGAAAAGAACATGGTTCCAAGTACAAATTAAGCAAGATATAGCCATAAGCACCCAAAATGAACATGAGAGGCATTCTACTCACGAGAGAGGATCATATAGCATTTTTATAAAAAGAAAGCCATCCACAAGCATATATATCCCAAAGCTACCAAGAGCATAGCGATACATCTCATGAGCATCACAAGCAAAGTCATAATCTCATCTCTAGCATATCATGGTGGCCAAAGCATATGAGAGAAGCAGATCTCTATGTCATATGTTACAAATGCAGTCTATGATACAAAGATGCAAGCATGATATGATAGATACAAGAATGAAAGTGCAATATGCATATGTACATCAACCCTCCCAACCAAAGCTCAAAAAGGAAAAACAACTTCAAGCTCTCCTCGCAAACGAGCAAATGTAGCTTGGTCCAAAGGCTTGGTTAGGATATCTGCAAGCTACTTTTCCGTGGTACATGAATGAGGTCTATGTTTCCCTTCTCAACATTATCTCTCAGAAAGTGGTACCTCACTTCTATATGTTTGGTTCTGGAGTGAAGCACGGGATTTTTGGCAACACTAATGGCACTCGTGCTATCACACATGAGAGGCACATGGGAACACCCCTCACCAAAATCACTCAGCGTGTATGTGATCCAAAGCAGCTGGGAGCAACAACTAGCGGCAACAACATACTCGACTTCTGTGGTAGACTGAGCTACACTAGACGTTTGCGAGAAGACCAAGAAACAAGCGAGGAACCCAAAAACTGACAAGTCCCCGAAGTCGACTTCCTATCGACTCGACACCCCGCAAAATCGGCATCCGAAAAACCAAGAAGCGAAAGAGAAGAGGACGCCGAGTACCAAAGACCAAGCTCAGGAGTGTATCGAAGATACCTCAAGATCCGCTTAATGGCCTGCCGATGTGAAGTCCTCGGTGACGCCTGAAAACGAGCGCACAAACATATAGAAAACTGGATGTCCGGCCCTTAGAAGCCATGTCCCCGGAACATTAGGAACGAGGGACGGGAACGTGGAACGCGGAACATCATTTTTCAAAATTAACAGGAATGTAAGTATACCTATTCCATACGTTCCTATTTGAGATGGAACACGTTCCAAGTGTTTCCGGAACGATGTTCCCGGAACGATGGGTCAAATCCTGACTTGTGCTATTTTTCTTTTTGTTATTTTCATCAAATTTTTATCTGTTAGATGTGTGAATAGCTTGCATCCACCCGTCAGCTACACAGCCTACCCTATCCTTTTCACTTCTTATCCTTCCACCCATCCTGCCGTCACTGCCTTTTTCTCTACGAAGTCACCGTGGTCATCTATGGCGGCCCGCGTTCTCGTGCCTCGCGCCCCTATGCTACAACGCGACGAGGCATGAGGCCAAGGCCATCGCAAGGCCCCCGCTCTCTCTGCCCGGCGCCCCCCCCCGCACCCCACGGCGGCACGGCGCGGGCGGCGAGCGAAACGACACGGACATCGAGCGGCAAGCGGGGGCGAGGGCGGCGACCCCGTCCGCGGCGGACCGCGGGGAGGCGACGGTGTCCGCGGCGGTAGGCCGTCGACGGCTACGGGCAGCGGGCAACCTCATGCTCTCACGGTCATGAACTCAGGTCCAGACTCAGTAGGGCAGTAGCCTGCCGGTGGTGGCCATTGGTCCCAGATGCATTGACTTGAGGTATGTCTACGAACCTGGTTTGGCTCGTCTTCGATCCGCCTCTATGTCCCAACAGGATCGGATCGACGTTTCTTATGATTTGGGGACGAAGTTCCCGACCGTCCCCGTTCCTTGTTCCGGAACGAAGTTCCCAGAACGCGGAACTTGGCCACATTCCGCGTTCCTGGCTTCTAAGGTCCGGCCTCGTCGCCGTCAAGTACAAGAGGGAGCCGATCATGCTCCGGTACTCCTTCTAGTCACGGGCTCTCCGTCCTCATCCGTGTCAAGCGCTGTAGTCGTTCTCATCGGTGTCGACAGGGGCTTCGAATCGTCCATCTTGAACTGCTTGAGGATGTCCTTCGTGTACTTGGCTTGATGTACAAAGATTCCCTCCTTCGCCTGCTTGATCTGAAGCCCGAGAAAGAACTGCAATTCTCCCATCATAGACATCTCGAATTCTTTGCTCATATCCTCTGCAAACCTTGCAACCAAAGAGTGAGACGAGCCGCCAAAGACAATATCATCCACGTATACCTGAACAATTAGGATATCATCACCCTGCCTGAGGAGAAACAGAGTCTTATCTGCCTTACCCATCTCAAACCCCTTGCTGAACAAGAACCCCCTCAAACGGCCATACCAAGCACGGGGAGCTTGTTTCAGCCCATACAACGCCTTTCTCAACCTATACACCTTGTGGGGAAACTCAGCACTCTCGAAGCCTGGTGGTTGCTTCACATAAACTTCCTCCTCTAAAAACCCATTCAAGAAGGCACTCTTCACATCCATTTGGTACAACTTGAACCCTTTAGACACAGAGAAAGCTAGAAGGATCCTAATTGCCTCCAAACGGGCTTCAGAAGCAAATGTCTCCTCATAGTCTATCCCCTCCTTCTGACTATAGCCTTGAGCAACCAACCTTGACTTGTTTCTCACCACCTCACCATTTTCTCCCTCTTTGTTTTTTCTACACCCATTTTGTCCCAATAGGTTTGCAATTTGGTGGTGCCTCCACTAACTCCCACACTTGGTTTCTCTCAAAGTTCTCCAACTCCTCATGCATAGCATTCACCCAATAAGGATCAGATAAAGTGTGTCCAATGTCCTTCGGCTCAAAGGTAGCAACAAAAGCTGAATGAGCAAAGTGAGAAGCATTTCTGGACCTCGACCGTGTCGTACGCTCATTGATGTCGCCGATGATTACCGAGGGTGGATGATCAACTTGAACTCGCTGGTGCCTCTCGCCTTGAGGCAACCTCCCCCTCAGCAGCTGCTTCCACTTGATCTTGCTGGATCGTAGGCGGTGTAGGGGATGGACCATCCTGCACCGTAGTTGTCGTAGTGGAAGTAGCGGGTACACGCGTGGCTGGAGCTTCACCATCATCCTCCTCGTCCTCAAAGATCTTCTTGCCAACTTCATCATCACCTGCACACTCAAAGACAGACGAATTGCATGGTTGTGTCTCGTCGAAGGTTACCTCGCAAGTCTCCATGACTAGGTTAGTATCAAGGTTGAGCACATGAAATGCTCTAGAATGACTAGGATAAGCCAAGAAAATTCCATCGAAAGACCTCGACTCAAACTTATCTAGCCTACCCTTCTTGAGAATGAAGCACCGACACCCAAAAGCCCTGAAATGGCTCACTCTAGGTGCTCGCCCGTGCATAAGCTCATAGCATGTCTTGTTCAAGAAGGCCCTCAGAAAAATCCGGTTCTCAACATGGCAAGCGGTATTCACCGCCTCAGCCCAATATCTCCTCAGAGTCCTATGCTCATCAAGCATCGTCCGAGCCATCTCACAAAGGGAACGATTTTCCACTCAACCACACCATTCTGACAAGCCACATAGGGAGAAGAAAACTGATGTTCGAGACCCAAATCGCGACAAAAGGTTTCGAAACGAGAGTTTTTAAATTCACTGCCATTGACGCTACGAATAGCTCGAACAACATCTCCATGTCTCTTGTTCTTCAACCTGAAGATCAGATCTCTCACAAAACCAAACATCTCCCCCTTGTCAGCTAAAAAGAAGACCCAAGCATAGCGAGAATAGTCGTCCACGATCACAAGGACATACCATTTCCCACTCGCCGAGCACACACGAGATGGACCAACCAAGTCCATATGGAACAGCTCGCATGGACTCTCTGTCATAACGGATGTCAGAGGCGGATGCGAGGCGGCGATCATCTTACCATGCCTACACAGAGCACACACCAAATCCTTTTGGTATTTCAACTTTGGCAATCCTCGGACTAATCCTAGACCACTCAAGCGTGACAACAAGTCAAAACTCAAGTGACCTAGTCTCCTATGCCATTTCCAAAGCTCCTCTGAAACACTAGCAACCAAACAACGAGAAGAGCCAACACACTGAGAAAAATCAGCTCTGAAAATTTGACCCTCGAGGACGATGGTGCACACAAGATCGCCTCAATAATCCAAAACACGAGAACAACCCGTTTTAAAACGGACTTCAAAACCCTCATCAAGAAGTTGGGAGACAGAGAGAAGATTGTACCCCAAAGACTTGACAAGAGAAACACGCCTAAGTGTCACAGACTCACTCACCTTCACCATGCCCACTGAAAGCACTCTACCTTTCCCATTATCCCCAAAAGTGATGTATTCTTTCATCATCACCGGGGTGAGGCTGGACAAACACCGTCGATCTCCGGTCATGTGTCGAGAACAACCAGAGTTGATCAACCAAAAGCCCTCCATGCCTCCCACCTACAAAATCAAAAATGAGAGCGACAGTGAGCGAAGGACTCAGCACCAGAGTTAGTACAAAACGAATCAAACCAGTGCCTCACCATTTGCTGAAACGTGGGGTTAGCAAAATCCATCCTATCTCTCCTAGGTGGAACACCCACACGTCCCCTTGGAGGACTACGTGTACCACGAAGGGGAGACCGTGGCCCGTAGCTCCTCTGGGACCTAAAACTGCGATCGTTCCCCCCATACTTGTATTGTCCACGAGCAAAGGAATGTCCAACAAACTCACCACGCCCAAGCCCAACACTCCTACCACCTTCTCTATGTGGTGGCTCACCTCAAGGCACAAACTCACGCCTCTCTCGAGGGAAAATGGTACGCACCATACCCTCACCTCTTGGCACCAACCTAGGCTCAGGTACACCACGAGAAGGGCGGTTCCTGTCCTTGTTGGCCAACTCTCTAGCCAACCTCTCCTCACGCTTCCTCCTGAAGCAAAACTCAGCTAGGTGCCCATCCCTCCCACAATGCTCACAATGGAAGGGTTTCGGTTTTGGTTTTGGGTTCTCTTTGGGCTCTTGTCGGGGACCGCCCTAGGGGTCCCCTTAAACAATGGGGGAACCCTCACTTAAATCCCAGTACCGAGACACGTTAAGCCTAACCATGCAGGTGACTAACCATGCAGGGCACGGCCCACGCCGGGACCCCGGCGGCCCACCAAGACGGCCCGCTTAGAAGACCCCTCGAGCAGGCTCCGCCTCGCTCGAGGGCGCGCTCCTCCTCGAGCGAGCTCCGCCCCGTTCGAGGGGCAACTCTTCCCTCGAGCGGTCCCGCCCCGCTCGAGGGCTCGCTCCCCCTCGAGTGGATCTCGTCTCGCTCGAGGGTCGGCTCCGCCCTCGGCCGGGGCCCGCCACGCTCACGGGCGCCCGCGCGCGTGCGCCGGTTTCGTACACGGGCATTTAACGCCCGACGCCGCGGACGGAGCCATCATGCGCCGGGGCTCGCACCCCGGTGCCGCCGCACCAACTCCCCGGGGAGGAGCCCATCCCCGCCCCCGTGGAGATGGACCGTGCGGTACGGCCGGCTGTCGGTCCCGTGACACCGAGCGCCCACTACGAGATGCGGCTAACGCGCCCGACCCTCGAAAGGGGCCGGCGCACCCTCGATTTCACTTTCCCCGTGACCCTACGGGTTAGGTGGGGGGGCACTAGGCCGGTGGATGGCCATCCCGGTCACCGTAACGGTGCGGCCGCCGTACCCACGCATGCGAGCGCACGCCCGGCACCGCGGCGCACGCCGGCGGCGCGTAGCAACCACTCCGCTACCGCGGAGCGCGTTGGGAAGGAACGCCGTTCCGCCCGCTCCCCGTGCCCCGTACCGCCCATCATCGGCACCTCCCCTCGCAAGCCTATCGAGGGACGCCCCCGCCATCCGCCGCCCCTCCCACCCTCGAACCGCCACCGTTCGGCACGGGATAGGCCATCATGGCCGGACCGCGGCGAAGATCGTCCGACGGCCGCCCACTCTACGGCGTAGCACGACGTGCACCCCCACGTAGCTAGATAGCGCGGCGTGCATGTAACTCGCCGCCCCCTTGGCCTATAAAAGGGGAGGCGAGCCCCCGGCCCGCGGGGGACGGACGGCAGCGAGCACAACACAACACCCCGTGCACTCACTCTCTTATTCTCCCACAACATCTTCGCCCACTCTTCCGGGGACTTGGAGGCCACGCTTCCTCTCCCGCCTTGCTTGTACTTGCCACACTACAAGCACCCCGGTCTTAGCCGAGCAATATAGTGCCACGAGCACGCCCCCTGCCGGACGTACGGCCCCCTCGGCGGGAACCGGGATAAAACCTTGTGTCATTTGTTGCTTGGTATCGACCATTGAGGGATAGACCTAGGCGTTATCTACCGGTTAGTGTCGGGACCATATTCCGCACCGAGCGCTGGCGCCCACCGTGGGGCAAACGAGCGCCTAAGGTCATTTCGCCAACTCCCTCCATGGTGATCCGCACTGAGTACCGTGCTACGCGCTACAACATGGGTAGCTCGGACCCTCTCCCGGCCGGGTTCGAGATCCGCTTCGGGGACCTGAACTTTCAGGCCACAGGGAACGGCTATCTCATGCGCCTCACCAATCGTGAGGAGCTTCGCGCGCAGCGCGAGGCCAGGTCCGCTCTGGTCTCCGCCGCACGCACGACACCGGCGCAGACGCCCGCAGGCACGGATGCGCGCGGCCCGTCGACGCCGCGACGCCGTCGTCGCTCGGCGGGCTACGCTCACGCCGGGGCGCGGTCCGAGCGGCGGCAGCCGAGCGCGCCGCCGCCCAACGCGGTGCGCCCACCGTCACGACGGCCGCCACCGCCCCGGCGGGGCCGCGTGCGTCTCCGGACCACGCGTCCCCATCGGGTTGCGTGGCGCCACGACGGCCCATAACGCCAACGTGAACACGACGATGCGCCGGGTTCCACCTGGCCGCCACGTCTTCGTCGCCAGGGACCCCGCACCTCGGCGGCGGACGAGTCGTCCCCGGGCTCCGTCGACACGATGCCGCCCGCCAACCGCCACGGCACGCGGAGTGGGACTTCTCCCGCCGCGTGCGGACCCGCCGCGTTCGGGCGCTTCCTCGACGCCACGGACTACCGGTTTGGTCGCTCCGACGACTCCGCATGCGGGAGCTACGACCCCACGCGGGAGTGTTGCGCCGTCATCACCAACGACCCGCCAACGCCGCCGGTGCGCGGCGCCGGGGACGGGGAAGTCACGCCGCCCCCGTGGATCGCCGCGCGCCCGGCCGCGGGCCGAGCGCCCCGCCGGGGCCGACGTCGACGCACACCCGGCCCAAGCCCGCGAGCTCGAGGCCAAGCCGGCGGAGGAATACCGACGCACGGCTACTCCGTGCCTCGATGGCCGGGGAGGCCTCCGCGCGCGGCGAGCGCGCGCGGGAGCCGGGGCCGACAAGTCCGCGACCGCCTCAACACCGCCCCCAACGCGGACAACGCGGACGTCCCACCGCGAGCAAGCCGAGGCTCGTCGCCGCCGCGACGCCGCTACGGGCCATGCCGGCACCCTCGACCCCCGAGGCTCGAGATATGCACCGCGAGGTGCAAACTCTCATCGAGCAAGCGGCCGTCCAACAAAGCCGAGAGCTCGGCTTCACGCATTCGTCAACAAGGGGATGCGCGGGGCGATGAAGCCGCACCGGGAGGCGAACCCTCGGTGCACGCGGCCAACCCCGCCGACCGTGGACGCACGCCGCCCAAGGAACGACTCCTTGACACGCGCGGGGGCGCCGGATGGCGACGCTCGCAACGTCATCAACGCCCGGCGCACCAGCAAGGCGGACGCGCGTGCGGCAAGGGGCTACCACCCTCGAAGGGGGTGGACGCTACGACGACGGTGAGGATCGCTCCCCGACACCGAGCCCCCGGGCACCCGTGTGTTCAGCCGGGAGATCCGCACGGCGGCGTTCCCCCAGCGCTTCCGTCAGCCCTCGACAATCGTCAAATACAACGGGGAGACGGACCCCCGCGTCTGGCTCAACGATTACCGCCTAGCCTGCCAGCTGGGCGGGGCCACCAACGACGAAGTGATCATCCGCAACTTGCCCCTGCATCTGGGCGACGCGGCCCGGACATGGCTCGAGCACTTGCCCGCCAGCCAGATCCATAACTGGGACGATCTAGTCCACACGTTCGTGGGCAACTTCCGCAGCACGTACGTGCGCCCCCGGGAACTCCCGGGACCTCGCGCTCCCGCACGCGAGGCCCGCGAGTCGCCGCGGGACTTCATACGGCGCTTCTCCAAGTGCCGTACGGAGCTCCCCCGGTGTGGCACGGTCCGAGATCGTGCACGCGTTCCTCGAGGGCACCACGTGCCGGGACCTTGTGCGCGAGCTGGGACGCAGCCCGCCCACGGACTCAAACGAGCTGTTCGACATCGCCACCAGCTTCGCCTCCGGAGAGGAGGCCGTGGGGGCAATCTTCGACGGCAAGAAGGGCAAGCGCTCCGAGGACATGCCCGCGGAGGGCAGCGGGTCCAAGGAGCCGCACCGCAACGACAAGCGGGGCAAGAAGGGGGAAGAAGCCGTGCCGCGAGGCGCACGAGCGGCGAGGGGCGCAACGGCGGCAACGCCGAGGCCCTCGCTCGTCGACCCGGCTCGACGGGGCCCTCGACCGCCCCCCTCGAGGCCCGGGGTGTTTGACGACATGATGAAAAAGCCATGCCCCTACCACAAGACTCCTGTGAACCACACTCTCGAGCAGTGCGACATGCTCAAGAAGTTCTACGGCCATGCCGCCGCGAAGGAGGCAGAGGCCAAGAAAGATGGGGGCGATGGCGACGCGGGTGGCTTCCCCGCTGTCGAGAATGTGTTCCTCATCTTTGGGGGGATCTACCGTCGACATGTCGACCCGGCAGCGCAAGAAGGAGCGGCATGAAGTCCTCGCCGCGAGAGAGGGCGCCTCCGCCTTCCTCAACCGGTCGAAGGATGCCATCACCTTTAGCCGGGACGACCACCCAAACCGCATTCCGAACCCGGCCGCACCCGCCGGTGGTCGATCCCATCATTGGGAACGCCCGGTTTTCGAAGGTCCTTATGGACGGAGGCGCAGCCTCAATATCCTCTTCGCGCATACTTTGCGCCCGATGGGGACGGGGCCGGACCGGCCGCGGCCCGAAGACGAAGCCGTTTCACGCGCATCACGCCCGGCAAGCGGGTTCAACCACTCGGGCGGATCGATCCGCCTGGCCCGGTTTGGTACCCCCAAGAATTTCCGCAAGGAAACCCTCACCTTCGAGGTGGTGGGGTTCAAAGGGGCCTACCATGCCATACTTGGGCGACCTTGCTATGCCAAATTCATGGCGGTCCCCAACTACACGTACCTGAAGATGAAGATGCCGGGTCCAAACGGCGTCATCACCGTCGGGTCGTCGATCGAGCACGCATTCGACTGCGACGTCGAGTGCGTGGAACATGCAGAGGCACTAGCGCTGGATGAAGCGCTAGTGAACACGCTGGAGAAGATGGTCAACGACGACCTCAGCTCCGCCGCCAAGCACGTCGGCACCTTCGAGGCCGCCGAGCAAACCAAAGGGGTCCCCCTCGACCCGTCGGCCCCCGAGGGCAAGGCGTTGAGGGTCAGCTCGACCCTCGACCCTAAATAGGAAGCGTGCTCGTCGACTTCCTCCGCGCCAACGCCGACGTCTTCGCGTGGAGCCCCTCGGACATGCCGGGCATCCCGAGGGAGGTCGCCGAGCACTCCCTTGATATCCCGGCAAACGCCCGCGCCGTGCGGCAGCCGGCCGCGCGCCGCTTCGACGAGGAGCGGCGACGGGCGATCGGAGCGGAGCCGCGGAAGCTCCTCGAGGCCGGGTTCATCAAGGAAGTGTTCCACCCTACGTGGCTAGCTAATCCCCGTGCTTGTAAAAAAGAAAAATGGGAAGTGGAGGATGTGTATAGACTACACTAGTCTCAATAAAGCATGTCCAAAAGTCCCTTTTCCTTTGCCACGTATAGATCAAATCGTTGATTCGACAACTGTACCGGTGTGAACTACTCGTTTCCTTGATGCCTACTCGGGATATCACCAAATAAAAATGAAGGAGTCCGACCAGCTCGCGACTTCGTTCATCACACCGTTCGGGACGTTCGTTACGTCACGATGCCTTTTGGCCTCGTAAACGCGGGCGCAACATATCGCCCAGTCGCCGCATGCAACACGTTTTTGGGGATCACATCGGACGGACGGTCGAAGCCTACGTGGACGACATCGTCGTCGCAGACCGAGAAGGCGACGACCGGTTAACGACCTTGGCGTCGCGTTCGGTCGCCTACGGGCCAACGGGGTCAAGCTAAACCCCGAAAAATGTGTCTTTGGAGTGCCGCGGGGCATGCTCCTAGGATACATCGTCTCCCGACGGGGAATCGAGGCCAACCCCGAAAAGGTCGCGGCCCTCGAGCGAATGGGTCCAATTCGGGACCTCAAAGGGGTGCGAAGGTGTTGGGGTGCCTCGCCGCCTTAAGCCGCTTCATCTCGAGGCTCGGTGAGAAGGGGGCTGCCCCTCTACCGCCGCTCAAGAAGCACGAGCGCTTCTCCCGGACCACCGAGGCCCGGGACGCGCTTGACAAGCCGAAGGCGTCTCTCGACGCACGCTCCGATCCTCACGCCGCCGCGAGACGGCGAACCCATGCGCTCTACGTGGCCGCAACCACCCGGGTGGTCGGCCGCCGTGATCGTCGTAGAGCGCACGGAGGAGGGACACGCCTTGCCCATGCGAGAGGCCGCTCTACTACATCGGCGAAGTCTGTCGGACACGAAGACGCGCTATCCCCGTGTCCGAAGCTATTGTACGCGGTAGTCCTCGCGCGGCGCAAGCTCCGCCACTACTTCGAGGCCCACCCGGTCACGGTGGTCTCTTCCTTCCCGCTAGGAGAGATCATTCGCAACCCCGACGCGGCGCGGGATTGCCAAGTGGTCCGTGGAGTTGATGGGCGAGACGCTCGCCTACGCCCCGCGCAAGGCCATCAAATCGCAAATCCTAGCCGATTTCGTCGCTGAATGGACGGACACGCAGCTGCCGCCCCCTCAGATTCAAGCAGAGTGCTGGACTCTGTTCTTCGACGGCTCGGTGATGAAGACAGGAGCGGGCGCGGGCCCCGCTCTTCGTGTCACCCCTGAGAGCACATGCGCTACGCAGTGCGCCCTCCACTTCCCCCGCGTCCAACAATATGGCCGAGTACGAGGCCCTCCTCTCGCGGCCTCAAAATCGCCATTGAGTTGGGCGTCAAGCGCCTCGACGTGCGAGGGGACTCGCGGCTCGTGATCGATCAAGTCATGAAGAACGCGAGCCGCCACGATGACAAGATGGAGGCCTACCGTAAAGCCGTGCGGGCCCTCGAAGACAAGTTCTACGGCATCGAGCTTAATCACGTACCCCGCCGGTACAACGAGGAAGCGACGAGCCGGCGAAGATCGCGTCCGGGCGGATCACCGTTCCCCCAAACGTTTTCGCGCGTGACGTCGCGCAACCCTCGGTCGCCTTCGAGCCCTACCCCTCGAGCGACGGTGGGACCCTCGGGGGCCCCCTCGAATCCGGCGGGTGCGGAACCCATGGATGAGGACCCCTCGAACGAGGCGTACGTGCTCTCCCTCCTCGAGGGGTACGGCTCCCACGAGGCCGTCGCGATGGACATCGAGCCGGCCCCCGCCCGGGCGGACCGCGGGGAGAAGTATATTGCCCGGATCGCTCGAGGGGAACTCCCCGAAGACCGGCCGCGGCTAGGCGCATCGCCGGGATGGCCAAATCCTTCACCCTCGTCGACGGCGAGCCGTACAAGCGTGCCGCGTCGGGGCATCCTCCGGGCCGGTGTATACCCATTCCCGAGGGGCGCGAGCTCCTACGGGACATCCACGCAGGGGTCTGTGGCCACCACGCTGCGCCGCGCGCCCTCGTTGGCAACGCGTTCCGCCAAGGCTTCTATTGGCCTACTGCGGTCGCGGACGCCAGCGAGATCGTGCGCACCTGCGAAGGGTGCCAGTTCTACGCCCGCAAGTCCAACTTGCTGCCCGCTCATGCCCCGCAAACGATCCCCCGTGACATGGCCATTCGCCGTGTGGGGGTTGGACATCGTCGGGCCCCTCGCGGAAGGCGCCCGGGGCTTCACCCATCCGCTTGTCGCGATCGACAAATTCTCCAAGTGGGTGGAGGTGCGTCCCATCACGAATTTAAGGGCGGAGCGGCGGTCACGTTCTTCACCGACATCGTCTACCGCTTTGGAGTGCCAAACTCCATCATCACGGACAACGGGTCCCGGTTCACGGCCGGAAGTTCTTGGAGTTCGCGACAAGTTCCACATCCGCGTGGATTGGGCGGCTGTGGCACACCCGCAGACCAACGGCCAAGTAGAGCGTGCCAACGGCATGATCCTACAGGGCCTCAAGCCCCGAATTTTTGACCAGCTCAACAAATCTGGCCGAAAATGGCTCCAAGAACTACCAGCAGTCGTGTGGAGCCTAAGGACCACCCCAAGCAGAGCCACCGGGTTTACCCCGTTTTTTCTAGTCCATGGCGCGGAGGCCGTCCTCCCCACGGACCTAGAATATGGGTCGCCCAGGGTTCGAGGCTACGACGAGGATGCTAACCAGCGAGCCCGCGAGGACTCGCTGGACCAGCTAGACGAAGTACGCCTCGTGGCATTGATGCACTCCGCAAGGTATCAACAGTCCCTACGGCGTTACCAAGCATGCAAGATACGCCCGGGGGATTTCGGCGAAGGGGATCTAGTCCTAAGGCTACGCCAAAACAACCGAGGGCGCCACAAGCTATCGCCCCCATGGGAGGGACCCTACGTCGTGGTGAAGGTGCTCAAGCCGGGCACGTACAAGCTGGCCAACGAGGACGGCGAAGAACTCACAAACGCTTGGAACATCCAACAGCTACGTCGCTTCTACCCTTAGCTAGGATTTTCCAAGTACTTTCTGTTGTAAAAACACATGGCCAACACCCCAGTTGGTGTCAACTATGTAAATACTCCAAGTCTAATAAAAGGGCAACTCGGCTTTCCCCTGAAACCCAAGTTACCCTCGGGGGCTACTACGGGGGGGCACCCCCCCCAAAATGGTCCCATTTTTTCGCAAAAAACAAAACAACACACGCTAAGTTTGTTTCCTACTTCAACCTCGAGCCACGATTCGAACAGGGCGCAGGCGGCACGGGAAGGAGCGTACGAGCCGCAGATAGCCTACGCCGCGTGGCTATGGCCCTTCTCTCTCGCCTCCAACCCGGCGGCCCCCCTACGAAAATCGAACTCCCCTAACTAGAATCTACTCGGAAGAAGGAGAAACAAAAAGCGTGATAAGCAAACGATTTCATTTACATCAAATGCCCATGTTCATGACACGACTTGTTTATTTACAAAAGGCCACGAGGCCAGAGTTCGATACACATAAACAAAAAATGGGCCTAGCGCCCAACCGCTTTCGGCGGGGAGGAGCGAGCAGCATCAGCGGCGTCCGGGAAGAGGAATTCTTCGAAGGCCTCGGCGAGCGACCCGGCGGCGTCAGCAGCGAGCGCATCCGCGCGCTCCATGGCCACCTCGTCCTCGACGCCCTCGGGCACGACGTAGCCTTCCGCCAGCGCCTCGAAGTTCACCTCGTAGTGGGATCGCACCACTCCGAGGGCCTTCTGGACACCCGGGCCGCAACGCCCGGCGCATCCGCTCGGTGACATGGCCACCGAGGGCACGCGACGGCCGGCCGTGGAGCCGCCGGCTCGGGCCTCGCCCTCCTCGACGACGTGGCAGGTCTCGAGGGCCGCATCGCGCAATTCCCGCAACTCCCGCTCGCAGGAGTCGTAGGAAGCTCGCAGCCGCCTCGGCCGCTCGCCCGCGTGCCCCAAGGCGGTGCGCAAGCCCGGAATCGACAAGACAAGAAGAAATCGAAAAAAGGGAATGCGAGTTCCCAAACAAAAAACCAGCAAGCAAGAGTCAAACGCGTGCCTCACCTTCGACTTGCTTCCTCTCCATCTCGAAGTCCTCGCGCACGGCCTCGAGCGACGCCTCGAGGCGCCGGACGGTTTCGCCCTCGCTCGCGGAGGGCCGCCTCCCCGGTTGGCGTTGCGATGCCGAGCACGAGCGCCTCGTCCTCAACCTTGGAGAGCGCGGTGCTCCGCTCCTCCAACAACTTCCGCGTCCCCTCGTGGGCGGCGCGCTCCCGCTCCGGCGCCGCACGGCATCGACGAGGGCGACCTGCCCCTCGCCGCAGCCGCTCCTCGGCCCCTTGGCGGGGCGGCGCTCTCTTGCGGGAGCCGCTCCTCGGCCGACGACGAGGGCCGCGGCCTTGGCGTCGAGGGCGGCCTTCGGTCGTCCGCCTCCTTGGCGCGCCGCTCCAACCCACGCGCCCGCTCCTCGGCCTTGGCGCCTGCGCCCGCGCCCCCTCGAGCGACGTGCGGAGCTCCCGGCCTTCGGCGCGAGCGGTGGCCACCTCCGCCTCCCGCTTGGCGGCCAACGTCCGCGTCTTCTCCGTGTCCGCGCGCGCGCATTCCACGGCGCCTCGTCACGATCGACGAGGGCCGCGCGGATCCGCTCGAGGCTCGAACGGCGCGCCGCGTCCCGCCCCCGAGCTCTCCCGGGAGCTCGTCGCACCACGCCATCGCCCGCACGCTAGCCGCCGTCCGGGTGTCCCGAGAGCATCCGCAAGCGCGTCGAAGGCGCTGCACCGCTCCCGGAGCTGGTGAACCTCAGCGTTCACCCGGTCGAAGGCGCCGTACTTGTCATGGGCACGACGCTCGAGCTCCTGGCATCCATACACCAAATCCCGTAAGTGCCAAGACTTGGATGCGCATACGAAAACAAAAAAGGAAGAGGGGCGAGCAACCATGGCTCACCTGGAAGACGAGCCGAGGCCGGGCCGCCATGGGACCCGCGCCGCCTCGTTCGGCGCGCGCGTTGAGCGTGGCGCCGTGGCTCCGAGCTCGCCCCGCAGCTCCCGCTCCCCCCGGCGTCGGCGAACGCAGGGGGGATCCTCGACGGCCCCCTCCACTTGGTCGGGGCGGCCGGCGTGGGAGGACGAGGCCTCGGCACCATGTCCTCGGCCCCCCACCACCATGTGACCCTCGTGCCGCCTCACGAGGGCCCCTCCCCGGGGCTCGGGGGGAGTTCGTGGGCCGCCCGGCCCACCGATTCCATCCGTGCGGCGGGGAGTCATCCGAGAGCTCCACCACCTCCGCCCGCAAATCGCCGGCGGGCGCAGCCGCCGCGCCGCCTCCGCCGGCACCTCCACCGCGCCTCCGCGGCCACGGGCGCCCGTTGAGCCGCCATGGCCGCCACCTTCGGCCGAACCGCCACATCCGCGGCGCTCCCCGCAGTTGCGCCCGCTCCACCTCCTCCGCCGGCCGGCGCCCACCGCGGGCCGCACCTCCACCGTCACCGCCGCCGCGGCCCGCGTATCCGTGACGACCGGCGCCGGCCGTCCCCCCCGCGGCCTCGGCGCGCCCGCGGCGGGCCGATCCGCCGGCCGGGACCTCGAGGCCCCGCCCGGGTCTTGCGAGCTCGCGCCCGCCGCCGTACTTGTCCCCCGGGCGCGACCCCCTCGACGAGCGCCGCCGGTGGGGATCGATGCGTCCGTCCTCGGCCACCTTGGCCGGTGCAAGAGGAGGAACGGTTGGCACCACCCCCGCGCAGCACGAACGGAGGGTTAGAGCACTTAGTCATCAACGAGCCAAACCAAACGAAGAAGGACAGGCTCCTTACCTCGCGAGGAAAAGGCCCGCTTCCTTTTCCTCGAAGCCCCCGCGGACGAAGCCGGCGCGGCGGCCACGCCCGCCGAAGCGCCTCCCGATGGCGCCGCCGCGCGCACGGGCACGCCCGCCCCCACGCGCGGGTGCGCCCGACGCCGCACCTCCCGAAGGCGCCACCGTGCGCGGGGGCACGCTCGCCCGCGCGCGGGCACGCCCGCCGTCGCGCCCCCCTCGACAATGACGCGCGCGCGCGCGGGCACGCTCCCCCCGCGCGCGGGCACGCTGACGCGCGCACGCGCGCGTCCGCCGCGCGCACCTCCGTGGCGCGCGCGCCGCACCTCCCGCGGCGCGTGCCGCCCCCGATGACGATTGCCCGGCGGCGGGCGCCGTGCGCCCGCCCCGCACGATGCCGCCCCCGACGCCGCGCGGGTTCCGGCGACGGGGCGCGGTCGCCACCGTCGGAGGGGCCCTCCCCCCTCGCCCTCTTCCTCCTCGTCCTCTCCGAAGACGAGGGCTCCTCGATATCCCGGGAGGAGAGCCCCGCCTCCTCGCGCCGCCGTACTCGCGGCCCGCCGGCCGCGCGCGCTTGACGACGCCCGGCGTGCTCCCTCTTGCGCGCCGCCCGCTCCCCGCCGCCCCGCCGCGCCGCCCGCCGAGCGCACGGGAGTCGGGGGTGGGCGGAACGGACTTGGCGGTGTTGAACTTCACCCCCGTACACAGGAGCAACAAAGGCGTGACAGAAGCAAGGGCAACGCTAAAGAACCAAAACGAAATCGAGAACCACACTCACCAACGGCCGATGGGGAGCATCTCGATGTC
This sequence comes from Cenchrus americanus, assembly GCA_947561735.1. Classification (NCBI taxonomy): domain Eukaryota; kingdom Viridiplantae; phylum Streptophyta; class Magnoliopsida; order Poales; family Poaceae; genus Cenchrus; species Cenchrus americanus. The sequence goes on from OX387240.1 coordinate 140,192,600, forward strand.
CCACGGGGTCCGCCCCTCGTGCATCGGCGGCGTCCGGTGTCGACGGCGCTCCGCGCCCGGTGAGTGCATACGGCCGCTCAAGGGGCGTCGGGAGCATCCGCGACCTCGCCGGTCGACGGGGTTGGCCGCCTCTGTCATCTCGAAGATGCGGAGCGGCCTCTCCATCGAGGCACAACCCGCCGATGGTGGAGGAAGGTGAGGACGCCCATCGCGGTCGCCCCGTGCTTCCTCGGCCGCTGCGCCGCGCCCAAGACCGACTCCCCGCCGCGTCCGATGCCGGGGTGGGGACACCCCCGTAGCCCCGGGAGGCGGGCCTCTCCTTGAACACCCCGGCGGTGTAGGGGGGAAGGCCGGGCTCGGCGTTGCGCAGATAAAACCATCCCCGCTCCCAGCCGGCGTTGTTCGTCGTCATGGTGCAGGGGATGTAGACATCCTTGAACTGCCCCCGCAAGGCAAGCGACATCCCGCCGGCGCGCATCGCGCGGCGGGTCCTTGGCTCCGTCGTGGGCTGCGTGACGAGCTCCGCGCGGAAAAGGTGTACCCAGAGCTCCCACCTAATCGGGATCCCCAAGTACCCTTCGCAGACGCCCACGAATGTGGCCGCCTGGGAGATCGCGTTGGGGGCGAAATTATGCGCCCTCCACCCCGTAGTGGTAGCACATCGCCCGCATGAAGGTGCTCGCCGGCGCATTGAAGCCACGCTCGTGGTAGCGGACGAAGCTCACCACGTAGCCCTCCGGCGGGTTGGGCTCGTGGTGTGCCGCCGCGGCACGATCCACTCCGCCGGCGCCCGTCTTCGTTGGCCGACACCGGCCGGCGGCGGCAACCGGCTCGCCAAGGGCGAGCCGGTCACCGTCGACCTCTCCCGTGCGTACGGCTCCAGGATCCTAATGGGGAGCTGAGGCGGCGCCATGAGGAAGAACGGAGGAATGCGAAGGCGGAGGACGAGGAAACGGAGGAAAAAAGCTTTAACAGCGAGCCCGCGCAGTGGCAAGAGCAAGACGAAGACGAAGGGGCGGAGGACTGGAAACGGTGAGAAGCTAAGGTAAAAAACCACCGCCCCTTCCTCCCCGCAGTTTTATAGGCCGACGGGCGAGCTCTCCAGAGCGGACGCCCCGACTAGCATTAACTGCAGGGAATCTTCCCATCGCGTCGACGGGCGGGGCCCACCACGACCGCAGCGGCTATAACACTGCAGGCGGGTCATCATTACAGCAAAGACCGGCGGTAACCGAGGCAAAACCGTCACGTCCGCCTGCCGCGCCGCCCACTACGCGCGCGCGCGCGCGCGCGGCGCCTAAAAAGGCGCGCCCGCGCTGCGAAACCGCGGCCACGACCGCAAGGCATTTAAATGCCCGGGTCCCTTGCCAAGCAAGGAGCACCCTCGAGCGGGGCGGACCCCCGGCTCGAAGCAAAGGCGACCCTCGACGGGATATCAGCGTGAGAAGGCCGTCCGGGACCTGCTCGATGTAGAGCAGAGGCACCGCGGGCACCCATGCCACGCAAATCCCTCGAGCGGCATGACCCTCGGCTCGAAGCAAAGGCGACCCTCGACGGGATATCACCGTGAGAAGGCCGTCCGGACCTCGCTCGGTGCGGAGCAGCAACCGCAGGCACCCATGCCACGTAAAACCCTCGAGCGGCATGACCCCTGGCTCAAAATGACGTCAACCCTCGATGGGATATCAGCGTGAGAAGGCCGTCCGGGACCTGCTCGATGTAGAGCAGGCAACCGCGGGCACCCATGCCACGACAGACCCTCGAGCGGCATGAGCCCTTGGCTCGAGACAATGTCAACCCCCTAAAAACAAAGCACATACGCCGTGCTACCAACCAGCACCTCGAGGGCTCCGCACGCCCGCACCCCTCGACGGCCGCGAACGTGAAAAGACGGGGGGGCGGTCCGGACACGGCCCCGCACGGCCTTACCGATCGAGGTTCGAAGCCCGACCCTCGACGGCTTCGAACAGGCGCCCGCATCACAGAGTTAGGGACGACGAGGGCACGCGCATTCGAGCCGTTCCTCGAGCCCGTTGGCTCGAGGGTGCCCCACATGTCGTGTTCGAGAGCCGCCGAGGGCGCTAGCGGGGGGATCCCACCGAGGGAGAGCTTCCGCGCCCTCGGTCCCTAGCGAACCGGACCGAGCCCCACCTAGCAAACCCACGCAAGCGCTTCCATGGACGTGTCTCCGACCGCGCGGCCTACCCTTATCGAACGGGGCATGGACGTCCACTTGAACCACCCGCTAGCGGCTCGACGAGGAATCCGCGATTCGCGACCCGCTCGATGGGAGTCGTGGAGACCTCACCCTCCGTCCCGCGGAGAGACGGCGAGGGCGCGTTAACAAACAAGACGTCGTGGCTCGACCCGATCGCCTCGAACGGGCCAAGGCTCGGGGGCTTGACGCACGGCTACACCTCCTTGAAATTGCACCCGCCGGGAGACAAAGGACAGGAGAGCGTGCACCCCCGAAGCCGGCGAAACACGCCCGATGCCGGTTGGCATATGTGCCACGCCTTTCCGACCAAAGTTCTCGCGGTTAACCCCCGCAGGAGAACCCACACCCCCGCGGGCTTCGGGGGCTAGGACCCGCGGGTCCGCCGACGCGGCCCCACGGAAAGCGTTCGCAAACAAGGAGGGAAGAACGTCCTATCGGTAGGTTCCGGCATCCGCGGGAGCCTCAATGGCAAACCCGCAGATGCTCGGGGGCTACTGTCGGGGACCGCCCCTAGGGGTCCCCTTAAACAATGGGGGAACCCTCACTTAAATCCCGCACCGAAACACGTTAAGCCTAACCATGCGGTGTGACTAACCATGCAGGGCACGGCCCACGCCGGACCCCGCGGCCCACCAAGACGGCCCGCTTAGAAGACCCCCTCGAGCAGGCTCCGCCTCGCTCGAGGGCGCGCTCCTCCTCGAGCGGGCTCCGCCCCGTTCGAGGGGCAACTCTTCCCTTGAGCGGTCCCGCTCCGCTCGAGGGCTCGCTCCCCCTCGAGTGGATCTCGTCTCGCTCGAGGGTCGGCTCCGCCCTCGGCCGGGGCCCGCCACGCTCACGGCGCCCGCGCGCGTGCGCCGGTCCCGTACACGGGCATTTAACGCCCCGACGCCGCAGACGGAGCCATCATGCGCCCGGGACTCGCACCCCCGGTGCCGCCGCACCAACTCCCCGGGGAGGAGCCCATCCCCGCCACCGTGGAGATGGACCGTGCGGTACGGCCGGTGTCGGTCCGTGACACCGAGCGCCCACTACAAGACGGCGAACGCGCCCCGACCCTCGAAAGGGGGCCGGCGCACCCTCGATTTCACTTTCCCGTGACCCTACGGTGTTAGGTGGGGGGCGCTAGGCCGGTGGATGGCCATCCCGGTCACCGTAACGGTGCGGCCGCCGTACCCACGCATGCGAGCACACGCCCGCACCGCGGCGCACGCCGGCGGCGCAGCAACCACTCGCTACCGCGGAGCGCGTTGGGAAGGAACGCCGTTCGCCCGCTCCCGTGCCCCGTACCGCCCATCATCGCGCACCTCCCCTCGAAGCCTATCGAGGACGCCCCCGCCATCCGCCGTCCTCCTCCTACCCTCGAACCGCCACTGTTCGGGTACGGGATAGGCCATCATGGCCGGACCGCAGCGAAGATCGTCCGGACGGCCGCCCACTCTACGGCGTAGCACGACGTGCACCCCCACGTAGCTAGATAGCGCGGCGTGCATGTAACTCGCCGCCCCCTTGGCCTATAAAAGGGAGGCGAGCCCCCGGCCCGCGGGGGACGGACGAGCGCAGCACAACACAACACCCCGTGCACTCACTCTCTTATTCTCCCACAACATCTTCGCCCACTCTTCCGGGGACTTGGAGGCCACGCTTCCTCTCCCTCCTTGCTTGTACTTGCCCCACTACAAGCACCCCCCGTGCCGAGCAATATAGTGCCACGAGCACGCCCTCGCTAGACGTACGGCCCCCTCGGCGGAACCAGGATAAAACCTTGTGTCATTTGTTGCTTGGTATCGACCATTGAGGGATAGACCTAGGCGTTATCTACTTGGTTAGTGTCGGGACCATATTCCGCACCGACGGCTCCGCTTCTCCTCACTCGGTTCTCTCCCTCCTTCCCAAAGAACTCATTCCCCAAGACACTCTTGAACTTGATGGGTTTCTGGAAGTTGTCGGTTTGTGGAGGAAACACGGGTGGAGCTGGGGTTGTGTCTAGTCGGTTCCTAAGATGGTTCGGTTTAGGAACAAAGGCATTTTTGTGGTGGGTTTTTGGTGGCTCTGGGATATCAACGATCTTCCCCTCATTCTCACCACCTCCCTCACCCACTTTCTTTGCCCCAAGCTCTTCCCCATCCTGGCGCTTGTATGTTTCAACCATTATCCTCAACTGAGGCTCATGACCAGATAACCAACCCATCAACTTTCTCAGCTCATCATTCTCATCCTGCAAACGATCAACATAATGTGCAAGCTCCATATTCTTCACAACATTTACTTCACAAATAGAACAAATTGTAGGAATAGGAGCTTTCAGCTGAGCCTCTAGAGATCTAGCATAAGCAAGCGAAACATCTAGCTTCTCATGCAAAACAGGACAAGAAATACAAGCACCAAGCAAGGAAGGCCTAGATTTCATCTCATCTAGCTCAACCCTAAGCACATCTAGTTCCTCGACTTTGGAGGCATACTTCTCTTTAAGCACACTCAATTCACCAAGAAAAGTGGAACAATCAGTGCATTCAGGTTCATTGGTCACAACGGGAGCAGACTTAAGGGAATCTATTTGAGCCCTAACATCAACAAGAAAGGAAATTTGGGAATGTTTCAGTTCCACCACAACCCACACCCAAAGACAAGTTTGCATCCAAGCCAAACCAACCAAGAGAAAAACCGAGTGAGAAGGCAAGTGAAACGCCTAGTGAGAAACCAAGTGAGAAGCCTTGTGAAGAGCCTCATCCCAAGCCTAAGCCCAGATCGATCCGTTTCCATTGTGAGTTTTGTGGAAAGGATGGTCACAAGAGAGCGTTTTGCTTCAAGAGGAAGCGTGAGGAGAGAATGGCGAAGGAGTGGGCTAACAAGGACAAGTACCACCCTTTCGATGGTGTACTTGAGCCTCGTGTGCGCTTGCCTAGGGCCAAGGAGAGTGTGAGGTCGGGTCGGGCTTGGGGAGAGCGCAAGGCCGTTGGAGGTGCTTCGTCGCCGAGGCTACACCGGTCAAGCGGTGTGGAGCACCGGTCGGACCGGTGCGAGCCTCGGACAGCCAGCTTGGGTTTCGTGCTCGTACGAGTGCGAGGTTTGGTTCGGAGTTCGTGGTTCTGGTGGTTGGTCTGGAAAGTTTGCTGGAGGTCAGTTTGCTAGGAATTCTCCCCCTCGAGCTCACTATGGGGATGGGAGGAGTCTTAGCTTTGAGAAGGAGAGGAGGGACAGTCCACGGGCTTTCTTTCGTGGTTTTGGTCCTCCTCCAGGCAGAGAGGGTTGGTTCCCTCATGGTGGTTACCGTAGTGGTGTTCGTGGAGGTAGCTTTGGTAGGAAAGATGGTTTGGTTTGTGCTAACCCCACTTTCGAGCAAATGGCTAGGCACTGGTTTTACACATTTGGAACTAACCCAGTGTTGAGTCGTGTGCTCGCTCTCACTCTTTGTTTTGAGTTGCAGGTGGATAGCCCGGAGAACATTTGGTTGATATTGGGGGTGGTTCTTCGGCTTCATATCCCGGTGGTGACATGTAGGTGCATCACTTTCGGGGATGGTGGACAAGGATGAGTGAATTGTGAAGAAATGATAAAGGTAAGTGTATTTGTGACCTTCGAGTGTGTGGCCTTGGTCAAGCCACTTGGTTTCTTTTGCTCTTTGCCTTATCTCATGTGTGTAAGGTGAGCTTTGTACGCTCTTTGGCCTTAATGCATGAGTTTAGGGGGAGCTTGTGAGTTTGGTGCTCCTTTGCTCTTTTGCCGGTGGTGTCGAGCCCTTTTTGCCTCCCCTCGAGGAGCCGTGGTTTGTGAGCTTTGTGTGTGGGAGCTCCTTTGTAGCATTTGTATAGCTTTCCTTTGTGCATTTCTTGCATTTGGCATGGCATATGTAACATGATGTATAGGCGTCCTTGTATATTAGATTGCATGCATTTGTACCATATGCATTGGTTAGGAAAAGCTTCTCTCATATACATTGTTCACCATGGAATGAGATATATGTCTTTGTGAGCTTGTTTGGTATGATATGGTTAGTTTGGCTTAGCTCTTGATGATCTTGATGAATAATCCATGGTTGATAGCTATGCTTTTGAAAAATGTCACATGTATGCTCTCTCATGTGTAAATGCCTTTATATGCTCTTGACATGTTTTGGTGGCTTAGCCATGCTTAATTTGTGGTTGGATGGCTAGTTTATTGATCATATGGGGCCAAAGGCTCATTTGCCATCATGAATGTTTAGCCCTCTTGGTTTATCTTGTGGAGGAGCATAAGTTCCTTTTTGTCGCAAAGACATTTCATGTACCATTTACAAATCTGAAAATGAAATGAAAAATGCTTGGAAATGTGCTCCCATGTCATATGTGCTGAATTTAATTTGCTTTGGGTGCTAAACCGTTGCATGATGCCTACCAATGAGAAGTCTCATACATAGAAGTAGGCACATGGCTCGGTGGCTTTGACATGACATGAGGTGCTTGTGGGTGTTTGTGATGGTCTTATGATTAGAATGGCTCGTCCCAAAGATGAAGTTTGTGTGGCTTTGCCATTTTGATATGCTTTGATCATGTTTAGGACTTTGCTCATGAGAGGCAAGTTTTTCGCAAAATTGCCCAAATCCATCTTAGCTTCGTTCAATGGTTGTGCAACTTGGTAATCATGTAGTTGAGATCGATACGAAGATGTAGAGTATCTAACTTGCTCATTTGGACATGTGTAGCATTCTTTGTTGAATTTTGTCTATTTGAGAAGCTCTAGATTGCATTTTTTGCATTTTTGTCTTGATTCATGCATTGCCAACAAGGGGGAAAAGTTTGAGCTTGAAATGGCTTGCTGGATGCCTTTAGAAGGTTTTCAGGTGGTTTCGAGCCATTTCTCGGGTTTCGTTGTACACCGGTCCGACCGGTGATGAGCACCGGTCCGACCGGTGTGAGTGCCGGTCCCGTACACATGTTAGGCACCGGTCTCGACCGTTGGTGATGACCGGTCCGACCGGTGGTGATGACCGGTCCGACCGGTGTGAGTCGAAATTGCCGCAACTCGCCCCGTTTTCAGCTGTTTTGTATGCATTCGTCCGGGGGAGTTGCATTGGTTCAGGAGGAGCTTGCATGTGTGCGGGGGAGCTCTTTGTGGTTGTTCGAGCTTTGATTCGGTGGTTTGCGCTCTTTTCTTTTGCTTTGTCTCGGATGTGTCGAGCCGTTGCCCTTGCCTAAGGGGTCCGAGACTTGTCTTCTTCAAGTGATCTTGCTATTTGCCTTTGTTTGGCTTTCGATCGCTTGTTGGAGTTTCTTTTTGTTCGTTTCTTTTTCTTTTCTTTTCTCTCTTGTTACTTTCGTGTGGGTGTTGTCAATGCACTCATCAAGGGGGAGATTGAGGACCATGTGTGGTTCGAGGACCGGTGGATGGTCGCTTCCTTGTGTGATGAGTGATTGACAATGTTGTGTGGACTCGATTCTTGGCTAACTCGTGCAGAGTGCGGGTTGCGGCTTGACTAGTGTTGGTGCGGTGAAGAACAAGCGTGAAAGGTCGTTGCCGCGTGAGGCCTCCGGGTGTGGAGAAGACAAGTAGGGTTCGTTCGAGGGACCCGGTGGCCGGCGGGGTCAAGTGCGGGCCGCATGGTGGCATGAACAACAAGATGAAGTCGTGGACGGTTTCTTGGTTGAGCCTCAAAACCAAGGTCGAGCCGGACTACGTGGGAGCCAAGTCATGAGTGGAGATTGGCGGAGGCTACACCGAGTTCGCGGGGTTTCCGGTGGTTCACCGAAAAAACCACCGGGTTCCTTGGTTGATCCACAAAGCCAAGACCGAGAACCGAAGACGGAGCCGCAACAGCCGCCGCACCGGTCCGACCGGGTGGGGACCGGCTCCGACCGGTGAGGAGCACCGGTCCGACCGAGGTGCGGCGACGACGCGGTCCGAATCTTCGAAGCGGAGGACACGCGTCGGGATCGCATGGCTTGCGTCGAGGCTACGCAGGTGCGATCGCCGGCATCCGTCCGATGGTGAAGACATCAAGAATTCCAAATCCGCCCTTGAGGGGCTTGTATCCCTAGTTAGTAGAGAAGGGCGTTTTAGACATTCGGTTGCCTCCATATAACCCAAGAGGTGAGAGGATGGCAGCCAACTCTTGGAATCCTAGCTCATTAGTTTTCCTATTTTCTACCTATTTTCCCTAGGTTTTCCTTAGGACTAGCAAGAAAGCTTCACGGAGAGATCTTGTTGAGAGGGATGGATGATCGGGCGGCTTGCTAGACCTTGTACGAACCTTTGTTTCATGTATAGATGATTCGGCGTGGTTCCTCGAGGTTTGGATGTGTTTTCCCCGGTTGTTCTTGGTGGTGATTTTCGGAGCTCTCTCTCGGTGATTTTTTTGGGTTGTTTTCGGAACTTTTCTCTTGGGGATTTGATGGGGGAAATTTGTGAGAACCCTTCGTGGTTCTTTGGGCCGTGATTCCCCTCCCAAATCCGTGAGTAAAAGTGCTCGATTTTGGGGTTTCTTGAGTTCTTGGGTTGGAAGTGCTTTCGGCGGGATTTCTTCGATTCCTCCTTTTTGGACGAGTTTTTGTGGGATTAAACTTGGCTATGGACTCCTCATGAGGTGTTCCTGATATCCCCAAAGTCTTGTTCAAGCCCGTGGAGTGATTCGGGAGATCGAGATTTGGATTTGGGTGAGTTGACCCGCGGGTGCTGTTCATCCCGAGCTGCCCAGGCTACACCGGTCTGACCGGTGCTCTTGACCGGTCTGACCGGTGCGAGCCCTTGTGGGTTTTTGCTCGGGTGAACGTCTTGGTGTGTTCGTTGTTGTCCCGTGTTGTCTCTGTTTCGAGTTTGGGTCAGTTTGGTGGTCGGTTGGCCCTGTTTGGTGCCTTGGGGGCTTTCGGTCGCCATCGGTCCGACCGGTGTGTCTCACCGGTCCGACCGGTGTAGAGCCACTTAGTGAACGTTGCTCGGTTTCACCCGGCGGGGACCGGTCCGACCGGTGGTGCTCACCGTCCGACCGGTGTGGGTCCGTAGACTCGAGGTTTGGCTTTTCCGCCGTGTTTCTCGGGTCGGAAGGTGGTGTGTTGGTTCCTAGGTCCAGTGGCACTCCAGTGGCTACGTGGGCTTGACCAACCTTGGTAGTGAGTCGGAGACGTGTGTTGGAAGCCGTGTTCGTCTTGTTGGAGTTTCCATCTCCTTCGAGAAGAATTTTTATCGGCTCCCATTCACTCCCCCTCTCTGGTTCGCCGTATCGGTCCTTCAACTACGGCTCTTGATGCGGACGAGGAAGGTGAGCACATGGACCGGAAGGAGTACCGAGCATGATCGGGTCACTCCTCTACTTGACAATGGACGAGGCCGGACATCTAATTCTCGGTATGTCCGTGCACTCGTTTTCAAACGTCTCCAAGGACTTCACATCGGCAAGCGCTTAAGCGCATATTCGGTATTTGCGATATACTCCCCACATCGGCCTTGGTACTCTGTGGCTTCTTCTTTGGCTCTTCATAGATTTTCGGACGCGGATTTTGCCGGTGTCGATTGGATAAGAAGTCCACTTCCGGGACTTGCCGGTTCGTGGGTTCCTCTTTAGTGTCTTGGTCTTCCCGCAAACAATCAAATGTTGCTCAATCCACTACCGAGGCAGAGTATGCGGCCGCGACTAGTTGTTGCTCTCGGCTCCTTTGGATCACATACACCATGAGTGATTTTAGTGAGGAGTATACCCATGTCCCACTTCAATGTGACAACACCGGTGCCATAAGTGTTGCAAAGAACCCAATGCTCCACTCCAAAACGAAGAACATAGAAGTGAGGTATCATTTCCCGAGAGACAATGTTGAGAAAGGGAAAACCGCTTTGATCCATGTACCCACACATGACCAACTAGCCGATATTTTCACTAAACCCCTAGATCAAGCAACTTTCACTCGTTTGCGTGGGAGCGTGGTGTTTGTTTGATTTCTTGCATTAGTGTGTGGGAGCTCCATTGTAGCATATGTATAGCTTTCCTTTGTACATTTCTTGCATTTTGCATGGCATATGTAACATGATGTATATGCATCTTTGTATCTTAGGTTGCATGCATTTTGTACCATATGCATTGTGTAGGAAAAGTTTCTCCTATATACATTGTTCACCATGGTATGATATATATGTCCTTGTGAGCTAGTTTGGTAAGCTATGGTGAGTTTGGCTTAGCTCTTGATGATCTTGATTTATATCCATGGTTAATGGCTATGTTTTTGAAAAATGTCACATGTTTGCTCTCTTGTGAGTAAATGCCTTTATATGATCTTGACATGTTTTTGTGGTTGGATAGCTAATTTTGATCATATGGGGCCAAAGGCTCTTTTGCCATCATGAATGTTTAGCCCCCATTCTTTATCTTGTGGAGGGGCATATGTTCCTTTTTGTCGCAAAGACATTTCACGTACCAAGTATAAATCTGAAAATAAAATGTAAATTGCTTGAAAAATGTGCTCCCGTGTCATATGTGCTTAATTTACTTGCTTTTGGGTGCTAAACAGTTGCATGTTGCCTACCAATGAGAAGTCTCATATATAGAAGTAGGCACATGGCTCGATGGCTTTAAAATGACATGAGGTGCTTGTGTGTGTTTATGATGGTCTTATGATTAGAATGGTTGTCCTAGCATGAAGTTTGTGTAGCTTTGCCATTTTGACATGTTTTGCTCATGTTTAGGACTTTGCTCATGAGAGGGTGATGTTTCGCAAAATTGCTCAATTCTATCTTAGCTTCGCCCAATGGTTGCGAAACTTGGTGATTTCGTAGTTGATGTCATTACGAAGCTATAGAGTATCTAACTTGCTCATTTGTACATGTGTAGCATCCTATGTTGAATTTTGTCTATTTGAGAAGCTCTAGGTTGCATTTATGCATTTTTGGCTTGATTCATGTATTGTCAACAAGAGGGAGAAGTTTGAGCATGTTTTGGCTTGATACATGCGTTTAGAGGGTTTCCAAGTGGTTTCGAGCTAATTTTGAGCTCGGGCAATTCCCAAATGGTCATCGTTACGATCGGTGTCATCCACTAGTCCGACCGGTGTAAGTTCCCGGGTGTTGGGCGATCTTGTCCACCGGTTTGACCGGTGAGGTAGACCGGTTTGGTCGGTGAGGTAGACCGATCCGACCGGTCGGAGCAAGGCTCAAGCGAAATGCTTCCGTCTTGCTATGAGGTTTGTATGCATTCGTCCGGGGGAGTTGCATTGGTTCGGGGGGAGCTTGCATGTGTGATGAGGACACCACGAGTACATCTACACCAACAAGCACCTTCTCCTACTCAAGCACCGGCAAAGACCGTCTTCGAGACCACCTTCCGGGCCAATTACTTGGGCCCGTGCAAGAGAGTTCAACTTCGTCATGATGCCTGAAGAACAAAGGCCCGAAAGACGAAGGTTGGCCCAACAGAGGCCTTGTGCGTGGGCGCCTAGGACGGCCCAACAGGGTGCCTAGGGTTGCACCCCCACGGCCACGACGCTAGGGGCGGCGCCCCCTTGCCTGGCCACCCCTCCTCTAGGGGTTGCGCCCCCTTTATTAGTCGAGTCCCGTATCTTTTACAACTCGAGTTTTGTTTTACATTTAGCTTTAGCTACACCGTAACACGCACAAATACATGCCGTCCTCTATGATTCGAACTCCACCTTCGAGTAATATTAAGATTGCTCGCCTCAGATTCTTGTTCATTCTTTGATTGCGTACAGGAATTGATCTTTGTGATCAGGCTGATCTTGCACTAACAAGGTCGGTAACCATCGGGAGTTGGTTCAGCGATTGCATTGGCGCTTCGTGTCTCGCTCGTCGTAGTCGGATCGTGAGGGTCAGCAACCACCAGATGAAGTTATCTCCTCTCACCGAAACATCATGCACTTCACCTTTTATCAAGTGGTATTAGCTTTCAAGGTTGATCGGTGAGTTTTATCAAGTGTTTTCCCCTTCCTACAGTCCACGTAAAACCAACTAAAATTTACTTTCGGGTTTGATCTTTTCCCGGCAAAGAACCGTTTAGCCTTGCACATTCTTTCAATAAGTGTCTTTGTTGAATCTATGTGCTTACGCATTCAATTGTTGCTAGTTACTTGTGTTTTCTACCTTTTGTTCTATCTTTTCTAGTAACCCTAGTTTCATCTCTGCTGCTCATCCATCTGCCACCTCGTGCGCACATCTGTCACGCCGCCGCCTCTCGTCGCCCCCACCCCTGTCCCCTGGTGCGGTAGGTCAAAAAAGGGAAGAAAAAAGGAAAGAAAAAAAGAGAAAGAAGGAAAGCAGTCAAAAAAGGAAAAAAATAATCCAAAAAAATAGAGAGACCACCGCACAGTCCAAGTGGGAAATGGGAACCGATTCTTCTTGGTGACGGAGTTTTGCGCCACAGTTTCCCCTGTCTTGGAAGTTTTCTAGGCTGCACCGTGCATGCCCTGGTAGTTATCTCTCCCTGATCGTGCTACGTACCCCCAAACCGAGCCATCGCCTCTCTTTCCAGTATCATATTCGAAGTTTGACCATCTTTTAATTACCGGAATACCCCTGTCCTTTCGAAAAAAGTGTGTGTGGTATTTTGCTGTAGGAGATCCTCAGTGTTCATATTATCGCTTTGAGGACTTCTACAAATAAAAAGAGAAGAAAAAAATAGCCTTCTCGCTGCACCCTCTCCTCCTTACTTGCTGTCCTTTCGATTTCACTTGTTGCCAACATCGTTTCTTTTGTGTTTAGTACTATCATTCAACTTTGCATTATTGTTTGAGTGTGCTAATCCTTGACTTGAGTGCAGCCTACCTAGAACTCCACATATTCCTACGTCGAGCAGATTTTGTTTCTCTAGGCAATCACTCCTCCAATCTTTCGCGAGTTCCACCGGTTGGTTGCAGGTCGCCCTGTGTGCGTGGTAAGAACAGATAAGAATTTGATAATAGCATTAGTTTGAGCGCCTTTGTGAGCTGTTCCACCCCCGTATTAGCGTCCGTTTTTGTTTCGTGTTTGCGCTAACCATGGCAGGAGACGACGACAAGACATAGCTGCAGGACATGCGGATTGAGATTGATGGCCTTGTCACGGACATCAAGACGATCGACGAGTGAGTGGATTCCACGGTTACGACGGCCAACATGCGGTTCGACCGGCTTGATCTCGCGCGACGGCCACCAAAACGACGCTCGACACCATCGTGTCACGACTCGATGCATTGAACACGGTGGTCACCGATTTGGTGGTCCAAGGATGTGCGGGTGATGATGAGGAGGTGATGAGGACACGAACTACATCACACGTACATCTACACCGCAGCACCGAAGCACCACGTACATCTACACCAGCAAAGCACCGGAAGCACCTCGGGCGCCATCTACACCACTAGGCGCACCTCTAGCCCGTACGCCGGTCCCTCCACCCGGGCCAATTACTCGGGCTCGTGCAAGGGAATTGAACTATATCATGCTATTGAAGAACGAAGGTCCAGAAGCATAGAAGATGGCCCAACAGGCGGCCCGGGTTGGGGCGCCTAGGGTTGGGCGCCGCCACCCTCCTCCTGGCCGCACGCCCTTCCTTATCCGCCAGGAGCTGCGCCCCCTATTTAGATATACTCCTTTTTAATTTTCAGACTTGAGTTTTGTTTTACATCTAGCTTTAGCTACACCAGAACACGCACAAATACGTGCTGTCCTCTGTGATTCAGAACTCCACTTTCGAGTGATATTAAGATTGCTCGCCTCAGATTCTTGTTCGTTCTTCGATTGCGCATAGGAATTGATCTTCGTGATCAGGCTGATCTTGCGCCGGCAAGGTCGGTAACCATCAGGAGTTGGTTCAGCGATTGCATCGGCGCTTCGAGTCCCGCTCGTCGTAGTCGGATCGTGAGGGTCGTCCCCCACCAGATCGAAGCTATCTCCACTCACCGAAAGATCGGGCACTCCGCCTCTATCAGGTAGTATCGGATTTCCGGAGTTGATTGGTGAGTTTTATCGAGTGTTTTTCCTTTCCTACAGTCCACAAAAACCAAAACAAAAATTATTTCAGGTTAGATCCTTGTCCAAGCAACCACCTTTTAGCCTTGCACGTTCTTTCAATAAGTGTCTTTGTTGAATTTGTGTGCTTACTCGTTTAATTGTTGCTGGTTACTTGTGTTTTATCTTTGTTTCATCTAACCCTAGCCGTCACGCCCACCGTCACGCCGCCGCCTCTCGGTTTCCCTTCCCTGTCCCGTGGTGCGGTAGGTTAAAAAAATGAGAAAAAAAGAAAAAAAAGGAAAGCAATCCAAAAAAAGGAACAAAAAAAGAGAGAGAATCCGAAAGAAAAGAGAGACCGCCGCACAGTCCAAGTGGGAAACGGGAACCGCTTCGGTGCAAGAGTTTTGCGCCGTCACAATTCGCCACCGATTCGTCCTTGTTGAAGGAGTTTTCCGTGGAGTCCGGTTCCGTTTTTGCCACGGCATACCGTACCTCTCCTCGCTATTCTCCACGGTAAAACTACCACGCCACAAAGACAAAGCATATTCGAGAGCTTGGCCTTACTTTTGAGAGAGAGAGAGAGAGTGCTTTCGGAAAAAGTGCATGTGGTGAGTTGCTATTTGAGATCCTCTCGTGTTCATATTATCGCTTTTTGGGGCACCTTGAAAAAAAATTAAAAAAACTCGAAAAAAAAATAAAAAAAGAAAAGAGGTGCGCCCCTCCATCTTTTTCACTTCCTTTTCGGTTTCACTTGTTACCGGCGGCGTTTGATCATGTTTAGCACTATTATTCAGCTTTGCATTATTGTTTGATTGTGCTAATCCTTCAAATTGAGTGCAACCTTCCCGAACTCCACATATTTCTACGACGAGCGATTTTGTTTCTCCAGGCAATCGCTCCTCCAATCTTTCGTGAGTTCCACCGGTTGGTTGCGGTCGCCCCGTGTGTGGGTAAGAACGGATAAGAATTTGATAACGAGCACTAGTTTGAGCGCCTTGTGAGTCGTTCCACACCTCGCTTTTGTTGTCGTTTTGCTTTTGTGTTTGCGCTAACCATGTCGGGCGACACCGACAAGAAAGAGTTGCGGGACATGCGTACTGAGATTGAAGGCCTTGTCACCGACATCCAGACCATGCACGAACGAATGGACTCCACGGTTACTACGGCCAACGAGCGGTTCGACCGGCTCGACCTCGCGCGACGGCCACCAAGACGACGCTCGACGCCATCGTGTCACGACTCGATGCATTGAACACGGTGGTAACTGATTTGGTGGCCCAAGGATGTGTGGGTGACGATGAGCTGGAGGATGCTGACCGCCGCGGCAAAGCCCGCCGTGTACCACGCCGCCCCGCTGGTAACGACTCCTTCTCTAAAATCAAATTTAAAATTCCACCCTTTAATGGCAAATACGATCCCGCGCATATCTTGATTGGGAGTTAGAAGTTGAACAAAAATTTTCATGTCATGATATTGCTGCTACCTCTCAAGTTAAGGCCGCCATTAGTGAGTTTACCGATTTTGCTTTAATCTGGTGGCGTGAGTATAAGAATAAAAATCCTACCGCTGTTCCGACCACTTGGGAGCAATTAAAAACTCGTTATGCGACATCGCTTTGTGCCTTCATATTATGCTCGTGATTCGCTTAACAAAATGCGACGATTTCAGCAAGGTTCTCGGTCCGTTGAGGACTATTACTAAGAGTTGCAAAAAGGTATGATTCGTTGTGGTATATTGGAGGAACCCGACGCCGCAATGGCACGCTTTCGTGGTGGTTTGAACCGTGAAATTCGGGACATCCTTGATTATAAAGAATATGTTGACATGACCCAATTATTTGAGTTTGCTTGCAAAGCCGAGCGTGAAGTGCGGGGACGCCGCTCGAGGAGATATTCTAACACTTTTGCGGTAGAAATTCGTCGTCTAGTTCGGCGCCTGCTCTTCCCCGCGCCATCCACATCTACACCACGTGAGAAGCCGGCTACGCATGCGGGAGCCACCCCGGCCACGAGCACCACTCCATCCACGGCGCGGCATCCACCACGGGTCGTACACGGAATATCACGTGTTTTTGTTGCAGCGGACGTGGCCACGTGGCTCGGGACTGTCCGAACAAACGCACATTACTCATTCGTGACAATGGTGAGTACTCTTCGGTGGTGATTCGAAGAACTTGAACATACTTTGCTTGCCACTGACAATGCAGCTAAGACGGACATACATGTCAATCCGGGGGACGCCGATAGGTACGAGAGTCTTGTTGTGCAGCGTGTTCTTAGTACACAGGTCGCCCCAGCCGAGAAGAATCAGCGACACACTCTGTTCCATACGAAGGGTGTTGTGCAGGAGCGGTCGATTCGCATCATCATCGACGGCGGCGTTGCAACAATTTGGCGAGTACTATAATGGTCGAGAAGTTGTCATTACCCACTCGTAAGCATGCAAACCCATATCACATTCAATGCCTTACCGATGGTGGCAAAATTAGAGTATCACGCTCGGTGCGTGTTCCTTTTTCTATAGGTGCTTACTCGATTCTCGTTGATTGTGATGTTGTTCCTATGGAAGCATGTTCTTTGTTACTTGGTAGACCTTGGCAATATGATACCGATAGCTTGCATCATGGTCGTTCGAATCATTATTCTCACATGTTTAAGGGTCAAAAAAAATAATTATACATCCTATGACGCCCTTGAACAAATTGTTAAAGATGATCTTGCTAGAGGCGTTAAAATGGCTAAACAACGGGAGCCATCACCCTCCACTTCGATAAATCTGAAATTAAGTTGAATGCTCTTGTTTTACTTGCTACACGTGCTGATTTTGATGATATTTGAGATGCTCCTTTGCCATGCTATGCACTTGTATGCTCTAGTGTGCTTGCTTCCCTTGATGATGCACCATCTGTGGATATTCCGCCTGCGGTTGCTAACCTTTTGCAGGAGTATGCTGATGTCTTTCCCAAAGACTTGCCACCGGGTCTCCCACCGCTTCGTGGCATTGAGCACCAGATCGACCTCATTCCCGGTGCCCAGCTTCCAAACCGCGCCCCGTATCGTACAAACCCGGATGAGACAAAAGAGATTCAGCGCCAAAACGGGCGTTACTTGATAAGGGTTACATTCGTGAGTCTCTTAGTCCTTGCTCGGTTCCTGTGTTACTTGTTCCTAAGAAAGATGGTTCATGGCGTATGTGTGTAGATTGCCGTGCTATTAATAACATAACAATTCGTTATCGCCACCCTACAACACGCCTTGATGATATGCTAGATGAGCTTAGTGGTGCCATTCTGTTTACTAAGATTGATTTGCGTAGTGGTTACCATCGATTAGAATGAAATTGGGAGATGAATGGAAAACGGCTTTGAAAACTAAATTTGGCTTATATGAATGGTTGGTTATGCCGTTCGGTTTGACTAATGCTCCCAGCACTTCTATGCGCTTGATGAATGAGGTTCGAGGCCCTTCATAGGATTGTTTGTCGTTGTCTATTTTGACGATATCTTGATTTACGGCAAGTCTATGGCGAGCATTTAGAACATTTGTGTGGTGTTTTTGATGCGTTGAGGGCTGCCCATTTATTTGCTAACATTGAAAAATGCATCTTCCGCACACAACGTGTCTCGTTTCTTGGTTATGTTGTTACTCCATAGGGTATTGAGGTGGACAACGAGCAAGATTGATGCTATTCGGGAGTGGCCTACACCGACAACGGTTAACCGGATTCGGAGTTTTCTTGGTCTTGCGGGTTTCTACCGCCGTTTTGTCCGTGATTTTAGCACCATTGCAGCACCTCTACATGAGCTTACAAAGAAAGATGTTCCTTTTGCTTGGAGTGATGCACGGAGGTAGCGTTCACCACATTGAAAGATAAGTTAACCCACGCTCCTCTCTTGCAGTTGCTCGATTTTACTAAAGTGTTTGAGCTTGAATGCGATGCTAGTGGTATTGGGCTAGGTGCTGTTTTGTTACAAGAAGGTAAACCAGTTGCTTACTTTAGCGAGAAATTAAGTGGTGCTAGCTTGAAATACTCAACTTATGATAAGGAACTTTATGCTTTAGTGCGAACTTTGCAAACATGGCAGAACTATCTTTGGCATCGCGAGTTTATAATTCATTCGGATCATGAGGCTTTGAAACATATTCGTACCCAAACAAATCTGAACCGTCGTCATGCTAAATGGGTCGAATTTATTGAGTCCTTTCCTTACATCATAAAACACAAGAACGGGAAGGATAATGTTATCGCTGATGCTTTGTCTCGTCGTTATACTATGCTGTCACAGTTAGATTTTAAAATTTTTGGCTTGCACACTGTGAAAGATTTATATGAGGACGACGCTGATTTTAAAGATGTTTTCACTCATTGTGTTAATGGGAAACCTTGGGGCAAATTTCACCTGCAGGACGGGTTCCTGTTTCGCGCTAACAAGCTGTGTGTTCCAGCTAGTTCGGTTCGTCTGTTGTTGTTGCAGGAAGCACATGGAGTCGGTCTCATGGGGCATTTTGGCGTTTACAAGACGCATGAGGTGCCGGCTGCCCACTTCTTTTGGCCCCGGATGCGCAAAGATGTTGAGCGTGTTGTTGCACGTTGCACTACTTGTCGAAAGCTAAGTCACGTTTGAGCAACCATGGTTTGTATATGCCTTTGCTCGTCCCTACCTCTCCTTGGCTTGATATTTCGATGGATTTTGTTTTGGGATTGCCTCGAACTAAGAAGGGGAGGGATAGCATTTTTGTGGTTGTTGATCGTTTCTCCAAAATGGCTCATTTCATACCTTGTCATAAGACCGATGATGCTAGTCGTGTTGCCGATTTGTTCTTTAGAGAGATTATTCGTTTGCATGGTATTCCAAATACAATAGTCTCTCGATCGTGATGCTATGTTTCTCGGTCATTTTTGGAGATCACTTTGGAATAAATTGGGAACTAAATTGCTGTTTAGTACAACTTGTCACCCTCGGAATGATGGGCAACCGAGGTGGTTAATAGGACTTTGTCAACCATGCTTAGGGCTGTTCGAGATAAAAATTTGAAACGTTGGGAAGATTGTTTGCCTCATGTTGAGTTCGCTTATAATCATGCAACACATTCTTCTACAAAGATGAGTCCTTTTCAGATTGTGTATGGTTACATTCCGCGGGCGCCTATTAATTTATTTTCGCTTGATGCTGAGGACGTCCCGCACATAGATGCTGTTGCACATGTTGAACAAATGATTAATCTGCATGAACTAACTCACCAAAACATTGTCTCGCTAATGCTAAGTATCAAGTTGCTTTGGTAGTAAAGGTAGAAAACTTGTTACTTTTGAGCCTGGTGATATGGTTTGGTTGCATTTACGAAAGGATCGTTTTCTCGCTTTGCGCCATTCTAAATTAATGCCTCATGCTGCTTGGTCCTTTTAAAGTGCTAACCAAGATTAATGAAAATGCTTATGTTCTTGACCTCGCCCTGCGGAGTTTGGTGTTTCCACTAGTTTTAATGTTGCGATTTGAAACCATACGCGGGCGAAGATGACGAGTTGTCGTCGAGGACGACTTCGGTTCAAGAAGGGGAGGATGATGAGGACACGAACTACATCACACGTACATCTACACTTGCAGCACCGAAGCACCACGTACATCTACACCAAGCGACCGGAAGCACCTCAGGCGCCATCTACACCACTAGGCGCACCTCTAGCCCAGACGTCAGTCCCTCCACCTGGGCCAATTACTCGGGCTCGTGCAAGGGAATTGAACTACATCATGCTATTGAAGAACGAAGGTCCAGAAGCATAGAAGATGGCCCAACAGGCGGCCCGGGTTGGGGCGCCTAGGGTTGGGCGCCGCCACCCTCTTCCTGGCCGCACGCCCTTCCTTATCCGCCAGGAGCTGCGCCCCCTATTTAGATAGACTCCTCTTTAATTTTCAGACTTGAGTTTTGTTTTACATCTAGCTTTAGCTACACCAGAACACACACAAATACGTGTTGTCCTCTGTGATTCAGAACTCCACTTTCGAGTGATATTAAGATTGCTCGCCTCGGATTCTTGTTCGTTCTTCGATTGCGCACAGGAATTGATCTTCGTGATCAGGCTGATCTTGCGCCGGCAAGGTCGGTAACCATCGGGAGTTGGTTCAGTGATTGCATTGGCGCTTCGAGTCTCGCTCGTCGTAGTTGGATCGTGAGGGTCGTCTCCCACCAGATCGAAGCTATCTTCACTCACCGAAAGATCGGGCACTCCGCCTCTATCGGGAGGATGCGATCGCCGAGGCAAAGCCCATCGTGTACCACACCGCCCCGCCGGTAATGATTCCTTCTCTAAAATCAAATTTAAAATTCCACCCTTTAATGGCAAATATAATCCTGCTTTGCATATCTTGATTGGGAATTAGAAGTTGAACAAAAATTGTCCTGTCATGATATTGCTTTTACCTCTCAAGTTAAGGCTACCATTAGTGAATTTACTGATTTTGCTTTAATTTGGTGGCGTGAGTATAAGAATAAAAATCCTACTACTGTTCCGACCACTTGGGAGCAATTAAAAACTGCTATGCGACATCGCTTTGTGCCGTCATATTATGCTCGTGATTTGCTTAACAAGATGCAGTGATTTCAGCAAGGTTCTCAATCTGTTGAGGACTACTACCAGGAGTTGCAAAAAGGTATGATTCGTTGTGGTATATTGGAGGAACCCGACGCTGCAATGGCACGCTTTCGTGGTGGTTTGAACCGCGAAATTCAGGACATCCTTGATTATAAAGAATATGCTGACATGACCCAATTATTTGAGTTTGCTTGCAAAGCTGAACGCGAAGTGCAGGGACACCGCTCGAGGACATATTCTAACACTTTTGCGAGTAAAAACGCATCGTCTAGTTCAGCACCTGCTCTCCTTGTGCCATCCACGCCTACACCGCGTGAGAAGACGCCTACGCCGACAGAGCCGTCCCGCCCATAGGCGCAGCACCCACCACAGGTCGTACGCCAGGATATCACATGTTTTCGTTGTAGCGGACGTCGCCACGTGGCTTGGGACTGTCCAAACAAGCGCACATTACTCATTTGTGACAATGGTGACTATTCTTCAGCTAGTGGTTTAGAAGAACTTGAACATACTTTGCTCGTGACTGACAATGCAGCTAAGACTGACATACATGTCAATCCAAGAGACGCTGATAGGTATGAGAGTCTTGTTGTCCAGGCGTGTTCTTCGTACATAGGTTGCCCCAGCCGAGAAGAATCAACGACACACTCTGTTTCATACGAAGGGTGTTGTGCGGGAGCGGTCGATTCGCATCATCATCGACAACGATAGCTACAACAATTTGGCGAGTACTACTCGGTCGAGAAGTTGTTTTTATCCACTCGTAAGCTTTCCAACCCATATCACATTCAATGGATCAATGATGGTGGTAAAATTAGAGTATCACGATCGGTGCACATCCCTTTTTCTATAGGTGCTTACTCCGATTATGTTGATTGTGATGTTGTTCCTATGGAAGCATGATCTTTGTAACTTGGTAGACCTTGGCAATATGATACTGATAGCTTGCATCATGGTTGTTCGAATCATTATTCTCTCATGTTTAAGGGACAGAAAATAATTATACATCCTATGACACTTGAACAAATTGTTAAAGATGATCGTGCTAGAGTTGTTAAAACTGCTAAAGAACAGGAACCATCACCATCCACTTCGGATAAATCTGAAATTAAGTTGAATGCTCTCGTTTTACTTGCTACACGTGCTGATTTTGATGATATTCAAGATGCTCATTTGCCATGCTATGCACTTGTATGCTCTAGAGTGCTTGTTTCCCTTGATGATGCACCATCTTTGGATATTCGGCCTGCCGGTTGCGGACCTTTTTTGCAGGAATACGCCGATGTCTTTCCCAAAGACTTGCCACCGGGCCTTCCACCGCTTCATGGCATTGAGCACCGGATCGACCTCATTCCCGGCGCCAAGCTTCCTAATCGCGCCCCGTACCGTACAAACCCGGATGAGACAAAAGAGATTCGGCGCCGTGTGCATGCGTTGCTTGATAAGGGTTACATTCGTGAGTCTCTTAGCCCTTGCTCGGTTCCTCGTGTTACTTGTTCCTAAGAAAGATGGTTCATGTCGTATGTGTGTCGACTTGTCGTGCTATTAATAACATCACCATTCGTTATCGATACCCTATACCACGCCTTGATGATATGCTAGATGAGCTTAGTGGTGCCATTCTTTTTACTAAGATTAATTTGCATAGTGGGTACCACCAGATTAGAATGAAATTGGCGGATGAATGGAAAATGGCTTTTAAAATGAAATTTGGCTTATATGAATGGTTGGTTATGCCGTTTGGTTTGACTAATGCTCCCAACACTTTTATGCGCTTGTTGAATGAAGTTCTGAGGCCCTTCATAGGATTGTTTGTTGTTGTCTATTTTGATGATATCTTGATTTACAGCAAATCTATGGAAGACCATTTGAAACATTTGAGTGTTGTTTTTGATGCATTACGTATTGCCCGCTTATTTGCTAACATGGATAAATGCATCTTTTGCACACAACGTGTCTCGTTTCTTGGTTATGTTGTTACTCCATAGGGCATTGAGGTCCATAGCAGCAAAATTGCTGCCATTCAGATCGGCCTACACCGACGACGGTTACACGGATTCGGAGCTTTCTTGGACTTGCGGGTTTCTACCGCAGGTTTGTTCGTGATTTTAGCTCCATTGCGGCGCCTTTACATGAACTTACCAAGAGAGATGTGCCATTTGCTTGGAGTGATTCGCAGGAGGTCACATTCCGTACTTTGAAAGATAAGTTAACTTATGCTCCCCTTTTGCAATTACCCGATTTTACTAAAGTGTTTGAGCTTGAATGCGATGCTAGTGGTATTGGACTAGGTGCCGTTTTTGTTACAAGAAGGAAAACCGGTTGCTTATTTTAGTGAGAAATTAAGCGGTGCTAGCCCGAATTATTCTACTTATGATAAGGAGCTTTACGCTTTAGTGCGCACTTTGCATACTTGGCAACACTATCTTTGGCATCGCGAGTTCATAATTCATTTTGATCATGAGGCTTTGAAACATACTCGTACCCAAACAAATCTAAACCGTCGTCACGCTAAATGGGAAGAATTCATTGAGTCTTTTCCTTATATTATTAAACACAAGAATGGGAAGGATAATGTTATTGCCGATGCTTTGTCTCGTCGCTATACCATGTTGTCATATTAG
This sequence comes from Cenchrus americanus, assembly GCA_947561735.1. Classification (NCBI taxonomy): domain Eukaryota; kingdom Viridiplantae; phylum Streptophyta; class Magnoliopsida; order Poales; family Poaceae; genus Cenchrus; species Cenchrus americanus. The sequence goes on from OX387240.1 coordinate 140,215,930, forward strand.
ATTTTAAAATCTTTGGCTTGCAAACTGTGAATGATTATTATGTCAATGATGCTAATTTTAAAGATGCTTTTGCCCATTGTCTTCATGGCAAACCATGGGGAAAATTTCACATACGGGACGGGTTCTGTTTCGCGCTAACAAGCCGTGTATTCTAGCTAACTCGGTTCGTCTTTGTCTGTTACATGAAGCGCATGGAGGCGGTCTCATGGGACACTTTGGCGTCTACAAGACACATGGGGTGTTGGCTGCCCATTTCTTTTGGCCCCGGATGCGTGCTGATGTTGAGCGCCTAGTTGCACGCTGCACTACTTGTCAGAAAGCTAAGTCACGGTTGAACAACTATGGTTTGTATATGCCTTTGCTCGTTCCTACTTCCCCTTGGATTGATATTTCGTGGACTTTGTTTTGGGATTGCCTCGAACTAAGAAGGGGAGGGATAACATTTTTGTGGTTGTTGATCGATTCTCCAAAATGGCTCATTTCATACCTTGTCATAAGACTCGATGATGCTAGCAATATTGCTTTGAATTGTTCTTTAGAGAGATTATTCGTTTGCATGGTATTCCAAATACGGTCTCGATCATGATATTAAGTTTCTCGGTCATTTTTGGAGATCTTTGTGGAATAAATTGGGAACTAAATTGCTGTTTAGCACAACTTGTCACCCTCAGACTGATGGGTAGACTGAGGTGGTTAATAGAACTTTGTCAACCATGCTTAGGGCTGTTTTAGATCGAATTTGAGACGTTGGGAGGATTACTTGCCCCATGTTGAGTTTGCTTATAATCATGCAAAACCTTCCTCTACAAAGATGTGTCCTTTTCGGATTGTGTATGGTTACATCCCTCGGGCTCTTTGTTTTCTTTTGATACCGAAGACGCCCCACACTTAGATGCTTGTTGCACATGTTGAACAAATGGTTAACCTACATGAACAAACTCACCAAAACATTGCTGCGTCGCTAATGCTAAATATCGGGTTGCTCGTAGTAAAGGTAAAAAACTAGTTACTTTTGAATCGGTGATATGGTTTGGTTGCATTTGAGAAAGGATTGTTTTCCTACTTTGCGTCGTTCTAAATTAATGCCTCGTGCTGTCTTGGTCCTTTTAAAGTGCTAACCAAGATTAATAACAATGCTTATATCCTTGACCCGCCTTCGGAGTTTGGTGTTTCCACTAGTTTTAATGTTGCGCATTTGAAGCCATATCCGGGTGAGGATGAGGAGTTGCCGTCGAGGATGACTTCGGTTCAAGAAGGGGAGGATGATGAGGACACCACGAGTACATCTACACCAGTAGCACCTTCTCCTACTCCAAGACCGTCGGCACCGTCTTCGGCACCACCTTGTGGGCCAAATACTCGGGCTCGCGCAAGAGAGATTCAACTTCGTCATGATGCTTTGAAGAATGAAGGCCCGAAAGATTGAAGGTTGGCCCGGCGGGAGGCCTTGTGCGTGGGCGCCTCGGACCGGCCCAAGAGGGCACCTAGGGTTGCACCCCCACTCCACGTTGCTAGGGGCGGCGCCCCCTTTGATGGCCGCCCCTCCCCTAGGGGTTGCGCCCCCTTTATTAGTCGAGTCCAATATCTTTTACAACTCGAGTTTTGTTTTACATCTAGCTTTAGCTACACCGTAACACGCACAAATACGTGATATCCTCTCGTGATTCGGATCTCCACCTTCGAGTGATATTAAGATTCCTCGCCTCGGATTCTTGTTCGTTCTTCGATTGCACACAAGAATTGATCTTCGTGATCGGCCGATCTTGCGCCGGCAAGGTCGGTAACCATTAGGAGTTGGTTCGGCGATTGCATTGGCGCTTTGAGTCTTGCTCATCGTAGTCGGATCGTGAGGGTCACCTCCCACCGGATCAAAGTTATCTCCACTCACCGAAAGATCGGTCACTCCCCCTCTATCAATGTGTGTGCGAGAGGGAGCTCTTTGTGGATTTCGAGCTTTGCTTTGGTGGCTTGTGCTCTTTGCTTGAGCATAGTTTTGTCTCGGATGTGTCGAGGGTGTGGGCGATCTAGTCCACCGGTCGACCAATGAGGTAGACCGGTGTGACCGGTCGAGCAAGGTCGAAGTAGTTGCTTTGTCTTGCGGGGTGGTTTGTCTTGAGCATGGTTTTGTCTCCGATGGGGTCGAGTCGTTTCCTTTGCCCAAGGGGTTCGAGACTTGTCTTCTTCAAGTGATCTTGCTCTTTTGGCTTTTGATCGCTTGTTGAAGTTTTTGTTAGTCTTTTCTTTTCTTTTCTTTACTTTTCTTTCTCTTTGGTTACCAAAACATGTGTGTTGTCAATGCACTCATCAAGGGGGAGATTGAGAGCTTGTGTGGTTCGAGGACCGGTGGTAGGTCGCTTCCGGTGTGATGAGTGATTGACAACGTGGTGTGGACTAATTCTTAGCTAAGTATTGTAGGTGTAGGTTGCGGCTTGATTGGCGTTGGTGTAGGTGAAGAACAAGCGTGAAAGGTCGTTCTTTGGTGAGGCCTCCGGTTGTGGAGAAGACAAGTAGGCTTGGTTCGAGGGACCCGGTGGCCGGCTAATGACGGTGAATTTTGGTGCTCCAAATGTATTCGTTACACTTTGGTTTGAGCTCGATTACGTAACTAACCCGCCACTAGGCACACTAATGATATAACAAGTTCATCTTCGTATGTGCATTTGGAAGTGTTATGTTTTTGCATGAAAACATGGACAAAAGGGACGGAGTCACAAGAAGTTCAAAGGAGAAAATGAGGAGTTCCGTTCGTGTTCGAGTGCAAGGCAAAATCACTTCCGAAGGTGGCAAGGACCAAGGTGGTACGACGGATCATCCCCGAGGACTAAGACATAAAGTTCGGACTTCATACGAGAAGACCCCCTATATTGATCGTGGGGATGTCGACCTCAAAATGACACAAGTGAAGGGGGCCGGTGCAAAATGTGAAGATGAGCCGCGGGGAGAAAGATGGGCCCGAACCGACCTAGAAAGGGCTTAGGTCGGCCGGCTCGGTTGGGGGTTTTGTGGTGGTTCGGCCCACCCTTTGACCTAGTCACTCCTCGGTCTATTATTAGCTCCCTCCTCCGACGGCCGCTACATCCAATCATTCTACCGACGCCATTCACCGAAAGGCCGCCGCCGCAAGATGAGGGAGAGAGTTAGATGAGATCATTGCAAGGATCAACGCCGGTGGAAGGAAGGAAGCAAGAGAACTCCAAGCCACTAGCCTAGGGGTGTCCCCAAGCTTCATCACCACCGTCTTCATCGACGACGTCCTCCGGAGTCTCCGTCACCCCTATGTTCTTCAATCCTTGTAAGATGATGCGGTAATGTCTCCGTTCGCCCCTAGGGTTAGATGGATGCATGATTTTTGATCTCTACATGAACCCTATGCCTTTTGATGCTTAATGGTCTATGTCTATGTGAGTGCTTTATTTATATATGTATGTACAACATGTGGTCTTAGTAGGGTTTGTGGTAATCATGGTGATTAGCTTAACCATATAGATGTTTAGGTATAGATGTGGTTATACGTGAAAGTGTTTGATTACCTTGCATAGTGACGAGTACGGTGGAGGGAAAAGGCTTAGCGGCCACATTACCGCCATGAAGCTAGTGTAGGCAACACCCTTTTCATGTAGTAGATGCATGTTCATGAGATCCTAAACCCTAGGGAGGGAACACTTATCTATCTTGATCTCTCTCTTGTGTCCACCCTTTGCCACCTAGTTTAACCTTAGGTTTCTTTGATTAACATAGGTTAGATTGTCTTTACCTTTAGGTTAATACCCCTTTCAAAGGTTTTCCATCAGCTAGATTAGTACTTGGTTAAGCGCTAGCAATCCCCTTTCTCCGCGGATTAACAAGAACCTTGGGGGTCACCCCGTGGTGAAAACGGTGTAGGTCTGTATGCTTGCGGATCAAAAGTTGTTACGTGTTTCAACCATCAACAAACCCCTTTTTCTAGCGCGATTCTTGCGTGGAGCAAGCCGATTGCTACATTTAATCTAATATTAATTTTGTTGATCACTAACATCTAAGTCTTGTTTTCTAGAAAAAACCCTTTTGTGTTTTTCTTTTTATTTTTGGTGCCTAGATGCATTTGTTCACCTCACCTTTGGAGGATGAAGAGATGTCCCTAAGGGAGCTAGCAATGCCGTCAATGGAGGACATTGAGATGCAAAAATCAGATGTGACGCTTGTTAGAACCCACTACAAAGTGAAGCCTAGAATTACCAAGTTAGTGGCGAAAACCCATTTAGAGGATTGGAGGATGACAACCCATATAGACACATTAAGGAATTCATGATGATATACAACACGGTGCGGCAAGAAGGAGTTCCGGGCGCTTGGTTCAAGTGGAATCTTTTTCTCGTTCTCCCTCGAAGATGAAGCGCGAAGATGGTACACACTTGCGTCCATTGAAGCAAAAGGAAAATGGGATGAGCTAGTGAAGAAGTTTCTTTTGAAGTTTTTTCCCATAAGCTAGGTTCTAGACTTAAGGAGGCAAGTGCTTAATTTGAAGCAAGGAGAAGATGAATAAATTGATGAAGCTTGGGACCGTTTTAATGAACTACTTGAGCAAGGCCCGAACTTGGGATTTTCCGATGAGTTGATGTTGCATACATTTTAATTTTTACTAACCCTTAACTTGTTCCACATGATATGCTTACTCGCATGAAGCTTGGGACCGTTTTAATGAACTACTTGAGCAAGGCCCAAACTTGGGATTTTCCGGGGACTTGATGTTGCATACATTTTACTTTTCACTAACCCCGGCTCCATTAAGCATGCATGATCAAATTCGAAGTTTTGGAGCATTGGAAAATCAAGAAAAAAGCAAGGCCATATTTGATACATGGAGATGCCGAAAGAAGATCGCGAATTTTATATTGCCTATGCTTATGGAAAAATGATGAAATTTGTCACTTTGCTTTACCTACATGAAGTTATACATGTCTTGGATAATTTCTCACTATAACATGTTTTGAAATTAATCTAAATACGGCTCTTTTATTTGTGGAGGTGAAATGACTATGCTCTAGACCCACGTACATATCTTTGCTCTTTGATTTAAGTTTATGGATAGCCGGATAGCTTATTGTTTTTCCGAAAACTTAACTTTTATGCTATCTACATATTTGAGTTGCTCTTGCAAAGTTATACCTACCAAAGCCATATACATATATGATCTATGATAACAAAACCCGTAGATTGCAAACATATGTTTTTGTGAGTTGGATTAGGATTGATTTCTATGGTTCGAGACTAAGAAGTTTGGTCATTCCTTTGTGTAACTTTTCATGCTAGCCTTTTTGTCCATGCATTGTGGGTTTTCACGTCGTAAATTTCACAAACCTCGTTGGGCATCCAACCTAAACCAAAAACGTGGGAGCCGAGTCACGAGTGGAGATTAGTTGAGGCTACACCGAGTTCGTGGGGTTTACGGTGGTTCACCGAAAACCAATAGGTTCGTTGGTTGATCCACAAAGCCAAGACCGAAGACGGTGGTGCAATGGCATCGGACCGGTCGACCGGTGGGTCCGACTAGTCGAGCGGTGGGTACCGGTCTAGCGTGAGGAGCACCGGTCGACCGGTGTGTAACGACGCGGTCCGAAGATTTCTAGCGAGAGGACACACGTCGGGATCACAAGGTTTGCATCGAGGCTAAGCAAGTTTGCGGTCGCTGAGCATCCGTCCGATGGTGTGAAGACAAAGATTCCCAAAGTGCCCTTCAGGGGTGTGTATCCTAGTGTTAGGCCTTAGGGGTAGTTTTGTCTTTTGGTTGCCTCTATATAACCCAAGTGGTGAGAGGATGGCAGCCATCTCTTTAAACCCTAGCTCATTTTGTTTTGCTATTTTCCTCTTCCATTTTCCTTTGGAGTTTCTAGGACTAGCTGTAGAGCTTCATGGTGAGATCTTGTCAGACGGAAGGATGATTGGGCGGCAAGCTAGACCTTGTATGAACCTCTTTGGTATGTATAGATGATTCGGCGTGGTTCCTCAAGGTTTGGTTGTGTCTCTCCCGTTTTTCCTTTTTGGTTATTTTCGGATCCTTTTCTTGGCGAATTTCTTGTGGCGGTTTTGAGACCTTGCTCTTTGGGATTTGGTGGGGGATGTATGCATGAACCCCTCATGGTTCTTTTCCCTTTGATTGCCCTCCCAAATCCGTGAGCAAAGGGGTTCGATTGTGGGGTTTTCTCCTCTCTAGGGTTAGAGGCATTCTTGGTGGGATTTCATTGATTCCTCTCGATTTAGAAGGTTTTGGTGGACCAAATCGTGGTTATGGAGTGCCCATGAGGTGTTCCTACTATCCCCAAAGTCTTGTGCGAATCCATGGAATGAATTGGGAGATCGGGAGTTGGATTCGTGGGAGTTGACCCGCGGACGCTGTTCATCTGGAGCCGCCCGGCCTTGACTGGTCCGACCGGTGCCCATCACCGGTCCGACCGGTGCGAGGCTTTGTGGGATTTTCCTCGGGTGAACGTCTTGGTGAGTTCCCCGTTGTCTTGTGTTGATGCTATTTCGAGTTTGGTCCGTTTTGGAGCTCGGTAGGTCTATTTGGGGGATTTAGGAATTTTGGCTTGGATTGGTCGACCGGCGAGTTACACCGGCACTCGACCGGTGTATTCGGAAGTCCTCGAGATTTTGCCGAGGTTGCTCCGGTAGGGACCGGTCGATCGGTGCTTGCTCACCCGTCCGACCGGGTGCGGTCCGGTGGTGCTCGAGTTGCTTGTTCCGCCGCGTTCTCGAGTTGGTGTAGGTGGTTGTTGGTTCCTAGGACCGGTTGCACTCCGGTGGCTACGTGGTCTTGGCTAACTTGGGTAGTTGAGTCGGACACATGTGTTGGAAGCCGTGTTCGTCTTGTTGGAGTTCTTATCTCCTTTGAGAATATTTTTTATTGGATCCCATTCACTCCCTCCCTCTCTAGTCGCCAAAACTGTCCTTTAGTCGTCCATTTCCATCCACCTTAGTTCGGCCTCGGCGTGTTGTGCGCTCCTCCGGCAAGTTGCTTTTCATCTTTAGCTCGGCGGCCTCATTACAAAGACCCTCGTAAGGATCATTGCCCTCGAATCCTCCTCCGAATCTTCAAGGCGGCCGGAGGACTACGGATCGGTAGAGTTACCATGAAGCCAACCCTTCGGCCTCATCCGGCCCGTTGTAGGTCGTGCTAGTGACTTTGAACGTCGGGGCTTTCCTTTCCCGATCATTCTCCTGGGGGACAAGGACCTCCTATGCACATCGGTTAGGTTGGCCGAACGGGCTTGGTGTGGCCCGACCCGGGTGGTACGGCCGGTCCTACCCCCTCCTAGGGTTGCCTCCCCGGGATCCATTAGCAATGGCTAAGGAGCCCCGGTGAGGGCGAGTTCGGCTCGATCCCACCCCGAACCTCCCGCGAGTGCTTTCGAGGACGCACCGCTAGGGGTGGTGGGTGTCGAGCTCTTGGAGAGGTTGCTAGGGCCGTCACCACCCATGGTTGGCTAGGAGATGGCGAGAAGGCGAGAATTTTTGGAAAGGAGATGGGTTTCCGGGAGAAGAACTCGTTACGTGAGGTTTTCGGGGGTTATCTGGATAGCACATGAGGAGGTACTAGATACCCTAGCTCATGCGCGACTGGAGCCAAACGGGAGAGGTGCGGCCGGCCCTAGCCCATTACCCCAAAAGGCCGGCATCGTGGCAACTAAGAAAGGAGAGCAAAAGGAAACAAGAAAACAAACAAGAAAAACTCTTTATACACAAGACAAGCAAGACTCCAATCATTCCAAGTTAATGAATTTAATAACATCAAGTTCCTCGAGGTTAGGCATGTTTGGTTCAAGAAAAATTTTAAGTCTTTGCCCATTTACTTTAAAAGTGTTTCCGTCTGGAATCTTGTAGGGTTACGAACCCATGCGAAGCGAATTTACAACCGTGAAAGGGTCGTCTTGTTTACTTCTAAGCTTTCCACGACCAAAAATTTTAAAGCGGGAGTTAAAGAGTAGTACCTTATCTCCCGGTTCAAAAGATTTCTTCTTGATCCTCTTGTCGTGCCACCTCTTGGTTTTCTCCTTATACATCTTTGCATTGTGATATGCCTTTTGCCTCCATTCCTCGAGATCACCCAATTGCATTTGTCTTTTAGTTCCGGCGGTGGGAAGATCCATATGCCATTTCTTGATAGCCCAATGTGATTTGTACTCCAGTTCCACGGGCAAGTGACATGCCTTCCCATAGACCAATTGGTATGGTGTCATACTGATGGGAGTTTTGTAGGTCATGCGATATGCCCACAATGCTTCGAGAAGTTTATCTTTCCATCCTCTTCCCATCTCGTGGACTGTCTTCTGAAGGATGTTCTTGATTTGCTTATTTGATGTTTCAACTTGACCACCTATTTGGGGATGATATGGAGTAGTGATTCGGTGCTCCACTCCTTGAGTTTTCAAGTATCTTCTGGAGTTCCCATCAATGAAATGTGATCCCCCGCCACTGATGGCTACCTTCGATACTCCAAATCTAGGGAATATTATGTCATGGAACATTTTCTTCGAGCTTTGAGCAGCTGTTGTGTCACAAGGTATTGCTTCTACCCATTTTGACACATAATCCACTGTCACTAGTATGTATTCACAATTCCCTGACATTGGAAAAGGTCCCATGTAGTCAATCCCCCAGACATCAAAGATTTCGATTTGAAGATTGGTGGTGAGGGGCATGGCATCTCTTGTACTTATGTTACCATGCTTTTGACATCTTGGGCATCTTGCTAGTGTAGGCTATAGCATGGTGTTTCTTGTCCTTAGTTTGTCCTAGGACTACCCCAACGAAAGATAATCGCTAGCATCACAAATGATCTCAAAGGGCAAACCCCAATCAGGAGGTTGGATAATTGGTGCTCAAATCAAGGCTTTCTTGAGGGTATGGAATGTGATAAGGCACTCTTCATAAAAAACGAAAGGGGTGTCCTTAGCTAAGAGTTTGGTCAAAGGACGGGCAAACTCCGAGAAGTTTTTGATGAACCTACAGTAGAATCCTGTGTGGCCTAGGAAACTACATATGCCTTTGACATTGGCCAGAGGTGGTTGTTCATTCTATCTTAGCTCTATCTACCTCTATCCCTCGTTCGGACACCCTGTGTCTGAGAACAATCCCTTCTCTTACCATGAAATGGCACTTTCCTAGTTGAGGACAAGATCCTTCTCGGCACACCTTCTAAGAACTTTATCAAGATTTTTAAGACACTCCGAGAAGGTCTTTCCATAAACCGAGAAATCATCCATGAAAACTTCCATGATTTGTTCGATCATATCCGAAAAGATTGACATCATGCAACATTGAAAAGAGGCTGGAGCATTACATGGCCCAAAGGACATTCGCCGGTAGGCGTAAGTTTCGTAGGGGCATGTAAAAGTGGTTTTATCTTGGTCATCGGGATGGAAAGGAATTTGGTAGTAACCAGAATAACCGTCTAAGAAGCAACAGAAGGAATGCTTCGCTAACCGTTCCAACATCTCGTCTATGAAATGAAGGTTAAAGTGGTCATTCTTGGTGGCCTTGTTAAGCGATGATCGATGCACATACGCCACCTTGTGATGGTGCGTTGAGGGATAAGCTCATTCTTATCATTGCGCACTACCGTCATGCCTCCCTTTTTGGACACAACTTGAATGGGGCAAACCCATTCAGTATTGGGTACTAGGTAAATAATCCCGACATGAAGGAGTTTCAAAACTTCCTTTTTCACTACCTCCCTCATGTTGTTGTTGAGCCGTCGTTGAGGTTCTCTTGAAGGGGTTGCGTTGGGTTCGATGGGAATCCGATATGTGCAAAGAGTAGGGCTAATTCCCTTTAGATCTTGAAGAGAGTATCCTAGTACTGATCGATGGGTTTCAAGAATAGTGATGGGCCGCCGAGCCTCCACCTCGGATAGCTTATCGCCGATGATCACTAGAGTTTCTCGATTCCCATGGAGAAATACGCACTTTAATCCCGAGAGGAAGAGGTTTGAGCTCTATTGGTGGTCGATCCGGCTTCTCGATTAGGTCTAGCTTAAATGGTACGGGGCATCATTCTCCTCCGTGAAGAACGGATTTCCTCTTCAAAGTTTGGTTGAGCTAGCTCCACTAGGGAAGCGACCATTACCTCCTCTAGTAGATCTGGTCTGGGTTCCGCTTCTACAGGGGTGTTTTCAATTCTAAGGTAAGACACTGGTAGGAAGTACTCACCGATCTTTAGCTCCAACACTAGATTCCTTGGGGATTGCTCTAAATTTTTCATGATAGGTCTACCGATGATGATTGAATGGGTGTGATGACAAGGCAGGTCAAAGAGATGAAAATGAAGATAAACTCGTGTTCTGTAAATTTTACGAGAAACACCCGAAGAATGGCCTGGCAACCTAATGTCTCTCCTGAAAGAATGTTAAGGACTTTCGAAGATCTCGAGAGAGAAGATACGGCTACTAGGGATTTGGCTAAGGATGAACTGATCATGTTTACCCCTAGGCTAGGTTCATACCTGACATCATGCTTATTCCCCATGAGTTCGCATCTAGTGTGCCTCATTTTGGTTGGGAGTTTTATGACATCGGTCGAGGCGTTCACCTCATCCAACCATTCTCTACTCATGATGTCCGAAAGATCTGTAATGAGCCTAAAATGCTCGACTCGTTCCTCTGAGCAAGAGATAGGAGTTTCCGGCTCCTCTTGTGCTTTTGTTCTCTCTACTCTTTGGTAATTCCAAGTATTCCCAAAATTATGAAATAGCTCATCGTAAAACTCGTAGACAAAATCGCACGAGGGGTCGTCAAACTCTCTGTATGGTTGAAATGGTTCATCGATGAACCATGTTTTTGTTAGAGGAGTGCATTCCTCTACGATTGGATAGTTGGGAAAGTGGGTTCCTCATCTATGGGTGTTGGTTTTGAGAGAGTGTTTGGCATGTGCTCCTCCCGAGTGATCTCTTCCTCATCCGGGAATTCATCATAAACTCCCATGTAAGGGGTATTTTGAAGGATTTTTGTTACAATGTCTTTACAATCGGACAATGTGAGATGAGTGAAAGATCCTTCGGAAGAAGAGTCTAAGAAAATTGTTGACTACGGTCCAAGACCATCGCGAAGATGTTGCAAAAGAGCGGGCTCGCAATACCAAGGTTTGGACCAAAGTCTACGATTTTCATAAATCTTGCCCATGCGGCTCCTAGAGATTCGGTCTTCGTTGCTCAAAATAGATGACCTCTAATCGAGTTTTGCTACTTAGGGAGTCGGGAAGAATGTTAGCCAAAAGGCCTTTTGTACACTTTCTAGTCCCCCTCCATTCTTCTCACACCGAGCGAATACCATTGTTTTGCCCTCCCTATTAATCAAAATGGAAAGAGTTTCCATTTCAAGGTATCTTGACTCATTCCTACGATCACAAGACACGAACAAAGTTGTTCGAACTCGCGTAGGTGGGAATAAGGACTTCCATCCTTATCTCTGGAGAAGCTTTACTCTTGTACCACGGCTATGAAGCGGGACATAGCTCATAGCTAGGTGTTTCAATGGAATGTGATGAAGGTGGAGGCTCCAAATGATCGCCCTTTCGATCGGAAAAATCGAAAAGGGTTAGAACGGAATCCATGTGATAAATGGGTTGATACAACGATGAACCGGGTTCGGAATCAAAATAGCTACCGTCCCCCGGCAATGTCGCTAGAAAGCTTGTTGGCACTTCTTACGTCATTACTTTGGATTTGCAACGGTGCCGGAAGGCTGTTGTTATACTACACGATCATAGATAGATCCGCAAGCGCACAAATACCGTTGTAGCTTCACCCCGGAGTATTCCAAGGTATCGATTTCCATGGGGAACGAGAAGTGTTGTGAACTTGAACTAATTCACCGGGGATATGGTGACGAAGGATATAAAGGCAAGGGTAGATTTCGGGTAGAGAGGGGATAATCGATGAAGTTTGGGACTCGTGAGAGTCAACGATAGAACCATGGCAAAACTTGTCGCTCGTCGGGGCCAAAGGGAAAAGAGCCACGGAAAGGGATGAGAAGGGGGCTCGATGTCGTAACTCCCACATCTTTGGAACTAACGTGGTGGACTACAAAGCCCGTCCGGAGCCGTCACCTCCCTAGGGTACCACAAGTATTCCGTTGAACCGGCAAGCATTCCAAGGAACTGGAGAGTCTAGACACCGCGTCTACACTAACCAAGCACTACTCTATGTCTGCGCTAGAGCAAAGCAATCACGATAAGTAGAAATTACTAAATCACAATCGAGAAACCTAAGAGCGAACAATGAAATGACTTGAGACTCTATATATAGGCCTTACCGGGTCGATGGCTGCGGAGGGGGGTACTTGTAGACGAGAGGGATGTGCGGTGGCCGGCAAAGAGGTGCGGTCGTGCCTCTAGGTGCGACCGGCCCTCCAATTTTCACCGTCTTATATCGTGCATTCGTGATTTGGTCCCTAAGGCGGTTTGAAGACGGTTGTGGGTCGGTCGGCTTCGTGAAGTAGGTGCAACATGACCTCTTTGTGCGGTCCGCACGGCCCCCCTTGTCATCCACTTCGGATCATGCTCTAGTGGGTAGATGAAGTCTAGGACGTTGTCCCACGTTGGTTGTTGACCGGCTTGTGGGTCCATGAATCCAAGTGAAGCTAATCTCAACCTCTAGATCAAACCGACCTTGTTTCCTCGATCGGATCATTTCTAGTTGTGCTCCACGGAGTGGCCGAGGCTTGGTGGCATGTTTGGACGTGTCGGGCGGTGCGGCGGCCCCGCCTCCCCGGCCCCGTGCAACTCGCTTGAGGTGTGTTTGCTTGATCCAACACAATCATGATGATGTTGGTCTTTTGGGAGGCGGTACATGGGACTACACTCGGTGTGAACCTGAATGGTGGTGCAAGGTTGGACCGGGTGTTCCACTAGGTGCGGCCATGCCTACCTTATGTGGCTTGGTGTGACGAAATTGTTCCCTAATCTCGAACTTGCGGATAAAATCTCAACACAACTCATGGAACCTTGTTACCACCTAAAACATGCACAAAATCCGTTATACGGTGCTACCGTAGCCGAGATGTTGACGGTCAAAAATTTGTTGTAGGGACCGTCAACATGGGGCGAGGGGTACGTGCGGCTTGCCGTCGGTCGCACGGGCTTGCCCATCATCCTCATGCTTGCACCCTCTAAGGCGCATAAGGCGGGGGCGCATGACGCATTGCTTGAGATGGGACCCCGCTCGGCGAGGGTGTAGTGATTGGCGACGGCGGTCGAGATGACCCTTTAGGCGGTGATAGAGTGAGGAGCCGTGTAGGGGAGGGAGAAGGCCCGTCTTTGTTGGCATGGAGGCTGGAGGCCGGTCGAGGGGGTGGCCCCTCGAACGGGTGGTGGAGGCAACCACGCCAACGGCGGTGCTGTCGAGAAGCCGGACCCGACCCGTGTCGGGGACGTGACCCCGACGGTGGGTGGCACTAACGTCGATCATTGGGAGGAGGTGGCGCTCGGCTCGCATTCGAGGTGCCGCGGATGCGGCCCGGTGGCCGGTGGTGCTACCGGCCCCAACGGTTGGCACCAAGGTGGAGCGGGGAGCCGGCGGGTAATCGTTGTGCCAACCCATGACCCTTGAAGGCCTCGAGGAGTGGGGCTCGGGGCTCGATCGGCTCGGCGTCCCGGACAAGCTAGTGTGGGAAGCGAGAGGTGGAGAAGAACTTGTGGCGAGTTCCGCTAAGTTGGCGTCTCTATGCGAGAAGACGCTCCACACCAATAAGGCATCGCAGATTTACCAAGTATGTGTGTTCGCATTCACATTGTTTCCATTTCTTCGTTCTTGCCCATTCTTCATATGGGTTATTTTTCCTTTTCGGCGACAATTGCGGACGAAGGCGGGGGACAAGGTCTCTTATATCACCGACATGTACACCCACCTCGAGAAGGTCGAGCGGTGAACACCCAACTCGGCTCGGAGGTGCTCCGTCTTTGCTCCACGGTGGAAGAGTTGTAGGCGGGTCCTCCCACGTGCGAGAAAACTCGACACCGCATAGAGCGAGGACCGCGGCACCCATCGGGCCACGATGGAGCGAGAAGGCCAAGGAGGCCGAGCCGTTGGGTGTCATGCTTTGCAAAAGAAGGAGGAGGCGGCCGACCGTGATGAAAGGGGAGCTCGAGCGGGAGCGCGTGACGCTCAACAAGGTTAAGTCCCAAGTAGCATTGAAGGACACGACCATCGCCGAGGTGCGGGCTCGGCTTGAGAGGGACCGCAAGGCGCTCGAGGGGGCGCAAGCCCGGCGGCCCGGGGTGAGCGAGAAGGCCCAAGAGGCCGAGCGATTTGCGCCTCTCTCAAGGAGAAGAGTGATGTATTCACGATAGTCGAGGGCTAGCTCCAACGGGAGCTCACGGTGCATGAGAAGGCACGGACCCAACTCCAACTCGGCCGCTTCGCGTTCGAGGGGGCAAGGTATGCACCCCGGCGGTGAGACGCGTTCATCGTGGTGATGAACTCTCGGCTCCAAATCGGGCGGGTGGCGGTCGAGCGGCTCACCGGGGCTCTAGTGCGAGAGAGGCTGCGGCGTCGAGGACCTCTAGTCCATACTTGGAGAGAGGTATGCCTTGATCCCGGAGCTGCAACAAGAGGCGGCTCAAGGAGGAGCGGATGCGGACCGAGGGTAAGTTGTCACTTTGAAATTCTCGGGTTCATCGATGCACGTCCTTACGTTTGCTTTCGTGTTCCGGGATTGCGGAAGGAGGCCGACGGACTCCTCGGGGCGGATGGAGGCCCTCTAGATCGCCTACACGAGAGGCTCGGGGAGGAGCTCCACGATTTGGAGGACGTCGCCCTTGCCGTGTGTAGGGAGGTTGAGGGGGCGAGGGCCCATCGTCCGACGACTCGGTGGTGAATCTCTTGAGGTCTGCGGGTCGTCGTGTCATCGAGCGCCTAAGAGGCGCCCTTCGACTTGGTGTCAAGTAGACCTTGGGCTTGGTGTCCACGCATTATGTCGCCGATTTCGACACATTGCGGACAAGCTATATCCTCACCGGCGGGCTTGATGACGATGCCATGCTTGACGCCATCAACCAAGCGGACGCCACCATCGTAGACCCTCTTGCGGTGCTCACCGATCTATTCGAGGATGACCTCTTCCCCGACGCAAATGAAGGCAAGGCCGCAATTGCAAGTTTGTTTCACATGTCACCACATTTGCCTCGTATCTTAGAGAAATTTCGGCTAGGAAGTTCGTGTTCGTGAACAAACTTAGCATAGGGCGGTGAGGGGGATGCCGTATCCTCTCGGAGGCGTAGACGGTCCCGTGACTCGATCGGACCCACCCCGAGTTGAACCACACCCCCGCTTATATTTCTTTAAGTGTTCGAGGCATAACGCGTTAACATTTTTTTAAAAGAAAACATACGAAAAAATTAGGATACTTGCGGGGTGCCACCCGTTGTAGCTCCCGAGGGTGACTTGGTTTATGTCGAGGCCCCGGTCGAAGTTAAAACCAAGTTGCCCTATTTTTATTTGTGGTTTGATTTACAATTACGAGCATGAGATGCCCGATATGTGCAAAAGAGCTTGGAATTTCATGGATAGAAGCAACGTAGGCGCTAAATGTTCCAAGCGTTGGTGAAGACTATGCCCTTCTCGTTCGCGAGCTTGTACGTGCCGGGCTTGAGTACCTCAACAATGATGTGTCGACCCTTCCCATGGCGGCGAGAGGTTGTGTCGACCCTGGTTGTCTTGTCGTAACCTCAACACCGGGTTTCCCTTACCGAAGTCTCGATGTCGGATCCTCTCGCGCATTATATCACCGGAGGGATTGTTGGTACCTTGCCGAGTGTAGGATTGCCACGTCTCAAGCTTCATCCACGCGGTCCGGCAAGTCTTCCCGAGCCTGCTGGTTTTGATCCTCTTGGTAGGCCCCGAGCCTCGGGGACCCGTACTCCAAGTCCGTAGGGAGGATGGCCTCTCGTGCCATAGACGAGGAAGAACAAGGTGAATCCCGTGGCTTTGCTCGGGGTCGTTCGACACTCCATATGACCTAATGTAGCTCCCGCACACCCACTTTCAACCAAACTTGTTCGGTTTGTTGAAGATTCTCGGTTTGAGATTGTTGAGGGCTGTTAAGTGCTTACTTTAGCCATCAATTAACTCGGAATAAAGGAAAAAAAGGCATTTCTTACACGCATTGTAGTTAAAAATAATATTGTTCCACTTGTCCTTGGAGATTATGTGATTGCGGGAAAATAAGTACAAAGAAGTGGCAAACTCACATTCTTGGATTCATGCCACATCGGGTCAACCAAGGAGTGGCTACCACCACGAGTGCCATGCATGCAACCCATGCCACCTCGGGTGCCATGCATCCAAGCCATGTCACCAATCTAAGGGAGGCAAGCCCCGACGAATCAAAGTGTGACACGTGGACTTCACATGGATCCATCAACCCACAAGAGAGCTTAAACCACCTCAAAAGCACGGGTACACCGGGAACCGACCTAAGGGCCCACAGGACGGCCACCCCGAAAAAGCACACTTGCGAGGGAGGTCCACCGGGGTCGGGCGATCCGGGGCCTCCACGTGGTGCTTGTCCATTGGTCCTAGAGGCCATCCCCATGGTGTTTCACTCCTCTTTGAGCCGGTGCTCGAGCCTATAAATAGAAGGGGCGGGGGTTCATTTCTTCACAACACATCTTACTCCTCCTCTCTCACTTTTGGTTTCTAAGGCTAGGATGTAGGCTAGAGTAGTTCTACTTTAGGTTCTAGGTCTACTTTGGTATCTAGGTATGAGTTATATTATATCTTTATTTTATAGTACGACTTTGATCTACTTCGATCAATCGGCTAATTTATATAAAGTTGTGCTTGTATACATGGGTGATCTGTTCATGTATTCTTCGCTTGTTCATCATTTAGAGGCTCTTGTTCTTGATGAACAAGACCTTTCGATCTAGTTGTCGGGTGACTTATACATGTTTTTCGTGTTTGTTCAAAAGTTAGAGGCTCGTGTTCTTCACGAACATGACCCTTTGATCTTGTTGAATAGACTTGCATGAATTTTACCGAAGAAAGAACAACCGCATGAGCTATTTCTAGTGTTGCATAAGAATCTACAAGCTTCACATGAGAACACTCGAGTTCTTTGTGTTTAGATTGTAGAGCCATATGCTCACTAGTGAGCTTCTCGAGTTTAGCTTTGAGCATGTCATTGTCTTGATCTACCTCCGCTACACAAGAGAAGGATTTGAAAACATAATTATATTGTATAGCTAATGACTCTTACTACAACCAAAGGAGTCATGTTCGGATATCGAAGCGCAAGTTCCTTAGCCACGAGCTTGAGGCTTCCTCTTTTTGAGTCTTTTTGTCGTTGGTATTCTTCTTCTTCTTCTTCTTCTTCTTCTTCTTCTTCTTCTTCTTCTTCTTCTTCTTCTTCTTCTTCTTCTTCTTCTTCTTCTTCTTCTTCTTATTCTTTTTCTTCTTGGCCATCAAGCATATGCTTGCTCCTATGTCGACACCTTTGGTCTAACCGGATCCTACGAGTAGGAGTGCGTTCACTTCTTTGGTCTTCAACTTGCTTGAGGAGTGACACTTGTGGCTCAATGAAGGTGATTGAAGATGATGAGCATTCTTCAAATGTCTTCTTTTTTTTGAGTCGAGTGTCTTCTTCTTGATTTGCTATTATCAATACATTTGAAATTTTCATAGGTTACTCGAAAAAGTTCGTAAATGGTGTGTACATCAATCTCATTTTCTTCAAAAAAAATTCATGCGCACTATCACTCACTCTACTACAAATGTAGTTAGCGACATGAGAATTGCACTCAAGGCACTTGATATGCCCAAATCTATTTTCCTTTTGAATCTTGTTCTTGCGGGTCTTGGTGTGTTGTTGGGTAATTGATCTAGTGATGGTTGACCCCTTCTCAAGCTTCTTCCCCATGTTGTCACAATTATCTTGAGAAGGTTGTACTTGCCATTCTCCTTCAACACACTCAAGTCTCTCTTAAGCTTTTCAACCTCTTGCATGAGTTCATCATTATCTTTGGCAATGAGGTCATCACAAGATTCTATAAATAAGTGCTCAATTTTAACTGTTGAGCATGTGCATGTGTTTGAAAGAGGTTGCGGGAATTTTACCGAAGAAAGAACAACCGCATGAGCTATTTCTAGTGTTGCATAAGAATCTACAAGCTTCACATGAGAACACTCGAGTTCTTTGTGTTTAGATTGTAGAGCCATATGCTCACTAGTGAGCTTCTCAAGTTTAGCTTTGAGCATGTCATTGGCTTGATCTACCTCCGCTTTACAAGAGAAGGATTTGACAAAGATAGTTATATTGTTTAGATAATGACTCTTACTACAACCCAAGGAGTCATGTTCGAATATCGAAGCTCAAGTTCCTTAGCCGCATAGCTTGAGGCTTCCTCTTTTGAGTCTTTTCGTCCTTGGTATTCTTCTTCTTCTTCTTTTCTTATTCTTTTTCTTCTTGGCCATCAAGCATATGCTTGCTCCACTACCGGCACCGATCCGACCGGATCTCGTAGAGTAGCGGGCGTTCACTTCTTTGGTCTTCAATTTGCTTGAGGAGTGACACTTGTTGCTCAATGAAGGTGATTGAAGACGATGAGCATTCTTCAACTTTCGTCTTCTTTTTTTGTGAGTCGAGTGTCTTCTTCTTGATTTGCTATTATCAATCCATTTGGGATTTTCATAGGTTACTTGAAATTTCATAAATGGTGTGTACATCAATCTCATTTTCTTCAAAAAAAATTCATGCACACTATCACTCAATGTCCTGCAAATGTAGTTAGCGACAAGAGAATTGCACTCAAGGCACTTGATATGCCAAAATCTATTTTCCTTTTGAATCTTGTTCTTGTGGGTCTTGGTGTGTTGTTGGGGAGTTAAGCTAGTGACGGTTGACCCCTTCTCAAGCTTCTTCCCAATGTCGTCACAATTATCTTGAGAAGGCTGTACTTGCCATTCTCCTTCAACACACTTAAGTCTCTCTTAAGCTTTTCAACCTCTTGCATGAGTTCATCATTTTCTTTGGCAATGAGGTCATCACAAGATTCTACAAATAAATGCTCAATTTTAACTGTTGAGCATGTGCATGTGTTTGAAAGAGGTTGCATGAATTTTACCGAAGAAAGAACAACCGCATGAGATATTTCTAGTGTTGCATAAGAATCTACAAGCTTCACATGAGAACACTCGAGTTCTTTGTGTTTAGATTGTAGAGCCATATGCTCACTAGTGAGCTTCTCGAGTTTAGCTTTGAGCATGTCATTGGCTTGATCTACCTCCGCTACACAAGAGAAGGATTTGACAACATAGTTATCGTGTTTACCTAAGGACTCTTACTACAACCCAAGAAGTCATATTCGATATCGAAGCTCAAGTTCCTTAGCCACGAGCTTGAGCTTCCTCTTTTTGAGTCTTTTCGTCTTTGGTATTCTTCTTCTTCTTTTCTTGTTCTTTCTCTTCTTGGCCATCAAGCATATGCTTGCTCCACTACCGGCACCGATCCGACCGGATCTGTAGAGTAGCGTGGCGTTCACTTCTTTGGTCTTCAATTTGCTTGAGGAGTGACACTTGTGGCTCAATGAAGGTGATTGAAGATGATGAACATTCTTCAAGTGTCGTCTTCTTTTTTTTGTGAGTCGAGTGTCTTCTTCTTGATTTGCTATTATCAATCCATTTGGGATTTTCATAGGTTACTCAAAAAGTTCGTCAATGGAGTGTACACAATCTCATTTTCTTCAAAAAAAATTCATGCACACTATCACTCAAAGTACTACAAATGTAGTTAGCGACATGAGAATTGCACTCGAGGCACTTGATATGCCCAAATCTATTTTCCTTTTGAATCTTGTTCTTGCGGGTCTTGGTGTGTTGTTGGGGAGTTGAGCTAGTGACGGTTGACCCCTTCTCAAGCTTCTTCACCATGTTGTCACAATTATCTTGAGAAGGTGTGAGACATGGGTACCCCTGGGTCCCCACCGACCAGGCTCATGGCCGTCCCCGACAAGTGGGTCCGGCCTACTAGAAGACCCTCCGACCTGTCAGTGGGCCCAACCGACCTGGTTGGCAGCCCACGCGACCTCCCCGAAAACCTCCCCGAGAAGATTCCCCGGATGACTTGATCTACTACGACCTCAAGACTTGGCATACAAGACAAAGACCTCGGTGGACCTCGCCCGCGCGGATCGACGGGATATGGCAAGATGTGTAATGTAGACTTAGGTCTCCCGGTCGTAACCGACCGAGTCCGGGAACCGACCTCATCCGCCGGCCAATATATGGCGGACGAGGAGACCCTTGTAACTCCCGACCAATCCTCAAGCTATCTACACCAACAACTGGACGTAGGGTATTACTCTCCGGAGGCCCGAACTAGTATAAACTTGTCGTGATCTCTATGTTCCGCGTACTCGTGTGCGACCTTCGAGTTATTAGCCATAGACACCTCCCTGCTGAACAACTAAACCACTGGGATTAGCACCCCAGTGGGCTGTCTAGATCTCACCATCTGACAGTTGGCGCGCCGGGTAGGGGCTGAGTCAAGGTTCTTCGTGCAACTCGATGGCTTCGACCAACGGCGTCCTCTTCCTTGAGAGCATGGCGGATATCCTCACCAACCCCGTCGACATCTGCTTTGGCTCGATGCCGGTGACATCCACCGCTCCAGTCGCCTGCCTCGTCATCGAAGGCAACACGGTCACCACCAACCAACAGATCGGAGCAGATCTGTCATCAGAGACCCACCCACCAACTCCTAGCGACCCGATCGGCGGGATTCATCATGTCGAGAGCATGCTCTCGGACACGATCAAAATACGTGAGCGTGTCAAACGCCCTCGCATGACCTCGTCAACCTCCGGCATGCCTCTTGGCTTGCGCAACACTTGCTCATGTAGCATCACGCTACATGAAGTGCAAGATCCGGATTGAATGCGGACCCAAGACCCAAGACCCAAGATTGTGGAAAGCTGCAGGGAATCACCTCGACGAACCATGCCCTATTCACGAGAAGCTTTGTCGACCCCTCACCATTGCTCACCGCCGTCGAATGAACCAAGAGTCGTCTCCGACCGCCTTGCGTTCCGGGTCGCCCATACAACAATCTCCCCGAACTATCCGGGGGAAGAGTTCGAGACCCCGGATCGCCGGATCTTGGTCGTCTCTCGCGGATGTGCCACCACAAGATGGAGAAACGGACGAGCAACGATAAGAGCTTGAAAATGCCAATGCTACCCGAGCTATCCAGCGACAACAAGAGCACGCCATCGCGGCCCCGTGTGCAGGCTAACCACCGGCTAATGCCGGTCAAGTTAACGTCAACATCGGGCAACAAGCACCGCGCGTACCGGCCGCCCCCACGGTAGCGACGCCGCGACGATCCACCTCGTGCTAACAGACTGCGTGCGCGAGATCTCCTCAGGGACTTCGAGCGCGAAGGACTCGAGTTTACAACTCACCGCAAACCAACTTGGGAGCCGCTCTTGCTGCTCTGAATCACCCTCAAAGATTCCCCAATGATCCGGCGTCTCCAAGCCAACATCCGCGTCGGCTCGCTCGCTCGGATCGAAGAAAGAGGTCCCGGATACGGCGGATGCGAGCAAGTTCTTACTCCGGAAGTAGATCGGAGCGTCCTCACCGCAGACGTCGTAGCCGGGGTCCCCTCGACCCCCGTGGGCCGAAGAAGGTCGAGGTGAAAATGATGTAATGAAACCGGCCAATCCCGCTGCCAACGCTGCAGCCAATGCTCCAGCCAACCCAGCGGCTAATGCTCCAGCAAACGCCCCGGCCAATGCTGCTGGCAATGCCGCCAACAACGCAACCAACGCTGCCAATATCCAGGGGAACCCCACCCCAAATCCAAGACGCAATGCAGGAGCTCAGCCTCCTCCGGTCCAGGCCGATCGTGAGGAGGGAAGTCAGCGTCACCGCATAAGAGATGAAGTCGAGATAGTACGACCGTGAGCATGGGGTCCCTGACGCCCTCGACGCCAACAACCCCATCCAAGCTACAGATCTCCGGATCATGCACGATCAGGAACCCCTACGACGTGCCCAGTACGACCAAGACAATGGCCCTCCCGATGATCTCTACATCATCCCTGCTCATCATGCTCCATCAGCAAGCCTGCGAGCGGTCAATAATTTCCCAGCTTTCTCACGTCTCCGGACAATCAGATACCCCAAAGACTTCAAGCCATCAATTGAGAAGTACGACAGTCGCTCCGACCCGAGTATATGGCTCAAAATGTACAGCATAGCGGCGCGTGCCTTTGGAGGCAATGAAGACCACATGGCGGGATACTTCCCCCTCGTGAAGGGCAAGGCACCACTCCTGTGGCTCGACAATCTCCCAGCAGAGTGCATCACCTCCTGGGCAACTTTGTCTCGCCTCTTCACGACCAATTACCAGGCGACCTACAATCGTCATGGCAATACTCACCATCTCGCCAGAGTGCGAATGAGAAGTGATGAAACTCTCCGCGAGTACACCAACCGCTACTTCGAGAACCGCAACACCCCCGCAGTGTCAAAGACGACGACGTCACCGCCTACTCCAAAAAGGGAGTCCCCAACATCAAGTTGTTTGAAAAGATCCACAAAGCCGACACAAAAACCATTGGTGACCTCATGGCCTACATCGACAAACTGGTTGACACGCAAGACGCGGTAATGCATGACTTCAACAGAGAAGACCATGATGACAGAAGCACCGAGTCGCGCAAGCGATCTGGCGAAGCCTATGTGACGGATCCACCAAGACCTTCCACCTTCATCGAGGGTGACTTCAATATGGTCATGGACGACTAGTGCCGCTTTCACCTCGACGCCAAGCACACCATGAGGGAGTGCGAGCAGTTGAAGCGTGCCCTTGGAGTCCCATCTACCTCCAAGAAGGCCAGAAGCAACGGCAACGATGAGCCGTAACGGTGGCCAACGCTTCGACAATCGTAAACCGTCGGCACGATCGACGAGATTACCGTGACCACAAGCACTATCCTCGCAATGATGATAGAGATCAACGCGATTATCACCTCGACTACCGCCGCAATGACGGACGTGACGACTATCGTCGCGACGACCGCAACGACGGGCGCGACGACCACGAAGCGATCATTGTGCCGATCGCCGTGATGATCGTCACAACGACCAACGAGACAACCGGCGGGATGATCGACGTTGCCGGGACGACCACGGTCCCCACGACAACAACCGCAAGGAGCGGACTCCACCGCCACCGCCCAAAGGGGCAACCCCAATGGTGCATTCTAGAAGGCCAACCGCGAGATCAATTTCATCATTGGAGGTCGCCAAGTGACCAAAAGCAACCGATAGACTCGATCAAACGCCAGGGAGATCGGACACGTCAACACCGAGAATCCGCGACCTCTCGCGGTGGTCCGAATTCCCAATCACTTTCTCCAGGAAAGATCATTGGCTTCATATCCCCGACCTCGGAACCTATCCGCCGGTCGTTAACCCCATAGTCAACGGGTCCCGGTTGCCCCGAGACCCTCATCGACGGAGGCGGCGGCCTAAACATCATCTTCATAGAGACGTTGCGCAAGATGGAGTTCGACTTCGACAAGATGACCGCTTGTGACGAACCCTTCTACGGGGTTGTGCCCGGAAAGGCTGCGTACCCCATATGTCGTGTATGTCTCCCGATCACCTTTGGCACAGAGGAGAACTTCCGTACGGAGTACCTAACGTTCGAAGTTGCAGACTTCCGCTCTTCATACCACACCATATTCGGTCGGCCTATGCTCGCCAAATTCACGGCTATACCACATCACACCTACCTCATCATGAAGATGCCGGCGCCTAACGGGATCCTCTCCGTCCTCGGAGACATCATGGTCTCCTACAATTGTGAAAGTGCCACTGTCGTGCTCTCCAAGGATTCTGCGATCAAAGCCGCAGCAATGGTCATGGTCGCTCGGGCGGCCAAGATCGACCAAACAACTCCGCAGGTACCGGTGTGGAAGCGCACAACCACAACGTTGGACCCGAGTCCAGTGTCGGGAAGGTTTGCCTCGGCCTGCCCGACGCATCCAAGGAATTCGTCATCGGGGGCCGACCTCGACCCCAAATAGGAATTCGCGCTCACCGGCTTCCTCGGGGACAACGCTGACATCTTTGCATGGAGTCCATCTGACATGCCCGGAGTCCCTAGGGAGCCGGCTAAGCACGGACTCGATGTTAGCAAGACCGGACGACCTATCAAGCAAAAGCTCCGGCGATTTGCAAAAGACATAAAGCAAGCTATAGAAGTAGAAGTCCGTAAGCTCTTAGGCTGCAGGTTTTATTAGAGAGTGTCAGCACCCGGTTTGGCTCGCAAACCAATTCTTGTACCAAAGAAAACTCGGTGGATTAAGGATGTGTATCGATTACACCGACCTTAACAAGCACTGCCCAAAGGATCTGTTTCCTCTTCCTCGTATTGATCAGGTCGTGGACTCCACGGCGGTAGCGTCCTACTCTACTTCCTCGACTGCTACTCAGGATATCACCGGATAGCCCCGCATCCCGACGATGAAGACAAAACAACGTTCATAACGCCTCACGACATCTATGCTATAAGGTCATGACCTTTGGCACGAAAAACACCTGGAGCAACATACCCGAAGGCGATCCGGAAGTGCTTGAAAACCTAATCGGAAAGAACGTCGAGGCCTATGTAGACGATGTGGTCATCAAGACCACGGTGAAGACAAGCTCATTGCCGCCTCACCGAAACCTTCGCCAATCTCCGAGAGTTCCGAAGTGGAAGCTCAACCCAACAAAGTGCGTCTTTGGTGTCCCCTCCGGATTGCTCCTGGGCTTCATGGTCGGGCACCGAGGCATTGAAGCCAACCCAGCGAAGATCGACGCTATACGCAAGATGGCTAAGCCATCCAAAAAGAAAGACGTCATGAAACTTACTCGCATGATGACGGCTCTAGGTCGTTTCATCGGCAAGCTCGGCGAAAAAGGCTTACCCTTCTTCAAGCTATTGAAGAAGGCCGACAAGTTCATGTGGGACGGCGAAGCCCAAAAAGCGTTCGAGGCTCTCAAAGAATCCTTGACGACGCCACCGGTTATGACACCTCCAATCCCGAAGGAAACACTCCTACTCTACATCTCCGCCACCACTAATGTGGTCGGCCACGGTTCTCGTCGCCGAACGAGAAGAAGAGGGATAGGCCTACCCCGTTCAACGACTTGTGTATTACGTGAGTGAGGTCTCGGCCGACGCTAAGACACGTTATACACAACCTCGAAGTTGCTCTACGCTCCCCGATTACGTCGAGAAAGCTTCGACATTACTTCCAAGCTCACAAGATCGTGGTTCCGTCTTCATTCCTCTTAGGAGAAATCATTCGCAACCGCGACGCCAATGGCCGCATCCTCAAGTGGTCAGTCGAGCTTGGAGAGTTTGAAATCGAGTTTTGCCCTAGGCAAGCGATCAAGTCACGGATCCTCGCAGACTTTGTGTCCGAGTGGACGAGAGATCCGGATGCCCCCTCCCAAGGAGCGGCACCGAACACCTTGGATAATTTATTTCGACGGTGCCCTCAACCTCGAGGGAGCGAGGCGCGGGTGTGTTACTTATTTCTCCTCGGGGAGAGCAGCTCAAGTACGTCCCGTAGATTCATTACAAGGCCTCCAACAACGACGCGAGAATATGAAGCCCGATCCACGAGGCTCGAATAGCCGGTGTCCCTTGGCATAAAGCGACTACGGCTTTTGGCGATTCCAAGGTCGTCATCGAGCAAGTCAACAAGGAGTGGGATCGCATCAAGTACACAATAGATGCTTATTGTGCTGAGATTCGTAAACTTGGAGGCCACTTCAAGGGGATCGAGTTCCAGCACGTCCCACGGAACAACAACGTCACCGCCGATGTGCTTTCCAAACTAGGCTCTCGTCGAGCTCTAGTCCCTGCAGGCGTGTTCGCCCAGGACCTATGCAAGTCTTCAATCAAGCTCTTGGATCCTGATAATCCGGAGCCATCTCCAAACGACCAAAGCTCAGCACCTCCCCGTGACGTGCTAATGTCGGAAAAAGAGGATGATTGGAGCAAGCCCTTCATAGACTTCATACTCGACCAACTCGTCCCCGACGACAAGGCAGAGCGAGAACGCATCACACGACGAAGTGCTAACTACTTTGTGATTGGTTCCGACCTATACAAGAAAGTAGCCTCTACTGGCATCTTGATGAAGTGTATCCTACGGTCAGAAGGTCTACAGCTCCTAGCTGAGATTCACAGCGGCGAGTGTGGCTGCCATGTGGCATCCACCAATTTGGTTGGTAAAGTGTATCGATCTGGATTCTATTGGCCCACGGACATAACTGACGCTAAAGACCTCATGAAGAGATGCGAAGGATGCCAATTCTTTGCCAAACAGCAGCACCTGCTAGCTCAGGTCTTGCGCACCATCCCTCCGTCTTAGCCCTTCGCTATGTGGGACCTCGATGTTGTAGGGCCGTTTCGTACCGCTCCGGGCGGCTGCAAACATATCCTGGTCTCGTAGACAAATTCACCAAGTGGATTGAAGTCCGACCCGTTGCGAAAGTAACGTCGGAAGAAGCAGTTAAATTCATTGGAGACATCAAACATCGCTTCGTTGTGCCTAACAGGATCATCACCAACTTAGGCAAAGCATTCACTAGCTCGGTCTTCTAGGACTTTTGCCAGGATAACCTCATCGACATCTACTACTCCTCGGTCGCCCACCCACGGTGTAACGGCCAGGTCGAGAGAACCAACAGCATGGTGCTCCAAGCACTCAAGGACCGTATCTACGACGACGCCTCCAACTATGCCACCCACTAGTTAGCCGAGCGGCCTCACGTGATTTGGGGCCTCGCAACTTAGATCGGCTCTCGCTACGGGCTTTTTCGCCCGTCTTTCCGGTTTATGGATCGAAGGCGTACTACCTACCGATGTCGCTTTCGGAGCTCCACGGATCCGAGTTCTACGAGGAAGGTGAGGCCGAGCAAACACGACGCATCGACCTCAACGGCCTCGAAGAATAAAGACTCGCCGCCGTCATGAGGACAAGCTCGTCATGACCAACGGCTACGTCGCTATCATGATCGCAACATTAGGGAAATTTCCTTCAACATTGGCGACCTCGTCCTTAGACGCATCCGGAAGACCGACGGCATGCACAAGCTCTCTGCCCCTTGGGAGGGACCTTTCATCGTCACAGAAGTCATCAGCCCGTCTACATATCGACTCCAATGGGGCGACGGGTAAGGAGTACCCAACCCTTGGAACGTGGAGCATCTATGATGATTCTATCTGTAGAATAGTTTTAAATTCAAGTTATATATTTCCTTTTTTGTACCCTACTTTTTTCAGATTAAATAAATATTTTAAGCAGTCATCTGCTATGAGTCGAGCACTACCTCCTTTTTCCTCATGCTTCCCCCCTCAACATGCTCGGGGGCTTGGCTAAAGCCAATATATGGGTTGCAAACCTGGGGTTTTTGTGGAGTCTCTCTTAGTCCTTCCCCTCGACATGCTCGGGGGCTTGGCACAAAGCCAACCCAAGGGTCATCCCGACCTAAGGACACTATCCCTAAACAAGTACGAAGCCTCTCGCCGCCATGAGCATGCTTGGTCGCCAAGAACTGAGCCCTAGGCTCCTCCCTCGCGCGCCGACCTCTCGTAAGCCTCCACGGCGAGCCGTGGAGGTCGGTAAGCCGACCTCTCCTTGAGTAGTGGTTAGCGAGTCAAGAACATAGTACGTCGCAATCTACAAGACCAACCAAACTCGTGCGAGGCAAAAGGCAAGTACTTCGCTAGGGTCTCTTCAACATATCCTTGAAGCATTATTATTTACAAGTCATGAGAGGAGGGAAGGGGAGTACAGCTCCTAACTACTACCGGCCGCCATCGCCGCCGCCATCTCCACCGGCTCCACCATCGCCTTCGAAGTCGATGTTCTCCATCACCTCGTTGGCGGCATCATCAACTTCAAGCTCCAGGGCCTGAAGGTCCTTCATGGTGTCCGCACCTCCCTTAATCTTGGCCATGTCGACCTCAGGATAGTGAGACTTGACTCTCACTAGTTCATCGGTCGCAGCCGCCAAACTCGTCGCCCTCAGTAAAGTCAAAAGCCTGATAGGAGTATCCACCAGGCGATCAACAATGAACTGTCGTCGCTCTCCTTCCGAACGGTATGCAAGGCATTGCAAAATTGGCGACACCCTTGAGATCGGTCGGCTCCACCTCATACCTCGCAATAGTGGTTTGGTCATTCTCCAATGACTTCAAACCAACTTCGAACTCGGCTTCAAGGCCCCGACGAGCTTCTCGTCTCATAAGCCGCTTTTGAGATACGACGTACTCACCGTCGCAGCTTCTTTCATCGCTCGTTTGAGTGCCGGGCCTCCGGCCTCGCTCTCCCGGATCCTTATCTCCGGATCGCGAATCTTGCTCCCGGAGGTCGCCGGAGCGTTCTTCGGTTCCTCCTCACGGTTACGGAAGTCCGCGAGATACAACGCTTAGTGACCTCCTCTTTGATGGGATCATTAACACAAAAAAAATCGACCTACCGCAGCCGCGATATTAAATTGCACGGTAGCCTCCACGGCCTTGCACCTCTCCTCGGCGAGCTCGTGCTCGAGCTTCTTCTTATCGGCGGCCGCCGCCCTCGCGGACCTCCTTGAGCTCTCGCTCAAGGTCGATAATCCGCTGCTCCTTCGCCGCCGCATCCCTCGGCGGGTCGACCGACCCTTGACCCTCTCTCGCCGGTGAGCGCCACGGCACGACAAGATCGTCGGCAATACTTCAATCACATACAACCAAACCACAACAACACGTCGTAAAACACCTACCGTCAGCGCATTATTGATGGTGACGATGTTGGTCCTCAAGGTCTGCATGTCCTCGTTATATTCAAACCAGTCCTCCTGCTAAGGGGTGTGATTCCAATTAATGGTGCGCCGTGGCAACCTTGGGCTCAAAGACGAAGATGGTGGTACATGTGCGCCAGATGTTTCTGGACCTCCTGGCACCAGGTTGATCTGAGGCTGGTCCCCGACCGTGTCCTCACCCCCACTAGGAACCGTCCCGATGGGGTCGGTGTCAATAATTGTTGGGGAGGCCGTTGCCCCGACGTCCCCAGCTGAAGTCCTGACACCTTCAGCAACTCGTGGGGGAGTACCCACCCTCGCATCAGCTACAGGTGGCGAAGTCACCACATTCTCAACCGCTCCTCATGGTGGGGTAGCGGTGCACGCGTCATCTGCAAGCTCCTCCCCCACGACCTGTGGCTCAAGCGACCTCGTGCGGGAGGGAGACATCTGGGCAATTGGCACCCCCTGTGGCCTCGCCACCGGCCTGCATGACAAAGCACCTCGTCAAGACGAAAATCAGATAAGGAGTACAAACACAGCACCAGCCCTCAAGATTTTACCTCGTCACCGCAGGAAGCCGAGCCTTCGGCCAAAACACCCGAGGCTAATAGCTGCAGGCATCCTCGCCTGCGCCGCTGCAGCACTGCGCTGTGCCTCCAATCCATGTCGGAGGGCATCCTCCGACGTCTTCTGCACCAACTCCCACTACCTCTTGGCAGCAGGACTCTCCGACCTCCTCGTAGGTCGCTCATGGACCGGCAATTCTGCGATCGTCTCATCTTTCTCTTTCTCCAACTCTTCTTCCTCCTCTTCCGACTCAACCTCACGTGAGCGAGGTGTTGGAATCAACGGAGTGACCACCGCCGGAGGGGAGGCCGCCCTCCTCTTCCTCTTCTTCTTCTTCTCTGCGGCCTTAACCGCAGCAGCGGCCAGCGAGAGGCCGACTACTTCCCCACCGCCGACCTGGTCGTCCCGCGCCGCACCTTCGTAGCCCCACCGGCGTCTAGGGCCGCTCCGGTGTCCCCACCCTTGGCCTCATCACCGGTATCCTCGTCGGCCTCCACCGACGAATCTAATTCATAAAACTCCGGCGGACGACCCGCCGGAGGCTTGTACTTGTTCGACCTGAGTTTTCTTCGGTGCAGCTCCCCCTCAGGGAGGGGCGCTGGACACAACATTTGAAGCTCGCACATCTGTGAGGTGGACGATATCGAAGTTATACGACCTAACAATAACCAAAGAAAAATACAACAATTTACAGATAGATCTCAGGATCTTACTGGGTCAGCATGCCTCTTCAACGAGTGTGCCTTGGGGCACTTCTTCACTTTTACTTTCCCAGAATACATCTGGAAGACTCGAGCCACCATCTCCTCCCTGGAGACCTTGCGCTTGACCTCGCGGGTGGGGTCCGATTGCTCGCAATATTCATACGCCGGATGGACCCGATCCTTGATCGGTTGGATCATCCGACGACAGAACGACCTCGCCACTGCCGCTCTGGTTACTCCCCGTCCCTTCATGTCACTGACAAGCTCCAGGCCCCCCTTGAGGCCCTCGAGTTCACGGGTCGAGAGCCCTAGATCCAATTCACTTATCTTCGGCCGGCTTGTGGCCGCACGGCGTGGAAGACAAGGAATTTGATCCGCAATATAAAACCATTCCGACCTCCACCCGGCGGTGTTGTTAGGGAGGTCGGTGTCTATCCACTCGCCTTGAGGCCCGACCTCAAGTTAAACATCACGACCCCCACCGGACCCGACCTCTTGCCGCTAATCTTAATACGAAAAAAGTATCTCCACAACAAAAAGTGCGGTGGTATCCCCGGATACGCCTCACAAAAATGGATGAAGGTCGAAACTACGGTGGACCGAGTTGGGAACAAGATGTACCGGCTCCGGCCCGGTAGTAGTACAACAAGCCGCGTAAGAAATCCCCTGCCGGGAGGTTGAAGCCGCGCTCAAAGAAGGAAGCGAAGATGTCCTGCTCCTTGATGTCCTCGCTCGGGAACTCTTCCCCGGCGGCGGCCCTCCACTCCACCTCCGCCTTCGGGCTGCCGCAGCACCCCTCACTCAACCAGCGCCTGGATCTTGGCCTCAGTCATCGTCGACCGGACCCATGCCGTCCGCGGGTCCGAGATGCAAGCCGCCTCCACCGCCATCTCACTGCTAGGGTTCGAGCTAGATCTAATATGGCACAGATTTTTAATGCACATGCACCGAAGAATCGAGGCACAGAGCGGTGGCGCTAGCTCGGGTCTAGCCGGAGTTGGGAGCTGGGCGAGTGAGCTTGAGGGTGTGGTGGTCGCAAGACCACTGTGGAGCAAGAAAGAGAGAAAGCGACGGGAGCGACAACGACTGCGAGGAAGAAGATGAAGGGAATGGGGTCAACCCCGCCCCGGGCCGTCCTATTTATAGGGGGGTCCACTGAATCTATCTGTCGCGGTTCCTTCCACCGTACAAAATGCTCCAAAGGCTCTATCCCGAGAAATTCGCGAGAAGATTAAGGCAGAATTTTTGCCAACAGACTACAGCTACGACCTAAATCCAAGTTTAGGTCATTAGCCAAAAAGACAACATCAGGTCATCCTAATGGCAAATCATTTTGCAAGCCCCCACGTCAAATTAATATAGGTCTTTGACAAATCATTTTGCCAAATTGACCAAGTACATGACGAAGAGAGCGAACATTACATGGATTACCCCCCGGGGTACCTAGTCGCCTACGATCTCATTGGATCCGGAATCCGAAGGTACTTAAGTCACATGCGACCTCACCGGATCCGAACCCGATACACAAAATAAATATACTACAAGGCACTGGGCTAGCCGGAGCAGCGCTTACCACGACCTACTTTGCCGGAGCGAGTACATCGCGAGACTTCTCCTAGCACCGGGACCTTGATGGCGGCCTTGCGGGAGCCAACGCGGGACAACACGTAATCTATGGCATGCTCGGCTCCAACTATTAGAATGGAGACACGAGCTTGCTCTTCGGCATTGAAAACCAAGCCCTGGTGAGCTCTCGGTGCTCACCGGTGACGTCTGCTATAGCTCCATCTCGAACAAGCACTCACCTCCAAACTCGCCCGGTACCACGCATAGGGCCGGGCTCGGAGGATGGAGATGTTGCCTACACTTCGCGAGAATTATCCTAGCTCCAAGCACCTACAAGAACAAAGCTCTACAATCGGTGGACGAACACATGCCCACGGCATGGTGAGAACATCACACCGCAAAGATCATAGCTCAATGGCGCTCGGAGCATGCCTCCCCCTCTTCGGCCTCAAAGGTGCTATTTATAGCCGACACCGCGCCCTAGGCGCGTGGCGAGGTATTGACTCGTTGACACGTGATAATGGGACCTGTAGAATGTGCATCATTCAAGGTGATGATATTACTCTTTCGACTCACGACGTCTTTGTCGTTTGCGCATCAATGATGCCTAAGCCCCCGACGCGAGGTCACATGGCTACGGTAGCCCCCTTGATCATTGGGCGGTTTGTCGTTTCTGGGTAGCAAGGGCATCTCCGACCACCGTTGACCCGTGACTCGTAGTCTACGCTACACGGCAAGACCTTACCCCGTGTCGGATGGCTCCGCACCTAATTTAGCCCCCTCTTTTCGACTACAATTTCACGTCTTTCCTCTACAACCTGATATCTTTATTTGCACCCGCTAGGCTCTGCGTCCTGGTGCACCCGCTATGGCTCTGCACGTAAACGGGCCTATTTCAATCAATCTATATTTCTGTCTCATGAGCAGAATGGTCATAGGTTCGATTGAAGACCTTCCGAGGTAGGCGTGCCTCGCTGCTTTGCCAGATCCTTCTGGACGCCTGGAAACCTACAAGTACCATGGAAATGAGAAGCATTAAGAAGATCTACAATTTTCGTTGGGCCTCCGTGGCAGGTGTGCCTAGTGTTGCTAAGGTTGCCAATAATTTAGGTTCATGGCTCCGCTGGATGGTCAACAGCTATGTTGATCATCTGGACACCAAAATGACCTACTCGAGGACGGTGTGCCTTAGTACCTTGGCCTTGCAATACCTTGGTATGTTCACGGTCCTGCCAACCTAGTTGGGCACCCCGGATGTCCGACCTTCCGAGGTCGGTGTGCTTTTGTAGCCCTGTCAGCCGGCTCTGAACACCAAAAATTTTGCGTCGGGAATGAAGGCCTCCCTGAGGGGTGCGCGTCTGATGGCCCTGCCAAGTACTTCTGGGTGCTTGGGCGCTTCCTATTTGAGACCTTCCTGAGGTCGGCATGCCTCGAGTGGCTGCGGTCTCTTGCGGCTATGCAAGATATCTAGATGTCTCCACACTTCATACATTTAAAATCAACGCACGTTTCAAGATCCTACCGGGTATCCTCGGATGCGGTCATTAATGATTTGATGCTGTTCAAGGTCGACACGCCTACAAGGCCTCCCTAAGGTCGGCCCCCGCCAAACTCCTTGGAGCTATGCTAGGAGATCTAGGTGTCTCTACACTTCGTTCGATCAAGACCATGACTCGCTTTTCTTCTCTTCTTTGAGCATTAAAACAGCCATGCTTGCCTACTTCAATGCTCGAGGACTACTCTACAAGTGCGTCTTCGACGCCCTCTTGTTTTCCTCGTCGCACCGACCCGTTGGGAAACCTCGTTTCTCATCACGTCGTTACTCGACCTACTATTTTCTCTTCTCTTCTTTTTGGACCATCATACGGCCATCCCGCCCGCCATGATGCTTGGATACTACTCATGAGTGCAACTTCGATGCCGTCCGAATTTTTTCATTGTCGTTTCGATCTATTGGAAGCCTTGCTTCCTATAGGTCGTCACTTGACCTTCCTTCGTTCGGCAATACTTCAAACGAGGTCGGTACGCTAAGTCGATTTGTTCTTTTCTTTTTGGACCGACGTGCATGCTATTCAACATGTCGATAGCTCTACGACTTAGTCATGACCTTTCTAAGGTCGGCGCGCCGACACCTCGCTCGGGGGCTTGTGAGACATGGGTACCCCCGGGTCCCCACCGACCGGGCTCATGGTCGTCCCCGACAAGTGGGTCCGACCTACTAGAAGACCCGCCGACCCGTCGCTGGGCCCAACCGACCTAGTTGGCCGCCAACGCGACCTCCTAAAGACCTTCCGAGAAGATTCCCCAAATGACTTCATCTACTACGACCTCAAAACTTGGCGTACAAGACAAAGGCCTCGGTGGACCTCGCCCAAAGCGGATCGACGGGATAAGGCAAGATGTGTAATGTAGACTTAGGTCTCCTGGTCATAACGGACCGAGAGTCCGGGAACCGACCTCATCCGCCGGCCAATATAAGGTGGACGAGGCGACCCTTGTAATGCCCGACCAATCCTCAAGCTATCTACACCAACAATCGGACGTAGGGTATTACTCTCCGGAGGCCCGAACCGTATAAACTCGCCGTGTTCTCTCGTGTTCCGCATACTCGTGTGCAACCTTCGAGTTCTTAGCCTTAGACTCCTCCCCACCGAACAACTAAACCACTATGATTAGCACCCCCGTGGGCTGTCTAGATCTCGCCATCCGACGGTTGTACTTGCCATTCTCCTTCAACACACTCAAGTCTCCCTTAAGCTTTTCAACCTCTTGCATGAGTTCATCATTTTCTTTGGCAATGAGGTCATCACGAGATTCTACAAATATATACTCAATTATAACTATTGATCATGTGCATGTGTTTGAAAGAGGTTGCATGAATTTTACCGAAGAAAGAACAACCGCATGAGCTATTTCTAGTGTTGCATAAGAATCTACAAGCTTCACATGAGAACACTCGAGTTCTTTGTGTTTAGATTGTAGAGCCATATGCTCACTAGTGAGTTGTCGGTGTTTTAGACCGGCAACCTACTAAGGGGAGTACCCGAAGTAGATGAATGTGGCCTCGCCGAGATCGGTAACTCGAAGGAAGAGACACGTGGCACACAATTTAGACGAGTTCGGGCCGCAAGGTGCGTAATACCCTACGTCCCGTATGCTTTGTGTAGCTCGGGATTGATTGGGTACGATTACAAGGTGATGCAATCTTACGCCGTGAGATGAGATGATGAGAGAGGGGTCCCCGCCTCGCCTTATATAGTCCGGGAGGCGGGGTTACAAGTCGGAATAGGGGAGAGAGTACTAGTCGAGTACGTCTAGGAGTCTTCCATACGGTGCGGGACATGTACGGCTTCCTAACCGAGTACTTCTCCTCTCGTAGCCTTGTGCTTCATGCCATCGATGTACCGTGCGGCGCAAGTTAGGTAGTCCCAGGGGCCCACCGAGTAGTCGGTCCTGGTACCCACCGAGATAGTGGGCCTAGGGAGGTCCCTATGATAAGCACCCGAGTACTTCGTAGTCGAGAAGGATAGCTTCAAGTAGTTTTGACGCCCTTAACGAGTAGTCCTCAGGCGTCCCCGAGTACCACAAGTCGAAAGTCCTCAAGAGTAGTCGAAGCATCCCGAGGCTGGAATGTACTCCAGCTGAATGTTTGAGCAATCTTGAAGTCTTCTCGAGTAGTCCCAAGCGTCCTCGAGTGCTGCCCTTGAAGGTCTTCAACAATGCCCGAGTTGTCTTGATGCCGAAACAGATATGGAAGTGCGATTGCAAAACCGCACTCCATATGGAGTAGCCCCCAAGCCTTAGGTTGAGTGGTAGACTCTGGCTGAGGGTCCATCTCGAAGTTTTGACAAGAATATCCCGAAAAATCCGAAGAAAAAACCGAAGGACGCGTGGCACGGAGCCCCCGAGCCTTGAGTCGAGTACTTCCTCTTGAATTGAAGGGTCATCTTGTAGAATGTGTCCCGAGATGCTCTTGAATCTTGCCGCTTCCCGGAAGTCGAGTAGAAGTAGCCGAGCCCCCGAGGTGAGGCGCGTCGTCTAGTTGAAGTTGAAGGGTCACGCGCGGCCGCCGAGTCGGACGAGCGCGGACTTATCCATCCGGCCGTTGGAGGGCCGCGTTGACTTATAAATAGAAGCCAAAACCCTTAGGGTTTTTCACCCTACGCGACCGCGGTCACTCCCCGGCGGATCCGGCCGGAAATCACCACTAGAGCACACCGCCGCCACTGAGTCAAGCGCAAATGCGAGCGCGCCGCCGTAGAGAGCGACCACGGTAGCTACGAGCGGATGCGCGTGAAGACACCGTGCACTTGGAGGATGAAGCCATCTCCATCGAAGACCGCGAAGGCCGCCGGTGGAAAGAAGAGGGGCCGTGAGGAGGCCGCCGGATGCCGCGGGGGACATCACCGCCGGTGTCCCTCGCCGCGGCCGGATCCGAACCGTGAGTGGAAGAAGTCCAAGGCGAAGACCGAAGACTTGCTCGCCCTTCTCAACAGTGGATTCCTGCGCGAGAAGGAGGTGGACATGTGGAGGGCCGCCGCCGGGGATCCGTACCCCATGGAGAAGAATCCAGATGAGATCCCGATGTTCGCGCGGTTCGCGGAGCGCGGACTATCTCTCCCGGCGAGCGACTTCTTCAAGGGGCTCATGGGGTACTACGGCATCGAGTACCTCAACCTCAACCCCAACGGTATCTTCCACACCGCCGTCTTCGTACATTTCGCGAAGCCTTTACGGGGATCAAGCCCCATTAGATTTTGTTCGGAAATTCTTCCGGTGAAGCCGCAACCCGGCGCCGCGCAACCCGCGAGTAGTTGGTGGAGCGGGGATCCCGCTTGAGGGAGGCCGCCGCCGAGCGAGCGCACCTCTCCTACAAGGCGATAGACTCCAATCGGGATTGGAAAGCCAAGTGGTTCTACGTCACGAACCACCATCCGGAGCCGCCGAAGCCGAGCGGGAAGCCGGCCAAGCATCGCCCGTGGTGGAACTCGGAGCCGACGATGCAGGAAGGGATCCAGCTGCCCGAGTTGTTGGCGCGGATCAAGGCGCTGAGGGAAGCCGGACCGAGGGCCGAGCACGTGGCCTTCGGCTTCATGAAGCGCGGGGTGCGGCCGGCCGATGGCTCGCGACACCCCGGGGGTACGAGTACACCGGCGACGACGGCACGTCGCGGATGCCCGGAGACGAAGTCGACGACGACGACATTGTTGACGGGCGGCCCGCATCTTCAAGGATATGCCGCCGTACACGACGTGCCCCGTACGGAGTACTCCGCCGCGCGCCCACCAAAGGAAGTAAGTAGCCGCATCCATAGTCGGGTATCCATTGCATGAGAGTAGTCGCACCGATAAGTGGCTCTTCTTGCGGGATGACTTGAAGAAGTTCGTCTCCGAGCCAAGGCTAAGGAGCGGTGAGAAGTTGGCGAAGGAGACGACACCGTTGTCGTCGAAGACACGTCTGATGAGGACGACGACGAAGAGACGCTGCAGGACCGCTTTCGACCGCGGTCGAGGTTTAGCCGTCCTGGCTTACCTCACATCCCTCTCGTTCAGGATCAGCCGACTATCCTGGAGGCTAGTCTGCCCGCGCCACCCGGGAGGCCACGCAATGTGGCCCGAAGCGTGTGGCCAAGAAATTGAAGGTCACGAGACCACGTCCCCGGAGGTAAGCCGTCTTGAGTAGTGTAGTTGAGTACGATGTCTCGAGTTCACGTGTTGACGATGAAGTTTCCTTGCTTGCGGGAGATACCGCCTACGGAGCCCGTTGAGCGGGCGACGGAGGCGAGTGGGACACGGTGGGGGAGGCCGGCGGAAGTCGTAGCCCGGCCCCCCCCCCGTCGAAGAACTCTTAGCGCGGATGGAGCGCCGGCCCCTCGCTGCTCGGGGGGGAGTGCGGAACCCGCCGCTACTGCTGCGGAGGAGGCGGCGGTCGCGAGAGGTGCGGGAGGAGGCGCCTGCCGAGGCCGGGACTGGTTGATATCGCCAGCATCCTCGGCGCCCCAACCGTGACAGTAGTCCGGTCGAGCCTGTAAGTGTTGAATCTTCCCGAGTAGTACTTGATGTGGTAGTCGTACTTGATTGACAACCGGCTTGTGTACTCTGCAGGAAATCGACGGATCTGTCCTGGGAGGGGGATGAACCCGCCGCAGCGGTGGCGGAAGAAGAAGCCGCGCCGCCCGCTGAGGAGTCCGCTCCCGCCCCTCAGGCGGAGCCCGAAGCGCCGGCCCACCGAGGCTGCGTTGCTCCGAGGCCGCCGTAGTTGAAGGTGAGTACTCTACTGTGGTTGAAATGCCTTCGTAGAGTAGACGTAGTCGCCATGTTGACCGATACACTTGTCTTTCGTCGACGGTGCCGAGGCCGAAGGAAATGAGATCCCGTCGGCGGTGCTCGTAGAAGACGTGGCACCGGAGACTCGGAGGCTACCGTAGAAGCCTCCGAGCCGATGGAGGTGGCCACCGGAGAAGCCGCCGCGACGGCCGGAGGAGAGGAGGCCGCCGCACAACCGAGAACCCGCTGCGGGAGGTGGTCGTCCGCTCGCCGAGAGATCCGGGACGCGGAGCCAATCGGCTCGGCACCGATGACCGAAGCCGCTACGAGTAGTCGTGGCGGGATCGAGTTGTTGGCGGACGACTTGGTCGATCCGGCAACGGTGGCTCGGCATCCGGAGGCGGTCCGCCATGCCGAGCAATGGATGAAGGTGAGTAGTCATAACTCTCGAGTAGTCAATCCTTTAGCGTTGAGTACCCATTTGATGTGAGTTGTCCGTGCGGGACGTCGGCGAGAGGTCCCACCCGAAGTCGGAGATGCTTCGGGGGTACGGCGACGCGGTGCTTCGGGCCGAGACACCTGGAAGATCAACTCGTGAAGTCCGGAAGCACGCCGCCGCCATGCGGTCAAAGCCGGACACCGCCTTCACTAAGTACCATAATGACATCCAGGAGATGCAGGCGAAGAGCGACGACTTGGTGCGGAGGAACAAGTCGCTCCGCAACAAGAACAAAGGTACACCACTTGTCTTGTTGAGTACTTGTTGGAGATCGAGAGGTAGTCTAACCCGCTATGCCTTGTTGTTTGCAGAGCTTGAGACTAGGGTAGAGCAGTGAAGACTTCGGAGACCGATCTCAAGAATCTCTTCTACCGGGAGCGGGGAGGCCCGCCGAGTGCGGAGTTAGATTATAAGGAGCTTGCTTACGAGGGCGACAAGCACATGGAGCTCCGTATTGCATCGGATCGTGACCTCGTCAATCGCTACAAATCATTGCGAGAAGCGAACGAGGATTGCGAGAAGGCGCGGGCCCGGCTCAAGGAACTCGAAGAAGCCGCGCTCCCCATCGCGAGGGCGCTGGGTGCCCCACCCCCGGCCGGTCCCAAGATAGCACCGCTGGTGGATCGGTTGAAGGAAGCCCCCAGCCGGCTGGCGGCCTATGTGAAGCACTTGGCGAGGTCGATCCCGAACTAAGTGCTGGCCTTCATGAAGTCTTACTTCCCAAAGGCACCCGTAGACATAGTCGCTGGTGGACTAGCCGCCAACTGCACCGACGAGCAGTATGCGGAGCTGCTGGAGCAGATGGCGCCCATTGCAGATCAAGTCGCCGAAAAACTTAATCTCCAGCAGTATTGTAATAGTTAGCTTGTAGCAGCAGATGTACAAAAACAATTGTAATGAAATTGTTTAAGTATGAATGAAGAAAATTTTCCATCAATGAGTACTCGTTGCCGCGATCTTGGAGTGCGGAGTCCCATCGTGGAGTTGTCGCGAGTAGTTGTACTCGGCAGTAGTAGTCACGTTAAGGGAGGAAGACAGTAAAGCAGTTGATGAACAATCAAACTTTATTACTGAAGAAGTACACCTATGTGGCCAGTGCCGTAGTTACAGAGTAGTCGCCGGACTCGGAGGCTGTCTACGGCTAAGAAGTGCTAGGGCGTGTAGCCGCTTACGACGGTAGATCCGTAAGTAGCCGTATAGGCCGGATCTAGAGGTACATGGTCTCTCGGTAGACCGCCGCTAGAGTCCTTTGTCGCTCGTCGCGGCCCCGGATCCGTAGGTAGCGACATGGGCCGGATTACGGAGAGGAGTAGTCCGGAGGCCGGTGCACGGACCGGAGGCCGCTTACGGCGAAGAGGTAGTCGGAGGCCGGAGCCCGGGCCGAGGGCCGCTTACGGCGGAGGGGTCTTGGTGTAGTCGCGCAGACTTGAGCCCCTAGAGTAGTCGTGTAGACTAGGCGTAGAACCGACAGAGTTGGTCGACGTTCCATGAGTTGTTGACGTCTTCGCCTTCAAGTGTCTAGAGGCGGTAGGAGCCTGGCCCGGTCACCTTTGCCACGGTGAAGGGACCTTCCCAGAGGGAGCTGAGCTTGTGTAGTCCTTCCGTATTCTGGATGCGACGGAGGACGAGATCACCGACGTTGAAGGAGCGTTCCTTGACATTGAGATCATGGTAGCGTCGTGATAGAGGCGGAGTGCCCGATCTTTCGGTGAGTGGAGATAGCTTCGATGCGGTGGGAGACGACCCTCACGATCCGACTACGACGAGCGAGACTCGAAGCGCCAATGCAATCGCCGAACCAACTCCCGATGGTTACCGACCTTGCCGGCGCAAGATCGGCCGGATCACCAAGATCAATTCCCGTGCGCAATCGAAGAACGAACAAGAATCCGAGGCAAGCAATCTTAATATCACTCGAAAGTGGAGTTCGAATCACGAGAGGACGGCATGTATTTGTGTGTGTTCGGTGTAGCTAAAGCTAGATGTAAAACAAAACTCCGGTCCGAAAATTAAAGAGAAGTCTATCTAAATAGGGGGCGCGGCTTACGGCGGATAAGGAAGGGCATGCGGCCGGGGAGGAGGGTGGCGGCGCCCAACCCTAGACGCCCCAACCCGGAGGCCGCTCGTTGGGCCATCTTCTATGCTTCGGACCTTCGTTCTTCAATAGCATGATGTAGTTCAATTCCCTTGCACGAGCCCGAGTAATTGGCCCGAGGTGGAGGGAATGACGTCCGGGCCGGAGGTGCGCTTAATGGTGTAGATGGCGCCCGAGGTGCTTCCGGTGCCGCCTGGTGTAGATGTACGTGGTGCTTCGGTGCTGCAGGTGTAGATGTACGTGTGATGTAGTTCGT
The DNA here is from genome assembly GCA_947561735.1 of Cenchrus americanus. NCBI lineage: Eukaryota > Viridiplantae > Streptophyta > Magnoliopsida > Poales > Poaceae > Cenchrus > Cenchrus americanus. The sequence continues at coordinate 140,256,707 of OX387240.1, forward strand.
GTCCTCATCATCCTCCCCTTCTTGAACTGAAGTCGTCCTCGACGGCAACTCGTCATCTTCTCCCGCGTATGGTTTCAAATCGCAACATTAAAACTAGTGGAAACACCAAACTGCGCAGCGCAGGTCAAGAACATAAGCATTTTCATTAATCTTGGTTAGCACTTTAAAAGGACCAGCAGCACGAGGCATTAATTTAGAACGGCGCAAAGCGGGAAAACGATCCTTTCGTAAATGCAACCAAACCATATCACCAGGCTCAAAAGTAACAAGTTTTCTACCTTTACTACCAGCAACTTGATACTTAGCATTAGCAGCAGCAATGTTTTGGTGAGTTTGTTCATGCGGATTAATCATTTGTTCAACATGTGCAACAACTTCTATGTGCGGGAGGTCCTCGGCATCAAGCGAAAATAAATCAATAAGCGCCCGCGGAATGTAACCATACACAATCTGAAAAGGACTCATCTTTGTAGAAGAATGTGTTGCATGATTATAAAAAAACTCAACATGAGGCAAACAATCTTCCCAACGTTTCAAATTTTTATCTAGAACAGCCCTAAGCATGGTTGACAAAGTCCTATTAACCACCTCGGTTGCCCATCGGTCCGAGGGTGACAAGTTGTACTAAACAGCAATTTAGTTCCCAATTTATTCCAAAGTGATCTCCAAAAATGACCGAGAAACTTAGCATCACGATCGAGAGACTATTGTATTTGGAATACCATGCCAACGAATAATCTCTCTAAAGAACAAATCAGCAACACGACTAGCATCATCGGTCTTATGACAAGGTATGAAATGAGCCATTTTGGAGAAACGATCAACAACCACAAAAATGCTATCCCTCCCCTTCTTAGATCGAGGCAATCCCAAAACAAAATCCATCGAAATATCAAGCCAAGGAGAGGTAGGGACGAGGCAAAGGCATATACAAACCATGGTTGCTCAAACGTGACTTAGCTTTCGACAAGTAGTGCAACGTGCAACAACGCGCTCAACATCTTTGCGCATCGGGGCCAAAAGAAGTGGGCAGCCAGCACCTCATGCGTCTTGTAAACGCCAAAATGCCCCATGAGACCACCTCCATGTGCTTCCTGCAACAACAACGGACGAACCGAACTAGCTGGAACACACAACTTGTCAGCGCGAAACAGGAACCCGTCCTGCAGGTGAAATTTGCCCCAAGGTTTCCCATTAACACAATGAGCGAAAACATCTTTAAAATCAGCATCGTCCACATATAAATCTTTCACGGTTTGCAAGCCAAAAATTTTAAAATCTAACCGTGACGATAGTATAACGACGAGACAAAGCATTAGCGATAACATTATCCTTCCCGTTCTTGTGTTTTATGATGTAAGGAAAGGACTCAATAAATTCGACCCATTTAGCATGACGACGGTTCAGATTTGTTTGGGTACGAATATGTTTCAAAGCCTCATGATCCGAATGAATTATAAACTCGCGATGCCAAAGATAGTGCTGCCATGTTTGCAAAGTTCGCACTAAAGCATAAAGTTCCTTATCATAAGTTGAGTATTTCAAGCTAGCGCCACTTAATTTCTCGCTAAAGTAAGCAATCGGTTTACCTTCTTGTAACAAAACAGCACCTAGCCCAATACCACTAGCATCGCATTCAAGCTCAAACACTTTAATAAAATCGAGGCAACCGCAAGAGAGGAGCGTGGGTTAACTTATCTTTCAATGTGTTGAACGCTACCTCCCGTGCATCACTCCAAGCAAAAGGAACATCTTTCTTTGTAAGCTCATGTAGAGGTGCTGCAATGGTGCTAAAATCACGGACAAAACGGCGGTAGAAACCCGCAAGACCAAGAAAACTCCGAATCGGGTAACCGTTGTCGGTGTAGGCCACTCCCGAATAGCATCAATCTTGCTTGTTGTCCATCTCAATACCCCGTGGAGTAACAACATAACCAAGAAACGAGACACGTTGTGTGCGAGAAGATGCATTTTTCAATGTTAGCAAATAAATGGGCAGCCCTCAACGCGTCAAAAACAGCACGCAAATGTTCTAAATGCTCTTGCCATAGACTTGCCGTAAATCAAGATATCGTCAAAATAGACAACGACAAACAATCCTATGAAGGGCCTCAGAACTTCATTCATCAAGCGCATAAAAGTGCTTGGGAGCATTAGTCAAACCAAACGGCATAACCAACCATTCATATAAGCCAAATTTAGTTTTAAAAGCCGTTTCCATTCATCTCCCAATTTCATTCTAATCGATGGTAACCACTACGCAAATCGATCTTAGTAAACGAGAATGGCACCACTAAGCTCATCTAGCATATCATCAAGGCGTGGTATAGGGTGGCGATTGTTGGGGGTACCCGAAAAATTCGGAATACTACCCTAACACAAGTGAAAGTTCTTAACACGTTCAATTGCACGGTTAAGGCACAAAGAGATTGAAATTCCTCCTACCAATAGCACAATTCCCAAAAAAGTCTGAATCCGTTTACACGTGCCCTCGCGCCCCTTTTATAGGGAGACGAAGGGACTTTTACATTCCGATAACACCCTCGGGCTCGGAGAATATTCCTAATGTGAACACACACAAGAATGTCTTTTCCCCCCTTACACATTTACAAGTCTGCCACTAGTTCACACTCTAAGCCGGACTTTTTGGGACTACAACTTTGACTTTGCTTCTCCCGTGATTCGTGAATGTCTTCGCCCGAAATTCTCGAACTAGGTCTTCTACGATTCCCGAAGTGGTTCTTGCTTCCCGGCGGGTTCGTGCGTGTCCCCGCGCCTAAGTCCCGAACGAGTCTTCATCGGATTCCCCGAATCGGCAAATTTCCGAAGTTCGGACCATCAACGATTGAGATTCCGGGCTTCCGCGGGTTCATGACTCCGCCTCTTCACCGAATCAAGATTCCCGAACTCGCACATTCACGAATTCGAGACTCCGCGGGTCCCGGACTCCCGAGAATCGCGAATTCCCTGCTCCTGAAAAACATGCTTTGAGAATTCCGTTAAACTCGACGTTTCGAGGGTGACGGGTTTTCTGAATTCCCCAACACTAGCCCCTCGGGGAAGCGGGTTGACTCCGACGATCCGATTCCACGAACCTTTCGGAAATTTAGTAAAAACGTCACCCTCGGAACGTCGGAGGGGGACATGCGTCACCCGGGGAGCCAAAGGCGGTTAAATCGAGGCGCACTTCGCGAAACTACCCCTCCCCCGTCCCTATAAATAGCGGGCCGGCGCCGTTAAAAAATCTTTTCTTGCTCTCGCGCCTTTCACGATTCTTACATTTTTCTTCCTTCGCGGGACTAGCTTTCTCGCGCTAGAAAACTTGCGAACTCAAGGCCTTGTTCGCGCTCTTCTAAGGTATTCCTTTATGTTTGCTTTGTTGTTTCGTTAGTTCGTTAAACTTTAGTGTAGTAATGTCACGATTTTCCTAGTTTTATTTTCGAATATTAGTCTAAACCGTCCGAAAGTTCGCGTTTGTTAGGTGGCTCGCATTAGAAGTACGGCTAGACCCATGACTACCGAAGAGCCGATCGCTGCGCCGGTCTCCCACTCAACCAAGCTGCCGAAGGTGCAGATCGTGATGCACCGGCCGAAGATGTTGGTTCACCCAGCGGTTCCCGAAGTCGCGAAGACGGAGAGGTTGGGTCCGACGGCGGCGAAGACGTCGGGGATGTGGACGCCGGTGTCAACGATCTTGTCATGCCGAGGACTTCGGCCCACCTTGCCGCCCTCGCTCGCCTTCGGAGAGTCGAAGGTCACGAGCAACATTATTCGCGAGTATGAGAAGGCCGGATTCTTCTCTCCGGCGGCGGGCGCGCCCGCTTGATGAACTAACTCCTACTCCCAAGGCCGGAGAAATTGTGGTTTTTCGAGACTTCTTCATCTGCGGCCGCGGTTCCCTTGTGACCCAATCCTACCGAAGAATTCTCGATGCATTCTCGGTGAAGATCCACCGGCTTACCCCAACGTCCTTCCTCGAAGTATCGAAGTTTATCCGGATTCGAAGACTTTCGGCTGCAGTCCTACCATCGACGCCTTCACCGGGTTTTACGAACCGGTGATTATTCCGAAGTTGTGAAAGGTGAAGACGGGCGGTTCTACCACGGCCCAAGACGCATGTTGTACCTTCAATACACGATGCCGGAACACCCGACAAGGGATTACCCGAATCCGGATTTCTCCTTGCTTTGCCAAGTCCAATCTTTCCGACGATTGGAAGTCCTACCGGTTCTACTTGAAAGTCAATGTGCCGAAGGCTGTCATGCCCGATCGCGCCCCTCGCCGCGGTGAATGTAGGGAAGTACAACCGGCGGGCCCTAGGAATCGGGGAATTGCGAGAGTGCATTTCATCGCCGGTACAATACTTGGCGGCCGTGACATTATCGAAGAATTTGTCGCCGCGCGAATACGGCCTATCTCGAACGGTTGGGCCCCTGCCGAACTCGTGTATTACAATGTCAATCGGGCCGATCGAAGGTGCCTTTTCCGAAGTTTGGGATCAAGCTTCGCGAAGGCCAGAGCGCCAAGGACTTCATGGATGAAGTGGAAAAACGAGTGAATGTTATGGTGGGCGAATATACGATGAATGAGTACAAGGCATACAAGGCTTTGGTGAAGCACAAGAAGAAAATCAACCGCATCTTTTCGGAAGTTTGTGGTGATAAATTTTTCAGTTCTCGAGGACCTGGTCCCAAACTGAAACTTCCCGCCGTCGCCGTTGCCGGTGCTCGCCCGCGCCCATCAACGCTTCTCGAATCGGGTCGTCGAAGCGAAACTTGTCACCTCGCCACCGAGGGAACGTCTTCGGGAGTGAAGCCTTCGAGGACCGGATCACTTGAGTCATCGAAGCGTAAACGAAGGACCTCCGAACCTCAAACCTCGGAAGCTTTGAACTCCGAGTCGCTTCGGGGCTTGCCCGGATGAGCCGTAAAAAATTGAAGAAAGGCCGGAAGAAGGTTTCTTCCACCGGAGTTCGGCGGGTCCCGTCCGCCTTCGACGACGACATCCTCACGAAGACGGATAGCCCCAAAGGTGTTTTCCTCTGGCCATTATTTAACTTTCGAGACATTTGCCCTGCTGGTTCCGAAAATGAATTCGTCGACATCGATTCCTTTTCAGATGTTGCTCCCGAAGTCCAACAAGAGGCATCCCCTGCTGCTGCTGAGAAGTCAGCTGTTGCTACTGAAGTTGCTGTTCATACTGAGTCCCCTGCTGCTGCCGAAACTCCTGCTGCTGATGTCACTGCCGCTGATCAAGTCTCCTCCGAATTCGCCCGTGACCTTGAACGTACTATTCAAAGGGAGGGCCATTCTTCCGAAAATGTTCCTTTGGTCGAAGTTCGGGAGGTCGTCCCCGAAGACCAAGCGCCTTCTCCTTCCTTGGCTGCCTTTAACAAAAGCTTTGGTACGTCTCATCGCGGCAAGCTGTTGCGTGTTGGTTTCGAGACAAGTGGCGTCGGGGGCAAGACGTCCAAGTTTTTAACTCTATGGAAATCGTCCACAATTGTTGATGAAACGGGAGAAGATGCGTCGGAACGACTCGAAGAAGCCGCTCAAGGCTCCGAAAAAAGGCTCTGTCTCTATCTCCGAAACTACTCCTTCATCTCGGGGGAAGGCCTCTTCGGGCTCGACTAAACGAGTCACCATGCGGCATTTTAGCAAGCAAGGTTTGTTGATTCTCACCGCTTCTTTGTGTTATTCGCGATTGTTGAATCTTCACCGAGATTTATTCTCGAATTTTTCGAATTCAAGAATCGTTGCATTCCTATTCTCCTTCGAAACTTGCACGCTTCCACGAAGACTATACTCTCAAGTACTCTATGCTTGGAAAGGTTGCCATAGAGCGGCTTTCTAAGCAGGAGAAGATTAATGAAGAACTTTCTCTGAAGTCCAAGGAACTAGAGCGTAACTTTGGCCTCGCGCAATCCACGAACCTGGAGCTCGAGAAGAAGGTAGCTGAGCTGGCTGAGGCTTTGAAAAAGAGTCACGACGAGAAAAAAGTCGCCGAAGCCGCGCTCGAGGAGTCCAAGAAAGAACTGGAGAAAGTTCGGAAATCTCACGAAGATGACCTGAGTGTGATCGAAAAACTTCGGCAACAACAAGAGCGAGTCGCGAAAATTGCCGAAGATCTTCGCACTAACAATGCCGGCCTCGCTAAGTCACTAAGCTCAAAGGATCGGAAGATCGTGGATCTTGAGAAGGCACCGGTAGAGCAAGGTGAAGCTTCAAAGAAAAAGACTTCGGAAATTTTGGGGAAGCCGAAATTGCTTTATGCGTCGAGTACCGAAGTCCCCGAATGAGTACGGTGTTCGTCCGGCCCCTCTCCCCGGATGACATTGATATCCCCGATTTCGGGGGACCGGCTTGAGGATGAATTCAAGGCTCGCCCGAAGTGATCTCTCGGTGCCAGCAACTTCGCCGTATCTTTTTCTGTGGAGAGTATTCTGAAGGTCCTTCACGATTACGATTGTGTGGACTTGGCGAAGTTTCGCGCGAACCTTTCTCAGTTCCCAAGCGTTACCAGCGATACGATACTTCAAGACAACCCTGACATTGTGGCTGTAAAGTTGAAATTCGCGAAGGAATTCTGGATGGTTGGCGGGGCGGATATTGCTAAGGCGTTGCGCGGGCAAAGCTTGAAGAGGTAATTTATTTTTGCTCGATTTCGTGACTTATGTTCGTCGCGGTGTTCCGAGTTTCTTAAGCCTTCCTTGCTCTTCTCTTCCCTTCACGGTACCGGGAGAAAAGGAGGAACAAGAAGGCGTCGCCGCGTCTCCCGAAGGATCGACTTCGGGGAGAGTTCGGGTGGGTCGGCGAGGACGGCTCGGGGCGGCGAGCGGCGGTGGCAGCGGTGATGATGGCAACGACGGTGGACGGGTCCCCGAACAAGAAGAAGATTCGCCGAAGGTGGATGTTACGAATTGAGCGACATGTCTAAACTCTTTTTGGGTGAATTCGAGACTGGCTTGTAGATTTATGTAGATTCATCAAACTTCTCTGAACAATTTGTTTTGTAAATTTTAACCTGCGCGAGTCCCGCAAGCCGGGCTCGCGGGACGTGCTACCACTTCGGATTCATCGAGACGATATGTTCGTTAGTGGTGAAGCTTGGCGCTTGTTCAAACAAGCGCATCTCGAACAGATTTTTCCAATTTTTGGTTTGAGGCTTCGCTTAAGTTTTCTATAGGTTGTTTTGACCTCTCCTCGTCTTTCTTACTTCGCAAGAAGTTTCGCTCCGTGTCACCCACTTTGCCGTCCGACAAGGTTCCCAAGACGGAGCCCCTTAGCCCCTTAGCCGATGCCTCGATTTCGCCTACGCTTGCGATGTGGGCGAAGACGGTGCTTGTAAACCGGGACATGTTGTTGAGCTTTCATTTTGAATTTTGTGCCAAGTGTTGTAATTATTGAAGAACTGTTCGTAGGTTTTTATGCGAATAAGGCAATGAATATGTTTTTTCTTTGAAAAAAACGTCACCCTCCCCCACCTTGCCGTTTCGCATAAAAAGTATATTGCAGGTTCATGAATCTTACTATTCACGAACTTCTTTAGCGCGTTTTTAGGAGGAATCTTCGTTAATTTTTGAAAATTTCTACCATCGTCACGCAAGTCGACAAAATTTGTTTTTCGAATTTTGTGGACTTGCCCCACTTGGCAGGCTTGCCTCGGTTGAAATTGCAACCTTCAGTTGCTTCAACCAAGATTTTTCTGCGAACGTCTGATGAAGCCCCTTGCCCTTTTCTTATAATGGTGATTCCTGAAAGAATTTTCAACAATTTGAGCCGAGTGAGAATACATAGGCAAACCCTTAGACATTCGTTTTCTCGAAATTATCATGCGAACTTTACGGTGGGAATCCCTTCGTGGATGGGATTTTTCTAGGCCACAACTTGTTGTTGTCTCGGAGCCTTTTCGGTGGGAATCCCTCGATGGATGGGATTTATCTAGGCCACAACTTGTTGTTGTCTCGGAGCCTTTTCGGTGGGAATCCCTCGATGGATGGGATTTATCTAGGCCACAACTTGTTGTTGTCTCGAGCCTTTTTCACATCGCCTTTCTCACAAACTTTCTCTTTTTTAGCAATGGGATTTCGGCTATCGGGAAGCCCTTTCTCACGAATTCTTTCTTTTTTCATGATGGAACTTCGGCTATCACGGAGCCTTTCTCACGAATTCTTTCTTTTTTCACGATGGAACTTCGGCTATCACGGAGCCTTTCTCACGAATTCTTTCTTTTTTCACGATGGAACTTCGGCTATCACGGAGCCTTTCTCACGAATTCTTTCTTTTTTCACGATGGAACTTCGGCTATCACGGAGCCTTTCTCACGAATTCTTTCTTTTTTCACGATGGAACTTCGAGACACAAAATACGAAACGTGCAATTTGGGGGAAGACTCTTTTTATATATATATCAGAAAGAGTATTTACATAGGATCCGCCTCGTTAAAAACCTTGCCTCTTGATTTAGAGCCCCCGTTGCAAGGAAAAGAGTACGGTCCTTCTTATTCTAGAACTACGATTTAAGACATAAAACTAGTTTTTTTCCCGAAGTCACTTATAGACACGTGATTCGGTCTTTTGTTTTCCTACAATGTAAACTTACGAAAATTGAAAAACTGCTACCTACTACACTTATGCACAACTAGGGTCTTCATGGATAATACCTCTTTAAGCTATCGGCATTCCATGAATACGGCAACTCTTCGCCAGTTTGCTCCATCAGGCGAAAAGCCCCTGGCATATCTGTTTCCTTAGCTATGTAAGGCCCTTCCCATGACTCATGAAGCTTTCCTGGGTTCTCCCAATTTTTCTTTCTTTTCAAGACAAGATCACCAGTTTTGATGTCCTTCCGGACCACCTTTTTGTCTCTCCATGCCCTTGTCTCTCTCTGGTACTTCTCAATGTTTTCTGCTGCTTCAAGGATTGTTAGCTCTATCATGTCTTTCTCCACCTTCCTATCGGTTTCCTCTATCTCTTTCCGTTTCAAGACTCTCATGCTTTCGTTTTTGATCTCCTCCGGTGTCATGGCCTCGGTTCCGAAGAGTAGGCGAAAAGGCGTGAAACCCGTTGCCCTTGAAACCGTGGTGTTGTGAGACCGCATTACCTTCGGAAGTTCATCCACCCACTTTCCCTTTTTCTGATCGAACAAACATTTCTTGATTCCCGAAAAAATCGGGCCATTGGCTCTTTCAAGCGCACCATTGGTACCGTGGATGATATCTTGATGAAAATTTCGCTTGTGTGCCTAAGGTTCTGCAGTATTCTTTGAAGGTGTAGCAGTCAAACTGTTTGCCATTGTCAACCGTCAGTTCTCTAGGAACTCCGAACCCGCACACTATGTTACGCCAAAAGAATTTACGAACCGTTGCCGCCGTGATGTTCGCGAGTGGTTTTGCTTCTACCCACTTCGTGAAATAGTCGATCGCTACGGCCGCGAATCGGCAATTACCCCGAGCCGTTGGCAACGGGCCAACTAGGTCCATTCCCCACCTTTGCGAGAGGCCGGGTTGGAGGAATTAAATGAACTGGCATTGAAGGCAGATTCTGCTGATTTCCCGTCTTCTGGCATGCTTCACATTGCCGAACCAACATCTTAGCGTCGATGTTTATGGTTGGCCAATAGAATCCCTGTTTTATTGCCTTGCCAGCCAAAGCCCTGGTGCCTATGTGTGCCCCACAAAATCCCATTGTGAATTTCTTTCGGGGAGTTCGCGACCTTTTTCGGAGGTGATGCAGCGCAGCCAAGGCTCAGTGACTCCTGATTTGTACAATTCTCCATTTACCACTGTATAGCCCCGAGCCCTTTGCTTCAATCTTTTCTCCTCCAATTCATCTTGTGGTTCGTAATGTCCCCTCAGGTAGGCCATTATTTCTGCTCTCCAGTCTGGAATTTCCACCATATTCACGATTTGAGTTTTTGAATCTTTGATGGAGGGTTCTCGATGATTTCAAAGAACACGTCCGGTGGCAGCTCTTGATTTCTGGCTGCTGCCTTCGCTAGTTTATCCGCCTCATTGTTGTCATCCCTTGGGATGTGCTGGACTGAATACCCCCTGAAGTGTCTTTCCATTTCTCTGACTTTTTCAAGATATTTCATGAGAACTGGATTCCTGGCTTCGCTTTCCTTCTCGATATGTTCCTGGATTACTTTCGAATCCGTTCTGATTATGAAGGTCTGCTGCCCCAAGGCTTTCATTTTCCTCAATGCCAGCAGTAGAGCTTCGTACTCCGTTGTGTTGTTCGTGGAGTATTCGTTGTTCACGAATACGAGCCGCGCTGCATATCTTATGACCACGCCCGTCGGGGATGTTACAACAGCCGAAATTCCAACCCCCTTGTAACACCATGCTCCATCACACTGCACTATCCAAGGTTCGGGCGTATTTTCCTCAAGATTCTGAGTAGGTGAGGTCCAGTCCACGACAAAATCTGCCAGAACTTGCGATTTTATTGCACTTCTTCTTTCGAAATCCACCACATATTCGGAGAGTTCAGCACCCCACTTGATGATTCGGGTGGATGCCTCCCTGTTTACGAACAGGTCACTTAACGGTTGGTTGGTGATGACTCTTATTCTGTGACCTTCGAAGTAGTGTCTTAGCTTTCTTGCTGCCATGATGACCGCATATGCGATCTTTTCCAGTTCGGAATAAAAAACCTTGAAACCAGACAATGCTTCAGAGGCGAAGTATACGGGAATTTGCCTGAGTTTTCCTTCTTCTTCCTTTTCCCCGTACCAAAGACCGCACTTACCGCCGAATTTGATGCGGACACATATAGCGAAGCGGCGATTTTGGCTCGGGAGGACGGAGCTTGGTCATGTTGGACAAGTAATCCTTCGGTTCGCGAAAGGCTTGCTTCGAGGTTCGGACCACCGAAATTTCTTGGCACTTCCGAGAACTTGGAAGAATGGCAAACTTCTTTCTCGCGGCTCGGGGATGAATCGTTGAGGGCGACCACTCTCCCCGTAAACTTCGAACATCTCTTACCGAGATTGGCTCCTACATCTCCATCGAGCCTTTATCTTGTCGTGGTTCGCTTCAATGCCTTTCGTTGAAACTAGACATCCAAGAACTTTCCCCTTGTGAATGCCGAACACACACTTTTCTCGGATTTAGCTTCAAGTTTGCTGCCCTCATGTTCGCGAATGTTTCGCCAAATCACCGATGTGGTCCCTTCTTTGGATACTTTTGACAACTATGTCATCCACATATGCCAAGATGTTTCTCCGAATCTCGCTGATGCAACACTATTGCTATCATCCTTGAAAACGTGCACCCCGCATTCTTCACCCCTCCGGCATTCTTACAAAACAAAATGTTCCGAAAGGAGTGATGAAACTTGTCTTCTCTTCGTCCTCTTTGCGAACTCGATCCGATGATACCCGAGAGAACATGTCAAGGAGCGAAAGCATCTCACCGTTGGTCGCATCATCCACGATTTTTTCTACCCTTTCCAAGGGAAAATCGTCCTTCTTGCATGCCTTGTTCAGATCGGTGAAATCCACACACATTCTCCATTTGCCATTTTTCTTCTTGACTGGCACAGTGTTGGCTAACCAGACTGGGTACTTGACCTCTCTGATTACTTGGGCATCCTGTAACCTCTGAACTTCTGCTTCCACTGCCTTGACCTTTTCGTCAGACATTTTCCGAAGTTTTTGCTTCTTGGGTGGTATCCTGTCATCTGTTTCGAGGACATGTTCGATTATGTCTCCGTCAACGCCTTGCAAATCTTTGGCCGACCATGCGAAAACATCCTTATTTCGTTCGGGAAGCGTATGAGTTCATCGTCCTCTTCGGCACCGAGGTTCGCCCCTATTGTGATCGCTCTCCGTCGGGCATGTCATCCGGATACACCTTCTTTGTTTCATCTTCTCGCGGCTATGTTATTTTTTTCTTTGTCCCGCTTAGGCTCTTCATAGGTTTCCTTCCTCTCTTCGGTACCGCTTTCGCCGGTACACATTCGTTTGGCCGGGCGTGTGGCCCTTTTCTATGTTCCCCGGCCTCCTGCCGATTGCCGAACACCGTGATAACCCCTTTTGGCACGAGCATTTTCATGCATAAGAACTCGTTGCCTTATGACAAGCATCAAACTTGTTCATGAATCCTCTCGCCGAAGATCGCAAGGTACGGGTGATATATGTCAACTACGTCAAAGGTGAGGTTCTCCGCTCTCGGCATTCTCAAGATCTCCGAAAGAAACCGGGAGTGAAATTTTTCCCACCGGCTTGATGGGTTTTCCTCCGAACCCCCGGAGCGGGTACTGCGGTGGATCTAACATGTGCCTTGGCTCGGGTTCATTTTCTCGAATGTTTTCGGGAACGGAATGTCCGCCGAACTCCCGTTGTCGACCGAGATTTTTCCTATGACCCACCCGAAGAATATTGACTTCGATCACCATGGCATCATTGTGAATCACGGATTTCAACCGGAAATCTTCTTTTGTAAAGGTGATTGGCACCTTCGCCCATTCGGGCGGCGGGTACCGGGCCATCGTTGATGATGGTGTTGACAGATACGAAGTAGTTGTTTCGCCGCTTCTTTGTTTCAAATTCCATAGCGGATCCACCTCTCGATTGGCATGATAGTCCCGAACGATGGTAATGCTTTGGAGTTCCGAGGTCCCGAACTTGACTGAGGCCTTGATGAGCTTTCTGGAGGGGGTGGCAAGATTTCCCGAATGGGCTGTGGCCTGTGATCGACCGTATCGCTTGCGACCGAGGGAAGAATTGCTTGTGAAGGTCGCCATGCCGATTGCGGTTGTGGAAATTGCTGAACTGGAACAGAGCTTGACTGCGGACTCGCGAACTGCGGTTGCCAGAAGTTCGGCCGAAACTGGGTTGGCATCGAGGATGCAATGCTCATGAGTGCTTTCTCTTGTTGGATTCGTGCCATGTTCTTCTTTGTCTCTGGGCACCCTTCGGTGCTGTGGCCTCTTCCATGATATTGGCAGTAAAAGTGGGGATCTCTTGGGTTGTGGTTCGGGAGGCTTGGGGTTCCTCTTCCTCTCCCCCTTCCTCTATGACTGAATCCTCCCCTGGCACTTGGCCTGCTTTCTTGTTGTTGCTGAGGATTTCCAACACTGTTTACATTTCGTGGATGTTGGGGTGGTGCTCGCCAGGTCATATCTCTGCCGCCCTGTCTTGCCTCGTTTCGTTCGGCTACTCTCTTGCGGTGGTCATCATCAGACAGAATGTAATCCTCCAATTCCCGAAATAGTTCTTCAACTGTCTCAGGCTTCTTTCTTGTGAGATGGGAGGTCGTTGGCCCCGGGGTGAGACCCTTGATCGCGTGCCTTGATCGTTGTCTTGTCATCGGCGTCGGGGATCCGAGACCTCTCGTTGAATGAATCTTCTCACGAAGTTTCGCGGTGGTTCCCCGTCCTTCCGCTTGCGCTTATACGGATCCGAGGCTTCGGTTCGTTGTGTCATGGAACATCCGAAACACTTGCATGAACTTCGTTTTGAGATCTACCCACTCTGTAGATCGAGTGTGGAGGCGACAATGAGTACCAATTCGATCGGTCCTTCGCAAGCTATGATGAAGGATTTGGCAAGTGCAACATCATCTCCTCCCCGCCGAATTCACACCGACTCGTATCTCATGAGAAATTGCCTGGAGTTTCCGAAACCGTTGTACTTGGGAAGAGAGACTGGCTTGAACTTCGGCGGCCAAGGTGCTTGTTTGCGGCCCTATTGACGCTGGTGATTCGGAATCCACGAAGTGTGAGACTCCATTTCCCGCGAAAAAGTTCTCTTTCGGGGATTCTCTTGCGGGCGCGGGGGGTTCTGCTGTGGTGTTTCCTGCCATAGGGAGTTGTTCTCTTGTTCCTTCATTTCGTCAATTTCTCTCTGTATTGCTTGTATTTGTTCTTTTGCTTTGTTCAGCTGCTCTAGCTTTTCAGAGATTTTTCTCTTCGCCTGCAACTGAGCCGCGAACTTTTCTTTGTCTCTCTGTAGTTGTTGTATCTTTTGGTGGACCATGGCTAGCTGTCTGTCTATGGCATCATCATCAGCATCAACATTCTCGTGCTCTTGCTGTTCAGTAGGTTGTTCTTGGATGTGAGCTGTCTTTTCTGCTCTTGCCTTCATGAGGGCCTCGAGCTTTTCTCTTCGTTCTTGGTCTGTTACGTTCGAGGATTCAGGAACAAACGAGGTTTCATTTCCTTGGGTGGGAAGGCGATCATCCTGGTTTGCCTGCACTGGGGCATTCTTCTTGGATTTCTTTTGAGGTGGCATCGTGAGTTTCTTTTTCGGCTGAGACACGGTGGGCGCCAGTGTTGGGGGTACCCGAAAAATTCGGAATACTACCCTAACACAAGTGAAAGTTCTTAACACGTTCAATTGCACGGTTAAGGCACAAAGAGATTGAATTCCTCCCGCCAATAGCACAAGTCCCAAAAAAAGTCCGAATCGTTTACACGTGCCCTCGCGCCCCCTTTTATAGGGAGATGAAGGGACTTTTACATTCCGATAACACCCTCGGGCTCGGAGAATATTCCTAATGTGAACACACACAAGAATGTCTTTTCCCCCCTTACACATTTACAAGTCTGCCACTAGTTCACACTCTAAGCCCGGACTTTTTGGGACTACAACTTTGACTTTGCTTCTCCCGTGATTCGTGAATGTCTTCGCCCGAAATTCCCGAACTAGGTCTTCTACGATTCCCGAAGTGGTTTTTGCTTTCCGGCGGGTTCGTGCGTGTCCCCGCGCCTAAGTCCCGAACGAGTCTTCATCGGATTCCCGAATCGGCAAATTTCCGAAGTTCGGACCATCAACGATTGAGATTCGGGCTTCCGCGAGTTCATGACTCCGCCTCTTCACCGAATCAAGATTCCCCGAACTCGCACATTCACGAATTCGAGACTCCGCAGTCCCGGACTCCCGAGAATCGCGAATTCCCCGCTCCCGAAAAACATGCTTTGAGAATTCCGTTAAACTCGACGTTTCGAGGGTGACGGGTTTTCCCGAATTCCCCAACGGCGATAACGAATTGTTATGTTATTAATAGCACGACAATCTACACACATACGCCATGAACCATCTTTCTTAGGAACAAGTAATACGAGAACCGAGCAAGGACTAAGAGACTCACGAATGTAACCCTTATCAAGTAACGCCCGAACCCGGCGCCGAATCTCTTTTGTCTCATCCGGGTTTGTACGATACGGGGCGCGGTTTGGAAGCTGGGCACCGGGAATGAGGTCGATCTGGTGCTCAATGCCACGAAGCGGTGGGAGACCCGGTGGCAAGTCTTTGGGAAAGACATCAGCATACTCCTGCAAAAGGTTAGCAACCACAGGCGGAATAGCCACAGATGGTGCATCATCAAGGGAAGCAAGCACACTAGAGCATACAAGTGCATAGCATGGAAAAGGAGCATCTCGAATATCATCAAAATCAGCACGTGTAGCAAGTAAAACAGGAGCATTCAACTTAATTTCAGATTTATCAGAAGTGGGGGGTGATGGTTCCTGTTGTTTAGCCATTTTAACAGCTCTAGCAAGATCATCTTTAACAATTTGTTCAGGCGTCATAGGATGTATAATTATTTTTTGACCCTTAAACATGAGAGAATAATGATTCGAACGACCATGATGCAAGCTATCGGTATCATATTGCCAAGGTCTACCAAGTAACAAAGAACATGCTTCCATAGGAACAACATCACAATCAACATAATCAGAGTAAGCACCTATAGAAAAGGAACACGCACCGAGCGTGATACTCTAATTTTGCCACCATCATTAAGCCATTGAATGTGATATGGGTTTGCATGCTTACGAGTGGGTAATGACAACTTCTCGACCAAAGATAGTTCTCGCCAAATTATTGCACCGCCTGTCGATGATGATGCGAATCGACCGCTCCCCGCACAACACCCTTCGTATGGAATAGAGTGTGTCGCTGATTCTTCTCGGCCGGGGCGACTCGTGTACTAAGAACACGCCGCACAACAAGACTCTCGTACCTATCGGCGTCCCCGGATTGACATGTATGTCCGTCTTAGCCGCATTGTCGGTGGCAAGCAAAGTATGTTCAAGTTCTTCTGAATCACTAGCTGAAGAGTACTCACCATTGTCACGAATGAGTAATGTGCGTTTGTTCGGACAGTCCCGAGCCACGTGGCCACGTCCACTGCAACGAAAACACGTGATATCCCGTGTACGACCCGTGGTGGATGTTGCGCCTGTGGATGGAGTGGTGCCTGTGGCTGGGGTGGCTCCTGCCTGCGTAGCTGGCTTCTCACGTGGTGTAGGTGTGGATGGCGCGGGGAAGAGCATGTGCCGAACCGGACGACGAATTTCTACCCGCAAAAGTGTTAGAATATATCCTCGAGCGACGTCCCCGCACTTCACGCTCGGCTTTGCAAGCAAACTCAAATAATTGGGTCATGTCAACATATTCTTTATAATCAAGGATGTCCCGAATTTCGCGGTTCAAACCACCACGAAAGCGTGCCATTGCGGCGTCGGGTTCCTCCAATATACCACAACGAATCATACCTTTTTGCAACTCCTGGTAATAGTCCTCAACGGATCGAGAACCTTGCTGAAATCGCTGCATTTTATTAAGCAAATCACGAGCATAATATGAAGGCACAAAGCGATGTCGCATAGCGAGTTTTTAATTGCTCCCAAGTGGTCGGAACAGCGGTAGGATTTTTATTCTTATACTCACGCCACCGGATTAAAGCAAAATCGGTAAACTCACTAATGGCGACCTTAACTTGAGAGGTAGCAAGCAATATCATGACATGATAATTTTTGTTCAACTTCTAACTCCCAATCAAGATATGCAGCAGGATCGTATTTTCCATTAAAGGATGGAATTTTAAATTTGATTTTTAGAGAAGGAGTCGTTACCGGCGGGGGCGGCGTGGTACACGGCGGGCTTTGCCGCGGCGGTCGGCATCCTCCTCGCTCATCGTCACCCACACATCCTTGGGCCACCAAATCGGTTACCACCGTGTTCAATGCATCGAGTCGTGACACGATGGCGTCGAGCGTCGTCTTGGTGGTCGTCGCGCGAGGTCGAGCCGGTCGAACCGCTCGTTGGCCGTAGTAACCGTGGAGTCCATTCGTTCGTGCATGGTCCGGATGTCGGTGACAAGGCCTTCAATCTCGGTACGCATGTCCCGCAACTCTTTCTTGTCGGTGTCGCCCGACATGGTTAGCGCAAACACAAAAACAAAACGACAACAAAAGCGAGGTGTGGAACGGCTCACAAGGCGCTCAAACTAGTGCTTCGTTATCAAATTCTTATCCGTTCTTACCGGCACATAGGGGCGACACCGCAACCAACCGAGTGGAACTCACGAAAGATTGGAAGAGCGATTGCCCTGGAGAAACAAAATCTGCTCATCATAGAAATATGTGGAGTTCGGGGAAGGCTACACTCAATTTGAAGGATTAGCACAATCAAACAATAATGCAAAGCCGAATAATAGTGCTAAACACGATCAAACGCTCGCTGGTAACAAGTGAAACCGAAAAGGAAGTGAAAAAGATGGAAGGGCGCACCTCTTTTCTTTTTTTTTTTCTTTTTTTTCAATTTTTTTTAATTTTTTTTCAAGGTGCCCCAAAAACCGATAATATGAACACGAGAGGATCTCAAATAGCAACTCACCACATGCACTTTTTCCGAAAGCACTCTCTCTCTCTCTCTCTCCAAAAGTAAGGCCAAGCTCCGAATATGGCGTGCCGTGGCGTGGTAGTTTTACCGTGGAGAATAGCGGGAGAGGTACGGTATGCCGTGGCAAAAAAACGGAGCCGGACTCCACGGAAAACTCCTTCAACAAGGACGAATCGGTGGCGAATTGTGACGGCGCAAAACTCTTGCACCGAGACGAAGCGGTTCCCGTTTCCCACATGGACTGTGCGGCGGTCTCTCTTTTCTTTCGGATTCTCTCTCTTTTTTTTGTTCCTTTTTTTTGGATTGCTTTCCTTTTTTTTCTTTTTTTTCTCCCTTTTTTTGACCTACCGCACCACGAGACGGGGAAGGGGAACCGAGAGGCGGCGGCGTGACGGCTAGGGTTAGATGAAACAAAGATGAAACACAAGTAACCAAAGCAACAATTGAACGAGTAAGCACACAAATTCAACAAAGACACTTAATGAAAGAATGTGCAAGGCTAAAAGGTGGTTGCTTCGGGACAAGGATCTAACCCGAAATAATTTTTGTTTTGGTTTTTGTGGACCGTAGGAAAGGAAAAACACTCGATAAAACTCACCGATCAACCTGTAAAGTTGATACCACTTGATAGAGGCGGAGTGCCCGATCTTTCGGTAAGTGGAGATAGCTTCGATCTGGTGGGGAGACGACCCTCACGATCCGACTACGACAAGCGAGACTCGAAGTGCCAATGCAATCGCTGAACCAACTCCCGATGGTTACCGACCTTGCCGCGCAAGATCGGCCTAATCACGAAGATGAATTCCGTGCTCAATCGAAGAACGAACAAGAATCCGAGGTGAGCAATCTTAATATCACTTGAAAGTGGAGTTCGAATCACGAGAGGACATCATGTATTTGTGCGTGTTTTGGTGTAGCTAAAGCTAGATGTAAAACAAAACTCAAGTCCGAAAATTAAAGAGGAGTCTATCTAAATAGGGGGCGCGGCTCCCGGCGGATAAGGAAGGGCGTGCGGCCGGGGAGGAGGGTGGCGGCGCCCAACCCTAGACGCCCCAACCCGGCCGCCCGTTGGGCCATCTTCTATGCTTCGGACCTTCGTTCTTCAATAGCATGATGTAGTTCAATTCCCTTGCACGAGCCCGAGTAATTGGCCCAGTGGAGGGAATGACGTCCGGGGCCGGAGGTGCGCCTAGTGGTGTAGATGGCGCCCGAGGTGCTTCCGGTTCTGCCGGTGTAGATGTACGTGGTGCTTCGGTGCCGGAGGTGTAGATGTACGTGTGATGTAGTTCGTGTCCTCATCACGTCGGATACCCTCCGGGTACCTTGTTGATTGGACAAGGGCGACACGGCGAGCTTCTTCGAGTCCGTCGATGTCAACTCGTCTGTTGTCTTCGCAGACGCCTTCGTCGTAGTGTTCCACCGCCGGTGAATCCCATATGACATCGGCGGGGAGGATTGCTTTGGAGCCGTAGACCGGAAGTAAGGGGATTGCCCCGTTGGCTTGGAGGGCCGAGTATGTAGCCCCCGCAGTGCATTGGGTAGTTCCTTGATCCACTTGCCTCCTTTAGAGTTAGCAGCATCGTGTAGCCGCTTTTTTGAGAGCGTCGAGCACCATCCCGTTGGCGCGCTCGACTTGTCCGTTGACCCTAGGATGGGCCACCGAGACGTATCGGACGCCGATCCCACTTTGTTTTCGCGGTACTCCCGGAACCGGTGGTTGTTAAAGTTGGAGCCCGTGTCCGTGATGATGCGATGGGGTAGTCCGTAGCGATGCACGATTTCATCCAGGAAGTCGAGTACTCTGTCGGCCTTGGGGCATGTGACCGGCTTGACTTCGATCCACTTGGTGAACTTGTCGATGGCCACCTATACTCTGTTGGCGCGGTTGGTAGTGGCCCAATCATGTCGAGCCCTCGGCATGCGAAAGTCCGGTTGGCGGTATGGTGACTAGCTTGTAGGCCGGGACGTGTTGCTTCGCTTGGCAAAGTGCGGCACCCTTGGCACCTTCTCGACGAGTTCTTCGGCGTCGCCCCGGAGCCGTGGGCCGCTAGAAAGCTCGTCGGAAGGCCTTGCTGACTAGCGTGCGAGAGGACGCGTGGTTGCCGCAGACGCCCTTGTGGATCTCCTCCAAGATGTCCTTGCCTTCTTGTCTGGGGACGCACTTCATGAGTACTCCGGAAGATGCGGCCCGCCTGTAGAGCTTGTCTCCGACGAGGACATAGGACTTGGCACGGCGGATGAGCCGCTCGGCCAAGTTCGGTCCGAGGGAACCTTCTCGCTCGCCGAGGTAGTCGATGAAGGGTTGCCTCCGGTCCACGTCGATCATCATGACCTCCTCGGCCGGCGGGGGATGCGCCGGGGACGGTGGTCGGTGGCGCCGGCTCCGGGATGGATGGCACGTGAATCTCGTGGACGAAGACACCCACCGGTACTTGAGCGCGAGTAGAGCCAAGCTTCGACGAGACGTCCGCCGCAACGTTGTTGTCGCGGACGATGTGGTGGAACTCGAGACAAGAGAACTTGTTCTCGAGCTTGCGAACTTCTAGACGCAGGCGTCCATGTTCTCCTTGTTGCGGTCCCGGGACTTGTTGACTTGGTTGATGACCACCGCGGAGTCGCCGTAGACTAGTAGCCACTTGATGCCTAGTGAAGCCGCGAGACGGAGCCCATGTAGGAGAGCTTCGTACTCGGTTTCGTTGTTTGAGACCTTCCGGAAGATCCGCGGGACGTACTTGAGTTGTTCGCCCGTCGGAGAGATCAAGAGTACTCCCGCACCGCGCCCTCGAGGTTGAGTGAGCCGTCAAAGTACATCACCCGGTGCTGCGGTCGCTCGGTTAGAGTAGGTAGGCCGATTCTCTCGCCACTCCGCCATGAAGTCGACTAGTGCCTGCGACTTGATGGCTGTGCGTGGCTTGAAGTCGATGTTGAGGGCGCCGAGTTCGACTGCCCACTTGGAGATTCTTCCAGTAGCATCTTGGTTCCGCAGGATGTCGCTGAGCGGGTAGTCGGTGACGACGGAGATCGAGTACTCTTGGAAGTAGTGTCGTAGCTTCCGCGAGGTGATGAGCACTGCGTACGAAGCTTCGCACAGCCGGTAGCGTGTCTTGGATTCCGACAGGACCTCGGCCGACGAAGTAGACCGGTCGCCCGGACCGGGTAGGCGTGGCCGTCTTCCCCGCCGCTCGATGATAATGGCGATACTAACCACATGAGTAGTCGCGGCGAGGTAGAGCAAGAGCTACTCGCCTTTACGAGGAGCCGTGAGGATTGGTGGCTTCGATAGGAAGTCCTTGAGCAAGGGCTTGGTCCGCCTCCGGAGTCCACACGAACTTCTCTTGATGCTTGAGTAGTTTGAAGAAGGGGAGCCCCCGTTCTCCAAGCTTCGAGATAAATACGTTCGGGGCCGCCATGCACCCGGTCGGGTTACGGACGTCTTTGATGGACGTGGGAGCCTTCATGCTCGGTGATGGAGGAGATCTTCTCGGGGCGGCTTCGATGTCTCGGTGGTTAATGATGAAGCCGAGTAGTTTGCCCGAAGGTACGCTGAAGACGCACTTGTTTGGGTTGAGCTTCCAGCGGTACTCGCGCAGGGATGCGAAAGTCTCTTCAAGATCGTCGATGAGGGTACTGGAGTTTCTGGTCTTGATGACCACGTCGTCCACGTAGGCTTCGACGTTCTTGTTGAGTTGCCTCTTGAAGCATTTCTGGATAGCTCGTTGATATGTGGCACCGGCGTTCTTCAACCCGAAGGACATGGTCATGTAGCAGTACGCGCCAAACGGGGTGATGAATGCGGTCTTCTCCTGGTCTTCTTCCTTGATCGCGATCTGGTGGTACCCAGAGTAGCAGTCAAGGAAGCGAACGGTCGCAACCCGCCGTAGAGTCGATGACTTGATCAATCCGCGGCAACCCGAAGGGGTCCTTGGGGCGGTGCTTGTTGAGTTCGGTGTAGTTGACGCACATCCTCCACTCGTTCGAGTTCTTCTTGCGGACAAGGACGGGGTTGGCGAGCCACTCGGGATGGAAGACTTCTCGATGAAGCCGGCCCGCGAGTAGTTTGGCGAGTTCCTTCTTGATGGCGTCCCGTCTGTCGTCGGTGAAGCGGCGGAGGTGTTGTCGCTTCGGGGTAGCTTTAGGATCGACGTTGAGGGAATGCTCGATCAACTCCCTGGGCACCCCTGGCATGTCCGCTGGCTTCCACGCGAAGATGTCGCGGTTCGCCGGAGGAAGTTGACGAGCACGTCTTCCTATTTGGGGTCGAGAGCCGCCCCGATGGTAGTAGTCTTGCTGCTCGTCGTCCGTCCCGAGGTCAATTGTTTTGACCAGTAACTTCCTCGACCGGGCCGAGGCTTGTTAGCTTTGTCCGACTTCTGCGGGATGTGGAGTTCACTTGGGGCAAGCTTCTTCGACGCGGCGTAGATCTCCATCGTAGCATTGGGTACTTGATTCGTGGAGGCGATCTCCACGGCCTTCCGTGTCGCGGTCGTGCGAGATCCTCAAGTCCCCTTGGAGTGAGAGTACACCCGCCGGGCTTGGCATCTTGAGTACCAAGTAGGTGTAGTGGGGCACCGCCATGAACTTGGCAATAGCCGGTCCGCCGAGGATGGCATGGTAGGACATCTCGAAGTCCGCGACTTCGAACTTGACGTACTCGGTACGGTAGTTGTCCCGAGATTCCCCAAAGGTAACGGCGGGACCACCGAGCCTAGTGGAATAGTCGCGTTCCGGGGACGATGTTGTAGAAGGGCGAGGAGCCTTTGGTGAGCATGTGTGTGATGTCGAGCCCCATCTTCTTCAAGGTCTTGGTGAAAAGGACGTTGAGCCCGCTTCCACCGTTGATGAGGACCTTGTTGAGCCCGGAGCCTCGCGACCACCGGCTTCGGGACGAGAGGGAAGCACCCTGGTTCGGAGAAGCCGGGTCCACCGATCCGCGCGGGAGAAGGTAATGGGTACCTTCGACCACCCGAGAGGGGTCGGAACCGCCGGTTCAATGCTCATCACTTGTCGACGAGTAGCCTTCTGTTCCCGTTGGGCCGGGTAGTCCGCCGAAGAGGACGTTGATAGTCTTGTCGGGTTCCCGGAAGTCGTCGTTGCCTCCGTCGTTCTTCTTCTTGCCCTTGTCGTGAGGGTGCGGTGGCTCGGAGTACTCTTGAGTGCCCGCCCGAGTTGGTAGCACCGCTCGGTGGTGTGGTTGCCGTCCGGATGCCACGGGCACTTTTCCTTCGACGGGTCTTTGAAGCCGCCGGAGGTCTTCTTCGAGTTCTCCTTCGCGGGCGCCGGATAGCCGCGACAGCATTGTCGGCTTGCGCTTGCGGTTGGGACCCGAGTAGTTGTTGTTGTTGCGACCGCCTTAGTTCCCGTTGTTGCCGCTACCGCCGCCCGTGTTCTCGCTTGCTCTTGCCATGGATGGCATCGTACTTGGCGTTGGCTTTGTCTTCTTCATCCGCCCAAGATGTGATCATGTCCTTGAGGTGGGGGATGGACTTGGGGCGACGGCGACCGAAGTCTTTGAAGGTGCGGCGGTGGTAGAGGTTGTCTTGAAAGAGGTCGATGACCTCCTTGTCGGTGACGTCGACTACGGTGGCGCGCTTGTCGAAGAAGCGGCGCATGTACTTACGAGAGGGTCTCGCCTTGTTCTCGCTTGACCATGGCCGGGTCCATGCGAGTACCCGATCGGCCCATGGCGCCCGCGAAGTTGCCGGTGAAGCTGCTCCTTCGACCGGTCCCACTTGTCGATCGAGTGCTTGTCCGGCGACTCGAGCCATGTGAGTGGAGCTTGGTCCGGACGAAGGGGAAGTAGAGGCACTTGGTGTCGTTGTTGCCGCCGGCCGTTCTCGATGGAGAGGGCGTAGCACCGGAGCCACCGGATGGGATCCTCGCCGGGTCCTACTTGGTGATCCCCAAAGGTTTGAACTTTTCGGGGAGGAGCAAGTTGCGAAGCCGAGGAGAGAAGGCGGGGAAGCCGTCGTTGTCCCCTGCGGTGGCGGACTTCTTCCGCCGTAGCTCTTCAATCTTCTGCGGGCGTCGTAGCCGCCCCGTGAGGCTCCGAGGCGTGGGCCGTTCGCGTGGTCTCGACCGCCGCGGCCGCCCGCCTCTACCGCCGGCCCTCTCCGTTGGCCCCGTGGTTGGAGCTTCCGCCGCCGCCGCCACCGCCGCCGGGGTCACGGCCGCCGCCGCCGGGGCCGCGGTGAGGGATGATCTCCCGGTTGTTGTTGCCACCTCGCGAGGGTCCGCCGGCGTTTGCGCGAGTACGATTGGGCTAAGCCCACGCTCGGCTCGAGTATGGTTGCGGCCGAGGTCCGTGCTACGAATTGTAGCTTCGTTGTCGCGGTTCCTCGGCGGGGGGAGGTTGGTTGACCCCGTTGTCGACCCACATGAAGTAGGCGTCGTCGCGAGCTTGGCGATGACTTCTCCCGGCGCGTATCCCCCGAGCTTGGCGTGCGATCGGCGTGATCAACATGAGGCATTGCTCGGGGGTGGTGTGTACCCTGCTCTCGACTTGCTCGAGGGCCTCCGCAAGGTTGTGGATGGGTAAGGCTGTCCCGGAGACGCCGGTGCCATTCGTTCCGTCTTCGGTTGCGCTCACGTTAAGCGTCCCCGCCGGCGTCGGTCTCGTCGCGGGAGCCTCGGCGGATAGCTCGTACGCGGAGATGTCTTCGAGGTACTTGTCGATTCTTTGTCCCCGAAGGTCTGGCGTGTCGCCGGCCGCCATGAAGACTTGGCGATCGGGGTTGTCAAGGCTGGAGTCGGAGCTCGCCACCTCGGTTGGAGTGTACTCCTCGGCTCGAGCAAGTGGTGTTCCCTCCTAGAACGGGAGCGAGTCGAGGTAGGCGATGTAGCGTGAGTCCCCGCTTATCAGGTCGGCGGGCTTGCGGTCGGCCGATGAGACGAATCTCCCGGCCGGTGTCGACATTATAACTAGCCCGAAGCCAGCCACGATAAGGGTTGCTCGATAGTATTGTCTTCGGACTCGGGATCCTCGGGGGTCCGACCGAAGTCGAACTCGTACGCGGAGTTCGAGTAGAACCGGAGAGGGGGTTGGAGTCCGAAGCGTGACCGGGGGCGGTGTCGGAGTCCGAGTTGTACTCGGGTACGGGTTCCTTGCCGGCCGGCGCGCGGGAGGGAGCCTCCGTGCGGGCCCCGCAAGGTTGCGGGGGCCATGCGTGGAGCGCTCGCGGGATGGGGGGACCGCATGCGATGGCTGAGCAGCTGGCTCGCACACGGTAGCCCACGGGGACGTCGAGTTCGAGTTGGAAGCGGATCCGAGCTCGAAGTCGGTGTGTTGGTCGAAAAGCGAAATTTCGCCGAACTTGCCGGTGAGTTCGCCCGTGACTACTTCAGGAAGCGTCACGAAGCCGGTCTCTGGGTTGGGCGGCATGGTGAGGCGGCGTTGGAAAAATCCAGCGCCATTAGCAGTGCAGACCCAGTCGCCGAAGATGAAGGTGTCGCCGCGGTTGAAGGCGACAGTTGGCTTGATGTAGACAGGAGCCGTCGAGTTCACCATGTGATCTCGGGCGAGAACCCCTACCTGGCGCGCCAGCTGTCGATGTTTTAGACCGGCAACCTACTAAGGGGAGTACCCGAAGTAGATGAATGTGGCCTCGCCGAGATTGGTAACACACAATTTAGACAGGTTCGGGCCGAAGGGTGCATAATACCCTACGTCCTGTATGCTGCGTAGCTCTGTATTGATTGGGTACGATTACAAGATGATGCAATCTTAGGCCGTGAGATGAGATGATGAGAGAGGGGTCCCTGCCTCGCCTTATATAGTCCGGGAGGCAGGGTTACAAGTCGGAATAGGGAGAGAGTACTAGTCGAGTACGTCTAGGAGTCTTACATACAGTGCGGGACATGTACAGCTTCCTAACCGAGTACTTCTCCTCTGTAGTCCTTGTACTTCACGCCATCAGGTACCGTGCAGTGCAAGTTAGGTAGTCCCAAGGGCCCACCGAGTAGTCGGTCCTGGTACCCACCGAGGTGTGGGCCCAGGGAGGTCCATACGACATGAGCTTCTCAAGTTTAGCTTTGAGCATGTCATTGGCTTGATCTACCTCCGCTACACAAGAGAAGGATTTTACAACATAATTATATTGTTTAGCTAATGACTCTTACTACAACCCAAGGAGTCATGTTCGGATATCAGAAGCTCAAGTTCCTTAGCCACAGAGCTTGAGGCTTCCTCTTTTTGAGTCTTTTCGTCCTTGGTATTCTTCTTCTTCTTCTTCTTCTTCTTCTTCTTCTTCTTCTTCTTCTTCTTCTTATTCTTTTTCTTCTTCTTCTTCTTCTTATTCTTTTTCTTCTTGGCCATCAAGCATATGCTTGCTCCTATGCCGGCACTGGTCTAACCGGATCCTACAGAGTATGAGTGCGTTCACTTCTTTGGTCTTCAACTTGCTTGAGGAGTGACACTTGTGGCTCAATGAAGGTGATTGAAGACGATGAGCATTCTTCAAGTGTCTTCTTTTTTTTTGTGAGTCGAGTGTCTTCTTCTTGATTTGCTATTATCAATCCATTTGGATTTTCATAGGTTACTCGAAAAAGTTTGTAAGTGGTGTGTACATCAATCTCATTTTCTTCAAAAAAATTCATGCACACTATCACTCAAAGTACTACAAATGTAGTTAGCGACTTGAGAATTGTGTTGCCAACGTTCTAAGTCCATTAGAGATAATTTTGACAAGTCAATGTTGTCTACTCTAAGATGAGAAGTTAAAAAACTAGCAACAACAACTTTCTCAGCAAATGGAGCCATGGTCCTAATCTCTTTACGTACATGAATTGACCAAGAAGCATAGTGTGATCCATCTATAGCTAGTGGCCCAAGGGGTACCTCACAAGTCATCCACATCGTCAATCTCCAAGCGGTTAAGCTCGAAATGGAGAACCAAGGTCTTATACCAATTGAAAGGATTTTGATATCACCTAGAGCATGGCTAAATAGGTGATAAAAGCTAATTAGATTTTACTTCCCTGAAAACTTGAACTATCAGGCACCACCGGTCAAACTGGTGGGACAGACCGGTCAGACCGATCCTGGCTCTCGTGCAGAGGGCACCAGTTAGAATGGTTTATCTCATCAGTCAGATCAATGACACACAGAGAAGCTGCAAAATAGCTCAAGGTCCTCTTGAGTTCTAGCACCAACAATACTTTTCGAGTGGCCTTGGTACATAATCACAAGCTGGGTAATGGTCCCTACACACACAAAACACACACCCAAGTAGACTGAACAGGAAGTAAATCAAATATGCTAGAAAAACAACTTAGAGAGGCAAACCACAAGAAACACAAAGATTTGTT
This sequence comes from Cenchrus americanus, assembly GCA_947561735.1. Classification (NCBI taxonomy): domain Eukaryota; kingdom Viridiplantae; phylum Streptophyta; class Magnoliopsida; order Poales; family Poaceae; genus Cenchrus; species Cenchrus americanus. Next base: position 140,283,646 of record OX387240.1, read on the forward strand.
TCTCAAAGTTCACTCCCACTAAGGAAAGCTACGTCTTCGTTGAGGAACTTGTAAGTGATCTGAGTTTTCCACAAACTCTCTCCCTGTCGTATGGACCTCCCTGGGCCCACTACCTCGGTGGGTACCAGGACCGACTACTCGGTGGGTCCCCGGGACTACTCGGCTTGTGCCACACGGCACCTGATGATGTGAGGCGCAAGGACTACGGTGGAGAAGTACTCGGATAGGAAGCTGTACATGTCCTGTACTGTAGAGAACTCCTAGACGTACCCAACTAGTACTCTCTCCCTAAACCGACTTGTAACCCTGCCTACCGGACTATATAAGGCGAGGTAGGGACCCTTCTCTCTGAGATACGCATCATCTTGTAAACTCATCCAATCAATCCAGAGCTACGTAGCATACAGGACGTAGGTTATTACGCACCTCGCGGCCCGAACCTGTCTAAATTGTGTGCCACGTGTCTCTTCCTTCGAGTTACTGATCTCGGCGAGGCCACATTCATCTACCTCGGGTACTCCCCTTGGTAGGTTGTCGGTCTAAAACACCGACAGCTGGCGCGCCAAGTAGGGGATCTCGCCGAAGATCTCATGGCGAACTCGACAGCTTCAATCTTCATCAAGCAAATCGTCGCCTTCAACCTCGGCGACACTTTCGTCTTCGGCTCCTGGGTTTGCACTGCTGATGGCGCCGGATCCTTCCAACGCCGCCTCACCATGACGCCTAACCCGAAGACCGGGCTTGTGACGCTTCTCGAAGTAGTCATGGGCAATCTCGCCGGAAAATTCGGCGAAATTTCGCTCTACAACCAACACACCGACTTCGAGTTTGGATCCGCCTCCAACTCAAACTCGACGTCCCCGTGGGCCATCGTATGCGAGCCGGCTACTCAGCCATCGTGTGCGGACTCCCCACTCCATGAGCACTTCCCATACGACCTCTGCAACGCAAGCAAGGCCCACGTGAAGGCTCTCTCTGCGCGCCGGGCCCGGAAGGAGATCGTCTCCGAGTACAACTCGGACTCCAACCCTGTCTCCGGCTACTACTCGGACTCCTCCTACGAGTTCGACTTCGGGTCGGACCCTGACGAGCCCGCGTCCGAGAACCACACGACTGAGCAACCGTTGTCAGGACCAGCTTCCGGCCTGGTTATAACATCTACACCCGCTGGGAGATTCATCTACTGGCCAGACCGCAAGCCCGCAGACCTGACAGACGGGAACTCACGTTGCGTCACCTACCTCGACTCACTTCACTTCCAGGAGGGAACACCGCTAGCTCCAGCTAAGGAGCACACTCCAACAGAGGTGGCGACTTCCGACTCCAGTCTCGGCACCCCCGATCGCCAATTCTTCATGGCTGCTGGCGAGACGCCGAGACCCTCAGGGACACGCCCTGACTGATATCTCAAGGATATCTCAGCAGACGAATTGTTTGCCAATGCACCCGCAAACGAAACCAACGACAACAAGAACGCCCGACGTGAACGCAACAGAAAGCGGAACGAACGGCGCCGACGTCTCCGTGAGACCTACCCATACGGAACCTCACAGAGGCTCTTGACCAATTCGAAAATCGGGTGCACACCACCCCAGAGCAGTGCCTCATGTCTATCACCACGATAGCACGTCATTCTCAGGGGATGCGCGCGGGTGAAGTCATCACCAAGCTCGCGGAGGACGCCTACTTCATGAGAGTTGACAACAGAGTTGCTCAAGTGCCTCCCGTCAGAACTCGCCAACCCGACAATGAAGCCACAAGTCGCAGTCCAGCTGACAACGGGCGCAACCGTACTTGAGGAGAACTACCGGCTAACCCCAACCGTACTCGGGCATCGGCCGGTGGACCTTCTCAGGGGGTGGAAACGGCGCGGCGGCGCGCCGGCGGTAACCGTGATGTCGTTCCTCATCGCGATCCTGGTGGCGGAGGCAGCGGCGGCGGGAGCTCCTCACACGGGGTCGGAAGGAGAGCCGGTGGCGGGGGCGATCGCGGAGGCCGAGGCCACGCAGACAACCACGTCACCGGTGTCTCATGCGGCAGCTACGATGCCCGTCGCAGAATCGAGGAAATTCGACGCATCAAATCCGCAGGCAAAAACGACGGTTTCCCCGCCTTCTCTGCTCGACTTCGCAATCTGCTGCTCACAGAGAAATTCAAGTCTCTGGGGATCACCAAGTACGATGCGAAGCAAGACCCAATACAGTGGCTTAGGTGCTACACCCTCTCCATCGAGAACGCTGGTGGCAACAACGACACGAAGTGTCTCTACTTCCCCTTCTGCCTGGACCAAGCTCTACTTACATGGCTCGAGTCACTCGAGAAGTACTCGATCAACAAGTGGGACTAGCTCAAGGAGCAGTTCACCAGCAACTTCGCGGGTGCCATGAGACGCTCGGGTACTCGCATGGACCTAGCCATGGTGAAGTAGGAACAGGGTGAAACTCCGCGCAAGTACATGCAGCGCTTTTTTCGACAAGCACGCCACTGTAGTCAATGTCACCGAGAAGGAAGTCATCTACCTTTTCCAAGACAGTCTCTACCACTATCGCACCTTTGAAGACTTCGGTCGCTGCTGCCCGAGCTTCATTACCAAGCTCAAAGACATGATCATTTCATGGGCTGACGAAGAAGACAAAGCGAACACCAAGTATGACGCCATTTACGGCAAGAGCAAGCAAAAAGCGGGCGGCAACAATAACAACAACCGGGATCAAGGCGGTCGCAGCAACAACTACTCGGGTCCTAAATCGCAAGCGCAAGCCAGACAACACAGTCACGGCTATCCAGCGCCCTGCGAAAGACAACACGAAGAAGACCTCCGGCGGCTTCAAAGACTTGCTGAAAGAGAAGTGCTCGTGGCACCTGGAGGGCAACCACACTACCGAACAGTGCTACCAACTCCGGCGAGCATTCAAGGACACTCCGGAACCACGACATCCTCACGACAAGAAAGGCAAGAAAAAAGCTGACGAAGGCAATGACGACTTCCAAGAACCCGACAAGACGGTGAACGTCCTCTTCGATGGACTACCCACCAAACGGCCTTAGAAGGCCACCCGACGAGAAGTCTTAAACATCGAACCAGCGGTTCCATCCCCTCTCCGGTGGTCGGAGGTACCCATTACATTCTCCGGCGCGAATCAATGGACAAGCTTCTCTGAACCAGGGCGTTTTCCTCTCGTCCTGAAGCCGGTAGTCACGGGCTCCAGACTCAACAAGGTACTCATCAACGGTGGAAGCGGGCTCAACGTCCTTTTCACCAAGACCATGAAGAAGATGAAGCTCGACATCACTCACATGCTCACCAAGAGCACATCACCCTTCTACGGCATCGTCCCCAGGAACGTGGCTATTCCACTGGGTTCATTGGTCCTGGTAGTTATCTTCGGAGAAACCAGAGAAATCTACCACACAGAGTACATCAAGTTCGAAGTCACGGACTTCGAGACTTCCTACCATGCCATCCTCGGCAGACCAGCTATCGCCAAGTTCATGGCGGTACCCCACTACACATACTTGGTACTCAAGATGCCAAGTCTGGCCGGTGTACTCTCGCTACAAGGGGACTTGAAGATACCCTTAGACTGCGACACAGAAGCTGTGGAACTCGCAGCCACAAATCAAGTACCCAACGCAATGATGGAGATCTACGATGTATCCAACAAGCTTGCCCCAAGTGAACTCGACATCCCAGAGAAGTCGGACAACGCCAACAAGCCTCAGCCAGCTGAGGAAGTGCAAGTCAAGACGATTGACCTCGGGACAGGTGACAGCAGCAAGACTACCACCATCGGGGTGAGCCTCGACCTGAAATAGGAAGACTCGCTCGTCAGCTTCCTTCGGGCTAACCGAGACATCTTCGCGTGGAAACCAGCGGACATGCCAGGGGTGCCCAGGAATCTGATCGAGCACTCACTTAACGTCGACCCTAAAGCTACCCCGATACGACAACACCTCCGCCGTCTCACCGACGACAGACGGGATGCGGTCAAGAAGGAACTCGCCAAACTACTCGCGGCTGGCTTCATCAGAGAAGTCTTCCATCCTGAGTGGCTCGCAAACCCCGTCCTTGTCCGCATGAAGAACTCGAACGAGTGGAGGATGTGCGTCGACTACACCGACCTCAACAAGCACTGCCCCAAGGACCCCTTCGGGTTGCCGCGGATAGACCAAGTCATCGACTCCACGGCGGGTTGCGACCTGCTCTGCTTCCTCGACTGCTACTCCGGGTACCACCAGATCGCTATCAAGGAAGAATACCAGGAGAAGACCGCGTTCATCACCTGTTTGGCGCGTACAGCTACACGACCATGTCTTTCGGGTTGAAGAACGCCGGCGCTACTTACCAGCGAGCTATCCAGGCCTGTTTCAAGAGACAACTCAACAAGAATGTCGAAGCCTATGTGGATGACGTGGTTGTCAAGACCAGAAACTCCGACACACTCATCGCCGATCTTGAAGAGACTTTTGCATCCTTGCGAGAATATCGCTGGAAGCTCAACCCGAAGAAGTGCGTTTTCGGCGTACCTTCGGGAAAACTACTCGGCTTCATCATCAGCCATCGCGGCATCGAAGCCAACCCCGAGAAGATCTCCGCCATCACCAACATGAAAGCTCCCACGTGCATCAAAGACGTGCAGAAGCTCACCGGGTGCATGGCGGCCTTGAACAGATTCATCTCGAAGCTTGGAGAACGGGGGCTCCCCTTCTTCAAACTACTCAAGCATCAAGAGAAGTTCGCGTGGACTCCAGAGGCAGACCAAGCCCTTGCTCAGCTCAAGGACTTCTTATCCAAGCCACCAGTCCTCACGGCTCCTCGCAAAAAGGAGTAGCTACTACTCTACCTCGCTGCGACTACTCACGTGGTCAGCTCTGCCATCGTTGTCGAGCGGCAGGAAGACGGACATGCCTACCTAGTCCAAGGACCAGTCCACATCGTCAGCGAGGTCCTATCAGAATCTAAAGCACACTATCAACTAGTACAGAAGCTACTGTATGCAGTGCTCATTACCTCGCGGAAGTTACGACACTACTTCCAGGAGTACTCGGTCTCCGTCATCACCGACTACCCGCTCGGCGACATCCTGCGGAACCAAGATGCTACTGGAAGAATCTCCAAGTGGGCAGTCGAGCTCGGCGCCCTCAACATCAACTTCAAGCCACGTACAGCCATCAAGTCACAGGCTCTAGTCGACTTCATGGCAGAGTGGCGGGAGAATCAGCTGCCAACTCCAACCGAGCGACCAGAGCATTGGGTGATGTACTTCGACGACTCGCTCAAGCTCGAAGGTGCCGGTGCAGGGGTGCTCTTGATCTCTCCAACAGGCGAACAACTCAAGTACGTCCTGCAGATCTTCTGGAAGGTCTCAAACAACGAAGCTGAGTACGAAGCTCTACTACATGGGCTCCGCCTCGCAGCTTCCCTGGGCATCAAGCGGCTACTAGTCTATGACGACTCTGCAGTGGTCATCAACCAAGTCAACAAGTCTTGGGACCGCAACAAGGAGAACATGGACGCCTACTGCCTAGAAGTCCGCAAGCTCGAGAACAAGTTCTACGGTCTCGAGTTCCATCACGTCGTCCGTGACAACAACGTTGCAGCGGACGTCCTGTCGAAGCTTGGTTCTACTCGTGCTCAAGTACCAGTGGGTGTCTTCGTCCACGAGCTTCACGCGCCATCCATCCCGGAGCTGGCGCCGACGACCATTGACCCAGCACCCTTCCCAGCTGGCCAGGAGGTCGTGATGATAGATGTGGACTGGCGACAACCCTTCATCGACTACATCCGCGAGCAGAAGGTTCCCACAGACAAGAACTTGGCCGAGCAACTCATCCGCCGGGCCAAGTCCTACGTCCTAGTCGGGGACAAGCTATACAGGAGGGGCGCTACTTCTGGAGTACTCATGAAGTGCGTTCCCTGAGAAGAAGGCAAGGACATCTTGGAGGAGATACACAGAGGCGTCTACGGCAACCACGCATCTTCACGCACGCTGGTCAGCAATGCTTTCCGACGAGCTTTCTACTGGCCCACAGCTCTGGGCAATGCCGAAGAACTCGTCAGAAGGTGCCAAGGGTGCCAATACTTCGCCAAGCAACAGCACATCCCGGCCTACAAACTAGTTACCATACCGCCAACCTGGCCTTTTTCCTGCTGGGGGCTCGACATGATTGGGCCTCTTCCAACTGCGCCAGGAGGATTCAACAAAGTTCTGGTGGCCATCGACAAGTTCACTAAGTGGATCGAAGTCAAGCCGGTCACATGCCCCAAGGCCGACAGAGTACTCGACTTCTTGGATGAACTCGTGCATCCCTACGGACTACCCCATCGCATCATCACAGACCTAGGCTCCAACTTCAACAATCACCAGTTCTGGGAGTACTGCGAGAACAGCGGGATCGACATCCGGTATGTCTCAGTCGCCCATCCACGGGCCAATGGACAAGTCGAGTGTGCCAATGGAATGGTATTCGATGCCCTCAAGAAGCGACTGCACGATGCTGCTAACACGAAAGGAGGAAAGTGGATCAAGGAACTACCCAGTGCACTCTGGGGGCTGCGTACTCAACCCACCAAGCCGCGGGACAGTCACCCTATTTGTTGGTCTACGGCTCCGAGGCTATTCTAGCTGCCGACGTCATGTGGGAATCGCCGGCAGTAGAGCAATACGACGAAGGCATATCTGAAGATAGCAGACGAGTTGACATCGACGGACTCGAAGAAGCTCGCTGCACTGCTCTCGTCCAATCAGCAAGGTACCTTGAGGGTATCCGATGCTACCATGATCGCAACGTCAAGGAACGCTCCTTCAACGTTGGTGATCTCGTCCTCTGCCGCATCCAGAACATGGAAGGACTACACAAGCTCAGCTCGTCATGGGAAGGTCCCTTCACAGTTGCAAAGGTGACCGGACCAGGCTCCTATCGCCTACAGACACTTGAAGGCGAAGACATCAGCAACTCGTGGAATGTCGACCAGCTCTGTCGGTTCTACGTGTAGTCTCTCGACTACTCAAGGGGCTCAAGTCTACACGACTACTCCTGAATCCTACGCTATAAGCGGCCCCCGGGTCCAGGCACTAGTCTCCGGACTACTCTACTCCTAGATCCAGTGTTAACGGCTACTAACGGAACTCGGGCTGCTTAGAGCGTCAAGGACTCTAGCAGCGGTCTATCAAGAGACCATGTACTTCAAGATCCAGTCTATACGGCTACTAACGGATCTACTGTTGTAAGCGGCCACGCGCCCTAGCACTACTCAGCCGTAGGCGGCCTTCGGGTCCTGGCGACTACACTTGTAAACGGCCCCGGCCATCTAGGTGTACTCTTTCAGTAATAAAGTTTGATTTTCAATCAACTCATTTACTGTGTCTCTCTCAACGAGTCTACTGCCGAGTACTACTACTTGCACACAACTCCACAACATGGGCACTCCGCATACATACATTGCGACAACGAGTACTCATTTCATGGAAGTCTTTTCATCACATACTTAAACAAGTTCATTACAGCTTTGTTTATGTACAACTACTGCTACAAGCTATCCCTACAGGCTACCTACTGTAGGTTCAGCTTCTCGGCGACTTGTTCATCTATCAGCGCCATCTGCTCCAAAAGCTCCGCGTACTGCACATCAGTGCAATTGGCGGCTAGTCCACTCGCGACTACGTCTACCGGAGCCTTGGGGAAGTACGACTTCATGTATGCCAAGACTTGGTTTGGGATGGACTTCGCCAGATGCTTGACATAAGTCGCCAGACGGCCGGGAGCTTCCCTCAACCGGTCAACCAACAGAGCAATCTTCGGCCCGCCCAGATGAGGCACCAGCAGCCTTGCAATGGGAAGTGCAACTTCTTCAAGTTCCTTGAGCTGTCCCCGCAACTTCTCGCGGTCTTCGCCAAGCTTCTGCAGTGATTTATAGCAGTTGAAAATATCACGATCCGAGGCGATCCAACGCTTCATATGCATATTGCACTCATGGGCCATCTGCTTATAATCATAATCAAGTACCTCGCAGGCATCCTTCTCCCGGTAGAAGAGATTCTTCATGTCGACTTCTGATGCCTTGAGCTGCTCTACCCGGGCTTCAATGTCTGCAAACAACTCAAAGGAGATGTCAGACTACTACAGGGTACTCGCAATAAGTACCCGACAAGCTGACATCGACACACCTTTGCTCTTCTGGCGCAGCGACTTGTTCTTGCGCACCAGCTCATCGCTCTTCGCCTGCATATCTTGTACCTCATTGTGGTACTCGGTGAAGACACCATCAAGCTTAGACTGGAGCATGGCGGAGTGCTTCCTGGCCTTCGCGAGCTCTTTCTCCAGTGATTTTGCCCGGAGCACTGCATCGCCATACCCCTGGAGCATTTCAGACTTTTGTTGGGATCTCTCCACGACATCCTGCAAAAGACAACATTTGTTACTCGGGTACTCAGCACTTGCGGCAGATCGACTATCCAAGGGTACTGATACATACCTTCATCCATTGCTCGGCCCGTCGCATCGCCTCCAAGTTGCATGCCACTGTCACCGGGTCAACAAGATCATCCGCCAGAAGCTCGAGTCCCCCACAACTAGTCGCGGCGGCCTCGGACATCAGCGCCGAACGGATCGGCTCCGCATCTTGGATTTCTGGAACAGACGACTACTTCCAGGCTTGACTCTGGCAGTACATCGTCACGCACTTCTTCGGCCACCTCGGGGGCTACTCCTCTAGCTATCGCTGTTGGCTCAGTTGCTGCTCCAGCGGCTACTTCGGCTTCTGGCACAATGCCTTCAACGTGCACAACCTAGGGGATGGTGCTTCTCTCAACTTCTACCCCCTGTCAATAGAAGACACACGGGATCAGTTTCCTGGGGGCTACTACTACTACTCGAGGAAGGTTGCGTCTCTATAGTGTACTCACCTTCTACTATGCTGGCCTCTGGCAGCGCAGCCTCCGCGGCTGGCGTCACGGTCTCGGCCTGGGGGAGGGGAGCAGACTCCTCGGCAGCAGGAGCGGAAGCTTCCTCAGCCGCTGTCGTGCTGGGTTCATCTCCCTCCCAGGACAAGTCTGTCGATTTCCTGCACAGTACATAATCGGTGGTCAATCAAGTACGACTACCAAGCTACATGTACTACTCAGGAAAGATCTTCACTTACAAGCTTGACCGGACAACATTCACGGTCGGAGCACCTAGTATGCTGGCAATATCGACAAGCCCGGCTTCGGCGGGCACCTCCTATTCGTCTTGAGCTGCCGCTGGTTCTTCAGCAGCAGCAGTCGCAGCCGGTTCCGTCTTGCTCTCGACGACCGACGCCTGTGGCTCGACAACTGTAGTCGACCGCTGTATCAACTGCGACACAAGTTCTTCTACGATGGGGGCTGGGCTGCGGTTTCTTTCAGCCGGCTCTCCCACTGTCTCCCAGTCGCCTTCGTCCCCTTGGTCTATGGGGTCGGAAGGCGGAATCTCCTGCAAGCACTCGGAATTCAATTGTCAGCATACACAATATTGCAAGACAAGTACTCGACTACTCTACTCGAGGAGTTTACCTCTTGAGACGTAGTCTCGGTGACTTTCAACTTTTTGGTGACGCGCTTACATGCCACATTGCGCGGCCTCCTCGGCGGCGTAGGCAGACTAGACTCTAGGCTAGTTGGAGGATCATTGATGAGGGGCACGTTGGGCAGTCCAGGGCGGCTGAACCTGGACCATAGCTGGAACCGCTCCTGAAGTGTCTCTTTGTCCTCCTCGTCGGACGTATCTTCAACGACGACGGTGTCGTCACCTTCACTGACTTCGTGGCGCTCTTTGGCCTTGCCTTTCCCCTCCTATGGAATATTCACAAGTCGGGGAGGCGAAGCTGGCTCAGAGACAAACTTTACAATGTCATCCTGCAACATATAACTTTGGTGAGCATGACTACTACCATACAATCAGTACTCGGACACTGAGTGCGGCTACTTACCTTGTTCGGCGGATGAGCTGCGGAGTACTCAGGGACCGGGCAGGGCGTGTACGGCGGCTTGTCCTTGAAGATCCTGCCCAGCCTCTCGACGATGTCATCATCATCGATCTCACTGCTAGGCATCCGCGACATGTCACCCTTGCCAGTGTACTGATACCCAAGGTTGTCGCGAGCCATCAATGGCTGCACCCTCCTCTTCATGAAGCTGAAGGACACGTGTTCGGCCCTCAGCCTGGCTTCTCTCAAAGCCTTGATCTTCTGCAGCAGCTCGGGTAGCTGAATACTCTCCTAAATTGTCGGCTCCGTGTTCCACCAGGGCCGATGCTTCGGCTGCTTCCCGCTTGGCTTCGGCAGCTCCGGGTGGTGGTTGGTGATGTAGAACCACTTCGCTTTCCAATCTTGATTGGAATCTATCAGCTTGTACACTAAGTACTGCTCGGCGGCGTCTTCGCGCATCTGGATGCCGACCCCTCCGACTACTTTTGGGTTGTTGGCGCTCGACTGGGGCTTCACGCGGAAGAACTTTCGGAACAACACCCAATGGGGCTTGATCCCCAAAAAGGCTTCGCAGAAGTGGATGAAGACGGAGACGTGAAAGATTCCATTAGGGTTCAAGTTGAGGTACTCGATACCGTAATAGTCGAGAAGACCTTTGAAGAAGTCGCTCGCCGGGAGGGCCAACCCACGCTTCACGAACCGGACGAACATCGGGATCTCGTCGGGGTTCTTCTCCATCGGATACGGGTCTCCCGCGGCGGCGCGCCACATGTCCACCTCTTTCTCCCGAAGGAAACCGCTGTTCAGCAGCGCCAGCAAGTCCTCAATCTTTGCCTTGGATTTCTTCCATTCCTTATTTGGATTCGGACGTGGGGGAGATGTTGGCGGCATTGACCCCTCGGCGGATCCAGACGCCTCTTCATGGGACCTCTTTCTCCCGGTGCCGGTCTTCATGCTCTTCGACGGGGACGGCTTCATTCTCCAAATGCAGCGGGTCTTCACTCGCATTCGCTCGGGGGCTGCTCTGGAGGCAAGCAGCGGCGGCGCGCGTGGATCCGCAGCCTAAGGCGCGGTGGCAGTGTGCACAGGCGGCTGACTCTTGGCTAGATCTGTTTCGAATGGCTGCAAATGCGGGGGATGAAAAAACCTTAAAGGTTTCGACTTCTATTTATAAGTCAACTGGTGGCTGTGTAACGGCCAGATGGATATGTATCAGCGGCTGATTCTGCGGCGGCCGCCTGACCTTTCAACTTCTAGTAGTCGACGCACTCTATCTCGGGGGCTCGGCTACGACTACTCAACTCCCTGGGTGGCGACAAGATTCAAGAGCAACTCAGGACACATTCTACATTCAAGATGACCCTTCAATTTGAGAGGAAGTACTCGACTCACGGCTCAGGGGCTCCGTGCCACGTGTCCTTCGGTTTTTTCTCCAGATTTTATGGGATAATCGTGCCAGAACTTCAGATTGACCCTTAGCCAGAGTCTACAACTCAACCTAAGGCTCGGGGGCTACTCCATATGGAGTGCGATTTTGCAATCGCACTTTCATATAAATTTCGGCTTCAAGACAATGCGAGTATTATTGAAGACCTTCAAGAAAAGAACTCGAGGACACTTAGGAACTACTCGAGAAGACTTCAAGACTACTCGAGGATCAGCTGGAGTACCTTCCAGCCTCGGGATGCTTCAAGTACTCTTGAGGACTTTTGGCTTGTAGTACTCGGGGACGCTTGAGGACTACTTGTAAAGGCCATCAAGACTACTCGAAACTATCCTGCTCGACGACAAAGTACTCAGAGGCTTGTCGTATGGACCACCATGGGCCCACTACCTCAGTGGGTACTAGGACCGACTACTCGGTGGGTCCCTGGGACTACTCGGCTTGTGCCACACGGCACCTAATGATGTGAGGCGCAAGGACTACGGTGGAGAAGTACTCGGATAGGAAGCTGTACATGTCCTGTACTGTGTAGAGAACTCCTAGACGTACCCGACTAGTACTCTCTTCCTAAACCGACTTGTAACCCTGCCTCCCGGACTATATAAGGCGAGGCAGGGACCCTTCTCTCTGAGATACGCATCATCTTGTAAACTCATCCAATCAATCCAGAGCTATGCAGCATACAGGACGTAGGGTATTACACACCTCGCGGCCCGAACCTGTCTAAATTGTGTGCCATGTGTCTCTTCCTTCGAGTTACCGATCTCGGCGAGGCCACATTCATCTACCTCGGGTACTCCCCTTGGTAGGTTGCCGGTCTAAAACACCGACACTCCCACAATAAGTCGGGTCTCTTTCAACCACTTTCCTCTCTTCCACGAAAGTGATCTTTTTCATGACGAAGCAAGATCACAACCCTCACAAACTTGCCGCTGCTCACCACACCTTGGAACCTAGTCAGTGACGCTGAGCCATCTATGAGGCAAACCTCGAAGAGTAGCAAATGCTTCAAACACTTGTAGACAAAAATCAAAGTGTTGAAGCTATGGAATGCTCTTCCTCAGATCACATAGAATCACTTGAGCTAAAAATCTCAACCCAACTGAAGGATATGGCTTGTATCACACAAACAAAGGCTTTGGCTTAGCAAAGAAAAGCTTAGAAGTTCAACACATTCACCAAGGACAACAACCAACAACTGAAGAGGGTGTGGGATATAAATACCCTACTCATGAGAAAACTAGTCGTTAGTTGTCGAGCGGCACCAGTCAGACCGGTGCCCCACACCGGTCAGACTGGTCCCCGTGATCAGTTGAACTGGTCATGCTAGTGTTAGTCCCACAACCATGCTTTCACTCCAACACCACAACCTTGCTTTCAGTTTAACACTTCACCAAAGAGATTGAGTGGCTTAGGTTAGGTTAGAAGGGATTGTTAGCACACTCTAAGGCTCTCAAGGCTATTTCTCACAAAGGTTTTCTAAGAGCACTTTTGACTTGGTCATTGTTGATGGCTGTTAAGTGCCTATTTTAAGGCCGTCAACTCCTGCATTTTACCACAAGAACCATGCATCCACAGTAGAATAGGAGCTTATACCGATGAATTCCACTAGTGGCAATGGAAAGATGTATGCAGGAATTTAGCACAACAAAAGAAAAGAAAGCACACCTCCATGATCCAAGCAATTCAGGTTCAACCAATAAGAGTCTGCCATGTAGGCATCCACAGGATCCATGATGTCATCAATCCATCGGAAGAAGACCCGGTAAATCAGGAGTAGCCACGTGTGTGTCACATGGATCCTATGGCCCACCTACACGTCCAAAATGCCTCAAGTCCACATGGGCACCTAGAACAGCCTTAAGGACCCACCTGCCATCCACCTGGAGAAAGCATAGCACAGGAGGGCCCACTTACGGGTCAGCCGACCTGCGGTCGGCCGAACTGCCTCTGGCTTGGCTCATCCTAGCCTTCCACGTGTGAGCTCCTGGTTGGTCCTTGTTGCATTCCAGGGGTGCTCGTGGCTTCTCACAAAGTTGTCTAGCCCCTATAAATAGAAGAGAGTGGGGGTAAGAAGAGGACAGCACACTTGAAGGAAACTTCTCACCTTTGTCTCCTTCTGCCCTCTCCTCCTCTCTTGGTTGAGGTGAAACCTCACCTCACCTTGGGTGTGTGTGTGTGTGTGGAGGATCTAGACTAGGTGATGCAAGGTAGAGAGGGAGTGTGTGTAAGTGAGTAGAGGTGAGATGGTGATGATCCGTTCATCAGGCATCATCCCCTTGTACCTTGTAGATGATGTCGTTCTTCATTTAGACTAAAGTGAGTATTTCAGTATAGTCCAATTAGACTAAAGTAGCTTTCATGCATAGGTGATATGTTCTTATGTTCTTAACCCGTTCTTGATCTTAGGCTTGCGTTCTAGTTGAACCATTCCTTTCGATCCTGTGGAGAAGATGCATAAGTTGTTTATCTGTTTGTTTGACTCCTTTTCAATTAGAATATAGTGGATGCTCATGCATATCTTATTTAGATCAAAGTATCATTCGTATCTCCTATCACCTATTTGATTCCATGAAGAGGGAGGCCTAGCCCATACTCATGGGTTTTTCACTCCGTATTTATACAGAGTGCTATAGTGTTGCTACGGGACGTCAGACATATCTGTGCTATAGTAGTGATCGGTGGTGTAGGCATGGTGTGGGCTGTGGGTAATCCTTCGTTTGCCCTGTATCCCACGGATTGATAGGGGTAGGCCGCGATAGTGACAGCCGTTGGAACCTTTGTACTCCCCCACGTTCGGATATGATGTAGAGCATTTGGCTAGAACTGACCTGTTACATCCAGGAGGGAACTGATGCCCGAAGTGAGTGTCCTTATCTTGAGCTTACGCCCTTCTAGAATCAATACCCATAGTATACTTCTCATCTCCCAATCTACCTTAACAGGAATCCTGTGTCCTTGGATAGTCATTCGTAAAGCTCTCCTTCTGTTACTAGGATTCGATACCATTTGGAATACTCCTTAGGTAAATTCTACAATGGTGGATCTGTGCGCTTGTGGATTCTTTCGTACCCGTAGGTATACCCAGGTGATTCTTATCCTCACACTATCCCGGTGCCATAGTGGTGGCGTTAAGAAATACCAACAAGCATTTCTGGCGCTGTTGCTGGGGAACGGTTGTTGTGAATCTACAAACCTGACTATCCTCGTATCTTTTGTTTTCCATTTTGTTCTACCTCTACCCCCATAATCCATGTAAGGTTATCCTCGTACACACCTTCCGCCTGTCATGAGTGAATCCGGAGAACCGTCCTCTTTAGGACCAATTCCATTATCAACTTACCTGATTCACCCATCTCTCATGAGGCTAGTTCAGGAAAATTCCTTGTTGGGAACAAGTCATGAGAACCCCTACGACCATGTGAGAGACTTTGAGCAATTGTGTTCCACCTAGGGTAAAACCCGGATGACACAAGATGTTCTTAAGAGGAACTTGTTCCCGTTCTCCCTCTATGGGAAGGAGAGAATCTGGTACCACTATTTTGGTTCTAATCATTCCAGCTGGCAAAGTTTGAGGCAGCTTTCTGCATCAGATTCTTGCCACCGCAACATATCATTGACCTAAGAACGGTAATCCTCGCTTTTAAACAAGGAGAGGAGGAATCACTAGGAATGGCATCGCACCGTTTTGCCTCTTTGGTCAAAACGTGCCTAGTCCTTGGTCTACCCGACCCGATGCTTTTATAGCATTTACGGGTTGGTTTACTAAAAGACAAGTGCCACAAAACTTGATGACCTCTCGGAGGCGCCTTTGTGTTCCTAGAGCCCGAACGAGGAAAGGAAATTCGGGAGAAATTCGAGATTTTAGTTCCCCGCCCGTCTCGGGTAGCGAAGTAGCGAAAAGAGATGATGTCGAGTTGTCTAGATCTATCTTCGAGAGAGCCCGAGCTTACACTCTAATTTTCACGTCGCTCCGGTCGAAGATATCATTCCCGATTGGCGGAATCTATGGGAAATGGCACCTAATGTGAATTTTGCCTCGTAGGTTCCCCTATCGTTTCTTTTCCTATAGTCACCCCCTCGAGACTTAGTCTCGGAGGGAGATGGAAAGGAGTGGCTTGGGAAGGAAAATCATTCCCGGCAAGAATGATTATCTTGACCTTAACTATGACTTTTCGGGGGAGGTTACGATAGTATACCCCATGCTTCATGTCAAAACTCAATCGATGTTCCGCCGCACCAAAAGAGTCGGACATTGGCCCTTGATCCACAAACTTCCACATTCTTGGCCTAAGGAAGCACAACTTTATGCCGATCAAGTTGAGCAATCCCTACTATTATATTGAGCTCAATTATGATCGATGCCGATCAATCAAGTGAACCAAAATTCCATTCTTCACTCCTTGACTTGATCGATGCCCGATGGGACCATGAATTCACTCTTATTACCTATGCCCCCCTTGGAAGCTTAGCTTAACTTATACGCCGTTCTCACACTTGTGAGGACCGAATCTTAGTCAATATAAGGAGGGAATGAACCAACAAGTTCGTTACTCTTGATTTGTTGCTCAAAATGCTCATTTGGCTCATAGCAATTCACCCTTACAATCTTGGGTCTGAGCACTCTTGAGTTATGCTTTTTCTAAGAGATGAGAGCTGCCACTTTCAGAGCACCTTTTCCGTGCTTAACCTCATCATCTCTATGAACTCTTGTCCATGGTGCCGTGGCTTTGTTAAGCTACTTAATCTTCCTGAGGCAACCCATCATAGTACCCCTAGAACTATTGCGAGGATCATCAATATCATATTATGTATATAGCTTGCACTGTACACGTGCACTAACCTTGAAGGAAACAAAACTATCATACACACTATTACCGAGAGAATCTGCAAGGAGGACATATGTGGTTGAGCAGGAGAGCAATATACGATGCCATAAGATAAGACTCTTCCCATGAACTTAATTACATATTTCATTTCGGGAAAAAATATCCTTCTGGTATTTGCTTGTTACTAACCATGCAGATGAGTGAGGTAAACAGTTGACGTAAGCATGGATGGGCCACAACATTCTTCATCTTGGTACGAGTCTAGGTAAGACCCCCGTTTTGAGCCGATAAGATATAAAGAGGCTTGAGTAAAGTCGAGTTGGGGTAAAGTCAACTATATGCCCATAAACCCACTCTTCCTTTACCCAAGTTCTCTCACCTTGGATTTGGCCGGGCACCTGGCCGAGCAACCCTAAGGCCCATTAGAGCCCGCAGGCTGAAGCTGAGGCCCAGCAGAGCCCAGATGGACTTTGCCGACCCACTAGGTCGGTCGACACGGAAGGGTCACCACCGCCTCTCCCCTTTTGCGTGAACACTCCTTCGTCCTCCACAAACCCTTTCCTCACCACCTGACGATTTCTCGATCGGCGCAAAAACTACATCCCCCTGCTCAACCCTCCTCTCGCACTGCTGCCACCTGCCATGGCCAACAAGAGTGGCCTGCCCCCTCGTGGACCGAAGTCTCCTCGCTCCATCCCCTTCGATTATTTCAGAGATACGGAGTTCCACCCATGGGAGGGAACTAAGGACGACTTGGTAACCCCAGAGTGGGGGAGGAAGATAAGAAGTGTTGATGGGGACTCAACAGAGCTCCCAGCGAAGTGGAGATCATCCTCACCCCAACTTTCAATGGTCATGTTCTCAGGAGAAAGCCAGCTCCTGGATCAAGTAAGAAGGTGCTCTATGATGATTATCCCGGCCCTCCACTGAATCCCGAAGAGCGCAATGCGGGGTCCTTCTTCAACGAGGATGGGGAGCCTCTCTACCATCGATATGAGCAGGATGTATGGCATGAGTTCCCGCAACCCCAGACCAGGTTCCGAACCTTCGGGGTGAGAACTTTGAAGGACAACTGTGGGGTGCCCAAGCCATACCCGCCATGCTAGGAGGCGGAGCTTGGCGATATCCTCACCTCTTTGCCAGACAGAAAAACTCATACCTGCTCAGTAGAAACATTAGTAGATGAGTTGGTCGACCTGTATCTGGAATATGACATTCTGATGAAGGTTGTGAAGCAGCAGCGAGCAGAGTATTGGCAGCTCAAGGAGCTCTTCCTCAAGACCAGTGAGGAGTTGAATGCCAAGCTGCAGCGTTTAGTTGAGGCCGAGGGTTTAGAACCCCTCTTTGCCGAGTAGAGGGTTGTGCCCTCTCTTTATTTCCCCATAGGCATTTAATTAGTTTGCATTTATTTCCTTTCCGAACAATTTTTTATTCTATCATGTGTGTAAGCGCCTATTTACTAGAGAACGTTAAATAAAATAATTTGGCTCCACCAGTCACATAACTCGGTTGAGCCAATGTGTGTCAGTCATTTTGTTTTGTTTTGTTTTGTCTTGAAGAATAGCACCTAGGTACAAGATAGTGTGAGGGACAACAACACTCTCCAAACGCGAACATGACGATTCTAATGCCCACACTCAACTCACGCAGCGCTGGCGATCGACCGAGCTTAAACAACCCGAATGGGGCGCATATACCTGCACATCACTAAAAACCTCGCCTGGTCCTCACAACCAGCGCCGATTTGTTTCTCTATCTCACTAGATCGTGATTCCTAAGTTCGGTGTACTCTCTGTTTATAAATCCTCTATCTACCAACTCATAAAATCTATGGTTGTGCACACTCCATGCCTTTAGTTGACTTACATAAGTTGTATTCCCTATATATAACCCTGATGCTTGTGAACAAATTTGTCATAAGGACAATGTGTTTATCTAAGTGGTTGACGAGTGAGATATGGCTTGATGATACGATCTTGCTCTGATGTTCTTAAGATCTTGGGTTTACCTATATAAAAGGGAGAAAGAAGAAGAAGAATCTCTTGCAACGCTCCTCTTTGATATGTCACAGTCCTACCAAAGCCATATGAAGTTTTAATTGCAAACCTTTTAATCATATGTTGCTTTTTATTGCATTGAGCTTTGTCAAATTGTGTAACCCTTATGAGAATTCTTTTCATGCTCTCATGATCAAGATTCATATGCACACCTCCATTTTCCCCTTGCTATGCTTCTGCTTTGGAAGTTAGCATTGTATCATTTACCTATCCGCCTATACATTATAAGTATTGATTTCTCTCTCAAGTATTTGGTAAAAGAGGCATGGCTATCTAAAAAAAGAAGGGGACACATGAAGGTCCCTTTAGTTAAACAAATGTGGGCACATGAAGGTCCACTAAAAAGAAATAGAGGATAGCCATGTTCTCATAAGGCCTTTTCAAATGTATGAGAGAAGGGAATCATGCAATGGAGTCATTCATCATACGATGGTAATAACTAGTACCTAATCCGAGGCTAGTATCCACCTTACCATCACCATAACATTTCATTATGTGTAGTGGTAACTAGAACCCATTCTGGGCCTAGTGTACACCCCCACTATACCTATCAAACTCACACGCATGCACGTGCACGTGCAATATATGTGATGCAAGTATGCCTTATCGTTCATACCCTACCTTGAGCTCCACATAGACCATGTTTAGAGTAGGTTGGATTTAAGGCAATTTAATGCCTTGGTGAGGATATAGACACATTGATAGAGGCGGAGTGCCCGATCTTTCGGTGAGTGGAGATAGCTTCGATCTGGTGGGAGACGACCCTCACGATCCGTCTACGACGAGCGAAACTCGAAGCGCCAATGCAATCGCTGAACCAACTCCCGATGGTTACCGACCTTGCCGGCGCAAGATCAGCCTGATCACGAAGATCAATTCCTGTGCGCAATCGAAGAACGAACAAGAATCCGAGGCGAGCAATCTTAATATCACTCGAAAGTGGAGTTCGAATCACGAGGACAACACGTATTTGTGCGTGTTCGGCGTAGCTAAAGCTAGATGTAAAACAAAACTCAAATCTGAAAATTAAAGAGGAGTCTATCTAGATAGGGGGGCGCGGCTCCCGGCGGATAAGGAAGGGCGTGCGGCCGGGGAGGAGGGTGGCGGCGCCCAACCCTAGGCGCCCCAACCCGGCCGCCCGTTGGGCCATCTTCTATGCTTCGGACCTTCGTTCTTCAATAGCATGATGTAGTTCAATTCCCTTGCACGAGCCCGAGTAATTGGCCCGGTGGAGGGAATGACGTCCGGGCCGGGAGGTGCGCCTAATGGTGTAGATGGCGCCCGAGGTGCTTCCGTGTCTTCGGTGTAGATGTACGTGGTGCTTCGGTGTCTGCAGGTGTAGATGTACGTGTGATGTAGTTCGTGTCCTCATCATCCTCCGCTTCTTGAACCGAAGTCGTCCTCGACGGCAACTCGTCATCTTCTCCCACGTATGGTTTCAAATCGCAACATTAAAACTAGTGGAAACACCAAACTCCGCAGCAGAGTCAAGAACATATGCATTTTCATTAATCTTGGTTAGCACTTTAAAAGGACCAAGAAAGACGAGGCATTAATTTAGAACGACGCAAAGCAGGAAAACGATCCTTTCGTAAATGCAACCAATCCATATCACCAGGCTCAAAAGTAACAAGTTTTCTACCTTTACTACTAGCAACTTGATACTTAGCATTAGCAGCAGCAATGTTTTGGTGAGTTTGTTCATGCAGATTAATCATTTGTTGAACATGTGCAACAGCATCTATGTGCGGGACGTCCTCAGCATCAAGCGAAAATAAATCAATAGGCGCCCGCGGAATGTAACCATACACAATCTGAAAAGGACTCATCTTTGTAGAAGAATGTGTTGCATGATTATAAGCAAACTCAACATGAGGCAAACAATCTTTCCAACGTTTCAAATTTTTATCTAGAACAGCCCTAAGCATGGTTGACAAAGTCCTATTAACCACCTCAGTTTGCCCATCAGTCTGAGGGTGACAAGTTGTACTAAACAGCAATTTAGTTCCCAATTTATTCCAAAGTGATCTCAAAAAATGACTGAGAAACTTAGCATCACGATCGAGACTATTGTATTTGGAATACCATGCAAACGAATAATCTCTCTAAAGAACAAATCAGCAACACGACTAGCATCATCAGTCTTATGACAAGGTATGAAATGAGCCATTTTGGAGAAACGATCAACAACCACAAAAATGCTATCCCTCCCCTTCTTAGTTCGAGGCAATCCCAAAACAAAATCCATCGAAATATCAAGCCAAGGAGAGGTAGGGACAGGCAAAGGCATATACAAACCATGGTTGCTCAAACGTGACTTAGCTTTCTGACAAGTAGTGCAACGTGCAACAATGCGCTCAACATCTTTCCGCATCCGGGGCCAAAAGAAGTGGGCAGCCAGCACCTCATGCGTCTTGTAAACACCAAAATGCCCCATGAGACCGCCTCCATGTGCTTCCTGCAACAACAACAGACGAACCGAACTAGCTGGAACACACAGCTTGTTAGCGCGAAACAGGAACCCGTCCTGCAGGTGAAATTTTCCCCAAGGTTTCCCATTAACACAATGAGCGAAAACATCTTTAAAATCAGCGTTGTCCACATATAAATCTTTCACAGTTTGCAAGCCAAAAATTTTAAAATCTAACCGTGACAAAGATAGTATAACGACGAGACAAAGCATCGGCGATAACATTATCCTTCCCGTTCTTGTGTTTTATGATGTAAGGAAAGGACTCAATAAATTCGACCCATTTAGCCCGACGATGGTTCGATTTGTTTGGGTACGAATATGTTTCAAAGCCTCATGATCCGAATGAATTATAAACTCACGATGCCAAAGATAGTGCTGCCATGTTTGCAAAGTTCGCACTAAAGCATAAAGTTCCTTATCATAAGTTGAGTATTTCAAGCTAGCACCACTTAATTTCTCGCTAAAGTAAGCAACTCGTTTACCTTCTTGTAACAAAACAGAACCTAGCGCAATACCACTAGCATCGCATTCAAGCTCAAACACTTTAGTAAAATCAGGCAACTAAAAGAGAGGAGCGTGGGTTAACTTATCTTTCAATGTGGTGAACGCTACCTCCTGTGCATCACTCCAAGCAAAAGGAACATCTTTCTTTGTAAGCTCATGTAGAGGTGCTGCAATGGTGCTAAAATCACGGACAAAACGGCGGTAGAAACCCGCAAGACCAAGAAAACTCCGAATCTGGTAACCGTTGTCGGTGTAGGCCACTCCCGAATAGCATCAATCTTGCCGCCTGTCCACCTCAATACCCCGTGGAGTAACAACATAACCAAGAAACGAGACACGTTGTGTGCGAAGATGCATTTTTCAATGTTAGCAAATAAATGGGCAGCCCTCAACGCGTCAAAAACAGCACGCAAATGTTCTAAATGCTCTGCCATAGACTTGTTGTAAATCAAGATATCGTCAAAATAGACAACGACAAACAATCCTATGAAGGGCCTTAGAACTTCATTCATCAAGCGCATAAAAGTGCTGGGAGCATTAGTCAAACCAAACGGCATAACCAACCATTCATATAAGCCAAATTTAGTTTTAAAAGCCGTTTTCCATTCATCTCCCAATTTCATTCTAACCTGATGGTAACCACTACGCAAATCAATCTTAGTAAATAGAATGGCACCACTAAGCTCATCAAGCATATCATCAAGGCGTGGTATAGGGTGGCAATAACGAATTGTTATGTTATTAATAGCACGACAATCTACACACATACGCCACGAACCATCTTTCTTAGGAACAAGTAACACGAGAACCGAGCAAGGACTAAGAGACTCACGAATGTAACCCTTATCAAGTAACGCCCGCACTCGGCGCCGAATCTCTTTTGTCTCATCCGGGTTTGTACGATACGGGGCGCGGTTTGGAAGCCGGGCACCGGGAATGGGGTCGATCCGGTGCTCAATGCCACGAAGCGGTGGGAGACCCGATGGCAAGTCTTTGGGAAAGACATCAAAGCATACTCCCGCAAAAGGATAGCAACCGCAGCGGAATATCCACGAGATGGTGCATCATCAAGGGAAGCAAGCACACTAGAGCATACAAGTGCATAGCATGGCAAAGGAGCATCTCGAATATCATCAAAATCAGCACGTGTAGCAAGTAAAACAGGAGCATTCAACTTAATTTCAGATTTATCGAAGTTGAGGGTGATGGTTCCCGTTGTTTAGCCATTTTAACGACTCTAGCAAGATCATCTTTAACAATTTGTTCAGGCGTCATAGGATGTATAATTATTTTTTGACCCTTAAAAATGAGAGAATAATGATTCGAACGACCATGATGCAAGCTATCAGTATCATATTGCCAAGGTCTACCAAGTAACAAAGAACATGCTTCCATAGGAACAACATCACAATCAACATAATCGTAGTAAGCACTTATAGAAAAAAGAACACGCACCGAGCGTGATACTCTAATTTTGCCACCATCATTAAGCCATTGAATGTGATATGGGTTTGCATGCTTATGAGTTGGTAATGACAACTTCTCGACCAACATGGTACTCGCCAAATTGTTGCGGTGCCCGCCGCCGTCGATGATGATGCGAATCGACCGCTCCTGCACAACACCCTTCGTATGGAACAGAGTGTGTCGCTGATTCTTCTCAGCTGGGGCGACCTGTGTACTAAGAACACGCTGCACAACAAGACTCTCGTACCTATCGGCGCCCCCTATTTAGATAGACTCCTCTTTAATTTTCAGACTTGAGTTTTGTTTTACATCTAGCTTTAGCTACACCAAAACACGCACAAATACGAGATGTCCTCTTTGATTTAGAACTCCACTTTCAAGTGATATTAAGATTGCTCACCTCAGATTCTTGTTTGTTCTTCGATTGAGCACAGGAATTGATCTTCGTGATTAGGCTGATCATGCGCCGGCAAGGTCGGTAACCATCGGGAGTTGGTTCAGCGATTGCATTGGCACTTCGAGTCTCGCTTGTCGTAGTCGGATCGTGAGGGTCGTCTCCCACCAGATCGAAGCTATCTCCACTTACCGAAAGATCGGGCACTCCGCCTCTATCAAGTGGTATCAACTTTACAGGTTGATCGGTGAGTTTTATCGAGTGTTTTTCCTTTCCTACAGTCCACAAAAACCAAAACAAAAATTATTTCAGGTTAGATCCTTGTCCCAGCAACCACCTTTTAGCCTTGCACATTCTTTCAATAAGTGTCTTTGTTGAATTTGTGTGCTTACTCCTTCAATTGTTGCTGGTTACTTGTGTTTCATCTTTGTTTCATCTAACCCTAGCCGTCACGCCCACCGTCACGCCGCCGCCTCTCGGTTCCCCTTCCCTGTCCCGTGGTGCGGTAGGTCAAAAAAAAGGGAGAAAAAAAAGAAAAAAAGGAAAGCAATCCAAAAAAAAGGAACAAAAAAAAGAGAGAGAATCCGAAAGAAAAGAGAGACCGCCGCACAGTCCATGTGGGAAACGGGAACCGATTCGTCTCGGTGAAAGAGTTTTGCGCCGTCACAATTCGCCACCGATTCGTCCTTGTTGAAGGAGTTTTCCGTGGAGTCCGGCTCCGTTTTTGCCACGGCATACCGTGCCTCTCTTGCTATTCTCCACGGTAAAACTACCACGCCACAGCACACCATATTCAGAGCTTGGCCTTACTTTTGAGAGAGAGAGAGAGAGAGAAAAGTGCATGTGGTGAGTTGCTATTTGAGATCCTCTGTGTTCATATTATCAGTTTTTGGGGCACCTTGAAAAAAATTAAAAAAATGCGGAAAAAAATAAAAAAAAAGAAAAGAGGTGCGCCCCTCCATCTTTTTCACTTCCTTTAAGGTTTCACTTGTTACCATAGCGTTTGATCGTGTTTAGCACTATTATTCAGCTTTGCATTATTGTTTGATTGTGCTAATCCTTCAAATTGAGTGCAGCCTTCCCAGAACTCCACATATTTCTACGACGAGCGGATTTTGTTTCTCCAGGCAATCGCTCCTCCAATCTTTCGTGAGTTCCACCGGTTGGTTGCAGGTCGCCCCTGTGTGCTGGTAAGAACGGATAAGAATTTGATAACAGCACTAGTTTGAGTGCCTTGTGAGCCGTTCCACACCTGCTTTTGTTGTCGTTTTGTTTTTGTGTTTGCGCTAACCATGTCAGGCGACACCGACAAGAAAGAGTTGCAGGACATGCGTACTGAGATTGAAGGCCTTGTCACCGACATCAAGACCATGCACGAACGAATGGACTCCACGGTTACTACGGCCAACGAGCGGTTCGACTAGCTCGACCTCGCGCAGACAGCCACCAAGACGACGCTCGACACCATCGTGTCACGACTCGATGCATTGAACACGGTGGTAACTGATTTGGTGGCCCAAGAATGTGTGGGTGACGATGAGAGGAGGATGCTGACCGCCACGGCAAAGCCCGTCGTGTACCACGCCGCCCCGCTGGTAACGACTCCTTCTCTAAAATCAAATTTAAAATTCCACCCTTTAATGGCAAATACGATCCTGCTGCATATCTTGAATGGGAGTTAGAAGTTGAACAAAAATTTTCATGTCATGATATTGCTGCTACCTCTCAAGTTAAGGCTGCCATTAGTGAGTTTACTGATTTTGCTTTAATTTGGTGGCGTGAGTATAAGAATAAAAATCCTACTGCTGTTCCGACCACTTGGGAGCAATTAAAACTGCTATGCGACATCGCTTTGTGCCTTCATATTATGCTCGTGACTTGCTTAACAAAATGTAGCGATTTCAAGAAGGTTCTCGATCCGTTGAGGACTATTACCGGAGTTGCAAAAAGGTATGATTCGTTGTGGTATATTGGAGGAACCCGACGCCGCAATGGCACACTTTCGTGGTGGTTTGAACCGCGAAATTCGTGACATCCTTGATTATAAAGAATATGTTGACATGACCCAATTATTTGAGTTTGCTTGCAAAGCCGAGCGTGAAGTGCAGGGACGCCGCTCGAGGACATATTCTAACACTTTTGCGGTAGAAATTCGTCGTCCGGGCCAAGCACCCTCGCTCTTCTCGCGCCATCCACACCTACACCGTGTGAGAAGCCGCCTACGCGAGCAGGAGCCACCCCGGCCACGGGCGCAGCATCCACCACAGGTCGTACACGGGATATCACGTGTTTTCGTTGCAGCGGACGTGGCCACGTGGCTCGGACCGTCCGAACAAACGCACATTACTCATTCGTGACAATGGTGAGTACTCTTCAGCTAGTGATTCAAAAGAACTTGAACATACTTTGCTTGCCACTGACAATGCAGCTAAGACGGACATACATGTCAATCCGGGGGACGCCGATAGGTACGAGAGTCTTGTTGTGCAGCGTGTTCTTAGTACACAGGTCGCTCCAGACGAGAAGAATCATCGACACACTCTGTTCCATACGAAGGGTGTTGTGCAGGAGCGGTCGATTCGCATCATCATCGACAACTGCAGTACCCAACAATTTGGCGAGTACTATCTTTGGTCGAGAAGTTGTCATTACCCACTCGTAAGCATGCAAACCCATATCACATTAATGGCTTAATGATGGTGGCAAAATTACGGTATCACGCTCGGTGCGTGTTCCTTTTTCTATAGGTGCTTACTCGATTATGTTGATTGTGATGTTGTTCCTATGGAAGCATGTTCTTTGTTACTTGGTAGACCTTGGCAATATGATACCGATAGCTTGCATCATGGTCGTTCGAATCATTATTCTCTCATGTTTAAGGGTCGAAAAATAATTATACATCCTATGACGCCCGAACAAATTGTTAAAGATGATCTTGCTAGAGATGTTAAAATGGCTAAACAACGGAACCATCACCCTCCACTTCGATAAATCTGAAATTAAGTTGAATGCTCCTCGTTTTACTTGCTACACGTGCTGATTTTGATGATATTCGAGATGCTCCTTTGCCATGCTATGCACTTGTATGCTCTAGTGTGCTTGCTTCCCTTGATGATGCACCATCTGTGGATATTCCGCCTGCGGTTGCTAACCTTTTGCAGGAGTATGCTGATGTCTTTCCCAAAGACTTGCCACCGGGTCTCCCACCGCTTCGTGGCATTGAGCACTAGATTGACCTCATTCCCGGTGCCCAGCTTCCAAACCGCGCCCCGTATCGTACAAACCCGGATGAGACAAAAGAGATTCAGCGCTAGGTGCAGGCGTTACTTGATAAGGGTTACATTCGTGAGTCTCTTAGTCCTTGCTCGGTTCCTGTGTTACTTGTTTGTAAGAAGGATGGTTCATGGCGTATGTGTGTAGATTGTCGTGCTATTAATAACATAACAATTCGTTATCGCCACCCTATACCATGCCTTGATGATATGCTAGATGAGCTTAGTGGTGCCATTCTGTTTACTAAGATTGATTTGCGTAGTGGTTACCATCAGATTAGAATGAAATTGGGAGATGAATGGAAAACGGCTTTTAAAACTAAATTTGGCTTATATGAATGGTTGGTTATGCCATTTGGTTTGACTAATGCTCCCAGCACTTTTATGCGTTTGATGAATGAAGTTCTGAGGCCCTTCATAGGATTGTTTGTCGTTGTCTATTTTGACGATATCTTGATTTACAACAAGTCTATGGCAAAGCATTTAGAACATTTGAGTGCTGTTTTTGACGCGTTGAGGGCTGCCCATTTATTTGCTAACATTGAAAAATGCATCTTCTGCACGCAACGTGTCTCGTTTCTTGGTTATGTTGTTACTCCACAGGGTATTGAGGTGGACAGCAGCAAGATTGATGCTATTCGGGAGTGGCCTACACCGACAACGGTTACCCAGATTCGGAGTTTTCTTGGTCTTGCAGGTTTCTACCGCCGTTTTGTCCGTGATTTTAGCACCATTGCAGCACCTCTACATGAGCTTACAAAGAAAGATGTTCCTTTTGCTTGGAGTGATGCACAGGAGGTAGCATTCACCACATTGAAAGATAAGTTAACCCACGCTCCTCTCTTGCAGTTGCCTGATTTTACTAAAGTGTTTGAGCTTGAATGCGATGCTAGTGGTATTGGGCTAGGTGCTCTTTTGTTAAAAGAAGGTAAACCAGTTGCTTACTTTAGCGAGAAATTAAGTGGTGCTAGCTTGAAATACTCAACTTATGATAAGGAACTTTATGCTTTAGTGCGAACTTTGCAAACATGGTAGCACTATCTTTGGCATCGCGAGTTTATAATTCATTCGGATCATGAGGCTTTGAAACATATTCGTACCCAAACAAATCTGAACCATCGTCATGCTAAATGGGTCGAATTTATTGAGTCCTTTCCTTACATCATAAAACACAAGAACGGGAAGGATAATATTATCACCGATGCTTTGTCTCGTCGTTATACTATCTTTGTCACGCTTAGATTTTAAAATTTTTGGCTTGCAAACCGTGAAAGATTTATGTGTGGACGACGCTGATTTCAAAGATGTTTTCGCTCATTGTGTTAATGGGAAACCTAGGGGCAAATTTCACCCGTAGGACGGGTTCTGTTTCGCGCTAACAAGCCGTGTGTTCCGGCTAGTTCGGTTCGTTTGTTGTTGTTGCGGGAAGCACATGGAGGCGGTCTCATGGGGCATTTTGGCGTTTACAAGACTCATGAGGTGCCGGCTGCCCACTTCTTTTGGCCCCGATGCGCAAAGATGTTGAGCGCGTTGTTGCACGTTGCACTACTTGTCAGAAAGCTAAGTCACGTTTGAGCAACCATGGTTTGTATATGCCTTTGCATGTCCTACCTCTCCTTGGCTTGATATTTCGATGGATTTTGTTTTGGAATTGCCTAGAACTAAGAAGGGGAGGGATAGCATTTTTGTGGTTGTTGATCGTTTCTCCAAAATGGCTCATTTCATACCTTGTCATAAGACTGATGATGCTAGTCGTGTTGCTGATTTGTTCTTTAGAGAGATTATTCGTTTGCATGGTATTCCAAATACAATAGTCTCGATCATGATGCTAAGTTTCTCGGTCATTTTTGGAGATCACTTTGGAATAAATTGGGAACTAAATTTCGTTTAGTACAACTTGTCACCCTCGGACCGATGGGCAACCGAGGTGGTTAATAGGACTTTGTCAACCATGCTTAGGGCTGTTCTAGATAAAAATTTGAAACGTTGGGAAGATTGTTTGCCTCATGTTGAGTTTGCTTATAATCATGCAACACATTCTTCTACAAAGATGAGTCCTTTTCAGATTGTGTATGGTTACATTCCGAAGGCGCCTATTGTTTTATTTTCGCTTGATGCTGAGGACGTTCCGCACATAGATGCTGTTGCACATGTTGAACAAATGATTAATCTGCATGAACAAACTCACCAAAACATTGCTGCTGCTAATGCTAAGTATCAAGTTGCAGGTAGTAAAGGTAGAAAACTTGTTACTTTTGAGCCTGGTGATATGGTTTGGTTGCATTTACGAAAGGATCGTTTTCCTGCTTTGCGCCGTTCTAAATTAATGCCTCGTGCTTCCTT
The DNA here is from genome assembly GCA_947561735.1 of Cenchrus americanus. Classification (NCBI taxonomy): domain Eukaryota; kingdom Viridiplantae; phylum Streptophyta; class Magnoliopsida; order Poales; family Poaceae; genus Cenchrus; species Cenchrus americanus. The sequence goes on from OX387240.1 coordinate 140,312,375, forward strand.
GGTCCTTTTAAAGTGCTAACCAAGATTAATGAAAATGCTTATGTTCTTGACCCGCTCTCGCGGAGTTTGGTGTTTCCACTAGTTTTAATGTTGCGGATTTGAAACCATACGCGGGAGAAGATGACGAGTTTCCGTCGAGGACGACTTTAGTTCAAGAAGGGGAGGATGATGAGGACACGAACTACATCACACGTACATCTACACTGCAAGCACCGTAAGCACCACGTACATCTACACCGGCGGCACGGAAGCACCTCAGGCGCCATCTACACCACTAGGCGCACCTCCATCCCAGACGTCATTCCCTCCACCTGGGCCAATTACTCGGGCTCGTGCAAGGGAATTGAACTACATCATGCTATTGAAGAACGAAGGTCCAGAAGCATAGAACATGGCTCAACAGGCGGCCCGAGTTGGGGCGCCTAGGGTTGGGCGCCGCCACCCTCCTCCTGGCCGCACGCCCCTTCCTTATCGGCCAGGAGCCGCGCCCCCTATTTAGATAGACTCCTCTTTAATTTTCAGACTTGAGTTTTGTTTTACATCTAGCTTTAGCTACACCAAAACACGCACAAATACGTGCTTTCCTCTGTGATTCAGAACTCAACTTTCGAGTGATATTAAGATTGCTCGCCTCGGATTCTTGTTCGTTCTTTGATTGCGCACAGGAATTGATCTTCTTAATCAGGCTGATCTTGCACCGGCAAGGTCGGTAACCATCAGGAGTTGGTTCAACGATTGCATTGGCGCTTCGAGTCTCGCTCGTCGTAGTCGGATCGTGAGGGTCGTCTCCCACCATATCGAAGCTATCTCCACTCACCAAAAGATCGAGCACTCCGCCTCTATCACTCCTCATCTCCCAGTCTACATCAATAGGGACCTTGTGTCCTTGGATAGTCATTCCTAGAGCTCCCCTTCTATTCCTAGGATTTGATACCCTATGGAATACTCCTTAGGTGAAGTGCTACAACGGTATATCCGTGCGCTTGCGGATTGAAGGACCGATTAGGTGACCAGAGAGGGGGGGAGTGAATGGGAGCCGATAAAAATTCTTCTCGAAGGAGATTGAAACTCCAACAAGATGAACTCGCTCGGTCGGACCCCCAAAATCACACGCTCCGCACTTCTACCTTCCGTTTGCCAAAACCACGTAGCCACTGGAGTGCTACTAGTCCTAGGAACAAACACTACCAGCAACCTCAACTCCTACGCACCCACGATAGCGGAAACAACTCGGAAGCCGGCTGTCCAGAGGGGGGCCGTTAGACCGGGTATGGGGGGCGGTTAGACCGCCTCCACTAGGCAACCAAGAAATCCTTCGAAACACCTCCTCCGAGCACCAAAACGTACCACGGTTTCACCAACAGAGATCTCTGGTCAAGGCCATGCTAGGTTCCAGGAAATCTTGGCGAAAACCAAAACATCACCCAGGGGCCTAGGGGCGGTTAGACCAGCTACCAGGGGCGGTCTAACCTCCTGTACCCAGCAAAGAACTCCAAGCAAGAACTCCTAACAAACAACACGAAAACGACCCGAAATTTCACCCGAACGCTCCTCTGATAAAGGCGAACAAACTCACATAGGAAAATCCGGCGAACTCAAAATCTTGACCTGGTAGGCCCAGGGTGGTTAGACTGCCCCCCTCCCCCGAGGCGGTTAGACCGCCCCTTCCAAAAAACCTACCCGCGGGTCAAACCTCAACTTCCCATCGCTCGATCTCTCGAATCACTCCACGGATTGCAGCGAAACTTCGGAAATAACTGGTTTACCTCCAGGGAAACCTCTACCTCAAAGGAATCAACCCGAATCACTCACAATCAAGATGAATCGAAGAAATCGTCTCTCTAGGTCAAGAACTCGGCCAACTCGAAAAACCACCAAATCGAGTCCGATTCAAGGGAGATTTGGGGGCAAAGTCACCAGTCAAAGAGGCACAAGATCCTCATACGTGACAGCCACCAAAAACCCCAAGAAATCATACTCAAAACTCTGCCAAGAAAAGCACAACAAAGAGCTCTGAAAATCACCACAAACAAGGACGGGAGAAACACTTCACCACCTTGAGGAACCACGCCGAACCATCTATACATACCATGAAGGTTCGTACAAGGTCTAGCTTGCCACTCATACATCCATCCCTCTCTCTAGATCTCACATGAAGCTCTCAAGCTAGTCCTAGAAAACTATAGGAAAAATAAGAATGAAAATGGAAAAACAAATGAGCTAGGGTCCCAAGAGTTGGGTGCCATCCACCCCCTCAAAGAGTATATATGGAGGCACCCAAAAGACTAAACTACCCTTACTTAATAACTATGGATACAAGCCCCTCAAGGGCGAATTTGGAAGTCTTCAAATATTTTTCATCGGACGGATGCCCGGCGACCGCAACCTGCTTAGCCTCGACGCAAGCCTTGCGATCCCGATGCGTGTCCTCCGCTTCGAAGCATCTCGGCGCCTGCAACCAGGGCTGTCAGACCGCCCCCCTGCGCGGTTAGACCGTCCAGGCGGTCAGACCACCCCTCCTGGGCGGTTAGACCGGCCTGGGTGGCCGCACCTCCTCGTCGAGTCTTCGGCCTCTGTTTGTGGCTCAACCGAGTAACCAAGTGGTATTCTGGTGAACCACTGCCAACCCTGTGAACTCGGTGTAGCCTCTGCCAATCGCCACTCATGACTCGGCTCCCACGTAGTCCCGGCTCGACCTTGGTTTTGAGGCTCCACCGAGAAACCATCCACGACTTCATCCCGCTGTTCTTGCCACCATGCGGCCCGCACTTGACTCCACTGGCCACCGGGTCCCTCGAACCAAGCCTACTTGTCTTCTCCACACTTGGAGGCCTCACCGGCGACGACCTTTCACACTTGTTCTTCACCTGCACCAACACCAGTCAAGCCGCAACCTGCACCTGCAATACTTAGCCATGAGTCAGTCCACACAACGTTGTCAATCACTCATCACACCAGGAAGCGACCATCCACCGGTCCTCGAACCACACATGGTCCTCAATCTCCCCCTTGATGAGTGCATTGACAACACACAAGATTTGGTAACTAACGAGAAAAGGAAAAAGAAAGAAATGAATAAAAAGAAACCTCAACAAGCGATCGAAAGCCAAAGAAAGGCAAAGAACAAGATCACTTGAAGAAGACAAGTCTCGGACCCCTTAGGCAAGGGCAACGGCTCGACACATCCGAGACAAAACCATGCTCAAGCAAAGAGCGCAAACCACCTAACCAAAGCTCGAACACCACAAAGAGCTCCCCTTTCACATATGCAAGCTCCCCCTGAGCTAAAGCACACCCCCCCTGAACCAATGCAGCAATGCAACACGGGAATGCAACAAAGAGCAAAAAAACTGCTTACTTTGCCCAGGGCGGTTAGACCGCCTTCACCAGGCGGTTAGACCGCCTACCACACATCTGACCGCCTGGGGGCGGTTAGACCGCCCCATGAGACCGGTCCTGCACCAAACTGCTCAAATTTTGCCGGACCAATTGGAACACCTTCCAAATGCTCCCAGGTGCCCAAAACATGTACAAACTTCTCCCCCTTCTCAACAATGCATGAATCAAAGAAAAATGCGAAAAGTTTCAACATATAGCTTCTCAAATATACAAAATTCATCACAAGATGCTACACAAGTCCAAATGAGCAAGTTAGATACTCTACAGGTTTGTAATGACCTTAACTACATGGTCACCAAGTTTCATAACCATTGGACAAGGCTAAAAAGGTTTTGAGCAATTTTGTGAAAATTTACCCTCTCATGAGCAAAAACCTAAACATGAGAAAAACATGTCCAAATGGCAAAGACACACAAACTTCATGCTAGGACAACCATTCTAATCATAAGACCATCACAAACACCCACAAGCACCTCATGTCATGTCAAAGCCACCGAGCCATGTGCCTACTTCTATATATGAGACTTCTCATTGGTAGGCATCATGCAACGGTTTAGCACCCAAAGCAAATTTAAATTAAGCACATATGACATGGGAGCACATTTTCCAAGCATTTTACATTTCATTTTCAGATTCTTAAATGGTACATGAAATGTCTTTGCGACAAAAAGGAACTCATGCCCCTCCACAAGATAAAGCAAGAGGGCTCAACATTCATGGTGGCAAATGAGCCTTTGGCCCCATATGATCAATAAACTAGCTATCCAACCACAAATTAAGCATAACCAAGCCACTAAAACATGTCAAGATCATATAAAGGCATTTACACATGAGAGAGCATATATGTGACATTTTCAAAATCATAGCCATCAACCATGGATTATAAATCAAGATCATCAAGAGCTAAGCCAAACTAACCATAGCATACCAAACTAGCTCACACGATCATATATAGCACATCATGGTGAACAATGTATGTAGGAGAAGCTTTTCCTAACAAATGGATATGATACAAAATGCATGTAACCTAAGATACAAAGATGCCTATACATCATGTTACATATGCCATGCCAAATGCAAGAAATGCATAAAAGAAAACTATGCATATGCTACAAGGGAGCTCCCACACACCCATCTTAAGAAATCAAGCACACACCAAGCTCCCCCCGCAAATGAGTGAAAGTTGCTTGATCTAGGGGTTTGGTGAAAATATCGGCTAGTTGGTCATGTGTGGGTACATGGACCAAGGTTATCTTCCCTTTCTCTACATTGTCTCTCAGAAAATGATACCTCACTTCTATGTACTTGGTTTTGGAATGAAGCACTGGGTTCTTTGCAACGCTTAAGGCACTGGTGCTATCACATTGAAGTGGGACATGGGTATACTCCTCACCAAAGTCACTCATGGTATATGTGATCCAAAGGAGCTGAGAGCAACAACTAGGTGCGGCAACATACTCTGCCTCGGTAGTTGATTGAGCAACACTCGACTGTTTGCGGGAAGACCAAGACACCAAAGAAGATCCCAAAAACTGGCAAGTACCAGAAGTGGACTTCCTATCCAACCGACACACGGCAAAATCCGCATTCAAAAAACCATGAAGAGCCAAAGAAGAGGACACGGAGTACCAAAGGCCGAAGTCGGGAGTGTGACGCAAGTACCTGAAGATTCGCTTCACCGCTTGCCGATGCGAAGTCCTCAAAGACGTTTGAAAACGAGCGCATAGACATACTGAGAACTGGATGTATGGCCTTGTCGCCGTCAAGTAGAGGAGTGACCCGATCATGCTTCGGTACTCCTTCTGGTCCACGTGTTCACCTTCCTCATCCGCATCAAGAGCTATAGTCGTACTCATCGGCGTCGCCATAGCCTTGGAGTCCTCCATCTTGAACTTTCGCACAATGTCCTTGGTGTACTTAGCTTGGTGCACAAATGTCCCTTCCTCTGATTGCTTGATTTGTAGCCCGAGGAAGAACTGCAACTCGCCCATCATGCTCATCTCAAATTCCCTGCTCATATCCTCTGCAAACCTTGCAACAAGAGAGTTAGACGAGCCACCAAAGAAAATATCATCCACGTACACCTGCACAATCAGGATATCTCTGCCCTGCCTGAGTAAAAATAAGGTCTGATCGACCTTTCCCATCTCAAACCCTTGCTCAAACAGGAACCCCCTCAACCCACCATACCAAGCTCTATGCGCCTGCTTCAACCCATACAACGCCTTCCTCAACTTGTACACCCAGTGGGGGTATTTCTCACTCTCAAACCCCGGTGGTTGCCTCACATAACACTTCTTCCTCCAACACACCATTCAAGAAAGCACTCTTCACATCCATTTGGTGCAACTTGAACCCTTTAGCCACGGAAAAGGCTAGAAGAATCCTAATTGCCTCCAAACGGGCTACGGGAGCAAAGGTCTCCTCGTACTCAATCCCCTCCTTCTGACTGAACCCCTGAGCAACAAGCCTTGACTTGTTTCTCACCACTTCACCTTTCTCTCCCTCTTTGTTCTTCCACACCCACTTTGTCCCAATCGGCTTACACCATGGGGGAGGGTCAACCAATTCCCAAACCTGATTCCTCTCAAAGTTCTCCAATTCATGCATCGAATTAACCCAATTATGATCAGATAGTGCGTGTCCAATGTCTTTGGGCTCCAAAGTAGCAACAAATGCAGCATGAGCGAAATGAGAATTGTTCCGAACCCTGGACCGTGTAGTATGTTCATTCATGTCGCTGATGATCCTTGAAGCTGGGTGATCCACTTGTACTCGCCGGGGAGGTTCTCACCTTGATGCTACCTCCCCCTCAACTGTAGCTTCTCCATGATCTTGGTTTGTCGTCGTAGGTGTGGGAGAGGGGCCGTCCACCACCGTAGTCGAAGTAGTGTGTACATGTTCAACCACGGGCACCACATCGCCATCTTCATCATCTCCATGTTCATGCTCCTCCTCCTGAAAGATCTCCTCGCCAAGTTCATCATCACCTGCACACTTAAAGACAAGCTAACTACGTGGCTGTGTCTCGCCGAAGGTTACCTCGCAAGTCTTCACGATTTGATTAGTTTCAAGATTGAGCACACGATATGCTCTAGAGTGAGATGCATAACTAAAGAAAATACCATCGACCGACCTAGCCTCAAACTTATCCAACTTCTTCCCTTTCTTCAGAATAAAGCACTTGCAACCAAAGACATGGAAGTGACTCACCTTGGGTGTGCGACCATGCATCAACTCGTAGCAGGTTTTCTTCTTATGCACTCTGAGGTAGATCCTGTTCGACACATAGCACGCGATATTCACCGCCTCAGCCCAGAACCTTCTCGGAGTCCTATGCTCATCAAGCATCGTCCGAGCCATCTCACACAAGGTCCTATTTTTCCTTTCAACAACACTTCTGGAGAGGCGTATACAGACTCAAAAACTGGTGTTTAAGACCCAAGTCATGGAAAATGGTTTCAAAATGAGAGTTTCTGAATTCTGAGCCATTGTCACTGCAGATTGCTCGTATGGCATCACCGTGCCTCTCGTTCCTCAACCTCAAGACAAGATCTCAAACAAAACCAAGCGTCTCCCCCTTATCCTCGAGAAAGAACACCCACGCATACCGAGAGTAGTCGTCCACCACAACAAGGACATACCACTTCCCACCCGCAGATCGCACACGAGCTGGGCCAACGAGGTCCATATGGAGCAGCTCGCATGGACGCTCAGTCATCAGATCGGTGAGAGGTGGGTGAGAATAGGCTACCATCTTGGCATGCCTACAAGGAGCACAAACTAACTCTTTCTCAAACCTCAACTGTGGCAATCCTCAGACCAAATTGAGTTTACTCAAGCGAGACAAAAGGTCAAAGCTCAAGTGACCCAACTTCCTATGCCACTTCCACAACTCACTCGAAGAACCAGCCACGAAACAACGTTCAACACGAGAAGACTGAGAAAAATCAGCTCGAAACACCTGACCCTCGGGAACGACCATATAGACAAGGTCCCCTCAAGAGTCCAAAATCCGAGAACCACTCGGCCGAAACAACACCTCAAAACCCTCATCCAATAGCTAGGACACAGAAAGCAAATTGTACCCAAGCGATTGAACAAGAGCAACACGCCTGAGAGTGATCTTCACTTACCTTAATCTGACCTTCTGGAAGAACACGCCCATGCCCATTGTCCCCAAAGGTGATGTACCTCTTTGTCACCACTGGGACGAGACTTGAGAACCACCCCTTGTCTCCAGTTATATGCCTCGAGCAACCAGAGTCAATCAACCAAATGTTCTTCAAGTCTCCCACCTGAAATTCAAAAACAAGCACGTGAGCGAACAAACGACTCGACACTGGGTTAGTACCAAAAGAGTAAAACCAGTGTCGAGCCATTTGCTCAAAAGTGGGGTTAGCACAATCCAAAACATCTTTCCTATCAAAGCTACCACCACGAACACCACCACGAAAACCACTACGAGGGAACCATCCCTCTCTAACTAGAGGAGGACCAAAACCACGAAAGGAAGATCGTGGACCGTCCCTCCTCTCCATCTCAAAGCTACGACTCCTCCCATCCCCGTATTGAGCATGAGGGGGAGAACGCCTAGCAAACTGACCACCTGCAGACTTTCCAGACCAACCACCTGCACCACTACCTCCAGAACTGAAACCACTCGACTCACCACCTCGAAAACCACTCCGCCCAGAATTCTTGAGGGGGGGGCGGTCTGACCGCCTAGCCAGGCCGGTCTGACCGCCCTCTCCAGAAAAGCTCCCCGGCTGCGGGAACTCACATCTCCCCATGCCGGAACACTTCTCACCACAGCTTTACCCCTGGGCAGTGGCATACGAGGCTTAGGTACACCATGGGAAGGGTTGTACCTATCCTTGTTCGCCCACTCCTTTGCCATCCTTTCCTCACGCTTCCTCTTGAAGCAAAACTCATCCTTGTGACCCTCTTTCCCACAATAGCCACAATGGAACCTCACAAGCTTAGGCTTAGGCTTAGGTTGGGGCTGTTCACTTGGTTTCTCTCCACTTGACTTTTCACTTTCTTTCCCAAAGAGCACGAGGAAACACGGGTGGAGCTGGGGTTGTGTCTAGTCGGTTCATAAGATGGTTAGGTTCATGAGGGAAATCATTTTTGTGGTGGGTTTTTGTTGGCTCTGGAATATTCTCTCCACTTCCCTCACCAACCTTGTTTGCCCCAAGTCCCTCACCATCCAGCCTCTTGAATGTCTCGATCATTATCCTCAACTGAGGCTCATGACCAGACAACCAACCCATCAACTTTCTCAACTCATCATTCTCATCCTGCAAGCGATCAACATAATGTGCAAGTTCCAGATTCTTCAAAACATGCAATTCACAAGTAGAGCAAGATGTAGGAATTGGTTCTTTCAATTTAGCCTCAAGAGAAACAGTATAAGCATTCATCTCATCAATTTTATCATACAAAACAGGGCAAGAAGCGCAAGCACCTAGCAAAGCAGGTCTAGCCTTAAGCTCAGCCACCTCAACCCTAAGCACATCTAGTTCCTCACACTTGGAGGCATGCTTTTCCTTAAACAAGGCAAGATCAACTAGAAATATAGGACAATCGGCACATTCAACTTCATCAGAAACAACAGGTGAAGCTTCCAGAGAATCAATTTCAAGCTTAGCATCCAAATTCTGTGTTTCTAGCTCAGCCACTCTAGTCCTAGCATCCTCGAGTGAAGCCCTAAGCTCTTTCCTCATTTTTTAGCCTCTCTAAGCATATCATCACGATTATCAAGCAACAAGCCAAGCCGTCAATTCTCTTGACGCAAGAAGGGGAGTTCATCACGCACCTCATCGTCGAAATCAGAGTCCGAGTCGCTCTGTGTGCTCTTCTTGCTGCCAGAGCTAAGCGCCATGGTGCAGAAGCCGTCTCTAGCGAAGCAACTCAGCCCGCTCAGGTTCTTGGATGACTTCCTGCCCTTGCGACGAGCACCTTCATCTTCACTACTGCTTGATCTCGAGGTGGAGTACGCGGAACTGGAGTCGACATCGCTCGCTCCAACCATCGCTCGGGCCTTGCCACGGTTCTCCTTCTTCCTCGATCGTCGCTCATCCTTGTGCTTGTTCTTGTGCTTGCTCTTGTGGTCACGCCTCGACTGGTACTTGCCATTCGTCCTTGACTTGTGCTTCTAGCCATCCTTGTTCTCGACCTTCTCCGGGCAGTCGGTGACGAAGTGTCCTGACTTGCCGCACTGGAAGCATGTCCTCGTGTTCCACCTCATGTTCACCCGGTTCTTGTGCAGCCTCTCGAACCGCCTCGTCAGGAGCGTCAGCTCGTCCTCTCCAAGCACGTCGAACTCCTCATCTGGCATAGACATCAAAGAGGACAAAGAGAACATCCTGGTGGATGGGTTAGCATTAGTCTTCCCTTTCGAACCACCGATGAGGGCGGGACTATGAGAGTCAGTCGGGCCCTCGATCTTGGTTGTCATGCCCCTATCCACCTCAGCCGACTTGAGCTTCGAGAACAGCTCGTTCACCGTCAGAGTGTCATACTTCTCCGACTCCACAATGGCCTCGAACTTTCCGCCCCAAACCGTACGATCCAAAGAGTGTAAGAGCTTAACAACTCTATCATGATCATCGTACAAGAGCACATCCACACTGGCCCTCATGTTGTTCACAACCACCGTGAACCTCTGAAACAGGGCATCGATGGACTCACCGAGGAGATGAGTGAAGTTCTCGTACTCTCTCCGGTAGGTCTCATATATCCGAGCCTGAACCTGGGAATTCCCAACATGAGCTTCTCTCAACACCGACCAGATTCTACAAGCCAAGCTCTCCATGTGCACCTGATCGAATTCCGGTTGACACAGAGCACGAAACAAGTAGTCGATCGCCTTGTTGTTGGCGTCGAACATGTCCCTCGATCCTGGAGCAATGAAGTTCATCAGCCGGACATAGCTGTCGTCCATCGTGACATCCCAATGACATCCCAAAGGATCTAACCCTTTCCGCGGAGGAATGCCGCCATCCGCTTACTCCACATGTGGTAGTTCTTCCCATCGAAGTGTGGAGGACCCGAACCTCGTTCCTGGTATGCCATCTTTGGATCTTAGACTGGATAGAGTAAATAAAGACTCGAACTTGCTCTGATACTAATTGAAGGACCGATTAGGCGACCAGAGGGGGGGGAGTGAATGGGAGCCGATAAAAATTCTCCAACAAGATGAACTTGCTCGGTCGGACCCCCAAAATCACACGCTCCGCACTTCTACCTTCCGTTTGCCAAAACCACGTAGCCACTAGAGTGCTACTGGTCCTAGGAACAAACACTACCAGCAACCTCAACTCCTACGCACCCACGACAACAGAAACAACTCGGAAGTCGGTTGTCCAGATGGGGGCGGTTAGACCGGGTATGGGGGGCGGTTAGACCGCCTCCACCAGGCAACTAAGAAATCATCCGAAACACCTCCTTCGGGCACCAAAATGCACCACGGTTTCACCAACAGAGATCTCTAGTCAAGGCCATGCTAGCTACCAGGAAATCTTGGCGAAAACCAAAACTTCACTCAGGGGCCTAGGGGCGGTTAGACCGGCTACCAGGGGCGGTCTAACCTCCTGTACCCAGCAAAGAACTCCAATCATGAACTCCTAGCAAACAGCACGAAAACGACCCGAAATTTCTCCCGAACGCTCCTCTGATCAAGGCGAACAAACTCACAGAGGAAAATCCGGCAGACTGTGGGAGGGCGGTGACAGCGTGATCTCAGCCATGGTGACAACAACGTGACCATGGCTAATGTCGGCTGGTTCGATGCAGGAGTGGAGTTTGCTCTTGCAACTCAGCCATGTTCCACTGATGTGGAGTCAATGCTGACGCTATTGAACACTGAGACACATAAATTTTGCGTCACTACCCACCATGAATGGCTGAGTCGATGTAGGAGCTACCAAGAAATGGAGAAGATGTTCAAGGTGTACGTGTACGAGGAAGGTGAGCCACTAATCACACACGCCAGACAGTGCAAGGATATCTACTCCATCGAGGATTAATTTCCATAGAGCAATTGAAGGACCAATTAGGCGAACAAAGAGGGGAGTGAATGAGAGCCGATAAAAGTTCTTCTCCAAAGAGTCGAACTCAACTATGCCCCAAATTCACAACCAATGATTTTCACACGAGCTTGCCAAGGTTGCGTTGTCACAACGGACATACCAACCCTAGGAACAAGTCTCAAACCAATCACAAGCAAAAGCGCAACTCAAGAAGCAAAGGACTTAGCCGATCTGCGAGATCCAGGGTGGACCATCCATGGTGTATGGGCGGACGGTCCGCGTAGAGGGGGTGGACGGTCCACAAGTCCAGCACGGACTGTCCAAAAAACAGCCCCGAACCTCCAGTATGCACTGGTGAAAAATGGACGATCCGGGCGAGCACCGCAGATGGTCCGAGCCGCACGAACTATTCGACCACCCCAGGCAGACGGTCCGACCAACTCCTTCCAACCAAAACCTACTGACACGACGGATCGAAACAAAGCGATGCAAGAACTCATGAAGAACACGATGAACAGTGGGTTGGTCAACACCTCGCGGATGGTCCACACGGAGATCGCGGACTGTCCGCCAGGCTCGCAGACAGCAGCTTGAGCCCGACCTTTAGAAGGTCAACCCTTCCTTCCCTTTGCCCGATCTCCTGAATCAACCAAGGGATTGCTTCCAAATCATAGGTGAAGATGAAGCGTCTCTAGGAGATGCTATACCTACAAATTTGTAGCCACAAACCCAATGAATCTAGAGGAATCAAGATTCTACTGAGCTCAACCAAAAAGCCAGGGTTCCAACCAAAATCCTTCAACCGGAGGCCAAATCTGGACATACCATTTCCCACCCGTTGAGCACACACGAGCTGGACCAACCAAGTCCATATGGAACAACTCGCATGGCCTCTCTGTCATAACGGATGTCAGAGGCTGGTGAGAAGTGGTGACCATCTTACCATGCCTACACCAAGCACATACCAAGTCCTTTTGGTATTTCAACTTAGGCAATCCTCGGACCAAACCAAGCCCACTCAAGCGTGCCAACAGGTCAAAACTCAAGTGACCTAGCCTCCTATGTCATTTCCAAAGCTCCGCCGAAACACCAGCAACCAAATAACAAGAAGAGCCGACACACTGAGAAAAATCGACTTTGAAAATCTGACCCTCGGGGATGATCATGCACACAAGATCACCTTGAGAATCCAAAACATGAGAAGCACCCATTTTGCAACGAACCTCAAAACCCTCATCAAGAAGTTGGGACACCGAAAGAAGAGAGAACCCCAAAGACTTGACAAGAGCAACATGCCTAAGAGTCACAGACTCGCTCACCTTCACCGTGCCCACTGAAAGCACTCTACCTTTCCCATTATCCCCAAAAGTGATGTATTCCTTGGTCATGAAGGACCGAAATGGCGAACCAGAGAGGGGGAAGTGAATGGGAGCCGATAAAAATTCTTCTCGAAGGAGATAGAGGCTACAACAAGATGAACACGACTTCCAATACACGTCTCCGACTCAACTACCAAAGTTGGCCAAGACCACGTAGCCACTGAAGTGCTACTAGTCCTAGGAACCAACACACAGCCTTCTGAACCAAAACTCACGAACACACACAATGGAAACTTGCACGACTTGCTGCCTGTGCTACACCGGTCAGACCGATGGCCTGCGCCGGTCAGACTGGTAACACCAGTCAGACCGGTGAACAGAGCCGGTCAGGTCGGTGGCTACAGCAGCCGCACAACAAACGTTACAGGAAGCCTCAGTGATTCCTCTAGGCCCTGGAACAGAAACACCTCCAAAACTTAACCTGTAAGAAAGAAGAACCCTTCACCAAGCTAGCAAAACACCTACAAACCAGAAGGATCGATACGGCGAACCAGAGAGGGGGGAGTGAATGGGAGCCGATAAAAATTTTTCTCGAAGGAGATGGAAACTCGAACAAGATGAACACGGCTTCCAACACACGTCTCCGACTCACTACCCAAGTTGGCCAAGCCCATATAGCCACTGGAGTGCCACTGGACCTAGGAACCAATACACACACCCTTCTGACCCGAGAACGCAGCGGAACACCAAACCTCGAGTACACTGACCAACACCGGTCAGACCGGTGAGCACCACCGGTCAGACCGGTCCCTGCTGGTGAAAATGGGAAACTTCAACTAAGTGGCTCCACACCGGTCAGACCGATGAGACGCACCGGTGAGACTGGTCACAGCCTGAAAGCCCCCTAAGCACCAAACAAGCCAACCGACCTCCAAACAGACCCAAACTCGAAACAGCCCCAACACAGGACAACAGCGAACACACTCAGACGTTCACCCGAGCAAAAACCCACCAGGGCTCACACCGGTCAGACCGGTCAAGAGCACCGGTCAGACTGGTGTAGCCTGGGCAGCTCGGGATGAACAGCACCGGTCAACTCCCCCAAATCCAAACCTCGATCTCCCGAATCGTTCCACGGACTTGAACAAGACTTTGGGGATATTAGGAACACCTCATGAGGAGTCCATAGCCAAGTTTAATCCCACAAAAACTCGTCCAAAAAGAAGGAATCGAAGATATCCCGCCAAAAACGCCACAAACCCTAGAACACGGAAAACCCCAAAATCGAGCCCCTTTACTCACGGATTTTGGAGGGGAATCACAGCCCAAAGAACCACGAAGGGTTCCCACAAATTTCCCCCATCAAATCCCCAAGAGCAAGGTCCCGAAAACAACCCAAAGAAATCACCAAGAGAGGGCTCCGAAAATCACCACCAAGAACAACCGGGAACAACACATCCAAACCTTGAGGAACCACGCCGAATCATCTATACATGCAACAAAGGTTCTTACAAGGTCTAGCTTGCCGCCCGATCATCCAACCCTCTCACCAGATCTCACCATGAAGCTCTCAAGCTAGTCCTATAGAAATCCTAAGAAAATAGGAAGGGAAAATAGGAAAGCAAAGGAACTAGGGTTCCAAGAGTTGGCTGCCATCCTCTCACCTCTTGGGTTATATGGAGTCAACCGAAAGTCTAAAATACCCTTCTCTAACAACTAGGGATACAAGCCCCTCAAGGGCGGTTTTGGAAGTCTTCATGTCTTTTCCATCGGACGGATGCCCGGTGACCGCACCCAGCGTAGCCTCGACGCAAACCATGCGATCCCGACGCGTGTCCTCCGCTTCGAAGTTTCTGGACTGCGTCGTCGCACACCGGTTAGACCGGTGCTCACCACCGGTCAGACCGGTACCCACCGGTCGGATCGATCCGGCGCTCTTTGCAGCTCCATCTTCGGTTCTTCGGTCTTGGCTTTGTGGATCAACCAAGGAACCCGGTGGTTTTCGGTGAACAACCGGAAACCCCGCGAACTCGGTGTAGCCTCCGCCAATCTCCACTCATGACTTGGCTCCCACGTAGTCTCGGCTCAACCTTGGTTTTGAGGCTCAACCAAGAAACCGTCCACGACTTCATCTTGTTGTTCATGCCACCATGCGGCCCGCACTTGACCCCGCTGGCCACCGGGTCCCTCGAACGAAGCCTACTTGTCTTCTCCACACCTGGAGGCCACCAGAGAGGCCGCCGCGACGACCGGGGGAGAGGAGGCCACCACGCAGCCAGAACCCGCTCTAGAGGTGGTCGTTCGCTCCCCGGAGATCCAAGACGCGGAGCCCATCCGATCTACACCGATGACCGAAGCCGCCAGTAGTCGTGGCGGGATAGAGTTGTTGGCGGACGACTTGGTCGATCCGACCACGGTAGCTCGGCATCTGGAGGCGGTCCGCCAAGCCGAGCAGTGGATGAGGTGAGTAGTCGTAACTCTTGGAGTAGTCAATCCTTTAGCGGTGAGTACCCATCTGACATATGTTGTCTTTGCAGGACGTCGTAGGGAGGTCCCGCGAGAAGTCCAGCATGCTTCAAGGCTTCGGCGACGCGGTGCTTCGGGCCGAGGCGCTGGAGGACCAACTCGTGAAGTCCCGGAAGCACGCCACCGCAATGCAGTCAAAGCTGGACGCCGCCTTCGCCAAGTACCATAACGACATCCAAGAGATGCAGGCGAAGGGCGACGACTTGGTGCGGAAGAACAAGTCGCTTCGCAACAAGAACAAAGGTACACCACTTGACTTGTTGAGTACTTGTTGGAGGTCGAGAGGTAGTCTAACCCACTGTTCCTTGTTTTTTGCAGAACTTGAGACCCGGGTTGAGCAGTTGAAGACTTCAGAGACGGATCTGAAGAATCTCTTCTACCGGGAGCAGGAGGCCCACCAGGTACTCGAGTTAGATTATAAGGAGCTTGCCTACGAGTGCGACAAGCACATAGAGCTCCGTATTGCATCCGATCGTGACCTCGTCAACTGCTACAAATCGTTGCAGAAGCTGAACGAGGACTGCGAGAAGCTGCGGGCCCAGCTGAAGGAGCTTGAAGAAGCTGCGCTCCCCATCGCGAGGCTGCTAGTGCCTCACCCCGGCGGTCCCAAGATAGCACCACTGGTGGATCGATTGAAGGAAGCCCCAGCCGGCTGACGGCCTATGTGAAGCATCTGGCGAGGTCGATCCCGAACCAGGTGCTAGCCTTCATGAAGTCATACTTCCCGAAGGCCCCTGTAGATGTAGTCGCTGGCAGACTAGCCGCCAACTGTACCGACGAGCAATATGCGGAGCTGTTGGAGCAGATGGCGCCCATTGCGGAACAAGTCACTGACAAGCTTAATCTCCAGTAGTCCTGTAATAGTTACCTCGTAGCTATAGATGTACAAAAACAATTGTAATGAAATTGTTTGAGTATTAATGAAGAGAAGTTCCATCAATGAGTACTCGTGGTCGCGATCTCAGAGTGCGGAGTCCCATCGTGGAGTTGTCGCGAGTAGTCGTACTCGGCAGTAGTCCCATTGGGGGAGGTAGACCGTAAAGAAGTTGATGAACGATCAAACTTTATTACTGAAGAAGTACACCTGGATGGCTAGGGCCGTAGTTACAGAGTAGTCGCCAGGACCCGGAGGCCGCCTACGGCTAAGTGGTGCTAGGGCGAGTAGCCGCTTACAGCAGTAGATCTGTAGGTTGCCGTGTAGGCTGGATCTAGAAGTACATGGTCTCTCAGTAGACCGCTGCTAGAGTCCTTTGTCTCTCGTCGCAGCCCAGGATCCGTAGGTAGCCGCATGGTCTGGATTCTGGAGGAGAGTAGTCCGGAGACTGGTGCCTGGACCCGGAGGCCGCTTACAGCGAAAAAGTAGTCTGGAGACTGGAGCCAGGACCCGGAGGCCGCTTACGGCGGAGGGGTCTTGATGTAGTCGTGTAGACTTGAGCCCCGGAGTAGTCGCGTAGACTAGGCGTAGAACCGACAGAATTGGTCGATGTTCCACGAGTTGTTGACGTCTTCGCCTTCAAGTGTCTGGAGGCGGTAGGAGCCCGGCCCGGTCACCTTTGCTACTGTGAAGGGACCTTCCCAGGGGGAGTTGAGCTTGTGTAGTCCTTCCGTGTTCTGGATACGACGGAGGACGAGATCGCCAATGTTGAAGGAGCATTCCTTGATGTTGCGGTCGTGGTAGCGTCGGATACCCTCCAGGTACCTTGCTGATTGGATGAGGGCAGCGCAACGAGCTTCTTCGAGTCCATCGATATCAACTCGTCTGCTGTCTTCAGAGACGCCTTCGTCGTAGTGCACCACTGCTGGTGAATCCCATATGACATCAGCAGGGAGGATTGCTTCGGAGCCGTAGACCAGGAAGTAAGGGGATTGCCCTGTTGGCTTGGAAGGCTGAGTACGTAGCCCCCAAAGTGCATTGGGTAGTTCCTTGATCCACTTGCCTCCTTTGGAGTTAGCAGCGTCGTGTAGCCGCTTCTTGAGAGCGTCGAGCACCATCCCGTTAGCGCGCTCGACTTGTCCGTTGGCCCGGGGATGGGCAACTGATACATATCGGGCGTCGATCCCACTGTTCTCGCAGTACTCCTAGAACGGGTGGTTGTTGAAGTTGGAGCCCAGGTCTGTGATGATGCGGTGGGGTAGTCCGTAGCGATGCACGAGTTCATCCAGGAAGTCGAGTACTCTGTCGGCCTTGGGGCATGTGGCCGGCTTGACCTCGATCCACTTGGTGAACTTGTCGATGGCCACCAATACTCGTTGAATCCACCGACGGAGCGGTTGGCGGTGGCCCAATCATGTCGAGCCCCCCGGCGGGCAAAGGGCCGGGTTGGCGGTATGGTGACTAGCTTTTAGGCCGGGACGTGTTGCCGCTTGGCGAAGTATTGACATCCTTGGCACCTTCCGACGAGTTCTTCGGCGTCGCCCGGAGCCGTGGGGCCGCATAGAAGACTCGCGGGAAGGCCTTGCCGACCGCCGTACGAGAAGACGCGTGGTTGCCACGGACGCCCTTGTGGATCTCCTCCAAGATGTCCTTGCCTTCTTGTACGGGGACGCACTTCATGAGTACTCCGAAGATGCGCCCCACTTGTAAAGCTTGTCTCCGACGAGGATGTAGGACTTGGCGCGGCGGATGAGCCGCTCGGCCAAGTTTTTGTCCGAGGGAACCTTCTCGCTCGCCGAGGTAGTCGATGAAGGGTTGCCTCCGGTCCACGTCGATCATCATGACCTCTGGCCGGTTGCGGATGCGGCCGGGACGGTGGTCGGTGGCGCCGGCTCCGGGATGGATGGCGTGTGAAGCTCGTGGACGAAGACACCCGCTGGTACTTGAGCGCGAGTAGAACCAAGCTTCGACAGGACGTCCGCTGCAACGTTGTTGTCGCGGACGATGTGATGGAACTCGAGACCATGGAACTTGTTCTCGAGCTTGCGGACTTTTAGGCAGTAGACGTCCATGTTCTCCTTGTTGCAGTCCCAGGACTTGTTGACTTGGTTGATGACCACTGCGGAGTCGCCGTAGACTAGTAGCCGCTTGATGCCCAGTGAAGCCGCGAGGCGGAGCCCGTGTAGGAGAGCTTCGTACTCGGCTTCGTTGTTTGAGACCTTCCAGAAGATCCGGGACGTACTTGAGTTGTTCGCCCGTTGGAGAGATCGGGAGTACCCCCGCACCCGCGCCCTCGAGGTTGAGTGAGCCGTCGAAGTACATCACCCAATGCTCGGTCGCACGGTTGGAGTATGTAGCTAATTCTCCCGCCATTCCGCCATGAAGTCGACTAGCGCCCGCGACTTGATGGCCGTGCATGGCTTGAAGTTGATGGTGAGGGCGCCGAGTTCGACAGCCCACTTGGAGATTCTTCCAGTAGCGTCTTGGTTCCGCAGGATGTCGCCGAGCGGGTAGTCGGTGACGACAGAGATCGAGTACTCCTGGAAGTAGTGTCGTAGCTTCCGCGAGGTGATGAGTACTGTGTATAGAAGCTTCTGTACAGGCTGGTAGCATGCCTTGGACTCTGACAGGACCTCGCTGACGAAGTAGATTGGGCGCTGGACTGGATAGGCGTGGCCGTCTTCCTGCCGCTCGACGACGATGGCAGTACTGACCACATGGGTAGTCGCAGCAAGGTAGAGCAGTAGCTGCTCGCCTTTGCGAGGAGCCGTGAGGATTGGTGGCTTCGATAGGAAGTCCTTGAGCTGGGCAAGGGCTTGGTCCGTCTCTGGAGTCCACACGAACTTCTCTTGGTGCTTGAGTAGTTTGAAGAAGGGGAGCCCCCATTCTCCAAGCTTCGAGATGAATCTGTTCAAGGCCGCCATGCACCCGGTCAGCTTCTGCACGTCTTTGATGCATGTGGGAGCTTTCATGCCGGTGATGGCGGAAATCTTCTCGGGGTTGGCTTCGATGCCGCGTTGGCTGATGATGAAGCTGAGTAGCTTGCCCGAAGGTACGCTGAAGATGCACTTGTTCGGGTTGAGCTTCCAGAGGTACTCGCACAGGAATGCGAAAGTCTCTTCAAGATCGTCGATGAGGGTACTGGAGTTTCTGGTCTTGACGACCACGTCATCCACGTAGGCTTCGACGTTCTTGTTGAGTTGCCTCTTCAAGCAGGCCTGGATAGCTCGTTGATAGGTGGCGCCGGCGGTCTTCAACCCGAAGGACATGGTCGTGTAGCAGTACGCGCCAAACGGGGTGATGAACGCGGTCTTCTCCTGGTCTTCTTCCTTCATCGCGATATGGTGGTACCCGGAGTAGCAGTCAAGGAAGCAGAGCAGGTCGCAGCCCGCCATGGAGTCGATGACTTGATCAATTGGCGGCAACCCGAAGGGGTCCTTAGGGCAGTGCTTGTTGAGATCGGTGTAGTCGACGCACATCCTCCACTCGTTCGAGTTCTTCTTGCGGACGAGGATGGGGTTGGCGAGCCACTCAGGATGGAAGACTTCTCTGATGAAGCCAGCTGCGAGTAGTTTGGCGAGTTCCTTCTTGATGGCATCCCGTCTGTCGTCGGTGAAACGGCGGAGGTGTTGTCGCTTGGGGGTGGCCTTAGGATCGACATTGAGGCAGTGCTCAATCAACTCCCTGGGCACTCCTGGCATGTCCGCTGGCTTCCACGTGAAGATGTCGCGGTTAGCCCGGAGGAATTTGATGAGTGTGTCTTCCTATTTGGGGTCGAGGCCGGCCCCGATGGTGGTGGTCTTGCTGCTGTCGCCTGTCCCGAGGTCGATCGTCTTGACCAGGACCTCCTCAGCTGGCTGAGGCTTGTTGGTTTTGTCAGACTTCTCCGGGATGTCGAGTTCGCTTGTGGCAAGCTTCTTCGACGTGGCGTAGACCTCCATCATAGCGTTGGGTACTTGATTTGTGGAGGCGATCTCCATAGCTTCCGTGTCGCAGTCGTGCGAGATCTTCAAGTCCCCTTGGAGAGAGAGTACACCTGCTGGACTAGGCATCTTGAGTACCAAGTATGTAGTGGGGCGCCGCCATGAACTTGGCGATGGCCGGTCTACCGAGGATGGCATGGTAGGATGTCTCGAAGTCCGCGACCTCAAACTTGATGTACTCGGTACGATAGTTGTCCCGAGATTCCCCGAAGGTAACTGGAAGGACCACTGAGCCCAGCGGGATAGCCGCGTTACCGGGGACGATGCTGTAGAAAGGCGTGTTGCTCTTGGTGAGCATGTGGGTGATGTCGAGCTTCATCTTCTTCAAGGTCTTGGTGAAAAGGATGTTGAGCCCGCTTCCACCGTCAATGAGGACCTTGTTGAGCTTGGAGCCCGCGACCACCGGTTTCAGGACGAGGGGGAACCGCCCTGGTTCGGAGAAGCTGGTCCATTGATCCGCGAGGGAAAAGGTAATGGGTACCTCCGACCACCTGAGGGGGGTCAGTACCGCTGGTTCAATGCTCATGACTTCTCGACGAGTAGCCTTCTACTCCCGTCTGCTGGGTAGTCCGCTGAAGAGGACGTTGACAGTCTTGTCGGGTTCCTGGAAGTCGTCGTTGTCTCCGTCGTTCTTTTTCTTGCCATTTTTGTCGTGAGGGTGCAGTGGCTCTGGAGTACTCTTGAGTGCTCGCCTGAGTTGGTAGCACTGCTCGGTAGTGTGGTTGCCATCCATATGCCACGGGCACTTCTCCTTCAGCAAGTCTTTGAAGCCGCCGGAGTTCTTCTTCGAGTTCTCCTTCGCAGGGCGGCCGGATAGCCGCGACGGTGTTGTTGTACGGCTTGCGCTTGCGGTTGGGACCCGAGTAGTTGTTGTTGTTGCGACCGCCTTGGTTCTCGTTGTTGCCGCTGCCGCCGCCTGTGTTCTGCTTGTTTTTGCCACGGATGGCATCATACTTGGCATTGGCCTTGTCTTCTTCATCCGCCCAGGACGTGATCATGTCCTTGAGGTGGGGGATGGACTTGGGGTGGTGACGACCAAAGTCTTCGAAGGTGCGGCGGTGGTAGAGGCCGTCTTGGAAGAGGTCGATGACCTCCTTGTCGGTGACGTCGACTACGGTAGCGCGCTTGTCGAAGAAGCGGCGCATGTACTTGCGGAGGGTCTCGCCTTGTTCCTGCTTGACCATGGCCAGGTCCATGCGAGAACCCGAGCGGCCCATGGTGCCCGCGAAGTTGCTGGTGAACTGCTCCTTTAGCTGGCCCCACTTGTCGATCGAGTGCTTGTCCAGCGAATCGAGCCATGTGAGTGGGGCTTGGTCCAGGTAGAAGGGGAAGTAGAGGCACTTGGTGTCGATGTTGCCGCCAGCGTTCTCGATGGAGAGGGCGTAGCACCTGAGCCACTGGATTGGGTCGTGGTTCGCGTCGTACTTGGTGATCCCCAAAGGCTTGAACTTGTCGGGGAGGAGCAAGTTGCGAAGTCGAGGTGAGAAGGCGGGGAAGCCGTCGTTGTCGCCTGCAGTGGCTGACTTCTTCCGCCGCAGCTCTTCGATCTTCTAGCGGGTGTCGTAGCCGCCCTGCGAGGCTCCGGAGGCGTGGCTGTTCGCGTGGTCTAGACCGCCGCGATTGCCGCCGCCACCGGCCCTCCTGTTGGCTCCGTGGTTGGAGCTTCTGTCGTCGCTGCCACCGCCGTCAGGGTCGCAGCCGCCGCCATCAGGAGCGCGGTGAGGGACGACCTTACGGTTGCTGTTGCCACCCTGTGAGGGTCCGCCGGCATTCGCACGAGTACGGTTGGCTGAGCCGGGAGCTCGGCTTGAGTACGGTTGCGGCCGAGGTCTGCGCTGCGACTTGTAGCTTTGTTGTCGCGGTTCCTGGCGAGAGGGGGCTGGTTGACCCTGTTGTCGACCCGCATGAAGTAAGCATCTTCAGCGAGCTTGGCGATGACCTCTCCAGCGCGTACACCCTGAGCCTGACGTGCGATCACTGTGATCGACATGAGGCATTGCTCGGGGCTAGTGTGTACTCTGCTCTCGACCGCCTCGAGAGCTTCCGCAAGGTTGCGGATGGGGAGGTTGTCTCTGAGACGCCGGCGTCGTTCGTTGCGCTTCCTGTTACGCTCACGTCGAGCGTCCCTGTTGTCGGCGGTCTCGTCTGCAGGTGCTTCGGCAGACAACTCGTCTGCTGAGATGTCTTCCAGGTACTTGTCCTGAGCTGTCCCTGAGGGTCCTGGTGTGTCGCCGGCAGCCATGAAGACTTGGCGATCAGGGTTGCCAAGACTGGATTCAGAACTCGCCACCTCAGTTGGGGTGTACGAATCAGCTCGGGCAAGTGGTGTTCCCTCCTGGAACGGGAGCGAGTTGAGGTAGATGACGTAGCATGAGTCTGCACTTATCAGGTCCGTGGGCTTGCGATCTGGCCAGTAGACGAATCTGCCGGCAGGTGTGGATGTTATGACCAGCCCAGAGGCCGGCCCTGATAAGGGGTGCTCTGTAGTGTTGTCCTCGGACTCGGGATCCTCTGGGTCCGACCCGAAGTCGAACTCGTACGCAGAGTCCGAGTAGAAGCCGGAGAGGGGGTTGGAGTCCGAAGCGTGGCCGGGGGCGGTGTCGGAGTCCGAGTTGTACTCGGGTACGGGCTCCTTGCCGGCCCGGCGCAAAGAGAGAGCCTCCGTGCGGGCCCTGCTGACATTGCGAGGGCCACGCGTGGAGCGCTCGTGGGGTGGTGGGACCACATGCGATGGCTGAGTAGCCGGCTCGCATGCGATAGCCCGCGGAGACGTCGAGTTCGAGTTGGAAGCGGACCCGAGCTCGAAGTTAGCGTGATGGTCGAAGAGCGAAATTTCGTTGAACTTGCCGGCGAGTTTGCCGGTGAAAACTTCAGGGAGCGTCACAAAGCCGGTCTCCGGGTTGGGCGGCATGGTGAGGCCGCGCTGGAAGGATCTCGCGCCGTCGGCAGTGCACACCCAAGCGTCGAAAACGAAGGTGTCGCCGCGGTTGAAGGCGACGGTTGGCTTGAAGTAGACAGGAGCCGTCGGGTTTGCCATGTGATCTCGGGCGGGAGCCCCTACCTGGCGCGCCAGCTGTCGGTGTTTTGGACCGGCAACCTACTAAGGGGAGTACCCGAAGTAGATGAATGTGGCCTCGCTGAGATCGGTAACTCGAAGGAAGAGACACATGGCACACAATTTAGACAAGTTCAGGCCGCGAGGTGCGTAATACCCTACGTCCTGTATGCTGCGTAGCTCTGGATTGATTGGGTACGATTACAAGATGATGCAATTGTACGCCGTGAGATGAGATGATCAGAGAGGGGTCCCTGCCTCGCCTTATATAGTCCGGGAGGCAGGGTTACAAGTCGGTTTAGGGAGAGAGTACTAGTCGAGTACGTCTAGGAGTCCTCCATACAGTGCGGGACATGTACAGCTTCCTAACCGAGTACTTCTCCTCCGTAGTCCTTGTGCTTCACGCCATCAGGTGCCGTGCAGCGCAAGCCGGGTAGTCCCAGGGGCCACCGAATAGTCGGTCCTGGTACCCACCGAGGTAGTGGGCCCAGGGAGGTCCATACGACACCCTCAACATCAGCTTCTCCTCGTTCTTGATTTGTCGTCGTAGGTGTAGTAGAGGGTCCGTCCACCACCGTAGTCGAAGTAGTGGGTACCTGTTCAGCCGGGGGCACCGCACCACCATCTTCATCGTCTCCATGTTCATGCTCCTCCTCCTGAAAGATCTCCTCGCCAAGCTCATCATCACCTGCACACTCAAAGACAAGCTGACTACGTGGCTCTGTCTCGTCGAAGGTTACCTCGCAAGTCTTTATGATTTGGTTAGTTTCAAGATTGAGCACACGATATGCTCTAGAATGAGATGCATAACCAAAGAAAATACCATCGACGACCTAGCCTCAAACTTATCCAACTTCCTGCCTTTCTTCAGAATGAAACACTTGCAACCAAAGACATGGAAGTGACTCACCTTGGGTGTGCGACCATGCATCAACTCATAGCATGTTTTCTTCTTGTGCACTCTCAGGTAGATCCTGTTCGACACATAGCACGCGGTATGCACCGCCTCAGCCCAATACCTCCTCGGAGTCCTGTGCTCATCAAGCATCGTCTGAGCCATCTCGCACAAGGTCTTGTTCTTTCTTTCCACAACACCATTCTGGGGAGGCATATACTGACTCGAAAACAGGTGCTCAAGACCGAAGTCATGGCAAAAGGTTTCAAAACGAGAGTTTCACTGCGGATTGCTCGTATGGCATCTCCGTGCCTCTCGTTCCTCAACCTCAAGACTAGATCTCGAACAAAACCAAACGTCTCCCCCTTATCCTCGAGAAGGAACACCCACGCATACCGAGAATAGTCGTCCACCACAACAAGGACATACCACTTCCCACCCGCATATCGCACACGAGCTGGGCCAACAAGGTCCATATGGAGCAGCTCGCATGGACGCTCAGTCATCACATCGGTGAGAGGCGGGTGAGAAGAGGCTACCATCTTGGCATGCCTACACGGCGCACAAACCAACTCTTTCTCAAGCCTCAACCGTGGCAATCCTCGGACCAAATTGAGTTTACTCAAGTGCGACAAAAGGTCAAAGCTCAAGTGGCCCAACTTCCTATGCCACTTCCACAACTCACTCGAAGAACTAGCCAAGAAACAACGCTCCACACCCGAAGACTGAGAAAAATCAGCACAAAACACATGACCCTCGGGAACGACCATACAGACAAGGTCCCCTCGAGAGTCCAAAATCCGACAATCACCTGGCCGAAACAACACCTCAAAACCCTCATCCAATAGCTGGGACACAGAAAGAAGATTGTACCTCAGCGATTGAACAAGAGCAACACGCCTCAGAGTGATCTTGTCACTCACTTTGATCTCACCTTCTGAAAGCACACGCCCACGCCCATTGTCCCCAAAGGTGATGTACCTCCTTGTCACCACCGGGACGAGACTTGAGAACCACCCCCTGTCTCCGGTCATATGCCTCGAGCAACCGGAGTCAATCAACCAAATGTTCTTCAAGTCTCCCACCTGAAATTCAAAAACGAGCACGTGAGCGAACAAACGACTCGGCCGGGGTTAGTACCAAAAGAGTAAAACCAGTGCCGAGCCATTTGCTCGAAAGTGGGGTTAGCACCAACCAAAGCATCTCTCCTACCAAAGCTACCTCCATGAACACCACCACGGTAACCACCCTGAGGGAACTACCCCTCAATGCCTGGAGGAGGACCAAAACCACGAAAGAAAGCCCGTGGAACATCCCTCCTCTCCTTCTCAAAGTTACAACTCCTTCCATCCCCGTAGTGAACTCAAGGGGGAGAATGCCTAGCAACCTGACCACCTGCAAACTCTCCAGCCCAACCACTAGAACCACGACCTCCAGAAACAACCCTCGCACCTGTACGAGCCCGAAACCCAAACTGCTTTGTCCGTCCAGGCTGCACCCGACTCCGACCGGTACCCCACACCGGTCTGACTGGTGTGACCTGGGCAGCAACACCTCCAACAGCCTTCCGCTCTCCCCAAGCCCGAACTATCCTCACACTCACCTTGGCCCTGGGCAACTGCACACGAGGCTCAAGTACACCATTGGAATGGTGGTACTTGTCCTTGTTAGCCCACTCCTTTGCCATTCTCTCCTCTCGCTTCCTCTTGAAGCAAAACTCATCCTTATGGCCATCTCTCCCACAATAGCCACAATGGAACCTCACAAGCTTAGGCTTAGGCTTGGGCTGTGGCTGCTCACTTGGTTTCTCTCCAATCAACACATCCACCGTTTTCCCCTCACTAGCCTTCTCACTTTCTTTCCCAAAGAACACTTTCTCCGAAGTGCTCACAAACTTGATAGGCTTTTGTAGATCATTTGTGGGTGTAGGAAACACGGGTGGAGCTGGGGTTGTGTCTAGTCAGTTCCTAAGATGGTTAGGTTTTGGAGGGAAATCATTTTTGTGGTGAGTTTTTGGTGGCTCTGGGATATTCTCTCCACTTCCCTCACCAACCTTGTTTGCCCCAAGTCCCTCACCATCCTACTTCTTAAATGCCTTGATCATCATCCTCAACCGAGGCTCATGATCGGACAACCCGACCCATCAACTTCCTCGGCTCATCATTCTCATCCCGCAAATGATCAACATAATGTGCAAGTTCCAAATTTTTCAAAGCATGCATTTCACGGGTAGAGCATGATGTAGGCATGAGTTCTTTCGACTTAGCCTCAAGAGAACTAGTGTAAGCATGCATCTCATCGGTCTTAGCATGCAAAACGGGGCAAGAAGTGCAAGCACCTAGCAAAGCGAGGTCTAGACTTAAGCTCGGCCACTTCAACCCTAAGCACATCTAGTTCCTCACACTTGGAGGCAGGCTTCTCCTTAAACAAAGCAAGATCAGCAAGAAAGATGAAGCAATCAGCACAATCAACCTCATCCGAAACAACAGGGCTAGCCTTAAGCGAATCAATCTCAAGCTTGCTATCAAGCACCTGTGTTTCTAGCTCAGCCACTCCAGTCCTAGCATCCTCGAGTGAAGCCCTAAGATCTTTTTGAATTTTCTTGGCCTCTCTAAGCATGTCGTCACGGTTATCAAGCAAGGTGCCAAGCCTCTCATTCTACTGGCGCAAGAAGGGAAGTTCATCACGCACCTCATCGTTGGAATCAGAGTCTGAGTCGCTCTGTGTGCTCTTCTTGCTGCCAGAGCTCAGCGCCATGGTGCAGAAGCCGTCTCTCGCAATGCAGCTCAGCCCGCTCAGGCTCTTGGACGACTTCTTGTTCTTGCGACGATCACCTTCGTCTTCACTGCTGCTCGAGCTCGAGGTGGAGTACGCGGAACTGGAGTCGACGTCGCTTGCTCCCACCATCGCTCGGGCCTTGCCTCGGCTCTCCTTCTTCCTCGATCGTCGCTCATCCTTGTACTTGTTCTTGTGCTTGCTCTTGTGGTCGCGCCTCGACCAGTACTTGCCATCCATACTCGACTTGTGCTTGTAGCCGTCCTTGTTCTCGACCTTCTCCGGGCAGTCGGCGACGAAGTGTCCCGGCTTGCCGCACTGGAAGCATGTCCTCGTGTTCCTCCTCATGTTCACCTGGTTCTCGTGCAGCCTCTCGAACCTCCTTGTCAGCAGCGCCAACTCGTCCTCTCCAAGCACATCGAACTCCTCATCTGGCATAGACATCAAGGAAGACAAAGAGAACATCCTGGTAGATGGGTTAGTGTTAGCATTTCCTTTCGAACCACCAACGAGGGAAAGACTACAGGAATCAGTCGGACCCTCGAGCTTGGCAGTCATGCCCCTATCCACCTCAGCCGACTTGAGCTTCGAGAACAGCTCATTCACCGTCAGAGTGTCATACTTCTCTGACTCCACAATGGCCTCGAACTTTCCGCCCCAAATCATACGATCCAAAGAGTGTAAGAGCTTGACTGCTCTATCATGATCATCGTACGGGAGCACGTCCACATTGGCCCTCATGTTGTTCACAACCACCGTGAACCTCTGAAACAAGGCATCGATGGACTCACTGGGAGATGAGTGAAGTTCTCGTACTCTCTCCGTAGGTCGCATACATTCGTGCTCCGAACACGGGCATTCCCAACATGAGCCACCTTCGACCTTGTCCAAATTCTACAAGCCAAGTGCTCGGTGTGCACCCGATCGAACTCGGGGCCGACACAAAGCACGAAACAAGTAGTCGACCGCCCTATTGTTGGCGTCGAATCTGTCTCTCGATCCTGGAGCGAGGAAGTCCATCGGCTCAACATAGCCTGTGTTCACCGTGACATCCCAAAGGATCTGACCCTTTCCGCGGAGGAACGCACCCATCCGCTTACTCCACATCTGGTAGTTCTTGCCATCGAAGTGTGGAGGACCCGAACCCCATTCCTGGTACGTCATCCTTGTATCTTAGACTGGTTAGAGTCAATAAGGACCCGAACCAGCTTTGATACCACTTGAAGGACCAATACGGCGAACCAGAGAGGGGGGGAGTGAATGGGAGCCGATAAAAATTCTTCTCGAAGGAGATGGAAACTCCAACAAGATGAACACGGCTTCCAACACATGTCTCTGACTCACTACCGAAGTTGGCCAAGCCCACGTAGCCACTGGAGTGCCACTGGACCTAGGAACCAACACACACACCCTTCTGACCCGAGAACGCAGCGGAACACCAAACCTCGAGTCCACTGACCAACACCGGTTAGACCGGTGAGCACCACCGGTCAGACCTGTCCCTGCTGGTGAAAATGGGCAACTTCCACTAAGTAGATCCACACCGGTCAGATCGGTGAGGCGCACCGGTCAGACCGGTCACAGCCTGAAAGCCCCCAAAGCACCAAACAGGCCAACCGACCTCCAAACAGACCCAAACTCGAAACAGCCCCAACACAGGACAACAGCGAACACACTCAGACGTTCACCCGAGCAAAAACCCACCAGGGCTCGCACCGGTCAGACCGGTCAAGAGCACCTTCGACCGGTGTAGCACCGGACGACTCGGGATGAACAACGACCCGCGGGTCAACTCCCCCAAATCCAAACCTCGATCTCCCGAATCGCTCCACGGACTTGAACAAGACTTTGGGGATATTAGGAACACCTCATGAGGAGTCCATAGCTAAGTTTAATCCCACAAAAACTCGTCCAAAAAGGAGGAATCGAAGAAATCCCGCCAAAAACGCCACAAACCCTAGAACACGGAAAACCCCAAAATCGAGCCCATTTACTCACGGATTTGGGAGGGGAATCACAGCCCAAAGAACCACGAAGGGTTCCCACAAATTTCCCCCATCAAAACCCTCAAGAGCAAGGTCCCGAAAACAACCCAAAGAAATCACCAAGAGAGGGCTCCGAAAATCACCACCAAGAACAACCGGGAACAACACATCCAAACCTTGAGGAACCACGCCGAATCATCTATACATGCAACAAAGGTTCTTACAAGGTCTAGCTTGCCGCCCGATCATCCAACCCTCTCACCAGATCTCACCATGAATCTCTCAAGCTAGTCCTATAGAAATCCTAAGAAAATAGGAAGGGAAAATAGGAAAGCAAAGGAAATAGGGTTCCAAGAGTTGGCTGCCATCCTCTCACCTCTTGGGTTATATGGAGGCAACCGAAAGTCTAAAATACCCTTCTCTAACAACTAGGGATACAAGCCCCTCAAGGGCGGTTTTGGAAGTCTTCATGTCTTTTCCATCGGACGGATGCCCGGTGACCGCACCCAGCGTAGCCTCGACGCAAGCCATGTGATCCCGACGCGTGTCCTCCGCTTCGAAGTTTCCGGACTGCGTCGTCGCACACCGGTCAGACCGGTGCTCACCACCGGTCAGACCGGTCAGACCCACCCGGTCGGACCGGGTCTAGCGGCTCGGCCGGCGGCTCCGTCTTCGGTTCTTTGGTCTTGGCTTTGTGGATCAACCAAGGAACCCAGTGGTTTTCTGGTGAACCACCGGAAACCCCGCGAACTCGGTGTAGCCTCCGCCAATCTCCACTCATGACTCGGCTCCCACGTAGTCCCGGCTCGACCTTGGTTTTGAGGCTCAACCAAGAAACCGTCCACGACTTCATCTTGGTGTTCATGCAATCATGCGGCCCGCACTTGACCCCGCTGGCCACCAGGTCCCTCGAACGAAGCCTACTTGTCTTCTCCACACCTGGAGGCCTCACCGGAGACGACCTTTCGCGCTTGTTCTTCACCTGCACCAACACCAGTCAAGCCGCAACCTGCACCTACAATACTTAGCCAAGAATCAATCCACACAACATTGTCAATCACTCATCACACAAGGAAGCGACCATCCACCGGTCCTCGAACCACACATGGTCCTCAAAACCTGCCAAGAACATACCAGCAACAATACAACCAACAGACACATGGACCAGGAAAATCACCCGAGGCAAATCCCACAAAAGGCTTACAACGGTCAGGCCGGTCAAGAGCACCGGTCAGACCGGTCACGCGTGGGTAGCTCGGGGTGAACAGCACCCACGGGTCAACTCTCCCAAATCCAACTCCCGATCTCCCGATTCGCTCCAAGGATTCACACAAGACTTTGGGGATAGTAGGAACACCTCATGGACACTCCATAGCAAAGTTATGGTCCACCAAAACTCGTTGAATCAAGAGGAATCGAAGGATTTCCGCTAAGAACACCACAAACCCTAAGACAATGAAAACCCCAAAATTGAGCCCTTTTCTCACGGATTTGGGAGGGGAATCAAAGGGAAAGAACCACGAAGGGTTCATGCAAATATCCCCCAACGAATCCCAAAGAGAAAGGCCTCGAAATCGCTCAGAGAAAATCGCCAAGAAAAGGCTCCGAAATTCACCAAAAAGGAAAACCGGGAAGAACTCAAACAAGCCTTGAGGAACCACGCCGAATCATCTATACATACCATGAAGGTTCATACAAGGTCTAGCTTCCACCTGATCATCCTACCCTCTCGCAAGATCTCACCATGAAGCTCTAAAGCTAGTCCTAGAAATTCCAAAGGAAAATGGAAGAGGAAAATAGGAAAAAAAAATGAGCTAGGGTTCCAAGAGATGGCTGCCATCCTCTCACCACTTGGGTTATATGGAGGCAACCGAAAGTCTAAAATACCCTTACTAGCTAACTAGGGATACATGCCCCTCGAGGCTGAATTCGGAAATCTTTGTCATCGCTCCATCGGACAGATGCCCAACAACCGCAAACTTGCTTAGCCTCGACACAAGCCTTGCGATCACGACGCGTGTCCTCTGTTTTGAAGTCTCCAAACTGCATCGTCCCACACCGGTCAAACCGGTCAGACCCACCGGTCTAGAGCTGCTGCACCTCCATCTTCGGTTCTTCGGTCTTGGCTTTGTGGATCAACCAAGGAACCAAGTGATTTTCTGGGGAACCACCAGAAACCCCGTGAACTCGGTGTAGTCTCCGCCAATCACCACTCATGACTCGGCTCCCACGTAGTCCCGGCTCGACCTTGGTTTTGTGGCTCAACCAAGAAACCATCCATGACTTCATCTAGCCGTTCTTGCCACCATGCGGCCCGCACTTGACCCCGCTGGCCACCGGGTCCCTCGAACCAAGATTACTTGTCTTCTCCACACTTGGAGGCCTCACCGGCAATGACCTTTCGCGCTTGTTCTCCACCTGCACCAATACCAGTCAAGCCGCAACCTGCACCTGCAATACTTAGCAGTCCACACAACGTTGTCAATCACTCATCACACTAGGAAACGACCGTCTAGGGCGCTGCGCCAATACCTTTTGGGCTGTTGGCCCAACAGGAGGCCCATGTGGGCCTAGGGTACTGTTCACGCGCGTGAACCGTACCCTTGGGTACTGTAGCACCGCCCCTCGTGGCCGCCAGGGGCTGCGTCAATACCTTTTGGGCTGTTGGCCCAACAGGAGGCCCATGTGGGCCTAGGGTACTATTCACGCGCGTGAACTGTACCCTTGGGTACTGTAGCACCGCCCCTCGTGGCCGCCAGGGGCTGCGTCCCCTGTTTAGGTAGACCCCTCGTTTATTTTCAGACTTGGGTTTGATTTATTTGTTAGCCTTAGCTACAACCGAACAGCCGCCATCGTGTAATTCAGACTCCACCTTCAAGTGATATTAAGCTTGCTCGCCTCAGATTCTTCTTCGTTCTTCGATTGCGCACAAGAATCGATCTTTGTGATCAGGCTAATCTTGCGCCAGCCAGGTCGGTAACCATCGGGAGTTGGTTCAGCGATTGCATTGGCGCTTCGAGTCTCGCTCGTCGTAGTCGGATCGTGAGGGTCAACAACCACCAAATTGGATTTATCTCCACTCACCGAAAGATCGAGCACTCCCCCTCTATCAGGGCCCATCCTCGATCGTCGTCGAAGTAGTAGGTACATGCTCAGCCGCAGGCACCCCACCACCATCTTCATCATCTCCATGTTCATGCTCCTCCTCCTGAAAGATCTCCTTGCCAAGTTCATCGTCACCTACACACTCAAAAACAAGCTGACTACGTGGCTGTGTCTCGTCGAAGGTGACCTCGCAAGTCTCCACGATATGGTTAGTTCCAATATTGAGCACATGATATGCTCTAGAATGAGATGCATAACCAAAGGAAATACTATCAACCGACCTAGCCTTGAACTTGTCCAACTTCTTCCCTTTCTTAAGGATAAAGCACTTGCAACCAAAGACATGGAAGTGACTCACCTTGGGTGTGCGACGATGCATCAACTCGTAACAAGTTTTCTTCTTATAGACTCTGAGGTAGATCCTATTCGAAACATAGCACGCGGTATTGACCGCCTCAGCCTAGAACCTTCTCGGAGTCCTATGCTCATCGAGCATCGTTCGAGCCATCTCACACAAGGTTCTGTTTTTCCTTTCCAGCACGCCATTCTGGGGAGGCATATACGAACTTGAAAACTGGTGTTCAAGACCCAAGTCGTGGTAAAAGGTTTCAAAACGAGAGTTTCTAAATTCCGAGCCATTGTCACTGCGAATCACTTGTATGGCATCTCCATGCCTCTCGTTCTTCAACCTCAAGACAAGATCTCGAACAAAACCAAATGTCTCCCCTTTATCCTCAAGAGAGAACACCCACACATACCAAGAGTATTCGTCCACCACAACCAGGACATACCACTTCCCACCCACAGATCACACATGAGCTAGGCCAACAAGGTCCATATGGAGTAGCTCGCATGGATGTTCCGTCATCACATCGGTGAGGGGTGCATGAGAAGCAGCTACCATCTTAGCATGCCGACATGGAGCACACACCAACTCTTTCTCAAACCTCAGCAGTGGCAATCCTCGGACAAAATTAAGTGAGACAAAAGGTCGAAGCTCAAGTGACCCAACTTCCTATGCCACTTCCACAACTCACTCGAAGACCCAGCCAAGAAGCAACGCTCAACACCAGAAGACTGGGAAAAATTAGCTCGAAACACCTGACCCCGAGAACGACCATACAGACAAGGTCCCCTCGAGAATCCAAAATCCGAGAACCACCTGGCTGAAACAACACCTCAAAACCCTCATCCAATAGCTGGGACATGGAAAGCAAATTGTACCCAAGCGATTGAACAAGAGCAACACACCTGAGAGTGATCTTGTCACTTACCTTAATCTCACCTTCTGACAGCACATGCCCTCGCCCATTGTCCCCAAAGCTGATGTACTTCTTTGTCACCAGCGGGACGAGACTTGAGAACCACCCCTTGTCTCCGGTCATATGCCTCGAGCAACCGGAGTCAATCAATCAAATGTTCTTCAAGTCTCCCACCTGAAATTCAAAAGTGAGTACGTGGGTGAACTAACGACTCAGCATTGGGGTTAGGACCAAAAGAGTAAAACCAGTGCCCAGCCATTTGCTCTAAAGTGGGGTTAGCACAATCCAAAACATCTCTCCTATCAAAGCTACCTCCACGAACACCACCATGGTAACCACTATGAGGGAACCAACCCTCTCTAGCTGGAGGAGGACCAAAACCACTAAAAGAAGCCCGTGGACCGTTCCTCCTCTCCATCTCAAAGCTACAACTCCTCACATCCCCGTATTGAGCACGAGGGGGAGAACGCCTAGCAAACTGACCACCTGCAGACTTCCCATACGAACCACCAGAATCACGACCACCTCAACCAAACCGAGCCTCCTTGCGAGCATGGAAACCTGAACCCTGTCTGTCTAGACCTGCACCGGTCTGACTGGTGTGATGCATCGGTCTGACTGGTGTGATGCATCGGTCTGACCGGTGTAGCCCGGCTAGCAGCACCACTAGCCACCTTCCGATCTCACAATCTCCTTGGCCTGGGCATCTGCACATGAGGCTCACGTACACCATTGGAAGGGTGGTACTTGTCCTTGTTAGCCCACTCCTTTGCCATTCTCTCCACACACTTGCTCTTGAAGCAAAATTCACCCTTGTGACCATCTCTCCCACAATAGTCACAATGAAACCGCACGAGCTTAGGTTTAGGCTTGGGTTGGGGCTACTCAGTTGGATTCTCTCCACTCGGTTGCTCAACCAGTTTCTCCTCACTAGGCTTCTCACTCTCTTTCCCAAAGAACACATTTCCCAAGGTGCTCTTGAACTTGATAGGCTTTTGGAAGTCATTTGTGGAGTGTGGGAATATAGGTGGATCTGGAACTGTGTCGAGTTTGTTTCGTACTAGGTTGGGTTTAGGAGCATAGGCATTTTTGTGGTAGGTTTTTGGTGGAGCTTGGATATCACCGATCTTCTCTCCTCCCTCACCACTAGACTCTCCAACCTTCTCTGACCCAAGCGCTTGCCCATCTTGGTGCTTATAGGTCTCTATCATCATTCTCAGTTGGGGTTCATGCCCCGACAACTAACCCATCATTTTCAACTCATCATTCTCATCCTGCAAACGATCCACATAATGTGCAAGTTCCAGATTTTTCAAAGCATGTACTTCACATGTAGAGCAAGAAGTGGGAACAGGTTCTTTCAGCTTAGCCTCAAGCGAAACCATGTAAGCATGCATCTCATCAATTTTCTTATGCAAAATAGGGCAAGAAGTGCAAGCACCTAGCAAAGCAGATCTAGATTTATGCTCATCCACTTCAACCGTAAGCACATCTAGTTCCTCACACTTAGAGGCATGCTTTTCCTTGGACATAGCAAGATCAGCTAGGAAAATAGAGCAATCAGCACAATCAACTTCATCAAAAAACAACAGGTGAAGCTTTAAGCACATCAATTTCAAGCTTAGCATCTAGGTTCTGTGTTTCTAGCTCAGCCACTCTAGTCCTAGCATCCTCAAGTGAGGCCCTAAGATCCTTACTCATATTCTTAGCCTCTCTAAGCATGTCATCACGATTATCAAGCAACAAGCCAAGCCGTTCATTCTCCTGACACAAGAAGGGAAGCTCGTCACGTACCTCATCCTCGGAGTCGGAGTCCGAGTCACTCTGGTAACTCTTCTTGCTGCCGGAGCTAAGCGCCATGGTGCAGAAGCCATCTCTAGCGAAGCAGCTCAGCCCACTCAGGTTCTTGGATGACTTCCTGCCCTTGCGTTGATCACCTTCATCTTCACCGCTACTCGAGCTCGAGGTGGAGTACGCGGAACTGGAGTCGACGTCGCTCGCTCCAACCATCGCTTGGGCCTTGCCTCAGCCATCCTTCTTCCTCGATCGTCGCTCGTCCTTGTGCTTGTTCTTATGCTTGTACTTGTGGTCGCGCCTTGAAAGGTACTTGCCATCCGTCTTCGACATGTGCTTGTAGCCATCCTTCTTCTGACCTTCTCAGGGCAGTCGGCGACGAAGTGTCCTGGCTTGCCGCACTGGAAGCATTTCCTCATCTTCCTCCTCGTGTTCACCCAGTTCTCGTGCATCCTCTCGAATCGCCTGGTCAGCAGCGCCAGCTCCTCCTCTCCAAGCACGTCGAACTCCTCATCTGGCAAGGACATCAAAGAGGACAAGGAGAACATCCTGGTGGATGGGTTAGCGTTAGATTTTCCTTTCGAGCCACCGATGAGGGCAAGACTATGAGAGTGAGCCCTCAATCTTGGCTGTCATACCCCGATCCACCTCAGGCGACTTGAGCTTCGAGAACAGCTCGTTCACAGTCAAAGTGTCATACTTCTCAGACTCTACAATGGCCTCGAACTTTCTGACCCAAACCATACGATCCAGCGAGTGCAAGAGCTTGACAGCTCTATCATGATCATCGTATGGGAGCACATCCACATTGGCCCTCATGTTGTTCACCACCGTAAACCGCCGGAACAATGCATTGATGGACTCACCGGGGAGATGAGTGAAGTTCTCGTACTCTCTCCGGTAAGTCGCATACATCCGAGCCTGAACTTGAGCATTTTGAAACGACCCGGATTTCCGCGATCGGAAACCCGACTCTTAGCACCTCGGTGGTAGTCCCAGGAGGGCTACCACGTGCAAACCCTATCTCAGCGATGCCAAAATCCATACAAAAAGATAAAAACAGTAAAGTAGAGTACAACATTTGTTTTATTACATTAATCAGAGTACATCTCTTCGGCACATACCGGGTACAAGTCCATCGGGACTGAATCAAACATAAATAAAACGTCTAGCAGCGACTCCATGAAAGCGCGGGAAACTCCATATCCGCAGGCAGCTCGAGTGTAGGAAGAGCTCTAGTCCACCGATCCGTCGTTGTCGAAGTCGTAGTCCGGCTCTGTGTCAGAGGCACCAGGGTCTACCCGATAAGCGGGTAGGTCATGTCAGCTTCCCAACAAAGAGGCAAAAGCGGTGTATATTCTACTATGCAAGAGTTATCCCTAATCTGGCTATAGAAGGCTTAACCAAAGCAGCATAGCAACGTACAAGGTAAGCTGAATTCAGCTGGGAGGTCCACACCTCGGGGACGCTCCCGCTTCCGAGGTCCACACCTTAGGGGTCCACACCCCGCTCAAGGATATCCACACCAAAACTCCGGATCTCAACCCCGATCCAGATCCCAACTCTCATCTGCGATGTGGGACCCACCTGCTACTATCCCCACATCTCAACGGCCGAAGCCGGGCTCACACACTCGGGGGAGAGAAGAAGCACAAGAGAAGAGTAGCTAGTCGTAAGTAGCGGTAGATAGCAGCACTGTCCATAACCAGTGGACACGGACTATAGCTATAGGGTTAAACACTCTGCGAGGGTTGTACAACCGTACCCGCCCGAACAGGCCGAAACCGGCCGTCACCGAATCCGGGCCCTACCCTACGGTCGAAGGCCAAGTAAGTGGATAGTACCCTCCCCGCGTCTCCGAGCACCGGCCCGGCTTCCGCGGCGGAGCTCATACTACCCGCGAGAGGTCCCTCGAAGCCGGGGCAAAGTCTTCTAAGGAGGGAAAGACCACTCCCGACACGGTCACACCGACCCGCCTACGGGAGGGACGCTATCCACTACAAGTCTCACCCCGCACCCCCGCCCATAACAAGGCGGGCGGTTTGTACGAAAGTAGATACGCATCCGGTGGTAAGTCGTCTCGGTCCTTAAGGGGCCGAGAGCGAGCACTCCCTTCTCCAATCCATACGACACGCCCCTCGGGTAGAGGCCAGATCGCATCTTCCCTCGGCAGACGTTCACTAGTAACCAAGCGGCTCGCTCCCGCCAAAACACAGCAAGGAGATACGCACCCAGAACGCACGCTAGAAACACACCGAGATATCCACATCTCAGTCCAAGCCCAGAGTACCATCCATAATCAAGCAACAAAAGTATGGATAGTTGAGGTAAGGGACTAGCTAGGGGTCTGTAGCTAGTCCCGCAGGAAGTAAAACAAGGAATCAGGGTATAACAAAGCATCAAGGCATGGCTATTAAGCTGGTTATGCAATTCATCGAACAATGCATTTAAAGTAAAGCACTAGCGACTACTTAACAACATGGGATCTACATGGTTGGGAGTGACATGACACCTTCGTTGCCGTTGAAGCGCCGGCGTCCGGAGAAGTGTACTCGGGGTCCTCCGCGTCCTCCCCGGTCGAAGCTCGGGTCTGCGGCACGAGATTCGACGCGAAAATAAGAATACGGTGCACATCTAAGCAATAACTCCAAATAAGAACCAATTTTAAAAGATCCAAAAGAGCTCGAACTACCTACAATCAGCAAGGTTTCGAAAATACGAATTTATAGAAATTAGTTTTATAATTTTCTGATCTTCCCATAAAAAGTTATGAATTTTTAAAGGTTAAAACCATTTATTAAGGATTTCCGGAAATTAACCCAGAAAAAGAAAAGGTTTTCTAAATTTATTAAGAAGGCCGCTGACGTCATCATGACGTCAGCGTTTCTCGGTTCATGGGCCGAAGATGGGCTGAAAGAATTACTGGGCCGAAAGCGGCCCACTGGACTCGGCCCAACTGGCCCAGATGAGAGAAGTTCCTAATGCCTCCCCTGATTATTGGTTGTGGCTCCAGCCAACGCGTGGGGCCCCCATAGCACCCTGATGGGCCAGGGTGACTCTCAAGGCCCAAACAGCCTTTTACCCTGTTGTAACCAGGGAAAGGAGCTCGCCTCCTCCCTTAGGCGCACGCCGCGCCTGGCGGCGGCACAGCCTCTCCACCGGCATCGGTAGCGGCGGCATCCCGTGCTTGCGCTGGGGCACGCTGGTGTCAGGTGCTCACTATTACTGCGCAAAGCTCAGTTTTCCGACGCGGCGGCGCGGTGAGCACCGCCTGGTGTTCGCACACGCCTCGGACCGAGCTGCGGGGTGTGCTCCGGCCTGACCAGGCGAGCCCGCCCCTGCACGGTTAAATCATGGCTCGAAGGTCTGCTGCCTGGGAAGGCCGTCAACGCGCATGACACGGCGCGGAACGCTTGCGCGCCGGGGCTTCGCCGGCGGCGAGGCCGTGGCCATGGCGCGCGGGGGTGCGGCGGCCAGTTCTCGCGCGCACAGGCACCTACAGAAAAACGTCCTCGGCTCAAAGGCCGGTTTACAGCCGTTCGAATCACGCCACCACGGCGGCACGCCCAAATGCGTCGCGGCGTGGTTAGGTTCTCCGTGCACAGAACAGCACGGCTCTCTAACGAGCACCGGCAAGAGATGGAAGGCGCGGCCCGACCTTGGCGCTGGGGTGCGCGGTCTCCGCCACCGCGTCCTCCTTATCGCACAGTTCAACTCGGCGCAACGGCCAAAACACCGGACACAAGGCACGGCGCGCGCTCGGTGCAGAGCACGACGGCGCGGCGCAGGGAAGCCCTCGGTCCCTCCAGCAAATCAACGCGATAACCAGCCATAACGAGTGCGCCCAGTCGTCGCGGCCTGGGGTAGCCACGGCTTCAGACTCTCGCAGGCAAGGCGTGACGCGGCGGCCGTTCATGGGGAAACAGCGGCGCGACGCGCTCGGCAAGTGGCGGCTCGAAGGTGCGCCCACAGACAAGGACATGGTAAGAAGGCGGCGCAAGGAGAAGAGATGGCCACGGTGCTCACAGCGGGGTGGCGGTGTAGTCGTCGCAGGCTTGACGTGGGCGGCGGTGCGGCGTCGGTGTTCACGGTGGCGCCCCGCTCGCGTCCGGCTCCTCCGCTATCACGAACGGCTTCTCCCTCGCCCGGCTCCTCGCGTTCCCGACGATCCCCAGTAGCGACGCGCCGGCGGCGACGCGACGCACGGCCTCCTCCCGCTCCTCCTCCACTTCTCCCACTCTCCCCTTCCTCTCTCCTTTCGGCGGCGCGGACACTAGAAAGGGGCAAAACCCCAATGCGGGTTGGCTGGTGAAGGGAGGGTCCGGTCCCGGGTGATGTAGACGCGCGGTCAAGGCGGTGCGGGGGCATGGACGCCCCGGCGCTCCGGGATTGGCTGCTCACGCGGGCTCGGCGACGTGGCCGGCCCTCGGTGGCCGCCACCGCGCCCGGAGCGTCACCCCGGGGGCACGGGGGTCTTTTCCCCCCGTAGATTCCCCCCCCCGGGGTGGGCCACGGGTGTGCGTGCGGCTCGGCGTGCATGCGGCTTGGCGGTCCGGCCGCCCCCTCCTTGCGCGCGCGGTTGCGGTGAGACCGGCGGCGCAAGGCTGGCTCGGGTGACCAGGCTGGGTTGGTGAAGAAAGGTACCCTGACGCGCGGGCCCCAATAGACAGAGATAGAGAGGGTGAGGGGGTGGCACGGTTTAGCTGGGCCGGAAATGGTGCACGGGCTAGGCCGGCTGGATCGACTAGGAAGGAGAATTCGGCCTGGTCCACTGGCTTGGTTTTTGGAAATAAGCTAAGAGTTAAAGGTAGTTTTAGAGTTTGAATTTGATTCCATCTCAAATTCAAACTTCACACAATTAAATTCCAAATAAACCAGAGAAAACCAACTCACATATTTTACCATAGTTTGAATAGATGTTTTTATAAATGGGTTAAACTGGTGGAGAATTCAGAGGAGGGCTAGCAATTTGGCTCGAAAATTGATAGCACTCAGTTTCAGTCAAAAAGTTTTTAATTTTTGCAAAATTTACACACCTAAATTCCTGGGTTGTTACATTCTCCCCCACCATCGAGAATCTCGTCCTCGAGATTTAGTCCTCGACTTCCTCCGTGAACAAGTGAGGGTATTCCTTTCTGAGATCAGCTTCCTTCTCCCAAGTTGCCTCTCGCTCTGTGTGGTTGCTCCACAACACTTTACAGAAAGGAATGGTTGTCCTCCTTGTCTCCTTGACAGCTCGGTCCAAGATCCTCTCAGGATTTTCTGCATACTCAAGGTTGTCTTGCAGGTCAAGCAACTCCATGGGCACTTGCTTAGCTTCCACTGCCTTCTCACTCTTTTTCAGTTGTGACACGTGAAACACTGGGTGTACTCCTGCCATTGTCTCGGGTAGCGCAAGCTGGTAGGCGAGACTTCCAATCCTTCGGGTGATTGGGTACGGTCCCATGTACCTCGGTGCGAGCTTTCCTTTCACCAAGAACCTTTTAGTTCCTCAGAGCGGTGAGACTTTCAAGTACACTTGGTCCCCAACTGCAAAAGTCAACTCTCTTCTTCTTTTGTCGGCATAGCTCTTCTGACGGCTTTGAGCAACCTTCAGGTTCTCGCGAACTTTCTCAATTTTCTCCTCTGCTTCCTCAATGATTTTTGGCCCAAACAGTGCCCGTTCTCCCACCTCCGACCAAGCTAGCGGGGTTCTGCACTTCCGCCCGTAAAGGGCCTCAAAGGGAGCCATCCGGAGACTTGCTTGAAAGCCGTTGTTGTATGAGAACTCGCAAACGGCAAGCTCGCTCTCCCAATCGGTGCCATAGGTGAGTGCACACGCTCGTAGCATATCCTCCGGCACCTGGTTGACCCTCTCTCGTCCGACCGTCCGTACGTGGGTGAAAGGCTGTCTTGTAGTTGAGAGTGGTTCCCATAAGCTTGTGAAAACTCTGCCAAAACTTGGAGACAAACTGTGGCCCTCGATCGGATACTATGCTTCTGGGTGCCCCGTGCAGCCTGAGTATGTGCTCTATGTACAGTTCCGCCAGTCTTTCAGTTCGGTACTGGGTCTTGACAGGCACAAAGTGGGCTACTTTCGTCAAACGGTCCACGATGACCCAAACCGAGTCGTTCCCCTTGGGTGTCCGGGGCAGCCCCACCACAAAGTCCATGGAGATGT
This sequence comes from Cenchrus americanus, assembly GCA_947561735.1. Classification (NCBI taxonomy): domain Eukaryota; kingdom Viridiplantae; phylum Streptophyta; class Magnoliopsida; order Poales; family Poaceae; genus Cenchrus; species Cenchrus americanus. Next base: position 140,353,543 of record OX387240.1, read on the forward strand.
CCTTCCATTTCCAAACTGGAATTGCCAACGGCTTAAGCAATCCTGCAGGTTTCTGGTGTTCGATCTTCACTCTGCTACAGGTGTCACAACAGGCCACGTAATGTGCTATATCCTGCTTCATGCTCTTCCACCAATATCTGGTCTTCAAATCTGTGTACATCTTTGTGCTGCCTGGGTGGATCGAGTACCTCGAATCGTGAGCTTCCCTCAAGATCTGCTCCAGGAGTGCCTTATCTTGAGGTACACAGATCCGTTCTTTCAACCACACGATGCCTTGTTCATCTACCCGGTAGTCCTCTGCTTTACCCTGCTTCATCAGTTCTCGCAAAGCTTTGATTTCAGCACACGACTTCTGGGCTGTTCGGATTCGTTCCTCCAGGTCATAGGTCACTTGCAGCTCGTTGACTTGGCCTTGGTCTACAATTTCAATTCTCAGCTTTTCTAGCTCTTCATGCAGAAGCAGGTTGCTCTTCTCTCACCATGAGGTTGTTGCAATAAGTTTTCCGGCTCAATGCATCTGCCACGACGTTGGCTTTGCCTGGGTGGTAGTTGATCTCGACGTCGTAGTCCTTGATCAGCTCTAACCATCGCCTCCGCCTCATGTTCAACTCCGTCTGGGTAAAGAAGTACTTCAGGCTCTTGTGGTCAGAAAACAGCTCACACTTGTTCCCTATCAGGTAGTGTCTCCAGATCTTGAGTGCATGCACAACAGCTGCCAACTCCAAGTCGTGTGTCGGGTAGTTTTCCTCGTGTTTCTTCGAGTTTGCCTAGAAGCATAAGCCACAACCTTCACTTCTCGCATCGGCACACAACCAAGTCCTTGCTTCGAAGCGTCGCGATGAGACTACGAAGTCTTTCTTGATATCCGGCAAGGTAAGCACCGGGGCCGTGGTGAGTCTCTTTTTCGGCTCTCCCGGAAGCTCTTCTCACACGCTTCGACCACTTGAACTTTGTGTTGTTCTTGAGCAACTCTGTCATTGGCTTTGCGATCTTGGAGAAGTTCTCAATGAACCTTCGGTAGTAACCTGCCAACCCAAGGAAGCTTCGACATCCGTCACGTTCGGCGGCTGCTCCCACTTGGTCACCGACTCTACCTTGGACAGATCCACGGCTATCCCCTCTGCTGACAACACGTGCCCCAAAAACGCGACCTTCTCCATCCAGAACTCGCACTTGCCGAACTTGGCGTACAATTTTTGTTGACTCGGCCTCTCTAGCACGACCCTCAGGTGCTCCTCGTGCTCCTCCGTGGTCTCAGAGTAGATCAAGATATCGTCGATAAACACCACCACAAATCTGTCCAACTCTTCCATGAAGACCTTGTTCATCAAGTTCATGAAGTAAGCAGGGGCGTTGGTCAGCCCGAAAGAAACCACCACGAACTCGTACAAGCCGTACCGTGTGGTGAAGGCTGTCTTGGGAATATCCTGCTCTCGGATCTTCATCTGGTGGTAACCTGACCTCAGATCGATCTTGGAGAAGAACTTTGCCTTTTTGAGCCTATCCAGCAGGTCCTCGATTCTGGGTAGCGGGTACTTATTCTTGATTGTCATCGAGTTGAGCGTGCGGTAGTCTATGCACATCCTCTTGGTGCCGTCTTTTTTCTCCACGAAGAGCACAAGCGAACCCCACGGTGAGGCACTCGGCCGAACAAACCCTTGCTCGAGCAGCTTCTTGAGCTGTTTCTTCAACTCGTCCAGCTCGTCGGACGACATCCGGTACGGACTTTTAGCAATGGGCCCTGCTCCCGGCATCAGCTCAATCACAAACTCCACGTCTCGGTCTGGGGGTAACTCCGTAAGCTCCTCTGGAAACACGTCCGGAAACTCACAAACCACTGGAATTTCTTCAATTTCTTTTCCACTCATGTTGCACATCATCGTAGCAGCCTTCGGACTCTGTGGTTCGATCCGCACTTTAGTCCCACTGGGGTGTTCTAGCTGTATAACCCTGGGGTTGCAAGAGACTATCCCGTTGTGCTTTGCCAACCAATCCATCCCTAGGATCACGTCTATCCCGGTAGACTCCAAAACTGTCAAGTCTGCCGTGAACTGTTGCCCCTCAAACACCATCCTCACTCCCCTGCACTCTAACGTACTCCTCTTCTCTCCTAGCGGAGAGCTAGTAAAGATAGGCCTTGGTCGAGGCTTAGTTGGTAAAGACCTTTCTTTAACAACTTGGTAGAAATATACGAAAACCGAGCTCTAGTATCGAACAAAACGAGTTGCCAAAACCGAGTCAACAAGGAACTCACCGGGTGTGACGTCGGGTGCGAGCCGCTCGCATCCTCGGCGGTGAGGTGGTTCAGACGACCTCGAGTAGCTAGCGGCTGAGCGGTCCTCTGCTGTGTACGGGGTGGCCGTCCTCCCGGTGCCGGTGGCTTGGCTGGGGTCTGGAACTGAGAGCTGCGGTTCTGACTCCCCGGTGGCGCCTGCTGTGGACACTCGAACGACTTGTGCCCAACCCGACGACGGTTGAAGCAAGTCACCTTGGCTCGTGTGCCGACCGCGGTGGTGGTCTCGGCCTCCGGTTGCTCGTCCTCCACTCCCGCCCGGGTTGGTTCTCGCTCGCGGGCCGGGACCGAGTGACGTGGTGCCTCTGCCGTGATCGGTGGCCCCGAGCGTAACCTCGTCCTCTCGCCTCTCGTGGTGGACACCGAGCGTCTGCCGCCCGGTCCGTGCGCTTGGACTTGCTTCCACGAACCTCCATGTACTCGAGCCTCGATCTCTCAACGATCAGCGCCTTGTCGATAATGGAGCCAAGTGTCGGGCAGTCGTGTGCGGACAAGTGGTGTGCCATCCCCTTGTGCAGCCCCTTCCTGAACCAGTAGACTTTCTTCTTCTCTGTGTCGGTGTCATCTGGCACGTACCTCATCAGCTCTTGGTAGCGGTTGGCGTACTCCCCGCACCGACATACTCCCCATCTTGAGGTGCCCGAACTCGTACGCCTTCCTCGTCCATCACGCCTCGGAATGTGGTGGCTCCCGAAGGCCTCCACGAACTCGTCCCACCCGATGTGCAATGGGTCCGGTGCGAGTCACGATGTTGTCCCACCACGCACCGGGCCGTGCCGATCGGGCGGGTGCGCCGCCACGGTCACACACTCCTCCTCGGTGAGCTCGGTCAACTCCGGCTTCTTCTCAATCTCCCGTAGCCGCTTGTCCGCGTCCATCGGGTCCGCCGAGTGGTCGAAAGTAGGCGGTCGCGGCTTGTTGAAGTTCTCAACCTTCTTCCCGGAAACCCTCGGCGCGTTGCGGTGCTGACCCCTGTGGTTGTTGTTGTTGTTGTTCTGAGCTAGCAACTGGGTGATCGTCTGCATCAGCTGGGTCTGTACTGCCATCACGTCGGCTAAGTTAGGGGGAGGTGGCGGTGGGGGCACCTCGTGTCCCTGAGCCTGGCCTACTCCTCCATCGGGCTGGGGTACCTGCTCGTGCTCGAGCTCCTACTCCTGAGCTCCCTCGTCGTCGTGCACGGTCCTCGACCGCCAACTCGGCCTCCTCGGCCTCCGCGGCCTGCCGGGCCTCCGCGGAGCCCTCCTCGTGGCGTGTGACCTCCACGAGCATCCGCGGCCTCTCGCTTCGCCGGGTTAGGGGCGTCATCCCCCCCGTTCTCCCCGGCGACCTCCTCGAAACGAGCCGAGGATTCGCCGGACCTCCTTGCCCCCGACATCTGTTCCATTTGCAAGAGTCAGTAGTGGTAGGGAGAATATTATTAAGGTTATTAACTATAAAGGAGTAATCCTGCTAACAATCAAAGAATTTCATTCAGACATAAAGAAGCATGAAATCCGAGAGAATCCATGAAGATCCATGTCACTCAATCAATGCCACCATACAAAAGGGGTGCACCATGAGGTTTACTCCAACGACCTTCGAGGTACACAGCAACACATCACGCTAACGCATGGTACATTATGGGGTAGCTACTACAGGCATGACAACATGAGCGGTAGCGTTACATCTAACTCCTTACAACGACTCAGAATCTACTGCTAGATCTCTACTCTAATCACGGGGTACTCTGAGGTGCCTCTGGGCTGGAGTCTGGTTGAACTGAGTAGAACGGTGGTGAGTAAGCCCCTGGGTAACCCGGCATCCTGATCGCCGGTCCTCCGTAGTAGTCTCGGGTATCCTGAAGAGCACGGTCCATCTCTGCTGTGTCCTGGGAGCCTCTCGGGTACGGGCGTAGACGTGGTAGGAGCATCGGGGGTAGCTCAAAGGTCTCTCGTCCGCGGTCGTGGCCTCTTCTTGGGTGGTAGCTGCGCGGAGAGCTCCTCCAACTCTCTTAGCCTCTGCTGGTCGGAACGCTCCCAGGCCGTGCGGGTCCTGGCAGCTCGGTCTCTCTCCTCGTAGACCAGCCCACCGAGGTAGCACAAGTGGTGGTAGTTGTGTCGACTCGCCTCCTGTAGGTCCCACATCCTCACTTGATAGTCAGTTGCTGTAGCTCCAACCGACTCCAACTGGTCCCTCGCCTCTGCAAGCCTCACTCTGTCCTCACGCGTGGCCTCCACTGTAGCCCGGTGCAACTCTCCGCGTCGTCCTCGGCCGTGCCTCCAGTGTGGCGATCCTCCCCGGCGTCCCTCTCGGTGCTGGCTGCGGGCTGCGCCCGGCCGAGCCGTACCGGCTCACCGTTCCTCCCCGGTGCGACTCCTCCCGGCCCGGTCGCTTAAGTCCACTCTCTCCATCTCCGGCTCCCCGAGCCAAGCTGCCAATCGGGTAAGCGATCTCACTGTCTGCCCAGAAGAGCGCCTGGTCCTGGGCCAGGATGCACCGTCTAGCTGTGTGCATCTTCTTGTCCTCCTCCACTGAAGTCACCTCAAGGTACTGCGCTCGGTCGCTCGTGTCCCAGCGACTCGGGTCGTAGACCCCCGTCGGAAGCACGCTGAACGGGGTGTCCTTAAGCTTCTCCCCAAGCTGGACACAAACCTCCATGAGAGCTCGGCGTGCGCAAGTCTGGTGTGCCTCCATGGTCGAACTCTCAAAACAGTGCACCTTAACCTCCTTGAACTCTGGCACCCGTGGGTCCACCGGTGCCGTGACGGTCGGGGAAAGTGGCGGGCGGTCTAGGGGCCCCACGGTCCTCCCCTTGTAGCTGACCCGGTCGGTCCCCACTCCAGCTGCCTCCAGGCACTCCCTCAGCAAGTGGCAGAAGCCTCCGGCCCACCTGCCGTCCGACTCCAGAGGGATCCACGCTTCTTCCGCCATCTGCACAACGTTGTTAGAGCGTAGTTAGTAAGGTAGTTAGTGAAAATTAATCAAGATAATGCATATATATAAGTATAGATATATATATATATATATATATATATACGGAAGCCAAGGGGGTTTATATAAAGTTTCAAGGTTCAGAAACGACTTCCTATACTATCGACCATACCTGGGGGTTCGTCCTACAGTCAAGCATGGCTCTGGTACCAACTGAAACGACCCGGATTTCCGCGATCGGAAACCCGACTCTTAGCACCTCGGTGGTAGTCCCAGGAGGGCTACCACGTGCAAACCTTGTCTCAGCGATGCCAAAATCCATACAAAAAGATAAAAACAGTAAAGTAGAGTACAACATTTATTTTATTACATTAATCAGAGTACATCTCTTCGGCACATGTCGGGTACAAGTCCATCGGAACCGAATCAAACATAAATAAAACGTCTAGCGAGCGACTCCATGAAAGCACGGGAAACTCCATATCCGCGGGCGGCTCGAGTGTAGGAAGAGCTCTAGTCCACCCATCCGTCGTTGTCGAAGTCGTAGTCCGGCTCGTGTCGAGGCACCGGGGTCTACCCGATAAGCGGGTAGGTCATGTCAGCTTCCCAACAAAGAGGCAAAAGCGGTGTATATTCTACTATGCAAGAGTTATCCCTAATCTGGCTATAGAAGGCTTAAGCAAAGCAGCATAGCAACGTACAAGGTAAGCAGAATTCAGCTGGGAGGTCCACACCTCGGGGAAGCTACCGCTTCCGAGGTCCACACCTCAGGGGTCCAAACCCCGCTCAAGGATATCCACACCAAAACTCCGGATCTCAACCCCGATCCAGATCCCAACTCTCATCTGTGATGTGGGACCCACCTGCTCCTATCCCCACATCTCAACGGCCGGTTCCGGCCCTGTTCGGGCGGGTACAGTTGTACAACCTCTGCAGAGTGTTTAAACCTATAGCTATAGTCCGTGTCCACCTGGTTATGAACGAGTCTTTGCTATCTACCGCTACTTCCGACTAGCTACTCTTCTCTTGTGCTTCTTCTCTCCCCAGAGTGTGTGAGCCCGGCTTCGGCCGTTGAGATGTGGGGATAGGAGCAGGTGGGTCCCACATCGCAGATGAGAGTTGGGATCTGGATCGGGGTTGAGATCCGGAGTTTTGGTGTGGATATCCTTGAGCGGGGTGTGGACCCCTGAGGTGTGGACCTCGGAAGCAGGAGCTTCCCCGGGGTGTGGACCTCCCAGCTGAATTCTGCTTACCTTGTACGTTGCTATGCTGCTTTGCTTAGGCCTTCTACAGCCAGATTAGGGATAACTCTTGCATAGTAGAATATACACCGCTTTTTCCTCTTTGTTGGGAAGCTGACATGACCTACCCGCTTATCGGGTAGACCCTGGTGCCTATGACACAGAGCCGGACTACGACTTCGACAACGACGGATCGGTGGACTAGAGCTCTTCCTACACTCGAGCTGCCTGCGGATATGGAGTTTCCCGCGCTTTCATGGAGTCGCTGCTAGACGTTTTATTTATGTTTGATTCAGTTCCGATGGACTTGTACCCGACATGTGCCGAAGAGATGTACTCTGATTAATGTAATAAAATAAATGTTGTACTCTACTTTACTGTTTTTATCTTTTTGTATGGATTTTGGCATCGCTGAGACAGGGTTTGCACGTGGTAGCCCTCCTGGGACTACCACCGAGGTGCTAAGAGTCGGGTTTCCGATCGCGGAAATCCGGGTCGTTTCACATTTCCTACATGAGCTTCCTTCAACTGTGTCCAAATTCTACAAGCCAAGTTCTCCGTATGCACCCGATCGAATTCGGATTGACACAGAGCACGAAAAAGTAGTCGGCCACCATGTTGTTGGCGTCGAACATGTCCCTTGATTCTGGAGCAAGGAAGTTCATCGGATGGACATACATTGTGTCCATCGTGACATCCCAAAGTATTTGACCCTTATTGCGGAGGAACGTCGCCATCCGCTTACTCCACATCTGGTAGTTTTTGCCATCAAAGTGCGGAGGAACTGAACCCCGTTCCTAGTACGCCATCCTTGGATCTTAGACTGGTTAGAGTCAATCAAGACCCGTAACCGGTTCTGATACCACTTGAAGGACCGAAACGGGAAGCAGAGAGGGGGGAGTGAATGGGAGCTGATAAAAATTCTTCTCGAAGGAGATAGAGGCTCCAACAAGATGAACACGGCTTCCAACACACGTCTCCGACTCAATTACCAAAGTTGGCCAAGACCATGTAGCCACTGAAGTTCTACTAGTCCTAGGAACCAACACACAGCCTTCCGAACAAAAACTGACGAACACACATAGCGGAAACTTGCACGGCTCGCTGCCTGTGCTACACCGGTCAGACCGATGGCCTGCGCCGGTCAGACCGGTAGACAGAGCCGGTCAGGTCGGTGACTACAGCAGCCGCACAATAGACGGTCCAGGAAGCCTCAGTGATTTCTCTAGGCCCTGGAATAGAAACACCTCCAAAACATAACCCGCAAGGAAGAAGAACCCTTCACCAAGCCTAGCAAAACACCTCCAAACCTGCTAAGAACAGACCATCAACAACACAACCAACAAACACAGGGACCAGGCAAATCACCCAAGGCAAATCCCACAAAAGGCTTACACCGGTCAGACCGGTCAAGAGCTCCAGTGAGACCGGTCACGCCTGGGCAGCTTGGGATGAACAGCACCCGCAGGTCACTCCCCCAAATCCAACTCCCGGTCTCCCGATTCGCTCCACGGATTCGCACAAGACTTTGGGGATAGTAGGAACACCTCATGGGCACTCCATAGCCAAGTTATGGTCCGACAAAACTCATTGAATCAAGAGGAATCGAAGGATTTCCGCCAAGAACATCACAAACCCTAGGACAACGAAAACCCCAAAATCGAGCCCTTTTCTCACGGATTTGGGAGGGGAATCAAAGGGAAAGAACCACAAAGGGTTCATGCATATATCCCCCAACGAATCCCAAAGAGAAATGCTTCGAAATCGCTCAGAGAAAATCGCCAAGAAAAGGCTCCGAAATTCACCAAAAAGGAAAACCGGGAAGAACTCAAACAAGCCTTGAGGAACCACGCCAAATCATCTATACATACCATGAAGGTCATAAAAGGTCTAGCTTCCACCCGATCATCCTACTCTCTTACAGGATCTCACCATGAAGCTCTCAAGCTAGTCCTAGAAATTCCAAAGGAAAGTGGAAGGGGAAATAGGAAAACAAAATAAGCTAGGGTTCTAAGAGATGGTTGCCATACTCTCACCACTTGGGTTATATGGAGGCAACCGAAAGTGTAAAATACCCTTACTAGCTAACTAGGGATACATGCCCCTCGAGGGTGAATTCAGAAATCGTTGTCATCGCTCCAACAGACGGATGCCCAGCGACCACAAACTTGCTTAGCCTCGATGCAAGCCTTGCGATCCCGACGCGTGTCCTCCGCTTCGAAGTCTCCGGACTGCGTTGTCGCACGGGACAGATCGGTCTGGAGCTGCTACACCTCCGTCTTCGGTTCTTCGATATTGGCTATGTGGATCAACCAAGGAACCCAGTGATTTTCTGGTGAACCACCAGAAACCCCGCGAACTCGGTGTAGCCTCCACCAATCACCACATGACTCGGCTCCCACGTAGTCCCGGCTCGACCTTGGTTTTGAGGCTCAACCAAGAAACCGTCCATGACTTCATCTTGTCGTTCTTCCCACCATGCGACCCGCACTTGACCCTGCTGGCCACCGTGTCCCTCGAACCAAGCCTATTTGTCTTCTCCACACCTGGAGGCCTCACCAGCAACGACCTTTCGCGCTTGTTCTTCACCTGCACCATTACTAGTCAAGCCGCAACCTGCACCTGCAATACTTAGCCAAGAATCAGTCCACACAATGTTGTCAATCACTCATCACACTAGGAAGCGACCATCCACCGGTCCTCGAACACACATGGTCCTCAGGTCATCACCGGGGTGAGGCTAGAGAACCACCTTCGATCTCTGGTCATGTGTCAAGAGCAACCGGAGTCGATCAACCAAAAGCCCTCCATGCCTCCCACCTAAAAATAAAAAACGAGAGCGAGAGTGAGCAAACGACTCAGCACTGGGGTTAGTACAAAATGAATCAAACTAGTGTCGTGCCATTTGTTCAAAAGTGGGGTTAGCAAAATCCATCCTATCACTCCTAGGTGGAACACCCACTCGTCTCCTTGGAGGACTACGTGTACCACGAGGTGGAGACCATGGCCCGTAGCTCCTCTGAGACCTAAAACTGCAATTGTTCCCCCCATACTCGTAATGGCCACAAGTGAGGGAATGTCTAGCAAACTCACCACTCTTCAACCCAACACTCCTACCACCGTCTCTCTATGGTGGCACACCTCGTGTAGGAAACTCGCCTCTCTTAAGGGAAAATGGTACGCACCACACCCTCACCCCTAGGCACAACCACAAGACTCAGGCGCACCGCGAGAAGGGTGGTACCTATCCTTGTTTGCCATCTCCCTAGAAAACATCTCCTCATGCTTCCTCCTGAAGCAAAACTCAGCAAGATGCCCATACCTCGCACAATTCTCACAATGGAAGGGGATTGGTTTTGGCTTTGGCTTTGGCTTTAGGCTCTCTTTGGGTTGTGGCTTCTCCTCACTCGGTTTCTCTCCCTACTTTCGAAAGAACTTGTTCCCCAAGTCACTCTTGAACTTGATGGTTTCTAGAAGTTGTTGGTTTGTGGAGAAAACACGGGAGGATCTGGGGTTGTGTCTAGTCGGTTCCTAAGTGGGTTTGGCTTCTGAGCATAGGCATTTTTGTGCAAGGTTTTTGATGGAGCTGGGATATCACCAATCTTCTCCTCCTTCTCACCACTGCACTCTCCAATCTTATCTGACCCAAGCACTTGCCCATTATAGCACTTGTATGCCTCAATCATAATCCTAAGCTGAGGCTCATGACCCGACAACGAACCCATTATTTTCCTCAACTCATCATTATCATCCTGCAAGTGATCAACATAGTGGGCAAGCTCCAAATTCTTCACAACATTTATTTCACGAGTAGAGCATGAAGGAGGAATGGGAGCTTTCAGCTTAGCCTCTTGAGATCTAGCATAAGCAAGTGATACATCTAGCTTCTCATGCAAAACAGGACGAGGAGTACAAGAACCAAGCAAGAAGGGCCTAGATTTCATCTCATCTAGTTCAACCCTTGGAAGCATATTTTTCCTCATGCACAGTCAAATCACCAAGGAAAGTAGAACAATCAGTGCATTCAGGTTTATCGGTGACAATAGGAGCAGACTTCAGAGAATCTATTTGAGACCTAGCATCAACAAGCAAAGATTCTAGCTGAACCACCTTCTCCTTAGACTCTCCAAGCAAAGACCTATACTCGCTCTTCTCCTTCTTGGTCTTTCTAAGCACATCATCATGGTTGTCAAGCAATTCATTCAACCTAGCATTCTCTACTACCAAGAAGGTAGGATTATTGTTTACCTCATCCTTGGAGTCGGAGTTCGAGTCATCCTTGTTGCTCTTTTTGCTCCCAGAGTTGTGTGTCATGCCGCAAAAGCCTTGAGCAGTGAACCACAGGCCGTTGATGTTCTTGATTGACCGCTTTCCCTTGTGTTGGTTCTCTTCTTCATCACTTGAGCTCGATGAGTAGCAAGAGCTTGATTTGATGTCACTCGCTCCGACAACCATCTCATTCTCCTTCTTCTTGTGACTGCCACTCTTCATCGGCCTCCACTCGGACTTGTTCTGCCCTTGTGGTTGTCCCTCGAGTGGTGCTTGTGGTCGGTCCTCGGATGGTGCTTGTGCTCGGGCTTGATCTCCATTGCCTCTGGGCACTCAGCGATAAAGTGCTCGTGCTTCTCGCACTGGTAGCAGATGCTCGAGCTCCTCCGAGCATTCTTGCGATTCGTGTACATGCACTCGAACTGCCTGCTCAGCAATGCAAGATCCTCCTCGCCAGCACATTGAACTCCTCATCTAGCATAGACATCAGACAAGACAAAGATAATTGTCTCGAAGACAGGTTAGTACTAGTCCTTGGTCCAAAAATGAGAGCCAGACATGAGGGTCAGTCGGGTTCTCGATTCTTGCTCGCACCCCACGATCCACCTCGAGCGACTTGAGCTTGGAAAAAGCTCGTCCACCGTGAGGGTCTCATACTTCCCGACTCCAGAATAGCCTCGACCTTCTCACTCCACACGGTATTATCCAGAGAGTGCAAGAGCTTCACAGCCCTGTCATGATCATCGTACGGGAGTGCGGCCACATTATCTCTCATGTTGTTCACAATCATAGTGAACTACTGGAACATGGTGTTTATGGACTCACCGGGAAGATGAGTGAAGTTCTTGTACTCTCTCTGGTAGGTCGCAAACAAAACGAGCCTGAACCTGAGCCTTCCTAGTGTGAGCATTCTTCAACTGCTCCCAAATCCTACAAGCCAAGTCCTCTGTCTGAACCCGGTCGAATTCATATTGACAGAGAACGAAACAAGTAGTCGACCACCTTGTTGTTGGCGTCGTGCATGTCCCTCGATCCTGGAGCGAGGAAGTTAATCGGATGAACATAAGTTGTATTAACCGTTGAAAGTGCATCCAAGCCCCTAAGTGGATTTTGGTGAATTGAATGACAAGGTGATTAAAGGACTAATGAATTTGTCTAAGATTGTGAGAAGATTTGCTTTATATATTCATGAGCAACCATTGAAGTATTTAAATATGGATGTATATTATGGCTCACATTGACAAAGACAAGTATGCGGTGCAAGACTTCATGAGTTTATTAAAAAGGACAAAATGATGAGTGTACACACTATGGTTCTAAATTGGAAGCTTGCACATCCATTGTCAATCAAGATCAAGCTTTTGGAGCAGGGTTTTCAAATGAAAGGTTAATTGTGTATGAGGCAAAGCGGAACTCAAAGTGGATTAGGTAAGTGATGAAGAGATCAACCGAGGTGTCTAGGGTGAGGGACTAAGCAATCTTTGGGGTCTTGGCCCGGCCGCCATTAGTGAGTTCTAGCATCCGTGGCGTCTTCAAGTATCATATCCAAACCTTAAGTGAGGGAAGCATTGCAACATATCAAAATGTTACGATTGGCAATATGGAGTGGCTTAAGGATTAAATTATTCACTCTCATGCAAAAAGGGAAAATCCTAAGTCACTAGCTCAAGTATGGAGTTGCTCAAGACATCGGCTATGTTAAAATCCCTCATATTGGAATTACAAAAGTACGACAAGATTGAAGATCTACATGCTCAAGTGATCAACCGTTTTTATATTTAATCTTGGGTTTAGGTATGACGTACTATCAAGAGGGATACAACATTAGCTCTAAGACAAAAGATCAAAAGTGCTCATTAGTTGACCTAAGTGAGAACTAGCCTTGAGAGAGTCCCTGAGTAGTCTAACCAACCTCTAACCCAGCCTTTGCCATTTCAACTCGTGTTGAAATGCTTGTGAGAAGAGAAAAGGGTTTTAGGGGTCTCTCTGCCCAGGGCGGTCTAACCGCCCAAGGTGGGCGGTCTAACCGCCCTTGGCAGCCCAACGACTAGTTTTTCAAACTGACCGTTGGGGGCGGTCTAACCGCCACGACCGAGGGCGCTCTAACCGCCTTTGTCAGAGAACTAACGGCTAGTTTTCCTTGTGAGGGGTACAAGTACCCCACGAGCTCCACTTGTTGGGGCTACTGATTCTAGGGTTGCTAAGGTGCTTCCCCTGATGTTTTTCATAAGCCAAAGCCAAAGAAACACTCCCCAACTCTCTCTTTGTGAGATTAAGCCTTTGTGAGCTTGTGTGAGCTGAGAAAGAGCATCCCATAGCTTGAGCACTTGTGATTCACGTCGGAAAGCCTTTGAAGCATTTGTTACTCTTGGAGGTTTGCCTCCTAGACGGCTAGGCGTTTCCGGATAGCTCCCAAGGTTGTGGTGAGCAGCGGCAAGTTTGTAAGGGCTGTGATCTTGCCTCTTGGTGGAAAAGATCGCCTTAGTGGAAGTGAGGAAAGTGGTTGAAGGAGACCCGGCTTGTTGTGAGAGAATTCCCTTACAAGCTCCTCAACGGAGACGTAGCCGTTCCTTTGTGGGCGGTGAACTTCGGGAAACAAATTCTCGTCTCTCCTTTGTGGTTTGCCTCACTTGTTTTGATTTATAGCACATTTACTTTGCTTCTGCTCTATCTACTTGGGTGTGCTTGTCTTTGAGTGCAGGGATCATTACCCTGCTCGTGATCATCTACAAGAGCTACTCAAGAGCTTAAGTTCATGCTAGAAATCAAGAGAAGACTTGAGTTGTTTGTAGGTTTACTGGGCAGGGCGGTCTAACCGCCCCGGAACCCGGTCTAACCGCCCCCCTGTGACTCTGCACATCAGGGGCGGTCTAACCGCCTTGTAGAGGCGGTCTAACCGCCTGTTCCAGAGAAGCTCAAGTTGTGGGGGAAAAGTTTTATTTGGTCGTCCCGCCTATTCACCCCCCCCTCTAGGCGGCATCAAGGTCCTTTCAATTGGTATCATAGCTTGGTGCTCCGATTCGAGCTTAACCGCTCGGAGTTTCTCGATGTCGACTACTTGTGAGGTACCGTTTGAGCCTCTAGCTTTTGATGGCTCGAACTACTCTTCTTGGCATTCCAATGTTCGCATTGCACTTAAGGTTTTGGGTCCCATCGCTGAGGGCATTATGGTTGCGAGTATCCTTCCGGAGGATGAGACTTGTGTCTTACCTATGGAATTGGAGAAGAAGCGACTCAATGCCGTTGTTACTAACCTTTTGTGTAGTTGTGTATGTAGTGAACTAAAGCATCTTATTCTAACTAGTAATGGAATAAGCAAGGATGCTCATCTCATTTGGAAATTGCTATTTGGGATAGCACACATCAAATGGGATGAGGTTGAGAGTGAGAATGATGATGAACCAGTGGAGATGTGCCCTACAACCTCTACAACAACCACTGAACATCAAACATCGGCTTTCAAGCAAGAAGGAGACAAGAGAAGCGAAAGAAGAGTCTCTCTGGAGGAGCGGTTCAACCGCCCCCTAGTGGCGGTCTAACCGCCCCCAACAGAGAAGCCTCAACTCACTACGGTGAAGGCGCTTGTCTTGTGGCCAAGAAGAAAGGCAAGAAGAAGAGGTAGGCCAAGGGTGCAAAGAGTCAAAAGATCGAAGATTCAAGATCTCCGTCAAGAGAACTTGAACTTCTCAAATTCGAACTTGCCTCCTTGGCTTGTAAGTATGATTTATTGGCTAACAAATATGATCATGATATCAAATCTTTCTCATCTAGAACCAAGATAGAAGAAGAAGCCAATGATGTGCTAGAAGCTCAACTAGCAAAGCTCGCTAGTGAGCATATGACTTTGCAAGCAACTCACAAGGAACTTGAGTGTTCACATGAGAAGCTTGTGGATTCATATGCCTCACTAGAAATTGCTCATGAGGTTGTCCTTTCATCGGTAAAATACCTACAACCTCTCACACCCATTTACACATGCTCATTTGTCAATAATGAATTTGCTTGTATTAAATCTTGTTGTATCCAAGCAAGCCAATCTAGTATTGAGCATGTATTTGTAGAAACTTGTGATGACCTCATTGCCCAAGAAAATGATGAACTCAAGCAAGAAGTTGAAAAGCTCAAAAGAGACTTGCATGTGTTGAAGGAAGAGAGCCAAGTGCAACCTTCTCAAGATAAACGTGACGACATGGTGAAGAAGCTTGAGAAGGGTTCAACCGTCACAAACTCAACTCCTCAACAACATATCAAGATCATCAAGGGCAACATTCAAGCAAAGAAAATGGGGCATGACACTCCACATCGCCCCACCAAGCTCAAGGCTCAAGAAACAATCTACAAGAAGAAAATAAGATCAACCAGAGGGAGATTGTGCTATATATGCAAAGAGAAGGGTCACTTGGCTGTGGATTGCACACAAGGTAGCTGCACAGACCAGGAGCGGTCTAACCGCCCCCCAGGGTGGTTAAACCGGGTCTGGTCCACCACCGCAGCGATGAGAAGAAAGCTCGCCCCTCAAGCAAGAAGCCTCTATGCAAGCCAAGACAAGACAGGAAAATGGATCCCAAGCCCAGAAGTGCCAAAGGCCGCATTTGCTACACATGTGGAGAGAAGGGTCACTTGGCAATGATTGCCCGAATGGTAACACTCCTCAATCCAACCTTGTCCATTATGATTTTCATAAGCTTAGGAATGGCAAGGTGGACATTTGTACTGTGAGGTTGATTTGTTCACCTCAAGTTAGTACAAGGGCCATATGGGTTCCAAAGCACATTGTGACTAATCTTGTAGGACCCAACAAGCGTTGGGTACCAAAAAGTGCTTGCTGAGCTTGTAGGTTAATCGAGTTGCATTGAAGTCATGGCAATGAAGAAATGATTGGTTAATTGATAACATGCCATGAGACGGACTAGCAAGAGAACATCACTCAAACAATGCAATCTCGGTAACTAGTACTTGAGTAGTGCCTTGGTCACTCTTAGTCCTTTGTGAACACTCATGAATCACTAGACCTAGGTTTGTGAAGCATGAGGAAGTGACCATGACACATTCAATAGTTTCATTATCTCGTGTCATTCGATGCTCCTAATGGCTCTCTAGAAGAGCATCTGTTTTGATAAGCTTTGCAGGGTGTATTATAGGTAAAATAGAGGCTTATCAAGAATCTAGAGCCAAAAGATCACCAAAATGACCAAGGAAGGGCAAGGCGGTCTAACCGCCCCCCGGTGGCGGTCTAATCGCTTGGCCCCCAGAAGTGTGTTTGGCGGGTGACCCGGCACCAGTGGCAGGGTGACCCGATGCGCCTCTAGAGAGCGACGGGTGACCCGGCACCTATGCCCGGGTAACCCGACTTGGAGCAGATTATCAACGTTTTGGTGATTACAAGGCGGTGGTAATGAGACTTTCGGCAGATTTGATTATTGTGAACCATTTTATGCCAAAGACATGCCTCTGTAGCAATCTCCCTTATTCTTTATTGAATTATGTGCTAAATTCGAGAAATTCAAAATTCTCCAAGCACTAATTAAGGGGGAGTTTACTTCAAAGGTTGTGTCTTTTGTGGGACTAACAATTTCTTCTAGTAAACTTGTAGTCTCATATGTTTGTGCATCTTAAGGAGCTCTTGACTCAATCAATAAATCTCAAATAATCAAGTAAGAGCTAGTTGTTCGTAAACTTTTACTTATGCACAAATTCAAATGGTCTAAAAGCAAAGGTATGTCATCATGAACTCATTTGTTTACCGAAATGCATCTAGGCCATAATACCATGCTAGCGTGCCTCCTTTAGCTTGTAATTGCCTCAAATGAATCTTTGTGGGCTACTCTAGATATTTGGTTGATACCTTTCTATCACTCGTCTTTGTGTCTCAAGGATGAAGGTATGAGTCAAATATTCTTGAAAAGCTATTCATTTGAAGTGGATGCATGCACTTCGTGAAATAGGATAGATTTTTAAAAAATCCAACTAGCATGTGTAGGAAGTGTGCTTATTTTTTAAAAAATACTTGGTTCTTGGTCTTTGTGACCCTATTGATCCATTTGTGACTATAGTTCTCCGTGTTTGTTTGATGGCTAGTCACAAGTGGTGATATTTTACTCAAGTCTATATTATCCCTAAATCCATATCTTTATCTCTCTCTCTCAAAATCTCTTGGAATAATCAAGAATATGACTCATTTGGATTATCTCAAATTCTTCTAAGATTGGTGAATGTTGGATCGAATTCTACTCTATATCTTTTACCCAAACATTCCATGGAAATAAAGGATCACATCCACTATTTCTAAAAAAAGTGTTTCCAGAACTACCGACACTAGGGCGGAACTACCGATAAGAGCTCTCTGTCCAAAATCCTGGAATTTCTCGGTACTTCCGACACCACGTCGGTACTACCGATATGGCGTCTCTGGAGGAATTTTCTCGGGAGGGAGGTTTAACCGGTGGTAGGGGCGGTCTAACCACCCCCCAAGTTTTCTCTCCTGCCCTCCTTTTCTTTTCTAAGTCAAATCTCAGGCATCCCAGGGACCTATGTGGAAAAAGGAGTCGAACCCTAAACCTGTAACTCAATCTGCAGAGTCAGCGGCAGGGGCGGTCTAACCGCGACCCCTACCCGGTTAGACCGGGGTCCACGGATCTTCTGTTTCCACCTCAACCCGTGACCCTACACCCCCTCAACCCTATCCACTCACTCCTATCTCTCTCCAACGACTAGGAACAGGTCATTTTTGACCAGAGCTTCAACCCCTTCTTCCTCCTCAAGCTCTCACACCCTCCCATGGAGATTTCAAGTCACCACCCCTAAAAATCAAATCCAATCCGTGCAAAGCACTCCCCTAAGGCGGCTGAACCGGATCCCCACCCGGTTCTTTGGAGTTCATCTCGATTTCATCTCTCCAAAGGTATTCAAATCTTGTTTTTACCTGATCTATCAACTCCATGAGTAGTTTTGAATATCCTTTGGTAGAGCATATCCTGGCAACCCCTAGAAGACATTCCTAAAGTTTGGTTCCATTTCCTTTAGTACATTGTCATGAACTCAACTTGTGGGCTCACTGCGGGGGCGGTCTAACCGCACCTGCAGGGCGGTCTAACCGCCCTGCGCATTGGTGAGCCAATTGTTGATCTCTGCATGTACTTGAATCTTCAATCACTTTAGGGTCGTCTCATGAACAGTAACTGCTTATTCAAAATCTGTGTTGCTGTGTTTGGCCAAAAGAAGCCATTGGCTCAAAACTAGCAGGGGCGGTCTAACCGGCCCCCTGGGGCGGTTTAACCACCCTCGCCAGTTTTGTGCCAATTGCTTTGGATTGCCGAGCCTCGATGCTCATTCTAGCCAATCTTGTTCCTGGTATCTCACACACTGCCATTGTCGTATGGACCTCCCTGGGCCCACTACCTCGGTGGGTACCAGGACCGACTACTCGGTGGGCCCCTGGGACCACCCGGCTTGCGGTGCACGGCACCTGATGGCGTGAAGCACAAGGACTATGGAGGATAAGTACTCGGTTAGGAAGCTGTACATGTCCCGCACTGTATGGAAGACTCCTGGACATACTCGACTAGTACTCTCTCCCTAAACCGACTTGTAACCCTGCCTCCCGGACTATATAAGGCGAGGCAGGGACCCCTCTCTGATCATCTCAAATCACGGCGTACAATTGCATCATCTTGTAATCGTACCCAATCAATCCAGAGCTATGCAGCATACAGGATGTAGGGTATTACGCACCTCGCGGCCCGAACCTGTCTAAATTGTGTGCCACGTGTCTCTTCCTTCGAGTTACTGATCTCGGCGAGGCCACATTCATCTACTTTGGGTACTCCCCTTAGTAGGTTGCCGGTCCAAAACACCGATAGGCCGGCGCGCCGAGTAGGGGCTCTCGCCCGAGATCACATGGCGAACTCGACGGCTCCCCGTCTACTTCAAGCCAACCGTCGCCTTCAACCGCGGCGACGCCTTCGTTTTCGGTGCTTGGGTGTGCACCGACGACGCGGGATCCTTCCGCCGCCCCCTCACCATGCCGCCCAACCGGAGACCGGCTTCGTGACGCTCCCTGAAGTTGTCACAGGCGAACTCGCCGGCAAGTTCGGCGAAATTTCGCTCTTCGACCATCATGCTGACTTCGAGCTCGGGTCCGCTTCCAACTCGAACTCGACATCTCCGTGGGCTATCGCATGCGAGCAGGCTACTCAGCCATCGCATGTGGTCCCACCACCCCGCGAGCGCTCCACGCGTGGCCCTCGCAACGTCAGCAGGGCCCGCACGGAGGCTCTCTATTCGCGCCGGGCCGGCAAGGAGCCCATACCCGAGTACAACTCGGACTCCAACACCACCCCCGACCACGCTTCGGACTCCAACCCCCTCTCCGGCTTCTACTCGGACTCTGCGTATGAGTTTGACTTCGGGTCGGACCCAGAGGATCCCAAGTCCGAGGACAACACTACAGAGCACACCTTATCAGGACTGGCCTCTGGGCTGTTCACAACGTCCACACCTGCCAGGAGATTCGTCTACTGGCCAGATCGCAAGCCCGCGGACCTGATAAGTGGAGACTCACGCTACGTCGCCTACCTCGACTCGCTCCCGTTCCAGGAGGGAACACCACTTGCCCGAGCTGATTTGTACACCCCAATTGAGGTGGTGAGTTATGAATCCAGTCTTGGCAACCCTGATCGCCAAGTCTTCATGGCTGGCGGCGACACACCAGGACCCTCAGGGACAGCTCAGGACAAGTACCTCGAAGACATCTCAGCAGACAAGTTGTCTGCCGATGCACCTGCAGACGAGACCGCCGCCAACAGGGACGCTCGACGTGAGCGTAACAGGAAGCGCAACGAACGACACCGGCATCTCAGAGACAACCTCCCCATCCGCAACCTTGCGGAAGCTCTCGAGGCGGTTGAGAGCAGAGTACACACTACCCCCGAGCAATGCCTCATGTTGATCACAGCGATCGCACGTCAGGATCAGGGTATACGCGCTGGAGAGGTCATCGCCGAGCTCGCTGAAGATGCTTACTTCATGCGGGTCGACAACAGGGTCAACCAGCCCCCTCCCGCCAGGAACTGCGACAACGAAGCTACAAGTCGCAGTGCTGACCTCAGCCTCAACCGTACTCGAGCCGAGCGCCCAGCTCAGCCCAACCGTACTCGTGCGAATGCAGGCGGACCCTCACAGGGTGGCAACAGCAACCGTGAGGTCGTCCCTC
This sequence comes from Cenchrus americanus, assembly GCA_947561735.1. Taxonomy (NCBI): domain Eukaryota; kingdom Viridiplantae; phylum Streptophyta; class Magnoliopsida; order Poales; family Poaceae; genus Cenchrus; species Cenchrus americanus. Next base: position 140,373,467 of record OX387240.1, read on the forward strand.
ACCGCGCTCCTGACGGCGGCGGCCGCGACACTGACGGCGGTGGCAGCGACGACGGAAGCTCCAACCACGGAGCCAACAGGAGGGCCGGTGGTGGCGGCAATCACGGCGGTCGAGACCACGCGAACAGCCACACCTCCGGAGCCTCGCAGGGCGGCTACGACACCCGCCAGAAGATCGAAGAGCTGCGGCGGAAGAAGTCACCCATTGCAGGCGACAACGACGGCTTCCCCGCCTTCTCACCTCGACTTCGCAACTTGCTCCTCCCCGACAAGTTCAAGCCTTTGGGGATCACCAAGTACGACGCGAAGCAGGACCCCATCCGATGGCTCGGTGCTACGCCCTCTCCATCGAGAACGCTGGCGGCAACAACAACACCAAGTGCCTCTACTTTCCCTTCGCCCGGGACCAAGCCCCACTCACATGGCTCGAGTCGCTGGACAAGCACTCGATCGACAAGTGGGACCAGCTAAAGGAGCAGTTCACCAGCAACTTCGCGGGCGCCATGGGCCGCTCGGGTACTCGCATGGACCTGACCATGGTCAAGCAGGAACAAGGCGAGACCCTCCGCAAGTACATGCACCGCTTCTTCGACAAGCGTGCTACCGTAGTCGACGTCACCGACAAGGAGGTCATCGACCTCTTCCAAGACGACCTCTACCACCGCCGCACCGTCGAAGACTTTGGTCGTCGCCGCCCCAAGTCCATCCCCCACCTCAAAGACATGATCACGTCCTGGGCAGATGAAGAAGACAAGGCCAATGCCAAGTACGATGCCATCCGTGGCAAAAACAAGAAGAACATGGGCGGCGGCAGCGGCAACAACGGGAACCAAGGCGGTCGCAACAACAACAACTACTACTCGGGTCCCAACCGCAAGTGCAAGCCCGACAACACTGTCGCGGCTATCCAGCGCCCTGCGAAGGAGAACTCGAAGAAGAACTCTGGCGGCTTCAAAGACTTGCTGAAGGAGAAGTGCCCGTGGCATCGGGATGGCAACCACACTACCGAGCAGTGCTACCAACTCAGGCGAGCACTCAAGAGTACTGCAGAGCCACCGCACCCTCATGACAAAAAAGGCAAGAAAAAGAACAACGGAGACAACGGCGACTTTCAGGAACCCGACAAGACTATCAACGTCCTCTTCGGCGGACTACCCAGCAGACGGGAGCATAAGGCTACTCGTCGAGAAGTCATGAGCATTGAACCAGCGGTACCGACCCCCTCAGGTGGTCGGAGGTACCCATTACCGTTTCCCGCGCGAATCAATGGACCAGCTTCTCCGAACCAGGGCGGTTCCCCCCTCATCCTGAAACCGGTGGTCGCGGGCTCCAAGCTCAACAAGGTCCTCATCGATGGTGGAAGCGGGCTCAACGTCCTTTTCACCAAGACATTGAAGAAGATGAAGCTCGACATCACCCACATGCTCACCAAGAGCAACACGCCTTTCTACGGCATCGTCCCCGGTAACACGGCAATCCCGTTGGGCTCAGTGGTCCTGCCAGTTACCTTCGGGGAATCTCGGGACAACTATCGTACCGAGTACATCAAGTTCGAGGTCGCGGACTTCGAGACATCCTACCATGCCATCCTCGGCAGACCGGCCATCGCCAAGTTCATGGCAGTGCCCCACTACACCTACTTGGTACTCAAGATGCCAAGTCCAGCAGGTGTACTCTCTCTCCAAGGGGACTTGAAGATCTCGCACGACTGCGACATGGAAGCTGTGGAGATCGCCTCCACAAATCAAGTACCCAACGCTATGATGGAGGTCTACGCCGCGTCGAAGAAGCTTTCCACAAGTGAACTCGACATCCCGGAAGTCTGACAAAACCAACAAGCCTCAGCCTGCTGAGGAGGTCCTGGTCAAGACGATCGACCTCGGGACAGGCGACAGCAGCAAGACCACCACCATCGGGGCCGGCCTCGACCCTAAATAGGAAGACGCGCTCATCAACTTCCTCCGGGCTAACCGCGACATCTTCGCGTGGAAGCCAGCGGACATGCCAGGAGTGCCCAGGGAGTTGATTGAGAACCGCCTCAACGTCGATCCTAAGGCCACCCCCAAGCGACAACACCTCCGCCTTTTCGCCGACGACAGACGGGATGCCATCAAGAAGGAACTCGCCAAACTACTCGCAGCTGGCTTCATCAGAGAAGTCTTCCATCCTGAGTGGCTCGCCAACCCCGTCCTCGTCCGCAAGAAGAACTCGAACTAGTGGAGGATGTGGGTCGACTACACCGATCTCAACAAGCACTGGCCCAAGGACCCCTTCGGGTTGCCGCGGATTGATCAAGTCATCGACTCCACGGCGGGCTGTGACTCGCTCGCTTCCTCGATCGCTACTCCGGTACCACCCGCATCGCAATCAAGGAAGAAGACCAGAGAAGACCGCGTTCATCACCCCGTTTGGCGCATACTCGCTACACGACCATGTCCTTCGGGTTGAAGAACGCCGGTGCCACCTATCAACGAGCTATCCAGGCCTGCTTCAAGAGGCAACTCAACAAGAACGTCGAAGCCTACGTGGATGACATGGTCGTCAAGACCAGAAACTCCAGTACCCTCATCGACGATCTTGAAGAGACTTTCGCATCCCTACGCGAGTACCGTTGGAATCTCAACCTGAACAAGTGTGTCTTCGGCGTACCTTCGGGCAAGCTACTCGGCTTCATCATCAGCCAATGCGGCATTGAAGCCAACCCCGAGAAGATCTCCGCCATCACCGGCATGAAAGCTCCCATGTGCATCAAAGACGTGCGTGCCGACCGGTGCATGGCGGCCTTGAACAGATTCATCTCGAAGCTTGGAGAACGGGGGCTCCCCTTCTTCAAACTACTCAAGAACCAAGAGAAGTTCATGTGGACTCCGAGGCGGACCAAGCCCTTGCCCGGCTCAAGGACTTCCTATCGAAGCCACCGCTCCTCACGGCTCCTCGCAAAGGTGAGCAGCCATCGCTCTACCTCGCCGCCACTACCCATGTGGTCGGCACTACCATCATCGTCGAGCGGCGGAAGACGGCCACGCCTATCCGGGCCCAAAGCACCTAGTCTACTTCGTCGGTGAGGTCTCGTCGAGTCCAAGGCACGCTACCGGCCGTACGAAGCTTCTCGTACGCAGCACTCATCACCTCGCGGAAGCTACGACACTACTTCCCGTGAGTACTCGATCTCCGTCGTCACCGACTACCCGCTCGGCGACATCTGCGGAACCAAGACGCTGCCGGAAGAATCTCTAAGTAGGGCTGTCGAACTCGGCACCCTCACCATCGACTTCAAGCCACGCACAGCGATCAAGTCGCAGGCGCTAGTCGACTTCATGGCAGAATGGCGGGAGAATCAGCTACCTACTCCAACGGTGCGACCAGAGCATTGGGTGATGTACTTCGACGGCTCACTCAACCTCGAGGGCGCAAGTGCAGGGGTACTCCTGATCTCTCCAACGGGTGAACAACTCAAATACGTCCTGTAGATCTTCTGGAAGGTCTCAAACAACGAAGCCGAGTACGAAGCTCTCCTACACGGGCTCCGCCTCCCGGCTTCACTAGGCATCAAGCGGCTACTAGTCTACGGCGACTCCGCAGTGGTCATCAACTAAGTCAACAAGTCCTGGGACCGCAACAAGGAGAACATGGACGCCTACTGCCTAGAAGTCCGCAAGCTCGAGAACAAGTTCTATGGTCTCAAGTTCCATCACATTGTCCGCGACAACAACTTTGCAACGGACGTCCTGTCGAAGCTTGGTTCTACTCGCACTCAAGTACCAGCGGGTGTCTTCGTCCACGAGCTTCACACGCCATCCATCCCAGAGCCGGCGCCACCGACCACCGTCCCCGCCGCATCCGCCGGTCCCGGCCGGAGGTCATGATGATCGACGTGGACCGGAGGCAACCCTTCATCGACAACCTCGGCGAGCGAAGGTTCCCTCGGACAAAAACTTGGCCGAGCAGGCTCATCCGCCGCGCCAAGTCCTACATCCTCGTCGGAGACAAGCTTTACAAGCGGGCGCATCTTCTCTCGGAGTACTCATGAAGTGCGTCCCCGGACAAGAAGGCAAGGACATCTTGGAGGAAATCCACAAGGGCGTCCTCGCGGCAACCACGCGTCTTCTCATACGCCGGTCGGCAAGGCCTTCCGCGAGCCTTCTACCGGCTCCACGGATCCGGGCGACGCCGAACAACGCGTCGAAGGTGCCAAGGATGTCAATACTTCGCCAAGCAGCAACACGTCCCAGCCTACAAGCTAGTGACCATACCGCCAACCCGGCCCTTTGCCCGCCGGGGGGCTCGACATGATTGGGCACCGCCAACCGCGCCGGTGGATTCAACAGAGTATTGGTGGCCATCGACAAGTTCACCAAGTGCATCGAGGTCAAGCTGGTCACATGCCCCAAGGCTACCGAGTACTCGACTTCTTGGATGAACTCGTGCATCGCTACGGACTACCCCACCGCATCATCACGTACCTAGGCTCCAACTTCAACAACCACCGCTTCCGGGAGTACCGCGAGAACAAATGGGGGATCGACGTCCGTTATGTCTCGCCTGCCCATCCCCGGCCAACGGACAAGTCGAGCGCGCCAACGGGATGGATCTCGACGCTCTGAAGAAGCGGCTACACGACACTGCTAACTCCAAAGGAGGCAAGTGGATCAAGGAACTACCCAATGCACTCTAAGGGCTACGTACTCAGCCGTCCAAGCCAACTGGGCAATGCCCTTACTTCCTGGTCTACGGCTCCAAAGCAATCCTCCCTGCTGATATCATATGGGATTCACCAGCAGTGGAGCACTACGACGAAGGCGTCTCTGAAGACAGCAGACGAGTTGATATCGATGGACTCGAAGAAGCTCCCTGCGCTGCCCTCGTCCAATCAGCAAGGTACCTGGAGGGTATCCGACACTACCACGATCGCAACGTCAAGGAACGCTCCTTCAATGTTGGCGATCTCGTCCTCCGTCGTATCCAGAACACGGAAGGACTACACAAGCTCAGCTCCCCCTGGGAAGGTCCCTTCACAGTAGCAAAGGTGATCGGGTCGGGCTCCTACCGCCTCCAGACACTTGAAGGCGAAGACGTCAACAACTCGTGGAACGTCGACCAACTCTGTCGGTTCTACGCCTAGTCTACGCGACTACTCCGGGGCTCAAGTCTACACGACTACATCAAGACCCCTCCGCCGGAAGCGGCCTCCGGTCCTTGTCGTATGGACCTCCCCCGGGCCCACTACCTCGGTGGGTAACGGGACCGACTACTCGGTGGGCCCCCGGGACTACTCGGCTTGCGCTACACCCGCACCTAAAGGCGTGGAGCACAAGGACTACACAGAGTAGTACTCGGTTAGGGAGCCGTACATGTTCCGCACCGTATAGAGGACTCCTAGACGTACTCGACTAGTACTCTCTCCCTACTCCGACTTGTAACCCCGCCTCCCGACTATATAAGGCGAGGCAGGGACCGATCTCTAGCATCCAATCTCCTCTCATACAACTCACGGCGCATCATTGCACCATCTTGTAATCGTGCCCTATCAATCCGTAGCTACGCAAAGATACAGACGTAGGGTATTACGCACCTCGCGGCCCGAACCCTGTCTAAATTGTGTGCCACGTGTCTCTTCCTTCGAGTTACCGATCTCGGCGAGTCACAATCATCTACTTCGGGTACTCCCCGTAGTAGGTTGCCGGCCGAAAACACCGACACCGGCGCGCTGGTAGGGGCTCTCGCTCGAGATCACATGGCGAACTCGACGGCTTCCGTCCACTTCAAGCCAACCGTCGCCTTCAACCGCGGCGACACCTTCGTCTTCGGCGCCCGGGTCCGCATCGCCGATGGCGCGGGCTCCTTCCGCCGCCGCCCAACCATGCACCCAACCCGAGGACACGTGCCTCGTGACGCTTCCCCGAAGTTGTCACGGCGAACTCGCCGCAAGTTCGGCGAAATTTCGCTCTTCAACCACCACGCCGACTTCGAGCTCGAGTCCGTCGCCAACTCGAACCCGACGTCGCCATGGGCCATCGCATGCGAGCCGGCTCCTCGCCCATCGCAGGCGGCCTCCCTCACCGCGCGAGCGCTCCGCGCGTGGCCCACGCATCCTCAACCGGGCCCGCGCGGGGGGGCTCCCACTTCGCGCCGGGCTAGCAAGGAGCCCGTACCCGAGTACGGCTCGGACTCGACGCCGTCCCCGATCACGTCTCGGACTCCGGCCCTCTCTCCGAGTTCTACTCGAACCCGACTACGAGTTCGACTTCGGGTCGGACCCCCGAGGAGCCCAAGTCCGAAGACGACTCCTCCGAGCTTCCCTTGTCGTGGGCCGGCCCTCGGGCCGGTTATAAAATCAACGCCGGCCGGGAGATACGTCTCATCGGCCAGCCGCAAGCCCGCCGACCCGGCAAAGGGAGACTCACGCTACGTCGCCTACATCGACTCGCTACCGTTCCGGGAGGGAACGCCACTAACCCGGCCGACTCAAATACACAAACCGAGGTGGCACCCTTCGAGTCCAGCCTCGGGTACCCCCGATCGCCAAGTCTTCATGGCCGCCGGCGAAACCCCGGACCTTCATGCACGGCCGAGGACAAGTACCGGAGGACATCTCCGCGGACGAGCTATTCGCTAACGCACCTCGCGACGAGACCGCCGCCAACGGGGACGCTCGACGCGAACGTAACAGAAGCGTAGCGAACGACGCCGGCGGCTCGTGGACAACTTCCCCATCCGCAACCTTGCGGAAGCTCTCGAGGCGGTCGAGAGCAGAGTACACACCATCCCCCGAGCGCGTGCCTCATGTCGATCACAACGATCGCACGCCAGGCTCAGGGTATACGCGCTGGAGAGGTCATCGCCAAGCTCGCTGAAGAAGCCTACTTCATGCGGGTCGACAACAGAGTCAACCAACCTCCTCCAGCTAAACCCCGCGACAACGAAGCTACTAGTCGCAGCGCCAACGCTGGCCCCAACCGTACTCGAGCTGACCTCCCTCCAAACCGCCGCCGCTCCAACGCCGGCAGACCTTCCACGGAAGAACAAGGCAACCGAGAAGTTGTTCCCCATCGCGCTCCGGCCGGCCGGCGGCAACGACCCCGACGGCGGCGGCGGCGACGGCGGCGCCTCCAACCACGGGGCCAACGAGAGAGCCGGGAGGTGGCGGCGGCCGCGGCGGCCGAGGCCACGCGAACGACCACGCCTCCGGCGCCTCGCACGGCGGGGTACGACGCTCGCGAAGATTGAGGAGCCGCGGCGGAAGAAGTCGACCGCGTCGCCGAGGGTGACGGCTTCCTCGCCTTTCTCACCTCGACTTCGCAACTTGCTCCTCCCCGACAAGTTCAAGCCTTTGGGGATCACCAAGTACGACGCGAAGCAGGATCCTATCCAGTGGCTCCGATGCTACGCCCTCTCCATCGAGAACGCTGGCGGCAATAGCGACACCAAATGCCTCTACTTCCCCTTCTGTCTGGACCAAGCACCACTCACATGGCTCGAGTCGCTCGACAAGCACTCGATCGACAAGTGGGACCAGCCGAAGGAGCGGTTCACGAGCAACTTCACGGCGCCATGGGCCGACGGGTACTCGCATGGACCTTGTCCATGATCAAGCGTGAACAGGGCGAGACCCTCCGCAAGTACATGCGCCGCTTTTCGACAAGCGCGCTACCGTCGTCGACGTCACCGACAAGGAGGTCATCGACCTCTTCCAGGACGGCCTCTACCATCGCCGCACCTTCGAGGACTTCGGTCGTCGCCGCCCAGTCCATCCCCCACCTCAAGGACATGATCACGTCCTGGGCGGATGAAGAGGACAAGGCCAACGCCAAATATGACGCCATCCGCGGCAAGTCCAAGCAGAACCAAGGCGGCGGCGGCGCAAAGAATGCAAACCAAGGCGGCCGCAACAACAACAACAACAACAACAACAACAACAACAACTACTCGGGTCCCAACCGCAAGCGCAAGCCGTACAACACCGTCGCGGCTATCCAGCGCCCTGCGAAAGGGAACTCGAAGAAGAACTCGGCGGTTTCAAAGACCTGGCGAAGGAGAAGTGCCCGTGGCATCCGAACGGCAATCACACTACCGAGCAAGTGCTACCAACTCGTGCATGCACTCAAGGATACGCCGGAGCCACCGCACCCTCACGACCAAAAGGGCAAGAAGAAGGACGGCGACAACAACGACTTCCAAGAACCCGAGAAGACCGTCAACGTCCTCTTCGGCGGATCGCCTGCCGGGCGGGAGCGAAGGCTACCCGTCGTGAAGTAATGTCCATCGAGCCGGCGGTTCCGACCCCTCTCGGTGGTCGAGGGTACCCATCACCTTTTCCCGCGCGGACCAATGGACCGGCTTCTCCGAACCGGACGGTTCCCCCTCGTCCCGAAGCCAACGGTGGCGGGCTCCAAGCTCAACAAGGTGCTCTTGGACGGTGGAAGCGGGCTCAACGTCCTCTTCACCAAAACCTTGAAGAAAATGAAGCTCGACGTCACCCCCATGCTCACCAAGAGCAAGACGCCCTTCTACGGCATCGTCCCGTGCAACGCGGCTATCCCACCTGGGCTTAGTGGTACCGCCGCTACCTTTGGGGCGTCTCGGGACAACTACCGCACCGAGTACATCAAGTTCGAGGTCGCGGATTTCGAGACCTCTTACCATGCCATCCTCGGCGGACCGGCCATCGCCAAGTTCATGGAGGTGCCCCACTACACCTACTTGGTACTCAAGATGCCAAGCCCGGCCGGTGTAATCTCCCTCCAAGGGGACTTGAAGATCTCCCACGACTACGACACGAAGCCGTGGCGATCGCTTCCACAAACCAAGTACCCAACGCGATGATGGAGGTCTACGCCGCGTCGAAGAAGCTTGCTACAAGCGAACTCGACATCCCGAAGAAGTCCGACAGCCGCCAACAAGCCTCGCCCACCCGAGGAGGTACTCGTCAAGACGGTCGACCTCGGAACGAAGCGACCCCGGCAAGACCACCACCATCGGGGCCGGCCTCGACCCCAAATAGGAAGACGCGCTCATCAGCTTTCTTCGGGCTAACCGCGACATCTTCACGTGGAAGCCAGCGGACATGCCAGGAGTGCCCGGTGGAGCCGATTGAGCACCGCCCAACGTCGATCCAAAGGCCACCCCCAAGCGACAACACCTCCGACGTTTTGCCGACGACGGACGGGACGCCATCAAGAAGGAGCTCGCCAAGCTACTCGCACCGGCTTCATCGGAGAAGTCTTCCATCTCGAGTGGCTAGCCAACCCCGTCCTCGTCTCGCAAGAAGAACTCGAACGAGTGGAGGATGTGCGTCGACTACACCGACCTCAACAAGCACTCGCCCCAAGGACCCCTTCGGGTTGCCGCGGATTGATCAAGTCATCGACTCCACGGCGGGCGCGACATGCTCTCGCTTCCTCGATCGCTACTCCGGTACCACCGGATCGCAATCAAGGAGGAAGACCGAGGAAAAGACCGCGTTCATCACCCCCGTTTGGCGCGTACTCGCTACACGACCATGTCATTCGGGTTGAAGAACGCCGGCGCTACCTATCAACGAGCCATCCGGGCCCCGCTTCAAGCGGCAAGTCAACAAGAACGTCGAGGCTTACGTGGACGACGTGGTTGTCAAAACCAGGGGACTCCGCACCCTCATCGACGACCTTGAAGAGACCTTCGCATCGCTACGCGAGTACCGCTGGAAGCTCAACCCGAACAAGTGCGTCTTCGGCGTCCCTTCGGGCAAACTACTCGGCTTCATCATCAGCCAGCGCGGCATTGAAGCCAACCCCGAGAAGATCTCCGCCATCACCAGCATGAAAGCTCCCACAAGCATCAAAGACGTCCAGAAGCTGACGGGGTGCATGGCGGCATTGAACAGATTCATCTCGAGGCTAGGAGAACGGGGCCTCCCCTTCTTCAAACTACTCAAGCATCACGAGAAGTTCGTGTGGACTCCAGAGGCGGATCAAGCCCTTGCCCAGCTCAAGGACTTCCTGTCAAAGCCACCCATCCTCACGGCTCCTCACAAGGGCGAGCAGCATCTTGCTCTACCTAGCCGCGACTACCCACGTGGTCGCATCGCCATCGTTGTCGAGCGGCGGGGAAGATGGCCACGCCTACCCGGTCCGGCGCCCGGTCTACTTCGTCGGCGAGGTTCTATCGTAGTCCAAGGCTCGCTACCGGCCGTGCGAAGCTCCCCGTATGCTCTACTCATCACCTCGCGGAAGCTACGACACTACTTCCCGGAGTACTCGGTCTCCGTCGTCACCGACTACCCGCTCGGCGACATCCCGAGGAACCAAGACGCCACCGGAAGAATCTCCAAGTGGGCCGTCGAGCTCGGCGCCCTCACCATCGACTTCAAGCCACGCACGGCCATCAAGTCGCAAGCACTAGTTGACTTCATCGACGATCTTGAAGAGACTTTCGCATCCCTACGCGAGTACCGTTGGAATCTCAACCTGAACAAGTGTGTCTTCGGCGTACCTTCGGGCAAGCTACTCGGCTTCATCATCAGCCAATGCGGCATTGAAGCCAACCCCGAGAAGATCTCCGCCATCACCGGCATGAAAGCTCCCATGTGCATCAAAGACGTGCAGAAGCTGACCGGGTGCATGGCGGCCTTGAACAGATTCATCTCGAAGCTTGGAGAACGGGGGCTCCCCTTCTTCAAACTACTCAAGAACCAAGAGAAGTTCGTGTGGACTCCAGAGGCGGACCAAGCCCTTGCCCAGCTCAAGGACTTCCTATCGAAGCCACCGGTCCTCACGGCTCCTCGCAAAGGCGAGCGGCCTCTTGCTCTACCTCGCCGCCACTACCCATGTGGTCGGCATCGCCATCATCGTCGAGCGGCGGGAAGACGGCCACGCCTATCCGGTCCGGCACCTAGTCTACTTCATCGGTGAGGTCCTCCGTCGAGTCCAAGGCACGCTACCGGCTGTACGAAGCTTCGTACGCGGTACTCATCACCTCGCGGAAGCTACGACACTACTTCCCGGGAGTACTCGATCTCCGTCGTCACCGAGCTACCCACTCGGCGACATCTGCGGAACCAAGACGCTACGGGAAGAATCTCTAAGTGGGGCTGTCGAACTCGGCGCCCTCACCATCGACTTCAAGCCACGCACGACCATCAAGTCGCGGGCGCTAGTCGACTTCATGGCGGAATGGCGGGAGAATCGGCCTACCTACTCCAACCGTGCGACCGAGCATTGGGTGATGTACTTCGACGGCTCACTCAACCTCGAGGGCGCAAGTGCGGGGGTACTCCCCGATCTCTCCAACGGGTGAACGGCTCAAATACGTCCCGCGGATCTTCCGGAAGGTCTCAAACAACGAAGCCGAGTACGAAGCTCTCCTACACGGGCTCCGCCTCGCGGCTTCACTAGGCATCAAGCGGCTACTAGTCTACGGCGACTCCGCAGTGGTCATCAACCAAGTCAACAAGTCCTGGGACCGCAACAAGGAGAACATGGACGCCTACTGCCTAGAAGTCCGCAAGCTCGAGAACAAATTCTATGGTCTCGAGTTCCATCACATCGTCCGCGACAACAACGTTGCAGCGGACGTCCTCTCGAAGCTCGGATCCACCCGCGCTCCGGGTACCGGCGGCGTCTTCGTCCATGAGCTTCACGCGCCATCCATCCTGGAGCCGGCGCCACCGACCATCGTCCCGCCCATCCACCAAGCGGGGCGGAGGTCATGATGATCGACGTGGATGGGAGGCAACCCTTCATCGACTACCTCGGCGAGCGAAGGTCCCCTCGACAAGAACGCGGCCGAACAACTCGTCCGCCGCGCCAAGTCTTACGTCCTCGTCGGAGACAAGCTTTACAAGCGGGGCGCATCTTCGGAGTACTTATGAAGTGCGTCCCTCGTGAAGAAGGCAAGGACGTCTTGGAGGAGATCCACAATGGCGTGCGGCAACCACGCGTCTTCACGCACGGCCGGTCGACAAAGCCTTCCGGCGAACTTTCTGCGGCCCCACGGCCACGGGCGATGCCGAAGAACTCGTCGAAGGTGCCAAGGATGTCGGTACTTCGCCAAGCGGCAACACGTCCCGGCCTATAAGCTAGTCACCATACCGCCAACCCGGCCCTTTGCCACTGCCGGGGGCTCGACATGATTGGGCCACCGCCAAGCTGCGCCGGGGAGGATTCAACGAGGTGCGGTGGCTATCGACAAGTTCACCAAGTGGATCGAGGTCAAGCCGGTCACATGCCCCAAGGCCGACGAGTACTCGACTTCCCGGATGAACTCGTACACCGCTATGGGCTACCCCACCACATCATCACGGACACGGGGGTCCAACTTCAACAACCACCGCTGGTAGGAGTACTGCGAGAACGAGCGGGATTGACGTCCGATACGTCTCGGTCGCCCATCCACGGGCCAACGGACAAGTCGAGCGCGCCAATGGGATGGTGCTCGACGCCCTCAAGAAGCGGCTACACGACGGCGCTAACTCCAAAGGGGGCAAGTGGATCAAGGAACTACCCAACGCACTCGCGCGGGCGCGGACTCAACCATCCAAGCCAACGGGGCAATCCCCCTACTTCTCCGGTCTACGGCTGCGAAGTCATCCTCCCCGCCCGACGTCATATGGAACTCGCCGGCGGTGGAGCACTACGACGAAGGCGTCTCGGAAGACGACGGACGAGTTGACATCGACGGCCTCGAAGAAGCTCGGCTGCGCGCGCCCTCGTCTAATCGGCAAGGTACCCGGAGGGTTTCCGACGCTACCATGATCGCAACATCAAGGAGCGCTCCTTCAACGTTGGAGATCTTGTCCTCCGCCGTATCCGAACACGGAAGGACTCCACAAGCTCGGCTCCCCACGGGAAGGCCCCTTCACCGTGGCTAAGGTGACCGGCCGGGCTCCTACCTCCTCCAAACACTCGAAGGCGAAGACGTCAACAACTCGTGGAACGTCGACCAACTCGTCGATTCTACGCCTAGTCTACACGACTACTCCGGGGTTCAAGTCTAATCGACTACATCCAACGCCCCACGAGCGTAAGCGACCCTCCGGTCCTCGGCCCCCGATCTCGGACTTCTCCTCTCCGGGATCCAGCCCGCGCGGCTACCTACGGACCACGGGCTGCGACGAGCGTCAAAGACTCTAGCGACCGGTCTACCAAGAGACCACACCCCAAGATCCGGCCGTGCGGCTACTTACGGATCTACGATCCAGCCTACACGGCTACCTACGGATCACCCGCCGTAAGCGGCCTCCGGTCCCGGGCGACTACTTTGTAACTACGGCCACTGGCCACCCAGGTGTACTTCTTCAGTAATAAAGATTGATCGTTCATCAACTTATTTACTGCCTACTCCCTACAACGGGGCTACCGAAGTCGAGTACTACTACTCGCACTCACTCCACGATGGGCGCTCCGCACTCGAGATCGCGACTATGAGTACTCATTACCGGAAAATTTTCTTTCATTGATACTTGAACAATTCATTACAATTGTTTTCTCGTACAACTATGGCTACTAGCTACCTATTACGGGGCTGCCGAAGGTTCGGCTTCTCGGCCACCTCGCTCCGCGATGGGAGCCATCTTCGCTCCGGCCGGCTACGCATCTTTGCTCATCCGAGCCGGTTGGCGGCTACCCCACCGGCGACCACCTCCACCTTGGGGCCTTCGGGAAGTACGACTTCATGAAGGCCAAGACTTGTCTTGGGATCGACTTGGCCATATGCTTGACGTAGGCGGCCGGCCGGCTTGGAGCTTCACGAAGTCGATCCACGGAAGGAGCGATCTTGGGGTCGCCCGGTGCGGCACCGTGAGCCTCGCGATCGGGAGAGCGGCTTCCTCCAACTCCCCTCAACCGGCCCGCAACGCCTCGCGATCTTCGTTCGGTTTCGCAAAGATTTGTAGCAGTTGACGAGATCCCTGTCAGAAGCAATCCACAGCTCCATATGCTTCTCGCACTCGAAGGCGAGTTCCTTGTAGTCGAGCTCGAGTACCTGGCGGGCTTCTTGCTCCCGGTAGAAGAGGTTCTTCATGCTCACCTCCGAGGCCTTCAGCTGCTCCACCTGGCCCTCAAGCTCTGCAACACAGCAATACAACAGCGGGTCAGATGCTTCTCGACTTCCAACAAGTACTCGACAAGTCGAAGGATATACCTTTATTCTTGTTGCGGAGGCCTTTGTTCTTCCGCACCAACTCGTCGCCCTTCGCCTGCAACTCCTGGACGTCGTTGTGGTACTTGGCGAAGGCGGCGTCGAGCCTTCATTGCATGGCGGCCGCGTGCTTCCGCGACTTCACGAGCTACTCCTCTAGGGCCTCGGCTCGGAGCACGGTGTCGCCATAACCCCTGCCGGCGGTTCGACTTGTCGCGGGATCGCTCCGCGACGTCCCGCACAAGACAACTCAAGTCATGACGAGTACTCAACGGCACAAGGATTGACTACTCGGAAGGCTACGGCTACCTACCTTCATCCATTGCTCGGCTCGACGGATCGCCTCCGGTGCCGCTTGGCTACCGTCGCCGCTCGATGAGATCGTCCGCAAGAAGTTCTATCCCGCCGCGGCTACCCGAGGTAGCCTTTGTCATCGGCGCGGAGCGGATGGGCTCGCGTCTTGGATCTCGGGGGAGCGGATAGCCACCTCCCGGAGCAACCTCTCGGCGACTTGGTGACCGCCTCTCCCCCGGCGGTCTTCTCGACGACCTCCGCCACGGGCTCGGGGGCTCCTTCCGTAGCTTCCGGGGCCTCTGGTGTCAACTCCTGCATTGGCACCCCCGCAAGGATGTCACCACCTTCAGCGCCTGTCAACAAAACGACATGTGCATTAGTGCCTACGACTACTCCTGGAGCTCCGCAGCTTCACGAAGGGTACTCACCTTCGACTACACTCGCCTCCCGGCGGCGGCGCTTCCGGATGGCGGGGGCTCGCTCGCGGCTTGGGCATCGGGAGTGGTCTCCTCGACGGGCGGCGCAATTTCTTCCGCCACCGGCGATGAGGGCTCGTCCCCATCCCGGCTCGGATCCGTGGATTTTCTGCGCGAAATATTCACGGAGGATCGTTAGACAAGATCGACTACCGCAAGTACTACTCGTGAGGATGTGGTACTTACAAGTTCGACGGGGACAATGGTCACGGCCGGAGCACCGAGGATGCGGCAATATCAACCGGTCCACCCTCGGCGGGCGCCTCCTCCTCCGCCCCTGCGGCCCTACGCCTCCTCCACGGCGACGTCGGCGGCGCGGGGCGTCTCTGCGCTCTCCGAGGCCACCACCTCTCCAACGGCGGTGGCCACGGATGCGTGCTCTCCTGCGGAGCGGGGGGGGGGGGCGCTCCGGTTGCGCCAGAAGTTCTTCAACGGTGGGGGGGCCCGACTACGACTTCCGGCGGGTTCCCCCACCGTATCCCACACGCCCTCGTCACCCTCTTCGACGGGCTCCGCTGGCGGCACCTCCTGCATACAAGGAAGACTACTCGTCAGCAAGTGTACTCGAACAACGAGTACTCGACTACTCTGCTCAAGACATCTTACCTCTCCGAGGCGTGGTCTCCAAGACCTTCGGCTTCTTCGTCACCCGATTCCGGGCGGGGTTGCGCGGCCTCGGTGGCGGCGCGGCAAGGCTAGCCTCCGGGCTGGCGGGAGGATCTTGTACCGGCGGAACATGAGGCAAGCCGGGCGGCTAAACCTCGACCGCAGTGGAAGCGGTCTTGCGGCGTCTCTTCGTCTTCGTCATCGTCGTCGGAGGTATCTTCCACGACGACGGTGTCGTCACCTTCTCCCGACTTCGCGGTGCTCCTTCACCTTCCCCTCCACCGGGATCTCGATCCCGCTCGGTGGTGGGCGCGGCTCGGAGATGAACCGCTTCACATCATCTCGCGCAAGACACAAGACGTTAGCAACTCTACTCGCAAGCACACACTACTCGACCAAGGGAGTACGACTACTCACCTCCTTGGGCGGGCGCGCGGCGGAGTACTCCTCGGCCGGGCACGCCGGTGTATGGCGGCATGTCCTTGAAGATCCGCGACAACCTCTCGACGATGTCGTTGTCGTCCGGCCTCGCCTCCCGAAATCCGCGACGTGTCGTCGTCGCCGGTGTACTCGAAGCCCCGGGGTCTCCCGAGCCATCGGCGCGTGGATCCTCGCGCTTCATGAAACGAAGGCCACGTGCTCGGCCCTCAGTCCCGCCTCCCTGAGCACTTTGATGCGTGCTAGCAGCTCCGGGAGCTGGATCCCTTCTTGCATGGTGAGCTCCGTGTTCCACCATTCTCGGTGCCTGGCCGCCGCCCGCTCGACTTCGGCGGGCCGGGGTGGTGGTTCGTGATGTAGAACCACCTGGCTTTCCAATCCGCGTTGGAGTCGACAAGCTTGTAAGCCAGAGCATCGCTCCGCGGCGTCCTCCCTCGGTGGATGCGGCTCCTCCGACTACCCCGGGATTGGTAGCACTTGGTTGCGGCTTGACGCGGAAGAACTTCGGAAAAGCACCCCGTGCGGCTTGATTCGAGGAAGGCTTCGCGAGAGTGGACGAAGACCGACGTGTGGAAGATGCCGTTGGGGGTTCGGGTTCGGTACTCGATGCCGTAGTACCCGAGCACCCCTTGAAGAAGTCGGCGGGCGGGAGCGCAAGACCGCGCTCCACGAACCGCGAGAACATCGGGATCTCATCTTCGGCCTTCTCCATCGGATATGGATCTCCGGCGGCGGATCTCCACATATCGACTTCCTTCTCCCCGATGAACCCCCTTGTTCGGCGGGGGTCGACGGGTCCTCTTGTCTTCACCTTGGATTTCTTCCACTCGCGGCTCGGATCGGCTCGCGGTGGAGACATGGGCGGCGCCGCTCCGGTGGCGGCCGCGGCGGCCTCTTCGCGGCCCCTCTTCTTCCCGGCGGTCTTGGAGGTCTTGGACGGCGACGGCTTCATCCTCCAAGTGCAAGGCGTTTTCACTCGCATCCGCTCGGGGGCTACCCTAAAGGCTTCGGGTGGCGGCACGCTCGGATCTACTACTGCGGCGAGCGGCGCGGGAGTGGATTCGCTTCAAGATTCAAATGGAATGACTGCGGCTTGAATGGGTGAAAAACCCTAAGGGTTTTGGCTTCTATTTATAAGCCAAATCGCCTCCTCAACGGGCGGCCGGATAAGTCCACGCGCGGCCGACTCGGCGGCCGCACGTGACTCTTCGTATTCTACTAGTCGACGCGCCTCACCTCGGGGGCTCGGCTATTTCTACTCGACTACCGCGGGAAGCGGCTAGTCTCCCGCAGCATCTCGGGACACATTCTCCAAGAAGACCCTTCAATTCGAGAGGAAGTACTCGACTCAAGGCTCGGGGGCTCCGTGCCACGTGTCCTTCGGTTTTTCTCTCCGGATTTTTCGGGATTTTCTTGCCAAGATTTCAGATGGACCCTCAGCTAGAGCCCGCGGCTCAAGGCTCGGGGGCTACTCCATGTGGAGTGCGGTTTTGCAAATCGCACCTCCATACCAGCTTCGGCTTCAAGACAAGACAGTGCTTTTTGAAGACCTTCGAAGGCGCGTTTCGAGGACGCTTGGGACTACTCGAGAAGACTTCAAGATTGCTCAATCATCGGTGGAGTACATTCCGGCCCTCGGGATGCTTCGACTACTCTTGAGGACTTTTGACTTGTGGCACTCGGGGATGCTTGGGGACTACTCGTTAAGGCCGTCAAGACTACTTGAAGCTATCCTTCTCGACTACAAAGTACTCGGGGCTTGTCGTATGGACCTCCCCGGGCCCACTACCTCGGTGGGTACCGGGACCGACTACTCGGTGGGCCCCGGGACTACCCGGCTTGCGCTACACGCACCGAAGGCGTGGAGCACAAGGACTACACGGAGTAGTACTCGGTTAGGGAGTCGTACATGTTACTCGCACCGTATAGAGGACTCCTAGACGTACTCGACTAGTACTCTCTCCCTACTCCGACTTGTAACCCCGCCTCCCGACTATATAAGGCGAGGCGGGGACCGATCTCTAGCATCCAATCTCCTCTCATACAACTCACGGCGCATCATTGCACCATCTTGTAATCATGCCCTATCAATCCCGAGCTACGCAAAGCATACGGGACGTAGGGTATTACGCACCTCGCGGCCCGAACCCTTCCTAAATTGTGTGCCACGTGTCTCTTCCTTCGAGTTACCGATCTCGGCGAGTCACAATCATCTACTTCGGGTACTCCCGTAGTAGGTTGCCGGTCTAAAACACCGGCAGTCCCGGCTCCGCCTCTCGAACTACTTTTTCTTTGTAAGCGGCCTCCGGTCCGGGCACCGGTCTCGGACTACTCTCCTCCGAGAATCCGGCCCATGCGGCTACCTACGGATCCTTGGGTGCGACGAGCGACAAAGGACTCTAGCGACGGTCTACGAGAGACCATGTACTTCTAGATCCAGCCTACACGGCTACCTACGGATCTACTGCTGTAAGCGGCTACTCGCCTTAGCACCACTTAGCCGTAGGTGGCCTCCGGGTCCTGGCGACTACTTTGTAACTACGGCCCTGGCCATCTAGGTGTACTTCTTCAGTAATAAAGTTTGATCGTTCATCAACTTCTTTACTTTCTACCTCCCCCAACGGGACTACTGCCGAGTACGACTACTCGCGACAACTCCACGATGGGACTCCGTACTCTGAGATCGCGACCACGAGTACTCATTGATGGAACTTCCCTTCATTAATACTCAAACAATTTCATTACGATTGTTTTTGTACATCTATTGCTACAAGCTAACTATTACAGGACTACTGGAGATTAAGCTTGTCGGTGACTTGTTCTGCAATGGGCGCCATCTGCTCCAGCAGCTCGCATATTGCTCGTCGGTACAGTTGGCGGCTAGTCCGCCAGCGACTACATCTACAGGGGCCTTCGGGAAGTATGACTTCATGAAGGCTAGCACCTGGTTCGGGATTGACCTCGCCAGATGCTTCACATAGACCGCCAGCCGGCTGGGGGCTTCCTTCAGTCGATCCACCAGTGGTGCTATCTTGGGACCGCCGGGGTGAGGCATCAGCAGCCTCGCGATGGGGAGTGCGGCTTCTTCAAGCTCCTTCGGTCGGGCCGCGGCTTCTCGCCGGTCCTCGTTCAGCTTCTGCAACGATTTGTAGCCGTTGACGAGGTCACGATCGGATGCAATACGGAGCTCCATGTGCTTGTCGCACTCGTAGGCAAGCTCCTTATAATCTAACTCGAGTACCTGGCGGGCCTCCTGCTCTCGGTAGAAGAGATTCTTCAGATCCGTCTCTGAAGTCTTCAACTGCTCAACCCGGGTCTCAAGTTCTGCTAACAACAAGGAACAGCGGGTTAGACTACCTCTCGACCTCCAACAAGTACTCAACAAGTCAAGTGGTGTACCTTTGTTCTTGTTGCGAAGCGACTTGTTCTTCCGCACCAAGTCGCCGTCCTTCGCCTGCATCTCCTGGATGTCGTTATGGTACTTGGCGAAGGCGGCGTCCAGCTTTGACGGCATTGCGGCCGCGTGCTTCTGGGACTTCACGAGTTGGTCCTCCAGCGCCTCGGCCCGAAGCACTGCGTCGCCGAAGCCTTGAAGCATGCTGGACTTCTCGTGGGACCTCTCTACGACGTCCTGCATAGACAACATATGTCAGATGGGTACTCAACGCTAAAGGATTGACTACTCCAAGAGTTCCGACTACTCACCTTCATCCACTGCTCGGCTTGGCGGACCGCCTCTAGATGCCGAGCCACCGTGGTCGGATCGACCAAGTCGTCCGCCAACAACTCTATCCTGCCACGACTACTTGTGGCAGCTTCGGTCATCAGTGCAGATCAGATGGGCTCCGCGTCTTGGATCTCCGGGGAGCGAACGACCACCTCCAGAGCGGGTTCTGGGCGCGTGGTGGCTCGCTCTCCCCGGTCGTCGCGGCAGCCTCTCCGGCGGCCACCTCCATCAGCTCGGGGGCTCCTCCGGCAGCCTCCCGAGTCTCTGGTGTCAAGTTCTCCATGGGCACCGCCGCTGGGATATCGCTCCCCTCAGCCTCAGCGCCTGTCAATGAGAAGACAAGTGCATCAGCGTTATCTGACGACTATGACTACTCTTCGGGGATACTACAGCCTCAGCAGAGTACTCACCTTCGACTACGCTGGCTTCGGGCAACGTAGCCTCAGCAGCCGGTGCTTGGGCTTCGCCTGAGGGGCGGGAGCGGACTCCTCAGCGGGTGGCGCGGCTTCTTCCTCCGCCACTGCTGTGGTGGGTTCATCCCCCTCCCAGGATAGGTCCGTTGATTTCCTGCAGAGTACACAAGCCAGTTGTCAGCGAAGTTCGACTACCACATCAAGTACTACTCGGGAAGATTCAACACTTACAGGCTTGACCGGACTACCGTCACGGTCGGGGCGCCGAGGATGCTGGCGATGTCCACCAGTCCAGCCTCGGCGGGCGCCTCCTCTTGCGCTTCTGCGGCCACCACCTCTTCCGCGGCCAGCGGCGCCGGGCTCCGTGCTCCCCCGAGGAGCGAGTGCCGGCGCTCCATTTGCGCCAAGAGTTCTTCAACAGTGGGGGCTGGGCTACGACTCCCAGCGGCCTCCCCCACCGTGTCCCACTCGCCTTCGCCGCGTTGATCAATGGGCTCCGTAGGCGGCAACTCCTGCAAGCAAGGAAACTTTTCCTTCAACAAGTGAACTCGAGACACTAGTACTCGACTACACTACTCAAGACGGCTTACCTCTGGGGACGTGGTCTCAGTGACCTTCAACTTCTTCGTCACGTGCTTGCGGGACGCATTGCGCGGCTTCCATGGCGGCGTGGCCAGACTAGCCTCCAGGCTAGCCGGCGGATCCTGCACGAGAGGAACGTGAGGTAAGCCAGGACGGCTGAACCTCGACCGCAGCTCGAAGCGGTCCTGCAGCGTCTCCTCGTCGTCATCCTCGTCGGATGTGTCCTCCACGACTACGGTGTCGTCCCCCTCGCTGACCTCACGCCGCTCCTCAGCCTTGGTCTTCCCCTCCTCTGGGATCTCGACTTCCTGAGGGAGCGGCGGCGGCTCGGAGACAAATTTCTTCAAGTCATCCTGCAAGAACAACTCATCAGTGCGACTACTCACATGGAATGGGTACTCGACACTGAGTACGGCTACTTACCTCCTTTGGCGGGCGCGCGGCGGAGTACTCCGGTACGGGGCACGCCATGTATGGCGGCATGTCCTTGAAGATCCGCGCCAGCCTATCGACAATGTCGTCGTCGTTGACTTCGTCTCCAGGCATCCGCGACGTGTCGTCGTCGCCGGTGTACTCGAACCCCAGGGTGTCGCGAGCCATCAGTGGTGCACCCTGCGCTTCATGAAGCTGAAGGCCACGTGCTCGGCCCTCAGCCCAGCTTCCCTCAGTGCCTTGGTCCATGCCAACAACTCCGGGAGCTGGATCCCTTCCTGCATCGTTGGCTCCGTGTTCCACTACGGGCGGTGCTTGGGCTGCTTCCCGCTCGGCTTCGGCAGCCCCGATGGTGGTTTGTGATGTAGAACCACTTTGCCTTCCAGTCTTGGTTGGAGTCTATGAGCTTGTACGAGAGGTACTGCTCGGCCGCGTCCTCCCGCATCTGGATTCCCGCTCCTCCGACTACCCGCGGGTTGCTGGCGCTGGGTTGCAGCTTCACCCGAAAGAACTTCCGGAACAGGATCCAATGGGGCTTGATCCCCAGAAAAGCTTCGCAGAAATGTACGAAGACGGCGGTGTGAAATATACCGTTGGGGTTGAGGTTGAGGTACTCGATGCCGTAGTACCCCATGAGCCCCTTGAAGAAGTCGCTCGCCGGGAGGGAGAGCCCGCGCTCCGCGAACCGCGTGAACATCGGGATCTCATCTTCATTCTTCTCCATCGGGTGTGGATCCCCGGCGGCGGCCCTCCACATGTCCACTTCCTTCTCGCGGAGGAATCCACTGTTCAGCAGGACGAGCAAGTTCTCGGTCTTCGCCTTCGACTTCTTCCACTCGCGGTTTGGATCTGGCCGCGGCGGGGACACCGGTGGTGGTGCCCCTGCGGCAGATCCGGCGGCTTCGTCACGACTCCTCTTCTTCCCGCCGGCGGCCTTCGCAGTCTTGGACAGAGATGGCTTCATCCTCCAAGTGCACAGGGTCCTCACGCGCATTCGCTCGGGGGCTACCGCGGTGGCTCTCTCCGGCGGCACGCTCGGATCTACACTTCACCCAGCGGAGGCGGCGGCGTGATTTCAGGCCAGGATCTGTTTGGAACGGCTACAGCTGCGTAAGGTGAAAAACCCTAAGGCTTTTGGCTTCTATTTATAAGTCAACGCGGCCCTCCGACGGCCGGATGGATAAGTTTGCGCTCGGCTGACTCAGCGGGTGCGCGTGACTCTTCAACTTCAACTAGTCGACGCGCCTCACCTCGGGGGCTCGGCTACTTCTACTCGACTTCCTGGGAAGCGACAAGACTCAGGAGCATCTCAGGACACATTCTACAAGATGACCCTTCAATTCGAGAGGAAGTACTCGACTCAAGGCTCGGGGGCTCCGTGCCACGTGTCCTTCAGTTTTTTCTCCGGATTTTTCGGGATATTCTTGCCAAAACTTCAGATGGACCCTCAGCCAGAGTCTACAACTCAACCTAAGGCTAGGGGGCTACTCCATATGGAGTGCGATTTTGCAATCGCACTTCCATATCAGCTTCGGCTTCAAGACAACATGGGAATTTTTGAAGACCTTCAAGGGCACCACTCGAAGACGCTTGGGACTACTCGAGAAGACTTCAAGATTGCTCAAACATCAGCTGGAGTACATTCCAGCATCGGGATGCTTTGATTACTCTTGAGGACTTTTGACTTGTAGTACTCGGGGACGCTCGGGGACTACTCGTTAAGGTCGTCAAGACTACTTGAAGCTATCCTTCTTGACTACAAAGTACTCAGGGGCTTGTCGTATGGACCTCCCTGGGCCCACTACCTCGGTGGGTACCAGGACTGACTACTCGGTGGGCCCCTGGGACTACCCGGCTTGCGCTGCACGGCACCTGATGGCGTGAAGCACAAGGACTACGGAGGAGAAGTACTCGGTTAGGAAGCTGTACATGTCCCGCACCTGTATGGAAGACTCCTAGATGTACTCGACTAGTACTCTCTCCCCTAAACCGACTTGTAACCCCGCCTCCCGACTATATAAGGCGAGGCAGGGAGCCCTCTCTCGATCATCTCATCTCACGGCGTACAATTGCCTCATCTTGTAATCGTACCCAATCAATCCAGAGCTACGCAACATACAGGATGTAGGGTATTACGCACCTCGCGGCCCGAACCTGTCTAAATTGTGTGCCACGTGTCTCTTCCTTCGAGTTACCGATCTCGGCGAGGCCACATTCATCTACTTCGGGTACTCCCCTTAGTAGGTTGCCGGTCCAAAACACCGACAGCCATTTCACATCTTGTGATCCAGGAACAGCAGCAATGCCCAAGGGTGCAGGTGCTCAGAAAAGGAAGAAAAGAGGCAGTGGCGATGCCGGACCATCCTCCGGTCCTAGCGTCAATTTGAGGCCAAGAGGACCGCCACCACCTCCTGTCTACTATGGGGATGATATTGAGATGAGTGACAGGGTGGAGAGTAGTGATGATGATGTTGAGGATCCATGTCTCAACTTTGAGCTCAGCTGGCGTAACCAGGGAGTTGCAGGTGGAGGCAATGATAGTGATGATGACAGTGCTGAGGAAGAGGATGAGGAAGAAGAGCAGCAAGGTGGTCAGCATCAGCGGCTTGGTAGGCCATACATCGGGGAGCCTAACTATCCTTCCTACGAGAGGGCCTATTGATTATTATCGGCAGGGAATGGCGGACACCGTAGTGAACTTGAGAAGGACTAACCTGACTAATGAGGAGAGGACTGCTACAGATTACAGGTTTCGTACCATCTTTCAGCGGGACTACTACACCACAGCTATCATCACGGGTAGAAAGTCAAAAATCACTAATGATGCTCAGTATGTGGATTAGGAGTTTATGGAGAGGAAGAATAATCCGATCTTTGATGAGGTGATTCAGGCTTGTGAGGCTAAAGGGATTAAGGCCCTCATGGGGTTTAAGAAGCATTGTAACAAAGAACTCATTGCCCAGTTTTATGCGACAGTGTATTTTGGCTATGTGCTAAAAGAGGATGGGCGGAGTGACAGAGCCATGTTTTGTATGACTGAGGGTGAGAGTCACCACCTCTCTTTCTCCAACTTTCTCACTCTATTCAGGTTACCTGATGATGGGTTTGCTAGATTTCTCCATGATGAGGGTCCGCTTGAGGCAAAAAGGATGGCATTTATGTATCCCAGAAATGTAAGGGACAGTTGGGGACATGTGAAGGGCCTATACACATACTACTCTATCCTCAACCGTCTATTCAGAAAAATGCTCACTCCTAGGGATGGCAACACCTCAGACATCACCGCTTTTCAGAGGAACTTGATGGTGGCTATGAAGCCCGGTGAGCCGGCATTTCATGTTGGTGACTTTTTGTGGCAAGAAATAAAGAACTCCTCTGAAAATCCACAAAGGTTATGTATCTATGGCCCCTACATTAGCTACATCATCAAGAAAGTAACACAAAGGGCTTATCCAAATGACACAAAGCATCACCCATTGCAACCCAAGCCCAGTAGGACAGTGAGGGTGCCCTCTCCACAGGATGATCAGCAAGAGGAGCAAGAGATTTATGAAGAAAGGGAGGCGCCGCGCAGCTGGGAGGCTTACCAGCCTGGGGGCGGTCTAACCGTCCCTGGCAGGAAGAGAAGAAGCACACGTCACCTCTTCGCAAATTGATCAGTATCTTCCTTGGTATGTGCAAAACACAGAGAGACATTGAAGTTGCTCAGCAAGATGAAAGGAAGAAGAATAAGAAGATGAGGGATACAATGAAGGCTCTTCATAATCAGGTCGGTTGTCAGCCACTTAGGTCTCCCATCTCACCATCCCCTCCAGAGGTTGAGATACCCTCCGTGGATGATAGGGTGAATGCTTTTCTCAACTCCGATCTTTATAATCAGTATGGGAGCAACTTTGGATCAGACATAGGTGCATCTTCCTCATCGGCTCCTCCTCCACCACCCCTTACTGGCTTTGATTCGATGTTTGAAGGTGACACTACTGCCCCACCTCCATGGGTTCCTCCTCCATCGAATGACGAGTGGGCGGCACGTGTCTCACATGAATTCTTTGATCAGCCTACCACTTCTTATGGTACGGATAATTCACTCTTGTCTCTATTTCTGAAATCCATCCATATTCAGCTCTTTCTTATCCTAGCTTCTCTTTTGTGGGTGCCTAGTTGCAAATCCGAGCACCGGAGGCAACACGTGGTATCAGTGGCAGCGGCATTAATTTGGCAGCAGCTTTTCCTTCTCCAGGCCCTTTATGGGTGTTTGATGACAAAGGGGGAGAAGAGATGGATTAAAAGCTTTGTGGTCTTTTAGTTGTTCTGGAGGGGGCGGTCTAACCGCCCCTGGTGGGTGGTCTAACCGCCCTACCCCTATGAGTTGAGAGTGAAACTTGGCTTGTAATAAATGGATCTCTACCCTATCTTGTGGACTTGAGTATTTGTATGAGTACTACCCTATCTTGTGGACTTGAGTATTTGTATGAGTGCTACTGAGTGTATAGAACTTATTTATGTATCTTAAGTGACATATGTGATAATTTGTGATGCATAGGTTGTTTGATGAATGTTTTTGCAGGCTGAATGGGGGAGGCGGTCTAACCGGCCTGCAACCCCGGTCTGACCGCCCCTGCCCAAACAGCCTACACTTCTCCTTGTTGAGTGCTTGCCATTCCATATGCATCATGGTTCTTATTTTTGTCGCTCACACACGTTGCACTCCACTGATTCTAAGATATAGGGGGAGCTCACACGCTTTTTCTTCCAAATTTGTGCTATTGGCATTTGAGGCCAACATTTTGAAATTCAACTCAAAGCACAAATTAAGGGGGAGCTCTAGCTTCATCTGAGAATCTAAATGCGCTTTAATGTTTTATTTGTAAGCTTTAATCGAGTTGTCATCAATCACCAAAAAGGGGGAGATTGAAAGTGCATCCAAGTCCCTAAGTGGATTTTGGTGAATTGAATGACAAGGCGATTAAAGGACTAATGAATTTGTCTAAGATTGTGAGCAGGTTTCCTTTATATATTCATGAGCAACCATTGAAGTATTTAAATATGGATGTATATTATGGCTCACATTGACAAAGACAAGTATACGGTGCAAGACTTCATGAGTTTATTAAAAAAGGACAAAATGATGAGTGTACACACTATGGTTCTAAATTGGAAGCTTGCACATCCATTATCAATCAAGATCAAGCTTTTGGAGCAGGGTTTTCAAATGAAAGGTTAATTATGTATGAGGCAAAGCGGAACTCAAAGTGGATTGGGTAAGTGATGAAGAGATCAATCGAGGTGTCTAGGGTGAGGGACTAAGCAATCTTTGGGGTCTTGGCCCGGCCGCCATTAGTGTTTTGCTAAGGTGAAGTTCTAGCATCCGTGGGGTCTTCAAGTATCATATCCAAACCTTAAGTGAGGGAAGCATTGCAACATATTAAAATGTTACGATTGGCAAGATGGAGTGGCTTAAGGATTAAAGTATTCACTCTCATGCAAAAAGGGAAAATCCTAAGTCACTAGCTCAAGTATGGAGTTGCTCAAGACATCGGCTATGTTAAAAGCCCTCATATTGGAATTACAAAAGTACGACAAGATTGAAGATCTACAAGCTCAAGTGATCAACCATTTTTATATTTAATCTTGGGTTTAGGTATGTCGTACTATCAAGAGGGATGCAACATGAGCTCTAAGACAAAAGATCAAAAGTGGTCATTAGTTGACCTAAGTGAGAACTAGCCTTGAGAGAGTCCCTGAGTAGTCTAACCAACCTCTAACCCAGCCTTTGCCATTTCAACTTGTGTTGAAATGCTTGTGAGAAGAGAAAAGGGTTTTAGGGGTCTCTCTGCCCAGGGCGGTCTAACCGCCCAAGGTGGGCGGTCTAACCGCCACGACCGTGCGGTCTAACCGCCTTTGTCGAGAACTAACGACTAGTTTTCCTTGTGAGGGCTACAAGTACCCCACGAGCTCCACTTGTTGGGGCTGCTGATTCTAGGGTTGCTGAGGTGCTTCCCCTGCTGTTTTTCATAAGCCAAAGCCAAAGAAACACTCCCCAACTCTCTCTTTGTGAGATTAGCTATTCAAGCCATATCCTTGTGTTGGGTTGAGAGTTTAAGCCTTTGTGAGCTTGTGTGAGATGAGCAAGAGCATCCCATAGCTTGAGCACTTGTGATTCACGTTGGAAAGCCTTTGAAGCATTTATTACTCTTGGAGGTTTGCCTCCTAGACGGCTAGGCGTTGCCGGATAGCTCCCAAGGTTGTGGTGAGCAGCGGCAAGTTTGTAAGGGCTGTGATCTTGCCTCTTGGTGGAAAAGATCGCCTTAGTGGAAGTGAGGAAAGTGGTTGAAAGAGACCCGGCTTGTTGTGGGAGAATTCCCTTACAAGCTCCTCAACGGAGATGTAGCCGTTCCTTTGTGGGCGGTGAACTTTGGGAAACAAATTCTCGTCTCTCCTTTGTGGTTTGCCTCACTTGTTTTGATTTATAGCACATTTACTTTGCTTCCGCTCTATCTACTTGGGTGTGCTTGTCTTTGAGTGCAGGGATCATTACCCTGCTCGTGATCATCTACAAGAGCTACTCAAGAGCTTAAGTTCGTGCTAGAAATCAAGAGAAGACTTGAGTTGTTTGCGGGGTTTGCGGGCGGGGGCGGTCTAACCGCCCCGGAACCCGGTCTAACCGCCCCCCTGTGACTCTGCACATCAGGGCGGTCTAACCGCCTTGTAGAGGCGGTCTAACCGCCTGTGCCAGAGAAGCTCAACTTGTGGGGGAAAAGTTTTATTTGGTCGTCCCGCCTATTCACCCCCCCTCTAGGCGGCATCAAGGTCCTTTCAACCGTAACACCCCCAAACGATCTCACCCTTACCGCGGAGGAAAGCAGCCATCCGCATTGCCACATCTGGTAGTTCTTACCATCAAAGTGTGGAGGACCCAAACCCCGTTCTTAGTACACCATATTTGGATCTTAGACTGGTTAGAATCACAAAGATCCCTAACTTGCTTGATACCAATTGAACAGCCGATTAGGCGACCAGAGAGCGGTGAGTGCATGGGAGTCGATAAAAAATCTTCTCCGAAGAGTCGAACTCGACTATACCCCATATTCACAACCAAGGATTCCCACATGACCTTGCCATGGTCGCGTAGTCACAACGGACCTACCAACCCTAGGAACAAGTCTCAAACTAATCACAAGCGAAAGCGCAACTCAAGAAGCAAAGGACTTAGGCGATCTGTGAAACCCGAGGAGCATGATCCGCGGTTGTACGGGCGGATGGTCCGTGTTGACAGTGAATTTCTGTCAACCTAGAGTACTTGTTATACATTTGTTTCGATTATGATTTGCAACTAACCCGCCACTAGGCATACTAATGATGTAACAATTTCACTTGTGAATGTGGTATTTGGAGTATGTTGTTTACGCAGGATTTAGGCACTGAAAGGAGCACTTTTGTGAGAAGTTCAATGAGCACTTTGCGAGAAGATCATGAAGCCCGGTACAAGTCAACACTCAAGGTAAACAAGACTCCAAATGACCCAAGGACCACAATGTGAAGGCACAAAACTCCGGGGACTTAGACAGAAGATATAGAGGCTTGGACGACAAGACCTCCTAACTATTCACGCAGATAAAGACGTCAAAAGGCCACACAATCGTGAAGACAAAAGCTCACAATTGCAAGAGAAGCCCGCCCGCGAAAGATGGGCATGAAACGGGCCAAAAAACCCATGCAGACCGGCCCAACTTATTTTCGTGGCGGTTCGAGCCACCCTTTGGACTAGGGTTGCTTTGGGATATTAACAGTCTCACTGCAAAAATTCGGCGGCATCCATCAAGAGGAACTCGGCGAAACCTAGGAGAGAGCGACGACGGCTGCCGCGAGTCCTCGAAGTTGTCTAGGAGATGGCCTAGGCCTACCCTAGCCGCCATGGCCTCCTTGCACGGTTGAGCTATGGCGGAGTTCCGGAGCTAGTTGAGGTCATCAATGGTATGTACTCGGTGGAGATGATCTAAACATGTTTATTATGTGAGTAAAGTACTTCATGTCATCCGATCTTTTAGCGACTCGATTCCTCCTTTTATGATTTTGCTCTCACTTTGCTTTGCTTCATCTTAGATCTATTCTAGATTGATTGCTTGGGGTGCTCATGGTAGCTAGAGGTGCATACCGGATCGACCAAGCGTTTTCAACTTGTTCTTCTTGAACTCGCCCTAGGCTAACCTGCACGAATAGGAGTGCGTTATGACAGGACGGTGACTCCAAAAGGCAGGCGTCTTCGGAATCAGACCAGAGGATAGTAGTTTAAAGATGGCTTTGGATGAGATGCATGTCGTGCTTGCTCTTTTGGCTAGAACTACGACTAGAAGACGATAGGCCTTAGTTTCCCTTGCTTGCTCCTTACCTTGTCGACGTTCATGGATGTGATCAACCTTATGGTGTAACTCATATATCTTTAAGGTTTATCTTCTTATGCAATCAATGCTTCGTGTTAGGTTAGATCGATGGGTTAGATGGAGAATCCTAGGAGTTTGCTTCCGATCCTTGGATTGACAAATCTAGAGAGGACCCTCCTTGGTGAAAAAGACACCAAGTCACCCGTAGGCTTGCGGTGAACTTGGGCATGGTTTGGAACCGTCAACAAGCCCCTTTTTCTGGCGTCGTTGCCGGGGATCGGCAACTCGAACCCTAGGGCGATCCATCTATCTCTTTGACTAACCCTAATTTTTATTATTGCATATATGCTTGCTTTCTTGTTTGTGTCCTTGAAAGTAGGTGAAAAGCTAGACACAAGACATTCGAGAAGTTCACAATCCACTCCGACAAGATGATGACTACATCAAGATTCACTCTTTAGTGGTAGGTGCTAGCTTTTGTTAGTGGCCTATCATCTACTATTGAGTCCACCCCTACACGGGCGATGTTAAACAAGGTGTGTCAATGTATCAATTAATGTTTTATGACTAATGTTTGGTGGAGGTTTGTTTGTCCAAGCAATAGGTGTTGGAAGCAATCACATTGCAAAAGAAGTACCCGTCACTTTGGCTAAAGAAAAATCATGAAGAAGACACACCATTGCCATCATGCTACTCGCTGATCCAACAATTGAGATGACTTAAAGCCGAAGGATACGCGACGTAACGCCCCGAAGACCACAAGATCATGGTCGTCAACATATTCGGATCAATTCACAAGAAGTTTCTGTTCCCACCAATTTCTGCACAACCTCAAGGGAGAACAACGGGATATATTTGGATATTTAGAAGTCCCATGAAGTTACTCTTCCAACGAATCAAGAATCAAGTCAATCGGAGGTTCCTACAAGCGGGTATGGCCGAATTACCGAAGGTTGCACGTTCTGAAATTTTCTGGACAGCATGCAAGAGCGGAAACAAAACGGCCATAGCTCCCTCATTTGGGCTCCGATTAAGATGAATGTGTGCCCGTTGGAAAGGTAATTTTATAAAGTTTTTAATAGAACAATATTTTGGTATATGTTCTGTTATGTACACAGGGGAAAATCCACGAAAAAGAGGCAGAAGCAACATGATGAGAACAAGATAGTGGAGATGAGGACGACGACAACGAAGAGAAGCTTGGGCAACGCTTCCATTGGACCACACGAGATGAAATTCAGAAGTTTGGAACAAAACAAAGACCCCAAGAGCATTGGCAAGAGAAGGCACAAGTTGGCAACATCCAACGCTAGGAGATGTTTGAAGAAAATCACGATGGATTACACACAAACGATGGCATCCAATGGCGCAGATACTCTGGGCTCTCACACGAAGGATCATAGAGCTACATGAAGATATTTGAGACAAGTTTGAAATCCCGCAAATGAATAAGATGAGTGAGTCCACACAAGGCAACCTTGATGATGTGTGGCGCGAACGAAGGAATTGCTAAAAGACGATACAAGCCACCAATCATTGAAGATTTTTTGCTTTCAACTCCGAGAGACCACTGATGATGAAAAGCTTGAAGGCCAAGGTACAAATTAACCTCTCAAGATACTTTTGGAGCTTCAATATATCTATGATTCATATCCAATAGTAAGGTTGATTTAATATTATGTCTTGTTCTTATGATGATAATGATAGGCTAGAATTTCTTGAAAGTGATAAAGAGGCTTTGTTGTGCTTAAAATTTGTTACATGCCTAATGAACCTTTGCCTAATAAGAGCATAGTGCTGAGCAAGAAAACTTATGCTACAATTAATCACAACTTACTTTGTCATAAATTGTGGTTATGGATGCGTTTGTTTGCGATATGATTTATAAATCTTGGACTTGCTTTGTGCTCGGTCAAGCTACTGATCTTAAAAGAGCAAATTGTGGGAAGAAATCCCAAGTTTCACTAACCATGCAGGGCATTAAACATAAATTAAGAGATGGGAAGCCATACCTAAAGGAATTGCAAACACGTGCATTACCGTCACCAAATCTCAAAAAAGGGCATCGCTGTTTTCATCAATTTTGAAGACCTGGTCGGACATGTTCAAGGAATAAAAAGTTAAAAATCAGAAGATCTATCAAGTTCCCGTTCCAATGCATCCAAGATCGATGAATTTGAAGACCCGTACAAGGAGATATGGCAAAAACATTGAACGATGTGCAGTCTGAAATCAGCTTTGGACAGATTGCAGCGCCGGAGTAGAACGGACATAACTCACTCAATCGGAGTCCGTTGGGGGTGAATAAATACTTGATGGAAAGACAATTTCATGCGCCATGCATGGAAGCTATTGTTTTTTACATGGTCTGATCTGGACAGAGAGGAAAATTTGTGAAAGAAGAGGCAGCGATAAAGTGCGATGTAGAAGGTGATGATGATGATGCAAGGAGACGATTGGGCAAGCCTCTCATCGAGCACAAGTGATCGTGTCAAGCATGGAGAGTGGATCAGCTGCATGAACACCTTCAAATCTTGCATGAAGGATCATGGTTCCGCAACAACAAGAAGGTATGTGAGAAAGTCGAGCTCTATGACTTTAAATGAAGCGCTTTGTGGGAGGCAACCCGATTACACACACACACACACACACACACACACATGACCGTCTACATTGTGCTCTTTAATCGAACCATCAAATAACATTGTACCATTGCTCTAATAAAAACCACAACACCATGTTGTATGTTCTTATTGCTATTGAAGGAGCGCTTTGTTATTTGATCTTGGAAAACTTGTAGACCATTTTGTGTGCATATTAGAGTTTGGACTCTTTTTCTTTTGTGTCTTTTTAGATAGATATATGAAGTTGGCACCATCCTTTGATTCTAAACTTGTGGCTAGTTAATTTAGGCTAATGTTTGTTTTTGTTTTAGACCACTGCATATCATGTCATATCATTTTGTTCATTCACCTTGCATCACATTGCATGTTTGATTTGATCTAACTTTTTGTCCAACCAACCTTAGCCTTCCTATAACCCCCACCAAAAACCATAGCCAATAGATGTAGAATTGCTTGAGTTGACCGGGGGTTGTTACCCTCCAGGTGGAACAAATCTATCCCTTCCCTCTTTTCTAATTAAAAACTTTGACTAGTCTCCCTATAAAATCCTTAGGAAAACTTCCCCTACCTATAGACATCCTAAAATCGTAGGTTTGTAGAAAGACTCTAGCACCACCTTAGTTAGAATTTCTAGACTTGACTTCCTATCTTCAAAATCCTTGTTTGAGCCAAAAAAATATAGGATACCCATAACCTACCCTTAAACCTTCTTAGTTTGGTTGATTGATTCTTTTCGATGGGTTACTTCCTTGTTGACAATGCTTACCTCGTATGAAGTGTGAGATCAAGCTTTGTCTATTACTTATTATAGACCACATCAAAAGTGTTTTTAAAACATTGCTAATGTTTGCTTGTGCTAACATCTTGCATTTTCATTTTGCATCCATCTCTTTGTCATCATCCACTTTATGTTAGCTTGGGATCTTTTGTGAAGCTTTATGATGAATGCTTTCGTGCCTATGCTAATGCTTCATATGACGATATGGGCATTTTTCTTTTTGTAATCTTGTGTAAACATGGTGTTTAGACATGATTGGAGACCCACATAATTCAGTTTTATATACCTTGCTATCAAGTTGCATTGGTTGGTTTATAAACTTAGCAATGCTCCCTACTTTTCTTGCACTATAAAGAATTGTTGATCTCGAGATGAACATGGTGTTTTGACCTTGGTTAATAAATCTCTATGGGAATAGAAAGTTTGGCAACCACTTTGTAAGCATGGAGCTTAGAATTTGGTGTAAATATTGTTTTATTTTTATACCATCCTATCATTTGCATGCACGCTTGCACTCACGTACACCCATTAGGATTTTTGCTAGATTAACTATGCCACAAGTGAAGATCTTAGGGATGTCATGGTTTGTTGGCATAGGGTGAGTATTCCCGAACGTCACCTCGGGAGTACTTTGTGCATTATAGTTATTTTGTAGGCATGGGGAATCACTCCCATGAGTTCGTAGTAAAAGCTGAAATCAAGATCATCAACACCTCCAAAATCCCAAAAGGAGCACTGCTGTTTTCATCCAAATTAAGCACATGTTCAGAGAAGTAAAAAAGGGAAAAATTGGATATTCAAGTTCTCCATTAAGTCTTCTTTCCAATAAATCAAGAATCAACATTTTAGGAGACCCGTGCAATAAGTTACAACCAAATCTTTGGGCGTCATACATTCTGAAATCAGCTTGGGACAGCTTGCACCAACAAAGTTAAAAGGGCGTAACTCTCTTGTTCGGAGTCCGATCAGGATGAATGACCACTCGTTGGAAAGATAATTTCAAGCACTCTGCAATGGAGCTATTATTCAGTAAATACTCAGTTCTACAAGTAGAAGAAAAACTCGTGGAAGAACCAGCAAAAAAGGACAACATGGAAGGAGGAGAAGATGGGATGAGAAACATTTGGGATCAAGGCTTGTGGCAAAGGGCGGACATTGAAGGATGAACAAAGGCAACAATGGGATGATGATCTCCTCGCATGACAGTAGGACTTCAAGAATTGGACGAAAGAAGACCGCATGGAGTTTAAGGATCAAGATTGTTGCGGATGTCGATCTTCCTTCTTCCATGCTAGGCACAATGCTTAAGCATGGGGGAGGGCGCGCTACATCACAAGCATCAAAGGACGGTAACAATTCCTCAACCCTCTCTTTGTCCTTATCTTTATAAATGCTTGTACATATCTATATGCCTTCAACAACCTTGGTTGCAACTTTTGTATGTCTCTCTTGTTAAATAACATGGCTTCTAGGAGTACAACCTAGTTTTAGTTTTTGTTTATTGTCGTCACCTTGTGCTCACCATGATGAACTAATTTCGGCTTGATCTTGCTCGTTGATATATGATGACCGTTGCCGCTTTGTTTAAACTTTGTGCTTGTTTATGCATGATTAAGTTATTCCTTTCTCTAATACAAATCTGAAATTAATTAAATACTACCTTAATCTTTTGTGGAGGTCATCACCCGTGGTTTCTTTATGCTCTCAACTTTGGAAGGGTCGAAGGACATATTACTTTTTTCTTTTAAAAGTCATGCTAGCCTTGTCATTAATACCTCTTGAATTTTGCTCTACCTATCCAAAGCCTTATATATTTAGTGCAACCATAGATTACAAGAGTTATTGTTGGGTGAATTGATTCAAGGCTCGATTCTCTGGATCGTGACTAATAAGCTGGTCATTCCGTGTTTTGCGTAACTTATCTTTTGCTAACCTATTCTATCTGTGCATTGTGAGCTCCCACATCGGAAGCTTTGCAAACCTCGTCGGATATCCACCCTTTAAACCAACATCATCTTTTGTGTTAACCTCTTTGACCTACCTATCACTTGAGTATGGATATGACACGTCACAAGAAGGTGCTTCAAAGGGAAGATTCAAGATCCCTCTCATCAAGACATCTGGTACCTACCTTAACACCACTTCCTCTTTGCTCAGGGACGAGCAAACGTCTAAGCATGGGGGAGGAGGTAGGCACTATGCAAATTAGAGTTCTAGGGGAGATAAAAAAATGAATAAGATAAGAGGATAAAATAAAAAAATTCAAAGAACGTCGCACATGTCAAAAAGAAAAAGAAGAAGAAGAAGAAAAAAAGAAAAAGAAAAAAAGAGAGTAATAATAATCTCCCCCGGTTCTCTAGTTGCTTAAGGATTTTTCTAGGACTTCAAGATCAAGACCCATACTCATTTTTCCAACCATGTGCAATCTGATAACGAGGACTTCGTTGGGGCCTCGGGATCATTCTTTGCCATTTGCACATGTCCACCTATCTAAAAGTGTGAGTTCTTCTTCTCCTCCCTCCTTGTGAACATTATTTTCCCAATGACCATTTTGACGAGTCATGATAAGTCCATGAGAAGCTTGCCTTGTTTTGATAATAGTCTCAACTTTAGCATCTTTGTAGGATAAAAACTTTCCTATGAGCTCTAAATAAAACCCTTCCACATACAAACATGAGAGGGAAAGGATATAGATCAAGTAGGCTTGAGAGAGTTGTGAGATGAGAGAGTTCATGAGCAAGATGCAAGAAGGTTTAAATTTTTGTACTTGGTTTAGCTCTTTTATTCACCTCGTTCTTCACTTCAAAAGTTTCTAAGACCTATTCGAATTTTGTGGAGCATGATTGATTACTTGTGGAAAGAGCTTAAATTATATCTACCATACATAGAGATGAAAGCTAGTTACATTATGGAATTTTAACAAATATAAACTTGGAGAGCATTATGCTTTCTCATGTGTGATCAAGTGCGAAGTATGAACAATGAAAGGCAATGCTGATATCCATTGAAAACTTACTCGAGGACGAGCAAGGTTAAAGCATGGGGGACATGTTGACAGTGAATTACCGTCAACCTAGAGTACATGTTATACATTGGTTTCGATTATGATTTGCAACTAACCCGCCACTAGACATACTAATGATGTAACAATTTCACTTGTGAATGTGGTATTTGGAGTATGTTGTTTACGCAGGATTTAGGCACTAAAAGGAGCACTTCCGTGAGAAGTTCAATGAGCACTTTGCGAGAAGATCATGAAGCCCGGTACAAGTCAACACTCGAGGTAAATATGACTCCAAATAACCCAAGGACCACAATGTGAAGGCACAAAACTCTGGGGACTTAGACGGAAGATACAGAGGCTTGGACGACAAGACCTCCTAACTATTAACGCGGATAAAGACGTCAAAAGGCCACATAATCGTGAAGACAAAAGCTCACAATTGCAAGAGAAGCCCACACGCGAAAGATGGGCCCGAAACGGTCAAAAAAGCCCCTGTGCCGGCCGACCCATGCGGACCGGCCCAGCCCAGCTTCGTGGCGGTTCGAGCCGCCCTTTGGACTAGGATTGCTTTGGGGTATTAATAGTCTCGCTGCAAAAATTCGGACGACATCCATCCAGAGGAACTCAGCGAAACCTAGGAGAGAGTGATGACGGCCGCCGCGAGTCCTTGAAGTTGTCTATGAGATGGCCTAGGCCTACCTTAGCCGCCATGGCCTCCTTGCACGGTTGAGCCATGGTGGAGTTCCAGAGCTAGTTGAGGTCATCAATGGTATGTCCTCGGTGGAGATGATCTAAACATGTTTATTATGTGAGTAAAGTACTTCATGTCATCCGATCTTTTAGCGACTCGATTCCTCCTTTTATGATTTTGCTCTCACTTGGCTGTGCTTCATCTTTAAGCTATTCTAGATAGATTGCTTGGAGTGCTCTTGTAGTCATGGTAGCTAGAGGTGCATAACGGATCGACCAAGCGTTTTCAACTTGTTCTTCTTGAACTCGCCCTTGGCTAACCCGCACGAATAGGAGTGCGTTGTGACAGGACAGTGGCTCCAAAAGGCGGGCATCTTCGGAATCAGACCGGAGGATAGTAGTTTAAAGATGGCTTTGGATGACATGCATGTCGCGCTTGCTCTTTTGGCTAGAACTACGACTAGAAGACGATAGGCCTTAGTTTCCCTTGCTTGCTGTCGGTGTTTTAGACCGGCAACCTACTAAGGGGAGTACCCGAAGTAGATGAATGTGGCCTCGCCGTGATCGGTAACTCGAAGGAAGAGACACGTGGCACACAATTTAGACAGGTCCGGGCCGCGAGGTGCGTAATACCCTACGTCTTGTATGCTGTGTAGCTCTGGATTGATTGGGTGCGATTACAAGATGATGCAATCTTAAGCCGTGAGAGGGGGAGGGGTCCCTGCCTCACCTTATATAGTCCGGGAGGCAGGGTTACAAGTCGGTTCAGGGAGAGAGTACAAGTCGAGTACGTCTAGGAGTCCTCTATATAGTGCAGGACATGTACAGCTTCCTATCCGAGTACTTCTCCTTTATAGTCCTTGTGCTCCACGCTAGCAGGTGCCGTGCAGCGCAAGTCGGGTAGTCCCAGGGGCCCACCGAGTAGTCGGTCCTGGTACCCACCGAGGTAGTGGGCCCAGGGAGGTCCATACGACAAGCCCCCGAGTACTTTGTAGTCGAGAAGGATAGCTTCAAGTAGTCTTGACGGCCTTAACGAGTAGTCCTCAAGCGTCCCCGAGTACTACAAGTCAAAAGTCCTCAAGAGTAGTCGAAGCATCCCGAGGCTGGAATGTACTCCAGCTGATGTTTGAGCAATCCTGAAGTCTTCTCGAGTAGTCCCAAGCGTCCTCGAGTGCTGCCCTTGAAGGTCTTCAACAATGCCCATGTTGTCTTGAAGCCGAAACTGATATGGAAGTGCGATTGCAAAATCGCACTCCATATGGAGTAGCCCCCGAGCCTTAGGTTGAGTTGTAGACTCTGGCTGAGGGTCCATCTGAAGTTTCGGCAAGAATATCCCGAAAAATACGGAGAAAAAACCGAAGGACACGTGGCACGGAGCCCCCGAGCCTTGAGTCGAGTACTTCCTCTCGAATTGAAGGTTCATCTTTGTAAAATGTGTCCTGAGTTGCTCTTGAGTCTTGTCGCTACCCAGGAGGTTGAATAGAAGTAGTCGAGCCCCCGAGATGAAGTGCGTCGACTAGTAGAAGTTGAAGAGTCAGGCGCCGTCGCTGAGTCAGCCGAGCGCAGACTTATCCATCCGGCCGTTGGAGGGGCCGCTGTTGACTTATAAATAGAAGCCAAAACCCTTAGAGTTTCTCACCTCACGCACTCGCAGCCATTCCTAGCGGATCTAGCAAGGAAACACCGCCAGTGCGCACTGCCGCCGTTGAGAAGGCTGTAGATCCAAGCACGCCGCCGTAAGAAGCCACATCCGTAGCCCCCGAGCGAATGCGAGTGAAGACACCTTGCACTTGGAGAATGAAGCCCTCGCCATCGAAGGCCCTGAAGATCGCCGGCGGGAAGAAGAGGGCTCGTGAGGAGGCCGCCGGATCTGCTGCGGGGACGTCGCCACCAGTGTCTCCGCCGCGGCCAGATCCAAATCGAGAGTGGAAGAAATCCAAAGCCAAGACCGAAGATCTGCTGGCGCTGCTCAACAGCGGATTCTTGCGGGAGAAGGAGGTGGACATGTGGAGAGCCGCTGCAGGGGATCCGTACCCCATGGAGAAGAACCCGGACGAGATCCCAATGTTCACCCGGTTTGTGGAGCGGGGTCTGTCTCTTCCGGCCAGCGACTTCTTCAAGGGGCTGCTAGGGTACTACGGCATCGAGTACCTCAACCTCAACCCTAACGGTATCTTCCACGCCTCAGTCTTCGTACATTTCTGCGATGCCTTCTTGGGGATCAAGCCCCATTGGATCCTGTTCCGGAAGTTCTTCCGGGCGAAGCCTCAACCCAGCGCCAGCAATCCCCGAGTAGTGGGGGGAGCCGGGATCCAGATGAGGGAGGACGCCACGGAGCAGTACCTCTCCTACAAGCTGATTGATTCCAATCAGGTTTGGAAAGAGAAGTGGTTCTACGTGACCAACCACCACCCGGAGCTGCCGAAGCCAAGAGGGAAGCAGCCCAAGCACCGGCCGTGGTGGAACTCGGAGCCAACAATGCAGAAGGGTATCCAGCTACCCGAGCTGCTGGCGAAGATCAAGGCGCTGAGAGAAGCTGGGCTGAGGGCCGAACATGTGGCCTTCAGCTTCATGAAGTGAAGGGTGCAGCTGCTGATGGCCCGCGACACCCTAGGGTACGAGTACACCGGCGACGACGACACATCGCGGATGACCGGTGATGAAGTGGACGACGACGACAACGTCGACAGGCTGAGCAGGATCTTCAAGGATATGCCGGCGTACACGCCGTGCCCGGTGCCCGAGTATTCCGCCGCGCGCCCGCCAAAGAAGGTTGGTAGCCGTACCCTTTGTCGAGTACTCATTACAGAAGAGTAGTCGTGCTAACATTGTATGCTTCTTGCAGGATGACTTGGTGAATGTAACACCCAAAAATTTTAATTATTGTTTTAATAAAATTTTCTTAGCAACCAATGCTTGTTTAAGGATTTTTAAGGTTCATTTAATTTTTATAGGCATTTAATTATTTCTCTTAATTAAATCAATGAACCATAGGAGTTTATTGTTGCATTCATCTTTGGAGCACAATTTTTGGTTGGCTGAATTCAAACTCGTGTTTGAATTTAATTGTTTGTATTCCTTTGAAAAATTTGCAAAAGTTCCCTTTCCCCTCCCCAAGCTTTGGCCCGATCCGGCCAAGCGGCCAAATCCCCCGCACGGCCCGGCTAACCCCCCGCGGCCCTGCGCTTTGAAGCCCGGTTGGCCCCGGCCCACTCCACCGCTTTCCCCCTCGTCTCGGCTGCCCGAGGTGGGGCCCGACGGTCATCACCTTCACCTCGCCCCGGCCGGCCGTGCGCCCGCACCGAGCCGCACCCCGCCGCCTTGCCGGCCGCGCGCCCGCGCCTCCTCCCTTGGGCCCGCATGCCCGGGCGACCCGGGACGCCTATAAGAGCCGCCGCCACCTCCTACCCTACCCCTTTCGCCCCTACTCGCGTAACCCTAGCTACACCGCCCGACCTCCGAACCCTAGGCGCCGCCGCCGCCATCGAACTCCGCTGCGCGCGCCGTCTCTCCTTCGTCGTGGGACGGTGCGGGAGCTCCGCGTGGAGGTGAGAAGGCTTGCTTTGTGCCGCCGTGGACGCTCCCATGCCTTGAATCGCCGGCACGAGCTCGCCGAAGCCGCGGCCGCGCCGCCGGCCGTCCCTTGTCGTAGTGCGCCGCCGTCGTCGCCTATCTGTCGGGGTGGATACCTTGGTTGAGTTCACCACATCAAGCCACCGCATCTAGGACCTAATCCCATGCCCGGTCGCGCCCGGGAGCTCGGGATCGAGATCGCCGGCGTCCCTGCCGCCGCTCGCCGCCGTTCACGCCGCCGCTTGCCGCCGCTGAGCGCCTGCTCGCGATCCCCGCCGTCCATCTCTTGATCTGCGGCCCAGATCTATTCCGTCACCAGGTCAACCGACAGCGTACCGGTCAACACAGTGGCGACCCGGTCGTTTTTGCAAAAAAGACCCTAGCCTTTTTAAGTGTCGCATGCCGGTCCTCCCACCAAAGAAAAACCCTAGCAAATGGGTCCTTTTCCTTGCGTTTCGAACCCTAGGTTTTTAGAGTTCTGTGCCCGCAGTCCAGCCCTTGGAGTTTAGAGTTTTAGCCCCTGAGTTTTTTATAAAATTACGTTTTAGCCCCGAGTTTTTGCGGTTAGGCCCCGTAAGCCTAGTTTTCTGCGAGAATAGCCCCCGTACCTTATTTCGGTCGTAGATTACGCGTTCTAGCTCCGTTTTTAGCGTTCTTTATATCCGGTTGTTCGTCTCGACGAGTAGATCAGTTTAGTGAAGCTTTTGTTCCTGTTTGAAGTGATTGGTGAATTGTTTTCTTATTTTGTTGTTTTGTCTCTTGCATGTGAATGTGTGATGCGTAGAGAACGAGCCGTCCGAAGATTATTTACGTGGTGAAGACTTGAAGACTACGAGCAAATCCGGATCTTGTGAGAGGCAAGTGTCCTTGGTCATACCCGTTTTATCCTATATGA
Organism: Cenchrus americanus; assembly: GCA_947561735.1. Taxonomy (NCBI): domain Eukaryota; kingdom Viridiplantae; phylum Streptophyta; class Magnoliopsida; order Poales; family Poaceae; genus Cenchrus; species Cenchrus americanus. Next base: position 140,414,494 of record OX387240.1, read on the forward strand.
ACATGCATTTAATCACCGTATTTATCTTCCTTGCTTGCATTAATTTTGACGGGTTCCTATTAAGGACTATGCCTAGATTCTTTTGACCGTTGCCTTGTAAGCCGGGTTACTTAATTAATCTTGATGGTAGATGCTTTGCTTAGTTGCTCAATTGGGTTGGTAATAAACAACGTGATATCCGTTTATGCTCTATGTTCTTTGATAGTAATTTAATTGCAAGACCATATGCTTAATTGGAACATGGAGAACCACCCGGGACAACGGTACAACCACAAGGCTATATGGCTCGGCTTGGCTGAATAATTAGAGACCTTGGTGTTGTGGTGATCTTACCGAAAGGGACAAATGGGGAGGCGTTGACGGAGTATAGACCTGCTCTAGCGGGGAGTTGGGCTTTGCTAAGACACGGTACCCGCTAGGGAGCTTTATGCCCCGCTTCGTCCCGAAACCTAGTGGGTTGCTACACATTAGGGAATCTTTGTAAAGGCCTCGTAGCGTCCCTATGCAATCACACCTCGGCGGTGTGGTATGATGCACGATCGGCATCGCGTGGTTGGGTCTAAAGCTCTTCGGAGTTTTTACGCGACTTGTGGGTAAAGATGTACAACCTCTGCAGAGTGTTTAAAACTAATCGATTAGCCGTGCTCACGGTCAAGAGCGGCTGGACCCTCACATGATTAATCTATCGGAAGATGAATTTAATTTATTCTTTACCTTATGATTCATGGTTATGATGTTACACATTAATTGTGGGATGGTATACACTTACATTTGCTAGTAAGTAAGTTGCTTAATAAAATTTGATCAACTAAAATGCTAACCTGCTTAAACCCCTTGGCCACCCACTTATACAGCCTTGCATGTTTATTATGATATTCCTCTCTTGCTGAGTACGACATGTGCTCATGCTTGTTTATTTATTGCATCTACACAACCCGGATTGCTGCTCAGACTAGAAGTTTGATGAGGAGTGCTAGGCGTGCGTGCCATCGGTCGGTTCACTGTGGAGTTCCTTTACGAAGATCCGCTGCTAGTTGCTCGCTCGATGATACGTTGTTGAGACTATTGGTCATGTAATGGTTTTAATACTCTCTCTTACGCTTTGGCACTTTGTATCGATATTCACCGAGTCATTACGTGTGTGTAATTTGATCCTGGCGCACATGTAATTCATGCATTCGAGTTTGTCTTCAAATTCGGGTGTGACAAAGTGGTATCGAGCCGTGTTGATCGTAGGGACGTTAGCCTAGTTGGAAAATGGTCGAATTTAAGGATTATAATACCATAGAAGCCATTCCTACTTCATGCTATGCTTTAATTCTATTTTAATACACTTATCCTTGCTTTTAACCTCATCCTTGATAATCTACTTGTTCTCTACCTTACCTTGATCAATCTTTTCACTCTAAACTTCCTTGATCTTGCCTTAAGGAACCTTTAGCATCTGCTGTAATCCTCTCCAATCTTTCATTATCCTACCCTACACGTGTTCCTGATCGTTCCCAGTAATCAAGTGACCCCATCTTGTTCATCTCAACGATCTTCTTCAATAGGATATAGGAGCTTTAAGATCTTTCTTAGAAAAATCGATAGATGCGAGCGTCTTAACGTGTGCTTAGTTTAGAGGTGTGTTTGAATGTTTGATTTTGTGATAAATGCTTGATTTGGATCTTTGTTTGAGTGCGGTGTGTTGTGGAGTGATGACCACAATGACACCGAGTTTAGTAGTTAGCTTGTTAGTGGGGGTGTAATTCCTTCCCGATCCTCGCAACCTTGAGTAATCTTTGCTTTATCTATCCTTCCTTTTACCTAACCTTCTTTTCCTCCCCAACAAATCTTGTGGATACAAAATCTGTTCCCGCAGCTCTCTGACATAGCAGTAATGTTTTGGTTATATCTCAAGCTACAGAATTCCAAACGACATGAAACCAGTTGGGTTAGTTCACAAATTCCATATAGGATTTTCTATCAAAAATTCAGCACCATCCAATGTATATTCTGGGAGTTATGAATGAAACATTGGAGCTACCAGAATCTGGAAACTCTGCTGACCCAGTCAACTTGTTTATTTTGTATCTGAACTTCTAGATCTCCGATTGAGTTGATTCCAGTTGGATTAGTTTCATAATTTCATACCCCCTGTTCTGGAGAAATTTCATAATTTATGGATATCAATAATGATAGTTGCACTTGGTTTAGTGGGGCAAGCATAATCTGTCTTAATCTGGAAGTTCGTGTTGCTTCATCTTTCGGAGTTATCTCTTTACTCTAGTATTTAAATCTCATGATCCTAACCCTCAGATGGTGAACACCAGGTTTGGATCCACATCAGAGGACGAGTGGCCGTTTTAGTATCACTCAACAGCAAAGTCAAATGGATCCGGCGATGCGGCGGTTTACGGCGCACGGATGCGGCTTCTCCGGGACATGTCCACCAACATGACAAGCATGCGAGGCTCGGATAAATCAGAACCAGCCTCATAAGGACAAGCACCAACAGTTCATGAGCCATTGCCCGCCGGTGTTTTCTCATGCAGTTGATCCATTGGAGGCTGACGATTGGCTGAAGACAGTGGAGAAGATGCTCACCATCGCACAGTGCGACGATAGAGAGAAGGTCTTGTATGCTTCAGGTCGACTTCAGGGGACAGCGTCAGCTTGGTGGGATGCCTACGTTGCCGCTCATGCCACCCCTGATGCTATCACTTGGCAGGAGTTCACCACCAGCTTCAGGAGCTATCATATACCTGCCAGCCTTATGAAGTTAAAGAAGAAGGAGTTCCTGGCACTCAAGCAAGGAGAGATGTCTGTGATAGAGTACAGGGACAAGTTCGTTGAGTTGTCTCGTTATGCTCCTGAGGAGGTTGTTGATGATGTGAAGAAGCAAGAGTTGTTCTTGGAGGGATTAGCCGAACCACTCCGGTACCAGCTCATATCCCACACTTTTCCATCCTTTCAGATGTTGCTAGACAAGGCCATTGGTTTAGAGTGCATTCGCAAGGAGTTGGAAGACCTAAAGAGGAAAGCCACCACCCCCGGACGATCTGGGAAGTAACACTCGCCCTCGCTTTAATCCACCTCAAGAGACTCCTTTTCGGTTTGGAAGCCCCATTGAGGACTTTGGTCAACGGCGGTTTCGGTATCCGGTGCGAGCGGACTTCACGACCCCGTCCTCTACGGAGTCGTCGGATGGCGCCGGTGGTTACCCCCGGTGAAGACTAGCAACCCTAGAGGTAGCGCACCGCTTGAGGTGTGGAAAGGTTGGGCATTATGTAAATGCCTGCCCTAAGAGGAATGCCCCCAACACTCCGGCCACGAGTCGGCATAGCCGGCGGACGAGGAACGAGAGCCGGATTTCGAAGGGCGGCAAGGGAAAACGAGAATTTTGCACATGGTAGAGTCAACCACGTGAGTGCGAGAGGCTGCTCAAGAGAACCCCGAGTAGTGTTCGGCATGTGTCTTGTCAACTCCGCTCTCGCTTCGGTTGTGTTTGATGCTTTGGAGCAACTCATTCTTTCATTACTTCTCAACTGCGCGGCTAGACTTAACATCCCCATGAGCACCATGCCACGTCCCATGCTAGTAAGTTCGGCAAGAGGAGACATGAAGGCAATATACGGATGTAACGGGGTTAATCTTCGGATTTTGGGGAAGGATTTTCAAGCGAGACCCCATAGTGTTGGATTATATTGGCATTGATGTGGTACTTGGAATGGGATGGTTGGGTAAGTTCAAAGGAGAAATCCGGTACGCCACGAAGTCGGTTCTCCTCACCGCGTTTAGACGGCGAACAGATTGAATTTGCGGCTCTACCATCGGTAGAAGTGTGTTCGATAAACCGGATGAATGGTGAATCTTTGGAGGACATTAAGGTGGCGTGTGATTACCCGGATGTGTTCCCGGATGAGGCTGCCGGGTATGCCGCCCGATCGAGAAGTTGAGTTTGTTATCGATCTTTTACACAGTGCGCACCTATCTCTAAGCGCCCCTACGGAATGTCTAGTGATCAATTATTTGAGCTTAAGAAGCGATTAAGGAGCTATTGGAGAAGGGATTCATTCGTCCTAGTTCATCACCTTGGGGAGCACCGGTTATCTTTGTGGAGAAGAAGGATGGTACTCAGCGGATGTGTGTGGATTACCGATCGCTCAACGATGTTACTATCAAGAATAAGTATCCATTGCCCCGCATTGACGATTTGTTTGATCAGATGAGAGGTGCTAAGCTGTTCTCAAAGATTGATTTACGTTCCGGTTATCATCGGATGAGGATCGGATTATCGGATATTCCTAAGGCTTGCGTTCACTACTAGGTATGGACTCTATGAGTACACGGTCATGTCTTTTGGATTAACCAATGCACTGCCTACTTCATGTATACGATGAACAAAGTTTTTATGGAGTATCTGGATAAGTTTGTTGTGGTGTTCATTGATGACATCTTGATTTACTCCAAGAATGAGAAGGAGCATGAAGAACATCCGAGGCTTGTGTTGCGAAAGGCGAGAGAGCATCAGTTGTATGCCAAGTTTAGCAAGTGTGATTTTTGGTTGAAGGAAGTCTCTTTCCTTGGGCATATCATCACAGATGGTGGTATTTCAGTGGATCCAGCAAAGGTCAGTGACGTATTGAAATGGGAGCCGCCACGGACTGTCAAGGAGATCAGGAGTTTCCTTGGCCTTGCAGGGTATTATCGTCGGTTCATTGAAGGGTTCTCTAAAGTAGCAAAGCCCCTTACATCCCTCTTGGAGAAGGATAAAGAGTTTAAGTGGACTGAGGCCTGTCAAGCCAGTTTTGAGGAATTGAAGAAGAGGTTGACTTCAGCTCCAATTCTAGTGATGCCAGACTTGCAAAAGAGTTTTGATATCTACTGCGATGCGTCCCGACAAGGTTTAGGTTGTGTTCTCATGCAGGAAGGACATGTTATAGCCTATGCATCTCGACAGGTTGAGGAAACATGAGCTGAATTATCCTACCCATGATGCGGAGTTAGCGGCGGTGGTTCACGCGCTGAAGATTTGGAGACACTACGTTATGGGAACCAAGTGCCAGATTTATACAGATCATAAGAGTTTAAAGTATATCTTCACTCAGAAAGATTTGAATATGAGACAACATCGCTGGTTAGAGCTGATCAAGGATTATGATCTGGAGATACACTATCATCCTGGGAAGGCAAACTTGGTGGCAGATGCTTTGAGTCGGAAGGGACATGCCAACATGGCTTTGACATTCCGGTTGCCTGAAGAGTGATGAAGGAGTTTGAGAAACTCAATCTGGGGATGGTTGCTCAAACCGAAGGAGTTACCTTGGAGGTAGAGTCTGTCTTGGAGCAGGAGATACGCAAAGGACAACTGGAAGATATAGAGATAAAAGAAATCAGAGAGACTATGGAAAAGGGTAAAGCCACGGATTTCACGAGAGGATGATCGGGGAACTATATGGTTTAGGAACGGGATTTGTGTGCACGATGTGGGAGATCTCCGAAAGACCATCTTAAGAGAGGCTCATGATTCGGCTTATTCCATTCACCCGGGAAGCACCAAGATGTATCAAGATCTCAAGTAGAGGTATTGGTGGTATGGGATGAAGAGGGATGTGGCGGCCCATGTGGCCTTGTGCGACACTTGTCATAGGGTTAAAGGCGAGCATCAAAAGCCGGCGGGATTGCTTCGGCCGTTGAAGGTGCCGAGTGGAAGTGGGAAGAGATTGGTATGGATTTCATTGTTGGGTTGCCCCGTACTCGTGATGGGTATGATTCAATATGGGTTATAGTGGATCGTCTAACAAAGGTTGCTCACTTCATACCGGTGCGAACCACCTATACGGGGGCAAAGCTAGGCGAGTTGTACTGTCCGGGATCGTGTGCTTGCATGGTGTACCTAAGAAGATAGTGTCCGATAGAGGTACTCGGTTCACATCTCGTTTACGGGAAAAGCTTCATGAATCCTTGGATACAAAGTTAACTTTCGGCTCGGCCTATCACCCACGGACGGATGGACGGACGAGAGGACTAACCGGATTCGGAGGACATGTTGAGAGCTTGTGCTCTTAAGCATGGAGGTAGGCAGGGATAAGAGTTTGCCCTACGGCGAGTTTTCTTACAACAACGGTTACCGAGGCTAGCCTCAAGATGGCACCCTTCGAGGCATTGTATGGGAGAAAGTGTAGAACACCTTTGTATTGGAGCCAAACGGGAGAGAGTCGGTTGTTTGGAACCGATATCATTAAGGAAGCGAGAAAGACAAGTTCGGATCCTAAGAGAAAACTTGAGGGCAGCCCAATCAAGGCGAGAAAAGTTATGCGGATGGAAAGAGGAGAGATGTGGTCCTCCAAGAGGGTGACTATGTGTACCTAAAGGTGTCACCGATTAGAGGTTTGCGCAGGTTTAAAGTGAAGGGAAAGTTGTCACCTCGCTTTATCGGGCCTTTCAAGATCTTAGAGAGAGTGGGAGAAGTAGCCTACAGGTTGGAGTTACCAAATCAGCTCTCGGATGTGCATGACGTGTTCCATATCTCTCAATTGAAAAAGGGTCTCCAACCTCATGATAAAGAGCCACTACCTATGGATGGTTTGACCGTCAAGGAGGATCTCACTTACACTGAACGTCCCATCAGGATCTTGGAAACTTTAGCACGTGTTACAAGGAATCGGGTGATCCGGATGTGCAAGGTGCAGTGGAGTAATCATGCAGAGGATGAGGCAACTTGGGAAAGAGAGGATGAGCTGAAGGAAGACTATCCAGATCTTTTTGTTGATCCTTCCGAATCTCGAGGACGAGATTCATCTTAAGGGGGTAGGATTTGTAACACCCAAAAATTTTAATTATTGTTTTAATAAAATTTTCTTAGCAACCAATGCTTGTTTAAGGATTTTTAAGGTTCATTTAATTTTTATAGGCATTTAATTATTTCTCTTAATTAAATCAATGAACCATAGGAGTTTATTGTTGCATTCATCTTTGGAGCACAATTTTTGGTTGGCTGAATTCAAACCTGTGTTTGAATTTAATTGTTTGTATTCCTTTGAAAAATTTGCAAAAGTTCCCTTTTCCTCCCCAAGCTTTGGCCCGATCCAGCCAAGCAGCCAAATCCCCCGCACAGCCCAGCTAACCCCCGCGGCCCCGCGCTTCGAAGCCCAGTTGGCCCCGGCCCGGCCCACTCCACCGCTTTCCCCCTGTCTCGGCGCCGGGTGGGGCCCGACGGTCATCACCTTCACCTCGCCCCGGCCGGCCGTGCGCCCGCACCGAGCCGCACCCCCGCCGCCTTGCCGGCCGCGCGCCCGCGCCTCCTCCCTTGGGCCCGCATGCCCGGGCGACCGGGACGCCTATAAGAGCCGTCGCCACCTCCTACCCTACCCCTTTCGCCCCTACTCGCGTAACCCTAGCTACACCGCCCGAGCCTCCGAACCCTAGGCGCCGCCACCGCCATCGAACTCCGCTCGCGCCGTCTCTCCTTCGTCGTGGGACGGTGCGGGAGCTCGCGTGGAGGTGAGAAGGCTTGTTGTGCCGCCGTGGACGCTCCCATGCCTTGAATCGCCGGCACGAGCTCGCCGGAGCCGCGGCGCGCGCCGGCCGCCCCTTGTCGTAGTGCGCCGCCGTCGTCGCCTATCTGTCGGAGTGGATACCTTGGTTGAGTTCGCCACGTCGAGCCCTGCATCTAGGACCTAATCCCATGCCCGGTCGCGCCCGGGGAGCTCGGGATCGAGATCGCCGGCGTCCCTGCCGCCGCTCGCCGCCGTTCACGCCGCCGCTTGCCGCCGGCCGAGCGCCCGCTCGCGATCCCCGCCGTCCATCTCTTGATGCGCGGCCCCGGATCTATTCCGTCACCAGGTCAACCGGCAGCGTACCGGTCAACACGGTTGCGACCCGGTCGCTTTTGCAAAAAAGACCCTAGCCTTCTTAAGTGTCGCATGCCTGGGTCCTCCCACCAAAGAAAAACCCTAGCAAATGGGTCCTTTTCCTTGCGTTTCGAACCCTAGGTTTTTAGAGTTACGTGCCCGCAGTCCAGCCCTTGGAGTTTAGAGTTTTAGCCCCCGAGTTTTTTATAAAATTACGTTTTAGCCCCGAGTTTTTGCGGTTAGGCCCCCGTAAGCCTAGTTTTCTGCTTGAGAATAGCCCCCGTACCTTATTTCGGTCGTAGATTACGCGTTCTAGCTCCGTTTTTAGCGTTCTTTATATCCGGTTGTTCGTCTCGACGAGTAGATCAGTTTAGTGAAGCTTTTGTTCCTGTTTGAAGTGATTGGTGAATTGTTTTCTTATTTTATTGTTTTGTCTCTTGCATGTGAATGTGTGATGCGTAGAGAACGAGCAGTCCGAAGATTTTTTCTGTGGTGAAGACTTGAAGACTCTGAGCAAATCCGGATCTTGTGAGAGGCAAGTGTCCTTGGTCATACCCGTTTTATCCTATATGAACATGCATTTAATCACTGTATTTATCTTCCTTGCTTGCATTAATTTTGACGGGTTCCTATTAAGGACTATGCCTAGATTCTTTTGACCGTTGCCTTGTAACTGGGTTACTTAATTAATCTTGATGGTAGATGCTGCTTAGTTGCTCAACTGGGTTGGTAATAAACAACGTGATATCCGTTTATGCTCTATGTTCTTTGATAGTAATTTAATTGCAAGACCATATGCTTAATTGGAACATGGAGAACCACCCAGGACAACAGTACAACCACAAGGCTATATGGCTCTGGCTTGGCTGAATAATTAGAGACCTTGGTGTTGTGGTGATCTTACCTGAAAGGGACAAATGGGGAGGCGTTGACGGAGTATAGACCTGCTCTAGCGGGGAGTTGGGCTTTGCTAAGACACGGTACCCGCTAGGGAGCTTTATGCCCCGCTTCGTCCTGAAACCTAGTGGGTTGCTACACATTAGGGAATCTTTGTAAAGGCCTCGTAGCGTCCCTATGCAATCACACCTCGGCAGTGTGGTATGATGCCTGATCAGCATCGCGTGGTTGGGTCTAAAGCTCTTCGGGGTTTTTACGCGACTTGTGGGTAAAGATGTACAACCTCTGCAGAGTGTTTAAAACTAATCGGTTAGCCGTGCTCACGGTCAAGAGCGGCCTGGACCCTCACATGATTAATCTATCGGAAGATGAATTTAATTTATTCTTTACCTTATGATTCATGGTTATGATGTTACACATTAATTGTGGGATGGTATACACTTACATTTGCTAGTAAGTAAGTTGCTTAATAAAATTTGATCAACTAAAATGCTAACCTGCTTAAACCCCTTGGCCACCCACTTATACAGCCTTGCATGTTTATTATGATATTCCTCTCTTCTTGAGTACGACATGTGCTCACGCTTGTTTATTTATTGCATCTACACAACCTGGATTGCTTTGCTCGGACTAGAAGTTTGATGAGGAGTGCTAGGCGTGCGTGCCATCGGTCGGCTTGCACTGTGGAGTTCCTTTACGAAGATCCGCTGCTAGTTGCTCGCTCGATGATACGTTGTTGAGACTCTTGGTCATGTAATGGTTTTAATACTCTCTCTTACGCTTTGGCACTTGTATCGATATTCACCGAGTCATTACGTGTGTGTAATTTGATCCTGGCGCACATGTAATTCATGCATTCGAGTTTGTCTTCAAATTCGGGTGTGACGATGAAGTTCGTCTCCGAGCCGGCATCGCCTCCTCAACTTGTCGAGGTCCCAGAGGAAGGGAAGGACAAGGCCAAGGAGCCGCGAGAAGTGGGCGAAGGAGACGACACAGTTGTCGTTGAAGACACATCAGAGGAGGGCGATGATGAAGAAACTCTACAGGAGCGCTTCCAGATGTGGTTAAGGTTTAGCCGCCCTGGATTGCCGCACGTTCCTCTCATTCAGGATCCGCCGGCTAGCCTGGAGGCTAGTCTGCCCGGGCCGCCAAGGAAGCCGCGCAACGTGGCCCGGAAGCGCGTGGCAAAGAAGTTGAAGGTTTCGGAGACCACGTCCCAGGAGGTAGGCCGTCTTGAATAGGGTAGTCGAGTACTTATGTCTCGATGTTGTGTGTTGATGACGAAGTTTTTTTGCTTGCAGGAGATGCCGCCTTCCGACCCCATTGAGCAGGGTGACGAAGGCGATTGGGACATAGTGGGGGAGCCAGCTGGGGGTAGTCGTAGCCCAGCCCCCACCGTAGAAGAGCTCTTGGCGCAGTTGGAGCGCCAGCCCCCTGTTGCTCGGGGGGAGCATAGAACCGGCCGTCGCTACTGCGAAGAGGCGGCGGCCTGCGGAGGCGCGGGAGGAGGCACCTGCCGAGGCAGGACTGGTCGACATCCCCAGTATCCTCGGCGCCCCAACCGTGACGGTGGTCCGATCGAGCTTGTAAGTGTTGATCCTTCCCGAGTAGTGCATTGGATGTGGTAGTCGTACTGGTTGACAACCAGCTTGTACACTCTGCAGGAAATCGACGGACTTGACCTGGGAGGGTGATGAGCCCGCCACAGCGATGGCAGAAGATGAAGCCGCGCCGCCCGCTGAGGAGTCCACTCCCGCCCCTCAGGCGGAGTCCGAGGCGCCGGCCGCAGAGGCTACGTTGCCCGAGGCTGGCGTCGTTGAAGGTGAGTACTCTGCTCAGGTGCGAATAATCCCGAAAAGTAGTCGTAGCCGCCAGGTATGACTGATACAGTTGTCATTTGATGACAGGTGTTGAAGCCGAGGGAAGCGATATCCCGTCGGCGGTGCCCGTCGAAGACGTGATGCCGGAGACTCAGGGAGCTGCCGGAGGAGCCCCCGAGCCGATGGAGGTGGCCGTCGGAGAAGCCGCCGCGACGACTGGAGGAGAGGGCGGCGACGCGCTGCCAGAACCCGCTCTGGAGGTAGTCGTGCGCTCGCCGGAGATCCATGACGCGGAGCCAATCCGCTCAGCACCAATGGCTGGAACCGCGACGAGTAGTCGAGGCGGGACAGAGTTGTTGGCAGATGATCTAGTCGACCCAGCGATGCTGGCTTGTCACCTGGAGGCGGTGCGCCAGGCCGAGCAATGGATGAAGGTGAGTAGTCGACACCTTTGAGTAGTCAATCCTTTAGTGTTGAGTACCCAGTTGATATGTGTTGTCTGTTGCAGGACGTCGCGGAGAGGTCCCGGCAGAAATCTGAGATGCTTCAAGGGTACGACGATGCGGTGCTCCGAGCTGAAGCCTTAGAGGAACAACTCGTAAAGTCCCGGAAGCACGCCGCCGCCATGCAGTCGAAGTTGGACACCGCCGCCATGCAGTCGAAGCTGGACACCGCCTTCGCCCAGTATCACAATGACATCCAAGAGATGCAGGCAAAGAGCGACGATCTGGTGCGGAAGAACAAGTCTCTCCGCAACAAGAATAAAGGTACGCGACCACCTTGTCGGGAACTTGTTGATGGTAGCTTGAGGTAGTCTGACCCACTTTGCCTTTGTTGGTTGCAGAGCTTGAGACGCACGTCGATCAGCTCAAAGCTTCAGAGACCGATCTGAAGAACCTCTTCTACCGGGAGCAAGAGGCCCGCCAGGTACTGGAGTATGATTATAAGGAGCTTGCTTATGAGTGCGACAAGCACATGGAGCTCCGTATTGCATCAGATCGTGACCTCGTCAACTGCTACAAATCCTTGCAGAAGCTGAACGAGGACTGCGAGAAGCTGCGGGATCAACTCAAGAAACTCGAGGAAGCCGCACTCCCCATTGCGAGGCTGCTGGTGCCTCATCCTGGCGGTCCGAAGATAGCTCCACTGGTGGACCGGCTGAAGGAAGCCCCCAGCCGCCTGGCGACCTACGTCAAGCACTTGGCGAAGTCGATCCCCAACCAGGTTCTAGCCTTCATGAAGTCGTACTTCCCGAGGGCTCCTGTGGACGTAGTCGCCGGCGGGCTAGCCGCCAACTGCACCGACGAGCAATACACGGAGCTGCTGGAGCAGATGGCGCCCATTGCTGAACAAGTGGCCGAGAAGCTCAATCTCCAGTAGTCCTGTAATGTTAGCTCGTAGCAGTAATTGTACATAAACAATTGTAATGAGCTTGTTTAAGTATGAATGAAGAGAACTTCCATGAATGAGTACTCGTTATCGCGATCTGTGAGTGCGGAGTCCCATCGTGGAGTCGTCGCGAGTAGTCGTACTCACCGGTAGCCCCGTTGAGGGAAGTAGATAGTAAACTAATTGATGGATAATCAAACTTTATTACTGAAGAAGTACTCCTAGATGACCAGGGCCGTTGTTACAGAGTAGTCGCCCGGACCCGGAGGCCGCCTACGGCTAAGTAGTGCTAGGGCGTATAGCCGCTTACAGCAGTAGATCCATTAGTAGCCGTGTAGGCTGGATCTAGAAGTACATGGTCTCTTAGTAGACCGCTGCTGGAGTCCTTTGTCGCTCGTTGCAGCCTGGGATCCGTTAGTAGACGCATGGGCTGGATCCTGGAGAGGAGTAGTCCGGAGACGGGTGCCTGGACCCGGAAGCTGCTTACAGCGAAGGGGTCTTGATGTAGTCGTATAGACTTGAGCTCCCAGGGTAGTCGTGTAGACTAGGCGTAGAATCGACAGAGTTGGTCGATGTTCCACGAGTTGTTGACGTCTTCGCCTTCAAGCGTCTGGAGGCGGTAGGAGCCCGGTCCGGTCACCTTTGCAACTGTGAAGGGACCTTCCCAGGGCGAGCTGAGCTTGTGTAGTCCTTCCGTGTTCTGGATGCGACGGAGGACAAGATCACCAACGTTGAAGGAGCGTTCCTTGACGTTGCGATCATTGTAGTGTCGGATACCCTCTAGGTACCTTGCTGATTGGACGAGGGCGGCACAGCGAGCTTCTTCGAGTTCGTCGATGTAGCCGCTTTTTGAGGGTGTCGAGCACTTATATAGTCCGGGAGGCAGGGTTACAAGTCGGTTCAGGGAGAGAGTACAAGTCGAGTACGTCTAGGAGTCCTCTATACAGTGCAGGACATGTACAGCTTCCTATCCGAGTACTTCTCCTCTATAGTCCTCGTGCTCCACGCTAGCAGGTGCCGTGCAGCGCAAGTCGGGTAGTCCCAGGGGCCCACCGAGTAGTCGGTCCTGGTACCCACCGAAGTAGTGGGCCCAGGGAGGTCCATATGACACTTGCTCCTTACCTTGTCGACGTTCATAGATGCGATCAACCTTATGCTATAACTCATATATCTTTAAGGTTTATCTTCTTATGCAATCAATGCTTCGTGTTAGGTTAGATCGATGGGTTAGATGGAGAATCCTAGGAGTTTGCTTCTGATCCTTGGATTGACAAATCTAGGGAGGACCCTCCTTGGTGAAAAAGGCACCAAGTCACCCGTAGGCTTGTGGTGAACTTGAGCACGGTTTTGAACCGTCAACAGTCTGCGCAGAGGGGGCAGACGGTCCGCAGGTCGTGCGCGGGCGGTCCAAAAAACAGCCCCAAACCTCCAGTATGCACCGGCGAAAACGGATGGTCCGGGCAAGCACCGCAGACGGTCCGAGCCGCGCAAACTGTCTGGCCACCCTAGGCGGACGGTCCGACCAACTCCTTCCAACAAAAACCTACCAACTTGATAGATCGAAACAAAGCGACACAAGAACTCGCGAAGAACACGACGAATAAATGACTCTCAACACCTCGTGGATGGTGCGCATGGAGGTCGCAGACTATCCGCAAGGCTCGCAAACAGCAGCCTGAGCCTGACCTCTTGAAGGTCAACCCTTCCTTCCCTTTGCCCGATCTCTCAATTTAACCAAGGGATTGCTATCAAATCATAGGTGAGGATGAAGGATCTCTAGGAGATGTTATACCTACAAACTTGTAGCCTCAAAACCACTGAATCGAGAGAGTAATCGAGATTCTACCGAGCTCAACCATAATGCTAGTGTTACAACTGAGATCCTTTAATTGGTGGCCAAATCCGGAGTTTGAGGGGTCAAGATCAAACGCAAAGATGCACAAAACATCTATACATGACCCCCATAAAGAAATCTGAACCCAAACCCCTCAGAATTGAAGGAACAAGCCGTGCAAGAAAATCCAATGAAAATAGCTCGAAAAAGACATGAAAATCACTCGAGTCACAAGATGGAAATCGACGCAACCATGAATGCTTCAATACACTCAGAGGTCAGATTCTCTACCAAACGGTGAAGAAAATCAAAGCCAAAAGAGCAGGGAAATGAGAAACAGTCCGGATGGATGAGTTGCCCTGAAACCCTAAAGCAATATATATGAAGTCTCTCTGGGTTGGGTAAATGACCAAGATACCACTATAGAACTTAAAATGAGATACACACCCCTTAGGAGCAATATGGTTAAGTACTCCTCTTCATCGGGCGGCCACGCCTTCACTGCAGTCCGCGTCCTCCCGATGGCATCCCTGTGATCCCGTCTCGTAGCTTCTCGGTGTGCCCAGATCTCATGTCTGCCCGCCGAGCCTCCGATCTTAGTTTTGAGGCTCCACCAAGTAACCCGACGGTTTTGTGGTGAACCACCGCAAACCTCGCTTGCAGACTATGGTCATGAGATGTTACCATGCACTGGCTCGAGTCGACGACTTCGTCTTGCTTTTCTTGCCACCATGCGGCCCGCACTTGATCCCGTTCGGCCACCGGGTCCATATGGTCGAGCCTACTTGTCTCTCCACTCCTCGAAGACCCCGCAAGGCTAAGACCTTTCGCACCTGCTCTTCACCTGCACCTACGCAAATCAAGCCGCAACCTACACCTACAATACTCGGTCAAGAGTTAGTCCACACCATGTTGTCAATCACTCATCACAACAAGGAGCGACCATCCACTGGTCCTCGGACGGTCCGGTCCTCAGCAGCTAGAGCTGCTCTGCATCTAGCAGCTAGAGCTCATGGTGCTACCACCAGCACAGCATGGCGGTCGTGGTGGTAGCACAGCTCCCGCTGCCCCGCCTACCGCGTCTCGCACGCCTACTTCTTGTTGAACTTCCTCGTCGATTGGAGCTTAATTGGACGTCGGGTATGGTCGGTGAGGGAGCGTGACCACACTTCGACACCATCATGGGAGATGGAAGGGCGTCCACATGCGAGCAATCGTGGGATGTCGTCGCGCCACTCGTGACCGCCATGATTCATGCGCCATCGCTTGTCCCACCATAGTCGGTGCTTGAGCAGCTCACCCCTTTGATCTCTATCGCACCTCTTCCTTGTCGGAGGGCCGCCACTGCTCCCATGTGTCGCGCCACTGCAGTCGCCGGATTTGAGAGGTGGAGGAAAAGGGAGGGAGGCATCGCGAAGAGGAGTCGTCGGCTAGGCTACCCACAGCGAGCATATGCAGGAGAGGGAAGTAGGGGCACACCGTCGGGGTCTATGGCTGTCGGCCGGCCTCCTACGCACAAACGTGACATGGAGCAGCGAGCCAACATATTGCCTTGGCAAGGAGAAGGGGAGGAGGATTGAGGAGTTTGACATAGTAGACGGCAAACGTGACAGAATGCTATTTTTAGGTAGCATTGCATTATTTCAATGATATTTTATGAAGCGACAATCTTTGAATGATATTTTTCGGATTTGGTGATATTTAGATGCTATGAGACCAATTTTCCCTTTCTAGAATCGACTACATCCCCTATTTTACTCCACACGATGCCTTACAGATCTGTCGCACCTCTTCACCTTATCTCTTGACACGTGACAAAAATGGTGTCAACAGCAGCGCGCTACAAAGTGGTCGCCGAGAAAGCAATTGATGCACTTGCCGGCAAGATCCCCTGAAACGGGTGAGGCCCTGGTGGGGGAGGCAACCGAGGCGGAGAGGATGGAGCCTTCCGCTTCCGTGGCTCCTTCACCTCCCACCCCTCCTCATCAGTTACACGTGCGACCGGTGGACCACGGTGAGCATCCGCCATGAAGCCAGAGGGAGGCAGAGGCGTTGGCGGGGCAAGCTGCACCTCCAGCTGGCCAATTTTAAACATTGCTTAAGGAGACATATTTTTGATGTGTTGGCTGACACCGTTCTCTACATCACAAAACCGTACAATCTTGTCATCCTTGCTATGTTTGCATGTGCCACTACATAACTTTGAACTTGGGTAGCAAAGCATTCCAAAATGCCTTAAAATTAACTAGTGTTAATCTTTTAGTACCACTTTGCTCCATATGTTATACATGATCTTTTAGGGCACTCCTAGTGTAGAAACTACCCATAGTTTCTATAGCCTTGGATTTTGTACCAAAGAAACCATGACCTACAATGCAATGTTTCTCCAAGTAGAGTCCAAAGACAAATCAAACAATCCTTCCTCCACACCTACCGGATCTTCTGTGCCTGCTTCTCTACATTTTTCTCCTACTCTACCGAGCTAGGTAGGAAGTAAAATCGCTCAATTATTCTCCAGTATTCTTTCGGAATATGACTGTCTCTCTCAGATCACAAGCATGCCGATGCCAATTTTCTGGAGGCGAGGTAGCATTGGCCTTGAACCTTCTATGCCATTAGTTGCATCTGTTGAGGGGCTAGATTAGGGGTGACCATCAACACCCTTAATCCCCTGACGCATGATCCAGAGGGTCCCATAGCGAGTGGGACCTGCGACTAATAGGAAATGAATTGGCCCGCACCATACTTACACGGGTCCACCAGTTACCTGCTCTCACCCTGTTGTGCTGGCGATTCGCATGACCTAAAGCTCCGTCTCCAACTAGCAGTTCTTTCTCGACTAAGGGACGCTCCGAACCCCGACTCGCTTGGGTAGCCTCCGTCAAACTACTCAGCCCATTTTGGGCCATATAGGAGCTGAGTAATAAATACCCACAACATCTACAACAGCTCGTAGATCCTCAACGTCATCCACAGGAAGGCAGGACAACAGGGCCCACTACATGGGTAAAAAGACTTCCACCCCTGCGTCCTCTTTTCTTCTCCTCCAAGCCTTGCTTGATAGGAGAAGCAGCACAACAGGATTGATAGCAAGTCTATATCAAATAGGACACCTACACATCTAAGGTGGGGCTTGCGTCCATGCAACAAGGAGGTAGCCTCTCACCACTTGAGTACGTATGCAAGCAAGCAAGCAAGGGGCAGCATCTCACCACTCGAGTGCACATGCGTACAAGGTTTTTTTCCTCCCTTGGTGCTCACGGTCTCCCTCTCCCTCTTTCTCTTGTGTTTCCTTAGCCTATATGGGTCCGTCGAGGGAGGGGACTTCTTCTTCTTTCTCTGGGAAGGGACCTCTTGGGTCACCTTTTTTCTCCTCCGAGTAGGAGCTCTCCCTCTACTTCTTCTTCTTTCTCAAGACACACCCATAGAGACTTGGGAACTTGTCCCTCTCTTGCCAGTTTGTATCGCCCCACTACAAACCAGTGCATCGAAGGCCCGAATCAGTATAAATTCTTGTGGTCCATTTTGCACTACCATCTGAGGCCGAACGTGCAATTCATGATTTTAGTTTTTGGCGGTTACAAAACCCCGACAGTTGGCGCCCACCATGGGGCCGCTTGCGCATCATGTCGACTTTTCACCAAGTCTCAGATGGCCAACACCGTCGAGAGTTGGCTGCCGGGCGCACAAGTGCTCCGGCGGCTCGTACTTCATCACTGTAGTGGACGGGGCTGACCAGAGTCGATCCCTGGCCCCTCCACACCTCACTGTTGAGGCTCCCATCATAGCATCTTGGCCACGCTCCGCGCCATCCTCGTGACCATCGTGGCATCCTAGCTACGCTCAACACCGGCCTCGTGACCATCACAAAGCTACCAATGACACTTGTAACTGGCCTCGCAACGGCTAAGGCGTCCTGGTTGTGCTCCTCATCATCCTGGGAACTGCAGCGACGTCCTAGTCGCACAGCAGTGAGCAGCCGCAACTCAAGCTTTTCCTCCCTAATTCTCCTAATGGGAGGCAACTGGCGAGCAGCACCTACGCAAGCGCTCACCACGGGAGGTGTTGCCGCCCCGGGAAACTGCGACATCACCGAGATGTTGATGTCATTCGTGTTGCCGAGTCTGCGTCACCCCCGCCGACCAGAGCTAGAGGGTTGCGTCGCAAGTAACACGAGCTGGAGGTGGGTGTCGGTGCCACGAGCCGACATCTTGTTGCAAGCTACCACTGTATACACCAAGCTGAAACCGCCGTCGCTATACATCACTATCTGGAAGTTAGCAATCAAGCAGCAGCGGCTCTCCCTTCTTGTTCTCTATCCACGAAGGAAACCGAGGGAGCGTCAGCTTTTTCCAGTCGATCACCACCAGAAGCAAATAAGTTGTCACCTCTCTTGTTTCCCCATCACAGAAATCAGCAATAGCTGTTAGGATCAGAGAGATTCAGACGAAACAATCACTGGAATCCAGAGAAACGATGCAAAACGAAAGGAATTCACAGAGAAGGAAACTTAAATTACTGATGAACGAAGCAGAGACAGTAGGATTCAGAGTCACCGGCGGCCATGGAAGAGGCGGCGCTAAGAACTACTGCTACTACTACTAGGGTTTTACCTGATATCAATCCATCTTAGTTCATTACAGTAGTGGACTCGGTCCTAAATAGCATAGACCGGTCATTAAGCATAATTAAACTAATTAGCAACTAATATGGTTTAGCATCCAGCAAAGCAAGTTTAAAAGGGGATTTGCCCTGCCACTTGAGAACCGTAGATCTCCATATGAACGGCTAGTAACGCACATGAGTGAAGACTCCGTTTCCTCTGCTTGCTTCTGACTGCTTCATCCTGACAGTGCCCCCTCCTAAACATCATTGTCCTCAGGGATGAAAGGATGGAAAAACTCTCTGAATAAAAGCTACATCTTCCCAAGTCGCCTCTGATTTAGGAAGATTGACCCACTATATCAGCCATTGCACCACCGGTTCATTGTTCCTCGGAATCATGCGTCTCTGCAGGATGCTTTGTGGTGCCACCTTGATGGTGCCCTTGTCATCAATCAGTGGTAATTCATGGCTTGGTATGGCATTAGGCCCAAGATGCTTTTTGAGTTGGCTGACATGAAAGACATCATGTAACTAACAACCAGCCGGGAGCAGTAACTTATATGCTGAGGGTCTAACTCGAGATAGCACTCTGAAAGGCCCATAGTGTTTGGAATGCAGTTTAAGGCAGCTATGGGCACTTAAGGATGTGTGCCTGTATGGTTGGATCTTCGAATAGACCATGTCCCCCACTGCAAATTCCCTATCCTGCCTATTCTTATCTGCTTGTTGTTTGATTCTTGATTGGGCTTTGAGGAGATTGTCTTTGATAACCTGCTGAGCCACTTCCCTATTCCTCAGTTTTTTTGAGCAGATAGATCAGGACAATCAGCAGTAACCACTTCTGCTACCATTGGTGGTGCAAACCCATATAATGCCTAAAATGGAGTCATGTGGAGGGAGGTATGGAAGGAGGTGTTATACCACCATTCTGCTAAAGAGAGCCAGTGAAACCATCTCTTAGGACTGTTGAAGCACATACATCTCAAGTAGTTTCCCAGGCATTGATTTACCCTCTAAGTTTGCCCATCAGTTTGTGGGTGATAGGCTGAAGACAAATGTAAATCTACTTTGAGACTTTTGAACTGTGACTGCCAAAGAGAGCTTGTAAAGATGGGATCCCTATCAGTAACAATAACCTGAGATAGTCCATGTAGTTTAAAAACATGAATCATGTAAAGGTCTACCATATCTTTAGCTGTGTATGGATGGCTCAGGGTAATGAAATGACATTATTTGGTGAATCTATCCACCACCACTAGAATCACATTCTTCCCTTTGGACATGGGAAGACCCTCAACAAAATCCATAGATATGTGTGTCCAAGCCTGAATAGGTATTGTTAAGGGAGCTAGAAGCCCTGGGTATGGTGTGCTTTTAGACTTGTTTTTCTGACAAACAGGACATGTCTGCACATAAGCTTTCACTAGTTGTTGCATTTTGGGCCAATAAAAGATGAGTTGTAATATCTTCAATGTGGCCCTTTCCCCTGAATGTCCTCCAAAAGCAGACTTGTGAAAGGATTCCAGCAGTTGAGTTTTCAAGTTAGTGTTGTTCCCAATGACCAACTTTCGTTTATGTCTGAGGACCCCTTCTTGCAAGGAGAATTCGGAAATGCATGTGGATCAATGCTCAATTTAGTTAGTAGGTTGAGGCAGGTTGTTTCCTGTTCATAGCTAGCAAGGACTTGCTCCATCCAAACTGGAACTACTGCTGATATAGCTAGAATCTGGTGTGAATGAGTAGCTCTAGATAAGGCATCAACTACTTTGTTCTCTCTGCCTTTTTTGTACTCCACCTTGTAATTGAACCCCAACAATTTAACAAGAGCTTATGTTGAATGCCCTCCACTAATCCCTGGTCTTGTATGTACTTCAAACTTTGCTGATGTACTTTAAGCTTTGCTGATTAGTTCTAATGATGACTGAGGTACTAGCAAAGTAGTGCTTCCACTTCTTTAAGGCTTCCAAAATAGCCATGGCCTCCTTTTCATATGTGGATGCTGCCATGGCCTTGGAACCCAAGGATTTACTCAGAAATCATATGGGTCTGCCATTTTGCATCAACAAAGCTCCAATGCCATAACCACTTGCATCTGCCTCTAGTACAAAAGGTTGTGTGAAATTAGGTAGTGCAAGAACTGGTGGGGTGGCCATTAGTTGCTTGATTTTACTAAAAGCTTGTACTTGTTCCGAACCCCAGTGAAATGCATCTTTCTTAAGTGCATTGAACAATGGCCTACATATAAGCCCATATTCTTGAATAAATCTCCTATAATAGCCAGCCATGCCAAAAAAAGCTCTTAAGTCAGTGATTGTCTTAGGTTCAGGCCATTACTGTATGATGTCAATTTTTGCAAGATCAGTTGCTACACCCTTGGCACTGAAAATATGTCCCAAATATTCAACTTCACTTTGCAAAGGAGCATTTACTCATTTTAGCATATAATTTGTTCTCCCTTAGCACTTGTAACACTGTCTTGAGATGAATCACATGGTCAGAAAGAGAAGCGTTGGAGATCAGGATGTCATCAAAGAAAACCAAGGCGAATTTCCTCAAGAATTCAGCTAAGACTGTGTTCATCAGAGTTTGAAATGTTACGGGGGCGTTGGTTAGGCCAAATGGCATGGCTAGATACTCAAAACGACCCAAATGAGTGGTAAAGGCAGTTTTTTGGATATCCTATGTCTTCATTCGAATTTGGTGATACCCAGATCTTAAATCAATATTGGTAAAGATTTTGGCCCCAAACAATTCATCCAATAAATCTTCAATGATAGGGATGGGATATTTGTTTTTGACACTATCAGCATTCAACTTCCTGTAGTCTACACATAGTCTCCAAGTGCCATCATTTTTCTTTACCAAGATCACAGAGGTGAGTAAGGGCTGACACTTGGTTGAATCAAGTTGGAAGTCAACAAATGTTGAACTAGCTCCTCCATGACATTTTTCTTATGATAGGGCAATCTGTAAGGTCTCTGATTGATATCCTCACCTTCAATAACCAATGGAATAGCATGATCTACTGCTCGAGTTGGAGGAAGTTCTGTAGGTTCTTGAAAAACATCACTAAATTCAGTCAAAACAGCTTGAATTTCAGGAGGCAATTCAGTTGGAACTTGAGGACCTTGTTCTGAAGAGTTGCTCAAAATGATCACGGCCCCAATAGCTCTTTTCTTCAACAAAGTGTGGAGTTTCTTGGCCCCAATGATCTGATGGTGATCAGTGACTGTTTCATCAAGGAATGTCACAAGGTCCTTGCCATCTTTGGTGATGGAGAATTCTCTTCTTCGTAAGTCCACGCCAATAGGATTGTGTTCATAGATCCAGTCAGCTCCCAGAATGGCATCATAATCCTTCAGTTCAAATAATATGAAGTCTGACTTGAACTTATGGCCTTGAATGGTATAGAAATAGTTTGCGAAAACAGTGGAACTTTGCATCATCTTCCCCTGAGCAGCTGCTATTGTAACTTTTTCCACAGCAGAAATATCACTATTTTCTTTGATAGCAAATTTTGGATGAATGAAAATAGCATCACTACCACTATCAACCAGTGTTGTGGCTATATGGTTATTTACATGTAATTTGAGGGTGAATGTCCCAATTACAGATGGTGTTCCAGTTAAAGCTTGAACTGGAATTTTGCAAACTTTCAAGGTTTACATTTCTTGTGAAATGTGCTCCACTGTAGGGTCTACATCCTCAATCACAGCTACCTCTTCATTGCCTTCAGCATTCTCTACCGAAATCACAGAATACACTTGTTTGGCTTTACAGATTTTAGAATGGCCAGGCACCCCAAGGCTCCCTGCATTTAAAACATTTTCCAGCCGCTTTCAGTTCAGCAAGAGACTGTGATGGGATTGGTGTATCTTTTCTTTGTTGTCCCTCAATTCAGGCCTTACTGTTTTGGTCTGAAGAGTGTATGCAGAAGTATGCAGAAAACTTCTTGAATGGAGGGGCAGCTTGCTCCAATCTTTTAGCATACCAATATGCTTCAGTCAAGGTAGTAGGTTTATGAAACTGCAAGTGATATTGTATATCTCTTTGAGGCCAGAGATGAAGCTACTAATGAAATACTTGTCAGAAAGAGATGGGTTATGCTTCTTCACTATACTGGCCATTTCTTCAAATCTGTCAATATAGTCCAATACTAATCCCACATGTTTTAGATTGTGAAACTGACCAACAACCTCATATTCAGAGGATGTGTTGAACCTATCAGTGACCATTCTGTAGAAATGATGCTAGGGTAGAGTATTGACATTACAACCAGTCCCTCTTCACCAGTATTCAGCTTTGTCATTGACATACATTACAACTATTTTGACCCTATCTTCATTAGGTAATCCAATCATCTCAAAATATTTCTCAGCCTTTCTCAACCACCCATCAGTGTCATCTCTAGTGAACTCAGGGAATTGTAAATTTTGGACCTTTGGCTACAGCTCTTTGTTGAAATTGAAGGTTTTGATTGTAGTTGTTGTGGGGAGGTGGATGGTAGTTGTATTGTAGGTTTGGATTTGGGTTGTAAGTGCAATTGTGTATGGGGTTTTGTGGTTTTGGTTTAAACTATTGTTGGATATAAGACTGAAAATTTGGGTTATGGTGATGCTGAGTGCTGGTATTTGTATAGGTATTTAGGTTATGTGGGAGGTTTGGTGATATTTGGGGAGGGTTTGGTATTGGGTTAGGAGGTGGTGTGCTATACAATTGTTTGTGGTAAGGGTCATCTGGCTTGGAAAGATTCCATTGTTGCTCAAAGTACTCATCACCATCATCATAGTTTGTGAACTCATCCTCCTCCAGTTGACCTTCCTGTGAGTGAGATTGGTACTGACTGTGCGGAGGTAATAACTGTTTGTTAACAGCAGTGCTAGAACTTGAGGCGAAATTGACTTTCTTTTGATCATGTGGGTCTCCTCTAGTAATTTCTGGTCTCCTAAGCTGAGGAATTCTGTAGCTTGGATGAGTGTCTTTACCTTTAACACTTGAACCTTTATATTCTAGTGTTGGGTCTGGTAATTTAGCTCCTGAATCTTCTGCTAACTTGAGAAGCTTCTCCAGAGAAGATGCAATTGTCTTATTATGAGCATCTTGTTTCTGAATGAAGGAGTCCAGCTTGTGCTTCAAAGCTTATAAGTCTTCAGATGAAGCGTATAGCTCAGGTATAGACTTGTCATTGCTTGTATTCACCATGGTGACTTGCAAATTCGGTTTGAGCACTGCTCTCCTTAGATAGATTTGCAAATCAATTCTACCGCCGCCTGGAGACAAGGAATCAATCGAGGAATTTTACACAAGAACAAGTCCTCCAACCCAAATTGATGATGTCTCCCTCTAACACCACCGCAGCTTCGCCGATGTGAGCACTCAGAATTTTACACGGAGACACTTGCTCCGCAACCCTAGCTCTGAATCGGAGAAATGCACGATTGATGGGGAAAGGTTTGGGTGATTTCCTCAGGTCTGGGTGGGTGGGAGGGATTTGACGCAGGTGAGCTGCAACCCCCACGCACCACGCCGGTCAGACGAGATCTGAGGAACAGGCTGTGGAAGCGAAGGAGAAAAAATTTCCCCGCCGAGGACGAACTGCTCTGAGTGCCAATTGTCAAGATCAGAGAGATCTAGATGGAAGAATCACTGGAAGCCAGAGAAACGATGCCAAACAAAAGGAGTTCTTAGAGAAGGAAACTTATATTACTGATGAACGAAGCAGAGACAGTAGGATTCAGAGTCGTCGGCGGCCATGGAAGCGGTGGTGCTAAGAACTACTACTACTACTAGGGTTTTACCCGATATCAATCCATCTTAGTTCATTACACCAGTGGACTCGGTCCTAAGTAGCATAGACCGGTCATTAAGCATAATTAAACTAATTAGCAACTAATACTGTTTAGCATCCGGCAAAGCAAGTTTAAAAGGGGATTTGCCCGTCACTCCCTTTAGAACCGTAGATCCCCAGATGAACGGCCAGTAATGCACATAATTGAAGATTCTGTTTCCTGTGCTTGTTGCTGACTGCTTCATCCTGACAACAGCAGCAAGCGATGCAGCTTCCCTCGCCACCGGATCTCTCACCGTGCAGTGGGTCTGGTGGAACTCCACGTCGAGCACACAGCCACAGCGACACTCTTCTTCTTCCCCTGTTCTTCCTTCCCCTCGGAGGGATTGCAGCGGCTAAAAGTTTCTTCTCCTCGGGCAAGCAGCAGCAAGCTGCAGATTTTGCTCTTCTCTTTCCTCTACTCCAGGAGCTAGGTGCGCAGAACTGAGGCTGCAACTGTGGGGCGCGGGGGCTACGCACGAAACAGAGGACTCAGCTGTGGTGCGTGTGGAGTGCTGCAATGGCGGCACAGGGAGCAAAGACCGCAGTAGCGGCGCGCGTGCAGCGGGGGCCGCGGCGACGACGGCACACGGGGGTATAGGAAACACTCCACGGTAGACACGCGCATGGCGGTGGGGCAAGCAGAGTAGGGCCACGACGGCTTCGCATCGTCGTCCCCTCCCCTGACTCCAAGCCGGTGGCAAGGGGACCCAGCGACGTGCGGCTTCAGGGTGGCCGAGGGGAAGTTCGTGCGCGAGCCAGTGGTGGTTTCGCTCTGCACCCCTCCCCAGACGACGACAGGCAGCACGACTCCCTTTCGACATGGTCGGCTACGCATGTTCTTCCGCCGCCTCCACGATGGTTGGCGCAAACAACTCACCTCCCACCACGGCCGGTGGCGTGGCCCGGGCACCTCCTCGACGACCGGCGGCGGCGCGCCCGGCACCTCCAACCGCCGTCAACGGAGCGATGTGCTCCCCTTTGACTGCTCCCTCCCAACGGCTGGCATGTGGCTCTTCTCTGTCTCTGCCCGCCATAGCCCAGCGGTGCCCGCTGCTCCCCTGCAACTCCGAGCCGACGACAGGGAGAATCTGCGACGCACAACCGCAACATGGCAACGAGGAACCTTGCATACGACCACTAAGATGGCGGGATGCGGTGAGCGGGGCGAGAGCCATGGCGAGGCAGGCAGCCCAGGGGCCTTTCGGCGTGTGCATCCCCAGCAGCGGGCGGGCGCAAGGCTGATGACACCAGTCAGGAGATGCAGGTCCCTCCCGCCAAAGACCTCTCCTCCTCCACTAGTTGTCGTCCTCCTCGAGCCCGACGTCCCCACCGACGGCATCACGGCGACCTTCCCTAGCTCATTTTCTCCATCAACGGAAGCTTTCGGGCCACAGTACCCTCTCCCCCATGGCGGCGCAACATTTTCTACCACACCGCGGCCGCCGATGTCGCAACTTTCCGACCTACTGCACGCCATGGCCATCGTCGCCGCAATTCTTCGACCTACGGCACGTCACGACCTCTTCGATCTACTACACGCACACCACGGTCACCGGCGGCGTGGCTCTCTGGCGCTTATGCCAGCCACGGCTCGCGACGTGGCGCTTCTTCGTCTCCATGGCGCGTGGAAGATGACCGACAGTGTGCCCCCTTTTTATGCCTTGGACCGCCGCGACAGGAGGTGTGGTGCTCTCTCCAGTCGCCACACCCAGTGAGGCACGACTGTTGTGCGGTGGCCAGAAGGCCTGGAGCCCAGACCAATGACACTCTCCGCAGTCCACACCTCCCCTGCAGAGGTACTCGTGCGACGTGCTCCCCTCTGACTACTCTCTCTGCCTGCCAAAAAAATTGCCAAAAATTTGCTACTTTTCAATTCTCTCTCCATCACATCACACAAAATACACCAAAGACATATGCTCGAAGAAGTAAATGTAAGTAAAAGAATTACTAATTGCAGAGCTCTGTTGTACATCATGAGCTGAATCTTTTGAACCTAATTACCCCTGCTATAGGAGTGCTATAGGAGTTGGAACAGTTACTTTTGCTAGTTTTTTTGCCAATTCAACAAGGTCTAAGTCAGAGACGAGGCATAGGTCATGTGAACGAACCTACCCGAGAAAATTAGTCGGAGATGGAACAACGAGTCAGAGCACCCTCGAGAAACTACTCGAAGACAAAAGACAACTCTCGGGGGATTATACCATACTAACAAATAACTAATTTCCTATCTGTACCTTGGTTATTCCGAAGCAGGTTATGAACTGCGGCGTCATCAGTTCACCGCGCCAACAAAGATGGAGTCATTCCGACCGACGTAGTGGATGACGGCAACCTGCGACAAATAGCTGTACCGACGTCCGTCGTCGTACCTTGTCCCAATCGCCCTTCTCCTTGTTGCCAATGGACCGTAGCATCGCCTGCAACAACAATAGCGTCGAGCGGCACCAGCAGTCACTCGACAACTACTCCCGACCGAGTCCGCGATGATCGTCATCCGAACATCTACGGTTCCCGAACCACCGACAGCGAGAACGTCCCTGACGTTCGAAACGCCAAAACAGCTATGTCATCCATACCCTCATTTTCGCATAATGCAAGTTTACTAGTTCTTTTAGTTAAAGCTAGACACCCCCAACCCTTACACGAGCGATAAGGTCAGAAAACGAACTATGATATGAAGAGCCAGGTAAAACTAGTCGGACTGCGAGAAACCTACGTCCCAGCGGCTACGGCTCCCTCGCTCACTAGTACGGACAATTCTTCCATTCATAGACTCAATTTCCGCCACCCGACACGAGAAAAGTGTCGAGCAACAATGATTTTGCGAAAACCTTTCTGACCACCCCTTTGCCCACGTCAAGATCAGAGAAGGACACTAATTCGTTTGTATGACTAGCCTAGTTTGATCCAGTTAGATTACATGTTTGTGTTGTGTGAAGTTCAAGTTCGAGCTATGGTACTCGGTGTAAGTGGCCAGTTATCTGGTGGCTCTGACCCGGGTCACAATAGCCCGGGCCGGTCAGTGTCTAGTTAACAATGCAAGCATGGTGCTTGGGTTGAGTAGCTGCGTTGCATATGAGCGTGCTCCGAGGTTTGTCTCGAGGTAGGCCACGGTAGTGACAACCGTTGGACCCTTTGTAATCTTTAACGTTCGGGTACGCTGTAGAAGTCTAATGTCTAACAACCGCCATCATGCGAAAGTGACACGAGAGGTTAGCTCACCATTTGTGCCTGGGTGCTGAGCTGATATTCATACAATGCTTGTGTGTCTAACTTGTATCAGCTGACTTTATGTTTATAGTACATTACAACCTAGAACTAACTCGTATATTGCCTCCTAAGTTGTAGTGTACCTTTGAGAGAATGAGTTCCAGTGTGTTCATACTACCTTATCATTATCATATCTTACCCCTGTATATGAGAACCTGATTTACTTCTGTCTATGATTTATACTCAATGCAAATAGTGTTGGTCTTATTAATCTGACCATGCCTTCGTTGGATTCGCTACCCTTTGGAATACTACTTTGGGGAAATGCTACAATGGTATATCCGTGCGCTTGCAGATTCTTTGTGATCGTTATGATTAACATCAGACATTTCTGGCATCGTTGCTAGGAACTCACAAACTTAGCAATGACATGGAAGGCATAAGGATAACATGATAACTCTTTCCATATGTTTATAATCATGACATGGTAAAACAATTCTCAATGCAAGCTAACTTTGATTGTCTTCTTTGTCTCTAGATGATGAAGACAGGTAGTGCATGATTGGTTTCAACTTACCGCCGAATTTCACTGAAGATCGTGAGTCACTTGCAAGGAGAGCTCGAACTCATTTCGGTTCTCCTCATCGTGTACGTTTGCAAGTCGACCCAGCTTCCTAAGTGCACTCCACATCAACTCCTATGTTCGAGAAGACTCTCTGTGAGTACTCTACTCCCTCTGCTGATCGGGTGCCGACATGCCCCACGATCAACACCGGGAATGGAAACTTTGAGATCAAGACTGGCCTCATTATGATGGTACAAGCTAGCCCATTCTACGGCAAACCAAATGAAGATGCGAGTTCCCATTTGCAGCAGTTCCAGGAACTGTGCAGCACCTTCACCATACGAGGAGTAGAGGAAGATGTTATTCGTTTGTGACTATTTCTGTTCTCACTGCTCAGTGGTTCTATGTGAACTGCGGGGAGATTAATACTTAGGCAATTCCTTGCGAAGTTCTTTTCGTTGGGTAAAACCAATGCCCTACGGGGAAGTTTTTTGAGTTTTCAGCAAGCAACTAATGAAACTATCCTGGAAGCTTGGGAGAGGGAGGCTTCATGTCCTCATCATCGGATGGACAATTGGCTTATTCTCCAAAACTTCTATAATGGGCTGACTCTAATAGCCCGATGACATGTTGATGCTGCTGTTGGAGGAGATTTCTTCTCACTCACCATTGCTAATGCAACAAAGCTTTTTGACAAGATGATTTCCAACCAAGGGTGGAGTGATGATCGACTCCAACCATGTCAAAGGGATACAGATACCGTTAAGGAAGCGGATATGCTGAACGCCAAGATGGACCTTTAATGAAAAGAATGGATGATCTGACCAATGTGAAGGCTGCCATGACCACCACTACTCAAGCAATGCATTCTCGCATGACTTGCGAAGTCCCCCTGCAACTCAGGAAGATGTGATGTACATGAACGGCAACAACAACGGTTATAGTCCACAAGGAGGTCAAACGTGGAATCAATCATGCCCTACTATCAAGGAGGTAATCAAGGTGATTCTTTCAACCCAAATCAACATTCCTTGAGAGATCTTGTTTTTCGGTAAGCTAAGATTAATCATGGATTCAACAAGAAAACAGCTACCTATGATTAAGCTTTGGATAGTGTCAACATTAAAATTGATAGTCTTTCTTCTACTCTCAAGAACCAGTTAAGCTTCAATAAAATGATGGACATCCAGTTGGCTTAGTTATCTCTCTGGTTCCCCCAGTTGAAAATGCAAAAGTGGTAGTCATGAGAGGGAGTAAGACCACTTGCGACCCCGCCATATCCTAACCAAGTAGGAACCAGTAAGAAGAGCACAAGGGCGGTTAAGGAATCCAGCAAGGACCCTTCCGATATAAGGGAGCCCACACGAGGATGAAGAACCTGAAGGGGGGGCCGAAAAACCTGAGTTCATTGGGACAAACATACTGCCATTCCCTCAGCGAAACAGAAAGACAATGGTGGATGAACAATTCACTCGCTTCGTTGATATGATTCAGAAGGTCTACATCAACGTTCCACTCCTTGAGGTGATGCGGGTACCCACGTACGCATGCTAAATCAAGGTCATTCTCACCAAGAAACAAGCTCTAGCCAATTCAGAGGTGGTAAAGCTTACGGAAGATTGTAGCATTGCTATACTCAATTGTCTCCCTGAAAAGAAGAAGGATCCACGGTGTCCTACGATCACTTGCATGATCAATAGTTAATGTTTTGATCATGCTCTTTGCGACCTTGGAGCAAGCATCAACGTTATGCCTAAGGTAGTTTTTGTTCAGTTAAATTATATGAAATTGTCCCCAACCACTTTGAAGTTGTAGCCCACCGACTCGTCAATCCGATACCTAGCGAGGATCGCCGAGGACATACCGGTTAAAATCCGAGATTGCTTATCCTTGTCAACTTTGTGGTACTCGATATGGACATTGATAAAGAAACACCACTCATACTTGGGTGACCGTTCCTGAGTACTGTTAAAGCGCACATTGACGTTGGAGTGTGTTTATCATACTCCACAAACATGGCAAGGAAGAAAGGTTCGAATTTCATCCCAGAAAGGACAATGCTCCATGATCAAGATCTTGCATAGACCCATGGACTTTAAATAAATAGCCCTTCATCGAGAGGGAAATTCGCTAAGTTATCCCTCACTTTTTAATTAAATAAATTTCTAACAATAGAAGAAGCAATCCACTCTTGCTCCCTGCTCTCTATGTTGTTGTTCAACTGGTTCGAGACAATCTCTCCCAAGAGCATTGTCTCGTACACCATAGAGTAGGCCCAGCAGGAGCAGTTGGAAGATTAGAGGGCTTTCTACATGTGGATGGGATTCCCCCTCCACCGCAGTGATCCTGAACCTAGCTTGGGGGAGGACCCCCACTTTGAGGTAACTTGTATCTTTAATTATTTTCAGAACCTTGCATGATAAAAACACATAAAAATCTGAAAAATTAAAAAGACCAAAGATATTTATTTGCTTTCTAAACTAGTTTGCTTCATATGCGCGGTAAGAATGCTCTTGTCCCTATGGTTGAAATGATGAACAATTGCTCTGTTTTTGCCTCTTGTATGCCTTGCTTACATTAGTATCCTATTTATGTTTTGAATTTGTTGGCTTGCATGATCAAACCTTAGCTTCAAACTTGTGGGTAGTAAAAAGCATGACCTTTTCCTAGGTTGTTGTGAGGTATGATATGGTATAATAGAGTTGCTATGAGCTAGTGCTAAGTGATGTTTGATTTCCGGAATTTTCTTTTGGAAAAATGTTAAAATGATAAGTTCCTGAATGACAACAAAAGTCCTATCCAAGACCATATGTAGATCCTAGAATTTGTTAGCTTCCACATATGCTACCTGATTTCCTCATTGAGTCTTATCGAATTGTTCTGACCCTCGGCAAGAAACTTATCATTCTCCTATGATCAAGATAACATACACAGCCACCATGTGCTAGACTTCTACACCAGAAGTCAACAACCATCATTTCATCCATCCCCCATCCACTCCATAGAAAAAAGCTCCGTGCATTGCTTCATGATTTATCCCTCTCAAAAAATATTCAAGAAAGACTATGGGCTATGTCAAAAAAAAGAAAAAAGAAAAAAGTGAATATGGAGACATAGCCCAAGTCTCAAAAAAATCTCAAAAAGGAGAGAAGAGAAAATCATGCAAAAAGAAGAGTCTATTCTCCATCCACCACATACACACACATGCACATCTTGATCTGGTTGTATGACTTGTTTCTCCCAAGGATCCGGTTTTTGACTCAACAACAATATATGAGAAACAGGTATGCCACATGTTTTCCCTACCTTCAGCTCCACATATAAGTTTATTACGAGTAGGTGGTGAAAGAAGTCAAATTAATGCCTTGGTGAGGAACCATACACATCGAGCGATCCAAGAGTATCATTTGAGGAACTTTGGTTATCTTTGAAAACTTGCAAAACCTCCGGATTGATAATTGATCAAGGTACATGCGATTGGGAACTTTTATATAACCATTCTATCTCTCAACCGCCCAAGGCAGGTGAAGCTACATGCCCCATATCAGCCAAGCGAAAGGTAAGATCAGTGCCAACTTATTCAACTCTTGATAGAATACCTAGTAGTATACTTGTCATAAATTAGGAATACAACAACGTAGCAACTCCTGATTAAACAACCTAAGTTTTTAGTGTCTTGCTCAGGATGAGCAAGAGGCTATCTCGGGGGAGTTGTTGACGGTTGTTAAGTGCTTAATTTAGACATCAATTTACTCATGAATAAAGGAGCAAAAGGCATTTCTTGCACACATTTAGTTAAGAATAATGTAGTTCCACTTGTCCTTGGAGATTATTTGACTGCAGGAAAATAAGCGTAAAAGAAGTAACAAACTCACCTTCTATAGTCCATGCCACATCACCTCAGCAAAGGAGGGGTTGTCACCTAGGATTCCATGCATGCAAGCCATGTCATCAACCCAAGGAAGTCACACCCCAACGAATCAGAGGGCGACACATGGACGTCATGGATTGAAAGGACCACAGGCACCCCAACTGCCTCAAAACTGCGTGCACACATGGGACCGCCTTGAGGACCCACCTGACAACCACCACAAGAAAGCACAAGTCGAGGTGGGCACACAGGGGGTCGGTCGAACCGACCTCGTGGCGGCTCATCCTAGCCTTCCACATGGTGCTTCCTGGTTGGTCCCTAAGTCCATTCCAAGGGTGTTTGCAGTGTTGTCATGCCGGCGCACAGGTATATAAATAAAGGGGAGGGGGTTCATTTCTTAGCAACTCACTTTGCAACCCCTCTCTCACTTTTGGTTTCTAAGGCTAGGAGGTAGGCTAGAGTAGTTCTACTTCAGGTTCCAAGTCTATTTCGGATCTAGGTATGAGTTCTCTTTTATTTTTATTTCATTGTATGACTTTGATCTACTTCAATTATTTGACTATTTCATATAAAGTAGTGCTTGCATGCATGGGTGATTTGTTCATGTGTTCTTCATCCGTTCATCATTTAGATGTTCCTGTTCTTGATGAACAAGGCCTTTTGATCCAGTTGACGGGTGACTTATTCATATTTTCTTTGTTTGTTCATAAGTTAGAGGCTCGTGTTTTTCGCGAACACGACCCATTGATCCTATGGAGTAGACATAGAAGGACACAAATCCATTTGTATGACTAGCCTAGTTTGATCTAGTTAGATTATATGTTTGTGTTGTATGAAGTTCGAGTTCAAGCTATGGTACTCGGTGTAAATGGCAAGTTATCTGGTGGCTCTGATGTGGGTCACAATAGCCCGGGTCGATCAGCGTCTAGTTAACAACGCAGGCATGGTGCTTAGGTTGAGTAGCTGTGTTGCATATGAGTGTGCTCCGCGGTTTGTCTCAAGGTAGGCTTGGAAGTGCATCTAGGCCCCTAAGTGGATTTTGGTGAATTGAATGACAAGATGATTAAAGGACTCATGTATTTGTCAAAGTTTGTGAGAAGGTTACTTAGATATTCATGAACATTTATTGGAGTATTTATTTAATGATGAATATCAAATGGCTCACATTGGAGAACAAAAATACATGGATGATCCTTATGCACATTGTTTAATGTCAAGCAATAAGTGGATTTATATTTAGGGGATATTTTGTGAAGATGAATTACATGTCTCCAAGGAATGTGGTAGCTTGACTAAAAAATAAAAGGGATCATACAAAGAGAAGTTGGTAATTCTCTCAAGTTAAAGTGCAAGACTTCATGTAGTAATTGAAAGAGGACATGAGGATGGGTGTAAACCTAATGGTCCTTAAAAGGAAGCTTGCATATTCATTGTCAATCGAGAAGAAGCATTTGAAGCGGGATTTTCAAATGGAACCTAATTAAGAATGAAGCAAAGTGTAACTCAAAGTGGATTGGGTAAGTGATGAAGAGATCAACCGAGGTGTCTAGGGTGAGGGACTAAGCAATCTTTGGGGTCTTGG
This sequence comes from Cenchrus americanus, assembly GCA_947561735.1. Classification (NCBI taxonomy): domain Eukaryota; kingdom Viridiplantae; phylum Streptophyta; class Magnoliopsida; order Poales; family Poaceae; genus Cenchrus; species Cenchrus americanus. The sequence continues at coordinate 140,447,935 of OX387240.1, forward strand.
CCCGGCCGCCATTAGCGTTTTGCTAAGGTGAAGTTCTAGCATCCGTGGGGTCTCCAAGTATCATGTCCAAGCCTTAACCGAGGGAAGCAATGCAACACATTGTTGACGGTTAATAATTGTATCAAAGTTCGTGCGTGACTCGCAAGCGTACAAGTCTCCCGTCGTAGTCAAGGGACCCTTCTTCCCTCGAGTGGTGAACCCAAGGTATCGAATCCGTGGAACAAATGTGTGACGCAAGACTTAATCTATTAAAGCCAAGTAATCTTCAATCTTCGATTAAAAGACCTAATGCATCTAAGTAAAAGACACAAAACGAATCTAATCTACTAAAAACCGGAGAAAACAAAGTAAGATTGGGTAGATAAACCGATCTAGAGGGATCGGGGTAAGCCTTTTGTTGAAGTTCCAAGCAAGAGAAGAAGTAGCAAATCGAATCTTAATAAAAGCCTCTTTAAATCGTGGTTTCCCGTCCAAATCCGAAAACATCCGCCTTTCGAGACCCCCGTTCGTCACAACGTATCCCTATTCATGCGGGGAGCTTAGGGCGAGTCAAAAGACAAGTCGAGATTCTTTCGGAAGATCCGGCATGTACCTCTAGCCACCGCGGCTACAAGAACACCCTATGTAATCTATCTCGAGAATAGAATTGAAATAAGCAAAGCCGATCGAAAAACGAAATCTTCGAGGAAACACTTGATCGCTGGGAAAAGATTCAACTTGATAATTCAACTATAACAATGATACATACACAAGATCACCACCGGGATCCTTCCTTGATCTTGCTTCTAGCTCCGGGAACTCCGACGTGGTCTTCCGTGCAAGGTTCCCACGTCGGCTAGGGAAACCCTAGTCAACTAGCTCGACCCTCTCCTCTCCTAGATGGTGTCTCTCTCTCTCTCTGCCTTCTCGGCGGCCGAAGACGAAATCTTCTCTCCGTGGCTCTCGGTCGGGGGACTATAAATAGCCCGATTGCCGGCTAGGGCAAAGGAGGACGGATTTGGGCCCAAAATGGGCCCTCGGGCCGACCGGACCGGGGCGGCCCGCCCGGGCCCATTTAGGCCCGGCCCCGTGGGCTCCTTTGCCCGACGTCGGTTCCCTTGCTTCCCGGATGTTTCCCCCTTCGCATGTAGGTCCATGTCGTCGGTTTCTCTCCGAATTGGACTCAACTCCTTGTCTTGCAAGATTCAGCACTTTTCTGGTCAGGTCCCTGGAGTCTGTCGTCTTCTCGGATCAAGTCCCCGGCTTCTTGGAGTTAAGTTTGCTTCATTGCATGACTTGTTCAGGGCTTCAAGGTCTTGTCATGAGGTGCTTGATGAACTTATCCCGAAAGTCTTGCATTCAACACTAAATCCCTGCATAAACATTAAACTCCAAAACCGACATGCACATGTGAACTTGTTATACCACGGGGGTTAGTACCAATGGATAAGGTATAAAACTCATGCCAACACCGAAGGTAAACTCATGGCTAGGTTGACGGATTTTCACCGTCAACACACATCAATATGTTATGACGGGCAATATGGATTGACTTAAGGATTAAAGTGTGCACTCTTATGCAAAAAGGGAAAATCCTAAGTCACTAGCTCAAGTATGGATTTGCTCAAAACATCGGCTATGTTAAAAGCCCTCAAGTTTGAATTGCAAAAGTATGGCCAGATAGAAGATCTACAAGCTCAAGTGATCAACTCTGTTTTACATTTATTCTTGAGTTTAGGGATGTCGTACTATCAACAGGGATGCAACATTAGCTCCAAGACAAACGATCAAAAGTTCTCATTAGTTGACCTAAGTGAGAATTAGCCTTGAGAGAGTTCCTGAGTAGTCTAACAAACCTCTAACCCAACCTTAGCCACTTCAACAAGTGTTGGAGTGCTTGTGAGAAGAGAGAAGGGTTTTGGAGCTCTCTCTGCCCAGAGCGGTCTAACCGCCCTTGGCAAGCCAACGACTAGTTTTTCAAATTGGCCGGAGGTAGGCGGTCTAACCGCCCTAGCCAGAGTTCTAACGCCTAGTTTTCCTTGTGAGGGGTATAAGTACCCCACGAGCTCCACTTGTTGGTGCTCCCCCTGCTGTTTTTCATAAGCCAAATCCATAGAAACTCTCCCCAACCCTCTCTTTGTGAGTTTTGCAATTCAAGCCATATCCTAGTGTTGGGTTGAGAGTTTAAGCCTTTATGAGCTTGTGCGAGCTGAGCAAAAGCATCCCATAGCTTGAGCATTTGTGATTCGCATCGAAAAGCCTTTGAAGCATTTGTTACTCTTGGAGGTTCGCCTCCTAGATGGCTAGGCGTCGCTGGCTAGCTCCTAAGGTTGTGGTGAGCAGTGGCAAGTTTGTGAGGGCTATGATCTTGCCTCTTCGTGGAAAAGATCGCCTTAGTGGAAAGGAGGAAAGTGGTTGAAAAAGACCCGGCTTGTTTTACAAGCTCCTCAACGGAGACGTAGCCGTTCCTTAGTAGGAGGTGAACTTCGGGAAACAAATCTGCATCTCTCCTTTGTAGTTTGCCTCACTCGTTTTGGTTTCTAGCATATTTACTTTGCTTCTGCTCGATCTACTTGGGTGTGCTTGTCTTTGAGTGCATGGATCATTACCCTGCTCGTGATCATCTACAGGAGCCACTCAAGAACTTAGGTTCTTGCTAGAAGTCAAGAGAAGCTTTGAGTTGTCTTTTGCAAGTTCACTGGGCGGAGGCGGTCTAAACACCCCAGGACCCGGTCTAACCGCCCCCTTTGTGCTCAGTGCACCAGGTAGGGGCGGTCTAACTGCCTGTGCCAGTGAAGCTCAAGTTTTGGTGGAAAAGTTTTAATTGGTCGTCTTGCATATTCACCCCCCTCTAGGTGGCATCAAGGTCCTTTCAAGGCTGCGGTAGTGATAGCAGTTGGACCCTTTGTAATCCTCTACGTTCAGGTACACTGTAGGAGTCTAAAGTCTAACAATCGTCGTCATGCGGAAGCGACGCGAAAGGTTAGCTCCCCGTTTGTGCATGGGTGCTGAGTGTCTAACTTGTATCAGCTGACTTTATGTGCATAGTACATTAGAACCTAGAACTAACTCGTACGTTGCCTCCTAAGCCGTAGTGTACCATTGAGAGAATGAGTTCAAGTGTGTTCACACTACCTTATCATTATCATATCTTACCCCTGTATTTGAGAATCTGATTTACTTCCAACTATGATTTATACTCATTACAATAGTGTTGGTCTTATTAATTCGACCATGCCTTCCTTGGATTTGATACTGTAACGCCCGGAAAATTTCTCCAAATACATCACATGTTACATCACTCGCTAAAAATGATTTTAAATCTTTTTTCATTTGAGCTCAATTCCTGTTATATCCATAATCCATCCCAGAGCCTAATTCCCTTTTTATCTCATGAACCATTCAACCAATCAGCTACCTTTGTCTGTCTTTATTCTTTTTTCTCGTAAGCCACATGCTAATCAATTCCAAAGCTAAACTCAGGAGATTGCAACCCAAACTTCATGGTTGTATTCAGGCAATTACTCTACTCCTTCCCATGTCTCCTACCTCGCACAGCATCAGCAGGCACCTGGTGCACGTACAAGCTAGCAACACACATGCAGGCATGCACCACGCAAGGCAACGCACACACAAAAGCAATGCAGCAACAGCAGCACACTCGCCGTGTGCAATGCTCGCACGCCAAGCCCCTACCATGGCTGCCTCGCTCAACTCCAGCGACAGCTCGGCCCCACAACCCTAACCGCGCACTGCCTCCTGTACCTTGCCGTGCCGGCCCTCGCCGCCTGCCTGCACGCCTTGCACTGCTTCCTGGCACCACTCATGTCGCACGTGTCGTCAATGACGCCATCGCCTCAGCACCACCGCCACTGCCGCGCACGTGTCCACACCGCTGTCCTTTCCATGACGCGACCGCGCGGGCAGCCCGACACCTCGCCGTGCCACCGTCACCCTCCATTACTGAGCTCCTGCGAGCTCGCCTGTGCCAACCACCAGCCGACTGCCTCCCCCGTCGCCTCCGGCCTATAAAAGGCTAGGCCGTCGCTCTCCACCACACCACGGCGCTCCCCGGCCACCTCCATCTCCATCCCAAAGCTCGCAGCACCGCCGCCCATCAGCCACAGTTGCCGCAGCCCGTCGCCGCCTGTCGATCTCCCTCTCTGGGTTTTTCCCAAAAACCCCCTCCACTATTTCTTTCTACCCGTAGCCCCCTCTCTTTTGTCTCTTTCCACCAGAGCCCGCTGAACTCTTTAGTTCTTTACAAATGAGTATAGATTCTTTTAAACTAGCCACTAAACACCCTTTGTCACATCATTTTATGCGTCGTCTTATGTCAAATTAATCCCAACTTTCACCACATCCTTTCTAAATATATTCCCATCGAAGCCATATGCCAATTTTCCATAAATAATATTCCTTCCTCCATTTTATATTTAATCTTCCTTTGAGCTCGAAAGGTAAAATCTTGTTTTCTTTTATTTATTGTGTGATGGCTTGTGTGTGCCGTAGCCGATGGATTGAATGAGAAGGAGTACCACGGCAGGAGTTTGGAGTTAAGTACCATGAGCAGGAGCCCGAGGACCCGTACCGCGAGAAGGAACTCCCGGAAGGCTTTGAGGACGGCAAGTCCAATTCCACCATTTGATGCATATTTTATCCTATGTTTTTGAGACAGAACCTATTAGCATAATTTACAAATTGCATTGTTTTACTACTGAAACATGGTTGGATAACCACCCCTTGACTTTTATGACTATTCCTTGATTGCCTATAATTATCTCTAAATATAATGTGCTTTGTTTGGATGATAGTTAATGCTAGAAATGCTTAGGACCATGTTACTCTTTCATTACAAACTCAAATATGACAATGTGATTTATCGAAGAATAAATGTGTGAGTATTTTGAAAGATAAAAATGGGATTTTGGAAAATAAAGAAAAGAATTGCCTAGATGAGATGGATGGTGTTTCTTGTGTGAAATGCCTTACGTGGAGAACTCGTACCTTTGATGTGTCATCTTGCCTAACCCATGTTATCATGCAACCACTCGACCGTTGTGTGAGGCAATGCTTAGCATAAATCCCACTAGCTACTTAGTTAGCCAAAAGGAGAGCTGGTGAGCAACGGGAGATCATGGAGTAGGAGTAAGGTCTTTGTGACTTACATCCCGATTGAGGTTCTTGGTGATATTCAGCCCCTTGGTTTGCTTCCGTGTTGGCTACTCTAATTTAGCTATGGTGGGTAATGGCTTTGTTAGGATCTGCGGTGGCACTAAGGTGTCCGTTTGTGGTACCCTACTTGTGGGTAAAGATGTACAACCTCTGCAGAGTGTAAAATGTATTCGAATAGCCATGTCCATGGTATTGGACAAGTTATGGTTTGGGCACATAGCTAGTGTTTGTGGGAAGGATGAATTTATGGTGTGAGTTGATTTTGGAAGTGTCCGGCAGTTGTGCCGTGAGCTACTGAGGACGGGGAGTCCAGTAGCATTAAAACTTGGATCCTTGTGTGGGTCAACCCCCACTACTAAAGAAATGTTTTATGAAAATCCTTTGAAAATGAACCATTGCACGTGTAAAATCTAGCTTTATTGCAAATGAACCATAGCCTTTGTGATCATTAGGATTACCATCAGACATTGCTACCGTTTGGAATACTCCTTTAAGAAAATGCTACAATGGTATATCTGTGCGCTTGCGGATTCTTTGTGATCATTAGGATTACCATAAGACATTTCTGGCATCGTTGCTAGGAACTCATGAACTTAGCAATGACATTAAGAAATGCCTACAAGCATCCTGAGTTGCGTCCGACTCTTGGAGGAAAGTAAGATCATGGTTTTTTTCTAACGAAAAAGGCAACGAAGTCGTTGGGTCTAGTCGAACGGGCTCGATAACTTATGATCTCGCCACCAAGAGCCTGTAGTCGATCACCAGCTAATCCATCTTTAACCCTACAGATGGGATGCTGGGGCTTCACTCGAACCCGCACGTCTGTAGCTCACCGAGTGACATGGCTCAGCCAACGAGGCGAGCCCTGACGTCAGCCAACCCCTCCTCCTTGTCCAAGAGGAAGCGTGAGAGAAACACGAAAAAAGATGATCCGACCCCTTGGCTGCACCTCGCATCGTGTGGGGTTTCCGGACAAGTTCATCTTCCCCTCTAAATCTCGAGGGCTACACCGCCCCCGATAATAACAATACTTGTAACAACAAATGAGTCGACGACGCCCGACACATCACTCCAGCATCGAAACACTAATGCAATGACCGAGTCTACAACTCGCTCATAGGCTTAGTGGGTGCGCTCACACGCCCCCACCTGAATGGACAAAAATTTCGACCTGAAGTCCACACCAATGACCCTGAAGGAGAGTCCTTGACTCCCCATCAGGCTCGGGGACTACTGTTGAGGGGTTAGATTAGGGATGGCCATCAGCGCCCTTAATCCCCTGACACATGATCCATAGGGTCCCACGGAGAGTGGGACCTGTGACTAATAGGAAATGAATTGGCCCACACCATACGTACATAGACCACCGGGTACCTGCTCTTGCCCTGTTGTGTTGGCGATTCGCACGACCTAAAGCTCCGTCTCTGACTAGCAGTTCCTTCTCGACTAAGGGACACTCCGAGAAGACCCCGACTCGCCCGGGCAGCCTCCGTCGAACTACTCATCTCATTCTGGTCCATATAGGAGCTGGGTAATAAATACCCACAACATCTACAATAGCTCGTAGATCCTCAACGTCATCCACAGGAAGCTAGGACAACAGGGCCCGTTACATGGGTAAAAAGACTTCGACCCCTGAGTCCTCTTTTCTTCTCCTCCAAGCCTTGCTTGATAGGAGAAGCAGCATAGTAGGATCGGTAGCAAGTGTATATCAAACAAGACACCTACATCTAAGGTGGGGCCTGCGGCCATGCAACAAGGAGGCAGCCTCTCACCACTCGAGTACGCATGCATGCATGCATGCATGCAAGCAAGCAAGCAAGAGGGCAGCCTCTCACCACTCGAGTGTGCATGCGTACACGCATACAAGGTTTTTCTTCCTCCCTGGCGCTCACGGTCTCCCTTTCCCCCTCTCTCTTGTGTTTCCTTAGCCTGTAAGCAATCGCTTGGTTTATAAAAGGGAGGGCAGGGCCTGTCGAGGGAGGGGATTTCTTCTTCTTCTTTCTTTGGGAAGGGACATCTTGGGTCACTTTTTTCTCCTCTCAGTGGGAGCTCTCCATCTGGTTCTTCTTCTTCTTTCTCCAGACACCCATATAGACTTGGGAACTCGTCCCTCTCTCGCCAGTTTGTATCGCCCCCACTACAAACCAGTGCAAACAACATGAGCAACATGAACTGGACGTATGATATTACTCTCCGGATGTCCGAAACAGCATAAATCCATGTGTCCCTTTTGCACTACCAGCCATGCCCTGACACGCATTCCGTGATTTTACTTGTCGGAATTACCAAACCCCGACAGCATCCATCTCTTCTGAAGTAGTACCAGAGTTCTTTTTTCCTATATCAATTATCAACTAGTTAATTTTGAGGATGGGCAGCTAGTTAATTGAACAAGAAAAACATGACACACAACCTGCTCGAATCTTAGCCTAGTCCTTGGTGAGGTAAGGAGTGTTGCGGTCGGCGGAGCTGAGAGCATGCAGGCCACTTCAGCAAGCTAGTGGCCAGGACCAAAAGGGCGGCCACATCAAACGAGCGAGGCCTCACAGCTAGACGGCGGTGGTTCATGCGTTGCGGAGGTCGTGCATAAGCTTCGATGGTGCGAGGGTGTGAAGGGCGAGGCTCTGCCGACCACAACGACCTCGACGTGAGGCGTAGCAGTGGTCATGTGAGATCCAGTGGCGGCAGTGCGATACGCCGCGATCGACAGGGAGCACGCGTCTAAGGCGGCGCGGCAAGGATGTTCCCCGCGACGGTGGCAAGCCGTTGTCGCGCTAGTGTTTCGTGCGATGCGGCTGAAGCGCTGGTGGGCGCACGGTATCAGTTCGAGGTGGTGAAGGATCTCGATGGGCATGTAGACGTCGTTTCTTCCTTAGACTTCGTTTCTTCAATTTACCCTCTCTCCTCAACAATTGCTCTGTCACATCAACAAATTGCTTACATGGCAGTATAATTAATGAACATAGACTCTACCATGGAGTCTGCTTTGTGAGTGCCCTTAGGGCATGTACAACCCACAGACGAGGTGTTGATAAGGACATGACACCCATGCATACGACCATGATTGGTGCATGGAATGGAGTAGAAGAAGTCCAACAAAGGTTTCCAAGTCAAGAAGGAGGTCTAAGGTTGATCCGGTTCGAGTCCCCGTGGTGGAGGCCAAAAGCAATTCAAGTTTGAGTCCAGTTCGGAGTCCAGGAGCAGTGCGCAATAAAACGGACGCCCAGGTCGCACACGGAGTCGGTTTTGGACGTTCTATATATGGTTGGAAGCAAAATTTCATAAAGCTTCCAATGGCATCGGTCTTGTGCCAAACTTCGTCTCGAGTCAACAGGAATCGTCGAAACAAGTTGATGTCTAGAATCTGCCAAAGTGCTGCGCTGACAGTTTGGTTGGGCCTTAGGCCCAAGTTGGGGGCGCCCCACCCCTGGTCGCCCCAACCCTAGGACGCCCCGTCTCTTATATTTTCAGTAGCCGCCGCCTTAGAAACTTGAGTTTGATTTATTTGTTAGCCTTAGCTACAACCGAACAGCCGCCGTCGTGTAATTCAGACTCCACCTTCGAGTGATATTAAGATTGCTCGCCTCAGATTCTTGTTCGTTCTTCGATTGCGTACATGAATTGATCTTCGTGATCAGGCTGATCTTGCGCTGGCAAGGTTGGTAACCATCGGGAGTTGGTTCAGCGATTGCATTGGCGCTTCGAGTCTTGCTTGTCGTAGTCGGATCGTGAGGGTCAACAACCACCAAATCGGATTTATCTCCACTCACTGAAAGATCGGCACTCCCTCTCTATCAAGTGGTATCAGATTTTCAGGTTGATCGGTGAGTTTATCCAGTGTTTTTTTAATTCCTATAGTCCACAAAACCCATAAAAATTGTTCTAGGTTAGACCCTTGACCCAGCAACCCGTTTTAGCCTTGCACCTTCATTCAATAATTTGCTTTGTTGAGTTTGTGTGCTTGTTCGTTGAATTGTTGTTGGTAACTCATGTTTTAGCCTTGTTCTTTTTTCTCTTTCTCCCTTCTAAACCCTAGCCGTCATTTTTTTCCTTCGCCTCTGCCCTGCCATCACGCTGTAACCACCTTCGCGCGACTCACTGGCCATGAGCCGTGTTTGCTTCGGTTTCCTCCCGTGATTGAAAAAAAGGAAAGTCAAAGAAAAAAGCAGAACAAAAAAACACAAGTCCACGTTTTGGACTCCCCTCGTGCCTCCACACCACACGCTTTTTCCGTCGTGCCGAACCGGCCGCGGCAGGACCCGCCGCATGCCTGCGATCGCTACTCCTTGCCGATTGGTTGGCAAGTAAAAAAAGAAAGGAAAGTTATAAAAAATAAAAGAGTAGTTCACGGGAGATAGACACCGAACCGGACTGCACCACGCCTCTCGCGTACACAGTTTTCCCTAGGTCGCAACCTCTCCGTGAGGCACATGAGTACGCCGCTCGCCGTTCCTCCAAGGGCGCGGTAGTGCCGCTTTTTTTTCCTTCCACCTTCCACCGAAACTTCCCTCTCCCCATGGTTTGATCTTTTGCTTTCATCCGCTTTCGCACTCGTTTCCGGCAACTATTTGTTCGTGTTTAGCACTATAATTCAACTTTGCATTATTGTTTGATTGTGCTAATCCTTCAATTGAGTGCAGCCTTCCCAAAACTCCACAAAGTTCTGCGCCGACCAGGTTTCGTTTCGCCAGGCAATCGCTCCTCTAATCTTTCGCAGGTTCCACCGGTTGTGCAGTTCGCCTCTGTGTTCTTGGTAAGAACAGATAAGAATTTGATAACAGCATTGTAGTGAGCGCCTTGTGAGCCATTACACCCCTGTTTTGCTGTCGATTTTGTTTTTTTGTTTGCGCTAACAATGGCAGGCGACGACAAGAGGGATGACCACCCACAGGCCACTAAGACCAAGCTCGACACCATTGTGTCACACCTCGACGCAATGAAAACATTGATCACAAGTTTACAGAAGGAGATGGATCTTTGGAGAATTCAGTGGACGCGCCCGTCGTGCGTGCATCCATGGTGGTAATGATTCTTTTGCTAAGCTTCCTTTTACAATTCCACCTTACAATGGCAAATATGATCCAGCTGCATATCTTGATTGGGAGTTAGCGGTCGAACAGAAATTTTCATGTCATGATCTTCCTGCTAGTTCTCAAGTTACAGCTGCTATTAGTGCTTTTACTGATCTTGCTTTACATTGGTGGCGTTATGAACGAAAAAATCCCATTAGCACTCCCACCACTTGGGCTGAATTAAAAGCTGCTATGCGACGTAGATTTGTGCCTTCATATTATGCTCGCAACGCTTTACGTGATGTGCAGGGACATCGCTCGAAGCAATATTCTAACTCTTTTGCAGCAGAAAGCTCGACATCCAGCTCAGCGCCCGCTCTCCCAGCGCCATCTACTCCCACCACTACAGTGCTCGAGAGCCCAACGCCATTCACGCCCACCACTACACCGGTCGAGAGGACGGTTGAACCTGCAGGAGCATGCTCGGATCCATCACTTCACAATGCACCTAGTACTCCTACTGAGAACAAGGTAATGTCCATGGTGCTACACTCACGGAAGGTGAGAATTGTGTTAATATGCTGAATTTTTCGACAAATCATACTTTAGTTGAGCAATTAATAATGGCACCATCTCTTGATTTATCTTGGTCATATGCTGTTTTGCTTAATGTTCCTTGTGATAAAGATGATTTGGTTGATAATGCTTCAGTTTTACATGCTTTGGAACCAAATACTATTGCTGAAACTAAACATGTTATGCATATTGTTAATCCTAATGATGAGCACAAATTATTGTCTTCCTTACATACTTTGGGTTACATTGAATTTGATGTTTTGTGTAATCTAGATTGTTTGGAAGAGCAACTTTCTAAATATGCTGATTTGCCATGTTTTTCTAAACACACATATCATTCTATTGGCAAATATAACAACAAAGGGGAATATATGATACATCGAGTGTACATTTGTGAAAATTTGAATTATCCTTTTGTTGTGCTCAATTTTGATCCACTAGAGGGCAGCCACACTACACATATTCATTCTCGTTTCTCTAGTTCAGTTTTGGTGAAACAAGTTTACTTCCAAGAAGGGGAGCATTGCTGGTTGCTACCTATGCCTACTTTGTTGGTACTAATCTTTTGCAGGGTAGTGTTGCCAACTATTATGTGTCATCCGATCAAGATGCTTACATGCTCGCTACATTTTATATGCAAGATGACATATTCACCAATTGGAGACATGATGACATTCCTCCTCACAATAATTTTGATTTCTTTGGTTTTCGAAACCCCGTTCGCTCTTGTGTTGTGCAGGATCGGTTCCAAGTACAATCGACGCCGAGGACGGCTTTTCATCAAGAAGGGGAGAATGATGAGGACATGACACCCATGCATACGATCATGATTGGTGCATGGAATGAAGTAGAAGAAGTTTAACAAAGGTTTCCAAGTCAAGAAGGAGGTCTAAGGTTGATCCTGTTCGAGTCCCCGAGGTGGAGGCCAAAAGCAATTCAAGTTCGAGTCTAGTTCGGAGTCCAGGAGCAATGCGTAATAAAACGGACGCCCAGGTCGCATACGGAGTCGGTTTTGGACGTTCTATATATGGTTGGAAGCAAAATTTCATAAAGCTTCCAATGGCACCGGTCTTGTGCCAAAATTCGTCCCGAGTCAACGGGAATCGTCGAAACAAGTTGACGTCCAGAATCTGCCAAAGTGCTTTGCGCCGACGAGTTTGGTTGGGCCTTAGGCCCAAGTTGGGGGCGCCCACCCCCCGGTCGCCCCCAACCCTAGGACGCCCCGTCTCTTATATTTTCAGTAGCCGCCGCCTTAGAAACTTGAGTTTGATTTATTTGTTAGCCTTAGCTACAACCGAACGACCGCCATCGTGCCGCCGTCGTGTAATTCGGACTCCACCTTCGAGTGATATTAAGATTGCTCGCCTCAGATTCTTGTTCGTTCTTCGATTGCGTACGGGAATTGATCTTCGTGATCAGGCTGATCTTGCGCCGGCAAGGTTGGTAACCATCGGGAGTTGGTTCAGCGATTGCATTGGCGCTTCGAGTCTTGCTCGTCGTAGTCGGATCGTGAGGGTCAACAACACCAAATCGGATTTATCTCCACTCACCGTAAGATCGGGCACTCCCCCTCTATCAGGTGTCGTCTCTAAGATACTAAAATTTAATATACAGACATTGGAAAAGACATGTCATACTACCCACAGACGGTGAGTCATCGGCAAGCAGTTTAATGCTTTCCATGTGATCAAGATCATTTGTGAATACTATTTTGTATGCTATTGTGTTGCAATTTGTAACTATGAGATACAGTTCAAATTCATGCTCCCTGCTCCACCTTCGATTCTTCTTCATCCATGTTATCCTCACCTTGGTCGTCTGTCCGCTCCCGCCGGTACCCCGGCCGTGCGTCTGTGCTCGCCTGCCCGCTCGCCGGAGCTAGTCAGAGGTCAATTCGCCACCACCGGAGCTCGATTGAAGGTTGATTATTCGCTGCCGCCGGAACTCCAACGAAGTTACGAAGGTCGATTCGCATCATCAAGCCAGGAACTGTTTCAGTGTTTTCGCATACTGTTTCAGTCCTTTCACGAAGCCACTAGAGATGAGAAGAAATTTGGCTGCTTAACAGTGCATACTTGATTGCGATTGCTGTCGGATGGGAAAAAATCGATGGCGCCAGAAGCAGGCGTGAAAGAAGAGGAATCTGCCGCAACCAAGCCATTGCCGCCACACGTGAAGGATTTGGCGCCATGGATGAAACACTAGGTGCGGCCGCAGCTGGATCCCGAGCGTGCGTCGCCTAGAGACGACGACCGTACAATGCTGCCTCTCCTGTCGCGTGAGCCTGGGAGCACGAGCTGCAGTCGTCGACTCGTGAAAGGACGACCCCACCCGTCTATGAGCATGCGAGGGGCGTTTTTGCAAAATACACAGTATACATACGGCTAGAAACGCTGCGTTGTACGTGCCCCTAGTACATTCAAATGCTCCAATCTTTGTTTTTTTTTACTTATTGAGATTAGTTTGCGAATCTTCCTACCCCATTCAAATTCCAGATACTCGTTCCGTCGTCAAATGATAGATGTTCGGGAACCGTGTTGTGAAAGAAAAAATAGTTCTAAAAAATTATCATTATGGACGGAGAAAGTATATTTTAGCATGAAGACCAGTCTAAGATTTATTTGATTAAAGACGAGCCAAGATAATATTTCACATTTTTTATACTATATATATTAAATAAAATATAGTGCCAAAGTGCGGCGAGTCGCATATGCTGGTACTCGACACCTTCTCGCACGCGGCACATGGCCCGAGTGATATGCACGACACCGGCTCACATCCCCAATAAATGATTTGTTAGGGGGCGTTAGGTTGCCTGCATATGAAGAACTAGGTCCCGGGATGCAGCCTATCCCTATTTGGTTGCATGTATCTGCCCCTGAGTCAGGCTACACTCGTGCAAGATTCCCCTCCGAGCCTGGCTTCAGAAAAACGCCCGAATCGGCTGTTTTTTCTAGGCCTGGCTCACTCGGTGTAGTGCGATAATGATGGTATTAGTCTATAATTAGTAAATATTAAGTAATATTAATATGTTTTAAAGATTTTTAAGGCATAATTATCTAGAATAAGAACATTGAGAGTGTATTTGCACAAAATAAAAATTTTAATCATCAAATTATAATATTTTTATTTCATGCAACATGTCTTTCTACAGGCAACCAAACAACATCTCGTCTCAGCTAGGCTAAACAGGTACAGATAATCAAACATGACAGGGTGTATGCACTCCGCCTGTCCCATGTGAGCCTGGCTCCCACATACGAGCCAGACTCAACTAGTACGTGAACCAAACAGGCCCGACTCGAGCAATAATGTGCATCTCCATCTTCAAAATCCCGGTAGGAGAGAAACAGAGGAGAAATGATGCCCCAAAAGGGTGAGGTCTCCAGCGGTGTACATATCTCGTTGCGGATCCCTGACGACAGTTGGTCCACGCACCCTGGGCTGGAACCGCTGGGGAAGGACGAGAAGGCGAATGAAGGAAGGCTACGTGAGGTAGCGACCGCGGGGTGGAGTGAGTGCGATGAAGCTCTAGGAGGGGGCTCCCGCGCTTCTCCCGCCGCCACCGCTTCCGTCACTACAGCTGCAAAGGGGCCGTTGCGCTCATGTTAGGTCAAATCGAACCACGCCGCCGCCAAATCTAGACCTGGGAAGGGGAGATGGAGGTCTCTGTCACGGATGTGAATAGAACTTTCTCATAATTTTAAAACTTTTCCAACATTCATTTTATTTACAAGAAATATAGTATAGGAAAATTCTTGTTTGATTTTGTGAATCAAATAAATGATTATGTGTGTTCCATTCATGCCGATGCATCTTGGTGCTTCTTGAGTGCAAAAGGTTTCCAAATGTGCTCAGGTGCTGACCTAATCCTTCCGGGAATTTTCCAAACTTTTCTGGAGTTTATTCTCATTTTCCTTTGAGCTATTTCTATTTATTAAAGGCTCTAAAATTCTTTTCATGAGCTCCAAATACTTTATCTGGGTTGTTCATGTTCCAATCTATCTTTGGGAATTTTCCTAGAAGTTTTAGGATTTTCAGAATATTTTTCGTGGCTTAATGAATTATCTAGCTATTTCTAGATTATTCTTTTCACGAAAATATTTTCTGAAAATAATAAGAAATAATTTTCTTTATTCCTCGCTCCTTCCTTTCTTCTGGCCCGTTTTTGGTCTGAAGCCCAGCCACAGAGTCTGTTAGGCACCCCCTCAACTCACCTCCCGCAGCCGCCCGTTGTCCCTCAGCCGGCCTGATTCATCAACCGCTCGAGCTGACTCCGCCTTTGCACCGCTCCTACCCCAGCTAGGCCCATCGGTTGAAGTCTGGTGGTGCTCCCTTAATTCCTTCGCCCGACCGTTGTTGCTCCGCAAGCAGCCCAGTAGCCCTGCCGACCCACTCCGGCCCAGCCGCGAACCCGCTGGAGCCCGACCGAGCCCAGAAGCCAAGCAGCAGTGTCGATGGCGGACACGATATCACTGTCGTCGATCCTTGGCGTGCGCGCCAAGCTGCAGGGAGCCCTGTGCCCCCTATAAAGGTCGAGTGCTACCTCGCCGCGTGCCCTAGCTCGCCTGCACCGCGCCTCGTGCCCTCGCTCCACCTTGCGCTATCACCGTTGCAAGCTTGCCGGCCGAGCCAAGCGCCGCTACCCGATTCGTTGCCCACGAGCACTTCCTGAGTGAGCTGACATCGCCTTGGGCTCCACCTCGCTAGGCCGCACGCCCGCCGCCTTTTCCTGACGCGAGCTAGCCGCCGGAATGACGTCGTCGAGTGGGACCAGAGCCGGCTGCTAACACCGCCGCCATCCTTCTTCGATTCTGGCCGCTGCCGTCCCCATCCGCCGCTAGTGAGCAGCCCTACGAGCTCCTCTTTATCCCCTCTATCCCCACGTACCTCACCCAAGTCCATCAATGCCTAGGACGCCTGCAGTTAAGGCTGCCAATGGTGTGAGAACCACTCCAAAACCAAACCAAACCATATATAAAAGAAAATTAATTTAAAACCACACCATCCAACCCATTTCTCTTATGTATCCAAACAAACTAACTAACTGGTGCAGAAGACCACAAAACCTAACCAAACTTATATCTCAAACTGGTTCTATGTCACATAAAATTTGTTTTCCATATATATCATATGTTTAGTTTTTAAGATGGGCCCACATGTGGATGTAGATGTACCAATTTGCACAAAATAGCGGACTATCATTCTAAGACATTTTCCAACAAATTTTAGACAAATTCATTCAAATTTTAAGGTGTGAACACGAGCTTTTAGTTTTAGGGTCCAGCTCTAGATGTGGGCCCCACGTGTGGATCTAGGTATGATAATTTGCACAAAGTAGCAGACTACCATTGTAAGACATCTCCAACAAATTTCGGTCAAATTCGTTGAAACTTTAAGGTGTGAACGCGAGCTTTTAGTTTTAGAGTTCGGCTTTCGACGTGGGGCCCACATGTGGATCTAGGCATGATAATTTGCACAAAGTAGCAAACTGTCACTCTAAGACATTTCCAACAAATTTCAGTCAAATTCGTTGAAATTTTATAGTGTGAACGCGAGCTTTTAGTTTTAGGGTCCAGCTCTCAACGTGGGGCCTACATGTGGATCTAGATATGATAATTTGCACAAAGTAGCAGATTCTCACTCTAAGTCATTTCCAACAAATTTCAGCCAAATTTGTTGAAATTTTAAAGTGTGAACGCGAGCTTTTAGTTTTAGGGTCCGACTCTCAACATGGGGCCCATGTGTGGATCTAGGTATGATAATTTGCACAAAGTAGAGGACTGTCACTCGAAGACATCTCCAACAAATTCTATTCAAATTCGCTGAAATTTTAAGATGTGCCCGCGAGTTTTAGTTTTAGAGTTCAACTTTTGATCTAGGTGACACATACAACCAATTCAAACCATTTCAAACTGATCCTAACTATTAAGATTGCTAAACTGAACCAAACCCAACCATTATGTATGTCACCACATTATTCACCAAACCAACAAACACCAATTAGGAAAACCAAACCAATAAAACCGGTTTGAAAGCAAACCATTCCCAGGCTTACCAGCAATTTGTCCCCCCCCCCCCGAGCTATTGTCCGCCGCGACCGTCGTCTCCAACTTCTTCAAATCAGGCCACCTACGCCCGTCCCCACCGGTGGTGAGCACAAATCTGAGATCCACTCGCTCTCCTCTACCCGTTCTGCATCTCATCTGTGCGCCTAGTTGCCCGGAACCCCGTCGATTCGATGCTCCAGCAACACATTCCTCTGCGCAGGAGTCCCTGTCCGTTCGTGAACCGAAGGCAGAAGAAGATGTGGCGATTTTGCTTTTTAGCCCCTGTGGAATCCTATAACCCTTATCTTTTGTGTCTTGGCCAATCTATAGAAAACCCCCTGTGAAAACTCCACCTTTTACACATAAACCCCATACTTTTTTCAGATCTAACCCTGGTTTTAGATCCTTTCGCGAGCACTATTCGATGTGTTTTGTAGATCTTTGCTAACCCCTAAATCTATAGTTAATCATAACTAGGTCCTCCAATCTTGTTTTCTCCATACAATCTATGTTTTATCTCCGTTCTAACCGGTTCAAGTTGTGTTAGGTTCATAATGAAATAAAGTGCACGTTAGTGGTGTGTTTTCATCATGTTTGTTTTCTGAAAATTAATTTGATATTAATTTATTTAACAGCTAATTAATCTTTTCTAATTAAAAGTTGATTAGGCTTTTACACCGGTTTTATAAATCAAGTTAATTTGATTAATGTCATATGCCATGATGTTTTCAATAATAATATGATCCACTCGAACCATAAAATTACGTTTAGATGATTCATATAGTTTACCTTTTTTAAGCTAAATGTTTAATTGGTATAAATTGTACGTAATCATTTTTGAATAAAACTTGATTAGGTTATTTCTACGGTTTTGCAAATGAAGTTTAATTTGAATTAATTCCAACTTAGGGTATTTTATTTATGAAATATCTTTTACATACCTTTTGCTAATTAAAATAAACCTAGCCATAGTCTTGTTTTTTTAATAAATGCATTTCGTTCGATAGACGTTCTATACCAAGCTCTATCTGTCGGGCATACACCCCGGGTACAGCAAGGAAGGAAGCAGACAGACTCCTAGTAGAATTCCCCTGTACTCCTACTAGGACTCACTCTGTGTAATCCTACTAGGACTCCTACCTTGTAACCGACTAGGTTCCCGCCCCCTGGACTATATAAAGGAGGGCCGGGTACCTAGCCGATCATCCACAATCCCTTTGGGGAACAACACCCAAGCGCAGGGCGCAATACTACCCCAAACAGGACGTAGGGTAGCTACTCCGGCTACCCGAACCTGTATAAATCTTGTGTCTTGTGTCCTCGCGCAGACCTTCGGGTTCCAGATCATGGCGATCCTCACCTTCTACCTTGCTGCGGGTACCTCCCATGGAGGTCGAGAGGTTTAAACACCGACACCGGCGCCCACCGTGGGGCCATCGTCACGATCATCGGCGAATTCGAAGGACCTCATCCGCAAAATCAATCTACTTGCAACGGTTGTTGGGCCGATTCGATCAACTCGCCGCATCAATGCGCACGACGGGTCGGCAACTCGTCGACTTGGTGGAGTTTCGCTCGAGTTCAAGAACGACACGGAATCAACTTCGTGTCACCCGTCCGCCGAGACGGAATCAAGTTCGGAATCAAGCTCCAATTATTGCTCGCGAGAAGTTAACCCCCGTGCCCCGGCGGCATTGAGTCCGAAGGCGACCATGAAGATTACGGCGCACGTGAAGATCATGGAGAATATTGGCTCTTGACAACGACCACACCAAAGCTATACCAGGAACATGCAAGATTTTTTGCTTGGTGCACACGGCAAGACGTACGTGGGCACACCTACTTCAACTACTTGAGTACGACTACTACATCGCCGTCCAGACGCATCAACTCGCCGACTACTCATCACCCGGCCGCACGGGCTCTACGTCAACCTGGCCCTGCGCCGCGAGTACTCATCTCTCGGCCACAGCGGCTCTACATCGACTACGCCGTACGCCGCCACGACGTCGTTTTCTGGGCGTACGACTACTTCGACTACTATCTCGACTAGTAAACTAGTCGAGAACAGCTTTCGCGACATCAACAACTAGTCGGATCCACCTCCGACTAGTCGACTTCAGTAACAACCGTCGCGGCTCCATCACCGACTGCCACTGCTTCGCCGACTCTCGTCTGCGAATCAAGCTAAGTCACTTATTTCAATAATTATTTTTTCTTCGGCTTGTTTTCCGCATACAGGAACCAACGCTGAAGACTACTCCGTGTACGCCTCTCAACGGCTACCTGCCAGCAGAGCTACACCGTGCCAGCTATTCCTTGGGGATGTTGACTGCTGCCACAGGCTTGGTGCACCAAATTAGGAGGCTCTTGCCACGACGTTTCGTGTACGAGTCTTTGGAGGCGCACAACTACACCACCGAGGAGGCACTGCGCAATCTGCTCTCCGCCATGCGGAACAACGAGCAATCGCGGTCTCTCTTGTCGCCATGTCGACTACTTTCGTCTACCTCTTAATGGTCTCGCTACGGTAGCACACGCCTTGATCCGCGCAAAGCCTCGGCTCTCTCGTCATGCCTCCACGCCCCCCGGCGGCTACGGCTAAACAGGCTCCTCGCAGACACGGCGCTTAAACCCGGCTCTCTGTCATGCCTCCACGCCTCTAGCGGCTATGGCTAAACGGCGACCACGGGACCGGGGCGCTAAACCGCATCGAGGCTAACTACTCGACGCCTTACGACCGAAACAAGAGCATGACACATGACATTTACATCTATATTCATATTTGTATTTGTCATTAGTAGATTAAATTTCTACAAAAATGCTACATAATGTACGCATCTCTACTTTCGAGTCAAGCTTCGGCGACGACTTCCAGTACGCTCCGCGTACCTCCACCGGCCCGGCTAGTTCCCAAACTCGGGTGCTACGCTCCAAAACACTACTCGACAACAACTCGAGTAGTCTCCGCTAGCTCTCTAGCTCGGGGGCTCAGCACCAACAACTACTCGACATGTCTCTTGCGGCTCACCTGGCGACGAGCTCGGGGGCTGAACGCTACAAGTATACTCAGATGATGATTTCCGCAAATACTGAAGACCCTTGGATTGATTCTTCAATCGTTCCAAGGCTCGGGGGCTACTAGGCTACACTCATCAGTTGATTTTTTCAAAACGGAAGCAGAATCAAGATTGACCCTCAGCCAGAGTCTACAACTCAACCTAAGGCTCGGGGGCTACTCCATATGGAGTGCGATTTTGCAATCGCACTTCCATATAATCTCGACTTCAAGACTGATGAGCTGGACCACCTTCCAGCCTCGCGGCAGTTCAAGTACTATTGAAGACTTCTCCAAGTGGTACTCGAGGACGCTCAAGAACTACTCGAAGAGGCTTCAAGACTACTCGAACTACTACTCTCGACTCCAACGTGCTCGGGGGCTTGTCGAGCATAGACCCCGGTACCGCAAGGAAGGAAGCGAGACGAGTCCTAGTAGAATTCCCCCGTACTCCTACTAGGACTCGCTCTCGTGTAATCCTACTAGGACTCCTACCTTGTAACCGACTAGGTGACCGCCCCCTGGACTATATAAAGGAGGGCCGGGTACCTAGCCGATCATCCACAATCCCTTTGGGGAACAACACCCAAGCGCAGGGCGCAATACTACCCCAAACAGGACGTAGGGTAGCTACTCCGGCTACCCGAACCTGTATAAATCTTGTGCCTTGTGTCCTCGCGCAGACCTTCGGGTTCCAGATCATGGCGATCCTCACCTTTTACCTTGCTGCGGGTACCTCCCATGGAGGTCGAGAGGTTTAAACACCGACACTATCTTAGTGTGATCTTTCTAGTCCTTGCTCAACCTTCCACAACCATATCTTTAAAGCTAACCAAACATTTCCTTTTCTAAGCACGTTTTGTGTTCTTTAGTAATCCATAGGATCGAGCCTATCGCTTAGTATGCTCCTTTAAAGCTTTTCTTTTGAGTGGTGCATTATTCTTAGTTTTCTTGTTTGCTTTGTGTATGCTTGTGCTCGATGTTTGAGCGAGTAGAGTGAATGTTGTTCACGAAGCATTGAAGAGCAAGAGGTTGAAGACATTCTAAGCAACTACTCTATGGTTAAAGGCAAGTGTGTCCTTTTTTTCTTTTGTCCTAAGAACTATATTTAATCACTTTTGCATATGCCTGCATTTAATATGATGGGACCCATGTTTAAGGTTTGACTATTGTTGTTTATCTTGTGTCTTGATCAACAGGGTTTTCCTTTATGTTGGGTAGCTATGCCCAGTTGCTCTACTTGTGTTATGGTGGTTTTAATGAACTTAATGATGAACATACTTTACCTTTATGTTATATCTCTGGTTGCTTAATACAAGATCATATGCATTAATCGGAACATGGAGCGACCACCCAGGAAAACCGTACAACCACAAGACATATGGCTCAGCCTTGGCTAATTAATTAGGGACTCTAGTGTTGGGATGACCTTACCTGATAAGGGTAAGGGGGAGTGCCAGTGGGGTATAGACTCGCTCTAGTAGGGAGTTGGACTTTTCTAAGACACGGTACCTATTAGGAGACTTTATACTCTACAACGACTTGGAACCTTCGCGGGTTGTTTCACATTGGGGAATCTTTGTAAAGGCCTCGTAGCGTACCTATGCAATCACACCTCGGTAGTGTAGTATGATGCCTAGCTAGCATCGCATGGTTGGGTTCAAAGCTCTTTAGAGTTTTTACGCGACTTGTGGTGAAAGTGTACAACCTCTGCAGAGTGTAAAACTAATCGATTAGCCGTGCTCACGGTCAAGAGTGGCCTGGACCCTCACATGATAATCGAACTTGAAGATGGACTTAAATCGTGCTCTCTAGTCATGCTTGTCATATTCTTATGGTGCATCTTACCTTATTCTTATGTGGGGTGGTATATACTTATACTTTATTAGTAATCAGGTACTAATAAAATTTGACCCACTAAAATGCTAAATGCTTATAGCTCAGTCCACCATAAAGCCTTTGCATTCATCATTTTCTCACACTTGCTGAGTACGACATGTGCTCACCCTTGCTATAAACAATGTTGCTAAGAAAGAGGAAGTTGCTTTGAAGTCTTGTAAAGATGTTGCTGAGTTCTACGCGTACGCACCCCCAGTCGACTGCCTGTGATGTTTGGAGCCTTCGTTTTCAGGATTAAGCATAATACTCTAATAATCTCTCTTTCTTTATGTGATACTGTTTCTGTATACACTTATATGTCACTATATACATGAAACTTGATCCTGACATCACTACGTGAAAACCTCAAATAGGTCACGCAACATTGGTAACGGACCTATAAAGTCTGTTACCATAAATTTTAAAGGTAACAAACTTTATTAAAGCCCATTACCAATGAGGCCTTCAGACCGCAGCCCAATCTCAAAGTGCGTCTACAATGTCAACCAGTAACGGCCTTTAACAATACTCGTTACTCAATCCCAGCCTCGGACCCGAAAAATCATTCAAACCGGTAAACTTTGCGTCCGCGCGTCCGCTCCCACCGCCTCGTGTCCGCTCCCCCGCAACGACCCGCATCCTCACATTTCTCTCTCTCTCAAGTCTCTCACGTCTCTCCTCTCTCTCTCTCTCTCGCCCTCATTCGTCTCCTCTCCTATTTCCCCAACCCGACCCCGGCGAAGGCCACCGCCTCCCTCCCTCCACCACGTCGCCACCGCCACCACCTCATCCAGTTGTCGCCTCCCTCCCTCCACCATGTCCTCACCCCAACCCTAGGTGGAGGCATGAGGGAGGGCGAGATCCAGATGCAGATGCAGAGGTGTGGCAAGGAGGGTGAAGGTGACAACGGCACCAACATCCTCAGAGCATACGGTCTCGCGTGCACCTCCCAGACAGAGGGGTAGCACATGCCCACGCGGCGCTCCCCCTCCACCAGCGCCCATCTATTGGAGGACAGTTGTCCCATCCTTCTCCCCACCAGCAGGTGTGGTATGGAGATAGCAACAACGAATCTTTGTTACAAGGCAAATAATTCCCTCTTCCCCTCTCACGAGTTTTTGTTTACCTAACCCAAGATGTCATCGATTCACTAACTATATCATCTCGAATGTGTAGATCCTCATTGGATTTTCGTTATGTGGTCGTTATATGGTTGTGTAGAGCTTCAGATCTGGTGTTCCCCTCTCTCTACTGGTGTGGATGCAATCCTCCACTCCGGGCACCATTACATTTGGTGAGGTACACTTCTGGTTTTCGATTCTAGTGATTTGATGATGATTCAGATCGCAAGAGCATGTGTGTATCGGCAATTACATTTGATTAACCAGCTCCTAACGTACACCACTTGTGATGCATGCTATATGCCGGATTAAATTACCACTATACATATGTTGTCTAAGATGCTTGTGTTTGTATGTTTTTTGTTGACCTTTTTCATCAACAAGATGCTAAATCAGCAAGAATCATATCTCCATTGGTTGGACATCAAGTAGTATAAATTTGTTACTTATACTGATGGAGTGGTTTGCCAAATCTTTTTCTTTTTCAATTGAATACTTTTAATTCTCAAGTTGTTACAGTAGGATATTAGGCATCGAAGTGTTGTACATTACGTGAAAAGGGAGTGTGTTTGCACTTCAATTGGTTCAGTCAGTCAACTTAAGGTGATAAATGTGTACTTTATCTAACACTCACTCACTGCACTTGTAACTGTCATTTTTACCTTATACAATAGTTAATTTTAGGATAGATAGAAACAACCCCCACAAAAAACATTCTTAGCAGTACCATCTTCGACCTAAGCTAGGTAAGGTTGGACACTTCAAATATAACTCTCAAATTTGGACATGCTGCTTATTCCTTCCTTTAGTTGCTTTCAGAAAATACGTATTGTCTTGGAAGCTTTGTCCTATTTTAGATAGAGATATATTTTTTCTTTGTTCTATCATGCATACTATTAGAAAAGATATTAGTTGTTTATCCAAAGAATCGTCCAACTAAGTAATCCTTTGGTGCTTATTTTTCTGGCGATCGGTTTCATATATGAGAGATGTTTCATATTCACTGATTGTATTATTCTTTCCTAAGGTCTCTGTCCGAATTTCTTTCTTTACTATGTTCCTGTGGAATGTGCATAACAATATATTCCTATGATCCAGCATTAGGCCACAACTAGTTAATGTTCAACTATGATACTGAACGATAGACCTGCTCTAAGTTTTCTGATATGATACTGAACTGTAGGCCTACAACATTTCAAAAATATGCTTTGCTTATGCCATTTTTTGTTTCTTTCTTTCTTCTTAAGAGTATTATATATTTTTTATCTAATATCAGCATCTTTTTTTCAGGCAGAGCTAGAGATTAAACTTTGTGGTGTAAACCTTGGAAACATATTACATTCTTGTAATGGTAATCCTAAAAGAGGTACAATCAGAGTATATTCCAACTAAAAGGAAATTGAGGCCTATGAGTTATATGCTTTTTAATTTATTATGCACACATTTGGATCTTGGAGATATCTACTACTACTCTTAGTCTTAGATTTATGATCCACTTATCTGTTCAATGAATCCTGTTTATTGTGTGTATACCTCCACTTATTTAATATTGTTAAATTCTACTAAAAATTACCTTTTCTTGTATGTGTATGCCTCCACTTGCTACACCCATGAGGTACTGGTTACCATCTGCCAGTTGGATTATCCTATACAAATTCTCCTTTTTTGAGTACTGAACTCTTGATTCCCAGTTCCCAATTATATTAAAAATTTGATGCATGTAAAATATCTGGAGTTAAAAATGCTCTACCAATGCACTTGCACAAGGAACTTAATAATGCCCCATAATCCACATCATCTTTAACTTTATGGCCAACCAAATAGCATATTCTTCCTAGGCTTAATTAAGTGAGATGATGTAGTTATTAAAGGATTTTTCACACTTGTTCTTAAAAACTTTTACCCTGTTGTGATGTTCATAACTTTTCCATGCATCTGAGATGGTCAGAAGACAAGCTCTCTGTCCTGGTGACTCTGAGTTGCAACAGTCCTGGTGACTCTGTCGGTGTTTTATACCGGCAACCTACTAAGGGGAGTACCCGAAGTAGATGAATATGGCCTCAATGAGATCGGTAACTCGAAGGAAGAGACACGTGGCACACAATTTAGACAGGTTCCGGCCGCGAGGTGCGTAATACCCTACGTCCTGTATGCTGCGTAGCTCTGGATTGATTGGGTATGATTACAAGATGATGCAATCCTACGCCGTGAGATGAGATGATCAGAGAGGGGTCCCTACCTCGCCTTATATAGTCCGGGAGGCAGGGTTACAAGTCGGATTAGGGAGAGAGTACTAGTCGAGTACGTCTAGGAGTCCTCTATACAATGCAGGACATGTACAGCTTCCTAACCGTGTACTTCTCCTCTGTAGTCCTTGTGCTTCACGCCATCAGGTACCGTGCAGCGCAAGTCAGGTAATCCCAGGGGCCCACCGAGTAGTCGGTCCTGGTACTCACCGAGGTAGTGGGCCCAGGGAGGTCCATACGACAAGCCCCCGAGTACTTTGTAGTCGAGAAGGATAGCTTCAAGTAGTCTTGACGGCCTTAACGAGTAGTCCTCAAGCGTCCCCGAGTACTACAAGTCAAAAGTCCTCAAGAGTAGTCGAAGCATCCCGAGGCTGGAATGTACTCTAGCTGATGTTTGAGCAATCCTGAAGTCTTCTCGAGTAGTCCCAAGCGTCCTCGAGTACTGCCCTTGAAGGTCTTCAACAATACCTGTGCTGTCTTGAAGCCGAAACTGATATGGAAGTGCAATTGCAAAATCGCACTCCATATGGAGTAGCCCCCGAGCCTTAGGTTGAGTTGTAGACTCTGGCTGAGGATCCATCTGAAGTTTTGGCAAGAGTATCCCGAAAAATCCGGAGAAAAAACCGAAGGACACATGGCACGGAGCCCCCGAGCCTTGAGTCGAGTACTTCCTCTCGAATTGAAGGGTCATCTTGTAGAATGTGTCCTGAGATGCTCTTGAATCTTGCCGCTTCCCAGAAAGTCGAGTAGAAGTAGCCGAGCCCCCGAGGTGAGGCGTGTCGACTAGTTGAAGTTGAAGGGTCACGCGCGGCCGCTGAGTCAGCCGAGCGCAGACTTATCCATCCGGCCGTTGGAGGGCCGTGTTGACTTATAAATAGAAGCCAAAACCCTTAGGCTTTTTCACCCTACGCAGCTGTAGCCATTCCCAGCAGATCTGGCCAGAAATCGCCACTAGTGCACACCGCCGCCGCTGAGTGAAGCGCAGATCTGAGCGCGCCGCCGTAGGAAGCCACCACAGTAGCCCCCGAGCGGATGCGCGTGAAGATACCGTGCACCTGGAGGATGAAGCCGTCTCCGTCGAAGACCACGAAGGCTGCCGGCGGAAAGAAGAGGGGCCGTGAAGAGGCTGCCGGATCTGCCGCAGGGACATCGCTACCGGTGTCCCCGCCGAGGCCAGATCCGAACCGTGAATGGAAGAAGTCCAAGGCGAAGACCGAAGACTTGCTGGCCCTTCTCAATAGTGGATTCCTGCGGAAGAAGGAAGTGGACATGTGGAGGGCCGCCGCCGAGGATCCGTATCCCATGGAGAAGAATCCAGACGAGATCCCGATGTTCACGCGGTTCGCGGAGCGCGGACTGTCTCTCCCGGCGAGCGACTTCTTCAAGGGGCTCATGGGGTACTACGGCATCGAGTACCTCAACCTCAACCCCAACGGTATCTTCCACACCGCCGTCTTCGTACATTTTTGCGAAGCC
This sequence comes from Cenchrus americanus, assembly GCA_947561735.1. Classification (NCBI taxonomy): domain Eukaryota; kingdom Viridiplantae; phylum Streptophyta; class Magnoliopsida; order Poales; family Poaceae; genus Cenchrus; species Cenchrus americanus. The sequence goes on from OX387240.1 coordinate 140,474,509, forward strand.
TTTCTAGGGATCAAGCCCCATTAGATCTTGTTCCGGAAGTTCTTCCAGGTGAAGCCGCAATCCAGCGCCAGCAACCCGCGAGTAGTCGGAGGAGCGGGGATCCAGATGAGAGAGGACGCCGCCGAGCAGTACCTCTTGTACAAGTTGATAGACTCCAATCAGGACTGGAAGGCCAAGTGGTTATACGTCACGAACCACCATCCGGAGCTGCCGAAGCCGAGCGGGAAGCAGCCCAAGCATCGCCAGTGGTGGAACTCGGAGCCGACGATGCAAGAAGGGATCCAGCTGCCCGAGTTGTTGGAGTGGATCAAGGCGCTGAGGGAAGCCGGGCTGAGGGCCGAGCACGTGGCCTTCAGCTTTATGAAGCGTAGGGTGCAGCCACTGATGGCTCGCAACACCCTGGGGTACGAGTACACCAGTGACGACGACACATCGTGGATGCCTGGAGACGAAGTCGACGACGACATTGTTGACAGGCTGGCCCGGATCTTCAAAGATATGCCGCCGTACACGGCGTGCCCCGTACCGGAGTACTCCGCCGCGCGCCCACCAAAGGAGGTTAGTAGCTGCATCCATGGTCGAGTACCCATTACGCAAGAGTAGTTGTACTGATGAGTTGTTCTTCTTGCAGGATGACTTGAAGAAGTTCGTCTCCGAGCCGCCGTCGCCTCCTCAGCTAGTCGAGGTCCCAGAAGAGGGGAAAGCCAAGGCCAAGGAGCGGCGTGAAGTCGGCGAAGGAGATGACACATTTGTCGTTGAAGACACGTCCGACGAAGACGACGACGAGGAGACGCTGCAGGACCGCTTCCAGCTGCGGTCGAGGTTTAGCCGTCCTGGCTTACCTCACATCCCTCTCGTTCGGGATCAGCCAGCTAGCCTGGAGGCTAGTCTACCCACGCCGCCGAGGAAGCCACGCAATGTGGACCGGAAGCGTGTGGCCAAAAAGTTGAAGGTCACGGAGACCACGTCCCAAGAGGTAAGCCATCTTGAGCAGTGTAGTCGAGTACTGATGTCTTGAGTTCACGTGTTGACGATGAAGTTTCCTTGCTTGCAGGAGGTGCCGCCTACGGAGCCCGTTGAGCAGGGCGACGAAGGCAACTAGGACACGGTGGGAGAAGCCGCTAGTAGTCGGAGCCCAGCCCCCACTGTCGAAGAACTCTTGGCGTAGATGGAGTGCCAGCCCCCTGCTGCTCAGGGGAGCACGGAACCCGCTGCTGCTGCTGCGGAAGATGCAGCGGCCACAGAGGCGCAGGAGGAGGCGCCTGTCGAGGCTGGACTGGTCGACATCGCCAGCATCCTCAGCGCCCCAACCGTGACGGTAGTCCGGTCGAGCCTGTAAGTGTTGAATCTCCCCGAGTAGTACTTGATGTGGTAGTCGTACTTGATTGACTTGGCTTGTTTACTCTGCAGGAAATCGACGGACTTGTCCTGGGAGGGGGATGAACCCGCTGCGGTGGTGGCGGAAGAAGAAGCCGCGCCACCCGCTGAGGAGTCCGCTCCCACCCCTCAGGAGGAGCCCGAAGCGCCGACCGCTGAGGCTACGCTGCCCGAGGCCAGCATCGTAGAAGGTGAGTACTCTGCTGAGGTTCAAGTGCCTAGTAGAGTAGTCGTAGTCGCCATGTTGACTGATACACTTGTCTTCTTGTCGACAGGTGCTGAGGCCGAAGGAAGCGAGATCCCGTCGGCGGTGCCCGTAGAAGACGTGGCACCAGAGACTCAGGAGGCTGCCGTAGAAGCCCCCGAGCCGATGGAGGTGGCCGCCGGAGAAGCCGCCGCGACGACTGGAGGAGAGGACGCCGCGTTCCCAGAACCCGCTCTGGAGGTGGTCGTCCGCTCACCGGAGATCCAGGACGCGGAGCCAATCCGCTCGGCGCCGATGACCGAAGCCGCTACGAGTAGTCGTGGCGGGATCGAGTTGTTGGCTGACGATCTGGTCGACCCAGCGACGGTAGCTCGGCACCTGGAAGCGGTGCGCCAAGCCGAGCAATGGATGAAGGTGAGTAGTGATAACCCTTGAGTAGTCAATCCTTTAGCGTTGAGTACCCATCTGATGTGTCTTGTCTGCACAGGACGTCGCTGAGAGGTCCCGCCTGAAGTCGGAGATGCTTCAAGGGTACGGCGACGCGGTGCTTCGGGCCGAGACATTGGAAGATCAAGTCATGAAGTCCCGGAAGCACACCACCGCCATGCAGTCAAAGCTGGACACCGCCTTCGCCAAGTACCATAATGACATCAAGAGAAGAAGGCGAAGAGTGACGACTTGGTGCGGAAGAACAAGTTGCTCCGCAACAAGAACAAAGGTACACCACTTGTCTTGTTGAGTACTTGTTGGAGGTCGAGAGGTAGTCTAACCCGCTGTGCCTTGTTGTTTGCAGAGCTTGAGACTCGGGTAGATCAGCTGAAGACTTCGGAGACTGATCTGAAGAACCTTTTCTACCGGGAGCAGGAGGCCCGCCAGGTACTGGAGTTAGATTATAAGGAGCTTGCTTACGAGTGCGACAAGCACATGGAGCTCCGTATTGCATCAGACCGTGACCTCGTCAATTGCTACAAATCATTGCGAAGCCGAACGAGGATTGCGAGAAGTCGCGGGCCCGGCTCAAGGAACTTGAAGAAGCCGCGCTCCCCATTGCGAGGCTACTGGTGCCTCATCCTGGCGGTCCCAAGATAGCGCCGCTGGTGGACCGGTTGAAGGAAGCCCCCAGCCGGCTGGCGGCCTACATGAAGCACTTGGCGAAGTCGATCCCGAACCAGGTGCTGGCCTTCATGAAGTCGTACTTCCCGAAGGCTCCCGTAGATGTAGTCGCCAGTGGACTAGCCGCCAACTATACTGACGAGTAGTATGCGGAGTTGCTGGAGCAGATGGCGCCTATTGCAGATCAAGTCGCCGAGAAGCTCAATCTCCAGTAGTCCTGTAATAGTTAGCTTGTAGCAGTAGTTGTACAAAAACAATTGTAATGGAATTGTTTAAGTATCAATGAAGAAAAACTTCCATCAATGAGTACTCGTGGCCGCAATCTTGGAGTGCGGAGTCCCATCGTGGAGTTGTCGGGAGTAGTCGTACTCGGCAGTAGTCCCGTTTAGGGAGGAAGACAAGAAAGCGCTTGTGAGGACCATGTGTGGTTCGAGGACCGGTGGATGGTCGCTTCCTTGTGTGATGAGTGATTGACAACGTTGTGTGGACCGATTCTTGGCTAAGTATTGCGGTGTGCGGGTTGCGGCTTGACTCGTGTTGGTGCGGGTGAAGAACAAGCGCGAAAGGTCGTCGCGGTGAGGCCTCCGGGTGTGGAGAAGACAAGTAGGCTTCGTTCGAGGGACCCGGTGGCCGCCGGGGGTCAAGTGCGGGCCGCATGGTGGCATGAACAGCAGGATGAAGTCGTGGACGGTTTCTTGGTTGAGCCTCAAAACCAAGGTCGAGCCGGGACTACGTGGGAGCCAAGTCATGAGTGGAGATTGGCGGAGGCTACACCGAGTTCGCGGGGTTTCCGTGGTTCACCGTAAAACCACCGGGTTCCTTGGTTGATCCACAAAGCCAAGACCGGAGAACCGAAGACGGAGGTGCAGCGGCACCGACCGGTCCCCGACCGGTGGGTCGACCGGTCGGCCCGCGTGGGGACCGGTCCGACCGGTGAGGAGCACCGGTCTGACCGGTGTGCGACGACGCAGTCCGAATCTTCGAAGCGGAGGACACGCGTCGGGATCGCATGGCTTGCGTCGAGGCTACGCAGGTGCGGTTGCCGGGCATCCGTCCGATGGTGAAGACATCAAGAATTCCAAATCCGCCCTTGAGGGGCTTGTATCCCTAGTTAGTAGAGAGGGGCATTTTAGACATTCGGTTGCCGCCTATATAACCCAAGAGGTGAGAGGATGGCAGCCAACTCTTGGAACCCTAGCTCATTAGTTTTCCTATTTTCCACCTATTTTCTCTAGGTTTTCCTTAGGACCGGCAAGAGAGCTTCACGGAGAGATCTTGTAGAGAGGGATGGATGATCGGGCGGCTTGCTAGACCTTGTACGAATCCTTGTTTCATGTATAGATGATTCGGCGTGATTCCTCAAGGTTTGGATGTGTTTTACCCGTTGTTTTTGGTGATGATTTTCGGAGCCCTCTTCCGTGATTTCTTTGGAGTGTTTTTGGGGCTTTTCTCTTGGTGATTCGGTAAGGGAAATTTGTGGGAACCCTTCGTGGTTCTTTGGGCTGTGATTCCCCTCCCAAATCCGTGAGAAAAGTTGCACGAATTTGGGGTTTCTTGAGTTCTTGGGTTGGAGGTGCTTTCGGCGGGATTTCTTCGATTCCTCCTTTTTGGACGAGATTTGGTGGGATTAAACTTGGCTATGGACTCCTCATGAGGTGCTCCTGATATCCCCAAAGTCTTGTTCAAGTCCGTGGAGCGATTCGGGAGATCGAGATTTGGATTTGGGGGAGTTGACCCGCGGGTGCTGTTCATCCCGAGCCGCCTGTGCTACACCGGCCGACCGGTGCTCTTGACCGGTCTGACCGGTGCAGGCCCTTGTGGGTTTTCGCTCGGGTGAGCGTCTTGGTGTGTTCCTTGTTGTCCCGTGGTGCTGCTGTTTCGAGTTTGGGTTTGTTTGGTGGTCGGTTGACCTGTTTGGTGCCTTGGGGGCTTTCTGGCTGCCATCGGTCTGACCGGTGCGTCTCACCGGTCTGACCGGTGTAGAGCCACTTAGTGGAAGTTGCTCAGGTTCACCAGCAGGGACCGGTCTGACCGGTGGTGCTCACCCGTCCGACCGGGTGGGTCCGTAGACTCGGGGTTTGTTGTTCCGCCGCGTTCTCGAGTCGGAAGGCCGTGTGTGTTGGTTCCTAGGTCCGGTGGCACTCCGGTGGGCTGCGTGGGCTTGGCCAACTTGGGTAGTGAGTCGGAGACGTGTGTTGGAAGCCACGTTCGTCTTGTTGGAATTCTCATCTCCATCGAGAAGAATCTTTATCGGCTCCCATTCACTCCCCCCCCTCTCTGGTTCGCCGTATCGGTCCTTCAAGTGGTATCAGAGCCGGTTCGGGTCTTTATTGACTCTAACCAGTCTAAGATCCAAGGATGGCGTACCAGGAACGGGGTTCGGGTCCTCCACACTTCGATGGCAAGAACTACCAGATGTGGAGCAAGCGGATGGGTGCGTTTCTCCGCGAAAGGGTCGGATCCTTTGGGATGTCACGGTGGACACAAGCTATGTCCAAAGGTTGATTTCCTCGCTCCAGATCGAGGGACGCCTTCGACGCCAACAATAAGGCGGTCGACTACTTGTTTCGTGCTTTGTGTCGGCCGAGTTCGATCGGGTGCACACCGAGCACTTGGCTTGTAGGATTTGGGCGGTGTTGAAGGAGGCTCATGTTGGGAACGCCCGTGTTCGGGCACGGTTGTATGCGACCTACGGGAGAGAGTACGAGAACTTCACTCATCTCCCCGGTGAGTCCATCGATGCCCCGTTTCGCAGGTTCACGGTGGTGGTGAACAACATGAGGGCCAATGTGGACGTGCTCCCGTACGATGATCATGATAGAGCCGTCAAGCTCTTACACTCTTTGGATCGTACGATATGGGGCGGAAAGTTCGAGGCCATAGTCGAGTCGGAGAGGTATGATACTCGACGGTGAACGAGTCGTTCTCGAAGCTCAAGTCGGCCGAGGTGGATAGGGGCATGACCGCCAAGCTCGAGGGACCGACCGATTCCCATAGTCTTGCCCTCGTTGGTGGTTCCAAAGGAAAGACTAACTCTAACCCATCCACCAGGATGTTCTCGTTTTCCTCTTTGATGTCTATGCCGGATGAGGAGTTTGATGACCTTGGAGAGGACGAGCCGGCGCCGTTGACGAGGCGGTTCGAGAGGCCGCACGAGAACCGCGTGAACATGAGGAGGAACACGAGGACTTGCTTCCGGCGGCAAGCCGGGACACTTCGTCGCCGACCGCCCGGAGAAGGCCGAGAACAAGGACAGCCTACAAGCACAAGCCAAGGATGAACGATAGCAAGTACCGTTCGAGGCGCGACCACAAGAGCAAGCACAAGAACAAGTACAAGGACGAGCGGCGGTCGAGGAAGAAGGAGGGCCGAGGCAAGGCCCGAGCGATGGTTGGAGCGAGCGACGTCGACTCCAGTTCCGCGTACTCCACCTCGAGCTCGAGCGGCCCCGGCGAAGACGAGGGAGATCGCCGCAAGAGCAAGAAGTCGTCCAAGAACCTGAGCGGGCTGAGCTGCTTCGCGAGAGATGGCTTCTGCACCATGGCGCTGAGCTCCGGTAGCAAGAAGAGCACACAGAGCGACTCGGACTCTGAGTCCGACGACGAGGTGCGTGATGAACTTCCCTTCTTGCGCCAGGAGAATGAGAGGCTTGGCTCTTTGCTTGATAACCGTGATGACATGCTTAGAGAGGCCAAGAAAATGAGGAAAGAGCTTAGGGCTTCACTCGAGGATGCTAGGACTAGAGTGGCCGAGCTAGAGACACGGTGCTTGATAGCAAGCTTGAGATTGATTCGCTTAAGGCTAGCCCCGTTGTTTCGATGATAATGATTGTGCCGATTGCTCCATATTCCTTGCTGATCTTGCTTTGTTTAAGGAGAAGCATGCCTCCAAGTGTGAGGAACTAGATGTGCTTAGGGTTGAAGTGGCCGAGCTTAAGTCTAGACCTCGCTTTGCTAGGTGCTTGCACTTCTTGCCCCGTTTTGCATGCTAAGATTGATGAGATGCATGCTTACACTAGTTCGCTCGAGGCTAAATTGAAGGAACCCATGCCTACATCTTGCTCTACCCGTGAAATGCATGCATTGAAAAATTTGGAGCTTGCACATTATGTTGATCGTTTGCGGGATGAGAACGATGACTTGAGGAAGTTGATGGGTTGGTTGTCCTGGTCACGAGCCTCGCTTGAGGATGATGATCGAGGCCTTTAAGAGGCAAGATGGTGAGGGGCTTGGAGCAAACAAGGTTGGTGAGGGAAGTGGAGAGAATATCCCTGAGCCACCAAAAACCCACCACAAAAATGATTTCCCCCCAAAACCTAACCATCTAAGGAACCGACTAGACACAACCCCAGCTCCACCCGTGTTTCCTACACCCACAAATGACCTACAAAAGCCTATCAAGTTTGTGAGCACTTCGGGGAAAGTGTTCTTTGGGAAGGAGAGTGAGAAGGCTAGTGGTGAGAAACCTAGGTGGAGGGTTTGAGTGGAGAGAAACCAAGTGAGCGACCACATCCCAAGCCAAAGCCTAAGCTTGTGAGGTTCCATTGTGGCTATTGTGGGAGAGATGGCCATAAGGAGGAGTTTTGCTTCAAGAGGAAGCGTGAGGAGAGAATGGAGAAGGAGTGGGCTAACAAGGACAAGTACCACCCTTCCGATGGTGTACTTGAGCCTCGTATGCGGATGCCCGGGGGCAAGGCGATTGTGAGGACAGCTTCGGGCTTGGGGAGAGAAGAAGGCCGCAGGGTGGTGCTGCTGTCCGAGTCACACCGGTCGGACCGGTGTGGGGCACCGGTCGACCGGTGCGGTGCCCGGACGGACGGATGTTCGGGTTTCGAGCTCGTGCGAGGTGCGAGGGTTGTTTCGGAGGTCGTGGTTCGGTGGATGGGCCGGAGAGTTTGCGGTGGTCAAGTTGCTAGGCGTTCTCCCCCTCGAGCTCACTACGGGGATGGGAGGAGTCGTAGCTTTGAGAAGGAAAGGAGGGACGGTCCACGAGTTCTCTTTCGTGGTTTTGGTCCTCCTCCAGCAGAGGGGTGGTTCCCTCGGGGTGGTTACCGTGGTGGTGCTCGTGGAGGTAGTTTTGGTAGGAGAGATGCTTTGGTTGGTGCTAACCCCACTTTCGAGCAAATGGCTCGGCACTGGTTTTCCTCCTTTGGTACTAACCCCGTTGTTGAGTCGTTTGTTCGCTCACGTGCCTATTTTTGATTTTCGTGGGGGAGACTTGAAGAACATTTGGTTGATTGACTCCGGTTGCTCGAGGCATATGACCGGAGACAGGGGGTGGTTCTCAATTCTCGTCCCGGTGACGAAGAGGTACATCACTTTTGGGGACAATGGGCGTGGGCGTGTGCTTTCGTAAGGTGAGATAAAAGTGAGTGACAAGATCACTCGAGGCGTGTTGCTCTTGTTCAATCGCCGGGGTACAATTTGCTTTCCGTGTCTCGGTTGTTGGATGAGGGTTTTGAGGTGTTGTTTCGGCTCGGTGGTTCTCGGATTGTGGACTATCGAGGGGACCTTGTTTGTATGGTCGTTCCCGAGGGTCGGTGTTTTGTGCTGATTTTTCTCGCTCTTCGGGTGTTGAGCGTTGTTTCTTGGCTAGTTCTTCGAGTGAGTTGTGGAAGTGGCATAGGAAGTTGGGTCACTTGAGCTTTGACCTTTTGTCTCGCTTGAGTAAACTCAATTTGGTCCGAGGATTGCCACGGTTGAAGCTTGAGAAAGAGTTGGTTTGTGCTCCGTGTAGGCATGCCAAGATGGTGGCCTCTTCTCACCCGCCTCTCACCGATGTGATGACCGAGCGTCCATGCGAGCCGCTCCATATGGACCTTGTTGGCCCGGCTCGTGTGCGATCCGCGGGTGGGAAGTGGTATGTCCTTGTTGTGGTGGATGACTATTCTCGGTATGCGTGGGTGTTCTTTCCGGAGGATAAGGGGGAGACGTTTGGTTTTGTTCGAGATCTAGTCTTGAGGTTGAGGAACGAGAGGCACGGAGATGCCATACGAGCTATCCGCGAGTGATAATGGCTCGGAATTCGGGAACTCTCGTTTTGAAACCTTTTGTCATGACTTGGGTCTTGAGCACCCGCTTTCGAGTCCGTATACGCCTCCCCAGAATGGTGTTGTGGAAAGGAAGAACAGGACCTTGTGCGAGATGGCTCGGACGATGCTTGATGAGCATAGGACTCCGAGGAGGTATTGGGCTGAGGCGGTGAACACCGCGTGCTATGTGTCGAACATGATATACCTCAGAGTGCACAAGAAGAAGACATGCTATGAGTTGATGCATGGTCGCACACCCAAAGTGAGTCACTTCCATGTCTTTGGTTGCAAGTGTTTCATTCCCAAGAAAGGCAGGAAGTTGGATAAGTTTGAGGCTAGGTCCGTCGATGGCATTTTCTTTGGTTATGCATCTCATTCTAGAGCATATCGTGTGCTCAATCTTGAAACTAACCAAATCGTGGAGACTTGCGAGGTAACCTTCGACGAGACGAGCCACGTAGTCGGCTTGTCTTTGAGTGTGCGGTGATGACGAGCTTGGCGAGGAGATCTTTCGGAGGAGGAGCATGAACATGGTGATGATGAAGATGGCGGTGTGGTACCCCCGCCGAACATGTACCCACTACTTCGACTACGATGATGGATGGACCCTCTCGCTACACCTACGACGACAAATCAAGAACGAGGAGAAGGCCGATATTGAGGGGGAGGTAGCTTCGAGGCGAGAACCTCCCCGACGAGTTCAAGTGGATCACCCGGCCTTCGAGGATCATCGGCGACATGAATGAACGCACTACACGGTCGAGGGTTCGGAATAATTCCCATTTTGCTCATGCTGCGTTTGTTGCTTCTTTCGAGCCCAAAGACATTGGACACGCACTATCCGATCACAATTGGGTTAACTCGATGCATGAGGAGTTGGAGAACTTTGAGAGGAATCGGTGTGGGAGTTGGTTGACCCTCCCCCGGGGTGTAAGCCGATTGGTACAAAGTGGGTGTGGAAAAACAAAGAGGGAGAGAAGGGTGAGGTTGTGAGGAACAAGTCGAGACTTGTTGCCCAAGGGTTCAGTCAGAAGGAGGGGATTGACTACGAGGAGACCTTTGCTCCCGTAGCCCGTTTGGAGGCGATTAGGATCCTTCTAGCCTTTTCCGTGGCTAAAGGGTTCAAGTTGCACCAAATGGATGTGAAGAGTGCTTTTCTGAATGGTGTGCTGGAGGAAGAAGTGTATGTGAGGCGACCTCCGGGGTTTGAGAGTGAGAAGTACCCCCACCGGTGTACAAGTTGAGGAAGGCGCCGTATGGGTTGAAGCAGCGCCTAGAGCTTGGTATGGCGAGGTTGAGGGGGTTCTTGTTTGAGAGAGGCTTTGAGATGGGGAAGGTCGATCGGACCTTGTTTTTGCGAGGGCGGGGCGAGAGATATCCCGATTGTACAGTGTGTACGTGGATGATATTGTCTTTGGTGGCTCGTCTAACTCTCTTGTTGCGAGGTTTGCGGATGATATGAGCAGGGAGTTTGAGATGAGCATTATGGGCGAGTTGCGCTTCTTCCTCGGGCCACAAATCAAGCAATCAAAGGAAGGTACATTTGTGCACCGTGCTAAGTACACCAAGGACATTGTGAGAAAGTTCAAGATGGAGGACTCCAAGGCTATGACGACGCCGATGAGTACGACTACGGCTCTTGATGTGGACGAGGAAGGTGAACACGTGGACCAGAAGGAGTACCGAAGCATGATCGGGTCACTCCTCTACTTGACGGCGACGAGGCCGGACATACGCTTATCGCTGTGTCCGTGCGCTCGTTTTCAAGCGTCTCCGAGGACTTCGCATCGGCAAGCGAGAAAGAGAATTTTCGGTACTTGCGTCACACTCCCGACTTCGGCCTTTGGTACTCCGCGTCCTCTTCTTTGGCGCTTCATGGCTTTTCGTACGCGGATTTTGCCGGTGTCGGTTGGATAGGAAGTCCACTTCGGGACTTGCCGCTTTTGGGTTCTTCGTTGGTGTCTTGGTCTTCTCGTAAGCGGTCGAGTGTTGCTCAATCCACGACCGAAGCCGAGTATGTTGCCGCCGCTAGTTGTTGCTCTCGCTCCTTTGGATCACCTACACCATGAGTGACTTTGGTGAGGAGTATACCCATGTCCCACTTCAATGTGATAGCACCAGTGCCATAAGTGTTGCAAAGAACCCAGTGCTCCATTCTAAAACCAAGCACATAGAAGTGAGGTATCATTTCCTGAGAGACAACGTTGAGAAAGGAAAGATAGCGTTGATCCATGTACCCACACATGACCAACTAGCCGATATTTTCACCAAACCCCTAGATCAAGCAACTTTCACTCGTTTGCGGGGGGAACTTGGTGTGTGTTTGATTTCTTGAGTTGGGTGTGTGGGAGCTTTCTTTTGCCGGTGGTGTCGAGCCCGTTTTGCCTCCCCTCGAGGAGCCGGTTTGTAGCATATGTATAGCTTTCCTTTGTGCTTTTCTTGCTTTTTGGCATGGCATATGTAACATGATGTATAGGCATCCTTGTATCTTAGATTGCATGCATTATGTATCATATGCATTGGTTAGGAAAAGCTTCTCTAATATACATTGTTCACCATGGAATGAGATATATGTCTTTATGAGCTTGTTTGGTATGCTACGGTTAGTTTGGCTTAGCTCTTGATGATCTTGATGAATAATCCATGGTTGATAGCTATGTTTTTGAAAAATGTCACATGTATGCTCTCTCATGTGTAAATGCCTTTACATGCTCTTGACATGTTTGTGTGGCCTTGCTATGCTTAATTTGTGGTTGGATAGCTAGTTTATTGATCATATGGGGCCAAAGGCTCATTTGCCATCATGAATGTTTAGCCCTCTAGATTTATCTTGTGGAGGAGCATAAGTTCCTTTTTGTCGCAAAGACATTTCATGTACCATTTACAAATCTGAAAATGAAATGGAAAATGCTTGGAAAATATGCTCCCATGTCATATGTGCTTGAATTTAATTTGCTTTGGGTGCTAAACCGTTGCATGATGCCTACCAATGAGAAGTCTCATAAATAGAAGTAGGCACATGGCTCGGTGGCTTTGACATGACATGAGGTGCTTGTGGGTGTTTGTGATGGTCTTATGATTAGAATGGCTGTCCTAGCATGAAGTTTGTGTGGCTTTGCCATTTTGATATGCTTTGATCATGTTTAGGACTTTGCTCATGAGAGGCAAGTTTTTCGCAAAATTGCCAAAATCCATTTTAGCTTCGTCCAATGGTTGTGAAACTTGGTGATCATGTAGTTGAGATCGATACGAAGCTGTAGAGTACCTAACTTGCTCATTTGGACATGTGTAGCTTTCTTGGTTGAATTTTGTCTATTTGAGAAGCTCTAGGTTGCATTTTTTTGCATTTTTGGCTTGATTCATGCATTGTCAACAAGGGGGAGAAGTTTGAGCTTGAAATGGCTTGCTGGACGTGTTTGGAAGGTTTTCAGGTGGTTTCGAGCCATTTCTGGGCTCTGTTGTGCACCGGTCTGACCGGTCAGGGTCACCGTCCGACCGGTGTGAGTGCCGGTCCCGTACATATGTTGGGCACCGGTCCGACCGGTGGTGATGACCGGTCCGACCGGTGTGAGGCCGAAAGTGATGCAGCTGTCCTGTTTTCAAGTGGTTTGCATGCATTCGTCCAGGGGGAGTTGCATTGGTTCAGGGGGAGCTTGCATGTGTGCAGGGGGAGCTATTTGAGAGTTTTCGAGCTTTGTTTCGGTGGTTTGTGCTCTTTGCTTGAGCTTTGCTTTGTCTCGGATGTGTCGAGCCGTTGCCCTTGCCTAAGGGGTCCGAGACTTGCTTTCTTCAAGTGATCTTGATCTTTGCCTTTGTTTGGCTTTCGATCGCTTGTTGGAGTTTCTTTTTGTTTGTTTCTTTTCTTTTTCTTTTCTCTCTTGTTACTTTCATGTGGGTGTTGTCAATGCACTCATCAAGGGGGAGATTGAGGACCATGTGTGGTTCGAGGACCGGTGGATGGTCGCTTCCTTGTGTGATGAGTGATTGACAACGTTGTGTGGACCGATTCTTGGCTAAGTATTGCGAGGTGCGGGGTTGCGGCTTGACTCGTGTTGGTGCAGGTGAAGAACAAGCGCGAAAGGTCGTCGCCGGTGAGGCCTCCAGGTGTGGAGAAGACAAGTAGGCTTCGTTCGAGGGACCCGGTGGCCAGCGGGGTCAAGTGCGGGCCGCATGGTGGCATGAACAGCAGGATGAAGTCGTGGACGGTTTCTTGGTTGAGCCTCAAAACCAAGGTCGAGCCGGGACTACGTGGGAGCCAAGTCATGAGTGGAGATTGGCGGAGGCTACACCGAGTTCGCGGGGTTTCCGTGGTTCACCGTAAAACCACCGGGTTCCTTGGTTGATCCACAAAGCCAAGACCGGAGAACCGAAGACGGAGGTGCGACGAAGACACGGACCGGTCGACCGGTGGGTCGACCGGCTCGACCGTGGGGACCGGGCTCGACCGGTGAGGAGCACCGGTCGACCGTGTGCGACGACGCGGTCCGGAATCTTCGAAGCGGAGGACACGCGTCGGGATCGCATGGCTTGCGTCGAGGCTACGCAGGGTGCGGTTGCCGGCATCCGTCCGATGGTGAAGACATCAAGAATTCCAAATCCGCCCTTGAGGGGCTTGTATCCCTAGTTAGTAGAGAGGGGCATTTTAGACATTCGGTTGCCGCCTATATAACCCAAGAGGTGAGAGGATGGCAGCCAACTCTTGGAACCCTAGCTCATTAGTTTTCCTATTTTCCACCTATTTTCTCTAGGTTTTCCTTAGGACTAGCAAGAGAGCTTCACGGAGAGATCTTGTAGAGAGGGATGGATGATCGGGCGGCTTGCTAGACCTTGTACGAATCCTTGTTTCATGTATAGATGATTCGGCGTGATTCCTCAAGGTTTGGATGTGTTTTACCCGGTTGTTTTTGGTGATGATTTTCGGAGCCCTCTTCCGGTGATTTCTTTGGAGTGTTTTTGGGGCTTTTCTCTTGGTGATTCGGTAAGGGAAATTTGTGGGAACCCTTCGTGGTTCTTTGGGCATGATTCCCCTCCCAAATCCGTGAGAAAAGTTGCACGAATTTGGGGTTTCTTGAGTTCTTGGGTTGGAGGTGCTTTCGGCGGGATTTCTTCGATTCCTCCTTTTTGGACGAGATTTGGTGGGATTAAACTTGGCTATGGACTCCTCATGAGGTGCTCCTGATATCCCCAAAGTCTTGTTCAAGTCCGTGGAGCGATTCGGGAGATCGAGATTTGGATTTGGGGGAGTTGACCCGCGGGTGCCTGTTCATCCCGAGCCGCCGTGCTACACCGGTCCGACCGTGCTCTTGACCGGTCCGACCGGTGCGTGCCCTTGTGGGTTTTCGCTCGGGTGAGCGTCTTGGTGTGTTCCTTGTTGTCCCGTGGTGCCGCTCGTTTCGAGTTTGGGTTTGTTTGGTGGTCGGTTGACCCGTTTGGTGCCTTGGGGGCTTTCGTCGCCATCGGTCGACCGGTGCGTCTCACCGGTCCGACCGGTGTAGAGCCACTTAGTGGAAGTTGCTCGGGTTCACCGGCGGGGACCGGTCCGACCGGTGGTGCTCACCGGTCCGACCGGTGTGGGTCCGTAGACTCGGGGTTTGTTGTTCCACCTGCGTTCTCGAGTCGGAAGGCCGTGTGTGTGTTGGTTCCTAGGTCCGGTGGCACTCCGGTGGCTACGTGGGCTTGGCCAACTTGGGTAGTGAGTCGGAGACGTGTGTTGGAAGCCGCGTTCGTCTTGTTGGAGTTCTCATCTCCATCGAGAAGAATCTTTATCGGCTCCCATTCACTCCCCCCCCCCCCTCTCCCGGTTCGCCGTATCGGTCCTTCAAGTTGATGAACAATCAAACTTTATTACCGAAGAAGTACACCCGGATGGCCGGGCCGTAGTTACGCAGTAGTCGCCGTGACCCGTGAGGTCGCCTACGGCTAAGTAGTGCTAGGGCGTGTAGCCGCTTACAACAGTAGATCCGTAAGTAGCCGTATAGGCTGGATCTAGAAGTACATGGTCCCTCAGTAGACCGCTGCCAGAGTCCTTTGTCGCTCGTCACAGCCCAGGGTCCGTAGGTAGCCGCATGGGCTGGATTCTGGAGAAGAGTAGTCCGGAGACTGGTGCCTGGACCCAGAGGCTGCTTACGGCAAAGAGGTAGTCTGGAGACTGGAGCCTGGACCCGGAGGCTGCTTACGGCGGAGAAGTCTTGGTGTAGTTGTGTAGACTTGAGCCCCAGGGTAGTCGTGTAGACTAGGCGTAGAACCGACAGAGCTGGTCGACGTTCCACAAGTTGTTGACGTCTTCGCCTTTAAGTGTCTGGAGGCGGTAGGAGCCCGGCCCGGTCACCTTTGCCACTGTGAAGGGACCTTCCCAGGGGGAGCTGAGCTTGTGTAGTCCTTCCGTGTTCTGGATGCGACGGAGGACGAGATCGCCAACGTTGAAGGAGCGTTCCTTGACGTTGCGATCGTGGCGACGTCGGATACCCTCTAGGTACCTTGCCGACCGGACGAGGGCGGCGCGAGCCGAGCTTCTTCGAGTCCGTCGATGTCAACTCATCTCGTCGTCTTCGAGAGACTCCTTCATCGTAGTGCTCCACCGCTCGGTGAATCCCATATGACATCGGCGGGGAGGATTGCTTCGGAGCCGTAGACCAGGAAGTATGGAGATTGCCCCGTTGGCTTGGAGGGCTGAGTACGTAGCCCCCAGAGTGCATTGGGTAGTTCCTTGATCCACTTGCCTCCTTTAGAGTTAGCAGCGTCGTGTAGCCACTTCTTGAGAGCGTTGAGCACCATCTCGTTGGCGCGCTCGACTTGTCCGTTGGCCCTAGAGTGGGCGACTGAGACGTATCGGACGTCGATCCCGCTATTCTCGCAGTACTCCCAGAACTGGTGGTTGTTGAAGTTGGAGCCCAGGTCTGTGATGATGCGATGGGGTAGTCCGTAGCGATGCACGAGTTCATCCAGAAAGTCGAGTACTCTGTCAGCCTTGGGGCATGTGACCGGCTTGACCTCGATCCACTTGGTGAACTTGTCGGTGGCCACCAATACTCTGTTGAATCCACCTGGTGCAGTTGGTAGTGGCCCAATCATGTCGAGCCCCCAGCAGGCGAAAGGCCAGGTTGGTGGTATGGTGACTAGCTTGTAGGCCGGGACGTGTTGCTGCTTGGCGAAGTACTGGCACCCTTGGCACCTTCTGACGAGTTCTTCGGCGTCGCCCAGAGCTGTGGGCCAGTAGAAAGCTCGTCGGAAGGCCTTGCTGACCAGCGTGCGTGAGGACGCGTGGTTGCCGCAGACGCCCTTGTGGATCTCCTCCAAGATGTCCTTGCCTTCTTGTCTGGGGACGCACTTCATGAGTACTCCGGAAGATGCGCCCCGCCTGTAGAGCTTGTCTCCGACGAGGACGTAGGACTTGGCGCGGCGGATGAGCTGCTTGGCCAAGTTCTTGTCCGAAGGAATCTTCTGCTCGCTGAGGTAGTCGATTAAGGGTTACCTCCAGTCCACGTCGATCATCATGACCTCCTGGCCAACCGGGGGATGCGCTGGGACAAGGGGTCGGTGGCGCCGGCTCTGGGATGGATGGCGCGTGAAGCTCGTGGACGAAGACACCCGCTGGTACTTGAGCGCGAGTAGAGCCAAGCTTCGACAAGACGTCCGCTGCAACGTTGTTGTCGCGGACGATGTGGTGGAACTCGAGACCATAGAACTTGTTCTCGAGCTTGCGGACTTCAAGGCGCATGGCGTCCATGTTCTCCTTGTTGCGGTCCCAGGACTTGTTGACTTGGTTGATAACCACTGCGGAGTCGCCGTAGACTAGTAGCCGCTTGATGCCTAGTGAAGCTGCGAGGCGGAGCTCGTGTAGGAGAGCTTCGTACTCGGCTTCATTGTTTGAGACCTTCGAGAAGATCTGCAGGACGTACTTGAGTTGTTCGCCCGTTGGAGAGATCAGGAGTACCCCTGCGCCTGCGCCCTCGAGGTTGAGTGAGCCGTCGAAGTACATCACCCGGTGCTCGGTCGCTCGGTTGGAGTAGGTAGCGATTCTCCCGCCACTCCGCCATGAAGTCGACTAGTGCTCGCGACTTGATGGCCGTGCGTGGCTTGAAGTCGATGTTGAGGGCGCCGAGTTCGACCGCCCACTTGGAGATTCTTCCGGTAGCATCTTGGTTCCGCAGATGTCGCCGAGCGGGTAGTCGGTGACGACGGAGATCGAGTACTCCCGGAAGTAGTGTCGTAGCTTCGTGAGGTGATGAGCACGCGTACGAAGCTTCCGTACGGCCGGTAGCGTGTCTTGGATTACCCGACAGGACCTCGCCGACGAAGTAGACCGGTCGCCGGACCGGGTAGGCATGGCCGTCTTCCCCGCCGCTCGATGATGATGGCAATGCGACCACGTGAGTAGTCGCAGCGAGGTAGAGCAGGAGGTGCTCGCCTTTGCGAGGAGCCGTGAGGACTAGTGGCTTTGATAGGAAGTCCTTGAGCTGGGCAAGGGCTTGGTCCGCCTCTGGAGTCCACACGAACTTCTCTTGGTGCTTGAGTAGTTTGAAGAAGGGGGAGCCCCCGTTCTCCAAGCTTCGAGATAAATCTGTTCAGGGCCGCCATGCACCCTGTCAGCTTCCGGACGTCTTTGATGGTCGTGGGAGCTTTCATGCTGGTGATGGCGGAGATCTTCTCGGGGTTGGCTTCGATGCCGCGGTGGCTGATGATGAAGCCGAGTAGTTTGCCCGAAGGTACGCCGAAGATGCACTTGTTCAGGTTGAGCTTCCAGTGGTACTCGCGCAGGGATGCGAAAGTCTCTTCAAGATCGTCGATGAGGGTCTGGAGTTTCTGGTCTTGATGACCACGTCGTCCACGTAGCACCTGAGCCACTGGATGGGATCCTGCTTCGCGTCGTACTTGGTGATCCCGAGAGGTTTGAACTTGTCCGGGAGGAGCAAGTTGCGAAGTCGAAGAGAGAAGGCGGGGAAGCCGTCGTTGTCGCCTGCGGTGGCGGACTTCTCCCGCCGCAGCTCTTCAATCTTCTGGCGGGCGTCGTAGCCGCCCTATGAGGCTCCGAAGGCGTGGCTGTTCGTGTGGTCTCGACCGCCGCGATTGCCTCCGCCGCCGGCCCTCCTTTTGGCCCCGTGGTTGGAGCTTCCGCCGTCGCTGTCGTCGCCACCGCCAGGGCCGCGGTGTGGGATGATCTCACGGTTGCTGTTGCCACCCTGTGAGGGTCCGCCGGCGTTTGCACGAGTACGATTGGGCTGAGCTGGCAGCTCGGCTCGAGTACGGTTGAGGCCGAGGTCTGCGCTACGACTTGTAGCTTCGTTGTCGCGGTTCCTGGCGGGAGAGGCTGGTTGACTCTGTTGTCGACCCGCATGAAGTAAGCGTCTTCTGCGAGCTTGGCGATGACTTCTCCGGTGCGTATCCCCTGAGCTTGGCGTGCGATCGCTGTGATCGACATGAGGCATTGCTCGGGAGTTGTGTGTACCCGACTCTCGACCTGTTCGAGGGTCTCCGCAAGGTTGCGGATGGGTAAGCTGTCACGGAGACGCCGGTGCCGTTCATTCCGTCTTCGGTTGCGCTCACGTCGAGCGTCCCTGCTGGCGCCGGTCTCATCCACAGGTGCTTCCGCAGATAGCTCGTCTGCGGAGATCTGTTCGAGGTACTTGTCAGATGCCGTCCCCGAAGGTCCTGGCGTGTCGCCGGCAGCCATGAAGACTTGGCGATCGGGGTTGCCAAGACTGGAGTCGGAGCTCGCCACCTCAGTTGGAGTGTACTCCTCAGCTCGAGCGAGTGGTGTTCCCTCCTGGAACGGGAGCGAGTCGAGGTAGGCGATGTAGCGTGAGTCCCCGCTTATCAGGTCGGCGGGCTTACGGTCTGGCCAGTAGACGAATCTCCTGGCCGGTGTCGACGTTATAACCAGCCTGGAAGCCGGCCCTGATAAGGGTTGCTCAGTAGTGTTGTCTTCGGACTCGGGGTCCTCAGGGTTCGACCCGAAGTCGAACTCATACGCGGAGTCCGAGTAGAAGCCGGAGAGGGGGTTGGAGTCCAAAGCGTGGCGGGGGCAGTGTCGGAGTTCGAGTTGTACTCGGGTACGGGCTCCTTGCCGGCCCGGCGTGCAGAGGGAGCCTCCGTGCGGGCCCTGCAGAGGTTGCGGGGGCCACGCGTGGAGCGCTCGCGGGGTGGTTGGACCACATGCGATGGCTGAGCAGTCGACTCGCACACGGTAGCCCATGGGGACGTTGAGTTCGAGTTGGAAGCGGATCCGAGCTCGAAGTCGGTGTGTTGGTCGAAAAGTGAAATTTCGCCGAACTTGCCAGCGAGTTCGCCCGTGACTACTTCGGGAAGCGTCACGAAGCCAGTCTCCGGGTTGGGCGGCATGGTAAGGCGGCGTTGGAAGGATCCAGCGCCGTCGGCAGTGCAGACCCAGGCGCCGAAGACGAAGGTGTCGCCGTGGTTGAAGGCGACGGTTGGCTTGATGTAGACAGGAGCCGTCGAGTTCACCATGTGATCTCGGGCGAGATCCCCTACCTGGCGCGCCAGCTGTCGGTGTTTTAGACCGGCAACCTACTAAGGGGAGTACCTGAAGTAGATGAATGTGGCCTCGCCGAGATCGGTAACTCGAAGGAAGAGACACATGGCACACAATTTAGACAGGTTCGGGCTGCGAGGTGCGTAATACCCTACGTCTCGTATGCTTCGCGTAGCTCGGATTGATTGGGCACGATTACAAGATGATGCAATCCTACGCCGTGAGATGAGATGATCGAGAGAGGGGTCCCCGCCTCGCCTTATATAGTCGGGAGGCGGGGTTACAAGTCGGTTTAGGGAGACGGTACTAGTCGAGTACGTCTAGGAGTCCTCTATACAATGCGGGACATGTACGGCTTCCTAACCGAGTACTTCTCCTCTGCGTAGTTCTTGTGCTTCACGCCATCGAGGTACCGTGCGGCGCAAGTCGGGTAGTCCCAGGGGCCCACCGAGTAGTCGGTCCTGGTACCCATCGAGGTAGTGGGCCCAGGGAGGTCCATACGACAAACTCTGAGTTGCAACAGTTGCTTCACATTTTCAGGTCTTTTTTCTCTTCTGCATTCAGACGTTGGTGCCATAATATGAGTAATACCTTGCTTAGTTGCTAGGACAATGTCGTTCTTTTGGTCCTGAAGTTATTGTTCTCTTACCAAGTTGAAGGAATGCTGCATTAAATTAGTTCTTGCTTGGTATAATCTGAAATGTGTTATTATATTACCCACTCTTCTCTGTTACACACTACTAGTACCCTTGGTTGTCTTAACTTTCAAGGAACAGCCAATTGTGCATATGTAAATGGCATTCTATCTCAGTTCGATTTTCTTCTCAGTTGTACTACGAACCATGGACTGACCAAATTTTTGCTCCTGGAAAAGGTTGTTGGGAACACTGTAGCGAACATGGCCCCATTTGCCATTTGTTCGAGTTGATTTTGGTGATTCATGTTAACACAAGCAATGGGACTAACCACTTTGTCGAGCATGTCTTTGTAGGCATTTCTAGGTCCCATGGATGTTACCACAACTTAACATACCATGCCCAAGCTAACATGTCATATCCCAAGTTAACATACCATGGACATGTTAGGTTACTTATAGCAATATATTTCAAGGCTATAAGTAATGGCATGTTAAGTATGTTAAGTTGAAGAAAAGATCCAAGTTGAAGACGCGAATATGCGAAGAAAGAAAAGGAAAAGAAAGGACACCGTCGGATGAACCGATGGCATCAATATAGCAAGCGTCGGTGCAATCGTCGGACGAGTTGGTACACTGGGTGAAACCCTAGGCACGGTCGGATGAACCGACGGTCCATTTCCTATTAGCGTCGGATGAGTTGCAGAGGAAGAGCAGCGAAGACAGTAGCACCGGATGATCTGACGGTCTAAGTGAGGACACCGTTGGTCTATCCGACGCTCAGTTTGAATTCATACAGAGACGCGACAAGACGAACCCTTCAGCACCGGATGAACCGACGCCTTGGTCAAGAGAAAGCATCGGTCTATCCGACGGTCACGAAGCAACATACAGAGACGACTTGGCCGCGGGGTCTTCAGCACCGGATGAACCGATGCACCGTCGGTGTATAGTGTTGGAGCAGTTGTGTCAGAGAATCTCAATAGCTAAGTGACGTGGGAGGGGCATCGGATGAACCGACGCCTTGAAAAACATAGCATCGGTTCATCCGACGCTTACTTTTTCAGTGACCGTTAGCCAACGGCTACTTTGATGCCTTGGGATATTTATACCCCCTCCACTCACCCATTTGAGGTTGCTGGATTGTGTTGAAGTGTAGAGGAGTTCAAAACACCTAGAAGATCATATCCAATCCATCCAAGTGCTTAATTGCTCATCCTTAGACTTGCATATGCTTTGTGTATGTGCTTAGTACTAGGCTTAGCTTAGAGCTGAGTGAGTGCAAGGTTGTGCCAACCTTGTGAGGTGATTCTTGAGAGAATCAAGTTGTACAAGGTTCGCCGGAAGCCTTGGGGCCTAAGTGGCTCACCGGCAATCATCATCGACCCTCCGGCTTGGTGTGGAGTGGCGAGGACACTTTGTGCGGGGGACGTGGAGACCCCCTTCCTTGGTGGAGAAGCTCCTTAGTGGAGGCGGCATTAAGGTGACCAAGGGAGCTTGGCAAGTGCCTAAGTGGCTAGCCTTTGTGGTGAGCCAAGACGAACTCTTCAGCACCGGATGAACCGACGCCTTGGTAAAGAGAAAGCATCGGTCTATCCGACGGTCACGAAGCAACATACAGAGACGACTTGGCCGCGGGGTTGTGACGCCCCAGGTTTTTAATTACCGTCATTAACGCTAATGACCGGATTAGCCGGTCAATTGGTCAACCAAGGTCAACCCTAGGTCAACCTGGGCCCTCACCCATGAAAACTCCCCAACACACCTTAGTGACCCTAAATGAATAGTAAACACACTTGTGGGGCCAACCCATGGTCAAAGGTGTCTGCCGGAATTTTTGCCGCGTTCTCCAAAATTCACCTAAACACTTAAAATTCTACCTTTAGGAAAGTTGTAGGTCTTGTTTTTTTTTGAGCAACAACCGTGGGGCAAAGCCCCCCGTCAACGAAAATAATATTACTATAAAAGATAAGTGTACGGGAGGACTTACAAGAAAATAAGCAAGCAAAAGGGAAGGCCTAACCAACGGTTAGGCCAAGGAAAGCAAACAAAAGAACTAGCTAACTAACGACGAAGCCACGGAGAAGAGAAACAAAAGATTACGAGAGCTCAACCAGGAGCGAATAGCGGGATGCAAAGAGGGCTTGATTACGTAGAGGTGAAGCGAGAACTTCTTTCTTGAAACGAACTTTCCAAGAGGCCAAGCAAGGCGACTTCCCATTAAAAATCAGATCATTGCGTTCATTCCGGATGCACCAAGCTCCAATCATCACCACCTCCATGAAGAATGGTAAACCAAAGTTACGTTTAGCAATCGGAGTCTCTCATGAATGTCGGCACCCTCATCCCAGGAAATGCCAACAGCAAACCATCTAGCTTCCGAAGAGGAGCAAAAGAAAAACAAATGATCCAAAGTCTCTTCTATGAGGTCCAGGCAGAGAACACAATTATACCCATCCTCCAAGAACTTGCCCCTCCTTCTCAGAATATTCCGAGTATTAAGCCTATCATTAAGGAGAAGCCAAGAGAACAACTTGATCTTAGGCATGCAACCAGATTTCCAAAGCCAAGGAATAGTCCTGGGGGTAGAAATAGAGGAGAAGTGATAATGATAATATCTTCTAGAAGAAAAGCTCTGCCGACCCCAAATATAAGTCCAGCCATCTTTAGAATTATCAGTGGAAGCATTAAAGTTGTCAATTAGATCCCGGAGTTGGATGAACTCATTGAAGGCATGTCTAGGCATGGGAATCCTGAAGCAGTTAATCAAAGAGTCCGACATCCTAAACTTATAAAGAGAGATCCTGGGGTCTTTGGCAAACTGAAAAAGAGTTGGCAGAGAATGGGAGTGAACCACACCATCAAAGAGATCCTCCCAAAGACCAATGGTGTCGCCCTTACTGGGAATACAGCGAGCAATACCCCTAAACACAGGGTTAAGCCTAAGAATGTCTTTCCACCAGAAGGAGCCTTTTTCCCTAGACAAGTGGGGCACAACCTCAGAGTAATACCTCTCCCAAATGAGCCTGATCCAAGGAACATCGACTTTCTCGTAAAATTTATCCAACGCTAAGAAGCAAAGCATCATTCCGAATACTAAGATCAATAACCCCCGGACCACCTTTATCTTTAGGCATTTGCACTAAATGCCAAGTAGCCGATTATAGCCTTTTCTTCTAGTGTCATTACCCCTCCAGAGACAATTCTTTCTATGCTTGTCAATAATATCTATCACCGTGACGGGAAGATTGAGGGTGCACATATAGTAGGTGGGAAGAGAAGAGATGACCGAATTGACAAGTTGTAACCGACCGGCTGATTGAGGAACATTGAACTAGCGAGAGAGCTTCCTCTCGATCCGGCAAATAAGTGGAGCATAATCCTTAACTTGGGGCTTGGAAAGACCCATAGGCAGCCCAAGATAGGTGAAAGGGAACACCCCCACAGTGCAGCCCAAGGAATTAGCCAGAGAAGAAATTCTGTCAGAGTCTACATTGATGGGTAACAGGCAGGATTTATGATAATTAACCACAAGCCCAGTGGACGTCGAGATCAAGCTGCAGGATTTCTTTCAGATGCGAAGTTGAGATTCACAAGCTTGTAATATGAGAAGCGTATCATCAGCATACTGAATGATAGGGAAAGGGACCTCCAGGTTCATGGGGAAAGGAGGGGCCAGCCGGCCTTGCCTATATTCGTGATTAATAACACCCTGAATGAGGTCAGCAGCAATAGCAAAAAGCAAAGGGGAGAGAGGATCACCCTGCCTGACCCCCCTCTTACATTTAAACTCTTTGCCTGCAACACCATTAAGGAGAACGAAGAAGTGGCGAGAGGATAGGATGTCCTCAATCCAGGTTATCCACTTATCACCGAAACCTTTAGCTTTCATGATCCGAATAATGGCACCGTGCTCAACTAAATCGAACGCTTTTTCAAAATCCAGCTTTAGAATGATGATCTCTCTTCGGAATGGTGGCATTGATGCAAAAACTCAAAAGCCCACCCAAGGCAATCTTGAATTGTCTTCCCTTTGATAAAGCCATATTGGTTCTCATGAACTACTTGAAGGGCAAATTTACGCGGCTGTTAGCAAGAATTTTAGTGATGATCTTCATTGACATGTTGAGCAGAGAAATAGGCCGAAAATCATTAACAGTCTCAGGATTGTCTTTTTTGGGGACCAAGGTGATGAAGGAGGAGTTGATACTTTTAAGATCAGCCTTGTGGTGAAAGAACTCCTCGCAAAGAAGATAAACATCATGCCTAATAATATGCCGAGGCTTTTTTTGAAGAAGAAAGCTGTTAAAACCATCGGGCACTGGGGCCTTATCAATCGGCATTAAGAATAATATTATCAATTTCTACATTGGAGAAAGGAAGACGAGAGGGATTCCGGCCACAGGCGGGGGAAGGAAATCAACAAGGTCAAACTGCATGGAGCAACCAACGGAACTACCCGAGTCTTCTTTTGAATTCTTGGTAAAAAAGAGCACTTTTCTCGCCGTGGTCGACACCATTCTACCACTAGAATCCACAATTTGGCAAATAACATTCCTTCTAAATCTTTCGGTGGCCATGGCATGAAAAAATTTTGAATTTTCATCCCCAAGATGGACCACCCTTTGGGTATATCTTTGATTCCAATAGTCATTACGCATTGCAAGAAAGTTTCGATATGATTCTTTAACGAGAGATCCGAAATTTCTTTCCCGGGGAGAAAAGAGGCCTAAATTCCTCCAGGCTTATCAAAGAAAGCAATAGTAGCATTACGGTTTGCAATAAGCAAGGATAGCTTGGAGAGAGATTTAGCCCACTTCTTTAGAATCCTTCTCGAAGCTTAAACTTAGCACCGATAACATGGGCACTATTCGACAACTAGGAGAGATGGACCAAGCATTAGAAATTTGCTCAAAGCAATTGGGGTGCCCGAACCAATAGTTCTCAAATCCGAAAATGTTGGCTCTAGGGATACGGTACCAATCGAACTTTACGGGGTAAATGGTCGAAGTAATTCGCTAAAGGAAGCACTACATAGTTGGGAAAACGACTAGTCCACTCGGGAGATGAAAAAAACCGGTCCACTTGTTCCCGAGAAGAGGGCATTCTTGCATATTGCTCCGGGTAAAAGACCCTGCCCTTGAGAGGGAGCTCAATGAGACCCAAGTGACTAATGATGTTATTAAAAATGACGGTGTCATTGAAGCAACCCCCGACTTTATTCCTATTCTCGGAGCTTCTATAGAAGTTGAAATCACCCATAATTAACCAAAGGTCATCATCATTGAAGGATTTGTTGATGAAAATGTCTCTAGCGAGTCGTCGACGGGGACCATAGACCACCACCGGGGTCCAAGAAACAAGGTTGTGGGTAGAGGACATGACCAGCTTAATGGCAAAGGGTCGTTTCTCAATAACGAGCCGGAGAAGTGAGAAGAGGCCCAGCACACAAGGATACCCCCAGAAGCCCCAATAGAGGGACAAAATTCAAACTTATCAAACCTTTTGGGAGCAAATTTTCTAATAAAGAATAGATCAAAGCTCTCTCTTTTGGTCTCCTGGAGGCAGAAGATATTTGCAGAACACTCATCTATCTTATTTCTAATGGCTTCCCATTTAACTTTATCATTGATGCCTCTAACATTCCAACATAAAATATTCCAGGATCTATTAGCCATTAAACATAAAAATGAGTAGCAGGAAAAGGAAAATGATGACACGACCACCATTTAGCAAGTTCAAAGTAATGGACCGAATGAAAAGCCCACATATTGACGGCAAAAGAGGGGAAACCATATCACTAACGGCAAAAGCAAGACCCCAACCTCCCAAAACAAAATAAAGGCGAGGGCAAGCAACATTGATCGGTCTTCGGTATGTTGGAGGCCTCGACATCAAACTCCGCGGGAGGGATGCCACAAAAGGAAATGCTAAGGCTGTCGAAGAACATCGGCTCGTCAATAGCATCAACACTTTCAACATCCATGTCATTTTCAAGAGACACCGGATGATGGCATTCTTCGGATCCTCCACGGTGGAAAAGGAGACCGATTTCCTGGCTTCTCCGGGTTTCTTTACGGGTTCATTATCAAGGTTGGGACATGACGTTGGATGCCTTCCTTTCTCGGCCTTGAGCTTCTCCTAACCTCATCATCAACAATAGGAGTTTTTGGTCTACTCTTCCTCTTCTTCTTGGAAACGGTACTTGGAGAGCCAATACCGTCGACCGGGCCGCCGCCACCATCTTCGGAGAAGCCGGGACCCCGACCATCGAGTCCCCCCGGATCAACCTCGAGCTCCATGAGCACATTAACGAGAAAAAGGCCGGGGGGATCCGGGTCAACCAAGATCGGGTCAACGGAATTAGCGATCGTAGTGGGAACAGCGACCGAGAGAATGGGGATGAATGCTTTTAAGGATTTGCCTTCCGGCAAAATCCCGATTATAAGGAACAAGCCGCTTGTCCGGCCGCGACTCAACAACGGGCTTTTCCAACAAGCGAAGTCTTGGCAATCTAGGCCCGGCGGAGAGGAAGAAGCTTCAAAGCATTATTCCCCCAATTCGGATTATCCATGTTAAGAAGCCGGGGGTCTAGCTCGGGCATCAAAGAGATGTTGTTCCGGCTTGAGTGAGGAATGGGGCTCTTCATAGGAAGGGAGTCATGAGCGAGCTTCGACGGACCTAGCAAGCTCTTGCGAGGAGCATTTCAACGAAGGTGCGGGACCAAAGCCAACATGAATATTCGGTCTAGTAGCAAGTTCTCCGACGGAGTAATCATTGTTGAAGGATTGCGGACTCCCATCGAAAAGAGCTAAAGTTCTCGTCACTCCCAAATTCGGGGAGAGGTAGCTCCCGAGTGACGGGGGGATCCTTGGGCCCCGAAAAACCCATTTGTTTCACTACGACGAGACAACCGTGCCGAGGAAAATCGGGGGCTTGCATGACACCATTGGCAATAGCATTGGCCATAGCAACTTCGGCGAGCCGATCAATAGCACCAAGAACATTCTCCTCAACTTGCTCCCCTTCCCCGCTGAATCCATTGCCCCCAACCCCCGCATATTGTCCCGCTGATCGCCAGCTTGGGGGGCCTCCCACCCTTGATCAATATTGTCCTGCTGAATGTTGTCCAGATCGCCAACATCTTCAAAGAACCCCAAATTCTCACCCTGAGGATTCATCTGATGAAGAAAATGAGGATTAACTGGGTGCGGGTTGCCATTAGGAGGAATTTGATCCTCATCGTCGGGAAATTCATCGATAGGGATTACCGCTAAGAACAAACACGGGACGGTCCAAGAGGAACCATGATTTCCAATAGCGATACCACGGCATATGAGCAAACTTCGGGGGGATTCTGCGATAAGAGAGACCTTACACCGTAACGGGATACGAGACCGGCATCGAGCATTGCTGGTCCAAGTGATCACCGAGCCAAAATAGCCCACCGCTCGAGAAATAATTTCCTTGGTCGATAATCCAAAGGAAAAGCAAGAAACATATTCCGGCGGATACGAGAAAAAGGACAACCTTCTCGGATTAAGACCGCGATCATGCTCTTGAACAATAATCGTCGATTGGCATCCGGTTGGAGGGGGCCGAGATTGATCATAGCCTTGCCTAGTGACGGAGACCGAAATCGCACCGGACGGAGCCCCGGCGGCGAAAGACAGCTAGAGTCCACAATAGCCGGCGCTCCTCAACAAGATAATCAACCACTTCTTCCATAGCCTCATACAAATCTTGTGGCGGGGGGGGGGGGGGGGGAGGGACGAGAGAAATGATAGCATACTCTTCATGCGCGCGTGGCGGATTGGCACTGACGATGACTCTGCCGCGAGCAGGGCGAGCCCAATCCTCAAGCTCCAGGCCTTCCGGAATGTACGGCTGCGGATCGACGGCGAAGTTCGCCATCTCCGCCTCCACTTCTTTCGATGATCTTGGAGCAATGTGGATGGAGGACGGGGGAGCACGAGCAACTTCAGTGGGGTTTTCAACGCGTAGAGCTGCGATTTGGGGGAGAAATACCGTTTAGTCGCGCCTCTTCAACTCCGCCGGTGGGCTTAGGTCGACTCTTGGGCTGCCAAACACGTTTGGGTCGTTCCACATGCCGAGCTCTGTTCACACAAGAATTGAATTTGTGGGCCGAAATGCAAACGGCCCCACACATCTAATGCCCGCGGCACAATCGAAGCAACGGTGATTAAGGGGCCGAAGCCAAGTGCAACCTCCCAAGCGTACGGCACGCTTAGCAACCTCTCGCGGCGAATAACGGTGTAATCTCGGAAGAAGGGCGCATTAAGGACAAATTTGAATCGGACCCTTTCGCCGCTCGGCGTTCACAATCCGAAGAAAATGATCAACACTAGGCACCGAAAAATCAAGAGGAGCAGGCTTAGCGACAATCTCTCCGGGATGAACAACGAGAGGGAGAATCGGGGGGAGAGCTCGATCGACGAACCGTGGCGACCATTAGAAGACCCATTCTTATGGAATTTCGGAATGCCTTTAACGGGGACGGATGAAGAAGGGCTCGAAGTAGAGGAGCTCAAAGGGATAGCCAAATCAATAGAACCAATTTTAATAGAAGTAAAAGACGCCTCCTGGTAACAAACTTTCCTGGGAGGAGAGGCACTAGCCAATCTGTTAGCAAAACGAACTTTTTTAGCCTGACTTTTTTCAGATTCTTACGTTGAGACTTTGATAAAACCTTGGACCAGCGCAGTTCTTCTGCTTGTTCCCATAATCTTTTCTCACGTTCCCAGTGAGGAGCACCATTGCTCCATAGATGGAAATAGATGTCAAAAGACCGACCAATGAATGCGAAGATCAAAAACTTTGAAGCCCACGAACTTGCTGGAGACAACAAATACGTAGTGGTTGTGACTGCGATAGGAGACTTGAAAATCCTCAGCAGAACCACCGAGACAAGATTGCAAAGCCAGCGCAACAGAACGCTCATTAAGCTGAAACAAGTATCTTCGAAAAGTGGCCAGGAGGAAGAACTGTTTGCAACCAGGGTTGCCATGGATTCTGAGTCCAGAACAATCGTAAAGATCATTCTCAAAGCAAATACCATGGCCAAAATCCAGAAGGGGAGCCAGATCCCGCTCCATGGTGCAACCTCACCAGAAGAAAACCAAACCAGAAGGGCAGAAAACCAGCGATGGAAGGGAAGAAAGAGAGGAACTTAACTTCTCGACGAGAGGGAGGAGAGTCACCACGGAGAGGGACGACACGACGAGCCATCGTCGGAGGTCGAGGGGAAGCACCCGAGCCGCACCATGGTTTCGAACCACCTCCAAATTGCCATCAATGAATTGCAATATGCATGTTGTAGGTCTTGTTAAGGGACACAACTTTCATGTAGATTGGCATTTCAAATTTGGAGAGGAAAATTCCGAAAAACCCCTTGCAAGACAGTTTTCTTGTTGCCGAAACAGTCGACATTCAAAGTTGGCATTCAAATAGATTCAAATCTAGGAAGAAAAACCCTATACAACCTTTGTAAAAATTGTAGCCGGTACCTAGATCTACAACTTTGGTATTCATCACTTGGTCCAGTTATGTTTGAAAATTTTGAGAAAAACTCACGGAACACGGCACCGACAACACGGGTGGAGCCGGAGCGCGCCGCGCGCGGCGTCGTGCGCACCCGCGCGCCGCCGCCACCGCCCGCCGCCGCCACGCCCGGCGTGCGTGCCCGCGCCGCCCGAGGCCTCGCCACCCGCGCCACGCCCCGTCCCGAGGTCGCGCGCCCCAACGCGCGCCCGCCCGAGGCGCCCGGCGTCGCCGCCGCCGTGCGCGCGCGCACGCGCGCGGGACCGCCCGTCCGTCCGGCGCCGTGTCGCCGCCGTACGCGCACCGTAGCACGGCCAAGGCATCTCCGTCGTCATCGTCCGTCACCCCTAGATGTGCCGCGCGGCGTATAAAAGCCTCCCCTTCCTTCCCGGCGCGCCATCCCGAGCCGCCCGCCGCCATCGTCGCCGCCGCCGGGCTAGAGCCCGCTGCTCGCGCTCGCCGCCGTCCAAACCCGTAGCTAGCTTCCTTAGCACCCAGGGAAGCTCACGCGTGCGCTTGTTTGCCCCAATTTGGCCTCCACACCGCAGCACCCCGAGCCGCCGTGAGCGCCGCCGCCGGCCACCGCCGTGCGCGCGTCGCCGGAGCACACCCCGACCCCGCCGCCACCGCCTTTCGGCCCGTGGTGAGCTCAATTTCGCCCCCGTGCCGCTTGTTGCCGTGGCCCGCCCCCACATCGCCGCCGGCGAGCCCCCCGCCGCCGCGAGGGCATGGTTGTGAATTCGAGGGCTTAGTTGCAAGGAAACCTAACTAAGTTTTATTACAATTAAGTCCAGTGACTTGTAAAATCCCTAGAACTTCACAGAAAAATCAGAAAAATCCCAAACCAATTTTGTAGGGTTCAGGATGCTAAACCCCACCTCTTTTGTTGTATACTCATGGCTAGATTCAAAATAGTTTTGGCAGGAAAAATACAAATGTGTTATACATGGATCTGTCCTAACTTGAAAAATATAAATCCTCTGTAGCCAAATTTTCCATTCCTGCAGTAACTGCCTAGATGATTTTTCCTGTAAAATATATTTATGTTCTTAAGCCCAACTTGTGCACATTGTCTTGTAATGCCAAAAGACACATCCTGTGAATTAATCATGAATTTTGGATTAACAGAAATAATTATTCTTGATTTATGCATGTTTTCTTCTGTAAATTAATAAACCAAGTTCGAGAGAGGTTCCATGTAAACATGCTTGGTTCTTTAGGCTTGTTTAGGTCCGAGAGCATGCCCAAGAAAATTTCATTTTGATGCTTATTTATTTTTATATGCTTTTATGTTGAATCACTAGCTAGCCTTTGTTATTTTCCATAATATTTATTTTCCTAGCATCCAACACTTACATGTGGGTCCAATGGACCAGGTTAGGTGCTAGTAGGCTTAAGAAACACTCATGTAATTTTTGGTAATTTAATTGATTAATAAATGGCTTAAATGCCCTTTTAATATTAAAGGGAAATTAAATAAAGAAAAATCCTTAATTAAATCTTTTTCCTTTTTGAAAGTATTATTTAATATAAATAAAAGATGATTAATTATCATCACTGATAGGGAATTAATTCATAAATAAAAATATTAATTACACCATGTTGGTAAAGATAAAATGAAATGAAGCTTTCACATGAAATGATAAGGCTTAATAAAAACCTTTATTCAAATGTGGAATAAAAGAGTAACCCATGTACAACCAATACCCTTCCTAGAATAGAAACCTTAGATGAATGCTTGTTAAGGTGAATAGGACCAAGTAGAGTTGGATAAGACAACAAACTATCACATCACCTAAAGTGCATTGCATTCCATGTAGATCTTCCGGACGGAGATTACTCCCTGGTCCCGGAAACCGAGGAAGGCGGAGCGGAAGGTTCTCTGCGGTACGTGGACGTACTCGACACCGAGGGTGCCCAAGCTAACCTAGTCGACGAAGGCAAGCTCCGGTGCATCTAACCTAGTTTTAAAGTTCTTTATTCAATTATCTATGAATGATTGTGCATTTACGTACAGGAGTTGAATGAAACCCTAGATGCATGATCCATAGGTACCTTTGGTCCCTACTAGTATGATACGTCGATAGTCGCTAAGCTATAGGACCGTTACAAGTCGGGTGATGACCTCACTCGCGAGAATAAGTTCCTAGATAGGAATCACAATGTATCCTTAAATGGATTGCTCACGTGGTAAGAGCATGGGATGCGGGCTCCGGTCCGGTGGTTATGTGGGTTAAGTTTTTGAACGTACTAAGCACATGCGGTTATGGGGCCGGTAAGCCTAGTACCATAATGAGGCGGCGAGGGATCCTACTATTACTACTCTTGGGATTCGCTCTCACGGCTAGCTACGGTGGTGTATGGTGACTCCGGGTATCTCGCGGGGTGTGCCTGGATAGCCCGCACCAAAGATCGCAAGATTCGATCCCAACCCGAGGATTTATGGGGACGGCCTGGGAAGTTGTCCTCGCGGGGGCAGCCTATCGTGTGTTTGGGTCTACCTTGCAAGGTTTAAATCAATCGATTGTCGGCCTCTCACCGTTATCCGAGACTACTTACTCCACTAGTCATGTGATCCCTAATGATGGAAGTTGATGAACTTTATGTTTGATTAATTGTATTGTACAACTTTGTCTGTACTAGTTGGGTAATGTAGTAAGGACTAAACTACTAGAACTTGTGCTAAAATCTTGAAAGTAAGGACCTACTCTTTGTTACTTTTTAGCAAAAGCAACCCAGTAGCCAAAAAGCCTTTCATGGTCTAGATTTGGTGAAGTAGATATCACCGACGGGTAAGACTTGCTGAGTATTAGTATACTCAGCCTTGCTATAATGTGTTGATCCAGGTAATGCCTTCAGTGATGTGTGGCCCGGAGAGATCCCGCCGTACCGGGAGCCGGAATGGGTGGAGGACAACTACTAAAAGCATCATGGATGGCCTCCCGTGGTGTCTTCGCTTCCGCTAGTTAATTTTCCGCTGCTTTTCGAAAACTCTGAACTATTTCATCGTGACAAAAACTATGGTTTGTAATAATTAAACCCCTCGGGGTACGAATTTGGATATGAATGTTGTTGTGTCTCTAGACTCGCCTTCGAGTGAGTTTTAATGCATATATTCGATCCTTGTGCTCTTCAAGTGATTTACCGGGCGTTAACCCAGCAACTAACGACAGGATGATACTTTATTATTGCTTAATGACCAAAGTGGATCGGTCTTAGGCGATAGTACGGTATTTTCCTAGGCGGGTTGTCACAGGGGTCTTCAGCACCGGATGAACCGACGCACCGTCGGTGTATAGCGTCGGAGCAGTTGTGTCAGAGAATCTCAACAGCTAAGTGACGTGGGAGGGGCATCGGATGAACCGACGCCTTGAAAAAGATAGCATCGGTTCATCTGACGCTTACTTTTTCAGTGACCGTTAGCCAGCTCTCGGTGTTTAAACCTCTCGACCTCCATGGGAGGTACCCGCAGCAAGGTAGAAGGTGGGGATCGCCATGATCTGGAACCCGAAGGTACGCGCAAGGACACGAGACACGAGATTTATACAGGTTCGGGTAGCCAGAGTAGCTACCCTACGTCCCGTTTAGAGTATTGCGCCCTGCGCTTGGATGTTGATCCCCGGAGGGATTGTAGATGTTCGGCTAGGTACCCGACCCTCCTTTATATAGTCCAGGGGGCGGGTTTCTAGTCGGTTACAAGGCAGGAGTCCTAGTAGGATTACACAGAGCGAGTCCTAGTAGGAGTACAGGGGAATTCTAGTAGGAGTCCGTCTTCTACTCTTCCTCCTTCCTTGCATGAGTACCCGGGGTGTATGCCCGACAAGCCCCCGAGCACGTTGGAGTCGAGAGTAGTAGTTCGAGTAGTCTTGAAGCCTCTTCGAGTAGTTCTTGAGCGTCCTCGAGTACGCTTGGAGAAGTCTTCAATAGTACTTGAACCGCCGCGAGGCCGGGAAGGTGGTCCAGCTCATCAGTCTTGAAGTCGAGATTATATGGAAGTGCGATTGCAAAATCGCACTCCATATGGAGTAGCCCCCGAGCCTTAGGTTGAGTTGCAGACTCTAGCTGAGGGTCAGTCGCGATTCTGAATCTTCTGTCTTGAAAAAATTGAACGATGGGTGTAGCCTAGTAGCCCCCGAGCCTTGAAATGATTAGGTAATCAATCCAAGGGTCTTCAGTGTTCGCGAAAGCCATCATCTAAGTACTCTTGCAGCATGTAGCTCCCGAGATAAGAGAGCCGTATGAGCCACGTCGAGTAGTGATTGGTGAGGAGCCCCCGAGCTTGAGAGCGAGTGAAGCATGCTGAAGTTATCTTCGAGTAGTATGTTAAGTGCAGCCCCCGAGCTGGAGAGATTCCAAGTAGTAGTTTGGCGTCGAGCCGTGGAGCATGAGAAGTAGTCGTGCCATCAGAGCGGACTTTAAATGCGACCGAAGTCGACTTTAGATGCCGGCAGAGCGGACTTTAGAATGCGACTTGAAAACCGAAGTCGACTTTGTGCCGCGCGGAGCGGACTTTGAGATGCGACTTGAAAACCGAAGTCGACTTTAGTTGCCGCGCGGAGCGGACTTTGATATGCGACTTTAGAAGTCGACTTTGCGCCGCGCAGAGCGGACTTTGAAATGTGACTTCGGAAGTCGACTTTAGTTTGCCGCGTAAAGCGGACTTTAAGATGCGACTACAGTAGTCGACTTTGCGCCACACGAGGTGGACTTAAGATGCAAAAAACGAAAAGCACTTTTCGGAAAGCCAAAGCGAATGAAAAATCAGAGAAAACGAATAGTTTTGCCGCCGGAGCGGGCTTAAGATTGCGACCGGAGTCGGCTTGTGCCACCGGAGTGGGCTTGGGTGCGACCGCTAGCGTCGACTTGTGCCACCGGAGTGGGCTTGGGTGCGACCATTAGCGTCGACTTGTGCCACCGGAGTGGGCTTAAGTACCTGAGCCATGGATTTCAGACCCAAGGTACAGTTGCCGCCAGAGTAGGCTTAAGACCTGAGCCATGGATTTCAGACCCAAGGTACAGTTGCCGCCAGAGCGGGCTTGAGGGTGCGACCGGAGTCGGCTTGTGTACCTAGGCCATGGATTTCAGACCCAAGGTATGGTTAACACCGTAGTGGACTTGAAGGTGCGACCGGAGTCGACTTGCGTACCTGGGCCATGGATTTCAGACCCAAGGTACGGGACGCGAGTACTTAGGGTACTTGGACCCATGGTACAGAGCGTGAAGACCACGTGCAGCTAGGTTCCATCGTCGCCAGGACCCGAGGGCCGCTTACAGCTAGGTTCCATCGAAGCTTACACACGTAGTATGCCACCGAAGCAGGCGAAGATGCGACCGGAGTCGACTTTAACTTGCCACACGGAACGGACTTTAGAATGCGACTTTAGAAGTCGACTTTAGATTGCCGCGCGTAGTGGACTTTAGAAACTGCCTCCTAGGGATAGCCCCCGAGTTGATGAAGTAGACTCGTGGCGACTTGATTGATATACCCCAAGAGTAATCAGCAAAGTGTAGCTCCCGTGAAAACCCGCCGAGAAGCACACACAAATGAGTAGTCGGCAAGTATACATGATGAGGAGAACAAGCCAAGAAAACAGTAATCATTTAAATAAATGACTTAGTTGTTGCTGCCCGGGCAGACTGATGATGAAGCCGTGGCGGTCGGCGATGGAGCCGCGACGGTTGTTGTTGAAGTTGACTATCAGAGTTAATTCTGACTAGTCGTTGGGGGCGTGACTGCCGTTCTCGACTGGTTTGGAAAACTAGTCGAGATGAATGGTCGACGCAATGCGACCGGGAGATGACGTCGTGGTAGCGCGCGGCGTACTCGTAGTGGAGCCAGTGTTGCCGCGAGACAAGTAGTCACGACGCACAACGTGGCTGAAGTAGAGCCAGTGTGGCCGCAAGAGGAAGTTGCGGCGCACGGAGTAGTCGACGACGAACCCCGCGACGAGCCACGTGACGAGACACGCGACGTGCCGAGGCACCCGGACGCGCGGCGGAGGTGAAGTAGTCGACGACGAGCCCGAAATAGTCGACGACGAGCGGCGCGACGAGCCGCGCGACGTGCCGAGGCACCCGGACGCGCGCGTGGAGGTGAAGTAGTCGACGACGAGCCCGGATAGTCGACGACGAGCGGCGCGATGAGCGACGTGCCGAGGCCCCCGGACGCGCGGCGTAGTCGAGGTAGATCGCTGCAGCCGGGAGAGTGGAGACGAGTACTCGCGGTGCACGACGAGGTTGACGTAGAGCGCGTGCAACCGGAGACGAGTAGTCGCGGCGCACGGCGAGGTCGACGTAGAGCGCGTGCAACCGGAGACGAGTAGTCGAGGCGCACGGCGAGGTCGACGTAGAGCGTGTGCGGCCGGAGACGAGTAGTCGTGGCGCACGGCGAGGTCGACGTAGAACGCGTGCGGCCGGAGACGAGTAGTCACAGCGCACGGCGAGGTTGACGTAGAGCTCAGGTTGTGTACTTGGAACAAGGACTTGAAATATTGTAGGTGCTTCTTGTTTGCTTGTACAGCTGCAGCACATTTTAGTAAATTGAAATCCTTGCCCACATGCCAGCTTGCCTTAATTTTGATGCCATGTGCTACTCAGCAAGAATAGACAATCAAGAATTAATTTATTTGAACCGCAAGAGGTAGCAGCTTGACTCGAATTGGAGAGGCGTTCTGCACTAGATCAGCCAGGCCAGCTTGACTTCGAATCGGAGAAGGGTGTTGTGATCTTCACGTGTGTCAACAGGAGCAAACAACAGCTCGAATTTGACTCGGATAGAGGTCCTGGACGGAACTGACTGGGACAGCAGCCTGCCAACCTGGTGTGATGGTCTTCCCGCTTGTTGAATCATGGGAATCGAGAGTTGCTGATTCGGTGAGTTGCGGATGTATGGCTAGTAGCCGTCGAATAAAAAATCTAGCTCAACTCCCGCTGAGTCGACGTGTTGTATCGAGACATCTTCAATTGCCAGGGCGCATGTTTGAACTTGATGCAGGTGCACGCTGATCATGTTGATTA
Source organism: Cenchrus americanus (assembly GCA_947561735.1). Taxonomy (NCBI): domain Eukaryota; kingdom Viridiplantae; phylum Streptophyta; class Magnoliopsida; order Poales; family Poaceae; genus Cenchrus; species Cenchrus americanus. Next base: position 140,510,936 of record OX387240.1, read on the forward strand.
ATCTTGAACGGAAAGCCAACTCAACAAGCCGAGTAGATTGATCTTGACAATTGGTCCTTCGAATTCGCCCAATGATCATGTCGATGGCCCCACGGTGGGCGCCAGCTGTCGGTGTTTAAACCTCTCGACCTCCATGGGAGGTACCCGCAGCAAGGTAGAAGGTGGGGATCGCCATGATCTGGAACCCGAAGGTACGCGCAAGGACACGAGACACGAGATTTGTACAGGTTCGGGTAGCCGGAGTAGCTACCCTACGTCCTGTTTAGAGTATTGCACCCTGCGCTTGGATGTTGATCCCCGGAGGGATTGTAGATGTTCGGCTAGGTACCCGGCCCTCCTTTATATAGTCCAGGGGGCGGGTTCCTAGTCGGTTACAAGGCAGGAGTCCTAGTAGGATTACACAGAGCGAGTCCTAGTAGGAGTACAGGGGAATTCTAGTAGGAGTCCGTCTTCTACTCTTCCTCCTTCCTTGCATGAGTACCCGGGGTGTATGCCCGACACCAACGGCTACTTTGATGCCTTGGGCTATTTATACCCCGTCCACTCACCCATTTGAGGTTGCTGGATTGTGTTGAAGTGTAGAGGAGTTCAAAACACCTAGAAGATCATATCCAATCCATCCAAGTGCTTAATTGCTCATCCTTAGACTTGCATATGCTTTGTGTATGTGCTTAGTGCTAGGCTTAGCTTAGAGCTGAGTGAGTGCAAGGTTGTGCCAACCTTGTGAGGTGATTCTTGAGAGAATCAAGTTGTACTAGGTTCGCTGGAAGCCTTGGGGCCTAAGTGGCTCAACGGCAATCGTCATCGATCCTTCGGCTTGGTGTGGAGTGGCGAGGACACTTTGTGCGGGGGACGTGGAGATCCCCTTCCTTGGTGGAGAAGCTCCTTAGTCGAGGCGCCATCAAGGTGACCAAGGGAGCTTGGCAAGTGCCTAAGTGGCTAGCCTTTGTGGCGAGTCAAGTGGTGCTCTTGGGAGAGACTTTGTGACCGGGAAGCAATACTCTTGTGTGAGTGCTTCAACAACGTTAACTAGGGGTGGCTTAGTGCCTACCGATACCACAGGATAAATCACGTGTCAAGAGTTTGCTTCCTCTCATCCCCTTTACGTTTCCGCATTTACTCTATTGCAATCTTTGCTTGCCTTTACTTTCCTAGAGTAGTATCATGCTAGGATTGGCTATAGGTTGCAAACCTTGTTTTGGGATGGGAGTTTCACACTAGAACAACCCTAGTTGCACATCTAGATAGTATGTTCTAGTTTATCTTTGTGTAAAAATAGTGAAGCCATAGGTTAAGGTTTTTAGTTGCCTAATTCACCCCTCCCCTCTTAGGCTAACGAGCATCTGATTCCTTACAAACACCTTCTAAGGAGCAGTGGCCCGGAGTGAGTGGTTTGAGGGATTAGCACGAATTTCCATAGTGGAAGCCCCAAAGTTTGGCCCGTGCCGTCCCAACGATGGAACCTGAAGGCGTTAACCTGCTATCAATAAGTTTATCTGTATCTGAAAGTGTTAAGCCAACAACTTAACAGACCTTCTTATTCATTTATCTAACATGAAGTTGTTCTCTCATTTTACAGCCATTGATTGTTGATTCTTCTTAGAGCCATTTTACAGCTATTCGTTGATTCTTCTATCTTTGAGCCATTTTACAACCATGTCATCTTACAACCATGTAATTTTTGGTCTTTTGAGGTATCAAGAGAGACATTGTTGTATATAAACATTTGTATGTATGTATATGTATAAAAGAATGGAAGTGTATTTTGATTTTTTAAATTATTAATCCCACATAGGTAACGGGCATTAAATGGTGCCCGTTACTAGTTTTTTGGTTATAGGTAATGGGCATAGTTTAGACCCGTTACCAATATTCAGGTATTGGTAACGGGCATCAATTTGATGGCCGTTACTAGTGTGTTTTATTGGTAACGGGCAAACCGATGATGAGTTATTTGTAATGCTATATCGGTAACGGGCGCTTTGCCCGTTACCAATAACGATCTATGCCCATTACAAAAGTCTGTTTTTCATGTAGTGCATGCATATAGGTTTGCACTTGGTTTTCTTTGGAAAAACAAGTGTGACAGTCTCCCACGACTAGATCTGCGCCGGGGTGGAGAGGTGGTGGAGGACGTGCTCGATGCGGCCTACCTCTCCTGTTCCGCCTACCGGAGCAGCTCCTGGACCAGAAGACCTGCCACTCGCACCACAACCACCGGGATGCGCCACCGGGACCAGAATACCCATAGCCGACGGCAGGAGGAGACGTCCTCCCGCCGTCGGCTGACCGGATCTGCGTCGGTGTGGGGGCGGCCGTGTGGGTGGGAGGGGCAACGACGGCCTGCGAGAAGAGGGAGGAGGGAGGTGTGAGGCGGTTGGGAGATAGCATGACGAGGTAAGTAGAGAGAACACCTAAGGACCAGGGTGCGGGGAGAGTGCCGCATTTTGTAGCACCTGTTGCGGCTGCTGTTGTAGCCTCAACAGCGTCCATCCCCTCTTCATTTTGACGATGCGGAACGGAACGGGGTGCAGCTCATCGTGGAGTCAGTCCCTTTCTCCACTGCCTAATATCAAAAGCCACCGACACGCCAAACCTTAACTTGCTGTGTGCTGAAAAAAGTCGAAAGAATACCCGCAAAAAAAAAAGAAAAAAGTCGAAAGAAACAGAGCTGATCTGATAACTCGGGCGGGGTGGGGCCCTTTCACTCCGACGCCTTTCCCCTTCCGGCCTTCCTCTCTCTGTTCAGGGCCAAGTGCCCAGCGCCGAAGCCGCCTGGTCGACGAGAACCAAGATTTTTGCCCGGCGCTGTCAATCCGCGGAGCTGCAGATCTAAAAGCTTTGCCAGAACAACACTCTGAGCAGTTGCTCCCTTGGTGAGAAAAGAAGTGGCCAAGAATAGAGCCGGAGGGAGGCGGAGAAGATGAAGACTCGGAGCTCCGCGAGGGGGGAGACGAGGCGGCTGGGGAATGTGGCTGTCCTGGCCTTCATGCTCTGCTCCGTCGTCGCCCTCTCCCTCATCCGGGGGAGGTTCGCCCCAATCGGTACCCTCTCCGTTGCATCCTCTTCTCCTCTTTCGAGCTGCCTCCGCATGGTCAGATTCCTCGCCGTTATGAGCGGATTTGTGACGGTCTGCTACTTTCCTGCAGTCACAAACGCCAGAGATGCCATCAAATCCGAGGACGCCGCGGCGGCGGTGGGCAAGGCGGCCGTCAACATTGACGCCGGCGCCGGCACCGACGAGGCCGCCGCGGAAGCTACTGCCGCGGGTAAATTACCTTGGCCCTTTCTGTCTGTTCTGGATAAGATTAGTTAGGATTTGGGACCTGCTTTATGCGGCTGAGCACATGCTTGTCGAGTAGATCTGTTGACCTGCTCCTTACTGCTTTCTTCCGGTAGCTTCGCTTCCATTTCTTAGATTCAGCCTGAGTTCACCAGGATTTTATTGAAGAATCCTGTTAGAATAAGAATACTGTGGCATTCCGCCACATGATTGGGCGTCAGATCTGACTCACTGAAATGGAATTCGTTTGCCGGCGCTGCAGAGGAGAAAGACAAGGAGGAGGCCCAGCCTAAGCCCGCCGGCGGCGTGAAGCCGGTGTGCTACGAGACGAGCCGCCGCTCCGACACCTGCGAGGCGGCCGGCGACGTGCGCCTGATGGGGAGCAGCCAGACGGTGTACGTCGACACGCTGGACCGGGAATGGAAGACCAAGCCGTACTGCCGAAAGCACGACAACTTCGCGCTGTTTCACGTTAAGGAGTGGACCCTCAAGCCTCTCCCCTCCGGCGCGGCGCCGCAGTGCACGGTCAACAGCTGGGTTACAGCATTCGTGCTCTCCACCGGCGGGTTCACGGGCAACCCGTTCCACGACTACACCGACGTGCTGATCCCGGCGTTCATCACGGCATACCCCTTCCGTGGCGAGGTGCAGTTCCTGGTGAGCAGCTACAAATCGTGGTGGGTCAACAGGTACATCCAGATCTTCCAGCAGTTGAGCCGGTACGATGTGTTGGACATCGACACCGACGATGAGGTCCGTTGCTTCCGCAACGTGGTTGTCGGGCCGACATTCCACAGGGAGCTTGGCGTGGATGCATCCAAGACGCCTTCCGGGTATGCCACCGCTGACTTCCGCAAGATGCTACGTGACGCATTCGGGCTAGAGCGTGCGACGGCGACACCGAGTGGCGACCAATGGGACATCCGGCGTCGCCCGCGCTTGCTGATCATCTCGCGGCGGCCTGCCCGCGGGCGTGCGTTTATGAACGAGCGCGCGATGGCAGATATGGCAGCGAGCCTTGGGTTCGACGTGCGGATCGGGGAGCCCGACACGAGCACGGACACATCCAAGTTCGCACGTCTGGTGAATTCGTGCGACGTGATGGTAGGCGTGCACGGTGCCGGGCTGACCAACATGGTGTTCCTGCCGGCCGGCGCCGTGGTGGTGCAGGTGGTGCCGTACGGGCGGCTGGAGTGGCTGGCCCGGAACACGTTCGCGGAGCCGTCATCGGGGATGGAGGTCCACTACATTGAGTACGTGGTGCAGCTGGATGAGACGACGCTGAGCGAGCAGTACCCGAGCGACGACCCGGTGCTGAGAGACCCCATGGCCATCCACAAGCAGGGATGGAACGCGCTCAAGACCACGTACCTGGACAAGCAGAACGTGCGGCCGCACCTGGGCCGCCTCAAGAAAACCTTGCTCCAGGCGCTCAAGATGCTGCCACACGGCCGGGACGATTAGGAGGTTATGTAGACCTCGAATATCACAAAGTAAATGTATAGCTTAGTGGTAATTTCTGGTACCTTTTTGGACTGCCTTTTCCTTTTACGCTTCTTACTATGAGTAAGAGGGTGCACGAATAGTAGAAAGCAGCAGTACTGCGATTGTGAATTGGCGCACAGATCGCACGGACAGAAGTTCTAGCGTTTAATTGTTTATATAACACTAGAACATTCGCGTGTTGCACGATCCTATCTTGTTCAAAAGTCAAAACTATGACCAGCAAAGACATGAAAATATTGATATATGGAGTGTATGTAAGGAATAAACAAAATATATTAACATTTTCCAACTCACAGAACCTATGAGTTTAGAAACTTTAAGCATCTAGATTCTATTGATTACACAGTTGGCACTGCATGGTGCCACATGGTCGGTCTGGGGGATTTCTCCTCGGTATTGACCTTATGGCTTATGATATTGGAGCCATTGACTAGGGGGACTTCTATGTTAAGTTCACACTTCACAATAAAAATGTTGACTTCAAGTGGTCACTATTTGCAGAATATTGACCTGCACAACAATAAGATAAGGAAAGTTTCTTGAAGGAGCTGGCACATACGTGTAGCAAAGAAACACTACCACATATAATTAGTGGTGATTTCAATATTATGCGTCGGCATGAGGATAAGAACAAGAATAATTTTGAACAAAATGACCAAATTTATTTAATATGACCATTCAGTCTCTAGAACTCAAAGAAATAGAAATGTCGGGCCGCCAATATACCTGGGCGAGTAGTGAGGACGATCCGACTTTTGAGAAACTAGATAGAATTTTAGTTAGTCCAGAGTGGGAGCAAAAGTTCCCTCTCACAACTGTACTGGCTAAGGACAGAAGCAATTCATATCACACGCCTTTACTATTAAACACAGGCGCTTCCACCAATAATAGACAACAACCTCTATTTAAATTTGAACGTGGTTGGTTGATCAGAGATGGCTTTTATGATCTAGTAGCTACTAAATGGGAAGAAGAAACTAGAGGAACCACTGCTATGGAAAAATAGCAAAATAAGATAAGATCTCTCCGGCAATTCCTTAGAGGATGGGCCAAAAATATAGCTGGCCATAATAAACAGGAGAAGAAGGTTTTAATTTCCATGATCGATGATCTAGATAAAAAGGTAGAAATTAATGTGCTATCTGATCACGAACTAAACCTCAAGCGTTCATCTTTTGAGGGAAGAAGAAATTAAATGGTATGAGAGAGCTAAAACTAAAGACCTCTTGGAAGGTGATGACAACACTCAATATTTCCATTTAGTCGCTAATGGAAAAATAGAAGACAACATATCTTCAAATTAGAACAAGAAGAGGGAGTTATAGTAGGTGATATTGAATTAAAAAATTATATCACAAACAATTATAAATAGCTCTTTGGACCACCAGAGGAAAACAACTTTGGTGGAAAACAATAATCATGATATACCTCAGGTGACTGATGAGGAGAATAAATTCCTCATCGCCCCTTTCACAAAGAAAGAGGTAAAAGAGGCGGTGTTCCAAATTGGAACATAATAAATCCCATGGGCCAGATGGTTTCTCAGCAGAATTCTGTTAAGTGTTATGGGATATCATAAAAGTGGATCTCTTAGCCCTTTTCAAGGATTTTTGTGAAGGGCATCTCCCTATATACAGCCTAAATTTTGGAGTCATTACTTTGCTTCCAAAAACAAAGGAAGTGACAAAAATTCAACAATATAGGCCTAGTTGCTTCCTAAATGTAAGCTTCAAAATTTTCACCAAGGTTGCTATAAATAGACTCATGGGGGTAGCAAACAAGGTGGTTCGACCCTCCCAAACGGCATTTATGCCAAGTCGAAACATCATGAAAGGAGTAGTTATATTACACGAAACTATCCATGAATTAAATGCCAAAAAGCTTAATGGGGGTAATTATCAAAATTGACTTTGAGAAAGCCTGCGATAAGGTAAAATGGTCGTTTCTCCAGCAAACTCTTCGAATGAAGGGGTTTTGCCAGCAGTGGTGTGCATGGGTCGAAAATTTTGTTACGAGAGGAAGTGTAGGCATCAAAATTAATGATGCTATTGGACACTACTTCAAAACACATAAAGGGTTACGACAAGGAGATCCCATGTCACCTATACTTTTCAGTATAGTGGCATATATGCTCTTTGTTTTGGTTAAAAGAGCAAAGGATGATGATCAAATTAAAGGGGTCATTCCTCACCTTGTGGAAGATGGGTTGTCTATTTTACAATATGCAGATGATACGATTTTGTTCATTGTTGACAGTGTATATTCGTATCAAAGTTCATATGGATTTGCAAGCGGACAAATCCCCTGTCGTAGTCAAGGGACCCTTCTTCCCTCGAGTGGTGAACCCAAGGTATCGAATCCGTGGAACAATGTGCAACGCAAGGGTTCAATCTAGTAAAGCAAGGAAAGCATCTTCTAAAGAACCAAGTTGCATCTAATCTAAGATATCATCAAGAAAACGAATCTAATCTAATCTACTAAAGAGGTAGCAAGAGAAAGCAAGAGATAACCGATCTAGAGAGTCTAGATCATGCTTATGTTGTAGCTCCAAACAAGATAGATGAAGATAGAAAAGTGAATCTCATTAAAAGCATCTTTAAACCATGGCCTCTGGTCCGATTCCGAAAACGCCCGCCTTTCAGAGCCCCCGTTCTGTCACAACATACTCCTATTCATGCGGGTAGTCTAGGGCGAGTTCGATAAGAACAAGTTTAAATCACTTGGTCGGTCCGGTATGCACCTCTAGCCACCGCGACTACAAGAGCACCCTATGCAATCTATCTTAAGTATAGATTGGGGAAGAAGCAAAACCAAGAAGAAAACAAAATCATCAAGAAGGCACTTGATCGCTAGAAATCAGATTCACTTAAAGATTTCACCATGAATGATTACATGAACAAGATCACCACCGGGATCCTACCTCGATCTTGATCCTTGCTCCGGAGCTCCGACGTGGTCTTCCATGCAAGGTTCCCACGTCGGCTAGGGAGACCCTAGACAACTAGCACGACCCTCATATCTGAGATGGTGTCCCTCAAGCTTCTTTGCTCCTCGGCGGCGGATGACAAATTGGTTGATGCGTGGCTCTCGGTCAGGGGGCTATAAATAGCCTGAGAGCCACCTAGGTCAATGTAATGCCCGCGTTTTTAGCTCCTAATAAATCACCTAATAAATCACGCGTGTTTTCAAAACTGTCCAGCTGAGCTCATTTTCCCCCTTTCAAAACCCTGGTCACCGTCTCCCTCTCTCACCCTCGGCGCGCGTGCCCCGAATTCCGCCGGCACCGCCCGCATTCAAGCCAGCACCCACGCGTGCCACCCTAGTGCCGCGGTCGGCCACCGTGCCGGGAATCCCGCGCACGCCGCGGTCCCGCCGGCCGGTCCGCCCCGCCATCACCGCCGCCCCCGAAAATCACGCCGACGCCCTCGAAATCGGAAAACCCCGCAAAACCTTTCCCCCTAATTTTCCTAGCAATTTCCCCTAATTTCTAAACCTTTTTCTTTTCCTTTTTCCATTTTCTTTCCTTCTTTTCTCTTCTCCTTCCTTTCTTTTTCTTCCTTCCTTTTTCCTTTTCTTTCTTTCCTTGTTCCACTTTCCTTTCTTCCTTCCCTCTCTCTTCCTCCCTTCTCCTTCTTCCTCCCGCAGCTGGCCGCGCCTGCGCCTGGCGCCGTTGACCGCGCCTGCGCCCGGCCCGGCCGGCGCACGCCCCGCCCCCACACGGCCCCCCGGCCCGCGCCCGGCCGGCGCGACGACGCCACCGGGCCGCATCGCCGCGGGGGCCCCGCCCGAGCCGCGGCGGCCGGCAGCCGCGACCGCCATTAAAGGCGTGCTCGCCGGACACACCACCGCGTCTCCCTTCCCCCCTCCGCGAGCACCCGCACGACACATCCAATCACACAGCACCGCAGCCCCACCGCGAATCCCGCCGCGGCCCTAGCCGAAGGAGGTCAACGGCGAGATTTTTTCCACCGCCATTGTTGAAGCTTCCCGAGCTCGAGGACCCCCGCCGAACCGCCCTTCCCCGCCTATAAAAGGGGCCGACCGCTCCCCAGGCCGCCACGCACCACCACAACGACCTCACCCCCTTTCCCCCGAGCTCCACAGCGCCGCCGCCCCTTAGCACCGCCGCCGAACCACCGCCCTCACGCGGAGCCGCCTCCTCGGACCACCCTAGCACCAGGTGAGCACGGGGATCGATTCCCCTCGGCCTCCTCTCCATTTTGAGCCACTTCCCGGCTGCCGCCATGAGCGGGACCGCCGCGCCCTTTCCCCCCGGGCCGGCCGCCACTCGATCCCTCCCCCCCCCTCGTTCCGAATCGGGGGAGGGAGGAAGGAGAAGGCAATTTGGCCAAAAACCCCCCGCCCCTTTTCCTTTTTCCCCAAAGCCCCCTGTCCCTATTCCCTCTCTCTCCCTTTCCTTTCATTTAACCCCTACCCTTTAAGCAATTCCACCAAAACCCCCTACCCTTTACAAATAAATCCCTAAGACTATTTTAGTTAAACCCTCACTCTACCTAAATATTATATTTAGGTCCTTTTATTTTAAACTAAATTACTAACCGGCCCTAATTAATTCTAAACATCTCTTTTAACCCAACATTTCATGCGCGATTTTAATCCAAATCGCGCCCAACCTTCCTCACACCCGTGCCGGATATACCGCCACCCATCCGTCACCCAAAACCCCTGCATAATATTTATTTCCCTATTTTATTTAATTACCTTCCGCGAGCTCAGCCGGAGAAATTGTGTATGCTTATATTGATTGCTTGCTTGCCTGTGTGTGCGCTATAGCCGACGAAGTAAACGAAGGAAGGTACCCCGAGCCGGAGATCGGAGCCGACTACTGCGAGCAGGAGCCCGAGATCCCGAACGCCGAGCCGGCACTCCCCGAAGACTTCGAAGACGGCAAGTTCAATCTCATCCTTTGATGCATGCTTTGATCCTAGTTTTATAAATATAACCCTATACCCGTTTTATAAATTGCATATTGTTTTACTGCAAAAACCTGGTAGGATAGCCACCCTTGATTGCTATGATTGAACCTTGTTTTGGCCTAAATGAGTGCTTTAAAAATGTGTGAGTGCTTTCAAAATGTGTGAGTGCTTTAAAAATGGAAATGGGATATGTTTGGAAAATGAGTAAAGAACTCGGGTAGACGGGATGGACGTGTGTGTCGGGAGTATGGGGAAGCTCGTACCGTGTGGTTGAGCGTGTTGGGAGCCGTCCATCTTGTCGGTTAAGGACCGGGTTGCATGACATCTCACCCGACCCAAATCATCGTACAACCACTCGACCGTTATATGTGGCAACGGCTTAGCATAAATCCCACTAGTTAATCTACTTGCCATCCGGTGTGCGGGTGAGCGGCGGGAGACCAAGGAGTAGGGATACGCTCCGTGTGAGGTACGCCCCGGTTATGTGGGATAACCCCTTGGTTGCTTCCGTGGTGGCTCGTAGCGTTAGCTAAGGTGGGTAATGGCTTTGATAGGATCCGTGCCGGCACTAAGGTGTCCGTGTGACGGTACCCTACTTGTGGGTAAAGATGTACAACCTCTGCAGAGTGTCAAACCTATTCGAATAGCCGTGTCCACGGTATTGGACGAGTCACGGTGTGGTCACAAAACTAGTGTTTGGTTTGGGATGTTTTCAGGTGTGAGTTGTTTTCCGGGTAAAGTGTGTGGTTGTGTGCCTGGGCTACTGCGGACGGGGAGTCCGGTAGTTCCACAGTGGTGTTCCTAAAACAATTGAGTCACTTTGGTTATGATAATGATTTGCGAAAACCTTTTTGAAATGAACCCCTGCATGAGTAAGTTTGCAAAATGAACCTTAACCTGATCCTTGTTATACTCTATGCATGATTCTCGCTTATAAGCCCCTCTCGTGGGTGGGGTTGGATGTGCTTCGAGTACGTATGTGCTCACCCTTGTTGTACTAACTATTTTACGAGAGGAGGATCCCGATTACATTCCGGAAGACGTCGAGTAGGTCGCCGCCCTACACCCAACTCGTGCTCGTGTACCCGTGGCCTCCACGGAGAGCTTCCATGGTGTGGTACTTTGATGAGGCTTTGGAAGCCTTTGCTATTGTAGTGTGGTCGTTAGCGTTTGTGTTGTTCCTTGTAGAGTTGGCACTTCCGTGCCCTCTGAATCGCCGTGATGTAAAAGACTGATCCACCTGTTGTAATAAATGTGTTGCCGCCCTCCCGGGACCGGTATTTGTGTCACATTTAGTCACCTCTGATGAGGGGACGCTTCGGCGGTATCGAGCCGTAGGTTGGTCGTAGGACGCGACCCCTAGGATAACAGACCTCCTCTGGGCCCTCTCTAACCTTTCCTTTGCTAAGCTCATCTTTTCCCAAATCCTTACCCTGATCCTTGCTTGTTTCCAGATGGCTAACCCCGAATGGAACGGAGGAATCTGCCCCGTCCAGCCTGGCCTCCCTAACCTGTTGCTACTCAGCTTAGAGTGCGTCGGAGTAAGGGATCCGTCGGAGTTCGTCTATCGGGAGTACGAACGCTACGGCACCCTTCGGTGTAAGCCGCTAATCTTCGTGGAAAGAAGCACGCTCTACCCCGACATAGAACCTTGGTTCGTCTCCACCACCGGGTTTCGCTTCGCCGACACCTACCTAAAGGCCGCTCGGAAGGCCCCGCGACATCTACGAGTGGTTTATAGGCGGCACCTCGGAAGGACTCCAATGGGATTTTTCCCACCCTCCGAGGAAGAGGACGCTCGTGAATTGATCGCATGAGAGGACTAGAACGAGAGGAGGAAGACCTAGAAGAGGCGCTTTCCCACCTATCCATCTACCTCAATGGCCTAGACCACCTCTACCAGAGCAAGCCCAAGAATCGAAGCAACAGATGGACAGAGCGGAAAGAGCAGAGCAAAGGATAGAGCTGGAAAGGATAAAGACAACCATGGCGGAAGTTGAGCTACACAACATGGAGCGGGACTACCTTAGGGAAAGAGAACGTTTGGAGATGTTCCACAAAAATCTATGGGATGAGCTCCACAGGGAACGAAGAGGGAGAGGAGAAGAAGCTGACTTGGATGAGGAAGAACCCGAAGAAACTCACTGGGACAAAGGGACCCAGACCGAGGACGAGATACTGGAGCAAGATCTCCCGCCGAAGAAGCGTCGCATCCAGCTGGAGGAAGAATCACCATAAAGTTAAGAGTAGGATGTTTAGGCTAGAGTTGTGTTCTAGTAATAATAAGTGTACCCCGAAGAGTGTACTCCAACTTTGTTACTAAATAAAGTTATCCACCTCTTGTACCCCACCACAACCTGTTCAACTCTACCTTTGTTTTCAGATGGCGGAAGATGGATGGACCCAAGGCGTGTGCCAGGAGGAGCCTGGTTTTGCTCGCCTTCTTATCAACTCCCTGGAGCGCCTCGGTATCACTGAGCGCCCTAGGTACTACAACAGAGAGTACGAGCAACTCGGCACTCTTCGCTGTAGGGTGGTCCTCTCCGTCGCTAGAAGCAACCGCCACACCAACATCGAGCCGTGGCGCGTGACCGCCACAGGGTTTCGACACCGAGACACCTATCCCTTGGCCCTCAGAAAAGCCCTCCGCTACCTGTGCCGGATCTACGAGGAACACCTCGTCCCCACACCAATGAGGTACTTTCCTCCCGCCATCGAACCCCGCTGCTGTGTGCCCGCATGAAAAACCCGGAACGACACCACCACCAAGAAGACCCGCCGTACCATGTAGTTGCCTACCTTGTCTCCCCGGATAAGCTCTTCGATGACCAAGCCAAGCACTTGAGGGAGCAAATCGGTCGGGCCGAGCAAGCCGAAGTCACGGTGAGGATGCACCAAGTCCGAGTGGCTCAAGCGAGAAGCAAGGACCACGGCCGCCATAGCAGTGAAGCCGTTGCCCAAAAAAGCCTCAGGCGAATCCAGGACCAACGCATGCAAGAATGGACCAACAGCGAAACACCCGTTCCAGCCATGGAGAAGCTCATGTCCTACTGGGAACACCCCTTGTAGGATGGGGAGGAACTATCGAAGTCCCGCCGCACCACCGGTAGTCACCGAACCCCCAACAACGACCGCCGAAGCCGCGGCCACGGCCCCCAGGAAAATGGAAACCCCGAGGGCGAGAATGATGACGAGTCGCTCATTCCGCCGGAAGAACACTTGACCCCGAAGGTGGCTCTCCTCGCGAGTAGCACACCCCGGTGACCCCGACCCGGGAATGATGCCGTATCGGTCCAAGTCATACCCTTAGTTCTTGTCGCACCGAGTTGTGTAGTGTGTCCGCGTAGTGTCGGGCCGCGTAGTCGGGATGTATCCTCCTCGCCGGTTTGTAATAAAAACTTGTATGTGCTTGCTTGTTTGCTATGTGCTTGTTGTGTTCTTGCCGGCAGGAGTAGACCCCGCCTTTTCAAAAAGAAATCCGATATAATCCACTAAAACATCACATAACGCCTAGATCTCTTAGAAAACCCGCTCCTTTACGGATGGTTTCCGGGCGCCCGTCGGGACCCACCAAGGCCCCGCCGATCGGACGGCCGAAGGATCGCAAGCCGATCGGAGGGAGCGTCTTAACGACCGTGAGGTTAACCAAGACGAAGATGGAGGAGAGAACGTGGTCCTCGCCGCCGCCACCGCCTCCTATTGACTTGGCACAAGTTTTGGCCAATCGCACCGTCCCGATGGAGGCCATTTTCAACGCCGTCAACCGCCCAAGACCTCGAGTTCGGGCATGAACGAGAAGGCGATAGAGTTCCTCGGGACGAAGCCGCCCACTTTTGGCGGGTCGGTGAATCCTTTGGATGCGACGATTGGCCGAGAGCCATTCCGAGGGAACTAGAGCCCTTCAACCGTGAGGACCACGACAAGGTTCTCTCGGGCAGCTCACCACCACCGGGACGGCCCCTAGCTCGGTGGGAGAACTACTGCGCAGCAGCCAAGGATCCCTCCGCTATCACCTGGGATGAATTCGTGGAAGAGTTCCGCCGCTACCACATCCCAGAAGCCACACTGAAGCGGAAGGCGGATGAGTTCCATGAACTCCGCCAAGGCAACATGTCTGTGGAAGAGTACACGTACCAGTTCATAGAGCCGGCTCGCTATGCTCCCGAGGAAGTGGACAAAGATTCCAAGAAGCGAGGAAATGTTCAAGAAGGGACCGACTCCGAACCGAGGACCCCGCTTACCACTCGAATCTACCCGACTTCAACACCCTCATGAACATGGCAATACTCACGAAAGAGCGAGGGCGGAAGAGAAGAAGGAGAACAAGCGCAAGTTTATGGAACACAAGGCCAAACAGCAAAGAACGGTCCCGGAGGCCGAGAAACTTTGGACACCCCATGTTCGGGTTCCAAGCTCCCATGCGACAGTAACCCAATCCCAAGCCACGGGCTCGCAAGACCCCCGTAACCCGCCTTCAAGCCCTACAACAACCAGAGTGCCATGAAGCCCCCACGGAACAACACCGACCGGATCACCGCCAACAACAACAATAGCTCCCGAGTGTGTTTCAACCGCCGCGAAACCGACACTTCATCGCCAACCGCCCGTATGCCAAAAAGCCAACCACTACTACCTACTCCAACTCGGTGAACAAAGCCAAGGCCACTCGTGTCCGGAGCCAACCGCATGCCGGTGCGCGGCAACAATAACTTCGGCAACAACAACAAGAACCAACGGATGAGGCAGCCCCAACGGTCGTATGGACGAGCCCGCGTCAACCACATCAATGCACGGAGGCGCGGAAGCACAAGGCGTAGTGCTCGGCGAGTTCCCCGGTCGCCTCGGTCTTGGCTACCATATTATTTGATTCGGGAGCATCGCACTCATTCATATCCTCAAGTTTTGTGGAAAAGCATAGCATACCCACAGTACTACTTAAAGCACCCCTATTAACTCGAACGCCCGGAGGTGACATTAAGTGTCAACTGGGATGCCCCCGGGTAAGGATTATTTTAAGTGGGGTAGAGTTCCTAGCAGACCTGGTAGTACTGAAGTCCAAGGGGATAGATGTGATCCTTGGGATGGACTGGTTAAGCCAACACCATGGCCTTATAAGTTGCGCCGATAAAGTAGTGCACCTAACCAACCCAGACGGGATACAAGTGACTTGCCACACCCGAGGACACATGCCAGACATAATGGTTTTTAACATGGAAGCCAAGTCCATAGAGGATGTCCCAGTAGTGCGAGAACCCAGATGTGTTTTCCGAAGAACTCCCTAGAATGCCACCAGATAGGGATATAGAGTTCGTCATCGACCTTATTCCCGGAACCTCTCCCATAGCCAAGAGGCCCTATAGGATGGCAGCCCCTGAGTTGGCAGAATTGAAGAAGCAGCTAGGAGAACTCCAACGAAGTGGGTTCATCAGACCAAGCTCATCACCATGGGGAGCCCAGTGCTTTTCGTGGAAAAGAAGGATAAGAGCATGAGGATGTGCGTGGACTATCGCTCGCTGAATGAGGTTACTATCAAAAACAAGTACCCTCTCCCCAGAATAGATGATCTATTTGACCAAATTCGAAAGGAGCCAAGTACTTTTCAAAGGTGGATCTAAGGTCAGGGTACCACCAACTCAAGATTAGGGAAAGTGACATCCCTAAGACCGCCTTTGTCACCCGTTACGGGCAGTATGAGTTCACGGGGATGTCCTTTGGACTCACCAATGCACCAAAGATACTTTATGAACCTCATGAATAAGGTGTTTATGGAAGAGCCGGACAAGTTTGTCGTAGTCTTCATTGACGACATACTTGTTTACTCTAAGAGTGTGGAGGAACACGAGCGAGCATCTTCGAGTAGTGCTTGGGGAAATTGAGGGCACACAACCCCGTACGCCAAGTTCGCAAGTGTGAGTTCGGTCGAAGAAAATATCTTTCCTTGGGCATATTCTCGACCGCGAAGGAGTAGTTGTAGACCCCGGGAAAGTTGAAACAGTCTCCAATTGGCAACAACCGACAAACGTGAGCGAGATCAGAAGTTTCCTTGGGTTAGCAGGGTACTACCGGAGGTTTATTGAAGGATTCTCCAGGATTGCCCGACCCATGACGGAATTACTCAAGAAAGAGAAGAAGTTCAACTGGACTGAGTCATGCGAGAAAAGTTTCCAAGCGTTGAAGAGAAGATTGACCACAGCGCCGCGTGCGACATTGCCGGATATTCGGCGAGACTTTGTCGTGTATTGCGACGCCTCCCGACAAGGGTTGGGATGTGTTCTCATGCAAGATGGGAAGGTAGTGGCATACGCTTCCTGTCGGCTCAAACCCCATGAGCGAAATTATCCCACCCATGATCCGGAGTTTGCGGCCGTAGTGCATGCCCTTAAGATTTGGAGACACTACTCGATTGGGAACAAGTGTGAAATCTACACGGACCACAAGAGTCTAAAATATATCTTCACCCGACTTTCGACCTCGAACCTAAGGCAAAGAAGGTGGCTAGAGTTAGTCAAAGACTACAACCTAGAGATTCACTACCACCCGGGAAAGCCAATGTAGTGGCGGATGCCCTAAGCCGAAAATCCTATGAGAAGGCGGCACCCAAGAGTGCCCGGTTGCAAGAAGAGATGGCACTCAACGTGCACATTTTCCCCCAAGGCTACGTCCGCCGAGTCCTATGAGTCTTTGTAGTAGGGTTGCCAAAGACTCGAAGGGACATGACTCCATATGGGTGATAGTGGACCGACTCACTAAAGTCGCTCACTTTCTACCCGTACGGATCACTTATGGTGGAGAGAAGTTGGCAAAACTCTACATAGAGAATATAGTAAAGTTGCATGGAGTGCCTAGCGAGAATAGTCTCGGATAGAGGGACCCGGTTCACCTCTAGGTTCCGGGAAAAGCTTTGCATAAAGCCATGGGTATCAAGCCGGATTTCGGCTCGCCGTACCACCCGCGGACGGATGGACGGACCAAAAGGGTAAACCGATTCTCGGAAGACATGTTGAGAGCATGTGTCCTCACCTATGGCAAAGATTGGGAGCGAGAGTCTACTATATGCAGAATTTTCCTACAACAACGGCTACCAAGCAAGCCCGGGAATGTCACCGTTCGAGGCACCGTACGGGAGGAAATGTTGGACACCCCCGATGTGGTCAGAAGTGGGAGAGCGTGCCCTGGTTGGGCCCGCACATATAAAGGAAGCAGAAGAGCGAGTAGCCGACATCCGAGAAAAGTTGAAAGCCGCCCAATCCTGATAAAAGAGCTACGTAGACAAGAAGAGGCGAGAAGCAAGCTTCAATCCGGGGGATTTCGCCTACCTCAAGGTTTCACCTATCCGAGGGACTCGGAGATTTCAAGTGCACGGAAAGTTGGCCCCTCGGTACATCGGACCGTATAAAGTACTAAAGAGGGTCGGAGCAGTAGCATACCGGTTGGAGCTACCCGAAGAAATGTCAGATATACACCCAGTGTTTCATATCTCCCAGCTACGCAGATGTTTGAAGGTTCTTGAAGAAAAGCGAGTACCGGTAGAAACCATCGATCTACAGCCAGACCTTAGGTACCAGGAGGTGCCCGTCAAGATTTTGGACACAGTGGTCAAGCGGACGAGAACATCAGAAGTACGGGTGTTGTCGGTGCGGAATGTGGTCCCGACACTAACCGGTAATAAGCGCCAAGGTCTATCCCTCAATGGTCGATGCTAAGCAATAAAAGACACGAGTTTATCCTGGTCCCGGCCGAGGGGCCGTACGTCCCGGCGGTGGTGTGCTCAAGGCACTATATTGCTCGGCAAGACCGGGGTGCCTCGTAGTGGGGGCGCTACAAGCAAGGCGGGAGAGGAAGCGTGGCTTCCAAGTCCCCGGTGTAGTGGGCGAAGATGTTGTGGGAGAATTGGAGAGCAAGTGCGTGGTGCGACTTGTCTCGTGTTGGGCTCGTTATTCGTGTGTCGTGTGTTGTGTTCGCGTTCGTGTTCTCTCGTTTTTGTGTCCCCTGCGGCAAGGGGGTTTGTCCTCCTTTTATAGTCCAAGGAAGGAGCGAATCACATGCGTGCCGCGCTATTTAGCTACGTGAGGGAGCGTGATGTGCTACACCGTAGAGTAGGCAGCCGCCCAGACGATCCTTGCGGCGATCCGGCCATCATGGCGTATCTTGTACCCGAACGGTGGCGGCTTCGAGGGTAGAAGAGCGGCGGGCGGGCCGCGACGTCTCTGTTAGGCTCGAGGGAGCCGCCGACGTCGGTCCGTACGAGGAACGGCGGCGGGTAAGGTGGCGTCCCGTTCCCGCACGCTCCACGGTCTTGGGAGTCATTGCCATAGTGACCGGCGTGCGCCCGTACGCGCGGGGGCGGCGGCCATACCGGTTAACAGTGGCGGGGATGGCGTCCCACCGCCTAGCGCCTCCACCTAACCCCCGTAAGGTCACAAGAAAGCAAATAGAGGGTGCGGCCCGGCCCCCTTCGAGGGCTCGGCGCGTTAGCCGTGCGGAGCGAGCGGCACGGCGTCACGGGCCGGCGCCGGCCGCGCCACACGGTCCCCCCCCCCCCCCCACGGTGATGGGGATGGGCTCCCTACTAGGGAGTTGGTGCGGTGGCACGGGCGCGAGCCCCGGCACATGATGGCGCCGTCCCGCCGATGTCGGACGTTAAATGCTCGCGTACGGGAGCGAGGCGCGCGTGCGCGGAGTGCCCTCGAGCGAGGCGGACCCCCGTTCGAGGGCGGGGCGGACCCTCGAGCGAGGCGGACCTCGCTCGAGGGAGGCGCACCTCCTCGAACGAGGCGGAGCCCGCCCGAGGGAGGCGCGCACCCTCGAGCGAGGCGAAACCCATTCGAGGGAGTCTTTGAGTGGGCCGCCCGGTGGGCCGCCGGGGCCTTCGCGGCGTGGGCCATGTCTCGCATGGTTGAGTAAGGCGTATTTGGTTTTGGTTTTGTTGCGGGTTTTAAGTGGGGATTTCCCGCTGTCGTTTAAGGGGACCCCTAGGGGTCGTCCCCGATTGCCATTAGGGCTTCTACGGATGCGGAACCTACGATAGGACGTTCTTCCCTCCCGGTTTTGCGAACGCTTTCCGTGGGGCCGCGTCGGCGGACCCGCGGGTCCGCCCCGAAGCCTGCGGGAGCATGGGCGCTCCCCGTAGGGGTTGACCGCGAGACTTGGACGAAGGCGTGGTACATGTTTCAACCGGCGTCGGCAATGTCCGAGCCGGCTTCGGTGACGCACGCGGCTGGCGGCGTTATCCCCCGGCGGGTGCAATCCAGGAGGTGTAGTCGTGCGTCAAACCCCCGAGCCTGGGCCCATTCACGGCGATCGGGTAGAGCCTTACGACTTGTCTTTCAACGCGCCCTCGCCGTCCCTCCGCGGGACGGAGGGTGAGGTTTCCACAACCCCCATCGGTCGGGTCGCGAATTGCGGATTCCTCGTCGAGCTGTTAGTGGGTGGTTCGAGTGGACGCCCATGCCCCGTTCGATAAGGGTAGGCTGCGTGGTCCAGAGACACGTCCATTGAAGCGCTTGCGTGGGTTTGCTAGGTGGGGCTCGGTCCCGTTCGCTAGGGACCGAGGGCGCGGAAGCTCTCCCTCGGTGGGATCCCCCCGGCTGGCGCCCTCGCCGGCTCTCGAGCACGACATGTGGGGCACCCTCGAGCCGGCGGGCTCGAGGAACGGCTCGAATGCGCGTGCCCTCGTCGTCCCTGACTCCGGTGGATGCGGGGCGCCCGTTCGAACCCGTCGAGGGTTAGGCTTCGAACCCCTGATCAGTAGGGCCGTGCGGGGTGGCGCCTGGGCGGCCCCATCTTTGCATCTGCGCTCGATCGAGGGGCCCGGGCAAGCCAGCACTCGAGGCGTTGATCGGTAACACGGCGTGGCATGAGTGCTTTGCGGTGCTCGTTTTGTTTCAAACGGGTCCCGAGGCGACCTTCTCACGCCGGTACCCTTTCGAGGGTTGAAGTTTTCCCCGAGCACCGGAGCCCGTGCCGCTCGAGGGTTCTCCTTACTTTGTAAGGAACCGGGCCATTAAATGCTCCACGATGAGAGGCCGCGGTTTTGCGTTGCGGGCGCGCTTTTTAGGTGTTGCGCGCGCGCGCGCGCGCGTGGTGGGCGGCGTGGGCGGTGGATGTGACCGCCCGCCACGGTTCCTCGCTATTCTTCGCCGTGATGATGGCCCTGTTCGCGGTGGCGTGGCCGCCGCGGTCGTGGTGGGGCCCGCCCGTCGGCCGAGAAGAAAAGATTCCCCCAGTTAATGCGCGCGGGACGTCCGCCCGGAGAGCACGCCCGCGGCTTGTAAATCCGAGGGGGAGGGAAAACGACGGTTTTTTACCTTAGCGCTTCGCCTTTTTTGCCCCTTGTGCTCTCGCCTTCGTTTTGCTTTCGCCACCGTGCGCCTTCGCCATTAGAGCTCTTCTCCTTCTCTTTGTCCTCCGCTCTCACGCTCCTCATCCTTTCTCATGGCGCCGCTTCCGCCCCTCACGATTCTTGACCCGTACGCACCGGGAGCGGTCGACGGTGACCCGACCGGCCCTTGGCGAGCGGTCTCCGCCCGCCGCCGTGGCGGCGAACGAGGATGGTCGGCCGGCGGAGTGGATTGTGCCGCCGGCGGGGGATTGCGCGCCTAACCCGCCGAAGGCTACGTGGTGAGCTTCACCCGCTTCCATGAGCGCGGCTTCGCCGCACCGGCGAGCCGCTTTATGCGGGCGCTGTGCTACCACTACGACGTGGAGTTGCATAACTTCGCGCCGAACGCGATTTCGCAGGCGGCCATGTTCGTGGGCGTCTGCGAGGGGTATCTAGGGATCCCAGTCAACTGGGAGCTCTGGATACACCTCTTCCGCGCGGAGCTCTTCACGCAGCCCACGACGGAGCAGAGGACCCGTCGCGCGGTGCGCTCCGGCGGGATGTCGCTCGCCTGCGGGGGGCGGTTCAAGGACGACTACATCCCCCCCGCACCATGACGACGAACAACGCCGGCCGGGAGCGGGGGATGGTTCTACCGCGCAACGCCGAACCCGGCCTCCCCGCCTACACTCGGTCCGGTGCTCCGGGAGAAGCCCAACTCCCGGGGTCACGGGGGTGTCCACGGCCCAAGGCACGAGGCGGCCGGACTCGCTCTGGCCGCCCTGAAGAACCCGGCGACGCGCGGGGCGGACCGCGGCCGGCGTCCTCGCCTTCCTCCACCACCGGCGGGTTGTGCCTCGATGGAGAGGCCGCTCCGCATCTACCCGGATGACGGAGGAGGCGGACCCCATCGCGCTGGCGAGGTCGCGGATGCTCCCAACCCCCCTCGAGCGGGGGTATGCGCTCACCCGGGCGCGGAGCGCCGTCGACACCCGGATCTTTGCGCCGGGATCGGTCCCCGTGGGACCTCGAGATGCTCCCCACCGGCCCGCCGGTGAGTATGATTCTTGGCCCCGTCTTCGTTCTCAATGTTGCCCCCCGGCCCCCGACGCGCCTTTGACGTTCTCGCATGCGGTTGGTGAACTTCGGCGCTGCGAAGTCCGTTCCGCCCACCCCCGACTCCCGCGCGCTTGGTCGGGCGGCGCGGCCGGCGGGAGCGGGGGAGCGGGCGCGCGCGCAAGAGGGAGCGCGCGAGGCGGCATCGCGAGCGCCGCGAGCGGCGGAACGAGGAGTACGGCGGCGCGAGGAGCGGGGGCTTTCCTCCCGGGGACCGAGGAGTACTCGTCCTCGGAGGAGGACGAAGAGGAAGAAGGCGGGGGCGGGGCCCCTCCGATAGGTGGGAGCTCTGCGCCCCGTCGCCGGGGCCGGCTGCGGCGACAAGGGCGGCGTCGCTGGGCGGGCGCGGCGGTGCCCGCCGCCGGGCAATCGACAATGGGGAGCGGCGCGAGCCGCGGAGGTGCGGCGCGCGCGCGGGCGCGCGCGCGCGCGCGCCCGCGAGCGGGGCGGGGCCCGCGCGCGCGGCGGAGACATCGGGAGGCGCGGCGGCGGGCGCGCGCCGGCCGCGCCGGCCTCATCCACCGAGGCCTCGAGGAAGAGGAAGCGCGCCTTCTCCTCTTCGAGGTAAGGGACTTGCCTTCTCGCGAGGTTTGATTTTCCGGTGGCCGGGCGTTTTGATTTTTTGCTCGTGCTTGTGCAGGGTGGTGCCAACCGTGCCTCCCCTCGCGCCGCGGCTAAGGTGCCGAGGGCGGACACGTCCGATCCCACCCGGCGGCGCTCGTCGAGGGCGCCGCGTGCGAGGGCGAGCACGGCGGCGGCGGGAGAGAGAGCTCGCGGGGGCCGGTTGAGGCGTCGAGGTCTCGGCCGGCGGATCGGCCCGCCGCGGCGCGGCCGGCGGTCGTCGAAGAGCGGCGGGCGCCGGTCGTGGCGGAGACGCGGCCGCGGCGGCGCCGCGACGGAGGCGCGTTTCGCGGCCGCCGGCCGCGGCGGAGCGAGCGGGCGGCGGTGGGCGAGGAGGGCGGCCGGGCGCCGCGGTCGCGGAGGCACGGCCGGAGGCGGTGGCCGCGGCGCCGCGT
Organism: Cenchrus americanus; assembly: GCA_947561735.1. NCBI lineage: Eukaryota > Viridiplantae > Streptophyta > Magnoliopsida > Poales > Poaceae > Cenchrus > Cenchrus americanus. Next base: position 140,533,115 of record OX387240.1, read on the forward strand.
CGGGCGCCGCGGCCGCGGAGGCGCAAGGGGAGGCGCCCGCGGAGGTGGCGCGAGGGGCCGGCGCCCGTCGGCGGTTCCCGGCGGCGGTGGTGGAGATCCCGGACGATGACTCCCCGCCGCCGGGTGGGATCGGTGGGCGAGCTCCACGGTCTCCCCGAGGGTCCCGAGGAGGGGGCCCTCGTGAGGGCGGCGCGAGGGCCACATGGTGGCGGGGGGGCCGAGGGTACGGCGCCGAGGCCTCGTCTTCCCACGCCGGCCACTCCGCCCAGGTGGAGGGGGCCGCTGGCGACCCGCCTGCGTTCGCCGACGCCCAGGGGGAGCAGGAGCTCTGGGGAGAGCTCCGCAGCCACGGCGCCACGCTTGACCGTGCGTTGAACGAGGCGCTGAGGGTCCACGGCGGCCCCGCGTGGCGTGTCTTCCAGGTGGGGTGCCATTGCTTGCTTCCCTTTTTCCTTGTTTCTGCGCGCTTGTCTTTGCGGCATGGTGTTTACGGGTTTTGATTTGTGGGTGCCAGGAGCTCGAGCGCCGCGCCCGCGACAAGTACGGCGCCTTCGATCGGGTGAACGCCGAGCTCCACCAGCTCCGGGAGCGATGCGGCGCCTTCGACGCGCTCGCCGACGCCCTCAGGACTCCGGATGGCTGGTTGTCGTACCGGGCCATGGCCTTGCGCGATGAACTCCCCGAGAGCACGAGGCAAGACCCGGCGCGTCCCTCTAGCCTCGAGCGGGTCTGCACAGCCCTCATCGACCGTGATGAGGCGCTGGGCGGCGCGCGCTCGGACTCGGAGAAGATGCGCACGCCGGCAACCAACCGGGGAGGCGGAGGTGGCCGGCGTCCGCGGCGAGAACCGGGGGCTGCGCTCGTCCCTTGAGGGGGCGCGAGCGTAGCGGGCCGCCGGGCCGAGGAGAGGGCGCGCGCGCTTGAGCAAAGGGTCAAGGAGGCCGACGACTTGAAGGCCGCCCTCGACGCCAAGGTCGCGGCGCTCGCCGTAGCCGAGGACCGGCTCCGCAGAGCGCACCGCCCGTCAAGGAGGCCGAGGGGCGGCTCCGGCGGGAGCGAGGCCGCCCTCATCGACGCTCGGTCGGCCCCGGGAGCGGGAGCGCGCCGCTCGTGAGGTGGCGCGGATGTCTCTCGGAGGACCGGAACACCGAGTTCTCCCGGGGGTCGAGGGCGAGCCGATAGTGCTCGGCATTACGAACGCGAACCGAGAGCCGGCCCCTCCGGGAGCAAGGCGAGACCGTCCGGGCCTCGAGCGGACGGTCGAGGCCGAGCGCCGCGCCCTCGAGGTGGAGAGGAAGCAAGTCGAAGGTGAGCCGCCTGTTTGAATCTCGTGTTGTTGGGTTTTCCTTAGAGGGTTCACACTCTTTTTCCCGACTTCTTTCTCGTCTGGCGACCCCAGGCTTGCGCACCGCGCTGGGGCACGCGGTTGAGCAGGCCGAGGCGCTGCAGACCTCCTACAACTCCCCTCCGAGCCGAGGCTGCGGGGAGTTGCGCGATGCGGCCCTCGAGACCTGCCGATCCGTGGAGGAGGGCGAGGCGCGGGCGAGAGCTCGGCGGCCAGCCGCTTGCGTGCCCTTAGCGGCCACGTCACCGAGCGCATGCGCCGGTCGCTGCATCTTGGCGTCCAGAAGGCCCTCGGAGTGGTACGGTCCCACTGCGAGGTTAACTTCGAGGCGCTGGCGGAAGGCTACATCGTCCCTGAGGGTGTCGAGGACGAGGTGGCAATGGAACGTGTGGACGCGCTCGCTGCCGACGCCGCCGGGTCGCTCGCTGAAGCCTTCGAGGAGTTCCTCTTCCCGGATCCGCCGACACCACCGCTCCTCCCTCCCGAAGACGGTGGGCGCTAGGCCCGTTTTTGTTTGTGTATCGGTATTCGGCCATGCGGCCTTTGTAAATAAACAAGTTGTTTTTGCCATGAACATCATTTGTTGATGTGAAATGAAGTTTTATGTTTATTGCGCTTTTTTGTTTCTCCTTCTTCCCCGAGTAGATTCTAGTTAGGGGAGTTCGATTTTCGTGGGTGGCCCGCCGGGTTGGAGGCGAGAGAGAAGGGCCGTATCCTCGCGGAGGCGTAGGCTATCTCGGCTCGCGCGCTCCTTCCGCTAGGCCGCCCATGCCCTGTTCGAACCATTGCTCGAGGCCGAAGTAGAAAACAAACTCGGCGCGCGTGAGTTGTTTCGTTTTTGCGCGAAAATGGGACCATTTTTTTGGGGGGGGGGGGGATGCCCCCCGTAGCCCCCCGAGGGCAACTTGGGTTTCGGGGGAAAGCCGAGTTGCCCTTTTCATTAGACTTATGACGTTTACATGGTCGTCACCAACCGGGGCGTTGGTCGTGTGGCTTTTACAACAAAAAAATGCTTGGAAATCCTAGCTAGGGGTAGAAGCGACGTAGGCCGTTGGATGTTCCGGGCGTTGGTGAGCTCTTCACCGTCTTCGTTGGCCGGCTTGTACGTGCGGGCTTGAGCACCTTCACCACGACGTAGGGTCCCTCCCACGGAGGCGATAGCTTGTGGCGTCCTCGGTTGTCTCGGCGCGGCCTTAGGACCGAGATCCCCTTCGGCCGAAGTCCCGCCGGCGTATCTTGCGCGCTTGGTAGCGCACCGAGGGGCTGGCCGATACCTCGCGGAGTGCATCAAGGCCATGAGGCGTGCCTCATCTAGGCCGGTCCCGGCGAGTCCTCGCGGGCTCGCCGGTTGGCATCCTCGTCGTAGCCTCGAACCCCGGGCGACCCGTATTCTAAGTCCGTGGGGAGGACGGCCTCCGCGCCATGGACTAGGAAGAAGGGGGTGAACCCGTGGCTCGCTCGGGGGTGGTCCTTAGGCTCCACACGACTGGCGGTAACTCTTGGAGCCATTTTCGGCCGCATTTGTTTAGGGCGGTCGAAAATTCTAGGCTTAAGGCCTTGTAAGATCATGCGGGTTGGCACGCTCTACTTGGCCGTTGGTCCGTGGGTGTGCCACACTGCCCAATCCACACGGATGTGGAACTTGTCACGAGAACTCCAAGAATTTCCCCGCCCGTGGACCGGGACCCGTTGTCGGTGATGATGGAGTTTGGCACTCCAAAGCGATGGACGATGTCGGTGAAGAATGTCACCGCTTGCTCCGCCCTGAGATTCGTAATGGGGCGCACCTCCACCCAGTTGGAGAACTTGTCGATCGCAACCAACAAGTGGGTGAAGCCCCCGGGCGCCTTCCGCAAGGGCCCGACGATGTCCAGCCCCCACACGGCGAATGGCCATGTTATGGGGATGGTCTGCACGGGGCATGGGTAGGTTGGACTTGCGGGCGTAGAACTGGCACCCTTCGCAGGTGCGTACGATCTCGGCGGCGTCCGCGACCGCGGTAGACCGATAAAAGCCTTGGCGGAAAGCGTTGCCAACGAGGGTGCGAGGCGCGGCGTGATGGCCACAGATCCCAGCGTGGATGTCCCGTAGGAGCTCGCGCCCCTCGGGGATTGGCACGCACCGCCGCAAGATGCGGAGGCGCCGCGCTTGTACGGCTCGCCGTCGACGAGGGCAAAGGTCTTGGCCATCCTAGCGATGCGCCCGGCCGTGGCCCGATCCGAGGGGAGCTCTCCTCGAGCCATTCAAGCGATGTATTTGTCGCGCCGGTCGGCCTTGGACAGGAGGCGGCTCAATGTCCATCACGTCGGCCTCGTAGGAGCCATACCTCTCGAGGAGGGAGAGCACGTACGCCTCGTTCGAGGGGTCCTCATCCATGGGTTCCGCACCCGCCGGATTCGAGGGAGCCCCCGAGGGTTCCGCGTGGCTCGAGGGGTGAGGCTCGAGGACGACCGAGGGCCGGGCAATATCGCGGGAAAAAACGTTCGGGGGGAACGGTGATCCCCCCGGATGCGATCTTGGCTAGCTCGTCCGCCTCCTCGTTGTACCGGCGGGGGCACGTGGTTGAGCTCGATCTTTGTAAAACTTGTCTTCGAGGGCTCGCACGGCCTTGCGGTAGGCCTCCATCTTGTCGTCATGGCAGCTCGCGTTCTTCATGACTTGATCGATTACGAGCTGTGAGTCCCCCCGTACGTCGAGACGCTTGACGCCTAACTCAATGGCGATTTTGAGGCCGCGAGAGGAGGGCCTCGTATTCAGCCATATTGTTAGATGCGGGGAAGTGGAGGCGCACCACGTACCGCATGTGCTCTCCGAGGGGCGACACGAAGAGTAGGCCCGCGCCCGCCCTTGTTTTCATCACCGAGCCATCGAAGTACGCAGTCTAGCACTGCTGGGATCCGATGGCGGCGGCGGGCACCTGCGTATCCGTCCACTCAGCGACGAAATCCGCCAGGATCTGGGACTTGATGGCCTTGCGTGGGGCGTAGGCGAGCGTCTCGCCCATCAGCTCCACGGACCACTTGGCGATCCTGCCCGCCGCGTCGGGATTACGGATGATCTCCCCTAGCGGAAAGGAGGAGACCACCGTGACGGGGTGGGCCTCGAAGTAATGGCGGAGCTTGCGCCGCGCGAGGACTACCGCATACAGCAGCTTCTGGACCTGAGGGTAGCGCGTCTTGGTGTCAGACAGGACCTCGCTGATGTAGTAGACCGGCCGGCCCGGACCGGCGAGCGTGCCCTTCTTCGGTGCGCTCCACCACGATCACGGCACCGACCACCCGGGTGGTTGCGGCCACGTAGAGCTGCGGGGGTTCGCCATCTCGCGACGGCATGAGGATCGGGGCGTGCGTTAAGGACGCCTTCGGCTTGTCGAGCGCGTCCCGGGCCTCGAAGGTCCGGAGAAGCGCTCGTGCTTCTTGAGGAGGCGATAGAGGGCGAGGCCCTTCTCGCCGAGCCGCGAGATGAAGCGGCTCAAGGCGGCAAGGCACCCCGGCACCTTTTGCACCCCTTTGAGGTCCCGGATCGGGCCCATTCGTTCGATGGCTGCAACCTTCTCGGGGGTTGGCCTCGATTCCCCGTTGGGAGATGATGTACCCCGGGAGCATGCCTCGCGGCACCCCAAAGACACATTTTTCGGGGTTTAATTTGACCCCATTGGCCCGTAGGCGGCCGAACGCGATGCCAAGGTCGCCAACCGGTCGTCCGCCTTCCTCGGTTTTCACGACGATGTCATCTACATACGCCTCGACCGTCCGCCCGATGTGATCTCCCGAAAACGTGTTGCATGCGGCGTTGATACGTTGCACTTGCGTTTCGGAGGCCAAACGCATCGTGACGTAGCGGAACATCCCGAACGGCGTGATGAACGAAGTCGCAAGCTGGTCGGACTCCTTCATCTTTATTTGATGATACCGGAGTAGGCATCAAGGAAGCAAAGTAATTCACACCCGGTAGTTGAATCAATGATTTGATCAATACGTGGCAAAGGAAAAGGAACTTTAGGACATGCTTTATTAAGACTAGTATAGTCTATACACATCCGCCACTTCCCATTCTTTTTCTTTACAAGTACGGGGTTTGCTAGCCACGTTGGGTGGAACACCTCCTTGATGAACCCGACCTCGAGAAGTTTCCGCGGCTCCGCTCCGAGTGCCGTCGCCGCTCCTCGTCGAAGCGGCGGAGCCGTTGTTGCACGGCGCGGGCGTGAGGGCGAGGATGTCAAGGGAGTGCTCGGCGACCTCCCTCGGGATGCTTGGCATATCCGAGGGGCTCCACGCGAAGATGTCGGCGTTAGCGCGGAGGAAGTCGACGAGCACCACTTCCTATTTGGGATCGAGGGTGGAGCCGACCCTCAACGCCTTGCCCCTCGGGGGCCGCGGGGTCGAGGGGTACCTCCTTGGTCCGCTCCGCGGCCTCGAAGGCGCCGGTGTGCTTGGAGGCGGAGTCGAGGTCCTCGTTGACCATCTTCTCCAAAGTGGTCACCAATGCTTCATGCGGCGCCGGTGCTTGCGTGCTCTACGCACTCGACGTCACGGTCGAATGCGTGCTCGATGGACGAGCCTACGGTGATGACGCCGTTCGGTCCTGGCATCTTCATCTTCAAGTAGGTGTAGTTTGGGACCGCCATGAATTTGGTGTAACAGGGTCGCCCAAGTATAGCGTGGTAGGCACCCTTGAACCCCACCACCTCGAAGGTGAGCGTTTCCTTGCGGAAATTCTTCGCGGTGCCAAACCAAACCGGCAGGTCGATCTGCCCGAGGGGCTGGACCTGCTTGCCGGGCGCGATGCCATGGAACGGCTTCGTGCTAGGCCGCAGCTGGTCCAACCCGATCCCCATCAAGCGCAGCGTATGCGCGTAGAGGATGTTGAGGCTGCTGCCTCCGTCCATCAAGACTTTTGAGAACCGTGCGTTCCCAATGATTGGGTCGACCACCAGTGGGTACTGGCCCGGGTTGGGGATGCGGTTCGGGTGGTCTTCCCGGCTGAAGGTGATGGCGTCCTCCGACCAATTGGGGCGGGGAGGGAGGCGCCTTCTCCGCGGCGGGGACCTCGTGCCGCTCCCGCTTGCGGCCGGCGGGTCGACATGTCGACGGTGGGTCCCACGAAGATGAGGAACACGTTCTCCACGGCGGGGGAAGCCGCCGCCGTCGCCGTCTCCTCCGTCTTTCTTGGCCTCCGCCTCCTTCGCGGCGGCGCGGCCATAGAACTTCTTGATCATGTCGCATTGCTCAAGAGTGTGGTTTGCGGGGTCTTGTGGTAAGGACATGGCTTTTTCGGCATGTCATCAAACACCCCCGGACCTCGAGGGGCCGGTCGAGGGCCCCGTCGAGCCGGGTCGACAGCAAGGGCCTCGGCCTCATCGCCGTCGTGCCCCCGCTCGCGCGCCTCGCGGCGCGTCTTCTTTCCCTTCTTGCCCCGCTTGTCCTTGCAATGGGGCTCCCTGGACTTGCTGTCCTCCGCGGGCGCATCGTCCGAGCGCTTGCCCTTCTTGCCGTCAAAGATCGCCCCCACGGCCTCTTCTCCTGAGGCGAAACAGCTCGTTGCAGTCCGCGGGCGGGCTGCGTCCCAGCTCTCGCACGAGGTCCCGGCACGTGGTGCCCTCAAGGAAGGCGTGCACAATCTCAGATTGCGCGACACTTGGGAGCTCTGTACAGCGCTTGGAGAAGCGCCGTATGAAGTCCCGCAGCGACTCGCCGGCTTCGAGTGCGGGAGCGCGAGGTCCCGGGGAATTTCCGTGGCGCACGTACGTGCCCTGGAAGTTGCCCACGAACGTGCGAACCAGATCGTCCCAGTTGTGGATCTGGCTGGCGGGCGGTGCTTGAGCCACGCCCGAGCCGAATCGCCGAGGTGCAGGGGCAAGTTGCGGATGATGACCTCGTCGCTGGTGGCTCCGCCCAGCTGGCACGCCAAGCGGTAGTCGTTGAGCCATACGCGGGGATCCGTCTCCCCGTTGTACTTGACGATGGTCGAGGGTTGGCGGAAGCGCTGGGGGAAGGCCGCCGCGCGGATCTCCCGGCTGAACACACGGGTCCCTGGGGGCTCCGGCGTCGGGGAGCGGTCCTCGTCGCTGTCGTAGCGTCCGCCCCGTCGAGGGTGGTAGCCTACCGCCGCTCGGGCGTCCGCCCTTGCTCGTGTGGCGGGCGTTGATGACGTTGCGGGCGTCACCGGGTCCGGCGCCTGCGCGTGTCAAGGAGCCGCTCCTTGGCCACCGCGCGTCCCGAGTTGACGGGACGCCCCGCGGCCTTCTCTCGCGTGGACCGAGGGTTCGCCCCCCGTGCGCCCCCGTCTCCTCGCGCGTCCCCCTGCCGGCGGATACGTGAGGCCGAGCTTTCGGCCTGCGGACGGCCGCTTGCTCGATGAGAGCCCCGCACCTCGCGGCCGCGGTTCCGCGCCTCGGGGGTTCGAGGGTGCCGACGCATAGCCCGCGGCGGTGTCGCGGAGGCAACGAGCTTCGACTTGCTCGTGGAAGCGCGTCGGGGGTTGTCGGCGTTGATGCGGTCGCGGGCTGTCCGCCGGCTCCCCGCGCGCGTTCGCCGCGCGCGGAGGCTTCCCCGGCCATCGAGGCGCGGAGCGGCCCGCACCGTTCGGTACTCCTCCGCCAACTTAGCCTCGAGATCACAAGCTTGAGCCGGTGCGCGTCGGCGTCGGCCCCGGCGGGAGTGCTTGGTCCCGCGGCTTGGCACCGAGCGATCCCCTCGGGGCGGGCGTGACCTCCCCGTCCCCGGCGCCCACGGCGCGGTGGCGTTCGGCCGGGTCGTTGGCGATGACGACACGGCACTCCCCGCGCGGGGTCGTAGCTCCCGTGCTGGGAGTCATCGGAGCGGCCGAACCGGAGTCCGTAGCGTCAAGGAAACGCCCGAACATGGGCGGGTCCGGCACGCCGGAGAAGTCCCACTCCGCATACCGTGAAGGTTGGCGGCGGCAACGCATCGAGGGAACCCGGGGACGACTCGTCACCCGCCGAGGCGCCGGGATCCCCGGCGACGAAGACGTGACGGCCGGGGGGACCCCGCGCATCGTGGTGTTGACGTTGGCGTTGAAGGCCGTCGTGGCACCACGCAGCCCAATGGGAAAGCGCGGTCCGGAGACCGTGCGCCGTCCCCGCCGGGGTAGCGGTTGTCGTGGCGGCGGGCGCGTCGCGGCGAGAGGCGGCGCGCTCGGCTTGCCGTCGCTCGGACCGCCCTTGGCGTGAACGCCGACCGGAGCGGCGTCGGCGTCGTGGCGTCGACGGGCCCGCGGCATCCGCGCCGGCGGGTGTCCGCGCGCGTGGTGGTGCGCGCGGCGGGGACCGGAGCGGACCGGCCCCGACGCCGCGCGCGGAGCTTTTCACGGTTGGTGAGGCGCATGAGGTAGCCGTTCCCCGTGGCCCGAAAGTTCGGTCCCCCCGAACCGGATTTCGAACCCGGCGGGGAGGGGGTCCGAGCTGCCCATGCGGTAGCGCGTACCGCGGTACTCGGTGCGGATCACCATGGAGGGGGTTGATGATTGACCCTAGGCGCTCAATGCCCCAAGGTGGGCGCCAACGTCGGTGCGGAATGTGGTCCCGACACTAACCGGTAATAAGCGCCAAGGTCTATCCCTCAATGGTCGATGCTAAGCAATAAAAGACACGAGTTTATCCTGGTTCCGACCGAGGGGCCGTACGTCCGGCGGTGGTGTGCTCAAGGCACTATATTGCTCGGCACACGGGGTGCTCGTAGTGGGGCCGCTACAAGCAAGGCGGGAGAGGAAGCGTGGCTTCCAAGTCCCTGGTGTAGTGGCCGAAGATGTTGTGGGAGAATTGGAGAGCAAGTGCGTGGTGCGACTTGTCTCGTGTTGGGCTCGTTATTCGTGTGCCGTGTGTTGTGTTCGCGTTCGTGTTCTCTCGTTTTTGTGTCCCCTGCGGCAAGGGGGTTCGTCCTCCTTTTATAGTCCAAGGAAGGAGCGAATCACATGTGCGCCGCGCTATTTAGCTACGTGAGGGAGCGTGATGTGCTACACTATAGAGTAGGCAGCCGCCCGGACGATCCTTGCGGCGATCCGGCCATCATGGCGTATCTTGTACCCGAACGCGGGCGGCTTCGAGGGTAGAAGAGCGGTGGGCGGGCGCGGACGTCTCTCGTTAGGCTCGAGGGAGGCTGGCCGACGTCGGTCCGTACGAGGAACAACGGCGAGGTAAGGTGGCGTCCCGTTCCCACATGCTCCACGGTCTTCGGAGTCGTTGCCACGGTGCATGGCGTGCGCCCGTACGCGCGGGGGCGGCGGCCATACCGTTAACGGTGGCGGGGATGGCGTCCCCACCGGCCTAGCGCCTCCACCTAACCCCCCGTAAGATCACAAGAAAGCAAATCGAGGGTGCGGCCCCCCCCCTTCGAGGGGCTCGGCGCGTTAGCCGTCCGGGAGCGGGCGGCACGGCGTCACGGGACCGGCGGCGGCCGCGCCGCACGGTCCCCCCCCCCCCACGGTGATGGGGATGGGCTCCCTCTCCGGGGAGTTGGTGCGGCGGCACCGGGCGCGAGCCCGGGCGCATGATGGCGCCGTCCCGCCGATGTCGGGACGTTAAATGCTCGCGTACGGGGAGCGAGGGCGCGCGTGCGCGGAGTGCCCTCGAGCGAGGCGGACCCCGTTCGAGGGCGGGGCGGACCCTCGAGCGAGGCGGACCTCGCTCGAGGGAGGCGCACCTCCTCGAACGAGGCGGAGCCCGCCCGAGGGAGGCGCGCACCCTCGAGCGAGGCGAAACCCATTCGAGGGAGTCTTTGAGTGGGCCGCCCGGTGGGCCGGCCGGGGCCTTCGCGGCGTGGGCCATGTCCCGCATGGTTAAGTGAGGCGTATTTGGTTTTGGTTTTGTTGCGGGTTTTAAGTGGGGATTTCTCGGTCGTTTAAGGGGACCCCTAGGGCTGTCCCCGATTGCCATTAGGGCTTCTACGGATGCCGGAACCTACGAGTCCAATGGAGCGGACATGGAGTGGAAGAAGCCACGTGGGAACGAGAGGACACGTTGAAGAAGGAGTTTCCCCACCGGTTCGAAACCTAGCCGAATCTCGAGGGCGAGATTCATTTTAAGTGGGGTAGGTTTGTAACACCCGCGTTTTTAGCTCTTAATAAATCACCTAATAAATCACGCGTGTTTTCGAAACCGTACGGTGAGCTCATTTGCCCCCTTTCAAAACCCTGGTCACCGTCTCCCTCTCTCACCCTCGGCGCGCGTGCCCCGAATTCCGCCGGCACCGCCCGCATTCAAGCCGGCACCCACGCGTGCCATCCTAGTGCCGCGGTCGGCCACCGTGCCGGGAATCCTGTGCACGCCGCGGTCCCACCGGCCGGTCCGCCTCGCCATCACCGCCGCCCCGAAAATCACGCCGACGCCCGGAAATCGGAAAACCCCGCAAAACCTTTCCCCCTAATTTTCCTAGCAATTTCCCCTAATTTCTAAACCTTTTTCTTTTCCTTTTTCCATTTTCTTTCCTTCTTTTCTCTTCTCCTTCCTTTCTTTTTCTTCCTTCCTTTTTCCTTTTCTTTCTTTCCTTGTTCCACTTTCCTTTCTTCCTTCCCTCTCTCTTCCTCCCTTCTCCTTCTTCCTCTCGCGGTGGCCGCGCCTACGCCCGGCGCCGTTGACCGCGCCTCGCGCCGGCCCGGCCGGCGGCACGCCCCGCCCCCACATAGCCCCCCCCGGCCCGCGCCCGGCCGGCGCGAAGCACGCCACCGGCCGCATCGGCCGCGGGGGCCCGCCCGAGCCGCGGCCGGCGCCGGCGACCGCCATTAAAGGCGTGCTCGCCGGACACACCACCGCGTCTCCCTTCCCCCTCCGCGAGCACCTGCACGACACATCCAATCACACAGCACCGCAGCCCCACCGCGAATCCCGGCTGCAGCCTACCCGGAAGGAGGTCAACGGCGAGATTTTTTCCACCGCCATTGTTGAAGCTTCCCGAGCTCGAGGACCCCCCGGCCGAACCGCCCTTCCCCGCCTATAAAAGGGTCGGCCGCTCCCCAGGCCGCCACGCACCACCACGGCGACCTCACCCCCCCCTTTCCCCCCGAGCTCCACGGCGCCTCCGCCCCTTAGCACCGTCGCCGAACCACCACCCTCACGCGGAGGCTGCCTCCTCGGACCACCCTAGCACAAGGTGAGCACGGGGATCGATTCCCCTCGGCCTCCTCTCCATTTTGAGCCACTTCCCGGCCGCCGCCATGAGCGGGACCGCCGGCGCCCCCTCCCCCCAGGCCGGCCGCCGCTCGATCCCTCCCCCCCTCTGTTCTGAATCAGGGGAGGGAGGAAGAAGAAGGCCATTTGGCCAAAAACCCCCATGCCCCTTTTCCTTTTTCCCCAAAGCCCCCTGTCCCTATTCCCTCTCTCTCCCTTTCCTTTCATTTAACCCCTACCCTTTAAGCAATTCCACCAAAACCCCCTACCCTTTACAAATAAATCCCTAAGACTATTTTAGTTAAACCCTCACCCTACCTAAATATTATATTTAGGTCCTTTTATTTTAAACTAAATTACTAACCGGCCCTAATTAATTCTAAACATCTCTTTTAACCCAACATTTCATGCGCGATTTTAATCCAAATCGCGCCCAACCTTCCTCACACCCGTGCCGGATATACCGCCACCCATCCGTCACCCAAAACCCCTGCATAATATTTATTTCCCTATTTTATTTAATTACCTTCCGCGAGCTCAGCCGGAGAAATTGTGTATGCTTATATTGATTGCTTGCTTGCCTGTGTGTGTGCTATAGCCGACGAAGTAAACGAAGGAAAGGTACCCGAGCCGGAGATCGGAGCCGACTACTGCGAGCAGGAGCCCGAGATCCCGAACGCCGAGCTGGCACTCCCCGAAGACTTCGAAGACGGCAAGTTCAATCTCATCCTTTGATGCATGCTTTGATCCTAGTTTTATAAATATAACCCTATACCCGTTTTATAAATTGCATATTGTTTTACTGCAAAAACATGGTAGGATAGCCACCCTTGATTGCTATGATTGAACCTTGTTTTGGCCTAAATGAGTGCTTTAAAAATGTGTGAGTGCTTTAAAAATGTGTGAGTGCTTTAAAAATGGAAATGGGATATGTTTGGAAAATGAGTAAAGAACTGGGTAGACGGGATGGACGTGTGTGTCAGGAGTATGGGTAAGCTCGTACATGTGTGGTTGAGCGTGTTGGGAGTTGTCCATCTTGTCGGTTGAGGACCGGGTTGCGTGACATCTCACCTGACCCAAATCATCGTACAACCACTCGACCGTTGTATGTGCCAATGGCTTAGCATAAATCCCACTAGTTAATCTACTTGCCATCTGGTGTGCAGGTGAGCGGCGGGAGACCAAGGAGTAGGGGTACGCTCTGTGTGAGGTACGCCCTGGTTATGTGGGATAACCCCTTGGTTGCTTCCGTTGTGGCTCGTAGCGTTAGCTAAGGTGGGTAATGGCTTTGATAGGATCCGTGCCGGCACTAAGGTGTCCGTGTGACGGTACCCTACTTGTGGGTAAAGATGTACAACCTCCGCGAGTGTCAAACCTATTCGAATAGCCGTGTCCACGGTATTGGACGAGTCACGGTGTGGTCACAAAACTAGTGTTTGGTTTGGGATGTTTTCGGTGTGAGTTGTTTTCCGGGTAGAGTGTGTGGCTGTGTGCCTGGGCTACTGCGGACGGGGAGTCCGGTAGTTCCACAGTGGTTTTCCTAAAACAATTGAGTCACTTTGGTTATGAAAATGATTTGCGAAAACCTTTTTGAAATGAACCCCTGCATGAGTAAGTTTGCAAAATGAACCTTAACCTGATCCTTGTTATACTCTATGCATGATTCTGCTTATAAGCCCCTCCGTGGGTGGGGTTGGATTTGCTGAGTACGTATGTGCTCACCCTTGTTGTACTAACTATTTTACAGAGGAGGATCCTGATTACATTCCGGAAGACGTCGAGTAGGTCGCTGCCCTACACCCAACCGTGCCTGTGTACCCAGGGCCTCCACAGAGAGCTTCCATGGTGTGGTACTCTGATGAGGCTTTGGAAGCCTTTGATATTGTAGTGTGGTCGATAGCGTTTGTGTTGTTCCTTGTAGCGTTGGCACTTCCGTGCCCTCTGTGTCGCCGTGATGTAAAAGACTGATCCACCTGTTGTAATAAATGTGTTGCCAGCCTCCTGGGACTGGTATTTGTGTCACATTTAGTCACCTCTGATGAGGGGACGCTTCAGTCAAAGTGGGGGGGGGGGGGGGGACTGGGCCTCGAAACGGGCTGGGCCAGCCGGCCTGGGCCGACCAGCCTAGACCCATTTCGGCCTAGTTTGTTGCCTCCTTCACCCGACGTTGGTTCCCGAGTCTTCTAGACCCTTCCCCCTTCTACATGTGGGCCCTTGTCGTCGGTTTCTCTCCGAGTTGGACGAAGCTCCTTGTCTCGCAAGATTCGGTACTTTTCTGGCTACGTCCTCGGAGTTTGTCATCTTCTCGGGTTGGGTCCCTAGGCTCTTGGAGTCATGTTCGCTTCATTACTTGACTTGTACCGGGCTTCAAGGTCTTGTCACGAGGTGCTTGATGAACTTATCCCGGAAGTCTCGCTTTCGACACTAAAACCTTGCATAAACATTAAACTCCAAAACCGACATGCACAAATGAACTTGTTATACCAAGGGGTTTAGTACCAATGGATAAGATATAAAAGTCATGCCAACACCGAAGGTAAACTCATGGCTAGGTTGACGAAATTTCACCGTCAACATCTCCCCCATGCTTAAACCTTGCTCGTCCTCGAGTAAGCCTTTGATGGATATCATCGTTGCCCTTCATTATTTAAATCTTGCACTTGATCATACACGAGAAAACATAATGCTCTCAAAAGTTTAATTCGTTAAAGTTTCATAATGTACTAGCCTTCATCCCTACAGAGGGTAGATATTTAATTAAGCTTATCCCACAAGTATTAACATGCTCCCAAAATTCAAATGGATCTCAGAAATTTTGAAATAAAGAACAAGATGAAAAAGAGCTAAACCAAGTTCACAAATTTAAACCACCTTTCATCTTGCTCATGAACTCTCATCTCATCTTGTCTCTCAAGCCTATTTCTTCTACTCCTTTCTCTCTCAAAACATATATGTAAGTGGTAGGCTTTATATGGAGCTCTTGGGAAAGTTTAGTCCTACCAAGATATTACAAATGAGATGTTGTCAAAACAAGACAAGCTTCTCATGGTCTTACCGAGACTCGTCAAAAGGTCATTGGAAAATAATGTTAAATCAAGGAGGGGAGAGAAAAATACACACACTTGAGATGGGTGGACATGTGCAAATGGCAAAGAGTGATCCCGAGGCACAATAGAAGTCCTCGTTATGGGATTGCACATGGTTGGAAAGATGAGTTTGGATCTTTTAATCTTGAAGCCTTGAAATTCCTAATGCACTTTAGAGAACCGGGGAGTTCACTTTATTTTTTTTACACATACTCATATTTTTTCTTTTCTCATTTTTTTCTTTATACTCACTTTTTTTCTTTTTCTTTCTTTCTTTTTTCTCATTTTTTCTTTTTCTTTCTCATCAATTTTTTTATTTGCTCCCCTTTGAACTCTAAAATGGCATTGTACCTACCTCCTCCCCCATGCTTAGACGTTTGCTCATCCTCGGGCAAAGAGGTGATAGAGATAAGGTAGGTACTGGAAATACTTTTCCTTTGGAGAGATACTTGAAATCTTCAATCGTGCCACCGTCTTGCTATCTTCCTTGAATTGATGATCCATACTCAATGATAGGTTGTGGTCAAGGAGGTAATCACAAAAGATGATATTTGGTTTTAAGGGTGGATATCCGGCGAGGTTCGTGAAATCTCCGATGTGGGGATACACAATGCACGGATAAGAGGGCTAGCATAAAGATAGATACACAAAAACGGAATGACCAGCTTCTTAGTCTCAGGCCAGAGAAATCATGGCCTGAAATAACTTACCAAAAAATAAATCTTGTATACTAAGTTTTTGCACTCAAATATTTATATGGCTCTGGATAGGTAGAGCAACATGCAAGTGGTATTTATGACAAGGTTAGCATTACTTTTAAGAACAAAAATAAATCATCTTTAATCCATCTAAAACTTGAGAGCACATAGAACACTATGAGTCTTTATTTTTATCATAACCTCCGCTAAAGATTAAGCTAGCATTAAGATAATTTCAGATTTGTATTTTAAGAGAGCATAAGCTTAATCATGCATAAAACAAGTACAAAGATAAACAAAGCGGCAAATATAATCATATATCATCATGGCACAAACTTTGTAACTTTACCAAAGGTAAAAACTAGGTGGTGACTTTATTCATGATGAAAACAAAAACTAACATACATGCTGAAAATTTAAATAAAAACTAAAAACACTACGCATACATAGGCGCATACAAGCTGAAAATTAAAGAAAAGGGGGTAAAGGAAAGATAACTAAAGCTCCTCCTCTCTCTAATCTTCCGCCGGTGGTTGATATTGATAGTCTTGGTTGTTGTACCCTTGCTCATAATAGGATTGCACCGTTCTTCCTATGAATTGTCTGACGGTGCTAGGTGAAGGCGTCAAAGGTCATAAGTGATGTTTGCATTTCCTTCACCATTTGGTTTGCATTGGTTTGGATGGCTGCGATATTTTGCATGTTCTTTGCAGCGTATCCTCCAATGATGGCCACACTTTTTGTTGTGGTTGAGGAAGATGTGCATATGGCTCCACAAAGGCTATGTTGGGTACCGCAAAATTTGGTGGGGGTATGGCTGTGCCACTCCCCCATGCTTGCATTGGTACACCACCGTAGTAACTCGGTGGCGCCGGAATTCCTCCAAATTTTGTTGTGCACCTCCTTCTTGGGCCGTGGAAGAACCTTCTCCTATAATCCTTCCTCTTTTATTTTTTTCTTCGCCGGCACAAGTAGTCCTTCCTCTAACCGATCTTCTTTCCCCTCAAGATAGGGGCAAATTTACTTTAGCCACTTTGACGCCTACTCTCTAATCTTCACTTTTATATTTTTCTTTCTTCATATAATCAAATCCTAGGGAGGTCCCGGCTAGGAGATGCTCCGGGTTTCTTGGAATCGCCGGTCTCAAAGAGATAGCCAACATGGAGAGGTAACACCCCGAACCAATATCTCCCGAACTCGATGTTCCCACAACACCACCGGTTGTCATAAGGTGAGTGGGGTCAATTGGCTGCTTGGCAATCAAAGCCGAGTAAAGCAAATTCAACTCCGTGTTGGTTATCTTTGTCTCTCTCATTCTCCCCAAAATCCTTTTGCACATCCATGAGTGAAACACTTGGATGATGGGGTTCCGGATAGTATTTCTTTGTTGATGAGCTCCTCTCGTGATCACACTCCAAAAAAACCTTCCAATGTGCCTTCATGCACATACACTTGTTCCGGGGCTCCCTTTTGAAAACCGAGTAATTCCCAAATATACTCATATGGATCCACTTGTTCAACTTCCTTCAAACGAAATGAGAGACTCGGCACCCCTTCATCAAGGATATGTGCCATGGTCATGAGAATTTACTAGGCGAATTCCTTGTGGGTGTTTGCCGACACTCCATTGGAGAATTTCACCCAACATGTAGTAAATATCCGTATGAAAACCCAATATGAGGAGAGATTGGTCGTCGAAGCCGACGTTTGCCACAAGCCTCTTCTCAAGTCAAGTGAGCTTCTTCTCCTCCTCCGTCATGATGATAAGCCCATACTCAGAATACCACAGAGTGTATTGAGGTGGAGCGGATGATCGTGTCGAGCGACAAGGTTGGACGGGCGGCTCCTACATACGTCCTTGAGGTTCGGTGAACCTCATAGACGAGCTTCGTGTGGCCCTCATGCCATCGAGGAGAAGGGTGTGGTTCCTCCTCGGCGGTGCCGTGTCCTCCTCCATGCTCCGAGGAGACTCGGAAACCGAGTGCCCATCGAAGAGGTTGTCAATGATGGCTTGGACGACGATGATCCCTTCTTTTTGGTGAAAAGACTTGTAGTTTTCTTCCATGGTTGCAACACTCCCTCTCACAAATATATATCCGAGGTTTTCAACTGGTAACAAGGTACACAAATATTATTTGGAGTATGGACTTTGAGTGGATTAAGGGTGTGATTTGTTCGAGCAAACAAACTTGGGAAGGATGGCTAAGTCTAAGGTGGTTCTGGACTACAAATTGAGCACACAAACAAGGAGCTGGATGAGCGACTTACCTAGTGCACTCATGCTTGCTTTGTTGCTTCGTGACCGCGTGCTCCACGGGGTTGCACCTTCCAAACGTTCTCGTCCACCCCTTCGCTTGCATTATTGCTCCTTCCACTTGATGTTTTCGCTTTGAGTCACCTCCATGCTCCCTTGTCTTACATGCATCCATGATATTCCTGCAAAACCAAGCCTTGGCTACCCCCATGCTTGTTCTTTGCATGTGGTTTGATAAAAGATGTTGGAGGGGCATCCCATGATGCATCATGGTATATGCATGGTTAAGTTATCTAGATTGCCTCCCTCTAAGCATGTTTTAATGCTAAGCACTCCTCTAATTTCGAAAATTAAAAATAATTTTAGAGCTACGGGAGAGCTTAAACATAAATTTAGAGAAGTTTTTAAAGCACTAAAAACAAATGTAAGTTGAAAAATATTCCTGACTACTTTTATGTTTGTCTCACCGGTATCGTTTGCTTCCATTAGTTGAGAGCAAGCTTCTCGCGGCTTGATCACGAGAGCATAGGTTTAGGTTCTAATTTTGGTTAGATGAGAGAGTTTTTGAATGAAATAAAATTAAATGAGGCTTAGAAAAATTCTAATCTTTGAGAATCCAAGGATTTAGACTTTTAAAACAACCAAAAGTTCAGTTTCTAGGTTCACGCGAGTCCTACCACATGCTGAAATTTAAATAACATCTAGATACAAGTCGTGGCTCTACTCGTGTGTTTTTAGCATGTAAAACAAGTCAACCACAACATCATAAAGGGGATGAATGGTTGAGTTAGGTTCTGAATTTATTTGGTTGTGGTTTCTCGAACAGAAGCAAACAAACATGTACGATGGTTCATGTAAAGGGTTTACGATCAAAACAAAATATTCAACCAAGAATTATGTCTCCAATATTGTTCAACCATTCTAAGTCTAATGTCTTTGTGTAGTAAAATTCAAAACTAAATTACTTGAAAAGACTCGAAAAACCTGGAATCGGGTTGTCCTCCCGGTAGCTTATTCTTGACTCGACGAAACGGGTTGCCTCCCGCCTAGCGCTTCGTTTATAGTCCATGGCTAGACTTCTTCACTTGATTACTTTGGATCAACGCTCTTTGTGGGTGTTGCAATCTTGGGTACCCACTTCCGCACCATCTTGGGCACGGGCTTATTCTTCGGCTTAGTCATATTTTTGGTCTTCACAGGCTGGCTTTGTCCTTTGGTCTTGACGGATGCAACAACTTCCTTCATGTAGTGGCTCGACATCTCAAACTCCGGTCCTTCGTTCGTGATCTTCATGGTCTCCTTGGTGTGATCCTCCATCGCTCCCGAATGAGTTTGAGTAGCCTTCGCCGTCTCGGGACCTTGGGGTTGTACCGACAATCTTCCTTTGCTACCCATCGGGCGCCCAACAAGTTGTCCCACTTGCGTCTCTAGCATCTTCATCATGATGAACACTTCACGGATAGAGCTTCCGACCTCCGTCACCTTGCCATCTAGATTCTCTAATACTTTTTCCATAGCCTCGAACTTAGTGATGACGTCCTTGTTAATCTCAGCTTGCTCGTCCATGAAGTCCTTCAATTGTGTACAAAGAGGAACCAAATCTTGAATGGACGAACTTGCATTAAATCGGGGTTTACCTTAGACATGTCCGTACTCCTCACACTCCTTGCATGTGGATCTTGCCTCGACAGCCTTTAGGTCTTGAGCTTCTCTCTCTATCTCCATCTTCTCCATCCTCCTCTTAAGTAAACCGATATGCCACTCAAGGAATTCGGCTCGTATGTATTCATTGAAACGCTCCAAAGCTCCCGCAATCGTCGGTGAAAGGCGAGTGTTGCACCACACGGATAGTTGAGACCTTTATTTGAACGACCTTTCGGCGTCTTGAAGGTTTATGATAGGTAGATCAACGATGTCCGAGGTGCATAGCTCGATCTTGCGCTCCGGTTGCGGTTGTTCTCCCATGGGTGGCGGTTGATGTTGATCTCCCTTTGGACTTGGAGGTGGTGATTCCCTTGAAGATTTCGACGGTCCTTCGACTTCGGCTTTTGAATCTAGGGTTTCCAACCCTTTAGCTTGTGTTGCACGTCTCCTTTGCCTGTAAAGTTTTCCTGGATCATCCACAAAAGAAAGTTTGGGTTTCTTGGAGAGGTAGCCAACCATCTCCGGTTAGGGTTAGCAATAAAACAAAAATCTAAAAGAAAAAAGAAAAATTAGGGTTAGTAAAAAACTAGATTAGATTGATTTTTTTTCTTTTTGAGGATGATCAAAGTTAAAAGATGCAAAAGAAACTCAAAAGAAAAACTGAAAAATAAGTGATACTAGATTGGATCTTGATTCCTTGTTCCCCGGCAACAGCGCTAGAAAAAGGGGCTTGCTGACGGTGTATATTCGTATCAAAGTTCATATGGATTTGCAAGCGGACAAATCCCCCGTCGTAGTCAAGGGACCCTTCTTCCCTCGAGTGGTGAACCCAAGGTATCGAATCCGTGGAACAATGTGCAACACAAGGGTTCAATCTAGTAAAGCAAGGAAAGCTATCTTTTAAAGAACCAAGTTGCATCTAATCTAAGATATCATCAAGAAAACGAATCTAATCTAATCTACCAAAGAGGTAGCAAGAGAAAGCAAGAGATAACCGATCTAGAGAGTCTAGATCATGCTTATGTTGTAGCTCCAAACAAGATAGGTGAAGATAGAAAGCGAATCTCATTAAAAGCATCTTTAAATCGTGGCCTCTGGTCCGACTCCGAAAACGCCCGCCTTTCAGAGGCCCCGTTCTGTCACAACATACTCCTATTCATGCGGGTAGTCTAGGGCGAGTTCGATAAGAACAAGTTGAAATCACTTGGTCGGTCTGGTATGCATCTCTAGCCACCACGGCTATAAGAGCACCCTATGCAATCTATCTTAAGTATAGATTGGGGAAGAAGCAAAACCAAGAAGAAAACAAAATCATCGAGAAGGCACTTGATCGCTAGAAATCAAATTCACTTAAAGACTTCACCATGAATGATTACATGAATAAGATCACCATCGGGATCCTACCTCGATTTTGATCCTTGCTCCGGAGCTCCGACGTGGTCTTCCATGCAAGGTTCCCACGTCGGCTAGGGAGACCCTAGACAACTAGCACAACCCTCATCTCCGAGATGGTGTCCCTCAAGCTTCTCTGCTCCTCGGCGGCGGATGACGAATTGGATGATGCATGGCTCTTGGTCAGGGGGCTATAAATAGCCTGAGAGGCACCTAGGTCAAAGGGGGGAGCGACTGGGCCTCGCGGGCTAGGCCGACCGTCTTGGGCCGACCGGCCTGGGCCCATTTCGGCCCAGTTCGTTGCCTCCTTCACCCGACATTGGTTCCTGAGTCCTCTAGACCCTTCCCCCTTCTGCATGTGGGCTCTTGTCGTCGGTTTCTCTCCGAGTTGGCCGAAGTTCCTTGTCTCGCAAGATTCAGTACTTTTTTGGCTAGGTCCTCGGAGTTTGTCATCTTCTCGGGTTGGGTCCCTAGGCTCTTGGAGTCATGTTCGCTTCATTGCTTGACTTGTACCGGGCTTCAAGGTCTTGTCATGAGGTGCTTGATGAACTTATCCCGGAAGTCTCGCTTTCAACACTAAAACCCTGCAGAAACATTAAACTCCAAAACCGACATGCACGAACGAACTTGTTATACCAAGGGGGTTAGTACCAATGGATAAGATATAAAAGTCATGCCAACACCAAAGGTAAACTCATGGCTAGGTTGACGGAATTTCACCGTCAACATTCATGGACCATGATTTGGAGCAAGTTAAAAAATATGAAATTACTGCTCTGTGTCTTTGAACAGTTATCAGGGCTTAAAATTAATTTACACAAAAGTGAGATTTTTTGTTATGGAGAAGCTAAACATTATGAACAAGAGTACACTAGTTTGTTTGGATGCAGCCTAGGCTCATATCCCTTTAGATACATAGGCATCCCGATGCATCACTGTAAACTCTGTAATGCGGATTGGAGCATTATTGAGGAACGATTTAAGCACAAACTAAGTACTTGGAAGGCCAAACATCTTTTCTATGGGGGCAGACTTGTTTTGTTGAATTTTGTTCTAAGTAGCCTTCCCATGTTCATGATGTCCTTTTTCGAAATCCCAAAAGGTGTCCTCAAAAGATTGGATTTCTATAGGTCTAGGTTCTTTTGGCAAGGCACCAGCGATAAGAAAAAATACCGTCTAGCAAAATGGGATATTTTGTGTCGTCCCAAAGATCAAGGATGTCTAGGAATAATAGATCTCTGGATTCAAAATAAATGCCTTCTTAGTAAATGGTTATTCAAACTACTTAATAAAGAAGGTACCTGGCAGACCCTACTCAGAAATAAATATCTGAGCTCGAAATTTCTTTCTCAGGTTCAGATTAAACCGAGAGACTCGCACTTTTGGAAGGATTTCTTAAAGGCTAGGGAAGATATTCTGAGATGTGGAACCTTTAAGATAAAAGATGGTTCACAAACCAGATTTTGGGAAGACACTTGGTTGGGCTCCAAACCACTTGGAGAACAATTTCCTAACCTATATAATATAGACAATTATCGTCATGCAACAGTGGCAAATGTTATGAATCAAATGCCATTGAATATTTCTTTTCGAAGAGCATTAATTAGGGATAAATTGATTGCTTGGTACAACCTAGTAACTAAAATAGCCAACCACCGGCTTTCACAAGGCAGAGATATTTTCACCTGGGACTTACATCAACATGGACAATTTTCAGTTCGGTCTATGTATGAGTATATGATAAACCAAGGTGTGCCATTTAATAACAAATTCATATGGAAGCTAAAGATCCCTCTAAAGATAAAGATTTTCCTTTGGTACCTGCAACGAGGTGTCATTTTAACAAAGGATAATTTAACTAAGAGGTACTGGGTTGGGAGTCAAAAGTGTTGTTTCTGTGATTGTAATGAAACAATCAAACATCTCTTTTTCAATTGTCAACATGCTAAAGATATATGGCGAGTTGTTCAAATAGCTACTGGGTTAACCCCACCTAGATCAGTAAGACATATGCTTGGAAATTGGTTAACAAGCATTGCAAACAAGATTAAAAAATGATCTTTATGGGGGTGGCAGCTCTTTTATGGGCTATTTGGTGTACACGTAATGATTTGGTGTTTGAGAAAAACATTTCAAGTCGTTTATGCAGGTCATTTTTAGGGGAGCATATTGGCTGCGATTTTGGTCTTTGTTGCAGCACAACGACACAAGGGAGATCATCCGTTGGGCAAGCAAAGCATTAGAGATTGTCGCTTTGGATATATTCGCCATCACAATTCTTGTATCTCTATATTCTATGTAGCTCAAAGCAACAAAAAACCTACAAGGTGGTCTTGGAAAAGAAGATCTATTTTATTAAAAAAGCATGCAAGTATCATACAAAAATTAAGGCTATAGGTTGGAGATCTTTCATAATCAAAGGGGCATGTACATTCTAATGTATTTGTTTGATGAATCTAGTGCATAGCAAAGACCTTCCATTATTATCTCCATGGATAATCATTTATCTCATAATCAGAAGAATGAAATAAACTCAAAACCCCGCACGGGCCCTCGAGTTATTTGCATGGGTGACTTGGGCGGAAGTCCCAACGACGCGTCGCCAGCCCCTTTTATCTCTCCCCGGTCCAGCCCACGAAAGTCCGGGCGACTGCAAGGATAACAGCGGCAGGGCACTCCTCGCATCGTCCATGGTCATTTCCACCCTCCTTTCCACCCCTCCCTTCATTCCATCTCCAGTGGCAGTTCTTCCTCCTGGTGGTAGATCGGTGCGGATCCAACCCTCCCTCGCACAGATCTGGCATGGTGGTGACGGGTTCGGTGCGGATCGGGTCGGGTTGCGGTGCTTCATCAATGTCTTCGGCTCGGGTTGCAATGGTGGCGCTATGTCACGACGGTGGCTCCAGCCCGCCTTGGCGCAACTCTGGGTTCCCATTGTGGTTCCAGCGTAGATGGCATCAGTTTCGGTGCGGTGTGGCGGCGGATTCGGCATGGGACAAGGATGCGGCTTCGCATTTGACTCGAGGACGGTGGTCGTTCGGTTGACTATGATGACCTCCCCTCCCCCTCATCGATGGATCTGGTGGTGGTTGTCTCAGTCCCAGTGGTGTGGGTCATTCCTCGGCAGGCGACCATTGGATGTCTCCACCATGCTCTCCACGGTCGACGCCAGTGATGGTGGCGGTAGCCCTGGTGGTCATAGTGGCATGTGGCGGCTCGGGCGCTCGGCTTCATGGTGGCGAGGATCATTCGTGCGCACGTTGACCCTACTGGTCTAGGTCCTCGGGTCATCGGCGTCTTCTTGGTTCTAGGGGCAAGGAAAACGCCTTTGTTTGCTCGCAGGCATATGACGGTGACACCTGCGGGCGTTGTATACCTCATGAGGTGTCATTCTTCTGCTCCTATACCCCTTCCCTTGTTGTTCTTCGTCGATCATTCTAGTCTGGTCATCATCGTCGGTCACATGTTTATCGGTGTTGGTCAGATCCACCCCTTGTTTGCTGACCCTGGTCACTTTGTTTCCTCTTCCCTCCCTGCCTCACTCCACCTCTCGCATGTCGTGCCTTGGTCATTGCCGTCTTGTCGCCGGTGCCCCTGCCTAGTGTCGTGGTATGTTTACTCTTGTTGCTCGCTCTTCTATGGGTAGTGGCTTCTTGTGGTACCATGCCTTTTCTAGTCGTCTTCTTCTCTAGTAGGATTGGAAGGACAGATCTTCGTCTTTCCCCTGGTGCCTCGTTTGGCTCCTCGTCGTTTAGTCACTACAAGAAAATCGTTGACTAGTGATAGCAACCACATTTTAGCATCACTGATTTATGACGTTCCTGGATGATCTCGTCATAATATTTTTCTGAGCAAATTTAGTGACAAAAGAAACTTTTGTCATAAAGGTTGCTACTGTAGTCGAGCATTCCTTGTTCCATGCTTGTCATGCTTGTGTTATGACGTCATAAGCTCCGCAATGGCATCATAAACCAATTTTAGTCCCATATGTAAGCATTATTTTAGAAATATAGTGTTCCAAGCAGGGTTCACCTTACCGTTGGTAACCGGTCCGGTTACCGCGGTAACCAGTCTTACCGGTCCGGCTCGGTAAGGAAAAAGCTCGGTTACCGCTCTCTAATCGAACCTAGTAAACCATAGCAAACCGCTCTTTTCGATTTACCGGTCGGTTTTACCGGTTTACCGGACCGATTTTGCCGGTTTAGAAAACCGCTTCGGCAACGGTTTTTTTAACCCTGGTTCCAAGTCGTCATAATATTCAGTAGGTCACCTGGCCCGCGCCAAGTTACCTGGCCACGAACAACATGTGGTCGGCAGCCTGCCAAGGTCACTGGACATGCCAACTCGCGAAATGTTGCAAAAATAATTGTCCATCGCAAGGGTTCGAACCAGAGACCTATAGGAACAAGAATGCGATGTTTACCACTGCACTACTTTTTGGTTGTGTGAATTTTAAATATATCTAATATAGTTTCATGCAAATTCTTTACAGTGACTAGATCTGACATGTAAGTTTCAGGTGAGTCTATCTATAATTACATATCGAATGGCTGGCGAGACACTTCACTCAGACTTAGCAAAGACTTTTGACTTCTGCTACGCAGATCTGCGACGACTCGTGGTAGGAATGGCGAAGCGTAGCGGTGTGGGGAAGGTGGTTGTGCCGCCACCTCCCAGCAACAAGAGGATGAGACAACACGATGAGGTCAGTTCTCTGGTTTGAGCCACTATATTTTCCCCTATCTTCCTAGGGTTGGGAATATCTAGGTTTTGGGGATCTGGAGGATCGATGAGCATATCTAGTAGATTCAGATTTCTGTACCTTTACATTTGCACTTCAATTGGTCTTAGAAGTTCATAGGATACAGATAATTCATGTAAGATTCAGTTTGTTTTCAATTTGCATCATCTTATGGTAGGTTCTGTATTTTAGTAGCTTCTGGTTGTGCTTCAAGGAACTGGGGGCGATTGGGCCTTTCCCCGAGATGTGTGCTGGGCCAGACTCATCATGTGGTATCAAGTGGTATCAACTTTCCAGGTTGATCGGTGAGTTTATCGAGTGTTGTTCAATTCTTATAGTCCACAAAACCCAAAAAATGCATTACCTTGTCCCATCAGCCTTTTTAGCCTCACACTTTCATTCAATAAGTATCGGGGTTGAATTGGCATGCTGATTTCGTTTTCATCATTGCTGATTCGGTGTTTTGTTTTTCTCCTCCCACCTCTAACCCTAGCCACACCTTTTCCGCCGTTGTTGCCTTTTTCTCTCGCAGGGTGCTCTCGCGCCGTTTCTACCGTTCGCCCCCCTAGTCGTCGTGACCTTAAAAAAACAAAACGACATGAGTCCGTGACCCACACAAAAAAGAAAGGGTCCGTTTCCAGGAGTCCATGACCCAAAGAGTCCGTGAACCACACACAAAAAAGAGAAACAGAAAAAACAAAGAAAAAACACAAAGTCTGGTTCGGTAGGGATTTCCATCGTGCACCGCATTTTCCCTGGCCGCCTCATGCACGTCCGAGGCCGAGGTTCTCCCGCGGTGTCCTCCCGTGCGCCGCGTTTCCCCTGGCCGCCTCGTGCGCGACCGAGGTCAAGACCTTCACGCTGCATCCTCCTACCCCGTGTTTCCCTCCCCTCCTTTGCTCTTGTTCTGATTTTTCTTGTCCGAGCGTGTGATCAGCAACGTTTGAGATGTGTTTAGCAGCCCTTTCAACTTTGCATTATTGTTTGATTGTGCTAATCCTTGACTTGAGTGCAACATTCCCAAAAATCCACATATTTCTGCGACGAGCAGATTCTGTTTCTCCAAGCAATCGCTCCTCCAATCTTTCGCGAGTACCACCGGTTGGTTGCAGGTCGCCCCTATGTGCGTGGTAAGAACGGATAAGAATTTGATAACATCACTAGTTTGAGCGTCTTGTGAGCCGTTACACCCCTGTTTTGTCGTTGATTTTGTTTTGTGTTTGCGCTAACCATCGCAGAAGATGTCAACAAGAAGGATGAACAACCGCAAGCCACTAAGACCAAGCTCGACACCATTGTGTCACACCTCGATGCAATGAAAACGCTGATCACAAGTTTCCAAAAGGAGATGGATGCTGGAGACGTCAGTGGACACGCCCGTTGTGCGTGCAACCATGGTGGTAATGATTCTTTTGCTAAGCTTCCATTTACAATTCCACCTTACAATGGCAAATATGATCCAGCTGCATATCTTGATTGGGAGTTAGCGGTCGAACAGAAATTTTCATGTCATGATCTTCCTGCTAGTTCTCAAGTTAAAGCTGCTATTAGTGCTTTTACTGATCTTGCTTTACATTGGAGGCGTTATGAACAAAAAAAATCCTATTACCACTCCCACCACTTGGGCTGAATTAAAAGCTACCATGTGATGTAAATTTGTGCCTTCATATTATGCTCGCAACGCTGAACGTGACGTGCAGGGCCGCTGCTCGAAGACATATTCTAACTCTTTTACAGGCAGTGGTTCGACACCCAATTCAGTGTCCGTTTCCCTTGCACCATCCATGTCGACACCTACATCCCACGAGAGGGCTGAGTCGAAAGCGATTCCACATCAGGATGTCACCACTAGCAAGCAGACACGGACGACATGAATAAAAATGAGAAGCTCACATCCTCATGTGCCAATTCTGAACCATCACTTCACAATGCACCTAATACTCCTTCTGAGAACATAGTTAATGTCCATGGTGCTACACTCACAGAAGGTGAGAATTGTGTTAATATGCTGAATTTTTCCATAAATCATACTTTATTTGAGCAATTAATAATGGAACCATCCTTTGATTTATCTTTGTCACCTGGCGATTTTCTTGATGTTTATTGTGATAAAGATGCATGGTGTGCTACTACTTCCGTTTTACATGCTAGTGCTGAAAATAAACTTGTTATGCATGTTTCTAGTACAAGTGATGAGCTCCATTTGTTGTCTTCTTTACACACCTTGGGTTACATTGAATTCGATGATTTGTGTAATCTAGATTGTTTAGAAGAGAGCATTTTTGCATATGCTGATTTGCCACGGTTGTCTAAATATTCATATCATGTTATTGGCAAATATAACAATGAAGGACATTATATGATACATCTAGTGTACATTTGTGACAATCTGAATTATCCTTTTGTTGTGCGCAATTTTGATCCACTAGAGGGCAGCCATGCTACAGATTTTATTCCACATTCCCCAAGCTCTGTTTTGGTGAAACAAGTTTCCTCCCAAGAAGGGGAGCATTGCTGCTCGCTACCTATCCCTGCTTTGTCTTTTGTTGGTACTAATCTTTTGCAGGATAGAGTTGCCAAACATTATGTGTCGTCCGATCAAGATGCTTACATGCTCGCTAAATTTTCTATGCAAGATGACATATTCACCAATTGGAAACATGGTGACATTCCTCCTCACAATAATTTTGATTTCCTTTGTCTTTGAAACCCCATTCTCTCTTGTGTTGTGCAGGATTGGTTCCAAGTACAATCGACGTCGATGACGGCTTTTCGTCAAGAAGGGGAGAATGATGCGGACATGACAACCATGCTTATGTGCATGCGTGGTGCATGGATTGGAGAAGATGGAGTCCTGTAAGGTTTTCCAAGTCAAGAAGGAGGTCCAAGGTTGATCCGGTTCGAGTCCCCGAGGTGCAGGCCAAAAGCAATTCAAGTTCGAGTCCAGTTCAGAGTCCAGGAGCAGTGCGTAATAAAATGTACGCCCAGGTCACATACGGAGTCAGTTTTGGACATTCTATATATGGTTGGAAGCACAATTTCATAGATCTTCGAATGGCACCGGTCTCATGCCAAAATTCGTTCTGAGTCAACGGGAATCTTCGAAACAAATTGACGTCCAGAATCTGCCAAGGTGCTGCGTCGCCAGTTTGATGGGCCTTAGGCCCAAGTTGGGGGCGCCCCATCCTAGGACGCCCCAACCCCAGGACGACGTCCCTCCACATATACTCAGTAGCCGCCGTCATAGAAACTCGAGTTTGTTTTACAAGTTAACTTTAGTTACAACCGAACAGCCGCATAGCGCTGCCTTCGTGTATTGCAGACTCCACCTTCGAGTGATATTAAGATTGCTCACATCGAATTCTTGTTCGTTCGTCGATTGCGCACAGGAATTGATCTCCGTGATCAGGTCTATCTTGCTCCAACAAGGTCGGTAACCACAGGGAGTTAGTTCAGCGATTGCATTGACGCTTCGGGCTTGCTCGTCATAGTCGGATCGTGAGGGTCAACAACCACCAAATCGGATTTATCTCCACTCACCGAAAGATGGGGCACTCCTCCTCTATCAGGTAGCGGTAGATCGGGGCCTCCTGATGCTGAATGGCATGCTAGGACAACCATGCTCTTGATGAGTTTATGTAGGTAGCAAATAATCATGTTCTGTGGTGTTTGGTGGTTGTTTTACTGTGCTCATACAATTGGGTTTTTTATAGACTGAGATGAGTTTATTTTTCAGATCGAGACGAGTTTTCTCCAAGGATGAGTTTATTTCTCCAAGAACATCTTAATATTATTTGTAGAAGATCTGGATGTCTCGTCTCGGGGGAGGACTTTGTTGTGATCTCCAGGGAAATTTAAAACATAATATCTTAGTTTGCTATGAAAGAGGCAGAGCTTCAGTACTCAACTAACAACAAGGAAACTAAGGACATATCTGTTCAGAAGGCTAAAGATGTTGGAATAAACACGTCAATGAAAGAGTAGAGCATTGAGTTTGTTTGGCTAGTCTTTTCTTTCCAATGTTGAAGAAGTTCGTTGTTAGTTGGACTGAAACAGGTGCCCTTGCCTATTGGTACCCGTTTTAGTTCAACTGACAACGAACTCCTTAATCATTTAAAAGAAAAGACTGACCAAACAAACTTAATATCCTACTCATTCATTGACACATTTATTTTAATGTCTTTTGCATTCAGATCGGCCCTTCCCTTAGTATTCTTGTTCTTAGGTGCGTATGAAGCACTTTCTCTTTCATAGCTAATTTATATATTATATTTTCAATCTTTCTCGAGATCCTAGAAGAGTCCTCGCCCTGGGACGGGACATCTACATCTTCTAAAAGAACTTTAAGAAATGCAAGAGAGACCTGCAAGACCAAAAATTCACATCAGGAGATGCAGAAGGTGAATGAACAGCTGCATGAGGCCAAACATGAGATAGAGAAGTTCCAGCAATTGTTATGATTATGAATGGGTAGTTATGATTATTATGAAACTTGTATCATGCTTGTATTTGGGTGTTTGCTACCAGATCATCTTAAGATGTTTGATACTTGTTGATGGAATGGTGGTGTGAACTTTGTGCTAATGAGTTGCTATGAGATGCCATCTTATTATGCCGATTTGGTTTAATCTATTCCAAAAATTGATTTGAGCACACTTACCATTCGGAATTCGTACGCATTGCATAACAGCGGAATGAGGCAAAAAAGAAGGTAGAGGGAGAACAATGGAGGTATTGTGATAATAGGTAGAGAAGGGCGGAGAGGAAAAGCTAAGATGTTGTTTATTTGGATTGATCTTGAATCGGATGGTCCGATCTTTTCATGTTTTGCAGGAAGGACCATCTTGAGTAATAATTGTGTAACTGCTTGTTTCCAAGTGCCGCCTATTTCAAAGTACCTTGACGCCACCTAGAGAGGGGTGGAGTGAATAGTCGAGACGACCAAATAAAATTGTTCCCCCGAAACGTAAGCTTCTCTGGCACAGGTGGTTAGACCGCCCCTGCCAGGCGGTTAGACCGCCCCTGGTGCACTCAACATAGAGGGGGCAGTTAGACTGGGTCCTAGGGTGGTTAGACTGCCTTCACCCAGTAAACTTGCAAAAGACAACTCAAAGCTTCTCTTGACTTCTAGCAAGAACCAAAGTTCTTCAGTGGATCCTGTAGATGATCACTGGTAGGCTAATGATCCCTGCACTCAAAGACAAGCACACCCAAGTAAATCGAGCGAAAGCAGAGTAAATATGCCAGAAATCAAACAAGTGAGGCAAACAACAAATGAAAGAAGAGGCTTTGTTTCCCGAAGTTCACCTCCCACTAAGGAAAGGCTACGTCTCTGTTGAGGAGCTTGTGAGGGAATTCTCCCACAACAAGTTGGGTCTCTTTCAACCGCTTTCCTCCTTTTCGACGAAGGCGATCTTTTCCACGAAGAGGCAAGATTACATCCCTCACAAACTTGCCGCTGCTCACCATAACCTTGAGAGCTAACCGACGACGCCTAGCCGTCGAGGAGGCGAACCTCCAAGAGTAGCAAATGCTTCAAAGGCTCTCCGACGCGAATCACAAGTGCTCAAGCTATGGGATGCTCTTGCTTAGCTCACACAAGCTCGCAAATGCTTAAACTCTCAACCCAACACAAGGATATGGCTTGAATCACAAATTTAACAAAGAGAGGGTTGTGGAGTGTGTGAGACATGGGTACCCCTAGGTCCCCACCGACCAGGCTCACGGCCGTCCCCGACAAGTGGGTCCGGCCTGCCAGAAGACCCGCCGACCTGTTTGTGGGCCCAACCGACCTAGTTGGCAGTCCACACGACCTCCTGAAGACCTTCCAGAATATTTCCCAGACAACCTTATCCAGATAAGAAGACAACTTGGCGTGCAAGACAAGGCAATCCAGACGGATTAAGGCAGCTTAGATAAGCCTTCCATATTGTAATTGACTAGAGATAGGTTTCCCTATTGTAATCAACTCGTACTCCGGTCCACCGACCTTGTCCGTCGCCCAATATAAGGCGGGCAAGGGCGTCCCCAGGGACATGTACCCCACAGACCACCTGAGATCGAAGCAGTACAAACCGAAGAAATGGGCGTAGGGTTTTACTCTCTGGAGGCTTGAACCAGTATAAAATCGCCTTGTCCTTGTGTCTCGTCTTAATTTCCGTGTGCTACACTAGCATAACCCTCACGTTCTTAGCTCCCGATCTCCCCACCGAACAACTAAACCACAGGGATTAACACCCTCGTGGGCTGTCTAGATCTCACCATCTAAC
The DNA here is from genome assembly GCA_947561735.1 of Cenchrus americanus. Lineage (NCBI taxonomy): Eukaryota > Viridiplantae > Streptophyta > Magnoliopsida > Poales > Poaceae > Cenchrus > Cenchrus americanus. Next base: position 140,564,667 of record OX387240.1, read on the forward strand.
AGTTGGCGCGCCAGGTAGGGGTGATCGGGAGTTCTTCGTGCAACGTGATGGTAGCCTGCTCCAGCGTGATGTTCACAGTGGATTTACTCGTCGTCGACACCACAAGCTAAGTGTTATTTTTAATTAAATATTTATAGCTTCAATTAATTTTATAGACCTGCTCTACATCTTTGTTCTGCTCTTCCGATCCCTTCCTCTTGACATGCTCGGGGGCTTGGCCATGCCAACACGTAGGTCGACAGACCTGAGGGTTCAATTTTTTTATGTTGCGCTATGTTCCCCTCCCCCTCGACATGCTCGGGGGCTTGGCCTTGCCAATCTAAGGGTCACGAGACCTGTGGGGTCCTACTTCTCCTATGAGTTCTTCCTTTAACTGCCTGACTCTCGTTATGAGTAATTGATGATGTTGTGTGGTTGCAAAACCTGGGTCCTAGGCCCCTCCCCGTGCGTCGGCTACATCTAAGCCTCTCTGCTGAGCATTGTAGAGGGGTGAAACACTTTGCAGCTTCAGAGCTTTTGAGTCCGCATAATGCCTGTTTGGCACGATAAGTGGAATGCCCTTTTTCAAACAAGACATAGAACAAGAATGTTCAGCTCTGGCTAACATTATTCAACAATCAACATCTACATATCATAGATCAGACTAGATCTTCATCATATTTATATTCGACAGATTGATACACCGACCTAGTGTTTATTTTATTTTAAAGGACCAACTCTTTGCTCTGGCTTCGTCATTGTCTTCGTCAGGTCGCTACACCATCCTCCGACTCCGTCGTCGCCTTCGTTAGGTCGCTAGACCTCCCTCCGGCTCCGTCGGCACATCCTCGTCAGGTCGCCAGACCTTCCTCTAGCTCTGTCGTCACCTTCGTCAGGTCGCTAGACCTTCCTACGGCTTCTGTCATCGTCCTCGTTAGGTCACTAGACCTCCATATGGCTCCATCGTCACCCTCGTCAGGTCGCTAGACCTTCCTCCAGCTCTATCATCGCCTTCGTCAGGTTGTTAGACCTTCCTCCATCTCCGTTGTCGTCAGTGTCAGGTCGCTAGATCTTCCTTCGGCTCCGTCTTCGTCCTCGTCAGGTCGTCAGCGGCCTTCCTCCCTGTGGCTTCATCATCGCTCACTTCAGGTCGCTAGACCCTTCCTTCGACTCCGTCTTCATCCTCGTCAGGTCGTCAGCGACCTTCCTCCCTGTGGCTTCATCATCGCTCTCTTCAGGTTGCTAGACCTTCCTTCGGCTCTGTCGTCGTCCTCGTCAGGTCGCCAGATCTTACTTCGGCTCCATCGTCATCTTTGTCAGGTTGGTGGACCTCTCTTCAGCTCAATATTCATTAGCTTCAGGTCGCTAGACCTCCCTTCGAGTCTGTCGTCGTCCTCGTTAGGTTGCTCGACCTTCCTCTGGCTCCGTTGCCATCCTCGTCAGGTCACCAAACCTTCCTCTGGCTTTGTCGTCGTCCTCGTCAGGTTGCCAGACCTTCCTCCATCACCGTCGTCGTCCTTGTCAGGTCGCTAGACCCTCCTCCGGCTCCATCGTCGTCCTCGTCAGATATCTAGACCTTCCTCCAGCTCCATCGTCGTCTTCGTCAGGTCGCTAGACCCTTCCTTCGACTCCGTCTTCATCCTCGTCAGGTCGTCAGCGACCTTCCTCCCTGTGGCTTCATCATCGCTCTCTTCAGGTCGCTAGACCTTCCTTCGGCTCTGTCGTCGTCCTCGTCAGGTCGCCAGATCTTACTTCGGCTCCATCATCATCTTTGTCAGGTTGGTGGACCTCTCTTCAGCTCAATATTCATTAGCTTCAGGTCGCTAGACCTCCCTTCGGCTCTGTCGTCGTCCTCGTTAGGTTGCTCGACCTTCCTCTGGCTCCGTTGTCATCCTCGTCAGGTCACCAGACCTTCCTCTGGCTTTGTCGTCGTCCTCGTCAGGTTGCCAGACATTCCTCCATCACCGTCGTTGTCCTCGTCAGGTCGCTAGACCCTCCTCCGGCTCCATCGTCGTCCTCGTTAGGTCGCTAGACCTTCCTCCAGCTCCATCGTCGTCTTCGTCAGGTCGCTAGACCCTCCTCCGGCTCAGTCGTCATCTTCATCAGGTCGCTAGACCCTCCTCCGGCTCCGTCGCCATCTTCGTCGGCTCGTTAGACCCTCCTCGTGATGTTCTGAATCATACATTCTAGTCCATTGGACCGAATGATGTTTCAGAGTGTTTCAGAGCATTTTGCTAACCTTCGACATGTAAAAGATGCAAAACCTGTGTTTTGGGCCTAAATGCACTATTTCGGATACCAAAGTTCTGAAGCATCCATTCTAGTCCATTGGACCCAAAATGATGTTTGGGAGTGTTTTGGAGCATTTCGCTAACCTTCGGCATGTAAGAGATGCAAAACTTGTGTTCGAGCCAGAATGCACTATTTCAGGGTACCAAAGTTGTGAAGCATCCATTCCAGTCCATTGGACCCAAAATTTTGTGTGCGAGTGTTTCAGATGATTTTGCTAATCTTCGGCATGTAAAATGATGCAAAACTTGTGTTTCGGGCCCAAATGCGCAATTTTGGGGTACGAAAGATGTGAAGCATCCACTATAGTCCATTGAACCCAAAATGATATTTGGGAGTGTTTCGGAGCAATTCGCTAACCTTCGACACGTAAAAGATACAAAACTCGTCTTTCTGGTGTGAATGCACTGTTTCGGGGTACCAAAGTTTTGAAGCATCCATTGTAGTCCATTGGACTCAAAATGATGTTTGGGAGTGTTTCAGAGCATTTCGCAAACGTTCGGCACGTAAAAGATGAAAAACTCGTGTTTCGGGACTGAATGCACTATTTCGGGGTACCAAAGTTCTGAAGCATCCATTCTAGTCTATTTGACCCAAACTGATGTTTGCAAGTGTTTCAGAGCATTTCGCTAACCTTCGGCATGTAAAAGATGAAAAACTTGTGTTTCAGGCCTGAATGCACTATTTCGGGGTACCAAAGTTCCGAAGCATCCATTCTAGTCCATTGGACCCAAACTGATGTTTGCGAGTGTTTCGAAGCATTTCGCTAACCTTCGGCACGTAAAATATGCAAAACTTTTGTTCGAGCCAGAATGCACTATTTCAGGGTACCAAAGTTGTGAAGCATCCATTCCAGTCCATTGGCCCAAAATGATGTGTGCAAGTGTTTCAGATGATTTTGCTAACCTTCCGCATGTAAAAAGATGCAAAGCTTGTGTTTCGGGCCTAAATGCACAATTTTGGGGTACCAAAGTTGTGAACATGCATTATAGTCCATTGGAACCAAAAAATGATGTTAGGGAGTGTTTCGGAGCATATCGCTAACCTTCGAGACGTAAAAGATACAAAACTCGTCTTTCAAGCCCGAATGTACTATTTCGGGGTACCAAAGTTGCGAAGTATCCATTTTAATCCATTGGACCCAAAATGATGTTTGGTAGTGTTTCGGAGCATTTCGCTAACCTTCGGCACGTAAAAGATGAAAAACTCATCTTTCGAGCCTAAATGCACTATTTCGGTGTGCCAAAGTTACGAATCATACATTCTAGTCCATTGGACCCAATGATGTTTGGGAGAGTTTCGGAGCATTTCGCTAACCTTCGGCATGTAAAAGATGCAAAACCCGTGTTTTGGGCCCGAATGCACTATTTCGGGTACCAAAGTTACGAAGCATCCATTTTAGTCCATTGGACCCAAAATGATGTTTGGGAGTGTTTCGGAGCATTTCGCTAACCTTCGGCACGTAAAAGATGAAAAAATCATCTTTTGGGCCCCGAATGCACTATTTCGGGGTGCCAAAGTTGTGAATCATACATTCTAGTCCATTGGACCTAATGATGTTTGGCGGCGTTTTGGAGCATTTCGCTAACCTTCGGCATGTAAAAGATGCAAAAGCTGTCTTTTGGGCTCGAATGCACTATTTTGAGTACCAAAGTTCTAAAGCATCCATTGTAGTCTATTGGACCCAAAATGATGTTTGGGAGTGTTTCAGAGCATTTCACTTACCTTTGGCACGTAAAAGATGAATAACTCATGTTTCGGGCCTGAATGCACTATTTCAGGGTACCAAAGTTGTGAAGCATCCATTCTAGTCCATTCGACCCAAATTGGTGTTTGGGAGTGTTTCGGAGCATTTCACTAACCTTCGACACGTAAAAGATACAAAACTCGTCTTTCGGGCGTGAATGCACTATTTCGGGATACCAAAGTTGTGAAGCATCCATTGTAGTCCATTGGACTCAAAATGATGTTTGGGAGTGTTTCGGAGCATTTCGCAAACGCTCGTCACGTAAAAGAAGAAAAACTCGTGTTTCGAGTCCGAATGCACTATTTCGGGGTACCAAAGTTACGAAGCATCCATTCTAGTCTATTGGACCCAAACTGATGTTTGCGAGTGTTTTGGGGCATTCGCTAACCTTCGGCATGTAAAAGATGAAAAACTTGTGTTTCGGGCCCTGAATGCACTATTTCGGGGTACCAAAGTTCTGAACCATCCATTCTAGTCCATTGGACCCAAACTGATGTTTGCGAGTGTTTCAAAGCATTTCGATAACCTTCGACACGTAAAAGATGCAAAACTTGTGTTCGAGCCGAATGCACTATTTCGGGGTACCAAAGTTATGAAGTATCCATTCCGGACCATTGGGCCCAAAATGATGTGTGCAAGTGTTTCGGATGATTTTGCTAACCTTCCGCATGTAAAAAGATGCAAAGCTTGTGTTTCGGGCCTAAATGCACTATTTCGGGGTACCAAAGTTCTGAAGCATCCATTCTAGTCCATTGGTCCCAAAATGATGTTTGGGAGTGTTTCGGAGCATTTCACTAACCTTCGGCACGTAAAAGATGCAAAACTTGTGTTCGAGCCGAATGCACTATTTCGGGGTACCAAAGTTGTGAAGCATCCATTCCGATCCATTGGGCCCAAAATGATGTGTGCAAGTGTTTCAGATGATTTTGCTAACCTTCCGCATGTAAAAAGATGCAAAGCTTGTGTTTCGGGCCTAAATGCACAATTTTGGGGTACCAAAGTTGTGAACATGCATTATAGTCCATTGGAACCAAAAAATGATGTTAGGGAGTGTTTCGGAGCATATCGCTAACCTTCAGCACGTAAAAGATACAAAACTCGTCTTTCGAGCCTGAATGTACTATTTCGGGGTACCAAAGTTGCGAAGTATCCACTTTAATCCATTGGACCCAAAATGATGTTTGGTAGTGTTTCGGAGCATTTCGCTAACCTTCGGCACGTAAAAGGTGAAAAACTCATCTTTCGGGCCTAAATGCACTATTTCGGTGTGCCAAAGTTCTGAATCATACATTCTAGTCCATTGGACCCAATGATGTTTGGGAGTGTTTCGGAGCATTTCGCTAACCTTCGGCATGTAAAAGATGCAAAACCTGTGTTTTGGGCCTGAATGCACTATTTCGGGTACCAAAGTTCTGAAGCATCCATTTTAGTCCATTGGACCCAAAATGATGTTTGGGAGTGTTTCAGAGCATTTCGCTAACCTTCGGCACGTAAAAGATGAAAAAATCATCTTTCGGGCCTGAATGCACTATTTCGGGGTGCCAAAGTTGTGAATCATACATTCTAGTCCATTGGACCTAATGATGTTTGGCAGCGTTTTGGAGCATTTCGCTAACCTTCGGCATGTAAAAGATGCAAAAGCTGTCTTTTGGGCTCGAATGCACTATTTTGAGTACCAAAGTTCTAAAGCATCCATTCTAGTCTATTGGACCCAAAATGATGTTTGGGAGTGTTTCAGAGCATTTCACTTACCTTTGGCACGTAAAAGATGAATAACTCATGTTTCGGGCCTGAATGCACTATTTCGGGGTACCAAAGTTGTGAAGCATCCATTCTAGTCCATTCGACCCAAAATGGTGTTTGGGAGTGTTTCGGAGCATTTCACAAACTTCGACACGTAAAAGATACAAAACTCGTCTTTCGGGTGTGAATGCACTATTTCGGGATACCAAAGTTGTGAAGCATCCATTGTAGTCCATTGGACTCAAAATGATGTTTGGGAGTGTTTCGGAGCATTTCGCAAACGTTCGGCACGTAAAAGATAATAAACTCGTGTTTCGGGTCTGAATGCACTATTTTGGGGTACCAAAGTTCTGAAGCATCCAATCTAGTCTATTGGACCCAAACTGATGTTTGCGAGTGTTTTGGGGCATTCGCTAACCTTCGGCATGTAAAAGATGAAAAACTTGTGTTTCGGGCCTGAATGCACTATTTCGGGGTACCAAAGTTCTGAAGCATCCATTCTAGTCCATTGGACCCAAACTGATGTTTGCGAGTGTTTCGAAGCATTTCGCTAACCTTCGACACGTAAAAGATGCAAAACTTGTGTTCGAGCGAGAATGCACTATTTCAGGGTACCAAAGTTGTGAAGCATCCATTCCAGTCCATTGGACCCAATGATGTTTAGTAGCGTTTTGGAGCATTTCGCTAACCTTCGGCATGTAAAAGATGCAAAACCTGTCTTTTGGGCCTGAATGCACTATTTTAAGTACTAAAGTTATAAAGCATCCATTCTAGACTATTGGACCCAAAAAGATGTTTGGGAGTGTTTCAGAGCATTTCACTTACCTTTGGCACGTAAAAGATGAATAACGCATGTTTCGGGCCTGAATGCACTGTTTTGGGGTACCAAAGTTGTGAAGCATCCATTCTAGTCCATTGGACCCAAAATGGTGTTTGGGACTGTTTCGGACCATTTCACTAACCTTCGACACGTAAAAGATACAAAACTCGTCTTTCGGGCGTGAATGCACTATTTCGGGGTACCAAAGTTTTGAAGCATCCATTGTAGTCCATTGGACTCAAAATGATGTTTGGTCATTTCGCAAACGTTCGACACGTAAAAGATGAAAAACTCGTGTTTCTGGCCTGATTGCACTATTTCAGGGTACCAAAGTTGTGAAGCATCCATTCTAGTCCATTGGATCCAAAATGGTGTTTGGGAGTGTTTCAGAGCATTTCACTAACCTTCGACACGTAAAAGATACAAAACTCGTCTTTCGGGCGTGAATGCACTATTTCGGGGTACCAAAGTTGTGAAGTATCCATTGTAGTCCATTGGACTCAAAATGATGTTTGGGCATTTCGCAAACGTTCGGCACGTAAAAGATGAAAAACTCGTGTTTCGGGCTTGAATGCAGTATTTCGGGGTACCAAAGTTCTGAAGCATCCATTCAAGTCCATTGGACCCAAACTAATGTTTGCGAGTGTTTTGGAGCATCGCTAACCTTCGGCATGTAAAAGATGCAAAACCTGTGTTTTGGGCCTGAATGCACTATTTCGGGTACCAAAGTTCCGAAGCATCCATTTTAGTCCATTGGACCCAAAATGATGTTTGGGAGTGTTTCAGAGCATTTCGCTAACCTTCGGCACGTAAAAGATGAAAAAATCATCTTTCGGGCCTGAATGCACTATTTCGGGGTGCCAAAGTTGTGAATCATACATTCTAGTCCATTGGACCTAATGATGTTTGGCAGCGTTTTGGAGCATTTCGCTAACCTTCGGCATGTAAAAGATGCAAAAACTGTCTTTTGGGCCTGAATGCACTATTTTGAGTACCAAAGTTCTAAAGCATCCATTCTAGTCTATTGGACCCAAAATGATGTTTGGTAGTGTTTCAGAGCATTTCACTTACCTTTGGCACGTAAAAGATGAATAACTCATGTTTCGGGCCTGAATGCACTATTTCAGGGTACCAAAGTTGTGAAGCATCCATTCTAGTCCATTCGACCCAAATTGGTGTTTGGGAGTGTTTCGGAGCATTTCACTAACCTTCGACACGTAAAAGATACAAAACTCGTCTTTCGGGCGTGAATGCACTATTTCGGGATACCAAAGTTGTGAAGCATCCATTGTAGTCCATTGGACTCAAAATGATGTTTGGGAGTGTTTCGGAGCATTTCGCAAACGTTCGGCACGTAAAAGATAATAAACTCGTGTTTCGGGTCTGAATGCACTATTTTGGGGTACCAAAGTTACGAAGCATCCATTCTAGTCTATTGGACCCAAACCGATGTTTGCGAGTGTTTTGGGGCATTCGCTAACCTTCGGCATGTAAAAGATGAAAAACTTGTGTTTCGGGCCGAATGCACTATTTCGGGGTACCAAAGTTCGAAGCATCCATTCTAGTCCATTGGACCCAAACGATGTTTGCGAGTGTTTCGAAGCATTTCGCTAACCTTCGACACGTAAAAGATGCAAAACTTGTGTTCGAGCCGAATGCACTATTTCAGGGTACCAAAGTTGTGAAGCATCCATTCCGGTCCATTGGACCCAATGATGTTTGGTAGCGTTTTCGAGCATTTCGCTAACCTTCGGCATGTAAAAGATGCAAAACTGTCTTTTGGGCCTCGAATGCACTATTTTAAGTACTAAAGTTATAAAGCATCCATTCTAGACTATTGGACCCAAAAAGATGTTTGGGAGTGTTTCGAGCATTTCACTTACCTTTGGCACGTAAAAGAAGAATAACGCATGTTTCGGGCCCGAATGCACTATTTCGGGGTACCAAAGTTGTGAAGAATCCATTCTAGTCCATTGGACCCAAAATGGTGTTTGGGACTGCTTTCGGACCATTTCACTAACCTTCGACACGTAAAAGATACAAAACTCGTCTTTCGGGCGTGAATGCACTATTTCGGGGTACCAAAGTTTTGAAGCATCCATTGTAGTCCATTGGACTCAAAATGATGTTTGGTCATTTCGCAAACGTTCGACACGTAAAAGATGAAAAACTCGTGTTTCTGGCCTGATTGCACTATTTCAGGGTACCAAAGTTGTGAAGCATCCATTCTAGTCCATTGGATCCAAAATGGTGTTTGGGAGTGTTTCAGAGCATTTCACTAACCTTCGACACGTAAAAGATACAAAACTCGTCTTTCGGGCGTGAATGCACTATTTCGGGGTACCAAAGTTGTGAAGCGTCCATTGTAGTCCATTGGACTCAAAATGATGTTTGGGCATTTCGCAAACGTTCGGCACGTAAAAGATGAAAAACTCGTGTTTCGGGCTTGAATGCAGTATTTCGGGGTACCAAAGTTCTGAAGCATCCATTCAAGTCCATTGGACCCAAACTAATGTTTGCGAGTGTTTTGGAGCATCGCTAACCTTCGGCATGTAAAAGATGCAAAACCTGTGTTTTGGGCCTGAATGCACTATTTCGGGTACCAAAGTTCCGAAGCATCCATTTTAGTCCATTAGACCCAAAATAATGTTTGGGAGTGTTTCGGAGCATTTCGCTAACCTTCGGCACGTAAAAGATGAAAAAATCATCTTTCGGGCACCGAATGCACTATTTCGGGGTGCCAAAGTTGTGAATCATACATTCTAGTCCATTGGACCTAATGATGTTTGGCGGCGTTTTGGAGCATTTCGCTAACCTTCGGCATGTAAAAGATGCAAAAGCTGTCTTTTGGGCTCCGAATGCACTATTTTGAGTACCAAAGTTCTAAAGCATCCATTCTAGTCTATTGGACCCAAAATGATGTTTGGGAGTGTTTCGAGCATTTCACTTACCTTTGGCACGTAAAAGATGAATAACTCATGTTTCGGGCTCGAATGCACTATTTCGGGGTACCAAAGTTGTGAAGCATCCAATCTAGTCCATTCGACCCAAAATGGTGTTTGGGAGTGTTTCGGAGCATTTCACTAACCTTCGACACGTAAAAGATACAAAACTCGTCTTTCGGGCGTGAATGCACTATTTCGGGATACCAAAGTTGTGAAGCATCCATTGTAGTCCATTGGACTCAAAATGATGTTTGGGAGTGTTTCGGAGCATTTCGCAAACGTTCGGCACGTAAAAGATAATAAACTCGTGTTTCGGGTCTGAATGCACTATTTTGGGGTACCAAAGTTCTGAAGCATCCAATCTAGTCTATTGGACCCAAACTGATGTTTGCGAGTGTTTTGGGGCATTCGCTAACCTTCGGCATGTAAAAGATGAAAAACTTGTGTTTCGGGCCTGAATGCACTATTTCGGGGTACCAAAGTTCCGAAGCATCCATTCTAGTCCATTGGACCCAAACGATGTTTGCGAGTGTTTCGAAGCATTTCGCTAACCTTCGACACGTAAAAGATGCAAAACTTGTGTTCGAGCCGAATGCACTATTTCGGGGTACCAAAGTTGTGAAGCATCCATTCCGATCCATTGGACCCAATGATGTTTGGTAGCGTTTTCGAGCATTTCGCTAACCTTCGGCATGTAAAAGATGCAAAACTGTCTTTTGGGCCTGAATGCACTATTTTAAGTACTAAAGTTATAAAGCATCCATTCTAGACTATTGGACCCAAAAAGATGTTTGGGAGTGTTTCAGAGCATTTCACTTACCTTTGGCACGTAAAAGATGAATAACGCATGTTTCGGGCCTGAATGCACTGTTTTGGGGTACCAAAGTTGTGAAGCATCCATTCTAGTCCATTGGACCCAAAATGGTGTTTGGGACTGTTTCGGACCATTTCACTAACCTTCGACACGTAAAAGATACAAAACTCGTCTTTCGGGCGTGAATGCACTATTTCGGGGTACCAAAGTTTTGAAGCATCCATTGTAGTCCATTGGACTCAAAATGATGTTTGGTCATTTCGCAAACGTTCGACACGTAAAAGATGAAAAACTCGTGTTTCTGGCCTGATTGCACTATTTCAGGGTACCAAAGTTGTGAAGCATCCATTCTAGTCCATTGGATCCAAAATGGTGTTTGGGAGTGTTTCAGAGCATTTCACTAACCTTCGACACGTAAAAGATACAAAACTCGTCTTTCGGGCGTGAATGCACTATTTCGGGGTACCAAAGTTGTGAAGTATCCATTGTAGTCCATTGGACTCAAAATGATGTTTGGGCATTTCGCAAACATTCGGCACGTAAAAGCCGAAAAACTCGTGTTTCGGGCTTGAATGCAGTATTTCGGGGTACCAAAGTTCTGAAGCATCCATTCAAGTCCATTGGACCCAAACTAATGTTTGCGAGTGTTTTGGAGCATCGCTAACCTTCGGCATGTAAAAGATGCAAAACCTGTGTTTTGGGCTCGAATGCACTATTTCGGGTACCAAAGTTCCGAAGCATCCATTTTGGTCTATTAGACCCAAAATGATGTTTGGGAGTGTTTCAGAGCATTTCGCTAACCTTCGGCACGTAAAAGATGAAAAAATCATCTTTCGGGCCTGAATGCACTATTTCGGGGTGCCAAAGTTGTGAATCATACAATCTAGTCCATTGGACCTAATGATGTTTGGCAGCGTTTTGGAGCATTTCACTAACCTTCGGCATGTAAAAGATGCAAAAACTGTCTTTTGGGCCTGAATGCACTATTTTGAGTACCAAAGTTCTAAAGCATCCATTCTAGTCTATTGGACCCAAAATGATGTTTGGGAGTGTTTCAGAGCATTTCACTTACCTTTGGCACGTAAAAGATGAATAACTCATGTTTCGGGCCTGAATGCACTATTTCGGGGTACCAAAGTTGTGAAGCATCCATTCTAGTCCATTCGACCCAAAATGGTGTTTGGGAGTGTTTCGGAGCATTTCACTAACCTTCGACACGTAAAAGATACAACACTCATCTTTCGGGCGTGAATGCACTATTTCGGTGTACCAAAGTTGTGAAGCATCCATTATAGTCCATTGGACTCAAAATGATGTTTGGGAGTGTTTCGGAGCATTTCGCAAACGTTTGGCACGTAAAAGATGAAAAACTCGTGTTTCGGGCCTGAATGCACTATTTCGGGGTACCAAAGTTCTGAAGCATCCATTCTAGTCTATTGGACCCAAACAGATGTTTGCGAGTGTCTTGGAGCATTTCGCAAACGTTCGGCACGTAAAAGATGAAAAACTCGTGTTTCGGTCCTGAATGCACTATTTTGGGGTACAAAAGTTCTGAAGCATCCATTCTAGTCTATTGGACGCAAATTGATGTTTGCGAGTGTTTCGAAGCATTTCGCTAACCTTCGACACGTAAAAGATGCAAAACTTGTGTTCGAGCCAGAATGCACTATTTCAGGGTACCAAAGTTGTGAAGCATCCATTCCAGTCCATTGGACCCAATGATGTTTGGCAGCATTTTGGAGCATTTCGCTAACCTTCGGCATGTAAAAGATGCAAAACCTGTCTTTTGGGCCTGAATGCACTATTTTAAGTACCAAAGTTCTAAAGCATCCATTCTAGACTATTTGACCCAAAATGATGTTTGGGAGTGTTTCAGAGCATTTCACTTACCTTTGGCACGTAAAAGATGAATAACGCATGTTTCGGGCCTGAATGCACTATTTCGGGGTACCAAAGTTGTGAAGCATCCATTCTAGTCCATTGGACCCAAAATGGTGTTTGGGAGTGTTTCGGAGCATTTCGCTAACCTTCGACACGTAAAAGATACAAAACTCGTCTTTCAGGCGTGAATGCACTATTTCGGGGTACCCAAATAGTGAAGCATACATTGTAGTCCATTGGACTCAAAATGATGTTTGGCAATGTTATGGAGCATTTCGCTAACCTTCGACATGTAAAAGATGCAAAACTTGTCTTTTGGGCCCGAATGCATTATTTTGAGTACCAAAGTTCTAAAGCATCTATTCTAGTCCATTGGACCCAAAATGATGTTAGAGAGTGTTTCGAGCATTTCACTTACCTTTGGCGCGTAAAAGATGAATAACTCGTGTTTCGGGCCTGAATGCACTATTTCGCTGTACCAAAGTAGTGAAGCATCCATTGTAGTCCATTGGACCCAAAATGATGTTTGGGAGTGTTTCGGCGCATTTCGCTAACCTTCGACACGTAAAAGATACAAAACTCGTGTTTCGGGCCAGAATGCACTATTTCGGGGTACCCAAATAGTGAAGCATACATTGTAGTCCATTGGAGTCAAAATGATGTTCGGGAGTGTTTCGGAGCATTTCGCAAACGTTCGGCACGTAAAAGATGAAAAACTCGTGTTTCGGTCCTGAATGCACTATTTTGGGGTACAAAAGTTCTGAAGCATCCATTCTAGTCTATTGGACGCAAACTGATGTTTGCGAGTGTTTCGAAGCATTTCGCTAACCTTCGACACGTAAAAGATGCAAAACTTGTGTTTCGGTCTGAATGCACTATTTCGGGGTACCAAAGTTCTGAAGCATCCATTCTAGTCTATTGGACCCAAACTGATGTTTGCGAGTGTTTCAGAGCATTCGCTAACCTTCGGCATGTAAAAGATGAAAAACTTGTGTTTCGAGCCGGAATGCACTATTTCAGGGTACCAAAGTTGTGAAGCATCCATTCCAGTCCATTGGACCCAAAATGATGTGTGCGAGTGTTTCAGATGATTTTGCTAACATTCGGCATGTAAAAAGATGCAAAACTTATGTTTCGGGCCTAAATGCACAATTTTGGGGTACCAACGTTGTGAAACATCCATTCTAATCCATTGGAACCAAAAATGATGTTAGGGAGTGTTTCGGAGCATTTCGCTAACCTTCGGCACGTAAAAGACACAAAACTCGTCTTTCGAGCCTGAATGCACTATTTCGGGGTACCAAAGCTGTGAAGCATCCATTCTAGTCCATTAGACCCAAAATGATGTTTGGTAGTGTTTCGGAGCATTTCGCTAACCTTCGGCACGTAAAAGATGAAAAACTCATCTTTCGAGCCTGAATGCACTATTTCGGGGTTCCAAAGTTTTGAATCATACATTCTAGTCCATTAGACCCAATGATGTTTGGGAGTGTTTCAGAGCATTTCGCTAACCTTCGGCATGTAAAAGATGCAAAACCTGAGTTTTGGGCCTGAATGCACTATTTCGGGGTACCAAAGTTCTGAAGCATCCATTCTAGTCCATTGGTCCCAAAATGATGTTTGGGAGTGTTTCGGAGCATTTCGCAAACCCTCGGCACGTCAAAGATGAAAAACTCATGTTACGGGCCTGAACACACTATTTCGGGGTACCAAAGTTCTGAAGCATCCATTTTAGTCCATTGGACCCAAAATGATGTTTGGGAGTGTTTCGGAGCATTTCGCTAACCTTCGACTCATAAAAGATGAAAAACTCATCTTTCGGGCCTGAATGCACTATTTCGGGGTGCCAAAGTTCTGAATCATACATTCTAGTCCATTGGACCCAATGATGTTTGGGAGTGTTTTGGAGCATTTCAATATCCTTCGGCATGTAAAAGATTCAAAACCTATCTTTTGGGCCTGGATGCACTATTTTGAGTACCAAAGTTCTAAAGCATCCATTCTAGTCTATTGGACCCAAAATGACGTTTGGGATTGTTTCAGAGCATTTCACTTACCTTTGGCACGTAAAAGATGAATAACTCGTGTTTCGGGCCTGAATGCACTATTTCGCTGTACCAAAGTTGTGAAGCATCCATTGTAGTCCATTGGACCCAAAATGATGTTTGGGAGTGTTTCAGAGCATTTTGCTAACCTTCGACACGTAAAAGATACAAAACTCGTCTTTCAGGCGTGAATGCACTATTTCGGGGTACCCAAATAGTGAAGCATCCATTGTAGTCCATTGGACTCAAAATGATGTTCGGGAGTCTTTCGGAGCATTTCGCAAACGTTCGGCACGTAAAAGATGAAAAACTCGTGTTTCGGGCCTGAATGCACTATTTTGGGGTACAAAAGTTCTGAAGCATCCATTCTAGTCTATTGGACCCAAACTGAAGGTTGCGAGTGTTTCGGAGCATTAGCTAACCTTCGGCATGTAAAAGATGAAAAACTTGTGTTTCGGGCCTGAATGCACTATTTCGGGGTACCAAAGTTCTGAACCATCCATTCCAGTCCATTGGACCCAAACTGATGTTTGCGAGTGTTTCGAAGCATTTCGCTAACCTTCGGCACGTAAAAGATGCAAAACTTGTGTTCGAGCCAGAATGCACTATTTCAGGGTACCAAAGTAGTGAAGCATCCATTCGAGTCCATTGCACCCAAAATGATGTGTGCGAGTGTTTCACATGATTTTGCTAACCTTCGGCATGTAAAAAGATGCAAAACTTGTGTTTCGTGCCTAAATCCACAATTTTGGGATACCAAAGTTGTGAAACATCCATTCTAGTCCATTGGAACAAAAAATGATGTTAGGGAGTGTTTCAGAGCATTTCGCTGACCTTCGGCATGTAAAAGATGAAAAACTCATCTTTCGGGTCTGAATGCACCATTTCGGGGTGCCAAAGTTCTGAATCATACATTCTGGTCCATTGGACCCAATGAGGTTTGGGAGTGTTTTGGAGCATTTCGCTAACCTTCGGCATGTAAAAGATGCAAAACTTGTCTTTTGGGCCTTAATGCACTATTTTGAGTACCAAAGTTCTAAAGCATCCATTCTAGTCTATTGTACCCAAAATGATGTTTGGGAGTGTTTCGGAGCATTTCACTTACCTTTGGCACGTAAAACATGAATAACTCGTGTTTCGGGCCTGAATGCACTATTTCGCGGTACCAAAGTTGTGAAGCATCCATTCTAGTCCATTGGACCCAAAATGATGTTTGGGAGTGTTCGGAGCATTTCGCTAACCTTCGACGCGTAAAATATACAAAACTCGTGTTTCGGGCCTGAATGCACTATTTCGGGGTACCAAAGTTCTGAAGCATCCATTCTAGTCTATTGGACCCAAAGTGATGTTTGCGAGTGTTTCGGAGAATTCGCTAACCTTCGGCATGTAAAAGATGAAAAACTTGTGTTTCGAGCCTGAATGCACTATTTCAGGGTACCAAAGTTGTGAAGCATCCATTCCAGTCCATTGGACCCAAAATGATGTGTGCGAGTGTTTCAGATGATTTTGCTAACATTCGGCATGTAAAAAGATGAAAAACTAGTTTTTTTGGCCTGAATGCACAATTTCGGGGTACCAAAGTTGTGAAGCATCCATTCTAATCCATTAGACCCAAAAATGATGTTTGGGAGTGTTTCGGAGCATTTCGCTAACCTTCGACACGTAAAAGATACAAAACTCGTCTTTCGGGCGAGAATGCACTATTTCGGGGTACCCAAATAGTGAAGCATACATTGTAGTCCATTGGACTCAAAATGATGTCCGGGAGTGTTTCGGAGCATTTCGCTAACCTTCGGCACGTAAAAGATTCAAAACTTGTCTTTTGGGCCTGAATGCACTATTTTGAGTACCAAAGTTCTAAAGCATCCATTCTAGTCTATTGGACCCAAAATGATGTTTGGGATTGTTTTGGAGCATTTCACTTACCTTTGGCACGTAAAAGATGAATAACTCGTGTTTCGGGCCTGAATGCACTATTTCGCTGTACCAAAGTAGTGAAGCATCCATTGTAGTCCATTGGACCCAAAATGATGTTTGGGAGTGTTTCGGAGCATTTCGCAAACGTTCGGCACGTAAAAGATGAAAAACTCGTGTTTCGGTCCTGAATGCACTATTTTGGGGTACAAAAGTTCTGAAGCATCCATTCTAGTCTATTGGACGCAAACTGATATTTGCGAGTGTTTCGGAGCATTCGCTAACCTTCGGCATGTAAAAGATGAAAACTTGTATTTCGGTCCTGAATGCACTATTTCGGGGTACCAAAGTTCTGAAGCATCCATTCTAGTCCATTGGACCCAAACTGATGTTTGCGAGTGTTTCGAACCATTTCGCTAACCTTCAGCACGTAAAAGATGAAAAACTTGTGTTCGAGCCAGAATGCACTATTTCCGGGTACCAAAGTTGTGAAGCATCCATTCCAGTCCATTGGACCCAAAATGATGTGTGCAAGTGTTTCAGATGATTTTACTAACCTTCGGCATGTAAAAAGATGCAAAACTTGTGTTTCGTGCCTAAATGCACAATTTTCGGGTACCAAAGTTGTGAAACATCCATTCTAGTCCATTGGAACCAAAAATGATGTTAGGGAGTGTTTCGGAGCATTTCGCTAACCTTCGGCACGTAAAAGACACAAAACTCGTCTTTCGAGCCTGAATGCACTATTTGGGGTACCAAAGCTGTGAAGCATCCATTCTAGTCCATTGGACCCAAAATGATGTTTGGGAGTGTTTCGGAGCATTTCGCTAACCTTCGGCACGTAAAAGATGAAAAACTCATCTTTCGAGCCTGAAAGCACTATTTCGGGGTGCCAAAGTTCTGAATCATACATTCTAGTTCATTGAACCCAAAATGATGTTTGGGAGTGTTTCAGAGCATTTCACTTACCTTTGGCACGTAAAAGATGAATAACTCGTCTTTCGAGCCTGAATGCACTATTTCGCGGTACCAAAGTTGTGAAGCATCCATTCTAGTCCATTGGACCCAAAATGATGTTTGGGCGTGTTTCGGAGCATTTCGCTAACCTTCGACACGTAAAAGATACAAAACTCGTGTTTCGGGCCTGAATGCACTATTTCGGGGTACCAAAGTTCTGAAGCATCCATTCTAGTCTATTGGACCCAAACTGATGTTTGCGAGTGTTTCAGAACATTCGCTAACCTTCGGCATGTAAAAGATGAAACAATTGTGTTTCGGGCCTGAATGCACTATTTCGGGGTACCAAAGTTCCGAAGCATCCATTCTAGTCCATTGGACCCAAACTGATGCTTGCGAATGTTTTGAAGCATTTCGCTAACCTTTGGCACGTAAAAGATGCAAAACTTGTGTTCGAGCCAGAATGCACTATTTCAGGGTACCAAAGTTATGAAGCATCCATTCCAGTCCATTGGACCCAAAATGATGTGTGCGAGTGTTTCAGATGATTTTGCTAACCTTCGGCATGTAAAAAGATGGAAAACTTATGTTTCGGGCCTAAATGCACAATTTTGGGGTACCAAAGGTGTGGAACATCCATTCTAATCCATTGGAACCAAAAATGATGTTAGGGAGTGTTTCGAGCATTTCGCTAACCTTCGGCACGTAAAAGATGAAAAACTCATCTTTCGGGCCTGAATGCACTATTTCGGGGTGCCAAAGTTCTGAATCATACATTCTAGTCCATTGGACCCAATGATGTTTCGGAGTGTTTCGGAGCATTTCGCTAACCTTCGGCATGTAAAAGACGCAAAACCTGTGTTTTGGGCATGAATGCACTATTTCGTGTACCAAAGTTCTGAAGCATCCATTTTAGTCCATTGGACCCAAAATGATGTTTGGGAGTGTTTCGGAGCATTTCGCTAACCTTCGGCACGTAAAAGATGAAAAACTCATCTTTCGGGCCTGAATGCACTATTTCGGGGTGCCAAAGTTCTGATTTATACATTCTAGTCCATTGGACCCAATGATGTTTGGGAATGTTTTGGAGCATTTCGCTATCCTTCGGCATGTAAAAGATGCAAAACCTGTCTTTTGGGCCTGAATGCACTATTTTGAGTACCAAAGTTCTAAAGCATCCATTCTAGTCCATTGGACCAAAAATGATGTTAGGGAGTGTTTCGGAGCATTTCACTTACCTTTGGCACGTAAAAGATGAATAACTCGTGTTTCGGGCCTGAATGCACTATTTCGGGGTACCAAAGTTGTTAAGCATCCATTCTAGTCCATTGGACCCAAAATGGTGTTTGGGAGTGTTTCAGAGCATCTCGCTAACCTTCGACACGTAAAAGATACAAAACTCGTCTTTCAGGCGTGAATGCACTATTTCGGGGTACCAAAGTTGTGAAGCATCCATTGTTGTCCATTGGACTCAAAATGATGTTTGGGAGTGTTTCGGAGCATTTCGCAAACGTTCGGCACGTAAAAGATGAAAAACTCGTGTTTCGGGCCTGAATGCACTATTTCGGGGTACAAAAGTTTTGAAGCATCCATTCTAGTCTATTGGACCCAAACTGATGTTTGCGAGTGTTTCGGAGCATTCGCTAACCTTCGGCATGTAAAAGATGAAAAACTTGTGTTTCGGGCCTGAATGCACTATTTCGGGGTACCAAAGTTGTGGAGCATCCATTCTAGTCCATTGGACCCAAAATGATGTGTGCGAGTGTTTCACATGATTTTGCTAACCTTCGGCATGTAAAATGATGCAAAACTTGTGTTTCGTGCCTAAATGCACAATTTTGGGGTACCAAAGTTGTGAAACATCCATTCTAGTCCATTGGAACCAAAAATGATGTTAGAGAGTGTTTCAGAGCATTTCCCTAAACTTCGACACGTAAAAGATGAAAAACTCATCTTTCGGGTCTGAATGCACTATTTCGGGGTGCCAAAGTTCTGAATCATACATTCTAGTCCATTGGACCAATAATGTTTGGGAGTGTTTTTGAGCATTTCGCTAACCTTCGGCATGTAAAAGAGATGTGTTTCCTCTAGGTGTGCTCGACCCGTTCCTTGATGTTGCACCTATTCCAGCAATTAAATTCCCTACCTTTCCGCATGACCGCATACTACATGCCCTAGAACGTGTTTTGCAATCACAACTCCGTCGCGGCACCCGGCACGTCCTCATCAAATGGACAGACATGCCTGAAGCTGAAGCCACAAGGGAACCAGCTGATGCGTTCAAAGATGCACACACTACGTTCCACCTCGAGGACGAGAGAGATGTTATGACTGGAAGAGTATATGAAAGAACGAAGAGGACTTGCTCTGAGATAATAGAGGTATGCTTGGAGATCGATTAGATCTCCTGGCGTTTGTATGCAACTTCCTTGTCTTCTTCTCTGCTTCTCGTGCGTTCACGCTCGACGCCGGCCGCCAGGACGGCTTCGCGCGGCCGCCGCCGTTGGGAGCCGAGTCCCCGACCCCCAACCAGTCATCACTCATGAATACAACCTTAGAAACTCTAGTTCCAACAATAGCTCTCAATAAAAATGCCTGTGTGTCAGTTTAAATGTGTTAACAGTATACCCTACCTACCAATTGCACATGAATAAAGATGTAAAGATTAAAAAGTGTGAGTAATATTTAATAGAAAATAAATGAAACAAAAGTCCACTGAAAATAAAGAAAGGTTTCAGGTTAATAAGAAAATATTCATAATTTTATCTTTTATGTAAAAGTCCCAACAGAAAAAAAACTCAATGAAAAAGAAGTTCTTGAACTGAGGATTTTGAGAGTGTTCTGCTCTTTCAAAAAAAAACTTATCAAACCATCCCCAATAAGATTCATTGGTTGCAACACCAAAAGAGAGTATAGAATGAAAAACCACAAAATTATGCCATATGAGAAAATGGCTTCAAAAGCAAAGATAGTGATTCTACATTAGAGATATGTTGTAGAGTTCCTAGATCATATTTCATTTTCAGACATTAGCTGGATGGCTTGTAATAATTATCACCTGGACCGTGAATGTATTTGGTCATGTTGAGTTTATATAAACAGCAGGCCCAAAAGTAACAAAAGCATGAGCCTACAAGATTAACAAAATTTCGAGATAATGACAACACATACACAGTTATGTAAGGAAAGAGGAAGAACACATCATGCATACAGGAGATTGCATATGCGAAGCAACAGCATTGTCCAACCAAGCTCAAACAACATATGGCATAAAAAAATTTGCATTACAACTCCCAACAGAAGTGACTCAATTTGGATCTCATGATGGATACATGCATCTCCAGTGCCACTATCTTGCGGAAGAAATTTTGCAATGTGCTGAATCAGAATATTAGATTCTGCAAAGTGCTAAATCAAAATATTATGTATATAAAAGGTCACAGATATCACAAGTTTCCCACTTTAAGCCTCTCTTAAACTCTAAATTCATTACTTTTTTTATCACCAACTATCCAAAATTCTATATGAACATCCAAATGCAATTGTAATCCAAAACTGTCTAAGGTCTCATTGTAAAATTTCTCAAAAAGTAGCTCCAAAGATAACTAGTTAGCTCTATTTTCAAACTTAGAAAATTTGATGTGTTGATTCAATAATACTTAGACTCTTTCGACATTAGATTTATCAGCTTATACACCATAGTTTGCGGTGCAGATAGTTATAATGATTATACACTATATATATCATACATCTCGAGTTTCGCAAATTTAAGAGTTTACTTGCTAATTAATTAAAATTAATAACGAAAAATGCGTAAATGAGAGTGGGAGGCGCAACTCAGTCTGTTATGTGACTGGAGTCACACCACACTTTGACTCGTAAAAGAGTTGCACCATCCGATTTGGCATGACTCTGTATGCCACGCCAGTCTGACTTTTCTAATACCACTGTGTACATTAGTCGCGTTATATCATGCGGTGTCACTCTAGTATTAGTAAGCTTGGTGTGCCCAAAAGAACTAGTTTTTAAAAATATAATTTGGAGTGGATTGCGGGTGGAGGTGTGATGGGCCTAAAAAAGGTTGATTGAAGAATGCAATGTTGCTTATGCTTTAAGTGTTGTAGAAGAGATTGAAGGTGTTGAACCTTCTAATTATTCTGGGGCTATTATTTCTGCTGATGGCAACAATTGGTTGGCAGCTATGCATGATCACTACAAGAAACTATT
The DNA here is from genome assembly GCA_947561735.1 of Cenchrus americanus. Lineage (NCBI taxonomy): Eukaryota > Viridiplantae > Streptophyta > Magnoliopsida > Poales > Poaceae > Cenchrus > Cenchrus americanus. Next base: position 140,586,028 of record OX387240.1, read on the forward strand.
TAATCCGTGACGCATTCTCCGTGACGTTTTCAGAATACGTCCCGAATGTGCATTGCGGCCCAGGACATTGTGACGATTTGTTAAATTCGTCGCGATTCTATGACGTATTCCTGTTTTTCGTCACGGATGTGCACTGATGGATATTGAAGCCCAAAACACCGCGACGATTTGTTAAATTCGTCGCGATTCTACGACGTATTCTGGTTTTTCGTCACAGATGTGCACTGATGGATATTGAAGCCCAGAACACTACGACGATTTGTTAAATTTGTCGCAATCCAGTCCAGGATGCTGTGACATTTTAGCAGATTCGTCGCGATCAACAGATAACAAATAGTCATGTTAGGAATGGAAAAAATTGATAAATTAAAAAATAAAAAATCAACAAATAACAAATAGTCATGTTATGAATGGAAAAGATCTAAAAATGAAAAAACCTAAAAAGACAAAAATAACAAATAGCCATGTTATAAATGCAAAAAAATTGAAAAATTGAAAAAGAAACTAAAAAATAGCTAATGGTGGCGGCGGTTGACCGCATCCGCGCACCCATAGCCTCTGCTTGGCGCGCAAAAAAAGGGGCTGAAGGGGACTCGAACCCACAACCTCATTGTTTGGTGGTGTATGAGCTACCACTGAGCTAGCTTTTGTTTTGTGATTTATGTCACTGATACATGTTAGTTATACTACTTACCAAGCCATGTCAAAATAAAAAAATGATGCAGCAATGAGAGTTCGAACCCTGACCGCTGGAGACAGGAACCATCATCTTACCACTGCACTATGATATCATGGGTGTCTTGCTCTAGCATTTTCTCATACTTGGAATGGAGTGGCCATTTGGACCAATCAGGTTGTGCCACATCACTGATTTAAGATGAAGAACACATAAAAAGTTCATATGTTTTCTTTTTAATCCAAATTTTAATTTTCTAACTGGTATTTCTCCTTCATAGTAACTCCAAATTTGGTAGGGTTTTTTCCTACTTTCTTCTAAAATCACACTCCTTCATTTATTGGTGATAGTTGTTTCCTACCACTGCGACACTTCATGAGTTGTGATGAATTGATGATAGTTTGAATTATATACATATAATTTGAGCTTCGGGACCACGTGGTAGCACTGTGTTGGTCGAGTTTCTTCGTCGTGACCACATGGCACACGCTGAGCTCCTTTCCCCATTGTTTTTTCATTTTAATCTTACTTAAAATTTGAAACTAGTGTTTCTCGGTCATAGTAACTCTAAATTCATTGATTCTTTTTTCTGATTTTTTGTAAAGGTATGGTAAAGTTATGATACACAAGGTTATGGTAAAGTTTGTAGTGCATATGAATTCGAAAATTTCGAAAGATATGATACACTACAATGTTCAAGTAGTGTTTTATGATATTATTTGAATTATGATAGTGTAAATTCGAGATGTAAGTTTGAATTACTCCTAATAAACTGTTGTTGAAATCATTTTTCATTTGTTAAAGTTGTAGATCTTGGTAGAGAATGATTTTAGAAAATTTTAGAAAAAAAAATCATCAAATTTGGAGTTAGTATGAGGCAGAAAAACTAGTTACAAGTTTTAGTCAAAGATTAAAAAGAGAAACACACTTGTTCATCTCAATTCATAGCAATTGCAATTTCTGTTTTTAATCTTCGGATAAAACTTGTAAACTGTTTTTCTTCCTCATACGAACTCCAAATCGGTTGATTCTTTTCCTAATTTTTTCTAAAATCGAGATGTTTTACTCAGTGCCATTTTTTGTATCATATTCACTATTTCTTGGTTGCTTTTCATACAACATAACTTTTCCAACTAAAAAGCGAATATAAAAAACATGTTTTTCCATAATAATTGCTAATATAACTTAATATTCTCTAATGTTATGGTCAACATGAGATGGTGTCAAAAATTGAGGTGCATACAAGTTTGGTCACGTTATTAGTTGTTCAAATCTCAAAGTTTGTTTTCAATTGTAGTAAACTATGTGAGTCTTGTGTCCTATTTGTGAACATCTATAATCTCACTTTATCAAAACAATATGAATTTTTTATAGGAGCATTATACACTTAAAATATGGTTTCATGTCAATTTGTAGAATGTTTTGAACAAAATTAACTATTGTTATCATTATTTTACAACAAGGTGACTAGTAGAAGTTCGAGTTTTCCCTACAAGTCAATTAAATTTTTCGTCAATCTCTTAGTTGCAGTGTTGCCGTAAACGGCCGTTTAGCCCGTGTACACACCGTGTAAACGCTACTCGGCAGACATCCGTGCAGTTTAGGGTCTAAACGGTTCATTACACAGTTAGTCCGTGTACACGGTCAAACTCGGTCAAACACGAATTAAACAGCTTACAAAAAACGGCAAAACACGGTTTTACTCAGCGTGTAGGCCGTGTAATGGAACGTTTTGGTGATGAGCAAGAGGATGATCGGTGATTGTTGATTGGTTGTTGGTTGCACATCAATGTTTTTATCCATCTTATGAATTTTTTTCACTTTTTGTTACCATCATGTGACTTGTGAAATATGTCTCTTATTGTATTTCACCGATTGGTCATGTATGCTGTGTCTATGTGACTTCTAGTCATCAAACACTAGTGAATTAGTGAGTGGTCTGGACACATTTATTCAAAATTCAGTGAGGTGCTGATGTATTTTGAGAATAGGGAACTGTCAACTATAGGCTTAGAATGCTCGTTTTCTCTCATTCGTACAAAACCGTGTAACCCGTGTACATGACGTGTACACAACGTTTACACGGCCTACACACTAAACAAGGGTAACCCGTGTCCACGACGTGTACACAACGTTTACACGGCCTACACACTAAACAAGGGTCGAACGAATGACTACCGTTTAGCGTGTAGGGCAACATTGCTTAGTTGTGGCCTAGAATGGACCATAGAAGCCTAAATATGATTTTTTTTTATTTTTTAATCTTATTAGAGGTACATATAAGTCAATTTGGAATTATTTTCAATAAAGATATATAAATTTATTTAAACTATAAAAACTAGTAAATCGGTTCTATAACTATTAAGATTACTAAAAACAAATAAGATTCAGTATAGTACTTAAGCCTGCCACTGGGGAGGGTATGGACAAATCCACTCTTGTTCATACCCAAATCCAAATAATTATTATCCACTTCTTACCCTCCCCATTCCCACCCATACCCAATGGATAACTAGTTTTGTACTAGATTCTATACATACCCAATTGATTATTTGCACCCTCCCCACACCCTACCCTCCCCATTTCTTCAATGGATAATTATTTTCTACCCATACCCTCCCCATTTGAGGTGGGTGTGGATTTGAATATGGACAATGGATAAAAACAACATGCCTAATAGTACTTTTGAAAAATATATTTGAGTATACAAAATATATTATTTTGCAATTTACTTCAAAAGGTGCTTTGAAATGAAAAAAGAAAACGAAAAATATTAATATGTGAAGTACATGCAACAGGCCTGATTTCGGCCCATTTAACAACTACGGCCCAGAAGCCCGACTCATCCTATCCGTCCACATTCCAAATCAACAATTGATATCGATACTCAGATGTATAAAAACCTACCTCCCAAAACCCTACCTCCTCATCTCGTTCACCTCAGATCCGTCGCCTCCCTTCTCTCTCTCAGACTCCTCTTCAGATCCCTACCACGCCTCTCCCTTCCCTCTTTCCCCAGCCTCCTGCACAACGCCGCCCCTCCCCGCCCCGGCGCCTCCCATGGCGCTAGCCGCCTCTCCCCCTCGCGCCCTCCGCCTTCCACCTCCGCTCGCCGCTCCGGATGCCCGTCGCTTCTTACCTCTGCTCCCCGCGCCCGCCTCTCACCGCACCCACTGCTCACCTCTGCTCTCACCACCGGCAACGCCTGAATCCAGCAATCCGCCGCTCCGAATGGACCCAGGGTACAACCCGCGGACGGTGGAGGAGGTGTTCCGCGACTTCAAGGGCCGCCGCGCCGGGATAATCCGCACTCTCACCACCGGTAGGCCGCAGATCGATTTCCCTTTTTTTTTGTGGCTGACGATGGGACTTCATGAATGGAGTTTCAGTTTTCCTGCCACCTGTGGGGGGTTTGTCTGATGGTGTCGTGACTTGTTTGAGCTTGTTGTTGCTGCAGATGTGGAGGATTTCTACCAGCAATGCGACCCGGGTGAGTGAATTGTTGCTCGTAATTGCGGCGTAGCGCAATTTTGGGTTGCTTTTGCCCTCTGTTTTTTTTGTTCCGTGCTCCTGGTTTTTCTTTTGGCGTGTACTGCATTTTTCACGCAGCGATGCGTGTTCTGTCGAAATTCTCTGGTCAATATTTTTTCCGTTTTATACATTCTACTAGGTATATGGCCAGTGATGATTAATGAACAGTTCAGATTAACCCAACGTCCGCAGATTGCTCAGATTGGATGGCTTTTAACATCTTATTAATCTTAAATTAACATCCTTAATGCTTAGTTTTCCACCTTTGTGTGTGTGCTCGCATGAATGCCTTCCAATCTGTGGGAATAAGACCCTGCTCGGCTGAAAAGTGCCGCATATGCAGGGGTCACCCGTTTGAGTTTGGGTTGTTGGGTTTGATATCAGTGGGTCCTGCTTGGTAGGTGCAGTGTGATTCTTCTGTCCTAACAATAATCCATGTAGTTCTTTTGACTACATGCCTGCAAGCTGCAATGATAGGAGCTCTGTCTCCATCTTTCCTGCTTGGTGTATGTAACTGAAGGCTTCTGGCAGTTGAGACCCCAGAGGCCGAGACCTCAGGTTCTGACCCGCCGCATCAAGATTGAGGAATTGTTTGATGCCATAGTAGTCTCTGTCCTTTTCTGCTTGTGGAGTGTTTGATGAAATGCCTATTAGGACATTCATGCGTTTATTTTAGATATGTTACTTCAGCAAATATTGAACCTCATTGTGCCATAGTAGTCTCTGTCCTTTTCTGCTTGTGGAGTGTTTGATGAAGTGTCTGATAATGATATGAATTAAAGCCTCCTAGGCATTAGGCACGAACCACATGTTAATGACTGGGTAGCACTAACTCATTTTCTGAATCTTTCTAACTATAGAGGGCTAGTTTTAAAGCTAATGTGATATCTGACTATGTGATAGCATCTATGCGATAACATCTTCACAACAATCTTTTTCTTGTATCTATGGGAAAGAAATTCATTTCATAGTGGTATACCTCTTTTTATGGTTGCTTAAACGAATTGGCAAAACAGAAAGGGAATTACACTGCTTGACACTCAACATGTCTTTTCTCTGAAATCTGATATGCTAATTTTACATTTGGAGGCCACTACCCTGGTTTGTATGTAAAAGTAAAGAGAGTCACATGATTTCATGATATTTCTTTATGTGCATTGCAGTTGGGTGTGTCAACGAATATGTATCATGTGCTTTGAATTAGCTCTTTTATTCTAACAGTTCTTGTATCGTAACATTTACATGGCTGTGAAACTACATTTGAAACTTCATGTTGGTATTGTTTGCTCACTTATGCTTGCTCTGCAGGCTGTCATGGTTGCCCCTGATGGAGAGTTCCAAGTTGTGGACCATTTAAAGATGTGGAGTTCACAAGGGCAAGAGTTGACTGTAAGTATATTCCAACGATATAATTTGATGCTACTAGGTGGACAAAAGGCTTGCTGTAGCTACGGAGATACCCAGGCTTCTTTGTGTTCCTGTTAAACTTGTTATTATTCGCTTTGGCAGGTTTCGATAGTAGAGAAATACATTATGCTAGTAGTGCACTCTAATTACGAACCATGGTTGCCTTTGGTTTGAGCAATTTCTCATTTCTTAAAATAGAAAAATTAACCTATAACTTGAGTCTTGGTCCTGTGGCTGTTCTTCCTGTTTGACGCATGTTCATCTGTGTGGATTGTAGTCTTTTACCTGCTAACTTATAAATAAAAGAAGCATTAAAACATCAAATTGTACCTTGTCCTGTTTGTCAGCAATCACCATTAAAATTTCTTTCTATGGCTACTCTACCTATGTTGTCAACCACTTGCACTTGATATTGCACTGAATCAATTTTTCATTTCCATATGTTTGCAGTTTGGTAATTCAAGTCAAAAAATAACATGATAAATAAGATGGACATATCTTGTATAAAATGTCGTTGCCTGCAGCATATAAGGATCCAGTTACTGTTAGTCCTCCTTATGTTTGTAGAGCATTGCCTCTTGCTCTTTATGTTTTATGAAAAATAATATATGTCCAATTATGTAGGGCAACTAGATTGGAAGAGAGCATAGCAGTCTCATACAAAGTTATCAAACAAAACTTTCTGATAAACCATGCATTGCTATTTCCTTTATCGCCTAAGAATTAAAAGACATCAATAATAGATCAATGAACATAGTTTTCTTTAGAAAGAGATTACCGAATGTATACTTACCACAACTATGGTGTATGTGTCGCTTTTCCTCTACTTTTCTATTTTTCCTTGATATGTATGTGTGCTCCAACCTCTGGATCCTATTATTACTTATTAAATATTCCCAGGGACTCAATATCTCATTCTGTCTAGTATTATCTTGCATTGCGTCTCTACCTTTGGATTCCAACAATTAGTAGTTCAATAATCCATGGATAAGATTATAATAGTATCTCTAGTTGTTTTCATCTCTGATTTAGATTTCTGTGTGTGAGCAGATTGTTGTGTTGCCTGAATGAGCAATGAAAAATAGGAAAAACGATATCGATTAACTTCGGTGTTCCTTCTGCATGGTTTGTAGACTGTTAGTAGCAGCTATCCCATTCTGTAAATGCAAGCACTGGAGCTAAGATTTAATTATATGCTCGGTTAAACATGTATAAGTCACATTCCCATGTTCTAGATGTGTGATTTCTGAAATTTAGAGAAATTTACTCTCTAAATAAGAAGTGATGTAACTTGCATGACCTGTTATTATACTATGTTTCATCTTTTTATCAGAGGTATGAGAACATTTGATCTTTCATTTGAGTGATTCTCAATTGTTCTATTTTGTCGCTTGTTGATTTGGGACATGTGCTTCTTTGGAATGATTAGTTAGCACTTGAAACCTATTAAATTATCCTTGCTTGTCTTCTTAATTAGTGCTTGATTTTGAGCAGCGGACCTGCAATTCACGATCCGATTCCAACTCCAAATGTACAGTTGAATAGCGAGTTGATGCAGAGCCGCAGAGGGAGTATCTAGATTAGTCTTTTCTAATTGGATTCCGGTTTCCTTTATTTCAGGATTTATACGAACTCGCAAGGAATCAGAGAAAAGAGTGGCAGAATAACGAAGAGGAAGGTGCAGTGTTTTAGGAATGGTAGACATCTGAAAGCATGTGTTATCTGCCTCAATATCCGATTGTGTTTCTTTGGGTTTTTTTTGCCCAGAGATTGTATCCGATTGTATCTGATTTGTCTGTTCATTGAATTTTGGTAAATGTGTTGGAAAAATGTACCCTCTGAAAAATGGGTTGAAGATGGGCTAATTTTGCTAATTTTATGCTGGAATATAATTCTGAAATGGGCTGTGGTGGGCCAAAATTTTTATCTGTTGGGCTTAAAATTTTTGCCATGTCATCGTCCACGTACGGTGCCACGTCATTGTCCACATAGGATGCCACGCCATCGTCCACGTAGTATTCCATGTCATCGTCCACGAAGGATGCCACGTCATTGTCCACGTAGGATGCCACGTCATCGTCCACGTAGGATGCCACGTCATCGTCCACGTAAGATGTCATGTCATTGTCCATGTAGGATGCCATGTCATCGCCCACGTAGGATGCCACGTCATCATCCACATAGGATGCCACAGCTGCCATGCGTGTAGCAATCCGTGACGATTTTATTTTGTCACGGATAGTGAGCCATGGGTTGAGCTGCATGGGCCTCGGGCTGCTCCGTGACGATTCAGATACGTCACGGATCGCGACGTTTATTAAGGGAACGTCGAGAGATTTAATCAATGACGCTCATTCCACCACGAAAATGTAAATCATCGCGGATGCTGATTTGCGATGAATTTTATTTAATCCGTGACATAATGGTTACGTCACAGATTAAATAATTTCTTGTAGTAGATGAGATGGAGTCTCTTGAAAAGAATGGTACTTGGGATTTAGTGCAATTGCCCAAGGGTAAAAAGACCGTTCGTTGCAAATGGATTTTCAAGAGAAAGGAAGAAAGGTATAAAGCAAGGTTGGCTGCTAAAGGCTATATCCAAATTCCAGGTATTGATTTTAATGATGTCTTTTCTCCAGTTGTTAAGCATAGTTCCATTCGTACTTTGTTGAGTATTATTGCTATGCATGATTATGAGTTGAAGCAGTTAGATGTTAAAACTGCGTTCTTGCATGGGGAGTTAGAAGATGTCCTTTATATGGACCAACCTGAAGGTTTTGTTGTCCTAGAAAAGAAAACCTCGTTGTAGATTAAAGAAATATTTTTACAGCTTGAAACAATATCCTAGGCAATTGTATAGGAGATTTGACTCCTTTATGATAGCTGTGTCTATTTGAAGACAGTTAATGGTTCAACTATTTATTTGCTTCTTTATGTTGATGATATGCTGATTGCTGCAAAAGATAAATCAGAAATAGCTAAGCTGAAGGCACAATTGAATTTAGAATTTTAGATGAAGGATCTTGGTGCAGCCAAGAAAATTCTTGGTGTGGAAATTATCAGAGATAGAAAATGTGGTATGTTATACCTCAGTTAGTGAGATTATATTGAGAAGGTTCTTCGTCATTTTAATATGCAAGATGCAAAACCAGTGAGTAGTCCGTTAGCTCCACATTTTAAATTGTCCTTAGATTTATGTCCAACTTCAGATGAAGATATTAAGTACATGTCTAGAGTTCCATATTCAAGTGTTGTTAGTTCACTTATGAATGCCATTGTCTATTCTCTTCCTGATTTAGCTCATGCAATGAGTGTTGTTAGTAGATACATGGCTAATCCTGGCAAAGAGCATTGGAATGCAGTTCAGTGGATTTTCAGATATCTACGTGATACTTCAAATGCTTGTTTTCGGTTTGGGAAATCTACACGTGGACTTGTTGGTTATGTTGATTCTGATTATGTTGGTGATTTGGATACTAGGAGGTCTCTCACAGGTTATGTTTTCACCATTGGCAGTTGTGATGTGAGTTGGAAAGCACATTTACAGGCTACTGTTGCTTTTATCCACTACTGAGGCTGAATATATGGCTGTTTCTGAAGCTGCTAAAGAAGCTAGTTGGTTGAGAGGTTTATACTCTGAACTTTGCAGGATTTCTTCTTGCGTTACTATACATTGTGATAGTCAAAGTGCTATTTGCCTTACTCAAGATCAGATGTTTCATGAGGGAATAAAGCACATTGACATCAGATATTATTTTATTCGAGATGTTATTGCTCGAGGTGGTGTTATTAAAGTTCACAAGATTCATACTTGTGACAATCCCGCTGATATGATGACTAAGTCTGTTCCTACAGCTAAGTTTGGACTATGCTCAAGCTTGGTTGGGATTAAAGTGTAAGTACTAGTGATTTTTGGCGCCGGTGATTATTTATTATTGAAGTGAGTTCATTGATGATACTTCATTCGTTGCAAGATGTAATCCGTCTCAAGGTGGAGTTTGTTTGATATGATTTAACGTGAGTCTTGTGGGGACGCCTGGAGGACCCACGGTTCGAGTTATGTGTTTAGCGGATTTGTTTCCGTATTTGGATGCAGTCAGTTTAGTCCACCATATATACATCTTATAAGCCGCACAGGAAGAGCGAGAGGGCTCATTGTATTCCTACGTTGTAACTCTCTCATCATAGTGAAGATCGCCAATTGGCGCCCGTGGTTTTTTCCCGCAAGGGTTTTCCACGTAAAAATTGTGTCTCATGTTCGATCTTGTTTTCGCATTATTTGCTAACAGCTTGCTTCATGCATGGGATGTGTTTCCTCTAGGTGTGCTCGACCCGTTCCTTGATGTTGCACCTATTCCAGCAATTAAATTCCCTACCCTTCCCCATGACCGCATACTACATGCCCTAGAACATGTTTTGCAATCACAACTCCGTCGCGGCACCCGGCACGTCCTCATCAAATGGACAGACATGCCTGAAGCTGAAGCCACAAGGGAACCAGTTGATGCGTTCAAGGCAGCACACACTACGTTCCACCTCGAGGACGAGAGAGATGTTATGACTGGAAGAGTATATGAAAGAACAAAGAGGACTTGTGGCTGAAGAGAGCAACCGTCAAGGAGAAGACACGCTCAGTAGAAGTTTACTTCTATTTGAATTTGTGTTAGTCGATTGTCTGTGTGTTAGTCAGTTGTAAACAAGTATCCTATAACTATCGTACTTTGAGATAATAGAGGCATGCTTGGAGATTGATTAGATCTCCTGGTGTCTGTATGCAACTTCCCTGTCTTCCTCTCTGAGGACCATGTGTGGTTCGAGGACCGGTGGATGGTCGCTTCCTTGTGTGATGAGTGATTGACAACGTTGTGTGGACTGATTCTTGGCTAAGTATTGCAGGTGCAGGTTGCGGCTTGACTCGTGTTGGTGCAGGTGAAGAACAAGCGCGAAAGGTCATTGCCCGTGAGGCCTCCAGGTGTGGAGAAGACAAGTAGGCTTCGTTCGGGGGACCCGGTGGCCAGTGGGGTCAAGTGCGGGCCGCATGGTGGCATGAACAGCAAGATGAAGTCGTGGACAGTTTCTTGGTTGAGCCTCAAAACCAAGGTCGACCCGGGACTACGTGGGAGCCAAGTCATGAGTGGAGATTGGCGGAGGCTACACCGAGTTTGCGGGGTTTCCGGTGCTTCACCAGAAAACCACTAGGTTCCTTGGTTGATCCACAAAGCCAAGACCGAAGAACCGAAGACGGTGCTTTGCGGCGGTGCCGGACCGGTCCGACCGGTGGGTACCCGGTCGACCGGTGAGGAGCACCGGTCGACCGGTGTGCGGCGACGCGATCTAGAGACTTCGAAGCGGAGGACACGCGTCGGGATCGCATGGCTTGCGTCGAGGCTACGCAGGGTGCGGTCGCCGGGCATTCGTCCGATGGTGAAGACATGAAGACTTCCAAATCCGCCCTTGAGGGGCTTGTATCCCTAGTTATTAGGAAAGGGCATTTTAGACAATCGGTTGCCTCCATACAACCCAAGAGGTGAGAGGATGGCAGCCAACTCTTGGAACCCTAGCTCATTTGTTTTCCTATTTTCCTTCCTATTTTCCTTAGGTTTTCCATAGGACTAGCTTGAGAGCTTCATGGTGAGATCTTGTGAGAGGGTTGGATGATCGGGCGGCAAGCTAAACCTTGTATGAACCTTTGTTGCATGTATAGATGATTCGGTGTGGTTCCTCAAGGTTTGGATGTGTTGTTCCCGGTTGTTCTTGGTGGTGATTTTCGGAGCCCTCTCTTGGTGATTTCTTTGGGTTGTTTTCGGGACCTTTCTCTTGGGAATTTGATGGGGGAAATTTGTGGAACCCTTCATGGTTCTTTGGGCTGTGATTCCCCTCCCAATTCCGTGAGTAAAAGGGCTCGATTTTGAGGTTTTCCGAGTTCTAGGGTTTGTGGTGTTCTTGGCGGGATTTCTTCGATTCCTCCTGTTTGGACAAGTTTTGGTGGGATTAAACTTGGCTATGGACTCCTCATGAGGTGTTCCTAATATCCCCAAAGTCTTGTTCAAGTCCGTGAAGCGATTCGGGAGATCAAGGTTTGGATTTGGGGTAGTTGACTCGTGGGTGCCGATCATCCCGAGCTGCCCGGTGCTACACCGGTCGACCGGTGCTCTTGGCCGGTCGACCGGTGCAACCCTCGGTGGGTTTTTGCTCGGGTGAACGTCTCGGTATGTTCGCCGTTGTCTCGTGTTCTTTCTTGCCGTTCCGAGTTTGGATCGGTTTGGTGGTCGGTTGGCCTGTTTGGTGATTTGGGGGCTTTCAGGCTTGGACCGGTCTGACCGGTGTGTTACACCGGCCTGACCGGTGTGAAGAAACTTAGTGGAAGTTGCCAACTCTCACCAGCAGGGACCGGTCTGACCAGTGGTGCTCACCGGTCTGACCGGTGTTGGTATGTAGACTCGAGGTTTGGTGTTCCGCTGCGTTCTCAGGTCGGAAGCTTGTGTATTGGTTCCTAGGTCCAGTGGCACTCCAGTGGCTGCGTGGGCTTGGCCAATTTGGGTAGTGAGTCGGAGACGTGTGTTGGAAGCCGTGTTCATCTAAATGCATGATTGAATAAAAATTACATCTTATTATTACAAATGCATGATTGAATAAAAATTAAAAAATACACCTTATTATTACATTTTTTCTACACAATGAAAATAATAATATAAAACATTTTTCGTTGATATTGAAAATGCGTATGATGTCACACATGCATATATGTTAATCCTGATAAATCTAATTTGAAATTTAATAATGTACTACCTCCATCGATTTTTATTTGACGTTCGGACCAACCATCTCTGTGTAGTCCTAGTAGTAATGGTTGTCTGATTTTCCATCAGATAGTACAACAACAATTCAATCGAAATAAATTAAGTTAAGGAGCAGCCGGCGGCTATACACTACTATATTGTTCAATGAATAGCTAGGGTGTCGTACCGGCCGGCATTAGAGCGAAAGTCATATAAGGCATCTGAATTCTTTGGTAGCCGCAAGTTCCAATTATAAAATAGAGATTTATTACGGTACTCAATACCACTCTGTACCACCAGTTGAAAAAGACTCGTATGTAATATAAAAGGACTTATATGTAAGGATCTGACGGTTGAGATTTATTCGGTACCACCAGTTTTTTTATGGTGGTTCGAGTGGTATTCATAGGTGGTATCAGTAATATATGGGTATTATCGGAACAAAATAATATTATTATAATATATCGATCAAGTATTTTTATGTAAGTTTGGCAGAGGTTTTTTCCAAATAATATATATCGACCAAATTACCATTTTTACCTATAGTAAAAAACTGAAAAAAGAATGATAATATCACCATATTACCGTTGGGTAGTATTGTGTACAGTAAAAATCCTCATGAATAATATCTTGAATGCCGTGCCTCCTGTGTTGTAAACTTTTGTTTAAATGATCTGGTGTTACAAAGTGATAATGACATGGGATACGTTCAGTGAGCATCCAGATCGGTTGCATTTGGAGCGAAGGTTGATGCACGCACATTTTCTCTATTATGTACATGAGAGCCGGCCAAAAAAAAACAGATTATGATCGTACAAGACAGCGATGGTTCGGCTGCTAACATTTGGAGTCGTCATTTGACCGAACAATGGCGGAGCACTCAACTACATTTTTAATAAATAGTTGTCTTTTTCAATTTGGATTTTGCAAAAAGGCTTTATGCATGAGATTATTTGTCTAGTTCATTGTCTTTTCTGAAGTACCCTCTACGTCTCCAATTAAATGTATTTGGAGCTACAATGACGTGTTCTAATTAACCATCTTTGCCTACCCTTACTAGTCCCGCCCATGCGCCTGCACGGCTGCACCTATCTCAGTCTTATCCCCTCGTCTCCCCTCACACAAATCATTGCTACTAGTAATTTATTTGTCAATTGCATTGCTCAGTGGTTCAATCCTCCGACGACATTAAATTGGAGACCAAGGGAGCACACTCTCCATTTCACAAAACCTGACGTTTATAGCAGCGACACGATTTCTAAAACACAACTTTGACCTCTTGTTATCACAGAAATATATATGAACGTATTTTTCAAGACAAATCTGTTCATATAGTTTTAAGATTCGAAAACTCAACAACTTAACAGTTATTGATAATTTATATTTCCAATTTTTAACTCAAAACTTTTTCTAAACATCAGGTATTGTGTAATTGAGCGAGTAGTCATATGCTATAAGCTATGATCGGGACGTGATTCCCCCTCCCACCACGAAACCTTGGTCTAGCCTCCGCTCGAAGACGCACAATATATAGCTGCTAAGTTTTGAACACACAATACTATCGAATTGGAGCCTGCTTGCACCCTGCTCTCTGATCCATGGCTTTCTACCGTGGATCTGCCCTTTCCCTGCTCCAACTTCGAATGCTCCCTAGTGTCAAACAGTCCCGAGCAATATGTGGAAACACACGGGATTTTAGTAAGATTTACCGTGTGCCGGCGACGAGGATACGAGAGCGTGTGCCCACACATGATGGGAGGGTCTCGGCCACTTCTTTGGAGCATGTGAAAGAGGAGTCATCGCAGCACTCGGCTGCGTCGTGGGTAGAGCGCTGGCTCCCTACGGCGGCGAGGCCATATGCCATGCTTGCCCGTCTCCACAAACCTGACGCCATTTGGCTGTACGCATGGCCTTGCATCTGGTATGTTATGTTACTACTCCTTATTGGAGCTTCATCTCCGCGCCGCGCTCTTGTGCCGCATGTTCTTTATGGCCTTGTTTGGCATGACTGCATTAATGTCTAGATCATGCCTTGGCTCTGGAATGCATCTACCGCTATGATTATATTCGGATGTCTTGATGTGCGTTGTACGATTAGAATTATATTTCTCACCGTGGTGAAATAGAAGTCGCACATGAATTTTTTGATCTTATCCAACCACCTTCCACTCGCCGCCTAGTCTCCATTCCCAACCCGCGCCTCCCCTCTTTCACCCTCCCCCTCGCCCACCGACGCGACGACCTCGCCGACGCCGTCCCCGGCGAGGCATGCCGTCCAATTTCTAGCCCCTCCCTCCACCACCATCGCTCCTTTGCTCAAGCTCCCTTCGGCTCCTAATTCTTCGACTCCCCTGCCCTGACACTGGTGCATCCGCCTTCCTCCGCCGTCTAGCTACCGGTGCCTCCGCCCGCCTCCTCCTTCGGGTCGGCCTTTCGTCGCCGACTCTTCCTCCATGGTCGACAGTAAGGGCCCCTTTGGCAGGGCTTCGGCTGTGGCTACTCTAATAAAATGGCTTCTTTGGTGAAGCTGAAGCCATTTTGTAAAGTGTTTGGCAAAATGGCTGTGGTTGTGGCTTCTATGTCACATGTGGGGAAGAAGTCGCGGGAAGCCACTATTTTTGGCTTCACCTCCATAGTACAAATTGCAAAATGGCTTCTTCATGGCTTCAGCTTGGAAGCCGTTTTTTGGTTAGGGGTTTGGCAGGGCTTATGTAGAAGCCATTAGAGAAGCACTTGGAAAAGCCCAGCCAAAGATAATTTTTTAATTTTAACCTTTTTTAAAAATTATTTTTATAAATAACACCTGGGGAACTTTATTTGCACCGGGTGACCCTTTTGGCCGCGCCTGGCGGCGTGGCGCGGCAGCCCGGCCTCTCCGCCGCGCGCGGCTGCATGTGGCGCGCGCAAGCCCGGGCCCACGCCCGCGGGGGCGCGCGCGCGCCGCATGTGGCGCGCGCGGCCGGCCCCTGCGCGCGCGCGCGCGCGCCGGCGCGGCCAAAGGGTCACCCGGTGCAAATAAAGTTCCCCGCGTGTTATTTATAAAAATAATTTTTAAAAAAGGTTAAAATTAAAAAATTATCCGGCCCCTAAGCATTTTCCCTCTGGAAACCCCGAACCTATAATCTTGAAACTCTAAGGTCACTGGAGTAGGAGAAGAAGGTGATGATGATGAAAAAATTGAATGAGTACGAGAGCCTCTAAATCACACGAGTGAGATATATATTTTCCTTAAAAGTACTGTTGATAAAAGAAAGAAAAATGCCGAATAGAGGTGCTTGACGACATCGGGGAAAAATCAACCTAGTTGAGTCAGCGATCTGGACCCATGTGTTGGTGGCTCAGCTGCAGGGTAGTACTGCATAGGACCATCATCCAATATAAGTATAGTACTGCATAGGACCCATGTTGTGTTTGTAATAACGAAGAGAGCTGCATGTTGTTAAAAAAACGAAGAGAGCTGCATCATTTTTGCTTTATTACAGGTCAATTACAATAGCAGCGAAGAAAGGAGAGCTCCCAGATATGAAAATGCTGGCACTCTTTGGACTTGGCACGGTTGTCTTGCGGGGTGCTGCCTGCACAATGAACGACCTTCTCGACATAGACATTGATAAGAAGGTGATTTTATTGGTTTTTCTTTTCAAAATTCAGAGAGATTGTTTTTTACTTTTTAATAGGTGCCACTGCAAAAGTTTTTCTTAATTTACCTACTACTCAATTATAAAATTGAAGTTTATAAAATTGTCGCCATCATTAAATTAAAGGACCTTTGTTACGGTACTGGTGAAATACCATAAAGTACTTGGAAAGTATCTGTAGTACTATGGTACTTTCCTTTCTTATCCTTCCGGAAAAAAGAATTCAATAAATTTACACATAATTAAAATGGTATCATAGCAACTTCTTAATATTATTGTTACTTTCTTGGTCCTTCCACTGTTCGATTTCATCAAATGGACGGCTCATTAATCTCAAGTACTCTAAAATTTCTCTAAACTAAAATAAGGTTTAGTTATAGACGTGCTCTAGAAATCGCTATATTTCCCGACACATTCTGCCATATAAATCCACCGGCGTGCAGATGAGAAAAAGTTAGGTTATTAATCCTTATTTTTTTTCCTTGTCAAGACCGCATATAAAAGTTAGATCAAACTATTGCACGAAGCTATTACTCAATGAATTTACCTAGGCAATTGCATCACAGCATCTAATAACGAGCATGGTTCTCTTGTAAGTTATAGGTTGAGCGGACAAAAAGCAGGCCACTTGCATCAGGTGCTCTAACTCCTGCTCAAGGATTTTACTTCCTTGTATGTCAGGTTTTACTGTGGCTCGGTTTTCTTCTTCAACTGAATAACCGTAGGTATGTTAGACATATTAATTCCAAGTGTAACTGTAATGCAATTCCACTTAGTTCTTCATTTTCCACTAGAATCTCTCTTGTTCTAAATCAAGGAATTCAGTTAGAATATCTCTACTGGCGGTGGTATTATATATTAATTAGTTTTAATAATATACATATACTATAATTAGTCACCTGTTATTGTCTGTTGTGTTCTTATTATAGCCTTATTATGGGAGCTTCTTGGCTTGTTCTGTTTTTCACTTATCCCCTGATGAAGAGGCTCACAAACTGGGTATGTATGAAACACAATGAAGCTTGAATTAAATGCGTTCGTGTTTATGGAGAGTTCAAATAGTTGCTCTTTATTTAATCCACTTATAACAGCCTCAAGCCTTTCTTGGCGTAACCGTCAGCTGTGGCGTTTTCCTTGGATCAGTTGCTATTAAAGACAGCTTAGATTATGCTGTCCTCCTTCCAATGTATTTTGCTGGGATATGTTGGACGCTGGTATATGACACAATATACGCACATCAGGTATTTATTGGTTGAGGTGTTTGTATAATTGTAATTTTCCCATGGGAAAACAATCATATTGGGTCCTTGTACACCCATGCATTGCAGGACACAAACGATGACCTAAAAGCAGGAGTTAAGAGCACAGCCCTAACTTTTGGAGATCATACCAAGTACTGGCTTAGTGGCTTTAGTGCTTCATGCATTAGCAGCTTAGCACTCCATGGCTACAATGCACACCTTGGTTGGTGCTAAGCATCACATTTGCTATACCATGTTTAGTAAAATCGTTACATTTTCACTAGATTATGAATTTTTGTCTTAATCATGTGGAACAGCGTGGCCCTACTATCCTTTCCTGGCAGCTGCGGCTGGACATTTAGCGTGGCAGGTTTCAACTGTCGACTTATCCGACAGATCAGATTGCAACAGGAAGTATATGTCCTTACACTGAATCTTCTTGTTTAAATGCATTCTGACGAACAGTGAATATGTTTGTTGATTATATTTTATTAGTACTAATTCTTTGAATTCCTGCTTTGCAGATTCATATCAAATAAGTGGTTTGGAGCATTGGTATTCGGTGGAATTTTATGTGGGAATCTTACATCATGATAATTGAGGCATGTCTGTAAATAATTCTCTATCATAGTAATATCAATCTAATAGTAGCTCTGTTAGAACAAAAAACAAGTTTGTAGTTATATTTTTGGAGCATATACAGACAACTTCTTCAGTCATAGTAATAAAGGCATCATTCTGAGAAAGAACTCTTTTCTTCTAAGCAGTGTTTTTGAACCTCTGTTTTTCCAGATCATATATCCAAACTGCTCATTAAGTGTGGATTGTTTTGCTACTCCAACAACAGCACCAGCAACATAGTCCTTTGTCCCAAGCTAGTTGGGGTAGGCATTGTTTTGCTACTCCATTTGCAAAAAAAAAAATCAAGAAGGTAGAGAGATCAGCTTGGAAACAATTATACTACGACCCACAACCCAGAATGTTGAAAACCTTTATTGCAGAGAATGCCAGAAATCATAAATATATTTGGAATGTTCAATTGCAATACAGCTCAGTGATAGGCTGCTTTGTAAAGGCAAAACAGCCATTTCAGTCCCCTAAACTTTGCATGCACCAAGGGTCAAATTGGTCCCTCAACTTTCGGAATGGTCAATCTAGTCCTTTAATTTTTATTTTTGGATCAAACATGTTCTTTGTATTCACACGGAGCTCCATGTTTGCATAAAACTAATGCGAAAAGTTATTTTTACCCTTGGCTTCTTCTTCCCCTCAATTTCAAACATACATTAACATTATTATCCAATTTAATAATGTGTTGCTACATCCTCAGCAATTATCTACATCTGCTGAAGGTATATGTATTGTCCTTACATGTTGCTGCTCTAGCACCTTCAACGCTGCAGCCATGTACACCTGCAAAGGCGCTAATCATGCATATCCCGGTCATCATGCACTCTTTATTCTTTATGATAGCCATACCCTCACACCATTCAAGCAGCCGCCTGGCGGATGGGAGTAAAAATGATGGTGCCCTTCTGGGTCTCCATGGATTTTGCTTGCTCGTTGGAGGGGAGATGGAGATGTGGCCCTGCCTGCTGTTTTGCTCCAAGTGCTTGGAGTTGGAGCTCGTGTTGCTAGCAGAGAAGAAATGAAGGTGTTAACACCAAAAATTGACAGGTCTCGGTAGGCCGGTCTAACAGGTATGACATACCCGGTTAGACCACCCAGGTCAAAGTCCTCAAAAGTAAATTTGGACTTCACCATTGGATAGGACTCGTCGAGTAAATCAAGATTCGTATGTAGAACGTTCAAATCAGAGTTCGGATGAGAAAGATATGGCTTTCAGAAGGTCTCCACGTCGCACACGTGGTTAGACCGCGTCTCTAGGGCGGTTAGACTGCCCTACCCTGCCAAATACAAGTTAGGAGTTGTATTTTGACACGGCTTTTTAAGGGTTTCGACTCCTAATGGGGCAATGTGACAACCCGTCCAGAAAAATATCGTATTGTTACCTAAACCATTCCACTTTAGTAATTAAGCAATAATAAAGTATCATCCTGTCGTTAGTTGCCGGGTTAACGCCTGGTGAAATCACTTTACGTAGCAACAAGGATCGACGTATATGCATTAAAACTCACGCGAAGGCAAGTCCAGAGACTACACATGATTAACATCCAAAACTACCCCGAAGGTTTTAATTATTACAAACTGAAGTCTTTGACATGACAAAGAAGTTCAGAGTTTCGAAAACAGCGGAATTAAACTAAACGGAGCGAGAAACATCACGGGAGGCCATCGATGACGCCTTCAATCTTCGTCATTCACCCACTCCAGCTCCCAGCCAGGCGGGATCTCTCCAGGCCACACATCAACAAAGGCATTACCTGGAACAACAGATTATAGCAAGGCTGAGTATACTAATACTCAGCAAGACTTACCCGTCAGTGATAACTACTTCACCAACTCTAGACATGAAAGGCTTTTTGGCCACTAGGGTTCCTTTTGCTGAAAAGCAACAAGAGTATGTCCTTGCTTTCAAGATTTTAGCAAAAGTTCTAGTTGATTATTCTCTTCTAGGTTAGCAACTGTTGCAAGCATAAGTTGTGCAATACAATTAATCAAGCATAATATTCATCAACTTCCATCATTAGGGATCTCATGGCCAGTGGAGTAAGTAGTCTCATGGACAATCAGTTGATTTAAACATTGCAAGGTAGACCTAAACAGACGGTAGGATGCCCACACGAGGACAACCACCAAGCGGTTCCCAAAAATCTTCGGTTTGGGATAAAAGGCCACAATCTTTTGTACCGGTTATATGACATACCCCGCAAGACACCTAGAATCACACGTGCACCACCGGTAGCTAGCTGTGAGATGCATCCCAAGATTAGTGATGGTAAAATCCCTTACCACCCCATTAAGGTACTAGGCTTACCAGTCTCATTCCCTACAAGTGCTTAGTACGTTCAAACACTTAAACCACGAAAGCCATTGGATTGGAGCCCACATCCCATGCTCGACTTGTAACGGTCCTATATCATAGGAGATACCGACCTATATACTAGTAAAGGACATAGGTATATAGGGATCATGCATCTAGGGTTTCAACCATAGATAGTTGCATGATAGTTATAAAACACTGGGGTTTATGCACCGGGGCTTGTCTTCGTCAGCAGGGTTAGCCTGAGTGCCCTCGGTGTCTTGGATCACCTCCACGTACTGCATCTCTGCTTCAGCTCCTCCTTCCTCGGCTTTCGGCACAAGCGTGTAGTTACCGTCCGGGAGTTCTACACGTAATGCAATGCAGGGTTCAGGTGGAGTGAGGAATTATTTTATCCAACTCTTGTTGGCCATATTCACCTAGATTAACATTTAATTACAAATTATTTTTCATTAAGGTTATTATAGACAAAGGTCTATTCGTTTGATAAACAATTAATTAAGTTTATTTTTATTGTGGTTATTTTATGTGAAGATTTATTAATTAATCTTTTAATAGCAATTGTGTGCACATCAATGTACATAATTCCGTTTAAATTCAGAAAACAGCAAGAGTGATTATAAAACCCTAAAATTAAGCTATGCAACCATTTACAAGGGTCACAAGGTAAAAGGGCACATTTTCCTAATTAAATAATTCTGACAGTGGTAAATTCGTGATAAATTCATTAAAGTCGCATCTAGGCATAACATGAGCATAGCCACAAGTTGAGCACGTAAATCAATTTAATTTTTCTATAAAAATCAGTAAAGAAGAAATTGCATAAATGCAAATTAATTCATAACAAAAGATCTGTTCAACAACTTTGTGCAATTTATGTTCCATAGTCTAATCATGACACATATCCAAAATTCAGCTCCATAGCACTTCTAGATTTTGAATTAGAACAAAATGGTGTCCAACTGAATTTGAATTTTGATTCAAAATCTATAAGTCAAAACTATGGTCATGCTTTGTAAAAGTTGTAGATCTACTCTCACTAAGACCAACAAAATTAGGTTTGCATTTTTCTGATTTTGTGTGAATTTCTTGGCTTTTTCTAAGGTGTTGGATCAACTTGCAACTAAGATAACTATCATTGCAACTCAGCCTCTGGTTTACAAATATGCCCTCGGGGATTCACACCCGTGCCCTCGGCGGCGAGGGAGGCTCGCCGGCAGCGAACGACAGCCGGGCCTAGCAAACAAATGGCGCCATGCTCCGATTGCACTCACCACGAGTCTATTGGTGATTTGGTGGTGATGGCGTGGCCGGAGGTGGCTCCGGCGAGCGGCGGCGGCGAGGTCGCGGCGGTGCGCCCACTACAGCTCGGGTTCCAGCGAGGGTGAGAGCAATGTCAAGCAACAAGCGGCGGGGAAAGCTTCACTAGGTCCTAGTGGAGGTGCTGTACTGCTAGGCCGGTGGTGGAAGCTAGCGGAGGGGGGTGCTCGCCTGCGGCAGCGGCAATGGCGGGCGGCGGACGGCGGGCTCATGCGCGGTAGGAGAGAGGGCGGATATTTATAGCCGAGCACGCGCAAAGGGGCGAGGTCGCTTCGCGGTTAAGCCTCTCGGTGTTCAATGCGGGGTACGGCGATCGGTCCTCACGTGCGTGCGCAACAGGGGCTGGCGACATCGCAGCGCGCGCGTACACGCCGCGTGGCGGGCGGCTCCTCCGGCCGAGGCGGCTTCTAGGGGCGCGTGCGGCTGCTGACGTAGGCCGTGGTCACGCGCAAAATCCGATGGTCGGCCGTAGTATGGCGGCGACGCGTGACATCGCGCCGAGCGTCTTCTCGGCCCTGTCCTCGCGATGTGCCCCTGTTTGTGGGTTCAAAACTCAAAAAATGTGTACAAACTTCAAAATTGATAGATAGGAAAGTTGTAGACGAGTTGATCCTCTAAATAATGGTTGAAGCCGATTTTGAATTGGATTCAATTTGAAAGAGAAATTCACAAGCCAATTAGAGGATTTTCATGCCTCGGGTGAACAGTGAATGTGAGTTTGACTAGCAAATTTGAACCTTTTTCCACTTAAAATTTGAAATGCCACACTGAAGATGAAATGTGCTCCTGGAAATTCTGAACAACTTTTATATTGGTAGATTTTTTAGTGTTTAGACCAAATCTGGAGAATGTGGCCAAGTTTCAGATCTAGGAAAAAGACATTAGGGGTTTGACCACTCCTTTTAGGGTTTTGACCAAGGAAAGTGTATTTGACTTGCTTAAGGTGCTAATGGGTGAGGGTTAGTGAGGTTTTCGAGGTGATGATGCAGGTTTACCATGTTTTGACCCTAGTCAACAAGTTTGACCGACAATTAAGGTTAATTAAAAACCTGGGGCATCACAGCCTAGCCCCCTTAAGCGGAATCTCGCCCCGAGATTCGATTCATGAAAAACAAGGTAGGTAGTCGAAACTCACGGTTTCGAGATTGTAGAAAGCCCGGGTACATGGTGTTGAGATACTCTTCCGTCTCCGAAGTAGCCTCTTCTTCTGCATGATGACTCCATTGTATCTTGTACATCCTTACGGTTTGTCTTCGGGTCTTCCTCTCCCTTTTGTCCAACACCCTCAAGGGATGCTCGATGAGCGAGAAATCCGGCTCAATCCAAGCATTTGCTTCCGTGATCTCTTCAGTTTCAGGCACAAGCACACCTTTCTTCAATTGGTTCACATGAAATACATTGTGGACTGGAGAGAACCGCTCCGAAAGTCGTATGCGATAAGCCACTGGCCCACATACTTCAATGATTTCATAAGGTCACCTCTATACACCTTTGGTTGGTGAAATCTTTAGGTATACATAATTACCAACTTCAAATTGTCGGGGTGTCGTTCCTCTATTGTGATAGCTCTTTTGCCTCATCTGGGCTAGCTTTAAGTTCTCCCTTACCAATTGCATTTTCTCTTCGGCGTCTTTGACTAACTCCGGACAGAAGAGTGTCTTTTCCCCGGCTTCTGACAAGTTCAGTGGGGTACGACATCACCGTCCATAAAGAGCATTGAACGGTGCCATCTTCAAACTAGCTTGGTAGCTATTATTATATGAGAACACTGCTAAGGACAAATACTTATCCCAACTCTTATCAAAATGCAGGATGCTTGCACGTAGCATTTCTTCCAAAATTTGATTTACTCTTTCCGTCTGACCATCGGTCTGTGGGTGATAGCTGGAACTACGGATCAACTTGGTTCCTAAGCATTCATGCAATTACTCCTAGAAACGAGCTACAAATTGAGTTCCCCTATTAGAGATTATGGTCTTCAGAATTCCATGTAAACAAACTATTTGCTCCATATATAACTTTGAATATTGTTTCACTAAATAAGTAGTACGAACTGCAATGAAATGGGCAGTCTTGGTGAGTCTGTCCACGATAACCCAAATAGAATCCTTCTTTCTAGTAGTCAGGGGTAAAACAACAATAAAGTCCATACTTATGTCATCCCATTTCCACATAGGTATTGACAAGGGTTGATGTACACTTGCCAATTTCAAATGGCTTGCTTTCATCCTGTGGCTAGTATCACACTCAGACACATACTTTGCTATGTCAACTTTCATATTGGACCACCAGAAATTCTCCTTCAAATCTTGATACATCTTGGTGCTTCCGGGGTGAATGGAGAATTTGGAAAGATGAGCTTCATCAAAGATGGTTTTCTGAATTTCTTGGCCCGCGGAAACCACAAGACGTTTTCCAAACCATACCACATCATTTGAATCCATTCAAGAACAGTTATAATTGGGATCTCCTTCTGCTAATTTTTGTTTGATTAGCTGTATGCCCTTGTCATTGCGTTGAGCAGTGACAATTCTATCATAATGATTAGATTCGGCAGCTAGTACATATAGATTTCCTTGCTCAAGCACTTCCAAGTGAAGCTTCCTCATGTCTTCACATAAGGTGTCACTATACGGCTCCACTTCTAGATGGTTGCATTGAACTTTGAGGCTAAGAGAATCCGCAACAACATTGGTCCGGGTGAAGTGGCGCAGTGACGGTCACCCTGCAATGTGGAACGCCTAAGCGCTCAAACTCGGCCACCTCGTAGGTAGGTGGAGTGCTGTAGCCAGCGCCGCCGAGCACTTCCCACACGAGGCGTGGAAAACCCTACCAATACTATCCGTTGGTACAGATCGTACCATCGGCGTCATACTCGTGGAGCATGGGGGCAACCATCTATACAAAAGATGTAACACATGTTAGGACTCAAAAGAGAGCAACATGTCAAATGGTGCAAATTCTGACAGCTGTGAATAAAAATTCATAACTAAAAATCCAGTACTCCAAAATTTCTCTTATTTTTATAGTACTATTCTAATTACTCTTAGAACATGATGCAAAAATAGAGCGAACAATCCTACAAGAATTTGGACAGCACAACACCTATGCATGAGAGGTAATCTAGTTCATAGAAACCACACACTAGCAAATTCTTCCTTAGAAAGCATATAAGTGCTGTTTTGGGTCAATTTTTAATTTGTTTTAATTTTTTTATGCATGCAAGACGTCCTATTCGACCTCACACGGCAGTCAAGCCAAAAATAAAAGTTAGTGCTGGTGGCAAGGCTTTTATTCATCTCTCCCTATAATAGCTAGTCGAGAGCTACTCGGTACTCACTTAGCGTCTAACGAAGCGCTGTTATGTACCTGCAGAAAAGAACCTTATGTGCCAGCACGTCACAGAAGTGTCCACATACATTACCGTTCACTATAGAAACGGTGTCGATGCGTCAAGCCGCTGCATGGACAGCGTCCAACCTCGGATACGCTCCTTTTGGAATGAAGTGAACCCTTGCCTCACATATACAAAATGCAGAACGTCTACGTATGGCAAATCGTGGCGAGACACAGACGTGACGGTGGGTTCCCTTCGGAATAGGTCCCATCCATCCCTCGCATGACTTCCATGCTATACCACCACGTTTAGCAAAATGTGAGGAGACGAAGACGTGACGTGGGTGCCCATTTGAATAGGTCCCATCCATCCCTCACAGGACTTTCATGTGGTACCACCACGTATGGCAAAACATGATGAACTAGTATGGTTGTACAGAAAGTAAGTTCTGACAGGAATTAAAATGTGCTGGGAGTTAGCAAAATAAACCATAGATTAATAATCCACCTGAAAGAACCCAAACTTCCCTCTAGGGCCTCTCGGTCTAGGTTATCCTTAACTGACCAACGTGTTTTGCAAATCCAAACAATCTTGGCAATTTTTATTAAAAAACAAGTGATTAAGGTTATTAATTAATCTCTGGTGCATATAATTGCTCTGATGACAGCTGTGACAACCCGCCCAGGAAAATACCATACTATTGCCTAAACTATTCCACTTTGGTCATTAATCAATAATAAAATATCATCCTGTCGTTAGTTGTCGGGCGATTCTGCCGTCATCCTTCCACACCCCCGCTGCAGCGCACTTTTTGAGAAAAGTCTACGGCATGCGGATGGGGGGGGGTTTCCCGGACGCCGGTGCGTGTAGTCTTACGCCCGTCGAAGAGAGAATCTCCGTCCTTTCCTTGTTGCGTCCCAAATCCCATCGCGGTTCCCCGCATGCCGCTACTACGCCATGGATTTGCACGCCCTGTCATGGATCTCGCCTCGCCATTCCTTGCGTGCCTCCGCACATCACCGCATTGTGTTGTGCCTCTCTGCCAGGGTGAGGGGCACGAGAGAGGGGAAGGGGGAGCAGAGATAGGAGGGGAGAATGGGAGAGGAGACTGACTCCAGCAGTTGCTGGATCGGTGAGCGCATCCCCAAACTGTGCAACGAAACACAAATGTAGCACGTCCAGTGGTCGCCGCATCAGTTTCCCATTTTGCAATCACACACCTCCCTTGCCTCATATTCGGGGATTATCTCTCCTTACCTCAATCCAACTGTAGGTCCGCCCACTACTTGAAAAACTGGCTTTGATAACGGGTGTTGATCGCCTTTGGTAATGGGCAATGCGCCCGTTACTGATCAAGTGTTACAAATAAGCCAAGAAAGGTAACGGGCAGATGACCGTTACTGATAAGACATATTCGTAACAGGCATTAAACAACGACCGTTATCACAACTAGCCACCGGTCACGTGAAATGGCTGTTTCTCTGGGCCCACAGGGAACTTTTGTAACGGGCACCAAAGCAAAGCCCGTTACAGAAGCTCAATATGAGAGACGCCTGATGTGCACCTGCCTCTCCACTATCTTGATGAACTGAGGCACGTTTATTTCACCCACGTCTCAGTACATATAGGATTCATAACGGGCATCAAACAACAACCGTTACCGCAACTAGTCATCAGTCATGTGAAATTGATGTTTCTCTAGGCCCACATGGAACTTAGGTAACGGCATGAAACAGAACCTGTTATTGTGAAATTAACATCGGAGACGCGTTCTGTGAGCCTGCGTCTCCACTGCCTTGACGAAATGAGATGCATCTGTTTCTGCGCGTGTCTGCTTTCTCTCTATTAAAGGTTACACTTGCTTTCAACCTGTGTCTCCTATATCTCGATGAACGGGCCAGGTCCTAGGCCCCACCAGTCAGGACTGGTAACGGGCTTTTACAATGCCCGTTACATTGTGGGCATTTTTGTAACGAGCTTTCCGAATGAAGCCCGTTACTCACTGATCAGTGTTTGTAACGAGCTTTAATTAACGCCCATTACAGATATGGCGGCCACCCTGATAGTAACCTGTCTGGTTGCCGACGACATCCTGGAACCAGCCATGATTTGGCAGTCACCAGGGGCTGCATCCTGGAACCAGCCAGGATATGGCAGCCACCACAACAAGGAGACATCACAAACACATTCACATATTACAGATATAGGCAAAGCAAGATGACATTTATAGACAAGCTAGGATCACATCAAGGTTCAAGTTACTCTCATCAGGGCTTGTTTGGATGGAGTCATGAGAAAACTCGCCCGAACCGGGCGATGTCGACCCCAACCAAGCAAGCCAAGCGAGTTTCTCGAGCAACGACACGACTAAAGAAGACTGAATGAGTTTCAAGTTTCTGCTCACAATAAACTCACGGTGCACCACTGTAGAAGTTGCCCTTTCGGTCGATGGTCTCCTTAAGAATGTACTCGCACAACATTTCCCAGACATGCTTTACATCTTCTATGGAAATATGTACAGTTGGTTTGAAATCTTGCAAAATACAATCATTTATGAGAATACAAGTAAAAATCTTTTTTCTAAAGTCAGATGGATAATATGAGAATAGACAAGGTTGAGCGTTATTATCTACTTGCAGCAGCCTTCTTGATGTCAGGTGTGTCATCGAGTAATCTTAACATATGGAATGCCACATGGAATCCACACAAAGAGGACCCCCATGGCTGCTGAGCACACTGCATCGAGGTAGCAAAATGACAAGTTAATGCAGTACTAAATAGGTAAGAAGGGACCATAAAAAACCTCGGTCTTACAGCGAGATTTGTTTTGTGCTTGAGTGTGGCTTTTGGCTTTTTTTGTTTCGTTTCGTCGCTCTGTCATGTACATCACCAAAGGCCCTGCATGATCAGCAATACCAATTAGAAAAACTAAGAGATAGATTTTTTTCTGAACAAAAAATATTGTACCAAAGGCCCTGCATGGTCAGCAATACCAATTAAAAACACTAAGAGATTGAATTTTTGTGAACAAAACCTACAAGAAATTGACCAGTTCAAAATATTTTGGAGGTCTGGGAACTTTAGCAGGGGATGTCGTTTAGCAGAATCCAGATACCAAACCTCTTTGAACTTCATACAGATGATCACTTTTACCCAGTGGCTAGTGTACTAGGCACCCACCACGTAGTAGTTGTTCATCATTGCATTTGATATTTCTTTGCCAACTTGCTAAGAATGCTGAGAAGTATTTGTTGAAGTAAACAAATCTGGATCTAAAAAACACTACGTGAAAAAATGGCTTTGGTAACGGGCGTAGATCGCCTTTGGTAATGGGCAATGTGCCCGTTACTGATCAAGTGTTACAAATAAGCCAAAAAAGGTAACGGGCAGATGCCCGTTACTGATAACACATATTCGTAACGGGCATCAAACAACAACCGTTACCACAACTAGCCACCGGTCACGCGAAAATGACTGTTTCTCTAGGCCCACAGGGAACTTTGGTAATGGGCACCAAAACAAAGCTCGTTACTGTGAAATCAATATCAGAGACACGTGTGGTGAACCTACGTCTACGATGTCTCAATGAACGGGCCACGTATTGGTAACAGGCTTTTACGGTGCCCGTTAATTTGTTGGCAAGTTTGTAACGGGTGTTCCAATAAAAGCCCGTTACTCAGTGGTCAGTGTTTGTGACTAGCTTTAATTAACGCCCATTACAAATAGGTAGGCCACCCCTACAGTAACCTGTTGCCTGCTTGCCGGCTGCATCCTAGATCTAGCCAGAATTTGGCAGCCATTAGGGGCTACATCCTGAAACCAGCCAAGATATGACTAAATTCACAGAAATTAGATCCAACATCCAAATTCACAGAAATGCACACTTCACATGCATCATATGATAAAATTCAGAATCATCATCTCATATAAGGAGGAAAACAACAATATCACAAAAATTCATGGACAGTGAGGAATGCAAAAATTCATGGACAAGGAGGAATGCAAAAATTTCCTAGTCACCAAACACAATCTGAGCCTACACAGTTTCATCAACATGAAATTTTCCTCCGGCTATGATCACCTAATCCATGAGGAATGTGGCAATTCTTTCACGAACATCTACTAGCAATGATTTGTCGAGAGGATGCTCATCTAGCCCTAATCTCTGGATATAATAATGTCACCAGTCAGCACACATATATAGGTGGTTACCAAACATGTGTACTACTAATAAGAAAGAATTGTGCTCAGTTGCATGTTTTACAAATGAAGATCCAAGAAAGTACCTCCATATGTGTGCCACTGTATTTTAATTGAACCATGTATAGGCAAATAGAAGCCACAGAGTCTGGATCCAGTAGGTTGTTGGTGGCACTGCAATAAATGTACAAAGAAAAATAGTGGTGATCGAGAAGAAATAAACTGGGGCTTCAGTACTAGGTTCCTCAGGAAGGAAATAAGTGGTATGTACCTTAACATCATTGACATGTTTCAAGGGGCCACGGCGTGATAACTTTTTGCGGCAGTAACGATTCCAAGCCCTACAACAAAATATCAACAATGGTTAGGACACTATTAAATAATATACTCTGTACAGTTTGTTGAGGAACGTCCGCAGGTTAAGAAAGAAATAAGTTACTCATTAATGATTAGCTCGAAAGGGCCAGTATTAGTATTAATTGTCTTCAATGAATCAAGATAGTAGACCTTCCGCTGCTTCGGAACGATCGCCACTGCAATCCAGTGGTTCGTACTGAGATAAGCGGTAAGCATTAAATCCTTTGTAGCATATTGTTCGAAGGCATTGAGTATATAGTCAATAGAGAAAGAAACAGTGTTCTTTGTGCTGCTCAACGTTGTCGAGCAAAGGCATTCAGGATCATGGTAGCCAACTGCAGGGACCTTGTTGTCAACTTCTAATGTCATATTCCTATTAGTAAGAAAAACAAAGTATAAGGAGGCAAAATACATGGTAATAAAGATGATGTGAGGCAAAAAGCACAGTTCGATAGAGGATGTGATTAGTGAGAAGCAGATTAAATTTTCAAGCAACTTACAGGATGAAGCAGCAGAGAAGTGTTAGATCCAAAGAATCCAAGTTGAAGAGATTTTAAAAATCACTGAGTTGCACATGCATCTGCTGGAGTGCGTTTGACAATTCATCTCTCTTCAGCCATGTATTGGTCCTGGGCCGAAGTGCAACCATAATGTCAGAAGCATCATTTGACTCACCACGTTGCATGTAGAATGTGTGGAGCTTTCTGGCAAAAGGAGCAGCCTTTTTGAGATCACCATCATTGAGAATGTTCTTTCCGAATTTGTAATTTGGGTTATCCATAGCCCAAGGATTCTTCTCAGTGTCACTCTCAAATTGCTTTGGGTTAGTCATATACCAACGATTCTCTTTGGTGTTTCTTTTAGATCGCTTTCTAGTAGGCCTCTTTGAGGTTTATTTACAGCAATTTCCTTTTCCTGGTGCTGTGAGATGGCTGAAGAAGGTTTCTGAAGGGCTTGCTTGCCTGCTGTAGGTGTTGTAGAGCTGTTATTTTTGGCAAGTTTCTCTTCTTG
This sequence comes from Cenchrus americanus, assembly GCA_947561735.1. Taxonomy (NCBI): domain Eukaryota; kingdom Viridiplantae; phylum Streptophyta; class Magnoliopsida; order Poales; family Poaceae; genus Cenchrus; species Cenchrus americanus. The sequence goes on from OX387240.1 coordinate 140,616,469, forward strand.
CAGCTTTGAAATGGCCGAAGGTTTCTCAAGGGCTTTCTTGCCTAGTGGTGTCTCACCAGGACCTATTACAGAGGTATTAGGCCCAGATGTACCTACTTTGGCATGATTGTTTTGAGCACTTCCGTTTGGGGGTTTAGGTTTTGTTGTTTCATGATGAGGAGAAGAAGGAGGAGGAGGTGGTGGGCGTGGTGGTGGGGATGGAATATTTGGTGTCTCTTGCGGATGTGAGGATGCAAGTTTTTCTGTTTTTTTTCAGAACTAGGAGTAGGTGGGGATGGAATATTTTGTGTACCTTCCGGATGTGGGGATGGAACGTGTGGGGATTGAGGAGGAGGAGGAGGAGGAGGAGGAGGGGAACCATCTAAGGAAGGAACCTGTACCGTAATGTGTGAACTACAAGGAATCTGTACAATAGCCTGTGAACGAGATATACATGTTGGTTCTCCTTTGATGCCAATCCGACACCTTCTCCACTGTAACCTCTGTCCTTGAGCTTGTCCGAGTTTCATCACCTCGTCATTAGGAGGGTATTCCAACAGTTCATCTGCAAAGATAGTATATACAATGATCACTTCAACTAGAACACGGTCTTCATGAATCGGGACTGTCTGTACTGTAGTCTCCTCTGGATGAACAAGACAAAGTGCAGCCTCACATTGAAGCCCCCTCCACGTGATCCATAGGCCACAGTGTGTGGGTTCAGGCAACATACCTATAAGGTCTTCGTGTGTACGATCGTCACAGCGCACCTCCAGCGCCAACTCTGTAGTGCCATCGATCAAACCTACATCTGCGCATGCACAGCTGCTCTTCATTGTGGCGGGTGAAGGGCTTGCGCGATTGGACATAGGTGACAACACCACCTCTGCATCTGCATGTTCGACATCCGCATCTCAGCCACCAGTTCTTGCTTGATTTGTTCCTTTATCTTTTCCGTATCAACTGATGTGTCGGTCTTCATCCTCTTCTTCTTCCTGTACATCTCGACGTGCTGAGGCCATGCATGCTTCCAGCCATGGTAGCTGGAGACACCACGCACACGACCATGTTGTTCAGGGCGGCCCAAGCACTGACTTAGCACATCATATTCCCTCTGCCCTGCCATTCCTGAAGTTTCTACACATGCAATTTTCTCATTGATGTCCGCAACCAATTTTTCTGCCTCTTTGTTGTTGAACACTATGACGGCAACACGATCTTTAATCACTAGCTTACTGCTTGCTCGTAGCCAATTCTTGGAACGATCATTAGGGTAGGTGTCATATGGGTTGGGTATACCAGCTGCAGCTAATTGTCTGTCCTCTTCCACCCATTGTTCTAGTTTCACAGTATAACCAGCTGGACCCATGTTGTGCTCGCTTGTGTTTCGGCTTCGGAGTTCCACCGTTCCGGACAATAAACGGGTGCCTTGTAAATGGCTCAAGTCCTTTTCTGATAAAATCTCGTGTAAGCTGAAATCTGAATTGTCTCCATGCCTTGGCTGCCGTCTTCCAGAAAAGCTTGAATGCCTGCGGTTTCGCATCTTCCTGGAACTTCAAGTATTTCTGCACATGCTTATCAAACAAGTACCACTTTTCATCATTGCTTAGTTCTTTGATATCCGGCAAGTTCAAAGGTATCTTTTGTCTAGCAATGAGCCCCGCAAGCACCCTGAACCTTTGCTTTTGAGTCAATGGTACCAGCATCCCCACTATGTTGACCTCAGTGACTATCGTTGTATCACTTGGCCACTTTGTGTATGTCCTTGGCGCTCTGCCTCGGCGCTTAGCCCCACCCATCTAGTCTTGTTGTGCACTAACAGTGCCATAACCCTCTTCTTCATCTTGTGGCCCAGGTCTATAGTCCTCGTCACAATTATCCTGTGAATTAATAGTCAAGGAAATTATAGTAACTACTTTAGCCCAATGTAATATCATTGGTTCTTGGTAAACCATTAACATAAATGGAAAATTCAGTAACCAAAAAATTAGTGCAAGCGCAACCATACCATTAGATGCAGGCTGCCTCGGTTGCTGATGAGATACTTATTCAACTTAGAGAGAATGTGCAGATGTGCATAGGAACAAGAACAAAACCAAACGTAAGAGTCTATCTAAAGTATATTATACGCATTTATATGAAAAGAAAACCATACGCACGCATATGTTTTATACTTCATTACCTGAACGCATGTGTGCTGCAAAAGCGTGCTTGGCCTAATTCCATAAACTCGAGCAAATATACCAAATTACCTTATTACTGAATTGTTGTTAATTTTACAATTATTACCGAGTTGGTAGAATGCATTTACCGAATTGTATAATATATTTTTAGAGCGGCATACCATAAACTCAAATCCTAGATTCGCCACTGACCTTCGCACTGCCGGAGTGGAGGGACCTCTACTCCTTGTCGCTGCCTGCTCGCCACCACGTCCTCATCCTCGTGTCGACCTTGTGGCTGGATCCCTCCTCCTCCTAGTCATCGTCGTCGTCGTCGTCGCTGGATCCCTCCTCTAGTCGTCGACGTCATCTCCTCCACCGCAGTTGGGTCCCTCCTCCTCTAGATCTCGCTGCCAGAGGTGTGGTGCACGTCGCGTCGAGTGTGGTGTGGTGCACGTCTCAGCGAAGGGGTGTAGAGTAGGTCGCGGCGTGGGGGGAGGTGAGGGGGATGAAGGCGAGGGAGAGAAAGTGGCAGCGGCGGCACGAGGGGAGTGTTTACGGTGAAATTCCGTCAACCTAGCCATGAGTTTACCTTCGGTGTTGGCATGAGTTTTATACCTTATCCATTGGTACTAACCCCCGTGGTATAACAAGTTCACTTGTGCATGTCGGTTTTGGAGTTTAGTGTTTATGCAGGGTTTTAGTGTTGAAAGCAAGACTTCCGGGATAAGTTCATTAAGCACCTCGTGACAAGACCTTGAAGCCCGGTACAAGTCAAGCATTGAAGTGAACATGACTCCAAGAGCCCAAGGACCCAACCCGAGAAGATGGAAAACTAGGAGGACCTAGCCAGAAAAGTGATGAATCTTGCGAGACAAGGAGCTTCATCCAACTTGGACAGAAACTGATGACAAGGGCCCACATGCAGAAGGGGGAAGGATCTAGAATACTCGGGAAGTAACACCGGGAAAAGGAGGCCATGGACTGGGCCGAAATAGGCCTAGGCCGGTCGGCCCAGGCTGGCCGGTCCAGCCCGTTTGAAGGCCCAGTCGCCCCCCTTTGCTCTAGGTGCCTCTCGGGCTATTTATCGCCCCCTGGTCGAGAGCCACGCATCAATCAATTCGTCACCCGCCGCCGAGGAGCAAAGAAGCTTGAGGGACACCATCTTGGAGATGAGTGTCGTGCTAGTTGTCTAGGGTCTCCCTAGACGACGTGGAAACCTTGCATGGAAGACCACGTCGGAGCTCTGGAGCAAGGATCAAGCTCGAGGTAGGATCCCGGTGGTGATCTTGTTCATGTTATCATTCTGATGAAGTCTTTAAGTGAATCCGATTTCTAGCGATCAAGTGCCTTCTCGATGATTTTGTTTTCTTCTTGGTTTTGCTTCTTCCCCAATCTATACTTATGATAGAATGCATAGGGTGCTTTTGTAGCCACGGTGCCTAGAGGTGCATACCGGAACGACCAAGTGATTTCAACTTGTTCTTATTGAACTCGCCCTAGACTACCCGCATGTATAGGAGTACGTTGTGACAGAACGGGAGCTCTGAAAGGCGGGCATTTTCGGAATCGGATCGAAGGCCACAGTTTAAAGATTCTTTTAATGAGATTCGCTTTTCTATCTTCACCTATCTTGTTTGGAGCTACAACATAAGCATGATCAAGACTCTCTAGATCGGTTATCTCTTGCTTTCTCTTGCTACCTCTTTAGTAGATTAGATTAGATTCGTTTTCTTAATCATATCTTAGATTAGATGCAACTTGGTTCTTCAATAGATAGCTTTCCTTTCTTTACTAGATTGAATCCTTGTGTTGCACATTTTTCCACGGATTCGATACGTTGGGTTCACCACTCGAGGGAAGAATGGTCCCTTGACTACGACAGTGGATTTGTCCGCTTGCAAATTCATATGAACTTTGATACGATAATCTACCATCAACAAGCCACTTTTTCTAGCGCCGTTGCCGAGGAACAAGCAATCAAGATCCAATCTAGTATCGCTTATTTTTCAGCTTTTCTTTTGATTTTCTTTTGCATCTCTTAAGTTTGATCATCTTCAAAAGAAAAAAAAATAATCTAATCTAGTTTTGATTAACCCTAATTTTTCTTTTTTAGATTTTTGTTTTATTGCTAACCCTAACCGGAGATGGTTGGCTACCTCTCCAAGAAACCCAAACTTTCTTTTGTGGATGATCCAGGAAAACTTTAAAGGCAAAGGAGACGTGCAACACAAGCTAAAGGCTTGGAAACCCTAGATTCAAAAACCGAAGTCAAAGGTGAAGGACCGATACGGCGAACCAGAGAGGGGGGAGGGGAGTGAATGGGAGCCGATAAAAATTCTTCTCGAAGGAGATCGAAACTCCAACAAGATGAACACGGCTTCCAACACACGTCTCTGACTCACTACCAAGGTTGGTCAAGCCCACGTAGCCACTGGAGTGCCACTGGACCTAGGAACCAACACACCACCTTCGACCCGAGAAACGCGACGGAAAAAACCAAACCTCGAGTCTACGGACCCACACCGGTCGGACCGGTGAGCACCACCGGTCGACCGGTCCCCTGCCGCAGTGAAACGGAGCAACTTCCACTAAGTGGCTCTACACCGGTCGGACCGGTGAGACACACCGGTCGGACCGATGGCGACTCGAAAGCCCCCAAGGCACCAAACGGGCCAACCGACCACCAAACGGACCCAAACTCGAAACGGCGGCAACACGGGACAACAACGAACACACCAAGACGTTCACCCGAGCAAAATCCCACGGGGGCTCGCACCGGTCGGACCGGTCAAGAGCACGGTCGGACCGGTGTAGCACCGGGGCTCGGGATGAACAACACCCGCGGTCAACTCCCCCAAATCCAAATCTCGATCTCCCGAATCACTCCACGGACTTGAACAAGACTTTGGGGATATCAGGAACACCTCATGAGAAGTCCATAGCCAAGTTTAATCCCACCAAATCTCGTCCAAAAAGGAGGAATCGAAGAAATCCCGCCGAAAGCACTTCCAACCCAAGAACTCAAGAAACCCCAAAATCGAGCACTTTTACTCACGGATTTGGGAGGGGGAATCACAGCCCAAAGAACCACGAAGGGTTCCCACAAATTTCCCCCATCAAATCCCCAAGAGAAAAGTCCCGAAAACAACCCAAAGAAATCACCGAGAGAGGGCTCCGAAAATCACCACCAAGAACAACCGGGAAAACACATCCAAACCTTGAGGAACCACGCCGAATCATCTATACATGAAACAAAGGTTCGTACAAGGTCTAGCAAGCCGCCCGATCATCCATCCCTCTCTACAAGATCTCTCCGTGAAGCTCTCTTGCTAGTCCTAAGGAAAACCTAAGGAAAATAGGTGGAAAATAGGAAAACTAATGAGCTAGGGTTCCAAGAGTTGGCTGCCATCCTCTCACCTCTTGGGTTATATGGAGGCAACCGAATGTCTAAAATGCCCTTCTCTCCTAACTAGGGATACAAGCCCCTCAAGGGCGGATTTGGAATTCTTGATGTCTTCACCATCGGACGGATGCCCGGCGACCGCACCCTCGCGTAGCCTCGACGCAAGCCATGCAATCCCGACGCGTGTCCTCCGCTTCGAAGATTCCGGATTGCGTCGTTGCACACCGGTCGGACCGGGTGCTCCTCACCTTTCGGACCGGTCCCCACCGGTCCGGACCGGTCGACCCACCGGTCGGACCGGTCTGCAGTGCCGCTTGCACCTCTGTCTTCGGTTCTCCGGTCTTGGCTTTGTGGATCAACCAAGGAACCCGGTGGTTTTACGGTGAACCACCGGAAACCCCGCGAACTCGGTGTAGCCTCCGCCAATCTCCACTCATGACGTGGCTCCCACGTAGTCCCGGCTCGACCTTGGTTTTGAGGCTCAACCAAGAATCCGTCCACGACTTCATCTTGCTTGTTCATGCCACCATGCGGCCCGCACTTGACCCCGCCGGCCACCGGGTCCCTCGAACGAAGCCTACTTGTCTTCTCCACACCCCGGAGGCCTCACCGGCGACGACCTTTCGCGCTTATTCTTCACCCGCACCAACACGAGTCAAGCCGCAACCTCGCACCTGCAATACTTAGCCAAGAATCGGTCCACACAACGTTGTCAATCACTCATCACACAATGAAGCGACCATGTCGTATGGACCTCCCCGGGCCCACTACCTCGGTGGGTACCGGGACCGACTACTCGGTGGGCCCCTGGGACCACCCGGCTTGCGCTACACGGCACCTGAAGGCGTGGAGCACAAGGACTACACGGAGTAGTACTCGGTTAGGGCTCGTACATGTTCCGCACTTATAGAGGTCTCCTAGACGTACTCGACTAGTACTCCTTCCCTACTCCGACTTGTAACCCTGCCTCCCGGACTATATAAGGCGAGGCGGGGACCGATCTCGGGATCACCCCATCTCATACAATCCCCTACAACTCACGGCGCACTATTGCACCATCTTGTAATCGTGCCCTATCGATCCCGAGCTACACGGCATACGGGACGTAGGGTATTACGCACCTTGCGGCCCGAACTCTGTCTAAATTGTGTGCCACGTGTCTCTTCCTTCGAGTTACCGATCTCGGCGAGTCACAATCATCTACTTCGGGCACTCCCCGTAGTAGGTTGCCGGTCTAAAACACCGACACCGTGCGCGCCGGGTAGGGGCTCTCGCTCGAGATCACATGGCGAACTCGACGGCTTCCTCCACATCAAGCCAACCGTCGCCTTCAACCGCGGCGACACCTTCGTCTTCGGCGCACCGGGTCCGCACCGCCGACGGCGCGCGGGCTCCTTCCGGCCGCCGCCCGACCATGCGGCCCAACCCGAGGACGAGCCTCGTGACGCTTCCCCGAAGTCGTCACGGGCGAACTCGCCGGCAAGTTCGGCGAAATCTCGCTCTTCAACCACCACGGCGACTTCGAGCTCGAGTCCGTCTCCAACTCGAACCCGACGTCGCCATGGGCCACCGCATGCGAGCCGGGCCGCTCGGCCATCGCGAGACGGTCCCTTCACCACGTCGGCGCTCCGCGCGTGGGCCCCGCGTCCCCGGCCCGGGCCCGCACGGGGGGCTCCTACTTCGCGCCGGCCGGCAAGGAGCCCGTACCCGAGTACGACTCGGACTCCGACGCCGTCCCCGACCGCGTCTCGGACTCCAGCCCTCTTCCAAGTTCTACTCGAACCCGGACTACGAGTTCGACTTTGGGTCGGACCCTGAGGAGCCCGAGTCCGAAGACGACTCCACTGAGCTTCCCTTGTCAGGGCCAGCCTCGGGGCTGGTTATAAGATCAACGCCGGCCGGAAGATACGTCTACTGGCCAGACCGCAAGCCCGCTGACCTGGCAAAGGGAGACTCACGCTACGTCGCCTACATCGACTCGCTACCGTTCCAGGAGGGAACGCCACTAACCCGAGCGGACTCGAATACACCAACTGAGGTGGCACCCTCTGAGTCCAGCTTGGGTACCCCCGATCGCCAAGTCTTCATGGCTGCTGGCGAAACCCCAGGACCTTCAGGCACGGCTGAGGACAAGTACCTGGAGGACATCTCCGCAGACGAGCTGTCTGCTGAGGCACCTGCAGACGAGACCGCCGCCAACAGGGACGCTCGACGCGAACGTAACAGGAAGCGCAGCGAACGACGTCGGCGGCTCAGGGACAACCTCCCCATCCGCAACCTTGCGGAAGCTCTCGAGGCGGTCGAGAGCAGAGTTCACACCACCCCTGAGCAATGCCTCATGTCGATCACAACGATCGCACGCCAGGCTCAGGGCATACGCGCTGGAGAGGTCATCGCCAAGCTCGCTGAAGAAGCCTACTTCATGCGGGTCGACAACGTAGTCGACCAACCTCCTCCCGGCCAAACCGCGCGACAATGAAGCTACTAGTCGCAGCGCCAACGCTGGCCCCAACCGTACTCGAGGCGACATACCTGCTGACCCAAACCGTCGCCGCTCCCACGCCGGCGGACCTTCACAGCAGGATCAAGGCAACCGAGAGGTTGTCCCCCACCGCGCTCCGGCCGGTGGTGGCGGCAACGACCCTGACGGTGGCGGCGCCGACGGCGGCGCTCCAACCACGGGGCCAACAGGAGGGCCGGAGGCGGCGGTAGTCGCGGCGGCCGAGGCCACGCGAACGGCCACGCCTCCGGCGCCTCGCACGGCGGGTACGACGCTCGCCGAAGATCGAAGAGCCGCGGCGGAAGAAGTCGACCGTCGCCGCCGAGGGCGACGGCTTCCCCGCCTTCTCACCACGACTTCGCAACCTCGCTCCTCCCCGACAAGTTCAAGCCTTTGGGGATCACCAAGTACGATGCGAAGCAGGATCCCATCCGGTGGCTCCGATGCTACGCTCTCTCCATCGAGAACGCCGGCGGCAACGGCGACACCAAATGCCTCTACTTCCCCTTCCGCCCGGACCGGCACCACTCACATGGCTCGAGTCGCTCGACAAGCACTCGATCGACAAGTGGGACCGAGTCGAAGGAGCGAGTTCACAAGCAACTTCGCGGCGCCATGGGCCGTTCGGGTACTCGCATGGACCTTGCCATGATCAAGCGAGAACAAGGCGAGACCCTCCGCAAGTACATGCGCCGCTTTTTCGACAAGCGCGCTACCGTCGTCGACGTCACCGACAAGGAGGTCATCGACCTCTTCCGGACGGCCTCTACCATCGCCGCACCTTCGAGGACTTCGGTCGTCGCCACCCCAAGTCCATTCCCCATCTCAAGGACATGATCACGTCCTGGGCGGACGAAGAGGACAAGGCCAACGCCAAGTACGACGCCATCCGCGGCAAGTCCAAGCAGAACCAGGGCGGCGGCAGCGGCAGCAATGCAAACCAAGGCGGCCGCAACAACAACAACAACAACAACAACAACAACAACAACAACAACAACTCGGGTCCCAACCGCAAGCGCAAGCCAGACAACACCGTCGCGGCTATCCAGCGCCCTGCGAAAGGGAACTCGAAGAAGAACTCTGGCGGGTTCAAGGACCCGCCGAAGGAGAAGTGCCCGTGGCATCCGAATGGCAACCACACTACCGAGCAAGCGGTGCTACCGGCTCGGGCACGCACTCAAGGACACGCCGAAGCCACCGCACCCTCACGACCGGAGAAGGGCAAGAAGAAGGACGGCGACAACAACGACTTCCAAGAACCCGAGAAGACCGTCAACGTCCTCTTCGGCGGACCGCCCGGCAGGCGGGAGCGAAGGCTACCCGTCGTGAAGTGATGTCCATCGAGCCGGCGGTTATGTTCCCTCTCGGGTGGTCCTAGGTACCCATCACCTTCTCCCGCGCGGACCGGTGGACTAGCTTCTCCGAACCGGGACGGTTCCCTCTCGTCCCGAAGCCAACGGTGGAGGGCTCCAAGCTCAACAAGGTGCTCATCGACGGTGGAAGCGGGCTCAACGTCCTCTTCACCAAAACATTGAAGAAGATGAACCTCGACGTCACCCCCATGCTCGACAAGAGCAGCATGCCTTTCTACGGCATCGTCCCGGTGCAACGCGGCTATCCCACCGGGCTCGGTGGTACCGCGCTACCTTCGGGGCGTCTCGGGACAACTACCGCACCGAGTACATCAAATTCGAGGTCGCGGACTTCGAGACCTCTTACCACGCCATCCTCGACGGACCGGCCATCGCCAAGTTCATGGCGGTGCCCCACTACACCTACTTGGTACTCAAGATGCCAAGCCCGGCCGGTGTACTCTCCCTCCAGGGGGGACTTGAAGATCTCCCACGACCGCGATACGGAGGCCGTGGTGATCGCTTCAACAAACCAAGTACCCAACCCGATGATGGAGGTCTACGCCGCGTCGAAGAAGCTTTCCACGAGCGAACTCGACATCCCGCAGAAGTCCGACAGCGCCAACAAGCCTCAGCCACCTGAGGAGGTACTCGTCAAGTCGGTTGACCTCGGAACAGGCGACCCCGGCAAGACCACCACCATCGGGGCCAGCCTCGACCCCAAATAGGAAGACGCGCTCATCAGCTTCCTTCGGGCTAACCGCGACATCTTCGCGTGGAAGCCGGCGGACATGCCGGAGTGCCCGGGGAGCCGATCGAGCACCGCCTCAACGTCGATCCAAAGGCCACCCCTAAGCGACAACACCTCCGACGTTTTGCCGACGACGGACGGACGCCATCAAGAAGGAGCTCGCCAAACTACTCGCGGCCGGCTTCATCGGAGAAGTCTTCCATCCCGAGTGGCTCGCCAACCCCGTCCTCGTCCGCAAGAAGAACTCGAACGAGTGGAGGATGTGCGTCGACTACACCGACCTCAACAAGCACTGCCCCAAGGACCCCTTCGGGTTGCCGCGGATTGATCAAGTCATGGACTCCACGGCGGGCTGCGACCTGCTCTGCTTCCTCGACGCCTACTCCGGGTACCACTAGATCGCAATCAAGGAGGAAGACCAGGAGAAGACCGCGTTCATCACCCCGTTTGGCGCGTACTGCTACACGACCATGTCATTCGGGTTGAAGAACGCCGGCGCTACCTACCAACGGGCCATCCGGGCCCGCTTCAAGCGGCAACTCAACAAGAACGTCGAGGCCTACGTGGATGACGTGGTTGTCAAAACCGGGGGACTCCGGTACCCTCATCGACGACCTTGAAGAGACCTTCGCATCGGCTGCGCGAGTACCGCTGGAAGCTCAACCCGAACAAGTGCGTCTTCGGCGTCCCTTCGGGAAAACTACTCGGCTTCATCATCGGCCCGGCGCGGCATTGAAGCCAACCCCGAGAAGATCTCCGCCATCACCAGCATGAAAGCTCCCACGAGCATCAAGGACGTCCGAAGGCGACGGGGTGCATGGCGGCGTTGAACGATTCATCTCGAGGCTAGGAGAACGGGGTCTCCCCTTCTTCAAACTACTCAAGCATCACGAGAAGTTCGTGTGGACTCCAGAGGCGGATCAAGCCCTTGCTCAGCTCAAGGACTTCCTGTCGAAGCCGCCAATCCTCACGGCTCCTCACAAGGGCGAGCAGCTACTGCTCTACCTAGCTGCGACTACTCACGTGGTCAGTACTGCCATCGTTGTCGAGCGGCAGGAAGACGGCCACGCCTATCCGGTCCAGCGCCCGGTCTACTTCGTCAGCGAGGTCCTATCAGAGTCCAAGGCTCGCTACCAGCCCGTGCAGAAGCTCCTGTACGCTCTACTCATCACCTCGCGGAAGCTACGACACTACTTCCAGGAGTACTCGGTCTCCGTAGTCACCGACTACCCGCTCGGCGACATCCTGAGGAACCAAGACGCCACCGGAAGAATCTCCAAGTGGGCTGTCGAGCTCGGCGCCCTCACCATCGACTTCAAGCCACGCACGGCCATCAAGTCGCAAGCACTAGTCGACTCATGGCGAGTGGTGGGAGAACCAGCTACCTACTCCCACCGTGCGACCGAGCATTGGGTGATGTACTTTGATGGCTCACTCAACCTCGAGGGCGCGGGCGCGGGGGTACTCCCCGATCTCTCCAACGGGCGAACAACTCAAGTACGTCCTGCGGATCTTCTCGGAAGGTCTCGAACAATGAAGCCGAGTACGAAGCCCTCCCCGCACGGGCTCCGCCTCGCGGCTTCACTTGGCATCAAGTGGCTACTAGTCTACGGCGACTCCGCAGGTGGTCATCAACCAAGTCAACAAGTCCCGGGACCGCAACAAGGAGAACATGGACGCCTACGCCTAGAAGTCCGCAAGCTCGAGAACAAGTTCTATGGTCTCGAGTTCCATCACATCGTCCGCGACAACAACGTTGCGGCGGACGTCCTCTCGAAGCTCGGATCCACCCGCGCCCAAGTACCCGCGGGCGTCTTCGTCCATGAGCTTCACGCGCCATCCATCCGGAGCCGGCGCCACCGACCACCGCCCCCGGCCCCATCCACCCCGGTGGGGCAGGAGGTCATGATGATCGACGTGGACCGGAGGCAACCCTTCATCGACTACCTCGGCGAACGAAGGTCCCCTCCGACAAAAACGCGGCCGAACAACTCGTCCGCCGCGCCAAGTCTTACGTCCTCGTCGGAGACAAGCTTTACAAGCGGGGCGCATCTTCTGGAGTACTCATGAAGTGCGTCCCTCGCGAAGAAGGCAAGGACATCTTGGAGGAGATCCATAAGGGCGTCTGCGGCAACCACGCGTCTTCACGCACGCTGGTCAGCAAGGCCTTCCGGCGAGCTTTCTACTGGCCCACAGCCCTGGGCGATGCCGAAGAACTCGTCAGAAGGTGCCAAGGATGTCAGTTCTTCGCCAAGCAGCAACACGTCCCAGCCTACAAGCTAGTCACCATACCGCCAACCCGGCCCTTTGCCCGCCGGGGGCTCGACATGATTGGGCCACCGCCAACCGCGCCAAGAGGATTCAACGGGGTGCCGGTGGCTATCGACAAGTTCACCAAGTGGATCGAGGTCAAGCCGGTCACATGCCCCAAGGCCGACGAGTACTCGACTTCCGGATGAACTCGTACACCGCTACGGGCTACCCCACCGCATCATCACGGACACGGGGTCCAACTTCAACAACCACCGCTTCGGAAGTACTACGAAAACGGCGGGATCGACGTCGATACGTCTCGGTCGCCCATCCACGGGCCAACGGACAAGTCGAGCGCGCCAACGGGATGGTGCTCGACGCCCTCAAGAAGCGGCTACATGACGCCGCCAATTCTAATGGGGGCAAGTGGATCAAGGAACTACCCAACGCACTCGGGGGCCGCGGACTCAACCATCCAAGCCAACGGGGCAATCCCCCTACTTCTTGGTCTACGGCTTTGAAACCATCCTCCCCGCCGACGTCATATGGAACTCACCGGCAGTGGAGCACTACGACGAAGGCGTCTCGGAAGACAGAGACGAGTTGATATCGACGACCTCGAAGAAGCTCGCCGTGCCGCCCTCGTCCAATCAGCAAGGTACCTGGAGGGTATCCGACGCTACCATGATCGCAACGTCAAGGAACGCTCCTTCAACGTTGGAGATCTTGTCCTCCGCCGTATCCAGAACACGGAAGGACTACACAAGCTCAGCTCCCCCTGGGAAGGCCCCTTCACCGTGGCTAAGGTGACCGGGCCGGGCTCCTACCGCCTCCAAACACTTGAAGGCGAAGATGTCAACAACTCGTGGAACGTCGACCAACTCTGTCGATTCTACGCCTAGTCTACACGACTACTCCGGGGTTCAAGTCTACACGACTACATCAACACCCCTTGCCGCAAGCGACCCCCCCCGGTCCCCGGCTCCAAGTCTCCGACTACTCTCCTCCCGAGTCCGGCCCCGCGCGGCTACCTACGGACACGGGCCGTGACGAGCGTCAAGGACTCTAGCAGCGGTCTACCAAGAGACCACACTCCAAGATCCGGCCCCCGCGCGGCTACCTTCGGATGCGTGATCCGGCCCTACACGGCTACCTATGGATCACCGGCTGCGAGCGGCTACCCGCTCCCGGTGCCACTTAGCCGTAAGCGGCCTCCGGTCCGGGCGACTACTTGTAACTACGTCCCCGGCCACCCGTGTGTACTTCATCGGTAATAAAGCTTGATCGTTCATCAACTTCTTTCCTGTCCACTCCCTACAACGGGACTACTAAAGCCGAGTACTACTACTCGCACCTACTCCACGATGGGCGCTCCGCACTCTAAGATCGCGGTTACGAGTACTCATTGCTCGAAAATTTCACTTTATTTATACATGAATAAGTTCATTACAAGCGTTCCCTGTACAAACATGGCTACTAAGCTACCTATGCGGGGCTACCGGAGGTTCGGCTTCTCGGCTACCGCTTCCGCGATGGGAGCCATCTCGCTCCCGGCCGGCTCTCGCGTCTTGCTCATCCGAGCCGGTTGGCGGCTACCCCGCCGGCGACCACCTCCACCGGAGCCTTCGGGAAGTACGACTTCATGAAGGCCGGGACTTGCTTCGGGATCGACTTGTCCATGTGCTTGACGTAGGCGGCCAGCCGGCTTGGCGCTTCACGAAGTCGATCCGCCAGAGGGGCGATCTTGGGGCCGCCCGGTGCGGCACCAGGAGCCTCGCGATCGGGAGAGCGACTTCTTCAAGATCCTTCAGCTGGGCCGGAGCGCCTCGCAATCTTCGTTCAACTTCTGCAAAGATTTGTAGCAGTTGACGAGATCTCTGTCAGAGGCAATCCGCAGCTCCATGTGCTTCTCGCACTCGAAGGCGAGCTCCTTGTAGTCGAGCTCAAGTACCTGGCGGGCTTCTTGCTCCCGGTAGAAGAGGTTCTTCATGCTGACCTCCGAGGCCTTCAGCTGCTCCACCTGGCCTTCGAGTTCTGCAACATGGGAACACAACAACGGGTCAGAGGCTTGACGACTTCCAACAAGTACCCGACAAGTCAGAGGACATACCTTTGTTCTTGTTGCGGAGGCCCTTGTTCTTCCGCACCAACTCGTCGCCCTTCGTCTGCAACTCCATCACGTCGTTGTGGTACTTGGCGAAGGTAGCGTCGAGCTTCGACTGCATGGCGGCCGCGTGCTTCCGCGACTTCACGAGCTGCTCCTCTAGGGCCTCGGCTCGGAGCATGGTATCGCCATAACCTTGCAGCATGTTCGACTTCTCGCGGGATCGCTCCGCGACGTCCTGCACAAGACAAGCTCAAGTCAAGAAGAGTACTCAACGCAAAGGATTGACTACTCGGGGGGGCTCCGGCTACGTACCTTCATCCACTGTTCGGCTCGCCGGATCACCTCCGTGTGCCGGGCCACCGCGTGGGCTCGACGAGATCGTCGGCCGGCAGGTCAATCCCGCCGCGGCTACTCGACGTAGCCTCCGTCATCGGCGCCGAGCGGATAGGCTCCGCGTCTTGGATCTCGGGGGATCGGATAGCCACCTCCAGGGGCAACCCCCGGCGACGTGGTAGTCGTTTCTCCCCCCGTTGGACTTCTCGACGACTTCCCCCCTCGGGCTCGGGGGCTCCTTCCGCGGCCTCCGGGGCCTCTGGTGTCAACTCCTGCATGGGCACCCCTGCAGGGATGTCACCTCCCTTCGACGTCGTCAACAAGGAACACGCGCATCGGTGACCGCGACTACTCGTCCCGGGAGTTCCACGGCTTCAAGAAGGGTACTCACCTTCGACTACGGCCGCCCTCCGGCGGCGCGGCGCTTCGGTAGCCGGGGGCTCGGTCGCGGCTTGGGTCTCGGGAGCGGGCTCCTCGACGGGCGGCGCGACTTCTCCTCGCCTCCGCCGTCGAGGGCTCTTCCCCGTCCCGGCTCGGATCCGTGGATTTTACGCACAAGTATTCACGGAAAGATCGTCGAGCAATCATCGACTACCGCAACGAGTACTACTCACGAGGACGGGGGTACTTACAAGTTCGACCGGACGATGGTCACGGTCGGAGCACCGAGGATGCGGCAATGTCAACCGGTCCACCCTCGGCGGGCGTCTCTTCCTCCGCCTCTTCGGCTCCGCCTCCTCCACGGTGGCGGCGGCCGCGCGGATGCCTCCCCGCGCTCCCGAGGCCTCCATCTCTCCAACGGCGGCGGCCGCGGGCTACTCGCTCTCCTCGCGGAGCGGGGGCCGGCGCTCCGGTTGCGCCGAGAAGTTCTTCCACGGTGGGGGCTCGGACTACGGCTTCCGGCTCGTTCCCCCACCGTATCCCACACGCCCTCGTCGCCCTCTACGATGGGCTCTGCGCGGCGGCACCTCCCGCACACAAAGGAAGACTACTCGTCGCCAATGTGCTCGACTACGGGTACTCGACCACTCGCTCAAGTAAACTTACCTCCGGAGGCGTGGTCTCTGAGACCTTCATCTTCTTCGCCACCCGCTTCTTGGTGGGGTTGCGCGGCTTCCGCGGCGGCGCGGCAAGGCTAGCCTCCCGTGCTAGCCGGAGGGTCTTGGACAAGTGGCACGTGAGGCAAGCCCGGCGGCTAAACCTCGACCGCGGTTGGAAGCGGTCCTGAAGAGTCTCTTCGTCTTCCTTGTCATCGGAGGTATCCTCCACGATGACGGTGTCGTCGCCTTCACCAACTTCGCGGCGCTCCTTCACCTTCCCCTCCGCCGGATCTCAATCCCGCTCGGTGGCGGCTGCGGCTCGGAGACAAACCGCTTCACATCATCCTGCGCAAAGACACAAGGCGTCAGCAACTCTGCTACAAGTGCTCACTACTCGACGAGGGGGGTACGGCTACTCACCTCGTTGGGCGGGCGCGCGGCGGAGTACTCCTCGACAGGGCACGCCGTGTACTCCGGCATGTCCTTGAAGATGCGCGACAACCTCTCGATGATGTCGTTGTCGTCCAACTCGCCCCCCCGGCATCCGCGACGTGTCGTCGTCGCCGGTGTACTCGAAGCCCGCCGTATCCCCGCGCCATCGGCGGGCGGATCCCGCGCTTCATGAAACCGAAGGCCACATGCTCGGCCCTCGGTCCGGCTTCTCGAGCACTCGGATGCGTGCTAGCGCTCGGGGAGCCGGATCCCCTCTTGCATGGTGGGCTCCTGTGTTCCACCACTCGCGATGCCCGGGCTGCCGTCCGCTTGGCTTCGGCAGGCCTGGGTGGTGGTTGGTGATGTAGAACCACCGCGTCTTCCGGTTCGTGTTGGAGTCCACGAGCTTGTACGCCGTGCGATGCGGCGTCCTCCCTCAGCTGGATCCCGGCCCCTCCGACTACTCGGGGTTGGAGGCACCGGGGCGCGGCTTGATCCCGAGGAAGGCCTCGCGAAGTGGACGAAGACCGACGTGTGGAAGATGCCGTTGGGGTTCGAGGTTGAGGTACTCGATGCCGTAGTACCCGAGTAGCCCCTTGAAGAAGTCGCTTCTTCGGGAGCGCAAGACCGCGCTCCACGAAGCGCGAGAACATTGGGATCTCGTCCTCCGCCTTCTCCATCGGATAAGGATCTCCTGCGCGGATCTCCACATGTCGACTTCCTTCTCCCCGATGAACCCGCTCGTTCAACGGGGTCGGCGAGATCCTCCGTCTTGACCTTCGATTTTTTCCACTCGCGGCTTGGATCGGCCGCGCGGTGGAGACATGTGCGCGCCGCATCCGTGGCGGCCGCGGCGGCCTCCTCGCACGGCTCCTCTTCTTCCCGCCGGCCTTGGACGTCTTCGATGGCGACGGCTTCATTCTCCAAGTGCAAGGAGTTTTCACTCGCATCCGCTCGGGGGCTATCCTAAAGGCTTCGGGTGGCGATGCGCTCGGATCTACTACGGCGGCGGCGGCGCCGGAGTGGATCTATTTCAAGATTCAAATGGAAATGACTGCGGCTCACTTGGGTGAAAAACCCTAGGGGTTTTGGCTCTTATTTATAAGCCAAATCGCCTCCGCAACGGGCGGCCCGGATAAGTCCGCGCGCGGCCGACTCGGCGGGCCGCGCGTGACTCTTCGTATTCTACTAGTCGACGCGCCTCACCTCGGGGGCTCGGCTACTTCTACTCGACTACCGGGACGCGGCTAGTCTCAAGAGCATCTCGGGACACATTCTCCAAGAAGACCCTTCAATTCGAGAGGAAGTACTCGACTCAAGGCTCGGGGGCTCCGTGCCACGTGTCCTTCGGTTTTTCTCTCCGGATTTTTCGGGATTTTCTTGCCAAGACTTCGGATAGACCCTCGGCCCCGAGCCCGCGGCTCGAGGCTCCTGGGGGCTACTCCATGTGAATCGCGGTTCGCAAATCGCATCTCCATGACGGCTTCGGCTTCAAGACAAGACGGGCATTTCTTGAAGACCTTCGAAGGCGATTTCAAGGACGCTTGGGACTACTCGAGAAGACTTCAAGATTGCTCAAACATCGGCGGAGTACATTCCGGCCTCGGGATGCTTCGACTACTCTTGAGGACTTTTGACTTGTAGTACTCGGGGACGCTTGAGGACTACTCGTTAAGGCCGTCAAGACTACCGGAAGCTATCCTTCTCGACTACAAAGTACTCGGGGGCTTGTCGTATGGACCTCCCCGGGCCCACTACCTCGGTGGGTACCGGGACCGACTACTCGGTGGGCCCCCGAGACCACCCGGCTTGCGCTACACGGCACCCGAAGGCGTGGAGCACAAGGACTACACAGGGAGTAGTACTCGGTTAGGGCTCGTACATGTTCCGCACTATATAGAGGTCTCCTAGACGTACTCGACTAGTACTCCTTCCCTACTCCGACTTGTAACCCCCGCCTCCCGGACTATATAAGGCGAGGCAGGGACCGATCTCGGGATCACCCCATCTCATACAATCCCCTACAACTCACGGCGCACTATTGCACCATCTTGTAATCGTGCCCTATCGATCCGAGCTACGCAAAGCATACGGGACGTAGGGTATTACGCACCTTGCGGCCCGAACCTATCTAAATTGTGTGCCACGTGTCTCTTCTTTCGAGTTACCGATCTCGGCGAGTCACAATCATCTACTTCGGGCACTCCCCGTAGTAGGTTGCCTGGCCTAAAACACCGACGGACCATCCACCGGTCCTCGAACCACACATGGTCCTCAATCTCCCCCTTGATGAGTGCATTGACAACACCCACACGAAAGTAACAAGAGAGAAAAGAAAAAGAAAAGAAACGAACAAAAAGAAACTCCAACAAGCGATCGAAAGCCAAACAAAGGCAAAGAGCAAAATCACTTGAAGAAGGCAAGTCTCGGACCCCTTAGGCAAGGGCAACGGCTCGACACATCCGAGACAAAGCAAAACTCACGCAAAGAGCGCAAACCATCAAAGCAAAGCTCGAACAACCACAAAGAGCTCCCCCTGTACACATGCAAGCTCCCCCTGAACCAATGCACCTCCCCCTGGACGAATGCATGCAAGACACCACTTGAAACAGGGGCACCGCAACAAAACGCCCCGACCGGTCGGACCGGTCAACACCACCGGTCCGACCGGTGTGCAACATGTGTACGAACCGGCACTCACACCGGTCGGACCGGTGACCCCGACCGGTCGACCGGTGCACAACGAGAGCCCGAAATGGCTCAAAACCACTCGAAAACCTTCTAAACACGTCCAGCAAGCCATTTCAAGCTCAAACTTCTCCCCCTTGTTGGCAATGCATGAATCAAGCCAAAAATGCAAAACATTCAACCTAGAGCTTCTCAAATAGACAAAATTCAACAAAGAATGCTACACATGTCCAAATGAGCAAGTTAGATACTCTACGGCTTCGTATCGATCTCAACTACATGATCACCAAGTTTCACAACCATTGGACGAAGCTAAGATGGATTTTGGCAATTTTGCGAAAAACTTGCCTCTCATGAGTAAAGTCCTAAACATGATCAAAGCATATCAAAATGGCAAAGCCACACAAACTTCATGCTAGGACAATCATTCTAATCATAAGACCATCACAAACACCCACAAGCACCTCATGTCATGTCAAAGCCACCGAGCCATGTGCCTACTTCTATTTATGAGACTTCTCATTGGTAGGCATCATGCAACGGTTTAGCACCCAAAGCAAATTAAATTCAGCACATATGACATGGGAGCATATTTTCCAAGCATTTTTCATTTCATTTTCAGATTTGTAAATGGTACATGAAATGTCTTTGCGACAAAAAGGAACTTATGCTCCTCCACAAGATAAATCAAGAGGGCTAAACATTCATGATGGCAAATGAGCCTTTGGCCCCATATGATCAATAAACTAGCCATCCAACCACAAATTAAGCATAGCAAGGCCACAAAAACATGTCAAGAGCATGTAAAGGCATTTACACATGAGAGAGCATACATGTGACATTTTTCAAAAGCATAGCTATCAACCATGGATTATTCATCAAGATCATCAAGAGCTAAGCCAAACTAACCGTAGCATACCAAACAAGCTCACAAAGACATATATCTCATTCCATGGTGAACAATGTATATGAGAGAAGCTTTTCCTAACCAATGCATATGATACAAAATGCATGCGAGCCTAAGATACAAGGATGCCTATACATCATGTTACATATGCCATGCCAAATGCAAGAAATGCACAAAGAAAAGCTATACATATGCTACCACCGGCTCCTCGAGGGGAGGCAAAACGGGCTCGACACCACCGGCAAGAGAGAGCTCCCACACACCCAACTCAAGAAATCAAACACACACCAAGTTCCCCCGCAAACGAGTGAAAGTTGCTTGATCTAGGGGTTTGGTGAAAATATCGGCTAGTTGGTCATGTGTGGGTACATGGATCAAAGCTATCTTCCCTTTCTCGACATTGTCTATGAGAAAATGGTACCTCACTTCTATGTGTTTAGTTTTGGAATGGAGCACCGGGTTTTTTGCAACACTTATGGCACGGTGCTATCACATTGAAGTGGGACATGGGTATACTCCTCACCAAAGTCACTCATGGTGTAGGTGATCCAAAGGAGCCGAGAGCAACAACTAGCAACGACGAACATACTCGGCCTCGGTCGTGGATTGAGCAACACTCGACCGCTTGCGGGAAGACCAAGACACCAAAGAAGAACCCAAAAACTCGGCAAGTACCGAGGTAGACTTCCTATCCAACCGACACCCGGCAAAATCCGCGTCGAAAAACCATGAAGCGCCAAAGAAGAGGACGCGGAGTACCAAAGGCCGAAGTCGGGAGTGTGACGCAAGTACCCGAAAATTCGCTTCACCGCTTGCCGATGCGAAGTCCTCGGAGACGCTTGAAAACGAGCACACGGACACACCGAGAACTCGTATGTCCGGCCTCGTCGCCGTCAAGTAGAGGAGTGACCCGATCATGCTTCGGTACTCCTTCTGGTCCACGTGTTCACCTTCCTCATCCGCATCAAGAGCTGTAGTCGTACTCATCGGCGTCGTCATAGCCTCGGAGTCCTCCATCTTGAACTTCCGCACAATGTCCTTGGTGTACTTGGCCTGGTGCACAAATGTTCCTTCCTTTGATTGCTTGATTTGTAGCTCGAGGAAGAACTGCAACTCGCCCATCATGCTCATCTCAAATTCCCTGCTCATATCATCTGCAAACCTTGCAACAAGAGAGTTAGACGAGCCACCAAAGACAATATCATCCACGTACACCCGCACAATCGGGATATCTCCGCCTCGCCTCGGCAAAAACAAGGTCTGATCGACCTTCCCCATCTCAAAACCTCTCTCAAACAAGAACCCCATCAACCTGCCATACCAAGCTCTAGGCGCCTGCTTCAACCCATACAGCGCCTTCCTCAACTTATACACACGGTGGGGGTACTTCTCACTCTCAAACCCCGGAGGCTGCCTCACATACACTTCTTCCTCCAGCACACCATTCAGAAAAGCACTCTTCACATCCATTTGGTGCAACTTGAACCCTTTAGCCACAGAAAAAGCTAGAAGGATCCTAATCGCCTCCAAACGGGCTACGGGAGCAAAGGTCTCCTCGTAGTCGATCCCCTCCTTCGATCGAACCCTTGAGCAACAAGTCTCGACTTGTTCCTCACAACCTCACCCTTCTCTCCCTCTTTGTTTTTCCACACCCACTTTGTAGCAATCGGCTTACACCCTGGGGGAGGGTCAACCAACTCCCACACCTGATTCCTCTCAAAGTTCTCCAACTCCTCATGCATCGAGTTAACCCAATTGTGATCAGATAGTGCGTGTCCAATGTCTTAGGGCTCGAAAGAAGCAAGAAATGCAGCATGAGCAAAATGGGAATTGTTTAGAACCCTCGACCATGTAGTGTGTTCATTCATGTCACCGATGATCCTCGAAGCTGGGTGATCCACTTGAACTCGCCGGGGAGGTTCTCGCCTCGAAGCTACCTCCCCCTCAACATCAGCTTCTCCTCGTTCTTCATTTGTCGTCGTAGGTGTGGCAGAGGGTCCATCCATCATCGTAGTCGAAGTAGTGGGTACATGTTCAGCCGGGGGCACCACACCGCCATCTTCATCATCACCATGTTCATGCTCCTCCTCCCCGAAAGATGTCCTCGCCAAGCTCATCATCACCCGCACACTCAAAGACAAGCCGACTACGTGGCTCTGTCTCGTCGAAGGTTACCTCGCAAGTCTCCACGATTTGGTTAGTTTCAAGATTGAGCACACGATATGCTCTAGAATGAGATGCATAACCAAAGAAAATGCCATCGACAGACCTAGCCTCAAACTTATCCAACTTCCTGCCTTTCTTCAGAATAAAACACTAGCAACCAAAGACATGGAAGTGACTCACCTTGGGTGTGCGACCATGCATCAACTCATAGCATGTCTTCTTCTTGTGCACTCGAGGTATATCTGTTCGACACATAGCACGCGGTATTCACCGCCTCGGCCCAATACCTCCTCGGAGTCCTATGCTCATCAAGCATCGTCCGAGCCATCTCGCACAAGGTCCTGTTCTTCCTTTCCACAACACCATTCTGGGGAGGCATACACGGACCCGAAAACTGGTGCTCAAGACCTAAGTCATGGCAAAAGGTTTCAAAACGAGAGTTCCTGAATTCCGAGCCATTATCACTGCGGATAACTCGTATGGCATCTCCGTGCCTCTCGTTCCTCAACCTCAAGACTAGATCTCGAACAAAGCCAAACGTCTCCCCCTTCTCCTCGAGAAAGAACACCCACGCATACCGAGAATAGTCGTCCACCACAACAAGGACATACCACTTCCCACCCGCGATCGCACACGAGCCGGGCCAACAAGGTCCATATGGAGCGGCTCGCATGGACGCTCGGTCATCACATCGGTGAGAGGCGGGTGAGAAGAGGCCACTCAAGCGAGACGAAGGTCAAAGCTCAAGTGACCCAACTTCCTATGCCACTTCCACAACTCACTCGAAGAACCAGCCAAGAAACAACGCTCCACACCCGAAGACCGAGAAAAATCGGCACGAAACACCCGACCCTCGGGAACGACCATACGGACAAGGTCCCCTCGAGAGTCCACAATCCGAGAACCACCCGGCCGAAACAACACCTCAAAGCCCTCATCCAACAAGCTCGGGACACAGAAAGCAAATTGTACCCCGCCGATTGAACAAGAGCAACACGCCTCGAGTGATCTTGTCACTCACTTTGATCTCACCTTCTCGAAAGCACACGCCCACGCCCATTGTCCCCAAAGGTGATGTACCTCTTCGTCACCACCGGGATGAGACTTGAGAACCACCCCCTTGTCTCGGTCATATGCCTCGAACAACCGGAGTCAATCAACCAAATGTTCTTCAAGTCTCCCACCTGAAATTCAAAAATAGGCACGTGAGCGAACAAACGACTCAGACCGGGTTAGTACCAAAGGAGGAAAACCGATCCGAGCCCTTTGCTCGAAAGTGGGGTTAGCACCAACCAAAGCATCTCTCCTACCAAAGCTATCTCCACGAACACCACCACGGTAACCACCCTGAGGGAACCACCCCTCTCCGCCCGGAGGAGGACCAAATCCACGCAAGAAAGCCTGTGGAACGTCCTTCCTCTCCAACTCAAAACCACGACTCCTCCAATCCCCGTATTGAGCACGAGGAGGAGAACGTCTAGCAACCGACCACCCGCACCCTTTCCAGCCCCAACCACCGAACCACGACCACCGAAACAACCCTCGCACTCGTACGAGCTCGAAACCCGAACAGTTGTCCGTCCAGGCCGCACCGGTCGACCGGTGCCCCACACCGCCCGACCGGTGTGACCCGGGCGTAGCACCACCCGCACCTTCTTCTCTCCCCAAGCCCGAACCGTCCTCACACTCGCCTTGCCCCTGGGCATCTACATACGAGGCTCAAGTACACCATCGGAAGGGTGGTAATTGTCCTTGTTAGCCCACTCCTTTGCCATTCTCTCCTCTCGCTTCCTCTTGAAGCAAAACTCCTCCTTATGGCCATCTCTCCCACAATAGCCACAATGGAACCTCACAAGCTTAGGCTTAGGGTTGGGATGTGGTCGCTCACTCGGTTTCTCTCCACTCAAACCATCCACCGGTTTCTCACCACTTGCCTTTTCACTCTCCTTCCCAAAGAACACTTTCCCCGAAGTGCTCACAAACTTGATAGGCTTTTGTAGGTCATTTGTGGTGTAGGAAACACGGGTGGAGCTGGGGTTGTGTCTAGTCGGTTTCTTAGATGGTTAGGTTTTGGAGGGAAATCATTTTTGTGGTGGGTTTTTGGTGGCTCCGGGATATTCTCTCCACTTCCCTCACCAACCTTGTTTGCTCCAAGCCCCTCACCATCTTGCCTCTTAAAGGCCTCGATCATCATCCTCAACTGAGGCTCATGACCGACAACCAACCCATCAACTTCCTCAAATCATCATTCTCATCCCGCAAACGATCAACATAATGTGGAAGCTCCAAATTTTTCAATGCATGCATTTCACGGGTAGAGCAAGATGTAGGCGGGGGTTCCTTCAATTTAGCCTCGAGCGAACTAGTGTAAGCATGCATCTCATCAATCTTAGCATGCAAAACGGGGCAAGAAGTGCAAGCACCTAGCAAAGCGAGTCTAGACTTAAGCTCAGCCACTTCAACCCTAAGCACATCTAGTTCCTCACACTTGGAGGCATGCTTCTCCTTAAACAAAGCAAGATCGGCAAGGAATATGGAGCAATCGGCACAATCATTCTCATCGAAAACAACGGGGCTAGCCTTAAGCGAATCAATCTCAAGCTTGCTATCAAGCACCCGTGTCTCTAGCTCGGCCACTCTAGTCCTAGCATCCTCGAGTGAAGCCCTAAGCTCTTTCCTCATTTTCTTGGCCTCTCTAAGCATGTCATCACGGTTATCAAGCAAAGAGCCAAGCCTCTCATTCTCCCGGCGCAAGAAGGGAAGTTCATCACGCACCTCGTCGTCGGACTCGCAGTCCGAGTCGCTCCGTGTGCTCTTCTTGTTGCCGGAGCTCGGCGCCATGGTGCGAAGCCATCTCTCGTGAAGTAGCTCGGCCCGCTCGGGTTCTTGGATGACTTCTTGTTCTTGCGGCGATCTCCCTCGTCTTCACTACTCGCTCGAGCTCGAGGTGGAGTACGGGGAACCGGAGTCGACGTCGCTCGCTCCAACCATCGCTCGGGCCTTGCCTCGGCTCTCCTTCTTTCTCGATCGTCGCTCGTCCTTGTACTTGTTCTT
The DNA here is from genome assembly GCA_947561735.1 of Cenchrus americanus. Lineage (NCBI taxonomy): Eukaryota > Viridiplantae > Streptophyta > Magnoliopsida > Poales > Poaceae > Cenchrus > Cenchrus americanus. The sequence goes on from OX387240.1 coordinate 140,641,599, forward strand.
GTGCTTGCTCTTGTGGTCGCGCCTCGAATGGTACTTGCCATCGTTCATCCTCGGCTTGTGCTTGTAGCTGTCCTTGTTCTCGGCCTTCTCCGGGCAGTCGGCGACGAAGTGTCCCGGCTTGCCGCACTGGAAGCAAGTCCTCGTGTTCCTCCTCATGTTCACGCGGTTCTCGTGCAGCCTCTCGAACCGCCTCGTCACCGCCGCCGGCTCGTCCTCTCCAAGGTCATCAAACTCCTCATCCGGCATAGACATCAAAGAGGAAAACGAGAACATCCTGGTGGATGGGTTAGAGTTAGTCTTTCCTTTGGAACCACCAACTAGGGCAAGACTATGGGAATCGATCGGTCCCTCGAGCTTGGCGGTCATGCCCCTATCCACCTCGGCCGACTTGAGCTTCGAGAACGGCTCGTTCACCGTCGAGTATCATACCTCTCCGACTCGACTATGGCCTCCAACTTTCCGCCCCATATCGTACGATCTAAAGAGTGTAAGAGCTTGACCGCTCTATCATGATCATCGTACGGGAGCACGTCCACATTGGCCCTCATGTTGTTCACCACCACCGTGAACCTCGAAACAAGGCATCGATGGACTCACCGGGGAGATGAGTGAAGTTCTCGTACTCTCTCCGTAGGTCGCATACATCCGTGCCCGAACACCGGGCGTTCCCAACATGAGCCTCCTTCAACACCGCCCAAATCCTACAAGCCAAGTGCTCGGTGTGCACCCGATCGAACTCGGCCGACACAAAGCACGAAACAAGTAGTCGAGCGCCTTATTGTTGGCGTCGAATCCGTCCCCTCGACCCCGGAGCAAGGAAATCCATCGGTTGGACATAGCCTCGTGTCCACCGTGACATCCCAAAGAAGCCGACCTTTTCCGCGGAGGAATGCACCCATCCGCTTGCTCCACATCCGGTAGTTCTTGCCATCGAAGTGTGGAGGACCCGAACCCTGTTCCTGGTACGCCATCCTTGGATCTTAGACTGGTTAGAGTCAACAAAGACCCGAACCGGCTCTGATACCACTTGAAGGACCGATACGGCGAACCAGAGAGGGGGGGAGTGAATGGGAGCCGATAAAAATTCTTCTCGAAGGAGATCGAAACTCCAACAAGATGAACACAGCTTCCAACACACGTCTCCGACTCACTACCAAGGTTGGTCAAGCCCACGTAGCCACTGGAGTGCCACTGGACCTAGGAACCAACACACCACCTTCCGACCCGAGAAATGCAGCGGAAAAACCAAACCTCGAATCTACAGACCCACACCGGTCAGACCGGTGAGCACCACCGGCCGACCGGTCCCTGCTGGTGAAACTGAGCAACTTCCACTAAGTGGCTCTACACCGGTCAGACCGGTTAGACACATCGGTCGGGACCGATGGCGGCCTTAAAGCCCCCAAGGCACCAAACAGGCCAACCGACCACCAAACAGACCCAAACACGAAACAGCGAAGAACACGGGACAACAACGAACACACCAAGACGTTCACCCGAGCAAAATCCCACGAGGGCTCGCACCGGTCAGACCGGTCAAGAGCACCGGTCAGACCGGTGTAGCCTGGGCAGCTCGGGATTAACAACACCCGCGGGTCAACTCCCCCAAATCCAAATCTCGATCTCCCGAATCACTCCACGGACTTGAACAAGACTTTGGGGATATCAGGAACACCTTATGAGGAGTCCATAGCCAAGTTTAATCCCACCAAATCTCGTCCAAAAAGGAGGAATCGAAGAAATCCCGCCGAAAGCACTTCCAACCCAAGAACTCAAGAAACCCCAAAATCGAGCACTTTTACTCACGGATTTGGGAGGGGAATCATAGCCCAAAGAACCACGAAGGGTTCCCACAAATTTCCCCCATCAAATCCCCAAGAGAAAAGTCCCGAAAACAACCCAAAGAAATCACCGAGAGAGGGCTCCGAAAATCACCACTAAGAACAACCGGGGAAAACACATCCAAACCTTGAGGAACCACACCGAATCGCTATACATGAAACAAAGGTTCGTACAAGGTCTAGCAAGCCGCCCGATCATCCATCCCTCTCTACAAGATCTCTCCGTGAAGCTCTCTTGCTAGTCCTAAGGAAAACCTAAGGAAAATAGGTGGAAAATAGGAAAACTAATGAGCTAGGGTTCCAAGAGTTGGCTGCCATCCTCTCACCTCTTGGGTTATATGGAGGCAACCGAATGTCTAAAATGCCCTTCTCTCCTAACTAGGGATACAAGCCCCTCAAGGACGGATTTGGAATTCTTGATGTCTTCACCATCGGACGGATGCCCGGCGACCGCACCTCGCGTAGCCTCGACGAAAGCCATGCGATCTCGACGCGTGTCCTCCGCTTCGAAGATTCCGGACCGCGTCGTCGCACACCGGTCGACCGGTGCTCCTCACCGGTCGGACCGGTTCCCACCGGTCAGACCGGTCAGACCCACCGGTCAGACCGGTCCGGTGCCGCCGCACCTCCGTCTTCGGTTCTCCGGTCTTGGCTTTGTGGATCGACCAAGGAACCCGGTGGTTTTCGGTGAACCACCGGAAACCCCGCGAACTCGGTGTAGCCTCCGCCAATCTCCACTCATGACTTGGCTCCCACGTAGTCCCGGCTCGACCTTGGTTTTGAGGCTCAACCAAGAAACCGTCCACGACTTCATCTTGCTTGTTCATGCCACCATGCGGCCCGCACTTGACCCCCGCCGGCCACCGGTCCCTCGAACGAAGCCTACTTGTCTTCTCCACACCCCGGAGGCCTCACCGCCGACGACCTTTCGCGCTTGTTCTTCACCTGCACCAACACGAGTCAAGCCGCAACCTGCACCTGCAATACTTAGCCAAGAATCAGTCCACACAACGTTGTCAATCACTCATCACACAAGGAAGCGATCATCCACCGGTCCTCGAACCACACATGGTCCTCAAAAGGATCGTCAGAATCTCCAAGGGAATCACCGCCTCCAAGTCCAAAGGAAGATTAACCTCAACCGCCACCCATGGGAGAACAACCACCACCGGAGCGCAAGATCGAGCTATGCACCCCAGACATTGTTGATCTACCTATAATAAACCTTCGAGACACCGGAAGGCCATTCAAGATCAAGGTCTCAACTATCCGCATGATGATTGCGGGAGCTTTGGAGCGTTTCAATGAATACATGTGAGCCGAATTCCTTGAGTGGCATATCGATTTACTTAAGACGTCGTCACTAGTTTGAGGCTATGGAGAAAATATTGAAGAATTTAGATGGCAAGGTGACGGAGTTTGGAAGCTCTATACGTGAAGTGTTCATTGTGATGAAGATGCTAGAGACGCAAGTGGGACAACTTGTCGGGCGCCCGATGGGTAGCAAAGGAGAATATCCAAGACAACCTCAAGGTCCCGAGACGGTGAAGGCTACTCAAACTCATTCGGGGGAGATGGAGGATCACACTAAGGAGACTATGAAGATCACGACCGAAGGACCGGAGTTTGAGATGCCGAGCCACTACATGAAGGAAGTTGTCGCATCCGTCAAGACCAAAGGACGAAGCCAGCCTGTGAAGACCAAAAATATGACTAAGCCGAAGATAAGACCGTGGCCAAGATGGTGCGGAATTTGGTACCCAAGATTGCAATGCCCACAAAGAGCGTTGATCCGAAGTAATCAAGTAAAGAAGTCTAGCCATGGACTATAAACGAAGCGCTAGGCGGGAGGCAACCCGTTTCGTCGAGTCAAGAATAAGCTACCGGGAGGACAACCCGATTCCAGGTTTTTCGAGTCTTTTTAAATATTTCAGTTTTTAATTTCACTACGCAAGACATTAGACTTAGAAGTGGTTGAACAATATTAGAGACATAAATCTTGGTTGAATATTTTGTTTGGATCGGCCCAGGCCGGCCGGCCCAGCCCGTTTCGAGGCCCAGTCGGCCCCCCTTTGACCTAGGTGCCTCTTGTGCTATTTATAGCCCCCTGACTGAGAGCCACGCATCAATCAATTCGTCATCCGCCGCCGAGGAGCAGAGAAGCTTGAGGGACACCATCTCGGAGATGAGGGTCGTGCTAGTTGTTTAGGATTTCCCTAGCCGACGTGGGAACCTTGCATTGAAGACCACATCGGAGCTCCGGAGCAAGGATGAAGATCGAGGTAGGATCCCGGTGGTGATCTTGTTCATGTAATCATTCATGGTGAAGTCTTTAAGTGAATCTGATTTCTAGCGACCAAGTGCCTTCTCTATGATTTTGTTTTCTTCTTGGTTTTGCTTCTTCCCCAATCTATACATAAGATAGATTGCATAGGGTGCTCTTGTAGCTGCGGTGGCTAGAGGTGCATACCGGACCGATCAAGTGATTTCAACTTGTTCTTATCGAACTCGCCCTAGACTACCCGCATGAATAAGAAAACGTTGTGACAGAACAGGGGTTCTGAAAGGCGGGCGTTTTCGGAATCGGACCGGAGGCCACGATTTAAATATGCTTTTATGAGATTCACTTTTCTATCTTCATCTATCTTGTTTGGAGCTACAACATAAGCATGATCTAGACTCTCTAGATCGGTTATCTCTTGCTTTCTCTTGTTACCTCCTTAGTAGATTAGATTAGATTCGTTTTCTTGATGATATCTTAGATTAGATGCAACTTGGTTCTTCAATAGATAGCTTTCCTTGCTTTACTAAATTGAATCCATGCGTTGCACATTGTTCCACGGATTCGATACCTTGGGTTCACCACTCGAGGGAAGAAGGGTCCCTTGACTACGACGGTGGATTTGTCCGCTTGCAAATCCATATGAACTTTGATACGATAATCTACCGTCAACAGGGAGAGTGGGAGGAGACTGCGCGAGGGAGGCATCCTTCCCTACTAAGTACTAACCTAGCGCGAGTGGACTTCTGTGGGCCTTAAAACGAGTAATGTAGGTCACATCACCAAGCAAACTAACTCATAAGTCATAACAAACATATTCACATCTATTATTCATCAGCAGGGCACATCACCAAACTAGATTGTTGCTGCAAGGGAACTAGTTAGCTAGCTAGATGGCTTCTTTTATGCTGCTGCGTAAAGTTCAGCTAGCGTTGTCGCTAGTTTTGCAACTCTTTCTGCCAGTTCAGCATTCTTCTTTAGAAGTTCAATCTCATGTCTCTTTTGTGCGGCTTTAAGCTGCTCATCCTGCTTGTCGATTCCTTTCGAGATGTAGTTAATGTCATCACGAGTAACAGCACGATCCTAAACAAAGGGAAAAATTATAATGATGCAAGCTTCATAACAGTTGTAATTTACAAGAAAGTTGTTTTAGCTCTAACTGGTTTCAAAACTTGGCTGCTTCTCTTCAGCCGATTCCTTGAGCTTGTTGATTTCAGTCCAAATCCTTTTAATGTCATATGCAACGACTTCCTACAACACATGGAAATTGATGCATTAGAACAATTGATTAGTGAAGATATGAAGGTCCAAGGACAAATCTCGGGCATGATGGTTTCAGAACTTGCCTCATGGTCTTCAGAATCGTCACCGGAGTTGTTGCCGGAGTCATCGCCGGAGTTGTTGCTAGAGTCATTGCCGGAGGAGATGAGGTCTACCAGCACCACTCTTCTGCCCGGGTCGTCATTGGAGGACACTCATCGCCAATGAAGGGGCAGGGCCAGGTCTGTTCGAATGAAGACCAGTTTGCTTTTCCCCTTTTAATCTGCAATCAAATTTTGTATCACGTTTTTGTCCGTCAACCATAATCCAAATTTGATGATATTTATTTCTGAATTTTTCTAAAATCAACATCAATTCATTATGACATTTGTTCGTATGTAATTCCATTTCTTGGATGTTGTTTATACACCTTATATTGTTCCTTATAAGTACAACATATAAATAATATTTGTTTACACAACCATTACTAATTAAACTTTGCATTTCGTAATCTTATGGTGAACATAAGGTTATGTTAAAATTTCAAATGCATATGCGTTCGAACATGTTTTAAAGTGTGGAAAACTACGATGTTGAAATAACATTCTAATAAACTAGGCGAGAGATGTAGACATTTGTACATAAGTATAATCTTCCGTTTTCGAAACCATTTGAATTTTTGTAGACAAGCTTAGGGACTAAAATTATGTTTCCAATTCAATTTGTAGAATTTTTAGAACACACTATGACGTTATTATAATTATGATATCGTAAACAAGAGATAAAAATTCTAATTGTAAGAAATTTGGTTAGGCAAGTGTGGCTGTTGATATTTATTCAAATACTAAATTACGAACTATGAATTATTCGTATTTTTACGAATTTTTTGGTGCTGTTTTTGGGGTATAATATTTGAGGGAAGCAAGTTCCAATTCAGAAAAAATAGTGTCGGGCCCACGCGCCAGCGTCATAAGCCTATACAAAAAAGATAATCGTAGCCTGCCCGACCGACAAAGGCGATCCGAGTAGACTAACCAGCGTCGCCAATGAAGCGGCAGGGCCAGGTTTGTTCGAATGAAGAATAATTTGTTTTTCCCCTTTTAATCTGCAATCAAATTTTGTATCACGTTTTTCTCCGTCAACCGTAATACAAATTTGATGATATTTGTTTCTGAATTTTTCTAAAATCAACATCCATTCATTTATTACATTTTTTCGTATGTAATTCCATTTCTTGGATGTTGTTTATACACCTTATATTGTTCCTTATAAGTACAACATATAAATAATATTTTTTTACACAACCATTACTAATTAAACTTTGCATTTCATAATCTTATGGTGAACATAAGGTTATGTCAAAATTTCAAATGCATATAAGTTCGAACATGTTTTAAAGTGTGGAAAACTTCAATGTTGAAGTAACATTCTAATAAACTAGGTGAGAGATGTAGACATTTGTACACAAGTATAATCTCCCGTTTTCGGAACCATTTGAATTTTTGTAGACAAGCTTAGCGACTAAAATTATGTTGCAAAGTCAATTTGTAGAATTTTTAGAACAACCTAAGACGTTATTATAACTATTATATCATAAACAAGAGATAAAAATTCTAGTTTCAAGAAATTTGGTTAGACAAGTGTGGCTGTTGAATTTTTATTCAAATACTAAATTATCAACTATGAATTATTCGTATTTTTTACGAATTTTTTGACACTGTTTATGGGGTATAATATTTGAGGGAAGCATGTTTCAATTCAAAAAAAGTAGTGTTGGGCCCACGTGTCGGAGTGAGAAGCCTATATAAAAAAAGATAATTGTAGCCTGCCCGACAAACAATGGCCAATCTGGGTAGACTAACCATCGTCGCCAACAAGTGCTCCATTGTCAGAAATGCCCCTTGCCGAATGAATATGCATCCGCCTCGGCGCCCCGACCCCTGCTCCCTTCTTCTTCCCCGATCTGAGCTCCACCGCCACCGCACGCCCGTCCTTCCCCGCCGTCACACACATGTCGCACTACGCCAATTCGTCTGGAGGTGCACGTGCGAGGAGCAGGGTCCAAGGTTGCCGGGGCAGCCGCAATCACTCCATCGCTTGGATCCAGTCGGTGAGCTAAGCGGCTTTCCACTGGTCCCTTGCCCGGACTGTGGTATGGCTCGAGTGGTGGAGGGGCGGACGTAGAAGGAAGGTGAAAACCACAGTCGTCTTCATTTCAAGTGTGCAAGGAACTCGGTGAGTAGTATGCTGTGTCTCCCAAATCTGAGTTAGAGTTCTTATGTGCTTTTGATTCTGCAGTATGCCAAGAATTGTGGATTTCATCATTTCCACAAGGAGTATCTCCAGATGCTGAAGGATGCTGGCATCATTGTTTTTCGACCGTCGAACTGGGCAGACGCGGTCGATGAAGTAGTTCATTCAGTGGAATGTCAGATTGGGAGCGGCGAGCAGAGGCAAGTACTGGAGGACAAGCAGAGGAAGAAAGCACTGGAGGAGAAGATGGACAATGTGATCTGGAAGTTGAACTTGATTATTGTGGCTGTTGTTTGCGTAGTATTTGGATGTTTACTAGGGATGTATGCTGAAGAAGTAATTTTGATGTTAAAAGTGGTGCTTTTGCTTCATCTGTGTAGATGAAGAATGAAAAATTTGTCACATATGACAAACTTAAATGTATGGATGAAGAATGAATGGAATGACAATTGGGTCACAAATTTTAATGTGTCACACATCACAAAATTCATCAATTCATATGTGCTGACATTTCATTGCAGCACGAGGCAAAGGAAATGCAGATTATTAGGACAAACAGAGTAAACTTCTGGAATAACCTGGCATATATACATTGCAATTCATTGTAAGCTGGTACCATTGATACTGCAATGCCTTCCAAAATAGGAGACATGGATTGATCTACCGCGTCTCTTAGATCTACTAGTTCATAACAAGTTCAACATACACAGATCTACTAGCTAGTCTATCAAAAGTTCAACAAGCACACTGGAAGAACACATTAACAGAGGAACAAATTAATTAAGCAGAGGTAGTCGCCGTCGGAGGAGCCCCACCATCGGAGTCGGAGTCAGAGTCGGAGCCGGAGCTGGAGACGTCGAGGCCGCCATCGTCGTCGTAGACGGGGGGACCACTTCTCTTTCTAGGTACCCAGCCAAGACATTGACCTTGAAGGTGTAATCCATCACGGTCATCTGCAGCGGACCAGGGGGTCGTTGGACCTCGAGATGAACGGACAGGTTTCCAAGACTGTGCCAAGCCTCATAGAACATCTTCATTGAAAAACAGGCATCTGAATAAGCTACTGTTGGAGCACACAGGGGCACCACGGGCTGCCGCGCCACCTTGCGTCGGGGCGGCTTCAGCCGCTTCACCTCCTCGGGCGGGGGCGGGGGCACCTCCTCGGGCTCGGCGGGCGGGGGCGGCGGTACCTCCTCGGGCTCGGCGGGCGGTGGCGGTGCACCTCCTCGAGCCCGGCGGGCGGGGTCGGCGGCTCCTCCTTGGGCTCAGCGGGCGGGGGCGGCAGCACCTCCTCCCTCACGCACTTTCTTGATGGGTCGCTTGACGCCATGCGCTTGCTTGGGGAAGGAGAAGCTCTTGGATTCACTTCTTGGTGACCAGAGACGGTGGTGCTGGTGTTTTCTTGGTGCCACGGTTGACGAAGTTCTTGGTCGACCAGGATTTATATTGACAAGACGGCGAACCGTCAGGCGGTTGGTCACGCACCTCGGAACCCGTGTCCGCTCAGGAGAGCTCTTGGCCACAAAAATCATGTGGTCACAAGGAGCCGTGTGACTGTTCATATTTTTTCAAAATACCTAATGCCCAACTAGTCCTATGAGTTGTTCGATTCTTAAAAAAACTATGAATTGTTCGTATTTTTATTAATCTATATAACTTATATAATTGGTACCCACTAACTATCATTAACTTCATTTCTCTCTTCATGCAAGCTACCCACATCATCTCCCATCAATCTAAGGGTTATTAACTCTATCTCTTTTTCTCTTCATTACACCAATTCTTTCTTCATACAAACTACCCACATCATCATCCACCAACTATGGGTTATTGCATAAACTAGTTGTGGTAGCAAATTTGTTCATAATTTATCAAAAAAATTTCTCATATCTCGCAGGAATGCGCAGGGGATTACCTAGTTTTAGGTGCTGCTTTATGGGCCCTAATTTTTGAGGGAAGCAATTAAGTGTCATTTAAAAAACGTTAAAGAAGGTAACCATTGCCCGCGCACCAGCCAACAAAGCGACCCGGGTTTGCAAACCCGCGTCCACTCACTACTACCCCCTCCATTCAAAATACTTGCCCATTTCTTCTTTCCGAATGGATAAGCAGAACAGTTTCCTTGAAAAAAAGCGCAGAGGAGGCATGGAGACAGAGATGACGATGAGCGCCGGCGAGGGGCCAAGCAGCGGACGACCCCGCGCACCCAGGATCGAGGAGAACCAGAACATGAAGTGGTGCCACAACTGGATCTGCGCGCGTACCGGTGAGATGGCAGTGAAGAGGGAGACGACAATGAGTGCTGGGGAGGGGCCAAGCGGCGGTGGAGTGAACCCAATGCCGGAGACGAGGGTCCTTGACTAGATCCTCTCGGATTCCAACGAGGGTTCAAGCAGCGGCAAGGAGGCAGCGAAGTGGGCGAGGGGCCTGCCTCACATTTGGGAGCACAAGTGTCTGGAAACTACGAAGAGGTGTCGAGGGAGCGGCGAAGAAGGTGTAGAGGACCTCATCTCTGACTCTGGCAACGACTACGACGACGGCGAGGCAAGTTTAATTCTCTGAATCTCACTGCCTTTTTACTTGTTCTATAGATGGAGCTTAAGGTAGCTTGAGCTTGAGCTTCATAAAGTTAATTAGTGCCTATGATGATGTCTTCCATGCTTGTCATGATCTTAATTATACCAAGTTCTGAGGTAAATCAGTTTTGAACTTAGTTCTGCTTTTACTTGTCACACCCTACTCCAAGGTCTGAGGCAAATTAGTTCTGAATGAACTATGTTGTTCTTATACATGTTTAACCCTATTTTAGGCAAAACTCTTTGAGTCGCAAGCAGAGCTTGAGTTACTTATTAACCTTAATGTCTGGGATTATGTGAAACCTGAGTTTGAAAAAATCACAAAAGAAATGAACATCCTCATCAAAAAGGCTAAGCACATAAGGAGGTACAATTATACTACTGAACAAAATCTCGAGCCCATTGATGGTGCGCTAGAAGGGCTTCAAGAATCTTTGGTTGCTTATGAAGAGGCTGCAAAAGAGCCAATAATCCTGATGGGGCATGATCTAGTTCAAGCTTGTTGATGTGCATAGTGAGTAGCCATACTTTTGTGGATGTTCAAGGGGCATGCCTTTGTTGATGTGTATGGTCATATAGCATGACCATAGTAAATAATGTGATGGACTAGTTAAGTCCTAGCCTGATATATGGACAAGTTAACCTTTTGTAATAATTATCTTTATTCCTATGGACAAGTTATCTTCATCTTTGTGGACAAGTTATCTCTCTTATGATGTCTGTTTTGTCTCAAAAGATATGTGTGTTTATTGTGCTTGTATGTCGAAATGGAAGAAACGAGAGATGGATTGAGTTGACCTGTCAATGAGGACAGACTCAAAGGAGACGATGATTAACAAACCCCCGTCTCATTTGTTCACTGACGTCGCGCTCCCGCTACACGACAGTTGAGTGCTCCCAAACTTTAATTTATTGGGCTCTCAAACTAGTAACGGGCGTCAAATGCTCATCGGTAACGGACTTTATAGCACGTTACCAATACGGAGGATCAGTAACAGACTTAAACAGCCTGTTACCGATAGGGCGTTGATCAGTAAAGGACTTTACTAGTTAGTTGCCGATAGGTTTAACTTGTGTAACGGGCTCTATTTAACGTCCGTTACAAAGAATTCATGTAACGGGCATTTAAGAAGCCCGTTATCAGAAGTCCACATTGGTAATGGGCATTGTGGAGGCAAACCCCGGTGTCGTCCTTGCGCGCTTATAGGTAACGGGCGCCAAACAACTACTGTTACAGATGTGGGTGGATGTAACAGGTGTTAAGGGCCCATTACAAATGCTGCGTGACCTATTTGATGTTTTCGCGTAGTGAAACCCAACACTGATCTACATCTCCGCTGCCTTGTCCATCAGTTTCCAACAAAAAATCAAATTGTTAGCATGCATGAACTTTGCAGTCAAAATTAAAGAAATATCTTTTTAGGTTTTAAAGGACTTACAATGTCCACAACCTCTTGAAGGTAACATCCAGAGAAGCCGGGGTTATAAGGTTACACACACTACTGAATTCAATGTCTATCATTAAAGCACCACAACCACCTTTAAAGTAGTCTTGATCCACCTTTGCTGGAAAGGCAAGTTTATCCTTAATGTGTTCCATGACATAAGCATGCAACTTTGCACAATTTGGTCCAGCAACCTTTACATTTGCATCTGACAACATAGGTGCACCAGGCTTGTATTTTGGTCGGTCTTGTTCTGTCCCATTAACACAGTTAAGAATCTCATCTTTAGACAGAGGTTTCCTGGCCTGGTTCCCCTTCTGCAGTGGAGATTGCCTGGGCTCCTCCTGTTGCAGAGGCTGTTGTACTTGTTGCATCTGCTGCTTAGGGGGAGATTGCCTGCGCTCCTCCTCCTGCTGCTGGAGAGGCTGCTGTTTTGTCTGTTGCTTATCCTCATGTTGCAGCTGCTGCTTAGGCGTAGTTTGCCTGGGCTCCTCCTGCTGTTGTCGACGCTCCTGCTGCTAGAGAGGCTGTTGTTTCGTCTGTTGATTATCCTCAAGTTGCAGCTGCTGCTTAGGCGGAGTTTGCCTAGACTCCTCCTCCGTTTGTTATCGATGCTCCTGCTGTGTAGTTTTGCTGATCTGCTGCTGCTGCTGCTGCTGCTGTTGAGCCTTCTCTTGCTGACACTAAGCTGCAACACCTCCATTTGATGTTGTACCCCTGCTACCTGTTGCGGCTTCAGGGTTGGGATGTCTCGTCATGGGTGATATAATGATCCCGTCCTTTGGCCATTGGATCCTTTGAACGAGAGCCTCAGCTAGGGTTGCTATGTCACTCCCATCAATTGGTACAGGCAGAGCGTATTGACTCGCATTAGCCGACATATAAGTAGGTTGCACCACAACATACCCATCCTGAACCGGTACTGAATGGCAAGCCTTTTGAGATGGAAAGACTTTCACTATTGCGAGCTCCACGGTGCCATCCAAAAGGCTGCACGCGGTTGGCTTTGTCAGCTTATCTATTGTGTCCAGCATAGGCGATCGACTATCACTGTGCACTTCATTCACTTCGTCACCGTTGGCATTCCAATGATCTTGCTCTCTGCCATCTTCCTCGCTATCATGCGCATGTTCTTCCTCGCGGTCATGCCCATCTACTTCCTCAATGCCATTAATATCTTCTTCCTCGCTGCTACTGACAGGCGCTGGTAATTGGGAAGGTAGAAGTGCATTTTTCAGTATGTTGATGCATGATAGTCTTAGAGCATGGACAATTGATTTAAATGTTTTGTCCGCCATCACATCATGATCATTAGACCTCTTGTTCCTCTTCTTCCTGTACATTCCAGTGAACTCTTCACCAAACCCTTTACCCCAGCCAAGTGAACTAGACACGCCTCGGACCCGACCTCAATGCTCTGGTGTCTCAAGTGCTGCGGTGAGGATATCATCCTCCCTAACCCCAGAGAAAGAACCATCACTACCCAGAGTTGCAAGTATTTTCACCCTATCTGCTACCCCCACCACCGCAGGGTTACTGAATGTTATGCCTCCGCTTCCTTCACTAGTATTCTTCTTCTTTTTCCCTACCCTTGCCCATAGATAAGGTCTCGAACGTCCAGGAACTTGGTCCCAACGGTTCTGTTTTCCTTCGGCAGCGAGCTTTGCATCCTCCTCCTCCCACTCTTTCCTTTTACCACGATAACCTTTTTCTGCCCGTCTTGTGTGGCTTGTTATGCAATGCTCTCTTTTGTTTCATCTCCTGGCTCAATTGCCGAAATGAAGGAGAATTGGTTTCCTGCACAAACATGTCCCAGTCTTGTTGCTGCAAAAAGGCATGCTTCAAAAAGGGAGTCTCCTCTTCACTCACATATTTTTTGCTTAAATGGGCCTTGAACTGCCGTTGCAAGGTTCCAATCTGTGATATAACTACGTTAATTACCTTCTTGCGAATAGATTCTTCCAGATTGGCTAGGTAATCTAGCTTTTCCTCTAAAACTGTGAATAGATGGTCCTTCTCAATTGGCGAGAGATCATCAACTGCCTTGTTGATTGACACCCTCTCCCGAGCAATGAGACCATAGACCAATACAAATCTATCCCTCACAGCATCTGGGGTAGGCCAAAAATTGGCATCAAGTCTAGTTGCAGTCAACTTGTCTTCTAGCCATTTGGTTTGTGTCCTTGACCCGCAGGATCGATTACTACTCGCAGCAGTCTGTGCTGAGTGACCTTGTGAAGAAGGTTCACCGACAATGGGCTGCGATGATGTACTAGAGGTACAGGAGTTTGTTGTTGTGGGAGACTACATAGAAGATATGTCAAGTTTGTCAGTAAAGCAACATAAGCAAGACTGAAAATTTTAAAAAATTCTTATTAGGTAAATTTGTTTTCTCTGACAGGCAAAATAGTTGATACAGTCATAAATAAAATCAGCATACACATACACAGTTCATATTTCACTTAATTAGCATACAGGGATAGGTGCTAACTATTTTGACAGGGACACAACAATATGCTTATATATCAAAGCAGAGAATAAATTCCTTCAACTGGTTCCATGTCCAACTTGAGTAGCGATGGATTGTGTGTTCCATATGTACATCCAACAAGAAGATAAAGCAATGGTCATGACATTATATATGACAGTAGTGAAACAACACTCACAACACATCATGACACCAACAATAACAATATATATGACAGTAGTGAAATAGTTAACACTCATAACGAAGCATAAGACAGTCTTGTTATCATTACCTTATAAACCACTGCGATGCAATTCCCACTAACATTATGTGGCCATCAGAATTAAAGTATGCTAACATGTCCAAAGCATAACTATCAATCTGGTACATTCAAAGCATAGCCAAATTAAAGTATGCTAACATCCTTTATGCCTTTCATGAATTTACAGTGCAAAAATTATAGCACCAGGAACATGAACATGAATTTCAACATTTCATATAACTTCATCTTTTAGCAACAATTTATTCAAAACAGACTTGGAGTAATAAAATCATCCATCAAATCCACAGTCAATCAATTGAAGATGAACTATTAAGGCATGTCTCCCTAATCAACCTTGACATGAATATATAGCAGATTGGGTGTACTACATTATAAACCACTGCGATGCAATTCCCAATGACATTATGTGGCCATCAGAATTTAAATATGCTAACAGGTCCAAAGCATAAATGTCAACCTGAGCATAGCAGAACTAAAGTATATGCTAATAGGTCCAAAGCATAACAGTCGATCTGGTTCATTCAAAGCAAAGCAAAATTAAAGTATGCTAACAGGTCCAAAGCATAATTGTCGATCTGGAACATTCAAAGCATAGCAAAATTAAAGTATGCTAACATCCTTGATGCTTTTCATGAATTTACAGTGCAAAAATTGTAGCACTAGGAACATGAAAATGAATTTCAACAGTTTATATAACTACATCTATTAGCAACAATTTATTCAAACAGACTGGGGGTAACAAAATCCATCCATCAAATCCACAGTCAATCAATTAAAGATGAACTATCAAGGCATGTCTCCCTAATTAATCCACATTGACATCAATATATAGCAGATTCTGGTGGCCGTTGAGGGAGAGGACGTTGGGGGTTCAAGCAGGACTAACCTCTGTCGCGAATGAAGTAGTTGTTCTCATGATGGTCGGAGGGGCCGGCTCCACGTTGGCTCGTGGGCTGAGGCGGCCGGCTCGTCATGGTGGCCGGGGACGACATCGACGGATCCGCGTCAACCGTCTTTAGGTTGGCCGGACGTACATCTACACGCCACTAACCGCGTCCTCGTCACCGTCGTCATGCAGGGAGCGGTGGGGCTGGAGAAGAGTAGGGCTACGGTGGGGAGAGAGCAGCGAAGGCGAGCGGGGCGAGTGGCGGCGACGGTGGGGAGAATGCGCATGTTGTGGATCTGTCTTGCGAGGAGCAGAATATGAACGGCGTGCGTAATTGTGTTTAATGAAACTACTGGCATGCCCTTGACGGCTCTGTGCAGCAATTGGAATTTCATGGGCACTATAGTAAATATAGGTGGGAAATTTTGAGCAGCCCGTGCACGGTTTGCCTGCTAACGCTGACGAGTGGGCCAGTGTCATGGGCGACGATGGTTAGTGAACCCACATCGCCTTTGTTGGGACATGGGTCCGACGCGTGAGGGGGTAGCAATTATCTTTGTATTTTGGTTGTTGACGCCGACGCGTGGGCCAGCCACTATTTTCTTTCAAATGAAACGTGCTTCCCTAAAATATTAGAGCCTATAAAACAACACCTAATCATAAAAATACGAACAATTCGTATTTGGACATTTAGTATTTGAATAAAATATCAACAGTCACACTTTTGTGCCCAAGATTCTTAGAATCCATTTTTACATCCCATGTTAATGATGTAATAATTCTACTAACATCTAGTGTGCTCTAAAAAATCTACAAATTGACTTGCCAACATAACTTGGGTACATAGACTTGTCTTCAAAATTTCAAATGGGTTCGATGAAGGAATTATATACTTGTGTACAAATATCTACATCTCTCACATTGTTTCCTAGAATGTTTGCTTGAACATTGAAGTTTTCCACACTTTGCAACATGTTTGAACTCATATGCATTTGAAAACTTAACAAAACCTTGTGTTCACCTTAAGCTTACGAAACATAAAGTTCCATCACTAATGGTTGTGTAAAAAATATTATTTGTATGTTATATGTACAAAGAACAAAATAAGGCATATAAACATCACTCAACAAACAGAATGTACACTAAACAATGAAATTAATGAATAGATGGTGATTTTAGAAAAAAATAGAAAAAATATCAAATTTGGACTAATAACGACAAAGAAATACTTGTTACAACATTTGATTGCAGATTAAAAGGAGACATGGGAACTGTTCTTCATTTGAATAGAACTGGCCCCCACAGTCATTTGAATAGAAAAAAGGAAGAAGCAGAGGGCACTACCGCTCGCCCGCCAATGCCGTCATGCCCGCATCGGCGGTTTTGACACCCAAGAGGGCATCCCAAGCCTCGTCGGCGGCAAATGAGACCACCGCAACCTTCGATTTGACTCACAAACATGACAAATCAAATAATATCTATCAAAATCTGATTAAAAACTGACTTCCCGATAAAATCAAATCTGCTTTTAGTAATATCTAATAATTTACATTCAAGATAGATAATGTTCAATGATGCTTGCGTCTGCATCCCGATGTTTATCCTGCTGACGACGTACTCCACGGCGGGGCGGAAGCTACGCGTCCAGAGGTCAAACTCATGACGGATGCGACACTCGGGGCTGCAGTAGTGGATGATCTCTTTGGTATCCGGCCCGTAGCGCCTACATCCCGCTTCCCAAATGCAGATGTGGGGATTCTGGACGGGCAGTGTTGACGGTGAAAATTTGTCAACCTAGCCATGAGTTTACCTTCGGTGTTGGCATAAGTTTTATACCTTATCCATTGGTACTACCCCCCGTGGTATAACAAGTTCACTTGTGCATGTCGATTTTGGAGTTTAGTGTTTATGCAGGGTTTTAGCGTTGAAAGCAAGACTTCCGGGATAAGTTCATCAAGCACCTCGTGACAAGACCTTGAAGCCGCGTACAAGTCATGCAATGAAGCAAACTTGACTCCAAAAAGCACAGGGACCTAACCCGAGAAGATGACAAACTCCAAGGACCTACACAGAAAAGTGTCGAATCTTGCGGGACAAGGAGCTACGTCCAACTCGGGGAGAAACTGATGACAAGGGCCCACATGTAGAAGGGGGAAGGATCTAGAAGACTCGGGAACCGACGCCACGCGAAGGAGGCCGGGAACTGGGCCTGGATGGGCCCAGGCCGGTCGGCCCAGGCTGGCCGACCTAGCCCAGTCCAGGGCCCATTTGCCCCCTCCTTTGACTTAGCCGCCATTCGGGCTATTTATAGCCCCGGGGTCGAGATCCACGGATCGATCAATTCGTCATCGGCCACCGAGGAGCAGCGAAGAGAGGACACCATCCCGGAGAGGAGAGGGTCGGGCTAGTTGACTAGGGTTTCCCTAGCCGACGTGGGAACCTTGCAAGGAAGACCACGTCGGAGTTCCCGGAGCTAGAAGCAAGATCAAGGTAGGATTCCGATGGTGATCTTGTTTATGTATCACTGTATTAGTTGAATTATCAAGTAGAATCCGATATCAAGTAGAATCCGATTTCTAGCGATCAAGTGTTTCTTCGATGTCTTCGTTTTTTGATCGGCTTTGCTCATTCTAGATCTATTCTCGAGATAGATCACATAGGGTGTTCTTGTAGCCGCGGTGGCTAGAGGTGCACGCTGGATCTTCCGAAAGAACTCGACTTGTCCTTGGACTCGCCCTAGACTACCCGCATGAATAGGAGTACATTGTGACAGAACGGGGGCTTTGAAAGGCGGGCATTTTCGGAGTCAAACGGGAAACCACTTTTTAAAGAGGATTCTAATGAGATTCGATTTGCTACTTCTTCGTTTGCTTGGAACTTCAACAAACGTCTTAACCCGATCTCTCTAGATCTGTTTATCTAGCCTATCTATCTTTGTTACCTCTGATCTTTAGTAGATTAGATTCGTTTTGTGTTCTTTATCTAGACGCATTAGGGTTCCACTTTACCAAAGATTGAAGTTACTTGGCTTTACTAGATCATCTTTTGCGTCACACATTTGTTCCACGGATTCGATACCTTGGGTTCACCACTCGAGGGAAGAAGGGTCCCTTGACTACGATGGGAGACTTGTCCGCTTGCAAGTCTAAACGAACTTTGATACAACTATTGACCGTCAATAGGCAGCAACGAAATGTCGCTGTCGTCGCCGTCATCAAGCCAGTGCCACCACGCAATGTTGTCGAGATCCTGATTGATGAGGTAGCGCAGCCGCCGCAGGTTGGGGTTCTTCCACCGGCCGTCATGGGGCGACGGGCCGCCGCTGATTTCCTGGAGTAGTGCCATGGCTTCGGGGTCCACCGGGTTGCAACAGTACTTCAGCATCACTAAGAAGTACTTGGCACCGGAGTCTTCAACAGCAGCATATCCGATGAGCTTCAGACCCTTATCTGGGTTCCACCGTCTCATCAACCTATCCATCCCCTCGAAGCACAATACCTCCGGATGATTGGCCTCGCGGAAGCGCCGCTCAAAGCACGACCTAACGTAGCGATTCCTACACGCATCAAGAAGATCACGCAGTGACACATGTAGTAGTACCTCATCGGAGTTGCAGATGCGTTGGAAGGTGCTGCAGATTTTAGTGCGAAGGTTCATAAAATGGAAAACGAGCTCATCCTTGATGGAGTGGATGATGATCTTGGTGAGAAGTTCATCTGGCGGCAGCAGCATCAAGCACACCACGGGAATCATCAAGGAGAAGGTGAGGAAATAGCACAGCGACGGGGTTTGGAAATTGAAATGCGACGAGGGTAGAAGTTGGCAGTGACGAGGGATGAAGTTGGCAAGGTGGATTGAAGTTGAAGAGGAATGAAGTGGCGACGAGGATTGAAGTTGAAGAAGGCGACGAGGGTTGAAGGTTGAAGATGGCGCCTCAGCCATGCCATAATAAAAACAATAAATGGAAATTGAAAACGCGTCGAAGTTTGGCTGCTACCGTTGACAAGTGGGCCCGACATCATTGCCCCGCCCCTTCTCCTTCCTGCGTAATTGAAAGGCGACGCGTGGCTTTGCACCCGAGACGGAGCCTGATGCGCAATCGAGTGGCACGTACTAGCAGTAATGGAGTAGTGGGTGGGGGCAGAGGCACTTGACGGTTCAGCGTGTTTTCAATATAACTCCCTCGCCCAGTCGCCCTCCCCTGCTTTCCCCTGCTTCTTCCATAAGCTTATCATCTTTTTCTTCACCTCTTCTTCCTCGTGATTCACCACTACAAATCATTGGTCACCAAGAGAAGGAGGAGATGGCGTCGAGGAGCCCACTGCCGTCGAAGCGGGGACGAAGGGAGGATGACGACGACGAAAGCCGCCTTCGGAAGAAGTTGGAGAAGGGCAAGGAGCCAGCGGCCAAGGACGCCGACAAGGAACAACTCTTCGACGACACTCAGTTCGCCGTCGAGCTGCTCAGGAGCGCCCTCAGAAAGCTTGAAGGTGTTGGCGAGGCCTTCAACATCAAGGCGCATCATGATGTGTACAAGGACCCGAGCGGCCGTCTTCAGGATCCACGGGTTGGCTGAGAAGCTCAAGAACTTCCCCGTGGTCAAGCGGGCTACCCGCCGCCACTTCTTCTTTGACAACGGCAGCTCCAACGGTGACGACGGCAGCCACGACGGCGACGACGGCAGGACTCCGACTAATTGATAGACTCCTCTACCAACTAGTAACAATAAGGTGTGTGTGCTTTTGTGTCTTCATCAGGTTCTAAGACATGAACTGCTTAGTTTTTCTGTCGATCATGAACTGCTTAGTTAATTAGTTTGGTTGTTAGATTTTGTATGTCATGAACTCGATCTAATATATGCGAGTAGATCCAACCGCGTTGTGATGAACTGTGTTCTGATGAACTGGAGATCTGTTGTGATGAATTAGATCTTATTAGAGTAGTCATTGCCGACGCAGTTAGCTCGCCGATGCCGACACCGACGATGGTTAGTGAACCCGCATCGCATTTGTTGGCGCTTGGGTCCGGGCGGGCGGTGCAACGGTTATGTTTTTTATATCTTGTCGCCGACGCCGACGCGTGGGCCTGTCACAATTTGTTTGGGAATGAAACTTGCTTCCCTGAATTATTAGAGCCCATCAAACAGCACCTAAAAATCATAAAAATATGAACAATTCGTATTTGGACATTCAATATTTGAATAAAATAACAACAGTCACACTTGTGTGCCCAAAAAATTCATATATTTCATTTTTACACCCCATGGTAATTATATAATAATTCTAATAACATCAAATTTGCTCTAAAGAATCTACAAACTGACTTGGCAACATAATTTGGGTACCTAAACTTGTCTTCGAAATTTCAAATGGTATCGATGAAGGAACAATATACTTGTGTACAAATGTCTACATCTCTCACATAGTTTCCTAGAATGTTAGCTTGAACATTGGAGTTTTCCACACTTTGCAACATGTTCGAACTCATATGGATTTGAAAACTTAACAAAACATTGTGTTCACCTTAAGCTTACGAAATGTAAAGTTACATAACTAATGGTTGTGTAAAACAAATATTATTTGTATGTTGTACTTACAAAGAACTAAATAAGGCATATAAACATCACTCAACAATCGGAATGTACACTAAACAATGAAATTAATGAATAGATGGTGATTTTAGAAAAAATTAGAAAAAAGTATCAAATTTGGACTAAAAATGACGAAGAAATACTTGTTGCAACAATTGATTGCACATTAAAGGAGAAATGGGAACTGTTCTTCATTTGAATATAATTGGGCCCCAAAGTCATTAGCGGCGTCGGGCTGATAACCCGCGTCGGATTTGCTGCCCTCCCAAAATTTTACACAGATAATTGGAGCATCATACAAAAGCTAATCTACTACTGATTTCCTATTCCAATACTCTGTGCAAACTTCACCATTTCGCAGCACAACCTACAGTCTTCGCTGCAAAACAAAAAAATTCAAAGCCATCCTTTTTCCACGCCGCAACCACCGCCGGTGCCTGCGCATGGCTGATCGCCGTGCACCTGTGTCGGAGGCGGCAGCAGTTCACCCCAAATGCACCAAGTCGAGTAGTGGAGCGCACGCGCGACCTTCTTGCGCAAAGGCAGACACCCATTGTTGCTCAGCCATCTCGACATCGTACTTCCGCCACCCACGACCCGCCTCATGTACCCCTTTGCGGTGTCATCGGCAGCAGCACCACCGTTGTCTCTGTAGAGCAAGATGGCGTATAGATAGGCCGCCGCATTGTGCCCACTCTCGGCGGCGCTCCGGAGATCATTGTATCCCATGTGTTCAATGAAGAAGGCTTTGATTCCAGAGAGGAAGCAAGCCTCTGGATTCCCGAGACCGCTCAGCATAGGAAGGAATGCTTTGTAAGTGGTGGGGTTCCGCACCCAAGAAATCTCATCTCGTATCCCCTCTATTGACAAACGCCGGCCGACATCAGCGTGGCTGCACACGCGGTGCATGGTCGAGCTAGTACCGCGTAGGTTGCCGAGGTCAGCCAAGGGCCGCTCTGAGGTCGTACTGACGCGCGCCGCAATCTCAATGCGGAGGTCTTGAGGGAGGCCCAACAGCCACAACGATTGGTGCCGCGTGCTTCTTCCTGGCATGCTATCCATCTCCGTCCGAGAATGGTAACGATGAGGAGTAGGCAGTTGCTGTTTTTCACGGGTAGAGATGAAGAAAAAGGGGATCTATTTGTGTTGGAATGAGAAGATAGAGGAGATTTGTTTCCAAACATGTTTTAAGTATGCGATGCAGATGACGTTTCGTTACTCCACGTATCATTTAATTCTACATTGGAATCACTACCTCTGCAGCGGTGCACTCAGCCATTTACTGGCAACAGTTTCACCATTGACCTCCTTGGGAACCTCTTGCCGTTTCATGTGCTCTTGATCTTATCACTTCCTCTCCTTTTTTTGGAGATGATGACTACATTATGGTCATGTTTGGATGGAGGTGTTAGTGTTAGTTTGTAGCAAACTAACACCAAAACTAACACTTTGGAGTCAAACACATGTGTTAGTTTGGTGTTAGTTGGAACTAACACCCCCAAAAGAACTAACACCTCCAGGAGGTGGTAATTGGTGTTAGTTTGGTGGACCCCATCCCTTTTCTCTCTCTCCCTCTCCTTTTTCAAATGTTTGGAAAACTTAATTCAAATGCAAACTAACACCTCCATCCAAACATCCAAGATGTTAGTTTTTGTGTGTTAATTTGGAGATGTTAAAAACAACCACTAACTTTAACACTAACATCTTCCATCCAACCACGACCAATGTTATGTAGAGCAGTAGTGCCAAGAGTATGTGCCATCTGGTGGAGATGATGTTTGGTTACTCCGCGTATCATTTAATTCTATATTGGAATCACTACCTCTATAGCTCTGCTCTCAGCCATTGACTCGCAACAGTTTCGACATTGACCGTCTTGGGAACCTTCCCGGCCGTTCCTGTGCTCTTGATCTTATCCCTTCCTTGTTTTTTCTATAAAAAGGCATCGACGCCTATCGGTCCTCCTCACTTCAAGTTGCTTCCTTCTTCTATAGATCTAGATCTAGCTATATGGTTCCTTCTTCTGATACAATAAAGTGAGTCACTTGCTTCCTTCTTCTTTAGATCTAGATCTAGCTATTGCGCAAATAGTAGATCTTGTAGGGCTCAAGCTTTTGCTTTTCTCTCTTATTCCTCCTCCTCGATCTCTTAGTTGCTAAAAGAATTCTTGTGATATGGGTGATTTGGTTGCTCATCCCTCTAACACAGCTGCCAGAAGAATTCTCGTGACATACTCCTTTCGCGCAGCCGTGTCCTGGGAAGGTAGCCCAGAACCTCCTGGCATCAGGATGAACAATTTCATCTTGTGTCCAATGATCATTGTTTTCAAGATGAACAATCCTTCATCCTGTGTACAATGATCATTATTTTTCCTTATATTCTCCTCCCACTCACGGAATGCTCTTGCAAACCAAAAGTGCAGGTTAAGCTAGGAAGCTTTGTGGTCTCATTGCAAGCCAGGAATAAATTCTCTAAGCCATCAACAAAATTGGAGCTTGTTCAATGACCACGTGCAACAACATCGACACCTGCGAGCAAGATCGATGTGTGTGTGAGAGAGTTTGCAAATCTCGTCATGAAGATATGGGTGCATTGTAACCTTGTTCTGATGTATCAATGGTGACTGTAATTTGTGTGTGTGTGTGTGTGATGTTGCATATCGCATCATGAAGATACGATCGTATTGTAACCTTGTTCTGATGTATCAATGATGATTGTAATCTGTGTGTGTGTGATTTTGCATCTGAAGAGACATGCTTTTGTGCTTATCCCTGTGCAGTACAATTTTTTGTATGATTTACCTACTCACTTGCAAATCTTCAAGAACAAGCCGACGGGGGCTAGCTAAGAGCAACTCCAATAGTTTGGCAAATCAACTTGTTTCTCTCAGGATTCCTGATGTAAGTCAGATCTGGATTTGGCAAGTGAAATTATGCCAGATTGTTGGAGATGAACTCTTTTTCTATTTGGCATATCTTTGTAGAAGTTGGCAAAGCACAAGATTTGCCAAGTAAAATTTGGCAAACTCTTGGAGATGTAATTTGTTCGTGATTTCGCATATCTTGCCTATAACAAAGGCAACACTGGTTCGTTAGTTCTTATCTCTTGCCCGTAACAAAGGCGACGCGGATTCGTTAATCCTCATCTCTTGCCTGTTACTGAACTGAAGCAGAATATATATAGTACCTTTGGTAGAATATATTACAAGCAGGATTCAAATTCCACCACATCCCATATATTACCAAAAGGATTCAAATTCCACCAATACATCACATCCTTTATATTAAAACGGATTCCATTTCCACCAATAGACACATCATCCGTCATTACAAAAAGGATTCAGCAGAAATCAGGCTTGCTTTTTCTTCCTTAATTTCTGTATATGGATTTTTTCACTATGGTCGCTTCACAAGTATGGTGTTTCGTTAGTTCCTAAGAGTTGGGGCTTGTATGAAGTGTCAAAGGATGGAAATTCGTCAAATTGGTTGTATTCCTCCTCCTCAACAACAGTTTGAATCCCCACAATCATTTTTTCCAAGCATAACCACAGACCAGTTCTTCTTTGCAAGGTCAGGTACATAGAACACTTGCTCAACATTGTTGGCGAAGACAAACGGTTCGTTTTTATAACCAAAGACCTGGAGATCAACACTAACGTAACCATATTTGTCCTTGCTCAGAGCTCTCTTCCCATTGGTGACCGATCTACACTGAATCAAGGCTACCTTCAATCCTACATAATCAAGCTCCCATATCTCCTCTATTTGACCATAATATGTGTCTGTCTCTGTGTCATCATCACCGTCATGATTGTCATCAACGACGGCCCGTACACGCACACCACTATTTTGACAGACACTCTTTTTATCCTGGGTCATGGTGTAGAATGTTTATCCATTGATATCCATTCCTTGGTATCTTGTAACAATAAAAAATGGCCCCGCTGCTAGATTCCTTATCTCGTCGGTAATGACAGCATTATTGCTGCATGTCTCGACATAATCTCGAAGCCACCTGCTGAAACCTTGCATGTGCATCTTTGCAAGCCAAGCCCTACCACGGTTAAGGTTGTCTTCACGTAGTTTTCGTTTTTTCTCATTGGCAAACGGTGTAATTAGATGCAGTTGTTGTATCACGGTGAAATGAGCCTTTTGGAAGGCATCTGCATCTGGAGTGACTGACCTTTTCCCCATGGTCCCAACACCTGAAAGCCTACCTTCATGCCGTGAGCGAGGCACACTAATGGGGTTTTGTGGGTCCATATAACCCATGGCCCACTCCACTGCTTCGATGGTCTCGTAGCCACGAACAATGGCTCCCTCCGGAAATAACCGGTTATGTACCAATGATTTCAGGAATCCATGGAACCTCTTATATGGAACCTCTTCATATTGAAGAATAAACACAAGCTCGTGACCGTGTCGCGAACCAGTTCTATCTTGATACCTCTAAGTGCAACAGGAAGAAGAGCTGTCATCAACACATGAAAATCATGAGATTTCATCAAGTTGAAATTCATTTTCATGTTCTTCACTGACACTAGCCTCTTGAAGTTTGATGAGTAGCCCGAAGGTACTTTCAAATCATGCAAAAACTGACAGAATTCTTTTCTCTTCGCCTTTGACAAGGTGGTTGAGCAACGGGAAGGTTCGTCCCCGTCTCTATTTCCTCTACATAGAGCTCCGGCCTAATGCCCAGCTCTTTAAGGAGCAATGTTCCACAAGTAGCTTCACACACATTTTTCTTGACGTGCATGTTGTCAATCGAATGACACACATCCAACGTCGGCCAATACTCTAGCTCCCATAGAATTTATTTCTTGTTCCACATTCCTTTTTCTTCTTCACCATCTCTTTTCTTTCTTTTGCCAATGGTTTTTTCAGTTAGTTTGGGTAATTCCTCGATAGTTTTGATGTCCTTGACTTTCAAGTGGACCAGATCTCTAGTCACATGCAACTGCGCCTCTCGATTCTCCTTTTCCCCATTAAACTGACAATGCATGGCCCAGTATGGATGTTTCTTGCTGAGGAAATGACGGTGCCCCATAAATATGTATTTCTTTGAATGTCTTAGCCATATTGCGCAAGTATCTTCCAAGTAGTGTGGGCAAGCTGCACCATTCCTTTTACTCTGGCCAGAGAGGTTGCGATGAGCCGAGTTGTTGTTGATGGTGGTGAACAACATGCCATGCATTGTGAACTCCTCATGCTTGTACTCATCCCAAACCTTAGGCACACCAGGCTTCCACAATACCTTCAAGTAATCAACTAGTGGCCTCAAGTAGATATCAATACGGTCGCCAGCCGGTTGCTTTGGCTCGGAGACCAATATTGTCAGCATCATATATTTCTGTTTCTTGCATAGCCAGGGTGGAAGGTTGTACAACGACAATACAACAGGCCAGGTGCTATGTGTTGAGCTCTGGTTACCGAATGGGTTCACACCATCTGTGCTCATAGCAAACCGTATGCTCCTTGCGTCGTCAAACCATGGGAAGTGGGTATTAATGTTACCCCATTACGCTGCATCTGCGGGGATCCTAAACTTGCCATCTTTCTTATAATTAAGATCCTTTCGGCCTTTTTCATGCCAATGCAAGAGTTGGGCCTCCTTTCGTGTTGCGAACCATCTTCTCAGCCGAGGAATGATGCAAAAATAACATGCCACCCTCACGGGATCCCCTCTGTTAGCCTTCTTCTTACCTCTGATCTCGCCGGGCTCGTTCTCGTCATCCGCATTATTATCATCTCCACCATCCTTTTTCCTCTTGTACCGATCATAGCCACACTTGGGGCACTTGTCAAGGTATGCATAATCTCCACGGAACAATACACAACTATTCTTGCATGCATGGATTTTTTTTCAACCTCTATTCCCAGAGGACAAATTATCTTCTTCGCGTCATAGACAGACTCTGCTATTTGGTTTCCTTCAGGTAGCATGTCTTTAAGCACACCCAATAGATTTGAAACTTTTGTTGCTCCAACCATGATCTGCCTTAAGCTGCAGAAGTTTTAGATCACCAGAAAGGAGAGAGTACTTCTGGCAATCAGGATAGAGGGGTTTCTTTGAATCTTCAATGAACTGCTTTAGCCTCGTTAATTCAGAAGGTGTGTACACTCGTTGAAACTCAACATCCCGCAACTTTTGATCCACATTGTACACGTTGCAACACCTCACCATCATCGAAGCCCCTAACTTCTTAATCAGTGATATCCTGAGGCCTCAACACATTTGGTGGGAATAATGGTTCATTTCCCTCAAAAAGTCCACTATCATCAAGGTCTTTCCCATGGTTGGTGGCATGGTGTCGCACTTCACCTTCATTTAGGCAGCCTGCTTTGAGTTCATTAAGGCCTTCCTCACCATGTTTATTCCAACACGTGTAATTTTGTGTGAAACCATGTGTGACCAAATGATGAAAAATGATTCCCTGAGACAATCAAGACAGGGGCAAAGCATTGCGTGAACACCACGGTTTCTCATATCCTCCTCTGCTTGATTTAGAAAACCATTGACCTCGCTTAAGAAATTCTCCCAATCTTCTTGGGGCTTTCTGTACATCCAAGCCTGAGCAGTAGATGACATCTGCATTCCATATACCAAATGAGCATAATTCATCACACAAAAATACAACTGAAGAATTTCAATAAAAGGGGCCAATTAATTTCCACCTTGACAAGGACTTTCTACGAGGCGAGCGCAGCCGAGGAGGAGGCTCAGAGGCGGCGTCGCGGCCGTGGCGACTGCGCGGAGGACGGCGCGATCGACGTCCGCTTTGGCCCCTTTCGCCGTCGCGCACGCACGACCGGCCGGCCTACTGCAGCGCTAGCTTTCTAAGGAGAGAAATTAAGCACGATCCTCAGAGCTTGCGCAGCTGGTGGCGGCAAACGGGACAGGCCGGCGGGGACATCTGAGCACACAGATCGAGTGAGTGACCTTCTAAGGAGAGAGAGTGAGTGTTGTTGTCGGAACATGAGTGGCCTTTTGTGGAGAGAGAGTGAGTGGTGTCGGAAGGAGAAGACACAGACGAGATAACAACGTGCGTCTCCGATGTGGGAAAAAGTCGGCCCTGGGTGGCAATCAAAGGAGATGCATCCTACAAGCATGCGTCTCCAGTACAAAATTATCGGTAACACTTTATAGCCTATTACCAATACGGCAACGATCAGTAATGACCTTAAGGAGCCTGTTACTGATAGGGCATTGATCGGTAGCAGACTTTACAAGCCTGTTACCGATAGGTTTGACATTTTTAACATGCTCTTTTAACATTCGTTACAAAGAATTTATGTAACGGGCGTTTAAGAAGCCTGTTACCAGAAGTCCACATTGCTAACGGGCGTCGTGGAGGCCAACCCCGGGGTCGTCGTGGCGCGCTTATAGGTAACGGGTGCCAAACAAGAACCGTTACAGATGTGGGTGGATGTAACAGGCGTTAAGGGCCCGTTACAAATGTTGTGTGACCTATTTAAGGTTTTCACATAGTGGCCAGCCCGTTCCAGCCCGCACGGCTTGCCTCCCCGCGGCCGCCCGGCTGTTGTGCACCTCTGCCCCCCGCCGTCTCCACCACGGTCATCGAAGCCTCCCGACAGTAGGTCCCCCGCTGTCTCCACCACGCTAGCTGCGCTGGCGAGAGATTCCGGGACTTCAGCGGACGGTGCCTCCTCTACCTTGTCGTCACCCCACTAGCCTCAGACCACCGCCGAGATTCCGCCGCCACCGGATTTGACCGGCCTGCTGCCGCGTGCTCGCCGAGTAGATCCGGCCGTCGGCGGCCTAGCTATCCCCTCCCTAGGCTCAGGCACAGTGGCCGCCGTTGTCGATCTGGAGGGAGGGATCGGCAGGGGAGGCACAACGGCGCTCGATTCGTCAGCAGTAGCAAGGTGCAGGTGAGGCCCCTCCTGATTTGTTCTTGTATTCATCGATTGGTGACGGTTGTAGGATTTTCTTTTTGTTTTCATCGATTGGTCACAACTGTAGGATTTGGTTAGATCTTTGATTTGTGTTGAACAATATGACCTGATTGAACATTATGTGCTACTGTACCAAGTCCTAATATCTTCTTGTATTTATCTTTGTTCACGGTTTTCATGAGGATTCCTGCCATGGTGCTTGTAAAAATTTGTTGAACCATGTCCTTGTTTTTCACTGTAATTGTGGCTGTAGAACCTTGAATCAAGCATTACCTTGATGGGCAGCATTGTACTTCTGAACAAATAGTTATCATGTTGCTCCACAGCGGTAGCAATGTCCAAAAACATCTGCTTGGTCATTCTGAACCTGAAAATACAGGCACATATGAATGACTAATTTTCACTTCCGCATTTGACAAACCATATATACAACTCATAATTATAGAAATATACCTACAACAAAAGAAATCATCATCACAAACAGGATTGGGGACAAAATAGTCTTCCATTAAGCAGGCATGACCACTCAGCCTATCTCGAGCAACCACTTGCCTCCCAATCACAGAACCTCTCCTTGGTTTCGATTGTTCTTCCTCCTCAAGTAGTTGAACTATGACAGTGGCTTCCGCAATCTCATCATCATTGTACCTAGCCCTCTGCTTGTTAATCAGTTGTCGAAACCAAGACATTGCTACTATCTTCTACAACACAACCAACAAATCCAGAGCAACAATTATTTTCAGTACTCAATATGCAATCTTCAGAGCAGGTCCTAACCCTTACCCTACAAAACTAACAACAGAGGTACTCGAAAAAATCAAAACACTTGGTACTTTCTAATTCTTCCCAGTACTTCACAAGCACCATAAAAATTAACTAAAGAAAAATGTATATCATTATATCTAGTATCTAATGTACTTTAAATTTAATTTATTGGTATATCAATTTGCTAAAATATTTGTAGAAAAGACGAATAGTCAAACGAACGAAAAACGTCAATGGCGTCATATATTTAAGAACGTAGGTAGTACATGAAATCCGTCAATTCAGAACAGATATTGTTATGGTAAGCCGGCGTAAAAAAAAGTACGCCGGCGATGGTGTGCTGCTGCTAAGTGGTAAGTGCTAACAGCTTGTTGCAGTGTCTAAGTAATAAGCAGCCGGCCCTGCACCTGTCCAGCCATGCATATTGGAAGTATTATTAGATGACGTCAGTTATTGCTGACCAGGATGATAGTCTAATATGATCGGCCGGACACACAATTTCTTCTTTTCCTTCCACAAAACAAAAACTATGTCCAATGCTCCGATGGATCGAGGAAGTGGCCGGTAAATATATATAGCACTAAATGACCTGTCGACGCAAACATTAAATAAGCCTGAAGTGTTACTTGCGACATGTTTCAATGGGTGCTTCAGCATTTCTTAGGAATGTGACCCTTGATGGATTATGCTTTTTGGGTTTCTGCAATATTCATAAAGTGTTGGTGGAAACATTTGAAATATTACTTGTGATTAGGCTTCGCAGTTTGCAGGGAGAATTCTAATTTGCTTCAAATTTATCCAACACTATGTACTCAGCATTCAGTTAACAAAAGCGGAACTGAAAAAGTAGCATGCAAATTCGTTTTGATTCAATTACAGCTACCCATTGGCATAAGATTAAGTAATCTGACTAGGCTATGCAGACTGCAGGGAGAATTCTAATTTGTTTCAATTTTATCCAACACTATGTACTCAGCATTCAGTTAACAAAGCAAGAATTGAAAAAGTAGCATGCATATTCGTATTGATTCAATTACTGCTACCTATTGGCATAAGATTAAGCAATAATATCTACATGTTGCTTCAAAAAGATTAATAATCATGTTACCAAGTCTTGTTATGCTTTGAAAAGTGTGTTACCTTTTCTGCTGTTTAATCCTTACATGATTGACAATTATATAATCAGGCCTTGCTTCGATTAAAATGCAGCTAATGAGCGTGGACTATGGTTACTACTATTAATTCTTATACCTGGTTAATATTTATAGTTTCAGATGATTATTGTTAACACCCAAAATTGGCAAGAGCCGACTCAGGCCAAGCAGGCCCGTTAGACCTGGTCCCAGGGGCGGTCTGACCGGGTGTCCTGTAGCCGGTCTAGCACAAAGGCGCTAGGCGGTCTAACCGAGTCACCCCGATTTCGGGTAGAATTAGGAGTTTAGCTTCATTCCGAGTTGTAAAGTGCTATTTGCAGAGCAAGACCTCCCACCCTGTAAATATAAAGGGTCGTGGATGATTGAGACCGATCATCCAATCGTCATTATCAATTTTATTTTATTTCCTCCGGACCCTTGTTTTCCAATCTCCATTGCTCTCCTCCTTCATCTCCACGGTAGTTGAGGGAGTTCTGAATGGCCTACCAATCTCAGGACAACCCTAGGCGCACTGTTTCCGATGGGGTCCCTCCCGGAGCAGCGAACCTAGGTTTTCGACGTGCCTCCTGTCCAAGGCAGTTAGACCGCCCCCCAGGCGGTTAGACTAGCCCGTGCTGGGAGGTTCGGCGAGTGGATTTAAGACGACCGCGCGATCTAGCGCATTCGTGTGTTCAACCGAGAAAAGCGTCAACACACTTTTGGCGACTCCGCTGGGGAAAGATCTAGTTTCATAACCAATCTTTCGATTTTTGCATGGGATCACAGTGTGACATTGATAAGAAAAACGTGATCATGGTGAACATCGAAGAACTCAGCGAAGAAGACCAGAGGAAGTACACGGAGCTGCAAGAGTACATCAAGCAGAAATTTCTCTCTAGCGCCAAGAAGGATCGTTCAGGCAATGTGACACTCAATCAAGATTTCGAGTTGTCGGCGATCAAGCTGAATAGGGACAAGGTTGAGGTAATACCCACTGTAAGTGAAGCATCCCCTCCTGATCTAGTTACGCAATTATCTGCTACTACTGATAGATTTGAACGTACGTTTAACGACCAAAGTAGTTTGATTGCTAGTGTTGTTACTCGCCTTGAAAATTGAGGGTAAGCGTGTTATTAATATATCTAATGATGGTATTCCTCAACTATACACACAAGGGGTTCTGCATTCGACCACGTCGGTAGCACATGAAGCTTCACCTGAAGTTCCTCTATATGGTATGCCGACAGGGTTTTATCCGGAGCAAACTCCATTACCTAAGCTGACCCCGGTTAGACCGCCCCCAGGCCGGTCTAACCGCCCCGTCTAACCAGATGGTCATGATTCTGGATCAGCCGTTGTCTTTGTCAGTTGTGCCTAGTACATTGGTTCAGAGTCAAAATAATGCTTATGATACTGTTCCACCAATGTATAGCACAATAGCTCACACATCAGTACTTATCCCTAATGTTGGTCCATCTTATGGTGTGCCTAATGATGTGTTTACCAACTTGCATCACATGCAAAATCCTAATCAACCCCCTGTGAGTAATTTAAGAACAGCTGCAATGCAATCTCAATTAGCTTCTAGGAGTGAATTGGCTCAATTTTAGGAAGAGATAGCTAACATGATAAAAAATAAACTCGGCGTTGATATGGGTAATACTAGATTATATCGAAAACCATATAGAGCCGATTTTGATTATGTAGCTTTTCCCCCGGGTTGGCGTATGCCTGATTTTGTTAAATTTAGTGGTGATGATAACTGTACAACCTGGGAACACATTAGTCAATATACTGCTCAACTAGGTGAAGCTGGTACCTTCAATTCTTTAAAAGTTTGCTTATTTTCATTGTCTCTGACTGGTGCCGCTTTTGCGTGGTTTTTGTAACATACCAGAAATTTGAATGTTTCCCATGTGTGAATTTTCGCAAAAATTTAAAACTTTTTGTTTGAACATGTGTGACCCCAAAATTTTATCCCACATTGCTAGCTCTCAACTCAAATTCCAAATTAAATAAAACCATATAAAAATTATTTTCAAATTAAGGTGTAATTGTGATTTGGATTTTCTTGGGTTTTATTTTGGAGTTTTAGAATCGTGTGAAGCTCGAATTTGAATGGGAATCAAATTCAAACTTAAATATAAACTAAATATATTTCTGAAACCATTTTTTTAAAACAAAACTAATCTAGTTACTAACCTTTCCCAGGTCGTAGGCCTACTAATTAACCCTCGAGTTAGCCCAACTACCGTCACCTTTATTTATTGTTGAGCAAGCAGCCTGCTTTGCATGCCGCTGTGCACTCTAGCCCAGCCCAAGACGCTACCATGCATGCTTGTGCCAACCTGTTCCTTTTTCCTTCTCGCCAACTGGTGGAAACGGCAGCAACAGCTGCGTCTTCTCCACGCGAACCAGCACCCGTCCTGCGTAACGGATCGGCAAGGGGCTCCCGTTCCGCGACGGGATGACAGTGCCGTGCCGTCACCACCTCATGACACCGCGCCTAGCTCCGCTTGATGCCCGCCACGTACCCCGTGCACGGGAGCCGAAGATCGCCGCCGTCCGCAGCATCCCAGCCTCCTTGCTGAAACCTTAAGAAGCCCAGACCCGCAGCCCTTGTTGTTTCTCCCTGCGCCGCCACCATCAAGATCTCCCAAGGAAAACCCCAAGATCCCTTCTGCTGCTATCGTTCGTGAGGAGAAGGAAGCAAGGACGCCGCCGTCCGGGAACGTAGCGCCGGCACCCGTCCAGGAGCGCCGCGCCGTCGCAACGGAGGACGGTCGCGCTGCTGCCGTCGGGCCGCCCACGACGCAACGAAGATGGAAGCCTCGACGCCCTCACCGGCGTCGACGCCGTGCCGAGAAGACGTCGTGACCTCCGACGCCGACACCGGAACGCCGCGCCAAGGGAGCATGCCACAAGCCGAACCACGACATCGGCGCCCGAACCACGGCATCGAGCCAACCTCGCCTCGCCTCGCCACGGCTTCGACCTCTCCCCGCCCCACCATGACCTTCCACGAACCCCTGGTGAGCAGCTCGCACCCAAGCCACCTCTTATCTCATGCTCACTTGTCTGTTCCTCTTGAACGCTAAAGACCTTGGTCTGTTCCACAGCAGCACCTTTGCACGCCCTCTAGCTATTTGATGCTTTGCCAGTGCGTATCCTTGAGCTTTAGGTGATCGAGACCTTCCTGCTTAACTAACTGTGATGGCCGGCCTTCGTGCCGAGCATGTTCCTGCCTTCTCCGAACACCAGGATGGCATGGTTGAAGCCGCACTTTTGCATGCCCACCACATGTTTGATGGTTTGTGCGAGAGGGCGCAGCCACAAGTTCCCCTTTTTCTTTCACTTGCGTTGCTAATCATCCCTTGTGCAGTCGCCGTGCGCCACCGCCGCTATGCTGTCGTGTATCCCTGTCCGGCCTTCGTGCCGTGTCTCTTCCTGCAGGTGCTTCCCCGCACCGCCCCTTCGCCATCGCAATCGCGTCGGGCGCCGCGTCACCGGTTCGCTCCAAACACGCGCGCCGGCCGATCGTGACGCAGTCGGGGAATAGCCCTGAACGCGCGCAAGATTCGCCAGGCCAAGTGCACCCAAGCACAAGACCGCAGTAGTGCACGCGCTCGCTTGCTTGTTCGGCCGCTCTTGCACCGCCGCGTTTCGCTGCCACGCCGCACCTCCATCACCGTGTCGTGCTGCACGCTTTGACCCCGCGCCGCACCGCTCCAGGAACCTTGAACCGCACCTCGTGCCGCACTGCCTCGCGTCGCGCCGCATCCTTTTCGCCGCACGTCTCGCTGCTCTGCATCGCGCAGCCACGACAGCCAAACCCCGACGCCGCCCGGCCCTTGCCGCGCCGCCGCCCCTGTCTGGCATTTTGCCGAGCACCTTGGGCGGGACCCCCTTTCCTCTGATCTTGAGTGGTGCCACACCCCGGACCACATGCGCGCAGGATCGCTTGAGACACAAAGGATCCCGCGGCCGCCAGGACGAGCGAACCCCAGAAGAGTTCAGGGAGCAGATCCGGACTTCATCATAACCACCAGGCTCTTGTTTGGGCTATGACCCAACAGAGCCCATCTTGGTCCAAAGACTAACCAGGCTAAAGCAAACGTAGTCCGAGGACTTTTTCTGGACTTTGGAACTTTGGGCCAAGCTGGGTCGGCCCATTGGGCCACTAACACTTTGGGCCCAATTTCGGCCCACTAAATCTCCTGACCGCTGACGTCATACTGACGTCAGCAATATTTTAATAAAATCCTTTTCTAATTTCATAAAGGTTTTGATAAATGTTTTATAAATGCTTTTACCTTTGGAAAATCATAACTAATTATCCGAAGCTCGAAATTATGAAACCACTTGCGTTGGTTTCATAATTCCGACAGTACTCGCCGCTATCCTATCCTTACCCGCTCTTGCCCTAGAACCGAGCCCTTTTCGCCCCGTGTTCTTGGAGCGACTCGAGGCCGCCGCCCGCCACCGTGCCAATGTGGGTCCGGGGAACGCCGGAGCCCCGCAACTAACCATTGGCGTGCCGCGGACAGGAATCCTACCCCATTATCTCATCGCCTACCTTTTCTACACCTTTGCCTTCCCTCTTTGCTGCTTCGCGCATATCCGCTCTCACTCCACTTGGATTCGTGTTGTGAAGCGTGTACCATGCCATGTGCTTGAAACCAGGATGTCCCACGTGATGGACGGCCGTGTCGTGAGCAGAGGCCTCTGCTTCACGCTCGGCAACCCCGAGCCGCAACCTAGCTGCCTTGCCATGAATGTTGCCGCATCATCAGTACTTGCCTTTTAGCGCTCTTAAGCACACCTTACCTCTTCACCACCCGTTATCGGTCACAAGTTGATCCTTTCACATCCTCAGTGTTGTTGCCGCATATCTTGGCATGATAATGCCTCTTCTAGTTTATCTCCAATCTCGCTTTGCTATCATCAACCGTTGCGCTAACGCTTCAATCCTCTGTGAGCTAAAACCTAGCAAGTGCTTGATTTCAGCCTCTCCGCTTTCCTGCTTGCAGGCTTGATTACCTAAGATCTTAGCCGTAAGACCCGTAAGCTAACTTTGAACTAACTCTTGATCCTACCCTGTTTTCTAGGATATAAAAACTAGTTGCTTAAACTACTTTTGTTTTAAAACCAATTGCTCTATTTTCATTATTTAAACTAGTGCTGCTTGTATTTACTCTGGAGTTTATTTGGATCTTCTAAATTGGTTCTTATCGATGTTTTTGCATTAGATGAATGCTCGTTATTTATTTCGCGTCGCATCTCGTGTAGGCTTGTGTTCTTGTTGAAGACCCGAGCCGCGACGACCGAGGAGGCTCGACTACCCCGACTTTGCTCAAGAGGATGCTCAACCTCTACTACTCTACGACGACTACCGCGCGGTGTGTCATGTCACTCCCAACCATGTAGAACCCATGCATGCTATTAGTTGCTAGTGCTATATTTATGTTACTTGATTTGATGGATTGCATAGCCATTTGATTAGCCTTGCCTTGTTATTTGATATATCCCGATTCCTTGCTCTACCTACCTCGGGATTAGCTACGGACCCCTAGCTAGTCCCATATACCAACTATCCATACTTTTGTTGCTTAATTATGGATGGTACTGGGGATTGGACCGAGATGTGGGAGATCTCGGTGTGTTCTAGCGTGAGTTCTGGGTGTGTTCTTCCTTGACGTGTTTCTGGCGGGAGCGAGCCATTTGGCTACTTGTGAACGCCTGCCTCGGGAAGATGTGATCTGGCCTCTTACCCGAGCGGTGTGTCGGACGGGATGGAGATGGGGAGTGTTCGCTCTCGGCCCCTAAGGACCGAGTCGACTTACCACCAGATGCAGTATCTACTTTCGTACAAACCGCCCGCCTTGTTATGGGCGGGGGTGCGGGGTGAGACTCGTAGTGGATAGCACCCTTCCTGTAGGCGGATCGGTGTGATCGTGATGGGAGACGGCGTTCCTCCTTAGAAGACTTCGCCCCGGCGAGGCCGGGGAAGGGTTCCACAGCTTCGAGGGACCTCTCGCCCGCGCATGAGCTCTACAGCGGAGGCTGCGCCAGACTCGGAGACGCAGGAGGGTACTATCCACTTACTTGGACTCCAGCCGTATGGTAGGGTTTCGGGTGGTTCGCTACCATCCGGGCTCTATTCGGGCGGGTACAGTTGTACAACCTCTGCAGTGTTAAACCTATAGCTATAGTTCGTGTCCACTGGTTATGGACAGTACTGCTATCTACCGCTACTTCCGACTAGACTCTTTTCTTGTGCTTCTTCTCTCCCCCGAGTGTGTGAGCCCGGCCTGAGGCCGTTGAGATGTGGGGATAGGAGCAGGTGGGCCCCACATCGCAGATGAGAGTTGGGAGCTGGATCGTGGTTGTGATTCAGTGCTTTGGTGTGGACATCCTTGTTGAGGGGTGCGGACCCCGGAGGTGTGGACCTCAGAGGTGTGGACCTCGAGGGTGTGGACCTCCCGGAGGTGTGGACCTCGCTGCTTATTCTGCATACCTTGATTGTTGCTACCGCGCTGCTGCATGCATAACTTTCTACAGCCCAATATAGGTTTTATCCATGCATACTAGATTCAACCACCGCTTTTGCTCTTTGTTGGGAAGCTGACATGACCTACCCGCTTATCGGGTAGATGCTGGCATTTCAGACTCGGTGACCGTCTACGACTACAACTTCTGTGACGAAGGTGTGAAGACTAGAGCTGGTCCTATGCTCAAGTTTGCCTGTGGAGCTGGAGACGCTTCGCTTTGATAGATCCGCTGCGTAGATGTTTTATCTTTCTTGATTCAGTCCTGTTGGACTTGTACCCGGCTTGTGCCGAAGAGTTGTACTCTGATGTTGTAATAATAATATTATGTAATTCTTCTTTTATTCCTGTGTTGTATGGACTTGTACCACTTGAGACAGGGATTGCACGTGATAGCCTCTTCCCCGGGACTATCACGGAGGTGCAGAGAGTCGGGTTTCCGTTCGCGGAAATTCGGTTCGTTTCGGTGGTATCGAGCCGTACTTGACCATAGGACGAGCCCTAGCAACGGCCGATAGATTAGGACAAACCTAAATATCCTTGATTGACTATATACTCCTTAACTCTTATATAAACCCCTTGAAATCTGCTATTACCTCCTTGAATTCTCACTAACTGACTCACTAACAACCCCTCTACACGATTGGTGACCTAAGGAGAACAACTGATGTCACATGCTTGCAACTCTACGGGACGACGTCTGATACAAGGGAAAGACAACTACGACAGTGACAACTATGAAGATGGAGTACGGGGACGAGATGAAGCTGAATCTACAGGACTCAATTGGATTATCCCTGCTGACTCATCAGTGTCATGTTATGTCAACACGGTTGTCTCTACTTTGGAACTAAATCCACCGGGGAATGATTAGATTGCCCCGTGATACATGAAGTCTGCATACAGATGAATCTACAACAGACAGGCGGCACCCTTCCACCTTTTGCTCGGAACAGAGCTTGGATAACCCAAGATGCCCAACTCCGAGGACAATGAGGAGTTAAGACTTTAAATTTTAGTGTGCCAACATACATAAATTGGATGCACTATATGGAACTGGCACACATAAGCTTGGATGCAGGAGTCAAAGATTCCTGAGATGCCGGTAGCTCAGCAGTTGGATGAAGACCCAAAGACTCGAAGTGATATGGATAGCCAAGTCACATAGGATTAAGATATTATAATGAGTTGTAGCTACATGAGGCAACCAATGGATTGAACGGTCAAATTAGCACCAGCTTACAAGCGAGCACCACATACTCGGTACAACGGCTTGATAATAGACCCTATGGAATTCCCCCTCGGTAAGAAGTGTGAAACGTGGATGCTTGCTATGGGAACAAATGAGAAACATGGGGGCATAGATTAAATTAGACAGAAAGCACCCACTTCTGCAAAGATAATTCCATGAGAGTCAACACGAAGAAGAGTTTCACCAACTTAGTTCGGAATGATCTGTGCTGAAGCAACAAATGACATGTGTTCTTTCAAGTGTGGTATCTCTAACATTAGAAAAAATCCCTCGAGTGCCCACGATATACTAGTATGCTTATGTCGGTGTAACCTCGAAGGTCTTAGGAGTCAGCCTCGAGGAACACAGTTGTTTTGGTGCATTGCTTGAGTGATTGGATCTTTTTGGTCTTATTGTTGTTTTGCCTCTTCATGATTGTGTGAAATTGTATTGAGTTCTTAAGCTTGCTAGATCTTTAGATGACTCCTTTAGAGGCCTTAGCTACCCATCCTACAGATCAAGCTAGCAGAATGAAGATCGACGTGCTCAAGCTAGCTTAAAAAGCTCAAACTTCAGAAGACGTGAAGAAATTCTTGCAACCTCGACAATTCAGACCAAGACTTCGGATGAAATACTTTATGAACATTGGACTCAAGTTCGTAAGCCAGAAAATTAGTACCTCAAGGTTTGTAACTTTTGAAGCTCGAAAGTGCATGTACCTCTAAGGAAGCATATGATGGTTAAGAATAATTGAGTATCCTAAGATGTTAGTGGCACATTTTGGATAATTTTTGTCAGAATTCCATTATCAGATAAAGGTGAAGTACTCCATATAGAACAACAATCAATATGAGAAGTTTTATTCGAGTACTTTAGCTTCCGTGAGGTACCTTATGAACGAATTGACCTATGTGGAGACTCGAAGGAACATGGTAACCTCATATCTTGGTAATGGATCTATCGACGAGAACGATTAACATATCAGAAGACAACCCAAGATATCGAGAGAGTGGATATAAGCGCATCGAACTCTCCACGGATGGACAATCACGCATATTTTATGGAGTTGCGCCCCGACCATGTATTCAGAGGTAACGAATCCATGAATAAGGGATGACCCCTAAGTAGACAATACCTCGACCTGGAAGGTATTGTGGAGGTTTTGGATTTAATTAGGATGACTAAACTCAAAGGATATAAGGTTTGCACTACACGAGCAGTCATCCTAGAGTCATTTTTATTGGATTAATCCCTCTTACACCCATAAGCAGTTGTTTTGGAACTTCTGTGTAAGCATTAAATAGCTGTGCACCACAAGTTGTGCTTCTGGAATAGGATGCCCGGAGGGTATGTAAAGGGATTTCGAGGTCGACTTTTGGAAAATGATATGGAGTTCAATCGATCCCACTTTTGGAATAAGCAATTAATAAAGAAGCTCTACTGGACACCGTATATTGAACTAATGGAAAAGAGAATAACTCCGACAACTACTGGATGTAAGTTATTCGTTCGACCTCGCAGTTGGAACCTACCACCCTATTGGAAAATAGGTAATAAGAGGTTGTGAGCAAAAGTGAGGAAAATTGCTCACCTAAACGAGTGACATTATTTGGAATTGTTGAATAAGCATGGAAAGCCATGAAGCTATGAATATTTCCAGTATACCTAAAGGTGAGAATACCATCATGAGAAGTGACAAAAGGAATGGTAAAAGATCATGGTCTACACTAAAGTTGCCCAAGGGAATCGATCCTTCCTCAAAGTTATGATAACTACAGATGTTTTGAGGAATTAGTTAAGCTTTGATGGTATTCCTATGGAGTGACACCAACCATGTATCCTGAGTTTGCCAAATGTGCATGAGTAAAATAGATGTGACTTTGTCGAGAGGGTCCATCCGAAGAAGTTGGAATAAAAAGGACTAATGTGAGGTTCGGATGGATAGAATCACTTGCATAGTCGAGGTTGTCGCAGACGACCCCTCTTAACGTGGACTATCAAGAATGGGAAGTAATCATTCATAGCGTTCATGACCAGAAGTTTATTGGACATGTCCGATATCGCCAGCACCCTAACGAGAATAGTAGCGAGTGAGCTAAGCCAACACATGGATTACAACAGGAGGGATGTACGAAGTTGGTAAGGCTTATTGGATGGCCAGAGGAAAGAAGATATGTTCACCCAGGTTCAGCTAGTTGCTGAGAGTGCACGCCATAAGAGGTGCGATTGCACTAACACTTTGGAAAACTAGGATATTTACTCATGGATCAAGAGATAATATTATACATCTTCCACATATCCCAGATGGATATGGCTTCAAGAAGATTGATTAGATCAACTAGGGAAAACCGAGATAATATACGACTCCCTCATATGGAAGGA
This sequence comes from Cenchrus americanus, assembly GCA_947561735.1. Classification (NCBI taxonomy): domain Eukaryota; kingdom Viridiplantae; phylum Streptophyta; class Magnoliopsida; order Poales; family Poaceae; genus Cenchrus; species Cenchrus americanus. The sequence goes on from OX387240.1 coordinate 140,682,456, forward strand.
AGGGGGAGGATTGTGCCTATTTGGATGAAAAGTACTTAATGGATGTCATGAGAGTATGAGTATGATCAATCTCGTATGCAATAATTTTGGAATAAGTTAATTGATATGAAGAATGTGACCTCAAATGCGAGGATTGGAATAATATGAGAATGTCGCAATCTACTAAGCCTAGGTGACACGGCTAGATGAGATGAACTAAGATAAGGGGGAATCTAGCCTGTAGTTAGAATTTCTCACGTATTTGAACCAGAGAATAATCTTGGGGTACATATGGATGATATTCCGAGAGTCTTATGAAAGCTATCGACAGAGGACATATAATACCACTCGACATTGGATGCCCCCGCCGGGAAACCAGATATGTTGAGACTAACTACCTGTGGAACCTTGGAATAAGCACGTCGTCAAGTAATCAACACACCAAAATGCATACCGAAGCGAAGACCCTCACCACACTTGGTATGAGCTTAATCTCGGGGACGAGATTCTCGTGAGGGGGGTAGAATGTAACATACCAGAAATTTGAATGTTTCCCATGTGTGAATTTTCGCAAAAATTTAAAACTTTTTGTTTGAACATGTGTGTCCCCAAAATTTTATCCCACATTGCTAGCTCTCAACTCAAATTCCAAATTAAATAAAACCATATAAAAATTATTTTCAAATTAAGGTGTAATTGTGATTTGGATTTTCTTGGGTTTTATTTTGGAGTTTTAGAATCGTGTGAAGCTCGAATTTGAATGGGAATCAAATTCAAACTTACATATAAACTAAATATATTTCTGAAACCATTTTTTAAAACAAAACTAATCTAGTTACTAACCTTGCCCAGGCCGTAGGCCTACTAATTAACCCTCGAGTTAGCCCAACTACCGTCACCTTTCTTTATTGTTGAGCAAGCAGCCTGCTTTGCATGCCGCTGTGCACTCTAGCCCAGCGCAAGACGCTACCATGCATGCTTGTGCCAACCTGTTCCTTTTTCCTTCTCGCCAACCGGTGGAAACGGCAGCAACAGCTGCGTCTTCTCCACGCGAACCAGCACCCGTCCTGCGTAACAGATCGGCAAGGGGCTCCCGTTCCGCGACGGGATGACAGTGCTGTGCCGTCACCACCTCATGACACCGCGCCTAGCTCCGATTGATGCCCGCCACGTACCCCGTGCACGGGAGCCGAAGATCGCCGCCGTCCGCAGCATCCCAGCCTCCTTGCTGAAACCTAGCCTTGTCCTTTAAGAAGCCCAGACCCGCAGCCCTTGTTGTTTCTCCCTGCGCCGCCGCCATCAAGATCTCCCAAGGAAAACCCCAAGATCCCTTCTGCTGCTATCGTTCGTGAGGAGAAGGAAGCAAGGACGCCGCCGTCCGGGAACGTAGCGCCGGCACCCGTCCAGGAGCGCCGCGCCGTCACAGCGGAGGAGGGTCGCGCTGTTGCCGTCAGGCCGCCCACGACGCCACGAAGATGGAAGCCTCGACGCCCTCGCTGGCGCCGACGCCGTGCCGAGAAGACGTCGTGACCTCCGACGCCGACACCGGAGCGCCGCGCCAAGGGAGCATGCCACAAGCCGAACCACGACATCGGCGCCCTGAACCACGGCATCGTGCCAACCCGCCTCACCTCGCCACGGCCTCGACCTCTCCCCTCGCCCGACCATGACCTTCCACGAACCCCTGGTGAGCAGCTCGCACCCAAGCCACCTCTTATCCCATGCTCACTTGTCTGTTCCTCTTGAACGCTAAAGACCTTGGTCTGTTCCACAGCAGCACCTTTGCACGCCCTCTAGCTGTTTGATGCTTTGCCAGTGCGTATCCTTGAGCTTTAGGTGATCGAGACCTTCCTTCTTAACTGCCTGTGATGGCCGGCCTTCGTGCCGAGCATGTTCCTGCCTTCTCCGAACACCGGATGGCATGGTTGAAGCCGCACTTTTGCATGCCCACCACATGTTTGATGGTTTGTGCGAGAGGGCGCAGCCACAAGTTCCCCTTTTTCTTTCACTTGCGTTGCTAATCATCCCTTGTGCGGTCGCCGTGTGCCACCGCCGCTATCTTGTCGTGTATCCCCCGTCCGTCCTTCGTGCCGTGTCTCTTCCCCGCGGGTGCTTCCCCGCACCGCCGTTTCGCCATCGCAATCGCGCCGGCGCCGCGTCGCCGGTTCGCTCCGAACACGCGCGCTGGCCGATCGTGACGCAGTCGGGGAATAGCCCTGAACGCGCGCAAGATCCGCCAGGCCAAGTGCACCCAAGCACAAGACCGCAGTAGTGCACGCGCTCACCTGCTTGTTCGGCCGCACTTGCACCGCCGCGTTTCGCTGCCACGCCACACCTCCATCACCGTGTCGTGCTGCACGCTTTGACCCCGCGCCGCACCGCTCCAGGAACCTTGCACCGCACCTCGTGCCGCACTGCCTCGCATCGCGCCGCATCCTTTTCGCCGCGCGTCTCGCTGCTCTGCATCGCGCGCCCACGACGGCCCAAACCCCCGAAGCCGCCCGGCCCTTGCCGTGCCGCCGCCCCCGTCCGGCATTTTGCCGAGCACCTTGGGCGGGACCCCCTTTCCTCGATGCGCGCGGGATCGCTTGAGACACAAAGGATCCCGCGGCAGCCAGGACGAGCGAACCCCAGAAGAGTTCAGGAGCAGATCCGGACTTCATCATAACCACCAGGCTCTTGTTTGGGCTATGACCCAACAGAGCCCATCTTGGTCCAAAGACTAACCAGGCTAAAGCAAATGTAGTCCGAGGACTTTTTCTGGACTTTGGAACTTTGGGCCAAGCTGGGTCGGCCCATTGGGCCACTAACACTTTGGGCCCAATTTCGGCCCACTAAATCTTTCGACGCCGACGTCATACCGACGTCGCAATATTTTAATAAAATCCTTTCCTAATTTCATAAAGGTTTTGATAAATGTTTTACAAATGCTTTTACCTTTGGAAAATCATAACTAATTATCCGAAGCTCCGGAAATTATGAAACCACTTGCGTTGGTTTCATAATTCCGACACACTCGCTGCTATCCTATCCTTACCCGCTCTTGCCCTAGAACGGAGCCCTTTTCGCCCCGCGTTCTTGGAAAAGAATTCGAGGCCGCTGCCCGCCACTGTGCCAATGTGGGTCTGGGACGCCGGAGCCCCGCAACTAACCATTGGCGTGCCGCGGACAGGAATCCTACCCCATTATCTCATCGCCTACCTTTTCTACACCTTTGCCTTCCCTCTTTGCTGCTCCACGCATATCCGCTCTCGCTCCACTTGGCTTCGTGTTGTGAAGCGTGTACCATGCCATGTGCTTGAAACCAGGATGTCGCACGTGATGGACGGCCGTGTCGTGAGCAAGAGGCCTCGCTTCACGCTCGGCAACCCCGAGCCGCAACCTAGCTGCCTTGCCATGAACGTTGCCGCATCACCAGTACTTGCCTTGTAGCGCTCTTAAGCACACCTTACCTCTTCACCACCCGTTGTCGGTCACAAGTTGATCCTTTCACATCCTCAGAGTTGTTGCCGCATATCTTGGCATGATAATGCCTCTTCTAGTTTATCTCCAATCTCGCTTTGCTATCATCAATCGTTGCGCTAACGCTTCAATCCTCTGTGAGCTAAAACCTAGTAAGTGCTTGATTTCAGCCTCTCCGCTTTCCTGCTTGCAGGCTTGATTACCTAAGATCTTAGCCGTAAGACCCGTAAGCTAACTTTGAACTAACTCTTGATCCTACCCTGTTTTCTAGGATATAAAAACTAGTTGCTTAAACTACTTTTGTTTTAAAACCAATTGCTCTATTTTCATTATTTAAACTAGTGCTGCTTGTATTTACTCTGGAGTTTATTTGGATCTTCTAAATTGGTTCTTATCGATGTTTTTGCATTAGATGAATGCTCGTTATTTATTTCCGCGTCGCATCTCGTGTAGGCTTGTGTTCTTGTTGAAGACCCGAGCTGCGACGACTGAGGAGGCTCGACTACCCCGACTTTGCTCAAGAGGATGCTCAACCTCTACTACTCTACGACGACTACCGCGCAGGTGTCATGTCACTCCCAACCATGTAGAACCCATGCATGCTATTAGTTGCTAGTGCTATATTTATGTTACTTGATTTGATGGATTGCATAGCCATTTGATTAGCCTTGCCTTGTTATTTGATATATCCTGATTCCTTGCTCTACCTACCTCGGGACTAGCTACAGACCCCTAGCTAGTCCCATATACCAACTATCCATACTTTTGTTGCTTGATTATGGATGGTACTCTGGGCTTGGACTGAGATGTGGGAGATCTCGGTGTGTTCTAGCGTGAGTTCTGGGTGTGTTCTTCCTTGACGTGTTTCTGGCGGGAGCGAGCCATTTGGCTACTTGTGAACGCCTGCCTCGGGAAGATGCGATCTGGCCTCTTACCCGAGCGGTGTTTCGGACGGGATGGAGATGGGGAGTGCTCGCTCTCGGCCCCTAAGGACCGAGTCGACTTACCACCAGATGCAGTATCTACTTTCGTACAAACCGCCCGCCTTGTTATGGGCGGGGGTGCGGGGTGAGACTCGTAGTGGATAGCACCCTTCCTGTAGGCGGATCGGTGTGATCGTGATGGGAGACGGCGTTCCTCCTTAGAAGATTTCGCCCCGACGAGGCCGGGGAAGGGTTCCACGGCTTCGAGGGACCTCTCGGCGGCGCATGAGCTCTACGGCGGAGGGGCTCGCGCCAGACTTGGAGACGTAGGATGGTACTATCCACTTACTTGAACTTTAGCCATATGGTAGGGTTCCGGGTGGTTCGCTACCATCCAAGCTCTATTCGGGCGGGTACAGTTGTACAACCTCTGCATAGTATTAAACCTATAGCTATAGTCCGTGTCCACTGGTTATGGACAGTACTGCTATCTACCGCTACTTCCGACTAGACTCTTTTCTTGTGCTTCTTCTCTCCCCCGAGTGTGTGAGCCCGGCCTGAGGCCATTGAGATGTGGGGATAGGAGCAGGTGGGCCCCACATCGCAGATGAGAGTTGGGAGCTGGATCGTGGTTGTGATTCGGTGCTTTGGTGTGGACATCCTTGTTGAGGGGTACGGACCCCGGAGGTGTGGACCTCAGAGGTGTGGACCTCGAGGGTGTGGACCTCCCGGAGGTGTGGACCTCGGCGCTTATTCTCGCATACCTTGATTGTTGCTACCGCGCCGCTCGCATGCATAACTTTTTACAGCCCAATATAGGTTTTATCATGCATACTAGATTCAACCACCGCTTTTGCTCTTTGTTGGGAAGGCGACATGACCTACCCGCTTATCGGGTAGATGCCGGCATTTCGTACTCGGTGACCGTCTACGACTACAACTTCGTGACGAAGGTGTGAAGACTAGAGCCGGTCCTATGCTCAAGTTTGCTCGTGGAGCCGGAGACGCTTCGCTTTGATAGATCCACCGCGTAGATGTTTTATCTTTCTTGATTCGATCCCGTTGGACTTGTACCGCTTGTGCCGAAGAGTTGTACTCGATGTTGTAATAATAATATTATGTAATTCTTCTTTTATTCCCGTGTTGTATGGATTTGTACCACTTGAGACAGGGATTGCACGTGATAGCCTCTTCCTGGGACTATCACAGAGGTGCAGAGAGTCGGGTTTCCGTTCGCGGAAATTCGGTTCGTTTCAGTTTTCTTCATTAGCTCTCAACTCTATTGATGCTTGGGATCAACTAGAGCAAAAGTTTCATGATCACTTCTTTAGTGGGAGGTACCAACTAAAATTGACAGATTTAACATTGGTTAGACAAAGTAAAGAGGAATCGGTTTCTGATTACCTTAAGCGCTTTAAAGAAGTTAAAAACCATTGTTTTAATTTGACTCTTACTGATTCTGACCTTGCTGATCTTGCTTCTAGAGGGTTAAGACCTACTATTAGAGATAGATTAGAAGGTTCTAATGTGCTTGTTAGATGTATGGCACAAGAATTAAAACTAAATAAAGAAAAAGAACACTCTAAACCTCGTTGGTCTAATGTGCATATGATTGAATACGATACTGATAGTTCAGACGATGAGAATGAAGTGTATGTTGCTGAATTTTTGTGGCCTTCAAAGTCTAGAGCTAGTTCTTGTGCATCTCTGAAGCCGGCTACTAAAGGTCGGCAAGAAGAATTATAATTTACTCTTGATGTTTCTAAATGTGATCGTATCTTTGATGAATTACTTAAGCTTGTAAACATTAAAATTTCTCATATTATGCCTCCACTTGATGAAATTAAACGACGTGCATATTGTAAGTTTTCGTCAGATTCAATCGGGTCATTTGATGCTTCACTAGATGCAAGTGGATAAGCATCCTTTTCCCATCAAGACCATGGAGTTGCAGCAGCCCAAGGTCTTGGTTCGGCCGCATCAAGCCGAAGCTACTAAGGGGAAGAACGTGATGGTTGGGGAAGCAAAACCCGATTTGAGGAGAAAAGAGTTGACAAGAGAAGTGGCATATGAAAAGACCCCTGACGGTGGAGAAACTTTCAAGATTACTGTCAAAGCTTATGGACATGGGGGGCAAGGATCGTCCACGCCGTCTGGTCAACAAACAACCGAGGCTGTCCTGGACAGGGTGGTTAGACCGGGTGTACAGGGCGGTTAGACCGCCCCTGCACATGGCCGCCCAAAGATGCTTGTTCCGAAGCGGTCTGAAATAGGAAACTGGAAGCTTAACGTGGCAAAGAATCAGGGAAGCGTTCCAAAGCCAATGGTCATGTCTGATGTGCTATTTGAACAAGTATTCCAAACAAAAGGTTGTTACAAGTGATTGGCCAGTAAAAAAGGATGAGATCACCTCCACATCAAGAGAGACCAGCATCGCCTCCTAGGGCAGCCATCAGATTCATGGGTGAATCATCTCAAAGGCAACACTTTACTCCAGATTGGGCTCCTACAAGTTAAAATCTATTTCGTCCTATCTATGATGACAATGGGGTAATGTGGGTGCCATATCAGCAATCCTTCCATCCTGGATGGGGAGGACCAAGGAGATCAACACTGGATCGAATCTCAAGACATACACAAGATCGCTAGGCTCCACGACAAACCGGGCGGGGTCATCAGGCTGACCCGGTTAGACCGCCCCCTATAGGCGGTCAGACCGCCCTGCCCAGAAGAGAGCAATTTCCTCCAAAGAAGGTGTACAAGCCCAAGATCAGAGGGGAGGAAGTTCAGGAGATGGACATCGACCCAGAGAGGACAACTAGTTTTGACATTATTCAGATTGGGACAATGAACGTTCCCATTGAGGTAAGTGGCAAAAGAGCGGTTGTACCAAACAATCAGGTTGTGACCCCAACTAAAAAAGGATCTATTGCTAATGATCATGAGGCTAGTGGAAGCAAGTCTCGTCCGGAGTGCTTTTTACCAAGACTGTGCCCTCCCGGTCTGACTCATACTCAAAGGCGGAAGCTTGAGTGATTGAGGCTACATGAGAAAGGGGAGAAGGAACTAGATAAGGAGAGGGACGGGGATTTCAACAGCTACAGGCCCATGGTGCCACAGGGGAAGGAGTGGAGAGTCAAGACAGCGACCCAGATAGAGGCGGTCAAACCGCCAGAGGAGGCGGTTCAACCTCCTGGGGCGGTTAGACCGGGTGACCAGGCGGTCAGACCGGGTTCTCCAGAAATGCCGCCTGGTTTCGCTTCTTCGATCCCCATGGCTTGTGATAACAAGGGCTCATCTGTCCATACTCCAGAGGACGACAAACAGCATGTGAACTACAATTCTTCTCTAGAGCGGATGAACCTTGAGATCAATGTGGTTCATTTGTTTGTTGACGGTTCGATGCCTACGGAGGACTTCGCTCATCTTGACTTTACGCCTAAAGATGCTATATTTCAGAAGCCCAAAGACACTGATAATCATCAGAAGGCTTTGTACATGAAGGGTTACATAAATGGGAAGCCTATATCTTGGATGCTAGTGGATGGAGGTGCGATTGTCAACCTGATGTCGTACTCTTGGAGGTTCAGATGAGAATCTGATCAAGACCAACATGACTGTCAGCAAGGTTGGAGGAGGCGAGCCAATGGGGGATAAAGGCGTGATCTCCATGGAGCTCACTATTAGAAGCAAGACACTCGCCACAACTTTCTTTGTCACTGAGACAAAAGGTAACTTCAATCTTATCCTTGGTCGTGATTGGATTCATGCAAATAAATGTGTTCCTTCTACTTTGCACCAAATGTTAATACAATGGGTTGATGATGAGGTAGAAGTAGTGCATGGTGATAATTCTGCTTGTGTAGCTGTAGCCGATAGTCATTCTATAGGTGTGCATGATGATGTAAAATGTATATCTGGTTTAGATTTATCTAATTATGAGTTTGTAAGTTGTTCCGTAATGGTTTCATTCCTGCTATCACAAAGCCATTTCATAATCGGCTAAAACACTTCATGTGACTCAATGAGTTCAACAAAAGAGTGGTTGCAGCAGAGAATTGATCACTATCGGGCGCATAAGACCGTTACGTGTGGAGCCATTGAGGATCTTGATGATTAAGGCAAGTTAGGACAAGGGTTTATGTCGGCTAATCCTCTTGAGGAGGTAGATATTGGTGATGGCACTATACCTAGGCCGACATTTGTAAATAAGAATCTTGATCCTATATTTAAGCTTGAATTAATAAAGATATTGAATGACTATGTTGATTGCTTTGCTTGGAATTACAATGAAATGCTTGCTTTACGTTGTGATTTGGTAGAACATAAACTACCTATTAAACCCGGTTTTAAGCCTTATAAACAGCCTCGTAGGAATTTTAACCTGATATTTATGACCGAGTGAAAGAGGAAATCAATCAGTTGTTTGATGCTAAGTTTATTAGGCCATGTCGATATGTTGATTAGATCTCTAATATTGTGCCTGTTGGGAAACAAGTAACAAAGAAACTTCGTGTTTGCATTGACTTTAGAGATCTTAATAAAGCAACTCCTAAAGACGAATATCCTAATCCTATAGCCGACTTTCTTGTTAATTCTGCATCTAGACATAAAATACTTAGCTTTCTTGATGGTAATGCTAGTTAGAATCAAATCTTTATGGCCGAAGAGGATATCTCCAAAACGGCTTTCATATGTCCAGGATTTGTGGGTTTGTTTGAGTGGATAGTCATAACTTTTGGTTTGAAAAATGTTGGTGCTACTTATCAAAAGACTGTGAACTTGATTTTTCATGACTTGCTTGGTATTATCGTAGAAGTCTATATCGATGATATTGTTGTTAAATCAGCTAGTCTAAATTCTCATTTAGCCGATTTAAGACCTGCATTTGAAAAGATGCGTCGGTATGGTTTAAAGATGAATCCACTCAAATGTGCTTTTGGAGTGTCGGCTGGCAAGTTTTTGGGTTTCATTGTGCATGAGAAATGTGTGGAGATTGATCCTAAAAAGGTCGAGTCGATTAAAAAGGTTCAAGCTCCTATTTGTAAAAAAGAGTTGCAGTGGTTCTTGGGCAAGGTTAATTACTTGAGGCGATTCATTTGTAAATTGTCTGGGAAGGTGTCGGGCATACGCCCCGGGTACTCATGAGAGGAAGGAGGAAGAGTAGAAGATGGACTCCTACTAGAATTCCCCTGTACTCCTACTAGGACTCGTTCTGTGTGATCCTACTAGGACTCCTGCCTTGTAACCGACTAGGAACCCGCCCCCTGGACTATATAAAGGAGGGCCGGGTACCTAGGAGGACATCCACAATCCCTCCGGGGAACATCACCAAGCGCGAGGCGCAATACTACCCCCAAACGGGACGTAGGGTAGCTACTCCGCTACCCGAACCCGTATAAATCTTGTGTCTTGTGTCCTCGCGCGTACCTTCGGGTTCCAGATCATGGCGATCCTCACCTTCTACCTTGCTGCGGGTACCTCCCATGGAGGTCGAGTGGTTTAAACACCGACAGCTGGCGCCCACCGTGGGGCCATCGTCACGATCATCGGTGGATTCGAAGGACTCCATCCAGCAAAAAATCAATCTACTCGACACTGCATCTTCACCAACTAATTCATGATTCGCTGCGTCGATATTAAGTCCAAGACGGATCCGGCTGGCTCTGCGTGACTTTGGGTCCGTGAGTTGTCGTGGTGCGGATGTACACATGTAGTCGCCAAGCTGGAGTCCGAGCAGTTGACGAGTTCATGGCTTCTTATCCAATCCGTATACAACTCAGGCTCCAGACTTTGTGGTGGCGTCCCACTTGTGGACTTTTGGAAAAAAAGAGAGTTCAAATCAAAGCAAGCATCTCGTGATGCATGCACGTGAAGATCCACATTGGCTCTTTTCTCTACGTGCACACAAAGACATACCAAGAGACTTCCGGATCTTTGTTTGGTGCACATGGCAAGATGTACGCTCCGGCGACGACTTCAGGTCAAGCTTCGGCGACGACTTCCAGTACGCTCCGCGTACCTCCACCAGCATGGCTAGTTCCCAAACTCGGGGGCTACGCACCAAATTACTACTCGATGAAAACTCGAGTAGTTTCCGCTAGCTCTCTAGCTCGGGGGCTTGGCACCAACAACTACTCGACGTGGCTCCTACGGCTCACCTGGCGATGAGCTCGGGGGCTGAACGCTACAAGAGTACTCAGATGATGACTTCCGCGAACATTGAAGACCCTTGGATTGATTCTTCAATCGTTCCAAGGCTCGGGGGCTACTAGGCTAGACCCATCGGTTGATTTTTTTCAAGACGGAAGCGAGAATCAAGATTGACCCTCGGCCCGAGTCTAGATGTATGTACTCGAAGTTGTACTCGACATGGTATAAATATGACCCCCGAATGTATGTAACAAACACAATCATTCTTCAATACACACCGGCCTTACGCCAAACCCTAGAGTCCTTTGTCGTGTCGTCGAGTTCTTCGAGAGGGTTCATCGATCCGTCGACCTCCGTGAGTACGGCAACCTTGTATCATGTCTAGTATCATGCGGTGGATTTAGATCCGATGCAAGTAGTCTTGTTACCATGCTTCGTGTCATGCGGTAGATTCAAGCTTGGTTCAAGAGGGTTTCTTGTTAGATCATGAGTCATGCGGTAGGCTAAGATCTAGCTTGAAGCTAGTTATCGGCTCTATTGGATTTTGGCAAGATCCAATAGATTCATTAAGTTACCCTGTGTTACTTTGAGTTTTAATCTATGTTTTAATTCATGTAACACACCTTTGCCCAATCTAGATGGGTTTGGATCGGCTCTACCTCTTTTATGATCCTTGTTCGAGTAGATTTCATGTTTTAACACGTGGATCTTGTGCTTTCCGATAGCCGAAACCGAATCGATCTAGGTTGTTACGTGTTGCGGGTTCAAGCTTGCTAATGTTTGTATAAATCTTGAAAGAGCCGGGTATCATGCGGTAGATGCAGGTTTTTGGGTTGCTTTGGAGCTAGTCATCCGGTGGATTAGATTCCCAAATCAATCTGATAGATTTATTCACTTGGTAATGTTTGTTCCTTCTTCATGGACCCCGAATCGGTTTGTTCGGCCGTATTCGGTTATGTTTCTTCACGAGTAGAATACGTGCGTTATCCATGCTTTAAATGATGTATGCTTTTGGCTTTCCATATTTAGATTGTATCATGCGGTGGATAGATCTATTTGTGGAAAGTTGTACGGTTTTTCATGCAAATTGTATCATGCGGTGGATAGATTTGTTTGATGTCGTACCCGACGGGTTTTAAAGTAACTAGACATGAGGTAGACTAGTGCTTTGGATCTATGCATGCTTGTTTAATACATAATCATGTTCGTGCTTTACTTTATTCATTTATTTAATGTTAATCTTCATGGGGATCGGTCATGATCTCGTGTACGTGCATTCTTGTTCAAACAAAGACCGATCGCTTGTCATGCTTACGTCATCCATTCGACAATATTACTTTTTCCTCTTTGCGAGTTCCCGAATGGTTGTAGTTCGTTGGCGGATAGCTTTCTATAGCTATGTGTCATCTCATTTGGCTTCTTAGCCGTAAATATGGAACTGTTTGGTACCACCCGGCAAGTTCCAAGCTTTGGTATCTAAGCGCTTTGTCTTTTGTTAATTTTCGGGAAAAATTGATCGGCACGTCTTTCGCTCTCGCGCGTGTGAAGCCGCCTTTGTTCGGCTTGCCTTGTGTGTTTGGCGTTGAGTGCACTTTTTTGCGTCAACACACTTTTTGGCACGTCCGGTGGGACAACGGCCGAATAGATTCAAGATGCCCGAAATCGCGGACCTCATGGATGTCAACCTTGAAGATCTCTCTCCCGAGCAACGCGGCAACTCCAAGACGCCGTGGACCGGTTTCGGCGAAGTGTCTGCCGTCGTTCAAAAAGAATAGAAGCGGTGTCCCGTATCCGAAGAACGAGATGCCCGGGGTGTTGCTACCGGGGGAGAGCGATACCACATCCCGACGGGAAAAAAGAGGAGTGCATGCGAGTATTCCAAGAATCCGCATATTACATGCTTAGCAAGCACAACAAGGCTTTCCTTGGATCGCTCCGACGGATGATGGTGGCCGTCTTTGGCCGGGCATGGAGCAAGCGTTCAGCAAGGCACCCATCCGGGGGGGGCACCGTGGAGCCGGGTGAGTCAAGCTCTCGGCCGCCGTTACGGAGCCGGCCACGGCGGCCTCCTCCTCGCAGCTCGGGAGTCAAGCGTTCCGGCCTCCTCCGCCGGGCGCCGGGGGGCGGCCAGTTCAGCCCCCGTTACAAGCTTCAGGAAGTCGGCCCGGTTCTACGCACCACCACGGAGCAGCACGGGTCAGCCTGTGCAACAGCCGAATCCGTACCAGCCTACGTATGGAGATCTAGCGTTCGGCTCGTCTGGGGCCCCACTTGATCCCGGCCCGGGGATTGCTCCGGCGACCAACCGGGCGCGAGAGGAACTTGTACGGCGGAGTTTATCATGAGGTGGGAAACTATGGAGCGTTTGACGCCTTCCCACACCCAGGATACGCGCGCCGGTGCGGGCGCACAAGAGGATGACGCCCGGCGCGGAAGATGGCCGAATTGATGCAAAATCAGTTCGGCCTCAAGCCAAAAATGCAAGGACCCGCCTATAGGCCGCCGTTCCCAGAATGGTACTACAACGTGCTCTTGCCGCCAAGGGTGAAGCCGCCAACGGAGTTCACAAAGTTTTCGGGGCAAGACGACACGAGCACGGTCGAGCACATCGCTCGTTACCTCATGCAGCTCGGGGAGTGCTCAGCTGAGGAGACGTTCAGGGTCCGCTACTTCCCCGCATCACTGACAGGTCCAGCGTTCCAGTGGTTCTCGTCCCTGCCTCCTGAATCAGTTGCCAGATGGAAGGACTTAGAGCGGAAATTCCACGCTCATTATTTCAGTGGCAGCTCGGAGAAGAAGATGATCGACCTCGCCACCTTGAAGCAAAGGCACAGCGAAACGCCGCTGGAATTTCTTAGAAGATTCGGGGGAAGTCAAAGGCATGTGCTTCTCGGCCGAACTTGCCGGACGACCGGTTGGGCGATATGGCCGTCGCCGGGATGTTGCGGCCGTGCGCGAGAAGTTGTTCGGGATGGAATTTGAGAATGCGGGCCGGCTATCGCGAAGCTATCACCGATGAGCAATCGGGCATATGGCTTCAAGAAGGACGCCAAATTTGGCAAGCGACACGACGTCGGCCGATGTCTATAACCAGTTCTTGGACAAGGCTGATCTGTTCGAGGATTCTGATGATGAATTGGATGTAACCGCAGCAGAGATCATGTGGGGGAAGGAGCCTTTGACAATGAATCAGCGCGGGTCACGCGGACCAAAGGTACTTATGATTTTGACATCACGAAGGCTGATAAATTGTTTGAGCTCTTAGTGAAAGAAGGCCGAATCAAGCTGCCTGAGGGGCATTCCATGCTTCGGCCCGATGGAGTTAAAGCAAAACGTTACTGTGGCTTCCATGACAGGGATTCACACTCCATCAATGACTGCAGGGTCTTCAGGATGAGGATCCAGAAGGCCATCCAGGAGGGTCACCTCAAGTTCGATAACAAAATGAAGCTGGATGGCCACCCCTTTCCTCAGAACATGGTGGGCTTTTCTGTTAATGTGATAACAGCCGAGGAGAAGGGAAAAGTCAAGGTCTTGACCTCAGCCAGGTCTAGACAAGGTGGAGCAGTGGACCCAGAGCGCCAAGTGACTCTGGAACAGGTGCAAGGTGACGCCCCCCGCATTCTTAAGAGTCACATCGAAATTGGGGAATCATCCAGAGCTAAGCCCAGGGTGACATCGCGCATCCTCCTCAACAAATGGCAGCGCCAGATAGAGAAAGAGCGCTACCAGAAGCGGCGCTACGAGGAGGAGCAACGCAGAGCCGAAGAAGAGGCGCGCAGAAGGGACCAGGAGCAGTACACGCGCGAGCAGGAGCGCGCACACTGGGGATGCGCCTTCTTCAGGCATTGCTGGAATGAGGGTTTAAAGCTGCCCACGTTGAAGAACTGTCCTGAATGCAGTGACAGGTATGTTGAGTACAGGCGAAACTGCCAATCGCCGATCCGTCCACGAGAGAATTGGAAGGATCCACCCTAACGGGGATCGGCACCAAAAAATTGAAGTCATCGATCATCCCAGGAAGCGCCAAGCTGATCTCAGGTGGGCTGATCAAGAAGAGGACGAGGATGACTACATCTGGCAGAAGGGGCAGTGGTGCCCGCCCGGCCTACGCAAGAGTCAGAAGAGACGGGTCCAGCGCTTGAGGAACCGTGAACTGAAGCAGGCCGGGATCCAGACGAGGCAGGTGTGGCGCCCCAAAGACCAACCGGAGGGATCGAAGCGTTCGGCTCCAGCATGCATGGTATACTTTCTGCCGAACGAGTTCATGGCTCCTGCTAACCAGGTTATGCAGGAGGAAGCTTCCTTCGATGATGAGCAGACCGAGGGGATGATGGCACAACTGGTGCTGGCCAAGCAGGCCATCTTCGACAAGCCGGCCAAGAATCGTCATATGAGGCCGCTGTACTTGAGAGGGTACGTCAATGGCAAGCCATTGACCAAGATGTTCGTCGACGGTGGAGCGGCAGTCAACGTAATGCCGTACACCACCTTCGGGAAGCTTGGCATGGGCCCGAGCGATCGACGCCTACAAGCATCATCTTGAATGATTTCGCCGGAACCCCTCGGACACCAAGGGATGCGCTCACGTGGACTTGATGATCGGGTCCAAGACGCCGCTCACCACCTTCTTTGTCATTGAAGGCAAAGGAGCCTACGGCCTCGCTTGGGCGGGACTGGATTCATGCCAACTGTTGCGTTCCATCCACCATGCATCAACAACTTATCCAGTGGGTGGACGATGAGATCGAGGTCGTCCAAGCAGATGACTCCGTGAGCGTGGCAAACATGGAACCAGCCTTCTGGGAATACCAAGGCATCGATTGTTTCTCAGGGAAAGACTGGGGAGAAGGTCCTGTTGAACCTGTCAGCAGTGATCAACAGCCGATTCAAGCAGTCGGCTCTTATAGCAATTTTTAATGGAGAACCCCGTCGATGGCACTGATGGCAAGTTAGGGCGAGGATTCATGTCGGTCGATAAACCGGAAGAAGTTGACATTGGAAGCGGTGATAAGGCAAGGCCGACGTTCATCGGTGCAAATTTGCGGCCGGACTTCGGGGGAATTTAATTGAGCTTCTCAAAGAATACAAAGATTGCTTCGCCCGGGATTATTCGGAGATGCCCGGATTGGATCGTTCCATCATCAAGCATCGGTTGCCAATCAAGCTCGGTTTCAAACCATATAAGCAACCACCCCGGAAAATCTACAAGGATGAGGTATTGGCCGATGTGAAGAAGGAAGTTGAAAGATTACTTGATGCAAACTTCCTTCGGCCATGCGAATATGCGGAGTGGATTTCTAACATCGTCCCTGTGTACAAAAAGAATGGAAAAATGAGGGTTTGCATAGATTTCAGGGACCTGAACAGAGCTACTCCGATGGATGGATACCCGATGCCTATTGCCGATTTGTTGATTGACGCCGCCGCTGGACACAAGGTGATTAGTTTCATGGATGGTAATGCGGGATACAATCAGATTTTCATGGCAATAGAAGACATATCAAAGACGGCCTTTAGATGTCCTGGTCATATAGGCCTGTTCGAGTGGATAGTCATGACATTTGGGTTGAAAAATGCCGGTGCAACCTATCAACGGGCCATGAATTACATTTTTCATGAGTTGATCGGCAAAATTGTAGAGATCTACATTGATGACGTGGTAATCAAGTCCCTAAGTCATGACACCCATTTGGAGGATGTAAAGAGGACCTTAGAGTGCACCTGGAAACACGGTTTGAAGATGAATCCGAACAAGTGCGCTTTTGGGGTGTCGACCGGAGAATTCTTGGGGTTTTTGGTCCACGAAGGAGGAATTGAAGTTGGCAAGAAGAGCATGAAGGCCATTGATGAAGTTGTTCCTCCAACTAACCTCAAGGAATTGCAATCACTTGCTCGGCAAGATCAACTTCGTGAGAAGATTCATTTCAAATTTATCACGAAGGTGTTGCCATTCTCTCCATTGCCGAAGCCGAAGAAAGATCGAAGTTCACATGGGGCGACGAACAACAAAAGGCTTTTGATGAGATCAAGCAGTACATGAAGGAGCCGCCGGTGTTGGTTCCTCCTCAGTTAAACAAGCCTTTCAAGTTGTACGTGGCGGCCGATACCCAAACCATTGGATCGGCCCTTATTCAAGAATTTGAAGGAAAGGAGCGGATAGTAGCGTATCTTAGCCGAAAACTACTTGATCCCGGAACCGGGTATTCGGCCGTAGAGAAATTATGTCTTTGCGTGTACTACTCGTGTACAAAGTTTTGGCACTACCTTGTTGAATGCTTGAATGCACTTGTGTATTCCAAGTTTGATGTGATAAAACATATGTTATCTATGCCAATTTTGAACGGCCGGATTGGCAAGTGGATTTTAGCTTTATCAGAGTTTGAGTTGAAGTTCGAATCGGCAAAAGCCATCAAAGGTCAGGTCATTGCCGATTTTATAACTGAACATCGTGATCCGTCAATTGATCTGCTTGAGATTACCCCTTGGGCTTTATTTTTTGATGGATCATCGTGTGGTAAAGGTGGGGGAGTAGGGATCCTACTGATTTCGCCCAGAGGTGAGATGTTTGAATTTGCCATCCCTATACAACCTACTGTCACAAATAACCAGGCTGAGTACGAGGCATTACTTCGAGGGCTTCAATATTTGAGAGAAGCTGGGGCCGTTTCAGTTGAAATCTATGGAGATTCAGAGTTGGTAATCAAGCAATTGAACGGCCACGAGTGCAAAAGTGAAGCGGCGAGGAGTTACTACGAAGAATGCGGGGAAATCTTGAAGAGCTTCCCATTGGTAACTCTACAAAGACATTCCCGAGAGAACATAACGAAGAAGCAAACGGTGGCTCGGAGCGCCTCCGGTTACAAAGAGAGTCAAGAAGCGTTTGCTTTGCGGAAGTGTGTGCACTAGGGGCGGATCTTGCAGAAGATGATTGGAGGAAAGAGATCGTTGATTACTTAAAGGATCCATCCCAAAAGGTCTCTAGGAAGCTAAGGTAAAAGGCCATAAAGTTCGTTCTTCTGGATGATAATTTATTCTACAAATCATTAGATGGGGTATTACTACGATGCCTGGGTCCAGAAGAAGCCAAGAACATGATGAGTGAAGTACACGATGGGATATGTGGAGCACACCAATCGGCCTACCGTATGAAGTGGGTTATTAGACAAGCTGGATGCTTTTGGCCGACGATATTAGAGGACTGCTTTGAGTATTACAAGGGATGTCAGGATTGCCAAAGGTTTGGGAATATTCAAAGGGTCCCTGCATCGCATTGAATCCCATCATCAAACCATGGCCATTCGGGGGCCGGGGTATAGATTTGATTGGCCAAATTAATCCACCGTCTAGCAAGGGGCATAAGTTCGTGCTTTTGGCTACGATTATTTCACTAAATGGGTTGAGGCGATCCCACCGAAGAAGGTGACGTCGAAAACATGATTGAATTCGTCAAGGAGCACATCATCTATCGATTTGGAATCCCTCGGACAATTACCATCGATCAAGGGGCACAATTCGTGTCACCGGAGTTCGAAGAATTTGCCGAAAGCATGGGGATCAAATTGTTTAATTCCTCTCCCTATTATGCCTAGGCTAATGGTCAAGCGAGAGGCTTCTAATAAGATCATGATCATGTTGATACGAAAAAAGATCGACCGAAGCCAAGAAGGTGGCATTCGGTACTCGGTGAGGCACCGTGGGCTTACCGGATGGCCCCCCATGGAGCTACGAAGACTTCTCCTTACGAGTTGGTTTACGGGCATCACGCAATTCGCCTTGGGAGATGCAATCGATACAAGGAGAGTGGTGCTACAAAAGGAGTTGAGCTCCAAGGATTACGGTGGCCTAATGATGGATGAGCTAGAGGATTTACATATGATCCGTCTTAGGGCCCCGGAAAACATCGAGAAAAACAAACTGTGGGTTGCCAAGTACTACAATAAGAAGGTAAAAGTAAGGCAATTTGCAGAAGGCGATCTAGTGTGGAAAGTGTTATTGCCGATTGGAACTAAATACAGTGAATTCGGCAAATGGTCCCCTAACTGGGAAGGACCTTTTCGTGTGGTCAGATGCGTCCCTGGTAATGCATACATATTGAAAACTTTGCTAGGAGAAGAATTTTCCGCTGTAATAAATGGAAGATATCTGAAGAAATATTATCCTAGCATTGAGATCGATCGATGATTATGCACAACGGCACGAGATAGCCGGCGCTCAAGAATGAGGCCGCCTTCGGAACAAAAAATCCATGAACGGGAAAAATGGCCGGTGCCTAGATGCATTGCCCTTAGCACAAAAACTACATTACAACTCGCTTCTTGTAGGATTACATCTAACAACCCCGGTGGTCGGATCTCCAAGGAGGTGGGAAGCGAAGGCGTGGAGAAAGAAGCGAAAGTATGATTCGATCTTTTCTTTACTTCTTCGTGCTCCCTCTTCGATTGTTCCGGGACCACCGTGACGACAACTTGGAACGCATGGGGGTGACCATGGTTGGCGGCCTCCATCAAGCTATCCCGAGTTTGTCTTCGGGTTGTTGTACCTATCGAGAGACATCGAAGCGGAGGAATCAAGGTTAGGGGCAAGAAATCCAACTGCAAGCACGAGGTCAAGAAGGAGTCAGAAACGTTTACCCCCTACTAGTGCTTCCAGAGCCATGTGACGCTCGCGCTCGGCTTGGCAACGGGCGGTGATGTCCCTGAGGCCGTGCTCCAGATGCCGAACGCGGCAGCGCAGCTGATGGTTGGTCCTCTGTTCAGGCGTGGCATCCTCTCGCTCGAGGGAGGAATCGGAGGACATGTACTTAGGCACATCTTCGGTCCCGATGATTTCTTCGGGAAGCAAATCAAGGCCGGAAGAGGACAAGAAGAAAATATGAAGCGCGAGATCATGCGGAAGAACGAGGAGCGGATCAAGGAGGAACTCACTTCCGAATCGTACGCTTCTTTGATGAGCCGCTCTCCCGGGGTTGCTTACCCTTGTCCATGGCTTTGGGGTTTTTTCCTCTAGAGACGGGGAAGAGATGAGAAATGATGGATGAGTGTGCGAGTGGATTTGCGAGCATCCCCGCGAGGCTATTTTATTGACCGAAGGGGCGCATTGGGAGTGATGACCGGCCAGTACACACTGTTGGAATACCAAACGGCAGGGTTTTCTCCCAAGTGCGAAGGGTTTTTTCTTGAATAGTGTTTATGGATTGCCGAATCGGGATCCTCTGTGGATTTTGCGCCAAGGGGTAGTTGTTCTCGCGCGTTCGGCTCAAGATAGCTCCCGAATGCATTCAAAGAAAACAAAATTCGCAGATGCGAAATGCAAAGGGAGTCATCACAAAACAAGCACAGAATTCAAAAGTTCTTCATCTGTTGCCGATATTTACACATCCCTAGTACAATCTAGTCGAAAAGCCTATTCAACACGGACCGGGGATGAGTAATTTCGGCAATGGCGTCGCCATGGCCATCAAGGCGCTCCAGGATGAGCTCGATCTCCTCAATGTCCTCTGGCGCGCCGCCCGGAAGCCGCGCGGCCTGGTGGAGTAGTCGACGTCCGTGTGCGTCGCCATGGCAGCCAGGCCCAAGGTGGTGCCCAGACAAACGCCATGGGTGGCCACCTCATTGACGCGGTGCTCCACCGCGGCAAGGCGTTCCACCGGCGTGTCGCCGCGGGCGTTCACCTTCTCGGCCAGCTGCTCTACCAGCGTCTTCAGCTGGTTGAGCTCAGCATCGCGGGCTGCAAGAAGCAAGAAGAAGAAGATTAGCGTCAAAAGCCGGGTTGGATCAAGAATTAATCTCAGAGCCGTACCATCAATGGCTTCCGGCGGTTGTTTGCGCCGGGTCCTCCCATTCCGGCTCGGCTATGCCCGCCTTCTTAGAGACGTCCTCCGGCTCACGCCGGGACGCCTCCGGTTCCTCCCCGAAGCGGAGAGCGTCTTCTTCCCCGTACGGCACGGGGAGTGGCCGTCGGACTCCGAGGAGTCGTGCGGGAGGGGTTGATTGGCGGCGCGGGAGACGGATTCCACTGAATCAATCTGAAAAAAAGGGGATGATCGTCAAGGCAGGGAGAAGATCAAAAGACGAATCAAAGAGGAAGAATCGACGATCATTGCCTCCGCGCGCGTTGGCGCTGCTCCCCTCTCGCCTCGTCGGAGGCGCGGCGGCGGTTGAGGCGGCGCACCATATTGGTTTGGGATGTGCACTTGTTTGCGGAAGGGCTAAGATTGGCAAAGATTCGAGAGCTAGATGGCCCGGTGGAGAGCTAGGGGCATCTATGGTTGCATTTATAGGCCCGGCAGGATGAATCGTGGCTTCGAGTCGTGGCTTTGGATCGTGGCGCATATCCCAAGAAAATCGGAAGGTGGAAAGGTTTCCTTGGCCGGCCCCGCCGACGGGTCGCTTGGAGTTCTAGGGCCGAGCCGCGTTCGGTTGATTGGTTCGGCTAAAGAGAATCAAAGTGCCATTCGGGAGTTGGCGTTTCTTTGCCGAATGAGTCGTTCGACATTATATTTGAAGGTACGCGAAGAAAGGAAACAAATTGCGGGAAAATATTACAAGAATGACCAATTCGGTTATACATCAATGAGGGCATTCAAATGTTCGGATGTTTCGCAATCACACCACGAGCATTGGATGTTGTTAGATGGAAATTGTCGAGCAGCTCCTGGCAATCTTTTTGAGTGCCAGACAAGTCGGTGAGTTCTGCATCGCATTGCTCTATCTTGGTGATAGCCGATTTTGCTTCCGCTTGGATCTTTTCTATCAATCCGGGGAGCTCGGCTATTTTCTCTTTGTCAGCCTCTATCTCCGCTGACAGGCTTCTCAGTTCTGCTTCTAGAGCAGCTTTCCTGGCAATTTTCAGATCATAAGAAGCACAACGGGTTAGCCAATGTATCCTTGTGGCTCTCTCGCTTGGGATTGTGCCCCGTTCATGGCGTGTTCGGCATCGGCTTTCCTCTTTTTTAATAGCGGGCGGGAGCGCAATTTCCTCAAAGCATGCTTTATGGGTGCATAAAGGGTATCTAAGCCATAGACGGATGATAGAGAAGCTCGATGTCTTCGGGAAGTTCTTGGGCGATGGATTCAAGCATCTCCTCGAAGTGATCAAGATCTTTGAACTGATCTTGTGCATCCCTTTCTAGCCAGGCAACAATTTCTCTAAGCTTTGATAACACTTCATCTGACAGAGGCTGGTATACTCTTTCCATCACCTCGGCAGCTGGATTGCTCTCTGACGGCAGGCTTGATGATGATGGAGCCGATCTCGAGAAGCGATATTGCCGAGTTAAGAGTGCTAAACGTGGAGGTAGCGAGTTAAGTGCGGATAGATACCTCATGACCGGTTTCTTGAGCAGGGGCAATCACGGGTGAAGGAGGTGCTCCAGGTAGAGCCGAAGCTTCCGAGCCGGGGAGGTGTTGATGCAGCTGCTGGTAGCTCGTGGGCTTCTGGCTGATGAGGAGTCGGGTCTACCTCTGTTGGGATTGTTGTCTCTACATAACCAACGGTGATTGTGCTCTTGGAGGACTTGATGGATCCGGCTGGATTGGGAGGTTCATCTCTGGAGAATTTATTGCTTCTGCAGAAGGTGATGAAGATGAAATCTCCACTTCGGGATAGGTAATTCAACCCTGGGTGGACTTGCTTGTTGTACCACCGGGACGTCTACAAGTCGTTCTTCCATTGACTCTTCTGCAAATGTCAAATTGAAAGGGTAAATGCCGTTGTTCATCCTTAAGAAAGTACGAGAGAGGTGATACCAGTGGATAGGGCATTGGCGAGTCTTTGGTTCGACGGCTGCTGGGCTCTGGTCCGAAAATGCACAAAGATATGATTTGTCAAGAACAGAGTAATCTTGTAATCAGGAAGGTAAAGGATTTTACCTCAACAAGCACTTTCTTGACAGTTCTTCTCCTCTTGGCATTTGGAGGAGCAATCGGATGCGGACCTTGCCTCCGTCGGCGCAAGGCTAGAAAGGCCGGGATCCGTTGTAGCATACCCGGCCATTAGTTGAGCCGCAGTTGTGGATTTGAATCCCGATCTTCGAGATTGGGCCCTCGGCATTGTAAGCGATATCCCCGGCTCGAGGGTCACCGTGTTCGTGGACAAGAAGATGAAGGTCGAATCATGAATAAAGAGGACATGTCCGATCCAAAGGTTCATTGTGTTACCCTGTGAAGTTGGCGGAAGTCGGGCATCAACTCGCACGAACACGTGGACAGAGCTCACCGAAGATGTGATCGTGGAATTCTTGCCACCGGGGAGTTAAAGGTGGGGTGAGCTATGGTTGTGGGCATGAAAGGACGGTGTAGATAGTAGGACTACACACATATTGGAAGACCCCTGTTGTGCATACTCTCTTTGATTTCCTCCCTAGGCTTAAGGAATTCATGCGAAATAGCCTTGGGGGCATCTGTCCACATCCAATTTTCCCGGCCATTACATTGGGCCGATAATATTCATAAGTGCTAGCATTCAACCTTCCTCCATTGAACTCGGCGGCGGTATGCATGGGCGGATTATGATGTTGAGAATCTCTAAGAATCTCCCATCTTGACGGCCGCCGGCTCAAAGGAAAATTCAACGGGGAAAGTCAAGGTGTTATTGTCCGGATAAGGAAGCCGCAGAGGATTGGGGAAACCTTTGAAGAATAACTCGAAGAGCCGGCGATGTCCCGCCGAACAAGAACAACTTGAAGCCGCTTCTCCATAATTCGGCATCCTCTCGGTAGCTTGGGGCTCTCCTTCGGGGTGATTGGATAAGGGGAAGAACCCGGAGTTCAAATCGACATCAATGATCCGATGCATGTGGAGCCGCAGCCACATTTGAACAAACCACCAAGGGCCGTTGACACATGCTATCCTTTGGCCGGTATACATCCGGGTGACGACTCGGGTGAAGCATATGGTATACGCTCGCTTAAGAAGAATTTTCCCGGGGGAGGCGGTTGCCAACGGCCAAATGGGACGCCATTGCGATGTGGTTCGGGGTAGGCTCGTTGGCTTTACCACGGAAGACAAATCGCACGGCCACATATTCGAAATGCTCGTATTCAACAAGCACCCGGGGATTGTCTTTCATGTGTTTCAAGATGTAATTCTTGTATCCGTTCCCTGGCTTCACCCCTGTTTGCCGTGAGGAATTTTTGAAGTTCCAAGGCCGAACAGACCCTGTGATGTCAAGGCCGGTGATCATATATACATCGGCCAAGGTGGGAGACATTGGGCCGTGGCCAAAAAGGAAGGCGTTGACGCCATTTGACCGAAGTGGCGAGTCGCTATCGGGAGGTCTTCGTTCTTGGGGGTCTCGGCCACGGATAACTCCAAGCACTAGGCGATACGGAGGGTATCCGGGTTGGTCAATCCACTCTTGTCCGCAAGAATCCTCCGATACCAAGTTTTCCGGCCGCAATTGGAGGTAAAGGCCGCTTCTTGAAAGCGTCTTGCCACCGAGGCGGTGGAGACATAGCCGCTTTGAAGGGGATTCTCCGAGATTCGACTTGCGATGAAATCTCGAGGGTCGCAGTTCCCCACGGGACCAAGATAATAAGATCTCGAATTGGCCTCGGTGCGGATCAAAAGCTCGGTAGAAGGATCCCGGAAGAAAAGCGGAAAAGGAAATCTCGGGTAAAATTGAAAACCTAAATGCCGAACGAGGCTTATGGGGGATGAATTTACCGAGCATCTTGGTTTTGAGCCGCCATTGGAGTTTTGAGCTCGGGACAAGGGGATCTAGGGTTGGATCTGGATGAGGATTCGGCGGATTGCGAAGAACGGTATTGACGGACTTGATTTGAAGTATTCGTGGTGGAGTCAATTGTGGAACAAAATTACTTTTATCCCACAATTGAAGGGGCATGTGTTAACACCAAAATTTGGTAAGGAGTCCGACTTGTGGGTCCGGTTCGATAAAGAGTCCGTCTGGTGGAAGGAAGGATATTTTCAGAGATATTCGGCAAAGAGATCTGCGGTCGGCTATCTGCTCCGGTTCGGCGAAGGAACAGTAGAGCTGATTTTGCAGGATTGGACGGTGACGTGGCTCAATCAGGGGAGACGAATGGATGGATAGGCGATCGAGCTTAGATATAAGTTAGGCAACGAATCCATTCGAAGTTGTACTCGACGGGTATAAATATGACCCCCGAATGTATGTAACAAAACAATCATTCTGCAATACACACCGGCCTTACGCCAAACCCTAGAGTCCTTTGTCGTGTTGTCGAGTTCTTCGAGAGGGTTCATCGATCCGTCGACCTCCGTGAGTACCGGCAACCTTGTATCATGTCTAGTATCATGCGGTAGATTTAGATCTGATGCAAGTAGTCTTGTTACCATGCTTCGTGTCATGTGGTAGATTCAAGCTTGGTTCAAGAGGGTTTCTTGTTAGATCATGAGTCATGCGGTAGGCTAAGATCTAGCTTGAAGCTAGTTATCGGCTCTATTGGATTTTGGCAAGATCCAATAGATTCATTAAGTTACCCTGTGTTACTTTGAGTTTTACTCTATGTTTTAATTCATGTAACACACCTTTGCCCAATCTAGATGGGTTTGGATCGGCTCTACCTCTTTTATGATCCTTGTTCGAGTAGATTTCATGTTTTAACACGTGGATCTTGTGCTTTCCGATAGCCGAAACCGAATCGATCTAGGTTGTTACGTGTTGCGGGTTCAAGCTTGCTAATGTTTGTATAAATCTTGAAAGAGCCGGGTATCATGCGGTAGATGCGGGTTTTTGGGTTGCTTTGGAGCTAGTCATCCGGTGGATTAGATTCCCAAATCAATCGATAGATTTATTCACTTGGTAATGTTTGTTCCTTCTTCATGGACCCCGAATCGGTACATTCGGCCGTATTCGGTTATGTTTCTTCACGAGTAGAATACGTGCGTTATCCATGCTTTAAATGATGTATGCTTTTGGCTTTCCATATTTAGATTGTATCATGCGGTGGATAGATCTATTTGTGGAAAGTGGTACGGTTTTTCATGCAAATTGTATCATGCGGTGGATAGATTTGTTTGATGTCGTACCCGACGGGTTTTAAAGTAACTAGACATGCGGTAGACTAGTGCTTTGGATCTATGCATGCTTGTTTAATACATAATCATGTTCGTGCTTTACTTTATTCATTTTTTTAATGTTAATCTTCATGGGGATCGGTCATGATCTCGTGTACGTGCATTCTTGTTCAAACAAAGACCGATCGTTGTCATGCTTACGTCATCCATTCGGCAGTGTTACTTTTTCCCCTTTGCGAGTTCCCGAATGGTTGTAGATCGTTGGCAGATAGCTTTCTATAGCTATGTGTCATCTCATTTGGCTTCTTAGCCGTAAATTTGGAACTGTCCGGTACCACCCGGCAAGTTCCAAGCTTTGGTATCTAACTGCTTTGTCTTTTGTTAATTTTCAGGAAAAATTGACTGGCACGTCTTTCGCTCTCTGCGCGTGTGAAGCCAGCTTTGTTCGGCTTGTTTGTGTGTTTGGCGTTGAGTGCACTTTTTGCGTCAACACTTAGGTCCTAATCAAGCAAGGCTAGCTATGGCAGAGGTACATGAGGGAATTTGTGGTACCCATCAATCGGCTCCTAAGATGAAGTGGCTTCTTAGGCGAGCTTGCTTTTATTGGCCTACTATGATAGCCAATTGCTTTGGGTACTACAGAGGATGTAAAAGTGTTAGAAGCACGGAGAGGTTCAGCAGGTGCGTGGTGCATTGTTGCATCCGACTATCAAGCCTTGGTCATTCAGAGGCAAGTGATTGGATTTCATTGGCAAGATACATCCTCCATCAACCAAAGGACATTGCTTTGTGATTGTGGCAACTGATTATTTTACTAAGTGGACTGAAGCAATTCGTCTCAAGAACATGACACACAAGGACGTAATTGGGTTTGTTACGGATCAAGGTACTTCATTTGTGGCTAAAGAGGTGCATGATTTTGTCAATTCTTATGGTATTAAGTTGCTCAATTCATCTCCATATTATGCTCAAGCTAATGGTCAAGCCGAGTCTAGCAATAAAACTCTAGCTAAGCTCATTAAGAAGAAGATCGAAGACAATTCTAAAAGATGGCATGAAGTATTATCTGAAGCTATATGGGCTCATCACATCTCTAGACGTGGGGCTACTAAAGTTACTCCTTTTGAGCTTGTGTATGGTCAAGAGGCTGTTTTACCTTTTGAGGTGAATCTGGGCACATATAGACTTGCAAAGCAAAATGATCTTAGTGTTGATACATATCATGCTTTGATGATGGAAAACATT
Organism: Cenchrus americanus; assembly: GCA_947561735.1. Lineage (NCBI taxonomy): Eukaryota > Viridiplantae > Streptophyta > Magnoliopsida > Poales > Poaceae > Cenchrus > Cenchrus americanus. The sequence goes on from OX387240.1 coordinate 140,709,223, forward strand.
GATGAAGTGACCGACAAGCATTTGGAAGATTTGGAAGCAATTGAGAAGGATAAAAGGCGAGTTGCTAGAGCTTATAATAAAAGGGTAAAAGCTAAGTCTTTTCAAGTAGGAGATTTGGTTTTGAAAACTATTTTGCCTATCGGATCCAAGAGCAACAAGTTTGGTAAATGGTCTCCAAGTTGGGAAGGTCCATACAAGGCTGTAAGAGTTTGCTCCGGCAATTCTTATATGGTGGAATCTTTGCAAGGACAGTAGCTACCTAGGGCGCTCAATGGAAGATATTTGAAGAAATTCAATCCAAGTGTATGGCAAGATTCTTGAAGGTTCATGGCCGGTTTCTATGAAAATTGCCCTTAGCATAAAAAATGGTCGACAACAGCTTTGTCATCCTTAGAATTATTTTTTAGCACCCAAGCTTTACTAAAAAACAAGGGGGCATGTCTTGACACCAAAAATTGGCAAGAGGCGACTCGGGCCAGGCAGGCCGGTTAGACCGAGTCCCAAGGGCGGTCTGACCGGGTGTCTTGTAGCTGGTGTGGCACAAAGGCGCCAGGCGGTCTAACGCCCCCCGGGAGAGGTCTAACCGGGTCACCTCGATTTCGTATATAATTAGGAGTTTAGCTTGATTCCGAGTTGTAAAGTGCTATTTGCAGGGTAAGACCTCCCACCCTTTAAATGTAAAGGGTCGTGGCTGATTGAGACCGATCATCCAATCTTCATTATCAATTTTATCTTATTTTCTCCAATCCCTAGCTTTTCCAACCTCCATTGCTCTCCTCCTTCGTCTCCACGGTGGTTGAGGGAGTTCTGAGTGGCCTACCGATCTCAGGACAACCCTAGGCACACTGTTCCCGACAGGGTCCCTCCCGGAGCAGTGAATCTAGGTTTACGATGTGCCTCCTGTTCAAGGCGATTAGACCCCCCAGGCGGTTAGATCGGCCTGTGCTGGGAGGTTCAGCGAGTGGATTTCTGACGATCGCGCGATCTAGAGCATTCGTGTGTTCGACCGAGAAAGCGTGAACACACTTTTGGCGACTCCGTTGGGGAAAGTTCTAGTTTCATAACTGATGTTTTGATTTCTGCATGGGATCACAGTGTGACATTGATAAGAAAAACATGATCATGGTGAACATCGAAAAAATCAGCGAAGAAGACCAGATGAAGTACACGGAGCTGCAAGAGTACATCAAGCAGCAGTTGTCGGTGTTTTAGACCGGCAACCTACCAAGGGGAGTACCCGAGGTAGATGAATGTGGCCTCGCTGAGATCGGTAACTTGAAGGAAGAGACACGTGGCACACAATTTAGACAGGTTCGGGCCGCGAGGTGCGTAATACCCTATGTTCTGTATGCTACGTAGCTTTGGATTGATTTGGTGTGTTTACAAGATGATGCGTATGAGAGAGGTAAAGGTCCCTACCTCACCTTATATAGCCCAGGAGGCAGGGTTAGAAGTCGGTCAGGGGAGAGAGTACTAGTCGTGTACGTCTAGGAGTTCTTTACATGGTACAGGACATGCATAGCTTCCTATTCGAGTACTTCTCCACCGTAGTCTTTGCGCCCCACGCCATCAGGTGCCGTGTTACCCAAGTCGAGTAGTCCCAAGCGCCCACCGAGTAGTCGGTCCTGGTACCCACCGAGGTAGTAGGCCCAGGGAGGTCCATATGACAAGCCCCCGAGTACTTTGTAGTCGAGCAGGATAGTTTCGAGTAGTCTTGACGGCCTTGACGAGTAGTCCTCAGGCGTCCCCGAGTACTACAAGCCAAAATTCATCAAGAATACTTGAAGCATCCCGAGGCTGGAAGGTACTCTAGCTGATCTGTGTGTAGTCTTGAAGTCTTTTTTAGTAGTTCCCAAGCATCCTCGAGTTCTTCTCTTGAAGGTCTTCAATATTACTCGCTCTGTCTTGAAGAAGAGACCATATGGAAAATGCAATTCGAAGAATCGCATTCCATTTGGAATAAAGCCCCCGAGCCTTAGGTCGAATCGTAGATTCAAGCTGAGGGTCAATCTGAAGTTCTGCCAAGATTATCCCGAAAATCCGGAGAAAACCCGAAGGACACGTGGCACGGAGCCCCCGAGCCTTGAGTCGAGTACTTCCTCTCGAATTGAAAGGTCATCTTGATTGTAGAATGTGTCCTGAGTTGCTCTTGAGTCTTGCATCACCCAGGAGATCTAACAGACGTAGTCAAGCCCCCGAGATGGAGCGCATCGACTACTGGAAGCTGAAGAATCAGGCAGCCGGCGCTAAGTTAGCTGCCGATACTTATCCATCCGACCATTGCGGTGCCGCCTGCTTGGCTATAAATAGACGCCGAAACCCTTAGCGTTTTCCATTCTTGCAGTAGCTGCCGCGCGAATAGATCTGTTTGAGTTTCTTTCCACTGTTGCTTCTGCCGCCGCACCGTAGATTGCAAGTCAATACGTGCCGCCGCTGCTCGCCACCAGCATTGTCGGTGTTTTAGACCGTCAACCTACCAAGGGGAGTCCCGAGGTAGATGAATGTGGCCTCGCCGAGATCAGTAACTCGAAAGAAGAGACACGTGGCACACAATTTAGACAGGTTTGGGCCGCGAGGTGCGTAATTCCCTATGTCCTGTATGCTGTGTAGCTCTGGATTGATTGGGTGTGTTTACAAGATGATGCCTATGAGAGAGATAGGGGTCCCTGCCTTGCCTTATATAGTCCGGGAGGCAGGGTTATAAGTCGGTTTAAGGAGAGAGTGCAAATCGGGTACGTCTAGGAGTTTTCTACATTGTACAGGACATGCATAGCTTCCTATTCGAGTACTTCTCCACCGTAGTCCTTGCACCCCACGCCACCAGGTGCCGTGTGGCACAAGCCGAGTAGTCCCAGGGGCCTACCGAGTAGTCGGTCCTGGTACCCACCGAGGTAGAGGGAGGTCCATACGGCAAGCATAGCCACCAATCGGATGCAAGTGAAGACTCCGTGCACTTGGAGGATGAAGTCATCTCCGTCCAAGGGCTCAAAGGTTGGAGCTGGGAAGAAGAGATCCCGCAGTGAGGCGGAGGGATCTACCCAAGGATCGTCGCCGCCGACATCTCCCCCGCGCCCCAATCCGAACAAGGAGTGGAAGAAGTCCAAGATGAAGACCGAAGATCTTCTCGCCCTGGTGAATAGCAGAGGTTCCTTCGGGAGAAGGAGATGGATATGTGGCGCCCCGCCGCGGGCGACCCGTACCCCATGGAGAAGAACCCCGATGAGGTCCCCATGTTCGCCAGGTTCGTGGAGCGCGGACTAGCGCTCCCGGCCAGCGATTTCCTCAAGGGTCTACTTCAGTACTACGGTATCGAATACTTGAACTTGAACCCCAATGGTAATTTTCAAGTCTCCATCTTCGCACATTTCTGTGAAGTATTTGTGGGGATCAAGCCCCACTGGATCTTGTTCCGAAAATTCTTCCGTGTGAAGCCGAAGCCCAGCGCCAACGACCCACGAGCAGCCGGAGGGGCTGGCATCCAGATGCGAGAAGACGCGGCCGACCAGTACTTGTCGTACAAGCTAATTGACTCAAACCAAGACTGGAAGGCCAAGTGGTTCTATATCACAAACCACCACCTAGAGTTGCCGTAGCCGAGCGGGAAGCAGCCGAAGCATCGGGCATGGTGGAACATAGAGCCGAGATGCAAGAGGGTATTCAACTACCCGAGTTGATGATGAAGATCAAGGCCTTGAGAGAGGCCGGACTGAGGGCCGAGCATGTGGCCTTCAGCTTCATGAAAAGAAGAGTACAACCGCTGATGGCTCGAGACACTCTAGTGTACCAGTACACAGGCGACGAAGATACGTCGAGGATGCCCGGCAATGAAGTCGACGATGAGGACATTATCGAGATGCTGGGCAGGATATTTAAGGATATGCCACCATACACTCCTTGCCCAGTACTCGAGTACTCCGTGGCTCGACCGCCGAATCAGGTGCGTGGTTGAAACCCCTTGCTCTTGAGTACTTATTGATCCGGAGTAGTCGTGCTCACCCAGGTTGTTTGCTGCAGGAGGACATCACGAAGTTTGTCTTTGATCCAACTCCCCCTCCTCAACTTGTAGATATTCCAGAGCAGGGCAAGAGCAAAGCGAAGGAACGCCGTGAAGTTAGCGAAGGTGACGACACTGTCACCATAGAAGACACCTCTAACGAGGAGGATGGGGAAACGCTCCAGGAGCGATTTCAATTACGGTCCAGATTCAACCGACCTGGACTACCCAACATTCCCCTTATTGAAGATCCACCGGCTAGCCTGGAGGCTAGTCTCCCTGCACCGCCGAGAAGGACGCGCAATGTGGGATGAAAGCGCGTCACCAAGAAGCTGAAGGTGAAAGCGACCACTTCCCAAGAGGTGAGTTCCTCGAGTGAGTAGTCGAGTTCTTGTTTTGAAGTATTGCATGCTGACGGCTGAGTCGCAGGAGATTCCATCGTCCGACCCTGTGGATCTGCGGGAGCAAGACGACTGGGACACGGTGGGCGGAGCCACTGAGAGGAGCCGCAGTCCAGCCCCCACCATGGAAGAAGCCATGCCGAAGTTGGCACAACAGGCGACTAGTACCGACGAGCCGTCGCCGTCGATAAAAGAAGGGAGGCCAGAGCCCTCCGCGACTACTGGAACAGAAGAGCCAGTAGTCGCCCGTGGAAGCTAGGCTTCATGATATTGCCAACATACTTGGCACTCCGACTGTGACTGTAGTCCGGTCTAACTTGTAAGTGAAATCCATCCTTGAGTAGTACATTTAGTTTGGATAGTCTTGCTTGGCTGACCACCCAATTTGTACTATGCAAGAAATCCACCGATCTGTACTAGGAAGTAGAAGAGCCAAACGCGACAGCTGCTGAAGAAAATCCGCCGGCCACTGTAGAGGAATCCGCTTCCCTTCCTCAGGCTGAGACCGTCGCGCAGGGTGTAGAGGCTACTCCGCCGGAAGCCACCGTGGTGGAAGGTATGTACACCTCGACGACGCCGTTTGCCTCAGGTAGTCGTAACCCTCGGTACTGATGTCGCATGTCTTGTGATGACAGAAACACAAGTCGAAGGGACCATGACCCCTGAAGCCGTGTCAGTTGAAGGCACCGCGCTAGAAGCCGCTGTGTTGGAGGGAGCGACTACTGAACCAGAGGTTCCAGTAGCCCCCGAGCCCACAGAAGAGGTACACGACGATGCGCTCCTAGAAGCGAGCATGGATGTTGTCGTGAGGTCACCAGAGATCCAAGACGCGGAGCCGATACATTCCGCGCCGATGTTAGAGGCTATGCCGACTAGTCGTGGCGGGCTGGAGCTTCTGTCAGATGACCTCATCGACCCGGCGACGGTGGCCCAGAACTGGTGTCAATGCGCCAGACCAAGCAGTGGATGAAGGTACGTGACAGTACCCTTGAGTAGTCGAATTCCGCCATAACTGAGTACCCAAGTAATAGTTGTTCCCTTGTGCAGGATGTCGTGGAGAGATCCCGACAAAAATCTGATATGCTCCAGGTATATGGCGACACAGTGCTTCGGGCGGAGGCACTAGAGGAGGAACTCAATAAAGCCAGGAAGCACTCCGCCATGCTGCAATCCAAACTGGATGGAGCCTATACCCAGTACTAAAACGAGGTACAAGAGATGCAGGCGAAGAGCGATGACTTGATTTGCAAGAACAAGTCGTTGTGCCAGAAGAACAAGGTATGCCGCCTCTAGCTTGTTGAGTACTTATTGCGAGTACCGTGGCAGTAGCATGACATGAACTCCTGGACTTTTGTAGTTCTTGAGGTGCGGGTAGACCAGCTGAAGGCATCAAAGACCGATCTGAAGAACATCGTCTACCGGGAGAAGGATGCCCGAGAGGTACTTGAGTATGAATATAAGCAGCTGTCTTATCAGTGTGTCAAGCACATGGAGCTCCGAAAAGCTTCGGACCGTGACCTTGTCAACTGCTATAAATCTCTGTAGAAGCTCAATGAAGACTGTGAGAAGCTGCGGGGCCAACTCAAGGAGCTTGAAGAAGCCGCGCTTTCCATTGCAAGGCTACTCGTGCCTCACCCAGGCGGGCCGAAGATTGCTCCGTTGGTTGACCGGATGAAGGAAGTCCCTGGGCATCTGACAACATATGTGAAGCATCTGGCGAAGTCCATCCCGAACCAGGTATTGGCATATATGAAGTCGTACTTCCCCAAGGCTCCGGTAGATGTAGTCGCGGGTGGACTAGCCGCTAATTGCTCAGATGATCAGTACAAGGAGCTTCTGGAGCAGATGGCACTAATCGCCGAACAAGTCGCAGAGAAGCTGAACCTCCAGTAGTTGTCCTGTAGGGTTAGCTTACGACAACATATCTAATATAAACAAAGTTATGATGAACTTGTTTGAATTTTAATGAAAAAACTTCCATGAAATGAGTACTTGTTGTCACGATTTGTATGTGCGGAGTGCGCATCCGTGGAGATGTGTGCGAGTAGTAGTACTCGGCAGTAGACCCGTTCGAGGGAAGCACAGTAAATGAGTTGACTGAGAATCAAACTTTATTACTGAGAAAAGAGTACACCTGGATGGCCAGGACATTTAGAAATGTAGTCGCCCGGACCCGAAGGCCGCCTACGGCTGAAGTAGTGCTAGGACACATGGCCGCTTACAACTATAGATCTGTTAGTAGCCGTATAGACTGGATCTAAGAGTACATGGTCTCTTGATAGATCGCTGCTAGAGTCCTTGATGCTCTGAACAGCCCGAGATCTGTTAGTAGCCGTTGACGCTGGATCTTGGAGTAGAGTAGTCCAGAGACTAGTGCCTGGACCCGGAGGCCGCTTACGGTGAAGAGCCCGGTGGTAGTCGTATAGACTTGGACTCCCGAAGAGTAGTCGAGAGACTACGCGTAGAATCGACAGAGCTGGTCGACATTCCACGAGCTGCTGACGTTGTCGCCTTCAAGTGTTTGGAGGCGATACGAGCCTGGTCCGGTCACATTTGCGATCGAGAAAGGACCTTCCCATGGCGAGCTGAGCTTGTGTAGTCCTTCCATGTTCTGGATGTGTCGGAGGACTAGATCGCCAACGTTGAAGGAGTGTTCCTTGACGTTGCGATCATGATAGCGTCTAATACCCTCAAGGTACCTTGCTGACTGGACGAGGGCGGCGCAGCGAGCTTCTTCGAGTCCATCGATATCAACTCGTCTGCTGTCTTCAGAGATGCCTTCGTCGTATTGCTCCACTGCCGGCGAATCCCACATGACGTCGGTAGGTAGAATAGCCTCGGAGCCGTAGACCAGGAAGTATGGAGACTACCCTGTTGGCTTGGTGGGTTGAGTACGAAGCCCCCAGAGTGCATTGGGTAGTTCCTTGATCCACTTGCCCCCTTTTGTATTAGCAGCGTCGTGTAGTCGCTTCTTGAGGGCATCGAATACCATCCCGTTGGCATGCTCGACTTGTCCGTTGGCACGTGGATGAGCGACTGAGACATACCGGATGTCGATCCCGCTGTTCTCGCACTACTCCCAGAACTAGTGGTTGTTGAAATTGGACCCCAGGTCTGTGATGATGCGATGGGGTAGTCCGTAGTGGTGTACGAGTTCATCCAAGAAGTCGAGTACCCTATCGGGCTTTGGGCAGGTGACCGGCTTGACTTCGATCCACGTTGTGAACCTGTCGATAGCCACCAAGACTTTGTTGAATCCTCCTGGCGCAGTCAGGGGAGGCCCAGTCATGTCGAGCCCCCAACAGGCGAAAGGCCAGGTTGGTGGTATAGTGACTAGCTTGTAGGCTAGGACGTGTTGTTGCTTGGTGAAGTACTGGCACCCTTGGCGCCTTCTGACGAGTTCCTCAGCATCGCCCAGGGCTGTGGGCCAATAAAAAGCTCGTCGGAAAGCCTTGCTGACCAGCGTACGAGAGGACGCGTGGTTGCCGCAGACGCCTTTGTGGATCTCCTCCAAGATGTCCTTGTCTTCTTCTCTAGGAACGCACTTCATGAGTACTCCAGAAGTGGCACCCCGCCTGTAGAGCTTGTCTCCAACTAGTACATAGGACTTCGGCTCGGCGGATGATTTGCTCGGCCAAGTTCTTTTCAGTGGGAACCTTCTGCTCGCGGATGTAGTCGATGAGGGGTTGTCGCCAGTCCACGTCTATCATCATGACCTCCTGACCAACTGGAGAAGGCACTGGGTCAGTGGTCATGGGCGTCGGCTCCAGGATGGATGGCGCATGCAGCTTGTGGACGAAGACTCCCGCTGGTACTTGTGCGTGAGTAGAACCAAGCTTTGATAGGACGTCTGCTGCAACGTTGTTGTCGCGGACGATGTGATGGAACTCGAGACCATAGAATTTGTTCTCGAGCTTGCGGACTTCTAGGTAGTAGGCGTCCATGTTCTCCTTGTTGCGATCCCAAGACTTGTTAACATGGTTGATGACCACTGTGGAGTCGCCGTAGACTAGTAGTCGCTTGATGTCCAGTGATACCGCGAGACGAAGCTCGTGTAGTAGAGCTTCCTACTCGGCATCGTTGTTTGAGACCTTCCAGAAGATTTGCAGGACGTACTTGAGTTGTTCGACCGTTGGAGAGATCAGGAGTACCCCTGCACCCTCGCCCTCGAGCGTGAGTGAACCGTTGAAGTACATCACCCAATGCTCTGGTCGCTCAGTTGGAGTTGATAGCTGATTTTCCCGCCACTCCGCCATGAAGTCGACTAGTGCCTGCGACTTGATGGTTGTTCGTGGCTCGAAATCAATGGTGAGGGCGCTGAGTTCGACTGCCCATTTGGAGATTCTTCTATTAGCATCTTGGTTCCATAAGATGTCGCCGAGCGGATAGTCGGTGACGACAGTGATTGAGTACTCCTGGAAGTAGTCTCGTAGCTTCCGCGAGGTGACGAGCACTGCATACAGTAGCTTCTGCACTGGTTGGTTTCGTGCCTTGGATTCCAACAGGACCTCGCTGATGAAGTAGACTGGTCGCTGGACTGGGTAAGCATGGTTGTCTTCTTGCCGCTCGACGATGATGGCAGTACTGACCACGTGAGTAGTCGCAGTGAGGTAGAGCAGTAGCTGCTCCTTTTTGCGCGGAGCCGTGAGGACTGGTGGTTTCGACAGGAAGTCCTTGAGCTGAGCCAGAGCTTGATCTGCCTCTGGGGTCCACACAAACTTCTCTTGGTGCTTGAGTAGTTTGAAGAAGGTAGTCCCCGTTCTCCGAGCTTCGAGATGAATCTGTTCAAGGCCGCCATGCACCCAGTAAGCTTCTGCACGTCTTTGATGTAGGTTGGAGCTTTCATCTTGGTAATGGCAGAGATCTTCTCAAGGTTGGCTTCGATGCCGTGATGGCTGATGATGAAGCCGAGTAGTTTTCCCGAAGGTACGCCGAAGACGCACTTGTTCGGATTGAGCTTCCACCGGTACTCCCGCAGGGATGCGACAGTCTCCTCAAGATCAGCGATGAGCGTGTCGGAGTTTCGGGTCTTGACGACCACGTCATCCACATAGCTCGTTGGTACGTAGCGCCGGCGTTCATCAACCCGAATGACATTGTCGTGTAGCAGTAGGCGCCAAATGGGGTGATGAACACGGTCTTATCCTCGTCTTCTTCCTTGATAGCGATCTGGTGGTACCCGGAGTAGCAGTCGAGGAAGCAGAGCAGGTCGCAGCCCGTTGTGGAGTCGATGACTTGGTCAATCCGCGGCAACCCGAAGGGGTCCTTGGGGCAGTGTTTGTTGAGGTCGGTGTAGTCGACGCACATCCTCTACTCATTCGTGTTCTTCTTGCAGACAAGGAAATCATGGACGGGGTTGGCGAGCCACTCAGGATGGAAGACTTCTCTGATGAAGCCGGCCGCGAGTAGTTTGGCGAGGTCCTTCTTGATGGCATCCCGTCGGTCGTCGGCGAAACGGTGGAGGTGTTGTCGCTTGGGGGTAGCTTTAAGATCGACGTTGAGTGAGTGCTCGATCAGATTCCTGGGCACCCCTGGCATGTCCGCTGGTTTCCAAGCGAAGATGTCGCGGTTAGCCCAGAGGAAGCTGATGAGCGTGTCTTCCTATTTCGGGTCGAGGCCCGCCCCGATCATGGTAGTCTTGCTGCTGTCGCCCGTCCCAAGGTCGATCGCCTTGACTTGCACTTCCTCAGAGGGTTGAGGCTTGTTGGCTGTGTCCGTCCTCTCTAGGATCTCGAGTTCGGTTGGGCAAGCTTCTTAGATGCAGCATAGATCTCCATCATTGCTTTGGGTAATTGATTGTTTGCTGCGAGTTCCACAGCTTCTGTGTCGCAGTCGAAGGAAATCTTCAAGTCCCCTTGTAGCTAGAGTACACCGGCAGGACTTGGCATTTTGAGTACCAAGTAAGTGTAGTGGGGTACCGCCAAGAACTTGGCGATAGCTGGCCTGCTGAGGATGGCATGGTAGGAAGTGTCGAAGTCCGCGACCTCGAACTTGATGTACTCGGTGTGGTATTTCGCCCTGGTTTCCCGAAGGTAACTGGCAGGACCACTGAACCCAGTGGAATAGCCGCGTTCTCAGGGACGATGCCGTAGAAAAGCGATATGCTCTTGGTGAGCAGGTGAGTGATGTCGAACTTCACCTTCTTTAAGGTCTTGGTGAAAAGGACGTTGAGCCCGCTTCCACCATCGATGAGCACCTTGTTGAGTCTGGAGCCCGCGACTACTGGTTTCAGGACGAGTGGAAAACGCCCTAGTTTGGAGAAGCATGTCCATTGATCTGCGCGGGAGAAGGTGATGGGTACCTCCGACCACCTGAGGGGGGTCGGGACTGCTAGTTCAATGTTCAAGACTTCCCGTCTGGTGGCCTTCTAAGACCGTTTGGTGGGTAGTCCGCCGAAGAGGACATTCACCGTCTTGTCGGGTTCTTGGAAGTCGCCATTGTCCTCGTCAGCTTTTTCTTGCCCTTCTTGTCGTGAGGAGGCCGTGGGTCTGGGGTATCCTTGAGTGCTCGCTGGAAACGGACTACCGTCACGGTTGGGGCGTCAAGGATACTGGCGATGTCGACCAGTCCCGCCTCGGCAGGCGCCTCCTCCTGCGCCTCTGTGGCCGCTGCCTCCTCTGCAGCAGCAGCGGCGGGTTCCGTGCTCCCATGAGCAGCAGGGGGCTGGCGCTCCATCTGCGCCAAGAGCTCTTCGACAGTTGGGGCTGGGCTACGACTACCAGCGACCTCCCCCACCGTGTCCCAGCTGCCTTCGTCGCCCTGCTCAACGGGCTCGGAAGGCAGCATCTCCTGCAAGCAAGGAAACTTTGTCATCAACATGAACTCGAGACATCAGTACTCGACTACACTGCTCAAGATGCCTTAACTCTTGGGACGTGGTCTCCGTGACCTTCAATTTCTTGGCCACACACTTCCGGGCCACATTGCGTGGCTTCCTCGGCGGCGCGGGCAGACTAGCCTCTAGGCTAGCCGGTTGATCCTGAATGAGAGGGATGGGAGGTAAGCTAGGACCACAGCTGGAAGTGGTCCTGCAGCGTCTCCTCGTCGTCGTCCTTATCGGACGTGTCTTCGACGACAACTGTGTCGTCTCCTTTGCCAACTTCACGCCGCTCCTTGGTCTTGGCTTTCCCCTCCTCTGGGACCTCGACTAGCTGAGGAGGTGACGGCGGCTCGGAGACAAACTTCTTCAAGTCATCCTGCAAGAACAACTCATCAATGCGACTACTCTTGCATAGTGAGTACTCGACTATGGGTGCGGCTACTAACCTCCTTTGGTGGGCGCGTGGCGGAGAACTCTGGTACGGGGCACGGCGTGTACGCTGGCATATCTTTGAAGATCCAGGCCAGCCTGTTAACAATGTCGTCGTTGTCGACTTCATCTCCAGGCATCCAGGACACGTCGTCGTCGCCGGTGTGCTCGTACCCCAGGGTGTCGCGAGCCATCAGCGGTTGCACCCGGCGCATCATGAAGCTGAAGGCCACGTGCTCGGCCTTCAGTCCGGCTTCCCTCAGCGCCTTGATCTGCGCCAACAACTCGGGCAGCTGGAGCCCTTCTTGCATCGTCGGCTCCGAGTTCCACCAAGGACGATGCTTGGGCTACTTCCCGCTCAGCTTCGGCAGCTCCGGGTGGTGGTTCATGACGTAGAACGACTTGGCCTTCCAATCCTGGTTGGAATCTATCAACTTGTAGGAGAGGTGCTGCTCGGCGGCGTCCTCCCTCATCTGGATCCCCGCTCCTCCGACTACTCGCGGGTTGTTGGCGCTAGGTTGCGGCTTCACCCAGAAGAACTTCTGGAACAAGATCCAATGGGGCTTGATCCCCAGAAAGGCTTCGCAAAAATGTACGAAGACGGCGATGTGGAAGATACCGTTGGGGTTGAGGTTGAGGTACTTGATGTCGTAGTACCCCATTAGCCCCTTGAAGAAGTCGCTCACCGGGAGAGAAAGTCTGCGCTCCGCGAACCGCCCGAACATCGGGATCTCGTCTGGATTCTTCTCCACGTGGTACGGATCCCCGACGGCGGCCCTCCACATGTCCACCTCCTTCTCCCGCAGGAATCCACTGTTGAGAAGGGCCAGCAAATCTTCAGTCTTCACCTTGGACTTCTTCCATTCACGGTTTGGATCTGGCCGCGGCGGGGACACCGGTGGTGATGTCCCTGCGGCAGATCCGGCGGCCTCCTCATGGGCCCTCTTCTTTCCGCCGGCGGCCTTCGTGGTCTTCGACGGAGACGGCTTCATCCTCCAGGTGCACGGTGTCTTCACGCACATTCGCTCGGGGGCTGTAGTGGTGGCTTCCTACGGCGGCGCACCTGGATCTAAGCTGTACTCAGCGGCGGCGGTGCGCACCGGTGGCGATTCTTGGCTAGATCTGCTGGGAATGACTGCAGCTGCGTTGGGTGAAAAACCCTAAGGGTTTTGGCTTCTATTTATAAGTCAACTCGGCCCCTCAACGGCCGGATGGATAAGTCTGCGCTCGGCTGAATCAGCGGCCACGCGTGACCTTTCGAATTCTACTACTCGACGCGCCTCACCTCGGGGGCTCGGCTACTTCTATTCGACTTCCTGGGAAGCGGCAAAACTCAAGAGCATCTCAGGACACATTCTACAAGATGACCCTTCAAGGCTCGGGGGCTCCGTGCCACGTGTCCTTTGGTTTTTTTTCTCTGAATTTTTCAGGATATTCTTGCCAAAACTTCAAATGGACCCTCAGCCAGAGTCTACAACTCAACCTAAGGCTCGGGGGCTACTCCATATGGAGTGCGATTTTGCAATCGCACTTCCATATCAGTTTCGGCTTCAAGACAACATGGGCACTGTTGAAGACCTTCAAGGGCAGCGCTCGAGGACGCTTGGAACTACTCGAGAAGACTTCAAGATTGCTCAAACATCAGCTGGAGTACATTCCAGCCTCGGGATGCTTCGACTACTCTTGAGGACTTTGACTTGTAGTACTCGGGGACGCTTGAGGACTACTCGTTAAGGCCATCAAGACTACTTGAAGCTATCCTTCTCGACTACAAAGTACTCGGGGGCTTGTCGTATGGACCTCCCTGGACCCACTACTTCGGTGGGTACCAGGACCGACTACTTGGTAGGCCCCTGGGACTACCTGACTTGCGCAGCACGGTACCTGATGGCGTGAAGCACAAGGGCTACATATGATAAGTACTCGGTTAGGAAGCTGTACATGTCCCGCATTGTATAGGGGACTCCTAGACGTACTCGACTAGTACTCTCTCCTTAAACCGACTTGTAACACTGCATCCCAGACTATATAAGGCGAGGCAAGGACCCCTCTCTCATTATCTCAACTCACGGCGTAAGATTGCATCATCTTGTAATCGAACCCAATCAATCCAGAGCTACGCAGCATACAGGACGTAGGGTATTATGCACCTCGCGCCCCGAACCTGTCTAAATTGTGTGCCACGTGTCTCTTCCTTCGAGTTACCGATCTCGGTGAGGCCACATTCATCTACTTCGGGTACTCCCCTTAGTAGGTTGCCGGTCTAAAACACCGACACTATCCCCGTGTGTACCCAACTGATTTCTCGTATGACTTCGACGATGAATCAACAAACTCTGATTCAGTCTCTGAAATAGAGTTCATAGAGGAGGAGCCTATCCTACAAAAATTCGTATCCACAGATACCCATCCTCCTCTTACCAAAACTTGGTTCACAGGGGAACCATTCCAACCTTATCGAGAGTTCGATCACCCCTCCTATGACTTCGTCTATGAATACTATGATGAGTTATTTGATAAACATTGGACGGAGAAATCCTTCCCGAGAATGGAAAGAGACTCAACACACGAGGGAGAAGAAGTACTCATACCCAACCCAGAAGCGGTAGAAAGACAGAGAGAAAGGTTGGAATATGTCTCCGCAATCAGTAGTCGGGAATGGTTGAGTGAAATAGAAGGATCAAGTCATTCAGCTATATCCCGAGCTAAAGTTACTCTCAAGCTAAGTAGGAAACCTCTCTTACCAAGATGTGTTCTATGACCCTAGGATCAGTATCAATATCATCCCTAAATCCTTAGTATTAGATGCCTTTCCTAACGAACCCCTCTCCTTCTCTCAGAAGCGTCTCCAATGGATTTCGGGTCAAACCATTGAAATGGAGGAAATCCATAGAGTCGTCCAAACAAAGATCGGAGAGTATGGGATCTTCCTATATTATCATATCTTTGACATCCCAAAAGAAGATCCACCCTTCATTCTCATTAGAAGACCATTGAAGGGGTACTGAGTAGTGTGCTTGACCATGAAATGCAGCCACATCATCTTCAGGTTCGAGATACACATCTCCAATGTCATAGACCAGAGGTTAAGAGAGAACATGTGTGGTCTATGGACATTCTTTAGGGTTTTCAAAACAAACTTAAGCATGAAAGTTTTACACTAGAGGGATCACAAATCCCATGCTCACATCAAACGTTTCTAGAGTTATCAAGCCCCATTACCAATGACCTATACGAAACCTACAACCTCCTCATTTTCCTTGCACATGCTAACTTTGGAAGGAAGGTTGTAGATGCTTTTGTTTACCATAAACGTTGCAAATTTCGTGGTTATTTTTTGTACTAACCTTGCAGCTAGAGCTATGATGGTTTCATCATCTCGGTTGGCTGCAAGATGAAGGTCTCAAGTGGTCAAGCTTATGACCAAAACCAAAGCACTATTGGGAGATAGCCTGAATAATCATTTAGATTTCCTTTTCAAATAAAAGCAAGAGCATGACTTTTTAGGATTAGTCGTCCTTCGGGTATTTTTGGTCACTAACATTTCTGGTGGAGATTGAAAGGACCGATTTATAGGCAATGTCTAAAAACATCAGAGCTATACCAACTACAACACCAAGGTAATTCAAGGAGAGAAGGTATTACAAGGAAGTTTGAACTCCGCACACTTGAGTTATATTGCCTAGCAATGCAAACTCCAAGTGTGGGGGAGATACATGAGTAACCCGAGTAAGTTTTTCTCATACTAAATCTTATTTTGGTTTCAAGATGGTGTTGTTTCTTGCATCTTGCTCTCTTAAAAACACAAAAATATTCGAATTTGAATAAAGGCTTCCTAGCCCTTCAGCTAGTAGCGCCTTCCTTTTTGTTTCCATCTTTTTCTTTGAATAATAACACCGGGTACAAGAACAAGTGTGGGGGAGATCCTCCAAGCTCGTCGAAACACACAATTGAGATCTCCCGCCATGGTGTTGCACAACACCAACTACACTAATTGATGAGAAATGAGGTAAGTGCACTAGAGCATGTCGGTCGCCCCTATGGACATGAGTGCCTGGTGAAAATATAGTTGGGCCGACCGTACCAAGTGTACGGCCGTACCTATGATTTTTCACAAATCCATCAAGACAACTACTACAAGCGTCCACGTGCTCAACTCATCACCAAAATGAAGCCAGGCCAACCAAGGAGCCAAAATTCAGCTTGGGGAGACCCCATTTTCAATCAAGGAAAGTATGTCTACCCAAATCAATTTTCAATATCTTGTTTATCTCTTTTTAATAAATTTTTGCTTCAACCATGTGTTTGAAATCTTGTCTATACCCTCACTTTGGAAATGATGAATGTTTGCTATGTTAAAACTTTGCAAGAACCTAGTGCATATCTTTATGCTCTATGCCTTTTTGAATTTGTTGGTATATTTTGAGACAAGAGCCTGAAATAAAAACTTTGTGGGAAGCAAATGCTTATGACCAAATATAGGTTGTCGACTAGTATGATATGGTGTGAACAATGTTGGTCTGCTCTATCTCAAAGTATGGTGAAATCTCGGATGATTTCTTTTTGAAAATAAAACAAGGCAAGTTCCTCGATGGTCATATTACCTACCAAAGCCATATGTCGATCTCAATGCATAAACCTTCTACATATGCTTGCTTATAAGCCTCTGTCCACCAGCCATACCACCCTTGGGTTAACCCTTTTACACGAAGCGAGGACGAAAGTGTAAGCATGGTGCTATGTGTACGTGTGTTCGCCACTACGGAAGGGTTGGGCGGTGCGGCTTTGGTGGGCGAGGTGTTACAAATGGTATCAGAGCCGACCCTCGCGGTTGCGCATACGGGTCAGTGTGCGGACATAGGGCGCATGGCATGTGTGGGCCTGAGATGGGACACATGGCATGGCATATGGGTCGGCACTGGACGTACGGTCATGCGCTAAGAGGGAAGGTTCCTGGACATTTGATCGAGTCAGTGTGCGGACATATGCATGCGCGTCTGGGCCAGGGATGGGGCACACAGCATGGCGTATGGGTCGGCACTGGACGGGTGAGTTGGACCGACGAGGACGTCGGGTTTCTTTGAGGGGGCTGAGTGTCACACCTAGCCCAATTTGGATGGCCCATGAGCGTAGGTGCGCATGTTTAGTGCCACATTGCTAGTTGAGCAAGGGTGGAGCCAACTTATAAGCCTTTGTCCACCAGCCATACAACCCTCGGGTTAACCCTTTTACACGAAGCGAGGACGAAAGTGTAAGTAGGGTGCTATGTGCTCGCCCCTACGGAAGGGCTGGGCAGTGTGGCTTTGGTGGGCGAGGTGTTGTAAAAAACATAAAAATATTCCACACACTTGCACATCTCAATCAAGTTGCATGATTAGTTTCTTCTTGGATCCGGTCTTTGGCTGAATAACATCATGTGGCACAAGTGAGTCTCTCTTATCCTACCCAAAGCTCCACATACAAGCCATAGAAGTAGGAAGCTGAGGCTCTCTTAAAGCCTTTGCTGAGGTAACAAATACCACTTGAGGGATCGAGGGAACATCTGAGGAACATTGTCTTTCTTTGCAAAATTTTCAAAAAAAATTCCGAGATAGGATCCAAAACATATGAGGAGTGGGAGAGGCAAAGTCAAAACTCATTCTACTTTTCAACCTCTGAAGGCAGGGTGGAAAGTTACAAGCTGTAAGGAATCGGATGCTCGTTAGCCTAAGAGAGGGAGGGGGTGAATTAGGCAACTAAAAACCTTAACCTATGGCTTCACTAAATTTACACAAAGGTAAACTAGAACATGCTATCTAGATGTGTGTTGACGGTTAATAATTGTATCAAAGTTCGTTCGTGACTCGCAAGCGTACAAGTCTCCCGTCGTAGTCAAGGGACCCTTCTTCCCTCGAGTGGTGAACCCAAGGTATCGAATCCGTGGAACAAATGTGTGACGCAAGACTTAATCTATTAAAGCCAAGTAATCTTCAATCTTCGATAAAAACCTAATGCATCTAAGTAAAAGACACAAAACAGATCTAATCTACTAAAAACCGGAGAAAACAAAGTAAGATTGGGTAGATAAACCGATCTAGAGGGATCGGGGTAAGCCTTTTGTTGAAGTTCCAACCAAGAGAAGAAGTAGCAAATCGAATCTTAGTAAAAGCCTCTTTAAATCGTGGTTTCCCGTCCAAATCCGAAAACATCCGCCTTTCGAGACCCCCGTTCTGTCACAACGTATCCCTATTCATGCGGGGAGCTTAGGGCGAGTCAAAAGACAAGTCGAGATTCTCTCGGAAGATCCAGCGTGTACCTCTAGCCACCGCGGCTACAAGAACACCCTATGTAATCTATCGTACGAATAGAATTGGAATAAGCAAAGCCGATCGAAAAACGAAATCTTCGAGGAAACACTTGATCGCTGGGAAAAGATTCAACTTGATAATTCAACTATAACAATGATACATACACAAGATCACCACCGGGATCCTTCCTTGATCTTGCTTCTAGCTCGGGAACTCCGACGTGGTCTTCCTTGCAAGGTTCCCACGTCGGCTAGGGAAACCCTAGTCAACTAGCTCGACCCTCTCCTCTCCGAGATGGTGTCCCTCTCTTCTCTCGCTTCTCGGCGGCCGAAGACGAAATCTTCTCTCGCGTGGCTCTCGGTCGGGGGACTATAAATAGCCCGATTGGCGGCTAGGGCAAAGGACGACGGATTTGGGCCCAAAATGGGCCCGGGGCCGACCGGACCGGGCCGGCCGGCCCGGGCCCATTTAGGCCCGGCCCCGTGGGCTCCTTTGCCCGACGTCGGTTCCCTTGCTTCCCGGATGTTTCCCCCTTCGCATGTGGGTCCATGTCGTCGGTTTCTCTCCGAATTGGACTCAACTCCTTGTCTTGCAAGATTCGACGCACTTTTCTCCGGTCGGGTCCCCGGAGTCCGTCGTCTTCTCGGATCAAGTCCCCGGCTTCTTGGAGTTAAGTTTGCTTCATTGCATGACTTGTTCAGGGCTTCAAGGTCTTGTCATGAGGTGCTTGATGAACTTATCCCGAAAGTCTTGCATTCAACACTAAATCCCTGCATAAACATTAAACTCCAAAAACAACATGCACACGTGAACTTGTTATACCACGGGGGTTAGTACCAATGGATAAGGTATAAAACTCATGCCAACACCGAAGGTAAACTCATGGCTAGGTTGACGGATTTTCACCGTCAACATCTCCCCCATGCTTAAACCTTGCTCGTCCTCGAGTAAGCCTTCGATGGATATCATCATTGCTAAACAATGTTTAAACTTTGCACTTGATTACACATGAGAAAACATAATGCTCTCAAAATTTTAATTCATTAAAGTTCCATAATGTACTAGCCTTCATCTCTACGGAGGGTAGATTCTTATTAAGCTTATCCCACAAGTATTAACATGCTCACAAAGTTTTAAATAGATCTCGGAATTTTTGAAACGAAGAACGAGATAAAGAAAAGCTAAACCAAATTCACAAATTTAAATCATCTCATGTATTGCTCAATAACTCTCATCTCACTTGTCTCTCAAGCCTATATATTCTACTCCTTTCCCTCTCATATATATGTGGTAGGCTTTATATGGAGCTTTGGGAAAGTTTAGTCCTAACAAGATTTTATAAATGAGGTGTTGTCAAAACAAGACAAGCTTCTCATGGTCTTACCGAGACTCGTCAAAAAGGTCATTAGAAAATAATGTTAAATCAAGGAGGGGAAAGAGAAAAATACACACACTTTAGATGAGTGGACATGTGCAAATGGCAAAGAGTGATCCCGAGGCACAAAAGAAGTCCTCGTTATCGGATTGCACATGGTTGGAAAATGAGAATGGATCTTTTTATCTTGAAGCCTTGAATGCACTCTTAGAGGACCGGGGAGTTCACTCTACGCACAAATATATTTTTTTCTCTTTCTCATATTTCTCATTCTTTTCTTTCTTTCTTTCTTTCTTTCTTATATATATATATATTTTTTACCTTGAAAGTCATGAATACCGCTGGATTTTTTTTTCTTTCATCATTATATATTTTTTTAAAATACTCCCTTTTGAACTCTAAAACTGCACCGTACCTACCTCCTCCCCCATGCTTAGACGTTGCTCGTCCTCGAGCAAAGAGGCGAAAAATAAGGTAGGTACCGGAGATATTTTTCCTTAGAGAGATACTTGAAATCTTCAACGTTGGCACCGTCTTGCGATCTTCCTTGAATTGATGATCCATTCTCAACGATAGGTTGTGGTCAAGGAGGTAATCACAAAAAGATGATATTTGGTTTAAGGGTGGATATCCGGCGAAGTTTGTGAGATCACCGATGCGGGGATACACAAATGCACGGATAAAACGCTAGCAAAAAGATAGATACGCAAAAACGGAATGACCAGCTTCTTAGTCTCGGGCCGGAGAAATCATGGCCTGCAATAACTCACTCAAAAATAAATCTTGTACACTAAGGTTTATGCACTCAAATATATATAAGGCTTTGGATAGGTTGAGCAACACACAAGTGATATTTGTGACAAGGTTAGCAATATTTTTGAGCATAAAAGACATCTTTAATCTATTCATAACTTGAGAGCACATAAAACACTATGGTTCTTTATTTTAATCATAACCTCCGCTGAAAATTAAGCTAGTATTTAAATAAATTCAGATCTGTATTTTTAAGAGAGCACTAGCTTAAACATGCATAAATCAATTACAAAGATGAACAAAGCTGCAATTTTAATCATATATCATCATGGCACGAATTTTGTAACTTTTCCAATGATATAATCAAGGTGGTGTCTTTATTAATGGTGACATCAAGTTGAAATACACACTGAAAATAAACAATCATGCTTGCTGAAATTTAAATAAAAACAGGAAATACTACGCAAACACACATAAGCAAAAGCTGAAAATTTCAGAGAAAAAGAAAAGAAAAGAAAACTAAAGTTCCTAAATCTTCTAGTCCTCCGCCGGTGGTTGATGTTGATAGTCTTGATAATAATACCCTTGCTCATAATATGGTTGGACGCTTCCTCCGACGAATTGATTTGGCTCCACAAGGTGAAGGCGTCCAAGTTCAAAGGCAATATTTGCGTTGCCTTCACCGAGTTGAGCTGCGTTAGCTTGGATGGCTGCGATGTTTTGAGCATTTCTTGCAGCATACCCTCCAATAATGGCCATGCTTTGTTGTGGTTGGGGATGATGAGCGTAGGATTCCGCGAAGTTAGCGTTAGGCACAACATAATTTTGTGGGGGTACCGGTGCACCACCCCCCCATGCTTGTTGTTGAGACCCTCCGTAATAACTTGGCGGAGGAGGGACTCCGCCGAATGGTTGCACATTGGGTTGTGCTTCACTCGCTTGTGCGGAGGATGTTCCCTCCTCTACGATCCTTCCTCTTTTGTTCTTCCTTGCAGGGACAAGTAGTCCCTCTTCCAACCAATCTTCCCTTCATTCGGTGAAAAGCCTAAGCCTCTCATTTGGAAGGGGTAGGTTCACTATGGCCAACCGATAACCTCCTCTCTCATCTCCACTAATGTACTTGCCTTGCCGCAAATACTCAAAACCGAGAGAGGTACCACGCAAAAGGTGAGCGGGGTTTCTTGCGATCCCCGGTCGCAAGGAAAAGGCCAACATTGAGAGGTAACACCCCGAACCAATATTACCCGCCCCCGATGTTGCTTCACAACACCAACGGTTGATCATGAGGTAAGAGGGGTCAATTGGCTGCCTGGCAATTAAAGCCGAGTATAGCCAATTCAACTCAGTGTCGGTCACCTTTGTTTCCTTCATCCTCCCCAATACCCTCTTGCACATCCAAGAGTGAAATATCCGGATAATGGGGTTGCAGATGCAGTTGCGTTGTTGATGGGATTCTCCGGAGATCATGTTCCAAAATCCCGCCAACATGCCGGGTGGCACGTCAACTTTCTCCGGAGCTCCCTTGTGGAATCCAAGCAGCTCCCTCACGTGCTCGTAGGGAACCACTTGCTCGATTCCCTCCAAACGGAATGACAAGGTTTGCACCCCATCATCATCAACGATGGGTGCAATAGTCATTAAAATTTCCAAGGCGTAACCCAAATGGGTGTCCACCGATATTCCGTTGGAGAACCGCACCCATCCGAGGTGCCCCAACATGTAGTATATGTCGGTGCAAAAACCCAAGGTGTAGAGTGCTTGGTCGTCGAACTCGACGTTCGGCACAAGCCTCTTCTCAAGATTGGCGAGCCTCTCCTCCTCCTCCGCCGACAAGATGATGAAGCCGTACGAAGATTGTGTCGGGGTGTAAGGAGGTGGTGCGGTTGAGCGAGTCGATCATCGTGGTGGCGCGGGTTGCTCCTCCGTGTGCCCACGAGGTTCGGTGAACCTCATGGAAGTGCTTCTCGCAGCCCTCATACCACCAAGGAGGAGAGCGTCGTTCCTCCTCGGTGGTGCCGTGTCCGTCTCCATGCTCCGGGAGACTCGGAAACCGAGTGCCTCCTTGAAGACGTGGTTGATGACGGCTTGGACGACGACGAACTCTTCTTCTTAGAGAAGAGACTTGTGGTCTTCTTCCACATGGTTGCTGCACTCTTTCTTCAACTAAAATTCCGGGTTGCAACCGGTAAACTAGGCACTTAAACTCTTTGCTTCGGATGTGGACTTTGAGTGGATTAAGGATGTGGATTTTTCTTGAGCTATCAAGCTTGGGATGGTTGGCTAAGTCTACGGAGGTTCTGAGCACACAAACTTGAACACACAAACAAGGGAAGGAGAGGGAAGCTTGCCTGCAGAAAACGGGCGCCGGGGGGCTCCTTATATAGGGCAGGCCGGCCGGCCCGGGGCTCCTCCGGCTCCTCCTCGGCGCGTCTTTCTCCCAGCACGATCATTTCGCCTCTGCAACTTTCCTGCCCGCGTGCTCCACGAGTTGCACCGCCCAAACGCTCTCGTCCACTCCTTTTCTTGAATTATTGGTCTTCCCACTTGATGCTCCATGCTTTGGGTCATGTCCATGCTCCCTAGCTCCACTTGCTTCACATGCCACCATGAAAATCCTGCAAAGTTGATGCTTGCTGCCCACCATGCTTGTCCTTTGCATGTGGAATTGGTGAAAGTTGATAAAAGGGGATCCAATGGTGCATGCATGCTTAATTCAAACTAGTTGCCTCCATTTAGGTGTGTTTAAGGTTAAGCACTCCTCTAATTCGAAATTTAAAATATTTTTCAGAGCCATGCAAGAGCTCAAGCATAATTTTAGAGAAGTTTTTAAACCATTAAAAACAAATGTAAGTCGAAAATATTTTTCGACTACGTCGATTTTGGTCTTACCGGTATAGTTTGCTTTCATCGGTTGAGAGCGAACGTTTTGCCGGCTTGATCATGGGGGCATAGGTTTAGGTTCTAATTTTGGCTAAATAAGAAAGATTTTGAATGAAACAAAATTAGAATAGGCTTAGAAAAATTCTAATCCTAGAGAAACCAAGGATAAAGATTTCTAAAACCAACCAAAAGCTTCGATTTCTAGGTTCACGCGAGTCTTACCACGTGCTGAATTTTATTAACACTTGAACATAAATCGTGGCTCTACTCGTGTGGTTTTAGCATGAAAAATAAGTCAACCTCAGCACCATAATGAGGGTGAAAGGTTGAGTTAAGGTTCTGAAATTATTTGGTTGGGGGGTTTCTCGAAAAGAAAAGAATCAAACAAGCACATAGGAGGGTTCATGCAAAGGGTTTATGATAAAGCAAACATTCAATCAAGAATTATGTCTCTAATATTGTTCAACCACTTCTAAGTCTAATGTCTTTGCGTAGTAAAACTCAAAAACTAAATTATTAAAAATACTCGAAAAACCTGGAATCGGGTTGTCCTCCCGTAGCTTATTCTTGACTCGACGAAACGGGTTGCCTCCCGCCTAGCGCTTCGTTTATAGTCTATAGCTAGACTTCTTCACTTGATTACTCCGGATCAACGCTCTTTACGGGCGTTGCAATCTTGGGTACCCACTTCCGCACCATCTTGGGCGCGGGCTTGTCTTTTGGCTTGGCTGGCTTAATCATTTTTTTGGTCTTCACAGGCGGCTTCTCTTCCTTTGTCTTGACGGATGCAACACCTTCTTTAATTTTCGTTACGTTCACTTTTTCGGCTCCTTCTTCTTTTTCAGCCCCTCCGTTTGTTTTGGTTCTCCCTTCACTCCAATCATGTTGCATGCCTCAATCCTTGGACGGAACTTGAAGGAACTCCTTTCTCCGTTGATATCGAACATGATCTCCCCCTTGCCAACATCAATAGTAGCTCCCACGGTCTTGAGGAACGGCCTCCCTAGGATGAGCGGCGGCTTCTCCCTCTCTCCCATCTCGAGCACAACGAAGTCGACGGGGATGAAGTGGTGTCCAATCTTCACGGGTACATCTTCGCAATGCCCAAGGGATAGCGAATGGAGTTGTCACCCAACTCCAAACATATTCCCGTAGGCTCCATTGGTAGGCGTAGCTTCTCGAACACATCCCTCGGCATGACACTCACACTAGCTCCAAGGTCGCATAACGCCTTCTCGAAGTTGAAAGAACCAACCGAACATGGAATTGTAGGGCACCGGGGTCTTTTTGCTTCTCTAGCCCATAAGCAATAGCCGCACTACACTCCTCGGACATCTTGACATGATCTACCCCGAGTGTTGCTATCTCATATTTATTTGCAAGTATGTCTTTAAAGTAACGAGAATATGTAGGTACTTGTAGGGCATCTAGTAATGGCATGTTGATGCTAAGTCTACGCACAACTTCCACAAACTTCTCAAAGTGGTTGTCAAGTTTACCTCGGAAGTAGCGTGGCTTGAGTTGCGGTATCCTCGTGTCTTCCTCCGGCATCTCGAATTCGGGTTCCTCGGTGACGATCCCCGTAACCTTCTCTTTAGCAACTCCTTCCACCTCGGTGGACGGTTTAAGCTTCCTTGCTCCCGCGGAACGTTCCGGATCTTCGGTCTCCTTCCCCGAACGCGTTTGAATGGCCTTCGCCGATTCGGGACATTTGGGTTGTCCCGGAAGCTTCCCTTCATCATTAGTGAGGCGCCCTGCAAGTTGTCCAACTTGCGTCTCGAGCATCTTCATCATGTTGAGCACTTGATGATTGGAACTTTCGACCTCCGTCACTTTGCTATCGATGTTCTCCAACACCTTGTCTATGGTCTTGAACTTGGTGACGGTGTCCTTGTTGATCTTAGCTTGCTCATCCATGAACTCCTTCGCTTGTATACGAAGCGGAACCGCGTTAGGAATAGATGAGCTTGCATTGAATTGAGGCCTACCTTGCCCGTAGCGGAAGTTCGGCAATTCTCCCTTCCTCATGTAGTCGAGCGCTTTGGCTTCCTCCGGACAATCTTTGCGGACATGGCCATACTCTCCACATTCTTCGCATGTGGACCTTGCTTCGGCGGCCTTCAAGTCTTGAGCCTCTTTCTTTTCTATCTCCATCTTCTCCAACCTCCTCATGAGCGAGTCGATCTTGCCTTCAAGTATGTTCTCCTTCTCCACTTGCAAGACTCCTTTGACGTTCCCCATGGGTTGAGCCGGTGTAGGCGCCGGATGACGCCCACGTGTCATTATCCGCGACCTTCTTGAATAGCGTGAAAGCTTCCGTCGGTGTAAGCTCGATGATAGATCCTCCCGCCGATGCATCGATGATCGTCCTTGACGCCATGGTGAGTCCTTGATAGAACTTTTGCACGAGGTCTTCTTTCGGGAACTTGTGATGTGGAACCGCCCGGTGTACTCGTTGAAGCGCTCGAATGCCTCCGAGATAGTTTCGTAGGATATTGAACAAAGGTGGCAATCTTATTACGCAAGCTTTGAGTTTTACCCGGTGAGTAGTATTCCTTCATGAAAGCCTTCATCAACGTGTTCCAATTTTGCACCGTCTCCGCCGGTTGAGAGTGGAACCATTGCAAAGCCTTCCCGAGTAGTGAGAACGGGAAAAGCCTTGCCCTCATTTGATCTTGAGTCACCCCATCCATGTTGAAAGTCTGACATAGTTGAATGAATGCTTGGAGGTGAAGGTTCGGATCCTCTTTGCCGGTGAAGGGTGAATGTTGCACCATGCGGATTGTTGAGGTCTTGATCTCGAACGGTCTTCCGATCTCCTCGAGGTTCAAGATTGGTAGGTCGATGATGTCTGGGGTGCATAGCTCCCCGATCTTGCGTTCTTCCGGTGGTTGGTCACCCATTGGTGGAGGTCGATTCTCCCGCGGACTTTGAGGTGGTGAATTCTTCGGAGATTCCTCGCGATCCTTTGTCTTCCGACTCCGAATCTACAAAATCCAACTTTTTAGCTTGATGTGCTTCGCGTCTCCTTAGCCTCGTAAAGTTTTTCTCGGATCATCCACAAAATTATTGGGTTTGTTGGAGAGGTAGCCGTCCATCTCTCGTTAGGGTTAGCAATAAACAAAGTATGCAAAAAAAACTAGAAAACAAAACAAATCTATAAAGACTAGAGTTAGACAAACTAGATTAGATGTATTTTGAGGATGATCAAAATTTAGTAGATGCAAAAATAAAACAAAATAAGTACTGAAAATTACAAAAAAAAACAATAAAAAATCAAATCTTGATCACTTGTTCCCCGGCAACGGCGCCAGAAAAAGGGGCTTGTTGACGGTTAATAATTGTATCAAAGTTCGTTCGTGACTCGCAAGCGTACAAGTCTCCCGTCGTAGTCAAGGGACCCTTCTTCCCTCGAGTGGTGAACCCAAGGTATCGAATCCGTGGAACAAATGTGTGACGCAAGACTTAATCTATTAAAGCCAAGTAATCTTCAATCTTCGATAAAAACCTAATGCATCTAAGTAAAAGACACAAAACAGATCTAATCTACTAAAAACCGGAGAAAACAAAGTAAGATTGGGTAGATAAACCGATCCAGAGGGATCGGGGTAAGCCTTTTATTGAAGTTCCAAGCAAGAGAAGAAGTAGCAAATCGAATCTTAATAAAAGCCTCTTTAAATCGTGGTTTCCCGTCCAAATCCGAAAACATCCGCCTTTCGAGACCCCCGTTCTGTCACAACGTATCCCTATTCATGCGGGGAGCTTAGGGCGAGTCAAAAGACAAGTCGAGATTCTCTCGGAAGATCCGGCGTGTACCTCTAGCCACCGCGGCTACAAGAACACCCTATGTAATCTATCGTACGAATAGAATTGGAATAAGCAAAGCCGATCGAAAAACGAAATCTTCGAGGAAACACTTGATCGCTGGGAAAAGATTCAACTTGATAATTCAACTATAACAATGATACATACACAAGATCACCACCGAGATCCTTCCTTGATCTTGCTTTTAGCTCCGGAACTCCGACGTGGTCTTCCTTGCAAGGTTCCCACGTCGGCTAGGGAAACCCTAGTCAACTAGCTCGACCCTCTCCTCTCCGAGATGGTGTCCCTCTCTTCTCTCGCTTCTCGGCGGCCGAAGACGAAATCTTCTCTCGCGTGGCTCTCGGTCGGGGGACTATAAATAGCCCGATTGGCGGCTAGGGCAAAGGACGACGGATTTGGGCCCAAAATGGGCTCGGGCCGACCGGACCGGGCCGGCCCGGCCCGGGCCCATTTAGGCCCGGCCCCGTGGGCTCCTTTGCCCGACGTCGGTTCCCTTGCTTCCCGGATGTTTCCCCCTTCGCATGTGGGTTCATGTCGTCGGTTTCTCTCCGAATTGGACTCAACTCCTTGTCTTGCAAAATTCAACACTTTTCCGGTCCTGGCCCCCGGAGTCCGTCGTCTTCTCGGATCAAGTCCCCCGCTTCTTGGAGTTAAGTTTGCTTCATTGCATGACTTGTTCGGGGCTTCAAGGTCTTGTCATGAGGTGCTTGATGAACTTATCCCGAAAGTCTTGCATTCAACACTAAATCCCCGCATAAACATTAAACTCCAAAAACAACATGCACACGTGAACTTGTTATACCACGGGGGTTAGTACCAATGGATAAGGTATAAAACTCATGCCAACACCGAAGGTAAACTCATGGCTAGGTTGACGGATTTTCACCGTCAACAATGTGCAACTAGGGTTGTTCTAGTGTTAAACTCTCATCCCAAAACAAGGTTTGCAACCTATAGCCAATCCTAGCATGATACTACTTTAGGAAAGCAAAGGAAAGCAAAGATTGCAATAGAGTAAATGCGAAAACGTAAAAGGGATGAGAGGAAGCAAACTCTTGACACGCGATTTATCCCGTGGTATCGGTAG
Source organism: Cenchrus americanus (assembly GCA_947561735.1). Lineage (NCBI taxonomy): Eukaryota > Viridiplantae > Streptophyta > Magnoliopsida > Poales > Poaceae > Cenchrus > Cenchrus americanus. The sequence goes on from OX387240.1 coordinate 140,737,074, forward strand.
GCACTAAGCCACCCCTAGTCCACGTTGAAGCACTCACACAAGAGTATTGCTTCCCGGTCACCAAGTCTCTCCCAAGAGCACCACTTGACTCACCACAAAGGACAGCCACTTAGGCACTTGCCAAGCTCCCTTGGTCACCTTGATGCCGCCTCCACTAAGGAGCTTCTCCACCAAGGAAGGGGGTCTGCACGTCTCCCGCACACAGTGTCCTCGCCGCTCCACACCAAGACGGAGGGTCGATGACGAATGCCGGTGAGCCACTTAGGCCCCAAGGCTTCCGGCGAACCTTGTACAACCTAATTCACTCAAGAATCACCTCACAAGGTTGGAACAACCTTGCACTCACTCAGCTCTAAGCTAAGCCTAGCACTAAGCACATACACAAAGTATATGCAAGTCTAAGGATGAGCATTTAATCACTTGGATGGATTGGATATGATCTTCAATGTGTCTTGAACTCTGCTGCACTTCCACACAATCCAGCAACCTCAAATGGGTGAGCGGAGGAGGTATTAATAGCCCAAGGCATCAAACTAGCCGTTAGCTAAAAGCTGCTGAAAGTAGTACCGTCGGATGATCTGATGCTATCTTTTTCCGGGCGTCGGTTCATCCGGTGCTACTAGCCGTTGCCTCCACTGCACATGACTTCTCTGACACAACTGCTTTGAGGCTATGCACCGATGGTCCGTTGGATCATCCAGTGCTGAAAACCCCGCGTCCAAGTCGCCTCTGTTAGCTTCCATGCGACCGTCGGATAGACCGACGCTTCATCTTGACCAAGGCGTCGGATCATCCGGTGCTGAAGGCTTTGTCTTGGCGCGTCTCTGTATGAATTCAAACTAAGCGTCGGATAGACCTACGGTGTCCCCACTCAGACTGTCGGATCATCCGGTGCTACTATCTTCCTTGCTCTTTCTCTGCAACTCGTCCGATGCTACTAAAAGATGGACCGTCGGTTCATCCGACGGTGCCTAGGGTTTCACCAGTGTTCCAACTCGTCCGACGATTGCACCGACACTTGCTGCTAAGGTACCGTCAGTTCATTCGACGGTGTCTTTTCTTTTCTATTTCTTGCTCGGTTTTGACCCTTGATTTTCTCATTTTGGCATGTGGTTTTCTTGCATCCTTGGGACCTAGAAGTGTCTACAAAGACATGGTAAGACAATATGGTTAGTCCCAATGATCATGTTGTCATGAATCACCAAAACCAAACTCGAACTAATGGCATCTGAGGCCATGTTCGCTACAATCTCCCCCTTTTTGCTGATTTATGACAACACAACCAAAGCAAGCATAATTTTGCAAAAATGGACAGAATTAGAACCACTTACACTTGCTTGAATGCTTACCATCATCCAAACTCCCCCTAGATCAAACTTCCCCCTCTTTGATGTTTCCTTCCTATGTTCACATTCTCCCCCTTTGGTCTCATATCCTTGGAACCTAGCTTGCTTTCGTCTCACATTCTCCCCCTTTGGAATAAAATCTCCAAAAAGTCCAAAGCAAATTGGCTCCTAGATAATTAGCAAGTCCTAGCAAACATATCTCAAGGAGAAATGTTAAATACAAGGGAGAAAGCCGCATGAACCATGATCCATATGTATGATATTAATGAAGATACCACATGTGAGAATAACTAAGGTGGATCATAAGCTCATGAGACTAGCATGATACAAACTAAGCTCCCCCTAAGTGTGTGCACAAAAATATGGTGTGAAAAACAAGTGCACAACTAGAACCTTGTAAGACAAGGAAGCTTAGAGCATATCATGCAAGGAGGTAGCTTAAAGGACAAGAGATAAGACAAATGGGTTCATGTTACATTACCACTTGTAGATATCACTTGTAGTCTTTTGATCATCGCATACCTCCGGGGGATGATCCTCTCTACCTTGTTGGCACCACATTGAGATGAGCCACTTTGAAATGATATCACTAGGTGACACCACATGAACGAAGCTTCCATAGAAGACACTTGGGGTACCACAAGGATTAGGAATGTATGAGTACATTGCCTTTGAACTTATATAGAGACAAGCTCGCAAGAACATGACTCAATAGCATGAAGCTCAAAGTACTATATTCACTCTTTTAGAGATGTTAGATCACATTGAGAGTGAAATAGCATTCTCTTAGAATGAATTACCACACCGGAACGCGTCCCCAAGGGACTACATAAGATAAGCTTGAAACAATATTAGTCCCATAACCAAACTATAGGATGAGCTCCCCCCTAAATGCGTGAATTTAGTGTTTGAATCACCAACCAAATGTATGCACATTGTTTATGACAACAAAAGGGGAAGCTAACCCTATAGCTTGCTCATGATGCAAAGAGATATATATGAAAACATGCACCATGAAAGAACAAGTGTAACTTTCCTACACATTAATCAAACCATGTAAGTTGCTCATGGGTTAGCACGTGACACAAGAAACCTACCATATGTAAAAATTGCAACAAATGCAACCTAAACAAGGCAATGGGGCTACAATGATACAAGAGATAGGTACTAGTTTCCATTACCTCAACCGGGGAACTTGGGCAACACATGTCCAACTTGCAAGCTTGGCTTGTAGGCATGAATTTCCACAATTTCTTTGTGCCAAGCCTCCCAAGTCCCCACACTCATGGCCTTCAAGTGGCCTTTGGAACCCAAACCATTTGAGGCCCCTTCATGTTGATGATGACTTCCTTGGGCACCCAAATGGGTTGGTTCCAACCCCGCTCCTCCTTCATCTTCCCAACCTTGTGTGCAACCACCATGCCATTATCCTTCTTCTTGATGACGTTGGTGTTGGTCTTGTTCTTTTTCTTGCGGTTAGGCTTGGTATAGATGAGGGAGCTCTTGATGGTGGGCTTCAACTTCTTCTTCTCGCCCTTGTCCATCTTCTTAACAAATTGAGGGCATTTGTAGAACTTGTGCCCTTCTCCATGACACTCGTAGCAAGTCACGGTTGCACCCTTCTCAAGCTTCTTCACCATGGGATCACGGTTATCTTGAGAAGGTTGGACTTTGCTCTTCATATGTTTAGAGATGTCCACTTGTCCCTCATCGTTCTTGCCCTTGCCCATCAAGCTTGCCAACCTCTCTCGGAGCCATTTTACTTCTTGCTTGAGCTCATCATTTTTCTTGCCTATGAGACAATCACATTTTTCTACAACAACATTCTCATTGCAAAATGGTGAGCAAGATTCATCAATTAAGTCAATGCAAGAAGTTGAAGCATCTACCTTGGAGATAGGGATTGCATAAGGGATCGATGATTCATCAAGCCCAAAGGAATTACTTGTTTTAGTCTCATTGCTCTCAATCTTAGATTTTAGCTCATCACACACCTTGCTAAGCAATTTGTATTTGCACAACAAATTTTCATAATTTGTAGCAAGGGTTGCACTAAGATCATTGAGAGCATTGAGTTCTTTAATTTCATTAGCTTATTTCTCAAGCATTCCATTTTTCTCATGGAGTAGCTCAACAAGATCATGAAGAGAGGTGGTGTCGGATTCGTCATCACTTACATTGCTTTCCATACCTTTGGCCATAAGGCACATGTGTAGTGATGATGAGGGACCTTGCATGAAGCGGGTGGTGAAGTTCTTTCTTTATTCATCACTTGAGCTAGAAGAACTTGATTATCCACCACTTGTCCACTCACGGACTGTGATAGTTGCTTTTTGCCTTGGTCTCCTCTCCTTGACCACCTTCTTCTTGGGCTTGTGCTCGATCTTGGTGAACTTGATGTGTTGATGATGACGCCCTTCTCTCAAGTGGACGTTGTAGCCGTACATGTTGACTTTCTTCACGTACTTGAAGATCTTCTTCACGTACTCGGCCACCATGGATTCAACCTCTTCATCACTTGAGGAATCTTCATCGTCACCATCACCATCATCCTCACTTGAGCTTCCATGAGTAGCCATCCTACTCAACATCTTCTCTTGTTGGCTTGAGAGAGCATGGCTTGTGGTTGGAGAGGATGGTTCTTGGGGCTTTTCTTGGGGCGCCTTCTTTGACTTGGGCATGAGTTGAAGCTCATGTGCCATAATCTTGCTCAAGATATGAGATGGCTTCAAATCTTCGAGCTTCTTCTCATAGATGATTGCCTTCACCAACTCATAATCGGGCTTCCGGAGACTTTGAAGGATCTAGTGGTTGATGTTCAAGTCCATGATGTTCTTCACACCTAAAACATTGATTTTATTGACAAGCACATTTAGGCGTGAGTACATAGATTCGGCATTTTCATTTGCAAATTGCTTAAAACTATTGAATTCCTCAAGGAGACAACCATAGCGTTCATTAGCAACTTCTTTTGAACCCTCATTTTGCTCCTTGATGGTTTTCCATAGCTCATGAGCATTTTCACAAGTAAAAACTCTATTGAAAACGCCTACATCTAGTTAGGACAAAATGATACTTTTAGCAATCACATCAAATTGCTTTTCCTTCTTAGTACCTTTTTCATGCCCTCATCGGTGACTCTCCAAACATCAAGGTCCTTTTCTTGGAGATAGGCCTCCATGAGAACCTTCCACCGAGGGTAGCCCGTTCCATCGAAATGTGGAGCCAAACCTAAGGTATCCACCCCTTTCATACGTCTGTAGAGCAACTCACTAGTCGATGAAGCCTAACCATCCCAGTGAGCCGGTTTTCACAATTTACCAATCGAATTGGTGTTTCCATGTGAAGGAAGTGAGTCCCGGCTCTGATACCACTTGTAAGGAATCGGATGCTCGTTAGCCTAAGAGGGGGAGGTGGTGAATTAGGCAACTAAAAACCTTAACATATGGCTTCACTAAATTTACACAAAGGTAAACTAGAACATGCTATCTAGATGTGCAACTAGGGTTGTTCTAGTGTGGAACTCCCATCCCAAAGCAAGGTTTGCAACCTATAGCCGATCCTAGCATGATACTACTCTAGGAAAGTAAAGGCAAGCAAAGATTGCAATAGAGTAAATGCGGAAACGTAAAAGGGATGAGAGGAAGCACTCACACAAGAGTATTGCTTCCGGTCACCAAGTCTCTCCCAAGAGCACCACTTGACTCGCCACAAAGGCTAGCCACTTAGGCACTTGCCAAGCTCCCTTGGTCACCTTGATGCTGCCTCCACTAAGGAGCTTCTCCACCAAGGTAGGGGGTCTCCACGTCCCCCGCACAAAGTGTCCTCGCCGCTCCACACCAAGCCGGAGGGTCGATGACAAATGCCGGTGAGCCACTTACACTACAAGGTTTTCCACCTATTGCAACAAATCCCTTAGGCAACACCACTATTTCGGTTGCAATAGGGGGGTACTATTGCACCGAAACGGTGATTTGGTTGCAATTTGTGTGTCTATTGCAACACAAAATTTGAGTTGCATTATTTATTTGTTCGGTTGCAACATGTTGACGCTAATGCGCCCTTTTTTAGGATTTCCATTGCATTTGGTTGGAAATAATGCCACCCCAATTTTGTGTTGCATTAGCATTCCTTACGTTGCAACAGAATGTTGCTATGGCCACCATACTAGGGATGGTTGCGTTTGAACAAGTATGTCGCAACGTAGAATTTTGGTTGCAAATATATCTTTGTGATGTTGCAACAAGTTGGCGCTAATGCACCCATTATTCAGAATTGTGTTGCATTTGGTAGGAAATATTGCTACCCTATTTCTGCGTTGCACTAGAAATTCGGGTGTTGCAATATAAACTTGCTATGGCTACCATACTAGGGTTGGTTGCGTTTGAACGGCCTTACGCAACGTCTTATTTGGGTTGCAAATATCTCTTTGCGTTGTTGCAATACAAGCAAGGCTACTACTTCGTTTCTAGCCTCAAGGAGGAATATGGTGTACGTATTGCCACAAAATTTGTTTTGATGAAAAAAATCTGCTATGGGGTTGTAGCGAAATTTAAAATGCGATTTAATAAATAAATTTTATTATGAAAAATCTGAATTTTAACAATATGGTATAGACTATATGTACCATGAAAAAAAGAGAGGATTTGTTTAGATGAAAAAATTGTGTGCTATGGGGATGTGGGCAAAGCCGGACCACAATAGGCTCAACCGGCGAGCGTAAAGCCCGGCGAGCGGGAGCCCGAGTGGACCGAGCAAGCCCATTAAGCCCCATAGCGCAAGTAGCAAGCATTAGTTGATGATGGTAATACGAATTCGAAAACGCAGCACGCCTCTCCTTTTAAGCCGGGATACCCCTTCTCGCTTTATGGGGTGGCACTAAAGGTACCGGAGACTAGGATGTGAAAATGTCAAATGGGCCGATGAGAGTAATAAAAACAAGGATATGCCGGCCCAAATCGTCCATAACTTTCGGCTCCCCCACCCCCCAATACACTTTTGCTCCCAACCATCCCCCCTCATCGGCTCCGACCGTCGCGTCCACATCGAGATGCCCCGCATCGCGGTTTCCCCCGCGGCAAGCGGCGGCGGCGGCCGGAGTGGCCGCATCGAGCCTTCCCGGACCGGTGGCGGGCGCGGACGAAGGGGTCGCAGCGCGCCGTAACACAGCCCGAGCGCCGCCACGGCGGCGGGGCCGCATCGAGGGGATCCCGGAGAGCGGCGGCAGCGGACGGCGGGGCCGCACCGAGGGTTTTCAGGCGAGCGGCGGCGGCGTACGGAGGTGCCACTACTCCACCACACAGAAGCGCGATGCACGTGGGCGGTTCAAGTGTTCCACACAACCTACCTCGTCGTCCTCCGGTATGGTCGGCGGCACCCCAACTCTGTCGTCCTCTGGTACGGACGACACCGCCACCTCGTCGTCGTCGTCTGACGGCCTGCATCGCCAAGTTGATACATCCAGTAAGGGTAAGCAGGCCCTAGTCGGATGCAAGCGTTCCAGAAGAGAAGTGAGGTACACTGCCCTACCCTCTTTGATTTTCCAGGAATCGTGTGACTCCTTTTGCAATTAGAAATTTGTTAGTAGTTCATAGTAATCAAAATTTCATACTAGATAATGATAATTGTGTTTTGTGTGGATCCATCTCACCCCATACTAGATAATGATAATGATAATTGGCTTGATTTCTTGCCATCTTTTGCTGTGAATCTGACCTGTGTACATTTGATCACAATCCTGAAAACAAAGCCGCCAAATGAACGCAGTCGTCCCATTTAGTAGGTTAGGCCTTTTCTGCAAGGTGGTAGTCGGGGGATCACGGGTAAATTGGTATACATTATGAGTCAAGAGATTGAATTGGCTGTTTTAAACCGAAAAACAGCAAATTGTTTTGTTTGGTCGAGGCTAGTGAACACGTGCTAATCGGTGAGGATCATCATTCCGGACTCGGATGATGAGCGGGACAATAGCAAGAAACCGTCTCCATCGAAAGCTTCGGGATCATCGAAAAGAAAGGTGCATTTTTTTGACTATTTTGCTGCACCGCCACATACGTTGTAACACATTTCATGTTAGTAACTTGTGTTTGTTGTCCGCCATAGCAAATGCCCTTGCGCCAAATGGTTCAACGGTCGAAGGAGCGCTATGATGATTTGCGGGAGCGAATTGAGAACCTAAGCGTCGACATTGTTGGAATGCGGAAGACATGGAGATGACCCCCGAAGGAATTCATGGAGACCGTGCCGACAAGTTAGAAGTGATGGCGAAGAAGATCCGCAAGCTTCGGGATAAAGTCAATCGCAAGTAGTAGTAATCTAGCTTAGTACGTAACATAACCAGGTCCTAGGTGAATGTTATGCGTATGCCGGTGGATGGTCTAAGAATGGATGTGTATGTGGCAACATCTAAGTAATAACTTTGAACCTTTATATATGCATCTTCGTATGTCCGTGTTTGGATCCGGATGAGCCCTTGCAAAATATTTGAACTTATGAGTGACACAAATTGAAATCTGTTGGGTCCCGTCATGCATATTTGGACTAACCATCCGTCTCGTTTTCAGAATTGCGACATGCTATTGTTTATGCTATTCATGTGTATATTCACAAAGCATTATGATCAACAATTTGGAGACTCTTCACTAGAACTCCCGAATTTTGTGTATTATTGTTAGCCTCTATAGTAGCCGATCGTAAAAGAAAAATAATGAATTACGCATATGTTGAAAACCCTGAGAAAGGTCATACTACGTACAACCTCAGCAATATGGAAACCATGTATTCCTTGGTTGTACTAAAATTTTGTCTATCGTGTATGTATTGCCACAATCAGATAGGGGCTCTTCCGATCTGGACCATTCCAAAATTCCGTCTTCGACAACCTGGTTCTTGTTGCGGAGATCTCCACGAGGGCCTCTAGGGGATTGATCTCCACGGTGATCTCCACGTGATTCTTGTTGCGGAGATCTGAGCGGCACTACGGCCACGGCCGGTACGTACCGATGTCTTGATCTCGTATATATATTCAATCGTTCGCTGCATATATATATGCATATTGGTATATATATCGTGATCAAGGTCGATTGAAACATGAACAATGCAGATTAACTAATGGCATCAGACAAAGATCGAAGTTGGATGCGCTTGCCTCGACACTCAGCGGATTGGCAGAACAATTTTCGAATTTTTTTGCAAAAATTTACGGCCTCATCAGCGCGAGGTGGATCTATTGCGTGTCCATGTAATTTGTGTCAATGCATGATCGTACATTCCACCGTGGGTCCCATTCAAATTCATTTACTCAATAGAGGGTTTGCCGATTGTTTCATCGATGCTTTGGTAACATTCAAGACCAAACTAATACTTCTTCTCGTGGTCCCGTGAATCAAGATGTTACAGCTGATCTCAATAATCATGATGCACTACCTACAGTCGATGATACAACACATTTATTTGTAGAAGACGATGAAGAAGATGGTTTGGATGATAACCCCCGCTGCCACCAATACTCGATTAGAAACATTATCGGTGGCACTATACATCATGGACAAACCAAAGATGAGGAAGAGGCGGATAAGCGAGGCGAGAGATCTTTTTGAAACTATTAGAGCAGGCAAAAAAGGAATTGTATCCAAGATGCAAAAATGCAACGAAGGTCTCTTTTGTTGTGGAGCTTTTTCGGATAAAGTGCATGTATGGCTTAAGTAACGCGTCATTGGAGGCCATACTTAAGCTCTTTGGAAAGGTTCTCCCTGACCGACATTGTATTCCTGACTCCTTGGATAAAGTGCAAAGGGTGATTCGAGACCTGGGCTTGGACTATGTCAAGATACACGCATGCCAAAATGATTGTGTGTTATTTTTTGATAAATACGCAAATCTGGAAACATGTCCCATTTGTAAGGAGTCAAGGTGGAAAGTTGTAGATAAAACCTCTGATAATAACTTGCGGTGCGGTGGGTGCTACTTCGTTAAGAAGCGGTTACCATTAAGATCCTACGCTACTTTCCTCTTATTCCTCGGCTTCAAAGAATGTATATGTCAAAGCAAATGTCAAAGGATATGCAATGGCACAATAATGAATTGGTGAATGATGGGAAAATGCGTCACCTCGTCGACTCAAAGGCATGGAAGCACGTGGATTCGCAGTTTAAATGGTTTTCGAAGGAGGAGGTCGTAACGTTAGGCCGGGTCTTGCTTCGATGGGTTCAATCCCTTTGGCATGCAAAGTCTTACGTATTCAATTTGCCCCGTCATCCCGGTTCCTTACAATTTGCCTCCATGGATGTGTCGAAACAATCAAACTGGATTTTGTCAATGCTGATTCCTCGGTCCAAAATCTCCTGGAATGGATATTGATGTATATTTGAGGCCCCTGATACTGGAGCTCAAGGAGCTTTGGAATAATGGTGTTAAAACAAGAGATGCAGGGACTAAGAAGAATTTTAGATTGCGTGCTATACTTCTTTGGACAATTAATGACTTCCCAGCCTATGCTATGTTGTCTGGTTGGAGCACTAAAGGAAAGTTTGCATGTCCATACTGCCACAAACATACTGAGTATTTGTGGTTGAAACATGGGCGGAAGCACTGCTACATGGCACATCGACGTTTTTTGGCCCCTGACCATCCATGGCGCAATAATGCGGTCAGCTTCAACAACAAGGTCGAAACCAGGGAGGCACCAGAACCACTATCTGGTGCACAGGTACTTGAGCAGTATTCTACTTTTGAACAAGTAGAATTTGGAAAGACATTGTTATAAAAAAAATGAAGTGTGACGAAGACAACGGATGGCACAACCGGAGGAAGAAGAGTATTTTTTTTGAGCTCCCTTACTGGTCTTCTTTGCTCATCAGGCATAATTTGGACGTGATGCACATTGAGAAAAATATATGCGAGAGCATACTAGGCACTCGCTTAAGTTGGATGGCAAATGTAAGGACGGGGAGAATGCTCGGCTTGACATGGAGCATCTACGGATACGACCAGATCAGCACCCTGTGATTAAAGATGATAAGTATACCTTGCCATCGGCCTTGTACGAGTTAGATAAGGATGCCAGGGAAAGTTTGTGTGAATTTCTATATGGAGTGAAGATGCCTGATGGGGTTTCCTCGAATATAAGAAGATGTGTTGATGTAAAGTCACGTAAGGTGTCAGGCTTGAAAACGCATGACTACCATCTAATTCTACAAAAACTTTTACCCTTAGTGGTGCGTAGGATTTTGCCGTGTCGTTGTCATTGGATTGATTCAGCTTAGTAATTTATTCGATGCACTATGTTCAAAGGAGTTAGTGGAATCGAATTGGACGAAAGCTTAGCCGTTCAATTAGGGAGGCTGTTTGTCGACTTGAGATGATATTCCCACCCGCATTTTTTGATATCATGATCCATTTGCTCGTTCATCTAGGCGAAGAAGCTAAACTTGGGGGGGCCGGTGTGTTACGGATGGATGTACCCGGTGGAACGGTACCTACGCACCGTGAAAGGATATGTGAGGAACAAGGCTCACCCCGAAGGTTCAATTGCTTTGAGGGATACATATTCGAGGAGTGCCTTACATTCTCGCTCAAGATTCTTGGACGTGGACACCAAAGACAATCGTGTTGATCGACATGAAACGGTTCTTGTTAATGAGCCACCATCCGGTTTGAGCATTTTTCGTAAATGGATTACAAGAGGAGAGGATAGACGGTTGAAGAAATACCACCAAATGAGTTTCGGAAGATGAGGCACTACGTAATTTGCAATTGTGATGAAGCTAGACCATATGTCGAGTAAGATGCACTACTCAACATCATTATTGCTTTTAATTTTAAATATCAAACTAACGGTAATATTCTTTTACGTGCGCCGAGCATTTGGAAGAACCGAGGGCACATGGATCCGTAAATCTTGATAAGCGACATGAGGCTCAACTCGTAAGATGGTTTGAAAGCAAGATCACGGGTTTACATGCTAGAGGGGAAGTAAGTTTAGATTTGTTTGCACTTGCTCAATGACCGGATCCCCGACCTCGTACATTGAATAGATGTCATATTAACAATTGGTTGTTTCGTATCGTTAACATCGAGAGAACCCTTGTGACACAAAACAAGTGGTGTGCTTGTCAAGGGTGAGGCGAAGGCACAAATTGGTATGGGGTGATTAAAAGAATGATCTCACTGGAATTCCCTGGACAAAAAGAAGTTATTCTGTTCTAGTGTGACTGGTTTGATGTGCCTCTTGTCACAAGTACCAACAGAGGCAAAGGATACAGTAAAGATAAATATGAGGTCATTGACATCGATACTACTCGACACAAGTTTAGCAATGAACCCTATATTCTGGCAACACAGGCAGAACTGATGTTTTATGTGAATCGGTGGTGAACAAACCCCGGTTGGAGCAATATTATTTCAATGAAACCAAGGAACTTGTTTGCCATGCTCGAATTAGATCTCGAGGACTCACTTGCTGTGGGTATCGAAGGTATTAATTTGCTCGGTGAACACCAGGTTTTGACAAATTGGTCTAGATCGGACAAGGAAGGCACAACCGGCGATGTCTTAGTTATTAATCAGGTTCGGGCCGAGGCGGTTGACAAACTAGACGATGAAGTATTTGATGTTGATGATGAACATGATGCAGATGACACGTACATTGATGATGGAATTGTTGCACCAATAGTTCAAGATGCCCAAGATGATGAGTTTTTCAATTGATACTTACTCGACCGTAGTCATGACTTCTATGTTGCCATTATTTACTACTTCGGAAGACTTTTGCATAAATCTTAATATTTAAAATATGAATCTAAAAATTGGTATGACAAACAAAAATAGGGGGCCGTAGGGCGGGCCCGGTCCACCAACGAGCTCTACCGGCGAGCGTGAAGCCCGGCCGAGCGGGAGCCCGATGGGCCGGCCAGCCCAACAAGCCCGGAGGTTAGTAGAGAGGAAGCGGTGTTCGAGAGGAGTTCGGGATGGCAAGCACGCCTCGCCTTTTAAGTTGTGGTGCGCCCGCTTGAGGTAGCGGTGTGGCACTAAAGATTATGCTTGATGTCTTTGTGTGCGCCGCTTTGCACACACCGGGAAGTAATAAGGACAAATGGGCCGGCCCAATCTCGGACTGCAATCCTTTTCTAACAAAAGGGCACATTGATAATTTGCATATGTGCCGTTGCTTTTAATATGTTGATATAGAAAATAAAAAATTGACTAACAAATGATACAAATTAATCTTTAGTAAATCAACAAATAATTAGAGTGATATGGAAATTATCTGTCAAAATTGCCCAAATAAACAAGGCCTCTTAGTTTCAATCCATCACTGAATTACTACTAATATGTACACATATACTTGTTCCGAAAACCAAGAAATTCTACTTGCTACTTTTGGTTAGTACATTATTTGCATGATTCTACAAATTAGCATCTGGCAGAAATCGGTAACCATGCTTGATCTCAAGCTGATTAGCAATCTCAAAAGACAAATGCATCCTTGGCGGCGTATTTCACCCGCCATTCGTGCAACACCCTCAAACCCCAAAGCCTCGTGGTTCACATTTCTGTCCTTGTACGAGGGTAGCTCCGTACTCGAATTCCAATCTTCTCCGGTGACGACCTGTAACCATTTCGGTACGGATGGCTATACCTCTCATCAACGTCGAAACAATCGGTTGAAGGTCTTTCCAATTAGAAATCTTGACGCCGCGGTCCTCCCGTAGGCGTTCAACATCGTTGGTGATATGCGCTCCGACAAAGATGTGGCCTTCCTCGGCCGAGAAACTTGCTCGGGACATCGGGAAGCTTGTAGCCGTCTTGGTGCACCCTGGTAAATAAGGCAGCGCGAACCGACACACAATTGCAGCAATGCGAGCTTGTACCCGCCACTGCGAAGCTGAATCCACTCGGTGTCCAATCCAACGAGCAAACGTTCTGGAGGTGGGCTACCTTTGATTTCCTTGATGTACTCCGCCACTACTCCGGCGTCGCAAGTGACGGTGGTCTTGATGCTCGGGTACCGCTCCTTGAAGAATTCAACCTCGTGCATCGTAGTTGGGGGCGGTCCCTGCTCCTCCGAAAGTCGTGGATGGACGACGGTGGGGCGCCATTCGTCCCACTCCTAGCCGCTCCAATCTCGAACGTCGGCTGGATCAACGGCGGCCTCCCACGGGTTGAGGAAGACACGCTTGCCACCCTGCAGTCCCAAACCAAGAAAACAAAGTTCCGAATCTTCAACCTCGTGACAAATCCACGACTAGAAACTCATTATGCCTTGCAGGAATAACCTTCGAAGCGACGCTCTCTGCTGACGCGGCCGGGATTGCTCCGCCCGCATCACCTAGGTTACTGTAGAGGCCGGCGGCGCGGTGGCCTCTACGGCATCCCCCTTCATTTGTGGGGCGCCGCCGTCACCCGATGCGTCGCTTCGGGTCATCGCCGCCGTTTGGAGGTCGCTTGCGATGGCAGTTGCAGAGATTGCAAGCTTCGGGGGAGGTCGCAGGCAATGGCGGCAGGCAAGAAAACCCCTTCTTCTTCGATGCGACAAGTGGGAGCGAGGGGGTGGGGGCGGGGTAGGGAAGAGGCTAAACTAGTATATTCTATGCTTGTCGTTTCGGCTTCATATACATGTCAAATCGACGTGGTGGTTGCCGAAGCAATGGGCATGGCAAGATTTGAAGACAACCGGCAAGACGAAGGGGCGGCGGTTCCTAATTAACTGCTACACGCACGCGCGCCTGGGGAGTCGTCGTCTGGCCGCAACGCTTCACCTGCACCGGATAGTTCCATGCAAAATCACACTAAGGGTTTGATGTCTGAAAAGGTTTGCAAAAAGCTCTGTATCGCAAAGTAGATCCAAACTATGTATTTAGTTTTAGATTTCATCTAAATTTACTACTCCATGAAGGTGCACCATTAATTACAAGTATTAAAGTAAGTTATTTTCAAAACTACTTTCAAAATCTGTAGCTAAATATGGATTAAGTAGGTTCATTAGATTCGTCACACAAAGTTATGCTTACACGTGAAGAGGTTTTACAAATAAATTATATTTAGTGTTCCATTTATGAAAGATTCTTGGGGCTAATTTTATTTAGATGCGAACGGAAGAAGGAACGCATCTTTGCGCCTCGCGATCTCCCACGCGTTCGGTCCTACGTACACTACTCGAGTACCCCGGACGCCCGTTCAACGAAGCTCCTAGCCTCCTACCGAGCACGCGTCGGGTGCTCGACGGGTGACAAGACGGCACGGGGGCCGGAGTAGTTTGCTTCATACACCCGACCACGCCCACCCCGAAGCAGTGAACAAAAATCGCAATGGCACAAACAAGGAACAATGTGAAGTTCGATTTCCTCGGCCACGAGGGGCCGGTACAGATTAATCTTAGAAAGGTGAGTTACAGGCCGCCAATGTCGGCGGCGGCGCCGTCGCGAAGCACGCCATCGATATCAACCCCCTACGGCGGCGGCATCGGCCGCAATGGGGAAGTGCAGCGCGTAGTGCCGCGTCGATCCGGCGGTAACGGCCACTCCGGCCGCGGATCGCCCAAGGGAAAGTCGACTTGAATGTCCGCCGTCGCGAGCGCGCGGGCGGCTCCCCCCGGCGCGCACCGGCACGCACCGCCTCCTTGACACGCCTTGGGAGCGCGTGAAGACGGTCGGGCGGCGGCTCGGAGCCCCGGGCCGACCACCGCGACGGCGACCTCCGCCGCGCGCGTAAGTTCATCGTGGCGATCCTCCAGATCGTTCGGGCGGCGGCGCGGCTCCTCCTGCCGCTCGCGGCGGAAAGACGCCTCCGCCTCCTCGGGCCGACGCAAGAAACAATGGCGACGAGTCAAACA
The DNA here is from genome assembly GCA_947561735.1 of Cenchrus americanus. Taxonomy (NCBI): domain Eukaryota; kingdom Viridiplantae; phylum Streptophyta; class Magnoliopsida; order Poales; family Poaceae; genus Cenchrus; species Cenchrus americanus. The sequence continues at coordinate 140,752,251 of OX387240.1, forward strand.
AGAGCCTAGTGGGCGGCGTGCACTGACGGAATACAGGAACTCACCAAAGCAGTGGGCCTCCACATCGGCCTTGGCGGCTGCCGAACTTCGGGCCGTCTCCGTCTCAGCCGCCTGAAGGGCGGTATGCATCGCATCCCGGGTCCCCTCCAGGTCCCGTACCTTGCGCGGCGCGACGTCTAGACGACGCCGCGTCCTCGCCGGTTCCTCGCCGAGTCCCGGCCTCTCGACGAACGGGGGCGTCGCCCGAGACGAGGAAGAAGACAAGCTCCGGGATTCCGACGACGAAGATCCACCGGACGGAGGCGCCGCGCCGGGCCCGAAGGACCCGGACCATATGTCGCACTAGGAAACGAGAAGAAGAATGACGAAGCATCGGATCCTCGGCGAGCACGGGAAATTATGGAGACAGGAAGACACTCACCCCCGGCGCGAAATCAACCGACGGAGACGCGGCGAGACCGACGGCGACGAACCCCCGGGGGGCCTCTTCCCGCGGGGCGCTTCTCTCCCGGCCATAGGCGCGCGCGAGGGAGTCGAGGGGGGAGAGGAGCGGCTACTCAAGATCGACGAGAGCGGCGCGGTGCAAAGGAGCGGGATTGGAAAACACGGCGAGGCCCCGCGGTTATATAACTCGCGTCGGGGCAACGCATTCGTACCACCGCCGTGTGGGGCCGACGGATCAATGCCTAAAAGGCGAGAATATCCCATTGCGGGGACGCGACCCCACTAACTCGGCGGGGTGGGGCGGTTACCAAGGGTCAATGACGGGTCTACCCGGCCACTTGTTGGCCCACAAATCGATCTTTAATGGAAATTTGACTGCGGGTGACCCCATCCGTGGACGAGTTGCGGGACCCACCTGTCGGTAGGATTGTTGCGCCAAACTGTCGGCCTGAACCCGCGAGAGATTTCCCCATTGGACAGAGTTGTGGGCCCCACCTGTCGGCGCCCAGATTGGGATGTGTTCTTGAGTTGTTCATGTTCATAATGAACTTGATCATTTGTATCGTTTAATCATAACTTCAAAGTTGTTTATATTTGTCAAATGACGTCCAAATCAGGAATTTTTTTCCTACATTCTTATGACAACATAATCTAGATCATGGTGTCCACTCCATATCGTGTCACAGCGTCTGAGCAATAATAATTTAAAAATAGAACATTTCATAACTAGATTCAAGATTTTCAATCAGTAGACGACGTCAATTTGTTCATCTCGACGAGCTATGAAACTTTGGTATTCATCTCATTTCAAATTGACGTCGTCTACTGATTGAAAATCTTGAATCTAGTTATGAAATGTTCTATTTTTAAATTATTATTGCTCAGACGCTGTGACACGATATGGAGTGGACACCATGATCTAGATTATGTTGTCATAAGAATGTAGGAAAAAGAATTTCCTGATTTGGACGTCATTTGACAAATATAAACAACTTTGAAGTTATGATTAAATGATACAAATGATCAAGTTCATTATGAACATGAACAACTCAAGAACACATCCCAATCTGGGTGCCGACAGGTGGGGCCCACAACTCTGTCCAATGGGGAAATCTCTCGCGGGTTCAGCCGACCGCTTTGGCGCAACAATCCTGCAGTGGGTCCCGCAACTCCGTCCACATATGGGGTCACCCGAGTCAAATTTCCGTAAAGACTGATTTGTGGGCCAACAAGTGCTGGGTACACCCGTCATTGACCCTATGATTCCGTGTCCTCCCTATGAAAGTGCGGTTTCCTTAAAACCCAATGAACACTGCGACCCTCCAAATTCAATCTACAACATGATCCGGAGGCGGCGGTTCTTTTCCATCTCCCCTCATCCTCGCCGGGGATAACAGCGTCGCACATCCAATTACCCACCGCGCGTGACGAACTGCAACCACTCCATGGAAAAGATCTCCGTGGCTCACTACGAGGCGTCGTCGAGGCTGCTGGAACTGCCGACGGAGCTGACGATTGACATCGTCTCCCCTCGTCGGCGTGCGGTCGAGAGGATGCCATTGTGGATCTCTCGCAACTTTGCGCGCAACATGCAAGGCAATGTGCGTGGTGGGCGGTGCCGCCACGGTCGGACGACGCTTAGCCCCGAAACGCGTCATGCGGCGTCGATTCTACCTCGGCCACGAGTATCGCGCGGCGCTCGTCAACACACTGGCCAACGTCGGCAACCCGGAGGCCTTGTTCCAGAGCGGCTTTTGCCGCGCGATGCGGGGAACACACGTGGCGTCATCACGCCGTGCCTCGACCAGCTACGGCGCGCCGCGGAGGCGGGTCACAAGGAATCGATGTACGCCCTCTCCCTCTTCCTCTACAGACCCAACAGCGGCGAGGCCGCCGACGACGAGGCCAGGCGGCTCCTGCGCTTGGTCGAGGCACCCCAAGAGGGGGCGACGGTGCTTCCTTGGATAAATTTGACTTGCACAAAACGCCGCTCCCGGGATCATTGCGTCGACGTGGGACTACCCCTTACGGATGCGAATGCGGTTGCCGTGTCGCCGGTGCGGCGCACGTACCTCGCCACGACGATTTGCAGTGTGCGGGTCGCGGGTGTGGCGACCACGCAGGATGGCATGCTTGGTACTCGTGGCGTAGGTTCTGCAGCGAGGAGTGTAGGATCCGAAACGAGATTGATTGGTTCTTCTACACACTCAAGGAAGCGTTAATGATCTGAAAGAAGGTATAAAAGTTGTGATTGCTGATATTTCTTGATAAATTTGTTCTACACATGATGCACCCTAAAAGACATTCTGGATTTTAGTGTACATGTTTGAGTTCTTTCTTGTGTTTTACAAGTTCAGCTGATTGCTAAACATTGTTTCAGTGCACAGGATTTCAGTTATCATTTGTTCTGACAGTTCGTTTAATGCTTTCTTCATTTTCGGGAAATTTATACGCAACGACGAGGGACCTTGCGGAGAGGCTGCGGCGTCATTTCGGTCACATCTTTGATGAAATCCAGCTAATAAACACAAAGCATGTCTCTCAAGTTGTGTCTTTCGACCATGTATGTGTCTTTACAATTTGTGTCCTTGTAGAGCATGTTTTTGATGATCCTTAGTTGGTGTGGTGTCAACGTGACTCGGGTAGCTAGCCTGTGTAAACTCAGTTGTCATAAATCATACCCATTGCTACCCGATCTTTATGTTTGTTACACATATTTGTGTGATGCATTTTACCCTGGTACAAATTTGATAAAGGGTTTATGGTAGTCTGCTAAAGTTTATACAAATATGACATTCGTAAATTTACTCTGACCACATCAAAAAATGTGTAACCAATATACAATAACTTTGTGGTAAACAAGAAGGGACCCACCCGTCGGTGGCCACACCAAAACGCATCCCTCAAATACGCCAACCGTTCAGAAAAAATGGGTAGCCAGCGATTTGGAATGTGGCGCCAGTTTTTTCCCATCCGAATTATTTAACTTTCGCCCAAACTACCGCGCAACCATGACTGGGGCCACCACGCCGGGTTACAAGAGTAAAAAGTCGCGCGTCTTTACTTTCCCTCCTGAATCCCCTCGCAAAACAAATCTACAACTCGGTCAGTTAGGGGCCGGGTAGACGATACGACTACCGCCGCCGCCGCCAAGCTGCTTCTCGCCGCGCGTACACGAGGATGCCGTCGTCGAGGGAGCCGGCAAGGGTGACCCCTACGTCCTCTGAAGCGCAGCGCACACCGTCGTCGGCCATGCTACCGAAAATGTTCACAACCCCCGGTGCGGCGATTGGTGAACCTACCGCCACCATGGCCCCCAGGCCTAGGGCGACGGGGGGCTCTCTTTGGGTCATCATCACCTTCGGGCGACGATGAAGCACGCGTCGACGTGGACATAGGTGCAGACCCTGATGTTTTACCTTCATCTCAGGACGAGACGACCGAGGCCAGAGTACGCCGTATCGTGGTTCCATCTTTCCCCTCGTTCGTACTGCATCCAACATCTGATGCATCTGTGCATGCACTGGTACCCTAGATTTCATGCATTTGATCACGCGATTTGCACACCAAATTTCTTCACATGTTATTGATATGACATCGAAATGAATGCGCAGATCATTAGATGATCAGTCTTGGACCGTATATATGATTGAGAAGGGTATAGATGGGGAGCCAAATACAACACATACTTGTCACCCTCGTGGTTCACAAATCACCCTACAAACCATAAACAACCTGAAACAAAAACTGGGGTACAGGATGAGGGACATTGTTTACTACAAGACTAGAATTCCTGACTCTACTGCGGAAGCAACACTCACTGAGATCGACTACGACGTCGACGTAGAAAGAATGAAACAGATTCACGAGGAGGAGATGGTGATCGGATTAGTTATCTCCGAGAGCCAATACCTATAAACCATACCACGGCCATAACACATTTGAAATCCAAAAGTGCTTACATACATGCCGATGATGAAGAAGAAGTAGAAGAATGTGACTTAGATGAATACAAACTTTGGCTAGCTGATTTGCATCAAGAGAAGAAAGCCTTGGGTAAGATATGCTTCACCAAATATTTGTGTACTTATACTCCTGAATTTGCATGTGCGGTCACATGAATGAAATTAATTATGGATTATATTTCAGAATTAAAAAACATTTTCGGGGATGACACAATCGATACATACAGAGAATACCCGAATGTTGCGGGACTACTTGAAGACATCGGTAATATCCCTCTCCTAATTTGCAAGCAAATTACCGCTTTTGTCATACTACAAAATATGATCGGTCATCATATGCCACTAAATTCTCTGCGGAACGGTACGTGGACCCCACCTTCATTTTGCAACACGGGAATGAAATGAACCCAACACTGCAAGGTGCGGCCTCCATCTCATGCTCGGCGTTGGAAACAACGGAGCAAGGATCCGGTAACATGTGTTCCATAGAAATTACCCGTCCGTGCATACAATTATTTTTTGGGTATTATGACATGCATGTTGTTCACATGGAATAGGCTCACAAAAAGTTAAGAAAAGAGGACGCGGTCCCGTAAGAGCATTGACGGTAATCGCCAAGAGAATCAAGGCGGGCAAGCGAGCGCTTAGACATTCGAGTTCTCTAAACATGGAGGACCGGTAGGTGATAACTACCGCTCATTCATTGATGAAGTGGTCATGTATACAAGGAAAAGGGCTCCTATCATTGGAGTGAAATCATGGAAAAATGTTAGGGAAGAAGTCAAAAACGCAATAGCAACTGATGTATTGGTAATAATAGACTTTGCTTTTCAGTACAATTCAAATAAAAACTAACATATGAACTCACACAATATTTGAATGCTATTGTGATTATATAACGAGCAAAGTGGGACATGGAGGATAATCTTTGAATCAAGGGAAAAGATATGGGCCATTGCTAGGGAGCGTTACAAAGGATGGCGTTCAACTTTCGGTGCTACGACCAAGACATACAACGCTACCACCGAGAGAATGTTACATAAGCCTACGAAATTAGATATTGTTGAATGGCACTATCTGTTGAAGTATTTCGATCTTGCTAAATTCAAGGTTTGTTCCACATTGTTAATTACGATTTCGACCACTACATTTTTCATTCAAATGGCGATGTCTGAGTCTTTAAGATTTTTGTTCATAACTTTACATTGTATAGGAAAGGAGCACACAAAATTCTGCGATTCGATGCCAACAAATGACAAGACATTTGTCGGGCGCTAAGCCTTATTCTCGGCGCGGCTATGAGAAGGTAATAACCGGGCAAGCACATCTCCAATCTGTCTTGCGGGATGAAGAACATTAATTTGTTATTTTCTTGGCATAACGGAGAGAGGCCGAGAAACGGTGAAGAGCCCGATGATATGGAACTTTGGTGGATAACTCACACTAACCAGGGGGTCTTGGACGGACGAACAATCTAAAAATGTCTATGTGAGTTCTCAATGAATTAGTTCATACATTACTATACATAGGCTTATGCAACTATAGAATTCAACCAATCTCTTGTTCAACTAACTCCTCCACCCGTGCCTTGCAAATGTTAGGACACCGCAAGCGCATTATTGCCTGAGGCGGAATAAAATGCGGACAACAACTTTGTTTCCCAAAAGGAAAAAAACGAGATGTTCCAAAAAGCCTACAAAGAAGTCACGAAGTGCAAATCAACCAAGTTGCATGGAAACGGGTACACGGCAAAAAACCCAACTAGAAGGCAAGCTTTGCTCAATGCGGAGCGCGAGGAACAAATTCGTAGGGAAGAGCTACGAGCATGAGGAACACGTCGAGCTCATGGACGCATTTGGGCAGCCTACAAGAAAAAATGTCGGGATGGGAAGAAGAAAGGGAAGCGAGAAAGGAGAGAACATGCACACCAACTTGAAGAAAGTGAAAAGAGAAGGCGAGCGGATCTACAACGGCTTAGGCAAGAGTTCATATCAATGCTACAAGCATCAAATGGACAATCACAAGTTCCACAGTGCTTGGTCAAGCTATTTGCATGAATGGGTTTCTTTCCTTGGGTTCTATATATTAATGTTTGTATCCTTTGGTAGGTTGACCAGCCAATATCCGTGCAACCATGCCCAAGCAACAATGTCACCGAATCCGCCGACGTGGCGGCGGTTGCATCAATCACCCGGCAAAACAACCTTGTCGCCGAATCCGCGGACAACGTGGCGGCGGAACCATCAATTCCTACATCCGGGAATGTACAACCGGACTCCGGGAATGTGCTCTCGTGTACTCGGGTTGTTCTCGAATTCACAACTTTTTACTAGTACATATCATCCGTTGCGATGAAATTACGCCTATTCTTGTCCTTCCAAATGATTAGTTCATAGGAGAAGGAATGCGAAGAAGCTCGAAAACAAGTATTTCGCAAAACCAAAAGCACTAAAGGTGGTGTTAACAATCCCGAAGCACAATCCACCGTTAGACAAATTTCTTCTCAACGACTACGGTACAAGTTGCACAAAGGAGACGACAAAGCACCAAAAAGACATGAGGTGAAGCTTTTTTCAACAACTCTTCTTCCGCCGTGAATGTAATTCATGTTTCAAATTTGTCAAAGTGTGTTTATGGTTGTGGTAATTATTTGATGTCATTATGCTATTTTTATGAATCACAATCAATCTTTGGTTTGCTATATGTTGTTGTTTCACAAATTCCAATATTAGAGATTAATTGACGCTAGCTTAAAAATTTTGTTGATTCTTTACGGGTGATGCGACCTCCTTGCATTGAATCCCCCTTTGCTTTGATCAAGTGTTGGGATCATCTCCAAGTCACAATTGGCAGACCAAGTTCTTCATGTCCTAACAAATTTGTCTACTATGTGTTGAAACAATGTCCTGTGCCAAACTTTTCAGTATTTAAGTACTTCATGAGTCATGTAATTAACTCAGTGGATGGTTCAATGTTGGTTAATTAACTATAGATGCATTGTTATATTTATCTGCTGATGTTAATTAATGTTGCAATTACTGCTTCTACATAAATGAGCGTGGCGAAATACACCATACGTTGCAAATGATAAATCATGATATCACAACCGGTGTTTTTCGTTGCCAAAAAGTAGCGTGGCAATAGTAAGTTGCACTTGTAGCACCCCTAATACGAACGTGGTAATAAGAAATTCAACTTGTAGCGACACAAAAGGAACGTGGCAATAGTATGGTGTACTTGTAGCAACCCTTAATAGGAACGTGGTAATAAGAAGTTCAACTTGTAGCAACACAAAATGAGCGTGGCGATAGATAGTGCACTTGTAGCAACCCTAATAGAAACGTTGTAATAAAGACTTTAACTTATGGCAACCAACCAAATTTCGAAGCAATAATAGAGGACCACATATTACAACCAATCAAATTACGTGGCAATAGAGGATACCACCTAAAGCAACGTAACCAATATCGTGGCATCGACAATGCTACCTATCACATCGAAATCAACTTTTGTGGCAATAGAGGAGACCACCTATAGCAACTAACCAATTTCGTGGCATCGACAATACTACATATTGCAACCAAATTACTTTCGTGGTAATAGACGAGGTTCAACCAATAGCAACCAAAGTCAGTGCGTAGCAATACTATAACTTGCAACGAAACAGAAACGTTGCAATTGCACCTTTGGCAACACCACAGATGTGTCGCAATAGTACACTTTGCAACCAAAACAAGTGTTGTAAAAAACCCTAATTGCAAAATTGCATTACGTTGCAACAAAAAAACTTTGGCAACCACTAGATGGACAACGACGCAATACCCTAATGCAACACGGCCTTTCCCATCCCATGGCCCACGGAATAATTTGGTTGCAATTGTGTCTATTGCAACCAAATATGGCATATTGCAACACATTTTGTGCGTTGCATTAGGGGGAAAATCTAGTAGTGTTAGGCCCCAAGGCTTCCGGCAAACCTTGTACAACCTGATTCACTCAAGAATCACCTCACAAGGTTGGCACAACCTTGGACTCACTCAGATCTAAGCTAAGCCTAGCACTAAGAACATACACAAAGTATATGCAAGTCTATGGACGAGCAATTAATCACTTGGATGGATTGGATATGATCTTCAATGTCTCTTGAACTCTTCTGCACTTCCACACAATCCAGCAACATCAAATGGGTGAGTGGAGGAGGTATAAATGCCCTAGGCATCAAACTAGCCGTTGGCTAAAAGCTGTTGAAAGTAGTACCGTCGGATGATACGACGCTATCTTTTTTCGAGTGTCGGTTCATCCGGTGCTACGAGCCGTTTCCTCCACAGCACATGACTTCTCTGACACAACTACTCCGACGCTATGCACCGACGGTCCGTCGGATCATCCGGTGCTGAAGACCCCGCATCCAAGTCACCTCTGTTAGCTTCCAAGCGACTGTCGGATAGACCAACACTTCGTCTTGACCAAGGCGTCGGATCATCCGGTGCTGAAGGCTTTGTCTTGGCGCATCTCTGTATGAATTCAAACTGAGCGTCGGATAGACCGACAGTGTCCCTACTCAGACCGTCGGATCATCCAGTGCTACTATCTTCCTTGCTCTTCCTCTGCAACTCGTCCGATGCTACGAAAAGGTGGACCGTCGGTTCATCCGACGGTGCCTAGGGTTTCACCAGTGTACCAACTCGTCCGACGATTGCACCGACGCTTGCTACTAAGGTAACGTCTGTTCATCCGAAGGTGTCTTTTCTTTTCTATTTGTTGCTCGGTTTTGACCCTTGATTTTCTCATTTTGGCATGTAGTTTTCTTGCATCCTTGGGACCTATAAGTGTCTACAAAGACATGCTAAGACAATATGGTTAGTCCCAATGATCATGTTGTCATGACTCACCAAAATCAAACTTGAACTAATGGCATATGAGGCCATGTTCGCTACACTAGCCCCATGGGTAAAGTAAGGCTAAGCTTCTCCCGTACCAACATTTTCAAAATAGCAAGAAGAGCATGGAGTTTGTGCATAGGTACTTGCTGAATGATAACATTGTTGACGGATAAAACTCGTATCCACCTACGATCCGCAAGCATACAGACCTATACCTTTTTCACCACGGGATTCCCAAGGTTCTTGTCAATCCGCGGAGCAAGGGGATTACTAGCGCTTAACCAAGTACTAATCTAGTTGACTAAGGAAACCTTTAAAGAGAGTATTAATCTAAAAGTAAAGACAATCTAGCCTAAGTTAATCTAAGTTAAGTTGATCAAACAAATCTAGGGTTAAACTAGATGGTAAAGGGGTGAACACAAGAGAGTGAGCAAGAAAGATAAGCATTCCCTCCCTAGGATCTAGGATAACATGGTATGCATCTACTACACGAAAGCGGTAAACCAATCTACCGGGGGTTGTGACCACGGTTTCGCCCTTTCCCTCCTCTCGTACTGTCACTACGCAAAGGTATTCGTGACTAGACCTATGATGGACACGGTATGTTGATGGAATCTATGGGAGTAGCGGATAACGTACGCCCGAAAAACACGGTGGCCTACCTTAATCATCAAAGCATCATTAACATGAAAACAATAGATTGAAACCACGAATCAAGTAGCGATCACATAGCATGTATCCATCTAATCCTAGGGATGAACAGAGACATTACCCCATCATCTTACACGGATTGAAGCACATAGGGGTGATGGAGACTCCGGAGAACGTCGTCGATGAAGATGGTGGCGATGGAGCTTGGGAACACCCCTAGGCCAACGGCTTGGAGTCCTCCTCTTGCTTCCTTCTCTCCGCCGGCGTTGATCCTTGCGACGAGCTCATCTAACTCTCTCCCTCATCTTGCGGTGGCGGTTTTCTGGTGATTGGCGTCGGTAGGATGATTTGTTCGATGTGGCGGCCGACGGCGGCGGAGGGAATAAATAGATGAACACCTAGGGCAAAGGGGGCATCGAACCGACCCCGGAGTGGGCTGGGCCGGTCGGCCCAGGCCGGCCGGCCAGGGCCCACTTCGGCCGGTTCGGCCCCGGTTTCCTCCCCGGTTGCTTCTCGCGTGATCCCTTATTCGTGTGCACTTGCATGTGGGCCTTTGATGTTGTTTCCTTCACGGTTAAGGCTTGAATCCTTGCTATGCAAGCTTCGTTGTTTTCTGGTTGAGTCCCTGAAGACTTGCATGTTGACACTTCGGTCCTCGGGTCATTTGGAGTCATGTTCATCGCGTGTCTTGACTCTTGTCGGGCTTCATGATCTTCTTCCAAAGTGCACTGGTGAACTTATCCCGAAAGTCTCCTCTTTAGTGTAGATTTCTTGCGTAAACAACAAACTCCAAAATCGACATGCAAGTGTGAACTTGTTACATCATTAGTATGCCTAGTGGCGGGTTAGTTGCAAATCATAATCGAAACCATTGTATAACAAGTACTCTAGGTTGACGGAAATTCACCGTCAACATCTCCCCCATGCTTAAACCTTGCTCGTCCTCGAGTAAGTAATCCTTGCTTAAAAGGGAAATCAGTGTTGCCTTCCAATGTTGTCTCTTAAGAATTTATTTTTAAAGTTCAAGTTGTGACCGACTTCTTTTTCATTATGGAAGATAGACTAACAATAAAGAACAAGCCACATTTAACACGATGCTCTCAAACTTAAATGAACTTCAAACCATTACCTTGTCACATGGAAGATTTTCAAAAAGATGCATATCCAACATAACTGAAAATCTCTTGCAAGAGCTCATGGAACACTCATCTCATCGAGTCACTCAAGCCTATACTAGATTATTTTCAACCTACTCTACTCATATGTGATAGTGGAAGGCTTATGTGGAGCTTGGAAGGTTAAAATCAATCCTAGCAAAACATATATCCGAAATATTGTCAAATTAAGAGAGAGAGGTCTATTGGAATTACTGAGACTCGTCAAAAAGTCCATGGAAAATATATGTTGGAAAGAGAGAGGAACGAAACACACACATTTAGATAAGTGGACATGTGCAAGTGGAAAATGGATGATCCCGAGGTACGAGTGAAGTCCTCGTTATCGGATTGCACATGGTTGGAAGATTTGAGTGTGGATTTGTCATTAAGGCACTTGAGAACCTAAGAAGCAAAAAGATCCGAGGAGCATCTTTATTATTTTTTTTACTTTTATTTTATTTCCTTCTCATTTTCTCTCTTTCTTTTTTTTCACTTTCTTCTTCCTATTTTTCTTACTTTTCTTTCCATCTTATCATATTTTTTTTTTCATTTTTCCTTTTTATTCTTTTTTTCTTTTGCTCCTCAAAACTTTTTTGCAACATAATACTTATATAGCATTTGTGTCAGAGAATGACTCCTCCCCCATGCTTGAACGATGCTCGTCCTCAAGCATAAAAGAGAGGGGAAATGACTGCTAAAGTAAGTATAAATTCCATAATCTTGCGGAATATTTGAATCTCCATCGAGAATTGTACTCCATACTCAAATTGGGTTGTGGACAAGGAGGTGATCACAAAAAGATGTTTTTGGTTTAGGGTGGATGCCCAGCGAAGTTTGTGAAATTTTCGATGTGAAAACCCACAATGCATGGACAAAAAGGCTAGCATGAAAAAGTTACACAAAGGAATGACCGGCTTCTTAGTCTCTAACCATAGAAATCAATCCTAATCCAACTCATCAAAACATATGTTTGCAATCTACGGGTTTTGTTATCAAAGAACATATATGTATATGGCGTTGGTAGGTAGAACTTTGCAAGAGCATCACAAATATGTAGATAGCATAAAAGTTAAATTTTCATAAAAACAACAAGTTATCCGGCTATCCATAAACTTAAATCAAAGAGCAAAGATATGTATGTGGGTCCAGAGCATAGTCATTTCACCTCCACAAATAAAAGAGCCAGTATTTAAATTAATTTCAGATCATATTATAGAGAGCAATTAGCCAAGACATGTATAACTTGATGTAGGTAAAACAAAGAGGCAACTTTCATCATCTTTCTGTAAGCATAGGCAATATAGAACATCGAGGTGAACACATGGTCATGCTTATCTATTGAAAGTAAAAAGAAACCTAGGTTGTCCTCCTAGTAGCCATGTCATTGTTTGAAGAGAAAAACAAAAGGTTGCACCTAGTTGAGGTTGAAGGCATACTTACAAGCATTTGTGTTTGGAAAAGAGAAGGTCCATGGAGATGTTACCATCCTTTGTAATTCTTTGTTGCCTTCTTCCAACATCTCCATGTATCGATGTGGCTTTTGCTTTTGTCTTGATTTATCAACACTCCTAGACTTCTGAATTTAATCTTGTATGCCTAATGGAGTAAATGGTCGCCCTTCTCTTCAATGTTGTCATCACCGTCTCCTCTTTCTTGTTCTCATCATCTCCTTGCTGTCTCTTTTTCATGGATTTCCCCCTCTGTTCAAAACAGAACATATATCGAAATATAGATCTATTGAAAAGTTTATGAAATTACCTTTCCAACGTGTGGTCATTCATCGAAAACGGAGTTCAAACAAGGGGGCTATGTCCGTTTTACTTCAGCGCTGCGTGCTGTCCAAAACTGATTTCAGGACGTGTTGCACTCGGTGATTCGGGCATAACCGCTTGTAGGAACCTCTGATTGTCTTGATTCTTGATTTGTTGGAATTGTAACTTCATCAGGCTTCTAAATATCCAAAAATATCCAGTGTTTTCCCTTCGAGACCATGCAGAATTTTGATGAGATTGGTGGCTTCTTGCGCATTGATCCGGAGATGTTAACGATCTTTATCATTCTATCTTCTAGAGTGTCATGTTGCACTTCCGTGTTGAAGATTCAGGGTCTCCCCCATGCTTAGCATTTTGCTAGTCATGGAAAAAGAAGACAAAGCACTTCTTAGCCATCCTTCAATTTCCTTGTAGTGAGAGTCTTTATCTTGCATGTAAGACGTTTTAAACGCACATTCTACCCCCAAGGTGACGGTTGGGAGTAGATAGAATTGCCAACAATCCAACAATGTCTCCTAAGATTCTTAACTTGTGGCATAATTAGTTTAATGAGGAATAAAAACCTAATGAGTGTAGGTGGTGTAAGGTGTGTATGCACATGATAGGAAAGCATATAAACAAAGACAATGTTTTCACCTAGTTCTAAACACCATGTTTACAACTAGGTTGCCGAATTTCTCCATAGCCATAAAGGTTTATATATCTAGGGTTAAAACACCATGTCTATCCCTAAATCAATAACTCTTATAGCACAAGAAAAATTAAGCGCATTGCAAAGCTTATAGACTAACCAAAGCAACATGAAAACATATGAAAAGCCAGCTAGGTTTATCGAACTTAACGATGATGGTCCGCATTCTTGTTTAAACACCACGTTTACACAAGATCACAAAAGGAAAACACCCATAGGTACCTATGAATCATTAATATGGAAACTGAAGCATACATCATTAAGTATATAAAACAACCAAGCCAACTATGTGCAAAACATGTATACACAAAGAAACATCACATTGATAACAAAATGCAATGCATACAAATAAATATTATCATGAACATGATGGTGGTTCTAAAAAGGAAAACTGAACTTAGATTAATAACCACAAATTGATCATCATAAGATAGTGCCATTCTTTATTTTCTCTAAGAAAGTAGTAAAAATATAAAGAAACGGGTTGCCTCTCGAAAAGCGCTTCATTTAAAGTCATAGAGCTGGACTTTCTCACATACCTTCTTTTCGTTGCATATCCATGGCCCTTCAAGCAAGAAGAAAAGGTACCAATGCAGCTTTAATTTACTTCCCATGTTGTGCTTGATCACTTATAGAAGATTTGCCCAAAGCATCCTTTTGTTTCATCATTATCTCCTTCTTTATCATCCTTCGGTGCTGCCTTCACTCCATGATTTTTTTTAATGTCCAGAACAGAGAGTATACTCAAGCTCTACTCCATTGCACAGTGTACAAAATTTTCTTTCCAACGAGTCTTTATTTGCTCAAATCGGACTCTAGACAAGAGAGTTACGTCCGTTTTACTTCGGCGATGAAATCTGTCCTGAAATTTCAGAACGCGCAACGCCCAATGTTTCCTCCATAACTCCTTGCACGGGTATTCAAACTTGTTGGTTCTTGATGAGTTGGAATGGTAATTTGATGGAGCTTCTGAATATCTCATTTTCTTCATTTGTACACCTCTAAACAAGCTCTCAAATTGATGAAGACAGCAGCATCCATCGCGGGATTCGGAGAGGTTGATGATTTATCTTGCAACTCTTTTAGGCATGACTTCTTTTTTTTTCATTATTCAAGCCTTGTCTTCATGGTTAGTGAAAATCGGGTCTTTTCCGACATATGATTCTTTAAGGTCATTAGCTTGACCAAGCGCAAAGCATGATCGAGATTTACAAAACTTATTGTAAACATACGCGTCCATAATTAACACCACATGTGAATTGTAGCAACAAGTCAAGGTTTAAATAAAAGAAGCATATGTTTCATGCATAGCATTTAGCTCATCATTAGGCAAAGGTTGTTTAGGTGTGAGATTAATTGGATCAAAAATAAATGTCTCCTCTTTTTCATTCTCAAGAAAATCTAGCCTATCAACATGATCACTATTGGAACACGGCATAGACATTAAACTATCATTCCTACTATTGGTCGAGCATGAGTATTTGAATTTATCAACATCAATTCCAATAATATCTTGAGATTTCAGCGCGTACCTTGGCCTTAGAGCTTTTTCAACAAGAGTGATATTTGGTTCATCTAGCGGTGTTGAAGTCAAATCGATCTCAACAAGTGTAGTTGCTTCTTCATCGCCATCTTGCAATTTCTTCAACTCATCATGTGGAACATGTAATCCTTCAACTATGTACGCATTCATCTCTTCTTTGAAGTCTTCTTTATCAACCAAATCTTCATCTTCAAAGTCTTGTACGTTGCTTTCTTTATCTCCCGTGTACCACATGTCGTCAAGATTGCTCATCATTGATTCACTCTTTTCTTCATCCTTGAGTACTTCCATGTCTTGATTTGCTAGTGTGTAGGCTTCAATAGCACACAAGCTATCACCTTGTGGGGAGGGGCCTTCTTGGAGTACTTGATCTATGTCAACCCCTTCCCATTCATCTTCTAGATTGAGTCCTATCTCCTCCCATTTATCCTTTGAGTCACTAGGCTCATCACGGTTGTACTCTTCTCTTCCTTCATCATAAATCTTTGAGTTTTCAAACTGGTCGATCCATCCTTCATCTCCTTCTTCTCTTTCTTCTTCAAACATCTTTTGGATCGACTCTCCACTCATCTCTTGATCAAATATATCTTCAATTAGTTTGGCAACGTGTCGGCGTTCCTCCTTCCTTCGGTAGTTAATTAGTGGGGCGAAATCAACTTGAACCCAACCGGATTGAATGAACTCCGCCAATGGTCTAGCATTCCACATACTTCGGCCTACATTCATGTTAGTTTCAACATTTTTAACATCCGAAATGACCTCTCTTACCTTGGGAAGTGGATCTTCACTTTCTTGTATGGTTGGTTCATCTTCCTTGACCTTCGGTTCATCTTTTTCAGAAATTTCAGCAAGCACCTTGGGCTTGCTTTTGTCATTTTGCTCCTCTCGACAACATCTTTGCCAATCTCGTAGTGTTCTTTGTCCATTGCTTATCCTTTGTAAGATTTGTGCGGCTTCACTAATTGTTTTATCCATTATATCACCGCCTGCACACATGCTTACAAAACGAGACGAGTCAGGGGTTAGTGAAAAATAAAAGGTATGCAACATCAAGTCACCGGAAAATCCCAAGATCGGGCCTCGCTCAAGTAGTTCATTAAAACGGTCCCATGCTTCATCAATTCCTTCATCCTCTCCTTAAGTCTTGGACCTTGCTTATGGGAAAGAACTTCAAAAGAAACTTCTTCACTAGCTCATCCCAATTTCCTTTTGCTTCAACGGACGCAAGTGTGTACCATCTTCGCGCTTCATCTTCGAGAGAGAACGGAAAAACATTCCACTTTAACCAAGCGGTCGGAACTCCTTTTTGTTGCACCATGTTGCATAACATCGTGAATTCCTTAATGTGTCTATATGGGTTGTCATCCTCCAATCCTCTAAATGGTTTTGTCTCCACTAACTTGATGATTCCATGCTTCACTTCATAGTGGGTTGTAGCAAACGTCAAATCTGATTTTTGCATCTCAATGTCTTCCATTGACGACATTGCTAGCTCCCTTAGTGACATCTCTTCGTCTTCCAATGGTGAGGTGAACAAATCCATCTAGGCACAAGAAAAGTAGAAAGAAAAACAAAAAAGATTTTTTTTTTCTAGAAAATAAGGGTTAGGTGTTAGTAATCAACAAAATTAATACTGGATTAAACGTAGCAAACTGTCTTGCTCCCCGGCAACGACGCCAGAAAAAGGGGCTTGTTGACAGATAAAACTCATATCCACCTACGATCAGCAAGCGTACGGACCTACACCTTTTTCACCACGGGATTCCCAAGGTTCTTGTCAATTCGCGGAGCAAGGGGATTACTAGCGCTTAACCAAGTACTAATCTAGTTGACTAAGGAAACCTTTAAAGAGAGTATTAATCTAAATGTAAAGACAATCTAGCCTAAGTTAATCTAAGTTAAGTTGATCCAACAAATCTAGGGTTAAACTAGATGGTAAAGGGGTGAACACAAGAGCGTGAGCAAGAAAGATAAGCGTTCCCTCCCTAGGATCTAGGATAACATGGTATGCATCTACTACACGAAAGCGGTAAACCAATCTACCGGGGGTTGTGACCACGGTTTCGCCCTTTCCCTCCTCTCGTACTGTCACTACGCAAAGGTATTCGTGACTAGACCTATGATGGACACGGTATGTTGATGGAATCTATGGGAGTAGCGGATAACATATGCCCGAAAAACACGGTGGCCTACCTTAATCATCAAAGCATCATCAACATGAAAACAATAGATTGAAACCACGAATCAAGTAGCGATCACATAGCATGTATCCATCTAATCCTAGGGATGAACGGAGACATTACCCCATCATCTTACACGGATTGAAGCACATAGGGGTGATGGAGACTCCGGAGAACGTCGTCGATGAAGATGGTTGCGATGGAGCTTGGGAACACCCCTAGGCCAACGGCTTGGAGTCCTCCTCTTGCTTCCTTCTCTCCCGCCGGCGTTGATCCTTGCGACGAGCTCATCTAACTCTCTCCCTCATCTTGCGGTGGCGGTTTTCGGTGATTGGCGTCGGTAGGATGATTTGTTCGATGTGGCGGCCGACGGCGGCGGAGGGAAAAAAATAGATGAACACCTAGGGCAAAGGGGGCACCGAACCAACCCCGGAGTGGGGCTGGGCCGGTCGGCCCGGCCGGCCGGCCCAGCCCACTTCGGCCCGGTTCGGCCCCGGTTTCCTCCCCGGTTGCTTCTCGCGTGATCCCTTATTCGTGTGCACTTGCATGTGGGCCTTTGACGTCGTTTCCTTCACGGTTAAGGCTTGAATCCTTGCTATGCAAGCTTCGCTGTTTTCTGGTTGAGTCCCTGAAGACTTGCACGTTGACACTTCGGTCCTCGGGTCATTTGGAGTCATGTTCATCGCGTGTCTTGACTCTTGTCGGGCTTCATGATCTTCTTCCAAAGTGCTTGGTGAACTTATCCCGAAAGTCTCCTCTTTAGTGTAGATTTCCTGCGTAAACAACAAACTCCAAAATCGACATGCAAGTGTGAACTTGTTACATCATTAGTATGCCTAGTGGCGGGTTAGTTGCAAATCATAATCGAAACCAATGTATAACAAGTACTCTAGGTTGACAGAAATTCACCGTCAACAAACATCATGCAACTCCTGATCCACCGAGGTCGAGTTTAGACCTTGCTCGAGGACGAGCAAAGGACCAAGTGTGGGGGAGTTTGACTACAAATATTTGACCGTCATTATCTCAATAATGACAGGAGGATATAACAAACTTCATGCACATTTTAAGTACGAATGAGGTTCCACGAGCTATGTTGGTATTTTTACTTGTAGGTACATAAATATGGGAATAACAATGAACAAATGAATCTTAGAGGGTTGCACCAAAGCAATGGTGCAGGGCTGGCCGCACCTCACCAGGTCCGGCCACACCACAGCCAGGCTCTACCGCACCACAGCCGGCCGCAGCTAGCCACAGCTGGCCACAGCCGGCCGTAGCTGGCAACAGCTAGCCACAGCTGGCTAGAGCAGGACACACCTGGCCAGGGCTAGGCTCAGCTGCACCAACCGGTGCGCCCACACCTATCATATGCCACGTCTTGGATCCACGGCACCAACAATCCCACGAACAAGTCTTGGATGGATGAGAAACATTGATTCTATGTTGGTTGGATCAAAAGGCTAAGGTTGGAAGCACTTGGATCGATGTACCCACACTTAACCGCCGCAACCGCCAACAAGGAGTCATCCTAGACGTCACTCCACACCGTCGGTGCATCACACGATGATTTGGGAGGTGCGCCCGCACCTATAGGGCCGGCTGCACCTATCAACAGGCGTGCCGGGCGAAACCGACCCAAGGAGCCGACCTACAGCCGCTTCAAGAGCAGTGATCAGGGTCGTCAAAGTCCATAGGTGGTGGATCATAGGGCCGACCGCACCTGGAGATACGGCCGCACCTCCTTGCTCGGCACTGCAGCTCCCTCTCGCCTACAAGTACCCCCTCCTGCAGTCACCGACCTACTGGGATATATGTTGAGCCAGGCACCTCGTGGAAGAGCATAAGTGATTAGAAGAAAGTGGCACAGCCCTCCAGAAGTTAGTATTTATAGATTAGGGAGAGAGAGCTGAGTGTTGGAGTAGAAGCCAAAGTCGGTCTTCTTCTTGTACATCGGCGGGTGCGGTACACCTTCGGTCGTCCACACCCGGGATACTTTGTAAGTTCGGATTCGTGAGTAACTATGTCTCAAGTCATTTCATTATTCACTCTTAGGTTCCTCGATTGTGGTTTAAGTAGTTTCTACTTATCGTGTTTGCTCTGCTTTAAATTTGAGTAAAGTAGTGCTTGGTTAGTGTAGACGTGGTGTCTAGACTTTCCGGTACCTTTGAATTCTTCCCAGTTCAACAAAATAGTTGTGGTACCCTAGGGAGGTGACAGCTCCGGATGGGCTCTGTAGTCCACCACGTTAATTCTGGCTAGTAGGAGTTACGACATCAAAGCCCCCTTCTCATCCCTTTCTGTGGCTCTTTTCCCTCTGGCCCCGACGAGAGACAAGTTGTGCCTTGATTCTATCCTTGACCCTCACGAGTCCCAAACTTCACTAGCTATCCCCTCTCTACCTGAATTCTAACCTTGCCTTTCTATCCTTCGTGAAGGACCGAAGCAGTGAACCAGAGAGGGGGGAGTGAATGGGACCTGATAAAAATTCTATTCAAGAATTCAGCCTATGAACCCGATTTCACTCGTGTACCTCCACAACCTTCTCTTGCCAAGCCCACACAGCCACTGAAGTGCTACTGGACCTAAGAGCAAGACCCAACCAACAACCACATGACACACGCAGCCGAAACACACACGACACGGCTTCTGGCACCTAAAACGAGTCAGGTCGGTTTCTGAAACCGGTGAGACCGCTTCTGTTGGACTTAGCCTCACATAAGCAGGGGAAACCGGTCAGACCGGTTTGGCAAACTGGTCAGGCCGGTTTTGTCCAAAAACTTCTCAAAACTCCCTGAGACCCAAAACACCTCAAGAGCCTTTCCACCTTTGAACAAAATAATCCATAGCACGACAGAGACTCCCTTGCTCAGAAACCCTTCTCGACAGCCCACAAGGCTAAACCGGTCAGACCGGTTTGGGAAACCGTTCAGGCCGGTTTCGCCTGGACAGTCGGGAAGAACATAGCCCGCGGAAAAACCCACTAAATCAAGAGCAATCCGAAGTCAACCCTCAAGAGCACCTTCCCATGAAAACCACCGAAATCACCCTAATCGAAGCTGTTTCGGAGGGTTTGTTGGATCAAGATCACTAAGAAAAGAGGCTCAAGGTCCTCATACGTGACATCCAACAAGAATCCATCAAAGAAACACCCCTAAAACTTCCTCACAGAAATCCCAAGAAAAGACCCCGAAAATCACCAAAAAAGAAAAACGTGAGGAACACAATCAAGCCTTGACAAACCATGTCGAATCGGGTTCATACAAGGTCTAGCTTCCGCCCGATCATCCTTCCCTCTCACAAGATCTCACCATGAAGCTCTCAAGCTATTCCTAGAAATCCTAAAGGAAATAGGAAGAGGAAAATAGCAAAACGAAAAGAGCTAGGGTTCCAAGAGTTGGCTGCCATCCTCTCACCTCTTGGGTTATATGGAGACAAGCCGAAAGACTAAAATACCCCTAAAGCCTAAACTAGGATACATGCCCATCAAGGGCACTTGGGGAATTTGTCTTCATAGCATCATCGGACGGATGCCCAGTGACCGCACTTCGCGTACCCTCGACGCAAGCCTTGCGACCCCGACGTGTGTCCTCCGCTTCGAAGTCTCCGGACTGCGTCGTTGCACACCGGTCAAACAGGTGATCCTCCCCGATCAGACCGGTACCCACCGGTCAGATCGGTCTAGAGCTGCTGCATCTCCGTCTTCGGTTCTTTGGTCTTGGCTTTGTGGATCAACCAAGGAACCCAGTGGTTTTCTGGTGAACCACCGAAAAACTTGTGAACTTGGTGTAGCCTCCGCCAATCTCCACTCATGACTCGGCTCCCACGTAGTCCAGGCTCGACCTTGGTTTTGAGGCTCAAACAAGAAAAAGTCCATGACTTCATCTTGCTGTTCATGCCACCATGCGGCCCACACTTGACTCCGCTGGCCACCGGGTCCCTCAAACGAAGCCTACTTGTCTTCTCCACACCTGGAGGCCTAACCAGCAACGACCTTTCGCGCTTGTTTTTCACCTGCACCAACACGAGTCAAGTCGCAACCTGCACCTGCAATACTTAGCCAAGAATCAGTCCACACAACATTGTCAATCACTCATCACACCAGGAAGCGACCATCCACCGGTCCCCGAACCACACATGGTCCTCAATCTCCCCTTGATGAGTGCATTGACAACACCCACAAATAGTAACACGAGAGAAAAGAAAAAGAATAGAAACAAACAAAAAGAAACTCCAACAAGCGATCGAAAGCCAAAGAAAGGCACAGAGAAAGATCACCTGAAGAAGACAAGTCCCGGACCCCTCAGTCAAGGGCAATGGCTCGACACATCCGAGACAAAACTATGCTCAAGCAAAGAGCACAAACCACTAAACCAAAGCTTGAAAACCACAAAGAGCTCCCCCTGCACACATGCAAGCTCCCCCCTGAACCAATGCAACTACCCCTGTACAAATGCATGCGAACGACCTCATGAAACAGAGCAGCTGCGTCAGCTCAGCTCTCACCGGTCAGACCGGTCACCCTCACCGGTCAGACCGGTGGACAACATCGCCCAACACCTGGGAACTACACCGGTCAGACCGGTGCCCTCCATCGGTCAGACCGATGCCACCTGGGAAACTGCAAGGGCTCAAAAATAGCTCGAAACCACTTGGAAACCTTCTAAATGCATGCAGCAAGCCATTTCAAGCTCAAACACCCCCCCCTTGTTGACAATGCATGAATCAAGCCAGAAATGCAAAAAATTCAACATAGAGCTTCTCAAATAGACAAAATTCAACATAGGATGCTACACATGTCCAAATGAGCAAGTTAGATAATCTATAGCTTCGTATTGACATCAACTACATGATTACCAAGTTTCACAACCATTGGACGAATCTAAGATGGATTTGAGCAATTTTGCGAAATATTCCCTCTCATGAGCAAAGTCCTAAACATGAGAAAAACATGTCAAAATGGCAAAGCCACACAAACTTCATGCTAGGACAACCATTCTAATCATAAGACCATCATAAGCACCCACAAGCACCTCATGTCAATCAAAGCCACCGAGCCATGTGCCTACTTCTATATATGAGATTTCTCATTGGTAAGCATCATGCAATGGTTTAGCACCCAAAGAAAATTAAATTTAGCACGTATGACATGGGAGCACATTTTCCAAGCAATTTACATTTCATTTTCAGATTCACATTTGGTACATGAAATGTCTTTGCGACAAAAAGGAACTTATGCCCCTCCACGAGATAAAGCATAAGAGCTAAACATTCATGATGGCAATTGAGCCTTTTGCCCCATATGATCAAAACAAGCTATCCAACCACAAATTAAGCACAGACAAGCCACTAAATCATGTTAAGATCATATAAAGGCATTTACTCACAAGAGAGCATACACATGACATTTTTCAAAAAAAATAGCCATCACCCATGGATATAAACCAAGATTATCAAGAGCTAAGCCAAACTAACCATAGCTTACCAAACAAGCTCACGAAGACATAAATATCATTCCATGGTGAACAATGTATATAAAAGAAGCTTTTCCTAACCAATGCATATGATACAAAATGCATTCAATCTAAGATACAAGGATGCCAATACATCATGTTACATATGCCATGCCAAATGCAATAATTGCACAAAAGAACGCTATACATATGCTGCAAAGGAGCTCCCACACACAATGCTCACAAACGACTGGCTCCTCGAGGGGAGGCAAAAAGGGCTTGACACCAACGGCAAAAGAGCAAGGAAGCACAAACCAACAACCTCCCCCTAAACACATGCACTAGGGCCAAAGAGCATACAAAGCTCACCCTTAGTACACATGATAGAGCGAAGAGCACAACAAACCAAGTGGCTTGACCAAGGGCACACACTTGAAGGTCACAAATTGACTCACATTGATCATTTCTTCACAATTCCCTTGTCTTTGTCCACCATCCCCGAAAGTGATGTACCTCCATGTCACCACAGGGGTATGAGGCTGAAGAACCACCCTCGATATCAACCAAATGTTCTTCAGGTCTCCCAGCTGCAACTCAAAACCAAGAGCGAGAGAGAGGAAATGACTCAACACTGGGGTTAGTTCCAAAACTGGCAAACCAGTGTCGGGCCATTTCCTCGAAAGTAGGGTTAGCAACATTCATCCTACCGTGCCTATCAATACAACGATCCATCCTAACAAACCTATCAAACCTGGAACCACCATGGGAAGACTACTCCTATCTCATTGGAGGAGTACGAGTACCACCATGGGAAGACTACTCCTATCTCATTGGAGGACTACTCCTATCCATCCGTAGCCCCTTTGAGACTCAAAACTGTGACCTCTCCCAAACTCGTATTGATCATGAGACGGAGAACGTCCAGCAAACTCAACACCACCAAACTCAAGGTGCCTACCATCTGTTCCACGACTGAAAGGACTGAACCTTCTAGCATCACGACCACGGAAACCAAACTCTCTAGCACTCTGCCTAGCACCGGTCTGACTGGTCACTCTGACTGGTCTGGCCGGTGGTCCTCGGCCAGCAAACTTACCTCCACCTGAGGCTCTCCTATCTCTCCATGCTAGAACCGAACACACAAAACCCTCTCCCTTGGGCAGAGGCATACGAGGCTCAGGCGCACCATGAGAATGGTGGTACCTACCCTTGTTTGCCCACTCCTTAGCCATTCTCGCCTCTCTCCTTCTCTTATAGCAAAACTCTTTTTTCTGACCATCCTTTACACAAAACTCACAATGGAAACAGATGGATCTTGGCTTAGGCTTGTAGTGAGGTTCTTCACAAGGCTTCTCACTAGGCTTCCCACTTGGTTTCTCACTAGGCTTTTCACTTGCCTTCTTGCTCGGTTTTTCTCTCAGTTTAAGCAACCGGTTTGGCTTGGATGCAAACTTGTCTTTGGGTGTGGGTTGTGGTGAAACTAGAATATTCTCTTCTCTCTCACCACTACTCTCACCAACCTTATCAAATCCCAGAGCCCAACAATCGAAGCACTTACAACTAGGAATCATCATACCAAGCTGAGGTTCTTGACTAGACAATCAACTCAACACTTCACGCAACTTATCATTCTCATATTGCAAGCGTCCAACACATTTTGCAAGATCCAAATTCTTTACAGCATGTAATTCAAAGGTAGAACGGGAAGTAGGAATAGGCACTTTCAAATCAGGCTCAAGCAAAACAATGCAAGATCGAAGCTCAGCGATTTTTCATGCAAGCCAGGGCAAGAAGTGCAAGCACCAAGCAAAGTGGGTCTAGATTGCAGCTCAGCCAACTCAACCCTAAGCACAACCAGTTCCTCACACTTGGAGACATGCTTTTCCCTAAGAGCAGTCAAATCAGCCAGGAAAACAGAGCAATCAACATAATCAACTTCATCAAAAACCACACGGCTTGCCTTAAGAGAATCAATTTCAAACTTGCCATCAAGAATCTGTGTTTCCAGTTCAACCACTCTAGTCCTAGCATCTTCAAGCAAAGCTCCAAGCTCCTTCCTAAGCTCCTTAGCCTCTCTAAGCATGTGATCGTGATTATCAAGCAAGTCAACCAACTCCTCATTCTCCTCGCGCAAAGAAGAGAGCTCATCACATACCTCATCCTCGGAATCTAAGTCTGAGGCGTCCTTCTGGCTTCTCTTGCTCCTAGAGCTATGAGCCATGCTACAGAAGTCGTCCTTGAGGCTTAGGCCTGTCACACAAAGGCTGTTGAGATACTTGTCGAGGTTCTTCTTCTTTTTCTTCTTGTCACCCTCTTCGTCTTCATCACTCGAGCTTGAAGACGTGTCCTTGGAGTCGGACTCGATGTCGCTCGATCTCTTCATCTTCTTTCGAGAATGTGTCTTCTTCCCATGTCCATGATCCTTCTTCTTGGACTTCTTCCTCTTGTCATTGAACTTATGCTTGTCGTGGTTGTTCACCTTCAGACACTCATCGAAAAAGTGTCCGGCCTTTCCGCACATGAAAGACGCCCTCGAGTTCCTCCTTGAGTTCACTCGGTTCTTGTGCAGCCTCTCGAAACGCCTCGTCCGCAACGCCAGCTCAACCTTTCCAAGAACGTCGAACTCGTCATCTGGCATAGACATTAAAGAGGACAAGGAGAACATCCTGGTGGATGGGTTAGCGTTAGTCTTTCCTTTCGAACCACCGATGAGGGCGAGACTATAAGAGTCAGTCGGGCCCTCAATCTTGGCTGTCATGCTCGGATCCACCTCAGCCGACTTGAGCTTTGAGAACAGCTCGATCACGATCAGAGTGTCAAACTTCTCCGACTCCACAATGGCCTCGATCTTTCTGCATCAAACCGTACGATCCAACGAGTGTAAGAGCTTGACGGCTCTATCATGATCATTGTATGGGAGCACGTCCACATTGGCCCTCATGTTGTACATGACATCCATGAACCTCTGAAACAAGGCATCGATGGACTCATCGGGGAGATGAGTGAAGTTCTCGTACTCTCTCCGGTAGGTCACATACATCCGAGCCTGAACCTGGGTGTTTCCAACATGAGCTTCCTTCAACACCATCCAAATTCTACAAGCCAAGTTCTCTGTGTGCACCCGATCGAATTCAGGTTGACACAGAGGATGAAACAATTAGTCGACCGCCTTATTGTTGGCGTCGAACATGTCCCTCGATCCCGGAGCAAGGAAGTTCATCGGCTAGACATAGCCTGTGTCCACCGTGACATCCCAAAGGATCTGACCCTTTCCGTGGAGGAACGCCGCCATCTGCTTACTCCACATCTGGTAGTTTTTACCATCGAAGTGTGGAGGACCCAAACCCCGTTCCTGGTACGCCATCCGGTAGTCTTGCGGCCACGCTGGCTCTACTTCAGTCACGCTGTGTGTCGTGACTACTTGTCTCGCGGCAACACTGGCTCTACTTTGAGTACGCCGCGCGCTGCCACGACGTCATCTTCCAGTCGCATCGCGTCGACCATTCATCTCGACTAGTTTTCCAAAGTAGTCGAGAACGGCAGTCACGCCCCCAACAACTAGTCGGAATCAACTCTGACTAGTCAACTTTAGCAACAACCGTCGCGGCTCCATCGCCGACTGCCACGGCTTCATCAACAGTCCGCCCAGGCAGCAACAACTAAGTCATTTATTTAAATGATTACTGTTTTCTTTTTCTTGGCTTGTTCTCCTCATCATATAGGACTACTTGCCAACTACTCATTAGTGTACGCTCCTCGGCGGGTTTTCACGGGAGCTACACTCTGCTGACTACTCTTATGGTATATCGATAAAGTCACCACGAGCCTACTTCATCAACTCAGGGGCTATCCCGAGAAGGCGGCTTCTAAAGTCCGCTACGCGCGGCAATCTAAAGTCGACTTCTAAAGTCGCATTCTAAAGTCCGCTCCATGCGGCAACTTAAAGTCGACTCCGGTCGCATCTTCGCCTGCTTCGGTGGCATACTACGTGTGTAAGCTTCGATGGAACCTAGCTGTAAGTGGCCCTCGCGTCCTGGCAATGATGGTTCCTAGCTGCATGTGGTCTGCACACTCTGTACCTTGGGTCTGAAATCCATGGCCCAGGTACACAAGTCGACTCCGGTCGCACCTTCAAGTCCACTATGGTGGCACCCGTACCTTGGGTCTGAAATCCATGGCCCAGATACATAAGTCGACTTTGGTCGCACCATCAAGCCCGCTCTGACGGCAACTGTACCTTGGGTCTGAAATCCATGGCTCAGGCACAAGTCGACGCTAACGGTCGCACACAAGCCCACTCTGGTGGCACAAGACGATGCTAACGGTCACACCCAAGCCCACTCCGGTGGCACAAGCCGACTTCAGTCGCAATCTTAAGCCTGCTCCGGCGACAAAACTACTCGTTTTCTCTGATTTTTCATTCGCTTTGGCTTTCTGGAAAGTGCTTTTCGTTTTTCATCTTAAGTCCACCCCGTGTGGCACAAAGTCGACTACTGTATCTCAAAGTCCGCTCTATGCAGCAATCTAAAGTCGACTTCGGTTTTCAAGTCGCATATCAAAGTCCGCTCCACGCGACATCCTAAAGTCGACTTCGGTTTTCAAGTCGCATTTCAAAGTCCCCTCCGCGCGGCACAAAGTCGACTCCGGTTTTCAAGTCGCACTAAAGTCCGCTCTGTCGGCATCTAAAGTCGACTTCGGTCGCATCTAAAGTCCGCTCTGACGGCACGGCTACTTCTCAAGCTCCACGGCACGATGCCAACTTACTACTCGGAATCTCTCCAGCTCGGGGGCTACACTCAAATTACTACTCGAGGATGACTTCAGCAGACTTCGCTCGCTCTCTAGCTCGGGGGCTCCGCAACAATAACTACTCGACATG
The DNA here is from genome assembly GCA_947561735.1 of Cenchrus americanus. Classification (NCBI taxonomy): domain Eukaryota; kingdom Viridiplantae; phylum Streptophyta; class Magnoliopsida; order Poales; family Poaceae; genus Cenchrus; species Cenchrus americanus. The sequence goes on from OX387240.1 coordinate 140,779,869, forward strand.
GCTCATATGGCTCTCTTATCTCGAGGGCTACACACTGCAAGAGTGCTTGGATGATGGCTTTCGTGGATACTGATGTCGTATGGACCTCCCTGGGCCCACTACCTCGGTGGGTACCAGGACCGACTACTCGGTAGGCCGCTGGGACTACCCGACTTGCGCTCCACGGCACCTGATGGCGTGAAGCACAATGACTACAGAAAAGAAGTACTCGGTTAGGAAGACGTACATGTTCCACACTGTATAGAGGACTCCTAGACGTACTCGACTAGTACTCTCTCCCTAAACCGACTTGTAACCCTGCCTCCCGGACTATATAAGGCGAGGCAGGGACCCCTCTCTAGATAATCTCATCTCACGGCGTAAGATTGCATCATCTTGTAATAATACCCAATCAATCTAGAGCTACGCAGCATACAGGACGTAGGGTATTACGTACCTCGCGGCCCGAACCTGTCCAAATTGTGTGCCACGTGTCTCTCCCTTCGAGTTACCGATCTCGGCGAGGCCACATTCATCTACTTCGGGTACTCCCCTTAGTAGGTTGCCGGTCTAAAACACCAACAGCTGGCGCGCCAGGTAGGGGATCTCGCAAAAGATCAAATGGCGAACTCAGCTCCTGTCTACATCAAGCCAACCGTGGCCTTCAACCGCGGTGACACCTTCGTCTTCGGCGGCTGGGTCTGCATTGCTGACGGTGCTGGATCCTTCCAATGCCGCCTCACCATGCCGCCCAACTCGGAGACCGGCTTCGTGACACTTCCCGAAGTAGTCACAGGTGAACTCGCCGGCAAGTTTGGCGAAATTTCGCTTTTCAACCAACATGCCGACTTTGAGCTCGGATCCGCTTCCAACTCGAAATCGACGTCGCCGTGGGCTACCGTGTGCGAGCCGGCTGCTCAGCCATCGCATGTGGTCTCCCCACCCCGTGAGCGCTCCACGCGTGGTCCCCGCAACCTCTATAGGGCCCGCACAGAGGCTCCCTCTACACGCCGGGCCGGCAAGGAGCTCGTACCCGAGTACAACTCGGACTCCGACACCGCCCCCAGCCACCCTTCGGACTCCAAACCCCTCTCTAGCTTCTACTTGGACTCCGTGTACGAGTTCGACTTCGGGTCGGACCCTGAGGATCCCGAGTCCGAGGATAACACTACTGAGCAACCCTTATCAGGGCCGGCTTCTGGGCTAGTTATAACGTCCACACCCGCCGGGAGATTCGTCTACTGGCCAAACTGCAAGCCCGCCGACCTGATAAGCGGGGACTCACGCTACGTCGCCTACTTCAGCTCGCTTCCGTTCCAGGAGGGAACACCGCTTGCTCGAGTTGAGGAGTACACTCCAACTAAGGTGGCGAGCTCCGACTCCAGTCTTGGCAACCCTGATCGCCAAGTCTTCATGGCTGCCGGCGACACGCCGGGAACTTCGGGGACGGCACATGACAAGTACCTCGAAGACATCTCCGCAGACGAGCTGTCTGCTGAAGCACCCGCGGATGAGACCGACGCCAACAGAAACGCTCGACGTGAGCGCAATAGAAGACGGAACGAATGGTGCCGGCGTCTCCGAGACAGCATACCCATCCGCAACCTTGCGGAGGCCCTCGAACAAGTCGAGAGCAGGGTACACACCACCCCCGAGCAATGCCTAATGTCGATCACAGTGATCGCACGCCAAGCTCAGGGGATACGCGCTGGAGAAGTCATCGCCAAGCTCACAGAAGACGCTTACTTCATGCGAGTCGACAATAGGGTCAACCAGCCTCCTCCCTCCAGGAACCGTGACAATGAAGCTACAAATCGTAGTGCGGACCTCGGCCGTAATCATACTCGAGCCGAGCTGCCGGCTCAGCCCAATCGTACTCGCGCAAACGCCGGCGGACCCTCACAGGGTGGCAACATCAATCGCGAGATCATCCCTCACCGCGACCCAGGCGGCGGCGACCGTGACCCTGGCGGCGGCGACAGCGACGGCGGAAGCTCCAACCACGGGGCCAATAGGAGGGCCGGCGACGGGGGCGGTCGCGGTGGTCGAGACCACGCAAACAGCCATGCCTCCGGAGCCTCACAGAGCGGCTACGATGCCCGCCAGAAGATTGAAGAACTGCGGCGGAAGAAGTCCGCCACCGCAGGTGACAACGACGGCTTCCCCGCCTTCTCCCCTCGGCTTCGCAACTTGCTCCTCCTGGACAAGTTCAAACCTCTAGGGATCACCAAGTACGACGCGAAGCAGGATCCCATCCAGTGGCTCAGGTGCTACGCCCTCTCCATCGAGAACGCTGGCGGCAACAACGACACCAAGTGCCTCTACTTCCCCTTCTGCCTGGACCAAGCCCCGCTCACATGGCTCGAGTCGCTGGACAAGCACTCGATCGACAAGTGGGACCGGCGGCAAGGAGCGCTTCACCGGCAACTTCGCGGGCGCCATGGGCCGATCGGGTACTCGCATGGACCTAGCTATGGTGAAGCAGGAACAAGGCGAGACCCTCTCGCAAGTACATGCGCCGCTTCTTCGACAAACGTGCCACCGTCACCGACAAGGAGGTCATCGACCTCTTCCAAGACGGCCTCTACCACCGTCGCACCTTCGAAGACTTCGGTCGCCGCCGCCCCAAGTCCATCCCCCACCTCAATGACATGATCACGTCCTGCGCGGATGAAGAAGACAAAGCTAACGCCAAGTACGATGCCATCGGTGGCAAGAGCAAGCAGAACACGAGCGGCGGCAGCGGCAACAACGGGAACCAAGGCGGTCACAACAACAACAACAACTCGGGTCCCAACCGCAAGCGCAAGCCAGACAACACTGTCGTGGCTATCCAACGCCCTGCGAAGGAGAACTCGAAGAAGACCTCTAGCGGCTTCAAAGACTTGCTGAAAGAGAAGTACCCGTGGCATCTGGACGGCAACCACACCACCGAGCAGTGCTACCAACTCAGGCGAGCACTCAAGAGTACTCCAGAGCCACCGCACCCTCATGACAAGAAAGGCAAGAAGAAGAATGACGGAGGCAATGACGACTTCCAGTAACCCGACAAGACAGCCAACGTCCTCTCCAGTGGACTACCCAGCAGACGGGAACAAAAGGCTACCCGTCGAGAACTCATGAGCACTGAACCAGCGGTTCCGACGCCTCTCAAGTGGTCGAAGGTACCCATTACCTTCTCCCGCGCGGATCAATGGACCAGCTTCTCCGAACCAGGGCGTTTCCCTCTCGTCCTGAAGCCGGTGGTTGCGGGCTCCAGGCTCAACAAGGTCCTCATCGATGGCGGAAGCGGGCTCAACGTCCTTTTCACCAAGACCTTGAAGAAGATGGGGCTCGACATCACCCACATGCTCACCAAGAGCTCCTCGCCCTTCTACGGCATCGTCCACGGGAACGCGGCTATCCCACTGGGCTCAGTGGTCCTGCCAGTTACCTTTGGGGAATCTCGGGTCAACTACCGTACCGAGTACGTCAAGTTCGAAGTCGCGGACTTCGAGACGTCCTACCATGCCATCCTCGGCAGACCGGCTATCGCCGAGTTCATGGCGGTACCCCACTACACCTACTTGGTACTCAAGATGCCAAGCCCAGCAGGTGTACTCTCACCTTGCTAGGGGACTTGAAGATCTCGCACGACCGTGACACGGAAGGCCGTGGAGATCGCCTCCACAAATCAAGTACCCAATGCAATGATGGAAGTCTACGTTGCGTCGAAGAAGCTTGCCCCAAGTGAACTCGACATCCGGAGAAGTCGACAAAGCTAACAAGCCTCAGCCAGCTGAGGAGGTTCTGGTCAAAACAATTGACCTTGGGACAGGCGACAGCAGCAAGACCACCACCATCGGGGCAGGTCTCGACCCCAAATTGGAAGACGCGCTCATCAACTTCCTCCAGGCTAACCGCGACATCTTCGCGTGGAAGCCAGCGGACATGCCAGGGGTGCCCAGGGAGTTGATCGAGCATTCCCTCAACGTCGATCCTAAAGCTAACCCAAAGAGACAACACCTCCGCCGCTTCGCCGACGACAGACAGGACGCCATCAAGAAGGAACTCGCCAAACTACTCGCGGCTGGCTTCATCAGAGAAGTCTTCCATCCTGAGTGGCTCGCCAACCCCATCCTCGTCCGCAAGAAGAACTCGAACGAGTGGAGGATGTGTGTCGACTACACCGACCTCAACAAGCACTGCCCCAAGGACCCCTTCGGGTTGCCGCGGATTGACCAAGTCATCGACTCCACGGCGGGTTGCGACCTACTCCGCTTCCTCGACTGCTACTCCGGGTACCACTAGATCGCGATCAAGGAAGAAGACCAGGAGAAGACCGCATTCATCACCCTGTTTGGCGCGTACTACTACATGACCATGTCCTTCGGGTTGAAGAACGCCGGTGCCACATATCAACGAGCTATCCAAGCCTGCTTCAAGAGGCAACTCAACAAGAACGTCGAACCCTACGTGGATGACGTGGTCGTCGAGACCAGAAACTCCAGTACCCTCATCGATGATCTTGAAGAGACTTTCGCATCCCTGCGCGAGTACCGCTGGAAGCTCAATCCGAACAAGTGTGTCTTCGGTGTACCTTCGGGCAAGCTACTCGGCTTCATCATCAGCCACCGCGGCATCGAAGCCAATCCCGAGAAGATCTCCGCCATCACCAGCATGAAAGTTCTCACGTCCATCAAAGACGTCCAGAAGCTGACCGGGTGCATGGCGGCCCTGAACAGATTTATCTCGAAGCTCGGAGAACGGGGGCTCCCCTTCTTCAAGCTACTCAAGCACCAAGAGAAGTTCGTGTGGACTCCAGAGGCGGACCAAGCCCTTGCCTGGCTCAAGGACTTCCTATCGAAGCCGCCAGTCCTCACGGCTCCTCGCAAAGGTGAGCAACTACTGCTCTACCTCGCTGCGCCTACTCACGTGGTCAGTACTGCCATCATCGTCGAGCGGCAGGAAGACGGCCACGCCTATCCAGTCTAGCGACCAGTCTACTTCGTCAGTGAGGTCTTGTTAGAATCCAAGACATGCTACCAGCCCGTACAGAAGCTTCTGTATGCAGTGCTCATCACCTCGCAGAAGCTACGACACTACTTCGAGGGGTACTCGATCTCCGTCGTCACCGACTACCCGCTCGGCGACTTCTTGCGGAACCAATATGTTACTGAAAGAATCTCCAAGTGAGCAGTCGAACTCGGTGCCCTCAACACCGACTTCAAGCCACGCACAACCATCAAGTCGCAAGCTCTAGTCGACTTCATGGCGGAGTGGTGAGAGAATCAGCTACCAACCCCAACCAGGGACCAGAACACTGGGTGATGTACTTCGACGGCTCACTCAATCTTAAGGGCGCAGATGCAGGAGTACTCTTGATCTCTCCAACGGGCGAACAACTCAAGTATGTCCTGCAGGTCTTCTGGAAGGTCTCAAACAACGAAGCCGAGTACGAAGCTCTCCTACACGGGCTTCGCCTCGCAGCTTCACTGGGCATGAAGCGGCTACTAGTCTACGACGACTCCGCAGTGGTCATCAACGAAGTCAACAAGTCCTGGGACCGCAACAAGGAGAACATGGACGCCTACTACCTAGAAGTCCGCAAGCTCGAGAACAAGTTCTATGGTCTCGAGTTCCACCTCATCGTCCGCGACAACAATGTTGCAGCGGACGTCCTGTCGAATCTTGGTTCTACTCGTGCTCAAGTACCAGCGGGTGTCTTCGTCCACGAGCTTCATGCGCCTTCCATCCTGGAGCTGGCGCCACCGACCCTGTCCCAGCGCATCCCCCGGCTAGCCAGGAGGTCGTCATGATTGACGTGGACTGGAGGCAACCCTTTATTGACTACCTCAACAAGCAGAAGGTTCCCTAAGACAAGAACTTGGCCAAGCAGCTCATCCGCTCACTTGGTTGCAGACCCTTGGATTGGTTACCTAATCATTTCAAGGCTCGGGGGCTGCTATGCTACACCCATCATTCAATTTTTTTCAAGAGGGAAGATTCAGAATCTAGATTGACCCTCAGCTAGAGTCTGCAACTCAAACTAAGGCTCGGGGGCTATTCCATATGGAGTGCGATTTTGCAACCGCACTTCCATATAAGCTCGACTTCAAGACAGATGAGCTAGACCACCTTCCAGCCTCGTGGCAGTTCAAGTACTATTGAAGACTTCTCCAAGCAGTACTTGAGGATGCTCAAGAACTACTCGCAGAGGCTTCAAGAGTACTCGAACTACTACACTTGACTACAATGTGCTTAGGGGCTTGTGGGGCATACTCCCCGGGTACCCATGCAAGGAAGGATGAAGACAGACTCCTACTAGAATTCCCCCTTGTAATCCTACTAGGACTTGTACCGTGTAATCCTACTAGAACATCTGCCATTTAACCGACTAGGAACCCGCCCCCTGGACTATATAAAGGAGGACTGGGTACCTAGCCGGGCATCTGATCTCAACCAAAACCAACCGCAGGGCGCCATACTTGATCTCCAAATAGGACGTAGGGTTCGCCACCTTGGCAACCCGAACCTGTATAAATCTTGTCTCCCGTGTCCTTGTGCATACCTTCGAGTTCTCGGTCTCCCGATCACGATCCCCACCGCAAAATCTACTACCTCGGGTACCCCTTGGTAGGTTCGTCGGTGTAAAACATTGACAATATAACCCATGAGGTGAGAGGATGGAAGCCAATCTCTGGGAACCATAGTTCATTTGTTTTCCTATTTTTCCCTTCCTATTTTCTTAGGATTTCCATAGGACTAGCTTGAGAGCTTCATGGTGAGATTTTGTGAGAGGGTTGGATGATCGGGCGGCATGCTAGACCTTGTATGAACCTCCTTGGTATCTATAGATGATTCGGCGTGGTTCCTCAAGGCTTTGTTGTGTTGTTCCCGGTTGTTCTTGGTGGTGATTTTCGGAGCCCTCTCTTGGTGGTTTTCTCGGTGTGTTTTCGGGACCTTGCTATTGGGAATTTGATGGGGGAAATTCGTGTGAACCCTTCTTGGTTCTTTTGCCTTTGATTCCCCTCCCAAATCCGGGAGTTAAGGGGCACGATTTTGGGGTTTTCCGAGTTCTAGGGTTAGAGGAGTTCTTGGCAGGATTTCTTCGATTCCTCTTGATTTGGCAAGTTTTGGTGGACAAAATCATGGCTATGGACTCCTCATGAGGTGTTCCTATCATCCCCAAGTCTTGTTCAAGTCCGTGGAGCGATTCGGGAGATCGAAGTTTGGATTTGGAGGAGTTGACCCGCGGGTGTTGTTCATCCCGAGCTGCCCAGGCTACACCGGTATGACCGGTGCTCTTGACCGGTCTGACCGGTGCGAGTAACTTGTGGGATTTGCCTCGGGTGAACTGCTCGGCTCGTGTGTCTTTGGGTCTTGGTGCTGCTGGTCAGTTCTTGGTTTGGTTGGAGTTGGTTTGTTAGGTTTTCTGTAGGTTTTCCCTTCCGTGCAGGTTGTGTTTCGGGGGTGTTTTTGTTCCAGGGCCTAGAGAAGTCACTGAGGCTTTTTGGAACGCTTGTTGTGGGGCTGCTGTAGCCACCGGTCTGACCAGCTCTGCCCACCGGTATGACCGGTGCGGGCCATCGGTCCGGCCGGTGCGGCGCACGAGCAGCAAGCCGTGCAAGTTTCCGCTGTGCGTGTTGGTGTGTTTTGGCTCGGGAGGTTGTTTGTTGCTTCCTAGGTCCAGTAGTATTTCAGTGGCTGCATGGACTTGGCCAACTTGGGTAGTGAGTCGGAGACGTGTGTTGGAAGCCGTGTTCATCTTGTTGGAGTCTCTATCTCCTTCGAGAAGAATTTTTATCGGCTCCTATTCACTCCCCCCCCTCTCTGGTTCGCCGTATCGGTCCTTCAAGTGGTATCAGAGTCGGTTACGGGTCTTGATTGACTCTAACCAGTCTAAGATCCAAGGATGGCGTACTAGGAACGGGTATCGGGTCTTCCACACTTCGATGGCAAAAACTGCCAAATGTGGAGTAAGCGGATGGCGGCGTTCCTCCGCGGAAAGGGTCAGATCTTTTGGGATGTCACGGTGCACATAGGCTATGTCCAACTGTTGAACTCCTTGCTCCCGGATCGAGGGACATGTTCGACGCCAACAACAAGGTGGTCGACTACTTGTTTCGTGCTTTGTGTCAGCCTGAATTCGATTGGGTGTAGGCCGAGCACTTGGCTTGTACAATCTGGTCGGTGTTGAAGGAAGCTCATGTTGGGAATGCCCAGGTTCAGGCTCGGATGTATGCAACCTATTGGAGAGAGTACGAGAACTTCACTCATCTCCCCGGTGAGTCCATCGATGCCTTGTTTCAGAAGTTCACTGTGGTTGTGAACAACATGAGGGCTAATGTGGACATGCTCCCGTACGATGATCATGATAGAGCTGTCAAGCTCTTACACTCTTTGGATCGTACGGTTTGGGGTGGAAAGTTCGAGGCCATTGTGGAGTCGGAGAAGTATGACACTCTGATGGTGAATGAGCTGTTCTCGAAGCTCAAGTCGGCTGAGGTGGATAGGGGCATGACAACCAAGCTCGAGGGCCCGACTGACTCTCATTGTCTTGCCCTCATTGGTGGTTCAAAAGGAAAGGCTAACACTAACCCATTATTAGGATGTTCTCTTTGTCCTCTTTGATGTCTATGCCAAAGGAGGAGTTCGACGTGCTTGGAGAGGACGAGCTGGCGTTGCTGATGAGGAGGTTCGAGAGGTTGCATGAGAACCGGGTGAACATGAGGAGGAACACGAGGACATGCTTCCAGTGTGGCAAGCTGGGACACTTCGTCGCCGACTTCTCGGAGAATGCCGAGAACAAGGATGGCTACAAGCACACGTCAAGAACGGATGGCAAGTACCGGTCGAGGCGCGACCACAAGAGCAAGCACAAGAACAAGTACAAGGACGAGCGACCATCGAGGAAGAAGGAGAGCCGAGGCAAGGCCCGAGCGATGGTTGGAGCGAGTGACGTCGACTCCAGTTCCGCATACTCCACTTCTTGCTCAAGCAGCAGTGAAGATTAAGGTGATCGTCGCAAGAGCAGGAAGTCATCCAAGAACCTGAGCGGGCTGAGCTGCTTCGCTAGAGACGGTTTCTGCACCATGGCGCTGAGCTCCGACAGCAAGAAGAGCACACATAGCGACTCGGACTCTGACTCCGAAGACGAGGTGCGTGATGAACTCCCTTTCTTGCGTCAGGAGAATGAACGGCTTGGCTTGTTGCTTGATAATCATGATGACATGCTTAGAGAGGCTAAGAAAATGAGGAAAGAGCTTAGGGCTTCACTAGAGGATGCTAGGACTAGAGTGGCTGAGCTAGAAACACTGAATTGGATGCTAAGCTGGAAATTGATTCTCTGAAAGCTTCACCTGTTGTTTTTGATGATGTTGAATGTGCTGATTGCTCTATTTTCCTTGCTGATATTGCATTGTTTAAGAAAAATCATGCCTCCAAGTGTGAGGAACTAGATGTGCTTAGGGTTGAAGTGGCTGAGCTTAAATCTAGATCTGCTTTGCTAGGTGCTTGTACTTCTTGAGGAACTAGATCTACATGCTAAAATTGATGAGATGCATGCTTACACTGTTTCTCTTGTGGCTAAGCTGAAAGAACCAATTCCTACATCTTGTTGTACCTGTGAAATGCATGCTTTGAAGAATTTGGAACTTGCACATTATGTTAATCGCTTGCAGGATGAGAATGATGAGCTGAGAGAGTTGATGGGTTGGTTGTCTGGTCATGAGCCTCAGTTGAGGATAATGATCGAGACATTCAAGAGGCAGGATGGTGAGGGACTTGGGGCAAACAAGGTTGGTGAGGGAAGTGGAGAGAATATCCCAGAGCCACCAAAAACCCACCACAAAAATGATTTCCCTCCTAAACCTAACCATCTTAGGAACCGACTAGACACAACCCCAGCTCCACCCATGTTTTCCCCACAAACAAATGATTTCCAAATATCAAGTTTGTGAGCACTTCCGGGAAAGTGTTCTTTGGGAAGGAAAGTGAGAAGGCTGTGAGGAGAAACCGGTGGAGAAGCCGAGTGGAGAGAAACCGAGTGAGTAGCCCAAACCCAAGCCCAAACCTAAGCTTGTGAGGTTCCATTGTGGCTATTCTGGGAGAGATGGCCATAAGGATGAGTTTTGCTTCAAGAGGAAGCGATAGGAGAGAATGGCGAAGGAGTGGCTAACAAGGACAAGTACCACCCTTCCGATGGTGTACTTGAGCCTCGTGTGAAGATGCCCAGGGCTAAGGCGAGTGTGAGGACAGTTCCAGCTTGGGGAGAGTGAAAGGCTGTTGGAGGTGCTGCTGGCCGAGCTACACCGGTCAGACCGGTGAGGAGCACCGGTCAGACCGGTGCAGGCCTGGACAGGTAGCAGTTTGGGTTTCGTGCTCGTACATGTGTGAGGTTTGGTTTTGGAGGTCGTGGTTTTGGTGGTTGGGCTGGAGAGTTTGCAGGAGGTCAGTTTGCTAAGCGTCCTCCCCCTCGTGCTCAATACGGGGATGGAAGGATCCATAGCTTTGAGATGGAGAGGAGGGATAGTCCACGGGCTTTCTTTCGTGGTTTTGGTCCTCCTCAAGGTAGAGAGGGTTGGTTCCCTCATGGTGGTTACCATGGTGGTGTTCGTGGAGGTAGTTTTGGTAGGAAAGATGGTTTGGTTTGTGCTAACCCCACTTTCCAGTAAATGGCTCTGCACTGGTTTTACTCTTTTGGTACTAACCCCAGTGCTGAGTCGTTTGTTCGCTCACGTGATCGTTTTTGAATTTCATGTGCGAGACTCGAAGAACATTTGGTTGATTGACTCCGGTTGCTCGAGGCATATGACCGGAGACAAGGGGTGGTTCTCAAGTCTCGTCCCGGTGGTGACAAGGAGGTACATCACTTTTGGGGACAATGGGCGTGGGCGTGTGCTTTCAGAAGGTGAGATTAAGGTGAGTGACAAGATCACTCTGATGCGTGTTGCTCTTGTTCAATCGCTTGGATACAATTTGCTTTCTATGTCCCAGCTGTTGGATGAGGGTTTCGAGGTGTTGTTTCGGCCTGGTGGTTCTCAGATTTTTGACTCTCGAGGGGACCTTGTCTGTATGGTCGTTCCCGAGGGTCAGGTGTTTCGAGTAGATTTTTCTCAGTCTTCTGGTGTTGAGCGTTGTTTCTTGGCTGGTTCTTCAAGTGAGTTGTGGAAGTGGCATAGGAAGTTGGGTCACTTGAGCTTTGACCTTTTGTCTCGCTTGAGTAAACAAAATTTGGTCCGAGGATTGCCACGGTTGAGGCTTGAGAAAGAGTTGGTTTGTGCTCCATGTAGGCATGCCAAGATGGTAGCCTCTTCTCACCCGCCTCTCACCGATGTGATGACTGAGCGTCCATGCGAGCTGCTCCATATGGACCTTGTTGGCCCAGCTCGTGTGCGATCTGTGGGTGGGAAGTGGTATGTCCTTGTTGTGGTGGACGACTGCTCTTGGTATGTGTGGGTCTTCTTTCTCGAGTATAAGGGGGAGACGTTTGGTTTTGTTCGAGAACTTGTCTTGAGGTTGAGGAACGAGAGGCACGGAGATGCCATATGAGCAATCTGCAGTGACAATGGCTCAGAATTCAGAAACTCTCATTTTGAAACCTTTTGCCATGACTTGGGTCTTGAACACCAGTTTTCGAGTCCATATACACCTCCCTAGAATGGTGTTGTGGAAAGGAAGAACAGGATCCTGTGTGAGATGGCTCGGACGATGCTTGATGAGCATAGGACTCCGAGAAGGTTCTGGGCTGAGGCGGTGAACACCGCGTGCTATGTGTCGAACAGGATCTACCTCAGAGTGCATAAGAAGAAAACATGCTACGAGTTGATGCACGCTTGCACACCCAAGGTGAGTCAACATGCAAATGCTTTATTCTTAAGAAAGGGAAGAAGTTGGATAAGTTTGAGGCTAGGTCAGTCGATGGTACTTTCTTTGGTTTTGCATCTCATTCTAGAGCATATCATGTGCTCAATCTTGAAACTAACCAAATTGTGGAGACTTGCGAGGTAACCTTCGACGAGACACAGCCACGTAGTCAACTTGTCTTTGAGTGTGCAGGTGATGATGAGCTTGGTGAGGAGATCTTTCGGGAGGAGGAGCATGAACTTGCAGATGATGAAGATGGCGGTGTGGTGCCCCCGGTTGAACATGTACCTACTACTTCGACTATAGGGGTGGAAGGCCCTTCTCCTACACCTACGAAGACGAATCAAGATCGAGGAGAAGCTACAGTTGAGGGGGAGGTAGCATCAAGGCGAGAACGACCCCGGCGAGAACAAGTGGATCATCGGCGACATGAATGAACGTACTAAACCGTCGAGGGTTCGAAACAATTCTCGTTTCGCTCATGTTGCATTTGTTGCTACTTCTGAGCCCAAAGACATTTGACACACACTATCTGATCATAATTGGGTTAATTCGATGCATGAGGAGTTAGAGAACTTTGAGAGGAGTCAGGTTTGGGAATTGCTTGATCCTCCCCCAGGGTGTAAGCCGATTGGTACAAAGTGGGTGTGGAAGAACAAAGAGGGAGAGAAAGGTGGAGTGGTGAGAAACAAGTGAAGGCTTGTTGCTCAGGGGTTTAGTCAGAAGGAGGGGATCGACTACGAGGAGACCTTTGCTCCCGTAGCCCGTTTGGAGGCAATAAGGATCCTTCTAGCCTTTTCCATGGCTAAAGGGTTCAAGTTGCACCAAATGGATGTGAAGACTGCTTTCCTGAATGGTGTGTTGGAGGAAGGAGTGTATGTGAGGCAACCACCGGGGTTTGAGAGTGAGAAGTACTTCCACCGGGTGTACAAGTTGAGGAAGGCGCTTTATGGGTTGAAGCAGGCGCCTAGAGCTTGGTATGGTAGGTTGAGGGGGTTCTTGTTTGAGAGGGGTTTTGAGATGGGGAAGGTTGAACAGACCTTGTTTCTACTTAGGCGGGGCAGAGATATCCTAACTGTGCAGGTGTACGTGGATGATATTGTCTTTGGTGGCTCGTCTAAGTCTCTTGTTGCAAGGTTTGCAGAGGATATGAGCAGGGAATTTGAGATGAGCATGATGGGCGAGTTGCAGTTCTTCCTCGGGCTACAAATCAAGCAATCAAAGGAAGGAATATTTGTGCACCAAGCTAAGTACACCAAGGACATTGTGCGGAAGTTCAAGATGGAGGACTCCAAGGCTATGACAACGCGGATGAGTACGACTACAGCTCTTGATGCGGACGAGGAAGAAGAACATGTGGACCAGAAGGAGTACCGAAGCATGATCGGGTCACTCCTCTACTTGACGGCGACGAGGCTGGACATCCAGTTCTCGGTATGTCTGTGCGCTCATTTTCAAGCGTCTTCGAGGACATCGCAACGGCAAGCGGTGAAGCGAATTTTCAGGTACTTACGTCACACTCCCGACTTCAGCCTTTGGTATTCTGCGTCCTCTTCTTTGGTGCTTCATGGTTTTTCAGATGCAGAATTTGCCGGGTGTCGGTTGGATAGGAAGTCCACTTCTGGGACTTGCCAGTTTTTGGGATCTTCTTTGGTGTCTTGGTCTTCCTGCAAACAGTCGAGTGTTGCACAATCCACTACCGAGGCAGAGTACGTTGCCGCTGCTAGTTGTTGCTCTCAGCTCCTTTGGATCACATACACCATGAGTGACTTTAGTGAGGAGTATACCCAAGTTCCACTTCAATGTGACAGCGCCAGTGCTATAAGTGTTTCAAAGAACCCAGTGCTCCATTCTAAAACCAAGTTCAAAGAAGTGAGGTATCATTTTCTGAGAGACAATGTAGAGAAAAAAAAGATAGCTTTGATTCATGTACCCACACATGACCAACTAGCCAATATTTTCACCAAACCCCTACATCAAGCATCTTTCACTCGTTTGCAGGGGTGAGCTTGGTGTGTGTTTGATTTCTTGAGTTGGGTGTGCGGGAGCTCCTTTGTAGCATATGTATAGCTTTCCTTTGTGCATTTCTTCCATTTGGCATGGCATATGTAACATGATGTATAGGCATCCTTGTATCTTAGATTGCATGCATTTTGTATCATATGCATTGGTTAGGAAAAGCTTCTCTCATATACATTGTTCACCATGGAATGAGATATATGTCTTTGTGAGCTTGTTTGGTATGCTATGGTTAGTTTGGCTTAGCTCTTGATGATCTTGATTTATAATCCATGGTTGATGGCTATATCTTTGAAAATTGTCACATATATGCTTTCTCATGTGTAAATGCCTTTATATGATCTTGACATGTTTTAGTGGTTTGGTTATGCTTAATTTGTGGTTGGATAGATAGTTTATTGATCATATGAGGCCAAAGGCTCATTTGCCATCATTAATGTTTAGCCCTCTTGCTTCATCTTGTGGAGGGGCATAAGTTCTTTTTTGTTGCAAAGACATTTCATGTACCAAATTTGAATCTGAAAATGAAATGTAAAATGCTTGGAAAATGTGCTCCCATGTCATATGTGCTAAACTTAATTTTCTTTGGGTGCTAAACCGTTGCATGATGTCTACCAATGAGAAGTCTCATATATAGAAGTAGACACATGGCTCGGTAGCTTTGACATGACATGAGGTGCTTGTGGGTGTTTGTGATGGTCTTATGATTAGAATGGTTGCCCTAGCATGAAGTCTGTATGGCTTTGCCATTTTTACATGTTTTGATCATGTTTAGGACTTTGCTCATGAGAGGTAATTTTTTCGAAAAATTGCCAAAATTAATCTTAGCTTCGTCCAATGATTGTGAAACTTGGTGATCTTGTCGTTGATGTCAATACGAACCTATCGGGTATCTAACTTGCTCATTTGGACATGTGTAGCATCCTATGTTTAATTTTGTCTATTTGAGAAGCTCTAGGTTGTCAGTTTTGCATTTTTTGCTTGATTCATGCATTGTCAACAAGAGGAAGAAGTTTGAGCTTGAAATGGCTTGTTGGATGCATTTAGAGGGTTTTCAGGTGGTTTCGAGCCATTTCTAGGCTCTGGTGTGCACCGGTCTGACCGGTCGAGGTCACCAGTCTGACCGGTCAGAGTGCTGTTTTGTTCACATGTTGCACACCGGTCTGATTGGTGGTGTTAACCGGTCTGACCGGTCAGGGCTGAGTTGTTGCAGCTACCCTGTTTTCAAGTGGTGTCTTGCATGTGTGCAGGGGGAGCTCTTTGTTGTTTTTCGAGCTTTGGTTTGGTGGTTTGCGCTCTTTGCTTGAGCATAGTTTTGTCTGGGATGTGTCGAGCCGTTGCCCTTGCCAAAGGGGTATGAGACTTGCCTTCTTCAAGTGATCTTTCTCTTTGCCTTTGTTTGGCTTTCGATCGCTTGTTGGAGTTTCTTTTTGTTCGTTTCTTTTCTTTTTCTTTTCTCTCGTGTCACTTTGTGGGGTTGTTGTCAATGCACTCATCAAGGGGGAGATTGAGGACCATGTGTGGTTCAAGGACCGGTGGGTGGTCGCTTCCTTGTGTCATGAGTGATTGACAACATTGTGTGGACTGATTCTTGGCTAAGTATTGTAGGTGCAGGTTGCGGCTGGACTGGTGTTGGTGCAGGTGAAGAACAAGCGCGAAAGGTCGTCGCCGGTGAGGCCTCTAGGTGTGGAGAAGACAAGTAGGCTTCGTTCGAGGGACCCGGTGGCCAGTGGGGTCAAGTGCGGGCCGCATGGTAGCATGAACAGTAAGATGAAGTCATGGACGGTTGGTAGAGCCTCAAAACCAAGGTCGAGCCGGGACTACGTGGGAGCCGAGTCATGAGTGGCGATTGGCGGAGGCTACACCGAGTTCGCGAGGTTTCCAGTAGTTCACTAGAAAACCACTAGGTTCCTTGGTTGATCAACGAAGCCAAGACCGAAGAACCGAAGACGGTCTTTGCGGCGGCTCCGGACGGTCGGCGATGGGTCGACCGGTTTGACCGGTGAGGAGCACCGGTCTGACCAGTGTGAGACGACGCAGTCCAGAATCTTCGAAGCGGAGGACACGCGTCGGGATCGCATGGCTTGCGTCGAGGCTAAGCAGGGTGCGGTCGCCGGGCATCCGTCCAATGGAGAAAATCTGAAGACTTCCAAAACCGCCCTTGAGGGGCTTGTATCCCTAGTTATTAAGTAAGGGTATTTTAGACTCTCGGTTGCCTCCATATAACCCATGTGGTGAGAGGATGGCAGCCAATCTCTGGGAACCCTAGTTCATTTGCTTTCCTATTTTTGCCTTCCCATTTTCTTAGGATTTCCATAGGACTAGCTTGAGAGCTTCATGGTGAGATTTTGTGAGAGGGTTGGATGATGGGGCGGCATGCTAGACCTTGTATGAACCTCTTTGGTATGTATAGATGATTCGGAGTTGTTCCTCAAGGCTTTGTTGTGTTGTTCCCGTGTTGACGGTGAAAATCCGTCAACCTAGCCATGAGTTTACCTTCAGTGTTGGCATGACTTTTATATCTTATCCATTGGTACTAACCCCCATGGTATAACAAGTTCACTTGTCCATGTCGGTTTTGGAGTTTAGTGTTTATGCAGGGTTTTAGCGTTGAAAGCAAGACTTTCGGGATAAGTTCATCAAGCACCTTGTGACAAGACCTTGAAGCCCCTTACAAGTCATGCAATGAAGCAAACTTAACTCCAAGAAGTCAGGGACATCATCCGAGAACATAACAAACTCCGAGGTCCTAACCAGAAAAGTGCCGAATCTTGCAAGACAAGGAGCTATGTCCAATTCGGAGAGAAACTGACGACAAAGGCCTACATGCAGAAGGGTGAAGGATCTAGGAAGCTCGGGAACCGACACCACGCAAAGGAGGCCGCAGGCTGGGCCTGGTTCAGCCCAAGCCGGCCGGCCCAGCCCGATCCAGGGCCCAGTCGGCCTCCCCTTTGACCTAGTTACATCTCGGGCTATTTATAGCCCCCTGACTGAGAGCCACGCATCAATCAATTCGTCATCCGCCGCCGAGGAGCAGAGAAGCTTGAGGGACACCATCTCGGAGATGAGGGTCGTGCTAGTTGTTTAGGTTCCCCCTAGCCGACGTGGGAACCTTGCATGGAAGACCATGTTGGAGCTCCGGAGCAAGGATCAGGATCGAGGTAGGATCCCTGTGGTAATCTTGTTCATCTAATCATTCATGGTGAAGTTTTATAAGTGAATCCGATTTCTAGCGATCAAGTGCCTTCTTGATGATTTTATTTTATTCATGGTTTTGCTTCTTCCCCAATCTATACTTAAGATAGATTGCTTAGGGTGCTCTTATAGCCGCAGTGGCTAGAGGTGCATACCGGACCGACCAAGTGATTTCAACTTGTTCTTATCGAACTCGCCCTAGACTACCCGCATGAATAGGAGTACGTTGTGATAGAACGGGGGCTCTGAAAGGCGGGCGTTTTCGGAATCGGACCGGAGGCCACGGTTTAAAGATGCTTTTAATGAGATTCGCTTTTCTATCTTCATCTATCTTGTTTGGAACTACAACATAAGCATGATCTAGAATCTCTAGATCGGTTATCTCTTGCTTTCTCTTGCTACCTCTTTAGTAGATTAGATTAGATGTGTTTCCTTTATGAGTTAGTAGATTAGATGCAATTTGGTTCTTCGTAAGATAGCTTCCCTTACTTTACTAGATTGAATCCTTGCGTTGCACATTGTTCCACAGATTCGATACCTTGGGTTCACCACTCGAGGGAAGAAGGGTCCCTTGACTATGACGGGAGACTTGTCCGCTTGCAAGTCTAAACGAACTTTGATACAACTATTAGCCATCAACATCCCGGTTGTTCTTGGTGGTGATTTTCGGAGCCCCCTCTTGGTGGTTTCCTCGGTGTGTTTTCGGGACCTTGCTCTTGGGGATTTGATGGGGGGAATTCGTGTGAACTCTTCGTGGTTCTTTTGCCTTTGATTCCCCTCCCAAATCCGTGAGTTAAGGGGCTCGATTTTGGGGTTTTCGGTGTTCTAGGGTTAGAGGAGTTCTTGGCGGGATTTCTTCGATTCCTCTTGATTTGGCAAGTTTTGGTGGACAAAATCATGGCTATGTACTCCTCATGAGGTGTTCCTATCATCACCAAAGTCTTGTTCAAGTCCGTGGAGCGATTCGGGAGATCGAAGTTTGGATTTGGAGGAGTTGACCCGCGGGTTCTGTTCATCCCAAGCTGCCCAGGCTACACCGGTCTGACCAGTGCTCTTGACCGGTCTGACCAGTGCGAGTCACTTGTGGGATTTGCTTCAGGTGAACTGCTTGACTCGTGTGTCTTTGGGTCTTGGTGCTGCTGGTCAGTTCTTGGTTTGTTTAGAGTTGGTTTGTTAGGTTTTGTGTAGGTTTTTCCTTCCGTGCAGGTTGTGTTTTTGGGGTGTTTTTGTTCCAGGGCCTAGAGAAGTCACTGAGGCTTTCTGGAACGCTTGTTGTGTGGCTGTTGTCGCCACCGGCCTGACCGGCTCTGCCCATCGGCTGACCGGTGTCACCGGTCTGACTGGTGCAGGCCATCGGTCTGACCGGTGCAGCACAGGCAGCAAGCCGTGCAAGTTTCCGCTGTGCGTGTTGGTGTGTTTTGGCTCGGGAGGTTGTTTGTTGGTTCCTAGGTCCAGTATTACTTCAGTGGCTGCGTGGACTTGGCCAACTTGGGTAGTGAGTCGTAAACGTGTGTTGGAAGCCGTGTTCGTCTTGTTGGAGTCTCTATCTCCTTCGAGAAGAATTTTTATCGGCTCCCATTCACTCCCCCCCTCTTTGGTTCGCCGTATCGGTTCTTCAGCAATCCATTGGTACGGATCGTGCCATCAGCGTTGTACTCGTGGAACACGGGAAAAGCCATCTGTACAAAAGATGCAACACATGTCAGGTCTCAAAAGACAACAACATGTCAAATGGTGCAATTCTGGCAGCTGTTAATAAAAATTTATAACTAAAAATCCAGAACCCATAAGTTCCCAAATGTTACAGGCTACTCCGCAAGGTTTTTACACCCACTTTTGGTATTCAATGGTTGAGCTAGATCATTTAGGAACAAGGTTGAAAGATGCAAAAACAGCAAGACCTAGCATCGCTAAAAATGGTACAACTCAAGATTTACAGATGCTATGACCATGAATTTTTGCGAGCAAAAACTAACTATTGTAATTACTCCTAGAACATGGTGCAAAAACAGAGCGATCAATCTTACAAGAATTTGGACAGCATAGCACTTACGCATGAGAGGTATTCTACTTTATATACAGCACACACTAGCAAATTCTTCCTTAGAAAGCACACAAGTTCTGTTTTGGGTCCATCTTTAATTTGTTTCGATTTTTTTTGTATGCATGCAAGACATCCTATTCGACCTCACATGGCAATCAAGCCAAAATTGAAGTTGGTTCTGGTGGCAAGGCTTTTATTCGTCTCTCCCAATAATATGTAGTTGAGAGCTACTCGGTACTCACTTAGTGTCGAACGAAGCGATGTTATGTACCTGCAGAAAAAGAACCTTCCGTGTAAGCACGTCACGGAAGCGTCTACATACATTACTGTTCACTATAGAAACGGTATCCATGCGTTAAGCCGCTGCATGGACAACGTCCAACCTCAGACACGTTCCTTTTGGAATGAAGCGGATCCTTGCCTCGCATATACAAAATGTGGAATGTCCACGTATGGCAAAACGTGGTGAGACACATATGCGATGGTGGGTTCCCTTTGGAATAGGTCGCATCCAACCCTCACATGACTTCCATGCGGTACCACAATGTATAGCAAAACGTGATGAGACGCAGACACGACGTGGTGCCCATTTCAATAGGTCCCATCCATCCCTCGCAGGACTTCCCTGTGGTACCACCACGTATAGCAAAACGTGATAAACTAGTATGGTTGTACAAAAAGTAAGTTCTGACAGAAAGTAAATGTGCTGGATGTTAGTAAAATAAACCATAGATTAATAAGCCACCTGAAAGAACCCAAAAATTCCCTCTAGGGCCTCTCATTCTAATTTATCCTCAACAAACCAACGTGTTTTGCAAATCCAAACAATCTTGGCAATTTTTATTCAAAAACCAGTGATTAAGGTTATTAATTAATCTCTACAATTCACACATTAACAAAGGCATTACCTGGAACCACTGATAACAGCAAGGCTGAGTATACTAATACATAACAAGACTTACACGTCGGTGATAACTACTTCACCAAATCTAGACATGATAGGCTTTTTGGCCACTAGGGTTTCTTTTGCTGAAAATCAACAAAGAGTATGTTCTTACTTTCAAGATTTTAGCACATGTTCTAGTTGATTATTTTTCTATGTTAGCCATCTATTGCAAGCATACGTTGTGTAATACAATTAATCAAGCATAATATTCATCAACTTCCATCATTACGGATCTCATGGCCAGTGGAGTAAGTAGTCTCAGATAACGGTGAGAGGTCGACAACTAGTTGATTTAAACCTTGCAAGGTAGACCTAAACACACGGTGGGATGCCCCCACGAGGACAACCACCAAGCGGCTCCCGAAACTCTTCGGATCAGGATCGAATCTTACAGTTTTTGGTACAGGCTATCTGAGATACCCCGCGAGGCACCCAGACTCACCATGCACCACCAGTAGCTAGCCATGAGACACAACCCAAGATGATTAATAGTAAGATCCCTCACCGCGTTATCAAGGTACTAGGCTTACCGGTCCCATTCCCGACAAATGCTTAGTACGTTCAAACACTTAACCCACAAAAGCCGTTGGACCGAAGCCCACATCCTATGCTCTTACCACATGAGCAATCCATTTATAAGATCTTTTGACTCCAACATAAGAACCAATTCTCGCGAGTGACAAGCATCACTCAACTTGTAACGGTCCTATAGCATAGCAGCTATCGACCTATCATTCAAGTAAAGGACAAAGGTACATTTTTTATTTAACTTTCACCAACAAGCTTATGCATCTAAATTGTAAAAGCACAAGTAATACGACTGGATCCAACTTGACCACTAAAAGGATTATAGAATTTATAAAAGAAAAAACTACATTTCCTAGCCATGATAATTAAAGGATATGCATAGATAAATAAAAGTAAACCTCCTGCATCCAAACACAAGGCTACAGCTACTCTGACCCTAAACAAGATCAGAACACCCATAGGTTCATCACAAACCCATTTGAATTATGAACTACGCATTTAAATATAGATCTAAGTGTAAATCATGATTAAATAGTTCTAACAGATATAAAATCAAGGTAAATTCAGGAAAGTTACTTCTAGGCATAACATGAGCATTGCCACAAGTTGAGTACAAAAATCATTTTATATCTTGCTGCAAACATCAGTAAAGCAGAATTAGCATAAATACAAAGTATTCATATTAAAAGATCTGTTAAATAACTTTGTGCAAATTTTGGCTTGGAGGCTATTCATGATAAGTCTAGCAACATATCCAAAAGTTACGTCCACGGCCTTTCTAGTTTTTGAATTACAGCAAAAAGGTATCAAACTGAATTTTAATTTTCATTCAAAATCTACAAATCAAAACTATGGTCATGCTTTTCAAATGTTGGAGTTCTACTCTCACTGAGACCAGCAAAATTGAGTTTGCATTTTTCTGATTTTTCTGTGAATTTCTAGGCATTTTCTAAGGCACTGGACTGACTTGCAAGAAAACTAAGAATCTATCTATTGCAACAGGGTCCCTAGTTTACAGATATACCCCCTGGATGTCACATTCATGCCCTCGGCGGCTGGGGAGAGTTTGCCAGCGGCGAGGTGGGGCCGGTGCAGATGAACAAGCGACACGGCCATGCGTTTGGCCTCACCCGGAGCGGATTGGTGGTGGCGGCGTGACCGGAGACGGCTCCGGCGAGCGGCAGCGACGAGGTCACGGCGGCGCTCCCGCGGGTGCTTGGTTTCCGGTGAGGTTCGGGGCGAGGAAGATCAACACGCGGCCATAGGAGCTCGAGTGGGACCTAGGTTCGGGGCAGGGGTGCGAGCTCACGGCGATGGCGGCAATGGTGGATCGGCGGGCAGCGGTGCTTACACGCGGGAGGAGAAGGGGTGCCCTTTTATAACCGACATGCGCTCAGAGGCACCTCGATTCGAGGCTAAGCCTTCCCGGTGCTTCAATGCGCGGGGTACGACGGCCTTGGCGTGCGTGCGCGCTGGGCACACCGACGGCGCCGCGGCGAGCGCGCACACACCTTGCGTGGTGTGCGGGCTCTCCGGCCAAGGCGGCTCCGGGAGGTGCGTGCAAAGTTGACTCATGTCGGCTCCTGGAGGTGGACGCACGTGCGCGCGCATGACGTCACGCCGTGGCGCGCTCGGCCCGGTCCGTTCCAAGTGCCCCTGTTGCTTGGTACAATTCTCTAAAATTCGTCTACAAACTCCAAAATCTGTAGATAGCGAAGTTGTAGATGGGTGATTCCTCTAAAAGTTGGCTGAAGCCGAATTTGAAGTTGGTTCAAAATGAAGGAAAAAATTGGATGCCAACTTGAGGATTTGCCATATCTCTGTGAACAGTGATTTTGAGATTGCTTGGCCGTTTTGCACCTTTTCCACTCAAAATTAGCAATGCCACCCTGAAGATGAATTGTGTCCCTGGTGATTCTGCTTAAATTTTGTATTGGTGGATTTTTAAGTGTTTAGGCAAAATTGGAGAACATGGCCAAAATTCCAGAATGGCACCATGACATCCAAGTGTTTGTCCCCCTTAGCTAGGGTTTTGACCATGGGAAGTGCATTACACTTGCTTAAGATGCTAATGGGTGAGTGTTGGTGAGATTTGCCCAGGTTGACCATGATTTGACCATAGTCAACGAGTTTGACCAGCAATTAGGGTTAACTAAAAACCTGGTGCGTCACCATGATGCTTGCTCGGTTTCCTCCTATTTCATGAACTCCTTCCATTGTTTCGGGATAATAAACGGGTGCCTTGTAAATGGCGCAAGTCCTTTTCTGATAAGATCTCGCCTAAGCTGAAATTTGAACTGTCTCCATGCCTTGGTTGTCGTCTTCCAAAAACGCTTGAATGCTTGCAGTTTCACGTCGTCCTAGAACTTCAAGTGTTTCTGCACATGCTTATCAAACAAGTCCCACTTTTTATTATTGCTTAGTTCTTTGAATTCTGGCAAGGGCAAAAGTATCTTTTGTCTAGCAACGAGCCCCACAAGAGCCCTAAACATGTGATTTTGAGTCAATGGTACTGGCATCCCCCCTATGTCAACCTCAGTGACTATCATTGTGTCACTTGGCCACTTTGTGGATGTCCTTGGCGCTCTGCCTCGCCGCTGAGCCCCACCTACCTGGTCTTGTTGTGCACTAATAGTGCCATAATCCTCTCCTTCATCTTGTGGCCCAGATCTATAGTCCTTGTCCGATTTATCCTTTGTATTAATAGTCAAAGGAATTACAGTAACTACTTTAGCCCACTGTAATATCACTGGTTCTTGGCAAACCAAAAACATAAATGGAAAATTCAATAACCAAAAATTTAGTTCAGGCAATGCGACTTACCATTTTAAAGAGGAAGATGCAGGCTGCATGTGTTGCTGATGAGGTACTTATTCAACTTCGAGAATGTGCAGATGTATAGAGGAACAAGAGCACAACCAAATATAAGAGTCAATTTAAAGGGAAATGCTAAGTTTGCATACCATCAATAGCTAAGTATGTCCACATGTACTTATACAGAGGAGCCACGACATACCCTGCAATTCCCACAAGTACAAGTACATTTATACGCATTTATATAAAAAGAAAACCATACACACGCATATGTTGCATACTTGATTATATGAACGCATGTGTGCTGCATATGCTCGCTTGGCCTAATTGCATAAACTCGAGCAAATATACCAAATTACGTTGTTAATTTTACAATTATTACTGAATTGTTGTCAATTTTATAATTATTACTGTCTTGGTAGAATGCATTTACCGAATTGTATAAGACATTTTTAGAGCGGCATACCATAAACTCAAATCCTAGATTTGCCACTGACCTTGTCACTGTTGGAGCGGAGGGATCACTACTCCTCATCATTGCCTACTCGTTGCCACGTCCTCGTCTTCGCGTCGACCTCGTGACTGGATCTCTCCTCCCCTAGTCGTTGTTGCTGGATCCCTCCTCTAGTCGTCGTCGTCGTCGTTGCCGCTGCTGGGTCCCTCCTCCTCCAGATATTGCTGTCAGAGGTGTGGTGCGCATCATGCCGAGCATGGTGTGGCGCGCGTCTCAGCGTAGGGGTGTAGCGTGCGTCACGACGTGGGGGGAGGTGAGGGGGACGAAGGCGAGGGGGAGAAAGCGGCGGTGGTGGTGCGAAGGAGAGTGGGAGGAGACTGTGTGAGGGAGGAGTCCTTCCCTACTAACCTAGCGCGGGTGGGCTTGTGTGGGCATTAAAACGAGTAATGTAGTAAAGTACTAATCTTCTACTAGTATAGTATATCATAAACATGAGAACAAGCCACACCCTCGGTACCCACAAGTCGCCCCCACAGGTCGCTCAGTTGGAGTTGGCAACTGATTCTCCCGCCACTCTGCCATGAAGTCGACTAGTGCTTGCAACTTGATGGTTGTACGTGGCTTGAAGTCGATGTTGAGGGCGCTGAGCTTGACTGCCCACTTGGAGATTCTTCCAGTAGCATCTTGGTTCTGCAGGATGTCGCCAAGCGGGAAGTCAGCGATGAGGAGACCGAGTACTTTTGGAAGTAATGTCATAGCTTCCACAAGGTAATGAGCACTACATACAGTAGCTTCTGTACTGGTTGATAGCGTGCTTTAGATTCCAACAGGACCTCGCTGACGAAGTAGACTGGTTGCTGGACTGGGTAAGTGTGGCCGTCTTCCTGCCGCTCGACAACTATGGCAGAGCTGACCACGTGAGTAGTCGCAGCGAGGTAGAGCAGTAGATGCTCCTTTTTGCGAGGAGCCGTGAGGACTGGCAGCTTGGATAGGAAATCCTTGAGCTGAGTGAGAGCTTGATCTGCCTCTGGAGTCCACACGAACTTTTCTTGATGCTTGAGTAGTTTGAAGAAGGGTAGCCCCCGTTCTCCAAGCTTCGATATAAATTTGTTAAAGGCCGCCATGCGCCCGGTGAGCTTCTGGACATCCTTGATGCAGTTGGGAGCTCTCATGTTGGTGATGGTGGAAATCTTCTCGAGGTTGGCTTCTATGCCGCGATGGCTGATGATGAAGCCGAGTAGTTTTCCCGACGGTACGCCAAAGACGCACTTGTTCGGGTTGAGCTTCCAACGGTAGAGCAGGTCGCAGTCCACCATGGAGTCGATGCCTTGATCTATCCGCGGCAACCCGAACGGGTCGTTGGGGCAGTGTTTGTTGAGGTCGGTGAAGTCGACGCACATCCTCCACTCGTTAGAGTTCTTCTTGCGGACGAGGAAGGGGTTGGCGAGCCACTCAGGATGGAAGACTTCTCTGATGAAGCCAGCCACAAGTAGTTTGGCGAGTTCCTTATTGATGGCATCCCGTCGGTCGGCGGCGGAACGGCGGAGGTGTTGTCGTTTCGGGGCAGCTTTAGGGTCAACGTTGAGTGAATGCTCGATCAGATTCCTGGGCACCCCTAGCATGTCTGCTGGTTTCCAAGTGAAGATGTCTCGGTTAGCCCGAAGGAAGCTGACGAGCGTGTCTTCCTATTTTTCTGTCGAGGCCCGCCCCGATCATGGTGGTCTTGCTGCTGTCACCTGTCCTAAGGTCGATTGCTTTGACATGCACTTCATCGGATGGCTGAGGTTTGTTGCCCTTGTCTGACTTCTCTGGGATGTCGAGCTCACTTGGGGCAAGCTTCTTTGACGCAACATAGATCTCCATCACGGTGTTGGGTACTTGGTTGGTCTGCTAAGGATGGTGTGGTAGGAAGTCTCGAAGTCCGTGACTTCGAACTTGATGTACTCGGTGCGTAAGTTTTCTCCGATTTCCCCGAAGGTAACTGGCAGGACCACTGAACCCAGTGGAATAACCGCGTTCCCGGGGACGATGCCATAGAAAGGCGATGTTCTCTTGGTGAGCATGTGTGTGATGCAGAGCTTCATTTTGTTCAAGGTCTTGGTGAAAAGGACGTTGAGCCCGCTCCCACCATCGATGAGTACCTTGTTGAGTCTGGAGCTCGCGACTACCGGCTCAGGATGAGAGGAAAACACCCTGGTTCGGAGAAGCTTGTCCATTGATCCGCGCGGGAGAAGGTAATGGGTACCTCCAACCATTGGAGGGGTGTCGGAACCGCTAGTTAATTGTTTAAGACTTCCCGTCGAGTGGCCTTCTGAGACCGTTTGGTGGGTAGTCCGCCGAAGAGGACGTTCACCATCTTGTCGGGTTCTTGGAAGTCGTCGTTGCCTTCGTTGGCTTTTTTCTTGCCTTTCTTGTCATGAGGATGTCGTGGGTCTAGAGTGTCCTTGAGTGCTCGCCGGAGTTGGTAGCACTGTTCGATAGTGTGGTTGCCCTCCAGGTGCCACGTGCACTTCTCTTTCAGCAAGTCTTTGAAGCCGTCGGAGGTCTTCTTTGAGTTGTCTTTCGCAGGGCGCTGGATAGCCGCGACTGTGTTGTCTGGCTTGCACTTGCAAAAGGACCCAAGTAGTTGTTATTGCGACCACCTTGATCCCGGTTGTTGTTGTTGCTGCCACCCACATTTTGCTTGCTCTTGCCGCGAATGGCATCGTACTTGGCGTTCGCCTTGTCTTTTCGTCGGCCCATGAAGTAATCATGTCTTTGTGCTTGGTAATGGAGCTCGGGCGGCGGCGACCGAAGTCTTCGAAGGTGCAACGATGGTAGAGACCGTATTGGAAAAGTTCGATGACTTCCTTGTCGGTGACATCGACTACAGTGGCGCGCTTGTCGAAAAAGCATTGCATGTACTTGCGCAGAGTTTCGCCCTGTTCCTGCTTCACCATGGCCAGGTCCATGCGAGTACCCGAGCGTCACATGGCACCTGCAAAGTTGCTGGTGAACTGTTCCTTGTGCTGGTCCCACTTGTCGATCGAGTACTTCTCGAGTGACTCGAGCCATGTAAGTTGAGCCTGGTCCAGGCAGAAACGAAAGTAGAGGCACTTCGTGTCATTGTTGCCACCAGCATTCTCGATGGAGAGGGCGTAGCACCTGAGCCACTGTACTGGGTCTTGCTTCGCATCGTACTTGGTGATCCCCAGAGGCTTGAATTTCTCTGGGAGCAGCATATTGCGAAGTCGAGCAGAGAAGGCACGGAAACCGTCGTTCTCGCCTGCCATGGAGGATTTCTTGCATCGAATTTCCTCGATTCTGCGACGGGCATCGTAGCCGCCGCATGAGGCACCAGTGACGTGGCTGTCTGCATGGCCTCGGCCTCCGCGATCACCTCTGCCACTGGCTCTCCTTCCAGCCCCGTGTGAGGAGCTCCCGCCGTCGCTGCCTCCGCCGCCAGCGTCGCCATGAGCCACCACAACACGAGTTCCGCCAGCGCGACCAGCACTGTGGCCACCCTGAGAAGGTCCTCCAGCAGATGCCCTAGTGCGGTTGGGGTTCTGCGGTAGCTCTCCTCGAGTACGGTTGCGCCCGTTGTCGGCTGGGCTGTGGCTTGTGGCTTCATGATCGGCTTCGTAAGTTCGAAGGGGAGGCACTTGGGTGACTCTGTTGTCGACTCTCATGAAGTAGGCGTCCTCTGCAAGCTTGGCTATGACTTCTCCCGCGCACATCCCCTGAGCCTAACGTGCTATCGTAGTGATGGACATGAGACACTGTTCAGGGGTAGTATGAACCCGGCTTTCAAATTGATTGAGCGCCTTTGTGAGGTTCCGTATGGCGAGGCTCTCACGGAGACGCCGACACCATTCGTTGCGCCTCCTGTTACGCTCACGTCACGCATTCTTGTGGTCGTTGGTCTTGTCTGCGGGTGCGTTGGCAGACAACTTGTCTGCTGAGATGTCTTCAAGGAAACGGTTAGGCTGTGTCCCTGAAGGTCCCAGCGTCTCGTTGGTAGTCTTGAAGACTTGACGATCGGGAGAGCCGAGACTGGAGTCAGTGGTCGCCACCTCTGTTGGAGTGTGATCCTCTGCTGGAGCTAGTGGTGTTCCCTCCTGGAAGGAAAGCGAGTCGAGGTAGGTGATGCAATGCGAGTTCCCGTCTGTCAGGTCCGCAGGCTTGCGGTCTGTCCAGTAGAAGAATCTGCCGGCGGGTGTAGATGTTATAACCAGGCCGGTAGCTGGTCCTGACAGCGGTTGCTCGGTCGTGAAGGTTTCAGACTCGGGCTCATTTGGGTCCGATCTGAGCCAGAGACGATCTCCTTGCCGGCCTGGCGAGCAGTGAGAGCCTTCACATGGGCCTTGCTGGCGTTGCATAGGCCGTATGGAAGTGCTCGTGGAGTGGGGAATCCGCACATGATGGCTCGATAGCCGGCTCACATGTGATGACCCACGGAGACGTCGAGTTCGAGTTGGAGTCGGATCCAAGCTCAAAGTCGGCCTGTTGGTTGTAGAACAAAATTTCGCCGAATCTTCCGGCGAGTTCGCCCGTGACTACTTCGGGAAGCGTCACGAGCCCAGTGCTCGGGTTGGGAGCCATGGTGAGGCGGCGTTGGAAGGATCCGGCGCCGTCAGAAGTGCACACCCAGGACCCGAAGACGAAGGAGTCGCCGCGGTTGAAAGCAGCGACTGGCTTGATAAAGACTAAAGCCGTCGAGTTCGCCATGAGATCTTCGGCGAGATCCCCTACCTGGCGCGACAGCTGTCGGTGTTTCAGACCGGCAACCTACCAAGGGGAGTACCCGAGGTAGATGAATGTGGCCTCGCCGAGATTGGTAACTCGAAGGAAGAGACACGTGGCACACAATTTAGACAGGTTCGGGTCGCGAGGTGCGTAATACCCTACGTCCTGTATGCTGTGTAGCTCTGGATTGATTGGATGTGTTTACAAGATGATGCGTATGAGAGAGAAGGTTCCCTGCCTTGCCTTATATAGCCCGGGAGGCAGGGTTACAAGTCAGTTTGAGGAGAGAGTACTAGTCTGGTACGGCTAGGAGTTCTCTACATAGTACATGACATGTATAGCTTCCTATCCGAGTACTTCTTCACCATAGTCCTTGCGCCCCACGCCATCAGGTGCCGTGTGGCACAAGTTGGGCAGTCCCAGGGGCCCACCGAGTAGTTGGTCCTGGTACCCACCGAGGCAGTGGGCCCAGGGAGGTCCATACGACACACCGGGTACCTCGAGTCAGGCCTACTTGTCTCTCCACTCCTCGGAGGCCCCGCGAGGCATAGACCTTTTGCGCCCACACTTCACCTGCACCAACGCAAATCAAGGCGCAACCTGCACGTGCAATACTCGGCCAATAGTCAGTCCACACCACGTTGTCAATCACTCATCACAGTCAGGAACGACGATCCACCGGTGCTCGAATGCTCCGATCCTCAATCTCCCCCTTGAAGAGTACATTGACAACACACACAAGTAACCAATTCAGATAAAAGAGGAAAAGAAAAGAAATGAAAGAAAAACTCGAGCAAGTGATCAAAAGCCAAACAAAAGCCAAAAAAAGATCACTTGAGTGAGAAAAATCTCGGTCCCCTAAGACAAGCAACGACTCGACACAACCGAGATAAAATGCTCTAATATTGCCGACTCCTCAAGGTGAGCCAAAAGGGCTCGACACCATCGGCAAAAGAGCACAACTAAAATTCAGGCGAAAAAGTGCTCCCAAATGCATGAATGCAAGCTCCCCCTGAACAAATGCATTTCTCCCCATTTTTCTTCCCTTTATGCAAAACTCCCCCAGGACACAGGAATTGGGTACTCTCCTCCCCCTTGTTGGTAATGCATGAATCAAGTCTACAAATGCAACCATGTGCTTCTCAAATATACAAAGAGCACTACAACATGCCAAAATTGAGACATAGACAAGCAAGATAGGCAGAATTTGAGCACAAGCATCGCCAACAAGATACAAAGGGACATATAAGCAAGTGACATAGCCATGATGGAAATGAAGCATTTTTCACAAAAATTTCCCTCTCATGAGCATAGGACCTAAACATGATAAAAAGGAGCACATACAACATATAACTCACAAACTTCATGAAAGGTCATACATTCTCATCACAAGGTCATCACAAACACCTACAAGCTATCTCATGTCATGTCAAAGCCACTGAGCCATGTGTCCACTTCTAGATATGAGACTTCTCATTGGTGAACATCATGCAACGGTTTAGCACCCAAGATGAGAAATTTAAAGCATTTATGACATGGAAGCAAATTTTTCAAGCATAGGCATCTCACATACCATTTTCATTATTTACAAATTAAACATGGTACATGAAGTTCCTTTGTGGCAAAAAGAAGCTTAGGCTGCTCCACAAGGTAGCATGTAGGCTAAACATTCATGATGATAAATGGATCTTTGATCCCAAATGAAAAGAACATGGTTCCAAGCACAAGTTAAGCAAGGTATAGCCATAAGCACCCAATGTGAACATGAGAGGCATGCCACTCACAAGAGAGGATCAAATAGCATTTTTACAAAAGAAAGCTATATATCTCATGAGCATCACAAACAAGGTCATAACCTCATCTCTAGCATATCATGGTGAGCAAAGCATATGAGAGAAGCACATCCCTACGACATATGTTACAGATGCAATCTATGATACAAAGATGCAAACATGATATGATACAAGAATGAGAATGCAACATGCATATGTACATCAACCCTCCCAACCGAAGCTCAAAAAGGAAAAACAACTCCAGGCTCTCCTCGCAAACGAGCAAATGTAGCTTGGTCTAAAGGCTTGGTTAGGATTTCGGCAAGCTGCTTTTCTGTAGGTACATGGATGAGATCTATGTTTCCCTTCCGAACATTGTCTCTCGGGAAATGGTACCTCACTTCTATGTGTTTGGTTCTGGAGTGAAGCACGGGGTTTTTGGAAATACCAATGGCACTCGTGCTATCACACATGAGAGGTACATGGAAACACTCCTCACCAAAGTCACTCAGCGTGTATGTGATCCAAAGCAGCTGTGAGCAACAACTAGCGGCAGCAACATATTCGGCTTCTGTGGAAGACTGAGCTACACTAGTCTGTTTGCGAGAAGACCAAGAAAAGCGAGGAACCCAAAAACTAACAAGTCCCCGAAGTCGACTTCCTATCGACTCGATACCTCGCAAAGTCAGCATCCGAAAAACCAAGAAGCGAAAGGGAAGAGGACGCCGAGTACCAAAGACCGAGCTCAGGAGTGTATCGAAGATACCTGAAGATCCGATTGACGGCCTGCCGATGTGAAGTCCTCGGCGATGCCAGAAAACGAGCGCACAAACACACAAAAAATTGGATGTCTGGCCTCGTCGCCGTCAAGTACAAGAGGGAGCCGATCATGCTCAGGTACTCTTTCTGGTCCACGGGCTCACCATCCTCGTCCACGTCAAGCGTTGTAGTCGTACTCATCGATGTTGATAGGGGGCTTGTTGACGGATAAAACTCGTATCCACCTACGATCCGCAAGCGTACGGACCTACACCTTTTTCACCACGGGATTCCCAAGGTTCTTGTCAATCCGCGGAGCAAGGGGATTACTAGCGCTTAACCAAGTACTAATCTAGTTGACTAAGGAAACCTTTAAAGAGAGTATTAATCTAAAAGTAAAGACAATCTAACCTAAGTTAATCTAAGTTAAGTTGATCACACAAATCTAGGGTTAAACTAGATGATAAAGGGGTGAACACAAGAGAGTGAGTAAGAAAGATAAGCGTTCTCTCCCTAGGATCTAGGATAACATGGTATGCATCTACTACACGAAAGCGGTAAACCAATCTACCGGGGGTTGTGACCACGGTTTCGCCCTTTCCATCCTCTCATACTGTCACTACGCGAAGGTATTCATGACTAGACCTATGATGGACACGGTATGTTGATGGAATCTATGGGAGTAGCGGATACGCCCGAAAAACACGGTGTCCTACCTTAATCATCAAAGCATTATCAACATGAAAACAATAGATTGAAACCACGAATCAAGAAGCGATCACATAGCATGTATCCATCTAATCCTAGGGATGAACGGAGACATTACCCCATCATCTTACACAGATTGAAGCACATAGGGGTGATGGAGACTCCGGAGAACGTCGTCGATGTAGATGGCGGCGATGGAGCTTGGGAACACCCCTAGGCCAGCGGCTTGGAGTCCTCCTCTTGCTTCCTTCTCTCCGCCGGCGTTGATCCTTGCGACGAGCTCATCTAACTCTCTCCCTCATCTTGCGGCGATGGTTTTCTGGTGATTGGCGTCGGTAGGATGATTTGTTCCATGTGGCGGCCGACGGCGGCGAGGCAATAAATAGACGAACACCTAGGGCAATGGGGGGACCGAACCGACCCCGGAGTGGGCTGGGCCGGTCGGCCCCGGGCCGGCCGGCCCAGCCCACTTCGGCCCGGTTCGGCCCCGGTTTCCTCCCCGGTTGCTTCTCGCGTGATCCCTTATTCGTGTGCACTTGCATGTGGGCCTTTGACGTCGTTTCCTTCACGGTTAAGGCTTGAATCCTTGCTATGCAAGCTTCGTTGTTTTCTGGTTGAGTCCCTGAAGACTTGCACGTTGACGCTTCGATCCTCGGGTCATTTGGAGTCATGTTCATCACGTGTCTTGACTCTTGTCGGGCTTCATGATCTTCTCCCAAAGTGCTTGGTGAACTTATCCCGAAAGTCTCCTCATTACCGTAGATTTCCTGCGTAAACAACAAACTCCAAAATCGACATGCAAGTGTGAACTTGTTATATCATTAGTATGCCTAGTGGCGGGTTAGTTGCAAATCATAATCGAAACCAATGTATAACAAGTACTCTAGGTTGACGGAAAGTCACCGTCAACATCTCCCCCATGCTTAAACCTTGCTCGTCCTCGAGTAAGTAATCCTTGCTTAAAAGGGAAATCGGTGTTGCCTTCCAATGTTTTCCCCGCACTTAGTCATTCATGACGAGACAAATTGCTCTCTCTTAAGAATATATTTTTAAAGTTCAAGTTGTGACCGGCTTCTTTTTTCATTATGGAAGATAGACTAACAATAAAGAACAAGCCACATGTAACACGATGCTCTCAAACTTGAGTGAACTTCAAACCATTACCTTGTCACATGGAAGATTTTCAAAAAGATGCATATCCAACATAAGTGAAAATCTCTTGCAAGAGCTCATGGAACACTCATCTCATCAAGTCACTCAAGCCTATACTAGATTATTTTCAACCTACTCTACTCATATGTGATAGTGGAAGGCTTATGTGGAGCTTGGAAGGTTAAAAACAATCCTAGCAAAACATATATCCGAAATATTGTCAAATTAAGAGAGAGGTCTATTGGAATTACCGAGACTTGTCAAAAAGGCCATGGAAAATAAATGTTGGAAAGAGAGAGGGATGAAACACACACATTTAGATAAGTGGACATGTGCAAGTGGCAAATGGATGATCCCGAGGCACGAGTGAAGTTCTCGTTATCGGATTGCACATGGTTGGAAGATTTGAGTATGGATGTGTCATCAAGGCACTTGAGAACTTATGAAACAAAAAGATCTGAGGAGCATCTTTATTATTTTTTTACTTTTATTCTATTTCCATCTCATTTTTCTTTCTTTCTTTCTTTCTCTTTTTTCTTTATTCTTCCTTTTTCCCTTACTTTTCTTTTCTTCTCATCATAATAATTTTTTTCTTCTTTCATTTTTTTCTTCTTTTTTTCTTTTGCTCCTCAAAACTTTTTGCAACATAATACTTACATAGCATTTGTGTCAGAGAATGACTCCTCCCCCATGCTTGAACGATGCTCGTCCTCGAGCATAAAAGAGAGGGGAAATAACTGCTAAAGTAAGTATAAATTCCATAATATTGCGGAATATTTGAATCTCCATCGAGAATTTTACTCCATACTCAAATTGGGTTGTGGACAAGGAGGTGTTCACAAAAAGATGTTTTTGGTTTAGGGTGGATGCCCAGCGAAGTTTGTGAAATTTTCGATGTGAAAACCCACAATGCATGGACAAAAAGGCTAGCATGAAAAAGTTACACAAAGGAATGACCAGCTTCTTAGTCTTGAACCATAGAAATCAATCCTAATCCAACTCATCAAAACATATGTTTGCAATCTACGGGTTTTGTTATCATAAAACATATAGTATATGGCTTTGGTAGGTAGAACATTGCAAGAGCATCACAAACATGTAGATAGCATAAAAGTTAAGTTTTCATAAAAACAACAAGTTATCCGGCTATCCATAAACTTAAATCAAAGAGCAAAGATATGTATGTGGGTCTAGAGCATAGTCATTTCACCTCCACAAATAAAAGAGCCGGTATTTAAATTAATTTCAGATCATATTATAGAGAGCAATTAGCCAAGACATGTATAACTTCATGTAGGTAAAACAAAGCGGCAACTTTCATCATCTTTCCGTAAGCATAGGCAATATAGAACATCGAGGTGAACACATGGTCATGCTTATCTATTGAAAGTAAAAAGAAACCTAGGTTGTCCTCCTAGTAGCCATGTTATTGTTTGAAGAGAAAAACAAAAGATTGCACCTAGTTGATGTTGAAGGCATACTTACAAGCATTTGTGTTTGGAAAAGAGAAGGTCCATGAGATGTTACCATCCTTTGTAATCCTTCGTTGCCTTCTTCCGGCATCTCCATGTATCGATGTGGCTTTTGCTTTTGTCTTGATTTATTAATGCTCCTAAACTTCTGAATTTGAACTTGTATGCTTAATGGAGTCATTGGTCACCCTTCTCTTCAATGTTGTCATCACCATCTCCTCTTTCTTGTTCTCATCATCTCCTCATTGTCTCTTTTTCATGGATTTCCCCCTCTGTCCAGAACAGAACATATATCGAAATATAGATCTATTGAAAAGTTTATGAAATTACCTTTCCAACGTGTGGTCATTCATTGAAAACGGAGTTCAAACAAGGGAGCTATGTCCGTTTTACTTCAGCGCTGCGTGCTGTCCAAAACTGATTTCAGGACGTGTTGCACTCGGTGATTTGGGCATAACCACTTGTAGGAACCTCCGATTGTCTTGATTCTTGATTTGTTGGAATCGTAACTTCATGGGGCTTCCAAATATCCAAAAATATCCAGTGTTTTCCCTTCGAGACCATGCAGAATTTTGATGAGATTGGTGGCTTCGGCGCATTGATCCGCAGACGTTAACGATCTTTTTCATTCTATCTTCTAGAGTGTCATGTTGCACTTCCGTGTTGAAGATTCAGGGTCTCCCCCATGCTTAGCATTTTGCTAGTCATGGAAGAAGAAGACAAAGCACTTCTTAGCCATCCTTCAATTTCCTTGTAGTGAGAGTCTTTATCTTGCCTGTAAGACGTTTTGAACGCACATTCTACCCCCAAGGTGACGGTTGGAAGTAGATAGAATTGCCAATAATCCAACAATGTCTCCTAAGATTCTTAACTTGTTGCATAATTAGTTTAATGAGAAATAAAAACCTAATGAGTGTACGTGGTGCAAGGTATGTATGCACATGATAGGAAAGCATATAAACAAAGACAATGTTTTCACCTAGTTCTAAACACCATGTTTACAACTAGGTTGCCGAATTTCTCCATAGCCATAAAGGTTTATTTATCTAGGGTTAAAACACCATGTCTATCCCTAAATCAATAACTCTTATAGCACAGGAAAAATTAAGCGCATTGCAAATCTTATAAACTGACCAAAGCAACATGAAAACATATGAAAAGCTAGCTAGGTTTATCGAACTTAACGATGATGGTCCGCAATCATGTTTAAACACCACGTTTACACAAGATCACAAAAGGAAAATACCCATAGGGCCCTATGAAGCATTAACATGGAAACTGAAGCATACATCATTAAGTATATAAAACAATCAAGCCAACTATGTGCAAAACATGTATACACAAAGAAATATCACATTGATAACAAAATGCAATGCATACAAATAAATATTATCATCAACATGATGGTGGTTCTAAAAAGGAAATCTAAACTTAGATTAATAACCACAAGTTGATCATCATAAGATGGTGCCATTCTTTATTCTCTCTAAGAAAGTAGTAAAAATATAAAGAAACGGGTTCCCGAAAAGCGCTTCATTTAAAGTCATAGAGCTTGACTTTCTCACATACCTTCTTTTCCTTGCATAGCCATGGCCCTTCATGCAAGAAGAAAAGGTACCAATGCATCTTTAATTTAGTTCCTATGTTGTGCTTGATCACTTATAGAAGACTTGCCCAACGCATCCTTTTGTTTCATCGTTATCTCCTTCTCTATCATCCTTCGGTGCTGCCTTCACTCCATGAAATTTTTTTTAATGTCCAGAACAGAAAGTATACTCAAGCTCTACTCCATTGCACAGTGCACAAAATTTCCTTTCCAACGAGTCTTTATTTGCTCAAATCGGACTCCGGACAAGAGAATTACGTCCGTTTTACTTCGGCGATGAAATCTGTCCTGAAATTTCAGAACGCGCAACACTCATTGTTTCCTCCATAACTCCTTGCACGGGTCTTCAAACTTGTTGGTTCTTGATGCGTTGGAATGGTAATTTGATGGAGCTTCTGTATATCTCATTTTCTTCATTTGTACACCTCTGAACAAGCCCTCAAATTGATGAATACAGCAGCATCCATCGCGGGATTCGGAGAGGTTGATGATTTATCTTGCAACTCTTTTAGGCATGACTTCTTTTTTTTCATTATTCAAGCCTTGTCTACATGGTTAGTGAAAATCTGGCCTTCTCCCGACATGTTGTTCTTTAAGGTCATTAGCATGACCAAGCGCAAAGCATGATCGAGATTTACAAAACTTATTGTAAACATACGCGTCCATAATTAACACCACATGTGAATTGTAGCAACAAGTCAAGGTGTAAATAAAAGAAGCATATGTTTCATGCATAGCACTTAGCTCATCATTAGGCAAAGGTTGTTTAGGTGTGAGATTAATTGGATCAAAAATAAATGTTTCCTCTTTTTCATTCTCAAGAAAATCTAGCCTATCAACATGATCACTATTGGAACAAGGCATAGACATTAAACTATCATTCATACTATTGGTTGAACATGAGTATTTGAATTTATCAACATCAATACCAATAATATCTTGAGATTTCAGCGCGTACCTTGGCCTTAGACATTTTTCAACAAGAGTGATATTTGGTTCATCAAGCGGTGTTGAAGGCGAATCGATCTCAACAAGTGTAGTCACCTCTTCATCACCATCATGCAATTTCTTCAACTCATCATGTGGAACATGTAATCCTTCAACTATGTACGCATTCATCTCTTCTTTGAAGTCTTCTTTATCAACCAGATCTTCATATTCAAAGACTTGTATGTTGCTTTCTTTATCTTCCATTTACCACATGTCGTCAAGATCGCTCATTGTTGATTCACTCTTTCCTTCATACTTGAGTACTTCCATGTCTTGATTTGCTAGTGTGTAGGCTTCAATAGCACACAAGCTATCATCTAGCTTGAGTCCTATCTCCTCCCATTTATCCTTCGAGTCACTAGGCTCATCACGGTTGTACTCTTCTCTTCCTTCATCTCCTTCTTTTCTTTCTTCTTCAAACATCATTTGGATCGACTCTCCACTCATCTCTTGATCAAATATATCTTCAATTAGTTTGGCAATGTGTCGGCATTCCTCCTTCCTTCGGTAGTTAATTAGTGGGGCGAAATCAACTTGAACCCAACCGGATTGAATGAACTCCGCCAATGGTCTAGCATTCCACATACTTCGGCCTACATTCATGTTAGTTTCAACATTTTTAACATCCGAAATGACCTCTCTTACCTTGGGAAGTGGATCTTCACTTTCTTGTATGGTCGGTTCATCTTCCTTGACCTTCGGTTCATCTTTCTTTAGAAATTT
The DNA here is from genome assembly GCA_947561735.1 of Cenchrus americanus. Taxonomy (NCBI): domain Eukaryota; kingdom Viridiplantae; phylum Streptophyta; class Magnoliopsida; order Poales; family Poaceae; genus Cenchrus; species Cenchrus americanus. The sequence goes on from OX387240.1 coordinate 140,817,602, forward strand.
TAGCAAGCACCTTGGGCTTGCTTTTGACATTTTGCTCATCTCGAGAACATCTTTGCCAATCTCGTAGTGTTCTTTGTCCATTGCTTATCCTTTGTAAGATTTGTGCGGCTTCACTAATTGTTTTATCCATTATATCACCGCCTGCACACATGCTTACAAAACGAGATGAGTTAGGGGTTAGTGAAAAATAAAAGGTATGCAACATCAAGTCACCAAAAATCCCAAGTTCGGGCCTCGCTCAAGTAGTTCATTAAATCGGCCCCATGCTTCATCGATTCCTTCATCCTCTCCTTGCTTCAAATTGAGCACTTGCCTCCTTAAGTCTTGAACCTTGCTTATGGGAAAGAACTTCAAAAGAAACTTCTTCACTAGCTCATCCCAATTTCCTTTTGCTTCAACAGACGCAAGTGTGTACCATCTTCGCGCTTCATCTTCGAGAGAGAATGGAAAAAGATTCCACTTGAACCAAGCGGCCGGAACTCCTTTTTGTTGCATCGTGTTGCATATCATCATGAATTCCTTAATGTATCTATATGGGTTGTCATCCTCCAATCCTCTAAATGGTTTTGTCGCCACTAACTTGATGATTCCAGGCTTCACTTCATAGTGGGTTGTAGCAAACGTCAAATCTGATTTTTGCATCTCAATGTCTTCTATTGACGGCATTGCTAGCTCCATTAGCGACATCTCTTCGTCTTCCAATGGTGAGGTGAACAAATCCATTTAGGCACAAGAAAAGTAGAAAGAAAAACAAAAAAAGATTTTTTTTCTTTTTTTTTAGAAAATAAGGGTTAGGTGTTAGCAATCAACAAAATTAATACTAGATTAAACGTCGCTAACAGGCTTGCTCCCCGGCAACGGCGCCAGAAAAAGGGGCTTGTTGACGGATAAAACTCGTATCCACCTACGATCCGCAAGCGTACGGACCTACACCTTTTTCACCACGGGATTCCCAAGGTTCTTGTCAATCCGCGGAGCAAGGGGATTACTAGCGCTTAACCAAGTACTAATCTAGTTGACTAAGGAAACCTTTAAAGAGAGTATTAATCTAAAAGTAAAGACAATCTAACCTAAGTTAATCTAAGTTAAGTTGATCACACAAATCTAGGGTTAAACTAGATGATAAAGGGGTGAACACAAGATAGTGAGTAAGAAAGATAAGCGTTCTCTCCCTAGGATCTAGGATAACATGGTATGCATCTACTACACGAAAGCGGTAAACCAATCTACCGGGGGTTGTGACCACGGTTTCGCCCTTTCCCTCCTCTCGTACTATCACTACGCGAAGGTATTCATGACTAGACCTATGATGGACACGGTATGTTGATGGAATCTATGGGAGTAGCGGATATCATACGCCCGAAAAACACGGTGGCCTACCTTAATCATCAAAGCATCTTCAACATGAAAACAATAGATTGAAACCACAAATCAAGAAGCGATCACATAGCATGTATCCATCTAATCCTAGGGATGAACGGAGACATTACCCCATCATCTTACACGGATTGAAGCACATAGGGGTGATGGAGACTCCGGAGAACGTCGTCGATGTAGATGGCGGCGATGGAGCTTGGGAACACCCCTAGGCCAGCGGATTGGAGTCCTCCTCTTGCTTCCTTCTCTCCACCGGCGTTGATCCTTGCGACGAGCTCATCTAACTCTCTCCCTCATCTTGCGGCGGTGGTTTTCCGGTGATTGGCGTCGGTAGGATCATTTTTTCGATGTGGCGGCCGACGGCGGCGGAGGCAATAAATAGACGAACACCTAGGGCAAAGGGGGGACCGAACCGACCCCGGAGTGGGCTGGGCCGGTCGGCCCGAGCCGGCCGGCCCGAGCCCACTTCGGCCCCGGTTTCCTCCCCGGTTGCTTCTCGCGTGATCCCTTATTCGTGTGCACTTGCATGTGGGCCTTTGACGTCGTTTCCTTCACGGTTAAGGCTTGAATCCTTGCTATGCAAGCTTCGTTGTTTTCTGGTTGAGTCCCTGAAGACTTGCACATTGACGCTTCGATCCTCGGGTCATTTGGAGTCATGTTCATCACGTGTCTTGACTCTTGTCGGGCTTCATGATCTTCTCCCAAAGTGCTTGGTGAACTTATCCTGAAAGTCTCCTCATTACCGTAGATTTCCTGCGTAAACAACAAACTCCAAAATCGACATGCAAGTGTGAACTTGTTATATCATTAGTATGCCTAGTGGCGGGTTAGTTGCAAATCATAATCGAAACCAATGTATAACAAGTACTCTAGGTTAACGGAAATTCACCGTCAACAGGGCTTCGAGTCGTCCATCTTGAACTTCTTGAGGATGCCCTTCGTGTACTTGGCTTGATGTACAAATGTTCCCTCCTTCACGTGCTTGATCTGAAGCCCGAGAAAGAATTGTAATTCTCCCATCATAGACATCTCAAATTCTTTGCTCATATCCTGTGAAACCTCGCAACCAAAGAGTGAGATGAGCCGCCAAAGACAATATCATCCACATATACCTGAACAATTAGGATATCATCTCCTCATAGTCTATCCCCTCATTCTGACTATAGCCCTGAGCAACCAACCTCGAGTTGTTCCTCAACACCTCACCATTTTCTTCCTGTTTGTTTTTCAACACCCATTTTGTCCCAATAGGTTTGCAATTTGGTGGTGGCTTGTTGACGGATAAAAGACGTATCCCTCTACGATCCGCAAGCGTACGGACCCCACACCTTTTTCACCACGAGATTCCCAAGGTTCTTGTCAATCCGCAGAGCAAGGGGATTACAAGCGTTCGATCTACAACGACACACTAGCCACTAAAACCCTAACTATTATTATGCTAGAAAACAACTAAACTACACTAGAGAGAATGATTAAGATATCAAGATAAAAGACACTCGCCCACGGGTCTACGATACTAGAGCATGCAATCGCTTAAAGACATGAAAACCAATCTAACCTATCGGGGTTGTGACCACGGTTTCGCCCTTTCCCTCCTCTCATACTGTCACTACGCGAAGGTATTCATGACTAGACCTTTGATGGACACAGCGTATTGAATGGATCCAAGGAAGCATCGAGGCCTATACTCCCTTTACGGCATGGTAGCTAACCTTAAGCATGAAAGTATATTCAACACAAGATGATAGATAGATAATCTGACAAAGTGCGATTACATCTCAAGATCGATTACAACCCATGGACGAATGAGAAGATTACCCCATCAAGGTGCTGATCATGGCACCGTTGATCATGGTTTCCCTTCCGACGGTGTCTCCCTTCTTCTCCACGAGAGGGTGCTTCGTTCGAGGTGGTTGATCTCCCTTCGGAGATCCTCCTCCTCTCTCTCTCTAGCTTGTGGATGGCCTTCTGGTGCGAATGACTCCCTCCCTGGTGTTGGCGGCGCCTCGGGGCTTTTAGGGTTGAAGATCCTTCGGGTGCAAGGAAAACGGGACCGAACCGGCGCTAGAACTGGGCTGGGCCAGCCGGCCTGGGCTGACTGGCCTGGGCCCACTTCGGCCCGGTTCGGTCGCCCCTTTTGCTCCGTGGGTCCTTATGCACTTATGTACTTTGCCCCCGCCACTTGCATGATTTTGATGATGTTATCCTCACGTCCAAGATGGAGGTTCTCTTCGCATGAAGTTCGATCTTTTACACTTCAATCCCCGGGGTGTTCCTCGTAGCACTTCGGTCCTTGCCACCTTTGGAAGTGATTTCATCAAGCTCATGAACACGAACAAGACTCCGTAAATGCTCCTTTGAACTTGTTGCGAATCCGTCCTTTATGTCCATGTTTTCCTACATAAACACAACACTTCCAAATGCATGCACAAAGATGAACTTGTTATATGATTAGTGTGCCTAGTGGCGGGTTAGTTCCATAATCAAATCCAAACCAAAGTGTAATGAACATGCTAGGTGCACCAAAATACACCGTCAACATCTCCCCCACGCTTAACTCTTGCTCGTCCTCGAGCAAGTACTCGTAAAAGAACTTCGTCCAAGGTGTTGTAATCATATACCACTTATCCTTCTTCACAAGTTAGTCAATCCCTTCATCTTTAATACATAAACACAAAGTAATGATAATCAAATATAAACATGGGCGTTTAGAATTTTTACCACGTCAAGTTTTACCCCACAACTCAAACGCTTCACTCGAAGCTTTCAATCTCAACCATGCTTACTTCTTTGCTTTCATCGTAGGGTTTTTATGATTTTCAAAACAAAAATTCCTGCAACAAGTATTATACAAAAACCTTTCTCCATGCTCTCTCAAGTCACTCATATGAAGTGGCTATCCTAACCAAATTTTATAAAACTCTCACCTCCCATTAATCTCTCATATATCATGTAAAGTGGAGCTATAGGTAGGGCTAGCGCAATCAACACAAGTATTGTCAAACTAGGAACTTCCTCTAATGGTTGTCTACCTTTCAAAGCCAATGATCATGAGAATTAACCATATGTAGGGATATCAAGGATGAGAAGATTTAGAATGGTGGACATGTGCAAGGGCAAAAGAAAATTATGATTACAAGGCACCGATGACGTCCTCGTTGTCGGATTGCACATGGTTGGAAAAGAGTGAAAGTTTCGTCTCTCAACAACGTGACATCCTTCCTTACATTTTATTTTTTTTGTCTTTCACTTGATACATCCCTCTCATATCTTTATTGCTACCTCATCTTTCTCTTTTTCTTTTTCTTCATTCATTCACATATAATTTTTTTTCTTTCTTTCTTTCTTTCTTTCTTTCTTTCTTTTCCATACTCATACTTTTTCTCTTTATTTTTCTCTCTCTTGACAACTTTTCAAAGCTTTCAATTCTCTCTTTCCTCGCATGCATACAATCTGAAATTTAAAATAAATCATGCTAGAGACGAGACGAAACTTTGAAAATAGGTTGTGTTCAAGGAATACGATGTACAAAAGAAATGTATAGGGTTGGGTATGGAATTCGGCGATGTACGTGACTTCCATTGTGAAAGTCATGTTACCGAATATATGACGAGGCTAGCAACAAAAGATAAGTACAAGAACATGATCATTGCTCGAAATTAAAACTTACCAAGAGAGAAGGGTCCTAGCCTAACTCATCGTGCTAATCACACTTATGGTGGAGAGAAAAAAAATAAACTTGGCTTTGGATAGGAATTTTTTTCTTACTCTCAACTTTGAAAAAGAGGTTTTGCTAACCTTTATTACAAGGGTTTTAAGATAATTTTCAGAACTGAAATCCTCCAACTTTTAGCATTGAACATAGCACAACTAACATGTGATGCTCAAGATCGAAGTGCGGTATGGGTACTTTAAGTAGTAGCAATTCCACTAAGCACCACGGTAAACGTTTTTCAAACCACATACTTATGTTCATATATCAAGAATCGAAGATTAAACAAACAAGTGAATAAAGATAAGCAATACATAAAACACAAAGATATATATATAGACTCTTTTTATTTGATTTTTTTGACTCAACACTAATTTAAGACACTTGCAAAAATTGTAAAACACACTAAAAAACCAAAGACTCATTAAAACGCTAGGACTCACACACGAAGACTAAACCGAACCTAAACTTGAAGTTCAAAAGCTAAGGCTAGCAAGCTCTCCCCCACGCTTAAAACATACGACGTCCTCGTCGTAACTTACAAATTCCTAAGGGGAAAACTAGATCTAGTGGTACTTCAAGCAAGTATTGCACCACTTGCCTCTCATGTTTCCAACCATGCCGAAAAGATTGCGCACGTTACGATTAAGGAACCTGAAATTGTCTCCAACTACGTGCTCCAAATCCTCCATACGCTGCTTCATCGCTTCCATGTCTTGGAGACATTCATCGGCCGACGTGTAGAGTTCCCCGATGGATTGACGGCAAGTTCGACAACACATCGGATGCAATCCGAAGGGGTCATCATCGCCATTGTCTCCACCGTCGTCACCACCGTCGTCGCCACCTCCGTTGTCGTTTCCGCTCTCGTTGCCATCGTTGCCGTCGCCGTTGGGGCCTTCGGGAGTCCTCTCTTTGGGCTGCTCATCCCAAATGTAGAGGTCGTTATCATCTCTTCCGGTGGCCGCCCACGAGCTCGGGCTACAATCGTCGGAGTAGTCGCTACCCCCATAATCCTTAGGCTCCGGCGACGCCTCCTTGTAGTCTTTGCGCTTCATGCCTTGGATGTGTGCCGACCTTCGAACGGGCGTAGGGACCTTCTCTCCTTTGACGGGGTTGCGAGATGCAAGAGCTCCGGTCGGGACACGCCCTCTGCAACGGATGTGTGCGGTCCTCTTGACGGGTAGCTTAAGCTCGCATCGCATCGCCTCCTCCATCGATGGCTTCTTGGCTTCTAGCTTCAACTCTAAGCTCCTTGGGGGCACAATGGCTACTACAAGGGTGCAAAATATTGCTTGAAAGGTTTGAACCTCGAGCTCCCAATTCGGCCAAATAAATAGTCCTGAGAGAAAAGCCCTGGGAACATTATTTTCCTTTTTTACACTTCCCTTAAAATTTTCTGACCAAACAAGGAAGTCAAAAAGGAGCAATTCGGGCGAAATTCGGCGTCATCGGCCGCCGGAACCCTCCGGGCCGGTCGGCTCGGGCCGGCCGGCCCACCTCCCCTCGGAGGCCGGCCGGTCCCGTTTTTTGCACACCGCACTATTTTTTCTTCCTTAGCCCATGGGAAAAAGTTGGCCCAGTAAATCTTCGTGAAAAACTCAAGAAAACTAAAAGAAAAACTATTTACAGAAATTCATGCCTTGTTTTTCGTCCTAAGCGGGACGTTCGGGCTCTTCCTCCATGGTGAAGACGTCAACATGGTGAAGGGGCATGACGTCGGGTTCGTATTAAACCTTAAGCCACTGACCATTCACCACAAATTGATCGCCGTTTATATCCAAAATGGTTACCGCTCCGTTGGAGAACACCGAATGCACAACATAAGGTCCGTCCCATTTGCTTTGCAATTTCCCCTTTCCGAAGGTTTTAAACCTCGAATTGTAGAGGAGGACCTTATCTCCTGTCGTATGGACCTCCCTGGGCCCACTACCTCGATGGGTACCAGGACTGACTACTCGGTGGGCCCCTGGGACTACCCGGCTTGCGCTACACGGCACCAGATGGCGTGGAGCACAAGGACTACGGAGGAGAAGTACTCGGTTAGGAAGCTGTACATGTCCTGCACTGTATGGAAGACTCCTAGACGTACTCGACTAGTACTCTCTCCCTACTCCGACTTGTAACCTTGCCTCCCGGACTATATAAGGCGGGGCAGGGACCTTTCTCTAGCATCTCATCCAATCCACGGCGCACTATTGCACCATCTTGTAATTGGGCCCAATCAATCCAGAGCTACGCAGCATACAGGGCGTAGGGTATTACGCACCTCGCGGCCCGAACATGTCTAAATTCTGTGCCACGTGTCTCTTCCTTCGAGTTACCGATCTCGGCGAGGCCACATTCATCTACTTCGGGTACTCCCCTTAGTAGGTTGCCGGTCTAAAACACCGACAGCTGGCGCGCCAGGTAGGGGCTCTCGCCCGAGATCACATGGCGAACTCGACGGCTCCCGCCTACTTCAAGCCAACCGTCGCCTTCAACCGCGGCGACACCTTCGTGTTCGGCGCCTGGGTCTGCACCGCAGACGGCGCGGGCTCGTTCCAGCACTGCCTCACCATGCCGCCCAACCCGAAGACCGGCTTCGTGACGCTTCCTGAAGTTGTCACAGGCGAACTCGCCGGCAAGTTCGGCGAAATTTCGCTCTTCAACCGTCACGCTGACTTCGAGCTCGAGTTCGTCTCCAACCCAAACTCGACGTCTCCATGGGCCATCGCATGCAAGCCGGCTGTGCAACCATCGCAGGCGGTCCCCTCACCCCGTGAGCGCTCCGCGCGTGGCTCCCGCATCCTCAGCCGGGCCCGCACAGAGGCTCCCTATTCGCGCTAGGCCGGCAAGGAGCCTGTACCCGAGTACAACTCGGACTCCGACACCGCCCCCGGCCACGCTTCGGACTCCAACCCCCTCTCCAAGTTCTACTCGAACCCCGCATACGAGTTCGACTTCGGGTCGGACCCTGAGGATCCCGAGTCCGAAGACAACTCCACTGAGCATCCCTTATCAGGGCCGGCCTCTGGGCTGGTTATAACATCCGCACCAGCCGGGAGATTCGTCTACTGGCCAGACCGCAAGCCTGCTGACCTGATAAGTGGAGACTCACGCTACGTCGCCTACATCGACTCACTACCGTTCCAGGAGGGAACACCACTTGCCCGAGCTGACTCGAACACCCCAACTGAGGAGGCGGTTTCCGAGTCCAGCCTCGGCACCCGTGATCCCCAAGTCTACATGGCTGCCGGCGACACCTCAGGACCTTCAGGGACAGCCCAAGACAAGTACCTTGAAGACATCTCCTCCGACGAGCTCTCTGCTGATGCTCCAGCAAACGAGACCCCTGCAGACAAAGGCGCTCGACGTGAGCGTAACCGGAAGCGCAGCGAACGTCGCCGACGCCTCTGCGACAATTTCCCCGTCCGCAACCTTGTGGAAGCTCTCGATGCGGTCGAGAGCAGAGTACACACTACCCCTGAGCAATGCCTCATGTCGATCACAGCGATCGCATGCCAGGCTCAGGGCCTACGCACTGGAGAGGTCATCGCCAAGCTCGCTGAAGACGCCTACTTCATGCGGGACGACAACAGGGTCAACCAACCTCCTCCCGCCAGGCACCGCGACAACGAAGCCACAAGTCGCAGCGCCAACAACGGTCCCAATCGTACTCGAGCTGAGCTCCCCGCTCAGCCCAACCGCACTCGCTCCAATGTCGGCGGACCCCCACAGGGTGGCAACAGCCACCGTGAAGTCGTCCCTCACCGTGCTCTGGCCGGCAGCGGCGGCCATGACCCTGACGGCGGCGGCAGCGATGGCGGAAGCTCCAACCATGGAGCCAACAGGAGGGCTGGTGGCGGCGGCGGTCGCGGCGGCCGAGGCCACGCGAACGACCATGCCTGCGGCGCCTCACGGGGGTGGCTACAACGCCCGCCAGAAGATTGAGGAGCTGCGGCAGAAGAAGTCGACCACCGCAGGCGACGGCGACAGCTTCCCCGCCTTCTCACTTCGACTTCGCAACTTGCTCCTCCCCGACAAGTTCAAGCCTTTGGGGATCACCAAGTACGACGCGAAGCAGGACCCCATCCAGTGGCTCAGGTGCTACGCCCTCTCCATCAAAAATGCTGGCGGCAACAACGACACCAAGTGCATCGACTTCCCCTTCTGCCTGGACCAGGCTCCACTCACATGGCTCGAGTCGCTGGACAAGCACTCGATCGACAAGTGGGACCAGCTGAAGGAGCAGTTCACCAGCAACTTCGCGGACGCCATGGGCCGATCGGGTACTCGCATGGACACCGGCCATGGTCAAGCGAGAACAAGGCGAGACCCTCCGCAAGTACATGCGCCGCATCTTCGACAAGCGCGCTACCGTGGTCGACGTCACCGACAAGGAGGTCATCGACCTCTTCCAAGACGGCCTCTACCACCGCCGCACCTTCAAAGACTTCGGTCGTCGCCGCCCCAAGTCCATCCCCCACCTCAAGGACATGATCACGTCCTGGGCGGATGAAGAAGACAAGGCCAACGCCAAGTACGACATCATCCGTGGAAAGACCAAGCAGAACGCGGGCGGCGGCAGCGGCAACAATGCGAACCAAGGCGGCCGCAACAACAAAAACAACAACTACTCGGGTCCCAACCGCAAGCGCAAGCCAGACAACATTGTCGCGGCTATTCAGCGCCCCGAGAAGGAGAACTCGAAGGAGAACTCCGGCGGTTTCAAAGACTTGCTGAAGGAGAAGTGCCCATGGCATCCAAACAGCAATCACACCACCGAGCAGTGCTACCAACTCAGGCATGCACTCAAGGATATGCCAGAGCCACCGCACCCTCACGACAAAAAGGGCAAGAAAAAGGACAGTGACAACAACGACTTCCAAGAACCCGACAAGACCGTCAACGTCCTCTTCGGTGGATTGCCCAGCAGGCCGGAGCAGAAGGCTACCCATCGAGAAGTCATGTCCATTGAGCCAGCAGTCCCGACCCCTCTCAGGTGGTCGGAGGTACCCATCACCTTTTCCCGCGCGGATCAATGGACCAGCTTCTCCGAACCAGGGCGCTTCCCCCTCGTCCTGAAGCCAGTGGTCGCGGGCTCCAAGCTTAACAAGGTCCTCATCGACGGTGGAAGCGGGCTCAACATCCTTTACACCAAGACCTTGAAGAAGATGAAGCTCGACATCACCCACATGCACACCAAGAGCAACAAGCCCTTCCACGGCATCGTCCCCGGCAACGCGGCTATCCCACTGGGCTCAGTGGTCCTGCCAGTTACCTTCGGGGAATCTCGGGACAACTACCGTACCGAGTACATCAAGTTCGAGGTCGCAGACTTCGAGACTTCCTACCACGCAATCCTCGGCAGACCGGCCATCGCCAAGTTCATGGCGGTGCCCCACTACACCTACTTGGTACTCAAGATGCCAAGCCCAGCGGGTGTACTCTCTCTCCAAGGGGACTTGAAGATCTCCCACGACTGCGACACAGAAGCCGTGGAGATGGCCTCTACGAATCAAGTACCCAACGAGATGATGGAGGTCTACGCTGCGTCGAAGAAGCTTGCTACAAGTGAACTCGACATCCCGGAGAAGTCTGACAGCGCCAACAAGCCTCAGCCACCTGAGGAGCTCCTTGTCAAGACGGTCGACCTCGGAACAGGTGACCCTAGCAAGACCACCACCATCGGGGCTGGCCTCGACCCCAAATAGGAAGACGCACTCATCAGCTTCCTTCGGGCTAACCGCGACATCTTCGCGTGGAGGCCAGCGGACATGCCAGGAGTGCCCAGGGAGCTGATTGAGCACTGCCTCAACGTCGATCCTATGGTCACCCCCAAGCGACAACACCTCCGACGTTTTGCTGATGACAGACGGGACGCCATCAAGAAGGAACTCGCCAAACTACTCGCGGCTTGCTTCATCAGAGAAGTCTTCCATCCTGAGTGGCTCGCCAACCCCGTCCTCGTCTGCAAGAAGAACTCGAACGAGTGGAGGATGTGCGTCGACTACACCGACCTCAACAAGCACTGCCCCAAGGATCCCTTCGGGTTGCCGCGGATTGATCAAGTCATCGACTCCACGGCGGGCTGCGACCTGCTCTGCTTCCTCGACTGCTACTCCGGGTACCACCAGATCGCGATCAAGGAAGAAGACCAGGAGAAGATCGCGTTCATCACCCCGTTCGGCGCATACTGCTACACGACCATGTCCTTCGGTTTGAAGAACGCCGGTGCCACCTACCAACGAGCTATCCAGGCCTGCTTCAAGAGGCAACTCAACAAGAACGTCGAAGCCTACGTGGATGACGTGGTTGTCAAGACCAGAAACTCCAGTACCCTCATCGACGACCTATAAGAGACTTTCGCGTCTCTGCGCGAGTACCGCTGGAAGCTCAACCTGAATAAGTGCGTATTCGGTGTACCTTCGGGCAAACTACTCGGCTTCATCATCAGCCAGCGCGGCATCGAAGCCAACCCCGAGAAGATCTCCGCCATCACCAGCATGAAAGCTCCCACGAGCATCAAAGACGTCCAGAAGCTGACCGGGTGCATGGCGGCACTAAACAGATTTATGTCGAAGCTTGGAGAACGAGGGCTCCCCTTCTTCAAACTACTCAAGCATCAAGAGAAGTTCGTGTGGACTCCAGAGGTGGATCGAGCCCTTGCCCAGCTCAAGCACTTTCTATCAAAGCCGTTGGTCCTCACGGCTCCTCGCAAGGGCGAGCAGCTACTGCTCTACCTCGCTGCGACTACTCACGTGGTCAGTACTGCCATCGTCGTCGAGCGGCAGGAAGACGGCCACGCCTACCCAGTCCAGCGCCCAGTCTACTTCGTCAGCGAGGTCCTATCAGAGTCCAAGGCATGCTACCAGCCGTGCGAAGCTCCCGTACGTAGTACTCATCACTTCGCGGAAGCTACGACACTACTTCCAGGAGTACTCGATCTCCGTCGTCACCGACTACCCGCTCGGCGACATCTTGCGGAACCAAGATTCTACTGGAAGAATCTCCAAGTGGGCAGTCGAGCTCGGCGCCCTCACCATCGACTTCAAGCCACGCACAGCCATCAAGTCGCAGGCGCTAGTCGACTTCATGGCGGAGTGGCGGGAGAACCATCTACCTACTCCAACCGTGCGACCAGAGCATTGGGTGATGTACTTTGACGGCTCACTCAACCTCGAGGGCGCGGTGCGGGGTACTCCCGATCTCTCCAACGGGCGAACAACTCAAGTACGTCCCGCGATCTTCCGGAAGGTCTCAAACAACGAAGCCGAGAACGAAGCCCTCCTACACGGGCTCCGCCTCGCGGCTTCACCGGGCATCAAGCGGCTACTAGTCTACGGCGACTCCGCAGTGGTCATCAACCAAGTCAATAAATCCTGGGACCGCCACAAGGAGAACATGGACGCCTACTGCCTAGAAGTCCGCAAGCTCGAGAACAAGTTCTACGGCCTCGAGTTCCACCACATCGTCCGCGACAACAACATTGCAGTGGACGTTCTCTCGAAGCTCGGATCTACCCGCGCTCAAGTACCAGCGGGCGTCTTCGTTCACGAGCTTCACGCGCCATCCATCCTGGAGCCGACGCCACCGACCACTGTCCCAGCGCACCCACCAGCTGGACAGGAGGTCATGATGATCGACGTGGACTGGAGGCAACCCTTCATCGACTACCTAAGCGACCAGAAGGTTCCCTCGGACAAGAACTCGGCTGAGCAACTCATCCGCCGCGCCAAGTCCTACGTCCTCGTCGGAGACAAGCTTTACAAGCGGGGCGCATCTTCTGGAGTACTCATGAAGTGCGTCCCTCGGCAAGAAGGCAAGGACATCTTGGAGGAGATCCACAAGGGCGTCTGCGGCAACCACGCGTCCTCCCGCACGCTGGTCAGCAAGGCCTTCCGGCGAGCTTTCTACTGGCCCTCTGCTCTGGGCGACGCTGAAGAACTCGTCAGAAGGTGCCAAGGATGCCAGTACTTCGCCAAGCAGCAACACGTCCCAGCCTACAAGCTAGTCACCATACCGCCAACCTGGCCCTTTGCCTCGCCGGGGGCTCGACATGATTGGGCCACCGCCAACTACGCCGGGGTGATTTCAACGAGTATTGGTGGCCATCGACAAGTTCACCAAGTGGATCGAGGTCAATCCGGTCACATGCCCCAAGGGCGACAGAGTACTCGACTTCTCGGATGAGCTCGTGCATCGCTACGGACTACCCCACCGCATCATCACGGATCCGGGCTCCAACTTCAACAACCACCACTGCCGGGAGTACTCGCGAGAACAGCGGGATCGACGTCCGACACGTCTCGGTTGCCCATCCACGGGCCAACGGACAAGTCGAGCGCGCCAATGGGATGGTACTCGACGCTCTCAAGAAGCGGCTACACGACGCCGCTAACTCCAAAGGAGGCAAGTGGATCAAGGAACTACCCAACGCACTGCGGGGGCTATGTACTCGGCCATCCAAGCCAACGGGGCAATCCCCTTACTTGCGGTCTACGGCTCCGTAGCAATCCTCCCTGCCGACGTCATATGGAACTCGCCGGCGGTGGAGCATTACGACGAAGGCGTCTCGAAGAAGACGACGGACGAGTTGACATCGACAGCCTCGAAGAAGCTCGCTGCGCCGCCCTCGTCCAATCAGCACGGTACCTGGAGGGTATCCGACGCTACCACGATCGCAACGTCAAGGAACGCTCCTTCAATATTGGTGATCTCATCCTTCGTCGTATCCAGAACACGGAAGGACTACACAAGCTCAGCTCCCCCTGGGAAGGTCCCTTCACCGTGGCAAAGGTGACCGGGCCGGGCTCCTACCGCCTCCGGACACTTGAAGGCGAAGACATCAACAACTCGTGGAACGTCGACCAGCTCTGTTGAGTCTACGCCTAGTCTACGCGACTACTCCGGGGTTCAAGTCTACACGACTACATCAACACCCCTCTGCAGTAAGCGGCCTCCGGGTCCTGGCCCCAGTCACCGGACTACTCCTCTCCAGGATCCAGCCCGCGCGGCTACCTACGGATCCTGGGCTGCGACGAGCGACAAAGGACTCTAGCAGCGGTCTACTAAGAGACCATGTACTCCAAGATCCAGCCTACACGGCTACTTACGGATCTACTGCTGTAAGCGGCTACTCGCCCTAGCACCACTTAGCTGCGAGTGGCCTCCGGGTCCAGGCAAATACTCTGTAACTACGGCCCTGGCCATCTAGGTGTACTTCTTCAGTAATAAAGTTTGATCGTTCATCAACTTCTTTACTGTCTACTCCCCTCCACGGGACTTCTGCCAAGTACGACTACTCGCATCCACTCCACGATGGGGCTCCGCACTCTGAGATCGCGACTACGAGTACTCATTGCTGGAATTTTCCTTTCATTAATACTTAAGCTATTCCATTACAATTGTTTTTGTACAACTTTGGCTACGAGCTAACTATTACAGGGCTATTGGAGATTGAGCTTATTGGCTACTTGCTCCGCAATGGGCGCCATCTGCTCCAGCAGCTCCGCGTACTGCTCATCGGTACAGTTGGCGGCTACCCCGCCAGCGACTACTTCCACCGGTGCCTTCGGGAAGTAGGACTTCATGAAGGCCAAGACTTGCTTCGGGATCGACCTCGCCATATGCTTCACATAAGCCGCCAGCCGGCTGGGGGCTTCCCTGAGGCGATCCACAAGCGGAGCGATCTTGGGGCCGCCCGGATGAGGCACCAAGAGCCTTGCGATCGGCAGCGCGGCTTCTTCAAGATCCTTCGGTGGGCCCGCGAGCGCCCTCGCAATCTTCATTCAACTTTTGCAACGATTTGTAGCAGTTGACGAGATCGCGGTCAGAAGCAATCTGAAGCTCCATGTGCTTCTCGCACTCGAAGGCAAGTTCTCTATAGTCGAGCTCGAGTACCTGGCGGGCCTCCTGCTCCCGGTAGAAGTGGTTCTTCATGTCTGTCTCAGAAGTCCTCAACTGCTCCACCCGGGTCTCAAGCTCTGCCAGACAACAAACCGCAGCGAGTTAGACTACCTCTCGACCTCCAACAACTACCCAACAAGTCAAGCAGCGTACCTTTGTTCTTGTTGCGGAGTGTCTTGTTCTTCCGCACCAAGTCATCGCCTTTTGCCTGCAACTCCTGGATGTCATTATGATACTTGGCAAAAGCGGTGTCGAGCATGGACTGCACGGCAGCCATGTGCTTCCGCGACTTCAAAAGTTGATCTTCCAGTGCTTCAGCCCGGAGCACCGCGTCACCAAAGCCCTGCAGCATGTTGGACTTCTCACGGGACCTCTCCACGACGTCCTGCACAGACAACACATGTCAACGAGTACTCAACAATAGAGGATTGACTACTCAGAAGTTCAGACTACTTACCTTCATCCACTGCTCAGCCAGGTGGACCGCCTCCAGGTGCCTGGCCACCGTCGCCGGGTCGACTAGATCGTCCGTGAGCAGCTCCACCCCGACGCGACTACTCGCGGCGGCCTCCGTCATCGGTGCAGAGCGGATGGGCTCTGCGTCCTGGATCTCCGGAGAGAGGACAACCACCTCCAGAGCAACCTCTTGTGGCACGGTGGCCTCCTCTCCTCCGGTCGCCGCGGCGGCTTCCTCGGCGACCTCTTCCATCGGCTCGGGGGCTCCCTCAGCAGCCTCCAGCGCCTGTGGTGTCGACTTCTCCATGGGCACCGCTGCAGGGATGTCGCTCCCTTCGGCCTCGACGCCTGTGAAGAAGACGTCAAGTTCATCAGCAACTACGACTACTCTATGGGGAAGGCTAGCGCTCCAGAAGAGTACTCACCCTCGACCAAGCTGGCCTCGGGCAACGTAGCTCTAGCAGCCGGCGCTTCTGACTCCGCCTGGGGGGCTGGGTTGACTCCTCGACGGGCGGCGTGACTTCTTCCTCTGCCACCGTTGTGGAGGGCTCATCTCCCTCCCAGGACAAGTCTGTTGATTTCCTGTAGAAGTACACAAAGCTGGTTGTCATTCAAGCTCGACTACTACACCAAGTACTACTCGGGAAAAGCTCAACACTTACAAACTTGACCGGACTATCGTCATGGCCGGGGCACCGAGGATGCTGGCAATGTCTACCAGTCCACCCTCAGCGGGTGCCTCCTCTTGCGCCTCCGCAGCCGCTGCCTCCTCTGTAGCAACGGTAGCCGGAGCAGCGCCCTCTCGTGCTTCTGCGGCCACCACCCCTTCGACGGCGGGGGTTGCGGGTTCTGTGCCCTCTTGATGAGCAGGGGGCTGACGCTCCAACTGCGCTATGAGTTCTTCGACAGTGGGGGCTGGACTACGACTCCCAGCCAGCTCCCCCACTGTGTCCCACTCGCCTTCGTCGACGGGCTCCGTCGGAGGCACGTCCTGCATACAAGGAAGATCAGTCATCAGCAAGTGAACTCGTACGACGGGTACTCGACTACACTAGTCAAGACATCTTACCTCTTGAGGCGTGGTCTCTGAGACCCTCAGCTTCTTCGTCACCCGCTTGCGGGCGGGGTTGCGCGGCTTCCGTGGCGGCGCAGCCAGACTAGCCTCCAGGCTAGCCGGCGGGTCTTGCACAAGGGGTACATGAGGCAAGCCGGGACGGCTAAACCTCGACCGCAGCTGGAAGCAGTCTTGCAGCGTCTCCTCGTCGTCATCCTCCTCGGACGTGTCTTCCACGATGACGGTGTCATCGCCTTCGCCGACTTCCCGCCGCTCCTTGGCCTTGGTCTTTCCTCCCTCCGGAATCTCGATTCCCTGAGGGGGCGGCTGCAGCTCGGAGACGAACCTCTTCAAGTCATCCTGCAAGGCACAAGACATCAGTGCGACTACTCAAGCAATGACTACTCGACTAGGGGGTACGGCTACTTACCTCCTTTGGCGGGCGCACGGCGGAGTACTCCTGGACGGGGCACGCCGTGTACGGCGGCATGTCCTTGAAGATGCGCGTCAGCCTCTCGATGATGTCGTCGTCGTCCATCTCGCCTCCGGGCATCCGCGACGTGTCGTTGTTGCCGGTGTACTCGAAGCCTAGGGTGTCGCGGGCCATCAGCGGCTGCACCCTCCGCTTCATGAAACTGAAGGCCACGTGCTCGGCCCTCAGTCTAGCTTCTCTAAGCACCTTGATGCGTGCCAGCAGCTCGGGGAGCTGGATCCCTTCCTGCATCATGGGCTCCGTGTTCCACCAGTCCCGATGCCTGGGCTACCTTCCGCTCGGCTTTGGCAAGCCGGAGTGGTGGTTCGTGACATAGAACCACCTCGCCTTCCAATCGGTGTTGGAGTCGATGAGCTTGTACGCCAGGTACGGTTCAGCAGCGTCTTCTCGCATCTGGATGCCCGCTCCTCCAACTACTTGCGGGTTGCTGGCGCTCGACTGTGACTTCACCCGGAAGAATTTCCGGAACAGGATCCAGTGCGGCTTGATCCCCAAGAATGCTTCACAAAAATGGACGAAGACTATGGTATGGAAAATGCCGTTAGGGTTGAGATTGAGGTACTCAACTCCGTAGTACCTGAGGTGGCCTTTGAAGAAGTCGCTGGCCGGAAGCGTGAGTCCACGCTCCGCGAAGCGCGTGAACATCGGGATCTTGTCTTCAGCTTTCTCCATTGGGTACGGATCTCCGGCGACGGCTCTCCACATATCCACCTCCTTCTCCCGGATAAATACGCTGTTGAGAAGGGCCAACAAATCCTCGGTCTTCACCTTCGACTTTTTCCACTCGCGGCTTGGATCTGGCTGCGGTGGAGACATCGGCGGCGCTGCCTCCGTGGCAGCCGTGGCGGTCTCGTCACAACCCCTCTTCTTCCCGGCGACCTTCGCAGACTTGGACGGTGAAGGCTTCATTCTCCAAGTACACGGCGTCTTCACGCGCATTCGCTCGGGGGCTACCCTAGAAGCTCTGGATGGCGGCGCACTTGGATCTACTGCGGCGGCGGCGTGCGCTGGAGGTGGATCTGCCTCAGATCGATTCGAAATGGCTACAGCAGCGATGGGTGAAAAACCCTAAGGGTTTTGGCTTCTATTTATAAGTCAAACCGGCCCTCCAACGGCCAGATGGATAAGTCTGCGCTCGGGTGACTCAGCGGCCGCGCGTGACCCTTCGCATTCTACTAGTCGACGCGCCTCACCTCGGGGGCTCGGCTACTTCTACTCAACTACCTGGGAAGCGACAAGACTCAGGAGCATCTCAGGACACATTCTACAAGATGACCCTTCAATTTGAGAGGAAGTACTCGACTCAAGGCTCAGGGGCTCCGTGCCACGTGTCCTTCGGTTTTTTCTCTCCGGATTTTTCGGGATTTTCTTAGCAAGACTTCAGATGGACCCTCAGCCAGAGCCTACGGCTCAACCTAAGGCTCGGAGGCTACTCCATATGGAGTGCGATTTTGCAATCGCACTTCCATATCAGCTCCGGCTTCAAGACAAGACGGACATTTTTTGAAGACCTTCGAGGGCAGCACTCGAGGACGCTTGGGACTACTCGAGAAGACTTCAAGATTGCTCAAACATCAGATGGAGTACATTCCAGCCTCGGGATGCTTCGACTACTCTTGAGGACTTTTGTCTTGTAGTACTCGGGGACGCTTGAGGAATACTCGATTAAGGCCGTCAAGACTACTTGAAGCTATCCTTCTCGACAACAAAGTACTTGGGGGCTTGTCGTATGGACCTCCGTGGGCCCACTACCTCGGTGGGTACCAGGATCGACTACTCGGTGGGCCCCTGGGACTACCCGTCTTGCGCTACACGGCACCAGATGGCGTGGAGCACAAGGACTACGGAGGAGAAGTACTCGGTTAGGAAGCTATACATGTCCTGCACTGTATGGAAGACTCCTAGACGTACTCGACTAGTACTCTCTCCCTAAACCGACTTGTAACACTGCATCCTAGACTATATAAGGCGAGGCAAGGACCCCTCTCTCATCGCCTAATAAAGCTCCGTCTAATTTCTTTGACCAATCTTTGCCTCCCTTCTCCATGGTCTTGTTGAGGATGCTTTTTAATTACCTATTTGACGTTTCCTCTTGTCCGTTAGTTTGTGGGTGATAGGACGTAGAGACCCTATGCTCAATTCCCAACTTGGACAAGCACTTTTTGAAATTCTTCCCGGTTAAGTGAGTTCCTCCATCACATATCAAGATTCTCGGTGTACCGAAACGGGGAAAAATCACATTCTTGATCATAGTGATGGACTCTTCCGTGGAAGCTTTACGACATGGTATAGCCTCTACCCACTTGGATACATAATCAACCATAACAAGGATGTACTCGAATCCAAATGAGTTTTTAAAAGGCCCCATGAAGTCTATGCCCCATACATCTAATACGTCGATTTGTAGGTTGTATTTCAAAGGCATAGAATTTCTCTGAGAGATGTTTCCGGTTCTTTGGCATTCGGGGCATGATGCAACATATCTTTTAGTATCTTCATGCATCTCCGGCCAATAGAATCCGCTCGACCATACCTTTGGTTGGGTTCGAAAATGGCTATAGTGTCCACCGTACTCCGCCGAGTGACACTTTCTCAAAATCTCTACCCTTTCCTCTCTTGGCACACATATTCTCATTACTCCATCATTGCCAAGTTTGAAGAGGTATGGTGCATCCCAAAAATATTTCCTACTTTCGGAGATTATCTTCTTTTGAGTGTTTTTATCTAGATGATCGAGAGGCATCTTTCGAATTGCTCGAATGATATCGATCATTCATGTATCCTTATCAAGCACTCGATAGAGGTGGTCATCTCTCATCTTATCTTCTATGGGCTCTTTATCATCTTGTCCACGGTTCATCCTAGACAAATGATCGGCCACAACATTTTCCACCCCCTTTTTATCACGAATTTCAACATCAAACTCTTGGAGAAGAAGGATCCAACGAATCAAACGTGGTTTAGCTTCCTTCATAGCCAAGAGATACTTGATGGCTGCGTGATCGGTGTAAACAATGACCTTCGAGTTCACGATGTAAGATCTGAATTTTTCGAAAGCGAATACCACCGCTAGCAACTCCTTTTCCGTAGTGGCATAATTTAATTGAGCCCCACTAAGAGTTTTTCTAGCATTGTCGTATGGACCTCCCTGGGCCCACTACCTCGGTGGGTACTAGGACCGACTACTCGGTGGGCCCCTGGGACTACCCGGCTTGCGCTACATGGCACCTGAAGGCGTGGAGCACAAGGACTACACAGGAGTAGTACTCGGTTAGGGAGGCCGTACATGTTCTCGCACCGTATGGAGGACTCCTAGACGTACTCGACTAGTACTCTCTCCCTACTCCGACTTGTAACCCTGCCTCCCGGACTATATAAGGCGAGGCAGGGACCTTTCTCTAGCATCAAACATCAACTCACGGCGTACTATTACACATCATGTAATCGTACCCAATCAATCCAGAGCTACGCAGCATACAGGACGTAGGGTATTACGCACCTCGCGGCCCGAACTGTCGTCTAAATTGTGTGCCACGTGTCTCTTCCTTCGAGTTACCAATCTCGGCAAGTCACATTCATCTACTTCGGGTACTCCCCTTAGTAGGTTGCCGGTCTAAAACACCGACACCGGCGCGCCGGTAGGGGGGTCTCGCCCGAGATCACATGGCGAACTCGACGGCTCCCGTCTACTTCAAGCCAACCGTCACCTTCAACCGCGGCGACACCTTCGTGTTCGGCGCCCGGGTCCGCACCGCGACGGTGCGGGCTCCTTCCGGCGTCGCCTAACCATGCAGCCCAACCCGAAGTCGGGCTTTGTGGACGCTTCCCGAAGTTGTCACGGACGAACTCGCCGGCAAATTTGGCGAAATTTCGCTCTTCAACCACCACGGCCGACTTCGAGCTCGAGTCCGCTTCCAACTCAAGCTCGACGTCGCCATGGGCCATCGCATGCGGCGGGGCCGCTCGGCCATCGCAAGCGATCCCCTCTCCTCGCGAGCGCTCCGCGCGTGGCCCCCGCATCCTCAACTAGGCCCGCACGGGGGCTCCCACTTCGCGCCGGGCCGACAAGGAGCCCGTACCCGAGTGCAACTCGGACTCCGACGCCACCCCCCGATCGCACTTCGGACTCCCTGCCGTCTCTCCGAGTTCTACTCAAACCCGGATTACGAGTTCGACTTCGGGTCGGACCCCGAGGAGCCCGAGTCCGAGGACAACTCCAACGAGCTCCCCTTGTCGGGGCCGGCCTCCGGGCCGGTTATAACATCCACGCCGGCCGGGAGATACGTCTGCGGCCGGACCGCAAACCCTGTTGACTCGATAAAGGGAGACTCACGCTACGTCGCCTACATCGACTCGCTACCGTTCCAGGAGGGAACACCCCTAGCCCGGGCTGACTCAAGGACACCAACTGAGGTGGCACCCTCTGAGTCCAGCCTTGGTACCCCCGATCGCCAGGTCTTCATGGCTGCCGGCGACACCCCAGGGCCTTCAGGCACGGCTCAGGACAAGTACCTGGAAGACATCTCCTCCGACGAGCTCTCTGCTGATGCTCCACCGAACGAGAACCCTGCAGACAGAGACGCTCGACGTGAGCGTAACCGGAAGCGCAGCGAACGTCGCCGGCGCCTCCGCGACAACTTCCCCGTCCGCAACCTTGCGGAAGCTCTCGAGGCGGTCGAGAGCAGAGTACACACTACCCCTGAGCAATGCCTCATGTCGATCACAGCGATCGCACGCCAGGCTCAGGGCATACGCGCTGGAGAGGTCATCGCCAAGCTCGCTGAAGACGCCTACTTCATGCGGGTCGACAACAGAGTCAACCAGCCTCCTCCAGCCAGACCCTGCGACAACGAAGCCACAAGTCGCAGTGCCAACAACGGTCCCAACCGTACTCGAGCTGACCTCCCAGCCGAGCCAAACCGTCGTCGCTCCAACGCCGGCGGACCTTCACGAGCGCGACCACGACAACCGAGAAGTCGTCTCTCACCGCGCTCCGGCCGGCGGGGGCGGCAACGATCCCGACGGCGGTGGCGGCGGCGGCGGCCGGCTCGAATCACGGGGCCAACAAGAGGGCTGGAGGCGGCGGCGGCCGCGGCGGCCGAGGCCACGCGACCCGCCACGCCTCCGGCGCCTCGCGGGCCGGCTACGACGCCCGCCGAGAAGATTGAGGAGGCCGCGGCGGAAGAAGTCGACCACCGCGGTGAAGGCGACGGCTTCCCCGCCTTCTCACCTCGACTTCGCAACTTGCTTCTCCCCGACAAGTTCAAGCCTTTGGGGATCACCAAGTACGATGCGAAGCAGGATCCCATCCAGTGGCTCAGGTGCTACGCCCTCTCCATCGAGAACGCTGGCGGCAACGGCGACACCAAGTGCCTCTACTTCCCCTTCTTCCTCCGGACCAAGCACCACTCACTTGGCTCGAGTCGCTAGATAAGCACTCGATCGACAAGTAGGACCGGTGAAGGAGCGGTTCACAAGCAACTTCGCCGGCGCCATGGGCCGATCGGGTACTCGCATGGACCTGGCCATGATCAAGCAGGAACAAGGAGAGACCCTCCGCAAGTACACGCGCCGCTTTTCGACAAGCGCGCTACCGTCGTCGACGTCACCGACAAGGAGGTCATCGACCTCTTCCAAGACGGTCTCTATCACCGTCGCACCTTTGAAGACTTCGGTCGTCGCCGCCCCAGGTCCATCCCCCACCTCAAGGACATGATCACGTCCTGGGCGGATGAAGAAGACAAGGCCAATGCCAAATACGACGCCATCCGCGGCAAGACCAAGCAGAACCAGGGCGGCGGCAGCGGCAGCAACGCAAACCAGGGCGGCCGCAACAACAACAACTACTACTACTACTCGGGTCCCAACCGCAAGCGCAAGCCAGACAACACTGTCGCGGCTATCCAGCGCCCTGCGAAAGGGAACTCGAAGAAGAACTCTGGCGGCTTCAAAGACCTGCTGAAGGAGAAGTGCCCGTGGCATCCAAACGGCAACCACACCACCGAACAGTGCTACCAACTCGGGCACGCACTCAAGGAGACGCCGAGCCACCGCACCCTCACGACCAAAAGGGCAAGAAGAAGGACGGCGACAACAACGACTTCCGGGGAGCCCGACAAGACCGTCAACGTCCTCTTCGGCGGACGCCCCGGCGGGCGGGAGCGAGAGGCTACCCGTCATGAAGTGATGTCCATTGAGCCGGCGGTCCCAACCCCTCTCGGGTGGTCGGAAGTACCCATCACCTTCTCCCGCGTGGATCAATGGACCAGGCTTCTCGAACCGGGACGGTTCCCCCTCGTCCCCGAAGACGGTGGTGGCGGGCTCCAAACTCAACAAGGTGCTCATCGATGGTGGAAGCGGGCTCAACGTCCTCTTCACCAAGACCTTGAAGAAAATGAAGCTCGACATCACTCATATGCTCACGAAGAGCAACACGCCCTTCTACGGCATCGTCCCCGGCAACGCGGCTATTCCACTAGGCTCGGTGGTCCGCCGATCACCTTCGAGGCATCTCGGGACAACTATCGTACCGAGTACATCAAGTTCGAGGTCGCGGATTTCGAGACCTCCTACCACGCCATCCTCGGCAGACCGGCCATCGCCAAGTTCATGGCGGTGCCCCACTACACCTACTTGGTACTCAAGATGCCAAGCCCGGCCGGTGTACTCTCCCCTCCAAGGGGACACGAAGATCTCCCACGGCTGCGACACGAAGCCGTGGAGAACGCCTCCACAAATCAAGTACCCAACGCGATGATGGAGGTCTACGCTGCGTCGAAGAAGCTTGCCACAAGTGAACTTGACTTCCCGCGAGAAGTCGACGGCCGCCAACAAGCCTCATCCACCCGAGGAGGTACTCGTCAAGACGATCGTCCTTGGAACAGGCGATCCCGGCAAGACCACCACCATCGGGGCCGGCCTCGACCCCAAATAGGAAGACGCGCTCATCGGCTTCCTTCGGGCTAAGCTGCGACATCTTCGCGTGGAAGCCGACGGACATGCCGGGAGTGCCCGGGGAGCCGATTGAGCACCGCCTCAACGTCGATCCTAAGGCCACCCCCAAGCGACAACACCTCCGACGCTTTGCCGACGACGGACGGGACGCCATCAAGAAGGAACTCGCCAAACTACTCGCGGGCGGCTTCATCGGAGAAGTCTTCCATCCCGAGTGGCTTGCCAACCCCCGTCCTCGTCGCAAGAAGAACTCGAACGAGTGGAGGATGTGCGTCGACTACACCGACCTCAACAAGCAACGCCCCAAGGACCCCTTCGGGTTGCCACGGATTGATCAAGTCATCGACTCCACGGCGAGGCTGCGACACCGCTCTGCTTCCTCGACTGCTACTCCAGGTACCACCAGATCGCGATCAAGGAAGAAGACCAGGAGAAGACCGCGTTCATCACCCCGTTTGGCGCGTACTGCTACACGACCATGTCCTTCGGGTTGAAGAACGCCGGTGCTACCTACCAACGAGCTATCTAGGCCTGCTTCAAGAGGCAGCTCAACAAGAACATCGAGGCCTACGTGGATGACGTGGTCGTCAAGACCAGAACCTCCAGTACCCTCATCAACGACCTTGAAGAGACCTTCGCATCACTACACGAGTACCGCTGGAAGCTCAACCCGAACAAGTGCGTCTTCGGCGTACCTTCAGGCAAACTACTCGGCTTCATCATCAGCCAGCGCGGCATCGAAGCCAACCCCGAGAAGATCTCCGCCATCACCAGCATGCGAGCTCCCACGAGCATCAAAGATGTCCGAAGGCGACGGGGGTGCATGGCGGCGGCCGAACGATTCATCTCGAGGCTAGGAGAACGGGGACTCCCCTTCTTCAAACTACTCAAGCATCAAGAGAAGTTCGTGTGGACTCCGAGAGGCGAATCAAGCCCTTGCCCAGCTCAAGGACTTCCTATCGAAGCCACCGATCCTCACGGCTCCTCACAAGGGCGAGCAGCTACTGCTCTACCTCGCTGCGACTACTCACGTGGTCAGTACTGCCATCGTTGTCGAGCGGCATGAAGACGGCCATGCCTACCCAGTCCAGCGCCCAGTCTACTTCGTCAGCGAGGTTCTGTCAGAGTCCAAGGCCCGCTATCAGCCCGTGCGAAGCTACGTATGCGGTACTCGGCACCTCGCGGAAGCTACGACACAACTTCCGGTAGTACTCGATCCGCGTCGTCACCAACTACCCGCTCGGCGACATCCTGCGGAACCAAGATGCTACCGGAAGAATCTCCAAGTGGGGCACGTCGAGCTCGGCGCCCTCACTATCGACTTCAAGCCACGCACGGCCATCAAGTCGCGGCACTAGTCGACTTCATGGCGAGTGGCGGGAGAACCGGCTACGTACTCCCACCGTGCGACCGAGCATTGGGTGATGTACTTTGACGGCTCACTCAACCTCGAGGGCGCGGGTGCGGGGGTACTCCCGATCTCTCCAACGGGCGAACTACTCAAGTACATCCTGCGGATCTTCCGGAAGGTCTCAAACAACGAAGCCGAGAACGAAGCCCTCCTACACGGGCTCCGCCTCGCGGCTTCCCCGGGCATCAAGCGGCCTGCGGTCTACGGCGACTCCGCGGTGGTCATCAACCAAGTCAACAAGTCCCGGGAGCGCAACAAGGAGAACATGGACGCCTCTGCCTAGAAGTACGCAAGCTCGAGAACAAGTTCTATGGTCTCGAGTTCCATCACATCGTCCGCGACAACAACGTTGCGGCGGACGTCCTCTCGAAGCTTGGATCCACCCGCGCTCAAGTACCGGCGGGTGTCTTCGTTCACGAGCTTCACGCGCCATCCATCCCCGTGCGGCGCCATCGACCATCGTCTCGGCCCATCCACCAGTGGGCGGAGGTCATGATGATCGACGTGGACGGAGGCAACCCTTCATCGACTACCTCGGCAAGCGAGAAGGTCCCCTCCGAGCAAGACCGCGGCCGAACAACTCGTCCGCCGCGCCAAGTCCTACGTCCTCGTCGGGAGACAAGCTTTACAAGCGGGGCGCATCTTCTCGGAGTACTCATGAAGTGCGTCCCTCGTGAAGAAGGCAAGGACATCTTGGAGGAGATCCACAAGGGCGTCTCGCGGCAACCACGCGTCATCACGTATGCTTGGTCGGCAAGGCCTTTCGGCGAGCTTTCTACCGGCCCACAACTGCGGGAGACGCCGAAGAACTCGTCGAAGGTGCCAAGGATGTCGGTACTTCGCCAAGCGACAACACGTCCCAGCCTACAAGCTAGTCACCATACCGCCAACCTGGCCCTTCGCCTGCTGGGGGCTCGACATGATTGGGCCACTGCCAACTACGCCAGGTGGTTTCAACAGGGTATTGGTGGCCATCGACAAGTTCACCAAGTGGATCGAGGTCAAGCCGGTTACGTGCCCCAAGGCTGACAGAGTACTCGACTTCCTGGACGAACTCGTGCACCGCTACGGACTACCCCACCGCATCATCACAGACCTGGGCTCCAACTTCAACAACCACCAGTTCTGGGATTACTGCGAGAACAGCGGGATCGACGTCCGATACGTCTCAGTTGCCCATCCACGGGCCAACGGACAAGTCGAGCGCGCCAATGGGATGGTACTCGACGCTCTCAAGAAGCGGCTACACGACGCTGCTAACTCCAAAGGGGGCAAGTGGATCAAGGAACTACCCAACGCACTGCGGGGGCTGCCGGACTCAACCATCCAAGCCAACGGGGCAATCCCCCCTACTTCTCGGTCTACGGCTCCGAAGCAATCCTCCCTGCCGACGTCATATGGAACTCGCCGGCGGTGGAGCACTACGACGAAGGCGTCTCGGAAGACGACGGACGAGTTGACATCGATAGCCTCGAAGAAGCTCGGCGCGCCGGCCCTCGTCCAATCGGCAAGGTACCTAGAGGGTATCCGACGCTACCACGATCGCAACGTCAAGGAACTCTCCTTCAACGTTGGAGATCTTGTCCTCCGCCGTATCCGAACACGGAAGGACTTCACAAGCTCGGCTCCCCACGGGAAGGTCCCTTCACCGTGGCAAAGGTGGCCCAGGGCGGGCTCCTATCGCCTCCAAACACTCGAAGGCGAAGACATCAACAACTCGTGGAACGTCGACCGGCTCTCGTCCATTCTACGCCTAGTCTACACGACTACCCCGAGGTTCAAGTCTACACGACTTCATCAACACCCCCCTTGCCGTAAGCGGCCTCCGGGTCCCCGGCTCCGGTCTCGGACTTCTCCTCTCCGGGATCCGGCCCGCGCGGCTGCCTACGGACCACGGTCCGCGACGAGCGTCAATGACTCTAGCGGCGGTCTGCGAGAGACCACACTCTAAGATCCGGCCTACACGGCTACCTATGGATCTCCTTACCACCCCGCGGCTACCCGCTCCCGGCGCTATTCGGTATGTAAGCGGCCTCCGGGTCCAAGCGACTACTCTGTAACTACGGCCCTGGCCATCCAGGTGTACTTCTTCAGTAATAAAGTTTGATCGTTCATCAACTTATTTACTGTCTACTCCCTACAACGGGACCACTACTGTCGAGTACTACTACTCGCATCCACTCCACGATGGGGGCTCCGCACTCTGAGATCGCGACTACGAGTACTCATAGATGGAAATTTTCTTTCATTGATACTTAAGCAATTCATTACAATTGTTTTTTGTACAACCATGGCTACTAGCTATCTATTACAGGGCTACTGGAGGTTAAGCTTCTCAGCTACTTGCTCCGCGATGGGAGCCATCTGCTCCAGCAGCTCCGCATACTGCTCATCAGTGCAGTTGGCGGCTACCCCGCCGGTGACTACTTCCACTGGGGCCTCCGGGAAGTACGACTTCATGAAGGCCAAGACCTGCCTTGGGATCGACCTCGCCATGTGCTTCACATAGGCCGCTAGCCGGCTCGGAGCTTCCTTGAGGCGATCAACCAGTTGAGCAATCTTGGGGCCGCCCGGGTGCGGCACCAGGAGCCTCGCAATCGGCAGTGCGGCTTCCTCGAGCTCCTTCAGTTGGGCCCGCAGTGCCTCGCAGTCTTCATTCAACTTCTGCAAGGATTTGTAGCAGTTGACGAGATCGCGGTCAGATGCAATCCGGAGCTCCATGTGCTTCTCGCACTCGAAGGCAAGTTCTTTGTAGTCGAGCT
Organism: Cenchrus americanus; assembly: GCA_947561735.1. Classification (NCBI taxonomy): domain Eukaryota; kingdom Viridiplantae; phylum Streptophyta; class Magnoliopsida; order Poales; family Poaceae; genus Cenchrus; species Cenchrus americanus. The sequence goes on from OX387240.1 coordinate 140,845,712, forward strand.
CGAGTACCTTGCGGGCTTCTTGCTCCCGGTAGAAGAGATTCTTCATGCTCGTCTCTGAAGACTTCAGCTGCTCCACCTGGCCCTGAAGCTCTGCAACACAGCAACAGTATAGCGGGTCAAGACTACCTCTCGACCTCCAACAAGTACCCGACAAGATTCAGCGGCGTACCTTTGTTCTTGTTGCGGAGACCCTTGTTCTTCCGCACCAAGTCGTCGCCCTTCGCGTGAAATTCTTGGACATCGTTGTGGTATTTGGCGAAGGCGGCGTCGAGCTTCGACTGCATGGTAGCCGCGTGCTTCCGCGACTTCACAAGTTGCTCTTCCAGCGCCTCAGCCCGGAGCACCGCGTCACCATAGCCTTGCAGCATGTTGGACTTGTCGCGGGACCTCTCCGCAACATCCTGCATATACAACTCAAGTCAGACGACTACTCAACAACAGAGGATTGACTACTCAGAAGCTACGGCTACTTACCTTCATCCACTGCTCGGCCTAGCGGATCGCCTCCCGGATGCTTGGCCACTGTCGCCGGCTCGACAAGATCATCTGCGAGCAGCTCTATCCCGCCGCGACTACTCGCGGTGGCCTCCGTCATCGGCGCAGAGCGGATGGGCTCTGCGTCCTGGATCTCCGGGGAGCGGATGGCCACCTCCAGAGTGACCTCTGGCGACGTGGTGATCCCCTCTCCCCCGGCTGTCACGGTGGCCGCTTCGACGACTTCTCCCATAGGCTCGGCGGCTCCTCCTGCAGCCTTCGGGACCTCTGGTGTCGACTTCTGCATCTGCACCCCTGCAGGGATATCACCACCTTCAGCTTCAGCACCTGTCAAAAAGAAGATGAGTGCATCAGCGACTACGACTACTTCTCGAGGAGCTCCACAGCTTCAGAAGAGTACTCACCTTCGACTATGCTAGCCTCCGGCAACGGCGCTTCGGTAGCCGGTGGCTCGGGCACCGCCTGGGAAGCGAGAGAGTGGACTCCTAGGCGGCGGCGCGACTTCTTCCGCCACCGACGAAGAGGGTTCATCCCCCTCCCAGGACAGATCCGTGGATTTCCTGCAGAAGCACACACAATTGGTCGTCAGTCAACCTCGACTACTACAACAAGTACTACTCGGGAAGATGCAGTACTTACAAGTTCGACCGGACTATTGTCACGGCCGGGGCACCGAGGATGCTGGCGATGTCGACCAGTCCACCCTCGGCGGGCGCCTCCTCCTGCACCCCTGTGGCTACTGCCTCCTCCACAGCAGCGGCGGCGGCGCAGTGCTCTCTGTGCTCCCCGAAGCCACCACCTCTTCAACGGCGGCGGCTACGGGCTTCGTGCTCCCCTGTGGAGCAGGGGGCTGGCGCTCCAATTGCGCCAAGATCTCCTCGACAGTGGGGGCTGGACTACGACTTCCGGCTGGCTCCCCCACTGTGTCCCACACGCCTTCGTCGCCCTCTTCGACGGGCTCCGTTGGCGGCACCTCCAGCATACAAGGAAGACTGCTCATCAGCAAGGGTACTCGTGCGATGGGTACTCGATTACTCTAGTCAAGACATCTTACCTCCTGAGGCGTGGTCTCTGAGACCTTAAGCTTCTTTGCCACCCGCTTCCTGGCGGGGTTGCGCGGCTTCCGTGGCGGCGCAGCCAGGCTAGCCTCTAGGCTAGTCAAGGGGTCTTGCACCAGAGGCACATGAGGTAAGCCTGGGCGGCTAAACCTCAACTGCAACTGAAAACAGTCCTGCAACGTCTCGTCGTCATCGTCGTCAGAGGTGTCCTCCACGATGACGGTGTCATCGCCTACACCGACTTCTCGCCGCTCTTTGTCCTTGGCCTTCCCTTCCTTCGGGATCTCGATCCCGCTTGGAGGCGGCTGCGGCTCGGAGATGAACTTCTTCAAGTCATCCTGCAAGACACGAAGACGTCAGTAAGTCTACACCAAGTAATGACTACTTGACCAGGGGAGAACGACTACTCACCTCCTTTGGCGGGCGCGCGGCGGAGTACTCTTGGACAGGGCACGCCGTGTACGGTGGCATATCTTTGAAGATCCGCGACAACCTCTCAATGATGTCGCAGTCGTCCAGCTCGCCTCCGGGCATCCGCGACGTGTCGTCGTCGCCGGTGTACTCGAAGCCCAAGGTGTCTCGAGCCATCAACGGCTGCACCCTCCGCTTCATGAAACTGAAGGCCATGTGCTCGGCCCTCGGTCCCGCTTCCACGAGCACCTTGATGCGTGCCGGCGGCTCGGGAAGGCGGATTCCCCTCTGCATTGTGGGCTCCGTGTTCCACCACTCGCGGTGCACGGGCCGCCGTCCGCTCGGCTTCGGCGGGCGGGGTGGTGATTCGTGATGTAGAACCACCTTGTCTTCCGGTCGGTGTTGGAGTCAACAAGCTTGTACGCCGGATACGCTCCGCGACGTCTTCTCTCAGGCGGATGCGGCTCCTCCGACTACCCTTGGGGCCGGTGGCACTTGGGCGCGGCTTGACGCGGAAGAACTTCCGGAAAAGAATCCAGTGTGGCTTTATCCCAAGGAAGGCCTCGCAGAAGTGCACGAAGACCGCGGTGTGGAAGATGTCGTTGGGGTTCAGATTTAGGTACTCGACTCCATAGTACCCGAGGAGACCCTTGAAGAAATCGCTGGCCGGGAGCGCAAGACCGCGCTCCACGAACAGCGCGAACATTGGAATCTCGTCTTCGGCCTTCTCCATTGGATATGGATCTCCAGCAGCGGCCCTCCACATGTCGACCTCCTTTTCCCGGATGAACCTGCTATTCAGGAGGGTCAGCAGATCTTCCGTCTTCACCTTGGATTTCTTCCATTCACGGCTTGGATCAGCCCGTGGTGGAGACAATGGCGGCGCTACTCAGGTGGCGGCCGCGGCGGCCTCTTCGCGGCCCCTCTTCTTCTCGGCGGCCTTTGACGTCTTGAACGGTGACGGCTTCATCCTCCAAGTACAGGGCGTCTTCACGCGCATCCGCTCGGGGGCTACCCTAAAAGCTTTGGGTGGCGGCGCATTTGAATCTACTACGGCGGCAGCAAGCGCTGGGAGTGGATCTACTTCATATGGAATTGAAATGACTGCAGCTCGGATGGGTGAAAAACCCTAAGGCTTTTGGCTTCTATTTATAAGTCAAACCGGCTCCGCAACGGGCGGCTCGGATAAGTCCACGCGCGGCGACTTAGTGGGCGCGCGTGACCCTTCGTATTCTACTAGTCGACGCGCCTCACCTGCGGGGCTCGGCTACTTCTACTCGACTACCTAGGAAGCGGCTAGTCTCAAGAGCATCTCAGGACACATTCTTCAAGATGACCCTTCAATTCGAGAGGAAGTACTCGACTCAAGGCTCGGGGGCTCCGTGCCACGTGTCCTTCGGTTTTTTCTCTCCGGATTTTTCGGGATTTTCTTGCCAAGACTTCAGATGGACCCTCGGCCCAGGCACTGCGGCTCGGCCCAAGTCTCGGGGGCAACTCCATATGGAGTGCGATTTTGCAATCGCACCTCCATATCGGCCTCCGACTTCAAGACAAGACGGAGGCATTTTTTGAAGACCTTCGAAGGCAATATTCGAGGACGCTTGGAACTAGTCGAGAAGACTTCAAGATTGCTCAAACATCGGTGGAGTACATTCCAGCCTCGGGATGCTTCGACTACTCTTGAGGACTTTTGACTTGTAGCACTCGGGGACGCTTGAGGACTACTCCTTAAGGCGGTCAAGACTACTTGAAGCTATCCTTCTCGACTACAAAGTACTCGGGGGCTTGTCGTATGGACCTCCCTGGGCCCACTACCTCGGTGGGTACCAGGACCGACTACTCGGTGGGCCCACAGGGACTACCGGCTTGCGCTACACGGCACTCGAAGGCGTGGAGCACAAGGACTACACAGGAGTAGTACTCGATTAGGGAGCTGTACATGTTCTGCACTGTATGGAGGACTCCTAGACGTACTCGACTAGTACTCCCTCCCTACTCCGACTTGTAACCCTGCCTCCCGGACTATACAAGGCGAGGCGGGGACCTTTCTCTAGCATCAAACATCAACTCACGGCGTACTATTACACATCCTGTAATCGTACCCAATCAATCCAGAGCTACGCATCATACAGGACGTAGGGTATTACGCACTTCGCGGCCCGAACCTGTCTAAATTGTGTGCCACGTGTCTCTTCCTTCGAGTTACCGATCTCGGCGAGTCACATTCATCTACTTCGGGTACTCCCCTTAGTAGGTTGCCGGTCTAAAACACCGACAAGCATAGTAAAGGGCGTCAACTCGGCCTTCCTTTCTTTGACCCAAGACTGCGCCTACGGCGTAGTCACTTGCGTCACACATGATCTCGAAAGGTTGGCTCCAATCCGGAGGTTGGATGATGGGAGCACTCGCCAATGCATTCTTCAAGGTCTGGAATGCCGCTAGACACTTCTCATCAAAGTCGAAAGCCACATCCTTTTGAAGGAGATGTGTTAAAGGCTTCGTGATCTTTGAGAAGGCCTTAATAAATCTTCTATAGAAACCGGCATGGCCTAGAAAGCTCCTTAAGGACTTAACATCCGTAGGAGGTGGGAGTTGCTCAACCGTCTCTACCTTAGCCTTGTCCACTTCAATTCCTCTCTCGGATATAACATGTCCGAGCACTATGCCTTGCTTAACCATGAAGTGGCACTTTTCCCAATTTAACACCAAATCTACCTCCGCACACCTCATAAGGACCTTTTCTATGTTTGCTAAGCAATCCATGAACGTCTTCCCGTAAACGGAAAAATCATCCATAAACACTTCAACAATTTCTTCGATGAATTCCGAAAACACGGCCATCATGCAACGTTGAAAAGAGGCCGGAGCGTTGCATAGGCCGAAGGGCATCCTCCTATATGCAAACGTTCCATAAGGGCACGTAAACGTTGTCTTATGTTGATCTTCCGGGTGAATGGGATTTTGCATGAACCCCTAGTATCCATCGAGAAAGCAAAAATAAGCGTGGTTCGCTAACCTCTCGAGCATCTCGTCAATGAACGGTAGGGGGAAGTGATCGTTCTTCGTCGCTTTGTTAAGCTTACGATAATTGATACACATCCGCGACCCGGTCACGGTTCTTTGTGGTATCAATTCGTTCTTCTCATTCTTCACCACGGTCAAACCTCCTTTTTTCGGTACACAATGTACCAGGCTCACCCATTCGCTATGCGGAACCGGGTTGATGATTCCGGCATCAAGTAACTTGATAACCTCATTCTTCACCACCTCTCGCATGGCATGGGTTAGCCTCCTTTGGTGGTCTACTATGGGCTTACATTGGTCTTCCATTGGTATACGATGAGTGCAAAAGGCTGGGCTAATACCTTTGAGATCATTAATCGAATATCCAATCACCTTCCTATGTTTTTTAATAAAATCAGCAACGCTTCATTTTCTTCGGGACTCAACTCGTCGCTCACAATGACTGGATAAGTTTTGTATGGGCCCAAAAATTCGTATTTTAATCCCTTGGGCAAAGGTTTAAGGTCTACCTCGGGCACTTGTGCCTCCTCGGGTTTGATTTTTCCTATGTCTTCGAATTTCTCTTCCTCCAGACTACCATCATGCGGCTCTAAGCCTTTTGTTGCTTCCTCTAGTTCTTCATCTTGTTGATTACTAATTTGATTTTCTATTGCTCTTTGCAGCGGGTCTCTAAGGGTTTCAACAAAACAAAGGCTATCTATCTCTTCTACTTCTTCATCTTCGGGAGGAAAGGGTGTAAGGTGTTTAGAAGCACGAAGAAAGTTATATGTGTACTTTGTTCCATTAAGGTTCATTGTTACTTTGCCTTCTCCGGCATCTAACACGGCATCAACCAACTTAAGAAAAGGCCTACCTAAGATTATGTGATCATGATTACTATGGTAAGCATCAATAACAAAGAAATCGGTTGGTATGTAGTTTCTAGAGATTTTTACATTCATGTTGCAAGCAATACCTAGAGGTTTGATAGTTCTACCATCTCCAATAATTAATTTCGTTGATGTTGGAGCTAAGTCTAGGTTGTGGTCTTGAACTTTATCATAAATTTTAGAAGATAGAACACTTACTTGGGCTCCGATGTCGCATAAAGCTTTGCATTGAACTCCGTTGATCTCGCAACTCAAGTGTGGTGTCATCTTCTCTTCTTCCTCAGATCCTATTGCGTAGATTTCGGCGAGGCGAGCATATGGTGATGCTTCGGGCTTGATCCCCATGATTCTCTTCACCTCGGCTATGTGTTCCGGATCCACTACGTCATCTCCAAAGAGCTTTTGAAAAATCTCACCTGTGGTTTCAAAGTCGTATGAATTTTCTGCTTTCTTCTCCGGTGGGAAATCCACTTCCAATGCTCTCGCCATTCCCTTTTGATTAGGGAACGGTCTTCTCTTGTCGAATACTTCTTCGTAATCAATAGGAATCCAATCCATTGGTTCGAACTACCTTAGTGGCTTTGCGGTTGACATGCTTCTCTTGTTCGTCTCCTTTGGTACGGCGAAGTCGACGTTTGGTGTAGTTCTTGACTTGATGTGTTCTTGTTCAAGCTTTTCCATGATTGGTTCCTATTTTGTGACTTCCGGGGTTGCCTCTTTAGAAAAATCAGCACACTTCTTCTTCCTCGAATTATATTCCAGCTCTTCCGTAAGTCTTGTTTCCCAATCTCTTCGCATGGCAGCCGCTTTACTAATTTTTTGTAGAAGTTGGGCGGCTTCCGTGAGTGTTTTCTCCATGAGATCCCCACCTGCACACATTTCGACATGTTGCATGCAACTAGGGGTTAGGAAAAGAAAAATGTATGCAAGAGTACGTCACCGGTGAAGTCGAGTTTTGGTCCTTGTTCGATTAACCCATTAAACCTATCCTAGGCTTGGTCTATCCCTTCCTCTTCTCCTTGCATGAAAGTGATCACTTGCCTCCTTAGATGTTGAACCTTGCTAATTGGAAAAATCTTCTCGCAAAACTTCTTTGTCAACTTGTTCCAATTGCCTTCAACTTCAAAGGACGCAAACGAATACCATGTCTTTGCATTGCCGGCAAGTGAGTAGGGAAAGAGATTCCATTTGAACCATTCATCAGGAACTCCTTCTTGACGCACCGTGTTGCATATTGTTGTGAAATCCCTTATATGTCTATATGGGTTCTCCGTAACCATCCCATCAAATGGGTTCGCCGCCACCATCTCGATGATCTTGGATTTAATCTCATACTTGGTCGATTCGAGCTTCGAATCCGACTCTTGTACTTTTATGTCTTCACATCGAGGGCTATCGCAATCCCTTAGTGATTTCTCCAGTTCTTCCACGGGTTGATTAACGAACGCCATCTAGACAATAAGATAAAAACAAAAACAAAAACAAAACAAAGCGTTTTTCTAGATAATTTGTGTTAGATATAGCAAACAAAAGATAAACTAGAATATAAAACTAAGTTAGATGCAAATCAAACGATGTAAACTAACTTGCTCCCCGGCAACGGCGCCAGAAAAAGGGGCTTGTTGACGGATAAAAGACGTATCCCTCTACGATCCGCAAGCGTACGGACCCCACACCTTTTTCACCACGGGATTCCCAAGGTTCTTGTCAATCTGCGGAGCAAGGGGATTACAAGCGTTCGATCTACAACGACACACTAGCCACTAAAACCCTAACTATTATTATGCTAGAAAACAACTAAACTACACTAGAGAGAATGATTAAGATATCAAGATAAAAGACACTCGCCCACGGGTCTACAATACTAGAGCATGCAATCGCTTAAAGACATGAAAACCAATCTAACCTATCGGGGTTGTGACCACGGTTTCGCCCTTTCCCTCCTCTCATACTGTCACTACGCGAAGGTATTCATGACTAGACCTTTGATGGACACGACGTATTGAATGGATCTAAGGAAGCATCGAGGCCTATACTCCCTTTACGGCATGCTAGCTAACCTTAAGCATGAAAGTATATTGAACACAAGATGATAGATAGATAATCTGACAAAGTGCGATTACATCTCAAGATCGATTACAACCCATGGACGAATGAGAAGATTACCCCATCAAGGTGCTGATCATGGCACCGTTGACATGGTTTCCCTTCCGACGGTGTCTTCCTTCTTCTCCACGAGAGGGTGCTTCCTTCGAGGTGGTTGACCTCCCTCCGGAGATCCTCCTCCTCTCTCTAGCTTGTGTATGGCCTTCTGGTGCGAATGACTCCCTCCATAGTGTTGGCGGCGCCTCATGGCTTTTAGGGTTGAAGATCCTTCGGGTGCAAGGAAAACGGGACCGAACCGGCGCCAGAACTGGGCTGGGCCGGCCGGCCTGGGCCCACTTCGGCCCGGTTCGGTCGCCCCTTTTGCTCCGTGGGTCTTTATGCACTTATGTACTTTGCCCCCGCCACTTGCATGATTTTGATGATGTTATCCTCACGTCCAAGATGGAGGTTCTCTTCGCATGAAGTTCGATCTTTTACGCTTCAATCCCCGGGGGTGTTCCTCGTAGCACTTCGGTCCTTGCCACCTTTGGAAGTGATTTCATCAAGCTCATGAACACGAACAAGACTCCGTAAATGCTCCTTTGAACTTGTTGCGAATCCGTCCTTTATGTCCATGTTTTCCTACATAAACGCAACACTTCCAAATGCATGCACAAAGATGAACTTGTTATATGATTTGTGTGCCTAGTGGCGGGTTAGTTCCATAATCAAATCCAAACCAAAGTGTAATGAACATGCTAGGTGCACCAAAATACACCGTCAACATGGCTCCACTAACTCCTACACCTGGTTTCTCTCAAAGTTCTCTGACTCCTCATGCATGGCATTCACGAAATTAGGATTAGATAGAGCGTGTCCAATGTCTTTCGGCTCAAAGGTGGCCGTGTCATACGCTCATTGATGTCGCCGATGATTGCTGAGGGTGGGTGATCAACTTGAACGCGCCTCGGTGCCTCTCGCCTTGAGGCAACCTCCCCCTCAATAGCTACTTCCACTTGATCTTGCTGAATCGTAGGCGGTATAGGGGATGGACCTTCCTGCACCATAGTCGTCGTAGTGGAAGTAGAGGGTACACGGGTGGCTGGAGCTTCACCATCATCACCATCATCTTCTCCAGCATCATCCTCCTCGTCCCCAAAGATCTTGCCAACTTCATCATCACCTGCACACTCAAAGACAGACGAATTGCATGGTTGTGTCTCGTCGAAGGTCACCTCGCAAGTCTCCATGACTAGGTTAGTATCAAGGTTGAGCACACGAAATGCTCTAGAATGACTAGCATAACCCAAGAAAATACCATCGGAAGACCTCGACTCAAACTTATCAAGCCTACCCTTCTTGAGAATGAAGCACAGACAACCAAAAGCCCTGAAATGGATCACTCTAGGAGCTCTCCCGTGCATAAGCTCATAGCACGTCTTGTTCAAGAAGGCCCTCAGAAAAATCCGGTTCCCAACATGGCAAGCGGTATTCACCGCCTCAGCCCAATATCTCCACGGTGTCCTATGCTCATCAAGCATCATCTGAGCCATCTCACAAAGGGAACAATTTTTCCTCTCAACCACACCATTCTAACAAACCACATATGGAGAAGAGAACTGATGTTCATGACCCAAATCACGACAAAAGGTTTGAAATGAGAGTTTTTAAATTCACCGCCATTGTCGCTACGATTAGCTCGAACAACATCTCCATGTCTCTCGTTCTTGCCATGCCTACACGGAGCACATACCAAGTCCTTTTGGTATTTCAACTTTGGCAATCCTCGGACTAATCCTAGCCCACTCAAGCGTGACAACAAGTCAAAACTCAAGTGATCTAGTCTCCTATGTCGGTGTTTTAGACCGGCAACCTACTAAGGGGAGTACCCGAAGTAGATGAATGTGACTCGCCGAGATCGGTAACTCGAAGGAAGAGACACGTGGCACACAATTTAGACAGGTTCGGGCCGCGAGGTGCGAAATACCCTACGTCTCGTATGCTTGCGTAGCTCGGGATTGATTGGGTACGATTACGGGATGTGTAATACTACGCCGTGAGTTGATGTTTGATGCTAGAGAAAGGTCCCCGCCTCGCCTTATATAGTCGGGAGGCGGGGTTACAAGTCGGACTAGGGAGAGAGTACTAGCCGAGTACGTCTAGGAGTCCTCCATACGGTGCGAAACATGTACGGCTCCCTAACCGAGTACTACTCTTGTGTAGTCCTTGTGCTCCATGCCTTCGAGTGCCGTGTAGCGCAAGCCGGTAGTCCCGAGGGCCCACCGAGTAGTCGGTCCCGGTACCCACCGAGGTAGTGGGCCCGGGGAGGTCCATACGACAAGCCCCCGAGTACTTTGCGGTCGAGAAGGATAGCTTCAAGTAGTCTTGACGGCCTTAACGAGTAGTCCTCAAGCGTCCCTGAGTGTTACAAGTCAAACGTCCTCAAGAGTAGTCGAAGCATCCCGAGGCTGGAATGTACTCCAGCTGATGTTTGAGCAATCTTGAAGTCTTCTCGAGTAGTTCCAAGCGTCCTCGAATACTGCCTTCGAAGGTCTTCAAAAAATGCCCGTCTTGTCTTGAAGCCGGAGCTGATATGGAGGTGCGATTGCAAAATCGCACTCCATATGGAGTAGCCCCCGAGACTTGGGCTGAGCCGCAGGCTCTGGCTGAGGGTCCATCGAAGTCTTGACAAGCAAATCTCGAAAAATCCGGAGAGAAAAACCGAAGGACACGTGGCACGGAGCCCCCGAGCCTTGAGTCGAGTACTTCCTCTCGAATTGAAGGGTCATCTTGAAGAATGTGTCCTGAGACGCTCTTGAGACTAGCCGCTTCCCAGGTAGTCGAGTAGAAGTAGCCGAGCCCCCGAGGTGAGGCGCGTCGACTAGTAGAATATGAAGGGTCACGCGGAGCTGCTGAGTCAGCCGCGCGTGGACTTATCCAGCCGCCCGTTGCGGAGCCGGTTTGACTTATAAATAGAAGCCAAAACCCTTAGGGTTTTTCACCCATCCGAGCTGCAGTCATTTTGATTCCATCTGAAGTAGATCCACTCCCAGCGCTTGCTGCCGCCGTAGTAGATTCAAGTGCGCCGCCACCCAAAGCTTTTAGGGTAGCCCCCGAGCGGATGCGCGTGAAGACGCCCTGTACTTGGAGGATGAAGCCGTCACCGTCCAAGACGTCGAAGGCCGCCGGGAAGAAGAGGGGCCGCGAAGAGGCCGCCGCGGCCGCCACCGGAGTAGCGCCGCCAATGTCTCCACCACGGGCTGATCCAAGCCGTGAATGGAAGAAATCCAAGGTGAAGACGGAAGATCTGCTGACCCTCCTGAATAGTGGGTTCATCCGGGAAAAGGAGGTCGACATGTGGAGGGCCGCTGCTGGAGATCCATATCCAATGGAGAAGGCCGAAGACGAGATTCCAATGTTCGCGCGGTTCGTGGAGCGCGGTCTTGCGCTCCCGGCCAGCGATTTGTTCAAGGTTCTCCTCGGGTACTATGGAGTCGAGTACCTGAATCTGAACCCCAACGGCATCTTCCACACCGCAGTCTTCGTGCACTTCTGCGAGGCCTTCCTTGGGATAAAGCCGCACTGGATTCTTTTCCGGAAGTTCTTCCGCGTCAAGCCGCAGCCAAGTGCCACCAGCCCAAGGGTAGTCGGAGGAGCCGGCATCCAGTTGAGAGAAGACGCCGCAGAGCAGTATCTGGCGTACAAGCTTGTTGACTCCAACACTGACAGGAAGACAAGGTGGTTCTACATCACGAATCACCACCTCGGCCTGCTGAAGTCGAGCGGACGGCAGCCCAGGCACCGCGAGTGGTGGAACACGGAGCCCACCATGCAGGAGGGAATCCAGCTTCCCGAGCTGCTGGCACACATCAAGGTGCTCAGGGAAGCGGGACTGAGGGCCGAGCACGTGGCCTTCAGTTTCATGAAGCGGAGGGTGCAGCCGTTGATGGCTCGAGACACCTTGGGCTTCGAGTGCACCGGCGATGATGACACGTCGCGGATGCCCGGAGGCGAGCTGGACGACAGCGACATCATTGAGAGGCTGTCGCGGATCTTCAAAGATATGCCGCCGTACACGGCGTGCCCTGTCCAAGAGTACTCCGCCGCGCGCCCGCCAAAGGAGGTGAGTAGTCGTTCTCCCCTGGTCGAGTAGTCATTACTTGGCGTAGACTTACTGACGTCTTCGTGTCTTGCAGGATGACTTGAAGAAGTTCATCTCCGAGCCGCAGCCACCTCCCAGCGGGATCGAGATCCCGAAGGAAGGGAAGGCCAAGGACAAAGAGCAGCGAGAAGTCGGTGTAGGCGATGACACCGTCATCGTGGAGGACACCTCCGACGACGATGACGACGATGACGACGAGACGTTGCAGGACCGTTTTCAGTTGCGGTCGAGGTTTAGCCGCCCAGGCTTACCTCATGTGCCTCTGGTGCAAGACCCCCTGACTAGCCTAGAGGCTAGCCTGGCTGCGCCGCCACGGAAGCCGCGCAACCCCGCCAGGAAGCGGGTGGCAAAGAAGCTTAAGGTCTCAGAGACCACGCCTCAGGAGGTAAGATGTCTTGACTAGAGTAATCGAGTACCCATCGCACGAGTACCCTGCTGATGAGCAGTCTTCCTTGTATGCAGGAGGTGCCGCCAACGGAGCCCGTCGAAGAGGGCGACGAAGGCGTGTGGGACACAGTGGGGGAGCCAGCCGGAAGTCGTAGTCCAGCCCCCACTGTTGAGGAGCTCTTGGCAAAATTGGAGCGCCAGCCCCCTGCTCCACAGGGGAGCACGGAGCCCGTAGCCGCCGCCGTTGAAGAGGTGGTGGCTTCGAAGCGCGAGAGAGCACCGCGCCGCCGCCGCCGCCGTGGAAGAGGCGCAGCCACGGGGGTGCGGGAGGAGGCGCCCGCCGAGGGTGGGCCGGTCGACATCGCCGGCATCCTCGGTGCCCCGACAGCTGTGACAATAGTCCGGTCGAACTTGTAAGTACCGCATCTTCCCGAGTAGTACTTGTTGTAGTAGTCGAGGTTGATCGACGACCAATTGTGTGTGCTTCTCGGAAATCCACGGATACGTCCGGGAGGGGGGATGAACCCTCTTCGTGGGTGGCGGAAGAAGTCGCGCCGCCCACCGAGGAGTCCGCTCCTCGCTTCCCGTGCGGTGCCCGAGCCACCGGCTACCGAAGCGCCGTTGCGGAGGCCGGCATAGTCGAAGGTGAGTACTCTTCGAAGCCGTGGAGCTCCTCGAGAAGTAGTCGTAGTCGCCGATGCACTCATCTTCTTTTGACGGTCTTTGAAGCCGAAGGTGGTGATATCCCTGCAGGGGTGCCGATGCGAGTCGACACCGAGAGGTCCGGAGGGCCGCATGAGAAGCCCCCGAGCCTATGGGAGAAGTCGTCGAAGCGGCCGGCCGTGACAGCCGGGGAGAGGGGATCACCACGTCGCCGAGAGGTCGCTCCGGGAGGTGGCGATCCACTCCCCGAGATCCGGGATGCGAGCCCATCCGCTTTGCGCCGATGACGGAGGCCACCGCGAGTAGTCGCGGCGGGATAGAACCGCTCGCGGATGATCTTGTCGAGCGGCGACGGTGGCCAAGCATCCGGAGGCGATCCTCCAGGCCGAGCAGTGGATGAAGGTAAGTAGCCGTAGCTTCTGAGTAGTCAATCCTCTGTTGTGGAGTACTCGTCTGACTTGAGTTGTATATGCAGGACGTTGCGGAGAGGTCCCGCGACAAGTACAACATGCTGCAAGGCTATGGTGATGCGGTGCTCCGGGCTGAGGCACTGGAAGAGCAACTTATGAAGTCGCGGAAGCACGTGGCTGCCATGCAGTCGAAGCTCGACGCCGCCTTCGCCAAATACCACAACGATGTCCAAGAATTGCAGGCAAAGGGCGATGACTTGGTGCGGAAGAACAAGGGTCTCCGCAACAAGAACAAAGGTACGCCGCTGAATCTTGTCGGGTACTTGTTGGAGGTCGAGAGGTAGTCTTGACCCGCTATACTGTTGCTGTGTTGCAGAGCTTGAGGGCCAGGTGGAGCGGGAAGTCTTCGAGACGAGCATGAATAATCTCTTCTACGGGAGCAAGAAGCCCGCCAGGTACTCGAGCTCGACTACAAAGAACTTGCCTTCGAGTGCGAGAAGCACATGGAGCTCCGGATTGCATCTGACCGCGATCTCGTCAACTGCTACAAATCCTTGCAGAAGTTGAATGAAGACTGCGAGGCACTGCAGGCCCAACTGAAGGAGCTCGAGGAAGCCGCACTGCCGATCGCAAGGCTCCTGGTGCCGCACCCGGGTGGCCCCAAGATAGCTTCACTGGTGGATCGCCTCAAGGAAGCTCCGAGCCGGCTGGCGGCCTATGTGAAGCACATGGCGAGGTCGATCCCAAGGAAGGTCTTGGCCTTCATGAAGTCGTACTTCCCGAAGGCCCTAGTGGAAGTAGTCGCCGGCGGGGTAGCCGCCAACTGCACTGATGAGAAGGCTCCCATCGCGGAGCAAGTAGCCGAGAAGCCGAATCTCCGGTAGCCCCGTAATAGATAGCTAGCAACGGGGTTGTACAAAAAACAATTGTAATGAATTGCTTAAGTATCGATGAAAGAAAATTTCCAGCAATGAGTACTCGTAGTCGCGATCCCAGAGTGCAGAGCCCCCATCGTGGAGTGGATGCGAGTAGTCGTACTCGGCAGTAGTGGTCCCGTTGTAGGGAGTAGATAGTAAAGAAGTTGATGAACGATTAAACTTTATTACTGAAGAAGTACACCTGGATGGCCAGGGCCGTAGTTACAGAGTAGTCGCTTGGACCCGGAGGCCGCTTACGGTCGAATAGCGCCGGAGCGGGTAGCCGCTTACGGCGCAAGTAGATCCGTAGGTAGCCGTGTAGGCCGGATCGTAGATCCGTAGGTAGCCGTGTAGGCCGGATCTTAGAGTGTGGTCTCTCGGTAGACCGCCGCTAGAGTCCTTGATGCTTGTCGCGGCCCGGGTCCGTAGGTAGCCGCGCGGGCTGGATCCTGGAGAGGAGAAGTCCGGAGACTGGAGCCAGGACCCGGAGGCCGCTTACGGCAAGGGGGGTGTAGATGTATTCGTGTAGACTTGAACCCCGGGGTAGTCGTGTAGACTAGGCGTAGAATCGACAGAGCTGGTCGATGTTCCACGAGTTGTTGATGTCTTCGCCTTTGAGTGTTTGGAGGCGATAGGAGCCCGGCCCAGTCACCTTTGCCGCGGTGAAGGGACCTTCCCAGGAGGAGCTGAGCTTGTGAAGTCCTTCCGTGTTCTGGATACGGCGGAGGACAAGATCTCCAACGTTGAAGGAGCGTTCCTTGACGTTGCAATCGTGGTAGCGTCGGATACCCTCTAGGTACCTTGCTGATTGGACGAGGGCAGCACAGCGAGCTTCTTCAAGGCTATCGATGTCAACTCGTCCGTCGTCTTCCGAGACGCCTTCGTCATAGTGCTCCACTGCTGGCGAGTTCCATATGACATCGGCAGGGAGGATTGCTTCGGAGCCCTAGACCAGGAAGTAGGGGGATTGCCCCGTTGGCTTGGATGGCTGAGTCCGCAGCCCCCAAAGTGCGTTGGGTAGTTCCTTGATCCACTTGCCCCCTTTGAAGTTAGTAGCGTCGTGTAGCCGCTTCTTGAGAGCGTCGAGTACCATCCCATTGGCGCGCTCGACTTGTCCGTTGGCCCGTGGATGGGCAACTGAGACGTATCGGACATCGATCCCGCTGTTCTCACAGTACTCCCAGAAGCGGTGGTTATTGAAGTTGGAGCCCGTGTCTGTGATGATGGGGTGGGGTAGTCCGTAGCGGTGCACGAGTTCATCCAGGAAGTCGAGTACTCTGTCAGCCTTGGGGCACGTAACCGGCTTGACCTCGATCCACTTGGTGAACTTGTCGATGGCCACCAATACCCTGTTGAAACCACCTGGCGCAGTTGGCAGTGGCCCAATCATGTCGAGCCCCCAGCAGGCGAAGGGCCAGGTTGGCGGTATGGTGACTAGCTTGTAGGCTGGGACGTGTTGCTGCTTGGCGAAGTACTGACATCCTTGGCACCTTCTGACGAGTTCTTCGGCGTCGCCCAGAGCTGTGGTCCAGTAGAAAGCTCGCCAGAAGGCCTTGCTGACCAGCGTACGTGATGACGCGTGGTTGCCGCAGACGCCCTTGTGGATCTCCTCCAAGATGTCCTTGCCTTCTTCACGAGGGATGCACTTCATGAGTACTCCAGAAGATGCGCCCCGCTTGTAAAGCTTGTCTCCGACGAGGACGTAGGACTTGGCGCGGCGGACGAGTTGTTCAGCCGCGTTCTTGTCGGAGGGGACCTTCTGCTCGCTGAGGTAGTCGATGAAGGGTTGCCTCCAGTCCACGTCGATCATCATGACCTCCCCGCCCGCCGTGGTGGATGGGCCCGGGACAAGGGTCGGTGGCGCTGGCTCCGGGATGGATGGCGCGTGAAGCTCGTGAACGAAGACACCCGCTGGTACTTGAGCGCGGGTGGATCCAAGCTTCGAGAAGACGTCCGCTGCAACGTTGTTGTCGCGGACGATGTGATGGAACTCGAGACCATAGAACTTGTTCTCGAGCTTGCGGACTTCTAGGCAGTAGGCTTCCATGTTCTCCTTGTTGCGGTCCCAGGACTTGTTGACTTGGTTGATGACCACTGCGGAGTCGCCATAGACCAGTAGCCGCTTGATGCCTAGTGAAGCCGCGAGGCGGAGCCCGTGTAGGAGAGCTTCGTACTCGGCTTCGTTGTTTGAGACCTTCCGGAAGATGCGGGATGTACTTGACTTGTTCGCCCGTTGGAGAGATCGGGGAGTACCCCCGCACTTGTAACCTCGAGGTTGAGTGAGCCGTCAAAGTACATCACCCAATGCTCGGTCGCACGGTGGGAGTAGGTAGGCGGTTCTCTGCCACTCCGCCATGAAGTCGACTAGTGCTGCGACTTGATGGCCGTGCGTGGCTTGAAGTCGATAGTGAGGGCGCCGAGCTCGACGGCCCACTTGGAGATTCTTCCGGTAGCATCTTGGTTCCGCGGGATGTCGCCGAGCGGGTAGTCGGTGACGATGGAGATCGAGTACTGCGCCGGAAGTAGTGTCGTAGCTTCGCGAGGTGATGAGTACCGCGTACGGTAGCTTCCCGCACGGTCGATAGCGGGCCTTGGACTCGATAGAACCTCGGCGACGAAGTATACTAGGCGCCGGGGACTCGGGTAGGCGTGGCCGTCTTCATGCCGCTCGACAACGATGGCGATCGACCACGTGAGTAGCGCGGCTAGGTAGAGCGATGTTGCTTGCCCTTGTGAGGAGCCGTGAGGATCGGTGGCTTTGATAGGAAGTCCTTGAGCCGGGCAAGGGCTTGATCCGCCTCTCGGAGTCCACACGAACTTCTCTTGATGCTTGAGTAGTTTGAAGAAGGGGAGTCCCCCGTTCTCCTAGCCTCGAGATGAATGCGGTTCGGCGCCGCCATGCACCCCGTCGGCTTCGGACATCTTTGATGCTCGTGGGAGCTTGCATGCCTGGTGATGGCGGAGATCTTCTCGGGGTTGGCTTCGATGGCGCGGGCGGGCCGATGATGAAGCCGAGTAGTTTTCCCCGAAGGTACGCCGAAGACGCACTTGTTCGGGTTGAGCTTCCGGCGGTACTCGCGCGGTGATGCGAAGGTCTCTTCAAGGTCGTTGATGAGGGTACGGAGGTTCGGTCTTGACGACCACGTCATCCACGTAGGCCTCGACGTTCTTGTTGAGCCGCCTCTTGAAGCGAGGCCCGGATAGCTCATTGGTAGGTAGCGCCGGCGTTCTTCACCCCGAAGGACATGGTCGTATAGCGATACGCACCAAACGGGGTGATGAACGCGGTCTTCTCTCGGTCTTCTTCCTTGATCGTGATGCGGTGGTACCGGAGTAGCGATCGAGGAAGCGAGCGGTCGCAAAGCACGCCGTGGAGTCGATGACTTGATCAATCCGCGGCAACCCGAAGGGGTCCTTGGGGCAGTGCTTATTGAGGTCGGTGTAGTCGACGCACATCCTCCACTCGTTCGAGTTCTTCTTGCGGACGAGGACAGGGTTGGCAAGCCACTCAGGATGGAAGACTTCTCTGATGAAGCCAGCCGCGAGTAGTTTGGCGAGTTCCTTCTTGATGGCGTCCCGTCTGTCGTCGGCAAAGCGTCGGAGGTGTTGTCGCTTGGGGGTGGCCTTAGGATCGACGTTGAGGCAGTGCTCAATCGGCTCCCCGGGCACTCACGGCATGTCCGTCGGCTTCCACGCGAAGATGTCGCGGTTAGCCCGAAGGAAGCTGATGAGCGCGTCTTCCTATTTGGGGTCGAGGCCTGCCCCAATGGTGGTGGTCTTGCTGGGATCGCTTGTTCCAAGGTCGATCGTCTTGACGAGTACCTCCTCAGGTGGCTGAGGCTTGTTGGCGCTGTCAGACTTCTCTGGGATGTCGAGTTCACTTGTGGCAAGCTTCTTCGACGCAGCGTAGACCTCCATCATCGCGTTGGGTACTTGATTTGTGGAGGCGATCTCCACGGCTTCTGTGTCGCAGTCGTGGGAGATCTTCAGGTCCCCTTGGAGGGAGAGTACACCGGCTGGGCTTGGCATCTTGAGTACCAAGTAGGTGTAGTGGGGCACCGCCATGAACTTGGCGATGGCCGGTCTGCCGAGGATGGCGTGGTAGGAGGTCTCGAAATCCGCGACCTCGAACTTGATGTACTCGGTACGATAGTTGTCCCGAGATGCCTCGAAGGTGACTGGCAGGACCACTGAGCCCAGTGGAATAGCCGCGTTGCCGGGGACGATGCCGTAGAAGGGCGTGTTGCTCTTGGTGAGCATATGAGTGATGTCGAGCTTCATTTTCTTCATGGTCTCGGTGAAGAGGACTTTGAGCCCGCTTCCACCGTCGATGAGTACCTTGTTGAGTTTGGAGCCCGCCACCACCGGTTTCGGGACGAGGGGGAACCGTCCTGGTTCAGAGAAGCTGGTCCATTGATCCGCGCGGGAGAAGGTGATGGGTACCTCCGACCACCTGAGAGGGGTCGGGACCGCTGGCTCAATGGACATCACTTCACGACGGGTAGCCTTCTGCTCCCGCCTGCTGGGCAGTCCGCCGAAGAGGACGTTGACGGTCTTGTCGGGCTCCTGGAAGTCGTTGTTGTCGCCGTCCTTCTTCTTGCCCTTTTGGTCATGAGGGTGCGGTGGCTCTGGCGTCTCCTTGAGTGCGTGCCTGAGTTGGTAGCACTATTCGGTGGTGTGGTTGCCCTTTGGATGCCACGGGCACTTCTCCTTTAGTAGGTCTTTGAAGCCGCCGGAGTTCTTCTTCGAGTTCGCTTTCGCAGGGCGCTGGATAGCCGCGACAGTGTTGTCTGGCTTGCGCTTGCGGTTGGGACCCGAGTAGTAGTAGTAGTTGTTGTTGTTGCGGTCGCCCTGGTTTGCGTTGCTGCCGCTGCCGCCGCCCTGGTTCTGCTTGGTCTTGCCGCGGATGGCGTCGTATTTGGCATTGGCCTTGTCTTCTTCATCCGCCCAGGACGTGATCATGTCCTTGAGGTGGGGGATGGACTGGGCGGCGACGGCGAAGTCTTCAAAGGTGCGACGGTTATAGAGACCGTCTTGGAAGAGGTCGATGACCTCCTTGTCGGTGACGTCGACGACGGTAGCGCGCTTTTCAAAAAAGCGGCGCATGTACTTGTGGAGGGTCTCGCCTTGTTCCTGCTTGATCATGGCTGTTCGCGTGGCGTCGGCCGCCGCGGCTGCCGCCACCTCCAGCCCTCCTGTTGGCCCCATGATTCGAGCTGCCGCCGTCGGCCGCCGCCGCCGTCGGGATCGTTGCCGCCCCCGCCGGCCGGAGCGCGGTGAGGGACGACTTCTCGGTTGCTGTGGTCGCGCTGCGAAGGTCCGCCGGCGTTGGAGCGACGACGGTTTGGCTCGGCTGGGAGGTCAGCTCGAGTACGGTTGGGACCGTTGTTGACGCCGCGACTTGTGGCTTCGTTGTCGCGGGGTCCGGGCCGGAGGAGGCCGGTTGACTGCGTTGTCGACCCGCATGAAGTAGGCGTCTTCAGCGAGCTTGGCGATGACCTCTCCAGCGCGTATGCCCTGAGCCTGGCGTGCGATCGATGTGATCGACATGAGGCATTGCTCAGGGGTAGTGTGTACTCTCCTCTCGACCGCCTCGAGAGCTTCCGCAACATTGCGGACGGGGAAGTTGTCGCGGAGGCGCCGACCACGTTCGTTGCGCTTCCGGTTACGCTCACGTCGAGCGTCTCTGTCTGCAGGGTTCTCGTTCGGTGGAGCATCAGCAGAGAGCTCGTCGGAGGAGATGTCTTCCAGGTACTTGTCCTCGGCGGGTGCTCGAAGACCCCGGGGTGTCGCCGGCGGCCATGAAGACCCGGCGATCGGGGGTACCAAGGGGCCGGACTCATAGGGTGCCACCTCAGTTGGTGTGCTTGAGTCAGCCCGGGCTAGGGGTGTTCCCTCCTGGAATGGTAGCGAGTCGATGTAGGCGACGTAGCGTGAGTCCCCCTTTATCAGGTCAGCAGGTTTGCGGTCGGCCGATGGGACGTATCTCCCGGCCGGCGTGGATGTTATAACCAGCCCAGAGGTTGGCCCTGACAAGGGGAGCTCGGTGGAGTTGTCCTCGGACTCGGTCTCCTCGGGGGTCCGACCCGAAGTCGAACTCGTAATCCGGGTTTGAGTAGAACTCGGAGAGAGGGCCCGGAGTCCGAAGCGCGATCGGGGGGTGGCGTCGGAGTCCGAGTTGCACTCGGGTACGGGCTCCTTGCCGGCCGGCGCGGGGTGGGAGCCCCCTTGCGGGCCGGTTGAGGATGCGGGGGCCACGCGCGGAGCGCTCGCGAGGTGAGGGGATCGCTGCGATGGGCCGAGCGGCCGGCTCGCATGCGATGGCCCATGGCGACGTCGAGTTCGAGTTAGAAGCGGACTCGAGCTCGAAGTCAGCGTGGTGGTTGAAGAGCGAAATTTCGCCGAACTTGCCGGCGAGTTCGCTTGTGACAACTTCGGGAAGCGTCACAAAGCCTGTCTTCGGGTTGGGCTGCATGGTTAGGCGATGCTGGAAGGAGCCCGCGCCGTCAACAGTGCAGACCCAGGCGCCGAACACGAAGGTGTCGCCGCGGTTGAAGGCGACGGTTGGCTTGAAGTAGACGGGAGTCGTCGAGTTCGCCATGTGATCTCGGGCGAGACCCCCTACCTGGCGCGCCAGCTGTCGGTGTTTTAGACCGGCAACCTTCTAAGGGGAGTACCCGAAGTAGATGAATGTGACTCGCCGAGATCGGTAACTCGAAGGAAGAGACACGTGGCACACAATTTAGACAGATTCGGGCCGCGAGGTGCGTAATACCCTACGTCTGTCTTTGCGTAGCTACGGATTGATTGGGTACGATTACGGGATGTGTAATAGTACGTCGTGAGTTGATGTTTGATGCTAGAGAAAGGTCCCCGCCTCGCCTTATATAGTCGGGAGGCGGGGTTACAAGTCGGAGTAGGGAGAGAGGTACTAGTCAAGTACGTCTAGGAGTCCTCCATACAGTGCGGAACATGTACAGCTCCCTAACCGAGTACTACTCCTGTGTAGTCCTTGTGTTCCACGCCTTCAGGTGCCGTGTAGTGCAAGCCGGGTAGTCCCAGGGGCCCACCGAGTAGTCGGTCCTGGTACCCACCGAGGTAGTGGGCACAGGGAGGTCCATACGACATCCTATGCCATTTCCAAAGCTCCGCCGAAACACCAGCAACCAAACAACAAGAGGAACCAACACAATGAGAAAAATCGGCTCTGAAAATTTGACCCTCGAGAACAATCGTACACACAAGATCTCCTTGAGAATCCAAAACATGAGAACAACCCGCTTTGAAATGGACTTCAAAACCCTCATCAAGAAGTTGGGAGACAGAGAGAAGATTGTACCCCAAAGATTTGACAAGAGAAACACGCCTAAGAGTCACAGACTTACTCACCTTCACCATGCCCACTAAAAGCACTCTACCTTTCCCAATATCCCGAAAAGTGATGTACTCTTTGGTCATCACCGGTGTGAGGTTGGAGAACCACCGTCGATCTCCGGTCATGTGTCGAGAGCAACCGAAGTCAATCAACCAAAAGAGCCCTCCATGCCTCCCACCTGCAAAATAAAAAATGAGAGCGAGAGTGAGCAAAGGACTCAGCACTGGGGTTAGTACAAAACGAATCAAACTAGTGCCTCACCATTGGCTCAAACATGGGGTTAGCAAAATCCATCCTATCTCTCCTAGGTGGAACACCCACACATCCCCTTGGAGGACTACGCGTACCATGAAGGGGAGACCGTGGCCCGTAACACCTCTGGGACCTAAAACTGTGATCGTTCCCCCCATACTCGTATTGGCCACGAGCAAAGGAATGTCCAGCAAACTCACCACGCCCAAGCCCAATACGCCTACCACCTTGTCTATGTGGTGGGCCGTCGTATGGACCTCCCTAGGCCCACTACCTCGGTGGGTACCGGGACCGACTACTCGGTGGGCCCCCGGGACTACCGGCTTGCGCTACACGGCATGCGAAGGCGTGGAGCACAAGGACTACACGGGAGTAGTACTCGGTTAGGAAGGCGTGCATGTTCCGCACCGTACGAGAGGACTCCTAGACGTACTCGACTAGTACTCTCTTCCTACTCCGACTTGTAACCACCGCCTCCCGGACTATATAAGGCGAGCGGGGACCGATCTCCCTCATCCAATCTCATCTCATACAACTCACGGCGCATTATTGCACCATCGTGTAATCGTGCCCTATCAATCCAGAGCTACGCAGCATACAGGACGTAGGGTATTACGCACCTCGCGGCCCGAACCTGTCTAAATTGTGTGCCACGTGTCTCTTCCTTCGAGTTACCGATCTCGGCGAGTCACATTCATCTACTTCGGGTACTCCCCGTAGTAGGTTGCCGGTCTAAAACACCGACACGGGGCGCGCCGGGTAGGGGATCTCGCTCGAGATCACATGGCGAACTCGACGGCTTCCGTTCACATCAAGCCAACCGTCGCCTTCAACCGCGGCGACACCTTCGTCTTCGGCGCACCGGGTCCGCACTGCTGATGGCGCGGGCTCCTTCCAGCGCCGCCTGACCATGCAGCCCAACCCGAGGACAGGCCTCGTGACGCTTCCCGAAGTTGTCACAGGCGAACTCGCCGGCAAGTTCGGCGAAATTTCGCTCTTCAACCATCACGCTGACTTCGAGCTCGAGTCCGTCTCGAACCCGACGTCGCCATGGGTCGTCGCATGCGAGCCGGGCCGCTCGGCCATCGCAGGCGGTCCCTTCACCATGCCAGCGCTCCGCGCGTGGCCCCCGCGTCCTCAGCCGGGCCCGCACGGGGGCTCCTACACCACGCCGGGCCGGCAAGGAGCCCGTAACCGAGTACAACTCGGACTCCGACGCCGTCCCTGACCACGTCTCAGACTCCAGCCCTCTCTCCGAGTTCTACTCGAACCCGGACTACGAGTTCGACTTCGGGTCGGACCCTGAGGAGCCCGAGTCCGAAGATGACCCCACCGAGCTCCCCTTGTCGGGGCCGCCCTGCGGGCCGGTTATAAGATCGACGCCGGCCGAAGATACGTCTCGGCCGGACCGCAAGCTCGCCGAATCGACAAAGGAGGACTCACGCTACGTCGCCTACATCGACTCACTACCGTTCCGGAGGGAACACCACCGGCCCGGCCGACTCAAACACACCAGCCGAGGTGGCACCCTGCGAGTCTAGCTTGGGTACCCCCGATCGCCAAGTCTTCATGGCTGCCGGCGACAACACCCCAGGACCCTCAGGGCACGGCCGAAGACGGTGCACCGGAGGACATCTCCGCGGACGAGGGGCGTCCGCCAACGCGCCTCGCGGATGAGACCGTCGCCAACGGGGACGCCCGACGCGAACGCAACAGGGAAGCGTAGCGAACGGCGCCGGCGGCTCAGAGACAACCTTCCCATCCGCAACCTTGCGGAAGCTCTCGAGGCGGTCGAGAGCGAGTACACACCACCCCCGAGCGAGTGCCTCATATCGATCACGGCGATCGCACGACGAGCTCGGGGCATACGCGCCGGAGAGGTCATCGCCAAGCTCGGCCGAAGAAGCCTACTTCATGCGGGTCGACAACGAGTTAGCCAACCTCTCCCAGCTAAACCTCGCGACAACGAAGCTACTAGTCGCAGCGCTGACCCTGGCCCCAACCGTACTCGAGGCGACATCCCAGCTGATCCAAACCGTCGCCGCTCCAACGCCGGCGGACCTTCACGACAAGACCAAGGCAACCGAGAAGTCGTCCCCCACCGGTGCTCGGCCGGTGGCGGCGGCAACGACCCCGACGGCGGCGGCAGCGACGGCGGCAGCTCCAACCACGGGGCCAACAAGAAAGCTGGAGGCGGCGGCGCCGCGGCGGCCGTGGCCACGCGCATAGCCACGCCTCCGGTGCCTCTCATGGCGGGTACGATGCTCGCCAGAGGATCGAGGAGTTGCGGCAGAAGAAGTCGACCACCGCTGCTGAAGGCGACGGCTTCCCCCGCCTTCTCACCCCGGCTTCGCAACCTCGCTCCTCCCCGACAAGTTCAAGCCTTTGGGGATCACCAAGTACGACGCGAAGCGGATCCCATCCGGTGGCTCCGATGCTACGCCCTCTCCATCGAGAACGGCGGCGGCAACAACGACACCAAATGCCTCTACTTCCCCTTCCGTACGGACCAAGCTCCACTCACATGGCTCGAGTCGGCCCCGGACAAGCACTCGATCGACAAGTGGGACCAATCGAAGGAACAGGTTCACGAGCAACTTCGCGGCGCCATGGGCCGTTCGGGTACTCGCATGGACCTTGCCATGATCAAGCAGGAACAAGGCGAGACCCTCCGCAAGTACATGCGTCGTTTCTTCGACAAGCGCGCTACCGTCGTCGACGTCACCGACAAGGAGGTCATCGACCTCTTCCAGGACGGTCTCTACCATCGCCGCACCTTCGAGGACTTCGGTCGGCGCCGCCCCCGGTCCATCCCCCACCTCAACGACATGATCACGTCCTGGGCGGATGAAGAGGACAAGGCCAACGCCAAGTACGACGCCATCCGCGGCAAGTCCAAGCAGAACCAGGCGGCGGCGGCAGCAAGCAATGCAAACCGGGCGGCCGCAACAACAACAACAACAACAACTCGGGTTCCAACCGCAAGCGCAAGACAGACAACACCGTCGCGGCTATCCAGCGCCCTCCGAAAGGGAACTCGAAGAAGAACTCTGGCGGGTTCAAGGACCTGCTGAAGGAGAAGTGCCCGTGGCATCCAAACGGCAACCACACTACCGAGCAGTGCTACCGGCTCGGGCACGCACTCAAGGATACGCCGGAGCCACCGCACCCTCACGACCGAAGGGCAAGAAGAAGGACGGCGACGACAACGACTTCCAAGAGCCCGAGAAGACCGTCAACGTCCTCTTCGGCGGACCGCCGGCGGGCGGGAGCGAGAAGGCTACCCGTCGTGAAGTGATGTCCATCGAGCCGGCGGTTCGACCCCTCTCGGGTGGTCGGAGGTACCCATCACCTTCTCCCGCGCGGACCGGTGGGCTAGCTTCTCGAACCGGGACGGTTCCCTCTCGTCCCGAAACCAACGGTGGCGGGCTCCAAGCTCAACAAGGTGCTCATCGACGGCGGAAGCGGGCTCAACGCCCTCTTCACCAAAACATTGAAGAAGATGAACCTCGACGTCACCCCCATGCTCGACAAGAGCAGCATGCCTTTCTACGGCATCGTCCCGGAGCAACGCGGCTATCCCACCGGGCTCGGTGGTACGCCGATTACCTTCGGGGCGTCCGGGATAACTACCGCACCGAGTACATCAAGTTCGAGGTCGCGAATTTCGAGACTTCCTACCATGCCATCCTCGGCGGACCGGCCATCGCCAAGTTCATGGCGGTGCCCCACTACACCTACTTGGTACTCAAGATGCCAAGCCCGGCGGTGTACTCTCCCTCCACGGGGACTTGAAGATCTCTCACGACCGCGATACGAGAGGCCGTGGTGATCACTTCAACAAACCAAGTACCCAACCCGATGATGGAGGTCTATCTTTGCGTCGAAGAAGCTTGCCACAAGCGAACTCGACATCCGGAGAAGTCGACGGCGCCAACAAGCCTCGGCCACCGAGGAGGTACTCGTCAAGCGGTCGACCTCGGAACGGGCGACCCCGGCAAGACCACCACCATCGGGGCCGGCCTCGACCCCAAATAGGAAGACGCGCTCATCGGCTTCCTTCGGGCTAACCGCGACATCTTCGCGTGGAAGCCGACGGACATGCCGGGAGTGCCCGGGGAGCCGATCGAGCACCGCCTCAACGTCGATCCAAAGGCCACCCCCAAGCGAAAACACCTCCGACGCTTTGCCGACGACGGACGGGACGCCATCAAGAAGGAGCTCGCCAAGCTCCTAGCGGCCGGCTTCATCCGAGAAGTCTTCCACCCCGAGTGGCTCGCCAACCCCATCCTCGTCCGCAAGAAGAACTCGAACGAGTGGAGGATGTGCGTCGACTACACCGACCTCAACAAGCACGCGCCCAAGGACCCCTTCGGGTTGCCGCGGATTGATCAAGTCATCGACTCCACGGCGGGGCCGCGACTCGCTTCTGCTTCCTCGATCGCTACTCCGGGTACCACCGGATCGCAATCAAGGAAGAAGACCGAGGAGAAGACCGCGTTCATCACCCCGTTTGGCGCGTACTGCTACACGACCACGTCATTCGGGTTGAAGAACGCCGGCGCTACCTACCAACGGGCCATCCAGGACTGCTTCAAGCGGCAACTCAACAAGAACGTTGAGGCCTACGTGGATGACGTGGTTGTCAAAACCAGGGACTCCAGTACCCTCATCGACGACCTTGAAGAAACCTTCGCATCGCTACGCGAGTACTGCTGGAAGCTCAACCCGAACAAGTGCGTCTTCGGCGTCCCTTCGGGCAAACTACTCGGCTTCATCATCAACCAGCGCGGCATCGAAGCCAACCCCGAGAAGATCTCCGCCATCACCAGCATGAAAGCTCCCACGAGCATCAAGGACGTCCGTAAGCCGATGGGGTGCATGGCGGCGTTGAACGATTCATCTCGAGGCTAGGAAAACGGGGCCTCCCCTTCTTCAAACTACTCAAGCATCACGAGAAGTTCGTGTGGACTCCGAGAGGCGGATCAAGCCCTTGCCCGGCTCAAGGACTTCTGTCAAAACCGCCAATCCTCATGGCTCCTCACAAGGGCGAGCGCCCATCTTGCTCTACCTAGGCTGCGACTACTCACGTGGTCGATCTTGCTATCGTTGTCGAGCGGCGGGGAAGACGGCCACGCCTATCCGGTCCGGCGCCCGGTCTACTTCGTCGGCGAGGTCCTATCGAGTCCAAGGCTCGCTACCGGCCCGTGCGAAGCTCCCGTACGCTCTACTCATCACCTCGCGGAAGCTACGACACTACTTCCCGGGGAGTACTCGGTCTCCGTCGTCACCGACTACCCGCTCGGCGACATCACCGAGGAACCAAGACGCCACGGAAGAATCTCCAAGTGGGGCTGTCGAGCTCGGCACCCTCACCATCGACTTCAAGCCACGCACAGCCATCAAGTCGCAAGCACTAGTCGACTTCATGGCAGAGTGGCGGGAGAACCAGCTACCTACTCCCACCGTGCGACCAGAGCATTGGGTGATGTACTTTGATGGCTCACTCAACCTCGAGGGCGCGAGCGCGAGGGTGCTCCCCGATCTCTCCAACGGGCGAACAACTCAAGTACGTCCTGCAGATCTTCTGGAAGGTCTCAAACAACGAAGCCGAGTACGAAGCCCTTCTACATGGGCTCCGCCTCGCGGCTTCACTTGGCATCAAGCGGCTACTAGTCTACGGCGACTCCGCAGTGGTCATCAACCAAGTCAACAAGTCATGGGACCACAACAAGGAGAACATGGACGCCTACTGCCTAGAAGTCCGCAAGCTCGAGAACAAATTCTATGGTCTCGAGTTCCATCACATCGTCCGCGACAACAACGTTGCGGCGGACGTCCTCTCGAAGCTTGGATCCACCCGCGCCCAAGTACCCGCGGGCGTCTTCGTCCATGAGCTTCACGCGCCATCCATCCCGGGAGCCGGCGCCACCGACCACTGTACCAGCTAACCCACCGGTGGGCGGGGAGGTCACGATGATCGACGTGGACCGGAGGCAACCCTTCATCGACTACCTCGGCGAGCGAAGGTCCCCTCCGAGCAAGAACGCGCCGAACAACTCGTCCGCCGCGCCAAGTCCTACGTCCTCATCGGAGACAAGCTTTACAAGCGGGGCGCATCTTACGGAGTACTCATGAAGTGCGTCCCTCGTGAAGAAGGCAAGGACATCTTGGAGGAGATCCACAAGGGCGTCCGCGGCAACCACGCGTCTTCACGCACGGCGGTCGGCAAAGCCTTCCGGCGAGCCTTCTACGGCCCCACGGCCACGGGCGATGCCGAAGAACTCGTCGAGAAGGTGCCAAGGATGTCGGTTCTTCGCCAAGCGACAACACGTCCCGGCCTACAAGCTAGTCACCATACCGCCGACCGGCCCTTTGCCTGCCGGGGGCTCGACATGATTGGGCCACCGCCAAGCTCGCGCCGGGGAGGATTCAACGAGTGCGGGTGGCTATCGACAAGTTCACCAAGTGGATCGAGGTCAAGCCGGTCACATGCCCCAAAGGCCGACGAGTACTCGACTTCTGGATGATCTCGTACACCTGCTATGGGCTACCCCACCGCATCATCACAGACCTGGGGTCCAACTTCAACAACCACCAGTTCTGGGAGTACTGCGAGAACAGCGGGATCGACGTCAGATACGTCTCAGTTGCCCATCCGCGGGCCAACGGACAAGTCGAGCGCGCCAATGGGATGGTGCTCGACGCCCTCAAGAAGCGGCTGCACGACGCTGCTAACTCCAAAGGGGGCAAGTGGATCAAGGAACTACCCAACACTCTCTGCGGGGGCCTGCGGACTCAACCATCCATGCCAACGGGGCAATCCCCCCTACTTCTGGTCTACGGCTGCGAAGCCATCCTCCCTGCCCGACGTCATATGGAACTCGCCGGCGGTGGAGCACTACGACGAAGGCGTCTCGGAAGACGACGGACGAGCTGATATCGACGGCCTCGAAGAAGCTCGGCGCGCCGCCCTCGTCCAATCGGCAAGGTACCCGGAGGGTATCCGACGCTACCACGATCGCAACGTCAAGGAACGCTCCTTCAACGTTGGAGATCTTGTCCTCCACCGTATCCGAACACGGAAGGACTACACAAACTCGGCTCCCCACCAGGAAGGCCCCTTCACCGTGGCTAAGGTGACCGGGCCGGGCTCCTACCGCCTCCAAACACTTGAAGGCGAAGATGTCAACAACTCGTGGAACGTCGACCAACTCTGTCGATTCTACGCCTAGTCTACACGACTACTCCGGGGTTCAAGTCTACACGACTACTACAATACCCCTTGCCGCAAGCGACCCTCCGGTCCCGGCTCCAAGTCTCGGACTACTCTCCTCCCGAGTCCGGCCCGCGCGCGGCTACCTACGGACCCCGAGGCTGCGACGAGCGTCAAGGACTCTAGCGACGGTCTACCAAGAGACCACACTCCAAGATCCGGCCCGCGCGCGGCTACCTACGGATGCGCGATCCGGCCCTACACGGCTACCTACGGATCACCGGCTACAAGCGGCTACCCGCTCCAACGCCACTTAGGCGTAAGCGGCCTCCGGTCCAGGCTACTACTTGTAACTACGGCCACCGGCCACCCGGTGTACTTCTTCGGTAATAAAGCTTGATTTTTCATCAACTTGTTTACTTGTTCGGCTCCCTAACGACGGGACTACTAAAGCCGAGTACTACTACTCGCACCTACTCCATGATGGGCGCTCCGCACTGCGAGATCGCGGTTACGAGTACTCATTGCCGGAACACTTCATTTCATTGATACATGAATAATTCATTACCGGTGTTTTTGTACAACTCGCGCTACTAGCTACCTACGCAGGACTACCGGAGGTTCGGCTTTTCGGCTACTCCGCTCCGCGATGGGGAGCCATCCGCTCCGGCCAGCTCGCGTCTTGCTCACCCGAGCGGTTGGCGGCTACCCCGCCGGCGACCACCTCCACCGGAGCCTTCGGGAAGTACGACTTCATGAAGGCCGACTTGCTTCGGGATCGACTTGGCCATGTGCTTGACGTAGGCGGCCGGCCGGCTTGGCGCTTCACGAAGTCGATCCGCCAAAGGAGCAATCTTGGGGCCGCCGGGTGCGGCACCGGGAGCCTTGCAATCGGGAGAGCGACCTCTTCAAGGTCCTTCGGTGGGCCGGAGCGCCTCACAATCTTCATTCAACTTCCGCAAAGATTTGTAGCGCTTGATGAGATCTCGGTCGAGGGCAATCCGCGGCTCCATGTGCTTCTCGCACTCGAAGGCGAGCTCCTTGTAGTCGAGCTCAAGTACCTGGCGGGCTTCCTGCTCCCGGTAGAAGAGGTTCTTCATGCTGACCTCCGAGGCCTTCAGCTGCTCCACCTGGCCCTCGAGTTCTGCGACATGGGAACACAGCAACGGGTCAGAGGTTTGACGACTTCCAACAAGTACCCAACATGTCAAGAGACGTACCTTTATTCTTGTTGCGGAGACCTTTGTTCTTCCGCACCAACTCGTCGCCCTTCGCCTGCAAGTCCATGACGTCGTTGTGGTACTTGGCGAAGGCGGCGTCGAGTTTCGACTGCATCGCGGCCGCGTGCTTCCGCGACTTCACGAGCTGCTCCTCCAGGGCCTCGGCTCGGAGCACGGTGTCGCCGTAACCCCCGCGACGGATTCGACTTCTCGCGGGATCGCTCCGCGACGTCCTGCACAAGACAAGTTCAAGTCAAGCAGAGTACTCAACGCAAAGGATTGACTACTCGGGAGGCTACGGCTACGTACCTTCATCCACTGTTCGGCTCGCCGCATCGCCTCCAGGTGATGCGCCAACATCACCGGCTCGACGAGGTCGTCGGCCAGCAGTTCAATCCCGCCGCGGCTACTCGATGCAGCCTCCGTCATCGGCGCTGAGCGGATAGGCTCCGCGTCCTGGATCTCGGGGGATCAGATTGCCACCTCCAGGGCAACCCCTTGCGACGTGGTAGCCGCCTCCCCCTCGGCGGACTTCTCGACGACTTCCCCCACGGGCTCGGGGGCTACTCCTGCGGCCTCCGGGGCCTCTGGTGCCAACTCCTGCATGGGCACCCCTGCAGGGATGTCACCTCCTCCAGCGCCTGTCAGCAAGGAACACGCGCATCAGTGCCTATGACTACTCATCTTGGAGTTCTACAGCTTCAAGACGGGTACTCACCTTCGACTACGACCGCCTCTGGCAGCGGTGCTTCAGTAGCCGGGGGCTCGGACGCGGCTTGGGCTTCGGGAGCGGCCTCCTCGACGGACGGCGCAGCTTCCTCCGCCTCAGCTGTTGGGGGGTCTTCCCCGTCCCAGCTCAGATCTGTGGATTTTCTCGCGGAAGTGTCACACCGAGGGTCGTCGGACAAATCGACTACCGCAACGAGTACTACTCATGAGGACGTGGTACTTACAAGTTCGACCGGACGATAGTCACGGCCGGAGCACCGAGGATGCGGCAATGTCAACCGGTCCACCCTCGGCGGGCGTCTCTTCCTCCGCCTCTTCGACTACCGCCTCCTCCACGGTGGCGGCGGCGGCGCGAGGCGTCTCCTGCGTCCTGCGGCTTCCATCTCTCCAACGGCGGCGGCCGCGGGTACTCGCTCTCCTCCGGAGCGGGGGTCGGCGCTCCGGCCGCGCCGGAAGTTCTTCGACAGTGGGGGCTGGACTTCGGCTTCCAGCCGGTTCCCCCACCGGGTCCCACACGCCTTCGTCGCCCTCTTCGACGGGCTCCGCTGGCGGTACCTCCTGCACACAAATGGCGACTACTCGTCAGCAATGTACTCGAGTACCGGGTACTCGACCACTCTGATCAAGATACTTACCTCCGGAGGCGTGGTCTCTGAGACCTTCATCTTCTTCGCCACCCGCTTCTTGGCGGGGTTGCGCGGCTTCCTCGGCGGCGCAGCAAGGCTAGCCTCCAGGCTAGCCGGAGGGTCTTGAACAAGTGGCACATGAGGCAAGCCTGGACGGCTAAACCTCGACCGCAGCTGGAAGCGGTCTGCGCGCGTCTCTTCGTCCTCGTCGTCGTCATCGGAGGTATCCTCCACGATGACGGTGTCGTCGCCTTCTCCGACTTCGCGGCGCTCTTTCACCTTTCCCACCGCCGGGATCTCGATCCCGCTTGGTGGCGGCTGCGGCTCGGAGACGAACCGCTTCACATCATCCTGCGCAAAAGACACAAGGCGTCAGCAACTTCACTGCGAGTACTTACTACTCGACGAGGGGGGTACGACTACTCACCTCGTTGGGCGGGCGCGCGGCGGAGTACTCCTCGACCGGACACGCCGTGTACGGTGGCATGTCCTTGAAGATCCTCGACAACCTTTCGACGATGTCGTTGTCGTCCAGCTCGCCCCCCGGCATCCGCGACGTGTCGTTGTCGCCGGTGTACTCGAAGCCCATCGTATCCCGTGCCATCAGCGGCTGGATCCGGCGCTTCATGAAACTGAAGGCCACGTGTTCGGCCCTCAGTCCCGCATCCCTGAGCGTCTTGATGCGCGCTAGCAGCTCGGGGAGCTGGATCCCCTCTTGCATGGTGGGCTCCGTTTTTGGTGCACGGGCTGCCGTCCGCTCGGCTTCGGTAGCTCGGGATGGTGGTTCGTGATGTAGAACCATCTCGTCTTCCGGTTGGTGTTGGAGTCCACGAGCTTGTACGCCGTGTGCGCTCCGCGGCGTCCTCCCTCGGGCCGGGATTCCGGCCCCTCCGACTACTCTAGGGTTGGAGGCGGCGGGGCCGCGGCTTGACGCGGAAGAACTTCCGGAAGAGCACCCAGTGCGGCTTGATTCCCAAGAAGGCTTCGCAGAAGTGTACGAAGACAGACGTATGGAATATTCCGTTGGGATTCAGATTGAGGTACTCGATGCCGTAGTACCTGAGCAGCCCTTTGAAGAAGTCGCTTGCTGGGAGCGCAAGCCCGCGCTCCACGAAGCGCGAGAACATCGGGATCTCGTCTTCGGCTTTTTCCATCGGATAGGGATCTCCTGCGGCGGATCTCCACATGTCGATCTCCTTCTCCCTGATGAACCCGCTGTTCAACAGGGTCAGCAGGTCCTCCGTCTTGACCTTTGATTTCTTCCACTCGCGGCTTGGATCAGCGCGCGGTGGAGACAGAGGCGGCGCCGCACTGGTGGTGGCCGCGGCGGCCTCTGCACGGCCCCTCCTCTTCCCGCCGGTCTTCGACGTCTTCAACGGCGACGGCTTCATTCTCCAAGTACAAGGAGTTTTCACTCGCATCCGCTCGGGGGCTACCCTAAAGGCTTCGGGTGGCGATGCGCTCGGATCTACTACGGCGGCGGCGAGGCGCCGGGTGTGGATCTACTTCAAGATTCAAATTGAAATGAATGCGGCTCACTTGGGTGAAAAACCCTAAGGGTTTTTGGCTCTTATTTATAAGCCAAATCGCCTCCGCAACGGGCGGCTGGATAAGTCCACGCGCGGCTGACTCAGCGGCTGCGCGTGACTCTTTGTATTCTACTAGTCGACGCGCCTCACCTCGGGGGCTCGGCTACTTCTACTCGACTACCTGGGACGCGGCTAGTCTCAAGAGCATCTCAGGACACATTCTCCAAGAAGACCCTTCAATTTGAGAGGAAGTACTCGACTCAAGGCTCGGGGGCTCCGTGCCACGTGTCCTTCGGTTTTTTCTCTCCGGATTTTTCGGGATTATCTTGCCAAGATTTCAGATGGACCCTAAGCCAGAGCCCGCGGCTCGAGGCTCGGGGGCTACTCCATATGGAGTGCGGTTCTGCAAATCGCGCCTCCATAACGGCTCCGGCTTCAAGACAAGACTGGCATTTTTTGAAGACCTTCGAAGGCAGATTTCAAGGACGCTTGGGACTACTCGAGAAGACTTCAAGATTGCTCAAACATCGGTGGAGTACATTCCGGCCCTCGGGATGCTTCGACTACCCTTGAGGACTTTTGACTTGTAGCGATCAAGGACGCTTGAGGACTACTCGTTAAGGCCGTCAAGAATACTTGAAGCTATCCTTCTCGACTACAAAGTACTCGGGGGCTTGTCGTATGGACCTCCCTGGGCCCACTACCTCGGTGGGTACCAGGACCGACTACTCGGTGGGCCCCTGGGACTACCCGGCTTGCGCTACACGGCATCTGAAGGCGTGGAGCACAAGGACTACACAGGAGTAGTACTCGGTTAGGAAGCCGTGCATGTTCCGCACCGTACGAGAGGACTCTTAGACGTACTCGACTAGTACTCTCTTCCTACTCCGATTTGTAACCCCGCCTCCCGGACTATATAAGGCGAGGCGGGGACCGATCTCCCCGATCCAATCTCATCTCATACAACTCACGGCGCATTATTGCACCATCGTGTAATCGTGCCCTATCAATCCCGTAGCTACGCGGCATACGGGACGTAGGGTATTACGCACCTCGCGGCTCGAACTCTCGTCTAAATTGTGTGCCACGTGTCTCTTCCTTCGAGTTACCGATCTCGGCGAGTCACATTCATCTACTTCGGGTACTCCCCGTAGTAGGTTGCCGGTCTAAAACACCGACGGTGGCCCACCTCGAGTCACAAACTCACGCCTCTCTCGAGGGTAAATGGCAGGCACCAAACCCTCACCTCTAGGCACCAACCTAGGCTCAGGCACACCACGAGAAGGGTGGTACCTGTCCTTGTTGGCCAACTATCTAGCCAACCTCTCCTCATGCTTCCTCCTGAAGTAAAACTCAGCAAGGTGCCCATCCCTCCCACAATGCTCACAATGGAAGGGTTTTGGTTTTGGTTTTGGCTTTGGTTTTGGGTTCTCTTTCGGCTCTGGCTTTGCCTCACTAGGTTTATCCCCACTCGGTTTCTCTCTCTTCTTCCCAAAGAACTCATTCTCCAAGACACTCTTGAACTTGTTGGGTTCCTGGAAGTTGTTGGTTTGTGGAGGAAACACGAGTGGAGCTAGGGTTGTGTCTAGTTGGTTCCTAAGATGATTTGGTTTAGGAACAAAGGAATTTTGTGGGATATCACTCTCACCACTTCCCTCACCCACTTTCTTTGCCCCAAGCGCTTCCCCATCCTGGCGCTTGTATGTTTCGATCATTGTCCTCAACTGAGGCTCATGACCAGACAACCAACCCATCAACTTTATCCGCTCATCATTCTCAACCTGCAAGCAAACCAAATCATGTGCAAGCTCCATATTCTTCACAACATTTATTTCACAAGTGGAGCAAATTGTAGGACTAGGAGCTTTCAGTTGAGCCTCTAGAGATCTAGCATACACAAGGAAAACATCTAGCTTTATATGCAAAACAGGACAAGATGTACAAGCACCAAGCAAGGAGGACCTAGATTTCATCTCATCTAGTTCAACCCTAAGAACATCTAGTTCCGCAATCTTCGAGGCATACTTCTCCTTAAGAACAGTCAATTCACCAACAAAAGTGGAACAATCAGTGCATTCAGGTTCATTTGTCACAACGGGAGCAGACTTAAGGGAATCTATTTGAGCCCTAGCTTCAACAAGCAAAGACTTAGCTCAACCACCTTCTCCTTAGCCTCTCCAAGCAAAGACCTATACTCCCTCTTCTCCTTGTTGGTCTTTCTAAGCACATCATCACGGTTATCAAGCAAGTCATTCAACCTAGCATTCTCCGCTATCAAGAAGGATGGGCTATTGTTTACCTCTTACTTGGAGTTGGAGCCTGAGTCACCACCGACCAACAGATCGAAATAGATCTATCCACTGTTAACACCAAAAATTGATACATGGAAGAGACTGCCTGTGGGCCGAGTTTTGGTGGGAAAAAGCACCGTTCGGCACGAGGTTTTCTTCAAAGCATTCGGTAAAGACGTCTGCGGTCGGGAGTGTGTCATCATTCGGCAAAAGAGTTGTTTCACGCTCGGAAGAGGAAGCATTCGGGAATGCGTGATGACATGGCTTGAATATAAAGAAAGGACAAATTGATGACGGGTGCGAGACGGACATTGGCGCCGGGGCGTTAATTTTAGGCAATAAATGTTGTAATCACGGTCGACTAGGAGTCGTGTTAGAACAAGGGTATAAATATGAACCCTTAGTGTTTGTAATAGGGATCGAACAATTTCACAACAAATCGGCCCCGTGCCAACTTTCGAGTCCTTCTAGTCGAGTTGTCGAGTTCTTCGAGAAGAGCCATCGATCCGTCGACCTCCGTAAGTACCAGCAACCTTGTATCATGTCTAGTATCATGTGGTGGATTTAGACCGTGATGCAAGTAGTCTTGTTACCATGCTTAGTATCATGCGGTGGATTTAAGCTTGGTTCAAGAGGGCTTTCTTGTTGGATCATGAGCCATGCGGTAGGCTAAGATCTAGCTTGGAGCTAGTTATAGGCTCTATTAGATTTGGCAAGATCTAATAGATTCATCAAGTTACCATGTGTTGTTTTGAATTTTGCTCTTATGTTTAATTCATGTAATACTATTGTTGCCCAATTTAGATTGACTAGATTGGGCTCTATCTTGTTTGTGATCCACATGTTGCATGCTTAAATCTTTAACTCGATGTGGTGCATGGGTCACGTGCTCTCTAATAGCCGTATTCGAATCAATCTAGATTGCCACGTGTTGCAGGTTCAAGCTTGTTAACCTAGCATAGTTTGTTCCTTCTCCGAGGAACCCGAATCGGCTGTACAGCTGTACTCGGCAATTCTTTCACGATTGAAACATGTTCACAAGTTTGTTTTAAATAATGTATGCTTTTCGCCTTCCATGTTTAGATTGTATCATGCGGTGGATTTATCTATTCTTTGTTGGTGGTGTGATTTCAAACAAGTTGTATCATGCGGTGGATTAACTTGTTTGATTTCACGCTCGACGGGTTGGAAAGTACCTAGACATGCGGTAGACTAGTGCTTTTGATCTATGCATGCATGTTTACTGCAAATTTTTGATTATGCTTCACTTTTATTTATTTTGTTATGATTTAATCCTTGATAATCGGTCACGGTTACGCGCTGCAATGTTGCTTAAATAAAGACCAATTTTTTATCATGCTTACATCATGCATTCGGCTATACCCTGTTTACATGTTTTATCAATTCCCGAATGATGCTCAGATTGCTGACAGATAGCTTGTTGTAGCTATATGTCATTTTGATTGGCTTCGAAGCCGTAAATACAGAACTGTCTGGTATCATGTGGCAAGTTCCAGGTTTTATCTAACTATTTTCATCCTTTGTCAGTTTTAGGGAAATTGACTGGCACGCTTCTGGATTCGGCCACATGTGTTAAGCTAGCTTTTTTTCGGCTTGTTGTGTACTTGGCGTGAGGTGCTGATTTTACGTCAACACACTTTTTGGCACGCGTGGTGGGACATTCTAGTTGATCAAGACGCCTGACATCCAAGATGTCATGGATGTCACCTTCAATGAATTGTCTTCAGAACAACAATTACTACTGAAAGAAGCTATTG
Source organism: Cenchrus americanus (assembly GCA_947561735.1). Taxonomy (NCBI): domain Eukaryota; kingdom Viridiplantae; phylum Streptophyta; class Magnoliopsida; order Poales; family Poaceae; genus Cenchrus; species Cenchrus americanus. The sequence continues at coordinate 140,883,209 of OX387240.1, forward strand.
AGAAATTTTAGCAGAAGTGTCTAATGTCATTTTCCAAAAATAGAAGTGGTGTGCAATTTCTTAGGTCAGAAATGCCAAGAGTTCTGATGCCGAGAGAAACTGATACCACAGTTGCTGCAGAAAAACACGAAGTTTTTGGCATGATACAACAAACTATGGAGGACATAATGGCTAGGCACAATACTGCGTTTTTAAGCAGCTTCCGATAGATGATGGTTGGTATCTTTGGCCTAAGTGTGGACAACCATTTTGAACAAGGAGATTCTGAGGACCAGGAGCATCCCGGTGGTCGATGGATGACCGCTCCTCAGTGATGAGTGATTGACAACGGGTGTTGGACTGACTCTTGGCTCAGTGCGCAGGTGTAGGCTGCAGCCTAGTTTGTGTTGTTGCAGGTGATGAACGGGCGCGAAAGGTCTTCAGCCTTGAGGGGCCTTCGGGAGATGGAGAGACAAGTAGGCTCGGTTCGAGGGACCCGGTGGACGACGGGACTAGGTGCGGGCCACAAGGTGGCGAGACGAGCAAGACGAAGTCATGGACAATCGAGCCGGTGCACGGTGGCGGTCGAGTGAAGTGGTTTGGCGGGAGGCCGGACCGAGCACGCGGGGTTTGGTGGCTTGCCCACAAAACCATCAGAAGACGATTTCTTGGTTTGGTCCTCAAAACCAAGTCCGAGGGCCCAACACGACGGAGACGGGATCCGGGCGTGCCGGGAAGCTTCGAAGCGGAGGACACGCGGTGGGATCGCATGGCTTGCGTCGGGAGGACGCGGGGTGCGGCAAAGGCATGGCCGTTCGATGGCAAGACCCACAAACATTACCTAAATGCCCCTACGTGGGTTGTATCGCCAGTAGTTAAGTTAGGGGTAGTCGAGTCATTTACCACTCCGGCGGGACCTGATATATAAGCCTTGAGTGTGTGTGGATGGCTCTCTCTCTCCGCGATTTAGGGTTTCATTTCCCCCTCCCATTTCTCATTTTGGTAGCTATTTTTCTTCTCCATTTTCTCTAGGCTAGCATGAGAGCTTCATGTGAGATTTGTTGAGAGGGATGGATGCTAGGGTGGCATGCTAGACCTTGTGAATCTTTCCTGGTTTGTATAGAAGATTCGGAGTTGTCTTTTTCGTGGTCTTTTTGTGCTTGTTTTCGTGCCTTTGTTCTCGGCGTAATTCCGCGGATTTGAGTGGGTTTCTCCCCGGATTTCTTTTAGGGAAACATGAATGGATGTCTCGTGCATCTTTGTGATTGATCTTGTGCCCTCAAACGCCGGGAAACCACTTCGATTCGAGGATTTTCGTTCGGTGCTCTAGCTTTTGGTGGTGCTCAAAGGATTCGCGATTCCCGGTGATTTAGGGAGTTAGGAGGCAAGATTTCTGGGCTATAGCATCCTTGTGTGACGCTTTTCAAGTCCCCAAACCCTTGTCTCCACAGCTTCAACCGTTTGGGAAATCCGATGATGATTTGGGGGAGTTGACCTTCGAGGTCGGGCTATTTTTCTGCTCTGTCCGTGCCTCACGGACGGTCCGCGGTGTCCTGGCGGACGGTCGCGCCGCGCGTGTTCGTCAAGTGTTCTTCTTGTTCTTTCTCGCCTCTCGTTTCGGACGGTCCGTGTGAGCTGGGCGGACGGTCCGCGGGTGCCTGGCGGACAGTCCGCGTGCTCCCCGCGGACGGTCCGTTATTCACGGTGCGTCTCTGGTGGTTCTGTGTGCTTTATCGGACGGTCCGTGGCGTAGGGCCGGATAGTCCGCGGTGTTGGTGCGGACGGTCCGTGGCAGCAGGCCGGACGGTCCGCGTGGCTAGTGCGGACGGTCCGCCCCTCCTGACCGGACGGTCGCCCCCTCTCCGGCCGGACGGTCCGCCAGAGCCTGTGTGCTTTGCTTCTTGGTTCGATTCCTTTCTTCCTTTCTTGTGCTTCTGCGTGTGCTTCAAGGAATCGTTCCTAGGACTAGAGGTTGTTTCATAACCTCGTTATCTTGGCGATTGTTGTGTGATTCGATCCATCGCTTGTGTGTGACCGGGATTTGACTAGGGTATAGGCCGAGTTCTTTGAGAAGAATTTTTACCGGCTCCTATTCACTCCCCCCTCTCTAGTCGCCATCTGATCCTTCAGTTGGTATCAGAGCTTGGTGCCGGATTCTTTGCGAATTTGACAAGTCTCGAATCCTAAGATGGTGTACGTTGAGCGGGGCGGTCCGCCACACTTCGATGGCAAGGGTTACCACAAGTGGGCGGCTCGTATGATGATCTTTCTTCGTGGCAAGTTGTTGGATTTCATTGTGCTTGACAAGACCTATGCTATTCCGGTCAACATCCATACTCTTATGGTGACCGATGCCGGTGCTAAGGCCAAGTATGAGGCAAATGCAAAAGCCGGTTATCACTTGGTCCGGAGCTTGTGTGATCCTGAGTTTGAGCGTGTTTGCCATTTGAATCTTGCTTGGCAAATTTGGGAGAAATTGTTGGTTGCTCACGGCGGTGATAACCATGTGAAGGCTCGCCTCTTTGTCTCTTACCGGATGCAATATGAGAACTTCACTCAACTTCCCGGTGAGGACATTGATGCGATGTTTCAGAGGTTCACCGCCATCGTGAACAACATGAAGGCTAATGTTGAGGATTTTCCTTACACCGAGCATGATCAGGCTTTGAAGCTCTTGCATGTCTTGGACCCAAATGTTTGGGGTGCTAAGGTTGAGGCTATCAAGGAGTCCGGGCAATATTTGACTATTGAGTTGGATGACCTCTTTTCTAAGCTCAAGTCGGTCGAGGTTGACGGGAAGTTGCAATCCAAGCATGAGGGCTCGACTGACCATAGTCTTGCTCTTGTGGGCGGATCAAAGAGCAAATCTAACCCTTCCTGTCAACAGTTTTCCTTGTCTTCTCTTATGTCTATTCCAGATGAGGAGTTTGATGTGCTGGGCGAGGAGGAGCTAGCCTTGCTCTCAAGAAGGTTTGGTCGACTACACGAGAGTCGGAGGAATGCAAGGCGGAGCTCAGGGGCGTGCTACAAGTGTGGCAAGCGTGGTCACTTCATCGCTGAGTGCCCGGAAGCGGAGGAGAACAAGTACAATACGAGCGAGTACAAGGCGCACCCGAGGCATGAAGACAAGTACTCCTCCAAGGGCAAGCACTTCAACAAGTCCAAGAGCAAGGAAAAGGAGAAGCGGCGACCGAGCAAGGGCGGCTACAAGAAGGACAAGGCAAGAGCCATGGTGGCCGGTGCAAGCGACGTCGACTCAAGCTCAAGCGGCGCAGTCAAGCTCAAGCAGTGAAGATGAAGATGCCGGGAGGCGCAAGGGCAAGAAGAGTGCAAGCCGGAACCTCAGCGGATTGAGCTGTGTGGCGCTTGAAGGCTTTTGTGGCATGGCCCATAGCTCGAGCAGCAAGAAGAGCGACAAGGAAGACAGCGACTCCGACTCGGAGGATGAGGTAAATCGTGACCCTAACTCTTTGCTTGCCGAGGTCACTAGGTTGAATGGCTTGATTGACAACCGTGATAGTGTGTTGAGAGATGCTAAGAAGATGAGGAAATATCTTAGGGCTCAACTTGAGAATGCTAGTGAGAAAGTAGGAGAGTTAGAGTCCAAATTGCTTGAATTGAAACTTGAAAATGACTCTTTGAAACTAGCTCCTACTACTCCCGATGATGTTGAATGTCTTGAGTGTGATGCATGGTTGAATGAGATCAAGTTGCTTAATGAGAAGAATGCTTCCACTTTGGCTATACTAGATACTCTTAGGATCGAGTATGATGAGCTTAAGGATAGACCCACTTTGCTTGGTGCTTGTAAATCATGTCCTACTATGCATGCTAAGCTTGTTGATGCTCGTTCTACCATTAGTTCTTTGGAAGCATCTTTGAAATCTCCCGTTGCAAATGCATGCTCTAGGTTGTGATGAAGTTACTTTGCGCAATCTTGAACTTACTTCCCGTTTGGATGTCATCTATGAGGAGAATGACTATTTGAGGAAGGTGTTGGGTTGGTTGTACGGGAAGGAACCTCGGTTGAAAATCATGATTGAGGAGTTCAAGAGAGCGGATGGTCGTGGTTTGGGATTTGAGAAGTTGGGTGAGAAAGTGGGAGAGAACAGTGGGGAGAGTGTGTCTGAGAAGTGTGTTGAGTCTAACCCCGAGTTTGAGGTGATTGGAGACATCCAAGTCCCACTTCCAAGGGCACCCAAGAACACTTTCACACCAAAGCCGAACCACCTTTGCAGCAAGCTTGACACAACCCAAGATCCACCCAAATTCCCACCTAAGACAAATGACTTCCAGAAACCGGTGAAGTTTGTGAGTGAGAAGGGTGAGAAGCCTAAAGAGAAGCCAGAGTCAAAACCAAAACCCATCCCCTTCAGATGTGAGTATTGTGGCAAGGAGAGACACCTAGAAGAGTTTTGCTATAAGAGGAAGAGGGATGAGAGGCTTGCTAGGGAGCAAGCAAACCAGGACAGGTATCGCCAGTCCCATGGTATTCCTGAGCCTAGCGTGCCACTTCCACGGGGTGTGGGAAGTGTGTGTTGGTAGAGTTGGAGCTCAAGGTGGTAGATTTGTTAGGAGAGATGATGGTGTGCGTGCTGGTGAGAGGTTTGGTCGGGCTCGTGGTGGTTTTGCTGGACGTCCCCCTACTCGTCCTCAATACGGGTTTAGGGAGATGATCGCAGCTTTGGGTTCTAGAGGAACTACGGACCACGTTTAATCCCTCGTGGTGCTCTTACTCCTCCCATGGGACATGGGAAGTTTGGTGGCAAGGGAATGATGTTTGCTAACCCCTCTTTTGAGTAGATGGCTCGACACTGGTTTAACTTTCTTTGTGCTAACCCCAGTGTCGAGTCGCTAGCTCACTCTCATTCTTGATTCTAACTACAGGCAGGAGGATTGGAGAACATTTGGTTGATTGACTCCGGATGTTCCCGACACATGACCGGAGACAAGAAGTGGTTCTCCAGCCTCACCCCAGTGAAGGAAAAGATGTACATCACATTTGGGGACAATGGACGAGGAAGGGTGATTTCTGAGGGTGTTGTGCATGTGAGTGACAAGGTAACGTTGAAGAGAGTTGCTCTTGTGAAGTCTTTGGGTTTCAATTTGCTTTCGGTTTCTCGGTTGCTTGACGAGGGTTTTGAGGTGCGTTTCAAGTCCGGTGAGTCTTGTTTGTTGGATTCTTGAGGTGATCTTGTTTGTATGATCATCCCCGAGGGTCCGATTTTCGGGGCGATTTCTCTCGTTCTTTGGGTCTCGCTCGCCGTTTGATGGCCGATCCTTCTTCTGATTTGTGGAAATGGCATAGGCGGTTGGGACACTTGAGCTTTGATTTGGTTTCCCGCTTGAGTGGTCTTGACCTTGTCCGAGGATTGCCGAGGTTGAAGCTTGAGAAGGATTTGGTTTGTGTTCCGTGTAGGCATGGCAAGATGGTAGCCACTCCCCATCCACCCCTGACCGATGTCATGACCGAGCGTTCGACAGAGCTATTGCACATGGACCTTGTTGGGCCAGCTCGAGTTCGCTTGGTGGGTGGGAAGTGGTATGTCCTTGTTGTGGTGGACGATTACTCTCGCTATGCACGGGTGTTTTTCTTGGAGGATAAGAGTGGGACATTTGGTTTTGTTCGAGATCCGATCCCGAGGTTGAGAAACGAGAGGCATGGGAATGCCATCCGAGCTATCCGCCGTGATAATGGCTCAGAGTTCGAGAACTCTCGTTTTGATGCCTTCTGTCGTGATCTAGGTCTTGAACATCAGTATTCGACCCCTTATGTGCCCCCTCAAAATGGAGTTGTGGAAAGGAAAAATCAGACTCTTTGTGAGATGGCTAGGACGATGCTCGATGAGCACAGGACTCCTAGGAGGTATTGGGCTGAGGCGGTCAATACGGCTTGTTATGTTTCCAACAGGATTTTATTGCGAAATTTCAAGAAGAAGACCTGTTATGAGCTTATGCATGGTCGGGCACCTAAGGTGAGTCATTTCTGAGGTTTTGGCTGCAAGTGCTCTATTCTTAAGAAGGGAAAACTCGACAAGTTTGAGGCTAGGTCCAGTGATGGTATTTTCTTTGGATATGCTAACCACTCTAGAGCCTGTAGGGTGCTTAACCTTGAGACTAACAAAATCATGGAGACTTGCGAGGTAACCTTCAACGAGACAATGCCATGTACCTCTCTTGGCTTTGAATGTGCAGGTGATGAGGAGATGGCCGAGGACCTCTTTGAAGAGGAGAAGGATGAAGCTGGAGATGATGATGGAGAGAACCATGCGCCCGAAGGCCGAGTGTGTACCCACTACTTCCCCTACGACTACTACGGAGCGTGGACCGTCTACTTCATGGACAACGACGGTGCGACAAGAGGACCGGGCGAGAAAAGGCGAAGTTGAGGGGGAGGTAGTCTCGAGGCGTGAGGCTCCCCGGCGGATTCAAGAAGTGCATCCCCGTCGAAGATCATTGGGGACATCGACCAACGTACTACACGATCAAGGTCCGGGAATTCCTCTCATTTTGCTCATGCTTGCTTTTGTTGCCACCTTTGAGCCCAAGGACATTGGACACGCTTTATCCGATGCAAACCGGGTCAATTCTATGCATGAGGAGTTGGAAAACTTTGAGAGGAACCGAGTGTGGGAGTTAGTTGAACCACCTCCAAATTGCCATCCTATAGGAACCAAGTGGGTTTGGAAGAACAAAGAGGGTGAGAATGGGATGGTTGTGAGGAACAAGTCCAGACTTGTTGCTCAGGGGTTTAGTCTGAAGGAGGGGATCGACTATGAGGAGACCTCCGTCTTGAGGCAATTCGGATCCTTCTAGCCTTTGCCGTGGCTAAAGGGTTCAAGTTGTTTCAGATGGATGTGAAGAGTGCCTTTCTGAATGGGGTCATAGAGGAGGAGGTGTATGTGAAGCAGCCACCTGGGTTTGAGAGCGAGTTGTTCCCTCACATTGTGTACAGGTTGAAAAGGGCTCTGTATGGCTTGAAACAGGCGTCCCGTGCTTGGTATGGGAGATTGAGAGGTTTTCTGTTGAGCAGAGGGTTTGTGATGGGTACCGTGGATAGGACCTTGTTTCTCCTCAAGCATGGAAATGACTTGTTGATTGTTCAGATATACGTGGATAATATTGTCTTTGGTGGCTCGTCACATAACCTTGTTGCCAAGTTTGCAGATGAGATGAGCAGGGAGTTCGAGATGAGCATGATGGGCGAGTTGCAGTACTTTCTCGGGTTGCAGATCAAGCAAGTGAAGGACGGAACTTTTGTGCACCGGACCAAGTACACGAAAGACATGCTGAGAAAGTTCCAGATGCAAGATGTGAAGCCGATGTCGACTCCCATGGGGAGTACGACCACTTTGGATGCGGACGAGGACAGAGAACCAGTGGACCAACAAGAGTACAGGAGCATGATCGGCTCCCTCCTCTACCTGACGGCGACGAGGCCAGACATACAGTTCAGTGTGTGTCTGTGCGCTCGTTTTCAGGCTTCGCCGAGGACATCACATCGACAGGATGTCAAGAGGATTTTCAGGTACCTACAGTCTGCCCCTGATCTTGGCCTTTGGTATTCTTTCTCCTTGACTCTCTCTCTTTATGGTTTTTCCGATGCGGATTTTGCTGGTTGTCGAGTCGAGAGGAAGTCTACTTCTGGTACTTGCCAGTTTCTTGGATCTTCGTTGGTTTCATGGTCTTTCCGCAAGCAGTCTAGTGTAGCTCAGTCTACCACTGAGGCAGAGTATGTTGCAGCCGTGAGTTGTTGTTCCCATCTGTTTTGGATTTCATACACTTTGAGAGACTTTGGTGAGGAGTGCACCCAGATCCCACTTCTTTGTGATAGCACCAGTGCCATAAGCGTAGCTAAAAACCCAGTGCTTCACTCCAGAACCAAACACATAGAAGTGAGGTATCATTTCTTGAGGGACAATGTGGAAAAAGGAACCATTGTGTTGAGTCATGTTCGTACCCAAGATCAGCTAGCCGACATCTTTACAAAGCCTCTCGACCAAGCCACATTTATGCGCTTGCGGGGGGAACTTGGGGTTTGTTGCCCTTTCTAGTTGATTCTTGGGGGTTTTTCTTGTATCATATGTATCATACCATGTTTTATTTTGATATATATACATGTCTTGCTTGATGTACAAACCATGGTAGGATAGCCATCTTATCGTATATCATGTTGCATTTGTATCATATTGCATTTTAGGATGATGAGCTTCTTTCATATGCCTTATTTGAGTCTCTTTGGCTATTTGTGAGATATTGGTCATATGTGTGGAGAAATGGTGATGTGAGACTATGCTCTTGAAATATTTGAGATATATGTGTGGTGAGATAGCCCCTTTTGAAATAAATGCTAATCTTGACTAATTTCTGGTGAAATGTGCTCCACTCATGTGTAGTAGTGTATCCATGTCACATTTTAGTCTAAATGTGTTTCTATGCTTAGATTGTGCTTGGATGTTTTTCTTGCATTTGGGCCAAAGGCCATATATCATTGTGGATGTTTAGCCTATGTTGCATTCATGGGGGAGCATAAGTTTCTTTTTGCCGCAAAGGCACTTCATGTACCATAAAATGAATTAATCTTGAAAAGAAGTGTGTATGCTTGAAAAATGCTCCATCCATCATGTCTATGCTTAAAATGTCTTATCTTTCACATATCGGTGCAAAACATGTTGCATGATGTTCACCAGTGGAGAAGTCTCCCCGAAGTGGACACATGGCTCATGAGGTTTGACATGACATGCTTTGCTTTATGGGTGTTTGCCATGATCTTTTGCTGAGAATTTGCTATCCTTGTATGATCTTTGAATGGTATGTATGTTTGTGGCTCAAGTGTGACATGGATAGGCTTTTACATGTGAAGCGAGCCTTCTTTTGGTAAAACCGCTTAAATCTGAAAATTTTGCTTTGTCACATGCTTGTATTTTCATATATTACTTGTGGCAATGCTTTGACTATGCTATGGTTCATATGTATGATCTTTGTCTCATTTTTAGCCTTTGACACTAGATTTGGCCTATTTGAGAAGCTCATGTAGATATTTATATGCTTTGTTTTGCATTTCTGCATTTTCACCTTGATTCATACATTGTCAACAAGGTGGAGAAGAGGTGAGCTTCATGAAAATTTAGAAGAGGTGAGCTAAAATTTGGATGTTTGCATCCACATGTTCAGGGGGAGCTTGCATTTGTTCAGGGGGAGCTTTCTTGCTGTTTTCAGTGTGGAGTTTGTGCTTTGCTTGGCTTGTGACCTTTCTTTGCCTTTCTTTGGTTTTGGTCATGAGTTGAGCTTCTTTGTTTTTTTTCTTCTTCCTTTTTTTCTTTCTCCGAATTTCATTTCGCGTTGTGTGTTGTCAATGCACTCATCAAGGGGGAGATTGAGGACGGGAGCGTCCCGGTGGTCGATGGATGACCGCTCCTCAGTGATGAGTGATTGACAACGGGTGTTGGACTAACTCTTGGCTCAGTGCGCAGGTGTAGGCTGCGGCCTAGTTCGTCTTGTTGCAGGTGAAGAACGGGCACGAAAGGTCTTCAGCCTTGAGGGGCCTCTGGGAGATGGAGAGACAAGTAGGCTCGGTTCGAGGGACCTGGTGGATGACGGGACTAGGTGCGGGCCATATGGTGGCGAGACGAGCAAGACGAAGTCATGGACAATCGAGCCGGTGCACAGTGGCGGTCGAGTCAAGTGGTTTGGCGGGAGGCCGGACCGAGCACGCGGGGTTTGGTGGTTTGCCCACAAAACCATCGGAAGACGGTTTCTTGGTTTGGGCCTCAAAACCAAGTCCGAGGGCCCAACACGACGGAGACGGGATCCGGGCGTGTCGGGAAGCTTCGAAGCGGAGGACACGCGGCGGGATCGCATGGCTTGCGTCGGGAGGACGCGGGGTGCGGCAAAGGCGTGGCCGTCCGATGGCAAGACCCACAAACATTACCTAAATGCCCCTACGTGGGTTGTATCGCCAGTAGTTAAGTTAGGGGTAGTCGAGTCATTTACCACTTCGGCGGGACCTGATATATAAGCCTTAAGTGTGTGTGGATGGATCTCTCTCTCCACGACTTAGGGTTTCATTTCCCCCTCCCATTTCTCATTTTGGTAGCTATTTTTCTTCTCCATTTTCTCTAGGCTAGCATGAGAGCTTCATGTGAGATTTGTTGAGAGGGATGGATGCTAGGGCGGCATGCTAGACCTTGTGAATCTTTCCTGGTTTGTATAGAAGATTCGGAGTTGTGTTTTTCGTGGTCTTTTTGTGCTTGTTTTCGTGCCTTTGTTCTCGGCGTGATTCCGCGGATTTGAGTGGGTTTCTCCCCGAATTTCTTTGAGGGAAACATGGATGGATGTCTTGTGCATCTTTGTGATTGATCTTGTGTCCTCAAACGCCGGGAAACCACTTCGATTCGAGGATTTTCGTTCGGTGCTCTAGCTTTTGGTGGTGCTCAAAGGATTCGCGATTCCCGGTGATTTAGGGAGTTCGGAGGCAAGATTTCTGGGCTATAGCATCCTTGTGTGACGCTTTTCAAGTCCCAAAACCCTTGTCTCCACAGCTTCAACCGTTTGGGAAATCCGATGATGATTTGGGGGAGTTGTCCTTCGAGGTCGGGCTGTTTTTCTGCTCTGTCCGTGCTTTGCGGACGGTCCGCGGCGTCCTGGCGGACGTTCCGCGCCGCGTGTGTTCGTCAGGTGTTCTTCGTGTTCTTGCTCGCCTCTCGTTTCGATCCGTCGTGATTTTGAGTTTTGGTTGGACGAAGTTTCGGACGGTCCGCGGGTGCCTGGCAGACAGTCCGCGTGCTCCCCGCGGACGGTCCGTTATTCACAGTGTGTCTCTGGTGGTTCTGTGTGCTTTATCGGACGGTCCGCGGCGTAGGGCCGGATAGTCCGCAGTGTTGGTGCGGACGGTCCGTGGCAGCGGGCGGACGGTCCGCGTGGCCAGTGCGGACGGTCCGCCCCTCCTGGCCGGACAGTCTGCCAGAGCCTGTGTGCTTTGCTTCTTGGTTCGATTCCTTTCTTCCTTTCTTGTGCTTCCGCGTGTGCTTCAAGGAATCGTTCCTAGGACTAGAGGTTGTTTCATAACCTCGTTGTCTTGGCGATTGGTGTGTGATTCGATCCATCGCTTATGTGTGACCGGGATTTGACTAGGGTATAGGACGGGTTCTTTGAGAAGAATTTTTACCGGCTCCTATTCACTCCCCCCCTCTCTAGTCGCCATCTGATCCTTCAGATTCAAGTGCTGTTGTTGCTGGTCAACCATCCCGTCCAGATGCAAGTGTTCAACCGCCTCCGCAGAGTGTAATTGTTCAGCCAACTCAGCACGTGGGTAGTCAACCAATTCGGCAGAACACTCATCAAGCAACACCTAATCCACGTACGTATGGAGAAATGGCATTTGGCACTCCTGGAGTTCAACCTGTGTCTACTTACATGATAGCCCCAACAATAATTGGTTGCAAAGGAACATGTACGGGAATGGGTATTCAGAATTCATGGATTACAGTGCTCTTGATGCTCTCCCGAATCCTAGATATGGTGGTGCTAAATGGATGCCTGTTGGAGGACCAGAGAATCAAGGTGTCAATGTTGATTTCCTAATGCAGAGGATGACCGATGTGCTTCCAAATCAATTCGGTCTAAAGCTTAAAAAACAAGGACACGTATATACACCTCCCTTTCCGGAATGGTACCACAGGGTGGCATTACCGAACAGGGTGAAAGTCCACTCGGAGTTCACCAAGTTTTCAGGGCAAGATGATACCAGTACTGTGGAACACATAGCCCGGTACCTGATGCATCTTGGGAAAGCTTCTGCTGATGAGGCCTTCAGAATTAGATATTTCCCTCTATCATTGACAGGCCCAACGTTTACATGGTTTAATTCTCTACCTGCTCACTCAATCTGCTCCTGGAAGGATTTGGAGCAAAAGTTTCATGCTCATTATTTCATTGGTAGTAATGAGAAAAGGCTAATTGATTTAACTACCTTAAGGCAGAGGAACAATGAAACACCAATGGAGTTCCTCAGGAGTTTCTGAGAGACAAAAAGCATGTGCTTCTCTTTGAACATACCGGATGATCAATTGGCTGGTATGGCTGTAGCAGGGATGTTGCTGGCTATTCGGGAAAAGTTGCTCGGCATGGAGTTCGATGACCTTGGCCAGCTGTCGCACAGACTGTCGTTGATGAGCAATCAAGCTTATTGCTTCAAGAAAGACTCCAAATTTGTCAAACACAATGACATAGCTGACATCTACAATCAATTCCTCGAAAGGGCAGATCAGGGAGAGGAATATGATGATGAAGAGGAAATAGCTGCAGCAGAAATAGTGTGGGGCAAAGAGCCATTGACAGTAAATCAAAGTTGGATTAAGCAAGCTAAAGGCACCTATGATTTTGATGTGACCGAGGTAGATAAGTTCTTTGAGTTCCTCGTGAAAGAAGGCCGGATCAAGTTGCCAGATGGGCATTCTATGCTTCAGCCTGATGGAGTGAAAGAAAATAGGTACTGTGGATTTCATGACAGGAATTCTCATTCCATCAATGAGTGCAGGGTCTTTAAGATGAGAATTCAGAATGCTATCCAAGAGGGTCATCTGAAATTTGATAATAAGATGAAATTGGATGGCAATCCTTTTCCTCAGAACATGTTTGGGTTCTCAGTCAACATGGTGACAGTTGAAGAGAAAGGAAAAGTGAAGGTTTTGACTTCAGTGAAGGTGAAGCAGGATGGTTCAGTTGACCCCGCTCGACAAGTAACATTTGAACAAATCCACAAGGGAGAGTCTCACTTTTTGAAAAGTCAAATTGAAGTGGGTGAATCCTCTAAACCCAGGGTGACTTCGCGTACTCTCCTCAACAAGTGGCAGCGTGAACAAGAAAAGGAGCGCTAACATAAGTGTAAGTACGAAGAGGAGAAGCGAAGATATGAAGAAGATATGTGCATGAAGGAACAAGAAGAGTATATGCGAGAGCAAGAGCGTGGTCTAGCTTGGAGCTAGTTATCGGCTCTATTAGATTTGGAAAGATCTAATAGATTCATTAAGTTACCATGTGTTGCTTTGAATTTTGCTCTAATGTTTAATTCATGTAACACTCTTATTTCCCAATTTAGATTGACTAGATTCGTCTCTATCTTGTTTGCGATCCATATGATGTATGTTCAAATCATTAACTCGATGTGGTGCATTGGATCACGTGCTCTTTAATAGCCGAATTCAAATCAATCTAGATTGCCTTTTGTTGTTGGTTCAAGCGTGTTAATCCAGCATAGTTTGTTCCTTCTCCACGGAACCCGAATCGGCTGTACAGCTGTATTCGGCAACTCTGTCACGAGCGAAACATGTTCATAATCTTGTTTTAAATAATGTATGCTTTTAGCCTTCCATGTTTAGATTGTATCATGCGGTGAATTGATCTATTCTTGGTTGGTGGTGTGATTTCAAACAAGTTGAATCATGTGGTGGATTAACTTATTTGGTGTCACGCTCAACGGGTTGGAAAGTACCTAGACATGCGGTAGACTAGTGCTTTTGACCTATGCATGCATGTTTACTGCTAATTTATAATCATGCTTCGTCTACATTTATTTTATTGTGATTTATCCTTGATAATCGGTCATGGTTATGTATTGCAACGTTGTTTAGATAGAGACCGATTTTTCATCATGCTTACGTCATGCATTCGGCTATACCCTGTTTACATGTTTTAAGCTCCCGAACGATGTTCAGATTGCTGACAGATAGCTTGTTGTAGCTATATGCCGTTTTGATTGGCTTTGCAGCCGTAAATACGGAACTGTCTGGTACCACCCGGCAAGTTCCAGGTTTTATCTAACTGTTTTCATCCTTTGTCAGTTTCAGGGAAAATTGACTGGCACGTTCGGTTCGGCATCGTGTGTTAAGCCAGCTTTTTCGGCTTGTAGTGCGCTTGGCTTGAGGTGCTGATTTTACGTCAACACATTTTTTGGCACGCCTGGTGGGACAATCTAGTTGATCAAGATGCCTGACATCCAAGATGTCATGGATGTCACCTTCGAGGAACTGTCTACAGAACAACAATTACAACTGAAGGAAGCTATTGAGCAATTTCAGCACAAGTGTCTAATGTCGTTTTCCAAAAATAGGAGTGGTGTGCCATTCCTCCAGTCAGACATGCCAAGAGTTCTAATGCCAGGAGAACCTGATACCACAACTGCTGCAGAAAAATAAGAAGTTTTTGGCATGGTACAGAAAACTTTGGAGGAATCAGGAGCCGAATGACCAGATCCGTCAGGCTTATCTTTTGGGCACCACACATGTTTCCTCTTGATCCCTGCCTGCTTCAGCTACTGATTCCTCAAGTGTTGAATCCTTCTCTTTTGGCTTCTTCTCAAGCCAGGTGGACACCACTGTCCTTTTTGCGAGACATACTCATGATCTTCTTCCTCTTCATGATCAACCCACATGTGGTCAGCATGCCTTTTTCTAGGTTGATCATCAATTCTTTTAAGCACTGACCATCACTAGGATGCAGCCTTCCAATTCTCTCATGGACGGATCCGCGATTGGCAATGTCTTGCCTATATTCAGTATACTTATCGCTGCATTCAGGGTAGTTATTCTACGTGGGAAGTTTCAAACCCTCATTCCAGCAATGTTTGAAGAAGGCACATCCCCAATGTGCACGCTCTTGGTCTCGCATATACTCTTCTTGTTCCTTCCTGCACATTTCTTCTTCACATCTCCGCTTCTCCTCTTCATACTTATGCTTCTGGTAGCGCTCCTTTTCTTGCTGACGCTGCCACTTGTTGAGGAGAATACGCGAAGTCACCCTGGGTTTAGAGGATTCACCTACTTCAATTCGACTTTTCAGAAAGCGAGTCTCTCCCTTGTGGACCTGTTCAAATGCTACTTGTCGAGCGGGGTCAACTGAGCCATCTGGCTTCGCCTTTGCTGAAGTCAAAACGTTCACTTTTCCTTTTTCTTCAGCAGTCACCATGTTGACTGAGAACCCAGTCATGTTCCAAGGAAAAGGATTGCCATCTAATTTCATCTTATTATCAAATTTTAGATGACCTTCTTGGATAGGCTTTTGAATTCTCATCCTAAAGACCCTGCACTCATTGATGGAGTGAGAAATTCTGTCATGAAACCCACATTATCTTTTTTTTTTCACTCCATCAGGCCGAAGCATGGAATGCCCATCTGGCAACTTGATTCGGCCTTCTTTTACGAGGAACTCAAAGAGCTTATCTGCCTTGGTCACATCGAAATCATAGGTGCCTTTAGCTTGCATAATCCACCCCTGATTTACTGTTAACGGCTCTTTGCCACACACTATTTCAGCTGCAGCTATTTCCTCTTCATCATCATATTCCTCTCCCTGATCTGCCCTTTCGAGGAATTGATTATAGATGTCAGCTATGTCACTATGTTTGACAAATTTGGAGTCTTTCTTGAAGCCATAAGCTTGGTTGCTCATCAATGACAGTCTGTGCGACAGCTGGCCAAGATTATCGAACTCCATGCCGAACAGCTTTTCACGAATAGCTGGCAACATCCCCGCTACAGCCATACCAGCCAATTGATCATCCGGTATGTTCAAAGAGAAACACATGCTTTTTGTCTCTCTGAACCTCCAGAGGAATTCAATTGGTGTTTCATTGTTCCTCTGCCTCAGGGTAGTTAGATCAATTAGCTTTTTCTCATTACTGCTAATGAATTAATGAGCATGAAACTTCTGCTCCAAATCCTTCCAGGAGCAGATTGAGTGAGCAGGCAGAGAGGTAAACCATGTAAAAGCTGGGCTTGTCAATGATAAAGGAAAATATCTAATTCTGAAGGCCTCATTAGCAGAAGCTTCCCCAAACTGCATCAGGTACTGGGCTATGTGTTCCACAGTACTGGTATCATCTTGCCTTGAAAACTTCGTGAAATCTGCGGGAACTTTCACCCTGTTCGGTAGGGCCACCCAGTGATACCATTCGGGAAAAGGAGATGTATACACATGCCCTTGGTTTTTAGGTTTTAGACCGAATTGATTTTGAAGCACATCGGTCATCCTCTGCATTAGGAGATCAATATTGACATCTTGATTCTCTGGTCCTCCACCAGGCATCCCTGTAGCACCACCATATCCAAGATTCCGGAGAGCATCAATAGCACTGTAATCCATGAACTCTGAATACCCGGTGCCGTACATGTTCATTGCAACCTGTTATTTGTTGGGTCTATACTATAAGTAGAGGAAGGTTGAACTCTAAGTGTGACAAACACCATTTCTCCATATGTACGTGGATTAGGTATTGCTTGATGAGGATTTTGCCGAATTGGTTGACTATCCACGTGTTGAGTTGGCTGAACACTCATACTCTGTGGAGGCGGTTGAACACTAGGATCTTGACGAATTGGTTGGCTAGCGGCGGTAGCACTTGATTCACCTTCAAAATGTTTGTCCACGTTTGGGCCAAAAATACCAACCATCATCTGTCGGAAGCTATTTAAAAATGCAGTATTGTGCCTAGCCATTATGTCCTCCAAAGTTTTTTGTACCATGCCAAAAACTTATTATTTTTCTGCAGCAGCTGTGGTATCAGGTTCTTCTGGCATTAGAACTCTTGGCATGTCTGACTTGAGGAATGGCACACCACTCCTATTTTTTGAAAACGACATTAGACACTTGTGCTGAAATTGCTCAATAGCTTCCTTCAGTTGTAATTGTTGTTCTGTAGACAGTTCCTCGAAGGTGACATCTATGACATCTTAGATGTCAGGCATCTTGATCAACTAGATTGTCCCACCAGGCATGCCAAAAAATGTGTTGACGTAAAATCAGCACCTCACGCCAAGCACACAACAAGCCGAAAAAGCTGGCTTAACACACGTTGCCGAATCCGAACGTGCCAGTCAATTTTCCCTGAAACTGACAAAGGATGAAAACAGTTAGATAAAACCTGGAACTTGCCGGGTGGTACGAGACAGTTCCGTATTTACGGCTGCAAAGCCAATAAAAACGACATATAGCTACAACAAGCTATCTGTTGGCAATCTGAACATCGTTCGGGAGCTTAAAACATGTAAACAGGGTATAGCCGAATGCATGACGTAAGCATGATGAAAGATCGGTCTTTATCTAAACAACGTTGCAATACATAACCATGACCGATTATCAAGGATAAATCACAATAAAATAAATGTAGACGAAGCATGATTATAAATTTGCAGTAAACATGCATGCATAGGTCAAAAGCACTAGTCTATCGCATGTCTAGGTACTTTCAAACCCGTCGAGCGTGACACCAAATAAGTTAATCCACCGCATGATACAACTTGTTTGAAATCACACCACCAACCAAGAATAGATCAATCCACCGCATGATACAATCTAAACATGGAAGGCTAAAAGCATACATTATTTAAAACAAGCTTATGAACATGTTTCGCTCGTGACAGAGTTGCCGAATACAGCTGTACAGCCGATTCGGGTTCCGTGGAGAAGGAACAAACTATGCTGGATTAACACGCTTGAACCAACAACAAATGGCAATCTAGATTGATTTGAATTCGGCTATTAAAGAGCACGTGATCCAATGCACCACATCGAGTTAATGATTTGAACATACATCATATGGATCGCAAACAAGATAGAGCCGAATCTAGTCAATCTAAATTGGGCAATAAGAGTGTTACATAAATTAAACATTAGAGCAAAATTCCAAGCAACACATGGTAACTTAATGAATCTATTAGATCTTTCCAAATCTAATAGAGCCGATAACTAGCTCCAAGCTAGATCTTAGCCTACAAAAGCCTCGCTGAGGTCAGCCCTACCAGACTCCTTGCAGCTATGCTCGGAGATCTGGGTGTCTCTACACTTCGTTCGATCAAGACCATGACTCAGTTTTCTTCTATTTTTGAGCATCAAACCAGCCATGCTGCCTGCTTCAATGCTCTGGGACTACTCTACGAGTGCGTCTTCGACGCCCTCTTGTTTTCTTCGTCGTACCTACTTGTTGGGAAATCTGTTTCTCATCACGTCATTACTCGATCTACTTTTTCTTCTCTTCTCTTCTTTGGACCATCATACCGGCCATTCTACCCGCCACGATGCTCGGATACTACTCATGAGTTCATCTTCGATGCCCTCTGAATTTTTTCATCGTCATTTCGATCTATTGGAAGCCTGCTTCCTATAGGCCGTCACTCGACCTGTCTTCGTTCGGCAAGACTTCAAACAGGTCGGCTACTAAGTCGATTTGTTCTTTTCTTCTTTTGGACCGACGTGCATGTTATTCGACCTGTAGATAGCTCTACGACTTCATCATGACCTTTCTAAGGTCGCTTTCCATACACCTCGCTCGGGGGCTTGTGAGACATGGGTACCCCTGGGTCCCCAAAAACTAGGCTCACAGCCATCCCCGACAAGTGGGTCCGGCCTACCAGAAGACCCGCCAACTTGTTAGTAGGCCCAACTGATCTAGTTGGCGACCCACACAACCTCCTGAAGACCTTCCCGAAGATTCCCTAGACGACCTAACCCATCACGACCTCAAGGCTTGGCGTAGAAGACAAGACCTCAGTGGATTTCGCCCAAAGCAGATCGACGGGATATGGCAAGATGTGTAATGTAGACTTAGGTCTCCTGGTCGTAATTGACCAGGAGTCTGCGAACCGACCTCATCCGCAGGCCAATATAAGACGGGCGAGGCGACCCTTGTACCAAGAATCCAATCCTCAAGCAATCTACACCGACAACTAGACGTAGGTATTACTCTCCGAAGGCCCGAACCATTA
The DNA here is from genome assembly GCA_947561735.1 of Cenchrus americanus. Classification (NCBI taxonomy): domain Eukaryota; kingdom Viridiplantae; phylum Streptophyta; class Magnoliopsida; order Poales; family Poaceae; genus Cenchrus; species Cenchrus americanus. The sequence continues at coordinate 140,901,946 of OX387240.1, forward strand.
TAAACTTGTCGTGTTCTCTGTGTTCCACGTACTCATGTGCGTCCTTTGTGTTCTTATCCTCAGACTCCTCCCCGCCGAACAACTAAACCACAGGGATTAACACCCTCGTGGGCTGTCCAGATCTCACCATCTGACAGTGTGAGATCAAGCTTTGTCCTTTACTTATTATAGACCACATCAAATGTGTTTTTCAAACCATGCTAATGTTGTTTGTGCTAACTTTTTACATTTGCATTTTACATCCATCTCTTTGTCATCATCAAGCTTATATTAGCTTGGGACCTTTTTGTCATCATCTGCATGAATGCTTTTATATTACATATCATGAGGCAACCCGTTTCATCGAGTCAAGAATAAGCTACCGGGAGGACAACCCGATTCAAGATTTTTCGAGTAATTTCAAGTAAGTTAGTTCTGAATTTTTCTACGCAAGACATTAGACTTAGAATGGTTGAGCAATGTTAGAGACAAAATTCTTGGTTGGATATTTTGTTTGGATCATAAAACCTTTACATGAACCATCCTATGTTATTTGCTTCTTTTTGAGAAACCAAAACCAAAAAATTCGGAACCTATCTCAACCTTTCATCCTATTCATGATGTTATGGTTGACTTGTTTTACATACTAAAAACACAAAAGTAGAGCCACACCTTGTACCTAGATGTTATTTAAAATTCAGCACGTGGTAGGTCTCGCGTGAACCTAGAAACTTGATTTTTGGTTGGTTTAAAAATCTATATCCTTGGTTTCTCTAAGATAAGAATTTTTCTAAGCCTCATTTAATGTTTTTTCATTCAAAATCTCTCTCACTTAGCCAAAATTAGAACCTAAACCTATGCCCCCATGATCAAGCCAGGAAAGCTTGCTATCAACTAATGAAGGCAAACAATACCGGTGAGATCAATATAAATGTAGTCGGAAAATATTTTCGACTTACAATTGTTTTTAATGCTTTAAAAACTTCTCTAAATTTATGCTTGAGCTCTCCCATAGCTCTGAATTTATTTTTAATTTTCGAAATTAGAGGAGTGCTTAGCATTGAAACATGCTTAGAGGGAGGCAATTTGATCAACTTAACCATGCAAGCATCATGATGCATCACGGGATGTCCCTCCAACATCTTTTATCAAACCACATGCAAAGGGCAAGCATGGGGGCAGCCAAGGCCTTGTTTTGCAGGAATATAATGGAGGCATGTGACGCAAGGGAGTATGGAAGTGACTCCAAGCAAAATCATCAAGTAGAAGGAGCAACAATGCAAGCGAAGGAGTGGACGAGAACGTTTGGAAGGTGCAACCCTGTGAACCATGCGGTCACAAAGCAAAAATTTAGGCATGAGCGCACTGGAGAAGAACCGAGCCAGGAGGAGCAGAGAGGTCCCTAGGCCGGTCGGACCAAGCCGGCTGGCCTACCCCCTTCGAAAGCCCCCCGGTGCCCGTCTTCCTCAGGTAAGTCACTTGCTCAGTTCCTTGTTTGTGTGCTCTAGTTTGTAGTCCAGAACCACCTTATACTTAGTCATCCACCCCGTTTGTTTCGTTCAACAAAACACATTCTAATTCCACTCAAAGTCCATACTCCAAATAATATTTGTGTACGTTGTTACTGGTTGAAAACCCCGGATATATATTTGTGAGAGAGAGTGCAGGAACCATGCGGAAGAACGCTACAAGTCTTTTCACCAAGAAGAAGGGATCATTGTTGACGGGTAAAAGACGTATCCCTCTACGATCCGCAAGCGTACGGACCCCACACCTTTTTCACCACGGGATTCCCAAGGTTCTTGTCAATCCGCGGAGCAAGGGGATTACTAGCGCTTAACCAAGTACTAATCTAGTTGAATGGAAAACCTTTGAAAGAGAGTATTAATCTTAAGGTAAAGACAATCTAACCTAAGTTACTCTAAGTTAAGTTGATCAAACAAATCGAGGGTTAAATTAGATGGTAAAGGGTGAACACAAGAGAGTGATTAAGAAAGATAAGCGTTCCCTCCCTAGGATCTAGGATAACATGGTATGCATCTACTACACGAAAGTGGTAAACCAATCTACGGGGGTTGTGACCACGGTTTCGCCCTTTCCCTCCTCTCGTACCGTCACTACGCGAAGGTATTCATGACTAGACCTATGATGGACACGGTATGTTGATGGAATCTATGGGAGTAGCGGATATCATACGCCCGAAAAACATGGTAGCTAACCTTAATCATCAAAGCATCATCAACATGAAAACAATAGATTGAAACCACAAATCGAGTAGCGATCACATAGCATGTATCCATCTAATCTTAGGGATGAACGGAGACATTACCCCATCATCTTACACGGATTGAAGCACATAGGGGTGATGGAAACTCCGGAGAACGTCGTCGATGAAGATGGCGGCGATGGAGCTTGGGAACACCCCTAGGCCAACGGCTTGGAGTCCTCCTCTTGCTTCCTTCTCTCCGCCGGCGTTGATCCTTGCGACGAGCTCATCTAACTCTCTCCCTCATCTTGCGGCGGCGGTTTTCTGGTGATTGGCGTCGGTAGGATGATTTGTTCGATGGGTCACCATATTGGGGCGCCTAGGGGGTTGTATTTATGTCCTTGAGGTGCCTTTGGGCGTGCTCCACCTTGCCTTGCACGAAATCCTCCTTGGGAGAGAAGCAACCTTGGTTTCCATAAAATCAGCCAGATTTTCCTGATTCGCAGTCCTTCCTTGCCAACGCCATATCTCCCACGTTCAGACTCCAAATAATACAAATTCGGTGTCCAGGTTGTGTGCCACGAAATTATCTTCAACTTTGGTATTCATTTCTTTCCTTAAAAACGAAGATAAGATATCCAAATCGGCCTTGGAAGATAATCTGTTCTGATTTCGGACTGACTGCGCAGCAGGGATTTCGGGGGCCATATCTCCTAGCTCCCTTATCCAAATTGGGCCTTCCACATGTCCAAATCGAAGGTATCGTCAAGGCCCACAACTTTGGTAGTCAAACTTTTGCCATTAAAGACCGTTTAAGTCTCCGAATCTGTACCGAAAGATCATGCTGTCCTGAGCTGCGAGAATATCTCTCGGGCTGAGTTGATCTCGTTGGTAAACATCCAAGTCCCCGAAGTTTTGTGTGTTGATGATTCGGTCCTTGAGTTGTTTGGAGTCTTGTTCACTTTGTGTCTTGACTTGTGACGGGCTTCATGATCTTCTCTTGAAGTGCTTGATGAACTTATCCCGAAAGTCTGCTCTTTAACGTCAATTTCCTGCGTAAACAACAAACTCCAAAATTGACATGCAAGTGTGAACTTGTTACATCATTAGTATGCCTAGTGGCGGGTTAGTTGCAAATCATAATCGAAACCAATGTATAACAAGTACTCTAAGTTAACGGAAATTCACCGTCAACATCTCCCCCATGCTTAAACCTTGCTCGTCCTCGAGTAAGTAATCCTTGCTTAAAAGGGAAATCAGTGTTGCCTTCCAATGTTGTCCCTGCACTTAGTCATTCATGACGAGGCAAATTGCTCTCTCTTAAGAATTTATTTTTAAAGTTCAAGTTGTGACCGGCTTCTTTTTCATTATGGAAGATAGACTAACAATAAAGAACAAGCCATATTTAACACAATGCTCTCAAACTTAAGTGAACTTCTAACCATTACCTTGTCACATGGAAGATTTTCAAAAAGATGCATATCCAACATAAGTGAAAATCTCTTGCAAGAGCTCATGGAACACTCATCTCATCAAGTCACTCAAGCCTATACTAGATTATTTTCAACCTACTCTACTCATATGTGATAGTGGAAGGCTTATGTGGAGCTTGGAAGGTTAAAAACAATCCTAGCAAAACATACATCCGAAATATTGTCAAATTAAGAGAGAGATCTATTGGAATTACCGAGACTTGTCAAAAAGGCCATGGAAAATAAATGTTGGAAAGAGAGAGGGATGAAACACACACATTTAGATAAGTGGACATGTGCAAGTGGCAAATGGATGATCCCGAGGCACGAGTGAAGTCCTCGTTATCGGATTGCACATGGTTGGAAGATTTGAGTATGGATGTGTCATCAAGTCACTTGAGAACTTATGAAGCAAAAAGAACCGAGGAGCATCTTTATTCTATTTCCTTCTCATTTTTCACTCTTTCTTTTTTTTTCACTTTATTCTTCCTATTTTTCTTACTTTTCTTTTCTTCTTATCATATTTTTTTCATTTTTCATTTTTATTCTTTTTTTTCTTTTGCTCCTCAAAACTTTTTGCAACATAATACTTACATAGCATTTGTGTCGAGAGAATGACTCCTCCCCCATGCTTGAACGATGCTCGTCCTCGAGCATAAGAGAGAGGGGAATGACTGCTAAAGTAAGTATAAATTCCATAATCTTGCGGAATATTTGAATCTCCATCGAGAATTTTACTCCATACTCAAATTGGGTTGTGGAATAGGAGGTGTTCACAAAAAGATGTTTTTGGTTTAGGGTGGATGCCCAGCGAAGTTTGTGAAATTTTCGATGTGAAAACCCGCAATGCATGGACAAAAAGGCTAGCATGAGAAAGTTACACAAAGGAATAACCAGACTTCTTAGTCTCGAACCATAGAAATCAATCCTAATCCAACTCATCAAAACACATGTTTGCAATCTACGGGTTTTGTTATCATAAAACATATATTTATATGGCTTTGGTAGGTAGAACTTTGCAAGAGCATCACAAATATGTAGATAGCATAAAAGCTAAGTTTTCGTAAAAACAACAAGTTATCCGGCTATCCATAAACTTAAATCAAAGAGCAAAGATATGTATGTGGGTCTAGAGCATAGTCATTTCACCTCCACAAATAAAAGAGCCAGTATTTAAATTAATTTCAGATCATATTATAGAGAGCAATTAGCCCGAGACATGTATAACTTCATGTAGGTAAAACAAAGCGACAACTTTCATCATCTTTCCGTAAGCATAGGCAATATAGAACATCAAGGTGAACACATGGTCATGCTTATCTATTGAAAGTAAAAAGAAACCTAGGTTGTCCTCCTAGTAGCCATGTTATTGTTTGAAGAGAAAAACAAAAGGTTGCACCTAGTTGAGGTTGAAGGCATACTTACAAGCATTTGTGTTTGGAAAAGAGAAGGTCCATGGAGATGTTACCATCCTTTGTAATTCTTCGTTGCCTTCTTCCGGCATCTCCATGTATCGATGTGGCTTTTGCTTTTGTCTTGATTTATTAATGCTCCTAAACTTATGAATTTGATCTTGTATGCTTAATGGAGTCATTGGTCACCCTTCTCTTCAATGTTGTCATCACCATCTCCTCTTTCTTGTTCTCATCATCTCCTTGCTGTCTCTTTTTCATGGATTCCCCCTCTGTCCAGAACATATATCGAAATATAGCTCTATTGAAAAGTTTATGAAATTACCTTTCCTACGTGTGGTCATTCATCGAAAACGGAGTTCAAACAAGGGAGCTATGTCCATTTTACTTCAGCGATGTGTGCTGTCCAAAACTGATTTCAGGACGTGTTGCACTCGGTGATTCGGGCATAACTTCTTGTAGAAACCTCCGATTGTTTTGATTTTTGATTTGTTGGAATTGTAACTTCATGGGGCTTCTAAATATCCAAAAATATCTAGTGTTTTCCCTTTGAGACCATTTAGAATTTTGATGAGATTGGTGACTTCTTGCGCATTGATTCGGAGATGTTAACGATCTTTATCATTCTATCTTCTAGAGTGTCATGTTGCACTTCCGTGTTGAAGATTCAGGGTCTCCCCCATGCTTAGCATTTTGCTAGTCATGGAAGAAGAAGACAAAGCACTTCTTAGCCATCCTTCAATTTCCTTGTAGTGAGAGTCTTTATCTTGCACACTCAAGACGTTTTAACGCACATTCTACCCCCAAGGTGACGGTTGGGAGTAGATAGAATTGCCAACAATCCAACAATATCTCCTAACATTCTTAACTTGTGGAATAATTAGTTTAATGAGGAATAAAAAACCTAATGAGTGTACGTGGTGCAAGGTGTGTATGCACATGATAGGAAAGCATATAAACAAAGACAATGTTTTCACCTAGTTCTAAACACCATATTTACAACTAGGTTGCCAAATTTCTCCATAGCCATAAAGGTTTATTTATCAAGGGTTAAAACACCATGTCTATCCTTAAATCAATAACCCTTATAGCACAAGGAAAATTAAGCGCATTGCAAAGCTTATAAACTAACCAATGCAACATGAAAACATATGAAAAGCTAGCAAGGTTTATCGAACTTAATGATGATGGTCCGAAATCATGTTTAAACACCACGTTTACACAAGATCACAAAAGGAAAATGCCCAGCTGGAGCATTAACATGGATATGAAAGCATACATCATTAAGCCTTAAAACAACCAAGCCAACTATATGCAAAACATGTACATGCAACGAAATATCATGTTGATAACAAAATGCAATGCATGCAAATAAATAAATATGAGCATGAACATGATGGTGGTTCTAAAAAGAAAACTAAACTTAGATTAATAACCACAAGTTGATCATCATAAGATGGTGCCATTCTTTATTCTCTCTAAGAAAGTAGTAAAAATATAAAGAAACGGGTTGCCTCCCGAAAAGCGCTTCATTTAAAGTCATAGAGCTCGACTTTCTCACATACCTTCTTTTCGTTGCATAGCCATGGCCCTTCATGCAAGAAGAAAAGGTACCAATGCAGCTTTAATTTACTTCCCATGTTGTGCTTGATCACTTATAGAAGACTTGCCCAAAGCATCCTTTTGTTTCATCGTTATCTCCTTCTTTATCATCCTTCGGTGCTGCCTTCACTCTATGAATTTTTTTAATGTCCAGAAAAGAAAGTATACTCAAGCTCTACTCCATTGCACAGTGCACAAAATTTCCTTTCCAACGAGTCTTCATTTGCTCAAATCGGACTCCGGACAAGAGAGTTACGTCCGTTATTTCGGCGATGAAATCTGTCCTGAAATTTCAGAACGCGCAACGCTCAATGTTTTCTCCATAACTCCTTGCACGGGTCTTCAAACTTGTTGGTTCTTGATGCGTTGGAATGGTAACTTGATGGAGCTTCTGGATATCTCATTTTCTTCATTTGTACACCTCTGAACAAGCTCTCAAATTGATGAAGACAGCAGCATCCATCGCGGGATTCGGAGAGGTTGATGATTTATCTTGCAACTCTTTTAGGCATGACTTCTTTTTTTTCATTATTCAAGCGTTGTCTACATGGTTAGTGAAAATCGGGCCTTTCCCGACATATGATTCTTTAGGGTCATTAGCTTGACCAAGCGCAAAGCATGATCGAGATTTACAAAACTTATTGTAAACATATGTGTCCATAATTAACACCATATGTGAATTGTAGCAACAAGTCAAGGTGTAAATAAAATAAGCATATGTTTCATGCATAGCACTTAGCTCATCATTAGGCAAAGGTTGTTTATGTGTGAGATTAATTGGATCGAACATAAATGTTTCCTCTTTTTCACTCTCAAAAAAATCTAGCCTATCAACATGATCACTATTGGAACAAGGCATAGACATTAAATTATCATTCATACTATTGGTTGAGCATGAGTATTTGAATTTATCAACATCAATACCAATAATATCTTGAGATTTCAGCGCGTACCTTGGCCTTAGAGATTTTTCAACAAGAGTGATATTTGGTTCATCAAGCGGTGTTGAAGGCGAATCGATCTCAACAAGTGTAGTTGCCTCTTCATCACCATCTTGCAATTTCTTCAACTCATCATGTGGAACATGTAATCTTTCAACTATGTACGCATTCATCTCTTCTTTGAAGTCTTCTTTATCAACCATATCTTCATCTTCAAAGACTTGTATGTTGCTTTCTTTATCTTCCGTGTACCACATGTCGTCAAGATCGCTCATTGTTGATTCACTTTTTCCTTCATCCTTGAGTGCTTCCATGTCTTGATTTGCTAGTGTGTAGGCTTCAATGGCACACAAGCTATCATCTAGCTTGAGTCTTATCTCCTCCCATTTATCCTTTGAGTCACTAGGCTCGTCACGGTTGTACTCTTCTCTTCCTTCATCATAAATCTTTGAGTTGTCAAACCGGTCGATCCATCCTTCATCTCCTTCTTCTCTTTCTTCTTCAAACATCTTTTGGATCGACTCTCCACTCATCTCTTGATCAAATATATCTTCAACTAGTTTGGCAACGTGTAGGCGTTCCTCCTTCCTTCGGTAGTTGATTAGTGGGGCGAAATCAACTTGAACCCAACCGATTGCTTGAACTCCGCCAATGGTCTAGCATTCCACATACTTCGGCCTACATTCATGTTAGTTTCAACATTTTTAACATCCGAAATGACTTCTCTTACCTTGGGAAGTGGATCTTCACTTTCTTGTATGGTCGGTTCATCTTCCTTGACCTTCGGTTCATCTTTTTCAGAAATTTCAGCAAGCACCTTGGGCTTGATTTTGTCATTTTGCTCCTCTCGAGGACCATGTGTGGTTCGAGGACCGGTGGATGGTCGCTTCCTTGTGTGATGAGTGATTGACAACGTTGTGTGGACCGATTCTTGGCTAAGTATTGCGGGTGCGGGTTGCGGCTTGACTCGTGTTGGTGCGGGTGAAGAACAAGCGCGGAAGGTCGTTGCGGTGAGGCCTCCGGGTGTGGAGAAGACAAGTAGGCTTCGTTCGAGGGACCCGGTGGCCGGCGGGGGTCAAGTGCGGGCCGCATGGTGGCATGAACGACAAGATGAAGTCGTGGACGGTTTCTTTGTTGAGCCTCAAAACCAAGGTCGAGCCGGGACTACGTGGGAGCCAAGTCATGAGTGGAGATTGGCGGAGGCTACACCGAGTTCGCGGGGTTTCCGGTGGTTCACCGAGAAAACCACCGGGTTCCTTGGTTGATCCACAAAGCCAAGACCGGAGAACCGAAGACGGAGGTGCGGCGGCACCGAGCCGGTTTGACCGGTGGGTCCGACCGGTCGGCCGGTGGGGACCGGTCGGCCGGTGAGGAGCACCGGTCGGCCGGTGTGCGGCGACGCGGTCCGGAATCTTCGAAGCGGAGGACACGCGTCGGGATCGCATGGCTTGCGTCGAGGCTACGCGAGGGTGCGGTCGCCGGGCATCCGTCCGATGGTGAAGACATCAAGAATTCCAAATCCGCCCTTGAGGGGCTTGTATCCCTAGTTAGTAGAGAGGGGCATTTTAGACATTCGGTTGCCGCCTATATAACCCAAGAGGTGAGAGGATGGCAGCCAACTCTTGGAACCCTAGCTCATTAGTCTTCCTATTTTCCACCTATTTTCTCTAGGTTTTTCTTAGGACTAGCAAGAGAGCTTCACGGAGAGATCTTGTAGAGAGGGATGGATGATCGGGCGGCTTGCTAGACCTTGTACGAATCTTTGTTTCATGTATAGATGATTCGGCGTGATTCCTCAAGGTTTGGATGTGTTTTCCCCGGTTGTTCTTGGTGGTGATTTTCGGAGCCCTTTCTTCGTGATTTCTTTGGGGTGTTTTCGGGGCTTTTCTCTTGGTGATTTTATGGGGGAAATTTGTGGGAACCCTTCGTGGTTCTTTGGGATGTGATTCCCCTCCCAAATCCGTGAGAAAAAGTGCTCGATTTCGGGGTTTCTTGAGTTCTTGGGTTGGAAATGCTTTCGGCGGGATTTCTTCGATTCCTCCTTTTTGGACGAGATTTGGTGGGATTAAACTTGGCTATGGACTCCTCATGAGGTGTTCCCGATATCCCCAAAGTCTTGTTCAAGTCCGTGGAGCGATTCGGGAGATCGAGATTTGGATTTGGGGGAGTTGACCCGCGGGTGTTGTTCATCCCGAGCGCCCGGAGCTACACCGGTCGGACCGGTGCTCTTGGCCGGTCGGCCGGTGCGAGCCTGTTGGGTTTTTGCTCGGGTGAACGTCTTGGTGTGTTCGTTGTTGTCCCGTGTTCTTTCTTGTTTCAAGTTTGGGTCCGTTTGGTGGTCGGTTGGCCTCGTTTGGTGCCTTGGGGGCTTTCGAGCCGCCATCGGTCCGACCGGTGTGTCTCACCGGTCGGCCGGTGTAGAGCCACTTAGTGAAAGTTGCTCGGTTTCACCGGCGGGGACCGGTCGACCGGTGGTGCTCACCGGTCGACCGGTGTGGGTCTCGTTGACTCGGGGTTTGTTTTTCCGCCGCGTTCTCGAGTCGGAAGGCCGTGTGTGTTGGTTCCTAGGTCCGGTGGCACTCCGGTGGCTACGTAGGCTTGGCCAACTTGGGTAGTGAGTCGGAGACGTGTGTTGGAAGCCGTGTTCGTCTTGTTGGAGTTTTCATCTCCTTCGAGAAGAATTTTTATCGGCTCCCATTCACTCCCCCCCCCCTCTCCGGTTCGCCGTATCGGTCCTTCAAGTGGTATCGAGCCGGTTCGGGTCTTTATTGACTCTAACCGGTCTAAGATCCAAGGATGGCGTACCGGGAACGGGGTTCGGGTCCTCCACACTTCGATGGCAAGAACTACCGGATGTGGAGCAAGCGGATGGGTGCGTTCCTCCGCGGAAAGGGTCGGCGTTGCTTTGGGATGTCACGGTGGACACGAGGCTATGTCCAGCCGATGGATTTCCTTGCTCCGGGGTCGAGGGACGGATTCGACGCCAACAATAAGGCGGTCGACTACTTGTTTCGTGCTTTGTGTCGGCTGAGTTCGATCGGGTGCACACCGAGCACTTGGCTTGTAGGATTTGGGCGGTGTTGAAGGAGGCTCATGTTGGGAACGCCCGAGGGTTCGAGGCACGGTTGTATGCGACCTACGGAGAGAGTACAAGAACTTCACTCATCTCCCCGGTGAGTCCATCGATGCCTTGTTTCGAGGGTTCACGGTGGTGGTGAACAACATGAGGGCCAATGTGGACGTGCTCCCGTACGATGATCATGATAGAGCCGTCAAGCTCTTACACTCTTTGGATCGTACGATATGGGGCGGAAAGTTCGAGGCCATAGTCGAGTCGGAGAGGTATGATACTCGACGATGAACGAGTCGTTCTCAAAGCTCAAGTCGGTCGAGGTGGATAGGGGCATGATCGCCAAGCTCGAGGGACCGACGATTCCCATAGTCTTGCCCTCGTTGGTGGTTCCAAAGGAAAGACTAACACTAACCCATCCACCAGGATGTTCTCGTTTTCCTCTTTGATGTCTATGCCGGATGAGGAGTTTGATGACCTTGGAGAGGACGAGCGCGGCGCGTTGACGAGGCGGTTCGAGAGGCCGCACGAGAACCGCGTGAACATGAGGAGGAACACGAGGACTTGCTTCCGGTGCGGCAAGCGGGACACTTCGTCGCCGACCGCCGGAGAAGGCCGAGAACAAGGACGGCTACAAGCACAAGCCGAGGATGAACGATGGCAAGTACCGTTCGAGGCGCGACCACAAGAGCAAGCACAAGAACAAGTACAAGGACGAGCGAAGATCGAGGAAGAAGGAGAGCCGAGGCAAGGCCCGAGCGATGGTTGGAGCGAGCGACGTCGACTCCAGTTCCGCGTACTCCACCTCGAGCTCGAGCGGCCGACGACGACGGGGAGATCGCCGCAAGAACAAGAAGTCGTCCAAGAACACCGAGCGGGCTGAGGCGCTTCGCGAGAGATGGCTTCGCACCATGGCGTTGAGCTCCGGCGGCAAAGAAGAGCACACGGAGCGACTCGGACTGCGAGTCCGACGACGAGGTGCGTGATGAGCTTCCCTTCTTGCGCCGGGAGAATGAGAGGCTTGGCTCTTTGCTTGATAACCGTGATGACATGCTTAGAGAGGCCAAGAAAATGAGGAAAGAGCTTAGGGCTTCACTCGAGGATGCTAGGACTAGAGTGGGCGAGCTAGAGACACGGGTGCTTGATAGCAAGCTTGAGATTGATTCGCTTAAGGCTAGCCCCGTTGTTTCGATGAGAATGATTGTGCTGATTGCTCCATATTCCTTGCTGATCTTGCTTTGTTTAAGGAGAAGCATGCCTCCAAGTGTGAGGAACTAGATGTGCTTAGGGTTGAAGTGGCTGAGCTTAAGTCTAGACCTGCTTTGCTAGGTGCTTGCACTTCTTGCCCTGTTTTGCATGCTAAAATTGATGAGATGCATGCTTACACTAGTTCGCTCGAGGATAAATTGAAGGAACCCATGCCTACATCTTGCTCTACCTGTGAAATGCATGCATTGAAAAATTTGGAGCTTGCACATTATGTTGATCGTTTGCGGGATGAGAATGATGATTTGAGGAAGTTGATGGGTTGGTTGTCCCGGTCACGAGCCTCGGTTGAGGATGATGATCGAGGCCTTTAAGAGGCAAGATGGTGAGGGGCTTGGGGCAAACAAGGTTGGTGAGGGAAGTGGAGAGAATATCCGGAGCCACCAAAAACCCACCACAAAAATGATTTCCCACCAAAACCTAACCATCTAAGGAACCGACTAGACACAACCCCGGCTCCACCCGTGTTTCCTACACCCACAAATGATCTACAAAAGCCTATCAAGTTTGTGAGCACTTCGGGGGAAAGTGTTCTTTGGAAAGGAGAGTGAGAAGGCTAGTGGTGAGAAACCGGTGGAGGGTTTGAGTGGAGAGAAACCGAGTGAGCGACCACATCCCAAGCCAAAGCCTAAGCTTGTGAGGTTCCATTGTGGCTATTGTGGGAGAGATGGCCATAAGGAGGAGTTTTGCTTCAAGAGGAAGCGAGAGAAGAGAATGGAGAAGGAGTGGGCTAACAAGGACAAGTACCACCCTTCCAATGGCGTACTTGAGCCTCGTATGCGGATGCCCGGGGGCAAGGCGATTGTGAGGACGGTTCGGGCTTGGGGAGAGAAGAAGGCTGCGGTGGTGTTGTTGCCCGGTGTCACCGGTCGGACCGGTGTGGAGCACCGGTCGGACCGGTGCGGGCACAGACAGACGGCTATTCGGGTTTCGAGCTCGTACGGGTGCAAGGGTTGTTTCGGTGGTCGTGGTTCGGTGGTTGGGCCGGTAAGGGTGCGGGTGGTCGGTTCGCTAGGCGTTCTCCTCCTCGTGCTCAATACGGGGATTGGAGGAGTCATGGCGTTGAGTTGGAGAGGAAGGACGTTCCACGGGCTTTCTTGCGTGGTTTTGGTCCTCCTCCGGGCGGAGAGGGGTGGTTCCCTCGGGGTGGTTACCGTGGTGGTGTTCGTGGAGGTAGTTTTGGTAGGAGAGATGCTTTGGTTGGTGCTAACCCCACTTTTGAGCAAATGGCTCGGCATTTGGTTTTCCTCTTTTGGTACTAACCCCGATCTTTGAGTCGTTTGTTCGCTCACGTGCTTATTTTTGAATCTCAGGTGAGAGACTTGAAGAACATTTGGTTGATTGACTCCGGTTGCTCGAGGCATATGACCGGAGACAGGGGGTGGTTCTCAAGTCTCGTCCCCGTGGTGACGAAGAGGTACATCACTTTTGGGGACAATGGGCGTGGGCGTGTGCTTTCAGAAGGTGAGATAAAAGTGAGTGACAAGATCACTCTGAGGCGTGTTGCTCTTGTTCAATCGCTGGGGTACAATTTGCTTTCTGTGTCCCAGTTGTTGGATGAGGGCTTTGAGGTGTTGTTTCGGCCTGGTGGTTCTCGGATTGTGGACTCTCGAGGGGACCTTGTCTGTATGGTCGTTCCCGAGGGTCAGGTGTTTCATGCTGATTTTTCTCAGTCTTCGGGTGTGGAGCGTTGTTTCTTGGCTGGTTCTTCGAGTGAGTTGTGGAAGTGGCATAGGAAGTTGGGTCACTTGAGCTTTGATCTTTTGTCTCGCTTGAGTAAACTCAATTTGGTCCGAGGATTGCCACGGTTGAGGCTTGAGAAAGAGTTGGTTTGTGCTCCGTGTAGGCATGCCAAGATGGTGGCCTCTTCTCACCCGCCTCTCACCGATGTGATGACTGAGCGTCCATGCGAGCTGCTCCATATGGACCTTGTTGGCCCAGCTCGTGTGCGATGTGCGGGTGGGAAGTGGTATGTCCTTGTTGTGGTGGACGACTATTCTCGGTATGCGTGGGTGTTCTTTCTCGAGGAGAAGGGGGAGACGTTTGGTTTTGTTCGAGATCTAGTCTTGAGGTTGAGGAACGAGAGGCACGGAGATGCCATACGAGCTATCCGCGGTGATAATGGCTCGGAATTCGGGAACTCTCGTTTTGAAACCTTTTGTCATGACTTGGGTCTTGAGCACCGGTTTTCGAGTCCGTATACGCCTCCCCGAATGGTGTTGTGGAAAGGAAGAACGAGACCTTGTGCGAGATGGCTCGGACGATGCTTGATGAGCATAGGACTCCGAGGAGGTATTGGGGGCCGAGGCGGTGAATACCGCATGCTATGTGTCGAACGGATATACCTCGAGTGCACAAGAAGAAGACATGCTATGAGTTGATGCATGGTCGCACACCCAAGGTGAGTCACTTCCATGTCTTTGGTTGCAAGTGTTTCATTCGAAGAAAGGCGGGAAGTTGGATAAGTTTGAGGCTAGGTCCGTCGATGGCATTTTCTTTGGTTATGCATCTCATTCTAGAGCATATCGTGTGCTCAATCTTGAAACTAACCAAATCGTGGAGACTTGCGAGGTAACCTTCGACGAGACGAGCCACGTAGTCGGCTTGTCTTTGAGTGTGCGGTGATGATGAGCTTGGCGAGGAGATTTTTCGGGACGAGGAGCATGAACATGGTGATGATGAAGATGGCGGTGTGGTGCCCCCGAGTGAACATGTACCCACTACTTCGACTACGATGATGGATGGACCCTCTTCTACACCTACGACGACAAATCAAGAACGAGGAGAAGGCCGATGTTGAGGGGGAGGTAGCTTCGAGGCGAGAACCTCCCCGGTGAGTTCGGGTGGATCACCCGGCTTCGAGGATCATCGGCGACATGAATGAACGCACTACACGGTCGAGGGTTCGAAACAATTCCCATTTTGCTCATGCTGCATTTGTTGCTTCTTTCGAGCCCAAAGACATTGGACACGCACTATCTGATCACAATTGGGTTAACTCGATGCATGAGGAGTTGGAGAACTTTGAGAGGAATCAGGTGTGGGAGTTGGTTGACCCTCCCCCAAGGTGTAAGCCGATTGGTACAAAGTGGGTGTGGAAAAACAAAGAGGGAGAGAAGGGTGAGGTTGTGAGAAACAAGTCGAGACTTGTTGCTCAGGGGTTCAGTCAGAAGGAGGGGATCGACTACGAGGAGACCTTTGCTCCCGTAGCCCGTTTGGAGGCGATTAGGATCCTTCTAGCCTTTTCTGTGGCTAAAGGGTTCAAGTTGCACCAAATGGATGTGAAGAGTGCTTTTCCGAATGGTGTCTTGGAGGAAGAAGTGTATGTGAGACGACCTCCGGGGTTTGAGAGTGAGAAGTACCCCCACCGGGTGTACAAGTTGAGGAAGGCGGCGTATGGGTTGAAGCGGGCGCCTAGAGCTTGGTATGGCGAGGTTGAGGGGGTTCTTGTTTGAGAGAGGTTTTGAGATGGGGAAGGTCGATCGGACCTTGTTTTTGCGAGGCGAGGCGCGAGATATCCCGATTGTGCGGGTGTACGTGGATGATATTGTCTTTGGTGGCTCGTCTAACTCTCTTGTTGCGAGGTTTGCGGATGATATGAGCGGGGAGTTTGAGATGAGCATGATGGGTGAGTTGCGGTTCTTCCTCGGGCTACAAATCAAGCAATCAAAGGAAGGAACATTTGTGCACCGGGCTATGTACACCAAGGACATTGTGAGGAAGTTCAAGATGGAGGACTCCAAGGCTATGACGACGCCGATGAGTACGACTACGGCTCTTGATGCGGACGAGGAAGGTGAACACGTGGACCGGAAGGAGTACCGGAGCATGATCGGGTCACTCCTCTACTTGACGGCGACGAGGCCGGACATACGGTTCTCGGTGTGTCCGTGCGCTCGTTTTCAAGCGTCTCCGAGGACTTCGCATCGGCAAGCGGTGAAGAGAATTTTCGGGTACTTGCGTCACACTCCCGACTTCGGCCTTTGGTACTCCGCGTCCTCTTCTTTGGCGCTTCATGGCTTTTCGGACGCGGATTTTGCCGGGTGTCGGTTGGATAGGAAGTCCACTTCGGGACTTGCCGGTTTTGGGTTCTTCGTTGGTGTCTTGGTCTTCTCGTAAGCGGTCGAGTGTTGCTCAATCCACGACCGAAGCCGAGTATGTTGCCGCCGCTAGTTGTTGCTCTCGGCTCCTTTGGATCACCTACACCATGAGTGACTTTGGTGAGGAGTATACCCATGTCCCACTTCAATGTGATAGCACCGGTGCCATAAGCGTTGCAAAAAACCCGGTGCTCCATTCCAAAACCAAGCACATAGAAGTGAGGTATCATTTTACGAGAGACAACGTCGAGAAAGGAAAGATAGCTTTGATCCATGTACCCACACATGACCAACTAGGCGATATTTTCACCAAACCCCTAGATCAAGCAACTTTCACTCGTCTCGCGGGGGGAACTTGGTGTGTGTTTGATTTCCCGAGTTGGGTGTGTGGGAGCTCTCTTTTGCCGGTGGTGTCGAGCCCGTTTTGCCTCCCCTCGAGGAGCCGGTTTGTAACATGATGTATAGGCATCCTTGTATCTTAGATTGCATGCATTTTGTATCATATGCATTGGTTAGGAAAAGCTTCTCTCATATACATTGTTCACCATGGAATGAGATATATGTCTTTGTGAGCTTGTTTGGTATGCTACGGTTAGTTTGGCTTAGCTCTTGATGATCTTGATGAATAATCCATGGTTGATAGCTATGTTTTTGAAAAATGTCACATGTATGCTCTCTCATGTGTAAAGGCCTTTACATGCTCTTGACATGTTTGTGTGGCCTTGCTATGCTTAGTTTGTGGTTGGATGGCTAGTTTATTGATCATATGGGGCCAAAGGCTCATTTGCCATCATGAATGTTTAGCCCTCTTGATTTATCTTGTGGAGGAGCATAAGTTCCTTTTTGTCGCAAAGACATTTCATGTACCATTTACAAATCTGAAAATGAAATGAAAAATGCTTGGAAATGTGCTCCCATGTCATATGTGCTGAATTTAATTTGCCTTGGGTGCTAAACCGTTGCATGATGCCTACCAATGAGAAGTCTCATACATAGAAGTAGGCACATGGCTCGGTGGCTTTGACATGACATGAGGTGCTTGTGGGTGTTTGTGATGGTCTTATGATTAGAATGGCTGTCCTAGCATGAAGTTTGTGTGGCTTTGCCATTTTGATATGCTTTGATCATGTTTAGGACTTTGCTCATGAGAGGCAAGTTTTTCGCAAAATTGCCAAAATCCATCTTAGCTTCGTCCAATGGTTGTGAAACTTGGTGATCATGTAGTTGAGATCGATACGAAGCCGTAGAGTATCTAACTTGCTCATTTGGACATGTGTAGCACTCTTTGTTGAATTTTGTATATTTGAGAAGCTCTAGGTTGAAAGTTTTGCATTTTTGGCTTGATTCATGCATTGCCAACAAGGGGGAGAAGTTTGAGCTTGAAATGGCTTGTTGGACGCGTTTAGAAGGTTTTCAGGTGGTTTCGAGCCATTTCTGGGCTCTGTTGTACACCGGTCGACCGGTGATGAGCACCGTCCGACCGGTGTGAGTGCTGGTCCCGTACATATGTTGGGCACCGGTCCGACCGGTGGTGATGACCGGTCCCGACCGGTGTGAGCTGAAGTTCTTTGCAGCTGCCCCGTTTCATGTGGTTTCTTGCATGCATTCGACCGGGGGAGCTTGCATGTGTGCGGGGGAGCTTGCATGTGTGCGGGGGGAGCTCTTTGTGGTGTTCGAGCTTTGTTTTGGTGGTTTGCGCTCTTTGCTTGAGCTTTGCGTTTGTTTCGGATGTGTCGAGCCGTTGCCCTTGCCTAAGGGGTCCGAGACTTGTTTCCTTCAAGTGATCTTGCTCTTTGCCTTTGTTTGGCTTTCGATCGCTTGTTGGAGTTTCTTTTTGTTCGTTTCTTTTCTTTTTCTTTTCTCTCTTGTTACTTTCATGTGGGTGTTGTCAATGCACTCATCAAGGGGGAGATTGAGGACCATGTGTGGTTCGAGGACCGGTGGATGGTCCCTTCCTTGTGTGATGAGTGATTGACAACGTTGTGTGGACCGATTCTTGGCTAAGTATTGCGGGTGCGGGTTGCGGCTTGACTCGTGTTGGTGCGGGTGAAGAACAAGCGCGAAAGGTCGTTGCCGGTGAGGCCTCCGGGTGTGGAGAAGACAAGTAGGCTTCGTTCGAGGGACCCGGTGGCCGGCGGGGGTCAAGTGCGGGCCGCATGGTGGCATGAACAGCAAGATGAAGTCGTGGACGGTTTCTTGGTTGAGCCTCAAAACCAAGGTCGAGCCGGGACTACGTGGGAGCCAAGTCATGAGTGGAGATTGGCGGAGGCTACACCGAGTTCGCGGGGTTTCCGGTGATTCACCAGAAAACCACTGGGTTCCTTGGTTGATCCACAAAGCCAAGACCGGAGAACCGAAGACGGAGGTGCGGCGGCACCGGGGCACCGGTCCCGACCGGTGGGGACCGGTCTGACCGGTGAGGAGCACCGGTCTGACCGGTGTGCGACGACGCAGTCCGGAATCTTCGAAGCGGAGGACACGCGTCGGGATCGCATGGCTTGCGTCGAGGCTACGCAGGGTGCGGTCGCCGGGCATCCGTCCGATGGTGAAGACATCAAGAATTCCAAATCCTCCCTTGAGGGGCTTGTATCCCTAGTTAGTAGAGAGGGGCATTTTAGACATTCGGTTGCCGCCTATATAACCCAAGAGGTGAGAGGATGGCAGCCAACTCTTGGAACCCTAGCTCATTAGTCTTCCTATTTTCCACCTATTTTCTCTAGGTTTTTCTTAGGACTAGCAAGAGAGCTTCACGGAGAGATCTTGTAGAGAGGGATGGATGATCGGGCGGCTTGCTAGACCTTGTACGAATCTTTGTTTCATGTATAGATGATTCGGCGTGATTCCTCAAGGTTTGGATGTGTTTTCCCCGGTTGTTCTTGGTGGTGATTTTCGGAGCCCTTTCTTCGTGATTTCTTTGGGGTGTTTTCGGGGCTTTTCTCTTGGTGATTTGATGGGGGAAATTTGTGGGAACCCTTCGTGGTTCTTTGGCTGTGATTCCCCTCCCAAATCCGTGAGAAAAAGTGCTCGATTTCGGGGTTTCTTGAGTTCTTGGGTTGGAAGTGCTTTCGGCGGGATTTCTTCGATTCCTCCTTTTTGGACGAGATTTGGTGGGATTAAACTTGGCTATGGACTCCTCATGAGGTGTTCCTGATATCCCCAAAGTCTTGTTCAAGTCCGTGGAGCGATTCGGGAGATCGAGATTTGGATTTGGGGGAGTTGACCCGCGGGTGCTGTTCATCCCGAGCTGCCCAGGCTACACCGGTCTGACCGGTGCTCTTGACCGGTCTGACCGGTGCGAGCCCTGTTGGGTTTTTGCTCGGGTGAACGTCTTGGTGTGTTCGTTGTTGTCCCGTGTTGCTGCTGTTTCAAGTTTGGGTCCGTTTGGTGGTCGGTTGGCCTGTTTGGTGCCTTGGGGGCTTTCGAGTCGCCATCGGTCCGACCGGTGTGTCTCACCGGTCGGCCGGTGTAGAGCCACTTAGTGAAAGTTGCTCAGTTTCACCAGCAGGGACCGGTCGACCGGTGGTGCTCACCGGTCGGCCGGTGTGGGTCTGTTGACTCGGGGTTTGTTTTTCCGCCGCGTTCTCGAGTCGGAAGGGCTGTGTGTGTTGGTTCCTAGGTCCGGTGGCACTCCGGTGGCTATGTTGACGGTGAAAATCCGTCAACCTAGCCATGAGTTTACCTTCGGTGTTGGCATGAGTTTTATACTTTATCCATTGGTACTAACCCCCGTGGTATAACAAGTTCACGTGTGCATGTCGTTTTTGGAGTTTAATGTTTATGCGGGGATTTAGTGTTGAATGCAAGACTTTCGGGATAAGTTCATCAAGCACCTCATCACAAGACCTTGAAGCCCCGAACAAGTCATGCAATGAAGCAAAACTAACTCCAAGAAGCGGGGACTTGATCCGAGAAGACGACATACTCCGGGGACACGACCGGAAAAGTCTTGAATCTTCCAAGACAAGGAGTTGAGTCCAATTCGGAGAGAAACCGACGACATGGACCCGTATGCGAAGGGGGAAGCATCCGGGAAGCAAGGGAACCGACCTCGGGCAAAGGAGCCCGCGGGGCCGGGCCTAAATGGGCCCGGGCCGGCCGGCCCGATCCGGTCGGCCCGGGCCCATTTAGGGCCCAAATGCGTCGTCCTTTGCCCTAGCGCTAATCGGGCTATTTATAGTCCCCCGACCGAGAGCCACGCGAGAGAAGATTTCGTCTTCGGCCGCCGAGAAGCGAGAGAAGAGAGGGACACCATCTAGGAGAGGAGAGGGTCGAGCTAGTTGACTAGGGTTTCCCTAGCCGACGTGGGAACCTTGCAAGGAAGACCACGTCGGAGTTCCGGAGCTAGAAGCAAGATCAAGGAAGGATCCCGGTGGTGATCTTGTGTATGTATCATTGTTATAGTTGAATTATCAAGTTGAATCTTTTCTCAGCGATCAAGTGTTTCCTCGAAGATTTCGTTTTTCGATCGGCTTTGCTTATTCCAATTCTATTCTCGAGATAGATTACATAGGGTGTTCTTGTAGCCGCGGTGGCTAGAGGTACACGCCGGATCTTCCGAAAGAATCTCGACTTGTCTTTTGACTCGCCCTAAGCTCCCCGCATGAATAGGGATACGTTGTGACGAACGGGGGTCTCGAAAGGCGGATGTTTTCGGATTTGGACGGGAAACCACGATTTAAAGAGGCTTTTATTAAGATTCGATTTGCTACTTCTTCTTTTGCTTGGAACTTCAACGAAAGGCTTACCCCGATCCCTCTAGATCGGTTTATCTACCTAATCTTACTTTGTTTTCTCCGGTTTTTAGTAGATTAGATTCGTTTTGTGTCTTTTACTTAGATGCATTAGGTCTTTTATCGATTATTGAAGATTACTTGGCTTTAATAGATTAATTCTTGCGTCACACATTTGTTCCACGGATTCGATACCTTGGGTTCACCACTCGAGGGAAGAAGGGTCCCTTGACTACGACGGGAGACTTGTACGCTTGCGAGTCACGAACGAACTTTGATACAATTATTAACCGTCAACAAGCCCCTTTTTCTGGCGCCGTTGCCGGGGAGCAAGTGATCAAGATTTGATTTTTTATTGCTTTTTTTTTGTAATTTTCAGTACTGATTTTGTTTTATTTTTGCATCTAATAAGCTTCAATCATCCTCAAAATACATCTAATCTAGTTTGTCTAACTCTAGTCTTTATAGATTTGTTTTGTTTTCTAGTTTCTTTTGCATATTTTGTTTATTGCTAACCCTAACGGAGATGGACGGCTACCTCTCCAACAAACCCAATAATTTTGTGGATGATCCGGAAAAAAACTTTACGAGGCTAAGGAGACGCGAAGCACATCAAGCTAAAAAGCTGGATTTTGTAGATTCGGAGTCGGAAGACGAAGGATCGCGGGAATCTCCGGGAGAATTCACCACCTCAAAGTCCGCGGGAGAACCGACGTCCACCGATGGGTGACCAACCACCGGAAGAACGCAAGATTGGGGAGCTATGCACCCCGGACATCATCGACCTACCAATCCCGAACCTCGACGAGATCGGAAGACCGTTCGAGATCAAGACCTCAACAATCCGCATGGTGCAACATTCACCCTTCACCGGCAAAGAGGATCCGAACCTTCACCTCCAAGCATTCATTCAACTATGTCAGACTTTCAATATGGAGGGGGTGACTCAAGATCAAATGAGGGCAAGGCTTTTTCCGTTTTCACTACTCGGGAAGGCGTTGCAATGGTTCCACTCTCAACCGGCGGAGACGGTGCAAAATTGGAACACGTTGATGAAGGCTTTCATGAAGGAATACTACTCACCGGGTAAAACTCAAAGCTTGCGTAATAAGATTGCCACCTTTGTTCAATATCCTACGAAAACTATCTCGGAGGCATTCGAGCGCTTCAACGAGTACACCGGGCGGTTCCACATCACAAGTTCCCGAAAGAAGACCTCGTGCAAAAGTTCTATCAAGGACTCACCATGGCGTCAAGGACGATCATCGATGCATCAGCGGGAGGATCTATCATCGAGCCGACACCGACGGAAGCTTTCACGCTATTCAAGAAGGTCGCGGATAATGACACGTGGGCGTCATCCGGGCGCCTACACCCGGCTCAACCTATGGGGAACGTCAAAGGAATCTTGCAAGTGGAGAAGGAAGACATACTTGAAGGCAAGATCGACTCGCTCATGAGGAGGTTGGAGAAGATGGAGATAGAAAAGAAAGAGGCTCAAGACTTGAAGGCCGCCGAAGCAAGGTCCACATGCGAAGAATGTGGAGAGTATGGCCATGTCCGCAAAGATTGTCCGGAGGAAGCCAAAGTGCTCGACTACATGAGGAAGGGAGAATTGCCGAACTTCCGCTACGGGCAAGGTAGGCCTCAATTTAATGCAAGCTCATCTATTCCTAACGCGGTTCCACTTCGGATACAATTGAAGGAGTTCATGGATGAGCAAGCTAAGATCAACAAGGACACCGTCACCAAGTTCAAGACCATAGACAAGGTGTTGGGGAACATCGATAGCAAAGTGACGGAGGTCGGAAGTTCCAATCATCAAGTGCTCAACATGATGAAGATGCTCGAGACGCAAGTTGGACAACTTGCGGGGCGCCTCACTAATGATGAAGGGAAGCTTCCGGGACAACCCAAATGTCCCGAATCGGCGAAGGCCATTCAAACACGTTCGGGGGAAGGAGACCGAAGATCCGGAACGTACCGCGGGAGCAAGAAAGCCGAAACCGTCCACCGAGGTGGAAGGAGGCTGCTAAAGAGAAGGTTACGGGGATCGTCACCGAGGAACCCGAATTTGAGATGCCGGAAGATGACACGAGGATACCGCAACTCAAGCCACGCTACTTCCGAGGTAAACTTGACAACCACTTTGAGAAGTTTGTGGAAGTTGTGCGTAGACTTAGCATCAACATGCCGTTACTAGATGCCCTACAAGTACCTACATATTCTCGTTACTTTAAAGACATACTTGCAAATAAATATGAGATAGCAACACTCGGGGTAGATCATGTCAAGATGTCCGAGGAGTGTAGTGCGGCTATTGCTTATGGGCTGGAGAAGCAAAAAGACCCCGGTGCCCTACAATTCCATGTTCGGTTGGTTCTTTCAACTTCGAGAAGGCGTTATGCGACCTTGGAGCTAGTGTGAGTGTCATGCCGAGGGATGTGTTCGAGAAGTTACGCCTACCGATGGAGCCTACGGGAATATGTTTGGAGGTGGGTGACAACTCCATTCGCTATCCCTTGGGCATTGCCGAAGATGTACCCGTGAAGATTGGACACCACTTCATCCCCGTCGACTTCGTTGTGCTCGAGATGGGAGAGAGGGAGAAGCCGCCGCTCATCCTAGGGAGGCCGTTCCTCAAGACCGTGGGAGCAACTATTGATGTTGGCAAGGGGGAGATCATGTTCGATATCAACGGAGAAAGGAGTTCCTTCAAGTTCCGTCCAAGGATTGAGGCATGCAACATGATTGGAGTGAAGATAGAACCAAAACAAACGGAGGGGCTGAAAAAGAAGAAGGAGCCGAAAAAAAGTGAACGTAACGAAAATTAAAGAAGGTGTTGCATCCGTCAAGACAAAGGAAGAGAAGCCGCTCGTGAAGACCAAAAAAATGACTAAGCCGGCCAAGCCAAAAGACAAGCCCGCGCCCAAGATGGTGCGGAAGTGGGTACCCAAGATTGCAACGCCCGCAAAGAGCGTTGATCCGGAGTAATCAAGTGAAGAAGTCTAGCTATAGACTATAAACGAAGCGCTAGGCGGGAGGCAACCCGTTTCGTCAAGTCAAGTCAAGAATAAGCTACGGGAGGACAACCCGATCCCGGGTTTTTCGAGTATTTTTAATAATTTAGTTTTTGAGTTTTACTACGCAAAGACATTAGACTTAGAAGTGGTTGAACAATATTAGAGACATAATTCTTGATTGAATGTTTGCTTTATCATAAACCCTTTGCGTGAACCCTCCTATGTGCTTGTTTGATTCTTTTCTCTTCGAGAAACCCCTCAACCAAATAATTTCAGAACCTTAGCTCAACCTTCCACCCTCATTATGGTGCTGAGGTTGGCTTATTTTTCATGCTAAAACCACACGAGTAGAGCCACGATTTATATTCAAGTGTTATAAAAATTCAGCACGTGGTAGGACTCGCGTGAACCTAGAAATCAAAGCTTTTGGTTGGTCTTAAAAATCTTTATCCTTGGTTTCTCTAGGATTAGAATTTTTCTAAGCCCATTCTAATTTTGTTTTATTCAAAATCTTTCTTATTTAGCCAAAATTAGAACCTAAACCTATGCCCCCATGATCAAGCGGGAAAACGTTCGCTCTCAACCGATGAAAGCAGACTTTACCGGTAAGACCAAAATCGACGTAGTCGAAAAATATTTTCGACTTACATCTGTTTTTAATGGTTTAAAAACTTCTCTAAAATTATGCTCAAGCTCTTGCATGGCTCTGAAAAATATTTTAAAATTCGAATTAGAGGAGTGCTTAACCTTAAACACACCTAAATGGAGGCAATGAAGTTTGAATTAATCATGCATGCACCATTGGATTCCCTTTTATCAACTTTCACCAATTCCACATGCAAAGGACAAGCATGGTGGGCAGCAAGCATCAACTTTGCAGGATTTCAATGGTGGCATGTGAAGCAAGTGGAGCTAGGGAGCATGGACATGACCCAAAGCATGGAGCATCAAGTGGGAGGACCAATAATTCAAGAAAAGGAGTGGACGAGAGCGTTTGGGCGGTGCAACTCGTGGAGCACGCGGGCGGGGAAAGTTGCGAGGCGAAATGATCGTCTTTGGGAGAAAGACGCGCCGAGGAGGAGCCGGAGCACCCCGGGCCGGCCGGCCTAGGCCGGCCGGCCTGCCCTATAAATGGCGTCCCCCGGCGCCCGTCTTCTGCGGCAAGCTTCCCTCTCCTTCCCTTGTTTGTGTGTTCAAGTTTGTGTGCTCGGAACCTCCGTAGACTTAGCCAACCACCCAAGCTTGAGAGCTCAAGAATAAAAATCCACCTCCCTAATCCACTCAAAGTCCACATCCGAAGCAAAGAGTTTAAGTGCCTAGTTTACCGGTTGCAACCCGGATTTTTAGTTGAAGAGAGAGTGCAGCAAGCATGTGGAAGAAGACCACAAGTCTCTTCTCTAAGAAGAAGAGTTCGTCGTCGTCCAAGCCGTCATCAACCACGTCTTCGAGGAGGCACTCGGTTTCCGAGTCTCCCCGGAGCATGGAGACGGACACGGCACCACCGAGGAGGAACGACGCTCTCCTCCTTGGTGGGATGAGGGCTGCGAGAAGCACTTCCATGAGGTTCACCGAACCTCGTGGGCACACGGAGGAGCAACCCGCGCCACCACGACGATCGACTCGCTCAACCGCACCACCTCCTTACACCCCGACACAATCTTCGTACGGCTTCATCATCATGTCGGCGGAGGAGGAGGATAGGCTCGCCAATCTTGAGAAGAGGCTTGTGCCAAACGTCGAGATCGACGACCAAGCACTCCACACCTTGGGTTTTCGCACCGACATAAACTACATGTTGGGGCACCTCGGGTGGATTCGGTTCTCCAACGGAATCTCGGTGGACACCCACTTGGGTTACACCTTGGAAATTTTAATGACTATGGCACCCATCGTTGATGATGATGGGGTGCAATGCTTGTCATTCCGTTTGGAGGGAATCCAACAAGTGGTTCCCTACGAGCACGTAAGGGAGCTGCTTGGATTCCACAAGGGCGCTCGGAGAAAGTCGACGTGCCTCCCGGCATGTTGGCGGAATTTTGGGGCATGATCTCCGGAGATGCCCATCAACAACGCAAAAGCATCCGCAACCCCATTATCCGGATATTTCACTCTTGGATGTGCAAGAGGGTATTGGGGAGGATGAGGGAAACAAAGGTGACCGACACGGAGTTAAATTGGCTATACTCGGCTTTGATTGCCGGGCAGCCAATTGACCCCTCTTACCTCATGATCAACCGTTGGTGTTGTGAAGCAACATCGGGGGCTAGTGATATTGGTTCGGGGTGTTACCTCTCCATGTTGGCCTTTTCCTTGCGACCGGGGATCGCAAGAAACCCCGCTCACCTTTTGCGCGGTACCTCTCTCGGTTTTGAGTACTTGCGGCAAGGCAAGTACATTAGTGGAGATGAGAGAAGAGGTTACCGATTGGCCATTGTGAACCTCCCTCTTCGGATGAGAGGCTTAGGCTTTTCACCGAAGGAAGGGAAGATTGGTTGGAAGAGGGAATACTTGTCCCTGCAAGGAAGAACAAAAGAGGAAGGATCGTAGAAGAGGGAACATCCTCCGCACAAGAGGGTGGAGCACAACCCAATGTGCAACCATCCGGCGGGGTTCCTCCTCCGCCAAGTTATTACGGAGGGTCTCAACAACAAGCATGGGGGGGTGGTGCACCGGTACCCCCACAAAATTATGTTGTGCCCAACGCTAACTTCGCGGAGTCCTACGCTCATCATCCCCAACCACAACAAAGCATGGCTATTATTGGAGGATATGCTGCAAGAAATGCTCAAAATATAGCAGCCATCCAATCCAACGCAGCTCAACTCGGTGAAGGCAACGCAAATATTGCCTTTGAACTTGGACGCCTTCACCTTGTGGAGCCAAATCAATTCGACGGAGGAAGCGTTCATTCATATTATGAGCAAGGGTATTATTATCAAGACTACCAACATCAACCACCGGCGGAGGACTAGAAGATTTAGGAACTTTAGTTTTCTTTTCTTTTCTATTTCTCTGTAATTTTCAGCTTTTTCTTATGTGTGTTTGCGTAGTATTTTTCTGTTTTTATTTAATTTTCAGCAAGTATGTTTCTTTATTTTCAGTGTGTATTTCAACTTGATATCACCATTAATAAAGTCACCACCTTGATTATATTATTGGAAAAGTTACAAAATTCGTGCTATGATGATATATGATTAAAATTGCAGCTTTGTTCATCTTTGTAGTTGATTTATGCATGTTTAAGCTAGTGCTCTCTTAAAAATACAGATCTGAATTTATTTAAATGCTAGCTTAATTTTCAGCGGAGGTTATGATTAAAATAAAGACCCATAGTGTTTTATGTGCTCTCAAGTTATGAATGGATTGAAGATGTCTTTTATGCTCAAAAATATTGCTAACCTTGTCACAAATATCACTTGTGTGTTGCTCAACCTATCCAAAGCCTTATATATATTTGAGTGCATAAACCTTAGTGTACAAGATTTATTTTTGAGTGAGTTATTGCAGGCCATGATTTCTCTGGCCCGAGACTAAGAAGCTGGTCATTCCGTTTTTGCGTATCTATCTTTTTGCTAGCCTTTTATCCGTGCATTGTGTATCCCCGCATCGGTGATCTCACAAACTTCGCCGGATATCCACCCTTAAACCAAATATCATCTTTTTGTGACTACCTCCTTGACCACAACCTATCATTGAGGATGGATCATAAATTCAAGGAAGATCGCAAGACAGTGCCAACGTTGAAGATTTCAAGTATCTCTCCAAGGAAAAATATCCGGTACCTACCTTATTTTTCGCCTCTTTGCTCGAGGACGAGCAACGTCTAAGCATGGGGGAGGAGGTAGGTACGGTGCAGTTTTAGAGTTCAAAAGGGAGTATTTAAAAAAATAAAATATATATATAATGATGAAAGAAAAAAAACCGGTGATATGCATGACTTTCAAGGTATCAAAAAATCAAAACTTCATTGTGAAAGTCATGGACCGAATATATGACGAGGCAAGAAAAAAATGAATGAATGAAAGAAAGAAAAGAATGAGAAAGAAAAAATATATATTTGTGCGTAAAGTGAACTCCCCGGTTCTCTAAGAGTGCATTCAAGGCTTCAAGATAAAAAGATCCATTCTCAATTTTCCAACCATGTGCAATCCGATAACGAGGACTTTCTTTGTGCCTCGGGATCACTCTTTTCCATTTGCACATGTCCACTCATCTAAAGTGTGTGTATTTTTCTCTTTCCCCGCCTTGATTTAACATTATTTTCCAATGACCTTTTTGACGAGTCTCGGTAAGACCATGAGAAGCTTGTCTTGTTTTGACAACACCTCATTTATAAATTCTTGTTAGGACTAAACTTTCCCAAAAGCTCCATATAAAGCCTACCACATATATATGAGAGGGAAAGGAGTAGAATATATAGGCTTGAGAGACAAGTGAGATGAGAGTTTATGAGCAATACATGAGATGATTTAAATTTGTGAATTTGGTTTAGTTTTTTCTCTATCTCGTTCTTTATTTCAAAAATTCTGAGATCTATTTAAAACTTTGTGAGCATGTTAATACTTGTGGGATAAGCTTAATAAGAATCTACCCTCCGTAGAGATGAAGGCTAGCACATTATGGAACTTTAATGAATTAAATTTTGAGAGCATTATGTTTTCTCATGTATGATCAAATGCAAAGTTTAAACATCGTTTAGCAATGATGATATTCATCGAAGGCTTACTCGAGGACGAGCAAGGTTTAAGCATGGGGGAGATGTTGACGGTGAAAATCCGTCAACCTAGCCATGAGTTTACCTTCGGTGTTGGCATGAGTTTTATACTTTATCCATTGGTACTAACCCCCGTGGTATAACAAGTTCACGTGTGCATGTCGTTTTTGGAGTTTAATGTTTATGCGGGGATTTAGTGTTGAATGCAAGACTTTCGGGATAAGTTCATCAAGCACCTCATGACAAGACCTTGAAGCCCTGAACAAGTCATGCAATGAAGCAAAACTAACTCCAAGAAGCCGGGGACTTGATCCGAGAAGACGACATACTCCAGGGACCTGACCAGAAAAGTGATGAATCTTCCAAGACAAGGAGTTGAGTCCAATTCGGAGAGAAACCGACGACATGGACCCGTATGCGAAGGGGGAAGCATCCGGGAAGCAAGGGAACCGACCTCGGGCAAAGGAGCCCGCGGGCCGGGCCTAAATGGGCCCGGGCCGGCCGGCCCGGTCCGGTCGGCCCGAGCCCATTTAGGGCCCAAATGCGTCGTCCTTTGCCCTAGCCGCTAATCGGGCTATTTATAGTCCCCCGACCGAGAGCCACGCGAGAGAAGATTTCGTCTTCGGCCGCCGAGAAGCGAGAAGAGAGGGACACCATCTAGGAGAGGAGAGGGTCGAGCTAGTTGACTAGGGTTTCCCTAGCCGACGTGGGAACCTTGCAAGGAAGACCACGTCGGAGTTCCCCGAGCTAGAAGCAAGATCAAGGAAGGATCCCGGTGGTGATCTTGTGTATGTATCATTGTTATAGTTGAATTATCAAGTTGAATCTTTTCTCAGCGATCAAGTGTTTCCTCGAAGATTTCGTTTTTCGATCGGCTTTGCTTATTCCAATTCTATTCTCGAGATAGATTACATAGGGTGTTCTTGTAGCCGCGGTGGCTAGAGGTACACGCCGGATCTTCCGAAAGAATCTCGACTTGTCTTTTGACTCGCCCTAAGCTCCCCGCATGAATAGGGATACGTTGTGACGAACGGGGGTCTCGAAAGGCGGATGTTTTCGGATTTGGACGGGAAACCACGATTTAAAGAGGCTTTTATTAAGATTCGATTTGCTACTTCTTCTTTTGCTTGGAACTTCAACGAAAGGCTTACCCCGATCCCTCTAGATCGGTTTATCTACCTAATCTTACTTTGTTTTCTCCGGTTTTTAGTAGATTAGATTCGTTTTGTGTCTTTTACTTAGATGCATTAGGTCTTTTATCGATTATTGAAGATTACTTGGCTTTAATAGATTAATTCTTGCGTCACACATTTGTTCCACGGATTCGATACCTTGGGTTCACCACTCGAGGGAAGAAGGGTCCCTTGACTACGACGGGAGACTTGTACGCTTGCGAGTCACGAACGAACTTTGATACAATTATTAACCGTCAACGAGCTACGTGGGCTTGGCCAACTTGGGTAGTGAGTCGGAGACGTGTGTTGGAAGCCGTGTTCGTCTTGTTGGAGTTTTCATCTCCTTCGAGAAGAATTTTTATCGGCTCCCATTCACTCCCCCCCCCTCTCCGGTTCGCCGTATCGGTCCTTCACTCTCGACAACATCTTTGCCAATCTCGTATTGTTCTTTGTCCATTGCTTATCCTTTGTAAGATTTGTGCGGCTTCACTAATTGTTTTATCCATTAAATCACCGCTTTGCACACATGCTTACAAAACGAGACGAGTTAGGGGTTAGTGAAAAATAAAAGATATGCAACATCAAGTCACCAGAAAATCCCAAGTTCGGGCCTCACTCAAGTAGTTCATTAAAACGGTCTCATGCTTCATCAATTCCTTCATCCTCTCCTTGCTTGAAAGTGAGCATTTGCCTCCTTAAGACTTGGACCTTGCTTATGGGAAAGAACTTCAAAAGAAACTTCTTCACTACCTTATCCCAATTTCCTTTTGCTTCAACGGACGCAAGTGTGTACCATCTTCTCGCTTCATCTTCGAGAGAGAATGGAAAAAGATTCCACTTGAACCAAGCGGTTGGAACTCCTTTTTGTTGCACCGTGTTACATAACATCGTGAATTCCTTAATGTGTCTATATGGGTTGTCATCCTCTAATCCTCTAAATGGTTTTGTCGCCACTAACTTGATGATTCCGGGCTTCACTTCATAGTGGGTTGTAGCAAACGTCAAATCTGATTTTTGCATCTCAATGTCTTCCATTGACGGCATTGCTAGCTCCCTTAGCGACATCTCTTCGTCTTCCAATGGTGAGGTCTATATGGGTTCTCCTCAACCATCCCTTCAAATGGGTTTTCCGCCACCATCTTCATGATCTTGGATTTAATTTCATACTTGGTCGCTTCGAGCTTCGAATCCGACTCTTGTACCTTTATGTCTTCACATCGAGGGCTAGCGTAATCCCTTAATGATTTCTCCGGTTCTTCCACGGGTTGATTAACGAACTCCATCTAGACAATAAGATAAAAACAAAAACAAAAATGAAACAAGTGTTTTTCTAGATAATATATGTTAGATAAAGCAAATAAAAGATAAACTAAAATATAAAACTAAGTTAGATCCAAATCAAACGATGTAAACTAACTTGCTCCCCGGCAACGGCGCCGGAAAAAGGGGCTTGTTGACGGATAAAAGACGTATCCCTCTACGATCCGCAAGCGTACGGACCCCACACCTTTTTCACCACGGGATTCCCAAGGTTCTTGTCAATCCGCGGAGCAAGGGGATTACTAGCGCTTAACCAAGCACTAATCTAGTTGAATGGAAAACCTTTGAAAGAGAGTATTAATCCTAAGGTAACGACAATCTAACCTAAGTTACTCTAAGTTAAGTTGATCAAACAAATCTAGGGTTAAACTAGATGGTAAAGGGTGAACACAAGAGAGTGAGTAAGAAAGATAAGCGTTCCCTCCCTAGGATCTAGGATAACATGGTATGCATCTACTACACGAAATGGTAAACCAATCTACGGGGGTTGTGACCACGGTTTCGCCCTTTCCCTCCTCTCGCTCGTCACTACGCGAAGGTATTCATGACTAGACCTATGATGGACACGGTATGTTGATGGAATATATGGGAGTAGCGGATATCATACGCCCAAAAAACATGGTAGCTAACCTTAATCATCAAAGCATTATCAACATGAAAACAATAGATTGAAACCACAAATCGAGTAGCGATCACATAGCATGTATCCATCTAATCCTAGGGATGAACGGAGACATTACCCCATCATCTTACACGGATTGAAGCACATAGGGGTGATGGAGACTCCGGAGAATGTCGTCGATGAAGATGGCGGCGATGGAGCTTGGGAACACCCCTAGGCCAACGGCTTGGAGTCCTCCTCTTGCTTCCTTCTCTCCGCCGGCGTTGATCCTTGCGACGAGCTCATCTAACTCTCTCCCTCATCTTGCGGCGGCGGTTTTCCGGTGATTGGCGTCGGTAGGATGATTTGTTCGATGGGTCACCATATTGGGGCGCCTAGGGGGTTGTATTTATGTCCTTGAGGTGCCTTTGGGCCTGCTCCACCTTGCCTTGCACGAAATCCTCCTTGGGAGAGAAGCAACCTTGGTTTCCATAAAATCAGCCAGATTTTCCTGATTCGCAGTCCTTCCTTGCCAACGCTATATCTCCCACGTTCGGACTCCAAATAATACAAATTCGGTGTCCAGGTTGTGTGCCACGAAATTATTTTCAACTTTGGTATTCATTTCTTTCCTTAAAAACGAAGGTAAGATATCCAAATCGGCCTTGGAAGATAATCTGTTCCGATTTCGGACTGATCGCGCAGCAGGATTTCGGGGGCCATATCTCTCCCTTATCCAAATTGGGCCTTCCACATGTCCAAATCGAAGGTATCGTCAAGGCCCACAACTTTGGTAGTCAAACTTTTGCCATTAAAGACCGTTTAAGTCTCCGAACCCGTACCGAAAGATCATGCTGTCCCGAGCCGCGAGAATATCTCTCGGGCGAGTTGATCTCGTTGGTAAACATCCAAGTCCCCGGAGTTTTGTGTGTTGATGATTCGGTCCTTGAGTTGTTTGGAGTCTTGTTCACTTTGTGTCTTGACTTGTGACGGGCTTCATGATCTTCTCTTGAAGTGCTTGATTAACTTATCCCGAAAGTCTCCTCTTTAACGTTAAATTCCCGCGTAAACAACAAACTCCAAAATTGACATGCAAGTGTGAACTTGTTACATCATTAGTATGCCTAGTGGCGGGTTAGTTGCAAATCATAATCAAAACCAATGTATAACAAGTACTCTATGTTGACGGAAATTCACCGTCAACGGTCATTATTGTCCAAGCCATCATCGACAACTTCTTCGAGGAAGCACTCGGTTTCCGAGTCTCCTCAGAGCATGGAGAGGAACACGACATCGCCGAGGAGGAGCAACGCTCTTCTCATCGGTGGCATGAGGGCCACACGAAGCTCATCTATAAGGTTCACCAAACCTCAAGGACGTACGGAGCCGCCCGTCCCACCTCGTCGCTCGACACGATCATCCGCTCCGCCTCCATATGCTCCGTGGTATTCCGATGGGTTTATCATCATGACGGAGGAGAAGGAGAAGAAGCTCACTTGACATGAGAAGAGACTTGTGGCAAACGTTGACTTCGACGACCAATCTCTCCAAGTGCTGGGTTTTCATACGGATATTTATTACATGTTGGGACACATAGGATGGGTGCAATTCTCTAACGGAGTGTCGGCAAACACCCACAAGGAATTCACCTTGGAAATTCTCATGACCATGGCGTCTATCCTTGATGAAGGAGTGCCGAGTCTCTCATTCTGTTTGGAGGGAGTTGAACAAGTGGATCCCTATGAGTATATTTGGGAATTACTTGGTTTTCAAAAGGGAGCCCTGGAACAAGTGCAAGAAGGCACATTGGAAGGTTTTTGGAGTATGATCACGGGAGAAGCTCACCAACAAAGAAATAGTATCCGGAACCCGATTGTCGGTGCGGAATGTGGTCCCGACACTAACCAGTAATAAGCGCCGAGGTCTATCCCTCAATGGTCGATGCTAAGCAATAAAAGACACGGAGTTTATCTTGGTTCCGGCCGGGGGGCCATACGTCCAGTAGTGGTGTGCTCAAGGCACTATATTGCTCAGCACCGGGGGTGCCTGTAGTGGGGCTGCTACAAGCAAGGCGGGAGAGGAAGCGTGGCTTCCATGTCCCTGGTGTAGTGGTTGAAGATGTTGTGGGAGAATTGGAGAGCAAGTGCGTGTTGCGACGTGTCTCGTGTTGTGTTCTGTTGGGCTCTGCTGCTCGTGTGCCGTGTGTTGTGTCCCTGTTCTCCGTCCCCAGCGGCAAGGG
The DNA here is from genome assembly GCA_947561735.1 of Cenchrus americanus. Taxonomy (NCBI): domain Eukaryota; kingdom Viridiplantae; phylum Streptophyta; class Magnoliopsida; order Poales; family Poaceae; genus Cenchrus; species Cenchrus americanus. The sequence continues at coordinate 140,935,796 of OX387240.1, forward strand.
GGTTCGTCCTCCTTTTATAGACCAAGGAAGGAGCGAATCACATGCGCGCCGTGCTATTTAGCTACGTGAGGGAGCGTGATGTGCTACGCTGTAGAGTAGGCGGCCGCCCGGTGATCCTTGCGGCGATCCCGCCATCATGGCGTATCTTGTACCCGAACGGGGGCGTCCTCGAGGGTAGAAGGGCGGCGGACGGGCCGTGATGTCTTCAGATAGGCTCGAGGGAGTTGCTGACGTCGGTCCGTACGAGGTACGGCGGCGGGTAAGGTGGCGTCCCGTTCCCACACGCTCCACAGTCCTGGAGTCGTTGCCACAGCGCCTGGCGTGCGCCCGTACGCGCGGGGGCGGCGGCCATACCGTTAACGGTGGCGGGGATGGCGTCCCCACCGGCCTAGCGCCTCCACCTAACCCCCGTAAGGTCACAAGAAAGCAAATCGAGGGTGCGCCGGCCCCCCTTCGAGGGCTCGGCGCGTTAGCCGTACGGAGCGAGCGGCACGGCGTCACGGGACGGCACCGGCCGCGCCACACGGTCCCCCCCCCCCCCCCCCCCCCACGGTGATGGGGATGGGCTCCCTCCCCGGGGAGTTGGTGCGGTGGTGCGGGGCGCGAGCCCCCGGCGCATGATGGCGCCGTCCCCACCGATGTCGGGCGTTAAATGCCCGCGTACGGGAGCGGCGCGCGTGCGCGGTGTGCCCTCGAGTGAGGCGGACCCCGTTCGAGGGCGGGGTAGACCCTCGGGCGAGGCGGACCTCGCTCGAGGGAGGCGCACCCCCCCTCGAACGGGGCGGAGCCCGCCCGAGGGAGGCGCGCATCCTCGAGCGAGGCGAAACCTATTCGAGGGAGTCTTCGAGTGGGCCGCCCGGTGGGCCGCTGGGGCCTTCGCGGCGTGGGCCATGTCCTGCATGGTTAAGTAAGGCGTATTTGGTTTTGGCTTTGTTGCGGGTTTTAAGTGGGGATTTCCCAGCTATTTAAGGGGACCCCTAGGGCTGTCCCCGACACCGATCATCTAATTATTTCACTTGGATGTGCAAGAGGGTTTTTCGGGAGAATGAGAGAAACAAAGGTAAACAATACGGAGTTAAATTGGCTTTACTCGGCTTTAATTGCCAGGAAGCCAATAGAACACTCTCACCTCATGATCAACCGGTGGTGTTGTGAAGCAACATCGGGTTCGACAAATATTAGGTTCGGGGTGTTAGCTCTCCATGTTGGATATCTCTTTGAGACCGAGTATTACAAGGAACCCGAAGCATCTCCTACCGGGGACTTCCCTAAGATTTGAAGAAAAGCAAATATATAAGTGGAAATGAGAGAGGAGGCTTTAAAGTGGCCAAAGAAAATTTGCCCCTATAGGATGGAAAATTAAGACTTTTTCTTGAGGGGAAAGAAGTTTGGTTAGAGGAAGGACTTCTTGTGCCGGCAAAGAAAAAAATAAAAGAAGAAGGATAGTAGGAGAAGATTCTTCCACGGTCCAAGAAGGAGGTGCGCGACAAAATTATGTGCCACCATTTGGAGGAATTCCGGCGCCGCCGGGTTACTACGGTGATGTACCAATGCAAGCATGGGGGAGTGGTGGAGCCATGCCCCACCAAATTTTGTGGTGCCCAACGTAGCCTTTGCGGAGCCATATGCACATCTTCCTCAACCATAACAAAGTGTGGCCATCATTGGTGGATACGCTGCGAGAAACATGCAAAATTTCACAATCATCTAAACCAATGCAAACCAAATGAGTGAAGGAAATGCAAACATCGCTTATGAGCTTGGATGCCTTCACTTAGCACCGCCGGGACAATTCATAGGAGGAGCGGTGCAATCCTATTATGAGCAAGGTACAACAACCAAGACTATCAATATCAACCACTGGCGGAATATTAGAGAGAGGAGGAGCTTTATTTATCCTTCCTTTTCCCCTTTTATTTAATTTTCAGCATGTATGCGCTTATGTATGCATAGTGTTTTCAGTTTTTATTTAAATTTTCAGCATGTGTGTTAGTTTTTATTTTCATCATGAATAAAGTCACCACCTTGTTTTTACCTCTGGAAAAGATACAAAGTTTGTGCCATGATGATATATGATGATAATTGCCGCTTTGTTTATCTTTGTACTTGTTTTATGAATGATTAAGCTTATGCTCTTTTAAAATGCAAATATGAAATTATCTAAATGCTATCTTAATCTTTAGGGGAGGTCATGATAAAAATAAGGACCCATAAGTGTTTTATATGCTCTCAAGTTTTAAATGGATTAAAGATGATTTTTTTGTTCTTAAAAGTAATGCTAACCTTGTCATAAATACCACTTGCATGTTGCTCTACCTATCCAAAGCCATAAATATTTGAGTGCAAAAACTTAGTATACAAGGTTTATTTCTGAGTGAGTTATTTCAGGCCTTGATTTCTCTGGCCCGAGACTAAGAAGTTGGTCATTCTGTTTTTGCGTATCTATCTTATTGCTAGCCTTTTATCCGTGCATTGTGTATCTCCGCATCGGAGATCTCACAAACTTCGCCGGATATCCACCCTTAAAACCAAATATAATCTTTTGTGATTACCTCCTTGACCACAACCTATCGTTGAGAATGGATTGTCAATTCAAGGAAGATTAAGATGGTGCCAACATTGAAGATTTCAAGTATCTCTCCAAAGGAAAATTATTTTCGATACCTACCTTACCTCTATCACCTATTTGCCCGAGGACGAGCAAACGACTAAGCATGGGGGAGGAGGTAGGTACAATGCAATTTTAGAGTTCAAAGTGAGCAAATAAAAAATTGATAAGAAAGAAAAAGAAGAAAAAATGAGAAAGAGAAAGAAAGGAAAGAAATAAAGAAAAAAGTATATATATGAGAAAAAGAAAAGAAAAATGTGAATATGAGTAAAAATAAAATGCACGGATTCTCTAAGGTGCATTAGGAATTTCAAGGTTTCAAAATTAAAAGTTCCATACTCATTTTCCAACCATGTGCAATCCGATAACGAGGACTTCCTTTGTGCCTCGGGATCACTCTTTGCCATTTGCACATGTCCACCTATCTCAAAGTGTGTGTATTTTTCTCTCCCCCTCATTGATATAACATTATTTTCCAATGACCTTTTTGACGAGTCTCGGTAAGACCATGAGAAGCTTGTCTTGTTTTGACAACATCTCATTTACAAAATCTTGGTAGGAATGAACTTTCCCAAAAAGCTCCATATAAAAGCCTACCACATATATATGTTATGAGAGGGAAAGGAGTAGAATAAATAGGCTTGAGAGACAAGATGAGATGAGAGTTCATGAGCAAGATGTAAGGTGGTTTAAATTTTTGAACTTGGTTGAGCTCTTTTTCATCTCGTTGTTTATTTCAAAATTTCTGAGATCCATTTTAATTTTGGGAGCATGTTAATACTTGTGGGTTACGCTTAATTAATAATCTACCCTTCGTAGGGATGAAGGCTAGTACATTATGAAACTTTAAAAGAACTAAACTTTTGAGAGCATTATGTTTTCTCATGTATGATCAAGTGCAAGGTTTAAACAACGAGGGGCAACAATGATATCCATCAAAGGCTTACTTGAGGACGAGCAAGGTTTAAGCATGGGGGAGATGTTGATGGTGAAATTCCATCAACCTAGACCTGAGTTTACCTTTGGTGTTGGCATGAATTGTATATCCTATCCATTGGTACTAATCCCCATGGTATAACAAGTTCGTTTGTGCGTCTCGGTTTTGGAGTTTAGTGTTTATGCAGGGTTTTAGTGTTGAAAGCAAGACTTCCAAGATAAGTTCATTAGGCACCTCATGACAATACCGTGAAGTCCGGTACAAGTCAAGCAATGAAGTAAACATGACTCCAAAAAGCCCAAGGACCAAACCTGAGAAGATGGAAAACTCCGAGGATCAAGTCAGAAAAGTGCCGAATCTTGCAGGACAAGGAGCTTCATCCAATCCAAAGAGAAACTAATGACAAGGGCCCACATGCATAAGGAGGAAGACTCTAGAAGACTCGGGAAGCAACACCGGGCAAAGGAGGCCGCGGGCTGGGCCAAATTGGGCCAAGACCGGTCGGCTCAGGCCGGCCGGCCCAGCCCAGTTCCAGGCCCAATCGGCCCTCCCTTTAACCTAGCCACCTCTCGGGCTATTTATAGCCCCCCTGACCGAGAGCCACGGAAGAATCAATTCGTCATCCGCCGCTGAGGAGCAGAGAAGCTTGAGGGACACCATCTCGGAGAGGAGGTCGTGCTAGTTGTCTAGGGTCTCCCTAGCCGACGTGGGAACCTTTCATGGAAGACCACGTCGGAGCTCTGGAGCAAGGATCAATATCGAGGTAGGATCCCGGTGGTGATCTTGTTCATGTAATCATTCATGGTGAAGTCTTTATAGTGAATCCAATTTGTAGCGATCAAGTGCCTTCTCGATGATTTTGTTCTCCCTCGGTTTTGCTTCTTCCCCGATCTAAACTTAAGATAGATTGCATAGGGTGCTCTTGTAGCCGCGGTAGCTAGAGGTGCATACCGGACCGACCAAGTGATTTCAACTTGTTCTTATCAAACTCGCCCTAGGCTAACCCGCACGAATAGGGGTGCGTTGTGACAGAATCGTAGATCCAAAAGGCGGGCGTCTTCGGAATCGGACTGGAGGCCACGGTTTAAAGATGCGTTTAATGAGGTTCGCTTTTGTATCTTCATCTATCTTGTTTGGAGCTGCAACATAAGCATGATCTAGACTCTCTAGATCAGTTATTTCTTTGCTTTCTCTTACTACCTCTTAGTAGATTAGATTAGATTTGTTTTCTTAATGATCTATTAGGTTAGATGCAACTTGATTCTTCAAAATTTAGCTTTCCCTCCTTTACTAGATTGAATCCTTGCGTTGCACAATGTTCCACGGATTCGATATCTTGGGTTCTCACACTTAAGGGAAGAAGTGTCCCTTGACTACGACGGGGGATTTGTCCGTTTTCAAATCCATATGAAGTTTGATATGAATATACATCGTCAACACCTGCTTCTCCACATTAGATGATAAACCGAGTGATTTGTTCCATAGTGGATGTTTCATCTTGCCAGAGAACGTGGTGAAATCAAGCACTTTGAATCTTGAGGGAATGGTATCTGATCATAGCCAGAGGGATATGGTGTCCTATACATGCAGGACTGCTACTTGGGTTTTATCCCACATTGCTTTAGTAGCATCTCTGAAAAGTGGTCGATTAACTCCTGCTTCATGTGAGATTTCAACTTTGTAGGCACTTGTTGACGTAAAATCAGCACCTCATGCCAAGCACACAGCAAGCTGAACAAAGCTGGCTTAACACGCTTTGCCGAATCCGAAGCGTGCCAGTCAATTTTCCTGAAACTGACAAAGGATGACAAGCAGTAAGATAAAACCTGGAACTTGCCGGGTGGTACCAGACAGTTCCGCATTTACGGCAACAAAGCCAATCAAAATGACATATTGCTACAACAAGCTATCTGTTGGCAAACTGAGTATCATTCGGGAGCTTTAAACATGTAAACAAGATATAGCCGAATGCATGACATAAGCATGATGATAGATCAATCTTTATCTAAACAACATTATAACATGTGACCATGACCGATTATCGAGAATAAATCACAATAAAATAAATAAAGGCGAAGCATGATTATAAATTTGCAGTAAACATGCATGCATAGGCCAAAAGCACTAGTCTACCGCATGTCTAGGTACTCTCAAACCCGTCGAGCGTGACACCAGACAAGTTAATCCACTACATGATACGACTTGTTTGAAATCACACCACCAAACAAGAATAGATCAATCCACCGCATGATACAATCTAATCATGGAATGTTCAAAGCATACCTTATTTAAAACAAGCTTATAAACCCCTTTCACTCGTGATAGGACTGCCGAATACAGCTGTACAGCCGATTCGGGTTCCGTCGAGAAAGAACAAGCTCTGCTAAATCAACACGCTTGAACCCGCATCATGTGGCAATCTAGATTGACTCGAATTCGGCTATTAAAGAGCACGTGATCCATGCACCACTTCAAGTTGAAGATTTGAAAATGCATCATATGGATCATAAACAAGATAGAACCGAAACTAATCAATCTAAATTGGGCAAAAAGAGTGTTACATGAATTAAACATGGAGCAAAATCCAAAGCAACACATGGTAACTTAATGAATCTATTAGATCTTGCCAAATTTAATAGAGCCGATAACTAGCTCCAAGCTAGATCTTAGCCTACTGCATGGCTTATGATCTAACAAGAAACCCTCTTGAACCATGCTTAAATCCACCGCATGATACTAAGCATGGTAACAAGACTACTTGCATCACGGTCTAAATCCACCGCATGATACTAGACATGATACAAGTTGTCGGTACTTACGGAGGTCGACGGATCGATGGTTCCTCTCGAAGAACTCGACGACTCGACTAAAAGGATTCGAAAGGTGGCACGGGGCCAGTTTGTTGTGAAATTGTTCGATCCTATTACAATCACTAAGGGTTCATATTTATACCCTTGTTCTAACATGACTCCTAGTCGACCATGAGTACAACATTTATTGCCTAAATTAATGCCCCGGTGCCAATGTTCATCTTGCACCCGTCATCAATTCGTTCCTTCCTTATAGTCAGGCCACGTCATCACGTATTCCCGAATCCTTCCTCTTCCAAGCACAAACAGCCCTTCTGCCGAATGATGACGTGCTCCCGACCGCAGGCATCTTTACCAATTGCTTTGAGAAAAATTTCCTGCCGAATGGTGTTTCCTTACCAAACTCGGCCCACAAGTCAGTCTCTTTCTTGTACCAATTTTTGGTTTTAACATATGCCCCTTCAATTACGGGATAAAAAGTGATTTTATTCCGGAATTGACCATAAATGCTCAACGTCTCCAAGCCGAATCTGTTCAACACCCGTTTTTTCCTCCTTCAAACTGTTGGAGTTTTCGCCCAGATCCAAACCCTAGTTCATCAATCTTTCAAGCTCAAATCTTCAAATGGCGAACCAAGACCAGGCTCTTCGCGTAAATCTCACCTTCCTAAGGCCCATTCGGTATTACTTTTTCGAATTTCATCTCAGATTTTTCCTCTTGCCCTTTCTTGTTCTTGATATGCTCTAGCTGCCAAAATCTTGATTCCCGTTGAGGACCAATCACCATCTTATTTCCTCGGGCCCGTGGGAATCTCCGACCCTTCTGAGTTCATTGAAGCCGAATCTCAGAGGATCCCTTTCAAAGCAGCTTTGTCGAAACCCCATGAATGGCAAGATGCTTTCAAGAACTGCCCCCTACCCCCAATTGCAGGCTGGAGAAACTGGTACAAGAGGATGCTTGATGATGACATCGTTAAAACAAGCAATTGGGACAGCCTTCGCATTACCCATTGTTTGGAATTATCCTTGGCTGAAACACCAAAACATGAGAATCTTCTGATTGCAGCCTGACATTTTTGGTCGAATGGTGCCAATGCCTTTCTTTTTGGCCATGGGCCAATGTCCCCCACTTTGGCCGATGTATACATGATAACCGGCCTTGAAGTCACTGGATCTGTATACTCACACAAGTACAAAGGCTCCTCTAGGCAAATAGGAGTGAAAACAGGGGTTGGATATAAAAGATATATCCAAAACTATATGTCTGATGGCCCTTTGTCTGAAGTTGAGTAGAGAGCTTTCCTAAACATGTGGCTATGCAGATTCATCTTTTGCGGCAAGGCCAATGAGGCAACCCTGAATCACATTGTAATGGCCGAGGACCTGGCTGCTGGTCACTCTATTCCTCTTGGAAAGTACCTCCTAGGAAGTGTATACCATATGCTTCATCAGACCACCCACCTGATGCACACCAGGCAAAAGATCTCTTGTGTTAATGATCCTTGGTGGTCTGTTCAAATGTGGCTGCAGCTATATATGCATAGATCATTGGTATTGACCTCAACAACCGGCACTTTCCTTCAGCCAACTACAAGGAAGGGGAAACCCAGGGCACCAAAGGTTGCCAAACTTATGGAGAAGATGCCTCAACCGTGTCCATCAACAAAAACATTGACCAACTTTTTGAGCTCTTCTTCAGAGGTTTTGCCAATCCTCTCTTGCTCCCATATCTGAATAATGATAACTTGACTCTTCCTTGTGAGTTTAGTTTTGAGGCTGGATGTAATGATATAAAATTTATAGCAATTTTCAATATCTTCATTCATCCATGCATCCTTCCAGCAAAATTCAGTGGAGGAAGGCAAAATCAGTGCACCTTTGAATACTACCAACCAAATTTGATGGCCAGACAACTAGGATGCGGCCAAGTGCTCCCAAGGCTATTTGTAGCGAACATGGCCTCATATGCCATTTGTTCGGAGTTTGATTTTGGTGATTCATGACAACATGATCATTGGGACTAACCATATTGTTTGAGCATGTCTTTGTAGACATTTCTAGGTCCCAAGGATGCAAGAAAACCCCAAGCAAAAATGCCAAAACAAAGGGTCAAAACCGAGCAAGAAAAGGAAACGAGAAGACACCGTCGGATGAACCGACGGTCCCTCAAATACAAGCGTCGGTGCAATCGTCGGACGAGTTGGTACACGGGGTGAAACCCTAGGTACCGTCGGATGAACCGACGGTCCGTTTTCTACATGCGTCGGACGAGTTGTAGAGGAAGAGCAAGGAAGACGAGAGCACCGATGATCCGACGGTCCGAGTGGGGACACCGTCGGTCTATCCGACACTCGGTTTGAATCAAGACAGAGACGCGCCAAGACAAAGCCTTCGGCATCGAATGATCCGACGCCTTGGTTAAGGCATAGCGTCGGTCTATCCGACGGTCCGTTGGAAGCTAACGATGCACCGACCCGGACGCGAGGCCTTCGAAGACGGATGATCCGACGTAGCGTCGGAGCATAGCGTCGGAGCATAGCATCGGAGCGGTTGTGTCGAGAGAACCTCAACGGCTACGTGACGTGAGAGGGGCACCGGATGAACCGACGCCCCGGAAAAGCATAGCGTCGGATCATCCGACGGTACCTTTTTCGGTGGACGTTAGCCAACGGCTAGTTTGATGCCTTGGGTTATTTATACCCCCTCCACTCACTCATTTGAGGTGGCTGGATTGTGTGGAAGTGCGAGAGGAGTTCAAGACACATTCAAGATCATATCCAATCCATCCAAGTGCTTAATTGCTCATCCTTAGACTAGTGCATGCTTTGTGTGTGTGCTTAGTGCTAGGCTTAGCTTAGAGCCGAGTGAGTGCAAGGTTGTGCCAACCTTGTGAGGTGATTCTTGAGTGAATCAAGTTGTACAAGGTTCGCCGGAAGCCTTGGGGCCTAAGTGGCTCACCGGCAATCGTCATCGACCCTCCGGCTTGGTGTGGAGCGGCGAGGACACTTTGTGCGGGGGACGTGGAGACCCCCTTCCTTGGTGGAGAAGCTCCTTAGTGGAGGCGGCATCAAGGTGACCAAGGGAGCTTGACAAGTGCCTAAGTGGCTAGCCTTTGTGGCGAGTCAAGTGGTGCTCTTGGGAGAGACTTGGTGACCGGGAAGCAATACTCTTGTGTGAGTGCTTCAACAACGTGGACTAGGGGTGGCTTAGTGCCTACCGATACCACGGGCTAAATCGCGTGTCAAGAGTTTGCTTCCTCTCATCCCCTTTACGTTTCCGCATTTACTCTATTGCAATCTTTGCTTGCTTCTACTTTCCTAGTGTAGTATCATGCTAGGATTGGCTATAGGTTGCAAACCTTCTTTTGGGATGGGAGTTTCACACCAGAACAACCATAGTTGCACATATAGATAGTATGTTCTAGTTTACCTTTGCGCAAAATTAGTGAAGCCATAGGTTAAGGTTTTTAGTTGCCTAATTCACCCCCTCCCCCTCTTAGGCTAACGGGCATCCGATTCCTTACAAGTGGTATCAGAGCCGGGACTCACTTCCTTCACAAGGATACGCCAATTCGATTGGTAAATTGTGAAAACCGGCTCATTGGAACGGTTAGGCTTCACCGCCTAGTGAGTTGCTCTATAGAGGTATGAAAGGGGTGGATACCTTAGGTTTGGCTCCACATTTCGATGGCACGGGCTATCCTCGGTGGAAGGTTCTCATGGAGGCCTATCTCCAAGCAAGGGACCTCGATGTTTGGAGAGTCACCGATGAGGGCATGAAAAATGGTACTAGAAAGGAAAAGCAATTTGATGTGATTGCTAAGAGTATCATTTTGTCCTCACTAGATGTAGGCATTTTCAATAGAGTTTTTACTTGTGAAAATGCTCATGAGCTATGGAAAACCATCAAGGAGCAAAATGAGGGTTCAAAAGAAGTTGCTAATGAACGCTACGGTTGTCTCCTTGAGGAATTCAATAGCTTTAAGCAACTTGCTAATGAAAATGCCGAATCTATGTACTCACGCCTAAATGTGCTTGTCAATGAGATTGATGCCTTAGGTGTGAAGGACATCATGGACTTGAACATCAACCGCAAGATCCTTCAAAGTCTCCCGAAGCCCGACTATGACTTGGTGAAAGCAATCATCTACGAGAAGAAGCTCGAAGATTTGAAGCCATCGCATATCCCGAGCAAGATCATGGCACATGAGCTTCAACTAATGCCCAAGTCAAAGAAGGCGCCCCAAGAAAAGCTCCAAGAACCATCTTCTCCAACCACAAGCCATGCTCTCTCAAGCCGACAAGAGAAGGTGTTGAGTAGAATGACTACTCATGGAAGCTCAAGTGAGGATGATGGTGACAATGAAGATTCCTCAAGTGATGAAGAGGTTGAATCTATGGTGGCCGAGTACGTGAAGAAGATCTTCAAGTATGTGAAGAAAGTCAACATGTACGGCTACAACATCCACTTCGAGAGAAGGGCGTCATCATCAACACATCAAGTTCACCAAGATCAAGCACAAGCCCAAGAAGAAGGTGGTCAAGGAGAGAAGACCAAGGCAAGAAGCAACCTTCGCCGTCCGAGAGTGGACAAGTGGTGCATCAAGTTCTTCTAGCTCAAGCGATGAATCAAGAAAGAACTTCACCACCCGCTTCATGCAAGGTCCTTCATCATCACACATGTTCCTTATGGCCAAAGGTATGGAAAGCAATGTAAGCGATGACGAATCCGACACCACCTCTCAATGATCTTGTTGAGCTAATCCATGAGCAAAAAGGAATGCTTGAACAACAAGCTAATGAAATTAAAGAACTCAATGCCTTCGATGATCTTAGTGACACCCTTGCTACAAATTATGAACATTTGTTGTGCAAATTCAAATTGCTTAGCAAGGAGTGTGATGAGCTAAAATCTAAGCTTGAGAGCAATGAGACTAAAACAAGTAATTCCTTTGAGCTTGATGAAACATCTATCCCTTGTGCAATTCCTATCTCCAAGGTAGATGCTTCAACTTCTTACATTGATTTAATTGATGAATCTTGCTCACCATCTTGCCATGAGAATGTTGTTGTAGAATCATGTGATTATCTCATAGGCAAGGAAAATGATAAGCTCAAGCAATAAGTGAAATGGCTCCGAGAGAGGTTGGCAAACTTGATGGGCAAGGGCAAGAACGATGAAGAACAAGTGGACATCTCTCAAGACATGAAGAGCCAAGTCCAACCTTCTCAAGATAACCGTGATCCCATGGTGAAGAAGCTTGAGAAGGGTGCAACCGTGACTTGCTACAAGTGTCATGGAGAAGGGCACAAGTTCTACAAATGCCCTCAATTTGTCAAGAAGATGGACAAGGGCGCAAAGAAGAAATTGAAGCCCACCATCAAGAGCTCCCTCATCTACACCAAGCCCAACCGCAAGAACAAGACCAAGAGCAACACCTACGTCATCAAGAAGAAAGCAAATGGCAAGGTGGTTGCACACAAGGTTGGGAAAATGAAGGAAGAGCGGGGTTGGTGAAGGACCGATACGGCGAACCAGAGAGGGGGGGGAGTGAATGGGAGCCGATAAAAATTCTTCTCGAAGGAGATGAAAACTCCAACAAGACGAACACGGCTTCCAACACACGTCTCCGACTCACTACCCAAGTTGGCCAAGCCCACGTAGCCACTGGAGTGCCACTGGACCTAGGAACCAACACACACAACCTTCCGACTCGAGAACGCGGCGGAACAACCAACCCCGAGTCTACGACCCACACCGGCCGGGACCGGTGAGCACCACCGGTCGGACCGGTCCCTCGCCGGTGAAACCGAGCAACTTTCACTAAGTGGCTCTACACCGGTCGACCGGCGAGACACACCGGTCGGACCGATGGCGACTCGAAAGCCCCCAAGGCACCAAACAGCCAACCGACCACCAAACGGACCCAAACTCGAAACGGCGGCAACACGGGACAACAAAGAACACACCAAGACGTTCACACCGAGCAAAAAACCCACAAGGGCTCGCACCGGTCGACCGGTCAAGAGCACCCGGTCGACCGGTGTGAAGGACCGATACGGCGAACCGAGAGGGGGGAAGTGAATGGGAGCCGATAAAAATTCTTCTCGAAGGAGATGAGAACTCCAACAAGACGAACGCGGCTTCCAACACACGTCTCCGACTCACTACCAAGGTTGGTCAAGCCCACGTAGCCACCGGAGTGCCACCGGACCTAGGAACCAACACGCAACCTTCCGACCCGAGAAACGCAACGGAAAAACCAAACCTCGAGTCTACAGACCCACACCGGTCGGACCGGGTGAGCACCACCGGCCGGACCGGTCCCCGCAGGTGAAACCGAGCAACTTCCACTAAGTGGCTCTACACCGGTCGACCGGTGAGACACACCGGTCGGACCGATGGCGACCGAAAGCCCCCAATACACCAAACGAGCCAACCGACCACCAAACGGACCCAAACTCGAAACAAGCAGCAACACGGGACAACAAGGAACACACCAAGACGTTCACCCGAGCAAAAACCCACAAGGGCTCGCACCGGTCGGACCGGTCAAGAGCACCGGTCGACCGGTGTAGCTCCGGGCGGCTCGGGATGAACGCACCCGCGGTCAACTCCCCCAAATCCAAATCTCGATCTCCCGAATCGCTCCACGGACTTGAACAAGACTTTGGGGATATCATGAACACCTCATGAGGAGTTCATAGCCAAGTTTAATCCCACCAAAACTCGTCCAAAAAGGAGGAATCGAAGAAATCCCGCCGAAAGCACTTCCAACCCAAGAACTCAAGAAAACCCCAAAATCGAGCACTTTTACTCACGGATTTGGGAGGGGAATCACAGCCCAAAGAACCACGAAGGGTTCCCACAAATTTCCCCCATCAAATCCCCAAGAGAAAAGCCCCGAAAACAACTCAAAGAAATCACCGAGAGAGGGCTCCGAAAATCACCACCAAGAACAACCGGGGAAAACACATCCAAACCTTGAGGAACCACGCCGAATCATCTATACATGAAACAAAGGTTCGTACAAGGTCTAGCAAGCCGCCCGATCATCCATCCCTCTCTACAAGATCTCTCCGTGAAGCTCTCTTGCTAGTCCTAAGGAAAACCTAGAGAAAATAGGTGGAAAATAGGAAAACTAATGAGCTAGGGTTCCAAGAGTTGGCTGCCATCCTCTCACCTCTTGGGTTATATGGAGGCAACCGAATGTCTAAAATGCCCTTCTCTACTAACTAGGGATACAAGCCCCTCAAGGGCGGATTTGGAATTCTTGATGTCTTCACCATCGGACGGATGCCGGCGACCGCACCCTGCGTAGCCTCGACGCAAGCCATGCGATCCCGACGCGTGTCCTCCGCTTCGAAGATTCCGGACCGCGTCGTCGCACACCGGTCGGACCGGTGCTCCTCACCGGCCGGACCGGTCCCCACCGGCCGGACCGGCCGGACCCACCCGGTCGGACCGGTCCGTGCCGCCTGCACCTCCGTCTTCGGTTCTCCCGGTCTTGGCTTTGTGGATCAACCAAGGAACCCGGTGGTTTTCTCGGTGAACCACCGGAAACCCCGCGAACTCGGTGTAGCCTCCGCCAATCTCCACTCATGACTTGGCTCCCACGTAGTCCCGGCTCGACCTTGGTTTTGAGGCTCAACCAAGAAACCGTCCATGACTTCATCTTGCTCGTTCATGCCACCATGCGGCCCGCACTTGACCCCACCGGCCACCGGGTCCCTCGAACGAAGCCTACTTGTCTTCTCCACACCCGGAGGCCTCACCGCGACGACCTTTCGCGCTTGTTCTTCACCCGCACCAACACGAGTCAAGCCGCAACCCGCACCCGCAATACTTAGCCAAGAATCGGTCCACACAACGTTGTCAATCACTCATCACACAAGGAAGCGACCATCCACCGGTCCTCGAACCACACATGGTCCTCAATCTCCCCCTTGATGAGTGCATTGACAACACCCACACGAAAGTAACAAGAGAGAAAAGAAAAAGAAAAGAAACGAACAAAAAGAAACTCCAACAAGCGATCGAAAGCCAAACAAAGGCAAAGAGCAAGATCACTTGAAGAAGACAAGTCTCGGACCCCTTAGGCAAGGGCAACGGCTCGACACATCCGAGACAAAGCAAAGCTCAAGCAAAGAGCACAAACCACCGAAACAAAGCTCGAAAACTCTCAAAGAGCTCCCCCCGCACACATGCAAACTCCCCCCGAACCAATGCAACTCCCCCCGGACGAATGCATGCAAGAAACCACATGAAACGGGGGCAGGCCGCAAAGCAACTTCAGCTCACACCGGTCAGACCGGTCATCACCACCGGTCAGACCGGTGCCCAACATATGTACAGGACCAACACTCACACCGGTCAGACCGGTGCTCATCACCGGTCAGACCGGTGTACAACAGAGCCCAGAAATGGCTCGAAACCACCTGAAAACCTTCTAAACGCGTCCAACAAGCCATTTCAAGCTCAAACTTCTCCCCCTTGTTGGCAATGCATGAATCAAGCCAAAAATGCAAAACTTTCAACCTAGAGCTTCTCAAATAGACAAAATTCAACAAAGAATGCTACACATGTCCAAATGAGCAAGTTAGGTACTCTACGGCTTCGTATCGATCTCAACTACATGATCACCAAGTTTCACAACCATTGGACGAAGCTAAGACGAATTTTGGCAATTTTGCGAAAAACTTGCCTCTCATGAGCAAAGTCCTAAACATGATCAAAGCATATAAAAATGGCAAAGCCACACAAACTTCATGCTAGGACAGCTATTCTAACCATAAGACCATCACAAACACCCACAAGCACCTCATGTCATGTCAAAGCCACCGAGCCATGTGCCTACTTCTATGTATGAGACTTCTCATTGGTAGGCATCATGCAACGGTTTAGCACCCAAAGCAAATTAAATTCAGCACAAATGACATGGGAGCGTATTTTCCAAGCATTTTTCATTTCATTTTCAGATTTGTAATTGGTACATGAAATGTCTTTGCGACAAAAAGGAACTTATGCTCCCCCACAAGATAAATCTAGAGGGCTAAACATTCATGATGGCAAATGAGCCTTTGGCCCCATATGATCAATAAACTAGCCATCCAACCACAAATTAAGCATAGCAAGGCCACAAAAACATGTCAAGAGCATGTAAAGGCACTTACACATGAGAGAGCATATATGTGACATTTTTCAAAAGCATAGCTATCAACCATGGATTATTCATCAAGATCATCAAGAGCTAAGCCAAACTAACCATAGCATACCAAACAAGCTCACAAAGACATATATCTCATTCCATGGTGAACAAAGTATATGAGAGAAGCTTTTCCTAACCAATGCATATGATACAAAATGCATGCAATCTAAGATACAAGGATGCCTATACATCATGTTACATATGCCATGACAAATGCAAGAAATGCATAAAGGAAAGCTATACATATGCTACAAATCGGCTCCTCGAGGGGAGGCAAAACGGGCTCGACACCACCGGCAAAAGAAAGCTCCCACACACCCAACTCAAGAAATCAAACACACACCAAGTTCCCCCCGCAAACGAGTGAAAGTTGCTTGATCTAGAGGTTTGGTGAAAATATCGGCTAGTTGGTGATGTGTGGGTACATGGATCAACGCTATCCTTCCTTTCTCAACGTTGTCTCTCAGGAAATGATACCTCACTTCTATGTGCTTGGTTTTAGAATGGAGCACCGGGTTCTTTGCAATGCTTATGGCACTAGTGCTATCACACCGAAGTGGGACATGGGTATACTCCTCACCAAAGTCACTCATGGTGTAGGTGATCCAAAGGAGCCGAGAGCAACAACTAGCGGCGGCAACATACTCGGCTTCGGTCGTGGATTGAGCAACACTCGACCGCTTACGAGAAGACCAAGACACCAACGAAGAACCCAAAAAGCTCGGCAAGTCCCGAAGTGGACTTCCTATCCAACCGACACCCGGCAAAATCCTCGTCCGAAAAACCATGAAGCGCCAAAGAAGAGGACGCAGTACCAAAGGCCGAAGTCGGGAGTGTGACGCAAGTACCCGAAAATTCTCTTCACCGCTTGCCGATGCGAAGTCCTCGGAGACGCTTGAAAACGAGCGCACGGACACACACCGAGAACCGTATGTCCGGCCTCGTCGCCGTCAAGTAGAGGAGTGACCCGATCATGCTCCGGTACTCCTTCGGTCCACGTGTTCACCTTCCTCGTCCGCATCAAGAGCCGTAGTCGTACTCATCGGCGTCGTCATAGCCTTGGAGTCCTCCATCTTGAACTTCCTCACAACGTCCTTGGTGTACTTAGCCTCGGTGCACAAATGTTCCTTCCTTTGATTGCTTGATCCGTAGCCCGAGGAAGAACCGCAACTCACCCATCATGCTCATCTCGAACTCCCCGCTCATATCATCCGCAAACCTTGCAACAAGAGAGTTAGACGAGCCACCAAAGACAATATCATCCACGTACACCCGCACAATCGGGATATCTCTCGCCCCGCCTCGGCAAAAACAAGGTCCGATAGACCTTCCCCATCTCAAAGCCTCTCGCAAACAAGAACCCCCTCAACCTCGCCATACCAAGCTCTAGGCGCCCGCTTCAACCCATACGGCGCCTTCCTCAACTTGTACACCCGTGGGGGTACCTCTCACTCTCAAACCCCGAGGTTGTCTCACATACACTTTTTCCTCCAAAGACACCATTCGAAAAGCACTCTTCACATCCATTTGGTGCAACTTGAACCCTTTAGCCACGAAAAGGCTAGAAGGATCCTAATCGCCTCCAACCGGCTATGCGAGCAAAGGTCTCCTCGTAGTCGATCCCCTCCCTTCGATCGAACCCCCGAGCAACAAGTCTCGACTTGTTTCTCACAACCTCACCCTTCTCTCCCTCTTTGTTTTTCCACACCCACTTTGTACCAATCGGCTTACACCCTGGGGGAGGGTCAACCAACTCCCACACCTGATTCCTCTCAAAGTTCTCCAACTCCTCATGCATCGAGTTAACCCAATTGTGATCAGATAGTGCGTGTCCAATGTCTTTGGGCTCAAAAGAAGCAACAAACGCAGCATGAGCAAAGTGGGAATTGTTTCGAACCCTCGACCGTGTAGTGCGTTCATTCATGTCGCCGATGATCCTCGAAGCCGGGTGATCCACCCGAACTCACCGGGGAGGTTCTCGCCTCGAAGCTACCTCCCCCTCAACATCGCCTTCTCCTCGTTCTTGATTTGTCGTCGTAGGTGTAGCGAGAGGGTCCATCCATCATCGTAGTCGAAGTAGTGGGTACATGTTCGGCCGGGGGCACCACACCGCCATCTTCATCATCACCTTGTTCATGCTCCTCGCTCTCGAAAGATCTCCTCGCCAAGCTCGTCATCACCCGCACACTCAAAGACAAGCCGACTACGTGGCTCGTCTCGTCGAAGGTTACCTCGCAAGTCTCCACGATTTGGTTTGTTTCAAGATTGAGCACACTATATGCTCTAGAATGAGATGCATAACCAAAGAAAATGCCATCGACGGACCTAGCCTCAAACTTATCTAACTTCCCCGCCTTTCTTCGAATGAAACACTTGCAACCAAAGACATGAAAGTGACTCACCTTGGGTGTGCGACCATGCATCAACTCATAGCATGTCTTCTTCTTGTGCACGCCGAGGTATATTCTCGTTCGACACATAGCACGCGGTATTCACCGCCTCGGCCCAATACCTCCTCGAGTCCTATGCTCATCAAGCATCGTCCGAGCCATCTCGCACAAGGTCCCGTTCTTCCTTTCCACAACATCATTCGGGGAGGCGTATACGGACTCGCAAACCGGTGCTCAAGACCCAAGTCATGACAAAAGGTTTCAAAACGAGAGTTCCCGAATTCCGAGCCATTATCACCGCGGATAGCTCGTATGGCATCTCCGTGCCTCTCGTTCCTCAACCTCGGGACTAGATCTCGAACAAAACCAAACGTCTCCCCCTTATCCTCCGTAAAGAACACCCACGCATACCGAGAATAGTCATCCACCACAACAAGGACATACCACTTCCCACCCGCGAGATCGCACACGAGCCGGGCCAACAAGGTCCATATGGAGCAGCTCGCATGGACGCTCAGTCATCACATCGGTGAGAGGCGGGTGAGAAGAGGCCACCATCTTGGCATGCCTACACGGAGCACAAACCAACTCTTTCTCAAGCTTCAACCGTGGCAATCCTCGGACCAAATTGAGTTTACTCAAGCGAGACAAAAGGTCAAAGCTCAAGTGACCCAACTTCCTATGCCACTTCCACAACTCACTCGAAGAACCAGCCAAGAAACAACGCTCAACACCCGAAGACTGAGAAAAATCAGCACGAAACACCTGACCCTCGGGAACGACCATACAAACAAGGTCCCCTCGAGAGTCCACAATCCGAGAACCACCAGGCCGAAACAACACCTCAAAACCCTCATCCAACAACCGAGACACGTAAAGCAAATTGTACCCCGGCGATTGAACAAGAGCAACACGCCTCGCAGTGATCTTGTCACTCACTTTTATCTCACCTTCCGAAAGCACACGCCCACGCCCATTGTCCCCAAAAGTGATGTACCTCTTCGTCACCACCGGACGAGACTTGAGAACCACCCCCCGTCTCCGGTCATATGCCTCGAACAACCGGAGTCAATCAACCAAATGTTCTTCAAGTCTCCCACCCGAAAATCAAAAATAGGCACGTGAGTGAACAAACGACTCGGCAAGACCGGGGTTAGTACCAAAGGAGGAAAACCAAAGGCCGAGCCATTTGCTCGAAAGTGGGGTTAGCACCAACCAAAGCATCTCTCCTACCAAAGCTACCTCCACGAACACCACCACGGTAACCACCCCCGAGGGAACCACCCCTCTCCGCCCGGAGGAGGACCAAAACCACGCAAGAAAGCCCGTGGAACGTCCTTCCTCTCCAACTCAACGCCACAACTCCTCCAATCCCCGTATTGAGCACGAGGAGGAGAACGCCTAGCAACCGACCACCCGCACTCTTTCCAGCCCCAACCACCGAACCACGACCACCGTAAACAATCCTCGCACCCGTACGAGCTCGAAACCCGAACATCCGTCCGTCCAGTGCCCGCAACGGTCCGACCGGTGCCCCACACCGGTCCGACCGGTGTGACCCGGACAAGAACACCACCCGCAGCCTTCTTCTCTCCCCAAGCCCGAACTCGTCCTCACAATCGCCTTGCCCCCGGGCATCCGCATACGAGGCTCAAGTACACCATCGGAAGGGTGGTACTTGTCCTTGTTTGCCCACTCCTTCCTCATTCTCTCCTCTCGCTTCCTCTTGAAGCAAAACTCCTCCTTATGGCCATCTCTCCCACAATAGCCACAATGGAACCTCACAAGCTTAGGCTTTGGCTTGGGATGTGGCTGCTCACTCGGTTTCTCTCCACTCAAACCCTCCACTGGTTTCTCACCACTTGCCTTCTCACTCTCCTTCACAAAGAACACTTTCCCCGAAGTGCTCACAAACTTGATAGGCTTTTGTAGGTCATTTGTGGGTGTAGGAAACACTGGTGGAGCTGGGGTTGTGTCTAGCCGATTCCTTAGATGGTTAGGTTTTGGTGGGAACTCATTCTTGTGGTGGGTTTTTGGTGGCTCCGGGATATTCTCTCCACTTCCCTCACCAACCTTGTTTGCTCCAAGCCCCTCACCATCTTGCCTCTTAAAGGCCTCGATCATCATCCTCAACTGAGGCTCGTGACCGGACAACCACCCCATCAACTTCCTCAAATCATCATTCTCATCCCGCAAACGGTCAACATAATGTGCAAGCTCCAAATTTTTCAATGCATGCATTTCACGGGTAGAACAAGATGTAGGCATGGGTTCCTTCAATTTAGCCTCGAGCGAACTAGTGTAAGCATGCATCTCATCAATCTTAGCATGCAAAACAGGGCATGAAGTGCAAGCACCTAGCAAAGCAGGTCTAGACTTAAGCTCGCCCACCTCAACCCTAAGCACATCCGGTTCCTCACACTTGGAGGCATGCTTCTCCTTAAACAAAGCAAGATCGCAAGGAATATGGAGCAATCAAGACAATCATTCTCATCGAAACAACGGGGGCTAGCCTTAAGCGAATCAATCTCAAGCTTGCTATCAAGCACCCCGTGTCTCTAGCTCGGCCCACTCTAGTCCTAGCATCCTCGAGTGAAGCCCTAAGCTCTTTCCTCATTTTCTTGGCCTCTCTAAGCATGTCATCACCGTTATCAAGCAAAGAGCCAAGCCTCTCATTCTCCCGGCGCAAGAAGGGAAGTTCATCACGCACCTCGTCGTCGGACTCGCAGTCCGAGTCGCTCCGTGTGCTCTTCTTGCTGCCGGAGCTCAACGCCATGGTGCGAAGCCATCTCTCGCGGCGGCCTCGGCCCCGCTCGCATTCTTGGACGACTTCTTGTTCTTGCGGCGATCTCCCTCGTCTTCACCGCTGCTCGAGCTCGAGGTGGAGTACGAGGAACCGGAGTCGATGTCGCTCGCTCCAACCATCGCTCGGGCCTTGCCTCGGCCCTCCTTCTTCCTCGATCGTCGCTCGTCCTTGTACTTGTTCTTGTGCTTGCTCTTGTGGTCATGCCTCGAACGGTACTTGCCATCGTTCATCCTCGGCTTGTGCTTGTAGCGTCCTTGTTCTCGACCTTCTCCGGGCGCCGGCGACAAAGTGTCCCGGCTTGCCGCACTGGAAGCAGGTCCTCGTGTTCCTCCTCATGTTCACGCGGTTCTCGTGCAGCCTCTCGAACCGCCTCGTCAACAGCGCCAGCTCGTCCTCTCCAAGGTCATCAAACTCCTCATCTGGCATAGACATCAAAGAGGAAAATGAGAACATCCCGGTGGATGGGTTAGAGTTAGTCTTTCCTTTGGAACCACCAACGAGGGCAATACTATGGGAATCGGTCGGTCCCTCAAGCTTGGCGCTCATGCCCCTATCCACCTCGGCCCGACTTGGGCTTCGAGAACGCCTCGTTCACCGTCGAGTATCATACCTCTCCGACTCGACTATGGCCTCGAACTTTCCGCCCCATATCGTACGATCCAAAGAGTGTAAGAGCTTGACGGCTCTATCATGATCATCGTACGGGAGCACGTCCACATTGGCCCTCATGTTGTTCACCACCACCGTGAACCTGCGAAACAAGGCATCGATGGACTCACCGGGGAGATGAGTGAAGTTCTCGTACTCTCTCCGTAGGTCGCATACAACCGTGCCCGAACCTCGGGCGTTCCCAACATGAGCCTCCTTCAACACCGCCCAAATCCTACAAGCCAAGTGCTCGGTGTGCACCCGATCGAACTCGGCCGACACAAAGCACGAAACAAGTAGTCGACCGCCTTATTGTTGGCGTCGAATCCGTCCCTCGACCCCGGAGCAAGGAAATCCATCGGCCGGACATAGCCTCGTGTTCACCGTGACATCCCAAAGCAACCGACCCTTTCCGCGGAGGAACGCACCCATCCGCTTGCTCCACATCTGGTAGTTCTTGCCATCGAAGTGTGGAGGACCCGAACCCCGTTCCTGGTACGCCATCCTTGGATCTTAGACTGGTTAGAGTCAATAAAGACCCGAACCGGCTCTGATACCACTTGAAGGACCGATACGGCGAACCAGAGAGGGGGGGAGTGAATGGGAGCCGATAAAAATTCTTCTCGAAGGAGATGAGAACTCCAACAAGACGAACGCGGCTTCCAACACACGTCTCCGACTCACTACCAAGGTTGGTCAAGCCCACGTAGCCACTGGAGTGCCACTGGACCTAGGAACCAACACGCAACCTTCCGACCCGAGAAACGCAGCGGAAAAACCAAACCTCGAGTCTACAGACCCACACCGGTCAGGCCGGTGAGCACCACCGGTCAGACCGGTCCCTGCAGTGAAACCGAGCAACTTCCACAAAGTGGCTCTACACCGGTCGACCGGTGAGACACACCGGTCAGACCGATGGCAGCCTGAAAGCCCCCAATACACCAAACAGGCCAACCGACCACCAAACGGACCCAAACTCGAAACAGCAGCAACACGGGACAACAAGGAACACACCAAGACGTTCACCCGAGCAAAAACCCACAAGGGCTCGCACCGGTCAGACCGGTCAAGAGCACCGTCGGTCGGACCGGTGTAGCTCGGGCGGCTCGGGATGAACAAAGACCCGCGGTCAACTCCCCCAAATCCAAATCTCGATCTCCCGAATCGCTCCACGGACTTGAACAAGACTTTGGGGATATCATGAACACCTCATGAGGAGTTCATAGCCAAGTTTAATCCCACCAAAACTCGTCCAAAAAGGAGGAATCGAAGAAATCCCGCCGAAAGCACTTCCAACCCAAGAACTCAAGAAACCCCAAAATCGAGAACTTATACTCACGGATTTGGGAGGGGAATCACAGCCCAAAGAACCACGAAGGGTTCCCACAAATTTCCCCCATCAAATCCCCAAGAGAAAAGCCCCGAAAACAACTCAAAGAAATCACCGAGAGAGGGCTCCGAAAATCACCACCAAGAACAACCGGGGGAAAACACATCCAAACCTTGAGGAACCACGCCGAATCATCTATACATGAAACAAAGGTTCGTACAAGGTCTAGCAAGCCGCCCGATCATCCATCCCTCTCTACAAGATCTCTCCGTGAAGCTCTCTTGCTAGTCCTAAGGAAAACCTAGAGAAAATAGGTGGAAAATAGGAAAACTAATGAGCTAGGGTTCCAAGAGTTGGCTGCCATCCTCTCACCTCTTGGGTTATATGGAGGCAACCGAATGTCTAAAACGCCCTTCTCTACTAACTAGGGATACAAGCCCCTCAAGGGCGGATTTGGAATTCTTGATGTCTTCACCATCGGACGGATGCCCGCGACCGCACCCCGCGTAGCCTCGACGCAAGCCATGCGATCCCGACGCGTGTCCTCCGCTTCGAAGATTCGGGACCGCGTCGTCGCACACGGCCGACCGGTGCTCCTCACCGGCCGGTCGGACCGGTCCCCACCGGGCCGACCGGCCGGTGACCCATCGGTCGGACCGGTCCGGTGCCGCCGCACCTCCGTCTTCGGTTCTCCGGTCTTGGCTTTGTGGATCAACCAAGGAACCCAGTGGTTTTCTCGGTGAACCACCGGAAACCCCGCGAACTCGGTGTAGCCTCCGCCAATCTCCACTCATGACTTGGCTCCCACGTAGTCCCGGCTCGACCTTGGTTTTGAGGCTCAACCAAGAAACCGTCCATGACTTCATCTTGCTGTTCATGCCACCATGCGGCCCGCACTTGACCCCACTGGCCACCGGGTCCCTCGAACGAAGCCTACTTGTCTTCTCCACACCTGGAGGCCTCACTGGCGACGACCTTTCGCGCTTGTTCTTCACCTGCACCAACACGAGTCAAGCCGCAACCTCGCACCCGCAATACTTAGCCAAGAATCGGTCCACACAACGTTGTCAATCACTCATCACACAAGGAAGCGACCATCCACCAGTCCTCGAACCACACATGGTCCTCACGGTGTAGCACCGGGCGCTCGGGATGAACAAGACCCGCGGGTCAACTCCCCCAAAACCAAATCTCGATCTCCGAATCGCTCCACGGACTTGAACAAGACTTTGCGGATATCGGGAACACCTCATGAGGAGTCCATAGCCAAGTTTAATCCCAAAAAACTCGTCCATAAAGGAGGAATCGAAGAAATCCCGCCGAGAGCACTTCCAACCCAAGAACTCAAGAAACCCCAAAATCGAGCACCTTTACTCACGGATTTGGGAGGGGAATCACAGCCCAAAGAACCACGAAGGGTTCCCACAAATTTCCCCCATCAAATCCCCAAGAGAAAGGCCCCGAAATCAACCCAAAGAAATCACCGAGAGAGGGCTCCGAAAATCACCACCAAGAACAACCGGGGAAAACACATCCAAACCTTGAGGAACCACGCCGAATCATCTATACATGAAACAAAGGTTCGTACAAGGTCTAGCAAGCCGCCCGATCATCCATCCCTCTCTACAAGATCTCTCCGTGAAGCTCTCTTGCTAGTCCTAAAGAAAACCTAGGGAAAATAGGTGGAAAATAGGAAAACTAATGAGCTAGGGTTCCAAGAGTTGGCTGCCATCCTCTCACCTCTTGGGTTATATGGAGGCAACCGAAAGTCTAAAACGCCCTTCTCTACTAACTAGGGATACAAGCCCCTCAAGGGCGGATTTGGAATTCTTGATGTCTTCACCATCGGACGGATGCCCGGCGACCGCACTCGCGTAGCCTCGACGCAAGCCATGCGATCCCGACGCGTGTCCTCCGCTTCGAAGATTCCGGACTGCGTCGTCGCACACGGCCGACCGGTGCTCCTCACCGGCCGACCGGTCCCCACCGGTCGAGCCGGTCCGACCCACCGGTCGGGACCGGTCCGGTGCCGCCGCACCTCCGTCTTCGGTTCTCCGGTCTTGGCTTTGTGGATCAACCAAGGAACCTAGTGGTTTTCTGGTGAACCACCAGAAACCCCGCGAACTCGGTGTAGCCTCCGCCAATCTCCACTCATGACTTGGCTCCCACGTAGTCCCGGCTCGACCTTGGTTTTGAGGCTCAACCAAGAAACCGTCCACGACTTCATCTTGCTTGTTCATGCCATCATGCGGCCCGCACTTGACCCCCGCCGGCCACCGGGTCCCTCGAACGAAGCCTCGCTTGTCTTCTCCACACCGGAGGCCTCACCGGCGACGACCTTTCGCGCTTGTTCTTCACCCGCACCAACACGAGTCAAGCCGCAACCCGCACCTGCAATACTTAGCCAAGAATCGGTCCACACAACGTTGTCAATCACTCATCACACAAGGAAGCGACCATCCACCGGTCCTCGAGCCACACATGGTTCTCAATCTCCCCCTTGATGAGTGCATTGACAACACCCACACGAAAGTAACAAGAGAGAAAGGAAAAAGAAAAGAAACGAACAAAAAGAAAATTCCAACAAGCGATCGAAAGCCAAACAAAGGCAAAGAGCAAGATCACTTGAAGAAGACAAGTCTCGGACCCCTTAGGCAAGGGCAACGGCTCGACACATCCGAGACAAAGCAAAGCTCAAGCAAAGAGCACAACCCACCGAAACAAAGCTCGAAAATTCTCAAAGAGCTCCCCCCGCACACATGCAAACTCCCCCCCGAACCAATGCAACTCCCCCGGACGAATGCATGCAAGAAACCACATGAAACGGGGCAGCTGCAAAGCAACTTCAGCTCACACCGGTCAGACCGGTCATCAACACCGGTCAGACCGGTGCCCAACATATGTACAGGACCAGCACTCACACCGGTCAGACCGGTGCTCATCACCGGTCGGACCGGTGTACAACGAGCCCGAAATGGCTCAAAACCACTCGAAAATCTTCTAAATGTGTCCATTAAGCCATTTCAAGCTCAAACTTCTCCCCCTTGTTGGCAATGCATGAATCAAGCCAAAAATGCAAAACTTTCAACCTAGAGCTTCTCAAATAGACAAAATTCAACAAAGAATGCTACACATGTCCAAATGAGCAAGTTAGGTACTCTACGGCTTCGTATCGATCTCAACTACATGATCACCAAGTTTCACAACCATTGGACGAAGCTAAGATGGATTTTGGCAATTTTGCGAAAACCTTGCCTCTCATGAGCAAAGTCCTAAACATGATCAAAGCATATCAAAATGGCAAAGCCACACAAACTTCATGCTAGGACAGCCATTCTAATCATAAGACCATCACAAACACCCACAAGCACCTCATGTCATGTCAAAGCCACCGAGCCATGTTCCTACTTTTATTTATGAGACTTCTCATTGGTAGGCATCATGCAACGGTTTAGCACCCAAATCAAATTAAATTCAGCACATATGACATGGGAGCATATTTTCCAAGCATTTTTCATTTCATTTTCAGATTTGTAAATGGTACATGAAATGTCTTTGCGACAAAAAGGAACTTATGCCCCTCCACAAGATAAAACAAGAAGGCTAAACATTCATGATGGGAAATGAGCCTTTGGCCCCGTATGATCAATAAACTAGCTATCCAACCACAAATTAAGCATAGCAAGGCCACAAAAACATGTCAAGAGCATGTAAAGGCATTTACACATGAGAGAACATACATGTGACATTTTTCAAAAGCATAGCTATCAACCATGGATTATTCATCAAGATCATCAAGAGCTAAGCCAAACTAACCATAGCATACCAAACAAGCTCACAAAGACATATATCTCATTCCATGGTGAACAATGTATCCGAGAGAAGCTTTTCCTAACAATGCATATGATACAACATGCATGCAATCTAAGATACAAGGATGCCTATACATCATGTTACATATGCCATGCCAAATGCAAGAAATGCACAAAGGAAAGCTATACATATGCTACAAAGGAGCTCCCACACACAAAGCTCACAAACCACCGGCTCCTCGAGGGGAGGCAAAAAGGGCTCGACACCACCGGCAAAAGAGCAAAGGAGCACCAAACTCACAAGCTCCCCCTAAACTCATGCATTAAGGCCAAAGAGCGTACAAAGCTCACCTTACACACATGAGATAAGGCAAAGAGCAAAAGAAACCAAGTGGCTTGACCAAGGCCACGGACTCGAAGGTCACAAATACGCTTACCTTTATCATTTCTTCACAATTCACTCATCCTTGTCCACCATTCCCGAAAGTGATGCACCTACATATCACTACCGGGATATGAAGCCGAAGAACCACCCCCCGATATCAACCAAATGTTCTCCGGCGATCCACCCGCAACTCAAAACCAAGAGCGAGAGCGAGCAACCGACTCAACGCCGGGGTTAGTTCCAAATGTGTAAAACCGAGTGCCTATCCATTTGCTCGAAAGTGGGGTTAGCAAAAACCAAACCATCTTTCCTACCAAAGCTACCACCACGAACACTACCACGGTAACCACCATGAGGGAACCACCCCTCTCTTCCCGGAGGAGGACCAAAACCACGAAAGAAAGCCCGTGGACCATCCCTCCTCTCCTTCTCAAAGCCATGACTCCTCCCATCCCCGTAGTGAGCTCGAGGGGGAGAATACCTAGCAAACTGACCTCCTGCAAACTTTCCAGACCAACCAACAGAACCACGACCTCCAGAAACAACCCTCGCACCTGTACGAGCACGAAACCCAAACCGCCGCCCGTCCGGGCTCGCACCGGTCCGACCGGTGCTCCACACCGGTCCGACCGGTGTATCTCGGGCGACGCAGCACCTCCAACGACCCATCCGCTCTCCCCAAGCCCGAACCGACCTCACACTCGCCTTGGCCCCGGGCAACCGGACACGAGGCTCAAGTACACCATCGAAAGGGTGGTACTTGTCCTTGTTAGCCCACTCCTTCGCCATTCTCTCCTCACGCTTCCTCTTGAAGCAAAACGCTCTCTTGTGACCATCCTTCCCACAAAACTCACAATGGAAACGGATCGATCTGGGCTTAGGCTTGGGATGAGGCTCTTCACAAGGCTTCTCACTTGGTTTCTCACTAGGCGTTTCACTTGCCTTCTCACTCGGTTTTTCTCTTGGTTGGTTTGGCTTGCATGCAAACTTGTCTTTGGGTGTGGGTTGTGGTGGAACCGAAACATCCCCAAATTTCCTTTCTCTCTCACCACCGCCCTCACCAACCTTATCCAATCCCAAAGCCCAACCGTCAAAGCGCTTACGGCTAGCAATCATCATACCAATCCGAGGTTCTTGACTCGACAACCAACTCAGCGCTTCACGCAACTTATCATTCTCATCTTGCAAGCGACCAACACATTTTGCAAGATCCAAATTCTTCATAGCATGCAACTCACATGTAGAGCAAGAAGTAGGAATAGGCACTTTCAAATCAGCCTCAAGTGAAACAATGCGAGAACGGAGCTCAAGAATTTTCTCATGCAAACTAGGGCAAGAAGTGCAAGCACCAAGCAAAGTGGGTCTAGATTGTAGCTCAGCCCAACTCAACCCTAAGCACATCTAGTTCCTCACACTTGGAGGCATACTTCTCCCTAAGATCGGTCAAGTCGCCTAGGAAAGCAGAGCAATCGAGCACAATCATTTTCATCGTAAACAACGGGGCTTGCCTTGAGCGAATCAATTTCAAGCTTGCTATCAAGAACCCGTGTTTCTAGCTCACCCACTCTAGTCCTAGCATCCTCGAGCAAAGATCTAAGCTCCTTCCTAAGCTTCTTAGCCTCTCTAAGCATGTGATCGCGATTATCAAGCAAGTCAACCAACTCCTCATTCTCCTTGCGCAAAGAGGAGAGCTCATCACATACCTCATCCTCGGAATCCAAATCCGAGGCGTCCCTCCGGCTTCTCTTGTCGCTCGAACCGCGAGCCATGCCGCGAAGTCGTCCTTGAGGCTTAGGCCCGTCACACAAAGGCCGTTGAGATACTTGCCAAAGTTCTTCTTCTTCCTCCTCTTCTTCTCAACCTCTTCGTCTTCATCACTCGAGCTTGAAGACGTGTCCTCGAATCGGACTCGATGTCGCTTGATCTCTTCATCTTCTCTCGAGACCGTGTCTTCTTCCCATGTCCATGATCCTTCGTCTTGGACTTCTTCTTCTTGTCCTTGAACTTGTGCTTGTCGGGGTCGTTCACCTTCGGACACTTGGCGAAATAGTGTCTAGCCTTGCCGCACTTGAAGCATGTCCTCGTCTTCCTCCTCATGTTCACTCGGTTCTCGTGCAGCCTCTCAAACCGCCTCGTCAGGAGCGCCAGCTCGTCCTCTCCAAGCTCGTCGAACTCCTCATCTGGCATAGACATCAAAGAGGAGAAAGAGAACATCCTGGTGGATGGATTAGCGTTAGTCTTTCCTTTCGTACCACCAACAAGGGCAAGACTATGGGAATCGGTCGGTCCCTCGAGCTTGGCGATCATGCCCCTATCCACCTCGGCCCGACTTGAGCTTCGAGAATAGCTCGTTTACCGTCGCAGTGTCATACTTCTCCGACTCGACTATGGCCTCGAACTTTCCGCCCCATATCGTACGATCCAAAGAGTGTAAGAGCTTGACCGCTCTATCATGATCATCGTACGGGAGCACGTCCACATTGGCCCTCATGTTGTTCACCACCACCGTGAACCTCTGAAACAAGGCATCGATGGACTCATCGGGGAGATGAGTGAAGTTCTCGTACTCTCTCCAAGAGGGTCGCATACAACCGTGCCTCGAACACCGGGCGTTCCCAACATGAGCCTCCTTCAACACCGCCCAAATCCTACAAGCCAAGTGCTCGGTGTGCACCCGATCGAACTCGGCCGACACAAAGCACGAAACAAGTAGTCGACCGCCTTATTGTTGGCGTCGAATCCGTCCCCTCGACCCCGGAGCAAGGAAATCCATCGGTACCGGACATAGCCCGTGTCCACCGTGACATCCCAAAGCGGCTCGACCCTTTCCGCGGAGGAACGCACCCATCCGCTTGCTCCACATCCGGTAGTTCTTGCCATCGAAGTGTGGAGGACCCGAACCCCGTTCTCGGTACGCCATCCTTGGATCTTAGACGGTTAGAGTCAACAAAGACCCGAACCGGCTCGATACCACTTGAAGGACCGATACGGCGAACCGGAGGGGGGGGAGTGAATGGGAGCCGATAAAAATTCTTCTCGAAGGAGATGAAAACTCCAACAAGACGAACACGGCTTCCAACACACGTCTCCGACTCACTACCCAAGTTGGCCAAGCCCACGTAGCCACCGGAGTGCCACCGGACCTAGGAACCAACACACACGCCCTTCCCGACTCGAGAACGCAGCGGAACAACCAACCCCGAGTCTACGGACCCACACCGGTCGGACCGGTGAGCACCACCGGTCGAGGCCGGTCCCCGCCGGTGAAACCGAGCAATTTTCACTAAGTGGCTCTACACCGGTCGGACCGGAGACACACCGGTCGGACCGATGGCGGCCCGAAAGCCCCCAAGGCACCAAACAGCCAACCGACCACCAAACGGACCCAAACTCGAAACAAGAAGCAACACGGGACAACAAAGAACACACCAAGACGTTCACCCGAGCAAAAAAACCCACAAGGGCTCGCACCGGTCGGGACCGGTCAAGAGCACCGGTCGACCGTGTAGCTCCGGGCGCCTCGGGATCAACAAAGACCCGCGGGTCAACTCCCCCCAAAACCAAATCTCGATCTCCCGAATCGCTCCACGGACTTGAACAAGACTTTGGGGATATCGAGAACACCTCATGGGGAGTCCATAGCCAAGTTTAATCCCACAAAAACTCGTCCATAAAGGAGGAATCGAATAAATCCCGCCGAGAGCACTTCCAACCCAAGAACTCAAGAAACCCCAAAATCGAGCACCTTTACTCACGGATTTGGGAGGGGAATCACGCCCAAAGAACCACGAAGGGTTCCCATAAATTTGCCCCATCAAATCCCCAAGAGAAAGGCCCCGAAATCAACCCAAAGAAATCACCGAGAGAGGGCTCCGAAAATCACCACCAAGAACAACCGGGGAAAACACATCCAAACCTTGAGGAACCACGCCGAATCATCTATACATGAAACAAAGGTTCGTACAAGGTCTAGCAAGCCGCCCGATCATCCATCCCTCTCTACAAGATCTCTCCGTGAAGCTCTCTTGCTAGTCCTAAAGAAAACCTAGGGAAAATAGGTGGAAAATAGGAAAACTAATGAGCTAGGGTTCCAAGAGTTGGCTGCCATCCTCTCACCTCTTGGGTTATATGGAGGCAACCGAAAGTCTAAAACGCACTTCTCTACTAACTAGGGATACAAGCCCCTCAAGGGCGGATTTGGAATTCTTGATGTCTTCACCATCGGACGGATGCCGGCGACCGCACTCTGCATAGCCTCGACGCAAGCCATGTGATCCCGACGCGTGTCCTCCGCTTCGAAGATTCCGGACCGCGTCGTCGCACACCGGCCGGACCGGTGCTCCTCACCGGCGACCGGTCTCCACCGGCCGAGGCCGGCCGGACCCACCGGTCGGACCGGTCCGGTGCCGCCGCACCTCCGTCTTCGGTTCTCCGGTCTTGGCTATGTGGATCAACCAAGGAACCCGGTGGTTTTCGGTGAACCACCGGAAACCCCGCGAACTCGGTGTAGCCTCCGCCAATCTCCACTCATGACTTGGCTCCCACGTAGTCCCGGCTCGACCTTGGTTTTGAGGCTCAACCAAGAAACCGTCCACGACTTCATCTTCTTGTTCATGCCACCATGCGGCCCGCACTTGACCCCGCCGGCCACCGGGCCCCTCGAACGAAGCCTACTTGTCTTCTCCACACCCCGAAGGCCTCACCGGCGACGACCTTTCGCGCTTGTTCTTCACCCGCACCAACACGAGTCAAGCCGCAACCTCGCACGTGCAATACTTAGCCAAGAATCGGTCCACACAACGTTGTCAATCACTCATCACACAAGGAAGCGACCATCCACCGGTCCTCGAACCACACATGGTCCTCGGTTGGAACCAACCTATTTGGGTGCCCAAGGAAGTCATCACCAACATGAAGGGGCCTCAAATGGTTTGGGTTCCGAAGGCCACTTGAAGGCCTTAAGCGCGGGGACTTGGGAGGCTTGGCACAATCAAGATGAGAAGATTCAAGCCCATAAGCCAAGCTTGCGAATTGGAAATGTGTTGCCCAAGTTCCCCGATTGAGGTAAAGGAAACTAGTACCTATCTCTTGCATCATTGTAGCTCCATTGCCTTGTTTAGATTGCATTTGTTGCAATGTTTACATATGGTAGGTTGCTTGTGTCATGTGCTAACCCATGAGCAATCTACATGGTTTGATTAGTGTGTAGGAAAGCTACACTTGTTCTTTCATGGTGCATGTTTTCATATATATCTCCTTGCATCATGAGCAAGCTATAGGGTAAGCTTCCCTTTTGTTTTCATATACAATGTGCATACATTTGGTTGGTGATTCAAACACTAAATGCACACATTTAGGGGGAGCTCATCCTATGATTTGGTTATGGGACTAACATTGTTTCAAGCTTATCTTATGTAGTCCCTTAGCGACGCGTTCCGGTGCGGTGTTTCATTCTAAGAGAATGTTATTTCACTCTCAATGTGATCTAACATCTCTAAAAGAGTGAATATAGCAATATGAGCTTCATGCTATTGAGTCATGTCCTTGCGAGCTTATGTCTCTATATAAGTTCAAAGGCAATGTACTCATACATTCCTAATCCTTGTGGTACCCCAAGTGTCTTCTATACAAGCTTCTTTCAAGTGGTGTCACCTAGTGATATCATTTCCAAGTGGCTCATCTCAATGTGGTGCCAACAAGGAAGAGAGGATCAACCCCCGAGGTATGCATTGATCAAAAGACTACAAGTGGTATCTACAAGTGGTAATGTAACAAGATCCCATTTGTTTTATCTCTTGTCCCTTAAGCTACCTCTTTGCATGATATGCTCTAAGCTTCCTTGTTTTACAAGTTTGTAGTTGTGCACTTGTTTCTCACTACCCTTGTCTTGCAAGTGGTATTCTTTTTATGCACACACTTAGGGGGAGCTTAGTTTGTATCATGCTAGTCTCATGAGCATGTGATCCACCTTAGTTATTCTCACTTGTGGTATCTTCATCGATATCATACATATGGATCATGGTTCATGCGGCCTTCTCCCTTGCATTTAACATCTCTCCTTTGAGCTATGGTTGCTAGATCTTGCTAGTTTCCTTGGACCCGTTTGCTTTGGACTTTTTGGAGATTTTATTCCAAAGGGGGAGAATGTGAGACCAAAGCAAGCTTGTGGCTTAAGCTTACAAGTGGGCTCAAGGATGCTTACGAGTGATTTCAAGGATATGATACCAAAGGGGGAGAATGCGAACATAAGATCAAAAAGGGGGAAGTTTGATCTAGGGGGAGTTTGGATGATGGTAAGCATCCAAGCAAGTGTAAGTGGTTCTAATTCTGTCAATTCTAGCAAATTTATGCTTGCTTTGGTTGTGTTGTCATAAATCACCAAAAAGGGGGAGATTGTAGCGAACATGGCCTCATATGCCATTTGTTCGGAGTTTGATTTTGGTGATTCATGACAACATGATCATTGGGACTAACCATATTGTTTGAGCATGTCTTTGTAGACATTTCTATGTCCCAAGGATGCAAGAAAACCCCATGCAAAAATGCCAAAACAAAGGGTCAAAACCGAGCAAGAAAAGGAAAAGAGAAGACACCGTCGGATGAACCGACGGTCCCTCAAATACAAGCGTCGGTGCAATCGTCGGACGAGTTGGTACACAGGGTGAAACCCTAGGTACCGTCGGATGAACCGACGGTCCATTTTCTACATGCGTCGGACGAGTTGCAGAGGAAGAGCAAGGAAGACAGTAGCACCGGATGATCCGATGGTCTGAGTGGGGACACCGTCGGTCTATCCGACGCTCGCCTTGAATCAAGACGAGAGACGCGCCAAGACGAAGCCTTCAAGCATCGGATGATCCGACGCCTTGGTTAAGGCATAGCATCGGTCTCATCCGACGGTCCGTTGGAAGCTAACGCACCGACCCGGACGCGAGGCCTTCGAGACGGGATGATCCGACGTAGCGTCGAGCATAGCGTCGGAGCGCTTGTGTCGCAGAACCTCAACGGCTACGTGACGTGAGAGGGGCACCGGATGAACCGACGCCCGGAAAAGCATAGCGTCGGATCATCCGACGCGTACCTTTTTCGGTGGACGTTAGCCAACGGCTAGTTTGATGCCTTGGGCTATTTATACCCCCTCCACTCACTCATTTGAGGTGGCCGGATTGTGTGGAAGTGCAGAGGAGTTCAAGACACATTCAAGATCATATCCAATCCATCCAAGTGCTTAATTGCTCATCCTTAGACTAGTGCATGCTTTGTGTGTGTGCTTAGTGCTAGGCTTAGCTTAGAGCCGAGTGAGTGCAAGGTTGTGCCAACCTTGTGAGGTGATTCTTGAGTGAATCCGGTTGTACAAGGTTCGTCGGAAGCCTTGGGGCCTAAGTGGCTCACCGGCAATTGTCATCGACCCTCCGGCTTGGTGTGGAGCGGCGAGGACACTTTGTGCGGGGACGTGGAGACCCCCTTCCTTGGTGGAGAAGCTCCTTAGTGGAGGCGGCATCAAGGTGACCAAGGGAGCTTGACAAGTGCCTAAGTGGCTAGCCTTTGTGGCGAGTCAAGTGGTGCTCTTGGGAGAGACTTGGTGACCGGAAGCAATACTCTTGTGTGAGTGCTTCAAAAACGTGGACTAGGGGTGGCTTAGTGCCTACCGATACCACGAGATAAATCGCGTGTCAAGAGTTTGCTTCCTCTCATCCCCTTTACGTTTCCGCATTTACTCTATTGCAATCTTTGCTTGCTTCTACTTTCCTAGAGTAGTATCATGCTAGGATTGGCTATAGGTTGCAAACCTTCTTTTGGGATGGGAGTTTCACACTAGAACAACCGTAGTTGCACATATAGATAGTATGTTCTAGTTTACCTTTGCGCAAAATTAGTGACCCCATAGGTTAAGGTTTTTAGTTGCCTAATTCACCCCCTCCCCCTCTTAGGCTAACGGGCATCCGATTCCTTACACTATTCTTCCATGAATTCCTCAAGCCCAAAGAGGATATCAAGGAATCCCTGCAAGCAAGAAGGGTCTTTGAGTATCAGTGCAACTCAACTGTTTATGCACCCAGGCCTTTTGTGCCAATAACAATAGCTCATCCGTCTTTTACTTCTTGGTGGCAAGAACTTCATGATCACATCTTCAATGTGCCAGTACATCCTCTTTGTCTAGAACCAATGCCTGATTTTCATCCAATTTTAGAGGTAACAAACTTATTTTCCATCTTCTTTCAATGATGCCCTTGTTTACTGATCAGAATTTTTTCCATTTTCTGCAGGATACAGTACCTACCCCTCTTGCCAGGACAATCTCCTACAACATTGCAGGCCCAATCTCTGCTTTGGGAAATCAGTCTCCCACCTTGGCTCAACTGATGTCTAGATAGGCCACACTGGATCCAACTCTCATCAGTTCAGCTTCTGACAAAAGGAAAGCTCCATCCCTGGTTGCTCCTTCAGCTGCCAAGAAGAAAAGAACATCCAAAAGAATTCTTATTCAGGTTAGCATCTTTTCCTTCCTGAGCATAAAACCATTCTTCATCCTGATCATCTTTATCTTGCGTAATTTCAGACCAGAACTTAGCAACCATTGATTATTACAGAATCTACCAATGCTCCATCTACTGGTAAAATTTTCACCATCTTATTTTTTCAACCATTTTCTTTGCAGAGGAAACATTGGTGAGCCAAACTGTGGGGAGTTCTTCTCCTCAACATGTTTCAAATCCAGCTTCACCAAGGATCTAGCCATCCTCTCTTCAAGCAGAAGCTCCAGCCTCATCCATGATCCAGCCATCCTCTCATCAAGTAGAAGCTCCAGCTTCACCAAGGATAAATCCATCGTCTCCTTAGCCAGAAGCTTCAGCCTTACCAAGGACTCCACCAGCTTCTCTTCAGCTAGAAGCTTCAGCTTTACCAACGACTCCTCAAGCTTCTCTCCAACTAAACATCCAAGAGCCCCTCCTTTAGCCTAAAAAACTTCCTTCCCCAACTCAGGAAGCCAAAAATGAGGTAAGCATGAACACTCACTTTCCTATTTTCCATTCAATAGATTTCCATTAATTTGGCAAGAAACTCTTTTCAGGAGGAAACTATATCACCACCAATCTACTCCAGTGTGGATGACTTGAGTGCTGAAGAAGGGAATGAAGCATCTTCCAGTCAGGCTATATCAGAGAAAAATCAGGCAAAGTTGAAGGAAATTCTTTCCCTACTGCAAAAGGATGTTCAAGATCAAGTCAAGGATGCTGATCTTCTAAGAGAAGCACTTGCACTCATTGATCAAGATCTCCCAGCCGATATCAAGGCTTCCTTAGTACCTGTTACCAAGCTGGATGATCACTTTGTAGCAGTAAAGCAAGCCTTGAAGAACTTATCCTCTCAATTAGCTTTGGAACAAGAACAAGCTGCAAACAAGGAATCTATGAAGGATATGCACACTCAAATGCAAAATCATAAGGAGCTGCTTACCAAATTGCAGCCTGAACTTGAGCTGAGGAAAGCCAGAAAAGCTGAATTGGAAGCCGAGCTGAGAGCCCTGACAGCTGAGATTTAGGATGGTGAAAAGAAAATGGCTGAACTTTCTGAATCAATGGAGACGATACGAAAAGAAGCCACAGCAACCATGACTGCAGGAAAGCAGCTCAAGACAAAGCGCTCGACCTTGTCTAAGACCAAAGAAGCTGACCAAAGATTGTTGGAGAACATCAAAAAGATGATATCAAATGCCTCTAATGTAATCTCAAAATACTTGATGGAATGATTCATCGTCCCTGCATTTTTGCTCACCATAAGCTTTCACTTTCCAATATTTGTCTTGCCTTATTTTGACGAGCAACTTTTAGACGATTCATTCGGCAACTCTGGCCAAACAGTGTCAGGCCCGAAGAGCAACCCGACCGCAACACAGCCGAATACCAACTAGTCAAACCGAACATGACTCAGCTTGAATCCCAAACGACTCGACGACAGTTCGGTTAAGGGAGTCTCTCCACTTCCCAAATTTCTTGGGATATGTGCCACGATCTCCGGCCACGATCTCTTCGCCAGTTCCATAAATAAGAACTTCGGGTGCCCCTACCCTTTCACCAAGTCCTCTGCCTTCCAAGCCTTTGCCAATCTAAGCTTTCCTTCTTCAGCACTAGTACCCCCAAAAACTTCATGCCAAGCAGCAGCAATAGGCGAAGGGCCAGCGACGAGGCCGAAGGGAGCCGCGCTGGAGCTCGTCGGAGGCGGTGATCATTGATTTCTCCGCGGCTCTTTTAGATTCCCTTTTGTTTCTGACGATCCTTTTCGTGATTTCAAGCGCATTTAGTGGAATCCAGCCTCTGCGCCAGCCACGACCCCGGCCATGGTGGGCGATTAATCGGGATCGTCTGGCCGTTCCCACTCCTCCAACTC
Source organism: Cenchrus americanus (assembly GCA_947561735.1). NCBI lineage: Eukaryota > Viridiplantae > Streptophyta > Magnoliopsida > Poales > Poaceae > Cenchrus > Cenchrus americanus. The sequence goes on from OX387240.1 coordinate 140,973,118, forward strand.
GCGCTACGATGATCTTGCCGCCCGCAGGTTCAAGGCGGAGCGCGATGAAACCTGGCGCGAGTTGGAGACCGTCTCCAAAAAGGTCGGAATCACCGAGCTCGAGTGGGAGCACCAGCGCAAGCAGCTGCTGGAGGCCATCGACTGTGAATCTTGTAATTTGCTTATTCTCAACTCATCTTTGAACTAACCGCCATTGCTCTGTGATTACTGCAGATCGCGACGCCGAGCTCAATTGGCTGAAGACGCTGGTGAAGAAGCTGGCGGACAAGGTGAACGCTCCCGGAGACACTCTGTAAGCTCACCTTGGCGTGGTGGAAGATCGCGTTGACAAGGTGGCCCTTCACGGCGTCCGCCTGGGCACTACCTTGGGCCTGGCCGCCATGGCAACACACACCAGCGTCGACTACTCCACGTGGCCGCGCGGCTTCTATGGTGGCATGCGAGAGGACGTCGATGACATCGAAGTCATCCTGGAGTGCCTCGATGGCCACGGCGATGCCATTGCCGACTCCATTCATCCCCAGTCTGTACTGAACAAGCTTTTTGACTAGTTTGTACTAGGGATGTTGGAATTTCGGCAATAAATATGAAAGTTTATCTTTTGCACTTGTCTTGTGATGATTTCCTCTGATTTGTGTATGCGAACCTTCACTGTTTTGAACGCATTCGGGAACTTTTACTTTAGCCGAATACGCACAAACTCTTTCCCCTTGGCGTAGAATCCGCAGAAAATCCTCATTCGGGAGCCATAAACACTATTCAATAAAAAACCCTTTGCATCCGGGGAGAAACCCCTGCTGTTTGGTATTCCCATTAATGTACGCCAGCCAGTCATCACTCCCGATGCGCTCTCACTGCTAATAAAATAGCCCCCTTGGTGCCCTGCAAATCCACTCGCATACACTTCCATCATTTCACGTCCTCTCGTCCTCTTCCTCCAAAGAAAAACTCCCAAGGCCATGGTGGACAAGGAGAAACAACCAGTCGAGGAAAATAGCGCCCCACCAAAGAAACGAATCATTCAAGAGTAATCTTTTCTTCTCAACCCTTCCTCTTGTTCTCGATTGCTATCTTATGATTCACCTTCCTTTGTTTTCAACCTCGACTTGCTACCAGAGGAAATCTTTGGTACTGAAGAGGTTCCCGAGTACATCCTTTCCGATTGCTCTGCTAAAGAAGAAGATGCCACACCGGAACAGAGGACCAACCACCAACTGCGCCGTCACATTCGGCATCTAGAACACAACCTGCGGGACATCACCGCCTGCTACAGTGCCGAACGCGAATGCCGCATGAGCTTGGAGGTGTTGGTAGGGGGTAAGATCCTCATCCTTATTTGATTCTCTTGATTAAGTTACAGATCCCATATTAAAGGAGAACCTGTTCCCCTTCTTCGCATGTTTCGACAGTTGTAACACCCGAAAATTCCATCACAATAAAATATTGCTAGAAACAAGGTTTAGTTTTATTTTCTAAGGATTTAATAAATTTGAATAAATAAATTTGCCTTTAATTAAATTAAACAACATTTAATAATTAGAATCAAACAAGTGATTGTGCATCATGTTGAAATGCATGAGTTTTGGTTGTGGTGTGGTTTTAAAAAGGTCTTAAAAAAACACACTTGTGAAAAGTTTTAAAAATTATTGTGAAAAGTCCTTAAAAATAACTGTGAAAATTGGAATAAAAATTTGAATTAAAAAAATGAAAAGAGGTTGAAAGTTTGAATTTAAAAATGTTTGAAAAAGTTTTCTAAAAGTCTTAAAATATTTGAATAAATTTGTGTTAAAAATTTCAATTTGAAAAGTTGAAAAAGTTTTGAATTTAATTGGTTTGAAAAGGATTTGAAAAGAAAAAGAAAAAGAGAAAAAAAAACAGCTAACCTAACCTAACCTATCCACCCAGCCCAACCCGCCAGCCCACATCACTTTTGGCCCACGCGGCCCACCCCGCCGCCTCCCTCCCTCCTCTCTCTCTCTCGCCCACCGACGGGGCCCGCCCCCGTCGGGGCCATCTTCTCCCTCCCCGCCGCCGCCCCCCCCCCCTTTCACCGCGCCGGCCGCCGCCCCCCGCACCCCGGCGCCGTCTCCTCGCCTTCCCGCGCCGCTCCACCTCCCCACCGGCGCGCCGCTCCACCTCCCCCACCGCACTCACCCTTTCCCCCTACCGTAATCGCCCGCACCGAGCCGAGCCGCCGCCGCCATTAATGGCCGGCCGGCGAGCTCCCAATCCACCGCCTCCGCGCCTTTCTCCCTCCCTTTTCCGAGCTATAAAAGGGACAAGACCATCTCCTCTTCACCCCGCGCCCCTCCCCCTTCCCTCCTCGCTCTCCGCGCGCGCGCCGCCACGCAGCACCGCCGCCACCGCCGCCCCCGCCGCCGGCCACCGTCTCTCGGTCCTTCCCCTTGCCCTCCGACCCTCGGGTAAGATTCCCCATCTCCTCCTCTTCTTCTCCATGCGTGTGCTTACGGTTTTGGCGCACCGGAGCTCCTCGTTGGGCGCCGCCGCGAGCCGGCCGGCAAGGCGCCGCCGCCCGTAATCGCCCCGCCGCCGCCCCTTTGCTTGCAAGCGACCCCCCGGCCGCCCGATCCGAGCCAATGGCTCGGATGTGTTCGAGCCGCCCCGATCAAATCCAGCCGTACCGGTCAACTAGGGTTGCACCGGACATTTTGCAAAAGAGTCCCCGTGTTTTCTATAAATTACATGCCGGCCCTCCCACCACATAAAACCCTTTCGATTAAGTCCTCGATTTTCTCGTTTAAACCCCTAACTTCCTTGCTTTTCCACGCAGGTCCTAGTTAGGTTCTTTTGTGCTATAGACCCTTGGTTTATACACATAATTATGTTTAAGTCCCTGAAATCTTGCAGAAAACTCCATAAACTTTCGCATATTCACAATTTAGTCCCTGAACCTTGTTTCAGCCATAACTTTTCCATCCTAGCTCCGTTTTACGCGTTCTTGATGTCCACGCGATCGTCTCTCCGAGCCCGTCATTTCTAAAAGCTTGTTTTAGCCTTTTGGTAATTTTTGATGTATTGTTTTATTTATTGTATGTTTTTCTTGCATGATCGTAGCCAACACGCCGTTCGAGGAAGTTCAAGTGCGAGCTTTGCGTATAAGGAAAGTAGCTTATCGTTGGAGAAAGGCAAGTGACCCTAACCACCCTTCTACCTATGCTTTAATCAAGAACATTATAAGTTAATCGGAACATGGAGAACCACCCAGAAAACAAAGTGCAACCACAAATCCATATGGCTCGGCTTAGCCAATTAATTAGGTGTGCGATTGATCCGATGGCCCTTTTCCGAAAGGAGCGAAGGGGATCCGGTTGCGGGGGTATAGCCCGGTCCTTTTGGGGTAGCACCTTTGCTAAGGTGCCGACCACTAGGGAGGGTTATGGTCCGCCCCGATCCGTAACTATGCGGGTCGTTAGTCTTTTGCATATCTTTGTAAAGGCTTCGTAGCGTCCCTATGCAATCACACCTCTGAAGTGTGGTATTGTGCTCGATCAGCACATGCGTGGTTGGGTTCAAAGTTCTTTGGAACTTTTACGCGAACCGTGGGAAAAGTGTGCAACCTCTCGCAGTGTAAAACGATCGATCGGCCGTGCTCACGGTCAAGAGCGGCTGGACCCTCACATGATAATTGAACTTAAAGATGGATTAATATTGCTTTCCGGTTATTTCGTGGCCTTGCCGAGTACCAACCATAAGTGTACTCATCCTTGCTTACGCCGTTCGAGAGAAGAATCCCGGAGTGGAGTACTTCACCGACTACGAGGAGTTCGAGGATGCGATCAACCGATCGAAGCCCTGTGGAAGATGAAGATGGAGTCGCGTCTTCATAGTTATCGTTGTTCGTGTAAAGACCTTTGTGTCTACCTTCGTGAGTGTAATAAAAGTTAATAAACCTTTTACGTACGTTTTGAGCATTGTCTTGTGATATTACACTCATGAGTCTATCATATGTGTGAAATTGTGATCCCGGCACACATATGAGATGCATTCGGTTTTCTACGGAAAATCGGGTGTGACAGAGTGGTATCGAGCATTGCCGATCGTAGGACGCGGCCTCGTATAGAAATGGTCGATATTAAGGACTCTATATCTAGAAAGCCTTTCTAGCATTCAAAATATCTTATTTACGCATAAAAAAATATTTTATTCTTTATCCTCGAACAAGATCAAATCTTTTGTTTTCTTCTACGCCGAATCCGATTCTTGATCTTCCACCTTGAACTACCACACGTGTTTTATAGGATAGATTCTTAGGTTGCCTACCCTCCTATCGCTTTCGTTTCGAAAGAGCCGTTCTTGTGAGGACGTGCGATGTTAATCCTTGTTGATTGTAAACATGCATGATTTGGATCTTTGACATGATTGAAATGTTTTTGTGGAGTGATGGCCACAAATACATCAATAAATAATTTAAGCTAAAAATTTGAATCTTAGCCCCCCCTTTTCTCTCGATTCACCTTTATCAATTCAACTTCCTATCGGAAAACTTCTCTCTCTAACAATCGAATGATAAACATCGAGTCGGAGCCGGACGTAATATTCCGTTCATCGTCAATCGCCTGAATCAAGTTCCCTCCTTCACAAGAATTAGCAATGGATCCCGCGATGCGGCAGCTTCTTTACGGAACGGATGCAATTAATTCGAACCTCACCGCCACCGTCCCGTAATCTACAGGCACAGCGAGAACCCGCCACCACCACAAGGACCTCCACCACCTCCACCACCGGTGAACAAGCATAGAGAATTCATGAGCCACAACCCGCCCACTTACTCTCATTCAAAGTGGATCCCCTCGATGCCGATGATTGGTCAAAGACCATCAACAAGATGCTAAATATCACCCAATGTAATGATCGTGAGAAGGTTTTGTATGCCTCGGGACGTCCGGCGGTGCGGCCTCCGATTGGTGGGATGCTTACACCGTCGCACATGCCGCCGCCGACACCATTACCCTCGGGAGTTCCGGAGAGTTTTCATACACATCACATCCCACTCGGTGTGAAGAAGTCGAAGAAGAAGGAATTTCTAGCTCTAAAGCAAGGTAACATGACCGTTAGTGAGTATCTCGGATCGCTTTACTCATTTGTCCCGCTATGCACCGATGAAGTCAACACGGATGCCAAGAGACAAGAACGCTTTCTCGATGGTTTGATAGGTCCACTTAACTATCGGTTGCGAGCCACACATTTCTTAACTTTCGCATGTTACTCAATAAGGCTATAGGCTTGGAGAATAAACGCAAGGAACTTCGTGAACGAAAGCGCAAGTTTCAACCTCAAGGTCAATCCAAAGCGGAACACCCGCCCTCGTTACAACTCATCGCAAGACTCTCGCTTTCGTTCTAGCACACAAGGTAGAAGCCATGGACGAATCAACCGTTCTATCGTTCGTTTGATGAACCCGAAGAATCCAACCCAATGACACCACAGGCTCCAAATCCTCACCGTAATCGCTCGGGTGCACCGAGAGGAACACTACTCCGGCTTCACCCCAAAGGATGCTTCAACCGCGGAGAATTGGGACACTACGCCGCATTTGCCCCTCGCCGTAATATGCGTACACCCCGGAGAGATAACAGAGGTCAACGGAACAATATGCATGGTAGGGTGAACCATGTGACAAACGAAGAAGCTCAAGGAGACAAAGATGTTGTGCTTGGTACGTTTCTTATCAACTCGTACCCGCAACAGCTTTATTTGATTCCGGGCATCACATTCATTTATTACCGAAAGATTCGTGACAAAGCATGATGTACCCAAGAGTTCCATGAAGACACATTTGCTAATTAGTTCCCCAAACGGTGAAATGAAATCCACCTATGTATGCCCACAGGTCAATCTTAAGATCGGAGAGATAGATTTTGAAGCAGACTTAGTGATTCTAACATCCAGGGGAATAGATGTGATCCTTGGTATGGATTGGTTAAGCAAGCATGATGGAATCATTTTGTGTGCCAAGAATTCGGTGCTCTTAACTACCCCGCAAGGAGATAGGATTGAGTTTGCTGCTACAAGCCCGAAGAAGAAGGAGAAGTGAACAAGCTCGTGATAGTAAACCGTCATCTTTCAAGACATCTTGTATCTCCTCTTGTTTCCCGATCCCTCCGAATCTCGGGACGAGATTCTTTTTTAAGGGGGTAGGATTTGTAACACCCGAAAATTCCATCACAATAAAATATTGCTAGAAACAAGGTTTAGTTTTATTTTCTAAGGATTTAATAAATTTGAATAAATAAATTTGCCTTTAATTAAATTAAACAACATTTAATAATTAGAATCAAACAAGTGATTGTGCATCATGTTGAAATGCATGAGTTTTGGTTGTGGTGTGGTTTTAAAAAGGTCTTAAAAAAACGCACTTGTGAAAAGTTTTAAAAATTATTGTGAAAAGTCCTTAAAAATAACTCGTGAAAATTGGAATAAAAATTTGAATTAAAAAAAATGAAAAGAGGTTGAAAGTTTGAATTTAAAAATGTTTGAAAAAGTTTTCTAAAAGTCTTAAAATATTTGAATAAATTTGTGTTAAAATTTTCAATTTGAAAAGTTGAAAAAGTTTTGAATTTAATTGGTTTGAAAAGGATTTGAAAAGAAAAGAAAAAGAAAAAGAAAAAAAAAAGAAAACAAACTAACCTAACCTAACCTATCCACCCGCTACCCCAACCCGCCACCCCACATCACTTTTGGCCCACGCGGCCCACCCCGCCGCCTCCCTCCCTCCTCTCTCTCTCTCTCGCCCACCGACGGGTGGGCCCGCCCCCGTCGGGGCCATCTTCTCCCTCCCCGCCGCCGCCCCCCCCCCTTTCACCGCGCCGGCCGGCCGGCTCCCGCACCCCGGCGCCGTCTCCTCGCCTTCCCGCGCCGCTCCACCTCCCCACCGGCGCGCCGCTCCACCTCCCCCACCGCACTCACCCTTTCCCCTACCGTAACCGCCCGCACCGAGCCGAGCCGCCGCCGCCATTAATGGCCGGGCCGGCGAGCTCCCAATCCACCGCCTCCGCGCCTTTCTCCCTCCCTTTTCCGAGCTATAAAAGGGACAAGCACCATCTCCTCTTCACCCCGCGCCCCTCCCCTTCCCTCCTCGCTCTCCACGCGCGCCGCCGCCACGAGCACCGCCGCCACCGCCGCCCCCGCCGCCGGGCCACCGTCTCCGGTCCTTCCCCTTGCCCTCCGACCCTCGGGTAAGATTCCCCCATCTCCTCCTCTTCTTCTCCATGCGTGTGCTTACGGTTTTGGCGCACCGGAGCTCCCTCGTTGGGCGCCGCCGCGAGCCGGCCGGCCAGCGGCGCCGCCGCCCGTAATCGCCCCGCCGCCGCCCCTTTGCTTGCAAGCGACCCCCGCGCCGCCCGATCCGAGCCAATGGCTCGGATGTGTTCGAGCCGCCCCGCTCAAATCCAGCCGTACCGGTCAACTAGGGTTGCGCCGGACATTTTGCAAAAGAGTCCCTATGTTTTCTATAAATTACATGCCGCCCTCCCACCACATAAAACCCTTTCAATTAAGTCCTCGATTTTCTCGTTTAAACCCCTAACTTCCTTGCTTTTCCAGCCGCAGGTCCTAGTTAGGTTCTTTTGTGCTATAGACCCTTGGTTTATACACATAATTATGTTTAAGTCCCCGAAATCTTGCGTAAAAACTCCATAAACTTTCGCATATTCACAATTTAGTCTCTCGAACCTTGTTTCAGCCATAACTTTTCCATCCTAGCTCCGTTTTACGCGTTCTTGATGTCCACGCGATCGTCTCTCCGAGCCCGTCATTTCTAAAAGCTTGTTTTAGCCTTTTGGTAATGTTTGATGTATTGTTTTATTTATTGTATGTTTTTCTTGCATGATCGTAGCCAACACGCCGTTCGAGGAAGTTCAAGTGCAGAGCTTTGCAGATAAGGAAAGTAGCTTATCGTTGGAGAAAGGCAAGTGACCCTAACCACCCTTCTACCTATGCTTTAATCAAGAACATTATAAGTTAATCGGAACATGGAGAACCACCCAGGAAACAAAGGCAACCACGGTTCATATGGCTCGGCTTAGCCAATTAATTAGGTGTGCGATTGATCCGATGGCCCTTTTCCGAAAGGAGCGAAGGGGATCCGGTTGCGGGGGTATAGCCCGGTCCTTTTGGGGTAGCACCTTTGCTAAGGTGCCGACCACTAGGGAGGGTTATGGTCCGCCCCGATCCGTAACTATGCGGGTCGTTAGTCTTTTGCATATCTTTGTAAAGGCTTCGTAGCGTCCCTATGCAATCACACCTCGGAAGTGTGGTATTGTGCTCGATCGGCACATGCGTGGTTGGGTTCAAAGTTCTTTGGAACTTTTACGCGAACTGTGGGAAAAGTGTGCAACCTCTGCAGAGTGTAAAACTGATCGATCAGCCGTGCTCACGGTCAAGAGCGGCCTGGACCCTCACATGATAATTGAACTTAAAGATGGATTAATATTGCTTTCCGGTTATTTCTGTGGCCTTGCTGAGTACCAACCATAAGTGTACTCATCCTTGCTTACGCTGTTCAGAGAAGAATCCCGGAGTGGAGTACTTCACCGACTACGAGGAGTTCGAGGATGCGATCAACCGCTCGAAGCTCGTGGAAGATGAAGATGGAGTCGCGTCTTCATAGTTATCGTTGTTCGTGTAAAGACCTTTGTGTCTACCTTCGTGAGTGTAATAAAAGTTAATAAACCTTTTCTCGTACGTTTTGAGCATTGTCTTGTGATATTACACTCATGAGTCTATCATATGTGTGAAATTGTGATCCCGGCACACATATGAGATGCATTCGGTTTTCTACGGAAAATCGGGTGTGACACGGTATAACAACCTGAAGGCCTCCCGGGACAGCCTGATGGAAGCTGCAAATCACAGTAATCCCCGAAGCTTCTACGTGGCCGTCACGGTGGTCCTAGAGGAGCTGAAGAGGGAAGAATTGAAGAGGAAAACGCGGAGCCAAAGAAATGAAGCATACTTTCGCTTCTTCCTCCAGGCATTCTGCTTTCTGCAGGCTCCCTCTTGTAATCTTAGGTGGCTGGATTTCCAAATAAAGAACCTGCAAGAAACGTTTGTAATGTAGAACATTTTTTGCGCTAAGGGCAATACACTTTAGTATTAGCCATCTCCTTTTGTCAGGATATTTGCTCTGAACGCGGCTTCTTCCCCGAACGCCGGATGTTTTCATGCTTCTGACGCTTGTAATCCTGATGCTTGTAATCAACGATCAATTTCAATACTAGGATAATATTTCTTAGTAATATTTCTCCCGTTTATGGCAGCAGTAAACTCTTCTCCTAGTAAAGTTTTCAAGATATACGCATTTCCAGGCGTACATCTAACCACCCAAAAAGGTCCGTCCCAATTCGGGGACCATTTGCCGAACCTACTGTACTTAGTCCCAATCGGCAATAATGCTTTCCAAACCAAGTCTCCTTCTGCAAATTGCTTAACCTTTACTTTCTTGTTATAATACTTAGCATCTCGCATTCTGTTTTTCTCAATATTTTCCAAGACCCTAAGACGAATCATATGCAAATCTTTTAATTCGTCCATCATTAAGTCACTATAATCCTTGGAACTTAAATCCTTTTGCAAAACTACTCTCCTTGAATTTGATTGCATCTCCCATGGCAATACAACATGATGCCCGTAAACCAACTCATAAGGAGATGTTTTTGTAGCTCCATGAGGGGCCATTCGGTAAGCCCGCAAGGCTTCATTCAGTACCGAATGCCACCTTCTTGGCTTCTGATCAATCTGCTTCTGTATAATCTTGATCATAATCTTATTAGAAGCCTCTGCGTGACCATTAGCTTGGGCATAATAAGAAGAAGAATTCAACAATTTGATCCCCATGCTTTCAGCAAATTCTCTGAACTCTGAAGATGTAATCTGAGTTCCTTGATCAGTTGTAATTGTTTGAGGAATTCCAAATCTATAGATGATGTGCACCTTGACAAACTCAACCATGTTTTCTGATGCTACTTTCTTCAATGGAATTGCCTCAACCCATTTAGTGAAATAATCTGTTGCCAAAAGCACAAACTTATGCCCCTTGCTAGATGGAGGATTTATTTGGCCAATCAAATCTATGCCCCATCCTCTGAATGGCCATGGCTTGATAATAGGATTCAAAGCTGATGCTGGAACTCTCTGAATATTTCTAAACTTTTGACAATCTTGACACCCTTTGTAATACTCAGGCAATCTTCCAGCATCGTCGGCCAATAACATCCAGTGTGCTTGATAACCCAATTCATTCAGTAAGCCGATTGATGTGCTCCACACAGCCCATCGTGCACTTCACTCATCATTCTCTTTGCTTCTTCTTGACCCAGGCATTGTAGCAACATCGCATCCAATGATTTGTAATACAAACGTCCATCAAGAAGAACAAACTTTATAGATTTGTACCTGAGCTTCCTAAATACTTTTCGGGACGGAATTTCCAGATAATCAACAATTTCTTTGCTCCAATCATCTTCTTCTAAGTCACTCCCGGAAGAACATATATCATTGGTAAACACCTCTTGATTCTCTCTATAACCAGAAGCACTTTGAGCTAGCCTGTTTGGCTCTTCATTGTGTTCCCTAGGAATATGTTGCAGAATCACTAACTGAAACTCTTCAAGATTTCCTTACACTCCTCGTAGTAATTCTTCAGGATATCATTTCTACATTCATATTGGCCTTTCAATTGTTTTATAACTAGCTCTGAATCTCCATAAATTTTAAATGAAATAGACTTCGCTTCTCTCAAATATTGAAGCCCTCTAAGCAATGCTTCATATTCAGCTTCATTATTTGTGACAGTGGGTTGGATAGGAATAGCGAATTCAAACAACTCCCCCCTCGGTGAAATTAATAAAATTCCTACTCCACCACCTGTGCCACACAAAGATCCATCAAAAAACAAAGCCCAAGGAGTAATCTCAAGTAAATTAAATGATGGATCACGATGTTCAGTAAAGAAATCAGTAATAATCTGTCCTTTAACAACTTTTGCCGATTCAAATTTCAACTCAAACTCAGACAAAGCTAACATCCACTTGCCAGTCCTGCCATTCAAAATTGGCATAAACAACATGTGTTTAATTACATCAAATTTTGAATATACAACGCATTCCGCATTCAACAAATAGTGCGGAAACTTTGTACATGAATAATAAACACACAAGCAAAGCTTCTCTACAGCCGAATATCTTGTTTCGGGATCAAGCAATCTTCGGCTAAGATATGCAACCACTCTTTCCTTTCCCTCGAATTCTTGTATGAGGGCCGACCCAATGGTTTTGGCATCGGCCACCACGTACAACTAAAAAGGCTTGTTCAATTGTGGAGGTACCAACACTGGTGGTTCCTTCATGTATTCCTTAATCTCATCGGAAGCCTTTTTTTTCGTCTCCCCATACAAACTTCTGATCTTTCTTGATCCACAATAGTGGAGAGAATGGCAACACCTTTTGTGACAAATTTGAAATGAATCTTTTCACAAAATTGATTTTGCCAAGCAGTGACTGCAACTCCTTGAGATTGGTTGGAGGAACAACTTCATCAATAGCTTTCATGCTTTTATTGCCAACTTCTATTCCTCCTTCATGCACCAAAAATCCAAGGAACTCTCTAGCTAAAACTCCAAAGGCACACTTGTTCGGATTCATCTTAAGCCCATGCTTTCTAGTGCACTCTAGAGTTTTCCTCACATCATCCAAGTGTGATTCATGATCCAAAGACTTGATCACGACATCATCAATGTATATCTCAACAATTTTGCCGATCAACTCATGTAAAATATAATTCATGGTTCTTTGATAAGTTGCACCGGCATTTTTCAACCCAAATGTCATAACAATCCACTCAAACAAACCTATATGTCCAAGACATCTGAAGGCTGTCTTTGATATATCTTCTATTGCCATAAAAATTTTATTGTACCCTGCATTGCCATCCATGAAACTAATAACTTTATGTCCAAGAAGAAAGCATCAACCAACAAGTCAAGAACGTGCATTGGATATCCATCCATGGGTGTAGCTCTGTTTAGATCTGTAAAGTCTATGCAAACCCTCATCTTCCCGTTTTTCTTGTAAACAGGGACAATATTAGAGATCCACTCTGCATATCTGCATGGTCGAATGAAATTTGCTTCTATTAATATCTCAACTTCTTTTTTCACATCGGCCAATACCTCATCCTTGTAGATCTTTTGGGGAGGCCACTTGTAAGGCCTAAAACCAGGCTTAATAGGCAACCGTTGCTCAACAATGGAACGATCCAAACCACGCATCTCCGAATAATCCCAAGCGAAGCAATCTTTGTATTCTTTCAGCATCTTGATGAACTCTTCTCTGAAACTTGAATCCAAGTTAGCACTGATAAATGTCGGCCTTGGTTTGTTACCATCTCCAATGTCAACTCCTTCCAGTTTGTCAGCCGACATAAGTCCACGTCCTAACTTTCCATCAGTTCCATCAATTGGATTCTCCATTAAAAATTGCTATAAGAGCCGATTCCTTGATCGGCTGTTGATCACTGCTGACTGGTTCAACAGGACCTTCACCCTAGTCCTTGCCTGAGAAGCAATCTATACCTTGATACACCCAGAAGGTCGGTTCCACATTAGCCACGCTTACTGAGTCATCTGCTTGGACAACTTCCACATCATCATCCACCCATTGAACAAGTTGTTGATGCATAGTAGATGGAATGCAACAGTTTGCATGAATCCAGTCCCTTCCAAGCAGCAAGCTGTATACCCCTTTGCCCTCAGTGACAAAGAAGGTTGTAAGCAAAGTCTTAGACCCGATCATTAGATCCACATGTACACAGACCTTGGTATCTGAAGGATTTCCAGCAAAATCATTCAGAACTATACTTGTTGGCGTCAAATCTCCCGGGACCCATGCCAAGCTTCCCGAATGTAGTATACGGCATCACATTGACCACAGCTCCACCATCAACGAACATCTTGGTCAATGGCTTTCCATTGACGTATCCTCTTAAGTACGGCGGTCTCATGTGCCGATTCTTGGCTGGCTTGTCAAAAGTAGCTTGTTTAGCCAACACTAGCTGTGCCATCAGCCCAAATTGCGCAGCCTCATCAATGTCTGGCGACACCTCCTCCTGCACAACCTGATTAGCTGGAGCCATGAATTCATTCGGCAAGAAGCATACCATGCATGTAGGAGCCGAATGACCAGATCCATCAGGCTTGTCTTTTGGATGCCACACCTGTCTCCTCTTCATTCCTGCCTGTTTCAGCTCTTGATTCCTCAAGTGCTGAGTCCTTCTCTTTTGGCTTCTCCTCAAACCAGGCAGGAACCACTGTCCTTTCTGCCAGACATACTCACGATCTTCTTCTTCTTCATGATCAACCCATCTGTGATCAGCATATCTTTTCCTTGGTTGATCATTAATCTGTTGCCAAAAGCACAAACTTATGCCCCTTGCTAGATGGAGGATTTATTTGGCCAATCAAATCTATGCCCCATCCTCTGAATGACCATGTCTTGATAATAGGATTCAAAGCTGATGCTGGAACTCTCTGAATATTTCTAAACTTTTGACAATCTTGACACCCTTTGTAATACTCAGGCAATCTTCCAGCATCGTCGGCCAATAACATCCAGTGTGCCTGATAACCCAATTCATTCGGTAAGCCGATTGATGTGCTCCACACAGCCCATCGTGCACTTCACTCATCATTCTCTTTGCTTCTTCTTGACCCAGGCATTGTAGCAACAGCCCATCCAATGATTTGTAATACAACCGTCCATCAAGAAGAACAAACTTTATAGATTTGTACCTGAGCTTCCTAAATACTTTTCGGGACGGATTTTCCAGATAATCAACAATTTCTTTGCTCCAATCATCTTCTTCTAGGTCACTCCCGGAAGAACATATATCATTGGTAAACACCTCTTGATTCTCTCTATAACCAGAAGCACTTTGAGCTTGCCTGTTTGGCTCTTCATTGTGTTCCCTAGGAATATGTTGCAGAATCACTAACTGAAACTCTTCAAGATTTCCTTACACTCCTCGTAGTAATTCCTGAGGATATCATTTCTGCATTCATATTGGCCTTTCAATTGTTTTATAACTAGCTCTGAATCTCCATAAATTTTAACTGAAATAGACTTTGCTTCTCTCAAATATTGAAGCCATCTAAGCAATGCTTCATATTCAGCTTCATTATTTGTGACAGTGGGTTGGATAGGAATAGCGAATTCAAACAACTCCCCCCTGGGTGAAATTAATAAAAATTCCTACTCCACCACCTTTGCCACACAAAGATCCATCAAAAAACAAAGCCCAAGGAGTAATCTCAAGTAAATTAATTGATGGATCACGATGTTCAGTAAAGAAATCAGCAATAATCTGTCCTTTAACAACTTTTGCCGATTCAAATTTCAACTCAAACTCAGACAAAGCTAACATCCACTTGCCAATCCTGCCATTCAAAATTGGCATAAACAACATGTGTTTAATTACATCAAATTTTGAATATACAACGCATTCCGCATTCAACAAATAGTGCGGAAACTTTGTACATGAATAATAAACACACAAGCAAAGCTTCTCTGCAGCCGAATATCTTGTTTCGGGATCAAGCAATCTTCGGCTAAGATATGCAACCACTCTTTCCTTTCCCTCGAATTCTTGTATGAGGGCCGACCCAATGGTTTGGGCATCGGCCGCCACGTACAACTAAAAAGGCTTGTTCAATTGTGGAGGTACCAACACTGGTGGTTCCTTCATGTATTCCTTAATCTCATCGAAAGCCTTTTTTCGTCTCCCCATACAAACTTCTGATCTTTCTTGATCCACAATAGTGGAGAGAAAGGCAACACCTTTTGTGACAAATTTGAAATGAATCTTCTCACAAAATTGATTTTGCCAAGCAGTGACTGCAACTCCTTGAGATTGGTTGAGGAACAACTTCATCAATAGCTTTCATGCTTTTCTTGCCAACTTCTATTCCTCCTTCATGCACCAAAAATCCAAGGAACTCTGTAGCTGAAACTCCAAAGGCACACTTGTTCGGATTCATCGTAAGTCCATGCTTTCTAGTGCACTCTAGAGTTTTCCTCACATCATCCAAGTGTGATTCATGATCCAAAGACTTGATCACGACATCATCAATGTATATCTCAACAATTTTGCCGATCAACTCATGAAAAATATAATTCATGGCTCTTTGATAAGTTGCGCCGGCATTTTTCAACCCAAATGTCATGACAATCCACTCAAACAAACCTATATGTCCAAGACATCTGAAGGCTGTCTTTGATATATCTTCTATTGCCATAAAAATTTTATTGTACCCTGCATTGCCATCTATGAAACTAATAACTTTATGTCCAAGCGAGCATCAACCAACAAGTCGACAACGGGCATTGGATATCCATCCACGGGTGTAGCTCTGTTTAGATCTCTAAAGTCTATGCAAACCCTCATCTTCCCGTTTTTCTTGTAAACAGGGACAATATTAGAGATCCACTCTGCATATCTGCATGGTCGAATGAAATTTGCTTCTATTAATATCTCAACTTCCTTTTTCACGTCGGCCAATACCTCATCCTTGTAGATCTTTTGGGGAGGCCGCTTGTAAGGCCTAAAACCAGGCTTAATTGGCAACCGTTGCTCAACAATGGAACGATCCAAACCACGCATCTCTGAATAATCCCAAGCGAAGCAATCTTTGTATTCTTTCAGCAGCTTGATGAACTCTTCTCTGAAACTTGAATCCAAGTTAGCACTGATAAATGTCGGCCATGGTTTGTTACCATCTCCAATGTCAACTTCTTCCAGTTTGTCAGCCGACATAAATCCACGTCCTAACTTTCCATCAGTTCCATCAATTGGATTCTCCATTAAAAATTGTTATAAGAGCCGATTCCTTGAATCGGCTGTTGATCACTACTGACTGGTTCAACAGGACCTTCACCCCAGTCCTTGCCTGAGAAGCAATCTATACCTTGATACACCCAGAAGGTCGGTTCCACATTAGCCACGCTTACTGAGTCATCTGCTTGTACAACTTCCACATCATCATCCACCCATTGAACAAGTTGTTGATGCATAGTAGATGGAATGCAACAGTTTGCATGAATCCAATCCCTTCCAAGCAGCAAGCTGTATACCCCTTTGCCCTCAGTGACAAAGAAGGTTGTAAGCAAAGTCTTAGACCCGATCATTAGATCCACATGTACACAGACCTTGGTATCTGAAGGATTTCCAGCAAAATCATTCAGAACTATACTTGTTGGCGTCAAATCTCCAGGACCCATGCCAAGCTTCCTGAATGTAGTATACGGCATCACATTGACCGCAGCTCCACCATCAACGAACATCTTGGTCAATGGCTTTCCATTGACGTATCCTCTTAAGTACAGCGGTCTCATGTGCCGATTCTTGGCTGGCTTGTCAAAAGTAGCTTGTTTAGCCAACACTAGCTGTGCCATCAGCCCAAATTGCGCAGCCTCATCAATGTCTGGCGACACCTCCTCCTGCACAACCTGATTAGCTGGGGCCATGAATTCATTCGGCAAGAAGCATACCATGCATGTAGGAGCCGAATGACCACATCCATCAGGCTTGTCTTTTGGATGCCACACCTGTCTCCTCTTCATTCCTGCCTGTTTCAGCTCTTGATTCCTCAAGTGCTGAGTCCTTCTCTTTTGGCTTCTCCTCAAACCAGGCAGGAACCACTGTCCTTTCTGCCAGACATACTCACGATCTTCTTCTTCTTCATGATCAACCCATCTGTGATCATCATATCTTTTCCTTGGTTGATCATTAACTTCATCTATTTTTATGCGCCGACCGTCGCTAGGATGCATCCTTCCAATTCTTTCATGGACGGATCGGCGATTGACAGTATCCTGCCTATATTCAGTGTATTTGTCACTACATTCGGGACAATTGTTCAGCGTGGGGAGCTTTAAACCTTCGTTCCAGCAATACCTGAAGAAAGAACATCCCCAATGCGCGCGTTCTTGCTCTCGCTCATATTCTTCTCGTTCTTTCATGCGCATTTCCTCTTCGTATCTTCGCTTCTCCTCCTCGTACTTTTGTTTTTGTTAGCACTCCTTCTCTTGCTAACGCTACAATTTGTTGAGGAGAATACGCGAAGTCACCCTGGGTTTAGATGATCCCCCAACTTCAATTTGACTTTTCGGGATGCGAGGCACTTCCTTGTGGACTTGTTCAACTGTTACTTGTCAAGCAGGGTCAACTGATCAAACCTACTTCGCCCTCGCTGAAGTCAAAACCTTCACTCTTCCTTTTTCCTCAGCAGTCACCATGTTGACTGAAAACCCAATCATGTTTTGAGGAAAAGGATTGCCATCTAATTTCATCTTATTATCAAATTTTAAATGACCTTCTTGGATAGCCTTTTGAATTCTCATCCTGAAAACCCTGCATTCATTAATGGAGTGAGAATTCTTGTCATGAAACCCACAGTATCTCTTTTCTTTCACTCCATCAGACTGAAGCATAGAATGCCCATCCGGCAACTTGATTCGGCCTTCCTTCACGAGGAACTCAAAGAGCTTATCAGCCTTGGTCACATCAAAATCATAGGTGCCTTTGGCTTGCTTGATCCATCTCTGGTTCACTATTAACGGCTCTTTGCCCCACACTATTTCAGCTGCAGCTATTTCCTCTTCGTCATCAAATTCCTCTCCTTGATCAGCTCTTTCGAGGAATTGATTATAGATATCAGTTATATCAATGTGTTTGGCGAACCTGGAGTCTTTCTTGAAGCCATAAGCTTGGTTGCTCATCAATGACAATCTGTGAGACAATTGGCCAAGATTATCGAACTCCATGCCGAACAGCTTTTCCCAAATAGCTGGCAACATACCCGCTACAGCCATGCCAGCCAATTGATCATCTGGTAGGTTCAAAGAGAAGCACATGCTTTTGGTCTCTCTGAACCTCCTGAGGAACTCCATCGGTGTTTCATTGTTCCTGTCTCAGGGTAGTTAGATCCATTAGCTTCTTCTCATTGCTACCAATGAAATAATGAGCATGAAACTTCTGTTCCAAATCCTTCCAGGAGCAGATTGAATGAGCAGGCATAGAAGTGAACAATGTAAAGGTTGGGCCTGTCAATGATAAATGGAAATATCTGATCCTGAATGCTTCATCAGCAGAAGCTTCCCCAGGTTGCATCAAGTATCGGGCTATGTGTTCCACAGTGCTAGTATCATCTTGCCCAGAAAATTTCGTGAGATCTGCAGGAGCTTTCACTCTATGTGGCAAGGTCACCCTGTTATACCATTCTGGGAAAGGAGGTGTATACACATGCCCTTGGTTTTTAGGCTTTAGATCGAATTGATTTTGAAGTACATTGGTCATCCTCTGCATCAGGAGATCAATATTGACATCTTGATTCTCAGATCCTCCAACAAGCATCCTTGTAGCACCTCCATATCCAAGATTCGGGAGAGCATCAACAGCAGTGTAATCCACGAACTCCGAATACCCAGTGCCGTACATGTTCTTCTGCAACCTATTATTTGCCGGGGCTATCCTGTAAGTAGAATCAGGTTGAACTCCAGGGGTGCCAAACGCCATCTCTCCATACGTACGTTGATTAGGTATTGCTTGACGAGGATTTGGCCTAACTGGTCGGCTATCCACGTGTTGAGTTGGCTGACCACTCATGCTCTGTGGAGGCGGTTGAACACTTGTATCTTGACAAACTGGTTGGCCATTCACAGCAGCTCTTGATTCTCCTTCAAAATGCTTGTCCACTCCTGGGCCAAAAAAGCCAACCATCACCTGTCGAAAGCTATTTAGGAATGCAGTATTGTGCCTAGCCATTATGTCTTCCAAAGCTTTCTGTACCATGCCAAAAACTTCTTGTTTCTCTTCAGCAGATGTGGTATCAGGTTCTCCTGGCAGTAAAACCCGTGGCATGTCAGACTTGAGATATGACACACCACTTCTATTTTTAGAAAATGACATTAGACACTTCTGCTGAAATTGATCAATAGCTTACTTCAGTTGCAATTGTTGTTCTGTAGTCAGCTCCTCTAAGGTAACATCCATGACATCTTCAATATCAGACATCTTGACCAACTAGATTGTCCCACCGGGCATGCCAAAAAGTGTGTTGACGTAAAATCAGCACCTCACGCCAAGCAAACAGTAAGCCGAACAAAGCTGGCTTAACACGTGTTGCCTAATCCGAAGTGTGCCAGTCAATTTTCCTGAAACTGACAAAGGATGACAAGTAGTGAGATAAAACCTGGAACTTGCCTGGTGGTACCAGACAATTCCATATTTACGGCTACAAAGCCAATCAAAACAACATATAGCTACAACAAGCTATTTGTCGGCAAACTGAGCATCATTCGGGAGCTTTAAACATGTAAACAAGATATAGCCAAATGCATGACGTAAGCATGATGATAGATCGATCTTTATCTAAACAACATTATAACATGTGACCATGACCGATTATCGAGAATAAATCACAATAAAATAAATAAAGGCGAAGCATGATTATAAATTTGCAGTAAACATGCATGCATAGGCCAAAAGCACTAGTCTACCGCATGTCTAGGTACTCTCAAAGTCGTCGAGCGTGACACCAGACAAGTTCATTCACCGCATGATACGACTTGTTTGAAATGACACCACCAAACAAGAATAGATCAATCCACCGCATGATATAATCTAATCATGGAAGGTTAAAAGCATACATTATTTAAAACAAGCTTATAAACACGTTTCACTCGTGATAGGACTGCCGAATATAGCTGTACAGCCGATTCCAGTTCCGTGGAGAAGGAACAAGCTATGCTAAATCGATACGCTTGAACCTGCAACACGTGGTAATCTAGATTGACTCGAATTCGGCTATTAAAGAGCACGTGATCCATGCACCACTTCGAGTTGAAGATTTGAAAACGCATCATATGGATCATAAACAAGATAGAACCGAATCTAATCAATCTAAATTGGGCAAAAAGAGTGTTACATGAATTAAACATGGAGCAAAATCCAAAGCAACACATGGTAACTTAATGAATATATTAGATCTAGCCAAATTTAATAGAGCCGATAACTAGCTCCAAGCTAGATCTTAGCCTACCGCATGGCTCATGATCTAACAAGAAACCCTCTTGAACCATGCTTAAATCCACTACATGATACCAAGCATGGTAACTAGACTACTTGCATCACGGTCTAAATCCACCGCATGATACTAGACATGATACAAGGTTGCCGGTACTTGCGGAGGTCGACGGATCGATGTTTCCTCTCGAAGAACTCGACGACTTGACTAAAAGGACTCGAAAGGTGGCACGGGGCCGGTTTGTTGTGAAATTGTTCGATCCCTATTACAATCACTAAGGGTTCATATTTATACCCTTGTCCTAACATGACTCCTAGTCGACCACGAGTACAACATTTATTGCCTAAATTAAGGCCCCGGTGACAATGTCCGTCTTGCACCCGTCATCAATTCGTTCCTTCCTTATATTCAGGCCACGTCATCACGTATTCCCGAGTGCTTCCTCTTCCAAGCACAAGCAGCCCTTTTGCCGAATGATGGTGTGCTCCCGACCGCAGGCATCTTTACTGAATGCTTTGAGGAAAATTTCCTGTCGAATGGTGTTTTCTTACCAAACTCGGCGCACAAGTCAGTCTCTTTCCTGTACCAATTTTTTGTGTTAACAACGCTTGCTCAATTGTTTGTATTTCATCTGGAGTTTCTGGAGGTCATTCTTCTAAGATTCTTGTATTTGGATCAGGAGCTGTCCTTGCCTCAGTAGAACCTTGAGTGTTTGAATGACCTCTAACAGGTGTAGCCTGTCCAATCGGCAGACTAGCCTATGGGGCTGGTTGTTGAGCATGCAACTAGATTGAAATAGCCAATTGATTTAGAAGTGTTTGTAGCAATTGTGTTGAATCCGCATGTGGAATCACTAGCTGCCCTGCTCCTCCTTGGTTGATCGGTTGTTGAGGTGAAGATCTTGTACGAGCCACCTCATTAGCTGGGGTTAAGACAACCTTCATTGTCATTGACTGTTGAGGCAGAGCTGTCTATATGAGCATCCCGAGCGTTGGTTGCTGTAGTGGAGTGGTTTGGACAGACATCCCAAGTATCGGCTGTTGAGCGGATTTCTGAGGTGGAATGGGATTTGGCCTTTGAGGTGGAATAGGAGGTCTTTTCACTGTCAATATGACCATGTGAGCATGAGTTGGACTAATCCTAACCCTTTCAAAGTTTTTGCTCCCATGAATGAAGTGAACGAACACCACTCCTTCCCAAGTCATGTGCACAGTCCCTGAAGTACCTCCAAATGTAGCTTGGTAAGACTGTTGGTATTTCACTTCTGGAACTTCTTCACGCACAGGATCAAAGAAATTTGAGATGTTAGTCTCAAAGTGATCTCGAGGTAAATCCCATACTGCAAGCTTCCCATCTTGATCTCTCAAGGCAGGATATTTTTGCTGATTTTGCACTGGAAGCACCTGATCCTGGATAATAGATTGCACTGGTGATGTGATAGCAGAATCCCTAGCTTTACCATCACTACTTTGATTCTGAATCGGCTGCGCGTCCGATGAAGAACTAGTAGTAGCTTGTTTAGATGGTGTAGCTTTTGCTGTTGGATCATCAATCGGCAGGTTGGCCGATTGGTTTTGCTGGAACACTGGAGGAGTTTGTTTGGGTCAGTAATATGCAGGTCTCAGATATCCTCCTTCTGCTACTTTCTTGAGTGCATCAATTATGGCATTCTGAATTGTATTTGCGAATACCTTGGATTGATCAATCATTGTTTGATGCATAGCTTTGGTCATCATGTCCTGAAGCCCTTCAAGATCGGCTGAGAAAGTGACTTGCTTCGGTGTTGGCAAAGGATTCTTCTTGAAAACACCACTTTTAATCTGACCGTATGATGCTAGACAAAGCTCTTCATAATGCTTCATGTAGGCCTCAAGCTCAGCTTTGTCTGAATCTTTCAGCAGATCCTTGGTGATTGGTTGAACGTTTTCTGGATCGATTTCATTAGGACCAGTCTTCACAGGTTTCATTATTGTTGACTTTTTCGTGTCCCACTGGGCGTGTCAAAAGTGTGTTGACGCAAAAATAGGATGTCACCCTTGCGCGTGACACACGTGACTCCCTGGTCTGTAGCAAGGCGGGCCAGCCAATCTGACCTGTTGATTGACAATGGAAAATATTAGGGATTGGCTATGCCCCAAAACTTGCGCCCTCAAACGAACTAAATCGCTGGGAATCGAAACGCAACTGAGCTCAACCAAAAACCAAGGGTGCAACCGAAATCCTTCAATTGGAGGCCGAATTCGGAGTTTGAGGGGTCATGATCAAGCAAAAAGATGCACAAGGCAACTATCAATGATCCCCACCAACAAATCCAAACCCAAACACCTCTGAATCGAAGGAACAAGCCGCACACGAAAATCCAATGAAAATAGCTCCAAAAAGACACGAAAATCACACGAGCTACAAGTGGGAAATCAACGCAACCATGAAAGCTTCCATTCACTCGGAGGTTAGATTCTTTACAAACGGAGGAAAAATCTAACCCTATGGAGCAAATAAATGAGAAGCATTCTAGATGGATGGTTAGCCTGGAAACCCTAGAGAATATATATGAGTGCCTCTGGGCCAGGCAAATGACCACGCTACCCCTAGCACTTAAGTTGTGATACAAACCCCTTAGGGGCAAATATGTCATGTAGCACTCCTCTTCATCACAAAGCCACACCGTCGCCGTAGTCCGCGTCCTCCCGATCCAAGCCTTGTGATCTCGCCACGTGTCCGCCGACATCGAAGGTTCTCGGGGCGCCCGGATCCCGTCTCTGGCTGCCGAGCCTCCAGTCTTGGTTTTGTGGCTCAACCATGTAACCCGACGGTTTTGTGGTGAACCGCTGCAAACCCCGCGTGCAGAATCCGGTCGTGAGTCGCTACCATGCACCGGCTCTTGTCCATGACTCCATCTTGCTTTTATTGCCACCATGCGGCCTGTAGTTGACCCTGCTGGCCACCGGGTCCCTCAAGCAGAGCCTACTTGTCTCTCCACTCCTCGGAGGCTTCGCAAGGCATAGACCTTTCGCGCTCGCTCTTCACCTGCACCAACGCAAATCAAGCCGCAACCTGCACCTGCAATACTCGGCCAAGAGTTAGTCCACACCATGTTGTCAACCACTCATCATAGCCAGGAGCGACCATGCACCGGTCCTCGGACACTCCGGTCCTCAATACCCCCCTTAATGAGTGCATTGACAACACATACAAGTAACCAATTTAGAGAAAAGAGAAAAAGAAAAGAAACGACTGAAAATCTTAAACAAGTGATCAAAAGCCAAACAAAAGCCAAGAAAAGATCACTTGAGTGAGAAAAATCTCGGTCCCCTAAGGCAAGGGCAACAACTCGACACAACCGAAATAAAATGCTCCAAAAATGCTGACTCCTCAAGGTAAGGTACAGGGGCTCGGCACCATCGGCAAAAGAGCACAACTAAAATTCAGGCGAAAAAGAGCTCCCAAATGCATGAATGCAAGCTCCCCCTGAACAAATGCATTTCTCCCAAGCTCCCCCTGGAGACATGAATTGGGTACTTTCCTCCCCCATGTCAGTAGTGCATGAATCAAGTCTACAAATGCAAGCATGTGCTTCTCAAATATGCAAAGAGCACTACAACATGCTAAAATTGAGACATAGACAAACAAGATAGCCACAATTTGAGCACAAGCATCACCAACGAGATAGAAAGGGACATACAAGCAAGTAACATAGCCATGATAAAATGAAGCAATTTTTTACCAAAACTTCCCTCTCATGAGCATAGAACCTATACATGGTCAAAATGAGCACAAACGACATATAACCCAAAAACTGAATGCAAGATCACACATTTTCATCACAAGGTCATCACAAACACCTACAAGCTGTCTCATGTCGTGTCAAAGCCATTGAGCCATGTGTCCATTTCTAGATATGAGACTTCTCATTGGTGAACATCATGCAATGGTTTAGCACCCAAGATAAGGACTTTAAAGCATTTATGACATGGAAGCCATTTTTTCAAGCATAGGCATCTCACATTTTTTCAAGCCATTTTCATGATTTACAAATTTAGCATGGTACATGAAGTGCCTTTGTGGCAAAAAGAAGCTTAGGCTTCTCCATAAGGTAGCATGTAGGCTAAACATTCATGATGATAAATGAGTCTTTGACCCCAAATGAAAAGAACATGGTTCCAAGCACAAATTAAGCAAGATATAGCCATAAGCACACAATTTAAACATGAGAGGCATTCTACTCACAAGAGAGGATCATATAGCATTTTACAAAAGGAAGCCATTCACAAGCATATATATCCCAAAGCTATCAAGAGCATAGCTATACATCTCATGAGCAACACAAGCAAAGTCATTACCTCACATCTAGCATATCATTGTGATCAAAGCATATGAGAGAAGCACACCTCTATGGCATATGATACAAATGTAGTCTATGATACAAAGATGCAAACATGATATGATTCATAAAAAATGCAACATGCATATGTACATCAACCCTCCCAACCGAAGCTCAAAAAGGAAAAACAGCTCCAAGCTCTCCTTGCAAACAAGCAAATGTAGCTTGGTCCAAAGGCTTGGTTAGGATATCGGCAAACAGCTTTTCTGTTGGTACATGGATGAATTCTATGTTTCCCTTCTCAACATTGTCTCTCAGAAAGTGGTACCTCACCTCAATATGTTTGGTTCTGGAGTGGAGCACGAGGTGTTTGGCAACACTAATGGCACTCGTGCTGTGACATATGAGAGGTACATGGGAACACTCCTCACCAAAGTCACTCAGCATGTATGTGATCCAAAACAGCTGTGACCAACAACTAGCAGCAGCAACATATTTGGCTTCTTTGGTTGACTAAGCTACACTAGATTGTTTGCGAGAAGACCAAGAAACAAGCGAAGACCACAAAAACTGGAAAGTACCCTAAGTTGATTTCCGATCGACTCTACACCTTGCAAAGTCGGCATCCGAAAATCCAAGAAGCGAAAGGGAAGAGGACGCCGAGTACCAAAGACCGAGCTCAGAAGTGTATCGAAGATACCTGAAGATCCGCTTGATCGCCTGCCGATGTGAATCCTCGGTGACACCTAAAAATGAGCGCACAGACACACAGAAAACTGGATGTCCGACCTCGTTGCCGTTAAGTACAAGAGGGAGTTGATCATGCTCTGGTACTCCTTCTGGTCCACAGGCTCTTCGTCCTCGTTCGTATCGAGCCCTGTAGTCATACTCATCGGTGTCGACAAGGACTTCGAGACGTCCATCTTGAATTCCTTCGTGTACTTGGCTTGATGCACAAAGGTTCCCTCCTTCGCCTGCTTGATCGGAAGCCCGAGAAAGAATTGCAACTCTCCCATCATAGACATTTTGAATTCTTTGCTCATATCCTCTGCAAACCTCGCAACCAAAGAGTGAGACGAGCCGCCAAAGACAATATCATCCACGTACACCTGAACAATTAGGATATCATCACCCTGCCTAAGGAGAAAAAGGCCTTATCAACCTTTCGCATCTGAAACCCCTTCCTGAATAAGAACACCCTCAACCTGCCATACCATGCCCTGGGAGCTTGTTTCAGCCCATACAAAGCCTTCCTCAGCTTGTACACTCGGTGGGGAAACTCAACACTCTCATACCCAGGTGGTTGCATCACATAAACTTCCTCCTCTAGGAACCCATTCAAGAAGGCACTCTTCACATCCATTTGGTACAACCTGAATCCTTTAGCCACATAAAAGGCTAGAAGAATCCTGATTGCCTCCAAACGGGCTACAGGAGCAAATGTCTCCTCATAGTCTATCCCGTCCTTCTAGCTATAACCCTGAGCAACCAACCTCGACTTGTTACTCACCACCTCACCATTTTCTCCCTATTCGTTTTCCACATCCATTTTGTCCCAATAGGTTTGCACTTTGGTGGTGGCCCCACTAACTCTCACACTTGGTTTCTCTCAAAATTCTCTAACTCATGCATGGCATTCACCCAATGGGGATTAGATAGAGTGTGTCTAATGTCTTTCAGCTCAAAGGTTGCAATAAATGCTGAATGAGCAAAGTGAGAAGCATTTCTGGACCTCGACCGTGTCGTACGCTTATTGATGTCTCCGATGTTTCTTGAGGGTGGATGATCAACTTGAATGCACCTTGGTGCCTCTCGCCTAGAGACAACCTCCCCCTCAGCCACTGCTTCCACTTGATCTTGCTGGATCGTAGGCTGTGTAGGGGATGGACCATCCTGAACCGTAGTCATCGTAGTGGAAGTAGAGGGTACCTGCATGGCTGGAGCTTCACCATCATCACCATCATCCTCTCTAGCATCATCCTCCTCTTCCTCAAAGATCTTCTTGCCAACTTCGTTGTCACCTACACACTCAAAGACAGACGAATTGCATGGATGCGTCTCATCAAAAGTCACGTCGCAAGTCTCCATGACTAGGTTAGTATTAAGGTTGAGCACACAAAATGCTCGAGAATGACTAGCATAACCTAAGAAAATCCCATCGGAAGACCTCGACACAAACTTATCAAGCCTACCCTTCTTGAGAATGAAGCATCGACGACCAAAAGCCCTGAAATGGCTCACTCTAGGTGCACGCTCGTGCATGAGCTCATAGAACATCTTGTTCAAGAAGGCCCTCAGAAAAATCTAGTTCTCAATATGTCAAACGGTATTCACCGCCTCCGCCCAATGTCTTCTCGGAGTCCTATGCTCATTGAGCATCGTCTCAGCCATCTCACAAAGGGAAGAATTTTTTCCTCTCAACTACACCATTCTGACAACTCACATAAGGAGAAGAAAACTGATGTTCGAGACCCAAATTATGACAAAGGTTTCAAAATGAGAGTTTTTAAATTCACTGCCATTGTCGCTACAAATAGCTCAAACAGCATCTCCATTCCTCTCATTCTTCAAACTCAAGATCATATCCCGAACAAAACCAAACGTCTCCCCCTTGTCAGCTAAGAAGAAGACCCAAGCATAGCGGGAACAGTCGTCCATGATCACAAGGATATACCGTTTCCCACCCACCGAGCACACATGAGCTGGACTAACCAAGTCCATATGGACAGCTCTCATGGCCTCTCTGTCATAAAGGATGTCAGAGGCGGGTGAGAGGCGGCGACCATCTTGCCATGCCTAGACGGAGCACATCCCAAATCCTTTTGGTAGTTCAACTTTGGCAATCCTCGGACCAAGCCTAGCCCACTCAAGCGTGACAACAAGTCAAAACTCAAGTGACATAATCTCCTATGCCATTTCCAAAGCTCTACCGAAACACCAGCAACTATGCAACGAGAAGAGCCAACATACCGAGAAAAATCGGCTCTGAAAATCTCACCCTCGGGGACGATCGTGCACACAAGATCGCCTGGAGAGTCCAAGACACGAGAACAGCGCATTTTGAAACGGACTTCAAAACCCTCATCAAGAAGCTCGGAAATAGAAAGAAGATTGTAACCCAAAGACTTGACAAGGGAAACACGTCGAAGAGTCACAGACTCACTCACCTTCACTGTGCCCACTGAAAGCACTCTACCTTTACCATTATCCCCAAAAGTGATGTACTCTTTGGTCATCACCAGGGTGAGGCTGGAGAACCAGCTTCGATCTCTGGTCAGCAGCCGGAGTCGATCAACCAAAAGCCCTCCATGCCTCCCACCTACAGAATATGAGAGCGAGAGTGACCAAAAGACTCAGCACTGGGTTAGTACAAAACAAATCAAACCAGTGCCTTGTCATTTGCTCAAACGTGGGGTTAGCAAAATCCATCCTATCACTCCTAGGTGGAACACCCACACATCCCCTTGAAGGACTACGCGTGCCACGAAGGGGCGACTGTGGCCCGTAGCTCCTCTAGGACCTAAAACTGCGATCGTTCCCCCCATACTCGTATTGGCCATGAGCAAAGGAATGTCCAACAAACTCCACACCCAAACCCAACACGCCTACCACCTTCTCTATGTGGTGGCTCACCTCGAGGAACAAACTCACGCCTCTCTCGAGGATAAATGGTACGCACCATACCCACACCCCTTGGCACCAACCTAGGCTCAAGCACACCACACGAAGGGTGGTACCTGTCCTTGTTGGCGAACATTCTAGCCAACCTCTCCTCACGCTTTCTCCTAAAGCAAAACTCAGCAAGGTGCCCATCCCTCCCACAATGCTCACAATAAAAGGGTTTTAGTTTTGGCTTTGATTTTGGGCTCCTTTTGTGCTCTGGCTTATCCTCACACAGTTTCTCTCCCTTCTTCCCAAAGAACTCATTCTCCAAGTCACTCTTGAACTTGATGGGTTTTTGGAAGCTGTCGGTTTGTGGAGGAAACACGGGTGGAGGTGGGGTTGTGTCTAGTCGGTTCCTAAGCAGGTTTGGCTTAGGAGCATAGGCATTCTTGTGGTAGGTTTTTGGTGGTTCTGGGATGTCACTGATATTTCCCTCAATTCTCACCACATACCTCACCCACCTTGTCTGATCCAAGTACCTGCCCATCGTACCGCTTGTATGCCTCGATCATCATCTTCAACTAAGGCTCATGACCAGACAAGCAACCCATCATCTTTCTCAACTCATCATTCTCATCCTGCAAGCGATAAACATAGTGTGCAAGCTCCATGTTCTTCACAGTATTTATTTCACAAGTAGAACATGATGTAAGAATAGGAGCTTTCAGCTGAGCTTCTAGAGATCTAGCATAAACAACAGAAACATCTAGCTCTTCATGCAAAGCAGGACAAGAAGTGCAAGCACCAAGCAAGGAGGACAAGAAGTGCAAGCGCCAAGCATAGATTTCATCTCATCTAGCTCGACCTTAAGCTCATCTAGTTCCTCGACCTTGGAAGCATATTTCTCGTGAAGCATAGTCAATTCACCAAGAAAAGTGGAACAATCAGTGCATTCAGGTTCATTAGTCACAATAGGAATAGACTAAAGAGAATCTATTTGAGCCCTAGCATCATCAAGCAATGATTCTAGCTCAACCACCTTATCCTTAGCCTTTCCAAGCAAAGACCTATACTCCCTCTTCTCCTTGTTGGTCTTTCTAAGCACATCATCACGGTTGTCATGCAAGTCATTCAACCTAGCCTTCTCCGCTATCAAGAACGATGGATCATTGTTTACCTCTTCCTCGGAGTCGCAACCTGAGTCATCCATGTTGCTCCTCTTGCTTGCGGAGCTATGTGCCATGCCGCAAAAGACTTGGGCGACGAAGCACAACCCGTTGATGTTATTGCTTGACCGCTTGCCCTTGTGCAGGTTCTCATCTTCATCACTTGAGCTTGATGAAGAGTAGCACAAGCTTGTGTCGATGTCGCTCGCAACGACAACCATCGCTCGCTCCTTCTTCTTGTGATCACCATTCTTCCTCGGCCTCCGCTCAGACTTGTTGTTGCCTTTGTAGTCATTCCTCGAGCGGTTCTTGTGGTCGGTGCTCGACGGTGCTTGTGCTCGGTCTTGACCTCCATGTCTTCTAGGCACTTGGTGATGAAGTGTCCATGCTTCCCGCACCGGTAGCACATGCCCGAGCTCCTCCGAGCGTTCTTCCAGTTCGTGTGCATGCGCTCGAACCGCCTGCTCAGCAACGTGAGATCTTTCTCGCTCAGCACCTCAAACTCCTTGTCTGGCATGGACACAAGAGAAGACAAAGAAAACTGTCTCGAAGACATGTTAGTGTTAGTCTTTGATCCAGACACGAGAGCCAGACTATGAGGGTCAGTCGGTTTCTTGATCTTCGCACGCACCCCACGGTCCACTTCGGACGATTGAGCTTGGAAAACAGCTCGTCCACCATGAGGGTCTCATACTTCTCTAACTTAAGAATGGTCTCGACCTTCTCACTCCACACGGTACGATCCAGAGAGTGCACGAGCTTGATAGCCCTGTCATGATCATTGTATGGGAGAACGGCCACATTAGCCATCATGTTGTTCACAATCACCGTGAACCGCTGAAGGACCGATACGGCGAACCAGAGACAGGGGAAGTGAATGGGAGCCGATAAAAATTCTTCTCGAAGGAGATGGAAACTCCTACAAGATGAACACGGCTTCCAACACACGTCTCCGACTCACTACCCAAGTTGGCCAAGCCCACGTAGCCACTGGAGTGCCACTGGACCTAGGAACCAACACACACCCTTCCGACCTGAGAACGCAACGGAACACCAAACCTCGAGTCTTCAGACCCACACCGGTCAGACCGGTGAGCACCATTGGTCGACCGGTCCCCTCGGTGAACCCGAGCAACTTTCACTAAGTGGCTCTACACCGGTCGGAGCCGGTGAGACACACCGGTCGGACCGATCGCGGCTCGAAAGCCCCCCAAGGCACCAAACAAAGCCAACCGACCACCAAAATGACCCAAACTCGAAACAAGCAGGCAACACGGGACAACAACGAACACACCAAGACGTTCACCCGAGAAAAAACCCACCAGGGCTCGCATCGGTTAGACCGGTCAAGAGCACCGGTCAGACCGGTGTAGCTCGGCGGCTCGGGATGAACAACACCCGCCGGGGTCAACTCCCCCCAAATCCAAATCTTGATTTCCCGAATCGCTCCACGGACTTGAATAAGACTTTGGGGATATTAGGAACGCCTCATGAGGAGTCCATAGCCAAGTTTAATCCCACCAAAACTCGTCCAAAAAGAAGGAATCAAGGAAATCCCGCCAAGAGCACTTCCAACCCAAGAACTCAAGAAACCCCAAAATCGAGCACCTTTACTCACGGATTTGGGAGGGGAATCACGGCCCAAAGAACCACGAAGGGTTCCCACAAATTTCCCCCATCAAATCCCCAAGAGAAAGGTCCCGAAAACAACCCAAAGAAATCACCAAGAGAGGGCTCCGAAAATCACCACCAAGAACAACCGGGAAAACACATCCAAACCTTGAGGAACCACGCCGAATCATCTATACATGAAACAAAGGTTCATACCATGTCTAGCAAGCCGCCCGATCATCCATCCCTCTCAACAAGATCTCTCCATGAAGCTCTCTTGCTAGTCCTATGGAAATCCTAAGGAAAATAGAAGGAAAAAGGGAAAACAAATAAGCTAGGGTTCCAAGAGTTGGCTGCCATCCTCTCACCTCTTGGGTTATATGGAGGCAACCGAAAGTCTAAAATGCCCTTTCCTAATAACTAGGGATACAAGCCCCTCAAGGGCGGATTTGGAAGTCTTCATGTCTTCACCATCGGACGGATGCCCGGCGACCGCACCCTGCGTAGCCTCGACGCAAGCCCTGCGATCCCGACGCGTGTCCTCCGCTTCGAAGTCTCCGGACTGCGTCGTCGCACACCGGTCAGACCGGTGCTCCTCACCGGTCAGACCGGTACCCACCGGTCAAACCAGTCTGGCGCTGCTGCAGCACCGTCTTCGGTTCTTCGGTCTTGGTTTTGTGGATCAACCAAGGAACCTAGTGGTTTTCTGGTGAACCACCGGAAACCCCGCGAACTCGGTGTAGCCTCTGCCAATCTCCACTCATGACTCGGCTCCCACGGAGTCCCGGCTCGACCTTGGTTTTGAGGCTCAACCAAGAAACCGTCCACGACTTCATCTTGCTGTTCATGCCACCATGCGGCCCGCACTTGACCCCCGCCGGCCACCGGGTCCCTCGAACGAAGCCTACTTGTCTCCTCCACACTTGGAGGCCTCACCGGCGACGACCTTTCGTGCTTGTTCTTCACCTGCACCAACACCAGTCAAGCCGCAACCTGCACCTGCAATACTTAGCCAAGAATCAGTCCACACAACGTTGTCAATCACTCATCACACAAGGAAGCGACCAACCACCGGTCCTCGAACCCCACATGGTCCTCAATCTCCCCCTTCATGAGTGCATTGACAACACCCACACAAACGTAACGAGAGAGAAAAGAAAGAGAAAAGAAACAAACAAAAAAAACTCCAACAAGCAATCGAAAGCCAAACAAAGGCAAAGAGCAAGATCACTTGAAGAAGACAAGTCTCGGACCCCTTAGGCAAGGGCAACAGCTCGACACATCCGAGACAAAACAAAGCTCAAGCAAAGAGCGCAAACCACCAAAACAAAGCTCAAACAACCACAAAGAGCTCCCCCTGAACCAATGCACCTCCCCCTGGACGAATGCCTGCAAGACACCACTTGAAGCGAGGCGGTACCGCAACAACTCGGCCACGACCGGTCGGACCGGTCAACACCACCGGTCGGACCGGTGTGCAACATGTGAACGAGAACCGGCCTCACACCGGTCGGACGGTGACCTCGACCGGTCAGACCGGTGCACAACAGAGCCCAGAATTGGCTCGAAACCACCTGAAAACCTTCTAAATGCTCCCAGCAAGCCATTTCAAGCTCAAACTTCTCCCCCATGTTGGCAATGCATGAATCAAGCCAAACATGCAAAAAATTCAACCTAGAGCTTCTCAAATAGACAAAATTCAACAAAGAAAGCTACACATGTCCAAATGAGCGAGTTAGATACTCTATGGCTTCGTATCGATCTCAACTACATGATCACCAAGTTTAACAACCATTGGACGAAGCTAAGATGGATTTTGGTAATTTTGAGAAAAAACTTGTCTCTAATGAGCAAAATCCTAAACATGATCAAAGCATATCAAAATGGCAAAGCCACACAAACTTCATGCTAGGACAGCCATTCTAATCATAAGACCATCACAAACACCCACAAGCACCTCATGTCATGTCAAAGCCACCGAGCCATGTGCCTACTTCTATGCATGAGACTTCTCATTGGTAGGCATCATGCAACGGCTTAGCACCCAAAGCACATTGAATTTAGCACATATGACATGGGAGCACATTTTCCAAGCATTTTTCATTTCATTTTCAGATTGATAAATGGTACATGAAATGTCTTTGCGACAAAAAGGAACTTATGCTCCTCCACATGATAAATCAAGAGGGCTAAACATTCATGATGGCAAATGAGCCTTTGGCCCCATATGATCAAAAACTAGCCATCCAACCACAAATTAAGCATAACCAAGCCACTAAAACATGTCAAGAGCATATAAAGGCATTTGCACATGAGAGAGCATACATGTGACATTTTTCAAAAGCAAAGCCATCAACCATGGATTATTCATCAAGATCATCAAGAGCTAAGTCAAACTAACCATAGCATCCCAAACAAGCTCACAAAGACATATATCTCATTCTATGGTGAACAATGTATATGAGAGAAGCTTTTCCTAACTAATGCATATGATACAAAATGCATGCAAACTAAGATACAAGGATGCCTATACATCATGTTACATATGCCATGCCAAATGCAAGAAATGCACAAAGGGAAGCTATACAGATGCTACAAAGGAGCTCCCACACACCCAACTCAAGAAATCAAACACACACCAAGTTCCCCCTGCAAACGAGTGAAAGTTGCTTGATCTAGGGGTTTGGTGAAAATATCGGCTAGTTGGTCGTGTGTGGGTACATGGATCAAAGCTATCTTTCCTTTCTCTACGTTGTCTCTCAGAAAATGATACCTCACTTCTATGTGCTTGGTTTTGGAATGGAGCACTGGGTTCTTTGCAACGCTTATGGCACTGGTGCTATCACATTGAAGTGGGACGTGGGTATACTCCTCACCAAAGTCACTCATGGTGTTGGTGATCCAAAGGAGCTGAGAGCAACAACTAGCACCGGCAACGTACTCGGCCTCGGTAGTGGATTGAGCAGCACTTGATTGCTTGCGGGAAGACCAAGACACCAAAGAAGAACCCAAAAATTGGCAAGTCCCAGAAGTGGACTATCTATCCAACCGACACCCGGCAAAATCCGCATCTGAAAAACCATGAAGCGCCAAAGAAGAGGACACGGAGTACCAAAGGCCGAAGTCGGGAGTGTGACGCAAGTACCTGAAAATTCGCTTGCCGATGCGAAGTCCTCGGAGACACTTGAAAACGAGCGCACAGACACACCGAGAACTGTATGTCCGGCCTCGTAGCCGTCAAGTAAAGGAGTGACCCGATCATGCTCCGGTACTCCTTCTGGTCCACATATTCACCTTCCTCGTCCGCATCAAGAGCTGTAGTCGTACTCATCAGCGTCGTCATAGCCTTGGAGTCCTCCATCTTGAACTTCCGCACAATGTCCTTGGTGTACTTAGCCTGGTGCACAAATGTTCCTTCCTTTGATTGCTTGATTTTTAGCCTGAGGAAGAACTGCAACTCGCCCATCATGCTCATCTCAAATTCCCTGCTCATATCATCTGCAAACCTTGCAACAAGAGAGTTAGACGAGCCACCAAAGACAATATCATCCACGTACACACCGCACAATCGGGATATCTCTCGCCTTGCCTCGGCAAAAACAAGGTCCGATCGACCTTCCCCATATCAAAACCTCTCTCAAACAAGAACCCCCTCAACCTGCCATACCAAGCTCTAGGCGCCTGCTTCAACCCATACAACACCTTCCTCAACTTGTACACCCGGTGGGGGTACTTCTCACTCTCAAACCCCGGAGGCTGCCTCACATACACTTCTTCCTCCAACACACCATTCAGAAAAGCACTATTCACATCCATTTGGTACAACTTGAACACTTTAGCCACAGAAAAGGCTAGAAGGATCCTAATCGCCTCCAAACGGGCTACGGGAGAAAAGGTCTCCTCGTAGTCGATCCCCTCCTTCTGACTGAACCCCTGAGCAACAAGTCTCGACTTGTTCCTCACAACCTCACCTTTCTCGCCCTCTTTGTTTTTCCACACCCACTTTGTACCAATTGGCTTACACCCTGGGGGAGGGTCAACCAACTCCCACACCTGATTCCTCTCAAAGTTCTCCAACTCCTCATGCATAGAATTAACCCAATTGTGATCAGATAGTGTGTGTCCAATGTCTTTGGGCTCAAAATTAGCAACAAATGCAGCATGAGCGAAATGAGAATTGTTTCGAACCCTCGACCGTGTAGTGCGTTCATTCATGTCGCCGATGATCCTCGAAGCTGGGTGATCCATCTGTACTCGCCGCGGAGGTTCTCGCCTCGATGCTACCTCCCCCTCAACATCAGCTTCTCCTCGTTCTTCATTTGTCGTCGTAGGTGTAGTAGAGGGTCCATCCATCATCGTAGTCGAAGTAGTGGGTACATGTTCAGCCGGGGGCACCACACCGCCATCTTCATCATCACCATGTTCATGCTCCTCCTTCAGAAAGATCTCCTCTCCAAGCTCATCATCACCTGCACACTCAAAGACATGCTGACTATGTGGCTCTGTCTCGTCGAAGGTTACCTCGCAAGTCTCCACGATTTGGTTAGTTTCAAGACTGAGCACACGATATGCTATAGAATGAGATGCATAACCAAAAAAATGCCATCGACAGACCTAGCCTCAAACTTATCCAACTTCCTGCCTTTCTTCAAAATGAAACACTTGCAACCAAAGACATGGAAGTGACTCACCTTGGGTGTGCGACCATGCATCAACTTATAGCATGTCTTCTTGTGCACTCTTAGGTATATCCTGTTCGACACATAGCACGCGGTATTCACCGCCTCAGCCCAATACCTCCTCGGAGTCCTATGCTCATCAAGCATCGTCCGAGACATCTCGCACAAGGTCCTGTTCTTCCTTTCCACAACACCATTCTGGGGAGGCGTATACGGACTTGAAAACTGGTGCTCAAGACCCAAGTCATGGCAAAAGGTTTCAAAACGAGAGTTTCTGAATTCCGAGCCATTATCACTGCGGATAGCTCGTATGGCATCTCCGTGCCTCTCATTCCTCAACCTCAAGACTAGATCTCGAACAAAACCAAACGTCTCCCCCTTCTCCTCCAGAAAAAACACCCACGCATAACGAGAATAGTCGTCCACCACAACAAGGACATACCACTTCCCACCCGCGGATAGCAACGAGCTAGGCCAACAAGGTCCATATGGAGCAGCTCGCATGGACGCTCAGTCATCACATCGGTGAGAGACGGGTGAGAAGAGGCTACCATCTTGGCATGCCTACACGGCGCACAAACCAACTCTTTCTCAAGCCTCAACCTTGGCAATCCTCGGACCAAATTGAGTTTACTCAAGCGAGACAAAATGTCAAAGCTCAAGTGACCCAACTTCCTATGCCATTTCCACAACTCACTCGAAAAACCAGCCAAGAAACAACGCTTCACACCCGAAGACTGAGAAAAATCAGCACGAAACACCTGACCCTCGGGAACGACCATACAGACAAGGTCCCCTCGAGAGTCCAAAATCCGAGAACCACCTGGCCGAAACAACACCTCAAAGCCCTCATCCAACAAGCCGGGACACGAAAGCAAATTGTACCCCAGTGATTGAACAAGAGCAACACGCCTCAGAGTGATCTTGTCACTCACTTTGATCTCACCTTCTGAAAGCACACGCCCACGCCCATTGTCCCCAAAGGTGATGTACCTCTTCGTCCACACCGGGATGAGACTTGAGAACCACCCCCTGTCTCTGGTCATATGCCTCGAGCAACCGGAGTCAATCAACCAAATGTTCTTCAAGTCTCCCACCTGAAATTCAAAAACGAGCACGTGAGCGAACAAAGGACTCAGCACTGCGGTTAGTACCAAAAGAGTAAAACCAGTGCCGAGCCATTTGCTCGCAAGTGGGGTTAGCACCAACCAAAGCATCTCTCCTACCAAAGCTACCTCCACGAACACCACCACGGTAACCACCCCGAGGGAACCACCCCTCTCTGCCTGGAGGAGGACCAAAACCACGAAAGAGAACTCGTGGACCATCCCTCCTCTCCTTCTCAAAGCTACGACTCCTCCCATCCCCGTAGTGCACTCGAGGGGGAGAATGCCTAGCTACCTGACCACCTGCAAACTCTCCAGCCCAACCACCAAAACCACGACCTCCAGAAACAACCCTCGCACCTGTACGAGTACGAAACCCAAAACGCCGCCCCGTCCGAGCCTGCACCGTCCGAGCGGTGCCCCACATCGGTCGGCCGATGTGATGCGGGCGACGGCGCACACAATGCCCTTCGCTCTCCCCAAGCCCGAACCGTCCTCACATTCGCCATGGCCCCGGGCATCCGCACACGAGGCTCAAGTACACCATCGGAAGGGTGGTACTTGTCCTTGTTAGCCCACTCCTTTGCCATTCTCTCCTCACGCTTCCTCTTGAAGCAAAACTCCTTCTTATAGCCATCTCTCCCACAATAGCCACAATGGAACCTCACAAGCTTAGGCTTAGGCTTGGAATGTGGTCGCTCACTTGGTTTCTCTCCACTCAAATCCTCCACCGGTTTCCCCTCACTAGCCTTCTCACTTTCTTTCCCAAAGAACACTTTC
Organism: Cenchrus americanus; assembly: GCA_947561735.1. Taxonomy (NCBI): domain Eukaryota; kingdom Viridiplantae; phylum Streptophyta; class Magnoliopsida; order Poales; family Poaceae; genus Cenchrus; species Cenchrus americanus. Next base: position 141,010,479 of record OX387240.1, read on the forward strand.
CCCGAAGTGCTCACAAACTTGATAGGCTTTTGTAGATCATTTGTGGGTGTAGGAAACACGAGGTGGAGGCGGGGTTGTGTCTAGTCGGTTCCTAAGATGGTTAGGTTTTGGGGGGAAATCATTTTTGTGGTGGGTTTTTGGTGGCTCCGGGATATTCTCTCCACTTCCCTCACCAACCTTGTTTGCCCCAAGTCCCTCACCATCATGCCTCTTAAACGCCTCGATCATCATCCTCAACTGAGGCTCATGACCAGACAACCAACCCATCAACTTCCTCAAGTCATCATTCTCATCCTGCAAACGATCAACATAATGTGCAAGTTCCAAATTTTTCAAAGCATGCATTTCACAGGTAGAGCATGATGTAGGCATGGGTTCCTTCAATTTAGCCTCAAGAGAACTAGTGTATGCATGCATCTCATCAATCTTAGCATGCAAAATAGGGAACGAAGTGCAAGCACCTAGCAAAGCAGGTCTAGACTTCAGCTTAGCCACTTCAACCCTAAGCACATCTAGTTCCTCACACTTGGAGGCATGCTTCTCCTTAAACAAAGCAAGATCAGCAAGAAATATGGAGCAATCAGCACAATCATTATCTTCCGACACAATAGGGCTAGCCTTAAGGGAATCAATCTCAAGCTTGCTATCAAGCACCTGTGTCTCTAGCTCAGCCACTCTAGTCCTAGCATCCTCGAGTGAAGCCCTAAGCTCTTTTCTCATTTTCTTGGCCTCTCCAAGCATGTCTTCACGGTTATCAAGCAAAGTGCCAAGCCTCTCATTCGCCTGGCGCAAGAAGGGAAGTTTATCACGCACCTCGTCGTCGGACTCAGAGTCTGAGTCGCTCTGTGTGCTCTTCTTACTGCCGGAGCTCGGCGCCATGGTGCAGAAGCCATCTCTCGCGAAGCAGCTCAGCCCGCTCAGGTTCTTGGATGACTTTTTGTTCCTGCGACGATCACCCTCATCTTCACTGCTGCTCGAGCTCGAGGTGGAGTACGCGGAACTGGAGTCGATGTCGCTCGCTCCCACCATCGCTCGGGCCTTGCCTCGGCTCTCCTTCTTCCTCAATCGTCGCTCGTCCTTGTACTTGTTCTTGTGCTTGCTCTTGTGTTCTCGCCTCGACCGGTACTTGCCATCTGTCCTCGACTTGTGCTTGTAGCCGTCCTTGTTCTCGACCTTCTCCGGGCGATCGGCGACGAAGTGTCTTGGCTTGCCACACCGGAAGCATGTTCTCGTGTTCCTCCTCATGTTCACACGGTTCTCGTGCGGCCTCTCGAACCGCCTTGTCGGTAGCACCGACTCATCCTCTCCAAGCTCGTCGAACTCCTCATCCGACATAGACATCAAAGAGGAGAAAGAGAACATCCCGGTGGATGGGTTAGAGTTAGCCTTTCCTTTGGAACCACCGAGGGCAAGACTATGGGAATCATTCGGTCCCTCGAGCTTGGCGATCATGCCCCTATCCACCTCGGCCGACTTGAGCTTCGAGAATAGCTCGTTTACCGTCGAGTGTCATACTTCTCCGACTCCACAATGGCCTCGAACTTTCCGCCCCAAATCGTACGATCCAAAGAGTGTAAGAGCTTGACCGCTCTATCATGATCATCGTACGGGAGCACGTCCACATTGGCCCTCATGTTGTTCACAACCACCGTGAACCTCTGAAACAAGGCATCGATGGACTCACCGGGGAGATGAGTGAAGTTCTCGTACTCTCTCCGGTAGGTTGCATACATCCGTGCCTGAACCTGGGTGTTCCCAACATGAGCCTCCTTCAACACCGCCCAAATCCTACAAGCCAAGTGCTCGGTGTGCACCCGATCGAACTCAGGCTGACACAAAGCACGAAACAAGTAGTCGACCGCCTTATTGTTGGCGTCGAATCTGTCCCTCGATCCTGGAGAGAGGAAGTCCATCGGCTGGACATAGCCTGTGTCCACCGTGACATCCCAAAGGACCTGACCCTTTCCGCGGAGGAACGCACCCATCCGCTTGCTCCACATCTGGTAGTTCTTGCCATCGGAGTGTGGAGAACCCGAACCCCGTTCCTGGTATGCCATCCTTGGATCTTAGACTGGTTAGAGTCAATAAAGACCCGAACCGGCTCTGATACCACTTGAAGGACCGATACGGCGAACCAGAGAGGGGGGAGTGAATGGGAGCCGATAAAAATTCTTCTCGAAGGAGATGGAAACTCCTACAAGATGAACACGGCTTCCAACACACGTCTCCGACTCACTACCCAAGTTGGCCAAGCCCACGTAGCCACTGGAGTGCCACTGGACCTAGGAACCAACACACACCCTTCCACCCGAGAACACAGCGGAACACCAAACCTCGAGTCTTCAGACCCATACCGGTCAGACCAGTGAGCACCACCGGTCGACCGGTCCCCGCTGGTGAAACTGAGCAACTTTCACTAAGTGGCTCTACACCGGTCAGACCGGTGAGACACACCGGTCAGACCGATCGCAGCCTGAAAGCCCCCAAGGCACCAAACAGGCCAACCGACCACCAAACTGACCCAAACTCGAAACAGCAGTAACACGGGACAACAACGAACACACCAAGACGTTCACCCGAGCAAAAACCCACCAGGGCTCGCACCGGTCAGACCGGTCAAGAGCACCGGTCAGACCGGTGTAGCCTGGGCAGCTCGGGATGAACAGCACCGCGGGTCAACTCCCCCAAATCCAAATCTTGATCTCCCGAATCGCTCCACGGACTTGAACAAGACTTTGGGAATATTAGGAACACCTCATGAGGAGTCCATAGCCAAGTTTAATCCCACCAAAACTCGTCCAAAAAGGAGGAATCAAGGAAATCCCGCCAAGAGCACTTCCGGCCCAAGAACTCAAGAAACCCCAAAATCGAGCACCTTTACTCACGGATTTGGGAGGGGAATCACGGCCCAAAGAACCACGAAGGGTTCCCACAAATTTCCCCCATAAAATCCCCAAGAGAAAGGTCCTGAAAACAACCCAAAGAAATCACCAAGAGAGGGCTCCGAAAATCGCCACCAAGAACAACCGGGGAAACACATCCAAACCTTGAGGAACCACGCCGAATCATCTATACATGAAACAATGGTTCATACAAGGTCTAGCAAGCCGCCCGATCATCCATCCCTCTCAACAAGATATCTCCATGAAGCTCTCTTGCTAGTCCTATGGAAAACCTAAGGAAAATAGGAATGAAAATGGGAAAACAAATGAGTTAGGGTTCCAAGAGTTGCCTGCCATCCTCTCACCTCTTGGGTTATATGGAGGCAACCGAAAGTCTAAAATGCCCTTTCCTAATAACTAGGGATACAAGCCCCTCAAGGGCGGATTTGGAAGTCTTCATGTCTTCACCATCGGACGGATGCCGGACGACCGCACCCTGCGTAGCCTCGACGCAAGCCATGCGATCCCGACACGTGTCCTCCGCTTCGAAGTCTCCGGACTGCGTCGTCGCACACCGGTCAGACCGGTGCTCCTCCTTCGGCCGACCGGTACCCACCGGTCAGACCGGTCAAACCCACCGGTCAGACCAGTTTGGCGGCTGCGCCGCAAAGACCGTCTTCGGTTCTTCGGTCTTGGCTTTGTGGATCAACCAAGGAACCCAGTGGTTTTCTGGTGAACCACCGGAAACCCCGCGAACTCGGTGTAGCCTCCGCCAATCTCCACTCATGACTCGGCTCCCACGGAGTCCCGGCTCGACCTTGGTTTTGAGGCTCAACCAAGAAACCGTCCACGTCTTCATCTTGCTGTTCATGCCACCATGCGGCCCACACTTGACCCCGCTGGCCACCGGGTCCCTCGAACGAAGCCTACTTGTCTCCTCCGCACTTGGAGGCCTCACCGGTGACGACCTTTTGCGGTTGTTCTTCACCTGCACCAACACCAGTCAAGCCGCAACCTGCACCTGCAATACTTAGCCAAGAATCAGTCCACACAACGTTGTCAATCACTCATCACACAAGGAAGCGACCAACCACCGGTCCTTGAACCCCACATGGTCCTCAACCGCTGAAACATGGCAACTATGGACCCACCGGGGAGATGAGTGAAGTTCTCGTACTCTCTTCGGGAGGTCGCAAAGAGCTGAGCCTGAACGTGAGTGTTGCCGGCATGAGCATTCTTCAGCTGCCCCCAAATCTTGCATGCCAAGTCCTCTATCTGAACCCGATCAAATTCGGATTGACACAGAGCACGGTATAGGTAATCGACCGCCTTATTATTGGTGTTGTGCATGTCCCTCGATCCTGGAGCAAGGAAGTTCACAGGATGAACATAGGCTGTGGTACCGTGACATCCCACAGGATCTGACCGTTGCCGCGGAGGAAAGCAGCCAAAAGCAGTCATCCGCCTTTGCCACATCTGGTAGTTAGTACCATCGAGGTGTGGAGGACCCGAACCCTGTTCCTGGTATGCCATCTTTGAATCTTTGACTAGTTAGAATAACGAAGATCCGTAACCGGCTCTGATACCAATTGAAGGACCGATTTGGTGACCAGAGAGGGAGGGAGTGAATGGGAGCTGATAAAAATTCTTCCCGAAGGTCGAACTGGGCCTATGTCCCAAATTCACAACCAAGGATTCCCACACGAGTTTGCCAAGGTCGCATAGTCACAATGGACCTACCAACCCTAGGAACAAACCCCAAACAATCCCAAAGCGAAAACAAAACTCATGGAGCAAAGGATTTAGGAACTATGCGAAAGCCCAGGCGGATGGTCTGTGAGGCTGGGGCGGACGGTCCGCGGACACCGGGCGGACGGTCCGTGACCCTCGAGCGGATAGTTCGAAAAGCATAACAGAACCTCTAGAAGCTCACCAGAAGAACGGACGGTCTACGCCCTGTCCTCGGACGATCCGTGAGCAACTCGTGCCACGCGGACGGTCCGTGAAACCTCTTCCGGGCAAAAATAGCTCGCCAAACGGATCGAAATGAAAGCCCTCAAGAACACACGACAAACATGATGAAGACCAGATGAACAGCTCCTCACGGACAGTCCGCCTGCCTCTCGCGGATGGTCTGCCAGGCATAGGAATAGCAGCCCGAGCCTGAAACCGCAAGAACTGAACTACCTCTTCTTCCATGGATCTCCCAAACGGTTTGAGCTCTTGAGCAAAGATTTGGGAAATATGTGAAGCATCTCTAGGGGATGCTATGCCACAAAACTGGAGCCCTCAAACGAACTAAATCACCAGAAATCAAAACGCAACTGAGCTCAACCAAAAACATAGTGTCCAACCGAAAACCTTCAATCGGAGGCTGAATTCGGAGTTTGAGGGGTCATGATCAAGCACAAAGATGCACAAGGCAACTATCCATGATCCCCACCAATAATTCCGAACCCAAACACCTTAGATCGAAGGAACAAGCCGCGCATGAAAAATCCAACGAAAATAGCTCGAAAAAACACACGAAAATCACACGAGCTACAAGCGGGAAATCAACGCCAGCATCGAGGCTTCTCGGCGCGCCCGGATCCCGTCTCTTCCTGCCGAGCCTCCAGTCTGGATTTTGTGGCTCAACCAAGTAACCCGATGGTTTTGTGGTGAACCGCCGCAAACCCTGCGTGCAGGCTCCAAGCGTGAGCCGCTACCCTGCACCGGCTCCTGTCCACGACCCCGTCTTGCTTTTCTTGGCACCATGCGGCCTGCACTTGACCCCGCTGGCCACCGGGTCCCTCAAGCCGAGCCTACTTATCTCTCCACTCCTCGGAGGCCCAGCAAGGCACAAAACTTTCGTGCTCATCTTCACCTGCACCAATGCAAATCAAGCTGCAACCTGCACCTGCAATACTCAGCCAAGAGTCAGTCCACACCATGTTGTCAATCACTCGTCACAACCAGGAGCAACCATCCAGCGGTCCTCGGACGCTCCAGTCCTCATGAACCCCTTTGACCATCAGTGAATCATGTTGACTATCCTTCTCTTCCTTCAATCAGCCGATTGTACTCTGTTTTCCATCGGCCATTTCTCCTTGTCTCTCCTTGACCTGTTTTTTCAAAAAATGGTGTCAACAGCTGCGTGATCTTCATCGCGTGTGCAAGAATCGCTACACCAGGTCATGTTTTGAGCGACGCTTCCGCGAGGCCAATCATCCGGAGGCATTATGCTTCGAGGGGATGGAGAGGTTAATGAGGCGGCGGAACCCAGATAAGGGTCTGAAGCTCATCGAAGATGCTGCTGCTGGACACCGGGGCCAAGTACTTCTTAGAGATGCTTTAGTACTGTTGCAACCCGGCGGACCAGAAGCCATGGCACTGCTCTAGGAAATCAACGGCGACCCGTCACCCCCAGACTGGCTGTGGAAGAACCACAACCTGCGGTGGCTGCGCTACCTGGTCAACTAGGATCTCGAACACATTGCATGGGGGTACTGGCTTGATGACGGCGACGACGACATTCCGTTGCTGCCCGTCCAAAATCCCCACATCTGCATTTGGTCAGCGGGATGTAGGCGCTACGGCCCGGATACCAAAGAGATCATCCACTACTAAAGTGTTGAGCATCGCATCCGCCGTGTGTTCGAACTCTGAACGTGTAGCTTCTGCCCCGCCGTGGAGTACGACGTCAGTAGGATGAACATCGGGATGTAGGCGCAAGCATCGATGAACATTATATATCTTGAATGTCAATTATTAGATATTACTAAACGCAGATTTGATTTTATCGGGATGTCGATTTTTAATCGGTTTCTTGATAGATAATATATGATTTGTCACGTTTGTGAGTCAAATCGAACATTGCGGTGGTCTCATTTGCTACCGACGAGGCCTCGGATGCCCTCTTGGGTGTGAAAACCGCCGAATCTGGCACGGCGGGGGCGGCAGTGCCCTCTGCTTCCTCCTTTGTTCTATTGGAGAATGATTAACAGTTTATCCGTTCCACGTCTGCGACGACATTTCTCTTTTTAATCTGCAATCAAATTTTGTAAAATGTATTTCTCCGTCGTAATTAATCCAAATTTTATTACTTTTTTCTACATTTTTCTAAAATCACCGTGTTTTCATTATATTCATTGTTTAGTGTATGTTCTGTTTCTTGAATAATGTTTAGATGCCTTATCTTGTTCTACGTAAGCACAACATATGAATAATATTTGTTTTCCACACCTCCTGTAACAAAACTTTGCATTTTCGTAATCTTAAGGTGAATCACAAGGTTTTGTTAAGTGTTCAAATGCATATGAGTTTGAACATGTTGCAAAGTGTGGAAAACTTCAATGTTCAAGCAACATTCTGGGAAACTATGAGAGATGTAGATATCCGTACACAAGTATATTATTCCTTCATCGAAACCATTTGAAATTTTGAAGACAAGTCTAGGTACCCAAATTATGCTGCCAAGTCAATTTGTAGATTTTTTAGAGCACACTAGATGTTAGCAGAATTATTACATCATAAACATGGGATGTAAAAATTCTAAGAATCTTTGGCACACAAGTGTGACTGTAGATATTTTATTCAAATACTAAATGTCCAAATATTTTTATGATTTTTTAGGTGCTGTTTCATGGGCTCTAATATTTTAGTGAAGCACGTTTCATTTGAAAAAATAGTGGCTGGCCCACGCGTCAGCATCAGCAGCCAAAATAAAAAGATAACCACTGCCCGCTTGCTGGACCCAAATGCCAACAAAGGCGAAGCGGGTTCACTAACCATTGTCGCCAATGACACTGGCCCACGCATCAGCGTTAGTTGGCAAACCGTGCGCGGGCTGCTAAAAATTTCCCACTTATATTGACTATAATGGCCATGTAATTCCAATTCAAGCACAGAGCTGTCTAGGGCACGCCAGTAATTTCCTTAAACATAGTTATACACGCCATTCGTATTTAGCTCCTCGCTAGATAGATCCACAACGCCCGCACTCTCCCCACCGCCGCCGCCAGACTCCCCGGTCGCCTTCGCCGCTCTGTCCTGCCGTAGTCCTGCTCTTCTCCAGCCCACCGCTCCCTGCCTGACGACGGTGACGAGGATGCGGTTACTGGCGTGCGGACGGCTTCCGGGCCAACCTAAAGACAGTTGATGCAGATCTGTCATCCCCGGCCACGACGACGAGCTGACCATCTCAGGCCACGAGCCGACGTGAATCCGGCCCCTCCGACCATCACGAGAACAACTACTTCATTCACGACAGAGGTTAGTCCTTCTTGAACCCCGAATACCCTCTCTAAATATCCAAATCTGCTATATATTCATGTCGATGTGGATTACGGAGACATCTCTTGATAGTTCATCTTTAATTGATTGACTGTGGATTTGATGGATGGAATTTGTTGGCCCTAGTCTGTTTGAATAAATTGTTGCTAACAGATCAAGTTATATGAACTGTTAAATTTCACTTTCATGTTCCCAGTGCTACAATTTTTGCACTGTAAATTCATGAAAACCACTAAGGATGTTAGCATACTTTAATTCTGCTATGCTTTAAATGTACCAGATCGACATTTATGCTTTGGATCTGTTAGCATACTTTAATTCTGGTATGCTTTGAATGTACCAGATCGACAATTATGTTTTGGACCTGTTAGCATATTTTAATTCTGATGGCCACATAATGTCAGTGGGAATTGCATCGCAGTGGTTTATAATGTAGTCCACCAAATCTGCTATATATTCATGTCAAGGTGGATTAGGGAGACATGCCTTAATAGTTCATCTTCAATTGATTGACTGTGGATTTGATGGATGGATTTTGTTGCTACAAGTCTGTTTGAGTAAATTGTTGGTAGCAGATGAAGTTATATGAACTGCTGAAATTCATTTTCATGTTCCTGGTGCTACAATTTTTGCACTGTAAATTCATGAAAAGCATAAAGGATGTTAGCATACTTTAATTCTGCTATGCTTTGAATGTACTCGATTGATAGTTATGCTTTGGACCTATTAGCATACTTTAATTCTGATAACTAGACTGTCTTATACTTTGTTGTGAGTGTTAACTGTTTCACACCTGTCATATATATTATTATTGTTTGTGTCATGATGTGTTGTGAGTGTTGTTTCACTACTGTCATATATAATGTCATGACCACTGCTTTATCCTCTTGTTGCATGTACACATGCAACACACAATCCATCGCTGCTGAAGTTGTACGATGAAGCAGTTGAATGAATTAATTCTTTGCTTTGATATATAAGCATATTGTTGTGTCCCTATCAAAAATGTTATCTCTTATCCCTGTATGCTAATTAAGTAAAATATGAATTTTGTATGTCTATGCTGATTTTATTTACGACTTGTAATGATTCCTAGTGTAATATAATCTATTTTTTCTGTCAAAGAAAATGAATTTATCTAATAAGAATTTTGTTTAGATTTTCAGTCTTGCTTATGTTGCTCTACTAGCAACCTGACGTATCATCTATGCAGTCTCCCACAACAACAAACTCCTCTACGTCCAGTGCATTATCATTGCCCATCGTCGGTGAACCTTCTTCATAGGGTGAGGACCATGTGTGGTTCGAGGACCGGTGGATGGTCGCTTCCTTGTGTGATGAGTGATTGACAACGTTGTGTGGACTGATTCTTGGCTAAGTATTGCAGGTGCAGGTTGCGGCTTGACTCGTGTTGGTGCAGGTGAAGAACAAGCACGAAAGGTCATTGCCGGTGAGGCCTCCAGGTGTGGAGAAGACAAGTAGGCTTCGTTCGAGGGACCCAGTGGCCAGTGGGGTCAAGTGCGGGCCGCATGGTGGCATGAACAGCTAGATGAAGTCGTGGACAATCTCTTGGTAGAGCCTCAAAACCAAGGTCGAGCCGGGACTACGTGGGAGCCGAGTCATGAGTGGAGATTGGCGGAGGCTACACCGAGTTCGTGGGGTTTGTAGTGGTTCACCAGAAAACCACTGGGTTACTCGGTTGAGCCACAAAACCGAGGCCGAAGACTTGACGAGGATGTGCGGCCACACAGGCCGGTTAAACAGCCCAGGAGGGGTGGTCAAACCGCCTGGGGCCGGTCAGATCTCCCGGGCCGGTCTAACCGCCCAGGGGGGCGGTCTGACCGCCCTGGCCGCCGGTGTCAAGATGCTTCGAAGCGAAGGACACGCGTCGGGATCGCAAGGCTTGCGTCGAGGCTAAGGAGGTTGCGGTCGCCGGGCATCCGTCCGATGAAGAAATTCCGACGACTTCCAAATCCGCCCTTGAGGGGCTTGTATCCCTAGTTATTAGGTGAGGGTAGTTTAATCTTTTGGGTGCCTCCATATATACTCTTGAGTGGATGGATGGCAGCCAACTCTTGGAGCCCTAGCTCATTTGTTTTTCCATTTTCATTCTCCTTTTTCCCTTGTTTCTCCTAGGACTAGATTGAGAGCTTCATGTGAGATCTAGAGAGAGGGATGGATGTTTGGGTGGCAAGCTAGACCTTGTACGAACCTTCATAGTATGTATAGATGGTTCGGCGTTGTTCCTCAAGGTGGTTTTCCCGCTCTCCTTTGTGTTGATTTTCGGAGCGCTTTGTTGGCGGTGTTTTGAGAACGATTTCTTGGGGCCTTTGGTGGGTGTCACGTATGAGGATCTCGTGCCTCTTTGGCTGATGACTTTGCCCCCAAATCTCTCTTGAATCGGACTCGATTTGGTGGTTTTTCGAGTTGGGCGTGTTCTTGACCTAGAGAGGTGATTTCTTCGATTCCTCTTGATTGTGAGCGTTTCGGGTCGATTCCTTTGAGGTAGAGGTTGCCCAGGAGGCAACCCAGCTAATCCCGAAGTTTCACTGTGATCCGTGGAGTGATTCGGGAGATCGGGCGCGAGGAAGTTAGGGTTTGACCCGCGGGCTGTTTTTCTGGGAGAGGCAGTCTAACCGCCTGGAGGGAGCGGTCTAACCGCCCTGGGCTTTTCCGGGTCAAAGTTTTGTTTTGCCGGATTTTCCTCTGTGAGTTTGTTCACCTTGATCAGAGGAGCGTCTGGGTGAAATTTCGGGTCATTCTCGTGTCGTTTGATAGGTGTTCTTGTTTGGAGTTCGTTGCTGGGTACAAGAGGTTAGACCGCCCCTGGTAGCCGGTCTAACCGCCCCTAGGCCCCTGGGTGGAGTTTTGGTTTTCACCAAGATTTTCTGGTAGCTAGCATGGCCCTGACCAGAGATCTCTGTTGGTGAAACCGTGGTGCGTTTTTGGTGCTCGGAAGAAGTGTTTCGGAGGATTTCTTGGTTGTCTGGTGGAGGCGGTCTAACCGCCCCCATACCCGGTCTAACTGCCCCCTCTGGACAGCCGACTTTCGAGTTGTTTCCTCTGTCGTGGGTGCGTGTGCGCTGTGGTTGCTGGTAGTGTTTGTTCCTAGGACCAGTAGCACTCCAGTGGCTACGTGGTTTTGGCAAACGGAAGGTAGAGGTGCGGAGCGTGTGATTTTGGGGTCCGACTGAGCGAGTTCATCTTGTTGGAGTTTCAATCTCCTTCGAGAAGAATTTTATCTGCTCCCATTCACTCCCCCTCTCTGGTCTCCTAATCGGTCCTTCAAGTGGTATCAGAGCCGGTTCGGGTCTTTGTTGACTCTAACAAATCTAAGACCCAGGGATGGCGTACCAGGAACGGGGTTCGGGTCCTCCACACTTCGATGGAAGAACTACCAGATGTGGAGTAAGCGGATGGGTGCGTTCCTCCGCGGAAAGGGTCAGATCCTTTGGGATGTCACGGTGGTCACAGGATATGTCCAGCCGATGGACTTCCTCGCTCCAGGATCGAGGGATAGGTTCGACGCCAACAACAAGGCGGTCGACTACTTGTTTCGTGCTCTGTGTCGGCCTGAGTTCGATCGGGTGCACACCGAGCACTTGGCTTGTAGAATTTGGTCGATGTTGAAGGAGGTTCATGTTGGGAATGCCAGGTTCAAGCACGGATGTATGCGACCTACCGGAGAGAGTACGAGAACTTCACTCATCTCCCCGGTGAGTCCATCGATGCCTTGTTTTAGAGGTTCACGGTGGTTGTGAACAACATGAGGGCCAGTGTGGATGTGCTCCCGTACGATGATCATGATAGAGCGGTCAAGCTCTTACACTCCTTGGATCGTACAATATGGGGCGGAAAGTTCGAGGCCATTGTGGAGTCGGAGAAGTATGACACTCTGACGGTGAACGAGCTGTTCTCGAAGCTCAAGTCGGCTGAGGTGGATAGGGGCATGACTGCCAAGCTCAAGGGTCCGACTGATTCCCATAGTCTCGCTCTCGTTGGTGGTTCGAAAGGAAAGGCTAACACTAACCCATCCACCTGGATGTTCTCTTTTTCCTCTTTGATGTCTATGCCAGATGAGGAGTTCGATGTGCTTGGAGAGGACGAGCTGGCACTCCTGACGAGGCGGTTCGAGAGGCTGCACGAGAACCGAGTGAACATGAGGAGGAACACGAGGACATGCTTCCAGTGCGGCAAGCCGGGACACTTCGTCGCCGAGTGCCCGGAGAAGGTTGAGAACAAGGACGGCAACAAGCACAAGTAGAGGACGGATGGCAAGTAACGGTCGAGGCGTGACCACAAGAGCAAGCACAAGAACAAGTACAAGGACGAGCGACGATCGAGGAAGAAGGAGAGCCGAGGCAAGGCCCGAGCGATGGTTGGAGCGAGCGACGTCGACTCCAGTTCCACGTACTCCACCTCAAGCTCGAGCAGCAGTAAAGACGAAGGTGATCATCGCTAGAACAAGAAGGCATCCAAGAACCTGAGCGGGCTGAGCTGCTTTGCGAGAGATGGCTTCTGCACCATGGTACTGAGCTCCGGCAGCAAGAAGAGCACACAGAGCGACTCAGACTCTGAGTCCGACGACGAGGTGCGTGATGAACTTCCCTTCTTGTGCCAGGAGAATGAGAGGCTTGGCTCTTTGCTTGATAACCGTGATGACATGCTTAGAGAGGCCAAGAAAATGAGAAAAGAGCTTAGGGCTTCACCCGAGGATGCTAGGACTAGAGTGGGTGAGCTAGAGACACGGGTGCTTGATAGCAAGCTTGAGATTGATTCCCTTAAGGCTAGCCCTATTGTTTCGGATAAGGTTGATTGTGCTGATTGCTCCATCTTTCTTGCTGATCTTGCTTTGTTTAAGGAGAAGCATGCCTCCAAGTGTGAGGAACTAGAAGTGCTTAGGGTTGAAGTGGCTGAGCTTAAATCTATATCTGCTTTGCTAGGTGCTTGCACTTCTTGCCCTGTTTTGCATGCTAAGATTGATGAGATGTATACTTACACTAGTTCTCTTGAGGCTAAATTGAAGGAACCCATGCCTACATCATGCTCTACCTGTGAAATGCACGCTTTGAAAATTTTGCAACTTGCACATTATGTTGATCGTTTGCAAGATGAGAATGATGAGTTGAGAAAGTTGATGGGTTGGTTGTCGGGTCATGAGCCTCAGTTGAGAATGATGATCAAGGCAATTAAGAGGCAGGATGGTGAGGGACTTGGGGCAAACAAGGTTGGTGAGGGAATTGGAGAGAATATCCCAGAGCCACCAAAAACCCACCACAAGAATGATTTCCCCCCCAAAACCTAACAATCTTAGGAACCGACTAGACACAACCCCAGCTCCACCCGTGTTTCCTACACCCACAAATGATCTCCAAAAGTCTATCAAGTTTGTGAGCACTTCCGGGAAAGTGCTCTTTGGGAAAGTGAGTGAGAAAGCTAGTGAGGAGAAATCGGTGGAGGAGATGAGTGGAGAGAAACCAAGTGAGCAGCCCCAATCCAAGCCTAAGCCTAAGCTTGTGAGGTTCCGTTGTGGCTATTGTGGGAAATAGGGTCACAAGGATGAGTTTTGCTTCAAGTGGAAGCGAGAAGAGAGGATGACAAAGGAGTGGGCGAACAAGGATAGGTACAATCCTTCCCATGGTGTACCTAAGCCTTGTATGCCACTGCCCAGGGGTAAAGCTGTGGTGAGAAGTGTTCCGGCATAGGGAGATGCGAGTTCCCGCAGCCGAGGAGCGATTCGAGGGGGCGGTCGACCGGCACGGCTAGGCGGTCGACCGGCCCCGCCTAGAGGGGGCGGTTAGGCCGGCTCGGCTAGGCGCTTCAACCGCCCCCGAGTGCGGGCGGAGTGGTTTTCGAGGTGGTGAGTCGAGAGGTTTCAGTTCTGGAGGTAGTGTTGCTGGTGTTTGGACTAGAGAGTCAGTAGGTGGTCAGTTGGCTAGGCATTCTCCCCGTCGAGTTCAATACGGGGATGGGAGGAGTCGTATTTTTTAAAAGGAGAGGAGGGACGGTCCACGGGTTGTCTTCCGTGGTTTTGGTCCTCCTCCAGGCAGCGTGGGGTGGTTTTCTCGGAGTGGTTACCGAGGTGGTGTTCGTGATGGTAGTTATGGTAGGAAAGATGGCTTGATGTGTGCTAACCCCACTTTCGAGCAAATGGCTCGGCACTGGTTTTACTCTTTTGGTACTAACTCCGAGTCTTTGAGTCGTTTGTTCGTTCACGTGCTCATTTTTGAATTTCAGGTGGGAGACTTGAAGAACATTTGGTTGATTGACTCCGGTTGCTCGAGGCATATGACCGGAGACAGGGGTGGTTCTCAAGTCTCGTCCCGGTGGTGACGAAGAGGTACATCACTTTTGGGGATAATGGTCGTGGGCGTGTGCTTTCAGAAGGTGAGATAAAAGTGAGTGACAAGATCACTCTGAGGCGTGTTGCTCTTGTTCAATCGCTGGGGTACAATTTGCTTTCTGTGTCCCAGTTGTTGGATGAGGGCTTTGAGGTGTTGTTTAGGCCTAGTGGTTCTCGGATTTTAGACTCTCGAGGGGACCTTGTTTGTATGGTCGTTCCCGAGGGTCAGGTGTGGAAGTGGCATAGGAAGTTGGGTCACTTGAGCTTTGACCTTTTGTCTCGCTTGAGTAAACTCAATTTGGTCCGAGGATTGCCACGGTTGAAGCTTGAGAAAGAGTTGGTTTGTGCGCCGTGTAGGCATGCCAAGATGGTAGCCTCTTCTCACCCGCCTCTCACCGATGTGATGACTAAGCGTCCATGCGAGCTGCTCCATATGGACCTTATTGGCCCGGCTCGTGTGCGATCTGCTGGTGGGAAGTGGTATGTCCTTGTTGTGGTGGATGAGTAATCTCGGTATGCGTGGGTGTTCTTTCTCGAGGATAAGGGGGAGACGTTTGGTTTTGTTCGAGATCTAGTCTTGAGGTTGAGGAACGAGAGGCACAGAGATGCCATACGAGCTATCCGAAGTGATAATGGCTCGGAATTCAGAATCTCTCGTTTTGAAACCTTTTGCCATGACTTGGGTCTTGAGCACCAGTTTTCCAGTCCGTATACGCCTCCCCAGAATGGTGTTGTGGAAAGGAAGAACAAGACCCTGTGCGAGATGGCTCGGACGTTGCTTGATGAGCATAGGACTCCGAGGAGGTATTGGGCTGAGGCGGTGAATACCGCGTGCTATGTGTCGAACAGGATCTACCTCAGAGTGCAGAAGAAGAGAACATGCTATGAGTTAATGCATGGTCGCACACCTAAGGTGAGTCACTTCCATGTCTTTGGTTGCAAGTGTCTCATTCTGAAGAAAGGCAGGAAGTTGGATAAGTTTGAGGCTAGGTCTGTCGATGGTATTTTCTTTGGTTATGCATCTCACTCTAGAGCATATCGTGTGCTCAATCTTGAAACTAACCAAATCATGGAGACTTGCGAGGTAACCTTCGACGAGACAGAGCCACGTAGTAAGCTTCTCTTTGAGTGTGCAGGTGATGATGAGCTTGGCGCGGAGATCTTTCAGGAGAAGGAGCATGAACATGGAGAAGATGAAGATGGTGGTGCGGTGCCCCCGGCTGAACATGTAACCACTACTTCGACTACGGTGATGGACGGAACCTCTTCTACACCTACGACGACAAATCAAGAATGAGGAGAAGCTGATGTTGAGGGGGAGGTAGAATCGAGGCGAGAACCTCCCCGGCGAGTACAAATGGATCACCCAACTTCGAGGATCATCGGCGAAATGAATGAATGCACTACACGGTCGAGGGTTCGAAACAATTCTCATTTCGCTCATGCTGCATTTGTCGCTACTTTTGAGCCCAAAGACATTGGACACGCACTATCTGGTCACAATTGGGTTAATTCGATGCATGAGGAGTTGGAGAACTTTTAGAGGAATCAGGTGTGGGAGTTGGTTGACCCTCCCCCAGGGTGTAAGCCGATTGGTACAAAGTGGGTGTGGAAAAACAAAGAGGGAGAGAAAGGTAAGGTTGTGAGGAACAAGTCGAGGCTTGTTGCTCAAGGGTTCAGTCAGAAGGAGGGGATTGACTACGAGGAGACCTTTGCTCCCGTAGCCCGTTTGGAGGCGATTAGGTTCCTTCTAGCCTTTTCCGTGGCTAAAGGGTTCAAGTTGCATCAAATGGATGTGAAGAGTGCTTTTCTGAATGGTGTGTTGGAGGAAGAAGTGTATGTGAGGCAACCTCTTGGGCTTGAGAGTGAGAAGTACCCCCACCGGGTGTACAAGTTGGGGAAGGCGCTATATGGGTTGAAGCAGGCGCCTAGAGCTTGGTATGGTATGAAGGACTGATACGGCGAACCAGAGAGGGGGGAGTGAATGGGAGCTGATAAAAATTCTTCTCGAAGGAGATGAAAACTCCAACAAGATGAACGCGGCTTCCAACACACTTCTCCAACTCACTACCTAAGTTGGTCAAGCCTACATAGCCACTGGAGTGCCACTGGACCTAGGAACCAACACACAACTTTCCGACCGGAGAACGCAGCGGAACACCAAAGCACGAGTCTATAGACCCACATCACCGGTCAGACCGGTCCCTGCTGGTGAAACTGGGCAACTTCCACTAAGTGGCTCCACACCGGTCAGACCGGTGAGACGCACCCCGTCGGACCGGTCACGGCTGAAAGCCCCCCAAAGCACCAAATAGGCCAACCGACCACCAAGGCGACTCAAACTCGAAGCGGCAACAACACGGGGCAACGGCGAACACACCCGGACGTTCACCCGAGCAAAAACCCACCGGGGCTCGCACGGTCGGACCGGTCAAGAGCACCGGTCGGACCGGTGTAGCTCAGGCGGCTCGGGTTGAACGGCACCCGCGGTCAACTCCCCAAAATCCAAACCTCGATCTCCCGAATCGCTCCACGGACTTGAACAAGATTTTGGGGATATTAGGAACACCTCATCGGAGTCCATAGCCAAGTTGAATCCCACCAAAACTCGTCCAAAAAGGAGGAATCAAGGAAATCCCGCCAAGAGCACTTCCAACCCAAGAACTCAAGAAACCCCAAAATCGAGCACCTTTACTCACGGATTTTGGAGGGGAATCACAGCCTAAAGAACCACAAAGGGTTCCCACAAATTTCCCCCATCAAATCCCCAAGAGAAAGGTCCCGAAAACAACCCAAAGAAATCACCAACAGAGGGCTCCGAAAATAACCACCAAGAACAACCGGGGAAAACACATCCAAACCTTGAGGAACCACGCCGAATCATCTATACATGAAACAAAGGTTCATACAAGGTCTCCATCCCTCTCAACAAGATCTCTCCATGAAGCTCTCTTGCTAGTCCTACGGAAAACCTAAGGAAAAATAGGAAGGAAAATGGGAAAACAAATGAGCTAGGGTTCCAAGAGTTGGCTGCCATCCTCTCACCTCTTGGGTTATATGGAGGCAACCGAAAGTCTAAAATGCCCTTCTCTAACAACTAGGGACACACGCCCCTCAAGGGAGGATTTGGAAGTCTTCATGTCTTCACCATCGGACGGATGCCCGGTGACCGCCCCCTGCGTAGCCTCGACGCAAGCCATGCGATCCCGACGCGTGTCCTCTGCTTCGAAGTCTCTGGACTGCGTCGTCGCACACCGGTCAGACCGGTGCTCCTCACCGGTCCGACCGGTCCCCATCGGTCAGACCGGTCAGACCCACCGGTCGAGCCCGTGCAGCGGCTCGCTGCGGCACCGTCTTCGGTTCTTCGGTCTTGGCTTTGTGGATCAACCAAGGAACCCAGTGGTTTTCTAGTGAACCACGGAAACCCCCGCGAACTCGGTGTAGCCTCCGCCAATCTCCACTCATGACTCGGCTCCCACGTAGTCCCGGCTCGACCTTGGTTTTGAGGCTCAACCAAGAAACCGTCCACTACTTCATCTTGCTGTTCATGCCACCATGCGGCCCGCACTTGACCCCGGCCGGCCACCGAGTCCCTCGGACGAAGCCTACTTGTCTTCTCCACACCTGGAGGCCTCACCGGCGACGACCTTTCGCGCTTGTTCTTCACCTGCACCAACACCAGTGAAGCCGCAACCTGCACCTGCAATACTTAGCCAAGAATCAGTGCACACAACATTGTCAATCACTCATCACACAAGGAAGCGACCATCCACCGGTCCTCGAACCACACATGGTCCTCAATTTCCCCCTTGATGAGTGCATTGACAACACCCACACGAAAGTAACAAGAGAGAAAAGAAAAAGAAAAGAACCGAACAAAAAGAAACTCCAATAAGCGATCGAAAGCCAAACAAAGGCAAAGAACAAGATCACTTGAAGAAAACAAGTCTCAGACCCCTTAGGCAAGGGCAACGGCTCGACACATCCGAGACAAAACAAAGCTCAAGCAAAGAACGCAAACCACCAAAACAAGGCTCCAAAAACCACAAAGAGCTCCCCCTGCACACATGCAAGCTCCCCCTGAACCAATGCACCTCCCCCTAGACAATGCATGCAAGTCAGCTGAAA
The DNA here is from genome assembly GCA_947561735.1 of Cenchrus americanus. Lineage (NCBI taxonomy): Eukaryota > Viridiplantae > Streptophyta > Magnoliopsida > Poales > Poaceae > Cenchrus > Cenchrus americanus. The sequence goes on from OX387240.1 coordinate 141,029,106, forward strand.
ACAGGGCAGCTGCCGCAACTTCAGCTCACACCGATCAGACCTGTCATCACCACCGGTCAGACCGGTGCCTAAGATGAGCACAGGATCAGCACTCACACCGGTCAGACCGGTGAACTTGACCGGTCAGACCGGTGCACAACAGAGCCCAGAAATGGCTCGAAACCACCTGAAAACCTTCTAAATGCGTCCAGCAAGCCATTTCAAGCTCAACCTTCTCCCCCTTGTTGGCAATGCAGGAATCAAGCCAAAATGCAAAACTTTCAACCTAGAGCCTCTCAAATAGACAAAATTCAACAAAGAATGCTACACATGTCCAAATGAGCAAGTTAGATACTCTACGGCTTCGTATCGATCTCAACTACATGATCACCAAGTTTCACAACCATTGGACGAAGCTAAGATGGATTTTGGCAATTTTTGTGAAAAACTTGCCTCCCATGAGCAAAGTCCTAAACATGATCAAAGCATATCAAAATGGCAAAGCCACACAAACTTCATGCTAGGACAACCATTCTAATCATAAGACCATCACAAACACCCACAAGCACCTCATGTCATGTCAAAGGCACCAGCCAAGTGCCTACTTCTATGTATGAGACTTCTCATTGGTACGCATCATGCAACGGTTTAGCACCCAAAGCAAATTAAATTCAGCACATATGACATGGGACCACATTTCCAAGTATTTTTCATTTCATTTTCAGATTTGTAAATGGTACATGAAATGTCTTTGCGACAGGAAGGAACTTATGCCCCTCAACAAGATGAAGCAAAAGGGCTAAACAATCATGATGGAAAATGAGCCTTTGGCCCCATATGATCAATAAACTAGCTATCCAACCACAAATTAAGCATAGCCAAGCCACTAAAACATGTCAAGATCATATAAAGGTATTTACACATGAGAGAGCATACATGTGACAATTTTTCAAAAACATAGCCATCAACCATGGAATATTCATCAAGATCATCAAGAGCTAAGCCAAACTAACCATAGCATACCAAACAAGCTCACAAGGACATATATCTCATTCCATGGTGAACAATGTATATGAGAGAAGCTTTTCCTAACCAATGCATATGATACAAAATGCATGCAATCTAAGATACAAGGATGCCTATACATCATGTTAGATATGCCATGCCAAATGCAAGAAATGCACAAAGGAAAGCTATACATATGCTACAAAAGAGCTCCCACACACCCAACTTAAGAAATCAAACACACACCAAGTTCCCCCCGCAAACGAGTGAAAGTTGCTTGATCTAGGGGTTTGGTGAAAATATCGGCTAGTTGGTCATGTGTGGGTACATGGATCAAGGCTATCTTCCCTTTCTCTATGTTGTCTCTCAGAAAATGATATCTCACTTCAATGTGCTTGGTTTTGGAATGGAGCACTGGGTTCTTTGCAACGCTTATGGCACTGGTGCTATCACATTGAAGTGGGACATGGGTATACTCCTCACCAAAGACACTCATGGTGTATGAAATCCAAAGGAGCTGAGAGCAACAACTAGCAGCGGCAACTTACTCGACCTCGGTAGTGGATTGAGCAACACTCGATTGCTTGCGGGAAGACCAAGACACCAAAGAAGAACCCAAAATCTGGCAAGTCCCAGAAGTGGACTTCCTATCTAACCGACACCCGGCAAAATCCGCGTCTGAAAAACCATGAAGCGCCAAAGAAGAGGACACGGAGTACCAAAGGCCGAAGTCGGGAGTGTGACGCAAGTACCTGAAAATTCGCTTCACCGCTTGCCGATGCGAAGTCCTCGGAGATGCTTGAAAACGAGCGCACAGACACACCGAGAACTATATGTCTGGCCTCGTCGCCGTCAAGTAGAGGAGTGACCCGATCATGCTCCGGTACTCCTTCTGGTCCACGTGTTCACCTTCCTCGTCCGCATCAAGAGTTGTAGTGGTACTCATTGGCGTCGTCATAGCCTTGGAGTCCTCCATCTTGAACTTCCGCACAATGTCCTTGGTCTACTTAGCCTAGTGTACAAATGTTGCTTCCTTTGATTGTTTGATTTGTAGCCGAGGAAGAACTGCAACTCGCCCATCATGCTCATCTCAAATTCCATGCTCATATCATCTGCAAACCTTGCAACAAGAGAGTTAGACGAGCCACCAAAGACAATATCATCCACGTACACACCGCACAATCGGGATATCTTTGCCCCGCCTCGGCAAAAACAAGGTCGATTGACCTTTCCCATCTCAAAACCTCTCTCAAACAAGAACCCCCTCAACCTTGCCATACCAAGCTCTAGGCGCCGCTTCAACCCATACGGCGCCTTCCTCAACTTGTACACCCGGTGGGGGTACTTCTCACTCTCAAACCCCGGAGGCTGCCTCACATACACTTCTTCCTCCAACACACCATTCAGGAAAGCACTCTTCACATCCATTTGGTGCAGCTTGAACCCTTTAGCCACGAAAAAAGGTAGAAGGATCCTAATCGCCTCCAAACGGGCTACGGGAGCAAAGCCTCCTTGTAGTCGATCCCCTCCTTCTGACTGAACCCCTGAGCAACAAGCCTTGACTTGTTCCTCACAACCTTACCTTTCTCTCCCTCTTTGTTTTTCCACACCCACTTTGTACCAATCAGCATACACCCTGGGGGAGGGTCAACCAACTCCCACACCTGATTCCTCTCAAAGTTCTCTAACTCCTCATGCATCGAATTAACCCAATTGTGATCAGATAGCGCGTGTCCAATGTCTTTAGGCTCAAAAGTAGCAACAAATGCAGCATGAGCGAAATGAGAGTTGTTTTGAACCCTCGACCGTGTAGTGCGTTCATTCATGTCGCTGATGATCCTCGAAGCTGGGTGATCCACTTGAACTCGCCGGGGAGGTTCTCGCCTCGATGCTACCTCCCCCTCAACATCAGCTTCTCCTCGTGCTTGATTTGTCGTCGTAGGTGTAGTAGAGGGTCCATCCATCACGGTAGTCGAAGTAGTGGGTACATGTTCAGCCGGGGGCACCACACCTCCATCTTCATCATCACCATGTTCATGCTCCTCCTCCTGAAAGATCTCCTCGCCAAGCTCATCATCACCTACACACTCAAAGACAAGCTGACTACGTGGCTCTGTCTCGTCGAAGGTTACCTCGCAAGTCTCCACGATTTGGTTAGTGTCAAGATTGAGCACACGATATGCTCTAGAATGAGATGCATAACCAAAGAAAATACCATCGACGAGACCTAGCCTCAAACTTATCTAACTTCTCCGCCTTTCTTCCGAATGAAACACTTACGACCAAAGACATGGAAGTGACTCACCTTGGGTGTGCGACCATGCATCAACTCATAGCATGTCTTCTTCTTGTGCACTCGAGGTATATCCTCGTTCGACACATAGCACACGGTATTCACCGCCTCGGCCCAATACCTCCTCGGAGTCCTATGCTCATCAAGCATCGTCCGAGCCATCTCGCACAAGGTCCTGTTCTTCCTTTCCACAACACCATTCCGGGGAGGCGTATACGGCCTCGAAAAGCGGTGCGCAAGACCCAAATCATGGCAAAAGGTTTCAAAACGAGAGTTTCGAATTCGAGCCATTATCACTTCGGGTAGCTCGTATGGCATCTCCGTGCCTCTCGTTCCTCAACCTCAAGACTAGATCTCGAACAAAACCAAACGTCCCCCCCTTATCCTCGAGAAAGAACACCCACGCATACCGAGAATAGTCGTCCACCACAATAAGGACATACCACTTCCCACCGCGAGATCGCACACGAGCCGGGCCAACAAGGCCCATATGGAGCAGCTCGCATGGACGCCCAGTCATCACATCGGTGAGAGGTGGGTGAGAAGAGGCTACCATCTTGGCATGCCTGCACGGCGCACAAACCAACTCTTTCTCAAGCCTCAACCGTGGCAATCCTCAGACCAAATTGAGTTTATTCAAGCGAGACAAAAGGTCAAAGCTCAAATGACCCAACTTCCTATGCCACTTCCACAACTCACTCGAAGAACCAGCCAAGAAACAACGCTCCACACCCGAAGACTGAGAAAATCAGCACGAAACACCTGACCCTCGGGAACTACCATACAGACAAGGTCCTCTCGAGAGTCCAAAATCCGAGAACCACCTGGCTGAAACAACACCTCAAAGCCCTCATCCAACAACTGGGACACGAAAAGCAAATTGTACCCCAGCGATTGAACAAGAGCAACACGCCTCAGAGTGATCTTGTCACTCACTTTGATCTCACCTTCTGAAAGCACACGTCCATGCCCATTGTCCCCAAAGGTGATGTACCTCTTAGTCACCACCGGGGCGAGACTTGAGAACCACCCCCTGTCTCCGGTCATATGCCTCGAGCAACCGGAGTCAATCAACCAAATGTTCTTCAAGTCTCCCACCTGAAATTCAAAAACGAGCACGTGAGCGAACAAACGACTCAGCACTGGGGTTAGTACCAAAAGAGTAAAACCAGTGCCGAGCCATTTGCTCGAAAGTGGGGTTAGCACCAACCAAAGCATCGTGAATGTTTAGCCCTCTTGCTTTATCTTATGGAGGGGCATAAGTTCCTTTTTGTCGCAAAGACATTTCATGTACCATTTATAAATCTGAAAATGAAATGAAAAATGCTTGGAAAATATGCTCCCATGTCATATGTGCTGAAATTAATTTGCTTTGGGTGCTAAACCGTTGCATGATGCCTACCAATGAGAAGTCTCATACATAGAAGTAGGCACATGGCTCGGTGGCTTTGACATGACATGAGGTGCTTGTGGGTGTTTGTGATGGTCTTATGATTAGAATGGCTATCCTAGCATGAAGTTTGTGTGGCTTTGCCATTTTGACATGTTTTGCTCATGTTTAGGTTTTTGCTTGTGAGAGAGTAACTTTTCGCAAAATTACTCAAATCCTATTTAGCCTTGTCCAATGATTGTGAAACTTAATGATCACGTAGTTAAGGTCATTACGAACCTGTAGAGTATCTAACTTGCTCATTTGGACCTGTGTAGCTCCTTGTGTTGAATTTTGTATATTTGAGAAGCTATATGTTGAAAGTTTTCGCATTTTGCCTTGATTCATGCATTGTCAACAAGGGGGAGAAGTTTGTGCATGCTTTGGGCACATGGAAGTGTTTGGAAGGTGTTCCAATTGGTTCGGGCAATTTTTGAGCAGTTTGGTGTAGGGCCGGTCACATGGGCCGGTCTAACCGCCCCCAGGCAGTCAGATGAATGGTAGGCGGTCTAACCGCCTGGGGTAGGCGGTTTAACCACCCTGGGCAGAGTGAGCAGGTTTCTGCTCTTTTTTGCATTCCCGTGTTGCATTGTTGCATTTGTTCAGGGGGAGTGTGCTTTGGCTCAGGTGGAGCTTGCATATGTGCAGGGGGAGCTCTTTGTGGTGTTCGAGCTTTGGTTCAGTGATTTGCGCTCTTTGTTTGAGCATGATTTTGTCTCGGATGTGTCGAGCCGTTGCCCTTGCCTAAGGGGTCTGAGACTTGTCTTCTTCAAGTGATCTTGCTCTTCGCCTTTCTTTGGCTTTCGATCACTTGTTGAGGTTTCTTTTTATTTGTTTCTTTTCCTTTCCTTTTCTCTTGTGTTACTTCATGTGGGTGTTGTCAATGCACTCATCAAGGGGGAGATTGAGGACCATGTGTGGTTCGAGGACCGGTGGATGGTCGCTTCCTTGTGTGATGAGTGATTGACAACGTTGTGTGGACTGATTCATGGCTAAGTATTGCAGGTGCAGGATGCGGCTTGACTCGTGTTGGTGCAGGTGAAGAACAAGCACGAAAGGTCATTGCCGGTGAGGCCTCCAGGTGTGGAGAAGACAAGGAGGCTTTGTTCGAGGGACCCGGTGGCCAGTGGGGTCAAGTGCGGGCCGCATGGTGGCATGAATAGCTAGATGAAGTCGTGGACGGTCTCTTGGTAGAGCCTCAAAACCAAGGTCGAGCCGGGACTACGTGGGAGCCAAGTAATGAGTGGAGATTTGCGGAGGCTACACCGAGTTCACGGGGTTTGCAGTGGTTCACCAGAAAACCACTGGGTCACTTGGTTGAGCCACAAAACCGAGGCCGAAGATTCGACGAGGAGGTGCGGCCACATAGGCCGGTTAAACCGCTCAAGAGGGGCGGTGAGACCGCCTGGGGCCGGTCAGATCTCCCGGGCCGATCTAACCGCCCAGGGGGGCGGTCTGACCGCCCTTGCCGCCGGCGTCAAGATGCTTCAAAGCGGAGGACACGCGTCGGGATCGCAAGGCTTGCGTCAAGGCTTAGTAGGTTGCGGTCGCCGGGCATCCGTCCGATGCAGAAATTCCGAAGACTTCCAAATCCGCCCTTGAGGGGCTTGTATCCCTAGTTATTAGGTGAGGGTAGTTTAGTCTTTTGGGTGCCTCCATATATACTCTTGAGTGGATGGATGGCATCCAACTCTTGGAACCCATATCTCATTTGTTTTTCCATTTTCGTTCTCCTTTTTCCCTTGTTTCTCCTAGGACTAGCTTGAGAGCTTCATGTGAGATCTAGAGAGAGGGATGGATGTTTGGGTGGCAAGCTAGACCTTGTACGAACCTTCATGGTATGTATAGATGGTTCGGCGTTGTTCCTCAAGGTGGTTTTCTCGCTCTCCTTTGTGTTGATTTTCGGAGCTCTTTGTTGGCGGTGTTTTGAGAATGATTTCTTGGGGTCTTTGGTGGGTGTCACGTATGGGGATCTCGTGCCTCTTTGGCTGATGAATTTGCCCGCAAATCTCTTTTGAATCGGACTTGATTTGGTGGTTTTTCGAGTTGGGCGTGTTCTTGACCTAGAGAGGCGATTTCTTTGATTCCTCTTGATTGTGAGCATTTCGGGTTGATTCCTTTTAGGTAGAGGTTGCCCAGGAGGTAACCCAGCTAATCCCGAAGTTTCGCTGCAATCCGTGGAGTGATTCGGGAGATCGGGCGCGAGGAAGTTAGGGATTGACCCGCGGGCTGTTTTTCTGGGAGAGGCTGTCTAACCGCCTGGAGGGGGCGGTCTAACCGCCCTGGGCTTTTCCGGGTCAAAGTTTTGTTTCGCCGGATTTACCTCTATGAGTTTGTTCACCTTGATCAGAGGAGCGTCTGGGTGAAATTTCGGGTCGTTCTCGTGCCATTTGCTAGGTGTTCTTGTTTGGAGTTCGTTGCTGGGTACAGGAGGTTAGACCGCCCCTGGCAGCCGGTCTAACCGCCCCTAGGCCCCTGGGTGGAGTTTTGGTTTTCACCAAGATTTTCTGGTAGCTAGCAACGAAACCGTGGTGCGTTTTTGGTGCTCGAAAGAGGTGTTCGGAGGATTTCTTGGTTGCCTGGTGGAGGCGGTCTAACCGCCCCCCATACCCGGTCTAACCGCCCCCCTCTGGACAGCCGACTTTCGAGTTGTTTCCGATGTCCTGGTGCGTGTGCGCTGTGGTTGCTGGTAGTGTTTGTTCTAGGACCAGTAGCACTCCAGTGGCTACGTGGTTTTGGCAAACAGAAGGTAGAAGTGCGGAGCGTGTGATTTTGGGGTCCGACCGAGCGAGTTCATCTTGTCGGAGTTTCAATCTCCTTCGAGAAAAGTTTTTATCGGCTCTCATTCACTCCCCCCTCTCTGGTCGCCTAATCGGTCCTTCATAGGGTCACTCAGCACAGACTGCTGTGAGTAGTACTCGATCCCGCTGGGCAAAGACACAAACCAAATGGCCAGAAGACAAGTTGACTGCAACTAGACATGATGCCAATTTTTGGCCTACCCCAGATGCTGCGAGGGATAGATTTGTATTGGTTTGTGGTCTCATTGCTCGGTACAGGGTGTCAATCAACAAGGCGGTTGAATATCTCTGACCAATTGAGAAGGACCATCTGTTCACAGTTTTGGAGGAAAAACTATATTACCCAGCCAATCTGGAAGAATCTGTTCGCAAGAAGGTAGTTAAAGCAGCTATATCATATATTGGAACCTTGCAACGGTAGTGAAGCATGCCTTTTTGCAGCAACAAGACTGGGACATGTTTGTGCAGGAAACCAATTCTCCTTCATTTCAGCAATTGAGCCAGGAGATGAAACAAAAGAGAGCAATGCATAATAAGCCACACAAGACGAGTAGAAAAGGTTATCGTGGTAAAAGGAAAGAGAGGAGGAGGATGCAAAGCTAGCTGCAGAAGGAAAACAAAAATGTTGGGAACTATTTCCTGGACGTTCGAGACCTTATATGCGGGCAAGGGTAGGGAAGAAGAGGAAGAATAGTAGTGAAGGAAGCGGAGGCATAACATTCAGTAACCCTATAGTGGTGGGGTAGCAGATAGGGTGAAAACACTTGCAGCTCAGGTTAGTGTTGGTCTTTCTCTAGGGTTAGGGAGGATGATATCCTCACCGCAGCACTTGAGACTCTAGAGCATCGATGTCGCGTCCGAGGCATGTCTAGTTCACTTGGCTGGGGTAAAGGGTCTGGTGAAGAGTTCGCGGAGGTGCAGATCAGTGTTGGGTTTTTAGATCCAGATCAGTTTACTTCCACAAATATTTCTTATCATTCTCGCCTTGTTACCAAAGCAATCTCAAATGCAATGAACAACGACTACGTGGCGAGTGCCTACTGCACTAGCCACTGGGTAACAGTTATCATCTGTATGAAGTTCAAAGAGGTTTGGTATCTAGATTCTGCTAAACAACATCCCCCACTAAAGTTCTCAATCCTCAAACCTGTTGTGAACTGGTCAGTATCTTGTAGGTTTTGTTCACAAAAATTCAATCTCTTAGTGTTTCTAATCGGTATTGCTGATCATGCATGGGCCATTGGTGATCATGCACCAGACGGAGTGACGAAAGGAAAGAAAAAAGTCAAAAGCCATACTAAAGCACAAAACAAATCTCACTGTAAGACCGAGATTTTTTATGGTCCCTTCTTACCTATTTGGTACTGTATTAACTTGTCATTTTGGTACCTCGATGCAGTGTGCTCAGCAGCCATGGGGTCCTCTTTGTGTGGATTCCATGTGGCATTCCAGATGTAAAGACTACTCGATGACATACCTGACATCAAGAAGGCTGTTGTGAGTACATAATAATGCTCAACCTTGTCTCTCCTCATATTATCCATTTGGTTTTAGAAACTGATTTCTACTTGTATTCTCATAAATGATTGTATTTTGAAGGATTTCAAATCTGCTGTAGATGTTTCCACAGAAGATCTAAAACATGTCCGAGAGATGTTGTGCGAGTACATTTTTAAGGAGACCATCAACCGATAGGGTAACTTCTACAATAGTGCACCGTGAGTTCATTGTAGCCAGAAACTTAAAACAGTCTTGTTTAGTCACGTGTTGTTGCATGAGAAACATGCATGGCTTGCCTGGTTGGGGTCAGATGCTGCCTGGTTCAGGTAGTTTTCTAATGACTCCATCCAAACAAGCCCTGATGAGAGTAAATTGAAACTTGATGTGATCCTAGCATATCTATAAATGTTATCTTCCTTGTCTATATTTGTGATGTGAGAATGTGCTTGTGATTTTTCCTTATTATGGTGGCTGCCATATCCTGGCTAGTTCCAGGATGGTAGGATGCAGCCCCTGATGGCTGCCAAATCCTGGCTGGTTCCAGGATGTAGCTAACAAGCAGGCAGGTTACTGTAGGAGTGGACTATGTATCTGTAATGGGCGTTAATTAAAGCTCGTTACAAACACTGATCAGTGAGTAGCGGGCTTCATTCAGAAAGCCCATTACAAACTTGCCAACAATGTAACAGGATGTGTAAAAGCCCATTACTAGTATTGACCACTGCGCCCCAGGACCTGGCCTGTTCATCGAGATATAGGAGACGCGGGTTGAAAGGAAGCGTCTCCTTTAATAGAGAGACAGCAGACAGGCGTGGAAACAGATGTGTCTCATTTCATCAAGACAGAGGAGATGCAGGTTAACAACACGCCTCTCCAATGTTGTTTTCACAGTAACGGGCTCTGTTTTCATGCTTGTTACCAAAGTTTAATGTGGGCCCAAAGAAACAGCCATTTCACGTGACTAGTGACTAGTTGTGGTAACGGTTATTGTTTGATGCCCGTTATGAATCCCAAATGTGCTGAGACGCGTGTGAAATAGAGGCGTCTAATTTTGTCTAGATAGAGGAGACGCAAGTACACTGCAGGCGTCTCTGATATTGAGCTACTGTAACGGGCTATGTCTTGGTGCCTGTTACCAAAGTTCCCTGTGCGCCTAGAGAAACAGTCATTTCACGTGACTGGTGGCTAGTTGTGGTAACGATCGTTGTTTGATGCCGGTTACGAATATGTGTTATCAGTAACGGGCATCTGCCTGTCACCTTTATTGTCTTATTTGTAACACTAGATTGGTAACACGCGCTTTGCCTGTTACCAAAGGAAATCTATGCCTGTTACTAAAGGAAGGTTTTCATGTAGTGATAGTTCGACGATCGAAAAACAATGACGCCAACATACTTCAGCATCTTGAGATACTCCTTGTTGAAATGGTAAAATCCAAAATTCTTGATGTACAGCAGAATCAACAGCACATAAAAACCATAAGCCAGATTTGGGAGACACAAGAGACTACTCACCGTCTGGAAATAAAGACGACCGTGCTTTTCACCTTCCTTCTGCGTCCGCCCCTCCACCACCCGAGCCATACCACAGTCCGGGCAAGGGACCAGTAGAAAGTCTCTTAGCTCACCGACTGAACCCAAGCTGATGGAGTGATTGCGGTTGCTCCAGCAACCATGATCCTGCTCCCACACGTGCACCTCCAGACGAATCGGCATAGTGTGACATGTGCGCGACGGCAGGGAGGACGGGCGAGCGGCAGCGGTGGAGCTCAGATCAGGAAAGAAGAAGGGGGGCGGGTCGGGGCGGATGCATATTCATTCGGCCAGGGGCATTTCAGACAATGGAGCACTTGTTGGCGACGAGGGTTAGTGTACTAGCGTCGCTGGGGCGGATGCATATTCATTTGGCCAGGGGCATTTCTGACAATGGAGCACTTGTTGGTGACGAGGGATTGCCTACCAGCGTCGCCAGGGCGGATGCATATTCATTCGGCCAGGGGCATTTCGGACAATGGAGCACTTGTTAGCGACGAGGGTTTGTCAGCCCGCATTGCCTTTGTCGGCGGGCAGGCTACAGTTATCTTTTTTTACATCGTCTTCTGACACTGACACGTGGGCCTGACACTATTTTTTTATGAATTGAAACTTGCTTCCCTCAAATATCAGAACCCGTAAACAACACCAAAAAATTCGTAAAAAATACAAATAAGTCATAGTTGGTAATTTAGTTTTTGAATAAAATATCAACACCCACCAAATTGTTTAAAATTATATTTTTTATCTCTTGTTTACAATACAATAATTATAATAATGTCTTAGTGTGTTCTAAAAATTCTACAAACTAACTTGGCAACATAATTTAAGTCCCTAAGCTTGTCTACAAAAATTCATATGGTTTCAAAAATAGAAGATTGTACTTGTGTACAAATGTCTACATCTCTCACACCGTTTCTTAGAATGTTACTTCAACATTGAAGTTTTCCATACTTTAAAACATGTCCGAACTCATATGCATTTGAAGTTTTAACATAACCTTATGTTCACCATAAGATTGCAAAATGCAAAGTTTCATTAGTAATGGTTATGTAAAACAACTATTATTTCTATGGTGTACCTATAAGGAACAATATAAGGTGTATAAGTAACAGCCAAGAAACGAAATTACATACGAAAAATGTCATAAATGAATAGATGTTGATTTTAGAAAAATTCGGAAACAAATATTATCAAATTTGGATTACGGTTGACGGAGAAATACGTGATACAAAATTGGATTGCAGATTAAAAGGGGAAAATCAAATTGTTCTTCATTCGAAAAGACCTGGCCCCGCCCCTTAATTGGCGACGGGTGGTTGTTAATCATTGTATCATTAGCGCATCCGGACCATTTTAATAAACGCTTTGCCCCGCCTGCCGCCTTCTATCCCCTTCTTCGGCCTCCACCTTCCTCGTCCCCGTCACAGCCTTGTCTCCATCGCAGGCTGGCCCGTGACTCTAGGGGGAGGTTCTGCAAGGAGGAGGCCCCGCGGCCACGTTCTCGTCCGTCTTCCTCAATTTTGTCCGCCACCCCCTCTAAGAGAGTGAGGGTCCGCGGCGAGGAAGAGGAGCCGTCCCAGCGCGCCGCCCTCGCGCGTCTTTATCGGTGCTCCATGGAAGAGGCTGGTTCTTCGTCGGCCCGGGGGATGAAGCCGTACACGTGTGCAAGGGCCAAGTTGGCGGACTCTAGTGATGCCAGCCATGGAGAGGCAGGGTTTTTTCCTCAATGTGAAGGAAGAATCGATCCACGCGCATTGAGGTGAGCGCGGACTCCTCCGGCGACGACCCGGGCAGAAGAGTTGTGGTAGATCTCATCTCCTTCAGCGACGCTCCGACAACAACTCCGGCGACGATTCTTAAGACCAGGCAAGTTATGAAACCATCACACATGATTTGTCCTTGTACCCATCTTCACTGATCAATTGTTCTAATGCATCAATTTCCATTTGTTGTAAGAAGTTGTTGCACATGACATTGGCAAGATTTGGACTGAAATCAACAAGCTCAAGTAATCTGCTAAAGAGAAGTAGGCAAGTTTTGAAATGAGTTAGAGCTAAATAGTTTTCTTGTAAACTACAATTGTTATGAAGCTTGCATCAACAAGATTTTTTCCTTTGTTTTAGGAATGTGCTATTACTCAGGATGACATTGACTACATCTGGAAAGGAATCGACAAGCAGGATGAGCACCTTAAAGCCGCACAAAAGAGGCAGGAGATTGAACTTCTAAAGAAAAATGTTGAGCTAGCAGGTAGAGTTGCAAAACTAGAGACAGGGCTAGTTGAACTTGAGGCACCAGCAGAAAAGAAGCCATCCAGCTAACTAGTTCCCTTGCAGCTACAATGTAGTCTCGTGATGTGCCCAGCTGATGTAGTCTTATTTTGGTTATGTGCCCTGCTGATGCATATTAGATGTGAATATGTTTGTTATGAGATAGTTTGCTTGGTGATGTGAGCTTGTGATGCATGTCATATGTGAACATGTCATGCTATATCAACAGTCACAATTGTTTGCTTTGGTGATGTGAACTTGTGATGCATGTCATATTAGAGCCCATAAACAACACCTAAAAGTTCGTAAAAAATAAGAAAAATTCATAGTTGGTAATTATTGATGGTTGATTGACGTAGTCAAGGGACCCTTCTTCCCTTAAGTGTGAGAACCCAAGGTATCCAATCCGTGGAGCAATGTGCAACGGAAGGATTCAATCTAGTAAAGCAAGGAAAGCTATCTTTTGAAGAACCAAATTGCATCTAATCTAAGAGATCACCAAGAAAACACATATATTCTACTAACTTAAGATGTAGCAAGAGAAATCAAAGAGATAACCGATCTAGGGAGTCTAGATCATACTTCTGGTTCGATTCTAAAGACGCCCGCCTTTTGGAGCCACCATTCTATCACAACGCACTCCTATTCGTGCGGGTTAGCCTAGGGCGAGTTTGATAAGTACAAGTTGAAAACACTTGATCGGTCTGGTATGCACCTCTAGCCACCGTGGCTACAAGAGCACCCTATGCAATATATCTTAAGTATAGATTGAGGAAGAAGCAAAACTAAGGGAGAACAAAATCATCGCGAAGGCACTTGATCACTAGAAATCGGATTCACTGTACAACTTCCCCATGAATGATTACATGAACAAGATCACCACCAGGATCCTACCATGATCTTGATCCTTGCTCCAGAGCTCCGACATGGTCTTCTATGCAAGGTTCCCACGTCGGCTAGGGAGACCCTAGACAACTAGCAAGACCATCCTCTCCGAAATGGTGTCCCTCAAGCTTCTCTGCTCCTCGGCGGCGGATGACGAAAAAATTGATGTGTGGCTCTCGGCCAGGGGCCTATAAATAGTCCGATTGGTGGCTAGGTCAAAGGGGGGGCCCGACTGGGCCTCAAAGTGGGCTGGGCCGGACTAGGCCCACTTCGGCCCAGCGCACGGCCTCCTTTGCCCAGTGTTGCTTCCCGAGTCTTCTAAAGTATTCCCCAAAATGCATGTGGGCCCTTGACGTAAGTTTCTCTGCGGTTTAGATGAAGCTCCTTGTCCCACAAGATACGACATTTTTCTGACTGGGTCCTCGGAGTTTTACATCTTCTCGGGTTTGGTCCTTGGGCTTCTGTGAGTCATGTTCACTTCATTGCTTGACTTGCACCGGGCTTCAAGGTCTTTTCACGAGGTGGTTAATGATCTTAACCCGGAAATCTTGCTTTCAACACTAAATTCGTGCATAAACACCAAAACAACCGACATGCACAAACGAACTTGATATACCAAGGGGGTTAGTACCAATGTATAAGATATAAAATTCATACCAACACCGAAGCTAAACTCATGGATAGGTTGACGGAATTTCACCGTCAATAGTAATTTAGTAATTGAATAAAATAGCAACAACCACACTTGTTTAACCAAATTTTTAAAAACGAGACCATTTGTCGGGCATACTCCCGAGTACTCATGCAAGGAAGGAAGAAGACGGACTCCTATTAGAATTCCCCTGTAATCCTACTAGGACTCGTTCCGTGTAATCCTACTAGGACTCCTACCTTGTAGCCGACTAGGAACCCGCCCCCTGGACTATATAAACGAGGGCCGGGTACCTAGCCAGGCACCTGAACAAACCAACACCAAGCGCAGGGCGCCATACTTGATCCCCCAAATAGGACGTAGGGTTCGCCACCTTGGCAGCATGAACCTGTATAAATCTTGTGTCCCGTGTCCTTGTGCATACCTTCGAGTTCTCGGTCTCCCGATCACGATCCTCACCGCACAATCTACTACCTCGGGTACCCCCTTGGTAGGTTTGTCGGTCTAAAGCACCGATAGCTGGCGCGCCAGGTAGGGGTGATCATCACCACCGGGCAAATTCGAAGGACCTCTCATCATCAAATCAATCTACTCGGTGTAACACAGTCCGTCGAGTCCAACCATGCCTAGCAACTAGCAAGGTGTCTGCTGCCTGCCTGCTATGATTGCTACTGGGTTTCCAAAGTCAAATCAGGACAAGTTCATCTACAAGATGAACCTCGAGCGGTGTGATTGCTTACTCCATCAAGCACATCGTTGAGTTCAAATTCAGATCGGAAAGCTCCTGTCCGTTGTCGTCGAGTTCGAATTGGACAGCTCATGTCCATCACAATTTACTAACTCATCGAATCCCTATTGGTGTTTCCCTCGGCACCATCGAGCAAATTTTTTGGTTCCGTCCTGGAGTCAAAGCTGACAGCACAGCCGCATCAAGCATCTTAAAAAAATTTGGGCACCAAGACCGAGTTCTACTAGTCATGGTGACTATTTCAATTCGTATTTAATATGGATTGAACCTCCAGCAGCAATAACAACATCGGATACAGCACACACGCAACAAGACATGGAGCACTCTCGCTGGGTTGCTGGTGCAAAACGAAATTTTGGAGCATTTTGCTACGCACACACGAAAGTCTACTAGATAACTGAAGACCAATTTGCTTGGTGCACACAGAAGACGCACACACGTCGCGACTACATGAACTCCGGTCGCAGCGGCTCTACTTCAACTACACCATGCGCAGTGACTACTCATCTCCCAGTCGCACGGGTTCTACATCAACTACACTGTGTGCCGTGACTACTCGTCGTGCGTCCGGTCACTGCATCTCGCGGCGCGACTACTCGTCGTCCGGATTGCACCTGCTCTACTGCGCCTATGCCGTGCATCCGGACGCGTCATCTCGCCGCTCGACTTCTCGTCAGTCGGTCGCACTGCCTCTCGCCGTGCGTCCGGCCACTGCGTCTCGCGGCGTGACTACTCGTCGTACGAATTGCACCAGCTCTACTGTGCCTATGTCGTGCATCCGGACGCACCGTCTCGATGCTCGACTTCTCGTCAGTCGGTCGCACTGGCTCTCGCCTTGTGCCCGGTCATTCCGTTGTGCGTCGTGACTACCTGTCTCGCGGCCGCAACGGATATACTTCGCCTACGTTGCGCGTCTGGGTGCCTCGGCACATCGTGCGGCTCGTCGTCGACTACTTCGCCATGCGCAGGCTCGTCGTCGACTACTTCGACTACGCCACGCATCCGGGTGCCTCGGCACGTCGCGCGGCTCGTCACATAGCTCGTCATGCCGAACGTCGTCGACTACTTCGCCTACGCTGTGCGTCTGTGTGCCTCGGCATGTCGCGCGGCTCGTCAGGCGGCTCGTCGTCGACTACTTCGACTATACCGTGAGTCCGGGTGCCTCGGCACGTCGCGCGGCTCATCGCGCCACTTGTTGTCAACTTCCACTACGCCGCGTGTCCGGGTGCCTCGGCGCGTTGCGTGGCTCGTCATGATGTTCGTCGTCAACTTTGACTACGCCGCGTGTCTGGGTGCCTCGGCACGTCACATGGCTCGTCGCGCGGCTCGTCGTCGACTAGTTCGCCTACGCCACATGTCCGGGTGCTTCGGCACGTCGCGAGGCTCGTCGCGTCCTCGTCATCGACTTCTTCTCCTACGCCGCGCGTCCTGGTGCCTCAGCACGTCACTTGGCTCGTCGTCGACTACTTCGCCTACGCCGCACGATTGGGTGCCTCGGCATGACACACGGCTCGTCACGTGTCTCGTCGTCGACTACTCCGTGCGCCGCAAATTCGTCTTGCGGCCACAATGGCTCTACTTCAGCCACGTCGTGCGTCGCGACTACTTGTCTCACGGCAACAGTGGCTCTACTTCGAGTACACCGCGCGCCGCCATGACATTGTCTTTTGGTCGCATCGCGTCGACCATTCATCTCGACTAGTTTTCCAAACTAGTCGAGAATGGCAGTCACGCCCCCAACAACTAGTCGGAATCAACTCTGAGTAGTCAACTTTAGCAACAACTGTCGCGGCTCCATCGCCGACCGCCATGGCTTCATCAACAGTCTGCCCAGGCAGCAACAGCTAAGTCATTTATTTAAATGATTATTGTTTTTCTTTATCTTGGTTTGTTCTCTCATCATGTAGGACTACTTGCTGACTACTCATTTGTGTACGCTTCTTGGCGGGTTTTCACGGGAGCTACACTCTGCTGACTACTCTTGGGGTATATCAATCAAGTCACCACGAGTCTACTTCATCAACTCGGGGGCTATCCCTAGGAGGCAGCTTCTAAAGTCTGCTATGCACGGCAATCTAAAGTCGACTTCTAAAGTCACATTCTAAAGTCCGCTCTGTGCGGCAACTTAAAGTTGACTCTGGTCGCACCTTCGCCTGCTTCGGTGGCATACTATTTATGTAAGCTTCGATGGAACCTAGCTGTAAGTGGCCCTCGGGTCCTAGCAATGATGGAACCTAGCTGCACGTGGTCTTCACACTTTGTACCACGGGTCTAAGTACCCTAAGTACTCGTGCTCCGTACCTTGGGTCTGAAATCCATGGCCCAGGTACACAAGTCGACTCTGGTCGCACCTTCAAGCTCGATCCTGCGGCAACCATACCTTGGGTCTGAAATCCATGGCCCAGGTACACAAGTCGACTCCGGTCGTACCTGCAAGTCCACTACGGTGGTAACCGTACCTTGGGTCTGAAATCTATGGCCTAGGTACACAAGCCGACTCCGGTCGCACCCTCAAGCCCACTCTGACGACAATTGTATCTTGGGTCTGAAATCCATGGCTCAGGTATTCAAGCCCACTCCAGTGGCACATGCCAACGCTAACAGTCGCACCCAAGCCCACTCCGGTGGCACAAGCCGACTTCGGTCGCAATCTTAAGCCCGCTCTGGCGGCAAAACTACTCGTTTCTCTGATTTTTTCGCTTTGGCTTTCCGGAAAGTGCTTTTCATTTTTTGCATCTTAAGTCCACCCCGTGTGGCGCAAAGTCGACTACTGGAGTCACATCTAAAGTCTGTTTCACACAACAATCTAAAGTCGACTTCTTCAGTCACATTCCAAAGTCCGCTTCGCGCGGCAACTAAAGTCTACTTCGGTTTTAAAGTCGCATCTCAAAGTCCGCTCCACGCCGCACAAAGTCGACTTCAGTTTTCAAATCGCATTCTAAAGTCCGCTCTGCCTGTCGGGCATACTCCTCGGGTACTCATGCAAGGAAGGAAGAAGACGGACTCCTATTAGAATTCCCCTGTAATCCTACTAGGACACATTCCGTGTAATCCTACTAGGTCTTCTGCCTTGTAACCGACTAGGAACCCGCCCCCTGGACTATATAAAGGAGGGTCGGGTACCTAGCCGGGCATCCTGAACAACCCAACACCAAGCGCAGGGCGCCATACTTGATCCCCCAAACAGGACGTAGGGTTCGCCACCTTGGCAACCCGAACCTGTATAAATCTTGTGTCCCGTGTCCTTGCGCATACCTTCGAGTTCTCGGTCTCCCGATCACGATCCTCACCGCACAGTCTACTACCTCAGGTACCCCCTTCGTAGGTTTGCCGGTCTAAAACACCGACACTGCCGGCATCTAAAGTCGACTTCGGTCGTATCTAAAGTCCACTCTGACGGCACGACTACTTCTCAAGCTCCACGGCTCGATGCCAAACTACTATTCGGAATCTCTCCATCTCGGGGGCTGCACTCAAATTACTACTTCGACCCCAACGCCGGCAGATGATTCTCCGGTCGGGTCAAGTACTACTCTTCTACTACTTCGTCATGCGCCAGTGGGGTCAAGTGCGGGCTGTATGGTGGCAAGAAAAGCAAGACAAAGTCGTCGATCAGAGCCGATGCAGGGTAGCGGCTCACAACTGAAGCCTGCATGTGGGGTTTGCGGCTGTTCACCAGAAAACCGCCGGGTTACTTGGTTCAGCCACAAAATCAAGGCTAGAGGCTCGGCGGGCGGAGATGGGATTCGGGCGTGCCGAGAAGTTTCGATGCTGGCAGACGCGTGGCGGGATCGCAGGGCTTGCGTCGGGAGGACGCGGTCTGCGGCTACGGCGTGGTCGTGCGATGAAGAGGAGTGCTACATGACCTATTTGCCCCTGAGGGGTTGTATCACACTTAAGTACTAGGGGTAATGTGGTCATTTGCCTGGTCCGGAGGGGACTCATATATATTAGCTCTAGGGTCTTTTGGGGCATAGCATCCCCTAGGGACGCTTCACATCTTCCCCAAATATCTCCTCAAGAGCTTCAGCCGTTTGGGAGATCCATGGACAGATAGATGCTTTGGTGTTTTCGGTTTCAGGCTCGGGCTGCTGTTCCTATTCCTGGCGGACCGTCCGCGAGTAGCAGGCGGACTATCCACGTGGTGAAGTTCGTCCAGGCGTTCTTCGTGTTCATCGCGCGTTCTTGAGCATTTTCGTTTTGATCCGGTTGGCTAGCTGTTTTCGACCGGGAGGTGATTCGATCCTGGACGTCGCGGATTGTCCGCGTGGCACCAGTTGCTCGCAGACCGTCCAAGGGTCAGTTACGGACCGTCTGCGTTTCGGTGTGCTTGTTTCGCC
Source organism: Cenchrus americanus (assembly GCA_947561735.1). Lineage (NCBI taxonomy): Eukaryota > Viridiplantae > Streptophyta > Magnoliopsida > Poales > Poaceae > Cenchrus > Cenchrus americanus. Next base: position 141,048,543 of record OX387240.1, read on the forward strand.
GTTCTGTTGTGATTAACGGACCGTCCACCCAAGGGTAGCAGACCGTCCGCGCGGTGACCACGGACCGTCCGCTCGGTGATCGCGGACCGTCCGCCCCAGGGTCGCGGACTGTCCGCCAAGGTGTTCGCAGGACAACTAAGTCCATTGCTTCTTTGAGTTTCGCTTTTCGCTTTGGGATCGTTTGGGGTTTGTTCCTAGGGTTGGTAGGTACCCTGTGACTACGCGACCTTGACAAAATCTTGGGGGAATCCTTGGTTCTGATTTTGGAGTATCGACCGAGTTCTCCCCTTGGAAAAGAATTTTTATCGACTCCCATTCACTCCCCCCCTCTCTGGTCGCCTACTCGGTCCTTCAACCGCCGAAGGTCGCTTGCGGAACTTCGAGCTAGAGTCACCGACGATGCCAGAGGTGTCGGCATCCTGCTTGCCGTCGTGGTCAAACTGGTTGACCAGGGCTTCCTCTGTGTCGATCAGCTTGTTGACAACCTCCATGAGTGGCGTGACCTTCGTGGCGCCAGACTCGTGGATATTCTCAAAGACCTTGCGGTCCCTTAGACCTTTCTTGCAGCTGTTGACGACCTAGTCGTCCCAAACGTCGACGCAGGTGTTACGGTTCTCGAAGAACCTGTTGTTGTAGTCCCGTAACCACTCACTGGGCTTCATGGTCACCCTCCTGAGGTTGAAGGCATTGCAGGGGCGATTGTACGTCGCCTGGAAGTTCGATGTGAAGGCCTGACATAGGTCGGCCAAAATGTGATGGTGCCTGCTGGGAGGTTGTTGACCTAGAGCGAAGGTGCGTTGCCCATCACCAGCGGGAAGTAGGCCGCCATGTGGTCAAAGTTGCCGTCGGCCGCCTTGACGGCAACGTAGTAGGTCAACAACCAAATGTTGGGGTCGGAGCGGCCATCGTACTTCTGGATGTTGGGCTTGAAGTTGTCGGGGTAGGCAACCAATTGGAGACGTGGCGCCAATGCGGGGAAGGCCGTGATCGCCATGTCGTCGCCACTGTCGCCGACCTGAACTGCATCGTCGTCCCGCGCTGTAGCCAGGATCTGGGATCTAGGCTGTCGGTCCGAGCTACAGACTGGTCCCTAGGGATGGCCGTGGTCGGCCTCGTACTAGGCACGCTGCCGGTTCTCGACGTCATGGCATTCGCGCTCCTCACACTCCATAATCTGGTGGATGACGCCCGGAGGACCGTACTCGCGATCGTAGTCAAGGCGACGTCGGAGCACTCGCTCCTCACGTTCACGGTGGCATTGGTCAAAGTATCCGCGAGCGTCGTGACCACACCGGTTCTTGTCGAGGTTGGCGCATAGGTCGACACCTGGCGTGGCATTCGCTCGGGGCTGGTTGACCTCCTCTTGGATCATGGGGAGCCTACTATGCGCAGGCTGATTAGATCGGCTGCACGAGTGCTGTCTCGACGTAGATGCAGCCGATTTGGACGTCGCACTCTTCTCCTCCACTAGAGCTGTGGCGACCCGGACGTAGGCCATGGCTACTTCGGCCTCAGGCGAAGGGTTAGCCTACTGGAGACGTGCCAACGCCGCACCTAGCTTGGCCTGGGGGCTGTTGAACGTCGGGAGCCCCGCCTCTTAGAACTTGAGGCGTAGGTCGTGGGCACATGGGGGTACCGCCTGGCGTTGCTCTTCCGCCCGCCTATGGGCGCGGTTCGCGTTGGCTTGGATCCGACATGCCTCCTCGTAATCTGTCGCGCCGACCCGTGATGCGTCGTTCGCTAAGACCACCAAGACACACCACCGGGTGGATCTGTAGTCGTTGGGTGGGATGCGTATCCGGGCCTTCTAAAACTCACCGCCGTCCGGAGACGTGGGAGCTTGTGTGGCACACGAGGCGTCGCGCTTCTTATCGATCTTCTTCCGTAGCCGCTAGCCACGGAGTGTATGCCGTGCACCCATGTGGTAGATGCACGATACGTCTAGCAGATCGCGACGGGCGCGAGTTTCGACCTTGAGGTCGCCGGATGGTTGCTGTCGCCCAGATTGGATATGGATCGACTTCGCCGCCTGTCGAGTGTACACGTCGCTGGGAGGCTGTAGACCGAATGGGAAGGTCTTGCGGTGCGACGGATCTCGCATTGAACGCTGAGCCCTTTCGCAGATCTGGAGGGTTTCCTCCATCATGTCGATGACGCGCTCCTTTCCTTGGACGATATCATTGGGTCTGGGCGGGTGGGTCTTCGACTTCTTGCCAGAGCTGGGGGCGGCGTCAGAGGTCGCCGGGGCCTTCACGGAGGCCGTTGGTGAGGTCACCACCAGCAGCGCGGTCGAGGTCACTGTGAAGGAACCGAAGCAGATCTCCACGAGCTTGGAGAGGATGTCTGCCATGCTCGCCGGAAAATGACGCCAGATCAGGCTGCCATGCTGCACAGCGAGTTCCTGATCTCCCCTACCTGGTGCGCCAACTGTCAGGGGGTGAGACCTGGATAGATCCGTAAAAGGGGCTACTCAAGCGGTTGTAGGTTGACTAATGGATGAACTCGGAACTCGACGAGTATGGCCTCCGGAGAGTAAAACCCTACGTCCAGTGTGGTGGGATTATGTGGAAAGTGATCTCCCCTCGACTGGAGCTCTAGGCCGCCTTATATGGCCGGCGGTCTAGGGTTTCCATTTGAGGTCGGTGGACCCTCATCGAGGTCGGTTACAGATTTAGGAAGGTCACCTTCCGTAATGACAAAGTGGATCCCGCGATCCTCGGGTCTACTGGCGGTGCCGCCGCCGTGATCTATGGAGAAGCTTGCTCCGCAAGCCTGGCAGGTCGTCAAAGGTCTTCCAAGGTCGCCAGGATTGTGGATAATGTCTATGGGCCCACTTGCAGGTATGCAGGGCTTCTGGCAGGTTGGGTCCACTTGTCAGGGGCCTATGGGACCATGGCCGGTGGGGACCCATGGGTACCCAAGTCTCACAATCAGGCTCCTCAGTGACCTGGAAACATTGCAGAGTGACGTACCCCCGCCGGGCAGTCGCGACGTCCTCATGGCGGAGGCTGAAGATGACTGGCGCCTCGACTTCATCACCTACATCCTAGAGAAGTGTGTCCCTGAAGATAAGGTCGAGTGTGAGAAAATCGTCAGGCGCAGCGCCAACTATGTCGTCCTCGGCACCGAGCTGTATTGGAGGTCTGCCTCCAATGGTGTGTTGATGAAGTGCATCCTCCGATCTGACGATCTTCAGCTACTACAAGAGATCTACGGCGGGGAATGTGACAACCACGCAACCTCTGCAAATCCAGTGGGGAAAGCCTTCGGGTCAGAATTTTACTGGCCCATCACCCTGGCCGACGCCCAAGACCTGGTTCGGCGATGTAAAGGGTGCCTGTTCTTTGCCAAGTAGCAGCACATCCCAACCCCAGCTTTGCGAACAATCCCTCCGTCCTAGCCCTTCGCCATATGGGGCCTCGACTCGGTGGGCCCCTAGCGGCTACAAACATATCCAGTGGTGGTGGACAAGTTCACCAAGTGGATTGAAGTCCGAGCCGTCGCTACAGTGATGTCGAAGGAGGTAGCAAAGTTCATAGAAGACATCACCCACCGCTTCGGTGTACCCAACAGGATCGTCACCGACCTAGGAACGACCTTCACAGGGCCTGACTTCTGGGATTTCTGCCAAGACAGCCTCATCGACGTCTACTACTTCTCGGTGGTGCACCCGCACTGCAATGGCCAGGTCGAGCGAGTGAACAGCATGGTGCTTCAGGGCATCAAAGACGGCATCTTCGAAGATGCCTCACAATGCGCCACCAGATGGTTGGCTGAGCTGCCTCACATGATCTGGGGCCTCCGGCCCAGGTCAGCTCGACTACAGGGTATTCACCCTTCTTCATGGTAGACGGATCGGAGGCTGTCCTTCCCAAAAACCTAGTTTTTGGTGCTCCGTGCATCCAACAGTACGAGGAGGGCACAGCCGAGGAGACGTGCAAGGTCGAACTTGACAACATCGAGGAACACTACGTAGCCGCCCTAATGCGGCACACGCGACATGAGCAATAGCTACGTCGCTACCATGACCACAATGTGCGCGAGTGGTCCTTCAACGTGGGAGACTTAGCCTTACATCACATCCAAGACACCAAGGGAATGCACAAGCACTCCGCCCCTTGGGAAGGTCCCTTCATTGTGATGGAGGCTGTCAGTCCATCGACCTACCGCCTCCAGTGGGCCGACGGCCAAGGTGTTCCCAACGTCTGGAATATCGAGCATTTACGTCGCTTCTATCCTTAGAATATCTGTATCACAATAAAGCTATGTACTCTACCCCTTTTTGTAATTTCAATACAATAAAGAAAGAGATCTCTTGATCTGTCAACCTGCTTTCTGGTCTCCTTTTTACTTTCAGCGTTTTCCCTTCCCCCTCGAAACGCTCGGGGGCTTGGTCTAGGTGAGGCCTTGAAACGCTCGGGGGCTTGGCTTTACCAACCTAAGGGTCTCACGACCTGAAGGGTCTTTTGTACATTTTACGCTTTCAAGTCCCCATCATATAGTTAGCCTTCACTTTCCTTATGAATGTTGCTAAGTCGCTGGCTCGCAGGACCTAGGCTCCAAGACCCCCCTCCTCGCGCCGGCTGTGCCTAAGTTCCCACGCTGGGCCACATAGTCGGTAAGTCGTTCCTCCACTGAGTTGGGTTAGCAAAGGGTCCCTCTTACGACTTGGTTATTTTCGAACGTACATAATGACAGTCTTTGCTATTCAAACGATGCATATATTTCATTATGGGCAACAACTTTAATATATTGCGAGTTTATTTACAACTGCTGCATCACGGCCTAACCCACGTCTAAAGTTCATTTCAACACCAATATTGTTAGTGCCAAAGTCGAACTTCTTGACGACCTCCTCCGCGGCCTCCATGATGTCTTCATGCCTCACAAGATCGGACAAGTCCACGTCCTTTGAGACCTTCTGCAGGTCGAATGACAGATCGTGGTACTTCACCGTCAACAGCACAGCAGCCGCCGCAAGGTTGGTGGTGTCCAGCAGAAAGCCCTTAATGCGGCCTTCAGCTTCATCCAGCCGGTCGAGCAACGGCTTTGGCTCGGCCCCCACCTCCTACAGAACACAGAGGTCCATGACATATTTAGCGGCGTCCTTGAGCTCGCCAAGCTCCTTCTCCAGACCTACATCCTGAGCAAGCAAACTTAGAAACACGCTCGCCTACCAGTTGCGGTACGTCGAGCCACCTCGCAACGATGAACAAGATGCTTACCATGGCGGACCTCCGCGGTCCTCTCCTTAATGGCTGTCACTTGGTCCTTGACCTCAGCCAGCACCTTCTTGAGGGCGCTTTCGATTTCCTAGGAACTTTTAGTGATTCAACGTTGAAACCTCAACAGCAAGAACTTAGAAAGCACACCGAGTTAACTTGAGGCGACCTTGACAACTTACCCTCTATTACGACCTGGAGGTCGGCAGCCGCATCCTTCGCCTTCCGCTCAGCGACCTCCAGCTCCTTCAGGGAGGCCGCCACCTTCTGCAATTGTCGTGCCATGGCCTCCTTGACACGCTGGATCTCCTGCGCGGTCTCGACCTGGGCTTGCAGCTTCACCTCACGGACCCCGGTGGCCTCTACGTGGGCATTGGCTGCTTCCCACAACAGACCTACCCGGGCTTACGCCTGATCAGCAAGAGATTGCACCAAGAGCAAGAAAACCCCAGTTATAAGACTCCGCGGGATACAACGACCCAAAGCGTGTAATTGAAGGGCTCAGCCAAGGACCGTTACAGACAGCACATGCCCGATCGTGCGCGACGCCTCCTTGAACTCTTAGACGTCGCGGTGGTCGGCAATGACCTCCACCTCCCATGGGGTGACATATAGGCACCGGTGTGCATAATCCTCCATGCGCGCACCTCTCACCTCGGCTGCTTCTGGGTCCGACGTCGGCAGCGGGTCAGCCATGCAGAGGTTGCCACCCTCCTCCTCGGTGGCGGGAGCAGTACTGGTCTCGGCCTTGTCTGCCTCGGACGCCGCCGTCGCTCCAATCCCGCCGGTCGTGCTCATCACATCGGATATCGAGACTGTCGACAACTCCGCCATCGGTGTCTCCTTGGCCTTGCTCCCAAATGCCTCCTGGCCTGAGGCGTTCTTGCCACTCTGCGATGTTGTCCGGGGAGCTCTGTACACGAGAAAAAGACCTCAATTAAATAAAGGCGTATGAGCTGGGACACGAAGCAAAACGGGAAGTAGGTCTCTCGACTTATTGGGTCGCCAACCTGAGGCCAGGCTTGCACGGCTTAGGCGGAGCCTTCCTACCCTGTTATGCGACCCAAGGTTGCCCACCGCACCATCACCCGACCTGGGACGCTCTTGTGTTGATGAAGTCTAGCGCGGTGTCTCCACCGCTTGTTTTTCTGGTGACGCCGCCCTTCGAGGTGTCCCCACAGATGGAGCCGCAGTTGTGCTCGGTGACTTTAAAGTTGCCCTCTTTGTTGTCAACGTTGATGGTCTCGACGTTGGAGCTGACCGTGGTCATGTCAACCGACACTGTCCACCTGGTCTGCTTCATCTTCTTCTTCTTGGCCTCCGCTGTCTTGGTCGCGGCAATAGTGGCCGCGGCCCGGGAGGCGGACATCTTTCCCGACGATTGCCGCGTGCACCACGGTGTGGTGACCTTGGAAGGTGCCCTACGCGACGTAGTGGGGGCCCCATCATCGCTCCGCACCGTCGAGTCGGAGATGTACTCGTCAACGGGAGGTCCTGGTGCCGCTTGTGCGTCCGCAGTGTCGCGGACCTTGTAGCTGTGCTGATCTTCGTTATGCACTGGTGCCGGGCTGAAGGATCAGATGGCGACTAGAGAGGGGGGAGTGAATAGGAGCTGGTAAAAATTCTTCAATAAGAACCCGGCCTATACCCTAGTCAAATCCTGGTCACACACAAGCGATGGATCGAATCACACACCAATCGCCAAGACTACGAGGTTATGGATCAACCTCCAGTCTTAGGAACGATTCCTTGAAGCACACGTGGAAGCACGAGAAAGGAAGGGAGGAATCGAACCAATAAGCAAAGCACTCAGCCTCTGGCGGACCGTCTGGCCAGGCACGGCGGACCGTCCGCGATGGGCTGCGCGGACCGTCCGGCAGGGTACCGCGGACCGTCCGCACCCTGTCGCGGACCGTCCGGCCCGAGCCGCGGACCGTCCGTTAAAGCAAACGGAACCTCCCCGTAGCGAACCTCGAAAAACGGATCGTCCGCGGGGAGCACGCGGACTGTCCGCCAGGCACCCGCGGACCGTCCGCCCGCTGCTGCGGACTGTCCGAAACCACTTCCAACCAAAACTCAAACCAAAACGGATCGAAAGCGAAGCCGAGCAAGAACACGAAGAACACGCGAAGAACACTGTTCACGCGGACCGTCCACCAAACCCTCGCGGACCATCCGCCAGGCACGGACAGAACTGAATACAGCCCGACCCCGAAAGTCAACTCCCCCAAATCATCATCAGATTTCCCAAACAGTAGAAGCTGTAGAGACAAGGGTTTGGGGACTTGAAAAGCGTCACACAAGGATGCTATAGCCCAAAAAATCTTGCCTCCTAACTCCTTAAATCACCGGGAATCGTGAATCCTTTGAGCACCACCAAAAGCTAGAGTACCGAACGAAAATCCTTGAATCGAAGTGGTTTCCCGGAGTTTGAGGGCACAAGATCAATCACAAAGATGCACGAGACATCTATCCATGTTTCCCTCAAAGAAATCCGGGGAGAAACCCACTCAAATCTGCGGAATCACACCGAGAACAAAGGCACGAAAACAAGCACAAAAAGACCACGAAAAACACAACTCCGAATCTTCTATACAAACCAGGAAAGATTCAAAAGGTCTAGCATGCCGCCCTAGCATCCATCCCTCTCAACAAATCTCTCATGAAGGTCTCATGCTAGCCTAGAGAAAAATGGAGAAGAAAATAGCTACGAAAATGAGAAATGGTAGGGGGAAATGAAACCCTAAGTCGCGGAGAGAGGGAGCCATCCACACACACTCATGGCTTATATATCAGGTCCCGCCGGAGTGGTAAATGACTCGACTACCCCTAACTTAACTACTGGCGATACAACCCACGTAGGGGCATTTAGGTAATGTTTGAGGGTCTTGCCATCGGACGACCACGCCTTTGCCGCACCCCGCGTCCTCCCGACGCAAGCCATGCGATCCCGCCGCGTGTCCTCCGCTTCGAAGCTTCCCGACAAGCCCGCATCCCGTCTCCGTCGTGTTGGGCCCTCGGACTTGGTTTTGAGGCCCAAACCAAGAAACCGTCCTCTGATGGTTTTGTGGACAAACCACCAAACCCCGCGTGCTCGGTCCGGCCTCCCGCCAAACCACTTGACTCGACCGCCACCATGCACCGGCTCGATTGCCCATGACTTCGTCTTGCTCGTATGGCCACCATGTGGCCCGCACCTAGTCCCGCTGTCCACAGGGTCCCTCGAACCGAGCCTACTTGTCTCTCCATCTCCCGGAGGCCACTCAAGGCTGAAGACCTTTCGCGCCCGTTCTTCACCTGCAACAACACGAACTAGGCTGCAGCCTAGACTTGCGCACTAAGCCAAGAGTCAGTGCAACACCCGTTGTCAATCACTCATCACTGAGGAGCGGTCATCCACCGACCACCGGGATGCTCCTGGTCCTCAATCTCCCCCGTGATGAGTGCATTGACAACACACAACGCGAAATGAAATTCAGAGAAAGAGAGAAAGGAATAAGAAAGAAAACAAAGAAGCTCAACTCATGACCAAAACCAAAGAAAGGCAAAGAAAGGTCACAAGCCAAGCAAAGCACAAACTCCACACTGAAATCAGCAAGAAAGCTCCCCCTGAGCAAATGCAAGCTCCCCCTGAACATGTGGATGCAAACTTCCAAGTTTTAGCTCACCTCTTCTGAATTTTCATTAAGCTCACCTCTTCTCCCCCTTGTTGACAATGTATGAATCAAGGTGAAAATGCAGGAATGTGAAACAAAGCATATAAACATCTACATGAGCTCCTCAAATAGGCCTAATCTAGTGTCAAAGGCTAGAATGAGACAAAAAATCACACATATGAATCATAGCATAGTCAAAGCATTGCCACAAGTAATATATGAAAATACAAGCATGTGACAAAGCAAAATTTTCAGATTTAAGCAATTTTACCAAAAGAAGGCTCGCTTCACATGTAAAAGCCTATCCATGTCACACTTGAGCCACAAACATGCATACCATTCAAAGATCATACAAGGATATCAAATTCTCAGCAAAAGATCATTGTAAACACCCATAAAGCAAAGCATGTCATGTCAAAGCTCATGAGCCATGTGTCCACCTCGGGGAGACTTCTCCACTGGTGAACATCATGCAACATGTTTTGCACCCATATGTGAAAGATAAGACATTTTAAGTATAGACATGATGGATGGAGCATTTTTCAAGCATTACACACTTCTTTTCAAGATTAAATCATTTCATGGTACATGAAGTGCCTTTGCGGCAAAAAGAAGCTTATGCTCCTCCATGAATGAAACATAGGCTAAACATTCACAATGATATCGGCCTTTGGCCCAATTGCAAGAAAAAAACATCCAAGCACAATCTATGCATGAAAGCACATTTAGACCAAAACGTGACATGGATACACTACTACACATGAGTGGAGCGCATTGCACCAAAAAAAATTAGTCAAGATTAGCATTTATTTCAAAAAGGGCTATCTCACCACACATATATCTCAAATATTCCAAGAGCATAGCCTCACATCACCATTTCTCCACACATATGACCAATATCTCACAAATAGCCAAAGAGACTCAAATAAGGCATATGAAAGAAGCTCATCATCCTAAAATGCAATATGATACAAATGCAACATGATATATGACAAGATGGCTATCCTACCATGGTTTGTGCATCAAGCAAAACATGTATATACATCAAAGTACAAACATGGTATGATACATATGATACAAAAGAAAAATCCCCCAAGAATCATCTAGAAAGGGCAACAAACCCCAAGTTCCCCCCGCAAGCGCACAAATGTAGCTTGGTCGAGAGGCTTTGTGAAAATGTCTGCAAGCTGATCTTGGGTAGGGACATGGCTCAACACAATGGTCCCTTTCTCCACATTGTCTCTCAAGAAATGGTACCTCACTTCTATGTGTTCGGTTCTGGAATGAAGCACTGGGTTTTTGGCTACGCTTATGGCACTGGTGCTATCACAATGATGTGGGATATGGGTGCACTCCTCACCAAAGTCTCTCAAAGTGTATGAAATCCACAATAGCTGGGAACAACGACTCGCGGCTGCAACATACTCCGCCTCGGTGGTAGACTGAGCTACACTAGACTGCTTGCGTGAAGACCATAAAACCAATGAAGACCCAAGAAACTGGCAAGTACCAGAAGTAGACTTCCTGTCGACTCGACAACCAGCAAAATCCGCATCGGAAAAACCATGAAGAGAGAGAGAGAGAGTCGAGGAGGAAGAATACCAAAGGCCAACACCAGGGGAAGACTGTAGGTACTTGAAGATCCTCTTGACGGCCTGTCGATGTGATGTCCTCGGCGAAGCCTGAAAACGAGCGCACAGACACATACTGAACTGTATGTCTGGCCTCATCGCCGTCAGGTAGATGAGGGAGCCGATCATGCTCCTGTACTCCCGCTGGTCCACTGGTTCTCCGTCCTCGTCCGCATCCAAAGTGGCCGTACTCCCCATGGGAGTCGACATCGGCTTCACATCTTGCATCTGGAACTTCCTCAGCATGTCTTTCGTGTACTTGGTCTGGTGCACGAATGTTCCATCCTTCACTTGCTTGATCTGCAGCCCGAGAAAGTACTGCAACTCGCCTATCATGCTCATCTCGAACTCCCTGCTCATCTCATCTGCAAACTTGGCAACAAGGTTATGTGATGAGCCACCAAAGAAAATATCATTCACGTATATCTGAACAATCAACAAGTCATCTCCATGCTTGAGGAGAAACAAGGTCCTATCCATGGTACCCATCACAAACCCTCTGCTCAACAGAAAACCTCTCAATCTCCCATACCAAGCACGGGGCGCCTATTTCAACCCATACAGAGCCCTTTTTAACCTGTATACCTTGTGTGGGTACAACTCACTCTCGAACCCAGGTGGCTGCTTCACATACACCTCCTCCTCTATGACCCCATTCAGAAAAGCACTCTTCACGTCCATCTGAAACAACTTGAACCCTTTAGCCACGGCAAAGGCTAGAAGGATCTGAATTGCCTCAAGACGGGCCACAGGAGCAAAGGTCTCCTCATAGTCGATCCCCTCCTTCTGACTAAACCCCTGAGCAACAAGTCTGCACTTGTTCCTCACAACCATCCCATTCTCACCCTCTTTGTTCTTCCGACCCACTTGGTTCCTATAGGATGGCAATTTGGAGGTGGTTCAACTAACTCCCACACCTAGTTCCTCTCAAAGTTTTCCAACTCCTCATGCATAGAATTGACCCAGTTTGCATCAGATAAAGCATGTCCAATGTCCTTGGGCTCAAAGGTGGCAACAAAAGCAGCATGAGCAAAATGAGAGGAATTCCTGGACCTTGACCGTGTAGTACGTTCGTCGATGTCCCCAATGATCTTCGACAGGGGATGCACTTCTTGAATCCGCCGAGGAGCCTCACGCCTCGAGACTACCTCCCCATCAACTTCAACTTCTCTCGCCTGGTCCTCTTGTCGCACCGCCGTTGTCCATGAAGTGGACAGTCCACGCTCCGTAGTGGTCGTAGGGGAAGTAGTGGGTACACACTCAGCTTCAGGCGCATGATTCTCCCCATCATCATCTCCAGCTTCATCTTTCTCCTATTCAAAGAGGTCCTCGGGCATCTCCTCATCACCTGCACATTCAAAACCAAGAGAGGTACATGGCATTGTCTCGTCGAAGGTTATCTCGCAAGTCTCCATGATTTTGTTAGTCTCAAGGTTAAGCACCCTATAGGCTCTAGAGTGGTTAGCATATCCAAAGAAAATACCGTAACTAGACCTAGCCTCAAACTTGTCGAGTTTTCCCTTCTTAAGAATAAAGCACTTGCAGCCAAAATCTCAGAAATGACTCACCTTGGGTGCCCGACCATGCATAAGCTCATAACAGGTCTTCTTCTTGAAAGTTCGCAATAAAATCCTGTTGGAAACATGACAAGCCGTATTGACCGCCTCAGCCCAATACCTCCTAGGAGTCCTGTGCTCATCGAGCATCGTCCTAGCCATCTCACAAAGAGTCCGATATTTCCTTTCCACAACTCTATTTTGAGGGGGCACATAAGGGGTCGAATACTGATGTTCATGACCTAGATCACGACAAAAGGCATCAAAACGAGAGTTCTTGAACTCCGAGCCGTTATCACTGCGGATAGCTCGAATAGCATTCTTATGCCTCTCGTTTTTCAACCTCACGATCAGATCTCGAACAAAACCAAATGTCTCACTCTTATCTTCCAAGAAAAACACCCAAGCATAGCGAGAGTAATCGTCCACCACAACAAGGACATACCACTTCCCACCCGCACAAGGTCAAGCTTCAACCTCGGCAAATCCTTCTCAAGCTTCAACCTCCACAATCCTCGGACAAGGTCAAGACCACTCAAGTGGGAAACCAAATCAAAGCTCAAGTGTCCCAACCGCTTATGCCATTTCCACAAATCAGAAGAAGGACCGGCCATGAAACAGCGAGCAGGACCCAAAGAACGAGAGAAATCAGCCCTGAAAATCTGACCCTCGGGGATGATCATATAGACAAGGTCACCTCGAGAATCTAGCAAACGAGACTCACCAGACTTGAAACGCGCCTCAAAACCCTCATCAAGCAACTGAGAAACCGAAAGCAAATTGAAACCCAAAGAATTCACAAGAGCAACCCTCTTCAACGTTACCTTGTCACTCACATGCACAACACCCTCAGAAATCACCCTTCCTCGTCCATTGTCCCCAAATGTGATGTACATCTTTTCCTTCACTGGGGTGAGGCTGGAGAACCACTTCTTATCTCCGGTCATGTGTCGGGAACATCCGAGTCGACCAACCAAATGTTCTCCAAGCCTCCTGCCTGTAGTCAGAAACAAGAACGAGAGTGAGCTAACGACTCGACACTGGGGTTAGCACAAAGAAAGTTAAACCAGTGTCGAGCCATCTGCTCAAAAGAGGGGTTAGCAGACATCACTCCCTTGCCACCAAACTTCCCATGTCCCATGGAAGGAGTACGAGCACCACGAGGGGGAAACGTGGTCCGTAGTTCCTCTAGAACCCAAAGCTACGATCATCTCCCCTAAACCCGTATTGAGGATGAGTAGGGGGACATCCAGCAAAACCACCACGAGCCCGACCAAACCTCTCACCAGCACGCACACCATCATCTCTCCTAACAAACCTACCACCCTGAGCTCCAACTATACCAACACTCTTCACACTTCCCACACCCCGTGGAAGTGGCACTCTAGGCTCAGGAATACCATGAGACTAGCGATACCAGTCCTGGTTTGCTTGTTCTCTAGCAAGCCTCTCATCCCTCTTCCTTTTATAGCAAAACTCTGCTAGGTGTCTCTCCTTGCCACAATACTCACACCTGAAGGGGATGGGTTTGGTTTTGGCTCTGGCTTCTCTTTAGGCTTCTCACCCTTCTCACTCACAAACTTTACCGGTTTCTGGAAGTCATTTGTCTTGGGTGGGAATTTGGGTGGATCTTGGGTTGTGTCAAGCTTGTTGCAAAGGTGGTTGGGCTTTGGTGTGAAAGTGTTCTTGGGTGCCTTTAGAAGTGGGACTTGGATGTCTCCAATCACCTCACACTCGGGGTTAGACTCAACACACTTCTCATACACGCTCTCCCCACTGTTCTCTCCCACTTTCTCACCCAACTTCTCAAACCCCAAACCACGACCATCGGCTCTCTTGAACTCCTCAATCATGATTTTCAATTGAGGTTCCCGCCCGTACAACCAACCCAACACCTTCCTCAAATAGTCATTCTCCTCATAGATGACATCCAAACGGGAAGTAAGTTTAAGATTGCGCAAAGTAACTTCATCACAACTAGTGCATGCACTGACAACAGGAGATTTCAAAGAAGTTTCCAAAGAGCTGATAGTAGAACGAGCATCAACAAGCTTAGCATGCATAGTAGGACATGATTTACAAGCACCAAGCAAAGTGGGTCTAGCCTTAAGCTCATCATACTCAGTCCTAAGAGCATATAGTTTAGCCAAAGTGGAGGCATTCTTCTCATTAAGCAACTTGATCTCATTCAACCATGCATCACACTCAAGACACTCAACATCATCAAGAGTAGTAGGAGCAAGTTTCAAAGAGTCATTCTTAAGTTTCAATTCAAGCAATTTGGACTCTAACTCTCCTACTTTCTCACTAGCATTCTCAAGTTGAGCCCTAAGATCTTTCCTCATCTTTTTAGCATCTCTCAACACACTATCATGGTTGTCAATCAAGCCATTCAACCTAGTGATCTCAGCAAGCAAAGAGTCGGGGTCACGATTTACCTCATCCTCTGAGTCGGAGTCGCTGTCTTCCTTGTCGCTCTTCTTGTTGCTCGAGCTATGGGCCATGCCACAAAAACCTTCAAGTGCCACACAACTCAATCCACTGAGGTTCCGGCTTGCACTCTTCTTGCCCTTGCGCCTCCCGGCATCTTCATCTTCACTACTCGAGCTTGACTGAGCATCGCTTGAGCATGAGTCAACGTCGCTTGCACCAGCCACCATGGCTCTTGCCTTGTCCTTCTTGTAGCCGCCCTTGCTCGGTCGCCGCTTCTCCTTGTCCTTGTTGACGCGAAAAGCGCACTCAACGCCAAACACATAGCAAGCCGAACAAAGCTGGCTTCACACGCGCAGAGAGCAAAAGACGTGCCAGTCAATTTTTCCTGAAAATTAACAAAAGACAAAGCAGTTAGATACCAAAGCTTGGAACTTGCCGGGTGGTACCAGACAGTTCCATATTTACGGCTAAGAAGCCAAATGGGATGACACATAGCTATAGAAAACTATTTGCCAATGAACTACAACCATTCGGGAACTCGCAAAGGGGAAAAAGTAATATTGCCGAATGGATGACGTAAGCAATCGGTCTTTGTTTGAACAAGGATGCACGTGCACGAGGCCATGACCGATCCCTATGAAGATTAGCATTAAATAAATGAATAAAGTAAAGCACGGACATGATCATGTATTAAACAAGCATGCATAGATCCAAAGCACTAGTCTACCACATGTCTAGTTACTTTAAAACCCGTCGGGTACGGTATCAAACAAATCTATCCACCGCATAATACAACTCGCATGAAAAACCGTACCACTTTCCACAAATAGATCTATCCACCGCATGATACAATCCAAATATGGAAAGCTAAAAGCATACATCATTTAAAGCATGAATAACGCACGTATTTTACTCGTGAAGAAATATAACCGAATACGGCTGAACAGCCGATTCGGGGTCCATGAAGAAGGAACAAACATTACCAAGTAAGTAAATCTATCAGATTGATTTGGGATCTAATTCACCGGATGACTAGCTCCAAAGCAACCCAAAAACCTGCATCTACCGCATGATACCCGGCTCTTTCAAGATTTATACAAACACTAGCAAGCTTGAACCCGCAACACATAACAACCTAGATCGATTCGGTTTCGGCTATCGGAAAGCACAAGATCCACGTGTTAAAACATGAAATCTACTTGAACAAGGATCGTAAAAGAGGTAAAGCCGATCCAAACCCATCTAGATTGGGCAAAAATGTGTTACATGAATTTAAACATAAAGTAAAACTCAAAGTAACACGGGGTAACTTAATGAATCTATTAGATCTTGCCAAAATCTAATAGAGCCGATAACTAGCTTCAAGCTAGATCTTAGCCCATCGCATGGCTCATGACCTAACAAGAAACCCTCTTGAACCAAGCTTGAATCTACCGCATGACACGAAGCATGGTAACAAGACTACTTGCATCAGATCTAAATCCACCGCATGATACTAGACATGATACAAGGTTGCCGGTACTCACGGAGGTCGACGGATCGATAAGCCCTCTCGAAGAACTCGACGACGCGACAAAGGACTCTAGGGTTTGGCGTAAGGCCGGTGTGTATTGAAGAATGATTCTGTTCGTTACATACATTCAGGGGTCATATTTATACCCTGTCAAGTACAACTTCGAATGGATTCGTTGCCTAACTTATCTCTAAGCTTGATCGCCTATCCATCCATTCGTCCTCCCTGATTGAGCCACGTCACCGTCCAATCCGCAAAATCAGCTCTACTGTTCCTTTGCCGAACCCGAGCAGATAGCCGACCGCAGATCTCTTTGCCGAATATCTTTGAAAATATCCTTCCTTACACCAGACGGACTCTTTATCGAACCAGACCCACAAGTCAGACTCCTTACCAAATTTTGGTGTTAACACATGCCCCTTCAATTTTGGGATAAAAGTAATTTTGTTCCGCAATTGACTCCGGCCACGAATACTGCAAATCAAATCGTCAACACCTTGTTCTTCGCAATCCGCCGGAATCTTCATCTAGATCCAAACCCTAGATCCCCTCGTTCCGAGCTCAAGTCCCTAATGGTAGCTCAAAACCAAGATGCTCAGGTAAATTTCTCCCCCGTAAGCCTCGTTCGGCATTTAGGTTTTCAATTTCACCTGAGATTTCTTCTTCCGTTTTTGCTTCAGGAGCCTTCCACTGAGCTTCTGATTCGCACTTGTTGGGGGGTACCCGAAAAATTCGGAATACAACCCTAGCACGAGTGAAAGTTCTCAACACGTTCAAGTGCACGGTTAGAGCGCAAAGAGATTGTGATCCCCTCTCGCAAGTAGCACAAGTTCCAAAAAAGTCCGAATCCGTTTACACGTGCCCTTGCGCCCCCTTTTATAGGGAGACGAAGGGACTTTTACATGCCGATAACACCCTCGGGCTCGGAGAATATTCCTAATGTGAACACACACAAGAATGTCTTTTCCCACCTAACATATTTACAAGTCCGCCACTAGTTCACACGCTAAACCCGGACTTTTTGGGATTACAACTTTGACTTTGCTTCTTCTCGGTTCGTGAATGTCTTCGCCCAAAATTCCCGAACTAGGTCTTCAACGATTCCCGAAGTGGCTCGGCTCCCCAACGGATTCGTGCGTGTCCACGCGCTTGAGTCCCGAACGAGTCTTCATCGGATTCCCGAATCGGCGAGTTCTCCGAAGCTCGGACCATCAACGCTTGAGATTCCGGGCTCCCCGCATGTTCGTGACTCCGCCTTTTCGCCGAATCAAGATTCCCGACTTCGCACATTCGCGAATTCGTGACTTCGCGAGTTCCGGGTTTTCGAGAATCGCGAATCCCCCGCTCCCGAAAAACATACTTTGAGAACTTTGTTAAGCCCGACGTTTTGAGGGTGACGGGTTTTCCTGAATTCCCCAACACTAGCCCCTCGGGGAAGCGGGTTGACTCCGATGATCCGATTCCACGTACCATTCGGAAATTTAGTAAAAAACGTCACCCTCGGAACGTCGGAGGGGACACGCGTCACCCGGGGAGCCAAAAGCGGTTAGATCGAGGCGCACTTCGCGGAACTACCCCTCCCCGGCCCTATAAATAGCGAGTTGCTGCTGTTTAAAAATTTTTTACCACTCTCGAGCTTTTCACGATTCGCGCATCTTTCTCTCTTCGCGGAATCTGGTTTTCTGCTTGAAAACTTACAAACTCCAGGCCTTGCTCGCGCTTCTCTACGGTATTCCTTTATCTATGCTTCGTTGATTCGTTAGTTCGTTAAATTTAGGTGTAGTGACATCGCGATTTCGCGAGTTTTATTCCCGAACATTATTCTTGAATGTTTGTGATTTTTGGTTAGGTGGCTCGCGTTAAAAGTACAGCTAGGCCCATGACTACCGAAGAGCTCATCGCTGCCGGTCTCCCACTTGACCCGGTGCCGACCCGGTACCGCCGAAAGCGCTACACCGGCCCGAAGATTCTACGGTTCGCCCGGCGGCTCCCGAAGTCGCGAAGATGGGGAGGTTGGGTCCGACGGTGGCGAAGTAGTCGGGGATGTAGACGCCGGTGTCGACGATCTTGTCATGCTAAGGACATCCGGCCCATTGCCGCCTTCGCTCGCATTCGAAGAATCAAAGGTCACTAGCAACATGGTTCGCGAGTACGAGAAGGCCGGATTCTTCTCCCCAAGCGCCGGCGCGCCCCTCTCGATGAACCGATTCCCACTCCCAAAGAGGGAGAGATTGTGGTATTTCGTGACTTCTTCGTCCGTGGGCTAAGGTTCCCTTGTGATCCCGTCCCCGCCGGCGATTCTTGACGCTTTTTCGGTGAAGATCCACCGGCTCACCCCCGACATCCTTCCTTGAAGTGTCGAAGTATATCCGGATCTTGAAAACCTTCGGCGCAATCCTATCGTCGACGGTTTCACTCGGTTTTATGAGCTGGTGATCACCCCCGAAGTTATCAAGGGTGACGACGGGCAGTTCTACCATAGCCAGCACGCGTGCTGCACCTTCAACACGCGACGCCAGAACACCCGACAGGGGATCACTCGAATCCAGATCGCTCCTTGCTGCAAGACCAACCTCACAGACGATTGGAGGTCTTATTGGTTTTACTTGAAGGTTGATGAGCCGAAGATGTCGAGCCCGATCGCACCCCTCGCTGCAGTGAATGTCGGGAGATACAACCCGGCGGGCCTTGGGAATCAGAAGTTGCGAAAGTGCATTTCATCTGGCCAGCACGATACTTGGCGGCCGTGACATTATTGAAGAATTTGTCGCCGCGCGAATCTGGCCTATCTCGAACGGTTGGTCCCCTGCCGAACTTGTATACTACAACGTCAACTGGGCAGATCAGAGTGTGCCTTTCCCGAAGTTCGGGATCAAACTTCGCGAGGGCCATAGCGCCAAGGACTTCGTGGACGAAGTGGAGAAGAGGGTCACCGTCATGGTAGGCGAATATACCATGAACGAGTACAAGGCGTACAAGGCCCCGGTGAAACACAAGAAGAAGATTAATCGCGTCTTTTCGGAGATCGGCGGTGATAAATTTTTTGACTCTCGTGGTCCCGGCCCCAAATTGAAAATTCCCGCCGTTGCCGTGGCCGCGCGCCGCCCGCCCCCATCAACGATCCCCGAATCGGATCGTCGAAGCGCGGCTCATCGCCCGCCACCGAGGGGACATCTTCGGGAGTGAAGCCCTCAAAGACCGCATCACTTGAATCGTCGAAGCGGAAACGAGAAACCTCGAAACCTCGGACCTCAGAAGCTGAACTCCAGGCTGCATCGGGGCTTGCCCAGATGAGCCGCAAGAAATTGAAGAAAGCTGTGAAGAAGGTTTCTTCCACCGGAGTTCGGAGGGTCCCATCCGCCTTCGACGACGACACCCTCACGAAGACAGATAGCCCTAAAGGTGTTTTCCTCTGGCCATTATTTAAGTTTCGAGACAGTTGTCCTGCTGGTTTCGAAAATGAATTCGTGGATGTTGATTCCTTTTCGGATGTTGGTCCCGAAGTCCAAAAAGAGGCATCCCCTCGCTACCGTTGAGAAGTCGGTTGTTGCTGCGTTGAAGTTGCTTTGTCGCTCCGAGTCCCCCGCTGCTGAGGTCTCTGCCGCTGATCAAGTCTCCTCCGAATTCTCCCGGATCTTGAGCGTACTATTCAAAGGGAGGGCCACCTTGACGAAAATGTTCCTTTGGTCGAAGTTCGGGAGGTCGTCCCCGAGACCAGGCGCCCTCTCCTTCCTTGGCCGCCTTTAACAAAAGCTTTGGTACGTCTCATCGCGGCAAGCTATTGCGTGTTGGTTTCGAGACAAGTGGCGTCGGGGGGAAGACGTCCAAGTTTTTAACTCTATGGAAATCGTCCACGATTGTTGATGAAACGGAGAGGAGGCGCCGGAACGACCCGAAGAAGCCGCTCAAAGCTCCGAAAAGAGGCCTCTCTCCATCTCCGAAACTACTCCTTCACCTCAAGGGAGGGCCTCTTCGGGTTCGACTAAACAAGTCACCATGCAGCATTTTAGCAAACAAGGTTCGTTCATCCTCGCTGTTTCTTTGTGTCTTTCACGCTTGTTGAATTTTTCGTTTGAGATTTATCCCTGAATTTTTCAGAATTCTAGGATTTGTTGCATTCTTACTCTCCCTCCAAGCTTGCACGCTTCCACGAAGATTATACCCTCAAGCCGTCTATGCTCGGAAAAGTTGCCATAGAGCGGCTTTCTAAGCAGGAGAAGATTAACGAACAACTTGCTCAGAAGTCCAAGGAGCTGGAGCGCAACTTTTCTTTAGCACAATCCACGAATCTGGAACTCGAGAGGAAGGTGTCTGAGCTGGCGGAGGCTTTAAAAAGGAGTCACGATGAGAAGAAAGTTGCAGAGGCTGCGCTCGAGGAATCCAAGAAAGAGCTGGAGAAAGTTCAGAAATCTCACGAGGATGACCTCAGTGTGATCGAAAAGCTTCGGCAAAAACAAGAGCGGGCTACAAAAATCGCCGAAGATCTTCGCATCAACAACGCCAGCCTCGCCAAATCGTTGAGCACAAAGGATCAGAAGATCGTGGATCTTGAGAAGGCGCTAGCGGAACAAGGTGAAGCTTCAAAGAAGAACTCTTCGGAAACTCGGGAAGGTCGAAAATGCTCTATGCCGAGTACCGAAATCTTTGAATGAGTACGGTGTTCATCCCCGCCCCTCTCCCGATGATATTAATATTCCCGATTTCATGGATTGGCTGGAGGATGAATTCAAGGCTCTCACCGAAGTGATCTCTGGTGCCAGCGACTTCGCCGTTGCTTTCTCTGTGGAAAGTATTCTGAAGATCCTTCATGATTATGACTGTGTAGACTTGGCGAAGTTTCGCGCGAACCTTTCTCAGTTCCCAAGCGTTACCAGCGACGCGATACTTCGAGCAAACCCTGATGTTGTGGCTATCAAGGTAAAATTCGCTAAGGAGTTTTGGATGGCTGGCGGGGCAGACATTGTTAAGACTATTGCGCAGGCAAAACTTGCCGAGGTAGTTTCCTTTGCTCGATTTCGTGACTTATGTTCGTCGCAGGTGCTCCAGTTTCTTAAACCTTCCTCACTCTTTTCTTCCTTTCGCAGCTGAGGGCAAAGGAGAACCAGGAAGGTGCCGCCGCGTCTCCCAAAGGGTCGACCTCCGGCGAGAGCTCGAGTGGGTCCGGCGAAGACGGGTCAGGCGGTAGCGACGGTAGCGACGGCAGCGGCCGACGGTGGCGACGACGGTGAACAAATCCCCGAACGAGAAGAGGAATCGCCGAAGGTGGATGTTACGAACTGAGCAATATGCTTAGACTTTTTTGGGTCAATTCGAGACTCGTTCGTACATTTGTGTAGATTCGTCAAACTTTTCTCGAACGGATGTTTTGTAAACTTTAACTCGCGCGAGTCCCGCAAGCCGGGCTGCGCGCAGACGTGCTACCACTTCGGATTCGTCGAGATAATATGTTCGTTAGTGGTGAAGAGTGGTGCCTGTTCAAACGAGCGCATCCCGAACAAGATTTTTCCGATTTTTGGCTTGAGGCCTCGCTTAAGTTTTCTATAGGTTGTTTTGATCTCTCCTCATTTTTCTTACTTCGTAAGAAGGTTCGTCCCGCGCCATCTACTCCTCCGTCCGTGAAGGTTCCTAAGATGGAGCCCCCTAGCCCCCTTAGCCGATGCGTCGACTTCGCCTACGCCGGCGACACGGCCGAAGAGAATCCTTGTAAACCGGGACACGTTGTTGAGCTTTCGTTTTGAATTTTGTGCCAAGTGTTGTAATTATTGAAGAACTGTTCGAATGTTTTTATGCGAATAAGGCAATTAATATGTTTTTTCTTTGGAAAAACGTCACCCTCCCCCACCTTGCCGTTTCGCATGAAAACTGGATTGCGGTGTTCGCGAATCTTACTATTCACGAACTTCTTTAGCGCATCTTTAGGATGAGTCTTCGTTAATTTTTGAAAATTTCGATTTGTCGTTGTGCAAGTCGACAAAATTTGTTTTTCGAATTTTGTGGACTTGCCCCGATTGACGAGCTTGCCTCGGTTGAAATTGCAACCTTCGGTTGCTTCAACCAAGATTTTTCTACCGAACGTCCGATGAAGCCCCTTGCCCTTTTCTTGAAATGATGATACCGAAAAAATTTTCAACAATCCGAACCGAGTGAGAATACACGGGCGAACCCTTAGACATTCATTTTTTCGTAATCATCATGCGAACTTTCTGGTGGGAATCCCTTCGTGGATGGGATTTTTCTAGGCCACAACTTGTTGTTGTCTCAGGCCTTTTCGGTGGGAATCCCTCGATGGATGGGATTTTTCTAGGCCACAACTTGTTGTTGTCTCAGGCCTTTTCGGTGGGAATCCCTCGATGGATGGGATTTTTCTAGGCCACAACTTGTTGTTGTCTCGAGCCTCTTTTTCTTTGACGGATTTACGGCTATCGCAAAGCCTTTCTCACAAACTTTTTTCTTTTTTTACGATGTAATTTCGGCTATCACGGAGCCCTTCTCACGAATGGAATTTCGGCTATCACGGAGCCTTTCTCTTTCTTTCTTTTTTCACAATGGAATTTCGACTATCACGGGGCCTTTCTCACGAATTCTTTCTTTTTTCACGATGGAATTTCGGCTATCACGGAGCCTTTCTCACGAATTTTTTCTTTTTTCACGATGGAATTTCGGCTATCACGGAGCCTTTCTCACGAATTCTTTCTTTTTTCACGATGGAATTTCGGCTATCACGGAGCCTTTCTCACGAATTCTTTCTTTTTTCACGATGGAATTTCGAGACACAAAATACGAAACGTGCAATTTGGGGGAAGACTCTTTTCATATATATATCAGAAAGAGTATTTACATAGGATCCGCCTCGTTAAAAACCTTGCCTCTTGATTTAGAGCCCCCTTTGCAAGGAAAAGAGTACGGTCCTTCTTATTCTAGAACTACGATTAAGACATAAAACTAGTTTTTTCCCGAAGTCACTTATAGACACGTGATTCGGGCTTTTATTTTCCTACAGTGTAAACTTACGAAAATTGAAAAACTGCTACCTACTACACTTATGTACAACTAGGGTCTTCATGGATAATACCTCTTTAAGCTATCGGCATTCCACGAATACGGCAACTCTTCGCCAGTCTGCTCCATCAGGCGAAAAGCCCCTGGCATATCTGTTTCCCTAGCTATGTAAGGCCCTTCCCATGACTCATGAAGCTTTCCTGGGTTCTCCCAATTTTTCTTTCTTTTCAAGACAAGATCACCAGTTTTGATGTCCTTCCGACCACCTTTTTGTCTCTCCATGCCCTTGTCTCTCTCGGTATTTCTCAATGTTTTCTGCTTGCTTCAAGGATTGTCAGCTCTATCATGTCTTTCTCCACCTTCTTGTCAATTTCCTCTATCTCTTTTCCTTTCAAGACTCTCATGCTTTCATTCTTGATCTCCTCTCGGTGTCATAGCCTCGGTCCCGAAGAGTAGGCGAAAAGGTGTGAAACCCTGTTGCCCTTGAAACCGTGGTGTTGTGAGACCGCATCACCTTCGGAAGTTCATCCACCCACTTTCCCTTTTTCTCGATCAAATAAGCATTTCTTGATTCCCGAAAAAATCGGGCCATTGGCTCTTTCAAGTTGCTCCATTGGACCGTGGATGATATACCGATTAAAATTTCGCTTGTGTGCCTAGGGTTACGCGGTACTCTTTGAAGGTGGAGCAGTCAAACCGTTTGCCATTGTCAACCGTCGGTTCTCTAGGAACTCCGAACCTGCGACTATGTTACGCCAAAAGAATTTCGAACCGTTGCCGCCGTGATGTTCGCGAGTGGTTTTGCTTCTACCCACTTCGTGAAATAGTCGACCGCTACGGCCCGCGAATCGGCAATTACCCCCGAGCCGTTGGCAACGGGCCTACTAGGTCCATGCCCCATCTTTGCAGAGGCTAGGTTGGAGGAATTAAATAAACTGGCATTGAAGGCAGATTCTGCTGATTTCCCGTCTTCTGGCAAGCTTCACATTGCCGAACCAACATCTTAGCGTCGATGTTTATGGTTGGCCAATAGAATCCCTGTTTTATTGCCTTGCCAGCCAAAGCCCTGGTGCCTATGTGTGCCCCACAAAATCCACTGTGAATTTCTTTCTGGAGTTCGCGACCTTTTTCGGAGGTGATGCAGCGCAGCCAAGGCTCAGTTACTCCCGATTTGTACAATTCTCCATTTACCACTGTATAGCCCCGAGCCCTTTGCTTCAACCTTTTCTCCTCCAACTCATCTTGTGGTTCGTAATGTCCCCTCAGGTAGGCCATTATTTCTGCTCTCCAGTCTGGAATTTCCACCATATTCACGATTTGAGTTCTTGAATCTTTGATGGAGGGTTCTCTGATGATTTCAAAGAACACGTCCGGTGGTAGCTCTTGATTTCTGGCTGCTGCCTTCGCCAGTTTATCCGCCTCATTGTTATCATCCCTTGGGATATCTTTGGATCGAATACCCTTTGAAGTGTCTTTCCATTTCTCTGACTTTTTCATGATATTTCATGAGAAGCGGATTCCCGGCTTCGCTTTCCTTCTCGATATGTTCCCGGATTACTTTCGAATCCGTTCGATTATGAAGGTCTGTCGCCCCAAGGCTTTCATTTTTCTCAATGACGAGCAGAGAGCTTCGTACTCCGTTGTGTTGTTCGTGGAGTATTCATTGTTCGCGAATACGAGCCGCGCTGCATATCTTATGACCACGCCCGTCGGGGATGTTACAACGTACGAAATTCCGACCCCCTTGTAACACCATGCTCCATCACACTGCACTATCCAAGGTTCGGGCATATTTTCCTCAAGATTCTGAGTAGGTGAGGTCCAGTCCACGACAAAATCTGCCAGAACTTGCGATTTTATTGCACTTCTTCTTTCGAAATCCACCACATACTCGGAGAGTTCAGCACCCCACTTGATGATTCGGGTGGATGCCTCCCTGTTTGCGAACAGGTCACTTAACGGTTGGTTGGTGATAACTCTTATTCTGTGGCCCTCGAAGTAGTGTCTTAGCTTTCTTGCTGCCATGATGACCGCATACGCGATCTTCTCCAGTTCGGAATAAAAAACCTTGGAACCAGACAATGCTTCAGAGGCGAAGTATACGGGAATTTGCCTGAGCTTTCCTTCTTCTTCCTTTTCTCGTACCAAAGACTCGCGCTTACTTGCCAAATTTGATGCAGACACATACAGCAGAAGCGGCGATTTTGGCTCGGGAGGACAGAGCTTGGTCATGTTGGACAAGTAGTCCTTCAGTTCGTGAAAGGCCTGCTTCTGAGGTTCGGACCACTGGAATTTCTTGGCACTTCTGAGAACTTGGAAGAATGGCAAACTTCTTTCTGCAGCTCTGGGGATGAATCTGTTGAGGGCAGCCACTCTCCCTGTCAACTTCTGAACATCTTTCACTGAGATTGGCTCTTGCATTTCCATCAGAGCCTTTATCTTGTCAGGGTTTGCTTCAATGCCTTTCGTTGAAACTAGGCATCCAAGAACTTTTCCCTTGTGAATTCCGAACACACATTTTTCTGGGTTTAGCTTCAAGTTTGCTGTCCTCAAGTTCGCGAATGTTTCTGCCAAATCACTGATATGGTCTTTTCTCTGAATACTTTTGACAACTATGTCATCCACGTATGCCAAGATGTTTCTCCGAATCTGCTGGTGCAGCACTATTGCTATCATCCTTGAAAACGTGCACCCTGCATTCTTCAGCCCCTCTGGCATTCTTACGAAACAAAATGTTCCGAAAGGAGTGATGAAACTTGTCTTTTCTTCGTCCTCTTTGCGAACTCTGATCTGATGATAGCCGCGAGAACATGTCCGGGAGCGAAAGCATCTCACCGTTGGTCGCATCATCCACGATTTTGTCTACCCTTTCCAAGGGAAAATCTTCCTTCTTGCATGCCTTGTTCAGATCGGTGAAATCCACACACATTATCCATTTGCCATTTTTCTTCTTGACTGGCACAGTGTTGGCTAGCCAGACTGGGTACTTGACCTCTCTGATTACTTGGGCATCCTGTAACCTCTGAACTTCTGCTTCCACTGCCTTGACCTTTTCGTCAGACATTTTCCGAAGTTTTTTCTTCTTGGGTGGTATCCTGTCATCTGTTTCGAGGACATGTTCGATTATGTCTCTGTCAACGCCTTGCAAATCTTTGGCTGACCATGCGAAAACATCCTTGTTTCTGTTCAGGAAGCGTATGAGTTCATCATCCTCTTCGGCGCTGAGGTTCGCCCCTATTATGACTGCTCTGTCGGGCATGTCATCCAGATACACTCTCTTTGTTTCATCTTCTGCGGCTATGTTATTTTTCTCTTTGTCCCGCTTCGGCTCTTCATAGGTTTCCTTCCTTTCTTCGGTTGCTTTCGGGCGATACACATTCGTTTGACCAGGCGTGTGGCCCTTTTCTATATTCCTAGCCTCCTGCTGATTGCCGAATACTGTGATAACCCCTTTGGGCGCAGGCATCTTCATGCATAGGAACTGTTGCCTTATGACAGCATCGAACTTGTTCATGAAACCTCTGCCGAAGATCGCAAGATACGGGTGATATATGTCAACTACATCAAAGGTGAGGTTCTCCGTTCTGGCATTCTCAAGATCTCCGAAAGAAACTGGGAGTGATATTTTTCCAACCGGCTTGATGGGCTTCCCTCCGAACCCCTGCAATGGGTACTCTGGTGGGTCCAACATGTGCTGGCTCAGATTCATTTTCTCGAATGTTTTCAGGAACAGGATGTCCGCCGAACTCCCGTTGTCCACCAAGATTTTTCCTATGACCCATCCAGCAATGTTGACTTCGATCACCATGGCATCATTGTGGATCGCGGATTTCAACCTGAAATCTTCTTCTGTAAAGGTAATTGGCACCTTCGCCCACTCCGGGCGGGCAGCTGGGCCATCATTGATGATGGTATTCACAGATCTGAAGTAGTTGTTTCGCTGCTTCTTTGTTTCGAATTCCATAGCAGATCCACCTGTGATTGGCATGATAGTCCCGAACGATGGCAATGCTTTGGAGTTCTGAGGTCCCGAACTTGACTGAGGCCTTGATGAGCTTTCTGGAGGCGGTGGCAAGATTTCCCGAATGGGCTGTGGCTGCTGGATCGACTGTATCGCTTGCGACTGAGGGAAGAATTGCTGTGAAGGCTGCCATGCTGATTGCGATTGTGGAAATTGCTGAACTGGTACAGAGCTTGACTGCGGACTCGCGAACTGCGGCTGCCAGAAGTTCGGCCGAAACTGGGTTGGCATCGAGGATGCAATGCTCATCAGTGCTTTCTCTTGTTGGATTCGTGCCATGTTCTTCTTTGTCTCTGGGCACCCTTCGGTGTTGTGGCCTCTTCCATGATGCGGCGGTAGAAGTGGGGATGTCTTGGGTTGTGGTTCGGGAGGCTTGGGGTTCCTCTTCCTCTCCCCCTTCCTCTATGACCGAATCCTTCCCTAGCACTTGGCCTCGCTTTCTTGTTGTTGCTGAGGATTTCCAACACCGTTTACGTTTCGTGGATCTTGGGGTGGTGCCCGCCGGAGTCATATCTCTGCCCGCCTGTCTTGCCTCGTTTCGTTCGGCTACTCTCTTGCGGTGGTCATCATCGGACGAATGTAATCCTCCAATTCCCGAAATAGTTCTTCAAGCTGTCTCGGGCTTCTTTCTTGTGAGGTGGGAAGCCATTGGCCCTGGGGTGAGACCCTTGATCAGTGCCTTGATCGTTGTCTTGTCATCAGCGTCGGGGATCTGAGACCTCTTGTTGCATGAACCTTCTCACGAAGTTTCGCAGTGGTTCCCTGTCCTTCTGCTTGCAGTTATACAGATCTGAGGCTTCGGCTGTTGTGTCATGGAACATCTGAAACGCTTGCATGAACTTTGTTTTGAGATCTACCCAGCTGTAGATCGAGTGTGGAGGCAGCAGTGAGTACCAATTCGATGATCGGTCCTTCGCAAGCTATGATGAAGGATTTGGCGAGTGCAACATCATCTCCTCTCCGCCGAATTCACGGTGACTCGTATCTCATGAGAAACTGCCCGGAGTTTCCGAAACCGTTGTACTTGGGAAGAGAGACTGGCTTGAACTTCGGCGGCCAAGGTGCTGTTTGCAGCCCTATTGACAGCGGTGATTCAGAATCCACGAAGTGTGAGACTCCGTTTCCCGCGAAAAAGTTTTCTTTCGGGGATTCTCTTGCAGGCGCAGGGTTCTGCTGCGGTGTTTCTTGCCACAGGGAGCTGTTCTCTTGTTCTTTCATTTCGTCAATTTCTCTCTGTATTGCTTGTATTTGCTCTTTTGCTTTGTTCAGCTGCTCTAGTTTTTCAGAGATTTTCCTCTTCGCCTGCAACTGAGCCGCGAACTTTTCTTTGTCTTTCTGCAGCTGTTGTATCTTTTGGTGGACCATGGCTAGCTCTCTGTTTATGGAATCATCGTCAGCATCAACATTCTCGTGCTCTTGCTGTTCAGCAGGTTGTTCTTGGATGTGAGCTATCTTTTCTGCTCTTGCCTTCATGAGGGCCTCGAGCTTCTCTCTTCGGCTATTGGTCCGTTACGTTCGAGGATTCAGGAACAAACGAGTTTTTGTTCCCCTGGGTGAGATGGCGATCTTCCTGGTTTGCCTGCACTGGAGCAGTCTTCTTTGATTTCTTCTGAGGTGGCATCGTGAGTTTCTTTTCGGCTGGAACACGGTGGGCGCCAATGTTGGGGGGTACCCGAAAAATTCGGAATACTACCCTAACACGAGTGAAAGTTCTTAACACGTTCAAGTGCACAGTTAGAGCGCAAAGAGACTGTGATCCCTTCTGCAAGTAGCACAAGTTCCAAAAAAGTTTGAATCCGTTTACACGTGCCCTTGCGCCCCCTTTTATAGGGAGACGAATGGACTTTTACATGCCGATAACACCCTCGGGCTCGGAGAATATTCCTAATGTGAACACACACAACAATGTCTTTTCCCACCTAACATATTTACAAGTCCGCCACTAGTTCACACGCTAAACACGGACTTTTTGGGATTACAACTTTGACTTTGCTTCTTCCGCGGTTCGTGAATGTCTTCGCCCGAAATTCCCGAACTAGGTCTTCAACAGAGATTCCCGAAGTGGCTGCGGCTCCCCAACGGATTCGTGCGTGTCCACGGTGGGCGCCAATGTTGAGGGGTACCGAAAAATTCGGAATACAACCCTAACACGAGTGAAAGTTCTCAACACGTTCAAGTGCACGGTTAGAGCACAAAGAGACCGTGATCCCCTCTCGCAAGTAGCACAAGTTCCAAAAAAAGTACGAATCCGTTTACACGTGCCCTTGCGCCCCCTTTTATAGGGAGACGAAGGGACTTTTACATGCCGATAACACCCTCGGGCTCGGAGAATATTCCTAATGTGAACACACACAACAATGTCTTTTCCCACCTAACATATTTACAAGTCTGCCACTAGTTCACACGCTAAACCTGGACTTTTTGGGATTACAACTTTGACTTTGCTTCTTCCGCGGTTCGTGAATGTCTTCGCCCGAAATTCCCGAACTAGGTCTTCAACAGATTCCCGAAGTGGCTCGGCTCCCCCAACGGATTCGTGCGTGTCCACGGTGGGCGCCAATGTTGGGGGGTACCCGAAAAATTCGGAATACTACCCTAACACGAGTGAAAGTTCTCAACACGTTCAAGTGCGCAATTAGAGCGCAAAGAGACTGTGATCCCTTCTGCAAGTAGCACAAGTTCCAAAAAAGTTTGAATCCGTTTACACGTGCCCTTGCGCCCCCTTTTATAGGGAGACGAAGGGACTTTTACATGCCGATAACACCCTCGGGCTCGGAGAATATTCCTAATGTGAACACACACAAGAATGTCTTTTCCCACCTAACATATTTACAAGTCTGCCACTAGTTCACACTCTAAACCCGGACTTTTTGGGATTACAACTTTGACTTTGCTTCTTCCGCGGTTCGTGAATGTCTTCGCCCGAAATTCCCGAACTAGGTCTTCAACGAGATTCCCGAAGTTGCTGCGGCTCCCCAACGGATTCGTGCGTGTCCACGCGCTTGAGTCCCGAACGAGTCTTCATCGGATTCCCGAATCGGCGAGTTCTTCGAAGCTCGGACCATCAACGGTTGAGATTCCGGGCCCCCGCGTGTTCGCGACTCCGCCTTTTCCCCGAATCAAGATTCCCGAATTCTGCACATTCGCGAATTCGTGACTTCGCAGGTTCCAGGTTTCCGAGAATCGCGAGTCCCCTGCTCCTGAAAAACATACTTTGAGAACTTTGTTAAGCTTGACGTTTCGAGGGTGACGGGTTTTCCTGAATTCCCCAACAACGACCGAGGCCAATTCGAGATCCTATTATCTTGGTCCCGTAGGGAACCCGACCCTCGAGATTTCATCGCAGTGAATCTCGGAGAGAATCCCCTTCAAAGCGGCTCTGTCTCCACCTCCTCGGTGGCAAGACGCTTTCAAGAACGGCCTTTACCTCCAATCGCGGTCGGAAAACTTGGTACCGGAAGATTCTCGCGGACAAGAGTGGATTGACAAAAAAACACGGATACCCTCCGTATCGCCCAATGCTTGGAGTTATCCGTGGCCGAGACCCCCAAGAACGAAGACCTCCCCGATAGCGACTGCCACTTCGGTCAAACGGCGTCAACGCCTTCCTTTTTGGCCATGGCCCAATGTCTCCAACCCTGGCCGATGTGTATATGATTACCGGCCTTGACATCACAGGGTCTATTCAGCCTTGGAAATTCAAGAATTCTTCTCGGCAAACAGGGGTGAAGCCAGGAAACGGATACAAACAGTATATCCTGAGCCACATGAAAGACAACCCCCTTGGTGATGTCGAGTATAGAGCTTTCCTGAACATGTGGCTGTGCAGATTTGTCTTCTGTGGCAAAGCCAATGAACCCACTCTGAATCATATCACAATGGCATCTCATTTGTCCAGCGGCAACCGCCTCCCTCTTGGAAAATTCCTCCTAGGCAGTGTATACTATATGCTCCACCAAACTGTCACCCAAATGTATACCAGCCAGAGGATAACATGCGTCAATGGTCCTTGGTGGTTCGTTCAAATGTGGCTGCAGCTCCACATGCATCAGATCATTGGTGTCAATTTGAACTCCAGGCTCTTCCCCTTATCCAATCACCCTGAAGGAGAGCCTCAAGCCACCAGAGGATGCCAGAATTATGGAGAAGCGGCTTCAACCTGTTCTTGTTCAACGGGACATCGGCCCGGCTCTTCGAGCTATTTTTCAAAGGTTTTCCAAATCCTCTCGGCTTCCTTATCCGGACAATGACACCTTGACTTTCCCCGTTGAATTCTCCTTTGAATCTGAACGCCAAGATGAGAAATTCTTTGAGATTTTCAACATCATAATCCGCCCATGCATGCGCCACCGAATTCAATGGAGGAAGGTCGAACTCATGTACTTATGAATATTATCAGCCCAACGTAATGGCTAGGCAACTCGGATGTGGACAGATGCCCCCAAGGCTATTTCTGCATGAATTCCTTAAGCCCAGCGAGGAACTCAAAGAACCTATGCACAACAGCAGAGTTTTCAATTATGTGTGCAGTCCCACTGTCTATACCTGGCCTTTTGTGCCTATAACCTTAACTCATCCCACCTTCGATTCCTGGTGGCAAGAATTCCACGATCATATCTTCAGTGACCCTATACACGTGTTCTGTGCAGAGTTGATGCCTGATTTCCTGCCGACCTCAGAGGTAATATAATGAACCTTTGGATCAGACATATCCTCTTTTATCATGATTCCGACCTCCATCTTCTTATCCACAGAACACAGTGCCTACCCCTCGAGCTAGGGATATCACCTACAATGCTGAAGGCCCAATCTCAGTACTGGGATTCAAGTCTACAACTCTAGCTCAACTAATGGCAAGGTATGCTACAACAGACCCCAGCCTTTCTAGCCTTGCTGCTGACAGGAGGCAAGGTCCGCATCTGATTGCTCCTCCAAATGCCAAGAGGAGAAGATCTGTCAAGAAAGTGCTTGTTGAGGTAAAATCCTTTACCTGCTTGATCACAAGATTACTCTTGCTCTTGATAAATCATATCTTTGTGCATTTTCGGACCGAGCCCGGCGGCCTTCGGTGCGGAACCTACCAATGCCCCATCCTTTGGTATGACCTCTCTTGTCCTTTCTTAAGGATGAACAACCGGCATTTACCCTTTCAATTTGACATTTGCGAGAAGAGATAATGGAAGAACGACTTGTAGATGTCCCGGTGGCTCAACAAGCAAGTCCACCCGGGGTTGAATTACCTATCCCGGTGGAGATCTCATCTTCATCACCTTCTGCGAAGCAATGAATTCTCCGGAGATGAATCTCCCAATCCAGACGGAGCCATCAAATCCTCTAAGGGCACAATCACCTGTTGGTCATGCGGAGACAACAATCCCAACGAGAGGTGGATCCAATTCCTCTTCGACCGAAGCCCCCGAGTTACCAGCGACTGCATCAACACCCTCTAATTTGGAAGCTTCAGCTTTACCTGGAACACTCACTTCTCCTGTGATTGCCCCTGCTCAAGAAATCGGCCACGAGGTAATCATTTGCACTCAACTCTGCTATTTTTACTTTTAGCACCTCTAACTCGGCAATACGGCTTCTTAGGATCAGGCTCCATCATCATCAAGCCTGCCGTCGGGGACCAATCCAGTTGCCGAGGCGATGGAAGGGATGCACCAGCCTCTGTCAGATGAGGTGCTAGCAAAGCTTCGAGAAATTGTTGCCTGGCTGGAAAGAGATGCACAAGATCAGTTCAAGGATCTTGATCACTTCGAGGAGATGCTTGAATCCATCAGCCAAGAACTTCCCGAGGATATCGGTGCTCCTCGGTATCCATCGTGGCCCGGACGTCCTTTATGCGCCCATAAGACATGCTTTGAGGAAGCTGCGCTCCCGTCCGGCTATCGAAAAGAAGAGATCCGATGCTTGAACAAGCCATGAACGGGCGCAATCCCAAACAGAGAGAGCCACGGAGACACATTGGCTAGTCTGCAGGCTTCTTGTGATCCGAAAGTTGCCAAGAAAGCTGCTCTAGAAGCGGAGGCTGCGAAGCTCTGTCGGATGAGATAGAGGCGATAAAAAGAAAATAGCCGAGCTTCCTGGATTGATAGAAAAGACCCAAGAGGAAGCAAGATCGGCTATAGCCAAGATGGAACAATGCGATGCAGAGCTCACCACCTTGTCCAGCGCCCAAAAATATTGCCAAGAACTGTTGGACAATTTCCGTCAGGCAACATCCAATGCTCGTGGTGTGATTGCGAAACATCTGAACATTTGAATGCCCCCATTGATGTATAACCGAATTGGCCGTTCTTGTGATATTTTCTTGTAATTTGTTTCTTTTCTTCTGCGTACCTTCAAATATAATGCTGAACGACCCATTCGGCAAAGAAACGCCAACTCCCGAATGGCACTTTGATTCTCCTTAGCCGAACCAATCAACTGAATGCGACTCAGCCTAGAACTCCAAGCGACCCGTCGGCGGGCTGGCCAAGGAAACCTTTCCACCTTCCGATTTTCTTGGGATATGCGCCACGATCCAAAGCCACGACTCGAAGCCACGATTCATCTTGCCAGGCCTATAAATGCAACCGTAGGTGCCCCTAGCTCTCCACCAGGCCTTCTAGCTCTCGAATCTTTGCCAATCTCAGTCCTTTCTCTTTCCAAACAGTGCACATCCCAAACCACCATGGTGCGCCGCCTCAACCGCCGCCGCGCTTCCGATGAGGCAGAGGGGAGCAGCGCCAACGCGCGCCGGAGGCAATGATCGTCGATTTCCTCTTCTTTGATTCAACTTTTGATCTTCTTCTTGCTCTGACGATCATCCCCTTTTTCAGATTGATTCAGTGGAATCCATCTCTCGCGCCGGCCAATCAACCCCTTCCAGACGACTCCTCGGAGTCCGATGGCCACTCCCCCGTGCCGTACGGGGAGGTCGAAGGACCGATACGGCGAACCGGAGATGGGAGTGAATGGGAGCCGATAAAAATTCTTCTCGAAGGAGATCGAAACTCCAACAAGACGAACGCGGCTTCCAACACACGTCTCCGACTCACTACCAAGGTTGGTCAAGCCCACGTAGCCACCGGAGTGCCACCTTGGACCTAGGAACCAACACGCAACCTTCCGACCCGAGAAACGCGGCGGAAAAACCCAACTTCGAGTCTACGGACCCACACCGGTCGGACCGGTTAGCATCACCGGTCGGACCGGTCCCTGCAGTGAACACGAGCAACTTCCACTAAGTGGCTCTACACCGGTCGGACCGGTGAGACACACCGGTCGGACCGATGGCGGCCGAAAGCCCCCAAGACACCAAACGAGCCAACCGACCACCAAAAGGACCCAAACTCGAAACGGCGGCACCACGGGACAACGAGCGAACTCACCAAGACGTTCACCCGAGCAAAAACCCACAAGGGCTCGCACCGGTCGGACCGGTCAAGAGCACCGGTCGGACCGGTGTGGCACCGGCGGCTCGGGATGAACGAGCCCCGCGGGTCAACTCCCCCAAATCCATATCTCGATCTCCCGAATCGCTCCACGGACTTGAACAAGACTTTGGGGATATCGGGAGCACCTCATGAGGAGTCCATAGCCAAGTTTAATCCCACCAAATCTCGTCCAAAAAGGAGGAATCGAAGAAATCACGCCGAAAGCACTTCCAACCCAAGAACTCAAGAAACCCAAAAATTGAGCACCTTTTCTCACGGATTTGGGAGGGGAATCACAACCCAAAGAACCACGAAGGGTTCCCACAAATTTCCCCCATCAAATCCCCAAGAGAAAAGCCCCGAAAACACCCCAAAGAAATCACGAAGAGAGGGCTCCGAAAATCACCACCAAGAACAACCGGGAAAACACATCCAAACCTTGAGGAACCACGCCGAATCATCTATACATGAAACAAAGGTTCGTACAAGGTCTAGCAAGCCGCTCGATCATCCATCCCTCTCTACAAGATCTCTCCGTGAAGCTCTCTTGCTAGTCCTAAGGAAAACCTAGAGAAAATAGGTGGAAAATAGGAAAACTAATGAGCTAGGGTTCCAAGAGTTGACTGCCATCCTCTCACCTCTTGGGTTATATGGAGGCAACCGAATGTCTAAAATGCCCTTCTCTACTAACTAGGGATACAAGCCCCTCAAGGGCGGATTTGAAATTCTTGATGTCTTCACCATCGGACGGATGCCGGCGACCGCACCTGCGTAGCCTCGACGCAAGCCATGCGATCCCGACGCGTGTCCTCCGCTTCGAAGATTCCGGACCGCGTCGTCGCACACGGGTCGGACCGGTGCTCCTCACCGGTCGAGGGCCGGTCGGTGCCTTTGCACCTCCGTCTTCGGTTCTCCGGTCTTGGATTTGTGGATCAACCAAGGAACCCAGTGGTTTTCTGGTGAACCACCGGAAACCCCGCGAACTCGGTGTAGCCTCCGCCAATCTCCACTCATGACTTGGCTCCCACGTAGTCCCGGCTCGACCTTGGTTTTGAGGCTCAACCAAGAAACCGTCCACGACTTCATCTTGCTGTTCATGCCACCATGCGGCCCGCACTTGACCCCGCTGGCCACCGGGTCCCTCGAACAAAGCCTACTTGTCTTCTCCACACCCGGAGGCCTCACCGCGACGACCTTTCGCGCTTGTTCTTCACCACGCACCAACACGAGTCAAGCCGCAACCCGCACCCGCAATACTTAGCCAAGAATCGGTCCACACAACGTTGTCAATCACTCATCACACAAGGAAGCGACCATCCACCGGTCCTCGAACCACACATGGTCCTCAATCTCCCCCTTGATGAGTGCATTGACAACACCCACACGAAAGTAACAACAGAGAAAAGAAAAAGAAAAGAAACGAACAAAAAGAAACTCCAACAAGCGATCGAAAGCCAAACAAAGGCAAAGGGCAAGATCACTTGAAGAAGACGAGTCTCGGACCCCTTAGGCAAGGGCAACGGCTCGACACATCCGAGACAAAGCAAAGCTCAAGCAAAGAGCACAAACCACCGAAACAAAGCTCGAAAATTCTCAAAGAGCTCCCCCTGCACACATGCAAACTCCCCCGAACCAATGCAACTCCCCCCGGACGAATGCATGCAAGACACCACTTGAAACGGGGCAGCCGCAACAAAACGGCCCCGACCGGTCGACCGGTCCAAACCACCGGTCGACCGGTGTGCAACATGTGTACGAACCGGCCTCACACCGGTCGGACGGTGACCACGACCGGTCGGACCGGTGCGCAACGGAGCCCGAAATGGCTCGAAAC
The DNA here is from genome assembly GCA_947561735.1 of Cenchrus americanus. Taxonomy (NCBI): domain Eukaryota; kingdom Viridiplantae; phylum Streptophyta; class Magnoliopsida; order Poales; family Poaceae; genus Cenchrus; species Cenchrus americanus. Next base: position 141,084,829 of record OX387240.1, read on the forward strand.
CACCCGAAAACCTTCTAAACACGTCCAGCAAGCCATTTCAAGCTCAACCTTCTCCCCCTTGTTGGCAATGCATGAATCAAGCCAAAAATGCAAAACTTTCAACCTAGAGCTTCTCAAATAGACAAAATTCAACAAAGAAGGCTACACATGTCCAAATGAGCAAGTTAGGTACTCTACGGCTTCGTATCGATCTCAACTACACGATCACCAAGTTTCACAACCATTGGACGAAGCTAAGATGAATTTTGGCAATTTTGCGAAAAACTTGCCTCTCATGAGCAAAGTCCTAAACATGATCAAAGCATATCAAAATGGCAAAGCCACACAAACTTCATGTTAGGACAGCCATTCTAATCATAAGACCATCACAAACACCCACAAGCACCTCATGTCATGTCAAAGCCACCGAGCCATGTGCCTACTTCTATGTATGAGACTTCTCATTAGTAGGCATCATGCAACGGTTTAGCACCCAAAGCAAATTAAATTCAGCACATATGACATGGGAGCATATTTTCCAAGCATTTTTCATTTCATTTTCAGATTTGTAAATGGTACATGAAATGTCTTTGCGACAAAAAGGAACTTATGCCCCTCCACAAGATAAGTCAAGAGGGCTAAACATTCATGATGGCAAATGAGCCTTTGGCCCCATATGATCAATAAACTAGCTATCCAATCCACAAATTAAGCATAGCAAAGCCACAAAAACATGTCAAGAGCATGTAAAGGCATTTACACATGAGAGAGCATACATGTGACATTTTTCAAAAGCATAGCTATCAACCATGGATTATTCATCAAGATCATCAAGAGCTAAGCCAAACTAACCATATCATACCAAACAAGCTCATAAAGACATATATTTAATTCCATGGTGAACAATGTATATGAGAGAAGCTTTCCTAACCAATGCATATGATACAAAATGCATGCAATCTAAGATACAAGGATGCCTATACATCATGTTACATATGCCATGCCAAATGCAAGAAATGCACAAAGGAAAGCTATACACATGCTACAAACCGGCTCCTCGAGGGGAGGCAAAACGGGCTCGACACCACCGGCAAAAGCGAGCTCCCACACACCCAACTCAAGAAATCAAACACACACCAAGTTCCCCCCCGCAAACGAGTGAAAGTTGCTTGATCTAGGGGTTTGGTGAAAATATTGGCTAGTTGGTCATGTGTGGGTACATGGATCAAAGCAATCTTTCCTTTCTCTACGTTGTCTCTCAGAAAATGATACCTCACTTCTATGTGCTTGGTTTTGGAATGGAGCACCGGGTTCTTTGCAACGCTTATGGCACTAGTGCTATCACATTGAAGTGGGACATGGGTATACTCCTCACCAAAGTCACTCATGGTGTAGGTGATCCAAAGGAGCTGAGAGCAACAACTAGCAGCGGCAACATACTCGGCCTCGGTCGTGGATTGAGGAACACTCGACTGCTTGCGGGAAGACCAAGAGACCAAAGAGGAACCCAAAAACTGGCAAGTCCCAGAAGTGGACTTCCTATCCAACCGACATCCGGCAAAATCCGCGTCTGAAAAGCCATGAAGCGCCAAAGAAGAGGACGCGGAGTACCAAAGGCCGAAGTCGGGAGTGTGACGCAAGTACCTGAAAATTCGCTTCACCTCGCTTGTCGATGCGAAGTCCTCGGAGAGACGCTTGAAAACGAGCGCACAGACACACCGAGAACTGTATGTCCGGCCTCGTCGCCGTCAAGTAGAGGAGTGACCCGATCATGCTCCGGTACTCCTTCTGATCCACGTGTTCACCTTCCTCGTCCGCATCAAGAGCTGTAGTCGTACTCATCGGCGTCGTCATAGCCTTGGAGTCCTCCATCTTGAACTTCCTCACAATGTCCTTGGTGTACTTAGCCTGGTGCACAAATGTTCCTTCCTTTGATTGCTTGATTTGTAGCCCGAGGAAGAACTGCAACTCACCCATCATGCTCATCTCGAACTCCCTGCTCATATCATCTGCAAACCTCGCAACAAGAGAGTTAGACGAGCCACCAAAGACAATATCATCCACGTACACCTGCACAATCAGGATATCTCTGCCCTGCCTCAGCAAAAACAAGGTCTGATCGACCTTCCCCATCTCAAAGCCTCTCTCAAACAAGAACCCCCTCAACCTGCCATACCAAGCTCTAGGCGCCTGCTTCAACCCATACAGCGCCTTCCTCAACTTGTACACCCGATGGGGGTACTTCTCACTCTCAAACCCCGAGGGTCGCCTCACATACACTTCTTCCTCCAACACTCCATTCGAAAAAGCACTCTTCACATCCATTTGGTGCAACTTGAACTCTTTAGCCACGAGAAAAGGCTAGAAGGATCCTAATCGCCTCCAAACGGGCTACGGGAGCAAAGGTCTCCTCGTAGTCGATCCCCTCCTTCGACCGAACCCCCCGGGCAACAAGTCTCGACTTGTTCCTCACAACCTCACCCTTCTCTCCCTCTTTGTTTTTCCACACCCACTTTGTACCAATCGGCTTACACCCCGGGGGGAGGGTCAACCAACTCCCACACCCGATTCCTCTCAAAGTTCTCCAACTCCTCATGCATCGAGTTAACCCAATTGTGATCAGATAGTGCGTGTCCAATGTCTTTGGGCTCGAAAGAAGCAACAAATGCAGCATGAGCGAAATGGGAATTGTTTCGAACCCTCGACCGTGTAGTGTGTTCATTCATGTCGCCGATGATCCTCGAAGCCGGGGTGATCCACTTGAACTCGCCGGGGAGGGTTCTCGCCTCGAAGCTACCTCCCCCTCAACATCGGCTTCTCCTCGTTCTTGATTTGTCGTCGTAGGTGTAGCGCAGGGTCCATCCATCATCATCGTCGAAGTAGTGGGTACATGTTCGGCGGGGGGCACCGCACCACCATCCTCATCATCACCATGTTCATGCTCCTCCTCCCGAAAGATCTCCTCGCCAAGCTCATCATCACCCGCACACTCAAAGACAAGCCGACTACGTGGCTCTGTCTCGTCGAAGGTTACCTCGCAAGTCTCCACGATTTGGTTACTTTCAAGATTGAGCACACGATATGCTCTAGAATGAGATGCATAACCAAAGAAAATGCCATCGACAGACCTAGCCTCAAACTTATCCAACTTCCTACCTTTCTTCGGAATGAAACACTTGCAACCAAAGACATGGAAGTGACTCACCTTGGGTGTGCGACCATGCATCAACTCATAGCATGTCTTCTTCTTGTGCACTCGAGGTATATCCTGTTCGACACATAGCATGCGGTATTCACCGCCTCGGCCCAATACCTCCTCGGAGTCCTATGCTCATCAAGCATCGCCCGAGCCATCTCGCACAAGGTCTGTTCTTCCTTTCCACAACATCATTACGGGGAGGCGTATATGGACTCGAAAACCGGTGCTCAAGACCCAAGTCATGACAAAAGGTTTCAAAACGAGAGTTCCTGAATTCCGAGCCATTATCACTGCGAATAGCTCGTATGGCATCTCCGTGCCTCTCGTTCCTCAACCTCAAGACTAGATCTCGAACAAAACCAAACGTCTCCCCCTTCTCCTCGAGAAAGAACACCCACGCATACCGAGAATAGTCGTCCACCACAACAAGGACATACCACTTCCCACCGCGGATCGCACATGAGTCGGGCCAACAAGGTCCATATGGAGCGACTCGCATGGACGCTCGGTCATCACATCGGTGAGAGGCGGGTGAGAAGAAGCCACCATCTTGGCATGCCTACATGGAGCACAAACCAACTCTTTCTCAAGCCTCAACCGTGGCAATCCTCGGACCAAATTGAGTTTACTCAAGCGAGACAAAAGGTCAAAGCTCAAGTGACCCAACTTCCTATGCCACTTCCACAACTCACACGAAGAACCGGCCAAGAAACAACGCTCCACACCCGAAGACCGAGAAAAATCAGCACGAAACACCCGACCCTCGGGAACGACCATACGGACAAGGTCCCCTCGAGAGTCCACAATCCGAGAACCACCAGGCCGAAACAACACCTCAAAGCCCTCATCCAACAACCGGGACACGAAAGCAAATTGTACCCCGGCGATTGAACAAGAGCAACACGCCTCAGAGTGATCTTGTCACTCACTTTTATCTCACCTTCGAAAGCACACGCCCACGCCCATTGTCCCCAAAGGTGATGTACCTCTTCGTCACAACCGGGACGAGACTTGAGAACCACCCCCTGTCTCCGGTCATATGCCTCGAGCAACCGAGTCAATCAACCAAATGTTCTTCAAGTCTCCCACCCGAAAATCAAAAATAGGCACGTGAGCGAACAAACGACTCAAGACCGGGGTTAGTACGAAAAGAGGAAAACCGGTGTCGAGCCATTTGCTCGAAAGTGGGGTTAGCACCAACCAAAGCATCACTCCTACCAAAGCTACCTCCACGAACACCACCACGGTAACCACCCCGAGGGAACCACCCCTCTCTCGCCTGAAGGAGGACCAAAACCACGCAAGAAAGCCCGTGGAACGTCCTTCCTCTCCAACTCAACGCCACGACTCCTCCAATCCCCGTATTGAGCACGAGGAGGAGAACGCCTAGCAAACTGACCACCTGCACCCTTTCCAGCCCAACCACCAGAACCACGACCACCAGAAACAACCCTCGGACCTGTACGAGCTCGAAACCCGAACATCTGTCTGTCTGTGCCCGCACCGGTCGACCGGGTGCCCCCACACCGGTCGGCCGGGTGTGACTCCTGGACAGACAGCACCACCCTAGCAGCCTTCTTCTCTCCCCAAGCCCGAACTGTCCTCACAATAGCCTTGCCCCTGGGCATCCGCATATGAGGCTCAAGTACACCATCGGAAGGGTGGTACTTGTCCTTGTTAGCCCACTCCTTCTCCATTCTCTCCTCTCGCTTCCTCTTGAAGCAAAACTCCTCCTTATGGCCATCTCTCCCACAATAGCCACAATGGAACCTCACAAGCTTAGGCTTTGGCTTGGGATGTGGTCGCTCACTCGGTTTCTCTCCACTCAAACCCTCCACCGGTTTCTCACCACTAGCCTTCTCACTCTCCTTCCCAAAGAACACTTTCCCCGAAGTGCTCACAAACTTGATAGGCTTTTGTAGGTCATTTGTGGGTGTAGGAAACACGGGTGGAGGCGGGGTTGTGTCTAGTCGGTTCCTTAGATGGTTAGGTTTTGGAGGGAAATCATTTTTGTGGTGTGTTTTTGGTGGCTCCCGGATATTCTCTCCACTTCCCTCACCAACCTTGTTTGCCCCAAGCCCCTCACCATCTTGCCTCTTAAAGGCCTCGATCATCATCCTCAACTGAGGCTCGTGACCGGACAACCAACCCATCAACTTCCTCAAATCATCATCCTCATCCCGCAAACGATCAACATAATGTGCAAGCTCCAAATTTTCAATGCATGCATTTCACGGGTAGAGCAAGATGTAGGCATGGGTTCCTTCAATTTAGCCTCGAGCGAACTAGTGTAAGCATGCATCTCATCAATCTTAGCATGCAAAACGGGGCAAGAAGTGCAAGCACCTAGCAAAGCGAGTCTAGACTTAAGCTCGGCCACTTCAACCCTAAGCACATCTAGTTCCTCACACTTGGAGGCATGCTTCTCCTTAAACAAAGCAAGATCAGCAAGGAATATGGAGCAATCAGCACAATCATTCTCATCGAGACAACGGGGCTAGCCTTAAGCGAATCAATCTCAAGCTTGCTATCAAGCACCCGTGTCTCTAGCTCGGCCACTCTAGTCCTAGCATCCTCGAGTGAAGCCCTAAGCTCTTTCCTCATTTTCTTGGCCTCTCTAAGCATGTCATCACGGTTATCAAGCAAAGAGCCAAGCCTCTCATTCTCCCGGCGCAAGAAGGGAAGCTCATCACGCACCTCGTCGTCGGACTCGCAGTCCGAGTCGCTCCGTGTGCTCTTCTTGCCGCCGGAGCTCAACGCCATGGTGCGAAGCCATCTCTCTCGAAGCGGCTCGGCCCGCTCGGGTTCTTGGATGACTTCTTGTTCTTGCGGCGATCTCCCTCGTCTTCACTGCTACTTGAGCTCGAGGTGGAGTACGCGGAACTGGAGTCGACGTCGCTCGCTCCAACCATCGCTCGGGCCTTGCCTCGGCCCTCCTTTTTCCTCGATTGTCGCTCGTCCTTGTACTTGTTCTTGTGCTTGCTCTTGTGGTCGCGCCTCGAACGGTACTTGCCATCGTTCATCCTCGGCTTGTGCTTGTAGCTGTCCTTGTTCTCGGCCTTCTCGGGCGGTCGGCGACGAAGTGTCCCGGCTTGCCGCACGGAAGCAAGTCCTCGTGTTCCTCCTCATGTTCACGCGGTTCTCGTGCGGCCTCTCAAACCGCCTCGTCAACGGCGCCGGCTCGTCCTCTCCAAGGTCATCAAACTCCTCATCCGGCATAGACATCAAAGAGGAAAACGAGAACATCCCGGTGGATGGGTTAGAGTTAGTCTTTCCTTTGGAACCACCAACGAGGGCAAGACTATGGGAATCGGCCTCGGTCCCTCAAGCTTGGCGATCATGCCCCTATCCACCTCAGCCGACTTGAGCTTTGAGAACAGCTCGTTCACCGTCAGAGTATCATACCTCTCCGACTCGACTATGGCCTCGAACTTTCCGCCCCATATCGTACGATCCAAGGAGTGTAAGAGCTTGACCGCTCTATCATGATCATCGTACGGGAGCACGTCCACATTGGCCCTCATGTTGTTCACCACCACCGTGAACCTCTGAAACAAGGCATCGATGGACTCACCGGGGAGATGAGTGAAGTTCTCGTACTCTCTCTCCGTAGGTCGCATACAACCGTGCCGAACTCGGGCGTTCCCAACATGAGCCTCCTTCAACACGGCCCAAATCCTACAAGCCAAGTGCTCGGTGTGCACCCGATCGAACTCGGTCGACACAAAGCACGAAACAAAGTAGTCGACCGCCTTATTGTTGGCGTCGAATCGTCCCCTCGACCCCCGGAGCAAGGAAATCCATCGGTGGACATAGCCCGTGTCCACCGTGACATCCCAAAGCAAACGGTGACCCTTTCCGCGGAGGAACGCACCCATCCGCTTGCTCCACATCCGGTAGTTCTTGCCATCGAAGTGTGGAGGACCCGAACCCTCGTTCTCGGTACGCCATCCTTAGAGTCAACAAAGACCCGAACCAGCTACGATACTATCGGGCATACACCCCGGTACTCGGCAAGGAAGGAAGAATAGTAGAAGACGGACTCTGGTAGAATTCCCCCGTACTCCTACTAGGACTCGCTCTATGTACTCCTACTAGGACTCTCTGTCTTGTAACCGACTAGGAACCCGCCCCCGGACTATATAAAGGAGGGCCGGGTACCTAGCCGCACATCCCCAATCCCACCGGGGACAACCCAACACCAAGCGCGGGCGCCATACTTGATCCCCCAAACAGACGTAGGGTTCGCCACCATGGCAACCCGAACTCCGTATAAATCTTGTGTCCCGTGTCCTTGCGCATACCTTCGAGTTCTCGGTCTCCCGATCACGATCCCCACCACACAATCTACTACCTCGGGTACCCCCTTGGTAGGTTTGCCGGTCTAAAACACCGACACTGGCGCGCCGGTAGGGGTGATCATGACCACCGGCGAATTCGAAGAACCCTCGTCAACAAGATCAATCTACTCGTCGACTCGCCGAGATCCAATGAAGCAAGTCGCCTTGCTCTTGTCAAAGCGGAATCAATTTTCCTACGCCGCGCACAACCCATCACGCGGCTCGTCGCGCCGCTCGTCGTCGACTACTCCGCCTCGCCCGGGCTCGTCGTCGTCGACTACTTTGCCTCCGCCGCGCGTCCGGGTGCCTCGGCACGTCGCGCGGCTCGTCACGCGGCTCGCCGCCCGCTCGTCGTCGACTACTCCGCCTCGCCCGGGCTCGTCGTCGTCGACTACTTTGCCTTCGCCGCGCGTCCGGGTGCCTCGGCACGTCGCGCGGCTCGTCCAGCGGCTTATCGCGCCGCTCGTCGTCGACTACTCCACCTCGACCAGGCTCGTCGTCGTCGACTACTTTGCCTCCGCCGCGCGTCCGGGTGCCTCGGCACGTCGCGCGCGCGCGTCACGCGGCTCGCCGCGCCGCTCGTCGTCGACTACTTCGCCGCGCCGCGCGTCCGGGTGCCTCGGCACGTCGCGGGGGCTCATCACGCGGCTCGTCGCGCCGCTCGTCGTCGACTACTCCGCCTCGCCCGTGCTCGTCGTCGTCGACTACTTTGCCTCCGCCGCGCGTCCGGGTGCCTCGGCACGTCGCGCGGCTCGTCACGCGGCTCGCGCGCGCCGCTCGTCGTCGACTACTCCGCCTCGCCCGGGCTCGTCGTCGTCGACTACTTTGCCTCCGCCGCGCGTCCGGGTGCCTCGGCACGTCGCGCGGCTCGTCCACGCGGCTCGCCGCGCCGCTCGTCGTCGACTACTTCGCCTTTGCCGCGCGTCCCGGTGCCTCCGCACGTCGCGCGGCTCGTCCCGCCGGCTTGTCGCGCCGCTCGTCGACTACTCCGCCCGGCCCGGAGCTCGTCGTCGACTACTTCGTCTTCGCCGCGCGTCCGGGTGCCTCGGCAGCGTCGCGCGGCTCGTCCCCGCGGCTTGTTGCACCGCTCGTCGACTACTCCTCCTTGCCCGGGCTCGTCGTCGACTACTTCGTCCGCGCCGCGCGTCCGGGTGCCTCGGCACGTCGCGCGGCTCGCCACGCGGCTTGCCACGCGCGCTCGTCGGCCGACTACTTCGCCTCACGCAGGCTCATCGTCGACTACTCCGGCTCCGCCGCGCGTCCGGTGCCTCGACACGTCGCGCGGCTCGCCACGCGGCTTGCCACGCCGCTCGTCGTCGACTACTTCGCCTCACGCAGGCTCATCGTCGACTACTCCCGGCTCCGCCGCGCGTCCGGGTGCCTCGGCACGTCGCGCGGCTCGCCACGCGGCTTGTCGCGCGCTCGTCGTCGACTACTTCGCCTCACGCCGGCTCATCGTCGACTACTCCGCCTATGCCGCGCGTCCGGGTGCCTCGGCACGTCGCGCAGCCCGTCACATGGCTCATCATTCGACTACTCCGTGCGCCGCGACTTCGTCTTGCGGCCACGCTGGCTCTACTTCATCCACGCTGTGCGTCGTGACTACTTGTCTCACGGCAACACTGGCTCTACTTCGAGTACGTCACGCGCCGCCACGACGTCGTCTTCCGGTCACATCGCGTCGACCATTCATCTCGACTAGTTTTCCGAACTAGCCGAGAACGGCAGTCACGCCAGCAACAACTAGTCGGAATCAACTCTGACTAGTCGACTTCAACAACAACCGTCGCGGCTCCATCGCCGATCGCCACGGTTTCATCTACAAGTACGAGGCGACAACCTAAGTCATTTATCTAAATGATTACCGTTTCTTGGCTTGTTCTCCTCATCATGTAGGACTACTTGTCGACTACTCATTTGTGTATGCTTCTCGGCGGGTTTTCACGAGAGCTACACTCGCCGACTACTCTTGGGGCATATCAATCAAGTCGCCGCGAGTCTACTTCATCAACTCGGGGGCTATCCCTAGGAGGCGATTTCTAAAGTCCGCTACGCGCGGCAATCTAAAGTCGACTTCTAAAGTCGCATTCTAAAGTCCGCTCCGAGCGGCATCTTAAAGTCGACTCCGGTCGCATCTTTGCCTCGCTTCGATGGCATACTACGTGTGTAAGCTTCGATGGAACCTAGCTGTAAGCGGCCCTCGGGTCCTGGCGACGATGGAACCTAGCTGCACGTGGTCTTCACACTCTGTACCATGGGTCCAAGTGCCCTAAGTACTCGCGCTCCGGCGGCAATCGTACCTTGGGTCTGAAATCCATGGCCTAGGTACACAAGCCGACTCCGGTCGCACCTTCAAGTCCACTACGGTGGCACCCATACCTTGGGTCTGAAATCCATGGCTCGGTATTTAAGCCCACTCCGGTGGCACAAGCCCGCTCGGCGGCAACTGTACCTTGGGTCTGAAATCCATGGCTCAGGTACTTAAGCCCACTCCGTGGCACAAGTCGACGCTAACGGTCGCATCCAAGCCCACTCCGTGGCACAAGCCCGCTCCGGCGGCAACTGTACCTTGGGTCTGAAATCCATGGCTCAGGTACTTAAGCCCACTCCGTGGCGCAAGCCGACTCCGGCCGCAATCTTAAGCCCGCTCCGCGGCAAAACTACTCGTTTTCTCTGATTTTTCATTCGCTTTGGCTTTTCGGAAAGTGCTTTTCGTTTTTTGCATCTTAAGTCCACCTCGCGTGGCACAAAGTCGACTTGTAAAGTCGCATCTCAAAGTCCGCTCCGCGCGGCACCTAAAGTCGACTTCTAAAGTCGCATATCAAAGCCGCTCCGCGCGGCACCTAAAGTCGACTTCTAAAGTCGCATATCAAAGTCCGCTCCGCGCGGCATCCTAAAGTCGGCTTCTAAAGTCGCATATCAAAGTCCGCTCTACGCGGCATCCTAAAGTCGACTTCGGTTTTCAAGTCGCATCTCAAAGTCCGCCCCGCGCGGCACAAAGTCGACTTCGGATTTCAAGTCGCATCTCAAAGTCCGCTCCGCGCGGCACAAAGTCGACTTCGGTTTTTAAGTCGCATTCTAAAGTCCGCTCTGCCGGCATCTAAAGTCGACTTCAGTCGCAACTAAAGTCCGCTCTGACGGCACGACTACTTCTCAAGCTCCACGGCTCGACGCCAAACTGCTACTTGAAGATAACTTCAGCATGCTTCGCTCGCTCCCAAGCTCGGGGGCTCCTCACCAATCACTACTCGACGTGGCTCATACAGCTCTCTTATCTCGGGGGCTACACGCTGCAAGAGTACTCGGATGATGGCTTCGCGAACACTGAAGACCCTTGGATTGATTACCTAATCATTTCAAGGCTCGGGGGCTGCTACGCTACACCCATCATTCAAATTTTTTCAAGACAGATGAGCTGGACCACCTTCCAGCCTCGCGGCAGCTTCAAGTACTATTGAGACTTCTCCAAGCGTCTCGAGGACGCTCAAGAACTACTCGAAGAGGCTTCAAGACTACTCGAACTACTACTCTCGACTCCAACGTGCTCGGGGGCTTGCTCGGGCATACACCCCGGTACTCGTGCAAGGAAGGAAGAATAGTAGAAGAAGGACTCCCGGTAGAATTCCCCCGTACTCCTACTAGGACTCGCTCTCGTGTACTCCTACTAGGACTCCCGTCTTGTAACCGACTAGGAACCCTCCCCCCGGACTATATAAAGGAGGGCCGGTACCTAGCCGCACATCCCCAATCCCACCGGGGACAACCCAACACCAAGCGCGGGCGCCATACTTGATCCCCCAAACAGACGTAGGGTTCGCCACCATGGCAACCCGAACCCGTATAAATCTTGTGTCCCGTGTCCTTGCGCATACCTTCGACTTCTCGGTCTCCCGATCACGATCCCCACCGCACAATCTACTACCTCGGGTACCCCCTTGGTAGGTTTGCCGGTCTAAAACACCGACAGATACCACTTGAAGGACCGATACGGCGAACCGCAGAGAGGGGGGAGTGAATGGGAGCCGATAAAAATTCTTCTCGAAGGAGATCGAAACTCCAACAAGACGAACGCGGCTTCCAACACACGTCTCCGACTCACTACAAAGGGTTGTCAAGCCCACGTAGCCACCGGAGTGCCACCGGACCTAGGAACCAACACGCAACCTTCCGACCCGAGAAACGCAACGGAAAAACCAAACCTCGAGTCTACGGACCCACACCCGGCGACCGGTTAGCATCACCGGCCGAGACCGGTCCCCGCAGTGAACCCGAGCAACTTCCACTAAGTGGCTCTACACCGGTCCGACCGGTGAGACACACCGGTCGTACCGATGGGAGCCCGAAAGCCCCCAAGACACCAAACAGGCCAACCGACCACCAAAAGGACCCAAACTCGAAACAAGAAGCACCACGGGACAACAGCGAACTCACCAAGACGTTCACCCGAGCAAAAACCCACAAGGGCTCGCACCGGTCGGACCGGTCAAGAGCACCGGTCGGGACCCGGTGTGGCTCCGGCGGCTCGGGATGAACAGCACCCGCGGGTCAACTCCCCCAAATCCAAATCTCGATCTCCCGAATCGCTCCACGGACTTGAACAAGACTTTGGGGATATCAGGAGCACCTCATGAGGAGTCCATAGCCAAGTTTAATCCCACCAAATCTCGTCCAAAAAGGAGGAATCGAAGAAATCCCGCCGAAAGCACTTCCAACCCAAGAACTCAAGAAACCCCAAAATCGAGCACCTTTTCTCACGGATTTGGGAGGGGAATCACAACCCAAAGAACCACGAAGGGTTCCCACAAATTTCCCCCATCAAATCCCCAAGAGAAAAGCCCCAAAAACACCCCAAAGAAATCACGAAGAGAGGGCTCCGAAAATCACCACCAAGAACAACCGGGGAAAACACATCCAAACCTTGAGGAACCACGCCGAATCATCTATACATGAAGGTCTAGCAAGCCGCCCGATCATCCATACCTCTCTACAAGATCTCTCTATGAAGCTCTCTTGCTAGTCCTAAGGAAAACCTAGAGAAAATAGGTGGAAAATAGGAAAACTAATGAGCTAGGGTTCCAAGAGTTGGCTGCCATCCTCTCACCTCTTGGGTTATATGGAGGCAACCGAATGTCTAAAATGCCCTTCTCTACTAACTAGGGATACAAGCCCCTCAAGGGCGGATTTGAAATTCTTGATGTCTTCACCATCGGACGGATGCCCGCGACCGCACCCCGCGTAGCCTCGACGCAAGCCATGCGATCCCGACGCGTGTCCTCCGCTTCGAAGATTCCGGACCGCGTCGTCGCACACGGTCGAGCCGGTGCTCCTCACCGCCGACCGGTCCCCACCGGCCGACCGGCCGGACCCACCGGTCGACCGGTCCGTGCCGCCGCACCTCCGTCTTCGGTTCTCCGGTCTTGGCTTTGTGGATCAACCAAGGAACCCGGTGGTTTTCGGTGAACCACCGGAAACCCCCGCGAACTCGGTGTAGCCTCCGCCAATCTCCACTCATGACTTGGCTCCCACGTAGTCCCGGCTCGACCTTGGTTTTGAGGCTCAACCAAGAAACCGTCCACGACTTCATCTTGCTTGTTCATGCCACCATGCGGCCCGCACTTGACCCCCGCCGGCCACCGGTCCCTCGAACAAAGCCTACTTGTCTTCTCCACACCCGGAGGCCTCACCGGCGACGACCTTTCGCGCTTGTTCTTCACCAAGCACCAACACGAGTCAAGCCGAACCCGCACCTCGCAATACTTAGCCAAGAATCGCTCCACACAACGTTGTCAATCACTCATCACACAAGGAAGCGACCATCCACCGGTCCTCGAACCACACATGGTCCTCAAGGTCGATGCCCTCCGCTTCAAGGAGGAGCCGGAGGCGTCCCGACGTGAGCTAGAGGACGTCTCCAAGAAGGCGGGCATAGCCGAGCCGGAATGGGAGGACCGGCGCAAACAACCGCTGGAAGCCATTGATGGACGGCTCCGAGATCAATTCTTGATCCAACCCGGCTTTTGATGCTAATATTTTTCTTCTTACTCCTTGCGGCCCCGCGATGCCGAGCTCAACCACCGAAGGCGCCGGTAGAGCACTCGGCCGAGAAGGTGAACGCCCGCGGCGACACGCCGGCGGAGCGCCTTGCGGCGGTGGAGCACCGCGTCGACGAGGTGGCCACCCATGGCGTTCGTCCGGGCACCACCTTGGGCCCGGGCCGCCATGGCGACGCACACGGACGTCAACTACTCCACCAGGCCGCGCGGCTTCCCGGGCGGCGCGCCGAGGACATTGAGGAGATCGAGCTCATCCCGGAGCGCCTTGATGGCCATGGCGACGCCATTGCCGAAATTACTCATCCCCAATCCGTGTTGAACACGCTCTTCGACTAGATTGTATTAGGGATGTGTAAATATCGGCAATAAATGAAGAACTTTTGAATTCTCGTGCTTGTTTTGTGATGACTCCCTTTACATTTTGCATCCGTTAATCTTTTTTTCTTTGAATGCATCCGGAACTATCTTGAGCCGAACGCGCGAGAACAACCGCCCCTTGGCGCAAAATCCACGAAGATCCCGATTCGGCAATCCATAAACACCGTTCAAGCAAAAACCCTTCGCACCCGGGAGAAAACCCCCGCCGTTTGGTATTCCAACAGTGTGTACTGGCCGGTCATCACTCCCAACGCGTCCCTTCGGTCAATAAAATAGCCTGCCGAGATGCTCTGCAAATCCACTCGCACACTCATCCATCATTTCTCATCTCTTCCCCTGTCCTTAGAGGAGAAAACCCCAAAGCCATGGACAAGGGCAAGCAACCCAAGGAGAGCAGCTCATCAAAGAAGCGCACGATTAGGAAGTGAGTTCTTCCTTGATCTGTTCCTCGTTCTTCCGCATGATCTCGTGCTTCATGTTTTCTTCTTTTCCTCTTCCAGCCTTGATTTGCTCCCTAAAGAAATCATCGGGACCGAAGATGTGCCTGAGTACATCTCCTCCGATTCCTCCCTCGAAGCAGAGGATGCCACGCCTGAACAGAGGACCAACCATCAACTGCGCCGCCGCGTTCGGCATCTGGAGCACGGCCTCAGGAACATCACCGCCCGTTGCCAAGCCGAGCGCGAGCGTCGTATGGCTCTGGAAGCACTAGTAGGGGGTAAACGCTTCTGACTTCGTTTTGACCTTATGCTTGCATTTGGATTTCTTTCCCCTAACATCGATTCCTCCGCTTCAGATGTCTCTGACAGGTACAACAACCTGAAGACGGCCTGGGAGAGCTTGGTGGAGGCCGCCAACCATGGTCACCCCCATGCATTCCAAGTTGCCGTCACGGTGGTCCTGGAACAACTGAAGAGGGAGCAGCCGAAGAAGTAAAGAAAAGATTGCATCATACTTTCACTTCTTCCTCCACGCCTTCTGCTTCCCTCCTCCTTGAGGATCCGACCACCGGGTTGTTAGATGTAAACCCCGCAAGAAGCGGTTGTAATGTAGTTTTTGTGCTAAGGGCAATGCATCTAGGCACTGGCCATTTCTTCTGTTCATGGATTTTTGTTCTGAAGGCGGCCTCATTCTTGAGCGCCGGCTATCTCTGTGCCAGATGTGTGTAATCATCGATCGATCTCAATGCTAGAATAATATTTCATCAGATATCTTCCATTTATTGCAGCGGAAAATTCTTGTCCTAGCAAAGTTTTCAATATATATGCATTACCAGGGACGCATCTGACCACACAGAAAGGTCCTTCCCAGTTAGGGGACCATTTGTCGAATTCACTGTATTTAGTTCCAATCGGCAATAACGCTTTCCAAACTAGATCGCCTTCAGCGAATTGCCTTACTTTTACCTTCTTGTTGTAGTACTTGGCAACCCGCAGCTTGTTTTTCTCGATGTTTTCCAGGGCCCTAAGACGGATCATATGTAAATCCTCCAGCTCGTCCATCATTAGGCCACTGTAATCCTTGGAGCTCAAGTCCTTTTGCAGCACCACTCTCCTTGAATCTGATTGCATCTCCCAAGGCAAAATTGCGTGGTGCCCGTAAACCAACTCGTAAGAAGTCTTTGTAGCTCCATGGGGGGCCATCCGGTAGGCCCACGGTGCCTCACCGAGTACCGAATACCACCTTCTTGGCTTCGGTCGATCTTCTTCTCGTATCAACTTGATCATGATCTTATTAGAAGCCTCTCGCTTGACAATTAGCTCCGGGCATAATAGGGAGAGGAGTTAAACAATTTGATCCCCATGCTTTCGGCAAATTCTCCGAACTCCGGTGACACGAACCGTGCCCCTTGATCGGTGGTAATTGTCCGAGGGATTCCAAATCGATAGATGATGTGCTCCTTGACGAATTCAATCATGTTTTCCGACGTCACCTTCTTCGGTGGGATCGCCTCAACCCATTTAGTGAGATAATCTGTAGCCAAAAGCACGAACTTATGCCCCTAGCTAGATGGTGGATTAATTTGGCCAATCAAGTCTATACCCCAACCCCCGAATGGCCATGGCTTGATGATGGGATTCAATGCCGATGCAGGGACCCTTTGAATATTCCCAAACCTTTGGCAATCCCGACATCCCTTGTAATACTCAAAGCGAGTCCTCTAATATCGTCGGCCGGAAGCATCCAACCTTGTCTAATAACCCACTTCATACGGTAGGCCGATTGGTGTGCTCCACATATCCCATCGTGCACTTCGCTCATCATGTTCTTGGCTTCTTCCGGGACCCGGCATCGTAGTAATACCCCATCCAATGATTTATAGAATAAATTATCATCCAGAAGAACGAACTTTATGGCCTTGTACCTGAGCTTCCTAGAGACCTTTCGGGATGGATCCTTCAAGTAATCAACGATCTCTTTCCTCCAATCATCTTCTGCAAGATCCACCCCTAGTGCACACACTTCCGTAGCAAACGCTTCTTGACTCTCTTTGTAACCAGAGGCGCTTTGAGCCAGCCTGTTTGCTTCTTCGTTATGTTCCCTAGGAATATGCTGTAGAATTACTAACGGGAAGCTCTTCAAGATTTCCCTGCATTCTTCGTAGTAACTCCTCAGCGCTTCACTTTTGCATTCATATTGGCCGTTCAATTGCTTGATTACCAGCTCTGAATCTCCATAAACTTCAACTGAAACGGCCCCAGCTTCTCTCAAATATTGAAGCCCTCGAAGTAATGCCTCGTACTCAGCCTGGTTATTTGTGACAGTGGGCTGTATAGGGATGGCAAATTCAAACATCTCACCTCTAGGCGAAATCAGTAGGATCCCTACTCCCCCACCTTTACCACATGATGACCCATCAAAAAACAAAGCCCACGGGGTAATCTCAAGCAAACCAATTGACGGATCACGATGTTCAGTTATAAAATCGGCAATGATCTGACCTTTGATGGCTTTTGCCGATTCGAACTTCAACTCGAACTCTGATAAAGCTAAAATCCACTTGCCAATCCTGCCGTTCAAAATTGGCATAGATAACATATGTTTTATCACATCAAACTTGGAATACACAAGTGCATTCGGCATTCAACGGTAGTGCCGAAACTTTGTACACGAGTAGTACACGCAAAGACACGGTTTCTCTACAGACCGAATACCCGGTTTCGGGATCAAGTAATTTTCGGCTAAGATATGCTACTACCCGCTCCTTCCCTTCAAATTCTTGAATAAGGTCCGATCTAATGGTTTGGGTATCGGCCGCCACGTACAACTTGAAAGGCTTGTCCACCGAGGAGGGACCAAAGACGGTGGCTCCTTCATGTACTGCTTGATCTCATCGAAAGCCTTTTGTTGTTCGTCGCCCCATGTGAACTTCTGATCTTTCTTCA
The DNA here is from genome assembly GCA_947561735.1 of Cenchrus americanus. Classification (NCBI taxonomy): domain Eukaryota; kingdom Viridiplantae; phylum Streptophyta; class Magnoliopsida; order Poales; family Poaceae; genus Cenchrus; species Cenchrus americanus. The sequence goes on from OX387240.1 coordinate 141,102,164, forward strand.
GCTTCAGCAATGGACAGAATGGCAACACCTTCTGTGATAAATTTGAAATGAATCTTCTCACGAAGTTGATTTTGCCGAGTAGTGATTGCAACTCCTTGAGGTTAGTTGGAGGAACAACTTCATCAATGGCCTTCATGCTCTTCTTGCCAACTTCAATTCCCCCTTCGTGGACTAAAAACCCCAAGAACTCTCCAGCTGATACCCCAAAAGCGCACTTGTTTGGGTTCATCTTCAAACCGTGTTTCCGGGTGCACTCTAAGGTCTTCTTTACATCTCCCAAATGGGTGTCATGACTTAGGGACTTGATTACCACATCATCAATGTAGATCTCCACAATTTTGCCAATCAACTCATGAAAAATGTAATTCATAGCCCGCTGATAAGTTGCACCGATGTTTTTTAGCCCAAACGTCATAACTATCCATTCAAACAGGCCTATATGACCAGGACATCTAAAGGCCGTCTTTGAAATATCTTCTATTGCCATGAAGATCTGATTGTATCCCGCATTGCCATCCATGAAACTGATCACCTTGTGTCCAGCGGCGGCGTCAATCAACAAATCGGCAATAGGCATCGGGTATCCATCCATCGGAGTAGCTCTGTTCAGGTCCCTGAAATCTATGCAAACCCTCATTTTTCCATTCTTCTTGTACACAGGGACGATGTTAGAAATCCACTACGCATATCTGCACGGCCGAACGAAGTTTGCATCTAGTAATCTTTCAACCTCCTTCCTCACATCGGCCAATACCTCATCCTTGTAGATTTTCCGGGGTGGTTGCTTATATGGTTTGAAACCAGGCTTGATTGGCAACCAATGCTCGACAATGGAACGATCCAATCCAGGCATCTCCGAATAATCCCAGGCGAAGCAATCCTTGTATTCTTTGAGAAGCTTAATTAATTCCCCCTCGAAGTCCGGCCGCAAGTTTGCACCGATGAACGTCGGCCTTGGCTTATCACCGCTTCCAATGTCAACCTCTTCTAACTTATCGGCCGACATGAATCCTCGCCCTAACTTGCCATCGCTGCCATCTACGGGGGTTCTCCATTAAAAATTGCTATAAGAGCCGATCGCTTGAATCGGCTATTGATCACCGCCGACAGTTTCAACAGGACCTTCTCCCCGCCTCTTTCCCCGAGAAACAATCAATACCTTGGTATTCCTAGAAGGTCGGTTCCATGTTCGCCACGCTCACGCAGTCATCTCGCTTGGACGACCTCAATCTCATCGTCCACCCACCGGATAGGTCGTTGATGCATGGTGGATGGGACGCAACAGCTTGGCATGAATCCGGGTCCCGCCCAAGCAAAGAAGCCGTAGGCTCCTTTGCCTTCGATGACAAAGAAGGTGGTGAGCGCCGTCTTGGACCCGATCATCAAGTCCACGTGAGCGCATCCCTTGGTGTCTGAGGGGTTCCCGGCGAAATCATTCAAGATGATGCTTGTAGGCGTCGATCGCTCGGGCCCATGCCAAGTTTCCTGAAGGTGGTGTACGGCATTACGTTGACTGCCGCTCCACCGTCGACAAACATCTTGGTCAATGGCTTGCCATTGACGTATCCTCTCAAGTACAGCGGCCTCATATGACGATTCTTGGCCGGCTTGTGGAAAATGGCCCGCTTGGCCGGCACACCGCTTGTGCCATCATTCCTCCGGTCTCGCTCATCATCGAAGGAAGCTTCCTCCCCGCATAACCCGGTTAGCAGGAGCCATGAACTCGTTCGGCAGAAAGTATACCATGCATGTTGGAGCCGAACGCTTCGATCCTTCCGGTTGGTCTTTGGGGCGCCACACCTGCTTCGTCTGGATCCCGGCCTGCTTCAGTTCACGGTTCCTCAAGCGCTGGACCCGTCTTTTCTGACTCTTGCGTAGGCCAGGCGGGCACCACTGCCCCTTCTGCCAGATGTAGTCGTCCTCGTCCTCTTCTTGATCAGCCCACCTGAGATCAGCTTGACGCTTCCCCGGGGTGATCGATGACTTCAATTTTTTGGCGCCGATCCCCATTAGGGTGGATCCTTCCAATTCTCTCGTGGACGGATCGGCGATTGGCAGTCTCCTGCCTGTACTCAAAATACCTGTCACTGCATTCAGGACAGTTCTTCAACGTGGGCAGCTTTAAACCCTCATTCCAGCAATGCCTGAAGAAGGCACATCCCCAGTGTGCGCGCTCCCGCTCGCGCGTGTCTCGCTCCCCGGTCCCTTCGTGCGCTTCTTCTTCGGCTCGCGCTTCTCCTCCTCGTAGCGCCGTTTCCGGTAGCGCTCTTTCTCCATCTCGGCACCGCCACTTGTTGAGGAGGATGCGCGATGTCACCCTGGGCTTGGCTCTGGATGACTCCCCAATTTCGATGTGCCTCCTAAGAATGCGGGGGGCTTCACCTTGCACTCGTTCCCGCAGTCACTTGGCACTCGGGTCCATCGCTCCATCTTGTCTAGACCCGGGCCGAGGTCAAGACCTTGACTTTTCCCTTCTCCTCGCCTGTTATCACGTTAACAGAAAAGCCCACCATGTTTTGAGGGAAGGGGTGGCCATCCAGCTTCATTTTGTTGTCGAACTTAAGGTGACCTTCCTGGATGGCCTTCTGGATCCTCATCCTGAAGACCCTGCAATCATTGATGGAGTGTGAATCCCTGTCGTGGAAGCCACAGTAACGTTTTGCTTTAACTCCATCGGGCCGAAGCATGGAATGCCCCTCAGGCAGCTTGATTCGGCCTTCCTTCACTAAGAGCTCGAACAATTTGTCAGCCTTCGTGATATCAAAATCATAAGTACCCTTGGTCTGCTTGACCCAGCGCTGATTCATTGTCAAAGGCTCCTTCCCCCACGTGATCTCCGGTGCGGCTACATCCAATTCATCATCAGAATCCTCGAACAGATCAGCCTTGTCCAAGAACTGGTTGTAGACGTCAGCGACGTCATGCTGCTTGCCAAACTTGGCATCCTTCTTAAAGCCATACGCCCGATTGCTCGGCGGCTGATAGCTTCTGCGATAGCTGGCCCAGATTCTCAAACTCCATCCCGAACAACTTTTCACGCACGGCCGGCAGCATCCCGGCGACGGCCATATCAGCCAACTAGTCATCTGGCAAGTTAAGCGAGAAGCACATGTCTTTGACCTCCCTGAATCTTCTAAGAAATTCCAGCGGCGTCTCGCTGTGCCTCTGCTTCAGGGTGGCAAGGTCAATCAACTTTTTCTCCGAGCTGCCACTGAAATAATGAGCGTGGAATTTCCTCTCTAGATCCTTCCATCTGGAAACTGATTCAGGGGGCTGGGACGAGAACCACTGGAACGCTGGACCTGTCAGTGATGCGGGGAAGTAGCGGACCCTGAATGTCTCCTCAGCTGAGCACTCCCCGAGCTGCATGAGGTAACGAGCGATGTGCTTGACCGTGCTCGTGTCGTTTTGCCCCGAAATTTTTGTGAACTCTGTTGGCGGCTTCACCCTTGGCGGCAAGAGCACATTGTAGTACCATCCGGGAACGACGGCTTATAGGCGGGTCCTTGCATTTTTGGCTTGAGGCCGAACTGATTTTGCATCAATTCGGCCATTTTCCGCGCCAGGACGTCATCCTCTTGTGCGCCTGCAGCTGGCGCGTATCCGGGATGCGGGAAGGTGTCAAATGCTCCGTAGTTTCCCACCTCATGATAGCCTCCGCCGTACAAGTTCCTCTGCCCGCGCCGCTGGTCGCCGGAGCAATCCTGTGGCCGGGAGCAAGTGGGGCCCCAGGCGAGCCGAACGCTAGATCTCCATACGTAGGGCCGGTACGGATTCGGCTATTACACAAAGCTAACCCGTGTCTCTGCTCGCGGTGGTGGCCGGACCGGCTGCCCTCCCGAAGCTTGTAATGGGGGGCCGAACCGGCCGACCCCCCGGCCCTGCGGAGGAGGCTGGAACGCTTGACTTCCCGAGCTCTGAGGAGGAGGCCGCCGTGGTCGGCTACGTAACGGTGGTTGAGAGCTTGATTCGCCCGGGTCCACGGTGCCCCCCGGATGGGTGCCTTGCTTCGAACGCTTGTTCCATGCCCGGCCAAAGACGGCCACCATCATCCGCCGAAGCGCACCAAGGAAAGCTTTGTTGTGCTTGCTAAGCATGTAGTCTCCGGCATTCTCGGAATACTCGCATGCACTCCTCTTTCTCCCCGCCGAGCCGTGGTATCGCTCTCCCCTGGTAGCAACACCCTGGGCATCTCGTTCTTCAAATACGGGACGCCGCTTCTATTTTTCTTGAATGACAGCAGACATTTCTGCTGAAACTGGTCCATGACATCCTAGAGTTGCTGTCGCTGCTCGGGAGAGAGATCTTCAAGGTTGACATCCATGAGGTCTCTGATTTCGGGCATTTTGAATCTATTCGGCTGTGGTCCCACTGGGCGTGCCAAAAAGTGTGTTGACGCGAAAAGCGCACTCAACGCCAAACACACAGCAAGCCGAACAAAGCTGGCTTCACACGCGCAGAGAGCAAAAGACGTGCCAGTCAATTTTTTCCTGAAAATTAACAAAAGACAAAGCAGTTAGATACCAAAGCTTGGAACTTGCCGGGTGGTACCAGACAGTTCCATATTTACGGCTAAGAAGCCAAATGGGATGACACATAGCTATAGAAAGCTATTTGCCAATGAACTACAACCATTCGGGAACTCGCAAAGGGGAAAAAGTAATATTGCCGAATGGATGACGTAAGCATGTTAGCAATCGGTCTTTGTTTGAACAAGGATGCACGTGCACGAGGCCATGACCGATCCCTATGAAGATTAGCATTAAATAAATGAATAAAGTAAAGCACGGACATGATCATGTATTAAACAAGCATGCATAGATCCAAAGCACTAGTCTACCGCATGTCTAGTTACTTTAAAACCCGTCGGGTACAGTATCAAACAAATCTATCCACCGCATGATACAACTCGCATGAAAAACCGTACCACTTTCCACAAATAGATCTATCCACCGCATGATACAATCCAAATATGGAAAGCTAAAAGCATACATCATTTAAAGCATGAATAACGCACGTATTTTACTCGTGAAGAAATATAACCGAATACGGCCGAATGTACCGATTCGGGGTCCATGAAGAAGGAACAAACATTACCAAATAAGTAAATCTATCATATTGATTTGGGATCTAATCCACCGGATGACTAGCTCCAAAGCAACCCAAAAACCTGCATCTACCGCATGATACTCGGCTCTTTCAAGATTTATACAAACACTAGCAAGCTTGAACCCGCAACACGTAACAACCTAGATCGATTCGGTTTCGGCTATCGGAAAGCACAAGATCCACGTGTTAAAACATGAAATCTACTTGAACAAGGATCGTAGAAGAGGTAAAGCCGATCCAAACCCATCTAGATTGGGAAAAAATGTGTTACATGAATTTAAACATAAAGTAAAACTCAAAGTAACACGGGGTAACTTAATGAATCTATGAGATCTTGCCAAAATCTAATAGAGCCGATAACTAGCTTCAAGCTAGATCTTAGCCCACCGCATGGCTCATGACCTAACAAGAAACCCTCTTGAACCAAGCTTGAATCTACCGCATGACATGAAGCATGGTAACAAGACTACTTGCATCAGATCTAAATCCACCGCATGATACTAGACATGATACAAGGTTGCCGGTACTCACGGAGGTCGATGGATCGATGAACCCTCTCGAAGAACTCGACGACACGACAAAGGACTCTAGGGTTTGGCGTAAGGCCGGTGTGTATTGAAGAATGATTGTGTTCGTTACATACATTCAGGGGTCATATTTATACCCTGTCAAGTACAACTTCGAATGGATTCGTTGCCTAACTTATCTCTAAGCTTGATCGCCTATCCATCCATTCGTCCTCCCTGATTGAGCCACGTCACCATCCAATCCGCAAAATCAGCTCTACTGTTCCTTTGCCGAACCGGAGCAGATAGCCGACCGCAGATCTCTTTGCCGAATATCTCTGATAATATCCTTCCTTCCACCAGACGGACTCTTTATCGAACCGGACCCACAAGTCAGACTCCTTACCAAATTTTTGTGTTAACAGTCCTTTCTCTTGGACTTGCTGAAGTGCTTGCCCTTGGAGGAGTACTTGTCTTCACGCCTCGGGGGCGCTTTGTACTCGTTCACCTTGTACTTGTTCTCCTCCGCTTCCGGGCACTCGGCGATGAAGTGGCCACGCTTGTGAGGACCATGTGTGGTTCGAGGACCGGTGGATGGTCGCTTCCTTGTGTGATGAGTGATTGACAACGTTGTGTGGACTGATTCTTGGCAAAGTATTGCAGGTGCAGGTTGCGGCTTGACTGGTGTTGGTGCAGGTGAAGAACAAGCGCGAAAGGTCGTCGCCGGTGAGGCCTCCAGGTGTGGAGAAGACAAGTAGGCTTCGTTCGAGGGACCCGGTGGCCGGGGGGTCAAGTGCGGGCCGCATGGTGGCATGAACAACAAGATGAAGTCATGGACTTTTTCTTGGTTGAGCCTCAAAACCAAGGTCGAGCCGGGACTACGTGGGAGCCAAGTCATGAGTGGAGATTGGCGGAGGCTACACCGAGTTCGCGGGGTTTCCGGTGGTTCACCGTAAAACCACCGGGTTCCTTGGTTGATCCACAAAGCCAAGACGAAGAACCGAAGACAGAGCCGCAGCAGCCGCTGCACCGGCTCGACCGGTGGGTCCGACCGGTCTCTCACACGGTGGGGACCGGTCTCGACGGTGAGGAGCACCGGTCCGACCGGTGTGCGACGACGCGATCCCGCAATCTTCGAAGCGGAGGACACGCGTCGGGATCGCATGGCTTGCGTCGAGGCTACGCAGAGTGCGGTCGCCGGGCATCCGTCCGATGGTGAAGACATCAAGAATTCCAAATCCGCCCTTGAGGGGCTTGTATCCCTAGTTAGTAGAGAAGGGCGTTTTAGACATTCGGTTGCCTCCATATAACCCAAGAGGTGAGAGGATGGCAGCCAACTCTTGGAACCCTAGCTCATTAGTTTTCCTATTTTCCACCTATTTTCCTTAGGTTTTCTCTAGGACTAGCAAGAGAGCTTCACGGAGAGATCTTGTAGAGAGGGATGGATGATCGGGTTGCTTGCTAGACCTTGTACGAACCTTTGTTTCATGTACGGATGATTTGGCGTGGTTCCTCAAGGTTTGGATGTGTTTTCCCCGTTGTTCTTGGTGGTGATTTTCGGAGCCCTCTCTCGGTGATTTCTTTGGGTTGTTTTTGGGGCCTTTCTATTGGGGATTTGATGGGGGAAATTTGTGGGAACCCTTCGTGGTTCTTTGGGTTGTGATTCCCCCCCCAAATCCGTGAGTAAAGGTGCTCGATTTTGGGGTTTCTTGAGTTCTTGGGTTGGAAGTGCTCTCGGCGGGATTTCTTTGATTCCTCCTTTTTGGACGAGTTTTTGTGGGATTAAACTTGGCTATGGACTCCTCATGAGGTTTTCTTGATATCCCCAAAGTCTTGTTCAAGTCCGTGGAGCGATTCGGGAGATCGAGATTTGGATTTGGGGGAGTTGACTGCGGGTGCTTGTTCATCCCGAGCCGCCCGTGCTACACCGGCTCGACCGGTGCTCTTGGACCGGTCCGACCGGTGCGAGTCCTTGTGGGTTTTTGCTCGGGTGAACGTCTTGGTGAGTTCGTTGTTGTCCCGTGTTGCTGCCGTTTCGAGTTTGGGTCCGTTTGGTGGTCGGTTGGCTCGTTTGGTGCCTTGGGGGCTTTCGTGCCGCCATCGGTCCGACCGGTGTGTCTCACCGGCCCGACCGGTGTAGAGCCACTTAGTGAAAGTTGCTCGGTTTCACCGGCAGGGACCGGTCGACCGGTGGTGCTCACCGATCCGACCGGTGTGGGTCCGTAGACTCGAATTTTGGTTTTCCGCCGCGGTTCTCGGGTCGGAAGGTGGTGTGTTGGTTCCTAGGTCCGGTGGCACTCCGGTGGCTACGTGGGCTTGACCAACCTTGGTAGTGAGTCGGAGACGTGTGGCGGTAGCCGTGTTCATCTTGTTGGAGTTTCCATCTCCTTCGAGAAGAATTTTTATCGGCTCCCATTCACTCCCCCTCTCTCTCGGTTCGCCGTATCGGTCCTTCAAGTGGTATCGCAGCCGGTTCGGGTCTTTGTTGACCGTAACCGCTCTAAGATCGAAGGATGGCATACCAGGAACGGGGTTCGGGTCCTCCACACTTCGATGGCAAGAACTACCAGATGTGGAGCAAGCGGATTGGTGTGTTCCTCCGCGGAAAGGGTCAGCTTCTTTGGGATGTCACGGTGGACACAGGCTATGTCCAGCCGATGGATTTCCTTGCTCCAGGGTCGAGGGACAGATTCGACGCCAACAATAAGGCGGTCGATCGCTTGTTTTGTGCTTTGTGTGAGCCTCGAGTTCGATCGGGTGCACACCGAGCACTTGGCTTGTAGGATTTGGACGGTGTTGAAGGAGGCTCATGTTGGGAACGCCCGAGTGTCGAGCACGGATGTATGCGACCTACCGGAGAGAGTACGAGAACTTCACTCATCTCCCGTAGAGTCCATCGATGCCTTGTTTCGCAGGTTCACGGTGGTGGTGAACAACATGAGGGCCAATGTGGACGTGCTCCCGTACGATGATCATGATAGAGCGGTCAAGCTCTTACACTCTTTGGATCGTACGATATGGGGCGGAAAGTTCGAGGCCATAGTCGAGTCGGAGAGGTATGATACTCGACGGTGAACGAGCCGTTCTCGAAGCTCAAGTCGGGCCGAGGTGGATAGGGGCATGACCGCCAAGCTCGAGGGACCGACCGATTCCCATAGTCTTGTCCTCGTTGGTGGTTCCAAAGGAAAGACTAACTCTAACCCATCCACCGGGATGTTCTTGTTTTCCTCCTTGATGTCTATGCCGGATGAGGAGTTTGATGACCTTGGAGAGGACGAGCCGGCGCTGTTGACGAGGCGGTTCGAGAGGCCGCACGAGAACCGCGTGAACATGAGGAGGAACACGAGGACTTGCTTCCGGTGCGGCAAGCGGGGACACTTCGTCGCCGACCGCCCGAGAAGGCCGAGAACAAGGATAGCTACAAGCACAAGCCGAGGATGAATGATGGCAAGTACCGTTCGAGGCACGACCACAAGAGCAAGCACAAGAACAAGTACAAGGACGAGCGACGATCGAGGAAGAAGGAGAGCCGAGGCAAGGCCCGAGCGATGGTTGGAGCGAGCGACGTCGACTCCAGTTCCGCGTACTCCACCTCGAGCTCGAGCAGCAGTGAAGACGAGGGAGATCGCCGCAAGAACAAGAAGTCGTCCAAGAACCTGAGCGGGCTGAGCTGCTTCGCGAGAGATGGCTTCGCACCATGGCGCCGAGTTCCGGCGAGAAGAAGAGCACACGGAGCGACTCGGACTCGAGTCCGACGACGAGGTGCCCGATGAACTTCCCTTCTTGTGCCAGGGAGAATGAGAGGCTTGGCTCTTTGCTTGATAATCGTGATGACATGCTTAGAGAGGCCAAGAAAATGAGGAAAGGGCTTAGGGCTTCACTCGAGGATGCTAGGACTAGAGTGGGTCGAGCTAGAGACACGGGTGCTTGATAGCAAGCTTGAGATAAGTTTGAGGCTAGGTCCGTCGATGGCATTTTCTTTTGTTATGCATCTCATTCTAGAGCATATCGTGTGCTCAATCTTGAAACTAACCAAATCGTGGAGACTTGCGAGGTAACCATCGACGAGACAGAGCCACGTAGTCGGCTTGTCTTTGAGTGTGCAGTGATGATGAGCTTGGCGAGGAGATCTTTCGGGAAGAGGACCATGAACATGGTGATGATGAAGATGGTGGTGTGGTACCCCCGCCGAACATGTACCCAATACTTCGACTACGATGATGGACGGACCCTCTCGCTACACCTACGACGACAAATCAAGAACGAGGAGAAGCTGATGTTGAGGGGGAGGTAGCTTCGAGGCGAGAACCTCCCCGGCGAGTTCAAGTGGATCACCCAGCTTCGAGGATCGACATGAATGAACGCACTACACGGTCGAGGGTTCGAAACAATTCCCACTTTGCTCATGCTGCGTTTGTTGCTTCTTTTGAGCCCAAAGACATTGGACACGCACTATCTGATCACAATTGGGTTAACTCGATGCATGAGGAGTTAGAGAACTTTGAGAGGAATCGAGTGTGGGAGTTGGTTGACCCTCCCCCGTGGGTGTAAGCCGATTGGTACAAAGTGGGTGTGGAAGAACAAAGAGGGAGAGAAGGGTGAGGTTGTGAGGAACAAGTCGAGGCTTGTTGCTCGGGGGGTTCGATCGAAGGAGGGGATCGACTATGAGGAGACCTTTGCTCCCGTAGCCCGTTTGGAGGTGACTAGGATCCTTCTAGCCTTTTCCGTGGCTAAAGGGTTCAAGTTTCACCAAATGGATGTGAAGAGTGCTTTCCCGAATGGTGTGCCGGAGCAAGAGGTGTATGTGAGGCGATCTCCGTGGGTTTGAGAGTGAGAAGTACCCCCACCGGTGTACAAGTTGAGGAAGGCGCCGTATGGGTTGAAGCAGGCGCCTAGAGCTTGGTATGGCGAGGTTGAGGGGGTTCTTGTTTGAGAGAGGTTTTGAGATGGGGAAGGTCGATCGACCTTGTTTTTGCCGAGGCGGGGGCGGAGATATCCCGATTGTGCGGTGTACGTGGATGATATTGTCTTTGGTGGCTCGTCTAACTCTCTTGTTGCAAGGTTTGCGGATGATATGAGCGGGGAATTTGAGATGAGCATGATGGGCGAGTTGCGCTCTTCCTCGGCTACAAATCAAACAATCAAAGGAAGGGACATTTGTGCACCGTGCAAAGTACACCAAGGACATTGTGCGGAAGTTCAAGATGGAGGATTCCAAGGCTATGACGACGCCGATGAGTATGACTACGGCTCTTGATGCGTACGAGGAAGGTGAACACGTGGACCGAAGGAGTACCGGAGCATGATCGGGTCACTCCTCTACTTGACAAGCCGACGAGGCCGGACATACGCTTCTCGGTGTGTCCGTGCGCTCGTTTTCAAGCGTCTCCGAGGACTTCGCATCGACAAGCAGTGAAGCGACTTTTCGGTACTTGCGTCACACTCCCGACTTCGGCCTTTGGTACTCCGCGTCCTCTTCTTTGGCGCTTCATGGCTTTTCGGACGCGGATTTCGCCGGTGTCGGTTGGATCGGAAGTCCACTTCGGGACTTGCCGCTTTTGGGTTCTTCTTTGGTGTCTTGGTCTTCCCGCAAGCGCCGAGTGTTGCTCAATCCACGACCGAGGCCGAGTATGTTGCCGCCGCTAGTTGTTGCTCTCGGCTCCTTTGGATCACCTACACCATGAGTGACTTTGGTGAGGAGTATACCCATGTCCCACTTCAATGTGATAGCACCGATGCCATAAGCGTTGCCAAAAACCCGGTGCTCCATTCCAAAACCAAGCACATAGAAGTGAGGTACCATTTTCTCGAGAGACAATCTAGAGAAAGGGAAGATAGCTTTGATCCATGTACCCGCACATGACCAACTAGCCGATATTTTCACCAAACCCCTAGATCAAGCAACTTTCACTCGTTTGCGGGGGGAACTTGGTGTGTGTTTGATTTCCCGAGTTGGGTGTGTGGGAGCTCTCTTTTGCCGGTGGTGTCGAGCCCATTTTGCCTCCCCTCGAGGAGCCGGTTTGTAGCATATAGCTTTCCTTTGTGCATTTCTTGCATTTGGCATGGCATATGTAACATGATATATAGGCATCCTTGTATCTTAGATTGCATGCATTTTGTATCATATGCATTGGTTAGGAAAAGCTTCTCTCATATACATTGTTCACCATGGAATGAGATATATGTCTCTGTGAGCTTGTTTGGTATGATACGGTTAGTTTGGCTTAGCTCTTGATGATCTTGATGAATAATCCATGGTTGATAGCTATGCTTTTGAAAAATGTCACATGGATGCTCTCTCAAGTGTAAATGCCTTTACATGCTCTTGACATGTTTTTGTGGCTTTGCTATGCTTAATTTGTGGTTGGATAGCTAGTTTATTGATCATATGGGGCCAAAGGCTCATTTGCCATCATGAATGTTTATCCCTCTTGTCTTATCTTGTGGAGGGGCATAAGTTCCTTTTTGTCGCAAAGACATTTCATGTACCAATTACAAATCTGAAAATGAAACGAAAAATGCTTGGAAATGTGTTATCATGTCATATGTGCTAAATTTAATTTGCTTTGGGTGCTAAACCGTTGCATGATGCCTACCAATGAGAAGTCTCATAAATAGAAGTAGGCACATGGCTCGGTGGCTTTGACATGACATGAGGTGCTTGTGCGTGTTTGTGATGGTCTTATGATTAGAATGACTGTCCTAGCATGAAGTTTGTGTGGCTTTGCCATTTTGATATGCTTTGATCATGTTTAGGACTTTGCTCATGAGAGGCAAGTTCTTCGCAAAATTGCCAAAATCCATCTTAGCTTCGTCCAATGGTTGTGAAACATGGTGATCATGTAGTTGAGATCGATACGAAGCCGTAGAGTATCTAACTTGCTCATTTGGACATGTGTAGCATTCTTTGTTGAACTTTCTATATTTGAGAAGCTCTAGGTTGAAACTTTTGCATTTTTGGCTTGATTCATGCATTGCCAACAAAGGGGAGAAGTTTGAGCTTGAAATGGCTTAATGGACGCATTTAGAAGGTTTTCGAGTGGTTTCGAGCCATTTCTCGGGCTTCGTTGTACACCGGTCGATCGGTGAGGAGCACCGGTCCGACCGGTGTGAATGCTGGTCCCGTACACATGTTAGGCACTCGGTCCGACCGGTGGTGATGACCGGTCCGACCGGTGTGAGCCGAAATTGCCGTGCAGCCTGCCCTAGTTTCGGCGACCGGTTTGCATGCATTTGTCCAGGGGGAGGTGCATTGGTTCGGGGGAGCTTGCATGTGTGCGGGGGGAGCTCTTTGTGGTTGTTCGAGCTTTGTTTCGGTGGTTTGCGCTCTTTGCTTGAGCTTTGCTTTGTCTCGGATGTGTCGAGCCGTTGCCCTTGCCTAAGGGGTCCGAGACTTGTCTTCTTCAAGTGATCTTGCTCCTTGCCTTTGTTTGGCTTTCGATCGCTTGTTGGAGTTTCTTTTTGTTCATTTCTTTTCCTTTTCTTTTCTCTCTTATTACTTTCGTGTGGGTGTTGTCAATGCACTCATCAAGGGGGTGATTGAGGACCATGTGTGGTTCGAGGACCGGTGGATGGTCGCTTCCTTGTGTGATGAGTGATTGACAACGTTGTGTGGACAGATTCTTGGCTAAGTATTGCAGGTGCAGGTTGTGGCTTGACTGGTGTTGGTGCAGGTGAAGAACAAGCGCGAAAGGTCATCTCCGGTGAGGCCTCCAGGTGTGGAGAAGACAAGTAGGCTTCGTTCGAGGGACCGGTGGCCGGCGGGGTCAAGTGCGGGCCGCATGGTGGCATGAACAAGAAGATGAAGTCATGGACGGTTTCTTAGTTGAGCCTCAAAACCAAGGTCGAGCCGGGACTACGTGGGAGCGAAGTCATGAGTGGAGATTGGCGGAGGCTACACCGAGTTCGCGGGGTTTCCGGTGGTTCACCAAAAAACCACCGGGTTCCTTGGTTGATCCACAAAGCCAAGACGGAAAGAACCGAAGACGGAGCCGCAAGCGGCCGCTGCACCGGCCTCGACCGGTGGGTCCGACCGGCCGGCCGTAGGGACCCGTCCGACCGGTGAGGAGCACCGGTCCGACCGGTGTGCGACGACGCGTCCGGAATCTTCGAAGCGGAGGACACGCGTCGGGATCGCATGGCTTGCGTCGAGGCTACGCAGTGCGGTCGCCGGCATCCGTCCGATGGTGAAGACATCAAGAATTCCAAATCCGCCCTTGAGGGGCTTGTATCCCTAGTTAGTAGAGAAGGGCGTTTTAGACATTCGGTTGCCTCCATATAACCCAAGAGGTGAGAGGATGGCAGCCAACTCTTGGAACCCCGACTCATTAGTTTTCCTATTTTCCACCTATTTTCCTTAGGTTTTCTCTAGGACTAGCAAGAGAGCTTCACGGAGAGATCTTGTAGACAGGGATGGATGATCGGGCGGCTTGCAAGACCTTGTACGAACCTTTGTTTCATGTATAGATGATTCGGCGTGGTTCCTCAAGGTTTGGATGTGTTTCCCGGTTGTTCTTGGTGGTGATTTTCGGAGCCCTCTCTCGGTGATTTCTTTGGGTTGTTTTCGGGGCCTTTCTCTTGGGGATTTGATGGGGGAAATTTGTGGGAACCCTTCGTGGTTCTTTGGGCCGTGATTCCCCCCAAATCCATGAGTAAAGGTGCTCGATTTTGGGGTTTCTTGAGTTCTTGGGTTGGAAGTGCTCTCAGCGGGATTTCTTCGATTCCTCCTTTTTGGACGAGTTTTTGTGGGATTAAACTTGGCTATGGACTCCTCATGAGGTGTTCTTGATATCCCCAAAGCCTTGTTCAAGTCCGAGGAGCGATTTGGGAGATCGAGATTTGGATTTGGGGGAGTTGACCCGCGGGTGCTGTTCATCCCGAGCTGCCCAGGCTACACCGTTCTGACCGGTGCTCTTGACCAGTCTGACCGGTGCGAGTCCTTGTGGGTTTTTGCTCGGGTGAACGTCTTGGTGAGTTCGTTGTTGTCCCGTGTTGCTGCTGTTTCGAGTTTGGGTCCGTTTGGTGGTCGGTTGGCCTGTTTGGTGCCTTGGGGGCTTTCGAACGTGCCATCGGTCTGACCGGTGTGTCTCGCCGGTCTGACCGGTGTAGAGCCACTTAGTGAAAGTTGCTCAGTTTCACCGGCAGAGACCGGTCTGACCGGTGGTGCTCACCGATCTGACCGGTGTGGGTCTGTAGACTCGAGTTTTGGTTTTCTGCTGCGGTTCTCGGGTCGGAAGGTGGTGTGTTGGTTCCTAGGTCCAGTGGCACTCCAGTGGCTACGTGGGCTTGACCAAACTTGGTAGTGAGTTGGAGACGTGTGTTGGAAGCCGTGTTCATCTTGTTGGAGTTTCCATCTCCTTCGAGAAGAATTTTTATCGGCTCCCATTCACTCCCCCCCTCTCTGGTTCGCCGTATCGGTCCTTCAGCTTGCCACACTTGTAGCACGTTCCTGAGCTCCGCCTTGCATTCCTCCGACTCTCGTGTAGTCGATCAAACCTTCTTGAGAGCAAGGCCAGCTCCTCCTTGCCCAGCACATCAAACTCCTCATCTAGAATACACATAAGAGAAGACAAGGAAAACTGTCGACAAAAAGGGTTAGCTTGGCCCTTTGATCCGCCCACAAGAGCAAGACTATGGTCAGTCGAGCCCTCATGCTTGGATTGCAACTTCCTGTCAACCTCAGCCGACTTGAGCTTAGAAAAGAGGTCATCCAACTCAATAGTCAAATATTGCCCGGACTCCTTGATGGCCTCAACCTTAGCACCCCAAACATTTGGATCCAAGACATGCAAGAGCTTCAAAGCCTGATCATGCTCGGTGTAAGGAAAATCCTCAACATTAGCCTTCATGTTGTTCACGATGGCGGTGAACCTCTGAAACATTGCATCGATGTCCTCACCGGGAAGTTGAGTGAAGTTCTCATATTGCATCCGGTAAGAGACAAAGAGGCGAGCCTTCACATGGTTATCACCACCGTGAGCAACCAACAACTTTTCCCAAATTTGCCAAGCAAGATTCAAATGGCGAACACACTAAAACTCAGGATCACACAAGCTCCGGACCAAGTGATCAAAAGCTTTTGCATTTGCCTCATACTTGGCCTTAGCACCGGCATCGGTCACCATAAGAGTATGGATGTTGACGGGAATAGCATAGGTCTTGTCAAGCACAATGAAATCCAACAACTTGCCACGAAGAAAGATCATCATACGAGCCGCCCACTTGTGGTAACCCTTGCCATCGAAGTGCGGCGGACCGCCCCGCTCAACGTACGCCATCTTAGGATTCGAGACTTGTCAAAGTCGCAAAGAATCCGGCACCAAGCTCTGATACCAATTGAAGGATCAGATGGCGACTAGAGAGGGGGGAGTGAATAGGAGCCGGTAAAAATTCTTCAATAAGAACCCGGCCTATACCCTAGTCAAATCACGGTCACACACAAGTGATGGATCGAATCACACACCAATCGCCAAGACAACGAGGTTATGGATCAACCTCCAGTCTTAGGAACGATTCCTTGAAGCACACGCGGAAGCACGAGAAAGGAAGGGAGGAATCGAACCAAGAAGCAAAGCACTCAGCCTCTGGCGGACCGTCCGCGATGGGCCGCGCGGACCGTCCGGCAGGGTACCGCAGACTGTCCGCACCCTTGCCGCGGACTGTCCAGCCTGAGCTGCGGACCGTCCGTTAAAGTGAACAGAACCTCCAGTAGCGAACCTCGAAAAACGGAACGTCCGCGGGGAGCACGCGGACTGTCCGCCGTGCACCCGCGGACCGTCCGCCCGCCGCCGCGGACCGTCCGAAACCACTTCCAACCAAAACTCCAAACCAAAACGGATCGAAAGCGAAGACGAGCAAGAACACGAAGAACACGCGAGGAACACTATTCACGCGGACCGTCCGCCAAGCACGGACCGAACCGAATACGGCCCCGACCCCCGAAAGTCAACTCCCCCAAATCATCATCGATTTCCCAAACAGTAGAAGCTGTAGAGACAAGGGTTTGGGGACTTGAAAAGCGTCACACAAGGATGCTATAGCCCAAAATCTTGCCTCCTAACTACTTAAATCACCGGGAATCGAGAATCCTTTGAGCACCACCAAAAGCTAGAGTACCGAACGAAAATCCTTGAATCGAAGTGGTTTCCCGGCGTTTGAGGGCACAAGATCAATCACAAAGATGCACGAGACATCTATCCATGTTTCCCTCAAAGAAATCCGGCGAGAAACCCACTCAAATCCGCGGAATCACACCGAGAACAAAGGCACGAAAACAAGCACAAAAAGACCACGAAAAACACAACTCCGAATCTTCTATACAAACCAGGAAAGATTCACAAGGTCTAGCATGCCGCTCTAGCATCCATCCCTCTCAACAAATCTCTCATGAAGCTCTCATGATAGCCTAGAGAAAAATGGAGAAGAAAATAGCTACAAAAATGACAAATGGGAGGGGGGAAATGAAACCCTAAGTCGCGGAGAGAGGGAGCCATCCACACACACTCATAGCTTATATGTCAGGTCCTGCCGGAGTGGTAAATGACTCGACTACCCCTAACTTAACTACTGGCGATACAACCCACGTAGGGGCATTTAGGTAATGTTTGTGGGTCTTGCCATCGGACGGCCACGCCTTTGCCGCACCCCGCGTCCTCCCGACGCAAGCGCCAAGCGATCCCGCCGCGTGTCCTCCGCTTCGAAGCTTCCCGACACGCCCGGATCCCGTCTCCGTCGTGTTGGGCCCTCGGACTTGGTTTTGAGGCCCAAACCAAGAAACCGTCCTCCGATGGTTTTGTGGACAAACCACCAAACCCCGCGTGCTTGGTCCGGCCTCCCGCCAAACCACTTACTCGACCGCCACCATGCACCGGCTCGATTGCCCATGACTTCGTCTTGCTCGTATTGCCACCATGTGGCCCGCACATAGTCCCGCCGTCAACCGGGTCCCTCTAACCAAGCCTACTTGTCTCTCCATCTCCCAGAGGCCACTCAAGGCTGAAGACCTTTCGCGCCCGTTCTTCACCTGCAACAACACGAACTAGGCCGCAGCCTACACCTGCGCACTAAACCAAGAGTTAGTCCAACACCCGTTGTCAATCACTCATCACTGAGGAGCGGTCATCCACCGACCACCGGGATGCTCCTGGTCCTCACGGGCACCAGTAGATCTCCTCGCGGTGCTGCAAACACAAAACGTGAAAACTCAATCGGACCTAAGATAGAAAAAGTAAACTTTCGAAGACCTTACTTTGATGCATATCAAAATCGAAGACATACCAGATCGGAAAGGCTGTATATCCCAAGTGCCTTGGGGCACTCTTCGCGTGGGCCATCATCTCCACCTTGGAGACCTTGTGCTGCACGGGCCGATTAGGGTCAGACTGCCCCCAGTATTCGAAGTTCGGGTGGGCCTGATCCTGGAGAGGCTGGATGAGGTGGCTGCAAAAGCTGATGGCCACCACGGCATCGGTCAGCCCCTCCGCCTGCACCAGGTCGTCCAGCAGGGGCTGCAACTATTCAGTGTCCTGCGACGCTAGCTGATTGGACCACTCCGGGTATAGGACCGGTGCCCGACCCGTCCTTTCCTTGAACGCCGACACAGGGTTGTCGAGGTAGAACCACCCATGTTTCCAATCGGTGGTTTTGTCGGGGAGCGCGAGGTCGATGTACTCCGACTTCATGTTCGACGCAACATGAAGCCAACGCTGCCGATGACCACACCCTTGCCTGTCTTCTTCAGCTCAAAAAATTGGATCCACAAGTGGAATTAGGCGTGCTGCCGAGGTAGGCCTCGCAGAGGTGAATGAAGGTGGAGATGATGGTAACCGAGTTTGGCACCAGGTGCACAAGCTCGATGCGGTAGAAGTGGAGGTGGCCGCGCAGGAAGTCGCTTGCTGGGACGCCGAACCCACGCTCGATATGCACGAGGAAGATGATGGTCTCGCCCATCCCCTCCGTCGAGAACTCCTCACCCGCCGCTGGCCTCCAGCCGACCTACGACTTGGGCCTTACCAGCCCGCGGTCCGCTAGTGACTGGACCTGCTCCTTCATCGCCGTGGATGTCTGCCAGACGGTGCGTGGATCCGGGACAGGAGCCTTCTCCATCTTTTCTTCCTCAAAGCCGGTGGACTTGGATCTAAAAACAAGGGACTTGGTTCGCATGCGAGGTCGTGGAGGTGGAAGACCTAAGCTCGCCGGTGCTGCTGTTCTCTCTAAACACTCCGCGGCGGCGGAACCCTAGCACTAAGTGGAAATGGAAGCAAGTGGAGGCCCTTGGGCCGCGGATCGGCCTTATGTAATCAGGCCTCCAACGGTGCAATGGGAGGCCGCGCCTCAACGTCTATCAGGCGCGAATCACAATGACCCAACGGTCTAGCGCCCTCAACGAATTTATCACCCATCGGCTCTTTCGGGCCTAACAGCTAAATTGGCAGTAACAGCTAGTTCCGTACGGGAATCTGCGTCTGCGAGCCATGAAGTGACATTTTGGCCGACATGGACTCGTTATGCCTTACTTTAAGCCCCCTAACATCAAAAACCCCGACATAGCACTCAAGGTCGCCAGCGTCAGACAAACGACCTGTTCTAGGTTCGCTAAGGCGTCAACAGCCTCCCAGGTCGATTCGACCTCCTCTTAATGGGTTTCTCTCGCATCCCTTAGGCCCAGTCGCCTACATGCCTTCTAGGTCGCTACGACCTACAGCGGCTCCCCCCTATCAACAGCCCCGTGCTTAACGTCTCTATTGCCTGTTGATGACCTTCTTGGTCCCACTTACAGCGCTTCGCTTAGGCCTCGTCGCCTATCAGGTCGATCCCGACCTACACAGCACAGGGTTGACGTCCCTGCGCTGCGCCATTGTGCAGCGGCCGTGTCAATCCAGGTCGACATGGACTCCTTCGTCAATCGTTATGACCTTCCTAAGGTCGGCGTGCTGCTACAGCCTAACTGGGGCCTTGGTCACACCATTGCTGCCTCGGGCGCCCAATTACAGCAATCAACGCACATCAGTCGTCATACATCACATATGTATAAAAGCTTCGAAAGCTACAAAAGACCTTGGCCCAAGGCCAAGTTACAAGAGACAAACAAGTTAAAGGTCCCGATCTACCTTACATGGTACTGTTGACGTAAAATCAGCACCTCACGCCAAGCACACAGCAAGCCGAATCAGTTGGCTTAACACACGTGGCCCGAGCGTCAGAATCCGAAGCGTGCCAGTCAATTTTCCATGAAACTGACAAAGGATGAAAAAGGTTAGATAAAACCTGGAACTTGCCGAGTGGTACTAGACAGTTCCATATTTACGGCTATGAAACCAATCAGAAAGACATATAGCTATAACAAGCTATTTGTCCGCAATTCGCACACCATTCGGGAACTAATGAAACATGTAAAAAGGACATAGTCGAATGTATAACGTAAGCATGATGAAAATCGGTCTTTATTTAAACAATCGTTGCTGCACGTAACCATGACGGATTATCAAGGATAAATCATAATAAAATAAATAAAAGCAAAAACATGATCATTAATTTGCAGTAAACATGCATGCATAGACCAAAAGCACTAGTCTACTGCATGTCTAGGTACCTTCAAACCCGTCGGGCATGACACCAAATAAGTTAATCCACCACATGATACAACTTGTTTGAAATCACACCACCAACCATGAATAGATCAATCCACCGCATGATACAATCTAAGCTTGGAAGGCTAAAAACATACATTATTTAAAGCAAGCTCATGAACGTGTCTCACTCGTGGTAGGATGAAGGACCGATACGGCGAACTAGACAGGGGGGAGTGAATGGGAGCCGATAAAAATTCTTCTCGAAGGAGATGGAAACTCCAACAAGATGAACACGGCTTCCAACACACGTCTCCAACTCACTACCCAAGGTGGTCAAGCCCACGTAGCCACTGGAGTGCCACTGGACCTAGGAACCAACACACAACCTTCCGACCCGAGAACGCAGCGGAACTCCAAACCTCGAGTCCACTGAACAACACCGGTCAGACCGGTGAGCACCACCGGTCAGACCGGTCCCTGCTGGTGAGAGTTGACGACTTCCACTAAGTGGCTTCACACCGGTCAGATCGGTCCAAGCCTGAAAGCCCCCAAATCACCAAACAGGCCTACCGACCTTCAAACTGACCCAAACTCAAAACAGCTGCAACACAGGACAACCACGAACACACCCAGACGTTCACCCGAGGAAAAACCCACCAAGGGTTGCACCGGTCAGACCGGCCAAGAGCACCCGCCGACCGTGTAGCTCCGGCGGCTCGGGATGAACAGCACCCGCGGGTCAACTCCCCCAAATCCAAAATTCGATCTCCTGAATCGCTCCACGGACTTGAACAAGACTTTGGGGATAATAGAAACACTTCATGAGGAGTCCATAGTCAAGTTTAATCCCACCAAAACTTGTCCAAAAAGGAGGATTCGAAGAAATCCCTCTAAGAACACCTCTAACCCTAGAACTCGGAAAACCCCAAAATCGAGCCCCTTTACTCACGGATTTGGGAGGGGAATCACAGCCCAAAGAACCACGAAGGGTTCCCACAAATTTCCCCCATCAAATCCCCAAGAGAAAGGTCCCGAAAACAACCCAAGAAAAACACCAAGAAAGGGCTCCGAAAATCACCACCAAGGACAACCAGGAACAACACAACAAGGCCTTGAGGAACAACGCTGAATCATCTATACATGCCACAAAGGTTCATACAAGGTCTAGCTTGCCGCCCGATCATCCAACCCTCTCACAAGATCTCACAATGAAGCTCTCAAGCTAGTCCTATGGAAATCCTAAGAAAATAGGAGGGAAAATAGGAAAGCAAATGAACTAGGGTTCCAAGAGGTTTGCTGCCATCCTCTCACCTCTTGGGTTATATGGAGGCAACCGAAAGTCTAACATACTCTTTCCTAATAACTAGGGATACAAGCCCCTCAAGGGCAGTTTTGGAAGTCTTCAAGCTTTCTCCATCGGACGGATGCCCGGCGACCGCAACCTGCTTAGCCTCGACGCAAGCCTTGCGATCCCGACGCGTGTCCTCCGCTTCGAAGATTCCGGACTGCGTCGTCGCACACCGGTCAGACCGGTGCTCCTCACCAGTCAGACCGGTACCCACCGGTCAGACCGGTCAGACCCACCGGTCAGACCGGTCTGGCACTGCTGCCGCACCGTCTTCGGTTCTTCAGTCTTGGCTTTGTGGATCAACAAAGGAACCCAGTGGTTTTCTGGTGAACCACCGGAAACCCCGCGAACTAAGTATAGCCTCCGCCAATCTCCACTCATGACTTGGCTCCCACGTAGTCCCGGCGGATTTCAGGCTCAACCAAGAAACCGTCCATGACTTCATATTGCTGTTCATGCCACCATGCAGCCCGCACTTGACCCCGCTGGCCACTGGGTCCCTCGAACGAAGCCTACTTGTCTTCTCCACACCTGGAGGCCTCACCGGCGACGACCTTTCGCGCTTGTTCTTCACCTGCACCAACACCAGTCAAGCCGCAACCTGCACCTGCAATACTTAGCCAAGAATCAGTCCACACAACGTTGTCAATCACTCATCACACAAGGAAGCGACCATCCACCGGTCCTCGAACCACACATGGTCCTCATAGGATTGCCGAATACAGCTATACAGCCGATTCGGGTTCCGCGGAGAAGGAACAAACTATGCTAGATTAACAAGCTTGAACCTGCAACACGAGACAATCTAGATTGACTCGAATTCGGCTATTAGAGAACACATGACCCGCCCACCACGTTGAGCCAAAGATTTGAGCGTGCACTACGTGGATCGCAAACAAGATAGAGCCAAATCTAGTCAATCTAAATTAGGCAATAAGAGTGTTACATGAATTAAACATTAAGCAAAATTCAAAGCAACACACAATAACTTGATGAATCTACTAGATCTTGCCAAATCTAATAGAGCCGATAACTAGCTTCAAGCTAGATCTTAGCCTACCGCATGGCTCATGATCCAACAAGAAAGCCTTCTTGAACAAAGCTTGAATCCACCGCATGATACTAAGCATGGTAACAAGAATACTTGCATCATGGTCTAAATCCACCGCATGATACTAGATATGATACAAGGTTGTCGGTACTTACAGAGGTCGACGGATCGATGGCTCCTCTCGAAGAACTCGACGACTCGACTAGAAGGACTCGAAAGTTGGCACAGGGCCGGTTTGTTGTGAAATTGTTCGATCCCTATTACAAACACTAAGGGTTCATATTTATACCCATTTTCTAACACGACTCCTAGTCGGCCACGATTACAACATTTATTGCATAAAATTGATACCCCAGCGCCAATGTCCGTCTCGCACTCGTCATCAATTCGTCCCTTGTTTATATTCGAGCCACGTCATCACGCATTCCCGAATACTTCCTCTTCCAAGCGCGAAACAGCTCTTCTGCCGAATGATGAGATACTCCAGACCACAGACGCCTTTACCGAATGCTCTGAAGAAAACCTCTTGCCGAATGGTGCTTTCCCCACCAAACTCGGCCCACAGGTCAGTCTCTTCCCAGTACCAATTTTTGGTGTTAACATATGCCCCTTCAATTATGGGATAAAAGATGATTTTATTCCGGAATTGACCATAAATGCTCAACGTCCTCAGGCCGAATCCGTTCAACACCCGTTCTTTCCTCCAAACCAGTGGAGTTTTCGCTCAGATCCAAATCCTAGTTCATCAACCTTTCAAGCTTCAATCTTCAAATGGTGAACCAAGACTAAGCTCTTCAAGTAAATCTTATCCTCCTCAGGCTCATTCAGTATTACTTTTCTCGAATCTCATCTTAAATTTTTCTTTTTCCCTCTCTTGTTCTTCATAGGCTCTAGCTGCCGAAATCTTGATTCCTGTAGAAGATCAATCAGCGTCTTATTTCCTCGGGCCTGTAGGAATCTCCGACCCTTCTGAGTTCATTGCAGCCGAATCCAGAGGATCCCCTTCAAGACATCACTATCGAAACCTCATGAGTCGCAGGATAGTTTTAAGAACTGGCCTCTGCCCCCAATTGCAGGATAGAGAAACTGGTATAAGAGAATGCTTGATGATGACAGCCCCAAGACTAGCAATTGGGACAACCTTCGCATTGCTCATTGTTTAGAATTGTCCTTGGATGAAACACGCAAAAATGAAAACCTTCTGATTGCAGCCTGCCATTTTTGGTCGAATGGCGCAAATGCCTTCCTTTTTGGCCATAGGCCAATGTCCCCCACTTTGGCCGATGTATACATGATAACCGGCCTGGGAGTCACAGGAACTATGTATCCACACAAGTACAAGGGCTCCTCCAGGCAAACAGGAGTGAAAACAGGGGTTGGATATAAGAGATATATCCAAAACTATATGTCTGATGGCCCTTTGTCTGATGTTGAATACAGAGCTTTTCTGAATATGTGGTTATGCAGATTCATCTTTTGTAGCAAAGCTGATGAGGCAACCCTGAACCACATTGTAATGGCCGAGGACCTGGCTACTGGTACCTCTATTCCCCTCGGGAAGTACCTCCTAGGAAGTGTCTACCATATGCTTCATCAGACCACCTATCTGATGCACACCAGCCAAAAGATTTCCTGTGTTAATGGCCCTTGGTGGTTTGTTCAGGTGTGGCTGCAATTATATATGCACCAGACTGTTGCTATTGACCTCAATAATCGGCACTTCCCTTCAACCAACTACAAGGAAGGGCAGACCCAGAGCACCAAAGGCTTCCAAACTTATGGAGAAGCTGCCTCCACTGTGTCCATCAACCAAGGCATTGGGCAACTTTTTGAGCTCTTCTTCAGAGGTTTTGCCGACCCTCTTTGGTTTCCATATCTGGACAATGACAACTTGACTATTCCTTGTGAGTTTAGTTTCAAAACTGGATGCAATGACGTACATTCTATAGCAATTTTCAATGCCTTCATTCATCCATGTATCCTGCCAGCAGAATTTTGTGGAGGAAGGCAAGTTCAGAGTACCTTCGAGTACTACCAGCCAAACATGATGGCCAGGCAATTAGGATGCGGCCAAGTACCCCCAAGGCTATTCCTTCATGAATTCCTCAAGCCCAAAGAGGATATCAATGAATCCATGCAAGCAAGAAGGGTTTTTGAGTACAAGTGCAACACAACTGTTTATGCACCTAGGCCTTTTGTGCCAATAACAGTCACTCATCCTTCTTTCATTCCTTGGTGGCAAAAACCTCATGATCACATCTTTAATGTGCCAGTACATCCTCTCTGTCTTGAACTAATGCCTGACTTTCAACCAGCTTCAGAGGTAATATATTCATCTCCCCCTTTTTGCATCAACTTTCAATCATGCTCCTCTTACTGATCATGATTTTGTCATTTTCTGCATGATATAGTACCTGCCCCACTTGCCAGGACAATCTCCTATAATATCGAAGGCCCAATCTTTGCTTTAGGATATCAATCTCCTACTCTGGCTCAACTGATGTCTAGATATGCCACGCTAGATCCAACTCTCATCAGTCCAACTTCTGACAAAAGGAAAGCTCCATCTCTGATTGCTCCTTCAACTGCCAAGAAGAAAAGAACAAGCAAAAAACTACTCATTCAGGTCAGAACTCTTTCCTTCCTGAACATAAAGGCACTCTTCATCCTGATCATCTTTATCTTGTGTGATTTCAGACCAGAATTTAGCAACCATTGGTCATTACAGATTGTGCCAATGCTTCATCTACTGGTAAAAATTTTCAACATCTTATTTTTTCTAATCATTTTCTCTTCATTAGCACTTATCCCCTACTTGTTAGTTGCAGAGGAAACTTTGGTGAGCCAAACTGTGGGGAGTTCTTCTCCTCAGCATGATTCAAATCCAACCTCTCCAAGGATCCAACCATCTACTGCTCAACAAGAAGCCTCAGCCTCACCAAGGATTCATCCAGCTTCTCCTCAGCCAGAAGCCTCAGCCTCACCAAGGAGTCATCCAGCTTCTCCTCAACCAGACATCTAAGAGCCCTTCCTCGAGCCTAAAAAACTTCCTTCCCCAACTTGGGAAGCCAAAAATGATGTAAGCATGAACACCCATCCTTCTATTCTCATTCAATAGATCATCATTAATTCGGCAAGAACCTCTTTTCAGGAGGAAACTGTGTCATCACCAAGTTATTCCTTTGCTGTGGATGACTTGGTTGCCGAAAAAGGAGATGAAGCATCTTCTAGCCAGGCTTTATCAGAGGAAAATCAAGCAAAGCTGAAGGGAATCTTCTCCCTGCTACAAAGAGATGTTCACGACCAAGTCAGGGACGCTGATTTTCAAAGAGAAGCACTTGAACTTATCAATCAAGAACTTTCTGCTGATATCAAGGCTTCCCTAGAACCTGTTTCCAAACTGGATGATCACTTTGTGGTAGTAAAACAGGCTTTGAAGAACCTATCCTCCCAACCAGCTCTAGAACAAAAGAAAGCTGCAAACAAGCAATCTGTGAAAGATTTGCATATCCAAATGCAGAATCATAAGGAATTGCTAACCAAATTGCAGCCTGCACTTGAGCTGAAGAAAGCCAGAAAAGCTGCATTAGAGGCCGAGCTGAGAACCCTGACAACTGAGATCGAGGCTGATGAAAAGAGGATGGCTGAACTTCCTAAATCAATGGAGAAAATACAAAAGGAAGCTTCAGTAGCCATGAATGCAGGAAAGCAGCTCAAGACAAAGCTATCGGCTCTGTCCAAAACCCAAGAAGCTGATCAAAGATTGCTGGAGAGTATCAACAAGATAATATCAGATGCCTCCAATGTAACTCAAAATACTTGGGTGTATAATTGTAACAAACAATTTGTAGCCGAATGCCCCATCAACTCTGTAATTTTGCTACCCATCAGTCTTTATTTTTCCATAGTTGTCTTGCCTTATTTTGACGAGCAATTTCTAGACAATTCATTCAGCAACTCTAACCATAACAATGTCAGACCCGAAAAACAACCCTACCGCAACACAGCCGGATCTCAACCAATCAAACCGAATATGACTCAGCATGAATCCCAAACGACTCGGCGACGGTTCGGTTGAGAGAGTCTCTCCACTTCCCAAATTTCTCGGGATATGCGCCACGATCTCCGGCCACGATCTCTTCGCCAGTCCCATAAATAAAAACCTCGGGTGCCCCTAGCCTTTCACCAAGTCCTTTGCAGTACCAAGCTTTTTCAATCCAGTACTAGTACTCCCAAGAACTCCATGGCAAACAGCAGCAACAGGCGTCCGGCCAACGATGAGGCCGAAGGGAGCCGTGCCGGTTCTCGTCGGAGGTGGTGGTCGTTGACTTCTTCACAACCCCTTTTTAAATCTTTTGACACCCCTGACTATTTTTCTTGTGTTTTTCAGGCTCATCCGGTGGAATCCTGCCCCCGCTCAAGCCACAACTCCGGCCATGGCGAGCGATTCCTCGGGGTCGTCTAGCCGTTCCCACTCCTCCAGCTCGTGCTACAACGATCGCGACGCCCACAGATTCAAGGAGGAATGTGACGCAACCCGGCAAGAGTTGGAGATCATCTCCAAAGAAGCCGGGATTGCCGAGCTTGAGTGGGAGCATCAACGCAAGCAGCTGCTGGAGGCCATCGACGGTGAATCCTGCAACCTGCTTAATCTCAACTTAACCTTGAACTAACTGCCGTTGCTCTGTGATCCCCGCAGGTTGCGATGCCGAGCTCAATCAGCTGAAGGCGCTGGTCGACAAGCTGGCGAACAAGGTGAACGCTCCCGGAGACACGCCGGAAGCTCGCCTTGGCGCGGTGGAAGAGGTGGCCATTCATGGCGTCCGCTTGGGCACCACCTTGGGCTTGGCCGCCATGTCGACACACACGGGCGTCGACTACTCTACACGGCCGCGCGGCTTCTACGGTGGCGCGCCGGAAGACGTTGACGACATCGAGGCCACTATAGAGCAACTCGACGGCCATGGCGTCCCCATTGCCGATTCCATCCACCCCCAGTTTGTTCTGAACAGGCTGTTTGATTAGTTTGTACTAGGGGTTATGGAATTTTGGCAATAAAAATGAAAATTTATCTTTTGTGTTTGTCTTGTGATAACTTTTTTAATTTGTGCATACGAATCTTCACTGTCTTGAACGCATTCGAGAACTTTTCCTCTAGCCGAATACGCATAAACTCTTGCTCCTTGGCGTAGAATCCACAGAAAATCCTTATTCGGGAGCCATGAACACTGTTCCGATGAAAAAACCCTTCGCATCCAAGGAAAAACCCCCGTCGTTTGGTATTCCAATCAATGCGAGGCCTTCTTTTGTAATATTAGGCAGCTGTATTGTCAGTAAAGAAACCTGCAAGAATGTCTGTAATGTAGAATATTGTCGCACTAAGGGCAATACACTTTAGTATTGTCCATTTTCCCTTTCTCAGGATTTTTTTCTTGTTCTGAAGGCGACTTTTTCCCGAATGCCGGCTATTTCCGTATTTCTGACGCTCCGAACTCTGAAGATGTAAACTGAGTTCCCTGGTCAGTTGTAATTGTTTGAGGAATTCGAAATCGGTAAATGATATGCTCTTTGACAAACTCAACCATATTCTCTGATGTCACTTTCTTCAATGGAATTGCCTCAACCCATTTAGTGAAATAATATGTTGCTAAAAGCACAAACTTATGCCCCTTGCTAGATGGAGGATTTATTTGGCCAATCAAATCTATGTCCCATCCTCTGAATGGCCATGGCTTGGTAATAGGATTCAAATTTGATGTTGGAACTCTCTGAATATTTCCCAACTTTTGACAATCTTGACACCCTTTGTAGTATTCAAAGCAATCTTCCAGCATTGTCGGCCAATAACATCCAGTTTGCCTAATGACCCACTTCATTCGGTAAGCTGATTGATGTGCTCCACACATCCCATCATGCACTTCACTCATCATCCTCTTTGCTTCTTCTGGACCCAAGCATTGTAGTAACACCCCATCCAATGATTTGTAATACAAACGTCCGTCAAGAAGAACAAACTTTATAGCTTTATACCTGAGCTTCCTAGAGACCTTTCGGGATGGATTCTCCAAATAATCAGCAATCTCCTTTCTCCAATCATCTTCTGCTAGGTCACTCCCAAAAGCATATACATCGATGGCAAACACTTTGAGCTAACCTGTTTGCCTCTCCATTGTTTTCCCTAGGAATATGTTGCAGAATCACTAACTGAAAACTTTTCATGATTTCCTTGCACTCCTTGTAGTAATTCCTCAGGATATCATTTCTACATTCATATTGGCCATTCAATTGTTTTATAACTAGCTCTGACTCTCCAAAAATCTCAACTGAAATATCCTTTGCCTCTTTCAAGTATTGAAGCCCTCTGAGCAATGCTTCATACTCAGCTTGATTATTTGTGACAGTAGGTTGAATAGGAATAGCAAATTCAAACATCTCTCCCCAGGGTGAAATTAATAAAATTCCAACTCCACCACCTTTGCCGCATGACGATCCATCAAGGAACAAAGCCCAAGAAGTAATCTCACGTAAATTAATTGATGAATCACGTTGTTTAGTAATGAAATCAGCAATAATCTCTCCTTTAACAGCTTTTGCCGACTCAAACCTTAATTCAAACTCAGACAAGGCTAAAATCCACTTGCCAATCCTTCCATTCAAAATTGGCATAGACACATGTGCTTAATTACATCAAATTTTCAATATACAATGCATTCGACATTCAACAAATAGTGTCGAATCTTTGTACATGAGTAATAAACACATAAGCAAAGCTTCTCTGTAGCCGAATATCTTGTTTCAGGATCAAGCAATTTTCGGCTAAGGTATGCAACTACTCTTTCCTTTCCCTCAAATTCTTGTATGAGGGTCGATCCAATGGTTTGGGTATCGGTCGCCACGTACAACTTAAAGGCTTGTTCAATTGTGGAGGTACCAACACTGGTGGTTCCTTCATGTATTCCTTGATCTCATTGAAAGCCTTCTGTTGTTCGTCACCCCATACAAACTTCTGATCCTTTTTGAGTCTTAACAGTGGAGAAAAAGTCAACACCTTTTGTGACAAGTTTGAAATGAATCTTCTCACAAAATTGATTTTGCCGAGCAATGACTGTAATTCCTTAAGATTGGTTGGAGGAACAACTTCATCAGTAACTTTCATGCTCTTCTTGCCAACTTCTATTCCTCCTTCATGCACCAAAAATCCCAGGAACTCTCCGGCTGAAACTCCAGAAGCAGACTTGTTCGGGTTCAACTTAAGCCCATGTTTTCTAGTGCATTCTAGAGTTTTCCTCACATCATCCAAATGTGATTCATGATCCAATGACTTGATCACGACATCATCAATATATATCTCCACAATTTTGTTGATCAACTCGTGAAAAATATAATTCATGGCTCTTTGATAAGTTGCATCAGCATTTTTCAACCCAAATTTCATGACAATCCACTCAAACAACCCTATATGTCTAGGACTTCTAAAGGCTTTCTGTGCTACATCCTTTACTGCCATAAAAATCTGATTGTACCCTGCATTGCCATCCATGAAGCTAATAACTTTATGTCCAGCAGCGGCATCAACCAACAAGTCAGCAACAGGCATTAGATATCCATATATGGGTGTAGCTCTGTTTAGATCTCTAAAGTCTATGCAAACCCTCATCTTTCCATTTTTCTTGTAAATGGGAACAATATTAGAGATCCACTCTGCATATCTACATGGCCGAATGAAATTTGCTTCTATTAATCTTTCAACTTCCTTTTTCACGTTGGCCAATACTTCATCCTTGTAGATCTTTTGGGGAGGTTGCTTGTAAGGTCAAAAACCAGGCTTGATTGGCAACCGATGCTCAACAATGGAACGATCCAAACCAGGCATCTCCGAATAATCCCAAGCGAAGCAATCTTTGTACTCTTTTAGTAGCTTAATTAACTCTTCTCTGAAACTTGAATCCAAGTTAGCACTGATAAATGTCGTCCTTGGCTTGTCACCATCTCCAATGTCTATTTCCTCTAGTTTGTTAGCCGACATAAATCCACGTCCTAACTTCCCATCAGTTCCATCAATTGGATTCTCCATTAAAAATTACTATAAGAGCCGACTGCTTGAATCGGCTGTTGATCACTGCTGACTGGTTCAACAGGACCTTCACCCCGCCCTTGCCCGAGAAGCAATCTATGCCTTGATACTCCCGTAAGGTCGGTTCCACGTTAGCCACGCTTACTAAATCATCTGCTTGGACAACTTCTACATCATCATCCACCCATTGAACAAGCTATTGATGCATAGTAGATGGAATGCAGCAGTTCGTATGGATCCAATCTCTTCCAAGCAGGAAGCTATATGCCCCTTTGCCTTCAATGACAAAGAAGGTCGTAAGAAAAGTCTTAGATCCAATCATCAAATCCACATGCACACAACCCTTGGTGTCTGAAGGATTTCCAGCAAAATCATTCAGAACTATGCTTGTTGGTGTCAAATCTCCAGGGCCCATGCCAAGCTTCTTGAATGTAGTGTACAACATCACATTAACAGCAGCTCCTCTATCAACAAACATCTTGGTCAATGGCTTCCTGTTGACATATCCTCTCAAGTAGAGCGGTCTCATGTGCTGATTCTTGGCTGGCTTATCAAAAGTAGCCTGCTTGGCCAATACTAACTGTGCCATCAGCCCAAATTGCTCGGCCTGATCCATGTCTGGCGACCGATCACCGGATCCATGAATTCATTCGGCGAGAAGCATACCATGCACGTAGGAGCCGAATGACCAGACTCATCAGGCTTGTCTTTTGGGCGCCACACTTGTTTCCTATTGATTCCTGCCTGCTTCAGCTCCTGATTCCTCAAGCGCTGAACCCTTCCCTTTTGGCTTCTTCTCAAACCAGCTGGGCACCACTGTCCCTTCTACCAGACATACTCATGATCTTCCTCTTCTTCATGATCAACCCAGTTGTGATCAGCATGCCTTTTCCTCGGTTGATCATCAATTCTATTTATTTTTAGGCGCTGACCATCACTAGGATGCACCCTTCCAATTCTTTCATGGATGAATCGGCGATTGGCAATATCTTGCCTGTATTCGGTATACTTGTCGATGCATTCAGGGCAGTTATTTTGCGTGGGAAGTTTCAAACCCTCATTCCAACAGTGTCTGAAGAAGGCACATCCCCAATGTGCACGCTCTTGCTCTCACATATACTCTTCTTGTCCCTTTCTCCGCACTCCGCATATCTTCTTCATATCTCCGCTTCTCCTTTTCGTACTTATGCTTCTGGTAGCGCTCCTTTTCTTGCTGACGCTGCCACTTGTTGAGGAGATTACGCGAAGTCACCCTGGGTTTAGAGGATTCACCCACTTCAATTTGACTTTTCAGAAAGCGAGGCTCTCCATTGTGGATTTGTTCAAATGTTACTTCTCGAGCGGGGTCAACTGAGCCATCCTGCTTCGCCTTTACTGAAGTCAAAACTTTCACTTTTCCTTTCTCCTCAACAGCATTCACCATGTTGATTGAGAACCCAATCATGTTCTGGGGAAAATGATTACCATCGAATTTCATCTTATTATCAAATTTCAGATGACCTTCTTAGATAGCTTTTTGAATTCTCATTTTAAAGACCCTGCACTCATTGATGGAGTGAGAATTTTTGTCATGAAATCCACAGTACCTCTTATCTTTCACTCCATCAAGCCGAAGCATAGAATGCCCTTCTGGCAACTTGATTCGGCCTTCTTTCACGAGGAATTCGAAAAGCTTATCTGCCTTGGTAACATCAAAATCATAGGTTCCTTTAGCTTGCTTGATCCACCTCTGATTTACTATCAATGGCTCTTTGCCCAACATTATTTCCATTGCAGCTATTTCCTCTTCATCATCATATTCCTCTCCCTGATCTGCCCTTTCGAGGAATTGATTATAGATGTCAACTATGTCACTGTGTTTGACAAATCTAGAGTCTTTCTGTGACGCCCCAGGTTTTTAATTAACCTTTAACAGCCGGTCAAATGGTCAACCGTGGTCAAACCTAGGTCAACCTGGGCCCTCACCTCGGAAAACTCACTAACCCACCCTAGTGACCCTAATTGAATAGTAAACACACTTGTGGGGCCAACCCATGGTCAAAAGTTGGGTCAAACCCCTTGCCACACTAGTGTACACAGTGTCGCCGTAACTTTTGCCGCGTTCTCCAAAATTCACCTAAACACTTAAAATTCTACCTTTATGAAAGTTGTAGATCTTGATGAGGAACACAACTTTCATGTAGATTGGCATTTCAAATTTTGAGGGGAAAAACTTGAAAAATCAAGTGCAAGGCAGAAATCACTGTTTGCCAAAACAGACTGGCATTCAAAGTTGGCATTCAAATATCTTCAAATCTAGGCAGAAAAACCCTATATAGCCTTTGTAGAAAATGTTGTTGGTAGCTAGATCTACAACTTTGGTATTCATCACTTAGTCGACTTTTATACAAAATTTTGGAGCAATTTTATTTCAAAGACAAGTACCCGCAAGACAAATTGGGCCGCAGCGTGCCACGCCGCGACGTCGCGCGCCCCCGCGCGCCGCCCGTCGCCGGCCGCGCGCCGCCGGCCCCGCATCCGCGCCCGCGCCTCCCGAGGCCGCGCACGGCCCAAGGAACCTCCACCCCGTGATCCCCGCGCCCCGACGCGCCCCCGTCCCGAGGCACCCCGGCGCCGCCGCCGCCGCACGCGCGCGCGCGCGCCGCGGACCGCCGGTCCGACGGCGGCGTCGCCACGCACGCGCGCGCGCCCGAGCGCCGTAGCACGGAGATGCCCTTCCGCCATCACGCCTCGTCACCCACGGCCGCGCCGGCCACGTATAAAAGCGCCCCGCGCCCTCCGCGCGACGCCCCCGAGCCGCCGCCGCCATTGCCGCCGCCGCCCGTGCCGGAGCTTGCCGCCGGTGCTCACCGCCGACCGCCCACTCTAGTAGCCTCCCTAGGTCCTAGTGAAGCTCACACGGCCACTTGTTTACCGGCCCTTCGCCTCCACGCCGCCGTTCACCGAGCCGCCGCGGTCACCGCCGCCGTCCGCCGCCAAACCTCGTCGCCGGCCAACTCCCCACCTCCCCCTCCGGTTTCCCGCCACTCCTAGGTGAGCATGTGGTCCCCCACGGCCGTTTGCCCGGCCGGGATCGCCGCCGGCTCGCCGGATTTGGCCGGACCCGCGTCGCCCTCCCCGGCCGGGGACCCAATTGCTTCGATTTAAAACTTTGTAGGGTGTTTAGTGTAAAATGGCAGGGCTGGTTTGTGAAGAACCCTAACTAGCTTTTCTTACAGATTAGTCCAGGGCTTTGTAAAATGCCTAGAAATTTGTAGAAAATTCAGAAAATTCCCAAACCAATTTTGTAGGGTTCAGGATGATAAATCCCACCTCTTTTGTTATATACTCATGGCTAGATTCTAAATAGTTTTAGCATGAAAAATACAATTGTGTTAAGCCTAGATCTGCCATAACTTGAAATCCATAACTCCTCTGGAGCCCAATTTAGGATATGTTGTGTGTTAGGCTATGACTAGATGTTGCGCCAAAAATTGCACAAAGTTATGGAGTAGATCTTGCTAGATAAATTCTTTTCCATTCCTGCAGTAACTGCCTAGATGATTTTTCCTGTTAAATATATTTATGTTCTGGAGCTCAACTTGTGCACACTGTCTTGTAACGCCAAAATGCACATCTTGTGAATTAATCATGATTTTTTGGATTAATAGAAATAATTATTCTTGATTTATGCATGTTTTCCTTTGTTAATTAATAAACCAAGTTCAGTAAAGTTCCTGGATGTATATGCTGGTTCTTTAGGCTTGTTTAGGACCAGAGGACATGCATAAGAAAGTTTGGATCAAATTCATGCTTATTTATTTTTGTATGCATTTAAGTTGAATCACCAGCTAGCCTTTGTTATTTTCAATAATATTTAATTTCCTAGCATCCAACCTTTGCATGTGGGTCCAATGGACCAGGATAGGTGCTAATATGCATTTGGAACACTTCTTTAATTTTTGGCAATTTAATTGTTTAATAAAAAGCTTAAAAGCCCTTTTCATATTAAAGGGAAATTAAATAAAAAAACCCCTAATTAATTCTTTTTCCTTTTTGAAAGTATTACTTAACATAATTAAAAGATAATTAATTATCATCACTGATCAGAAAGTAATTTGTAAATAAAAATACTATTTATACCCTTGCTTGTGAAGATGAAAAGAATTAAAGCTTTATTCAATGTTCAATAAAAGGATAACCCATGTACACCAGTAACCTTCCTAAAAGAGAAACCCTATCTAAATGCTTGTTAAGGTGAATATGACCAATCCAGAGTTGGATAAGACAACAAACTATCACATCACCTAAAGTGCATTGCATTCCGTGTAGATCTTCCGGACGGAAATTACTCCCTTGTCCCGGAAACCGAGGAAGGAGGAGCAGAAGGTTCTCTGTAGTACGTGGAAGTGATCAACACCGAGGGTGCCCAGGCTAACCTAGCTGACGAAGGCAAGCTCCAGTGCATCTAACCTAGTTTTAAAGTTCTTTATTCAATTATCCATGAATGATTGTGCATTTACGTTCAGGAGTTGAATGAAACCCTAGATGCATGATCCATAGGCACCTTTTGTCCCTACTAGTATGATAGGTCGATAGCTGCTAAGCTATAGGACCGTTAGAAGTCGAGTGATGACCTCACTCGCGAGAATAGGTTCCTAGATAGGAATCACAATGTATCCTTAAATGGATTGCTCACGTGGTAAGAGCATGGGATCTGGGCTCCGGTCCAGTGGTTATGTGGGTTAAGTTTTTGAACGTACTAAGCACATGTCGGGTATGGGACCGGTAAGCCTAGTACCTTAATGAGACGGCTAGGGATGGAACTGTCACTACCCTTGGGATTCGCTCTCACGGCTAGCTACCTGTGGTGTATGGTGACTCCGGGTATCTCGCGGGGTATGCCGGATAGCCTGCACCAAAGACTGTGGCCTTTCATCCCGACCCGGGGATTTTTGGGGACGACCTGGGAAAGTTGTCCTTGCGGGGGCAGCCTACCGTGTGTTTGGGTCTACCTTGCAAGGTTTAAATCAATCGATTGTCGGCCTCTCACCGTTATCCGAGACTACTTACTCCACTAGTCATGAGATCCCTAATGATGGAAGTTGATGAATATTATGGTTGATTAATCGTATTGTACAACTTTGTTTGTCCTAGTTGGCTAATGTAGTAAAGATTAAACCTACTAGAAGTTGTGCTAAAATCTTGAAAGTAAGGACCTATTCTTTGTTACTTTTTTAGCAAAGGCAACCCAGTAGCCAAAAAGCCTTTCATGGTCTAGAATTGGCGAAGTAGATATCACCAACGGGTAAGACTTGCTGAGTATTAGTATACTCAGCCTTGCTATAATGTGTTGATCCAGGTAATGCCTTTAGTGATGTGTGGCCCGGAGAGATCCCGCCCGGCTGGGAGCTGGAGTGGGTGGAGGACGACTACTGAAAGCATCATGGATGGCCTCCCGTGGTGTCTTCGCTTCCGTTAGTTTATTTCCGCTGCTTTTCAAAGCTCTAAACTATCTCATCGTGACAAAAACTATGGTTTGTAATAATTAAACCCTACGGGGTATGAATTTGGATATCAATGATGTTGTATCTCTGGACTCGCCTTCGAGTGAGTTTTAATGCATATATTCGATCCTTGTTGCTTTTCAAGTGATTTACCGGGCGTTAACCCGGCAACTAACGATAGGATGATACTTTATTATTGCTTAATGACCAACGTGGATCGGTCTTAGGCGATAGTACGGTATTTTCCTGGGCGGGTTGTCACAGTTGGCATCAGAGCTTATATGCACCAGAGATTAATTAATAAACCTTAATCACTGGTTTTTGAATAAAACATGCCAAGATTGTCTGATTTTCCAAAATATGTTGGTCCGCTAAGGATAAACTAGACCGAGAGGCCCTAGAGGGAATTTTGGGTTCTTTCAGGTGGCTTATTAACCTATGGTTTATTTTGCTAACTTCCAACACATTACATTATGTCAGACTTACTTTCTTGCACAACCAAACTAGGAGCCACGTGTTTTATATGTGTGCTGTTCTGCATCATGGGAATTGCGAGGGTTGATGGAGTGATCCATTCCACGGATCCCATCTTCGCGTCTATTCATGAGTTGTGTGTCGCCACGTGTTTCATACGTGTGCATTCCGCATGTCGCTCATGCGAGGCAAGGATACACTCGATTCAAACGGAGGGTGTCCGAGGTTGGACGCTGTCCATGCAGCGGCTTAACGCATGGATACCGTTTCTATAGTGAACGGTAATGAATGTGGACACTTTCATGACGTGCTGGCACAAAAGGTTCATTTTCTGCAGGTACATAACAGCGCTTCGTTAGTTGTTAAGCGAGTACCGTATAGCTCTCGACTAGATATTATAGGGAGAGACGAATAAAAGCCTTGCCACCGGCACTAACTTCGATTTTTGGCTTGATTGCCATGTGAGGTCGAATAGGACGCCTTGCATGCATATTAAAAATCGAAACAACTAAAATGGACCCAAAAAAAATCGGATTTCTATATGTTCTCTAAGGAAGTTTATGCTAGTGTGTGCTTTTATAAACTAGAGTACCTTCCATACCTAGCCATCACGCTGCCGAAATTTTGTGAAAAAGGTGTTTATCATGTGCTAGGTTAATTAAACCAAATTGTTAAAAATAATTGCCCCTCAACTAGTTATCTTGTAATAGCAAGTCTCAATCCTAGTTCGTTGGGTTGGTTCACACTTCCCT
The DNA here is from genome assembly GCA_947561735.1 of Cenchrus americanus. NCBI lineage: Eukaryota > Viridiplantae > Streptophyta > Magnoliopsida > Poales > Poaceae > Cenchrus > Cenchrus americanus. The sequence continues at coordinate 141,139,534 of OX387240.1, forward strand.
AGGCACATCCAGGTTAAGAACCATTCATCTTGTTTCCTTGATCGATGCTCAACCTTAAAAAGCATAATTAAAAGTATTAAAGGATTAATCTAGAACATGGAAAAATTTTGAGGTTTCTGGATTTTTGGTTATGAATTTTTTTCACAGCTGCCAGAACTATACCATTTGACATGCCGTTCTCTTTGAGATCTGACATGAGTTACATTTGTGTACAGATGGATTTCCCCGTATTCCACCAGTTCGACGCTGACGGTACGATCCGTACCAACGGGTTGCACTGGTAGGGTTTTCCGCGACTGGCGTGGGAAGCACTTAGTGCCGCAGGCTACCTCACCCCACCGACTTACGAGGTGAAGGAGTTTGAGTGCTTTGGCGTTCCCCGCTGCAGAGTGATCGTTACTGTTCTGCCACACCCAGACCGCGCCGACTGGTTTGACTTGAGCTTTATCTACTGGGAATTTATCACTCACGAGTCCGTTGAGTCAGCCGCCCTCAGAGTACTGACATACTTCTGTGACCACAACCCCACCGTGGTAGCTCTTTCTCCGTTTGGACTGTTTCCTGCTGTGAGTCCTCACGACCCAGCATGGTTGGACCGTATGGATCACTTACGGGAGCTACTGACCCTAGCGAGCCATTGGATTTTACTCGGACGCTTGCCCGTTGTCCGAACATGGTTTTCACACTTCGGGGGCCGCGCTACAACACCGCCGCGATTATTGCACGGCGCTTGGAGGCATCTAGGCGCGATTGGGAGCGGCTTTCGGCGAAGACACCGGCGGCTCCGAACTTCACACTTACTCAGGTGCAGCAGGAGAATGACAGGCTGCGTGCTAGGAGGTTCCAGTTGGAGCTTGAGAGAGGCGATCGCTTACAGAGGATCGTAGATCTGGAGGAGGAGAACCATGCACTAGAGGAGGATGCCGACGCTCACGAGATAGAGAGGCTGACACTACTGCAGAACATTGCGGATATGCAGCAGCAGGTGCAGGAGGCCGAGGTACAGGTGGCAGCCTTGCAGGCTATAGTGGCCTTACAGCCACTGCCCCCAGTACAGGCACACCCGGAGGAGCAGCAGGCCTTGTCCGGTCTGGATCGACGACCCAGCGGGACCACCGCTACCGACTCCCCCGGCCTTCGCCTACGTACGGTGGTGCTTCACCGGCGCCTAGGTTGCCGACAGCAGGGGTTATGAGGATGTCGATCCTATCGAGTTATTTGGAGGTGTTTAGAGTAGTGGCTTGACAAGCACGTCTTCGTGCCAAGTAACTACTTGTATCGTGTCATGTCATGATGTTTCAAATTCGAGTTGTAATGTCTTTGAACCTTGTTCTATCGTGTTGTAATAAAGAATGCTTAAGCTTGTATGCTTTAAGTAAATTTCGTTGTCAATCAAATTTGAAATTTTCTTGCGTTTGAATACCAGATCCTTGGATAAACCGTTGCAAATGACCACGCTTGTCAATTTTGCATTTCTCACCTAAGAACGTTGGTAAACCAAAGCATTCTAGAGGCGTCACTCGTTGCCAGCGAATAAGTGCTCGTTCGTAGACACCTTCGTTGGTATCCGAAATGACGATGATCGTTCGAGGGTATTTATGAGCCGTGCAATTGAGTAATCGCCGTCCTAACCGTGTTGAGAAGAACGATTCTATGAATCTTGGTGGCAAAAGAATATTGTTGATTGCTGCTGTCCTCATTGTTTAAGTGCTAATGAGATGTGATTATGCATGATCGTGCTTGTCATCATTTGGAGTAAGCTTTTGGTTATCTCACTAATAAAGCTCACTTTTCAGATGGTGGGAACCACGCGCAGCTCTCCCAACGGTTTCGGAGCAAGTGGTAGTGGTGACTTGCCACCACCCCCGCCCATGACACCGACGGAGGCTTTCATGGCCACCCAAACCGAGGTGCTGCGCCAGATCCTGCAGACGCAGCAGCAGATCGCCCAGCAGATGAACCGAGGGCCGCCACACGGGGCCAACCACGAGGGGCCTAACCAGGTCACTACGTACGCCCAGTTCATCGCTATGAAGCCGCCAACCTTCGCTAAAGCAGAAGAGCCCCTCGAAGCTGAGGCTTGGGCCAAGCCCATAGAGGCAAAATTCTCTACCTTTGTGTTGCCTTGCTCCGAGGAGAACAAAGCGAACTTCGCAGCGCTGCAACTGCGAGGGGAAGCTTTGATGTGGTGGGACCACTTCAAGTCAATGCAGCGAGGGCACGCTGTGACTTGGGATGAGTTCAAGCAGGCTTTCAAGAGCCACCACATTCCCAAGGGACTGCCTAGAGATAAATGGAGAAGAAAATAGTCCAGGAAAAAGAGAAAGAGGAGGGGGAAAATGAAACCCTAAGTCGCGGAGAGAGAGAGAGAGAGCCATCCACACACACTCATGGCTTATATATCGGGTCCCGCCGGTGTGGAAAATGACTCGACTACCCCTAACTCAACTACTGGCGATGCAACCCATGCAGGGGCATTTATGTAATGTTTGTGCCCGCCGCGTGTCCTCCGCTTCGAGCTTCCCGACACGCCCGGATCCCGTCTCCGTTGAGTTGGGTCTTCGGACTTGGTTTTGAGGCCCAAACCAAGAAACCGTCCTCCGATGGTTTTGCGGGCAAACCACAAAACCCCGCGTGCTCGGCCCGGCGTCCCGCCAAGCCCCTTGACCTGCCACCGTGCACCAGCTCGATCGTCCATGACTTCGTCTTGCTCGTCTCGCCACCATGTGTCCCGCACCTAGTCCCTCCGTCCACCGGGTCCCTCGAACCGAGCCTACTTGTCTCTCCATCACCCGGAGGCCCCTCAAGGCTGAAGACCTTTCGCGCCCGTTCTTCACCTGCAACAACACAAACTAGGCCGCAGCCTACACCTGCGCACTGAGCCAAGAGTCAGTCCAACACCCATTGTCAATCACTAATCACTGAGGAGCGGTCATCCATCGACCACTGGGACGCTCCTGGTCCTCAATATCCCCCTTGATGAGTGCATTGACAACACACAACGCGAAATGAAATTCAGAGAAGGAAAGAAAGAAGAAAAGGCAAAGAAAGGTCACAAAACCAAAACCAAAGAAAGGCAAAGAAAGGTCACAAGCCAAGCAAAGCACAAACTTCACACTGAAAACAGCAAGAAAGCTCCCCCTGAACAAATGCAAGCTCCCGCTGAACATGTGGATGCAAACTTCCAAATTTTAGCTCACCTCTTCTGAATTTTCATTAAGCTCACCTCTTCACCTCTTCTCCCCCTTGTTGGCAATGTATGAATCAAGGTGAAATGCAGAAATGTAAAACAAAGCATATAAACATCTACATGAGCTTTTCAAATAGGCCAAATCTAGTGTCAAAGGCTAGAAATGAGACAAAGAGCACATATATGGATCATAACATAGTCAAAGCATTGCCACAAGTAATATATGAAAATATAGGCATGTGACAAAGCAAATTTTTAGATTTGAGCAGTTTTATCAAAACATGGCTTACTTCAAATGTAAAAGCCTATCCATGTCATATTCGAGCCAAAAACATGCATATCATCCAGAAATCATACAAGGATATCCAATTCCCAACAAAAGATCATTGCAAACACCCATAAAGCAAAGCATGTCATGTTAAAGCTCATGAGCCATGTGTCCACTTCGGGGAGACTTCTCCACTCGTGAACATCATGCAACATGTTTTGCACCCATGTTTAAAAGATAAGACATTTTAAGCATAAACATGGTGGATGGAGCATTTCTCAAGTATACACTTCTTTTCAAGATTAAATCATTTCATGGTACATGAAGTGCCTTTGCGGAAAAAAGAAGCTTATGCTCCCCCATGAATGCAACACAGGCTAAACATTCACAATGATATTCGGCCTTTGGCCCAAAAGCAAGAAAAAGACATCCAAGCACAATCTAAGCATTGAAAGCACATTTAGACCAAAATGTGACATGGATACACTACTACACATGAGTTGAGCACATTTCATCAAATTTTAGTCAAGATTAGCATTTGATTCAAAAAGGGCTATCTCACAACATATATATCTCAAATATTCCAAGAGCATAGCCTCACATTGCCATTTCTCCATACACATGACCAATATCTCACAAATAGCCAAAGAGACTCAAATAAGGCATATAAAAGAAGCTCATCATCCTAAAATGCAATATGATACAAATGCAACATGATATATAACAAGATGGCTATCCTAGCATGGTTTATACATCAAGCAAAGCATGTATATACATCAAAGGAAAAACATGGTATGATATATATGGTACAAAAGTAAATCCCCAAGAATCAACTAGAAAGGGCAACAAATCCCAAGTTCCCCCCCGCAAGCGCACAAATGTAGCTTGGTCGAGAGGCTTTATAAAAATGTCTGCAAGCTGATCTTGGGTAGGGACATGACTCAAGACAATGGTCCCTTTCTCCACACTGTCTCTCAAGAAATGGTACCTCACTTCTATGTGTTTGGTTCTGGAATGAAGCACTGGGTTTTTCGCTACGCTTATGGCACTGGTGTTATCACAAAGAAGTGGGATCTGGATGCACTCCTCACCAAAGTTTCTCAAAGTGTATGAAATCCACAACAGCTGGGATCAACAACTCGCGGTTGCAACATACTCTGTCTCGGTGGTAGACTGAGCTACACTAGACTGCTTGCGGGAAGACCACGAAATCAACGAGGACCCAAGAAACTGACAAGAACCAGAAGTAGACTTCCTCTCGACTCGACAACCAGCAAAATCCGCATCAGAAAAACCATGAAGAGAAAGAGTCGAGGAGGAAGAATACCAAAGGCCAAGACCGAAAGCGGATCGTAGGTACCCGAAGATCCTCTTGACGGCCTGTCGATGTGATGTCCTCGGCGAAGCCTGAAAACGAGTGCACAGACACACACTGAACTGTATGTCTGGCCTCGTCGCCGTCAGGTAGAGGAGAGAGCCGATCATGCTCCTGTACTCCCGGTGGTCCACTGGTTCTCCGTCCTCATCCGCATCCAAAGTAGCTGTACTCCCCATAGGTGTCGACATAGGCTTCACATCTTGCATCTAGAACTTCCTCAGCATGTCTTTCATGTACTTGGTCTGATCTACAAAGGTTCCGTCCTTCACTTGCTTGATCTGCAACCCGAGAAAGTACTGCAACTCGCCCATCATGCTCATCTCGAATTCCCTGCTCATCTCATCTGCAAACTTGGCAACAAGGTTATGTGACGAGCCGCCAAAGACAATATCATCCACGTATATCGGCACAATCAACAAATCATTCCCATGCTTGAGGAGAAACAAGGTCCTATCCATGGTACCCATCACAAACCCTCTACTCATCAGAAAACCTATCAATCTCCCATACCAAGCACGGGGCACCTGTTTCAACCCATACAGAGCCCTTTTCAACCTGTACACCCTGTGTAGGTACAATTCACTCTCAAACCCAGTTGGCTGCTTCACATACACCTCCTCCTCTATGACCCCATTCAGAAAGGCACTCTTCACATCCATCTGAAACAACTTGAACCCTTTAGCCACGACAAAGGCTAGAAGATCCGAATTGCCTCAAGACGGGCCACAGGAGCAAAGGTCTCCTCATAGTCGATCCCCTCCTTCTAACTAAACCCCTAAGCAACAAGTCTGGACTTGTTCCTCACAACCATCCCATTGTCACCCTCTTTGTTCTTACAAACCCACTTGGTTCCTATAGGATGGCAATTTGGAGGTGGTTCAACTAACTCCCACACCTGGTTCCTCTCAAAGTTTTCCAACTCCTCATGCATAGAATTGACCCAGTTTGCATCAGATAAAGTGTGTCCAATGTCCTTGGGCTCCAAGGTGGCAACAAAAGCAGCATGAGCAAAATGAGAGGAATTCCTAGACCTTGACCGTGTCGTACGTTCGTCGATGTCCCTAATGATCTTCGACAGGGGATGCACTTCTTGAATCCGCCGGGGAGCCTCACACCTCGAGACTACCTCCCCCTCACCTTCAGCTTCTCTCGCCTGGTCCTCTTGTCGCACCGTCGTTGTCCATGAAGTAGACGGTCCACGCTCCGTAGTGGTCGTAGGGGAAGTAGTGGGTACACACTCAGCTTCAGGCGCATGGTTCTCCCCATCATCATCTCCAGCTTCATCCTTCTCCTCTTCAAAGAGGTCCTCGGCCATCTCCTCATCACCTGCACATTCAAAGCCAAGAGAGGTACATGGCATTGTCTCGTCGAAGGTTACCTCGCAAGTCTCCATGATTTTGTTAGTCTCAAGGTTAAGCACCCTATAGGCTCTAGAGTGGTTAGCATATCCAAAGAAAATACCATCACTAGACCTAGCCTCAAACTTGTCGAGTTTTCCCTTCTTAAGAATAAAGCACCCACGACCCAAAGACTCGGAAATGACTCACCTTGGTTGCCCGACCATGCATAAGCTCATAACAGTCTTCCCGTTGAAAGCTCGCAATAAAATCTCGTTAGAGACATGACAAGCCGTATTGACCGCCTCGGCCCAATACCTCATAGGAGTCCCGTGCTCATCGAGCATCGTCCTAGCCATCTCACAAAGAGTCCGATTTTTCCTTTCCACAACTCCACTTTGAGGGGGCACATAAGGGGTCGAATACCGATGTTCGAGACCTAGATCACGACGAAGGCATCAAAACGAGAGTTCTTAAACTCGAGCCATTATCACCTGCGGATAGCTCGAATAGCATTCCCATGCCTCTCGTTTTTCAACCTCACGATCGGATCTCGAACAAAACCAAATGTCTCACTCTTGTCTTCCAAGAAAAACACCCAAGCATTACGAGAGTAATCGTCCACCACAACAAGGACATACCACTTCCCACCCACCGAGCGAACTCGAGCCGGCCCAACAAGGTCCATGTGCAACGGCTACGGCTCGGACGCTCGGTCATGACATCGGTCAGGGGTGGATGGGGAGTGGCTACCATCTTGCCATGCCTACACGGAGCACAAACCAAATCCTTCTCAAGCTTCAACCTCGGCAATCCTCGGACAAGGTCAAGACCACTCAAGCGGGAAACCAAATCAAGGCTCAAGTGTCCCAACCGCCTATGCCATTTCCACAAATCAGAAGAAGGACCGGCCATCAAACAGCGAGCAGGACCCAAAGAACGAGAGAAATCAGCCCTGAAAATCTGACCCTCGGGGATGATCATACAGACAAGATCACCTCGAGAATCCAGCAAACGAGACTCACCAGACTTGAAACGCACCTCAAAACCTTCATCAAGCAACTGAGAAACCGAAAGCAAATTGAAACCCAAAGACTTCACAAGAGCAACCCTCTTCAACGTTACCTTGTCACTCACATGCACAACACCCTCAGAAATCACCCTTCCTCGTCCATTGTCCCCAAATGTGATGTACATCTTTTCCTTCACTGGGGTGAGGCTGGAGAACCACTTCTTATCTCCGGTCATGTGTCGGGAACATCCGGAGTCGATCTACCAAATGTTCTCCAAGCCTCCTGCCTGTAGTCAGAAACAAGAACGAGAATGAGCTAGCGACTCGACACTGGGGTTAGCACATAGAAAGTTGAACCAGTGTCGAGCCATCTGCTCAAAAGAGGGGTTAGCAAACATCATTCCCTTGCCACCAAACTTCCCATGTCCCATGGAAGGAGTACGAGCACCACGAGGGGGAAAACGTGGTCCATAGTTCCTCTGGAACCCAAAGCTGCGATCATCTCCCCTAAACCCGTATTGAGGACGAGTAGGGGGACGTCCAGCAAAACCACCACGAGCCCGACCAAACCTCTCACCAGCACGCACACCATCATCTCTCCTAACAAACCACTCACCACTACCTCTCTGTGGGAACCTACCACCCCGAGCTCCAACTCGTACCAACACTCTTCACACTTCCCACACCCCGTGGAAGTGGCACTCTAGGCTCGGGAATACCATGAGACCGGCGATACTGTCCCGGTTTGCTTGCTCCCTAGCAAGCCTCTCATCCCTCTTCCTCTTGTAGCAAAACTCTGCTAGGTGTCTCTCCTTGCCACAATACTCACATCTGAAGGGGATGGGTTTTGGTTTTGGCTCTAGCTTCTCTCTAGGTTTCTCACCCTTCTCACTCACAAACTTCACGGGTTTCTGGAAGTCATTTGTTTTGGGTGGAAATTTGGGTGGATCTTGGGTTGTGTCAAGCTTGTTGCAAAGGTGGTTGGGCTTTGGTGTGAAAGATTTCTTGGGTGCTTTTGGAAGTGGGACTTGGATGTCTCCAATCACCTCAAACTCGGGGTTAGACTCAACACACTTCTCATACACGCTCTCCCCACTGTTCTCTCCCACTTTTTCACCCAACTTCTCAAAACCCAAACCACGACCATCAGCTCTCTTGAACTCCTCAATCATGATTTTCAATTGAGGATCCTACCCAGACAACCAACCCAACACCTTCCTCAAATAGTCATTCTCCTCATAGATGACATCCAAACGGGAAGTAAGTTCAAGATTGCGCAATGTAACTCCATCATAGCTAGTGCATGCATTGACAACAGGAGATTTCAAAGAAGCTTCCAAAGTGCTAATAGTAGAACGAGCATCAACAAGCTTAGCATGCATAGTAGGACATGATTTACAAGCACCAAGCAAAGTGGGTCTAGCCTTAAGCTCATCATACTCAGTCCTAAGAGCATCTAGTTTAGCCAAAGTGGAAGCATTCTTCTCATTAAGCAACTTGATCTCATTCAACCATGCACCACACTCAAGACACTCAACATCATCAGGAGTAGTAGGAGCAAGTTTCAAAGAGTCATTCTCAAGTTTCAATTCAAGCAATTTGGACTCTAACTCCGCTACTTCCTCACTAGCATTCTCAAGTTGAGCCCTATGATCTTTCCTCATCGTCTTAGCATCTCTCAACACACTATCACAGTTGTCAATCAAGCCATTCAACCTAGTGATCTCAGCAAGCAAAGAGTCGGGGTCACGATTTACGTCATCCTCCGAGTCCGAGTCGCTGTCTTCCTTGTCGCTCTTCTTGCTGCTCGAGCTATGGGCCATGCCACGAAAGCCTTCAAGCGCCACATAGCTCAATCCACTGAGGTTCCGGCTTGCACTCTTCTTGCCCTTGCGCCTCCCGGCGTCTTCATCTTCACTACTTGAGCTTGACTGCGTGTCGCTTGAGCTTGAGTCGACATCGCTTGCACCGGCCACCATGGCTCTTGCCTTGTCCTTCTTGTAGCCGCCCTTGCTCGGTCGCCGCTTGTCCTTGTCCTTGCTCTTGGACTTGCTGAAGTGCTTGCCCTTGGAGGAGTACTTGTCTTCACGCCTTGGGTGCGCCTTGTACTCGCTCATCTTGTACTTGTCCTCCTCCGCTTCCGGGCACTCGGCGATGAAGTGTCCACACTTGCCACACTTGTAGCATGTTCCTGAGCTCCGCCTTGCATTCCTCCGGCTCTCATGTAATCGATCAAACCTCCTTGAGAGCAAGGCCGGCTCCTCCTCGCCCAAGCACATCAAACTCCTCATCCGGAATAGACATAAGAGAAGACAAGGAAAAGCTCGTCGACGGGAAGGGTTAGCTTTGCCCTTTGATCCGCCCACAAGAGCAAGACTATGGTCAGTCGAGCCCTCATGCTTGGATTGCAACTTCCTGTCAACCTCAGCCGACTTGAGCTTAGAAAAGAGGTCATCCAACTCAATGGTCAAATATTGCCCAGACTCCTTGATGGCCTCAACCTTAGCACCCCAAACATTTGGGTCCAAGACATGCAAGAGCTTCAAAGCTTGATCATGCTCAGTGCAAGGAAAATCCTCAACATTAGCCTTCATGTTGTTCACGATGGCGGTGAACCTCTGAAACATCGCATCAATGTCCTCACCGGGAAGTTGAGTGAAGTTCTCATATTGCACCCTAAGAGACGAAGAGGCGAGCCTTCACATGGTTATCACCACCGTGAGCAACCAACAACTTATCCCAAATTTGCCAAGCAAGATTCAAATGGCGAACACGCTCAAACTCAGAATCACACAAGCTCCGGACCAAGTGATCAACGGCTTTTGCATTTGCCTCATACTTGGCCTTAGCACCGGCATCGGTCACCATAAGAGTATGGATGTTGACCGGAATAGCATAGGTCTTGTCAAGCACAATGAAATCCAACAACTTGCCACGAAGAAAGATCATTATACGAGCCACCCACTTGTGGTAACCCTTCCCATCGAAGTGCGGCGGACCGCCCCGCTCAACGTACGCCATCTTAGGATTCAAGACTTGTCAAAGTCACAAAGAATCCGGCACCAAGCTCTGATACCAATTGAAGGATCGGATGGCGACTAGAGAGGGGGGGAGTGAATAGGAGTCGGTAAAAATTCTTCTCAAAGAACCCGGCCTATACCCTAGTCAAAACCCGGTCACACACAAGCGATGGATCGAATCACACACCAATCTCCAAGACAACGAGGTTATGGATCAACCTCCAGTCCTAGGAACGATTTCTTGAAGCACACGCGGAAGCACGAAAGAAGGAGGGAGGAATCGAACCAAAAAGCAAAGTAGCCAGGCTGTGGCGGACCGTCCGGCCAGGAGGGGCGGACTGTCCGCATGGGCCACGCGGACCGTCCGCCAATGTACTGCCGACTGTCCGCACAGGTACGGCGGACCGTCCGGCCTGGGTCGCGGACTGTCCGTTAAAGCCAACAGAACCTCCAGTAGCGAACCCCGAAAAACGGACCGTCCGTGGGGAGCACGCGGACTGTCCGCCAGGCACCCGCGGACCGTCCGCCCGCAGCTGCGGACTGTCCGAAACCACTTCCAACCAAAACTCGAAACCAAAACGGATTGATTGCGAAGCCGAGAAAGAACACGAAGAACACGCGAAGAACACTGTACGCGCAGACCGTCTGCCTGGCCCTCGCGGACTGTCCACCAGGCACGAACAGAACTGAAAACTGCTCGACCCCGAAAGTCAACACTCCCAACCCATCACCGGATCTCCCAAACGATAGAAGCTATTGAGACAAGAGTTTGGGGACATGTAAAGCGTCAACCAAGGATGCTATACCCCAAAAATTTCGTCTCCTAACTCCCTAAATCATCGGGGATCGCGGATCCTTTGAACACCACCAAAAGCTAGAGCACCGAACGAAAATCCTTGAATCGAAGTGGTTTCCCGGCGTTTGAGGGCACAAGATCAATCACAAAGATGCACTAGACATCCATCCTTGTTTCCCTCAAAGAAATCCGAGGAGAAACCCACTCAAATCCGCGGAATCACACCAAGAACAAAGGCACCAAAAACAAGCACGAAAAAGACCACGAAATTCACAACGCCGAATCTTCTATACAAACCAGGAAAGATTCACAAGGTCAAGCATGCCGCCCTAGCATCCATCCCTCTCAACAAATCTCTCATGAAGCTCTCATGCTAGCCTAGAGATAAATGGAGAAGAAAATAGTCCTAGATAAAGAGAAAGAGGAGGGGGAAAATGAAACCCTAAGTCACGGAGAGAGAGAGAGCCTTCAACACACACTCATGGCTTATATATCGGGTCCCGCCGGTGTGGAAAATGACTCGACTACCCCTAACTTAACTACTGGCGATACAACCCATGCAGGGGCATTTATGTAATGTTTGTGGGTCTTGCCATCGGACGGCCACGCCTTCGCCGCACCCCGCGTCCTCCCGACGCAAGCCATGCGATCCCGCCGTGTGTCCTCCGCTTCGAAGCTTCCCGACACGCCCGGATCCCGTCTCCATCGTGTTGGGTCTTCGGACTTGGTTTTGAGGCCCAAACCAAGAAACCGTCCTCCGATGGTTTTGTGGGCAAACCACCAAACCCCGTGTGCTCGGCCCGGCCTCCCGCCAAGCCCCATGACTCGACCGCCACCGTGCACCGGCTCGATCGTCCATGACTTCGTCTTGCTCGTCTCGCCACCATGTGGCCCGCACCTAGTCCCGCCGTCCACCGGGTCCCTCGAACCGAGCCTACTTTTCTCTCCATCTCCCGGGAGGCCCCCAAAGGCGAAGACCTTTCGCGCCCGTTCTTCACCTGCAACAACACGAACTAGGCCGCAGCCTACACCTGCGCACTGAGCCAAGAGTCAGTCCAACACCCGTTGTCAATCACTCATCACTGAGGAGCGGTCATCCATCGACCACGGGGACGCTCCTGTTCCTCAGGAGAATGTGGGACCAAAGTGTTGACGCAAAACGTGCACCTAGCGCCAAACACACAGCAAGCCGAACAAGCTGGCTTCACACGCGCAAAGAGTCACGAGACGTGCCAGTCAATTTTTCCTGAAAATTAACAAAAGACAAAGCAGTTAGATACCAAAGCTTGGAACTTGCCGGGTGGTACCAGACAGTTCCATATTTACGGCTATAAAGCCAAATGGGATGACACATAGCTATAGAAAGCTACATGTCAATAAACTGAAAGCCATTCGGGAACTTATAAAAGGAAAAATAACATTGCCGAATGGATGACGTAAGCATGACAGTAATCGGTCTTTGTTTGAGCAAAGATGCACATGCACGAAGCCATGACCGATCCCCATGATGATTAACATTGAATGAATAAATAAAGTAAAGGACGAACATAAACATGTAATAAACAAGCATGCATAGATCCAAAGCACTAGTCTACCGCATGTCTAGGTACTTCAAAACCCGTCGGGCACGATGCCAAGCAAATCTATCCACCACATGATACAACTTGCATGAAAATCGTACCACTTTCCACAAATAGATCTATCCACCGCATGATACGATCCAAATATGGAAAGCTAAAAGCATACGTTATTTAAAACATGAATTACGCACGTGTTCTACTCGTGAAGAAACATAACTGAATACGGCTGAACAGCCGATTCGGGGTCCATGAAGAAGGAACAAACATTACCAAGCGAATAAATTTATCAGATTGGTTTGAAATCTAATCCACTGGATGATTAGCTCCAAAGCAACCCAAAACTCGCATCTACCGCATGATACTCAGTTCTTTCAAGATTTATATCAACGTTGGCAAGCTTGAACCCGCAACACGTAACAACCTAGATCGATTCGGTTTCGGCTATCGGAAAACACAAGATCCACGTGTTAAGACACGAATTCTACTCGTACAAGGATCACGAGATGGGTAAACCCAATCCAAATCTATCTAGATTGGGCAAAAAGGTGTTACATGAATCTAAACATAAAGTAAAAACTCAAAGCAACACGAGGTAACTTAATGAATATATTGGATCTTGCCAAAATCCAATAGAGTGGATAACTAGCTTCAAGCTAGATCTTAGCCTACCGCATGGCTCATGACCTAACAAGAAACCATCTTGAACCAAGCTTGAATCTACCGCATGACACGAAGCATGGTAACAAGACTACTTGCATCAGATCTAAATCCACCACATGATACTAGACATGACACAAGGTTGCTTGTACTCACGGAGGTCGACGGATCGATGAACCCTCTCAAAGAACTCGACGACACGACAAAAGGACTCTAGGGTTTGGCGTAAGGCTGGTTTGTATTGAAGAATGATTGTGTGTATTACATACATTCAGGGTTCATATTTATACCCTGCCAAGTACAATCTCGAATGGATCGCTGCCTAACTTATCTCTAAGCTTGATCGCCTATCCATCCATTCGTCCTTCCTGCTTGAGCCACGTCATCATCCAATCCTGCAAAATCAGCTCAACTATTCCTTTGCAAAACGGAAACAGATAGCCGACCGCAGATCTCTTTGCCGAATATATCTGAAAAAATCCTTCCTTCCACCGGACGGACTCCTCATCGAGCCGGACCCACAAGTCAGACTCCTTACCAAATTTTGGTGTTAACACATGCCCCTTCAATTGCGGGATAAAAGTGATTTTGTTCCGCAATTGACTCCAGCCACGAACATTTTCAAATCGAATCTGTCAACACCTGTTCTTCTCTCTTCGCAATCCACGAGAATCCTTGTCTAGATCCAAACCCTAGATCCCCTTGTTCTAAGCTCAAATCCCCAATGGCGGCTCAAAACCAAGCTGCTTAGGTAAATTCCCCTCTCGTAAGCTTCATTCGGCATTTGGGTTTTCAATTTTACCTGAGATTTCTTTTCCGCTTTCCTTCAGGAGCCTTCCACTTAGCTTTTGATTCGCACCGAGGCCAATTCAAGATCCTATTACCTTGGCCCTGTGGGGAACTCTGATCCTCGAGATTTCATCGCGGCTGAATCTCAAAGGATCCCTTTCAAAGCGGCTCTGTCCCCACCACCCCGGTGGCAAGATGCTTTCAAGAACTGGCCCTTGCCTCCAATCGCAGGCTGGAAAAATTGGTACCGGAGGATCCTTGCAGATAAGAGTGCCAGAACCCAAAACTGGGATACCCTCCGCATTGCTCAGTGCCTGGAGTTATCTTTGGCCGAGACCCCCAAAAATGAAGACCTTTTGATAGAAGCCTGCCATTTTTGGTCAAACGGTGTCAATGCCTTCCTCTTTGGCCACGACCCGATGTCTCCAACTCTGGCCGATGTGTATATGATCACCGGCCTTGACATTACAGGATCCGTTCAACCCTGGGATTTCAGAAATTCTTCACGGCAAACAGGGGTGAAACCAGGGAGCGGATACAAGAACTACATCTTGAAACATACGAAGGACAATCCCCTTGTTGAAATTGAATACAGGGCATTTCTGAACATGTGGCTATGCAGGTTCGTCTTCTGTGGTAAAGCCAATGAGCCTACCCTGAATCACATTGCCATGGCCTCTCATCTGGTCAGTGGCAACCGCCTCCCCCTTGGGAAATTCCTCCTAGGCAGTGTGTACCATATGCTTCACCAAACTGTCACCCAGATGTACACTAGCCAGAGGATAGCATGTGTCAACGGTCCTTGGTGGTTTGTTCAAATGTGGCTGCAGCTTCACATGCATCAGATCGTTGGTGTTGATTTGAACACCAGGCTCTTCCCTTCATCCAATCACCCTGAAGGGGAACCTCAAGCCACCAGAGGATGCCAGAATTATGGAGAAGCGGCTTCAACTATTCTCGTTCAGCAGGACATCAGCCAGCTTCTCGAGCTATTCTTCAAAGGTTTCCAGAATCCTCTCTGGCTCCCTTATCTGGACAATGACACTTTGATTTTCCCTTGTGAATTCTCTTTTTGAGTCCGAACGCCAATATGGGAGATTCCTAGAGATCCTCAATATCATAATTCGCCCATGCATGCTGCCGGTTGAATTCAATGGAGGAAGGCTGACCTATAGTACTTATGAATATTATCAGCCCAATGTAATGGCTCGGCAACTTGGGTGTGGCCAGATGCCCCCAAGACTGTTCCTGCATGAATTCCTCAAGCCCAGAGAGGAAATCAAAGAACTTATGCACAGTAGCAGAGTCTTCCATTATGTGTGTAGTACTACTGTCTACGCCTGGCCTTTTGTGCCCACAACCATAGCTCACTCCACCTTCAATTCTTGGTGGCAAGAATTCCATGATCATATCTTCAGTGAGCTCCGTACACTTGTTCCGTGCGAGTTGATGCCGATTTTCGGCCAACTTCGGAGGTAATATAATTAACCTTTGGATCGACATTTCCTCTTCCAATCATGATTCGATCTTATTTCTTTTACTCACGAACACAGTGCCTGCCCCTCGAGCCAGGGAATATCACCTACAATGCCGTAGGCCCGATCTCGAAGACGGGATTCGGGTCCCCAACTCGGCTCGGCTAATGGCCGGTTTTGCCTACAACGGACCCAAGCCTTTCCAGGCCTTGCTGCTAACGGAGGCAAGGTTTGTCTCCGAATGCTCCTCCAAATGCCAAGAGGAGGAGAACTATCAAGAAAGTCCTTGTTGAGGTAAAAATTTTTCCTTTCTCGATCACAAGATTACTCTATTTCTGACAAATCATATTCTGTGCATTTTCAGACCAGAGCCCAACAATCTTCAGTTCCAGCACCTGCCAATGCCCCATCCACTGGTATGACCTGCACTGTCCTTTTCTTGAGGATGAACACTGGCATTTATCTTTCAATCTAACATTTGCAGAAGAAACAATGGAAGAACAACTTGTGGACGTCCCAGTGGCTCAACAAACAAGTCCACCCAGGGTTGAATTACCTATCCCAGTGGAGGTCTCATCTTCATCAGGGACTCAATCACCTTTTGTAAAAGCAATGAATTCTCCAGAGATGAGTCTCCCAATCCAGCTAGAACCATCAAGTCTTCCAAGGGCCCAGTCACCTACTGATCATGAAGAGACACCAATCCCAGCAGAGGTGAACTCATCCCCCCTTCAGCCAGAAGCTCCTGAGTTGCCAGCAACTGCAGCAATATCTCCTCATTCAGAAGCTTCAGCTCTACCTGGAACACCTCCTTCGCCTGTGATTGCCCCTGAACAAAGTCCTGCTCCTGCTCGAGAAATCAGACATGAGGTACTCATTTGCACTTAACTCTGCTACCTTTACTTTTAGCACTCCTAACTCGGCAATACTGCTTTCTTAGGATCAGGCCCCATCATCATCAAGTCTGTCAATGGGGAACAATCCAGTTGCCGAGGCGATGGAAGGAGTGCATCAAACTCTGTCAGAGGCAGTGCTAGAAAGGCTTAGAGAAATTGTTGCCTGGCTAGAAAGAGACACACAAGATCAGTTCAAGGATCTCGATCACTTTGAAGAGATGCTTGAATCTATTAGCCAAGAACTCCCTGAGGACATCAGTGCTTCTCTTGCATCTATCTCGTGGCACCGGAAATCCACTATGTGCCCATAAGGCGAGGCTTTGAGGAAGGTGCGCTCCCGCCCGGCTATTGAAAAGAAGAGAGCCGGTCTTGAACAAGCCATGAACGGGGCACAATCGCAAACGAGAGAGCCACAAAGATACATTGGCCAATCCGCAAGCTTCTTGTGATTTAAAAATTGCTAGGAAAGCTGCTGCGGAGGCGGAACCGAGAAGCTCGTCGACGTGAGATAGAGGCCGATAACAAGAAAATAGCCGAGCTCCCCGGATTGATAGAGAAGACCCAAGAGGAAGCAAAATCGGCTATAGCCAAGATGGAACAATGCGATGCAGAACTCACCACCTTGTCTAGTGCCCAGAAAGATTGCCAGGAGCGGTTGGACAATTTCCGTCAAGCAACCTTAAATGTCCGTAGTGTGATTGCGAAATACTTGAACATTTAGACGCTTCAATTGATGTATAACCGAATTGGTCGCTCTTGTAATATTCGTTTCTTGCAATTTTATCCCCTTTTCTTCTGCGCACCTTCAAGTGTAATGCTGAGCGACCCATTCGGCAAAGAAATGCCAACACCCGAATGGCACTTTGACTCCTCTCAGCCGAGCCAGTCAACTGAACGTGACTCAGCCTAGAACTCCAAGCGACCCGCTGGCGGGCTAGCCAAGGAAACCTTTCCACCTTTTGATTTTCTTGGGATATGCGCCACGATCAAGAGCCACGACTTGAGGCCACGATCTGTCTTGCCAGGCCTATAAATGAAACCGTAGGTGCCCCTAGCTCTCCACCAAGCCTTTAGCTCTCGAATCTTTGCCAATCTCAACTCTTCTTCTTTCCAAACAGTGCACATCCCAGAGCAGCATGGTGCGCCGCCTCAACCGCCGCCGCGCCTCTGATGAGGCGGAAGGGAGCAGCGCCAACGCGCGCAAAAGGCAATGATCATCGACTCCTCTTTTTGATTCATCTTTGATCTTCTTTTGTTTTGACGATCATCCCCCTTTCAGGTTGATTCAGTGGAATCCATCTCCTGCGCCGGCCAATCAGCCCCTTCCGGACGACTCCTCGGAGTCCGACGGCCACTCCCCCGTGCCCTACGGGGAACTCGACGCTCTCCGCTTCAAGGCGGAACTGGAGACGGCCCAGCGCGAGCTGGAGGACGTCTCCAAAAAGGCGGGCATAGCCGAGCTGGAGTGGGAGGACCAGCGCAAACAGCTGCTGGAAACCATCGACGGTACAGCTCTGAAATCAATTTTTGATCCAACCCGGCTTTTGATGCTAATCTCCTTCCTTCTTGCACCTCGCAGCCCGCGACGCCGAGCTCAACCAGCTGAAGATGCTGGTGGAGCAGCTGGCCGACAAGGTGAACGCTTGTGGTGACACGCCGGCGGAGCGCCTTGCTGCGGTGGAGCACCGCGTTGATGAGGTGGCCACCCATGGCGTTCGCTTGGGCACCACCACGGGCCCCGGCCGCCATGGCGACGCACACGGACGTCGATTACTCCACCGAGCCGCGTGGCTTCCGTGGCGGCGCACCGAAGACAGCGAGGAGATTGAGCTCATCTTGGAGCGCCTCGATGGCCACGGCGACGCCATTGCCGAAATCACTCATCCCCAATTTGTCTTTGAACAGGACTTTTCGACTAGATTGTATTAGGGATGTTTGAACATCGGCAATAAATAAAGAACTTTAGAATTCCGTACTTGCACTGCGATGATTCCTTTACATTTGCATCCGTGAATTTGTTTTTCCTTAAACGTATCCGGGAACTATCTTGAGCCGAATACGCGAGAACAGATGCCCCTTGGCGCAAAATTCACAGAAGATCCCCGAATCGGCAATCCGTAAGCACTGTTCAAGCAAAAACCCTTCGCATCCGGGAAGAAAATCCTGCCGTTTGGTATTCCAACAGTGTGTACTGGCCAGTCATCACTCCCAATGCACCCCTTCGGTCAATAAAATGGCCTGCTGAGATGCCCTGAAAATCCACTCGCACACTCATCCATCACTTCTCTTCTCCTCCCCCGTCTCCAGAGGAAAAAACCCCAAGGCCATGGACAAGGGCAAGCAACCCCAGGAGAGCAGCCCTCCAAAGAGACGCACGATTCGAAGGTGAGTTTTCTCTTGATTTACTTCCTGTTTCCCACATGATCTTGCGCTTTACCTTCTCTTCTTTTCTCCCTTTCAGCCTTGATTTGCTTCCTGAAGAAATCATCGGGACCGAAGACGTGCCCGAGTACATCTCCTCCGATTCCTCCCTCGAAGCAGAGGACAGCACGCCTGAACAGAGGACCAGCCATCAACTGCGCCGCCGCGTTCGGCACTTGGAACGCGGCCTCAGGGACATCACCGCCCGTTGCCAAGCCGAGCGCGAGCGTCGCATGGCTCTGGAGGCACTAGTGGGGGGTAAATGCTTCTGACTTCTTCTTGACTTTGTGCCCACATCTGGATTTCTAGCCCCTAACATCCACTTCTCTATCTCAGATGTTTCTGACAGGTAAAACAACCTGAAAGCGGCTTGGGACAGCTTGGTGGAGGCCGCAAATCATTGTCATCCCCGTGCATTCCAAGTTGCCGTCACGGTGGTCCTGGAACAACTGAAGAGGGAGCAGCCGGAGAAGAAGCAAAGAAAAGATTGATTCGTACTTTCGCTTCTTCCTCCAAGGCTTCTGCTTCCCACCTCCTTGAGGTCCTGATCACCAGGGTTGTTGGATGTAAACCTGCAAGAAGCAGTTGTAATGTAGTTTTTGTGCTAAGGGCAATGCATCTAGGCACTGGCCATTTCTTCTGTTTGTGAATTTTTTGTTCTGAAGGCGGCCTCGTTCTTGAGCGCCGGCTGTTTCTGTGTCAGATGTGTGTAATCCCGCTGCTGGTGATCATCGATCGATCTCAATGCTAGGATAATATTTCTTCAGATATCTTCCATTTATCGCGGCGGAAAATTCTTCTCCTAGTAAAGTTTTCAATACGTACGCATTACTAGGGACGCATCTGACCACACGAAAAGGTCCCTCCCAGTTAGGGGACCATTTGCCAAATACTCTGTATTTAGTTCCAATCGGCAATAGCGCTTTCCAAACCAATTCTCCTTCTACGAATTGCCTGACTTTTACTTTCTTGTTATAGTACTTGGCAACTCGCAGCTTGTTCTTCTCGATGTTTTCCAGGGCCCTAAGACGGATCATGTGTAAATCCTCTAGCTCATCCATCATTAGGCCACTGTAATCTTTGGAGCTCAAATCTTTCTGTAACACAACTCTCCTTGAATCTGATTGCATCTCCCAAGGTAGAACCGCGTGGTGCCCATAAACCAATTCATAAGGAGAGGTCTTTGTAGTTCCGTGGGGGGCCATTCGGTAAGCCCACAGTGCCTCACTGAGTACCGAATGCCACCTTCTTGGCTTCTGGTCGATCTTCTTTTGTATCAGCTTGATCATGATCTTATTAGAAGCCTCCGCTTGACCATTAGCTTGGGCATAATAGGGAGAAGAGTTAAACAATTTGATTCCCATGCTTTCGGCAAACTCTCTGAACTCCAGTGACACGAATTGTGCCCCTTGATCGGTTGTGATTGTCGAGGGATTCCAAACCGATAGATGATGTGCTCCTTGACAAATTCAACCATGTTTTCCGACGTCACCTTCTTCGGTGGGATCGCCTCAACCCATTTAGTAAAATAATCCGTAGCCAAAAGCACGAACTTATGCCCCTTACTAGATGGTGGATTAATCTGGCCAATCAAGTCTATACCCCAGCCCCTGAATGGCCATGGCTTGATGATGGGATTCAATGCTGACGCGGGGACCCTTTGAATATTTCCAAACCTCTGGCAATCTTGACATCCCTTGTAATACTCAAAGCAATCCTCTAATATCGTCGGCCAAAAGCACCCAGCTTGTCTAATAACCCATTTCATACGGTAGGCCGATTGGTGTGCTCCACATATCCCATCGTGCACTTCGCTCATCATGTTCTTGGCTTCTTCTGGACCCAGGCATCGTAACAATACCCTATCTAATGATTTATAGAACAAATTGTCATCCAGAAGAACGAATTTTATGGCCTTGTACCTGAGCTTCCTAGAGACCTTTCGGGATGGATCTTTCAAGTAATCAACGATCTCTTTCCTCCATTCATCTTCTCGCAAGATCCGCCCCCGCGTGCACATACCTCTGCAACAAACGCTTCTTGCCTCTCTTTGTAACCGGAGGCGCTTTGAGCCGGCTGTTTGCTTCTTCATTATGCTCCCTAGGAATATCTTTGTAGAGTTACCAACGGGAAGCTCTTCAAGATTTCCCTGCATTCTTCGTAGTAACTCCTCAGCGCTTCACTTTTGCATTCGTATTGGCCGTTCAATTGCTTGATCACCAGCTCTGAATCTCCATAAACTTCAACTGAAACGACCCCAACTTCTCTCAAATATTGAAGCCCTCGAAGCAGTGCCTCGTACTCGGCCTGATTGTTTGTAACAGTGGGCTGTATAGGGATGGCAAGTTCGAACATCTCACCCCTAGGTGAAATTAGTAGGATCCCTACTCCCCCACCTTTACCACATGATGATCCATCAAAAAATAAAGCCCAATGGGTAATTTCAAGCAAATCAATTGACGGATCGCGATGTTCAGTTATAAAATCGGCAATGATCTGTCCCTTGATAGCCTTTGCCGATTCGAACTTTAACTCGAACTACGATAAGGCCAAGATCCACTTGCGAATCCCGCCATTCAAAATTGGCATAGATAACAAATGTTTTATTACGTTAAACTTGGAATACACGGTGCATTCGGCATTCAACAAGTAGTGCCGAAACTTTGTACACGAGTAGTACACGCACGAGCACAACCTCTCCGTAGCCGAATACCCGGTCTCGGGATCAAGTAGTTTTCGGCTAAGATATGCTACTACACGCTCCTTTCCTTCGAATTCTTGAATAAGGGCCGATCCAATGGTTTGGGTATCGGCCGCCACGTACAACTTGAAAGGCTTATTCGGTGAGGAGGGACCAGCACTGGTGGCTCCTTCATGTCTTGCTTGATCTCATCGAAAGCCTTTTGTTGTTCGTCACCCCATGTGAACTTCTGATCTTTCTTTAGCTTCAGCAATGGAGAGAATGGCAAAACCTTCGTGACAAATTTGAAATGAATCTTCTCACGAAATTAATTTTGCCGAGCGAAAGTGATTGCAACTCCTTGAGATTAGTTGGAGGAACAACTTCATCGATGGCCTTCATGCTCTTCTTGCCAACTTCAATTCCCCCCCTCGTGGACTAAAAATCCCAAGAACTCTCCAAATTGATACCCCAAAAGCGCACTTGTTTGGATTCATCTTTAAACCATGCTTCCGGTGCACTCCAAGGTCCTCTTCACATCTTCCAAATGAGTGTCATAACTTAGGGACTTGATTACCACATCATCAATGTAGATTTCCACAACTTTGCCAATCAACTCATGAAAAATGTAATTCATGGCTCGCTGATAAGTTGCACCGGCATTTTTTAACCCAAATGTCATGACTATCCATTCAAACAGGCCTATATGACCAGGACATCTGAAGGCCGTCTTTGATATGTCTTCTATTGCCATGAAGATTTGGTTGTATCCCGCATTGCCATCCATGAAACTGATCACTTTGTGTCCAGCTGCGGCGTCAATCAACAAATCGGCAATAGGCATGGGG
Organism: Cenchrus americanus; assembly: GCA_947561735.1. NCBI lineage: Eukaryota > Viridiplantae > Streptophyta > Magnoliopsida > Poales > Poaceae > Cenchrus > Cenchrus americanus. The sequence goes on from OX387240.1 coordinate 141,161,881, forward strand.
TAACCATCCATCGGAGTAGCTCTGTTCAGATCCCTGAAATCTATGCAGACCCTCATCTTTCCATTCTTCTTGTAAACAGGGACAATGTTAGAAATCCACTCCGCATATCTGCATGGCCGAACGAAGTTTGCATCAAGTAATCTTTCAACTTCTTTCTTCACATCGGCCAATACTTCATCCTTGTAGATTTTCCGGGGTGGTTGCTTGTATGGTTTGAAACCAGATTTGATTGGCAACCGATGCTCAACGATAGAACGATCCAATCCAGGCATCTCCGAATAATCCCAGGCGAAGCAATCTTTGTATTCCTTGAGCAGCTTGATTAATTCCTCCCTGAAGTCTGGCTGCAAGCCTGCGCTGATGAACGTCGGCCTTGGCTTATCACCGCTTCCAATGTCAACCTCTTCTAATTTATCAGCCGACATAAATCCTCGCCCCAACTTGCCATCGCGTGCCATCTACGGGGTTCTCCATTAAAAATTGCTATAAGAGCCGACTGCTTGAATCGGCTGTTGATCGCTGCTGACAGGTTCAACAGGACCTTCTCCCCAGTCTTTCCCTGAGAAACAATCAATACCTTGGTATTCCCAGAAGGCTGGTTCCATGTTCGCGACGCTCACGGAGTCATCTGCTTGGACGACCTCAATATCATCATCCACCCACTGGATAAGCTGCTGGTGCATGGTGGATGGAACGCAACAATTGGCATGAATCCAGTCCCGTCCAAGCAGTAGGCTGTAGGCTCCTTTACCTTCGATAACAAAGAAGGTCGTGAGCAGTGTCTTGGACCCGATCATCAGATCCACGTGAGCGCATCCCTTGGTATCTGAAGGATTCCCAGCGAAATCATTCAGTATTATGCTTGTAGGCGTCAGATCGCTCAGGCCCATGCCAAGTTTCCTGAAGGTGGTGTACGGCATTACGTTGACTGCCGCTCCACCGTCGACAAACATCTTGGTCAATGGCTTGCCATTGACGTATCCTCTCAAGTACAGCGGCCTCATGTGTCGATTTTTGGCCGGTTTGTCGAAGATTGCCTGCTTGGCCAGCACCAGTTGTGCCATCATCCCCTCGACCTGCTCATCATCTAGGGACGCCTCTTCCTGCACAACCTGGTTAGCAGGAGCCATGAATTCGTCTGGCAGAAAATATACCATGCATGTTGGAGCCGAACGTCTTGACCCTTCCGGTTGATCCTTTGGACGCCACACCTGCTTTGTTTGGATCCCAGCCTGCCTCAATTCACGGTTCCTCAAGCGTTGAACCCGTCTCTTCTGACTTTTCCGTAGGCCAGGCGGGCACCATTGCCCCTTCTGCCAGATGTACTCGTCCTCATCCTCTTCTTGGTCGACCCACCTTAGATCGGCTTGCCGCTTCCCGGGGTGATCAATGACTTCAATTTTTTGGCGCCGATCCTCATTAGGGTGAATCCTTCCAATTCTCTCATGGACGGATCGGCGATTGGCAGTCTCGTGCCTGTACTCAAAATATCTGTCACGCATTCAGGACAGTTCCTCAGCATGGGTAGCTTCAAACCCTCGTTCCAACAGTGCCTGAAGAACGCACATCCCCAGTGCGCGCGCTCCTGCTCGCGCGTGTATTGCTCCAGGTCCCTTCTGTGCGCTTCCTCTTCGGCTCTGCGCTTCTCCTCCTCGTACCTTCACTTCTGGTAGCGCTCTTTTTCCAACTGGCGCTGCCATTTGTTGAGGAGGATGCGCGTGGTTACCCTAGGATTGGTTCTGGACGATTCCCCGATTTCGATGTGGCTTTTGAGAATGCGGGGGGCTTCACCATGCACCTGTTCCAGAGTTACTTGATGCTCCCGGTCCACTGCTCCATCCTGTCTAGCCCTGGCTGAGGTCAAGACCTTGACATTACCCTTCTTGTCACCATGTTGACAGAGAACCCACCATGTTCTGAGGAAAGGGGTGGCCATCCAGCTTCATTTTGTTGTCGAATTTGAGGTGCCCCTCCTGGATGGCTTTCTGGATCTTCATCCTGAAGACCCTGCAGTCGTTGATGGAGTGCGAGTCCCTGTCGTGGAAGCCACAGTAACGTTTCCCCTTGACTCCATCGGGCCGAAGCATGGAATGCCCTTCAGGCAGTCTGATTCGGCCTTCCTTCACTAGGAGCTCAAACAGCTTGTCAGCCTTCGTGATATCGAAATCGTAGGTGCCCTTGGTCTGTTTGACCCAGCGCTGATTCATCGTTAAAGGCTCTTTCCCCCACATGATTTCGGCTGCGGCCACGTCCAGTTCATCATCAGAATCCTCAATCAGGTCGGCCTTGTCCAAGAACTGGTTGTAGATGTCCGCCACGTCATGCTGCTTGCCAAACCTGGCATCCTTCTTGAAGCCATACGCCTGGTTGCTCATTGACGACAGTTTTTGAGACAACTGTCCCAGGTTTTCAAACTCCATGCCGAACAGCTTCTCACGCATGGCCGGCAGCATCCCGGCGACGGCCATATCGGCCAACTGGTCATCTGGCAAGTTGAGCGAGAAGCACATGCCCTTAACCTCCCTGAATCTCCTGAGAAATTCCAATGGCGTCTCGCTGTGCCTTTGTTTTAAGGTGGCAAGGTCGATCAGCTTCTTCTCTGAGCTGCCACTGAAATAGTGGGCGTGGAATTTCCGTTCCAGGTCCTTCCATCTGCTAACTGACTCAGGGGGTAAAGACGAGAACCACTGGAATGCTGGGCCTGTCAGTGACGCGGGGAAGTATCTGACCCTAAATGTCTCCTCAGCTGAGCATTCCCCGAGCTGCATCAGGTAACGAGCAATATGCTCCACTATGCTTGTGTCATCTTGCCCGGAAAATTTCGTGAACTCCGTCGGAGGTTTCACCCTTGGCGGCAGGAGCACGTTGAAGTACCATTCTGGGAACGGCGGCTTGTAGGCTGGTCCCTGCATTTTTGGCTTGAGGCCGAACTGATTTTGCATCAACTCGGCCATCTTCCGCGCCAGGGCGTCGTCCTCTTGTGCGCTCGCGGCCGGCGCGCTAACTAGATGCGGGAAAGCGTCAATGGCTCCATAGTTTCCCACCTCGTGGTAGCCTCCACCGTATAGGTTCCTCTCGCAGCCGGTTGTTTGCCGGAGCAATCCCCGTGGCCGGATGCAAGCGGGGCCCCGGGCGAGCCGAATGCTAGGTCCCCGTACGTGGGCCGGTACGGATTCGGGCCGTTGCACGGGTTGACCCGTGCTGCCCTGCGGTGGTGGCTGGATTGGCTGCCCTCCTGAGGCCTGTAGTGGGGGCTGAACTGGCTGACCCCCAGCGCCCTGCGGAGGAGGCTGGAAAGCTTGACTTCCAGCGCTCTGAGGAGGAGGCTGAATTGGCTGGCTCCGTAATGGTGGTTGAGAGCTTGACTCGCCCAGCTCCACGGTGCCCCCTTGGACGGGTGCCTTGCTGAATGCCTGCTCCATGCCTGGGCCAAAGACAGCCACCATCATTTGCTGGAACGCACCAAGGAAAGCTTTGTGGTGCTTGCTCAACATGTAGTCTGCAGATTCCCGGAATGCTTGCATGCACTCCTCTCTCTCCTGCTGTGTCGTGGCGTCGCTCTCCCCTGGTAGCAATACCCTGGGCATCTCATTCTTCAGGTACGGGACGCCACTTCTGTTTTTCTTGAAGGACAGCAGACATTTCTGCTGGAACTGGTCCATGGCGTCCTGGAGCTGCTGCCGTTGTTCGGGAGAGAGGTCCTCAATGTTGACGTCCATGATGTCCGCGATTTCAGGCATCTTGATCTATTCGGCTGTGGTCCCACTGGGCGTGCCAAAAAGTGTGTTGACGCAAAACGTGCACCTAGCGCCAAACACACAGCAAGCCGAACAAGCTGGCTTCACACGCGCAAAGAGTCACGAGACGTGCCAGTCAATTTTTCCTGAAAATTAACAAAAGACAAAGCAGTTAGATACCAAAGCTTGGAACTTGCCGGGTGGTACTAGACAGTTCCATATTTATGGCTATAAAGCCAAATGGGATGACACATAGCTATAGAAAGCTACCTGTCAATAAACTGAAAGCCATTCAGGAACTTATAAAAGGAAAAATAACATTGCCGAATGGATGACGTAAGCATGACAGTAATCGGTCTTTGTTTGAGCAAAGATGCACATTCACGAAGCCATGACCGATCCCCATGATGATTAACATTGAATGAATAAATAAAATAAAGCACGAACATAAACATGTAATAAACAAGCATGCATAGATCCAAAGCACTAGTCTACCGCATGTCTAGGTACTTCAAAACCCGTCGAGCACGATGCCAAGCAAATCTATCTACCGCATGATACAACTTGCATGAAAATCGTACCACTTTCCACAAATAGATCTATCTACCGCATGATACGATCCAAATATGGAAAGCTAAAAGCATACGTTATTTAAAGCATGAATTACGCACGTGTTCTACTCGTGAAGAAACATAACCGAATACGGCTGAACAGCCGATTCGGGGTGCATGAAGAAGGAACAAACATTACCAAGCGAATAAATCTATCAGATTGGTTTGAAATCTAATCCACCGGATGATTAGCTCCAAAGCAACCCAAAACTGCATCTACCGCATGATACTCAGTTCTTTCAAGATTTATATCAACGTTGGCAAGCTTGAACCCGCAACACGTAACAACCTAGATCGATTCGGTTTCGGCTATCGGAAAACACAAGATCCACGTGTTAAGACACGAATTCTACTCGTACAAGGATCACGAGATGGGTAAAGCCGATCCAAATCTATCTAGATTGGGCAAAAAGGTGTTACATGAATCTAAACATAAAGTAAAAACTCAAAGCAACACGAGGTAACTTAATGAATCTATTGGATCTTGCCAAAATCCAATAGAGCCGATAACTAGCTTCAAGCTAGATCTTAGCCTACCGCATGGCTCATGACCTAACAAGAAACCCTCTTGAACCAAGCTTGAATCTACCGCATGACACGAAGCATGGTAACAAGACTACTTGCATCAGATCTAAATCCACCGCATGATACTAGACATGACACAAGGTTGCCGGTACTCACGGAGGTCGACGGATCGATGAACCCTCTCGAAGAACTCGACGACACGACAAAAGGACTCTAGGGTTTGGCGTAAGGCCGGTTTGTATTGAAGAATGATTGTGTGTATTACATACATTCAGGGTTCATATTTATACCCTGCCAAGTACAATCTCGAATGGATTCGCTGCCTAACTTATCTCTAAGCTTGATCGCCTATCCATCCATTCGTCCTTCCTGCTTGAGCCACGTCATCATCCAATCCCGCAAAATCAGCTCAACTGTTCCTTTGCCGAACGGAAGCAGATAGCCGACCGCAGATCTCTTTGCCGAATATATCTGAAAAAATCCTTCCTTCCACCAGACGGACTACTCATCGAGCCGGACCCACAAGTCAGACTCCTTACCAAATTTTGGTGTTAACACAAAGCAAGCTAGTGTTTCCAAAGTGGAAGGAGGCAATCTATGTGTGAACATACGAACAGAAGATCAAAAAGGGGGAAGTTTCATCAAGAGGGAGTTTGGATGACGGTAAGCATCCAACCAAGTGTAAGTGGTTCTAATTTTGTCGAATTTTGCAAATTTATGCCTGCTTTGCTTGTGTTGTCATAAATCACCTAAAAGAGGGAGATTGTAGCGAACATGGCCCCATTTGCCATTTGTTCGGGATAATTTTGGTAATTCATGCTAACACATGCAATGGGACTAACCACATTGTCTAGCATGTCTTTGTAGGCATTCCTAGGTCCCATGGATGTTACCACATGTTAACATACCATGCACAAGTTAACATACCATGCCCAAGCGAACAAGTCATAACACAAGTTAACATACCATGGACATGTTAGGCTACTTATAGCAAAAATAAGGACTTAGTATATATTTTGAGGCTATAAGTGATGGCATGTTAAGTATGTTAAGTTGAAGAAAAGATCTAAGTTGAAGACACGAAGAGAGGGAGAAGAAAAGACACCGTCGGATGAACTGACGATACCATCGGTGCATAGCGTCGGTGTAGTTGGTACACTGCGCAACAGGTCAATTGAAGATGACATCGTCGGATGATCCAACGGTCTAGTTTCTAGATGCATTGGATGAATTGCAGAGGAGAAGCAGCGATGACAGTAGCACCGGATGATCCGACGGTCTGAGAGAGGACACCGTCGGTCTATCCGACGCTCAGTTTAAATCAAGACAGAGACGCGCCAAGATGAAGCCTTCAGCACCGGATGAACCGACGCCATGATCAGAGGAAGCGTCGGTCCATCCGATGGTCACAAAGAAACCGACATAGACATTTTGGCGAGAGGTCCTTCAGCACCAGATGATCCAACGCACTGTCGGTGTATAGCGTCGGAGTAGTTGTGTCAACAGATCTTCAACAGCTAAGTGACGTGGAGGACGTGGAGGGCACCGGATGAACCGACGCCTAGAAAAAGCATAACATCAGTTCATCCGACGCTTACTTTTTCAGAGGTCGTTAGCCAACGACTCTTTGGATGCCTTAGACTATATATACCCCCTCTACTCACCCATTTGAGGTTGCTGGATTGTTTGAAAGTGCAGAGGAGTTCAAGACACCTAGAAGATCATATCCATTCCACTGAAGTGCTTAATTTCTCTTCCGTAGAGTTGCATATGCTTTGTGTATGTGCTTAGTGCTAGGCTTAGCTTAGAGCTAACTGAGTGCAAGGTTGTGCCAACCTTGTGAGGTGATTCTTGAGTGAACCAAGGTGTACAAGGTTCGTCGGAAGCCTTGGGGCCTAAGTGGCTCACCGGCAATCGTCATCGACCCTCCGGCTTGGTGTGGAGTGGCGAGGACCCCCTTCATATGTGGAGAAGCTCCTTAGTGGAGGCGGCATCAAGGTGGCCAAGGGAGCTTGACAAGTTCCTAAGTGGCTAGCCTTTGTGGCGAGTCAAGTGGTGCTCTTGGGAGAGACTTGGTGACCAGGAAGCAATACTCTTGTGTGAGTGCTTCAACAACGAGGACTAGGGGTGGCTTAGTGCCTACCGATACCACGGGATAAATCATGTGTCAAGAGTTTGCTTCGTCTCATCCTCTTTACGTTTCCTCATTTACTCTATTGCAATCTTTTCTTACCTTTACTTTGTTAGAGTAGTATCATGCTAGGAATGGATATAGGTTGCAAACCTTGTTTTGGGATGGGAGTTTCACACTAGAACAACCCTAGTTGCACATCTAGAAGTATGTTCTAGTTTATCTTTGTGCAAAAATAGTGAAGGCATAGGTTAAGGATTTAAGATTGCCTAATTCACCCCCTCCCCCTCTTAGGCTACTAGCATACGATTCCTTACAGGGACCACACACGTGGTGCTAGCTTTCTGAATGGACCTTGTGATGCCTAGAGGGGGGGTGAATATGATCACTTCAAATTTCTGAAACAAATATGACGGTTAAATTCCTGGTCAGAACTACCGACGTAGTGTCGGAACTAGCGAGGGTCTTGGTACTTCCAGCACTAGGGCGGTACTACCGACCAGACAGAGATGTCTAAAATGAAATTTGAAATGCAATGAGATTCTAGCAATTCTACTTGAATCAAAAGTTGAGTTTAGATGCTGGGAACCTCCTGCAACCAAAGATAGAGATAGGAACACAACAAATATGTAGATTGGGCACAAACAAGGTTCTAGGGTTAGCAAAAAACAAAGAATCAAACAAGCAAGAGACATGGGTTTAATATGAAGTTCACTTCCACCAAGGAAGCTACGTCTCCGTTGAGGATCCCACAAATGGAGGGCTATTATCAAGAGCATCATGCCTCACCCAATCCCCACAAAGGAAGATTGGTGCTCACTAAGAATTCTCCGCAAAGGAGAGGGGAAATACAAAAAATCTCAGGTGCTCCACACAAAGAGGGAACTCAACGAGCGACGCCTAACCGTCTAGAAGCAAGCTTCAAGAGTAAAAAAACGTGAACCGATGCCCAAAGATGCTTCAAGTGCTCATAAGATGAAGGAGAAGGATGGGCACTCAAAGCTTCTCAATCTCATACCTTGAAACCAAGACTCGCTCAAGCCCTAGCTCAAATGAATCATGTCTTAGCTCTATAAGGGAGAGGAGGAGAGGAGTGAATGCTCTTGGGTGTGTTTGTCCCTGTTAGAGGTTTAAATCTGCACAACCCACAGGGGTGTCAACCCTAGTGTGTTATTTGTTCGACGGGGTGAAATCTAGGGCTAAGAACTCAAAGGTTGCGCAAGATCACATGAAACACAAGGCACACAGTGAGTTTATACTAGTTTGGGCCTCCGGAGAGTAAAACCCTACGTCCATTCTTGATTGTATTGATGTGGATGAGTTGGGGTGACTTGATCTCGGAGGTTCGGCCTTGAGCCCCTTATATTGGCTGACGGACAAGATCAGTGGACCCAGAGTCCAGGTCGGTTACAACATGGAAACCAATCTAAATAAAGTTACAACATAATCCCGTAATCTTCACACTGTCTAGAGGCGCAGCCGACGTGTCTTGTCTTGCACACCAAGTTACTCGATCAGACCGGATAAGGTCGTCCGAGGAATCTTATATAAGGTTTTCAAGAGGTCGTGTGGGCCACGAACCAGGTCAGTTGGGCCCACTATCAAGTCGGTGGGTCTTCTGGTTGGCTGGACCCATTGGTCGGTGGGAACCCAGGGGTACCTATGTCTCACAAGCCCCCGAGCGATGTGTAGGCGCAATGACCTTAGAAGGTCATGACAAAGTCTCAAAGCTATCGACAGGTCGAATAGAATGCACATCGGTCCAAAAAAAATAGAAAGATAAATCAGCTTAGCAGCCGACCTGTTTGTAGTCTTGCCAAATGAAGAGAGGTCAAGTGACGACCTATAGGAAGCAGACTTCCAATAGATCGAAACAATGATGAAAAAATTCAGAGGACGTCAAGGACGCACTCATAGAGTAGTATCCGTGCATCATGGCAGGAAGGATGGCCGGTATGATGATCCAAAAAAGAAAAAGAAGAAAAAGTAGGTCGAGTAATGACGTGATGAGAAACAGGTTTCCTTACAGGTCAGTACGATGAAGAAAACAAGAGGGTGTCGAAGACGCTCTCATGGAGTAGTCCCCAAGAATTGAAGCAGGCAACATGGCTGGTTTGATGCTTAAAAAGACAAGAAAACTAAGTTAGGGTCTTGATCGAACGAAATGTAGAGACACCCAGACCTCCTAGCATAGCTGCAAGGAGTCTGGTAGAGTCGACCTCAAGGACACCTTATAGGCGTGCCGACCTTGAAGAGGCCTTGAATCAATTTTGCCCAGTATCCGAGGGTACCTAGCATGTGTAGCGAACGTGGCCTCATTTGTCATTTGTTCGAGTTGATTTTGGTGATTCATGCTAACACAAGTAATGAGACTAACCATATTGTCTAGAATGTTCTTGTAGACACATCTAGGTCCCATGGATGCAACCACAATCAAAGGAAGCAAAGAATCAAGTCAAAGACGCAAGAAAAGAAATAAAAGACATCGTCAGTAACTGACGGTACCCTAGGAAGAAGTGTTGGAGCATTTGCTACACCATGTAGCAGGACAAATGAAGTTGACACCGTCAGATGAATTGACGGTCCACATTGCAGTTGCGTCGGATGATTGGAAGGAGTAGTGTTGCAGAAAATAGTAGCACCGGATGATCCAACAGTCTAAGTGGGGATACTACCGGTCTATCCGATGCCTGGTTTGAATCAAGACAGAGACACGCCAAGACAAACTCTTCAGCACCAGATGAACCGACGCCTTGGTCTATCCAACGGTATCAAAGAAACCAACTGAGACATGGGTACCCCTGGGTCCCCAGCGACTAGGCTCACGGCCGTCCCCGACAATGTCACACCCAGATTTAAGGACAAATACGAATGCAAGAATACATGTGCACCAGGATCAAGTTGCACACATGCATCGACTCAGTGAATACCAAAACATAGTGTAAATCGTAAAGAGAGCATTAAACATTTATTACATGACCGAATGTCTCAACTAAGAATCGTTCGAGTAGCTAACAATGGAAAAGAAACACACGCAGAAGTCCTCCACAGGCAGCTGACTGGAGAACGAATGCCTAGAACTCATCAAACTCTCCAGGGAAATCCTCAAAGCGTCCATCTGAGCAGCTGCCGGGTAGTGTAGATGCAATATAGAAACAACAAGCTTGAGCACATGTCGTACTCAACAAGGGAAAACTCTATAACAACATGCAAGGCTTCATGGTGGAAGCTGATGGTTAAAGAGCAAGTCAGCATTTTAGTTGGTCAAGTTTTATTAAGCAACTGTTACTAGCAGGTGAAAGTATATACCAAACCCAATTAACAAGTACAACAGAACCATTGAATGCAATGCACAAGTTTAAAAGTTCCATCCTTCATAAATTACTCATGTGAGGGTCCAGGCCGCCCTAGACCGTGGCACGGCTAACTAGTCAGTTTTACACTGTGCAGAGGTTGTACATCTTTACCCATAAGTCGCGTAAAAACCCAAAAAAGTTTTAGACCCAACCATGCTGTGCAAAAGTAGGCACAATACCGCACTATCGAGATGTGGCTGCATAGGGACGCTACGAGCCCGTTACAAAGATCCCCAGGTGCAGGCTGCTCGCTAGGTTACTTGATAGCGTAATGCATAAACCCCTCTCAGCTGCGAAGCTACCATAGAGCAGATCAGTCTAAGGGCCGGGCTATACACCAACTACCGGCAACCCCCAACCCTTATCAGGTAAAGCATACCTAACACCCAGTTCTCTAATTGACAGAGCCATATGTCTTGTGGTTGTACTATTTTTCTCAGTGGTTCTCCATGTTCCGATTACAAGCATAAGGTGTTCTTGCATTACATGAATCATAGCATAAATAAATCCAGATTGATAGATGTTCATTAAACCACCCGAAACCAAAGTAAAGCTCTAGCAAGTTCTACCCAACATAAAGTAAACCCAGGTTGACCAAGGCACAGTATAAACAAAGCTAGTCAAACCTTAATAATAGGACCCTTCAATTTAATGCAAAGCAATAAGTAAGTACGGTGTAATTAAAATGCTTGTTGTAATAGGATAACTGGGAATGCAGCAAGGACTTGCCTTCTACCAGCTCCGGAAACTGCTCAAGGTCTTGAAAATCTTCAACGGCAGCGAAGTCCTCGAACTGCTCGTACTCTACACTCCACACAGTCACATACAAGCATACAATAGAATAAAATCAGAAACAATCACCAAACGGCATTAACAGAACAAAACAGAGGCACTAAACTGATCTACTCGTCGTGACGATCGCATGGACATAAAGAACGCTAAAAACGGAGTTAAAACGACTAAGATACGGCTAAAACAAGATTAAGGACTAAACTGCAAGGAAAACAAAACTTCCTGGGCTAAAACGAAGAAATCTGGACCTATCCACGAGAAAACTATACGGTGGAAGAACCGGGTTGTAAGTTTAAAGGAAAACAGGGTTTTCTTTGAAAAACCGCCAAGGCCAGGAGGGTTAGACTGGCGAGGGACGGATCTGATCCATTGGATCACGATTCGGCGGCCCTAGACGAGTGCGCGCGCGGGCGGCGGCGACATGCTGGCGACAAGCGGCGGCGCGAGGCGGTGAGCGGCGGCGCGACGCGGGTCTGTGCTGGGGGTGCTCCAATCGCCCCGGAAAAGACACTAGGACGACGACATGCTCCCGGCGGACTCAACGGCGGACACGCGGGGTGGCGACGACGGCGCACGGCGACGGACGGCGAGCGGCGGCGGCGCAAGACCGGCGAACCCGTTCGGGGGCTACAAAACGCGGGGACATGCGCCAGGTGCCCCAAAGTGCTCCTCACCTCCACGTGGTTCGGTTGGCGGTCTTCTCGATGGCGGAAACGCGGAGACGACACGGATTGAAGCGGCGGTCGGCTAGGGTTTCGCGGCGGCGGAGCTCGGCGGCTAGGGTTCGGGGGCGCGGGGAAAGCGGCGCGGGCGACGTGACGGGCCCTATTTAAAGGCCCGAGGGAGAGCTCGGCGAGCGGGCCCGCGGCGAGCGGCACGAACGCCGAGTCGGGGTCGGACCCGAGCTCGACCCCGGCTCGGCCGGCGGTGCGGGAGTGGCGCGGGGTAGGAGATGACGGGCGGGGCCCGCCTCGTCATCATCTGCGCGGGACGGCGGCGCGCAGGTGGGCTGGACTGGGCCGGAAACGAAGTTGGGCTGCTGCGCTGCGGGAGCGACGGCGAACTAGCGATGGAAATAAAGGGGGCGCCTGCGGACTTCGGCGAACTGGGCTAAAACCAAAACCAGGTCAGAAATGGGTAGAAGGAAGAAGAAATAAAGGAGAAGGATTTTCTGTTTGAAAAAAAACATTCAAACAAATGAATTCAAACATGAATTTGAATTCAAGCATTCAAAAACAATGCTCCAGCATGTATGCAACAGTAAACTCCTATGTTTCATTAGTTAATTAATGAAAATGATTAAATAAATAGAAAAGCACAAACACATTATATTTCTTAAACTAGAGCGATGGTTGCGAAGCAAATTTTAATTAAATTCAAAAGTGAAAATTAGGGTGTTACAGACAAGTGGGTCCGACCTAAAAAAGACCCACGACCTATCAGTGGGCCCAACCGACCTAGTTTGCGGCCCACACGACCTCCTGAAGATCTTCCAAAAGATTCCCCAGACGACCTAATTCATCACGACCTCAAGAACTGGCGTACAAGACAAGACATCGGTGGATTTTGACCAAAGCAGATCAACGGATAATGGCAACAGTTGTAGTCAACTGGACTTAGGTCTCCTGGTCGTAACCGACCAAGAGTCTGGGAACCGACCTCATCCGCTTGCCAATATAAGGCAGGCGAGGCGACCCTTGTATCATCACGCAATCCTCAAGTAATCTACACCAACAACTGGACGTAGGTTTTACACTTCGGAGGCCCGAACCAGTATAGACTCGTCGTGTTCTTTTTGTTTCGTGTGCTCATGCGCAACCATAGAGTTCTTAGCCTTAGATTCCACCTCGCCGAACAACTAAACCACAGGGATTAACACTTCGTGGGCTGTCTAGATCTAACCATCTGACAGTTGGCGCGCTAGGTAGGGGAGGAATCCAAGGTTCTTCGTGCAACTCGATGGCTTCGACCAATGGCGTCATCTTCCCAGAGAGCATTGCAGACATCCTCGCCAATCCCATCGACATCTGCTTCGGCTCTATGCCTGCGAAATCCACCGCTCCAGCTGCTTGCCTCGTCATCGAGAGCAACGTGGTCACTTCCAATCAACAAGTCGAGACAAATTTGTTGACGAAAACCCACCCACCCACTCCTAGCGACCTGATCGCGGGGATCGATCGTGTTGAGGGCATGCTCTCCGATACGATCAAGGTTTGCGAATTCATCAAACGCCCTCACAGGACCCCACCGTCATTCAGCATGCCTCTTGGCCTACGGAACGCAGCTCACGTAGCATCCCGGTACATGAAGCGCAAGATCCAGATTGAATCTGGACACAAGACATCAGATCGTGGAAACAGCAGGAGTCATCTCGATGAACCCTGCCCTATCCACGAGAATACCAAACACACGGCTCGCTAGAGCCGCATCCTCAAGAAGCATTGAAGACCTCTCACTGCAGCTCATTACCTCCAGATGAACCAGGAGTCGTCTCCGGACTGCCTTGCGTTCTAGATCGCCCGCACAACCATCTCCCCGAACTACCCAGGAGAAGAGTTCGAGACCCTAGATCACGAGGTCTTGGTCATCTCCGTGGATGTACCACCTCAAGATTGAGAGATAGTTGAATAGCACGTGGAGCGCGAGAATGCCAACACCGACAGAGCTGCACGTCGGCAACAAGAGCTCACTACAGCTGCCTCGGCCGCAGGTCAACACGCAGGCAACGCCGGACAAGGCGACGACAACATCGGGATGCAAGCACCGGCACCCCCTCAGCAACATCATCAACATGAGCCTCGACGAAGCCACCTGCGCGCTAGAGACCTCCTAAGGGACTTTGAGCAGGACGTCCATGAAGTCTACAACTCTCCCCAAGCCAACCTGGGAGCCGCTCTTGCCGCTAGGTCAACTTGAGGACACTCCTGCGATACGACGTCTCCAAGCTCACATCCGCGTCGCCACCGCTCAAATTAAAGAAAGAGGCCCTGGATACAGCAGATCGGCCGCAAGTTCCTACTCCAGGAGTAGATCGGAACATCCTCGCCAGTGATGTCGTAGCAACAGTCCTCTTGAGCCAGTGGCTGAAGAGGAACGAGGTGAAAACAAAGTGATGCAGCCGGCCAATCCCACAGCCAACGTTGCAGCTAATCCTGCTGTCAATGCTGCAGCCAACCCTCTAGCTAATGCCGCGGCCAACACCGCAGGCAACGCTGTCAACAATGCAGCTAATGCTGCCGGCGCCCAAGAAAATATCACTTCAAACCCAATGCAAAATGCAGGAGCTCAACCTCCACCGGCACAAGCTAACCGTGCTGAAAGCAGTTAGCGTGGATGTATAAGAGACGAAGTAGAGATAGCACGACGTGCTAACTACGACCGCGACCATAGGGTCCCCGACGCCCTTGACGCCAACAATCCCATCCAAGCAATAGAGCTGCGGAACATGCACGACCAAGAGCTTCTATGACGTGCCCAGTCCGACCAAGATAGTGGTCCTCCTAACGATCTCTACATCATACCAATGTCTTATGCCCCATCAACAAGCTCGGGAGCGGTCAACAACTTCCTAGCGTTCTCACGACATATCCGGACGATCAGATACCCCAAAAACTTCAAGCCAGCAACTGAGAAATATGACGGTCACTCCGACCCAAGTATATGGCTCAAGATGTACAACATCGCAACACGTGCCTCTGGAGGCAACGAAGACCACATGGCGGGATACTTCCCCCTTGTGATGGGCTGGTACCACTCCTGTGGCTCGACAATCTCCCAGCAAAGTGCATCACCTCCTAGGCAACATTGTCCCGACTTTTCACGACCAACTACCAGGCGACCTACAACCGACCTAGTAACACTCATCACCTCGCCAGAATGCGGATGAGACGCGACGAAACCCTTCAGCAGTACACCAACCGCTACTTTGTGAACCGCAACACCCTCGTGGGTGTCAAAGATGAGGACGTCATCGCCTACTACAAGAAGGGAGTCACCAACATCAAGCTCTTCGAGAAGATCCATGAAGCTGACGGTCACACCATCGCCGACCTCATGGCTTACATCGACAAGCTAGTCGACACTCAAGACGTAGTGATGCACGACTTCAACGGAGAGGATCACGACAACGGAGGAAATAGGTCGCGCAAGCGATCCGATGAAGCCTATTTGGTAGAGCCACCAAGACCTTCCACCTTCCTCGAGGGTGACTTCAACATGGTCATGGACGACCAATGTCAGTTGCACCGTGACACCAAAAATACCATGAGGGAGTGCAAACAGCTGAAGCGTGCCCTCAGGGTAGCCTCCGAATCCAAGAAGGCCAAGAGCGACAACAATGGCGACCAAAATGGCAACCGCCGTTACAACAATCATAACCGTCGACCTGATCGACGTGATTACCGTGACCGCCGACCCTACCGTCACAACGACGACAGGGATCGACGGGATTATCATCACAACTACCGATGCGGTGACCGACGTGGCATCTACTGTCGCAACGATCCTCACAACGACAACCACAACGATCAGAGGGATGATCGTCGTGATGACCAGCGCAATGACGACCACGATGATCGGCGTGATGATCGACATCGCCAGGACGACCACAACCGCAACGACAACAAACGCAAGGAGCGCTCTCCACCACCACCACCAAAAGGGGCAACCCCAATGGTGCATTTCAAACAGCTAACCGAGAGATCAACTTCATCGTCGGCGGTCGCCAAGTGACCAAAAGCAACAGGCAGCTCCGATCGAACGCAAGGGAGATCCGGCACGTCAACACTGAAACTCCACAACCTCTGCGTTGGTCGAAGTTCCCAATCACTTTCTCCCAGAATGATCATTGGGTCCACATACCTAACCCTGGGACCTACCCGCTGGTCGTTAACCCCATAGTCGATGGGGCGTTCTTGCCTAAGACCCTCATTGATGGGGGTAGCAGCCTGAACATCATCTTCACAGAGACGCTCAGAAAGGTGGACTTCGACTTCAACAAGATGACGACCTGCGATGAACCCTTCTATGGGGTTGTGCCCGGCGAGGCTGCATACCCCATAGGTTGTGTATGCCTGCCGGTCACCTCGGCACACAGGAGAACTTCCGTACGGAGTACTTGACCTTTGAGGTCGCCGACTTCCGCTCCTCCTACCACGCCATCCTCGGCCGACCTATGTTGGCCAAGTTCATGGCCATACCTCATCACACCTACCTCATCATGAAGATGTCGGCATTAAACGGAATCCTTTCCACCCTCGGGGACATCATGGTCTCCTACAACTGCGAGAGCTCCACCGTTGAGCTCGCCAAAGACTGCGCTTGCAAAGCTATAGCAACGGTCCTGGTCGCTCAGGCAACCAAGATCGACCAAACAACTCTAGATGTACCAGAGCAGAAGCGCACAAGCATGACTTTGGACCCCAGCCCAGCTGTTAAGAAGGTTTGTCTCGGCCTGCCCGACGCATCCAAGGAAGTCGTCATCGGGGCCAACCTTGACCCCAAACAGGAACTCGCGCTCACCAGCTTTCTCATGGACAACGGTGACATCTTCGCATGGAGCCTGTCCGATATGACCAGTGTCCCCAGGGAGCTGGCTGAGCACGCCCTTGAAGTAAACAAGACTACACAACCTATCAAGCAAAAGCTCCGGTGATTTGCAAAACATAGAAAGCAAGCCATAGAAGTAGAAGCCTGTAAGCTCTTAGCTGCAGGATTCATCAGAGAATGTAAACACCCGGTTTGGCTCGCAAACCCCGTCCTTGTACCAAAGAAAACTGGTGGATTAAGGATGTGTATCGATTATACTGACCTGAACAAGCACTGCTCGAAAGATCCTTTCCCTCTTGCTCGCATCGATCAAGTCGACTGCTACTCAGGATATCACCAGATAGCCCTGAACCCCGACGACGAAGACAAAACAACATTCATAACACCTCACGACATCTACTGCTACAAGGTCATGACTTTTGGCCTAAAAAATGCTAGAGCAACATATCAGAAGGCAATACAGAAGTGCTTAAAGTCACAAATCGGGAAGAACGTCGAAGCCTACGTAGATGATGTGGTCGTCAAGACCACCGAGGAAGATCAGCTCATCGCCAACCTCACCAAAACCTTCGCCAACCTATGGGAATTCCAATGGAAGCTCAACCCGACCAAGTGTGTCTTCTGCGTACCTTTCAGATTACTCCTGGGCTTCATGGTTGGACACCGAGGCATTGAAGCCAACCTTGCGAAGGTTGATGCTATACGCAACATGGCCAAGACATTTGTTGATGATCCTTACAACAAAGATCCAACCGTCAAAACCTCGGGTTCGAGAGGAGTATACAACAAGTTTCATGCACATTTTTTATACTAATGAAAGTTCCACGAGTTGTGTTGCAATTTTCATGGACAGGTACACATTTAGGGGGGGAAGGAACCAACGAACCACACGTGCCAGGCACCAGGCACGACCGGCCCTATAGGTGCGGCCAGCCATGCCAGGTGCGACCGCACCTGCCCCGTGCCATGTCTTCGGTCCAAATCACTTCCTTCCCAACGTGCACAACTTGGATGAACGAGATTGATCAAGGAAACGTTGGTTTGATCGAATGGATGAAGTTGTGATCACTTGGATCAACGGGTCCACCGCTCCAGCCAGTCAACCGCCACAACCGTCATTCCAAGACCATCCTGAGCGTCACTGGGCGAAGGTGGTTCATCCCATGGCTTAGAGGTGGGCCGGCCGCACCTCCCAACCGCTGTGCCGACCAAAACCGACTTAAGTTACCGACCTTCAACCACCTCAGGAGCAAAGATCAGCAGCATCCAAGTCAAGAGGTAGTGGATCATAGGGCCGGCCGCACCTCCTCATCCGACCGCACCTATGAAAATGGGCCCACGCACTCAACCAACCTCGCTTACCTATAAAAGGAGCCTCACACCAGCTAAATTGAAAACACAGTGCTGGAGCATCTCATTTCCACTCTTTTGTTCACTTAGAGTAGGATTAGTGTAGCTTGGGAGTTAGAGTCGAGTCGTGCAATTCTCAGGGGTTCTGGAGGAATCTTCTTCAGAGTTCTAGTACCTTTCTTTGTTTAGACTCAAGTACAACTCAAGTTATCTTTCTATCTTACTTTTCGAGTCAATTACATTCGTCTTTTACTTTGCTCTAGAAGCTTTATTCTTGGTTTAGACTAAGTTAGTTTAGTCTTAGTTAGCATAGCTCTCTTGAACCCTATAGTGTTATGGTCATTCTTCGCTTGATCTTCGGTGTTTCACGGGAGAGAGTGAAGGATCAGATGGTGACTAGAGAGGGGGGGAGTGAATAGGAGCTGGTAAAAATTCTTCTCGAAGAACCGGGCCTATGGCCTAGTCAAATCCCGGTCACACACGAGCGATGGATCGAATCACACACCAATCGCCAAGACCACGAGGTTATGGACCAACCTCTAGCCTTAGGAACGATTCCTTGAAGCACACGCGGAAGCACGAAAGAAGGAAGAGAGGAATCGAACCAAGAAGCAAAGCGCTCGGCCCTCGTGCGGACCGTCCGACCCGGACGGTGCGGACCGTCCGCGATGGGCCGCGCGGACCGTCCGGCCGGGTACCGCGGACTGTCCGCACCCGAGCCGCGGACTGTCCGGCCAGAGCCGCGGACCATCCGTTAAAGCCAACAGAACCACCAGAAGCGACCCGAGAAAAACGGACCGTCCGCCAAGGCCGGGCGGACCGTCCGCGCGGGTCACGGACCGTCTGCTACTCAAGCGCGGACCGTCCGCAAACCTGCTGCAACAAAAACCAAAAGCCAAACCGGATCGAAAGCAAAGGCGCGCAAGAACACGACGAACTCGCGACGAACCCTAGCCGCGCGGACCGTCCGCCAGCACCCCGCGGACTGTCCGCCAGGTGCGGACGGAGCGAAAACGCCCGCGCCGAAAGTCAACTCCCCCAAATCATCATCGTATTTCCCAAACGGTTGAAGCTATAGAGACAAGGGTTTGGGGACTTGAAAATCGTCACACAAGGATGCTATAGCCCAAAAATCTTGCCTCCTAACTCCCTAAATCACCGGGAATCGCGAATCCTTTGAGCACCACCAAAAGCTAGAGCACCGAACGAAAAACTACAAATCCAAGTGGTTTCTCGGCGTTTGAGGGCACAAGATCAATCACAAAGATGCATGAGACATCTATCCATGTTTTCCTCAAAGAAATCCGGGGAGAAATCCACTCAAATCCGCGGAATCGAACCGGGAACAAAGGCACGAAAACAAGCACAAAAAGGCCAGGAAAACACAACCCCGAATCTTCTATACAAACCAGGAAAGATTCACAAGGTCTAGCATTCCGCCCTAGCATCCATCCCTCTCAACAAATCTCTCATGAAGCTCTCATGCTAGCCTAGAGAAAAATGGAAGAAAAAATAGCTACGAAAATGAGAAAGAGGAGGGAGGAAATGAAACCCTAAGTCGCGGAGAGAGAGAGCCATCCACACACACTCATGGATTATATATCAGGTCCCGCCGGAGTGGTAAATGACTCGACTACCCCTAACTAAACTACTGGCGATACAACCCACGTAGGGGCATTTAGGTAATGTTTGTGGGTCTTGCCATCGGACGGCCACGCCTTTGCCGCACCCCCGCGTCCTCCCGACGCAAGCCATGCGATCCCGTCGCGTGTCCTCCGCCTCGAAGCTTCCCGACACGCCCGGATCCCGTCTCCGTCGTGTTGGGCCCTCGGTCTTGGTTTTGAGGTCCAAACCAAGAAACCGTCCGCCGTTGGTTTTGTGGGCAAACTACCAAACCCCGCGTGCTCGGTCCGGCCTCCCACCAAACCACTTGACTCGACCGCAACCGTGCACCGCTCGTCCGTCCATGACTTCACCTTGCTCGTGTTGCCACCATGTGGCCCGCACCCGATCCCTGCCGTCCACCGGGTCCCTCGAACCGAGCCTACTTGTCTCTCCATCTCTCGGAGGCCCCTCAAGGCTGAAGACCTTTCGCGCCCGTTATTCACATGCAACAACACGAACTAGGCCGCAGCCTACACCTGCGCACTAATCCAAGAGTCAGTCCAACACCCGTTGTCAATCACTCATCACTGAGGAGCGGTCATCCATCGACCACTTGGACGCTCCTGGTCCTCAGAGAGAGAGAAACCTTCCTTCGCAGTACCCGCGGAAAGGTTCTTTGGTTCGTTGTGAGCACGGTGCTCAGATCTTACCTTAGTCTTAGATTGGTGTCCCGCACAATGGAGTAGTTGTGGTACCCTAAGGAGGTGACAGCTCTGAACGGGCTTTGTAGTCCACCATGTTAGTACGGGCTTGTAGGATTCAGCGCGTCTGAAGGACCGATTAGGCGACCAGAGGGGGGGAGTGAATGGGAGCTGATAAAAATCACAACCAAGGATTCCCACACGAGTTTGTCAAGGTCAAGTAGTCATAGCGGATCTACCAACCCTAGGAACAAACCCCAAACGATCCCAAAGTGAAAGCGAAACTCAAAGAAGCAAAGGACTTAGCTGTCCTGCGAACACCCTGGCGGACAGTCCGCGACCCTGGGGCGGACGGTCCGCTACCCACGGGCGGACGGTCCGTTAATCACAACAGAACGACCAAACAAGCACACCGAAACGCGAACGGTCTGTACCTGATCCTCGGACGGACCGCGAGCAACTGGTGCCACGCAGTCAATCCGCGACGTCCAGGCGGATGGGCCGCCAAACACCTCCCGGCCAAACACAGCTGGCCAACCGGATCAAAACGAAAACGCTCAAGAACGCGCCACGAACACGAAGAACACATGGACGAACTTCACCACACTGACAGTCCGTCTACTACTCGCGGACGGTCCGCCAGGCACGGGAACAGCAGCCTGAGTCTGAAATCGAAAACACCAAAGCAACTATCCGTCCATGGATCTCCCAAACGGCTGAAGCTCTTGAGGAAAGATTTGGGGAAGATGTGAAGCGTCCCTAGGGGATGCTATGCCCCAAAACATGGGTCCTCAAACGATCTAAATCGCCAGGAATCGAATTGCCACCGAACCCAACCAAAAACCTAGGTTCCAATCGAAATCCCTCGATTAGAGGCCGAACTCGGAGTTTGGGGGATCAAGAGCAAGCACAAAGATGCATGAAGCAACTATCCATGATCCCACTAACAAATTCGAGCCCAAACGCCTCAGAATCGAAGGAACAAGCCGCGCATGAAAAAACGACGAAAATAGCTCGAAAAAGACACGGAAATCCAACGAGCTACAAACCGGAAATTGACGCAACCATGAAAGCTTCCATTCACTCGGAGGTCAAATTCTTTACAAACGGAGAAAAATTCTAAACATATGGAGCAAGGAAATGAGAACCGCCGCAAACCTCGCGTGCAGACTCCGGTTGTGAGCCGCTACCCCGCAACGGCTCGATCGACGACTTCGTCTTCCTTTTCTTGCCACAATGCGGCCCGCACTTGACCCCGCCGGCCACCAGGTCCCTCGAGTCGAGGCCTAGTTGTCTCTCCACTCCTCGGAGGCCCCGCAAGGCATAGACCTTTCGCACCCACTCTTCACCCGCACCAATGCAAATCAAGCCGCAAACCGCACCTCGCAATACTCGGCCAATAGTCGGTCCACACCACATTGTCAATCACTCATCACGACCAGGAGCGACCATCCATCGGTCCTCGGATGCTCCGGTCCTCAATCTCCCCCTTGATGAGTGCATTGACAACACACACAAGTAACCAATTCGGATAAAAGAGGAAAAAAAAGGAACGAAAGAAAAACTCAAGCAATTGATCAAAAGCCAAGAAAAGATCACTTGAGTGAGAAAAATCTCGGTCGCCTAAGACAAGGGCAACGGCTCGACACAACCAAGATAAAATGCTCCAAAATTGTCGACTCCTCAAGGTGAGGCAGAAGGGCTCGACACCATCGGCATAAGAGCACAACTAAAATTCAGGAGAAAAAGAGCTCCCAAATGATGAATGCAAGTTCCCCCTGAACAAATGCATTTCTCCTAATTTTTCTTCCCTTGGTGCAAAACTCCCCCTAGACACATGAATTGGGTACTCCCCCCTTGTTGGTAATGCATGAATCAAGTCTACAAATGCAAGCATGTGCTTCTCAAATATACAAAGAGCACTACAACATGCCAAAATTGAGACATAGACAAGAAAGATAGCCAGAATTTGAGCACAAGCATCGCCAACAAGATACAAAGAGACATATAAGCAAGTGACATAGCCATGATGAAAATGAAGCATTTTTCACAAAAATTTTCTTCTCATGAGCATAGGACCTAAACATGATAAAAATGAGCACATACAACATATAACTCACAATCTTCATGCAAGGTCATACATTCTCATCACAAGGTCATCACAAACACCTACAAGCCACCGAGCCATGTGTCCACTTCAAGATATGAGACTTCTCATTGGTGAACATCATGCAATGGTTTAGCACACAAGATAAGAAATTTAAAGCATTTATGATATGGAAGCAAATTTTTCAAGCATAGGTATCTCACATACCATTTTCATGATTTACAAATTAAACATGGTACATGAAGTGCCTTTGCGGCAAAAAGAAGCTTAGGCTTCTACACAAGGTAGCATGTAGGCTAAACATTCATGATGATAAATGGATCTTTGATCCCAAATGAAAAGAACATGGTTCCAAGCACAAATTAAGCAAGGTATAGCCATAAGCACCCAATGTGAACATGAGAGGCATTCTACTCACAAGAGAGGATCAAATAGCATTTTTACAAAAGAAAGCTATCCACAAGCATATACATCTCGAAGCTACCAAGAGCATAGCTATATATCTCATGAGCATCACAAGCAAGGTCATAACCTCATCTCTAGTATATCATGTGACCAAAGCATATGAGAGAAGCACATCTCTACGGCACAAGTTACAGATGCAGTCTATGATACAAAGATGCAAGCATGATATGATACAAGAATGAGAATGCAACATGCATATGTACATCAACCCTTCCAAACGAAGCTAAAAAAGGAAAAACAACTCCAAGCTCTCCTCGCAAACGAGCAAATATAGCTTGGTCCAAAGGCTTGGTTAGGATATCGGCAAGCTGCTTTTCTGTAGGTAGATGGATGAGGTCTATGTTTCCCTCCTCAACATTGTCTCTCAGAAAGTGGTACCTCACTTCTATATGTTTGGTTCTAGAGTGGAGCACGTGGTTTTTGGCAACACTAATGGAACTTGTGCTATCACACATGAGAGGCACATGGGAACACTCCTCACCAAAATCACTCAGCGTGTATGTGACCCAAAGCAGCTGGGAGCAACAACTAGGGGCAGCAACATACTCGACTTCTGTGGTGGACTGAGCTACACTAAACTACTTGCGAGAAGACCAAGAAACAAGCAAGGAACCCAAAAACTGACAAGTCCCTGAAGTCGACTTCCTATCGACTCGACACCCCGCAAAGTCAGCATCAGAAAAACTAAGAAGCGAAAGGGAAGAGGACGTCGAGTACCAAAGACCGAGCTCAGGAGTGTATCGAAGATACCTGAAGATCCGCTTGACGACCTGCCGACGTGAAGTCCTCGGCGACGCCTGAAAACAAGCACACAGACACACAACAAACTGGATGTCCGGCCTCGTCACCGTCAAGTATAAGAGGGAGCCGATAATGCTTCGATACTCCTTCTGGTCCACGGGCTCTCCATCCTCGTCCGCGTCAAGCGCTGTAGTCGTACTCATCGGTGTTGACAGGGGCTTCGAGTCGTCCATCTTGAACTTCTTGAGGATATCCTTTGTGTATTAGGCTTCATGTACAAATGTTCCCTCCTTTGCCTGCTTGATCTAAAGCCCGAGAAAGAACTGCAATTCTCCCATCATAGACATCTTGAATTTTTTGCTCATATCCTCTGCAAACCTCGCAACCAAAGAGTGGGGCGAGCTGCCAAAGACAATATCATCCACGTATACCTGAACAATTAGGATATCATCACCCTACCTGAGGAGAAAAAGAGTCTTATCAACCTTGCCCATCTCAAACCCTTTGCTAAACAAGAAGCCCCTCAAACAGCCATAGTCTATCCCCTCTTCTGACTATAGCCCTGAGCAACCAACCTCGACTTGTTCCTCACCACCTCACCATTTTCTCCCTCTTTGTTCTTCCACACCCATTTTGTCCCAATAGGTTTGCAATTTGGTGGTGGCTCCACTAACTCCCACATCTGGTTTCTCTCAAAGTTCTCTAACTCCTCATGCATGGAATTCACCAAATTAGGATTAGATAGAGCATATCCAATGTCTTTCGGCTCAAAGGTGGCAACAAAAGCTGAATGAGCAACATGAGAAGCATTTCTGGACCTCGACCGTGTCGTACGCTCATTGATGTCGCCGAGGATTACTGAGGGTGGGTGATCAACTTGAACGCGCCTCGGTGCCTCTCGCCTTGATGCAACCTCCCCCTCAGCAGCTGCTTCCACTTGATCTTGCAGAATCGTAGGCGGTGTAGGGGATGGACCATCCTGCACCATAGTCATCGTAGTGGAAGTTGTCACACCTGATTTCCTAAGAGGAACCAAGTGCATCTCATATGTGCGCCAGGATCAGTTCACACACATATGATTGACAAAAATGAGTGAAATATCATAAACAGTATTCAAACGTATTTCAAAGTTTAACCACTTATTACACTCATGCGGGAGACTCGAACGTCTCTAACAACGGAAAACGATAACTACTCATCGAGTCCTCGTCTTCCGCTCCCACGAGCACTTGATCGGGGGTCCGCAAGCCTCACGGCTCATCGAAGTCATCATAGAACTCCCCTCCAAAGTTTTCCTCTGAACAGCGATAAGCAAGGCTGAGCACACTTATGGTTGGAGCTCAGCAAGTGGGGAAAAATGCAAGGCTATCAAGGATAGGCTAAGGTTGTGCAGCGGTTTAGCATTTTAATGTTGGTCAAGTTTTAATTAAAGAACACCTAGTTACTAAGTGTAAGTTCGTACCAACCCACTTAAGAAAACTTAAGTACCAAAACAGCCCAAGCTCAACGAGCTTCACCAACCACGATTTATCTCGTCTTTAAGTTTATTAATCATGTGAGGGTCCAAGCCGCTCATGACCGTGAGCACGGCCGATCGATCGCCTTTACACTCGAGGTTTGCACACTTTACCCACAGTTCGCGTAAAAGCTCCGAAGAACTTTAAACCCAACCATGCGATGCTGGCCAAGCACCATACCACACTTCCTAGGTGTGATTGCATAGGGACGCTACGAAGCCTTTACAAAGGCATGCAAAAGACTAACGACCCGCATAGTTACTGATCAGGGCGGACCATAACCCTCCCTAGTGGTCGCACCTTAGCAAAGGCTACTACCCCAAAAGGGCCGGGCTATACCCCCCGCAACCCGGATCCCCCTCTCGCTCCTTTCGGAAAAGGGCCACTAGTACGATCGCACACCTAATTATTCGGCTAAGGTCAGAGCCATGTAACACTGTGGTTGCACATGTTTTCTTGGGTGGTTCTCCATGTTCCGATTAAAACAGGTGTTCTTGCATTACCCAAAACATTAACTATAAGTCATGTATCATTTCCATAAAAGACCCATTTATCCAACCCATGTTGAGCAACTAGCGTTTTCTACCCAAAACTTTATTTAAAAGGGGCTAGGCCAAGGATCAGGGTAAAAGATCTAGGTAAGTCCTTAAAAAGGTTTTCCCGTCAAATTAATGCAATGATATCATAAAAGTAAACATTATTTATAATGCAATTATATAGGTTAAAAAGAGAACATGCAGGGGGAGAAGACCACTTGCCTTCCTCAACTACGGTAAAAACTTCCTCCTCTTCGAACAACTGCTCCCGATCGTCCCCGAGAGGTGGCTCGGATGAAACAGGCACGATATCTACGATGCACACATAAAGCATACAATAAATAAAACAGACCACCAATCAATCCTAAAGACTGAAAACATGCTACTAAAACGACGGGCTCGCCGAGACGATCGCAAAGACTACTAGAACGCTAAAAACGGAGCTAAAACAGAGAAGTTATGCTAAAAACAAGATATAGGGACTAATCTGCGATAAACTAACCTTTACAGGGACCTAACAGCAAGAATACAGGGGCTAAAACGTAATTAAACTTAAAAAACAGAAGGTTTAAACTATAAAAAGGGTGTTAAGGGCCTCAGGTAGGGTTTTCAAATAAAACAGGGGCTTAAACATAAATTTCAGGACTGAAATGAAAGGATTTATGGAGTGGAAGGACCGGCTTGCGATAATAAAAGAACCGGGGGTCTCTTTAAGAAAATTCCCCCGGTTGACCGTTACATGCAGGTTTGACCCACGGGTCCAACGGCTCGGGGCCGTGGATGGCCGATCCGACGGCCGGCCACGCCCGCACGCGGCCGGGGGGGGGGGGGCGCTCGCGCGGCGGCGCACGGCGGCGGGTCGCCGGCGACAACCAAACTAAAGCTCCCGGCCACGAAATCGTGCGGGGAAGGTTTCTACACGTAGGCGGGGTCGATGCGAACTTAACCAAGCGCCCACACGAGTGAAACGAGGCGGCGACCGAGGCGCGGCGTCCATGGGGGCGAACGGCCGGCGGCCGGGAGCGGCGGCGTGCGCTACGGTCGGGCTCAAGTGAAAAGGAGGGCGGGGATAGGGTCCTTACAGTGTGTAGGAGCTACGGTGGGCGAGGATTGGATGGAGAAGGCGGCGGCGGCGGAGTTCAACACCGGCGGCCGATCCTCACGGGCGGCCGACGGCGAGCTTCGATTGGGGGCGCACGGGAGCCTGCGGGTTTGATTGGATACAAGAATTAGCTCACACATGCGAAGGAGAAGCGAACGGGAGGGACCAGGGAGCTTCACTGACGGCGGAGGAGCACGAGCGGCCGGCGGTCCAACACGATGGCGCAAGCGGCTAGGGCATGGGAGGCGCGTAGGCTTGGTGTGAAGCGAAGGGGGAGATCCGGGTGCTGCGGGGGTGCTTAAATAGGCCGGGGTTGCTCCGGGAGGCGGTTCCCCGGCGACATGGCCATTAACGGCCACGGGCCTTGATGGGGGATTAAGGGAGGGGAGGATTAAGAGGGGTAAATGTCGATTGAAGAGGGGGGAGTGATGGGGAAGCTTCACTGCCGCTTAAATACGGCGCTTGAAGGCGAGGGGCGCGGGGAAAGCGGCCGGTAACGGCCGGCGGCGCGAAGGGGGGCGCGGCTGACCCGGCTGGAGGTTGGGGACGGGCCTGACGGCCGGGCCCCACCTGTCAGTCTCCGGTGCAAAAAGAAAAGGGAGAGGGGGCGGTGCTGGGCCGGCGGGGTTGCAGAGCTGGGCTAACTGGGCCGACGCGCGCGCGAGAAAAGAAAAAAAAGAAAAAGGCCTCTGGCCTGGCTGTTTGCGGGCTGAGGTTGGGCCGGCGGGAGAAATGAGAGAGAGGGAGAGGGGAAGAAAAGGATTTCTCTTTTTTTTTTTCTTTTAAATTTCTTTTCAAATTCATTTTTTTCAAACATTCAAACTTCAATCAAACAAAATCCATGCATTCGAATCATGATGCACAAACACTTATTATTTCTAAATTATTTTAGTGATGTTTAAGTATTTTAAAAGCCATTTTGTTTAATAATTTATTTATGTCCTTAAAGGAATTTTAAACCTAGCCATTTGTTGCTAAGTTGATTTAGTGATGGAGTTTTAGGGTGTTACAAATCTTACCCCCTTAAAGAGAATCTCGTCCCGAGATTCAGGAAGATTTGAGAACAGCTGAGGGAATTCTTCCTTAAGTTCATCCTCTCTTTCCCATGTAGCCTCATCCTCTGAATGGTGACTCCATTGTACCTTACACATCCTAATGACCTTGCTGCTAATAGCCCTTTCGAAGGTATCCGGGATCTTGACTGGGTGTTCCTTGTATGTCAGATCATCCTTTACCTCGAGTTCTTCCAATGGTAAATGCTCTACTCTGACCTCACTTGTACACTTTTTCAATTGAGACACGTGGAACACATTGTGAACGCCCGCCAAGCGTGCAGGTAACTCCAACCGATAAGCTACTTCGCCACGTCTTTCCAAGACTTGAAAAGGTCCGATAAAGCGAGGTGATAACTTCCCTCTGATATTAAACCTTCGAAGACCTCGGATAGGTGACACTCTAAGATATGCATAATCTCCGACTTCAAATATCACTTCTCTTCTCTTAGGGTCTGCATAACTCTTTTGCCTAGATTGAGCAATCTTGAGATTTTCCCGAATTATCTCCACTTGTCTTTCTGCCTCCTTTATTATTTCTGGACCAAAGAGTTGACTCTCCCCTGTCTGGTTCCAGAACAATGGCGTTCTGCACTTCCTTCCATACAGAGCTTCAAACGGTGCCATCTTGAGACTACTCGATAACCATTGTTGTATGCGAATTCCGCGTATGGCAAGCTTTTATCCCAACTTCCACCATGTTTCAAGGCACATGCCCTTAACATATCTTCTAAGATTTGATTCGTCCTTTCGGTCTGACCATCTGTCTGTGGATGATATGCTGAGCTGAAATTTAACTTCGTATCCATAGACTCATGTAATTTATGCCAGAATCGGGACGTGAACTGAGTGCCTCGGTCTGATACTATCTTCTTTGGAACCCCATGCAAACGAGACTATCTTTGATATGTATAGTTCTCGCTAACTTTGTTCCCGAATATGTGGTCTTTACTTGGTATGAAATGTGCAACTTTGGTTAATTTGTCCACTATTACCCATATCGAATCGTATCCATCATGTGTACGTGGTAATCCCACTATAAAATCCATACCAATCTCTTCCCATTTCCATTCGGGTACCTGCGGTGGTTGTAGTAGCCCCGCTGGTCTTTGATGCTCGCTTTTACCCTTTGGCATATATCACACAGTGCCACATGAGCTGCAACATCTTTCTTCATACCGTACCACCAATATTTCTGTTTTAAATCCTGGTACATTTTGGTACTTCCTGGATGTATAGAGAGGGCTGAATCATGTGCTTCTTTCAATATAGACTCACGAAGATGTTTGATTTCCGGTACACGAGATCCTGTTCTTAAACCAAATGGTTCCCCGTTCATCCTCGCTGAATTCCGAACCTTGCCTTGTTCAATCAACTTCTTGTATCCCTTAATCTTTTCATCATCCAATTGCCCTTTTCTAATCTCTTGTTCAAGAGTTGACTCCATTTCTAAGGTCATACTTTCGCTCGGTGCAGCTATCCCAAGATTGAGTCATGCCATTTCCCAACACAGTTCCTGGGGCATTAATCGAGCTACTAACATGTTTGCTTGACTTTTACGGCTCAAGGCATCTGCCACCACATTGGCCTTTCCTGGATGATACTGTATGTCCAAATCGTAGTCCTTAATCAGCTCTAACCACCTTCGTTGTCTGAGATTGAGATCTCTTTGGGTAAAGATGTACTTTAGGCTTTTGTGGTCCGTGAATATCTGACACTTATTTCCTATCATATAGTGTCTCCAAATCTTTAGTGGGTGCACTATAGCTGCTAACTCTAGGTCATGGGTAGGGTAGTTTTGTTCATGCTTCCTTAGTTGCCTAGAAGCATACGCTACCACCTTTCCTTCCCCGCATCGAACATATCCTAGGCCTTGCCTTGATGCGTCACAATACACATCAAATCCTTTGTGTATATCGGGCATTATCGATCTGGTGCGGTGGTCGGTTTCTTCTTTAATTCTTCAAAGCTAGCTTGGCACTTATCATCCCATTAAACTCCTTTCCTTTCTCCAACAAAGAAGTGAGGGGTTTTACAATCCTCGAGAATCCCTCTATAAACCGTCGGTAATACCCGCCAAACCGAGGAAACTCCCCGATCTCCGGTACATTTCTAGGTGGATTCCAATTCAAAGCACATCCCGAACTTTACTTGGGTCTACGGCAATTCCTCCGTCCGTGATAATGTGCCCAAGAAACGAGACCTCTCTCAACCAAAAATCACACTTGCTGAATTTGGCGTATAACTGATGCTCTCGAAGTTTCTGCAATACCAGTCTCAAGTGCTCCTCATGTTCCACTTCATTCTGAGAGAAAACTAGGATATCATCTATAAATACTACCACAAACCTGTCCAGATATTCCATGAAAACCTTGTTCATCAGATACATAAAGTATGCTGGAGCGTTGGTCAATCCAAAGGACATCACTGTGAACTCATATAGACCATATCTTGATGTGAAAGCTGTTTTAGGAATATCCTCCATACGGATCTTCAGCTGATGGTAGCCAGATCGCAGATCTATCTTAGAGAAAACTTTCGCCCCTCTCATTTGATCGAACAGATCCTCGATCCGGGGTAAAGGATATTTATTTTTGATAGTGACCTCATTGAGAGATCGATAGTCTACGCACATCCTCCTAGATCCATCCTTTTTATCTACGAAGAGTGTGGGGGCTCCCCATGGTGATGAACTAGGACGGATAAACCCTTTACTTAACAATTCCTCTATTTGTTTCTTTAATTCTGCCAAATCTTTGACATCCATTCTATACGGTCTTTTGGATATAGGAGCAGTACCAGGTAAGAGTTCGATACTGAATTCAATGTCTCGGTCAGGTGGCATACCTGGTAGATCATCAGGAAATACATCCGGGTACTCATTCACCACCTTAATATCCTCCAACACTTTTCCTTTCATTGAATTCACTAACTCCTTCCCAGTAGGTGACGGTGTTGCGATAAATTCTATTCTGTCCCCTTGTGGACTAGTCAAGTGAACGATTTCTCCCGCACCTTTGGATAACCCCATCATACTTCCTTAACCAATCCATCCCTAAGATTACATCTATGCCCCAAGATTTTAGGACTACCGGATTGGATGGAAAGTCTATCCCCATAATTCTAAGGTTTACTTGTGGGCACGGATGTCGGCTTTCATATCACCACCGGTGAACTAACAAGCAACGGTTTCTTCATTGGACTCACGGGCATATTATGCTTTGCTACGAACGATCGGTAATGAATGAATGCGTAGCTCCCGAATCAAATAGTACCGTAGCGATTCTGAGTCGATAGGGAACGTACCAAGCACAACCCCGAAGCGTCTTGTGCCTCGCTCCACGCTCATGTTGTGCACCCCGCTTGCGCACATAGTTTTGCTTTGTGCTTTGTTGCTGGAGTACCCGCATTTCCGGGCGCGCCGGGAGTTGATGATTGTCCAATTTTCCGAGTATTACTCCTCCGGGGAGTCTCGCATTCCACGTTTAGGACAGTTGTTAGCATAATGTCCCAACTCGCCACATTTGAAGCATCCATTAGGCTGCACAGGAGTGGTGTTTCTTGCCGGTGCACCCGGGGTAAGAGCTGGGCGGTTCTGTTGGAAGTTTGGGGTGCGAGGAGTTTGCGGGTTGAATCGTTGAGGCTGCTGGAATGAACGCTGCAGCTGCATATTCTGTGGGTGCTTTCCACCATGTCCTCCAGAGCGGAATGATGTATTCTGATGGTAGCTGAAGCGTGGGCGGGTATGGCTGCTGGACTGACCCTGGGATTGAAACTTACGTTTCTGCTCCCCAAGCTCCCTACGTTTATTCTCTAGGCCGATTGCCTTGTTTAACAGAGTGGCGAAATCTGGAAAGGTATGGCTTTGGAGCTGATAATTCAGTGGTCCTATCAATCCATCAAGGAAGCGTTCTTGCCTTTTCGGGTCTGTGTTGACCTCGTCTGGAGCATAACGAGACAACTGAGTAAACTTGTCAAGGTATTCGTTTACAGACATATTGCCCTGTTTCAGAGCAAGGAACTCTCTCTGCTTAAGCTTCAATACCCCATCAGGGATGTGGTGAGCGCGAAAAGCATCCCTGAACTGCTGCCATGTAATGGTGTTAGGCGCAGGGTGAGCGACTGTGTAAGCATCCCACCAATCCGATGTCTGCCCTTCCAGGCGTCCTGAAGCATAAAGAACCATTTCTCGGTCATTACACTGAGCCCTCTCCAACTTTTTGGTAACGTTTTCAACCAATCGTCAGCATCTAGCGGATCGGTTGAGTGGGAGTAGGTGGGAGGGTGGTGGCTCATGAACTCCTTATGCTTGTCTCTTGGAGCAGGTGGTGGTGGTGGAGGTGGTGCCTGCGGCTGATTTTGCTGGGCTTGTATGTTCTGCACTGCGGCAGTGAGGTTCTGAATCAGCTGCATCTGGGCAGCGAAAAATTGCTGGGTAGCGGGATCCATTGCGGGATTGAGTGGGGGAGGTGGCACCGGGTTTTGCTGGTTGGCTATGTGTGCCCGAATAACTAGTAGGACGTCCTATCCTCCTCCTGACCTGGTGTTTACCATCTGATTGTTAGAGAAAGATATTTCAGATAAAAATATCGAACTGATGTATAAAGAAGTAAGTTTGACTTAAGGAATCAGCATGATTTTCTTTTCTGTGACAGATTCGGTTGTATCCCTTAGTATCCTTCTTCAAAAATTATGAATTTTTGCCAGGCCGTGTAGAACCCATTTATGAAACTAACCCCACTAGTTTTATCCCATTTGGAGATCCACAACTTCAGATAAAATTCGAACACCGCAGCTGTGTTAGCATGGTTTTACAGATTCTGTTAGCCCCATTGTTCTGTTTATATCTCGCTGTATATTAATCCTCTGGTGCTGAATTTTGGACAGAGGTTGATCCACAAAATTTGTGAACCAACCCAATTGGATTTAGGTCAATCGGAGTTCTGTAGATTGAGTTATGATAAAAACATTGCTGTGCTGTCAAGGAGCTGCGCGAACAGATTTTATACGATTGATTTGGTTTGATAAGTAAGGTAGAAGACAACTTGGAATTGAACCCCAACTAACCATTAACTTAACATGATTTTTCTTGTTGCATTTGTGGCCATCACTCCACAATACAACTCACTCACACAAAGATCCAAATCCTACATGGTTCAATCAACAACTTATTACAATCGTTCGTCCGGCGGCGAACGTCTACCGGAAAAACAAAAAGAGGGTGGATATCCTAGTTCCTATTCCACCGAAGGCTAGTGGTTGCTGCTGGAGTGCCGTATCGAAGTCTTTTGCGTGGAGGAGAACGGAAAGGACAAGATGCTTCTGCTTCATCGGGTGGCTGCTGTCCCGCCAGCTGAGCTTCCATATCCTTGCCTGTGCATTCTGTAGCTCCTGATGTGTCCTATCCAACTCTGCTGTCGCTCCCTCCAAGTCTGTGTTAAGAGCTGCCGTCACTCTAGCAAGTATATCAACACGGCTATCTCGGAAGTCCCCCATAGGTATCACGGTGTTTTCTGTACCACTGACTCTGCTGGGGACGAATCGGAAGTCCGTGCCTTTTAAGCGATCGCGGAATGTGTTGCTGATAGACCATAGTGCTCTCCTCGCGGCATCGTTGATAGCGAGGCGCTTCGAGGGAAAATGTCTTTGTGTAGGGGTGAATGGTACGGGTCCTCCATCTTCCCGCTCGTGCCGTGGCAACCCCGACATGGACCTCTCGTGGTATAATAATCTCTCATCCCCGGCTCTACATAGTGCTTGGTGATGTACAACGATCTCACCGCATACTCTATCTCCCGCAACAACTCCTCCAATAGCTCACGAACGGAGCGTCCGGGCCGATGTATGTGTGTTCATGATACTCGGCCCCCGTGATACCTATGCTCATCACCTTGCTGGTCTCCATTTTCATTGTTATTGTTGTTGTCCTCATTCTGATTATCATTGTTGTCCTCTCCGTTGCCTGCAGCACTGTTGTCATCCTCCAATCCTTCTATGTCCACATCCTCTTCTTCTTCACTCTCCTCATCTTCTTCACTGGAACTATCTTCACTGCTACTAGAATTATCTCCGGAGTCATCTGGATCATTCCCTGCAGCATTTTGTTCAAGCTCTTCTCCTTCTTCCACATCTGGTTCTGGTACAGCTTCAACCTCTGGTGGAAATATTATGTCTCCATCTGCATTAACTTCCAGAAAAACCCCATCATATAGCTGTGGATGTTCCTCTGCATCATCATCTTCAAACACGATCTCCTCTGGATCCTCCTCATCATTTTCCTGATGCTGCACTGCCTGATATCCTCGCTCCACGCCTCCGGTCAGAATCGTACCGGATAGTCTCCAACCTCCTGCTGCATCTCCTCTAGCTGGGCCTCCTCCGGGACTACTGGGTAGCGTGGAGCCAACTGCCCTGAAGGAAGGCGACCACCGGTGCTCTTGCGGGCAGTTTGACGAGTCCTGGCCATCTGTTAAGGGAAAGTGAACTCAGCATAGAGGAAATCAAAATGATGCAAATTTTCAACAAAGGAACAAGAACAAATTAGATTTTTATGCGAAAATAAGGTGGTTTTGAAGGATGACAGAATGATCTAGAACATGAATCCTTAAATTTCGTCCATTTCTAACTAAGGTCTGCGTTCCTACGATCAACAGCCCTACGATACCACTCTCTGTCACACCCGATTTCGAAGAGGAACCAAGTGCATCTCATATGTGCGCCGGGATCGGTTCACACACATATGATAGACAAATATGAGTGAAATATCATAAACATTATTCAAACATATTTCAAAGTTTAACCACTTATTACACTCATGCGGGAGACTCGAAGGTCTCTAACAACGGAAAACGATAACTACTCGTCGAGTCCTCGTCTTCCGCTCCCACGAGCACTTGATCGGGGTCCGCAAGCCTCACGGCTCATCGAAGTCGTCATAGAACTCCCCTCCAAAGTTTTCCTCCGAACGGCGATAAGCAAGGCTAAGCGCACTTATGGTTGGAGCTCGGCAAGTGGGGGAAAATGCAAGGCTATCAAGGATATGCTAAGGTTGTGCAGCGGTTTAGCATTTTAATGTTGGTCAAGTTTTAATTAAAGAACACCTAGTTACTAAGTGTAAGTTCGTACCAACCCACTTAAGAAAACTTAAGTACCAAAACAGCCCAAGCTCAACGAGCTTCACCAACCACGATTTATCTCGTCTTTAAGTTTATTAATCATGTGAGGGTCCAAGCCGCTCATGACCGTGAGCACGGCTGATCGATCAGTTTTACACTCTGCAGAGGTTTAAAACCGATCGATCAGCCGTGCTCACTACTCATGAGCGGCTTGGACCCTCACATGATTAATAAACTTAAAGATGAGATAAATCGTGGTTGGTGAAGCTCGTTGAGCTTGGGCTGTTTTGGTACTTAAGTTTTCTTAAGTGGGTTGGTACGAACTTACACTTAGTAACTAGGTGTTCTTTAATTAAAACTTGACCAACATTAAAATGCTAAACCGCTGCACAACCTTAGCATATCCTTGATAGCCTTGCATTTTCCCCCACTTCCTGAGCTCCAACCATAAGTGTGCTCAGCCCTTCTTGCTTATCGCCGTTCGCAGGAAAACTTTGGAGGGGAGTTCTATGACGACTTCGATGAGCCGTGAGGCTTGCGGACCCCCGCCAAGTGCAGTGCCCGTGGGAGCGGAAGACGAGGACTCGACGAGTAGTTATCGTTTTCCGTTGTTAGAGACCTTCGAGTCTCCCGCATGAGTGTAATAAGTGGTTAAACTTTGAAATACGTTTGAATACTGTTTATGATATTTCACTCATTTTTGTCTATCATATGTGTGTGAACCGATCCCGGCGCACATATGAGATGCACTTGATTCCTCTTCGGAAATCGGGTGTGACAGAAGTAGAGGGTACATGCGTGGTCGGAGCTTCACCATCATCACCATCATCCTTTCCAACGCATCATCCTCCTCGTCCCCAAAGATCTTCTTGCCAACTTCATCATCACCCGCACACTCAAAGACGGACGAATTGCACGGTTGTGTCTCGTCGAAGGTCACCTCGCAAGTCTCCATGACTAGGTTAGTATCAAGGTTGAGCACACAAAATGCTCTAGAATGACTAGCATAACCCAAGAAAATCCCATCGGAAGACCTCGACTCAAACTTATCAAGCCTACCCTTTTTGAGAATGAAACACCAACAACCAAAAGCTCTGAAATGGCTCACTATAGGAGCTCGCCCGTGCATAAGCTCATAGCACATCTTGTTCAAGAAGTCCCTCGGAAAAATCCAGTTCCCAACATGGCAAGCGATATTCACCGCCTCGGCCTAATATCTCCTCGCAGTCCTATGGTCATCAAGCATCATCCGAGCCATCTCACAAAGGGAACGATTTTTCCTCTCAACCACACAATTCGACAAGCCACATATTGTAGGATCTAGGATACCGACTAGAGGGGGGGTGAATAGGCGGTTTAAAAAACTAAAACCACAACACTAGAGAAATTTAATTAGAACCACAAGAGGGAATAAATCTCTACCTACTCTATTCCTATGTTGGGGGTTTTGCGGCCTAGGGTGACAAGATAAACAACAATCTCTAGAAAAATAATGCTCAAAGTAAAGTGCTAGAAAGGAAATTGAGTAAAGAGATAACCAAGCACAAGAGACGAATTTTATCCCGTGGTATCGATGACTTGCCGGTCACCCCTAATCCACGTTGAGGTGGATTCAATGTTCAACCGCTCCTTTATCAAGATACCACTTGATCTTGAGCCGGTTAGAACAAGAGAACCACTCCACACCTCGATTCCACTAGAGTTGCTCTTTACCGCTCCGGTGAGGTGAGCACAATACCTCTCACAACATGAAATCCGGAGCCACGCACAATCTTCTTGCGAGCTTCACCGGATTCTTCTACCACCAAGCCGTCTAGGAAGCGGCAACTTCCAAGAGTAACAAATCAACCACTTGCTTGATGATTCCCTAGTGCCACAAAGATCAAAACCTTGATGCAATGCACTAGAAACTCTCAATCTCACAAAGAATACCACCACTAAGTCAAGTGAGTGAGAGAGAAGGGAGAGAGAGCTCTACAAGGGAGTATGAACCTTTAAAAGTGCCAAGAGAGACTCTCCAACCCCGGCTTGGAGTATAAATACTCCCCCTTTCCGCTACTAGCCGTTAGACACAAAACACGTGCCTCGCGGACCGTCCGCGATGCCCTCGCGGACGGTCCGCGTTTGAATTCCAACGGTAAAATCGCTAGGTCAACGGGGCCGAGGTGGCCGTGCGCCGGGCCGGCCGGGACCGTCCGCCGAGCTACGCGGACCGTCCGCCCGGCCCACGCGGGACTGTCCGCGGGCCGGCCGCGGACCGTCCGCCCGGACCCCGACCAGCACCTCGTTCGTTGCAAATAACGGACCGTCCGCGTACCTCGCGGACCGTCCGCTCGGTCCGGCGGGACCGTCCGCCCGGTCCCCGCGGACCGTCCGCCCCGAAGCGCATTTTCTCAAAATCTTTTGCCAAAAACTCGCTTATTAAATAAAAATCAACCACCCACGGACCGTCCGCCCGAAGGGCCCGGACCGTCCGCCGAATGCCGTAAAACTTGTTTTTCTTTTGATTCTCAATGAAAACCTTTTACCAAGAGAAACCACCACTCATCTAAATGCAATGCATGCAAACTTTTGATCCAAGTGGCACTATGGAAAGTCAAGCCAATGAAATTGATCCCTCTTGATAGTACGGCTATCTATCCTATTAACCCGGTCATATAACATCCTCTAATCACCTTATGACCGGTAAAAGCAAAACCCTAACTTTTACCTTTGCCTTGAGCCCTTTCCAACATAAGTCAACCAAGACCTTCTCATGTTCCCCACATGATCTCATCGTTTCACCGGACTAACCTATTCTTATAGCTCAAATAAAATTGTTAGTCCATAATGATTGTCGTTAATTACCAAAACACGAATTAGGGGCCTAGATGCCTTCAATCTCCCCCTTTTTGGTAATTGATGACAACCATTTAAAGGAGTGATATAATAAAGGTTTTGTGTCTTGGAATCACTTACTCTTCTCAAATAAATTCAATAAGTATATAGAGTAATTGTTTCCAAAAACAAGAAAATAGAGATAACTACCCCTACATATGTGCATGTAATTTCCATTTGATTTTCACATATATGCAGAAATATGATAAAATTTTGACGGAGTTTCCCTACAAAATAGAGATCAAAGCAACAACCACAAGGATATATCCAAAGGAATTAAGGGTTAGCATCAAAAACTACTATAGGAACTAGAACAAAGCAAGATCATAATTAAAGATCCTCACAAGATAGCCACAAGTTCTAGTTCTCAAATACATCACAAGTCTCACAAAAAATATTACAAGCCACACGAAGTTCATGCAAGACCGAAATTAAACATGTAAATGCAATGCAAAGAGTTCCAAATCCATGCAAGCAAAGTGAGCTCCCCCTAGAAATCACACACTCCTCCAAATCTCTCTCCCCCTTTGGCATCAAATACCAAAAGGGCCTAGTCATCCTGTGGCGGCGGCGGAGGAGGATAGAATGGCGGAGGGGGGGGCAGAACTCTGGTGGTGGAGCAGGAGCCGGATAGTAATGATAAAAATGATCTCTGAAATCCCCAAAAGCTGTGTTCAGGGTATGGACATCGTGCTGAAGCTGTGTCTGCTGATCATGTAACTGCCGGTACTTGCTCGGAGGTGGACATTTGAGAGAATCTATCATTGAGGGCACTGAGATCATTCTGAAGATCAGTCTGCATTTCACCCAACCGCTGCATCATGGGATCATGCATAGTATTATAGACATGATGACCAAAGGTGTCTAGACTAGTATCAATCTGATGCTGAAAATTCTGCTGCATAGTCTGGAAGGTGTCAGTCATCTGCTGTCCATATGCCTCAAAGTGAGATTGAAACCCCGACTGCATTTGCTGAAACTGAGAATTCATTGATTGTTGAATATTAGCAAAATAGGGATCAAAGTATCCGGCAGGAGGCTCCCACTGTGGCTGCATAGGAGGAACTGGAGGAGGAGGAGGCATAGCATAAGTACCCTCATCAACATTAACATTGCCCAAGTTGCCAACATTTGCATTTTCATCATCACCACCATGAGCCTCAATATTTTCTGCAACATTGTGAGCCTCTGCTTCCTGTCCATAGGGTGTCAATGGCTTGTTCAAAAATGCTTTAGCATTGTAAAATGGGCGATAAAGTTCATGCTTCACATCACATAACCCATTGAATCCTCGTCTTTATCTTGATCAATGACATAATATAGGGGGCAAAATAAATACTATCTCGAACAAGGCGTTTCTTGCAAATCATTTGATCAAGAATAAGCTTCACAACATCAAATCTAGTTCCATTCATAACATAATCAATCACATTCCAATAATGTTCCCGGACTTTATCCTTATTACCACTTTTAGGCATAAAAGTGTGCCTAATGATGTTGTTGATGGCTGCTGGATGGTGTCTAAGTCCTGATGACAGGCAGTTCATTATGGTTGCATTAAGAGTGCCAGGCTCATAAAATACAGCTGTATCTTCAAGAATATCCTCGTTATAAACATCAATACCCTCACTAAAATACTCATAGTTAAGATGATTAGCAGCTGCAAATTCTGCAAATGTGGCTTCATACTCACTTTTACCAGTCATCCATTTCATTTTCTTCCCTATGAAATCCATTTCATAAGTTGCATAGAATTGTCTAACTATTGTATCATTCCAGTCACATCTATGCTGAAGAAATGGTTTTAACCGCAAATTCTCAAATTTTGTTGCCACCCCAGCAAGGACAGTTTTAGACTCAAGATAATCAAAATCAACTCTTTGATGAGAGAAAACCGTGCACTCCATCAAACTACTGAAAAAAGCTTGTTCTTGCACAAGAGTGTGGAAGAATAAATTGTGGGTGTCACGGGGTTGATTATAAGCATTTTCATTTCTAGCAATAGCAAACTCTCTTTGGGTCCACTGCCTTCTAGGAGCTGTGTAATTAACCACATCAATAATTTCAACATTGTTACCTCCCCCTTGACTTATCTCATCTTCATCCATCATGAATGAGGCACTTGCCGCTTCATCGGCCGGATTGAAATCGCTGTCATTTGGATTGTCAGGTTCCTCTTCTTCCTCAGAGGTATCATCTTTTCTCCGCCTCTTCGATGTCCCAACATCCTTGCCCTTCTTCTTTGATGTGACCTTTTTGGTCACCTTTTTGGTGAGAGAAGCTATAGCCTTGCGAGCACCTGTCAAAACCATACATTTCAATGAGTATTAACTTTAGGAAGCAATTTGAATTGATAATGAACCCCATTCGAGAGGGCACCGTGCATGGGAGCCGCAGCCGGAGGCCGCGCGGACCATCCGCGAGGAGGCGGCGGACGGTCCGCCCGGTCCGTGACGGCGGGCGCCCCATGAACAAGTGACACCGATCCTTTCCAACCTCATATCTTCGTCAAAAACCGAAATTTCTTTACCAAAATTTTGCCACAGCACTACATTGATACCCCAAACACATTCACCGAGCCAAAATCTTGAAATCATGGACGAATTTTAGATCACACCTCCAAACCCTAACCACCTCCTTGCTCAAAATCCAAGAGATAGACAGAGAGATTCGAAAAAGTACCCGGATGACATGGTGGAGAACCTCGCGGAGAGTCCGGGGATGTGCTCGGACGGTCCGGGGAGAGCCCCAAGAGAAATCCCCAAGAGAGGGGCTATCACCTTGAGAGAGAGCAAAAGAAGGGAGGAAGAAGCCAACTGCCTTCGGTGGGGAAAAGGGAGAAGACCTGGGTCGATTTCATCCTGCGGTCCTGGGACCCACCCGCGCGCGACACGGGCGGACGGTCCGCGACACCCCCGCGGACGGTCCGCGAGGCGCGCGGACGGTCCGGGCCCCAGGCGCGGACGGTCCGTTAAAGTTTCCAGAACCTCCAGAACCGCACCGTTGCCCCACGAACCACACGGACGGTCCGCGCTGCCCTGGCGGACAGTCCGCCAGGAGCAGCCGGACGGTCCGCCAAGTTGACGCGGACGGTCCGACCTCCCCCTTTTTTTTCAGCGTGAATTAACTTTAACAAGCGATATTTCAAGGATTTCTTTTGGGATCATTGCTCAAGAATAATAAGAGAAATTTATTTAATGATGCAATGTGCTGAGTAATGCTAAAGAAAATATGCATAAGCAAACTTTACGAAACTAAAAAAACAAGAGATAAGTTAGAAATTAATAAGAGAGAAAAGCAAAAACATATGGATAAACACATGTGCTAGTTCTCAAGCCACATTTGAGATGTCAATCACATTTAGCTCATTTCTCAATTTGCAAAACCGAGACTCATCCAAAGGCTTGGTAAATATATACGCCAATTGATCATCCGTGCTTACTCCATCAATCTTGATATCTCCTTTACTCACATGATCTCTAAGAAAATGGTGCCGGATGTCAATATGCTTGGTTCTAGAATGTTGAACCGGATTGTTTGCAATCTTGATAGCACTTTCATTGTCACATAAAAGAGGAATTTCCTTGAATTTCACACCATAGTCAAGAAGTGTTTGCTTCATCCATAGTAATTGAGCACAACAACTTCCCGCCGAGATATATTCCGCTTCGGCGGTTGAAAGAGCCACCGAATTTTGCTTCTTAGATGACCAAGAAACAAGTGACCGTCCAAGCAATTGGCAACCTCCGGAAGTGCTTTTCCTATCAACCTTGCAACCGGCATAATCCGAGTCCGAAAACCCTACTAATTCAAATTGAGCACCCTTTGAATACCAAAGACCAATGTTAGGAGAATACTTTAAATATCTTAAGATACGCTTTACGACGGTCAAATGACATTCTTTAGGAGCGGCTTGAAATCTAGCACACATGCACACACTAAACATGATATCGGGCCTAGATGCGGTAAGATAAAGCAAACTACCAATCATGGACCTATAAAGCTTAAGGTCAACCGGTTTACCTCCCTCATCAAGATCAAGATGTCCATTAGTAGCCATAGGAGTTTTGATGGGTTTTGCATCTTCCATGCCAAATTTCTTTAAGATGTCCCTCACATATTTAGATTGGCAAACAAAAGTGCCTTCCTCCAATTGTTTGATTTGAAGACCAAGGAAGAAACTCAATTCACCAATCATAGACATTTCAAATTCCCTAGACATCATTTCTCCAAATTCTTTACAAAAATCTTCATTAGTTGAACCGAAGATGATATCATCAACATAAATTTGACAAATAAAGATGTCGTTTCCAATTTTCTTGGTGAACAATGTAGTGTCAACCTTTCCAATTTTAAAGCCATTTGAAAGAAGAAAGTCCCGAAGCCTTTCATACCAAGCACGAGGGGCTTGTTTCAACCCATATAATGCCTTAGAGAGCTTGTACACATGATTAGGCTTTGT
The DNA here is from genome assembly GCA_947561735.1 of Cenchrus americanus. Lineage (NCBI taxonomy): Eukaryota > Viridiplantae > Streptophyta > Magnoliopsida > Poales > Poaceae > Cenchrus > Cenchrus americanus. The sequence goes on from OX387240.1 coordinate 141,204,210, forward strand.
AGGATCTTCAAAACCGGGAGGTTGCTCAACATATACTAGTTCACTAATTTTCCCATTTAAGAAAGCACTTTTGACATCCATTTGATATAACTTGATGTTGCGGGAACAAGCATAAGCAAGCAAGATTCTTATGGCCTCAAGTCTAGCTACGGGAGCAAAAGTTTCATCAAAATCCAATCCCTCTACTTGAGTATAACCTTGAGCAACTAATCTTGACTTGTTCTTTACAACAATACCATCTTCATTTTCTTTGTTACGGAAGACCCATTTAGTACCAATAACATTATGATTCTTGGGTCTTTCAACTAACTCCCAAACTTCATTTCTAGTGAAATTATTTAATTCTTCTTGCATGGAAATAACCCAATCCGGATCATTAAGTGCTTCATCTACACGCTTAGGCTCATGGAAAGAGACAAAAGAATAATGTTGACAAAAAGAAGCAACACGAGATCGAGTTTGAACACCCTTACTAATGTCACCCATGATTTGATCAATAGGGTGATCTTTGGCGACTTGATGATGAATTCTTGGTTGATCAATTTGTTCTTGAGTTGATGGAGAAGGTGTGGTTATATGGGCTATTTGATTATCTTCTTGAGATGAGTCATTATTGCTTGAGTTACCATCTTGTTCAACATGATCATTTGTTGTGGAAGTGGATGGGTTAGCTTCAATAGATACCAATGGATCTTCATCATCATCTTCTTCTCTAGGCATGATATCCCCAATTGCCATAGTCTTCATTGCTTTGCTTAATTTTTCGCCTCTCACATCATCTAAATTCTCTTTTTCATCTTGAGAGCCCAAAGTTTCATCAAATTGCACATCATATGCTTCCTCAACAAATCCTTTAGACTTGTTGTATACTCTATAGGCTTTGGAATTTGAAGAATATCCAAGAAGAAATCCCTCATCACATTTACTTTGAAATTTAGACAATCGAGATCCTTTCCTCAAGATATAGCACTTACAACCAAAGACCCGGAAATATGAGATATTTGGCTTTCTTCCATTTAGAAGTTCATAAGGTGTTTTATTAAAGAATCTATGACAATATAACCTATTAGAGGCATGGCAAGTGTGTTGATAGCTTCGGCCCAAAAACAATCCGAAACTTTGTACTCATCTAGCATTGATCTTGCTATCTCAATTAAGGTTCTATTTTTCCTCTCAACAACACCATTTTGTTCCGGTGTATATGTAGTTGAAAACTCATGCTTGATTCCTTTCTCATCACAAAACTCTTCAACATTGGTGTTCTTGAATTCACTACCATTGTCACTTCTAACTTTCTTCAATTTTAGCTCAAATTCATTTTCGGCTCTTCTCACAAATGACTTGAATATATCACATATAATAGCTTTGTCATGAAGAAAGAATACCCATGTGTATCTTGAATAATCATCCACGATTACAAGACAATAGGTATTGCCACCAATGCTTCTATAGGTAGTAGGACCAAATAAATCCATATGTAGTAATTCCAATGGTCTTGAGGTTGACATAGTACTCTTGCTAGGATGTGAGTTGGCAACTTGCTTTCCGGCTTGACAAGCACTACATAATTTATCTTTCTCAAATTTCACATCTTTCAAGCCAAGAACTAAGTCATGTTTCACCAATCGGTTGAGTTGTTTCATACCAACATGGCCAAGTCTTCTATGCCATAACCATCCCATAGAGGCCTTTGAGAATAAGCAAGTAGTCAAATTTGCCTTTTTCGATGAGAAATCCACTAGATATAAGCTCTCATGACGAAAGCCCTTAAAAATAGAATCTTTCCCATCAAGTGAGGTTACCTCAAAATCATTACTAGTGAAAGTACATTTATAGCCATTATCACAAAGTTGAGCAATAGATAGCAAGTTGAAATTAAGAGAATCAACTAACAAGACATTAGAGAGATTATAATCTTTAGAGATAGGTATTTCACCAATGCCTTTTACGCCTCCTTTGCTATCATCTCCAAAAGTGATGTTATCAAAATCTGAAATGTCTTCATCAAGATGAGAGAATATTTTCCTCTCACCGGTCATGTGGTTTGTACAACCACTATCAATTACCCAATGTCTTCCTCCGGCTTTATAGTTCACCTACAAAAGAAATTACTTTGTTTTAGGTACCCAAATTGTCTTGGGTCCTTCAATGTTAGTGACCAAAATTTTAGGCACCCAAATAGATTTCTTTTTACTACTACCAAGAGAGCGACCAACATAATGAGCACAAACAACACCCTTTGAATCTTTCTTAAGAATATAGTAAGGATCAAAGGATACGGTCTTCTTGCTCTTGCATTGGTGATTCACATCAACCTTAGTCTTACACTTATGACACGTCTTCATCTTTTCTTCTTCCTCAAATGACACACTTGAATTAATAAAGACACTTTTCTTAGAAATGAAAGCCTCTTTTCCTTTCTTGGGCAAGTAACCAAGTGCATCTTTATTTAAGGTGAATTTTTTATTTGTCCAAATACGATTAAACCGTACATGACTTCCAAAATATCGTGCAAGATCATTAGATAAGCACTCAATCTCCTTTTTTAAAGATTCATTCTCCAATAATAGAGAGTCATAAGACATATCCTCACTAATGCAAGAGCTAGTGCTTGTGCTACAAGATGGGTAAGATGAACAAAGAGGAGCATTCAATATATTACATTCAACACCCATACTCATTTTTCCTTTGACATCTTGTGCAAGGAGAGAGTTGTGAGCTTCCTTAAGCTTCTCATGCTCATCTTTTGGAGTTTCCCGAGAAATGTTAAGTGTTTAATGGGAAGTCTTTAGATTTTCATGAGTAGTCTTTAGCTCCTCAAAAGAATTTTGAAGTGAAATATTTTTCAACTCCAAATCCTTCAACTTTGATCTCTCCAAGCGCAATTTGTCATCGGACTTAATAATCATGGGGACAAGATTATCATAAGATAAAGCATTATCATCATTATCACTATCACAATCATCATCGTCATCGTCGATTATTACCTTAGATTCACCTTTTGCCATGAGACAATATGGCTTAGAGAAGAGTGAAGGCGCTTCCTTAATAGCAACCCCGCAAGTCCTCTTGAAGGCTTGTCATCATCTTCTTCATCGAGCTTGCATCGGAATCCCACTCAACAAAATATGCTTGACCATTCTTCTCCTTCTTATAATATTTCTTCCTTTTAGGTACACTCTTCTTGTCTTTCTTCTTGCCATATTTGTCTTCTTTCTTGTTTGGACAATTAATTGATATATGTCCAATTTCACCACAATTGAAGCAATCTTTTCCTTCAAAAGGATTCTTCTTTGAAGATTGCCCCATCTTGCCAAACTTCTCCTTCTTCATGATTCTTTTAAGTCCTTTTACAAGAAGAGCCATTTCTTCATCGGAGTCAATATCTTGGTTCTCATCATCATTTTCCTCTTGAATAGCCTTGGCCTTGAGAGCAATATTTTTCTTCTCTTCATTGATTGATTGGCCTTGAACTTCCTTTTGTGATTGCTTGAATAGATCATGAGTTTGCACTTCACCAAGCACCTCCGTAGGAGTCATCTTACTCAAATCACTCCTCACAAGCAAGGTCACAATTGTCTCATATTTTGCCGGAAGGCACCTAAGGAACTTGTGAGAGAAATCTTTGTTTGATACATCAAAATCAAGACACTTGAGTTCATTCACTATATCATTCAACCGGTTGAACATAGTTGAAACATCTTCATCCTTCTTCATGGTGAACTCATTGAACTTTCCCTTATACACATAAAGTTTTGCCTCCTTAACCGTAGATGTTCCCTCATAAATTTCCATAAGTTTCTCCCATATCTCATTTGCCTTCTCAAGTCCCTTCACTCTATTGAATTCACTAAGAGCAAGAGCATTGTAAAGTACACTCAAAGATCTATCATTGAGTTTTTCATTTTTATCATCTTGATCCGTCTTATTCTTAGAATCCAAAATGACATATCCTTCCATTACAATCTTCCATAATTCTCTTCCCAAGGCCTTAAAGTGAACCTCCATTCTTTTCTTCCAATAGTCATAATTGTTCCCATCAAAGACCGGTGGCTTCCCAACATGAAACTTATCCTCCTCACCCATTTATCCTACTCCGAGATGGTTAAATCTCTCAAATAAGGAGTCCTCGGCTCTGATACCACTTGTAGGATCTAGGATACCGACTAGAGGGGGGTGAATAGGCAGTTTAAAAAACTAAAACCACAACACTAGAGAAATTTAATTAGAACCACAAGAGGGAATAAATCTCTACCTACTCTATTCCTATGTTGGGGGTTTTGCGGCCTAGGGTGACAAGATAAACAACAACCTCTAGAAAAAGAATGCTCAAAGTAAAGTGCTAGAAAGGAAATTGAGTAAAGAGATAACCAAGCACAAGAGACGCATTTTATCCCGTGGTATCGATGACTTGCCGGTCACCCCTAATCCACGTTGAGGTGGATTCAATGTTCAACCGCTCCTTTATCAAGATACCACTTGATCTTGAGCCGGTTAGAACAAGAGAACCACTCCACACCTCGATTCCACTAGAGTTGCTCTTTACCGCTCCGGTGAGGTGAGCACAATACCTCTCACAACATGAAATCCGGAGCCACGCACAATCTTCTTGCGAGCTTCACCGGATTCTTCTACCACCAAGCCGTCTAGGAAGCGGCAACTTCCAAGAGTAACAAATCAACCACTTGCTTGATGATTCCCTAGTGCCACAAAGATCAAAACCTTGATGCAATGCACTAGAAACTCTCAATCTCACAAAGAATACCACCACTAAGTCAAGTGAGTGAGAGAGAAGGGAGAGAGAGCTCTACAAGGGAGTATGAACCTTTAAAAGTGCCAAGAGAGACTCTCCAACCCCGGGCTTGGAGTATAAATACTCCCCCTTTCCGCTACTAGCCGTTAGACACAAAACACGTGCCTCGCGGACTGTCCGCGATGCCCTCGCGGACGGTCCGCGTTTGAATTCCAACGGTAAAATCGCTAGGTCAACGGCTGAGGTGGCTGTGCGCTGGGCCGGGCGGACCGTCCGCCGAGCTACGCGGACCGTCCGCCCGGCCCACGCGGACCCGTCCGCGGGCCCGGCCGCGGACCGTCCGCCCCGGACCCCGACCGGCAGACTCGTTCTCGTTGCAAATAACGGACCGTCCGCGGTACCTCGCGGACCGTCCGCCGCGGTCCGGCGGACCGTCCGCCCGGTCCCCGCGGACCGTCCGCCCTGAAGCGCATTTTCTCAAAATCTTTTGCCAAAAACTCAGTTATTAAATAAAAATCAACCACCCACGGACCGTCCGCCCGAAGGGCCCGGACTGTCCGCCAGATGCCAGAAAACTTGTTTTTCTTTTGATTCTCAATGAAAACCTTTTACCAAGAGAAACCACCACTCATCTAAATGCAATGCATGCAAACTTTTGATCCAAGTGGCACTATGGAAAGTCAAGCCAATGAAATTGATCCCTCTTGATAGTACGGCTATCTATCCTATTAACCCGGTCATATAACATCCTCTAATCACCTTATGACCGGTAAAAGCAAAACCCTAACTTTTACCTTTGCCTTGAGCCCTTTCCAACATAAGTCAACCAAGACCTTCTCATGTTCCCCACATGATCTCATCGTTTCACCGGACTAACCTATTCTTATAGCTCAAATAAAATTGTTAGTCCATAATGATTGTCATTAATTACCAAAACACGAATTAGGGGCCTAGATGCCTTCACATATGGAGAAGAGAACTAATGTTCGAGACCCAAATCATGACAAAAGGTTTCAAAATGAGAGTTTTTAAATTCATTGTGATTGTCGCTACGAATAGCTCGAACAACATCTCCATGTCTCTCGTTCTTCAACCTCAAGATTAGATCTCTCACAAAACCAAACGTCTCCCCCTTGTCGCCCAAAAAGAAGACCCAAGAAGAGCAATCCTCGGACTAATCCTAGCCCACTTAAGCGTGATAACAAGTTAAAACTCAAGTGACTTATTCTCCTATGATATTTCCAAAGCTCGCCAAAACACCAAGAACCAAACAACAAGAAGAACCAACACCTAAGAAAAATCGGCTCGAAAATTTGACCCTCGGGAACTATCGTACACACAATATCGCCTCGAGAATCCAAAACACAAGAACAACCCATTTTGAAACGGACTTCAAACCCCTCATCAAGAAGTTTGGAGACGAGAGAAAAGATTGTACCCCAAAGACTTGACAAGAGAAACACGCCTAAGAGTCACGGACTTACTCACCTTCACCGTGCCCACCGAAAGCACTCTACCTTTCCCATTATCCCCAAAAGTGATGTACTCTTTGGTCATCACCGGGGTGAGGCCGGAGAACCACCGTCGATCTCCCGTCATGTGTCGAGAGCAACCGGAGTCGATCAACCAAAAGCCCTCCATGCCTCCCACCTGCAAAATCAAAAACGAGAGCGATAGTGAGCAAAGGACTCGCACTAGGGTTAGTACAAAACGAATCAAACCAGTGCCTCGCCATTTGCTCAAATGTGGGGTTAGCAAAATCCATCCTATCTCTCCTAGGTGGAACACCCACACGTCCCCTCGGAGGACTACGCGTACCACGAAAGGGAGACCGTGGCCCGTAGCTCCTCTAGGAACGAAAGCTGCGATCGTCCCCCCATACTCGTATGGCCACGAGCAAAGGAATGTCCAAGCAAACTCACCACGCCCAAGCCCAACACACCTACCACCTTCTTCTATGTGGTGGCTCACCTCGAGGCACAACTCATGGCTCTCTCGAGGGTAAATGGTACGCACCATACCCTCGGCCCTCGACACCAACCTAGGCTCGGGCACACCACAAGAAGGGCGGTAGGCCGTCCTTGTTGGCCAAATCTCTAGCCAACCTCTCCCCACGCTTTCTCCCGAAGCAAAACTCAACAAGGTGCCCATCCCTCCCACAATGCTCACAATCGAAGGGTTTTGGTTTTGACTTTGGTTTTGGGTTCTCTTTGGGCTCGGCGTCTCCTCACTAGGTTTCTCCTCACTCGGTTTCTCTCCCTTCTTCCCAAAGGACTCATTCCCCAAGACACTCTTGAACTTGATGGGTTCCGAGAAGTTGTTGGTTTGTGGAGGAAACACGGGTGGAGCCGAGGTTGTGTCTAGTCGGTTCCTAAGATGATTTGGTTTAGGAACAAAGGCATTTTGTGGTGGGTTTTTGGTGACTCGGGATATCACTTTCATCACTTCCCCTCACCCACATTCTTTGCCCCAAGCACTTCCCCATCCCGGCACTTGTATGTTTGATCATTATCCTTAACCGAGGCTCATGACCGGACAACCAACCCATCGCCTTTCGAGCTCATCATTCACATCCCGCAAGCGATCAACATAATGTTCAAGCTCCATATTCTTCACAACATTTATTTCACAAGTGCAGAAAATTGTAGGAATAGGAGCTTTCAACGAGCCTCTAGAGATCTAGCATACACAAGCGAAACATCTAGCTTCTCACGCAAAACAGACAAGATGTACAAGCACCAAGCAAGGAGGACCTAGATTTCATCTCATCTAGTTCAACCCTAAGCACATCTAGTTCTTCAATCTTTGAGGCATACTTCTCCTTAAGCACGATCAATTCACCAAGGAAAGTGGAACAATCGGTGCATTCAGGTTCATTTGTCACAACGGGAGCAGGACTTAAGGGAATCTATCAAGAAATCAAAGACTCCGGCTCAACCACCTTCTTCTCATCCTCTCCAAGCAAAGACCTATACTCCCTCTTCTCCTTGTTGGTCTTTCTAAGCACATCATCACGGTTATCAAGCAAGTCATTCAACCTAGCATTCTCCGCTATCAAGAAGGATGGGCCATTATTTACCTCTTCCTCGGAGTCGGAGCCCGAGTCATCTTTTTGCTCTTCTTGCTTGCGGTGCTATGTGCCATGCCGCAAAAGCCTTGGGCGGCGAAGCACAAGACGTTGATGTTCTTGCCCGATCGCTTGCCCGTGTGCCGGTTCTCTTCTTCATCACTTGAGCTTGATAAAGAGTAACGGCAGCCTTGAGTCGATGTCGCTTGCACCGGCCACCATCGCTCGCTCCTTCTTCTTGTGACCACCACTCTTCCTTGGCCTCCGCTCGGACTTGTTCTTGCCCTTGTAGTCGTCCCTCGAGTGGTGCTTGTGGTCGGCCCTCGAACGGTGCTTGTGCTAGGGTTTGACCTCCATGGCTTCCGGACACTCGCCGATGAAGTGCCCGTGCTTCCCGCAGCGGTAGAACATGGCCGAGCTCCTCCGAGCATTCTTTCGGTTCGTGTACATGCGCTCGAACCGCTTGCTCAACAACGCGAGCTCCTCCTCGGCCAAAGACATCGAACTCCTCCTCTAGCATGGACACAAGGCAAGACAAAGAAAATTGTCTTGAAGACATGTTGGCATTAGTCCTTGAACCGGATACGAGAGCCCGACTATGGGGATCGGTTGGGTTCTCGATCTTTGCACGCACCCCGGATTCACCTCGGACGACTTGAGCTTGGAAAACAGCTCATCCACCGTGAGGCTCTCATACTTCTCCGACTCTAGAATGGCCTCGACCTTCCCACTCCACACGGTACGATCTAGAGAATGCAAGAGCTTGACAGCCCGTCATGGTCATCATACGCCGAAACATGACATCTATGGACTCACCGGGGAGATGAGTGAAGTTCTCGTACTCGCCCGGTAGGTTTCAAAGAGCCGAGCCCGAACCCGAGCATTCCCGGCATGAGCGTTCTTCGGCCTACTCCCAAATCCCGCACGCCAAATCCTCTGTCCGAACCCGTTCGAATTCGGATTCACACAGAGAACAAGACAGGTAGTCGACCGCCTTGTTGTTGGCGTCGAACATGTCCCTCGATCTTGGAGCGAGGAAGTTCATCGGATGAACATAAGCCGTGTTCACCGTGACATCCCACAGATCCGACCCGTGACGCGGAGGAAAGCGGCCATCCGCCTTTGCAACATATGGTAGTTTTACCATCGAAGTGTGGAGGACCCGAACCCCGTTCCCGGTACATCATCTTTGGATCTTAGACTGGTTAGAATCATGAAGATCCGTAACCGACTCGATACTAATGGGGAGGTGGGTTCCCGATCTTCCGTCGGTGGAGATACCTATCGATTTGGTGGAGATGTCACACAAACGATCCGGCTTCCAATCAACACGACTAGAACCCCGCAATTGCAGCACCACTTCTCCTCCGGTTATCAACCATGCACCGCACGATTGACCTCGCCACGAGGGCTAATCCTTTCCCGAGAATCGAAAGACACAAGCAAGAACAAGAAAGAAACACAATCCGGAAAATTGCGGATGAATGATTAAGCTCACAAGTTGGGGTCTCACAAACCGATCGAGCGGCGAACTGTTCTTGACAGAATGACTTAAGCAAAACCCGAGTTTCTAAGGTGACGGCTACCGAGTACAAGAGGAGGGGGGCTTCCTAGGGTTTGGGGCGACCTAGGAGGGGCGCCCTCAACTTGGGCCTAAAGCCCAACCAAACTGTCGACGCAGCACTTTGGCAGATTCTGGATGTCAACTTGTTTCGACGATTCCCGTTGACTCGGAACGAATTTTGGCATGAGACCGGTGCCATTGGAAGCTCTATGAAATTCTGCTTCCAACCATATATAGAACGTCCAAAACCGACTCCGTATGCGACCTGGCCGTTCGTTTTATTGCGCACTGCTCCTGGACTCCGAACTGGACTCGAACTTGAATTGCTTTTGGCCTCCACCTCGGGGACTCGAACCGGACTTGAATTGCTTTTGGCCTCCACCTCGGGGACTCGAACCGGATCAACCTTGGACCTCCTTGTTGACTTGGAAACCCTTGTTGGACTTCTTCTACTCCATTCCATGCACCAATCATGGTCGTATGCATGAGTGTCATGTCCTCATCATTCTTAATGGGGACGTGGGTTCCCGATCTTCCGTCGGTGGAGATAGCTATCGATTTGGTGGAGATGTCACACAAACGATCCGGCTTCCAATCAACACGACTAGAACCCCGCAAGCGCAGCACCACTTCTCCTCTCGGTTATCAACCATGCACTGCACGATTGACCTCGCCACGAGGGCTAATCTTTGCCTGAGAATCGAAAGACACAAGCAAGAATAAGAAAGAAACACAATCTGGAAAATTGCAGATGAATGATTAAGCTCACAAGTTGGGGTCTCACAAACCGATCGAGTGGCGAACTGTTCTTGACAGAATGACTTAAGCAAAACCCGAGTTTCTAAGGTGGCGGCTACTGAGTATAAGAGGAGGGGGGCTTCCTAGGGTTTAGGGCGACCTAGGAGGGGCGCCCTCAACTTGGGCCTAAAGCCCAACCAAACTGTCGACGCAGCACTTTGGCAGATTCTGGATGTCAACTTGTTTCGACGATTCCTGTTGACTCGGAACGAATTTTGGCATGAGACCGGTGCCATTGGAAGCTCTATGAAATTCTTCTTCCCACCATATATAGAAAGTCCAAAACCGACTCCGTATGCGACCTGGGCGTCCATTTTATTGCGCACTGCTCCTGGACTCCGAACTGGACTCGAACTTGAATTGCTTTTGGCCTCCACCTCGGGGACTCGAACTGGACTTGAATTGCTTTTGGCCTCCACCTCGGGGACTCGAACCGGATCAACCTTGGACCTCCTTGTTGACTTGGAAACCCTTGTTGGACTTCTTCTACTCCATTCCATGCACCAATCATGGTCGTATGCATGAGTGTCATGTCCTCATCATTCTCCCCTTCTTGATGAAAAGCCGTCCTCGGCGTCGATTGTACTTGGAACTGATCCTGCACAACACAAGAGCGAACGGGATTTTGGAAACCAAAGAAATCAAAATTATTGTGAGGAAGAATGTCACCATTTCCCCAATTGGTGAATATGTCATCTTGCATATAAAATTTAGCGAGCATGTAAGCATCTGGATCGGATGACACATAATATTTGGCAACACTACCCTGCAAAAGATTAGTACCAACAAAAGACAAAGTAGGCATAGGTAGCAACCAGCAATGCTCCCCTTCTTGGAAGTAAACTTGTTTCACATAAACTGAACTAGAGAAAAGTGAATGAATATGTGTAGTGTGGCTGCCCTCTAGTGGATCAAAATTGAGCACAACAAAAGGATAATTCAAATTTTCACAAATGTACACTCGATGTATCATATATTTTCCTTTGTTGTCATATTTGCCAATAACATGATATGAATGTCTAGACAACCATGGAAAATCAGCATGTGCAAAAATTCTCTCTTCTAAACAATCTAGATTACACAAATCATCGAATTCAATGTAACCCAAAGTATGTAAAGAAGACAATAATTTTTGCTCATCATGTGCACTAGCAATAGGACTAACATGTTTATATCTAGCAGAAGTGTTTGGTTTCAAAACATGTAAAACTAAAGCATTTTCAAACAATTCATCTTTATCACAAGGAATATCAAGCGAATCATCATGTGACATAGATAAATCTAGAGAGTGTTCCACTAACAATTGCTCTTGGATAGCATGGTGTGTGGAAAAATTCAGCATATTATGACAATTCTCACCTTCTATAATTATAGCACCATGGTCATTACCTGTGTCCTCGGTAGAAATATCAAGTGCACTTTGTGAAGTGGTGGTTCTGAATTTTCACATGAGGATGTGAGCTCGTCATTTTCTTCTATGTCATCCTTGTCCTCTTGCTTTTGTTCGTAATCCCGCAAAAGGTTAGGTGGAGCAAGAGATACAACAATGGACTGATCCTCTAAACTAATCACCTTATCATATGAATTTAATGTAGGAGGTGGATGAACAAAAGTTTCGCTCATAAGAATTTTCATAGCATTCCAAATTTGAGGTTTATCGAATTATTTAAAGACTCCCACCAAGATAAAGATGAGTGTCGCAAAACACTAGCTGCATTTTTTACCTTCCTCCTTGGACACATAAAATGAGTAGCAAATATTTCTTCAATGGCAATTTCCCACTCCATATATGCATCAACACCCACACCATTGTATGTTGGTGAATATGAAGAATCTGTCATGGCTAGAAGATAGAAAAAAAACAACACAAACGGTGAAGTTTATCCCTAATAATCTCACTACACACTCCTCTCAGGTGGAACACCGGAACACACTCTATTGTGTCCTACCAAGCTCTTACAAGTATCCGACGAAATTCCAAGCAAATGATACTTACCAAAGGGAGTGAAACCACGATTGCAAGGTCAAAGCCGTATTGATCGAAGAAAGTATGTGCAACTTGGGAGGCCAAAATATAATATGAAGGATTAGCAAATATCGAATGCAGATTAGCGAAGTTCAATAAGTGTCCAAGGCACAAGTCACAATTGCTGGCTAAGACGGGTCCTATCGTAGCACAACAAGGTAAAAATAACATGGAACGATGGACAAAACTCAAAGAACTTAGCAGAATGGCAGTTCAGTAAATAGAGCAGTTTTTTTCAGCACCGGTAGAAATAAAAAACGGGCGCTTCCAAAGGGGTACCAGGAAACGAGTTGATCTTTGGACAAATTTTTTACCACTGAACTAAGATCACCAAAGATGGAAGCACAAGAAAAATCACCTGAAACAAAGGTGTATTGCGGCCTAGGGAAATTCCGGAACTTTTTCGAAAATCCCTCGAAACGAGTAAATGAATTTTTTCTTTTTCTTCCTGATTTTTTTGAATTTTTTGAGAACGGCAAAACCGACAAAGATGGTGAATCGTATGTGCAACTTTTCGTTGCCAAGCTCCTGTAAAAATTTGAGCCAAAACGGAGCACCGAGCGAAAAGTTATGCCCGTTTTATGGAAGGTCACTCAACCTATGTTTTCCAAAAGGCACAAATCGGCGGGGAAACGCGCGGTGGCTATGGAACGCAGGGGCACAATCCTCCCTGGTATAAGACGTAGGTATTGCAAGATTATGAATCAAGGAGGGCTCAAAGGCGGTTTGCAACCTATCTATGGTCGGCGTGGCGAGAATTCACACGGGGGCGGCTAGCGAGGGCAAGTCGAATGATGTGGTGGCTCGACTTGTAATCCGGAAAAGGTGGATGGGCTAGCGGCGGAAACAAAACAGCGACGACGCGGTTGAACTACGATGATGAAGACAACCTAAACCAGCAACAAGACTCGAACACGGACACAAACTCAACAAAGTAATCTGAAAACGAAATTGCGAGGCTAAAAACTAGGGTTGTAGGACAACGGAAATTTTTTTAAGCTTTTTGTGGACTATGGGACGAAGGCGAAAACACTCAAAACTAGGGTAAGCCTGATGGTGATACCTGAGTCTCTGATTACCACTTAATGGGGACGTGGGTTCCCGATCTTCCGTCAGGTGGAGATAGCTATCGATTTGGTGGAGATGTCACACAAACGATCCGGCTTCCAATCAACACGACTAGAACCCCGCAATCGCAGCACCACTTCTCCTCTGGTTATCAACCATGCACTGCACGATTGACCTCGCCACGAGGGCTAATCCTTGCCCGAGAATCGAAAGACACAAGCAAGAACAAGAAAGAAACACAATCCGGAAAATTCCGGATGAATAATTAAGCTCACAAGTTGGGGTCTCACAAACCGATCGAGCGGCGAACTGTTCTTGACAGAATGACTTAAGCAAAACCCGAGTTTCTAAGGTGGCGGCTACTGAGTATAAGAGGAGGGGGGCTTCCTAGGGTTTGGGGCGACCTAGGAGGGGCGCCCTCAACTTGGGCCTAAAGCCCAACCAAACTGTCGACGCAGCATTTTGGCAGATTCTGGATGTCAACTTGTTTCGATGATTCCCGTTGACTCGGAACGAATTTTGGCATGAGACCGGTGCCATTGGAAGCTCTATGAAATTCGGCTTCCAACCATATATAGAACGTCCAAAATCGACTCCGTATGCGACCTGGACGTCCGTTTTATTGCGCACTGCTCCTGGACTCCGAACTGGACTCGAACTTGAATTGCTTTTGGCCTCCACCTCGGGGACTCGAACCGGACTTGAATTGCTTTTGGCCTCCACCTCGGGGACTCGAACCGGATCAACGTTGGACCTCCTTGTTGACTTGGAAACCCTTGTTGGACTTCTTCTACTCCATTCCATGCACCAATCATGGTCGTATGCATGAGTATCATGTCCACATCGATACTAATTGAAGGACCGATTAGGCGACCGGAGTGGGGGGAAGTGAATGGGAGCCGATAAAAACTCTTCTCCAAGGAGAGAACTCGACCTATACCCTAAAATCACAACCAAGGATTCCCACACGAGTTTGTCAAGGTCGCGTAGTCACGGCGGACCTACCAACCCTAGGAACAAACCTCAAACGAACCCAAAGCGAAAGGCATCTCACATAGCATTTTCATGATTTACAAATTAAACATGGTACATGAAGTGCCTTTGCGGCAAAAAGAAGCTTAGGCTTCTCCACAAAGTAGCATGTAGGCTAAACATTCATGATGATAAATGGATATTTGATCCCAAATGAAAAGAACACGGTTCCAAGCACAAATTAAGCAATTTATAGCCATAATGTCACACCCGATTTTCCGTAGAAAATCGAATGCATCTCATATGTGTGGCAGGATCACAATTTCACACATATGATAGACTCATGAGTGTAATATCACAAGACATTGCTCAAAACATACGAAAAGGTTTATTAACTTTTATTACACTCACGAGGGTAGACATGAAGGTCTTTACACGGACAACGATAACTATGAAGACGCGACTCCATCTTCATCTTCCACAGGCTTCTGACTGGTTGATCGCATCCTTAGAACTCCTCGTAGTCGATGAAATACTCCACTCCGGGGTTCTCGCTCCGAACAACGTAAGCAAGGGTGAGCACTCTTATGGTTGGAGCTCAGCAAGTGGGGGAAAATGCAAGGCTATCAAGAATAGGCTAAAGTTCTGCAGCAGTTAGCATTTTTAATGTTGGTCAAATTTTATTAGCAAGCACCTTTTTACTAGATATAAGTTTATACCAACCCACTTAAGCATTTAGGAAAGCATCTCCTCTCAAAAACCCACAAGAAACCACGATTTAATTTCATCTTTATGTTTGATTATCATGCGAGGGTCCGGGCCGCTCTTGACCGTGAGCACGGCCGATCGATCGGTTTACACTCTGCAGAGGTAGTACACTTTCATCACGGCTCGTGTAAAAGTTCCGAAGAACTTTGAACCCAACCACACATGTGTTGATCGGACACAATACCACACTTCCAAGGTGTGGCCGCACAGGGACGCAACGAAGCCTTTACAAAGATATGCAAAAGACCAACAACCCACGACGATTCTGACTCAAGGCGGACCATAACCCTCCCTAGTGGTCGGCACCTTAGCAAAGCCTGCTACCCCAAAAGAACCAGGCTATAACCCCGCAAGCCCAAGCCCCCCGTGTTCCTTTCGGATAAGGTCACCGGTACAATCGCACACCTAATTAATTGGCTAAGCCATAGCCATATGGATTGTGGTTGCACTATTTTCCGGGTGGTGCTCCATGTTCCAATTAAACCATATGATTTTGTTATTAACCATAAGCACACACATACATGTATATATCACCAAAGTTATCATGATCAACATTCATCATATTGCAAAAGATTCATTTAAACCTACCCAAGGTATAGCAACTAAGAATTTCTACCCAAAACATTTATTTAAAAGGGTTGTCCAAGGTAATAGGTATAAATTCTAGTCATGTCCTTAGAAAGGTAATTTCCCATCAAGTTTATGCAATACAACATTTAAAGGTAAACTTAGTTATCATGCAAGTTGTGTGGGACAAAATAGAATATGCAGAGGGAGAAGTCCACTTGCTTTCCTTGCTTAAACACCGGGGTTCTTCTTCTTCGAACACTTGCTCTTGATCCGCTCCAACCGGTTGCCGACTTGAAACCGGCACGATATCTAAGAGCACAAAAGAAAGGACACAATAAACAAAACAACACACCAAGCATGAAAAGCTTAAAGAGAGGACAAGGGTTGGCTCTAGGAACATGAACACAAAAGCACTAGGAACTATCGGGAGCTTTGGATGATCACAAACAAGAGCTAGCTATGTGCTTCGTATATTTTAATTAAATAAAATCATGTGTATAGGTCATTTCGGAGAAATAGCCTATTTATAATTAAGAAAGCTATATTTGTATTTAAAAGACGATGTAAGCCTAGTTCAATTTTATTTTATTTATAAATATTCAAGTATTATTTATGCAAATTAAACATTTAATTCAGAAAAAAAAAGTGTGTAAAGCATCTAAGTGTATAACTTTATATTTCGAGTTCAACTAATCAAATTTAATTCAAAACACATTTGTATTGATATTAGTCAAATTAACATTAATTAAGAAAGCTCCGGATAGCCTATGTTGCTTTTATTTAGAAAGCGAGATTGAATAAACATTAGTCGGTTTAAGTTTGATTATGAAAACCAAGGTACACATCTAATTAGCTTTTAATTATAAGAAATATTTAACTAGTATTAATCATATTAACTTTATTATGAAAAACACATGTTGAACTCTAGCTAGATTTTAATTAGAAAAGCATGCATAATAGGATTTAATCATATTTAACATTTAAATAAATTATAAAACAAAGAACATGTTCAACATTTGCACTAACACGCAGTTTGAGTTGATATGAACCTAACGCAACTTGAAATGGTGGAAACGGAGCTAAAACGCACAAGATACAACAAAAACAAGGTTCCAAAACCGATGGCCTTGAAAAGACGGTCACGTGGACACCAAGAACACTTAAAACGGAGCTAAGATGGGAAAGATATGGCTAAAACAAGGTTCGGGGGCTTTTCCGTGAAGAAACGGACTTCAAGGATGGACCTCCGATGGGAGGAACTAAAAAGGACAGGGGCTTAAACGTTGAAAACAGGACCTGATAGAAAAGATTCCTATAGGTGGAAGGGCATTTTTGTGATATTCAAAACTGCAGGGGCTTATTTGCAAAAAGACCACAAACGGCCGGTTGACCGTTACGGTCAAGGTTGACTCGCGGTGGGCTCGGATCCGAGCCGTAGATCAAAACATAGATGGGTGGGGAAGAAGAGAAAGCTCAAGGGTCTATATGTAAAGAAAAGGACTTGTTTGTGAAGATCATCACCGGTGGGAGGACCGGCATGCAAAACCATGAAAACCCGGGGTCCTTAGCAAAACACCCCTAGCCGACCCGTATGTGGCCGGTTTGACTCGGGGCGGATTGATCCGCGCCGTTGATTGCGGATCGGACGGCCGGGTGCGACCGTGGACCGGCGGGGGACCGTGCTTGTGGACTTGGTCCACCGGTCCATGGTGGACCGATTGCACGGCCGAAAGGGTACGTGATCCGGGACGTCCATCCACGGATCGACGGCTCGGGGGCGCCGGGAGGTTTGGGTTGCCGGCGGTGAGGAGGAAACAGAGCAGCGGCGGCGGCGCGGTCTCGCCGGAGCATCGCCGGAATTTGGTATTCTTGAGCTACGAAGCATGGATTCGAGTACGGTTTGAACCTACGGCTTGTTGGAGAGGTGGCGAACACATCCACGATGCTTGTGTGGGGGCACGGGTAACGGAGAGGGCACCGCGGCGGCCGTGGCGGACAACACAAGCGGGGCGCGCGGCCGGTGGCCCTATGCGCGGCGGGAGACGCTCGGGAGTGTAAGAGGGGCATCCTCACCTTGCCGTGAAGCTCCGGCGAAGAGCACGATGTCGGAGAAATGGCGGTGAGATACATCGAGCACGGCGGCCGGATCTTGAAGATGACGGCGGCGCTCCGGTATCGCTCGGCCGGTGACAGGAGAGAAGGCGCTTGGGATAGAGGGAGGCTCGGTGAGAAACACACATGAAGAAGAAAAAGAAAGTAAGGGAATAGAGTCACTTCACCGACGGCGGAGAGCTCCGGGCGGCGAACGGTGGACGGCGGCCGAAATTCGATGGCGACTACGCGAGCGCGTGAATGAAGAGTGTTGGGCATGCACGGTTGCGGAAAGGGGGTGCGCAAGGCTCGAGCATGCCTTTATATGCTAGGAAGGAGGAGAGGGAGCGGCGGCCGGCATTGGACATCAATGGCCGGGGGGGGCGGCCGGTGGCTCAAGGTATTCAAGGGGGTGGCTTGATGGGGAAGGAGTAACCGAAGGGGAAGTTTAAGGAGGAGAGGGGCGGCCGGGTCTTATGAGCCTTTATGGCCGGCTTGAAGGAGGGGAAGACCGAAGGGTGCCGGGATTTGGCCGGCGGGCGCGGCCCGATGTGAGGCGAGAGGAGGGCCGGAGGAAGGGGATAGTGCGACGAGTGGGGCCGGGTTGGCGGTGGGAGAAGAGAGGGAAGAGGTGGAGAGTTGGGCCATGGAAAGGAAACAGCCGAGCGAAGCGGCGCGGCGGCCTAGTGAGGCCGCCCGAGCCGGGAAGAAGGGAGGGAGAGCCGGCTTGGGCCGGAAACGGGGAAGGGTAAGGTTGGGGGTTTGTTTTGTTTTCTCTTTTTTTCAAACCCTTTTTAAACTTAAACATTTTCAAAATTCTCAAACAAACTTTAAAACTTTTAAAACTTCACACAAACACACTTAAACACCATGCAAACAAAAGATGATGCACGGACACTTGTTGCTTCTAAAATTACTCAAAATGATGTTTAATTATTTTACACCAAAATTTGATTGATAAATTATTATTTCCTTAGAAAATTAAAAACTTAAACACCAAGTTGCTACTGTTTGCATGATGGAATTTTAGGTTGTTACAAATCTACCCCCCTTAAAAAGAATCTAGTCCCGAGATTCGGAGAGATTGGAAAGGAAACAATGGGTACACTTCTATAATCTCATCTTGCATGCCGAGTTCTTCTAGCAGTCATAGCTTCTTCTCTTGCTTTCCTTCATCTTGATTCACTTCACCTTTCTCTTTAGATGGGACAAGAGTGACAACTTCAATCCTTTCTCCTCGCGGGCTAGTTAAGAGTAGTGACTTCTTGGCACACGGAATTATTCCATCACATTCGCCTAACCAATCCATTCCAAGAATCACATCTATTCCACTAGATGTAAGAACTACTAGATGAGCTTGAAAATCTATTCCCCCGATTTTAAGATTGACCCGTGGGCATACATATGTGGATTTCATTTCACCGTTCGGGAAACTAATCGGCAAATGTGTCTTCATTGAACTCATAGGTATATCATGCTTTGCCACGAATTGTTCGGTAATGAAAGAATGCGATGCTCCGAGAATCAAATAAATCTGTTCTTTGCCGGTACACCCGGAGCGTCTTTAGCTAGTTCGGTCGTCACATGATTCACTCTTCCACGTGCATAGTTCCGTTGACCTCTCGTTACCTCGATAAGTAGAATTCCCAATACGAGCTTGTGATAACGGCCGTCCAAATCTCTCGACCAATATCTTTCGAGGAGTCCGCATGTTGCGCTTCGGACGGATGTTGGCATAATGTCCCAATTCTCCACAACCGAAACAACCATTAGGACGAACCGGGGAGTTACTCTCACTGGTGCTTCTGATCGATCTTGATGATGACTTGGAGCATATGGTGTCTGCTGGCTGGAATGCTGGGGTTGTTGAGTTGAGTGCTGCAACTGTATATTCTGAGTATAGTTTCCACTTGATCCACCAGAGTAAAACTGAGAATTCTGGGTTGAGTTGAAGCGAGGGCGTGTGTTGCTGGACTGTCCATGAGACTTGAACTTGTGCTTCTATTCACCAAGTTCCATTCGTTTATTCTCCAAACCTATAGCTTTATTCAGCAACATCTGAAAGTTGGGGAATGTATGGCTCTCTGATTGATAATTGATTGGTCCAATCAATCCATCTAAGAATCTTTCCTGCCTCTTGGGATCAGTGTTGACTTCATCAGGAGCATAACGGGACAAATGAGTGTACTTGTTGAGATACTCGGTAACATACATGTTTCCCCTCGCTTCAAGTGCAAGAAACTCCTTCCGCTTTAGCTTTATCACTTCGAAGGAATGTGATATGTACGGAAGTTATCTATGAATTCTGTCAAGTAATATTGTTTCTATTAGGATGTGCGGTCGAATATGCATCCCACCAATCAACGACTTGACTGTCAATCCGCACTGCGGCATAAAGGACCATCTCTCGGTCGGTGCACTGAACAATCTCAAGTTTCTTGGTTACTGTCTTCAACCAGTCATCGGCATCCAAAGGATCAGAGGAATGAGAATAGGTAGGAGGGTGGTGACTCATAAATTCCTTATGCTTGTCCCTCGGCTGTGGCGGAGGTGGAGGAGGGGGTGCTGGTTGGTTCTGTTGAGCTTGCAGGTTCGGGATCGTGGCGGTGAGGTTTTGTAGCAGCTGGGTTTGAGCAGCAAGGAATTGTTGCATTGCGGGATCCATTTGGTTAAGCGAGTGGGGGTGGAGGTGGTGGTGCTTGATTCGTCGAAAAGCAATATAAGTACGGACAACAGGTGGAACATCTTGACCTTCTCCCGACCTGGTTTGTACCATCTGATTGTTAGAGAGCAAGTTATTTCCAACAAGAAGATTGAACTCATGCATGAGGATAAGAACACAAAAAGATGAAGCGGCATGAATTTCAAATCTAAGACAGATTCTGTTGATATCAATGAATCAGTTGTACCTCTCTGTACTATTATCCAAAAATCATGCACAATTACCAGGATATGATTTGCAAAATTATGAGACTAATCCAATTGGAATCACCTCAATCGGAGATCTACAACTCGAGATAAAATTCAAATAGTGCAACTGTGTCAGCAGAAATTACAGATTCTGATAGGCTCAATTCTTCGTGCATATCTCTCAAAGTACATACTGTATGGTTTTGAATTTTTGACAGAAAATCATTCTCCAAATTTGTGAACTAACCCAACTGGTTTTATATCAAACGGAGTTCTGTAGCTCAAGATACGATTAAAACATGGCTGCTATGTCAAATAACTGTGAGAACATATTTGCATCATTCCAAACTTACATGAGAGATAAAATAGGAGACATCCAGATTTAGACCTCAACCTATCTTTATTATCCTAATAATTTATTTCTTATTGCATTTGTGGCCATCACTCCACAATACAACTCACACAAGCAAAGATTCAAATCAATCATGTGTTCAAACAAGAAACATTAACACAACAATCGTTCTCACAAAAACGTTTCTATCGAAGTAGATAAGGGGTAGGCAATCTAAGAACTTATATTAGACAACCTCGGTGGTGAAGATTCAGCTGATAGCACAAGTACTAAACTCGAATAGATCAAAACAAAACGATGTGTTTTAACAAGAAGACAAGATTAAATTAGTTTTTATACGTAAAATAATTCAATTTTGAAGGATGACAGTCTTTCTAGAACATGAATCCTTACTTTTCGACCATTTCTAACTTAAGGTTGCGTCCTACGGTCATTCTTTACCTCGATACCACTCTGTCACACCCGATTTTGTGAAGAAAACCGAATGCATCTCATATGTGTGCCAAGATCACAATTTCACAATATGATAGACTCATGAGTGTAATATCACAAGACATTGCTCAAAACGTACGAGAAAAGGTTTATTATCTTTTATTACACTCACGAGGGTAGACATGAAGCTCTTTACATGGACAACGATAACTATGAAGACGCGACTCCATCTTCATCTTCCACGGGCTTCGATCGGTTGATCGCATCCTCGAACTCCTCGTAGTCGATGAAGTAATCCACTCCGGGGTTCTCCTCTCGAACGAGCCGTAAGCAAGGATGAGCACACTTATGGTTGGAGCTCGGCAAGTGGGGGAAAATGCAAGGCTATCAAGAATAGGCTCGAGTTTTGCGGCGGTTAGTATTTTAATGTTGGTCAAATTTTATTAGGAAGCACTTATTTACTAGATGTAAGTTTATACCAACCCACTTAAGCATTTAGGAAAACATCTCCTCCCAAAAACCACAAGAAACCACGATTT
This sequence comes from Cenchrus americanus, assembly GCA_947561735.1. Lineage (NCBI taxonomy): Eukaryota > Viridiplantae > Streptophyta > Magnoliopsida > Poales > Poaceae > Cenchrus > Cenchrus americanus. The sequence goes on from OX387240.1 coordinate 141,226,120, forward strand.
AATTCCATCTTTAAGTTTGATTATCATGTGAGGGTTCGGGCCGCTCTTAACTATGAGCACGGCCGATCGATCGGCTTTACACTCTGCGAGGTTGTACACTTTCACCACGGTTTGCGTAAAAGTTCCGAAGAACTTTGAACCCAACCACGCATGTGTTGACCGGACACAATACCACACTTCCGGGGTGTGGCTACACGAGGACGCTAGGAAGCCTTTACAAAGATGTGCAAACGACCAACAACCCACGACGATTCTGACTCGGGGCGGACCATACCCCTCCCTAGTGGTCGGCACCTTAGCAAAGGCCGCTACCCCAAAAGAACCGGGCTATACCCCCGCAACCCCAAGCCTCCCGTGCTCCTTTCGGATAAGGTCACCGGTACAATCGAACACCTAATTAATTGGCTAAGCCGGTGCCATATGGACCGTGGTTGCACTTGTTTTCCCGGGTGGTTCTCCATGTTCCGATTAAACTATATGATCTTGTTATTAACCATAAGCACACACATACATGTATATATCACCAAAGTTATCATGATCAACATTCATCGTATTGCAAAATATTCATTTGAACCATCCCAAGGTATAGCAACTAAGCATTTCTACCAAAACATTTATTTAAAAGGGTTTTCCAAGGTAATAGGGATACAATTCTAGTCATGTCCTTAAAAAGATGATTTCCCTCAAATTTATCCAATACAACATTAAAAAGTAAACTTAGTTATCATGCAAGTTGTGTGGGACAAAATAAAATATGCGAGAGGGAGAAGTCCACTTGCCTTCCTTGCTTAAACAAAGGGGGTTCTTCTTCTTCGAACACTTGCTCTTGATCGGCTCCAACCGATTGCTCACTTGAAACTGGCACGATATCTACGAGCACACAAGAAAGAACACAATAAACAAAACAACACACCAAGCATGTAAAGCTTAAAGAGAGAACAAGGGTTGGCTCTAGGAACGCGAACACAAAAGCACTAGGAACTATCGAGAGCTTTGGATGATCACAAACAAGAGCTAGCTATGTGCTTGGTATATTTTAATTAAATAAAATCACGTGTATAGGTTATTTCACGTAAATACCCTATTTATAATTAAGCAAGTTATATTTGTATTTAAAAGACGATGTAAGCCTAGTTCAATTTTATTTATAAATATTCAAGTATGATTTATGCAAATTAAACATTTAATTTAGAAAAAAGTTTGTAAAGCGACTAAGCGTATAACTTTATATTTCGAGTTCAACTAATCAAATTTAATTCAAAACACATTTGTATTCATATTAGTCAAATTAACATTAATTAAGAAAGCTCGGGATAGCCTATGTTGCTTTTATTTAGAAAGCAGATTGAATAAACATTAGTCGAGTTTAAGTTTGATTATGAAAACCAAGGTACACATCTAATTAGCTTTTAATTATTAGAAATATTTAACTAGTATTAATCATATTAACTTTCTTATGAAAAACATGTGTTGAACTCTAGCTAGATTTTAATTAGAAAAGCATGCATAATAGGATTTAATCATATTTAACATTTAAATAAATTATAAAACAAAGAACATGTTCAACATTTGCACTAACACGCGAGTTTGAGTTGATATGAACCTAACGCAACTTGAAATGGTCGAAACAGAGCTAAAACACACAAGATACAACCAAAACAAGGTTCTAAAACCGACGGGCTTGAAAAGACGGTCGCATGGACACCAAGAACTCTTAAAACGGAGCTAAGATGGGAAAGATATGCATAAAACAAGGTTCGGAGGCTTTTCGTGAAGAAACAGGACTTCCAGGGGTTTATCCGCAAGAAATCGGGGGCTAAAACATAATTACACATATAAACCGAAGGTTTATAGTGTAAAGGATCAAGGATGGACCTCGATGGGAGGAACTAAAAAGGACGGGGGCTTAAACTTTGAAAACGGGACTCGATAGAAAAGACTCCTATAGGTGGAAGGGCATTTTGTGATATTCAAAACTGCAGGGGCTTATTTTCAAAAAGACCACGAAAAGCTCGGGTTGACCGTTACGGTTAAGGTTGACTCGCGATGGGCTCAGATCTGAACCGTAGATCAAAACATAGATGGCTGGGGAAAGAAGAGAAAGCTCAAGGGTCTATATGTAAAGAAAAGGACTTGTTTGTGAAGATCCTCACTTGTGGGAGGACCAGCATGCAAAACCATGGAAACCTGGGGTCTCCTTAGCAAATCATCCCTAGCTGACCGGTACGTGGTTGGTTTGACTCGGGGCGGATAGATCTGCGCCGTTGATCGCGGATCGGACGGCCGACGCGACCGTGGACCGGTGGTGGATCGCGCTTGTGGACTTGGTCCACCGGTCCATGGTGGACGGATTACACGGCCCGAAAGGGTATGCGATCCGGGATGTCCATCCAAGGATCGACGGCTCGAGGCGCCGGGAGGTTTTGGTCACCGGCGGTGAGGAGGAAACGAGCAGCGGCGGCGGCGCGGTCGCCGAGCATCGCCGGAATTTAGGCATTCGAGCTACGAAGCATGGATTCGAGTACGGTTTGAACCTACGGCTTGTCGAAGAGGTGGCGAACACATCCATGACGCTTGTGTGGGGGCTTGGGTGACGGAGAGGGCACCGCGGTGGCCGTGGCGGATAGCACAAGCGGGGGCGCGCGGCCGGCGGCCTTATGCGTGGCGGGAGATGCCCGGGAGTGTAAGAGGGGGCATCCTCACCTTGCCGTGAAGCTCCGGTGAAGAGCACGGCTTCGGAGAACCGGCGGCGAGAGAGATCGGGCACGGCGGCCGGATCTTGAAGACAACGGCGACGCTCCGGTACCGCTCGCCGGTGACGGGAGAAGGCGCCCGGGACGAGAGGGAGCCTTGGTGAGAAACACACGTGAAGAAGAAAAAGAAAGCACGGGAATAGAGTCACTTCACCGACGGTGGAGAGCTCCGGGCAGCCAACAATGGCCGGCGGCCGGAATTCGATGGCAACGGCGCGAGCGCTTGAATGAAGGGTGTTGGGCGTGCACGGTTGCGGAAAGGGGCTGCGCAAGGCTCGAGCATGCCTTTATAGGCTAGGAAGGAGGAGAGGGAGCGGCGGCGGCATTGGCCATCAATGGCCGGGGTGGTGACCGGTGGCTCACGGCATTCAAGGGGGCGACTTGATGGGGAAGGAGTAACCGAAGGGGAAGTTTAAGGAGGAGATGGGCGGCCGGGGCTTATGAGCCTTTTATGGCCGCCTTGAAGGAGGGGAAGACCGAAGGGCGCCCGGATTCCGCCGGCGGCCGCGGCCGATGTGAGGCGAGAGGAGGGCCGGAGGAAGGGGATAGTGCCGACGAGTGGGGCCGGGTTGGCGGTGGGAAAAGAGAGGGAAGAGGTGGAGAGTTGGGCCGCCGAAAGGAAACGGGCCGAGCGAAGCGGCGCCGCCGCCCCGGTGAGGCCGCCCGAGCCGGGGGAGAAGGGAGGGAGAGCCGGGGCCGGGGGCGGAAACGGGGAAGGGTAAGGTTGGGGGGTTGTTTTGTTTTTTTTTTTCAAACCCTTTTTAAACTTAAACATTTTCAAAATTTTCAAACAAACTTTAAAACTTTTAAAACTTCACACAAGCACACTTAAACACCATGCAAACAAAAGATGATGCACAAACACTTGTTGCTTCTAAAATTACTCAAAATGATGTTTAATTATTTTAGAGCCAAAATTTGATTGATAAATTATTATTTCCTTAGAAAATTAAAAACTTAAACACCAAGTTGCTACTGTTTGCATGATGGAATTTTAGGGTGTTACACATAAGCACCCAATGTGAACATGAGAGGCATTCTGCTCACAAGAGAGGATCAAATAGCATTTTTACAAAAGAAAGCTATCCACAAGCATATACATCCCGAAGCTACCAAGAGCATAGATATATATCTCATGAGCATCACAAGCAAGGTCATAACCTCATCTCTAGCATATCATGGTGACCAAAGCATATGAGAGAAACACATCTCTACACAGATATGTTACGGATGTAGTCTATGATACAAAGATGCAAACATGATATGATACAAGAATGAGAATGCAACAAGCATATGTACATCAACCCTTCCAAACGAAGCTAGAAAAGGAAAAGCAACTCCAAGCTCTCCTCGCAAACGAGCAAATGTAGCTTGTCCAAAGGCTTGGTTAGGATATGGGCAAGTCGCTTTTACGTAGGTACATGGATGAGGTCTATGTTTTCCTTCTCAACATTGTCTCTCAAAAAGTTGTACCTCACTTCTATATGTTTGGTTCTAGAGTGGAGCACATAGTTTTTGGCACCACTAACGGCACTCGTGCTATCACACATGAGAGGCACATGGGAACACTCCTCACCAAAATCACTCAGCGTGTATGTGATCCAAAGCAGTTGGGAGCAACAACTAGCGGCAGCAACATAGTTGGCTTCGTGGTAGACTGAGCTACACTAGACTGTTTGTGAGAAGACCAAGAAACAAGTGAGGAACCCAAAAACTGACAAGTCCCCGAAGTCGACTTCCTATCGACTCAACACCCCGCAAAGTAGGCATCGAAAAAACTAAGAAGCGAAAGGGAAGAGGACGTCGAGTACCAAAGATCGAGCTCAAGAGTGTATCAAAGATACCTGAAGATCCGCTTGACGGCCTGCCGATGTGAAGTCCTCGGTGACGCCTGAAAACGAGCGCACAGACACACAGAAAACTGGATGTCTGGCCTCGTCGCCGTCAAGTACAAGAGGGAGCCGATCATGCTGCAGTACTCCTTCTGGTCCACGAGCTCTCTGTCCTCGTCCGCATCAAGTGTTGTAGTCATACTCATCAGTGTCGACATGGGCTGCGAGTCGTCCATCTTGAACTTCTTGAGGATGTCCTTCGTGTACTTGGCTTGATGTACACATGTTCCCCCCCTTCGCCTACTTGATCTCGAAGCCCGAGAAAGAACCGCAATTCTCCCATCATAAACATCTCGAATTCTTTTCTCATATCCTCTCGCAAACCTTGCAACCAAAGAGTGGGACGAGCCGCCAAAGACAATATCTTCCGCGTATACCCGAACAATTAGGATATCATCACCCTACCCGAGGAGAAAAAGAGTCTTATCAACCTTGCCCATCTCAAACCCTTTGCTAAACAAGAACCCCCTTAAACGGCCATACCAAACACGGGGGTGCTTGTTTCGGCCCATACAACACCTTTCTCAACATATACACCTTATGTGGAAACTCAACACTCTCAAAGCCCGGTGGTTGCTTCACATAAACTTCTTCCTCCAAATAGGTCATGTAGCACTCCTCTTCATCGCACGGCCACGCCATCACCGCAGACGCGTCCTCCCGACGCAAGCCCCGCGATTCGCCAAACGTCCGCTAGCATCGAAGCTTCTCGACATGCCCGCATCCCGTCTCCTCCCCGCCGAGCCTCCCGTCTTGGTTTTGTGGCTCAACCAAGTAACCCGACGGTTTTCGGCGAACCGCCGCAAACCCCGCATGCAAACTCCGGTTGTGAGCCGCTACCCCGCATCGACTCCTATCGAAGACTTCATATTGCTTTTCTTGCCACCATGTGGCCCGCACTTGACCTCGTTGACCACCGGGTCCCTCGAGTCGGGACTACTTGTCTCTCCACTCCTCGGAGGCCCCACAAGGCATAGACCTTTTGTAACACCCCGTGTTTTAATCTAGTGTTAGTGAGGTGACTAATCTTTTGTTAACCATAATTAAGTGTGGCAAACCCTAATTACCCTCCTAGACCCTTAGTGTGGCATTTGAAATTCGAAGTAAATTTTGGTGAAAAATGCTTTTGAATGTGCACCGTCCCTATTCATCGGCGCCGAGAAAAGTGCCAAGTTGGCATGAAGATTCCGCCAAATCCTTTGAGTAAAACACCTATCGGCCTTTGTAAATCTTGAAGAGGGGTACTTGATCTACATCTTTGCTATTTGGTGAAAGGTATAGTTTAGTTTCAAAATTTAAAGAAAATCGTGTTTGAAAACCCGTTCGGCCAACCGAATTTGCCTTGGAACGCTTGAGCGCGCTCGCCCGCGACGCGCGCGCGCGGCCACGTCGGAGCGCCGCCGTACGCGCCGTACCGCATTGGGCGCGCACGCCGAGGCGCCGAGTGACCTCCGGTCGCCGCGCCGCGTCGGCGTGGACTCCCCCGTGACGTCCGTGGCAAGTGGACGGCGCCGGTGGCGCCAATCCACCGGACCGGCGCACCGCCCACGGCGCGCCATTGGCCGCCGGGGCGACGCACGTAGCCGCCCATGCCGCGGCCTCCCCACGCGTGCTTATGTCACCGGCGTGACCTCACCGGCCGTGTACCGACCTTCCCCGACTATAAGTAGACATCCCCGGCCTCTGCGGTGCGCACACACACCCGCCGCCGAGCTCCGCCGTTGCCATTGCCGCCGTCGTAGTGCTTTTGCCCCGCGCCTCCTCCTCCTTCACCCCCGAGCACTCTCGGCTATTGGTTAGGTACTAGTGGAGCTGCCCAGCCCACATGCACGCTTGCATTCGCACTCGCTCACCGGAGCAAGCACGGCCGCGGGCCACCGAGCTTCGCGTCGCCGCCGGCCATCGCCGGAGCTCCGTCCACGTCCACACGTCCCACGACTCGACTCCGGGTGAGTCACCGGTCACGGCCGAGCTTTGTCCCGCCCACCTCCCCGTCGCCGTTCGCCGAACCGCGCCGGCAAACCCCGCGGCGGAGCCCAAGGGCTCAATTGCTTGATCTCATTTAGTTCCGGGGGGTTTCGTGCATATTGATTCTTTAACCCCTACTTGATTTTGCCTCGCAAATTGTAAAATCTGTAGAAATTCATAGAAATGTCGAAAATTATGAAACCAATTTTGTTGGATGCATTGTGGTGAACACTACCTTTCCTAGCAAGACATGATATACTTTTGAGTTATAGATTTTGAATAATAAATAGAAAACAGAGGAACCTATTTGTGCCATAGCTCCTAATCTACTTGAATCCATGAGTTGAACTTTGGATATATTATACTATATGTCATGTTTGTTCGCCACACCAAAAGTTGCACAAAGTTACTGAAGGAATCTTTTTATATAAATTGTCTTGTGATATTGACAATTCTGCATAGATGATTTTTGTAGCTTACAATATAATTATTTTTGAGCTCCACTTCGCTATTATCATTTTATGATAAAATACACCTTTGGTGAATTTACCATGTTTTTATATCTGTTAGAAATATTATTTCCAAATATATGCTTTTTTTAATTCATAAATGTGTATATCAAGATCCATAGTAGCTACAAGTGTGTTTGTTGGTTTCTTAGGCTTGTTTTTGGCCGCAGCATGTGTAGGAGAAAGTTTTGCCCCATTGCTGTTATAATTATTTTTATGTGGATTAATCCTTTTGTTGCTAGATAGTAATCCTTTATTTATGTGCATTTAAATTCAGTGGTGCAAACTAGTAGCTTGCTGTCCAAGGGAGTGTTTCCTGGTCATTAGGGCCAGCGGGCACTTTTGGGCGAGTTTGAAGTGTATTGGTTGATTAAAAGAGTGCAAACTAGATTAATCTAGTAAAGAGAAAATAGGAAAAACAAACCCCTTCATGCATGAGTTATACAAATGCGTTAGGAAAGTAATTTGTGGCACAAAAGTGACTATTCCTTTCAATATTCTCTTATAGATATGCGCACAATCACCTTAAAGAGAGGACTAAATAAGCTTTTTGGTTATCTTTTAAAAGGAAAAATGTTTAAATACTTTTCTTAAGGTGAATATGACCAACCTTATGCCCCTAGTGGCTGTTTGCTACTGTTTGTAATTAAATTAAATGAGAAAGACCCGGACCAAAGTCCGGAAGGTTGTCCGTCTCCTTGTGCCGACAAAGGCAAGCCCCGGTTTAACATTCACCTATGTTTTACTTTTAAAGTTTCTCATGTTCTCTCTTGAATTACTATGTGCATTTACGTTCGAAGTTGAATGGAAACTTAGTTGCATTATCCTTAAGTACCCTTTTGATTGTTTTTACTAGCCTATGGTTACGCTAGTTGCTATGCTATAAGGATACGGTACAAGTCGAGTGATGTTCGTCACTCGCGAGAATAGGATCTCCTTTATGGAATCACCATATGTATAAATGGATTGCTCATGTGGTAAGAGCATGGGATTTGGGCTCTGGTCCAGTGGCTTCGTTGGTTAAGTATTTGAAAGTACTAAACACTTGTCGGAAATGGGCACGATAAGCCTAGTACCTAAATGAGGCGGTACGAGGTTTTACTATCACTACTCTTAGGGTTGCGGCCCCGGGCTCGCCACCCGAGTGCATGCGTGAGGCCGGGTGATCTTAGTGGCGTAGCCCGGATAAAACTTTTACTTAAGACTCGTGAGCTATTATCCCCAAACCGAAGAATGATGGGAACCACCCGGTTGGTGAACTCTTAGTGAGGGCACCTCCCGTGTGTTTAGGTCCACCTTGCATGGTTTTTGAATCAATCGATTGTCGGTCTCTCACCATCATCCGCGACTACTTACCCGAATGGCCATGATATCCCTTTATGATGGAACTTTGTGAAGATTATTACCTTGATTAATTGTTTGTGCAACTTTGATTGCAATAGTTGCTTATCTAGTAATGATTACTTCTACTAGAACATGAGCTAAAAGGTGAAAGTAAGGATTCACTACTTAGTAGCTTTTTGGCAAACAAACCCACTAGCCAAAAGCCATGCATGATTAGAGGTAAAAGTATTTCTTTTAGACGGGTAAGTCTTGCCGAGTATTACTATACTCAGCCTTGCTTATAAATGTTGTTTCTAGGTAATGCATGTGATGTGTGGCCCGGAGAACTCCCACCCTACCGGGAGCTGGAATGGGTGGATGACGAGGGGTGATTGCATCATGGACGTGCCTCCTATGATGTGATCGTATCGTTTAGTTATCTTCCGATGTTTTCAATAAACTTTGAACCATTTACTTTCATGTCAAGAACTATGTTGTAATAATGGACCTACGGGGATTTGATATTAATAAGGCACTCTGGACTCTCCTTCGTGGGAGCTTTAATGCATACGTTCAATTCTCTCTCGTGTTGTCAAGTGATTTGCCGGTCGTTAACCCGGCAACACTCAACAGATGATTCTTTATTATTGCTTAATGACCAAAAGGAGTGGTTTAGGCGATAGTACGGAATTATCTCGGATGGGGTTGTCACACCTTTCGCGCCCACTCTTCACCCGCACCAACGCAAATCAAGCCGCAACCTCGCACTTGCAATACTCGGCCAAGAGTCGGTCCACACCACGTTGTCAATCACTCATCACAGCCAGGAGCGACCATCCACCGGTCCTCGGACGCTCCGGTCCTTAGCGTTGTAGTCCTCCCACCTCATCCTAGTCCGAGGACATGGCTTTGCATGCCCCTACAAGGCGGTCCTTAGCGTTGTATGTCCAGCCGATGGACTTCCTCGCTCCATGATCGAGGGACAGATTCGACGCCAACAACAAGGCGGTCGACTACTTGTTTCGTGCTTTGTGTCAGCCTGAGTTCGATCGAGTGCACACCGAGCACTTGGCATGTAGGATTTGGACGGTGATGAAGGAGGCTCATGTTGGGAATGCCCGTGTTCGAGCACGGGTTTATGCGACCTACGGAGAGAGTATGAGAACTTCACTCATCTCCCCGTGAGTCCATCGATGCCTTGTTTCGAGGTTCACGGTGGTTGTGAACAACATGAGGGCCAATGTGGACGTGCTCCCGTACGATGACCATGATAGAGCAATCAAGCTCTTACACTCTTTGGATCGTACAATTTGGGGTGGAAAGTTCGAGGCCATTGTGGAGTCGCAGAAGTATGATACTCTGATGGTGAACGAGCTGTTCTCGAAGCTCAAGTCGGCCGAGGTGGATAGGGGCATGATCGCCAAGCTCGAGGGACCGACTGATTCCCATAGTCTTGCCCTCATTGGTGGTTCGAAAGGAAAGGCTAACACTAAGCCATCCACCAGGATGTTCTCTTTTTCCTCTTTGATGTCTATGCCAGATGAGGAGTTTGACGTGCTTGGAGAGGACGAGCTGGCGCTCCTGACGAGGCGGTTCGAGAGGCTGCACGAGAACCGAGTGAACATCGGGAGGAACACGAGGACTTGCTTCCAGTGCGGCAAGCCGGGACACTTCGTCGCCGACTGCCCGGAGAAGGTCGAGAACAAGGACGGCTACAAGCACAAGCCGAGGAACGATGGCAAGTACCGGTCGAGGCGCGACCACAAGAGCAAGCACAAGAACAAGTACAAGGACGAGTGAAGATCGAGGAAGAAGGAGAGCCGAGGCAAGGGCCGAGCGATGGTTGGAGCGAGCGACGTCGACTCCGGGCCCGTGTACTCCACCTCGAGCTCGAGCAGCAGTGAAGATGAAGGTGATCGTCGCAAGAACAAGAAGTCGTCCAAGAACCTGAGCGGGCTGAGCCGCTCGCGAGAGACGGCTTCTCGCACCATGGCGCTGAGCTCCGGCAACAAGAAGAGCACACAGAGCGACTCGGACTCCGATTCCGACGACGAGGTACATGATGAACTTCCCTTCTTGCGCCAGGAGAATGAGAGGCTTGGCTCTTTGCTTGATAACCGTGATGACATGCTTAGAGAGGCCAAGAAAATGAGAAAAGAGCTTAGGGCTTCACTCGAGGATGCTAGGACTAGAGTGGCCGAGCTAGAGACACAGGTGCTTGATAGCAAGCTTGAGATTGATTCCCTTAAGGCTAGCCCTGTTGTTTCGGATGAGGTTGATTGTGTTGATTGCTCCATCTTTCTTGCCGATATTGCTTTGTTTAAGGAGAAGCATGCCTCCAAGTGTGAGGAACTAGATGTGCTTAGGGTTGAAGTTGCCGAGCTTAAGTCTAGACTCGCTTTGCTAGGTGCTTGCACTTCTTGCCCCGTTTTGCATGCTAAGATTGATGAGATGCATGCTTACACTAGTTCTCGGAGGCTAAGCTGAAAGAACCCATGCCTACATCATGCTCTACCTGTGAAATGCATGCTTTGAAAAATTTGGAACTTGCACATTACGTTGATCATTTGCAGGATGAGAATGATGAGCTGAGGAAGTTGATGGGTTGGTTGTCTGGTCATGAGCCTCAGTTGAGGATGATGATCGAGGCATTTAAGAGGCAGGATGGTGAGGGACTTGGGGCAAACAAGGTTGGTGAGGGAAGTGGAGAGAATATCCCAGAGCCACCAAAAACCCACCACAAAAATGATTTTCTTCCAAAACCTAACCATCTTAGGAACCGACTAGACACAACCCCAGCTCCACCCGTGTTTCCTACACCTACAAATGATCTACAAAAGCCTATCAAGTTTGTGAGCACTTCAAGGAAAGTGTTCTTTGGGAAAGAAAGTGACAAGGCTAGTGAAGGGAAACCGGTGGAGGAATTGAGTGGAGAGAAACCAAGTGAGCGACCCACGGCCCAAGCCTAAGCCTAAGCTTGTGAGGTTCCATTGTGGCTATTGTGGGAGAGATGTCCATAAGGATGAGTTTTGCTTCAAGAGGAAGCGAGAGGAGAGAATGGCAAAGGAGTGGGCTAACAAGGTGAAGTACTACCCATCTGATGGTGTACCTGAGCCTCGTGTGCGGATGCCCGGGGCTAAGGCGAGTGTGAGGACGAGTTTAGGCTTGGGGAGAGCGGAAGGGCTGTTGGAGGTGCTTGTTGCCCGGGGTCACACCGGTCGGACCGGTGTGGGGCACCGGTCGAGCGGTGCGGCCCGGACGGCAGCAGTTTGGTTCCGTGCTCGTACGGGTGCGAGGGTTGTTTCCGGAGGTCGTGGTTACGGTGGTTGGGCCTGGAGAGTTTGCGGGTGGTCGGGTTGCTAGAGCTTCTCCCCCTCGAGTTCACTACGGGGATGGGAGGAGTCGTAGCTTTGAGAAGGAGAGGAAGGACGTTCCACGGGCTTTCTTTCGTGGTTTTGGTACTCCTCCGGCAGAGAGGGGTGGTTCCCTCAAGGTGGTTACCGTGGTGGTGTTCGTGGAGGTAGCTTTGGTAGAAGAGGTACATCACTTTTGGGGACAATGGGCGTGGGCGTGTGCTTTCGAAGGTGAGATTAAGGTGAGTGACAAGATCACTCGAGGCGTGTTGCTCTTGTTCAATCGGCGGGGTACAATCGCTTTCGTGTCCCGGTTGTTGGATGAGGGCTTTGAGGTGTTGTTTCGACCGGGTGGTTCTCGGATTTTGGACTCTCGAGGGGACCTTGTCCGTATGGTCGTTCCCGAGGGTCGGGTGTTTCGTGCTGATTTTTCTCGGTCTTCGGGTGTGGAGCGTTGCTTCTTGGCCGGTTCTTCAAGTGAGTTGTGGAGGTGGCATAGGAAGTTGGGTCACTTGAGCTTTGACCTTTTGTCTCGCTTGAGTAAACTGAATTTGGTCCGAGGATTGCCACGGTTGAGGCTTGAGAAAGAGTTGTTTTGTGCTCCTTTGTTCTTTTGCCGGTGGTGTCGAGCCCTTTTTGCCTCCCCTCGAGGAGCCGGTGGTTTGTGAGTTTTGTGTGGGAGCTTCTTTGTAGCATATGTATAGCTTTCCTTTGTGCATTTCTTGCATTTGGCATGGCATATGTAACATGATGTATAGGCATCCTTGTATCTTAGATTGCATGCATTTTGTATCATATGCATTGGATAGGAAAAGCTTCTCCTATATACATTGTTCACCATGGAATGAGATATATGTCTTTGTGAGCTTGTTTGGTATGCTATGGTTAGTTTGGCTTAGCTCTTTATGATCTTGATGAATAATCCATGGTTGATAGCTATGTTCTTGAAAATGTCACATGTATGCGCTCTCATGTGTAAATGCCTTTACATCATCTTGACATATTTTAGTGGCTTTGCTATGCTTAATTTGTGGTTGGATAGCTAGTTTATTGATCATATGGGGCCAAAGGCTCATTTGCCATCATGAATGTTTAGCCCTCTTGCTTTATCTTGTGGAGGGGCATAAGTTCCTTTTGTCGCAAAGACATTTCATGTACCATTTACAAATCTGAAAATGAAATGAAGAATGCTTGGAAAATATGCTCCCATGTCATATGTGCTGAATTTAATTTGCTTTGGGTGCTGAACCGTTGCATGATGCCTACCAATGAGAAGTCTCATACATAGAAGTAGGCACATGGCTCGGTGGATTTGACATGACATGAGGTGCTTGTGGGTGTTTGTGATGGTCTTATGATTAGAATGGCTGTCTTAGCATGATGTTTGTGTGGCTTTGCCATTTTGATATGCTTTGATCATGTTTAGGACTTTGCTCATGAGAGGCGAGTTTTTCGCAAAATTTCCCAAATCCATCTTAGCTTCGTCCAATGGTTGTGAAACTTGGTGATCATGTAGTTGAGATCGATACGAAGCCGTAGAGTATCTAACTTTCTCATTTGGACATGTGTAGCATTCTTTGTTGAATTTTGTCTATTTGAGAAGCTCTAGGTTGAAAATTTTGCATTTTTGGCTTGATTCATGCTTTGCCAACAAGGGGGAGAAGTTTGCGCTTGAAATGGCTTACTGGACGCATTTAGAAGGTTTTCAAGTGGTTTGGAGCCATTTCTGGGCTCTGTTGTGCACCGGTCTGACCGGTGAGGAGCACCGATCTGACCGGTGTGAGTGCTGATCCTGTGCACATCTTAGGCACCGGTCTGACCGGTGGTGATGACTGGTCTGACCGGTGTGAGCTGAAGTTGCCTGCGGCTGCCCCGTTTTCGACCGGTTTGCATGCATTCGTCCAGGGGGAGTTGCATTGCTTCAGGGGGAGCTTGCATGTGTGCAGGGGGAGCTCTTTGTGGTTTTTCGAGCTTTGATTCGGTGGTTTGCGCTCTTTGCTTGAGCTTTGCTTTGTCTCGGGTGTGTCGACCCGTTGCCCTTGCCTAAGGGGTCCGAGACTTGTCTTCTTCAAGTGATCTTGCTCTTTGCCTTTGTTTGGCTTTCGATCGCTTGTTGGAGTTTCTTTTTGTTCGTTTCTTTTCTTTTTCTTTTCTCTCTTGTTACTTTCGTGTGGGTGTTGTCAATGCACTCATCAAGGGGGAGATTGAGGACCATGTGTGGTTCGAGGACCGGTGGATGGTCGCTTCCTTGTGTGATGAGTGATTGACAACGTTGTGTGGACTGATTCTTGGCTAAGTATTGCAGGTGCAGGTTGCGGCTTTACTGGTGTTGGTGCAGGTGAAGAACAAGCGCGAAAGGTCGTCACCGATGAGGCCTCCAGGTGTGGAGAAGACAAGTAGGCTTCGTTCGAGGGACCCGGTGGCCAGCGGGGTCAAGTGTGGGCCGCACGGTGGCATGAACAACAAGATGAAGTCGTGGACGGTTTCTTGGTTGAGCCTCAAAACCAAGGTCGAGTCGGGACTACGTGGGAGCCGAGTCATGAGTGGAGATTGGCGGAGGCTACACCGAGTTCGCGGGGTTTCCGGTGGTTCACCAGAAAACCACTGGTTCCTTGGTTGATCCACAAAGCCGAGACCGGAGAACCGAAGACGGTGCTGCAGCAGCTCCAGACCGGTCTGACCGGTGGGTACCGTCGGCCCACCGGTGAGGAACACCGGTCTGACCGGTGTGCGACGACGCAGTCCGGAATCTTCGAAGCGGAGGACACGCGTCGGGATCGCAAGGCTTGCGTCGAGGCTAAGCAGGCTGCGGTCGCTGGGCATCCGTCCGATGGAGAAAGCTTCAAGTCTTCCAAAACCGCCCTTGAGGGTCTTGTATCCTTAGTTATTAGGAAAGGGCATTTTAGACTTTCGGTTGCCTCCATATAACCCAAGAGGTGAGAGGTTGGCAGCCAACTCTTGGAACCCTAGTTCATTTGCTTTCCTATTTTCCCTTCCTATTTTTCTTAGGATTTCCATAGGACTAGCTTGAGAGCTTCATAGTGAGATCTTGTTGAGAGGGTTGGATGATCGGGCGGCAAGCTAGACATTGTATGAACCGTTGTTCCATGTATAGATGATTCGGCGTGGTTTCTCATGGTTTGGATGTGTTGTTCTCGGTTGTTCTTGGTGGTGATTTTCGGAGCCCTCTCTTGGTGATTTCTTTGGGTTCTTTTCGGGACCTTTCTCTTGGGGAATTGATGGG
Source organism: Cenchrus americanus (assembly GCA_947561735.1). Lineage (NCBI taxonomy): Eukaryota > Viridiplantae > Streptophyta > Magnoliopsida > Poales > Poaceae > Cenchrus > Cenchrus americanus. The sequence continues at coordinate 141,241,162 of OX387240.1, forward strand.
GGAAATTTGTGGGAACCCTTCGTGGTTCTTTGGGCTGTGATTCCCCTCCCAAATCCGTGAGTAAAGGGGCTCGATTTTGAGGTTTTCCGAGTTCTAGGGTTTGTGGTGCTCTTGGCGGGATTTCTTCGGTTCCTCCTTTTTGGACAAGTATTGGTGGGATTAAACTTGGCTATGGACTCCTCATGAGGTGTTCTAATATCCCCAAAGTCTTGTTCAAGTCCGTGGAGCGATTCGGGAGATCGAGGTTTGGATTTAGCATAGTTGACCCGCGGGTGCTGTTCATCCCGAGCTGCCCAGGCTACACCGGTCTGACCGGTGCTCACGACCGGTCTGACCGGTGCAACCCTCGGTGGGTTTTTTGCTCGGGTGAACGTCTGGGTGTGTTTGTTGTTGTCCTGTGTTGCTGCTGTTTCGAGTTTGGGTCAGTTTGGTGGTCGGTTGGCCTGTTTGGTGCTTTGGGGGCTTTCAGGCTGTGACCGGTCTAACCGGAGTGTCTCACCGGTCTGACCGGTGTGGAGCCACTTAGTGAAAGTTGCCTAGTTTCACCAGCAGGGACCGGTCTGACCATTGGTGCTCACTGGTCTGACCGATGTTGGTCAGTGGACTCGAGGTTTGGTATTTCGCTGCATTCTCGGGTCGGAAGGTTGTGTGTTGGTTCCTAGGTCCAGTGGCACTCCAGTGGCTACGTGGGCTTGACCAACTTGGGTAGTGTGTCGTATGGACCTCCCTCGGCCCACTACCTCGGTGGGTACCAGGACCGACTACTCGGTGGGCCCTGGGACTACCCGACTTGCGCTGCGCGGTACCTGGTGGCGTGAAGCACAAGGACTACGGAGGAGAGTACTCGGTTAGGAAGCTGTACATGTCCCGCACTGTACAGAAGACTCCTAGACGTACTCGACTAGTACTCTCTGCCTACTCTGACTTGTAACCCTGCCTCGCGGACTATATAAGGCGAGGCAGGGACCCCTCTCTCATCATCTCATCTCACGGCGTACAATTGCACCATCTTGTAATCGTACCCAATCAATCCGTAGCTACGCAAAGCATACGGGACGTAGGGTATTACGCACCTCGCGGCCCGAACCTGTCTAAATTGTGTGCCACGTGTCTCTTCCTTCGAGTTACCGATCTCGGTGAGGCCACATTCATCTACTTCGGGTACTCCCCTTAGTAGGTTGCCGGTCTAAAACACCAACATCTGGCGCGCCAGACAGGGGATCTCGCCCGAGATCACATGGCGAACTCGATGGCTCCAGTCTACTTCAAGCCAACCGTCGCCTTCAACCGCGGCAACACCTTCGTTTTCGGTGCTTGGGTCCGCACTACTGACGGCACGGGATCCTTCCACCGTCGCCTCACCATGCAGCCCAACCCGGAGACCGGCTTCGTGACACTTCCTGAAGTTGTCACTCGCGAACTCGCCGGCAAGTTCGGCGAAATTTCGCTTTTCAACCATCTCGCCGACTTGGAGCTTGAGTCCGCTTCCAACTCGAACTCGACGTCTCCATGGGCTATCGCATGCGAGCCGGCTGCGCAGTCATCGCATGTGGTCCCCCCATCCCGCGAGCGCCCCATGCGCGCCCCCCTGCAACCCCCGCAGGGCCCGCACGGGGGCTCCTTCTTCGCGCCGGGCCGGCAAGGAGCCCGTACCCGAGTACAACTCGGACTCCGACACCGCCCTCGGCCACGCTTCGGACTCCAACCCCCTCTCTGGGTTCTACTCGGATTCCGCATACGAGTTCGACTTCGGGTCGGACCCAGAGAATCGCGAGTCCGAGGACAACACAACTGAGCACCCCTTATCAGGCCCGGCCTCTGGGCTGGTTATAACGTCCATGCCCACCGAAAGATTCTTCTACTGGCCAGACTGCAAGCCTGCGGACTTGATAAGCGGAGACTCACGCTACGTCGCCTACCTCGACTCGCTCCCGTTCCAGGAGGGAACACCACTTGCCCGGGCTGACTCGTACACTCCAACCGAGGTGGCAAGCTCTGAGTCCAGCCTTGGCAACCCCAATCGCCAAGTCTTCATGGCTGCCGGCGACACCCCCGGACCATCTGGGACGGCTACAGACAAGTACCTTGAAGACATCTCCGCAGACGAGCAGCTGCAGACGAGACTGCCGCCAACAGGGACGCTCGACGTGAGCGTAACAGGAAGCGCAACAAACGGCGCCGGCGGCTCAGAGACAGCCTCCCCATCCACAACCTTGCGAAAGCTCTCGAAGCAGTCGAGAGCAAAGTACACACTACCCCTGAGCAATGCCTTATGTCGATCATAGTGATCGCACGCCAGGCCCAGGGTATACGCGCTGGAGAAGTCATCGCCAAGCTCGCTGAAGACGCCTACTTCATGCGGGTCGACAACAGGGTCAACCAGCCTCCTCCCGCCAGGAACCGCGACAACGAAGCTACAAGTCGCAGTGCTGACCTCGATCGCAACCGTACTCGTGCTGAGCTCCCGGCTCAGCCCAACCGTACTCGCGCGAATGCCGGCGGACCCTCACAGGGTGGCAACAGCAACCGTGAGGTCGTTCCTCACCGCAATCCCGACGGCAGCGGCCGTGACCCGGATGGCGGCGGCAGCGACGACGGAAGCTCCAACCACGGAGCGAACAGGAGGGCTGGCGGCGGCAGCAATCGCGGCGGTCGTGACCACGCGAACAGCCACGCCTCCGGAGCCTCCACGGGCGCCTACGACGCCCGCCGAAGATTGAGGAGCCGCGGCGGAAGAAGTCGCCCACCGCAGGCGACAACGACGGCTTCCCCGCCTTCTCACCTCGGCTTCGCAACTTGCTCCTCCCCGAAAAGTTCAAGCCTTTGGGGATCACCAAGTACGACGCGAAGCAGGACCCTATCCAGTGGCTCAGGTGCTACGCCCTCTCCATCGAGAATGCTGGCGGCAACAACGACACCAAGTGCCTCTACTTTCCCTTCTGCCTGGACCAAGCTCCACTCACATGGCTCGAGTCGCTGGACAAGCACTCGATCGACAAGTGGCACCAACTGAAGGAGCAGTTCACCAGCAACTTCGCGGGCGCCATGGGCCGATCAGGTACTCGCATGGACCTGGCCATGGTCAAGCAGGAACAAGGCGAGACCCTCCGCAAGTACATGCGCCGCTTCTTCAACAAGCGCGCTACCGTAGTCAACGTCACCGACAAGGAGGTCATCGACCTCTTCCAAGACGGCCTCTACCACCGCCGCACATTTGAAGACTTCGGTCGTCGCCACCCCAAGTCCATCCCCCACCTCAAAGACATGATCACGTCCTGGGCGGATGAAAAAGACAAGGCCAACGCGAAATACGACGCCATCCGTGGAAAGAACAAGCAAAACGCGGGCGGCGGCAGCGGCAACAACGGGAACCAAGGCGGCCGCAGCAACAACAACAACTACTCGGGTCCCAACCGCAAGCGCAAGCCAGACAGGTCCATCCGAGTACCCGGCGCTTCGGGCTCCACCTGAGGGGCGGGAGCGGACTCCTCGGTGGGTGGCGCAGCTTCTTCCTCCGCCACCGCTGCGGCGGGTTCATCCCCCTCCCAGGATAGGTCCGTTGATTTCCTGCAGAGTACACAAGTTGGTTGTCAATCAAGTTCGACTACTACATCAACTACTACTCGGGAAGACCCAACACTTACACGCTTGACCGGACCACCGTCACGGTCGGGGCGCCGAGGATGCTGGCGATGTCCACCAGTCCAGCCTCGGCGGGCACCTCCTCTTGCGCCTCCTCTTCTGCAGTGACAGCCGCGGCTGCAACGCTCTCTTGCACCTCTGCGGCCACCACTTTTTCTGCGGCAGCAGCAGCGGGCTCCATGCTCCCCTGAGGAGTAGGGGGCTAGAGCTCCATCTGCGCCAAGAGCTCTTCGACAGTGGGGGCTGGGCTACGACTCCCAGTGGCTTCCCCCACCGTGTCCCACTCGCATTCATCGCCCTGCTCGACGGGCTCCGTAGGCGGCAACTCCTGCGAGCAAGGAAACTTCTTCATCAACAAGTGGACTCGAGACACGAGTACTCGACTACACTACTCAAGATGGCTCACCTCTGGGGACGTGGTCTCGGTGACCTTCAACTTCTTCGCCACGCGCTTGCGGGACACATTGTGCGGCTTCCGCGGCGGTGCGGCCAGGCTAGCCTCTAGGCTAGTTGGGAGATCCTGCACGAGGGGAACGTGAGGCAAGCCAGGACGGCTGAACCTCGACCGCAGCTGGAAGCGGTCCTGCAGTGTCTCCTTGTCGTCGTCCTCGTCAGACGTGTCCTCCACGACAACGGTGTCGTCTCCTTCGCCGACTTCCCGCCGCTCCTTGGCCTTGGTCTTTCCCTCCTCCGGGATCTCGACTTCCTGAGGGGGCGGTGGCGGCTCAGAGAGAAACTTCTTCAAGTCGTCCTGCAAGACACAACTCATCAACGCGACTACTCACACGGAATGGGTACTCGCCACGGGGGTACGGCTACTTACCTCCTTCGGCGGGCGCGCGGAGGAGTACTCCGGGACGGGGCACGCCGTGTACGGTAGCATGTCCTTGAAGATCCGTGCCAGCCTGTCAACAATGTCGTCGTCGTCGACTTCGTCTCCAGGCATCCACGACGTGTCGTCGTCGCCAGTGTATTCGAACCCAAGGGTGTCGCGAGCCATCAGTGGCTGCACCCTGCGCTTCATGAAGCTGAAGGCCACGTGCTCGGCCCTCTGCCCGGCTTCCTTCAGCGCCTTGATCTGCGCCAACAACTCGGGGAGCTGGATCCCCTCCTGCATCGTGGGCTCCGTGTTCCACCACGGGCGGTGCTTGGGCTGCTTCCCACTCGGCTTCGGCAACCCTGGGTGGTGGTTCGTGATGTAGAACCACTTCGCCTTCCAGTCTTGGTTGGAGTCGATGAGCTTGTACGAGAGGTACTGCTCGGCGGCGTCCTCCTGCATCTGGATTCCCGCTCCTCCGACTACCCACGGGTTGCTGGCGCTCGGTTGCGGCTTCACCCGGATGAACTTCCGGAACAGGATCCAATGGGGCTTGATCCCTAGAAACGCTTCACAGAAGTGGACGAAGACGGCGGTGTGGAAAATACCATTGGGGTTGAGATTGAGGTACTCGATGCCGTAGTACCCCATGAGCCCCTTGAAGAAGTTGCTCGCTGGGAGCGCAAGCCCGCGCTCTGCGAAACGCGCGAACATCGGGATCTCGTCTTCACTCTCCTCCATTGGGTACGGATCCCCGGCAGCAGCCCTCCACATGTCCACCTCCTTCTCCCGGATGAATCCGCTGTTGAGGAGGGCCAGCAAGTCTTCGGTCTTCGCCTTCGACTTCTTCCACTCACGGTTCAGATCCGGCCGCGGTGGAGACATCGGCGGTGCTGCCCCTGCGGCAGATCCGGCGGCTTCGTCGCGGCTCCTCTTCTTCCCGCCGGTGGTCTTCGTGGTCTTTGCGGCGACGGCTTCATCCTCCAAGTGCACGGCGTCTTCACACGCATTCGCTCGGGGGCTACTCCGGTGGCTCTGGACAGCAGCGCACTCAGATCTACAGCGGCGGCTGCGTGTGCTGGCGGCGATTCTGGACAAGACCTATTTGAAATGGCTACAACTGTGTGGGGTGAAAAACCCTAAGGGCTTTGACTTCTATTTATAAGTCAACACGGCCCTCCAACGGCCGGATGGAAAAGTTTGCGCTCGGCTGACTCAGCGGCCGCGCATGACTCTTCGTATTCTACTAGTCGACGCGCCTCACCTCGTGGGCTCGGCTACTTCTACTCGACTACCTGGGAAGCGACAAGACTCAGGAGCGTCTCAGGACACATTCTACAAGATGACCCTTCAATTCGAGAGGAAGTACTCGACTCAAGGCTCGGGGGCTCCGTGCCACGTGTCCTTCGGTTTTTTCTCTGGATTTTTCGGGATATTCTTGCCAAAACTTTAGATGGACCCTCAGCCAGAGCCTACAACTCAACCTAAGGCTCGGGGGCTACTCCATATGGAGTGCGATTTTGCAATCGCACTTCCATATCAGCTTCGGCTTCAAGACAACGTGGGCATTTTTGAAGACCTTCAAGGGCACCGCAGCACTCGAGGACGCTTGGGACTATTCGAGAAGACTTCAGGATTGCTCAAACATCAGCTAGACTACATTCCAGCCTCGGGATGCTTCGACTACTCTTGAGGTCTTTTGACTTGTAGTACTCAGGGACGCTTGAGGACTACTCGTAAAGGCCGTCAAGACTACTTGAAGCTATCCTTCTCAACTACAAAGTACTCGGGGGCTTGTCGTATGGACCTCCCTGGGCCCACTACCTCGGTGGGTACCAGGACCGACTACTCGGTGGGCCCCTGGGACTACCCGACTTGTGCTGCACGGTACCTGGTGGCGTGAAGCACAAGGACTACGGAGGAGAAGTACTCGGTTAGGAAGCTGTACATGTCCCGCACTGTATGGAAGACTCCTGGACGTACTCGACTAGTACTCTCTCCCTACTCCGACTTGTAACCCTGCCTCCCGGACTATATAAGGCGAGGCAGGGACCCCTCTCTCATCATCTCATCTCACGGCGTACAATTGCACCATCTTGTAATTGTACACAATCAATCCAGAGCTACGCAACATACAGGACGTAGAGTACTACGCACCTCGTGGCCCGAACTTGTCTAAATTCTGTGCCACGTGTCTCTTCCTTCGAGTTACCGATCTCGGCGAGGCCACATTAATCTACTTTGGGTACTCTCCTTAGTAGGTTGCCGGTCTGAAACACCGACATAGTGAGTTGGAGATGTGTGTTGGAAGCCGTGTTCATCTTGTTGGAGTTTCCATCTCCTTCGCGACGAATTTTTTATCGGCTCCCATTCACTCCCCCCCTCTCTGGTTCGCCGTATCGATCCTTCACCTTCCCCGCGTGCACAACTTGGATGAACAAGATTGATCAAGGAAACATTAGTTTGATCAAATGGATGAAGTTGTGATCACTTGGATCAATGGGTCCACATCTCCGGCCGATCAACCGCCACAAGTGTCATTCCAAGACCATCCTGAGCGTCACTAGGTGAAGGCGGTTCACCCTACGGCTTAGAGGTAGGCTGGTCGAACCTAGAGGGCCGGGTGCACCTCCCAACCGCCGTGTCAACCAAAAGGACTCAAGTTACCGACCTTCAACCGCATCAGGAGCAAGGAATAGGAGCGTGCAAGTCAAGAGGCGTTGGATCATAGGGTCGTCCGCACCTCCTCATCCGGCCGCATCTAAGAAAATGGGCCCACGCGCTCAACCGACCTCACTTACCAATAAATGGAGCCTCACACCCGCTGGATTGAACACACAGCGCCGGAGCATCTCACTTCCACTCTTTTGTTCACTTAGAGTAGGATTAGTGTAGCTTGGGAGTTAGAGTCGAGTCGAGCAAATCTCGGGGTTTCGGAGGAGTCTTCTTCAGAGTTTCGGTATTGCTCCTGTATCCTTTCTTTGTTTAGACCCAAGTACAATTCAAGTTATATTTATATATCACTTTTCGAGTCAATTACATTCAGCTTTTACTTTGCTCTAGAAGCTTTATTCTTGGTTTAGACTAAAGTTAGTTTGGTCTTGGTTAGCATAGCTCTTGAACCCCATAGTGCTGTGGTCGTTCTTCGCTTGATGTCCGGTGTTTCACGGGAGAGAGAGACCTTCCTTCGCGGTACCCAAGGAAAGGTTCTTTGGTTCGTTGTGAGCATGATGCTCAGTGCTTACCTTATTCTTAGATTGGTGTCCCGCGCAACGGAATAGTTGTGGTACCCTAAGGAGGTGACAGCTCCGGACGGGCTTTGTAGTCCACCATGTTAGTTCGGGCCGGTAGGATTCTGCGCGTCATAGTCCCCCTTCTCATCCCAGTCTGAGGGCACGGCTTTGCATGCCCCTGCAGCACTAGAAGAGCTTGTCGAGTTAGCTTGCCTTGGTTATCCTCTGCTTTAGTCCTTTGCTTAGAGTTGACAAGAATAGATAGATTGTGTTAGGAGAACTCTAAAATAGATTGTGTTAGGATCCTTTCTCGTCTCGTTGTCCTCCTAGCTCGTTATCCTCTCCAGTCTTTTATCTAGATCTCATAGTGTGTGTCAAGTTATCCCCGAATATCTTTATTCGTTATTCCCCGCTATAGCTCTTTACCAAGTGTTGGTTATTCTCCACCATTTACTCAATCATCTTTGTCGTCGTGCCTCCCACGGGAAAATATAAATATGACAACCCGAATACCACTGGGTGAAGTGCTACAACGGTAATCCGTGCACTTGCAAACCTTTCTGTGATCGTGTGTTTTACCCAAGACGTTCCCAATCCCCGTTACTAGAGGTGTGAACCCGGCGACGACGCTTGTAAGCGCCAGCAAGCATTTCTGTCGTCGTCGCCGTTTGCACCAACCTTATGGTGAGGTTAAGGAGCGTCAACACCATCTAGCAAGAAAGACGTCATGAGGCTCACAGGGATTATGGCGGCTCTAGGTCGTTTCATCAGCAAGCTCAGCGAGAAAGGCTTACCCTTCTTCAAGCTATTGAAGAAGGCAAACAAGTTTGTATGGGACGATGAGGTACAAAAGATGTTTGAAGCTGTCAAGGAATCCTTGATGACGCCACCAATCATGACACCACCAGTTCCAGGAGAAACACTCCTATACATCTCTGCCACCACTAATATGGTCAGCACGGTTCTCGTCGCTGAACAAGAAGAAGGACAAGCCTATCCTGTTCAACGACCTGTGTATTACGTGAGCAAGGTCCTGGCCGATGCTAAACCACATTAATCACAGCCTTAGAAGTTTCTCTACGCACTCCTGATTACGTCGAGAAAGCTTCGTCATTATTTCCAAGCCCACAAGATCACGGTCCCATCATCATTTCTGCTAGGAGAAATCATCCGCAACCGTGACGCCAACGGTCGCATCGTCAAGTGGTCGGTGGAGCTTCGAGAGTTTGACATCGAGTTCTACCCTTGGCAAGCGCTCAAGTCCTAAATCCTCGCTGACTTTGTGTCAGAGTGGACAGAAATCTAGATGCCTGCTCCCAAAGAGCCGCCTGAACACCGGATAATGTACTTCGACGGCACCCTCAACCTTGTAGGCGCAAGTGCAGGCGTATTACTCATCTCTCCTCAGGTTGAACAGCTCAAGTATGTCCTGCAGATACACTACAAGGCCTCCAACAATGGAGCAAAATACGAACCCCTGATTCACGGGCTCCGTATAGCAGTGTCCCTTGGCATCAAGCGACTATTAGCTTTTGGAGATTCCAAGGTCGTCATCGAACAAGTCGAAAAGGAGTGGGACTACGTCAAAGACACAATGGATGCCTACTGCTCTAAGATCCGCAAACTCAAAGGCCACTTCGAAGGAATTGAGTTTCAACGACGTACTTTCCAAACTGGGCTCTCGACGAGCTCTAGTCCCGATAGGCGTGTTCGTTCAAGACCTATGCAAGCCCTTGATCAAGCTACTGGACCCGGATAGTCCAGGCCTACCTCAACATGATCAAGACCCAGTACCTCCCCGCGACGTGCTGATGTCTGAAAAAGAAGATGATTGGTGCAAGCTTTTCTTAGACTTTATACTCGACCAACTAGTTCTGGAAGACAAGGCAGAGCCTGAGCGTATCATGCGATGAAGTGCCAACTACGTCGTGATTGGTACCGACCTCTACAGAAAAGCCACCTCCACTGGTGTCTTGATGAAGTGTATCTTGCGATCAGAAGGACTACAGCTCCTGGCTGGGATCCACGGCAGCGAGTGTGGCTGCCACGCAGCGTCTGCCAACTTGGTCGGTAAGGCATATCGATCTGGATACTATTGGCCCAAGGCCATGACTGACGCAAAAGACCTCGTAAAGAGGTGCAAAGGATGCCAATTCTTTGCCAAACAACAGCACCTGTCAGCCAGGCCCTGCACACAATCCCTCCATCATGGCCCTTCACCATGTGGGGTCTCGACTCCGTGGGGCCGTTCTGAACTGCCCCAGGAAGCTATAGGTTTATCTTTGTAGCCGTCGATAAACTCAACAAGTGGATTGATGTCCAACCTGTTGCGAAAGTAACATCGAAAGAAGCAGCAAAATTCATGCAAGACATAACAAACTACTTTGGTGTACCTAACAGGATCATTACCGACCTGGGCACGGCCTTCACAGGGTCCGCCTTTTGGGATTTCGGTCAGGACAACACTATCGACATCTACTACTCCTCGGTCGCCCACCCTCGTTGCAACATCCAGGTCGAGTGTGCCAATGGCATGGTCCTTCAGGCTATCAAAGACCCGGGGGTTCCAATTTTTTCTAATTCTCCCCCTCGACATGCTCGGGGACTTGCCTCAAAGCCAACCTAGGGGACGTTCGACCTGAGGATCTCGTCCCTAATAAGTATTTGCCCTCCGTCGCTGCGAGCATGCTTGGTCGATAAAGTCGCCAAACCTGAGTCCAAGACTCCTCCTCGCGTGCCGACCTCACGTAAGCCTCCACACTGAGTCGTGGAGGTCGGTAAGTCAACCTCTCCCACTACATGAAAACATCAAATAGGTCACGCATCATTTGTAACGGTCCCTTAACACCCGTTACATCCACTGGCATCTGTATTGGTTGTTCTTTGGCGCACATTACCTATAAGCGCGCCAGGATGACCCCGGGTTGGCCTCCACGACGCCTGTTATCAATGCGGACTTCTGGTAACGGGTTTCTTAAATGCCTGTTACATAAATTCTTTGTAACTGATGTTAAAGAGAGCCCGTTACAAATGTTAAACCTATTGGTATTGGGCTTGTAAAGTCTGTTACTTATCAATGCCCTATTAGTAATGGGCTGCTTAAGTCTGTTACTGATCGCTGCCGTATTGGTAACGGGCTATAAAGTCTGTTACTGATAATTTCGTATTGGAGACGCATGCCTGTAGGATGCATCTCCTTTGCTAGTGACCAAATTGGATGCGTCTCGTGTCTTAGGACTCATCTCCTTTGATTGGCACACAGGGTCGCCTTTTTTTCTCACATCAGAGATGCACGTTGTTATTTCTCGTCTATGTCTTTTCCTTCCGACACCACTCGCTCTCTCTCCGCAGAAGGTCACTCCTATTCCGACAACAACACTCGCTCTCTCTCTCTCTCTCCTTAGAAGGTCACTCGCTCGATCTATGTGCTCAGATGTCCCCGCTGGCCTGTCCCGTTCGTCGCCGCCAGCTGCGCGCGCTCTGAGGACCACGCTTAATTTCTCTCCTCAGAAAGTCGGCGTTGCAGCAGGACGGCCGGCTACATGCGCGACAGTGAAAGGGGCCAGTGGACGTCGACCACCCGTCCTCCGCGCTGCTGCCGCGGCCGCGACACCGCCTCCGATCCTCCTTCTCGCGGTCGCGCTCGCCTCGTAGAAAGTCATCATCAAGGTGGATATTAATTGCCCCCTTTTATTGAAATTCCTTAGTTGTCCTAATCCTCTTGTGTGTTATCAGTTTTAATTTTTCTGTGATGAATTATGCTCATTTGGTGTATGGAATGCAGATGGCGTCTGCTGCTCGGGCTTGGATGTAAAGACAACCCCAAAAAGATTGGGAGAATTTGTTAAGCGGGGTCAATGATTTTCTAAATCAAGCAGAGGATGATATGAAAACCCGTAGTGTTAAGTCAATGCTTTGCCCCTTATACATTGTCTCAACCGAAATAAATTCGCACAATGGGAAATCATTTTTCATCATTTGGTCACACGTGGTTTAACAAAATATTACACGTGTTGGAATAAACATGGTGAGGAAGGCCTTAATGAACTCAAAGCAGACTGCCTAAATGAAGGTGAACTGCGACACCATGCTACCGACCATGATGAAGAACTTGATGATAGTGGACTTTTTTAGGGAAATGAACAATTATTCCCACCAAATGTGTTGAGGCCTGAGGATATCACTGATCAAGAAGTTAGGGGCCTCGATGATGGTGTGGTGTTGCAACGTGTGCACAATGTTGACCAAATGTTGCGGGATGTTGAGTTTCAATGAGTGTACACACCTTCTAAATTAGCGAGGCTGAAGCAGTTCATTGAAGATTCAAAGAAACCCCTCTATCCTGATTGCCAGAAGTACTCTCACCTTTCTGGTGATCTAAAACTTCTGCAGCTTAAGGCAGATCATGGTTGGAGCAACAAAAGTTTCAAACATCTATTGGATGTGCTTAGAGACATGCTACCTGAAGGAAACCAAATAGCAGAGTATGTCTATGAGGTGAAGAAGATTATCTGTTCTCTGGGAATAGAGGTTTAAATAAGCCATGCATGCAAGAATAGTTGTGTATTGTTCCATGGAGATTATGCTGACCTTGACAAGTTCCCCAAGTGTGGCTATGTTCTGTACAAGAGGAAAAAGGATGGTGGAGATGATCATAATGCTGATGATGAGAATGAGCCTGGCGAGATCAGAGGAAAGAAGAAGAAGGCTAACAGAGGGGCTTCTGTGAGGGTGGCATGGTATTTTTGCATCATTCCTCAGCTGAGAAGATGGTTCATAACACGAAAGGAGGCCCAACTCTTGCGTTGGAATGACGAAGGCCAAAAGGAGCTTAATAAGAAAGATGGCAAGTTTAGGCACCCTGCAGATGCAGCACAATGGGGTAACATTAATAACCACTTCCCATGGTTTGACGATGCAAAGAGCGTACGGTTTGCTATGAGCACAGATGGCGTGAACCCATTCGGTAACCAGAGCTCAACACATAGCACCTGACCTATCGTGCTATCATTGTACAACCTTCCACCCTGGCTATGCAAGAAACAGAAATATATGATGCTGACAATATTGGTCTCTGGGCCAAAGTAACCTGGAGACCGTATTAATGTCTACTTGAGGACAGTAGTTGATGACTTGAAGATATTGTGGAAGCCTGGTGTGCCAGAGGTTTGGGATGAGTTCAAGCGTGAGGAGTTCACAATGCATGTCATGTTGTTCACCACCATCAACGACAACTCAACTCATCGCAACCTCTCTGGCCAGAGTAAAAGGAAAGGTGCAGCTTTCCCACACTGCTTAGAAGATACTTGCGCAGTATGGCTAAGACATTAAAAAATATGTATTTATGGGGCACCATCATTTCCTCGGGATGAAACATCCATACCGGGCCATGGATTGTCAGTTTAATGGGGAAAAGGAGAATTGAGAGGCACCATTGCATGTGACTGGAGATCTGGTCCACTTGAATGTCAAGGACATCAAAACTATCGAGGAGTTACCCAAACTGACTGAAAAACCCTTGGCAGAAGAAAGAAACGAGATGGTGAAGAAGTAGAAGAAGAAATGTGGAACAAGAAATCAATTCTATGGGAGCTAGAGTATTGATCGATGTTGGATGTGCGCCATTCGATTGACAACATGCACGTCAAGAAGAATGTGTGTGAAGCTACTCCTAGAACATTGCTACAATAGAAGTCCAAAGGAAAAGATCATAAAAATGTAAGGGAGGATCTTAAAGAGCTGGGAATTAGGCCGGAGCTCTATGCAGAGGAAACAGAGACGAGGACGAACCTTCCCATTGCTGCAACCACCTTGTCAAATGAAGAGAGAAAAATTCTGCTAGTTTTTGCATGATTTGAAAGTACCATCAGGCTACTCATCAAACTTCAAGAGGCTAGTGTTAGAGAAGGACATGAAAATGAATTTCATCTTGATGAAATCTCATGATTGACATGTGCTGATGACAACTCTTCTTCCTGTTGCACTTAGAGGTATCTAGACAGAACTAGTTCGCGACGCGGTCACGATCTTGTGTTATTCTTCAATGCAATAAAACAGAAGGTGATTGATGGGGAAAAACTATTGGACTTGGTGAAGGACCGATATGGCGAACCAGAGAGAGGGGGGGGGAGTGAATGGGAGCCGATAAAAATTCTTCTCGAAGGAGATAGAGGCTCCAACAATTTGAACACGACTTCCAACACGCGTCTCCGACTCGACTACCCAAGTTGATCAAGACCACGTAGACACTGGAGTGCTACTGATCCTAGGAACCAACATAGAACCTTCCGAGCCTAAACACACAAACATGCACAACGGAAACTTGCACGGCTTGCTGCTTGTGCTACACCAGTCAGACCGATGGCTTGCACCGGTCAGACCGGTGGACAGAGCCGGTCAGGCCAGTGGCTGCAGCAGCTGCACAACAAATGTTCCAGAGAGCCTTAGTGACTGCTCTAGGCCCTGGAACCAAAACACCAACAAAACACAACCTGCAAGGAAGAAGAACACAAATCCAAGCAAAACAACTCCAAAAAGCCAAGAACTTACCAGCAACGACACGACCCAAAGACACACGAGTCATGCAATTCACCCGAGGAAAATCCCACACAAGGCACACACCGGTCAGACCAATCACGCCTGGGCAGCTCGGGATGACCAACACCTGCGGGTCAGCTCCTCCAAAACCAACTCTCGATCTCCCGATTCGCTCCACAGTTTCGAACAAGACTTTGGGGAGAGTAGGAACACCTCATTGGTAGTCCATAGCCAAGTTATGGTCCACCAAAAGTCGTTGAATCAAGAGGAATCGAAGGATTTCCGCAAAGAACACACCAAACCCTAGGACAACGAACACCCCAAAATCGAGCCCCCTTTCTCACGGATTTGGAAGGGGAATCAAAGGGAAAGGAACCACGAAGGTGAGGACCATGTGTGGTTTGAGGACCAGTGGATGGTCGCTTCCTTGTGTGATGAGTGATTGACAACGTTGTGTGGACTGATTCTTGGCTAAGTATTATAGGTGCAGGTTGCGGCTTGATTGGTGTTGGTGCAGGTGAAGAACAAGCGCGAAAGGTCGTCGCTGGTGAGGCCTCCAGGTATGGAGAAGACAAGTTGGCTTCGTTCGAGGGACCCGGTGGCCAGCGGGGTCAAGTGCGGGCCGCATGGTGACATGAACAGCAAGATGAAGTCATGGATGATTTCTTGGTTGAGCCTCAAAACCAAGGTCGAGCCGGGACTACGTGGGAGCCGAGTCATGAGTGTCGATTGGCGGAGGCTACACTGAGTTCGCAGGGTTCCTAGTGGTTCACCAGAAAACCACTGGGTTCCTTTGTTGATCCACAAAGCCAAGACCGAAGAACCGAAGATGGTCTTTGCGGAGTGCTAGACCGGTCGGACCGATGGGTCCGGGCCACGGTCCCCGACCGTGGGTACCGGTCTGACTGGTGAGGAGCACCGGTCTGACCGGTGTGCGACGATGCAGTCCGGAATCTTCGAAGCGGAGGACACGTGTCAGGATCGCATGGCTTGCGTAAAGGCTAAGCAGGGTGCGGTCGCCGGGCATCCGTCTGATGGAGCAAATCCGAAGACTTCCAAGACCGCCCTTGAGGGGCTTGTATCCCTAGTTATTAGGAAAGGGTATTTTAGATTTTCGGTTGCCTCCATATAACCCATGAGGTGAGAGGATGGCAGTAATCTCTTGGAACCCTAGTTCATTTGCTTTCCTATTTTCCCTTCCTATTTTCCTATGATTTCTATAGGACTAGCTTGAGAGCTTCATGGTGAGATTTTGTGAGTGGGTTGGATGATCGGGCGGCAAGCTAGACCTTGTATGAACCTCCTTGGTATGTATAGATGATTCGACGTGGTTCCTGAAGGCTTTGTTGTGTTGTTCCCGGTTGTTCTTGGTGGTTTTCTCGGTGTGTTTTTGGGACCTTGCTCTTGAGGATTTGATAGGGGAAATTTGTGGGAACCCTCCGTGGTTCTTTGGGCTGTGATTCCCCTCCCAAATTCGTGAGTTAAAGGGCTCGATTTTGGGGTTTTCGGTGTTCTAGGGTTAGAGGAGTTCTTGGCGGGATTTCTTTGATTCCTCTTGATTGGCAAGTTTTGGTGGACAAAATCATGGCTATGGACTCCTCATGAGGTGTTCCTACTATCCCCAAAGTCTTGTTCAAATCCGGGGAGCGATTCGGGAGATCGAAGTTTGGATTTGGAGGAGTTGACCGCGGTGTCTTTGTTCATCCGAGTCGCCCGAACTACACCGGTCCGAAGGTGCTCTTGACCGGTCTGACTGGTGCAAGTCACTTGTGGGATTTGCCTCGGGTGAATTGCTTGACTCGTGTGTCTTTTGGTCTTGGTGCTGCTGGTCAGTTCTTGGTCCGTTTGGAGTTGTTTTGTTAGGTTTTGTGTAGGGTTTTCCTTCCTTGCAGGTTGTGTTTTGGGGGTGTTTTTGTTCCAGGGCCTAGAGAAGTCACTGAGGCTTTCTGGAACGCTTGTTGTGCGGCTGTTGTAGCCACCGACCTGACCGGCTCTGTTCACCGGTCTGACCGGTGTCACCGGTCTGACTGGCGCAGGCCATCGGTCTGACCGGTGCAGCACAAGCAGCAAGTCGTGCAAGTTTCCGCTGTGTGTGTTGGTGTGTTTTGGCCCGGAAGGTTGTTTGTTGGTTCCTAGGTCCAGTAGTGTAGGTGTTTTAGACCGGCAACCTACTAAGGCGAGTACTCGAAGTAGATGATTGTGGCCTCACTAAGATCGGTAACTCGATGGAAGAGACACGTGGCACACAATTTAGACAGGTTCGGGCCGCGAGGTGCGTAATACCCTACGTCCCGTCTTTGCGTGGCTCGGGATTGATTGGATGCGATTACAAGATGATGCAATCTCGATGTGTATGAGCGAGATGAGATAGAGGGGGTCCCCTCCTCGCCTTATATAGTCGGGAGGCGGGGGTTACAAGGCGGTTCGGGGAGGAGAGTACTAGTCGAGTACGTCTAGGAGTCCTCTATACAGCGCGGGACATGTACAGCTTCCTATCCGAGTACTTCTCCTCCGTAGTCCTTGTGCTTCACACCGGGTAGTCCTAGGGGCCCACCGAGTAGTCGGTCCTGGCACCCACCGAGGCAGTGGGCCCAGGAAGGTCTATACGACAAGCCCCCGAGTACTTTGTAGTCGAGAAGGATAGCTTCGAGTAGTCTCGACGGCCTTAACGAGTAGTCCTCAAGCGTCCCTGAGCGCTACAAGTCAAAAGTCCTCAAGAGTAGTCAAAGCATCCCGAGGCTGGAATGTACTCCAGCTGATCTTTGAGCAATCTTGAAGTCTTCTCGAGTAGTCCCAAGCGTCCTCGAGTGCTGCCCTTGAAGGTCTTCATCAATGCCCGTGTTGTCTTGAAGCCGAAACTGATATGTAAGTGCGATTGCAAAATCGCACTCCATATGGAGTAGCCCTCGAGCCTTATGTTGAGTTCTAGACTCTGGCTGAGGGTCCATCTGAAGTTTTGGCAAGAATACCCCGCAAAATCCGGAGAAAAAGCCGAAGGACACGTGGCACAGAGCCCCCGAGCCTTGAGTCGAGTACTTCCTCTCAAATTAAACGGTCATCTTGTTGAATGTGTCCTGAGTTGCTCTTGAGTCTTGACGCTACCCAGGAAGTTGAGTAGAAGTAGTCGAGCCCCCGAGATGAGGCGCGTCGACTAGTAGAAGTTGAAGAGTCAGGCGCCACTGCTGAGTTAGCCATCTGGAGACTTATCCATCCGGCCGTTAGTGGAGCTGCTGTTGACTTATAAATAGAAGCCGAAACCCTTAGGGGTTTTCACCCCACACATTTGCAGCCATTTCCAGCAGATCGTGCAGGAACCACCGCTAGTGCGCACTGCCGCCGTTGAGGGGAGAGTAGATCCAAGCGCGCCGCGGTCAGAGACCACCACCGTAGCCCCCGAGCGAATGCGAGTGAAGACACTGTGCACTTGGAGAATGAATCCCTCGCCATCGAAGACCTCAAAGGCCGCCGGTGGGAAGAAAAGGGCTCGCGAGGAGGCCACCAAATCCACCGCGGGGACATCGCCGCCGGTGTCTCCGCCGTGACCAAATCCGAATCAAGATCTGCTGGCGCTTCTCAATAGTGGATTCTTGCGGGAGAAGGAGGTTGACATGTGGAGAGCTACTGCAGGGGATCCATACCCCATGGAGAATAGCCCGGACGAGATCCCCATGTTCACCCGGTTCGCGGAGCGAGGACTGTCCCTTCTGGCCAGCGACTTCTTCAAAGGGCTACTGGGGTACTACAGCAATGAGTACCTCAACCTCAATCCCAACGTTATCTTCCACACCTCAGTCTTCGTACACTTCTGCGAAGCTTTCTTGGGGATCAAGCCCCATTGGATCCTTTCCAAAAATTCTTCCGAGTGAAGCCCCAGCCCAGCACCAACAATCCTTGAGTAGTGGGGGGAGCCAAGATCCAGATGCGAGAAGATGCCACAGAGCAGTACCTCTCGTACAAACTCATCGACTCCAACCAAGATTGGGAGTCGAAATGATTTTACATCACCAACCAGCACCCGAGGCTGCCGAAGCCAAGCGAGGAACGGCGAACCCGGCACCGCCACGGTGGAACTCGGAGCCAACAATGCAGGATGTATCCAGTTGCCCGAGCTGCTGGTGAAAATCAAGGCATTGAGAGAAGCCGGGCTGAGGGCCGAACATGTGGCCTTCAGCTTCATGAAGTGAAGGGTGCAACCGCTAATGGCCCACGACACCCTAGGTACCAGTACACCGGTGACGACGACATGTCGCGGATGCCCGGTGATGAAGTAGATGACGATGACATCGTCGACAGGCTGGGGAGAATCTTCAAGGATATGCCGGCGTACACGCGCGTGCCCCGTGCCTGAGTACTCCGTCGCGCGCCCGTCAAATGAGGTCGGTAGCCGTACCCATTCTCGAGTACTTGTTACAGAATAGTAGTCGTGCTGACGTATTGTGCTTCTTGCAGGATGACTTGGTGAAGTTCATCTCCGAGCCGGCGTTGCCTCCTCAACTTGTCGAGGTCTCAGAAGAAGGGAAGGCCAAGGCCAAGGAGCAGCGCGAGGTTGGTGAAGGAGACACACAGTAGTCGTCGAAGACACGTCTGAGGAGGACGACAATGAGGAGACGCTGCAGGAGCGTTTCCAGTTGCAGTCAAGATTCAGCCGCCGTTGATTGCTGCATATTCCTGTCGTTTAGGATCCGCCGACTAGCCTCCGACTATCCCGGAGGCTAGTCTGCCCGCGCCGCCAAGGAGGCCGCGCAACGTGGCCCGCAAGCGCGTGGCCAAGAAGTTGAAGGTCACGGAGACCTCGTCCCAGGAGGTAAGCTCCCTTGATTATGGTAGTCGAGTACTTATGTCTCGACGTTGTGTATTGACGACGAAATTTCCTTGCTGGCAGGAGATGCCACCTTCCAACCCCGTTGAGCAGGGTGACGAAGGCGAGTGGGACACGGTGGGGAGAGCCGACCGGAGCCGGCCCGCGGCCCGGCCCCCCCACCGTAGATGAACTCTTGGCGCAGTTGTCGCGCAAGCACCCTGTTGCTGAGGACGGAATTGCACCGGCCGCTGCTGTTGCTGAAGAGGAAGCGACTACTGAGGCCGAAGAGGAGGCGCCTGCTGAGGCTGGGTTGGTTGATATTGCCAGCATCCTCGGCGCCCCAACCGTGACGGTAGTCCGGTCGAGCCTGTAAGTGCTTATCCTTCCTGAGTAGTACATTTGATTTGGTAGTCGTACTGGGTTGACAACCAGCTTGTGTACTCTGCAGGAATTCGACCGACTTAACCTGGGAGGAAGATGAACCCGCCACAGTGGTGGCTGGAGAAGAAACCGAGCCGCCCGCTGAGGAGTCCGCTCCCGCCCGTCAAGCAGAATCCATGGCGCCGGCCGTGGAGGCTACCTTGCCTGAGGCCAGCATCGTAGAGGGTGAGTATTCTGCTTAGGTGCAAGTAACCCCAGAGAGTAGTCGTAGCCGCTAGGTATGACTGATCTAGTTGTCCTTTGGTTGACTGGTGTCGAGGCTGAAGGAAGTGCTATCCCGTCGGCGGCGCCCGTTGAAGAATTGGCACCAGAAACCTAGGGAGCTGCCAAAGGAGCCCCCCGAGCCGATGGAGGTGGTGGTTGAAGAAGCCGCCGCGACAGCTGGAGGGGAACGCGACGACGTGCCACTAGAGTCGGCTTTGGAAGTAGTCGTTCGCTCACCAAAGATCCAGGACGCGGAGCCAATCCGCTCGACGCCAATGTCCGGGGCCGCGACGAGTAGTTGTGGCGGGATCGAGCTGCTGGCGGATGACCTAGTCGACCCAGCGACGGTAGCTCGTCACCTGGAGGCGGTGCGCCAGGCCGAGCAATGGATGAAGGTGAGTAGTCGACACCCTTGGGTGTTGAGTACCCAGTTAACATCTGTTGTCTGTTGCAGGACGTCGCGGAGAGGTCCCGGCAAAAGTCCGACATGCTCCAGGGGTACGGTGACACGGTACTCCGGGCCGATGCCTTAGAAGAACAGCTTGTGAAGGCCCGGAGGCACGCCGCCGCGATGCAGTCGAAGCTGGATAGCGCCTTCGCCTAGTATCACAACGACATCCAAGATATGCAGGCGAAGAGAGACGAGCTGGTGTGGAAGAACAAATCTCTTCGCAACAAGAATAAAGGTACGCGACCACCTTGTCGGGTACTCGTTGATAGTAGATTGAGGTAGTCTGACCCGCTTTTGCCTTGTTGATTGCAGAGCTTGAGACCCGCGTTGACCAGCTGAAAGCCTCAGAGACCGACATGAAGAACCTCTTCTACCGAGAGAAGGAGGCCCGCGAGGTACTGGAGTATGATTATAAGCAGCTTGCTTACGAGTGCGACAAGCACATAGAGCTCCGCATTGTGTCGGGTTGTGACCTCGTCAACTGCTACAAATCTTTGTAGAAGCTGAACGAGGACTGCGAGAAGCTGCGGGCCCAACTGAAGGAACTCGAGGAAACCGCGCTCCCCATCGCGAGGCTGCTGGTGCCTCACCCTGGCGGTCCGAAGATAGCTCCTTTGGTGGATCGGCTGAGGGAAGCCCCCAGCTGTTTGGCGACCTACGTCAAGCACTTGGCGAAGTCGATCCCCAACCAGGTTCTGGCCTTCATGAAGTCGTACTTCCCGAAGGCTCCAGTTGACGTGGTCGCCGGCGGGCTAGCCGCCAACTACACGGACGCAGTACACGGACCTGCTGGAGCAGACGACGCCCATCGCTGGACAAGTTGCCGAGAAGTTGAATCTCCAGTAGTCCTGTCAAGTTAGCTCGTAGCAATAGTTGTGTTTAAACAAATTAGTAATGAACTTGTTTAAGTATGAATGAAGGAAACTTCCATAAATGAGTACTTGTTATCGCGATCTGTGAGTGCGGAGTCCCATCATGGAGTCATCACGAGTAGTCGTACTCATCAGTAGTCCCGTTGACGGAAGGAGACAGTAAAATAGTTGATAAAGAATCAAACTTTATTACTGAAAGAAATACACCTAGATGGCCAGCGCCGTTGTACAAGAGTAGTCGCCAGGACCCGGAGGCCTCCTACGGCTGAGTAGTGCTAGGGCGTACAGCCGCTTACAGCAGTAGATCCGTTACTAGCCGCGTAGGCTGGATCTATGAGTACTTGGTCTCTCAGTAGACCGCTGCTATAGTCCTTTGTGTGCTCGGAGCAGCCCAAGATCCGTTAGTAGCCGTTAGCGCTGGATCTTGGAGTAGAGTAGTTCGGAGACTGGTGCCTGGGCCCGGAGGCCACTTACAGCGGAGGGGTCTTTGAGTAGTCGTATAGACAGGAGCCCCCGGTGTAGTCGTGTGGACTAGGCGTAGAATCAACAGAGTTGGTCGATGTTCCACGAGTTGTTGATATCTTTGCCTTCAAGCGTCTGGAGGCGGTAGGAGCCCGGTCCAGTCACCTTTGCAACTGTGAAGGGACCTTCCCAGGGCGAGCTGAGCTTGTGTAGTCCTTCCGTGTTCTGGATGCGGCGGAGGACAAGATCACCAATGTTAAAAGAGCGTTCCTTAACGTTGCGATCATGGTAGTGTCGGATACCCTCTAGGTACCTTGCTGATTGGAGGAGGGCAGCACAGCGAGCTTCTTCGAGTCCGTCGATGTCAACTCGTCTGCTGTCTCCAGAGACGCCTTCGTCGTATTGCTCCACTGCTGGTGAATCCCACATGACATCAGCAGGGAGGATTGCTTCGGAGCCATAGACCAAGAAGTATGGAGATTGTCCCGTTGGCTTGGAGGGTTGAGTACGTAGCCCCCAGAGTGCATTGGGTAAGTCCTTGATCCACTTGCCTCCTTTGGTGTTGGCCGTGTAGCTGCTTCTTGAGAGCGTCGAGCACCATCCCGTTGGCGCGCTCGACTTATCCGTTGGCCCGGGGATGGGCAACTGAGACATATCGGACGTCGATCCCGCTGTTCTCGCAGTACTCCTAGAACTGGTGATTGTTGAAGTTGGAGCCCAGGTCTGTGATGATGCGGTGGGGTAGTCCGTAGCGATGCACAAGTTCATCCAGGAAGTCGAGTACTCTGTCAGCCTTGGGGCATGTAACCGTCTTGACCTCGATCCACTTGGTGAACTTGTCGATGGCCACCAATACTCTGTTGAATCCTCCTAGCGCAGTTGTGAGTGGCCCAATCATGTCGAGCCCCCAGCAGGCAAAAGGCCAGGTTGGCGGTATGGTGACTAGCTTGTAGGCCAGGACGTGTTGTTGCTTGGTGAAGTATTGGCACCCTTGACACCTTCTGAGGAGTTCTTCAGCGTCGCCCAGAGCTGTGGGCCAATAGAACGCCCGTCGGAAGGCCTTGCTGACCAGCGTGCGTGAAGACGTGTGGTTGCCGCAGACGCCTTTATGGATCTCCTCCAAGATGTACTTGCCTTCTTGTCGGGGAACACACATCATGAGTACTTCGGAAGATGCGCCCCTCCTGTAGAGCTTGTCTCCAACTAGGACGTAGGACTTGGCACGGCGGATGAGTTGCTCGGCCTAGTTCTTGTCTGAGGGAACCATCTGCTCGCTGAGGTAGTCGATAAAGGGTTGCCTCCAATCCACGTCGATCATCATGACCTCCTGGCCATCCGAGGGATGTGCTGGATCGGCGGTCGGTGGCGCCGGCTTTGGGATGGATGCGCATGAAGCTCGTGGACAAAGGCACCCGCTGGTACTTGAGCGCGAGTAGAACCAAGCTTCGACAGGACGTCCGCAGCAACGTTGTTGTCACGGACGACGTGGTGGAACTCGAGACCATAGAACTTGTTCTTGAGCTTGCGGACTTCTAGGCAGTAGGCGTCCATGTTCTCCTTGTTGCGGTCCCAGGACTAGTTGACTCGTTTGATGACCACTGCGGAGTCGTCGTAGACTAGTAGCCACTTGATGCCTAGTGAAGCCGCGAGGCGGAGCCCGTGTAGAAGAGCTTCGTACTCGGCTTCGTTGTTTGAGACCTTCCAGAAGACCCGGCAGGACGTACTTGAGTTGTTCGCCCATTGGAGAGGTCAAGAGTACTCCCCCGCACCGCGCCTCGAGGTTGAGTGAGTCGTCGAAGTACATCACCCAGTGCTCTGGGCGCTCGGTTGGAGTAGGTAGCTGATTCTCCCACCACTCCGCCATGAAGTCGACTAGTGCATGCGACTTGATGGCTGTGCGTGGCTTGAAGTCGATGTTGAGGGTGCCCAGTTCGACCGCCCACTTGGAGATTCTTCCAGTTGCATCTTGTTTCTGCAGGATGTCACTGAGCGGGTAGTCGGTGCCGACGGAGATCGAGTACTCCTGGAAGTAATGCCATAGCTTCCACGAGGTGATGATCACTACGTACAGAAGCTTATGTACTGGCTGGTAGCGTGCCTTGGATTCTGATAGGACCTTGTTGACGAAGTAGACTGGGCGCTAGACTGGATAGGCGTGGCCGTCTTCCTGCCGCTCGACGATGATGGCAGTACTGACCACGTGAGTAGTCGCGGCGAGGTAGAGCGATGGGCCGGCCGCCTTTGCGAGGAGCCGTGAGGACTGGTGGCTTTGATAGGAAGTCCTTGAGCTGGGTAAGTGCTTGGTCCGCATCTGGAGTCCACACGAACTTCTCCTGGTGTTTGAGCAGTTTGAAGAAGGGGAGCACCCATTCTACAAGCTTCGAGATAAATCTGTTCAAGGCCGCCATGCACCGGGTCAGCTTCTAGACGTCTTTGATGCACGTGGGAGCTTTCATGCTGGTGGTGGCGGAGATCTTCTCGGGATTGGCTTCGATGTCGCGATGGCTGATGATGAAGCCGAGTAGTTTGCCCGACGGTACGCCGAAGACGCACTTGTTCGAGTTGAGCTTCCAGCGGTACTCGCGCAGGGATGCGAAAGTCTCTTCAAGATCGTCGATGAGCGTGCTGGAGTTTTTGGTCTTGACGACCACATCATCCACGTAGGCTTCGACGTTCTTGTTGAGTTGCCTCTTGAAGCAGGCCTGGATAGCTCGTTGGTATGTGGCGCCGGCGTTCTTCAACCCGAAGGACATGGTCGTGTAGCAGTACGCGCCAAACGGGGTGATGAACGCGGTCTTCTCCTGGTCTTCTTCCTTGATCGTGATCTGGTGGTACCCGGAGTAGCAGTCGAGGAAGCGAGAGCAGGTCGCACCTCGCCGTGGAGTCGATGACTTGGTCAATCCGCGGCAACCCGAAGGGATCCTTGGGGCAGTGCTTGTTGAGGTCGGTGTAGTCGACGCACATCCTCCACTCGTTCGAGTTCTTCTTGCGGACAAGGACAGGGTTGGCGAGCCACTCAGGATGGAAAACTTCTTTGATGAAGCCAGCCACGAGTAGTTTGGCGAGTTCCTTCCAGATGGCGTCCCGTCTGTCGTCAGTGAAGCGACAGAGGTGTTGTCGCTTCGGGGTAGCTTTAGGATCGACGTTGAGTGAATGCTCAATCAACTCCCTGGGCACCCCTGGCATGTCTGCTGGTTTCCATGCGAAGATGTTGCGGTTAGCCCGTAGGAAGTTGATGAGTGCGGCTTCCTATTTGGGGTCAAGGGCTGCCTTGATGGTGGTGGTCTTGCTGCTGTCGCCTGTCCCAAGGTCAATTGTCTTGACCAGAACCTCCTCGGCTGGTTGAGGCTTGTTGGTTTTGTCCGACTTCTCTGGGATGTCGAGTTCACTTGGGGCAAGCTTCTTCGACGCAGCGTAGATCTCCATCATTGCATTGGGTACTTGATTTGTGGAGGCGATCTCCATAGCTTCCGTGTCGCAGTCGTGCGATATCTTCAAGTCCCCTTGCAGCGAGAGTACACCTGCTAGACTCGGCATCTTGAGTACCAAGTAGGTGTAGTGGGGCACCGCCATGAACTTTGGGATAGCCGATCTACCGAGGATGGCCTGGTAGGACGTCTCGAAGTCCGCGACTTCGAACTTGATGTACTCGGTACGATAGTTGTCCCGAGATTCCTCGAAGGTAACTGGCAGGACCACTAAGCCCAGTGGGATAGCCGCGTTCCCTGGGACGATGCCGTAGAAGGGCGAGGTGCTCTTAGTGAGCATGTGGGTGATGTCGAGCTCCATCTTCTTCAAGTTCTTGGTGAAAAGGACGTTGAGCCCGCTTCCACCGTCGATGAGGACCTTGTTGATCTTGGAGCCCGTGACTACCAGCTTCAGGACGAGTGGGAAACACCTTGGTTCAGAGAAGCTAGTCCATTGATCCGCGCGGGAGAAGGTAATGGGTACCTCCGACCAACTGAGAGGGGTCGGAACCGCTGGTTCAATGCTCATGACTTCTCTACGGGTAGCCTTTTGGACCCATCTGCTGGGTAGTCCGCCGAAGAGGACGTTCACCGTCTTGTCGGGTTCGTGGAAGTCGTCGTTGCCTTCGTCGTTCTTCTTCTTGCCTTTCTTGTCATGAGGGTGCCGTGACTCTGGAGTATCCTTGAGTGCTCGCCTGAGTTGGTAGCACTGTTCGGTGGTGTGGTTGCCGTCCAGATGCCACGAGCACTTCTCCTTCAGCAAGTCTTTGAAGCCGCCGGAGGTCTTCTTCGAGTTCTCCTTCGCAGGGCGCTGGATAGCCGCGACAGTGTTGTCTGGCTTGCGCTTACGGTTGGGACCCGAGCAGTTGTTGTTGTTGCGACCGCCTTGGTTCCCGTTGTTGCTACTGCCGCCGCCCGTGTTCTGTTTGCTCTTGTCGCGGATGGCGTCGTACATGGCGTTGGCCTTGTCTTCTTCATCAGCCCAGGACGTGATCATGTCCTTGAGGTGGGTGATGGAGCTTGGGCGGCGACGGCCGAAATCTTCGAAAGTGCGACGGTGGTAAAGACCGTCTTGGAAGAGGTCAATAACTTCTTTGTCGGAGACATCGACTACTGTGGCGCACTTTTCGAAGAAGCGGCACATGTACTTGTGAAGTGTCTCGCCTTGCTCCTGCTTCACCCTGGCTAGGTCCATGCGAATACCCGAGCGGCCCATAGCGCCCGCGAAGTTGCTGGTGAACTGCTCCTTCAGCTGGTCCCACTTGTCGATCGAGTACTTCTCAAGTGACTCGAGCCATGTGAGTGGTGCTTGGTCCAAGAAGAAGGGGAAGTAGAGGTACTTGGTGTCGTTGTTCCCACCAGCGTTCTCGATGGAGAGGGCGTAGCATCTGAGCCACTGCACAAGATCTTGCTTCGCGTCATACTTGGTGATGCCCAGAGGCTTGAATTTCTCTAGGAGGAGGAGGTTGCAAAGTCGCGCAGAGAAGGCAAGGAAGCGGTCGTTGTCGCTTGAGGTAGAAGCCTTCTTGCGCCTAGTTCTTCAATCTTCTGGCGGGCGTCGAAGCCGCCCTGTGAGGCTCCGGAGGCGTGGCTATTCGCGTGGCCTCAGCCGCCGCGATCGCCTCCGCCACCAGTCCTCTTGTTAGCCCCATGGTTGCAGCTTCTGCCGTTGCTGCCTCCGCCGCCTGGGTCGCGATGAGGGACGACCTGGCGATCGCCACCAGCGGCTGTGGTGCTGTTGCCACCTTGAAAGGGTCCGCCGGCCGTTGCACGAGTACGGTTGGGGTTGGTCGGCAGCTCAGCTCGAGTACGGTTGCGACTGAGGTCCGCACTGCGACTTGTTGCTTCATTGTCGCGGTTCTTGGCGGGAGGTGGTTGAGCGACCCTGGTGTTGACTCGCATAAAGTAGGCGTCTTCCGCGAGCTTGGCGATGACTTGTCTCGCGCGCATCCCCTGGCCTGACGTGCTATCGTAGTGATAGACATGAGGCATTGCTCTGAGGTAGTGTGTACCCGGCTCTCAACTTGGTCGAGTGCTACAGCAAGGTTGCGATGGGGAGGGAGTGGCGGAGACGTCGGCGCCGTTGACTCCGCTTTCTGTTGTGTTCCCGTCGGGCATCTCTGTTGGCGGGGGTCTCGTCGGCGGGCACGTTGGCAGACAACTCGTCCGCTGAGATGTCCTCAAGGTATTGGTCAGGGACCGTCCCCAAGGGCCCTGGCATCTCATTGGTAGTCATGAAGACTTGCCGGTCGGGAGAGCCAAGGCTGGAGTCGCTGGTTGCCACCTCTGTAGGAGTGTGCTCCCCAGCTGGAGCAAGCGCTGTTCCCTCCTGGAATGGGAGTGAGTCGAGGTAGGCGACGCAGCATGAGTTCCCTCCTGTCAAGTCTGCAGGCTTGCGGTCTGGCCAGTAGACAAATCTTCCGGCGGGTGTGGATGTAATAACCAGGCCGGCAGCTGGTCCTGACAGGGGTTGCTCTGTGGAGTTGTCCTCGGACTCGGGCTCCTCGGGGTCTGACCCGAAGTCGAACTCTTATGCTGAGTCCGAGTACAAGCCGGAGAAAGGGTTGGATTTCGTGTTGTAGCCGGGGGCGGTGTCGGAGTCCGAGTCGTACTCGGGTACAGGCTCCTTGCCGGCCCGGCGTGTGGTGGGAGCCTTCGCGTGGGCCCTGCTGATGTTGCGGGGGCCACATGTGGAGCGCTCGCGGGGTGGGTAGTCCACATGCGATGGCTCAGTAGCCAACTCACATACGATAGCCCACGGGGACGTCGAGTTCGAGTTGGAGGCGGATCCAAGCTCGAAGTCGGCGTGCCGGTTGAAGAGCGAAATTTCGCCGAATTTGCCGGCGAGTTCACCCGTGACTACTTCGGGAAGTGTCACGAGGCTAGTCTCCGGGTTGGGTGGCATGGTGAGGCGGCGTTGGAAAGATCCGGTGCCGTCAGCAGTGCAGACCCAGGCACTGAAGACGAAGGTGTCGTCGCGGTTGAAGGAGACGGTAGGCTTGATGTAGACGGAAGCCGTCGAGTTCGCCATGTGATCTCGGGCGAGAACCCCTACCTAGCGTGCCAGCTATCGGTGTTTTAGACTGGCAATCTACTAAGGGGAGTACCCGAAGTAGATGATTGTGGCTTCGCCGAGATCGGTAACTCGAAGGAAGAGACACGTGGCACACAATTTAGACAGGTTCGGGCCGCGAGGTGCGTAATACCCTACGTACTGTATGCTGCGTGGCTCTGGATTGATTGGGTGCGATTACAAGATGATGCAATCTGATGTATGAGAGAGATGAGATAGAGGGGGTCCCTGCCTCGCCTTATATATTCCGGGAGGTGGGGTTACAAGTCGGTTTAGGAAGAGAGTACTAGTCGAGTACGTCTAGGAGTCCTCTATACAGCGCGGGACATGTACAGCTTCCTATCCGAGTACTTCTCCTCCGTAGTCCTTGTGCTTCATGCCATCAGGTGCCGTGCAGCGCAAGTCGAGTAGTCCTAGGGGCCCACTGAGTAGTCGGTCCTGGCACCCACCGAGGCAGTGGGCCTAGGGAGGTCCATAAGACAAGTAGCACTTCAATGGCTGTGTGGACTTGGCCAACTTGGGTAGTGAGTCGGAGACGTGTGTTGGAAGCCGTGTTCATCTTGTTGGAGTTCCCATCTCCTCCGAGAAGAATTTTTATCGGCTCCCATTCACTACCCCTCTCTAGTTCGCCATATCGGTCCTTCAAGTGGTTTCAGAGCCGTTCGGGTCTTTATTGACTCTAACCAGTCTAAGATCCAAGGATGGCGTACCAGGAACGGGGTTCGGGTCCTCCACACTTCGATGGCAAGAACTACCAGAGGTGGATTAAGCGGATGGCAGCGTTCCTCCGCGGAAAGGGTCAGATCCTTTGGGATGTCACGGTGGACACAGGCTATGTCCAGCTGAGGAACTTCCTTGCTCCAGGATCAAGGGACATGTTTGACGCCAACAATAAGGCGGTTGACTACTTGTTTCGTGCTTTGTGTCAGCCTGAGTTTGATCGGGTGCACACCGAGCACTTGGCTTGTAGAATCTGGTTGGTGTTGAAGGAGGCTCATGTTGGGAATGCCCAGGTTCAGGCTCGGATGTATGCGACCTACCGGAGAGAGTACGAGAACTTCACTCATCTCCCCGGTGAGTCCATCGATGCCTTGTTTCAGAGGGTCACGGTGGTTGTGAACAACATGAGGGCCAATGTGGACGTGCTCCCGTACGATGATCATGATAGAGCTGTCAAGCTCTTACACTCTTTGGATCGTACAATTTAGGGCTGAAAGTTCGAGGCCATTGTGAAGTCGGAGAAGTATGACACTCTCACGTTGAACGAGCTGTTCTCAAAGCTCAAGTCGGCTGAGGTGGATAGGGGCCTGACAGCCAAGCTCGAGGGCCCGACTGACTCTCATAGTCTTGCCCTCGTTGGTGGTTCGAAAGGAAAGGCTAATACTAACCCATCCACAAGGATGTTCTTTTTGTCCTCCT
Source organism: Cenchrus americanus (assembly GCA_947561735.1). Lineage (NCBI taxonomy): Eukaryota > Viridiplantae > Streptophyta > Magnoliopsida > Poales > Poaceae > Cenchrus > Cenchrus americanus. The sequence goes on from OX387240.1 coordinate 141,270,581, forward strand.
TAATGTCTATGCCAGATGAAGAGGTCGACGTGCTTGGAGATGGCGAGCTGGCACTGCTGACGAGGAGGTTCGAGAGGCTGCACGAGAACTGGGTGAACATGAGGAGGAACACGAGGACATGCTTCCAGTGCGGCAAGCCGGGACACTTCGTCGCCGACTGCCCGAAGAAGGTCGAGAACAAGGATGGCTACAAGCACAAGTCAAGAACGGATGGCAAGTACCGGTCGAGGCGCAACCACAAGAGCAAGTACAAGAATAAGCACAAGGATGAGCGACGATCGAGGAAGAAGGAGAGCCGAGGCAAGGCCCGAGCGATGGTTGGAGCAAGCGACGTCGACTCCAGTTCCGCGTACTCCACCTCGAGCTCGAGCAGCAGTGAAGATGAAGGTGATCATTGCAAGAGCAGGAAGTCGTCCAAGAATCTGAGCGGGCTGAGCTTCTTCGCTAGAGACGGCTTTTGCACCATGGCGTTGAGCTTCGGCAGCAAGAAGAGCACACAGAGTGACTTGGACTCTGACTCCGACGACGAGGTGCGTGATGAGCTTCCCTTCTTGCATCTAGAGAATGAACAGCTTGGCTCATTGCATGATAATCTTGATGAAGAGAGGCCAAGAAAATGAGAAAAGACCTTAGGGCTTCACTCGAGGATGCTAGGACTAGAGTGGTCGAGCTAGAAACACAGGTTCTTGATAGCAAGCTTGAAATTGATTCCCTCAAGGCTGGCCCTGTTGTTTCTGATGAGGTTGATTGTGCTGATTGCTCTATTTTCCTTGCTGATCTTGCTTTGTTGAAGGAAAAGCATGCTTCCAAGTGTGAGGAACTATATGTGCTTAGGGTTGAAGTGGCTGAGCTTAAATCTAGATCTGCTTTGCTAGGTGCTTGCACTTCTTGCCCTGTCTTGCATTCTAAAATTGATGAGATGCATGTTTACACTGCTTCCCTTGAGGCTAAGTTGAAAGAACCAATTCCTACATCATGCTCTACCTGTGAAATGCATGATTTGAAGAATTTGGAACTTGCACATTATGTTGATCGCTTGCAGGATGAGAATGATGAGCTAAGAAAGTTGATGGGTTGGTTGTCTGGTCATGAGCCTCAGTTGAGGATAATGATCGAGACATTCAAGAGGCAGGATGGTGAGGGACTTGGGGCAAACAAGGTTGGTGAGGGAAGTGGAGAGAATATCCCAGAGCCACCAAAAACCCACCACAAGAACGATTGCCCTCCCTAACCTAACCATCTTAGGAACTGACTAGACACAACCCTAGCTCCACCCGTGTTTCCCCCACAAAGAAATGATTTCCAAAAGCCAATCAAGTTTGTAAGCACTTCGGGGAAAGTGTTCTCTGGGAAAGAGAGTGAGAAGGCTAGTAAGGAGAAACCCGTGGAGAAGTCGAGTGGAGAGAAACCAAGTGAGCAGCCCCAACCCAAGTCTAAACCTAAGCTTGTGAGGTTTCATTGTGGCTATTGTGGGAGAGATGTCCATAAGGATGAGTTTTGCTTCAAGAGGAAGCGAGAGGAGAGAATGGCGAAGGAGTGGGCTAACAAGGACAAGTACCACCTTTCCGATCGTGTACTTGATCCTCGTGCGCAGATGCCCAAGGCTAAGGTGAGTGTGAGGACAGTTCCGGCTTGGGGAGAGCGAAAGGCTGTTGGAGGTCTTTGTGGCGGGCTACACCGGTCGGACGGTGAGGGCACCGGTCGAACGGTGCGGGCCCCGGACGAGCGGCGGTTCGGGTTTCGTGCTTGTACAGGTGAGAGGTTTGGTTCTGGAGGTCGTGGTTCTGGTGGTTAGGCTGGAGAGTTTGCAGGAGGTCAATTTGCTAGGCGTTCTCCCCCTCGTGCTCAATACGGGGATGGGAGGATCCGTAGCTTTGAGATGGAGAGGAGGGATGGTCCATGCACTTTCTTTCGTGGTTTTGGTCCTCCTCCAGGTAGAGAGGGTTGGTTCCCTCATGGTGGTTACCGTGGTGGTGTTTGTGGAGGTAGCTTTTGTAGGAAAGATGGTTTGGTTTGTGCTAACCCCACTTTCGAGCAAATGGCTCGGCACTGGTTTTACTCTTTTGGTACTAACCCCAGTGCTGAGTCATTTGTTCGCTCACGTGCTCGTTTTTTATTTCAAGTGGGAGACTTGAAGAACATTTGGTTGATTGACTGGTTGTTCGAGGCATATGACCGGAGACAAGGGGTGGTTCTCAAGTCTCGTCCCGGTGGTGACAAGGAGGTACATCACTTTTGGGGACAATGGGCGTGGGCGTGTGCTTTCAGAAAGTGAGATTAAGGTGAGTGACAAGATCATTCTCAGGCGTGTTGCTCTTGTTCAATCGCTTGGATGAGGGTTTTGAGGTGTTGTTTCGGCCTGGTGGTTCTCGGATTTTGGATTCTCGAGGGGACCTTGTTTATATTGTCATTCCCGAGGGTCAGGTGTTTTGTGCTGATTTTTCTCAATCTTCTGATGTGCATAGGAAGTTGTGGAAGTGGCATAGGAAGTTGGGTCACTTGAGCTTTGACCTTTTGTCTTGCTTGAGTAAACTCAATCCGGTTCGAGCATTGCCACGGTTGAGGCTTGAAAAAGTGTTGGTTTGTGCGCCGTGTAGGCATGCCAAGATGGTAGCCTCTTCTCACCCGCCTCTCACCGATGTGATGACTGAGCGTCCATGCGAGCTGCTCCATATGGACCTTGTTGCCCCAGCTCGTGTGCGATCTGTGGGTGGGAGGTGGTATGTCCTTGTTGTGGTGGACGACTACTCCCGGTATGCGTGGGTGTTCTTTCTCGAGGATAAGGGGGAGACGTTTGGTTTTGTTCGAGATCTTGTCTTGAGGTTGAGGAACGAGAGGCAAGGAGATGCCATACGAGCAATCCGCAGTGACAATGGCTCAGATATCAGAAACTCTCGTTTTGAAACCTTTTGCCATGGCTTGGGTCTTGAACACCAGTTTTCAAGTCCGTATACGCCTCCCCAGAATGGTGTCGTGGAAAGGAAGAACAAGACCTTGTGTGAGCTGGCTCGGACAATGCTTGATGAGCATAGGACTCCGAGAAGGTTCTGGGCTGAGGCGGTGAATACCACGTGCTATGTGTCAAACAGGATCTACCTCGGAGTGCATAAGAAGAAAACATGCTATGAGTTGATGCACGGTCGCACACCCAAGGTGAGTCCATTCCATGTTTTTGGTAGCAACTGCTTTATTCTGAAGAAAGGGAAGAAGTTGGATAAGTTTAATGCTAGGTCTGTCGATGGTATTTTCTTTGGTTATGCATCTCATTCTAGAGCATATCGTGTGCTCAATCTTGAAACTAACCAAATCGTGGAGACTTGCGAGGTAACCTTCGATGAGACACAGCCACGTAGTCAACTTGTCTTTGAGTGTGCAAGTGATGATGAGCTCGGCGAGGAGATCTTTCGGGAGGAGGAGCAAGAACATGGGGACGATGAAGAAGACGGTGTGGTGCCCCGGCTGAACATGTACATACTACTTCAACTACGGTGGTGGACGGCCCCTCTCCTACACCTACGACGACGAATCATGATCGAGGAGAAGCTACAGTTGAGGGGGAAGTAGCATCAAGGCGAGAACCTCCCCGACGAGTACAAGTGGATCACTCAGCATCAAGGATCATTGGCGACATGAATGAACACACTACACGGTCGAGGGTTCGAAACAATTCTCATTTCGCTCATGCTGCATTTGTTGCCACCTTTGAGCCCAAAGACATTGGACACGCACTATCTGATCATAATTGGGTTAATTCGATGCATGAGGAGTTGGAGAACTTTGAGAGGAATCAGGTTTGGGAATTGGTTGACCCTCCCCCAGGGTGTAAGCCGATTGGTACAAAGTGGGTGTGGAAGAACAAAGAGGGAGAGAAAGGTGAAGTGGTGAGGAACAAGTCAAGGCTTGTTGCTTAGGGGTTCAGTCGGAAGGAGGGAATCCACTACGAGGAGACCTTTGCTCCCGTAGCCTGTTTGGGGCAACAAGGATCCTTCTAGCTTTTTCCGTGGCTAAAGGGTTCAAGTTGCACCAAATGGATGTGAAGAGTGCTTTCCTAAATGGTGTGTTGGAGGAAGAAGTGTATGTGAGGCAACCACCGGGGTTTGAGAGTCAGAAGTACCCCCACCGGGTGTACAAGTTGAGGAAGGCGCTTTATGGGTTGAAGCAGGCGCCTAGAGCTTGGTATGGTACGTTGAGGGGGTTCTTGTTTGAGAGAGATTTTGAGATGGGGAAGGTCGATCAGACCTTGTTTCTACTTAGGCAGGGCAGAGATATCCTGATTGTGCAGGTGTACATGGATGATATTATCATTGGTGGCTCGTCTAACTCTCTTGTTGCAAGGTTTGCAGAGGATATGAGCAGGGAATTTGACATGAGCATGATGGGTGAGTTGCAGTTCTTCCTCGGGCTACAAATCAAGTAATCAAAGGAAGGAACATTTCTGCACCAGGCTAAGTACACCAAGGACATTGTGCGGAAGTTCAAGATGGAGGACTCCAAGGCTATGGCGACGCCGATGAGTACGACTACAGCACTTGATGCGTACGAGGAAGGTGAACACATGGATCAGAAGGAGTACCGAAGCATGATCGGGTCACTCCTCTACTTGACGGCAACGAGGCCGAACATCTAGTTCTCGGTATGTCTGTGCGCTCGTTTTCAAGCGTCTCCGAGGACTTCGCATCAGCAAGCGGTGAAGTGAATTTTCAGGTACTTGCGTCACACTTTTGACTTCGACCTTTGGTACTCCGCGTCCTCTTCTTTGGCGCTTCATGGTTTTTCGAATGCGGATTTTGCCGGGTGTCGGTTGGATAGGATGTCCACTTCTGGGACTTGCCAGTTTTGGGGATCTTCTTTGGTGTCTTGGTCTTCCCACAAACAGTCTAGTGTTGCTCAATCCACTACTGAGGCAGAGTACGTTGCCGCTGCTAGTTGTTGCTCTCAGCTCCTTTGGATCACATACACCATGAGTGACTTTGGTGAGGAGTATACCCATGTCCCACTTCAATGTGGTAGCACCAGTGCCTTAAGCGTTGCAAAGAATCCAGTGCTCCATTCCAAAACCAAGCACATAGAAGTGAGGTATCATTTTTTGAGAGACAACGTAGATAAAGGAAAGATAGCTTTGATCCATGTACCCTCACATGACCAACTAGCCGATATTTTCACCAAACCCCTAGATCTAGCAACTTTCACTCATTTGCGGGGGGAGCTTGGTGTGTGTTTGATTTCTTGATTTGGGTGTGTGGGAGCTCCTTTGTAGCATATGTATAGTTTCCTTTGTGCATTTCTTGCATTTGGCATGGCATATGTAACATGATGTATAGGCATCCTTGTATCTTAGATTGCATGCATTTTGTATCATATGCATTGGACAGGAAAAGCTTCTCCTATATACATTGTTCACCATGGAATGCTATATATGTTTTTGTGAGCTTGTTTGGTATGCTATGGTTAGTATGGCTTAGCTCTTGATGATCTTGATATATATCCATGGTTGACGGCTATGTTTTTTGAAAAATGTCACATATATGCTCTCTCATGTGTAAATGCCTTTATATGATCTTGTCATGTTTTAGTGGCTTGGTTATGCTTAATTTGTGGTTGAATAGCTAGTTTATTGATCATATGGGGACAAAGGCTCATTTGCCATCATGAATGTTTAGCCCTCTCGCTTCATCTTGTGGAGGGGCATAACTTCCTTTTTGTCGCAAAGACATTTCATGTACCAATTATGAATCTGAAAATGAAATGTAAAATGCTTGGAAAATGTGCTCCCATGTCATATGTGCTGAATTTAATTTTCTTTGGGTGCTAAACCGTTGCATGATGCCTACCAATGAGAGGTCTCATAAATAGAAGTAGGCACATGGCTCGGTGGGTTTGACATGACATGAGGTGCTTGTGGGTGTTTGTGATGGTCTTATGATTAGAATGGATGTCCTAGCATGAAGTTTGTGTGGCTTTGCCATTTTGATATGTTTTGATCATGTTTAGGACTTTGCTCATGAGAGGCAAAATTTTCGCAAAATTGCCCAAATCTATCTTAGCTTCGTCCAATGGTTGTGAAACTTGGTGATCTTGTAGTTGATGTCAATACGAAAGTTATAGAGTATCTAACTTGCTCATTTGGACATGTGTAGCATCCTATGTTGAATTTTATCTATTTGAGAAGCTCTAGGTTGAAAGTTTTGCATTTCCGGCTTGATTCATGCATTGCCAACAAGGGGGAGAAGTTTGAGCTTGAAATGGCTTGCTGGATGCATTTAGAAGGTTTTCAGATGGTTTCGAGCCATTTCTAAGCTCTGGTGTGCACTGGTCTGACCGGTCGAGGTCACCGGTCTGACGGTTAGAGTGCTTGTCCTGTGCACATGTTAAGCACCGGTCTGACCAGTGGTTGTGACCGGTCTGACCGGTGAGAGCTGAGTTGTTGCAGCTGCCTTGTTTCAAGTGGTGTTTTGCATGCATTCGTCTAGGGGGAGTTGCATTGATTTAGGGGGATCTTGCATGTGTGCAGGGGGAGCTCTCTGTGGCTGTTCGAGCTTTGGTTTGGTGGTTTGCGCTCTTTGCTTGAGCTTTGTTTTGTCTCGGATGTGTCGAGCTGTTGCCCTCGCCTAAGGGGTCCGAGACTTGTCTTCTTCAAGTGATCTTGCCCTTTTCCTTTTTTGGCTTTCGATCGCTTGTTGGAGTTTCTTTTTGTTTGTTTCTTTCTTTTCTCTCTTGTTACTGTATGTGGGTGTTGTCAATACACTCATCAAGGGGGAGATTGAGGACCATGTGTGGTTTGAGGACCGGTGGATGGTCGCTTCCTTGTGTGATGAGTGATTGACAACGTTGTGTGGACTAATTCTTGGTTGGGTATTGTAGGTGCAGGTCATTGCGGCTTGTCTGGTCTTGGTGCAGGTGAAGAACAAGCGCGAAAGGTCGTCGCCGGTGAGTCCTCCAGGTGTGGAGAAGATAAGTAGGCTACGTTCGAGGGACCCGGTGGCCAGCGCGGTCAACTGCGGGCCGCATGGTGGCATGAACAGCAAGATGAAGTCATGGACGGTTTCTTGGTTGAGCCTCAAAACCAAGGTCGAGCCAGGACTACGTGGGAGCCGAGTCATGAGTGGCGATTGGCGGAGGCTACACCGAGTTCGCGGGGTTTCCAGTGGTTCACCAGAAAACCACTGGGTTCCTTGGTTGATCCACAAAGCCAAGACCGAAGAACCGAAGATTGAGATGCAGCAGCATGAGCGAAATGAGAATTGTTCCGAACCCTCGACCGTGTAGTACGTTCATTCATGTCGCCGATGATCCTCGAAGCTGAATGATCCACTTGTACTCGCCGGGGAGGTTCTCGCCTTGATGCTGCCTCCCCCTCAACTGTAGCTTCTCCTTGATCGTGGATTGTCGTCATAGGTGTGGGAGAGGGGCCGTCCGTCACCGTAGTCAAAGTAGTAGGTATATGCTCAGCCGCGGGCACCACACCACCATCTTCATCATCTCCATGTTCATTCTCCTCCTCCTGAAAGATCTCCTCGCCAAGTTCATCATCACCTGCACACATAAAGACAAGCTGACTACGTGGCTGTGTCTCGTCAAAGGTTACCTCGCAAGTCTCCACGATTTGGTTAGTTTCAAGATTGAGCACACGATATGCTCTAGAGTGAGATGCATAAACAAAGAAAATACCATCGACCGACCTAGCCTCAAACTTATCCAACTTCTTCCCTTTCTTAAGAATGAAACACTTGCAACCAAAGATATGGAAGTTACTCACCTTGGGTGTGCGACCGTGCATCAACTCGTAGTAGATTTTCTTCTTATGCACTCTGAGGTAGATCCTGTTTGAAACATAGCACGCGGTATTCACCGCCTCAGTCCAGAACCTTCTCGGAGTCCTATGGTCATCAAGCATCGTCCGAGCCATCTCACACAAGGTCCTGTTTTTCCATTCCACAACACCATTCTGAGGAGGCGTATGCAGACTCAAAAACTGGTGTTCAAGACCCAAGTCATGGCAAAAGGTTTCAAAATGAGAGTTTCTGAATTCTGAGCTATTGTCACTGCGGATCGCTCGTATGGCATCTCATTCCTCAACCCCAAGACGCTCAGTCATCACATCGGTGAGAGGTGGGTGAGAAGAGGCTACCATCTTGGCATGCCTACAAGGTGCACAAACCAACTCTTTCTCAAACCTCAACCGTGTCAATCCTCGGACCAAATCGAGTTTACTCAAGAGAGACAAAAGGTCAAAGCTCAAGTGACCCAACTTCCTATGCCATTTCCACAACTCACTCAAAGAACCCGCCAAGAAACAACGCTCAACACCAGAAGACTGAGAAAAATGAGATCGAAACACCTGACCCTCGGGAACAACCATACAGACAAGGTCCTCTCGAGAGTCCAAAATCCGAGAAACACCAGGCTGAAACAACACCTCAAAGCCTTGATCCAACAGCTGGGACACAGAAAGCAAATTGTATCCAAGCGATTGAACAAGATCAACACGCCTGAGAGTGATCTTGTCACTCACCTTAATCTCATCTTCTAAGACCACACTGAAGGACCAATATGGCGAACCAGAGAGGAGGGGAGTGAATGGTGTCGGTGCGGAATATGGTCCCGACACTAACCAAGAGATAACGCCTACGTCTATCCCTCAATGGTCGATGCTAAGCAACAAATGACACAAGGTTTTATCCCGGTTCCGGCCGAGGGGGCCGTACGTCCAGCCAGGGGCGTGCTCGTGGCACTTGTATTGCTCGGCACCGGGGTGCTTGTAGTGGGGCAAGTACAAGCAAGGCGGGAGAGGAAGCGTGGCTTCCAAGTCCCCGGGAGAGTGGCCGGAGATGTTGTGGGAGAATAAGAGAGTGAGTGCACGGTGTGTTGTGTTCCTCCGACTCGTCTCCCCCCGCGGTCGGGGGCTCGCCTCCCCCTTTTATAGGCCAAGGGGGCGACGGGTTACATGCACGCCGCGCTACCTAGCTACGTGAGGGAGCACGTCGTGCTACGGTGTAGAGTGGGCGGCCGTCCGACGATCTTCGCCGCGATCCGGCCATGATGGCCTACCCCGTACCCGAACGGTGGCGGTTCGAGGGTAGGAAGGAGGCGGATGGCGGTGGTGTCCTTTGATAGGCTTCGAGGGAGGTGCTGATGATGGCTGGTACGGGGAACGAGGCGCGGGCGAACGGCGTTCCTTCCCAATGCGTTCCGCGGCAGCGGAGTGGTTGTTGCAGTGCTCGGGCGTGCGCCCTCGCGGTGTCGGGCGTGCGCCTGCACGCGTGGGTACGGCGGCCGCGCCGTTACAGTGACCGGGATGGCCACCCACCGGCCTAGCGCCCCTCACCTAACCCGCAGGGTCACGGGAAAGTGGAGTCGAGGGTGCGCCCCGACCCCTTTTCGAGGGTCGGGCGCGTTAGCCGTCATCGTAGTGGGCGCACGGTGTCACGGGACCGACACCGGCCGTACCGCACGGTCCATCCCACGCGTGGCGGGGATGGGCTCCTCCCCGGGGAGTTGGTGCGGCGGCACCGGGCGTGAGCCCGTGGCGCATGATGGCGCCGTCGGGGCGTTAAATGCCCAAGTACGGGGACGGCGCACGCGTGCGGCGCGCCCGTGAACGTGGCGGGCCCCCGCCGAGGGCGGGGGCGGACCCTCGAGCAAGACGAGACTCGCTCGAGGGGGAGCGAGCCCTCGGCGGGCGGGACCGCTCGAGGGAAGGGTCGCCCCTCGAACGGGCGGAGTCCGTTTCGAGGAGGGGGTCGCCCCTCGAACGAGGCGGAGCCTGCTCGAGGGGTCTCCTGGTCGGGCCGTCTTGGTGGGCTTCCGGAGTCCTGCCGCATAGGCTAAGTCCTGTATGGTTAGTTTCCTGCATGGTTGGGCTTAGCGTGTTTTGATACCGGGATTAAGTGAGGATTCCCCGCTGTTTAAGGGGGACCCCTAGGGGGCGGTGCCCGACGCAGCCCCCGAGCATCTGCGGGTTTGCCATTGAGGCTCCCGCAGATGCTGGAACCTACTGATAGGACGTTCTTCCCTCCTTGTTTGCGAACGCTTTCCGTGGGGCCGCGTCGGCCGGACCCGCGGGTCTAGCCCTCGAAGCCCCGGCAGAGTGTGGTCTCTCCCGCAGGGGGTTAACCGTGAGAACTCTGGTCAGAAAGGCGTGGCACATATGCCAACCGGCATCGGCGGTGTTTCGGCCCGGCTCGGGGGTGCACGCTCCTCGCTCATTGTCTCCCGGCGGGTGCAATTTCAAGGAGGTGTAGCCGTGCGTCAAGCCCCCGAGCCTTGGCCCGTTCGAGGCGATCGGGTCGAGCCTGACGACTTGTTTTTTAACGCGCCCTCGCCGTCCCTCCGCGGGACGGAGGGTGAGGTCTCCACGACTCCCATCGAGCGGGTCGCGAATCGCGGATTCCTCGTCGAGCCGCTAGCGGGTGGTTCAAGTGGACGTCCATGCCCCGTTCGATAAGGGTAGGCCGCGCGGTCCGGAGACACGTCCATGGAAGCGCTTGCGTGGGTTTGCTAGGTGGGGCTCGGTCCCGTTCGCTAGGGACCGAGGGCGCGGAAGCTCTCCCTCGGTGGGATCCCCCGGCTAGTCGCCCTCGCCGGCTCTCGAACACGACATGGGGGGCACCCTCGAGCCGACGGGCTCGAGGAACGGCTCGAATGCGCGTGCCCTCGTCGTCCCTAACTCGTGATCCGGGGCGCCCGTTCGAACCCGTCGAGGGTCGGGCTTCGAACCTCCGACCGCAAGGCCGTGCGGGGCCGTGCATGGACCGCCCCCGTCTTTTCGCGTTTGCGGCCGTCGAGGAGTCCGGACGTGCCGACCCTCGAGGTGCTAGTTGGTGGCATGGCGCGGCATGAGTGCTTTCGGTGCCGCTCTATTTCAAGCGTGACCTCGGGCGATCCTCTTACGCGCGTGCCTTCTTTTAGAGGGTTGACATTGTCTCGAGCGGAGGGTCATGCCGCTCGAGGGTTTCACGTGGCATGGGTGCTCGCGGTTGCCTCGCTCTACACCGAGCAGGTCCCGGCGACCTTCTCACGCCGATATCCCATCGAGGGTCGCCTCCGTTTCGAGCCGAGGGTCACGCCACTCGAGGGCTTCACGTGGCATGGGTGCCGCGGTTGCTGCTCTACACCGAGCAGTCCCGGCGACCTTCTCACGCCGATATCCGATCGAGGGTCGCCTTTGTTTTGAGCCGAGGGTTCGCCTCGCTCGAGGGCTCTCCTTGCTTGGCAAGGGGCCCGGACATTTAATTGCCTTGCGGTCGTGGCCGGCCGTTTTGCGCGCGCGGGCGCGCCTTTTAGGCGCCGCGCGCGCGCGCGCGCGCGTAGTGGGCGGCGCGGCGTGCGGATGTGACGGTTTTGCCTCGGCCGCAGCCGTTCCTCTCCGTAATGATGATCCGCCCGCAATGTTAGAGCCGCCGCGGTCGTGGTGGGGCCCGCCCGTCGACGCGATGGAAAGATTCCCCGCAAGCTAACGCGGCGGGGCGTCCGCTCCGGAGAACTAGCCCGTCGCCTATAAACCGCGGAGAGGAGTGGACGGCGGTTTTTTACCTTGGCACCTTACCACTTTCGGTCCCCCGTCCCTCCGCCTTCGTCTTGCTCTTGCCATCGCGCAGGCTCGCTGTTAGAGCTTTTTTCCCGTTTCCTTGTCCTCCGTCTTCGCACTCCTTCCCCCCCCCCCCCCCTCACTGGCGCCGCCGCGGCTTCCCATTAGGATCCTGGAGCCGTACGCCTGGGAGAAGTCGACGGTGACCCGGCTCGCGCTTGGCGAGCTGGTCGCCGCCGGCCAGTTGTCGGCCAACGAAGAAGGGCGCCGGCGGGAGTGGATCGTGCCGCCGGCGGCGCACCACGAGCCCAACCCGCCGGAGGGCTATGTGGTGAGCTTCCTTCGCTACCACGAGCGCGGCTTCAACGCGCCGGCGAGCACCTTCATGCGGGCAATGTGCCACTACTACGGGGTGGAGCTGCACAACTTCGCCCCCAACGCGATCTCGCGCAGCGGCCACGTTCGTGGGCGTCCGCGAAGGGTAGGCCGGGGATCCCCGCTCAACCGGGATCTCTCGGGTTCACCTTTTTCCGCGGGGAGCTCGTCACGCGGCCCCCACATCGGAGCCGAGGGACCCGCGCGCGCGGTGCGCGCCGGCGGGATGTCGCCGGCCCCGCGGGGGGCCGCTCAAGGATTTCTACATCCCCTGCACCATGACGACGAACAACGCCGGCTGGGAGCGGGGATGGTTTTATCTGCGCAACGCCGAGCCCGGCCTTCCCCCTATATCGGCCGGGTGTTCAAGGAGAGGCCCGCCTCCTGGGGCTACGGGGTGTCTACGGCCCAACATCGGGCGCGGCAAGAGTCCGTCCTCGCCGCCCTGCGGCGGCTGGCGAAGGAAGGGCTCAACGCGATGGGCGTCCTCGCCTTCCTCCATCACCGGCGGGTCGTGCCTCTGATGCAGAGGCCACTCTGCATCTTCGAGATGACGGAGGCGGCCAACCCCGTCGACCTGGCGAGGTCGCGGATGCTCCCGACGCCGCCGGGAGCGGCCGTACGCGCTCACCCCGGCGCGGAGCGCCGTCGACACCCGAACGCCGCCACCTCGCGGGTCGGACCCCGTGGGACATCGAGATGCTCCCCATGGGCCCGCGGTGAGTTGGGTTCCCGATTTCGTATTAGTTCTTGGTCTTGCTTTCGTCTCCCCGATCCGCCACCGTCATTTTTGTGCGCACCGGTGGAGTTCAACATCGCCAAGTCCGTTCCACCCACCCCCCGACCCCCGCGCGCTCGGCGGGCGGCGCGCCGGGAGCAGCAGGAGCGGGCGGCGCGCAAGAGGGAGCACGCCAGGCGGCGCCAAGCGCGCCGCGACCGACGGTCCGCGGAGTACCGGCGGCGCGAGGAGCTGGGGCTCTCCTCCCCGGATATCGAGGAGCCCTCGTCCTCGGAGTAGGACGAGGAGGAAGAGTCTGAGGGGGAGGGCCCCTCAGACAGGTGGCAGCCTGCGCCCCCGTCGCCGGAACTGGCGCCGGCGTCGGGGGTGTCCTCGCCCGGGCGGGCGCACCGGCGCCCGCCCGCCGGGCAATCATCATCGGGGGCGACACGCGCGCGGAGGTGCCGACGCGTGCCACGGAGGCACGCGCGGCGCGCACGCGCCGCGCGCGCGCGCGCGTGCCCGCGCGCGGAGGGAGCGCGTCCATGCGCGCGCGCGCGCGTCATCAAGGGGCGCGTCGGCAGGCGTGCCCGCGCGCGGGGCGAGCGTGCCCCCGCGCGCGGTGGCGTCTTCGGGGGATGCGGCATCGGGCGCGCCCGCGCGCGCGGGGCGGGCGTGCCCGTGCGTGCGGCGGCGCCGTCGGGGAGGCGGCGCGGCGCGCGGCCGCCGCGCCCGGTCTCGTCCACGAGGCCTCAAGGAAAAGGAAGCGGGCCTTTTCCTTCGCGAGGTAAGGAGCCCGTCTTCCTTCGTTTGGTTTTAGTTTACCGGTGATTAGATGCTCTAACCCCTCCGTTCGTGTCCGCGTAGGGCGGTGCCAACCGTTCCTCCTCTTGCACCGGCCAAGGTGCCGAGGACGGACGCGTCGATCCCCACCCGGCGGCGTTCGTCGAGGGGGGGCGCGCCCGGGGCAGCGCGGCGGCGGGCACGAGTTCGCAAGGCCCGGCCGGGGCCTCGAGGCCCCGGCCGGCGGATCACCCCCGCCGTGGCACGGCCCGCAGGCCGGCCGGGGCGGGCCGGCGCCGGTCGCCACGGAGGCACGGTGCCGTAGAGGCGGCCACGGAGGAGGTGCGCGCGCGGTGGCGACCACCGCGGAGGAGGTGGGAGCGGCGCAACTTGCGGGAGCGCCCGCCGGATGCGGCGCACGGCCGGAGGCGGCGGCCATGGCACCGCAACGGCGCCCGTGGCCGCGGAGGCGCGGGGAGGTGCCGGCGGAGGCGGCGCAAGCGGCTCCGCCCGCCGGCGGTCTCCGGGCGGAGGTGGTGGAGCTCTCGGATGACTCCCCGCCGCCCTCGGGTGGAACCGCGTGGGCCGGCCCACGAACTCCCCCGAGCCCCGTGAGGGGGCCCTCGTGAGGCGGCGCGAGGGTCACCCCGACGGTGGGGGGTCGAGGGCACCCGTGCCGAGGCCTCGTCCCTCCCACGCCGGCCGCCCCGCCCCGGTGGGGGGGCCGTGGAGGATCCCCCCCCGCGTTCGCCGACGCCGTGGGGAGCAGAGCTCGGGGTGAGCTCCGAGCCACGCGCCACGCTCAACCGCGCGTTGAACGAGGCGGCCGCGGGTCCACGGCGGCCCGGCCCGGCTCGTCTTCCGTGAGCCGCGGTTGCTCATCTCTCTTCCTCTTTTTCGTTTTCGTGCGCTGCATTCAAGCCTTAGCACTTACGAGATTTGATTGTGTGGACGCCAGGAGCTCGAGCGTCGCGCCCACGACAAATACGACGCGTTCGATCGGGTGAACGCCGAGGCCCGCCGCCTCCGGGAGCGATGCGGCGCTTTCGACGCGCTTGCGGACGCTCTCGGACACCGGACGGCTGGCTAGCGTACCGGGCGATGGCGTGGTGCGACGAGCTCCCCGGGAGAGCTCGGGCGGACGCGGCGCGCCGGCAGAGCCTCGAGCGGATCCGCGCCAGCCCCTCGTCGATCGTGACGAGGCGCTATGTAATGCGCGCGCGGACCTAGAGAAGACACGGACGCCGGCCGCCAACCGGGGAGGCGGAGGTGGCCACCGCTCGCGCCGAAGCTCCGGGAGCTCCGCACGTCGCTCGAGGGGGCGCAGCGCCGCACCGCCAGCCGAGGAGCGGGCGCGCGGGCCGGAGCAGGCCGCGCCAAGGAGGCCGATGACCCCGAAGGCCGCCCTCGACGCCAAGGCCGCGGCCCTCGTCGTCGCCGAGGAGCGGCTCCAGCGAGAGCGCGCGTCGCCCGCCGGGGGCCGAGGGGCGGCTCCAGCAAGAGCAGGCTGCCCTTGGCGACGCCCGAACGGCGCTGGAGCGGAGCGCGTTGCTCGCGAAGCGGCGGAGAAGTCGCCGGAGGAGCGGAACGCCGCATTCTCCAAGGTTGAGGATGAAGCGCTCACGCCGCATCGCAACGCCCGCCCAGAGCCGGCCCTCCGCGAGCAAGGCGAGGCCGTCCGGCCGTCTCGAGCCGGCACTCGAGTCCGCGCGCCGCGACCTCGATCCGGGAGAGGAAGCAAGTCGAGGGTGAGACTTTTTTGACTCGTTTGTTGGTTTTTTGCTTTAGAGGGTTCGCTTCTCCCTTTCGATCTCCCCGTCGTCTTGTTGGTTCCAGTGCTTGCGCACGCCCTTGGGGCACGCTCGCCGGGCGGGCCGAGGCCCCGGCAGCTTCCTACAACTCCTCCGAGCAGAGGCCGGGAGAGCCGCGTGACGCGGCCCTCGAGACTTGCCGCGTCGTCGAGGAAGGCGAGGCCCGTGCCGGAGCTCGCCGGCCGCCCGCCCGCGCGCCCTAGGCGGCCACGTCACGGAGCGGATGCGCCGGCGTTGCACCCAGGCGTCGAAGGCCCCCGAGTGGTGCGATCCCACTACGAGGTCAACCTTGAGGCGCCGGCGGAGGGCAATATCGTGCCCGAGGGCGTCGAGGACGAGGTGGCCATGGAGCGTGCGGACGCGCTTGCCGCCGACGCCGCCGGGTCGCTCGCCGAGGCCTTCGAAGAATTCCTCTTCCCGGACGCCGCTGATGGTGCTGCTCCACTCGCCTGAAAGCATCTGGGCGCTAGGCCCGTTTTTTGTTTATGTGTATCAGAATTCTGGCCTCGTGGCCTTTTGTAAATAAACAAGTCGTTTCATGAACATGGGCAGTTGCTTGTAAATGAAGTTGTTTGCTTATTACGCCTTTTGTTTCTCCTTCTTCCTGAGTAGATTCTAGTTAGGGGAGTTCGTTTTTCGCAAGGGGCCCGCTGGGTTGGAGGCGAGAGAGACGGGCCATAGCCACGCGGCGTAGGCTGTCTCTGGCTCGCGCGCTCCTTCCACTGTGCCGCCTGCGCCCTGTTCGAATCGTGGCTCGAGGTTGGAGTAGGAAACAAACTTAGCGCGTGTTGTTTTGTTTTTTGCGCGAAAAAATGGGACCATTTTGGGGGGGGTGCCCCCCCGCAGTAGCCCCCGAGGGTAACTTGGGTTTCGTGGGAAAGCCGAGTTGCTCTTTTATTAGACTTGGAGTATTTACATAGGTGACGCCAACCGGGGTGTTGGCCATGCGTTTTTACAACGTAAAAATACTTGGAAATCCTAGCTAAGGGTAGAAGCGACATAGCCGTTGGATGTTCCAAGCGTTGGTGAGTTCTTCGCCGTCCTCGTTGGCCGCCTTGTACGTGCCCGGCTTGAGCACCTTTACTACGACGTAGGGTCCCTCCCATGGGGGCGATAGCTTGTGGCGCCCTTGGTTGTCTTGGCGTAGCCTTAGGACCGCATCCCCTTCGCCGAAATCCCTCCGACGTATCTTGCGTGCTTGGTAACGTCGTAGGGACCGTTGATACCTTGCGAGTGCATCAACGCCACGAGGCGTACTTCGTCTGCCGGTCCGGGCCGAGTCCTCACGGGCTCGCCGGTTAGCATCTTCGTCGTACCCTCGAATCTCGGGTGACCCATATTCCAGTCCGTGGGGAGGACGGCCTCCGCACCATGGACTAGGAAAAACGGGGTGAACCCGTGGCTCGCTTGGGGTTGTCCTTAGGCTCCACACGACCGCCGGTAGTTCTTGGAGCCATTTTCGGCCGTATTTGTTGAGCCGGTCAAAAATTCGGGGGCTTGAGGCCTTGCGTAATCATGCCGTTGGCACGCTCCACCCGGCCGTTGGTCCGTGGGTGTGCCACGCCGCCCAATCCACGCGGATGTGGAACTTGTCGCGAACTCCAAAAACTTCCGGCCCGTGAACCGGGACCCATTGTCCGTGATGATGGAGTTTGGCACTCCAAAGCGATAGACGATGTCGGTGAAGAACGTGACCGCCCGCTCGCCCTCAAATTCGTGATGGGGCGCACCTCCACCCATTTGGAGAATTTGTCAATCGCGACAAGCGAGTGTGGGTGAAGCCCCCGGCGCCTTCCGCAGGGGCCCGACGATGTCCAACCCCCATACGGCGAACGGCCATGTTACGGGGATCGTTTGCGGTGGCGTGAGCGGGCAAATTGGACTTGCGGGCGTAGAACCGGCACCCTTCGCGGTGCGCACTATTTCGCCGGCATCCGCGACCGCGGTAGGCCGCAGAAGCCTTGGCGGAACGCGTTGCCAACGAGGGTGCGCGGCGCGGCGTGGTGGCCGCGATCCCCGCGTGGATGTCCCGTAGGAGCTCGCGCCCCTCGGGGATGGGTATACATCGCCGGAGGATGCCCCGATGCGGCGCGCTTATATAGCTCACCGTCGACGAGGGTGAATGACTTGGCCATCCCCGGCGATGCGCCCGGCCGCGGCCCGGTCTTCGGGGAGTTCCCCTCGAGCGATCCAGCGATGTATTTCTCCCGCCACTCCGCCCGGACGGGAGCCGGTTCGATGTCCATCGCGACGCCTCGTGGGAGCCGTACCCCTCGAGAAGGGAGAGTACGTACGCCTCGTTCGAGGGGTCCTCTTCCATGGGTTCCGCACCCGCCGGGTTCGAGGGAGCCCCCGAGGGTCCGCCGTCGCTCGAGGGATAAGGCTCGAAGGTGACCGAGGGCCGCGCGATGTCGCGCGCGAAAACGTTCGGGGAACGGTGATCCGCCCGGACGCGATCTTGGCAAGTTCATCCGCTTCCTCGTTGTACCGGCGGGGTACGTGATTAAGCTCGATGCCGTAGAACTTGTCTTCGAGGGCCCGCACGGCTTTACGAGAGGGCCTCCATCTTGTCATCGTGGCAGCTCGCGTTCTTCATGACTTGATCGATCACGAGCTGCGAATCCCCTCGTACGTCGAGACGCTTGACGCCCAACTCAATGGCGATTTTGAGGCCGCAGAGAAGGGCCTCGTATTCCGCCATATTGTTGGATGCGGGGAAGTGGAGGCGCACTGCGTAGCGCATGTGTTCACCGAGGGGTGACACGAAGAGCAGGCCCGCGCCCGCTCCTGTCTTCATCACCGAGCCGTCGAAGAACGCAGTCCAAAGACTCGCTTGAATCCGAGGGGGGCGGCAGTGCGTGTCCGTCCACTCGGAACGAAATCGGCTAGGATTTGCGACTTGATGGCCTTGCGCGGAGCGTAGGCGAGCGTCTCACCCATCAACTCCACGCGACCACTTGGCACCCCGCCCGCCGCGTCGGGGTTGCGGATGATCTCCCCCTAGCGGGAAGGAAGAGACCACCGTAATCGGGTGGGCCTCGAAGTAGTGGCGGAGCTTGCGCCGCGCGAGGACTACCGCGTACAACGGCCTTCGGACCCGGGGGTAGCGCGTCTTCGTGTCCGACAGACTTCGCCGATGTAGTAGACCGGCCTCTCGCACGGGCAAGGCGTGCCCTTCCTCCGTGCGCTCCACAACGATCACGGCGCCGACCACCCGGGTGGTTGCGTCCACGTAGAGTTGGAGGGGTTCGCCGCTCCGCGGCGGCGTAAGGATTGGGGCGTGTGTCGAGACGCCTTCGCCTTGTCGAGCTCTTCCCGGGCCTCGACGGTCCAAGAGAAGCGCTCGTGCTTCTTGAGCGGCCCGTAGAGGGGCGGTGCCCTTCTCACCGAGCCTCGAGATGAAGCGGCTTAAGGCGGCGAGGCACCCCAACACCTTCTGCACTCCCTTGAGGTCCCGAATTGGACCCATTCGCTCGAGGGCCGCGACCTTTTCAGGGTTGGCCTCGATTCCCCGCTGGGAGACGATGTATCCTAGGAGCATGCCCCGCGGCACTCCAAAGACGCATTTTTCGGGATTTAGCTTGACCCCCGTTTGCCCGTAGGCATCCGAACGCGACGCCAAGGTCGTCAACCGTGTCGTCCGCCTTCCTAGTCTTGACGACGATGTCGTGCACGTAAGCCTCGATCGTCCGCCCGATATGGTCCCCAAAAACGTGCCGCATGCGCCGCCGATATGTTGCGCCCGCGTTTCGAGACCAAAAGGCATCGTGACGTAACGAACGTCCCGAACGGCGTGATGAACGAAGTCGCGAGCTGGTCGGACTCCTTCATTTTTATTTGGTGATATCCCGAGTAGGCATCGAGGAAACAGAGTAGTTCACACCCGCCGTAGAATCAATGATTTGATCTATACGTGGCAAAGGGAAGGGAACTTTTGGACACGCTTTATTGAGACTAGTGTAGTCTATGCACATCCTCCACTTCCCATTTTTCTTTTTTACAAGCACGGATTAGCTAGCCACGTAGGGTGGAACACTTCCTTGATGAACCCGCCTCGAGGAGCTTCCGCGCCTCCGCTCCGATCGCCCGTCGCCGCTCCTCGTCGAAGCGGCGCGCGCCCGCCGGCCGCACGGCGCGAGCGTTAGGCGAATATCAAGGGAGTGCTCGGCGACCTCCCTCGGGATGCCTGGCATGTCCGAGGGGCTCCACGCGAAGACGTCGGCGTTGGCGCGGAGGAAGTCGACGAGCACTGCTTCCTATTTAGGATCGAGGGTCGAGCTGACCCTCAACGCCTTGCCCTCGGGGGCCGACGGGTCGAGGGGGACCCCTTTGGTTTGCTCGGCGGCCTCGAAGGTGCCGATGTGTTTGGTGGCGGAGCTGAGGTCGTCGTTGACCATCTTCTCCAAGCAGTGTTCACCGGCCGCTTCATCCCGCGCTAGTGCCTCCGCATGTTCCACGCACTCGACGTCGCGAGCCGAATGCATGCTCGATCGATGACCCGACGGTGATGACGCCGTTTGGACCTCGGCATCTTCATCTTCGTGTACGTGTAGTTGGGGACCGCCATGAACTTGGCATAGCATGGTCGCCCAAGGATGGCATGGTAGGCCCCTTTGAATCCTACCACCTCGAAGGTGAGGGTTTCCTTGCGGAAGTTCTTGGGGGTCCCAAACCGGACGGGCGCATCGATCCGCCCGAGGGGTTGAACCCGCTTGCCGGCGCGATGCCGTGAAACGGCTTCGTGCCGGGCCGCAGCCGGTCCACCCAATCCCCATCGGCGCAATGTATGCGCGAAGAGGATATTGAGGCTATCGCCTCCGTCCATAAGGACCTTCGAAAACCGGCGTTCCCAATGATGGGATCAACCACCGGTGGGTACCGGCCCGGTTCGGGATGCGATTTGGGTGATCATCCCGCTAAAGGTGATGGCATCCTTCGACCGCCTGAGAAAGGCCGGAGGTGCCCTCTCTCGCGGCGAGGACTTCGTGCCGCTCCTTCTTGCGTTGCCGGTCGACATGTCGACAAGGGGTCCCCCCGAAGATGAGGAACACATTTTCGACAGCAGGGAAACCACCCGCGTCGCCATCGCCCCCATCTTTCTTGGCCTCTCGCCTCCTTCGCGGCGGCACGACCGTAGAATTTCTTGAGCATGTCGCATTGCTCAAGAGTGTGGTTCACGGGAGTCTTGTGGTAGGGGCATGGCTTTTTCATCATGTCGTCAAACACCCCCGGCCTCGAGGGGCCGGGCCGAGGGCCCCGTCGAGCCGGTCGACAGCCGAGGGCCTCGGCGTTGCCGCCGTTGCGCCCCGCGCCGCGCGCCGCGCGCGCGGCCTTCTTCCCCCCCCTTCTTGCCCCGCTTGTCGTTGCGGCGCGGCTCCTTGGACCCGCCGCCCTCCGCGGGCGTGTCCTCGGAGCGCTTGCTCTTCTTGCCGTTGAAGATTGCTCCCACGGCCTCCTCTCCGGAGGCGAAGCCGGTGGCAATGTCGAACGGCCTCGTTCGAGTCCGTGGGCGGGCCGCGTCCCGCCCTCGCGCACAAGGTCCCGCACGTGGTGCCCTCGAGGAACGCGTGCACGATCTCGGACCGCGCCACGCCGGGGAGCTTCCGTGCGCCGCTTGGAAAAGCGCCGTATGAAGTCCCGTAGCGATTCGCCCGGCCGCGTGCGGGAGCGCGCATCCCGTGGAGTTCCCGGTGGCGCACGTACGTGCCCCCGGAAGTTGCCCACGAAGGTGTGGACTAGATCGTCCCGGCTTATGGATCCGGGCCGGCGGCGGTGCTCGAGCCATGTCCGGGCCGCGTCGCCCAAATGCAGGGGCAAGTTGCGGATAATCACTTCGTCGTTAGTGGCCCCGCCCAGCTCGACAAGCTAGGCGGTAGTCGTTGAGAGCCGGACACGAGGGTCCGTCTCCCCGTTGTATTTGACGATCGTCGAGGGCTGACGGAAGCGCTGGGGGAACGCCGCCGTGCGGATCTCCCGGCTGAACACACGGGTGCCCGGGGGCTCCGGTGTCGGGGAGCGATCCTCACCGCTGTCGTAGCGTCCACCCCCTTCGAGGGTGGTAGCCCCCCGGCCGCCGCGCGTCCGCCTTGCCGGTGCGCCCGGCGTTGATGACGTTGCGGGCATCACCATCCGGGGCCGCCCCCGCGCGTGTCGAGGGGCCGTTCCTTGGCCGGCGTTCGCCCCCGGTCGGCCGGGTTGACCCACGTGCACCGAGGGTTCGCCCCCGGTGCGGATCATCACCCCGTGCGTCCCCCCCGTTGGCGGATGCGTGAGGCCGAGCTCTCGGCCCGCCGGACGGCCGCTTGCTCAAGGAGAGTCCGCACCTCGCGGTGCATGTCTCGAGCCTCGGGGGTCGAGGGTGCCGGCATGGCGCGTAGTAACGCCGCGGCGGCGATGAGCTTTTGGCTCGCCCCGTGGTGGCGTATCCGCGTTGTCGATGTTGGGGACGGGGTTGAGGCGGTCACGGACCCGTCGGCCCCGCCTCCCGCGCGCGCTCGCCGCGCGCGGAGGCCTCCCCCGCCATCGAGGCGCGGAGTAGCCGCGCTCGTCCGCACTCCTCCGCCGCCTTGGCCTCGAGCTCGCGGGCTTGGGCCAGCCCGTGCGTCGACGTCGGCCCCAGCGAGAGCGCCGGCCCCGCGGCCGGCGTGTGGCGATCCCCCGGGGCGGCGTGACTTCCCCCCGTCTCCGCACCCGCCGCACGGCTGCCGTTTGCCGCGCAACACTCCCGCGTGGGGTCGTAGCTCCCGCGCCGGGAGTCGTCGGAGCAGCCAAACCCCGCAGTCCGTGGCGTCGAGGAAGCGCCCGAACGCGACCGGGTCCGCACGCCGGAGAAGTCCCACTCCGCGTACCCGTGGCGGTTGGCGGGTGGCATCGTGTCGACGGAGCCTAGGGACGACTCGTCCGTCGCCGAGGTGCCGGGATCCCCGGCGACGAAGACGTGGCGGCCGGGCGGAACCCGCGCATCGTTGTGTTCACGTTGGCGTTATGGGCCGCCGTGGCGCCACGCAGCCCGATGGGGATGCGCGGTCCCGAGACCGCGCGCGGTCCCCGCCGGGCGGTGGCGGGCGCGTTGTGACCGTGGGCGCACCGCGTTGGGCGGCGGCGCGCTCGGCCGCCGCCGCCGGACCGCGCCCCCGGCGTGAGCGCGGCCCCGCAGCGACGACGGCGGCGCGGCGTCGACGGACCCGCGCATCCGAGCCTCGCGGGCGCCCGCGCCGTGTCGTGCGTGCGGCGGAGACCGGAGCGGACTCGGCCTCGCGCCGCGCGCGAAGCTCCTCACGATTAGTGAGGCGCATGAGATAGCCGTTCCCCCGTGGCCCGGAAGTTCAAGTCTCCGAAGCGGATCTCGAACCCGACGGGAGAGGGTCCGAGCTACCCATGTTGTAGCGTGTAGCACGGTACTCGGCGAATCACCATGGAGGGAGTTGGCGAGATGACCTCGGCGCTCGTTGGCCCCACGGTGGGCGCCAACCGGCTCGGTGCGGAATATGGTCCCGACACTAACCGCAGATAACGCCTAGGTCTATCCCTCAATGGTCGATGCTAAGCAACAAATGACACAAGGTTTTATCCCGGTTCCCGCCGAGGGGGCCGTACGTCCAGCAGGGGCGTGCTCGTGGCACCGTATTGCTCGGACCGGGGGTGCTTGTAGTGGGGCAAGTACAAGCAAGGCGGGAGAGGAAGCGTGGCTTCCAAGTCCCTGGGAGAGTGGCTGGAGATGTTGTGGGAGAATAAGAGAGTGAGTGCACTATGTGTTGTGTTCCTCTGAATTCGTCCCCCGCGGCTGGGGGCTCGCCTCCCCCTTTTATAGGCCAAGGGGGCGACGGGTTACATGCACGCCGCGCTACCTAGCTACGTGAGGGAGCACGTCGTGCTACGGTGTAGAGTGGGCGGCCGTCCGGACGATCTTCGCTGCGATCCGGCCATGATGGCCTACCCCGTACCCGAACGAAGGGCGGTTCGAGGGTAGGAAGGCGGCAGATGGCGGTGGTGTCCTTTGATAGGCTTCGAGGGAGGTGCTGATGATGGTTGGTACGGGGAACAGCGCGGGCGCAACGACGTTCCTTCCCAATGCGTTCCGCGGCGGCGGAGTGGTTGCCGCAAAGGCTCGGGCGTGCGCCCGCGGTGTCGGGCGTGCGCCCGCACGCGTGGGTACGGCGGCCGCGCCGCGCGCGTGACCGGGATGGCCACCCACCGGCCTAGCGCCCCTCACCTAACCCGCAGGGTCACGGGAAAGTGGAGTCGAGGGTGCGCCCGGCCCCTTTTCGAGGGCTCGGGCGCGTTAGCCGTACCGTAGTGGGCGCACGGTGTCACGGGACCGACACCGGCCGTACCGCACGCTCCATCCCACGCGGGCGGGGATGGGCTCCTCCCCCGGGGAGTTGGTGCGGCGGCACCGGGCGTGAGCCCGTGGCGCATGATGGCGCCGTCGTGGCGCTAAATGCCCAAGTACGGGGCCGCCGCACGCGTGCGGCGCGCCCGTGAACGTGGCGGGCCCCGCCCGAGGGCGGGGCGGACCCTCGAGCAAGACGAGACTCGCTCGAGGGGAGCGAGCCCTCGAGCGGGGCGGGACCGCTCGAGGGAAGGGTCGCCCCTCGAACGGGGCGGAGTCCGTTTCGAGGAGGGGGTCGCCCCTCGAACGAGGCGGAGCCCCGCTCGAGGGGTCTCCCCGGTCGGGCCGTCTTGGTGGGCTTCCGAGTCCCCGCCGCATAGGCTAAGTCCCGTATGGTTAGTTTCCCGCATGGTTAGGCTTAGCGTGTTTTGATACCGGGATTAAGTGAGGATTCCCCGTCGTTTAAGGGGACCCCTAGGGCGGTCCTCGACAAATGGGAGCCGATAAAAATTCTTCTCGAAGGAGATGGAGACTCCTACAAGACGAACACGGCTTCCAACACACTTCTCTAACTCACTACCCAAGTTGGCCAAGCCCACGCAGCCCACTAGAGTGCTACCGGGACCTAGGAACCAACAAACAACCTTCCAAGCCAAAACACACCAACATGCACAAGCGGAAACTTGCACGGCTTGTCGCCCGTGCTACACCGGTCGACCGATGGCCTCGCGTCGGTCGGGGACCGGTGACACCGGTCAGGCCGGTGGATAGCGCCGGTCAGGCCGGTGGCTACAGCAGCCGCACAACAAGCGTTCCAGAAAGCCTCAGTGACTTCTCTAGGCCCTGGAACAAAACCACCCCCAAAACACAACCGGCACGGAAGGAAAACTCTACACTAAACCTAACAAAACAACTCCAAACAGACCAAGAATTGACCAGCAGCACCAAGACTGAAAGACACACGAGTCGAACAGTTCACCCAAGGCAAATCCCACAAGTGACTCACGCCGGTTAGACCAGTCAAGAGCACCGGTCAGACTGGTGTAGCCTGGGCAGCTCAAGATGGACAGCACCCGCGGGTTAGCTCCTCCAAATCCAAACCTCGATCTCAACAAGACTTTAGGGATAATAGGAACACCTCATGAGGCGTCCATAGCCATGATTATGCCCACCAAAACTTGCCAAATCAAGAGGAATCAAAGAAATCCCGCCAAGAACTCCTCTAACCCTAGAACACCGAAAACCCCAAAATCGAGCCCCTTAACTCACGGATTTGGGAAGGGAATCACGGGCCAAAGAACCATGAAGGGTTCCCAAAAATTTCCCCCACCAAATCCCCAAGAGCAAGGTCCCGAAAACACCCCAAGAAAACCACCAATAGAGGGCTCCAAAAATCACCATCAAGAACAACCGGGAACAACACAACAAGGCCTTGAGGAACCACGCCGAATCATCTATACATACCAAGAAGGTTCATACAAGGTCTAGCTTGCCGCCCGATCATCCAACCCTCTCACAAGATCTCACCATGAAGCTCTCAAGCTAGTCCTATGAAAATCCTAAGAAAATAGGAAGGGAAAATAGGAAGCAAATGAACTAGGGTTCCAAGAGATGGCTGCCATCTTCTCACCTCATGGGTTATATGGAGGCAATCGAAAGTCTAAAATACCCTTACATAACAACTAGGGATACAAGCCCCTCAAGGGCGGTTTTGGAAGTCTTCACGTTTTCTCCATCGGACGGATGCCCGACGACCGCAACCTGCTTAGCCTCGTTGCAAGCTTTGTGATCCTGATGCATGACCTCCGCTTCGAAGATTCCAGACTGCGTCGTCGCACACCAGTCAGACTGGTGCTCCTCACCGCCGACCGGCACCCAACGGTCGGGCCGATCGTACCCACCCGCCGGACCGGCCCGGCACTGCTGCAACACCATCTTCGGTTCTTCGTTCTTGGCTTTGTGGATCAACCAAGGAACCCAGTGGTTTTCTAGTGAACCACTAGAAACCCCGCGAACTCGGTGTAGCCTCCGCCAATCTCCACTCATGACTCGGCTCCCACTTAGTCCTGGCTCGACCTTGGTTTTGAGGCGCTACCAAGAAGCCGTCCATGACTTCATCTTGCTGTTCATGCCACCATGCATCTCGCACTTGACCCCACTGGCCACCGGGTCCCTCGAATGAAGCCTACTTGTCTTCTCCACACCCGGAGGCCTCACCGGCGAAGACCTTTCGAGCTTGTTCTACACCTGCACCAACACCAGTCAAGCCGCAACCTGCACTTGCAATACTTAGCCAAGAATCAGTCCACACAATGTTGTCAATCACTCATCACACAAGGAAGCGACCATCCACCGGTCCTCGAACAACACATGGTCCTTGCCTCGGCTCTCCTTCTTCCACGATCGTCGCTCATCCTTGTGCTTGTTCTTGTGCTTGCTCTTGTGGTCATGCCTCAACCGGTACTTGCCATCCGTTCTTGACTTGTGCTTGTAGTTGTCCTTGTTCTCGACCTACTCCAGGCAGTCGGCGACCAAATGTCCCGGCTTGTCGCACTAGAAGCATGTCCTCGTGTTCCTCCTCATGTTCACCCGGTTCTCGTGCAGCCTCTCGAACCTCCTCGCCAGCAACGCCAGCTCGTCCTCTCCAAGCACATATAACTCCTAATTCGGCATAGACATCAAAGAGGACAAAGAGAACATCCTGGTGGATGGGTTAGAGTTAGTCTTTCCTTTCGCACCACCGATCAGGGAGAGACTATGAGAGTTAGTCGAGCCCTCGATCTTGGCTATCATGCCCCTATCCACCTCATCCGACTTGAGCTTCGAGAACAGCTCATTCACTATGAGAGTGTCATACTTCTCCAACTCCGCAATGGCCTCGAACTTTCTGCCCCAAACCGTACGATCCAAAGTGTGTAAGAGCTTGACAACCCTATCATGATCATCGTACGGGAGCACGTCCACATTGGCCCTCATGTTGTTCACCACCACCGTGAACCTTTGAAACAAGGAGTCAATGGACTCAACGGGGAGATAAGTGAAATTCTCGTACTCTCTCTGGTAACTCGCATACATTTGAGCTTGAACCTGAGCATTTCCAACATGAGCTTCCACCAACACCGACCAGCTTCTACAAGCCAAGCTCTCCTTGTGCACCCGATCAAATTCAGGTTGACACAGAGCACGAAACAAGTAGTCAACCGCCTTGTTGTTGGCATCGAACATGTCCCTTGATCCTGGAGCAATGAAGTTCATCGGCTGGATATAGCTGTTGTCCACTGTGACATCCCAAAGGATCTGACCCTTTCCGCGGAGGAACGCCGCATCTGCTTACTCCACATCTGGTAGTTTTTGCCATCGAAGTGTGGAGGACCCGAACCCCGTTCCTGGTACACCATCTTTGGATCTTATACTAGTTAGAGGCAATCAAGACCCGTAACCAGCTCTGATACCAATTGAAGGACCGATACGGCGAACCAGAGAGGGGGGGAGTGAATGAGAGCCGATAAAAATTCTTCTCGAATGAGATAGAGGCTCCAACAAGATGAACGCAACTTCCAACACGCGTCTCCGACTCAGCTACCCAAGCTGGTCAAGACCACGTAGCCACTAGAGTGCTACTGATCCTAGGAACCAACAAACAACCTTTCGAGCCTAAACACACAAACACGCACAGCGGAAACTTGCACGGCTTGCTGCCTGTGCTACACCAGTCAGACCGATGGCCTGCGCCGGTTAGACCAGTGACACCGGTCAGACCGGTGGACAGAGCCAGTCAGGTCGATGGCTGCAGCAGCCGCACAACAAATGTTCCAGAGAGCCTCAATGACTTCTCTAGGCCCTGGAAACAAAACACCTCCAAAACACAACCTGCAAGGAAGAACAACCCTTCACAAATCTAAGCAAAACACCTCCAAAATAGCCAAGAACTGACCAGCGACAACACGACCCAAAGACACACGAGTCAAGCAATTCACCCGAGGCAAATCCCACACAAGGCACACACTGGTCACGCCTGGGTAGCTCGTGATGAACAGCACCCGCGGGTCAACTCCTCCAAAACCAACTCCCGATCTCCGATTCGCTCCACGGTTTCGAACAAGACTTTGGGGATAGTAGGAACACCTCATGGGTACTCCAACCAAGTTATGGTCCACCAAAACTCGTTGAATCAAGAGGAATCGAAGAATTTTCGCAAAGAACACACCAAACCCTAAAACAACGAAAACCCCAAAATCGAGCCCCTTTTCTCACGGATTTGGGAGGGGAATCGAAGGGAAAGGAACCTCGAAGGGTTCACACATACATCCCCACAAAATCCCTAAGAGAAAAATCTCGAAAACACTCTAAGAAATCCACCAAGAGAGGGCTCCGAAAATCACCACAAAGAACGAACGGGAATACCACATCCAAACCTTGAAGAACCACGCCGAAGCCCCGCGAACTCGGTGTAGCCTCCGCTAATCTCCACACATGACTCGGCTCCCATGTAGTCCCGGCTCGACCTTAGTTTTTAGGCTCAACCAAGAAACCGGCCATGACTTCATCTTGCTATTCACGCCACCATGCGTCCCGCACATGACTCCGCTGGCCACCGGGTCCCTCGAACGAAGCCTACTTGTCTTCTCCACACCTGAAGGCCTGACAGGCGACGACCTTTCGCGCCTGTTCTTCGCCTGCACCAACACCCGTCAAGCCGCAACCTGCACCTGCAATACTTAGCCAAGAATCAGTCCACACAACGTTGTCAATTACTCATCCCACCAGGAAGCGACCATCCACCGGTCCTCGAACCACATATGGTCCTCACTTCGAGAGGAGGCATTTTGAGACCCTATGTCTGCTTGAAGCTACCTTCCAACCATCATTCTTTGATCTCATGCTGCATCTAACAGTACACCTCACGAGGGAAATCTGGTTCCTTGGCCCATCTTACCTTCATCAGATGTTTCCATATGAGAGGTTCTATGGATTCCTGAAACCATTGGTAGATAACCAGTTATTTCCGGAGGGAGCCATTGTTTGTGGCTACGAGACCATCGATGCAGTAGAGTGGGTCATGGGTTATATGGACCCACAAAACCCCATTGGTGTGCCTCACTCATGGCATGAAGGTAGGCTTTCAGGTGTTGGGACCATGGGGAAAAGGTCAGTCACTCCGGATGCAACAGCTGCACCTAATTACATCGTTTGCCAATGAGCAAAAACGACAACTACGTGAAGACAACCCTGACCATGGTAGGGCTTGGCTTGCAAAGATGCACATGCAACATCTCAGCAGGTGGCTCCGAGATTATGTCGAGACATACAACAATAATGTTACCGACGAGATAAGGAATCTAGCAGCGGGGCCATTGTTCACTGTTACAAGATACGAAACAATGGATATCAGTGGATACACGTTCTACACCATGGCCTAGGATAAAAAGAGTGTCTATCAAAATTGTGGTGTGTGTGTACGGGCCATCGTCGACGACAGTCATGATGATGATGACACGGAGACAGAAATATACTATGGTCAAATAGAAGAGATATGGGAGCTGGATTATGTGGGATTGAAGGTAGCCTTGTTTCGGTGTAGATGGGTCACCAATGGGAAGGGAGCTGTGAGTAAGGACAAATATGGTTAGGTTAGTGTTGATCTCTGGGTCTTTG
Source organism: Cenchrus americanus (assembly GCA_947561735.1). Lineage (NCBI taxonomy): Eukaryota > Viridiplantae > Streptophyta > Magnoliopsida > Poales > Poaceae > Cenchrus > Cenchrus americanus. The sequence continues at coordinate 141,299,782 of OX387240.1, forward strand.
GTTAAAATACAAACCGTTTGTCTTGGCCAACGATGTTGAGCAAGTGTTCTATGTACCTGACCTTGCAAAGAAGAACTGGTCTGTGGTTATGCCTGGGAAAATAGAATTGTTGGGGTCGAAAACATTGTTGAGGAGGAGGAATACAACCAGTTTGATGAAATTCCATCCTTTGACACTTCATACAAGCCCCGACTCTTGGGAACTAACAAAACACCGTACTTGCGAAGCGACCATAGTGAAAATAATCCATATACAGAAATCTAGGAAGAAAAAGCAAGCCTGATTTCTGCTGGATCCTTTTTGTAATGCCGGAGGATGTGTCTATTGGTGGAAATGGAATACGTTTTGTAATATAAAGGATGCGATGTATTGGGGGAATTTCAATCCTTTTTGTAATATATGGGATGTGGTGGAATTTGAGTCCTGCTTGTAACATATTCTATTTATATTCTGCTTCAGTTCAGTAACAGACATTAATATCAAAGAGACGAGGATTAGCCAACCCGTGTTGCCTAAGTTAGGGGCAAGAGATGAGGACTAACAAACCCGTGTCGCCTTTGTTACGGGCAAGAGATGAGGACTAACGAACCCGCATTGCCTTTGTTATGGGCAACATATGCGAAATCAAGAACAGATTACATCAAAAGAGACACGGATTAGCCAGCCCCCGTCGGCTTGTTCTTCAAGCTGTGCAATTGAGTAGGTAAATCATACAAAAAATTGTACTGCACAGAGATAATCACACAAGAATGTCTCTCTAGATGCAAAATCACAGCACACACACAAATTACATCAAAAGAGACATGGATTAGCCAGCCCTCATCGGCTTGATATTCTTCATGCTTGCAAGAGTAGGTAAATCATACAAAAATTGTACTACACAGAGATAATCACACAAGCATGTCTCTTGAGATGCAAACCACACTCACAGATTACAGTCAACATTGATACATCAGAAGAAGGTTACAATGTGGCCATATCTTCTTGACGAGATATGTAAAATCACACACAAAAATCGATCTTGCTCGTAGGTCGATCTAGCTCGCAGGTCATCGATCTTGCTGCACGTGGTCATCGAACAAGCTCCATTTCTACTGACGGATTAGAGACTTGATTCCTGGCATGACTAAAGAGAGCTTCTGTCTTGCAATGAGACCACAAAGCATCCTGAACCTGCACTTTTGGTTTGCAAGAGCCTTCCGCGAGTGGAGGGAGAAAGCATGGTGGTAGGAATAATAATGACGAGATATGCTCCATCCAGATTCTGGCTTCTTCCTCATCTTTCAAGTGAACACAAGAGAAAGATACATAAAGGGTGGAAACATATCCCTTATAAAATAGCAAAAAGAAGCCCAAGCGTGACGGAAAAGCTGCAGCATGCTTTCCGTCGGCTTGTTCTTCCTGATGCTAGGAGGTTCTAGGCTACCTTCCCCGAACATGGCTGCGAGCAAGGGGTATGCCATAAGGATTCTTCTAGCAGCTATATTAAAGGGATGAGAAACCCAATCACCCATATCACAAGAATTCTTCTAGCAACTGAGAGATCGAGGAGGAGGAAGAAGAGAGAAAAGCAAAAGCTTACGCCCTACGAGATCTATTCTTTGCGCCATAGCTAGATCTAGATCTAGACAAGAAGGAAGCAAGTGACTCGCTTTATTGTATCAGAAGAAGGAACCATATAGCTAGATCTATATCTAGAGAAGAAGGGAGCAACTTGAAGTGAGGAGGACCGATAGGTGTTGGTGCCTTTTTATAGCAAAAACAAGGAAGGGATAACATCGGTTGTAAAAAATGAGAGAGAGGAAGGGATAAGATCAAGAGCACATGAAACGGGAAGGTCCCCAAGACGGTCAATGGTGAAATTGTTTCCAGTCAATGGCTGAGAGCAGAGGTAGTGATTCCAATGTAGAATTAAATGATACGCGGAGTAATCAAACATCGTCTCAAATGTACTCATCGTGTCCAAAAAAAGAGTGATGAAGGAATAAGATCAAGAGCACAGGAAACGGGAAGGTTCCCAAGTTCGGTCAATGGGGAAACTGTTGCGAGTCAATGGCTGAGAGTAGAGGCATTGACTCCAATGTAGAATTGAATGATACACAGATTAACCAAACATCGTCTCCAATGTAGAATATCATACCGGGAAGAAGCGGGCGGCACCAGCTGTCGTCACTGCTGGGCCTACCTCAAGACCTCTGCATTGAGATTGTGGCGTGTGTTAGTGTGACCTCGGAGCGGCCCTTGGCTGACCTCCGTAGCCAACGTGGTACTTGCTCAACCATGCGCTGCGTGTGCGGCCATGGCAACGTCGGTCGACGTTTGTCGATAGAGAGGATACGAGATGAGATTTCTTGGGTGTGGGACCCCACCACTTACAAAGCATTCCTTGCTATGCTGACCGATCTCGGGAATCCCGAGGCTTTCTTCATCTACAGGATCAAAGTCGTCTTCATGGAAAACAGGGGATACAATGTTCTCCGGTGCGCCACCAAGGGTGGTGTTAACACCAAAAATTGGTACAAGAAAGAGACTGACTTGTGGGCCAAGTTTGGTAAGGAGACACCATTCGACAGGAAATTTTCTTCAAAGCATTTGGTAAAGATGCCTGTTGTTGGGAGCACGCCATCATTCGGCAGAAGGGTTGTTTTGCGCTTGGAAAAGGAAGCATTCGAGAATACGTGATGACGTGGCCTGAATGTAAGGAAGGGACGAATTGATGACGGGTGCAAGACGGACATTGGCGCCGGGGCATTAATTTAGGCAATAAATGTTGTACTCGTGGTCGACTAGGAGTCCTGTTGGGACAAGGGTATAAATATGAACCCTTAGTGTTTGTAATAGGGATCAAACAATTTCAGAACAAACCAACCCCGTGCCAACCTTCGAGTCCTTTAGTCGAGTCGTCGAGTTCTTCGAGAGGAATCATTGATCCGTCGACCTCTATGAGTACCGGCAACCTTGTATAATGTCTAGTATCATGCGGTAGATTTAGACCGTGATGCCAGTAGTCTTGTTACCATGCTTAGTATCATGCGGTGGATTTAAGCTTGGTTCAAGAGGGTTTCTTGTTAGATCATGAGCCATGCGGTAGGCTAAGATCTAGCTTGGAGCTAGTTATCGGCTCTATTAGATTTGGCAAGATCTAATAGATTCATTAAGTAACCCCGTGTTGCTTTGGATTTTGTTCTTATGTTTCATGTAACACTATCATTGCCCAATTTAGATTGGTTAAGTTTTGGCTTTACTTTGTTTACGATCCATATGAATGTGTGTTCGAATTTTCAACTCGATGTGGTGCATGGATCATGTGCTCTTTAATAGCCGAATTCGAATCAATCTAGATTGCCACATGTTGCGGGTTCAAGCATGTCGATTTAGCATAGTTTGTTCCTTCTCTACGGAACCCGAATCGGCTGTATAGCTGTATTCGGTAGTCCTATCACGAGTGAAACGTGTTTATAAGCTTGTTTTAAATAATGTATACTTTTAGCCTTCCATGATTAGATTGTATCATGCGGTGGATTGAACTATTCTCGGTTGGTGGTGTGATTTCAAACAAGTCGTATCATGCGGTGGATTAACTTGTTTGGTGTCACGCTCGACGGGTTTAAAAGTAACTAGACGTGCGGTAGACTGGTGTCTTTGGCATATGCATGCATGTTTACTGTAAATTTATAATCATGCTTCACCCTTTACTTATTTTATTGTAATTTATCCTCGATAATCAGTCATGGTCACGTACTGCAATGTTGTTTAGACAAAGACCGATCTTTCATCATGCTTACGTCATGCATTCGGCTATATCCTGTTTACATGTTTAAAGCTCCCGAATGATATTCAAATCGTTGACAGATAGCTCGTTGTAGCTATATGTCGTTTTGATTAGCTTTGTAGCCGTAAATATGGAACTATCTGGTACCCCCGGCAAGTTCCAGGTTTTTATCTAACTACTTTTCATCCTTTTTCAGTTTTAGGAAAATTGACTGGCACGCTTCGGATTTGACAACGTGTGTTAAGCCAGCTTTGTTCGGCTTGTTGTGTGCTTGCCGTGAGGTGCTGATTTTACGTCAACACACTTTTTGGCACACCTGGTGGGACCTTCTAGTTAATCAAGATGCCTGATATTTAAGATGTCATGGATGTCACCTTAGAGGAGCTATCTACAGAACAATAATTGCAACTGAAGGAAGCTATTGATCAATTCTAGCAGAAGTGCTTGATGTCATTTTCTAAAAATAGAAGTGGTGTGCCATATCTCAAGTCTGACATGCCAAGAGTTCTACTGCCAGGAGAACCTGATACCACATCTGCTGAAGAAAAACAAGAAGTTTTTGGCATGGTGCAGAAAGCTTTTGGAGACATAATGTCTAGGCACAATACTGCATTTCTAAATAGCTTTCGACAGGTGATGGTTGGCGTCTTTGGCCCAGATGTGGACAAGCATTTTGAAGGAGAATCAAGTGCCACTGTCAAAGGCCAACCAGTTCGTCAAGATACAAGTGTTCAACCGCCTCCACAGAGCATGAGTGGTCAGCCAATTCAACACGTGGATAGCCAACCAGTTCAGCCAAATCCTCGTCAAGCAATACCTAATCCACGCACATATGGAGAGATGGCGTTTGGCACTCTTGGAGTTCAACCTGATTCTACTTATAGGATAGCCCCAGCAAATAACAGGTTGCAGAAGAACATGTACGGCACCGGGTATTCGGAGTTCATGGATTATAGTGCTGTTGATGCTCTCCCGAATCCTTGATATGGTGGTGCTACAGGGATGTCTGTTGGAGGAACAGGGAATCAAGATGTCAATATTGATCTCTTGATGCAGAGGATGACCGATGTGCTTCAGAATCAATTCGGTCTGAAGCCTAAAAACCAAGGGCATGTGTATACACCTCCTATCCCAAAATGGTATAACAGGGTGGCCTTACCGAACAGGGTCAACATTCCTGTGGATCTCACGAAGTTTTCTGGGCAAGATGATACAAGTACTGTGGAACACATAGCCCGGTACTTGATGCAAGTTGGGGAAGCTTCTGTTGATGAAGCATTCAGGATCAGATATTCCCCCCTATCATTGACAGGCCCGGCCTTTACATGGTTCACTTTTTTGCCTGCTCACTCAATCTGTTCCTAGAAGGATTTGGAGCAGAAGTTTCATGCTCATTATTTCATCGGCAGCAATGAGAAAAAGCTAATTGATCTAACTACCCTGAGACAGAGGAACAATGAAACACCAATGGAGTTCCTCAGGAGGTTCAGAGAAACCAAAAGCATGTGCTTTTCTTTGAACCTAACAGATGATCAATTGGCTGGTATGGCTGTAGCATGTATGTTGCCAGCTATTCGGGAAAAGCTATTCGGTATGGAGTTCGATAATCTTGGCCAATTGTCTCACAGATTATCATTGTTGAGCAATCAAGCTTATGGCTTAAAGAAAGACTCCAAGTTCACGAAACACAGTGATATAGCTAACATTTATAATCAATTCCTTGAAAGGGCAGATCAAGGATAAGAATTTGATGATGAAGAGGAAATAGCTGCAGCTGAAATAGTGTGGGGCAAAGAGCCATTAACAGTGAATCAAAGGTGGATCAAGCAAGCCAAAGGCACCTATGATTTCGATGTGACTAAAGCTGACAAGCTCTTTGAGTTCCTCGTGAAGGAAGGCCGAATCAAGTTGCCAGATGGGCATTCTATGCTTCAGCCTGATGGAGAGAAAGAAAAGAGATACTGTGGGTTTCACAACAGGAATTCTCACTCCATCAATGAATGTAGGGTCTTCAGGATGAGAATTCAGAAGGATATCAGAGAAGGTCATCTAAAATTTGATAATAAGATGAAATTAGATGGCAATCCTTTTCCTCAGAACATGACTGGATTCTCAGTCAACATGGTGACTGCTGAAGAGAAAGGAAAAGTAAAGGTGTTGACTTCAGCGAAGGCAAAGCAGGATGGATCAGTTGACCCTACTCGACAAGTAACAGTTGAACAAGTCCACAAGGAAGTGCCTCGCATGCTGAAAAGTCAAATTGAAGTGGGGGAATCTTCTAAACCCAGGGTGACTTCGCGTATTCTCCTCAACAAATGGCAACGTCAACAAGAAAAGGAGCGCTACCAGAAACAAAAGTACGAGGAGCAGAAACGAAGATTTGAGGAAGAAATGCACAAGAAAGAACGAGAAGAACATGCGCGAGAACAAGAGCGTGCGCATTGGGGATGTGCTTTCTTCAGGCATTGCTGGAACGAAGGTTTAAAGCTCCCCACGCTGAACAATTGTCCCGAATGCAGTGACAAATATACTGAGTATAGTTAGGATACTGTCAATCGCCGATCCGTCCATGAAAGAATTGGAAGGATGCATCCTAGTGATGGTCGGTGCATAAAAATAAATGAAGTTAATGATCGACCAAAGAAAAGATATGCTGACCACAGATGGGTTGATCATGAAGAATAAGAAGATCGTGAATATGTCTGGCAGAAAGGACAGTGGTGCCCGCCTGGTTTGAGGAGAAGCCAAAAGAGAAGGGTTCAACGCTTGAGGAATCAAGAGCTGAAACAGGCAGGAATCAAGAGGAAACAGGTGTGGCGTCCAAAAGACAAGCCTGATGGATTTGGTTGTTCGGCTCCTACATGCATGGTATGCTTCTTGCCGAATGAATTCATGGCTCATGCTAATCAGGATGTGCAGGAGGAGGTGCCACCAGACATTGATGAGGCTGAGCAATTTGGGCTGATGGCACAGCTAGTGTTGGCCAAACAAGCTACTTTCGACAAGCCGGCCAAGAATCGGCACATGAGGCCGCTGTACTTAAGAGGATGTGTCAATGGAAAGCCATTGACCAAGATGTTCATTGATGGTGGAGCTGCAGACAATGTGATGTCGTATACTACATTCAGGAAGCTTGGCATGGGCCCTGGAGAATTGACGCCAACAAGTATAGTTCTGAATGATTTTGCTGGAAATCCTTCAGATACCAAGGGCTGTGTACATGTGGATCTAATGATCGGGTCTAATACCTTGCTTACAACCTTCTTTGTCATTAAGGGCAAAGGGGCATACAGTTTGCTGCTTGGAAGGGACTGGATTCATGCAAACTGTTGTTCCATCTACTATGAATCAACAACTTGTTCAATGGGTGGATGATGATGTGGAAGTTGTCCAACCAGATGACTCATTAAGCGTGGCAACGTGGAACCAGCCTTCTGGGAGTATCAAGGTATAGATTGCTTCTCAGGCAAGGACTGGGGTGAAGCTCCTATTGAACCAGTCAGCAGTGATCAACAGCCGATTCAAGCAGTCGGCTCTTATAGCAATTTTTAATAGAGAATCCAATTGATGGAACTGATGTAAAGTTAGGACGAGTATTTATGTCGGCTGACAAATCGGAGGAAATAGACATTGGAGATGGTGACAAGCCAAGGCCGACATTTATTAGTGCTAACTTGGATTCAAGTTTCAGAAAAGAGTTGATCAAGCTATTAAAAGAATACAAAGATTGCTTCGCTTGGGATTATTCGGAGATGCCTGGTTTAGATCATTCCATTGTTGAACATCGGTTGCCAATCAAGCCTGGTTTTAGGCCTTATAAGCAACCTCCCCGAAAAATCTACAAAGATGAAGTATTGGCCGACGTGAAAAAAGAAGTTGAGAGATTGATAGAAGCAACTTTCATTCGGCCATGTAGATATGCAGAGTGGATCTCTAATATTGTCCCTGTTTACAAGAAAAACGGGAAGATGAGGGTTTGCATAGACTTTAGAGATCTAAACAGAGCTACACCCATGGATGGATATCCAATGCCTGTTGCTGACTTGTTGGTTGATGCTGCTGCTGGACATAAAGTTATTAGTTTCATGGATGGCAATGCAGGGTACAATCAAATTTTTATGGCAATAAAAGATATATCAAAGACAGCCTTCAGATGTCCTGGACATATAGGCATGTTTGAGTGGATTGTCATGACATTTGGGTTTAAAAATGCCAGTGCAACTTATCAAAGAGCCATGAATTATAGTTTTCATGAGTTGATCAGCAAAATTGTTGAGATATACATTGATGATGACGTGATTAAGTATTTGGATCATGAATCACATTTGGATGATGTGAGGAAAACTCTAGATTGCACCCGAAAACATGCACTTAAGATGAACTCGAATAAGTGTGCCTTTGGGGTTTCAGCTGGAGAGTTCCTGGGGTTTTTGGTGCATGAATGAGGAATAGAAGTTGGCAAGAAAAGCATGAAAGCTATTGATGAAGTTCTTCCTCCAACCAATCTCAAGGAGTTGCAGTCATTGCTTGGCAAAATCAATTTTGTGAGAACATTAATTTCAAACTTGTCACAAAAAGTGTTGCCTTTCTCTCCACCGTTGAGGATAAAAAAGGATTAGAAGTGTGTATGGGGTGATGAACAACAAAAGGCTTTCAATGAGATCAAAGAGTACATGAAGGAACCACCAGTGTTGGTGCCTCCACAATTGAACAAGCCTTTTAAGTTGTACGTGGCGACCGATACCCAAACCATTGGATCGGCCCTCATACAAGAGTTTGAGGGAAAGGAAAGAATAGTTGCGTACCTTCGCCTAAAATTGTTTGATCCCGAAACAAGATATTCGGCTGCAGAGAAGCTTTGCTTGTGTGTTTATTACTCATGTACAAAGTTTCAGCACTATTTGTTGAATACCGAATGCATTGTATACTCAAAATTTGATGTAATTAAACACATGTTGTCTATGCCAATTTTGAATGAAAGGATTGGCAAGTGGATTTTAGCTTTGTCTGAGTTTGAATTGAGGATTGAATCGGCAAAAGCTGTTAAAGGATATATTATTATTGATTTTATTACTGAACATCATGATCCAACAATTAATTTACTTGATTTTACTCCTTAGGCTTTGTTCTTTGATGGATCTTCATGTGGCAAAGGTGGTGGAGTTGGAATTTTATTAATTTCACCTAGAGGAGAGATGTTTGAATTCACTATTCCTATCCAACCCACTGTCACAAAAAATCAAGCTGAATATGAAGCATGCTTCAATGTTTGAGAGAAGCGAAAGCTGTTTCAGTTGAAATTTATGGAGATTCAGAGCTAGTTATAAAACAATTGAATGGTCAATATGAATGTATAAATGACATCCTGAGGAATTACTACGAGGAGTGCAAGGAAATCTTGAAAAGTTTTCAGTTAGTGATTCTACAACATATTCCTAGGGAACACAATGAAGAAGCAAACAGGTTGGCTCAAAGTGCTTCGGGTTATAGGGAGAATCAAGAAGTGTTTGCCAATGATATTTGTTCTTTCGGGAGTGATCTAGCAGAAGATGACTGGAGAAAAGAAATTGTTTATTATCTAGAAAATCCGTCGCGAAAAGTCTCTAGGAAGCTCAGGTATAAAGCTATAAAGTTTGTTCTTCTTGATGGACGTTTGTATTACAAATCATTAGATGGGGTGTTGCTACAATGCCGGGGTCAAGAAGAAGCAAAGAAAATGTTGAGTGAAGTGCACGATGGGCTGTGTGGAGCACATCAGGCTTACCAAATGAAATGGGTTATCCGGCACACTGGATGTTATTGGCCAATGATGCTGGAAGATTGCTTTGAGTATTACATAGGGTGTCAAGATTGTCAAAAATTTGGAAATATTCAGAGAGTTCCAGCGTCAGCTTTGAATCCTATTATCAAGCCATGGCCATTCAGAGGATGGGGTATAGATTTGATTGGCCAAATAAATCCTCCATCTAGCAAGAGGCATAAGTTTGTACTTTTGGCAACAGATTATTTCACTAAATGGGTTCAGGCAATTCCATTGAAGAAGGTGACATCAGGGAATATGGTTGAGTTTGACAAAGAGCATATCATTTACAGATTTGGGATTCCTCAAACAATTACAACTGATCAGGGAACTCGGTTTACATCATTAGAGTTCAGAGAATTTGCTGAAAGTATGGGAATCAAATTGTTAAATTCTTCTCCTTATTATGCCCAAGCTAATGGTCAGGCAGAGGCTTCTAACAAGATCATGATCAAGATTATACAAAAGAAGATTGATCAGAAGCCAAAAAGGTGGCATTCAGTACTCAACGAAGCTTTGTGGGCTTACGGAATGGCCCCTTGTGGAGCTACAAAAACATCTCCTTATGAGTTGGTTTATGGGCATCATGCTGTTTTGCCATGGGAGATGCAATCAGACTCAAGGAGAGTAGTTTTGCAAAAGGATTTAAGTTCCAAGGATTACAGTGACTTGATGATGGATGAATTAGAAGATTTGCATATGATTCGTCTTAGGGCCTTGGAAAATATTGAGAAAAATAAGATGCGAGTTGCTAAGTATTATAACAAGAAAGGTAAAGGTCAAGCAATTTGCAGAAGGAGATTTGGTTTGGAAAGCGTTATTGCCGATTGGAACTAAGTACAGTACGTTCGGCAAGTGGTCCCCGAATTGGGAAGGTCCTTTTTGGGTGGTTAGATGTACGCCTGGAAGTGCGTATATCTTGAAAACTCTACTAGGAGAAGAGTTTACTGCTGCTATAAAAGGGAGATACTTGAAGAAATATTATCCTAGTATTGGAATCGATCATTGATTACATGCATCAATATTACAAGCATCAAGAACATGGAAACAGCCGACATTCGGGAAAGAAGCCGCCTTCAGAACAAAAGTTCCTGACAAAAGGAGATGACCAATACTAAAGTGTATTGCTCTTAGCACGAAAATGTTTTACATTACAAACATTTCTTGCAGGTTCTTTATTTGGCAACCCAGCCACCTAAGATTACAAGAGGGAGCCTGCAGGGAGCAGAGTGCCTGGAGGAAGAAGCGAAAGTATGCTTCATTTCTTTGGCTCTGCGTTTTTCTTCTTCAGTTCGTCCCTCTTCATCTGCTCCAGGACCACTGTGACGGAAATGTAGAAGCTTTGGAAATTGCCATGATTTGCAGCTTCCATCAGGCTGTCCCAGGAGGTCTTCAGGTTTTTGTACCTATCAGAAACATCTGGAATAGAGGAACAGGTTCTCGTTGAGCATGGGATCTGAAATTTAAGTATGAGGGTCAAGTAAGGATCAGGATCTTACCCCCTACTAACGCCTCCAGGCTCATGCGGCGTTCGCGTTCGGCACTGCAGCGGGTGGTGATGTCCCGCAGGTCGTGTTCTAGATGCCGGATGCGATGGCGCAGTTTGTGGTTGGTCCTATGTCCCGGTGTGGCGTCTTCTTCTTTAGTAGAGGAATCAAAAAGGATGTACTCAGGAACTTCTTCAGTACCAAAGATTTCCTCTGGTAGCAAGTCGAGGCTGAAAACAAAGGAAGGTGAATCATGAAATTGCAACCAAGAACAAGAGAAAGGAGTGAGAAGAAAAGATTACTCTCGAATGGTTCGTTTCTTTGGTGGCGCGCTATTCTCCTCGACTGGCTGTTTCCCCTTGTCCGCCATGGCCTTGGGGGATTTTCTCTGGAGGAGGAGGACGAGAGGACGTGAAATGATGGAAGTGTATGCGAGTGTATTTGCAGAGAACCAAGGGGCTATTTTATTAGCCGTGAGAGCGCATTGGGAATGATGACTGGCTGGCGTGCATTAATGGGAATACCAAACGGCGGGGGTTTCACCCCGAATGCGAAGAGTTTTTCCATTGAACAGTGTTCATGGCTCCCGAATAAGGATTTTTTGTGGATTCTACGCCAAGGGACAAGAGTTTGTGCGTATTCGGCTAGAGTAAAAGTTCCCGAATACGTTCAGAATAGTAAAGGTTCGCATGCACAAATCAAAGGGAATCATCACGGGACAAATGCAGAAGATAAAATTTCATATTTATTGCCGAAATTCCGACATCCCTAGTACAAACTAATCAAAAAGCCTGTTCAGCATAGACTGGGGATGAATGGAATCGGCAATGGCATCGCCGTGGCCGTCGAGGCGCTCTAGGGTGACCTCGATGTCGTCGACGTCCTCCGGCGCACCACAGTAGAAGCCGCGCGGCCGCATGGAGTAGTCGACGCTAGTGTGCGTCGCCATGGCAGCCAGACCCAGGGTGGTGCTCGGGCGGACACCGTGGAGGGCCACCTCGTCGACGCGGTCTTTCACCGCGCCAAGGCGAGCATCCGGTGTGTCTCCGGCTTCTTCACCAGCGTCTTTAGCCAATTCAGTTTGGCGTCACGATCTGCATCAATCACAGAGCAATGACGGTTAGTTCCAAGTTGAGTTGAGATTGAGAAAGTCACAAGATTCACCGTCGATAGCCTTCAACAGCTGCTTGCGCTGGTGCTCCCACTCGAGCTCGGCGATTCCGGCCTTTTTGGAGACGATCTCCAACTCGCACCGGGTTTCATCGCGCTCCACCTTGAACATGCGGGCGGCAAGATCATCGTAGCGTGAGCTAGAGGAGTGGGAACGGCCGGACAATCCCGAGGAATCACCCTCCATGGCCGGAGTTGTGGCCGGTGCAGGGGTGGGATTACACTGGATGAGCCTGAAAACACAAAAAGGATCGTGAGGAACAGAAAGAGATCTAGAAAGAGCTGTAAAGAAACCAACGATCACCACCTCCAGCGAGCGCCCGCGCGGCTCCCTTCGGCCTCGTCGCTGGCCCGGCGCCTGTTGCTACTGCTTGCCATGAAGCTTTCGGGGGTATAAAAACTGGAGAAGAAAAGCTTAGATTGGCAAAGGCTTGGAAGGCAGAGGACTTGGTGAAAGGCTAGGGGCACCCGAAGTTCTTATTTATGGAACTGGTGAAGAGATCGTGGCCGGAGATCGTGGAGCATATCCCAGGAAATTTGGGAAGTGGAGAGACTCCCTTAACCGAACCGTCGTCGGGTCGTTTGGGATTCAAGCTGAGTCATATTCGGTTTGACTGGTTGAAATTCGGATGTGTTGCGGTCGGGTTGCTTTTCAGGCCTGACACTGTTTGGCCACAGTTGTCGAATGAATCGTCTAAAAGTTGCTCGTCAAAATGAGGCAAGACAAATATTGGAAAGTAAAAGCTTATGATGAGCAAAATTACAGGGACGATGAAGCATTCGGCTACAAACTGTTTGATACAATTATATACCCAAGTATTTTGAGATTACATTAAAGGCATCTGATATCATCTTTTTGATGTTCTCCAACAATCTTTGGTCAGCTTCTTGGGTCTTAGACAAAGTCGAGCGCTTTGTCTTAAGCTGTTTTCCTGCAGTCATGGTTGTTGTGGCTTCTTTTCGTATCTTCTCCATTGATTCAGGAAGTTCAGTCATTTTCTTTTCATCAGCCTTAATCTCAGCTGTCGGGGTTCTCAGTTCAGCTTCCAATTCAGCTTTTCTGGCTCTCTTCAGCTCAAGTTCAGGCTGCAATTTGGTTAGCAGTTCCTTATGATTCTGCATTTGGGTGTGCAAATCCTTCATAGATTGCTTGTTTGCAACTTGCTCTTATTCCAGAGCTGATTGAGAGGATAAATTCTTCAAAGCTTGCTTTACTGCTACAAAGTGATCATCCAGCTTGGAAACAAGTTCTAAGGAAGCCTTGATATCGGCTGGGAGATCTTGATCAATGAGTGCAAGTGCTTCTCTTAGAAGATCAGCATCCTTGACTTGATCTTGAACATCCTTTTGCAGCAGGGAAAGAATTTCCTTCAACTTTGCCTGATTTTTCTCTGATAAAGCCTGACTGGAAGATGCTTCATCCCCTTCTTCGGCAATCAAGTCATCCACAGGAAAGGAGTAAATTGGTGATGATACAGTTTCCTCCTGAAAAAAGTTTCTTGCCGAATTAGTGGAAATCTATTGAATAGAAAATCGAAAGGTGGGTGTTCATGCTTACCTCATTTCTGGCTTCCTGAGTTGGGGAAGGAAGTTTTTCAGGCTCAAGGAGGGGGTCTTGGATGTTCAGTTGAGAGGAAGCTTGAGGATTCCTTGGTAAAGCTGAATCGTCTAGCTGAGGAGAAGCTGGTGGAGTCCCTGGTGAAGCTGAAGCTTCTGGCTGAGGAGAAGTTGGATCTATCCTTGGTGAGGCTGAAGTTTCTGCTTTAAAGGAGGATGGCTAGATCCCTGGTGAGGTTGGATTTGAAACATGTTGAGGAGAAGAACTTCCCGCAGTTTGGCTCACCAAAGTGTCCTCTACAACTAATTAGTAGAGGATAAGTGCCAATGAAGAAGATGGTTGAAAAAAAATAAGATGGTGAAAATTTTACCAGTAGATGGAACATTGGCAGATTCTGTAATGATCAATCGTTGTTGAGTTCTTGTCTGAAATTACACAAGATAAAGATGATCAGGATGAAGAGTGGTTTTATGCTTAGGAAGGAAAAGATTCTAACCTGGATAAGAATTCTTTTGGATGTTCTTTTCTTCTTGGCAGCCAAAGGAGCAACCAGGGATGGAGCTTTCCTTTTGTCAGATGCTGAACTGATGAGGGTTGGATCCAGTGTGGCATATCTAAACATTAGTTGGGCCAAGGTGGGAGATTGATATCCTAAAGCAAAGATTGGGCCTGCAATGTTATAGGAGATTGTCCTGGCAAGAGGGGCAGGAGTTGTATCCTGCAGAAATGGCAAAAATCCTGATCAGTAAAGAGGGGCATGATTGAAAAAGAGGGAAAATAAGTTTATTACCTCCGAAATTGGATGAAAATCAGGCATTAGTTCAAGACAAAGAGGATGTACTAGCACATTGAAGATGTGATCATGAAGTTCTTGCCACCAAGAAGTAAAGGAGGGATGAGCTATTGTTATTGGCACAAAAGGCCTGGGTGCATAAACAGTTGAGCTGCACTGATACTCAAAGACCCTTTTTGCTTGCAGGGATTCCTTGATATCCTCTCTGGGCTTGAGGAATTCATGAAGGAATACTTGCCATTCTTGCCACCATGCGGCCCGTACTTGACCTCGCTGGTTACGGGGTCCCTCGAACCAAGCCTACTTGTCTTCTCCACACTTGGAGGCCTCACCGGCAGCGACCTTTCGCTCTTGTTCTTCACCTGCACCAACACGAGTCAAGCCGCAACCTGCATCTGCAATACTTAGCCAAGAATCAGTCCTTACAATGTTGTCAATCACTCATCACACCAGGAAGCGACCGTCCACCGGTCCTCGAACCACACATGGTCCTCAATCTCCCCCTTGATGAGTGCATTGACAACACGCACATTTGGTAATCAAAGAGAAAAGGAAAAATAAAAGAAACGAAAAAAGAAACTCCAACAAGTGATCGACAGCCAAAGAAAGGCAAAGAGAAAGATCACTTGAAGAAGACAAGTCTCAAACCCCTTACGCAAGGGCAACGGCTCGACACATCCGAGACAAAACCATGCTCAAGCAAAGAAAACAAACCACCAATGCATACAAGAGCTCCCCCTGCACATTTGCAAACTCCCCCTGAACAAGTGCCAACTCTAGGAACAAACCGGTCAGGCCGGTTCCCAAAACCAGTCAGAGCGGTTACCAAAACCGGTCAGGCTGGTTGCCAAAACTGGTCAGACTGCTTTGGTACAGTAGACCACACCCCCCAAAAGCCAAAAATGCAAAAGAAATGCACAAGCTCCCCTTTGACTCTTGGGATAGGTTCTAGGGATGCAATGCAACTTTTCTCCACCTTTCTTTCTCTCCCTTGTTGCCAATGCATGAATCAAGGCCTAAATTTGAAAAAAATGCAACCTAGAGCTTCTCAAGTATACAAAATGCATCACAAGGTGCTACACATGTCTAAATGAGCAAGTTAGATATTCTACAGGTTCGTAATGACATAAACTTCATTACTACCAAGTTTCACAACCATTGGACGAGGCTAAGATAGAATTGAGCAATTTTGCGAAAATTTGCCCTCTCACGAGCAATGTCCTAAAAATGAGTAAAACATGTCAAAATGGCAAAGCCACACAAACTTCATGCTAGGACAACCATTCTAGTCATAAGACCATCACAAACACCCACAACCACCTTATGTCATGTCAAAGGCACCGAGCCATGTGCCTACTTCTATATATGATACTTCTCATTGGTAGGCATCATGCAACAGTTTAGCATCCAAAGGAAATTAAATTTAGCAAATATGACATGGGAGTACATTTTCCAAGCAATTTACATTTCATTTTCAGATTCATATTTGGTACATGAAATGTCATTGCGACAAAAAGGGACTTATGCCCCTCCATAAGATACAGCATGAGGGCTGAAAAATCATGATGGCAAATGAGCCTTTGGCCCCATATGATCAAAATAAGCTATCCAACCACAAATTAAGCATAGCCAAACCAGTAGAACATGTCAAGATCATATAAAGGCATTTACTCACAAGAGAGCATACATGTGACATTTTTCAAAAACATAGCCATCAACCATGGATATAAATCAAGATCATCAAGAGCTAAGCCAAACTAAGCTTATCATACCAAACTAGCTCACAAGATCATATATAGCACATCATGGTGAACAATGTATATGAGAGAAGCTTTTCCTACAAAATGCATATGATACAAAATGCATGCAATCTGAGATACAAGGACGCCTATACATCATGTTACATATGCCATGTGAAATGCAAGAAATGCATAAAGGAAAGCTATACATATGCCACATAGGAGCTCCCACATACCCAACTCAAGCAATCAAATAAACACCAAACTCCCCCCCCCCCGCAAATGAGTGAAAGTTGCTTGATCTAGCGTTTTGGTGAAAATACCTGCTAGTTGGTCATGCGTGGGTACATGGATCAAAGCTATCTTCCCTTTCTCTACATTGTCTCTCAGAAAATGATACCTCACTTCTATGTGCTTGGTTTTGGAATGGAGCACTGGGTTCTTTACAACGCTTATGGCACTAGTCCTGTCACATTGAAGTGGGACATGGGTATACTCCTCGCCAAAGTCACTCATGGTGTATGTGATAGCAACACTCGACTAGCTGCGGGAAGACCAAGACACCAAAGAAGACCCCAAAAACTGGCAAGTCCCAGAAGTGGACTTCCTATCCAACAGACACCTGGCAAAATCCGCGTCTGAAAAACCATGAAGAGCCAAAGAAGAAGACGCAAAGTACCAAAGCCGAAGTCGGGAGAGTGACGCAAGTACCTGAATATGCACTTGATCGCCTGCCGATGCGAAGTCCTTGGAGTCACTTGAAAACGAGCGCACAGACATACTGAGAACTGGACGTCCGGCCTCGTCTCCGTCAAGTAGAGGAGTGACCCGATCATGCTCCGGTACTCCTTCTGGTCCACGCGTTTACCTTACTCATCCGCATCAAGAGTTGCAGTCATACTCATAGGCGTCGCCATGGCCTTGGAATCCTCCATCTTGAATTTCCTAACAATGTCCTTGGTGTACTTAGCTTGGTGCACAAATGTTCCTTCCTTTATTGCTTGATTTGTAGCCCGAGGAAGAACTGCAACTCACCCATCGTGCTCATCTCAAATTCCCTGCACATATCATCTGCTAACCTTGCGACAAGAGAGTTAGACAAGCCACCAAAGACAATATCATCCACGTACACCTGCACAATCAGGATATCTCTGCCCTGCCTGAGAAGAAACAAGATCTGATCTACCTTCCCCATCTCAAACCCTCTCTCAAACAGGAACCCCCTCAACCTGCCATACCAAGCTCTAGGCGCCTGCTTCAACCCATACCGTGCCTTCCTCAACTTGTACACCCGGTGGGGGTACTTCTCACTCTCAAATCCCGGTGGTTGCCTCACATACACTTCTTCCTCCAACACACCATTCAAGAACGCACTCTTCACATCCATTTAGTGCAACTTGAACCCTTTAGCCACAGAAAAGGCTAGAAGGATACTGATCGCCTCCAAACGAGCTACGACAGCAAAGGTCTCCTCGTAGTCTATCACCTCTTTCGGACTGAACCCCTGAGCAACAAGCCTAGACTTGTTTCTCACCACTTCACCTTCCTCTCCCTCTTTGTTCTTCCACACCCATCTTGTCCCAATCAGCTTACACCCTGGGGGAGGGTCAACCAATTCCAAAACTTGGTTCCTCTCAAAGTTCTCCAACTCCTCATGCATCAAATTAACCCAATTATGATCAGATGGTGTGTGTCCAATGTCTTTGGGCTCAAAGGTGGCAACAAAAGCAGCATGAGCGAAATGAGAATTGTTCCGAACCATCGACCGTGTAGTAAGTTCATTCATGTCGCTGATGATCCGTGAAGCTGGGTGATCCACTTGTACTCGCCGGGGAGGTTCTCACCTTGACGCTACCTCCCCCTCAACGGTAGCTTATCCTTGATCTTGGTTTGTCGTCGTAGGTGTGAGAGAGGGGCCGTCCATCACCGTAGTCGAAGCAGTAGGTACATGCTCAGCCGCGGGCACCACACAGCCATCTTAATCATCTTCATATTCATGCTTTTCCTCCCGAAAGATCTCCTCGCCAAGTTCATCATCACCTGCACACTCAAACACAAGCTAACTATGTGGTTGTGTCTCGTCGAAGGTTACCTTGCAAGTCTCCATGATTTGGTTAGTTTTAAGATTGAGCACACGATAAGCTGTAGAGTGAGATGCATAACCAAAGAAAACACCATCGACCAATCTAGCCTCAAACTTGTCCAACTTCCTCCCTTTCTTAAGGATAAAGCACTTGCAACCAAAGACATGGAAGTGACTCACCTTGTGTGTGCGACCGTGCATCAACTCGTATCAGGTTTTCTTCTTATGCACTTTGAGGTAGATCCTGTTTGATACATAGCATGCGGTATTCACCGCATCAGCCCAGAACCTTCTCGGAGTCCTATGCTCATCAAGCATCGTCCGAGCCATCTCACACAAGGTTCTGTTTTTCCTTTTTACAACACCATTCTGGGGAGGCGTATACGGACTCGAAAACTGGTGTTCAAGATCCAAGTCATGGCAAAAGGTTTCAAAACGAGTGTTTCTGAGTTTCGAGCCATTGTCACTGCGGATCGCTCGTATGGCATCTCCGTGCCTCTCGTTCCTCAACCTCAAGACAAGATCTCGAAAAAAACCAAATGTCTCCCCTTTCTCCTCAAGAAAGAACACCCACACATACCGAGAGTAGTCATCGACCACAACAAGGACGTACCACTTCCCACCTGCAGATCGCACATGAGCTGGGCCAACAAGGTCCATATGGAGCAGCTCGCATGGACACTCAGTCATCACATCGGTGAGAGGCAGGTGAGAAGAGGCTACCATCTTGGCATGCCTACACGGCGCACAAACCAACTCTTTTTCAAGCTTCAACCGTGGCAATCCTCGGACAAAATTGAGTTTACTCAAGCGAGACAAAAGGTCAAAACTCATGTGACCCAACTTCTTATGCCACTTCCACAACTTACTCGAAGAACCAGACAAGAAACAATGCTCAACACCAGAAGACTGAGAAAAATCAGCTCGAAACACCTGACCCTCAGGAATGACCATACAGACAAGGTCCCCTTGAGAATCTAAAAATCCGAGAACCAGCAGGCCGGAACACCACCTCAAAACCGTCATCCAATAGTTGGGACATAGAAAGAAAATTGTACCCAAGCGATTGAACGAGAGCAACACGCCTGAGAGTGATCTTGTCACTCACCTTAATCTCACCTTCTGATAACATACGCCCTCGCCCATTGTCCCCAAAAGTGATGTACCTCTTTGTCACCATCGGGATGAGACTTGAGAACCACCCCTTATCTCCGGTCATATGCCTCGAGCAACCGGAGTCAATGAACCAAATGTTCTTCAAGTCTCCCACCTGTAATTCAAAAACGAGCATGTGAGCGAACAAACGACTCAGCACTAGGGTTAGTACCAAAAGAGTAAAACCAGTGCCGAGCCATTTCCTCCAAAGTGGGTTTAGCATACTCCAAAGCTTCTCTCCTATCAAAGCTACCTCCACGAACACCACCACGGTAACGACTATGAGGGAACCAACCCTCTCTACCTGGAGGAGGACCAAAACCACGAAAGGAAGACCGTGGGTTGTTCCTCCTCTCCAGCTCAAAGCCACGACTCCTCCCATCCCTGTATTGAGCACGAGGCGGAGAACGCCTAGAAAATTGACCACCTGCAAACTCTGTAGACCAACCACCAGAACCACCACCTCCTGTAACAAACTGAGACTCCTTACGAGCACGAAAACCAAACTGGCCCCCTGCTGTCTCCAAACCGGTCTGACCGGTTTCCAAACTAGTATGACCGGTTTCACTCCTCTAGCAACACCTCCTGTAGCCTTTCGCTCTCCCCAAGCTGGAACTGATCTCACACTCGCCTTGGCCCTGGCATCTGCACATGAGGCTCAAGTACACAATTGGGAGGGTGGTACTTGTCCCTGTTAGCCCACTCCTTCACAATTCTCTCGCCACACTTCCTCTTGAAGCAAAACTCACTCTTCTGACCATCTCTCCCACAATAGTCACAATGAAACTTCACGACCTTAGGCTTGGGCTTGGGATGGGGCTCCTCACTTGGTTTCTCTGCACTCGACTTCTCCACCGGTTTCTCCTCACTGGTCTTCTCACTCTCTTTCCCAAAGAACACTTTCCCCAAAGTGCTTATGAATTTGATGGGCTTTTGGGAATCATTTGTGGTGTGAGGGATTATGGGTGGATCTGGATTTGTGTCAAGTTTGTTTAGTAGTGTATTGGGTTTAGGGACATAGGCATTCTTGTGGTAGGTTTTTGGTGGAGCAAGGATATCACCAGTCTTTTCTTCTCCCTCACCACTAGACTCCCCAATCTTCTTCGATCCAAACCCACACCCATCTTGGTGCTCATTGGTCTACATCATCATTCTCAACTGGGGTTCATGCCCCTACAACCAACCCATCATTTTTCTCAACTCATCAGTCTCATCCTGCAAACGATCAACATAACGTGCAAGTTCAAGATTCTTCAAAGCATGCAATTCACGGGTAGAGCAAGAAGTAGGAATCGGTTCTTTCAGCTTAGCCTCAAGAGAAACAATGTAAGCATGCATATCATCAATTTTTACATGGAAAACAGGGCAGGAAGTGCAAGCTCCTAGCAAAGCAGGTCTAGACTTAAGCTCAGCCACTTCAACCATAAGCACATCTAGTTCCTCACACTTGGAGGCATGCTTTTCCTTGAACATAGCGAGATCAGCTAGAAAGATAGAACGATCAGCACATTCAACTTCATCGAAAACTACAGGTGAAGCCTTAAGGGAATCAATTTCTAGCTTAGCATCCAAGTTCTATGTTTCTAACTCAGCCACTCTAGTCCTAGCGTCCTCAAGAGAAGCCCTAAGATCTTTCCTCATCTTCTTCGCCTCTCTAAGCATGTCATCATGATTATCAAGCAACAAGCCAAGGCGTTCATTCTCCTGACTCAAGAAGGAAAGTTCATCTTGTACCTCGTCATCGGAGTCGGAGTCCGAGTCGCTCCGGTTGCTCTTCTTGTTGCCGGAGCTAAGCGACATGGTGCAGAAGCCATCTCTAGTGAAGCAGCTCAGCACCTCAAGTTCTTGGACGACTTCCTGCCATTGCGCTGATCACCTTCATCTTCACTGCTGCTCAAGCTCGAGGTGGAGTACGCGGAACTGGAGTCGATGTCGCTTGCTCCAACCATCGCTCGGGCCTTGCCTCGGCTCTCCTTCTTCCTAAATCGTTGCTCGTCCTTGTGCTTGCTCTTGTTCTTGCTCCTGTGGTCGCACCTTGACTGGTACTTGCCTGTGACAGAACCGCTCAAATTAATTCCATATTATTGCCTAAACCACTCCTCTTGGCCATTAAGCAATAATATAGAAGTAACTTGTCGTCTATACCGGGTCAAACCCGGTAAATCACTTACATCACAGGATCGACAATTGTACATCAAACTCACACGAAGGCGAGTCCAGAGATAAACAAGTCACAAGTTATTACATAACATCCTTCAAAGGTTCATTATTACAAACCGAGTTTTTAACATAAAGGTAAATAGTTCAGAGTTCGAAACACAGCGGAAATAAAATACTAAACGGCACAAGCAACATGACACGAGGCCATCTGTGATGCCACTAAGCACTGTCATCCTCCCACTCGTACTCCCAATCGGGTGGGAGAGAACCAGGCCACGGAAAGCCATCATCACACACATAATCACCTGTAAAACATCAAGAAAAGCAAGGCTAAGTATACTAATACTCAGCAAGACTTAACCGTCGGGTGATTGGAAAATCACCATCTCGCTAGACATGCAAGGCTTTATGGTTGGTGGGTTGTTTTGCTGAAAAGTAACAAAGAGTATGTCCTTACTTTCAAATTTTAGCTCGAATTATTATTCATTTAACCATTACTAGATTAGCCAACCAATTCAAGCAAGGGCTGTGCAATACCAATTAAACAAGTATACAAAATCCTTCTCAATTCCATCATTAAGGGACATAGAGTGGATGGTTAAGCAGTCTCAAATAACGGTGAGAGGCCGACGATCGATCATTAGTAACCTTGCAAGGTGGACCTAAACATATGGGAGAATGCATATCCCAAGAATGCCAAATAAAACCAAAGGGGTGGGGTATACACCAACCAGGCAGTTCCCAACCGTCCTCAGTTCGGGATCAAGTCCACAGTCCCTAGTACAAGGTTATCCGGCCACGGTATCTGACCGTCCGGATCCACCTATGTACCACTGCCTATTATCTAAGGATCACTCCTGGGTGTAGTGGTAGAGAGTTCCCTTGCCGGATCAGGAAAGTACTAAGCTTACCGGTCCCATTCCCGACAAATGTTTAGTACGTTCAAAAGCGTAACCACTGACATCTATTGACCGGAGTCGGTCCCATGCTCTTACCACATGAGCCGATAAGTTCAACAAATCTTATGATTCCAACATAAGAGACCTATAGCTCGCGAGTGACGGTCATCACTCGACTTCTACCGTGGTCCTAAGCATGGCAACTAGCGACCTGACATGCTAGTATTTGAACATAGGAACCTAGGATCATGCATCTAAGGTTTCAAATCAACTCCTAAATGTAAATGCACAAGTATCAGATAAAAGGAAAAGTTGCAGGAGTTAACATAAATAGGTTATGCTCCGGGGCTTGCCTTCACTAGCAAAGTCAGAAGCGAGATCCTCCGAACTTTGGTTCGGGTCTTGCTGCACTTCCACCACGTTCACTTCCCCCTCAGCTGGTTCACCCTCAGACTCAGGCACCAGCTCGTAGTTTCCGTCAGGAAGTTCTATACGATATGCAGATGCATTATGATTCGAGTATACAAACTTAAGAAATTAAATTCAGTTCTGAATTCAGAGATAAACATAGGTGGTTTTGTTGGTCATATTCACCTTAACAAGTTTTTAGTTAAACTTTTCTTCACCAAGGATAAGTGGATGGGTGTGACACTTTATTCTTGCTTAATGGTGACTGTGTACACATATAAGCTCATTAGTTAAGTAAACTTCACTAAAGTGTTTTGGGCTGTTCCAGAGATGGTTTTATAAATTTCAAGCTTGAATTTAAGCTGCAAATGGAGATAGGTCTGTTTTCCCTTTATTTGTTCCTTTAAAGCTCGATTACTAGGAATTTCAATTCTGGCAAATATATACACAAACTGACCACGAGAATTTACCAGCATGCACATAACAGCAATATATAAGTTCTGAACAAAAATGAGGCAAAACAAGGCTACAAAACAATTATGATAAAAGCGACAAGCTTAAGCTACTAGGAGCATGAATAAATCATAAAACAAAATTATACATAGCATCTGAGGCTATAACTTGGCACACAATATGATAAGGACATATTTAGCTCACACACCAAAAATTACATCCATTGCTGCAGTAGAAATATGGATTTGAATTTAACTCAAACGAGCCACCATAAATTAGCAGAGCAATCTACACATGTTCAAAATTCATCTCTGATTTATGAAACATACTATTAAGCATTGCAGAGCTACAACAGAAAGTTGGAAGGCATTTGATCAACACATAAATTTAAACAATTCCTAAATGGAGAATAGGTTGAAATCAATATAAATTCATAATGGAAGATATACACATGACTTAAGTGCCATTTTCCAAATAATGCTAGGAATGATAATATTGACAACATATCCAAAATTCACATCCATAGCATTTATACTTTCCAAGTTATTTCAAATTTCCTCAAACTGATCAATTCAAATTCATTTAAAAACTACACTGAAACTTGAAAACTTCCTTTCTAGAAAAGTTATTTTTCTTAACAAGGATTCCATAACAGTTGAGTTTGCATTTTTACGATTTTCCTGTGATTTTATATCAATTTTACAATGTTTAGCTTGTTAACCCTAGATCTGTAGATGTCGTTTTGCAGAAAGGCCCCCCGATCGAAAACTGAGATTACAATCGGGTCCTCGGCGGCGGAGTAAGGCTGGCCGGCGGCGAGGGGTGGCCGGACTCTGGCGAGTGAGCGGCTAGGGTGGGGTTTGGACTCACCCTCGGTCACTTGGTGGGGTTGGTTCGGCGGGAAACAGCTCCGGCGACGGTCGGTGGCGAGGGAGGTGGCGGTCGGCCGCGACGACCGCACTGCCGGTGAGCAGGCGAGTCGACCGGACAAAGCACGTGCACAGGAGGGTCCAAGGGGTGCGGGTGGAGGCTTCTACCGCTCTTGAACTCGAGCAGGGGTGGTGGACCGCAGTGTGCACCGGCGAGCTCTGCGCGGCAGCGACGGCGGACGCGGAGGAGCGGCGCGGTGCGGCGCCGGAGCAAATGCGAGGGAGGAGGGTGCATGGGCCGTCGGGAGGGCCTACTGGTGCGCATGCGTGCCGGTCGCTCGGTCGGCCGGGGCCCGGTGTGTGGGCGCAACGCATGGCCGTGGTGACGGCGCGCGCACGGCGCGGCCCGGCGGTCGGCGCGCGCGTGCGGCGTGCGGGCGGGCGGGCGCGAGGCCGTATGCCCGGCCAACGAAGACCGACGCGTGGTGCTCGCCGTGATGGTGTACGGACGGCGGGCGGTGTGGGCCCGGCGCGCGCGCGCGGCGCGGCGCCGACGGCGCGACGTCGCGCGCGGAGCGCGCTTCGGCATCCCAGCCCGAAATCAATTTGCTATACCCTACTTTGACCGATTCAAACTCAAAAACTTTGAACTAAAGTTCAAATTCGCCAAATACGAAAGTTGTAGACCAGATAACCCTCTCCAACTTTCGTAAAGGCCGATCGGTCAAATTCTCAACAGATTTGGAGATAAACTTCTTCGAAGTTGCAGATTTGTATGGCTCGGTCAAACTATTCAGCAGGGCTTTGACTGAGTTTTTGAGGGCTCAAACCTCAGAATTTGAAATGCCAGTAATGGAATGAAATGTGTTCCTGAAAAAACTGAGCAACTTTGGTGTTTGCCGATTTTGAAGTTCTATATTGAAATTTTGAGAATGCGCAAGAAAACTAATCCAGCATTTAAGGAGCACTTGGGGTTTGACCATGGTTTGGGATTTTGACCAAGGTCTTTTGTGCAAAATTGTGACCAACAATGTCAAACATGCTTAGGGACTAATTGACCTTGATTAACAAGCTAGGTGATGTCATTAGCACAATTAAACAACAGGGATGTTACAGCCTACCCCCCTTAACAAGGATCTCGTCCTGAGATCGGAATTTAAAGACGAAGGTTGGGGAAAAGGCACTTATGATTCTGGATTTGTAAGAATCCCGGGTAATGAGTGTTAAGGTAGTGTTTAGTTTCCCAAGTGGCTTCTTCTTCCGTATGATGACTCCATAAGATCTTGTACATAGTCACTGATTTTCTCCTTGTCTTCCTCTCCTTTGTGTCAAGAATCCGTGTAGGATATTCAACCAGAGAAAGATCTGGTTGTATGCATGCGTTGGCTTCATTGATAACACTCATTTCAGGTTCATGGGCACATTTCCTTAATTGAGACACGTGGAACACGTTGTGGATAGCAGCAAACCGCTCGGGTAGGCGAATGCGATAAGAAACTGGTCCACAAATTTCCGTAATTTCATAAGGACCAATGTATCTTGGAGCTAATTTCCCTTTTACTCCAAATCTTTGCACCCCTTTTGTGGGTGAAACTCTCAAATACACCTTTTCAACAACTTGGTATTCTCTTATGATTTTTCCCTTGTCATGGTAACTCTTTTGTCTCATCTGCGTGGCTTTTAAGTTTTCTTTTATCACTTCGACCCTCTCTTCGGCTTCTTTAACTAAAGTTGGGCCAAAGAACTTCCGCTCTCCCTCTTGAGACTAGTTCAAAGGGGTGCGACATCTTCGCCCATAAAGAGCCTCAAAAGGTGCCATCTTCAAGCTAGCCTGATAGCTGTTATTGTAAGAAAATTCTGCCAAGGCTAAGCATTTGTCCCAACTCTTGTCAAAGTGAATGATACATGCCCGAAGCATGTCTTCGACGATTTGGTTGACTCTTTCCGTCTGCCCATCCGTCTGAGGATGATAGGCGGACCTACGGATTAGATTTGTTCCCAAGTTTTCGTGTAACTGTTCCCAAAAACGAGCTATAAACTGAGGACCTCGATCAGAAATGATGGTCTTAGGGATTCCGTGCAATCGCACTATGCGGTCAAGATAGTCTTTGCATAGTCTTTGGCTGAGTAAGTGCTGTTAACAGCAATGAAGTGTGCGGTTGGTTAACCTATCCACCACGACCCAGATAGAATCATGATTCCTGGACATGAGTGGCAATCCCACAATGAAGTCCATGCTGATGTCATCCCATTTCCACGAACGTATGGGCAAAGGCTGGAGAGTACCTGCTGTTTTTAAATGCCTTGCCTTGATTCTGGAACATGTGTCGCACTCAGAATGTCGACCTTCATGTTGGACCACCAGAAATTCCCTTCAAATCTTGTTACATTTTACTACTCCCAGGGTGAATTGAGAACTTGGAGAGATGAGCCTCATCCAAAATTTCCTTCCTGAGGGTAGGGTCTTCTGGAGCAAAGAGACGCTGCCCAAACAAAATTGTACCATTTGGATCTTGTCGGAAGCACGTGTATTTTGGATCATTTTGAGACAACTTCTGCTTGATGGTTTTAATTCCCTCGTCACTGGCTTGAGCCATTAATAATTTATCCCACAAGACAGACTCTACCGAGATGGTATTCTGAAGGACTGATTAGGCGACCAGAGAGGGGGGGAGTGAATGGGAGCCGATAAAAATTCTTCTCGATCGAGATTGAAACTCCAACAAGATGAACTCGCTCGGTCGGACCCCCAAAATCACACGCTCCGCACTTCTACCTTCTGTTTGCCAAAACCACGTAGCAACTGGAGTGCTACTAGTCCTAGGAGCAAACACTACCAGCAACCTTAACACACACGCACCCACGACAGCGGAAACAACTCGAAAGCCGGCTGTCCAGCGGGGGCCGGTTAGACCGGGTATGGGGGGCGGTTAGACCGCCTCCACCAGGCAACCAAGAATTCCTCTGAAACACCTCTTCCGAGCACCAAAACGCACCACGGCTTCACCAACAAAGATCTCTGGTCAGGGCTATGCTAGCTACCAGAAAATCTTGGCGAAAACCAAAACTTCACCCAGGGGCCTAGGTGCGGTTAGACCGGCTACCAGGGGCGGTCTAACCTCCTGTACCCAGCAACGAACTCCAAGCAAGAACTCCTACCAAACGACACGAGAACGACCCGAAATTTCACCCAGGCGCTCCTCTGATCAAGGCGAACAAAGTCACAGAGGAAAATCCGGCGAAATAAAACTTCGACCTAGAAGGCCCAGGGCGGTTAGACCGCCCCCTCCATGCGGTTAGACTGCCCCTTCTAGAAAACCTACCCGCGGGTCAAACCTCAACTTCCCAGCGCCCGATCTCTCGAATCACTCCACGGATTGCAGTGAAACTTCAGGAAAAGCTGGGTTACCTCCTAGGCAACCTCTACCTCAAAGGAATCGAATCGAATCACTCACAATCAAGAGGAATCGAAGAAATCACATCTCTAGGTCAAGAACTCGCCCAACTCGAAAAAACACAAAATCGAGTCCGATTCAAAAGAGATTTGGGGTCAAAGTCACCAGCCAAAGAGGCACAAGATCCTCATACGTGACACCCACAAAAAACCCCAAGAAATCGTCCTCAACACTCCACTAACAAAGAGCTCCGCAAATCACCACAAAGAAGGACAGGAAAAACACTTCTCAACCTTGAGGAACAACGCCGAACCATCTATACATACCATGAAGGTTCGTACAAGGTCTAGCTTGCCACCCATACATCCATCCCTCTCTCTAGATCTCACATGAAGCTCTCAAGATAGCCCTAGGAAGAACTAGTGGAAAAAAGAGAACGAAAATGGAAAAACAAATGAGCTAGGGTTCCGAGAGTTGGCTGCCATCCATACCCCCAAAGAGTATATATGGAGGCACCCAAAAGACTAAACTACCCTTACTTAAAAACTAGGGATACAAGCCCCTCAAGGGCGAATTTGGAAGTCTACGAATTTTCTTCATCGGACAGATGCCCGGCGACCGCAACCTGCTTAGCCTCGACGCAAGCCTTGCGATCCCGACACGTGTCCTCCGCTTTGAAGCATCTCGGCGCCAGCGAACAGGGCAGTCAGGCCGCCCCCCCCTGGGCGGTTAGATAGGCCCGGGCAATCTGACCGGCCCGGGTGGTCTGACCGCCCCTCCTGGGCGGTTGAATGGGCCTGGGTGGCCGCAGCTCCTCGTCGAGTCTTCGGCCTCGGTTTTGTGGCTCAACCGAGTAACCCAGTGGTTTTCTTGTGAACCACTGTAAACCCCGCGAACTCGGTGTAGCCTCCACCAATCTCCACTCATGACATGGCTCCCACGTAGTCTCGGCTCGACCTTGGTTTTGAGGCTCTACCAAGAAACCGTCCACGACTTCATCTTGTTGCTCATGCCACCATGCGGCCCGCACTTGACCCCGCTGGCCACCGGGTCCCTCGAACGAAGCCTACTTGTCTTTTCCACACCTGGAGGCCTCACCAGCGACGACCTTTCGCGCTTGTTCTTCACCTGCACCAACACGAGTCAAGCCGCAACCTGCACCAGCAATACTTAGCCAAGAATCAGTCCACACAACGTTGTCAATCACTCATCACACAAGGAAGCGACCATCCACCGGTTCTCGAACCACACATGGTCCTCAATCTCCCCCTTGATGAGTGCATTGACAACACTCACATAAAGTAACACGAGAGAAAAGAAAAAGAAAAGAAACAAATAAAAAGAAACTCCAACAAGCGATCGAAAACCAAGGAAAGGCAAAGAGCAAGATCACTCGAAGAAGACAAGTCTCGGACCCCTTAGGCAAGGGCAACAGCTCGACACATCCGAGACAAAACCATGCTCAAACAAAGAGCGCATACCACCGAACAAAAGCTCGAACACCACAAAGAGCTCCCCTGCACATATGCAAGCTCCCCCTGAGACAAAGCACACTCCCCCTGAACCAATGCAGCAATGCAACACGGGATTGCAGCAAAGAGCAAAAATCTGCTCAACATGACCAGGGCAGTTAGACCGCCTTCACAAGGCGGTTAGACCACCTGCACCACATCTGACCGCCGGTGGGGCGGTTAGACCGCCCCAAGAGACCGGCCCTGCACAAAACGGCTCAAAAATTACCCAAACCAATTGGAACACCTTCCAAACACTCCTAGGTGTCCAAGACATGCACAAACTTCTCCCCCTTGTTGACAATGCATGAATCAAGGCAAAATGCGAAAAGTTTCAACATATATCTTCTCAAATATACAAAATTCATCACAAGGAGCTACAAAAGTCCAAATGAGCAAGTTAGATACTCTACAGGTTCGTAATGACCTTAACTACAATATCACCAAGTTTCACAACCATTGGACAAGGCTAGAGAGGATTTGAGTAATTTTGCGAAAAGATACTCTCTCATGAGCAAAAACCTAAACATAAGCAAAACATGTCAAAATGGCAAATCCACACAAACTTCATGCTAGGATAACCATTCTAATCATAAGACCATCACAAACACCCACAAGCACCTCATGTCATGTCAAAGCTACCAAGCCATGTGCCTACTTCTATATATGAGACTTCTCATTGGTAGGCATGATGCAATGGTTTAGCACCCAAAACAAATTAAAATCAGCACATATGACATGGGAGCAACTTTCCAAGCATTTTACATTTCATTTTCAGATTCATATTTGGTACATGAAATGTCTTTGCGACAAAAAGGAACTTAGGCCCCTCCATAAGATAAAGCAAGAGGGCTAAACATTCACGATGGCAAATGAGCCTTTGGCCCCATATGATCAACAAACTTGCTATCCAACCACAAATTAAGCATAGCCAAGCCACTAAAACATGTGAAGATCATATAAAGGCATTTACACATGAGAGACCATATATGTGACATTTTTCAAGAAGCATAGCCATCAACCATGGATATAAATCAAGATCATCAAGAGCTAAGCCAAATTAACCATAGCATACCAAACTAGCTGACATGATCATATATAGCACATCATTGTGAACAATGTAAATGACAGAAGCTTTACCTAACAAATGCATATGATACAAAATGCATGCAACCTAAGATTCAAAGACGCCTATACATCATGTTACATATGCTATGCCAAATGCAAGAAATGCATAAAAGAAAGCTATACATATGCTACAAAGGAGCTCCCACACACCCAACTCAAGAAATCAAACACACACCAAGCTCCCCCCCCCCCCCCGCAAACGAGTGAAAGTTGCTTGATCTAGGGGTTTGGTGAAAATATTGGCTAGTTGGTCATGTGTGGGTACATGGATCAAAGCTATCTTCCCTTTCTCAACATTGTCTCTCAGAAAATGATACCTCACTTCTATATGCTTGGTTTCGGAATGGAGCACTGGGTTCTTTGCAACGCTTATGGCACTGATGCTATCACATTGAAGTGGGACATGGGTATACTCCTCACCAAAGTCACTCATGGTGTATGTAATCCAAAGGAGCTGAGAGCAACAACTAGCAGCGGCAACGTACTCTGCCTCGGTAGTGGATTGAGCAACACTCGACTGTTTGCAGGAAGACCAAGACACCAAAGAAGATCCCAAAAACTGGCAAGTCCCAGAAGTGGACTTCCTATCCAACCGACATCCGGCAAAATCCGCGTCTGAAAACCTATGAAGCGCCAAAGAGGAGGACGCGGAGTACCAAAGGCCGAAGTCGGGAGTGTGACGCAAGTACATGAAAACTCGCTTCACCGCTTGCCGATGCAAAGTCCTCGGAGACGCTTGAAAATGAGCGCACGGACATATCGAGAACTGGATGTCTGGCTTCGTCGCCGTCAAGTAGAGGAGTGACCCGATCATGCTTCAATACTCCTTCTGGTCCACATGTTCACCTTCCTCATCCACATCAAGAGTTGTAGTCGTACTCATCGGCGTCGTGATAGCCTTGGAATCCTCCATCTTGAACTTCCGCACAATGTCCTTGGTGTACTTCGGTTGGTGCACAAATGTTCCTTCCTTTGATTGCTTGATTTGTAGCTCGAGGAAGAACTGCAACTCGCCCATCATACTCATCTCAAATTTCATGCTCATATCCTCTGCAAACCTTGCAACAAGAGAGTTAGACGAGCCACCAAAGACAATATCATCCACGTACACCTGCACAATCAGGATATTTCTGCCCTGCCTAAGTACAAACAAGGTCTGATCAACCTTCCCCATCTCAAAACCTCTCTCAAACAAGAACCCCCTCAACCTGCCATACCAAGCTCTAGGCGCCTGCTTCAACCCATACAGCGCCTTCCTCAACTTGTACACCCAGTGGGGGTACTTCTCACTCTCAAACCCCGGAGGTTGCCTCACATACACTTCTTCCTCCAACACACCATTCAGGAAAGCACTTTTCACATCCATTTGGTGCAACTTGAACCCTTTAGCCATGGAAAAGGCTAGAAGGATTCTTATCTCCTCCAAACGAGCTACGGGAGCAAAGGTCTCCTCGTAGTCGATCCCCTCCTTCTGACTGAACCCCTAAGCAACAAGCCTAGACTTGTTCCTCACCACTTCACCTTTCTCTCCCTCTTTGTTCTTCCACACCCACTCTGTACCAATCGGCTTACACCCGGGGGAGGGTCAACCAACTCCCAAACCTGATTCCTCTCAAAGTTCTCCAACTCCTCATGCATCGAATTAACCCAACTGTGATCAGATAGTGCATGTCTAATGTCTTTGGGCTCAAAAGTAGCAACAAATGCAACATGAGCGAAATGAGAACTGTTTCAAACCCTCGGCCTTGTAGTGCGTTCATTCAAGTCGCCGATGATTCTTGAAGCTGGGTGATCCACTTGTACTCACCGGGGAGGTTCTCGCCTCGATGCTACCTCCCCTCAACTGTAGCTTCTCCTCGATCTTGATTTGTCGTCGTAGGTGTAGGAGAGGATCCGTCCACCACTGTAGTCAAAGTAGTGGGCACATGTTCAGCCAGGGGCATCACACCGCCATCTTCATCGTCTCCATGTTCATGCTCCTCCTCCTGAAAGATCTCCTTGCCAAGCTCATCATCACCTGCACACTCAAAGACAAGCTGACTACGTGGCTTTGTTTTGTCGAAGGTTACCTCGCAAGTCTCCACGATTTGGTTAGTTTCAGGATTGAGCACACGATATGCTCTAGAATGAGATGCATAACAAAAGAAAATACCATCGACAGACCTAGCCTCAAACTTATCCAACTTCTTCCCTTTCTTCAGAATAAAGAATTTGAAACCAAAGACATGAAAGTGACTCACCTTGGGTGTGCGACCGTGCATTAGCTCATAGCAGGTTTTCTTCTTATGCACTCTGAGGTAGATCCTGTTCGACACATAGCACGCGGTATTCACCGCCTCAGCCCAGAACCTTTTCAGAGTCCTATGCTCATCAAGCATCGTCTGAGCCATCAAACACAAGGTCCTGTTTTTCCTTTCCACAACACCATTATGGGGAGGCGTATATGAGGACCATGTGTGGTTCGAGGACCGGTGTGATGAGTGATTGACAACGTTGTATGGACTGATTCTTGGCTAAGTATTGTAGGTGCAGGTTGCGGCTTGACTGGTGTTGGTGCAGGTGAAGAACAAGCGTGAAAGGTCGTCGCCGGTGAGGCCTCCGTGTGTGTGCGGAAGACAAGTAGGCTTCGTTCGAGGGACCCGGTGGCCAGCGGGGTGAAGTGCGGGCAGCATGGTGGCATGAACAGCAAGATGAAGTCATGGACGGTTTCTTGGTTGAGCCTCAAAACCAAGGTCGAGCCGGGACTAAGTGGGAGCCAAGTCATGAGTGGAGATTGGCGGAGGCTACACCGAGTTCGCGGGGTTTTTGGTGGTTCACCAGAAAACCACTGGGTTCCTTGGTTGATCCACAAAGCCAAGACCGAAGAACCGAAGACGGTCGTTGCCGCAGGTGCCGGATCGGTCCGACCGGTGGGGAGCACCGGTCTGACCGGTGTGCGACGACGCAGTCCGGAGACTTCGAAGCGGAGGACACGCGTCGGGATCACATGGCTTGCGTCAAGGCTAAGCAGGGTGCGGTCGCCGGGCATCCGTCCGATGGTGAAGACATGAAGACTTCCAAATCCGCCCTTGAGGGGCTTGTATCCCTAGTTATTAGGAAAGGGCATTTTAGACATTCGGTTGCCTCCATATAACCCAAGAGGTGAGAGGATGGCAGCCAATTCTTGGAACCCTAGCTCATTTGTTTTCCCATTTTCCTTCCTATTTTCCTTAGGTTTTCCATAGGACTAGCAAGAGAGCTTCATGGAGAGATCTTGTTGAGAGGGATGGATGATCGGGCGGCTTTCTAGACCTAGTATGAACCTTTGTTTCATGTATAGATGATTCGGCGTGGTTCCTCAAGGTTTGGATGTGTTTTCCCCGGTTGTTCTTGGTGGTGATTTTCGGAGCTCTCTCTTCCTGATTTCTTTGGGTTGTTTTCGGGTTCTTTCTCTTGGGGATTTGATGGGGGAAATTTGTGGGAACCCTTCGTGGTGCTTTGGTCTGTGATTCCCCTCCCAAATCTGTGAGTAAAGGTGCTCGATTTTGGGGTTTCTTGAGTTCTTGGGTTGGAAGTGCTCTTGGCGGGATTTCCTTGATTCCTCCTTTTTGGACAAGTTTTGATGGGATTAAACTTGGCTATGGACTCCTCATGAGGTGTTCCTAACATCCCCAAAGTCTTGTTCAAGTTCGTGGAGCGATTCGGGAGAACGAGGTTTGGATTTGGGGGAGTTGACCCGCGGGTGCTGTTCATCTCGAGCTGCCCAGGCTACACCGGTTTGACCGGTGCTCTTGACCGGTCTGACCTGTGTAATCCTCGGTGGGATTTTGCTCGGGTGAACGTCTTGGTGTGTTCGCTGTTGTCCCGTGGTGCTGTTGTTTCGAGTTTGGGTCCGTTTGGTGGTCGGTTGGCCTGTTTGGTGCCTTGGGGGCTTTCAGGCTGTGATCGGTCTGACCGGTTTGTCTCACCGGTCTAACCGGTGTAGAGCCACTCAATGAAAGTTGCTCAGTTTCACTAGCAGGGACCGGTCCGACCGGTGGTGCTCACCGGTCTGACCGGTGTGGGTCTGTAGACTCGAGGTTTGGTGTTCCGCTGCGTTCTCGGGTCGGAAGGTTGTGTGTTGGTTCCTAGGTCCAGTGGCACTCCAGTGGCTACGTGGGCTTGACCAACTTGGGTAGTGAGTCGGAGACGTGTGTTGGAAGCCGTGTTCATCTTGTGGGAGTTTCCATCTCCTTCGAGAAGAATTTTTATCGGCTCCAATTCACTCTCCCCCCTCTCTGGTTCGTCGTATCGGTCCTTCAAGTGGTATCAGAGCCGGTTCGGGTCTTTGTTGACTCTAACTAGTCTAAGATCCAAGGATGGCGTACCAGGAACGGGGTTCGGGTCCTCCACACTTCGATGGCAAGAACTACCAGATGTGGTGCAAGCGGATGGGTGCGTTCCTCCGCGGAAAGGGTCAGATCCTTTGGGATGTCACGGTGGACACAGGCTATGTCCAGCTGATGGACTTCCTCGCTCCAGGATCAAGGGACATATTCGACGCCAACAATAAGGCGGTCGACTACTTGTTTCGTGCTTTGTGTCAGCCTGAGTTCGATCGGGTGCACACCGAGCACTTGGCTTGTAGGATTTGGGCGGTGTTGAAGGAGGCTCATGTTGGGAACGCCCAGGTTCAAGCACGGATGTATGCGACCTACCGGAGAGAGTACGAGAACTTCACTCATCTCCCCGGTGAGTCCATCGATGCCTTGTTTCAGAGGTTCACGGTGGTTGTGAACAACATGAGGGCCAATGTGGACGTGCTCCCGTACGATGATCATGATAGACCGGTCAAGCTCTTACACTCTTTGGATCGTACGATTTGGGGTGGAAAGTTCGAGGCCATTGTGGAGTTAGAGAAGTATGACACTCGACGGTGGAACGAGCCGTTCTCGAAGCTCAAGTCGGCCGAGGTGGATAGGGGCATGATCGCCAAGCTCGAGGGACCGACTGATTCCCATAGTCTTGCCCTCGTTGGTGGTTCGAAAGGAAAGGCTAACACTAACCCATCCACCAGGATGTTCTCTTTTTCCTCCTTGATGTCTATGCCAGATGAGGTGTTCGACGAGCTTGGAGAGGACGAGCTGGCGCTCTTGACGAGGCGGTTCGAGAGGCTGCACGAGAACAGAGTGAACATGAGGAGGAACACGAGGACTTGCTTCCAGTGCGGCAAGCCGGGACACTTCGTCGTCGACTGCCCGGAGAAGGTCGAGAACAAGGACGGCTACAAGCACAAGTCGAGGACAGATGGCAAGTACCAGTCAAGGCGCGACCACAAGAGCAAGTACAAGGACGAGCGACAATCGAGGAAAAAGGAGAGCCGAGGCAAGGCCCGAGCGATGGTTGGAGCGAGCGACGTCTACTCCACTTCCGCGTACTCCACCTCGAGCTCGAGCAGCAGTGAGGATGAAGGTGATCGTCGCAAGAACAAGAAGTCATCCAAGAACCTGAGCGGGCTGAGCTACTTCGCGAGAGACGGCTTCTGCACCATGGCGCTGAGCTCCGGGAGCAAGAAGAGCACACATAGCGACTCGGACTCTGAGTCCGACGACAAGGTGCATGATGAACTTCCCTTCTTGCGCCAGGAGAATGAGAGGCTTGGCTCTTTGCTTGATAACCGTGATGACATGCTTAGAGAGGCCAAGAAAATGAGAAAAGAGCTTAGGGCTTCACTCGAGAATGCTAGGACTAGAGTGGCTGAGCTAGAGACACAGGTGCTTGATAGCAAGCTTGAGATTGAGTCCCTTAAGGCTAGCCCTGTTGTTCCGGATGAGGTTGATTGTGTTGATTGCTCCATATTCCTTGCTGATCTTGCTTTGTTTAAGGAGAAGCATGCCTCCAAGTGTGAGGAACTAGATGTGCTTAGGGTTGAAGTGGCTGAGCTTAAGTCTAGACCTGCTTTGCTAGGTGCTTGCACTTCTTGCCCCGTTTTGCATGCTAAGATTGATGAGATGCATGCTTACACTAGTTCACTTGAGGCTAAATTGAAGGAACCGATGCCTACATCATGCTCTACCCGTGAAATGCATGCTTTGAAAAATTTGGAACTTGCACATTATGTTGATCGTTTACGGATGAGAATGATGACTTGAGGAAGTTGATGGGTTGGTGTGACAACCCGCCCGGAAAATACCGTACTATCGCCTAAGACCGATCCACTTTGGTCGTTAAGCAATAGTAAAGTATCATCCTGTCGTTGGTTGCCGGGTTAACGCCCGGTAAATCACTTGAACATCGAACAGAGGATCGATACATGCATTAAAACTCACGCGAAGGCGAGTCCAGAGTACAACATGGATTAAACATTTGATTACAAACCATTGTTCATGGCATAAGATAAAGATTCAGAGTTCGAAAATACAGCGGAATAATTTAAACTAGCGGAACGGTGAACATCACGGAGGCCGTCCGTGATGTCATCACTTGTCGTCACCCTTCGATCAAGCACACCCGCAACAACATTTTTAAAGCAAGGCCGAGTATACTAATACTCAAGCAAGACTTAACCGTCGGGTGATAACTACATCACCAACCTCTAGACATGAAAGGCTTTTGGCCGGTGGAGTTTCTTTT
The DNA here is from genome assembly GCA_947561735.1 of Cenchrus americanus. Classification (NCBI taxonomy): domain Eukaryota; kingdom Viridiplantae; phylum Streptophyta; class Magnoliopsida; order Poales; family Poaceae; genus Cenchrus; species Cenchrus americanus. The sequence continues at coordinate 141,336,753 of OX387240.1, forward strand.
GTTGGAAAGCCACTAAGAGTGGATCCTTACTTTCAATCTTTTAGCACAAGTTCTAGTTGATTACCCTTTCTAAATGTGCCATCTAATTCGATCAAGAATTGGACAAGCAATTAGTTCATCCAACCATATTTCTCGGGTTCCATCATTATGGGATATCATGGCCAGTAGAATAAGCAGTCTCGGATAACGGTGAGAGGCCGACAATCGATTGATTTAAACCTTGCAAGGTAGACCCAAACACACGGTCGGCTGCCCCCGCGAGGACAACTCCCCAGGCCGTCCCCATAAATCTTCGGGTTGGGATCGAATCTTACGGCCCCCGGTGTAGGCTATCCGGCATACCCCGCGAGATACCCGAGTCACCATACACCACCCTTTCCGTAGCTAGCCGTAAGGAGATTGCTCAAGAGTAGTAATAGTAAGATCCCGCGCCGCCTCATTAAGGTACTAGGCTTACCGGCCCCATAACCGGCATATGCTTGGTACGTTCAAAAGTTTAGCCCACATGCCCACCGGACCGGAGCCCAATCCCATGCTCTTACCACATGAGCGATCCATTTAAGAATATCTTATGATTCCTATCTAGGAACCTATTCTCGCGAGTGACGAACATCACTCGACTTCTATCGGTCCTATAGCATGGCGGCTATCGACCTAGCATACTAGTGATAGAGCATAGGTACCTAAGGATCATGCATCTAGGGTTTCAAATCAATTCCCGAAACGTAAGTGCACAATCATAGCAAACATAATTGCATAATTTTAAAAGGCGGGGTTAATGATCCGGGGCTTGCCTTCAACGGCAAGGTTGGCCTTGGGCCCTTCCGGACTTGGGTCCGGTCTTGAGCTACGTTCACGCACGGCGGCCTCTTCGTTAGCACCTTCGTCTCCTCCTTCCGGCACGAGAGTACGTCTATCGGCGGAAAGATTTACACGAAGATGCAAATGCAAGATTTATTCAACGGTTTTCGCTTTAATCAATTATAACCATTTTGGCAATCAAGGGTGTAATTGTTGGGCACATTCACCTAGATAAGAATACATTCAAAGAAACTCTCCCATAAAGGAATAATATGCAATGCTTTATTATTTATTCTTTTTGATGGTGATTGTGTACATATATATGTAAATAATTTAATTTAATTTCATCAACAGTAGTGGGTAGGTACAGTTAACCTTGTTAACACGATTTGCAACCACACTCAAGTTACATGGGTGGTGGGGTGATTTCTCTTTATTGCACAATTGAATAAAGGTTTCTTTGTACTTGTCATTTCATGTGAAAAGCTTTTAATCATTTTCCTTTCACAAGTAAAGATATAAATAATATTCTCATCCTTGATTTAATTTCTTATCAGCATCTAGAATTAATTATCTTTTAATTTAATTAGATAATATTTTCAAAATGGAAAAAGAATTAAATAAGGGCTTTTCTTTATTTAATTTGCCTTTAATGGAAAAAGGGCTTTTAAGCCTTTTATTAAACAATTAAATTACCAAAAATTAATGGGGTGTTTCTTAAGCCTACTAGCATCTATACTGGTCCATTGGACCCACATGTAAGTGTTGGAGGCTAGGAAATTAATTATTATGGAAAATAACAAAGGTTATCTAGTGATTCAATTTAAATGCCTATAAAAAGAATTAAGCATCAAAATGACCTAAAATTTCTTGTGGATGCTCTTTGGTCCTAAACAAGCTTAGAAAACCAACATGTTTGCATGGAATCTCTACTGAACTTGTTTTATTAATTTACAAAGAAAACATGCATAAATCAGGAATAATTATTTCTGTTAATCCAAAATTCATTATTAATTCACAAGATGTGTATTTTGGTATTATAAGACAGTGTGCACAAGTTGGGGTCAAGAACATAAATATATTTAACATGAAAAATCATTTATGCAGTTATGCCGGAGATAGAAAAACATATTTAGAAAAAGATTTACATGATAACTTTGTGCAATTTTCGGCATAGGAGCTGGTCATGACCTAACACACAACATATACAAAAATTAGCTACAGAGAATCTATGGTTTTTGAGATATTGCAGATCTAGTGTTTTCACATTTGTATTTTTCATGCCAAAACAAAAAGGAATTAGGTCAGGATAGAACAACAAAAGTTGTAGTATCAATCACCATGGATCCAACAAAATTGGTTTCACATTTTTCTGAATTTCCTGTGATTTTCTACGCATTTTACAAGAAACAGGGAAATTGCAATACTATTGGAGTTACCCTTTTGCGAATCGGACCCTGGAAAGATTGGCACGTTTGCAATGTAGTCCTCGGGCTGGCCGGCCGGCGCGGCTTGCCGAAATCCGGCGAGGCCGGCGGCGCTCTCGCCGGGGAAGGGGTGGAGGAGGGCTAGGGGTGTGCTAGGGTTCAATTTGCGCGCGCTTTGGGGGTCAAGGCGGCCGGCGGTGGGGTGCTCGGCGGTCGCCGGCGGTGGCCGCCGCCGGAGCGGTGGTTCCGCGCACGGTGGGGGCGGCTCGTGGAGGGACGGCACGGGCCGGGAGCCCGTCGCAAGTGCCGGGGATCGTAGGGGAAGGGCGGGTTTGGTGTCTAGCCGGCCGGCCGGGAGCTCACCGCGGCGACCGCCTAATGGCGCCGGCGGCGCCCGCCCGCCTGGCTCGGCGGCACGGGGGAAACGGCACCCCCTTTTATGGGTGGCCGGGGGGGCGGGCTAGTGACCACAAGGTACCCACGGCGGCATCTAGGGGCACGGGCGGCCTCGGGAGGAGTGGACCGCGGGGATGGCACCGAACGGACCGGTGGTCCGTTGGCGTTCGCCGCCGGCTCGAGGCTCGAGGGGGGGGGGGGATTCCCACGCGCCTCGGTGCGCGTGAAGCCCGGGGAAGGAGCGCGCGCGGCTCGGACCCCCGAGGCGCGGGTGGCCGGCGCGGGCGCGCGCGGCGGCGGTGCGGCGGCGGCGGGCGCGGGGGCGGCCGACACGCGCGCGCGCGCGCGGCGTCGCGCGAGAGCGCCCAAAATGTTCGGACCGGCCCCGTTTGAAATAACATTTCTCCAAAAATTTGAATAAAAGTGCACAAGGCAATGAATAGGAAAGTTGTAGATCTGACTACCCTCTACAACTTTCAAAAAGGCCGTATAGTGTTTTTCTCAACGGATTTTGCAGGAACGTCGTGCCAACTTTGAATGTCGACACGTTCTGGAAAACAGGAAATTCTGTCTTGCAAGGGGTTTTTCACAATTTTCCACCCAAAATTTGAAATGCCAATCTACATGAAAGTTGTGTCCCTCAACAAGATCTACAACTTTTATAAAGGTAGATTTTGAAGTGTTTAGGTGAATTTTGGGGAACGCGGCAAAAGTTCGGACGACATTCGCCGACGTCAACGGTTAAGCGGGTTTTGACCGTGACTTTGACCAAGGGTTGACTACGGGTGGTTGTAGGCTTGGTCAAGAGGTTCATTGGGGTTCATTGGTGAGGTTTTCGGATGATGGCCCAGGTTGACCTAGGTTTGACCGGGGTTTGACCGGTTCGACCGGCCGATCCGGTCATTAGCGTTAATGACGGTAATTAAAAACCCGGGGCGTCACGGTTGGTTGTCCTGGTCATGAGCCTTAGTTGAGGATGATGATCGAGGCGTTTGAGAGGCGGGATGGTGAGGGACTTGGGGCAAACAAGGTTGGTGAGGGAAGTGGAGAGAATATCCCAGAGCCACCAAAAACCCACCACAAAAATGATTTCCCTCCAAAACCTAACCATCTTAGGAACCGACTAGACACAACCCCAGCTCCACCCGTGTTTCCTACACCCACAAATAATCTACAAAAGCCTATCAAGTTTGTGAGCACTTCGGTGAAAGTGTTCTTTGGGAAAGAAAGTGAGAAGGCTAGTGAGGGGAAACCGGTGGAGGAGTTGAGTGTAGAGAAACCTAGTGAGCAGCCACATCCAAGCCTAAGCTTAAGCTTGTGAGGTTCCATTGTGGCTATTGTGGGAGAGATGGCCATAAGGAGGAGTTTTGCTTCAAGAGGAAGCGTGAGGAGAGAATAGCAAAGGAGTGGGCTAACAAGGACAAGTACCATCCTTCCGATGGTGTACTTGAGCCTCGTGTGCAGATGCCCAGGGCCAAGGCGAATGTGAGGACAGTTCGGGCTTGGGGAGAGCGGAAGGCTGTTGGAGGCGGCTCGCCTGTGTCACACCGGCCGGACCGGTGTGCGCACCGGACGAGCGGCGGTTTGGGTTTCCGGCTCGTACGGAGTGCGAGGGTTGTTTCGGAGGTCGTGGTTCGGTGGTTGGGCCGGAGAGTTTGCGGTGGTCGGGTTGCTAGGCGTTCTCCCCCTTGAGTTCACTACGGGGATGGGAGGAGTCGTAGCTTTGAGAAGGAGAGAGGAGGGACGGTCCACGGGTTCTCTTTCGTGGTTTTGGTCCTCCTCCAGCCAGAGAGGGGTGGTTCCCTCAGGGTGGTTACCGTGGTGGTGTTCGTGGACGTAGCTTTGGTAGGAGAGATGCTTTGGTTGGTGCTAACCCCACTTTCGAGCAAATGGCTCGGCACTGGTTTTACTCTTTTGGTACTAACCCTAGTGCAGAGTCGTTTGTTCGCTCACGTGCTCGTTTTTGAATTCTTGGTGGGAGACTTGAAGAACATTTGGTTGATTGACTCCGGTTGCTTGAGGCATATGACCGGAGATAGGGGGTGGTTCTCAAGTCTCGTCCCGTTGGTGACAAGGAGGTACATCACTTTTGGGGACAATGGGCGTGGGCGTGTGCTTTTAGAAGGTGAGATCAAAGTGAGTGACAAGATCACTCTGAGGCGTGTTGCTCTTGTTCAATCGCTGGGGTACAATCTGCTTTCTGTGTCCCAGCTGTTGGATGAGGGTTTTGAGGTGTTGTTTCGGCCAGGTGGTTCTCGGATTTTGGACTTTCGAGGGGACCTTATCTGTATGGTCGTTCCCGAGGGTCAGGTGTTTCGTGCTGATTTTTCTCAGTCTTCGGGTGTGGAGCATTGTTTCTTGGCTGGTTCTTCGAGTGAGTTGTGGAAGTGGCATAGGAAGTTGGGTCACTTGAGCTTTGACTTTTTGTCTCGCTTGAGTAAACTCAATTTGGTCCGAGGATTGCCACGGTTGAGGCCGGAGAAAGAGTTGGTTTGTGCGCCTTGTAGGCATGCCAAGATGGTAGCCTCTTCTCATCCGCCTCTCACCGATGTGATGACCGAGCATCCACGCGAGCCGCTCCATATGGACCTTGTTGGCCCAGCTCGTGTGCGACCTGCGGGTGGGAAGTGGTATGTCCTTGTTGTGGTGGACGACTACTCTCTGTATGCTTGGGTGTTCTTTCTCGAGGATAAGGGGGAGACGTTTGGTTTTGTCCGAGATCTACTCTTGAGGTTGAGGAACGAGAGGCACGGAGATGCCATACGAGCTATCCGCAGTGATAATGGCTCGGAATTCAGAAACTCTCGTTTTGAAACCTTTTGCCATGACTTGGGTCTTGAGCACCAGTTTTTGAGTCCGTATACGCCTCCCCAGAATGGTGTTGTGGAAAGGAAGAACGGGACCTTGTGCGAGATGGCTCGGACGATGCTTGATGAGCATAAGACTCCGAGGAGGTATTGGGGCGAGGCGGTGAATACCGCGTGCTATGTGTCGAACAGATTTACCTCGAGTGCACAAGAAGAAGACATGCTATGAGTTTATGCATGGTCGCACACCCAAGGTGAGTCACTTCCATGTCTTTGGTTGCAAGTGTTTCATTCTAAAGAAAGGCGAGGAAGTTGGATAAGTTTGAGGCTAGGTCTGTTGATGGTATTTTCTTTGGTTATGCATCTCACTCTAGAGCATATCGTGTGCTCAATCTTGAAACTAACCAAATCGTGGAGACTTGCGAGGTAACCTTCGACGAGACAGAGCCACGTAGTCAGCTTGTCTTTGAGTGTGCAGGTGATGATCAGCTTGGCCAGTAGATCTTTCAGGAGGAGGAGCATGAACATGGTGATAATGAAGATGGCGGTGCGGTGCCCCCGGCTGAACATGTACCCACTACTTCGACTACGGTGATGGATGGACCCTCTACTACACCTACGACGACAAATCAAGAACGAGGAGAAGCTGATGTTGAGGGGGAGGTAGCATCGAGGCGAGAACCTCCCCGGCGAGTACAAGTGGATCACCCAGCTTCGAGGATCATCGGCGACATGAATGAACGCACTACACGGTCGAGGGTTCGAAACAATTCCCATTTCGCTCATGTTGCGTTTGTTGCTACTTTTGAGTCCAAAGACATTGGACACGCACTATCTGATCACAATTGGGTTAATTCGATGCATGAGGAGTTGGAGAACTTTGAAAGGAATCAGGTGTGGGAGTTCGTTGACCCTCCCCCAGGGTGTAAGCCGATTGGTACAAAGTGGGTGTGGAAAAACAAAGAGGGAGAGAAGGGTGAGGTTGTGAGGAACAAGTCGAGACTTGTTGCTCAAGGGTTCGATCGAAGGAGGGATCGACTACGAGGAGACCTTTGCTCCCCGTAGCCCGTTTGGTGGCGATTAGGATCCTTCTAGCCTTTTCCGTGGCTAAAGGGTTCAAGTTGCACCAAATGGATGTGAAGAGTGCTTTTACGAATGGTGTCTTTGGAGGAAGAAGTATATGTGAGGCGGCCTCCGGGATTTGAGAGCGAGAAGTACCCCCACCGGGTGTACAAGATGAGGAAGGCGCTGTATGGGTTGAAGCAGGCGCCTAGAGCATGGTATGGCAGGTTGAGGAGGTTCTTGTTTGAGAGAGGTTTCGAGATGGGGAAGGTCGATCAGACCTTATTTTTGCTGAGGCAGGGCGGAGAGATATCCCGATTGTGCGGTGTACGTGGATGATATTGTCTTTGGTGGCTCGTGTAACTCTCTTGTTGCAAGGTTTGCGGATGATATGAGCGGGGATTTGAGATTAGCATGATGGGCGAGTTGCGGTTCTTCCTCGGGCTACAAATCAAGCAATCAATTGAAGGAACATTTGTGCACCGGGCTAAGTACACCAAGGACATTGTGCGAAAGTTCAAGATGGAGGACTCCAAGGCTATGACGACGCCAATGAGTACGACTACGGCTCTTGATGCGGACGAGGAAGGTGAACATGTGGACCAGAAGGAGTACCGGAGCATGATCGGATCGCTCCTCTACTTGACGGCGACGAGGCCGGACATACAGTTTTCGGTGTGTCTGTGCGCTCGTTTTCAAGCGTCTCCGAGGACTTCGCATCGGCAAGCGGTGAAGCGAATTTTCAGGTACTTGCGTCACACTCCCGACTTTGGCCTTTGGTACTCCGCGTCCTCTTCTTTGGTGCTTCATGGTTTTTCAGACGTGGATTTTGCCGGGTGTCAGTTTGATAGGAAGTCCACTTCTGGGACTTGTTAGTTTTTGGGTTCTACTTTGGTGTCTTGGTCTTCCTGCAAGCAATCGAGTGTTGCTCAATCCACTACCGAGACCGAGTATGTTGCCGCTGCTAGTTGTTGCTCTCAGCTCCTTTGGATTTCATACACCATGAGTGACTTTGGTGAGGAGTATACCCATGTCCCACTTCAATGTGATAGCACCAGTGCCATAAGCATTGCAAAGAACCCAGTGCTCCATTCCAAAACCAAGCACATAGAAGTGAGGTATCATTTCCTGAGAGACAACGTAGAGAAAGGAAAGATAGCTTTGATCCATGTACCCACACATGACCAACTAGCCGATATTTTCACCAAACCCCTAGATCAAGCAACTTTCACTTGTTTGCGGGGGGACTTGGTGTGTGTTTGATCTCTTGAGTTGGGTGTGTGGGAGCTCTTCTTTGTAGCGTATGTATAGCTTTCCTTTGTGCATTTCTTGCATTTTGCATGGCATATGTAACTTGATGTATAGACAGCCTTGTATCTTAGATTGCATGAATTTTGTATCATATGCATTGGTTAGGAAAAGCTTCTCTCATATACATTGTTCACCACGGAATGAAATATATGTCTTTGTGAGCTTGTTTGGTATTCTATGGTTAGTTTGGCTTAGCTCTTGATAATCTTGATGAATAATCCATGGTTGATAGCTATGTTTTTGAAAATGTCACATGTATGTTCTCTCATGTGTAAATGCCTTTGTATGCTCTTGACATGTTTTAGTGGCTTCGCTATGCTTAATTTGTGGTTGGATGGCTAGTTTATTGATCATATGGGGCCAAAGGCTCATTTGCCATCATGAATGTTTAGCCCTCTTGGTTTATCTTGTGGAGGAGCATATGTTCCTTTTTGTCGCAAAGACATTTCATGTACCATTTACAAATCTGAAAATGAAATGAAAAATGCTTGGAAATGTGCTCCCATGTCATATGTGCTGAATTTAATTTGCTTTGGGTGCTAAACCGTTGCATGATGCCTACCAATGAGAAGTCTCATACATAGAAGTAGGCACATGGCTCGGTGGCTTTGACATGACATGAGGTGCTTGTGGGTGTTTGTGATGGTCTTATGATTAGAATGGCTGTCCTAGCATGAAGTTTGTGTGGCTTTGCCATTTTGATATGCTTTGATCATGTTTAGGACTTTGCTCATGAGAGGCATGTTTTTCGCAAAATTGCCAAAATCCATCTTAGCTTCGTCCAATGGTTGTGAAACTTGGTGATCATGTAGTTGAGCTCGATACGAAGCCGTAGAGTATCTAACTTTCTCATTTGGATATGTGTAGCATTCTTTGTTGAATTTTGTCTATTTGAGAAGCTCTAGGATGAAAGTTTTGCATTTTTGGCTTGATTCATGCATTGCCAACAAGGGGGAGAAGTTTGAGCTTGAAATGGCTTGCTTTGGACGCATTTAGAAGGTTTTCAGGTGGTTTCGAGCCATTTTTGGGCTCTGTTGTGCACCGGTCTAACCGGTCAAAGTCACCGGTCTGACCGGTGTGAGTCTTGATTCTGTTCACATGTTGCACACCGGTCGACCGGTGGTGTTGACCGGGTCGACTCGTCGAGGCCGAGTTGTTGCTGTTGGCCTGTTTCAAGTGGTGTCTTGCATGCATTCGTCCGGGGGGAGGTGCATTGGTTCGGGTGGAGCTTGCATGTGTGCGGGGGGGAGCTCTTTGTGGTTGTTCGAGCTTTGATTTGGTGGTTTGCGCTCTTTGCTTGAGCTTTGATTTGTCTCGGATGTGTCGAGCCGTAGCCCTTGCCTAAGGGGTCCGAGATTTGTCTTCTTCAAGTGATCTTGCTCTTTGCCTTTGGCTGGCTTTCGATCGCTTGTTGGAGTTTCTTTTTGTTCGTTTCTTTTCTTTTTCTTTTCTCTCTTGTTACTTTCGTGTGGGTGTTGTCAATGCACTCATCAAGAGGGAGATTGAGGACCATGTGTGGTTCGAGGACCGGTGGATGGTCGCTTCCTTGTGTGATGAGTGATTGACAACGTTGTGTGGACCGATTCTTGGCTAAGTATTGCGGGTGCGGGTTGCGGCTTGGCGGGTGTTAGTGCGGGTGAAGAACAAGCGTGAAAGGTCGTCGCCGGTGAGGCCTCCGGGTGTGGAGAAGACAAGTAGGCTTCGTTCGAGGGACCGGTGGCCGGCGGGGGTCAAGTGCGGGCCGCATGGTGGCATGGACAAGAAGATGAAGTCATGGACGGTTTCTTGGTGGAGCCTCAAAACCAAGGTCGAGCCGGGACTACGTGGGAGCCAAGTCATGAGTGGAGGTTGGCGGAGGCTACACCGAGTTCGCGGGGTTTCGGTGGTTCACCGAGAAAACCACTAGGTTCCTTGGTTGATCCACAAAGCCAAGACCGAAGAACCGAAGACGGTCTTTGCGCAACGCAGTGCGACCGTCGACCGGTCGACCGGTGGGTACCGGTCCGGCCGGTGGTGAGCACCCACCGTCCGACCGTGTGTGACGACGCGGTCCGGAGACTTCGAAGCGGAGGACACGCGTCGGGATCGCATGGCTTGCGTCAAGGCTACGCGGGGTGCGGTCGGCCGGGCATCCGTCCGATGGTGAAGACATGAAGACTTCCAAATCCGCCCTTGAGGGGCTTGTATCCCTAGTTATTAGGAAAGGGCATTTTAGACATTCGGTTGCCTCCATATAACCCAAGAGGTGAGAGGATGGCAGCCAACTCTTGGAACCCTAGCTCATTTGTTTTCCCATTTTCCTTCCTATTTTCCTTAGGTTTTCCATTGGACTAGCAAGAGAGCTTCATGGAGAGATCTTGTTGAGAGGGATGGATGATCGGGCGGCTTGCTAGACCTAGTATGAACCTTTGTTTCATGTATAGATGATTCGGCGTGGTTTCTCAAGGTTTGGATGTGTTTTCCCCGGTTGTTCTTGGTGGTGATTTTCGGAGCCCTCTCTTGGTGATTTCTTTGGGTTGTTTTCGGGATCTTTCTCTTGGGGATTTGATGGGGGAAATTTGTGGGAACCCTTCGTGGTTCTTTGGGCTGTGATTCCCCTCCCAAATCCGTGAGTAAAGGTGCTTGATTTTGGGGTTTCTTGAGTTCTTGGGTTGGAAGTCCTCTTGGCGGGATTTCCTTGATTCATCCTTTTTGGACAAGTTTTGATGGGATTAAACTTGGCTATGGACTTCTCATGAGGTGTTCCTAATATCCCCAAAGTCTTGTTCAAGTCCGTGGAGCGATTCGAGAGATCGAGGTTTGGATTTGGGGGAGTTGACCCGTGGGTGCTGTTCATCCCGAGCTGCCCAGGCTACACCGGTCTGACCGGTGCTCTTGATCGGTCTGACCGGTGTAATCCTCGGTGGGATTTTGCTCGGGTTAACGTCTTGGTGTGTTCGTTGTTGTCCCGTGGTGCTGCTGTTTCGAGTTTGGGTCCGTTTGGTGGTCGGTTGGCCTGTTTGGTGCCTTGGGGGCTTTCAGGCTGTGATCGGTCTGACCGGTGTGTCTCACCGGTCTGACCGGTGTAGAGCCACTCAGTGAAAGTTGCTCAGTTTCACCAGCAGGGACCGGTCTGACCGGTGGTGCTCACCGGTCTGACCGGTGTGGGTCTGTAGACTCGAGGTTTGGTGTTCCGCTGCGTTCTCGGGTCGGAAGGTTGTGTGTTGGTTCCTAGGTCCAGTGGCACTCCAGTGGCTACGTGGGCTTGACCAACTTGGGTAGTGAGTCGGAGACGTGTGTTGGAAGCCGTGTTCATCTTGTGGGAGTTTCCATTTCCTTCGAGAAGAATTTTTATCGGCTCCCATTCACTCCCCCCCTCTGTGGTTCGCCGTATCGGTCCTTCAGTATACGGACTCGAAAACTGGTGTTCAGGACCCAAGTCATGGCAAAAGGTTTCAAGACGACAGTTTCCGAATTCCGAGCCATGTTACTGCGGATTGCTCGTATGGCATCTCCGTGCCTCTCGTTCCACAACCTCAAGACTAGATCTTGAACAAAACCAAACGTCTCCCCCTTATCCTTGAGAAAGAACACCCACGCATACAGAGAGTAGTCATCCACCACAAGGACATACCACTTCCCACCCATAGATCGCACACGAGCTGGGCCAACAAGGTCCATATGGAGCAGCTCGCATGGACGCTCTCAGTCATCACATTGGTGAGAGGCGGGTGAGAAGAGGCTACCATCTTGGCATGCCTACACGGCGCACAAACCAACTCTTTCTCAAGCCTCAATTGTGGCAATCCTCGGACCAAATTGAGTTTACTCAAGCGAGACAGAATGTCAAAGCTCAAGTGACCCAACTTCCTATGCCACTTCCACAACTCACTCGAAGAACCAGCCAAGAAACAACGCTCCACACCCGAAGACTAAGAAAAATCAGCACGAAACACCTGACCCTCAGGAACGACCATACAGACAAGGTCCCCTCAAGAATCCAAAATCCGAGAACCACCAGGCCGAAACAACAGCTCAAAACCCTCATCCAACAGTTGGGACATAGAAAGCAAATTGTATCCAAGTGATTGAACAAGAGCAGCACGCCTGAGAGTGATCTTGTCACTCACCTCAATCTCACCTTCTGAAAGCACACGCCCACGCCCACTGTCCCCAAAAGTGATGTACCTCCTTGTCACCACCGGAACGAGACTTGAGAACCACCCCCTGTCTCCGGTCATATGCCTCGAGCAACCGGAGTTAATCAACCAAATGTTCTTCAAGTCTCCCACCTGAATTTCAAAAACGAGCACGTGAGTGAACAAACGACTCAGCACTGGGGTTAGTACCAAAAGTGTAAAACCAGTGCCGAGCCATTTGCTCGAAAGTGGGGTTAGCACCAAACCATCTTTCCTACCAAAACTACCTCCGCGAACACCACCACTGTAACCACCATGAGGGAACCAACCCTCTCTAACTGGAGGAGGACCAAAACCACGAAAGGAAGACCGTGGACCGACCCTCCTCTCCATCTCAAAGCTACGGCTCCTCCCATTCCCGTACTGAACACGAGGGGGGAACGCCTATCAAACTGACCACCTGCTGACTCTCCAGACCAACCACCAGCACCACTACCTCCGGAACTGAAACCTCTCGACTCACTACCTCGAAAACCACTCCGCCCAGAATTCTATGGGGTGGTTGAACTGCCTAGCCACGCCGGTCTAACCGCCCCCCTCTAGGCAGAGCCGGTTTGACCGCCTAGCCAGGCCGGTCTGACCGCCCTCTTTAGAACAGCTCCCCGGCAGCGGGAACTCGCATCTCCCCATGCCGGAACACTTCTCACCACAACTTTACCCCGGGGCAGTGGCATACGAGGCTTAGGTACACCATGGGAAGGGTTGTCCCTATCCTTGTTTGCCTACTCCTTTGCCATCCTTTCTTCACGCTTCCTCTTGAAGCAAAACTCATCCTTGTGACCCTATTTCCCACAATAGCCACAATGGAACCTCATAAGTTTAGGTTTAGGCTTGGGTTGGGGCTGCTCACTTGGTTTCTCTCCACTCGACTTCTCCACCGGTTTCTCCTCACTAGCCTTCTCACTCTCTTTCCCAAAGAACACTTTCCCGGAAGTGCTCACGAACTTGATAGGATTTTGGAGATCATTTGTGTGTGTAGGAAACACGGGTGGAGCTGGGGTTGTGTCTAGTCGGTTGCTAAGAAGGTTAGGTTTAGGAGGGAAATCATATTTGTGGTGGGTTTTTGGTGGTTCTGGGATATTCTCTCCACTTCCCTCACCAACCTTGTTTGCCCCAAGTCCCTCACCATCCAGCCTCTTAAATGCCTCGATCATCATCATCAACTAAGGCTCATGACCAGACAACCAACCCATTAACTTTCTTAGCTCACCATTCTCATCCTGCAAGCGATCAACATAATGCGCAAGTTCCAAATTCTTCAAAGCATGCATTTCACAGGTAGAGCAAGATGTAGGAATTGGTCCTTTCTGCTTAGCCTCAAGGGAAGCAGTGTAAGCATGCATCTCATCAATCTTAGCATGTAAAACAGGGCAAGAAGTGCAAGCACCTAGCAAAGCAGGTATAGATTTAAGCTCAACCACTTCAACCCTAAGCACATCCAATTCCTCACACTTGGAGGCATGCTTCTCCTTAAACAAAGCAAGATCAGCAAGAAAGATGGAGCAATCAGCACAATCAACCTCATCTGAAACAACTGGGCTAGCCTTAATGGAATCAATCTCAAGCTTGCTATCAAGAACCTGTGTTTCTAGCTCAGCCACTCTAGTCCTAGCATCCTCGAGTGAAGCCCTAAGCTCTTTTCTCATTTTCTTAGCCTCTCTAAGCATGTTATCACGGTTATCAAGCAACGAGCCAATCCTTTCATTTTCCTGACGTGGGAAGGGAAGCTCATCACGCACCTCGTCATCGGAGTCAGAGTCCGAGTCGCTCTGTGTGCTCTTCTTGCTGCCGGAGCTCAGCGCCATGGTGCAGAAGCCGTCTCTAGCGAAGCAGCTCAGCCCGCTCAGGTTCTTGGATGACTTCCTGCTCTTGCGACGACCACCTTCGTCTTCACTGCTGCTTGAGCTCGAGGTGGAGTACGCGGAACTGGAGTCGACGTCGCTCGCTCCAACCATCGCTCGGGCCTTGCCTCGGCTGTCCTTGTTCATCGATCGTCGCTCGTCCTTGTGGTTGTTCTTGTGCTTGCTCTTGTGATCGTGCCATGACCGGTACTTGCCATCCATCCTTGACTTGTGCTTGTATCCGTCCTTGTTCTCGACCTTCTCCTGGCAGTCGGCGACGAAGTGTCCCGGCTTGCCGCACTGGAAGCATGTCCTCGTGTTCCTCCTCATGTTCACCCGGTTCTCGTGCAGCCCCTCGAACCTCTTCGTCAGCAACGCCAACTCGTCCTCTCCAAGCACGTCAAACTCTTCATCTGGCATAGACATCAAAGAGGACAAAGAGAACATCCTAGTGGATGGGTTAGTGTTAGCTTTTCCTTTTGAGCCACCAATGAGGGCAAGACTATGGGAATCAGTCGGACCCTCAAGCTTGGCAGTCATGCCCCTATCCACCTCAGCTGACTTGAGCTTCGAGAACAGCTCGTTCACCGTCAGAGTGTCATACTTCTCTGACTCGACAATGGCCTCGAACTTTCCGCCCCAAATCGTACGATCCAAAGAGTGTAAGAGCTTGACAGCTGAGGACCATGTGTGGTTCGAGGACCGGTGGATGGTCGCTTCCTTGTGTGATGAGTGATTGACAACGTTGTGTGGACTAATTCTTGGCTAAGTATTGCAGGTGCAGGTTGCGGCTTGACTTGTGTTGGTGCAGGTGAAGAACAAGTGCGAAAGGTCGTTGCCGGTGAGGCCTCCAAGTGTGGAGAAGACAAGTAGGCTTCGTTCGAGGGACCCGGTGGCCAGCGGGGTCGAGTGCGGGCCTCATGCTGGCAAGAACAGCAAGATGACGTCGGTGGACGGTTTCTTGGTTGAGCCACAAAACCAAGGTCGAGCCAGGACTTCATGGGAGCCAAGTCACGAGTGGTGATTGGCGGAGGCTACATCAAGTTCGCGGGGTTTGCGGTGGTTCACCGTAAAAATCACCGGTTACTCGGGCCGAGCCACAAAGCCAAGGCCGAAGACCGGCGTGGTCGTTCGGCGAAACCGGCCTGACCGGTTTGGAGAACTAGTCTGACCGGTTTGGGGTCGCAGGGCGCCGGAAGCTTCGAGGTGGAGGACACGCGTCGGGATCGCAAGGTTTGCGTCGAGGCTACGCGAAGTGCGGTCACCTGGCATCCGTCCGAGGGTTTAGGCTTTAGGGGCATTTTAGTCTTTCGGCTGGCCTCAATATAACCCAAGGGGTGAGAGGATGGCAGCCATCTCTTGGAACCCTAGCTCATTTTGCTTTTCCATTTTCGTTCTCCATTTTTCCCTAGTTTTCCTAGGACTAGCTTGAGAGCTTCATGTGAGATCTAGAGAGAGGGATGGATGTTTGGGTGGCAAGCTAGACCTTGTACGGACATTTCATGGCATGTATAGATGGTTTGGCGTTGTTCCTCAAGGTGGTTTTCGGAGCTCTTTTTTGGCGGTGTTTTGAGGATGATTTCTTGGGGTTTTTGGTGGGTGTCACGTATGAGGTTCTTGTGCCTCTTTGGCTGGTGACTTTGCCCCCAAATCTCCTTTGAATCGGACTCAATTTGGTGGTTTTTCAAGTTGGGCGAGTTCTTGACCTAGAGAAGCGATTTCTTCGATTCCTCTTGATTGTGAGCGTTTCGGGTCGATTCCTTTGAGGTAGAGGTTGCCCAGGAGGTAACCCAGCTAATCCCGAAGTTTCGTTGTAATCCGTGGAGTGATTAGGGAGATCGGGCGCGAGGAAGTTGGGGTTTGACCCGCGGGCTATTTTTCCTGTCTGTCTGGGCGAAACCGGTCTGACCGGTTTGGGAAACAGGTCTGACCGGTTTTGGTCACAGTGGCCGTTCAGGAAGATTTTTGGCAGGCATGTTGTTCTTTTCCTAAGAAGTTCCCTGGTCCAAGTTTCGTCGCGTTTGGAGTTCGTTTGCTTGGTTTTAGGCCTTGTTGCTCTTTGGGGGTTTTCTGGACGAAACAGGTGTGACCGGTTTGCAAAACCGGTCTGACCGGTTTGGTCAAAAGTGTGTTTTGGAGGAGATCTTCTTGGAACAAGTCTTCCTTTGGTAGAAGAAGCTCTGGTCCAATTTTCGCCAAGGTTCGAGTCCGTTTGCTCTGGTTTTGGTGTGTTGGTGGTTGGCTAAGTCTGGCGAAACCGGTGTGACCGGTTTGGGAAAGAGGTCTGACCGGTTTTACTCTGGCAGAAAGTGCTTGAGTTGTTTTCCGCTGCGTGTTTCGAGTGTTGCTTTGTTGGTTCTTGCTCCTAGGTCCAGTACCACTCCAGTGGCTGCGTGGACTTGGCAAGAGAAGCGTTTGGAGGTGCATGAGTGAAATTGGGTTCATAGGCCGAATTCTTGAATAGAATTTTTATCGGCTCCCATTCACTCCCCCCCCATCTACCGGTTCGCCGCTTTGGTCCTTCAAGTGGTATCGAGCCGGTTCGGGTCTTTATTGACTCTAACCGCCTAAGATCCAAGGATGGCGTACCAGGAACGGGGTTCGGGTCCTCCACACTTCGATGGCAAGAACTACCAGATGTGGAGTAAGCGGATGGGTGTGTTTCTCCGCGGAAAGGGTCAGATCCTTTGGGATGTCACGGTGGACATAGGCTATGTCCAGCCGATGGACTTTCTCGCTCCAGGATCGAGGGACAGATTCGACGCGAACAATATGGCGGTCGACTACTTGTTTCGTGCTTTGTGTCAGCCTGAGTTCAATCGGGTGCACACCGAGCACTTGGCTTGTAGAATTTGGTCGGTGCTGAAGGAGGCTCGTGTTGGGAATGCCCAGGTTCAGGCACCGATGTATGCGACCTACCGGAGAGAGTACGAGAACTTCACTCATCTCCCTGGTGAGTCCATCGATACCTTGTTTCAGAGGTTCACGGTGGTTGTGAACAACATGAGGGCCAATGTGGACGTGCTCCCGTATGATGATCATGATAGAGCTGTCAAGCTCTTACACTCTTTGGATCGTACAATATGGGCCGGAATGTTCGAGGCCATTATGGAGTCGGAGAAGTATGACACTCTGACGGGGAACGAGCTGTTCTCGAAGCTCAAGTCGGTTGAGGTGGATAGGGGCATGACTGCCAAGCTCGAGGGTCCGACTGATTCCCATAATCTCGCCCTCGTTGGTGGTTCGAAAGGAAAGGCTAACACTAACCCATCCACCAGGATGTTCTCTTTTTCCTCTTTGATGTCTATGCCAGATGAGGAGTTCGACGTGCTTGGAGAGGACGAGCTGGCGCTATTGACGAGGAGGTTCGAGAGGCAGCACGAGAACCGAGTGAACATGAGGAGGAACACAAGGACGTGCTTCCAATGCGGCAAGCCGGGACACTTCGTCGCTGACTGCCCGGAGAAAGTCGAGAACAAGGACGACTACAAGCACAAGCTGAGGAACGATGGCAAGTACCGGTCGAGGCGCGACCACAAGAGCAAGCACAAGAAAAAGTACAAGGACGAGCGACGATCGAAGAAGAAGGAGAGCCGAGGCAAGGCCCGAGCGATGGTTGGAGTGAGCGACGTCGACTCCAGTTCTGCGTACTCCACCTCGAGTTCGAGCAGCGGTGAGGATGAAGGTGATCGTCTCAAGAACAAGAAGTCATCCAAGAACCTGAGCGGGCTGAGCTGCTTCACGAGAGACGGCTTCTGCACCATGGCGCTGAGCTCCGGCAGCAAGAAGAGCACACAGAGCGACTCGGACTCTGAGTCCGACGACGAGGTGCGTGATGAGCTTCCCTTCTTGCGCTAGGAGAATGAACGGCTCGGTACTTTTCTTGATAACCGTGATGACATGCTAAGAGAGGCAAAGAAAATGAGAAAAGAGCTTAGGGCTTCACTCGAGGATGCTAGGACTAGAGTGGCTGAGCTAGAGACACATGTGCTTGATAGCAAGCTTGAGATTGATTCCCTTAAGGCTAGCCCTATTGTTTCGGATGAGGTTGATTGTGCTGATTGCTCCATATTTCTTGCTGATCTTGCTTTGTGTAAGGAGAAGCATGCCTCCAAGTGTGAGGAACTAGATGTGCTTAGGGTTGAAGTGGCTTAGCTTAAGTCTAGATCTGCTTTGCTAGGTGCTTGCACTTGTTGCCCTGTTTTGCATGCTAAGATTGATGAGATGCATGTTTACACTAGTTCTCTTGAGGCTAAATTGAAGGAACCCATGCCTACATCATGCTCTACCTGTGAAATTCATGCTTTGAAAAATTTGGAACTCGCACATTATGTTGATCGTTTGCAGGATGAGAATGATGACTTGAGAAAGTTGATGGGTTGGTTGTCCGGTCATGAGCCTCGCTTGAGGATGATGATCGAGGCATTTAAGAGGCAGGATGGTGAGGGACTTGGGGCAAACAAGGTTGGTGAGGGAAGTGGAGAGAATATCCCAGAGCCACCAAAAACTCACCACAAAAATGATTTCCCTCCAAAACCCAACCATCTTAGGAACCGACTAGACACAACCCCAGCTCCACCCATATTTCCTACACCCGCAAATGATATCCAAAAGCCTATCAAGTTTGTGAGCACTTCTGGGAAAGTGTTCTTTGGGAAAGAAAGTGAGAAGGCTAGTGAGGAGAGATCGGTGAAGGAGTTGAGTGGAGAGAAACCAAGTGAGCAGCCCCAATCCAAGCCTAAGCCTAAGCTTGTGAGGTTCCGTTGTGGCTATTGTGGGTAAGAGGGTCACAAGGATGAGTTTTGCTTCAAGAGGAAGCGAGAGGAGAGAATGGCGAAGGAGTGGGCTAACAGGGACAAGTATCACCCCTCCAGTGGTGTACTTAAGTCTCGTGTGCAGATGCCCAGGGCCAAGGCGAGTGTGAGGATAGTTCCGCCCGGGGAGAGCGAAAGAGTGCGGGAGGTGCCTTGGGGGGGGAGTGAAACCGGCCGCACCGGGTTTTGGAACCGGTCGGACCGCTTGGGGTCCAACGGAATGACAAGTTTGGTTTTCATGCTCGTACGGTGCGAGGGTTGTTTCGGAGGTCGTGGTTCGGTGGTTGGGCCGGAGAGTTTGCAGGTGGTCAGGTTGCTAGGCGTTTTCCCCCTCGAGTTCACTACGGGGATGGGAGGAGTCGTAGCTTTGAGAAGGAGAGGAGGGACGGTCCACGGGTTCTCTTTCGTGGTTTTGGTCCTCCTCCAGGCAGAGACGGGTGGTTCCCTCAGGGTGGTTACCGTGGTGGTGATCGTGGAGGTAGCTTTGGTAGGAGAGATGCTTTGGTTGGTGCTAACCCCACTTTAGAGCAAATGGCTCGGCACTGGTTTACTCTTTTGGTACTAACCCCAGTGCTAAGTCGTTTATTCGCTCACGTGCTCGTTTTTGAATTTCAGGTGGGAGACTTGAAGAACATTTGGTTGATTGACTCCGGTTGCTCGAGGCATATGACCGGGAGACGGGGGTGGTTCTCAAGTCTTGTCCCGGTGGTGACGAAGAGGTACATCGCTTTTGGGGACAATGGGCGTGGGCGTGTGCTTTCGAAGGTGAGATCAAAGTGAGTGACAAGATCACTCGAGGCGTGTTGCTCTTGTTCAATCGCCGGGGTACAATTTGCTTTCCGTGTCCCGGTTGTTGGATGAGGGCTTTGAGGTGTTGTTTCGGCCGTGTGGTTCTCGGATTTTGGACTCTCGATGGGATCTTGTCCGTATGGTTGTTCCCGAGGGTCAGGTGTTTCGTGCTGATTTTTCTCAGTCTTCGGGTGTGGAGCGTTGTTTCTTGGCTAGTTCTTCGAGTGAGTTGTGGAAGTGGCATAGGAAGTTGGGTCACATGAACTTTGACCTTTTGTCTCGCTTGAGTAAACTCAATTTGGTCCCAGGATTGCCACGGTTGAAGCTTGAGAAAGAGTTGGTTTGTGCGCCCTGTAGGCATGCCAAGATGGTAGCCTCTTCTCACCCGCCTCTCACCGATGTGATGACTGAGCGTCCATGCGAGCTGCTCCATATGGACCTTATTGGCCCAGCTCGTGTGCGATCTGCGGGTGGGAAGTGGTATGTCCTTGTTGTGGTGGATGACTACTCTCGGTATGCGTGGGTGTTCTTTCTCGAGGATAAGGGGGAGACGTTTGGTTTTGTTCAAGATCTAGTCTAGAGGTTGAGGAACGAGAGGCACAGAGATACCATACGAGCTATCCGTAGTGATAATGGCTCGGAATTCAGAAACTCTCGTTTTGAAACCTTTTGCCATGACTTGGGTCTTGAACACCAGTTTTCGAGTCCGTATACGCCTCCTCAGAATGGTGTTGTGGAAAGGAAGAACAGGACCTTGTGCGAGATGGCTCGGACGATGCTTGATGAGCATAGGACTCCGAGGAGGTATTGGGCTGACGCGGTGAATACCACGTGCTATGTGTCGAACAGGATCTACCTCAGAGTGCACAAGAAGAAAACATGCTATGAGTTGATGCATGGTCGCACACCTAAGGTGAGTCACTTCCATGTCTTTGGTTGCAAGGGTTTCATTCTGAAGAAAGGCAGGAAGTTGGATAAGTTTGAGGCTAGGTCTGTCGATGGTATTTTCTTTGGTTATGCATCTCACTCTAGAGCATATCGTGTGCTCAATCTTGAAACTAACCAAATCATGGAGACTTGCGAGGTAACCTTCGACGAGACAGAGCCACATAGTCAGCTTGTCTTTAAGTGTGCAGGTGATGATGAGCTTGGCGAGGAGATCTTTCAGGAGGACGAGCATGAACATGGAGATGATGAAGATGGTGGTGTGGTGCCCCCGGCTGAACATGTACCCACTACTTCGACTACGGTGATGGACGGACCCTCTACTACACCTACGACGACAAATCAAAAACGAGGAGAAGCTTATGTAGAGGGGGAGGTAGCATCGAGGCGAGAACCTCCCCGGCGAGTACAAGTGGATCACCCAGCTTCGAGGATAATCGGCGACATGAATGAACGCACTACACGGTCGAGGGTTCGAAACAATTCCCATTTCGCTCATGCTGCATTTGATGCTACTTTTGAGCCCAAAGACATTGGACACGCACTATCTGATCACAATTGGGTTAATTCGATGCATGAGGAGTTGGAGAACTTTGAGAGGAATCAGGTGTGGGAGTTGGTTGACCCTCCCCCAGGGTGCAAGCCGATTGGTACAAATTGGGTGTGGAAAAACAAATAGGGGAAGAAAGGTGAGGTTGTGAGGAACAAGTCGAGGCTTGTTGCTCAGGGGTTCAGTCAGAAGGAGGGGATCGACTACGAGAAGATTTTTCTCCCGTAGCCCGTTTGGAGGCAATAAGGATCATTCTAGCCTTTTCCGTGGCTACAGGGTTCAAGTTGCACCAAATGGATGTGAAGAGTGCTTTTCTGAATGGTGTGTTGGAGGAAGAAGTGTATGTGAGGCAACCTCCAGGGTTTGAGAGTGAGAAGCACCCCCACCGGGTGTCCAAGTTGAGGAAGGCGCTGTATGGGTTGAAGCAGGCGCCTAGAGCTTGGTATGGTAGGTTGAGGGGGTTCTTGTTTGAGAGAGGTTTTGAGATGGGGAAGGTCGATCAGACCTTGTTGTTGCTGAGGCAGGGCAGAGATATCCTGATTGTGCAGGTGTATGTGGATGATATTGTCTTTGGTTGCTCGTCTAACTCTCTTGTTGCTAGGTTTGCAAGTGATATGAGCAGGGAATTTGAGATGAGCATGATGGGCGAGTTGCAGTTCTTCCTCGGGCTACAAATCAAGCAATCAAAGGAAGGAACATTTGTGCACCAGGCTAAGTACACCAAGGACATTGTGCGGAAGTTCAAGATGGAGGACTCCAAGGCTATGACGACGCCGATGAGTACGACTACATCTCTTGATGCGAACGAGGAAGGTGAACACGTGGACTAGTAGGAGTACCGGAGCATGATCGGGTCACTCCTCTACTTGACGGCGACGAGGCCAGACATACAGTTCTCCGTGTGTCTGTGCGCTCGTTTTCAAGCGTCTCCGAGGACTTCGCATCGGCAAGCGGTGAAGCGAATTTTCAGGTACTTGCGTCACACTCCCGACTTCGGCCTTTGGTACTCCGCGTCTTCTTCTTTGGCGCTTCATGGTTTTTCAGACGCGGATTTTGCCGGTGTCGGTTGGATAGAAAGTCCACTTCCGGAACTTGCCGCTTTTTGGGTTCTTCTTTGGTGTCTTGGTCTTCCCGCAAACAGTCGGGTGTTGCTCAATCCACTACCGAGGCGAGTATGTTGCCGTCGCTAGTTGTTGCTCTCGGCTCCTTTGGATTTCATACACCATGAGTGACTTTGGTGAGGAGTATACCCTTGTCCCACTGCAATGTGATAGCACCAGTGCCATAAGCCTTGCAAAGAACCCAGTGCTCCATTCCAAAACCAAGCACATAGAAGTGAGGTACCATTTTCTGAGAGACAACGTAGAGAAAGGAAAGATAGCTTTGATCCATGTACCCACACATGACCAACTAGCCTATATTTTCACCAAACCCCTAGATCAAGCAACTTTCACTCGTTTGCGGGGGGAACTTGGTGTGTGTTGGATTTCTTGAGTTGGGTGTGTGGGAGCTCCTTTGTAGCATATCTATAGTTTCCTTTGTGCATTTCTTGCATTTGGCATGGCATATGTAACATGATGTATAGGCATCCTTGTATCTTAGATTGCATGCATTTTGTAGGAAAAGCTTCTCTCATATACATTGATCACCATGATGTGTGATATATGATCTTGTGAGCTAGTTTAGTATGCTATGGTTAGTTTGTCCTAGTTCTTGATGATCTTGATTTATATCCATGGTTGATGGCCATGCTTTTGAAAAATGTCACATATATGCTCTCTCATGTGTAAATGCCTCTATATGATCTTGACATGTTTTAGTGGCTTGGTTATGCTTAATTTGTGTTTATTGATCATATGGGGCCAAAGGCTCATTTGCCATCATGAATGTTTAGCCCTCTTCCTTTATCTTATGGAGGGGCATAAGTTCCTTTTTGTCGCAAAGACATTTCATGTACAAATTATGAATCTGAAAATGAAATGTAAAATGCTTGGAAAACATGCTCCCATGTCATATGTGCTGAATTTAATTTGCTTTGGGTGCTAAACCGTTGCATGATGCCTACCAATGAGAAGTCTCATACATAGAAGTAGGCACATGGATCGGTGGCTTTGACATGACATGAGGTGCTTGTGGGTGTTTGTGATGGTCTTATGATTAGAATGGTTGTCCTAGCATGAAGTTTGTGTGGTTTTGCCATTTTGTCATGGTTTGCTCATGTTTAGGTTTTTGCTTGTGAGAGAGTAACTTTTCGCAAAATTACTCAAATCCTTTTTAGCCTTGTCCAATGGTTGTGAAACTTGGTGATCATGTGTTAGAGGTCATTACGAACCTGTAGAGTATCTAACTTGCTCATTTTGACATGTGTAGCATCTTGTGATGAATTTTGTATACTTGAGAAGCTCTAGGTTGCATTTGTGCCTTGATTGATGCATTGGCAACAAGGGGGAGAAAGGAAGGTAGAGAAAAGTTGCTTTGTATCCCTGGAACCTATCCCAAGTGTCAAGGGGGAGCTTGTGCATTTCTTTTACATTTTTGGCTTTTGGGGGTGTGGTCTCGCTTTCGTGAAATCGGCTCGACCGGTTTTGGAAACCGGCTCGACCGGTTTGGTGGAACCGGCCCGACCGGTTATGGGAATCGGTCGACCGGTTTGTGCCCGCGAGTTGGCACTTGATCGGGGGAGCTTGCATATGTGCAGGGGGAGCTCTTGTGTGCTTTGGTGGTTTGTGCTCTTTGCTTGAGCATGGTTTTTGTCTTGGATGTGTTGAGCCGTTACCCTTGCCTATGGGGTCCGAGACTTATCTTCTTCAAGTGATCTCGTTCTTTGCCTTCCTCAGCTTTCGATCGCTTGTTGGAGATTTCTTTTTGTCTCATTTCTGTTTTCCTTTTCTTTTTATTTACCAAATGTGTGTGTTGTCAATGCACTCATCAAGGGGGAGATTGAGGAGCATTTGTTGTTCGAGGACCGGTGGATGGACGCTTCCTTGTGTGATGAGTGATTGGCAACGTTGTGTGGACTGATTCTTGGCCAAGTATTGCAGGTGCAGGTTGCGGCTTGACTTGTGTTGGTGCAGGTGAAGAGCAAGCGCGAAAGGTCGTTGCCAGTGAGGCCTCCAAGTGTGGAGAGGACAAGTAGGTTTCGTTCGAGGGACCTGGTGGCCAGCGGGGTCGAGTGCGGGCCTCATGGTGGCAAGAACAGCAAGATGAAGTCGGTGGATGGTTTCTTGGTTGAGCCACAAAACCAAGGTCGAGCCGGGACTTCATTGGAGCCAAGTCATGAGTGGTGATTTGCGGAGGCTACATCAAGTTCGCGGGGTTTGCGGTGGTTCACCAGAAAATCACCGGGTTACTCGGCTGAGCCACAAAGCCGAGGCCGAAGACAGGGTGTGGCTGTCTGGCCAAAACCGGCCTGACCGGTTTGGAGAACCGGTCTGACCGGTTTGGGGTCGCAGTGCGCCGGAAGCTTCGAGGCGGAGGACACACGTCGGGATCGCAAGGCTTGCGTCGAGGCTACACGAAGTGCGGTCACCGGACATCCGTCCGATGGTGCTACGAAGACAAATTCCCAAAGTGCCCTTGGTGGGCGTGTATCTTAGTTTAGGCTTTTGGGCATTTTAGTCTTTCGCCTGGCCTCCATATAACCAAGGGGTGAGAGGATGGCAGCCATCTCTTGGAACCCCAGCTCATTTTGTTTTTCCATTTTTGTTCTCCATTTTTCCCTAGTTTTCCTAGGACTAGCTTGAGAGCTTCATGTGAGATCTAGAGAGAGGGATGGATGTTTGGGTGGCAAGTTAGACCTTGTACGGACCTTTCATGGCATGTATAGATGGTTTGGAGTTGTTCCTCAAGGTGGTTTTCCCGTCTCTTTTGTGGTGATTTTCGGAGCTCTTTGTTGGCGGTGTTTTGAGGACGATTTCTTGGGGTTTTTGGTGGGTTTCACGTATGAGGTTCTTGTGCCTCTTTGGCTGGTGACTTTGCCCCCAAATCTCCTTTGAATCGGACTCGATTTGGTGGTTTTTCGAGTTGGGCGAGTTCTTGACCTAGAGAAGTGATTTCTTCGATTCCTCTTGATTGCGAGCGTTTCGGGTCGATTCCTTTGAGGTAGAGTTGCCCAGGAGGTAACCCAGCTAATCTCGAAGTTTCGCTGCAATCCGTGGAGTGATTTGGGAGATCGGGCGCGAGTAAGTTGGGGTTTGACCCGCGGGCTGTTTTCCTGTCTGTCTGGGCGAAACCGGTCTGACCGGTTTGGGAAACAGGTCTGACCGGTTTTGGTCACAGTGGCCGTTCAGGAAGATTTTTGGCAGACATGTTGTTCTTTGCCTAAGAAGTTCCCTGGTCCAAGTTTCATCGCGTTTGGAGTTCGTTTGCTTAGTTTTTGGCCTTGTTGCTCTTTAGGGGTTTTCTGGGCGAAACCGGTGTGACCAGTTTGGTCAAAAGTGTGTTTTGGAGGAGATCTTCTTGGAACAAGTCTTCCTTTGGTAGAAGAAGCTCTGGTCCAGGTTTCGCCAAGGTTCGAGTTCGTTTGCTCTGGTTTTGGTGTGTTGGTGGTTGGCTAAGTCTGGCGAAACCGGTGTGACCGGTTTGGGAAAGAGGTCTGACCGGTTTTACTCTGGCAGCAAGTACTCGAGTTGTTTTCCGCTGCGTCTTTCGAGTGTTGCTTTGTTGGGTCTTTCTCCTAGGTCCAGTAGCACTCCAGTGGCTGAGTGGACTTGGCAAGAGAAGCGTGTGGAGGTGCATGAGTGAAATTGGGTTCATAGGCCGAATTCTTGGATCTTAGACTGGTTAGAGTCAACAAAGACCCGAATCGGCTCTGATAACACTTGAAGGACCGATTAGGCGACCAGAGAGGGGGGGGGGAGTGAATGGGAGCCGACAAAATTTCTTCTCGATCGAGATTGAAACTCTAACAAGATGAACTCGCTCGGTCGGACCCCTAAGATCACACACTCCGCTCTTCTACCTTCTGTTTGCCAAAACCACGTAGCCACTGGAGTGCTACTGGTCCTAGGAGCAAACACTACCAGCAACCTTAACACACACGCACCCACGACAGCGGAAACAACTCGAAAGCCGGCTGTCTAGAGGGGGCCGGCTAGACCGGGTATGGGGGGCAGTTAGACCGCCTCCACCAGGCAACCAAGAATTCCTCCGAAACACCTCCTCCAAGCACCAAAACGCCATGGTTTCACCAACAGAGATGTTTGGTCAGGGCTATGCTAGCTACCAGAAAATCTAGGCGAAAACCAAAACTTCACCCAGGGGCCTAGGGGCGATTAGACCTGCTACCAAGGGCAGTCTAACCTCCTGTACCCAGCAACGAACTCCAAGCAAGAACTCCTAGCAAACGACACGAGAACGACCCAAAATTTCACCCAGACGCTCCTCTGATCAAGGCGAACAAACTCACAAAGGAAAATCCGGCGAAACAGAACTTCGACCTAGAAGGCTCGGGCGCTTAGATCGCCCCTCCAGGCGGTTAGACCGCCCCTTCCGTAAAACCTACCCGCAGTCAAACCTCAACTTCCCGGCCCCGATCTCCCGAATCACTCCATGAACTGCAGCGAAACTTCAGGAATAGCTGGGTTACCTCCTGGGAAACCTCTACCTCAAAGGAATCAACCCGAATCGCTCACAGTCAAGAGGAATCGAAGAAATCGCCTCTCTAGGTCAAGAACTCGTCCAACTCGAAAAACCACCAAATCGAGTCCGATTCAAGAGAGATTTGGGGGCAAAGTCACTAGCCAAAGAGGCACAAGATCCTCATACATGACACCCACCAAAAACCCCAAGAAATTGTCCTCAAAACTCCACCAACAGAGCTTCGCAAATCACCACAAAGAAGGACGGGAAAATCACTTCTCAGCCTTGAGGAACAACGCTGAACCATCTATACATACCATGAAGGTTCGTACAAGGTCTAGCTTGCCACCCATACATCTATCCCTCTCTCTAGATCTCACATGAAGCTCTCAAGCTAGTCCTAGGAAGAACTAGAGGAAAAAGAGAACGAAAATGGAAAAACAAATGAGCTAGGGTTCCCAGAGTTGGTGTAACATCTTGATGCTTATTTTGCTTATGACATTACCTGACTCTATTAATCAGGCTTATTTAGCCCATAATCATGTTTAACATGGGGTGTCACACTTTTGCACAAAGAACCTTTGTCAACACCGTAACTATTGTCAAAGCCCAAGTGCTCCTTAAGGCTGGATTAGTTTTCCTACGTGTTCTCGAAATTTTCCTATAGAACTTCAAAATCGACCAACATCAAAGTTTCTCAGTTTTTACGGGAACACATTTCATTCCATTGTTGGCATTTCAAATTCGGAGGTTTGAACCCTCAAAAACCCGACTCAAAGTCCCGCCGAACGCTTTGACCAAGCCATGCAAATCTGTAACTTTGAGGATGATTATCTCCAAATCCGTTGAGAATTTGACCGGTCGGCCTTTACGAAAGTTGGAGAGGGTTAACTGGACTACAACTTTCGTATTTGCCGAATTTGAAGTTTAGTTCAAAGTTTTTGAGTTTGAATCGGTCAAAGTAGGGTACAGCAAAACGTTTGTGAGCTGGGACGCTGGAGCGCTCCCCGCGCGCGACGTCGCGCCATCGGCGCCGCGCCGCCGCGCGCGCGCCGGCCAACCCGCATGCCGTCCGTACGCCGTCACGCGCGAGGACCACGCGCCGGTCTTCGCCGGCCGGCCCACGCGCCTTGCGCCCGCCCGCCCGCACGCCCGCACGCCCGCGCGCGTTGCTCGCGGTCGGGCCGCGCCGTGCGCACGCCGTCGCCGCGGCCACACGCCGCGCCCCCACTCCCCGGCCCGGCCCGGCCGACGCCACTTGGCTTGCATGCGCGCCATTAGGCTCTCCCGACGCCCCACACACTCCTCCTCCCTCGCATTTGCTCGGCGCCGCACCGCGCCGCTCCTCCGCACCCGCCGTCGCCGCCCGCCGTGCACCCCACCATCCACCGCCTCCGGTCGAGCCCAACTCCGCCTTAGCATCACCCGCACCCCCTTGGACCCTCCCCGTGCATGTGCATTGGCCGGCCGAACCGCTAGCTCGCCGGCATTGCGGCCGCCGCGGCCGACCGACGCCTCCCTCGCCGCCGACCGTCGCTGGAGCCGTTTCCCGCCAAGCCAACCCCGCCAATCGCCTGAGGGTGAGTCCAAACCCCACCCTAACCGCTTACTCGCCGGAGTCTGGTCGTCGCTCGCCGCCGGCCGACCTCGCGCCGCCGCTGGGGACCTTTCTGCGAAGATTGTAATCTTCCCAGGGGCCTGAGTATAAAAGCCGAGGGCCAAACTGTAAATGAATCTTAAACCCTATATTTAAAAACCTGAATCTTGTAAATTACGTAGTAAATGGTAGAAAAATCATAAAAATGCAAACTCAACTGTTCTGGAATCCTTGTGAAGAATCCTAACTTTTATAGAAAGGCAATTTTCAAATTTCAGAGAAGTTTTTGAATGATCTTGAATTGAGCAGTTTGAGTAAATTTGAAATAACTTGAAATGTGGAAATGATCTGCATGTGAATTTCGGATATGTTATTAATAATAGCATTTCTGACCTTGTGTAGAAAATGGCACTGAAATCGTGTGTGTAACTCCAGTTATGGATTTATATTAATTTCAGCCTGTTCTCCATTTATGAATTGTTTAGATTTATCTGTTGATCAAATGCCTTCCAACTTTCTTCTGTAGCTCTGCAACGCTTAGTAGTATGTTTCATAAATCAGAGAAGCATTTTGGACTTGTGTAGAATGCCCTGCTAATTTATGGTGGCTATTTTGAGTTAAATTCAAATCCATATTTCTACTGCAGCTATTGATGTGATTTTTGGTATGTGAGCTAAATATGTCCTTATCATGCTGTGTGCCAAGGTATAGGCTCAGATTCTATGTATATTGTGTTTTATGATTTATTCATGCTCCTAGTGGCTTAAACTTGTTACCTTTATCATAATTGTTTTGTAGTTTTGTTTTGCCTAATTTTTGGTCAGAACTTATGTATTGCTGTTATGTGTATGCTGGTAAAAGTTCGTGGTCAGTTTGTGTATATTTTATTCAGAATTAATTTCCTAAGTAATCAAGCTTAACATGGGCCAAATAAAGGGAAATCAGACATGTCTCCATGTGCAGCTTAAATTCAATCTTGAAATTTATAAAGCCATCTCTGGACAGCCCCAAAACACTTTAGTGAAGTTTATTTAACTAATGAACTTATATGTGTACACAGTCACCTTTAAGCAAGAATAAAGTTTCACACCCATCCACTTGTCCTTCGTGAAGAAATGTTTAATTAGAAACTTGTTAAGGTGAATATGGCCAACAAAAACACCTATGTTTATCTCTGAATTCAGAATAGAATTTAACTTCTTAAGTTTGTGTACTTGAATCATAATGCATCCGCATGTTGTATAGAACTTCCTGACGGGAACTACGAGCTGGTGCCTGAGTCTGAAGGAGAACCAGCTGAGGGAGAAGTGAATGTGGTGGAAGTACAACAAGACCCGAACCAAAGTTCGGAGGGTCTCGCTTCTGACTTTGCCAGTGAAGTCAAGCCGCGGAGCATAACCTACTTTTGTTAAACTCCTGCAACTTTTCCTTTTATGCGATGCTTGTGCATTTACATTCAGGAGTTGAATTGAAACCTTAGATGCATGATCCTAGGTTCCTATGTTTAATTACTAGCATGTCAGGTCGCTAGTTGCCATGCTTAGGACCACGGTAGAAGTCGAGTGATGACCGTCACTCGCGAGCTATGGGTCTCTTATGTTGGAATCATAAATTTGTTGAACTTATCAGCTCATGTGGTAAGAGCATGGGACTGACTCCGGTCATTAGATGTCAATGGTTAAGCTTTTGATTGTACTAAGCATTTGTCGGGAATGGGACCGGTAAGCCTAATACTTTCCTGATCCGGCAAGGGAACTCTCTACCATTACACCCGGGAGAGATCCCCAGATACTAGGCAGTGGTGCATAGGTGGATCCGGGCGGTCAGATACCGTGACCGGATAACCTCGTACCAGGGACTATGGACTTGATCCCGAACTGAGGACGGTTGGGAACCGCCTGGTTGGTGTATACCCCAACCCTTTGGTTTTGTTTGGCATTCTTGGGGTATGCATTCTCCCGTATGTTTAGGTCCACCTTGCAAGGTAACTAATCGATCGATCGTCAGCCTTTCACCATTATCTGAGACTGCTTAACCATCCACTCTATGTCCCTTAATGATGGAACTGAGTAAGAATTTGTATACTTGTTTAATCTGTATTGTACAACCCATGATTGAATTAGATGGCTAATCTAGTAATGGTTAAATGACTAGAATTTGGAGCTAAAATTTGAAAGTAAGGACATATTCTTTGTTACTTTTCAGCAAAACAAACTACCAGCCATAAAGCCTTGCATGTCTAGAGGGTTTGTGATTTTTCCAATCACCCAACGATTAAGTCTTGCTGAGTGTTAGTATACTCAGCCTTGCTTTTGTTGATGCTTTTCAGGTGATGATGTGTGTGCGGATGTCTTTCCGTGGCCTGGTTCTCTCCCACCCGGTTGGGAAAACGAGTGGGAGGATGACAGTGCTTAGTAGCATCACTGGTGGCCTCGAGTGATGTTACTTATGTTGTTTAGTACTTTATTTCCGCTGTGTTCCGAACTCTGAACAATTTACCTTTATGCAAAAGACTTGGTTTGTAATAATGAATCTTTGAAGGATGTTATGTAATAACTTGTGACTTGTTTACCTCTAGACTCGCCTTCGTGTGAGTTTTGTTGTACAAATGTCAATCCTGTGATGCAAGTGATTTACCGGGTCCGACCCGGTAGAGACGACAGGTTTCTTCTATACTTTTGCTTAATGGCCAAGATGAGTGGTTTAGGCAATAACATGGAATTAACTTGAGCGGTTCTGTCACAGCTGTCATAAGAGATTCACTTGTACACCAGAGGTTTTAATACACCCTTAACAACATGTTTTAGAATAAAACTTGCAAGAGTAAGCTGTGTTTCCGAAGGACGTTAGGGACGCTAAGGATGGTCTAGTTCGAGAGGCCCTATAGGTTTTTGGGTTTTTCTGGTGGCTAGTTAACTATGGTTTATCTAGACTAACTTCCAGCACATTACTTTCAATCAAGATTTACTTTCTTGTACAACCAAACTAGATGAGCCATGTGTTTTATACGTGTGCTGTTCCGCATCACGGGAATTGCGAGGGTTGATGGAGTGATCCATTCCACGGATCCCATCTTCGCGTCTGTTTATGAGTTGTGTGTCGCCACGTGTTTCATACGTGTGCATTCCGCATGTCGCTCATGCGAGGCAAGGATACACTCCATTCCAACGGAGGGTGTCCGAGGTTGGATGCTGTCCATGCAACGGCTTGATGCATGGATACCGTTTCTATAGTGAACGGTAATGTGTGTGGACACTTTCATGAGTGCTGGCATGAAAGGTTCGAGATGTTCTGTGATTTTCTGCAGGTACACTAACCGCGAATCATTAGATCCGGTAAATCCTTGGTTTAGCTCTCGACTAGCTATGATAGGGAGAGATTATATGCCGTGCCACCGGCACTAACTTCGTGTTGACAAGAAATTGTCTGTGAGGACGCATAGGTGTGCTTGCATCATGTTAAAAAAAATCATAAGTGAACAGCAACCCTACATTTAAAACCTGAAGTCAAAACTTGATCAAAAATCTGTCAAAAGGCATGTAAGGTCCAGCTAGCTATCATGTGAACAAGCTGCTGATCTGGAGTTCTTTCTCGGTCAATATAACAAGCTTTCTTCATAAGTCATCTAAGAAAAAGATTCCAAATCTCCCTAAGGGTATACTGTAAAAGAAATTTCGTAAAATTTAGATCAACCGAACTCAAGCTAGGATGTGTTCCTAAGGTTTGAATCTAGCTGACTTTTGGCAGCAGTTCAGATCTGAAATTTTTCGGCCCCCAAACTCTCCTGGAAAAATGCTAGATACAAAAGTTGCTCTAAATCTTGTTGTGGATCTTCTGTGAAAAATTCAGGAAGTTTGGGTAAAGGGAACTGAAGTTATGCCCTGTTTAGTGCAGTGCTGTTGGCTGAAATTTCTGGGTGACAGCAATCTGAACTTGTAGCTTTTTGGCCATTCTCCTTTTGTTTATAGCTCAACTTTTGAATACCAAACTTGTGTCTTAGTGTATCAGCAAGAATCTGGTGGAATTTTGGAAATTTTGGCTCAATAGTTTTTGAGTTTCATGCATTTTTGTGCACTGTACAGAATCTGTCATTTCTCAACTCACGCTAACCAGTGGGAGTTTTGTGATGCAGATGGCTGGACAGCTTTTCTGGGAGGTTCGTCCGGACGGTTCAGTCCTTACTGACGGGCTGCACCTTGAGGGTTTTTCCCGCATCTTGTGGGACACCCTTTGCTCGTCTGGGTACCCGACGCCTCCGACGTACGAGGTGATGGAGACCGTGCGGCCGGGAGTGCCCCGCTACCGTGTTCGGGTGTCCGTGCCGCACCACCCCGACCACCCGCAGTGGGCCGACCCGAGCACGGACGTGGTGAGTGTCCGATTCTTTGGAGACGCTGGAGGTAGCCGCTTTGGGAGTGCTTAACTCCTTCTGCGCCCAGCACCCTGACGAGGTGTCCACCTCACTGGTGGGACTGCTACCGGCAGTGGACCCCGAGGACCCCGTGTGGAGGCACCGCATGGGGCACATGGCCGACCTTCTGGCCGGCATGCGCCCACTCGACGCGCTGCAGGAGATGGTTCGGCGCGAGGGTGCGCTGTACCGCCTTCAGGCCCTTCGCAGCGCTGCTTCCAACGTGGTGACTGCTTCTGCTCTCGACTCCGCCGGAGAGCTGGGAGTGCGCACCCACCACCTGCGCTCTCTCTCGTTTGTCTACATGGGCCTTGAGCGGGACCTCGCCGAGGCACGACTGCGGGTTGGACAGCTGGAGGCCCGTGAGGCCAACTGGGTGGCACGTGACGCTCAGTGGGTCAACATACTCACTGACCGTCTCCACGCCATCGTGGCACTGCAGGAGCAGCGGGAGCAGCAGAGAGAGGAGATGGAGCAGCTAAAGGACGAGAGGTTTGTTCACCTACAGGCACTGGTGGACATGGACGAGCAGCTTGAGGCCATGGACCAGGACCTGGAGGCGGCCAACGAGTTGATCCAGGTGCTGCAGCAGCCGGTTCCCCCGCCAGCCCCTGGAGCTATGGAGGGTGACCAGGACGACACTCAGTCCATGGTGGACGACACCGAGGCTCCTCCACTGGACCCGATGGGGGGTTCGCCTGCTGCTAGTGCCGCCTCGGGCGGTGATGATGCTTACTAGATGTTGATAGACTAGTGTCCATACTCATACGGGTGGCCTGATTTTGGTCCGTGAATGGGATAGGCTGACGTAGGATGAGTATTCTTTTGGGTGGTCTGATTCTACCATTGACCCCTATGTAACCTAGGGTTAAGACTTGTTGAAAGTTAGGCTAATGTGTTGTAATTAAGTCTGCTAGTTGAATGCTGCGGTCTGGATGCAGCGGTATGTAATGGGAAGTTTGAACCTCTTTATGGTCGGAACTGGACTGTGGAATGAATACCAAAGTTGTTGGAAATTACTTTGTATGCAAGCTCGTAAAATTTCAGCATCATTGCTTCTACGGTTTGGGAAATATGAATTTTTCTGGAACTGACTGCAGTCTGAAATTCAGGCTGGACAGACCAGTGGGATTTTAATTTTTTGGGCATGTTAACGTCGAAATTCAGGGTTCGGTTGAATACCAAAGTTGTAGTGAATGAAATTTTGCTACTACTGACCAAAATTTAGCATCGTTCGATAACTGAGCAGAAAGATCTGAATTTTATACAGCAGAGTACTTGGCTGTCTTTTTCTGGAAATTGTGCATGGAGGGAACGCTTTACACATGTTCTTCTTGTTTATGCTTATATTGGCAAGATTATGGATATGTGGCTAACCTCCATTACCATTTTTTCAGATGGTGGGAGCAACGCGCGGAAATCCCCATGGGTTTGGTGGTGCTAGTAGTAGCGATCTGCCGCCACAACCCCCCCCACTAAACATGACGCCTATGGAGGCCTTCCTCATTGCTCAAGCTGATATGATGCGCCGGATATCGCAAAATCAACATCGATGAATCAGCGGCGCAATGACCAGTTAGAAGAAGATCCTCAAGTGGCAACGTATGCTCAGTTCTCTGCACTGAAACCGCCGCTTTTTTCACAAAGCGGAGGAACCATTGGAGGCTGATGCTTGGCTGCGCGCTATTGAAGCCAAGTTGGATGTTTTCACCTCGCCATGCTCCGAGGAGCGATAGGTTAAGTTTGCAGCAATGTATCTCCGTGGTTCGGCACTGCTTTGGTGGGATCACTTCAAAATGATGCAACCCAATGCCCATGAGATCATGTGGGCTGAATTCAAGACTGCATTCAAGAATCACCACATTCCTAAGGGGATGGTGGAGAGAAAGCTGAATGAGCTATTGAACTTGAGGTAGGGTTCGGACTCTGTCTATCAGTATGCACAGAAGTTCCACAGCCTGTGTCAGTATGGTGACTACTGTGTTGATACAGATGCCAAGAAAATGGATCGCTTTCGCAGGGATCTTGATCCTGAGCTCTATGAAAAGCTGAACCCCATCAAAACGAACAGATATCACGAGATAGTGGTCTGACCATATTTCAGGAGGATGCAATGAAGAAGGTGCAGAATGCAAAGAAAAGGAAGGCTGCGTTCAACTCTAACAACGCACCTAAGCGCAAGTTCCGCATAGTTCAGAAGGCACCGCAGAATTTTCAGCGGGAACCAACGTTCTGGGCGATGGGTGGTGAAACCTCCCCAAAATCAGCAGCAAGGGAATTTCCGTTCCCCAAATTTTCAGCAGCAGAATGCTAGGCCCAATGCACCCCCACCTGCCCGCACCAACAACGAAGGACGCTGCTACAATTGTGGGAAACCCGGGCATATGAATGCCTGTCCTCAACCCGAGCGACAGAATCAAGGACGGGGACAGCCTCGTAACAACAAGGACAAAGGGAAGAAGCGAGACCGTGCAAGTCAAGCGAGGGTCGTCTTAACTTTACCACCATGGTGGGAATTCCCGAGGGAGCAAGTTAGCTTATGACGGGTACCTTCTCTATCCATGGCAAACCTGTTAAGATTTTGTTTGATTCCGGTGCTACACATAGCTTTATGAACCAAAGTACACAAGTCAACTTGGGTCTAAATGTGCTTTGAGTTAAGAATGAATTTAAGATCGCAACTCTGGAGGGAAAATATCCTCCAACACACAGATCTTCCAGACCAATCTCTTAACCTTGGGGCTAGATGGAATAGATGTCATTTTGGGAATGGTTTGGATGACACATCATAAAGTACTCTTGGATATTGGTGAACGGAGAATAGAAATCACTTCACCTGCTGTAGGTGTCTCGACTCTTTACTTACCTTTGAGGGGATCTATGGACCCCAGTGCCTATGTCTCGATAGCCACAAGCTTAGAGGAGATCCCAGTGGTCTGTGACTACCCGGATGTCTTTCCTGATGATCTGTCGGGCATGCCACCGGATTGGGACATTGAGTTCGTGATTGAACTACGGCTGGTACAACACCTATTTCGAAGAGAGCTTACTGTATGCCGCCCAAAGAGCTGGCAGAGCTGAAGACCCAGCTTCAGGAGTTATTGGACAAGGGTTTCATCCACCCGAGTTCTTCTCCTTGGGGATGTCCTGCTCTCTTTATCAAGAAGAAAGACAGTAGTTTGATCCTATGCGTAGACTACCGCCCTCTCAATGCGGTCACCATCAAAAATAAATATTCCCTGCCCCGCATTGATGTACTGTTTGACCAACTAGCTGGCGCCAGGGTCTTTTCCAAAATTGATCTTAGGTCGGGTTTTCATCAGATAAAGATTCGGCCATGTGATGTTCCTAAGACGGCCTTCTCCACACGTTATGGACTGTACGAATATCTGGACATGTCTTTCGGCCTCACTAATGCACCTGCCTACTTTATGTATCTCATGAACTCAGTGTTCATGACTGAACTGGATAAATTCGTTGTGGTTTTCATCGATGACATCTTAGTCTATTCCAAGAATGAAGAGGAGCATGCAGAACAACTTCGCAATGTTCTTCAACGTTTGAGAGATCATAAACTTTATGCCAAATTCTCCAAATACGAATTCTGGTTGGATAGTGTCAAGTTCTTAGGGCACACCATATCTAATGAAGGTATATCCGTGGATCCAAGTAAAGTGCAAGAAGTGATGGAATGGAGACCGCCAAAGTCTGTCCATTAAATTAGAAGCTTTCTTGGATTGGCTGGGTATTACCGTCGCTTTGTCCCGGATTTTTCTAGAGTTGCCAAACCTATGACTGAATTATTGAAGAAAGGAGTCAAATTCGTGTGGGACGAGAAATGTGAGAATGCTTTCCAAACTTTGAAACAATACCTAACTTCCGCCCCAGTGTTAGCTCAACCCGGTAACTCCAAGCCATATGAAGTTTATTGTGATGCCTCGGGCACAGGTCTGGGTTGTGTCCTTATGCAAGAAAACCGAGTAATTGCCTATGCTTCTCGAGCACTCCGCCCTCACGAGAAGAATTACCCAACTCATGATCTTGAGCTAGCAGCAGTCGTTCATGCCTTGAAAATCTGGAGGCATTATTTAATGGGCACCCGTTGCAACATCTACACCGATCACAAAAGTCTCAAGTACATCTTTACCCAAGCTGATTTAAATATGCGTCAAAGGAGGTGGTTGGAACTTATTAAGGATTATGATCTTGAAGTGCACTACCACCCCAGCAAAGCAAATGTAGTTGCGGATGCTCTTATAGGGATACCTTGTGCGGCGAGCTAAGTAAATTACGCCTGGAAACTGTTCCTCAAAGCATGTTGAATACCATCTCAGTAGAATCTGTCTTGTGGGATAAGTTAGTAATGTCTCAAGCCAGGGACGAGGGAATCAAAACCATCAAACAAAGGTTGTCTCAAAATGATCCAAAATACACGTGTTTCCGACAAGACCCCAATGGTACAATATGGTTTGGGCAGCGTCTCGTTGTTCTGGAAGATCCTACCCTCAGGAGGGAAATTTTGGATGAGGCTCATCTCTCCAAATTCTCGATCCACCTAGGGAGTAGTAAAATGTACCAAGATTCGAAAGGGAATTTGTAGTGGTCCAATATGAAGGTCGACATAGCAGAGTATGTTTCTGAGTGCGACACGTGTTCCAGAATCAAGGCAAGGCATGTAAAAACAGCGGGTACTCTCTTGGAAGTGGGATGATATCAGTATGGATTTTATTGTGGGATTGCCACTCACGTCCAGAAATCACGATTCTATCTGGGTCGTGGTGGATAGGTTAACCAAAACGGCACACTTCATCGCAGTTAACGACAGACTTACTCGACCAAGGACTATGCGGAGATATATCTTGACCGCGTAGTGTGACCACACGGAATCCCTAAGACCATCATTTATGATCGAGGTCCTCAATTTATATCTCGTTTTTGGGAACAGTTACACGAAAGCTTGGGAACAAAGCTAATCCGTAGCTCCGCCTATCATCATCAGACGGATGGACAGACGGAAAGAGTCAACCAAATTGTAGAAGACATGCTTCGGGCGTGTATCATTCACTTTGACAAGAGCTGGGACAAATGCTTGGCCCTGGCAGAATTTTCTTACAATAAAAGCTATCAGGCTAGCTTGAAGATGGCACCTTTTGAGGCTCTTTATGGGCGAAGATGTCGCACCCCTTTAAACTGGTCGCAATTAGGAGAGCGAAAGTTCTTTGGACCAAATTTAGTTAAAGAAGCCGAGGAGAGAGTCGAAGTGATAAAAGAAAACTTAAAAGCCGCGCTAATGAGGCAAAAGAGTTACCATGACAAGGGGAAAACGGTAAGGGAATACCAAGTTGGCGAGAAGGTGTATTTGAGAGTTTCACCAACAAAAGGAGTACAAAGATTTGGAGTCAAGGGGAAGTTAGCTCCAAGATACATTGGCCCTTATGAAATTACTAATGTCTGTGGACCCGTTGCTTATCGCATTCACCTACCCGAGCGGTTTGCTGCTATACACGACGTGTTCCACGTGTCTCAATTGAGAAAGTGCGCCCATGAACCTGAAATGAGGGTTATCAATGAAGCCAACGCATGGATACAGCCAGATCTTTTGCTAGTAGAACATCCGATGCGGATTCTTGACACAAAGGAGAGGAGGACGAGGAGAAAATCGATGACCATGTACAAAGTCTTATGGAGTCATCGTACAAAAGAGGAAGCCACATGGGAAACTGAAGACTATCTTAACACTCATTATCCAGGATTCCTACAAGTCCAGAACCATAAGTAACTTTTTCCCTAACCTTTGTTTTTAAATTCCGATCTCGGGACGAGATCCATGTTAAGGGGGGTAGGCTGTAACATCCCTGATGTTTATTTTGCTTATGACATTACCAAACTCTATTAATCAGGTTTATTTAGCCCATAATCATCTTTAACATGGTGGGTCACACTTTTGCACAAAGAACCTTGGTCAACACCCTAAACTGTTGTCAAAGCCCAAGTGCTCCTTAAGGCTGGATTAGTTTTCCTGAGCGTTCTCGAAATTTCCCTATAGAACATCAAAATCGACCAACATCAAAGTTTCTCAGTTTTTCCGGGAACACATTTCATTCCATTGTTGGCATTTCAAATTCGGTGGTTTGAACCCTCAAAAAGCCAGTCAAAGTCCTACTGAACAGTTTGACCAAGCCATGCAAATCTGGAACTTTGAGGATGATTATCTCCAAATCCGTTGAGAATTTGACCGGTCGGCCTTTACGAAAGTTGGAGAGGGTTAACTGGTCTACAACTTTCGTATTTGGCGAATTTGAACTTCAGTTCAAAGTTTTTGAGTTCGAGTCAGTCAAAGTAGGGTACAGTGAAACGTTTGTGAGCTGGGAAACCGGAGCGTGCCCCGCGCGCAACGTCGCGCCCGTCGGCGCCGCGCCGCGCGCCGCGCGCCGGTCCCACCCGCTTGCCGTCCGTACGCCATTACCGCGAGGACCACGCGCCGATCTTCGGTGGCCGGGCCCACGGCCTTGCGCCCCGCCCGCCCGCACGCCCGCGCGCGCGCGCGTTGCCGCCGGCCGGCCGCGCCGTGCGCACGCCGTCGCCACGGCCACGCGCCGCGCCCCCCACGCCCCGGCCCCGGCCGGCCGACGCCACTTAGCTTGCATGCGCGCCATTAGGCTCTCCCGACGCCCCCACACACTCCACCTCCCTCACATTTTCTCGGGGCGCCGCACCGCGCCGCTCCTCCGCGCCCGCCGTCGCCGCCGCGTCGTGCTCGCCGTGCACCCCACCATCCACCGCCTCTCGCTCGAGCCCAAGCTCCGCCTTAGCATCACCCGCACCCCGCATGTGCATTGGCCGGCCGAACCGCCGCCTCGCCGGCATTGCGGCCGCCACGGCCGACCGCGGCCTCCCTCCGCCGCCGACCATCGCCGGAGCCGTTTCCCGCCAAGACAACCCCGCCAATCGCCTGAGGGTGAGTCCAAACCCCACCCTAACCGCTTACTCGCCGGAGTCCGGTCGTCCCTCTCTGCCGGCCAACCTCGCGACGCCGCCGGGGACCTCTCTGCGAAGATTGGAATTTTCCCAGGGGCCTGAGTATAAAAGCCGAGGGTCAAACTGTAAATGAATCTTAAACCCTAGATTCAAAAACCTGAATCTTGTAAATTACGTTGTGAATGGTAGAAAAATCGTAAAAATGCAAACTCAACTGTTCTGGAATCCTTGTGAAGAAACCTAACTTTTATAGAAAGGCAGTTTTCAAATTTCAGAGTAGTTTTTGAATGATCTTGAATTGAGCAGTTTGAGTAAATTTGAAATAACTTGGAATGTATAAATGATCTGCATGTGAATTTTGGATATGTTGTCTATAATAGCATTCGTGACCTTGTGTAGAAAAATGGCACTGAAATCATGTGTGTAACTCCAGTTATGGATTTATATTGACTTCAGCCTGTTCTCCATTTATGAATTGTTTAGATTTATCTGTTGATCAAATGCCTTCCAACTATCTTCTGTAGCTCTGCAATGCTTAGTAGTATGTTTCATAAATCAGAGATGAATTTTGGACTTGTGTAGAATGCCCTGCTAATTTATGGTGGCTATTTTGAGTTAAATTCAAATCCATATTTATACTGCAGCTATGGATGTGATTTTGGGTGTGTGAGCTAAATATGTCCTTATCGTGCTGTGAGCAAAGGTATAGCCTCAGGTTCTATGTATATTGTGTTTTATGATTTATTCATGCTCCTAGTGGCTTAAACTTGTTACATTTATCATAATTGTTTTGTAGTTTTGTTTTGCCTAATTTTTGGTCAGAACTTATGTATTGCTGTTATGTGCATGCTGGTAAAAGTTCGTGGTCAGTTTGTTTATATTTTAGTCAGAATTAATTTCCTAAGTAATCATGCTTAACATGGGCCAAATAAAGGGAAATCACACATGTCTCCATGTGGAGCTTAAGTTCAAGGTTGAAATTTATAAAACCATCTCTGGACAGCCCCAAAACACTTTAGTAAAGTTTACTTAACTAATGAACTTATATGTGTACACAGTCACCATTAAGCAAGAATAAAGTTTCACACCCATCCACTTGTCCTTCATGAAGAAAAGTTTAATTAGAAACTTGTTAAGGTGAATATGGCCAACAAAAACACCTATGTTTATCTCTGAATTCAGAACTGAATTTAACTTCTTAAGTTTGTGTACTTGAATCATAATGCATCTGCATGTCGTATAGAACTTCCTGACGGGAACTACGAGCTAGTGCCTGAGTCTGAAGGAGAACCAACTGAGGGAGAAGTGAACGTGGTGGAAGTACAGCAAGACCCGAACCAAAGTTCAAAGGGTCTCGCTTCTGACTTTGCCAGTGAAGGCAAGCCCCGGAGCATAACCTACTTTTGTTAAACTCCTGCAACTTTTCCTTTTATGCGATGCTTGTGCATTTACGTTCAGGAATTGACTTGAAACCTTAGATGCATGATCCTAGGTTCCTATGTTTAATTACTAGCATGTCAGGTCGCTAGTTGCCATGCTTAGGACCACGGTAGAAGTCGAGTGATGACCGTCACTCGTGAGCTATAGGTCTCTTATGTTGGAATCATAAGATTGTTGAACTTATCAGCTCATGTGGTAAGAGCATGGGACTGACTCCGGTCAGTGATGTCAATGGTTAAGCTTTTAAATGTACTAAGCATTTGTCGGGAATGGGACCGGTAAGCCTAGTACTTTCCTGATCCGGCCAGGGAACTCTCTACTACTACACCCGGGAGAGATCCCCAGATACTAGGCAGTGGTGCATAGGTGGATCCGGATAGTCAGATACCGTGACCGGATAACCTCGTACCAGGGACTGTGGACTTGATCCCGAACTGAGGACGGTTGGGAACCGCCTGGTTGGTGTATACCCCACCCCTTTGGTTTTGTTTGGCATTCTTGGGGTATGCATTCTCCCGTATGTTTAGGTCCACCTTGCAAGGTTACTAATCGATCGATCGTCGGCCTCTCACCGTTATCTGAGACTGCTTAACCATCCACTCTATGTCCCTTAATGATGGAACTGAGAAAGAATTTGTATACTTGTTTAATCTGTATTGTACAGCCCATGTTTGAATTAGATGGCTATTCTAGTAATGGTTAAATGACTAGAATTGGGAGCTAAATTTTGAAAGTAAGGACATATTCTTTGTTACTTTTCAGCAAAACAAACTACCAGCCATAAAGCCTTGCATGTTTAGAGGGTTGGTGATTTTTCCAATCACCCGACGGTTAAGTCTTGCTGAGTATTAGTATACTCAGCCTTGCTTTTGTTGATGCTTTTCAAGTGATGATGTGTGTGCCGATGGCTTTCCGTGGCCTGGTTCTCTCCCATCCGGTTGGGAATACGAGTGGGAGGATGACGGTGCTTAGTAGCATCACCGGTGGCCTCGTGTGATGTTACTTATGTCGTTTAGTACTTTATTTCCGCTGTGTTCCGAACTCTGAACAATTTACCTTTATGCAAAAGACTTGGTTTGTAATAATGAATCTTTGAAGGATGTTATGTAATAACTTGTGACTTGTTTACCTCTGGACTCGCCTTCGTGTGAGTTTGTTGTACAAATGTCGATTCTGTGATGTAAGTGATTTACCGGGTCCGACCCGGCAGAGACGACAGGTTTCTTCTATACTATTGCTTAATGGCCAAGAGGAGTGGTTTAGGCAATAATATGGAATTAACTTGAGCAGTTCTGTCACAGCTGGCTGCCATCCATCCCCTCAAAGAGTATATATGGAGGCACCCAAAAGACTAAACTACCCTTACTTAATAACTTGGGATACAAGCCCCTCAAGGGCGAATTGGAAGTCTTCGGATGTTCTTCATCGGACGGATGCCCGGCGACCGCAACCTGCTTAGCCTCGACGCAAGCCTTGTGATCCCGACACGTGTCCTCCGCTTTGAAGCATCTCGGCGCCAGCGACCAGAGCAATCAGACTGCCCCCCTGGGCGGTTAAACCGGCCCGGGCAATCTGACCGGCCCGGGTGGTCTGACTGCCCCTCCAGGGCGGTTGAACTGTCCTAGGTGGCCGCACCTCCTCGTCGAGTCTTCGGCCTCGGTTTTGTGGCTCAACCGAGTAACCAAGTGGTTTTCTGGTGAACCACTGCAAACCCCACGAACTCGGTGTAGCCTCCGCCAATCTCTACTCATGACTTGGCTCCCACGTAGTCCCGGCTCGACCTTGGTTTTGAGACTCTACCAAGAAACCGTCCACGACTTCATCTTGCTTGTTCATGCCACCATGCAGCCCGCACTTGACCCCCGCCGGCCACCGGTCCCTCGAACGAAGCCTACTTGTCTTCTCCACACCTGGAGGCCTCATCGGTGATGACCTTTCGCTCTTGTTCTTCACCTGCACCAACACGAGTCAAGCCGCAACCTGCACCTGCAATACTTAGCCAAGAATCAGTCCACACAACATTGTCAATCACTCATCACACAAGGAAGTGACCATCCACCGGTTCTCGAACCACACATGGTCCTCTCAACATGCATTGAGGAACGATTTCTAGGCGTAATTTACTTAGTTCGCTGGACAAGATATCCCTATATGATTCCGAGGACAAGCAGTAGCAATGACTCTTGCGGCTGAGAGCATCCGCAACTACATTGGCTTTGCCGGGGTGGTAATGCACCTCAAGATCGTAATCCTTAATGAGTTCTAACCACCTCCTTTGATGCATATTCAAATCAGCTTGAGTAAAGATATACTTGAGACTTTTATGATCGGTGTAGATATTGCAACGGGTTCCCATTAAGTAATGCCTCTAGATTTTCAAGGCATGAACGACCGCTGCTAGCTCAAGATCGTGAGTTGGATAATTCTTCTCGTGTGGGCAAAGTGCTCTGGAAGCATAAGCAATAACTCGGTTTTCTTGCATAAGGACACAACCCAGACCTGTGCCCGAGGCATCACAATAAACCTCATAGGTCTTGGTGTTATCGAGTTGAGCTAACATTGGGGCGGAAGTTAGGTACTGCTTTAGAGTTTGGAAAGCATTCTCACATTTTTCATCCCACACAAATTTGACTCCTTTCTTCAATAATTAAGTCATAGGTTTGGCGATTTTGGAAAAATCCGGGACAAAGCGACGGTAATGCCCAGCCAACCCAAGAAAGCTTCTAATTTGATGGACGGACTTTGGTGGCTTCCAGTCCATCACCTCTTGTACTTTACTTGGATCCATGGCTATACCTTCACTAGAGATGGTATGCCCCAAGAACTTAACACTATCCAACCAGAATTCACATTTGGAGAACTTGGCATAGGGTTTATGATCCCTCGAACGTTGAAGAACAATGCGAAGATGTTCACCATGCTCTTCTTCACTTTTGGAATAAACCAAGATGTCGTCGATGAAAACCACAACGAATTTATCTAGTTCAGTCATGAACACTGAGTTCA
This sequence comes from Cenchrus americanus, assembly GCA_947561735.1. NCBI lineage: Eukaryota > Viridiplantae > Streptophyta > Magnoliopsida > Poales > Poaceae > Cenchrus > Cenchrus americanus. The sequence goes on from OX387240.1 coordinate 141,380,686, forward strand.
TGAGGTACATGAAGTAGGCAGGTGCATTAGTAAGACCGAAGGACATAACCAGATATTCATACAGTCCATATCATGTGGAGAAGGCGGTCTTAGGAATATCGCAAGGACGAATCTTTATCTAATGATAACCCGACCTAACATCAATTTTGGAAAAGACCTTGGCTCCGGCTAGTTGATCAAACAATACATCAATGCGGGGCAGGGGTATTTATTTTTGATAGTGACCGCATTGAGAGGGCGCTAGTCCACGCGTAGCCTCAAACTATCGTCTTTCTTTTTAACAAAGAGAGCAGGGCATCCCCAAGGAGAAGAACTCGGGCAAATGAAACCCTTGTCCAATAATTCCTAAAGCTGGGTCTTCAACTCAACCAGCTCCTTGGGTGGCATACGATAAGCTCTTTTCGAAATAGGTGTCATACCAGGTTGTAGTTCAATCACGAACTCAATGTCCCGATCCGGTGGCATGCCCGGCAGATCATCAGGAAAGACATCCGGATAGTCACAGACCAATGGGATTTCCTCTAAGTTTGTGGCTATTGAGACATAGGCACTGGGGTCCATAGATCCCCTCAAAGGTAAGTAAAGAGTCGAGGCACCGACACCAGGTGAAGTGATTTCTATTCTTCGTTCAGCAATATTCAATGTTACTTTATGATGTGTCATCCAATCCATTCCCAAAATGACATCTATTCCATCTAGCCCCAAGGTTAAGAGATTGGTCTGGAAGACCTTGCTACCTAGCGGCAAAGGTACACTCTTGACTAGTGTGTTGGAGAATATTTTCCCTCCGGGGGTTGCGATCACTCATTCTTAACTTGGAGCACATTTAGACCCAAGTTGACTTGTGTACTTTGGTTCATAAAACTATGTGTAGCACTGGAATCAAACAAAATCTTAACAGGTTTGCCATGGATAGAGAAGGTACCCGTCGTAACTTCTGCTCCCTCAGGAACTCCCACCATTCTGGTGAAGTTGAGACGACCCTGCTTGACTTGCACAGTATGCTTCTTTCCCTTGTCCTTATTGTTCTGGGGCTGTCCCTGTCCCCGATTTTGCTTCCTGGGTTGAGGATAGGCATTCATAAAATACCGGGTTTCCCACAATTGTAGCAGTGTCCTTCATTGTTGGTGCGGGCAGGTGGGGGTGCATTGGGCCTAGCATTCTGCTGCTGAAAATTTGGGGAACGGAAATTCCCTTGCTGCTGATTTTGGGGAGGTTTCACAACCCAATGTCTAGAATGTTGGTTCCGCTGAAAATTCTGCGGTGCCTTCTGAACTATGCGGAACTTGCGATTAGGCGTGTTGTTAGAGTTGAACGCAGCCTTCCTTTTCTTTGCATTCTGCACCTTCTTCATTGCATTCTCCTGGGATATGGCCAGGTCCACTATCTCATGATAGTTGTTCGTCTTGATGGGGTTCAGCTTTTCACAGAGCTCAGGATCAAGACCCCTACGAAAGCGATCCATTTTCTTGCCATCTGTATCAACATAGTATTCACCATACTGACACAAATTGTTGAATTTCTGTGCATACTGATACACAGAGTCAGAACCCTGCCTCAAGTTCAATAGCTCATTCAACTTCCTCTCCACCATCCCCTTTGGAATGTGATGATTCTTAAACGCAGTCTTGAATCCTGCCCACGTGATCTCATGCCCATTAGGCTGCATCATCTTGAAGTGATCCCACCAAAGCAGGGCCGGACCACGAAGATACATTGCTGCAAACTTAACCTTTCACTCCTCAGAGCATGTCGAGGTGAGAACATCCAACTTGGCTTCAATAGCACGCAACCAAGCATCAGCCTCCAATCGTTCCTCTGCTTTGTGAAAAAGCGGCGGTTTCAGAGCAGAGAACTGAGCATAAGTTACCACTCGAGGACTTCCTCTTGTTGATCATTACGCCGCTGATTCATCTGCTGTTGATTTTGCAGTATCTGGCGCGTCATATCAGCTTGAGCGAGGAGGAAGGTCTCCATAGACGTCATGTTCGGTGGGGAGGTGGTGGCGGCAGGTCGCTACCACTAGCACCACCAAACCCATGGGGAGTACCGCGTGTTGATCCCACCATCTAAAAATTTTGTAATGGAGGTTAGCCACATATCCATAATCTTGCCAAGATAAGCATAAACAAGAAGAACATGTGAAAAGCGTTCCATCCATGCACAATTTCCAGAGAAGACAACCATACGCTCTGTCGTATAAAATTCATATATCGCTGCTCGATTATCGATAGATGCTAATTTTTGGTCAGTAGTAGCAAAATTTCATTCACTACAACTTTGGTATTCAACTGAACCATGAATTCTGACGTTAACATGCCCGAAAAATTAAAATTCCATCTGTCTGTCCAGCCTGAAATTCAGACTACAACCAGTTATAGAAAAAAATTCATATCATCCAAACCGTAAAAGCAATGAGGCTTAAATTTTACGAGCACGCACACAAGGTAATTTCCAACAACTTTGGTTTGCATTTCACAGCCCAGTTATGACCATAAAAAAGTTCAAATTTCCCATTACATACTGCTGCACCCAGATCGAAGCATTCAGCTAGCAGACTTAATTACAACACATGAGCCTAACTTTAGCAAGTCTTCACCTAAGTTACATAGTGGTCAATGGTAGCATCAGGCTACCCAAAAGAATACTCTTCCTACGTTAGCCTATCCCATACACGGACCAAAATCAGGCTACCCGTATGAGTATGAACACCAGTCTATCAACATCTAGTGAGCACCACCCCCACCCGAGGCGGCGCTAGCAGCAGGCGACCCCTCATCCATCCGGTCCAGTGGCAGAGCCTCGGTGTCATCCACCATGGACCGAGCGTCGTCCTGGTCACCCTCCATAGCTCCCAGGGCCGGTGGTGGAACGGGCTGCTGCAGCATCTCAATCAACTCGTTGGTAGCCTCCAAGTCCTGGTCCATGGCCTCGAGCTGTCCATCCATGTCCACCAGTGCCTGGAGGTGAAAAACCTCTCGTCCTTCAACTGATCTAGCTCCTCTTGCTGCTGCTCCCTCTGCTCCTGCAGCCCCACAATGGCATGGAGACGATCAGTGAGCATGTTGACCCACTAAGCGTCACGTGCCACCCAGTTGTCCTCACGGGCCTCCAGCTGTCCGACCCGCAGTCGTGCCTGGGCAAGGTCCCGCTCAAGGCCCATGTAACCAAACGAGAGGGAGCGTAGTTGGTGGGTGCGCACTCCCAGCTCTCCGGCGGAGTCGAGAGCAGAAGTAGTCACCGCGGTGGAAGTAGCACTGCGAAGGGCCTGTAGACGGTACAACGCACCCTCACGCCGACCCATCTCCTGCAGCGCGTCAAGTGGGCGCATGCCGGCCAAAAGGTCGGCCATGTGCCCCATACGGTGCCTCCACGCGGGGTCCTCGCGGTCCACAGTCGGCAGCAGTCCCACCAGTGAGGTAGACACCTCGTTAGTGTGCTGGTCGCAGAAGGAGTTAAGCACTCCCAAGGCAGCCACCTCCAGCATCTCCAACAGCTGGACGCTCACGACGTCCGTGCTCAGGTCGGCCCACTCCGGGTGGTCCGGGTGGAGCGGCACAGACACCTGAACACGGCAGCGGGGCACTCCCAGCTGCGTGGTCTCCACAGCCTCGTAAGTTGGAGGCGTGGGGTACCCTGACGAGCGAAGGGCATCCCACGAGATGCGGGAAAACCCCTCAAGGTGCAGCCCGTCGGTAAGGACTGAACCGTTCGGACGAACCTCCCAGAAAAGCCGTCCAGCCATCTGCATCACAAAACTCCCACTGGTTAGCGTGAGTTAAGAAATGACAGATTCTGTACAGTGCACAAAAATGCATGTAACTCAAAAACTGTTGAGCCAAAAATTCCCAAATTTCACCAGATTATCTCTGAGATATTAGGACACAAGTTTGGTATTCAAAGGTGGAGCTAAAAACAAAAGGAAAATGGTCAAAAAGCTCAAAGTTCATATTGCTGTCACCCAGAAATTCCAGCCAACAGCACTGCACTAAACAGAGCATAACATCAAATTCCTTTCCTCAAAATTCTTGAATTTTTTACAGTAGATCCACAAGAAGATTTAGAGCAACTTTTCTATCTAGCACTTTGCCTGGAAACTGCTCCCAAAAGACAGCTAGATCAAACCTTAGGAAAAGATCCTAGCTTGAATTTGGTTGATCCAAATTATACGAAATTTTTACAGAATACCCTTTAGAAGATTTTGAGTCTTTTTCTTAGCTGATTTTTGAAGAAAACTTGTTATATTGATCGGTAAAAGAATTCCAGACCAGCAGCTTGTTCACATGCTAACTAGATGGACCTTATATGCTTTTTGACAGATTTTGATGAAGTTTTAACTTTAAGTTTTAAACTTTAAGGTTGCTGTTCACTTATGATTTTTAACATGATGCAAGCACCTATGCGTCCTCACAAACAATTCCTTGTCAACACAAAGTTAGTGCCGGTGGCACCGCAATTAAGCTCTCCCAATAATAGCTAGTTGAAAGCTAAACCAAAGAAGTTACCAGATCTAACGAGTCGCGGTTAGTGTACCTGCAGAAAATCACAGAACATCCCGAACCTTCCATGCCAGCACTCATGAAAGCGTCCACATACATTACTGTTCACCTATAGAAACGACATCCATGCATAAAGCTGCAGCATGGATAGCATCCTATTTAAGACTCTGACGCGACGTGAGTGCCCATTGGAATAGACCTCACTCATCCCTCACAGGACCTCCCTGTGGTACCATCACGTATAAGACACGTGACGAGACTCAGACGCGACGTGGCACCCATTGGAATAGGTCCCACTAGTCCCTCACAGGACTTTCCTGTGGTACCACCACGTATAAGACACGTGATGAACTAGTATGGTTCGACAAGAAAGTAAGTCTTGACTGAAAGTAATGTGCTGGAAGTTAGTCTAGATAAAATATAGTTAACTAGCCACAAGAAAAACCCAAAAACCTCTAGGTCCTCTCGGACTAACCATCCTTAGCGTCTCTAACGTATTTTGGAAAGAACAACTTAATCTTGCCAGTTTTATTCCAAAACATGTTGTCAAGGGTGTATTAAGACCTCTGGTGTACAAGTGAAGCTCTGATGCCAGCTGTGATAGAACCGCTCAAATTAATTCCATATTATTGCCTAAACCACTCCTCTTGTCCATTAAGCAATAATATAGAAGTAACTTGTCATCTCTGCCGGCTCAAACCCGGTAAATCACATACATCAAAGGATCGACAATTGTACATCAAACTCACACGAAGGCGAGTCCAGAGATAAACAAGTCACAAGTTATTACATAACATCCTTCAAAGGTTCATTATTACAAACCGAATCTTTAACATAAAGGTAAATATTTCCGAGTTCGAAACACAGCGGAAATAAAATACTAAACGGCACAAGCAACATCACACGAGGCCATCTGTGATGCCACTAAGCACTATCATACTCCCACTCGTACTCTCAACCGGGTAGGAGAGAACCAGGCCACGGAAAGCCATCATCACATACATCATCACCTGAAAAACATCAAAAAAAGCAAGGCTGAGTATACTAATACTCAGCAAGACTTAACCGTCGGGTGATTGGAAAATCACCAACTCTCTAGACATGCAAGGCTTTATGGCCGGTGGGTTGTTTTGCTGAAAAGTAACAAAGAGTATGTCCTTACTTTCGGATTTTAGCTCCAATTACTAATCATTTAACCATTACTAGATTAGCCAACTAATTCAAGCAAGGGTTGTGCAATACCAATTAAACAAGTTTACAAATTCCTTCTCAATTCCATCATTAAGGGACATATAGTGGATGGTTAAGCAGTCTCAGATAACGGTGAGAGCCCGACGATCGATCGATTAGTAACCTTGCAAGGTGGACCTAAACATATGGGAGAATGTATACACCAAGAATGCTAAATAAAACCAAAGGGGTGGGGTATACACCAACCAGGCATGCGTCCTCACAAACAATTCCTTGTCAACACAAAGTTAGTGCGGTGGCACCGCAATTAAACTCTCCCAATAATAGCTAGTTGAAAGCTAAACCAAAGAAGTTACCGGATCTAACGAGTCGCGGTTAGTGTACCCGCGAAAATCACGGAACATCCCGAACCTTCCATGCCGCACTCATGAAAGCGTCCACACACATTACCGTTCACTATAGAAACGACATCCATGCATAAAGCCGCAAAGCATGGATAGCATCCTATTTAAGACTCTGACGCGACGTGAGTGCCCATTGGAATAGACCTCACTCATCCCTCACAGGACCTCCCTGTGGTACCATCACGTATAAGACACGTGACGAGACTCAGACGCGACGTGGCACCCATTGGAATAGGTCCCACTAGTCCCTCACGGACTTTTCTCGTGGTACCACCACGTATAAGACACGTGATGAACTAGTATGGTTCGACAAGAAAGTAAGTCTTGACTGAAAGTAATGTGCTGGAAGTTAGTCTAGATAAAATATAGTTAACTAGCCACAAGAAAAACCCAAAAACCTCTAGGTCCTCTCGGACTAACCATCCTTAGCGTCTCTAACGTATTTTGGAAAGAACAACTTAATCTTGCCAGTTTTATTCCAAAACATGTTGTCAAGGGTGTATTAAGACCTCTGGTGTACAAGTGAAGCTCTGATGCCAGCTGTGATAGAACCGCTCAAATTAATTCCATATTATTGCCTAAACCACTCCTCTTGTCCATTAAGCAATAATATAGAAGTAACTTGTCATCTCTGCCGGCTCAAACCCGGTAAATCACATACATCAAAGGATCGACAATTGTACATCAAACTCACACGAAGGCGAGTCCAGAGATAAACAAGTCACAAGTTATTACATAACATCCTTCAAAGGTTCATTATTACAAACCGAATCTTTAACATAAAGGTAAATATTTCCGAGTTCGAAACACAAATGGCGGAAATAAAATACTAAACGACCGTTGACGGATAAAAGACGTATCCCTCTACGATCCGCAAGCGTACGGACCCCACACCTTTTTCACCACGGGATTCCCAAGGTTCTTGTCAATCCGCGGAGCAAGGGGATTACAAGCGTTCGATCAACAACGACACACTAGCTACTAAAACCCTAACTACTATTATACTAGAAAAACACTAAACTTCACTAGAGAGAATGATAAACGATCAAGAGAGAAGACACTCGCCCACGGGTCTACGATACTAGAGCATGCAATCGCTTAAAGACATGAAAAACCAATCTAATCTATCGGGGTTGTGACCACGGTTTCGCCCTTTCCCTCCTCTCGTACTGTCACTACGCGAAGGTAATCATGACTAGACCTTTGATGGCCACGGCGTATTGAATGGATCCAAGGAAGCATTGAGGCCTATACTCCCTTTACGGCATGGTAGCTAACCTTAAGCATGAAAGTATATTCAACACAAGATGATAGATAGATAATCCAACAAAGTGCGATTACATCTCAATATCGATTACAACCCATGGACGAATGAGAAGATTACCCCATCAAGGTGCTGGTCATGGCACCGTTGATCATGGTTTCCCTTCCGCCGGTGTCTTCCTCCTTCTCCACGAGAGGGTGCTTCCTTCGAGGTGGTTGATCTCCGGTAGGAGATCCTCCTCCTCTCTCTCTAGCTTGGAGATGGCCTTCTCGGTGCGAATAAACTCCTCTCTCGTCCGTTGGCGGCGCGTCGGGGGTTTTAGGGTCGAAGATCCTTCGAGGGCAAGGAAGACGGGACCGAACCGGTGCCCGAAGTGGGCCGGGCCGATCCGACCGGGCCGGCCGGCCCGTGCCCGGTTTCGGCCCGGTTCGGTCGCCCTTTTTGCTCCGTGGGTCCTCGTGCACTTATCTACTTCGCCCCCTCCACTTGGATGATTTTGACGCCGTTATCCTCGCGATCAAGATGGAGACTCTCTTTGCATGAAGTTTGATCTTTTACGCTTCAATCCCCGGGGTGTTCCTCGTAGCACTTCGGTCCTTACCACCATTGGAAGTAATTTCGGCGAGCTCATGAACACGAACAAGACTCCATGAATGCTCCTTTGAACTTATTGCGAATCCGTCCTTTATGTCCATGTTTTCCTACATAAACACAACACTTCCAAATGCATGCACAAAGATGAACTTGTTATATGATTAGTGTGCCTAGTGGCGGGTTAGTTCAATAATAAAATCCAAACCAAAGTGTAATGAACATGCTAGGTGCACCAAAATACACCGTCAATATCTCCCCCACACTTAGCTCTTGCTCGTCCTCGAGCAAGTACTCGTAAAAGAACTTCGTCCAAGGAGTGTAATCGTGTACCACTTATCCCTCTTCACAAGTTAGTCAATCCCTTCATCTTTAATACATAAACACAAAGTAATGATAATCAATCATAAACATGGGCGTTTAGAATTTTTACCACGTCAAGATTTACCCCACAACTCAAACTCTTCACTCGAAGCTTTCAATTTCAGCCATACTTACTTCTTTGCTTCCATCGGAGGGTTTTTATGGTTTTCAAAACAAAAATTCCCGCAACAAGTGTTAGACAAAAACATTTCTCCAAGCTCTCTCAAGTCACTCATATGAAGTGGCTATCCTAACCAAATTTTATAAAACTCTCACCTCCCATTAATCTCTCATATATTATGTAAAGTGGAGCTATAGGTAGGGCTAGCGCAATCAACACAAGTATTGTCAAACTAAGAACTTCCTCTAATGGTCGTCTACCTTTCAAAGCCAATGATCATGAGAATTAACCATATGTAGGGATATCAAGGATGAGAAGATTTAGAATGGTGGACATGTGCAAGGGCAAAAGAAAATTGTGACTTCAAGGCACCGATGATGTCCTCGTTGTCGGATTGCACATGGTTGGAAATAGAGTAAAAGTTTCGTCTCACAATCAACGTGACATCCTTCCTTACACTTTATTATTTTTCTTTCACTTGATCCATCCCTCTCATATCTTCATTGCTAACTCATCTTTCTCTCTTTATTTTTCTTCTTTCATATGATTTTTTTTCTTCTTTTTTTCTTTCTTTTCCATACACATACTTTTTCTCTTTATTTTTCTCTCTCTTGACATCTTTTCAAAGCTTTCAATTCTCCCTTTTCTCGCATGCACACAATCTGAAATTTTTAAATAAATCATGCTAGAGACGAGACGAAACTTTGAAAATAGGTTGTGTTCAAGGAATACGATGTTCAAAAGAGATGTATAAGGTTGGGTATGGAATCCAGTGATATACATGACTTTCGTTATGAAAGTCACGAACTGAATAAATGACGAGGCTAGCAACAAAAGATAAGCACAAGGACATGATCATTGCTTGAAATTAAAACTAACCAAGAGAGAAGGGTCCTAGCCTAACTCATCGTGCTAATCACACTTATGGTGGAGCGAAAAAAAAAAACAAACTTGGCTTTGGATAGGAATTTTTTTTATACTCTCAACTTGGAAAAAGAGGTTTTGCTAACCTTTATTACAAGGGTTTTAATATAATTTTCAGAACTGAAATCCTCCAATTTTTAGCATCGAACATAGCACAACTAGCATGTGAAGCTCAAGATCGAAGTGCGGTATGGGTACTTTAAGTAGTAGCGATTCCACTAAGCACCACGGTAAACGATTTTCAAACCACATACTTGTGTTCATATATCAAGAATCGAAGATTAAACAAACAAGTAAATAAAGATAAACAATACATAAAACACAAAGATATATATAAGACTCTTTTTATTTGGTTTTCTTGACTCAACACTAATTTAAGACACTTGCAAAAATTTAAAAACAGACTCGAAAAAACTAAAGACTCATTAAAACACTAAGACTCTCACACGAAGATTAAACCGAACCTAAACTTGAAGTTCAAAAGCTAAGGCTAGCGAGCTAGCTCTCCCCCACACTTAAAATATACGACGTCCTCGTCGTATCTTACAAAAACCAAAGGGGAAAACTAGATCTAATGATACTTCGAGCAAGCTTTGCACCACTTGCCTCTCATGTTTCCAACCATGCCGAAAAGCTTGCGCACGTTACGGTTAAGGAACTTGTAGTCATCTTCAACTACGCGCTCCAAGTCCTCCATACGCTGCTTCATCGCTTCCATGGTTTGAAGACATTCGTCGGCCGACGCGTAGAGAGCCGCGATGGATTGACGGCAAACTCGACAGCACACCGGATGCAATCCGAAGGGGTCGTCGTCGCCATAATCTCTACCGTTGTCACCACCGTCGTCGCCACCTCCATTGTTGTCGCCTTCGCCACCGCCATTGCCGTTGCCGTTAGGGCCTTCGGGAGTCCTTTCATAGGGTTGCTCACCCCAATCATCATCATCTCTACCGGCAGCCGCCCACGAGCTCGGGCTACGATCGTCGGAGTAGTCGCTATCCCCATAATCCTTAGGCTCCGGCGACACCTCCTTGTAATCCTTACGCTTGATGCCTTGGAGACGTGCCGACCTTCGAACGGGTGTAGGGACCTTCTCTCCTTTGACGGGGTAGCGAGATGCAAGAGCTCCGGTCGGGACACGTCCTCCGCAACGGATACGTGCGGTCCTCTTGACGGGTAGCTTGACCTCGCATCGCATCGCCTCCTCCATCGATGGCTTCTTGGCTTCTACCTCCAACTCTAAGCTTTTTGGAGGCTCAATGGCTGCTACAAGGGTGCAACACATTGCTTGAAAGGATTGATTCTCGAGCTCCCAATTCGGCCAAATATATAGTCCCGAGAGAAAAGCCCCGGGAACCTTATTTTCCTTTTTTACACTTCCCTTAAAATTTTCCCGACCAAACAAGGAAGTCGAAAAGGAGCGGTTCGGGCGAAATTCGGGGACATCGGGCGTCGGGCCCCCCTTGGGCCGGTCCGATCGGGCCGGCCGGCCCACCCCGCCTCGGGGGCGGGCCGGTCCGGTTTTTTTGCACACCGCCCTATTTTTTCGTCCTCGGCCCATGGGAAAAAGTTGGCCCGGTTAATCTTCGCGAAAAACTCCGAGAAAGCTAAAAGAATAATTATTTACGAGAAGTTGGTGCCTTGTTTTTCGTCCTAGGCGGGACGTTCGGGCTCTTCCTCCATGGTAAAGACGTCAACATGATGAATGGGCACGATGTCGGGTTCGTAGTAAACCTTAAGCCGCTGTCCACTCACCACAAATTGATCGCCGTTTATATCCATAATGGTTACCGCTCCGTTGGAGAACACCGAATGCACAACATAAGGTCCGTCCCACTTGCTTTGCAATTTCCCCTTTCCGAAGGTTTTAAACCTCGAATTGTAGAGGAGGACCTTATCTCCTTCTTTAAATTCTTTTTTCTTCAATCTTTTATCATACCACCTTTTGATTCTCTCCTTGTATATGCTTGCGTTTTCATAAGCTTTCAACCTCAACTCCTCTAGCTCGCTTATTTGAATTCTCCGTTTCACCACCGCGGCATCGAGATCAAGGTTCATCTCTTTTATCGCCCAATAGGCTTTATGTTCCAACTCAACCGGAAGGTGGCAAGCTTTTCCATAGACGAATTGATAGGGGTTCATACCTATCGGTGTTTTAAACGCCGTTCGATAAGCCCATAAAGCTCCGTCTAATTTCTTTGACCAATCCTTGCCTCCCTTCTCTATGGTCTTGTTAAGTATGCTTTTTAATTGCCTATTTGACGTCTCCGCTTGTCCGTTGGTTTGTGGGTGATAGGCCGTGGAGACCCTATGCTCAATTCCCAACTTGGACAAGCACCTTTTGAAGTTCTTCCGGTGAAATGAGTTCCTCCATCACTTATCAAGATTCTCGGTGTACCGAAACGAGGGAAAATCACGTTCTTGATCATAGTGATGGACTCCTCCGTGGAAGCTTTACGACATGGTATAGCCTCTACCCACTTGGATACATAATCAACCATAACAAGTATGTACTCGAATCCAAATGAGTTTTTAAAAGGCCCCATGAAGTCTATGCCCCATACATCGAATATGTCGACTTGCAAGTTGTATTTCAAAGGCATAGAATTCCTTTGAGAGATGTTTCCGGTTCTTTGGCATTCGGGGCATGACGCAACATATCTTTTAGTATCTTCATGCATCTCCGGCCAATAGAATCCGCTCGACCACACTTTGGCTTCGGTTCGAAAATGGCTATAATGCCCACCGTACTCCGCCGAGTGGCACTTCCTTAGAATCTCAAGCCTCTCTTCTCTTGGCACACATCTTCTCATCACTCCATCATTGCCTAGCTTGAAGAGGTATGGTGCATCCCAAAAATATTTCTTACTTTCGAAATTATCTTTCTTTGAGTGTTTTTGTCTAGATGATCGAGGGGCATCTTTCGAATTGCTCGAATGATGTCGATCATCCAAGTATCTTTATCAAGCACTCTATAGAGGTGGTCATCTCTCATCTTATCTTCTATGGGCTCTTTATCATCTTGCCCACGATTCATCCTAGACAAATGATCGGCCACAACATTCTCCACCCCCTTTTTATCACGAATTTCAACATCAAACTCTTGGAGAAGAAGGATCCAACGAATCAAACGTGGTTTAGCTTCCTTCTTAGCCAAGAGATACTTTATGGCTGCGTGATCGGTGTAAACAATGACTTTCGAGTTCACGATGTAAGATCTGAATTTTTCGAAAGCGAATACCACCGCTAGCAATTTTTTTTTCCGTAGTAGCGTAATTTAATTGTGCCCCACTAAGAGTTTTGCTAGCGCGAAAACGGCGTGAACTCGGCCTTCCTTTCTTTGTCCCAAGACCGCGCCTACGGCGTAGTCACTTGCGTCACACATGATCTCGAAAGGTTGGCTCCAATCCGGAGGTTGGATGATGGGAGCACTCACCAACGCCTTTTTCAAGGTCCGAATGCCGCTAGACACTTCTCATCAAAGTCGAAAGCCACATCCTTTTGAAGAAGGTGCGTCAAAGGCTTAGTGATCTTCGAGAAGTCCTTTATAAATCTTCTATAGAATCCCGCATGGCCTAGAAAGCTCCTTAAGGACTTAATATCCGTAGGAGGTGGGAGTTGCTCAACCGTCTCTACCTTAGCCTTGTCCACTTCAATTCCTCTCTCGGATATAACATGTCCGAGCACTATGCCTTGCTTAACCATGAAGTGGCACTTTTCCCAATTTAAAACCAAATCTACCTCCGCACACCTTGTAAGGACCTTTTCTAAGTTTGCTAAGCAATCCATGAACGTCTTCCCGTAAACGGAAAAATCATCCATAAACACTTCAACAATCTCTTCGATGAATTCCGAAAACACGGCCATCATGCAACGTTGAAAAGAGGCCGGAGCGTTGCATAGGCCGAAGGGCATCCTCCTATATGCAAACGTTCCGTAAGGACACGTAAACGTTGTCTTATGTTGATCTTCCGGTGAATAGGAATTTGCATGAACCCCGAGTATCCATCGAGAAAGCAAAAATAAGCGTGGTTTGCTAACCTCTCGAGCATCTCGTCTATGAACGGTAGGGGGAAGTGATCTTTCTTCGTCGCTTTGTTAAGCTTACGGTAATCGATACACATCCGCCACCCGGTCACGGTTCTTTGCGGTATCAATTCGTTCTTCTCATTCTTCACCACGGTCAAACCTCCTTTCTTCGGTACACAATGTACCGGCTCACCCATTCGCTATGTGGAACCGGGTAGATGATTCCGCATCAAGTAACTTGATAACCTCTTTCTTTACTACCTCTCGCATGGCATGGGTTAGCCTCCTTTGATGGTCCACTACAGGCTTACATTGGTCTTCCATTGGTATACGATGAGTGCAAAAGGCCGGGCTAATACCTTTGAGATCATTGATTGAATATCCAATCACCTTCCTATGTTTTTTTAATAAAATCAGCAACGCTTCATTTTCTTCGGGGCTCAACTCGTCGCTCACAATGACCGGATAGGTTTTGTCCGGCCCCAAAAATTCATATTTTAATCCCTTGGGCAAAGGTTTAAGGTCTACTTCGGGCACTTGTGGCTCCTCGGGTTTGATTTCTCCTATGTCTTCGAACTTCTCTTCCTCCACGCTTCCATCATGCGGCTCTAAGCCTTTTGTTGCTTCCTCTAGTTCTTCATCTTGTTGATTACTAATTTGATTTTCCATCGCTCTTTGCAGCGGGTCTCTAAGGGTTTCAACAAAACAAAGACTATCTATCTCTTCTATTTCTTCATCTTCGGGAGGAAAAGGAGTAAGGTGTTTAGAAGCACGAAGAAAGTTATATGTGTACTTTGTTCCATTAAGGATCATTGTTACTTTGCCTTCTCCGGCATCTAACACGGCATCAACCAACTTAAGAAAAGGCCTACCTAAGATTATATGATCGGAATTACTATGGTAAGCGTCAATAACAAAGAAATCGGTTGGTATAGTTTCTAGAGATTTTTACTTTCATGTTGCAAGCAATACCTAGAGGTTGGATAGTTCTACCATCTCCCATAATTAATTTCATTGATGTTGGAGCTAAGTCTAGGTTGTGGTATTGAACTTTATCGTAAATTTTAGAAGATAGAACACTTACTTGGGCTCCGATGTCGCATAAAGCTTTGCATTGAACTCCGTTGATCTCGCAACTCAAGTGCGGCGTCATCTTCTCTTCTTCTTCGGATCCGATCGAATAAATTTCAGCAAGGCGAGCGTATGGTGATGCTTCGGGCTTGATCCCCATGATCCTCTTCACCTCGGCAATATGTTCCGGATCCACCACGTCATCTCCAAAGAGCTTTTCAAAAATCTCACCGGTGGTTTCGAGGTCGTATGAATTTTCAGCTTTCCTCTCCGGTGGGAAATCTACTTCCAATGCTCTTGCCATTCCCTTTTGATTAGGGAACGGTCTTCTCTTGTCGAATACTTCTCCGTAATCAATAGGAACTCAATCCATTGGTTCGAACTCCCTTAGTGGCTTCGCGCTTGACATGCTTCTCTTGTTCGTCTCATTTGGTGCGACGAAGTCGACGTTTGGTGTAGTTCTTGACTTGATGTGTTCTTGCTCAAGCTTCTCCATGATTGGCTCCTCTCTTGTGACTTCCGGGTTGCCTCTTTAGAAAAATCAGCAAGCTTTTTCTTCCTTGAATTGAATTCCGGCTCTTCCGCAAGTCTTGTTTCCCAATCTCTTCGCATGGCAGCCGCTTTGCTAACTTTTTGTAGAAGTTGGGCGCTTTCCGTGAGTGTTTTCTCCATGAGATCCCCACCCGCACACATTTCGACGTGTCGCATGCAACTAGGGGTTAGGGAAAAGAAAAATGTATGCAAGAGTACGTCACCGGTGAAGCCGAGTTTTGGTCCTTGTTCGATTAATTCATTAAACCTATCCGAGGCTTGGTCTATCCCTTCCTCTTCTCCTTGCATAAAATTGATCACTTGCCTCCTTAGATGTTGAACCTTGCTCATTGGAAAGAACTTCTCGCAAAACTTCTTTGTCAACTTGTTCCAATTGCCTTCAACTTCAAAGGACGCAACCGAATACCATGTCTTTGCTTTGCCGGCAAGTGAGTAGGGAAAGAGATTCCATTTGAACCATTCATCGGGAACTCCTTCTTGACGCACCGTGTTGCATATTGTCGTGAAATCCCTTATGTGTCTATATGGGTTCTCCTCAACCATCCCTTCAAATGGGTTTTCCGTCACCATCTTCATGATCTTGGATTTAATTTCATACTTGGTCGCTTCGAGCTTCGAATCCGACTCTTGTACCTTTATGTCTTCACATCGAGGGCTAGCGTAATCCCTTAATGATTTCTCCGGTTCTTCCACGGGTTGATTAACGAACTCCATCTAGACAATAAGATAAAAACAAAAACAAAAAAGAAACAAGTGTTTTTCCGATAATATATGTTAGATAAAGCAAATAAAAGATAAACTAAAATATAAAACTAAGTTAGATGCAAATCAAACGATGTAAACTAACTTGCTCCCCGGCAACGGCGCCATAAAAAGGGGCTTGTTGACGGATAAAAGACGTATCCCTCTATGATCCGCAAGCGTACGGACCCCACACCTTTTTCACCACGGGATTCCCAAGGTTCTTGTCAATCCGCGAGCAAGGGGATTACAAGCGTTCGATCAACAACGACACACTAGCTACTAAAACCCTAACTACTATTATACTAGAAAAACACTAAACTTCACTAGAGAGAATGATAAACGATCAAGAGAGAAGACACTCGCCCACGGGTCTACGATACTAGAGCATGCAATCGCTTAAAGACATGAAAAACCAATCTAATCTATCGGGGTTGTGACCACGGTTTCGCCCTTTCCCTCCTCTCGTACCGTCACTACGCGAAGGTAATCATGACTAGACCGTTGATGGCCACGGCGTATTGAATGGATCCAAGGAAGCATTGAGGCCTATACTCCCTTTACGGCATGGTAGCTAACCTTAAGCATGAAAGTATATTCAACACAAGATGATAGATAGATAATCCAACAAAGTGCGATTACATCTCAATATCGATTACAACCCATGGACGAATGAGAAGATTACCCCATCAAGGTGCTTGGTCATGGCACCGTTGATCATGGTTTCCCTTCCGCCGTGTCTTCCTCCTTCTCCATGAGAGGGTGCTTCCTTCGAGGTGGTTGATCTCCAGCCGGAGATCCTCCTCCTCTCTCTCTAGCTTGGAGATGGCCTTCTCGGGTGCGAATAAACTCCTCTCTATCCGTTGGCGGCGCGTCGGGGGTTTTAGGGTCGAAGATCCTTCGAGGGCAAGGAAGACGGGACCGAACCGGTGCCCGAAGTGGGCCGGGCCGATCCGACCGGGCCGGCCGGCCCGTGCCCGGGCCGGCCCGGCCGGTTCGGTCGCCCTTTTTGCTCCGTGGGTCCTCGTGCACTTATCTACTTCGCCCCCTCCACTTGGATGATTTTGACGCCGTTATCCTCGCGATCAAGATGGAGACTCTCTTTGCATGAAGTTTGATCTTTTACGCTTCAATCCCCGGGGGTGTTCCTCGTAGCACTTCGGTCCTCACCACCATTGGAAGTAATTTCAGCGAGCTCATGAACACGAACAAGACTCCATGAATGCTCCTTTGAACTTATTGCGAATCCGTCCTTTATGTCCATGTTTTCCTACATAAACACAACACTTCCAAATGCATGCACAAAGATGAACTTGTTATATGATTAGTGTGCCTAGTGGCGGGTTAGTTCAATAATCAAATCCAAACCAAAGTGTAATGAACATGCTAGGTGCACCAAAATACACCGTCAACAACGACATAAGCAACATCACACGAGGCCATCTGTGATGCCACTAAGCACTATCATACTCCCACTCGTACTCTCAACCGGGTAGGAGAGAACCAGGCCACGGAAAGCCATCATCACATACATCATCACCTGAAAAACATCAAAAAAAGCAAGGCTGAGTATACTAATACTCAGCAAGACTTAACCGTCGGGTGATTGGAAAATCACCAACTCTCTAGACATGCAAGGCTTTATGGCTGGTGGGTTGTTTTGCTGAAAAGTAACAAAGAGTATGTCCTTACTTTCAGATTTTAGCTCCAATTACTATTCATTTAACCATTACTAGATTAGCCAACTAATTCAAGCAAGGGTTGTGCAATACCAATTAAACAAGTTTACAAATTCCTTCTCAATTCCATCATTAAGGGACATATAGTGGATGGTTAAGCAGTCTCAGATAACGGTGAGAGCCCGACGATCGATCGATTAGTAACCTTGCAAGGTGGACCTAAACATATGGGAGAATGTATACACCAAGAATGCTAAATAAAACCAAAGGGGTGGGGTATACACCAACCAGGCGGTTCCCAACCGTCCTCAGTTCGGGATCAAGTCCACAGTTCCTGGTAAAAGGTTATCCGGCCACGGTAGCTGACCGTCCGAATCACCTATGTACCACTGCCTATCTGACCGTCCGGATCCACCTATGTCTGCCTGGGTGTAGTGGCAAAGAGTTCCCTTGCCGGATCAGGAAAGTACTAAGCTTACCAGTCCCATTCCTGACAAATGTTTAGTACGTTCAAAAGCTTAACCACTAACATCTATTGACCGGAGTCGGTCCCATGCTCTTACCACATGAGCCGATAAGTTCAACAAATCTTATGATTCCAACATAAGAGACCTATAGCTCGTGAGTGACGGTCATCACTCGACTTCTACCGTGGTCCTAAGCATGGCAACTAGCGACCTGACATGCTAGTATTTGAACATAGGAACCTAGGATCATGCATCTAAGGTTTCAAATCAACTCCTTAATGTAAATGCACAAGCATCACATAAAAGAAAAAGTTGCAGGAGTTAACAAAAATAGGTTATGCTCCTGGGCTTGCCTTCACTGGCAAAGTTAGAAGCGAGATCCTCTGAACTTTGGTTCGTGTCTTGCTGCACTTCCACCACGTTCACTTACCCCTCAGCTGGTTCTCCCTCAGACTCAGGAACTAGCTCGTAGTTTCCATCGGGAAGTTCTATATGATATGTAGATGCATTATGATTCGAGTATACAAACTTAAGAAATTAAATTCAGTTCTGAATTCAAAGATAAACATAGGTGGTTTTGTTGGTCATATTCACCTTAACAAGTTTTTAATTAAACTTTTCTTCACCAAGGATAAGTGGATGGGTGTGAAACTTTTTATTGCTTAATGGTGACTCTGTACACATATAAGCTCATTAGTTAAGTAAACTTCACTAAAGTGTTTTGGGGCTGTTCCAGAGATGGTTTTATAAATTTCAAGCTTGAATTTAAGCTGCAAATGGAGATAGGTCTGTTTTTCCCTTTATTTGTTCCTTTAAAGCTCGATTACTAGGAATTTCAATTCTGGCAAATATATACACAAACTAACCACGAAATTTTACCAGCATGCACATAACAGCAATACATAAGTTTTGACAAAAAATGAGGCAAAACAAGGCTACAAAACAATTATGATAAAAGCAACAAGCTTAAGCTACTAGGAGCATGAATAAATCATAAAACAAAATTATACATTGCATCTGAGGCTATAACTTGGCACACAACATGATAAGGACATATTTAGCTCACACACAAACAATTACATCCATTGCTGCAGTAGAAATATGGATTTGAATTTAACTCAAACTAGCCACCATAAATTAGCAGAGCAATCTACACATGTCAAAATATCATCTCTGATTTATGAAACATACTATTAAGCATTACAGAGCTACAGCAGAAAGTTCGAAGGCATTTGATCAACAGATAAATTTAAACAATTCCTAAATGGAGAACAGGCTGAAATCAATATAAATGCATAACTGAAGATATACACATGATTTAAGTGCCATTTTCCCACACAATTCCAGGAATGATAATATTGACAACATATCCAAAATTCACATTCATTGAATTTATACTTTCCAAGTTATTTCAAATTTTCTCAAACTGATCAATTCAAATTCATTTAAAAACTACACTGAAATTTGAAAACTTCCTTTCTAGAAAAGTTAGTTTTCTTAACAAGGATTCCAGAATAGTTAAGTTTGCATTTTTACGATTTTCCTGTGATTTTATATCGATTTTACAAGGTTCAACTTGTTAACCCTAGATCTGTAGATGTCGTTTTGCAGAAAGGCCCCCGGATCGAAAACCGAGATTACAATCGGGTTCTTAGAAGCGGAACGAGGCTGGCCGGTGGCGAGGGGTGGCCGGACTCCGGTGAGTGAGCGGCTAGGGTGGGGTTTGGACTCACCCTCGGTCGCTTGGTGGGGTTGGTTCGGCGGGAAACAGCTCCGGCGACGGTCGGCGGCGAGGGAGGCGGTGGTCGGCCGCAGCGACCGCAATGCCGGCGAGCAGGCGAGTTGACCGGCCAAAGCACGTGCACGGGAGGGTCCAAGGGGTGCAGGTGGAGGCTTCAACGGCGCTTGAACTCGAGTAGGGGCGGTGGACCACGGGGCGCACCGGCGAGCTCGCGCGGCGGCGACGGCGGACGCGGAGGAGCGGCGTGGTGCGGCGCCCGAGCAAATGCGAGGGAGGAGGGGTGCGTGGGGCGTCGGGAGGGCCTAATGGCGTGCATGCATGCCGGGTGGCTCGGCCGGCCGGGCCCGGGCGTGTGGGCGCGACGCGTGGCCGTGGCGACGGCGCGCACACGGCGCGCGCCCGGCCGTCGGTAGCGCGCGCATGCGGCGTGCGGGCGTGCGGGCGGGCGGGCTCGAGGCCATGGGTCCGACCGACGAAGACCGATGTGTGGTCATCATCGTGACGGCGTACGGACGGCGGGGCGGTGTGGGCCCGGTGCGCGGCGCCGGCGCGCGGGCGCCGACGGCGCGGCGTCGCGCGCGGAGCGCGCTCCGGCGTCCCAGCCCGAAATAAATTTGCTGTACCCTACATTGACCGATTCAAACTCAGAAACTTTGAACTAAAGTTCAAATTCGCCAAATACGAAAGTTGTAGACCAGATAACCCTCTCCAACTTCCGTAAAGGCCGACCGGTCAAATTCTCAGCAGATTTGGAGATAAACTTCTTCAAAGTTGCAGATTTGTATGGCTCGGTTAAACTATTCAACAGGGCTTTGACTGAGTTTTTGAGGGCTCGAACCTCAGAATTTGAAATGCCAGTAATGCAATGAAATGTGTTCCCGGAAAAACTGAGCAACTTGGTGTTGGCCGATTTTGAAGTTCTATATTGAAATTTTGAGAACGTGCAAGAAAACTAATCCAACATTTAAGGAGCACTTGGGGTTTGACCATGGTTTGGGATTTTGACCAAGGTCTTTTGTGCAAAAGTGTGACCAACAATGTCAAACATGCTTAGGGACTAATTAACCTTGATTGACAAACTAGGTGATGTCATTAGCACAATTAAACATCAGGGATGTCACATTGCCATCTGTCTTCAACTTGTGCTTGTAGTTGTCCCTATTCTCGACCATCTCGGAGCAGTCAGTGACGAAGTGTCCCAGCTTGCCGCACTGGAAGCAAGTCCTCATGTACCTCCTCATGTTCACCCGGTTCTCGTGCATCCTCTAAAACTGCCTGGTCAGCAGCGCCAGCTCATCCTCTCCAAGCACGTCGAACTCCTCATCTGCATAGTCATCAAAGAGGATAAGGAGAACATCCTAGTGGACGGGTTAGCATTAGACTTTCCTTTCGAGCCACCGATGAGGGCGAGACTATGAGTCAGTCGGGCCCTCAATCTTGGCTGTCAAGCCTCGATCCACCTCAGTCGACTTGAGCTTCGAGAATAGCTCGTTCACGATCGGAGTGTCATACTTCTTCGAGCCACAATGGCCTCGAACTTTCCGCCCCAAACCGTACGATCCAACGAGTGTAAGAGCTTGACGGCTCTATCATGATCATCGTACGGGAGCACGTCCACATTGGCCCTCATGTTGTTCACCACCACCGTAAACCTCTGAAACAAGGCATCGATGGACTCACCGGGGAGACGAGTGAAGTTCTCGTACTCTCTCTGGTAAGTCGCATACATCCGAGCCTGAATCTAGGTGTTCCCAACATGAGCTTCCTTCAACACCGACCAGATTCTACAAGCCAAGCTCTTCGTGTGTACCCGATCGAATTTAGGTTGACACAAAGCACGAAACAAGTAGTCGACCGCATTGTTGTTGGCGTCGAACATGTCCCTTGATCCTGGAGCGAGGAAGTTCATCAGCTGGACATACCCTGTGTCCACCGTGACATCTCAAAGGATCTGACCCTTTCCACGGAGGAACGCTACCATCCGTTTACTCCACATCTGGTAGTTCTTTCAATCGAAGTGTGGAGGACCCGAACCCCGTTCTTGGTACGCCATCCTTGGATCTTAGACTGGCTAGAGTCAATCAAGACCCATAACCGGCTCTGATACCACTTGAAGGACCAATGTGGCGAACCAGAGATGGGGGAGTTAATGGGAGCCAATAAAAATTTTATTCAAGAATTTGGCCTATGAACCCGATTTCACTCGTGCACCTCCACAAGCTTCTTTTGCCAAGTCCACGCAGCCACCGGAGTGCTACTGGACCTAGGAGCAAGACCCAACAAAGAACCACTAGACACACGCAGCGGAACACACACAATACAGTTGTTGGTAGCCCAAACCGGTCGGGCCGGTTTCTGAAATTGGTCAGACCGCTTTAGCTGGACTTAGCCTCACACAGGCAGGGGAAACTGGTCAGACCGGTATGGCAAACCGGTCAGGCTGGTTTTGTCCAGAAACTCCCCAGAAACCCTTCCGAGAGAAAACCTGCCTCAAGAACCTCTCCTCCTTTGAACAAGAATAGCCATAACACAACAGAGACTTTCTCACTCAAAAACTCTTCACGATGGCCCATAGGGCTAAACCGGTCAGACCGGTTTTGAAAACCGGTCAGACCGGGTTTGGCCTGCATAGTCAGGAAGAACACAGCCTGCGGGAAAAACTCAAAACTCCAAGCAATCGATCTCCCTATTCGTTCCGCGGATCAAAGTGAGACTTTGGGGATAGTTGGGGTACCTCGTGGGCTACCTTTGGCTAGAAGCTCGGTCCCAAAAACATACTCATTCAAGAGGAATTGGAAGTCAACCCTCAAGAACAACGTCCCATGGAAACCACCAAAAACATCCAAATCGAAGCCGTTTCATAGGGTTTGTTGGATCAAGATCACCAAGTAAAGAGGCACAAAGACCTCATACGTGACATCCAACAAGAATCCCTCAAAGAAACACCCCGAAAAATCCCCACCGGAAAATCCAAGAAAAGGCTCCGAAATCACCAAAAAGGAAAAACGGGAGGAAAACAATCAAGCCTTGAGGAACCACGCCGAATCATCTATACATACCATGAAAGGTTCATACAAGGTCTAGCTTCCGCCTGATCATCCTTCCTTCTCACAAGATTTCACCATGAAGCTCTCAAGCTAGTCCTATAGAAATCCTAAGGAAAATAGGAAGGAAAAATAGGAAAACCAAATGAGCTAGGGTTCCAAGAGATGGCTACCATCCTCTCACCACTTGGGTTATATAGAGGCAAGCCGAAAGACTAAAATACCCCTAAAGCATAAACTAGGATACACTCCCACGAAGGGCAGTTTCGGAATTTGTCTTCATAGCAACATCGGACGGATGCCCGGCGACCGCACTTCGCGTAGCCTCGACGCAAGCCTTGCGATCCTAACACGTGTCCTCCACCTTGAAGCTTCCGGCGGCCTGCGACCCCAAATCGGTCAGATCGGTCTTCCAAATCGGTCAGGCCGGTTTTGGCCTGACAGCCGCGCCCGATCTTCGGCCTCGGCTTTGTGGCTCAGCCGAGTAACCCGATGGTTTTCTCGTGAACCACCGCAAACCCCGCGAACTTGATGTAGCCTTGACCAATCACCACTCATGACTTGGCTCCCACGAAGTCCCGTCTCAACCTTGGTTTTGTAGCTCAACCAAGAAACCGTTCTCGACTTCATCTTGTCGTTCTTGCCACCATGCGGCCCGTAATTGACCTCGCTGGCCACCGAGTCCCTTGAACGAAGCCTACTTGTCTTCTCCACACCTGGAGGCCTTACCGACGACGACCTTTCGCGCTTGTTCTTCACCTGCACCAACACGAGTCAAGCCGCAACCACCTCCTGCAATACTCATCCAAGAATCACTCCACACAACTTTGTCAATCACTCATCACACAGTTTCCTCGAACCACACATGGTCCTCACTCCGGCACCGGTGCATGGCGATTAGCCGTGCGTAGGCAACGACGATGACTGTGACGTGGATAAAGGATGACTTCGAATTTCTCTATTTTGCAGCAAAGACTACAGGCTGCACTGTGAAATGGTGAAGTTCGCACGGAGTATTGGAATAGGAAATCAGTAGTAGATTAGCTTTTGTATTATACTCGAATTATCTGTGTAAAATTTTGGGAGAGCAGCAGATTCGACACGAGTTATCAGCCCCACGTCGCTAATGGTTGTGGGGCCCAGTTCTATTCAAATGAAGAACAATTCTCATTTCTCCTTTTAATCTGCAATCAAATGTTGTAACAAGTATTTCTTCATCGTTATTAGTCAAAATTTGATATTTTTTCTAAATATTTATAAAATCACCATATTTTCATTAATTTCATTGTTTAGTGTACATTCCGTTTGTTGAATAATGTTTATATGCCTTATTTTGTTCTTTGTAAGTACAACATACAAATAATATTTGTTTTACACAACCATTAGTGATGAAACTTTACATTTGGTAAGCTTAAGGTGAACACAAGGTTTTGTTAAGTTTTCAAATGCATATGAGTTCAGACATGTTGCAAAGTGTGGAAAACTTCAATGTTCAAGCAAACATTCTAGGAAACTGTGTGAGAGATGTAGACATTTGTACACAAGTATATTATTCCTTCATCGATACCATTTGAAATTTTGAAGACAAGTTTAGGTACCCAAATTATGTTGCCAAGTCAATTTGTAGATTTTTTAGAGGAAATTTGATGTTATTAGAATTATTATATAATTATCATGGGGTGTAAAATGAAATATATGAATTTCGGGCACACAAGTGTGACTGTTGATATTTTATTCAAATACTAAATGTCCAAATACGAATTGTTCGTATTTTTATGATTTTTAGGTGATGTTTCATGGGCTCTAATAATTGAGGGAAGTAAGTTTCATTCCAAAAAAATAGTGACGGGCCCACGCGCCAGTGTCAACAGGCAATATAAAAAAGATAACCGTTGCCTGCTCGCCCGGACCCAGCTGCCAACAAAGGCGATGCAAGTTCACTAACCATCGTCGCAAATGACACTGGCCCACGTGTTAGCGTCAGCATCAACAGGCTAACCTGCGTCGGCAATGACTATCCATTGTCTCTAAGATCTAATTCATCACAACAGATCTCCAGTTCATCACAACAGATCTCCAGTTCATCACAACATAACACAGATCATCACAACCCTGATGGATCTACTCGCATCTATTAGATCGAGTTCATGACATACAAAATCTAAGAACCAAACTAATTAACTAAGCAGTTCATGATCGAAAGACAAACTAAGTAGTTCATGTCCAAGAACCTGACGAAGACACAAAAGCGCACACACATCGTTACTAATTGGTAGAGGAGTCTATCAATTAGTCAGAGTCCCGCCGTTGTCATCACCGTGGGTGTTATCACTGCCATGGCTGCCGTCGGAGCCGCCGTCGTCGAAGACGAAGTGGCGGCGGGCAGCCCACTTGACCACGGGGAGGTTCTCGAGCTTCTCAGCCAACCTGTGGATCCTGAAGGCGAGACCCTTCATGCTCAGGTCTTGTACACATCATGATGCGCCTTGATGTCGAAGGCCGCGCCAACACCTTCAAGCTTTCTGAAGGCGCTCCAGAGCAGCTCGACGGCGAACTTAGTGTCGTCGAAGAACAGTTCCTCGTCAACGTCCTTGGTCGCCGGCTCCTTCCCCTTCTCCAACTTCTTCTGATGGCGGCTTTCGTCATTGTCGTCCTCCCTTTGTCCCCACTTCGACGGCGTTGGGCTCCTCGATGCCATCTCCTCCTCTCGGTGACCGAACATTTGTAGGGGTGGATCGCGAGGAGGAAGAAGTGAAAAAGATGATAAGCTTATGGAAGAAGCAGGGGAAAGCAGGGGAGGGCGAGGGAGTTATATTGACAAGATGCGGAACCGTCAGGCGCCTCTGCCCCCACCCACTACTCCATTACTGTCAGTATGTGCCACTCGATTGCGCATTGGGCTCCGTTTCGGGCGCAAAACCGTCTAAAACCACGCATCACCTTTCGATTACACGGGAAGGAGAAGGGGCAGGGCAATGATATCGAGCCCACTTGTCAACGGTAGCAGCCAAACTGCGGTGCCTTTTCAATTTTCATTTATTGTTTTATTACATGGCCGAGGCGCCTTCTTCAACCTTCAACCCTCGTCACCTTCTTCAACTTCAATCCTCGTCGCCAACTTCATCCCTCATCACCTTCAACGTCAATCCGGGTTGCCAACTTCATCCCTCGTTGCCAACTTCAACCCTCGTCGCCTTCAACTTCAACCCTCGTCGCCTTTCAATTTGCAAACCCCGTCGCTTTTCTATTTCCTCCCCTTCTCCTTGATGCCCGCAGTGTGCTTGATGCAGCTGCTGCCAAATGAACTTGTCACCCAGATCATCATCTACTCCATCAAGGATTGTCAGGGGGTGAGACCTGGTAGATCCACAAAGGGGCTACCCAAGCAGTTGTAGGTTGATTAGTCGGGGATCGGGACCTAAGAGCGTAGGTGGTAGTTCACAGATGGAACTCAGAACTCGGCGAGAATGGCAATGGAAACTAGAGTTTAGACTAGTTCAAGACTCTAAAGAGTAAAACCCTACGCTCAGTGTGGTGGGTTATGCGTGAATGGGGCAGCCCCCTCGAATGGAGCTCTTGGCCGCCTTATATGGCCAGCAAACTAGGGTTTCCATTCGAGGTCAATGGACCCTCATTGGGGTAGTTTACAAGTTAGGAAGGTGTCCTTCCTTGATTACAGAGAGGATCCCGCGATCCTCAGACCTACTGGCGGCGCTGCACCACGATCTAGGGAGAAGCTTGCGCTACAAGCCCGGCAGGTCTTCCGGAGTCTGGATGAGATCGTCCTAGATCTTCCTAGGTTGCCGGGATTGTGGATAAGGTCTCCAGGCGCACTTGCAGGTCGGCGGGGCTTCTCGAACACTACTAGAAATCAACCCTTTGCCAACACCTATATATGGTTGCAATATGGCTGTTTTGGTTGCATCTGGAATCAGTTGCATCGAAGTGAGGTGGTCGACAAATGGTTGCAAACGGTGCAATAGCCTGATGCAACCGTAAGATGATGTGTTGCAATAGAGTTTGTTAATGCAATGAACAAAAAATCCTATTGCAACCAATATTTGGTTGCTACAAAAAATATTGCAACGCAAGAGAAGCCTAATGCAACCTATACTATGTTGTAAAAACAAATATGGCAACGAACAAAAAAGGAAATGCAACCAATTTTTTGTTGCAAGAGTAAATATTGCAACGACTTCATTGGTTGCCTTAGGTTTTATTGCAACCAAACGGTAGGATGCAATAGTTCATGATTGCCACGACCAAATGTGTTGCAATAGAAACGTAGTGCCACTCCAAAGCTACGTAGGCATATAGTATTATTACCACGAATTCTGATCCATTGCATTACAATGCTTTTGCAACAAATCAGATATGGTGGCAATAGATGGTATGGTAATGCAATGAACTAGTGTCCGATGTAATATACATATGTTGCAACGAATTTGTGTGGGTTGTAATAGAAGTTAGATGCAACAAACAATGGTTTGTGGCAATAGATGTTATGATAAGGCAACGCTTAAAGTTCGTAGCAATAATGCATATTGCAACCAAAATGAATGGTTGCCTATTATTCTATCGCAACGCGGTGAATTTGAATAGTAGTTTACAAATCAAATGCACAACATGCACATCACATTTAATAACTGAGTAATTCTTTATTTAAGATTGTCTCAAAACATAGTAACAGGTAATGACCAGAATTCGTCTTGATTGAACATGACCACAACTAACAAAAAAAAGACAGCACATTTAACTAAGTTCACTACATTGTTTAGCATATAATAAATGGTTGTAAAAATGAGTCCCCTGGTTGCTCCACGTTCATTAGCTCCATGTACGTCAGTCTTGTTGGCCGCCCATCAACAGTAATCCATGGTAGCTTTCTATAATTGTTTTGGCTGTCTGAGTTTCTCTGTGAACATGAAAGCATATATGATTAAATTAGCATACACTAGATTAGTTCTTATAAAAAAAGATAATAAAAAAGGATGCACATGTCAAGTAACTCTAGCATCAGATTTGGATAATAAAAAAGGATGCATCAGATTAGGAAGTACGTATTCCTATAAAAAACTTTGTCTGTTCACTAAAGATATAAATTATATGACAATCCAATGGTACACAAAAAATGTAATGTAGTTTAATTATTACCACACATTAAACAAAACTAGCACCAACAAAAAATTAACATGTTGCAGCATACACGAGATTAGTTCTTCAATAGTATTAAATGTCAAGTTTAACTCTACTTAGTAAATAAATTGGATAACATCAGTTATATTTTTACTTGAGGGCATATAGAACACAAGGCGTAGGCATAAATAAGAAATTACATGGTAAACATCAGGTGCAGATTTAGTTATGACGTTATTCATACCTGTTGATTCTTTTTCTGATTACGAGTCCTCAATAGCTGATTGGAAGTAACAAAACTAATCGTTGATCCTGGAACAACATTAGTTTTTGAGAAAATATTCCTAGCTAAGGTACTCTTGGTTTTTATGGTCTGAGGTGGTACAACATCCTTTTCTGTTGTCATCACACTTTGTGGTTTAGGAGTCTACCACAAAGAAAATTTGGTGTAAACATAATGCAAAAAATTTTGAAGCATGTACGTGCATCAGCCTCTCCAACAGAAATACCTTTGCAGGTTCAACTTATACACGTGGTGGTGTGATGAACTCCTGCGAAGGAGGTCCATTTGACTCATGTGTGGTGATCATGGTTCCAGACATAGCGTGTGGAGGAAATGGAAAGGGAAATTATAGCAATTATGGGCTGAAACAATAGTTCAAACACAGTTGAAATGGGTACCTGTTGCAAAAGCTGACGGAATTCTTCCCTCATATCATCCATTTGTTTCTTACTTTCTTCCTTATCTTTTCCCTTGCTGAAATTACATTTGCAAGGCTTTCTTTCAGTTCTCGTACCTCTTCTTGGTGCTGCAATCTTTCTTCTTGGGCATCCAATTCAGCATGTGTTGCATCTTCTTCCCTTTGTTTCAGTAGTGCTCTTCGTGTTGGATATTTCGCCATGTACCCACGACCATGTGTCTTGTATGATTTTATTCCAAGAGTCTTTGAATAGTTGACCTGAAAAATTGAGTTCTCCTCCTCAGCCGTAAGGAAAGGCCTATCCTTACCTTTTTCTGCATTGCTAACTTCGATGGAAGCTTTTTCCTAGGTGTGACATGTCGAATAAATTAGGAGGATGCGAGATCAAACAATTACAATTTAGAGGATAAAAATGTTGTAAATTTAATGATGCAAACATAATCACTCACATAGACATCCCTAGCTTCATCACTTGTCCATTCTCCATTCTTTTTAATGTGAGTAGTCATCCAAAGTTGCAGATCAGTCGGTTGTTGACCATTGGCACGATTTGTCTAAGGTTCCGAAAATGTAGCATTAGGTGATGACACTATATATCATAAACTAATAAGCACATTAGTTAATGTAGTTATAACCTGTTCATATCGAATTTGGGAATATGGTTTTGCTCCCATCACATGCTTAGTCTTTTGCTTCTTTCTCACTCCTGAATTCTTTGTACTAATTTTCTGCAAAAGGAGTATGAGCAAAGCGTTGTTAATTGCATTACAAAACTGGAATTAACAACGAAAATTGTTTGAAACGAACATGAAAGCTGTCAGATCCAAAGTACTGGATCAGGTAGTACCACTCCACAATGACTAAGTCATCAGGCTTATGCTTCATACGTTCTGTATCAGTGGAGTATGCCTTGTCTGCAGAACTAAATGAAGATCTCCATCCTTTGTACCTCTCTTCTGCTATTGTCAGTATCTTATCACTAGCATCTTCAACATCGTCTAAGATCCAAATTTTTTGTTTCAATGTGAATGACAAAAATAACATTACAGTAGAGGAAATGAATTAATTAGATGTGGCTAAAGCTCATAATTTACTTACCATCATGTCGTCAACTATTAAATCTTTTACAATCTCCCTTACTTTCTTCCAAGATTTGACTCCTATAAGTGGATTCTTTTTCCTAGTGAACACTACAATCTCATCCACAAATGTACGGTTGTTCTCACCACAGACTCCTCCCGTCAAGGCATCAAACTGAATTTGTAATTTCTGAGTTCCGCTCCTGACTCTCTTGGCTATTGCTTTGTACCTTTGACAACTCCACGTCGACGGGTTTTAGATGCACCTAATGGCCATTTGAGACAAATATGACATGCATTATTGTCGAAATAGGTTACAATGTACATTTCAGAAGTAAAGGAGAAATGCAGATACAATTCCCTTTGTTTGGTTGTCTTGCATGACTTGGCCTATTATTATTGATTGATGTCCTCTTTTCATGATTTCCCCACCCTCCTTACCTTCAGACCGATCATTATCTGTTACTGACTCTTCTTGTAGTAATGATACTACACACAACACAAGAAAAGCATATATCAAATAATTTATGCAAAGAACAATTATTTCTTTATGTGAGCAAAGTAATTTACTTACACATATGGCGACGCCGTCCTCTGTGCCTGAGCCATTCCTTGTATGTATCGATTGTTTCATTCCTAAAGTCATCCCTTAAGTCTGTGAATCATAATCCCCCATCTGCTAGTGTCAAAACAACTTATTACCTGATCCTAATAAATTTATGAAGATATGCAAAAAATGAGTGTACCTATTTCTGGGTCTTCCTCTTTAATTTTAAGTAACCAAACCTTGTAGGCATCTAGCTGTTGATCTGTACTAGTTTCCTCATTTCTTCGCTTCCCCCTCTGTTGTTTAATTGGCGTTATGCTTACAGTATCCTGAAGTTGGGACTCCTTTGACATTATCAACCTGATATAACGTTAATCTGGAATTTAATTTTGTTGAACATGGGCATGCAACAGCTAGTCATGTATATACTGGAATTTAATATGGTTGAACATGGGCATGGAGCAGCAAGTCATGTATGAAAGAGTGATTTAAGAAGTGCATAAGTAAAGAAATTATGAACCTGATTTCCTTTTCCTTGGCATTGTCATGTAGTATTTGTTTTGCGTGTTGGGAATAATCAATGGGCTCAATTGTAGCTACATTGACTCCGCAATGCTTCTTGTAGTATAAATAGTCCCTTGATGCATAGCCAAACTGTTCCTTGAAACATATCAGGTTAGGATAAGTTAGATTAACTCCATTGATTTTACAATCGATAAAATCATCGTCCTCGTCTCGACATCCCTTCAAGTGGAAATAAATTGTCCACATGTCATTCGTCGAAGGTTCACTGCATGTAGAACATAGGAACATTAGCACGACCCTTCATAATTTGATCATAATAAAACTACAATTAAATCTGGTTTAATACGGAGCTGCATGCAGCAATACAATTGAGGATATAGTACAACCATCCGAAAAGGTACATAATTGTGGAACATATATGATGCAACATACCTATTTAAGCATGACATAGGCCCATATAAAATCAAGAAAATAATCGGTTGGTGAAGATCAAGTTGCCTACTCGCCTTGGAACTTGGTTTTTATGGAACGGAAGGGGCAAGCCGCTACTGAAAATTAAATAAATCAAAAATACAAGTCGCCAAACTTGATTGCATACTCAGCTACTCTAGGTGAGGGCAATGATACCCTGCAATCAATGGAAAAACTGCAGACCACAGAACCAAGATCCTTTTGGCTACAACCCAAATAAAAGTGGTTACCCTAACATAGGAAATACACATGCACAACAAGAAGAACAACCAGGAGCAATGAAGGTCCCTAGCAGATTTATTAAGTACCTCGTTTTGACGTATCGCAGTACCCCTACTTCTTCAAGGCCAGCTTCGATATCCTCTTCAACAAGTAGATGTGAGGGCACCGCCCTTGGGCCTGAGGATGTAGGCGCAACCGATGGAGTTTCAGCGAAGGTGACGCTCCTGCGTGCGCTGGCAGATGAAGATGCACCCATCGTCTTGACGGTGTCCATCTAGGTGTTCGCGGGCGCTGTAGGACGAAGCCTTCGCCATCGTTTTGCAAGGCGTCGGGGTTGCAGTACTGGCGGCCGCCGTCCCCCTCCTGACCTAACTACAGAAGATGATGAGTTGAGGAAGGGGGCGCAGTTTCAAGAGTCGATCACGACGCCAGAGAGTCAAAAAATACAGGCCCACGACGCCGCGCGGTACGCGGGTGTTAGGCGGCAGGGCGCCGAATTTTCACGGCATCAATTCGATGCTTTGGCAGGCTGGAAAAAAAACCGAAGGAAACTCAGACTTGGTATATGTACGAGATGAAAACATTATGAACTATAAAGTTTCATGAAATTTTTTTGCGAACTTACAAAATATGTTAGCGTGTCGACTCAAGCATAAATATAACTCGGGGACACGAGAAGTAGAGCGAGTTTTGTGGATGAGCTCGAGCACTGTTACCTAGCTAGACACGTGAAGGAGGATGCATCATGTATATGAGGTATTGATAATGAGAGCTTTGCCTGTTTAATAAGGTGGCTTAAGTAGGGAGCCAAAAAGCATTTCGACAGGCAAATTAAGGTACACACGAACACATATGGTGTTACTAGCCTAGGTAGACACCGTTGCCTGGGCACCGGTGCCTAGCTACATGCACCGGTACCTAGCTAGACACGTGAAGGAGGATGCATCATGTATATGAGGTATTGATAATGAGAGCTTTGCCTGTTTAATAAGGTGTCTTAAGTAGGGAGCCAAAAAGCATTTCGACAGGCAAATTAAGGTACACACAAACACATATGGTGTTACTATCCTAGGTAGACACCGTTGCCCGGGCACCGGTGCCTAGCTACATGCACCGGTACCTAGCTAGACACGTGAAGGACCATATATGTCAGTGACTCTCATGTATCGTTTGTGAACTAGTTATACATGATGTACACTTGTGAGTGTAATGCATGGTCCCTAAACTTGATTATGAGCGGTTGATAATAGTCCAAAGCACGACCATAGTGTACTATAGGCCCTCCAACTATGTGGACCTTATATGTCTGTGACTCATGTATCGTTTATGAACTAGTTGTACAAGATTCAATTGAACTTTGTAAAATTTAGATGTACCATATGACAAGGAAATATAGAGGGGAATTTATAATGTGAATTAATAGGGTATTGTTATTTTGGAAAAATATGAATTTTAAACATTGCTTTGACATGTAGGAAAATGGAAAAATATATGAATAGACATAAACAGATCAACATAGAGGGGATTTTAGAATGCAAATTAATAGGTTAAATATTGATAAGAAAAATTTATTAAAAATTACAATTTTGATGTACCATATGACAAGGAAATATAGAGGGGAATTTATAATGTGAATTAATAGGGTATTGTTATTTTGGAAAAATATGAATTTTAAACATTGCTTTGACATGTAGGAAAATGGAAAAATATATGAATAGACATAAACAGATCAACATAGAGGGAATTTTAGAATGCGAATTAATAGGTTGAATGTTAATAAGAAAAAAATGAATTAAAAAATACGAAAAAAATTGCTAAGGGGCTCTAGGGCCAAGCCAGACCACAAACAGGCTCAACTGGGGAGCTGGAGCCCGCTTGGGCCCAGCAGGCCCACTAAGCCCCTTAGCAGATGTAGCGAGCAAGTAGTGCAAGATGTTTCGGATTTAAGAGTTCGGCATGGTGCAGACACCTTCACTTTTAAGCAGGGTCGCGCCCTTCTTCTTCTCCGATGTGGTACTAAAGCTTGCAATTGCCCGCCGCTGCACACTTCTTGTAAACGGGCCGATTGTAGGATATCGAAATGGGCCGGCCCGTTATGTCTGTATACCTACCACCGGCACTCCCTCGCACTACCCCGACCACCCTTGAGATCTCGACCCCCCTCGGTTCCCCACCTCCCCTTGGTGGCTCCGACGGTCCACCTTCGCCATAGCGACCGGCCGGAGTGGCCGCATCGGGGCCTCGCAGGCGAGCGGCACAGGCGGAAGGCATGACGCAATCTTGGTATCGAGTGGCGGAGCAGGGAGGAAGGGCCGCATTGAGGGATCTACTCGCGGCGGCGCAAGCAGTCGGAGGGGCGCCATCGACGGTTGCAGCGGCGACGGAGGATGGAGGAGGGGCCACAACACCGCCACGCAGTTGTGCGATGCACACGGGCTATTCAAGGCTCCTACACCGGCGCGCTCCCCAACCTCGTCGTCCTCCGGTGGCTACGGCGGCAACCCTACCTCGTCGATCTCTAGTATATACGCCGCCGGGACCTCCTCCTCGTCGTCCGACGGGCCGCATCGCGAAGTGGCACCGACGGATAAGGGGAAGGAGGTCATAGTCGGTTGCAAGCGCACGCGCCGTGAAGTAAGGTAAACTGACATCTCCTCTTTTTCATCTTTCTCTTGCTCGACGTAGCAATACCTGATGCATAGTATTAATTCTTGGATAAATTGCTGCTCTTGGTTTCTTACTAGAAAATTCGGCGCGGCTTTGCCATGCCTTTATAGGATTGTGGCCAATATTGTTATCTTTAATTTTGTTAATCATATTTTCATGGAAGGATCAAAGGCTGAATTTAGAAAACATTAGGAAATTGAAACGAAATTAAAGGTATTGTAGAGCTGAGTTATTGGTTCAACATAACGTGTGCTAAGGATAGCCATGAGAGAATGCTAATTGTATCAGTAGAAAGTTCATATAGTAGTACATGTATGTTTAGCAACTCCTTGATGTCAATGTTCCCATATATTATGATCTTTATTATTATTATTCAGACAAAATGTACTATTGATCTGCTCCCTATAGAACTTCTAAAATTTATAAAGTTCAGTTATGTTAACTTTTTGAGAACTTTAGGATGAAGATCAACTAAATACAAGTTTGACCTCCAACAGTAGACTTTGTTACTTCTTGGGATTATCTGAAATACTCCTGTAAAATGGAAGTCCATTTGCAATATCATCAGTTTTGTCGTAGCCTATTTGTTATTTAATGGCCAAGATCCCGCTAAACCATTGCAGGTAAGGTATGTTGGGTTATTTTCCCTTTGCGACCAACTGGTATGTTTGTTTTTGTAGCTTTTTTTGTCATTGATCGTTAGCAGACTTTTGTTGAATGATGATCTTTGGCTCTCACTGCTAATTGTTTTTTTTCTATCTGTAGTATTTGTTTTTTCTCTCATGGCAATGTTGATCGACTGAACATGATGTTTTGGACCATTTTTTGGTTCATCGCAACTCAATTTGACATCTTTATTCTTAGATTCCATTAAATTGCACAGATTATTGTTGTTAGGAAGAGATTTGCTTTGTACCTGTGAATGCTTTTGTGCTGCTTCAAGTTGGCAAATAACCATATCTACATTTGTATGTACTAGCTGCGATTGGAACCAGGACAAAGTGGTCAGCAAGTCTGTGAATAAGGTGCAAATCATCATTCCAGACTCGGATGATGAAGAACCCAAAAGCAACAGACCGTCGCCCTTACCCAAACAGAAAGATGCGGGATCATCGAAAACAAAGGTGACTACTATAAATAAATTAACCTTGTTCACTGATGATCTGAGTCATTTCATGTTAATAACTTAATCTTGTTGACTGCTGCAGAAGGTGACCTTGCGCCAGCAGGTTGAGCAGCTGAAGGATCGCTATGACGATATGCGTGAGCAGATTGAGAACCTAGCCCTGCAAGTTGATGGAGCTGAGGAAACCATGGAAATGACCCTGGAGGAGTTCATGGACAATGTAGCTAGCAAGTTAGAAGCTATGGATAAGAAGATCTCCAAGCTTTACGACAAAGTCAATCGCAAGTAGTACTAAATGCTTAGCACTTCGCATAACCAGTACCTAGGTTAAGTATGGTGGTGTCTGTGCCATGGACTAAGTGTGGCTACTTGTAATTAGTGGCAAGATCTAAGTAACGACTCTAGTCGAACTTCTAAATTGTACTAGCAGTACTTAATCTACGTATGGTTGTGTGTTGTTCATATCATCCATGCATTCATGTGTCACCTGTCCATCCATTTCATTGCATTAGACCTACACCTTGTTAGCTTATTCATTTATGTTTCCCCTCCTTATGCAAGAATGCAATCACAGGCAAACCTGCTCCAACCTAATAGCAAGGACGACTAGTGAAAGTACAAAACTGAAAATGCCATAAAGTAGAGGAAAATGCTAAGTAGAGCAATCTTGAAGGGACTACATAATCTGCTCCAAATTAAAATAAAAATGAAATTACTACATATATGATCACAATTATGTAAAAAGCTCATCTTCCTTTCCCTGGCCTAAACTGCTCACAGGTGCAACATGCCCGTCATTGACATAGATATCATCACTGTCATCATAATCATCAGGTATGTCATCTAAATCTGGTTCTAGAACAGGTACAGCAGTTTGAATTATGTTGGCATCTCCGGTCAGTCCGTCAAGTTCATTCCTTGTCCAATTTGTCAACTCACTAATTTGGCTGACCATGACCATTTCCTCCACACCTACATCGACTGAGTCAATGTCAATATGTCCCTGCTGTTCAATTTCTCCTTGTTTCGGCATGGCAAACAAGGTCCTAGGCTTCATTCTAACAACACTGCTCCAGCTAGGTTTATGTGCACATTTGACATAAAAAACCTGTTCCACTTGAGTCCCTAGAACGTAAGGCTCATCCATATATCGACAACGACTCGTTTCAATATCTATAATCCCATATTGATCTTTACTATACCCTTTACTTTTACTCTTGTTACTCTTCGATGCGTCAGGAACATCAAACCAATCACACTCAAACAATATGACCTCTTTTTCACCAGGCAAATCTAGTGTGATTACCATCTGAAGGACACCGTACCAATCCACATTGCTCTCTTTTTCATCAGACTTCACTACAACTCCAGAATTTTGTGTATTGCAGTTAGCCTCTACAGTAGCCGTTCAGAAAAAAAATCATGAATCACACATCTGTTGAAAACCCGAGCCACATAATGAGGACCCTGTGAAAGGTCATATAGCTCTTCACTGATCTTTTGTTCTTCATAAAGGACCTTAGCCTGCGAACAAGAGAAAAAAATTTACAGCTGTAATATTTTTAAAGTGGAGTACTGCAATATGTTTTTGTCATGTATGTTATAACATTACTAACCTTAAGTTCAAACTATCCAACAAAGTGCTCCTTGTGACGCTTCTCAACACCTTGTGCACTAGCTTTTTTCAACACCGCCTTATGCTCACTATAATTTTTAATTGAAAACAATATTACTATACATTAAACTATAAACTATTTAAGAACAAAAAATGTTTGTAGCAGCTTACTTGATCCAAGACAGTGCCTCATCACAGTTTGCCAAAATATAGTGGCGCATCCTCAACATTTCACATTTAGGAAGATGTCGTAATTTGCAGCCTTTCTTACTGTAGTTGATGCTGCCAAGTATGTTAGAACCAGCCGGTGGTTCATTTACCACGCTCCCCTCATGGCACATTGGCCTATCCAGCTTCGTTTCAATGTTGCACTCCTCTAAGATATATCCCTCTGCTATCGAACCTTTTGGATGTGCCTTGTTCCTAACATATCCTTTAAGTGTACGTAGATACCTCTCGATTGGATACATCCATCGATAACACACTGCTCCACAAAATTTAGCCTCCTCAGCTAAATGAACCGGCAAATGCATCATAATGTCAAAGAATGCTGGTGGAAATATCATCTCAAGCTTACATAAAGTCTCTGCAATTGAGGAGCTTAATTTATCCATGTCAGTTTGCACAAGCTCCTTTGAACACAGTGCATTGAAAAACCTGCTAAGCTCAACCAATGGTTTGACAACAGCTTCAGGCAAGATATGCCTAGCAACTAAGGGTAACAATTTTTGCAATATAATATGATAGTCATGTGATTTTAGTCCAGAAACCTTGCATCCATTCACATCCACACATCTCTTAATATTAGACGTGTAACCATCAGGCATCCTCAATCCTTGTAAGAATGTGCATAACATCTTCTTTTGGTCCCTGTCTAAGGAGTACAATGGTGGAGGAAAAGTATACTTTCCATTCTCCACCACTGGATGTTGGTCCTGCTGTATCCCAAGAAGTTGCATGTCAAGCGGCGCCTTTTCACTATCCTTACTCTTACCATCTATGTGAAGCAACGTCCCAATAATGCTTTCACAGATATTCTTCTCAATGTGCATAACATCCAAGTTATGCCTTACAAGCAAATTTTTCGTAGGTAAGCTGAAAAAATATACTCTTCTTCCTCCAGTTGTGCCACCTATTGTCTTATTCACATTGCTCCTCTTCTTTGATGCTTTCCCAAATTTTGGTTGATCAAAACTTTCAAACTGCTGCAGAACCTGATCACCAATCAGTGGCACAGGTGCCTCCCTCATCTCTGTCATGTTGTTGAAGCTGCTTTTGCTCCTGCGCCACCTATGGTTCTGAGGGAGAAATCAACGATGACCCATATAACAATGCTTTGACCCAAATTTCAACCATAAGTACTCTGTATCTTTGTGGCAGTATGAACATGCAAATTTTCCTTTAGTACTCCAACAAGATAGCATGGCATAGGCAGGGAAGTCATTAATGGTCCACAACAAAAGTACCCGAAGAGTAAAATTATCCTTCTTATCCTCATCCCATGTTTTCACACCTGTCACCCATAACTCAATCAACTCATCAATTAGGGGTTGCAAATAGACATCAATATTCATTCCAGGTGATTTTGGCCCTGGTATCAGCATAGACATCATCCAATAGGGTTGCTTCAAACACAACCAAGGAGGCCAGTTGTAAGGGATTAGGATGACAGGCCATGTAGTATATGCAACATTCAACATCCCAAACGGATTAAAGCCATCAGCTGCAAGACCGAGTCGGATGTTGCGAGGGTCATCAGCAAAATCCTTCTAGTACTCCTTATTCACATGCTTCCATGCCAATGAGTCTGCCGGGTGACGCATTTTCCCATCATTTACTAGTTCTTCCTCATGCCAACGCATCAGCTTCGATGTTGATGCTCTCATATACAATCTTTGTAAACGAGGAATAAGTGGAAAATAATGAAGGATCTTATGTGGAAAACGCTTTTGCTTCTTTCCACTTTCACTATCAACAGGATCATATTTTTCAGTACCCCCTGTCTCTTTCCACCTAGATTCATCACATGTTGGGCACTTATCCAAATTAGCATAATTCCCACGAAATAACACACGATGTCATTAACATAGGCATGAATCTTATCATAATGCAGGCCAAGATCTCGAATAACCCTCTCCACTTTGTCCAAGGAAGTTGGCAGACAATGTCCATCAGGAAGCACAAGCAAGAACAAACGAAGTATGCGTTCTAGACTTTTGTTACTAATACCATCCATGCATTTAATCTGAAATAGCATGACAATGAAAGAAATCTTTGTAACCTCTTTGCAGCCTGGATACAACTCCTTTTTTGCCTCATCTAGTAACCTAAAAAGTTTCTTTACAGTCGCGTTTTTCTTTTCCTCTTCTCTTCATGTGACTTGTCCATGTATAACACCTCTGATCAGTGAAGAAATTAATTCATTGGAACTCCCAGCATGATTTAGTGCAGGGCCATCATCGTCGTTATCATTCTCAACTAATGCAGGCTCACAATTACCTTCTCCTTGAATAAAACTATCATCAAAACCTCTCAATGCCACGTGAGTTCGAACCTCCTTTTCACTTCGATAAGACATGCAGCGGCAACGAGTACATGGACAGGAAGATATTTCTTCACTAGATCTTCCACCGAAAACACTATGTAAAAAGTTCTTGAATCCTGCCTGCCATTCTGAAGTATATCTGGACATCTGCATCCAACTCTTTTCTTCATTTGACATTCTTCACGGTATCCCTACATTGAACATGAATCCATAGAATAAATACCTACTACTTCCTTCACACAAAAAAACTGCTACTAACAACCTAACATTAGAAATTGACAATCTATTTGCTATGCTTTTGCAGCTCTATACAAAGTTAAACTTCGAACTAGTTCACTAGCATGCTAGACAATTAAAACCTGTTGTTTATTGTCAAAAAACGGTTGTCTGCTCACCTTTGGTTCGAAGGCAGTGCCGAGGGGCAGGGGGTGGGGTGGGCGGGGCGCGGGGTGGACGTAGCAACAGAGGTATCAAGCCGCCGGAAGGGGGGCGTATTTGCCACCGGTTTGCCGCTGCAAATCCGCCGCCGTCGCCCAGCCTCAGGAGCGGCGCGACCGATGACACAGGAGCGCGACACGGCACGAGTGAGTCGGCATTTTTTCCTTCCCAAGTTTTTCCCCTCTCCTCAAGAGCCGGTGGGTTGAGCTAGACGATTTTTTATTTTTATTTTTGTTAATACAAAACAATTGGACTTGCTTATATTTCTTTATTCAAAAGTGAGGTGGGCTAATGATTTTTTTATCGCAACCAAAAAAAGTCTAATGAATTAACATAATTCATCGTGGCAATAGAAGCTAATTGATGCAACGATTTGTTTTCTGGATGCAACAGTCACATGACCTATCGCAACCAAGTTTAAGTTTTACGCAACAAACATTCATCGTGGTTGAAAGCCGGCATAATCGCAACCAACTATATATTCGTGGCAACATACAAACATCAAATCGAACGAATGATTTTTTGGATGCAACAGCCACATCAGCTATCGCAACAAAGTTTACACTCTAGACAACGTAATTTCATCATGGCCATAGGCATGTATTATCGCAACCAATTAAATATTCGTGGCAAGAAACACATATCTATCACAACATTACATCGATACTGTCGCAATGCACAAGTAGTTGTGGCAGTAGGTACCCATAAAGGCAACCCCCATTATCACCGTGGCATTAACACCAACCCGATACAACGACTGTTTCAACAGACGCAACCCATATGTTTTGGTTGCCATAACATCCGGATATCGCAACCCATTAATACGTTGGTTGCTATAAAACCACCTATTGCAACCAAATACGTTGTGTTGCAAAAACATTTGGTGCTCTAAGGGTCAGTTCCTAGTAGTGGAATGTCAGGTCCACTTGACAGGGACCTCCGGGACCCTGGTCGGTGGGGACCCATGGGTACCCATGTCTCTCAAGCCCCCGATCGACGTGTAGGTGAAGCAGCTGAGATGAATTAATGTCGAAGCGAAGCAAAGACACGATACCGATGAGGTTGCGTAGGGTGCACGGGGATCAAAAAGGAGAAATTCCTCTTGAGCGCGTACGAAGGCGAACATCAAGCTTCTGGAGAGCAGGTCCAGGGGCTTGAGGTGAAGACAAGGCGGCTGTCATTGCTGGATGAACCGCCGACCTGACCGGAATCAGGCAAGACCAACACACCTTCAAGGAAGGTCTGAATGTTGACCAAAGGGAGGTCGAGCGGAGATGTATCAGAAGCATGGTTTTGGTAGGTCG
This sequence comes from Cenchrus americanus, assembly GCA_947561735.1. Taxonomy (NCBI): domain Eukaryota; kingdom Viridiplantae; phylum Streptophyta; class Magnoliopsida; order Poales; family Poaceae; genus Cenchrus; species Cenchrus americanus. The sequence goes on from OX387240.1 coordinate 141,421,743, forward strand.
AGGCGACGACAAAGAAAGAGGGTGTCACAAGATGCACTACTGGAGTAGCCCCAGAGTAGTAAGGCGACCTGGAAGGTTGGGTTGATGTTCGAAGAACAAGTTGAGAACCTACAACATTTTGCTTGAGGAGACGAATGCTCCTCTCTTGGAAACAGACAAAGCATCAACGATCTTCACGGGAGACCGTCAGGTGTAAGGGCTCGTTGTCGTGTAGCGACCCACGGGTGAACTGTGCAGGCGTAGAATCTGTCCCCGAGCAAAGATGCCGCTGCCACCTCTAGAAGACAGGGACTGAAAAGATGTCATCGGACCCGCAGCAGATTTGTTAGTGCTTCCAATAGCTGACAAGGACCTCGTGCTCCATGTGCAAACAGTGTTGCGGATAAGGTTGCCACGCCATCTGTAAGATGGATGGTGACCGGTGTTGAGCCCACTGCTATAAATATGTGACCTTATCCCTTGCTTCGGAAATCCAGTAGGGACGGCATGGCTCCTTCATTTGATAATTTTTCGGTTCCTTGGTCTTGTGTGCGTCCACCCGAGTGTAGAACTAAAGTGTCATCTCTTGGAGCTAGAAGAATGCTTGCGAAGTTGAGAGAACTGTACAAATCTCGGTGCCCGCACCTAGCGAAGAATCCAGGTGTAGCATGGGGCAATACATGCCTTGATAGATCTTGTGAGCAAAGGCCTAATGTGGTATTGGAGGCCACTTTGTTGTGCTGTGGAAGGCCTGAGGCCATGCTGGGGACTGCGATGCTATGACAGGAGAGCTTCGAGGTGACGCTGGCCCGATTTGGGATCTTGTGAGAGCACCCTAACAAATGATGGGACTCCACAGGAAACCTTCTGGGGCTAGAGTAGAGGTGGCTGTGTGGCGGCCACGACCTCGGCGGTGGTGGAGGGCTCCAAAGAGGTCCTGAAACTAGAAGAAAACTTGCGACACGTTTCATCTATCTAGGTTACGTCGCATGTACCTGTTAACACCAAAAATTGGTACAGGGAAGAGACTGACCTGTGGGCCGAGTTTGGTGGAGAAACCACATTCGGCAAGATGTTTTCTTCAAAGCATTCGGTAAAGGCGTCTGCGGTCGGGAGTATGTCATCATTCGGCAGAAGAGCTGTTTCATGCTTGGAAGAGGAAGTATTCGGGAATGCGTGATGACGTGGCTTGAATATAAAGAAGGGACGAATTGATGACGGGTGCGAGACGGACATTGGCGCTGGGGTATCAACTTTATGCAATAAATGTTGTAATCGTGGCCGACTAGGAGTCGTGTTAGAAAAAGGGTATAAATATGAACCCTTAGTGTTTGTAATAGGGATCGAACAATTTCACAACAAACCGGCCTGTGCCAACTTTCGAGTCCTTCTAGTCGAGTCGTCGAGTTCTTCGAGAGGAGCCATCGATCCGTCGACCTCCGTAAGTACCGGCAACCTTGTATCATGTCTAGTATCATGCGGTGGATTTAAGCTTGGTTCAAGAAGGCTTTCTTGTTGGTTCATGAGCCACGCGGTAGGCTAAGATCTAGCTTGGAGCTAGTTATCAGCTCTATTAGATTTGGCAAGATCTAATAGATTCATCAAGTTATTGTGTGTTGCTTTGAATTTTGCTCTTATGTTTAATTCATGTAACACTCTTATTGCACAATTTAGATTGACTAGATTCGGCTCTATCTTGTTTGCGATCCACATAGTGCACGCTCAAATCTTTGGCTCAATGTGGTGAGCGGGTCATGTGTTCTCTAATAGCCGAATTCGAGTCAATCTAGATTGTCACGTGTTGCGGGTTTAAGCTTGTTAATCTAGCATAGTTTGTTCCTTCTCCGTGGAACCCGAATCGGCTGTACAGCTGTATTCGGCAATCCTACACCGAGTGAAACACATTCATGAGCTTGCTTTAAATAATGTATGCTTTTAGCCTTCCATGCCTAGATTGTATCATGCGATGGATTGATCTATTCTTGGTTAGTGGTGTGATTTCATACAAGTGGTGTCATGCGGTGAATTAACTTATTTGGTGTCATGCCCAACGGGTTTGAAAGTACCTAGACATGTGGTAGACTAGTGCTTTTGGTCTATGCATGCATGTTTACTGCAAATTCATGATCATGTTTTTTCTTTTATTTATTTTATTATGATTTATCCTTGATAATCGGTCATGGTTACGTGCCGCAACGATTGCTTCAATAAAGACCGATTTTCATCATGCTTACGTCATACATTCGGCTATGTCCTCTTACATGTTTTATTAGTTCCCGAATGGTGTACGAATTGCGGACAGATAGCTTGTTATAGCTATATGTCTTTCTGATTGGCTTCATAGCCGTAAATACGGAACTGTCTGGTACCACTCGGCAAGTTCCAGGTTTTATCTAACCTTTTTCATCCTTTGTCAATTTCAGGCAAAATTGACTGGCACGCTTCCGGATTCGGCCACGTGTGTTAAGCCAGCTTTTTTCGGCTTGTTGTGTGCTTGGCGTGAGGTGCTGATTTTACGTCAACACACTTTTTGGCACGCTTGGTGGGACCCTCAAATTGATCAAGATGCCTGATATCCAAGCTGTCCTGGATGTTACCTTCAATGAACTGTCTACAGAACAGCAATTACAACTGAAAGAAGCTATTGACCAATTCCAGCAAAAATGTCTGATGTCTTTCTCCAAGAATAGGAGTGGTGTACCATTCCTCAGAACGGAGATGCCAAGAGTTTTGATGCCAGGGGAGTCTGATGCCACATCTGCTATGGAGAAACAAGAGTCTTTTGCTATGATACAGCAAACTATGGAAAAAATAATGGCTAGACACAACACTGCATTTCTGAATGGCATCCGGCAGATAATGGTTGGTGTCTTTGGCCGAAGCGTGAACAAACATTTTGGACAAGGTGATTCATGTACAGGAACGGGTATTAAGAATTCATGGATTATAGTGCTATTGATGCTCTCCTAAATCCTGGATATGGTGGTGCTGCAGGGATGCCTGTTGGAGGACCAGGGAATCAAGACCTCAATATTGATCTCCTGATGCAGAGAATGACCGATGTGCTTCAAAATCAATTCGGTCTAAAGCCCAAAAACCAAGGGCACGTGTATACACCTCCTTTCCCAGAATGGTATCACAGGGTGGCCTTACCGAACAGGGTGAAAGTTCCCGCAGATTTCACGAAGTTTTCAGGGCAAGATGATACCAGTTCTGTGGAACACATAGCCCGATACTTGATGCAGCTTGGGGAAGCTTCTGCTGATGAGGCCTTCAGGATCAAATATTTCCCTTTATCATTGACAGGCCTAGCCTTTACATGGTTCACTTCTCTGCCTGCTCACTCAATCTGTTCCTAGAAGGATTTGGAGCAGAAGTTTCATGCTCATTATTTCATCGGCAGCAATGAGAAAAAGCTAATTGATCTAACTACCCTGAGGCAGAGGAATAATGAAACACCAATGGAGTTCCTCAGGAGGTTCAGAGCGACAAAAAGCATGTGCTTCTCTTTGAATATACCGGATGATCAATTGGCTTGTATGGCTGTAGTAGGGATGTTGCCAGCTATTCGGGAAAAGCTATTCGACATGGAGTTCAATGACCTTGGCCAGCTGTCGCACAGACTGTCGTTGATGAGCAATCAAGCTTATGGCTTCAAGAAAGTGTGACAACCCGCCCAGGAAAATACCGTACTATCGCCTAAGACCGATCCACTTTGGTCATTAAGAAATAATAAAGTATCATCCTGTCGTTAGTTGCCGGGTTAACGCCCAGTAAATCACTTGAAAAGCAACAAGGATCGAATATATGCATTAAAACTCACTCGAAGGCGAGTCCAGAGATACAACATCATTGATATCCAAATTCATACCCCGTAGGGTTTAATTATTACAAACCATAGTTTTTGTCACGATGAGATAGTTCAGAGCTTTGAAAAGCAGCGGAAATAAACTAACGGAAGCGTAGACATCACCGAAGGCATTACCTGGATCAACACATTATAGCAAGGCTGAGTATACTAATACTCAGTAAGTCTTACCCGTCGGTGATATCTACTTCACCAATTCTAGACCATGAAAGGCTTTTTAGCTACTGGGTTGCCTTTGCTAAAAAGTAATATAGAGTAGGTCCTTACTTTCAAGATTTTAGCACAAGCTAGTAGGTTTAATCTTTACTACATTAGCCAACTAGGACAAACAAAGTTGTACAATACGATTAATCAACCATAATATTCATCAACTTCCATCATTAGGGATCTCATGACTAGTGGAGTAAGTAGTCTCGGATAACGGTGAGAGGCCGACAATCGATTGATTTAAACCTTGCAAGGTAGACCCAAACACACGGTAGGCTGCCCCCGCAAGGACAACTTTCCCAGGCCGTCCCCAAAAATCCCCGGGTCGGGATGAAAGGCCACAGTCTTTGGTGCAGGCTATCCGGCATACCCCACGAGATACCCAGAGTCACCATACACCACCGGTAGCTAGTCGTGAGAGCGAATCCCAAGGGTAGTGACAGTTCCATCCCTAGCCGTCTCATTAAGGTACTAGGCTTACCGGTCCCATACCCGACATGTGCTTAGTACGTTCAAAAACTTAACCCACATAACCACTGTACCGGAGCCCAGATCCCATGCTCTTACCACGTGAGCAATCCATTTAAGAATACATTGTGATTCCTATCTAGGAACCTATTCTCGCGAGTGAGGTCATCACTCGACTTGTAACGGTCCTATAGCTTAGCAGCTATCGACCTATCATACTAGTAGGGACAAAAGGTACCTATGGATCATGCATCTAGGGTTTCATTCAACTCCTGAACGTAAATGCACAATCATTCATAGATAATTGAATAAAGAACTTTAAAACTAGGTTAGATGCACCGGAGCTTGCCTTCGTCAGCTAGGTTAGCCTGGGCACCCTCGGTGTCGAGCACTTCCACGTACTGCAGAGAACCTTCCTCTCCTCCTTCCTCTGTTTCCGGGACAAGGGAGTAATCTTCGTCCGGAAGATCTACACGGAATGCAATGCACTTTAGGTGATGTGATAGTTTGTTGTCTTATCCAACTCTGGGTTGGTCATATTCACCTTAACAAGCATTTAGATAGGGTTTCTCTTTTAGGAAGTTTACTGGTGTACATGGGTTATCCTTTTATTGAACATTGAATAAAGGTTTTTATTATACTTGTCATTTCGTGTGAAGCTTTAATTCTTTTCATCTTCACAAGCAAGGGTATAAATAGTATTTTTATTTATGAATTACTTTCTGATCAGTGATGATAATTAATTATCTTTTAATTATATTAAGTAATACTTTCAAAAAGGAAAAAGAATTAATTAGGGGTTTTTCTTTATTTAATTTCCATTTAATATTGAAAGGGCTTTTAAGCTTTTTATTAAACAATTAAATTACCAAAAATTAAAGAAGTGTTTCAAATGCATATTAGCACCTATCCTGGTCCATTGGACCCATATGCAAAGGTTGGATGCTAGGAAATTAAATATTATTGAAAATAATGAAGGCTAGCTAATGATTCAACTTAAATGCATACAAAAATAAATAAGCATCAATTTGATCCAAACTTTCATATGCATGTCCTCTGGTCCTAAACAAGCCTAAAGAACCAGCATATACATCCAGGAACTTTACTGAACTTGGTTTATTAATTTACAAAGGAAAACATGCATAAATCAAGAATAATTATTTTTGTTAATCCAAAAAATCATGATTAATTCACAAGATGTGCATTTTGGCATTACAAGACAGTGTGCACAAGTTGAGATCCAGAACATAAATATATTTAACAGGAAAAATCATCTAGGCAGTTACTGCAGGAATGGAAAAGAATTTATCTAGCAAGATCTACTGCATAACTTTGTGCAATTTTTGGCACAGCATCTAGTCATGGCCTAACACACAACATATCCAAAATTGGGCTACATAGGAGTTATGGATTTCATATTATGGCAGATCAAGGCTTAACACAATTGTATTTTTCATGCTAAAACTATTTAGAATCTAGCCATGAGTATATAACAAAAGAGGTGGGATTTATCATCCTGAACCCTACAAAATTGGTTTGGGAATTTTCTGATTTTTCTACGAATTTCTAGGCATTTTACAAAGACTTGGACTAATCTGTAAGAAAAGCTAGTTAGGGTTCTTCACAAACCAGCCCTGCCATTTTACCCTAAACACCCTACAAAGTTTTCAATCGAAGCAATTGGGTCCCCGGCCAGGGAGGGCGACACGGGTCCGGCCAAGTCCGGCGAGCCGGCGGTGATCCCGCCGGGCAAGCGGCCGTGGGGGACCACAAGCTCACCTAGGAGTGGCAGGGAACCGGAGGGGAGGTGGGGAGTTAGCCGGCGGCGAGGTTTGGCGGCGGACAGCGGCGGTGACCGTGGCGGCTCGGTGAACGGCGGTGTGGAGGCGAAGGGCTGGTAAACAAGTGGCCGTGTGAGCTTCACTAGGACCTAGGGAGGCTACTAGAGTGGCTGGTCGGCAGTGAGCACCGGCGGCGAGCTCCAGCACGGCGGCGGCGGCAAATGGCGGCGGTGGCTCGGGTCGGCGCGCGCGGGAGGGCGCGGGGGTGCTTTTATACGTGGCCCGGCGCGCCGGGTGGGTGACGAGGCGTCACGGCGGAAGAGCATCTCCGTGCTACGGCGCTCGGGCGGCGCGCGTACGGCGGCGGCGCCGCCGTCGGACCGGCGGTCCGCGCGCGCGTGCGCGCGCGTGCGGCGCGCGGCGCGCGGGGTGCCTCGGGACGGGGGCGCGTCGGGGCGCGGGGATCACGGGGTGGAGGTGCCTTGTGCCGTGCGCGGCCTCGGGAGGCGCGGGCGCGGATGCGGGGGCCGGCGGCGCGCGGCCGGCGACGGGCGGCGCGCGGGGCACGCGACGTCGCGCCGTGGCACGCTCTGGCCCAATTTGTCTTACTGGTACTGTCTTTGAAATACAATTGCTCCAAAATTTTGTATAAAAGTCAACTAAGTGATGAATACCAAAGTTGTATATCTAGCTACCAACAACATTTTCTACAAATGCTATATAGGGTTTTTCTGCCTAGATTTGAAGATATTTGAATGCCAACTTTGAATGTCAGCCTGTTTTGGCAAACAGTGATTTCTGCCTTGCACTTGATTTTTCAAGTTTTTCCCCTCAAAATTTGAAATGCCAATCTACATGAAAGTTGTGTCCCTCATCAAGATCTACAACTTTCATAAAGGTATAATTTTAAGTGTTTAGTTGAATTTTGGAGAACGCGGCAAAAGTTCCGGCAGACACATGTGTACACTAGTGTGGCAAGGGGTTTGACCCAACTTTTGACCATGGGTTGTCCCCACAAGTGTGTTTACTATTCAATTAGGGTCACTAGGGTGGGTTAGTGAGTTTTCCGAGGTGATGGCCCAGGTTGACCTAGGTTTGACCACGGTTGACCATTTGACCACGGTTGACCACAATGTGTCACAGCCTACCCCCCTTAAACGGAATCTCGTTTCGAGATTCGATTTGATAACGAAGAGATGGGGAGAAGGACTCACGGTTTCGAGACTGTAGGAAGCCCGGGTACTTAGTATTAAGATAATCCTCCGTCTCCCATGTTGCTTCTTCCTCCGTGTGATGGCTCCATTGGATCTTGTACATTCGCACGGTCTGCCTTCGGGTCTTTCGCTCTTTTTGGTCTAGCACTTTCATTGGATGCTCGACGAGCGAGAAATCTGGCTCGATTCAAGCATTAGCTTCCATGATGATTTCATTCTCTGGAACAGGCATTCCCTTCTTCAACTGAGTTACATGAAACACATTGTGAACCACGGAAAATCGTTCTGGCAATTGGATACAGTAAGCCACGGGTCCACATACTTCTATAACTTTGTATGGTCCAGTGTAGCGCGGGGCTAACTTTCCCTTGACTCCGAACCTTTGCACACCTTTGGTGGGGGACACTTTCAAATATACATAATCTCCCACTTCAAAGTGTCGAGGTGCGGTTCCCCTGTCATGGTAACTCTTTTGCCTCATCTGTGCCATCTTCAAATTTTCTCTTATCACTTGCACCCTTTCTTCGGCCTCTGTAACTAACTCTGGTCCAAAGAGTGTTCTTTCTCCGGCCTCTGACCAATTTAGCGGAGTGCGGCATCTACGTCCGTATAGAGCATCGAACGGTGCCATTTTCAAGCTGGCTCGATAACTGTTATTGTAAGAAAACTCTTCCAAGGACAAACACTTGTCCCAACTCTTGTCAAAGTGCAAGATGCTTGCTCTCAACATGTCCTCTAAAATCTGATTTATGCTCTCCGTCTGACCATCGGTCTGCGGATGATAACTGGAACTGCGGATCAGCTGTGTCCGCAAACACTCATGCAACTGTTCCGAAAAACGAGCTACAAACTGAGTCCCTCTATCAGAGATTATAGTCTTTGGGATTCCATGCAGACGAACTATGTGATCCACGTACAACTCTGCATATTGTTGTACGGAGTAAGTGGTGTGCACGGCAATGAAGTGAGCGGTCTTGGTGAGTGTATCCACAATTACCCAAATAGAGTCCTTGTTTCTAGCTGTCAGGGGTAAACCCACAATGAAATCCATACTAATATCGTCCCACTTCCACATAGGTATCGACAGGGGTTGGAGTACTCCTGCCGATTTCAAATGACTTGCTTTCATCCGGTGGCAAGTATCGCACTCGGCTACATACTTGGCTACATCCACTTCATATTGGACCACCAAAAGTTCTACTTCAGATCTTGCTACATTTTGGTACTACCAGGATGAATAGAGAATTTGGACTTGTGAGCTTCATCTAGAATGATTTTCTTAATTTCTGGGTCAACGGGGACCACTAGACGTTTTCCAAACCAGACCACATCCTGGTGATCCTTCCGGAAACAAGTGTACTTGGGGTCTCCTTCTGCTAGTTTCTGCCTGATGGTTTGAATATCTGCATCATTGCGCTGGGCAGTGACAATTCTGTCATAAAGATTTGACTCTGCCGTCAAGGCATAAAGAATTCCCTGCGGTACCACTTCTAAGTTGAGCCTTCTCATTTCTTCACACAAGGGTTCACTGACTGGCTCCAACTCCGGTGTGGTTGCAATGATCTATGCGGCTAAGAGCATCCGCAACAACATTTGCTTTGCGGGGATGATAGTGCACTTCTAGGTCATAATTTTTAATCAACTCAAGCCATCTTCTCTGTCTCATATTCAATTCGATCGGGTGAAGATGTATTTGAGGCTCTTGTGATCGGTGAAGATATTGCAATGATTACCCATTAGATAATGTCTCCATATCTTGAGGGCATGAACAACGACGGATAACTCAAGATCATGGGTAGGATAATTGAGCTCATGGGGTCGAAGTGCCCGTGAAGCATAGGCAATGACTCGGCCTTCTTGCATAAGGATACAGCCGAGACTCGTGCCTGATGCGTCACAGAAGACTTCAAACGGTTTGGAATTATCGGGTTGAGCTAGCACTGGGACTGAAGTTAGATGTTGCCTGAGGGTGTGAAAAGCTTTCTCACATGCTTCACTCCACACGAATTTCACTCCTTTCTTGAGTAATTCGGTCATGGGTTTTGCGGTTCCGGAAAAGTCGGGAATGAATCGACGGTTGTATCCCGCCAATCCTAGGAAACGCGCGGATTTGATGCACGGACTTGGGTGGTTTCCAATCCATCACCTCTTGAACTTTGCTAGGATCTACGGAGATACCATCGTGGGAAATGGTGTGCCCTAAGAATTTCATACTTTTCAACCAGAATTCGCATTTGGAGAACTTAGCATAAAGCTTATGATCTCGCAAACACTGAAGGACAACTCGGAGATGATTGGCATGATCTTTGTCGCTCTTAGAATAGATGAGAATATCATCGATAAAGACCACAACAAATTTATCGAGCTTCGTCATGAACACGGAGTTCATGAGGTACATGAAGTAGGCAGGAGCATTAGTGAGTCCGAAAGACATAACCAAGAACTCGTAAAGACCATAACGAGTGAAAAAAATTGTTTTAGGAATGTCGCATGGTCGAACCTTGATTTGGTGGTAGCCGAACGAAGATCGATCTTAGAGAAGACTTTGGCACCCGCCAATTGATGGAAAAGAACATCGATTCGAGGAAGCGGGTATTTGTTTTTGATGGTGACTGCATTGAGTGGTCGATAATCTACGCACATTCTCAAGCTACCATCTTTCTTTTTGAAAAAGAGAGCAAGGCAACCCCAAGGAGAAGAGCTCGGGCGAATGTAACCCTTATCTAATAGTTCTTGGAGTTGGGTTTTTAGTTCAGCTAACTCTTTGGGTGGCATGCGATAAGGTCTTTTGGAAATGGGTGTGGTACCGGGCTGGAGTTCGATCACAAACTCGACATCTCTGTCTGGTGGCATACCAGCCAACTCATCAGGAAAGATGTCCGGGTACTCGCACACTACTGGAATTTCATCAAGAGAGGAGATAATGGTCACAAAGGCACAAGAGTCAGTACCGTCAAGGAAAGGTAGGTACAAGGTAGTGTGCCCGACCGTAGGAGAGTTGATCTCTACGACCCTATCCGATATATCTAGAATCACCTTATGTTGATTCATCCATTCCATACCCAAGATAACATCCATTCCAACCAAGTTTATGACGATAAGGTTTGTTGGAATGATTTTACTACCTAAACCCAAATTTACTCCTCGGATTAAGATATTGGAGGTGATTTGGCCTCTGGGAGTAATTATCTTGTAAGCGGAAGTGGTATGAGAACCCTTCAAACCCAGTTTGTGTATTAGCCTTTCACTGATGAAACTACGGGTAGCTCCCGAATCGAACAAAATCTTAACAGGAGTGTCGTTGATAGAGAATGTACCCGTGAGTACTGGAGCTCCCGTCGGGATGTCATTCATGGTAGTGAAGTTCGGCTTGCCTTGGCGCACTTGCACCATAGGCTTCTTGGCCGCAGTGGTAGGCTTGCTTCCCGTACCCCGATTCCGTGGGTTGGGCTTGATCCGTCCGGGCTTGGGACACTCATTAATGTAGTGCCCTGGCCGGCCACGCTTGTAGCAACGACGATCTACAAAATCGCGAGGGGGTGCATTAGGCTTTGGAGCCTGCTGCTGGGCACGGCGGAACTGGAAGTTCCCAGCAGGTTTGCCCTGAGGTGGCTTCATCGTCCAGCGTCCAGTTGATGGTTGTTGGGATGGGCCTGGAGCTTCCTTCTTCACAAAGCGAAACTTCTTGCTAGTTTTGCTGCCTGGGGTGAAACCGGACATCCTCTTGTTGTCCCCGTGGGCTTTCTTCATAGCATCCTCCTGAGAGATAGCCTTGTTCACTAGCTCATGGAAGTTTGCGGGCTCGAGCGATTCGGCGCTCATACGGCTTGCATCAAGCCCGTCACGAAACCTCTCCATCTTCTTGGCATCAGTATCAACATGATGCCCACCGTACTGGCACAAGCTATTAAACTTCTGAGCATAGCGGTATACTGAGTCAGATCCCTGACGGAGGGCCAACAGCTCCCTCATCTTCCTATCCATTAGCATGAGAGCTTCATGAGAGATTTCTTGAGAGGGATGGATGCTAGGGCGGCATGCTAGACCTAGTGAATCTTTCCTGGTTTATATAGAAGATTTGGCATTGTGAATTTCTTGGTCTTTTTCGTGCTTGTTTTTGGTGCCTTTGTTCTTGGTGTGATTCCATGGATTTGAGTGGGTTTCTCCCCGGATTTCTTTGAGGGAACATGGATGGATGTCTAGTGCATCTTTGTGATTGATCTTGTGCCCTCAAACGCCGGGAAACCACTTCGATTCAAGGATTTTCGTTGGCTCCTCTAGCTTTTGGTGGTGTTCAAAGGATCCGCGATCCCCGATGATTTAGGGAGTTAGGAGACGAAATTTTTGGGGTATAGCATCTTTGGTTGACGCTTTACATGTCCCCAAACTCTTGTCTCAACAGCTTCTATCGTTTGGGAGATCCGGTGATGGATTGGGAGTGTTGACTTTCGGGGTCGAGCGGTTTTCAGTTCTGTTCGTGCCTGGCGGACGGTCCGCGAGGGCCAGGCCGGACGGTCCGCGCGTACAGTGTCCTTCGCGTGTTCTTCGTGTTCTTGCTCGGCTTCGCTTTCAATCCGTTTTGGTTTCGAGTTTTGGTTGGAAGTGGTTTCGAACAGTCCGCAGCAGCGGGCGGACGGTCCGCGGTGCACAGCGGACGGTCCGCGTGCTCCCGCGGACGGTCCGTTTTTCGGGGTTCGCTCCGGACGTTGTTGGCTCTAACGGACGGTCCGCGGCCCGGCCGGACGGTCGCCGTACCCGTGCGGATAGTCCGCGGTACATTGGCGGACGGTCCGCGTGGCCCGGCGGACGGTCCGCCCCTCCTGGCCGGATGGTCCGCCAGAGCCTGGCTGTTTTGCTCTTTGGTTCGATTCCTCCCTCCTTCTTTCGTGCTTCCACATGTGCTTCAAGGAATCATTCCTAGGACTAGAGGTTGATCCATAACCTCGTTGTCTTGGCGATTGGTGTGTGATTCGATCCATCGCTTGTGTGTGACCGGGTTTTGACTAGGGTATAGGCCGGGTTCTTGAGAAGAATTGTTACCGGCTCCTATTCACTCCCCTCCTCTCTAGTCGCCATCCGATCCTTCATCTCCCCCTTTGGAATAAAATCTCCAAAAAGTCCAAACAAAAGAGCTCCAAGGAAATTAGCAAGTCCTAGGCGTCGTATGGACCTCCCCGGGCCCACTACATCGGTGGGTACCAGGACCGACTACTCGGTGGGCCCCCGGGACTACCCGGCTTGCGCCGCACGGCACCGAAGGCGTGGAGCACAAGGACTATGCAGAGTAGTTGTTGACGGATAAAACTCGTACCACCTACGATCCGCAAGCGTACGGACCTACACCTTTTTCACCACGGGATTCCCAAGGTTCTTGTCAATCCGCGGAGCAAGGGGATTACTAGCGCTTAACCAAGTACTAATCTAGTTGAATGGAAAACCTTTGAAAGAGAGTATTAATCTAAAAGTAAAGACAATCTAACCTAAGTTAATCTAAGTTAAGTTGATCGAACAAATCGAGGGTTAAACTAGATGATAAAGGGTGAGCACAAGAGAGTGATTAAGAAAGATAAGCGTTCCCTCCCTAGGATCTAGGATAACATGGTATGCATCTACTACACGAAAGCGGTAAACCAATCTACCGGGGGGTTGTGACCACGGTTTCGCCCTTTCCCTCCTCTCGTACTGTCACTACGCGAAGGTATTCGTGACTAGACCTATGATGGACACGGTATGTTGATGGAATCTATGGGAGTAGCGGATATCATACGCCCGAAAAACATGGTAGCTAACCTTAATCATCAAAGCATCATCAACATGAAAACAATAGATTGAAACCACAAATCGAGTAGCGATCACATAGCATGTATCCATCTAATCCTAGGGATGAACGGAGACATTACCCCATCATCTTACACGGATTGAAGCACATAGGGGTGATGGAGACTCCGGAGAACGTCGTCGATGAAGATGGCGGCGATGGAGCTTGGGAACACCCCTAGGCCACCGGCTTGGAGTCCTCCTCTTGCTTCCTTCTCTCCGCCGGCGTTGATCCTTGCGACGAGCTCATCTAACTCTCTCCCTCATCTTGCAGCGGCGGTTTTCTGGTGATTGGCGTCGGTAGGATGATTTGTTCGATGTGGCGGCCGACGGCGGCGGAGGCAATAAATAGACGAACACCTAGGGCAAAGGGGGGACCGAACCGACCCCGAGTGGGGCCGGGCCGGTCGGCCCAGGCCGGCCGGCCCAGCCCGGTTCGGCCGGTTCGGCCCCGGTTTCCTCCCCGGTTGCTTCTCGCGTGATCCCTTATTCGTGTGCACTTGCATGTGGGCCTTTGACGTCGTTTCCTTCACGGTTAAGGCTTGAATCCTTGCTATGCAAGCTTCGCCGTTTTCCGGTTGAGTCCCCGAAGACTTGCACGTTGACGCTTCGGTCCTTGGGTCATTTGGAGTCATGTTCGTCACGTGTCTTGACTCTTGTCGGGCTTCATGATCTTCTTCCAAAGTGCTTGGTGAACTTATCCCGAAAGTCTCCTCTTTAGCGTAGATTTCCCGCGTAAACAACAAACTCCAAAATCGACATGCAAGTGTGAACTTGTTATATCATTAGTATGCCTAGTGGCGGGTTAGTTGCAAATCATAATTGAAACCAATGTATAACAAGTACTCTAGGTTGACGGAAATTCACCGTCAACATCTCCCCCATGCTTAAACCTTGCTCGTCCTCGAGTAAGTGGTCCTCGCTTAAAAGGGAAATCAGCGTTGCCTTCCAATGTTATCCCCGCACTTAGTCATTCATGACGAGACAAATTGCTCTCTCTTAAGAATTTATTTTTAAAGTTCAAGTTGTGACCGGCTTCTTTTTCATTATGGAAGATAGACTAACAATAAATAACAAGCCATATGTAACACGATGCTCTCAAACTTGAGTGAACTTCAAACCATTACCTTGTCACATGGAAGATTTTCAAAAAGATGCATATCCAACATAAGTGAAAATCTCTTGCAAAAGCTCATGGAACACTCATCTCATCAAGTCACTCAAGCCTATACTAGATTATTTTCAACCTACTCTACTCATATGTGATAGTGGAAGGCTTATGTGGAGCTTGGAAGGTTAAAAACAATCCTAGCAAAACATACATTCGAAATATTGTCAAATTAAGAGAGAGGTCTATTGGAATTACCGAGACTCGTCAAAAAGGCCATGGAAGATAAATGTTGGAAAGAGAGAGGGACGAAACACACACATTTAGATAAGTGGACATGTGCAAGTGGCAAATGGATGATCCCGAGGCACGAGTGAAGTCCTCGTTATCGGATTGCACATGGTTGGAAGATTTGAGTATGGATTTGTCATTAAGGCACTTGAGAACTTATGAAGCAAAAAGAACCGAGGAGCATCTTTATTATTTTTTTCTTTATTCTATTTCCTTCTCATTTTTCTCTCTTTCTTTTTTTCACTTTATTCTTCCTATTTTTCTTAGTTTTCTTTTCTTCTTATCATATTTTTTTTTCATTTTTCATTTTTATTCTTTTTTCTTTTGCTCCTCAAAACTTTTTGCAACATAATACTTACATAGCATTTGTGTCAGAGAATGACTCCTCCCCAATGCTTGAACGATGCTCGTCCTCGAGCATAAAAGAGTGGGGAAATGACTGCTAAAGTAAGCATAAATTCCATAATATTGCGGAATATTTGAATCTCCATCGAGAATTTTACTCCATACTCAAATTGGGTTGTGGACAAGGAGGTGATCACAAAAAGATGTTTTTGGTTTAGGGTGGATGCCTAGCGAAGTTTGTGAAATTTTCGATGTGAAAACCCACAATGCATGGACAAAAAGGCTAGCATGAAAAGTTACACAAAGGAATGACCAGCTTCTTAGTCTCGAACCATAGAAATCAATCCTAATCCAACTCATCAAA
This sequence comes from Cenchrus americanus, assembly GCA_947561735.1. Lineage (NCBI taxonomy): Eukaryota > Viridiplantae > Streptophyta > Magnoliopsida > Poales > Poaceae > Cenchrus > Cenchrus americanus. Next base: position 141,437,185 of record OX387240.1, read on the forward strand.
ACATATGTTTGCAATCTACGGGTTTTGTTATCATAAAACATGTATGTATATGGCTTTGGTAGGTAGAACTTTGCAAGAGCATCACAAATATGTAGATAGCATAAAAGTTAAGTTTTCATAAAAACAACAAGTTATCCGGCTATCCATAAACTTAAATCAAAGAGCAAAGATATGTATGTGGGTCTAGAGCATAGTCATTTCACCTCCACAAATAAAAGAGCCGGTATTTAAATTAATTTCAGATCATATTATAGAGAGCAATTAGCCAAGACATGTATAACTTCATGTAGGTAAAACAAAGCGGCAACTTTCATCATCTTTCCGTAAGCATAGGCAATGTAGAACATCGAGGTGAACACATGGTCATGCTTATCTATTGAAAGTAAAAAGAAACCTAGGTTGTCCTCCTAGTAGCCATGTTATTGTTTGAAGAGAAAAACAAAATGTTGCACCTAGTTGAGGTTGAAGGCATACTTACAAGCATTTGTGTTTGGAAAAGAGAAGGTCCATGGAGATATTACCATCCTTTGTAATTCTTCGTTGCCTTCTTCCGACATCTCCATGTATCGATGTGGCTTTTGCTTTTGTCTTGATTTATTAATGCTCCTAAACTTATCAATTTGATCTTGAATGCTTAATGGAGTCATTGGTCACCCTTCTCTTCAATGTTGTCATCACCATCTCCTCTTTCTTGTTCTCATCATCTCCTTGCTGTCTCTTTTTCATGGATTTCCCCCTCTGTCCAGAACAGAAAATATATCGAAATATAGCTCTATTGAACATTTTATGAAATTACCTTTCCAACGTGTGGTCATTCATCAAAAACGGAGTTCAAACAAGGGAGCTATGTCCGTTTTACTTCAGCGCTGCGTGCTGTCCAAAACTGATTTCAGGACGTGTTGCACTCCGTGATTCGGGCATAACTTCTTGTAGAAACCTCCGATTGTTTTGATTCTTGATTTGTTGGAATTGTAACTTCATGGGGCTTCTAAATATCCAAAAATATCCAGTGTTTTCCCTTTTAAACCATGCAGAATTTTGATGAGATTGGTGGCTTCTTGCGCATTGATCCGGAGATGTGAACGATCTTTATCATTCTATCTTCTCGGAGTGTCATGTTGCACTTCCGTGTTGAAGATTTAGGGTCTCCCCCATGCTTAGCATTTTGCTAGTCATTGAAGAAGAAGACAAAGCACTTCTTAGCCATCCTTCAATTTCCTTGTAGTGAGAGTCTTTATCTTGCCTGTAAGACGTTTTAAACGCACATTCTACCCCAAGGTGACGGTTGGGAGTAGATAGAATTGCCAACAATCCAACAATGTCTCCTAAGATTCTTAACTTGTGGCATAATTAGTTTAATGAGGAATAAAAACCTAATGAGTGTACGTGGTGCAAGGTGTGTATGCACATGATAGGAAAGCATATAAACAAAGACAATGTTTTCACCTAGTTCTAAACACCATGTTTACAACTAGGTTGCCGAATTTCTCCATAGCCATAAAGGTTTATTTATCAAGGGTTAAAACACCATGTCTATCCTTAAATCAATAACCCTTATAGCACAAGGAAAATTAAGCGCATAGCAAAGCTTATAAACTGACCAAAGCAACATGAAAACATGTGAAAAGCTAGCTAGGTTTATCGAACTCAACAATGATGGTCCGCAATCTTGTTTAAACACCACGTTTACACAAGATCACAAAAGGAAAATACTCATAATGCCTTATGAAGTATTAACATGGAAAAAGAAGCATACATCATTAAGTATATAAAACAACCAAGCCAACTATGTGCAAAACATGTACATGCAAAGAAACATCACGTTGATAACAAAATGCAATGCATGCAAATAAATAAATATGAGCATGAACATGATGGTGGTTCTAAAAGAAAACTAAACTTAGATTAATAACCACAAGTTGATCATCATAAGATAGTGCCATTCTTTTATTTTCTCTAAGAAAGTAGTAAAAATATAAACAAACGGGTTGCCTCCCGAAAAGCGCTTCATTTAAAGTCATAAAGCTCGACTTTCTCACATACCTTCTTTTCGTCGCATCGCCATGGCCCTTCATGCAAGAAGAAAAGGTACCAATGCAGCTTTAATTTACTTCCCATATTGTGCTTGATCACTTATAGAAGACTTGCCCAAAGAATCCTTTTGTTTCATCGTTATCTCCTTCTTTATCGTCCTTCGGTGCTGCCTTCACTCCATGAATTTTTTTTTGATGTCCAGAACAGAGAGTATACTCAATCTCTACTCCATTGCACAGTGCACAAAATTTCCTTTCCAACGAGTCTTTATTTGCTCAAATCGGACTCCGGACAAGAGAGTTACGTCCGTTTTACTTCGGCGATGAAATCTGTCCTGAAATTTCAGAACGCGCAACGCTCAATGTTTTCTCCATAACTCCTTGCACGGGTCTTCAAACTTGTTGGTTCTTGATGCGTTGAAATGGTAATTTGATGGAGCTTCTGAATATCTCATTTTCTTCATTTGTACACCTCTGAACAAGCTCTCAAATTGATGAAGACAGCAGCATCCATCGCGGGATTCGGAGAGGTTGATGATTTATCTTGCAACTCTTTTAGGCATGACTTCTTTTTTTCATTATTCAAGCCTTGTCTACATGGTTAGTGAAAATCGGGCCTTTCCCGACATATGATTCTTTAAGGTCACTAGCTTGACCAAGTGCAAAGCATGATCGAGATTTACAAAACTTATTGTAAACATACGCGTCCATAATTAACACCACATGTGAATTGTAGCAACAAGTCAAGGTGTAAATAAAAGAAGCATATGTTTCATGCATAGCACTTAGCTCATCGTTAGGAAAAGGTTGTTTAGGTGTGAGATTAATTAGATCAGAAATAAATGTTTCCTCTTTTTCATTCTCAAGAAAATCTAGCCTATCAACATGATCACTATTGGAACAAGGCATAGACATTAAACTATCATTCATACTATTGGTTGAGCATGAGTATTTGAATTTATCAACATCAATACCAATAATATCTTGAGATTTCAGCGCGTACCTTGGCCTTAGAGCTTTTTCAACAAGAGTGATATTTGGTTCATCTAGCGGTGTTGAGGGCGAATCGATCTCAACAAGTGTAGTTGCCTCTTCATCACCATCCAATTTCTTCAACTCATCATGTGGAACATGTAATCCTTCAACTATGTACGCATTCATCTCTTCTTTGAAGTCTTCTTTATCAACCATATCTTCATCTTCAAAGACTTGTATGTTGCTTTCTTTATCTTCCATGTACCACATGTCGTCAAGATCGCTCATTGTTGATTCACTCTTTCCTTCATCCTTGAGTACTTCCATGTCTTGATTTGCTAGTGTGTAGGCTTCAATAGCACACAAGCTATCATCTAGCTTGAGTCCTATCTCCTCCCATTTATCCTTTGAGTCACTAGGCTCATCACGGTTGTACTCTTCTCTTCCTTCATCATAAATCTTTGAGTTGTCAAACCGGTCGATCCATCCTTCATCTCCTTCTTCTCTTTCTTCTTCAAACATCTTTTGGATCGACTCTCCACTCATCTCTTGATCAAATATATCTTCAACTAGTTTGGCAACGTGTCGGCGTTCCTCCTTCCTTCGGTAGTTAATTAGTGGGGCGAAATCAACTTGAACCCAACCGGATTGCTTGAATTCCGCCAATGGTCTAGCATTCCACATACTTCGGCCTTCATTCATGTTAGTTTCAACATTTTTAACATCCGAAATGACTTCTCTTACCTTGGGAAGTGGATCTTCAATTTCTTGTATGGTCAGGTTCATCTTCCTTGACCTCCGGTTCATCTTTTTCGGAAATTTCAGCAAGCACCTTGGGCTTGCTTTTGTCATTTTGCTCCCCTTGACAACATCTTTGCCAATCTCGTATTGTTCTTTGTCCATTGCTTATCCTTTGTAAGATTTGTGCGGCTTCACTAATTGTTTTATCCAATATATCACCGCCCGCACACATGCTTACAAAACGAGATGAGTTAGAGGTTAGTGAAAAATAAAAGGTATGCAACATCAAGTCACCGGAAAATCCCAAGTTCGGGCCTTGCTCAAGTAGTTCATTAAAACGGTCCCATGCTTCATCAATTCCTTCATCCTCACCTTGCTTGAAAGTGAGCACTTGCCTCCTTAAGTCTTGGACCTTGCTTATGGGAAAGAACTTCAAAAGAAACTTCTTCACTAGCTCATCCCAATTTCCTTTTGCTTCAACGACGCAAGTGTGTACCATCTTCGCGCTTCATCTTCGAGAGAGAATGGAAAAAGATTCCACTTGAACCAAGCGGCGGAACTCCTTTTTGTTGCACCGTGTTGCATAACATCGTGAATTCCTTAATGTGTCTATATGGGTTGTCATCCTCCAATCCTCTAAATGGTTTTGTCGCCACTAACTTGATGATTCCAGGCTTCACTTCGTAGTGGGTTGTAGCAAACGTCAAATCTGATTTTTGCATCTCAATGTCTTCCATTGACGGCATTGCTAGCTCCCTTAGCGACATCTCTTCGTCTTCTAATGGTGAGGTGAACAAATCCATCTAGGCACAAGAAAAGTAGAAAGAAAAACAAAAACGATTTTTTTCTTTTTTTTAGAAAATAAGGGTTAGGTGTTAGTAATCAACAAAATTAATACTAGATTAAACGTAGCAAACCGGCTTGCTCCCCGGCAACGCGCCGAAAAAGGGGGCTTGTTGACGGATAAAACTCGTATCCACCTACGATCCGCAAGCGTACGGACCTACACCTTTTTCACCACGGATTCCCAAGGTTCTTGTCAATCCGCGGAGCAAGGGGATTACTAGCGCTTAACCAAGTACTAATCTAGTTGAATGAAAACCTTTGAAAGAGAGTATTAATCTAAAAGTAAAGACAATCTAACCTAAGTTAATCTAAGTTAAGTTGATCAAACAAATCGAGGGTTAAACTAGATGATAAAGGGTGAGCACAAGAGAGTGATTAAGAAAGATAAGCGTTCCCTCCCTAGGATCTAGGATAACATGGTATGCATCTACTACACGAAAGCGGTAAACCAATCTACCGGGGGTTGTGACCACGGTTTCGCCCTTTCCCTCCTCTCGTACTCGTCACTACGCGAAGGTATTCGTGACTAGACCTATGATGGACACGGTATGTTGATGGAATCTATGGGAGTAGCGGATATCATACGCCCGAAAAACATGGTAGCTAACCTTAATCATCAAAGCATCATCAACATGAAAATAATAGATTGAAACCACAAATCGAGTAGCGATCACATAGCATGTATCCATCTAATCCTAGGGATGAATGGAGACATTACCCCATCATCTTACACGGATTGAAGCACATAGGGGTGATGGAGACTCCGAGAACGTCGTCGATGAAGATGGCGGCGATGGAGCTTGGGAACACCCCTAGGCCAACGGCTTGGAGTCCTCCTCTTGCTTCCTTCTCTCCGCCGGCGTTGATCCTTGCGACGAGCTCATCTAACTCTCTCCCTCATCTTGCGGCGGTGGTTTTCCGGTGATTGGCGTCGGTAGGATGATTTGTTCAATGTGGTGGCCGACGGCGGCGGAGGCAATAAATAGACGAACACCTAGGGCAAAGGGGGGACCGAACCGACCCCGGAGTGGGGCCGGGCCGGCCGGCCCAGCCGGCCGGCCTGTGCCCGCTTCGGCCCGGTTCGGCCCCGGCTTCCTCCCCGGTTGCTTCTCGCGTGATCCCTTATTCGTGTGCACTTGCATGTGGGCCTTTGACGTCGTTTCCTTCACGGTTAAGGCTTGAATCCTTGCTATGCAAGCTTCGCCGTTTTCTCGGTTGAGTCCCCGAAGACTTGCACGTTGACGGTTCGGTCCTTGGGTCATTTGGAGTCATGTTCGTCACGTGTCTTGACTCTTGTCGGGCTTCATGATCTTCTTCCAAAGTGCTTGGTGAACTTATCCCGAAAGTCTCCTCTTTAGCGTAGATTTCCCGCGTAAACAACAAACTCCAAAATCGACATGCAAGTGTGAACTTGTTATATCATTAGTATGCCTAGTGGCAGGTTAGTTGCAAATCATAATCGAAACCAATGTATAACAAGTACTCTAGGTTGGACGGAAATTCACCGTCAACGTAGTACTCGGTTAGGAATCTGTACATGTTCCGCACTGTATAGAGGTCTCCTAGACGTACTCGACTAGTACTCTTTCCCTACTCCGACTTGTAACCCCGCCTCCCGGACTATATAAGGCGAGGCAGGGACCGATCTCAGGATCGCCTCATCCAATCTCCTACAACCCACGGCGCACTATTGCACCATCTTGTAATCGTGCCCTATCAACCCGTAGCTACGCAAAGCATACAGACGTAGGGTATTACGCACCTCGCGGCCCGAACCTCGTCTAAATTGTGTGCCACGTGTCTCTTCCTTCGAGTTACCGATCTCGGCGAGTCACAATCATCTACTTCGGGTACTCCCCGTAGTAGGTTGTCGGTCTAAAACACCGACACCGGCGCGCCGTGTAGGGGCTCTCGCTCGAGATCACATGGCGAACTCGACGGCTTCCGTCCACATCAAGCCAACCGTCGCCTTCAACCGCGGAGACACCTTCGTCTTCGGCGCTCGGGTCCGCACCGCCGATGGCGCGGGCTCCTTCCGCCGCCGCCCCGACCATGCAGCCCAACCCGAGGACAGCCTCGTGACGCTTCCCCGAGGTCGTCACAGTGCGAACTCGCCGCAAGCAAGTTCGGCGAAATCTCGCTCTTCAACCACCATGCCGACTTCGAGCTCGAGTCCGTCTCCAACTCGAACCCGACGTCGCCATGGGCCATCGCATGCGAGCCGGCCGCTCGCCCATCGCACGGCCCCTTCACCACGCCGAGCGCTCCGCGCGTGGCCCCCGCGTCCTCAGCCGGGCCCGCACGGGGGCTCCTACTCCACGACGGGCCGGCAAGGAGCCCGTAACCGAGTACAACTCGGACTCCGACGCCGTCCCCGATCACGTCTCGGACTCCAGCCCTCTCTCCGAGTTCTACTCGAACCCGGACTACGAGTTCGACTTCGGGTCGGACCCTGAGGAGCCCGAGTCCGAAGACGACTCCACCGAGCTTCCCTTGTCGTGGCCGGCCTCCGGGCCGGTTATAAAATCGACACCGACCGGAGAGATACGTCTACTGGCCGGACCGCAAGCCCGCTGACCTGGCAAAGGGAGACTCACGCTACGTCGCCTACATCGACTCACTACCGTTCCAGAGGGAACACCGCCGGCCCGGCCGACTCAAACACACCAACCGAGGTGGCACCCTCTGAGTCCAGCCTTGGCACCCCCGATCGCCAAGTTTTCATGGCCGCCGGCGACACCCCAGGACCCTCGTGCACCCGCCGAAGACAAGTACCGGAGGACATCTCTCCGACGAGCTTTCTGCCGATGCACCACCCAGCGAGACCGCCGCCAACAGGGACGCTCGACGCGAACGCAACAGAAGCGCAACGAACGACGCCGGCGGCCTCCGCAGACAACCTCCCCATCCGCAACCTTGCGAGGCTCTCGAGGCGGTCGAGAGCAGAGTCCACACCACTCCCCGAGCAATGCCTCATGTCGATCACGACGATCGCACGCCGTGCTCGGGGCATACGCGCCGGGAGAGGTCATCGCCAAGCTCGCCGAAGAAGCCTACTTCATGCGGGTCGACAACGCAGTCAACCAACCTCCTCCAGCCCAAGCCGCGCGACAACGAAGCTACTAGTCGCAGCCGCCAACGCCGGCCCCAACCGTACTCGAGGCGACATCCCGCCCGAGCCAAACCGTCGCCGCTCCCACGCCGGCGGACCTTCACAAAGAGACAAGGCAACCGAGAGGTTGTCCCCCACCGCGCTCCGGCCCGTGGTGGCGGCAACGATCCCCGACGGTGGCGGCGCAGCCGACGGCGGCAGCCTCCAACCACGGGGCCAACAGAGAGCCGGGAGGCGGCGGCAGGCCGCGGCGGCCGAGGCCACGCGAACAGCCACGCCTCCGGCGCCGCACGGCGGGTACGACGCTCCCCAGAAGATCGAGGAGCTGCGGCGGAAGAAGTCGACCACTGCTGCTGAGGGCGACGGCTTCCCCGCCTTCTCACCACGACTTCGCAACCTACTCCTCCCCGACAAGTTCAAGCCTTTGGGGATCACCAAGTACGATGCGAAGCGAGATCCTATCCAAAGGCTCCGATGCTACGCTCTCTCCATCGAGAACGCTGGCGGCAACAGCCGACACCAAATGCCTCTACTTCCCCTTCGTCCGGACCAAGCACCACTCACATGGCTCGAGTCGCTCGACAAGCACTCGATCGACAAGTGGGACCAGCTGAAGGAGCAGTTCACAAGGAACTTCGCGGCGCCATGGGCCATTCGGGTACTCGTATGGACCTTGCCATGATCAAGCAGAGCAAGGCGAGACCCTCCGCAAGTACATGCGCCGCTTTTTCGACAAGCGCGCTACCGTCGTCGACGTCACCGACAAGGAGGTCATCGACCTCTTCCAGGACGGCCTCTACCACCGCCGCACCTTCGAGGACTTCGGGCCGTCCGCCGCCCCAGGTCCATTCCCCACCTCAAGGACATGATCACGTCCTGGGCGGATGAAGAGGACAAGGCCAACGCCAAGTACGACGCCATCCGCGGCAAGTCCAAGCAGAACCAGGGCGGCGGCAGCGGCAGCAATGCAAACCAAGGCGGCCGCAACAACAACAACAACAACAACAACAGCAACTACTCGGGTCCCAACCGCAAGCGCAAGCCGTAGAACACCGTCGCGGCTATCCGCCGCCCTACGAAAGGGAACTCGAAGAAGAACTCGGCGGGTTCAAAGACCCGCTGAAGGAGAAGTGCCCGTGGCATCCGAACAAGCAATCACACTACCGAGCAAGTGCTACCAACTCAGGCACGCACTCAAGGATACGCCGGAGCCACCGCACCCTCACGATCAAAAGGGCAAGAAGAAGGACGGCGACAACAACGACTTCCAAGAACCCGAGAAGACCGTCAACGTCCTCTTTGGCGGATTGCCCAGCAGGCGGGAGCAGAAGGCTACCCGTCGTGAAGTGATGTCCATCGAGCCAGCGGTCCCGACCCCTCTCAGGTGGTCGGAGGTACCCATCACCTTCTCCCGCGCGGACCGCGTGGACTAGCTTCTCCGAACCAGACGGCTCCCTCTCGTCCCGAAACCAACGGTGGCGGGCTCCAAGCTCAACAAGGTGCTCATCGACGGTGGAAGCGGGCTCAACGTCCTCTTCACCAAAACCTTGAAGAAGATGAACCTCGACGTCACCCACATGCTCACCAAGAGCAAGATGCCTCTTTCTACGGCATCGTCCCAGGCAACGCGGCTATCCCACTGGGCTCAGTGGTACTGCCAGTTACCTTCGGGGCGTCTCGGAACAACTACCGCACCGAGTACATCAAGTTCGAGGTCGCGGACTTCGAGACCTCTTACCATGCCATCCTCGGCAGACCAGCCATCGCCAAGTTCATGGCGGTGCCCCACTACACCTACTTGGTACTCAAAATGCCAAGTCCAGCCGGTGTACTCTCCCTTCAGGGGGACTGCGATACAGAGGCCGTGGCGATCGCTTCAACAAACCAGGTACCCAACCCAATGATGGAGGTCTACGCCGCGTCGAAGAAGCTCGCCACGAGCGAACTCGACATCCCAGAGAAGTCCGACAACCGCCAACAAGCCTCGCCCACCCGAGGAGGTACTCGTCAAGACCGGTCGACCTCGGAACAGGCGACCCCAAGCAAGACCACCACCATCGGGGCCGGCCTCGACCCCAAATAGGAAGACGCGCTCATCGCCTTTCTTCGGCTAACCGCGACATCTTCGCGTAGGAAGTCACGGACATGCCGGAGTGCCTGTGGAGCCGATTGAGCACCGCCTCAACGTCGATCCAAAGGCCACCCCCAAGCGACAACACCTCCGACGTTTTGCCGACGACAGTACGGGCGCCATCAAGAAGGAGCTCGCCAAGCTACTCGCAGGCAGGCTTCATCGCAGAAGTCTTCCATCCTAAGTGGCTCGCCAACCCCGTCCTCGTCCGCAAGAAGAACCCGAATGAGTGGAGGATGTGCGTCGACTACACCGACCTCAACAAGCACTCGCCCCCAAGGACCCCTTCGGGTTGCCGCGGATTGATCAAGTCATCGACTCCACTGCGGGGCTGGCCGCGACTCGCTCGCTTCCTCGATCGCTACTCCGGTACCACCGCATCGCAATCAAGGAGGAAGACCAGGAGAAGACCGCGTTCATCACCCCGTTTGGCGCGTATCGCTACACGACCATGTCATTCGGGTTGAAGAACGCCGCGCTACCTACCAACGGGCCATCCAGCTTGCTTCAAGCGGCAACTCAACAAGAACGTCGAGGCCTACGTGGATGACGTGGTTGTCAAAACCAGGGGACTCCGGCACCCTCATCGACGACCTTGAAGAGACCTTCGCATCGCTACGCGAGTACCGCCGGAAGCTCAACCCGAACAAGTGCGTCTTCGGCGTCCCTTCGGGCAAACTACTCGGCTTCATCATCGCCCCGGCCGCGGCATTGAAGCCAACCCCCGAGAAGATCTCCGCCATCACCAAGCATGAAAGCTCCCACGAGCATCAAGGACATCCGTAGCCGACGGGGTGCATGGCGGCGCCGAACGCATTCATCTCGAGGCTAGGAGAACGGGGTCTCCCCTTCTTCAAACTACTCAAGCATCACGAGAAGTTCGTGTGGACTCCGCAGGCGGATCAAGCCCTTGATCGCCTCAATGACTTCCTCTCGAAGCCGCCAATCCTCACGGCTCCCTCACAAGGGCGAGCGCCATCGCTCTACCTAGTCGCGACTACTCACGTGGTCGCATCGCCATCGTTGTTGAGCGGCAGGAAGACGGCCACGCCTATCCGGGCCAACGCCCGGCCTACTTCGTCGGCCGAGGTTCTATCGTAGTCCAAGGCTCGCTACCGCCCGTGCGTGCTCCCCGTACGCTCTACTCATCACCTCGCGGAAGCTACGACACTACTTCCGTGAGTACTCGGTTTCCGTCGTCGCCGACTACCCGCTCGGCGACATCCTCGAGGAACCAAGACGCCACCGAAGAATCTCCAAGTGGGCCGTCGAGCTCGGCGCCCTCACCATCGACTTCAAGCCACGCACGGCCATCAAGTCGCAAGCACTAGTCGACTTCATGGCGGAGTGGCGGGAGAACCAGCCTACCTACTCCCACCGTGCGACCGCAGCATTGGGTGATGTACTTTGATGGCTCACTCAACCTCGAGGGCGCAGCGCAGGGGTACTCTCTCTCCAACGGGCGAACAACTCAAGTACGTCCCGTGCATCTTCTCGGAAGGTCTCAAACAATGAAGCCGAGTACGAAGCTCTCCTACACGGGCTCCGCCCTCGCGGCTTCACTTGGCATCAAGCGACTACTAGTCTACGGCGACTCCGCCGTGGTCATCAACCAAGTCAACAAGTCCCGGGACCGCAACAAGGAGAACATGGACGCCTATCGCCTAGAAGTCCGCAAGCTCGAGAACAAGTTCTATGGTCTCGAGTTCCATCACATCGTCCGCGACAACAACGTTGCGCGGACGTCCTCTCGAAGCTTGGATCCACCCGCGCCCAAGTACCCGCGGGCGTCTTCGTCCACGAGCTTCACGCGCCATCCATCCCGAGCCGCGCCACCGACCACCGCCCCGCCCCATCTACCACCGGGCAGAGGTCATGATGATCGACGTGGACTGGAGGCAACCCTTCATCGACTACCTCAGCGAGCAGAAGGTCCCCTCCGACAAGAACGCGGCCGAACAACTCGTCCGCCGCGCCAAGTCTTACGTCCTCGTCGGAGACAAGCTTTACAAGCGGGGCGCATCTTCTGGAGTACTCATGAAGTGCGTCCCTCGTGAAGAAGGCAAGGACATCTTGGAGGAGATCCATAAGGGCGTCTGCGGCAACCACGCGTCTTCACGCACGCTGGTCAGCAAGGCCTTCCGGCGAGCTTTCTACTGGCCCACAGCCCTGGGCGATGCCGAAGAACTCGTCAGAAGGTGCCAAGGATGTCAGTTCTTCGCCAAGCAGCAACACATCCCAGCCTACAAGCTAGTCACCATACCGCCGAACCGGCCCTTTGCCCGCCGGGGGCTCGACATGATTGGGCCACCGCCAACCGCGCGCGGGAGGATTCAACAGGTACCGGTGGCTATCGACAAGTTCACCAAGTGGATCGAGGTCAAGCCTGGTCACATGCCCCAAGGCCGACGCAGTACTCGACTTCCCGGATGAACTCGTACACCGCTACGGGCTACCCCACCGCATCATCACGGACACGGGGTCCAACTTCAACAACCACCGCTCCGGGAATATTGCGAAAACAAGCGGGATCGACGTCGATACGTCTCGCCGCCCATCCACGGGCCAACGGACAAGTCGAGCGCGCCAATGGGATGGTGCTCGACGCCCTCAAGAAGCGGCTACACGATGCCGCTAACTCCAAAGGGGGCAAGTGGATCAAGGAACTACCCAACGCACTCGGGGGCTACGGACTCGCCCATCCAAGCCAACGGGGCAATCCCCCCTACTTCTTGGTCTACGGCTCGAAGCCATCCTCCCCGCCGACGTCATATGGAACTCGCCGAGCGGTGGAGCACTACGACGAAGGCGTCTCGAAGACAAGCAGACGAGTTGATATCGACGCCTCGAAGAAGCTCGCCGCGCCGCCCTCGTCCAATCGCAAGGTACCTAGAGGGTATCCGACGCTACCATGATCGCAACGTCAAGGAACGCTCCTTCAACGTTGGAGATCTTCTCCTCCGCCGTATCCCGAACACGGAAGGACTCCACAAGCTCGGCCTCCTTCCGGGAAGGCCCCTTCACCGTGGCTAAGGTGACCGGGCCGGCTCCTACCGCCTCCAAACACTTGAAGGCGAAGACGTCAACAACTCGTGGAACGTCGACCAACTCTCGTCGATTCTACGCTTAGTCTACACGACTACTCCGGGTTCAAGTATACACGACTACATCAACACCCCTCGCCGCAAGCGACCCCCCCGGTCCCGGCTCCAAGTCTCCGGACTACTCTCCTCCGTGTCCGGCCCCCGCGCGGCTACCTACGGACCCGGGCCGCGACGAGCGTCAAGGACTCTAGCAGCGGTCTACCAAGAGACCACACTCCAAGATCCGGCCCCCGCGCGGCTACCTACGGATCGCGATCCAGCCTACACGGCTACTTACGGATCACCACCGCAAGCGGCTACCCGCTCCGCCGCCACTTAGCCGTAAGCGGCCTCCGGTCCAGGCGACTACCTTGTAACTACGGCCCCGGCCACCCGTGTGTACTTCTTCGCAATAAAGCTTGATTGTTCATCAACTTGTTTACCGTCTACTCCCCATGATGGGACTACTAAAGCCGGTACTACTACTCGCACCTACTCCACGATGGGCGCTCCGCACTCGAGATCGCGGTTACGAGTACTCATTGCCGGAAAATTTCATTTCATTGATACATGAATAATTCATTACAAAGTGTTTCCCGTACAACTATGGCTACTAGCTACCTATGCAGGGCTACTGGAGGTTCAGCTTTTCGGCCATTCCCGCTCCGCGATGGGAGCCATCTACTCCGAAACAGCTCGCGCACGCTCATCCGAGCAGTTGGCGGCTACTCCGCCGGCGACCACCTCCACTGGAGCCTTCGGGAAGTACGACTTCATGAAGGCCAGTACTTGCTTCGGGATCGACTTGGCCATGTGCTTGACGTAGGCGGCCAGCCGGCTTGGTGCTTCACGAAGTCGATCCGCCAGGGGAGCGATCTTGGGGCCACCCGGGTGCGGCACCAGGAGCCTCGCGATCGGGAGAGCAGCCTCTTCAAGATCCTTCAGCTGGGCTCGGAGCGCCTCGCAATCTTCATTCAACTTCTGCAAAGATTTGTAGCGCTTGACGAGATCTCCGTCGCAGGCAATCCGCAGATCCATATGCTTCTCGCACTCGAAGGCAAGCTCCTTGTAGTCGAGCTCAAGTACCTGGCGGGCTTCTTGCTCCCGGTAGAAGAGGTTCTTCATGCTAACCTCCGAGGCCTTCAGCTGCTCCACCTGGCCTTCGAGTTCTGCAACACGGAAACACACCAATGGGTCAGAGGCTTGACGACTTCCAACAAGTACCCGACAAGTCAAAGGACATACCTTTATTCTTGTTGCGGAGGACTTTGTTCTTCCGCACCAACTCGTCGCCCTTCGCCTGCAACTCCATCACGTCGTTGTGGTACTTGGTGAAGGCGGCGTCGAGCTTCGACTGCATAGCGGCCGCGTGCTTCCGCGACTTCACGAGCTGCTCCTCCAGGGCCTCGGCTCGGAGCACGGTGTCGCCGTAACCTTGCAGCAGGTTCGACTTCTCGCGGGATCGCTCCGCGACGTCCTGCACAAGACAAGCTCAAGTCAAGAAGAGTACTCAACGGCAAAGGATTGACTACTCGGGAGGCTACGGCTACGTACCTTCATCCACTGTTCGGCTCGCCGGATCGCCTCCAGGTGCTGGGCCACCGTTGCCGGCTCGACGAGATCGTCGGCCAGAAGTTCAATCCCGCCGCGGCTACTCGGCGTAGCCTCCGTCATCGGCGCGGAGCAGATGGGATCCGCGTCTTGGATCTCAGGGGATCGGATAGCCACCTCCAGGGCAATCCCTGGCGACGTGGTGGCCGCCTCCCCCCCGGCGGACTTTTCGATGACTTCCCCCACGGGCTCGGGGGCTCCTTCCGTAGCCTCCGGGGCTTCTGGTGTCAACTCCTGCATGGGCACCCCTGCAGGGATGTCACCTCCTTCAGCGCCTGCCAACAAACGACACGCGCATCAGTGCCTACGACTACTCATCCTGGAGTTCTACAGCTTCAAGAAGGGTACTAACCTTCGACTACGACCGCCTTCGCGGCGCCGGCGCTTCGCAGCCGGGGGCTCGGTCATGGCTTGGGCCTCGGGAGCGGGCTCCTCAACGGGCGGCGCGACTTCTCCCCGCCTCCGCCGTCGAGGGCTCTTCCCCCGTCCCGGCCTCGGATCCGTGGATTTTCTACGAAGTATTCACGCGAGGGTCGTCGCACACATCGACTACTGCAGCAAGTACTACTCGTAAGGACGTGGTACTTACAAGTTCGACCGAACGATGGTCACGGCCGGAGCACCGAGGATGCTGGCAATGTCAACCAGTCCACCCTCGGCGGGCGTCTCCTCCTCCGCCTCTTCGGCTACTGCCTCCTCCACGGTGGCGGCGGCCGGCGCAGACGTCTCCTGCGCTCCAGAGGTCACCACCCTTTCAACGGTGGCGGCCACGGGTCCTCTGCTCTCTGCTGGAGCAGGGGGCTGGCGCTCCAGCTGCGCCAGGAGTTCTTCGACAGTAGGGGCTGGACTTCGGCTTCCAGCCGGTTCCCCCACCGGGTCCCACACGCCTTCGTCGCCTTCTTCGACAGGCTCCGTTGGCGGCACCTCCTGCACACAAAGGGAGACTACCCGTCAGCACTGTACTCGAATACCGGGTACTCGACCACTCTGCTCAAGATAACTTACCTCCGGAGGCGTGGTCTCTGAGACCTTCATCTTCTTCGCCACCCGCTTCTTGGTGGGGTTGCGCGGCTTCCGCGGCGGCGCAGCAAGGCTAGCCTCCAGGCTAGCCGGAGGGTCTTGAACAAGTGGAACATGAGGCAAGCCCGGACGGCTAAACCTCGACCGCAGTTGGAAGCGGTCCTGAAGAGTCTCTTCGTCTTCTTCGTCGTCATCGGAGGTATCCTCCACGATGACGGTGTCGTCGCCCTAACCGACTTCGCGGCGCTCCTTCATTTTCCCCTCCACTGGGATCTCGATCCCGCTCGGTGGCGGCTGTGGCTCGGAGACGAAACGCTTCACATCATCCTGCGCAAAGACACAAGGCGTCAGCAACTCCACTACAAGTACTCAGTACTCGACGAGGGGGTACGGCTACTCACCTCGTTGGGCGGGCGCGCGGCGGAGTACTCCTCGACCGGGCACGCCGTGTACGGCGGCATGTCCTTGAAGATGCGCGACAACCTCTCGACGATGTCGTTGTCGTCCAACTCGCCCCCCGGCATCCGCGACGAGTCGTCGTCGCCGGTGTACTCGAAGCCCAGCGTATCCCGCGCCATCAGCGGCTGGATCCTGCGCTTCATGAAACTGAAGGCCACGTGCTCGGCCCTCAGTCCAGCTTCTTCGAGCACTCGAATGCGCTTGCGGCTCGGGGAGCCGGATCCCCTCTTGCATGGTGGGCTCTGTGTTCCACCACTCACGATGCCCGGGCCGCCGTCCGCTTGGCTTCGGCGAGCCGGGGTGGTGGTTGGTGATGTAGAACCACCTCGTCTTCCGGTCCGTGTTGGAGTCCACGAGCTTGTACGCCGTGCCGATCCGCGGCGTCTTCCCTCAACTAAATTCCGGCCCCTCCGACTACTCGGGGTTGGAGGCACCGGGCTGCGGCTTGACGCGGAAGAACTTCCGAAGAGCACCCGGTGCGGCTTGATTCCGAGGAAGGCCTCGCGTAAGTGGACGAAGACCGACGTGTGGAAGATGCCGTTGGGGTTCGAGGTTGAGGTACTCGATGCCGTAGTACCCGAGCGCGCCCCTTGAAGAAGTCGCTTGCTAGGAGCGCAAGACCGCGCTCCACGAAGCGCGAGAACATCGGGATCTCGTCTTCGGCCTTCTCCATCGGATAAGGATCTCTCCGCGGCGGATCTCCACATGTCGACTTCCTTCTCCCCGATGAACCCACCGTTCGAGCGGGGTCGGCGGGTCCTCCGTCTTGACCTTCGATTTTTTCCACTCGCGGCTTGGATCGGCGCGCGGTGGAGACATGGGCGGCACCGCACCGGTGGCGGCCGCGGCGGCCTCTCGCACGGCTCCTCTTCTTCCCGCCGGCCTTGGACGTCTTCGACGGCGACGGCTTCATTCTCCAAGTGCAAGGAGTTTTCACTTGCATCCGCTCGGGGGCTACCCTAATGGCTTCGGGTGGCGATGCGCTCAGATCTACTACGGCGGCAGCAGGCTGCTGGAGGTGGATTTGCTTCTAGATTCAAATGGAAATGACTGCGGCTCACTTGGGTGAAAAACCCTAAGGGTTTTGGCCTCTATTTATAAGCCAAATCGCCTCCACAACGGGCGGCTGGATAAGTCCACGCGCGGCTGACTCAGCGGCTGCGCGTGCCTCTTCGTATTCTACTAGTCGACGCGCCTCACCTCGGGGGCTCGGCTTCTTCTACTCGACTACCTGGGAAGCGGCTAGTATCAAGAGCATCTCAGGACACATTCTCCAAGAAGACCCTTCAATTCGAGAGGAAGTACTCGACTCAAGGCTCGGGGGCTCCGTGCCACGTGTCCTACGGTTTTTTCTCTCCGGATTTTTCAAGATTTTCTTGCCAAGGTTTCAGATGGACCCTCAGCCAGAGCCCGCGGCTCGAGGCTCGGGGGCTACTTCATATGGAGTGCGGTTCTGCAAATCGCATCTCCGTAACGACTCCGGCTTCAAGACAAGACAGGCATTTCTTGAAGACCTTCGAAGGCAGATTTCAAGGACGCTTGGGACTACTCGAGAAGACTTCAAGATTGCTCAAACATCAGCTGGAGTACATTCCAGCCTCGGGATGCTTCGACTACTCTTGAGGACTTTTGATTTGTAGCACTCAGGGACGCTTGAGGACTACTCGTTAAGGCCGTCAAGACTACTTGAAGCTATCCTTCTCGACTACAAAGTACTCGGGGGCTTGTCGTATGGACCTCCCCGGGCCCACTACATCGGTGGGTAACGGGACCGACTACTCGGTGGGCCCCTGGGACTACCCGGCTTGCGCTGCACGGCACCTGAAGGCGTGGAGCACAAGGACTACGCAGGAGTAGTACTCGGTTAGGAATCTGTACATGTTCCGCACTGTATAGAGGTCTCCTAGACGTACTCGACTAGTACTCTTTCCCTACTCCGACTTGTAACCCTGCCTCCCGGACTATATAAGGCGAGGCAGGGACCGATCTCAGGATCGCCTCATCCAATCTCCTACAACCCACGGCGCACTATTGCTCCATCTTGTAATCGTGCCCTATCAACCCGCAGCTACACGACATACGGGACGTAGGGTATTACGCACCTCGCGGCCCGAACCTGTCTAAATTGTGTGCCACGTGTCTCTTCCTTCGAGTTACCGATCTCGGCGAGTCACAATCATCTACTTCGGGTCTCCCCGTAGTAGGTTGCCGGTCTAAAACACCGACACTAGCAAACATAGCTCAAAGAGAAATGTTAAATACAAGGGAGAAAGTCACATGAACCATGATCCATATGTATGATATCAATGAAGATACCACATGTAAAAATAACTAAGGTGGATCACAAGCTCATGAGAGTAGCATGATACAAACTAAGCTCCCCCTAAGTGTGTGCACAAAATGATAGTGTGAAAATCAAGTGCACAACTACAAACTTGTAAGACAAGGAAGCTTGGAGCATATCATGCAAGGAGGTAGCTTAAAGGACAAGATATAAGGCAAATAGGTTCTTGTTACATTACCACTTGTAGATATCACTTGTAGTCTTTTGATCATTGCATACCTCCGGGGGGTGTTATCCTCTTTACCTTGTTGGCACCACATTGAGATGAGCCACTTGGAAATGATATCACTAGAGATGACACCACTTGAAAGAAGCTTGCATAGAAGACACTTGGGGTACCACAAGGATTAGGAATGTATGAGTACATTTCCTTTGAACTTATAAAGAGACATAAGCTCACAAGGATATGACTCAATAGCATGAAGCTCATATTGCTATATTCACTCTTTTTAGAGATGATAGATCACATTGAGAGTGAAATAGCATTCTCTTCGAATGAAGTACAGCACTGGAACGCGTCGCCAAGGGACTACATAAGATAAGCTTGAAACAATGTTAGTCCCATAACCAAACCATAGGATGAGCTCCCCCTAAATGTGTGCATTTAGTGTTTGAATCACCAACCAAATGTATGCACATTGTTTATGACAACAAAAGGGAAGCTAACCCTATAGCTTGCTCATGATGCAAAGAGGTATATATTAAAACATGCACCATGAAGGGATAGGTGTAGCTATCCTACACACTAACCAAACCATGTAGGTTTCTCGTGGGTTAGCACATGACACAAGCAACCTACCATATGTAAACATTGAAATAAATGCAACCTCAATAAAGCAATGGAGCTACAATGATACAAGAGATAGGTTCTAGTTTCCATTACCTCAATCGGGGAACTTGGGCAACACATGTCCAACTTGCAAGCTTGGCTTCTTGGCTTGAATCTTCACATCTTCTTTGTGCCAAGCCTCCCAAGTCCCCGCTCTCAAGGCCTTCAAGTGGCCTTTGGAACCCAAACCATTTGAGGCCCCTTCATGTTGATGATGACTTCCTTGGGAATCCAAATAGGTTGGTTCCAACCCCGCTCCTCCATCTTTCCAACCTTGTATGCAACCACCTTGTCATTAGCCTTCTTCTTGATGACGTAGGTGTTGCTCTTGGTCTTGTTCTTGTGGTTGTGCTTGGTGTAGATGAGGGAGCTCTTGATGGTGGGGTTCAACTTCTTCTTTGCACCCTTGTCCATCTTCTTGACAAATTGAGGGCATTTATAGAACTTGTGCCCTTCTCCATGACACTTGTAGAAAGTCACGGTTGCACCCCTCTCAAGCTTCTTCACCATGGGATCATGGTTATCTTGAGAAGGTTGGACTTCGCTCTTCATGTCTTGAGAGATTTTCACTTATTTCTCATTGTTGTTGCCCTTGCCCATCAAGCTTGCCAACCTCTCTCGGAGCCATTCCACTTCTTGCTTAAGCTCATCATTTTCTTGCCTATGAGTGAATCACATGTTTCTACAACAACATTCTCATTGCAAGACGGTGAGCAAGATTCATCAATTAAGTTAATGCAAGAAGTTGAAGCATCTACCTGGGAGATAGGAATTACACAAAGGATAGATGATTCATCAAACTCAAAGGAATTACTTGTTTTAGTCTCATTGCTTTCAAGCCTAGATTTTAGTTCATCACACTCTTTGCTAAGAAATTTGAATTTGCACAACAGATGTTCATAATTTGTAGCAAGGGTTGCACTAAGATCATTGAAAGCATTGAGTTCTTTAATTTCATTAGCTTGTTCCTTAAGCATTCCTTTTTGCTCATGGACAAGCTCAACAAGATCATCAAGGGAGGTGGTGTCGGATTCATCATCACTTACATTGCTTTCCATACCTTGGGCTATAAGGCATATGTGTGGTGATGATGAAGGACCTTGCATGAAGCGGGTGGTGAAGTTCTTTCTTGATTCACTTGAGCTAGAAGAATTTAATTCTCCACCACTTGTCCACTCACGGATGGAGATAGTTTCTTCTTGCCTTGGTCTCCTCTCCTTGACCACCTTCTTCTTGGGCTTGTGCTCGATCTTGGTGAACTTGATGTGTTGATGATGACGCCCTTCTCTGAAGTGGACGTTGTAGCCGTACATGTTTACTTTCTTCACATACTTGAAGATCTTCCTCACGTACTCGGCCACCATAGATTCAACCTCTTCATCACTTGAAGAATCTTCATCGTCACCATCATCACCATCATCTTCGCTTGAGCTTCCGTGAGTAGCCATCCTACTTAACACCTTCTCTTGTTGGCTTGAGAGGGCATGGCGTGTAGTTGGAGAAGATGGTTCTTGGGGCTTTTCTTGGGGCACCTTCTTGGACTTGGGCATGATTTGAAGCTCATGTGCCATGATCTTGCTCAAGATATGAGATGGCTTCAATTCTTCGAGCATCTTTTCATAGATGATGGCCTTCACCAAGTCATAATCGGGCTTCTGGAGACTTTGAAGGATCTTGCGCTTGATGTTCAAGTCCGTGATGTTCTTCACACCTAAAGCATTGATCTCATTGACAAGCACATTTAGGCGTGAGTACATAGATTCGACATTTTCATTTGCAAGTTGCTTAAAGCTATTGAATTCCTCAAGGAGACAATTGTAGCATTCATTAGCAACTTCTTTTGAACCCTCATTTTGCTCCTTGATGGTTTTCCATAGCTCATAAGCATTTTCACAATTAAAAAACTCTATTGAAAACGCCTACATCTAGTGAGGACAAATGATACTATTGGCAATCACATCAAATTGCTTTTCCTTCTTAGTACAATTTTTCATTCCCTCATCGGTGACTCTGTGACGCCCCAGGTTTTTAATTAACCCTAATCGTTGGTCAACTCGGCTGACGATGGTCAAATCACGGTCAACCTTGGTCCTCACCTTGAAAAACTCACCAACCAACTCTAATGACCCCTTTGATCTAGTGGACACACATGTGGGGCCAACCCATGGTCAAAGTCTTGGCCAAACCCCATTTAAACCCTAGTGTCCATAGATGTCCTTCGAAACTTTTGCCGCGTTCTCCAAAATTCACCTAAACACTTCAAAATCAACCTTTATGGAAGTTGTCCAGCTTGTTGAGGGATACAACTTTCATGTAGATTGGCACTTCAAGTTTTGAGTGGAAAAGCATGAAAAACTTGCCCAAAGGTCAGTATCTCCTGTCCATGGAAACCGAGTGGCATTCAAAGTTGGTAACCATTTCCTGCAAAGTTTGTTGAGAAAAACCCCATAGAGCCTTTTTGAAAATGATAGAGGGTTGCTAGATCTACAATTTTTGTATTCAAAGTTTGGTCAACTTCTATTCAAATTTTTGGAGTAATTAGTGGCTAAAGTAGGGCTCAGCAAATAAAACCAGGCCGGTCGCGCCGAGCGCCGCGATGCCGCGCCCGCGCCTCGGCGTCCGCTCCACGCGCGGCTCGAGACCCCGACAGTCGAGGCCGCCGCGTCCCTAGGCACCCGCGCCCCGACGTGCCCGGAAGTCGCCTCGTGTGTGTCGCCGCGCCGCCGCACCGTATGCGCGCGCGCGCACCGGGTGGACCGCCGGTCCGACCCGCGCGCCGCCGTACGTGCGTCGGTCGAGGCGCCGCCGTACCACGACAGAATCTTCGTCGTCAGCACGCCGTCACCATCGAGCGCCTACTTAAGGTGGCAGCCTGCCCCTGTGCGCGCCAGACCGAGCCACCCATCCTCGCGTGCGCCGCCAGCCATGAACGCCGACGCCGCCGAGCTTTAGTCCCAGCCGTCCCGAGCCACCAAATCGTTGGGCACCGTCCATAGACCTCCCTCGTGCCCCTAGCGTCGCGTGTGGTCCACCCCGTGCGCCGGTCTCGCCGGAATCGCGGTCACCGTCGTGCGTCGCCGTAGAGTGCTTCCCTGCCCCAACCCCGGCTACCAAGCGACCCTAGGTGAGCCTGCACTCGACCCCGAGCCGTTCCCCGGCCGGGAGCGCCACCGGAGCCGCCGGATTTCCGGCGAGCCCGCCGTCCCATGGGTTGAGGGACCCAATTGCGTGGTCCTGAATCTTTCTAGGGGCCTAGTCGCAATGTTACATCTTCAATAGTGTATCCATTTTGCTGAAACTTGTAAAATGCATGAAAAATCGTAGATAATTCAGAAAAATGCCAAACGGATTTTTTTGTACTCGTTGTGGAAAATACTACAACTTTTGTTATACTCACATGTTCTGATTCTTGATATTTTTAGCATGAAAAATAGGAATGTGAAAAACCTAGATCTGCAATATCTCAAAATCTATAAATCCTCTGTGTCCAAATGTTGTATATGTTGTGTATTAGGTAATGACTAGTTCCTGTGCCAAACATTGCGCAAAGTTATGTTGTAAATCGTTGTATATAAATTGTTTTCCAATAATTGCAGATTCTACCTAGATGATTTTTGTGGCTAAAAATATTTATGTTTTTGTTCCCAACTTGTGCATGTGTCTTGTTATGCCAAGACACACCTGTGGTGAATTAATCATAATTTTTGGATGACAGAAATATTTATTCTTAATTTGTGCATGTTTTCCTTTGTAAATTTATAAAGCAAGATCAATAGAGGTTCTAGGTGCGCTTGCTGGTTCTTTAGGCTGGTTTAGGGCCAGAGAGTATATGAGAGAGATTGGAGCAATTTGATGCTTAATTATTTTTGTATGCATTTAATTTGTTTGCTAGCTAGTCTTTGTTAATTTTTCCAAAGTATTTTATTTTCTATCTTCCAAGCTTTGCATGTGAGTCCAGTGCTTCAGTATGTATGTAGTGATGCTTGAGAAACCTTCCTCTAAATTTTTAGTGATTTATTGTTTAATAAAAGCTTTAAAGGTCCTTATAGGGTGAGGCTTTAATTAAAATAGGAAAATGCCTTTTACCTTCTTTCACCCCTTTTTGTGAAATGTTGTCAAATTTGTTTAAGGGCTAAAAACACACCCTTCCTGTGGAAGAATTAATTTATAAATGTTTATCTTTGTATACACCTTTACTAGTGAGAGGTAAAAGTATTAAATCTTCACATGAAATAACAAGTATAAAAGAAACCCTAATTCAAGTGTGTGATAAAGAATGAAACACATATCAATATTAACCCTCATAAACAGAATGTAATAGTTAATTATTTGTTAAGGTGAATATGACCAACAAGAGTTGGATAAGATAAACAAACTGTCACATCACCTGAACCCTGCATTGCATTCCGTGTAGATCTTCCTGATGGTGACTACTCGCTCGTCCCAGAAGCCGAGGGAGAAGAAGCGGAAGCTGCTCTGCAGTACGTGGAAGTACTCGACGACACCAAGGGTGCTCAGGCTAAACTAGCTGACGAAGGCAAGCCCCAATGCATATGACCCCACTTTTGAAATTATTATACACTTATCTATGGATGTTTGTGCATTTAAGTCCAGGAGTTGAATGGAACATTAGATGCATGATCCTAGGTACCTGTTTTCTTACTAGTATGATAGGTTGATAGCTGCTAAGCTATAGGACCGTTACAAGTCGGGTGATGATGTCACTCGCGATAATAGGTTCCTAGATAGGAATCACAAGATATCCTTAATGGATCCATAATGTGGTAGGAGCATGGGATGTGGACTCCGGTCCAATGGCTATTGTGGGTTAAGTGTTTGAACGTACTAAGCACTTGTCGGGAATGGGACCAGTAAGCCTAGTACCATAATGTGACTGTTATGGATTTAACTGTCACTACTCTTGGGATGCGTCTCACGGCTAGCTACCGGTGGTGTATGGTGAGTCTGGGTGCCTCACGGGGTATACCGGATAGCCTGCACCAAATACTGTGGCCTTTTATCCCGACCCACAGATTTTTGGGATCCGTGTGGTGGTTGTCCTCGCGGGGGGCATCCCACCGTGTGTTTAGGTCTACCTTGCAAGGTTTGAATCAATCGATTGTCGGCCTCTCACCGTCATCTGAGACTACTTACTCCACTAGTCATGAGATCCCTAATGATGGAAGTTGATGGACATTATGCTTGGTTAATTGTATTGTGCAACCTTGTCTGTACTAGATGGCTAATTTTAGTAAAGGTCAAACCCACTAGAACTTGAGCTAAAATCTTGAAAGTAAGGACATACTCTTCGTTACTTTTCAGCAAAAGAAACCCAGTGGCCAAAAAGCCTTTCATGTCTAGAGTTGGTGAAGTAGTTATCACCGACGGGTAAGTCTTGCTGAGTATTAATATACTTAGCCTTGCTATAATATGTTGATCCAGGTAATGCTTTCGGTGATGTGTGGCCCGGAGAGATCCCGCCCGGCTGGGAGCTGGAGTGGGTGGAGGATGACGACTGAAGGCATCGTGGTTGGCCTCCCGTGGTGTTCTCACTTTCCGTTTAGTTGATTTCCGCTGTTTCAAAAACTCTGAACTATGACAAAACTTCAGTTTGTAATAATTAAACCCTTCGGGGTAAAATTCAGATGTTAAATATGTTGTATCTCTAGACTCGCCTTCGAGTGAGTTTTAATGCATATATACCGATCCTTGTTGCTTTATAAGTGATTTACCGGGCGTTAACCCAGCAACTAACGACAGGATGATACTTTATTACTGCTTAATGACCAAGGTGGATTGGTTTAGGTGGTAGTCACAGTTGGTATTTTCCTGGGCGGGTTGTCACAGTTGGTATCAGGGCAATTATATGCACCAGAGAATAATTAATAACCTTAATCGCTGGTTTTTGAATAAAATTGGCCAAGATTGTTTGATTTTCCAAAATACGTTGGTCCGTTAAGGATAAACTAGACCGAGAGGCCCTAGAGGGAATTTTTGGGTTCTTTCAGGTGGCTTACTAACCTATGGTTTATTTTGCTAACTTCCAGCATATTTACTTTATGTCAGACTTACTTTCTCGCACAACCAAACTAGATAAGCCACGTGTTCGATACGTGTGTTGTGCCGCATTACAGGAATTACGAGGGTTGATGAAGTGATCCATTCCACGGATCCCATCTTCGCGTCTAGTTGTAAGTCGTGTTGTCACCTCGTGTTTCATACGTGGGCATTCCGCATGTGGATCATGCGAGGCAAGGATACACTCCATTCAAACGGAGGGTGTCCGAGGTTGGACGCTGTCCATGCAGCGGCTTAACGCATGGATACCGTTTCTATAGTGAACGGTAATGTATGGGGACGCTTTCGTGACATGCTGGCACAAAAGGTTCGTTTTCTACAGGTACATAACAGCGCTTCGTTAATCACTAGGTGAGTACCGTATAGCTCTCGACTAGATATTATAGGGGAGACGAGTAAAAGCCTTGCCACAGGGACTAACTTCGATTATTTTTTGGCTTAATCGCCATGTGAGGTCGATTAGGACGTCTTGCATGCATATTAAAAATTGAAACAACGAAACGGGACCCAAAACTGAAATTCTATATGCTCTCTAAGGAAGATTTTGCTAGTGTGAGCTTTTTGTAAAGAGGTTAAGTATCTGTTGTGCATAGGTGTCGTGCTGCCAAAATTTTGTAGAAGTTTGTTCATCTTGTTTTGTGCCGCGTGCTAGGAATTATTTACCCAGTATGCTAAAACAAGTTACTCCTTGCTAGTCTAGCTTTGTTCGTAAATTTCGATCATAGCTTCTTTCGGCTTGGCTTACACCTTTCTAAGCGAATCTAGACATTGCATCCTTCCACCTTGTTTTCTTGACCTAGCTCAACCTTGACTACCAAAAGTGTGTAAAAGAACTATTGTGTAGCCGGAAAACTTGGGGGAAAATTTATAGGGTTCTGGATTTTTGGTTATGAATTTTTATTCACAGCTGCCAGAACTTCACCATTTGACATGTCGTTCTCTTTGAGACCTGACATGTGTTACATTTCTGTACAGATGGCTTTCCCCGTGTTTCGTGAGTTCAACGCTGATGGTACGATCCGTACCAACGGGTTGCACTAGGAGGGTTTTCCACGCCTTGCGTGGGAAGCACTCAACGCTGCTGGCTACACCACTCCACCGACTTACGAGGTGTCCGAGTTCGAGCGATTGGGTGTTACCCGTTGCAGGGTGATTGTCACTGTACTACCACACCCGGACCACGCCGACTGGTTCGACTTGAGTTTTGTCTACTGGGGTTTTATTACCCACAAGACCATCGAGTCAGCCGCTCTCCGAGTGCTGACGGACTTCTGTGACCACAACCCCACTGTGGTAGCTGTTGTATGGACCTCCCTGGGCCCACTACCTCGGTGGGTACCAGGGCTGACTACTCGGTGGGTCCCTGTGACTACTCGACTTGCGCTGCATGGCACCTGCTGGCGTGAAGCACAAGGGCTACAGAGGAGAAGTACTCGGATAGGAAGCTGTACATGTCCATCACTGTATAGAGGACTCCAAGACGTACTCGACTAGTACTCTCTCCCTGAACCGACTTGTAACCCTCCCTCCCGGACTATATAAGGCGAGGCAGGGACCCCTCTCTCTCTCATGGCTTAAGATTGCATCATCTTGTAATCGCACCCAATCAATCCAGAGCTACACAGCATACAGGACGTAGGGTATCATGCACCTCGCGGCCTGAACCTATCTAAATTGTGTGCCACTTGTCTCTTCCTTCGAGTTACCGATCTCAGCGAGGCCACATTCATCTACTTCGGATAATCCCCTTAGTAGGTTGCCAGTCTAAACACTGACAGCTAGCGCGCCGGGTAGGGGATCTCGCCCGAGATCACATGGCAAACTCGATGGCTTCCGTCTACATCAAGCCAACCGTCGCCTTCAACTGCGGCGACACCTTCATCTTCGGCGCCTGGGTCTGCACTGTTGACAGTGCTAGCTTCTTCCAACGCCGCCTCACCATGCTACCCAACCCGGAGACCGGCCTCGTGACACTTCCCGAAGTAGTCTTGGGCGAACTCGCCGGCAAATTCAGTGAAATTTCACTTCTCGACCAGCACGCTGACTTCGAGCTTGGATCCACCTCCAACTCGAGCTCGACGTCCCCGTGGGCCATCGTATGTGAGCCGGCTACTCAGCCATCGCATGTGGACAGCCCACCCCGTGAGCGCTTCACACGTGCCCCCCGCGACGCCAGCAGGGCCCACCGAAGGTTCCCACCATGCGCTGGGCCGCCAAGGAGCCCGTACTCGAGTACGACTCGGACTCCGACACCGCCCCTGGCTACGCCTCGGACTCCAACCCCCTCTTCGGCTTCTACTCGGACTCCGTGTACGAGTTCGACTTCGGGTTGGACCCTGAGGATCCTGAGTCCGAGGACAACTCTACAGAGCAACCCTAGTCAGGACCAGCTTCCGGGCTGGTTATAACATCCACACCCACCGGGAGATTCGTCTACTAGCCGGGCCGCAAGCCTGCTGACCTGACGAACGGGAACCACGCTACATCGCCTACCTCGACTCGCTTCCCTTCCAGGAGGGAACACCACTCGCTCGAGCTGAGGAGTACACCCCAACAGAGGTGGTGAGCTCTGACTCCAGTCTTGGCAACCCCGACCGCCAAGTCTTAATGGCCGCCGGCAACACGCCAGGACCCTTAGGGACAGCAGATGATCGATACCTCGAACACATCTCCGCAGACGAGTTGTCTGATGAAGCACCCGCGGATGAGACTGATGCCAACAGGGACGCTCGACGTGAGCGTAACAGAAAACGAAACGAACGACGCCGGCGTCTTCAAGACAACCTCCCCATCCGCAACCTCGCAGAGGCTCTCGACGAAGTCGAGAGTAGAGTACACACCACCCCAAAGCAATGCCTCATGTCGATCACAGCGATTGCATGCCAAGCTCAGGGGATGCGCGCCGGACAAGTCATCGCCAAGCTTGCAGAAGACGCTTACTTCATGCGAGTTGACAACAAGGTCGCTCAGCCGCCCCCCGCCAGGTACCGTGACAACGAAGCCACAAGTCGCAGCGCGGACCTCGGTCGTAACCGCACTCGAGCCGAGCTACCGGCCCAGCCCAACCGTACTCGAGCAACAGCCGACGGACCCTCTCAAGGTGGCAACAGCGCTGCAGCTGCTAGCGGCGATCGTGTGATCGTCCCTCATCACGACCCTGGCGGCGGGGGCAGCGACAGCGGAAGCTCCAACCACGGGGCCAACAGGAGGGCCGGTGGCCGAGGCGATCGCGGCGGCCGAGGCCACGCGAACAGCCATGCCTCCGGAGCCTCACAGGGCGGCTTCGACACCCGCCAGAAGATTGAAGAACTGCGGCGGAAGAAGTCTGCCACCGTAGGCGACAATGACGGCTTCCCCGCCTTCTCTCCTCGGCTTCGCGACTTACTCCTCCCAGACAAGTTCAAACCTCTGGGAATCACCAAGTACGACGCGAAGCAAGACCCCATCTAGTGGCTCAGATGCTACGCCCTCCGCATTGAGAACGCTGGTGGCAACAACGACACCAAGTGCCTCTACTTCCCCTTCTGCCTGGACCAAGCCCCGCTCACATGGCTCGAGTCACTGGAAAAGCACTCGATCGACAAGTGGGACCAGCTGAAAGAGCAGTTCACCAGCAACTTCGCGGGCGCTATGGGCCGCTCGGGTACTCGCATGGACATGGCTATGGTGAAGCAGGAACAAGTCGAGACCCTTCGCAAGTACATGCGGCGCTTCTTCGACAAGCGCGCTACCGTAGTCGACGTCACCGACAAGGAGGTCATCGACCTCTTTCAAGACGGTCTCTACCACTGTCGCACCTTCGAAGACTTCGGGTGACGCCGCCCCAAGTCCATCACCCATCTCAAGGATATGATCACGTCCTGGGCTGATGAAGAAGACAAAGCCAACCCCAAGTACAATGCCATCCGTGGCAAGAGCAAACAGAACACGGGCGGCGGCAGCAGCAACAACGGGAACCAAGGTGGTCGCAACAACAACAACTACTCAGGTCCCAACCGCAAGTGCAAGCCAGACAACACTGTCGCGGCTATCCAGCGCCCTGCGAAGGAGAACTCGAAGAAGACCTCCGGTGGCTTCAAAGACTTGCTGAAGGAGAAGTGCCCGTGGCATCTCGACGGCAACCACACCACCGAGCAGTGCTACCAACTCAGGCGAGCACTCAAGGATACTCAGAGCCTCGGCACCCTTATGATAAGAAAGGCAAGAACAAGAATGACGAAGGCAACGACGACTTCCAGGAACCCGATAAGATGGTGAACGTCCTCTTCGGCGGACTACCCACCAGACGGGTCCAAAAGACTACCCGTCGAGAAGTCATGAGCATTGAACCAGCGGTTCCGACCCCTCTCAGATGGTTGGAGGTACCCATCACCTTCTACCGCGCGGATCAATGGACTAGCTTCTCCGAACCAGGACAGTTCCCACTTGTCCTGAAGCCGGTGGCCGCGGGCTCCAAGCTTAACAAGGTCCTCATCAACAGTGGAAGCGGGCTTAACGTCCTTTTCAGCAAGACCTTGAAGAAGATGAAGCTCGACATCACCCACATGCTCACCAAGAGCACCTCGCCCTTCTACGGCATCGTCCCTGGGAACGCGGCTATCCCACTGGGTTCAGTGGTCCTGCCAGTTACCTTTGGGGAATCTCGGGACAACTACCGTACCGAGTACATCAAGTTCGAAGTCGCGGACTTCGAGACGTCCTACCATGCCATCCTCGGCAGACCGGCTATCGCCAAGTTCATGGCGGTACCCCACTACACCTACTTGGTACTCAAGATGCCAAGTCCAGCAGGTGTACTCTCGCTGCAAGGGGACTTGAAGATATCGCACGACTGCGACACGGAAGCTGTGGAGATCGCCTCCACAAATCAAGTACCCAATGCAATGATGGAGATCTACGCTGCGTCGAAGAAGCTTGCCGCAAGTGAACTTGACATCCTAGAGAAGTCGGACAAAGTTAACAAGCATCAGCCAGCTGAGGAGGTTCTGGTCAAGACAATTGACCTCGGGACAGGCGATAGCAGCAAGACCACCACCATCGGGGCAGGCCTTGACCCCAAATAGGAAGACACGCTCATCAACTTCCTCCGGGCCAACCGCGACATCTTCGCGTGGAAACCAGCGGACATGCCAGGGGTGCCCAGGGAGTTGATTGAGCACTCACTCAACGTCGATCCTAAAGCTACCCCGAAGCGACAACACCTCTGCCACTTCGCCGACGACAGACGGGACGCCATCAAGAAGGAACTCGCCAAACTACTCGCGGCTGGCTTCATCAGAGAAGTCTTCCATCCTGAGTGGATCGCCAACCCCGTCCTCGTCCGCAAGAAGAACTCGAACGAGTGGAGGATGTGCGTCGACTACACCGACCTCAACAAGCACTGCCCCAAGGACCCCTTCAGTTTGCCGTGGATTGACCAAGTCATCGACTCCACGGTGGGCTGCGACCTGCTCTGCTTCCTCGACTGCTACTCCGGGTACCACCAGATCGCGATCAAGGAAGAAGACCTAAAGAAGACCGCGTTCATCACCCCGTTTGGCGTGTACTGCTACACGACCATGTCCTTCGGGTTGAAGAACGCCGGCGCCACCTACCAACGAGCTATCCAGGCCTGCTTCAAGATGCAACTCAACAAGAACGTCGAAGCCTACATGGATGACGTGGTCGTCAAGACCAGAAACTCCAGCATGCTCATCGATGACCTTGAAGAGACTTTCGCATCCCTGCGCGAGTACTGCTGGAAGCTCAACCCGAACAAGTGCGTTTTCGGCGTACCATCGGGCAAACTACTCGGCTTCATCATCAGCCATCGCGGCATCGAAGCCAATCCCGAGAAGATCTCCGCCATCACCAGCATGAAAGCTCCCACGTGCATCAAAGACGTCCAGAAGCTGACCGGGTGCATGGCGGCACTGAACAAATTTATCTCGAAGCTTGGAGAACGGGGGCTCCCCTTCTTCAAATTACTCAAGCACCAAGAGAAGTTCGTGTGGACTCCAGAGGCAGACCAAGCCCTTGCCTAGTTCAAGGAGTTCTTATCAAAGTCACTAGTCCTCACGGCTCCTCGCAAAGGCGAGCAACTACTGCTCTACCTCGCTGTGACTACTCACGTGGTCAGTACTGCCATTGTCGTCGAGCGGCAGGAAGACGGCCACGCCTACCCAGTCCAGCGACAAGTCTACTTCGTCAGCGAGGTCCTGTCAGAATCCAAGGCATGCTACCAACTAGTATAGAAGCTTCTGTACGCAGTTCTTATCACCTCGCGGATGCTACGACACTACTTCCAGGAGTACTCGATCTCCGTCGTCACCGACTACCCGCTCGGCGACATCCTGCGGAACCAAGATGCTACTGGAAGAATCTCCAAGTGGGCAGTCGAACTCGGCGCCCTCAACATCGACTTCAAGCCATGCACAGCCATCAAGTCGCAGGCACTAGTCGACTTCATGGCGGAGTGGCGGGAGAATCAGCTACCTACTCCAACCGAGCGCCCAGAGCACTGGGTGATGTACTTCGACGGCTCACTCAACCTCGAGGGCGCAGGTGCAGGGGTACTCTTGATCTCTCCAACGGGCGAACAACTCAAGTACGTCCTGCAGATGTTCTAGAAGGTCTCAAACAATGAAGCTGAGTATGAAGCTCTGCTACATAGGCTCCGCCTCGCGGCTTCACTAGGCATCAAGCGGCTACTAGTCTACGGCGACTCCGCAGTGGTCATCAATCAAGTCAACAAGTCCAGGGACCGCAACAAGGAAAACATGGACGCCTACTGTCTAGAAGTCCGCAAGCTCTAGAACAAGTTTTATGGTCTCGAGTTCCATCACGTCGTCCACGACAACAACGTTGCAGCGGACGTCCTGTCAAAGCTTGGTTCTACTCGCACACAAGTACCAGTGGGTGTCTTCGTCCACGAGCTTCACGCGCCATCCATCCCGGAGCCGGCGCCACCGACCACTGACCCAGCACATCCCCTGGCTGGCTAGGAGGTCATGATGATCGACGTGGACTGGAGGCAGCCCTTCATCGACTACCTTAGCAAGTAGATGGTTCCCTCGGACAAGAACTTGGCTGAGCAACTCATCCGCCGGGCCAAGTCCTACGTCCTAGTCGGAGACAAGCTTTACAGGCGGGGCGCATCTTCCGGAGTACTCATGAAGTGCGTTCCTCGACAAGAAAGCAAGGACATCTTGGAGGAGATCCACAAAGGCATCTGCGGCAACCACGCGTCCTCACTTACGCTGGTCAGCAATGCCTTCCGACGAGCTTTCTATTGGCCCACAACTCTGGGCGACGCTGAAGAACTCATCAGAAGGTGCCAAGGGTGCCAATACTTCGCCAAACAGCAACACGTCTTGGCCTACAAGCTAGTCACCATACCGCCAACCTGGCCTTTCGCCTGCTGGGGGCTCGACATGATTTGGCCCTTACCAACTGCGCCAGGTGGATTCAATAGAGTACTGGTGGCCATCGACAAGTTCACCAAGTGGATCGAGGTCAAGCCGGTTACATTCCCCAAAGCTGACATGGTACTCGACTTCCTGGATGAACTCGTACATCGTTACGAGCTACCCCATCGCGTCATCACAGACCTGGGCTCCAACTTCAACAATCACCAGTTCTGGGAGTACTGCGAGAACAGCGGGATCGAGGTCCGATACGTCTCAGTTGCCCATCCTCGGGCCAATGGACAAGTCGAGCGCGCCAATGGGATGGTGCTTGGTGCTCTCAAGAAGTTGCTACACGACGCTGCTAACACCAAAGGAGGCAAGTGGATCAAGGAACTACCCAATGCACTCTGGGGGCTACGTACTCAACCCTCCAAGCCAACGGGACAATCTCCATACTTCCTGGTCTATGGCTCCGAAGCAATCCTCCCTGCTGATGTCATGTGGGATTCACCAGCAGTGGAGCAATACGACGAAGGTGTATCCGAAGACAGCAGACGAGTTGACATTGACGGACTCGAAGAAGCTCGCTGCGCCGCCCTCGTCCAATCAGCAAGGTACCTAGAGGGTATCTGATGCTACCACGACTGCAACGTTAAGGAACGCTCCTTCAACATTTGTGATCTTGTCCTCCGCCGTATCCAGAACACGAAAGGACTACACAAGCTCAGCTCACCCTGGGAAGGTCCCTTCACAGTTGCAAAGGTGACCAGACCAGGCTCCTACCACTTCCAGACGCTTGAAGGCGAAGACGTCAACAACTCGTGGAACATCGACCAACTCTGTCGATTCTACGCCTAGTCTACACGACTACCCTGGGGGCTCAAGTCTATACGACTACATCACGACCCCTTCGTTGTAAGCGGCCTCCGTGTCCAGGAGCCAGTCTCCGAACTACTCTTCTCCAGGATCCAGCCCGTGTGGCTACTAACGGATCCTGGGCAGTGGTCTACTGACAGACCATGTACTTCTAGATCCAGCCTACACGGCTACTAACGGATCTACTGCTGTAAGCGGCTGTACGCCCTAGCACTAACGGCTGTACGCTACGGTTGCAAAGGTGACCACACCGGGCTACTAACGGATCTTGTGCATTTTCAGACCAGAGCCCAGCAGCCTTCAGTGCCAGAACCTGCAATGCCTCATCCACTGGTATGACTTCTACTGTCCTCTCTTAAGGATGAACACTGACATTTACCTTTTCAATTTGACACTTGCAGAAGAGACAATGGAAGAACAACTAGTGGATGTCCCAGTGGCTCAACAAGCAAGTCCATCCAGGGTTGAATTACCTATCCCGGTGGAGATCTCATCTTCATCACCCTCTGCAGAAGCAACGAATTCTCCAGAGACGAGTCTCCCAATCCAGCCAGAGCCGTCAAGCCCTCCAAGGGCACAATCACCTGTTGGTCATGCAGAAACACCAATCCCAACAGATGTGGATCCAACTCCTCTTCAGCCAGAAGCCCATGAGTTACCAGCGACTGCATCAACACCTTCTAGCTTGGAAGCTTCAGCCTTACCTGGAGCACCTTCTCCACCTGTGATCACCCCTGCTCAAGAAATCAGCCATGAGGTAATCATTTGCACTTAACTCTGCTACCTTTACTTTTAGCACCCCTAACTCGGCAATACTGCTTCTTAGGATCAGGCTCCATCATCATCAAGCCTGCCATCGGGGAACAATCCAGTTGCCGAGGCGATGGAAGGGATGCACCAGCCTCTGTCAGATGAGGTGCTAGCAAAGCTTAGAGAAATTGTTGCCTGGCTGGAAAGAGATGCACAAGATCAGTTCAAGGATCTCGATCACTTCGAGGAGATGCTTGAATCCATCAGCCAAGAACTTCCTGAGGATATCAGTGCTTCTCGGTATCCATCCGTGGCCCGGACGTCCTTTATGCGCCCATAAGGCACGCTTTGAGGAAATTGCGCTCCCGTCCGGCTATCGAAAAGAAGAGATCCGATGCTTGAACAAGCCATGAACGGGGAGCAATCCCGGACGAGAGAACCACAAAGATACATTGGCTAGCACGCAGAGCTTCTTGTGATCCGAAAATTGCAAAGAAAGCTGCTCTAGAAGCGAACCGAGAAGTCCGTCACCTTGAGATAGAGGCTGATAAAAAGAAAATAGCCGAGCTTCCTAGATTGATAGAAAAGACCCAAGAGGAAGCAAGATCGGCTATAGCCAAGATGGAACAATGCGATGCAGAACTCACCACCTTGTCCAGCACCCAAAAAGACTGCCAAGAACTGTTGGACAATTTCTGCCAAGCAACATCCAATGCTCGTGGTGTGATTGCGAAACACTTGAACATTTGAACGCTCTAATTGATGTGTAACCGAATTGGTCTCTCTTGTGATATTTTTCTTGCAATTTATTTTCTTTTCTTCTGTGCACCTTCAAATATAATGCTGAACGACCCATTCGGCAAAGGAACGCCAACTCCCGAATGGCACTTTGACTCTCCTTAGCCGAGCCGAGTCAACTGAATGTGACTCGGCCCTAGAACTCCAAGCGACCCGCCGGCGGGCCGGCCAAGGAAACCTTTCCACCTTCCGATTTTCTTGGGATATGCGCCACGATCCAAAGCCACGACTCGAAGCCACGATTCATCTTGCCGGGCCTATAAATGCAACCGTAGGTGCCCCTAGCTCTCCACCGGGCCTTTTAGCTCTCGAATCTTTGCCAATCTCGGTCCTTTCTCTTTCCAAACAAGGTGCACATGCCAAACCACCATGGTGCGCCGCCTCAACCGCCACCGCACCTCCGACGAGGCGAGAGGGGAGCGGCGCCAATGCGCGCCGGAGGCAATGATCGTCGATTCCTCCTCTTCGCTTCAACTTTGATCTTTTCTTGTTTTGACGATTATCTCCCTTCCGGATTGATTCGGTGGAATCCGTCTCCTGCGTCGGCCAATCAACCCCTTCCCGGACGACTCCTCGGAGTCCGATGGCCACTCCCCCCCGTGCCGTACGGGGAGCTCGACGCCCTCCGCTTCAAGGAGGAGCTGGAGACGGCCCGGCGCGAGCTAGAGGACGTCTCCAAGAAGGCGGGCATAGCCGAGCTGGAATGGGAGGACCAGCGCAAACAGCTGCTGGAAACCATCGACGGTACGGCCCTGAAATCAGCTCCTTAATCCAACCCGGCCCTTGATGCTAATCTCTTTTCTTCTTGCTCCTTGCAGCCCGCGATGTCGAGCTCAACCAGCTGAGGGCGCTGGTGGAGCAGCTGGCCGATAAGGTGAACGCCCGTGGCGACACGCCGGCGGAGCGCCTTGCCGCGGTGGAGCACCGCGTCGACGAGGTGGCCACCCACGGCGTTCGCTTGGGCACCACCTTGGGTCCGGCCGCCATGGCGACGCACACGGACGTCGACTACTCCCGGCGGCCGCGCGGCTTCCGGGCGGCGCGCCGGAGGACATTGAGGAGATCGAGCTCATCCCGGAGTGCCTTGATGGCCATGGAGACGCCATTGCCGAAATTACTCATCCCCAATCCGTGTTGAACGAGCTTTTCGACTAGATTGTATTAGGGATGTTTAAATATCGGCAATAAATGAAGAACTTTTGAATTACGTGCTTGTTCCGTGATGACTCCCTTTACATTTGCATCCGTGAATCTTATTTTTCTCTTTGAACGCATCCGGAACTATCTTGAGCCGAATACACGCGAACGGATGCCCCTTGGCGCAAAAATCCACGAAGATCCCCGAATCGGCTATTCTCAAACACCTGTTCAAGCAAAAACCCTTCGCATCCGGGGAGAAAACCCCGCCGTTTGGTATTCCAACGGTGTGTACCGGCGATCATCACTCCCAATGCACCCCCTTCGGTCAATAAAATAGCCTGCCGGGATGCCCTGCAAATCCACTTGCGCACTCATCGATCATTTCTCATCTCTTCCCCTGTCTCTAGAGGAGAAAACCCCAAGGCCATGGACAAGGGCAAGCAACCCCTGGAGAGTAGCTCACCAAAGAAGCGCATGATTCGAAAGTGAGTTCTTCCTTGATCTATTCCTCGTTCTTCCACATGATCTCGTGCTTCATGTTTTCTTCTTTTCCTCTTCCAGCCTTGATTTGCTCCCTGAAGAAATCATCGGGACCGAAGATGTGCCTGAGTACATCTCCTCCGATTCCTCCCTCGAAGCAGAGGATGCCACGCCTGAACAGAGGACCAGCCATCAACTGCGCCGCCGCGTTCGGCACCTGGAGCACGGCCTCAGGGACATCACCGCCCGTTGCCAAGCCGAGCGCGAGCGTCGCATGGCTCTGGAGGCACTAGTAGGGGGTAAATGCTTCTGACCTCTTCTTGACCTTATGCCTGCATTTGGATTTCTTGCCCCTAACACCGATTCCTCCGTTTTAGATGTCTCTGACAGGTACAACAACCTGAAGACGGCCTGGGACAGCTTGGTGGAGGCCGCAAACCATGGTCACCCCCATGCGTTCCAAGTTGCCGTCACGGTGGTCCTGGAACAGCTGAAGAGGGAGCAGCAGAAGAAGCAAAGAAAAGATTGAATCATACTTTCGCTTCTTTCTCCATGCCTTCTGCTTCCCACCTCCTTGGGATCCGACCACCGGGTTGTTAGATGTAAACCTGCAAGAAGCAATTGTAATGTAGTTTTTGTGCTAAGGGCAATACATCTATGCACCGGCCATTTCTTCGTTTATGGATTTTTTGTTCTAAAGGCGCCCTCGTTCTTGAGCACCGGCTATCTCTATGTCGGATGTGTGTAATCATCGATCGATCTCAATGCTAGGATAATATTTCTTCGGATATATTCCATTTATTGCAGCGGAAAATTCTTCTCCTAGCAAAGTTTTTAATATGTATGCATTACCGGGGACGCATCGACCACACGGAATGGTCCTTCCCAATTAGGAGACCATTTGCCGAATTCACTGTATTTAGTTCCAATCGGCAATAGCGCTTTCCAAACCAAATCGCCTTCTGCAAATTGCCTTACTTTTACCTTCTTGTTGTAGTACTTGGCAACCCGCAGTTTGTTCTTCTCGATGTTTTCCAGGGCTCTAAGACGGATCATATGTAAATCCTCCAGCTCGTCCATCATTAGGCCACTGTAATCCTTGGAGCTCAAATCTTTCTGTAACACAACCCTCCTTGAATCTGATTGCACTTCCCAAGGTAGAACCGCGTGGTGTCCATAAACTAATTCATAAGGAGAAGTCTTTGTAGCTCCGTGAGGGGCCATTCGGTAAGCCCACAGTGCCTCACTGAGTACCGAATGCCACCTCCTTGGCTTCGGTCGATCTTCTTTTGTATTAGCTTGATCATGATCTTATTAGAAGCCTCCGCCTGACCATTAGCTTGGGCATAATAGGGAGAAGAGTTAAACAATTTGATCCCCATGCTTTCGGCAAATTCTCTGAACTCTAGTGACACGAATTGTGCCCCTTGATCGATGGTGATCGTATGAGGGATCCCAAAGCGATAGATGATGTGCTCCTTGACAAAGTCAACCATGTTTTACGATGTCACCTTCTTCGGCGGGATCGCCTCGACCCATTTGGTAAAATAATCCGTAGCCAAAAGCACAAACTTATGCCCCTTGCTAGATGGTGGATTAATCGGCCAATCAAGTCTATACCCCAACCCCCGAATGGCCATGGCTTGATGATGGGATTCAATGTCGATGCGGGGACCCTTGGAATATTCCCAAACCTTTGGCAATCCCGACATCCCTTGTAATACTCAAAGCAGTTCTCTAATATCGTCGGCCAAAAGCATCCGGCTTGTCTAATAACCCACTTCATACGGTAGGCCGATTGGTGTGCTCCACATATCCCATCGTGCACTTCGCTCATCATGTTCTTGGCTTCTTCGGACCCGGGCATCGTAATAATACCCCATCTAATGATTTATAGAATAAATTATCATCCGGAAGAACGAACTTTATGGCCTTGTACCGAGCTTCCTAGAGACTTTTCGGAATGGATCCTTCAAGTAATCAACGATCTCTTTCCTCCAATCATCTTCTCGCAAGATCCGCCCCCCGAGTTCACACACTTCCGCGGCAAACGCTTCTTGACTCTCTTTGTAACCGGAGGCGCTTTGAGCCAGCTGTTTGCTTCTTCGTTATGTTCCCTAAGAATATCTTGTAGAGTTACCAACGGGAAGCTCTTCAAGATTTCCCCGCATTCTTCGTAGTAACTCCTCAGCGCTTCACTTTTGCCCTCGTATTGGCCGTTCAATTTCTTGATCACCGGCTACGAATCTCCATAAACTTCAACTGAAACGGCCCCTGCTTCTCTCAAGTATTGAAGCCCTCGAAGTAATGCCTCGTATTCAGCACGGTTATCCGTGACGGTGGGGCACGTATAGGGATGGCAAATTCAAACATCTCACCTCTAGGCGAAATCAGTAGGATCCCTACTCCCCCACCTTTACCACATGATGATCCATCAAAAAACAAAGCCCAAGGGGTAATCTCAAGAAAATCAATTGACGGGTCGTGATGTTCAGTTATAAAATCGGCAATGATCTGTCCTTTGATGGCCTTTGCCGATTCGAACTTCAACTCGAACTCTGATAAAGCTAAAATCCATTTGCCAATCCTCTCGTTCAAAATTGGCATAGATAACATATGTTTTATCACATCAAACTTGGAATACACGGTGCATTCGGCATTCAACAGGTAGTGCCGAAACTTTGTACACGAGTAGTACACGCAAAGACACAGCTTCTCTGAGCCGAATACCCGGTTTCGGGATGAAGTAATTTTCGGCTAAGATATGCTACTACCCGCTCCTTCCCTTCAAATTCTTGAATAAGGGCCGATCCAATGGTTTGGGTATCGGCCGCCACGTACAACTTGAAAGGCTTATCCGGTTGAGGAGGAACCAACACCGGTGGCTCCTTCATGTACTTGCTTGATCTTCTCGAAAGCCCTTTGTTGTTCGTCGCCCCATGTGAACTTCTGATCTTTCTTTAGCTTCAGCAATGGAGAGAATGGCAAAACCTTCTGTGATAAATTTGAAATGAATCTTCTCACGAAATTGATTTTGCCGAGCAGTGATTGCAACTCCTTGAGATTAGTTGGAGGAACAACTTCATCAATGGCCTTCATGCTCTTCTTGCCAACTTCAATTCCTCCTTCGTGGACTAAAAACCCCAAGAATTCTCCAGCTGATACCCCAAAAGCGCACTTGTTCGGGTTCATCTTTAAACCATGTTTCCGGGTGCACTCTAAGGTCCTTTTCACATCTTCCAAGTGTGTGTCATGACTTAGGGACTTGATTACCACGTCATCGATGTAGATTTCCACAATTTTGCCGATCAACTCATGAAAAATGTAATTCATGGCCCGCTGATAAGTTGCACCGGCATTCTTCAACCCAAATGTCATGACTATCCATTCAAACAGGCCTATATGACCAGGACATCTAAAGGCCGTCTTTGATATGTCCTCTATTGCCATGAAGATTTGGTTGTAACCCGCATTACCATCCATGAAACTGATGACTTTGTGTCCAGCTGCGGCGTCAATCAACAAATCGGCAATAGGCATTGGGTAACCATCCATCGGAGTAGCTCTATTTCAGGTCCCTGAAATCTATGCAGACCCTCATCTTTCCATTCTTCTTGTACACGGGGACAATGTTAGAAATCCACTCCGCATATCTGCACGGCCGAACGAAGTTTGCATCAAGTAATCTTTCAACTTCTTTCTTCACATCGGCCAATACCTCATCCTTGTAGATTTTTCGGGGTGGTTGCTTATATGGTTTCAAACCAGATTTGATTGGCAACCGATGCTCGACGATGGAACGATCCAGTCCAGGCATCTCCGAATAATCCCAGGCGAAGCAATCTTTGTATTCTTTGAAAAGCTTAATTAATTCCCCCCGAAGTCCGGTAGCCGCAAGTTTGCACCGATGAACGTCGGCCTTGGCTTATCACCACTTCCAATGTCAACCTCTTCTAATTTATCGGCCGACATGAATCCTCGCCCCAACTTGCCATCGGTGCCATCTACGGGGTTCTCCATTAAAAATTGCTATAAGAGCCGATCGCTTGAATCGGTCTGTTGATCATGGCCGACGGGTTCAACGGGACCTTCTCCCCGATCTTTCCCCGAGAAACAATCAATACCTTGGTATTCCCGAGAAGGTTGGTTCCATGTTCGCCACGCTCACGGAGTCATCCGCTTGGACGACCTCAATCTCATCGTCCACCCCCTTGGATAAGTCTGTTGATCCATGGTGGATGGGGCGCAACGCTTGGCATGAATCCGGTCCCCGCCCAAGCGGTAGGTCGTAGGCTCCTTTACCTTCGATGACAAAGAAGGTAGTGAGCGAGCGTCTTGGACCCGATCATCAAATCCACGTGAGCCCTTGGTATCCGAAGGATTTCCCGGCGAAGTCATTCGGTATTATCTTTGGTAGGTGTCAGATCGCTCGGGCCCATGCCAAGTTTCCTGAAGGTGGTGTACGGCATTACGTTGACTGCCGCTCCACCGTCGACAAACATCTTGGTCAATGGCTTGCCATTGACGTATCCTCTCAAGTACAGCGGCCTCATATGTCGATTCTTGGCCGGTTTGTCGAAAATCGCCTGCTTGGCCAGCACCAGTTGTGCCATCATCCCCTCGACCTGCTCGTCATCTAGGGACGCCTCATCCTGCACAACCTGGTTAGCAGGAGCCATGAATTCGTTCGGCAAAAAGTATACCATGCAAGTTGGAGCCGAACGCTTTGATCCTTCCGGTTGGTCCTTGGGACGCCACACCTGCTTTGTTTGGATCCCGGCCTGCCTCAGTTCACGGTTCCTCAAGCGCTGGACCCGTCTCTTCTGACTCTTGCGTAGGCCAGGCGGGCACCATTGCCCCTTCTGCCAGATGTAGTCGTCCTCGTCCTCTTCTTGATCAGCCCACCTTAGATCAGCTTGACGCTTCCTGGGGTGATCGATGACTTCAATTTTTTGGCGCCGATCCCCGTTGGGGTGGATCCTTCCAATTCTCTCGTGGACGGATCGGCGATTGGCAGTCTCCTGCCTGTACTCAACATATCTGTCACTGCATTCGGGACAGTTCCTCAACGTGGGCAGCTTCAAACCCTCATTCCAGCAATGCCTGAAGAAGGCACATCCCCAGTGCGCGCGCTCCTGCTCGCGCGTGTATTGCTCCTGGTCCCTTTGGTGTGCTTCTTCTTCGGCTCTGCGCTTCTCCTCCTCGTAGCGTCGCTTCTGGTAGCGCTCTTTCTCCATCTAGCGCTGCCACTTGTTGAGGAGGATGCGCGTGGTCACCCTGGGCTTCGCTCTGGATGACTCCCCGATTTCGATGTGACTCCTGAGAATGCGGGGGACCTCACCATGCACCTGTTCCAGAGTCACTTGGCGCTCTGGGTCCACTGCTCCATCTTGTCTAGCCCTGGCTGAGGTCAAGACCTTGACCTTTCCCTTCTCCTCGGCCGTTATCATGTTAACAGAAAAGCCCACCATGTTCTGAGGGAAGGGGTGGCCATCCAGCTTCATTTTGTTGTCGAACTTAAGGTGTCCCTCCTGGATGGCCTTCTGGATCCTCATCCTCGAAGACCCTGCAATCATTGATGGAGTGCGAATCCCTGTCGTGGAAGCCACAGTAACGTTTCCCTT
This sequence comes from Cenchrus americanus, assembly GCA_947561735.1. Classification (NCBI taxonomy): domain Eukaryota; kingdom Viridiplantae; phylum Streptophyta; class Magnoliopsida; order Poales; family Poaceae; genus Cenchrus; species Cenchrus americanus. The sequence goes on from OX387240.1 coordinate 141,479,503, forward strand.
TAACTCCATCGGGACGAAGCATGGAATGCCCCTCGGGCAGCTTGATTTGGCCTTCCTTCACTAAGAGCTCGAACAGTTTGTCAGCCTTTGTGATATCAAAATCGTAGGCGCCCTTGGTCCGTTTTGACCCGGCCGATTCATCGTCAAGGGCTCTTTCCCCCACATGATCTCTGCCGTGTCCACATCCAATTCATCATCGAATCCTCGAGCGAGTTCGGCCTTGTCTAAGAACTGGTTGTAGATGCCGCCGACATCATCTTGCTTGCCAAACTTAGCATCCTTCTTGAAACCATACGCTTGGTTGCTCATCGGTGATAGCTTCGCGATAGGCGGCCGGTTCTCAAATTCCATCCCGAACAATTTCTCACTTACGGCCGGCGGCATCCCGTCGACGGCCATATCGACCAACCGGTCATCCGGCAAGTTAAGCGAGAAGCACATGCCTTTAACCTCCCTGAATCTTCGAGAAACTCTAACGTCGTCTCGTCGTGCCTCCCGCTTCGGGGGTGGCCGGGTCGATCGGCTTCTTCTCCGAGCTTCCACCGAAATAATGAGCGTGGAATTTCCGCTCTAGGTCCTTCCATCCGCAAGCCGACTCAGGGGGTAGGGACGAGAACCACTAGAATGCTGGACCTGTCAGCGATGCGGGGAAGTAGCGGACCCTGAATGTTTCCTCGGTCGAGCATTCCCCGAGCTGCATGAGGTAACGAGCGATGTGCTCCACCGTGCTCGTGTCGTCTTGCCCCGAAAATTTCGTGAACTCTGTCGGCGGCTTCACCCTGGCGGCAGGAGCACGTTGTAGTACCATTCTGGGAACGGCGGCTTGTGGCGAGGTCCCCGCATTTTTTGGCTTGAGGCCGAACTGATTTTGCATCAATTCGGCCATCTTCCGCGCCAGGGCATCGTCCTCTTGTGCGCCTGCAGCTGGCGCGTATCCTGGATGTGGGAAGGCGTCAAATGCTCCATAGTTTCCCACCTCATGGTAGCCTCCGCCGTACAAGTTCCTCTGCAGCCAGTTGTTCGCCGGAGCAATCTCCGTGGCCGGAAGCAAGTGGGGCTCCAGGCGAGCCGAACGCTAGATCTCCGTACGTAGGCCGGTACGGATTCGGGCCGTTGCACGGAGTTGACCCGTCTTTGCTGCGGTGGTGGGGCTGGATTGGTCGCCCTCACGAAGATTGTAGTGGGGGGGGAGCCGGGCCGACCCCCGGCACCCTGCGGAGGAGGCTGGAACGCTTGACTTCCGCAGCTGCGAGAGGCCGATGTGGGCGGCTCCGTAACGGTGGTGAGAGCTTGACTCGCCCAGCTCCACGGTGCCCCCTTGGACGGGTGCCTTGCTGAACGCTTGTTCCATGCCTGGGCCAAAGACGGCCACCATCATCTGCTGGAGCGCACCGAGGAAGGCTTTGTTGTGCTTGCTCAGCATGTAGTCTGCAGATTCCTGGAACACTCGCATGCACTCCTCTTTCTCCTGCTGAGTCGTGGTATCGCTTTCCCCTGGCAGCAACACACTGGGCATCTCGTTCTTCAAGTACGGGACGTCGCTTCTATTTTTCTTGAATGACAGCAGACATTTCTGCTGGAACTGGTCCATGGCGTCCTGGAGTTGCTGTCGCTGCTCGGGAGAGAGGTCTTCAAGGTTGACGTCCATGATGACCCAATTTCGGGCATCTTGATCTACTCGGCCGTGGTCCCACCGGCGTGCCAAAAAGTGTGTTGACGCAAAAAGTGCACCTAGCGCCAAACACACAGCAAGCCGAACAAGCTGGCTTGACACGCACAAAGAGTCACAAGACGTGCCAGTCAATTTTTCTTGAAAATTAACAAAAGATAAAAGAGTTAAATACCAAAGCTTGGAACTTGCCGGGGGCACCAGACAGTTCCATATTTACGACTAAGAAGGCAGATGAAATGACACATAGCTATGAAGAGCTATCTGCCAATAGACTGAAACCAATCGGGAACTTAAGAAAGGAAAAAGTAACATTGCCGAATGGATGACGTAAGCATGACAGCGATGGGTCTTTGTTTGAACAAAGATGCACATGCACGAAGCCATGACAGATCCCCATGAAGATTAGCATTAAATAAATGAAATAAGTAAAGCACAGACATAATCATGTAATAAACAAGCATGCATAGATCCAAAGCACTAGTCTACCGCATGTCTAGGTACTTTAAAACCCGTCGGGTACGATATCAAACAAATCTATCCACCGCATGATACAACTTGCATGAAGACCGTACCACTTTCCACAAATAGATCTATCCACCGCATGATACAATCTAAATATGGAAAGCTAAAAGCATACATTATTTAAAGCATGAATAACGCACGTGTTCTACTCGTGAAGAAGCATAACCGAATACGGCTGAACAGCCGATTCGGGGTCCATGAAGAAGGAACAAACATTACCAAGCGAATAAATCTATCAGATTGATTTGGGATCTAATCCACCGGATGACTAGCTCCAAAGCAACCCCAAAACCTGCATCTACCGCATGATACCCGGCTCTTTCAAGATTTATACCAACATTGGCAAGCTTGAACCCGCAACACGTAACAACCTAGATCGATTCAGTTTTGGCTATCGGAAAGCACAAGATCCACGTGTTAAAATACGAACTCGACCCGTACAAGGATCACAAAAGGACAAAGCCGATCCAAATCTATCTAGATTGGGCAAAAGTGTGTTACATGAATTTAAACATAAAGTAAAAACTCAAAGCAACACGGGATAACTTAATGAATCTATTGAATCTTGCCAAAATCCAATAGAGCCGATAACTAGCTTCAAGCTAGATCTTAGCCTACCGCATGGCTCGTGACCTAACAAGAAACCTTCTTGAACCAAGCTTGAATCTACCGCATGACACGAAGCATGGTAACAAGACTACTTGCATCAGATCTAAATCCACCGCATGATACTAGACATGATACAAGGTTGCGGTACTCACGGAGGTCGACGGATCGATGAATCCTCTCGAAGAACTCGACGACACGACAAAGGACTCTAGGGTTTGGCGTAAGGCCGGTGTGTATTGAAGAATGATTGTGTTTGTTACATACATTCAGGGGTCATATTTATACCCTGTCAAGTACAACTTTGAATGGATTCGTTGCCTAACTTATCTCTAAGCTTGATCGCCTATCCATCCATTCGTTCTCCCTGATTGAGCCACGTCACCGTCCAATCCCGCAAAATCAGCTCTACTGTTCCTTTGCCGAACTGGAGCAGATAGCCGACCGCCGCATCTCTTTCTTCGAATATCTCGAAAAGATCCTTCCTTCCACCAGACGGACTCTTTATCGAACCGGACCCACAAGTCAGACTCCTTACCAAATTTTGGTGTTAACAAATGCTCCACTGCTGGTGAGTTCCATATGACATCGGCAGGGAGGATTGCTTCGGAGCCGTAGACCAGGAAGTAAGGGGATTGCCCCGTTGGCTTGGAGGGTTGAGTACGTAGCCCCCAGAGTGCGTTGGGTAGTTACTTGATCCACTTGCCTCCTTTGGAGTTAGCAGCATCGTGTAGCCGCTTCTTGAGAGCGTCGAGCACCATCCCGTTGGCATGCTCGACTTGTCTGTTGGCCCGAGGATGGACAACTGAGACGTATCGGACGTCGATCCCGCTGTTCTCGCAGTACTCCCGCGCGGTGGTTGTTGAAGTTGGAGCCCAGGTCTGTGATGATGCGGTGGGGTAGTCCGTAGCGATGCACGAGTTCATCCAGGAAGTCGAGTACTCTGTCAGCCTTGGGGCATGTGACCGGCTTGACCTTGATCCACTTGGTGAACTTGTCGATGGCCGCCAACACTCTGTTGAAACCACCCGGCGCGGCTTGGCGGTGGCCCAATCATGTCGAGCCCCCGGCAGGGCGAAGGGCCGGGTTGGCGGTATGGTGACTAGCTTGTAGGCAGGGACGTGTTGCTGCTTGGCGAAGTACTGGCATCCTTGGCACCGTCTGACGAGTTCTTCAGCGTCGCCTAGAGCAGTGGGCCAGTAGAAAGCTCACCGGAAGGCCTTGCTGACCAGCGTGCGGGAGGACGCGTGGTTGCCGCAGACGCCCTTGTGGATCTCCTCCAAGATGTCCTTGCCTTCTTGCCGAGGGACGCACTTCATGAGTACTCCAGAACATGCGCCCCGCTTGTAAAGCTTGTCTCCGACGAGGACGTAGGACTTGGCGCGACGGATGAGCTGCTCAGCCGAGTTCTTGTACGAGGGAACATTCTGCTCGCTGAGGTAGTCGATGAAGGGTTGCCTCTAGTCCACATCGATCATCATGACCTCCTGTCCAGCTGGTGGATGCGTTGGGACAGTGGTCGGTGGCGCCGGCTCCGGGATGGATGGTGCATGAAGCTCGTGAACCAAGACACCCGCTAGTACTTGAGCGCGGGTAGATCCAAGCTTCGAGAGAACGTCCACTGCAATGTTGTTGTCGCGGACGATGTGGTGGAACTCGAGACCATAGAACTTGTTCTCAAGCTTGTGGACTTCTAGGCAGTAGGCGTCTATGTTCTCCTTGTTGCGGTCCCAGGACTTGTTGACTTGGTTGATGACCACTGCGGAGTCGCCGTAGACTAGTAGCCGCTTGATGCCCAGTGAAGCTGCGAGGCAGAGCCCGTGTAGGAGAGCTTCGCACTCGGCTTCGTTGTTGGAGACCTTCCAGAAGATCTGCAGGACGTACTTGAGTTGTTCGCCCGTTGGAGAGATCAGGAGTACCCCTGCACCTGCGCCCTTGAGGTTGAGTGAGCCGTCGAAGTACATCACACAATGCTCTGGTCGCACGGTTGGAGTAGGTAGCTGGTTCTCTCGCCACTCTGCCATGAAGTCGACTAGCGCCTGCGACTTGATGCCTGTGCGTGGCTTGAAGTCAATGGTGACGGTGCCGAGCTCGACTGCCCACTTGGAGATACTTCCAGTAGCATCTTGGTTCCGCAGGATGTCGCCGAGCGGGTAGTCGGTAACGACAGAGATCGAGTACTCCTAGAAGTAGTGTTGTAGCTCCCGCGAGGTGATGAGTACTGTGTACAGGAGCTTCTGCACTGGCTGATAGCATGCCTTGGACTCTGATAGGAACTCGCTGACGAAGTAGACTGGGCGCTGGACTGGGTAGGCGTGGCCGTCTTCCTGCCGCTCGATGATGATGGCAGTGCTGACCACATGAGTAGTCGCGACAAGGTAGAGCGATGGCCGCTCGCCCTTGCGAGGAGCCGTGAGGACCGGCGGCTTCGATAGGAAGTCCTTGAGCTGGGCAAGGGTTTGATCCTCCTCTGGAGTCCACACGAACTTCTCTTGGTGTTTGAGTAGTTTGAAGAAGGGGAGCCCCCGTTCTCCAAGCTTCGAGATAAATCTGTTCAGTGCCGCCATGCACCCGGTCAGCTTCTGGACGTCTTTGATGCTCGTGAGAGCTTTCATGCTGGTGATGGCGGAGATCTTCTCGGGGTTGGCTTCGATGCCGCGGCCGGGCGATGATGAAGCCAAGTAGTTTGCCCGAAGGTACGCTGAAAACGCACTTGTTCGGGTTGAGCTTCCAGCGGTACTCGCGCAGAGACGCGAAAGTCTCTTCAAGGTCGTCGATGAGGGTACTGGAGTTTCTGGTCTTGACGACCACGTCATCCACGTAGGCTTCGACGTTCTTGTTGAGTTGCCTCTTGAAGCAGGCTTGGATAGCTCGTTGGTAGGTGGCGCCGGCGTTCTTCAACCCGAAGGACATGGTCGTGTAGCGAGACGCACCAAACGGGGTGATGAACGCGGTCTTCTCCTCGGTCTTCTTCCTTGATCGCGACCCGGTGGTACCGGAGTAGCGATCGAGGAAGCAGAGCCGGTCGCAGCCCCGCCGTGGAGTCGATGACTTGATCAATTCGCGGCAACCCGAAGGGGTCCTTGAGGCAGTGCTTGTTGAGGTCGGTGTAGTCGACACACATCCTCCACTCGTTCGAGTTCTTCTTGCGGATGGGACGGGGTTGGCGAGCCACTCAAGATGGAAGACTTCTCTGATGAAGCCAGCCGCGAGTTGTTTGGCGAGTTCCTTTTTGATGGCGTCCCGTCTGTCGTCGGCAAAGCGTCGGAGGTGTTGTCGCTTGGGTGTGGCCTTAGGATCGACGTTGAGGCAGTGCTCGATCAACTCCCTGGGCACTCCTGGCATGTCCGCTGGCTTCCACGCGAAGATGTCGCGGTTAGCCCGGAGGAAGTTGATGAGCGCGTCTTCCTATTTGGGGTCGAGGCCGGCCCCGATGGTGGTGGTCTTGCTGGGGTCGCCTGTTCTGAGGTCGATTGTCTTGACAAGAACCTCCTCAGGTGGCTGAGGCTTGTTGGCGCTGTCAGACTTCTCCGGGATGTCGAGTTGACTTGTAGCAAGCTTCTTCGACGCGGCGTAGACCTCCATCATTGCGTTGGGACTTGATTCATAGAGGCGATCTCCACGGCTTCTGTGTCGCAATCGTGGGAGATCTTCAAGTCCCCTTGGAGAGAGAGTACACCTGCCGGGCTTGGAATCTTGAGTACCAAGTAGGTGTAGTGGGGCACCTCCATGAACTTGGCGATGGCCAGTCTGCCAAGGATGGCGTGGTAGGAAGTCTCGAAGTCCGCGACCTCAAACTTGATGTACTCGGTACGGTAGTTGTCCCGAGATTCCCCGAAGGTAACTGGCAGGACCACTGAGCCCAGTGGGATAGCCGCGTTACCGGGAACGATGCCGTAGAAGGGCGTGTTGCTCTTGGTGAGCATGTGGGTGATGTCGAGCTTCATCTTCTTCAAGGTCTTGGTGAAAAGGACGTTGAGCCCTCTTCCACCGTCGATAAGGACCTTGTTGATCTTGGAGCCCGCGACCACTGGCTTCAGGACGAGGGGGAATCGTCCTGATTCGGAGAAGCTGGTCCATTGATCCGCGCGGGAGAAGGTGATGGGTACCTCCGACCACCTGAGAGGGGTCGGAACCGCTGGCTCAATGCTCATGACTTCTCGGCGGGTAGCCTTCTACTCCCGCCTGCTGGGTAGTCCGCCGAAGAGGACGTTGACGGTCTTGTCGGGTTCCTGGAAGTCGTCATTGTCTCCGTCGTTCTTCTTCTTGCCCTTTTTATCGTGAGGGTGCGGTGGCTCTGGTGTTCTCTTGAGTGCATGCCTGAGCTGGTAACACTGCTCGGTGGTGTGGTTGCCGTTCAGATGCCACAGGCACTTCTCCTTCAACAGGTCTTTGAAGCCGCTGGAGTTCTTCTTCGAGTTCTCCTTCGCAGGGCGCTGTATAGCCGTTACAGTGTTGTCTGGCTTGCGCTTGCGGTTGGGACCCGAGTAGTAGTTGTTGTTGTTGTTGCTGCGACCGCCTTGGTTCCCGTTGTTGCCGCTGCCGCCGCCCGTGTTCTGCTTGCTCTTGTCATGGATGGCGTCGTACTTGGCGTTGGCCTTGTCTTCTTCATCCGCCCAGTACGTGATCATGTCCTTGAGGTGGGGGATGGACTTGGGGCGGCGAAGACCGAAGTCTTCAAAGGTGCGGCGATGGTAGAGGCCGTCTTGGAAGAGGTCGATGACCTCCTTGTCGGTGACGTCGACTACGGTAGCACGCTTGTCGAAGAAGCGACGCATGTACTTGTGGAGGGTCTCGCCTTGTTCTCGCTTGACCATGGCCGGTCCATGCGAGTACCCGATCGGCCCATGGTGCCCGCGAAGTTGCTTGGTGAACTGCTCCTTCGGTGGTCCCACTTGTCGATCGAGTGCTTGTCCGGCGACTCGAGCCATGTGAGTGGAGCTTGGTCCGGGCGAAGGGAAAGTAGAGGCACTTGGTGTCGTTGTTGCCGCCGCATTCTCGAAGGAGAGGGCGTAGCACCGAGCCACCGGACGGGGTCTCGCTTCGCGTCGTACTTGGTGATCCCCAAAGGCTTGAACTTGTCGGGGAGGAGCAAGTTGCGAAGTCGAGGTGAGAAGGCGGGGAAGCCGTCGTTGTCGCTCGCGGTGGTCGACTTCTTCCGCCGCGGCTCCTCAATCTTCCGGCGGGCGTCGTAGCCACCCCGTGAGGCACCGCAGGCGTGGTTGGCCCTCCCCGTCGGCTCCTTGGTTGGAGCTTCCGCCGTTGCTTGCCGCCGCCGTCGGCGGAGCGCGGTGAGGAACGACGTCGCGGTTGTTGTTGCCACCTTGTGGAGGTCCGCCGGCGTTCGAGCGAGTGCGGTTGGGCTGAGCGGGAAGCTCAGCTCGGGTACGGTTGGGACCGTTGCCGGCGCTGCGACTTGTAGCTTCGTTGTCGCAGTGCCTGGTGGGAGGAGGTTGGTGGACCCTGTTGTCGACCCGCATGAAGTAGGCATCTTCAGCGAGCTTGGCGATGACCTCTCCAGCGCGTATGCCCTGAGCCTGACGTGTGATCGCAGTGATCGACATGAGGCATTGCTCAGGGGTAGTGTGTACTCACCGAGATCGGTAACTCGAAGGAAGAGACACGTAGTTGCACCCAATCAATCCAGAGCTACGCAGCATACAAGACGTAGGGTATTACGCACCTCGCGGCCCGAACCTGTCTAAATTGTGTGCCACGTGTCTCTTCCTTCGAGTTACCGATCTCGGTGAGGCCACATTCATCTACTTAGGGTACTCCCCTTAGTAGGTTGCCGGTCTAAAACACCGACAGTAGCTCTCTCTCCGTTCGGGCTGTTTCCCGGTGTGATTCCTCACGACCCAGCATGGTTGGATCGTATGGATCACCTACGGGAGCTGTTTTTGCTAGCGGAGCCGCTGGATGTCACTCAGACGTTGGCTCGTTGTCTTAACGTCGTCTTCACACTTCAGGGGCTGTGTTACAATACCGCAGAAATTATCGGGTAGCATCTGGAGGCAGCTAGGCGAGATTGGCAGCAGCTATCAGCAGCCCACCAACAGCTGAACTTTACACTTACTCAGATGTAGCAGGAGAATGACAGGCTGCGTGCCAGGAGACTCCAGTTAGAGTTAGAGAGAGGAGACCGCTTGTAGAGGATTGTAGATCTGGAGGCGGAGGTTCACACCCTAGAGGAGAATGCCGATGCGTATGAGATTGAGAGGTTGACGCTACTACAGAACATTGCGGATATGCAGCAACAGGTGGAGGAGGCCGAGGTGCAGGTTGCAGCCCTACAGGCTATAGTGGCCTTACAGCCGCCACCTTCAGTACAGGCACACGCGGAGGAGCAGCAGGGTCTGTTTGGTCTGGATCAGATGAGCCAGGCTGGACCACCGTTACCGACTCCACCAGACTCAACTGCGGGTAGTGGTGCTTCAGTGGGTAACTAGGATACTAGTGAACGACATCAAGAAGAAATGTGCTCCTAGATGTCATCTTCGGGATGATTGTGGTAGTCAGCTTAGGAATATGTCGTCGTGCAATGCGATTGCATTGTAACTCAGTTGTATCCTGATATTTTCAGATTTAAGTATTGTAGTGCCCTTGAACCCTATCCATCACATTGTAGTAAAGAATGTTTAAGCACTTTGTGTTCCGACTTGAGTTTGATGTGATTCAACCGAGCTATTGAGATCTTGTGCGATTTGTTTAACCAAGTGTGTCGAGTGTTACCATAACCGCGCTCGCCAACACTAAGCATTTTGCATGAAAATGAGAGAACTACGAAATTTTTGGTAAGTGCCGGTCAGTGGCCAAAGCGGCTTGGTGATTATCCGCACGTTACCTTCTCCGTACGCGCGGAATGGGAAAATTCGCCGCAAGTTGAAGGCTAGCTCGAGGGACTTGAGTTATCATATCCTTTAACTATGATTGAAGAATGATTTTATGAATCTTAATTTGGTTGCACGATATTTTTCGACTGTTGCTGTCATCATCATATAAATGCATATGAGCTGTGGTTATGTATGATTGAACTTGTCATCATCTCCAAGTAAGCTTTTGGTTATGTGTCTAACAAGGCTCGCATTTCAGATGGTGGGAACCACGCGCAGCTCTCCCAACAGGTTCGGAGCGAACGGTAGCGGTGACTTGCCGCCACCACCGCCCATGACGCCGTCGGAGGCCTTCATGGCCACGCAAACCGAGGTGCTGCGTCAGATCTTGCAGACGCAGCAGCAGATGAACCGAGGGCCGCCACACGGGGCCAATCACGAGGGGCCTAATCAGGTCACCACGTACGCTCAGTTCATCGGGATGAAGCCACCGACCTTCTCCAAGGCGGAAGACCCATTTGAAGCTGAGGCTTGGGTCAAGGCCATCGAGGCAAAGTTCTCTGCCTTTGTGCTGCCTTGCTCCAAGGAGAACAAAGCCAACTTCGCTGCTCTGCAACTGCGAGGAGAAGTTTTAATGTGGTGGGACCACTTCAAGTAAATGCAGCGAGGGCGTGCCGTAACTTGGGAGGATTTCAAGCAAGCTTTCAAGAGTCATCACATCCCCAAGGGTTTGATGGATAGAAAGATGAGGGAGTTGTTAGCCCTTAGGCCGGGGTCCGATACGGTGTACCGTTACGCCCAGAAGTTTAACAGCTTGTGCCAATATGGTGGGCATCATGTAGACTCTGATGCGAAGAAGATGGAAAGATTCTGCGATGGGCTAGATGGCAAATTGTACGAGCGTCTGAACCAGCTCGAGCCAGAAAATTTCCATGAGCTTGTGAACAAGGCTATCTCCCAGGAGGATGCCATGAAAAAGGCCCACAGGGACAAGAAGAGGCCATCTGGTTTTGCTCTGGGCAGCGGAACAAATAAGAAGCTTCGCTTTGTGAAAAAGAATGTTCCAAACTCATCCCAGCAATCTCCAACTGGACGCTGGATGATGAAACCATCCCAGGGCAAACCCCTAGGGAACTTCCAGTTCCGAAATGCTCAGCAGCAGACTCCAAAGCCTAATGCACCTCCTCGCAACGTCGGTGATCACCGTTGCATCAACTGTGGTCAACCCGAGCATTACATCAGCGAGTGCCCCAAACCCAAGCAGATCAAGCCCAACCCCCAGAATCAAGGTGTAGGGAACAAGCCTGCCACTCCGGCAAATAAGCCTATGGTGCAAGTACGCCAGGGAAAGCTAAACTTCACCACCATGAGTGACATTCCAGAGGGAGCTTCAATGCTCACAGGTACATTCTCTATCAATGATACTCCTGTTAAGATTATATTTGATTCGGGAGCTACCCACAGTTTCATAAGTGAAAAACTGATAAGCAAAATGGGTTTAAAGGGTTCTCATACCAATTCCGCTTACAAGATAATTACCCCGGGAGGGCAAATCACCTCTGATATCTTAATCCGTGGAGTATGTTTGGGATTAGGTAGTAAAATCTTTCCAACAAACCTTATCACCATAAGCTTGGCAGGTATGGATGTTATCTTGGGTATGGATTGGATGACCCAGCATAAGGTGGTTCTAGATATATCAGATAGGGTTGTAGTGATAAATTCACCTACGATCGGGCACACTACCTTGTACTTACCTTTCAAGGACGGTACAGACTCTTGTGCCTATGTGACCATTATCTCCCCTCTTGAGGAAATTCCAATAGTGTGTGAGTATCCGGATGTCTTTCCTGATGAGTTACCTAGTATGCGGTCGGACAGAGATGTTGAGTTTGTAATTGAACTCCAACCGGGTACTGCACCCATTTCCAAACGATCTTATCGTATGCCACCCAAAGAATTAGCCGAACTAAAAAATCAACTCCAGGAGCTGTTAGAAAAGGGTTATATTCGCCCGAGCTCTTCTCCTTGGGGTTGCCCCATTCTCTTTGTCAAGAAGAAGTATGGTAGCTTGAGGCTGTGTGTGGATTACCAACTGCTCAATGCAGTAACCATCAAGAACAAATATCCTCTTCCCCGAATCGATGTTCTTTTTGATCAACTGGCTGGAGCCAGAGTTTTCTCCAAGATCGACCTTCGTTCTGGTTACCATCAAATCAAAATTCGACCTTGTGACATTCCTAAAACTGCTTTCTCCACTCGATATGGTCTCTACGAATTCTTGGTAATGTCCTTTGGTCTCACGAATGCCCCAGCCTACTTCATGTACCTCATGAACTCTGTGTTTATGACGGAGCTCGACAAATTCGTAGTGGTCTTTATCGATGATATCCTTATCTATTACAAAAACGAGAAAGAACATGCCAAACATCTACGAATTGTCCTTCAGCGTTTGCGAGATCATAAGCTTTATGCTAAGTTCTCCAAATGCGAATTCTTGTTGAAGAGTGTGAAATTCTTGGGGCACACCATTTCCCAAGATGGTATCTCCGTAGATCCTAGCAAAGTTCAAGAGGTGATGGATTGGAAACCACCCAAGTCCGTACACCATATCCGCAGTTTCTTAGGGTTGGCCGGATACTACCGTCGATTCATTCCTGACTTCTCTAGAATCGCGAAACCTATGACCGAACTACTCAAGAAAGGAGTGAAGTTCGTGTGGAGCGAAGAATGTGAGAAAGCCTTCCACACCTTGAGACAACATTTAACCTCAGCCCTAATGCTAGTGCAACCAGATAATTCCAAACCTTCTGAAGTTTTCTGTGACGCGTCAGGCACGGGTCTCGGCTGTGTCCTTATGCAAGAAGGCCGAGTCATTGCCTATGCTTCACGAGCACTTCAACCTCATGAAATCAATTATCCTACCCACAATCTTGAGCTAGCTGCTGTTGTCCACACTCTCAAGATATTGTAATATCTTCACTGATCACAAGAGCCTCAAATACATCTTTACTCAGTCAGAATTGAATATGAGGCAAAGGAGATGGCTTGAGTTGATTAAGGATTATGACTTAGAAGTGCACTATCACCCCGGAAAAGCGAATGTTGTTGCGGACGCTCTTAGCCGCAAAGTTCACTGCAGTCATCTAGAGTTGGAGCCAGTTAGTGAACCATTATGTGAAGAAATGAGAAGGCTCAACTTAGAAGTGGTACAACAAGGAAATCTTTATGCCTTAGCTGCCGAGTCAAATCTTTATGATAGAATTGTCTCTGCTCAGCGCAATGATGAAGACTTACAAATCATGAAACAGAAATTAGCAGAGGGAGATCCCAAGTATATTTGTTTCCACAAAGATCACCAGGACGTGATCTGGTTTGGAAAACGCCTTGTGGTTCCAGTTGATCCGGAAATTAAGAAGATCATCCTCGATGAGGCTCACAAGTCCAAATTTTCTATTCATCCCGGCAGTACCAAGGAGTACCAAGACTTGAAGGAGAATTTCTGGTGGTCCAACATGAAAGTGGATATAGCCAAGTATGTAGCCAAGTGCGATACTTGCCACCGGATGAAAGCAAGCCATTTGAAATCGGTAGGTGTACTCCAACTCCTGTCAATATCCATGTGGAAGTGGGATGACATTAGTATGGATTTCATTGTGGGTTTACCCCTGACGGCTAGAAAGAAAGATTCTATTTGGGTGATCGTGGACAGACTCACCAAGACCGCTCATTTTATTGCAGTGCATACCACTTATTCAGTGCAGCAATATGCAGAGTTATACATGGACCAAATAGTTCGTTTGCATGGAATTCGGAAGACTATAATCTCTGACAGAGGAACTCAGTTTGTAGCTCACTTTTGGGAGCAGTTACACGAGTGCTTAGGAACCAAGCTAATTCGCAGTTCCAGTTATCATCCGTAGACCGATGGTCAGACAGAAAGGATAAATCAGATTTTGGAAGACATGCTATGAGCAAGCATCTTACACTTTGATAAGAGCTGGGACAAGTGTTTGTCCTTGGCAGAATTCTCCTACAACAATAGTTATCAAGCTAGTTTGAAGATGGCACCGTTCGATGCTCTTTACGGACGAATATGCCGCACTCCGTTGAACTGGTCAGAAACTGGAGAAAGGACACTCTTTGGTCCGGATCTAGTTAAGTATGCCGAAGAAAAGGTGCAAGTAATAAGGGAAAATTTGAAGATAGCTCAGATGAGGTAAAAGAGTTACCATCATAAGCGAACCGCACCCCGACACTTTGAAGTGGGAGATTACATGTATCTGAAGGTGTCTTTCACCAAAGGTGTACAAAGGTTCGGTGTCAAAGGAAAGTTAGCTCCGCGCTACATTGGTCCCTATGAAGTCATAGAAGTATGTGGTCCAGTGGCTTATCGTATCCAATTACCGAAACGGTTTTCTGCAGTCCACAATGTGTTTCATGTGACTCAATTGAAGAAGGGAATGCCTGTGCCAGAAAACGAGGTAATCATAGAAGCTAATGCTTGGATCGAGCCGGATTTCTCACTCATCGAGCACCCATTAAGAGTATTGGATCAAAAAGAGCGAAAGACCCGAAGACAAACAGTACGAATGTACAAGATACAATGGAGTCACCACAAGGAACAAGAGGCAACTTGAGACACGGAGGAATACCTCAACGCCAAGTATCCGAGATTCCTGCAGTCTCGAAATTGTGAGTTCTCCTTCCCATCTATTTGTCTTAAGTCGAATCTCGGGACGAGATTCTGTTTAAGGGGGGTAGGCTGTGAGGCCTAGGTTTTTAATTAACCCTAATCGTCGGTCAACTCGGCTGACGGTGGTCAAATTACGGTCCTAGGCCCTCACCTTGAAAAACTCACCAACAAACTCTAATGACCCCTTTGATCTAGTGGACACACATGTGGGGCCAACCCATAGTCAAAGTCTTGGTCAAATCCCACTTAAACCCTAGTGTCAATAGATGTCTTTCGAAACTTTTGCCGCGTTCTCCAAAATTCACCTAAACATTTCAAAATCTACCTTTGTGGAAGTTGTCCAGCTTGTTGAGGGACACAACTTTCATGTAGATTGGCACTGCAAGTTTTGAGTGGAAAAGCATGAAAAACTTGCCCAAAGGTCAGTATCTCCTGTTCATGGAAACCGAGTGGTATTCAAAGTTGGCAACCTTTTCCTGCAAAATTTGTTGAGAAAAAACCCATAGAGCCTTTTTGAAAGTGACAAAGGGTTGCTAGATCTACAATTTTCGTATTCAAAATTTGGTCAACTTCAATTCAAATTTTTGGAGTAATTAGTGGCTAAAGTAGGGCTCAGCAAATAAAACTGAGCCGGCGCGTCCGCGCCACGCGGAGCCCGAGACCCCGACAGTCGAGGTCGCCGCGCCCGTACGCGCGCGCGCGCGCGGGCGGACCGCCGGTCCGACCCCCGCGCCGCCGTACCACGACGACATCTTCGTCGTCGGCACGCCTGTCACCCTCGAGCACCTACTTAAGGTGGCTGCCCGCCCCTGTGCGCGCCAGACTGAACCGCCCATCCTCGCCGCGCCGCCCGCCATGAACGCCGACGCCGCCGAGCTTTAGTCCTAGCCATCCCGAGCCACCAAATCGTTGGGCGCTGTCCATAGACCTCCCTCGTGCCCCTAGCGTCGCGTGTGGTCCACCCCCGTGCGCCGGTCTCGCCGGAATCGCGGCCGCCACGGCCGTCCAGCCCGGTCACCGCCGTGCGCCGCCGTAGAGTGCTTCTGAGGACCATGTGTGGTTCGAGGACCGGTGGATGGTCGCTCCCTTGTGCGATGAGTGATTGACAACGTTGTGTGGACTGATTCTTGGCTAAGTATTGTAGGTGCAGGTTGCGGCTTGACTCGTGTTGGTGCATATGAAGAACAAGCGCGAAAGGTCGTTGCGGTGAGGCCTCCAGGTGTGGAGAAGACAAGTAGGCTTCGTTCGAGGGACCCGGTGGCTAGTGGGGTCAAGTGCGGGCCGCATGGTGGCATGAACGACAAGATGAAGTTGTGGACGGTTTCTTGGTAGAGCCTCAAAACCAAGGGCGAGCCGGGACTACGTGGGAGCCGAGTCATGAGTGGAGATTGGCGGAGGCTACACCGAGTTCGCGGGGTTTGCGGTGGTTCACCGAAAAACCACCGGGTTACTCGGTTGAGCCACAAAGCCGAGGCCGAAAACTCGAAGAGGGGTGCGGCCACCCGGCCGGTTCAATCGCCCGGGAGGGGCGGTCGGACCGCCGGGGGCCGGTCGGATCTCCCCGGCCGGTCTAACCGCCCCGGCCGCCGGCGCCGAGAAGCTTCGAAGCGGAGGACACGCGTCGGTTTCGCAAGGCTTGCGTCGAGGCTAAGCAGGTTGCGGTCACCGGGCATCCGTCCGATGGTGAAGACATGAAGACTTCCAAATCCGCCATCGAGGGGCATGTATCCCTAGTTATTAGTGAAGGGTAGTTTAGTCTTTTGGGTGCCTCCATTTATACTCATTGGATGGGTGGATGGCAGCCAACTCTTGGAACCCTAGCTCATTTGTTTTTCCATTTTCGTTCTCTATTTTCCTTAGGATTTTAGAGGACTAGCTTGAGAGCTTCATGTGAGATCTAGAGAGAGGGATGGATGTTTGGGTGGCAAGCTAGACCTTGTACGAACCTTTCATGGCATGTATAGATGGTTCGGCGTTGTTCGTCATGGTGGTTTTCCGTCTCTTTTGTGTTGATTTTCGGAGCTCTTTGTTGGTGGTGTTTTGAGGACGATTTCTTGGGGTTTTTGGTGGGTGTCACGTATGAGGTTCTTGTGCCTCTTTGGCTGGTGACTTTGCCCCCAAATCTCCTTTGAATCGGACTCGATTTGGTGGTTTCTTGAGTTGGGCGAGTTCTTGACCTCGGAGAAGCGATTTCTTCGATTCCTATTGATTGTGAGCGTTTCGGGTCGATTCCTTTGAGGTAGTGGTTGCCCGGAGGTAACCCGGCTATTCCCGAAGTTTTGCTGCAATCCGTGGAGTGATTCGGGAGATCGGGCGCGAGGAAGTTGAGGTTTGATCCGCGGGTTCGTTTTCCGGAAGGGGCGGTCTAACCGCTGCGGGGGCGGCCTAACGCCCGGGTGTTTCCGTGTCGAAGTTTTGTTTCGCCGAATTTTCCTCTATGAGTTTGTTCGCCTTGATCGGAGAAGCGTCCGGGTGAAATTTGGGGTCGTTCTCGTGCGGTTTGCAAGGAGTTCTTGGTTGGAGTTCGTTCTTTGGGTACGGGAGGTTAGACCGCCCCCGGTAGCCGGTCTAACCGCCCCTAGGCCCCCGGGTGGAGTTATGGTTTTCGCCAAGATTTTACGGTAGCTAGCGTGGCCTTGACCGAGAGATCTTTGTTGGTGAAACCGTGGTGAGTTTTGGTGCTCAGAAGAGGTGTTTCGGAGGATTTCTTGGTTACCAGGTGGAGGCGGTCTAACCGCCCCCTATACGCGGTTTAACCGCCCCCTTCTGGTTAGCCAGCTTTCGAGTTGTTTCCGCTGTCGTTGCTGTGTGTGTATTGTGATTGCTGGTAGAGTTTGCTCCTAGGACCAGTAGCACTCCAGTGGCTACGTGGTTTTGGCAAACTGAAACGACCCGGTTTTCCGCGGACAGAAACCCGACTCTTAGCACCTCGGTGGTAGTCCCAGGAGGGCTACCACGTGAAATCCCTGTCTCAGCGATGCCAAAATCCATACAGAAAGATACAAACAGTAAGGTAGAGTACAACATTTATTTTATTACAATAATCAGAGTACATCTCTTCGGCACATGCCGAGTACAAGTCCATCGGGACTGAATCAAACATAAATAAAACGTCTAGCAGCGGCTCCATGTAAGCGCGGGAAACTCCATATCCGTAGGCGGCTCAAGTGTAGGAAGAGCTCTAGTCCACCCAACCATCGTTGTCGAAGTCGTAGTCCGGCTCTGCGTCAGAGGCACCAGGGTCTACCCGATAAGCGGGTAGGTCATGTCAGCTTCCCAACAAAGAGGCAAAAGCGGTGTATATTCTACTATGCATGAGATATCCCTATTCTGGCTGTAGAAAGCTTAAGCAAAGCAGCATTGCAACGTACAAGGTAAGCAGAATATAGCTAAGAGGTCCACACCTCGGGGGTCCACACCCCGCTCAAGGAATACCACACCAAAACTCCGAATCTCATCCACGATCCAGATCTCAACTCTCATCTGCGATGTGGGGCCCACCTGCTCCTATCCCCACATCTCAACGGCCGAAGCCGGGCTCACACACTCGGGGGAGAGAAGAAGCACAAGAGAAGTGTAGCTAGTCAGGTGAGAGATCGAAAAGCTCGTCCATAACCAGTGGACACGGACTATAGCTATAGGTTTAACACTCTGCAGAGGTTGTACAACTGTACCCGCCCGAATAGGACCGGAACCGGCCGTCACCGGTGTCCGACCCTACCATACGGCTGAAGGCCAAGTAAGTGGATAGTACCCTCCTGTGTCTCCGAGCCTGGCCCAGCCTCCGCGGCAGAGCTCATACTACCCGCGAGAGGTCCCTCGAAGCTGTGGAACCCTTCCCCGGCCTCGCCGGGCAAAGTCTGCGAGGGAAAGACCACTCCCGACACGATCACACCGATCCGCCTACAGGAGGGGTGCTATCCACTACAAGTCTCACCCCGCACCCCCGCCCAATACAAGGCGGACGGTACGTACAAAAATAGTCATCCGAAACAAGGTCAGCCGACGATCGGTCCTTAAGGGGCCGAGAGCGAGCACTCACCATCTCCAACCCACACGACACGACCCTCGGGTAAGAGGCCAGATCGCATCTTCCCTCGGCAGTCATTCACAAGTAACCAAGCGCCTCGCTCCCGCCAAAACATAGCAAGGAGATACGCACCCAGAACGCACGCTAGAAACACACCGAGATACCCACATCTCAGTCCAAGCCCAGAGTACCATCCATAATCAATCAACAAAAGTATGGATAGTTGAGGTAAGGGACTAGCTAGAGGTCTGTAGCTAGTCCCACAGGTAGTAGAACAAGGAAACAGGGTATAACAAAGCATCAAGGCATGGCTATTAAACGGGTTATGCAATTCATCAGATCAATGCATTAAAGTAAAGCACTAGCAGCTATTTAACATCATGGGATCTACATGGTTGGGAGTGACATGACATCTTCGTTGCCGTTGAAGCAGTCGCTGTCCGGAGCAGTGTACTCGGGGTCCTCCACGTCCTCCTGGTCGAAGCTCGGGTCTGCGGCACGAGATTCGACGCGGAAATAAGAATACGGGGCACATCTAAGCAAGAACTCCAAATAAGAATCAATTTAGAAGATCCAAAAGAACCCAAACTACCTACAATCAGCAAGGTTTCGCAATTACGGATTTATAGAAATTAATTTTATATTTTTCTGAGCTCCCTAGAATTAGTTATGAATTTTTAAAGGTTAAAATCATTTTCTGGAATTTAAAACAGAAAAGAAAAGAGGGTTTGAGAAAATACGCCGCTGACGTCAGCATCCCGTGGTTAACAGGCTGAAAGGGGCCAGAATCGTCGCTGGGCCGTGGGTGGCCCAGCGGACTCGTTTCTGCTCGAAAATGGGTTTCGGCCCAATAAAAGGACTAGGCATTACAGCCCACAATCCAACTTCAAAAGTCTGGCTTTCCCCCTCCAGTTTCTTTCCGCACTGGGCCGACGGCCTGCTAAGGAATACTAATTGGGCTTAAGGCCCAGATCCGGCCGGCGGCCCAACCCTTAGGTTAGCACGCTCAGGGAAAACTCGCGCCCCAGGTGCTCGACGACCAGACGGCGCAGCGGCCGCGCGGCGCGTCGCCGGCGTTCGGTCGGGTGGCATTCGCCGGACGCCACCAACGAGGAGGGTGCTCATGTCGCGGCTCGGCAGCACGGGGTGCACCGGCCGGACGAGGGCGCTCGCGTTTTCCCCCGGACGCCCACGCGGAGCGGCCCTGCGGTGACCGGGGGCGCGGCCCACGGCGTCACGGCGGCGGCGTCCACGACACCCGTTCCCACACGGATCACGCCAATCGGTGCGGGGGGGACGCGCACGGCGGCGGCGAGCACAAGGACATGTAAGGTCCGGGCGCTATGAGCCGCCGCGGGCGCCCCTTGCACCCGAGGCTATGCCCGCATCCCGGCCCCGTGCGCGCCGGTGCGTGGCCGCGACCGTGCATGGGCACGCGCGGCCTCGTCGTGCCCGCTCGGCGCAGCACCCTGGTAACCAGGGTCGCGGCTCGAAGCGTGGTGGCGACGCACCCATCCGTCCCTGCACAAGAAACCCCGGCACGACGGCCGGTCCCCAAACATTCTCATCGCACGGCGACGGCGGCGCCCAATAGCACAAACGGCTCAGGAGCTCTCTCCGTCGCGGTACGGCGGTCCTGCGGCGCGAAGGCCAGCACTCAGGCAAGGAATAACGGCGACGCGTCTCGACGTCGCGAATCCAACACAGGAAGGAGACCAAGGAGGGGAAGAGAGTAGAGGGGCCGCGGTGCTCACGGTGGGGCGACGGTGTAGTCGTGGCCGGCCTGTCGGTGGCGTGGCGTCGGTGTTCCGGGCGGTGAAGGCGTTCCCGGCGGTGAAGATGTCCCCGGTGGTGTAGGTGTTCACGCCGGCGATCGTACTCCGCAGCTCCGGTCCGTGCTCCCGCTCCCCCGGTTCACCGCCTCTTCTTCTTCCGTGCGGCGCGCGACGCGGCGCGCTCCTCCCCTGGCACGTCGTCGGCGCGCCGGTGTGGCCACGTCCTCCCTTGGGCCGGCGCAGCAGCGGCGCCTTCTCCTGCTCCCTCTCACGGCGCTCTCACAGATGGGGTGGAAAGGGAAAACCCCAATGGGGTTGGTTGCGGTGGACAACTGGCTCTCAGCCTCCCCCCCTTGCTTTTGAACCCCGGCGCCGCAAGGGCAGGGCGAAATCCCTACGCTGCCCCGGCTTGGACTGCCCGGGCGCCCGTGGCGGCGCCGCCTTTTCTCTCTGCGCGGGTGAGGTCACAGGGGCGAGGCGTGGGGGTAAAAAGAGGATTTTCCTCCCCTGGCCCGGGCTCGATTCGCGCGCGGGCGCGGCCGGTCCCCTCGGCGTGCGGGTCGTCTGGCTGGCGCGACCATCCCATCGCGCGCTCCCACCCTGCGCGGTGTGGCTTGGTTGACCCGCCGCCGGGTGCAGGCAAAGGAGGAAAGGGGATGAGGGGAAGAGGAAAACGGTGGCTGACAGGTGGACCCTACCCCGCAGCGTCTCAGGCAAGAACAGGAAAGAGGGGGGGTTGTCTGGTTGCTGGGCCGTCGCGGTAATTGGGCCCGGAGCGGGGTTTTGGGTGGCCGGCCCAGTAGAAGTTCAAGGCTAAGGTAAAAGGTTTTAGATTTTAAACATTAATTTAAGTTTGAATTTGAATCCATTCCAAATTCAAACTGCACACAATAAAATCAAATTAAAACCAGAAAAGTCCAAATCACTTATTTACCATAGTTTGAACATATGTTTTTTTTATAAATGGGATAATCTGGTAGAGAATTCAGAGGAGAGCTAGCACTTTGGCTCGAAAATTGATAGCACTCAATTTCAGTCAAAAAGTTTTAAATTTTTCGCAAAATTTACACACCTAAAACCTGGGTTGTTACACAAACGGAAGGTAGAAGTGCGAGTGTGTGATTTCGGGGGTTCGACCGAGCTAGTTCATCTTGTCGGAGTTTCAATCTCCCTCGAGAAGAATTTTTATCGGCTCCCATTCACTCCCCCCCTCTCTCGGTCGCCTAATCGGTCCTTCAAGTGGTATCGGAGCGAGGTTCGGGTCTTTGTTGACTCTTACCGAGTCTAAGATCCAAGGATGGCGTACCGAGAACGGGGTTCGGGTCCTCCACACTTCGATGACAAGAACTACCGGATGTGGAGCAAGCGGATGGGTGCTTTTCTCCGCGGAAAGGGTCGGATCCTTTGGGATGTCACGGTGTACACGGGATATGTCCGGCCGATGGACTTCCTCGCTCCGGGATCGAGGGGACGGATTCGACGCCAACAATAAGGCGGTCGACTACTTGTTTCGTGCTTTGTGTCGGCTGAGTTCGATTGGGTGCACACCGAGCACTTGGCTTGTAGGATTTGGGCGGCGTTGAAGGAGGCTCATGTTGGGAACGCCCAGGTTCAGGCACGGATGTATGCGACCTACGGAGAGAGTACGAGAACTTCACTCATCTCCCCGGTGAGTCCATCGATGCCTTGTTTCGAGGTTCACGGTGGTTGTGAACAACATGAGGGCCAATGTGGACGTGCTCCCGTACGATGATCATGATAGAGCGGTCAAGCTCTTACACTCTTTGGATCGTACGATATGGGGCGGAAAGTTCGAGGCCATTGTGGAGTCGGAGAAGTATGACACTACGACCGTGAACGAGTTGTTCTCAAAGCTCAAGTCGGGCCGAGGTGGATAGGGGCATGAGCGCCAAGCTCGAGGGTCCGGCCGACTCCCATAGTCTCGCCCTCGTTGGTGGTTCCAAAGGAAAGGCTAACTCTAACCCATCCACCGGGATGTTCTGTTTCTCCTCTTTGATGTCTATGCCGGATGATGAGTTCGACGAGCTTGGAGAGGACGAGTTGGCGCTCCTGACGAGGCGGATCGAGAGGCCGCACGAGAACCGCGTGAACATGAGGAGGAACACGAGAACATGCTTCCAGTGCGGCAAGCCGGGACACTTCGTCGCCGAGAACAAGGACGGCTACAAGCACAAGCCGAGGATGGACGGCAAGTACCATTCGAGGCGCGACCACAAGAGCAAGCACAAGAACAAGTACAAGGACGAGCGACGATCGAGGAAGAAGGGGAGCCGAGGCAAGGCCCGAGCGATGGTGGGAGCGAGCGACGTCGACTCCAGTTCTGCGTACTCCACCTCGAGCTCGAGTAGCAGTGAAGACGAAGGTGATCATCGCAAGAACAAGAAGTCGTCCAAGAACCTGAGCGGGCTGAGCTGCTTCGTGAGAGACGGCTTCTGTACCATGGCGCTGAGCTCCGGCAGCAAGAAGAGCACACAGAGCGACTCGGACTCTGAGTCCGACGACGAGGTGCGTGATGAACTTCCCTTCTTGCGCCAGGAGAATGAGAGGCTTGGCTCTTTGCTTGATAACCGTGATGACATGCTTAGATAGGCCAAGAAAATGAGAAAAGAGCTTAGGGCTTCACTCGAGGATGCTAGGACTAGAGTGGCTGAGCTAGAGACACAGGTGCTTGATAGCAAGCTTGAGATTGATTCCCTTAAGGCTAGCCCTGTTGTTTCGGATGAGGTTGATTGTGCTTGATTGCTCCATATTCCTTGCTGATCTTGCTTTGTTTAAGGAGAAGCATGCCTCCAAATGTGAGGAACTAGATGTGCTTAGGGTTGAAGTGACCGAGCTTAAGTCCGGACTGCTTTGCTAGGTGCTTGCACTTCTTGCCCCGTTTTGCATGCTAAGATTGATGAGACGCATGCTTACACTAGTTCTCTTGAGGCTAAATTGAAGGAACCCATGCCTACATCTTGCTCTACCTGTGAAATGCATGCATTGAAAAATTTGGAACTTGCACATTATGTTGATCGTTTGCAGGATGAGAATGATGACTTGAGGAAGTTGATGGGTTGGTTGTCTGGTCATGAGCCTCAGTTGAGGATGATGATCGAGGCGTTTAAGAGGCAGGATGGTGAGGGTCTTGGGGCAAACAAGGTTGGTGAGGGAAGTGGAGAGAATATCCCAGAGCCACCAAAAACCCACCACAAAAATGATTTCCCTCCAAAACCCAACCATCTTAGGAACCGACTAGACACAACCCCAGCTCCACCTATATTTCCTACACCCACAAATGATCTCCGAAGGCCTATCAAGTTTGTCGGCACTTCCGGGACAGTTTTTTGGGAAAGTGAGTGAGAAGGCTAGTGAGGAGAAATCGGTGGAGGAGTTGAGTGGAGAGAAACCAAGCGAGCAGCCCCAATCCAAGCCTAAACCTAAGCTTGTGAGGTTCTGTTGTGGCCATTGTGGGAAAGAGGGTCACAAGGATGAGTTTTGCTTCAAGAGGAAGCGGGAAGAGAGAATGGCAAAGGAGTGGGCGAACAAGGATAGGTACAACCCTTCCCATGGTTTACCTAAGCCTCGTATGCCACCGCCGGGGGGTACGGGTTGTGGTGAGAAGTGTTCGGCATGGGGAGATGCGAGTTCCCGCGGCCGAGGAGCGATTCTGGAGGGGGCGGTCGGGGGCCGGCCCGGCTAGGCGGTCGGACCGGCCCCGGCCCGCAGGGGGGCGGTTAGGCCGGCACGGCTAGGCGGTTTAACCGCCCCCCCGAGTGCTCTGGCGGAGTGGTTTTCGAGGTGGTGAGTCGAGAGGTTTCGGGTCCGGAGGTGGAGTTGCTGGTGGTTGGTCCGGAGAGACAACAGGTGGTTAGTTTGCTAGGCATTCTCCCCCTCGAATTCACTACGGGGATGGGAGGAGTCGTAGCATTGTGAAGGAGAGGAGGGACGGTCCACGGGTTGTCTTCGAGGTTTTGGTCCTCCTCCAGGCAGTGAGGGGTGGTTTTCTCGGAGTGGTTACCGAGGTGGTGTTCATGG
Organism: Cenchrus americanus; assembly: GCA_947561735.1. Classification (NCBI taxonomy): domain Eukaryota; kingdom Viridiplantae; phylum Streptophyta; class Magnoliopsida; order Poales; family Poaceae; genus Cenchrus; species Cenchrus americanus. The sequence goes on from OX387240.1 coordinate 141,503,675, forward strand.
TGGTAGCTATGGTAGGAAAGATGGCTTGATGTGTGCTAACCCCACTTTCGAGCAAATGGCTCGGCACTGGTTTTCCTCTTTTGGTACTAACCCCGATCTTTGAGTCGTTTGTTCGCTCACGTGCTTATTTTTGAATTTCGGGTGGGAGACTTGAAGAACATTTGGTTGATTGACTCCGGTTGCTCGAGGCATATGACCGGAGACGGGGGGTGGTTCTCAAGTCTCGTCCCGTGGTGACAAGGAGGTACATCACTTTTGGGGACAATGGGCGTGGACGTGTGCTTTCGGAAGGTGAGATAAAAGTGAGTGACAAGATAACTGCGAGGCGTGTTGCTCTTGTTCAATCGGCGGGGTACAATTTGCTTTCGTGTCCCGGTTGTTGGATGAGGGCTTTGAGGTGTTGTTTCGGCCGGGTGGTTCTCGGATTTTGGACTCTCGAGGGGACCTTGTCTATATGGTCGTTCCCGAGGGTCGGGTGTTTCGTGCTGATTTTTCTCGGTCTTCGGGTGTGTATCGTTGTTTCTTGGCCGGTTCTTCGAGTGAGATGTGGAAGTGGCATAGGAAGTTGGGTCACTTGAGCTTTGACCTTTTGTCACGCTTGAGTAAACTCAATTTGGTCCGAGGATTGCCACGGTTGAGGCTTGAGAAAGAGTTGGTTTGTGCTACGTGTAGGCATGCCAAGATGGTGGCCTCTTCTCACCCGCCTCTCACCGATGTGATGAGCGAGCGTCCATGCGAGCTGCTCCATTTGGACCTTGTTGGCCCGGCTCGTGTGCGATCTCGCGGGTGGGAAGTGGTATGTCCTTGTTGTGGTGGACGACTATTCTCGGTATGCTTGGGTGTTCTTTCTCGAGGATAAGGGGGAGACGTTTGGTTTTGTTCGAGATGTAGTCTTGAGGTTGAGGAACGAGAGGCACGGAGATGCCATACGTGCTATCCGCGGTGATAATGGCTCGGAATTCGAAACTCTCGTTTTGAAACCTTTTGCCATGACTTGGGTCTTGAGCACCGGTTTTCGAGTCCGTATACGCCTCCCCGAATGGTGTTGTGGAAAGGAAGAATAGGACCTTGTGCGAGATGGCTCGGACGATGCTTGATGAGCATAGGACTCGAGGAGGTATTGGGGCGGGCGGTGAATACCGCGTGCTATGTGTCGAACGGATATACCTCGAGTGCACAAGAAGAAGACATGCTATGAGTTGATGCATGGCCGCACACCCAAGGTGAGTCACTTCCATGTCTTTGGTTGCAAGTGTTTCATTCCGAAGAAAGGCGAGGGAAGTTGGATAAGTTTGAGGCTAGGTCTGTCGATGGCATTTTCTTTTGTTATGCATCTCATTCTAGAGCATATCGTGTGCTCAATCTTGAAACTAACCAAATCGTGGAGACTTGCGAGGTAACCTTCGACGAGACGAGCCACGTAGTCGGCTTGTTTTTGAGTGTGCGGGTGATGATGAGCTTGGCGAGGAGATCTTTCGGGAGGAGGAGCATGAACATGGAGATGATGAAGATGGTGGTGCGGTGCCCCCGCCGAACATGTACCCACTACTTCAACTACGGTGATGGATGGACCCTCTACTACACCTACGACAACAAATCAAGAACGAGGAGAAGCCGATGTTGAGGGGGAGGTAGCATTGAGGCGAGAACCTCCCCGGCGAGTACAAGTGGATCACCCGGCTTCGAGGATCATCGGCGACATGAATGAACGCGCTACACGGTCGAGTGTTCGAAACAACTCCCATTTCACTCATGCTGCATTTGTTGCTTCTTTCGAGCCCAAAGACATTGGACACGCACTATCCGATCACAATTGGGTTAATTCGATGCATGAGGAGTTGGAGAACTTTGAGAGGAATCGGTGTGGATTTGGTTGACCCTCCCCCGGGGTGTAAGCCGATTGGTACCAATGAGGGAGAGAAGGGTGAGGTTGTGAGGAACAAGTCGAGACTTGTTGCTCACGGGTTCGATCGAAGGAGGGGATTGACTACGAGTAGACCTTTGCTCCCGTAGCCCGTTTGGAGGCGATTAGGATCCTTCTAGCCTTTTCCGTGGCTAAAGGGTTCAAGTTGCACCAAATGGATGTGAAGAGTGCTTTCCCGAATGGTGTGCTTGGAGGAAGAGGTGTATGTGAGGCGACCTCGGGGTTTGAGAGTGAGAAGTACCCCCACCGGTGTACAAGTTGAGGAAGGCGCTATATGGGTTGAAGCGGCGCCTAGAGCTTGGTATGGCGATTGAGGGGGTTCTTGTTTGAGAGAGGTTTTGAGATGGGGAAGGTCGATCGGACCTTGTTTTTGCCGAGGCGGGCGAGAGATATCCCGATTGTGCGGGTGTACGTGGATGATATTGTCTTTGGTGGCTCGTCTAACTCTCTTGTTGCAAGGTTTGCGGATGATATGAGCGGGGAGTTTGAGATGAGCATGATGGGCGAGTTGCGGTTCTTCCTCGGGCTACAAATCAAGCAATCAAAGGAAGGAACTTTTGTGCACCGGGCTAAGTACACCAAGGACATTGTGCGGAAGTTCAAGATGGAGAACTCCAAGGCTATGACGACGGCGATGAGTACGACTACGGCTCTTGATGCGGACGAGGAAGGTGAACACGTGGACCAGAAGGAGTACGGAGCATGATCGGGTCACTCCTCTACTTGACGGCGACGAGGCCGGACATACAGTTCTCGGTGTGTCTGTGCGCTCGTTTTCAAGCGTCTCCGAGGACTTCGTATCGGCAAGCGGTGAAGCGAATTTTCAGGTACTTGTGTCACACTCCCCACTTCGGCCTTTGGTACTCTGCATCCTCTCCTTTGGTGCTTCATGGTTTCTCAGACATGGATTTTGCCAGGTGTCGGTTGGATAGGAAGTCCACTTCTGGGACTTGCCGCGTTTTTGGGTTCTTCTTTGGTGTCTTGGTCTTCCCCGCAAGCGGTCGAGTGTTGCTCAATCCACGACCGAGGCCGAGTATGTTGCCGCCGCTAGTTGTTGCTCTCGGCTCCTTTGGATCACCTACACCATGAGTGACTTTGGTGAGGAGTATACCCATGTCCCACTTCAATGTGATAGCACCGGTGCCATAAGCGTTGCAAAGAACCCGGTGCTCCATTCCAAAACCAAGCACATAGAAGTGAGGTACCACTTTCGAGAGACAACGTAGAGAAAGGAAAGATAGCTTTGATCCATGTACCCACACATGACCAACTAGCCGATATTTTCACCAAACCCCTAGATCAAGCAACATTCACTAGTTTGCGGGGGGAACTTGGTGTGTGTTTAATTTTTTGAGTTGGGTGTGTGGGAGCTCCTTTGTAGCATATGTATAGCTTTCTTTTGTGCATTTCTTGCATTTGGCATTGCATATGTAACATGATGTATAGGCATCCTTGTATCTTAGATTGCATGCATTTTGTATCATATGCATTGGATAGGAAAAGCTTCTCCTATATACATTGTTCACCATGGGTTGCTATATATGTTCTTGTGAGCTTGTTTGGTATGCTACGGTTAGTTTGGCTTAGCTCTTGATGATCTTGATGAATGATCCATGGTTGATGGCTAGTTTTTGAAAAATGTCACATATATGCTCTCTCATGTGTAAATGCCTTTATATGATCTTGATATGTTTTAGTGGCTTTGCTATGCTTAATTTGTGTTAGGATAGCTAGTTTATTGATCATATGGGGCCAAAGGCTCATTTGCCATCATGAATGTTTAGCCCTCTTGTTTTATCTTGTGGAGGGGCATAAGTTCCTTTTTGTCGCAAAGACATTTCATGTACCAATTATGAATCTGAAAATGAAATGAAAAATGCTTGGAAAATATGCTCCCATGTCATATGTGCTGAATTTAATTTGCTTTGGGTGCTAAACCGTTGCATGATGCCTACCAATGAGAAGTCTCATACATAGAAGTAGGCACATGGCTCGGTGGCTTTGACATGACATGAGGTGCTTGTGGGTGTTTATGATGGTCTTATGATTAGAATGGCTGTCCTAGCATGAAGTTTGAGTGGCTTTGCCATTTTGATATGTTTTGATCATGTTTAGGTATTTGCTTATGAGAGAGTAACTTTTCGCAAAATTACTCAAATCCTTTTATGCCTTGTCCAATGGTTGTGAAACTTGGTGATCACGTAGTTAAGGTCATTACGAACTGTCGAGTATCTAACTTGCTCATTTGGACTTTTGTAGCTCCTTATAATGAATTTTGTATATTTGAGAAGCTATATGTTGAAAGTTTTCGCATTTTGCCTTGATTCATGCATTGTCAACAAGGGGGAGAAGTTTGTGCATGCTTTGGGCACTCAGGGAGTGTTTGGAAGGTGTTCCAATTGGTTCGGGAAAATTTTGAGCGAGTTTGGTGCGGGGCCGGTCTCTTGGGGCGGTCTAACCGCCCCCCGTGCGGTCGGTTGTGGCACGGGCGGTCTAACCGCCCCGTATAGGCGGTCCTAACCGCCCTGGCGAGTGAGCGGTTTTTGCTCTTTGTTGCTTTCCCGCGTTGCATTGCTTGCATTTGTTAGGGGGAGTGTGCTTTGGCTCAGGGGGAGCTTGCATATGTGCAGGGGGAGCTCTTTGTGGTGTTCGAGCTCTGTTTCGGTGGTTTGCGCTCTTTGCTTGAGCTGTGCTGTGTCTCGGATGTGTCGAGCCATTGCCCTTGCCTAAGGGGTCCGAGACTTGTCTTCTTCAAGTGATCTTGCTCTTTGCCTTTGTTTGGCTTTCGATCGCTTGTTGGAGTTTCTTTTTGTTTGTTTCTTTTCTTTTTCTTTTCTCTCTTGTTACTTTCGTGTGGGTGTTGTCAATGCACTCATCAAGGGGGAGATTGAGGACCATGTGTGGTTCGAGGACCGGTGGATGGTCGCTCCCTTGTGTGATGAGTGATTGACAACGTTGTGTGGACTGATTCTTGGCTAAGTATTGCAGGTGCGGGTTGCGGCTTGACTCGTGTTGGTGCAGGTGAAGAACAAGCGCGAAAGGTCGTTGCCGGTGAGGCCTCCAGGTGTGGAGAAGACAAGTAGGCTTCGTTCGAGGGACCCGGTGGCCAGTGGGGTCAAGTGCGGGCCGCATGGTGGCATGAACAACAAGATGAAGTCGTGGACGGTTTCTTGGTAGAGCCTCAAAACCAAGGGCGAGCCGGGACTACGTGAGAGCCGAGTCATGAGTGGAGGTTGACGGAGGCTACACCGAGTTCGCGCGGTTTGCGGTGGTTCACCGGAAAACCACCGGGTTACTCGGTTGAGCCACAAAACCGAGGCCGAAGACTCGACGAGGGGGTGCGGCCACCCAGGCCGGTTCAACCGCCCGGGAGGGGCGGTCGGACCGCCGGGGGCCGGTCGGATCTCCCGGCCGGTATAACGCCCCGGGGGGCGGTCCTAACCGCCCTGGCCGCCGGCGCCGAGAAGCTTCGAAGCGGAGGACACGCATCGGGATCGCAAGGCTTGCGTCGAGGCTAAGCGAGGTTGCGGTCGCCGGGCATCCGTCCGATGGTGAAGACATGAAGACTTCCAAATCCGCCCCTCGAGGGGCTCGTATCCCTAGTTATTAGTGAAGGGTAGTTTAGTCTTTTGGGTGCCTCCATATATACTCATTGAATGGGTGGATGGCAGCCAACTCTTGGAACCCTAGCTCATTTGTTTTTCCATTTTCGTTCTCCATTTTCTCTAGGATTTTAGAGGACTAGCTTGAGAGCTTCATGTGAGATCTAGAGAGAGGGATGGATGTTTGGGTGGCAAGCTAGACCTTGTACGAACCTTTCATGGCACGTATAGATGGTTCGGCGTTGCTCATCATGGTGGTTTTCCCATCTCTTTTGTGTTGATTTTCGGAGCTCTTTGTTGGCGGTGTTTTGAGGATGATTTCTTTGGGTTTTTGGTGGGTGTCACGTATGAGGTTCTTGTGCCTCTTTGGCTGGTGACTTTGCCCCCAAATCTCCTTTGAATCGACTCGATTTGGTGGTTTCTCGAGTTGGGCGAGTTTTGGACCTAGAGAACCGATTTCTTCGATTCCTCTTGATTGTGAGCATTTCGGGTCGATTCCTTTGAGGTAGAGGTTGCCCGGAGGTAACCCGGCTATTTCCGAAGTTTTGCTGCAATCCGTGGGGTGATTCGGGAGATCGGGCGCGAGGAAGTTGAGGTTTGACCCGCGGGTTCGTTTTTACGGAAGGGGCGGTCTAACCGCTGCGAGGGGCGGTCTAACCGCCCCGGGTGTTTCCGGGTCGAAGTTTTGCTTCGCCGCATTTTCCTCTGTGAGTTTGTTCGCCTTGATCCGAGGAGCGTCCGGGTGAAATTTGCGGTCGTTCTCGTGCGGTTTGCTAGGTGTTCTTGGTTGGAGTTCGTTCTTCGGGTACGGGAGGTTAGACCGCCCCCGGTAGCCGGTCTAACCGCCCCTAGGCCCCCGGGTGGAGTTTTGGTTTTCGCCAAGATTTTCCGGTAGCTAGCATGGCCTTGACCCGGAGATCTTTGTTGGTGAAATCGTGGTGAGTTTTGGTGCTCGGAAGAGGCGTTTCGGAGGATTTCTTGGTTACCGGTGGAGGCGGTCTAACCGCCCCCTATACGCGGTCTAACCGCCCCCCTCCGGTTAGCCGGCTTTCGAGTTGTTTCGCGCCGTCGTTCTTGCGTGTGTATTGTGGTTGCTTGGTAGAGTATTCTCCTAGGACCGGTAGCACTCCGGTGGCTACATGGTTTTGGCAAACGGAAGGTAGAAGTGCGGATTGTGTGATTTCGGGGGTTCGACCAAGCTAGTTCATCTTGTCGGAGTTTCAATTTCCCTCGAGAAGAATTTTTATCCGCTCCCATTCACTCCCCCCCCTCTCTACGGTCGCCTAATCGGTCCTTGACTTCCCCGCCCCATCCCCGGCTACCAAGCAACCCTAGGTGAGCCCGCACTCGACCCCGAGCCGTTCCCCGGCCGGGAGCGCCGCCGGAGCCGCCGAATTTCCGGCGAGCCCGCCGTCCCGTGGATCGAGGGACCCAATTGTGCGGTCTTGAATCTTTCTAGGGGCCTAGTCGCAAACTTACATCTTCAATAGTGTATCCATTTTGCTGAAACTTGTAAAATGCATAGAAAATCATAGAAAATTCAGAAAAATGCCAAACCAATTTTGTTGGACTCGTTGTGGAAAATAATAAAACTATACTCACATGGTCGATTCTTGATATTTTTAGCATGAAAAATAGGAATGTGAAAAACCTAGATCTGCAATATCTCAAAATCTATAAATCCTCTGTGTCCAAATTCCGGATATGTTGTGTATTAGGTCATGACTAGTTCTTGTGCCAAAAATTGCACAAAGTTATGTTGTAAATCTTTTTATGTATATTGTTTTCCAATTATGCGGTTACTCGCCTAGATTATTTTTGTGGCTAAAAATGTTTATGTTTTTGCGCCCAACATGTGATGTCTTGTTATGCTAAGCCACACCTATGGTGAATTAATCATAATTTTTGGATGATTAGAAATATTTATTCTTAATTTGTGCATGTTTTCCTTTGTAAATTTATAAAGCAAGATCAATAGAGGTTCTAGGTGTGCTTGCTTGGTTCTTTAGGCTGGTTTAGGGCCGGAGAGTATGTATGAGAGATTGGAGCATTTTGATGCTTAATTATTTTTGTATGCATTTAATTTGTTTGCTAGCTAATCTTTGTTGATTTTTCCAAAGTATTTTATTTTCTAGCTTCCAAGCTTTGCATGTGAGTCCGGTGCTTCGGTATGTATGTGGTGATGCTTGAGAAACCTTCCTTTAAATTTTTAGTGATTTATTGTTTGATAAAAGCTTTAAAGGTCCTTATGGAGTAATGCTTTAATTAAAATAGGAAAATGCCTTTTACTTTCTTTTACCCCTTTTTGTGAAATGTTGCCAAATTTGTTTAAGGGCTAAAAACACACCCTTGTTGTGGAAGAATTAATTTATAAATAATTATCTTTGTATACACCTTTACTACTGAGAGGTAAAAGTGTTAAATCTTCACATGAAATAACAAGTGTAAAGGAAACCCTAATTCAAGTCTCGTGATAAAGAATGAAACACATATCAATATTAACACTCATAAATATAAAGTAATAGTTAATTATTTGTTAAGGTGAATATGACCAACAAGAGTTGGATAAGATAAACAAACTGTCACATCACCCGAACCCCCGCATTGCATTCCGTGTAGATCTTCCCCGACGGTGACTACTCGCTCGTCCTAGAAACCGAGGGAGGAGAAGCGGAAGGCTTTCTGCGTACGTGGAAGTACTCAACGACACCGAGGGTGCTCGAGGCTAACTTAGGCGGCGAAGGCAAGCCCGGTGCATATGACCCCACTTTTCAAATTATTATACACTTATCTATGGATGTTTGTGCATTTAAGTCCGGAGTTGTATGGAACCTTAGATGCATGATCCCTAGGTACCGTGTTCTTACTAGTATGATAGGTCGATAGCTGCTAAGCTATAGGACTGTTACAAGTCGGGTGATGATGTCACTCGCGAGAATAGGTTCCTAGATAGGAATCACAAGATATCCTTAAATGGATCGCTCATGTGGTAAGAGCATGGGATGTGGACTCCGGTCCAATGGCTATTGTGGGTTAAGTGTTTGAACGTACTAAGCACTTGTCGGGAATGGGACCGGTAAGCCTAGTACCTTAATGAGACGGATAGGGATTTAACTGTCACTACTCTTGGGATGCGTCTCACGACTAGCTACCGGTGGTGTATGGTGAGTCCGGGTGCCTCGCGGGGTATACCGGATAGCCCGCACCAAATGCCGTGGCCTTTTATCCCGACCCGCGGATTTTTGGGAACCGTGTGGTGGTTGTCCTCGCGGGGGCATCCCACCGTGTGTTTAGGTCTACATTGCAAGGTTCGAATCAATCGATTGTCGGCCTCTCACCGTCATCCGAGACTACCTACTCCACTAGTCATGAGATCCCTAATGATGGAAGTTGATGAACATTATGCTTGGTTAATTGTATTGTGCAACCTTGTACGTACTAGATGGATAATTTTAGTAAAGGTCAAACCCACTAGAACTTGTGCTAAATTCTTGAAAGTAAGGACATACTCTTTGTTACTTTTCGGCAAAAGAAACCCGGTGGCCAAAAAGCCTTTCACGTCTAGAGTTGGTGAAGTAGTTATCACCGACGGGTAAGTGTTGCTGAGTATTAGTATACTCGGCCTTGCTATAATATGTTGATCCGGGTAATGCTTTCGGTGATGTGTGGCCCGGAGAGATCCCGTCCGTTTGGAAGGCTGTAGTGGGCGGAGGATGACGACCGAAGGCATCATGGCTGGCCTCCCGTGGTGTTCTCGCTTTCCATTTAGTTGATTTCCGCTTGTTTCAAAAACTACGAACTATGTCGTTATGACAAAACTTCGGTTTGTAATAATTAAACCCTTCGGGGTAAAATTCGGATGTTAAATATGTTGTACCTCCGGACTCGCCTTCGAGTGAGTTTTAATGCATATATATCGATCCTTGTTGCTTTATAAGTGATTTACCGAGCGTTAACCCGGTGACTAACGACAAGATGATACTTTATTACTGCTTAATGACCAAGGTGGATTGGTTTAGGCGGTAGTACGGTATTTTCTGGGCGGGTTGTCACGGGCTCTCCAAACATCAAGGTCCTTTTGTTGGAGATAGGCCGCAATGATAACCTTCCACCGAGGATAGCCTGTGCCATCGAAATGTGGAGCCAAACCTAAGGTATCCACCCCTTTCCTACCTCTATAGAGCAACTCACTAGGCGGTGAAGCCTAACCATCCCAATGAGCCGCTTTTCATAATTTACCAATCGAATTGGCGTTTCCTTGTGAAGGAAGTGAGTCCCGGCTCGATACCACTTGTAAGGAATCATATTCTAGTAGCCTAAGAGGGGGAGGGGGTGAATTAGGCAATCTTAAAACCTTAATCTCTGCATTCACTATTTTTGCACAAAGATAAACTAGAACATACTATCTAGATGTGAAACTAGGGTTGTTTTAGTGTGAAACTCCCATCCCAAAACAAGGTTTGCAACCTATAGCCATTCCTAGGATGATACTACTCTAAGAAATTAAAGGCAAGCAAAGGTTGCAATAAAGTAAATGCGGAAATGTAAAGGGGTGAGAGGAAGCAAACTCTTGACATGTGATTTATCTCGTGGTATCGATAGGCACTAAGCCACCCCTAGTCCACATTGTTGAAGCACTCACACAAGAGTAGTGCTTCCTGGTCATCAAGTCTCTCCCAAGAGCACCACTTGATTCACCACAAAGGCTAGCCACTTAGGCACTTGTCAAGCTCCCTTGGTCACCTTGATGCCGCCTCCACTAAGGAGCTTCTCCACTTAGGAAGGGGGTCTCCACATCCCCCGCACAAAGTGTCCTCGCCACTCTACACCAAGCCGGAGGGTCAATGACGATTGCCGGTGAGCCACTTAGGCTCCAAGGCTTCCGGCGAACCTTGTACACCTTGATTCACTCAAGAATCACCTCACAAGGTTGGCACAACCTTGCACTCACTCGGCTCTAAGCTAATCCTAGCACTAAGCACATACACAAAGCATATGCAAGTCTAAGGATGAGCAATTAAGCACTTGGATAGATTGGATATGATCTTCTAGGTGTCTTGAACTCCTCTCGCACTTCCACACAATCCGGCAACCTCAAATGGGTGAGTGGAGGGTGTATAAATAGCCCACGGTTTCCAAAGAGCCGTTGGCTAACGGCCTACGAAAAAAGTAAGCGTCGGATGAGCCGATGCTATGCTTTTTCTAGGCATCGGTTCATCCGGTGCCCTCCACATCACTTAGCCGTTGAAGATCCGCCGACACAAGCGCTCCAACGCTATACACCGACGGTGCGTCGGATCATCCGGTCTGAAGGACGTCTCGCCAAAATGTCTCTATCTCGTTTCTTCGTGACCATCGGATGGACCGACGCTTCCTCTAATTATGGCATCGGTTCATCCGGTCTTTGAAGGCTTCGTCTTGGTTCGTCTCTGTCTTGATCCAAACCGAGCATCGGATAGACCGACGGTGTCCTCTCTCGGACCATCGGATCATCGGTGCTACTGTCTTCGCTGCTTCTCCTCTACAATTCATCCAATGCATCTAGAAACTAGACCGTCGGATCATCCGACGATATCGGCTTCAATTGACTCCGTTGCGCGGTGTACCAACTACACCGACGCTATGCACCAATGGTACCGTCGGTTCGGCCGATGGTGGCTTTTCTTCTCCTTTTCTTCGTGTCTTCAACTTGGATCTTTTCTTCAACTTAACATTTCAAACCACAATCCCATTTGAAACCACGACACCTCGGATTCTCTTCTCCTCTCTCTCTCCTCTCTTTCCTCTCGCCGGAGCCGGAGTAGCGGGGAGGACGGGGCACGTTGGCGGTGAGCACCGGCCAGCGCGCACGGTGGGCCCCCGGATGCGGTGCGACACGGGCTCGGTCGGGCGGCGAATCAAGCTCCTCCTCCCATGGCCATTGTTGACATCGTTTTCCGGAAAAACGAGGTCAACGGGGATAAGAAGGAGAAGCCAATGAGATAACGGCACAATCGGCCGATTGAAGAGAAAGAAGGATGGTTAACGAGGACTCGCCGATGGTCAAAGAAGTCTAACACTATCTATTGATTGGGCGGCAAGTCAACCAATCGGCCGATGGTCAATCGGGGAATTAGCCGATGAGAAGGAAGAAGGCAAAGTCGAGAAGATACGGCGAAGGCAAGGCACGGCGGAGGCGGTTCAATCCACGATTAACAACGGGTTAGAGTTAGTTTAGGAAAGTTTGACTCTAGCATGAGTCTTTTTCTGTTTTTAGTAGTGTTTGTTTTCTTTAGATGCAAGTAAACGGTGCCGTGATCGGCTAGGAGTCGGGAAGTCCTCGGGACATAAATAGCAAGCCTACGTGGTCGGAAAATCCGTACACACCAACATCAAACAAAACCGCCTCCCGGGGAAACTCTTTACAATTTACGGCATGTACTTTTCGGTGACTTCGCCATTGCGTTTTTCCTTTTCTCCAAATGTCGTCCTTCGAGTTTGTCGGGCTGCATTAATCGATCTCCGGCAAGCTTGTGAGTACCGTTTTACCGAATAATCATAGGCTTTAACCTCCGAGCGCATCGGCGAGGTTTTGTCTAGTTCTTTATTCACCCCTTATCGACATTAGCTAGATCTACGGGTTTGCATACCAATTCTTGTAGGCTTTAGCTTTGATCAGCAATTTACCCGGCTCGATCTAGATCTTGTCGGCGACCATCACCACAAACGATCCGATTCGTTCGAGTGCGACGTCATGATCGGCCGATCTAGCCCATCTCTTTATTCACGCGTTCGCGTTTCGGTCGCTCTCGAGCCGACCGATCCCACTTCTCTGTATTGGCTGATTGGAAGATACACGTGTCAGTAAACGTCCATCGGTTCTCTAGCCGATCTTTAATATTTTTCCATTATCAATCAATAAGTCAGATTGGCTAGCACACCTCGCTACAGACCGGGGAGTCACTTGTGTCATGCGCGGGGGTGACATCCTATTTTCGCGTCAACACACTTTTGGCGCACCCTGTGGGACACAGAAAAGTCAACAATGACGAAGAACTCAAAGAATACTAAAGTTGACCAGAGCAACATCCAGTCAGTCACTAAAGATCAGTTGAAGGATGCAGACAAAGCCGAGTTCGAAGCTCACATAAAGCGGTATGAAGAACTATGCTCAGCTCCATATGGTCAAACTAAAGGTCGGGTTTACAAGGAAAGTCCTCTACCAGCACCTCAACATATCTGAAGGACCGATTAGGCAACTAGGGAGGGGGAGAGTGAAAGGGAGCCGATAAAAATTCTTCCCAGAGGATGAACTCGGCATATACCCCAAATTCACAACAACGGATTGCCACACAAGTTTGCCAAGGTCACGTAGTCACAACGGACCTACAAACCCTAGGAACAAACCCCAACTCAATCCAACTGGAAGCACAACTCAAAAAGCAAAGGACTTAGGCAATCTGGAAAGCATCAGGCGGACTGTTCACAGTGTCCGGGCGGACTGTCCGCGAGGAGGGCGCGGACTGTTCGCGAGTAGGGGCGGACTGTCCGAAATTGCTACCCGAACCTCCAGTAGTGCACCAAGAAAAACGGACTGTCCATGATGGACCCGCGGACTGTCCACCTCATCACGGACCGTCCGGCACTCTAGTACGGACCGTCCGCAAACTTCATGGACCAAAAATCTACCGACAAAATGGATTGAACGAAAGGTGATCAAGAACTCGCACGAACACGAAGAACAGCTGGGCTGTCAGGCACCTCACGGACGCTCCGCGGTGACCTTGCGGACGGTCCACCAGGTGCGCATCAGCACAACCGAGACACCCGAGGAACAACCTCAAACTTCAGATCGACGGATCTCCCAAACCACATGGAGTCTTGAGACCAATTTTTGGGGAGATGAAGAGCACCCTATAGTGAAGATATGCCCCCAAAAATTACGGCCTCTAACTTACTAGAACTCTCTAAATCGTAAATCTTGTGCCTCTACCTCAAGAACACGAAGAACTCGAAAACCACCAAAATTGAAGGCCTTCATACGGGATTTGAGGGGCAAGATCACCAAGAAAAGAGGCTATTGACGGTGAATTTCCGTCAACCTAGAGTACTTGTTATACATTGGTTTCGATTATGATTTGCAACTAACCCACCACTAGGCATACTAATGATATAACAAGTTCACACTTGCATGTCGATTTTGGAGTTTGTTGTTTATGCAGGAAATCTACGCTAATGAGGAGACTTTCGGGATAAGTTCACCAAGCACTTTGGAAGAAGATCATGAAGCCCGACAAGAGTCAAGACACGCGATGAACATGACTCCAAATGACCCGAGGACCGAAGCGTCAACGTGCAAATCTTCGGGGACTCAACCGAGAAAACGGCGAAGCTTTCATAGCAAGGATTCAAGCCTTAACCGTGAAGGAAACGACGTCAAAGGCCCACATGCAAGTGCACACGAATAAGGGATCATGCGAGAAGCAACCGGGGAGGAAACCGGGGCCGAACCGGGCCGAAGTGGGCTGGGCCGGCCGGCCCGGGCCGGGGCCGACCGCCCGGCCCACTCCGGGGTCGGTTCGGTCCCCCCTTTGCCCTAGGTGTTCGTCTATTTATTGCCTCCACCGCCGTCGGCCGCCACATCGAACAAATCATCCTACCGACGCCAATCACCAGAAAACCGCCGCCGCAAGATGAGGGAGAGAGTTAGATGAGCTCGTCGCAAGGATCAACACCGGCGGAGAGAGAAGCAAGAGGACTCCAAGCCGCTGGCCTAGGGGTGTTCCCAAGCTCCATCGCCGCCATCTTCATCGACGACGTTCTCCGGAGTCTCCATCACCCCTATGTGCTTCAATTCGTGTAAGATGATGGGGTAATGTCTCCGTTCATCCCTAGGATTAGATGGATACATGCTATGTGATCGCTACTTGATTCGTGGTTTCAATCTATTTTTTTCATATTGATGATGCTTTGATGATTAAGGTAGGCCACCGTGTTTTTCGGGTGTATGATATCCGCTACTCCCATAGATTCCATCAACATACCGTGTCCATCATAGGTCTAGTCACGAATACCTTCGCGTAGTGACGGTACGAGAGGAGGGAAAGGGCGAAACCGTGGTCACAACCCCCGGTAGATTGGTTTACCGCTTTCGTGTAGTAGATGCATATCATGTTATCCTAGATCCTAGGGAGGGAACGCTTATCTTTCTTACTCACTCTCTTGTGTTCACCCCTTTACCATTTAGTTTAACCCTAGATTTGTTTGATCAACTTAACTTAGATTAACTTAGGCTAGATTGTCTTTACTTTTAGATTAATACGCTCTTTAAAGGCTTCCTTAGTCAACTAGATTAGTACTTGGTTAAGCGCTAGTAATCCCCTTGCTCTGTGGATTGACAAGAACCTTGGGAATCCCGTGGTGAAAAAGGTGTAGGTCCGTACGCTTGCGGATCGTAGGTGGATACGAGTTTTATCCGTCAACAAGCCCCTTTTTCTGGCACCGTTGCCGGGGAACAAGCCAGTTTGCTACGTTTAATCTAGTATTAATTTTGTTGATTACTAACATCTAACCCTTATTTTCTAAAAAAAAGAAAAAAAAATCTTTTTTGTTTTTCTTTCTACTTTTCTTGTGCCTAGATGGATTTTTTCACCTCACCATTGGAAGACGAAGAGATGTCGCTAAGGGAGGTAGCAATGCCATCAATGGAAGACATTGAGATACAAAAATCAGATTTGATGCTTGCTACAACCCACTACGAAGTGAAGCCTGGAATCATCAAGTTAGTGGTGACAAAACAATTTAGAGGATTGGAGGATGACAACCATATAGACACATTAAGGAATTCACGATGTTATGCAACACGGTGCAACAAAAAGGAGTTCCGGCCGCTTGGTTCAAGTGGAATCTTTTTCCATTCTCTCTCAAAGATGAAGCGCGAAGATGGTACACACTTGCGTCCGTTGAAGCAAAAGGAAATTGGGATGAGCTAGTGAAGGAGTTTCTTTTGAAGTTGTTTCCCATAAGCAAGGTTCAAGACTTAAGGAGGCAAGTGCTCAATTTCAAGCAAGGAGAGGATGAAGGAATCGATGAAGCATGGGACCGTTTTAATGAACTACTTGAGCGAGGCCTGAACTTGGGATTTTCCAGTGACTTGATGTTGCATACCTTTTATTTTTCACTAACCCCTAACTCGTCTCATTTTGTAAGCATGTGTGCAGGCAGTGATATAATGGATAAAACAATTAGTGAAGCTGCACAAATCTTACAAAGGATAAGCAATGGACAAAGAACAATACGAGATTGGCAAAGATGTTGTCGAGATGAGCAAAATGACAAAATCAAGCCCAAGGTGCTTGCTGAAATTTCTGAAAAAGATGAACCGGAGGTCAAGGAAGATGAACCGACCATACAAGAAAGTGAAGATCCACTTCCCAAGGTAAAAGAAGTCATTTCGGATGTTAAAAATGTTGAAACTAACATGAATGTAGGCCGAAGTATGTGGAATGCTAGACCATTGGCGGAGTTCAAGCAATCCGGTTGGGTTCAAGTTGATTTCGCCCCACTAATCAACTACCGAAGGAAGGAGGAACGCCGACACGCCGCCAAACTAATTGAAGATATATTTGATCAAGAGTTGAGTGGAGAGTCGATCCAAAAGATGTTTCAAGAAGAAAGAGAAGAAGGAGATGAAGGATGGATCGACCGGTTTGACAACTCAAAGATTTATGATGAAGGAAGAGAAGAGTACAACCGTGATGAGCCTAGTGACTTAAAGGATAAATGGGAGGAGATAGGACTCAAGCTAGAAGATGAATGGGAAGGGGTTGACATAGACCAAGTACTCCAAGAAGGCCCCTCCCCACAAGGTGATAGCTTGTGTGCTATTGAAGCCTACACACTAGCAAATCAATACATGGAAGTACTCAAGGATGACGGAAAGAGTGAATCAACAATGAGCGATCTTGACGACATGTGGTATATGGAAGATAAAGAAAGCAACATACAAGACTTTGAAGACGAAGATTGGGATGACAATGAAGACTTCAAAGAAGAGACAAATACAAATGTAGTTGATGTATTACACGTTCCACATGATGAGATGGAGGGGGTGCAAAAAGGTAACAAAGAGACACCTTCACTCGTTGAGATTGATTCGCCTTCAACACCGCTTGATGAACCAAATATCACTCTTGTTGAAAAATCTCTAAGGACGAGGTACGCGCTGAAATCTCAAGATATTATTGGTATTGATGTTGATAAATTCGAATACTCATGCTCAACCAATATTATGAATGATAGTTTAATGTCTATGCCTTGTTCCAATAGTGATCATGTTGATAGGCTAGATTTTCTTGAGAATGAAAAAGAGGAAACATTTATTTTTGATCCAATTAATCTCACACCTAAACAACCTTTGCCTAATGATGAGCTAAGTGCTATGCATGAAACATATGCTTCTTTTATTTACACCTTGACTTGTTGCTACAATTCACATGTGGTGTTAATTATGGACGCGTATGTTTACAATAAGTTTTGTAAATCTCGATCATGCTTTGCACTTGGTCAAGCTAATGACCTTAAAGAATCATATGTCGGGAAAGGCCCGATTTTCACTAACCATGTAGACAAGGCTTGAATAATGAAAAAAAGAAGTCATGCCTAAAAGAGTTGCAAGATAAATCATCAACCTCTCCGAATCCCGCGATGGAAGCTGATGTCTTCATCAATTTGAGAGCTTGTTCAGAGGTGTACAAATGAAGAAAATGAGATATTCAGAAGCTCCATCAAATTACCATTCCAACGCATCAAGAACCAACAAGTTTGAAGACCCGTGCAAGGAGTTATGGAGGAAACATTGAGCGTTGCGCGTTCTGAAATTTCTGGACAGATTTCATCGCCGAAGTAAAACGGACGTAACTCTCTTGTTCGGAGTCCGATTTGAGCAAATAAAGACTCGTTGGAAAGGAAATTTTGTGCACTGTGCAATGGAGTAGAGCTTGAGTATACTCTCTGTTCTGGACATAAAAAAAATTCATGGAATGAAGGTAGCACCGAAGGATGATAAAGAAGGAGATAATGATGAAACAAAAGGATGCTTTGGGCAAGTCTTCTATAAGTGATCAAGCACAACATGGGAAGTAAATTAAAGCTGCATTGGTACCTTTTCTTCTTGCATGAAGGGCCATGGATATGCAACGAAAAGAAGATATGTGAGAAAGTCCAGCTCTATGACTTTAAATGAAGCGCTTTTCGGGAGGCAACCCGTTTCTTTATATTTTTACTACTTTCTTAGAGAGAATAAAGAATGGCACCATCTTATGATGATCAACTTGTGGTTATTAATCTAAGTTTAGATTTCCTTTTTAGAACCACCATCATGTTCATGCTCATATTTATTTATTTGCAGGCATTGCATTTTGTTGTCCTGGTGATGTTTCTTTGTGTATACATGTTTTGCACATAGTTGGCTTGGTTGTTTTATATACTTAATGATGTATGCTTCAGTTTCCATATTAATGCTTCATAGGGCCCTATGGGTATTTTCCTTTTGTGATCTTGTGTAAACGTGGTGTTTAAACATGATTGCGGACCATCATCGTTAAGTTCGATAAACCTAGCTAGCTTTTCATATGTTTTCATGTTGCTTTGGTCCGTTTATAAGCTTTGCAATGTGCTTATTTTTTCTTGTGCTATAAGAGTTATTGATTTAGGGATAGACATGGTGTTTTAACCCTAGATATATAAACCTTTATGGCTATGGAGAAATTCAGCAACCTAGTTGTAAACATGGTGTTTTGAACTAGGTGAAAATATTGTCTTGTTTATATGCTTTCCTATCATGTGCATACACACCTTGCACCACGTACACTCATTAGGTTTTTATTCCTCATTAGACTAATTATGCCACAAGTTAAGAATCTTAGGAGACATTGTTGGATTATTGGCAATTCTATCTACTCCCAACTGTCACCTTGGGGGTAGAATGTGCGTTTAAAACGTCTTACAGGCAAGATAAAGACTCTCACTACAAGGAAATTGAAGGATGGCTAAGATAAAAATGCTTTGTCTTCTTCTTCCATGACTAGCAAAATGCTAAGCATGGGGGAGACCCTGAATCTTCAACACGGAAGTGCAACATGACACTCTAGAAGATAGAATGATAAAGATCGTTAACATCTCCGGATCAATGCGCAAGAAGCCACCAAACTCATCAAAATTCTGCATGGTCTCAAAGGGAAAACACTGGATATTTTTGGATATTTAGAAGCCCCATGAAGTTACGATTCCAACAAATCAAGAATCAAGACAATCGGAGGTTCCTACAAGCGGTTATGCCCGAACCACCGAGTGCAACACGTCCTGAAATCAGTTTTGGACAGCACACAGCGCTAAAGTAAAACGGACATAGCCCCCTTGTTTGAACTCCGTTTTTGATGAATGACCACACGTTGGAAAGGTAATTTTATAAACTTTTCAATAGAGCTATATTTCGATATATTTTCTATTCTGGACAGAGGGGAAAATCCATGAAAAAGAGACAGCAAGGAGATGATGAGAACAAGAAAGAGGAGATGGTGATGACAACATTGAAGAGAAGGGTGACCAATGACTCCATTAAGCATACAAGATCAAATTCATAAGTTTAGGAGCATTAATAAATCAAGACAAAAGCAAAAGCCACATCGATACATGGAGATGTCGGAAGAAGGCAACGAAGAATTACAAAGGATGGTAACATCTCCATGGACCTTCTCTTTTCCAAACACAAATGCTTGTAAGTATGCCTTCAACCTCAACTAGGCGCAACATTTTGTTTTCTCTTCAAACAATAACATGGCTACTAGGAGGACAACCTAGGTTTCTTTTTACTTTCAATAGATAAGCATGACCATGTGTTCACCTCGATGTTCTATATTGCCTATGCTTACGGAAAGATGATGAAAGTTGCCGCTTTGTTTTACCTACATGAAGTTATACATGTCTTGGCTAATTGCTCTCTATAATATGATCTGAAATTAATTTAAATACCGGCTCTTTTATTTGTGGAGGTAAAATGACTATGCTCTAGACCCACATACATATCTTTGCTCTTTGATTTAAGTTTATGGATAGCCGGATAACTTGTTGTTTTTATGAAAACTTAACTTTTATGCTATCTACATATTTGTGATGCTCTTGCAAAGTTCTACCTACCAAAGCCATATACATATATGTTTTATGATAACAAAACCCGTAGATTGCAAACATATGTTTTGATGAGTTGGATTAGGATTGATTTCTATGGTTCGAGACTAAGAAGCTGGTCATTCCTTTGTGTAACTTTTTCATGCTAGCCTTTTTGTCCATGCATTGTGGGTTTTCACATCAAAAATTTCACAAACTTCGCTGGGCATCCATCCTAAACCAAAAACATCTTTTTGTGATCACCTCCTTGTCCACAACCCAATTTGAGTATGGAGTAAAATTCTCGATGGAGATTGAAATATTCTACAATATTATGGAATTTATACTTACTTTAGCAGTCATTTCCCCTCTCTTTTATGCTCAAGGACGAGCATCGTTCAAGCATGGGGGAGGAGTCATTCTCTGACACAAATGGTATGTAAGTATTATGTTGCAAAAAGTTTTGAGGAGCAAAAGAAAAAAAAAGAAAAAAAAGAAAAAAAAATGAAAAATGAAAAAAATATGATAAGAATAAAAGAAAAGTAAGAAAAATAGGAAGAATAAAATGAAAAAAAGGAAAGAGAGAAAAATGAGAAGGAAATAAAATAAAGAAAAAAAATAAAGATGCTCCTCGGATCTTTTTGCTTCATAAGTTCTCAAGTGCCTTGATGACAAATCCATACTCAAATCTTCCAACCATGTGCAATCCGAAAACGAGGACTTCACTTGTGCCTCAGGATCATCCATTTGCCACTTGCACATGTCCACTTATCTAAATGTGTGTGTTTCATCCCTCTCTCTTTCCAACATTTATTGAGTCTCGGTAATTCCAATAGACCTCTCTCTTAATTTGACAATATTTCGGATATATGTTTTGCTAGGATTGTTTTTAACCTTCCAAGCTCCACATAAGCCTTCCACTATCACATATGAGTAGAGTATGTTGAAAATAATCTAGTATAGGCTTGAGTGACTTGATGAGATGAGTGTTCCATGAGCTCTTGCAAGAGATTTTCACTTATGTTGGATATGCATCTTTTTGAAAATCTTCCATGTGACAAGGTAATTGTTTTAAGTTCACTTAAGTTTGAGAGCATCGTGTTAAATGTGGCTTGTTCTTTATTGTTAGTCTATCTTCCATAATGAAAAAGAAGCCGGTCACAACTTGAACTTTAAAAATAAATTCTTAAGAGAGAGCAATTTGCCTCGTCATGAATGACTAAGTGCGGGGACAACATTGGAAGGCAACACCGATTTCCCTTTTAAGCAAGGATTACTTACTCGAGGACGAGCAAGGTTTAAGCATGGGGGAGATGTTGACGGTGAATTTCCGTCAAGCTAGAGTACTTGTTATACATTGGTTTCGATTATGATTTGCAACTAACCCGCCACTAGGCATACTAATGATATAACAAGTTCACACTTGCATGTCGATTTTGGAGTTTGTTGTTTACGCAGAAATCTACGCTAATGAGGAGACTTTCGGGATAAGTTCACCAAGCACTTTGGAAGAAGATCATGAAGCCCGACAAGAGTCAAGACACGCGATGAACCCGACTCCAAATGACCCGAGGACCGAAGCGTCAACGTGCAAATCTTCGGGGACTCAACCGGAAAACGGCGAAGCTTGCATAGCAAGGATTCAAGCCTTAACCGTGAAGGAAACGACATCAAAGGCCCACATGCAAGTGCACACGAATAAGGGATCACGCGAGAAGCAACCGGGGCCGAACCGGCCGAAGTGGGCCCGGGCCGGCCGGCTCGGGCCGACCGGCCCGGCCCCACTCGGGGTCGGTTCGGTCCCCCCTTTGCCCTAGGTGTTCGTCTATTTATTGCCTCCACCGCCGTCGGCCGCCACATCGAACAAATCATCATACCGACGCCAATCACCGAGAAAACCGCCGCCGCAAGATGAGGGAGAGAGTTAGATGAGCTCGTCGCAAGGATGAACACCGGAGGAGAGAAGGAAGCAAGAGGAGGACTCCAAGCCGCCGGCCTAGGGGTGTTCCCAAGCTCCATCACCGCCATCTTCATCGACGACGTTCTCCGGAGTATCCATCACCCCTATGTGCTTCAATCCGTGTAAGATGATGGGGTAATGTCTCCGTTCATCCCTAGGATTAGATGGATACATGCTATGTGATCGCTACTTGATTCATGGTTTCAATCTATTTTTTCATGTTGATGATGCTTTGATGATTAAGGTAGGCCACCATGTTTTTCGGGTGTATGATATCCGCTACTCCCATAGATTCCATCAACATACCGTGTCCATCATAGGTCTAGTCACGAATACCTTCGCGTAGTGACAGTACGAGAGGAGGGAAAGGGCGAAACCGTGGTCACAACCCCCGGTAGATTGGTTTACCGCTTTCGTGTAGTAGATGCATACCATGTTATCCTAGATCCTAGGGAGGGAACGCTTATCTTTCTTACTCACTCTCTTGTGTTCACCCCTTTACCATCTAGTTTAACCCTAGATTTGTTTGATCAACTTAACTTAGATTAACTTAGGCTAGATTGTCTTTACTTTTAGATTAATACTCTCTTTAAAGGTTTCCTTAGTCAACTAGATTAGTACTTGGTTAAGCGCTAGTAATCCCCTTGCTCCGTGGATTGACAAGAAGCTTGGGAATCCCGTGGTGAAAAAGGTGTAGGTCCGTACCTTGCGGATCATAGGTGGATACGAGTTTTATCCGTCAACAGAGGCACACCAACCTCATGTGTGATTCCCAAAACAAATCTTGCAAAGAAACACCTCAAAAAGCTTCTCACGAAAATCCCAAAAAAGGGCTCCGAAAATCACCAAAAAGGGAAAACTGGAGAGACAATAAATTGCCTTGAGGAATCACGCAGAATCTTCTATACATGCGAAGAAAGATTCATACAAGGTCTAGCTTGCCTCCTGGTCATCCATCCCTCTCTAAAGATCTCACCATGAAGCTCTCAAGCTAGTCCTATGGAAAATATTAAGGAAAATAGGAAGGAAAAAGTAGAAAGCAAATGAGCTAGAGTTCCAAGTAATGGTTGCTATCCTCTCTCCTCTAAGTTTATATGGAGGCAACCTAAAGACGAAATTACCCCTATTACATGAAAGTAAGATACACATCCCCAAAGGGCATTTTGGGAATTATTATCGTAGCACCATCAGACGGATGCCCGGCAAACGCACACCGCTTAGCCTCGACGCAAGCCTTGCGATCCCGACACGTGTTCTCCGCTTCGAAGTCTCTCGGCGCGCCCGGATCCTGTCTCCTTCTGCCAAGCCTTCGGTCTTGGCTTTGTGGCTCAACCAAGGAACCCGACGATTTTGTGATGAACCACCGCAAACCCTGCAGACTCGATGCAACCTCCACGCCAATCCCACTCATGACTTGGCCGCCACGTCGTCCCGGCTCGGTGTTGGTTTTGAGGAGTAAACCAACCAAACCCCCGTGCAGACTCCGGTTGTGAGCCGCTACCCTGCACCGGTGTCCACGACTTCGTCTAGCTTTTCTTCCCACCATGCGGCCCGCACTTAATCTCGTTCGGCCACCAGGTCCATCGAGCCGAGCCTACTTGTCTCTCCACACCTTGGAGGCCCCGGAAGACAAAGACCTTTTGCGCCCGCTCTTTACCTGCACCAACACAAATCAAGCAGCAACATGTAACAGCAATACTCAGCCAAGAGTCAGTCCACACCATGTTGTTAATCACGCATCACACCAAGGAACAACCATCTACCGGTCCTCGGATGCTCTAGTCCTCAATACCACCTTCTCAGGTGATCCTCAAGGGCTTCAATACATGATGAACAAAACTATGCATCAAACCATGATCGATAAGTCAACAGTCCTCGCCAATACTATTCAAAACCATCTGACTGAGACGCTAAAAAAGGAACGTAAGAGGGATACGTGGGACTTGCATACTTTCAACCAAGGCAATATCCTCCAGTGTTCCCAAAGGGACAATCAGCTTCGTAACCGATTAATGATCCAACAGTATGAATTACACCATCTCAACAGATCAATACTTCTGCTCCTGAGTCTTCACCGAATGCTCGGCCGATTCAGAATCAGAATGTCGGAGATAATCCTAAAAATTCTGCTGTTATAGTGTTGATAATTCAAACCTATTTAGTAGAGTCCAATGTCCAGGATCAGACTTTCTCAGTACAGAATCCTCATCAAAGGTATCCTGTAATGAGAGATCAGAATGGAAGACTTTCAGAATGGGGCCTGCCTCTTGATCATTTTGAGACTGATATCTCAAATTTATTCGAGCCTCAGCCTGAAGAAATTCCATAAGTGAAGTACCCGGAATCTTATCAAGCTATGTTTGGGGGTACTCCAGGGACGGTGCATATGACTAAGGAAGGAGTGGAGTTTGTCTACTTCAATCATGGGAGCAAAGCCTTTGAAAGAGTTAAGATCAGTCCAACTCACGTGCATATGGTTATACCAATGGAAAGAAAAGCTCATGTTCCACCTCAGAGACCGGCTCCTCAGCCGATCTTAAGAATGCTTGTATAGACTACTCCAGTACAGCAGTCAACATCAATGCAGCATGTCTTAACCCCAACTAATACAGTTGCTCATACAAGATCGTCTCCTCAATAGTCGGTCAATGAGGAGATTACAAGCCAGCCAGCAGCACAACAATAGCAGGTGGATTGTATGCAAACAATGCAGATGCTCCTAAACCAATTGGCCAGCTCGGGCCAGTTGAATTTTTATCAGCCAACTCCATCGGCCGGACAACCGATCGGACAAATTCCTCCTGTAACAAGTCAATCAAATGCACAAGGTTCTTCTGGAGCAAAGGTATCGACAGCACCAAATCCACAGTCAAGAACTTTAGAAGAACGACCTCCAGAGACTCCATCAGCCGAAATGCAAGCTATAGAACAAATATCTGCTGAGTTGAAGTCTCATCTAAAGGAGGATGAATTGATTGACCATCTTCCAGAGACGCTGCAGAAGCAATTTGGATAAAACCTTAATAGCAAACCTACATGTACAGGAAACTGTATCCATCTGACTACAATTAAATACCGTTCCCTCCAAGGTTCAAGGTGCCAGATTTCACAAAATTCTTTGGGCAAAATGATACGTCCACAACGGAGCACATCACTCAGTTCATCATACAGTGTGGAGAAGCAGGGAATGTTGATGCATTAAGGATATAGTTGTTCTCTTCATCTCTCTCAGGGCCAGCATTTTCATGGTTCACCTCATTACCAGCCAACTCTATCATCAAGTGGTCTGATATGGACAGCAGTTCCATAATTATTTCTTCTCTAGCATTCATGAGATTAAGATCACCGATCTGACCAGGCTCGAACAAAGGAATGATGAAACTATTGTTGGATTCGCTCAGAGGTTCAAGGAGGTCAAAAACAAATGCTAAAGGAAGAGATGGTCAAAATAAAGGAGTTGTTGATCCCAAAGTACAAGCAACCAATGCAGATGCTAAAGGAAAAGGATTGCTCCTTGGAGAAGAAGACATGAAGCCACATCAACCTCTCACGTCCCAGATGTTGATCAACAAACTTCAGCATCGGCAAGAGAAGGCCAGTGAAAGAGAAGAGTGGGCACGGCATAATGAAGGACATTGGAGATGTCCGTTCTTCAAGTACTATTGGTAGGACGGAATCAAACTGCCAACAACAGAGAATTGTTCAGCATGCAATGGAGCATACAACAACGGAAACTCATCGAAAAGGGTGTGCTTCGATGAAAAAAGGACTACGACTTGGGATCACTGGGAGTTCAACAATCAATGGATCCCAGTTCATCAACGGCTAGGGGCAAAGCCAGCATCCACGATCGGCTGGGGGCAAGGCTAGTGTTCATGATTGGCTGGGAGGCTGAGTCAATGAAAAGTCAAACAATTGGCTGGAAGAGATGGTCGATTCTCTGGTTCCTAGTGAGGATATCATGTGTTGAGCTCCTAAACGTCAATGCACTGTGCAATTGGATGATGAAGGATCAAGCCAAACATACAAGAAGCCCAATCCACAATGGTGTCTAGATGGCTTCACTACGTGAAAACCTCAAATAGGTCACACAACATTTGTAACGGGCCCTTAACACCTGTTACATCCACCCACATCTGTAATGTTGTTGTTTGGCGCCCGTTACCTATAAGCGCGCCAGAACGACCCCAGGGTTGGCCTCCACAACACCCGTTACCAATGTGGACTTCTGGTAATGGGCTTCTTAAATGCCCCTTACATAAATTCTTTGTAACGGATGTTAAAAGAGCCCGTTACAAATGTGAAACCTATCCGTAACGGGCTTGTAAAGTTTGTTACTGATCGCTGCCGTATTGGTAATAGGCTATAAAGTCCGTTACTGATAAGTTCGTACTGGAGACGCATGCTTGTAAGATGCGTCTCCTTTGATTGCCACCCAGGGTCTCTTTTTTTCTCACATCGGAGACGCATGTTGTTATCTCGTTTGTGTCTTATCCTTTCGACACCACTCGCTCTCTTTCCGTAAAAGGCCACTCCTGTTCCGACAACAACACTCGCTCTCTCTCTCTCTCGCTCCTTAGAAGGTCACTCACTCGATTTGTGTGTTCAGATGTCCCCGCCGGCCTGTCCCATTCATCGCCGCTAGCTGCACGCGCTCTAAGGATCGCGCTTAATTTCTCTCTTCAGAAAGCCAGCGCTGCAGCAGGCCGGCCGGCCGCGCGTGCGTGACGTCGAAAGCGCCAGAGCAGACGTCGACTGCGCTGTCCTCCGCGCCGTCGCCGCGGCCGCGACGCCGCCTCCGATCCTCCTCCTCGGCCGCGCCGGCCTCGTAGAAAGTCCTCGTCAAGGTGGAAATTAATTGGCCCCTTCTATTGAAATTCTTCGGCCTATCTTTTTGTCCGTATGGAATGCAGATGGCGTCTGCTGCTCGGGCTTGGATGTATAGACAGCCCCAAGAAGATTCGGAGAAATTCTTAAGCGGGGTCAATGGTTTTCTAAATCAAGTAGAGGCGGATATTAGAAACTATGGTGTTCAGGCAATGCTTTGCCCCTGTATTGGTTGTCTCAACCAAAAGAAATTCACACAATGGTAAATCATTTTTCATCATTTGGTCACACATGGTTTCACAAAAAATTACATGTGTTGGAATAAACATGGTGAGGAAGGCCTTAATGAACTCGAAGCAGGAAGCCTAAATGAAGGTGAAGTGCGACACCATGCTAACCATGATGAAGACCTTGATGACAGTGGACTTTTTGAGGGAAATGAACCATTATTCCCACCAAATGTGTTGAGGCCTGAGTATATCACTAATCAAGAAGTTATGGGCTTCGATGATGGTGAGGTGTTGCAACGTGTGCACAATGTTGATCAAATGTTGCGGGATATTGCGTTTCAACGAGTGTACACACCTTCTGAATTAGCGAGGCTGAAGCAGTTCATTGAAGATTCAAAGAAACCCCTCTATCCTGATTGCCAGAAGTACTCTCACCTTTCTGGTGATCTAAAACTTCTACAGCTGAAGGCATATCATGGTTGGAGCAACAAAAGTTTCAAACATATATTAGATGTGCTTAGAGACATGCTGCTACCTGAAGGAAACCAAATAGCAGAGTCTGTCTATGAGGCGAAGAAGATAATCTGTCCTATGGGAATAGAGGTTGAAAAAATCCATGCATGCAAGAACAGTTGTGTGTTGTTCCGTGGAGATTATGCAGACCTTGACAAGTGCCCCAAGTGTGCCTATGATCGGTACAAGAGGAAAAAGCATGGTGGAGATGATAATAATGCTGATGACGAGAATGATCCCGGCGAGATCAGAGGCAAGAAGAAGAAGGCTAACAGAGGGGCTCCTTTGAGGGTGGCATGGTATTTTTGCATCATTCCTCAGTTGAAAAGATGGTTCGCAACATGAAAGGAGGCCCAACTCTTGCGTTGGCATGACGAAGGCCGAAAGGAGCTTAAGAAAGATGGCAAGTTTAGGCACCCCACAGATGCAGCACAATGGGGTAACATTAATAACCACTTCCCATGTAGGCATGGCAACGGGTACATACCCATCGGGTAAGACTTCCCCATACCCATACCCATGATGGGAAAAATCCCCCACCACCCATACCCATCACCCACCTCGGCTCTCAAAATCCCCCACACCCACCACCCATCGGGTAGCGGGTTTCTAGCGGGTGACCCATATCCACTTCAATATAGCGATAGTTAATGTAATAAAACATATGATTAATTGTGAAAGTAACATTAAATCATCATTTTATCAATATTTTTAGTCGTGCAATAACAATACAAGACAATAATACTAATTTTAATTATATCGCATGTAAATGAGTCTCTCAAATATTCAATTATATGATATATGTACTAGAAACAATCCAAAATATTATATGAAAATGAATCCCAACGGGTGGCGGGTATGGGGTAAGCAAGAATGTACCCACACCCACCACACCCGATGGGTGAAAGAATCACCCACTAAGATACCCATCGGGGGAGAAAATCCCCCATACCCACATCCTAATAGGGTTTTTACCCGCGGGTAAACGGGTGGCGGGTACCCATTGACATCCCTATTCCCATGGTTTGACGAAGACGCAAGGAGCATACAGTTTTGCTATGAGCACAGATGGCGTGAACCCATTCGGTAACCAAAGCTCAATATGTAGCACTTGTCCTGTCGTGCTGTCGTTGTACAACCTTCCGCCCTGGTTATGTGTAAGGAATCGGATGCTCGTAGCCTAAGAGGGGGAGGGGGTGAATTAGGCAAGCTAAAAACCTTAACCTATGGCTTCACTATATTTGCATAAAGATAAACTAGAACATACTATCTAGATGTGCAACTAAGGTTGTTCTAGTGTGAAACTCCCATCCCAAAACATGGTTTCCAACCTATAGCCATTCCTAGCATGATACTACTATAGGAATGTAAAGGCAAGCAAAGAATGCAATAGAGTAAATGAGGAAGCGTAAAAAGGATGCGAGGAAGAACTCTTGACACGCGATTTATTCTGTGGTATCGGTAGTCCATGTTGTTGAAGCACTCACACAAGAGTATTGCTACCCGATCACCAAGTCTCTCCCAAGAGCCCCACTTGACTCGCCACAAAGGCTAGCCACTTAGGCACTTGCCAAGCTCCCTTGGTCACCTTGATGCCGCCTCCACTAAGGAGCTTCTCCACCAAGGAAGGGGGTCTCCACGTCCCCCGCACAAAGTGTCCTCGCCACTCGACACCAAGCCGGAAAGTCAATGACGATTGCCGGTGAGCCACTTAGGCCCCAAGGCTTCCAGCGAACCTTGTACACCTTGATTCACTCAAAAATCACCTCACAAGGTTGGCACAACCTTGCACTCACTGAGCTCTAAGCTAAGCCTAGCACTAAGCACATACACAAAGCATATGCAAGTCTAAGGATGAGAAATTAAGCACTTCGATGGATTGGATATGATCTTCTAGGTGTCTTGAACTCCTCTGCACTTCAACACAATCCAGCAACCTCTAATGGGTGAGTGGAGGGGGTATAAATAGCCCAGGGCACTCAGCTAGCCGTTGGCTAACGGCTCTCTGAAAAGTTGACCGTCGGATGAACCGACGCCTACTTTTCTGGAGCATCGGTTCATCTGGTGCCCCTCCCACATCACTTAGCCGTTGAGGTTCTCTGACATAACTGCTCCGACGCTATGCACCTACGGTGCGTCGGTTCATCCGGTGCTGAAGGACTTCTCGCCAAAACGTCTCTGTATGCTGCTTCGTGACCGTCGGATAGACCGACGCTATCTCTGACCCAAGGCGTCGGTTCATCCGGTGCTGAAGAGGTTGTCTTGGCTTAACACTGTCTTGTTTAAAATGAGGCGTCAGATAGACCGACGATGTCCACACTCAGGTCGTCTGGTCATTCGGTGCTACTGTCTTCGCTTCTTCTTCTCTGCAACTCATCCGACGCTACTATAAAATGGACTGTCGGTTCATCAGATGATGCCAATCCAATTTGTCCTTCTGCGCAGTGTACCAAGTACATCGATGCTTGCTTCTACGATACCATCGGTTCATCCGACGGTGTCCTTTATTTTTCCTTTTCTTTCTCGTTTTTGGCCCTTAAAAAATAGACTATCTTCTCAATTTGGCATGTGGTATTTTGGCATGCTTGGGACCTAGAAATGTCTACAAAGACATGCTATATAATATGGTTAGTCCCATTGATCATGTTGTCATGAATCACCAAAATCAAACTTGAACTAATGGCATATGGGGCCATGTTCTCTACGCTATGCAAGAAACAAAAATATATGATGCTGACAATATTGGTCTCCGGGCCAAAGCAACTTGGGCGACCATATTGATGTCTACTTGAGGCCACTAGTTGATGACTTGAAGATATTGT
Source organism: Cenchrus americanus (assembly GCA_947561735.1). Classification (NCBI taxonomy): domain Eukaryota; kingdom Viridiplantae; phylum Streptophyta; class Magnoliopsida; order Poales; family Poaceae; genus Cenchrus; species Cenchrus americanus. The sequence goes on from OX387240.1 coordinate 141,533,698, forward strand.
GGAAGCCTGGTGTGCCGGAGGTTTGGAATGAGTACAAGCATGAGGAGTTCATAATGCATGGCATGTTTTTCACCACCATCAACAACAACCCGGCTCAGCGCAACCTCTCTGGCCAGAGTAAAAGGAAAGGTGCAGCTTGCCCACACTACTTGGAAGATACTTGCGCAATATGGCTAAGACATTCAAAGAAATATGTATTTATGGGGTGGTGTCATTTCTGCGGCAAGAAACATCCATATCGGGCCATGGATTGTCAGTTTAATGGGGAAAAGGAGAATCGAGAGGTGTCGTTGCATGTGACTGGAGATCTGGTCCACTTGAAAGTCAAGGACATCAAAACTATCGAGGAGGTACCCAAACTGACTAAAAACCCTTGGCAAAAGAAAGAAACGAGATGGTGAAGAAGAAGAAGGAATGTGGAACAAGAAATCAATTATATGGGAGCTAGAGTATTGGTCGATGTTGGATGTGCGTCATTCGATTTACAACATGCACATCAAGAAGAATGTGTGTGAAGCTACTTGTGGAACATTGCTACAACAGAAGTCCAAAGGAAAAAATCATAAAAATGCAAGGGAGGATCTTAAAGAGCTGGGCATTAGGCCGGAGCTCTAAGCAGAGGAAATAGAGACGAGGACGGACCTTCCCGTTGCTGCAACCACCTTGTCAAAGGTAGAGAGAAAAGAATTCTATCGCTTTTACATGATTTGAAAGTACCTTCGGACTACTCATCAAACTTCAAGAGGCTAGTGTCGGTGAAGGACATGAAAATTAATTTCAACTTGATGAAATCTCATGATTGCCATGTGTTGATGACAGCTCTTCTTCCCGTTGCACTTAGAGGTATCAAGATAGAACTCGGTTCACGACGCGGTCACGAGCTTGTGTTTATTCTTCAATGCAATAGAACAGAAGGTGATTGATGAGGAAAAACTATTGGACTTGGAGAGGAGGCATTTCGAGACCCTATGCTTGCGTGAAGCTACCTTCCCACCATCATTCTTTGATCTCATGCTGCATCTAACAGCACACCTCGCGAGGGAAATCTGGTTCTTTGGCCCATCTTACCTTTATCAGATGTTTCCATATGAGAGGTTCTATGGATTCCTGAAATCATTGGTACATAACCGGTTATTTCCGGAGGGAGCCATTGTTCTTGACTACGAGACCATCGAAGCCCTGGAGTGGGCCATGGGTTATATGGACCCACAAAACCCCATTGGTGTGCCTCGCTCACGGCATGAAGGTAGGCTTTCAGGTGTTGGGACCATGGGGAAAAGGCCAGTCAGTCCGGATGCAGATGCCTTCGAAAAGGCTCATTTCACCGTGATACAACAGCTGCACCCAATTACACCATTTGCTAATGAGCACAAACGACAACTACGTGAAGACAACCCAAACCGTGGTAGGGCTTGGCTTGCAAAGATGCACATGCAAGGTTTCAGCAGTTGGCTTCGAGATTATGTCGAGACATGCAGGAATAATGTTGTAATTACCGACAAGATAAGGAATATAGCAGCGGGGCCATTATTCACTGTTACAAGATACGAAGGAATGGATATCAATGGATACACGTTCTACACCATGACCCAGGATAAAAAGAGCGTCTATCAAAATAGTGGTGTGCGTGTACGGGCCATCGTTGATGACAGTCATGACGATGATGATGACACGGAGACAGACACATATTATGGTCAAATAGAGGAGATATGGGAGCTTGATTATGTAGGATTGAAGGTGGCCTTGTTTCGTTGTAGATGGGTCGCCAATGGGAAGAGAGCTATGAGCAAGGACAAATATGGTTATGTTAGTGTTGATCTTCGAGTCTTTGGTTACAAAAATGAACCGTTTGTCTTCGCCAACAATGTTGAGCAAGTGTTCTATGTACCTGACCTTGCAAAGAAAAATTGTTTTGTGGTTATGCTTGGAAAAAAAGGATTGTGGGGATTGAAAATATTGTTGAGGAGGAATACAACTAGTTTGACAAAATTCCATCCTTTGACACTTCATACAAGCCCCAACTCTTGGGAACTAACAAAACACCGTACTTGTGAAGCGACCATAGTGAAAAAAATCCATATACAGAAATCAAGGAAGAAAAAGCAAGCCTAATTTCTGCTGAGTCCTTTTTGTAATGCCGGAGGATTTGTCTACTGGTGGAAATGGAATCCATTTTGTAATATAAAGGATGCGATGTATTGGTGGAATTTCAATCCTTTTTGTAATATATGGGATGTGTGAAGGACCGATTAGGCGACCAGAGAGGGGGGGGGGTGAATGGGAGCCGATAAAAATTCTTCTCGAAGGAGATTGAAACTCCGACAAGATGAACTCGCTCGGTCGAACCCCCAAAATCACACGCTCTGCACTTCTACCTTCCGTTTGCCAAACCCACGTAGCCACTGGAGTGCTACTGGTCCTAGGAACAAACACTACCAGCAACCTCAACACACAAGCACCCATGACAGCGGAAACACCTCGAAAGCCGGGCCGTCCGGAGGGGGCGCTTAGACCGGTATAGGGGGCGGTTAGACCGCCTCCACCCTCGCTAACCAAGAAATCCTCCGAAACACCTCTTCCGAGCGCCAAAACGCACCACGGTTTCACCAACAAAGATCTCTGGTCAAGGCCATGCTAGCTACCGGAAAATCTTGGCGAAAACCAAAACTCCACCCGGGGGCCTAGGGGCGGTTGGACGGCTACCGGGGGCGGTCTAACCTCCTTTACCCGAAGAACGAACTCCAACCAAGAACACCTAGCAAACGACACGAGAACGACCCGAAATTTCACCCGGACGCTCCTCCGATCAAGGCGAACAAACTCACGAGAGGAAAATCCGGCGAAACAAAACTTCGACACGGAAATGCCCGGGCGGTTAGACCGCCCCCCGGCGGTTAGATCGCCTCTCCCCGGAAAAACAGCCCGCGGGTCAAACCCTAACTTCCTCACGCCCGATCTCCCGAATCACTCCATGGATTGCGGCGAAACTTCGGGATTAGCTGGGTTACCTCCGGGCAACCTCTACCTCAAAGGAATCGATCCGAAACGCTCACAATCAAGAGGAATCGAAGAAATCGCCTCTCTAGGTCAAGAACACGCCCAACTCGAAAAACCACCAAATCGAGTGTGATTCAAAGGAGATTTGGGGGCAAAGTCGCAAGCCAAAGAGGCACAAGATCCTCATACGTGACACCCACCAAAAACCCCAAGAAATCGTTCTCAAAACACCGGCAACAAAGAGCTCCGAAAGTCAACACAAAAGAGAGTGGGAAAACCACCTTGAGGAACAACGCCGAATCATCTATACATACCATGAAGGTTCGTACAAGGTCTAGCTTGCCACCCAAACATCCATCCCTCTCTCTAGATCTCACATGAAGCTCTCAAGCTAGTCCTAGGAAAAACTAGGGAAAATGGAGAACGAAAATGGAAAAACAAATGAGCTAGGGTTCCAAGAGTTGGCTACCATCCACCCATTCAATGAGTATATATGGAGGCACCCAAAAGACTAAACTACCCTCACCTAATAACTAGGGATACAAGCCCCTCAAGGGCGGATTTGGAAGTCTTCGGAATTTCTTCATCCGACGGATGCCCGGCGACCACAACCTCGCTTAGCCTCAACGCAAGCCTTGCGATCCCGACGCGTGTCCTCCGCTTCAAAGCATCTTGACGCTGGCGGCCAGGGCGGTCGACCGCCCCCCGGGCGGTTAGACCGGCCGGGGAGATCCGACCGGCCCTAGGCGGTCCGACCGCCCCCACCCGGGCGGTTGAACCGGCCCGGTGGCCGCACCTCCTCGTCGAGTCTTCGGCCTCGGTTTTGTGGCTCAACCGAGTAACCCGGTGGTTTTCCCGGTGAACCACCGCAAACCCCGCGAACTCGGTGTAGCCGCCGCCAATCTCCACTCATAACTCGGCTCCCACGTAGTCCCGGCTCGCCCTTGGTTTTGAGGCTCTACCAAGAAATCGTCCACGACTTCATCTTGCTTGTTCATGCCACCATGCGGCCCGCACTTGACCCCACTGGCCACCGGGTCCCTCGAACGAAGCCTACTTGTCTTCTCCACACCTGGAGGCCTCACCGCAACGGCCTTTCGCGCTTGTTCTTCACCTGCACCAACACGAGTCAAGCCGCAACCTGCACCTGCAATACTTAGCCAAGAATTAGTCCACACAACGTTGTCAATCACTCATCACACAAGGAAGCGACCATCCACCGGTCCTCGAACCACACATGGTCCTCAATCTCCCCCTTGATGAGTGCATTGACAACACCCACATGAAGTAACACAAGAGAAAAGAAAAAGAAAAGAACAAAATAAAAAGAAACCTCAACAATCGATCGAAAGCCAAAGAAAAGCAAAGAGCAAGAACACTTGAAGAAGACAAGTCTCGGACCGCTTAGGCAAGGGCAACGGCTCGACACATTCGAGACAAAGCAAAGCTCAAGCAAAGAGCGCAAACCACCAAAGCGAAGCCCAAACACCACAAAGAGCTCCCCCTGCACATATGCAAGCTCCCTCTGAGCCAAAGCACACTCCCCCTGAACAAATGCAGTAGTGCAACATGGGAATGCAAAAAAGAGCAAAAACCCGCTCACATCGCCCGGGCGGTTAGACCGCCTACCACTCATCTGACCGCCTGGGGGCGGTTAGACCGCCCCATGTGACCGGACCTACACCAAACTGCTCAAAATTTGCCTGAACCACTTGGAACACCTTCCAAACACTCTCGAGTGCCCAAAACATGCACAAACTTCTCCCCTTTGTTGACAATGCATAAATCAAGGCAAAATGCGAAAACTTTCAACATATAGCTTCTCAAATATACAAAATTCATCACAAGGAACTACACAAGGCCAAATGAGCAAGTTAGACACTCTACGGTTCGTAATGACCTTAACTACGTGATCACTAAGTTTCACAACAAGTGGACAAGGCTAAAAAGGATTTGCGTAATTTTGCGACAAGTTACTCTCTCACAAGCAAAAACCTAAACATGAGCAAAACATGTCAAAATGGCAAAGCCACACAAACTTCATGCTAGGACAGCCATTTTAATCATAAGACCATCACAAACACCCACAAGCACCTCATGTCATGTCAAAGCCACCGAGCCATGTGCCTACTTCTATGTATGAGACTTCTCATTGGTAGGCATCATGCAACGGTTTAGCACCCAAAGCAAATTAATTTCAGCACATATGACATGGGAACATATTTTCCAAGAATTTTTAATTTCATTTTCAGATTCATAATTGGTACATGAAATGTCTTTGCGACAAAAAGGAACTTATGCCCCTCCACAAGATGAAGCAAGAGGGCTAAACATTCATGATGGCAAATGAGCCTTTGGCCCCATATGATCAATAAACTAGCTATCCAACCACAAATTAAGCATAGCAAAGCCACTAAAACATGTCAAGATCATATAAAGGTGTTTACACATGAGAGAGCATATATGTGACATTTTTCAAAAATATAGCCATCAACCATGGATCATTCAACAAGATCATCAAGAGCTAAGCCAAACTAACCATAGCATACCAAACAAGCTCACAAAAACATATATAGCATCCCATGGTGAACAATGTGTATAGGAGAAGCTTTACCTAACAAATGCATATGATACAAAATGCATGCAACCTAAGATTCAAAGATGCCTATACATCATGTTACAAATGCTATGCCAAATGCAGGGAATGCACAAAGGAAACTATACATATGCTACAAAGGAGCTCCCACACACCCAACTCAAGAATTCAAACACACACCAAGTTCTCCCCGCAAACGAGTGAAAGTTGCTTGATCTAGGGGTTTGGTGAAAATATCGGCTAGTTGGTCATGTGTGGGTACATGGATTAAAGCTATCTTCCCTTTCTCTACGTTGTCTCTCAGAAAATGATATCTCACTTCTATGTGCTTGGTTTTGGAATGGAGCACTGGGTTCTTTGCAACGCTTATCGCACCGGTGCAATCACATTGAAGTGGGACATGGGTATACTCCTCACCAAAGTCACTCATGGTGTATGAAATCCAAAGGAGCTGAGAGCAACAACTAGCAGCGGCAACATACTCGGCCTCGGTAGTGGATTGAGCAACACTTGATTGTTTGCGGGAAGACCAAGACACCAAAGAAGAACCCAAAAACTGGCAAGTCCCGAAGTGGACTTCCTATCCAACCGACATCCGGCAAAATCCGCGTCTGAAAAACCATGAAGCGCCAAAGAAGAGGATGCGAGTACCAAAGGCCGAAGTCGGGAGTGTGTCGCAAGTACTTGAAAATTCGCTTCACCGCTTGCCTATGCGAAGTCCTCGGAGACGCTTGAAAACGAGCGCACGGACACACCGAGAACCGTATGTCCGGCCTCGTCGCCGTCAAGTAGAGGAGTGACCCGATCATGCTCGGTGCTCCTTCCGGTCCACGTGTTCACCTTCCTCGTCCGCATCAAGAGCCGTAGTTGTACTCATCGGCGTCGTCATAGCCTTGGAGTCCTCCATCTTGAACTTCCGCACAATGTCCTTGGTGTACTAAGCCTCGGTGCACAAAGGTTCCTTCATTTCATTGTTTGATTTGTAGCCCGAGGAAGAACTGCAACTCGCCCATCATGCTCATCTCAAATTCCCTGCTCATATCATCTGCAAACCTTGCAACAAGAGAGTTAGACGAGCCACCAAAGACAATATCATCCACGTACACCTGCACAATCAGGATATCTCTGCCCTGCCTCAGCAAAAACAAGGTCTGATCGACCTTCCCCATCTCAAAACCTCTCTCAAACAAGAACCCCCTCAACCTACCATACCAAGCTCTAGGCGCCTGCTTCAACCCATACAACGCCTTCCTCAACTTGTACACCCGGTGGGGGTACTTCTCACTCTCAAACCCCGGAGGTTGCCTCACATACACTTCTTCCTCCAACACACCATTCAGAAAAGCACTCTTCACATCCATTTGGTGCAACTTGAAACCTTTAGCCACAGAAAAAGCTAGAAGGATCCTAATCGCCTCCAAACGGGCTACGGGAACAAAGGTCTCCTCCTAGTCGATCCCCTCCTTCGATCGAACCCCCGAGCAACAAGCCTCGACTTGTTCCTCACAACCTCACCTTTCTCTCCCTCTTTGTTCTTCCACACCCACTTTGTACCAATCGGCTTGCACCCTGGGGGAGGGTCAACCAACTCCCACACCTGATTCCTCTCAAAGTTCTCCAACTCCTCATGCATCGAATTAACCCAATTGTGATCAGATAGTGCGTGTCCAATGTCTTTGGGCTCAAAAGTAGCAACAAATGCAGCATGAGCGAAATGGGAATTGTTTCGAACCCTCGACCGTGTAGTGCGTTCATTCATGTCGCCAATGATCCTCGAAGCTGGGTGATCCACTTGTACTCGCCGGGAGGTTCTCGCCTCGATGCTACCTCTCCCTCAACATCGGCTTCTCCTCGTTCTTGATTTGTCGTCGTTGGTGTAGTAGAGGGTATGTCCATCACCGTAGTCGAAGCGGTGGGTACATGTTCGGCGGGGGCACCGCACCGCCATCCTCATCGTCTCCATGTTCGTGCTCCTCCTCCCCGAAAGATCTCCTCACCAAGCTCATCATCACCTAAACACTCAAAAACAAGCCGACTACGTGGCTCTGTCTCGTCGAAGTTTACCGTTGACGGTGAATTTCGTCAACCTAGAGTACTTGTTATACATTGGTTTCGATTATGATTTGCAACTAACCCGCCACTAGGCATACTAATGATATAACAAGTTCACACTTGCATGTCGATTTTGGAGTTTGTTGTTTACGCAGGAAATCTACGCTAAAGAGGAGACTTTCGGGATAAGTTCACCAAGCACTTTGGAAGAAGATCATGAAGCCCGACAAGAGTCAAGACACGCGATGAACATGACTCCAAATGACCCAAGGACCGAAGCGTCAACATGCAAGTCTTCAGGGACTCAACCAGAAAACAGCGAAGCTTGCATAGCAAGGATTCAAGCCTTAACCGTGAAGGAAACGATGTCAAAGGCCCACATGCAAGTGCACACGAATAAGGGATCACGCGAGAAGCAACCGGGGAGGAAACCGGGGCCAAACCGGGCCGAAGTGGGCCTGGGCCGGCCGGCCTGGGCCGACCGGCCCAGCCCACTCCGGGGTCGGTTCGGTCCCCCCTTTGCCCTAGGTGTTCATCTATTTATTGCCTCCGCCGCCGTCGGCCGCCACATCGAACAAATCATCCTACCGACGCCAATCACCAGAAAACCGCCGCCGCAAGATGAGGGAGAGAGTTAGATGAGCTCGTCGCAAGGATCAACGCCGGCGGAGAGAAGGAAGCAAGAGGAGGACTCCAAGCCGCTGGCCTAGGGGTGTTCCCAAGCTCCATCGCCGCCATCTTCATCGACGACGTTCTCCGGAGTCTCCATCACCCCTATGTGCGTCAATTCTTGTAAGATGATGGGGTAATGTCTCCGTTCATCCCTAGGATTAGATGGATACATGCTATGTGATCGCTACTCGATTTGTGGTTTCAATCTATTGTTTTCATGTTGATGATGCTTTGATGATTAAGGTTAGCTACCATGTTTTTCGGGCGTATGATATCCGCTACTCCCATAGATTCCATCAACATACCGTGTCCATCATAGGTCTAGTCACGAATACCTTCGCGTAGTGACGATACGAGAGGAGGGAAAGGGCGAAACCGTGGTCACAACCCCCGGTAGATTGGTTTACCGCTTTCGTGTAGTAGTTGCACATCATGTTATCCTAGATCCTAGGGAGGGAACGCTTATCTTTCTTAATCACTCTCTTGTGTTCATCCCTTTACCATATAGTTTAACCCTAGATTTGTTTGATCAACTTAACTTAGTTCAACTTAGGTTAGATTGTCTTTACTTTTAGATTAATACTCTCTTTCAAAGGTTTTCCATTCAACTAGATTAGTACTTGGTTAAGCGCTAGTAATCCCCTTGCTCCGCGGATTGACAAGAACCTTGGGAATCCCGTGGTGAAAAAGGTGTGGGGTCCGTACGCTTGCGGATCGTAGAGGGATACGTCTTTTATCCGTCAACAAGCCCCTTTTTCTGGCGCCGTTGCCGGGGAGCAAGCCAGTTTGCTACGTTTAATCTAGTATTAATTTTGTTGATTACTAACACCTAACCCTTATATTCTAAAAAAAAGAAAAAAAAATCTTTTTTGTCTTCTTTCTACTTTTCTTGTGCCTCGATGGATTTGTTCACCTCACCATTGGAAGACGAAGAGATGTCGCTAAGGGAGCTAGCAATGCCGTCAATGGAAGACATTGAGATGCAAAAATCAGATTTGACGTTTGCTACAACCCACTATGAAGTGAAGCCTGGAATCATCAAGTTAGTGGCGACAAAACCATTTAGAGGATTGGAGGATGACAACCCATATAGACACATTAAGGAATTCACGATGTTATGCAACACGGTGCAACAAAAAGGAGTTCCGGCCGCTTGGTTGAAGTGGAATCTTTTTCCATTCTCTCTCGAAGATGAAGCGCGAAGATGGTACACACTTGCGTCCGTTGAAGCAAAAGGAAATTGGGATGAGCTAGTGAAGAAGTTTCTTTTGAAGTTCTTTCCCATAAGCAAGGTCCAAGACTTAAGGAGGCAAGTGCTCACTTTCAAGCAAGGAGAGGATGAAGGAATTGATGAAGCATGGGACTGTTTTAATGAACTACTTGAGCGAGGCCCGAACTTGGGATTTTCCGGTGACTTTATGTTGCATACCTTTTATTTTTCACTAACCCCTAACTCGTCTCGTTTTGTAAGCATGTGTGCGGGCGGTGATTTAATGGATAAAACAATTAGTGAAGCCGCACAAATCTTTCAAAGGATAAGCAATGGACAAAGAACAATACGAGATTGGCAAAGATGTTGTCGAGAGGAGCAAAACGACAAAAGCAAGCCCAAGGTGCTTGCTGAAATTTCTGAAAAAGATGAACCGAAGGTCAAGGAAGATGAACCGACCATACAAGAAAGTGAAGATCCACTTCCCAAGGTAAGAGAAGTCATTTCGGATGTTAAAAATGTTGAAACTAACATGAATGTAGGACAAAGTATGTGGAATGCTAGACCATTGGCGGAGTTCAAGCAATCCGGTTGGGTTCAAGTTGATTTCGCCCCACTAATCAACTACCGAAGGAAGGAGGAACGCCGACACGTTGCCAAACTAATTGAAGATATATTTGATCAAGAGATGAGTGGAGAGTCGATCCAAAAGATGTTTGAAGAAGAAAGAGAAGAAGGAGATGAAGGATGGATCGACCGGTTTGACAACTCAAAGATTTATGATGAAGGAAGAGAAGAGTACAACCGTGATGAGCCTAGTGACTCAAAGGATAAATGGGAGGAGATATGACTCAAGCTAGATGATAGCTTGTGTGCCATTGAAGCCTACACACTAGCAAATCAAGACATGGAAGTACTCAAGGATGAAGGAAAGAGTGAATCAACAATGAGCGATCTTGACGACATGTGGTACGTGGAAGATAAAGAAAGCAACATACAAGTCTTTGAAGATGAAGATTTGGTTGATAAAGAAGACTTCAAAGAAGAGATGAATGCATACATAGTTGAAGGATTACATGTTCCACATGATGAGATGGAGGGGATGCAAAAAGGTAACAAAGAGACACCTTCACTCGTTGAGATCGATTCGCCTTCAACACTTCTTGATGAACCAAATATCGCTCTTGTTGAAAAATCTCTAAGGCCAAGGTACATGCTGAAATCTCAAGATATTATTGGTATTGATGTTGATAAATTCAAATACTCATGCTCAACCAATAGTATGAATGATAGTTTAATGTCTAAGCCTTGTTCCAATATTGATCATGTTGATAGGCTAGATTTTCTTGAGAATGAAAAAGAGGAAACATTTAAGTTTGATCCAATTAATCTCACACCTAAAGAGCCTTTTCCTAATGATGAGCTAAGTGCTATGCATGAAACATATGCTTCTTTTATTTACACCTTGACTTGTTGCTACAATTCACATGTGGTGTTAATTATGGACGCGTATGTTTACAATAAGTTTTGTAAATCTCGATCATGCTTTGCGCTTGGTCAAGCTAGTGACCTTAAAGAATCATATGTCGGGAAAAGCCCGATTTTCACTAACCATGTAGACAAGGCTTGAATAATGAAAAAAAGAAGTCATGCCTAAAAGAGTTGCAAGATAAATCATCAACCTCTCCGAATCCCGCGATGGATGCTGCTGTCTTCATCAATTTGAGAGCTTGTTCAGAGGTGTACAAATGAAGAAAATGAGATATTCAAAAGCTCCATCAAATTACCATTCCAACGCATCAAGAACCAACAAGTTTGAAGACACGTGCAAGGAGTTATGGAGAAAACATTGAGCGTTGCACGTTCTGAAATTTCAGGACAGATTTCATCGCCGAAGTAAAACGAACGTAACTCTCTTGTCCGGAGTCCTATTTGGGCAAATGAAGACTCGTTGGAAAGGAAATTTTGTGCACTGTGCAATGGAGTAGAGCTTGAGTATACTCTCTGTTCTGGACATAAAAAAATTCATAGAGTGAAGGCAGCACTGAAGGATGATAAAGAAGGAGATAACGATGAAACAAAAGGATGCTTTGGGCAAGTCTTCTATAAGTGATCAAGCACAACATGGGAAGTAAATTAAAGCTGCATTGGTACCTTTTATTCTTGCATGAAGGGCCATGGCTATGCAACGAAAAGAAGGTATGTGAGAAAGTCGAGCTCTATGACTTTAAATGATGCGCTTTTCGGGAGGCAACCCGTTTCTTTATGTTTTTATTCCTTTCTTAGAGAGAATAAAGAATGACACCATCTTATGATGATCAACTTGTGGTTATTAATCTAAGTTTAGTTTTCTTTTTAGAACCACCATCATGTTCATGCTCATATTTATTTATTTGCGGGCATTGCATTTTGTTATCAACATGATGTTTCTTTGCGTATACATGTTTTGCACATAGTTGGCTTGGTTGTTTTGTATACTTAATGATGTATGCTTCATTTTCCATGTTAATACTTCATAAGGTATTATGAGTATTTTCCTTTTGTGATCTTGTGTAAACGTGGTGTTTAAACATGATTGCGGACTATCATCGTTAAGTTCGATAAACCTAGCTAGCTTTTCATATGTTTTCATGTTACATTGGTTAGTTTATAAGCTCTGCAATGCGCTTAATTTTTCTTGTGCTATAAGAGTTATTGATTTAGGGATAGACATGGTGTTTTAACCCTAGATATATAAACCTTTATGGCTATGGAGAAATTCGGCAACCTAGTTGTAAACATGGTGTTTAGAACTAGGTGAAAACATTGTCTTGTTTATATGCTTTCCTATCATGTGCATACACACCTTGCACCACGTACACTCATTAGGTTTTTATTCCTCATTAGACTAATTATACCACAAGTTAAGAATCTTAGGAGACATTGTTGGATTGTTTGCAATTCTATCTACTCCCAACCGTCACCTTGGGGGTAGAATGTGCGTTTAAAATGTCTTACGGGCAAGATAAAGACTCTCACTACAAGGAAATTGAAGGATGACTAAGAAGTGCTTTGTCTTCTTCTTCCATGACTACCAAAATTCTAAGCATGGGGGAGACCCTGAATCTTCAACACGGAAGTGCAACATGATACTCTAGAAGATAGAATGATAAAGATCGTTAACATCTCCGGATCAATGCGCAAGAAGCCACCAATCTCATCAAAATTCTTGCATGGTCTCGAAGGGAAAACACTGGGTATTTTTGGATATTTAGAAGCCCCATGAAGTTACGATTCCAACAAATCAAGAATCAAGACAATCGGAGGTTCCTACAAGCGGTTATGCCCGAACCACCGAGTGCGACACGTCCTGAAATCAGTTTTGGACAGCACGCAGTGCTGAAGTAAAACGGACATAGCTCCCTTGTTTGAACTCCGTTTTTGATGAATGACCACACGTTGGAAAGGTAATTTCATAAACTTTTCAATAGAGCTATATTTCGATATATGTTCTGTTCTGGACAGAGGGGGAAATCCATGAAAAAGAGACAGCAAGGAGATGATGAGAACAAGAAAAAGGAGATGGTGATGACAACATTGAAGAGAAGGGTGACCAATGACTCCATTAAGCATACAAGATCAAATTCAGAAGTTTAGGAGCATTAATAAATCAAGACAAAAGCAAAAGCCACATCGATACATGGAGATGTTGGAAGAAGGTAACGAAGAATTACAAAGGATGGTAACGTCTCCATGGACCTTCTCTTTTCCAAACACAAATGCTTGTAAGTATGCCTTCAACATCAACTAGGTGCAACCTTTTGTTTTCTCTTCAAACAATAACATAGCTACTAGGAGGACAACCTAGGTTTCTTTTTACTTTCAATAGATAAGCATGACCATGTGTTCACCTCAATGTTCTATATTGCCTATGCTTACGGAAAGATGATGAAAGTTGCCGCTTTGTTTTACCTACATGAAGTTATACATGTCTTGGCTAATTGCTCTCTATAATATGATCTGAAATTAATTTAAATACTGACTCTTTTATTTGTGGAGGTGAAATGACTATGCTCTAGACCCACATACATATCTTTGCTCTTTGATTTAAGTTTATGGATAGTCGGATAACTTGTTGTTTTTATGAAAACTTAACTTTTATGCTATCTACATATTTGTGATGCTCTTGCAAAGTTCTACCTACCAAAGCCATATACATATATGTTTTATGATAACAAAACCCGTAGATTGCAAACATATGTTTTGATGAGTTGGATTAGGATTGATTTCTATGGTTCGAGACTAAGAAGCTGGTCATTCCTTTGTGTAACTTTTCATGCTAGCCTTTTTGTCCATGCATTGTGGGTTTTCACATCGAAAATTTCACAAACTTCGCTGGGCATCCACCCTAAACCAAAAACATCTTTTTGTGATCACCTCCTTGTCCACAACCCAATTTGAGTATGGAGTAAAATTCTCGATGGAGATTCAAATATTCTGCAATATTATGGAATTTATACTTACTTTAGCAGTCATTTCCCCTCTCTTTTATGCTCGAGGACGAGCATCGTTCAAGCATGGGGGAGGAGTCATTCTCTGACACAAATGCTATGTAAGTATTATGTTGCAAAAAGTTTTGAGGAGCAAAAGAAAAAAAAGAAGAAAAAAAATGAAAGAAGAAAAAAATATATGATAAGAAGAAAAGAAAAGTAAGAAAAATAGGAAGAATAAAGTGAAAAAAAAGAAAGAGAGAAAAATGAGAAGGAAATAGAATAAAGAAAAAAATAAAGATGCTCCTCGGTTCTTTTTGCTTCATAAGTTCTCAAGTGCCTTGATGACACATCCATACTCAAATCTTCCAACCATGTGCAATCCGATAACGAGGACTTCACTCGTGCCTCGGGATCATCCATTTGCCACTTGCACATGTCCACTTATCTAAATGTGTGTGTTTCATCCTTCTCTCTTTCCAACATTTATTTTCCATGGCCTTTTTGACGAGTCTCGGTAATTCCAATAGACCTCTCTCTTAGTTTGACAATATTTCGGATGTATGTTTTGCTAGGATTGTTTTTAACCTTCCAAGCTCCACATAAGCCTTCCACTATCACATATGAGTAGAGTAGGTTGAAAATAATCTAGTATAGGCTTGAGTGACTTGATGAGATGAGTGTTCCATGAGCTTTTGCATGAGATTTTCACTTATGTTGGATATGCATCTTTTTGAAAATCTTCCATGTGACAAGGTAATGGTTTGAAGTTCACTCAAGTTTGAGAGCATCGTGTTACATGTGGCTTGTTCTTTATTGTTAGTCTATCTTCCATAATGAAAAAGAAGCCGGTCACAACTTGAACTTTAAAAATAAATTCTTAAGAGAGAGCAATTTGCCTCGTCATGAATGACTAAGTGCAGGGACATCATTGGAAGGCAACACTGATTTCCCTTTTAAGCAAGGATTACTTACTCGAGGACGAGCAAGGTTTAAGCATGGGGGAGATGTTGACGGTGAATTTCGTCAACCTAGAGTACTTGTTATACATTGGTTTCGATTATGATTTGCAACTAACCCGCCACTAGGCATACTAATGATATAACAAGTTCCAACTTGCATGTCGATTTTGGAGTTTGTTGTTTACGCAGGAAATCTACGCTAAAGAGGAGACTTTCGGGATAAGTTCACCAAGCACTTTGGAAGAAGATCATGAAGCCCGACAAGAGTCAAGACACGCGATGAACATGACTCCAAATGACCCAAGGACCGAAGCGTCAACATGCAAGTCTTCAGGGACTCAACCAGAAAACAGCGAAGCTTGCATAGCAAGGATTCAAGCCTTAACCGTGAAGGAAACGACGTCAAAGGCCCACATGCAAGTGCACATGAATAAGGGATCACGCGAGAAGCAACCGGGGAGGAAACCGGGGCCAAACCGGGCCGAAGTGGGCCCAGGCCGGCCGGCTCGGGCCGACCGGCCCAGCCCCCACTCCGGGGTCGGTTCGGTCCCCCCTTTGCCCTAGGTGTTCATCTATTTATTGCCTCCGCCGCCGTCGGCCGCCACATCGAACAAATCATCCTACCGACGCCAATCACCAAAAAACCGCCGCCGCAAGATGAGGGAGAGAGTTAGATGAGCTCGTCGCAAGGATCAACGCCGGCGGAGAGAAGGAAGCAAGAGGACTCCAAGCCGCTGGCCTAGGGGTGTTCCCAAGCTCCATCGCCGCCATCTTCATCGACGACGTTCTCCGGAGTCTTCATCACCCCTATGTGCGTCAATTCTTGTAAGATGATGGGGTAATGTCTCCGTTCATCCCTAGGATTAGATGGATACATGCTATGTGATCGCTACTCGATTTGTGGTTTCAATCTATTGTTTTCATGTTGATGATGCTTTGATGATTAAGGTTAGCTACCATGTTTTTCGGGCGTATGATATCCGCTACTCCCATAGATTCCATCAACATACCGTGTCCATCATAGGTCTAGTCACGAATACCTTCGCGTAGTGACAATACGAGAGGAGGGAAAGGGCGAAACCGTGGTCACAACCCCCGGTAGATTGGTTTACCGCTTTCGTGTAGTAGTTGCATATCATGTTATCCTAGATCCTAGGGAGGGAACGCTTATCTTTCTTAATCACTCTCTTGTGTTCATCCCTTTACCATATAGTTTAACCCTAGATTTGTTTGATCAACTTAACTTAGATTAACTTAGGTTAGATTGTCTTTACTTTTAGATTAATACTCTCTTTCAAAGGTTTTCCATTCAACTAGATTAGTACTTGGTTAAGCGCTAGTAATCCCCTTGCTCCGCGGATTGACAAGAACCTTGGGAATCCCGTGGTGAAAAAGGTGTGGGGTCCGTACGCTTGCGGATCGTAGAGGGATACGTCTTTTATCCGTCAACGCTTACCTCGCAAGTCTCCACGAATTGGTTAGTTTCAAGATTGAGCACACGATATGCTCTAGAATGAGATGCATAACCAAAGAAAATACCATCGACGGACCTAGCCTCAAACTTATCCAACTTCCCGCCTTTCTTCGAATGAAACACTTGCAACCAAAGACATGGAAGTGACTCACCTTGGGTGTGCGACCATGCATCAACTCATAGCATGTTTTCTTCTTGTGCACTCGAGGTAGATCTGTTTGACACATAGCACGCGGTATTCACCGCCTCGGCCCAATGCCTCCTCGGAGTCCTATGCTCATCAAGCATCATCCGAGCCATCTCGCAGAAGGTCTGTTCTTCCTTTCCACAACACCATTCGGGGAGGCGTATACGGACTCAAAAAGCCGGTGCTCAAGACCCAAGTCATGGCAAAAGGTTTCAAAACGAGAGTTTCGAATTCCGAGCCATTATCACCGCGGATTGCTCGTATGGCATCTCCGTGCCTGTCGTTCCTCAACCTCAAGACTAGATCTCGAACAAAACCAAATGTCTCCCCCTTATCCTCAAGAAAGAACACCCACGCATACCGAGAATAGTCGCCCACCACAACAAGGACATACCACTTCCCACCGCGAGATCGCACACAAGCCGGGCCAACAAGGTCCACATGGAGCGAGCTCGCATGGACGCTCGGTCATCACATCGGTGAGAGGCGGGCGAGAAGAGGCTACCATCTTAGCATGCCTACACGGCGCACAAACCAACTCTTTCTCAAGCCTCAACCGTGGCAATCCTCGGACCAAATTGAGTTTACTCAAGCGAGACAAAAGGTCAAAGCTCAAGTGACCCAACTTCCTATGCCACCTCCACAACTCACTCGAAGAACCAGCCAAGAAACAACGCTCCACACCCGAAGACTGAGAAAAATCAGCATGAAACACCTAACCCTCGGGAACGACCATACAAACAAGGTCCCCTCGAGAGTCCAAAATCCGAGAACCACCTGGCCGAAACAACACCTCAAAGCCCTCATCCAACAAATGGGACACAGAAAGCAAATTGTACCCCAGCGATTGAACAAGAGAAACATGACCGAGAGTGATCTTGTCACTCACTTTTATCTCACCTTCGAAAGCACACGCCCACGCCCATTGTCCGCAAAGGTGATGTACCTCTTCGTCACCACCGGACGAGACTTGAGAACCACCCCCTGTCTCCGGTCATATGCCTCGAGCAACCGGAGTCAATCAACCAAATGTTCTTCAAGTCTCCCACCCGAAATTCAAAAATGAGCACGTGAGCGAACAAACGACTCGAAGACCGGGTTAGTACCAAAAGAGTAAAACCGGTCTTGAGCCATTTGCTCGAAAGTGGGGTTAGCACACATCAAGCCATCTTTCCTACCATAACTACCACCACGAACACCACCTCGGTAACCACTCCGAGGAAACCACCCCTCACCGCCCGGAGGAGGACCAAGGCCACGGAAGACAACCCGTGGACCGTCCCTCCTCTCCTTCTCAAAGATACGACTCCTCCCATCCCGGTAGTGAACTCGAGGGGGAGAATGCCTAGCAACCGACCACCCGCTTGTCTCTCCGGACCAACCACCGGCAACTCCACCTCCGGACACCGAAACCTCTCGACTCACCACCTCGAAAACCACTCCGCCCCGAGTGCGGGGGCGGTTGAACCGCCTAGCCGGGCCGGTCCTAACCGCCCCCCCTCTAGGTAGGGCCGGTCGACCGCCCCCTCCAGATCGCTCCTCGGCTGCGGGAACTCGCATCTCCTCATGCCGAACACTTCTCACCACGCTTTACCCCCGGGCGGTGGCATACGAGGCTTAGGTACACCATGGGAAGGGTTGTACCTATCCTTGTCCGCCCACTCCTTTGCCATCCTCTCTTCCCCGCTTCCTCTCGAAGCAAAACTCATCCTTGTGACCCTCTTTCCCACAATAGCCACAACGAACCTCACAAGCTTAGGTTTAGGCTTGGATTGGGGCCGATCGCTTGGTTTCTCTCCACTCAACTCCACCGGTTTCTCCTGACTAGCCTTCTCACTCTCTTTCCCAAAGAACACTTTCCCGGAAGTGCTCACAAACTTGATAGGCTTTTGGAGATCATTTGTGGGTGTAGGAAATATGGGTGGAGCTGGGGTTGTGTCTAGTCGGTTCCTAAGATGGTTAGGTTTTGGGGGAAAATCATTCTTGTGGTGGGTTTTTGGTGGCTCTGGGATATTCTCTCCACTTCCCTCACCAACCTTGTTTGCTCCAAGTCCCTCACCATCCTGCCTCTTAAATGCCTCGATCATCATCCTCAACTGAGGCTCATGACCAGACAACCAACCCATCAACTTTCTCAAGTCATCATTCTCATCCCGCAAACTATCAACATAATGTGCAAGTTCCAAATTTTTCAAAGCATGCATTTCACAAGTAGAACATGATGTAGGCATGGGTTCCTTCAATTTAGCCTCAAGAGAACTAGTGTAGGCATGCATCTCATCAATCTTAGCATGCAAAACGGGGCAAGAAGTGCAAGCACCTAGCAAAGTAGATCTAGACTTAAGCTCGACCACTTCAATCCTAAGCACATCTAGTTCCTCACACTTGGAGGCATGCTTCTCCTTAAACAAAGCAAGATCGGCTAGAAATATGGAGCAATCGGCATAATCAACCTCATCCGAAACAACGGGGCTAGCCTTAAGGGAATCAATCTCAAGCTTGCTATCAAGCACCCGTGTCTCTAGCTCGGCCACTCTAGTCCTAGCATCCTCGAGTGAAGCCCTAAGCTCTTTTCTCATTTTCTTTGCCCCTCTGAGCATGTCATCACGATTATCAAGCAAAGTACCGAGCTGTACATTCTCCTGGCGCAAGAAGGGAAGCTCATCACGCACCTCGTCGTCGGACTCAGAGTCCGAGTCGCTCTGTGTGCTCTTCTTGCTGCCGGAGCTCAGCGCCATGGTGCAGAAGCCGTCTCTCGTGAAGCAGCTCAGCCCGCTCAGGTTCTTGGACGACTTCTTGTTCTTGCGACGATCACCTTCATCCTCACTGCTGCTCGAGCTCGAGGTGGAGTATGCGGAACTGGAGTCGACGTCGCTCGCTCCAACCATCGCTCGGGCCTTGCCTCGGCTCTCCTTCTTCCTCGATCGTCGCTCGTCCTTGTACTTGTTATTGTGCTTGCTCTTGTGGTCGCGCCTCGACCGGTACTTGCCATCGTTCCTCGACTTGTGCTTGTAGCCGTCCTTGTTCTTGACCTTCTCGGGCGATCGGCGGCGACGAAGTGTCCCGGCTTGCCGCACCGGAAGCATGTCCTCGTGTTCCTCCTCATGTTGACCCGGTTCTCGTGTAGCCTCTCGAACCTCCTCGTCAACGGTGCCGGCTCGTCCTCTCCAAGGACATCGAACTCGCTCGGTCGAACCCCCAAAATCACACGCTCTGCACTTCTACCTTCCGTTTGC
This sequence comes from Cenchrus americanus, assembly GCA_947561735.1. Classification (NCBI taxonomy): domain Eukaryota; kingdom Viridiplantae; phylum Streptophyta; class Magnoliopsida; order Poales; family Poaceae; genus Cenchrus; species Cenchrus americanus. The sequence goes on from OX387240.1 coordinate 141,553,553, forward strand.
CAAACCCACGTAGCCACTGGAGTGCTACTGGTCCTAGGAACAAACACTACCAGCAACCTCAACACACACGCACCAATGACAGCGGAACCACCTCGAAAGCCGGCTGTCCAGAGGGGGGCGGTTAGGCCGGGTATAGGGGGCGGTTAGACCGCCTCCACCTGGTAACCAAGAAATCCTCCGAAACACCTCTTCCGAGCACCAAAACGCACCACAGTTTCACCAACAAAGATCTCTGGTCAAGGCCATGCTAGCTACCAGAAAATCTTGGCGAAAACCAAAACTCCACCCAGGGGCCTAGGGGCGGTTAGACTGGCTACCAGGGGCGGTCTATCCTCCTGTACCCAGCAACGAACTCCAACCAAGAACACCAAGCAAACGACACAAGAATGACCTGAAATTTCACCCAGACGCTCCTCCGATCAAGGCGAACAAACTCACAGAGGAAAATCCAGCGAAACAAAACTTCGACCTGGAAACGCCCAGGGCGGTTAGACCGCCCCCAGGTGGTTAGACCGCCTCTCCCAGAAAAACAGCCCGCGGGTCAAACCCTAACTTCCTCACGCCCGATCTCCCGAATCACTCCATGGATTGCAGCGAAACTTCGGGATTAGCTGGGTTACCTCCTGGGCAACCTCTACCTCAAAGGAATCGATTCGAAACGCTCACAATCAAGAGGAATCGAAGAAATCACCTATCTAGGTCAAGAACTCGCCCAACTCGAAAAACCACCAAATCGAGTCTGATTCAAAGGAGATTTGGGGGCAAAGTCACCAGCCAAAGAGGCACAAGATCCTCATATGTGACACCCACCAAAAACCCCAAGAAATCGTTCTCAAAACACCGGAAACAAAGAGCTCCAAAAGTCAACACAAAAGAGAGCGGGAAAACCACCTTGAGGAACAACGCCGAATCATCTATACATACCATGAAGGTTCGTACAAGGTCTATCTTGCCACCCAAACATCCATCCCTCTCTCTAGGTCTCACATGAAGCTCTCAAGCTAGTCCTAGGAAAAACTAGGGAAAATGGAGAACGAAAATGGAAAAACAAATGAGTTAGGGTTCCAAGAGTTGGCTGCCATCTACCCATTCAATGAGTATATATGGAGGCACCCAAAAGACTAAACTACCCTCACCTAATAACTAGGGATACAAGCCCCTCAAGGGCGGATTTGGAAGTCTTCGGAATTTCTTCATCCGACGGATGCCCGGCGACCACAACCTGCTTAATCTCGACGCAAGCCTTGCGATCCCGACGCGTGTCCTCCGCTTCGAAGCATCTTGACACCAGCGGCCAGAGCGGTCAGACCGCCCCCCTGGGCGGTTAGACCGGCCAGGGAGATTTGACCGGCCCCAGGCGGTCTGACCGCCCCTCCCCCGGGCGGTTGAACCGGCCGGGTGGCCGCACCTCCTCGTCGAGTCTTCGGCCTCGGTTTTGTGGCTCAATCGAGTAACCCGGTGGTTTTCGGTGAACCACCGCAAACCCCCGCGAACTCGGTGTAGCCTCCGCCAATCTCCACTCATGACTCGGCTCCCACGTAGTCCCGGCTCGCCCTTGGTTTTGAGGCTCTACCAAGAAACCGTCCACGACTTCATCTTGCTGCTCATGCCACCATGCGGCCCGCACTTGACCCCGCTGGCCACCGGGTCCCTCGAACGAAGCCTGCTTGTCTTCTCCACACCTGTAGGCCTCACCGGCAACGACCTTTCGCGTTTGTTCTTCACCTGCACCAACACGAGTCAAGCCGCAACCTGCACCTGCAATAATTAGCCAAGAATTAGTCCACACAACGTTGTTAATCACTCATCACACAAGGAAGCGACCATCCACCGGTCCTCGAACCACACATGGTCCTCAATGTGGTAGAATTTGAATCCTGCTTTTAATATATTCTGCCAAAGATACTATATATACTCTGTTTATATTCTGCTTCAGTTCAGTAACGGGCAAGAGACGAGGATTAACGAACCCGAGTCGCCTTTGTTATGGGAAAGAGACGAGGACTAATGAACCAGCGTCGCTTTTGTTTGCGGGCAAGAGACGAGGACTAACGAACCAGCGTCACTTTTGTTATGGGCAAGAAAATATGCAAAATCACGAACAGAATACATCATAAAAGACACGGATTAGAGCATATCCAAGAGTTTGCCAAATTTTACTTGGCAAATCTTGTGCTTTGCCAACTTCTAAAAAGATATGCCAAGTAAAAAAAGAGTTCATCTCCAACAATCTGGCATAATTTGACTTGCCAAATCCAGATCTAACTTACATCAGGAATCCTGAGAGAAAAAAGTTGATTTGCCAAACTGTTGAGATAATCACAAGCTTTGCAAGTGAGTAGGTAAATCAGACAAAAAATTCTATTGCACAGAGATAATCACAAAAGCATGTCTCTTGAGATGCAAAATCACACACATAGATTACAGTCATCATTGATACATCAGAACAAGGTTACAATGCGGCCACATCTTCATGACGCAATATGCAAAATCACACACACATAGATTACAGACATCATTGATACATCAGAACAATGTTACAATGCGGCCATATATTCATGACGAGATATGCAAAATCACACACACATATCGATCTTGCTCGCAGGTCGTCGATCTTGCTGCACGTGGTCATTGAACAAGCTCCATTTTTGTTGATGGCTTAGAGAGCTTATTCCTGGCTTGCAATTAGACCACAAAGCTTCCTAGCTAAACCTGCACTTTTGGTTTGCAAGAGCATTCCGCGAGTGGAAGGAGAAAGCTTAGGAAAAATAATGATCATTGGACACAAGATGAAGGATTGTTCATCTTGAAAACAGTGATCATTGGACACAGGATGAAATTGTTCATCCTGATGCCAGGAGGTTCTGGGCTACCTTCCCCGGACACAGCTGCGAGCATGGGGTATGTCACAAGAATTCTTCTCACAGCTGTGTTCAAGGGATGAGTAACCCAATCACCCCTATCACAAGAATTCTTCTAGCAACTGAGAGATCGAGGAGGAGGAAGAAGAGAGAAAAGCAAAAGCTTGCACCCTACATGATCTATTCTTTGCGCCCTAGATAGATCTAGATCTAGAGAAGAAGGAAGCAAGTGACTCGCTTAATTGTATCAAAAGAAGGAACCATATACTAGCTAGATCAAGATCTAGAGAAGAAGGAAGCAAGTGACTCACTTTATTGTATCAGAAGAAGGAACCATATAGCTAGATCTAGATCTAGAGAAGAAGGGAGCAACTTGAAGTGAGGAGGACCGATAGGGGTCGGTGCCTTTTTATAGAAAAAACAAGGAAGGCATAAGATCAAGAGCACAGGAACGGTCGGGAAGGTTCCCAAGACGGTCAATGCCGAAACTATTGCCAGTCAATGGCTGAGAGCAGAGATGCAGAGGTAGTGATTCCAATGTAGAATTAAATGATACGCGGAGTAACCAAGCATCATCTCCATTGGTGGTGTTTGGATGGTAGATGTTAGTGTTACTGTTAGTGGTAGTTTTTAACACCTCCAAATTAACACATAAGAAACTAACATCTTGGATGTTTGGATGGAGGTGTTAGTTTGCATTTGAATTAACTTTTCCAAACATTTGAAAAAGGAGAGGGAGAGAGAAAAGGGGTGGTGTCCACCGAACTAACACCAATTACTACCTCTTGGAGGTGTTAGTTTTTTGGGGGGTGTTAGTTCCAACTAACACCAAACTAACACATGTGTTTGGCTCCAAAGTGTTGGTTTTGGTGTTAGTTTGCTACAAACTAACACTAACACCTCCATCCAAACATAACCAATGTAGTCATCATCTCCAAAAAAGGAGGGGAAGGGATAAGATCAAGAGCAAAGGAAATGGGAAGAGGTTCCCAAGACGGTCAATGGCGAAACTGTTGCAAGGCAATGGCTGAGAGCACCGCTGCAGAGGTAGTGATTCCAATGTAGAATTAAATGATACACGGTGTAACGAAACGTCGTCTCCATTGCATACTTAAACCGTGTTTCGAAACAAATCTCTTGTATCTTTGTTCTCCTTCCAAAACAATTAGATCCCCTGCCCCTTCATCTCTACCTGCGAAAACAGCTACTGCCTACTCCTCATCGTCACCATTCCCGGTCGGAGACAGATAGCATGCCGGGAAGAAGCACGCGGCACCAGCCGTCGTCCTTGTTGGGCCTCCCTCAAGACCTTCGCATTGAGATTGCGGCGCGTGTCGGTGCGACAGCAGAGCGGCCCTTGGCTGACCTCTGCAGCCTATGCGGTACTTGCCCGACCATGCGCCACGTGTGCGGCCACGACGACATCGGTCGGCGTTTGTCGATTGAGGGGATACGAGATGAGATTTCTTAAGTGTGGAACCCCACTGCTTACAAAGCATTACTTGCTATGTTGAGCGGTCTCGGGAATCCAGAGGCTTGCTTCCTCTCCGGAATCAAAGCCTTTTTCATCGAACATAGGGGATACGATGTTATCCGGCACGCTGCTGAGGGTGGGCACGATGTGGTGGTCTATCTATACTCCATCTTGCTCTACGGAGACAATGGCAGTGCCGCCACTGACGACACCGTGAAGCGGTACATGAGGCGGGTCGCGGGTGGCGGCAGTACGACGTCGAGATGGCTGAGCAACGAGGGGTGTCTGCCATTGCGCAGGAAGGCCACGCGTGCGCTCCACTACTCGACTTGGAGCATTTGGGGTGAACCGCTGCCGCCTCCAGCACAGGTGCGCGGCGATCAGCTGTGCGCAGGCACCGGCGGCGGCTGCGGCGTGGAAAAATGATGGCTTCGAATTTCTCGGTTTTGCAGCGAAGACTGTAGGCTGCTGCGAAATGGTGAAGTTCGCACAAAGTATTACAGTAGGAAATCAGTAGTAGATTAGCTTTTGTATGATGCTCGAATTATCTGTGTAAAATTTTGGGAGAGCAGCAAATTCGGCGCGGGTTATCAGCCTAGCGTCGCTAATGGCTGTGGGGCCCAGTTTTATTCAAATGAAGAACAGTTCCCATTTCTCCTTTTAATCTGCAATCAAATGTTGTAACAAGTATTTCTTCATTATTATTAGTCTGAATTTGATATTTTTTTCTAAATTTTGTCTAAAATCACCATCTATTCATTAATTTCATTGTTTAGTGTACATTCTGTTTGTTGAGTGATGTTTATATGCCTTATTTTGTTCTTTGTAAGTACAACATACAAATAATATTTGTTTTACAGCACCATTAGTGATGGAACTTTACATTTCGTAAGCTTAAGGTGAACACAAGGTTTTGTTAAGTTTCCGAATGCATATGAGTTCAAACACGTTGCAAAGTGTCGAAAACTTCAATGTTCAAGCAAACATTCTAGGAAACTATGTGAGAGATGTAGACATTTGTACACAAGTATATTATTCCTTCATTGATACCATTTGAAATTTTGAAGACAAATTTAGGTACGCAAATTATGTTTCCAAGTCAATTTGTAGATTTTTAGAGCAAATTTGATGTTATTAGAATTATTATATAATTACCATCGGGTGCAAAATAAAATATATGAAGTTTGGGCACACAAGTATGACTGTTGATATCTTATTCAAATACTGAATTTCCAAATACGAATTGTTCGTATTTTTTTGTTTTTAGGTATTGTTTTATGGGCTCTAATAATTCAGGGAAGCAAGTTTCATTCCAAAAAAAATTGTGACAGGACCACGCATCAGCGTCAGCAGCCAATATAAAAAAAGATAACTGTTGCCTTCCCGCACAGACCAAACTGCCAACAAATGCAATACGGGTTCACTAACCATCGTCGCCAATGACACTGGCCCACGCGTCAGCGTCAGCAGGCTAACCTGCATATGCAATGACTACTCTAATAAGATCTAATTCATCACAACAGATCTCCAGTTCATCACAACAGAACACCATTGATCACAACGCGATTGGATCTACTCGTGTATATTAGATCGAGTTCATGACATACAAAATCTAACAGCCAAACTAATTAACTAAGCAGTTCATGTACAAGAACCTGACGAAGACACAAAAGCACACACACATTATTGTTACTAATTGGTAGAGGAGTCTATCAATTAGTCGGAGTCCCGCCGTCGTCGCCGCCGTGGCTGCCGTCGTCACCGTTGTGGCTGCCGTCATCGCCATCGGAGCCGCCGCCGTCGAAGAAGAAGTGGCGGCGGGTAGCCCGCTTGACCATGGGGAAGTTCTCAAGTTTCTCAGCCAACCCATGGATCTTGAAGGCGAGACCTTCACAGTCGGGTCCTTGTACACATCATGATGCGCCTTGATGTCGAAGGCGTCGCCAACACCTCAGGCTTTCTGAAGGCGCTCCTAAGCAGCTCGACGGCGAACTTATTGCGTCGAAGAGCGGTTCCTCGTTGGCATCCTTGGCCGTCGGCTCCTTCCCCAACTTCTTCCGACGGCGGCTTTCGTCGTTGTCCTCCCTTCTTCCCCGCTTCAACGGCGGTGGGCTCCTCGACGCCATCTCCTCCTTCTCTCGGTGACTGAAGATTTGTAGTGGTGAATCGCGAGGAGGAAGAAGAAGTGAAGAAAAAGATGATAAGCTTATGGAAGAAGCAGGGGAAAGCAGGGGAGGGCAACTGGGCTTGGGAGTTATATTGGCAAGACGCGAAACCGTCAGGCGCCTCTGCCCCCACGCACTACTCCATTACTGCAAGTACGTGCCATTCGATTGTGCATCGGGCTCCGCCTCAGGCGCAAAGCCACGCGTCACCTTTCACTTACGCGAGAAGGAAAAGGGGCGCGACAATGATGTCGGGCCCACTTGTCAACGGCAGCAGCCAAACTGCGGCACCTTTTCAATTTTCATTTATTGTTTTATTACGACATGGCCGAGGTGCCATCTTCAACCTTCAACCCTTGAGCTCGTCGCCTCCTTCAACTTCAATCCTAGTCTCCAACTTCACCCCTCTTCAACTTCAATCCTCCTTGCCAACTTCATCCCTCGTCGTCGCCAACTTCAACCCTCGTCGCCATTCAAATTCCAAACCCCGTCGCTGTGCTATTTCTTCCCCTTCTCCTTGATGGTCGCGGTGTCCTTGATGCTCCTGCTGCCAGATGAACTTCTCGCCAAGATCATGATCCACTCCATCAAGGATGTGGTCATTTTCATTTTCTGAACCTTCGCAATAAAATCTGCAGCACCTTCCGGCGCATCTGCAACTCCGATGAGGTCGAGGACAATTATCCGGAGGCATCGTGCTTCGAGGGGATGGAGAGGTTGATGAGGCGGCAGAACTCCGATAAGGGTCTGAAGGTCATCGGAGATGCTGCTACTCAAGACACCAATGCCAAGTACTTCTTAGCGATGCTGAAGTACCGTTGCAACCCGGCGGACCCCAAAGCCATGGCACTGTTCCAGGAAATCAGCGGTGGCCCGTCGCCCCCTGACGGCCGGTGGAAGAACCCCAACCTGCGGCAGCGGCTACACTACCTTGTCAAGCAGGATCTCTGTTGACGGATAAAAGATGTATCCCTCTACGATCCGCAAGCGTACGGACCTGCACCTTTTTCACCACGAGATTCCCAAGGTTCTTGTCAATCCGCGGAGCAAGGGGATTACAAGTGTTCGATCTACCTTTACACTCTAGCTACTCAAACCCTGACTATGATTAAACTAGAAAACAACTAAACTACACTAGAGAGAATTATTAAGCTATCAAGATAAAAGACACTCGCCCATGGGTCTACTATACTAGAGCATGCAATCGCTTTAAACATGAAAACCAATCTAATATATTGGGCGTTGTGACCACGGTTTCGCCCTTTCCCTCCTCTCGTACTGTCACTACGCGAAGGTATTCGTGACTAGACCTATGATGGACACAGCGTATTGAATGGATCCAAGGAAGCATTGGAGCTCTACTCCATTTACTGCATGCTAGCTAACCTTAAGCAATAAAGTATATCCAACACAGGATGATAGATAGATAATCCAACATAGTACGATTACATCTCAAGATCGATTACAACCCATGGACGAATAAGGAGATTACCCCATCAAGGTGCTAGACATAGCACCGTTGATCATGGTCACCCTTCCGACGGTGTCTTCCTTCTTCTCCACTTGTGGGTGCTTCCTTCGAGGTAGTTGATCTCCCTCCGGAGATCTCCCTCCTCTCTCTCTAGCTTGTGGATGGCCTTCTGGTGCGAATGGCTCTCTCCCTTGCGAATGGCGGTGCCTTTAGGGTTTTAGGGTTGAAGATCCTTCGGGTGCAAGGAAAGGGGGGCCGAACCGACGCTGGAAGTAGGCTGTGCCGACCGACATGGGCCGACCGGCCCAGGCCCATTTCGGCCCGGTTCGGTCGCCCCATCGCTCCCATGGGTCCTCAGGTGATTATGCACTTTTCCCCCTCCACTTGCATGATTTTGACGATGTCATCCTGCGTCCAAGATGGAGGTTCTCCGTGCATGAAGTTCCGTCTTTTACGCTTCAATCCTTGGGGGTGTTCCTACGTAGCACTTCGGTCCTTGCCACGATTGGAAGTGATTTCATCAAGCTCATGAACACGAACAAGACTCCGTAAATGCTTCTTTGAACATGTTGCGAATCCGTCCTTTATGTCCATGTTTTCTTACATAAACAAAACACTTCCAAATGCATGCACATAGATGAACTTGTTATATGATTAGTGTGCCTAGTGGCGGGTTAGTTCCATAAACAAATCCAAACCAAAGTGTAATGAACATATTTGGTGTACCAAAGTACACCGTCAACATCTCCCCCACGCTTAGCTCTTGCTCGTCCTCGAGCAAGTACTCGTAAAAAAACTTCGTCCAAGGTGTTGTAATCATGTTCCGCTAAATATTTCTTCACAATCTTTACCACATCAAGATTTACCCCACAACTCAAACTCTTCACTCGAAGTCTTCAATTTCAGCCACGCTTACTTCTTTGCTTCCATCAGAAGGTTTTTATGATTTTTTTAAAAACAAAATTCCTGCAACAATTATTAGACAAAACCTTTCTCCAAGCTCTCTCAAGTCGCTCATATGAGGTGGCTATCCTAAACTAATTTTATAAAACTCTCACCTCCCATAAATCTCTCATATAACGTATTAAGTGGAGCTATAGGTAGGTCTAGTGCAATCAACACAAATATTGTCATACTAAGAACTTCCTCTAATGGTTGCTTACCTTTCAAAGCCAATGATCATGAGAATAAACCATATGTAGGGATATCAATGATGAGAAGATTTAGAATGGTGGACATGTGCAAGGGCAATAGAAAATTATGACTACGAGGCACCGATGACGTCCTCATTGTCGGATTGCACATGGTTGGAAAAAGAATGAAAGTTTCATCTCTCAACAACGTGGCATCCTTCCTTGCACTTTTATTTTTTTCTTTCACTTGATTCATTCTCTCTCATATCTTTCTTGCCACTCCTCTTCCCTCTTTTTATTCTTTTTCTTTCATTCTTTCATACACATATATATTTTTTTCTCTTTCTTTACTTTTCTATTATTATTTTCTTTCTTTCTCTTCCGTACTCATACTTTTTTCTTTATTTTTCCCTCTCTTGACATCTTTTCAAAGCTCTCAACTCTTCTCTTTCTTGCATGCATACAATCTGAAATTTTAAATAAACCATGCTAGAGATGAGACGAAACTTTGAAAGTAGGTTGTGTTCAAGGAATGTGATGTACAAAAGAGATGTATAGGTTCGGGTATGGAATTCGGCGATGTACGGGACTTCCGATGTGAAAATCACGTTACCGAATACATGACAAGGCTAGCAACAAAAGATAAGCACAAGAACATGATCATTGCTCGAAATTAAAACTCCCAAGAGAGAAGGATCCTAGCCCAACTCAGCGTGCTAATCACACTTATGATGGTGCAAAAAATAAATTGGCTTTGTATAGGATTTTTTCTTGCTCTCAACTTGGAAAAAGAGGTTTTGCTAACCTTTATTACAAGATTTTTTAGATAATTTTCAGAACTGAAATCCTCCAACTTTTAGCATCGAACATAGCACAACCAACATGTGAAGCTCAAGATCGAAGTGTGGTATGGGTACTTTTAGAAGTAGCAATTCCACTAAGCACCGTGGTAAACGTTTTTCAAACCACACACTTATGTTCATATATCAAGAATTAAAGATAAACAAACAAGTGAATAAAGATAAGCATCACATAAGACACAAAATTTAAAGACTCTTTTTATTTCATTTTCTTTGACTCAACACTAATTTAAGACACTTCAAACTTGCAAAAATTTAAAAACACACTCAAAAACTAAAGACTCTTAAACTCTAAGACTCTCTTGAAAACTAAATTGAACCAAACTAACTTGAAGGTCAAAAGCTAAAAGGCTAGCTAGCTAGCTCTCCGCCACGCTTGAAACATACGACGTCCTCGTCGTATCTTATAAAAAATCCTAAGGGGGAAAACTAAACCTAGTGGTACTTTCCACAACTACAACAACACTTGCCCCTCATGTTCCCAACCATGCCCAAAAGTTTATGCATGTTGCAGTTCAGGAACTTGTAGTCGTCTTCGACCACGCGCTCCAAATCCTCCATACGCTGCCTCATCGCCTCCATGGCTTGGAAACATTCGTCGACCGATGCGTAGAGCTCCGAGATGGAGTGATGGCAAGCCGCACAACACATCGGATGCATCCCGAAAGGGTCTTGATCGCTAGGGTCTCCGCCGTCGTCGCCGCTGTCGTCGCCATCACCATTGTCGTCACCGTCGTCGTCGTTGCCGCCGCCATTGGGGCCTTCGGGAGACTTCTCTTAGGGCACCTCTTCCCAAATGTAAAGATCATTATCGTCTCTTCCGGCAGCCGCCCACGAGCTCGGGCTACGATCGTCAGAGTAATCGCTACCCCCATAGTCCTTAGGCTTGGGCGACACCTCCTTGTAGTCCTTCCGCCTCATGCCACAGATGCGCGCCGACCTTCGAACGGGCGTAGGGACCTTCTCTTCTTCGACGGGGTTGCGAGATGCGATAGCTCCAGTCGGGACACGCCCTCCGCAATGGATGTGGGCGGTCCTCTTGATCTCGACGGGTAGCTTGAGCTCGCATCGCTTCACCTCCTCCATCGATGGCTCATTGGCGCTTTGCTTCAACTCTAAGCTCCTCAGGGACGCCATGGCTGCTGCGTGGGTGCAAAATATTGCTTGATGGGATGGATTCTCGAGCTCCCAATTCGGCCAAATAAATAGTTCGAAGAGGAAAACCCTAGGAACCTCAATTTCCTTATTCAAACTTCCCTCTAAATTTTCTGACCGAAGAAGGAAGTCGAAAAAGAGCAATTCGGGCAAACACCGGGGCAAACCACCACCGGGACCCACCTAGGCCGGTCAGACTGGGCCGGCCAGCCCACCCTGTTCCGGGGGCCGGTCCAGTTTCCCGTGTACCACCCTTTTTCGCTTTCTCAGCCCATGGGAAAAGTTGGACCAGTAAATCTTCGCGAGAAACTCCAGAAAATTAAAGGAAAAAACTATTTACAAAAATCCATGCCTTGTTTTTCGTCCTAGGCCGGACGTTCGGGCTCTTCTTCCATGGTGAAGACATCAACATGGTGAAGGGGTACAACGTCGGGTTCGTAGTAAACCTTAAGCCATTGATCATTCACCATAAATTGATCACCCTTCACATCCATAATGGTTATCGCTCTGTTGGACAGCACCAAATGCACAACATAAGGTCCGTCCCACATGCTTTGCAATTCCCCCTTTCCGAAGGTTTTAAACATCAAATTGTAGAGGAGGACCTTATCTCCTTCTTTAAACTCTTTTTTCTTTAACCTTTTATCATACCATCTTTTGATTCTCTCTTTGTATATTCTTGCATTTTCATATGCTTTCAACCTCATCTCCTCTAGCTCGCTTATTTGAATTCTTCGTTTCACCACCGCGGCATCGAGATCAAGGTTCATCTCTTTAATCGCCCAATATGCTTTATGTTTCAACTCAACCGGAAGGTGGCAAGCTTTTTCATAGACGAATTGATAAGGGGTCATACTTATCGGTGTCTTGAACTCCGTTCGATAAGCCCACAAAGCTCCGTCTACTTTCTTTGACCAATCCTTGCCTCCCTTCTCTATGGTTTTGTTGAGGATGCTTTTTAATTGCCTATTCGACGTTTCCGCTTGTCTGTTGGTTTGTGGATGATAGGCTGTAGAGACCCTATGTTCAATTCCCAACTTGGACAAACACTTTTTGAAATTCTTCCCGGTGAAGTGAGTTCCTCCATTGCTTATCAAGATTCCCAGTGTACCAAAACGAGGAAAAATCACGTTCTTGATCATAGTAATGGACTCCTCCATGGAAGCTTTACGACATGGCACAGCCTCTACCCACTTGGATACATAATCAACCATGACTAGAATATACTCATATCCGTGTGAGTTTTTAAAAGGCCCCATGAAGTCTATACCCCACACATCGAATAAATCGATTTGTAGATTGTATTTCAAAGGAATAGAATTTCTTTGACAGATGTTTCCGATTTTTTGGCATTCGGGGCATGATGCAACATATATTTTAGTATCTTCATGCATCTCCGGCCAATAGAATCTGCTCGACCACACTTTTGCTTGGGTCCTAAAATGGCTATAGTGTCCACCGTACTCCGTCGAGTGGCACTTTTTCAAGATTTCTAGCCTCTCTTCTCTTGGCACACATCTTCTCATGACTCCATCATTCCCAAGTTTGAAGAGGTACGGTGCATCCAAAAAGTACTTTTTATTTTCGGAGATTATCTTCTTTTGAGAGTTTTTATCTAGATGATCAAGAGGCATCTTCCTAATCACTCGAATGATATCAATCATCCAAGTGTCTTTATCGAGCACTCGGTAGAGGTGGTCATCTCTCATCTTATCTTCTATGGGCTCTTTATCATCTTGTCCACGATTCATCCTAGACAAATGATCGGCCACAACATTCTCCACCCCCTTCTTATCACGAATTTCAACATCAAATTCTTGGAGAAGAAGGATCCAACGAATCAAACGTGGTTTAGAGATACTTGATGGCTGCGTGATCGGTGTAAATAATGACCTTCAAGTTCACGATGTAAGATCTGAATTTTTCGAAGGCGAATACCGCCGCTAACAACTCCTTTTCTATAGTGGCATAGTTTAATTGTGCCCCATAAAGAGTTTTTCTAGCGTAGTAAACGGTGTGAACTTGGCCTTCCTTTCTTTGACCCAAAACCGCGCCTACGGTGTAGTCACTTGTGTCACACATGATCTCGAAAGGTTGGCTCCAATCCGGAGGTTGAATAATGTGAGAACTCACCAATGCACTTTTCAAGGTCCGGAATGCCGCTAGGCACTTCTCATCAAAGTCAAAAGCCACATCATTTTGAAGGAGATGCGTTAAAGGCTTAGTGATCTTCGAGAAGTCCTTAATAAATCTTCAATAAAATCCGGCATGACCTAAAAAGCTCCTCAAGGACTTAACATCCGTCGGAGATGGGAGTTGCTCAACCGTCTCTACCTTAGCCTTGTCCACTTCAATGCCTCTCTCGGATATAACATGTCCGAGCACTATGCCTTGCTTAACCATAAAGTGGCACTTTTCCCAATTCAACACCAAGTCTACCTCCGCACACCTCGTGAGGACCTTATCCATGTTTGCCAAGCAATCCATTAATGTCTCCCATAAACGGAAAAATCATCCATGAACACCTCGACAATTTCTTTAATGAATTTCGAGAATACGGCCATCATGCAACGTTGAAAAGAGGCTGGAGCGTTGCATAGACCGAAGGGCATCCTTTTATATGCAAACGTTCCATAAGGGCATGTAAACGTTGTTTTGTGTTGATCGTCCGGGTGAATGGGAATTTGCATGAACCCCGAGTACCCATCAAGAAAGCAAAAATAAGTGTGGTTTGCTAATCTCTCGAGCATCTCGTCGATGAACGGTAGGGGGAAGTGATCTTTCTTCGTTGCCTTGTTAAGCTTCGATAATCGATACACATTCGCCACCCGGTCATGGTTCTTTGCGGTATCAATTCATTCTTCACCATGGTTAAACCTCCTTTCTTTGGTACACAATGTACCGGGCTTACCGATTCGCTATGCGGAACCGGGTAGATGATTCCGGCATCAAGTAACTTGATGACCTATTTCTTTACTACCTCTCGCATGGCATGAGTTAGCCTCCTTTGGTGGTCCACTACGGGCATACATTGGTCTTCCATTGGTATACGATGAGTGCAAGAGGCCGGGCTAATACATTTGAGATCATTAATCGAATATCCAATCACCTTCCTATGTTTTTTCAATAAAATCAGCAACTTCTCATTTTCTTCGTAACTCAACTCGTCTCTCACAATGACCGGATAAGTCTTGTCTGGGTCCAAAAATCCGTACTTTAATCCTTTGGGCAAAGGTTTAAGGTCTACCTCAGGCACTTGTGGCTCCTCAGGTTTAATCTCTCCTATGTCCTCGAATTTTTCTTCCTCCACTCACCCATCTTGTGGTTCTAAGCCTTTTGTCGCTTCTTCTAGCTCTTCATCTTGTTGATCATTAATTTTATTTTCCATTGCTCTTTACAGCGGGTCTCTAAGGGTTTCAACAAAACAAAGACTATCTACCTCCTCTACTTCGTCTTCGGGAGGAAAGGGTGTAGGGTGTTTAGAAACGCGAAGAAAGTTATATGTGTACTTATTTCCATTAAGGTTCATTGTTACTTTTCCTATTCCGGCATCCAACACGGCATTAACCAACTTAAGAAAGGGCCTACCTAGGATTATGTGATCATGATTACTAGGGTAAGCATCAATAATAAAGAAATCAGTTGGTATACATTTTCCAGAGATTTTTACATTCATGTTGCAAGCAATACATAGAGGTCTAATAGTTCTACCATCTCCTATGATTAATTTTGTTGATGTTGGAGCTAAGTCTAGGTTGTGGTCTTGAACTTTATTGTAAATTTTAGAAGATGGGACACTTACTTGGGCTCCGATGTCACATAAAGCTTTGCATTGAACTCCGTTGATCTCGCAACTCAAGTGTGGTGCCATCTTCTCTTCTTCGGATCCTATCGCGTAAACTTCAGCGAGGCAAGCATACGGTGATGCTTCGGGCTTGATCCCCATGATTCTTTTCACCTCGGCTATGTATTCCGGATCCACTTCATCATCTCCAAAGAGCTTTTGAAAGATCTCACCGGTGATTTCAAGGTCGTATGAATCTTCCTCTTTCTTTTTTGGTGGAAAATCCACTTCCAATGCTCTTGCCATCCCCTTTTGATTAGGGAACGGTCTTCTCTTGTCGAATACTTCTCCGTAATCGATTGAAACCAAATCCATTGGTTCGAACTCCCTTAGTGGCTTCGCATTTGACATGCTCCTCTTGTTTGTTTCATTTGATACAGCAAAGTCAACGCTTGGGGTAGTCCTTGACTTGATGTGTTCTTCTTCAAGCTTTTCCGGGATTGCCTCCTCTTTTGTGACTTCCGGGGTTGCCTCTTTAGAAAATTCAGCGCACTTCTTCATCCTTGAATTATATTCCGGCTCTTCCGCAAGTCTTGTTTCCCAATCGCTTCGCATGGCAGCCGTTTTACTAATTTTTTGTAGAAGTTGGGCGGCTTTCGTGAGTGTTTTCTTCATGAGATCCCCACCTGCACACATTTGGACGTGTTGCATGCAACTAGGGGTTAGGGAAAAGAAAAATGTATGCAAGAGTACGTCACCAGAGAAGCCGAGTCTTGGTCCTTGTTCGATCAACTCATTAAACCTATTCCAAGCTTGGTCTATCTCTTCCTCTTCTCCTTGCATGAAAGTGATCACTTGCCTCCTTAGATGTTGAACCTTGCTAATTGGAAAAAACTTCTTGCAAAACTTCTTTGTCAACTTGTTCCAATTGCCTTCAACTTCAAAGGACGCAAACGAATACCATGTCTTTGCATTGCCGGCAAGTGAGTTGGGAAAGAGATTCCATTTGAACCATTCATCGGGGACTCCTTCTTGGCGCACCGTATTGCATATCGTCGTGAAATGCCTTATATGTCTATATGGGTTCTTCCGAAACCATCCCTTTAAACGGGTTTGCCACCACCATCTCGATGATCTTGGATTTGATTTCATACTGGGTCACTTCGAGCTTCGAATCCGACTCTTGTACTCTTATGTCTTCACATCGAGGGCTAGCGTAATCCCTTAGTGATTTCTCCGGTTCTTCCACAGGTTGATTGATCAACGCCATCTAGACAAGAAGATAAAAACAAAAACAAAAAACAAACAAAGTGGTTTTTTAGATAATATGTGTTAGATATAGCAAATAAAAGATAAACTAAATATAAAACTAAGTTAAATGCAAACCAAACAGTGTAAACTAGCTTGCTCCCTGCCAACGGCGCCAGAAAAGGGGCTTGTTGACGGATAAAAGACGTATCCCTCTACGATCCGCAAGCATACGTGTTAACACCAAAATTTGGTAAGGAGTCCGACTTGTGGGTCCGGTTTGATAAAGAGTCCGTCCGGTGGAAGGAAGGATATTTTCGTGAGATATTCGGCGAGAGAGATCTCGGTCGGCTATCCGCTCCGGTTCGGCAAAGGAACAGTAGAGCTGATTTTGCGGGATTGGACGGTGACGTGGCTCAATCAGGGGAGACGAATGGATGGATAGGCGATCGAGCTTAGAGATAAGTTAGGCAATGAATCCATTCGCAGTTGTACTCATCGGGGTATAAATATGACCCCTGAATGTATGTAACACACACAATCATTCCTCAATACACACCGGCCTTACGCCAAACCCTAGAGTCCTTGTCGTGTCATCGAGTTCTTCGAGAGGGCCATTCGATCCGTCGACCTCCGTGAGTACCGGCAACCTTGTATCATGTCTAGTATCATGCGGTGGATTTAGATCTGATGCAAGTAGTCTTGATACCATGCTTCGTGTCATGCGGTAGATTCAAGCTTGGTTCAAGAGGGTTTCTTGTTAGATCATGAGTCATGCGGTAGGCTAAGGTCTAGCTTGAAGCTAGTTATCGGCTCTATTGGATTTTTGGCAAGATCCAATAGATTCATTAAGTTACCCTGTGTTATCATGAGTTTTGCTTTATGTTTTAATTCATGTAACACATCTTTTCCCAATCTAGATGGGTTTGGATCGGTTTGTATCTCTTTTATGATCCTTGTTCGAGTAGATTTCATATTTTAACACGTGGATCTTGTGCTTTCCGATGGCTGAAACCGAATCGATCTAGGTTGTGACGTGTTGCGGGTTCAAGCTTGCTAATGTTTGTATAAATCTTGAAAGAGCCGGCTATCATGCGGTACATGCAGGTTTTTGGGTTGCTTTGGAGTTAGTCATCCGGTGGATTAGATCTCAAATCAATCTGATAGATTTATTCACGTGGTAATGTTTGTTCCTTCTTCATGGACCCCGAATCGGTACGTTCGGCCGCATTCGGTTATGTTTCTTCACGAGTAGAACACGTGCGTTATTCATGCTTTAAATGATGTGTGCTTTTAGCTTTCCATATTTAGATTGTATCATGCGGTGGATAGATCTATTTGTGGAAAGTGGTACGGTTTTTCATGCAAGTTGTATCATGCGGTGGATAGATTTGTTTGATATCGTACCCGACGGGTTTTAAAGTAACTAGACATGCGGTAGACTAGTGCTTTGGATCTATGCATGCTTGTTTAATACATGATCATGTTCGTGCTTTACTTTATTTATTTATTTAATGCTAATCTTCATGGGGATCGGTCATGGTCTTGTGCACATGCATCCTTGTTCAAACAAAGACCGATCACTGTCATGCTTACGTCATCCATTCGGCAGTGTTACTTTTTCCCCTTTGCGGTCTCCCGAATGGTTGTAGTTCTTTGGCAGATAGCTTTCTATAGCTATGTGTCATCTTATGTGGCTTCTTGGCCGTAAATATGGAACTGTCTGGTACGACCCGGCAAGTTCCAAGCTTTGATATCTAACTGCTTTATCTTTTGTTAACTTTCAGGAAAAATTGACTGGCACGTCTTTCGCTCTCTGCGCGTGTGAAGCCAGCTTTGTTCGGCTTGCTGTGTGATTGGCGTTGAGTGCACTTTTCGCGTCAACACACTTTTTGGCACGCCCAGTGGGACCACAGCCGAATTGGTTCAAGATGCCTGAAATCTCAGACCTCATGGATGTCAACCTCGAAGATCTTTCTCCAGAGCAGCAGCAGGAACTCCAAGACGTCGTGGACCGGTTTCGGCGAAGTGTCGATGTCGTTTAAGAAGAATAGAAGTGGCGTCTCGTATCCGAAGAACGAGATGCCCAGTGGTGCTGCCTGCCGTGAGAGAGCGATGCCACATCTCGGCAGGGAAAAGGAGGAATGCACGCGAGTATTCCAAGAATCGACAGATTACATGCTTACCAAGCACAACAAGGCTTTCCTCGGGTCGCTCCAACGGATGATGGTGGCCATCTTTGGCCCGGCATGGAGCAAGTGTTCGGCAAGGCGCCCGGTCCGCAGGAGCACCGTGAGCCGGGGTGAGTCAAGCTCTCGGCCGCCGCTACGGAGCCGGCCACGGCGGGATCCTCCTCGCAGCTCCGAAGCCAAGCGTTCCAACCTCCTCCGCGGGCGCCGGCGGGCGCCCGCTTCGGCCCCCGTTGCAAGCTTCGGGAAGTCGGCCCGGTCCCGCCGCCACCATAGAGCAAGATAGGTCGGCCCCGTGCAATGGCACGAATCCGTACCAGCCTACGTACGGAGACCTAGCGTTCGGCTCGTCGGGGCCCCACTTGATCCCGGCGGAGGATTGCTCCGTCGACCAACTGGCTCCAGAAGAATTTGTACGGCGGTGGATATCATGAAGTGGGGAACTACGGAGCGTTTGATGCCTTCCCGCACCCAGGATACGCGCGCCCGCACGCGCGCAAGAGGAGGACGCCCTGGCACGCAAGATGGCCGAATTGATGCAAAATCAGTTCGGCCTCAAGCCAAAGATGCCAGGACCCGCCTATAGGCCGTCGTTCCCAGAATGGTACTACAATGTGCTCTTGCCACCAAGGGTGAAGCCGCCAACAGAATTCACAAAGTTCTCGGGGCAAGACGAGACGAGCACGGTCGAGCACATCGCTCGTTACCTCATGCAGCTTGGGGAGTGCTCGGCCGAGGAGACGTTCAGGGTTCGCTACTTCCCCGCCTCACTGACAGGTCTAGCGTTTCAGTGGTTCTCGTCCCCGCCCCCGAATCGGTGGCCGGATGGAAGGACTTGGAGCGGAAATTCCACGCTCATTATTTCGGCGGCAGCCTCCGAGAAGAAGTCGATTGATCTCGCCACCCCGAAGCAAAGGCACGGCGAAACACCGCCGGAATTTCTTAGAAGATTCGGGGAAGTCAAAGGCATGTGCTTCTCGCCGAACTTGCCACATGATCGGTTGGGCGATATGGCCGTCGCCGGGATGTTGCCGGCCGTGCGCGAGAAGCTATTTGGGATGGAATTTGAGAACCCGGGCCGCTATCGCGAGTTGTCTCCGATGAGCAATCGTGCATATGGCCTCAAGAAGGACCCCAAATTTGGCAAGCAAGCACGACGTCGGCCGACATCTACAACCGAGTTCCTAGACAAAGCCGATCTGTTCGAGGATTCTGAGGATGAATTGGATGTAGCTGCAGCAGAGATCATGTGGGGTAAGGAGCCCTTGACAATGAATCGGCCCGGGTCAAGCGTACCAAGGGGACTTATGACTTTGACATCACGAAGGTCGATAAGTTGTTTGAGCTCTTAGTGAAAGAAGGCCGAATCAAGCCGCCCGAGGGGCATTCTATGCTTCGGCCCGATGGAGTTAAAGCAAAACGTTACCGTGGCTTCCATGACAGGGATTCACACTCCATCAACGATTGCGGTGGTCTTCGTGATGAGGATCCGTAAGGCCATCCAGGAGGGTCACCTCAAATTCGATAACAAAATGAAGTTGGATGGCCACCCCTTTCCTCGTAACATGCTCGGCTTTTCCGTCAACGTGATAACAACCGAGGAGAAGGGAAAGGTCAAGGTCCTGACCTCAACCAGGTCCAAGCAAGGTGGAGCAGTGGACCCAGAGCGCCAAGTGACTCTGGAGCAGATGCAAGGTGACGCCCCCCGCGTTCTTAAGAGTCACATTGAGGTCGGGGAATCATCTAGAGCTAAGCCCAGGGTGACATCGCGCATTCTCCTCAACAAATGGCAGCGCCAAATAGAGAAAGAGCGTTACCAGAAGCGGCGCTACGAGGAGGAGCGCGCGAGCCGAAGAAGAGGCGCGCGAAAGGGACCAGAACGGTACACGCGCGAGCGGAGCGCGCGCACGGGGATGCGCCTTCTTCGGGCATTGGCCGGAATGAGGGCTTAAAGCCGCCCACGCCGAAGAACTCGTTCCGAATGCAAGGATGTGTATGTTGAGTACGGGCGGCAGAAATCGCCAATCGCCGATCCGTCCTCGAGAGACTTGGAAGGATCCACCCTAATGGGGATCGGCGCCAAAAAATTGAAGTCATCGATCATCCCGGAAGCGCCAAGCCGATCTCGGTGGGCCGATCAAGAAGATGACGAGGTCGACTACATCCGGCGTAAGAGGCAGTGGTGCCCGCCCGGCCTA
Organism: Cenchrus americanus; assembly: GCA_947561735.1. Classification (NCBI taxonomy): domain Eukaryota; kingdom Viridiplantae; phylum Streptophyta; class Magnoliopsida; order Poales; family Poaceae; genus Cenchrus; species Cenchrus americanus. The sequence goes on from OX387240.1 coordinate 141,574,091, forward strand.
CGCAAGAGTCGAAGAGACGGGTCTAGCGCTTGAGGAACCGTGAATTGAAGCAGGCGGGATCCGGACGAGGCGATGTGGCGCCCCAAGGACCAACCCGAGGGATCGAAGCGTTCGGCTCCGAAAGCATGCATGGTATACTTCCTGCCGAACGAGTTCATGGCTCCTGCTAACCAGGTTATGCAGGAGGAAGCTTCCTTCGACGACGAGCAGACCGAGGGGATGATGGCACAGCCTGGGTGCCGGCCAAACAGCCATCTTCGACAAGCCGGCCAAGAATCGTCATATGAGGCCGCTATACTTGAGGGGATACGTCAATGGCAAGCCATTGACCAAGATGTTCGTCGACGGTGGAGCGGCAGTCAATGTAATGCCGTACACCACCTTCAGGAAGCTTGGCATGGGCCCGAGCGATTTGACGCCTACAAGCATCATCTTGAACGACTTCGCCGGGAACCCCTCAGACACCAAGGGATGTGCTCACGTGGACTTGATGATCGGGTCCAAGACGCTACTCACCACCTTCTTTGTCATCGAAGGCAAAGGAGCCTACGACCGCTCGCTTGGGCGGTATTGGATTCATGCTAATCGTTGCGTCCCCGTCCACCATGCATCAACGCCTTATCCAATGGGTGGACGATGAGATCGAGGTCGTCCGGGCAGATGACTCCGTGAGTGTGGCCAACATGGAACCAGCCCTTCCGGGAATACCAAGGCATCGATTGTTTCTCGGGGAAAGATCGGGGAGAAGGTCCCGTTGAACCCGTCGGCGAGTGATCAACGTACCGATTCAAGCGATCGGCTCTTATAGTAACTTTTAATGGAGAACCCCGTAGATGGCACCGATGGCAAATTAGGGCGAGGATTCATGTCGGGCCGATAAACCGGAAGAAGTTGATATTGGAAGCGGTGATAAGCCAAGGCCGACGTTCATCGGTGCAAATTTGCGACCCGGACTTCGGGGGGAATTTAATTGAGCTTCTCAAAGAATATAAGGATTGCTTCGCCTGGGATTACTCGGAGATGCCTGGATTGGATCGTTCCATCGTCGAGCATCGGTTGCCAATCAAGCCTGGTTTCAAACCATATAAGCAACCACCCCGGAAAATCTACAAGGATGAAGTATTGGCCGATGTGAAGAAGGAAATTGAAAGATTACTTGACGCAAACTTCGTTCGGCCATGCAGATATGCGGAGTGGATTTCTAACATCGTCCCTGTGTACAAGAAGAATGGAAAAATGAGGGTTTGCATAGATTTCAGGGACCTGAACAGAGCTACTCCCATGGATGGATACCCGATGCCTATTGCCGATTTGTTGATTGATGCCGCCGCTGGACACAAGGTGATTAGTTTCATGGATGGCAACGCGGGATACAATCAGATCTTCATGGCAATAGAAGACATTTCAAAAACGGCCTTTAGATGTCCTGGTCATATAGGCCTGTTTGAGTGGATAGTCATGACATTTGGGTTGAAAAATGCCGGTGCAACCTATCAACGGGCCATGAATTACATTTTTCATGAGTTGATCGGCAAAACTGTGGAAATCTACATTGATGACGTGGTGATCAAGTCCTTAAGTCATGACACCCATTTGGAAGATGTGAAGAAGACCTTAGAGTGCACCTGGAAACACGGTTTGAAGATGAATCCAAACAAGTGCGCTTTTGGGGTATCAGCTGGAGAATTCTTGGGGTTTTTGGTCCATGAAGGGGGGATTGAAGTTGGCAAGAAGAGCATGAAAGCCATTGATGAAGTTGCTCCTCCAACCAACCACAAGGAATTGCAATCACTGCTCGGCAAAATCAACTTCGTGAGAAGATTCATCTCAAATTTATCACAGAAGGTGTTGCCATTCTCTCCATTGCCGAAGCTAAAGAAAGATTAGAAATTCACATGGGGTGACGAACAACAAAAGGCTTTTGATGAGATCAAGCAAGACACGAAGGAGCCGCCGGTGTTGGTTCCTCCTCGCCTAAACAAGCCTTTCAGGTTGTACGTGGCGGCCGATACCCAAACCATTGGATCGGCCCTTATTCAAGAATTCGAAGGAAAGGAGCGGGTAGTAGCTTATCTTAGCCGAAAACTACTTGATCCCGAAACCGGTATTCGACCGTCAGAGAAACCGTGTCTTTGCGTGTACTACTCGTGTACAAAGTTTCGGCACTACTTGTTGAATGCCGAATGCACTGTATACTCCAAGTTTGATGTGATAAAACATATGTTATCTATGCCAATTTTGAATGGTCGGATTGGCAAATGGATTTTAGCTCTATCAAAGTTCGAGTTGAAGTTCGAATCGGAAAAATCCATCAAAGGTTAGGTCATTGCCGATTTTATAACTGAACATCGTGATCCGTCAATTGATCTGCTTGAAATTACCCCTTGGGCTTTATTTTTTGATGGATCATCGTGTGGCAAAGGTGGGGGAGTAGGGATCCTACTGATTTCGCCCAGCAGGTGAGATGTTTGAATTCGCCATTCCTATACAACCCACTCGTCACCGTTGACGGTGTATTTTGGTGCACCTAGCATGTTCATTACACTTTGGTTTGGATTTGATTATGGAACTAACCCGCCACTAGGCACACTAATCATATGACAAGTTCATCTTTGTGCATGCATTTGGAAGTGTTGTGTTTATGTAGGAAAACATGAACATAAAGGACGGATTCGCAATAAGTTCAAAGGAGCATTCATGGAGTCTTGTTCGTGTTCATGAGCTCGCTGAAATTACTTCCAATGGTGGTGAGGACCGAAGTGCTATGAGGAACACCCCCGGGGATTGAAGCGTAAAAGATCAAACTTCATGCAAAGAGAGCTTCCATCTTGATCGTGAGGATAACAAACGTCAAAATCATGCAAGTGTAGGGGGCAAAGTAGATAAGTGCACGAGGACCCACGGAGCAAAAAGGGCGACCGAACCGGCCGAAATCGGGCCGGCCGGCCGGCCCGGGCGGGCCGGCCCAGGCCCACTTCGGCACCGGTTCGGTCCCGTCTTCCTTGCCCTCGAAGGATCTTCGACCCTAAAACCCCCGACGCGCCGCCAACACAGGGAGAGGAGTTATTCGCACCAGAAGGCCATCCACAAGCTAGAGAGAGAGGAGGAGGATCTCCGGCGGGAGATCAACCACCTCGAAGGAAGCACCCTCTCGTGGAGAAGGAGGAAGACACCGGCGGAAGGGAAACCATGATCAACGGTGCCATGATCAGCACCTTGATGGGGTAATCTTCTCATTCGTCCATGGGTTGTAATCGATCTTGAGATGTAATCGCACTTGTCGGATTATCTATCTATCATCTTGTGTTGAATATACTTTAATGCTTAAGGCTTGCAACCGTGCCGTAGAGGGAGTACGAGCTCTAATGCTTCCTTGGATCCATTCAGTACACCGTGGCCATCAAAGGTCTAGTCATGAATACCTTCGCGTAGTGACAGTACGAGAGGAGGGAAAGGGCGAAACCGTGGTCACAACCCCGGTAGATTAGATTGGTTTTCATGTCTTTAAGCGATTGCTTGCTCTAGTATCGTAGACCCGTGGGCGAGTGTCTTCTACCTTGATCGTTTATCATTCTCTCTAGTGTAGTTTAGTTGTTTTCTAGTTTAATAGTAAGTTAGGGTTTTAGTAGCTAGTGTGTCGTTGTTGATCGAACGCTTGTAATCCCCTTGCTCCGCGGATTGACAAGAACCTTGGGAATCCCGTGGTGAAAAAGGTGTGGGGTCCGTACGCTTGCGGATCGTAGAGGGATACGTCTTTTATCCGTCAACAAGCCCCTTTTTCCGGCGCCGTTGCTTCGGGAGCAAGTTAGTTTACATCGTTTGATTTGCATCTAACTTAGTTTTATATTTTAGTTTATCTTTTTTTTCGCTATATCTAACTTATATTATCGAAAAACACTTGTTTCTTTTTTGTTTTTGTTTTTATCTTATTGTCTAGATGGAGCTCGTTAATCAACCCGTGGAAGAACCGGAGAAATCATTAAGGGATTACGCTAGCCCTCGATGTGAAGACATAAAGGTACAAGAGTCGGATTCGAAGCTCGAAGCGACCAATTATGAAATTAAATCCAAGATCATGAAGATGGTGGCGGAAAACCCATTTGAAGAGATGGTTACGGAGAACCCATATAGACACATAAGGGATTTCACGACAATATGCAACACGGTGCGTCAAGAAGGAGTTCCCGATGAATGGTTCAAATGGAATCTCTTTCCCTACTCACTTGCCGGCAAAGCAAAGACATGGTATTCGGTTGCGTCCTTTGAAGTTGAAGGCAATTGGAACAAGTTGACAAAGAAGTTTTGCGAGAAGTTCTTTCCAATGAGCAAGGTTCAACATCTAAGGAGGCAAGTGATCAATTTCATGCAAGGAGAAGAGGAAGGGATAGACCAAGCCCGGGAAAGGTTTAATGAATTAATCGAACAAGGACCAAAACTCGGCTTCACCGGTGACGTACTCTTGCATACATTTTTCTTTTCCCTAACCCCTAGTTGCATGCGACACGTCGAAATGTGTGCGGTGGGGATCTCATGGAGAAAACACACACGGAAGCCGCCCAACTTCTACAAAAAGTTAGTAAAGCGGCTGCCATGCGAAGAGATTGGGAAACAAGACTTGCGGAAGAGCCGGAATTCAATTCAAAGAAGAAAAAGCTTACCGATTTTTCTAAAGAGGCGACCCCGAAGTCACAAAAGAGGAGCCAATCATGGAAAAGCTTGAACAAGAACACGTTAAGTCAAGAACTACACCAGACGTCGACTTCGCCGCACCAAATGAGACGAACAAGAGAAGCATGTCAAGCGCGAAGCCACTAAGGGAGTTCGAGCCAATGGATTGGGTTCCTATTGATTACGGAGAAGTATTCGACAAGAGAAGACCGTTCCCTAATCAAAAGGGAATGGCAAGAGCATTGGAAGTCGATTTCCCACCGGAGAAGAAAGCTGAAAATTCATACGACCTCGAAACTACCGGTGAGATTTTTGAAAAGCTCTTTGGAGATGACGTGGTGGATCCTGAACATATTGCCGAGGTGAAGAGGATCATGGGGATCAAGCCCGAAGCATCACCATACGCTCGCCTTGCTGAAATTTATTCGATCGGATCCGAAGAAGAAGAGAAGATGACGCCGCACTTGAGTTGCGAGATCAACGGAGTTCAATGCAAAGCTTTATGCGACATCGGAGCCCAAGTAAGTGTTCTATCTTCTAAAATTTACGATAAAGTTCAATACCACAACCTAGACTTAGCCCCAACATCAACGAAATTAATTATGGGAGATGGTAGAACTATCAAACCTCTAGGTATTGCTTGCAATATGAAAGTAAAAATCTCTAGAAACTATATACCAACCGATTTCTTTGTTATTGATGCTTACCATGGTAATTCTGATCATATAATCTTAGGTAGGCCTTTTCTTAAGTTGGTTGATGCCGTGTTAGATGCCGGAGAAGGCAAAGTAACAATGAACCTTAATGGAACAAAGTACACATATAACTTTCTTCGTGCTTCTAAACACCTTACTCCTTTTCCTCCCGAAGATGAAGAAATAGATGAGATAGATAGTCTTTGTTTTGTTGAAACCCTTAGAGATCCGCTGCAAAGAGCGATGGAAAATCAAATTAGTAATCAACAAGATGAAGAACTAGAGGAAGCAACAAAAGGCTTAGAGCCGCATGATGGTAGCGTGGAGGAAGAGAAGTTCGAAGACATAGGAGAAATCAAACCCGAGGAGCCACAAGTGCCCGAAGTAGACCTTAAACCTTTGCCCAAGGGATTGAAATATGAATTTTTGGGCCCCGTATAAAACCTATCCAATCATTGTGAGCGACGAGTTGAGCCCCGAAGAAAATGAAGCGTTGCTGATTTTATTAAAAAAACATAGGAAGGTGATTGGATATTCAATTAATGATCTCAAAGGTATTAGCACAGCCTTTTGCACTCATCGTATACCAATGGAAGACCAATGTAAGCCCGTAGTAGACCACCAAAGGAGGCTAACCCATGCCATGCGAGAGGTAGTAAAGAAAGAGGTTATCAAGTTACTTGATGCCGAATCATCTACCCGGTTCCACATAGCGAATGGGTGAGCCCGGTACATTGTGTACCGAAGAAAGGAGGTTTGACCGTGGTGAAGAATGAGAAGAACGAATTGATACCGCAAAGAACCGTGACCGGGTGGCGGATGTGTATTGATTACCGTAAGCTTAACAAAGCGACGAAGAAAGATCACTTCCCCCTACCGTTCATAGACGAGATGCTCGAGATGTTAGCAAACCACGCTTATTTTTGCTTTCTCGATGGATACTCGGGGTTCATGCAAATTCCTATTCACCCGAAGATCAACATAAGACAACGTTTACATGTCCTTACGGAACGTTTGCATATAGGAGGATGCCCTTCGGCCTATGCAACGCTCCGGCCTCTTTTCAACGTTGCATGGTGGCCGTGTTCTCGGAATTCATCGAAGAAATTGTTGAAGTGTTTATGGATGATTTTTCCGTTTACGGGAAGACGTTCATGGATTGCTTAGCAAACTTAGAAAAGGTCCTTACAAGGTGTGCGGAGGTAGATTTGGTGTTAAATTGGGAAAAGTGCCACTTCATGGTTAAGCAAGGCATAGTGCTCGGACATGTTATATCCGAGAGAGGAATTGAAGTGGACAAGGCTAAGGTAGAGACGGTTGAGCAACTCCCACCTCCTACGGATGTTAAGTCCTTAAGGAGCTTTCTAGGCCATGCCGGATTCTATAGAAGATTTATAAAGGACTTCTCGAAGATCACTAAGCCTTTAACACACCTTCTTCAAAAGGATGTGGCTTTCGACTTTGATGAGAAGTGTCTAGCGGCATTCCGGACCTTGAAAAATGCGTTGGTGAGTGCTCCCATCATCCAACCTCCGGATTGGAGCCAACCTTTCGAGATCATGTGTGACGCAAGTGACTACGCCGTAGGCGCGGTCTTGGGACAAAGAAAGGAAGGCCGAGTTCACGCCGTTTACTACGCTAGCAAAACTCTTAGTGGGGCACAATTAAATTACGCTACTACGGAAAAAGAATTGCTAGCGGTGGTATTCGCTTTCGAAAAATTCAGATCTTACATCGTGAACTCAAAAGTCATTGTTTACACCGATCACGCAGCCATAAAGTATCTCTTGGCTAAGAAGGAAGCTAAACCACGTTTGATTCGTTGGATCCTTCTTCTCCAAGAGTTCGATGTTGAAATTCGTGATAAAAAGGGGGTGGAAAATGTTGTGGCCGATCATTTGTCTAGGATGAATCGTGGGCAAGATGATAAAGAGCCCATAGAAGATAAGATGAGAGACGACCACCTCTATAGAGTGCTTGATAAAGATACTTGGATGATCGACATCATTCGAGCAATTCGAAAGATGCCCCTCGATCATCTAGACAAAAACACTCAAAGGAAGATAATTTCTGAAAGTAAGAAATATTTTTGGGATGCACCATACCTCTTCAAGCTTGGCAATGATGGAGTGATGAGAAGATGTGTGCCAAGAGAAGAGAGGCTTGAGATTCTAAGGAAGTGCCACTCGGCGGAGTACGGTGGGCATTATAGCCATTTTCGAACCGAAGCCAAAGTATGGTCGAGCGGATTCTATTGGCCGGAGATGCATGAAGATACTAAAAGATATGTTGCGTCATGCCCCGAATGCCAAAGAACCGGAAACATCTCTCAAAGAAATTCTATGCCTTTGAAATACAACTTGCAAATCGACATATTCGATGTATGGGGCATAGACTTCATGGGGCCTTTAAAAAACTCATTTGGATTCGAGTATATACTTGTTATGGTTGATTATGTATCCAAGTGGGTAGAGGCTATACCATGTCGTAAAGCTTCCACGGAGGAGTCCATCACTATGATCAAGAACGTGATTTTTCCCCGTTTCGGTACACCGAGAATCTTGATAAGTGATGGAGGAACTCATTTCACCGGGAAGAACTTCAAAAAGTGCTTGTCCAAGTTGGGAATTGAGCATAGGGTCTCCACGGCCTATCACCCACAAACCAACGGACAAGCGGAGACGTCAAATAGGCAATTAAAAAGCATACTTAACAAAACCATAGAGAAGGGAGGCAAGGATTGGTCAAAGAAATTAGACGGAGCTTTATGGGCTTATCGAACGACGTTTAAAACACCGATAGGTATGACCCCTTATCAATTCGTCTATGGAAAAGCTTGCCACCTTCCGGTTGAGTTAGAACATAAAGCCTATTGGGCGATTAAAGAGATGAACCTTGATCTCGATGCCGCGGTGGTGAAACGGAGAATTCAAATAAGCGAGCTAGAGGAGTTGAGGCCGAAAGCTTATGAAAACACAAGCATATACAAGGAGAGAATCAAAAGGTGGTATGATAAAAGATTGAAGAAAAAAGAATTTAAAGAAGGAGATAAGGTCCTCCTCTACAATTCGAGGTTTAAAACCTTCGGAAGGGGGAAATTCAAAGCAAGTGGGACGGACCTTATGTTGTGCATTCGGTGTTCTCTAACGGAGCGGTAACCATTATGGATATAAACGGCGATCAATTTGTGGTGAATGGACAGCGGCTTAAGGTTTACTACGAACCCGACGTCGTGCCCATTCATCATGTTGACGTCTTTACCATGGAGGAAGAGCCCGAACGTCCCGCCTAGGACGAAAAACAAGGCATCAACTTCTCGTAAATAATTTTTCTTTTAGCTTTCTCGGAGTTTTTCGCGAAGATTTCTTCGGGCCAAATTTTTCCCATGGGCCGAGGAAGAAAAAATAGGGCGGTGTGCAAAAAAACCGGACCGGCCCGGCCCCCGAGGCGGGGTGGGCCGGCCGGCCCGGCCGGATCGGCCCATGAGTGGCCCGACGCCCGATGTCCCCGAATTTCGCCCGAATTGCTCCTTTTTGACTTCCTTGTTTGGTCGGAAAATTTTAAGGGAAGTGTAAAAAAGGAAAATAAGGTTCCCGTGGCTTTTCTCTCGGGACTATATATTTGGCCGAATTGGGAGCTCGAGAATCAAACCTTTCAAGCAATGTGTTGCACCCTTGTAGCAGCCATTGAGCCTCCAAAAAGCTTAGAGTTGAAGGTAGAAGCCAAGAAGCCATCGATGGAGGAGGCGATGCGATGCGAGGTCAAGCTACCCGTCAAGAGGACCGCACGTATCCGTTGCGGAGGACGTGTCCCGACCGGAGCTCTTGCATCTCGCAACCCCATCAAAGGAGAGAAGGTCCCTACACCCGTTCGAAGGTCGGCACGCCTCCAAGGCATCAAGCGCAAAGATTACAAGGAGGTGTCGCCGGAGCCTAAGGATTATGGGGAAAGCGACTACTCCGACGATCGTAGACCGAGCTCTTGGGCGGCTGCCGGTAGAGACGATGACGATTGGGGCGAGCAGCCCTATGAAAGGACTCCCGAGGGCCCCAATGGCGACGGCAACGGCGGTGGCGAAGGCGACAACAATGGAGGTGGCGACGACGGTGGTGACAACGGTGGAGATTATGGCGACGACGACCCCTTCGGATTGCATCCGGTGTCTTGTCGAGTTTGCCGTCAATCCATCGCGGATCTCTACACGTCGGCCGACGAATGTTTCCAAGCCATGGAAGCGATGAAGCGGCGTATGGAGGACTTGGAGCGCGTAGTAGAAGATGACTACAAGTTCCTTAACCGCAACATGCGCAAACTTTTCGGCATGGTTGGAAACATGAGAGGCAAGTGGTGCAAAGCTTGCTCGAAATACCACTAGATCTAGTTTTCCCCTTTGGTTTTTGTAAGATACGACGAGGACGTCGTATGTTTTAAGTGTGGGGGAGAGCTAGCTCGCTAGCCTTAGCTTTTGAACTTCAAGTTTAGGTTCGGTTTAATCTTCGTGTGTGAGTCTTAGTGTTTTAATGAGTCTTTAGTTTTTGAGTCTCGTTTTAAAATTTTTGCAAGTGTCTTAAATTAGTGTTGAGTCAAGAAAACCAAATAAAAAGAGTCTTTATATATATCTTTGTGTTTTATGTATTGTTTATCTTTATTTACTTGTTTGTTTGATCTTCGATTCTTGATATATGAGCACAAGTATGTGGTTTGAAAGACGTTTACCGTGGTGCTTAGTGGAATCGCTACTACTTAAAGTACCCATACCGCACTTCGATCTTGAGCTTCACATGCTAGTTGTGCTATTTTCGATGCTAAAAATTGGAGGATTTCAGTTCTGAAAATTATTTTAAAACCCTTGTAATAAAGGTTAGCAAAACCTCTTTTTCCAAGATGAGAGTAAGAAAAAATTCCTATCCAAAGCCAAGTTTATTTTTTTTCGCTCCACCATAAGTGTGATTAGCACGATGAGTTAGGCTAGGACCCTTCTCTCTTGGTGAGTTTTAATTTCAAGCAATGATCATGTCCTTGTGCTTATCTTTTGTTGCTAGCCTCGTCATATATTCAGTTCATGACTTTCACAACGAAAGTCATGTATATCACCTGGATTCCATACCCAACCCTATACATCTCTTTTGTACATCGTATTCCTTGAACACAACCTATTTTCAAAGTTTCGTCTCGTCTCTAGCATGATTAATTTAAAAAATTCAGATTGTATGCATGCGAGAAAAGGGAGAATTGAAAGCTTTGAAAAGTTGTCAAGAGAGAGAAAAATAAAGAGAAAAAGTATGTGTATGGAAAAGAAAGAAAGAAAGAAAGAAAGAAAGAAAAATCATATGTGAATGAAAGAAGAAAAGAAAAAGAGAGAAAGATGAGTTAGCAATGAAGATATGAGAGGGATGGATCAAGTGAAAGAAAAGAAAAAAATAATAAAGTGTAAGGAAGGATGTCACGTTGATTGTGAGACGAAACTTTTAATCTATTTCCAACCATGTGCAATCCGACAACGAGGACATCATTGGTGCCTTGTAGTCACAATTTTCTTTTGCCCTTGCACATGTCCACCATTTTAAATCTTCTCATCCTTGATATCCCTACATATGGTTAATTCTCATGATCATTGGCTTTGAAAGGTAGACAACCATTAGAGGAAGTTCTTAGTTTGACAATACTTGTGTTGATTGCGCTAGCCCTACCTATAGCTCCACTTTTACATGACATATGAGAGATTAATGGGAGGTGAGAGTTTTATAAAATTTGGTTAGGATAGCTACTTCATATGAGTGACTTGAGAGAGCTTGGAGAAAGGTTTTTGTCTAATACTTGTTGCAGGAATTTTTGTTTTGAAAACCATAAAAACCCTCCGATGGAAGCAAAGGAGTAAGCATGGCTGAAATTCAAGACTTCAAGTGAAAGGTTTGAGTTGTGGGGTAAATCTTGACGTGGTAAAAATTCTAAACGCCCATGTTTATGTTTGATTATCATTACTTTGTGTTTATGTATTAAAGATGAAGGGATTGACTAACTTGTGAAGAAGGATAAGTGGTACACGATTACACTCCTTGGACGAAGTTCTTTTACGAGTACTTGCTCGAGGACGAGCAAGAGCTAAGTGTGGTGGAGATGTTGACGGTGTATTTTGGTGCACCTAGCATGTTCATTACACTTTGGTTTGGATTTGATTATGGAGCTAACCCGCCACTAGGCACACTAATCATATAACAAGTTCATCTTTGTGCATGCATTTGGAAGTGTTATGTTTATGTAGGAAAACATGGACATAAAGGACGGATTCGCAATAAGTTCAAAGGAGCATTCATGGAGTCTTGTTCGTGTTCATGAGCTCGCTGAAATTACTTCCAATGGTGGTGAGGACCGAAGTGCTATGAGGAACACCCCCGGGGATTGAAGCGTAAAAGATCAAACTTCATGCAAAGAGAGCTTCCATCTTGATCGTGAGGATAACAGCGTCAAAATCATGCAAGTGTAGGGGGCAAAGTAGATAAGTGCACGAGGACCCACGGAGCAAAAAGGGCGACCGAACCGGCCGAAATCGGGCTCGGGCCGGCCGGCCCAGGCGGGCCGGCCCAGCCCACTTCGGGCACCGGTTCGGTCCCGTCTTCCTTGCCCTCGAAGGATCTTCGACCCTAAAACCCCCGACGCGCCGCCAACACAGGGAGAGGAGTTATTCGCACCAGAAGGCCATCCACAAGCTAGAGAGAGAGGAGGAGGATCTCCGGCGGGAGATCAACCACCTCGAAGGAAGCACCCTCTCGTGGAGAAGGAGGAAGACACCGGCGGAAGGGAAACCATGATCAACGGTGCCATGATCGCACCTTGATGGGGTAATCTTCTCATTCGTCCATGGGTTGTAATCGATCTTGAGATGTAATCGCACTTGTCGGATTATCTATCTATCATCTTGTGTTGAATATACTTTAATGCTTAAGGCTTGCAACCGTGCCGTAGAGGGAGTACGAGCTCTAATGCTTCCTTGGATCCATTCAGTACACCGTGGCCATCAAAGGTCTAGTCATGAATACCTTCGCGTAGTGACGACGAGAGGATGGAAAGGGCGAAACCGTGGTCACAACCCCGGTAGATTAGATTGGTTTTCATGTCTTTAAGCGATTGCTTGCTCTAGTATCGTAGACCCGTGGGCGAGTGTCTTCTACCTTGATCGTTTATCATTCTCTCTAGTGTAGTTTAGTTGTTTTCTAGTTTAATAGTAAGTTAGGGTTTTAGTAGCTAGTGTGTCGTTGTTGATCGAACGCTTGTAATCCCCTTGCTCCGCGGATTGACAAGAACCTTGGGAATCCCGTGGTGAAAAAGGTGTGGGGTCCGTACGCTTGCGGATCGTAGAGGGATACGTCTTTTATCCGTCAACGATCACAAATAACCGAGCCGAGTACGAGGCATTACTTCGAGGGCTTCAATATTTGAGAGAAGGTCAAGCATTTCGGTTGAGATCTATGGGGATTCAGAGTTGGTAATCAAGCAACTGAACGGCCAATACGAGTGCAGAAGTGAAGCGCTGAGGAGTTACTACGAAAAATGCAGGGAAATCTTGAAGAGCTTCCCATTGGTAACTCTACAGCACATTCCTAGGGAGCATAACGAGGAAGCAAACAGGCTAGCTCAGAGCGCCTCTGGTTACAAAGAAGTCAAGAAGCGTTTGCTGCAGAAGTGTGTGCATAGGGGCGGATCTTGCAGAAGATGATTGGAGGAAAGAAATCGTTGATTACTTGAAGGATCCATCCCGAAAAGTCTCTAGGAAGCTAAGGTACAAGGCCATAAAGTTCATTCTTCTGGATGATAATTTATTCTATAAATCGATAGATGGGGTATTACTACGATGCCTGGGTCCAGAAGAAGCCAAGAACATGATGAGCGAAGTGCACGATGGGATATGTGGAGCACACCAATCGGCCTACCGTATGAAGTGGGTTATTAGACAAGCTGGATGCTTTTGGCCGACGATATTAGAGGACTGCTTTGAGTATTACAAGGGATGTCAGGATTGCCAAAGGTTTGGGAATATTCAAAGGGTCCCTGCATCAGCATTGAATCCCATCATCAAGCCATGGCCATTCAGGGGCTGGGGTATAGACTTGATTGGCCAAATTAATCCACCGTCTAGCAAGGGGCATAAGTTCGTGCTTTTGGCTACAGATTACTTCACCAAATGGGTTGAGGCGATCCCACTGAAGAAGGTGACGTCAGAAAACATGATTGAATTCGTCAAGGAGCACATCATCTATCGATTTGGAATCCCTCAGACAATTACCACTGATCAAGGGGCACAATTCGTGTCACTGGAGTTCGGAGAATTTGCCGAAAGCATGGGAATCAAATTGTTTAATTCTTCTCCCTATTATGCCCGAAGCTAATGGTCAAGCGAGAGGCTTCTAATAAGATCATGATCAAGCCGATACGAAGAAGATCGATCAGAAGCCAAGAAGGTGGCATTCGGTACTCAGTGAAGCACTGTGGGCTTACCGGATGGCCCCCCATGGAGCTACAAAGACTTCTCCTTACGAGTTGGTTTACGGGCATCACGCAATCCTACCTTGGGAGATGCAATCAGACTCAAGGAGAGTGGTGCTACAAAAGGATTTGAGCTCCAACGATTACAGTGGCCTAATGACGGACGAGCTAGAAGATTTACATATGATCCGTCTTAGGGCCCTGGAAAACATCGAGAAAAACAAACTGCGGGTTGCCAAGTACTACAATAAGAAGGTAAAAGTAAGGCAATTTGCAGAAGGCGATCTAGTTTGGAAAGCGCTATTGCCGATTGGAACTAAATACAGTGAATTCGGCAAATGGTCCCCTAACTGGGAAGGACCTTTTCGCGTGGTCAGATGCGTCCCTGGTAATGCATACATATTGAAAACTTTGCTAGGAGAAGAATTTTCCGCTGCAATAAATGGAAGATATCTGAAGAAATATTATCCTAGCATTGAGATCGATCGATGATTACACACATCTGGCACAGAGATAGCCGGCGTTCAAGAATGAGGCCGCCTTCAGAACAAAATCCATGAACAAGAAAAATGGCCAGTGCCTAGATGCATTGCCCTTAGCACAAAAACTACATTACAACTGCTTCCTGCAGGTTTACATCTATCAACCCTGGTGGTCAGATCCTCAAGGAGGAGGGAAGCAGAAGGCGTGGAGGAAGAAGCGAAAGTATGATGCAATCTTTTCTTTAATTCTTCGGCTGCTCCCTCTTCAGTTGCTCCAGGACCACCGTGACGGCAACTTGGAACGCACGGGGGTGACCATGGTTGGCGGCCTCCACCAAGCTATCCCAGGCCGTCTTCAGGTTGTTGTACCTGTCAGAGACATCTGAAGCGGAGGAATCAAGGTTAGGGGCAAGAAATCCAAGTGCAAGCACGGGGTCAAGAAGGAGTCAAGAACGTTTACCCCCTACTAGTGCTTCCAGAGCCATGCGACGCTCGCGCTCGGCTTGGCAACGGGCGGACATGTCCCCGAGGCCGTGCTCCGGATGTCGGACGCGGCGGCGCGGTCGATGGTTGGTCCTTTGTTCAGGTGTAGCATCCTCTGCTTCGAGGGAGGAATCGGAGGAGATGTACTCAGGCACATCTTCGGTCCCGATGATTTCTTCAGGAAGCAAATCAAGGCTGAAAGAGGACGAGAGGAAAACATAAAGCACAAGATCATGCAGGAGAACGAGGAGCAGATCAAGAAAGAACTCACTTACGAATCGTACGCTTCTTTGATGAGTCGCTCTCCCCGGGGTTGTTTACCCTTGTTCATGGCGTTGGGGTTTTCTCCTCTAGAGACAAGGGAAGAGATGAGAAATGATAGATGAGTGCGCGAGTGGATTTGCGAGCATCCTCGGGGCTATTTTATTGACCGAAGAGGCGCATTGGGAGTGATGATCGGCCGGTACACACTTGTTAGAATACCAAGCGGCGGGGTTTTCTAACAAGTGCGAAGGGTTTTTTCTTGAACGAGTGTTTATGGATTGCCGAATTGGGATCCTCTGTGGATTTTGCGCCAAGGGGCAGTTGTTCTCGCGCGTTCGGCTCAAGATAGTTCCCAGATGCATTCAAAGAAAACAAAATTCGTAGATGCAAAATACAAAGGGAGTCATCACAGAACAAGCGCAGAATTCAAAAGTTCTTCATTTATTGCCGATATTTACACATCCCTAGTACATTCTAGTCGAAGAGCCTCGTTCAACACGGATTGGGGATGAGTAATTTCGGCAATGGCGTCGCCATGGCCATCAAGGCGCTCCGGATGAGCTCGATCTCCTCAATGTCCGCCGGCGCGCCGCCCGAAGCCGCGCGGCCGGTGGAGTAGTCGACGTCCGTGTGCGTCGCCATGGCGGCCGGTGCCCAAGGTGGTGCCTAGACGAACGCCGTGGACGGACACCTCATCAACGCGGCACTCCACCGCGGCAAGGCGCTCCACCGGCGTATTGCCGAGGGCGTTCACCTTCTCGGCCAGCTGCTCCACCAGCGCCTTCGGTGGTTGAGCTCCGCATCGCGGGCTGCAAGAAGCAAGAAGAAAAAGATTAGCGCCAAAAGCCGGGTGGGATCAAGAATTGATCTCAGAGCCGTACCATCAATGTCTTCCGGCGGTACCGCCCGCGCCGGTCCTCCCACTCCCGCCTCGGCTATGCCCGCTTTCTTGGAGACGTCCTCCAGCTCACGCCGGGACGCCTCCAGCTCCTCCTTGAAGCGGAGGGTGTATTCTTCCCCGTATGCACGGGGGAGTGGCCATCAGACTCCGAGGAGTCATCTGGGAGGGGTTGATTGGCCGGCGCACGAGGCGGATTCCACTGAATCAATCTGAAAAGAGGGAATGATCGTCAAGGCAAGAAGAAGATCAAAAGTAGAATCAAAGAGGAGGAATCAACGATCATTGCCTCCGCGCGCGTTGGCACTTGCTCCCCTCGGCCTCGTCGGAGGCGCGGCGACGGTTGAGGCGGCGCACCATTGTGGTTTGGAATGTGCACTTGTTTGCGAAGGGCTAAGATTGGCAAAGATTCGAGAGCTAGAAGGCCTGGTGGAGAGCTAGGGGCACCTATGGTTACATTTATAGGCACAGGCGGATGAATCGTGGCTTCGAGTCGTGGCTGTGGATCGTGGCGCATATCCCAAGAAAATCGGAAGGTGGAAAGGTTTCCTTGGCCAGCCCGCCGACGGGTCGCTTGGAGTTCTAGGCTGAGCCGCGTTCAGTTGATTGGTTCGGCTAAAGAGAGTCAAAGTGCCGTTCGGGAGTTGGCGTTTCTCTACCGAATGGGTCGTTCAGCATTATATTTAAAGGCGCGCAGAAGAAAGGAAACAAATTGCAAATATTACAAGAACGACCAATTCGGTTATACATCAATAAGGACATTCAAACGTTCAGAAGCTTTGCAATCACACCACGAGCATTGGATGTTATCAGGTGGGAATTGCCCAACAGCTCCTGGCAATCTTTTTGGGTACCAGACAAGTCAGTGAGTTCTGCATCGCATTGCTCTATCTTGGTGATAGCCGATTTTGCTTCCGCTTGGGTCTTTTCTATCAATCCAGGGAGCTCGGCTATTTTCTCTTTGTCAGCCTCTATCTCCGCTGACAGGCTTCTCGCCCGCTTCTAGAGCAGCCTTCCTGGCGATTTTCAGATCATAAGAAGCCTGCAGGTTAGCCAATGTATCCTTGTGGCTCTCTGCTTGGGATTGTGCCCCGTTCATGGCATGTTCAGCATCAGCTTTCCTCTTTTCAATGGCCGGGCGGGAGCGTAATTTCCTCAAAGCATGCTTCACGGGTGCATAAAGGGTTTCTAAGCCATAAACAGATGATAGAGAAGCTCTGATGTCTTCGGGGAAGTTCTTGGGCGATAGATTCAAACATCTCTTCGAAGTGATCAAGATCCTTGAACCGATCTTGAGCATCCTTTTCTAGCCGGGCGGCAATTTTTTTAAGCTTTGATAATACTTCATCGACGGAGGCCGGTGTGCTCTTTCCATCACCTCGGCAGCTGGAATGCTCTCTGATGGCAGGCTTGATGATGATGGGGCCTGATCCTGAGAAGCAGCATTGCCGAGTTAAGAGTGCTAAACGTTGAGATAGCAAAGTTAAGTGCAGATGGATACCTCATGGCTAGTGTCTTGAGCAGGAGCAATCACAGGTGAAGAGGGTGCTCCAGGTAGAGCCGAAGCTTCCAAGCCGGGGAGGTGCCGATGCCTGCTGGTAGCTCGTGGACTTCGGGCCGATAAGGAGGCGGGTCTACCTCTGTTGGGACTGTTGTCTCTGCATAACCAACAGGTGATTGTACCCTCGGAGGACTTGATGGATCCGGCTGGATTGGGAGGTTCATCTCTGGAGAATTTATTACTTCGCGAGAAGGTGATGAAGATGAGATCTCCACTGGGATGGGTAATTCAACCCTGGATGGACTTGCTTGTTGCACCACTGGAACATCTACAAGCTGTTCTTCCATGGCTTCTTCTGCAAATGTCAAATTGAAAGGGTAAATGCCGGTGTTCATCCTTAAGAAAGAACAAGAGAGGTCATACCGAGGATGGGGCATTGGCGAGTGCGGTTACGAAGGCCGCCGGACTCGGTCCGAAAATGCACAATGATGTAATTCATCAAGAACGAGTAACCTAGTAATCAAGAAGGTAAAGGGGTTTACCTCAACAAGCACTTTCTTGACAGTTCTTCTCCTTTTAGCACTTGGAGGGGCAATCGGATGCGGACTTTGCCTCTGTCGGCAGCAAGGCTAGAAAGGTCGGGATCCGTTGTAGCATACCTTGCCATTAGGCGATGCGAGTTGTGGATTTGAATCCCGGTGCTGAAATTGGGCCTTCAACATTGTAAGCAATTTCCCTGGCTCGAGGGGCAGGCACTGTGTTCTGTGGACAAGAAGATGAAGGTCAGAATCATGAATAAAGAGGGCATGTCTGATCCAAAGGTTCATGGTATTACCTCTGAGGTTGGCAAGAAGTCAGGCACCAACTCTGCACAGAACACATGGACAGGCTCACTGAAGGTGTGATCGTGGAATTCTTGCCACCAGGAGTTAAAGGTGGGGTGAGCTATGGTTGTGGGCACGAAAGGACATGTGTAGACAGTGGGACTACACACATAGTTGAAAACCCTGCTGCCCTGCATCAGCTCTTTGATTTCCTCTCTGGGCTTGAGGAATTCATGCAGGAACAACCTTGGGGGCATCTGTCCACATCCAATTTGCCTGGCCATTACATTAGGCTGATAGTATTCATAAGTGCTGACATTCAGCCTTCCTCCATTGAATTCGGCCGGTAGTATGCATGGGCGGATTACGATGTTGAGAATCTCTAAGAATCTCCCATCTTGATGGCCGGGCTCGAAGGAAAATTCAACAGGGAAGGTCAAGGTGTCGTTGCCCGGATAAGGAAGCCGGAGAGGATTAGGGGAAACCTTTGAAGAATAACTCGAAGAGCCGTGCGATGTCTGTCGAATGAAAACGATTGAAGTCGCTTCTCCGTAATTTTGGCATCCTCTGGTAGCTTGAGGCTCTCCTTCAGGGTGATTGGACAAGGGGAAGAATCTGGAGTTCAAATCGACACCGACGATCTGATGCATGTGGAGCTGCAGCCACATTTGAACGAACCACCAAGGGCCGTTGACACATGCTATCCTTTGGCTGGTATACATCTGGGTGACAGTCTGGTGAAGCATGTGGTATACACTGCCCAAGAAGAATTTTCCCAGGGGAAGACGGTTGCCACCGGCCAGATGAGATGCCATTGCGATATGGTTCAAGGTGGGCTCGTTGGCTTTCCCACAGAAAACAAATCGCACAGCCACATATTCGAAAAGGCTCGTATTCAACATCACCAAGGGGATTGTCTTTCATATGCTTCGAGATGTAGTTCTTGTATCCGTTCCCCGGCTTTACCCCCGTCCGGCGTGAAGAACCTTTGAAGTTCCGGGGCCGGGACGGACCCCGTGATGTCAAGGCCGGTGATCATGTATACATCGGCCAAGGTGGGGGACATTGGACCGTGGCCAAAAAGGAAGGCGTTGACGCCATTTGACCAAAAGTGGCGGTCGCTATCGAAGATCTTCGTTCTTGGGGGTTTCGGCCACGGATAACTCCAAGCACCGGGCGATACGGAGGGCATCCGGGTTCGTCAATCCACTCTTATCCGTAAGAATCCTCCGATACCAAGTCTTCCGGCCACCGCAATTGGAGGTAAAGGCTAGTTCTTGAACGCGTCTTGCCACCGAGGCGGTGGAGACAAAGTCGCTTTGAAGGGGATTCTGCGAGATTCGGCGGCAATGAAATCTCGAGGGTCAGAGTTCCCCACAGGACCAAGATAATAAGATCTCGAATTGGCCTCAGTACGAATCAAAAGCTCGGTAGAGGGCTCCTGGAAGAAGAGCGGAAAAGGAAATCTCAGGTGAAATTGAAAACCTAAATGCCGAACGAGGCGTACGGGGGATGAATTTACCTGAGCATCTTGGTTTTGAGCTGCCATTGGAAGTTTTGAGCTCGGAACAAGGGGATCTAGGGTTGGATCTGGATGAAGATTCCGGCGGATTGCGAAGAGCAGGTGTTGACAGATTTGATTGAAGTATTCGTGGCTGGAGTCAATTGTGGAACAAAATTACTTTTATCCCACAATTGAAGGGGCATGTGTTAACACCAAAATTTGGTAAGGAGTCTGACTTGTGGGTCCGGTTTGATAAAGAGTCCGTCTGGTGGAAGGAAGGATATTTTCAGAGATATTCGGCAGAGAGATCTGCGGTCGGCTATCTGCTCCGGTTCGGCAAAGGAACAGTAGAGCTGATTTTGCGGGATTGGACGGTGACGTGGCTCAATCAGGGGAGACGAATGGATGGATAGGCGATCGAGCTTAGAGATAAGTTAGGCAATGAATCCATTCGCAGTTGTACTCAACAGGGTATAAATACGACCCCTGAATGTATGTAACAAACACAATCATTCCTCAATACACACCGGCCTTACGCCAAACCCTAGAGTCCTTGTCGTGTCGTCGAGTTCTTCGAGAGGGCCAATCGATCCGTCGACCTCCGTGAGTACCGGCAACCTTGTATCATGTCTAGTATCATGCGGTGGATTTAGATCTGATGCAAGTAGTCTTGTTACCATGCTTCGTGTCATGCGGTAGATTCAAGCTTGGTTCAAGAAGGTTTCTTGTTAGATCATGAGTCATGCGGTAGGCTAAGATCTAGCTCGAAGCTAGTTATCGGCTCTATTGGGTTTTGGCAAGATCCAATAGATTCATTAAGTTACCCCGTGTTATCTTGAGTTTTACTTTATGTTTTAATTCATGTAACACATCTTTGCCCAATCTAGATGGGTTTAGATCGGCTGTATCTCTTTTATGATCCTTGTTCGAGTAGATTTCATATTTTAACATGTGGATCTTGTGCTTTCCGATAGCCGAAACCGAATCGATCTA
The DNA here is from genome assembly GCA_947561735.1 of Cenchrus americanus. Taxonomy (NCBI): domain Eukaryota; kingdom Viridiplantae; phylum Streptophyta; class Magnoliopsida; order Poales; family Poaceae; genus Cenchrus; species Cenchrus americanus. The sequence continues at coordinate 141,594,884 of OX387240.1, forward strand.
GGTTGTTACATGTTGCGGGTTCAAGCTTGCTTATGTTTGTATAAATCTTGAAAGAGCCGGGTATCATGCGGTAGATGAAGGTTTTTGTGTTGCTTTGGAGCTAGTCATCTGGTGGATTAGTTTCCCAAATCAATCTGATAGATTTATTCGCGTGGTAATATTTGTTCCTTCTTCATGGACCCCGAATCGGCTGTTCAGCCGCATTCGGTTATGTTTCTTCACGAGTAGAACACGTGCGTTATTCATGCTTTAAATGATGTGTGCTTTTAGCTTTCCATATTTAGATTGTATCATGCGGTGGATAGATCTATTTGTGGAAAGTGGTACGGTTTTTCATGCAAGTTGTATCATGCGGTGGATAGATTTGTTTGACATCGTACCCGACGGGTTTTAAAGTAACTAGACATGCGGTAGACTAGTGCTTTGGATCTATGCATGCTTGTTTAATACGTGATCATGTTCGTGCTTTACTTCATTTATTTATTTAATGCTAATCTCCATGGGGATCGGTCATGGCCTCGTGCGCATGCATCTTTGTTCAAACAAAGACCGATCATTGTCATTCTTACGTCATCCATTCGGCAGTGTTATTTTTTCCCCTTTGCGGTCTCCCCGAATGGTCATAGTTTTTTGCGATAGCTTTCTATAGCTATGTGTCATCTTATCCGGCTTCTTAGCCGTAAATATGGAACTGCCTAGTACCACCCGGCAAGTTCCAAGCTTTGATATCTAACTCGCTTTATCTTTTGTTAATTTTCGGGAAAAATTGATCGGCACGTCTTTTGCTCTCTCGCGCGTGTGAAGCCGCCTTTGTTCGGCTTGCCTTGTGTGATTGGCGTTGAGTGCACTTTTCGCGTCAACAATACGGACGTACACCTTTTTCACCACGGGATTCCCAATGTTCTTGTCAATCTGCGGAGCAAGGGGATTACAAGCGTTCGATCTACCTTTACACTCTAGCTACTCAAACCCTAACTATGATTAAACTAGAAAACAACTAAACTACACTAGAGAGAATGATTAGGCTATCAAGATAAAAGACACTCGCCCATGGGTCTACGATACTAGACCATGCAATCGCTTTAAACATGAAAACCAATCTAATCTATCGGGGTTGTGACCATGGTTTCATCCTTTGAGGACCATGTGTGGTTCGAGGACCGGTGGATGGTCGCTTCCTTGTGTGATGAGTGATTGACAACGTTGTGTGGACTGATTCTTGGCTAAGTATTGCAGGTGCAGGTTGCGGCTTGACTGGTGTTGGTGCAGGTGAAGAACAAGCGCCAAAGGTCGTCGCCGGTGAGACCTCCAGGTGTGGAGAGGACAAGTAGGCTTCGTTCGAGGGACCCGGTGGCCAGCGGGGTCAAGTGCGGGCCGCATGGTGGCATGAACAGCAAGATGAAGTCATGGACGGTTTCTTGGTTGAGCCTCAAAACCAAGGTCGAGCCTGGACTACGTGGGAGCCGAGTCATGAGTGGAGATTGGCGGAGGCTACACCGAGTTCGCGGGGTTTCCGGTGGTTAACCAGAAAACCACTGGGTTCCTTGGTTGATCCACAAAGCCAAGACCGAAGAACGAAGACGGTCTTTGCGAAAGCGGTGCCGCACCGGTCCGACCGGTGGGTCTGACCGGTCTGACCGGTGGGTCTCGGTCTGACCGGCGAGGAGCACTGGTCTGACTGGTGTGCGACAACGCAGTCCAGAGACTTCGAAGCGGAGGACACGCGTCGGGATCGCATGGCTTGCGTCGAGGCTACGCAGGGTGCGGTCGTCGGGCATCCGTCCGATGGAGAATACATGAAGACTTCCAAATCCTCCCTTGAGGGGCTTGTATCCCTAGTTATTAGGAAAGGGCATTTTAGACTTTCGGTTGCCTCCATATAACCCAAGAGGTGAGAGGATGGCAGCCAACTCTTGAAACCCTAGTTCATTTGCTTTCCTATTTTCCCTTCCTATTTTCCTTAGGATTCCGATAGGACTAGCTTGAGAGCTTCATGGTGAGATCTTGTGAGAGGGTTGGATGATCGGGCGGCAAGCTAGACCTTGTATGAACCTTTGTTGCATGTATAGATGATTCGACGTGGTTCCTCAACGTTTTGATGTGTTATTCCCGGTTGTTCTTGGTGGTGATTTTCGGAGCCCTCTCTTGGTGATTTCTTTAGGTTGTTTTTGGGACCTTTCTCTTGGGGATTTGATGGTGGAAATTTGTGGGAACCCTTCATGGTTCTTTGGGCTGTGATTCCCCTCCCAAATCCGTGAGTAAAGGGGCTCGATTTTGGGGTTTTCCGAGTTCCAGGGTTTGTGGTGTTCTTGGCGGGATTTCTTTGATTCCTCCTTTCTGGACAAGTTTTGGTGGGATTAAACATGGCTATGGACTCCTCATGAGGTGTTCCTAATATCCGCAAAGTCTTGTTCAAGTCCGTGGAGCGATTCGGGAGATCGAGGTTTGGATTTGGGGGAGTTGACCCGCGGGTGCTGTTCATCCCGAGCTGCCCAGGCTACACCGGTCTAACCGGTGCTCTTGACCGGTCTGACCGGTGCAACCCTCAGTGGGTTTTCGCTCGAGTGAATGTCTGGGTGTGTTCGCTATCGTCCTGTGTTGCTGCTGTTTCGAGCTTGGGTCAGTTTGGAGGTCGGTTGGCCTGTTTGGTGCCTTGGGGGCTTTCGGTGTGGACCGGTCTGACCGGTGCGTCTCATCGGTCTGACCGGTGTGGAGCCACTTAGTGAAAGTTGCCCAGTTTCACCAGCAGGGACCAGTCTGACCGGTGGTGCTCACCGGTCTGACCGGTGTTGGTCAGTGGACTCAAGGTTTGGTGTTCCGCTGCGTTCTCGGGTCGGTAGGGTGTGTGTGTTGGTTCCTAGGTCCAGTGGCACTCCAGTGGCTACGTGGGCTTGGCCAACTTGGTTAGTGAGTCGAAGAAGTGTGTTGGAAGCCGTGTTCATCTTGTAGGAGTTTCCATCTCCTTCGAGAAGAATTTTTATCGGCTCCCATTCACTCCCCCCTCTCTGGTTCGCCGTATCGGTCCTTCAAGTGGTATCAGAGCTGGTTCGGGTCTTTGTTGACTCTAACCAGTCTAAGATCCAAGGATGGCGTACTAGGAACTGGGTTAGGGTCCTCCACACTTTGATGGCAAGAACTACCAGATGTGGAGTAAGCGGATGGGTGCGTTCCTCCGCGGAAAGGGTCAGATCCTTTGGGATGTCACGGTGGACACAGGCTATGTCCAGCCGATGGACTTCCTTGCTCTAGGATTGAGGGACAGATTCGACACCAACAATAAGGCGGTCGACTACTTGTTTCGTGCTTTGTGTCAGCCTGAGTTCGATCGTGTGCACACCGAGCACTTGGCTTGTAGAATTTGGACGGTGCTAAAGCGAGGCTCATGTTGGGAACGCCCGTGTTCGAGCACGGATGTATGCGACCTACGGAGAGAGTACGAGAACTTCACTCATCTCCCGGTGAGTCCATCGATGCCTTGTTTCGAGAGGTTCACGGTGGTTGTGAACAACATGAGGGCCAATGTGGACGTGCTCCCGTACGATGATCATGATAGAGCAATCGAGGCTCTTACACTCTTTGGATCGTACGATTTGGGGCGGAAAGTTCGAGGCCATTGTGGAGTCGGAGAAGTATGACACTCTGAGGGTGAACGAGCTGTTCTCGAAGCTCAAGTCGGCTGAGGTGGATAGAGGCATGACAGCCAAGATCGAGGGCCCGACTGACTCTCATAGTCTTGCCCTCATAGGTGGTTCAAATGGAAAGGCTAACACTAACCCATCCACCAGAATGTTCTCTTTGTGCTCCTTGATGTCTATGCCAGATGAGGAGTTTGACATGCTTGGAGAGGACGAACTAGCACTCCTGACGAGGCGGATCGAGAGGCTGCACGAGAACCGGGTGAACAAGAGGAGGAACACGAGGACATGCTTCAAGTGTGGCAAGGCTGGACACTATTTCGCCGAGTGTCCAAAGGTGAACAACCACGACAAGCACAAGTTCATGGACAAGAGGAAGAAGTCCAAGAAGAAGGATCATGAACATGGGAAGAAGGCTTGGTCTCGAAAGAAGATGAAGAGATCGAGCGACATCGAGTCCGATTCCGAAGACACGTCTTCAAGCTCGAGTGATGAAGACGAAGAGGATGACAAGAAGAAGAGGAGGAAGAAGAACCTCGGCAAATATCTCAACAGCCTCTGTGTGACGGGTCTAAACCTTAAGGATGACTTCTGCGGCATGGCTCGCAGTTCGAGCAGCAAGAGAAGCCAGAAGGACGCCTCGGACTTGGATTCTGAGGATGAGGTATGTGATGAGCTCTCTTCTTTGCGCAAGGAGAATGAGGAGTTGGTTGACTTGCTTGATAATCGCGATCACATGCTTAGAGAGGCTAAGAAGCTTAGGAAGGAGCTTAGATCTTTGCTCGAGGATGCTAGGACTATAGTGGCTGCGCTAGAAACACAGGTTCTTGATAGCAAGCTTGAAATTGATTCTCTTAAGGCTAGCCCTGTTGTTTCGATGAGAATGATTGTCTTGATTGCTCGCTTTCTTGGGCGACTTGGTCGATCTTAGGGAGAAGTATGCCTCCAAGTGTGAGGAACTAGATGTGCTTAGGGTTGAGTTGGCTGAGCTACAATGTAGACCCACTTTGCTTGGTGCTTGCACTTCTTGCCCTAGTTTGCATGAGAAAATTGTTGAGATTCGTTCTCGCATTGTTTCGCTTGAGGCTGATTTGAAAGTGCCTATTCCTACTTCTTGTTCTACATGTGAGTTGTATGCTATGAAGAATTTGGATCTTGCAAAATGTGTTGGTCGCTTGCAAGATGAGAATGATAAGTTGCGTGCCGCGCTGAGTTGGTTATCGAGTCAAGAACCTCAGCTTGGTATGATGATTGCTAGCTGTAAGCGCTTTGATGGTTGGGCTTTGGGTTTGGATAAGGTTGGTAAGGGCAGTGGTGAGAGAGAAGGGATTTTTGGGAATGTTTCAGTTCCACCACAACCCACACACAAAGACAAGTTTGCATCCAAGCCAGACCAACCAAGAGAAAAACCGACTGAGAAAGCAAGTGAAAAGCCTAGTGAGAAACCAAGCGAGAAGCCTTGTGAAGAGCCTCATCCCAAGCCTAACCCCAGATCAATCCGTTTCCATTGTGAGTTTTTTCGAAAGGATGGTTACAAGAGAGCGTTTTTTTTCAAGAGGAAGCGTGAGGAGAGAATGGCAAAGGAGTGGGCTAACAAGGACAAGTACCACCCTTCTGATGGTGTACTTGAGCCTCGTGTGCAGTTGCCCGGGGCCAAGGCGAGTGTGAGGTCAGTTCGGGCTTAGGGAGAGCGGAAAGCTGTTGGAGGTGCTGCTGCCCAGGCTACACCGGTCAGACCGGTGAGGGGCACCGGTCAGACCGGTGCAGGCCTGGATAGGCAGCAGTTTGGGTTTCGTGCTCGTACAAGTGCGAGGTTTGGCTCTGGAGTTCGTGGTTCTGGTGGTTGGTCAGGAGAGTTTGCAGGAGGTCAGTTTGCTAGGCATTCTCCCCCTCGAGCTCACTACGGGGATGGGAGGAGTCTTAGTTTTGAGAAAAAGAGGAGGGACAGTCCACGGGCTTTCTTTCGTGGTTTTGGTCCTCCTCCAGGCAGAGAAGGTTGGTTCCCTCATGGTGGTCACCGTGGTGGTGTTCGTGGAGGTGGCTTTGGTAGGAAAGATGGTTTGTTTTGTGCTAACCCCACTTTCGAGCAAATGGCTAGGCACTGGCTTTACACTTTTGGAACTAACCCCAGTGTTGAGTCGTTTGCTTGCTCTCGCTCTTGGTTTTGAGTTGCAGGTGGATTGCCCGGAGAACATTTGGTTGTTATCGGGGGTGGTTCTTCGGCTTCATATCCCGGTGGTGATATGTAGGTGCATCACTTTCGGGGATGGTGGACAAGGATGAGTGAATTGTGAAGAAATGATAAAGGTAAGTGTATTTGTGACCTTCGAGTGTGTGGCCTTGGTCAAGCCACTTGGTTTGTTTTGCTCCTTCTCTATCTCATGTGTGTAGGGTGAGCTTTGTATGCTCTTTGGCCCTAGTGCATGTGTTGAGGGGGAGCTTGTGAGTTGTGTGCTCCTTTGCTCTTTTGCCGGTGGTGTCGAGCCCTTTTTGCCTACCCTCGAGGAGCCGGTGGTTTGTGAGCTTTGTGTTTGGGAGCTCCTTTGTAGCATATGTATAGCTTTCCTTTGTGCATTTCTTGCATTTGGCATGGCATATGTAACATGATGTATAGGCATCCTTGTATCATAGATTGCATGCATTTTGTATCATATGCATTGGATAGGAAAAGCTTCTCTTATATACATTGTTCACCATGGAATGCTATATTTGTCTTTGTGAGCTTGTTTGGTATGCTATGGTTAGTTTGGCTTAGCTCTTGATCTTGATGAATAATCCATGGTTGATAGCTATGTTTGAAAAATGTCAAATATATGCTCTCTCATGCGTAAATGCTTTTACATGATCTTGACATGTTTTAGTGGCTTTGCTATGCTTAATTTGTGGTTGGATAGCTAGTTTATTGATCATATGGGGCCAAAGGCTCATTTTCCATCATGAATGTTTAGCCCTCTTGCTTCATCTTGTGGAGGGGCATAAGTTCCTTTTTGTCGTAAAGACATTTAATGTACCAATTATAAATCTGAAAATGAAATGTAAAATGCTTGGAAAATGTGCTCCCATGTAATATGTGCTGAATTTAATTTGCTTTGGGTGCTAAACCGTTGCATGATGCCTACCAATGAGAAGTCTCATACATAGAAGTAGGCACATGGCTCGGTGGCTTTGACATGACATGAGGTGCTTGTGGGTGTTTGTGATGGTCATATGATTAGAATGGCTGTCCTAGCATGAAGTTTGTGTGGCTTTGCCATTTTTATATGTTTTGATCATATTTAGGACTTTGCTCATGAGAGGCAAGTTTTTCGCAAAATTGCCAAAATCCATCTTAGCTTCGTCCAATAGTTGTGAAACTTGGTGATCTTGTAATTGATGTCGATACGAAGCTATAGAGTATCTAACTTGCTCATTTGGACATGTCTAGCATCCTATGTTGAATTTTGTCCATTCGAGAAGCTCTAGGTTGAAAGTTTTGCATTTTTGGCTTGATTCATGCATTGCCAACAAGGGGGAGAAGTTTGAGCTTGAAATGGCTTGATGGATGCATTTAGAAGGTTTTCAGGTGGTTTGGAGCCATTTCTGGGCTCTGCTGTGCACCGGTCTGACCGGTGGTGATGACCGGTCGGACCGGTGTGAGTGCCAGTCCTGTGCACATCTTAGGCACCGGTCTGACCGGTGGTGGTGACCGGTCTGACCGGTGTGAGCTGAAGTTGCTGCAGCTGCCCTGTTTTCAGCCGGTTTGCATGCATTTGTCCAGGGGGAGGTGCATTGGTTCAGGGGGAGCTTGCATGTGTGCAGGGGGAGCTCTTTGTGGTGTTTGAGCTTCGGTTTGGTGGTTTGCGCTCTTTGCTTGAGCTTTATTTTGTCTCGGATGTGTCGAGCCATTGCCCTTCCCTAAGGGGTCCGAGACTTGTCTTCTTCAAGTGATCTTGCTCTTTGCCTTTGTTTGGCTTTCGATCGCTTGTTGGAGTTTCTTTTTGTTCGTTTCTTTTCTTTTTCTTTTCTCTCTTATTACTTTCGTGTGGGTGTTGTCAATGCACTCATCAAGGGGGAGATTGAGGACCACGTGTGGTTCGAGGATCGGTGGATGGTCGCTTCCTTGTGTGATGAGTGATTGACAACGTTGTGTGGACTGATTCTTGGCTAAGTATTGCAGGTGCAGGTTGCGACTTGACTGGTGTTGGTGTAGGTGAACAACAAGTGCGAAAGGTCGTCGCCGGTGAGGCCTCCAGGTGTGGAGAAGACAAGTAGGCTTCGTTCGAGGGACCCGATGGCCAGCGGGGTCAAGTGCGGGCCGCATGGTGGCATGAACAGCAAGATGAAGTCATAGACGGTTTCTTGGTTGAGCCTCAAAACCAAGGTCGAGCCGGGACTACGTGGGAGCCGAGTCATGAGTGGAGATTGGTGGATGATACACCGAGTTCGCGGGGTTTCCGGTGGTTCACCAGAAAACCACTGGGTTCCTTGGTTGATCCACAAAGCCAAGACCGAAGAATCGAAGACGGTCTTTGCGAAGCGGTGCCGGACCGGTCGGCCGGTGGGTGTGACCGGTCGAGCGGTGGGTACCGGTCCCCGGCCGGCGAGGAGCACCGGTCGGCCGGTGTGCGACGACGCGGTCCGAGAGACTTCAAAGCAGAGGACACGCGTCGGGATCGCATGGCTTGCGTCGAGGCTACGCAGGGTGCGGTCGTCGGGCATCCGTCCGATGGAGAAGACATGAAGACTTCCAAATCCGCCCTTGAGGGCTTGTATCCCTAGTTATTAGGAAAGGGCATTTTAGACTTTCGGTTGCCTCCATATAACCCAAGAGGTGAGAGGATGGCAGCCAACTCTTGAAACCCTAGTTCATTTGCTTTCCTATTTTCCCTTCCTATTTTCCTTAGGATTTCGATAGGACTAGCTTGAGAGCTTCATAGTGAGATCTTGTGAAAGGGTTGGATGATCGGGCGGCAAGCTAGACCTTGTATGAACCTTTGTTGCATGTATAGATGATTCGGCATGGTTCCTCATGGTTTGGATGTGTTGTTCCCGGTTGTTCTTGGTGGTGATTTTCGGAGCCCTCTCTTGGTGATTTCTTTGGGTTGTTTTCGGGACCTTTCTCTTGGGGATTTGATGGGGGGAATTTGTGGGAACCCTTCGTGGTTCTTTGGGCTGTGATTCCCCTCCCAAATCCGTGAGTAAAGGGGCTCGATTTTGGGGTTTTCCGAGTTCTAGAGTTTGTGGTGTTCTTGGCGGGATTTCTTCGATTCCTCCTTTTTGGACAAGTTTTGGTGGGATTAAACTTGGCTATGGACTCATCATGAGGTGTTCCTAATATCCCCAAAGTCTTGTTCAAGTCCGTGGAGCGATTCGGAAGATCGAGGTTTGTATTTGGGGGAGTTGACCCGCGGGTGCTGTTCATCCCGAGCCGCCCGAGCTACACCGGTCGACCGGTGCTCTTGGCCGGTCGATCGGTGCAACCCTTGGTGGGTTTTCGCTTGGGTGAACGTCTGGGTGTGTTCGCTGTTGTCCTGTGTTGCTGCTGTTTCGAGCTTGGGTCAGTTTGGAGGTCGGTTGGCCTGTTTGGTGCCTTGGGGGCTTTCGGCCGTGGCCGGTCGACCGGTGCGTCTCACCGGTCTTACCGGTGTGGAGCCACTTAGTGAAAGTTGCCCAGTTTCACCGGCAGGGGACCGGTCGGCCGGTGGTGCTCACCGGTCTGACTGGTGTTGGTCAGTGGACTCGAGGTTTGGTGTTCCGCTGCGTTCTCGGGTCGGTAAGGTGTGTGTGTTGGTTCCTAGGTCCAGTGGCACTCTAGTGGCTACGTGGGCTTGGCCAACTTGGTTAGTGAGTCGGAGAAGTGTGTTGGAAGCCGTGTTCATCTTGTAGGAGTTTCCATCTCCTTCGAGAAGAATTTTTATCGGCTCCCATTCACTCCTCCCCTCTCTGGTTCGCCGTATCGGTCCTTCATCCTTTCCCTCCTCTCATACTGTCACTACGCGAATGTATTCATGACTAGACCTATGATGAACACGGCGTGTTGAATGGATCCAAGAAAGCATTGGAGCTCTACTCCTCTTTACGGCATGGTAGCTAACCTTAAGCAATAAAGTATATTCAACATAAGATGATAGATAGATAATCCAACATAGTACGATTACATCTCAAGATCGATTACAACCCATGGACGAATAAGGAGATTACCCCATCAAGGTGCTAGACATAGCACCGTTGATCATGGTCACCCTTCCGACGGTGTCTTCCTTCTTCTCCACTTGTGGGTGCTTCCTTCGAGGTGGTTGATCTCCCTCCGGAGATCTCCCTCCTCTCTCTCTAGCTTGTGGATGGCCTCCTGGTGCGAATGGCTCTCTCCCTTGCGAATGGCGGCGCCTCTAGGGTTTTAGGGTTGAAGATCCTTCGGGTGCAAGGAAAGGGGGGCCGAACCGACGCCGGAAGTGAGCTGGGCCGGCCGGCCTGGGCCAACTAGCCCAGGCCCATTTCGGCCCGATTTGGTCACCCCTTCGCTCCTGTGGGTCCTTTGGTGATTATGCACTTTGCCCCCTCCACTTGCATGATTTTGACGATGTCATCCTCGCGTCTAAGATGGAGGTTCTTCGTGCATGAAGTTTGGTCTTTTACGCTTCAATCCCCGGGGGTGTTCCTATGTAGCACTTCGGTCCTTGCCACCATTGGAAGTGATTTCATCAAGGTCATGAACATGAACAAGACTCTGTAAATGCTCCTTTGAACTTGTTGCGAATCCGTTCTTTATGTACATGTTTTCCTACATAAACACAACACTTCCAAATGCATCCACATAGATGAACTTGTTATATGATTAGTGTGCCTAGTGGCGGGTTAGTTCCGTAAACAAATCCAAATCAAAGTGTAATGAACATGTTTGGCGTACCAAAATACACCGTCAACAATCTCGACAACGTTGCGTGGTGGTTCTAGCTTGATGACGGCGATGGCGACGACATTTCGTTGCTGCCCATCCAGAATCCCCACATCTGCATTTGGGAAGCGGGATGTAGGCGCTACGGGCCAGATACCAAAGAGATCATCCACTACTGTAGCACCGAGTGTCGCATCCGTCATGAGTTCGACCACTGGACGTGTAAATTCCTCCCCGCCGTGGAGTACGCCGTTAGCAGGATGAACATCGGGATGTAGGCGCAAGCATCAATATGAACATTATATATCTTGAATGTAAATTATTAGATATTACTAAACATGGATTTGATTTTATTGGAATGTCGGTTTTTTACTAAGTTTTCGATAGATAATATTTGATTTGTCACGTTTGTGAGTCAAATCGAAGGTTGTGGTGGTCTCATTTGCCACCGACGAGGCCTGGGATGCCCTCTTGGGTGTCAAAACCACCGAAGCGGGCACGGCAGCGGCAGCGGTGGGCAGTGGTGCCCTCTGCTTCCTCCTTTGTTCTATTCAAATGACTGTGGGGGCCAGTTCTATTCAAATGAAGAACAGTTCTCATTTCTCCTTTTAATCTGCAATTAAATGTTGTAACAAGTATTTCTTTGTCATTATTAGTCCAAATTTGATATTTTTTTCTAAATTTTTCTAAAATCACCATCTATTCATTAATTTCATTGTTCAGTGTACATTCCATTCGTTGAGTGATGTTTATATTCCTTATTTTGCTCTTTGTAAGTACAACATACAAATAATATTTGTTTTACACAACCATTAGTGATGGAACTTTACATTTCGTAAGCTTAAGGCGAACATAAGGTTTTGTTAAGTTTTCAAGTGCATATGAGTTCGAATATGTTGCAAAGTGTGGAAAACTTCAATGTTCAAGCAAACATTCTTGGAAACTATGTGAGAAATGTAAATATTTGTACACAAGTATACAATTCCTTCATCGAAACCATTTGAAATTTTGAAGACAAGTCTAGGTACCCAAATTATGTTGCCAAGTCAATTTGTGGATTTTGTAGAGCAAACTAGATGTTAGTAGAATTATTACATCATTAACATGGGATGTAAAAACGGATTCTAAGAATCTTGGGCACACAAGTGTGACTGTTGATATTTTATTCAAATACTAAATGTCCAAATACAAATTATTTGTATTTTTATGATTTTTAGGTGTTGTTTTATGGGCTCTAATATTTTAGGGAAGCATGTTTTGTTCGAAAGAAAATAGTGGCTGGCCCACGCGTCAGCGTCAGCAGCCAAAATAAAAAGATAACCGCTGCCCGCCCGTGCGCCGGACCCAACTTCCATCACAGGCGATGCGGGTTCACTAACCATCGTCACCCATGACACTGACCCACTCGTCAGCGTTAGCAGGCAAACAGTGTGCGGGCGGCTCAAAATTTCCCACATATATTTACTATAGTGCCCATGAAATTCCAATTACTGCACAAAGTCATCAAGGGCACGCCAGTAGTTTCATTAAACACAGTTACGCGCGCCGTTCATATTTGGCTCCTCGCTAGACAGATCCACAACGCCGGCATTCTCCCCACCGCCGCCGCCACTCGCCCCGCTCGCCTTCACCGCTCTCCCCCCACCGCAGCCCTGCTCTTCTCCAGCCCCACCGCTCCCTGCGTGAAAACGGTGATGAGGACGCGGTTACTGGCGGGCGGACGTACGTCTGGCCAACCTAAAGACGGTTGACGCGGATCCGTCGACGTCATCCCCGGCCACGACGACGAGCAGGTCGTGTCATGCCATGAGCCGACGTGGATCTGGCCCCTCCAACCATCACGAGAACAACTACTTCATCCCCCCCCCCCCCCCCCCCTTTATTTATTTTTCCCCAGCTTTTAAAAAATTTTCAAAAATATTTATTATAAATTTAAATTTTTTTGTTCCCGGTACTACAATTTTTGCACTGTAAATTCATGAAAAGCATCGAGGATGTTAGCATACTTTAATTCTGCTATGCTTTGAATATCGACAGTTACGCTTTGGACATGTTAGCATACTTTAATTCTGCTATGCTCAGATCGACAGTTATGCTTTGGACATGTTAGCATATACTTTAATTCTGCTATGCTCGGATCGACAGTTATGCTTTGGACCTGTTACCATATTTTAATTCCGATGGCCACATAATGTCATTGGGAATTGCATCGAATTGGTTTATAATGTAGTCCACCCAATCTGCTATATATTCATGTCAAGGTGGATTTGGGAGACGTGCCTTAATATTTCATCTTCAATTGATTGACTGTGGATTTGATGGATGGATTTTGTTGCTCCAAGTCTGTTCTGAATAAATTGTTGCTAACAGATGAAGTTATATGAAATGTTGAAATTCACTTCCATGTACCTGGCACTACAATTTTTGCACTGTAAATTCATGAAAAGCATCGAGGATGTTAGCATACTTTAATTCTGCTATGCTTTGAATATCGATAGTTATGCTTTGGACCTGTAGCATACTTTAATTTTGATGGCCACATAATGTCAGTGGGAGCTGCATCGCAGTGGTTTGTAAGGTAGTGATAACTAGATTGTCTTATGCTTTGTTGTGAGTGTTAATTGTTTCACTACTGTCATATATATTGTTATTGTTGGTGTCATGATGTGTTGTGAGTGTTGTTTCACTACTGTCATATATAATGTCATGACCATTGCTTTATCCTCTTGTTGCATGTACATATGGAACACACAATCCATTGCTGCTCAAGTTGGATAAGGAAGCAGTTGAAGGAATTTATTCTCTACTTTGATATATAAGCATATTGTTGTGTCCCTGTCAAAATGGTTAGCACCTATCCCTGTATGCTAATTAAGTAAAATATGAACTGTGTATGTCTATGCTGATTTTATTTACGACTGTATCAGCTATTTTGCCTGTCAGAGAAAATGAATTTATCTAATAAGAATTTTGTTTAGATTTTCAGTCTTGCTTATGTTGCTCTACTGACTAACCTGACATATCATCTATGTAGTCTCCCACAACAACAAACTCCTGTACCTCCAGTGCATCATCACAGCCCATCGTCGGTGAACCTTCTTCACAGGGTCACTCAGCACAGACTGCAGCGAGTAGTACTCGATCCCGCAGGTCAAGGACACAAACCAAATGGCCAGAAGACAAGTTGACTACAACTGGACTTGATGCCAATTTTTGGCCTACCCCAGATGCTGCGAGGGGTAGATTTGTATTGGTCTGTGGTCTCATTGCTCGAGAGAGGGTGTCAATCAACAAGGTAGTTGATGATCTCTCACCAATTGAGAAGGACCATCTGTTCACAGTTTTAGAGGAAAAGCTAGATTAGCGAGCCAATCTGGAAGAATCTATTCGCAAGAAGGTAGTTAAGGCAGCTATATCACAAATTGGAACCTTGCAACGGTGGTTCAAGGCCTGTTTAAGAAAAAAATATGTGAGTGAAGAGGAGACTCCCTTTGTGAAGCATGCCTTTTTGCAGCAAGAAGACTATGACATGTTTGTGCAGGAAACCAATTCTCCTTCATTTTAGCAATTGAGCCAGGAGATGAAACCAAAGAGAGCATTGCATAATAAGCCACACAAGACGGGCAAAAAAGGTTATCATGGTAAAAGGAAAGAGTGGGAGGAGGAGGATGCAAAGCTAGCTGCAGAAGGAAAATAGAACCCTTGGGACCAATTTCATGGACGTTCGAGACCTTATCTGCGGGCAAGGGTAGGGAAGATGAAGAAGAATACTAGTGAAGAAAGCGGGGGCATAACATTCATTAACACTACGGTGTTGGGGGTAGTAGATAGGGTGAAAACACTTTTAGCTCAAGGTAGCGATGGTTCTTTCTCTGGGGTTAGGGAGGATGATATCCTCGTCGCAACACTTGAGACTCCAAAGCATCGAGGTCGGGTCCGACGCGTGTCTAGTTCACTTGGCTGGGGTAAAGGGTTTGGTGAAGAGTTCGCTAGAATGTACAGGAAGAAGAGGAACAAGAGATCTGATGCTCATGATGTGATGGCGGACAAAACATTTAAATCAATTGTCCATGCTCTAAGACTATCAGGCATCAACATACCGAAAAATGCACTTCTTCCTTCCCAATTACCGGCGCCTGTCAGTAGCAGCGAGGAAGAAGATATGGATGGCATTGAGGAAGAAGATGGGCATTACCGCGAGGAAGAACATGCGCATGACAGCGAGGAAGATGGCAGAGAGAAAGATCATTGGAATGCCAACGGTGACGAAGCGAATGAAGTGCACAGTGCTAGTCGATCACCTATGTTGGACACAATAGATAAGCTGACAGAGCCAACCACGTGCAGCATTTTGGATGGCACTGTGGAGCTCGCACTAGCGAAAGTCTTTCCATCTCAAAAGGCTTGCCATTCAGTACCGGTGTAGGATGAGTATGTTGTGGTGCAACCTACTTATTTGTGGGTCAAAGAGAGTCAATACCCTCTACCTGTACCAATTGATGGGGGTGACGTAGCAACCCTAGCTGAGGCTCTCATTCAGAGGATCCAATGGCCAAAGGGCAGGATCATTATACCACCCATGATAAGACATCCCAACCCTGAAGCCGCAACAGGTAGCAGGGGTACAACATCAGATGGAGGTGCTGCAGCTCAGTGCCAGCAAGAGAAGGCTCAACAACAGCAGCAGCAGTAGCAGATCAGCAAAACTACACATCAGGGGCATTGACAACAACCGGGGGACTACTCGGCTTGTGCCACACGGCACCTGATGGCATGAGGTGCAAGGACCTCCCTGGGCCCACTACCTCAGCGGGTACCAGGACCGACTACTCGGTGGGCCCCTGGGACTACCCGGCTTGTGCCTCACGGCACCTGATGGCGTGAGGCGCAAGGACTACAGTGGAGATGTACTCGGATAGGAAGCTATACATGCCTTGTACTGTGTAAAGGACTCCTAGACGTACACGACTAGTACTCTCTCCCTAAACCGACCTGTAACCCTGCCTCCCGGACTATATAAGGCGAGGCAAGGACCCTTCTCTCTAATATGCATCATCTTGTAATCACACATAATCAATCCAGAGCTACAAAGCATACAGGACGTAAGGTATTACGCACCTCGCGGCCCGAACCTGTCTAAACTGTGTGCCACGTGTCTCTTCCTTCGAGTTACCGATCTCAGCGAGGCCACATTCATCTACCTCGGGTACTACCCTTGGTAGGTTGCCGATCTAAAACACCGACAGCTGGCGCGCCAGGTAGGGGATCTCGCCAAAGATCACATGGCGAACTCGACGGCTTCAATCTTCATCAAGCTAATTGTCTCCTTCAACCGCGGCGACACCTTCGTCTTCGGCTCCTCGATCTGCACTGCTGACGGCGCCGGATCTTTCCAGCGCCAACTCACCATGCCGCCTAACCCGAAGACCGGGCTTGTGACGCTTCCCGAAGTAGTCATGGGCAATCTTGCCTGAAAATTCGGCGAAATTTCGCTCTACAACCAACGCGCCGACTTCGAGCTCAGACCCGTTTCCAACTCGAACTCGACGTCCCCGTGGGCCATCGCATGCGAGTCGGCTACCGAGCCATCGTGTGTGGACTCCCCACTCCATGATCACTTCCTATACAGCCTCTGCAACCCCAGCAGGGCCCATGCAAAGGATCTTTCCGCGCGCCGGGCCGGGAAAGAGATCATCTCCGAGTACAACACGGACTCCAACCCCGTCTTCGGCTACTACTCGGACTCCTCCTACGAGTTCGACTTCGGGGCGGACCCTGACGAGCCCGAGTCCGAGAACCACATGACCGAGCAACCGCCGTCGGGACCCGCCTTCCGACCCGGTTATAACATCTACACCCGCCGGGAGATTTGTCCCTGCGGCCACGCCGCAAGCCCGCGGACCCCGACGGACGGGAACTCACGCTGCGTTGCCTACCTTGACTCACTTCCCTTCCAGGATGGAACTCTGCTAGCTCCAGCTGAGGAGCACACTCCAACAGAGGTGGAAACTAGCGACTCCAGCCTCTGCTCTCCTGATCGTCAAGTCTTCATGACTACCAACGAGACGTCGGGACCCTCAGGGACACTCCCTGACTGATATCTCGAGGATATCTCAGCAGACGAGTTGTCTGCCAACGCACCCGCAGACGAGACCGACGCCAACAAGAACGCCCGACGTGAACACAACAGAAGGCGGAACGAACGACGCCGACGTCTCCGTGAGTCCCTACCCATCTGGAACCTCGCGGAGGCTCTCGACCAAGTCGAAAACCGGGTGCGCACTACCCCAGAGCAATGCTTCATGTCTATCACCACGATAGCACGTCAGGCTCAGGGGATGCGCGCGGGAGAAGTCATTGCCGAGCTCACGGAGGACGCCTACTTCATGAGAGTTGACAACAGAGTCACTCAAGTGCCCCCCGTCAGGGAATCGCCAACCCGACAATGAAGGCACAAGTCGCAGTCCAGCCAACAATGGTCGCAACCGTACTCGAGGAGAGCTACCGGCTAACCCCAACCATACTCTGGCATCGGCCGGTGGACCTTCTCATGGTGGCAACAGTGCCGGCGGCGCTGGCGGTAACTGTGATATCGTCCCTCACCGCGATCCTGGTGGCGGAGGCAGCGACAGCGGGAGCTCCTCGCACGGAGTTGGTAGGAGAGCTGGGGGTGGAGGCGACCACGGTGGCCGAGGCCACGCGAACAGCCACGCCTCCGGTGCATCACGCGGCGGCTTCGACGCCTGCCAAAAAATCGAAGAACTACGACGCAAAAAATCCTCCGCGGCAGGCGACAACGACGGCTTCCCCGCCTTCTCCGCACGGCTTCGCAATCTACTTCTCCCGGAGAAATTCAAACCACTAGGGACCACCAAGTACGACGCGAAGCAAGATACAGTACAGTGGCTCAGATGCTACGCCCTCTCCATCGAAAACGCTGGTGGCAACAATGACACAAAGTGCATCTACTTTCCCTTCTGCCTGGATCAAGCTCCACTTACATGGCTCGAGTCACTCGAGAAGTACTCGATCGACAAGTGGGACCAGCTCAAGGACCAGTTCACTAGCAACTTCGCGGGAGCTATGGGTCGCTCGAGTACTCGCATGGACCTAGCAATGGTGAAGCAGGAACAGGGCGAGACCCTTCGCAAGTACATGCGGCGCTTCTTCGACAAGCGCGCCACCGTAGTCGACGTCACCGACAAGGAGGTCATCGACCTCTTCCGGGACTGTCTCTACCACCGCCGCACCTTTGAAGACTTCGGTCATCGCCTCCCGAGCTCCATCACCCACCTCAAGGACATGATCACCTCCTGGGCTGATGAAGAAGACAAGGCTAACGCCAAGTATGACACCATCCGTGGCAAGAGCAAGCAGAACACGGATGGCAACAGCAACAACAACGGGAACCAAGGCGGTCGCAGCAACAACTACTCGGGTCCTAATCGCAAGCGCAAGCCAGTCAACACTGTCGCTGCTATCCAGCGCCCTGCGAAAGACAACTCGAAGAAGACCTCCGGCGGCTTAAAGGACTTGCTGAAAGAGAAGTGCCCGTGGCATCTGGATGGCAACCACACCACCGAGCAGTGCTACCAACTCCGGCGAGCAGTCAAGGATATTCCAGAACCACGGCACCCTCACGACAAGAAAGGCAAGAAAAAGGCCGACGAGGGCAACGACGACTTCCAGGAACCTGATAAGACGGTGAACGTCCTCTTTGGCGGACTACCCAACTGATGGGCTCAGAAGGCCACCCGACGAGAAGTCCTAAGCATTGAACCAGCGGTCCCGACCCCTCTCCGGTGGTCGGAGGTACCCATTACCTTCTCCTGCGCGGATCAATGGACAAGCTTCTCCGAACCAGGATGGTTTCCACTCGTCCTGAAGCCGGTAGTCATGGGATCCAGACACAACAAGGTCCTCATCGACAGTGGAAGCGGGCTCAACGTCCTTTTCACCAAGACCTTGAAGAAGATGAAGCTCGACATCATCCACATGCTCACCAAGAGCACTTCGCCTTTCTACGGCATCGTCCCCAGGAACACGGCTATCCCACTGGGCTCAGTGGTCCTGCCAGTTACCTTTGGGGAGACAAGGGAAAACTACCGCACCGAGTACATCAAGTTCGAAGTCGCGGACTTCGAGACTTCCTACCATGCCATCCTCGGTAGACCGGCTATCTCCAAGTTCAAGCCGGTACCTCACTACACATACTTGGTACTCAAGATGCCAAGTCCGGCCGGTGTACTCTCGCTGGAAGGGGACTTGAAGATATCCTTCGACTGCAACACAGAAGCTGTGGAACTCGCAACCACAAATCAAGTACCCAACGCAATGATGGACATCTACACTGCATCCAAAAAGCTTGCCCCAAGTGAGCTCGACATCCCAGAAAAGTCAGACAACGCCAACAAGCCTCAGCCAGCTGAGGAGGTTCAAGTCAAGACGATGGACCTTGGGACAGGCGACATCAGCAAGACCACCACCATCGGGGCGGCCCTCGACCCGAAATAGGAAGATGTGCTCGTCAGCTTCCTTCGGGCCAACCGAGACATCATCGCGTGGAAACCAGTGGACGTGCCAGGGGTGCCCAGGAATCTGATCGAGCACTCACTCAACGTCGACCCTAAAGCTACCCCGAAGCGACAACACCTTCGCCGCTTCGCTGATGACAGACGGGATGCCATGAAGAAGGAACTCGCCAAACTACTCGTGGCCGGCTTCATCACAGAAGTCTTCCATCCTGAGTGGCTCACTAACCCCGTCCTCGTCCGCAAGAAGAACTCGAACGAGTGGAGGATGTGCGTCGACTACACCGACCTCAACAAGCACTACCCCAAGGACCCCTTCGAGTTTCCACGGATAGACCAAGTCATTGACTCCACTGCCGGCTGCGACCTGCTCTACTTCCTCGACTGCTACTCCGGGTACCACCAGATCGCAATCAACGAAGAAGACCAGAAGAAGACCATGTTCATCACCCCGTTTGGCGCGTACTGCTACACGACCATGTCCTTCGGGTTGAAGAGCGCCGGCGCTACCTACCAGCGAGCTATCCAGGCTTGTTTCAAGAGGCAGCTCAACAAGAACGTCGAAGCCTATGTGGATGACGTGGTCGTCAAGACCAGAAACTCCGACACGCTCGTCGCCGATCTAGAAGAGACTTTCGCATCCTTGCGAGAGTACCGCTGGAAGCTCAACCCGAACAAGTGCGTCTTTGGCGTACCGTCGGGCAAACTACTCGTCTTCATCATCAGCCATCGCGGCATCGAAGCTAACCCTGAGAAGATCTCCGCCATCACCAGCATGAAAGCTCCCACGTGCATCAAAGACGTGCAGAAGATAACCGGGTGCATGGCGGCCCTGAATAGATTCATCTCGAAGCTTGGAGAACGGGGGCTCCCCTTCTTCAAATTATGTAAGCATCAAGAGAAGTTTGCGTGGACTCCAGAGGCAGACCAAGCCCTTGCTCAGCTCAAGGATTTTTATCCAAGCCACCAGTCCTCACGGCTCCTCACAAAAAGGAGCAGCTACTGCTCTACCTCGCTACGACTACCCACGTGGTCAGTACTGCCATCGTCGTCGAGATGCAGGAAGACGGTCACGCCTACCCAGTCCAGCGACCAGTCTACTTCGTCAGCGAGGTCCTGTCGGAATCTAAGGCACGCTATCAACCAGTACAGAAGCTACTGTATACAGTGCTCATCACCTCCCGGAAGCTACGACACTACTTCCAGGAGTACTCGATCTCCGTCGTCACCGACTACCCGCTCGGTGACATCTTGCGGAACCAAGATGCTACCGGAAGGATCTCGAAGTGGACAGCCGAACTCAGCGCCCTCATTATCAACTTCAAGCCACGAACAGCCATCAAGTCGCAGGCACTAGTCGACTTCATGGCGGAGTGGCGGGAAGATCAGCAACCTACTCCAACTGAGCGCCCAGAGCATTGGGTGATGTACTTCGACGGCTCACTCAAGCTTGAAGGCACAGGTGCAGGGGTACTCCTGATTTCCTCAACGGGAGAACAACTCAAGTACATCCTACAGATCTTTTGGAAGGTCTCAAACAACGAAGCCGAGTACGAAGCTCTACTACACGGGCTCCGCCTCGCAGCTTCATTAGGCATCAAGCGACTACTAGTCTACAGCGACTCCGCAGTGTTCATCAACCAAGTCAACAAGTCCTGGGACCGCAACAAGGAGAACATGGACGCCTACTTCCTAGAAGTCCGCAAGCTCGAGAACAAGTTCTATGGTCTCGAGTTCCATCACGTCATCCGCGACAACAATGTTGCAGCGGACGTCCTGTCGAAGCTTGGCTCTACTCGTGCTCAAGTACCAGCGGGTGTCTTCGTCCACGAGCTTCACGCGCCATCCATCTCGGAGCCAGTGCCACCGACCACTGATCCAGCGTATCCCCCAGCTGGCCAGGAGGTCAAGATGATAGACGTGGACTGGCAGCAACCCTTCATCGACTACATCCGTGAGCAGAAGGTTCCCATGGACAAGAACTTGGCCGAGCAACTCATCCGCCGCGCCAAGTCCTATGTCCTAGTCGGAGACAAGCTCTACAGGCGGGGCGCATCTTCCGGAGTACTCATGAAGTGCGTCCCCCGAGAAGAAGGCAAGGGCATCTTGAAGGAGATCCACAAAGGCGTCTGCGGCAACCACGCATCTTCACGCACGCTGGTCAGCAAGGCCTTCCAACGAGCTTTCTACTGGCTCACAGCTCTGGGCGATGCCGAAGAACTCGTCAGAAGGTGCCAAGGGTGTCAATACTTCGCCAAGCAACAACATGTCCCGGCCTACAAGCTAGTCACCATACCACCAACCTGGCCCTTCGCCTGCTGGGGGCTCGACATGATTGGGCCTCTCTTGACTACGCCAGGTGGATTCAATAGAGTCTTGGTGTCCATCGACAAGTTCACCAAGTGGATCGAGGTCAAGCCGGTCACATGCCCCAAGGCCGACAGAGTACTCGACTTCCTGGATGAACTCGTGCATCGCTACGGACTACCCCATCGCATCATCACAGACCTGGCTCTAACTTCAACAATCACCAGTTCTGGGAGTACTGCGAGAACAGTGGGGTCGACGTCCGATATGTCTCAGTCGCCCATCCTCAGGCCAATGGACAAGTCGAGCGTGCCAACGGGATGGTACTCGATGCTCTCAAGAAGAGGCTGCACGATGCTGCTAACTCAAAGGAGGCAAGTGGATCAAGGAACTACCCAATGCGCTCGGGGGGCTGCGTACTCAACCCTCCAAGCCAATGGGACAATCGCCATACTTTCTGGTCTACGGCTCCGAAGCAATTCTCCCTGTCGATGTCATGTGGGATTCACCGGCAGTAGAGCAATACGACGAAAGCATATCTGAAGATAGCAGGTGAGTCGATATCGATGGACTCGAAGAAGCTCGCTGTGCCACCCTCATCCAATCAGCAAGGTACCTTGAGCGTATCCGACGCTACCATGATCACAACGTCAAGGAACACTCCTTCAACATTGGCGATCTCGTCCTCCGTCGCATCTAGAACATGGAAGGACTGCACAAGCTCAGCTCGCCATGGGAAGGTCCCTTCACAGTTGCAAAGGTGACCGGACCAGGCTCCTACCGCCTCCAGACTCTTGAAGGCGAAGACATCAGCAACTCGTGGAATATCGACCAGCTCTGTCGATTCTACGCCTAGCCTCTCGACTACCCTGGGGGCTCAAGTCTGCACGACTACTCCAAGACCCCTTCTCTGTAAGCGGCCTCCAGGTCCAGGCACTAGTCTCCGGACTACTCTACTCCAAGATCCAGCGTTCACGGCTACTAACGGATCTCAGGCTGCTCAGAGCGTCAAAGGACTCCAACAGCAGTCTATTAAGAGACCATGTACTTCTAGATCCAGCATAGATGGCTACTAACAGATCTACTGCTGTAAGCGGCTACGCGCCCTAGCACTACTTAGCTGTAGGCGACCTCCGGGTCCTGGCAACTACACTTGTAAAACGGCCCTTGCCATCCAGGTGTACTTCTTTCAGTAATAAAGTTTGATTATCTATCAACTAACTTACTGTGTCTCCCTCATCGGGCCTACTGACGGGTACCACTACTCGTGACAACTCCACGATGAGCACTCCTCATATATGTCTCGCGACAACAAGTACTCATTTATGGAATCTTTCTCATTCATACTTAAACAAGTTCATTACAACTTTGTTTATATACAACTACTACTACAAGCTAACCCTACAGGATTACTGGAGGTTCAGCTTTCCGGCGACTTGTTCAGCTATTGGCACCATCTGCTCCAGGAGCTCCGCATATTGCTCATCGGTACAGTTGGTGGCTAGTCCACCCACGACTATGTCTACCAGAGCCTTGGGGAAGTACGACTTCATGTACGCCAAGACTTGATTGGGGATGGACCTCGCCAGATGCTTGACGTACGTCACCAGACGACCAGGAGCTTCTCTCAGCCGGTCAACCAATGGAGCAATCTTCGGCCCGCCCGGATGAGGCACCAGCAACCTTGCAATGGAAAGTGCGGCTTCTTCGAGTTCTTTGTGTTGTCCCCGCAACTTCTCGCAATCTTCATTCAGCTTCTGCAGGGATTTGTAGCAGTTGACAAGATCACGATCTGAGGCAATCCGAAGCTCCATGTGCTTATCGCACTTGTAAGCCAACTGCTTATAATCATATTCAAGTACCTCTCGGGCCTCCTTCTCCTAGTAGAAGAGATTCTTCATGTCGACTTCTGAGGCCTTCAGCTGCTCAACCCGGGTCTCAAGCTCTACAAACAACAAAGACGACGATGTCAGACTACTGCAGAGTACTTCCAATAGGTACTCGACAATACAGCAGCATACCTTTGTTCTTGTTGCGGAGCGACTTGTTCTTGCGCACCAGTTCGTCGCTCTTCGCCTGCAAGTCTTCGACTTCATTATGGTACTGGGCGAAGGAACCATCAAGCTTCGATTGGAGCATGGCGGAGTGCTTCCTGGCCTTAGAGAGCTCTTGTTCCAATGCTGCCGCCCGGAGCACCGTATCGCCATATCCTTGGAGCATCTCAGATTTCTGTCGGGATCTCTCCACGACATCCTGCAGCAGACAACAATTGTTACTCGGGTACTCAGCACTTATGACAGTTGACTACTCAAGGGCACTGATAACTTACCTTCATCCACTGCTCGGCCTGGCGCATCACTTCCAAGTTGCGTGCTACTACTGTTGGGTCGACGAGATCGTCCGCCAGAAGCTCGATCCCACCACGGCTAGTTGTGGCGGCCCCGGACATCGGCGCTGAACGGATCGGCTCCGCATCCTGAATCTCTGGTGAACGGATGACTACTTCCAGGCTTGATTCTGGCAGTACTTCGTCATGCTTCTCTTCGGCCACCCCAGGGGCTCCTTGGCTGGCTACCTCCGCCGGCTCCTTGGCTTCTTGAGTCTCCAGCACCACGCCTTCAACAGGCATAGCCTCGGGGGTAGCGCTTCCTTCGGCTTCGGCCCTGTCAACAAAAGACACATGGATTAGTTTCCCTTGGGGGCTACGACTACTACACAAGGAGGGTTGCGTTCGTGCAGTACACTCACCTTCAATAATGCTGGCCTCCGGCAGTGTAGCCTCTACGTTTGCCGCTACGGTCTCGGCCTGGGGGAGGGGAGCGGACTCCTCGGCGGCTGGCGTGGAATCTTCTTCGGCCGCTACCGCGCTGGGCTCTTCGCCCTCCCAGGACAAGTCTGTCGATTTCCTGCACAGTACACAATCGGTTATCAACCAAGTACGACTACCAATCTACATGTACTACTCGGGAAAGATCTACACTTACAAGCTCGACCGGACAACAGTCACGGTCGGGGCGCCAAGTATGCTGGCGATGTCGACAAGCCCGGCTTCAGCGGGCGCCTCTTCTTCGGCTTCAGTTGTCGCTGGCTCTTCAGCAGCAGGGGTTGCGGCTGGCTCCGTCCCGCTCTCTGCAACTAGCGCCTGCGGCTCGACTTCTGTCACGGCGGGGCGGGGCTGCGGCTTCTTTCAGCCGGCTCCCCCACTGTATCCTAGTCTCCTTCGTCCCCTTGGTCGACGGGGTCGGAAGGTGGAATCTCCTGCAAGCACTCGGAATTCTGTTGTCAGCATACACAACATTGCAAGATAAGTACTCGACTACTCTACTCGAAGAGTTTACCTCTTGAGATATAGTCTCAGTGACTTTCAGCTTCTTGGTGACGCGCTTGTGTGCCACGTTGCGCGGCCTCCTCGACCGCACAGGCAGACTAGCCTCCAAACTAGTCGGAGGATCGTGGACAAGGGGGACATTGGGCAGTCCAGGGCGGCTGAACCACAACCGCAACTGGAACCGCTCCTGAAGCGTCTCCTCGTCTTTTTCGTCTGACGTGTCCTCGACGATGACGGTGTCGTCACCTTCGCTGACTTCGCGGCGCTCCCTTCCCTTCCTCGGGGATATTTACAAGTCGGGGAGGCGAAGCTGGCTCAGAGACAAACTTTACTACGTCATCCTGCAGCAAGTACATTGGGTGAGCACGACTACTACCACATAATCAGTACTCGTACACTGAGTGCGGCTACTGACCTCGTTCGGCGGATGAGCGGCGGAGTACTCGGGGACCGGACAGGGCGTGTACGCCGGCATGTCCTTGAAGATCCTGCCCAGCCTATCGATGATGTCGTCATCATCAATCTCACCGCCAGGCATCCGCGACGAGTCGCCCTCGCCGGTGTACTGGTAGCCGAGGGTGTCGCGAGCCATCAGTGGCTGCACCCTCCTCTTCATAAAGCTGAAGGCCACATGTTCGGCCCTCAGCCCGGCTTCCCTCAAAGCCTTGATCTTCAGCAGCAGCTCGGGTAGCTGGATACCCTCCTGCATCATCGGCTCCGTATTCCACCAGGGCTGGTGCTTGGTCGCTTCCCACCGGGCTTCGGCGGCCTCCGGTGGTGGTTGGTGATGTAGAACCACTTCGACTTCCAGTCCTGGTTGGAATCGATCAACTTGTACGCCAGGTACTGCTCAGCGGCGTCTTCACGCATCTGGATGCCGACCCCTCCAACTTCTCTCGGATCATTGGCGCTTGGCTGCAGTTTCACACGGAAGAACTTCCGGGACAGCACCCAGTGGGGCTTGATCCCTAAGAACGCTTCGCAGAAATGGACGAAAACAGATACGTGGAAGAAGCCATTGGGGTTGAGATTGAGGTACTCGATACCGTAAAATTCAAGAAGACCCTTGAAGAAGTCGCTCGCTGGGAGAGCCGACCCGCGCTCCACGAATCGCGCGAACATTGGGATCTCATCGGGATTCTTCTCCATTGGGTACGGATCTCCTGCGACGGCGCGCCACATGTCGACCTCCTTCTCCTAGAGGAATCCGTTGTTCAGCAGTGCCAACAGGTCCTCAGTCTTCGCTTTGGACTACTTCCACTCCTTGTTTGGATATGGACACGGGGGAGACACCTGCGGTGTTGATCCTCCGGCGGATCCAGCAGCCTCCTCGCGGGATCTCTTCTTCCCGGCGGCGGTCTTCATGCTCTTTGATGGTGAGGGCTTTATTCTCCAAGTGCAACGGGTTTTCACTCGCATTCGCTCGAGAGCTGTAGCAGTGGCTACTGGCGGCGGCGCGTGTGGATCTACGATTTCCGGCGCAGTGGCAGTGTGCACTGGCGGCGGCCTCTTAGCGAGATCTGCTTCGAGTGGCTGCAAGTGCGGGGGGTGGAAAACCCTAAGGGTTTTGGCTTTTATTTATAAGTCAGCCAGCGGCTCCGCAATGGCCAGTTGGATATGTTTCAAAACAGCTGACTCAGTGGCGGCGCCTGACCTTTCAACTTCCAGTAGTCGTTGCGCCTTATCTCGGGGGCTCGGCTACATCTACTCAATTCCCTGGGTAGCGACAAGATTCAAGAGCAACTCAGGACACATTCTACATTCAAGATGACCCTTCAATTCGAGAGGAAGTACTCGACTCAAGTCTCAGGGGCTCCGTGCCACGTGTCCTTCGGTTTTTTCTCCGGATTTTGCGGGATAATCTTGCAAGAACTTCATATTGACCCTCAACCAGAGTCTACGACTCAACCTAAGGCTCGGGGGCTACTCCATATGGAGTGCGATTTTGCAATCGCACTTCCATATAAACTTCGGCTTCAAGACAACGCGAGTATTGTTGAAGACCTTCAAGAGCAGAACTCGAGGACACTTGGGGACTACTCGAGAAGACTTCAGGATTACTCAAGGATCAGCTGGAGTACCTTCCAGCCTCGGGATGCTTCAAGTATTCTTCGGGACTTTCGGCTTGTAGTACTCGGGGACGCTTGAGGACTACTTGTCAAGGCCATCAAGACTGCTCGAAACTATCCTACTCGACTACAAAGTACTCGAGGGCTTGTCGTATGGACCTCCCTAGGCCCACTGCCTCAGTGGGTACCAGGACCGACTACTCGGTGGGCCCCTGGGACTACCCGGCTTGTGCCACACGGCACCTGATGGCGTGAGGCACATGGACTATGGTGGAGAAGTACTCGGATAGGAAGCTATACATGCCTTGTACTGTGTAGAGGACTCCTAGAAGTACACAACTCGTACTCTCTCCCTAAACCAACCTGTAACCCTGCCTCCCGGACTATATAAGGTGAGGCAGGGACCCTTCTCTCTGATACACATCATCTTGTAATCACACCTAATCAATCCAGAGCTACGCAACATACAGGACGTAGGGTATTACGCACCTCGCGGCCCGAACCTGTCTAAACTGTGTGCCACATGTCTCTTCCTTCGAGTTACCGATCTCAGCGAGGCCACATTCATCTACCTCGGGTACTCCCCTTGGTAGGTTGCCGGTCTAAAACACCGACAACAGCAGCCTCTGCAACTGGAGGAACCCAGGAAATCTCCACTGCAGAAGGGGAACCAGCCAGGAATCCTCTATCTAAAGATGAGATTCATAACTGTGTTAATGGGACAGAACAGGACCGACCAAAATACAATTCTGGTGCATGAATTGTAAATGTAAAGGCTGCTGGACCAAATTGTGCCAAGTTTCATGCTTATGTCATGGAACACAGTAAGGATAAACTTGCCTTTCCAGCAAAGGTGGATCAAGACTACTTTAAAGATGGTTGTGGTGCTTTAATGTTAAACAATGAATTTAGTAGCATGTATAACCTTATAACCATGGCTTCTCTAGATGTTACCTTCATAAGGTTGTGGACATTGTAAGTCCTTTAAAACCTAAAAAGATATTTCTTTAATTTTGGCCGCAAAGTTCATTCATGCTAACAATTTGATTTTTTGTAGGAAAATGATGGACAAGGCAGCGAGGATGCGGATCAGTGTTGGGTTTTTAGATCCAGATTTGTTTACTTCAACAAATATTTCTCAGCGTTCTCAGCAAGTTGGCAAAGCAATCTCAAATGCAATGATGAACAACTACTATGTGGTTGGTGCCTACTACACCAGCCACTCGGTAACAGTGATCATCTATATATGGTTCAAAGAGGTTTGGTATCTAGATTCTGTTAAACAACATCCCCCGCTAAAGTTCCCAGACCTCCAAAATGTTTTGAACTGGTCAATTTCTTGTAGGTTTTGTTCACAAAAATTCAATCTCTTAGTGTTTCTAATTGGTATTGCTGACCGTGCAGGGCCTTTGGTACAGAATTTTTTGTTCACAAAAAATCAATCCCTTAGTGTTTCTAATTGGTATTGCTGATATGTAGGGCCTTTGGTGATGCACAGGACAGAGTGACGAAAGGAAAGAAAAAAGCCAAAAGCCACACTTAAGCACAAAACAAATCTCACTATAAGACCGAGGTTTTTTATGGTCCCTTCTTACCTATTTGGTACTGCATTAACATGTCATTTTGGTACCTCGATGCAGTGTGCTCAGCAGCCACGGGGGTCCTTTTTGTGTGGATTCCATGTGGCATTCTATATGTTAAGACTATTCGATGCCATACCTGACATCAAGAAGGCTGTTGTAAGTAGATAATAATAATGCTCAACCTTGTCTCTGCTAATATTATCCATCTGATTTTAGAAAATGATTTCTACTTGCATTCTCATAAATGATTGTATTTTGCAGGATTTCAAACCTCCTGTAGATGTTTCCACAGACGATGTAAAGCGTGTCCGGGAGATGCTGTGCAAGTACATTCTTAAGGAGACCATCGACCGAAAGGGCAACTTCAACAGTAGTGCACCGTGAGTTTATTGTGACCAGAAACTTGAAACTCATTCAGTCTTCTTTAGTCAGGTGTTGTTGCCTGAGAAACCTGTTTGGCTAGCTTGGTTGGGGTCAGATACTGCCTGGTTCAGGTAGTTTTCTCATGTCTCCATCCAAACAAGCCCTGATGAGAGTAACTTGAAACTTGATGTGATCCTAGCTTGTCTATAAATGTGATCTTGCTTTGCCTATATCTGTGATGTGAGAATGTGTTTGTGATGTCGCCTTGCTGTGGTGGCTGCCAAATCCTGGCTGGTTCTAGGATGCAACCCCCCGGTGGCCGCCAAATCTGGGCCGGTTCCGGGATGCCGCCGCAACCGAGCAGGTTCTTCGTAGGGGTGGCCGCTGTATCTGTAACAGGCGTTAATTAAAGCTCGTTACAAACACTGATCAGTGAGTAACGGGCTTCATTCGGAAAGCCCATTACAAAAATGCCCACAATGTAACGGGCAGTGTAAAAGCCCGTTACCAGTCCTGACCGGTGGGCCCCATGACATGGCCCGTTCATCGAGATATAAGAGACGCAGGTTGAAAGCAAGCGTCTCCTTTAATAGAGAGAAAGCAGACACGTGTGGAAACAGATACGTCTCATTTCGTCGAGACAGTGGAGATGCCGGTTCACGGAACGCGTCTCTGAAGTTAATTTCATAGTAACAGGCTCTGTTTCATGCCTGTTACCAAAGTTCCATGTGGGCCCAGAGAATCAGCCATTTCACGTGACCGGTGACTAGTTGTGGAAATGGTCATTGTTTGTGCCCGTTATGAATCCTATATGTACTGAGACGCGCGTGAAATAGATGTTGAAGGACCGATACGGCGAACCAGAGAGGGGGGAAGTGAATGGGAGCCGATAAAAATTCTTCTCGAAGGAGATGGAAACTCCTACAAGATGAACACGGCTTCCAACA
Source organism: Cenchrus americanus (assembly GCA_947561735.1). Lineage (NCBI taxonomy): Eukaryota > Viridiplantae > Streptophyta > Magnoliopsida > Poales > Poaceae > Cenchrus > Cenchrus americanus. The sequence goes on from OX387240.1 coordinate 141,624,521, forward strand.
CACGTCTCCGACTCACTTCCCAAGTTGGCCAAGCCCATGTAGCCACTAGAGTGCCACTGGACCTAGGAACCAACACAAACACCCTTCCGACCCGAGAACCCAGCGGAACACCAAACCTCGAGTCTTCAGACCCACACCGGTCAGACCGGTGAGCACCACCGGTCAGACCGGTCCCTGCTGCTGAAACTGAGCAACTTTCACTAAGTGGCTCTACACCGGTCAGACCGGTGAGACACAACGGTCAGACCGATTGCAACCTGAAAGCCCCCAAGGCACCAAACAGGCCAACCGACCACCAAACTGACCCAAACTCGAAACAGCAGCACCACAGGAAAACAGCGAACACACCAAGACGTTCACCCGAGCAAAATCCCACCGAGGGTTGCACCGGTCAGACCGGTCAAGAGCACCGGTCAGACCGGTGTAGCTCGGGGCGACTCGGGATGAACGAAAGACCCGCGGGTCAACTCCCCCAAATCCAAACCTCGATCTCCCGAATCGCTCCACGGACTTGAACAAGACTTTGGGGATATTAGGAACACCTAATGAGGAGTCCATAGCCAAGTTTAATCCCACCAAAACTCATCCAAAAAAGAGGAATTAAGGAAATCCCGCCAAGAGCACTTCCAACCCAAGAACTTAAGAAACCCCAAAATCGAGCACCTTTACTCATGGATTTGGGAGGGGAATCACAGCCCAAAGAACCACGAAGGGTTCCCACAAATTTCCCCCATCAAATCCCCAAGAGAAAGGTCCCGAAAATAACCCAAAGAAATCACCAAGAGAGGGCTCCGAAAATCACCACCAAGAACAACCTGGGAAACACATCCAAACCTTGAGGAACCACGCCGAATCATCTATACATGAAACAAAGGTTCATACAAGGTCTAGCAAGCCGCCCGATCATCCATCCCTCTCAACAAGATCTCTCCATGAAGCTCTCTTGCTAGTCCTATGGAAAACCTAAGAAAAATAGGAAGGAAAATAAGAAAACAAATGAGCTAGGGTTCCAAGAGTTGGCTGGCATCCTCTCACCTCTTGGGTTACATGGAGGCAACCGAAAGTCCAAAATACCCTTCTCTAACAACTAGGGATACAAGCCCCTCAAGGGCGGTTTTGGAAGACTTGAAGCTTTCTCCATCGGACGGATGCCCGGCGACCGCAACCTGCTTAGCCTCGACGCAAGCCTTGCGATCCCGACGCGTGTCCTCCGCTTCGAAGATTCCGGACTGCGTCGTTGCACACCGGTCAGACCGTGCTCCTCACCGGTCGGACCCGGTCCCCACCGGTCAGACCGGTCCGGCGCTGCTACAGCTCCGTCTTCGGTTCTTCGGTCTTGGCTTTGTGGATCAACCAAGGAACCCAGTGGTTTCTGGTGAACCACCGGAAACCCCGCGAACTCGGTGTAGCCTCCGCCAATCTCCACTCATGACTCGACTCCCACGTAGTCCCTGCTCGACCTTGGTTTTGAGGCTCTACCAAGAAACCGTCCACGACTTCATCTTGCAGTTCATGCCACCATGCGGCCCGCACTTGACCCCGCGGGCCACCGGGTCCCTCGAACAAAGCCTACTTGTCTTCTCCACACCTGGAGGCCTCACCGGCGACGACCTTTCGCGCTTGTTCTTCACCTGCACCAACACCAGTCAAGCCGCAACCTGCATCTGCAATACTTAGCCAAGAATCAGTCCACACAACATTGTCAATCACTCATCACACAAGGAAGTGACCATCCACCGGTCCTCGAACCACACATGGTCCTCAATCTCCCCCTTTATGAGTGCATTGACAACACCCACACGAAAGTAGCAAGAGAGAAAAGAAAAAAAAGAAACGAACAAAAAGAAACTCCAACAAGCGATCGAAAGCCAAACAAAGGCAAGGAGCAAGATCACTTGAAGAAGACAAATCTCGGACCCCTTAGGCAAGGACAACGGCTCGACACATCCGAGACAAAGCAAAGCTCAAGCAAAGAGCGCAAACCACCGAATCAAAGCTCGAACAACCACAAAGAGCTCCCCCTGCACACATGCAAGCTCCCCCTAAACCAATTCACCTCCCCCCCGAACGATGCATGCAAAACACCACTTGAAATAGGGCAGGTACGCAACAACTCGGCCACGACCGGTCGGGCCGGTCAACACCACCGGTCGACCGGTGTGCAACATGTGAACGAGAACCGGCAGACTCGACCGGGTCGGACCGGTGACCTCGACCGGTCGGACCGATGCACAACAGAGCCCGAAAATGGCTCGAAACCACTCGAAAACCTTCTAAATGCGTCCAAAGCAAGCCATTTGAAGCTCAAACTTCTCCCCCTTGTTGGCAATGCATGAATCGAGGCCAAAAATGCAAAAAATTCAAACTAGAGCTTCTCAAATAGACAAAATTCAACAAAGAATGCTACACATGTCCAAATGAGCAAGTTAGATACTCTACGGCTTCGTATCGATCTCAACTACATGATCACCAAGTTTCACAACCATTGGACGAAGCTAAGATGGATTTTGGCAATTTTGCGAAAAACTTGCCTCTCATGAGCAAAAACCTAAACATGATCAAAGCATATCAAAATGGCAAAGCCACACAAACTTCATGCTAGGACAGCCATTCTAATCATAAGACCATCATAAACACCCACAAACACCTCATGTCTTGTCAAAGCCACCGAGCCATGTGCCTACTTCTATGTATGAGACTTCTCATTGGTAGGCATCATGCAACGGTTTAGCACCCAAAGCAAATTAAATTCAGCACATATGACATGGGAGCATATTTTCCAGGCATTTTTCATTTCATTTTCAGATTTCTAAATGGTACATGAAATGTCTTTGCGACAAAAAGGAACTTATGCCCCTCCACAAGATAAAACAAGAGGGCTAAACATTCATGATGGCAAATGAGCCTTTGGCCCCATATGATCAATAAACTAGCTATCCAACCACAAATTAAGCATAGCAAAGCCACTAAAACATGTCAAGATAATATAAAGGCATTTACATATGAGAGAGCATACATGTGACATTTTCAAAAATATAGCTATCAACCATGGATTATTCATCAAGATCATCAAGAGCTAAGCCAAACTAACCATAGCATACCAAACAAGCTCACAAAGGCATATATCTCATTCCATGGTGAACAATGTATATGAGAGAAGCTTTTCCTAACCAATGCATATGATACAAAAAGCATGCAATCTAAGATACAAGGATGCCTATACATCATGTTACATATGCCATGCAAAATGCAAGAAATGCACAAAGGAGAGCTATACATATGCTACAAAAGAAGCTCCCACACACCCAACTCAAGAAATCAAACACACACCAAGTTCCCCCCGCAAACGAGTGAAAGTTGCTTGATCTAGGGGTTTGGTGAAAATATCGGCTAGTTGGTCATGTGTGGGTACATGGATCAACGCTATCTTTCCTTTCTCTACGTTGTCTCTCAGAAAATGATACCTCACTTCTATGTGCTTGGTTTTGGAATGGAGCACTAGGTTCTTTGCAACGCTTATGGCACTGGTGCTATCACATTGAAGTGGGACATGGGTATACTCCTCACCAAAGTCACTCATGGTGTATGAAATCCAAAGGAGCTGAGAGCAACAACTAGCGCGGCAACATACTCGGCCTCGATAGTGGATTGAGCAACACTCGATTGTTTCGGGAAGACCAAGACACCAAAGAAGAACCCAAAAACTGGCAAGTCCCAGAAGTGGACTTCCTATCCAACCGACACCGGCAAAATCCGTGTCTGAAAAGCCATGAAGCGCCAAAGAAGAGGACGCGGAGTACCAAAGGCCGAAGTCGAGAGTGTGACGCAAGTACCTCGAAAATTTGCTTCACCGCTTGACGATGCGAAGTCCTCGGAGACGCTTGAAAACGAGCGCACAGACACACCGAGAACTGTATGTCCCGGCCTCGTCGCAGTCAAGTAGAGGAGTGACCCGATCATGCTCCGGTACTCCTTCTGGTCCACATATTCACCTTCCTCATCCACATCAAGAGCTGTAGTCGTACTCATCGGCGTCGTCATAGCCTTGGAATCCTCCATCTTGAACTTTCGCACAATGTCCTTGGTGTACTTAGCCTGGTGCACAAATGTTCCTTCCTTTGATTGCTTGATTTGTAGCCCGAGGAAGAACTACAACTCGCCGATCATGCTCATCTCAAATTCCCTGCTCATATCATCTGCAAACCTTGCAACAAGAGAGTTAGACGAGCCACCAAAGACAATATCATCCACGTACACCTGCACAATCAGGATATCTCTGCCCTGCCTCAGTAAAAACAAGGTCTGATCGACCTCCCATCTCAAAACCTCTCTCAAACAAGAACCCCCTCAACCTGCCATACCAAGCTCTAGGCGCCTGCTTCAACCCATACAGCGCCTTCCTCAACTTGTACACCCGGTGGGGGTACTTCTCACTCTCAAACCCCGGAGGCTGCCTCACATACACTTCTTCCTCCAACACACCATTCAGGGAAGCACTCTTCACATCTATTTGGTGCAACTTGAACCCTTTAGCCACGGAAAAGGCTAGAAGGATCCTAATCGCCTCAAAACGGGCTACGGGAGCAAAGGTCTCCTCGTAGTCGATCCCCTCCTTCTGACTGAACCCTTGAGCAACAAGCCTCGACTTGTTCCTCACCACCTCACCTTTCTCTCCCTCTTTGTTTTTCCACACCCACTTTGTACCAATCGGCTTACACCCTGGGGGAGGGTCAACCAACTCCCACACCTGATTCCTCTCAAAGTTCTCCAACTCCTCATGCATCGAATTAACCCACTTGTGATCAGATAGTGCGTGTCCAATGTCTTTGGGCTCAAAAGTAGCGACAAACGCAGCATGAGCGAATGGGAATTGTTTCGAACCCTCGACCGTGTAGTGCGTTCATTCATGTCGCCGATGATCCTCGAAGCTGGGTGATCCACTTGAACTCGCCGGGGAGGTTCTCGCCTCGATGCTACCTCCCCCTCAACATCAACTTCTCCTCGTTCTTGACTTGTCGTTGTAGGTGTAGTAGAGGGTCCATCCATCATCGTAGTCGAAGTAGTGGGTACATGTTCAGTTGGGCGCACCGCACCGCCATCCTCATCATCTCCATGTTCATGCTCCTCCTCCTGAAAGTTCTCCTCGCCAAGCTCATCATCACATGCACACTCAAAGACAAGCTGACTACGTGGCTCTGTCTCGTCGAAGGTTACCTTGCAAGTCTCCACGATTTGGTAAGTTTCCAGATTGAGCGCAAGATATGCTCTAGAATGAGATGCATAACCAAAGAAAATGCCATCGACAGACCTAGCCTCAAACTTATCCAACTTCCTGCCGTTCTTCAGAATGAAACACTTGCAACCAAAGACATGGAAGTGACTCACTTTGGGTGTGCGGCCATGCATCAACTCATAGCATATCTTCTTCTTGTGTGCTCTGAGGTATATCTTGTTCGACACATAGCACGCGGTATTCACCGCCTCAGCCCAATACCTCCTCGGAGTCCTATGCTCATCAAGCATCGTCCGAGCCATCTCGCACAAGGTCCTATTCTTCCTTTCCACAACACCATTCTGTGGAGGCGTATACGGACTCGAAAACTGGTGCTCAAGACCCAAGTCATGGCAAAAGGTTTCAAAATGAGAGTTTCTGAATTCCGAGTCATTATCACTGCGGATAGCTCGTATGGCATCTTTGTGCCTCTCGTTCCTCAACCTCAAGACTAGATCTCAAACAAAACCAAACGTCTCCCCCTTATCCTCAAGAAAGAACACCCACGCATACCGAGAATAGTCGTCCACCACAACAAGGACATACCACTTCCCACCGCGCGTATCGCACACGAGCCGTGCCAACAAGGTCCATATGGAGCAGCTCGCATGGACGCTCAGTCATCACATCGGTGAGAGGCGGGTGAGAAAAGGCTACCATCTTGGCATGCCTACAAGGCGCACAAACCAACTCTTTCTCAAGCCTGGCAATCCTCAGACCAAATTGAGTTTACTCAAGCGAGACAAAAGGTCAAAGCTCAAGTGACCCAACTTCCTATGCCACCTCCACAACTCACTCGAAGAAACAGCCAAGAAACAACGCTCCACACCCAAAGACTGAGAAAAATCAGCACAAAACTCCTGACCCTCGGGAACGACCATACAAACAAGGTCCCCTCGAGAGTCCAAAATCCGAGAACCACCTGGCCGAAACAACACCTCAAAGCCCTCATCCAACAACTGGGACACAGAAAGCAAATTGTACCCCGGCGATTGAACAAGAGCAACACGCCTCGCAGTGATCTTATCACTCACTTTGATCTCACCTTCGAAAGCACACGCCCACGCCCATTGTCCCCAAAGGTGATGTACCTCTTTGTCACCACCGGACGAGACTTGAGAACCACCCCCTCGTCTCCGGTCATATGCCTCGAGCAACCGGAGTCAATCAACCAAATGTTCTTCAAGTCTCCCACCGAAATTCAAAAACGAGCACGTGAGCGAACAAACGACTCAAAGACTGGGGTTAGTACCAAAAGAGTAAAACCGATGCCGAGCCATTTGCTCGAAACTCGGTGTTAGCACCAACCAAAGCATCTCTCCTACCAAAGTTACCTCCACGAACACCACCACGGTAACCACCCTGAGGAAACCACCCCTCTCTGCCTGGAGGAGGACCAAAACCACAAAAGAGAACCCGTGGACCGTCCCTCCTCTCCTTCTCAAAGCTACGACTCCTCCCATCCCCGTAGTGAACTCGAGGGGGAGAACGCCTAGCAACCTGACCACCTGCAAACTCTCCAGCCCAACCACCAGAACCACGACCTCCAGAAACAACCCTCGCACCTGTACGAGCACGAAACCCAAAACGCTGCCTGTCCAGGCCTGCACCGGTCTGACCGGTGCCCCACACCGGTCTGACCGGTGTGACTCAAGGCGCGCCGCCTCCAACGGCCTTCCGCTCTCCCCAAGCCCGAACTGTCCTCACATTCGCCTTGGCCCTGGGCATCTGCACACGAGGCTCAAGTACACCATCGAAAGGGTGGTACTTGTCCTTGTTAACCCACTCCTTTTCCATTCTCTCCTCACGCTTCCTCTTGAAGCAAAACTCCTCCTTATGACCATCTCTCCCACAATAGCCACAATGGAACCTCACAAGCTTAGGCTTAGGCTTGGGATGTGGATGCTCACTTGGTTTCTCTCCACTCAAATCCTCCACCGGTTTCTCGCGAAGCGGCTTAGCCCGCTCGGGTTCTTGGACGACTTCTTGTTCTTGCGACAATCACCTTCGTCTTCACCGCCGCAAGAGCTCGAGGTGGAGTACGCGAACCGGAGTCGATGTCGCTCGCTCCCACCATCGCTCGGGCCTTGCCTCGGCTCTCCTTCTTCCTCGATCGTCGCTCGTCCTTGTACTTGTTCTTGTGCTTGCTCTTGTGGTTGCGCCTCGACGGTACTTGCCAAAAAATTGTTGCATACCATCTACAATGCACCAATGCATTATCTAATGGATCAGAGATTCAGTGGAAATGGTCCAAGGGGAAACCTCTTTGAGAGTGGCAGCTATAGAAGCACAAGGATGGACTTATGATCGAGAAAGCAAGCATGGGATACCAAGTATCTCAAAGTGTCCAATTTTGGACTACAGCCGGTTCAAGCAGTCGGCTCCGATGATAAGATTTAATGGATCAATTCATAGAAGATGAAGGGAAGCTTGGGCATGGGTTCACGTCGACCGATAAATTGGAAAAGATTGACCTCGGAGATGGAAGCAAACCAAGGCCGACTTACGTAAGTGACAAGCTAGTTTCAGAATACAAAATAGAGTTGATCGCATTATTGAAAGAATTCAAAGATTGTTTCGCCTGGGAATATTATGAGATGTTGGGTTTAAACCGATCCATTGTTGCACATCGGTAACCTATCAAGCCAGGGTATCAACCGTTCCAACAACATCCCAGGCAATGTAATCCAAGAATTTATCCTAACATAAAAGTTGAGATAACAAAGTTACTCAAAGCAGGTTTTATTCGGCAATATCCATATGCCAAAGGGATTTCCAACATAGTCCCTGTCTACAAAAAGAATAGCAAACTACGTGAGTGCATTGATTTTTGGGACTTGAACAAAGCAACACTGATGGACGGATATCCTATGCCAGTAGTCAATGCATTGGTCAACACCGTTGTAGCCTGTAGGGAACAAAGTCATCAGCTTCATGGATGGTAATGCTAGATACAACCAAATATTCATGGCTATGGAAGATGTTGCGAAAACTACTTTCAGGTGCACTGGTCATGTTGGTTTCCATGAGTGGATCGTCATGTCCTTTGGACTAAAGAATGTCGGTGCCACATATCAGAGGGCCATGAACTATATATTCCATGAATTCATCAGCAAAATTGTGGTGATATACATTGATCATGTGGTTGTCAAGTCAAAAGGCTACAGGGAGCATCTAACCGATCTATGAAAAACATTGAAGTGCTGAAGGAAGCATGGTTTAAAGATGAATCCCAGCAAATGTACTTTCGGTGTTTCAGTTGGTCAATTCTTGGGTTTCTTGATACATGAAAGAGGAATTGAGGTTGGTCAAAAATCAATCAGCGCAATTGATAAAATAGAAGCAACAACAAACAAGAAAGGGCTTCAATCATTGATTGGCAAGATCAATTTTATCAGGAGAATTATATCTAACCTATCTGAAAGAATTCAGCAGTTCACACCTCTATTGAAGATCAAGGCCGATCAGATATTCATATGGGGAGAAGAGCAACAGAAGGCTTTGGACAACATCAAGCAATACTTAAAGTCTCCGCCTATCCTAATGCCCCCTCAAGATAAGAAGCCGTTCAAATTATATTTATCGGCAAATGAGCGGGCTATTGGATCGACCCTTGTACAAGAGTTCAAAGGGAAAGAGCAAGTTATATATTTTGTGAGTAGAAGGCTCTTAGATGCAGAAACAAGATATTCGGTGGTGGAGAGATTATGCTTGTGCTTATATTTCTCATACACAAAGTTGAGGCCTTATCTGTTAACTGCTGAATGTATCGTGGTTTGCAAAGATGATGTAGTCAAGTATATGTTGTCATTACCAATCTTGAAGGGCAAGATCGAGAAGTGGATCTTGGCTTTGTCAGAATTTGATTTGACATACCAATCGGCCAAAGCAATCAAAGGAAAAGCATTGTGGAGTAAAAATTGCAGTTGTTGAACTTGTTCCATGGACCATGTTCTTTGATGGATCATCCTGTGGAGTAGGAGCTGGGATTGGGATCGTCTTTATTTGACCTCAAGGAGCAAATTATGAGTTTTTCGTCCCAATTGAGAAAACTTCAACAAACAATCAGGCTGAATATCTGGGAGTATTAAAAGGGATAATGCTATTATGAGAAGTTAATGATGAGGTTGTTGAGATATTTAGAGATTCTCAACTCATGATAAATCAGTTGGCAGGAGAGTATGAATGCAAAGATGACATATTGAGGATCTATCATGAAGAGTGTCTTCAGCTACTTAGAGAATTCAAGATAGTGAAACTCAAACATATCCCTAAGTGTCACACAGTGAAGCTAATCGCTGACAATACTAGAAGATTGCTTCAAATACTATAAAGGATGTCAAGAATGTCAGAAATTTGGGAGCATTCAAAGAGTTCCAGCATCAGCAATGAACCCAATAATTAAGCCATGGCCATTCAGGGGATGGGCAATCGATCGGATCGGACAGATATATCCACCATCTAGTAAAGGGCATAAATTGGTACTGGTGGCTATGGATTACTTCACAAAATGGGTTGAAGATATCCCCACCAAAATGTGACATCAGGCAATATGATTGATTTTGTCAAAGATCATATTGTTTATCGGTTCGGTATACCTCAGACCATTACGATCGATCAAGGGAGTCAATTCACTTCAGGAGAATTTGAGGAATATGCAAACTCCCTGGGGATCAAGTTGCTGAACTCATCTCCCTATTATGCTCAAGAAAATGGACAGGCGGAAGCAGCAAACAAAGGCATCATCAAACTGATCAAGTGTAAGATCGATGAGAATCCCAAGTGGTGGCACACAATCCTAATGAGGCACTATGGGTGTACAGGATGGCATTCCATGGAGCAACCAAAGTATCACCATATCAACTAGTATATGGTCGTGATGTTGTATTGCCCTGGGAATTAAAAACCAGATCTAGAAGAACTTCTGTACAAGATCAATTATCAGTCGATGATTATTCAACCATGATGAAGGAAGAACTAGAAGACCTTGCTGGTAATCGGTTGAGAGCTTTGGAGAATATTGAGAAAAATAAAAAGAGAATAGCTAGATGGTATGATAAGAAAGTCAAAGTTAAAGAGTTTGCCGAGGGAGATCTGATTTGGAAACTTATATTACCAATCGGCTCTAGAGATCCAAAATACGGGAAGTGGTCACTGTCGTATGGACCTCCCTGGGCCCACTACCTCGGTGGGTACCAGGACCGACTACTCGGTGGGCCCCTGGGACTACCTGGCTTGCGCTGCACGGCACCTGATGGCGTGAAGCACAAGGACTACAAAGGAGAAGTACTCGGTTGGGAAGCTGTACATGTCCCGCACTGTATGGAAGACTCCTAGACGTACTCGACTAGTACTCTCTCCCTACTCCGACTTGTAACCCTGCCCCGGACTATATAAGGCGAGGCAGGGACCCCTCTTTCATGATCTCATCTCATCTCACGGCGTAAAATTGCATCATCTTGTAATCGTGCCCAATCAATCCAGGGCTACGCAGCATACAGGACATAGGGTATTACGCACCTCGCGGCCCGAACCTGTCTAAATTGTGTGCCACGTGTCTCTTCCTTCGAGTTACCGATCTCGGCGAGGCCACATTCATCTACTTCGGGTACTCCCCTTAGTAGGTTGCCGGTCTAAAACACCGACAGCTGGCGCGCCAGGTAGGGGCTCTCGCCCGAGATCACATGGCGAACTCGACGGCTCCTGTCTACTTCAAGCCAACCGTCGCCTTCAACCGCAGTGACACCTTCGTCTTCGGCGCTTGGGTCTGCACTGCTGATGGCGCGGGATCCTTCCACCGTCGCCTCACCATGCAGCCCAACCCGGAGACCGGCTTCGTGATGCTTCCTGAAGTTGTCACTGGCGAACTCGCCGGCAAGTTCGGCAAAATTTCGCTCTTCAACCATCACGCTGACTTCGAGCTCGAGTCCGCTTCCAACTCGAACTCGACGTCTCCTTAGGCTATCGCATGCGAGCCAGCTGCTCAGCCATCGCATGTGGTTCCCCCACCCAGCGAGCGCTCCACGCGTGGCCCACGCAACCCCTGCAGGGCCCGCACGGGGGCTCTCTCTTCGCACCGGGCCGGCAAGGAGCCCGTACCCGAGTACAACTCGGACTCTGACACCGCCCCCGGCCACGCTTCGAACTCTAACCCCCTTTCCGGGTTCTACTCGGATTCCACATACGAGTTCGACTTCGGGTCGGACCCAGAGGATCTCGAGTCCGAGGACAACTCTACTGAGCATCCCTTATCAGGGCCGACCTCTGGGCTGGTTATAACCTCCATGCCTGCCGGAAGATTCGTCTACTGGCCAGACCGCAAGCCCGCAGACCTGATAAGTGGAGACTCACGCTACGTCGCCTACATCGACTCGCTCCCATTCCAGGAGGGAGGACCACTTGCCCGGGCTGACTCGAACACCCCAACTGAGGTGGCGAGCTCCGAGTCTAGTCTTGGCATCCCTGATCGCCAAGTCTTCATGGCTGCCGGCGACACCCCCGTACCATCTGGGACGGCTACAGACAAATACCTTGAAGACATCTCCGCAGACGAGCTGTCTACCGACGCACCTGCAGACGAGACCGCCACCAACAGGGACGCTCGACGTGAGCGTGACAGGAGGCGCAACGAATGACGCCGGCGGCTCAGAGACAACCTTCCCATCCGCAACCTTGCGGAAGCTCTTGAAGCAGTCTAGAGTAGGGTACACACTACCCCTGAGCAATGCCTTATGTCGATCACAGCGATCGCACGCCAGGCTCAGGGTATACGCGCTGGAGAAGTCATCGCCAAGCTCGCTGAAGACGCCTACTTCATGCGGGTCGACAACAGGGTCAACCAGCCTCCTCCCACCGAGAACCGCGACAACGAAGCTACAAGTCACGGTCGTCCGACCTCGGTCGCAACCGTACTCGAGCTAAGCTCCCGGCACGGCCCAACCGTACTCGCGCGAACGCCGGCGGACCCCCACGGGGTGGCAACAAGAACCGCGAGGTCGTCCCCTCACCGTGCTCTCGCCGGCGGCGGCGGTCATGACCCCGACGGTGGCGGCGGCCGACGACGAAGCTCCAACCACAAAGCCAACGGGAGGGCCGGCGGCGGCGGCAACAACCGCGGCGGTCGAGGCCACGCGAACAACCACGCCTGCGGTGCCTCGCGGGCGCCTACGACGCCCGCCGAAGATTGTGGAGCCGCGGCGGAAGAAGTCGACCCACCGCAGGCGACAACGACGGCTTCCCCGCCTTCTCACCTCGACTTCGCAACTTGCTCCTCCCCCGAAAGGTTCAAGCCTTTGGGTATCGGCAAGTACGACGCGAAGCGAGACCCCATCCGGTGGCTCGGGTGCTACGCCCTCTCCATCGAGAACGCCGGCGGCGAGCAACGACACCAAGTGCCTCTTCCCCTTCTCGCTCGGACCAAGCCCCACTCACATGGCTCGAGTTGCTTCGGACAAGCACTCGATCGACAAGTGGGACCGAGCCGAAGGAGCGATTCACCGGCAACTTCGCGTGCGCCATGGGCCGATCGGGTACTCGCATGGACCTGGCCATGGTCAAGCAGGAACAAGGCGAGACCCTCCGCAAGTACATGCGCCGCTTCTTCGACAAGCGTGCTACCGTAGTCGACGTCATCGACAAGGAGGTCATCGACCTCTTCCAAGACGGCCTCTACCATCGCCGCACTTTCGAAGACTTCGGTCGTCGCCGCCCCAAGTCCATCCCCCACCTCAAGGACATGATCATGTCCTGGGCAGATGAAGAAGACAAGGCCAATGCCAAGTACGATGCCATTCGTGGCAAGAACAAGCAGAACACGGGCGGAAGCAGCGGCAACAACGGGAACCAAGGCGGTCGCAACAACAACAGCGTCTCGGGTCCCAACTGCAAGCGCAAGCCAGACAACACTGTCGCGGCAATCCAGCGCCCTGCAAAGGAGAACTCGAAGAAGAACTCCAGCGGTTTCAAAGACTTGCTAAAGGAGAAGTGCCCGTGGCATCTGAACGGCAACCACACCACCGAGCAGTGCTACCAACTGAGGCATGCACTCAAGAGTACTCCAGAGCCACCGCACCCTCACGACAAGAAAGGCAAGAAGAAGGACGACGGGGACAATAATGACTTCCAAGAACCTAACAAGACCGTCAACGTCCTCTTCGGCGGACTACCCAGCAGGCGGGAGCAAAAGGCTACCCGTCGAGAAGTCATGAGCATTGAACCAGCGGTCCCGACCCCTCTCAGGTGGTCGGAGGTACCCATTACCTTCTCCCGCGTGGATCAATGGACCAGCTTCTCTGAACCAGGGCGGTTCCCTCTCGTCCTGAAGCCCGTAGTCGCGGGCTCCAAGCTCAACAAGGTCCTCATCGACGGTGGAAGCGGGCTCAACGTCCTTTTCACCAAGACCTTGAAGAAGATGAAGCTCGACATCACCCACATGCTCACCAAGAGCAACACGCCCTTCTATGGCATCGTCCCCGGCAACGCGGCTATCCCACTGGGCTCAATGGTCCTGCCAGTTACCTTCGGGGAATCTCGGGACAACTACCGTACCGAGTACACCAAGCTCGATGTCGCGGACTTCGAAACGTCCTACCATGCCATCCTCGGCAGACCAGCCATCGCCAAGTTCATGGCGGTACCTCACTACACCTACTTGGTACTCAAGATGCCAAGTCCAGCAGGTGTACTCTCTCTCCAAGGGGACTTGAAGATCTCGCACGACTGCGACGCCGAAGCCGTGGAGATCGCCTCTACAAATCAAGTACCCAACGCGATGATGGAGGTCTACGCCGCGTCAAAGAAGCTTGCTACAAGTGAACTCGACATCCCTGAGAAGTATGACAAAGGCAACAAGCCTCAACCAGCTGAGGAGGTTCTAGTCAAGACGGTCGACCTCGGGACAGGCGATGCCAGCAAGACCACCACCATCGGGGCTGGCCTCGAACCCAAATAGGAAGACGCGCTCATCAACTTCCTCCGGGCTAACCGCGACATCTTCGCATGGAAGCCAGCGGACATGCCAAGAGTGCCCAGGGAGTTGATTGAGCACTGCCTCAACGTCGATCCTAAGGCCACCCCCAAGCGACAACACCTCCGACGCTTCGCCGACGACAGACGGGATGCCATCAAGAAGGAACTCGCCAAACTACTCGCGGCTGGCTTCATCAGAGAAGTCTTCCATCCTGAGTGGCTCGCCAACCCCGTCCTCGTCCGCAAAAGGAACTCGAATGAGTGGAGGATGTACGTAGACTACACCGACCTTAACAAGCACTGCCCTAAGGACCCCTTCGGGTTGCCACGGATTGATCAAGTCATCGACTCCACGGCGGGTTGCGACCTGCTCTGCTTCCTCGACTGCTACTCCGGGTACCAACAGATCGCGATCAAGGAAGAAGTCCAGGAGAAGACCGCGTTCATCACCTCGTTTGGCGCGTACTGCTACACGACCATGTCCTTCGGGTTGAAGAACGCTGGCGCTACCTATCAACGAGCTATCCAGGCCTGCTTCAAGAAGCAGCTCAACAAGAACATCGAAGCCTACGTGGATGACGTGGTCGTCAAGACCAGAACTTCCAGTACCCTCATCGACGACCTTGAAGAGACTTTCGCATCCCTGCGCGAGTACCGTTGGAAGCTCGACCCGAACAAGTGCGTCTTCGGCGTACCTTCAGGCAAACTACTCGGCTTCATCATCAGCCAGCCGGCATCGAAGCCAACCCCGAGAAGATCTCCGCCATCACCAGCATGAAAGCTCCCACGTGCATCAAAGACGTCCAGAAGCTGACCGGGTGCATGGCGGCCTTGAAAAGATTCATCTCGAAGCTCGGAGAACGGGGACTCGTCGTATGGACCTCCCCCGGGCCCACTACCTCGGTGGGTACCGGGACCGACTACTCGGTGGGCCCCCGGGACTACCCGGCTTGCGCTACACGGCTCCCGAAGGCGTGGAGCACAAGGACCGCACAGAGTAGTACTCGGTTAGGACTCGTACATGTTCCGCACTGTATAGAGGTCTCCTAGACGTACTCGACTAGTACTCCTTCCCTACTCCGACTTGTAACCCTGCCTCCCGGACTATATAAGGCGAGGCAGGGACCGATCTCAGGATCACCTCATCTCCTACAACTCACGGCGCACTATTGCACCATCTTGTAATCGTGCCCTATCAATCCAGAGCTACGCAGCATACAGGACGTAGGGTATTACGCACCTCGCGGCCCGAACCTCGTCTAAATTGTGTGCCACGTGTCTCTTCCTTCGAGTTACCGATCTCGGCGAGTCACAATCATCTACTTCGGGTACTCCCCGTAGTAGGTTGCCGGTCTAAAACACCGACACCGGCGCGCCGGGTAGGGGCTCTCGCTCGAGATCACATGGCGAATTCGACGGCTTCCGTCCACATCAAGCCAACCGTCGCCTTCAACCGCGGCGACACCTTCGTCTTCGGCGCACCGGGCCCGCACCGCCGATGGCGCGGGCTCCTTCCGGCCGCCGCCGTTGACGCAAAAAGTGCACTCAACGCCAATCACACAACAAGCCGAACAAAGCTAGCTTCGCACGCGCGCGAGAGCGCATGACGTGCCGCTCAATTTTTCCTGAAAATTAACAAAAGATAAAGCAGTTAAATACCAAAGCTTGGAACTTGCCGGGTAGTACCAGACAGTTCCATATTTACGGCTGAACGAAGCCAAGCAAGATGACACATAGCTATGCAAAGCTATCTGTCAAAGAACCACGACCATTCGGGTATCCACAGAGGGAAAAAGAACACTGCCGAATGGATGACGTAAGCATGACAACAACCGGTCTTCGTATAAACAAAGATGCAAGCACAGAGTCATGACCGATCCTCATGAAGATTAGCATTAAAATAAATGAAGTAAAGCACGAACATGATCACGTATTAAATAAGCATGCATAGATCCAAAGCACTAGTCTACCGCATGTCTAGTTACTTTAAAACCCGTCGGGTACGATAACAAACAAATCTATCCACCGCATGATACGATTTGCATGAAAAACGTGCCACTCTCCACGGATAGATCTATCCACCGCATGATACAATCTAAAAATGGAAAGCTAAAAGCATACATCATTTAGAACGTAAATAATGCACGTGTTCTACTCGTGAAAACATAACCGAATACGGCCGAATGTACCGATCCAGGGTCCATGAAGAAGGAACAAACATTACCATGTGAACAAATCTATCGACCGATTTGGGAATCTAATCCACCGGATGACTAGCTCCAAAGCAACCCAAAAACCTCGCATCTACCGCATGATACCCGGTTCTTTCAAGATTTATACGAACGAAGCAAGCTTGAACCCACATCACGTAGCAACCTAGATCGATTCGGTTTCGGCTATCGGAGAACACAATATCCACGCGTCAACACACGAATTCTCGCTCGCACAAGGATCTTAAAAGAGATATAGCCGATCCAAACCCATCTAGATTGGGCAAAGATGTGTTACATGAATTAAAACATAAAGTAAAACTCAAGATAACACGGGATAACTTAATGAATCTATTGGATCTTGCCAAAATCCAATAGAGCCGATAACTAGCTTCAAGCCAGATCTTAGCCCACCGCATGGCTCATGATCTAACAAGAAACCCTCTTGAACCAAGCTTGAATCTACCGCATGACACGAAGCATGGTAACAAGACTACTTGCATCAGATCTAAATCCACCGCATGATACTAGACATGATACAAGGTTGCCGGTACTCACGGAGGTCGACGGATCGATTGGCCCTCTCGAAGAACTCGACGACACGACAAGGACTCTAGGGTTTGGCGTAAGGCCGGTGTGTATTGAAGAATGATCGTCTTTGTTACATACATCCAGGGATCGTATTTATACCCCCGCCGATTACAACTGCGAATGGATTCATTGCCTAACTAAACTCGATCGCCTATCCATCCATTCGTCTCTCCCCGATTTGAGCCACGTCACCGCCCAATCCCGCAAAATCGCCCTCTTCGTTCCTTTGCCGAACCGGAGCAAATAGCCGACCGCGGATCTCTTTGCCGAAAATCTCTCGGAAATATCCTTCCTTCCACCGGACGGACTCTTTTTCGAACCGGACCCACGGTCGACTCCTTACCAAATTTTGGTGTTAACACATGCCCCTTCAATTGTGGGATAAAAGTAATTTTGTTCCACAATTGACTCCGACCACGAATCCTTGAGTCAAATCTCGTCAACACCTCGTTCTTCGCAATCCGCCGGAATCTTCGTCCGGATCTAACCCTAGATCCCCTTGTTCCGAGCTCGAACCTCCAATGGCAACTCGTAACCAAGCGCTCGGTAAATTCATCCCCCACAAACCTTGTTCGGCATTAGATTTTCAATTTTACCCGAGATTTTCCTTTTCCGCTTCCCCCCAGAGCCTTCTACTGCTCTTCTGATTCCCGTCGAGGCCAATTCGCAGTCTTATTACCTTGGTCCTATAGGGAATCCTGACCCTCGAGATTTTATCGCTGCTGAATCTCAGAGAATCCCCTTCAAGGCAGCTTTGTCTCCACCTCCTCAGTGGCAAGATGCGTTCAAGAACTGGCCTTTGCCCCCAATTGCAGGCTGGAAGACTTGGTATCGGAGGATTCTTGCGGATAAGAGTGGACTGACCAACCTGGATACTCTCCGCATCGCCCAATGTTTGGAGCTATCCGTGGCTGAGACACCCAAGAACGAAGATCTTCTGATAGCTGCATGCCACTTCTGGTCAAATGGCGTTAACGCCTTCCTTTTTGGGCATGGCCCGATGTCTCCAACCTTGGCCGATGTATACATGATCACCGGCCTTGACATCACCGGTCCGTCCAGCCCTGGGAATTCAAAAACTCTTCACGCCAGACAGGGGTAAAGCCAGGGAACGGCTACAAGAATTATATCTCGAAGCACATGAGAGACAATCCCCTTGGCAATGTTGAATACAGAGCTTTTCTGAACATGTGGCTGTGCAGGTTCGTTTTCTGTGGTAAAGCCAACGAGCCTACTTTAAACCACATTGCAATGGCGACTCATCTGGCCAGTGGCAATCGCCTTCCTCTGGGAAAATTCTTCTTGGGCAGCGTTTATCATATGCTTCATCGACCGTCACCCAAATGTACACCGGTCGAGAGGATAACGTGCGTCAATGGCCCTTGGTGGTTTGTTCAAATGTGGCTGCAGCTCCACATGCATCAAATTGTCGGTGTCGATTTGAACTTCAGGTTCTTCCCTTTGTCCAATCATCCCGAAGGAGAGCCTCAAGCTACCAGAGGATGCCAAAACTATGGAGAAGCGGCTTCGACTGTTTCTATCCAGCAGGACATCAGCCAGCTCTTCGAGTTGTTCTTCAAAGGTTTCCCCAATCCCCTTTGGCTTCCTTATCTGGGCAACGACACCTTGACCTTCCCTGTTGAGTTTTCCTTTGAGCCCGGCCATCAAGATGGGAGATTCCCGAAAATCCTCAACATCATAATCCGCCCATGCATACCGCCGGCCGAGTTCAATGGAGGAAGACCGAATGTCGTACTTATGAATATTATCGGCCTAATGTAATGGCCGTGCAACTTGGATGCGGCCGCATGCCCCCAAGATTGTTTCCGCATGAATTCCTCAAACCCAGGGAGGAAATCAAAGAACCGATGCAGTAGGGCCAGAAGTTTTCAACTATGTGTGCAGTCCTTCCCCACCGTCTACACATGTCCTTTTGTGCCCACAACCATAGCTCACCCCACCTTCAACTCCCCGGTGGCAAGAATTTCATGACCACATCTTCGAGTGAGCCTCGTTCGTGTATTCGTGCGCAGTTGGTACCGACTTTCGCCAACTTCGGAGGTAATACAATGAGCTCTTAGATCGGACCTTCCCTCTTTATTCATGGTCCCGACCTTCATTTTTCTCGTCCACGAACACGCGTGCCGCCCCTCGAGCCGTGGCAATTGCTTACAACGCTCGAAGGCCCAATTTCAGCACTAGGATTCAAATCCACAACTCGCATCAACTAATGGCTAGATACGCTACCACGCATCCCAGCCCTTTCTAGCCTTGCTCCTGCAGACAGAGGCAAGGTCTCGCATCTGATTGCCCCTCCAAGTGCTAAAAGGAGAAGGACTGTCAAGAAAGTACTTGTTGAGGTAAACCCTTTTACTTCCTTGATTACCAGGTTACTCTGTTCTTGATGAATCATATCACTGTGCATTTCAGACCAGAGCCCAGCAGCCTTCAGACCCAGCACCTGCCAATGCTCCATCCGCGGGTATGACTTCTACTGCTTTTTCTTGAGGATGAACACTGGTATTTACCCTCCCAATTTGGCATTTGCAGAAGAGACAACAGAAGGGCAGCTTGTAAATGTTACAGTGGTCCAGCAAGCAAGTTCATCCGGGGCTGAATTACCCATCCCAGTCGAGATCTCATCTTCATCACCTTCCGCAGAAGCAGCAAACTCTCCAGAGATGAACCTCCCAATTCAACTGGAGCCACCAAATTCCCCAAGGGTGCCATCGCCTGTTGGTCAAGCAGAGATAACCAATCCAACAGAGGCGGATCCGACTCCTCACCACCCGGAAACTCACGAGCTGCCGATACCCGCCTCGACGCCTTTCGGCTTGGAGGTTTCGGCTCTTCCCGGAGCATCTCCTTCGCCCGTGATCGCCCCCCGCTCAAGGAACCAGCCATGAGGTATCCATCCGTACTTAATTTTGGTACCTCGATGTTTAGCATTCTTAACTTCGGCAACGTCGTTTCTCGGGATCGGCTCCATCATCATCAAGCCTCGCCATTAGAGAGCAATTCAACCGCCGAGGTGATGAAAGAAACATATCGCCCACCGCCAGATGAAGTGTTGCCCAAACTTAAAGAAATTGCGGCTGGCTAGAAAAAGATGTTCAGATCGCTCAATGATCTTCATCATTTCGAAGAGATGTTTGAATCCATTAGTCAAGAACTCCCCGAAGACATCGGAGCTTCTCTATCATCCGTCTATGACTTAGAACCCCTTTATGTACCTTTGAGGCGCGCTTGGAGGAAATTGCGCTCCCGCCCGGCCATTGAAAAGAAGAAAACTCGATGCCGAACATGCCATGAACGGGGCACAATCCCAAGCGCAGAGCCATAAAGATGCATTGGCTAGCCCGCAAGCTTCCTATGATCCGAAAGTTGCTAGGAAGGCCGTTCTAGAGGCGGAACCGAGAAGCCCGTCGGCGGAGATAGAGATTGACAAAAAGAAAATAGCCGAACTTCCCGGATTGATAGCAAAGACCCAAGCGGAAGTAAAATCGGCTATCACCGAATAGAGCAATGCGATGCGGAACTCACCGACTTATCCGGTGCCCAAAAGGACCGCCAGGAGATGCCGGACAATTCCCATTTGATAATCTCCAATGTTCGTCGTGTACTTGCAAAACTCCCGAATGCCCGAATATCCTCATTGATGTATAATTGAACTCGGTCGTTCTCGTAATATCTCCTTGTGATTTGTTTCCTTTCCTTTGCGTACTTTTAGATGTAATGTCGAACGACCCATTCGGTAGTGAAACGCCAACTCCCGAACGACACTTTGATTTTTTTTTAGCCGAACCAATCGATCCGCACGCGGTTCACCCTAGAACTCCAAACGACCCGCCGGCGAGCCGGCCAAGGAAACCTTTCCACCTTCCGATTTTCTTGGGATATGCGCCACGATCCACGCCCACGACTCGAAGCCACGATTCATCCCCGCCAGTGCCTATAAATGTTACCATAGGTGCCCCTAGCTCTCCACCAGGCCTTCTAGCTCTTGAATCTTTGCCAATCTTTAGTCCTTTCGCACACAAGGCACATCTCAAACCACCATGGTGCGCCGTCTCAACCGCCGCCGCGCCTCCGACGAGGCCGAGGGGAGCAGCCGCCAATGCGCGCGGCGGTGATGATCGTCGATCTCTTTGATTCTCGTTCTTGATCTTCTTTTGCCTTGACGATCATCCCCTTTTTCAGATTGATTCAGTGGAATCCGCCTCGTGCGCCGGCCAATCAGCCCCTGCCAGATGACTCTTCGGAGTCTGATGGCCACTCCCCGGTACCGTACGGGGAAGAGGACGCCATCCGCTTCAAGGAGGAGCTAGAGGCGTCCCGTCGCGAGCTGGAGGACGTCTCCAAGAAAGCGGGCGTGGCCGAGCTAGAATGGGAGGACCAGCGCAAACAGCTGCTGGAGGCCATTGACGGTATGGCTCTGAGATTGATTCTTGATCCAGCCCGGTCTCTGATGCTAATCTTTCCTGTTTGCTCTTTGCAGCCCGTGACGCCGAGCTCGACCAGCTAAAGGCGCTGGTAGAGCAATTGGCCGAGAAGGTGAATGCCCGCGGCAACACGCCGGCGGAGCGCCTGGCCGCGGTGGAGCGCCGCGTCGACGAGGTGGCCGTCCATGGCGTTCGTTTGGATACCACCTTGGGCCTCGGCTGCGATGGCGACGCATACGGACGTCGACTATTCCACCGCACCGCGTGGCTTCCAGGGCGGCGCGCCGGAGGACATCGACGAGATCGAGCTCATCCTGGAGCGCCTTGACGGCCACGGCGACGCCATTACCGAAATTACCCATCCTCAATCTGTGTTGAACAGGCTCTTCGACTAGATTGTACTAGGGATGTGTAAATATCGGCAATAGATGAAGAACTTTTGAATTCTGCACCTGTTCTGCGACGATCTCCCTTTGCATTTTGCATCTGCGAATTCTGTTTTCTTTAATTGCATTCGGGAACTATCTTTAGCCGAACGTGCGAGAACAACTGCCCCTTGGCGCAAAATCCACAAAGGATCCTAATTCGGCAATCCGTAAACACTGTTCAACAGAAAACCCTTCGCACTTGGTGGAAAACCCTGCCGCTTGGTATTCCAACAGTGTGTACTGGCCAGTCATCACTCCCAATGCGTCTCCCCGGTCAATAAAATAGCCTGTGGGGTGCTCTGCAAATCCATTCGCACACTCCTCCATCATTGCTCATCTCTTCCCCCCGCTCTCCGCAGGAAAAAACCCCAACGCCATGGACAAGGGTAAACAACCTCGGAGAGCGGATCATCAAAGAAGCCTACGATTCGGAAGTGAGTTTTCTCTTGATCTGCTCCTTGTTCTCCCGCTTGATCTTACGCTTCATGTTTTCCTCTCGTCCTTTTCAGCCTTGATTTGCTTCCCGAAGAAGTCATCGGGACCGAAGATGTGCCTGAGTACATCTCCTCCGATTCCTCTCTCGAAGCAGAGGATGCCACACCTGAACAGAGGACCAACCATCGGCTGCGCCGCCGCGTACGGCACCTGGAGCATGGCCTCAGGGACATGTCCGCCCGTTGCCAAGCCGAGCGCGAGCGTCGCATGGCGCTGGAAGCATTAGTAGGGGGTAAATGCTCCTGACCCCTTCACGTTTGCATCCGGATTTCTTGCCTCTAACCTTGATTCTCCCCGTTCCGGATGTCTCGACGGTATAGCGACTCGAAGGCGGCCCGGGATAGCTTGGTAGAGGCCGCCAATCACGGTCATCCTCGTGCGTTCCAAGTCGCCGTCACGGTGGTCCCGGAACAACCGAAGAGGGAGCAAGCGACGAAGAAGCAAAGAAAAGATTGAATCATACTTTCGCTTCTTCCTCCACGCCTTCTCGCTTCCCACCTCCTCGGGGACCCGACCATCGGGGCGCTAGATGTGATCCCGCAAGAAGCGCTTGTAATGTAGTATTGAGCTAAGGGCAATGCATCCGTGCACCGGCCATTTTTTCTTGTTCATGGATTTTGTTCTCAAGGCGGCCTCATTCTCGAGCGCCGGCTATTTTGTGCCGTATGTGTGTAATCACCGATCGATCTCAATGCTAGGATAATACTTCTTCGATATCTTCCATTTATCGCAGCGGAAAATTCTTCCCCTAGCAAAGTTTTCAATATGTATGCATTACCGGAACGCATCCGACCACACGAAAAGGCCCCTCCCGCTAGGGGACCATTTGCCGAATTCACCGTATTTAGTTCCAATCGTCAATAATGCTTTCCAAACTAGATCACCTTCTGCGAATTGCTTTACTTTTACTTTCTTGTTATAGTACTTGGCGACTCGCAGCTTGTTTTTCTCGATGTTTTCCAGGGCCCTGAGACGGATCATGTGCAAATCTTCTAACTCATCCATCATTAGGCCACTGTAATCCTTGGAGCTCAACTCGTTTTGCAGCACTACTCTCCTTGACTCTGATTGTATTTCCCAAGGCAGGATTGCATGATGCCCGTAAACCAACTCGTAAGGAGAAGTCTTTGTAGCTCCATGGGGGGCCATTCGGTAAGCCCACAGCGCTTCACTGAGTACCGAATGCCACTTCTTTGGCTTCTGATCGATCTTCTTCTGTATCAGCTTGATCATGATCTTATTAGAAGCCTCTGCTTGACCATTAGCTTGGGCATAATATGGAGAAGAATTAAACAATTTGATCCCCATGCTTTCGGCAAAATCTCTGAATTCCAATGACACGAATTGTGCCCCCCGGTCGCTGGTAATCGTCCGAGGGATCCCAAATCGATAGATGATGTGTTCCTTGACGAATTCGATCATGTTTTCCGACGTCACCTTCTTCGGTGGGATTGCCTCGACCCATTTGGTGAAGTAATCGTAGCCAAAAGCACGAACTTATGCCCCTTGCTAGATGGCGGATTAATTTGGCCAATCAAGTCTATACCCCACCCCCGAATGGCCATGGCTTGATGATGGTATTTAGTGCTAATGCGGGGACTCTTTGAATATTCCCAAACCTCCGGCAATCTTGACATCCCTTGTAATACTCAAAGCAATCCTCTAATATCGTCGGCCAAAAGCATCCAGCTTGTCTAATAACCCATTTCATTCGATAGGCCGATTGGTGCGCTCCGCATATCCCATCGTGCACCTCGCTCATCATGCTCTTGGCTTCTTCCGGACCCGTGCATCGCAAGAATACCCCATCTAATGATTTATAAAATAAATTATCATCCGGAAGAACGAACTTAATTGCTTTGTACCCGAGTTTCCTAGAGACTTTTCGGGATGGATCTTTCAAGTAATCAACGATTTCTTTCTTCCAATCATCTTCTCGCAAGATCCGCCCCTAGTGCAAACACCTCTCGCAAAAACGCTTCCCCGACTCTCTTTATAACCGAGGCGCTCCGAGCCAGCCTCTTTGCTTCCTCGTTATGCTCTCTAGGAATGTGCCTTGTAGGGTTACCAATGGAAAGCTTTTCAAGATTTCTCTCGCACTCTTCGTAGTAACTTCTCGCCGCTTCGCTCCCGCACTCGTATTGGCCGTTCAATTGCTTGATGACCGCTTCCGAATCCCCATAGATCTCAACCGAGACGGCCCCGGCTTCTCTCAAATATTGAAGCCCTCGAAGTAGTGCCTCATACTCGGCCCGGTTATTTGTGACAGTGGGTTGTATAGAAATGGCGAATTCAAACATCTCGCCTCTGGGCGAAATTAGTAGGATCCCTACTCCCCCACCTTTGCCACACGATGACCCATCGAAAAATAAAGCCCAAGGGGTAATTTCAAGCAGATCAATTGACGGGTCACGATGTTCAGTTATAAAATCGGCAATGACCTGACCTTTGATGGCTTTTGCCGATTCGAACTTCAACTCGAATTCTGATAAAGCTAAAATCCATTTGCCAATCCGACCATTCAAAATTGGCATAGATAACATATGTTTTATCACGTCAAACTTCGAGTATACGGTGCATTCGGCATTCAACAAGTAGTGCCGAAACTTTGTACACGAGTAGTACACGCAAAGACACAGTTTCTCTATAGCCGAATACCCGGTTTCGGGATCAAGTAGTTTTCGGCTAAGATAAGCTACTACCCGCTCCTTTCCTTCGAATTCTTGAATAAGGGCCGATCCAATAGTTTGGGTATCGGCCGCCACGTACAACTTGAAAGGCTTGTTCGGTCGAGGAGGAACCAAGACCGGCGGCTCCTTCATGTATTGCTTGATCTCATCAAAAGCCTTTTGTTGTTCGTCGCCCCATGTGAATTTCTGATCTTTCTTTAGCTTCAGCAATGGAGAGAATGGCAACACCTTCTGTGATAAATTTGAGATGAATCTTCTCACGAAGTTGATCTTGCCGAGCAGTGATTGCAATTCCTTGAGGTTGGTTGGGGGAACGACTTCATCAATGGCTTTCATGCTCTTCTTGCCAACTTCGATTCCCCTTTCGTGGACCAGAAACCACAAGAACTCTCCAGCCGATACCCCAAAAGCGCACTTGTTTGGATTCATCTTCAGACCATGCTTCCGGGTGCACTCCAAGGTCTTTTTCACATCTTCCAGATGGGTGTCATGGCTTAAGGACTTGATCACCACGTCATCGATGTAGATCTCCACAGTTTTGCCGATCAACTCATGAAAAATGTAATTCATGGCCCGCTGATAGGTTGCACCGGCATTTTTCGGTCCAAACGTCATGACTATCCACTCAAATAGGCCTATATGACCAGGACATCTGAAGGCCGTCTTTGATATGTCCTCTATTGCCATGAAAATCTGATTGTATCCCGCGTTGCCATCCATGAAACTAATCACCTTGTGTCCAAAGCGGCGGCGTCAATCAACAAATCGGCAATAGGCATCGGGTATCCATCCATGGGAGTAGCTTCCGTTTAGGTCCCTGAAGTCTATGCAAACTCTCATTTTTCCATTCTTCTTATACACAGGGACGATGTTAGAAATCCACTCCGCATATCTGCACGGCCGAACGAAGTTTGCATCAAGTAATCTTTCGATTTCCTTCTTCACATCGGCCAATACTTCATCCTTGTAGATTTTCCGGGCGGTTGCTTATATGGTTTGAATCCAGGCTTGATTGGCAACCGGTGCTCGACGATGGAACGATCCAATCCAGGCATCTTTGAGTAATCCCGTGCGAAGCAATCTTTATATTCCTTGAGAAGCTCAATTAAGTTCCCCCGAAGTCCGGTTGCAAATTTGCACCGATGAACGTCGGCCTTGGCTTATCACCGCTTCCAATGTCAACTTCTTCCGGCTTATCGGCCGACATGAATCCTCGCCCTAATTTGCCATCGGTGCCATCCACGGGGTTCTCCATTAAAAATTACTATAAGAGCCGACCGCTTGAATCGGCCGTTGGTCACCGCCGACAGTTCAACAGACCTTCTCCCCGCTCCTTCCCCGAGAAGCAATCGATGCCTTGGTACTCCCGGAGAAGGCCGGTTCCATGTTGGCTACGCTCACGGAGTCATCCGCCCGGACGACCTCGATCTCATCATCCACCCACCGGATGAGCTATTGATGCATGGTGGATGGGACGCAACGAAGCTTAGCATGAATCCGGGCCCCGCCCAAGCGAAAGGGCCGTAGGCTCCTTTGCCCTCGATGACAAAGAAGGTGGTGAGCAGCGTCTTGGACCCGATCATCAAGTCCACATGAGCGCATCCTTTGGTGTCTGAGGGGTTCCCGGCGAAGTCGTTCAGGATGATGCTTGTAGGTGTTAGATCGCTTGGGCCCATGCCAAGCTTCCTGAAGGTGGTGTACGGCATCACGTTGACTGCCGCCCCGCCGTCGACGAACATCTTGGTCAATGGCTTGCCATTGACGTACCCCCTCAAGTACAGTGGCCTCATATGGCGGTTCTTGGTCGGCTTGTCGAAGATGGCCTCGCTTGGCCGCACCGCTTGCGCCATCATCCCCTCGAGCCGCTCGTCATCAAAGGAACCTTCCTCCCCGCATAACCCGGTTAGCAGGAGCCATGAACTCGTTCGGCAGAAGTATACCATGCATGTAGGGGCCGAACGCTTCGAGCCCTCCGCCGGTCCTTGGGGCGCCACTTCGCCTCGTCCGGATCCCGCTTGCTTCATCTCGCGGTTCCTCGTGCGCCGGACCCGCCTCTTCGGCTCCCGCGCGGCCCGGCGGGCACCACCGCCCTTTCGCCGTACGTGAACATCCTCGTCCTCTTCCCCGATCGCCCCACCCGAGATCGCCTTGGCGCTTCCCCGGGATGATCGATGATCTCAATTTTTTGACGCCGATCCCCATTTGGGTGGATCCTTCCAAGTCTCTCGTGGACGGATCGGCGATTGCGCTTCCCCGCCCGTACTCAACGTATCCGTCGCCGCACTCGTACGCTCTTCAATGTGGGCAGCTTTAGGCCTTCATTCCAGCAGTGCCTGAAGAAGGCGCAACCCCGCGCGCGCGCGCTCGCTCGCGCGTGTATCGCTCTTGGTCCCTTCTACGCGCTTTCTCTTCGGCCGCGTTGCTCCTCCTCGTGGCGACGCTTCTGGTAGCGCTCTTTCTCTATCTGGCGCTGCCATTTGTTGAGGAGAATGCGCGACGTCACCTTGGGTTTAGGCCTGGATGACTCCCCAATCTCGATGTGGCTTTTGAGCATGTGGGGTGCGTCGCCTTGCACTTGCTCCAGTGGTCACCCCCGGCGTTCGGGTCCACCGCTCCACCTTGCTTGGACCCGGGCGAGGTCGTGACCTTGACCTTCCCCTTCTCCTCGCCGTTATCGCATTGACGGAAAAGCCGAGCATGTTCCGAGGAAAGGGGTGGCCATCCAGGCCTTCATCTTGTTATCGAACTTGAGGTGTCCCTCCCGGATAGCCTTCTCGGATCCTCATCCCGAAGACCCCCGCAATCGTTGATGGAGTGCGAGTCCCTGTCATGGAAGCCGCAGTAACGCTTTGCTTTAACTCCATCAGGCCGAAGCATAGAATGCCCCTCGGGCAGCTTAATTCGGCCTTCCTTCACCAAGAGCTCGAACAACTTATCAGCCTTTGTGATGTCAAAGTCGTAAGTCCCTTTGGTCTGCTTGACCCAACGCTGATTCATTGTCAAGGGCTCTTTACCCCACATGATTTCCGCCGCAGCCTACCTCCAATTCATCGTCGGGATCCTCGAGCGTATCGGCTTTGTCCAGAACCGGTTGTAGATGTCGTTGATGTCGTGTCGCTTGCCAAACTTGGGGTCTTTCTTGAGGCCATATGCCTGATTGCTCATCAGAGATAACTTTTGTGAAAGCTGGCCCAGGTTCTCAAACTCCATCCCAAATAGCTTCTCGCGCACGGCCGGTAACATCCCGGCGACGGCCATATCAGCCAGCTGATCGTCTGGCAAGTTCAATGAGAAGCACATGCCCTTGACTTCCCTGAATCTTCTAAGAAACTCCAGCGGTGTTTCGCTGTGCCTTTGCTTCAGGGTGGCGAGATCAATCAACTTCTTCTCAGAACTGCCGCTGAAGTAATGAGCGTGGAATTTACGCTCCAAATCCTTCCATCTGGCCACTGATTCAGGCGGCAGGGACGAGAACCACTGAAAAGCTGGACCCGTTAGTGAGGCGGGGGAAGTAACGAACCCCCGAATGTCTCTTCGGCCGAGCATTCCCCAAGCCGCATGAGGTAACGGGCGCATGTGCTCGACCGTGCTTGTCTCGTCCCCGCCCCGAGAACTTTGTGAATTCCGTCGGCGGCTTCACTCTAGGCGGCAAGAGCACGTTATAGTACCACTCTGGGAACGGTGGCCTGTAGGCGGGGCCCTGCATCTTTGGCTTGAGGGTGAACCGATTCCCGCATCAATTCGGCCATCTTGCGTGCTAGGGCGTCATCTTCTTGCGCGCCTGCAGCTGGCGCGTACCCTGGGTGCGGGAAGGCGTCGAATGCTCCGTAATTTCCCACTTCATGGTAACCACCGCCGTACAAATTCTTCTGGAGCCAGTTGGTCGACGCGTGCAATTCTCCGACCGGGGTCAAGTGGGGGCCCCGTACGAGCCGAACGCTAGGTCTCCGTACGTAGGGCCGGCACGGATCGGGCTGTTGCACGGCCGACCCGTGCCGCTTCCGTGGTGGTGCGGGATTGGTTGACTTCCCCGAAGCTTGCAACGGGGGCCGAACCGGCCGCCCCCGCCGCCTGCGGAGGAGGTTGGAACGCTTGGCTTCCGGCGCTCCGAGGAGGAGGCCGCCGTGGCCGGCCCGTAGCGGCGGCCGAGAGCTCGATTCACCCGGCTCTACGGTGCTCCTCCGGAAGGGCGCCTTCCCGAATGCTTGCTCCATGCCCGGGCCAAAGATGGCTACCATCATCCGCCGGAGCGATCCGAGGAAGGCCTTGTTGTGCTTGGTGAGCATGTAATCTGCCGACTCCCGGAACACCCGCGCGCATTCCTCCTTTTCCCCGCCGAGACGTAGCATCGACTTCTCCCGTAGCAGCACTCTAGGCATCTCGTTCTTTAGATATGGGACACCGCTTCTCGTTCTTCTTAAATGACGAAAGCAGCACTTCGCCGAAATTGATCTACGACGTCTTGGAGCTGCCGCCGCCGCTCCGAGAAAGATCCTCTAGGTCGACGTCCATAAGGTCCGCAATCTCGGGCATCTTGAATTAATTCGGCCGTTTGTCCCACCGGGCGTGCCAAAAAGTGTGTTGACGCAAAAAGTGCACTCAACGCCAATCACACAAAGAAGCCGAACAAAGCTAGCTTCGCACGCGCGAGAGAGCAGATGACGTGCCGCTCAATTTTTCCCCGAAAATTAACAAAAGATAAAGCGATTAAATACCAAAGCTTGGAACTTGCCGGTAGTACCGGCACGGTTCCATATTTACGGCTACCGAACGAAGCCAAGCAGGATGACACATAGCTATGCGAAGCTATCTGTCAAAGAACCACGACCATTCGGGTATCCACAGAGGGAAAAAGAGCACTGCCGAATGGATGACGTAAGCATGACGGCAAACGGTCTTCGTATAAACAAATGATGCAAGCACAGAGTCGTGACCGATCCCCATGAAGGTCAGCATTAAAATAAATGAAGTAAAGCACGAACATGATCACGTATTAAATAAGCATGCATAGATCCAAAGCACTAGTCTACCGCATGTCTAGTTACTTTAAAACCCGTCGGGTACGATAACAAACAAATCTATCCACCGCATGATACGATTTGCATGAAAAACGTGCCACTCTCCACAGATAGATCTATCCACCGCATGATACAATCTAAAAATGGAAAGCTAAAAAGCATACATCATTTAGAACGTAAATAATGCACGTGTTCTACTCGTGAAAACATAACCGAATACGGTACCGAACGTACCGATCCAGGGTCCATGAAGAAGGAACAAACATTACCACGTGAACAAATCTATCGATCGATTTGGGAATCTAATCAACCGGATGACTAGCTCCAAAGCAACCCAAAAACTCCGCATCTACCGCATGATACCCGGTTCTTTCAAGATTTATACGAACGAAGCAAGCTTGAACCCACATCACGTAGCAACCTAGATCGATTCGGTTTCGGCTATCGGAGAACACAAGATCCACGCGTCAACACACGAATTCTGCTCGCACAAGGATCTTAAAAGAGATATAGCCGATCCAAACCCATCTAGATTGGGCAAAGATGTGTTACATGAATTAAAACATAAAGTAAAACTCAAGATAACACGGGATAACTTAATGAATCTATTGGATCTTGCCAAAATCCAATAGAGCCGATAACTAGCTTCAAGCCGTATCTTAGCCCACCGCATGGCTCATGATCTAACAAGAAACCCTCTTGAACCAAGCTTGAATCTACCGCATGACACGAAGCATGGTAACAAGACTACTTGCATCGGATCTAAATCCACCGCATGATACTAGACATGATACAAGGTTGCCGGTACTCACGGAGGTCGACGGATCGATTGGCCCTCTCGAAGAACTCGACGACACGACAAGGACTCTAGGGTTTGGCGTAAGGCGGTGTGTATTGAAGAATGATCGTCTTTGTTACATACATCCAGGGATCGTATTTATACCCCGCCGATTACAACCGCGAATGGATTCATTGCCTAACTAAACTCGATCGCCTATCCATCCATTCGTCTCTCCCCGATTTGAGCCACGTCACCGCCCAATCCCGCAAAATCAGCTCTCTTGTTCCTTTGCCGAACCGGAGCAAATAGCCGACCGCGGATCTCTTTGCCGAAAATCTCTCGGAAATATCCTTCCTTCCACCGGACGGACTCTTTTTCGAACTCGGACCCACGGGTCGGACTCCTTACCAAATTTTGGTGTTAACGACCGCCCGACCATGCAGCCCGACCCGAGGACAGGCCTCGTGACGCTTCCCGAAGTCGTCACAGGCGAACTCGCCGGCAAGTTCGGCGAAATCTCGCTCTTCAACCACCACGCTGACTTCGAGCTCGAGTCCGTCTCCAACTCGAACCCGACGTCGCCATGGGCCACCGCATGCGAGCCGGCTGCTCAGCCATCGCAGACGGTCCCTTCACCACGTCAGCGCTCCGCGCGTGGCCCCGCGTCCCCGGCCGGGCCCGCACGGGGGCTCCCACTTCGTGCCGGCCGGCAAGGAGCCCGTACCCGAGTACGACTCGGACTCCGACGCCGTCCCCGATCACGTCTCGGACTCCCGCCCTCTCTCCGAGTTCTACCTCGAACCCGGACTACGAGTTCGACTTCGGGTCGGACCCCCGAGGAGCCCGAGTCCGAAGACGACTCCACCGAGCTTCCCTTGTCGTGCCCGGCCTCCGGGGCGGGTTATAAAATCAACACCGACCGGCGGATACGTCTACCGGCCGGACCGTAAGCCCGCCGACCCGGCAAAGGGAGACTCACGCTACGTCGCCTACATCGACTCACTACCGTTCCGGAGGGAACACCACCGGCCCAGCCGACTCCAACACACCAACCGAGGTGGCACCCTGCGAGTCCCGACCCCGGGTACCCCCGATCGTCAAGTCTTCATGGTGCCGGCGACAACACCCCGAGACCCTCGTGCACGGGCCGAAGACAAGTACACGGAGGACATTTCGCGGACGAGGGCGTCTGGCGCGATGCACCCGCAGGCGAGACCGTCGCCAACAGGGACGCTCGACGCGAACGTAACAGGGAAGCGCGACGAACGACGCCGGCGGCTCGGAGACAACCTTCCCATCCGCAACCTTGCGGAAGCCCTCGAGGCAGTCGAGAGCAGAGTCCACACCACTCCCGAGCAATGCCTCATGTCGATCACAACGATCGCACGCCGGAGCTCGGGGCATACGCGCCGGAGAGGTCATCGCCAAGCTCGGCCGAAGAAGCTTACTTCATGCGGGTCGACAACGAGAGTCGGCCCAACCTCCCCCGCCCAAGCCGCGCGACAACGAAGCTACTAGTCGCGGCGGCAACGCCGGCCCCAACCGTACTCGAGGCGACATACCACTCGACCCAAACCGTCGCCGCTCCCATGCCGGCGGACCTTCTCGGGACCAAGGCAACCGAGAGGTTGTCCCCCACCGCGCCTCGGCCGGTGGTGGCGGCAACGACCCCCGACGGCGGCGGCGGCCGACGGCGGCCGGCTCCAACCACGGGGCCAACAGGAGAGCTGGAGGCGGCGGTAGTCGCGGTGGCCGAGGCCACGCGAACGACCACGCCTCCGGCGCCCGCACGGCGGGGTATGATGCCCGCCGAAGATCGAGGAGCCGCGGCGGAAGAAGTCGACCACTACGAGGGCGACGGCTTCCCCGCCTTCTCACCCCGGCTTCGCAACCTCGCTCCTCCCCCGACAAGTTCAAACCTTTGGGGATCACCAAGTACGACGCGAGCGAGACCCTATCCAGTGGCTCCGATGCTACGCTCTCTCCATCGAAAACGCCGGCGGCAACGGGCGACACCAAATGCCTCTACTTCCCCTTCTGTCTGGACCAAGCTCCGCTCACATGGCTCGAGTCGCTGGACAAGCACTCGATCGACCAGTGGGACCACCCGAAGGAACAATTCACGAGCAACTTCGCGGCGCCATGGGCCATTCGGGTACTCGCATGGACCTCGCCATGATCAAGCAGGAACAAGGTGAGACCCTCCACAAGTACATGCGCCGCTTTTTCGACAAGCGCGCTACCGTCGTCGACGTCACCGACAAGGAGGTCATCGACCTCTTCCAGGACGGCCTCTACCATCGCCGCACCTTCGAGGACTTCGGTCGTCGCCGCCCCAAGTCCATTCCCCACCTCAAGGACATGATCACGTCTCGGGCGGATGAAGAGGACAAGGCCAACGCCAAGTACGATGCCATCCGCGGCAAGTCCAAGCGAGAACCGGGCGGCGGCGGCAAAGCAATGCAAACCAAGGCGGCCGCAACAACAACAACAACAACAACAGCAACTACTCGGGTCCCAACCGCAAGCGCAAGCCATACAACACCGTCGCGGCCATCCGGCGCCCTGCGAAAGGGAACTCGAAGAAGAACTACGGCGGGTTCAAGGACCCTCGCTGAAGGAGAAGTGCCGGTGGCATCCGAACGGCAACCACACTACCGAGCAGTGCTACGCGGCTCGAGCACGCACTCAAGGACACGCCGGAGCCACCGCACCCTCCACGACCGGAAGGGCAAGAAGAAGGACGGCGACAACAACGACTTCCAAGAACCCGAGAAGACCGTCAACGTCCTCTTCGGCGGGCCGCACCCGGAGGGGGGAGCGAAGGCTACCCGTCGTGAAGTGATGTCCATCGAGCCGCCGGTTATGACCCCTCTCGGGTGGTCGAGGTACCCATCACCTTCTCCCGCGCGGACCAATGGACTAGCTTCTCCGAACCAGGACGGTTCCCTCTCGTCCTGAAGCCAACGGTGGCGGGCTCCAAGCTCAACAAGGTGCTCATCGACGGTGGAAGCGGGCTCAACGTCCTCTTCACCAAAACAACGAAGAAGATGAACCTCGACGTCACCCCCATGCTCGACAAGAGCAACATGCCTTTCTACGGCATCGTCCCGAGCAACGCGGCTATCCCACCGGGCTCGGTGGTACCGCCGCTACCTTCGGGCGTCTCGGGATAACTACCGCACCGAGTACATCAAGTTCGAGGTCGCGGATTTCGAGACTTCCTACCACGCCATCCTCGGCAGACCGGCCATCGCCAAGTTCATGGCGGTGCCCCACTACACCTACTTGGTACTCAAGATGCCAAGTCCAGCCGGTGTACTCTCCCTCCAGGGGGACTTGAAGATCTCTCACGACTGCGATACAGAGGCCGTGGTGATCGCTTCAACAAACCAAGTACCCAACCCGATGATGGAGGTCTACGCTGCGTCGAAGAAGCTTGCCACAAGCGAACTCGACATCCCAGAGAAGTCTGACAGCGCCAACAAGCCTCAGCCACCCGAGGAGATACTAGTCAAGTCGGTCGACCCTCGGAACGGCGACCCCGGCCAAGACCACCACCATCGGGGCCGGCCTCGACCCCAAATAGGAAGACGCGCTCATCATCTTCCTTCGGGCTAACCGCGACATCTTCGCGTGGAAGCCGACGGACATGCCAGGGAGTGCCCGTGGAGCCGATCGAGCACCGCCTCAACATCGATCCAAAGGCCACCCCTAAGCGACAACACCCTCCGACGCTTCGCCGACGGCGACGGGACGCCATCAAAAAGGAGCTCGCCAAGCTACTCGCCGGCAGGCTTCATCGGAGAAGTCTTCCATCCCGAGTGGCTCGCCAACCCCGTCCTCGTCCGCAAGAAGAACTCGAACGAGTGGAGGATGTGCGTCGACTACACCGACCTCAACAAGCACGCGCCCAAGGACCCCTTCGGGTTGCGCGGATTGATCAAGTCATCGACTCCACGGCGGGGCCGCGACACTGCTCGCTTCCTCGATCGCTACTCCGGGTACCACCGGATCGCTATCAAGGAGGAAGACCAGAGAAGACCGCGTTCATCACCCCGTCTTGGCGCGTCATCGCTACACGACCATGTCATTCGGGTTGAAGAACGCCGGCGCTACCTACCAACGGGCCATCCGGAGCTCGCTTCAAGCGGCAACTCAACAAGAACGTCGAGGCCTACGTGGATGACGTGGTTGTCAAAACCAGGGACTCCGGTACCCTCATCGACGACCTTGAAGAGACCTTCGCATCGGCTGCGCGAGTACCGCTGGAAGCTCAACCCGAACAAGTGCGTCTTCGGCGTCCCTTCGGGCAAACTACTCGGCTTCATCATCAGCCAGCGCGGCATTGAAGCCAACCCCGAGAAGATCTCCGCCATCACCAGCATGAAAGCTCCCACGAGCATCAAGGACGTCCAGAAGCTGACGGGGTGCATGGCGGCGTTGAACAGATTCATCTCGAGGCTAGGAGAACGGGGTCTCCCCTTCTTCAAACTACTCAAGCATCACGAGAAGTTCGTGTGGACTCCAGAGGCGGATCAAGCCCTTGCTCAGCTCAAGGACTTCCTGTCGAAGCCGCCAATCCTCACGGCTCCTCACAAGGGCGAGCAGCTACTGCTCTACCTAGCTGCGACTACTCACGTGGTCAGTACTGCCATCGTTGTCGAGCGGCAGGAAGACGGCCACGCCTATCCGGTCCAGGCCGCCCCTGGTCTACTTCGTCAGCGAGGTCCTATCAGAGTCCAAGGCTCGCTACCAGCCCGTACAGAAGCTCCTGTACGCTCTACTCATCACCTCGCGGAAGCTACGACACTACTTCCAGGAGTACTCGGTCTCCGTAGTCACCGACTACCCGCTCGGCGACATCCTGAGGAACCAAGACGCCACCGGAAGAATCTCCAAGTGGGCTGTCGAGCTCGGCGCCCTCACCATCGACTTCAAGCCACGCACGGCCATCAAGTCGCAAGCACTAGTCGACTTCATGGCGAGTGGCGGGAGAACCAGCTACCCACTCCCACCGTGCGACCAGAGCATTGGGTGATGTACTTTGATGGCTCACTCAACCTCGAGGGCGCAGGCGCAGGGGGTACTCCCCCGATCTCTCCAACGGGCGAACAACTCAAGTACGTCCCGCGATCTTCTGGAAGGTCTCGAACAATGAAGCCGAGTACGAAGCCCTCCCCGCACGGCTCCGCCTCGCGGCTCACTTGGCATCAAGCGGCTACTAGTCTACGGCGACTCCGCAGTGGTCATCAACCAAGTCAACAAATCCTGGGACCGCAACAAGGAGAACATGTACACCTACTGCCTAGAAGTCCACAAGCTCGAGAACAAGTTCTATGGTCTCGAGTTCCATCACATCGTCCGTGACAACAACGTTGCAGCGGACGTCCTCTCGAAGCTCGGATCCACCCGCGCCCAAGTACCCGCGGCGTCTTCGTCCATGAGCTTCACGCGCCATCCATCCCCGGAGCCGGCGCCACCGACCACCGCCCCCAGCCCCATCCACCACCGGGCAGGGAGGTCATGATGATCGACGTGGACCGGAGGCAACCCTTCATCGACTACCTCGCCGAGCAGAAGGTCCCCTCCGACAAGAACGCGGCCGAACAACTCGTCCGCCGCGCCAAGTCTTACGTCCTCGTCGGAGACAAGCTTTACAAGCGGGCGCATCTTCCGGAGTACTCATGAAGTGCGTCCCTCGGGAAGAAGGCAAGGACATCCCGGAGGAGATCCACAAGGGCGTTCGCGGCAACCACGCGTCTTCACGCACGCTGGTCAGCAAGGCCTTCCGGCGAGCTTTCGACCGGACCACGCCTCGGGGCGATGCCGAAGAACTCGTCAGAAGGTGCCAAGGATGTCAGTTCTTCGCCAAGCAGCAACACGTCCCAGCCTACAAGCTAGTCACCATACCACCGACCTGGCCCTTTGCCTGCTGGGGGCTCGACATGATTGGGCCACTGCCAACTGCGCCAGGAGGATTCAACAGGGTACTGGTGGCTATCGACAAGTTCACCAAGTGGATCGAGGTCAAGCCGGTCACATGCCCCAAGGCTGACAGAGTACTCGACTTCCTGGATGAACTCGTACACCGCTATGGGCTACCCCACCGCATCATCACAGACCTGGGGTCCAACTTCAACAACCACCAGTTCTGGGAGTACTGCGAGAACAGCGGGATCGACGTCGATACGTCTCAGTCGCCCATCCACGGGCCAACGGACAAGTCGAGCGCGCCAATGGGATGGCGCTCGACGCCCCTCAAGAAGCGGCTACATGACGCTGCCAATTCTAAAGGGGGCAAGTGGATCAAGGAACTACCCAACGCACTGGGGGCCCGCGACTCAACCATCCAAGCCAACGGGGCAATCCCCCCTACTTCCTGGTCTACGGCTCTGAAGCCATCCTCCCTGCCGACGTCATATGGAACTCGCCAGCAGTGGAGCACTACGACGAAGGCGTCTCAGAAGACAGCAGACGAGTTGATATCGACAGCCTCGAAGAAGCTCGCTGCGCCGCCCTCGTCCAATCAGCAAGGTACCTGGAGGGTATCCGACGCTACCATGATCGCAACGTCAAGGAACGCTCCTTCAACGTTGGAGATCTTGTCCTCCGCCGTATCCAGAACACGGGAGGACTCCACAAGCTCAGCTCCCCCTGGGAAGGCCCCTTCACCGTGGCTAAGGTGACCGGCCGGCTCCTACCGCCTCCAAACACTTGAAGGCGAAGACGTCAACAACTCGTGGAACGTCGACCAACTCCGTCGATTCTACGCCTAGTCTACACGACTACTCCGGGTTCAAATCTACACGACTACATCAACACCCCTCGCCGCAAGCGACCCCCCCGGTCCTCGGCTACAAGTCTCCGGACTATTCTCCACTGTGTCCGGCCCGTGCGGCTACCTACGGACCCTGGGCTGCGACGAGCGTCAAGGACTCTAGCAAGCGGTCCCCAAGAGACCACACTCCAAGATCCAGCCCCGCGCGGCTACCTACGGATCTGCGATCCAGCCTACACGGCTACCTACGGATCACCAGCTGCAAGCGGCTACCCGCTCCAGCTCCACTTAGCTGTAAGCGGCCTCCGGGTCCAGGCGACTACTTTGTAACTACGGCCCTGGCCACCCGTGCGCCCGGGTCTTCGGAATAAAGCTTGATTGTTCATCAACTTGTTTCCGCCTACTCCCTACGACGGACTATTAAAGCCGAGCATCGCTACTCGCACCTACTCCACGATGGGCGCTCCGCACTCGAGATCGCGGTTACGAGTACTCATTGCCGGAAAATCTCATTTTCATTGATACATGAATAGTTCATTACAACCTGTTTCTCGTACAACCATGGCTACCGAGCTACCTATGCGGGGCTCCGGAGGTTCGGCTTCTCGGCTACCGCTCCGCGATGGGAGCCATCTCTGCTCTAGCGCTCGCGGCATCGCTCATCCGAGCGCAGTGGCGGCTACCCCGCCTGCGACCACCTCCACGGGAGCCTTCGGGAAGTACGACTTCATGAAGGCCGGGACTTGCTTCGGGGATCGACTTGGCCATGTACTTGACGTAGGCGGCCGGCCGACTTGGTGCTTCACGAAGACGGTCCGCCGCAGGAGCGATCTTGGGGCCGCCCCCGGGTGCGGCACCAAGAGCCTCGCGATCGGGAGAGCAGCCTCTTCAAGGTCCTTCGGTCGGGCCCGCAGCGCCTCGTAATCTTCGTTCAACTTCGCAAAGATTTGTAGCAATGGACGAGATCTCTGTCGAGGGGCAATCCGCAGCTCCCATATGCTTCTCGCACTCGAAGGCGAGCTCCTTGTAGTCGAGCTCAAGTACCGGCGGCTTCTTGCTCCCGTAGAAAAGGTTCTTCATGCTCACCTCCCCGAGGCTTTCACCGCTCCACCGGCCTTCGAGTTCTGCAACACAACACAACAACGGTCGAGGCTTGACGACTTCCAACAAGTACCCGACAAGTCAAAGGACATACCTTTATTCTTGTTGCGAGGCCTTTGTTCTTCCGCACTGCTCGTCGCCCTTCGCCCGCGGCTCCATCACATCGTTGTGGTACTTGGCGAAGGCGCGTCGAGCTTCGACCGCATCGCGGCCGCGTGCTTCCGCGACTTCACGAGCCGCTCCTCCGTGGCCCTCGGCCGGGAGCACCTGTCGCCATAACCTTGCGCCAGTATTCGACTTCGCGCGGATCGCCCCGCGACGTCCCGCACAAGACAAGCTCAAGTCAAGAAGAGTACTCAACCCGCAAAGAATTGACTACTCTGGGAGGCTGCGCTACGTACCTTCATCCACCGTTCGGCTCGCCGATCGCCTCCGTGTGCCGGGCCACCGTTGCCGCTCGACGAGATCGTCGGGCCGCCAGCTCAATCCCCGCCACCGCTACTCGACGTGGCCTCC
The DNA here is from genome assembly GCA_947561735.1 of Cenchrus americanus. Lineage (NCBI taxonomy): Eukaryota > Viridiplantae > Streptophyta > Magnoliopsida > Poales > Poaceae > Cenchrus > Cenchrus americanus. Next base: position 141,663,813 of record OX387240.1, read on the forward strand.
GTCATCGGCGCCGAGCGGATAGGGCTCCGCGTCTTGGGATCTCGGGGATCGGATTGCCACCTCCAGGGCAACCCCCGGCGACGTGGCACCGCCTCCCCCCCGGACTTCTCGACGACTACCCCCCACGGGCTCGGGGGCTCCTTCCGCAGCCTCCCCGGGGCCTCTAGTGTCAACTCCCCGCATGGGCACCCCCCGCAGGGATGTCACCTCCTTCGCCGCTCGTCCACAAGGAACACGCGCACGCGTCTCGCGACTACTCGTCCCGGAGTTCTACACGCCTTCAAGAAGGGTACTCACCTTCGACTACGACCGCCTCCGGCGGCGGCCGGCGCTTCTCGCAGCCGGGGCCTCGGCCGCGGCTTGGGCCCTCGGGAGCGGCTCCTCGACGGGCGGCGCGGCCTCTCCCGCCTCCGTCGTCGCGCGGCTCTTCCTCGTCCCGGGCTCGTATCCGTGGATTTTCTCGCACAAGTATTCGCCGAGAAGGTCGTCAGCAATCATCGACTACCGCAACGAGTACTACTCATGTAGACGTGGTACTTACAAGTTCGACCGGACGATGGTCGCGGTCGAGCACCGAGGATGCCGGCAATGTCCACCGATCCCACCCTCTGCCACGGCGTCTCCTCCTCCGCCTCTTCGGCTACCGCCTCGCTCCACGGCGGGCGGGCGGGCCGGCCCGCACGTCCCTCCGCGTCCCCTCGGCGGCCTCCACCTCTCCAACGGCGGCGGGATCCGCGGTACTCCTCGCTCTCCATTGGAGCGGGGGCCGGGCGCTCGGTCCGCGCCGAGTTCTTCCACGCGGGGGTTGGACTACGGCACCGCCCCCGTTCCCCCACCGTATCCCACACGCCCTCGTCGCCCTCTACGACGAACGGCCCGCCGGCGGCATCTCCCCGCACACAAAGGACGACTACTCGTCGGCGACGTACTCGACTCACGGCACTCGACCACTCGCTCAAGAAAACATACCTCCGTGAGGCGTGGTCTCCGAGACCTTCATCTTCTTCACCACCCGCTTCTTGGTGGGGTTGCGCGGCCCGCGCTGCGCGCGGAAGCAGGCTAGCCTCCGAGCCAGCTCGAGGGTCTTGGACAAGGGCACGTGAGGCAAGCTCCGGACGGCGGAAACCTCGACCGCGCTGGAAGCGGTCCCGAAGAGTCTCTTCGTCTTCTTCGCCATCTGAGAGGTATCCTCCACGATGACGGTGTCGTCGCCTTCACCGACTTCGCGCGCTCCTTCACCTTCCCCTCCGCCGGATCTCGATCCCGCTCGCGGCGCCGCGGCTCGGAGACGAACCGCTTCACATCATCCTCGCGCAAAGACACAAGGGCGCGCAACTCCACTACAAGTGCTCACTACTCGACGAGGCGGCACGGCCACCACCTTCGGGGTGGGCGCGCGGCGGAGTACTCCTCGACCGGGCACACCGTGTACTCGCGCATGTCCTCGAAGATGCGCGACAACCTCTCGATGATGTCGTTGTCGTCCAACTCGCCCCCCGCATCCGCGACGAGTCGTCGTCGCCGGGGGTGTACTCGAAGCCCGCCGTATCCCGCGCCATCGGCCGGCCGGATCTCGCGCTTCATGAACCGAAGGCCACGTGCTCGGCCCTCGGTCCGTGCTTCTCTCGAGCACTCGAATGCGTGCTAGCGAGCTCGGGGAGTTGGATCCCCTCTTGCATGGTGGGCTCGTGTTCCACCACTCGCGATGCTCCGGGCCGCCGTCCGCTTGGCCTCGGCGGGCTCGGGTGGTGGTTGGTGATGTAGAACCACCGCGTCTTCCGATCCGTGTTGGAGTCCACGAGCTTGTACGCCGGTGCCGACCGCGCGTCCTCCCTCGCCGGGATCCCGGCCCCTCCGACTACTCTGGGGTTGGAGGCACTGGGTTGCGGCTTGACGCGAAGAACTTCCCAAGAGCACCCGGTGCGGTTTGATTCCGAGGAAGGCCTCGCAGAAGTGGACGAAGACCGAGGTGTGGAAGATGCCGTTCGGGTTCAGGTTGAGGTACTCGATGCCGTAGTACCCGAGCAGCCCCTTGAAGAAGTCGCTTGGCCGGGAGCGCAAGACCGCGATCCACGAAGCGCGAGAACATCGGGATCTCGTCCTTCGCCTTCTCCATCGTGATAAGGATCTCCTCGCGCGGATCTCCACATGTCGACTTCTTTTTCCCCGATGAACCCACCGTTCGGCAAGGTCGCGAGGTCCTCCGTCTTGACCTTCAACTTTTTCCACTCGCGGCTGGGATCGCCGCGCGGTGGAGACGAGGGCGCGCCGCATCGCGGGTGGCCGCGCGGCCTCTCGTACGGCTCCTCTTCTTCCCCGCCGGCCTTGGACGTCTTCGACGAGCGACGGCTTCATTCTCCAAGTGCAAGGAGTTTTTCACTCGCATCCGCTCGGGGGGCTACCCTAACGGCTTCGGGTGGTGATGCGCTCGGATCTACTACGGCGGCGGCAGGCGCCGGAGTGGATCTACTTCAAGATTCAAGTGGAATCGCTGCGCGCTCACTTGGGTGAAAAACCCTAAGGGTTTTGGCTCTTATTTATAAGCCAAATCGCCTCCGCAACGGCGGCCGGATAAGTCCACGCGCGGGCGACTCGCCGTCCGCGCGTGACTCTTCGTATTCTACTAGTCGACGCGCCTCACCTCGGGGGCTCGGCTACTTCTACTCGACTACCCGGGAAGCGACTAGTCTCAAGAGCATCTCGCGACACATTCTCCAAGAAGACCCTTCAATTCGAGAGGAAGTACTCGACTCAAGGCTCGGGGGCTCCGTGCCACGTGTCCTTCGGTTTTTCTCTCCGGATTTTTCGGGATTTTCTTGCCAAGACTTCAGATGGACCCTCAGCCAGAGCCCGCGGCTCGAGGCTCGGGGGCTATTCCATGTGAATTGCGGTTCTGCAAATCGCATCTCCATGACGGCTTCGGCTTCAAGACAAGACGAGCATTTCTTGAAGACCTTCGAAGGCAAATTTCAAGGACGCTTGGGACTACTCGAGAAGACTTCAAGATTGCTCAAACATCGACCGGAGTACATTCCCGGCCTCGGGATGCTTCGACTACTCTTGAGGACTTTTGACTTGTAGCGCTCGGGGACGCTTGAGGACTACTCGTTAAGGCCGTCAAGACTACCGGAAGCTATCCTTCTCGACTACAAAGTACTCGGGGGCTTGTCGTATGGACCTCCCCGGGCCCACTACCTCGGTGGGTACCGGGACCGACTACTCGGTGGGCCCCCGGACTACCGGCTTGCGCTACACGGCTCCCCGAAGGCGTGGAGCACAAGGACCGCACAGGGAGTAGTACTCTGTTAGGACTCGTACATGTTCCGCATCGTATAGAGGTCTCCTGTACGTACTCGACTAGTACTCCTTCCCTACTCCGACTTGTAACCCCGCTCTCCCGGACTATATAAGGCGAGGCGGGGACCGATCTCAAGATCACCTCATCTCCTACAACTCACGGCGCACTATTGCACCATCTTGTAATCGTGCCCTATCAATCCGAGCTACGCAACATACAGACGTAGGGTATTACGCACCTCGCGGCCGAACCCGTCTAAATTGTGTGCCACGTGTCTCTTCCTTCGAGTTACCGATCTCGGCGAGTCAAAATCATCTACTTCGGGTACTCCCCGTAGTAGGTTGCCGGTCTAAAACACCGACGGACTCCCCTTCTTCAAACTACTCAAGCACCAAGAGAAGTTCGTGTGGACTCCAGAGGCGGACCAAGCCCTTGCTTAGCTCAAGGACTTCCTATCAAAGCGACCAGTCCTCACGGCTCCTCGCAAAGGCGAGCAGCTACTGCTCTACCTCGCCGCGACTACTCATGTGGTCAGTACTGCCATCATTGTCGAGCGGCAAGAAGACGGCCACGCCTATCCAGTCCAGCGCCCTGTCTACTTCATCAGCGAGGTCCTGTCAGAGTCCAAGGCACGCTATCGCCCCGTGCGTGCTTCGCTGCACACGCTACTCATCACCTCGCGGAAGCTACGACACTACTTCCAGGAGTACTCGATCTCCGTCGTCACCGACTACCCGCTCGGCGACATCCTGCGGAACCAAGATGCTACTGGAAGAATCTCCAAGTGGGCAGTCGAACTCGGCGCCCTCACCATTGACTTCGAGCCATGTACAGCCATCAAGTAGCAGGTGCTAGTCGACTTCATGGCGGAGTGGCGGGAGAATCAGCTACCTACTCCAACCGTGCGACCAGAGCATTGGGTGATGTACTTTGACGGCTCACTCAACCTCGGGGGCGCAAGTGCAGGGGTACTCCTGATCTCTCCAACGGGCGAACAACTCAAGTACGTCCTACAGATCTCCTGGAAGGTCTCAAGCAACGAAGCCGAGTACGAAGCTCTACTACACGGGCTCCGCCTCACGGCTTCACTGGGCATCAAGCCGCTACTAGTCTACGGCGACTCCGCAGTGGTCATCAACCAAGTCAACAAGTCCTGGGACCGCATCAAGGAGAACATGTACGCCTACTGCCTAGAAGTCCGCAAGCTCAAGAACAAGTTCTACAGTCTCGAGTTCCACCACATCGTCCGCGACAACAACGTTGCAGCGGACGTCTTGTCAAAGCTTGGTTCTACTCGCGCTCAAGTACCAGTGGGTGTCTTCGTCCATGAGCTTCACGCGCCATCCATCCCGGAGCCGGCGCCACCGACCACTGTCTCAGTGCATCCGCCAGCTGGCCAGGAGGTCATGATGATCGACGCGGACTGGAGGCAACCCTTCATCGACTACCTCAGCGAGCGGAAGGTTCCCTCGGACAAGAACTTGGCTGAGCAGCTCACCCGCCGCGCCAAGTCCTACGTCCTCGTCAGAGACAAGCTCTACAAGCGGGGCGCATCTTCTGGAGTACTAATGAAGTGGGTCCCCAGGCAAGAAGGCAAGGACATCTTGGAGGAGATCCACAAGGGCGTCTGCGGCAACCACGCGTCTTCTCGCACGCTGGTCAGCAAGGCCTTCCGGCGAGCTTTCTACTGGCCCACAGCTATGGGCGACGCCGAAGAACTCATCAGAAGGCGCCAAGGATGTCAATACTTCGCCAAGCAGCAACACGTCCCAGCCTACAAGCTAGTCACCATACCGCCAACCTGGCTCTTCGCTTGCTGAGGGCTCGACATCATTAGGCCACTGCCAACTACGCCAGGTGGTTTCAACAGAGTATTGGTGGCCATCGACAAGTTCACCAAGTGGATCAAGGTCAAGCCGGTCACATGCCCAAAGGCTGACAGAGTACTCGACTTCCTGGATGAACTCGTGCACCGCTACGGACTACCCCACCGCATCATCACAGACCTGGGCTCCAACTTCAACAATCACCAGTTTTGGGAGTACTGCGAGAACAGCGGGATCAACGTCTGATATGTCTCAGTTGCCCACCCTCGGGCCAACGGACAACTCGAGCGTTCCAACGGGATGGTGCTCGACGCTCTCAAGAAGCGGCTACACGACGCTGCAAATTCTAAAGGAGGCAAGTGGATCAAGGAACTACCCAACGCACTCTGGGGGCTATGTACTCAGCCTTCCAAGCCAATGAGGCAATCCCCTTACTTCCTAGTCTACGGCTCCGAAGCAATCCTCCCTGCTGATGTCATATGGAACTCACCAGCAGTGGAGCACTACGACGAAGGCGTCTCTGAAGACAGCAGACGAGTCGACATCGATGGACTCGAAGAAGCTCGCTGCGCTGCCCTCGTCCAATCAGCAAGGTACCTGGAGGGTATCCGACGCTACCACGACCGCAACGTCAAGGAATGCTCCTTCAACGTTGGCGATCTCGTCCTCCGTCGTATCCAGAACACGGAAGGACTACACAAGCTCAGCTCCCCCTGGGAAGGTCTCTTCACCATGGCAAAGGTGACCGGGCCGGGCTCCTACCGCCTCCAGACACTTGAAAGCGAAGATGTCAACAACTCGTGGAACGTCGACCAGCTCTGTCGGTTCTACGCCTAAGTCTACACGACTACCCTGGGGGCTCAAGTCTACACGACTACATCAAGACCCCTCCGCCGTAAGAGGCCTCCTGGTCCTGGCTCCAGTCTCCGGACTACTCCTCCGCTGTAAGCGGCCTCCGGGTCCAGGCACTAGTCTCCAGACTACTCTTCTCCAGAATCCAGCCCATGCGGCTACCTACGGATCATGGGCTGCGACGAGCGACAAGGACTCTAGCAGCGGTCTACTGAGAGACCATGTACCTCTAGATCTAGCCTATACGGCTACCTATGGATCTACTGCTGTAAGCGACTACTCGCCCTAGCACCACTTAGCCGTAGGCGGCCTCCCGGTCCCGGAGACTACTCGTAACTACGGCCCTGGCCATCCAGGTGTACTTCTTCAGTAATAAAGTTTGATCGTTCATCAACTTCTTTATCGCCTACGTCCCTCAACGGGACTACCGCCGAGTACGACTACTCGCGACAACTCCACGATGGGACTCCGCACTGCTGAGATCGCGACTACGAGTACTCATTGATGGAATTTTTCTTCATTAATACTTAAACAATTTCTTTACGGTTGTTTTTGTACATCTATTGCTACGAGCTAACTATTACGGTACTACCGGAGATTAAGCTTATCGGCTACTTGCTCCGCAATGGGCGCCATCTCGCTCCGGCGGCTCCGCATACCGCTCGTACGTACGGTTGGCTACATCCACGGGCGCCTTCGGGAAGTAGGACTTCATGAAGGCCGGCCTGGTTCGGGATCGACTTCGCCGGATGCTTCACGTGAGGTGCGCCGGCCGGCGGGGGCTTCCTTCCAATCGATCCACGAGCGGTGCTATCTTGGGGCCGCCGGATGAGGCACCAAGAGTCTTGGGATGGGAAGCGCGGCTTCTTCAAGCTCCTTCGGCTGGGCCGCGCCGCCTCGCGATCCTCATTCGGCTTCCGCAATGATTTGTAGCGATTGACGAGGTCACGATCGAGGCAATACGAAGATCCATGTGCTTGTCGCACTCGAAGGCAAGCTCCTTATAGTCTAGCTCGAGTACACGGCGGGCCTCCTACTCCCGGTAGAAGAGGTTCTTCGCATCCGTCTCAAGTCTTCAACCGCTCAACCCGGTCTCAAGCTGCGCAAACGACAAGGCACGGCGGGTCGGACTACCTCTCGACCTCCAACAAGTACTCAACAAGACAAGTGGCGTACCTTTGTTCTTGTTGCGGAGCGACTTGTTCTTCCGCACCAAGTCGTCGCTCTTCGCCCGCATCTCCCGGATGTCACCGTGGTACTTGGCGAAGGCGGTGTCAAGCTTGGACCGCATGGCGCCGCGTGCTTCCGGGACTTCACAAGTTGGTTCTCCGGGGCCTCCGCCCGAAGCACCGCGTCGCCGAAGCCTTGAAGCATGTTGGACTTCTCGCGGGACCTCTCCACGACGTCCTGCACAGACAACATACATCAAATGGGTACTCAACGCTTACGGATTGACTACCCAGGAGTTACGACTACTCACCTTCATCCACTGCTCGGCTTCGCGGACTGCCTCCAGATGCCGAGCCACCGTTGTCGGGTCGACGAAGTCATCCGCCAGCAACTCGACCCCACCGCGACTACTTGTGGCGGCTTCGGTCATCGGCGCAGAGCGGATAGGCTCCGCGTCTTGGATCTCCGGGGACCGGACGACCACCTCCGGAGCGGGTTCTGGCTGTGCGGTGGCCTCCTCTCCTCCGGTCACCGCGGCGGCCTCTCGGCGGCCTCCTCCATTAGCTCCTGGGGCTCCTCCGGCGGCCTCCCGAGTTCCTAGTGTCAACCTCTCCATGGGCACCGCCGCGGGGATCTCGCTCCCTTTGGCCTCGGCGCCCGTCAACGAGAAGACAAGTGCATCGGCGTCATCCGACGACTACTCTTTGGGGGTACTACAACCCCAAAGCGAGTACTCACCTTCGACCACACCGGCCGGGCAACGTAGCCTCGGCGGCCGCGCTTCGGGCTCCGCCCGTGGGGCGGGGAGCGGACTCCTCGGCGGGCGGTGCGGCTCCTTCTTCCGCCGCCGCCGTAGAGGGTTCATCCCCCTCCCGGGACAGATCCGTTGATTTCCTGCAGTGTACACAAGTTGGTTGTCAATCAAGTTCGACTACTACATCAACTACTACTCGAGAAGATCCAACACTTACAAGCTTGACCGGACCACTGTCACGGTCGGGGCACCGAGGATGCTGGCGATGTCCACCAGTCCACCCTCGGCGGGCGCCTCTTTTTGCGCCTCGTGTCCGCCGCTCCCTCTACGCAACGGCGGCCCGCGTGCGGCGCTCTCCTGCGCTTCCGCGGCCACCACTTCTTCTGCCGAGCAACGCCGCGGGCTTCGTGCTCCTCCGAGGAGCGAGAGGGCGGCGCTCCATCCGCGCCATTAGTTCTTGAACGATGGGGGGCCGGGCTACGACTCCCAGCGGGTTCCCCCACCGTGTCCCACTCGCCTTCGTCGCCCTGATCAACGGGCTCCGTAGGCGGCATCTCCTGCAAGTAATGAAAGTTCATCGTCAATAAGTGAACTCGAGCCACGAGTACTCGACTACACTACTCAAGACGGCTCACCTGCGGGGACGTGGTCTCGGTGACCTTCAACTTCTTCGACGGACGCTTGCGGGACGCATTGCGCGGCTTCCACGGCGGCGCGGCCGAGCTAGCCTCTAGGCTAGTCGGTGGATCCTACACGAGGGGAACGTGAGGCAAGCCGGGATGGCCGAACCTCGACCGCGACGGAAGCGGTCCCGCCGAGCGTCTCCTCGTCATCGTCCTCATCGGACGTGTCCTCCACGACAACGGTGTCGCCTCCTTCGCCGACCTCCCGCCGCTCATTGGCCTTGGTCTTCCCCTCCTCCCCGGATCTCGACTTCCCCGAGGGGGCGGCGGTGGCTCGGAGACGAACTTCTTCAAGTCGTCCCGCAACGCACAACTCATCGCGCGACTACTCATAAGGACCGGGTACTCGACATGGGGTATGGCTACTTATCTCCTTTGGCAAGCGCGCGGCGGAGTACTCGGGACGGGGCACGCCGTGTACGGTGGCATGTCCTTGAAAATCCGCGCCAACTTGTCAACAATGTCGTCGTCGTCAACTTCGTCTCCGTGCATCCACGACGTGTCGTTGTCGCCGGTGTACTCGAACCCAAGGGTGTCGCGAGCCATCAGTGGCTGCACCTTGCGCTTCATGAAGCTGAAGGCCACGTGCTCGGCCCTCGGCCGGCTTCCCTCGGCGCCTTGATCCACGCCAACGGCTCCGGAGGCCGGATCCCCTCTCGCATCGTCGGCTCCGTGTTCCACCACGGGTGGTGCTTGGGCCGCTTCCCCGCTCGGCTTCGGCAACCCCGGGTGGTGGTTCGTGATGTAGAACCACTTCGCCTTCCGGTCTTGGTTGGAGTCAATGAGCTTGTACGAAAGGTACGCACGGCGGCATCCTCCCGCATCCGGATTCCCGCTCCTCCGACTACCCGCGGGTTCTTGGCGCTCGGTTGCGGCTTCACCCGAAGAACTTTCGGAACAAGATCCGGTGGGGTTTGATCCCCGGAAAAGCTTCACGAAGTGGACGAAGACGGCGGTGTGGAAAATACCGTTGGGGTTGAGGTTGAGGTACTCGACGCCGTAGTACCCCATGAGCCCCTTGAAGAAGTTGCTCGCCGAAGCGCGAGTCCGCGCTCGCGAAGCGCGCGAACATCGAATCTCGTCTTCGCTCTTCTCCATCGGGTACGGATCCCCGGCGGCGGCCATCCACATGTCCACCTCCTTCTCCCGGATGAATCCGCCGTTGAGGAGGGCCGCAAGTCTTCGGTCTTCGCCTTCGACTTCTTCCACTCGCGGTTCGGATCCTGGTCGCGGTGGAGACATCGGCGGTGCGCCCTCGCGAGATCCACCGGCTCGTCGCGGCCCCTCTTCTTCCCGCCGGTGGTCTTCGTGGTCTTGGACGGCAACGGCTTCATCCTCCAAGTGCACGGCGTCTTCACGCGCATTCGCTCGGGGGCTACTCCGGTGGCTGCGGACGGCGGCGAACTCGGATCTACGGCGGCGGCGGCGTGCACCGGCGGCGATTCTGGCCAAGATCTATTTGAAATGGCTACGGCTGCATGGGGTGAAAAACCCTAAGGGTTTTGTCTTCTATTTATAAGTCAACGCGGCCCTCCAACGGCGGATGGATGAGTTTGCGCTCGGCCGACTCAGCGGCCGCGCGTGACTCTTCAACTTCAACTAGTCGACGCGCCTCACCTCGGGGGCTCGGCTACTTCTACTCGACAACACGGGAAGCGACAAGACTCGGGAGCATCTCGGGACACATTCTACAAGATGACGCTTCAATTCGAGAGGAAGTACTCGACTCAAGGCTCGGGGGCTCCGTGTCACGTGTCCTTCGGTTTTTTCTCCGGATTTTTCGGGATATTCTTGCCAAAACTTCAGATGGACCCTCAGCCCCGAGCCTACGACTCAACCTAAGGCTCGGGGGCTACTCCATATGGAGTGCGATTTTGCAATCGCACTTCCATATCAGCTTCGGCTTCAAGACAACACGGGCATTGTTGAAGACCTTCGAGGGCGACACTCGAGGACGCTTGGGACTACTCGAGAAGACTTCGAGATTGCTCAAACATCGACCGGGAGTACATTCCGGCCTCGGGATGCTTAGACTACTCTTGAGGACTTTTGACTTGTAGTACTCGGGGACGCTTGAGGACTACTCGTTAAGGCCGACAAGACTACTTGAAGCTATCCTTCTCGACTACAAAGTACTCGGGGGCTTGTCGTATGGACCTCCCTGGGCCCACTACCTCGGTGGGTACCAGAACCGACTACTCGGTGGGCCCCTGGGACTACCCGGCTTGCGCCGCACGACACACGATGGCGTGAAGCACAAGGACTACGGAGGAGAAGTACTCGGTTAGGAAGGCCGTACATGTCTCGCACCGTATGGAAGACTCCTAGACGTACTCGACTAGTACTCTCTCCCCTACTCCGACTTGTAACCCCGCCTCCCGGACTATATAAGGCGAGGCGGGGACCCCTCTTTCATGACCTCATCTCATCTCACGGTGTACAATTGCATCATCTTGTAATCGTACCCAATCAATCCCGAGCTACACAACATACGGGACGTAGGGTATTACGCACCTCACGGCCCGAACTCGTCTAAATTGTGTGCCACGTGTCTCTTCCTTCGAGTTACCGATCTCGGCGAGGCCACATTCATCTACTTCGGGTACTCCCCTTAGTAGGTTGCCGGTCTAAAACACCGACAAATCACCAACATGGGAAGGTTCGTATCGCATCGGCCCGGTGTGTGGCGGGGCAATGCGTATATCTTGGAAACTTTGGAAGGAGAAAAGATTGCTAGAGTGCTAAATGGAAAATACTTGAAAAGGTACTTTCTAAGCATATGGGTAGATGCTTAGTCAAATCAAAGCCTAAACAACCGATTAAAAACCCCGGTTACGCCCGATTGAAAGTATAGTCGTCTTTAGTACAAAGTAGCCGATCATCAAAAACATGTTCGGTTCCGGACTATGGCCGATGTAAAAATCGCCCTTAGAACAAATATATATATATATATATATATATATATATATATATTTCTCATCTTCGATTAGAATGGTGATGTTACAATATGGATCTGAAGAATACATTGAGAAGACAAGTTGAGATGAATCACAACAGGTCGATTACATTCATCATCACTGGATGGTTGACGGGGCGAAGAAAGAGAAAAACAAAAAAGGAAATGTAAATTTGACGAAGATGAATCACAAAATTTGGTGACTCTCCCCATCTGGATTGTTTGAAAAGAAGACATAGGGTTGTTCTTCTTTCCAAACGCCCAGGGACGACCTCCACCCTCCTCCATCAGCTGATGCACCCAAGATGCATTACAAGGGTTCTTCTAGTTGTTGGACCTCCTGACTTCACAAAAGGAGACTAGAGAGGGAAGTATACCATAGAGTACATCACAAGAATTCTCCTAGCCATCGCAAGTCAGAAAGGAAGAAAGAAACCAAAGAGTAAGATCCTAAAGCTTGCCGGATCTATATCTCGAACCATGGACGAAGGAGAGGTGTGGTCTCGATTGTGGACGAGGGTAGTTATTTATATTCAAGGCGCCGAAAGAGATAAAGATGAGTAAATCAGAAAAAATGGGTGCCAGAGATGCTAGATCTGGTAAAAGGGGAAACATAAGACCCGTGAATGGTTCAGTTTCCAAAGAATGACTGATTCAAAGAAAAAAAAATCCCAAAAATAGGGTTGGCACACACATATGGCAAACGAAGGGAAATTTCTCTAACACGTCTACAAACTACGAGCCTGGTTCATAGAAATCTTCCGCTCGCATCGTAAAAAAAGTTGGTAAACTCACTAACAATGTCCAAGAGAAATGCCATTTCAAGTAGAAGTTTGTCAACGACCGATTGCCAATTGCTATTCCCCGAAGAATTTTTTAGTAAAGGATGCGTCTCATACCTAAAAGCTAAGAGAGCCAATATCTACATTGGGAAAATCTAGAAACTTAAAGAGATCGTGGAGAAATCCCTAGGCAAAAGGTTGAGCCTTGTATGGAAAGAGAACGAAAGAGACAAAAAATGTCACATGGTAAACAGTCCTAGGAAGCGTCGGACGATCCGTTACATTGAAGGGACAGACACTATCGATGAAAGTGATGAAGTTTGATCGCATCGACCATGTGAAGAAATTTGGCCATCTTTAAGATTGAGAAGAAGTACGGATTCGAGTAAATTTCGCAGCAAAAGGTCATTTACTCCGAAATTGGGGGCATGTGTTGACACCATTTTTTGGAAAAAACAGGACAAAATGGATAAGAAGGAGCAGCCAATGAGAAAACAAGCACAATTGGTCGATTGAAGAAAAAGAGGGATGGTCAACGGGACTCTCCGGTCAAAGGAATCTAACTCTATCTATCGACGGGGTGGCGAGTCAACCAATCGGTCGATGGTCAACCAGGGAATCGGCCGATGAGAAGGAAGAAGGAGGAAATCGAGAAGATACGCCGAAGGCAAGGCACGGAGAAGGCTAACCACTATTAGCTACGGGTCGAGTCGGTTTAGGAGAGTTTGACTCTTGCATGAGTCTTTTCCTGTTTTTAGTAGTGTTTATTTTTTTTAGATGCAAGTAAATAGTGTCGTGATCGGTTAGGAGTCGGGTTGTCCTCGGGACATAAATAGCAACCCCGCATGGTCGAAAAATTTGTACACATCAATATCAAACAAACCGCCTCCGGCAAGCTCTTTACAATTTACAAGATGTTCTTTTCGACGACTTCGCCATTGTGTTCTATCCTTTTCTCCAAACATCGTACTTCAAGTTTGTCGGGTTGCATCAATGGATCTCCGACAAGCTTGTGAGTATCGTTTTACCGAATAATCCTAGGCTTTAACCTCCGAGCGCATCGCCGAGGTTTCGTCTAGTTTTTTTATTCACCCCTTATCGATATTAGCTAGATCTACAAGTTTCCATACCAATTCTTGTAGTTTTTAGCTTTTATCACCAATTTATCCAGCTCGATCTAGATCTTGTTGGCTTCCATCACCGAGCCGATCCGACTCGTTCGAGTGCTAACATCACGATCGGTCGATCCACCGATCTCTTTGTTCACACGTTCGCGTTTCGATCGCTCTCAAGCCGGACGATCCCGCTTCTCTCGTATCGGCCGATTGGCCGATACACGTGTCACCGAAGATCCATCGGTTCTCTAGTCGATCCTTAATATTTTTTTCCATTGTCAATTAACGAAGTTAGATTGGCTAGCACGCCTCACCGCGACCTTGGAGTCACGTGTGTTGTGTGTGGGGGGTGACGTCCGATTTTCACGTCAACGGCCATGGCGGCCTCCGATGCGGCGAGGCGGTCGATCGGGCCGCGGAGCTACTTGTGGACGTGCCGATTCCTCCATGAGCTTCTCCTACCCCGGCCATCGTGGCCTCCCGACACGACGACACCAACCCGAGGCGGCGGGTGTGCAACTCCGACCGGCGGCGCGGCAAGGCGGTCGGTTGGGCTGCGGGACTGCTTGTGGCGGTGCCGGAATCCTCCATGAGCTCCTCCACCCCCGCGCATGGCAACCTCCCGACGCGGCGAACTCCTCCTCCCTGCCCGATCTGCTCTCTCCAGATCCGCTCGCTCCCCCGACGCCTCCACCACCATCGCGAGTTGGAGCGGCGAGTTCATGCCGAGCGGCAATGAAAGCTCGCTGGAGGCGCTCAAGTGCTCCGCCTGCGGCTGCCACGGCAACTTCCACCTCAAAGAGGTGGAGTGCGACGACGACGATGGCACCATGTACGCCTCCGCCACCGACCACGGCCACCGCGCCGCCCACTGCCTCATCATTCCGGCCATGTCGCACGACCACAGCAAGCAGGGCGCGTGGGCTCCTCATCTTCGCGGCCGACCCATGTACGCCGGGATCCGTGCGCCTTGAGCTCGGCTTCGGCAGCTCCGACAGCGGCCGACAGTCCTCCCTCTTGCAGTGGAGCGGAGAGCGTGGTGGCTGCGGCCCGTGCCGGTAAGGCGAGAGCCAGGGTTCTGCCTCGACTCTTGTCTCGGTGCGTGGAGCACCTTGCTGCCTTCCCTTTCATTTTTCATTTCTGGCTTCTTTGTTTTCTTTTGATTTCCATAGTATTTTCTTTTTATTTGCATAGTATTTTGATAGAGATTTGGTGCTACTGCTTCCTACTACTTGACCAAGATGCATAGGCTGTACACCCGAATGAGCAATAAGCAAGATGAGTACATGTAAAAGATACGCTAGAAACAATGTTGTTTCATTTCATTTACTCGATGTTTACATCTCGCACGCCTCAAGCCTCTTCTTTTTCTATTTTTTTCTTGGCCTTTCTTATTTCGGTTTTGTTTTTCAGGGTCATCCCTTTGTCCATGCAAAAAATAGCATGAAGTTGTTATGTTCATCGTTGCTCGGTTGTTCCCGCATCCGTTTGTTGTTTATCTTTACTAGTGGAAAGGCACGTGCGGCACACACGTGATATAAAAAATTACATAAGATAAAAGGATGTTAAAGTAAATGTAATTATAAAAAGCATCAATTCATCCTTCACACATGGGGATTAGGGAAGATGGCGTTCATCGACCATCCACCTTGCTTCCTTCGCGTCGTCTCCGCACTGTACCGCATCACCACACCACCTTCAAGGCGGCTTTGAAGGAGACTGTCCGGGGACGGCGGCGCTTCACCGCCACCACCTTCAAGGTGGGGATGAGGGTCCGTAGATCCGTCGGGGGAGCCCACCCTGCGGCCAACCGCGCTGCCGCACCCTGATGGGGGAGCTCACCTGCCCGCGTGCTCGATCCTTGATGGGGGAGCTCGCCACCAGCCGGCAGGGAAGACGAGGCTAATGGGGAAAAGGAGACCGACGGGAGGAGTGGTTGACGCCCGCGGGGAGGCGGTCGTGGCACTAGCGGCTCGTGGATATGGGAATGAGGGTGGAGAGAATTGGGTTTGATAAGGAACACGGGTTGTAAAAAAGGAAGGAGTATTGATTGCTATGATTTAGAGCATCTCCAACAGTTTAGGTATAATCCTAGCTAAATTTAGAGATTGAGGTTCATGTAAAAAGAAGAAAAGCTTCATAAATGGTATTCTATTCCAACAGTCTCTGCAAAAAAACATACTCTGCTCGCTATCTTCAACAGACCACTTCCCGTCGTCCTCCTCTACCTCCCACTGTTTCCCTTCCACCATCTCAACCTCGCTCTCTCTAACAGCCATGGTGCCTCCCTCCTCCAAATCCACCAGCAGTAGCACCGACGCTCTCCCTTCCTCTAGCTATTTCAGATCGGAGAGGCCTATGCAAGCTCAACCTCGACGACCCCTTCTCTTGGTTTTGGGACGACATCATTGCCATCCTGCAATTCCTCTACCGCACTCAAAAGGAGCTCGCCACACACACGCATGCAAACTTAATTTGTACATCTCATCAATTATTTAAAAATCAATCTTTGTATTTTGAATCCAATTGAATCCATTCTTCCATTGATTTAGGCAACATGGACAGCACGCAGTGCTTGTACCAGCTGCTCGACAACTTCGCCGCCGGCCAGCAGCTCTACCGGTGGAATCTGATGGCGCACTGGAGGATGTCATGGAGGAGCGTCCGAGTGGGGTCCTTGACGTCCAGTGTAGATGCAGCAAGGTCCTGGTGGAAGCAGCCACCGCGAGTGCGATCGGGGGCGCGCGGCTACCCGCGGCCAGCCCAGCGACCCACCGCAGCCTCCGCCTCCCGTTCCCGCTCATCGCGACCTGCCCGCTTCCACCTCCGGTCCAGCTCAAAGTTCTGCCGCTGCCACTAATTTGACCCCGGCGCCGCCTCTAGTGCCGTGTGGGAGGATGTACAGGGTGTAAGGGAGGAAAACCTGACGCGTAGAAAGGAGGAAGAAGCGCACAAGATGAGAGAAGATGAGCGGAGGCCACTCGCGAAAGATGACGGGCGGAGGGCACTGGATACCGAGGCGGATAACGAGTATGAATTTTAGAGAGACTGTTGGATTCGATTTTTTATCTCAGTTTTATTATTTTTAGCTAGTCAATTTGTTTTACAAAGGCTCTTGGAGATGCTCTTAGAGCATTGAACTCCAAAGGAAATATTCAAGGACTCAAAAGCTCATTTACATATAAATGTCATCAATCTAATTGCATTTGAATATTGTTGACCTCATCACGTGGTGATTCTTTCCTTACTTGATGTTTCATTGTTTTCCCTTTCCTTGCTAACTATTTATGAATGACGTGGCTACCATTAACAAAATGACGCAGCAATCCTTTTCTTAGTGCATCTAATCATGCAGTGATTCTTTCCTTGTTTTTCCATTTGTTGATCTGTCATCAGTCACACCAATCAATTTTCCTTTACTTTGTACATCAATACCTCTTTCCTTTAGAGGTCCTGAGTATTTCCTTTTTAGTTATGCCATCAATCACGCAAATCAATTTCTCTTGCTTTGAAAAAAGAATGAAGAAATGAAACAATAGTCGTGATTGACATGGGTGGGTCTTCCTTGCTTGATCTTTCATTCTTTTCCCGTTTCCTTGCTAACTATTTATCAATGACACGTCTACCATTGGCAAAATGATGCAACAATTCTTTTCTTAGGTTATCTAATCACATATTGATTCTTTCCTTGTTTTCCTTGATGAGTCATCAATCACACCAATCAATTTTCCTCTACTTTGTACATCAATATCTCTTTCCTTTTGAGTTCCTTAGTATTTCCTTTTAAATCATGCCAATCAATTTTTCTTTCCTTAAAAAAGAATGAATAAAGGAAATAACAAGCATGTGATGACATCCCGCCACGGCACATGATAAGCAAGGAATCAATGGAAGCTGGTGAATACATGGCAAACTAAATGAAGGAAGGGAAAAATATGTGCATGCTAATGGCCCACGTGATTACATGCACACAATTCAAACAAGATTATGTGGACGCCATTGACATGTGGGATATGGCACGGCGGTTAGGGTGGATCCAGTGGGCCAAAGTTTGGGTGAAAAAAGTTTGGGGGTGCGGGCGTCCGTTGCACTGTGAAACGACGACCAAATCAAACCCCCCCCCCCCC
Organism: Cenchrus americanus; assembly: GCA_947561735.1. Lineage (NCBI taxonomy): Eukaryota > Viridiplantae > Streptophyta > Magnoliopsida > Poales > Poaceae > Cenchrus > Cenchrus americanus. The sequence goes on from OX387240.1 coordinate 141,681,376, forward strand.
CCCGTGCTTGGTTTGTTGTCCTGAACATGAAAAGTGGGGCCTCTGTGAGGAGGGAAGTGGGCCTAATCTTGGTGAGAATTTGTGACGCCCCAGGTTTTAAATTAGTGTCATTAACGCTAATGACGAAATCAGCCGAGTCAAACCTGCTGACATTGGTCAAACCTAGGTCAACCTGGGTCATCACCTCGAAAACCTCACCAACAACCCCTATTGACCCCCTTGACCAAGTCAACACAAACTTGTGGTCAACCCTTGGTCAAAAACACGGTCAAACCCCACTGAAACCCAAATGTCTTTGAACGTCTTCCGGAACTTTTGCCGCGTTCTCCAAATTTCACCTAAACACTTCAAAATCTTCCAATACGAAAGTTGTCTAGTTTGTCAAGGGACACAACTTTCATGTTGAGTGGCATTTCAAATTTTGAGTGAAAAATGATGAAAAACTTGGTCAACTGCCAGCAGCTCCTATTCACCGGAACAGAGTGGCATTCAAAGTTTGGCAGCAGGTTGTGCAAAATCCATTGAGAAAAACACCCTAGAGCCATTGTAAAAGTTGTAGAGGGTAGTGAGATCTACAACTTTGCTATTCACCACTTGGTGCACTTCTATTCAAATTTTTGGAGTTTTAAACGTTCAAACAGGGGTATAGTGGCACGGTTTCAGGCCAGCCGACGCCACGCCGCGACATTGCGCGTCGGGCACGCCCGCGCACGCGCGCGCAAGCCCGACCACGCCGCGCTTCGGGCCGCCCGCCACCCCTCGGCTTCCCGTGTCCACGCGCGCCCTCCCGAGGTCGCGCGGCCCGAGGTCCCGCGCTCCGAGTCGCCCGGGGGTTGAGCCCGCGACGTGTCGTGCCCCCGCGACGTCCGTGCCGAGTCCCTCGCGCTCGTCTGCGCAGCAAGGGCGCAAGCCGCCTATAAGAGCCACTGACTTTTGTCGCGTGTACGTGCCTCCTCCACCTCGCCTTGTCCCACAACCAGCCGCCCTGCCATGCTGGCCCGAGCCGTCCGCCGGCGCCATTAGAGGCCGCCGCTGCGAACCAGGGTCCGGCCGGCCGCATTACCCAACTGAGGCACCCTCCACCCTCTCTTGCGCCTGCTAGTGCTCACCGCCTCGCTCACATTTCCCACCGAGCAGCCACCTCGTCGGAGCCGAGCTCCAGGCAGCCACCACCGGCCTTCTCCACTACACGCCGTCACCGGTAGCGCCTCCACCACGACCAAGCCCTCAAACCGATGTGTGGTGATCTCCTAGCCCTTATCCCCCCTTCCCCGGCCGACCCCGCCGTCGGAGCCGCCCAATTATGGCCGGAGCCGCCGCCTCTATGGCCAAGGACCCAGTTGCGTCCCTTTCCTTCTTTCCAGGGTGTTATTCGTGAAGCAGGGGCCTATCTGTAACAAGGAGAAAAGTTCTGGGGGCCTCTGCGAAAGTTGGGTTCTCAAATAGTAATGTGCTTTCGCTGAATCTTTGAAAATTTGTAGAAAATTATAGGAAAAACAAAAAAATGCAAACCCAATTTTGTTGGATTCCTGGTGAAAAGTACTACAACTTTTGTTATTCTTGCCTGAGGGTTTCCTGATAGTTTTTACATGAAAAATAGGATTGTGAAAAATCTAGATCTGAGATATCTCCAAATCTACAGGTCCTCTGTAGCTAATTTTGGATATGTTGTGTGCTATGTTATGACTAGATACTGTACCAAAAATTGCTTAAAGTTATGTTGTAAATCTTTTTATATAAATTCTTTTCTTTTTATGCAGAATCTTCTTAGATGATTTTTGTAGCTAAAAATAATTAGATTTTTGTGGCCAGCTTCTGCATGTTGTCTTTTTATGCCAAAATGCACCTCTGGTGAATTAATCACAATTTTATAATTGTCAGAAATATTTATTCTTGAATTATGCTTGTTTTCCTTTATAATTGCATAAGTCAAAATTCCTAATAGTTCTAGGTGTATATGCTGCATTCTTAGGTTAGTTTTGGACCATATAACATGTAGGAGAAAGTTTGAATCATTTGGATGTGTATAGTTTTGTATGCATTATTCTTGCTTCACTAGCTAGCTTTTGTTATTTTCAAAATAATTAATTTCTTAGCTATCCTAAGCATGCATGTGTGTTCAGTGGCTTGTTATAGGTGACTAGTGCTTAATAAAGCCTTCCACTGAATTTTCTTAATTCATTTTATGAACAAAAGCTATGGGAGCAATTTAAGGCTCAATAGTCAATGAAATGGGGAAAATCACCAACCCACCTTTGATGACCTTGTGTGTGATGAAAATCATTTTAAAAAGATAAATACCAACCCATTGCTATTTGAGAAGTTAAATTAAATTATTACCATATATGTACACAGTCACTATCAAAAAGAATAAATAATAAAGAACCACATATTGTTCCTTTTTGGAAGAGTGTGCTGAAAATATTCTAATCTAGGTGAATGTGGTCAACCATGCACCCCATGGTTGTCATTTGTTGATTTGTAACTAATAAAATTAAAAATCTTCAAATAAATCTTGCATTTGCATCTTTGTGTAGATCTTCCCGACGGTAGATACACGCTCGTGCCGGAAGGAGGAGACGAAGGTGCTGACGAAGAGCTGCAGTACGTGGACGTAGCTCAAGACCTGGGCCAAAGTCCAGAAGGGCCCAAGGCCAACCTTGCCAGTGAAGGCAAGCCCCGAATCGTTAACCCCATCTTTAAAATTATGCAATTATCATTTGCTATGATTGTGCATTTATGTTTTAGGAGTTGAATTAAAACCCTAGATGCATGATCCCTAAGTACCAATGCTCTATCACTAGTATGGTAGGTCGATAGCTGCTATGCTATAGGACCCGGTAGAAGTCGAGTGATGTTCGTCACTCGCGAGAATAGGTTCTTATGTTGAAATCATAAGATCTTTATAAATGGATTGCTCACGTGGTAAGAGCATGGGATTTGGGCTCCGGTCCAGTGGCTTTCGTGGGCTAAGCTTTTGAACGTACTAAGCACTTGTCGGGAATGGGACCGGTAAGCCTAGTACCTTAAAGAGACGGTACGGGAACTTGCTATTACTACTCTTAGGTAATCACCTGCTGCTTTGCAACCGGGAGGTGGGTACATGTGTGAGGCTGGGTGTACTGTGTGGGGCATGCCAGATAGCCTTGTACCCGGGACTGTAAGCTTTGATCCCAAGCCGAGGATTTTGGGGAACTGCCTGGTCGGTGTCAACATTGTTGGGGCACCGCTCCGTGTGTTTAGGTCTACCTTGCAAGGTTATAAACCAATCAATTGTCGGCCTCTCACCGTTATCTGAGACTACTTAATCAACTAGCCATGATATCCCTTAATGATGGAACTTGGTGATTACTTCTACGTGAATTAATTAAATGTATTGCAATCCTTGATTGAGTTAGTTGGCACACTTAGAAAGTGTAATCAACTAGAACTTGTGCTAAAATAATGAAAGTAAGGACATACTCTTGGTTGCTTTTCAGCAAAAGAACTCGACCGGCCAAAAAGCCTCTCATGTCTAGAGTTTGGTGGTGTAGTTGTCACCCGATGGTTAAGTCTTGCTGAGTATTAGTATACTCAGCCTTGCTTTATAAATGTTGTTGCAGGTGTTGTTTGGCCTTGTGAGATTCCACCCGGCTGGGAGCTGGAATGGGTGGAAGAGGACGAGTGATGGCATCACGGATGGCCCCCTGTGATGTGTATCGTTGCGCTAGTTTATTTATTTTCCGCTGTTTTCGAACTCTGGACCTTTACTTCCTGTCATGAACAATGGTTTGTAATAATTTCGATTTAATTCGTGTTGTACTCTGGACTCGCCTTCGTGTGAGTTTTAATGCATATGTCGATCCTCTGTATGAATTCCAAGTGATTTACCAGGCGTTAACCCGGCAACTAACGACAGGATGTTACTTAACTGTTGCTTAATGACCAAAGTGGATTGATTTTAGGCGATAGTACGGTATTTTCCTGGGTGGGTTGTCATAGAATTAAACTCAGTTATTTCATTTCTTTATATTACTGGTGGAAGTGCACATGCGACACACGTGTTTAAAAAAATTGGCACAAAAAAATAGCAAGTGTTTTAAAAATTAACATATTTTTTATTTTAAAGATCTCAATAATCAAGAAATCAAGAACAAATAATGTCATCATGTATATAAAAAGACGTATCATACATATAGTAGTAGAATTTTAAAAACATTAAAATATATACAACAGTAGTAACACACCTCCCCACTCCAAGACATCCATATATACTATGTTCTTGGTGCTCTTCCTAGTCGGGTAAATTTGCATAGCTCAACCATCTTTTTTGCCCATTAGGTTCAACCTCAGATATAGGTTCATTAGATGCATTTTAGCCGGAGGAAAACAAGAGTTCAAATACAGATAGACAAGGAGTTTTAGAAAATAATATAAAATTATAGTAAATTAGAACGACTCACCATCGACGGAAATATTGCTTGATTCATCGAAGCTCCTTTTGTCGGCGACAGGTGGACGACGAGATGTTGTGTTTGTAATACTCCCAAATGGAATGCGTTGGTTCATCTATACAACCAGATGTATCTCCTCTGCCAAAATAATTCTATCAAATTCTCAGAATCTATATTAAAAAATCAGAAATATATAGCCAAAACATCATATGTTTTTTTATTTCCATAGTATTTTGATAGAGATTTGGTGCTACTGCTTCCTACTACTAGAGCAACACTACGTGAAAACCTCGAATAGGTCACGCGGCATTTGTAACGGGCCCTTAACACCCGTTACATCCACCCACATTTGTAACGGTTGTTGTTTGGCGCCCGTTACCTATAAGCGCGCCAGGACGACCCCGGGGTTGGCCTCCACAATGCCCGTTACCAATGTGGACTTCTGGTAACGGACTTCTTAAACGCCCGTTACATAAATTCTTTGTAACAGATGTTAAAAGAGCTCGTTACAAATGTTAAACCTATTGGTAACGGGCTTGTAAAGTCCGTTACCGATCAATGCCTTATCGGTAACGGGCTGCTTAAGTCCGTTACTGATCACTCTGTGTTGGTAACGCTATAAAGTTCGTTACCGATGAGCATTTGACGCCCGTACTAGTTTGAAAGACCAATAATTGAAGTCTGAGAGCACTCAACTGCAGTGAAGCGGGAGCGCAGCGTCAGTGAACAAATGAGATGGAGGAGGAATTGTGGGGATTGAAAATGTTTTTGTTGAGGAGGAGGAATACAACCAGTTTGACGAAATTCCATCCTTTGACACTTCATACAAGCCCCAACTATGCGGAACTAACAAAACATCGTACTTGCTAAGCGACCATAGTGAAAAAATCCATATACAGAAATCAAGGAAGAAAAAGCAAGCCTGATTTCTTCTGAATCCTTTTTGTAATGCCGAAGGATGTGTCTATTGGTGGAAATGGAATCCGTTTTTTGTAACATAAAGGATGCGATGTATTGATGGAATTTCAATCCTTTTTGAAATATATGGGATGTAGTGGAATTTGAATCCTGCTTGTAATATATTTTGCCAAAGATACTATATATACTCTATTTATATTATGCTTCAGTTCAGTAACGGGCAAGAGACGAGGATTGACGAACCCGCGTCGCCATTGCTACGGGCAAGAGACGAGGACTAACGAACAAGCGTCGCCTTTGTTACGGGCAAGAGACGAGGACTAACGAACCAGCGTCACTTTTGTTATGGGCAAGAAGATATGCGAAATCACAAACATATTACATCAAAAGAGACACGGATTAGAGCATCTCCAAGAGTTTGCCAAATTTTACTTGGCAAATCTTGTGCTTTGCCAACTTCTAAAAAGATATGCCAAGTAAAAAAAGAATTCATCTCCAACAATCTGTGTTGACGATGAAAATCCGTCAACCTAGCAATGAGTTTACCTTCGGTGTTGGCATGACTTTTGTATCTTATCCATTGGTACTAACCCCCGTGGTATAACAAGTTCAATTGTGCATTTCGGTTTTGGAGTTAAGTGTTTTCGCAGGGTTTTAACGTTGAAAGCAAGACTTCCGGGATAAGTTCATTAAGCACCTCATGACAAGACCTTGAAGCCCGATACAAGTCAAGCAATGAAGTGAACATGACTCCAAGAGCCCAAGGACCAAGCCCGATAAGATGATAAACTCCGAGGACCAAACCGGAAAAGTCTTGAATCTTGCAAGACAAGGAGTTGAGTCCAATTCGGAGAGAAACCGACGTCAAGGGCCCACATGCAAAAGGGGAGAGGATCTAGAAGACGCGGGAAGCAACACGGCAAAGGAGGACACGAACCGGACCGAAACGGCCCGGGCCGGTCGGCCGCCCGCCCGTTTCGGGGGCCCGCCGGCCTCCCCCTTTGACCTAGTTGCATCTCTGGCTATTTATAGCCCCCTGACCGAGAGCCACGGATAAATCAATTCGTCATCCGCCGCCGAGGAGCAGAGAATCTTGAGGGACACCATCTCGGAGATGAGGGTCGTGCTAGTTGTCTAGGGTTTCCCTAGCCGACGTGGGAACCTTGCATGGAAGACCACGTCGAGCTCCGGAGCGAGGATCAAGATCGAGGGAGGGCCCCGGTGGTGATCTTGTTCATGTAATCATTCATGGTGAAGTTTGTAAGTGAATTCGATTTCTAGCGATCAAGTGCCTTCTCGATGATTTTGTTTTCTTCTTGGTTTTGCTTCTTCTACGATCTAGTTTGCGGCTAGATTACTTAGGGTGCTCTTGTAGCCGCGGTGGCTAGAGGTGCATACCGGACCGGCCAAGTGATTTCAACTTGTTCTATCGAACTCGCCCTAGACTACCCGCATGAGTAGGGATACGTTGTGACCGAACGGGGTTCCGAAAGGCGGGCGTTTTCGGAGTCGGATGGAAGGCCACGATTCAAAGATGCTTTTAATGAGATTCGCTTTTCTATCTTCATCTATCTTGTTTGGAGCAACAACATAAGCATGATTTAGACTCTCTAGATTGGTTATCTCTTGCTTTCTCTTGCTACCTCTTTAGTAGATTAGATTAGATTCGTTTTCCTTATGATATCTTAGATTAGATGCAATTTGATTCTTCAATAGATAGCTTTACCTTGCTTTACTAGATTGAATCCTTGCGTTGCACATTGTTCCACGGATTCGATACCTTGGGTTCACCACTCGAGGGAAGAAGGGTCCCTTGACTACGACGGGAGACTTGTCCGCTTGGAAGTCTAAATGAACTTTGATACAACTATTAACCGTCAACAAGCCCCTTTTTCTGGCGCCGTTGCCGGGGAACAAGAAATCAAGATCCGATCTAGTATCGCTTATCTTTCAGTTTTTCTTTCGATTTTCTTTTGCATCTCTTAAGTTTGATCATCCTCAAAAAGAAAAAAAAAGAGTCAATCTAATCTAGTTTTGATTAACCCTAATTTTTCTTTTGTTAGATTTTTGTTTTATTGCTAACCCTAACCGGAGATGGTTGGCTACCTCTCCAAGAAACCCAAAACTTTTTTGTGGATGATCCAGGAAAACTTTACAGGCAAAGGAGACGTGCAACACAAGCTAAAGGGGTGGAAACCCTAGATTCAAAAGTCAAACTCGAAGGACCGTCGAAATCTCCAAGGGAATCACCACCTCCAAGTCCAAAAGAAGATCAACCTCAACCACCGGAGCGCGAGATCGAGCTATGCACCTCGAACATTGTTGATCTACCTATCATAAACCTTCAAGACACCGGGAGGCCGTTCAAGATCAAGGTCTTAACTATCGGCATGACGATTGCGAGAGCTGAATGCATACGAGCCGGATTCCTTGAGTGGCATATCGGTTTACTTAAGAGGAGGATGGAGAAGATGGAGATGGAGAAAGAAGCTCAACACCTAAAGGCCGCCGAAGCAAGATCCACATGCAAGGAGTGTGTGGAGCACGACAATGTCCAAGGACGCCGTCACTAAGTTCGAGGCTATGGAGAAAATATTGAAGAATTTAGATGGCAAGGTGATGGAGGTCGGAAGCTCTATACGTGAAGTGTTCATCGTGATGAAGATGCTAGACGCAAGTGGGACAACTTGCCGGCGCCCGATGGGTAACAAAGAAGAATATCCGAGACAACTCCAAGGTCCCAAGACGGCGAAGGCTACTCAAACTCATTCGGGAGAGATGGAGGATCACACTAGGAGACCATGAAGATCACGACCGAAGGACCGGAGTTTGAGATACCGAGCCACTACATGAAGGAAGTTGTTGCATCCGTCAAGACCGAAGGGCAAAGCCAGCCTGTGAAGACCAAAACAATGACTAAGCCAAAGTGGGTACCCAAGATTGCAACGCCCGAAAAGAGCGTTGATCCGAAGTAATCAAATGAAGAAGTCTAGCCATGGACTATAAAGGAGGCGCTAGGAGGGAGGCAACCCGTTTCGTCGAGTCAAGAATAAGCTATTGGGAGGACAACCCGATTCCAGGTTTTTCAAGTCTTTTTAAATGTAATTCAGTTTTGAATTTTACTACGCAAAACATTAGACTTAGAATGGTTGAACAATATTAGAGACATAATTCTTGGTTGAATATTTTGCTTTGTCATAAACCCTTTGCATGAACCCTCCTATGTGTTTGTTCGTTCTTTTTCGAGAAACCAAAACCAAAAAAATTCAGAACCTAACTCAACCCTTCACCCTCATTATGGTGCTGTGGTTGACTTACTTTTTCATGCTAAAAACACACGAGTAGATCCACGACTTATACCTAGGTGTTAATTAAATTTCAGCACGTGGTAGGACTCGCGTGAACCTAGAAACTAAAACTTTTGGTTGGTTTAAAAATCCTTATACTTGGTTTCTCTAAGATTAAAATTTTTCTAAGCCTCATTTAATTTTATTTTATTCAAAATCTCTCTTATCTAATCAAAATTACAACCTAAACCTATGCCCCCATGATCAAGCCGGGAAAAGTTTGCTCTCAACCAATGAAGGTAAACTATACCGGTGAGACCGATATCAACGTAGTCGGAAAATATTTTCGACTTACATTTGTTTTTAATGGTTTAAAAACTTCTCTAAATTTATGCTTGAGTTCTTGCATGGCTCTGAAAAATATTTTTAAATTTCGAAATTAGAGGAGTGCTTAACCTTAAAACATGCTTAGAGGGAGGCAATCTAGTTAACCTAACCATACATGCATCACGGGATGCCCCTCCAACATCTTTTATCAAACCACATGCAAAGTACAAGCATGGGGGGCAGCCAAGGCCTTGTTTTGTACGAATATCATGGATGCATGTGAGGCAAGGGAGTATGGAAGTGAATCAAGCGAAACATCAAGTGGAAGGAGCAATAATGCAAGCGAAGGAGTGGACGGGAACGTTTGGAAGGTGCATGCGGTCACGAAGCAACATGCACTAGAGAAGAACCGAGCCAAGAGGAGGAGAGAGGTAAGTCTTTCATCCAACTCTTTGTTCATGTGCTCTAGTTTGTAGGCCGGAACCACCTTAGACTTAGCCATCCTCCGCGTTTGTTTCGTGCAACAAATCACATCCTTAATCCACTCAAAGTCCAGACTCCAAAATAATATTTGTGTACCTTGTTACCGGGTACAAACCCTGGATATATATTTGTGAGGGAGAGCGCTGCAATCATGGAAGAAAACTACAAGCCTTTTCACCAAAAAAAGGAAGGGATCATCGTCGTCTAAGCCATCATCGACAACCTCTTCGAGGAGGCACTCGGTTTCCGAGTCTCCTCGGAGTATGGAGGAGGACACGGCACCGCCGAGGAGGAACCACTCTTATCCTTGGTGGCATGAGGGCCACACGAAACTCGTTTATCAGGTTTACCAAACATTAATAACATATGGAGGAGCCGCCTGTCCAACCTCGCCACTTGATACGATCATCCGCCCCACCTCCATACGCTCCGCAGTATTCCGAGGGGTATGTCATCATGACGGAGGAGGAGGAAAAGAAGCTCGCTCGCCTTAAGTAGAGGCTTGTAGCGAACGTCGACATCGACGACCAAGCTCTCCACATATTGGGTTTCATACGGGACACCGTCGTATGGACCTCCCCCGGGCCCACTACATCGGTGGGTACCAGGACCGACTACTCGGTGGGCCCCTGGGACTACCGGCTTGCGCTACACGCGCATCCGAAGGCGTGGAGCACAAGGACTGCACAGGAGTAGTACTCGGTTAGGACTCTGTACACGTTCCGCACTGTATAGAGGTCTCCTAGACGTACTCGACTAGTACTCTTTCCCTACTCCGACTTGTAACCCTGCCTCCCGGACTATATAAGGCGAGGCAGGGACCGATCTCAGAATCACCTCATCTCATACAATCCCCTACAACCCACGGCGCACTATTGCACCATCTTGTAATCGTGCCCTATCAATCCAGAGCTACGCAGCATACAGGACGTAGGGTATTACGCACCTCGCGGCCCGAACCTGTCTAAATTGTGTGCCACGTGTCTCTTCCTTCGAGTTACCGATCTCGGCGAGTCACATTCATCTACTTCGGGTACTCCCCCGTAGTAGGTTGCTTCGGTCTAAAACACCGACACCGGCGCGCCGTAGGGGGCTCTCGCTCGAGATCACATGGCGAACTCGACGGCTTCCGTCCACATCAAGCCAACCGTCGCCTTCAACCGCGGCGACACCTTCGTCTTCGCGCGCCCGGGTCCGCACTACGACGGCGCGGGCTCCTTCCGCCGCCGCCCGACCATGCGGCCCAACCCGAGGACGAGGCCTCGTGACGCTTCCCCGAAGTCGTCACGGGCGAGCTCGCCGGCAAGTTCGGCGAAATCTCGCTCTTCAACCAACACGCCGACTTCGAGCTCGAGTCCGTCTCCAACTCGAACCCGACGTCGCCATGGGCCACCGCATGCGAGCCGGGCCGCTCGGCCATCGCGGCGGCCCCCTCACCACGCCGGCGCTCCGCGCGAGGCCCCCGCGTCCTCGGCCGGGCCCGCACGGGGGCTCCTACTCCACGACGGGCCGGCAAGGAGCCCGTAACCGAGTACAACTCGGACTCCGACGCCGTCCCCCGATCACGTCTCGGACTCCAACCCTATCCTCGAGTTCTACTCGAACCCGGACTACGAGTTCGACTTCGGGTCGGACCCCCGAGGAGCCCGAGTCCGAAGACGACTCCACCGAGCTTCCCTTGTCGTGGCCGGCCTCTCGGGGCCGGTTATAAAATCAACACCGACCGGCGGATACGTCCCATGCGGCCGGACCGCAAGCCCGCTGACCTGGCAAAGGGAGACTCACGCTACGTCGCCTACATCGACTCACTACCGTTCCAGGAGGGAACACCACTGGCCCAGGCTGACTCCAACACACCAACTGAGGTGGCACCCTCTGAGTCCAGCCTTGGCACCCCTGATCGCCAAGTCTTCATGGCTGCCGGCGACACCCCAGGACCCTCAGGCACGGCCGAAGACAAGTACCTGGAGGACATCTCTGCAGACGAGCTGTCTGCTGATGCACCTGCAGGCGAGACCGTCGCCAACAGGGACGCTCGACGCGAACGTAACAGGAAGCGCAGCGAACGACGCCGGCGGCTCAGAGACAACCTTCCCATCCGCAACCTTGCGGAAGCTCTCGAGGCGGTCGAGAGCAGAGTCCACACCACTCCTGAGCAATGCCTCATGTCGATCACAACGATCGCACGCCAGGCTCAGGGCATACGCGCCGGAGAGGTCATTGCCAAGCTTGCTGAAGAAGCCTACTTCATGCGGGTCGACAACCGCAGTCGCCCAACCTCCTCCCGGCCTAAACCGCGCGACAACGAAGCTACTAGTCGCGGCGCTAACGCCGGCCCCAACCGTACTCGAGGCGACATACCACCGACCCAAACCGGCGCCGCTCCCACGCCGGCGGACCTTCACGCGCAGACCAAGGCAACCGAGAGGTTGTCCCCCACCGCGCTCCGGCCGGTGGTGGCGGCAACGACCCGACGGTGGCGGCGCCGACGGCGGCGGCTCCAACCACGGGGCCAACAGAGAGCCGGAGGCGGCGGCCGCCGCGGCGGCCGAGGCCACGCGAACGCCCACGCCTCCGGCGCCTCGCACGGCGGGTACGACGCTCGCCGAAGATCGAGGAGCCGCGGCGGAAGAAGTCAACCACCGCCGCCGAGGGCGACGGCTTCCCCGCCTTCTCACCACGACTTCGCAACCTACTCCTCCCCGACAAGTTCAAGCCTTTGGGGATCACCAAGTACGACGCGAAGCGAGATCCTATCCGGTGGCTCCGATGCTATGCTCTCTCCATCGAGAACGGCGGCGGCAACGGCGACACCAAATGCCTCTACTTCCCCTTCGTCCGGACCAAGCTCCACTCACATGGCTCGAGTCGCCGGACAAGCACTCGATCGACAAGTGGGACCGGTCGAAGGAGCAAGTTCACAAGCAACTTCGGCGGCGCCATGGGCCGTTCGGGTACTCGCATGGACCCGGCCATGATCAAGCAGGAACAAGGCGAGACCCTCCGCAAGTACATGCGCCGCTTTTTCGACAAGCGCGCTACCGTCGTCGACGTCACCGACAAGGAGGTCATCGACCTCTTCCGGACGGCCTCTACCATCACCGCACCTTCGAAGACTTCGGTCGTCGCCGCCCCAGGTCCATTCCCCACCTCAAGGACATGATCACGTCCTGGGCGGATGAAGAGGACAAGGCCAACGCCAAGTACGACGCCATCCGCGGCAAGTCCAAGCGGAACCGGGCGGCGGCGGCGCGGCAGAATGCAAATCAAGGCGGCCGCAACAACAACAACAACAACTACTACTACTACTACTACTCGGGTCCCAACCGCAAGCGCAAGCCGTACAACACCGTCGCGGCTATCCGGCGCCTGCGAAAGGGAACTCGAAGAAGAACTCAGGCGGGTTCAAAGACCTGCTGAAGGAGAAGTGCCCGTGGCATCCGAACGGCAATCACACTACCGAGCAGTGCTACCAGCTCAGGCACGCACTCAAGGATACGCCGGAGCCACCGCACCCTCACGACCAAAAGGGCAAGAAGAAGGACGGCGACAACAACGACTTCCAAGAACCCGAGAAGACCGTCAACGTCCTCTTCGGCGGACTGCCCAGCAGGCGGGAGCAGAAGGCTACCCGTCGTGAAGTGATGTCCATCGAGCCAGCGGTTCTGACCCCTCTCAGGTGGTCAGAGGTACCCATCACCTTCTCCCGCGCGGACCAGTGGACTAGCTTCTCCGAACCAGGACGGTTCCCTCTCGTCCTGAAACCAACGGTGGCGGGTTCCAAGCTCAACAAGGTGCTCATCGACGGTGGAAGCGGGCTCAACGTCCTCTTCACCAAAACCTTGAAGAAGATGAACCTCGACGTCACACCCATGCTCAACAAGAGCAAGGCCTTTCTACGGCATCGTCCCAGTGCAACGCGGCTATCCCACCGGGTTCGGTGGTACCGCCGCTTACCTTCGGGCGTCTCGAGACAACTACCGCACCGAGTACATCAAGTTCGAGGTCGCGGATTTCGAGACTTCTTACCACGCCATCCTCGGCAGACCGGCCATCGCCAAGTTCATGGCGGTGCCTCACTACACCTACTTGGTACTCAAGATGCCAAGTCCGGCCCGTGTACTCTCCCTCCGGGGGGACTTGAAGATCTCCCACGACCGCGATACGCAGAGGCCGTGGCGATCGCTTCAACAAACCAAGTACCCAACCCAATGATGGAGGTCTACAATGCGTCGAAGAAGCTTGCCACAAGCGAACTCGACATCCCGCAGAAGTCCGACGACCGCCAACAAGCCTCGGCCACCGAGGAGGTACTCGTCAAGTCGGTCGACCTCGGAACGGGCGACCCCGAGCAAGACCACCACCATCGGGGCCGGCCTCGACCCCAAATAGGAAGACGTGCTCATCGGCTTCCTTCGGGCTAACCGCGACATCTTCGCGTGGAAGCCGACGGACATGCCAGGAGTGCCCGGGGAGCCGATTGAGCACCGCCTCAACGTCGATCCAAAGGCCACCCCTAAGAGACAACACCTCCGACGCTTTGCCGACGATAGACGGGACGCCATCAAGAAGGAGCTCGCCAAACTACTCGCACCGGCTTCATCAGAGAAGTCTTCCATCTCGAGTGGCTCGCCAACCCCGTCCTCGTCCGCAAGAAGAACTCGAACGAGTGGAGGATGTGCGTCGACTACACCGACCTCAACAAGCACTCGCCCCAAGGACCCCTTCGGGTTGCCGCGGATTGATCAAGTAATCGACTCCACGGCGGGGCCGCGACTGCTCTCGCTTCCTCGATCGCTACTCCGGTACCACCGGATCGCAATCAAGGAGGAAGACCAGAGAAGACCGCGTTCATCACCCCGTTTGACGCGCTCTGCTACACGACCATGTCATTCGGGTTGAAGAACGCCGGCACTACCTATGAACGGGCCATCCGGGCACGCTTCGAGCGGCAACTCAACAAGAACGTCGAGGCCTACGTGGATGACGTGGTTGTCAAAACCGGGGACTCCGGTACCCTCGTCGACGTCCTCGAAGAGACCTTCGCATCACTACGCGAGTACCGCCGGAAGCTCAACCCGAACAAGTGCGTCTTCGGCGTCCCTTCGGGCAAACTACTCGGCTTCATCATCGGCCCGGCGCGGCATTGAAGCCAACCCCCGAGAAGATCTCCGCCATCACCGGCGATGAAAGCTCCCACGAGCATCAAGGACGTCCGGAAGCCGACGGGGTGCATGGCGGCGCCGAACGCATTCATCTCGAGGCTAGGAGAACGGGGTCTCCCCTTCTTCAAACTACTCAAGCACCACGAGAAGTTCGTGTGGACCCCGTGAGGCGGATCAAGCCCTTGCCCAGCTCAAGGACTTCTGTCAAAGCCGCCAATCCTCACGGCTCCTCACAAGGGCGAGCGGCCTCTCGCTCTACCTAGGCTCGCGACTACTCACGTGGTCGCATCTGCCATCGTTGTCGAGCGGCGGGGAAGACGGCCACGCCTATCCCGGTCCGGCGCCGGTCTACTTTGTCGGCGAGGTTCTATCGAGTCCAAGGCTCGCTACCCGGCCCGTGCGTGCTCCCCGTACGCTCTACTCATCACCTCGCGGAAGCTACGACACTACTTCCGGGAGTACTCGGTTTCCGTCGTCACCGACTACCCGCTCGGCGACATCCTCGAGGAACCAAGACGCCACCGAAGAATCTCCAAGTGGGGCCGTCGAGCTCGGCGCCCTCACCATCGACTTCAAGCCACGCACGGCCATCAAGTCGCAAGCACTAGTCGACTTCATGGCGCAGTGGCGGGAGAACCGGCTACCTACTCCCCACCGTGCGACCGAGCATTGGGTGATGTACTTTGATGGCTCACTCAACCTCGAGGGCGCGGCGCGGGGGTACTCATGATCTCTCCAACGGGCGAACAACTCAAGTACGTCCCTGCGATCTTCCCGGAAGGTCTCAAACAATGAAGCCGAGTACGAAGCTCTCCTACACGGGCTGCGCCTCTCGGCTTCACTTGGCATCAAGCGGCTACTAGTCTACGGCGACTCCGCGCGGGTCATCAACCAAGTCAACAAGTCCCGGGACCGCAACAAGGAGAACATGGACGCCTCGCCTAGAAGTCCGCAAGCTCGAGAACAAATTCTACGGTCTCGAGTTCCATCACATCGTCCGTGACAACAACGTTGCAGCGGACGTCCTCTCGAAGCTTGGATCCACCCGCGCCCAAGTACCCGCGGGCGTCTTCGTCCATGAGCTTCACGCGCCATCCATCCCGAAGCCGGCGCCACCGACCACTGCCCCAGCCCATCCACCAGCTGGGCAGGAGGTCATGATGATCGACGTGGACTGGAGGCAACCCTTCATCGACTACCTCAGCGAGCAGAAGGTCCCCTCCGACAAGAACGCGGCCGAGCAACTCGTCCGCCGCGCCAAGTCCTACGTCCTCGTCGGAGACAAGCTTTACAAGCGGGCGCATCTTCTGGAGTACTCATGAAGTGCGTCCCTCGTGAAGAAGGCAAGGACATCTTGGAGGAGATCCATAAGGGCGTCTACGGCAACCACGCGTCTTCACGCACGCTGGTCAGCCAAGGCCTTCCGGCGAGCTTTCTACTGGCCCACAGCCCTGGGCGATGCCGAAGAACTCGTCAGAAGGTGCCAAGGATGTCGCGTTCTTCGCCAAGCGACAACACGTCCCGGCCTACAAGCTAGTCACCATACCGCCGACCCGTCCCTTTGCTCGCCGGGGGCTCGACATGATTGGGCCCACCGCCAACTACGCCGGGAGGATTCAACGGGGTGCGGTGGCTATCGACAAGTTCACCAAGTGGATCGAGGTCAAGCCGGTCACATGCCCCAAGGCCGACGAGTACTCGACTTCCCGGATGAACTCGTACACCGCTACGGGCTACCCCACCGCATCATCACGGACACGGGGGTCCAACTTCAACAACCACCGGTTTCGGGAGTACCGCGAGAACGCCGGGATCGACGTCGGATACGTCTCGCCGCCCATCCACGGGCCAACGGACAAGTCGAGCGCGCCAATGGGATGGTGCTCGACGTCCTCAAGAAGCGGCTACACGACGCCGCTAACTCCAAAAGGGGCAAGTGGATCAAGGAACTACCCAACGCACTCGGGGGCCGCGGACTCAACCATCCAAGCCAACGGGGCAATCCCCCTACTTCTTGGTCTACGGCTCCGAAGCCATCCTCCCCGCCGACGTCATGTGGAACTCGCCGGCGGTGGAGCACTACGACGAAGGCGTCTCGGAAGACGACGCATGAGTTGATATCGACGCCTCGAAGAAGCTCGCCGCGCCGCCCTCGTCCAAACAAAGAAGGTACCCGGAGGGCATCCGACGCTACCACGATCGCAACGTCAAGGAACGCTCCTTCAACGTTGGAGATCTTGTCCTCCGCCGTATCCGAGAACACGGAAGGACTCCACAAGCTCGGCCCCCCCCGGGAAGGCCCCTTCACCGTGGCTAAGGTGACCGGGCGGGCTCCTACCGCCTCCAAACACTTGAAGGCGAAGACGTCAACAACTCGTGGAACGTCGACCAACTTTGTCGATTCTACGCCTAGTCTACACGACTACTCCGGGTTCAAGTCTACACGACTACATCAACGCCCCTCGCCGCAAGCGACCCCCCCGGTCCCGGCTCCAAGTCTCCGGACTACTCTCCTCCGTGTCCGGCCCCGTGCGGCTACTTACGGACCCCGGGGCGCGACGAGCGTCAAGGACTCTAGCAGCGGTCTACCAAGAGACCACACTCCAAGATCCGGCCCCCGCGCGGCTACCTACGGATGCGCGATCCAGCCTACACGGCTACCTAAGGATCACCACCGCAAGCGGCTACCCGCTCCGGCGCCACTTAGCCGTAAGCGTCCTCCGGTCCGGGCGACTACCTTGTAACTACGGCCCCGGCCACCCGTGTGTACTTCTTCGCTAATAAAGCTTGATTGTTCATCAACTTGTTTACTCGTCTACTCCCTACGACGGGACTACTAAACCCGAGTACTACTACTCGCATCTACTCCACGATGGGCGCTCCGCACTCGAGATCGCGGTTACGAGTACTCATTGCCGGAAAATTTCATCTCATTTATACATGAATAAGTTCATTACAAGTGTTTCTCGTACAACCATGGCTACTAAGCTACCTATGCGGGGCTACGGAGGTTCGGCTTCTCGGCTACCTCGCTCCGCGATGGGAGCCATCTCGCTCCAAGCCAGCTCCGCGTCTTGCTCATCCGAGCGCTAGCGGCTACCCCGCCGGCGACCACCTCCACCGGAGCCTTCGGGAAGTACGACTTCATGAAGGCCGTAATTGCTTCGGGATCGACTTGGCCATGTGCTTGACGTAGGCGGCCAGCCGGCTTGGTGCTTCACGAAGTCGATCCGCCAGGGGAGCGATCTTGGGGCCACCCGGGTGCGGCACCAGGAGCCTCGCGATCGGGAGAGCAGCCTCTTCAAGATCCTTCAGCTGGGCTCGGAGCGCCTCGCAATCTTCATTCAACTTCTGCAAAGATTTGTAGCAGTTGACGAGATCTCTGTCAGAGGCAATCCGCAGCTCCATATGCTTCTCGCACTCGAAGGCGAGCTCCTTGTAGTCGAGCTCAAGTACCTGGCGGGCTTCTTGCTCCCGGTAGAAAAGGTTCTTCATGCTGACCTCCGAGGCTTTCGGCTACCGTTCCACCCGGCCTTCGAGCTCGCAACACGGAAACACAACAATGGGTCGCAGGCTTGACGACTTCCAACAAGTACCCGACAAGTCAAAGGACATACCTTTATTCTTGTTGCGGAGGCCTTTGTTCTTCCGCACCAACTCGTCGCCCTTTGCCTGCAGCTCCATCACATCATTGTGGTACTTGGCGAAGGCGGCGTCGAGCTTCGACTGCATGGCGGCCGCATGCTTCCGCGACTTCACAAGCTGCTCCTCGAGGGCCTCGGCTCGGAGCACGGTGTCGCCGTAACCTTGCAACAGGTTCGACTTCTCGCGGGACCGCTCCGCGACGTCCTGCACAAGACAAGCTCAAGTCAAGATGAGTACTCAACGCAAAGGATTGACTACTCGGGAGGCTCCGGCTACGTACCTTCATCCATTGTTCGGCTCGCCGGATCGCCTCCGTGTTGCCGGGCCACCGTTGCGTGGCTCGACGAGATCGTCGGCCAGAAGTTCAATCCCGCCGCGGCTACTCGACGTAGCCTCCGTCATCGGCGCGAGCCGGATAGGCTCCGCGTCTTGGATCTCGGGGGATCGGATAGCCACCTCCAGGGCAACCCCTGGCGACGTGGTGGCCGCCTCCCCCTCGGTGGACTTCTCGACGACCTCCCCCCACGGGCTCGGGGCTCCTCCTCGCGGCCTCGGGGGCCTCGGTGTCAACTCCTGCATGGGCACCCCCTGCGGGGATGTCACCTCCTTCAGCGCCTGTCAACAAACAACACGCGCATCAGTGCCTACGACTACACGCCATGGAGCTCTACAGCTTCAAGAAGGGCACTCACCTTCGACTACGACCGCCTGCGCGGCCGGCGCTTCGGTAGCCGGGGGCTCGGTCACGGCTTGGGCCTCGGGAGCGGGCTCCTCAACGGGCGGCGCGACTTCTCCCCCGCCTCCGTTGTCGAGGGCTCTTCCCCGTCCCAGCTCAGATCTGTGGATTTTCTGCAGAAGTATTCACAGAGGGACGTCAGACAAATCGACTACTGCAGCAAGTACTACTCGTGAGGACGTGGTACTTACAAGTTCGACCGGACGATGGTCACGGCCGGCGCACCGAGGATGCTGGCAATATCAACCAGTCCACCCTCGGCGGGCGTCTCTTCCTCCGCCTCCTCGACTACTGCCTCCTCCACGGTGGCGGCAGCCGCGCGCACGTCTCTCGCGCTCCGCAGGTCACCACCCTTTCAACGGTGGCGGCCACGGGTCCTCTCGCTCTCTCGCCGGAGCGGGGGGCGGCACTCCACCGCGCCAGGATTTCTTCAACGGTGGGGGGGTCGGACTCCGGCTTCCGGCCGGTTCCCCCACCGTGTCCCACATGCCCTCGTCGCCCTCTTCGACGAGCTCCGCCGGCGGCACCTCCCGCACACAAAAGGAAGACTACTCGTCGGCAATGTACTCGAACAACGGGTACTAGACTACTCCGCTCAAGATAACTTACCTCCGGAGGCGTGGTCTCCGAGACCTTCATCTTCTTCGCCACCCGCTTCTTGGCGGGGTTGCGCGGCTTCCTTGGCGGCGCAGCAAGGCTAGCCTCCAGGCTAGCCGGAGGGTCTTGAACAAGTGGTACATGAGGCAAGCCCGGACGGCTAAACCTCGACAACAGCTGGAAGCGGTCCTGAAGAGTCTCTTCGTCTTCCTCGTCATCGGAGGTATCCTCCACGATGACGGTGTCGTCGCCTTCACCGACTTCACGGCGCTCCTTCACCTTCCCCTCCACCGGACTTCGATCCCGCTCGGTGGCGGGCGCGGCTCGGAGACAAACCGCCTCACATCATCCCGCGCAAAAGACACAAGGCGTCAGCAACTCCACTACAAGTGCTCACTACTCGACGAGGCGGGTACGGCTACTCACCTCGTTGGGCGGGCGCGCGGCGGAGTACTCCTCGACTCCGGCACGCCGTGTACTCCGCATGTCCTTGAAGATGCGCGACAACCTCTCGATGATGTCGTTGTCGTCCAACTCGCCCCCCGCATCCGCGACGAGTCGTCGTCGCCGGTGTACTCGAAGCCCGGCCGTATCCCGCGCCATCGGCGGCGGGATCCGCGCTTCATGAAACCGAAGGCCACGTGTTCGGCCCTCGCTCCGGCTTCTCCGAGCACTCGAATGCGTGCTAGCGGCTCGGGAGCCGGATCCCCTCTTGCATGGTGGGCTCTGTGTTCCACCACTCGCGATGCCCGGGCCGCCGTCCGCTTGGCTTCGGCGGCCGGGTGGTGGTTGGTGATGTAGAACCACCTCGTCTTCCCCGGTCCGTGTTGGAGTCCACGAGCTTGTACGCCGAGTGCGGGACCGCGGCGTCCTCCCTCGCGTGGATCCCGGCCCCCTCCGACTACTCGGGGTTGGAGGCACCGGGGGCCGCGGCCGACGCGGAAGAACTTCCGGAAGAGCACCCAGTGCGGCTTGATCCCGAGGAAGGCCTCGCGAAGTGGACGAAGACCGACGTGTGGAAGACGCCGTTGGGGTTCAGGTTGAGGTACTCGATGCCGTAGTACCCGAGCAGCCCCTTGAAGAAGTCGCTTGCTGGGAGCGCAAGACCGCGCTCCACGAAGCGCGAGAACATCGGGATCTCGTCTTCCGCCTTCTCCATCGGATAAGGATCTCCCCGCGGGAGATCTCCACATGTCGACTTCCTTCTCCCCGATGAACCCACCTGTTCGACGGGGTCGGCGAGTCCTCCGTCTTGACCTTCGATTTCTTCCACTCGCGGCTTGGATCGCCGCGCGGTGGAGACAGGGCGGCGCCGCATCGGTGGCGGCCGCGGCGGCCTCCCCGCACGGCTCCTCTTCTTCCCCGCCGGCCTTGGACGTCTTCGACGGCGACGGCTTCATTCTCCAAGTGCAAGGAGTTTTCACTCGCATCCGCTCGGGGGCTACCCTAAAGGCTTCGGGTGGCGATGCGCTCAGATCTACCCACGGCGGCAGCAGGCTGTTGGGGGTGGATTTGCTTCTAGATTCAAATGGGAATGGCTGCGGCTCACTTGGGTGAAAAACCCTAAAGGTTTTGGCCTCTATTTATAAGCCAAATCGCCTCCGCAACGGGCGGCTGGATAAGTCCACGCGCGGCTGACTCAGCGGCTGCGCGTGTCCCTTCGAATTCTACTAGTCGACACGCCTCACCTCGGGGGCTCGGCTTCTTCTACTCGACTACCTGGGAAGCGGCTAGTCTCGAGAGCATCTCAGGACACATTCTCCAAGAAGACCCTTCAATTCGAGAGGAAGTACTCGACTCAAGGCTCGGGGGCTCCGTGCCACGTGTCCTTCGGTTTTTTCTCCGGATTTTTTGGGATTTTCTTGCCAAGATTGCATATGGACCCTCGGCCAGAGCCCGAGGCTCGAGGCTCGGGGGCTACTCCATGGGGAGTGCGGTTCTGCGAATCGCATCTCCATAGCGGCTCCCGCTTCAAGACAAGATAGGCATTTCTTGAAGACCTTCGAAGGCAGATTTCAAGGACGCTTGGGACTACTCGAGAAGACTTCAAGATTGCTCAAACATCAGCTGGAGTACATTCCAGCCTCGGGATGCTTCGACTACTCTTGAGGACTTTTGACTTGTAACACTCAGGGACGCTTGGAAACTACTCGTTAAGGCCGTCAAGACTACTGGAAGCTATCCTTCTCGACTACAAAGTACTCGGGGGCTTGTCGTATGGACCTCCCTGGGCCCACTACATCGGTGGGTACCAGGACCGACTACTCGGTGGGCCCCTGGGACTACCCGGCTTGCGCTACACGGCATCTGAAGGCGTGGAGCACAAGGACTGCACAGGAGTAGTACTCGGTTAGGACTCTGTACACGTTCCGCACTGTATAGAGGTCTCCTAGACGTACTCGACTAGTACTCTTTCCCTACTCCGACTTGTAACCCTGCCTCCCGGACTATATAAGGCGAGGCAGGGACCGATCTCAAGATCACCTCATCTCAACAATCCCCTACAACTCACGGCGCACTATTGCACCATCTTGTAATCGTGCCCTATCAATCCCGAGCTACGCAAGCATACAGGACGTAGGG
Source organism: Cenchrus americanus (assembly GCA_947561735.1). Lineage (NCBI taxonomy): Eukaryota > Viridiplantae > Streptophyta > Magnoliopsida > Poales > Poaceae > Cenchrus > Cenchrus americanus. The sequence goes on from OX387240.1 coordinate 141,703,550, forward strand.
TATTACGCACCTCGCGGCCCGAACCTCGTCTAAATTGTGTGCCACGTGTCTCTTCCTTCGAGTTACCGATCTCGGCGAGTCACATTCATCTACTTCGGGTACTCCCCGTAGTAGGTTGCCGGTCTAAAACACCGACGGACACCGGTGCAATTCTCTAACGGAGTGTCGGCGAACACCCACAAGGAATTCGCCTAGGAAATTTTCATGACCATGGCGCATACCCTTGATGAAGGAGTGCTGAGTCTCTCATTCTGTTTGGAGGGAGCCCACAAGTGGAGAAGAAGGAAGACATCGTTGGAAGGGTAACCTTGATCAACGGTGCTATTTCTAGCACCTTGATGGGGTAATCTCCTTTCATCCATGGGTTGCAATCGATCTTGAGATGCAATCATACTTTGTTGGATTATCTATCTATCATCTTGTGTTGAATATACTTTATTGCTTAAGGTTAGCTACCACGCCATAAAGGGAGTAGAGCCCCAATGCTTCCTTGGATCCATTCAACACATCGTGTCCATCATAGGTCTAGTCATGAGTACCTTCGAGTGAATACGAGAGGAGGGAAAGGGCGAAACCGTGGTCACAACCCCCGATAGATTAGATTGGTTTTCATGTTCAAAACGATTGCATGTTCTAGTATCGTAGACCCATGGGCGAGTATCTCCTATTTTCAAAAGGGAGCTCCGAAACAAGTGGATGTGCATGAAGGCACATGGGAAGGTTTTTGGAGTATGATCACGGGAGGAGACCATCAACGAAGAAATACTATTCGGAACCCCATCATCCAAGTGTGTAACTTTTGTGCAAGTGGATTTTTGGGGAGAATGAGAGAGACCAAGATAACCAACACGGAGTTGAATTGGCTTTACTTGGCTTTGCCAGGAAGCCAATCAACCCCACTCACCTATGATCAACCGGTGGTGTTGTGAGCAACATCGGATTCGGGAGATCGGGTTGTTACCTCTCCATGTTGACTATCTCTTTAAAACCGGGTATTACAAGGAACCAAAATCATCTCCTACCCGAGACTTCCCTAGGAATATATGAAGAAAGGAAAATATATAAGTGAAGATGAGAGAGGAGGCTGCAAAGTGGCCTAGGTGAATTTGCCCCTTTCGGAAGTAAGGTTAAGACTTTTTCTTGAGGGGAAGAAGATTGGTTAGAGGAAGGACTTCTTGTGCCGGTGAAAAAAATAAAGGAGAAGGATTATAGGAGAAGGATCTTCTATGGCCCAAGAAGAAGGTGCACAACAAAATTATGTGCCACCATTTGGAGAAATTTCGGCGCCGCCAAGTTACTACGGTGATGTACCAATGAAATCATGGGGGAGTGATGCAGCCATGCCCCCACCATTTTGCGGTGCCCAACGTAGCCTTTGCGGAGCCATATGCACACCTTCCTCAACTACAACAAAATGTGGCCACCATTGGAGGATACGCTGCAAGAAACATGCAAAATTATTGCAGCCATCCAAACCAATGCAAACTAAATGGATGAAGGAAATGCAAACATTGCTTATGTGCTTGGACACCTTCACTTAGCACCGTCGGACAATTCATAGGAGGAGAGGCGCAATCCTATTATGAGTAAGGGTACAACAACCAAGACTATCAATATCAACCACCGGCGGAAGATTAGAGAGAGGAGGAGCTTTAGTTGTCTTTCCTTTACCCCCTTTTCTTTAATTTTCAGCTTGTTTCCACCTATGTATGCGTAGTATTTTCAGCTTTACTTTAATTTTTAGTTTCACTTTTATTTTCAGCATGTGTGTTAGTGTTTATTTTCATCATGAATAATGTCACCACCAAGTTTTTACCATTAGTAAAGTTACAAAGTTTGTGCCATGATGATATATGATTATAATTGCTGCTTTGTTTATCTTTGTAATTGATTTATGCATGTTTAACCTAGTGCTCTCTTAAAAATACAAATCTGAAATTATCTAAATGCTAGCTTAATCTTTAGCGGAGGATATGATAAAGATAAAGACCCATAGTGTTTTATGTGCTCTCAAGTTTTAGATGGATTAAAGATGATTTATTTTTGCTCTTAAATGTAAAGCTAACCTTGTCATAAATACCACTTGCGTGTTGCTCTACCTATCGAGAGCCATGTAAATAGTTGAGTGCAAAAACTTAGTATACAAGATTTATTTTTGGGTGAGTTATTTCAGGCCTTGATTTCTCTGGCCGAGACAAAGAAGTTGGTCATTCCGTTTTTGCGTATCTATCTTTTGGCTAGCCTTTTATCCGTGCATTGTGTATCCCCGCATCGAAGATCTCACAAACCTCGCCGGATATCCACCCTTAAAACCAAATATCATCTTTTGTGTTTACCTCCTTGACCACAACCTATCGTTGAGAATGGATCATCAATTCAAGGAAGATCGCAAGACGGTGCCAAGATTGAAGAATTCAAGTATCTCTTTGCGGTACCTACCTTATATATCGCCTCTTTGCTCGAGGACGAGCAACGTCTAAGCATGGGGGAGGAGGTAGGTACGATGCAATTTTAGAGTTCAAAGGGGAGTATTTAAAAAAAGAGAAAGAAAGTTCAAAGGCGATGTACGGGACTTCCAAGGTGAAAGTCTCACAAGAAAAAATGAATGAATGAAAGAAAGAAAGAAAGAAAGAAAGAAAGAAAGAAAGAAAGAAAAGAAGGAGAAATATGCGAAAGAAAAAAATATAATATGAGTATGCGTAAAGTGAACTCTCCGGTTCTCTAAAGTGCATTAGGAAATTCAAGGCTTCAAGATTAAAAGATCCATACTCAATTTTCCAACCATGTGCAATCCGATAACGAGGACTTCCTTTGTGCCTCGGGATCACCCTTTGCCCTTTGCACATGTCCACTCATCTAAAGTGTGTGTATTTTTCTCTTTCCCCTCCTTGATTTAACATTATTTTCCAATGACCTTTTTGATGAGTCTCGGTAAGACCATGAGAAGCTTGTCTTGTTTTGACAACATCTCATTTATAATATCTTGGTAGGAATAAACTTTCCCAAAAAGCTCCATATAAAGCCTACCACATATATGTGTGTTATGAGAGGGAAAGGAGTAGAATAAATAGGCTTGAGAGACAAAGATGAGATGAGAGTTCATGAGCAAGATGCAAGGTGGTTTAAATTTGTGAACTTGGTTTAGCCCTTTTTCATCTTGTTCTTTATTTCAAAATTTCTGAGATCCATTTGAATTTTGGGAGCATGTTAATACTTGTGGGATAAGCTTAATTAAATATCTACCCTCCGTAGGAATGAAGGCTAGTACATTATGGGACTTTAACGAATTAAACTTTTGAGAGCATTATGTTTTTTCATGTATGATCAAGTGCAAGGTTTAAACAATGAAGGGCAACAATGATATCCATCGAAGGCTTACTCGAGGACGAGCAAGGTTTAAGCATGGGGGAGCTGTTGACGGTGAAAATCCGTCAACCTAGCAATGAGTTTACCTTCGGTGTTGGCATGACTTTTGTATCTTATCCATTGGTACTAACCCCCGTGGTATAACAAGTTCATGAAGGACCGATACGGCGAACCGCGAGAGGGGGGGGGAGTGAATGGGAGCCGATAAAAAATTCTTCTCGAAGGAGATGAAAACTCCAACAAGACGAACGCGGCTTCCAACACACGTCTCCGACTCACTACCAAGGTTGGTCAAGCCCACGTAGCCACTGGAGTGCCACTGGACCTAGGAACCAACACGCAACCTTCCGACCCGAGAAACGCAGCGGAAAAACCAAACCTCGAGTCTACAGACCCACACCGGTCAGACCGGTGAGCACCACCGGTCAGACCGGTCCCTGCAGGTGAAACTGAGCAACTTCCACTAAGTGGCTCTACACCGGTCAGACCGGTGAGACACACCGGTCAGACCGATGGCAGCCTGAAAGCTCCCAAGGCACCAAACAGGCCAACCGACCACCAAACGGACCCAAACTCGAAACAGCAGCAACACGGGACAACAGCGAACTCACCAAGACGTTCACCCGAGCAAAATCCCACAAGGGCTTGCACCGGTCAGACCGGTCAAGAGCACCGGTCAGACCGGTGTAGCCTGGGCAGCTCGGGATGAACAGCACCCACGGGTCAACTCCCCCAAATCCAAATCTCGATCTCCCGAATCGCTCCACGGACTTGAACAAGACTTTGGGGATATCATGAACACCTCATGAGGAGTTCATAGCCAAGTTTAATCCCACCAAAACTCGTCCAAAAAGGAGGAATCGAAGAAATCCCGCCGGAAGCACTTCCAACCCAAGAACTCAAGAAACCCCAAAATCGAGCACTTTTACTCATGGATTTGGGAGGGGAATCACAGCCCAAAGAACCACGAAGGGTTCCCACAAATTTCCCCCATCAAATCCCCAAGAGAAAAGCCCCGAAAACAACCCAAGGAAATCACCGAGAGAGGGCTCCGAAAATCACCACCAAGAACAACCGGGGAAAACACATCCAAACCTTGAGGAACCACGCCGAATCATCTATACATGAAACAAAGGTTCGTACAAGGTCTAGCAAGCCGCCCGATCATCCATCCCTCTCTACAAGATCTCTCCGTGAAGCTCTCTTGCTAGTCCTAGAGAAAACCTAAGGAAAATAGGTGGAAAATAGGAAAACTAATGAGCTAGGGTTCCAAGAGTTGGCTGCCATCCTCTCACCTCTTGGGTTATATGGAGGCAACCGAATGTCCAAAATACCCTTCTCTACTAACTAGGGATACAAGCCCCTCAAGGGCGGATTTGGAATTTTTGATGTCTTCACCATCGGACGGATGCCCGGTGACCGCACCCTGCGTAGCCTCGACGCAAGCCATGCGACCCGACGCGTGTCCTCTGCTTCGAAGATTTCGGACTGCGTCATCGCACACGGTCGAGCCGGTGCTCCTCCCGGCCGGACCGGTCCCCACCGGCCGGACCGGCCGTCGGACCCACCGGTCGGGACCGGTCGGTGCCGCCGCACCTCCGTCTTCGGTTCTTCGGTCTTGGCTTTGTGGATCAACCAAGGAACCCAGTGGTTTTCCGGTGAACCACCGAAACCCCGCGAACTCGGTGTAGCCTCCGCCAATCTCCACTCATGACTTGGCTCCCACGTAGTCCCGGCTCGACCTTGGTTTTTAGGCTCAACCAAGAAAACGTCCACGACTTCATCTTGCTTGTTCATGCCACCATGCGGCCCGCACTTGACCCCGCCGGCCACCGGGTCCCTCGAACGAAGCCTACTTGTCTTCTCCACACCCGGAGGCCTCACGGCGACGACCTTTCGCGCTTGTTCTTCACCCGCACCAACACCCGCTCAAGCCGCAACCCGCACCTCGCAATACTTAGCCAAGAATCGGTCCACACAACGTTGTCAATCACTCATCACACAAGGAAGCGACCATCCACCGGTCCTTGAACCACACATGGTCCTCAATCTCCCCCTTGATGAGTGCATTGAGTACACCCACACGAAAGTAACAAGAGAGAAAAGAAAAAGAAAAGAAACGAACAAACAAAAACTCCAACAAGCGATCGAAAGCCAAACAAAGGCAAAGAGCAAGATCACTTGAAGGAAACAAGTCTCGGACCCCTTAGGCAAGGGCAACGGCTCGACACATCCGAGACAAAGCAAAGCTCAAGCATAAAGCGCAAACCACCAAAACAAAGCTCGAACAACCACAAAGAGCTCCCCCCCGCACACATGCAAGCTCCCCCCCGAACCAATGCAACTCCCCCCGGACGAATGCATGCAAAACAACGAAAACAAACGGGCAGGCGCAGCAATTTCGGCTCACACCGGTCGGACCGGTCATCACCACCGGTCGGACCGGTGCCCAACATATGTACAGGACCAAGACTCACACCGGTCGGACCGGGTGCTCATCACCGGTCGGACCGGTGTACAACGAAGCCCGTAAATGGCTCGAAACCACTCGAAAACCTTCTAAACGCGTCCAACAAACCATTTCAAGCTCAAACTTCTCCCCCTTGTTGGCAATGCATGAATCAAGCCAAAAATGCAAAACTTTCAACCTAGAGCTTCTCAAATAGACAAAATTCAACAAAGAATGCTACACATGTCCAAATGAGCAAGTTAGATACTCTACGGCTTCGTATCGATCTCAACTACATGATCACCAAGTTTCACAACCATTGGACGAAGCTAAGATGGATTTTGGCAATTTTGCGAAAAACTTGCCTCTCATGAGCAAAGTCCTAAACATGATCAAAGCATATCAAAATGGCAAAGCCACACAAACTTCATGCTAGGACAGCCATTCTAATCATAAGACCATCACAAACACCCACAAGCACCTCATGTCATGTCAAAGCCACCGAGCCATGTGCCTACTTCTATGTATGAGACTTCTCATTGGTAGGCATCATGCAACGGTTTAGCACCCAAAGCATATTAAATTCAGCACATATGACATGGGAGCATATTTTCCAAGCATTTTTCATTTCATTTTCAGATTTGTAAATGGTACATGAAATGTCTTTGCGACAAAAAGGAACTTATGCTCCTCCACAAGATAAATCAAGAGGGCTAAACATTCATGATGGCAAATGAGCCTTTGGCCCCATATGATCAATAAACTAGCTATCCAACCACAAATTAAGCATAGCAAGGCCACAAAAACATGTCAAGAGCATGTAAAGGCATTTACACATGAGAGAGCATACATGTGACATTTTTCAAAAGCATAGTTATCAACCATGGATTATTCATCAAGATCGGCAAGAGCTAAGCCAAACTAACCATATCATACCAAACAAGCTCACAAAGACATATATCTCATTCCATGGTGAACAATGTATATGAGAGAAGCTTTTCCTAACCAATGCATATGATACAAAATGCATGCAATCTAAGATACAAGGATGCCTATACATCAAGTTACATATGCCATGCCAAATGCAAGAAATGCACAAAGGAAAGCTATACATATGCTACAAACCGGCTCCTCGAGGGGAGGCAAAACGGGCTCGACACCACCGGCAAAAGAGAGCTCCCACACACCCAACTCAAGAAATCAAACACACACCAAGTTCCCCCGCAAACGAGTGAAAGTGGCTTGATCTAGGGATTTGGTGAAAATATCGGCTAGTTGGTCATGTGTGGGTACATGGATCAAAGCTATCTTTCCTTTCTCGACATTGTCTCTCAGAAAATGGTACCTCACTTCTATGTGCTTGGTTTTGGAATGGAGCACTGGGTTCTTTGCAACGCTTATGGCACTGGTGCTATCACATTGAAGTGGGACATGGGTATACTCCTCACCAAAGTCACTCATGGTGTAGGTGATCCAAAGGAGCTGAGAGCAACAACTAGCAGCGGCAACATACTCGGCCTCGGTCGTGGATTGAGCAACACTCGACTGCTTACGGGAAGACCAAGACACCAAAGAAGAACCCAAAAACTCGGCAAGTCCCGAAGTGGACTTCCTATCCAACCGACACCCGGCAAAATCCGCGTACGAAAAGCCATGAAGCGTCAAAGAAGAGGAAGCCGAGTACCAAAGGCCGAAGTCGGGAGTGTGACGCAAGTACCTGAAAATTCGCTTCACTGCTTGCCGATGCGAAGTCCTCGGAGACGCTTGAAAATGAGCGCACAGACACACCGAGAACTGTATGTCCGGCCTCGTCGCCGTCAAGTAGAGGAGTGACCCGATCATGCTTCGGTACTCCTTCGGTCCACGTGTTCACCTTCCTCGTCCGCATCAAGAGCCGTAGTCGTACTCATCGGCGTCGTCATAGCCTTGGAGTCCTCCATCTTGAACTTCCTCACAATGTCCTTGGTGTACTTAGCTCCGGTGCACAAATGTTCCTTCCTTTGATTGCTTGATTTGTAGCCCGAGGAAGAACCGCAACTCACCCATCATGCTCATCTCGAACTCCCCGCTCATATCGTCCGCAAACCTTGCAACAAGAGAGTTAGACGAGCCACCAAAGACAATATCATCCACATACACCCGCACAATCGGGATATCTCTCGCCCCCGCTCGGCAAAAACAAGGTCCGATCGACCTTCCCCATCTCAAAGCCTCTCGCAAACAAGAACCCCCTCAACCCTCGCCATACCAAGCTCTAGGCGCCCGCTTCAACCCATACGGCGCCTTCCTCAACTTGTACACCCGGTGGGGGTACTTCTCACTCTCAAACCCCGGAGGTCGCCTCACATACACTTCTTCCTCCAAGCACACCATTCGGAAAAGCACTCTTCACATCCATTTGGTGCAACTTGAACCCTTTAGCCACGAAAAGGCTAGAAGGATCCTAATCGCCTCCAAACGGGCTACGGGAGCAAAGGTCTCCTCGTAGTCGATCCCCTCCTTCCCCGACCGAACCCCCGGGCAACAAGTCTCGACTTGTTCCTCACAACTTCACCCTTCTCTCCCTCTTTGTTTTCCACACCCACTTTGTACCAATCGGCTTACACCCTGGGGGAGGGTCAACCAACTCCCACACCTGATTCCTCTCAAAGTTCTCCAACTCCTCATGCATCGAGTTAACCCAATTGTGATCAGATAGTGCGTGTCCAATGTCTTTGGGCTCGAAAGAAGCAACAAACGCAGCATGAGCAAAATGGGAATTGTTCCGAACCCTCGACCGTGTAGTGCGTTCATTCATGTCGCCGATGATCCTCGAAGCCTGGGTGATCCACTTGAACTCGCCGGGGAGGTTCTCGCCTCGAAGCTACCTCCCCCTCAACATCGGCTTCTCCTCGTTCTTGATTTGTCGTCGTAGGTGTAGCGAGAGGGTCCATCCATCATCGTAGTCGAAGTAGTGGGTACATGTTCGGCCGGGGGCACCGCACCGCCATCCTCATCATCTCCATGTTCATGCTCCTCCTCCCCGAAAGATCTCCTCGCCAAGCTCATCATCACCGCACACTCAAAGACAAGCCGACTACGTGGCTCTGTCTCGTCGAAGGTTACCTCGCAAGTCTCCACGATTTGGTTAGTTTCAAGATTGAGCACACGATATGCTCTAGAATGAGATGCATAACCAAAGAAAATGCCATCGACGGACCTAGCCCCAAACTTATCCAACTTCCTCGCCTTTCTTCGAATGAAACACTTGCAACCAAAGACATGGAAGTGACTCACCTTGGGTGTGCGACCATGCATCAACTCATAGCATGTCTTCTTCTTGTGCACTCGAGGTATATCTCGTTCGACACATAGCACGCGGTATTCACCGCCTCGGCCCAATACCTCCTCGGAGTCCTATGCTCATCAAGCATCGTCCGAGCCATCTCGCACAAGGTCCCGTTCTTCCTTTCCACAACACCATTCGGGGAGGCGTATACGGACTCGAAAACCGGTGCTCAAGACCCAAGTCATGATAAAAGGTTTCAAAACGAGAGTTCCCGAATTCCGAGCCATTATCACCGCGGATAGCTCGTATGGCATCTCCGTGCCTCTCGTTCCTCAACCTCAAGACTAGATCTCGAACAAAACCAAACGTCTCCCCCTTATCCTCCGTAAAGAACACCCACGCATACCGAGAATAGTCGTCCACCACAACAAGGACATACCACTTCCCACCCACGGATCGCACACGAGCCGGGCCAACAAGGTCCATATGGAGTAGCTCGCATGGACGCTCGCTCATCACATCGGTGAGAGGCGGGTGAGAAGAGGCCACCATCTTGGCATGCCTACACGGAGCACAAACCAACTCTTTCTCAAGCTTCAACCGTGGCAATCCTCGGACCAAATTGAGTTTACTTAAGCGAGACAAAAGGTCAAAGCTCAAGTGACCCAACTTCCTATGCCATTTCCACAACTCACTCGAAGAACCAGCCAAGAAACAACGCTCAACACCCGAAGACTGAGAAAAATCAGCACGAAACACCTGACCCTCGGGAACGACCATACAGACAAGGTCCCCTCGAGAGTCCACAATCCGAGAACCACCAGGCCGAAACAACACCTCAAAGCCCTCATCCAACAACCGGGACACGAAAGCAAATTGTACCCCGCAGATTGAACAAGAGCAACACGCCTCGAGTGATCTTGTCACTCACTTTTATCTCACCTTCGAAAGCACACGCCCACGCCCATTGTCCCCAAAAGTGATGTACCTCTTCGTCACCACCGGACGAGACTTGAGAACCACCCCCCGTCTCCGGTCATATGCCTCGAACAACCGGAGTCAATCAACCAAATGTTCTTCAAGTCTCCCACCTCGTCGTCGGACTCGCAGTCCGAGTCGCTCCGTGTGCTCTTCTTGCTGCCGGAGCTCGGCGCCATGGTGCGAAGCCATCTCTCGCGAAGCAGCTCAGCCCGCTCAGGTTCTTGGATGACTTCTTGCTCTTGCGGCGATCTCCCTCGTCTTCGCTGCTGCTCGAGCTCGAGGTGGAGTACGCGGAACTGGAGTCGACGTCGCTCGCTCCAACCATCGCTCGGGCCTTGCCTCGGCCCTCCTTCTTCCTCGACCGCCGCTCGTCCTTGTACTTGTTCTTGTGCTTGCTCTTGTGGTCGCGCCTCGAACGGTACTTGCCATCGTTCATCCTCGGCTTGTGCTTGTAGCTGTCCTTGTTCTCGGCCTTCTCCGGGCAGTCGGCGACGAAGTGTCCCGGCTTGCCGCACTGGAAGCAAGTCCTCGTGTTCCTCCTCATGTTCACGCGGTTCTCGTGCAGCCTCTCGAACCGCCTCGTCAACAGCGCCAGCTCGTCCTCTCCAAGGTCATCAAACTCCTCATCTGGCATAGACATCAAAGAGGAAAACGAGAACATCCTGGTGGATGGGTTAGAATTAGTCTTTCCTTTGGAACCACCAACGAGGGCAAGACTATGGGAATCAGTCGGTCCCTCGAGCTTGGCAGTCATGCCCCTATCCACCTCAGCCGACTTGAGCTTCGAGAACAGCTCGTTCACCGTCAGAGTATCATACCTCTCCGACTCGACTATGGCCTCGAACTTTCCGCCCCATATCGTACGATCCAAAGAGTGTAAGAGCTTGACCGCTCTATCATGATCATCGTACGGGAGCACGTCCACATTGGCCCTCATGTTGTTCACCACCACCGTGAACCTCCGAAACAAGGCATCGATGGACTCACCGGGAGATGAGTGAAGTTCTCGTACTCTCTCCGTAGGTCGCATACAACCGTGCCTCGAACCTCGGGCGTTCCCAACATGAGCCTCCTTCAACACCGCCCAAATCCTACAAGCCAAGTGCTCGGTGTGCACCCGATCGAACTCGGCCGACACAAAGCACGAAACAAGTAGTCGACCACCTTATTGTTGGCGTCGAATCTGTCCCTCGACCCTGGAGCAAGGAAATCCATCGGCTGGACATAGCCTGTGTCCACCGTGACATCCCAAAGCAGCTGACCCTTTCCACGGAGGAACGCACCCATCCGCTTGCTCCACATCTGGTAGTTCTTGCCATCGAAGTGTGGAGGACCCGAACCCCGTTCCTGGTACGCCATCCTTGGATCTTAGACTGGTTAGAGTCAACAAAGACCCGAACCGGCTCTGATACCACTTGAAGGACCGATACGGCGAACCAGAGAGGGGGGGGAGTGAATGGGAGCCGATAAAAAATTCTTCTCGAAGGAGATGGAAACTCCAACAAGACGAACACGGCTTCCAACACACGTCTCCGACTCACTACCAAGGTTGGTCAAGCCCACGTAGCCACCGGAGTGCCACCGGACCTAGGAACCAACACGCAACCTTCCGACCCGAGAAACGCAACGGAAAAACCAAACCTCGAGTCTACGAGACCCACACCGGTCGACCGGTGAGCACCACCGGCCGACCGGTCCCCGCAGTGAAACCGAGCAACTTCCACTAAGTGGCTCTACACCGGTCGGACCGTGAGACACACCGGTCGGACCGATGGCACCGAAAGCTCCCAAGGCACCAAACAGGCCAACCGACCACCAAACGGACCCAAACTCGAAACAAAGAAGCAACACGGGACAACAACGAACTCACCAAGACGTTCACCGCAGCAAAATCCCATAAGGGCTTGCACCGGTCGGACCGGTCAAGAGCACCGGTCGACCGGTGTAGCACCGGCGGCCTCGGGATGAACAAAGCACCGACGGTCAACTCCCCCAAATCCAAATCTCGATCTCCCGAATCGCTCCACGGACTTGAACAAGACTTTGGGGATATCATGAACACCTCATGAGGAGTTCATAGCCAAGTTTAATCCCACCAAAACTCGTCCAAAAAGGAGGAATCGAAGAAATCCCGCCGGAAGCACTTCCAACCCAAGAACTCAAGAAACCCCAAAATCGAGCACTTTTACTCACGGATTTGGGAGGGGAATCACGGCCCAAAGAACCACGAAGGGTTCCCACAAATTTCCCCCATCAAATCCCCAAGAGAAAAGCCCCGAAAACAACCCGAGGAAATCACCGAGAGAGGGCTCCGAAAATCACCACCAAGAACAACCGGGGAAAACACATCCAAACCTTGAGGAACCACGCCGAATCATCTATACATGAAACAAAGGTTCGTACAAGGTCTAGCAAGCCGCCCGATCATCCATCCCTCTCTACAAGATCTCTCCGTGAAGCTCTCTTGCTAGTCCTAGAGAAAACCTAAGGAAAATAGGTGGAAAATAGGAAAACTAATGAGCTAGGGTTCCAAGAGTTGGCTGCCATCCTCTCACCTCTTGGGTTATATGGAGGCAACCGAATGTCCAAAATACCCTTCTCTACTAACTAGGGATACAAGCCCCTCAAGGGCGGATTTGGAATTTTTGATGTCTTCACCATCAGACGGATGCCCGGCGACCGCACCCTCGCGTAGCCTCGACGCAAGCCATGCGATCCCGACGCGTGTCCTCCGCTTCGAAGATTCGGACCGCGTCGTCGCACACGGGCCGACCGGTGCTCCTCACCGGCCGACCGGTCCCCACCGCGCCGAGGGCCGGCGGACCCACCGGTCGGACCGGTCCGGTGCCGCCGCACCTCCGTCTTCGGTTCTTCGCTCTTGGCTTTGTGGATCAACCAAGGAACCCAGTGGTTTTCTGGTGAACCACCGGAAACCCCGCGAACTCGGTGTAGCCTCCGCCAATCTCCACTCATGACTTGGCTCCCACGTAGTCCCGGCTCGACCTTGGTTTTTAGGCTCAACCAAGAAACCGTCCACGACTTCATCTTGCTGTTCATGCCACCATGCGGCCCGCACTTGACCCCGCTGGCCACCGGGTCCCTCGAACGAAGCCTACTTGTCTTCTCCACACCTGGAGGCCTCACGGCGACGACCTTTCGCGCTTGTTCTTCACCCGCACCAACACCGGTCAAGCCGCAACCCGCACCCGCAATACTTAGCCAAGAATCACTCCACACAACGTTGTCAATCACTCATCACACAAGGAAGCGACCATCCACCGGTCCTTGAACCACACATGGTCCTCGAGCTCACTTGTGCATGTCGGTTTTGGAGTTAAGTGTTTTCGCGGGGTTTTAACGTTGAAAGCAAGACTTCCGGGATAAGTTCATTAAGCACCTCATGACAAGACCTTGAAGCCCTATACAAGTCAAGCAATGAAGTGAACACGACTCCAAGAGCCCAAGGACCAAGCCCGAGAAGATGATAAACTCGAGGACCGAACCGTAAAATTGTTGAATCTTGCAAGACAAGGAGTTGAGTCCAATTCAAAGAGAAACCGACGTCAAGGGCCCACATGCAAAAGGGGAGAGGATCTAAAAGACGCGGGAAGCAACACTGGGCAAAGGAGGACACAAACTGGGCCGAAACAGGCCCAAGCCGGTCGGCCCAGGCCGGTTGGCCCAGCCCATTTCGGGGCCCAGTCGGCCTCCCCTTTGACGTAGTTGCATCTCTGGCTATTTATAGCCCTCTGACCGAGAGCCGCGGATAAATCAATTCGTCATCCGCCGCCGAGGAGCAGAGAAGCTTGAGGGACACCATCTCGGAGATGAGGGTCGTGCTAGTTGTCTAGGGTTTCCCTAGCCGACGTGGGAACCTTGCATGGAAGACCACGTCGGAGCTCCGGAGCGAGGATCAAGATCGAGGGAGGGCCCCAGTGGTGATCTTGTTCATGTAATCATTCATGGTGAAGTTTGTAAGTGAATTCGATTTCTAGCGATCAAGTGCCTTCTCGATGATTTTGTTTTCTCCTTGGTTTTGCTTCTTCTACGATCTAGTTTGCAGCTAGATTACTTAGGGTGCTCTTGTAGCCACGGTGGCTAGAGGTGCATACCGGACCGGCCAAGTGATTTCAACTTGTTCTATCGAACTCGCCCTAGACTACCCGCATGAGTAGGGATACGTTGTGACAGAACGGGGGTTCCGAAAGGCGGGCGTTTTCGAAGTCGGATAGAAGGCCACGATTCAAAGATGCTTTTAATGAGATTCGCTTTTCTATCTTCATCTATCTTGTTTGGAGCAACAACACAAGCATGATTTAGACTCTCTAGATTGGTTATCTCTTGCTTTCTCTTGCTACCTCTTTAGTAGATTAGATTAGATTCGTTTTCCTTATGATATCTTAGATTAGATGCAATTTGATTCTTCAATAGATAGCTTTACCTTGCTTTACTAGATTGAATCCTTGCGTTGCACATTGTTCCACGGATTCGATACCTTGGGTTCACCACTCGAGGGAAGAAGGGTCCCTTGACTACGACGGGAGACTTGTCCGCTTGCAAGTCTAAACGAACTTTGATACAACTATTAACTGTCATCATTGAGATAATCACAAGCTTTGCAAGTGAGTAGGTAAACCATACACAAAATTGTACAGCACAGAGATAATCACAAAAGCATGTCTTTTGAGATGCAAAATCACACACACAGATTACAGTCATCATTGATACATCAGAACAAGGTTACAATGCGGTCATATCTTCATGACGATATATGCAAAATCACACATACACAGATTATAGTCATCATTGATACATCAGAACAATGTAACAATGCGGCCATATCTTCATGACGAGATATGCAAAATCACACACACACATCGATCTTGCTCGCAGGTCATCGATCTTGCTTGCAGGTCGTCGATCTTGTTGCACGTGGTCATCAAATAAGCTCCAACTCTGTTGATGGCTAGGCATGCAATGAGACCGCAAAGCTTTCTAAACCTGCACTTTTGTTTCCAATGATCATTGGACAAAGGATGAAGGATTGTTCATCCTGAAAACAATGATCATTGGACACAGAATGAAATTGTTCATCCTGATGCCAGGAGGTTCTGGGCTACCTACCCCGGACATGGCTACGAGGAAGGAGTATATCATAAGAATTCTTCTAGCAGCTGTGTTCGAGGGATGAGCAACCCAATCACCCCCTATCACAAGAATTCTTCTAGCAACTGAGAGATCGAGGAGGAGGAAGAAGAGAGAAGCAAAAGCTTGCGCCCTACAAGATCTATTCTTTGCGCCATAGCTAGATCTAGATCTAGATCTAGAGAAGAAGGAAGCAAGTGCCTTACTTTATTGTATCAGAAGAAGGAACCATATACTAGGTAGATCTAGATCTAGAGAAGAAGGAAGCAAGTGACTCACTTTATTGTACTCCTATCAGAAGAAAGAAACATATAGCTAGATCTGGATCTAGAGAAGAAGGAAGCAACTTGAAGTGAGGAGGACCGAAAGGCGTCGGTGCCTTTTTATAGAAAAACAAGGAAGGGATAAGATCAAGAGCACAGGAACGGCCGGGAAGGTTCCCAAGACGGTCAAGACGGCCGAGAAACTATTGATAGTCAATGGCTGAGAGCAGAGCTGCAGAGGTACAGTGATTCCAATGTAGAATTAAATGATACGCGGAGTAAGCAAACATCGTCTCCAATGGCCGTGTTTGGATGGTAGATATTAGTGTTACTGTTAGTGGTAGTTTTTAACACCTCCAAATTAACACATGTGTTTGGCTCCAAAGTGTTAGTTTTGGTGTTAGTTTTCTACAAACTAACACTGACACCTCCATCCAAACATCCAATGTAGTCATCATCTCTAAAAAAAGGGAGGAAGGGATAAGATCAAGAGCACAGGAAACGGGAAGAGGTTCCCAAGACGGTCAATGGCGAAACTGTTGCTAGTCAATGGCTGAGAGCAGAGCTGCAGATGTAGTGATTCCAATGTAGAATTAAATGATACACGGGGTAATGAAACATCGTCTCTATGCGGATTAGCCAAGCATCATTTTTAATGGAGAATTAAATGATAACATGGATTAGCCAAACGTCATCTCCATTACATACTTAAACCGTGTTTGGAAACAAATCTCCTATATGTTCTCCTTCCAAAACAATTAGATCCCCTGCCCCTTCATCTCTACCCGCGAAAAACAGCAACTGCCTACTCCTCATCGTCACCATTCCCGACCGGAGATGGATAGCATGTCGGGAAGAAGCACGCGACACCAGCCGTCATCACTGCTGCTGGGCCTCCCTCAAGACCTCCGCATTGAGATTGTGGCGCGCGTCGGTACGACCTCGAAGCGGCCCTTGGCTGACCTCCGCAGCCTACGCAGTACTTGCTCGACCATGCGTCGCGTGTGCGGCCACGGCGACGTCAGTCGGTGTTTGTCGATAGAGGGGATACGAGATGAGATTTCTTGGGTGTGGAACCCCACCGCTTACAAAGCATTCCTTGCTATGCTGAGCGGTCTCGGGAATCCGGAGGCTTGTTTCCTCTCCGGAATCAAAGCCTTCTTCATCGAACACAGGGGATACAATGATCTCCGGCGCGCCGCCGAGGGTGGGCACGATGCGGCGGCCTATCTATACGCCATCTTGCTCTACAGAGACAATGGCGGTGCCGCCGCCGACGACACCGCGAAGGGGTACATGAGGCGGGTCGCGGGCGGCGGCAGTACGACGTCGTCGAGATGGCTGAGCAACGAGGGGTGTCTGCCTATGCGCGAGAAGGCCGCGCATGCGCTCCACTACTCGACTTGGAGCATTTGGGGTGAACCGCTACCGCCTCCGGCACAGGTGCGCGGCGATCAGTGCGCAGACACCGGCGGCGGCGGCGGCGTGGAAAAAGGATGGCTTCGAATTTCTCTGTTTTGCAGCGAAGACTGTAGGCTGCGCTGCGAAATGGTGAAGTTCGCACAAGGAATAGGAAATCAGTAGTAGTAGATTAGCTTTTGTATGATGCTCGAATTATCTGTGTAAACTTTTGGGAGACCAGCAAATCCGACGCGGGTTATCAGCCCCGCGTCGCTAATGACTGTGGGGCCCGGTTCTATTCAAATGAAGAACAGTTCCCATTTCTCCTTTTAATCTGCAATCAAATGTTGTAACAAGTATTTTTTCGTCGTTATTAGTCCAAATTTGATACTTTTTTCTAATTTTTCTAAAATCACCATCTATTCATTAATTTCATTGTTTAGTGTACATTCCATTTGTTGAGTGATGTTTACATGCCTTATTTTGTTCTTTGTAAGTACAACATACATAATATTTGTTTTACACAACCATTAGTGATGGAACGTTACATTTCGTAAGCTTAAAGTGAACACAAGGTTTTGTTAAGTTTTCAAATGCATATGAGTTCGAACATGTTGCAAAGTGTGGAAAACTTCAATGTTCAAGCAAACATTCTAGGAAACAATGTGAGAGATGAAGACATTTGTACACAAGTATATTATTCCTTCATCTAAACCACTTCAAATTTCGAAGACAAGTTTAGGTACCCAAATTATGTTGCCAAGTCAATTTGTAGATTTTTTAGAGCAAATTTGATGTTATTAGAATTATTATATAATTACCATGGGGTGTAAAACCGAAATATATGAATTTGGGGCACACAAGTTTGACTGTTGATATTTTATTCAAATACTGAATGTCCAAATACGATTTTTTTCATATTTTTATGATTTTTTAGGTGTTGTTTTATGGGCTCTAATAATTCAGGGAAGCAAGTTTCATTCCAAAAAAGTTGTGACAGGCCCACGCGTCAGCGTCAGCAGGCAATATAAAAAAGATAACCGTTGTCTGCCCGCCCGAACCCAACTGCCAACAAATGCGATCCGGGTTCACTAACCATCATTGCCAATGAAACTGGTCCACGCGTCAGCGTCAGCGTCAGCAGATCTAATTCATCACAACAGATCTCCAGTTAATCTCACGTATATTAAATCGAGTTCATGACATACAACATCTAACAACCAAGCTAGTTAGCTAAGCAGTTCATGATCAACAGACAAACTAAGCAGTTCATGTCCAAGAACCGGACGAAGACACAAAAGCACACAGACATTATTGTTACTAATTGGTAGAGGAGTCTATCAATTAGTCGGAGTCCCGCCGTCACCGCCTTGGCTGCCGTCGTCACCGCCGTCGTCGTCGTGGCTGCCGTCGGAGCTGCTATCGTCGAAGAAGAAGTGGCGGCGGGCAGCCCGCTTGACCACGGGGAGGTTCTCGAGCTTCTCAGCCAACCCGTGGATCCTGAAGGCGAGACCCTTCAAGGTCGGGTCCTTGTACGCATCATGATGCGCCTTGATGTCGAAGGCCTCGCCAACACCTTCAAGCTTTCTGAAGGCGCTCCTAAGAAGCTCGACAGTGAACTTATTGTCGTCGAAGAGCGGTTCCTCGTCGGCGTCCTTGGCCGACGGCTCCTTCCCCTTCTCCAACTTCTTCCGACGGCGGCTTTCGTCGTCGTCGTCCTCCCTTTGTCCCCGCTTCGACAGCGGTGGGCTCCTCGACGCCATCTCCTCCTTCTCTCGGTGACCGAAGATTTGTAGTGGTGAATCGTGAGGAGGATGAAGAAGTGAAGAAAAAGATGATAAGCTTATGGAAGAAGTAGGGGAGAAAGCAGGGGAGGGCGACTGGGCGAGGGAGTTATATTGACAAGACGCGGAACCGTCAGGCGCCTCTGCCCCCACCCACTACTCCATTACTGCCAGTACATGCCACTCAATTGCGCATCGAGCTCCATCTCGGGCGCGAAGCCACGCGTCGCCTTTCACTTAGGCGGGAAGGAGAAGGGGCGGGGCAATGATATCGGGCCCACTTGTCAACGGCAGTAGCCAAACTGCGGCGCCTTTTCAATTTTCATTTATTGTTTTATTACGACATGGCCGAGGTGCCATCTTCAACCTTCAACCCTCGAGCTGCTCGTCACCTCCTTCAACTTCAATCCTAGTCGCCAACTTCATCCCTCTTCAATCCTCCTTGCCAACTTCATCCCTCGTCGCCGCCAACTTCAACCCTCGTCGCCATTGAAATTCCAAACCCCGTCGCTGTGCTATTTCCTCCATTCTCCTTGATGGCCGCCGCGGTGTGCTTGATGCCGCCTGCCGCCGCATAAACTTCTCACCAAGATCATCATCCACTCCATCAAGGATGTGGCCATTTTCCATTTTCTAAACCTTCGCAATAAAATCTGCGGCACCTTCCGGCGCATCTGCAACTCCGATGAGGTACTACTGCATGTGTCGCTGCTTGATCTTCGTTCGGCGTGCAAGAATCGCTACGTCAGGTCGTGCTTTGAGCGGCACTTCCACGAGGCCAATCATCCGGAGGCATTGTGCTTCGAGGGGATGGTGAGGTTGATGAGGCGGCGGAACCCCGATAAGGGTCTGAAGCTCATCGGAGATGCCGCCGCTGCTGAAGACTCCGGTGCCAAGTACTTTTTAGCGATGCTGAAGTACCATTGCAACCCGGCGGACCCCGAAGCCATGGCACTACTCCAGGAAATCAGCGGCGGCCCGTCGCCCCCTGACGGCCGGTGGAAGAACCACAACCTGCGGCGGCTGCGCTACCTCGTCAAGCAGGATCTCGACAACATTGTGTGGTTGTACTGGCTTGATGACGGCGACGACGACGACATTCCGTTGTTGCCCGTCCAGAATCCCCACATCTGCATTTGGGAAGCGGGATGTAGGCGCTACGGGCCGGATACCAAAGAGATCATCCACTACTGCAGCGCCGAGTGTCGCATCCGTCATGAGTTCGACCTCTGGACGCGTAAATTCCGCCCCACCGTGGAGTACGCTGTCAGCAGGATGAACATCGGGATGTAGGCGCAAGCATAAATATGAACATTATCTATCTTGAATGTAAATTATTAGATGTTACTAAACACGAATTTGATTTTATTGGGAAGTTGGGATGTCGGCGATGCCCGCTGCTTCCTCCTTTGTTCTATTCAAATGATTGTGGGGGGCAGTTCTATTCAAATGAAGAACAGTTCCCATTTCTCCTTTTAATATGCAACCAAATCTTGTAACAAGTATTTGTTCATCGTTATTAGTCCAAATTTGATACTTTTTTCTAAATTTTTATAAAATCACCATCTATTCATTAATTTCATTGTTTAGTGTACATTCCGTTTGTTGAGTGATGTTTATATGCCTTATTTTGTTCTTTGTAAGTACCACATACAAATACTATTTGTTTTACACAACCATTAGTGATGGAACTTTACATTTCGTAAGCTTAAGGTGAACACAAGGTTTTGTTACGTTTTCAAATGCATATGAGTTCGAACATGTTGCTAAGTGTGAAAAACTTCAATGTTCAAGCAAACATTCTAGGAAACTATGTGAGCGATGTAGACATTTATACACAAGTATATAATTCATTCATTCAAACCATTTGAAATTTTGAAGACAAGTCTAGGTACCCAAATTATGTTGGCATGTCAATTTGTAGATTTTTTAGAGCACATTAGATGTTAGTAGAATTATTACATCATTAACATGGGATGTAAAAACGGATTCTAAGAATCTTGGGCACACAAGTGTGACTGTTGATATTTTATTCAAATACTAAATGTCCAAATAAGAATTGTTCATATTTTTATGAGTTTTTAGGTGCTGTTTTATGGGCTCTAATAAATCAGGGATGCAAGTTTCATTCCAAAAAAAATTGTGACAAGCCCACGCGTCAGCGTCAGCAGCCAATATAAAAAAGATAACCATTGACCCAACTCCCAACAATGGCGATCCGGGTTCACTAACCATCGTTGCCCATGACACTGGCCTACTCGTCCGCGTTAGCAGGCGAACCGTGCGCGGGCTGCTCAAAATTTCCCACCTATATTTACTATAGTGCCCATGAAATTCCAATTGATGCACAGAGCCGTCAAGGGCACGCTAGTAGTTTCATTAAACACAGTTACGCGCGCCGTTCTATTCGGCTCCTCGGTAGACAGATCCACAACGTCCGCATTCTCCCCACCGCCGCCGCCAGTCGCCCCGCTCACCTTCGCCGCTCTCTCCCCACCGCAACCTCGCTCTTCTCCAGCACCACCGCTCCCTGCGTGACGACGGTGACGAGGACGCGGTTGCTGGCGTGCGGACGTGCGTCCGGCCAACCTAAAGATGGTTGACGCAGATCCGTCGACGTCGTCCCGGCCACGACGACGAGCAGGCCGGCCGCCTCGGGCCACGAGCCGCCGTGGATCCGCCCCCTCCGACCATCACGAGAACAACTACTTCATTCGCGACGAGGTTAGTCCCGCTTGAACCCCCAACGCCCTCTCTCTCATCGGCCACCAAAATCGATCTGCTATATATTCATGTCAATGTGTATTAATTAGGGAGACATGCCTAGATAGTTCATCTTCAATTGATTGACTGTGGTTTTGATTGATGGATTTTGTTGCCCCAAGTCTGTGTGAATAAATTGTTGCTAACAGATATAGTTATATGAACTGTTGAAATCCATTTTCATGTTCCTGCTGCTATAATTTTTCACTGTAAATTCATGAAAAGCATAAAGGATGTTAGCATACTTTAATTCTCCTATGCTTTGAATGTAGTGATAAGTAGACTATCTTATGCTTTGTTGTGAGTGTTAATTGTTTCACTACTGTCATATATATTGTTATTGTTGGTGTCATGATGTGTTGTGAGTGTTGTTTCACTACTGTCATATATAATGTCATGACCATTGCTTTATCCTCCTGTTGCATGTATATATGGAACACACAATCTATCGCTGCTCAAGTTGGACAAGGAACCAGTTGAAGGAATTTATTCTCTGCTTTGATATATAAGCATATTGTTGTGTCCCTGTCAAAATGGTTAACACCTATCCTTGTATGCTAATTAAGTAAAATATGAACTATGTATGTCTATGCTGATTTTATTTATGACTGTATCAGCTATTTTGCCTGTCAGAGAAAACAAATTTATCTAATAAGAATTAAGTTTAGATTTTCAGTCTTGCTTATGTTGCTCTACTAACAAACCTGACATATCATCTATGCAGTCTCCCACAACAACAAACTCCTCTACCTCTAGTGCATCATCACAGCCCATCGTCGGTGAACCTTCTTCACAAGGTCACTCCGCACAAACTGCTGCGAGTAGTACTCGATCCCGCGGGTCAAGGACACAAACCAAATGGCCAAAAGACAAGTTGACTGCAACTGGACTTGATGCCAATTTTTGGCCTACCCCAGATGCTGCAAGGGATAGATTTGTATTGGTCTGTGGTCTCATTGCTCAGGAGAGGGTGTCAATCAACAAGGCGGTTGATGATCTCTCACCAATTGAAAAGGACCATCTGTTTACAGTTTTAGAGGAAAAGCTAGATTACCCGGCCCAATCCGGAAGAATCCGTTTGCAAGAAGGCGATTAAGGCGCCTATATCACGATTGGAACCTTGCAACAACGGTTCAAGGCCCATTTAAGAAAAAAATATGTGAGTGAAGAGGAGACTCCCTTTGTGAAGCATGCCTTTTTGCAGCAACAAGACTGAGACATGTTTGTGCAGGAAACCAATTCTCCTTCATTTCAGCAATTGAGCCAGGAGATGAAATGAAAGAGAGAATTACATAATAAGCCACACAAGACGGGCAGAAAAGGTTATCGTGGTAAAAGAAAAGAGTGGGAGGAGGAGGATGCAAAGCTCACTGCTGAAGGAAAACAAAACCCTTGGGACCAATTTCCTAGACGTTCGAGACCTTATCTGCGGGCAAGGGTAGGGAAGAAGAAGAAGAATACTAGTGAAGGAAGAGGGGGCATAACATTCAGTAACCCTACGGTGGTGGGGGTAGCAGAAAGGGTGAAAACACTTGCAGCTTAGGGTAGCGATGGTTCCTTCTCTGGGGTTAGGGAGGATGATATCCTCACCGCAAAGCACTTGAGACTCCAGAGCATCGAGGTCGGGTCCGAGGCGTGTCTAGTTCACTTGGCTGGGGTAAAGGGTTTGGTGAAGAGTTCGCTGGAATGTACAGGAATAAGAGGAACAAGAGGTTTGATGCTCATGATGTGATGGCGGACAAAACATTTAAATCAATTGTACATGCTCTAAGACTATCAGGCATCAACATACCCAAAATGCACTTCTTCCTTCCCAATTACCAATGCCTGTCAGTAGCAGCGAGGAAGAAGATATGGATGGCATTGAGGAAGAAGATGGGCATGGCAGCGAGGAAGAACATGCGCATATCAGGGAGGAAGATGGCAGAGAGCAAGATTATTGAAATGCCAACGGTAACGAAGCGAATGAAGTGTACAGTGATAGTCGATCACCTATGTTGGACACAATAGATAAGCTGACAGAGCCAACCGTGTGCAGCCTTTTGGATGGCACCGTGGAGCTCGCACTAGCGAAAGTCTTTCCATCTCAAAAGGATTGCCATTCAGTACCAGTGCAGGATGGGTATGTTGTGGTGCAACCTACTTATGTGTGGGCCAATATGAGTCAATACCCTCTGCCTGTACCAATTGATGGGGTGACGTAGAAACCCTAGTTGCGGCTCTCGTTCAAAGGATCCAATGGCCAAAGGACAGGATCATTATACCACCCATGATGAGACATCCCAACCCTGAAGCCGCAACAGGTAGCAGGGGTACAACATCAAATGGAGGTGCTGCAACACAGTGTCAGCAAGAGAAGGTTCAACAGCAGCAGCAGCAGGTCAGCAAAACTACACAGCAGGAGAGTCGACAACAACCAGAGGAGGAGCCCGGAGTGCAAACTGCGCCTAAGCAAGCGGTACCGCAACTTGAGGATAATCAACGGACGAAATAGCGACCTCTCTAGTAGCAGGGAGCGTCGTCAACGGCAGGGAGGAGCCCGTGCAAACTACGCCTAGCGGCAGTACGCAACATGAGGATAAGCAACAAATGAAACAACAGCCTCTCCAGCAGGAGGAGGAGCGCAGACAATCTCCCCCTAAGCAGCAGATGCAACAAGTACAACATCCTCTGCAACAGGAGGACCCAGGCAATCTCCACTGCAGAAGGAGAACCAGGCCAGGAAACCTCTGTCTAAAGATGAGATTCTTAACTGTGTTAATGAGACAGAACAGGACCGACCAAAATACAAGCCTGGTGCACCTATGTTGTCAAGAGAAAATGTAAAGGCTGCTGGACCAAATTGTGCCAAGTTGCATTCTTATGTCATGGAACACAGTAAGGATAAACTTGCCTTTCCAGCAAAGGTGGATCAAGACTACTTTAAAGGTGGTTGTGGTGCTTTAATGTTAAACATTGAATTTAGTAGCGTGTTTAACCTTATAACCCTGGCTTCTCTGGATGTTACCTTCATGAGGTTGTGGACATTGGTAGTCCTTTAAAACCTACAAAGATATTTCTTTAATTTTGACCGCAAAGTTCATGCATGCTAACAATTTGATTTTTTGTAGGAAAATGATGGACAAGGCAGTGGAGAAGCAGATCAGTGTTGGGTTTTTAGATTTTCTTTACTTCAACAAATATTTCTTAACGTTCTCAGCAAGTTGGCAAAGCAATCTCAAATGCAATGATGAACAACTACTACGTGGTGGGTGCCTACTTGTGACGCCCCAGGTTTTTAATTAACCGTAATAGCCGGTCAAATGGTCAACAGTGGTCAAACCACGCTCAACCTGGGCCCTCACCTCGAAAAACTCACTAACCCACCCTAGTGACCCTAATTGACTAGTAAACACACTTGTGGGGCCAACCCATGGTCAAAGGATGGTCAAGCCCCCTTGCCACTCTAGTGTCCCAGGTGTCTGCCAGAACTTTTGTCACGTTCTCCAAAATTCACCTAAACACTTAAAATTCTACCTTTATGAAAGTTGTACATCTTGATGAGGGACACAAATTTCATGTAGATTGGCATTCCCAACATTGAGAGGAAAAGCTTGAAAAATTAACTGCAAGGCAAATTTCACTGTTTACAAAACCCTGCTGGCATTCAAAGTTGGCATACAAATAACTTTCAATCTGGGCAGAAAAACCCTATATAACTTTTGTAGAAAATGTTGTTGGTAGCTAGATCTACAACTTTGGTATTCAACACTTGGTCCACTGCTATGCAAAAATTTAGAGTTTTTCATTCTCAAAGTTGGCACCAGTGAAACAGAAAGAGCCAGAACGCCGCGCGCCGCGACGTCGCGCGCCCCGCGCGCCGCCCGCCGCCGGCCGCGCGCCGCCGGCTCCGGCCCCGCGCGCCGCCGGCTCCGCGTCCGCGCCCGCGCCTCCCCGGGCCAAACGCCGCCCGAGGCACGCCCCGTCCCGAGATCCTCGCGCCCCGACGCACCCCGCCCGAGGCGACCCGACGTCGCCGCCGCCGTACGCGCGTCGCCCAAGCCGCCGTGGTACGGCGGGTATCTTCGCCACCACCACCTTGTCACCCTAGACGCGCCGAGCCTCTTATAAAACCGCCTCGTCGCCCTCCGCGCGCCGCCCGAGCCGCCCGCCGCCATTGCCGCCGCCGCCCGGGCCGGAGCTCGCCGCCCATGCTCGCCGCCGGTCCGGTCGCCACGCGTTCGCTTGTTTGCCGGCATTTCGTCTCCACGCCGTCTTTCACCGAGCCGCCGCGGCCACCGCCGCCGGCCGCCGCCGAACCTCGCCGCCGGCCAACTCCCCCGCCTCCACTGCGGTCCCCTACCGCTCCTAGGTGAGCACGTGGTCCCCCCCGAGCCGCTTGCCGGTCGGCGGCACCGCCGGCTCGCCGGCGATTGGCCGTGCCCGCGCCGCCCGGCCGGCCAAGGGCCAGATTGCTAGGATTTGAATACTTCCAGGGTGTTTCGCGTAAAAGTGTAGGGCCTGTTTGTGAAGATCCCAATCTAGTATTTCTTGCAGTTTAGCCCAGCGTCTTGTAAAATTCCTAGAAATTCGTAGAAAAATCAGAAAAATACCAAACCAATTTTGTTGGGTTCAGGAAGATAAATACCACCACTTTTGTTATTTGCATATAACTGGATTGTAAATAGTATTAGCATGAAAAATACAAATGAGAAAAACCTAGATCTAGCATAACTTGAAATCCATAACTCCTCTGTATCCCAATTTTGGATATGTTGTGTGTTGGGCCATGACTAGATGCTGTGCCAAAAATTGCACAAAGTTATGTAGTAGATATTGTTAAATAAATTGTTTTCCATTCTTGCAGAAACTGCCTAGATGATTTTTCTTGCTAGATATATTTATGTTTATGGGCTCAACTTGTGCACACTGTCTTGTAATACCAAAATACACATCTTGTGAATTAATCATGATTTTTGGCTTAACAGAAATAATTATTCTTGATTTATGCATGTTTTCCTTTGCAAGTGGATAAAGTAAGATCAGTAGAGCCCCTAGGTGAATGTGCTGGTTCTCTAGGCTTGTTTAGGACCAGAGAGCATGCATAAGAAAGTTTGGGTCATTTTTATGCTTATTTATTTTGATATGCATTTAAATGGAATCACTAGCTAGCCTTTGTTATTTTCCATATTATTTAATTTCCTAGCATCCAACACTTACATGTGGGTCCAATGGACCAGGATAGGTGCTAGTATGCTTAAGAAACACTCCTTTAATTTTTGGTAATTTAGTTGCTTAATAGAAAGCTTAAAGGCCCTTTTAATATTAAAGAGAAATTAAATAAAGAAAAGTCCTTATTTAATTCTTTTTCCTTTTTGAAAATATTATCTAATTTAATTAAAAGATAATTAATTATCCTCGCTGATAAGGAATTAATTCATGAATAAAATATTATTTATACCCTTGCTTGTGAAAGGAAAAAAAAGATTAAAGCCTTCATGAAATAACAAGTATAATAAAAACCTTTATTCAAATGTGCAATAGAAGCATAACCCATGTACACCTAATAACCTTCCTAAAAGAGAAACACTAGTCAGATGCTTGTTAAGGTGAATATGACCAACAAGAGTTGGATAAGATAACAAACTATCACATCACCTGAACTTGCATTGCATTCCGTGTAGATCTTCCGGACGGAGATTACTCCCTTGTCCCGGAAACCGAGGAAGGAGGAGCGGAAGCATCGCCGCAAAGACGTGGAAGTGCTCGACACCGAGGGTGCCCAAGCTAACATAGCCGACGAAGGCAATCTCCGGTGCATCTAACCTAGTTTTAAAATTCTTTATTCAATTATCTATGAATGATTGTGCATTTACGTTCGGGAGTTGAATGAAACCCTAGATGCATGATCCCTAGGTACCTTTGTCCTTACTAGTATGATAGGTTGATAGGCGCTAAGCTATAGGACCGTTACAAGTCGGGTGATGACCTCACTCGCGAGAATAGGTTCCTAGATAGGAATCACAATGTATCCTTAAATGGATTGCTCACGTGGTAAGAGCATGGGATCTGGGCTCCGGTCTAGTGGTTATGTGGGTTAAGTTTTTGAATGTACTAAGCACATGTCGGGTATGGGACCGGTAAGCCTAGTACCTTAATGAGGCGGCAAGGGATCCTACCGTTACTACTCTTGGGATTCGCTCTCACGGCTCGCCACCGGTGGTGTATGGTGACTCTGGGTGCACTAGGTGGGACATGCCAGATAGCCTGCACCAAAGACTGTAAGATTCGATCACGACCCGAGGATTTTGGGGAACGGCACGGGGACGACCTATACCTTTGTGGGCGCCCTACCGTGTGTTTGGGTCTACCTTGCAAGGTTTAAATCAATCGATTGTCGGCCTCTCATCGTTATCCGAGATCGCTTACTCCACTAGTCATGAGATCCCTAATGATGGAAGTCAATGAATATTATGTTTGATTAATTGTATTGTACAACTTTGTTTGTACTAGTTGGCTAATGTAGTAAAGATTAAACCTACTAGAACTTGTGCTAAAATCTTGAAAGTAAGGACCTACTCTTTGTTACTTTTTAGCAAAAGCAACCCAGTAGCCAAAAAGCCTTTCATGGTCTAGAATTGGTGAAGTAGATATCACCGACGGGTAAGACTTGCTGAGTATTAGTATACTCAGCCTTGCTATAATGTGTTGATCCAGGTAATGCGTTCAGTGATATGTGGTCTGGAGAGATCCCGCCCGGCTGGGAGCTGGAGTGGGTGGAGGACGACTACTGAAAGCATCATGGATGGCCTCCCGTGGTGTCTTCGCTTCCGTTAGTTTATTTCCGCTGCTTTCGAAAACTCTGAACTATCCCAGTATGGCAAAAACTATGGTTTGTAATAATTAACCCCTTCGGGGTACGAATTTGGATATTAATGTTGTTGTATCTCTGGACTTGCCTTCGAGCGAGTTTTAATGCATATATTCGATCCTTGTTGCTATTCAAGTGATTTACCGGGCGTTAACCCGGCAACTAACGACAGGATGATACTTTATTGTTGCTTAATGACCAAAGTGGATCGGTCTTAGGGGATAGTACGGTATTTTCCCTGGGCGGGTTGTCACACTACTGCACTAGCCACTGGGTAACAGTGATCATCTGTATGAAGTTCAAAGAGGTTTGGTATCTAGATTCTGCTAAATAACATCCCCCGCTAAAGTTCCCAGACCTCCAAACTGTTTTGAACTGGTCGGTTTCTTGTAGGTTTTGTTCACAAAAACTCAATCTCTTAGTGTTTCTAATTGGTATTGCTGACCATGCAGGGCCTTTGGTACAGTATTTTTTTCACAAAAATTCAATCTCTTAGTGTTTCTAATTGGTATTGCTGATCATGCAGCGCCTTTGGTGATGCACAGGACAGAGTGATGAAAGGAAAGAAAAAAGGCAAAAGCCACACTCAAGCACAAAACAAATCTCGCTACAACACCGAGGTTTTTTTATGGTCCCTTGTTACCTATTTGGTACTGCATTAACTTGTCATTTTGTTACCTCGATGCAGTGTGCTCAGCAGCCACGGGGGTCCTCTTTGTGTGGTTCCATGTGGCATTCCATATGTTAAGACTACTCAAGGACATACCTGACATCAAGAAGGTTGTTGTAAGTAGATAATAATGCTCAACCTTATCTATGCTCATATTATCCATCTGATTTTAGAAAATGATTTGTACTTGTATTCTCATAAATGATTGTATATTGCAGGATTTCTAATCTCCTGTAGATGTTTCCATAGAAGATGTAAAGCGTGTCCGGGAGATGCTGTGTGAGTACATTCTTAAGGAGACCATCGACCGAAAGGGCAAGTTCTATAGTGGTGCACCGTGAGTTTATTGTGACCAGAAACTTGAAACTCATTCAGTCTTCTTTAGTCAGTTGTTGTTGCCTGAGAAACCTACTTGGCTTGCTTGGTTGGGGTCAAATACTGCGTGGTTCAGTCTGTTTTATCATGACTCCATCCAAACAAGCCCTGGTGAGAGTAACTTGAAACTTGATGTGATCCTAGCTAGCTTGTCTATAAATGTGATCTTGCTTTGCCAATATCTGTGATGTGAGAATGTGTTTGTGATGTCTCCTTGCTGTGGTGGCTGCCATATCCTGGCTGGTTCCAGGATGTTGCCCCTGGTGGCTGCCAAATTCTGGTTGGTTCCAGGATGCCGCCAAAGAACCGGCAGTTATCGTAGGGATGGCCACCATATCTGTAACGGGCGTTAATTAAAGCTCGTTACAAACACTGATCAGTAAGTAACGGGCTTCATTCGGAAAGCCCGTTACAAAAATGCCCACAATGTAACGGGCAGTATAAAAGCCCATTACCAGTCCTGACCGGTGGGCCCCAGGACCTGGCCGTTCATCGAGATATAGGAGACGCAGATTGACAAAAAGCGTCTCCTTTAATAGAGAGAAAGCAGACGCGCGTAGAAACATATGCGTCTCATTTCGTCGAGACAGTAGAGACGCCGGTTCACAAAATGCGTCTCTGATGTTAATTTAACAGTAACGGGCTCTATTTCATGCCCGTTACCAAAGTTCCATGTGGGCCCAGAGAAACAGCCATTTCACGTGACCGGTGACTAGTTGTGGTAACGGTCGTTGTTTGATGCCCGTTACGAATACTAGTTGTGCTGAGACGCGCGTGAAATAGACGCGTCTCATTTCGTCAAGATAGTGGAGACGCAGGTGCACATCAGGCGTCTCTGATATTGATCTTATGTAACGGGCTTTTCTTTGGTGCCCGTTACGAAAGTTCCCTGCGGGCCCAGAAAAACAGCCATTTCACGTGACCGACGGCTAGTTTTGGTAACGGTCGTTGTTTAATGCCCGTTACGAAATGTCTTATCAGTAATGGGCATCTGCCTGTTACCTTTCTTGGCTTATTTGTAACACTTGATCGGTAACAGGCGCATTGCCCATTGCCAGTTATCAAACGCGATCTACGCCCGTTACCAAAGCCAGTTTTTCACGTAGTGCAAGATGCATAGGCTGTAGATCCGAATGGGCAATGAGCCAGATGAGTACATGTAAAAGATATGCTAGAAACAATGTTGTTTTATTTCATTTACTCAATTAATGTCTGCATCTCGCACGCCTCAAGCCTCTTCTTTTTCTATTTTTTCTTGACCTTTCTTGTTTCGGTTTTGTTCTTCAGCGTCATCCGTTTGTGCATGCAAAAAAATAGCATGAACTTCTTGTGTTCATCGTTGCTCGGTTGTATCTTTATTTGATGGTTATCAACTGTGATTTCCTGTTCATCATATGTTTTCGATAAGGAATTTCGTTGGATCATATATAGCATAGATTATGCACACCATAGGTACCTTTATGAAGGGAAACGGGGTGGCTACGCTAGCGCAAAACAAAATTTTCCCCGCAAAACAGGAACTGCTGCTGTCAGAGATCACGGGATTACCACTAGACGCGCAGATGCAGCGGAACCGTCTCGATGTAGACGAATGCGTCGAGGGTAGCGAGGCGGTGCGGTTGCTCACGTCCTTCTTGACTTGCACATGCGGCTCGTCCGATCCAAGAGCTCCGGATGTAGCACCTCCAAGGTATCCACACGTACGGAGAAGGAAGCGACCCACGCCGGACCGCTAGGTCCGCGAGTGCGACGAGGAGAGAGCGTTGGCGGCGCGTTCGCTACTTGAGAAAGTTGTGTCTTTTCAGGAGAGGTGTGGTCCATATTTATTGGGAGGAAAACCCCCCACACCATCATCCATTAGCAATACGGGACTAATAGATGGTGTACCCCTTCCAATACTAATGGGTTTTACAACATTTGTGGCCCATTAGGACTTTTACACCATAATGGATCAAATCCATCTGAGCCCACTAGTGGATCAAATCTAGTTGACTCTAGGGCATATTTCCAACACTTTAAGGTACGAGTGAGATTTGATACAAAGATTCGTAGAGGTTTTTTTCAATTGCGTTGTTCTTCATGTCTTCAGTCTATTAAAATTTATTACCAACAAATTTATGGGTTCATCAAATGCACTGAGCTTGAGCATTACATGAGCATGTAATGTACCGAGTGATCAACCGGTTGTTCTAGAAAAAACCTGCATGATGTACAGTATGAGAGAGAAAGGCGACGAGACCAGAGTAGAGGGGGCGTACGGTAAATGGAAAGGCCGTGGCGCGAGACTCAAAGTCAAAAAAAGTGACCCATGCATCAGGCTTTTTCCCACAACCCGAGGTACTTCACCCCCACTTTATGTCCACTCAATGTCAGATATAAGCGCAAATAGAAGGTTACAGGGTATTGTGAGTCTGATTTTGAGATGGTTCAAATCTAGATCGACGGTTCGGATTGAAACTTTCATGACTTCAAGGCACTAAACAACATTTTCGCATACAGTTGCAAGGGATAAGCCAACACGAAACTCTAGTCCAGGTCAATGCCTTGGATCGAAACCTTCGCACGTACGCCCACCAAAACATTTCCGTAGAGCAGCCTGTTCGTTTGGCTAGTTGCTGGTGGTTGATGCTGATTTGTTTTGAGAGACAAATATTGTTGGCTGATTGCTGGTGGCTGGTTTGTTCTGAGTGAAAAGTACTACTGGCCGGTGGCTGATAAGCCATACGAAGAGGGCGGAGATTAGACTTTTCCAGCAGGCTACCCATCCCCTCCCTCACCCTCAAAATGAGGGAGAAATTAGCACTGTAGAAATTAGTACTGTACACACTATAACAATTCACTCACCCCCATCCCCATAATGAGCTACTTTCCCTTTCCCCACTCATTCTTGTGTTTCTCTTTCCTCTCCCCCATCTCAACCGCCGCTCCTCTCCCTCTCCACCCAGGCGGGGTGACCTGCCCCATGCGCCCACACGTCGGTCGCCGCATCCCATGCGCCCACGCATCGGTCGCCGCCGACGACGACCCGTGCCGACAGAAGCTCCCATCGTCCGCCGTCGTGCTCCCCCTCACCGCGTCGAGCCACCGTCGAGAGCATCAGATCCGGCTGCAAGAAGGCAGCGGTGGCGGCGGATCTCCCTTGATCCGGTGGCGGCGGACGCAGCTCGGCCGGCCATGGCTCAAGCTCGACGGCAGCAGCTCGGTCACGGCGGCGTAGATCCCGCGGTGTGACCGAGGCCGGCGGCGAATCCTCCGCCCCGTGCCTGTGACAGAGCCGCCCAAAATAATTCCGTATTATCGCCTAAGCCGGTCCACGTAGCCATTAAGCAATAATAAAGAACTATTTTGTCACCTCTATCGGGTCATGCCCAGGAAATCACTTATAACAGGATTGCTGATATGCGCAAAGCCCACACGAAGGCAGGACCAGTGTACAAGCTCAACATTACATAAAAGTCCACAAGTTCATAAGTACTTAATATTACAAACCAAGTTTTTCAGAACATAAAAGTAAACCTGGTTCAGAGTTTTAGACAACAGAAAATAAACTAAACGCATGATACACACAGGAGGTCATCCATGCATATCACTCCTCATCATCGTCCTCCCATTCAATCTCCCATCCATCTGGAATAACACCAGGCCAGATGGGGTTACCTGAAAACAACAAATTAAGCAAGGCTGAGTATACTAATACTTAGCAAGACTGACCCGTCAAAATAAAGACACAACTAGACATACAAGGCTTTTTAGCTGGTGGGTTTGTTTTGCCAAAAGCATCTAAGAGTTGATCCTTACTTTCAAGTTTTAGCGCAAGTTCTAGTATGTTAACCATTTTGGGTGAGCACATGTACTAAACATGCATGTTGTGCAAACAATATTAAACAGGCAATAATATTAATCCAACTGTTCCATAAATACATGGGGTAGCCAGTGGTCAAGCCGACTCAGATAACGGTGAGTGACCGACGATCGATCGATTTATACCTTGCAAGATGAACCCAAGATACACGGAAGAAAGTAGACCCCAAGAAATCAAATAAAAGCAAATGCAGGGTCTACCCCGACCAAGGGGTTCCCGACGTCCCACAGTTTGGGATCAGACGCTACAAACTCTGGTACATGGTTATCCAGAGGGTCTATCCCGACCAGTCCGGAACTGACCCACTATACCATGGGTAGCTAGCCCGGACACGCAACCCAAGCGGGTAGCTAGAAAGATCCCGCCCCGGTTCAGAAGGTTCTAAGCTTACCGGTCCCATTCCCGACAAGCACTTGGTACGTTCAATAGCTTAAACTAGCACAATGCTACTCGGTCAAGACCGAACCCATTGCTCTTACCACATGAGCGAGTCATTTTAACCAACTTATGTTTCCAACATAAGTAACCTAACATCTTGCGAGCAATGAGTCATTACTCGACTTGTACCGTGTTCTTAAATAATGGCACTAATGTCCTAACATACTAGTATAAGAGCATAGGAGTCCTAAGGATCATGCATCTAGGTTTCAAACAACTTGTGACAACCCACCTAGGAAAATACCGTACTATCGCCTAAACCAATCCTCTTTGGTCATTAAGCAATAATAAAGTATCATCCTGTCGTTAGTCGCCGGGTTAACACCCGGTAAATCACTTATATAGCAATAAGGATCGACATATATGCATTAAAACTCACGCGAAGGCGAGTCCAGAGATACAACATAATTAACCATAGAAATCCACCCCGAAGGGTTTAATTATTACAAACCGAAGTTTTTGACATGGCAACGTAGTTCAGAGTTTTTAAAACAGCGGAATTAAACTAAGCAGAAAGCTAGAACACCACGGGAGGCCAGCTGTGATGCCTTCATTCGTCGTCCTCCACCCACTCCAGCTCCCAGCCGGGCGGGATCTCTCCGGGCCACACATCACCAAAGGCATTACCTGGAGCACAAATTATAGCAAGGCTGAGTATACTAATACTCAGCAAGACTTACCCGTCGGTAATAACTACTTCACCAACTCTAGACATGAAAGGCTTTTTGGCCACTGGGTTTCTTTTGCTGAAAAGTAACAAAGAGTATGTCCTTACTTTCAAGATTTTAGCACAAGTTCTAGTGGCAATCTAGTACAAACAAGGTTGTACAAGAAAATTAAAAAGGCATAAAATTTATCAACTACCATCATTAGGGATCTCATGGCTAGTGGAGTAAGTAGTCTCAGATAACGGTGAGAGACCGGGAATCGATTGATTCAAACCTTGCAAGGTAGACCTAAACACACGGTGGGATGCCCCCGCGAGGACAACCACCAAGCGGTTCCCAAAAATCCTCGAGTCGGGATCGATTCTTACAGTCTTTGGTGCAGGCTATCCGGCATACCCCGCGAGGCACCCGGACTCACCATACACCACCGGTAGCTAGCCGTGAAACGCATCCCAAGATGAGTAATAGTAAGATCCCCCGCCGCCTCATTAAGGTACTAGGCTTACCGGTCCCATTCCCGACAAGTGCTTAGTACGTTCAAACACTTAACACACATTAGCCATCGGACCAGAGCCCGCATCTCATGCTCTTACCACATGAGCAATCCATTTAAGGAGATCTTATGATTCCAACATAAGAACCTATTCTCGCGAGTGACATCATCACCCGACTTGTAACGGTCCTATAGCGTAGCAGCTATCGGCCTATCATACTAGTAAGGACACAGGTACCTAGGGATCATGCATCTAAGGCTCCATACAACTCCTGAACTTAAATGCACAAGCATCCATAGATATGTGTATATTAAACTTGAAAGACTGGGTTAAATGCACTGGGGCTTGCCTTCGTCAACAATGTTAGCCTGAGCACCCTCGGTGTCTTCGAGTACTTCCACGTACTGCAGTGCAGCCTCCGCTTCTCCTTCCTCAGCTTCCGGCACGAGCGAGTAGTCACAGTCAGGAAGATCTACATGGAATGCAATGCAGGGTTGATGTGATGTGATGGATTGGTTATTTATCTTATCCAACTCTCGTTGGCCACATTCACCTTAACAACTAATTCATTATTAATTTCTTTTCATGAAGGTTATTATTGATATGTGTTTTATTCTTTTAATTAAACACTTAATTAATGTTTCCTTTTATAAATGGTTATTTCATGTGAAGATTTAATTATTTCACCTTTCACTAATAAAGGTGTGTACCAAAGATAATTAATTACATTTAATTCTTTAAACAGCAAGGGTGTATTCTTAGATCTTAAATAAGCTTTGCAAACATTTCACAAAAAGGGGTATAAGGAATAAAAGGCATTTTCCTATTTAATGAAACATTAAATCTATAAAAACCTCCAAAGCTTTTATTTAAACAATAAAACATTTAAAAGTTTAGTGGGGGTTTCTTAGGAAACAACACACCTATATTAAGTCACTAAACACACATGCATGCTTGG
The DNA here is from genome assembly GCA_947561735.1 of Cenchrus americanus. Taxonomy (NCBI): domain Eukaryota; kingdom Viridiplantae; phylum Streptophyta; class Magnoliopsida; order Poales; family Poaceae; genus Cenchrus; species Cenchrus americanus. The sequence goes on from OX387240.1 coordinate 141,739,285, forward strand.
AAGCTAGGAAAAAATAATTATTTTGAAAATAACAAAAGCTAGCTAGCAAAACAAGTAAAATGCATACAAAAATAAATAAGCATCCAAATGTTCCAAACTACCTCACACATGTTCTCTGGTTCTAAACTATCATAGGAAGGCAGCAAGCACACCTAGAACTACTACTGATCTTGCATTATTAAATTACAAAGGAAAACATGCATATATTAAGAATAAATACTTCAGACCATTCACAAACTGGGATTAGTTCACCAGAGGTGTATCTTGACATAGGAAGACCACATGCAGAAGTTGGGCACAAAAACATAATTATGTTTAGCTAAAAAATCATCTAGGCAGATTCTGCATAAATGGAAAATAATTCATATAAAAAGATTTACAACATAACTTTGCGCAATTTTTGGTACAGGAGTTAGTCATAACATAACACACAACATATCCAAAAATTAGATACAGAGAACTTATGGATTTTGAGATATCACAGATCTAGGTTTTCACATTTCTATTTTTCATGCCAAAAATATTAGGAACCAGCCTAGACAAGTATAACAAAAGTTGTAGTGCTCAACACCAGGAGTCTAGCAAAATTGAGTTTGCATTTTTCCGAATTTTCTACGATTTTCTAGAGAATTTACAAGAATCACCAAAATCCTATTACTATTGAAGTTACCCTTTTGCGACAGGGCCCCTAGACTTTTCTGATCCCTTACAACCATACCCTTGCATCTTCCAGTCGAGTCGCTGTACTTTCTTAATCAGAGCACAGAGGCCCCCGACGGCGCAAGGGAGCTCGCCGCTGGCGAGGGGCTGCCGGTTTCGGCCAACAAGCGAGATGGGGCGGCGGCCGAGCTCACCTGGAGGCGATTGGGTGCGGTGGTGGCGTCGGGGAGAACTCCAGCGAGCTTCGGCGGCGAGGCCGCGGGCCGTGCGGTCGGCGCAGCCCGAATTCCGGCAAGGTGCAGCAGGATGCGGGGCAATTGCGGGCGGTGGAGGGACCAAGTAGTCCTAGAGGATGTGTTGGAAACGCGGGTTGCGACGGGGATGGCCGGAGGAGGTGGCGCTCCCGGCGGCGACGCGGGTGGCGCGGGGAGGCGGCGGTGTCGGCGCGAGGAGGGCGAGGCGCTCGGTTTTTATAGGCGAGACCTCTCCCGGTGACGCCGCGGTGACGACGGAGATGCCGCCATAGCACGACGACCTCGGCCGGCGCGCGTACGGCGGGATGCGCGCCGACGGACCGGGAGGATGCGCGCGTGAGGCCCGGGAGGACTTCGAGGAGCCTCGGGGTGCGACGCATGGGGAGGAGCGAGCCTCGGCCGGCGGGTGGTCTCGAGCGGCGCGCGGGCGCGGACGTCGAGGTCGGCGGCGCGCGGACGCGGTGCGCGCGCGCGCGGGCGCGCGCGACGTCACGGCGCGGCGGCGCCCTAGCCCGAACATGTTGTTGGTCCCCGGTTTGAGTGCGCTTTTCTCCAAAAGTTTGTACTAAAGTGCCTCAACTGATGAATATGAAAATTGTAGATCTAGTTATCCTCTATAACTTTCACAAAGGCCACCTAGTGTTTTTTCTCAACAGATTTTGCACAAAAGGTTTGCCAACTTTGAATGCCACTCAGTTTCAGTGAACAGGGGGTACTATCATTTGGGCAAGTTTTTCACCTTTTTCACTCAAAATTTGAAATGCCAATCTACATGAAAGTTGTGTCCCTCAACAAACTGGACAACTTTCATAAAGGTAGATTTTGATGTGTTTAGGTGAATTTTGGAGAATGCGGCAAAAGTTCCGGAAGACATTCAGGGTCAATAGGGTTTAGGGAGGGCTTGACCATGACTTTGACCAGGGGTTGACCACACATGTGTGTCAACTTGATCAATGGGGTCATTAGGGTTGATTGGTGAGATTTTCGGGGTGAGGACCCAGGTTGACCGTGATTTGACCACTGTCAGCAGAGTTGACCGACACTTAAGGTTAATTAAAAACCTAGGGCGTCACACTACTCCTAAAATTTAAATGCACAAATTAAAGCAATAAAGTGATGAAAAGTAAAGGACATGATTTTAATGTATAAAATGGGTTAGAATGCTTCGTGCTTGCCTTCCTCGGACACAACAACAGCTTTGGGCACTTCTGGACTTTTGTCCAGGTCTTGCTACCAACTAACTTGGTTTAGCTCACCAATAGCGGATCCCTCCTCCTCCTGAGAAAGCGTGTACATCCCGTCGGGAAGATCTACACATTTATGCATATGCATTAGTTAAGGTTAACCTTGATGGTGACTGTGTGCATATTTGAGCAAATTAAATTACTTAACTTCACTAAATAGCAACGGATGTGTTTAAAAGATTACAAACAGGAACTAAGCATGAAATCCTTAATTAAACTTACAATCAGGATAAGCATATATATTCAATTTCTAGATAGCTTTTCAACCAAAAATTAATATAAAATTAAATACACTTCCAATAATCCTAATTTTGGTACACAACAACATATACTTAACTAAGCTCGCAGCCAAAATTTAGCTCCAGATCACTTATAAATTAAATTATACGAAAAAGACAAATTTCAGCCTAGTTTAACTTAATTAAATCATATAAAAAGATTTACTAATCTTTTTGATCTCAACTTTCTACTACAAGTCATTTATTCCAAATTTAAGCCTCTGACCAAGGCATAGGTGCAGATTCAAATTATTGTTCAAATTTTGAATTTAAACTCCTACACCATATTAAATCCAAAACACAAACCAATGCACATCCTAAATTCATACCCAACCTACCAGAGGTACTATTCATCAAGACAAAGCCATAGGGTGCACTTGTGCTTGAAGAAAAGTTTACTGAAGGGGCTATAAAAAGAATCACGTTTAATTTAGCATAAAGCTTACATAAATCAAAACTGAAAATCTACACATCAAAATAATGCCAACTTTGGTCACCGATCTAGACATCCCATAAAGAGTAACATATCCAAAATTCAAGTCCATAGCATGTGTATATTTTAAACTACACTAAAAACACATCAAATTGAGTTTGAATTTTTAATTCAAAAACTGCACAGAAAAAACCTATATAGCCTTTCTAGAAAAGGTAGAGTTCTACACCATGAAACCAACAAAATTGGATTTGCATTTTTATGATTTTTCTACGGTTTTTAATGGATTTTTGAAGTTGCTGCTAAAACCCTAATCTACATTTATAGCTAGGCCCTCGAAAGAAATTTCAGATATTACAGATAAGCCCCTGCTTCCCGAGAAACACCCTAAACTAAACTCTAGGCTTGCAATGTAGTCCTCGCCGGTGAGGAGGAGCTCGCCGGCGGCGGCTAGCTGCCGGGATCGGTCGGGGAGCGGCGTCTAAACTCAATTCTCACCTGTAGAGGATGGTTTGTGGTGGTGACCGAGCCTGAGATGGCCTTGTCAGACACCAGCAGCGAGGGGCTCGGCGTGTGACCGTTGCGGGCTGGCGACTGCGCGACCTAGCGGCCTGGAAGCGACGCGGAGGGTTGAGGAGGTCCAGGTGGAGATGCAAGAGGGAACGGCGACTCGGACGGAAGATAAATTAGGCGGCAGCCATGGAGGTGCGGTCGGCGGAGGTCTGCTCGGAGTAGGCACGGTGGAGCGCTGCAATGGCAGGCAGGCTGGCACGACGAGGTGGGTGAGGATGACGAGATGAACGACGCGGCACCCTCGATCCGCTCCCTTTTATCTGCATCACGGACCGAAGGACGGGGGCCAGTCGCATGCGTGTGCGCACCTGGGTGCTGTGGCGCCGCGGCGCATGGCAGCGCATGTGCGCGTGCACTTGTGCGCTCGGCGTACGGCCAGGCAAGGGCGGAGGATTCCACGGGCGAGCGCAGGTCCACAACGAAGGTGCCGAGAGTCCGTACGCTGGAGGACGTCACGTGCGACACGTGGACGGTCGAGATCGGCTGCGCACACCCGCGCTCTAGACGATGCAACATCGACATCGACGCCCGTTTCTATTCCAACAACCCATGTTCAAAATTGCATAACTCCCAAAAGTGACAACTAATTCAAAAATCTCCAAAAATAAAAGTTGTAGAGGAGGTATAGCACTACCACTTTCCCAAAGGGCGACATAATGTTTAAGCAATGGTTTGTCTGGGAACGTCGGTCGAAGTTGGCAGAATTCTCGGCCCGGTTTACTGTTCAAAACAGTGTCGACCAAGCTTTTGGGCATCTTCCACTTAGAATTTGAAATGCCGCTCTACATATGAAATGTGTTCCCGAAAATAACAAAGAACTTTTATATTGGTCGATTTTTAACTTCTATAGAACGCGCAAGAAAACCAAATTGGCATTTTAGAGATCTAGGGTTTTGACCACGTATTTGGATTTTTACCAAGGGCTTTTGTGAAATGTGTGCATAATCATGTCAAACATGATTATGAGCTAATTAATCTTGATTAACATAACTAAATGAGATATTTATCTTTAATAAACACCTCAGATGTTAGAGTGCTCCTCTTCCTCCTCTCTGTCAAGGCACCTACCTTATGGGGGGTAGGCCACTCAAGTTTTGTACCACCTTGCCTAGGGGAGGGGGCCATGACCACCTTATAAGGGAGAGCATCCCTCTCCCACCAGTCCGGGCTTTTGGGAGGTAATGGGCCTCTTGCCTTATAAGTGGGTCGTGATGCGCATGAACGTCCGAACCTATGGTAGAGTGTTGGGTTGAATTGAGTGGATGCTAACATCTGGTATCAGAGCCTGGTTCCTCCTTATGGGGGGTGGTGCCGGGGTCCATGACCACCTTATAAGGGAGAGCATCCCTCTCCCACCAGTCCGGGCTTTTAGGAGGTAATGAGCCTCTTGCCTTATAAGTGGGCCGTGATGCGCATGAATGTCCGAACCTATGGTACAGGCTAACATCTGGTATCAGAGCCTGGGGGTGGTGCCGGGGTCCATGACCACCTTATAAGGGATGCTGGGGGGTGGTGCCGGGGTCCATGACCACCTTATAAGGGAGAGCATCCCTCTCCCACCAGTCCGGGCTTTTGGGAGGTAATGAGCCTCTTGCCTTATAAGTGGGCCGTGATGCGCATGAACGTCCGAACCTATGGTATAGGCTAACATCGGTATCGAGCACGGGGGGTAGTGCGGGGTCCATGACCACCTTATAAGGGAGAGCATCCCTCTCCCACCAGTCCGGGCTTTTGGGAGGTAATGAGCCTCTTGCCTTATAAGTGGGCCGTGATGCGCATGAACGTCCGAACCTATGGTATAGGCTAACATCTGGTATCAGAGCCTGGGGGTGGTGCCGGGGTCCATGACCACCTTATAAGGGAGAGCATCCCTCTCCCACCAGTCCGGGCTTTTGGGAGGTAATAAGCCTCTTGCCTTATAAGTGGGCCGTGATGCGCATGAACGTCCGAACCTATGGTAGAGGCTAACATCTGGTATCAGAGCCTGGTTCCGCCTTATGGGGGGTGGTGTCGGGGTCACCCCCAAGAGCATCCCTCTCCCACGAGTCCGGGCTTTTGGGAGGTAATGAGCCTCTTGCCTTATAAGTGGGCCGTGATGCGCATGAACGTCCGAACCTATGGTAGAGGCTAACATCTGGTATCAGAGCCTGGTTCCGCCTTATGGGGGTGGTGCCGGGGTCACCACCTTATGGGGGGTGGGATGTCAGAGCGTAGGCCACTCAAGTTTAGTACCACCTTGCCTAGGGGAGGGAGCCATGACCACCTTATAAGGGAGAGCATCCCTCTCCCACCAGTCCGGGCTTTTGGGAGGTAATGGGCCTCTTGCCTTATGAGTGGCCCGTGATGCGAATGAACGTCCAAACCTATGGTAGAGTGTTGGGCTGAATTGAGTGGAGGCTAACTCTCTCTCTCTGGCTCTTGCTTCGCTCTCTACCATCCGCCGCCGTCTCCTGCGCCACCCCGGTGCGGATCCGGGCTCCTCCACCTCGATCTGCTGCTCTTGTTCCTCGTCAAGGTCGCCGGCGACGCCACCCCGGTGCGGATCCGGGCGGGTGCTGTGCCGATTCGTCTCCTCTTCCTCGACCTCCTCCTTGATGAAACGGGAGGATGAGTGAAGGGGGTGCGCGTGCTGCTTGAGGGCTGGTTGTTTTGAGTGTAGATTTCCTTCTCTCTTTAGGCTAACAGTTGGAATTGGTATATGATTTCTGTTGAGTTGGCAGCCAACTGCCCACCCACCATCCGTCGCCCTGTTCGCTTGGCTTATCAGCCACCAGCCAGCAGTATTTTTCTGATATGAACCCGCTAGGGTTTGTTCCCGATCTTTCGATGAGAGGTGTGGGGATAACTCGATTGAAGGAGACGACGTTCACGGCCCGACTACAACCTGTCCAAGGATGCGCCTTAGCAACCGACACACCACCTCCTATGGTTGCCGCGATCTTGTGGAGCGCGTCACCCGGCCACTAGGGCACCTATTCCTGCAAGCAATCGAAGAACTAGCAAGAACAAGTATGAAGCAAGTACGAAATTACTAGATGGGAATGAAAGATTCAATTCTCAAACTCAATATCCAACAACGGTGGGGTTCCGTAGAAAAGGAGGCGACCGACGCTCTCACAAGCAAGTAGCAATGGCTAAACTTTTGATCTAAACAAAACCCAATCGGTTTGTGGCGGCTATGGAGGTATATGAGAGGGTGGAGGACGACCCGGACGTGGTGGGGGTCGTCCTACAACCCTAGGACGCGCCCCTATGGGCTCCAACATGATACATGGGCCAACGAGGCCAAAGCCAACCGGCGACGCAACACCTTGACGGATTCCGGAGTCCACTTCTTTCGACGATTCCCGTCGACTCGGATATTATTTTGGCATAAGACCGGCGCCATTGGAAGCTCTATCAAATTATCTTTCCAACCATATAAAGAACGTCTCAAACGGACTCCGTATGAGGTCGTGGCATCCGTTGCAACTTTGCCTAGTCGTGCGGTCCGAATCCGGCGCCCAAAACGTGTTGGCTTTGTTCTCTTTCCATCTTTGGGCCAAAAGTGACGTGGTGGCCTGGTGGAGGACGTGTGGAACACTTGGACTTGGCCCCAATCAACTTCTTTGGTCCTCCATGGCTTCCATGTGTGTTGAGCACCCTTTTTTGATCCACGTAAGTATTTACGAAAATGACGACAACCAACAAACATCATAAGATGCAATGAATAATTCATCAAATGTATTGGATACAATGACGATAAGGAATCGGCTCACCTTATAATAAAAGCATGCTATTGTGGTCATATCCGAGACGGTGATGTCCTCATCATTTTCTCTCAGAACAAACCAAATGCACTAAAGAACTGGCAAGGCGAGATTTTTCTCTCGAACAAACCAGCACGAGCGATGAGCCACCAGCCAACCGAAGAGGCTGCGTGGTGACGCCACGAGATCGGGAATCCCTGCCGGCCTGCTTGTTCCCGAATCTGGCCCTACGCGCCCATCTCACCTCGCCACCCCAAACCCGCTACCACCGCTGCGCGAGGCGCCCACACGCTGACGGCCGCCACCACCGCCACACCGGGACGGCGGAGGCTGCGGCGGCAGGATGGGGGTGGACTACTACAGGATGCTGCAGGTGGAGCGCGGAGCCTCCGATGACGAGCTGAAGAAGGCCTACCGGAAGCTCGCCATGAAGTGGCACCCGGACAAGAACCCCAGCAACAAGAAGGAAGCCGAGGCCAAGTTCAAGCAGATCTCAGAGGCCTACGAGGTTCGCCCGCTCTCTCTCCTGGCCCCATGTCCCCATCGCGCCTCTGATCTGTGCCGGTGCTCGTAGCTGGTCGCCGTGGAAGAGAAATGGTGTTCGATTGAGGATGCGCTCCCCCATTTGCTCTAAATACGGATTGGATAGCTATAAGTTACAACGGTGTGCTCGCCATTGGGCAAACATGGCTCTTTTGTGCGAAAAGATCTAACTCTAGCCTCCCATACGAGCTCTGGTGCATTTGGATCTGAAGCAAATGTAAGGTTCATGTTTTGCATAATTTGTGGAATCAAACAAGAGACTCTAGTTTGGATATCAAACATGACATTATTTTCATGTTGACATTCATCAGCCATTTCCAGACAACTCAATTTGTCAAAAATCTTGGCACTTGTTCAACTCTTGATCCATGACTTGTTTATCCTGTTTTTTTAAGTGCATGAGCAATTGTTTTGATTTTATCATGCTATGTATTAGTATCAAATTATGCATTTATCATTGTGGCACCAGTAAGCTAATTGCCATTTATGTCTTAGCTGTAAACATTTACACTTGATCTTGTAGGTGCTAAGCGATTCACAAAAGCGCGCTGTCTATGACCAGTATGGGGAAGAAGGGCTCAAGGGTCAGGTTCCACCTCCTGGAGCAGGTGGTCCCAGTGGGTCTTCCTACTATAGTGGGAACGCGTCGACATTCCAGTTCAACCCTCGCAGCGCAGATGATATTTTTGCTGAATTCTTTGGGTTCTCAAGTCCATTCTCAAGCATGGGTGGGATGGGAGGCATGGGTGGAGGAGCTGACAGGGGCATGAAGGGTTCAAGGTTTGGGATGTTCGGCAATGACATATTTGGGTCCTATCCTCAGTTCCCTGGTGAGGCATCAATGCATGTTCCACAACGACCTCAGAAGGCTTCTCCAATTGAGAACCGATTGCCATGCAATCTTGCCGATTTGTACAAAGGTACTACTAAGAAGATGAAGATCTCACGGGAGATTTTAGATGCTGGCGGGTGAGTGGATATTGTTATGTGCTTTAAAATTAACAATTGTTCTTTCGATGTTGCAATAAGTACAAAACATGAACTTATTATTGTGATATTTGTGTGATTTGTACATAGATAAATGTGCAGAACTTAAAATCTTCATACTATTCGGTAGCAACATTAGATATTTTTATTACTACCCTTTTGAACCATGTAAGCTTTTAAAATGCACTGCAGTTTCTTGAAGAACTTCTAATTTCCTAACTTTGCTAATGAGAAAATTACTTGTATAGCATTAGAAAAATTGTTCTTCCCTTTGTAGCACCTAAAACTGAAATTTTCCCTATGTATGCATCAGTGAAACTTTTCTTCCCTATCTAGCACTTCCGTTAGTACAGAGAGATAACGGTGTTAACTCTTGAAGGAAAAGACATTTTTGCCCCCTCACTGACGCACGGAGCCCACTTGTCATCTTCTTCCTCCTCTTCTCATTTTCCCTTGCTGACATCCACTGCTAGCAAGCAACAGTACGTGGCCGAGCAGCAGCAGAACGCCGGCTTGGAGCTCCATGCCGGCTGAGAATCACGAGCTTGCCATCGACGTGGCCAAGGGCAGCAGCAGCTTGCCATTGACGGGCCACGAGCTCCACACGGACTGAGATCTCTAACGCTGTCCGGGCCACGTGCCACTCAGGTCGTATGCTCCGCACCGCCCGCGTACTGGCATCTTCCACGCGCCGGCGATGTGCGCCCCACCACAGGCCGCCGTCGCTGCGGCGCTGCACCATGAACCAACCATCATCGTTGATAGAGATCTCAGGCGAAAGAGGTTGCGAGCTCCCCGGCCACGTGCTGTTGTTGTTGCTCGCCACCACCCGAGCCGCCTGGTGCGAAGTGGAAGTCGTCGAGGGGGCTGGCACCTGTGCCGCTCGGGCCTGTCTGCCCACGCCGCCTGAGCTGATGGCTGCGACGACCTTGGGCTGGTTGCCGAGGGGCTCCGCGACCGCAACGTCCTGGGGCTGGCCGCCCAGGGGCATCGTGCTCGCACGCCTGGGAGTTGGCCGCTGTGTGCCGGCCATGGCTGCGACCGAAATCTGCGATGCAGAGGGACCGACCAACCAAGGGATATTTTGGTCCTTTTTGGATGGACCATCTTTGCTGTTCATGGTGGAGGGTCACGGAAGCAACAGAAGTGCTAGATAGGGAAGAAAAATTTTGTCGATGCATACGTAGAGAAGATTTCAGAATTGGGTGCTATAAAAGGAAGAGCAATTTTTTTTTGATGCTACACACGTAATTTTCTCAATATTAATTCTTTAGAGTCACTCAGTCTGAGCTTAGTTATTTAGTGTTTACTTTTACTTGAGAGAAAATTGAAATATTGCTTATGTCATGGCGTCTCAGCTTTGCTTACTTTCAAAACTATACATTATTCCATAGTACGATTGATAACATACCGAAGTCTCCTTTTGTTGGGGATGAATTATTATGCACTTGTAACCCTTCCATTGAAATTAATGTAGAGAAAAAGCTTTAAGGCTGGCAACTTCTAACAAGGGGCTGTAGAGTATTTTCTAGATAATGGAGGTAATATTTATCATCTGCACCAACCCAGGATGCACACAGCCATTTTATCTTTGAAATGTAGCATTAAAATTTGAGCCCTCGTGGTTGGAGTCATGCATTCACAGCTCCACCACTACACCAAAGGTGCTTCATCTGTCTTTCTACTATTCAATGGAAATACAGATGGATGGTACCTAAAGCGAAACAACAAGCACGGAAACTAATTGCTGAAGTTGCTAAATTAATGTTTCCTGCAGTATGCACCAATTTGTTGCTACTTTTTGCACATACCTGACTAGGGCCTGCATGCTAAAGATATTGATCTTATGTTATGGTGTTTGCTTATGGCTTAACTTCTGTTAATCTTTGACAGTTTAGTTACATAAGGGAACTAATAACCCACATTGTCTTGTTTGTTGTTCAGTTTAAATGTGTCCTCGACTAGTTTTCTGTGTGATTTCCCTTCCAAATTTTGAATGTGCAGGGGTTCACATGCTCTTTTTGTTCATGCTTTTCTTGAACATAACCTGTTTTTTATATTGCTTCGAATGAAAAATGTAGTAAACTAAAATTTACTGAACATTGCAATCATATAAGAAACAAGTGAAGTATCAGCCCCGTGCAATTCTTTTGATAAGATGTGTTTACAATCTCACAAGGTTACATCCCTTCACATATCAAAAATTGTATTTTTATATTGATGACTGTTTGCAGTGGCGGAGCTAGGATTCTAGAGTTGGGTATTCCCATCTCCAACAAAAATAAATAAATAAATAAATCAGTCAAATAGTATGCTTGAGAAATGATAATTAGTGTTGGGTTGTGCTTTTACTTCCAAACATATACTTGAGAAATGATAATTTAAGTTCAACAATTGTATGTACATATATATACTTGAAGTATATTTGATGTCTTGTAAAAAAAGTTGGGTATTCCTGGGAATACCCAGGCATCCATGTGCCTCTGCCCCTGGCTGTCTGAACTCAACACTTATATTTCTCTGTTCATGATTATTTTGTACTAGCACAAATCATGTTTACAATTAAAGTTATATTTGCATCTGATTCCAGTATGCTTTATGCGAATCTTATATTGTATATGCCAACATATTCCTAATATTGTATTTATAAATTTATCTGTTCGAACACCATATTGTTTTTCAAGCAATGATTGTTATAATGTTACAAACAAATAACATGCACAGCTAAAGTAAATCTCTGAATCTGATAACTTATAATGCAACCAGCTAATTCACTAACCTACACGTGATGCAAAAAGCAGTGATGTAGATAAGGGGGTGTGCGTGTCTAGTACTTTTGGATGAGGGGAAGAGGGAATGTGCTGTAACAAGGAGACCTTTTTTGGTCATATTAAGTAACATATATTTGGTGTCCCTACAACCACAACAGTTTCATATCATATTTGCTTCCAAGAAATAGGATATCATATTATGGACCCTTATTTCCTTAATACGCGACCTTGATATTTTTATGCACCCAGGTAACATTTACATGGCCATGTTGAAAATGCGTCATGGTCAATTTTTAGTCTAGTCATGTCAGGGCTGTCAAGCTCACTATTAACTTTTTTGCTGATTAGTGATTACAGATGACATTATGTGGTCATATTTTCAGAAGTTAATATAGATAATTAGATATGTAGCCATTTTGACACATTTATATTGTTTCCTAATTTAATGGTGCTCAATACTATTTGGGAAGTAGAATTTTTTTCTAATTTGATAACATTGAATAGTATTTGGACAGTTGAAGTATCAAAGTTTATTTGAATAGAAACATGTGGTATAATCTCTCGTGCTACGTAAACTCAAGGCTTGTTGTGGATCCTAGTAAAAGATCACATGCTACTTAGTTGGTCTGGATATCAACCCTCCATATTTATTAAGTTCTTTTTCCATATCAGGAAACTGTGAACTCTTTGGTACATGTTTTTTGACAAAAAGTCAAAAACTTAAGTGGGTAACATCATTCTTTGACAGAATCCCAAAAGTTTGCAAATTTTCATGTGATGACTCTGTGATCTTCATCAAAACAGTCATGCATTAGCCTTGAGCAATAAAGTCACTATCCTGCAGTTCCTTCTCTGTTTTCTGAGACTGTCAATCCTCTTATCAACCGTCATGGCTTGATAGTCTTATTCATTTAATGTATCAGTCATTTCTTACTTTCAATGGGATTTTCAGTTTAGACTTATGTTTCTGTCATTTATATTTCTCTGACATGTTGCACAAAATAATACAATTCTTGGCAGCCTTCTCTTGCCTGAGTGCAATTCACCTTATGAGTTATTTATATTTGCGGTTACCTTTCGCTAGTTTTCATCTCGAATGGGACACGGGGATGTTAAACATAAAGATTGTTTAGGCAATAAGCTTGCTCTTTCTTTTTTCCCTGCATGTCTTTCTTGAATTGTCTTCTTATTATCTTACTTGGCAGGCATTGGCATATTTGTGTTGTTTTCTATGACTACGTTATTTTTGGCTAGCCCATGATCACCTACTCTTTATTTATTTGTCAGGAGAACTATGGTGGTTGAGGAGATCCTAACAATCGACATAAAACCTGGATGGAAGAAAGGGACAAAAATAACATTTCCTGACAAGGGTAATGAGGCTCCACACATAATTCCTGCAGATTTAGTATTCATAGTCGATGAGAAACCACACGATGTATTCACAAGAGATGGGAATGATCTGATCATGACTCAGAAGATTTCCTTGGCCGAAGCCTTGACAGAATGTACTGTTAATGTAATAACATTAGATGGTCGGAACCTAACAGTACCGATTAACAATGTCATCTACCCTGGCTATGAGGAGGTTGTTCCCCGAGAGGGCATGCCAATTCCGAAGGATCCTTCCAAGAAGGGAAATCTTAGGATCAAGTTCAGCATCAAATTTCCCTCAAGGCTGACCTCGGAGCAGAAAGCAGAAATCAAAAGGCTACTAGGTTCTTGATAATGTTTCAAAAGAAAAAAAAACTAAGTTCTTGAGGAATGGTAACATGATGGTCTCCTTTTTGGCGTTGCATTGGTGAGTCCAGTGTACATTCAGTTAGCTATGAATGCCAAGCAAAAGTTCCGGTTTTCTTGAGCTGTGCTGCTGCTGGTGCTGGCATTTTGATGTTTTGAGGTTGAATGTTAAAATGTTTTTTTGGCAGAATAATTTCCATGAAAATAGATATTTCAGTATGACCTCGCTGTGACAATGTGCATTTTACACCTCACAAATGCTATATTTTGTTTTGGCTGGGCCTATGTGACTTTCAAAAAAGAATACCATTTCTAATAATATTTACCCCATGAAAAGATATTGGGATAGGGTTAAAATATGAATTTTGAATCATGGAAAGAACTTTTAATGGGTACCACTACCAATACTGAATTCACAAACCACAGATGAGAAACAGCAACGACATTTCATCATCATAATCTCATAAACCTTCTAGGTTGCGTAAGTTCTGTAACCCTCCGAATTCACATCATTGGTGGTAGCAATACGTATACGTTACAAACGGTCATTTTCATTCAGGGGCCAAAGACTTTCCCAGAGAACGCGTGGCAGCGGTTTCCTGCAGGAGCCCGGGAAAAAGCGTTGTCCCCCGGCTCCCTCTAGATCCAGAGGGATCGAGCGTGCTCCGTGAGGGCCCACCAGGCGTCCCGATGCAGCCGCCCGAATGAGAGTCATTTACGTGTATCCCATTAAGAAAGTTGCTAGTTACGTGTATGCCATGAAAAAGTTCCAAGCACGTGTGTATGTCACGCACCCGAAGTTCGTTGAAGTACATGCCATTTTGGATGGATGGAGAGTTAACAGAGGTGTTAGAGGGTGTGTAAAGACAGTTTTGCCCTTATGTGCAATAAAGGGTTTAAAAATGGCAGAAAAGTGGAAAAATCGAAATAAATCCGATAAAAAAAGAAATAATTTTAAAAAATCGTAAAAAATCAGAAAAGTGGAAATAAAATATAAAAATAATTTTTTAAAAAAATCAGAAAATCGGAAATAAATTATAAAAATGATTTAAAAATCGTAAAAAATATTAGAAAAGTGGAAATAAATTTTTAAATGGTTAAAAAATTTGGGAAAATCGAGAGAAATGCTAGAAAAATTTAGATAAATGTGGAACAAATTAGAAAAGGGTTGCAAAAAATAAGAAAAAATTAGACATTAATTTTTTTAAAAGGGAAAAATAGGTGCATGACCACTGCATACAATCAAATGTACATATCACATGGAAAAAAAATAAGGGATGACCATTGCATAGTAACAAGTTCATATCACCAACATTTAAACAGATAAGTTCACTAGTTTTCATCACACTTAGTCCACACATAGACATCACACTTAGTCCACAGATAGACATCACACTTAGTCCACACATAGAAAGTACAGTTCACTAGTTTGCATGACATCACACCAAACCATACATGTCTCAAATTACATCAAAAGTAATAGTTCCTCCGCATAATTTATTCAAGCTGGAGTTTCTTCTTGCTTCTGGTATTAGAAGCTAGGCTGGATGGGTTGACCACTTCAACAGGAGCCCTCCTTGGTGTACACTTCTTCATGATGACTTGCTTCTGCCTTGGTGCAGAGACTTCATAGGATGCAATTTCTTCATGAACAACAGGAGGGTGCTCAATTTGAAGAGGAAAGGGCTCATTGGATCCATGTCCACTTCCAGACCTTGTGTGCAAAAAAGATCAGTTAGGTTGTAGGTTATAAATGACAAGATCAGCTAGGTTAAATGACAAGATCAGCTAGGTTACATGACAAAATAAGCTAGGTTAAATGTTAAGATCAACTAGGTTAAATGACAAAATCAGCTAGGTTAAATGACAAAATCAGCTAGGTTAAATGTTAAGACCAGCTAGGTTAAATGACAAAATCAGCTAGGTTAGATGACAAAATCAGCTACATTAAATGTTAAGATCAGCTAGGTTAAATGATAAGATCAGCTAGGTTAAATGACAAAATCAGCTAGGTTAAATGTTAAGATCAGCTAGGTTAAATGATAAGATCAGCTAGGTTAAATGACAAAATCAGCTAGGTTGTAGATTGTAAATGACTAGATGTAGAAAAGTGAAAGATTAACCTGCTAGTACTTGTTGTTGGTGGTGGCCCCCTTTTTTTGCACCTTTTTTCACTCTCTTTGGCTTATGTGTAGCATTGGCCACCGCCTCATTGTATGGAAACACCATGCCTGATCCAGTAGTGGCCACAACAATGCTAGTCACTGTGCTAGTGGAAGATGCTTTTTTCTGCCTTTTCTTTGAAGGACCCCTGAAATAAATTATGGAAAATTGTTATTTTGCATAGCTAAACAAGAAGTGTTGCCATTGTGTAGCTATGTCTACAAAGTCTACCTCTCAGCCTCAAATGCAGCTATGTCATCTAGATTGCCATTCTTACATGTGTACCAATGGTGTCCTAACTGATGGCATATTGGGCACTGATGTTGTCTTTTGCCAGTACCTTCCTCATTGCCTGATTTCTTCCTACTACTGCCTCCCTCCAAAGCTGATTTCATCCTGTTCTTCCTCCTTCCCCCTGTAGTTGACTTAACCAATGGAGGATGCATGAAGAAGCCATGGGTGGGTTTGGGCCACTGTCGGGCATACACCCCGGGTACTCATGCAAGGAAGGAGGAAGAGTAGAAGACGGACTCCTACTAGAATTCCCCTGTATTCCTACTAGGACTCGCTCTGTGTAATCCTACTAGGACTCCTACCTTGTAACCGACTAGGCACCCGCCCCCTAGACTATATAAAGGAGGGCTGGGTACCTAGGAGGACATCCGGAACAATCCCTTCGGGGAACAACACCAAGCGCAGGGCGCAATACTACTCCAAATAGGACGTAGGGTAGCTACTCTGGCTACCTGAACCTGTATAAATCTCGTGTCTTGTGTCCTCGCGCGTACCTTCGGGTTCAAGATCATGGCGATCCCCACCTTCTACCTTGCTGCAGGTACCTCCCATGGAGGTCGAGTGGTTTAAACACCGACAGCTGGCGCCCACCGTGGGGCCATCGTCACGACCACCGGGCGAATTCGAAGGACCAATCATCAAACCAATCTCCACGAGCGCAACTCGTCGAGTTTCCAACCGTCACTGATTTGATTCCAGCGCAACTCGTCGAGTTGTATTATGAAGCAGGGCACCAAGATCACCGAGGACAATCAGTTTTTCTTTGCATCTCGGAGTCGATCGTGGCTGTCTGGGAGTAGTACTCGGGCCGACGCTTTCTCCGAGTCAAAATCGAGCCTAATATCTACGTCGATCAGCCATCACCACACGGACCCGAGTACAAGGCAGCATCCAGCAGATCGTACCCTGCACCATCTCCATCACCGCTTGGCATTCGGTCTCGTCGAGATTTTCATTCGGAACCTGATCTGCTGCACCGCTCCAACACGCGAGGCTAATCCGAAGCAAGTTCGCATCAGGATCAAGGACATCAATGATTTGCACACAGATCCCAGCAAAAGCTCCACACATTTTCTTTGTGGTGCTGGTTTCCTGCGAGCAATAAAGGAATTTCTAGCTATCTCAAAGCTACGCCAACAAGCTACGCAAACAAGGTGGCTCTCCAATCAACGCATGCAAACATTAAGACCGCTGCTGCCCCTGCATGTGCATGTGTGGTTGAATATTCGCATGTTGGAATTACTGCATGCATACGAGACTACTTGGGAAGCATCCTGCTTCGCACACATGCAAGACGTACGTGAGTACTACTACTCGGGTACAACTACCCTCGGCCACCTCAACCTTGTCGTGCGCCGCGACTACTCGTCTCCGGCCGCACGTGCTCTACGTCAACCTCGTCGTGCACCGCGAGTATTCGTCTCCACTCTCCCGGCTGCAGCGATCAACTTCGCCTACACCGCGCGTCCGGGTGCCTCGGCACGTCGCGCGGCTCGTCACGCGGCTCGTCGCGCCGCTTGTCGTCGACTACTCCGCCTCGCGCAGGCTCGTCGTCGACTACTTCGCCTCCGCCGCGCATCCGGGTGCCTCGGCATGTCGCGCGGCTCATCACGCGGCTCGTCGTGCCGCTCGTCGTCGACAACTCCGCCTCGCGCAGGCTCGTCGTCGACTACTTCGCCTCCGCCGCGCGTCCGGGGTGCCTCGGCACGTCGCGCGGCTCGTCACGCGGCTCGTCGCGCCGCTCGTCGTCGACTACTCCGCCTCGCGCAGGCTCGTCGTCGACTACTTCGCCTCCGCCGCGCGTCCGGGTGCCTCGGCACGTCGCGTGGCTCGTCACGCGGCTCGTCGCGCGCCGCTCGTCATCGACTACTCCGCCTCGCGCAGGCTCGTCGTCGACTACTTTGCCTCCGCCGCGCGTCGGGTGCCTCGGCACGTCGCGCGGCTCGTCACGCGGCTCGTTGCGCCGCTCGTCGTCGACTACTCCGCCTCGCGCGGGCTCATCGTCGACTACTTCGCCTCCGCCGCGCGTCCCGGGTGCCTCGGCACGTCGCGCGGCTCGTCACGCGGCTCGTAGCGCCGCTCATCATCGACTACTCCGGGCTCGTCGTCGACTACTTCACCTCTGCCACGCGTCCGGGTGCCTCGGCGCGTCGCGCGGCTCATCACGCCGCTCATCGTTGACTACACCGGGCTCGTCGTCGACTACTTCACCTCCGCCGCGCGTTCGGGTGCCTCGGCACGTCGCGCGGCTCGTCCACGCGGCTCGTCGCGCCGCTCGTCGTCGACTACTCCGCCTCGCGCAGGCTCGTCGTCGACTACTTCGCCTACGCCGCGCGTCCGGGTGCCTCAGCACGTCGCGCGGCCTGTCACTGGTTCGTCGTTGACTACTCCGTGCACCGCAACTTCCTCTTACGGCCACACTGGCTCTACTTCAGCCATGCTGTGCGTCGCGACTACTTGTCTCGCGGCAACACTGGCTCTACTTTGATCAAGAACGGTAGTCACGCCCCCAACAACTGGTCAGAATCAACTCTGACTAGTGAACTTCAGCAACAACTGTTGTGGCTCCATCACCGACCGCCATGGCTTCGACGCGGACTACCCGTGCAAAGAACGGCTAAGTCATTTATTTAAATGATTACTGCTCTCTTTTCTTGGCTTGTTTTCCTCATCATGTAGGATAACATGACGACTACTCATTTGTGTATGCTTCTCGGCGGGTTTTTCACGGGAGCTACACTCTGCTGACTACTCTTGGGGTAAATCAATCAAGTCGCCACGAGTCTACTTCATCAACTCGGGGGCTATCCCTAGGAGGCAGTTTCTAAAGTCCGCTACGCGCGGCAATCTAAAGTCGACTTCTAAAGTCGCATTCTAAAGTCCGTTCCGTGCGGCAACTTAAAGTCGACTCCGGTCGCATCTTCACCTGCTTCGGTGGCATACTACGTGTGTAAGCTTCGATGGAACCTAGCTGTAAGCGGCCCTCGGGTCTCGGCAATGATGGAACCTAGCTGCACGTGGTCTTCACGCTCTGTACCATGGCTCCACGTACCCTAAGTACTCGCGCTCCGTACCTTGGGTCTGAAATCCATGGCCCGGGTACACAAGTCGACTCCGGTCGCACCTTCAAGCCCGCTCCGGCGGCAATCGTACCTTGGGTCTGAAATCCATGGCTCAGGTACTTAAGCCCACTCCGGTGGCACAAGCCGACTTCGGTCGCACCTTCAAGCCCGCTCCGGTGGCAATCGTACCTTGGGTCTGAAATCCATGGCTCAGGTACTCAAGCCCACTCCGGTGGCACAAGTCGACGCTAGCGGTCGCATCCAAGCCCACTCCGGTGGCACAAGCCGACTTTGGTCGCAATCTTAAGCCCGCTCCGGCGGCAAAACTATTCGTTTTCTCTGATTTTTCATTCACTTTGGCTTTCCGGAAAGTGCTTTTCGTTTTTTGCATCTTAAGTCCACCCCGCGTGGCACAAAGTCGACTATTGTAGTCGCATATCAAAGTCCGCTCCGCGCGGCATTCTAAAGTCGACTTCTAAAGTCGCATATCAAAGTCCACTCTGTGCGGCATCCTAAAGTCGACTTCGGTTTTCAAGTCGCAACTCAAAGTCCGCTCCACACGGCATCACAAAGTCGACTTCGGTTTTTAAGTCGCATCTCAAAGTCCGCTCCACGCGGCACAAAGTCGACTTCGGTTTTCAAGTCGCATTCTAAAGTCCGCTCTGTCGGCATCTAAAGTCGACTTCGGTCGCATCGAAAGTCTGCTTTGACGGCACGACTACTTCTCAGCTCGATGCCAAACTACTACTCGGAATCTCTCCAGCTCGGGGGCTGCACTCAAATTACTACTCAAGGATGACTGCAGTAGACTTCGCTTGCTCTCAAGCTCGGGGGCTCCTCACCAATCACTACTCGATGTGGCTCATACGGCTCTCTTATCTCGGGGGTTACACGCTGCAAGATTACTCGGATGATGGCTTTCGCGAACACTGAAGACCCTTGGATTGATTACCTAATCATTTCAAGGCTCGGGGGCTGCTATGCTACACTCATCATTCAATTTTTTCAAGACGGAAGATTCAGAATCAAGACTGACCCTCAGCTAGAGTCTGCAACTCAACCTAAGGCTCGGGGGCTACTCCATATGGAGTGCGATTTTGCAATCGCACTTCCATATAATCTCGACTTCAAGACTGATGAGTTGGACCACCTTCCGGCCTCGCGGCCGCTTCAAGTACTATTGAAGACTTCTCCAAGCAGTACTCGAGGACGCTCAAGAACAAATCGAAGAGGCTTCAAGACTACTCGAACTACTACTCTCGACTCCAATGTGCTCGGGGGCTTGTCGGGCATACACCCCGGGTACTCATGCAAGGAAGGAGGAAGAGTAGAAAACGGACTCCTACCAGAATTCCCCTGTATTCCTACTAGGACTCGCTCTGTGTAATCCTACTAGGACTCCTACCTTGTAACCGACTAGGCACCCGCCCCCTGGACTATATAAAGGAGGGCCGGGTACCTAGGAGGACATCCGGAACAATCCCTCCGGGGAACAACACCAAGCGCAGGGCGCAATACTACTCCAAACAGGACGTAGGGTAGCTACTCCGGCTACCCGAACCTGTATAAATCTCGTGTCTTGTGTCCTCGCGCGTACCTTCGGGTTCCAGATCATGGCGATCCCCACCTTCTACCTTGCTGCGGGTACCTCCCATGGAGGTCGAGTGGTTTAAACACCGACAGCCACATGGACTTGTCAGGAATAAAGGGCATAGAACCTGCATATGCAATTTTGAATTTCTCAACTGAATAGCACTCATCTACATAATCTTCAAGTTTGGCCCCAGGGATTGATGTGATGTAGGCAATGGCATGCTTGCATGGTATTCCTGACCCTTGCCAAGCTCTGCAAGAACATGTCCTCTCAATTGTATTCACTACAAACCTGAAGCTACTAGCAGAACTTCCCTTAGCAAAAACTTCTGCAATGCCATCAGGTGAGCTTGTGATTACTTCAATGTCCAGGTTATAGCTAGCTCCTCTCAACTTCTGCACTATATGAGGCAAGATCTTTCCTTCAAACTTTTGGGCAACCCTTTTTCTAAGGTTCCATTTAATTAAGATCTTCTGTCTAATGTTATCCATCAACTCATCCAGATGCATGCCCTTCATATCCTTCACCTGCCAACATAGAAATTCAATTTTGAGCAAACATGGAATAAAATAAGATAATCAATGCAAAGTTAAACAAGGTAATCTTACCCATTTATTGAATGTCTCAGCCAAGTTATTGGTAACATAATCCACTTTTGATAATGTGGAAAACTGGCTCCTAGTCCACAATTTCTTGTGATTTTCCTGAAGCCATTTCATAGCCTCTGGTTTGGTCAGACCATGGCTTGATAATGTTTCTCAAACATCTAAGGGCTCCAAGAATATGCGGATGCCCACAAGTGATCATCAAAAATCTATCCACTATAGTGTTTCTTGAAATTCTGTGTTAGATGGTACATACACTCTCTATGTTCGAGCATCGGAAAAACTTTACTAACCCCATGCATCACCGATCGCCCACAATCGCATCGAATGTAAGACCAACTAGATTGCCTATAGCTTCTTTCAACCTCTCGCATAAACCACTCCCAATTCGGATTTGTTTCGAGTCAATAACACCAACCGCTACTGGGTACATCCAGTTGTGACCATCAACTGCACAAGCTACACACAACTGACCCCTAAACCTTCCATTCAAAAATGTGCTATCTACGACAAGATATGGCCTACAACCTTGTAGGAAACCATCAACACAAGCTTTCAAAGCAAAAAACAGCCTATTAAACCTTTTTATTTGAGCCTTAAATTTGTACAGGTTGTCAAAACTTTCACCCCAAGGTCCATAAATTTTGTCCATGGCAAGTTGCTTACCTAGATATACTTTTCTGTAGGTCACATCAATTTTGTGCCTCTCCTTCAACCTTCTTTTCAGCTCTTTGGCACCCACTGTTCCATTTTCCTTCAACCAATCAAGCACTTGTTCACACACCCAATATTGTGTCACTCCTACACAACTGCCTTTCCTTCTTTTGCTCTCACAATTCTCATGCTTGTATGGGTTTCTTGTGATCTGCATAAAAAGTGTTAAAAATCAATGTATAAAGAGTGTTAAAAAATCATTGCATAAAGAGTGTCAAAAAATCATTGCATAAAGAGTGTTAAAAAATTTACCTTCACTGTAACTCCATCACTCAAAGTAGCAGTATGAATTCTCCACCTACAGCCCACATCCTTGCCACTGCAATACACCCTGTACCGAGATTTATCACACTTTTCAATGTTATATTGGAACTCATACTTGGTAGCATGTGTAGCTAAAGCCAACTTAAAAGCATTCTGATATGAATACATAGTGCCTACTGCCATAGGAGGATCATTCTTGTCATAGTGTGCATCAGGTTTCTGTGCAGGCTCTCTATCTATTTTTTGGTGTTTTAGACCGCAACCTACTAAGGGGAGTACCCGAAGTAGATGAATGTGGCCTCGCCGAGATCGGTAACTCGAAGGAAGAGACACGTGGTGTCGGTGTTTTAGACCGGCAACCTACTAAGGGGAGTACCCGAAGTAGATGAATGTGGCCTCGCCGAGATCGGTAACTCGAAGGAAGAGACACGTGGCACACAATTTAAACAGGTTCGGGCCGCGAGGTGCGTAATACCCTACGTCCTGTATGCTGCGCAGCTCTGGATTGATTCGGTACGATTACAAGATGGTGGAATTGTACGCCGTGAGATGAGATGATGAGAGAAAGGTCCCTGCCTCGCCTTATATAGTCCGGGAGGCAGGGTTACAAGTCGGAATAGGGAGAGAGTACTAGTCGAGTACGTCTAGGAGTCTTCCATACAGTGCGGGACATGTACAACTTCCTAACCGAGTACTTCTCCTCTGTAGTCCTTGTGCTTCACGCCATCAGGTACCGTGCAGCGCAAGCCGGGTAGTCCCAGGGGCCCACCGAGGTAGTGGGCCCAGGGAGGTCCATACGACAAGCCCCTGAGTACTTTGTAGTCGAGAAGGATAGCTTCACGTAGTCTTGACGGCCTTAACGAGTAGTCCTCAAGCGTCCCCGATACTACAAGTCAAAAGTCCTCAAGAGTAGTCGAAGCATCCCGAGGCTGGAATGTACTCCAGCTCATGTTTGAGCAATCCTGAAGTCTTCTCGAGTAGTCCCAAGCGTCCTCGAGTGCTACCCTCGAAGGTCTTCAACAATGCCCGTGTTGTCTTGAAGCCGAAGCTGATATGGAAGTGTGATTGCAAAATCACACTCCATATGGAGTAGCCCCCGAGCCTAAGGTTGAGTTGTAGACTCTGGCTGAGGGTCCATCTGAAGTTATGGCAAGAATATCCTGAAAAATTCGGAGAAAAAACCGAAGGACACGTGGCACGGAGCCCCCGAGCCTTGAGTCGAGTACTTCCTCTCGAATTGAAGGGTCATCTTGTTGAATGTGTCCTGAGACGCTCCTGAGTCTTGGCGCTTCCCAGGTAGTTGAGTAGAAGTAGCCGAGCCCCCGAGGTGACGCGCGTCGACTAGTTGAAGTTGAAGAGTCACGCGCGGCTGCTGAGTCAGCCTAGCGCAAACTTATCCATCCAACCGTTGGGGGGCCGTGTTGACTTATAAATAGAAGCCAAAGCCCTTAGGGCTTTTCACCCCACGCAGCTGTAGCCATTCCAAGCACATCTTGGCCACAAAATCACCACCAGTGCGCGCCGCCTCCACTGAGAGAAGTGTAGATCCGAGCGCACCGCCAGAGAGAACCACCGCAGTAGCCCCCAAGCGAATGCGCGTGAAGACCCCGTGCACTTGGAGGATGAAGCCATCTCCGTCCAAGACCGCGAAGGCCGCCGGCGGGAAGAAGAGGAGTCGCGACGAAGCCGCCGAACCGCCGCGGGGGCGGCCGCCACCGATGTCTCCACCGCGGCCAGATCCGAACCGCGAATGGAAGAAGTCGAAGGCGAAGACCGAAGATCTGCTAGCCCTCCTCAACAGCGGATTCATCTGAGAGAAGGAGGTGGACATGTGGAGAGCCGCCGTCGGGGATCCGTACCCGATGGAGAAGAGTGAAGATGAGATCCCGATGTTCACGCGATTCGCGGAACGCGGGCTCTCTCTCCCGGCGAGCAGCTTCTTCAAGGGGCTCATGGGGTACTACGGCATCAAGTACCTCAACCTCAACCCTAATGGTATTTTCCATACCGCCGTCTTCGTACATTTCTGTGAAGCTTTTCTGGGGATCAAGCCCCATTAGATCTTGTTCCGGAAATTCTTCCGGGTGAAGCCGCAACCAAGCGCCAGCAATCCACGAGTAGTTGGAGGAGCAGGAATCCAGATGCGGGAGGACGCCGCTGAGCAGTACCTCTCGTACAAGCTCATCGACTCCAATCCAGACTGGAAAGCCAAGTGGTTCTACATCACGAACCACCATCCGGGGTTGCCAAAGCCGAGTGGAAAGCAGCCCAAACATCGCCCGTGGTGGAACACGGAGCCCACGATGCAGGAGGGGATCCAGCTCCTGGAGTTGTTGGCGCGGATCAAGGCGCTGAGGGAAGCCGCGCTGAGGGCCGAGCACGTGGCCTTCAGCTTCATGAAGCGCAGGGTGCAGCCACTGATGTCTCGCGACACCCTTGGATTCGAGTACACCAGCGACGACGACACGTCGCAGATGCCTGGAGACGAAGTTGATGACGACGACATTGTTGACAGGCTGGCGTGGATCCTCAAGGACATGCCACCGTACACGGCGTGCCCCGTCCCAGAGTACTCTGCCGCGCGCCCGCCGAAGGAGGTAAGTAGCCGTACCCTCGTGTCGAGTACTCATTCCGTGTGAGTAGTCGCACTGATGAGTTGTGTCTTGCAGGACGACTTGAAGAAGTTTGTCTCCGAGCCGCCGCCGCCCCCTCAGGAAGTCGAGATCCCAGAGGAGGGGAAGACCAAGGCCAAGGAGCGGTGGGAGGTCAGCGAAGGAGACGACACCGTTGTCGTGGAGGACACGTCCGACAAGGACGACAACGAGGAGACACTGCAGGACCGCTTCCAACTGTGGTCGAGGATCAGCCGTCCTGGCTTGCCTCATGTGCCTCTTGTGCAGGATCCACCGGCTAGCCTAGAGGCTAGTCTGGCCGCGCCGCCGCGGAAGCCACGCAATGCATCCCGCAAGCGCATGTCGAAGAAGTTGAAGGTCACTGATACCACATCCCCAGAGGTAAGCCATCTTGAGTAGTGTAGTCGAGTACTCGTGTCTCGAGTTCACTTGTTGATGAAGAAGTTTCCTTGCTTGCAGGAATTGCCGCCTACGGAGCCCATCGAGGAGGGCGACGGAGGCAAGTGGGACACGGTGGGGGAAGCCACTGGGAGTCGTAGCCCAGCCCCCACTGTTGAAGAGCTCTTGGCGCAGATGGAGCACCAGCCCCTGCTCCTCAGGGGAGCACGGAGCCTGCTATTGCTGCTGCTGCTGCAGAAGAAGTGGTGGCCGCAGGGGCGCAGGAGAGTGCTGCACCCGCGGCTGTCACTGCAGAAGAGGAGGCGCCCGCCGAGGCCGGGATCGGTGGACATCACCAGCATCCTCGGCGCCCCGACCGTGACGGTAGTCCGGTCCAGCTTGTAAGTGTTTAATCTCCCCGGGTAGTACTTGAAGAGGTAGTCGTGCCCTCGACCGACGACGTACTTGTGTACTCGGGCAGAAGTCGACGGATCTATCCTGGGAGGGGGATAAACCCTCTGCGACGGTGGCGGAAGAAGAAGCCGCGCCGCCCGCCGAGGAGTCCGCTCCCGCCTCTCAGGCGGAGCCCGAAGCGCCGGCTGCTGAGGCTACATTGCCTGAAGCCAGCGTAGTCGAAGGTGAGTACTCTGCTGGGGCTGTAGTATCCCCGAAGAGTAGTCGTAGTCACTGATGTGCTTGTCTTCTCGTTGACAGGCACTGAGGCCGAAGGGAGCGAAATCCCCGCGGCGGTGCCCATGGAGAGGTTGACACCAGGAACTCAGGAGGCTACTGGAGGAGCCCCCGAGCTGATGGAGGTGGCCGCCGGAGAAGCCGCCACGACGACCGAGGGAGAGGAGACCACCACACAGCCAGAACCTGCTCTGGATGTGGTCGTTCGCTCCCCGAAGATCCAAGACGCGAAGCCCATTCGATCTGCACCGATGACCGAAGCCGCCACAAGCAGTCATGGTGGGGTAGAGTTGCTGGCGGACGACTTGGTCGACCCGGCAACAGTGGCTCGGCATCTGGAGGCGGTCCGCCAGGCCGAGCAGTGGATGAAGGTGAGTAGCCGTAACCCTTGAGTAGTCAATCCTGTAGCGTTGAGTACTCATCTGACATATGTTGTCTGTGCAGGACGTCGTGGAGAGGTCCCGCGAGAAGTCCAATATGCTTCAAGGCTTCGGCGACGCGGTGCTTCGGGCGGAGGTGCTGGAGGACCAACTTGTGAAGTCCCGGAAGCACGCGGCCGCCATGCAGTCCAAGCTTGATACCGCCTTCGCCAAGTACCACAATGACATCCAGGAGATGCAGACGAAGAGCGACGACTTGGTGCGGAAGAACAAGTCGGTCCGCAACAAGAACAAAGGTACACCACTTGTCTTGTTGAGTACTTGTTGGAGGTCGAGAGGTAGTCTAACCCGCTTGTCCTTGTTGTTTGCAGAGCTTGAGACCCGGGTAGAGCAGTTGAAGACTTCAGAGACGGATCTGAAGAATCTCATCTACCGGGAGCAGGAGGCCCGCCAGGTACTCGAGTTAGATTATAAAGAGCTTGCCTACGAGTGCGACAAGCACATGGAGCTTCGTATTGCCTCCGATCGTGACCTCGTCAACTGCTACAAATCGTTGCAGAAGCTGAACAAGGACCGCGAGGGGCCGCGGGCCCAACTGAAGGAGCTTGAAGAAGCCGCGCTCCCCATCGCGAGGCCGCCGGTGCCTCACCCCCGGCGGCCCCAAGATAGCACCGCTGGTGGATCGACTGAAGGAAGCCCCCAGCCGGCTGGCGGCCTATGTGAAGCATCTGGCGAAGTCGATCCCGAACCAGGTGCTGGCCTTCATGAAGTCCTACTTCCCGAAGGTGCCCGTGGATGTAGTCTCTGGCGGGCTAGCCGCCAACTGTACCAACGAGCAGTATGAGGAGCTGCTGGAGTAGATGGCGCCCATTGCGGAGCAAGTCGCCGACAAGCTTAATCTCCACTAGTCCTGTAATAGTTAGCTCGTAGCAATAGATATACAAAAACAATTGTAATGAAATTGTTTAAGTATTAATGAAAAGAAGTTCCATCAATGAGTACTCGTAGTCGCGATCTCAGAGTGCGGAGTCCCATCGTGGAGTTGTGGCGAGTAGTCGTACTCGGCAGTAGTCCCGTTGAGGGAAGTAAACAGTAAAGAAGTTGATGAATGATCAAACTTTGTTACTGAAGAAGTACACCTGGATGGCCAGGGCCGTAGTTACAGAGTAGTCGCCAGTACCCGAAGGCCGCCTACGGCTAAGTGGTGCTAGGGCGAGTAGCCGCTTACGAGCAGAGATCCGTAGGTAGCCATGTAGGCTGGATCTAGAAGTACATGGTCTCTGAGTAGACCGCTGCTAGAGTCCTTTGTCGCTCGTCGCAGCCTAGGATCCGTAGGTAGCCGCATGGGCTGGATTCTGGAGAAGGGTAGTCCAGAGACTGGTGCCTGGACCCGGAGGCCGCTTACAGCGAAGGAGTAGTCCGGAGACTGGAGCCAGGACCCGAAGGACGCTTACGGCGGAGGGGTCTTGATGTAGTCCAGTAGACTTGAGCCCCAGGGTAGTCGTGTAGACTTAGGCGTAGAACCGATAGAGCTGGTCGACGTTCCATGAGTTGTTGACATCTTCGCCTTCAAGTGTCTAGAGGCGGTAGGAGCCCGGCCCGGTCACCTTTGCCACGGTGAAGGGACCTTCCCAGGGGAAGCTGAGCTTGTGCAGTCCTTCCGTGTTCTGAATACGACGGAGGACGAGATCGCCAACGTTGAAGGAGCGTTCCTTGACGTTGCGGTCGTGGTAGCGTCAGATACCCTCCATGTACCTTGCTGATTGGACGAGGGCAGCGCAGCGAGCTTCTTCGAGTCCATCGATGTCAACTTGTCTGCTGTCTTCAGAGACGCCTTCGTCGTAGTGCTCCACTGCTGGTGAGTCCATATGGCATCAGCAGGGAGGATTGCTTCGGAGCCGTAGACCAGGAAGTAAGGGGATTGCCCCGTTGGCTTGGAAGGCGGAGTACGTAGCCCCCAGAGTGCATTGGGTAGTTCCTTGATCCACTTGCCTCCTTTGGAGTTAGCAGCGTCGTGTAGCCGCTTCTTGAGAGCGTCGAGCACCATCCCGTTGGCGCGCTCGACTTGTCTGTTGGCCCGAGGATGGGCAACCGAGACATATCGGATGTCGATCCCGCTATTCTCGCAGTACTCCCAGAACTGGTGGTTGTTGAAGTTGGAGCCCAGGTCTGTGATGATGCGGTGGGGTAGTCCGTAACGATGCACGAGTTCATCCAGGAAGTTGAGTACTCTGTCAGCCTTGGGGCACGTGACCGGCTTGACCTCGATCCACTTTGTGAACTTGTCGATTGCCACCAATACTCTGTTGAATCCACCTAGCGTAGTTGGCAGTGGCCCAATCATGTCGAGCCCCCCAACGTGCAAAGGGCCAGGTTGGCGGTATGGTGACTAGCTTGTAGGCTGGGACGTGTTGCTGCTTGGCGAAGTATTGACATCCTTGGCACCTTCTGACGAGTTCTTCGGCGTCGCCCAGAGCTGTGGGCCAATAGAAAGCTCGCCGGAAGGCCTTGCTGACCAGCGTACGAGAAGACGCGTGGTTGCCGCAGATGCCCTTGTGGATCTCCTCCAAGATGTCCTTGCCTTCTTGCCTAGGGACGCACTTCATGAGTACTCCAGAAGACGCGCCCCACTTGTAAAGCTTGTCTCCGACGAGGACGTAGGACTTGGCGCGGCGGATGAGCTGCTCAGCCAAGTTTTTGTCTGAGGGAACCTTCTGCTCGCTGAGGTAGTCGATGAAGGGTTGCCTCCAGTCCGCGTCGATCATCATGACCTCCGGCCACCGGCGGATGCGCCGGGGACGAGGGCTCGGTGGTGCCGGCTCTGGGATGGATGGCGCGTGAAGCTCGTGGACGAAGACATCCGCTGGTACTTGAGCGCGAGTAGAGCCGAGCTTCGACAGGACGTCCGCTGCAACGTTGTTGTCGCGGACGATGTGGTGGAACTCGAGACCGTAGAACTTGTTCTCGAGCTTGCGGACTTCTAGGCAGTAGGCGTCCATGTTCTCCTTGTTGCGGTCCCAGGACTTGTTTACTTGGTTGATGACCACTGCGGAGTCGCCGTAGACTAGTAGCCGCTTGATGCCCAGTGAAGCCGCGAGGCGGAGCCCGTGTAGGAGAGCTTCGTACTCGGTTTCGTTGTTTGAGACCTTCCAGAAGATCTGCAGGACGTACTTGAGTTGTTCGCCCGTTGGAGAGATCAGGAGTACCCCTGCACCTGCGCCCTCGAGGTTGAGTGAGCCGTCAAAGTACATCACCCAATGCTCTTGTCGCACGATTGGAGTAAGTAGCTGATTCTCCCGCCACTCCGCCATGAAGTCGACTAGTGCCTGCGACTTGATGGCTATACGTGGCTTGAAGTCGATGGTGAGGGCGCCGAGTTCGACTGCCCACTTGGAGATCCTTCCAGTAGCATCTTGGTTCCGTAGGATGTCGCCGAGCGGGTAGTCGGTGACGACGGAGATCGAGTATTCCTGGAAGTAGTGTCGTAGCTTCCGCGAGGTGATGAGTACTGCGTACAGAAGCTTCTGCACAGGCTGATAGCGCGCCTTGGACTCTGACAAGACCTCGCTAACGAAGTAGACTGGGCACTGGACTGGGTAGGCGTGGCCGTCTTCCTGCCGCTCGACGACGATGGCAGTACGGACCACGTGAGTAGTCGCAGCGAGGTAGAGCAGTAGCTGCTCGCCTTTGCGAGGAGCCGTGAGGACTGGTGGCTTTGATAGGAAGTCCTTGAGCTGAGCAAGGGCTTGGTCCACCTCTAGAGTCCACACGAACTTCTCTTGGTGCTTGAGTAGTTTGAACAAGGGGAGCCCCCATTCTCCAAGCTTCGAGATGAATCAGTTCAAGGCCGCCATGCACCCGGTCAGCTTCTGGACGTTTTGATGCATGTGGGAGCTTTCATGCTGGTGATGGCGGAGATCTTCTCGGGGTTGGCTTCGATGCCACGTTGGCTGATGATGAAGCCGAGTAGTTTGCCTGAAGGTACGCCGAAGACGCACTTGTTCGGGTTGAGCTTCCAGCGGTACTCGCGCAGGGATGCGAAAGTCTCTTCAAGATCGTCGATGAGGGTACTGGAGTTTCGGTCTTGACGACCACGTCATCCACGTAGGCTTCGACGTTCTTGTTGAGTTGCCTCTTGAAGCGGCCCGGATAGCTCGTTGATAGGTGGCGCCCTGCGTTCTTCAACCCGAAGGACATGGTCGTGTAGCAAGACGCGCCAAACGGGGTGATGAACATGGTCTTCTCCTCGGTCTTCTTCCTTGATCGCGATCTAGTGGTACCGGAGTAGCGATCGAGGAAGCAAAGCGGTGTCGCAGCCCACCGTGGAGTTGATGACTTGATCAATCCGCGGCAACCCGAAGGGGTCCTTGGGGCAGTGCTTGTTGAGGTCGGTGTAGTCGACGCACATCCTCCACTCGTTCGAGTTCTTCTTGCGGACGAGGACGGGGTTGGCGAGCCACTCAGGATGGAAGACTTCTCTGATGAAGCCAGCCGCGAGTAGTTTGGCGAGTTCCTTCTTGATGGCATCCCGTCTGTCGTCGGCGAAACGGCGGAGGTGTTGTCGCTTGGGGGTAGCTTTAGGATCGACGTTGAGGCAGTGCTCGATCAACTCCCTGGGCACTCCTGGCATGTCCGCTGGCTTCCACGCGAAGATGTCGCGGTTAGACCGGAGGAAGCCGATGAGCGCGTCTTCCTATTTGGGGTCGAGGCCGGCCCCGACGGTGGTGGTCTTGCTACTGTCACCTGTCCCGAGGTCGATCGTCTTGACTAGAACCTCCTCAGCTGGCTGAGTCTTGTTGCCTTTGTCAGACTTCTCACGGATGTCGAGTTCACTTGTTGCAAGCTTCTTTGATGCGGTGTAGACCTCCATCATCGCGTTAGGTACTTGATTTGTAGAGGCGATCTCCAAGGCTTCGGTGTCGCAGTCGTGCGAGATCTTCAAGTCCCCTTGGAGAGAGAGTACACCTGCTGGACTCGGCATCTTGAGTACCAAGTAGGTGTAGTGTGAAGGACCGATACCGCGAACCAAGAGGGGGGGGGGGAGTGAATGGGAGCCGATAAAAATTCTTCTCGAAGGAGATGGAAACTCCCACAAGATGAACACGGCTTCCAACACACGTCTCCGACTCAAACCAAGTTGGTCAAGCCCACGTAGCCACTGGAGTGCCACTGGACCTAGGAACCAACACACAACCTTCCGACCCGAGAACGCAGCGGAACACCAAACCTCGAGTCTACAGACCCACACCGGTCAGACCGGTGAGCACCACCGCCGGACCGGTCCCCGCTGGTGAAACTGAGCAACTTTCACTGAGTGGCTCTACACCGGTCAGACCGGTCAGACACACCGGTCCGGCCGATCACAGCCTGAAAGCCCCCAAGGCACCAAACAGGCCAACCGACCACCAAACGGACCCAAACTCGAAACAGCAGCACCACGAGACAACAGCGAACACACCAAGACGTTCACCCGAGCAAAATCCCACCGAGGATTACACCGGTCAGACCGGTCAAGAGCACCGGTCAGACCGGTGTAGCCTGGGCAGCTCGGGATGAACAACACCCGCGGGTCAACTCCCCCAAATCCAAACCTCGATCTCCCGAATCGCTCCACGGACTTGAACAAAACTTTGGGGATATTAGGAACACCTCACGAGGAGTCCATAGCCAAGTTTAATCCCACCAAAACTTGTCCAAAAAGGAGGAATCAAGGAAATCCCGCCAAGAGCACTTCCAACCCAAGAACTCAAGAAACCCCAAAATCGAGCACCTTTACTCACGGATTTGGGAGGGGAACAGCCCAAAGAACCACGAAGGGTTCCAACAAATTTCCCCCATCAAATCCCCAAGAGAAAGATCCCGAAAACAACCCAAAGAAATCACCAAGAGAGGGCTCCGAAAATCACCACCAAGAACAACCGGGGAAAACACATACAAACCTTGAGGAACCACGCTGAATCATCTATACATGAAACAAAGGTTCATACTAGTTTAGCAAGCCGCCCGATCATCCATCCCTCTCAACAAGATCTCTCCATGAAGCTCTCTTGCTAGTCCTATGGAAAACCTAAGGAAAATAGGAAGGAAAATAGGAAGGAAAATGGGAAAACAAATGAGCTAGGGTTCCAAGAGTTGGCTGCCATCCTCTCACCTCTTGGTTCTATGGAGGCAACCGAATGTCCAAAATGCCCTTTCCTAATAACTAGGGATACAAGCCCCTCAAGGGCGGATTTGGAAGTCTTCATGTCTTCACCATCGGACGGATGCCCGGCGACCGCACCCTGTGTAGCCTTGACGCAAGCCATGCGATCCCGACGCGTGTCCTCCGGTTCGAAGTCTCCGGACTGCGTCGTCGCACACCGGTCAGATCGGTGCTCCCCACCGGGCCGACCGGGTACCCACCGGTCGACCTGTCGGACCCACCGGTCGACCGGTCCGGCACCGCTTCTTGCAAGACCGTCTTCGGTTGTTCGGTCTTGGCTTTGTGGATCAACCAAGGAACCCGAGTGGTTTTCTCGGTGAACTACCGGAAACCCCGCGAACTCGGTGTAGCCTCCGCCAATCTCCACTCATGACTCGGCTCCCACGTAGTCCCGGCTCGACCTTGGTTTTGAGGCTCAACCAAGAAACCGTCCATGACTTCATCTTGCTTGTTCATGCCACCATGCGGCCCGCACTTGACCCCACCGGCCACCGGTCCCTCGAACGAAGCCTACTTGTCTTCTCCACACGTGGAGGCCTCACCGTGACGACCTTTCGCGCTTGGTCTTCACCCGCACCAACACCAGTCAAGCCGCAACCTGCACCTACAATACTTAGCCAAGAATCAGTCCACACAACGTTGTCAATCACTCATCACACAAGGAAGCGACCATCCCCGGTCCTCGAACCACACATGGTCCTCAATCTCCCCCTTGATGAGTGCATTGACAACACCCACACGAAAGTAACAAGAGACAAACGAAAAAGAAAAGAAACGAACAAAAAGAAATTCCAACAAGCGATCGAAAGCCAAACAAAGGCAAAGAGCAAGATCACTTGAAGAAGACAAGTCTCGGACCCCTTAGGCAAGGGCAACGGCTCGACACATCCGAGACAAAACAAAGCTCAAGCGAAGAGCGCAAACCACCAAAACAAAGCTCGAAAAACCCACAAAGAGCTCCCCCTGCACACATGCAAGCTCCCCCTGAACCAATGCACCTCCCCCTGGACGAATGCATGCAAGACACCACTTGAAACAGGGCACGCAACAACTTAGCCCCCGACCGGTCGGACCGGTCAACACCACCGGTCAGACCGGTGTGCAACATGTGAACAGAATCAGCACTCACACCGGTCAGACCGGTGACCTTGACCGGTTAGACCGGTGCACAACAGAGCCCAGAAATGGCTCGAAACCACCTGAAAACCTTCTAAATGCGTCTAGCAAGCCATTTGAAGCTCAAACTTCTCCCCCTTGTTGGCAATGCATGAATCAAGCCAAAAATGCAAAACTTTCATCCTAGAGCTTCTCAAATAGACAAAATTCAACAAAGAATGCTACACATATCCAAATGAGCAAGTTAGATACTCTACGGCTTCGTATCGATCTCAACTACATGATCACCAAGTTTCACAACCATTGGACGAAGCTAAGATGGATTTTGGCAATTTTGCGAAAAACTTGCCTCTCATGAGCAAAGTCCTAAACATGATCAAAGCATATCAAAATGGCAAAGCCACACAAACTTCATGCTAGGACAGCCATTCTAATCATAAGACCATCACAAACACCCACAAGCACCTCATGTCATGTCAAAGCCACCGAGCCATGTGCCTACTTCTATGTATGAGACTTCTCATTGGTAGGCATCATGCAACGGTTTAGCACCCAAAGCAAATTAAATTCAGCACATATGACGTGGGAGCACATTTCCAAGCATTTTTCATTTCATTTTCAGATTTGTAAATGGTACATGAAATGTCTTTGCGAAAAAAAGGAACTTATGCTCCTCCACAAGATAAACCAAGAGGGCTAAACATTCATGATGGCAAATGAGCCTTTGGCCCCATATGATCAATAAACTAGCCATCCAACCACAAATTAAGCATAGCCAAGCCACTAAAACATGTCAAGAGCATATAAAGGCTTTTACACATGAGAGAACATACATGTGACATTTTCAAAAACATAGCTATCAACCATGGATTATTCATCAAAATCATCAAGAGCTAAGACAAACTCACCATAGCATACCAAACAAGCTCACAAAGACATATATTTCATTCCATGGTGAACAATGTATATGAGAGAAGCTTTTCCTAACCAATGCATATGATACAAAATGCATGCAATCTAAGATACAAGGATGTCTATACATCAAGTTACATATGCCATGCAAAATGTAAGAAATGCACAAAGGAAAGCTATACATATGCTACAAAGAAGAGCTCCCACACACCCAACTCAAGAGATCAAACACACACCAAGTTCCCCCCGCAAACGAGTGAAAGTTGCTTGATCTAGGGGTTTGGTGAAAATATCGGCTAGTTGGTCATGTGTGGGTACATGGATCAAAGCTATCTTTCCTTTCTCTACGTTGTCTCTCAGGAAATGATACCTCACTTCTATGTGCTTGGTTTTGGAATGGAGCACTGGGTTCTTTGCAACGCTTATGGCACTGGTGCTATCACATTGAAGTGGGACATGGGTATACTCCTCACCAAAGTCACTCATGGTGTATGAAATCCAAAGGAGCTGAGGGCAACAACTAGCAGCGGCAACATACTCGGCCTCGGTAGTGGATTGAACAACACTCGATTGCTTGTGGGAAGACCAAGACACCAAAGAAGAACCCAAAAACTGGCAAGTCCCAGAAGTGGACTTCCTATCAAACCGACACCCGCAAAATCCGCATCCGAAAAACCATGAAGCACCAAAGAAGAGGACGCGGAGTACCAAAGGCCGAAGTCGGGAGTGTGACGCAAGTACCTGAAAATTCGCTTCACCGCTTGCCGATGCGAAGTCCTCTGATACGCTTGAAAACGAGCGCACAGACACACCGAAAACTGTATGTCCGGCCTCGTCGCCGTCAAGTAGAGGAGTGACCCGATCATGCTCCGGTACTCCTTCTGGTCCACATGTTCACCTTCCTCGTCCGCATCAAGAGCTGTAGTCATACTCATTGGCGTAGTCATAGCCTTGGAGTCCTCCATCTTGAACTTTCGGACAATGTCCTTGGTGTACTTAGCCTGGTGCACAAATGTTCCTTCCTTTGATTGCTTGATTTGTAGCCCGAGGAAGAACTGCAACTCGCCCATCATGCTCATCTCAAATTCCCTGCTCATATCATCTGCAAACCTTGCAACAATAGAGTTACACGAGCCACCAAAGACAATATCATCCACGTACACCTGCACAATCAGGATATCTCTCGCCCTCGCCTCGGCAAAAACAAGGTCCGATCGACCTTCCCCATCTCAAAACCTCTCTCAAACAAGAACCCCCTCAACCCGCCATACCAAGCTCTAGGCGCCCGCTTCAACCCATACGCCGCCTTCCTCAACTTGTACACCGGTGGGGGTACTTCTCGCTCTCAAACCCCGAGATCGCCTCATATACACTTCTTCCTCCAAAGACACCATTCGAAAAGCACTCTTCACATCCATTTGGTGCAACTTGAACCCTTTAGCCACGGAAAAGGCTAGAAGGATCCTAATCGCCTCCAAATGGGCTACGGGAGCAAAGGTCTCCTCGTAGTCGATCCCCTCCTTCTGACTGAACCCTTGAGCAACAAGTCTCGACTTGTTCCTCACAACCTCACCCTTCTCTCCCTCTTTGTTCTTCCACACCCACTTTGTACCAATCGGCTTACACCCTGGGGGAGGGTCAACCAACTCCCACACCTAATTCCTTTCAAAGTTCTCCAACTCCTCATGCATCGAATTAACCCAATTGTGATCAGATAGTGCGTGTCCAATGTCTTTGGGCTCAAAAGTAGCAACAAACGCATCATGAGCGAAATGGGAATTGTTTCGAACCCTCGACCGTGTAGTGCGTTCATTCATGTCACCGATAGTCCTCGAAGCTTGGTGATCCACTTGTACTCGCCGGGGAGGTTCTCGCCTCGATGCTACCTCCCCCTCAACATCAGCTTCTCCTCGTTCTTGATTTGTCGTCGTAGGTGTAGTAGAGGGTCCATCCATCACCGTAGTCGAAGTAGTGGGTACATGTTCAGCCGGGGGCACCGCACCGCCATCTTCATCATCACCATGTTCATGCTCCTCCTCCTGAAAGATCTCCTCGCCAAGCTCATCATCACCTGCACACTCAAAGACAAGCTGACTACGTGGCTCTGTCTCGTCGAAGGTTACCTCGCAAGTCTCCACGATTTGGTTAGTTTCAAGATTGAGCACACGATATGCTCTAGAGTGAGATGCATAACCAAAGAAAATACCATCAACAGACCTAGCCTCAAACTTATCCAACTTCCTGCCTTTCTTCAGAATGAAACACTTGCAACCAAAGACATGGAAGTGACCCACCTTGGGTGTGCGACCATGCATCAACCCATAGCATGTCTTCTTCTTGTGCACTCTGAGGTATATCCCGTTCGACACATAGCACGCGGTATTCACCGCCTCAGCCCAATACCTCCTCGGAGTCCTATGCTCATCAAGCATCGTCCGAGCCATCTCGCACAAGGTCCTGTTCTTCCTTTCCACAACACCATTCTGGGGAGGCGTATACGGACTCGAAAACTGGTGCTCAAGACCCAAGTCATGGCAAAAGGTTTCAAAATGAGAGTTTCTGAATTCTGAGCCATTATCACTGCGGATAGCTCGTATGACATCTCCGTGCCTCTCGTTCCTCAACCTCAAGACTAGATCTCGAACAAAACCAAACGTCTCCCCCTTATCCTCGAGAAAGAACACCCAAGCATATCGAGAGTAGTCGCCCACCACAACAAGGACATACCACTTCCCACCCGCAGATCGCACACGAGCTGGGCCAACAAGGTCCATATGGAGCAGCTCGCATGGATGCTCAGTCATCACATCGGTGAGAGGCGGGTGAGAAGTGGCTACCATCTTGGCATGCCTACAAGGCGCACAAACCAACTCTTTCTCCAGCCTCAACCGTGGCAATCCTCGGACCAAATTGAGTTTACTCAAGCGAGACAAAAAGTCAAAGCTCAAGTGACCCAACTTCCTATGCCACTTCCACAACTCACTCGAAGAACCAGCCAAGAAACAACGCTCCACACCCGAAGACTGAGAAAAATCAGCACGAAACACCTGACCCTCGGGAACGACCATACAGACAAGGTCCCCTCGAGAGTCCAAAATCCGAGAACCACCTGGCCGAAACAACACCTCAAAACCCTCATCCAACAAATGGGACACATAAAGCAAATTGTACCCCAGCGATTGAACAAGAGCAACACGCCTCAGAGTGATCTTGTCACTCACTTTGATCTCACCTTCTGAAAGCACACGCCCACGTCCATTGTCCCCAAAAGTGATGTACCTCCTTGTCACCACCGGGACGAGACTTGAGAACCACCCCCTGTCTCCGGTCATATGCCTCAAGCAACCGGAGTCAATCAACCAAATGTTCTTCAAGTCTCCCACCTGGAATTCAAAAACGAGAACGTGAGCGAACAAACGATTCCGCACTGGGGTTAGTACCAAAAGAGTAAAACCAGTGCCGAGCCATTTGCTCGAAAGTGGGGTTAGCACCAACCAAAGCATCTCTCCTACCAAAGCTACCTCCACGAACACCACCACGGTAACCACCCTGAGGGAACCACCCCTCTCTCGCTCGGAGGAGGACCAAAACCACGAAAGAGAACCCGTGGACCGTCCCTCCTCTCCTTCTCAAAGCTACGACTCCTCCCATCCCCGTAGTGAACTCGAGGGGGATAACGCCTAGCAACCCCGACCACCTGCAAACTCTCCACCCCAACCCCCGAACCACGACCTCCGTAAACAACCCCCGCACCCGTACGAGCCCGAAACCCAAACCGCCGCCCCTCGTCCGAGCTCGCACGGTCCGACCGGTGCCCCACACCGTCCGATCGGTGCCCCACACCGGCTCGACCGGTGCCCCACACCGGGCGGCGGCGCCTCCAACAGCCTTCTCGCTCTCCCCAAGCCGAATCGTCCTCACATTCGCCTTGGCTCTCGGCATCTACACACGAGGCTCAAGTACACCATTGGAAGGGTGGCACTTGTCCTTGTTAGCCCACTCCTTTGCCATTCTCTCCTCACGCTTCCTCTTGAAGCAAAACTCCTCCTTATGGCCATCTCTCCTACAATAGCCACAATGGAACCTCACAAGCTTAGGCTTAGGCTTGGGATGTGGTCGCTCACTAGGTTTCTCTCCACTCAACTCCTCCACCGGTTTCCCCTCACTAGCCTTCTCACTTTCTTTCCCAAAGAACACTTTCCTCGAAGTGCTCACAAACTTGATAGGCTTTTGTAGATCATTTGTGGGTGTAGGAAACACGGGTGGAGCTGGGGTTGTGTCTAGTCGGTTCCTAAGATGGTTAGGTTTTGGAGGGAAATCATTTTTGTGGTGGGTTTTTGGTGGCTCTGGGATATTCTCTCCACTTCCCTCACCAACCTTGTTTGCCCCAAGTCCCTCACCATCCTGCCTCTTAAACGCCTCGATCATCATCCTCAACTGAGGCTCATGACCAGACAACCAACCCATCAACTTCCTCAAGTCATCATTCTCATCCTGCAAATGATCAACATAATGTGCAAGTTCCAAATTTTTCAAAGCATGCATTTCACGGGTAGAGCGTGATGTAGGCATGGGTTCCTTCAATTTAGCCTCAAGTGAACTAGTGTAAGCATGCATCTCATCAATCTTAGCATGCAAAACGGGGCAAGAAGTGCAAGCACCTAGCAAAGCGGTCTAGACTTAAGCTCACCACTTCAACCCTAAGCACATCTAGTTCCTCACACTTGGAGGCATGCTTCTCCTTAAACAAAGCAAGATCAGCAAGGAATATGGAGCAATCAGCACAATCAACCTCATCCGGAACAACAGGGCTAGCCTTAAGGGAATCAATCTCAAGCTTGCTATCAAGCACTTGTGTCTCTAGCTCAGCCACTCTAGTCCTAGCATTCTCGAGTGAAGCCCTAAGCTCTTTTCTCATTTTCTTGGCCTCTCTAAGCATGTCATCACGGTTATCAAGCAAAGAGCCAAGCCTCTCATTCTCCTGGCGCAAGAAGGGAAGTTCATCACGCACCTCATCGTCGGACTCAGAGTCCGAGTCGCTATGTGTGCTCTTCTTGCTGCCAGAGCTCAGCGCCATGGTGCAGAAACCGTCTCTCGCGAAGCATCTCAGCCCGCTCAAGTTCTTGGATGACTTCTTGTTCTTGCGACGATCACCTTCATCCTCACTGCTGCTCGAGCTAGAAGTGGAGTACGCGGAACTGGAGTCGACGTCGCTCGCTCCAACCATCGCTCGGGCCTTGCCTCGGCTCTCCTTCTTCCTCGATCGTCGCTCGTCCTTGTACTTGTTCTTGTGCTTGATCTTGTGGTCGCGCCTCGACCGGTACTTGCCATCTGTCCTTGACTTATGCTTGTAGTTGTCCTTGTTCTCGACCTTCTCCGGGCAGTCAGCGACGAAGTGTCCCGGCTTGCTGCACTGGAAGCAAGTCCTCGTGTTCCTCCTCATGTTCACTCGGTTCTCGTGCAGCCTCTCGAACCGCCTCGTCAAGAGCGCCAGCTTGTCCTCTCCAAGCTCGTCGAACTCCTCATCTGGCATAGACATCAAGGAGGAAAAGAGAACATCCTGGTGGATGGGTTAGTGTTAGCCTTTCCTTTCGAACCACCAATGAGGGCAAGACTATGGGAATCATTCGGTCCCTCGAGCTTGGCAGTCATGCCCTTATCCACCTCAGCCGACTTGAGCTTCGAGAACAACTCGTTCACCGTCAGAGTGTCATACTTCTCTGACTCCACAATGGCCTCGAACTTTCCGCCCCAAATCGTACGATCCAAAGAGTGTAAGAGCTTGACCGCTCTATCGTGATCATCGTACGGGAGCACGTCCACATTGGCCCTCATGTTGTTCACAACCACCGTGAACCTCTGAAACAAGGCATCGATGGATTCACCGGGGAGATGAGTGAAGTTCTCATACTCTCTTCGGTAGGTCGCATACATCCGTGCCTAAACCTCGGGCATTCCCAACATGAGCCTCCTTCAACACCGCCCAAATCCTACAAGCCAAGTGCTCGGTGTGCACCCGATCGAACTCGGTCGACACAAAGCACGAAACAAGTAGTCGACCGCCTTATTGTTGGTGTCGAATCGTCCCTCGATCTTGGAGCGAGGAAGTCCATCGGCCGGACATAGCTCGTGTCCACCGTGACATCCCAAAGGATCTGACCCTTTCCGCGGAGGAACGCACCCATCCGCTTGCTCCACATCTGGTAGTTCTTGCCATCGAAGTGTGGAGGACCCGAACCCCGTTCCTGGTACGCCATCCTTGGATCATAGACTGGTTAGAGTCAACAAAGACCCGAACCGGCTCTGATACAACTTGAAGGACCGATACGACGAACCAGAGATGGGGAGAGTGAATGGGAGCCGATAAACATTCTTCTCGAAGGAGATGGAAACTCCCACAAGATTAACATGGCTTCCAACACACGTCTCCGACTCACTACCCAAGTTGGTCAAGCCCACGTAGCCACTGGAGTGCCACTGGACCTAGGAACCAACACACAACCTTCCGACCCGAGAACGCAGCGGAACACCAAACCTCGAGTCTACAGACCCACACCGGTCAGACCGGTGAGCACCACCGGTCAGACCGATCCCTGCTGGTGAAACCGAGCAACTTTCGGTGAGTGGCTCTACACCGGTCGGACCGGTGAGACACACCGCGTCGGACCGATCACGACTCGAAAGCCCCCAAGGCACCAAACGGGCCAACCGACCACCAAACTGACCCAAACTCGAAATAGCAGCACCACGGGACAACAACGAACACACCAAGACGTTCACCCGAGCAAAATCCCACCGAGGATTACACCGGCCGACCGGTCAAGAGCACCGGTCGACCGTGTAGCTGGGCGCCTCGGGATGAACAACACCCGCGGTCAACTCCCCCAAATCCAAACCTCGATCTCTTGAATCGCTCCACGGACTTGAACAAGACTTTGGGGATATTAGGAACACCTCATGAGGAGTCCATAGCCAAGTTTAATCCCACCAAAACTCGTCCAAAAAGGAGGAATCAAGGAAATCCCGCCAAGAGCACTTCTAACCCAAGAACTCAAGGAACCCCAAAATCGAGCACCTTTACTCACGGATTTGGGGAGGGGGGAATCACAGCCCAAAGAACCACGAAGGTTTCCCACAAATTTCCCCCATCAAATCCTCAAGAGAAAGATCCCGAAAACAACCCAAAGAAATCACCAAGAGAGGGCTCCGAAAATCACCACCAAGAACAACCGGGGAAAACACATCCAAACCTTGAGGAACCACGCCGAATCATCTATACATGGAACAAAGGTTCATACTAGGTCTAGTAAGCCGCCCCGAAACGACCGGATTTCCTTGGGCGGAAACCCGACTCTTAGCACCTCGGTGGTAGTCCTAGGAGGGCTACCACGTGCAATCCCCGTCTCGGCGATGCCAAATCCATACAAAAAGATAAAAAAAACGACAACCGAAGAGTACAACATTTATTTTATTACATTAATCGTAGTACATCTCTTCGGCACATGCCGGGTATAAGTCCATCGGGATCGAATCAAACATAAATAAAACGTCTAGCGGCGGCTCCATGAAAGCGCGGAAACTCCATATCCGCAGCGGCTCAAGTGTAGGAAGAGCTCTAGTCCACCCAACCGTCGTTGTCGAAGTCGTAGTCCGGCTCCCGCGTTAGAGGCACCGGGGGTCTACCCGATAAGCGGGTAGGTCATGTCGGCTTCCCAACAAAGAGGCAAAAGCGGTGTATATTCTACTATGCATGAGGTATCCCTAATGCGGTCGTAGAAAGCTTAAGCAAAGCGGCATTGCAACGTACAAGGTGAGCGAGAATACGGCTAGGAGGTCCACACCTCGGGGAAGCTTCCGCTTCCGAGGTCCACACCTCGTGGGGTCCACACCCCGCTCAAGGAAATCCACACCAAAACTCCGGATCTCAACCACGATCCGGATCCCAACTCTCATCTGCGATGTGGGGCCCACCCGCTCGTATCCCCACATCTCAACGGCCGAAGCCGGGCTCACACACTCGGGGGAGAGAAGAAGCACAAGAGAAGTGTAGCTAGTCGGGTGAGAGATCGAAAGACCGTCCATAACCAGGTGGACACGGACTATAGCTATAGGTTTAACACTCTGCGAGGTTGTACAACCGTACCCGCCCGAATAGGATCGGAACCGGCCGTCACCGGTGTCCGACCCTACCATACGGCCGAAGGCCAAGTAAGTGGATAGTACCCTCCCCGCGTCTCCGAGCCCGGCCCGACCTCCGCGGCGAGCTCATACTACCCGCGAGAGGTCCCTCGAAGCTGTGGAACCCTTCCCCGGCCTCGCCAGGGCAAAGTCTACTAAGGAGGGAAAGACCACTCCCGACACGATCACACCGATCCTCCTACAGGAGGGGTGCTATCCACTACAAGTCTCACCCCGCACCCCCGCCCAATACAAGGCGGGCGGTCTGTACGAAAATAGTCATCCGAAGCAAGGTCATCTGACGATCGGTCCTTAAGGGGCCGAGAGCGAGCACTCACCATCTCCATCCCACACGACACGACCCTCGGGTAAGAGGCCAGATCGCATCTTCCCTCGACGGCCGTTCACAAGTAACCAAGCGGCTCGCCCCCCGCCAAAACACAGCAAGGAGATACGCACCCGTAACGCACGCTAGAAACACACTGAGATATCCCCATCTCAGTCCAAACCCAGAGCACCATCCATAATCAAGCAACAAAAGTATGGATAGTTGAGGTAAGGGACTAGCTAGGGGTCTGTAGCTAGTCCCGCAGGTAGTAGAACAAGGAAACAGGGTATAACAAAGTATCAAGGCATGGCTAATAAACGGGTTATGCAATTCATCAGATCAATGCATTAAAGTAAAGCACTAGCAGCTATTTAACAACATGGGATCTACATGGTTGGGAGTGACATGACACCTTCGTTGCCGTTGAAGCGATCGCCGTCCGGAACAAAGGTACTCGGGGTCCTCCGTGTCCTCTCCCGGTCGAAGCTCGAGTCCGCAAGACGAGATTCGACGCGAAAATAAGAATACAGAGCACAACTAAGCAATAACTCCAAATAAGAACCAATTTTAGAAGATCCAAAAGAACCCAAACTACCTACAACCAGCAAGGTTTCGAAATTACGGATTTATAGAAATTAGTTTTATATTTTTCTCGAGCTTTCTATAAAAAGTTATGAATTTTTAAAGGTTAAAACCATTTATTAGGAATTCCGGAAATTAATCCGTAAAAAGAAAATGAATTTTTAGAAAAGATGCCGCCGACGTCGGCACGACGTCGGCCGGCCGCGCGTGGTCGGGCCGGGATGGGCCGGAAGCATCTCGGGCCGTGGGGGGCCCGGTGGGCTTGGCCCGCATCGTTGGTGGGATTACGACCCAAAAGAACTACACAAAGCCACCGCCCACTAGATGCGGTGACCGAAGTCCCGTAAACACCCTTCATCTCCCATCCCGAGGCGGGGCGGCGGCCTGCGAGAAGTTAGCCGGGCCTAGGGCCCGGGATCGGCCGACGGCCCACCTCCGTGGTTAAAATGGGTTCGGCGCCGAACACCGCCCTCCGGTGCTCGACGATATGCCCAGCGGCGCGCCGGCCGCGCGGCGCGCCGCCGAGGACCGGCGCGGCCGGGCAACTCCACGGCGTGGTCGAAGCCAAGGCGCGCCGGGGTGCGGCCGGCCAGGGACTCACGCGCACATACACTGCGAAAAGCGTCCTCGGCTCGAAGGCCAGCTCAACTCGGATCGGAACGCGCCACCGCGGCGGCTCGCCCCGGACACGGGGCCGCGTGGTTGACGTCCCCCGCACACCGGACCGCCCGGCTCCCTCACGAGCACCGGCAACAGTGGGTCGGCGCGGCCCGGCCTTGGCGCTCGGGGTGCGCCGTCTCCGCCACCGCGCGCTCCCTACCGCGCAAACTAAAACGGCGCCACGGCCCAAGACACCGGACCGAGGCGCGACGCGCGCTCGGCGCGAGCACGACGGCGCGCGGCGCGAGGTAGCCCTCGGTCCTTCCGGCAAACAACCCGAGTTCCAGCCTTAGCGAGTGCGTTCGGTCGTCGCGGCCCGGGGTGGCCACGGCTCCAAGACCTCGCCGGCAAGGCGCGACGGGACGCCGTTCATGGGGAAACGGCGGTGCGACGCGCTCGGGAAGCGGCGGCTCGAAGGCGCGCCCACGGACAAGAACGAGATACGAGACCGGCGCAAGGAGAAGGGGGGTGGCCACGATGCTCACGGCGGGTCGGCGGTGTAGTCGTCGCGAGCTTGGCGTGGGCGGCGGCGCGACGTCGGTGTTCACGGCGGCGTCCGCTCCGGCCGGCTCCTCCGCGGTCACGAACGGCGCCTCCCTCGTCCGGCTCCTCGCGTCCCCCGTCAAGCCTCGGCGGCCGACGCGCGGCGGCGGCGCGGCGCACCTTCTTCCACCGCCCCCTCCTTCTCTTCCTCTACTCTCCCCTTCTTCTCCCCTATCGGCGGCGCGGCTGCGGAAAGGGGGCAAAACCCCAACGTGGGTTGGTGGCGGTGGACTACCGGCCTCTCGGCCTCCCCCCCCACGCTTTTGAACCCGGCGCCGCAAGGGGCAGGGCGAAATCCCCGGGCTGCCC
Organism: Cenchrus americanus; assembly: GCA_947561735.1. NCBI lineage: Eukaryota > Viridiplantae > Streptophyta > Magnoliopsida > Poales > Poaceae > Cenchrus > Cenchrus americanus. The sequence continues at coordinate 141,784,124 of OX387240.1, forward strand.
GGCTTGGACCGCCGGGCGCCCGTGGCGGCGCCGCCTCGCTCTCTCTACGCGACCGAGGACACGGGGGCAAGGCGCGGGGGCAAAGGGGCTTTTCCTCCCCGGCCCCGCTCGATTCGCGCACGGGCGCGCCCGGCCCCTCGGCGTGCGTGCCGGTTGGGCGGTCCGGCCGCGCCCCGCCCCGCGTGTCGGGTGTGGCGAGACCGGCGGCGCAAGGCCGGCTCGGTGCGCCGGCGGGGTTGGTGAGGATAGGGATGCCGACACGCGGGCCCCACAAGGCGGAGATAGAGGGGGAGGGTATGGGCGTAGCGCGGCGTAGGCCGGGCCGAAAGGGTACGTGGGGTCGGGCCGGTTGGATTAGAAAGGAAGGAAGAAGCGGCCCGGTTCACGGGTTTGTCATTTTTCAAATAAAAAGATTAAGCTATGAACTAGGGATAGAATTAGAGTTTGAATTTGATTCCCACTCAAATTCAAACTTCACACATTTGAACTCCAAAAGAACCGAGAAAAACCAACTCGCATATTTTACCATAATTTAAATTTATGTTTTTATAAATGGGCTAAATTGGTGGAGAATTCGGAGAAGGGCTAGCAATTTGGCTCAAAAACTGATAGCACTCAAGTTCAAGCAAAAAGTTTTAATTTTTCGCAAAAATTACACACCTAAATTCCTGGGTTGTTACATTCTCCCCCACCACCGAGAATCTCGTCCTCGAGATTTAGTCCTCAACCTCCTCCGTGAACAAGTGAGGGTACTCTTTTCTGAGATCAGCTTCCTTCTCCCATGTTGCTTCTCGCTCGGTATGGTTGCTCCACAACACTCTACAGAAGGGAATGGTTGTTCTCCTCGTCTCCTTGACGGCTCGGTCCAAGATTTTCTCGGGATATTCTCGTATACTCAAGGTTGTCTTGCAAGTCAAGCAACTCCATGGGCACTTGCTTAGCCTCCACTTGCCTTCCAACTCTTTTTCAGTCGTGACACATGAAACACTTGGGTGAACTCCTCGCCATTGTCTCGGGTAGTGCAAGCCGGTAAGCCAAACTTCCAATCCTTCGGGTAATCGGGTACGGCCCTACGTACCTCGGTGCAAGCTTCCCCTTCACCAAGAACCTCTTAGTTCCTCGAAGCGGTGAGACTGTCAAGTACACTCGGTCGCCTACGTAAAAGTCAACTCCCTTCTTCTCTTGTCGGCATAGCTCTTCTGACGGCTTTGAGCGATCTTCAGGTTCTCACGAACTTTCTCAACTTTCTCCTCTCGCTTCCTCAATGATTGCTGTCCCAAACAAAGTGTCCGTTCTCCCACCTCCGACCAAGCTAGCGGGGTTCGCACTTCCGCCCGTAAAGGGCCTCAAAGGGTGCCATCCGGAGACTTGCTTGAAAGTCGTTGTTGTACGAGAACTCGCAAACGGCAACCGCTCTCCCAATCGGTGCCATAGGTGAGTGCACACGCTCGTAGCATATCCTCTAGCACCCGGTTGACCCTCTCTGTCCGACCATCCGTCCGTGGGTGAAAAGCCGTGCGTAGTTAAGAGTGGTGCCCATAAGCTTGTGGAAGCTCGCCAAAACTTGGAGACAAGCCGTGGCCCTCGATCGGATACAATACTTCGGGTGCCCCGTGCGGCCCGAGTATGTGCTCTACGTACGCTTACGCCAACTTCTCGGTTGCGTACGGGTCTTCACCGCACAAAGTGAGCCACTTTGGTCGGCTTTGTCCACTATGACCCAAACCGAGTCATTTCCTTTTGGTGTTCGAGGAAGTCCCACCACAAAGTCCATGGAAATGTCCTCCCACTTCCAAGCCGGAATAGCCAACGGCTTCAACAAACCAAAGAAGTTTCGATGTTCGATTTTTACTCTCGCTACGGTGTCGCAACGGGCCACGTAGTGTGCTATATCCTTCTTCATGTCCTTCCACCGATGTCCGACCTTTAGATCTCTGTACATGTTGGTGCTACCTGGGTGGATCGAGTACCTCGAGTCGTGAGCTTCTCTCATGATGCTCGCTCCCGAGTGCTTTGTCTTGTGGTACACGGATCCGTTCTTTCAACCACACGATGCCTTGTTCATCAACCGGTAATCCTCTGCTTTACCCCCGTTTCATCGGTTCTCGCAGCTTTGATTTCTCGCACACGACTTCGGGTCGTTCGGATTCGTTCCTCCAGGTCATAGGTTACCCGCAACGCGTTGACTTGGCCTTGGTCTACTATTTCAATTCTCGGCTTTTCTAGCTCTTCATGCGGAGCGAGTTGCTCTTCTTTTACCATGAGGTTGTTGCAATAAGTTTTCCGGCTCGGTGCATCCGCCACGACGTTAGCTTTGCTCGGGTGGTAGTTGATCTCGACGTCGTAGTCCTTGATCGGCTCTAACCATCGCCTCTCGCCTCATGTTCAACTCTCGTCCGGGTAAAGAAGTACTTCGGGCTCTTGTGGTCGGAAAACGAGTTCACACTTGTTTCCTATCGGGTAGTGTCTCCGGATCTTGAGTGCATGCACAACGGTACCAACTCTAAGTCGTGTGTCGGGTAGTTTTCCTCGTGTTTCTTCAGTTGTCCGGAAGCATAAGCCACAACTTTCCCTTCCCCGCATCGGCACACATCCGAGACCTTGCCTTGAAGCGTCACGGTAGACCACGAAGTCTTTCTTGATATCCGGCAAGGTGAGCACTTTGGGGCGGTGGTGAGTTTCTTCTTCGACTCTCCCGAAGCTCTTCTCACACGCTTCGACCACTCGAACTTTGTGTTGTTCTTGAGCAACTCTTGTCATTGGCTTGGCGATCTTGGAAAAGTTCTCAATGAACCTTCGGTAGTAACCCGCCAACCCAAGGAAGCTCCCGACATCCGTCACGTTCAACGGCTGCTCCCACTTGGTCACTAACTCTACCTTGGACGGATCCACGGCTATCCCCTCGCCGACAACACGTGCCCCAAGAACGCGACCTTCTCCATCCGAACTCGCACTTGCCGAACTTGGCGTACGGTTCGCCGCCTCGGCCTCTCTAGCACGACCCTCGGGTGCTCCTCGTGCTCCTCCGTGGTCTCGCAGTAGATCAAGATATCGTCGATAAACACCACTACAAACCCGTCCAACTCTTCCATGAAGACCTTGTTCATCAAGTTCATGAAGTAAGCGAGGGGCGTTGGTCGGCCCAAAAGAAACCACCACGAACTCGTACAAGCCGTAACGTGTGGTGAAGGTCGTCTTGGGAATATCCTCGCTCTCGGATCTTCATCCGTGGTAGCCCCGATCTCAAGTCGATCTTGGAGAAGAACTTTGCCCTTTTGAGCCTATCCAGCAAGTCCTCGATTCTGGGTAGCGGGTACTTGTTCTTGATTGTCATCGAGTTGAGCGTGCGGTAGTCTATGCACATCCTCTTTGTGCCATCTTTCTTCTCCACGAAGAGCACTGGTGAACCCCACGGTGAGGCACTCGGCCGTACAAACCCTTGCTCGAGCAACTTCTTGAGCTATTTCTTCAACTCGTCCAGCTCGTCGGACGACATCCGGTAAGGACTCTTTGCAAGGGGCCCCGCGCCCGCATCGGCTCAATCACAAACTCCACGTCCCGGTGCGGGGGTAACTCCGTAAGCTCCTCTCGGGAACACGTCCGAAAACTCGCAGACCACCGGGATTTTTTTCAATCTCTTTCCCACTCATGTTGCACATCACCGTAGCGGCCTTCGGACTCGTGGTTCGATCCGCACTATAGTTCCACTGGGGTGTTCTAGCTGTATAACTCTGGGGTTGCAAGAGACTACCCTGTTGTGCTTTGCCAACCAATCCATCCCTAGGATCACATCTATCCCGGTAGACTCCAAAACTGTCAAGTCTGCCGTGAACTGTTGCCCTTCAAACACCATCCTCACTCCCCTGCACTCTAACGTACTCCTCTTCTCTCCTAGCGGAGAGCTAGTCAAGATAGGCCTTGGTCGAGGCTTAGTTGGTAAAGACCTTTCTTTAACAAACTTGGTAGAAATATACGAAAACTGAGCTCCGCATCGAACAAACAAAACCGGTTGCCAAAACCGAGTCAACAAGAAACTCACCAAGTGTGACGTCGGGTGCGGCCGCCGCATCCTCGGTGGTGAGGTGGTTCGGACGGCCTCGTGTAGCCGGTGGCCGAGCGGTCCTCTGCTTGTGTACGGGGTGGGCCGTCCTCCTAGTGCCGGTGGCTTGGCCGGGGACCGGAACCGAGAGCCGCGGTTCCGACTCCCCCGTGGCGCTCGCCTGTGGACACTCGAACGACTTGTGCCCAACCCGACGGCGCTGAAGCAAGTCACCTTGGATCCGTCTCGCCGACCGCGGTGGTGGTCTCGGTTTCCGGCCGTTCCGTCCTCCACTCCCGCCCGGGTTGGCTCTCGCTCTCGCGGGCCGAGACCGAGTGACGTGGTGCCTCTGCCGTGACCGGTGGCCCCGAGCGTAACTCGTCCTCTCGCCTCGAGGTGGTCCCGAGCGTCCCCGCCCGGTCCGTGCGCTTGGACTTGCTTCCACGAACCTCCATGTACTCAAGCCTTGACCTCTCCACGATCGCTGCCTTGTCGATGATGGAGCGAAGTGTCGGGCAGTCGTGTGCGGACAAGTGGTGTGCCATCCCCTTGTGCAGCCCCTTCCCCGAACCCGCAGACTTTCTTCTTCTCTCGTGTCGGTGTCGTCGGCACGTACCTCATCGCCTCCCCGGTAGCGGTTGGCGTACTCCCGCACCGACATGTTACCCATCTTGAGGTGCCCGAACTCGTCGGCCTTCTCGTCCATCATCGCTCCTCGGGATGTGGTGGCTCCCGAAGGCCTCCACAAACTCGTCCCACCCGATGTGCAACGGTTCTCGGTGCGAGTCACGTAGCTATCCCACCACGCACCGGCCGTGCCGACCACCGGTGCGCGGCCGCGCTCACACACTCCTCCTCGGTGAGCTCGGTCGGCCTCCGCCTTCTTCTCAATCTCCCGTAACCGGTTGTCCGCGTCCATCGGGTCCGCCGAGTGGTCAAAAGTAGGCGGTCGCAAGCTTGTTGAAGTTCTCCACCTTCTTCTGGAAACCCTCTGGCGCGTTGCGGTTCTGACCCCTGTGGTTGTTGTTGTTGTTCTGAGCTAGCAACTGGGTGATCGTCTGCATCAGCTGAGTCTGCACTGCCATCACGTCGGCCAAGTTCGGGGGAGGTGGCGGTGGTGGCACCTCGTGTCCCCCGAGCCCGGCCCGCTCCTCCCTCGGCCGGGGTACCTACTCATGCTCGAGCTCCTCGCTCCCCGAGCTCCCTCGTCATCGTGCGCGGCTCCTCGACCGCCAACTCGGCCTCCTCGGCCCCCGCGGCCCGCCGGGCCTCCGCGGAGCCCGCCTCGTGGCGCGTGACCTCCACAGCGTTCGCGGCCCCTCGCTCCCGCTGGGTTCGGGGCATCCTCCCCTCCGTCGTCCCCAGCGACCTCCTCGAAACGGGCCAGGAGTCGCCCGGACCTCCTTGCTCCCGACATCTGTTCCAGTTGCAAGAGTCAGTAGTGGTAGGGAGAATATAATTATTAAGGTTATTAACTATAAAGGAGTAATCCTGCTAACAATCAAAGAATTCATACAGACATAAAGAAGCATGAAATCCGAGAAAAACCATGAAGATCCATGTCACTCAATCAATGCCACCATACAAAAGGGGTGCACCTCGAGGTTTACTCCAACGACCTTCGAGGGTACACGGCAACACATCACGCTAACGCATGGTACATCATGGGGTAGCTACTACAGGCATGACAACATAAGCGGCAGCATGACATCTAACTCATTACATCGACTCAGAATCTACTGCTAGATCTCTACTCTCATCCCTGAGTACTCTGAGGTGCCTCTGAGCTGGTGTCTGGTGGAACCGAGTAGAACGGCGGTGAGTGAGTCCCTGGGTAACCCGGCACCCTGATCGCCGGTCCTCCGTGGTAGTCTCGGGTATCCTGAAGAGCACGGTCCATCTCTGCTGTGTCCTGAGAACCTCTCGGGTACGGGCGCACACGTGGTAGGAGTGTCGGGGGTAGCTCGAAGGTCTCTCCGTCCCCGCCGTGGCCTCTTCTTAGGGGGTAGCTGCGCGGAGAGCTCCTCCAACTCTCTCAGCCTCTGCTGGTCGGAACGCTCCCAGGCCGTGCGGGTCCTGGCTGCTCGGTCTCTCTCCTCGTAGACCAGTCCACCGAGGTAACACAAGTGGTGGTAGTTGTGTCGACTCGCCTCCTGAAGATCCCACATCTTTACTTGATAGTCAGCTGCTGCAGCTCCAACCGACTCCAACTGGTCCCTCGCCTCTGCAAGCCTCACTCTGTCCTCACGCGTGGCCTCCACTGTAGCCCGGTGCAACTCCTGCTCTGTCCTCAGCCGTGCCTCCAGTGTAGCGATCCTCCTGGCGTCCCTCTCGGTGCTGGCTCCGGCTGCCGCCAACGCGCATGCCGGCCTCTCCGTTCCTCGGTGCGACTCCTCCAACCGGTCGAGCAAATCCTCTCTCTCCATCTCCGAGGTCCCGAACCCGCCGGACTACCATCCCACTTCCACCTCGGGTACGCGATCTCACCGTCTCCGAGAAAAGCGCCCGGTCCCGAGCCGGGATGCACCGTCCGGCCGTGAGCATCATCTTGTCCTCCTCCACCGAAGTCACCTCAAGGTACCGCGCTCGGTCGCTCGTGTCCCGCCGGCTCGGGTCGTAGACTCGTCGGAAGCACGGCCGAACGGGGTGTCCTTAAGATTCTCCCCCAACCGGACACAAACCATCTTGAGAGCTTGGTGTGCGCTAGACCGGTGTGCCTCCATGGTCGAACTCTCGTAGCAAAGGCACCTTGACCTCCTTGAACTCGGCACCCGTGGGTCCGCCGTAGCGTAACGGTCGAAAAGTGGCGGCATCGCTCCATGTGCCCCATGGTCCTCCCCTTGTAGCCGACTTGGTCGGTCCCCACTCCCGTGCCTCCGTGCACTCCCTCGGCAAGCGGCGAAGCCTCCGTACCACCTCGCCGTCCGACTCCGGAGGAACCCATGCTCTCTCCGCCATCCGCACAACGTTGTTAGAGCGTAGTTAGTAAGGTAGTTAGTGAAAGTTAATCAATGTAATGCATATATATAAGTATAGATATATACATACGGAAGCCAAGGGGGGGTTTATATAAAGTTTCAAGGTTCAGAAACGGCTTCCTAAACTATCGACCAATCCTGAGGCTCGTCCTACAGTCAAGCATGGCTCTGGTACCAACTGAAACGACCCGGATTTCCTCGGACGGAAACCCGACTCTTAGCACCTCGGTGGTAGTCCCAGGAGGGCTACCACGTGCAATCCCTGTCTCAGCGATGCCAAATCCATACAAAAAGATAAAAACAGCAATTGAAGAGTACAACATTTATTTTATTACATTAATCAGAGTACATCTCTTCGGCACATGCCGGGTACAAGTCCATCGGGACTGAATCAAACATAAATAAAACGTCTAGCAGCGGCTCCATGAAAGCGCGGGAAACTCCATATCCGCAGGCAGCTCAAGTGTAGGAAGAGCTCTAGTCCACCCAACCGTCGTTGTCGAAGTCGTAGTCCGGCTCTGCGTCAGAGGCACCAGGGTCTACCCGATAAGCGGGTAGGTCATGTCGACTTCCCAACAAAGAGGCTAAAGCGGTGTATATTCTATTATGCATGAGGTATCCCTAATGCCGGCCGTAGAAAGCTTAAGCAAAGCAAGCATTGCAACGTACAAGGTGAGCAGAATACAGCTAGGAGGTCCACACCTCGGGGAAGCTTCCGCTTCCGAGGTCGACACCTCGGGGGTCGACACCCCGCTCAAGGAAAACCACACTAAAACTCTGGATCTCAACCACGATCCAGATCCCAACTCTCATTTGCGATGTGGGGCCCACCTGCTCCTATCCCCACATCTCAACGGCCGAAGCCGGGCTCACACACTCGGGGGAGAGAAGAAGCACAAGAGAAGTGTAGCTAGTCAGGTGAGAGATCGAAAGACTCCGTCCATAACCGGTGGACACGGACTATAGCTATAGGTTTAACACTCTACGAGAGGTTGTACAACCGTACCCGCCCGAATAGGACCGGAACCGGCCGTCACCGTGTCCGACCCTACCATACGGCCGAAGGCCAAGTAAGTGGATAGTACCCTCCCGCGTCTCCGAGCTCCGGCCCCGCCCCCTCCACGGCGGAGCTCATACTACCCGCGAGAGGTCCCTCGAAGCCGTGGAACCCCTTCCCCCGGCCTCGCCAGGGCAAAGTCTACTAAGGAGGGAAAGACCACTCCCGACACGATCACACCGATCCTCCTACGGAGGGGTGCTATCCACTACAAGTCTCACCCCGCACCCCCCGCCCAATACAAGGCGGGCGGTCCGTACGAAAATAGTCATCCGAAGCAAGGTCATCCGACAATCGTCCCTAAGGGGCCGAGAGCGAGCACTCACCATCTCCATCCCACACGACACGACCCTCGGGTAAGAGGCCGATCGCATCTTCCCTCGGCGGCCGTTCACAAGTAACCAAGCGGCTCGCCCCCGCCAAAACACGGCAAGGAGATACGCACCCGAACGCACGCTAGAGACACACCGAGATATCCCCATCTCAGTCCAAACCCAGAGTACCATCCATAATCAAGCAACAAAAGTATGGATAGTTGAGGTAAGGGACTAGCTAAGGGTCCGTAGCTAGTCCCGCGGGTAGTAGAACAAGGAAACAGGGTATAACAAAGCATCAAGGCATGGCTAATAAACGGGTTATGCAATTCATCAGATCAATGCATTAAAGTAAAGCACTAGCAGACTATTCAACAACATGGGATCTACATGGTTGGGAGTGACATGACACCTTCGTTGCCGTTGAAGCGACGGCCGTCCGGGAAATGCAGGTGTACTCGGGGTCCTCCGTGTCCTCCCCCGGTCGAAGCTCGGGTCCGCGGCACGAGATTCGACGCGAAAATAAGAATACGGAGCACAACTAAGCAATAACTCCAAATAAGAACCAATTTTAGAAGATCCAAAAGAACCCAAACTACCTACAACCAGACAAGGTTTCGAAATTACGGATTTATAGAAATTAGTTTTATATTTCTCGAGCTTTCTATAAAAAGTTATGAATTTTTATAGGTTAAAACCATTTATTAGGAATTCTGGAAATTAATCAAGAAAAAGAAAATGAATTTTTTAGAAACGATGCCGCCGACGCGTCGGCACGATGTCGGCGGCCGCCGGTGGTCGGGCCGGGATGGGCCGGAAGCATCTCCCGGGCCGTGGGGGCCCGGTGGGCTTGGCCCCCATCGTTGGTGGGATTACGGCCCAAAAGAACTACACAACACAACCCACTAGATGCAGTGACCGAAGTCCGATAAACACCCTTCATCTCCCATCCCGAGGCCGGGCCGGCGGCCCGCGAGAAGTTAGCCGGGCTTAGGGCCCCGGATCGGCCGACGGCCCACCTCCGAGCTAAAATGGGTTCGCCGAACACCGCCCTCCGGTGCTCGACGATATGCCCGGCCGGCGCGGCGGCCGCGCGGCGCGCCGCCGAGGACCGGCGCGCCGGGCAACTCCACGGCGTGGTCGAAGCCAAGGCGCGCGGGGTGCGGCCGGCTGGGACTCACGCGCACATACACGCGCGAAAAGCGTCCTCGGCTCGAAGGCCGGCCCTCAACTCGCATTGGAACGTGCCACCGCGGCGGCTCGCCCGGTACACGGCGCGGCGTGGTTGACGTCCCCGCACACCGGACCGCCGGCTCCCTCACGAGCACCGGCAACGGCCCCGGTCGGCGCGGCCCGCCTTGGCGCCGGGGGGTGCGCTCGTCTCCGCCACCGCGCGCTCCCTACCGCGCAAACCAAAACGGCGCCACGGCCAAGACACCGGACCCGAGGCGCGACGCGCGCTCGCCGCAGAGCACGACGGTGTGGCGCGAGGTAGCCCTCGGTCCTTCCAACCAAACAACCCAAGTTCCGGCCTTAGCGAGTGCATTCGGTCGTCGCGACCCGGGTGGCCACGGCTCCAAGACCTCGCCGGCAAGGCGCGACGGACGCCGTTCATGGGGAAACAGCGGCGCGACACGCTCGGGAAGCGGCGGCTCGAAGCGCGCCCACGGACAAGAACGAGATACGAGACCGGGTGCAAGGAGAAGGGGGTGGCCACGATGCTCGCAGCGCGGGTCGGCGGTGTAGTCGTCGCAGCTTGGCGTGGGCGGCGGCGCGACGTCGGTGTCCACGGCGGCGTCCACCCGGGCCGGCTCCTCCGCGGTCATGAACGGCGCCTCCTCGTCCGGCTCCTCGCGTCCCCCGTAAGCCTCGGCGCCGACGCGCCGGCGCGGCGCACCTTCTTCCACCGCCCCTCCTCTTCCTCTACTCTCCCCTTCTTCTCCCCTATCGGCGGCGCGGCTGCGGAAAGGGGGGGCAAAACCCCAACGTGGGTTGGTGGCGGTGGACTACCGCCTCTCGGCCCTCCCCCCCTTTGAACCCGGCGCCACAAGGGACGAGGCGAAATCCCCGGGCCGCCCGGCTTGGACCGCCGGCGCCCGTGGGCGCGCGCCGCTCGCTCTCTCTACGCGACCGAGGACACAGGGGCAAGGCGCGGGGGGCAAAAGGGGGCTTTTCCTCCCCCCGGCCCCGCTCGATTCGCGCGCGCGGCGCGCCCGGCCCCTCGGCGTGCGTGCCGCCGGGCGGTCCGGCCGCGCCCGCCCCGCGTGCGGTGTGGCGAGACCGACGGCGCAAGGCCGGTTCGGTACGCCGGCGGGGTTGGTGAGGATAGGGATGCTGACACGCGGGCCCCACATGGCAGAGATAGAGGGGGAGGGTATGGCTGTAGCGCGGCGTAGCTGGGCCGAAAGGGTACGTGGGCTGGGCCGGTTGGATTAGAAATGAAGGAAGAAGCGGCCCGGTTCACAGGTTTGTCATTTGCAAATAAAAAGAATAAGCTTTGAACTAGGGTTAGAATTAGAGTTTGAATTTGATTCCCACTCAAATTCAAACTTCACACATTTGAACTCCAAAAGAACCAGAGAAAAACCAACTCGCATATTTTACCATAATTTAAATTTATGTTTTTATAAATGGGCTAAATTGGTGGAGAATTCGAGAGAAGGGCTAGCAATTTGGCTCAAAACCTGATAGCACTCAAGTTCAAGCAAAAAGTTTTAATTTTTCGCAAAAAATTACACACCTAAATTCCCGGGTTGTTACACGCCCGATCATCCATCCCTCTCAACAAGATCTCTCCATGAAGCTCTCTTGCTAGTCCTATGGAAAACCTAAGGAAAATAGGAAGGAAAATGGGAAAACAAATGAGCTAGGGTTCCAAGAGTTGGCTGCCATCCTCTCACCTCTTGGGTTATATGGAGGCAACCGAATGTCTAAAATGCCCTTTCCTAATAACTAGGGATACAAGCCCCTCAAGGGCGGATTTGGAAGTCTTCATGTCTTCACCATCGGACGGTTGCCCGGCGACCGCATCCTGCGTAGCCTTGACGCAAGCCATGCGATCCCGACGTGTGTCCTCCGCTTAGAAGTCTCCAGACTGCGTCGTCGCACACCGGTCAGACCGGTCAGACCCACCGGTCAGACCGGTCTGGCACTGCTGCAGCACCGTCTTCGGTTATTCGGTCTTGGCTTTGTGGATCAACCAAGGAACCCAGTGGTTTTCTGGTGAACCACCGGAAACCCCGCGAACTCGGTGTAGCCTCCGCCAATCTCCACTCATGACTCGGCTCCCCGTAGTCCCGGCTTGACCTTGGTTTTGAGGCTCAACCAAGAAACCGTCCATGACTTCATCTTGCTGTTCATGCCACCATGCGGCCCGCACTTGACCCCGCTGGCCACCGGGTCCCTCGAACGAAGCCTACTTGTCTTCTCCACACCTGGAGGCCTCACCGGCGAAGACCTTTCGCGCTTGTTCTTCACCTGCACCAACACCAGTCAAGCCGCAACCTGCACCTGCAATACTTAGCCAAGAATGAGTCCACACAACGTTGTCAATCACTCATCACACAAGGAGGCGACCATCCACCGATCCTCGAACCACACATGGTCCTCATAGTGGGGCACCGCCATGAACTTGGCGATGGCCGGTCTGCCGAGGATGGCGTGGTAGGATGTCTCGAAGTCCGCGACCTCGAACTTGATGTACTCAGTACGATAGTTGTCCCGAGATTCCCCGAAGGTAACTAGCAGGACCACTGGGCCCAGTGGGATAGCCGCGTTACCGGGGACGATGCCGTAGAAAGGCGTGTTGCTCTTGGTGAGCATGTGGGTGATGTCGAGCTTCATCTTCTTCAAGGTCTTGGTGAAAAGGACGTTGAGCCCGCTTCCACCGTCGATGAGGACCTTGTTGAGCTTGGAGCCCGCGACCACCGGCTTCAGGACGAGAGGGAACCGCCCTGGTTCGGAGAAGCTGGTCCATTGATCCGCGCGGGAGAAGGTAATGGGTACCTCCGACCACCTGAGAGGGGTCGGGACCGCTGATTCAATGCTCATGACTTCTCGACGGATAGCCTTTTGCTCCCGCCTGCTGGGTAGTCCGCTGAAGAGGACGTTGACAGTCTTGTCGGGTTCCTGGAACTCGCCGTTGTCTCCGTCGTTCTTCTTCTTGCCTTTCTTGTTGTGAGGCTGCGGTGGCTCTGGAGTACTCTTGAGTGCTCGCCCGAGCTGGTAGCACCGCCGGTAGTGTGGTTGCCGTCCGGATGCCACGGGCACTTCTCCTTCAACAAGTCTTTGAAGCCGCCGAATTCTTTTTCGAGTTCTCCTTCGCGGGAGGCGCCGGATAGCCACGACAGTGTTGTCTGGCTTGCGCTTGCGGTTGGGACCCGAGTAGTTGTTGTTGTTGCGGCGACCGCCTTGGTTCCCGTTGTTGCCGCTGCCGCCGCCCGCGTTTTGCTTGCTCTTGCCACGGATGGCATCGTACTTGGCGTTGGCCTTGTCTTCTTCATCTGCCCAGGACGTGATCATGTCCTTGAGGTGGGGGATGGACTAGGGGCGGCGACGACCGAAGTCTTCAAATGTGCGGCGGTGGTAGAGGCCGTCTTGGAAGAGGTCGATGACCTCCTTGTCGGTGACGTTGACTACGGTAGCGCGCTTGTCGAAGAAGCGGCGCATGTACTTGCGGAGGGTCTCGCCTTGTTCCTGCTTGACCATGGCCGTGTCCATGCGAGTACCCGATCGGCCCATGGCGCCCGCGAAGTTGCCCGGTGAACTCGTTCCCTTCGGCTCGGTCCCACTTGTCGATCGAGTGCTTGTCCGGCCGACTCGAGCCATGTGAGTGGAGCTTGGTCCAACGAGAAGGGAAGTAGAGGCACTTGGTGTCGTTGTTGCCGCCGCCGTTCTCGATGGAGAGGGCGTAGCACCCGAGCCACCGGATGGGGGTTCGCTTCACGTCGTACTTGGTGATCCCCAAAGGCTTAAACTTTTCGGGGAGGAGCAAGTTGCGAAGCCGAGGTGAGAAGGCGGGGAAGCTCGTCGTTGTCGTCTACGGTGGCCGACTTCTTCCGTCGGGGAGCCTCCCTCAATCTTCGGCGGGCGTCGTAGGCGCCCCCGTGAGGCACCGGAGGCGTGGTCGTTCGCGTGGTCACGACCGCCGCGATTGCCGCTGCCGCCGGCCCTCCTGTTGGCTCCGTGGTTGGAGCTTCCGTCGTCGCTTCCGCCGCCGTCAGGATCGCGGCCGCCGCCGTCAGGATCGCGGCCGCCGTCGTGAGGAGCATGGTGAGGGACAACCTCACGATTGCTGTTGCCATGCTGTGAGGGTCCGCCGACGTTCGCACGAGTACGGTTGGGCTGAGCCGGCAGCTCAGCTCGAGTACGGTTGCGGCCAAGGTCAGCGCTGCGACTTGTAGCTTCGTTGTCGCGGTTCCTGGCAGGAGGAGGCTGGTTGACCCTGTTGTCGACCCACATGAAGTAGGCGTCTTCAGCGAGCTTGGCGATGACTTCTCCGGCGCGTATTCCCTGAGCCTGGCGTGCGATCGCTGTGATCGACATGAGGCACTGCTCGGGGGTAGTGTGTACTCTACTCTCGACCGCCTTGAGAGCTTCCGCAAGGTTGCGGATGGGGAGGTTGTCCCTGAGATGCCGGCGCCGTTCGTTGCGTTTCCTATTACGCTCACGTCGAGCATTCCTGTTGGCGGCGGTCTCGTCTGCAGGTGCATTAGCGGACAGCTCGTCTGCGGAGATGTCCTCAAGGTACTTGTCTGTAGACGTCCCTGATGGGATGGGGGTGTCGCCGGCAGCCATGAAGACTTGGCGATCAGGGTTGCCAAGGCTGGACTCAGAGCTCGCCACCTCAGTTGGAGTGTACGAGTCAGCCCGGGCAAGTGGTGTTCCCTCCTGGAACGGGAGCGAGTCGAGGTAGGCGACGTAGCGTGAGTCTCCACTTATCAAGTCCGCAGGCTTGCAGTCTGGCCAGTAGACGAATCTTCCGGCGGGCGTGGACGTTATAACCAGCCCAGAGGCCGGGCCTGATAAGGGATGCTCAGCAGTATTGTCCTCGGACTCGGGATCCTCTGGGTCCGACCCGAAGTCGAACTCGTATGCGGAATCCGAGTAGAACCCGGAGAGGGGGTTGGAGTCCGAAGCGTGGCCGGGGGCGGTGTCGGAGTCCGAGTTGTACTCAGGTACGGGCTCCTTGCCGGCCCGGCGCGAAGAGGGAGCCCCCGTGCGGGCCCTGCAGGGGTTGTGGGGGCCGCGCATGGGGCGCTCGCGGGGTGGGGTCACCACATGCGATGGCTGAGCAGCCGGCTCGCATGCGATAGCCCATGGAGACGTCGAGTTCGAGTTGGAAATGGACTCGAGCTCGAAGTCGGCGTGATGGTTGAAAAGCAAAATTTCGCCGAACTTGCCAGCGAGTTCGCCAGTGACAACTTCAGGAAGCGTCATGAAGCCGGTCTCCGGGTTGGGCTGCATGGTGAGGCGACGGTGGAAGGATCATGCGCCGTCAGCAGTGCAGACCCAAGCGCCGAAAACGAAGGTGTCGCCGCGGTTGAAGGCAACGGTTGGCTTGAAGTAAACAGGAGTCGTCGAGTTCGCCATGTGATCTCGGGCGAGAGCCCCTACCTGGTGCGCCAGCTGTTGGTGTTTTAGACCGGCAACCTACTAAGGGGAGTACCCGAAGTAGATGAATGTGGCCTCGCCGAGATCGATAACTCGAAGGAAGAGACACGTGGCACACAATTTAGACAGGTTCAGGCCGCGAGGTGCGTAATACCCTACGTCCTGTAAGCTGCGTAGCTCTGGATTGATTGGGTACGATTACAAGATGGTACAATTGTACGCCGTGAGATGAGATGATGAGAGAAAGGTCCCTGCCTCGCCTTATATAGTCGGGAGCGAGGGTTACAAGTCGGAATAGGGAGAGAGAGTACTAGTCGAGTACGTCTAGGAGTCTTCCATACAATGCGGGACATGTACGAGCCTTCCCTAACCGAGTACTTCTCCTCTGTAGTCCTTGTGCTTCACGCCATCAGGTGCCGTGCAGCGCAAGCCGGGTAGTCCAAGGGGCCCACCGAGTTGTCGGTCCTGGTACCCACCGAGGTATTGGGTCCAGGGAGGTCCATACGACACGTGGCACACAATTTAGACAGGTTCGGGCCGCGAGGTGCGTAATACCCTACGTCCTGTATGCTGCGTAGCTCTGGATTGATTGGGTACGATTACAAGATGATGCAATCTTACGCCGTGAGATGAGATGATCAAGAGAGGGGTCCCTGCCTCGCCTTATATAGTTCGGGAGGTAGGGTTACAAGTCGGTTTAAGGAGAGAGTACTAGTCGAGTATGTCTAGGAGTCCTCTATACAGTGCGGGACATGTACAACTTCCTAACCGAGTACTTCTCCTCTGTAGTCCTTGTGCTTCACGCCATTAGGTACCGTGCAACGCAAGTCAGGTAGTCCCAGGGGCCCACCGAGTAGTCGGTCCTGGTACCCATCGAGGTAGTGGGCCCAGGGTGGTCCATACGACAAGCCCCCGAGTACTTTGTAGTCGAGAAGGATAGCTTCAAGTAGTCTTGACGGCCTTAACGAGTAGTCCTCAAGCGTCCCCGAGTACTACAAGTCAAAAGTCCTCAAGAGTAGTCGAAGCATCCCGAGGCTGGAATGTACTCCAGCTGATGTTTGAGCAATCCTGAAGTCTTCTCGAGTAGTCCCAAGCGTCCTCGAGTGCTGCCCTTGAAGGTCTTCAGCAATGCCCGTGTTGTCTTGAAGCCGAAACTGATATGGAAGTGCAATTGCAAAATCGCACTCCATATGGAGTAGCCCCCGAGCCTTAGGTTGAGTTGTAGACTCTGGCTGAGGGTCTATCTGAAGTTTTGGCAAGATTATCCCGAAAAATCTGGAGAAAAAACCGAAGGACACGTGGCAGGGAGCCCCCGAGCCTTGAGTCGAGTACTTCCTCTCGAATTGAAGGGTCATCTTGTAGAATGTGTCCTGAGATGCTCTTGAGTCTTGCCGCTTCCCAGGAAGTTGAGTAGGAGTAGTCGAGCCTCCGAGGTGAGGCACGTCGACTAGTAGAATTTGAAAGGTCACGCGCGGCCGCTGAGTCAGCCGAGCGCAGAGTTATCCATCCGGCTGTTGAGGAGCCGCGTTGACTTATAAATAGAAGCCAAAACGCTTAGGGTTTTTCACCCTACGCAGCTGCATCCATTCCCAGCAGATCTAGCCAGGAATCGCCACTAGTGCGTACCGCCGCCGCTGAGTAGAGCTTAGATCCAGGTGCGCCGCCGTAGGAAGCCACCACTTCAGCCCCCGAGCGAATGCGCGTGAAGACACCGTGCACCTGGAGGATGAAGCCGTCTCCGTCGAAGACCACGAAGGCCGCCGGCGGAAAGAAGAGGGCCCGTGAAGAGGCCTCCGGATCTGCCGCGGGGACATCACCGCTGGTGTCCCCGCCGCGACCAGATCCAAACAGTGAATGGAAGAAGTCCAAGGTGAAGACTGAAGACTTGCTGGCCCTTCTCAACAGTGGATTCCTGCGGGAGAAGGAGGTGGACATGTGGAGGGCCGCCGCTGGGGATCCGTACCCCATAGAGAAGAATCCGGACGAGATCCCAATGTTCGCGCGGTTCGCGGAGCGCGGACTGTCTCTCCCGGCGAGCGACTTCTTCAAGGGGCTCATGGGGTACTACAGCGTCGAGTACCTCAACCTCAACCCCAACGGTATCTTCCACACCGCCGTCTTCGTACATTTTTGCGAAGCCTTTCTGGGGATCAAGCCCCATTGGATCTTGTTCCGGAAGTTCTTCCGGGTGAAGCCGCAACCCAGCACCAGCAACCCGCGAGTAGTCGGAGGAGCGGGGATCCAGATGAGGGAGGACGCCGCCGAGCAGTACCTCTCCTACAAGTTGATAGATTCCAACCAGGACTGGAAAGACAAGTGGTTCTACGTCACGAACCACCACCCAGAGCTGCCGAAGCCCAGCGGGAAGCAGCCCAAGCATCGTCCGTGGTGGAACTCGGAGCCGACGATGCAAGAAGGGCTCCAGCTGCCCGAGTTATTGGCGAGTATCAAGGCGCTGAGGGAAGCCGAGCTGAGGGCCGAGCACGTGGCCTTCAGCTTCATGAAGCGCAGGGTGCAGCCGCTGATGGCTCGCGACATCCTGGGGTACGAGTACACCGGCGATGACGACACGTCGCGAATGCCTGGAGATGAAGTCGACGATGACGACGACATTGTTGATAGGCTGGCCCGGATCTTCAAAGATATGCCGGCGTACACACCGTGCCCCGTACCAGAGTTCTCCGCCGTGCGCCCACCAAAAGAGGTTAGTAGCTGCATCCGTTGTCGAGTACTCATTGCATGAGAGTAGTTGCACCGATGAGTTGTTCTTCTTGCAGGATGACTTGACGAAGTTCGTCTCCGAGCCGCCTTCGCCTCCCCAGCTAGTCGAGGTCCCAGAGGAAGGGAGGGCCAGGACCAAGGAGCGGCGAGAAGTCGGCGAGGGAGACGACACAATTGTCGTGGAAGACACGTCCGATGAGGACGACGATGAGGAGACGTTGCAGGACCGCTTCCAGCTGCGGTCGAGGTTCAGCCATCCTGGCTTACCTCACATCCCTCTCGTTCAGGATCAGCCGACTAGCCTGGAGGCTAGTCTGCCCGTGCCGCCGAGGAAGCCGCGCAATGTGGCCTGGAAGCGTGTGGCCAAGAAGTTAAAGGTCACGGAGACCACGTCCCAAGAGGTAAGCCGCCTTGAGTAGTGTAGTCGAGTACTGATGTCTTGAGTTCATGTGTTGACGATGAAGTTTCCTTGCTTGCAGGAGATGTCGCCTTCCGAGCTCGTTGAGCAGGGAGACGAAGGCGTCTGGGACACGGTGGGGGAGGCAACTAGTAGTCGCAGCTCAGCCCCCACTGTCGAAGAGCTTTTGGCGCAGATGGAGCGCCAGCCCCCTGTTGCTCAGGGGAGCACAGAACCCGTTGCTGCTGCTTCGGAAGAGGCAGCGGCCACAGAGGCGCAAGAGGAGGCGCTTGCCGAGGCGGGACTGGTCGACATCGCCAGTATCCTCGGCACCCCGACCGTGACGGTAGTCCGGTCAAGCTTGTGTTGATTCTTCCCGAGTAGTACTTGATGTGGCAGTCGTACTTGATTGACAACCGACTTGTGTACTCTGCAGGAAATCGACGGACCTATCCTGGGAGGGGGATGAACCCGCTGCAGCGGTGGCGGAGGAAGAAGCCGCGCTGCCCGCTGAGGAGTCCGCTCCCGCCCCTCAGGTTGAGCCCGAGGCGCCGACCGCTGAGGCTACGCTGCCCGAGGCCAGCGTCGTTGAAGGTAACTACTCTCTCAAGTAGAGTTAGCCTAGAAGAGTAGTCGTAGTCGCCAGTTATGACTGATGCACTTGTTTGCTGTCAACAGGTGCTGAGGCCGAGGGAAGCGAGATCCCATCGGCAGTGCCTGTAGAGGATGTGGCACCGGGAACTCAGGAGGCTGCCGTAAAAGCCCCCGAGCCGATGGAGGTGGCCGCCGGAGAAGCCGCCACGATGACTGGAGGAGGAGGGGACGACGCGCTGCCAGAACCCGCTCTGGAGGTGGTCGTCTGCTCGCCGGAGATCCAGGATGCGGAGCCAATCCGCTTGGCACCGATGACCAAAGCCGCTATGAGTAGTCGTGGCGGGATCGAGTTGTTGGCAGATGATCTCATTGACCCGGCGACGGTGGCTCGGCACCTGGAAGCGGTGCGCCAAGCCGAGCAATGGATGAAGGTGAGTAGTCATAACCCTTGAGTAGTCAATCCTTTAGCGTTGAGTACCCATCTGGTGTGTGATGTCTGCGCAGGACGTCGCTGAGAGGTCCCGCCTGAAGTCGGAGATGCTCCAAGGGTACGGCGACACAGTGCTCCAGGCCGAGACATTGGAGGAGCAACTCGTGAAGTCCCGGAAGCACGCCGCCGCCATGCAGTCAAAGCTGGACACCGCCTTCGCCAAGTACCACAATGATGTCCAAGAGATGCAGGCGAAGAGCGACGACTTGGTGCGGAAGAACAAGTCCCTCCGCAACAAGAACAAAGGTACACCATTGTCTTGTTGAGTACTTGTTTGGAGGTCGAGAGGTAGTCTGACCCGCTGTGCCTTGTTGATTGCAGAGCTTGAAACTTGAGTTGATCAGCTGAAGGCTTGGGAGACTGATCTGAAGAACCTTTTCTACCGGGAGCAGGAGGCCCGCCAAGTACTGGAGTATGATTATAAGGAGCTTGCTTATGAGTGCGACAAGCACATGGAGCTCCGTATTGCATCAGACCGTGACCTCGTCAACTGCTACAAATCATTGCTGAAGCTGAACGAGGATTGCGAGAAGCTACGGGCCCAGCTCAAGGAACTTGAAGAAGCCGCACTCCCTATCGCGAGGCTACTGGTGCCTCATCCGGGCGGTCCCAAGATAGCGCTGCTCGTGGACCGGTTGAAGGAAGCCCCCAGCCGATTGGCGGCCTACTTGAAGCATTTGGCGAAGTCGATCCCGAACCAAGTGCTGGCCTTCATGAAGTCGTACTTCCCGAAGGCTCCCGTAGATGTAGTCGCCGGCACACTAGCCGCCAACTGCACTGACGAGCAGTATGCGGAGCTGCTGGAGTAGATGGCGCCTATTGCAGATCAAGTCACCGAGAAACTTAATCTCCAGTAGTCTTGTAATAGTTAGCTCGTAGCAGTAGTTGTACAAAAACAATTGTAATGAAATTGTTTAAGTATGAATGAAGAAAAACTTCCATCAATGAGTACTCGTTGTCGCGGTCTTTGAGTGCGGAGTCCCATCGCGGAGTTGTCGCGAGTAGTCGTACTCGGCAGTAGTCCCGTTGAGGGAGGAAGACAGTAAAGTAGTTGATGAATAATCAAACTTTATTACTGAAGAAGTACACCTGGATGGCCAGGGCCGTAGTTACAGAGTAGTCGCCAGGACCCGGAGGCTGCCTACGGCTAAGTAGTGCTAGGGCGTGTAGCCGCTTACAGCAGTAGATCCGTAAGTAGCCGTATAGGCTGGATCTAGAAGTACATGGTCTCTCAGTAGACCGCTGCTAGAGTCCTTTGTCGCTCGTCGCAGGCCAGGATCCGTAGGTAGCCGCATGGGCTGGATTCTGGAGAGGAGTAGTCCGGAGACTGGTGCCTGGACCCGGAGGCCGCTTACAGCGAAGAGGTAGTCCGGAGCCGTTGCACGGACCCGGAGGCTGCTTACGGCGGAGGGGTCTTGATGTAGTCTGTAGACTTGAGCCCAGGGTAGTCGTGCAGACTAGGCATAGAACCAACAGAGTTGATCGACGTTCCACGAGTTGTTGACGTCTTCACCTTCAAGTGTCTGGAGGCGGTAGGAGCCCGGTCCGGTCACCTTTGCGACTGTGAAGGGGCCTTCCCAGGGCGAGATGAGCTTGTGTAGTCCTTCCGTGTTCTGGATGCGACGGAGGACAAGATCACCAACGTTGAAGGAGCGTTACTTGACGTTGCGATCGTGGTAGCATTGGATACCCTCCAGGTACCTTGCTGATTGGACGAGGGCAGCGCAGTGAGCTTCTTTGAGCCCGTCGATGTCAACTCATCTGCTGTCTTCAGAGACGCCTTCGTCGTAGTGCTCCACTGCTGGTGAATCCCATATGACATCAGCAGGGAGGATTGCTTCAGAGCCATAGACCAGGAAGTATAGAGATTGCCCCGTTGGCTTGGAGGGCTGAGTACGTAGCCCCCAGAGTGCATTGGGTAGTTCCTTGATCCACTTGCCTCCTTTTAGAGTTAGCAGCGTCGTGTAGCCGCTTCTTTAGAGCGTCGAGCACCATCCCGTTGGCGCGCTCGACTTGTCCATTGGCCCTAGGATGGGCGGCGAGACGTATCGGACGTCGATCCCGCTGTTCTCGCAGGTACTCCCGGGATCGGTGGTTGTTGAAGTTGGAGCCCAGATCCGTGATGATGCGATGGGGTAGTCCGTAGCGATGCACGAGTTCATCCAGGAAGTCGAGTACTCTGTCAGCCTTGGGGCATGTGACCGGATTGACCTCGATCCACTTGGTGAACTTGTTGATGGCCACCAATACTCTGTTGAATCCACCTGGCGCAGTTGGTAGTGGCCCAATCATGTTGAGCCCCCAGCAGGCGAAAGGCCAGGTTGGCGGCATGGTGACTAGCTTGTAGGCTGGGACGTGTTGCTGCTTGGCGAAGTACTGGCACCCTTGGCACCTTCTGACGAGTTCTTCGACGTCGCCCAGAGCTGTGGGCCAGTAGAAAGCTCGTCAGAAGGCCTTGCTGACCAGCGTGCGAAAGGACGCGTGGTTGCCGCAGACGCCCTTGTGGATCTCCTCCAAGATGTCCTTGCCTTCTTGTTTGGGGACACACTTCATGAGTACTCCGGAAGATGCATGTTGACGGTGAATTTCCGTCAACATAGAGTACTTGTTATACATTGGTTTTGATTATGATTTGCAACTAACCCGCCACTAGGCATACTAATGATATAGCAAGTTCACACATGCATGTCGATTTTGGAGTTTGTTGTTTACGCAGGAAATTAACGTTAAAGAGGAGACTTTCGGGATAATTTCATCAAGCACTTCAAGAGAAGATCATGAAGCCCGTCACAAGTCAAGACACGAAGTGAACAAGACTCCAAACAACCCAAGGACCGAAGAATCAACACGCAAAACTCGGGGACTTGGCCCGAGAGATATTCTCGCAGCTCGGGACAGCATGATCTTTCGGTACAGATTCGGAGACTTAAAAGGTCTTTAATGGCAAAAGTTTGACTACCAAAGTTGTGGGCCTCGACGATACCCTCGATTTGGACATGTGGAAGGCCCAATTCGGATAAGGGAGCTAGGAGATATAGCCCCCGAAATCCCTGCTGCGCAGTCAGTCCGAAATCAGAACAGATTATCTTCCATAATCTTCCAAGGCCGATTTGGAGATCTTATGTTCGTTTTTAAGGAAAGAAATGAATACCAAAGTTGAAGATAATTTCGTGGCACACAACCAGGACACCGAATTTGCATTATTTAGAGTTCGTACGTGGGAGATATGGCCCGGAAATGAAGGATCGCGAATCGGGAAAATCTGGCTGATTTTATGGAAACCAAGTTTGCTTCTCTCCCAAGGAGGATCTCGTGCAAGGCAAGGTGGAGCACGCCCAAAGGCAGCCCAAGGACATAAATACAACCGCCTAGGCGCCCCAAGATGGTTACCCATCGAACAAATCAT
Organism: Cenchrus americanus; assembly: GCA_947561735.1. Lineage (NCBI taxonomy): Eukaryota > Viridiplantae > Streptophyta > Magnoliopsida > Poales > Poaceae > Cenchrus > Cenchrus americanus. The sequence goes on from OX387240.1 coordinate 141,806,732, forward strand.
CCTACCGACGCCATTGACCAGAACACCACCGCCGCAATATGAGGGAGAGAGTTAGATGAGCTCGTCGCAAGGATCAACGCCAGCGGAGAGAAGGAAGCAAGAGGAGGACTCCAAGCCGCTGGCCTAGGGGTGTTCCCAAGCTCCATCGCCGCCATCTTCATCGACAACATTCTCCGGAGTCTCCATCACCCCTATGTGCTTCAATCCGTGTAAGATGATGGGGTAATGTCTCTGTTCATCCCTAGGATTAGATGGATACGTGCTATGTGATCGCTACTTGATTCGTGGTTTCAATCTATTGTTTTCATGTTGATGATGCTTTGATGATTAAGGTAGGCCACCGTGTTTTTTGGGCGTATGATATCCGCTACTCCCATAGATTCCATCAACATACCGTGTCCATCATAGGTCTAGTCACGAATACCTTCGCGTAGTGACAGTACGAGAGGAGGGAAAGGGCGAAACCGTGGTCACAACCCCTGGTAGATTGGTTTACCGCTTTCGTGTAGTAGATGCATACCATGTTATCCTAGATCCTAGGGAGGAAACGCTTATCTTTCCTGCTCACTCTCTTGTGTTCACCCCTTTACCATCTAGTTTAACCCTAGATTTGTTTGATCAACTTAACTTAGATTAACTTAGGTTAGATTGTCTTTACTTTTAGACTAATACTCTCTTTTAAAGGTTTCCTTAGTCAACTAGATTAGTACTTGGTTAAGCGCTAGTAATCCCCTTGCTCCGCGGATTGACAAGAACCTTGGGAATCCCGTGGTGAAAAAGGTGTAGGTCCGTACGCTTGCGGATCGTAGGTGGATACGAGTTTTATCCGTCAACAATGCACCCCGCCTGTATAGCTTGTCTCCGACGAGGACGTAGGACTTGGCGCGGCGGATGAGTTGCTCGGCCAAGTTCTTGTCCGAGGGAACCTTTTGCTCCCTGAGGTAGTCGATGAAGGGTTGCCTCCAGTCAACGTCAATCATCATGACCTCCTGGCCAGCTGGGGGATGCACTGGGACAGTGGTCGGTGGCGCCGGCTCCGGGATGGATGGCGCGTGAAGCTCGTGGACGAAGACACCCGCTGGTACTTGAGTGCGAGTAGAACCAAGCTTCGACAGGACGTCCGCTGCAACGTTGTTGTCGCGGACGATGTGGTGGAACTCGAGACCATATAACTTGTTCTCGAGCTTGCGGACTTCTAGGCAGTAGGCGTCCATGTTGTCCTTGTTGCGGTCCTAGGACTTGTTGACTTGGTTGATGACCACTGCGGAGTCGCCGTAGACTAGTAGCCGCTTGATGCCCAGTGAAGCCGCGAGGCGGAGCCCGTGTAGGAGAGCTTCGTACTCGGCTTCGTTGTTTGAGACCTTCCAGAAGATCTGCAGGACGTACTTGAGTTGTTCGCCTGTTGGAGAGATCAAGAGTACTCCTACACCTGTGCCCTCGAGGTTGAGTGAGCCGTCGAAGTACATCCCCCAGTGTTCTGGTCGATGGGTTGGGGTTGGTAGCTGATTCTCTCGCCACTCCGCTATGAAGTCGACTAGAGCTTGCGACTTGATGGCTGTGCATGGCTTGAAGTCGATGTTGAGGGCGCCGAGTTCGACTGCCCACTTGGAGATTCTTCCAGTAGCATCTTGGTTCCGCAGGATGTCACCGAGTGGGTAGTCGGTGACGACGGAGATCGAGTACTCCTGGAAGTAGTGTCGTAGCTTCCGTGAGGTGATGAGCACCGCGTACGAAGCTTCTATACGGGCCGGTAGCGTGTCTTGGATTCCGATAGGACCTCGGCCGACGAAGTAGGCCGGTCGCCCGGACCGGATAGGCATGGTCGTCTTCCCCGCCGCTCGACGATGATGGCGATCGACCACGTGAGTAGTTGCGGCGAGGTAGAGCGATGGGCGCTCGCTCGTGCGAGGAGCCGTGAGGACTGGTGGCTTCGATAGGAAGTCCTTGAGCTGGGCAAGGGCTTGGTCTGCCTCTGGAGTCCACACGAACTTCTCTTGGTGCTTGAGTAGTTTGAAGAAGGGGAGCCTGAGATGCTCCTGAGTCTTGTCGCTTCCCAGGTAATCGAGCAGAAGTAGCCGAGCCCTCGAGGTGAGGCGCGTCGACTAGTTGAAGTTGAAGAGTCACGCGCGGCCGCTGAGTCAGTCGAGCGCAAACTTATCCATCCAGCCGCTGGAGGGCCGCACTGACTTATAAATAAAAGCCAAATCCCTTAGTGTTTTTCACCCTACGCAGCTGTAGCCATTCCAAACACATCTTGGCCAGAAATCACCACCAGTGCGCGCCGCCTCCACTGAGTGAAGTGTAGATCCGAGCGCGCCGCCAGAGAGAGCCACCGCGGTAGTCCCCGAGCGAATGTGCGTGAAGACCCCGTGCACTTGGAGGATGAAGCCATCTCCGTCCAAGACCGCGAAGACCGCCGGCGGGAAGAAGAGGAGCCGTGACGAAGCCGCCGGATCTGCCGCGGGGACATCACCGCCGATGTCTCTACCGCGGCCAGATCCGAACTGCGAATGGAAGAAGTCGAAGGCGAAGACCGAAGACATGCTAGCCCTTCTCAACAGCGGATTCATCCAGGAGAAGGAGGTGGACATGTGGAGGGCCGCCGCCGGGGATCCGTACCCGATGGAGAAGAATGAAGACGAGATCCCGATGTTCGCGCGATTCGCGGAGCGCGGGCTCTCGCTCCCAGCGAGCAACTTCTTCAAGGGGCTCATGGGGTACTACGGCATCAAGTACCTCAACCTCAACCCCAACGGTATATTTCACACTACGGCAGTCTTCGTACATTTCGGCCGAAACTTTTCGGGGATCGGGCCCCATTGGATATTGTTCCGGAAGTTCTTCCGGTGAAGCCGCAACCAAGCGCCAAGCAACCCGCGGTAGTCGGAAGAGCGAGGAATCCGGATGCGGGAGGACGCCGCCGAGCAGTACCTCTCGTACAAGCTCATCGACTCCAACGAAGACTGGAAGGCCAAGTGGTTCTACGTCACGAACCACCATCCGGGGTTGCCAAAGCCGAGCGGGAAGCAGCCCAAGCATCGCCCGTGGTGGAACACGGAGCCGACGATGCAGGAGGGGATTCAGCTCTCGGAGTTGTTGGCGCGGATCAAGGCGCTAAGGGAAGCCGGGCTGAGGGCCGAGCACGTGGCCTTCAGCTTCATGAAGCGCAGGGTGCAGCCACTGATGGCTCGCGACACCCTGGGGTTCGAGTACACCGGCGACGACAACACGTCGCGGATGCCTAGAGACGAAGTCGACGATGATGACATTGTCGATAGGCTGGCGCGGATCTTCAAGGACATACCGTCGTACACGGCGTGCCTCGTCCCGGAGTACTCCGCCGCGCGCCCGCCAAAGGAGGTAAGTAGCCGTACCCAGTGTCGAGTACCCATTCCGTGTGAGTAGTCGTACTGATGGGTTGTGTCTTGCAGGACGACTTGAAGAAGTTTGTCTCTGAGCCGCCGCCGCCCCCTCAGGAAGTCGAGATCCCAGAGGAGGGGAAGACCAAGGCCAAGGAGCGGCGTGAGGTCGGTGAAGGAGACGACACCGTTGTCGTGGAGGACACGTCCGATGAGGACGACGACGAGGAGACGCTGCAGGACCGCTTCCAGCTGCGGTCGAGGTTCAGCCGTCCTGGCTTGCCTCACATTCCTCTTGTTTAGGATCCACCAGCTAGCCTAGAGGCTAGTCTGGCGCGCCGCCGCGGAAGCTGCGCAATGCGTCCCGCAAGCGCGTGACGAAGAAGTTGAAGGTCACTGAGACCACGTCCCAGAGGTAAGCCGTCTTGAGTAGTGTAGCAAGTACTAGTGTCTCGAGTGCACTTGTTGATGAAGAAGTTTCCTTGCTTGCAAGAGTTGCCGCCTACGGAGCCCGTTGATCAGGGCGACGAAGGCGAGTGGGACACGGTGGGGGAGGCCGCTGGGAGTCGCAGCCCAGCCCCCAATGTCGAAAAATCTTGGCGCAGATGGAGCGCTAGCCCCCTGCTCCTCAGGAGAGCACAGAGCCTACAGTTGCTGTTGCGGAAGAAGTGGTGACCGCAGAAGTGCAGGAGAGCGCTGCACCCGCTGCCGTTGCGCGAAGAGGCGCCGGCCGCGGAGGCGCAAGAGGAGGCGCCCGCCGAGGCTGGACTGGTGGACATCGCCAGCATTCTCGCGCCCCGACCGTGATGGTGTTCCGGCCAAGCTTGTAAGTGTTAAGTCTTCCCGAGTAGTACTTGATGTGGTAGTCGTTCTTGACTGACAACCGGCTTGTGTACTGCGGCAGAAGTCGACGGATCTATCCTGGGAGGGGGATGAACCCTCTGCAGCGGTGGCCGAAGAAGAGGCCGCGCCGCCCGCTGAGGAGTCCACTCCCGCCCCTCAGGCGGAGCCCGAAGCGCCGGCTGCTGAGGCTACGTTGCCTGAAGCCAGCGCAGTCGAAGGTGAGTACTCTGCTGAGGCTGTAGTATCCCCGAAGAGTAGTCGTAGTCATCAGATAACGCTGATGCGCTTGTCTTCTCGTTGACAGGCGCTGAGGCCGAGGGGAACGACATCCCATCGGCGGTGCCCGTGGAGAACTTGACACCAGAAACTCAGGAGGCTACTAGAGGAGCCCTCGAGCTGATGGAGGTGGCCGCCGGAGAGGCCGCCACGGCGACCGGGGGAGAGGAGGCCACCACGCAGCCAGAACCCGCTCTGGAGGTGGTCGTTCACTCCCTGGAGATCCAAGACGCGGAACCCATCCGCTCTGCACCGATGACCGAAGCCGCCACGAGTAGTCACGGCGGGGTCGAGTTGTTGGCGGACGACTTGGTCGACCCGGTAACGGTGGCTCGGCATCTGGAGGCGGTCCGCCAAGCCGAGCAGTGGATGAAGGTGAGTAGTCGTAACTCCTGAGTAGTCAATCCTTTAGCGTTGAGTACCCATTTGATGTGTATTGTCCGTACGGGGACGTCACCGAGAAGTCCCGCCTGAAGTCTGAGATGCTTCGGGGGTATGGCGACACCGTGCTTCGGCCGAGGCGCCGGAGGACCAACTCGTGAAGTCCCGAAGCACGCGGCCGCCATGCAGTCCAAGCTTGATACTGCCTTCGCCAAATACCACAACGACATCCAGGAGATGCAGGCGAAGAGCGACGACTTGGTGCGGAAGAACAAGTCGCTCCGCGACAAGAACAAAGGTACACCACTTGTCTTGTTGAGTACTTGTTGGAGGTCGAGAGGTAGTCTAACCCGCTTTTCCTTGTTATTCGCAGAGCTTGAAACCCGGGTAGAGCAGTTGAAGTCTTCAGAGACGGATCTGAAGAATCTCTTCTACCGGGAGCAGGAGGCCCGCTAGGTACTCGAGTTAGATTATAAGGAGCTTGCCTACGAGTGCGACAAGCACATGGAGCTTCGTATTGCCTCCAATCGTGACCTCGTCAACTACTACAAATCATTGCAAAAGCTGAACGAGGACTGCGAGAAGCTGCGGGCCCAGCTGAAGGGGCTTGAAGAAGCTGCGCTCCCCATCGCGAGGCTGCTGGTGCCTCACCCTGGCGGCCCCAAGATAGCACCGCTAGTTGATCGACTGAAGGAAGCCCCCAGCCGGCTGGCGGCCTACGTGAAGCATCTGGCGAAGTCGATCCGGAACCACGTGCTAGCCTTCATGAAGTCCTACTTCCCGAAGGCGCTCGTGGATGTAGTCGCTGGCGAACTAGCCACCAATTGTACCGACGAGCAATATGCGGAGCTGCTGGAGCAGAAGGCGCCCATTGCGGAACAAGTCGCCGAAAAGCTTAACCTCCAGTAGTCTTGTAATAGTTAGCTCCTAGCAATATATGTACAAAAACAATTGTAATGAAATTGTTTAAGTATTAATGAAGAGAAGTTCCGTCAATGAGTACTCGTAGTCGCGATCTCAGAGTGCGGAGTCCCATCGTGGAGTTGTCGCGAGTAGTCGTACTCGGCAGTAGTCCCGTTGAGGGAGGTAGACAGTAAAGAAGTTGATGAACGATCAAGCTTTATTACTGAAGAAGTACACCCGGATGGCCGTGGGCCGTAGTTACGCAGTAGTCGCCAGGACTCGGAGGTCCGCCTACGGCTAAGTGGTGCTAGGGCGAGTAGCCGCTTACGACGGTAGATCCGTAGGTAGCCGTATAGGCCGGATCTAGAAGTACATGGTCTCTCGGTAGACCGCCGCTAGAGTCCTTTGTCGCTCGTCGCGACCCAAGATTCTTAGGTTGCCGCATGGGCCGGATTCCCGGAGAAGAGTAGTCCGGAGACTAGTGCCTGGACCCGGAGGCCGCTTACGGCGAAGGAGTAGTCCGAGGCCGGAGCCGGGACCCGAGGGCGCTTACGGCGGAGGGGTCTTGATGTAGTCGAGTAGACTTGAGCCCCCAGAGTAGTCGTGTAGACTTAGGCGTAGAACCGACAAAGCTGGTCGACGTTCCACGAGTTGTTGACGTCTTCGCCTTCAAGTGTCTAGAGGTGATAGGAGCCCAGCCCGGTCACCTTTGCGACGGTGAAGGGACCTTCCCAGGGGGAACTGAGCTTGTGTAGTCCTTCCATGTTCTGGATACGACGGAGGACGAGATCGCCAATGTTGAAGGAGTGTTCCTTGACGTTGCGGTCGTGGTAGCGTCGGATACCCTCAAGGTACCTTGCTAATTGGACGAGGGCAGCGCAGCGAGCTTCTTCGAGTCCATCGATGTCAACTCGTCTGCTGTCTTCAGAGACGCCTTCGTCGTAGTGCTCCACTGCTGGTGAACTCCATATGACATCAGCAGGGAGGATTGCTTCGGAGCCGTAGACCGGGGGAAGTAAGGGGATTGCCCCGTTGGCTTGGAAGGCTGAGTACGTAGCCCCCAGAGTGCATTGGGTAGTTCCTTGATCCACTTGCCTCCTTTGGAGTTAGCAGCGTCGTGTAGCCGCTTCTTGAGAGCGTTGAGCACCATCCTGTTGGCGCTCTTGACTTGTCCGTTGGCTCGAGGATGGGCAACCGAGACATATCGGACGTCGATCCCGCTGTTCTCGCAGTACTCCCAAAACTGGTGGTTGTTGAAGTTGGAGCCCAGGTCTGTGATGATGCGGTGGGGTAGTCCGTAGCGATGCACGAGTTTATCCAGGAAGTCGAGTACTCTGTCAGCCTTGGGGCATGTGACTGGCTTGACCTCGATCCACTTGGTGAACTTGTCGATGGCCACCAATACTCTGTTGAATCCACCTGGCGTAGTTGGCAGTGGCCCAATCATGTCGAGCCCCCAGCAAGCAAAGGGCCAGGTTGGCGGTATGGTGACTAGCTTGTAGGCTGGGACGTGTTGCTGCTTGGCGAAGTATTGACATCCTTGGCACCTTTTGACGAGTTCTTCAGCGTCGCCCATCGCTGTGGGCCAATAGAAAGCTCGCCGGAAGGCCTTGCTGACCAGCGTGCGAGAAGACGCGTGGTTGCCGCAGACGCCCTTGTGGATCTCCTCCAAGATGTCCATGCCTTCTTGCATGGGGACACACTTCATGAGCACTCCGGAAGATGCGCCACGCTTGTAAAGATTGTCTCCAACGAGTACGTAGGACTTGGCGTGGCGGATGAGCTGCTCAGCCAAGTTTTTGTCCGAGGGAACCTTCTGCTCACTGAGGTAGTCGATGAAGGGTTGCCTCAAGTCCGCGTCGATCATCATGACCTCCTGGCCAGCTGGCGGATGCGCTGGGACAGTGGTTGGTGGTGCCGGCTCCAGGATGGATGGCGTGTGAAGCTCATGGACGAAGACACCCGCGGGTACTTGAGCGCGAGTAGAACCAAGCTTTGACAAGACGTCCGCTGCAACGTTGTTGTCGCGGACGATGTGGTGGAACTCGAGACCGTAGAACTTGTTCTTGAGCTTGCGGACTTCTAGGCAGTAGGCGTCCATGTTGTCCTTGTTGCGGTCCCAGGACTTGTTGACTTGGTTGATGACCACTGCGGAGTCGCCGTAGACTAGTAGCCGTTTGATGCCTAGTGAAGCCGCGAGGCGGAGCCCGTGTAGTAGAGCTTCGTACTCGGCTTTGTTGTTTGAGACCTTCCAAAAGATCTGTAGGATGTACTTGAGTTGTTCGCCCATTGGAGAGATCAGGAGTACCCCTGCACCTGCGCCCTCGAGGTTGAGTGAGCCGTCGAAGTACATCACCCAATGCTCTGGTCGCACGGTTGGAGTAGGTAGCTGATTCTCCCGCCACTCCGCCATGAAGTCGACTAGCGCCTGCGACTTGATGGCTGTACGTGGCTCGAAGTCGATGGTGAGGGCGCCGAGTTCGACTGCCCACTTGGAGATTCTTCCAGTAGCATCTTGGTTCTGTAGGATGTCGCCGAGCGGGTAGTCGGTGATGACGGAGATCGAGTACTCCTGGAAGTAGTGTCGTAGCTTCCGCGAGGTGATGAGTACCACATACAGAAGCTTCTGCACAGGCTGATAGCGTGCCTTGGACTCTGACAGGACCTCACTGACGAAGTAGACAGAGCGCTGGACTGGATAGGCGTGGCCGTCCTCCTGCCGCTCGACGACGATGGCAGTACTGCCGCTCGACGACGAAGGTAGAGCAGTAGCTGCTCGCCTTTGCGAGGAGCCGTGAGGACTGATGGCTTCGATAGGAAGTCCTTGAGATGAGCAAGGGCTTGGTCCGCTTCTGGAGTCCACGCGAACTTCTCTTGGTGCTTGAGTAGTTTGAAGAAGGGGAGCCCCCGTTCTCCAAGCTTCGAGATGAATCTATTCAAGGCCGCCATGCACCCAGTCAGCTTCTGGACGTCTTTGATGCATGTGGGAGCTTTCATGCTGGTGATGGCGGAGATCTTCTCGGGGTTGGCTTCGATGCCGCGTTGGCTGATGATGAAGCCGAGTAGTTTGCCCGAAGGTACGCTGAAAATGCACTTGTTCGGATTGAGCTTCCAGCGGTACTCGCGCAAGGATGCGAAAGTCTCTTCAAGATCGTCGATGAGGGTACTGGAGTTTCTGGTCTTGACGACCACGTCATCCACATAGGCTACAACGTTTTTGTTGAGTTGCCTCTTGAAGCAGGCCTGGATAGCTCGTTGATAAGTGGTGCCGACGTTCTTCAACCCGAAAGACATGGTCGTGTAGCAGTACGCGCCAAATGGGGTGATGAACGCGGTCTTCTCCTGGTCTTCTTCCTTGATCGCGATCTGGTGGCACCCGGAGTAGCAGTCGAGGAAGCAGAGCAGGTCGCAGCCCGCCGTGGAGTCGATGACTTGATCAATCCACGACAACCCGAAGGGGTCCTTGGGGCAGTGTTTATTGAGATCGGTGTAGTCAACGCACATCCTCCACTCGTTCGAGTTCTTCTTGCAGACGAGGACGGGGTTGGCGAGCCACTCAGGATGGAAGACTTCTCTGATGAAGCCAGCCGCGAGTAGTTTGGCGAGTTCCTTCTTGATGGCATCCCGTCTGTCGTCGGCGAAACGGCGGAGGTGTTGTCGCTTGGGGGTGGCCTTAGGATCGACGTTGAGGAAGTGCTCAATCAACTCCCTGGGCACTCCTGGCATGTCCGCTGGCTTCCACGTGAAGATGTCACAGTTAGCCTGGAGGAAGTTGATGAGCGCGTCTTCCTATTTGGGGTCGAGGCCGGCCCCGATGGTGGTGGTCTTGCTGCTGTCGCCTGTCCCGAGGTCGATCGTCTTGACCAGGACCTCCTCAGCTGGCTGAGGCTTGTTGCCTTTTTCAGACTTCAAAGGGATGTCGAGTTCACTTTTGAGGACCGGGAGCGTCCCGGTGGTCGGTGGATGACCGCTCCTTAGTGATGAGTGATTGACAACGGATGTTGGACCGACTCTTGGCTTAGTGCGCGGTGTAGGCTGCGGCCTAGTTCGTGTTGTTGCGGTGTGAAGAACGGGCGCGAAAGGTCTTCGGCCTTGAGGGGCCTCCGGAGATGGAGAGACAAGTAGGCTCGGTTCGAGGGACCCGGTGGACGGCGGAGCGGGTGCGGGCCACATGGTGGCGACACAAGCAAGACGAAGTCATGGACAAGTGAGCCGGTGCACGGTGGCGGTCAAGTCAAGTGGTTTGGCGGGAGGCCGGACCGAGCACGCGGGGTTTGGTGGTTTGGCCACAAAACCATCGGCGGACGATTTCTTGGTTTGGGCCTCAAAATCAAGTCCGAGGGCCCAACACGACGGAGACGGGATCCGGCGTGTCGGGAAGCTTCGAGGCGGAGGACACGCGGCGGGATCGCATGGCTTGCGTCGGGAGGACGCGGGGTGCGGCAAAGGCGTGGCCATCCGATGGGAAGACCCACAAACATTACCAAAATGCCCCTACGTGGGTTGTATCGCCAGTAGTGTAGTTAGGGGTAGTCGAGTCATTTACCACTCCGGCGGGACCTGATATATAAGCCATGAGTGTGTGTTGATGGCTCCCTCTCTCCGCGACTTAGGGTTTCATTTGCTCCCTCCTCTTTCTCATTTTCGTAGCTATTTTCCTTCCTATTTTCTCTAGGCTAGCATGAGAGCTTCATGAGAGATTTGTTGAGAGGGATGGATGCTAGGGCGGCATGCTAGACCTTGTGAATCTTTCCTGGTTTGTATAGAAGATTCGGGGTTGTTTTTCGTGGCTTTTTGTGCTTGTTTTCGTGCCTTTGTTCCCGGTGTGATTCCGCGGATTTGAGTGGGTTTCTCCCCGGATTTCTTTGAGGGAAACATGGATAGATGTCTTGTGCATCTTTGTGCTTGATCTTGTGCCCTCAAACGCCGGAAACCACTTCGATTCGTGAGTTTTCGTTCGTGCTCGAGTTTTTGGTGGTGCTCAAAGGATTCGCGATTCCCGGTGATTTAGGGAGTTAGGAGGCAAGATTTTTGGGCTATAGCATCCTTGTGTGATGCTTTTCAAGTCCCCAAACCCTTATCTCCATAGCTTCAACCGTTTGGGAAATCCGATGATGATTTGGGGGAGTTGACTTTCGGGGTCCGGGCCGTTTCTTCGCTCTGTCCGCACCCGGCGGACCGAAGGACCGATAAGGCGACCGAGAGGGGGGGAGTGAATGGGAGCCGATAAAAATTCTTCTCGAGGGAGATTGAAACTCCAACAAGACGAACTAGCTCGGTCCGAACCCCCCGAAATCACACGCTCCGCACTTCTACCTCCCGTTTGCCAAAACCACGTAGCTACCGGAGTGCTACCGGTCCTAGGAACAAACTCTACCAAGAACCACAACACACACGCAAGACCGACAAGCGGAAGCAACTCGAAAGCCGGCTAACCGAGGGGGGCGGTTAGACCGGGTATAGGGGGCGGTTAGACCGCCTCCACCCGGCAACCGAGAAATCCTCCGAAACGCCTCTTCCGAGCACCAAAACACACCACGGTTTCACCAACAGAGATCTCTCGGTCGTGGCCATGCTAGCTACCGTAAAATCTTGGCGAAAACCAAACCTTCACCCAAAGGCCTAGGGGCGGTTAGACCGGCTACCGGGGCGGTCTAACCTCCCCGTACCCAACGAAGCAAACTCCAAACAAGAACACCTAGCAAACTGCACGAGAACGAACCCAAATTTCACCCGTACACTCCTCCGATCAAGGCGAACGAACTCACGAGAGGAAAATCCGGCGAAACAAAACTTTGACCCGGAAACACCCCGGGCGGTTAGACCGCCCCCTGCAGGCGGTTAGACCGCCCCTTCCAGAACAGGAACCCGCGGGTCAAACCTCAACTTCCTTGCGCTCAATCTCCCGAATCACTCCACGGATTGCAGCCAAACTTCGGGGATAGCTGGGTTACCTCCTCGGGCAACCTCTACCTCAAAGGAATCGACCCGAAACGCTCACAATCAAGAGGAATCGAAGAAATCGCTTCTCTAGGTCAAGAACTCGCCCAACTCGAAAAACCACCAAATCGAGTCCGATTCAAAGGGGATTTGGGGGCAAAGTCACCAGCCAAAGAGGCACAAGAACCTCATACGTGACACCCACCAAAAACCCCAAGAAATCGTTCTCAAAACACCGCCAAAAAGAGCTCCGAAAATAAACATCAAAGAGACGGAAAACCACCATCAAGAACCACGCCGAACCTTCTATACATGCCATGAATGGTTCGTACAAGGTCTAGTTTGCCACCCAAACATCCATCCCTCTCTCTTGATCTCACATGAAGCTCTCAAACTAGCCTTCTAAAAACCTAGGAAAAATAGAGAACGAAAATGGAAAAACCAAATGAGCTAGGGTTCCAAGAGTTGGTCGCCAACCTCTCACCTCTTGGGTTATATAGGCGGCAACCGAATGTCTAAAATGCCCCTCTCTACTAACTAGGGATACATGCCCCTCAAGGGCGGATTTGGAATTCTTGATGTCTTCACCATCGGACGGATGCCCGGCGACCGCACCCCGCGTAGCCTCGACGCACGCCTTGCGATCCCGACGCGTGTCCTCCGCTTCGAAGCTTCTCGGCGCCGGCGGCCGTGGCGGTCGACCGCCCCCCGGGCGGTTAGACCGGCCCGATGGATCCGACCGGCCCCGTGCGGTCCGACCGCCCCTCCCGGGCGGTTGAACCGGCCCGGGTGGCCGCACCTCCTCGTCGAGTCTTCGGCCTCGGTTTTGTGGCTCAACCGAGTAACCCAGTGGTTTTATGGTGAACCACTGCAAACCCCGCGAACTCGGTGTAGCCTCCGCCAATCTCCACTCATGACTCGGCTCCCACGTAGTCCCGGCTCGACCTTGGTTTTGAGGCTCTACCAAGAAACCGTCCACGACTTCATCTTGCTGTTCATGCCACCATGCGGCCCGCACTTGACCCCGCTGGCCACCGGTCCCTCGAACGAAGCCTACTTGTCTTCTCCACACCCGGAGGCCTCACCGCAACAACCTTTCGCGCTTGTTCTTCACCCGCACCAACACGAGTCAAGCCGCAACCCGCACCCGCAATACTTAGCCAAGAATCGGTCCACACAACGTTGTCAATCACTCATCACACAAGGAAGCGACCATCCACCGGTCCCTCGAACCACACATGGTCCTCAATCTCCCCCTTGATGAGTGCATTGACAACACACTCACATGAAGTAACATAAGAGAAAAGGAAAAGAAAAGAAACAAATAAAAAGAAACCCCAACAAGCGATCGAAAGCCAAAGAAAGGCAACGAGCAAGATCACTTGAAGAAGACAAGTCTCGGACCCCTTAGGCAAGGGCAACGGCTCGACACATCCGAGACAAAACGCAGCTCAAGCAAAGAGCGCAAACCACCAAAGCAAAACTCGAACACCACAAAGAGCTCCCCCTGCACAAATGCAAGCTCCCCCCCGAGCCACAAGACACTCCCCCCCGAACACATGCATCAATGCAACTCGGAATGCAACAAAGAGCAAAAACCCCGCTCACACCGCCCGGGCGGTTAGACCGCCGCCCGCAGGGCGGTTAGACCGCCTCCGCCCGACTTGACCGCCCGGGGGGCGGTTAGACCGCCCAAAGAGACCGGCCCCGCACCAAACTCGCCCAAAAATTGCCCGAAACAATTGGAACACCTTCCAAACACTCCCAGTGCCCAAAACATGCACAAACTTCTCCCCCTTGTTGACAATGCATGAATCAAGGCAAAATGCGAAAACTTGCAACATATAGCTTCTCGAATATACAAAATTCATCACAAGGAGCTACACAAGTCCAAATAAGCAAGTTAGATACTCGACGGATTCGTAAGGACCTTAACTACGTGATCACCAAGTTTCACAACCATTGGACAAGGCTAAAAAGGATTTTAGTAATTTTGCGAAAAGTTACTCTCTCACAAGCAAATACCTAAACATGAGCAAAAAATATCAAAATGGCAAAGCCACTCAAATTTCATGCTAGGACAGCCATTCTAATCATAAGACCATCATAAACACCCAAAAGCACCTCATGTCATGTCAAAGCCACCGAGCCATGTGCCTACTTCTATGTATGAGACTTCTCATTGGTAGGCATCATGCAACGGTTTAGCACCCAAAGCAAATTAATTTCAGCACATATGACATGGGAACATATTTTCCAAGCATTTTCCATTTCATTTTCAGATTTGTAAATGGTACATGAAATGTCTTTGCGACAAAAAGGAACTTATGCCCCTCCACAAGATTAAGCAAGAGGGCTAAACATTCATGATGGCAAGCGAGCCTTTGGCTCCATATGATCAATAAACTAGCTATCCAACCACAAAGTAAACATAGCAAAGCCACTAAAACATGTCAAGATCATATATAGGCATTTACGCATGAGAGAGCATGTATATGACATTTTTCAAAAATTAGCCATCAACCATGAATCATTCAACAAGATCATCAAGAGCTAAGCCAAACTAACCATAGCATATCAAACAAGCTCACAAGAACATATATAGCAACCCATGGTGAACATTGTATATAGGAGAAGCTTTTCCTATCCGATGCATATGATACAAAATGCATGCAATCTAAGACACAAGGATGCCTATACATCATGTTACATATGCCATGCCAAATGCAAGAAATGCACAAAGGAAAGCTATACATATGCTACAAACCGGCTCCTCGAGGGGAGGCAAAACGGGCTCGACACCACCGCAAAAGAAAACCCCCACACACCCAACTCAAGAAATTAAACAAACACCAAGTTCCCCCCGCAAACGAGTGAAAGTTGCTTGATCTAGGGGTTTGGTGAAAATATCGGCTAGTTGGTCATGTGTGGGTACATGGATCAAGGCTATCTTCCCTTTCTCTACGTTGTCTCTCAGGAAATGATACCTCACTTCTATGTGTTTGGTTTTGGAATGGAGCACTGGGTTCTTTGCAACGCTTATGGCACCGGTGCTATCACATTGAAGTGGGACATGGGTATACTCCTCACCAAAATCACTCATGGTGTAGGTGATCCAAAGGAGCCGAGAGCAACAACTAGCAACGGCAACATACTCGGCTTCGGTCGTGGATTGAGCAACACTCGACCGCTTACGAGAAGACCAAGACACCAACGAAGAACCCAAAACCGGCAAGTCCCGGAAGTGGACTTCCTATCCAACCGACACCCGGCAAAGTCCGCGTCTGAAAAGCCATGAAGCGCCAAAGAAGAGGACGCGGAGTACCAAAGGCCGAAGTCGGGAGTGTGACGCAAGTACCCGAAAATTCGCTTCACCGCTTGCCGATGCGAAGTCCTCGGAGACGCTTGAAAACGAGCGCACGGACACACCGAGAACCGTATGTCCCGCCTCGTCGCCGTCAAGTAGAGGAGTGACCCGATCATGCTCCGGTACTCCTTCCGGTCCACGTGTTCACCTTCCTCGTCCGCATCAAGAGCCGTAGTCGTACTCATCGGCGTCGTCATAGCCTTGGAGTCCTCCATCTTGAATTTCCTCACAATGTCCTTGGTGTACTTAGCCCGGTGCACAAATGTTCCTTCCTTTGATTGCTTGATTTGTAGCCCAAGGAAGAACTCGCAACTCACCCATCATGCTCATCTCGAACTCCCCGCTCATATCATCCGCAAACCTCGCAACAAGAGAGTTAGACGAGCCACCAAAGACAATATCATCCACGTACACCCGCACAATCGAATATCTCCGCCCCGCCTCTCGCAAAAACAAGGTCCGATCGACCTTCCCCATCTCAAAACCTCTCTCAAACAAGAACCCCCTCAACCTCGCCATACCAAGCTCTAGGCGCCCGCTTCAACCCATACGGTGCCTTCCTCAACTTGTACACCCGGTGGGGGTACTTCTCACTCTCAAACCCCGAGGTCGTCTCACATACACTTCTTCCTCCGGTACACCATTCGTAAAAGCACTCTTCACATCCATTTGGTGCAACTTGAACCCTTTAGCCACGTAAAAGGCTAGAAGGATCCTAATCGCCTCCAAACGGGCTACGGGAGCAAAGGTCTCCTCGTAGTCGATCCCCTCCTTCTGACTGAACCCCTGAGCAACAAGTCTCGACTTGTTCCTCACAACCTCACCCTTCTCTCCCTCTTTGTTTTTCCACACCCACTTTGTACCAATCGGCTTACACCCTGGGGGAGGGTCAACCAACTCCCACACCTGATTCCTCTCAAAGTTCTCCAACTCCTCATGCATTGAGTTAACCCAATTGTGATCGATAGTGCGTGTCCAATGTCTTTGGGCTCAAAAGAAGCAACAAACGCAAAGCATGAGCAAAATGGGAATTGTTTCGAACCCTCGACCGTGTAGTGCGTTCATTCATGTCGCCGATGATCCTCGAAGCCGGGTGATCCACTTGAACTTGTCGGGGAGGTTCTCGCCTCGAAGCTACCTCCCCCTCAACATCGCCTTCTCCTCGTTCTTGATTTGTCGTCGTAGGTGTAGCAGAGGGTCCATCCATCATCGTAGTCGAAGTAGTGGGTACATGTCCAGCTGGGGGAACGACACCGCCATCTTCATCATCACCATGTTCATGCTCCTCCTCCTGAAAGATCTCCTTACCAAGCTCATCATCACCCGCACACTCAAAGACAAGCCGACTACGTGGCTCGTCTCGTCGAAGGTTACCTCGCAAGTCTCCACGATTTGGTTAGTTTCAAGATTGAGCACACGATATGCTCTAGAATGAGATGCATAACCAAAGAAAATGCCATCGACGGACCTAGCCTCAAACTTATCCAACTTCCTCGCCTTTCTTCGAATGAAACACTTGCAACCGAAGACATGGAAGTGACTCACCTTGGGTGTGCGACCATGCATCAACTCATAGCATGTCTTTTTCTTGTGCACTCTGAGGTATATTCTGTTCGACACATAGCACGCGGTATTCACCGCCTCAGCCCAATACCTCCTCGGAGTCCTATGCTCATCAAGCATCGTCCGAGCCATCTCGCACAAGGTCCTGTTCTTCCTTTCCACAACACCATTCTGGGGAGGCGTATACGGACTCGAAAACTGGTGCTCAAGACCTAAGTCATGACAAAAAGTTTCAAAACGAGAGTTCCTGAATTCCGAGCCATTATCACTGCGGATAGCTCGTATGGCATCTCCGTGCCTCTCGTTCCTCAACCTCAAGACTAGATCTCGAACAAAACCAAACGTCTCCCCCTTCTCCTCAAGAAAGAACACCCATGCATACCGAGAAAAGTCGTCCACCACAACAAGGACATACCACTTCCCACCCGCAGATCGCACACGAGCCGGGCCAACAAGGTCCATATGGAGCGGCTCGCATGGACGCTCGCTCATCACATCGGTGAGAGGCGGGTGAGAAGAGGCCACCATCTTGGCATGCCTACACGGAGCACAAACCAACTCTTTCTCAAGCCTCAAACGTGGCAATCCTCGGACCAAATTGAGTTTACTCAAGCGAGACAGAAGGTCAAAGCTCAAGTGACCCAACTTCCTATGCCACTTCCACAACTCACTCGAAGAACCAGCCAAGAAACAACGCTCAACACCCGAAGACTGAGAAAAATCAAGCACGAAACACCTGACCCTCGGGAACGACCATACAAACAAGGTCCCCTCGAGAGTCTACAATCCGAGAACCACCAGGCCGAAACAACACCTCAAAACCCTCATCCAACAAACCGAGACACGAAAGCAAATTGTACCCCGGCGATTGAACAAGAGCAACACGCCTCGCAGTGATCTTGTCACTCACTTTTATCTCACCTTCCGAAAGCACACGCCCACGCCCATTGTCCCCAAAAGTGATGTACCTCTTCGTCACCACCGGACGAGACTTGAGAACCACCCCCCGTCTCCGGTCATATGCCTCGAACAACCGGAGTCAATCAACCAAATGTTCTTCAAGTCTCCCACCCGCAATTCAAAAACAAGCACGTGAGCGAACAAACGACTCAAAGACCGGGGTTAGTACCAAAGGAGGAAAACCAAAGGCCGAGCCATTTGCTCGAAAGTGGGGTTAGCACCAACCAAGGCATCTCTCCTACCAAAGCTACCTCCACGAACACCACCTCGGTAACCACTCCGAGGAAACCACCCCTCACTGCCTGGAGGAGGACCAAAACCACGGAAGACAACCCGTGGAGCGTCCCTCCTCTCCTTCTCAAAGCTACGACTCCTCCCATCCCCGTAGTGACCTCGAGGAGGAGAATGCCTAGCAAACTGACCACCGCTTGTCTTTCCGGACCAACCACCAGTAACTCCACCTCCAGACCTGAAACCTCTCGACTCACCACCTCGAAAACCACTGCGCGAGTGGGGGGGGCCGGTTAAACCGCCTAGCCGGGCCGGTCTAACCGCCCCCCTCTCGGGCCGGGCCGGCCCGACCGCCTAGCCGGGCCGGTCCGACCGCCCCCTCCCGAACGGCTCCTCGGCCGCGGGAACTCGCATCTCCCCATGCCGAACACTTCTTACCACGGCCTTACCCCCGGCGGTGGCATACGAGGCTTAGGTACACCATAGGAAGGGTTGTACCTATCCTTGTTCGCCCACTCCTTTGCCATCCTCTCTTCCCGCTTCCTCTTGAAGCAAAACTCATCCTTGTGACCTTCCTTCCCACAATGGCCACAACGGAACCTCACGAGCTTAGGTTTTGGCTTGGATTGGGGCCGCTCGCTTGGTTTCTCTCCACTCAAATCCTCCACCGATTTCTCCTCACTCGCCTTCTCTCTCACTTTCCCAAAGAACACTTTCCCCGAAGTGCTCACAAACTTGATGGGCTTTTGGAGATCATTTGTGGGTGTAGGAAATATAGGTGGAGCCGGGGTTGTGTCTAGTCGGTTCCTAAGATGGTTGGGTTTTGGAGGGAACTCATTCTTGTGGTGGGTTTTTGGTGGCTCTGGGATATTCTCTCCACTTCCCTCACCAACCTTGTTTGCTCCAAGCCCCTCACCATCTTGCCTCTTAAAGGCCTCGATCATCATCCTCAACTGAGGCTCGTGACCGGACAACCAACCCATCAACTTCCTCAAATCATCATTCTCATCCTGCAAACGATCAACATAATGTGCAAGCTCCAAATTTTTCAATGCATGCATTTCACAAGTAGAGCAGGATGTAGGCATGGGTTCCTTCAATTTAGCCTCGAGCGAACTAGTGTAAGCATGCAACTCATCAATCTTAGCATGCAAAACAGGGCAAGAAGTGCAAGCACCTAGCAAAGCAGGTCTAGACTTAAGCTCAGCCACTTCAACCCTAAGCACATCTAGTTCCTCACACTTGGAGGCATGCTTCTCCTTAAACAAAGCAAGATCGGCAAGGAATATGGAGCAATCGGCACAATCATTTTCATCGGCAACAACGGGGCTAGCCTTAAGCGAATCAATCTCAAGCTTGCTATCAAGCACCCGTGTCTCTAGCTCGGCCCACTCTAGTCCTAGCATCCTCGAGTGAAGCCCTAAGCTCTTTCCTCATTTTCTTGGCCTCTCTAAGCATGTCATCACGGTTATCAAGCAAAGAGCCAAGCCTCTCATTCTCCCGGCGCAAGAAGGGAAGTTCATCACGCACCTCGTCGTCGGACTCGCAGTCCGAGTCGCTCCGTGTACTCTTCTTGCCGCCGGAGCTCGGCGCCATGGTACGAAGCCGTCTCTCGCGAAGCGGCTCGGCCCGCTCGGGTTCTTGGACGACCTCTTGTTCTTGCGACGATCTCCCTCGTCATCGGCCGCCGCTCGAGCTCGAGGTGGAGTACGCGGAACTCGGAGTCGACGTCGCTCGCTCCCACCATCGCTCGGGCCTTGCCTCGGCCTTCTCCCGGGCGGCTCGGCGACGAAGTGTCCCGGCTTGCCGCACCGGGAAGCAGGTCCTCGTGTTCCTCCTCATGTTCACGCGGTTCTCGTGCAGCCTCTCGAACCGCCTCGTCAACAGCGCCAGCTCGTCCTCTCCAAGGTCATCAAACTCCTCATCCGGCATAGACATCAAAGAGGAAAACGAGAACATCCTGGTGGATGGGTTAGAGTTAGTCTTTCCTTTGGAACCACCAACGAGGGCAAGACTATGGGAGTCAGTCGGTCCCTCGAGCTTGGCGCTCATGCCCCTATCCACCTCGACCGACTTGAGCTTCGAGAACAGGCTCGTTCACCGTCGCAGTATCGTACCTCTCCGACTCGACTATGGCCTCGAACTTTCCGCCCCATATCGTACGATCCAAAGAGTGTAAGAGCTTGACCGCTCTATCATGATCATCGTACGGGAGCACGTCCACATTGGCCCTCATGTTGTTCACAACCACCGTGAACCTCTCGGAACAAGGCATCGATGGACTCACCGGGGAGATGAGTGAAGTTCTCGTACTCTCTCCGTAGGTCGCATACAACCGTGCCTGAACTTGGGCGTTCCCAACATGAGCCTCCTTCAACACCGCCCAAATCCTACAAGCCAAGTGCTCGGTGTGCACCCGATCGAACTCAGGCTGACACAAAGCACGAAACAAGTAATCGACCGCCTTATTGTTGGCGTCGAATCCGTCCCTCGACCCCGGAGCAAGGAAATCCATCGGCCGGACATATCCCGTGTCCACCGTGACATCCCACGAGTCCGACCCTTTCCGCGGAGGAACGCACCCATCCGCTTGCTCCACATCCGGTAGTTCTTTCCATCGAAGTGTGGAGGACCCGAACCCCCGTTCCCGGTACGCCATCCTTGGATCTTAGACCGGTTAGAGTCAACAAAGACCCGAACCGGCTCGATACCACTTGAAGGACCGATAAGGCGACCGAGAGAGGGGGGGAGTGAATGGGAGCCGATAAAAATTCTTCTCGAGGGAGATTGAAACTCCAACAAGACGAACTAGCTCGGTCGAACCCCCCGAAATCACACGCTCCGCACTTCTACCTCCCGTTTGCCAAAACCACGTAGCTACCGGAGTGCTACCGGTCCTAGGAACAAACTCTACCGAAGAACCACAACACACACGCAGCACGAAGCGGCGGAAGCAACTCGAAAGCCGGCTAACCGAGGGGGGCGGTTAGACCGGTATAGGGGGCGGTTAGACCGCCTCCACCCGGCAACCGAGAAATCCTCCGAAACTCCTCTTCCGAGCACCAAAACACACCACGGTTTCACCAACGAGAGATCTCCGGTCGGGGCCATGCTAGCTACCGAGAAAATCTTGGCGAAAACCAAACCTTCACCCAAAGGCCTAGGGGCGGTTAGACCGGCTACCGGGGGCGGTCTAACCTCCCCGTACCCGGCGAAAGCAAACTCCAAACAAGAACACCTAGCAAACCGCACGAGAACGAACCCAAATTTCACCCGGACACTCCTCCGATCAAGGCGAACGAACTCACGAGAGGAAAATCCGGCGAAACAAAACTTTGACCCGGAAACACCCCGGGCGGTTAGACCGCCCCCCTGCAGGCGGTTAGACCGCCCCTTCCCGAACGAGAACCCGCGGGTCAAACCTCAACTTCCTTGCGCTCAATCTCCCGAATCACTCCACGGATTGCAGCCAAACTTCGGGGATAGCCGGGTTACCTCCCGGGCAACCTCTACCTCAAAGGAATCGACCCGAAACGCTCACAATCAAGAGGAATCGAAGAAATCGCTTCTCTAGGTCAAGAACTCGCCCAACTCGAAAAACCACCAAATCGAGTCCGATTCAAAGGGGATTTGGGGGCAAAGTCACCAGCCAAAGAGGCACAAGAACCTCATACGTGACACCCACCAAAAACCCCAAGAAATCGTTCTCAAAACACCGCCAAAAAGAGCTCCGAAAATCAACATCAAAGAGACGGGAAAACCACCATCAAGAACCACGCCGAACCTTCTATACATGCCATGAATGGTTCGTACAAGGTCTAGTTTGCCACCCAAACATCCATCCCTCTCTCTTGATCTCAAATGAAGCTCTCAAACTAGCCTTCTAAAAACCTAGGAAAAATAGAGAACGAAAATGGAAAAACCAAATGAGCTAGGGTTCCAAGAGTTGGTCGCCAACCTCTCACCTCTTGGGTTATATAGGCGGCAACCGAATGTCTAAAATGCCCCTCTCTACTAACTAGGGATACATGCCCCTCAAGGGCGGATTTGGAATTCTTGATGTCTTCACCATCGGACGGATGCCCGGCGACCGCACCTCGCGTAGCCTCGACGCACGCCTTGCGATCCCGACGCGTGTCCTCCGCTTCGAAGCTTCTCGGCGCGGCGGCCGGGCGGTCGGACCGCCCCCCCCGGGCGGTTAGACCGGCCCGGTGGATCCGACCGGCCCCGGGCGGTCCGACCGCCCCTCCCGGGCGGTTGAACCGGCCCGGGTGGCCGCACCTCCTCGTCGAGTCTTCGGCCTCGGTTTTGTGGCTCAACCGAGTAACCCGGTGGTTTTCCGGTGAACCACCGCAAACCCCGCGAACTCGGTGTAGCCTCCGCCAATCTCCACTCATGACTCGGCTCCCACGTAGTCCCGGCTCGACCTTGGTTTTGAGGCTCTACCAAGAAACCGTCCACGACTTCATCTTGCTTGTTCATGCCACCATGCGGCCCGCACTTGACCCCCGCCGGCCACCGGTCCCTCGAACGAAGCCTACTTGTCTTCTCCACACCCGGAGGCCTCACCAAGCAACAACCTTTCGCGCTTGTTCTTCACCCGCACCAACACGAGTCAAGCCGCAACCTCGCACCTCGCAATACTTAGCCAAGAATCGGTCCACACAACGTTGTCAATCACTCATCACACAAGGAAGCGACCATCCACCGGTCCTCGAACCACACATGGTCCTCACGGACGGTCCGCGAGGAGGTCGCGGACGGTCCGCGTGGGTCATGTTCGTCCCGTGTTCTTCGTGTTCTTGCTCGTCATTCGTTTCGATCCGTCGCGATTTTGGTTTTCGGTTGGACGGAGTTTCGGACGGTCCGCGGTGCGGGGCGGACGGTCCGTGGGTGCTTGGCGGACGGTCCGCGTGCTCCCCGCGGACGCGTCCGTGGTTCGTGGGTGGCTTTGGTTCGTTCGTGTGATTTAACGGACGGTCCGCGAGAAGGGCCGGACGGTCCG
The DNA here is from genome assembly GCA_947561735.1 of Cenchrus americanus. Classification (NCBI taxonomy): domain Eukaryota; kingdom Viridiplantae; phylum Streptophyta; class Magnoliopsida; order Poales; family Poaceae; genus Cenchrus; species Cenchrus americanus. Next base: position 141,829,560 of record OX387240.1, read on the forward strand.
CGACGTCGCGCGCGGACGGTCGCGCGGGGCGGGTCGGACGGTCCGCGCGGTCCATCGCGGACGGTCCGCACCGCCCGGGCGGACGGTCCGCCGCCAGAGCCGTGTGCGTGTCGTTTGTTTCGATACCTTTCTTCCCTTTCTAGTGCTTCCGCGTGTGCTTCTAGGAATCGTTCCTAAGGCTAGAGGTTGATCCATAACCTCGTGGTCTTGGCGATTGGTGCGTGATTCGATCCATCGCTTGTGTGTGACCGGGGTTTGTCTAGGGTATAGGCCGGATTCTTTTGGAAGAATTTTTACCGGCTCCTATTCACCCCCCCCCCCTCTCTAGTCGCCATCTGATCCTTCAATTGGTATCGTAGCTTGGTGCGGATTCTTTGCGACTTTGACAAGTCTCGAATCCCAAGATGGCGTACGTTGAGCGGGGCGGTCCGCCGTACTTCGATGGCAAGGGTTACCACAAGTGGGCGGCTCGTATGATGATTTTTCTTCGTGGAAAGCCGTTGGATTTTATTGTGCTTGACAAGACCTATGCTATTCGAGTCAACATCCATACTCTTATGGTGACCGATGCCGATGCCAAGGCCAAGTATGAGGCTAACGCAAAAGCCGTTGATCACTTGTGTCGGAGCTTGTGTGATCCGCAGTTTGAGCGTGTTCGCTATTTGAATCTTGCTTGGCAAATTTGGGAAAAGTTGTTGGTTGCTCACGGTGGTGATAACCATGTGAAGGCTCGCCTCTTTGTCTCTTACCGGATGCAATATGAGAATTTCACTCCACTTCCCGGTGAGGACATTGATGCGATGTTTCGCAGGTTCACCGCCATCGTGAACAACATGAAGGCTAATGTTGAGGATTTTCCGTAATCCGAGCATGATCGAGCTTTGAAGCTCTTGCATGTCTTGGACCCAAACGTTTGGGGTGCTAAGGTTGAGGCCATCAAGGAGTCCGGGCATTACTTGACTATTGAGTTGGATGACCTCTTTTCTAAGCTCAAGTCGGGCCGAGGTTGACAGGAAGTTGCTATCCAAGCATGAGGGCTCGACCGACCATAGTCTTGCTCTTATGGGAGGATCAAAGGGCAAATCTAACCCTTCCCGTCGACGCTTTTCTTTGTCCTCTCTTATGTCCATTCCGGATGAGGAGTTTGATGTGCTTGGGCGAGGGAGGAGCCGGCCTTGCTCTCAAGAAGGTTTGAACGACTACACGAGAGTCGGAGGAATGCAAGGCGGAGCTCAGGGACGTGCTACAAGTGTGGCAAGCGTGGCCACTTCATCGCCGAGTGCCCGGAAGCGGAGGAGAACAAGTATAAGGTGAACGAGTACAAGGCGCACCCGAGGCGTGAAGACAAGTACTCCTCCAAGGACAAGCACTTCAACAAGTCCAAGAGCAAGGACAAGGACAAGCGGCGACCGAGCAAGAGCAGCTACAAGAAGAACAAGGCAAGAGCGATGGTGGCCGGTGCGAGCGACGTCGACTCAAGCTCAAGCGAGGAGCAGTCAAGCTCAAGCAGCGAAGATGAAGACGCCGGGAGGCGCAATGGCAAGAAGAGTGCAAGCCGGAACCTCAGCGGGCTGAGCTGTGTGGCGCTTGAGGGCTTTTGTGGCATGGCCCATAGCTCAAGCAACAAGAAGAGCGAGAAGGAAGACAGCGACTCCGACTCGGAGGATGAGGTAAACCGTGACCCCGACTCTTTGCTTGCCGAGATTGCTAGGTTGAATGGTTTGCTTGATAACCGTGATAGTGTGCCGAGAGAGATGCCAAAAAGATGAGGAAAGATCTTAGGGCTCGCCTTGAGAATGCTAGTGAGAAAGTAGGAGAGTTAGAGTCAAAATTGCTTGAATTGAAACTTGAGAATGAATCTTTGAAACTTGCTCCTACTCCTCCCCGATGATGTTGAATGTGTTGAATGTGATGCTTGGTTGAATGTGATCAAACTCGCTTAATGAGAAGAATGCTTCTATTTTGGTTCAACTAGATGCTCTTAGGACCGAACATGATGAGCTTAAGGCTAGACCTACTTTGCTTGGTGCTTGCAAATCATGTCCTACTATGCATGCTAAGCTTGTTGATGCTCGTTCTACCATTAGTTCTTTGGAAGCATCTTTGAAATCTCCCGTTGTCAATGCATGCACTAGCTGTGATGAAGTTACTTTGCGCAATCTTGAACTTACTTCCCGTTTAGATGTCATCTATGAGGAGAATGACTATTTGAGGAAGGTGTTGGGTTGGCTGTCTGGCAGGAACCTCAATTGAAAATCATGATTGAGGAGTTCAAGAGAGCTGATGGTCGTGGTTTGGGGTTTGAGAAGTTGGGTGAGAAAGTGGGAGAGAACAAGTGGGGAGAGTGTGTACGAGAAGTGTGTTGAGTCTAACCCCGGTTTGAGGTGATCGGAGAGATCCAAGTCCCACTCCCAAAAGCACCCAAGAACTCTTTCACACCAAAGCCCAACCACCTTTGCAACAAGCTTGACACAACCCAAGATCCACCCAAATTCCCACCTAAGACAAATGATTTCCGAAACCAAGAAGTTTGTGGGTGAGAAGCCTAGAGAGAAGCCGTAGCCAAAACCAAAACCCATCCCCTTCAGTGTGAGTATTGTGGCAAGGAGAGGCATCTTGCGAGTTTTGCTACAAGAGGAAGAGGGATGAGAGGCTTGCTAGGGAGCAAGCGAACCAGGATAGGTATCGCCGGCCTCATGGTATTCCCCGAGCCTAGAGTGCCACTTCCACGAGGTGTGGGAAGTGTGAGGAGTGTTGGCGGCGTTCCCACGGAGAGGTGGTGGTGAGAGGTTTGTCGGGAGAGATGATGGTGTGCGTGCCTGGTGAGAGGTTTGGTCGGGCTCGTGGTGGTTTTGCCTTGGACGTCCTCCTACTCGTTCTCGGTACGGGTTTAGGGGAGATGATCGCAGCTTTGGGTTCCGGAGGAACTACGGACCACGTTTTCCCCCTCGTGGTGCTCATACTCCTCCCATGGGACATGGGAAGTTTGGTGGTAAGGGAGTGATGTTTGCTAACCCCTCTTTTGAGCGGATGGCTCGACACCGGTTTAACTTTCTTTGTGCTAACCCCGGTGTCGAGTCGCTAGCTCACTCTCGTTCTTGTTTCGACTTGACGGGCAGGAGGCTTGGAGGACATTTGGTTGATCGACTCCGGGTGTTCTCGACACATGACCGGAGATAAGAAGTGGTTCTCCAGCCTCACCCCAGTGAAGGAAAAGATGTACATTACATTTGGGGACAATGGACGAGGTAGGGTGCTTTCAGAGGGTGTTGTGCATGTGAGTGACAAGGTAACATTGAAGAGAGTGGCTCTTGTGAAGTCTTTGGGTTTCAATTTGCTTTCGGTTTCTCAGTTGCTTGATGAAGGTTTTGAGGTGCGTTTCAAGTCTGGCGAGTCTCGTTTGCTTGATTCTCGAGGTGATCTTGTCTGTATGATCATCCCCGAGGGTCGCATTTTCGTGGCGATTTCTCTCGTTCTTTGGGTCCCCGCTCGCCGTTTGATGGCTGGTCCTTCTTCTGATTTGTGGAAATGGCATAGGCGGTTGGGACACTTGAGCTTTGATTTGGTTTCCCGCTTGAGTTGTCTTGATCTTGTCCGAGTATTGCCTAGATTGAAGCTTGAGAAGGATTTGGTTTGTGCTCCTTGTAGGCATGGTAAGATGGTAGCCACTCCCCATCCACCCCTGACCGATGTCATGACCGAGCGTCCGACAGAGCTGTTGCATATGGACCTTGTTGGGCCAGCTCGAGTTCGTTCGGTGGGTGGGAAGTGGTATGTCCTTGTTGTGGTGGACGATTACTCTCGCTATGCCTGGGTGTTCTTCTTGGAGGATAAGACTGAGACTTTTGGCTTTGTTCGAGATCTGATCGTGAGGTTGAAAAACGAGAGGCATGGGAATGCTATTCGAGCTATCCGCAGTGATAATGGCTTTGAGTTCAAGAACTCTCGTTTTGATGCCTTTTGTCGTGATCTAGGTCTTGAACATCAATATTCGACTCCTTATGTGCCCCCTCAAAATGGAGTCGTGGAAAGGAAAAATCGGACTCTTTGTGATATGGCTAGGACGATGCTCGATGAGCACAGGACTCCTAGGAGGTATTGGGCTGAGGCGGTCAGTACAGCTTGTCATGTTTCCAACCGAATTTTATTGAGAGCTTTCAAGAAGAAGACCTGTTATGAGCTTATGCATGGTCGGGCACCCAAGGTGAGTCACTTCCGAGTTTTTGGCTGCAAGTGCTTTATTTTGAAGAAGGGAAAACTCGATAAGTTTGAGGCTAGGTCTAGTGATGGTATTTTCTTTGGATATGCTAACCATTCTAGAGCCTATAGGGTGCTTAACCTTGAGACTAACAAAATCATGGAGACTTGCGAGGTGACCTTCGACGAGACAATGCCATGTACCTCTCTTGGCTTTGAATGTGCGGTGATGAAGAGATGGCCAAGGACCTCTTTGAAGAGGAGAAAGATGAAGCTGGAGATGATGATGGGGAGAACCATGCGCCTGAAGTTGAGCATGTACCCACTACTTCCCCTACGACCACTTTGGAGCATGGACCGTCTACTTCATGGACAACGACGGTGCAACAAGAGGACCGGCGAGAGAAGTCGAAGTTGAGGGGGAGGTAGTCTCGAGGCGTGAGGCTCCCCGGCGGTTTCAAGAAGTGCATCCCCCGTCGAAGATCATCGGGAACATCGATGAACGCACTACACGGTCGAGGTCCGGGAATTCCTCTCATTTTGCTCATGCTTGCTTTTGTTGCTACTTTTGAGCCCAAGGACATTGGACATGCTTTATCCGATGCAAACCGGGTCAATTCTATGCATGAGTTGGAAAACTTTGAGAGGAACCGGTGTGGGAGTTAGTTGAACCACCTCCAAATTGCCGTCCCATAGGAACCAAGTGGGTTTGGAAGAACAAAGAGGGAGAGAATGGGATGGTTGTGAGGAACAAGTCCGGACTTGTTGCTCGGGGGTTTAGTCGAAGGAGGGGATCGACTATGAGGAGACCTTTGCTCCCGTGGCCCGTCTTGAGGCAATTCGGATCCTTCTAGCCTTTGCCGTGGCTAAAGGGTTCAAGTTGTTTCGGATGGACGTGAAGAGTGCTTTTCTCGAATGGGGTCATAGAGGAGGAGGTGTATGTGAAGCGGGCACCGGGGTTTGAGAGCGAGTTGTACCCACACGGGGTATACGGGTTGAAAAGGGCTCGTATGGGTTGAAACGGGCGCCCCGTGCTTGGTATGGGAGATTGAGAGGTTTTCTTTTGAGCGAGAGGGTTTGTGATGGGTACCGTGGATAGAACCTTGTTTCTCCTCAAGCATGGAAATGACTTGCCGATTGTTCGGATATACGTGGCCGATATTGTCTTTGGTGGCTCGTCACATAACCTTGTTGCCAAGTTTGCGGATGAGATGAGCGGGGAGTTCGAGATGAGCATGATGGGCGAGTTGCGGTATTTTCTTGGGGGTCCGAGATCAAGCAAGTGAAGGATGGTACATTTGTGCACCAAACCAAGTACACGAAAGACATGCGAGGAAGTTCCGGATGCAAGATGTGAAGCCGATGTCGACTCCCATGGGGAGTACGGCCACTTTGGATGCGGATGAGGACGGAGAACCGGTGGACCGGCGGGAGTACGGGAGCATGATCGGCTCCCTCCTCTACTTGACGGCGACGAGGCCGGACATATAGTTCGGCGTGTGTCCGTGCGCTCGTTTTCGTGCTTCGCCGAGGACATCACATCGACGGCCGTCAAGAGGATTTTCGGTGTACCTACGATCCGCCCCCGGTCTTGGCCTTTGGTATTCTTCCTCCTCGACTCTTTCTCTTCATGGTTTTTCCGATGTGGATTTTGCTTGGTTGTCGAGTCGAGAGGAAGTCTACTTCGGTACTTGTCGGTTTCTTGGTTCTTCGTTGGTCTCATGGTCTTCCCGCAAGCGGTCTAGTGTAGCTCGGTCTACCACGGAGGCGGAGTATGTTGCCGCCGCGAGTTGTTGTTCCCGACTGTTGTGGATTTCATACACTTTGAGAGACTTTGGTGAGGAGTGCACCCGCATCCCACTTCTTTGTGATAGAACTAGTGCCATAAGCGTAGCCAAAAACCCGAGTGCTTCACTCCAGAACCAAACACATAGAGGTGAGGTATCATTTCCCGAGGGACAATGTGGAGAAAGGAACCATTGTTTTGAGCCATGTCCCTACCCAAGATCGGCTAGCCGACATCTTTACAAAGCCTCTCGACCAAGCTACATTTGTGCGCTTGCGGGGGGAACTTGGGGGATTTCCTTTTTGTACCATATGTATCATACCATGTTTACTTTGATGTATATACATACTTTGCTTGATGTATAAACCATGGTAGGATAGCCATCTTGTCACATATCATGTTGCATTTGTCATATATTGCATTTTAGGACAATGAGCTTCTTTCATATGCCATATTTGAGTCTCTTTGGCTATTTGTGAGATTTTGGTCATATGTGTGGAGAAATGGTGATGTGAGGCTATGCTCTTGGAATATTTGAGATATATGTGTGGTGAGATAGCCCCTTTTGAAATACATGCTTGACTAATTTTTGATGAAATATGCTCCACTCGTGTGTAGTTGTGTATCCATGTCACAGTTTGGTCTAAATGTGCTTTTCATGCTTAGATTGTGCTTGGATGCCTTGTTCTTGCATTTGGGCCAAAGGCCGGATATCATTGTGAATGTTTAGCCTATGTTGCATTCATGGGGGAGCATAAGCTTCTTTTTGCCGCAAAGGCACTTCATGTACCATGAAATGAATTAATCTTGAAAAGAAGTGCATAATGCTTGAAAAATGCTCCATTCATCATGTCTATGTTTAAAATGTCTTATCTTTTACATATGGGTGCAAAACATGCTGCATGATGTTCACCAGTGGAGAAGTCTCCCCGAAGTGGACACATGGCTCATGAGCTTTGACATGACATGCTTTGCTTTATGGGTGTTTGCCATGATCTTTTGCTGAGAATTTGATATCCTTGTATGATCTTTGAATGGTATGCATGTTTGTGGCTCAAGTGTGACATGGATAGGCTTTTACATGTGAAGCGAGCCTTCTTTTGGTAAAACTGCTTAAAATCTGAAAATTTTGCTTTGTCACATGCTTGTATTTTCATATATTAGTTGTGGCAATGCTTTGACTATGCTATGATTCATGTGTGTGATCTTTGTCTCATTTTTAGCCTTTGACACTAGATTTGGCCTATTTGAGAAGCTCATGTAGATGTTTATATGCTTTGCTTTGCATTTCTGCACTTTCACCTTGATTCATACATTGTCAACAAGGGGGAGAAAAGGTGAGCTTAATGAAAATTCAGAAAAAGGTGAGCTGAAATTTGGAAGTGTGCATCCACATGTTCAGGGGGAGCTTAGTGTGCATCCACATGTTTAGGGGGAGCTTTCTTGCTGTTTTCGGTGTGGATTTTGTGCTTTGCATGGCTTGTGACCTTTCTTTGCCTTTCTTCGGTTTTGGTCATGAGTTGAGCTTCTTTGTTTTCTTTCTTCTTCTTTTCTCTTTTTCTCTGAATTTCATTTCGCGTTGTGTGTTGTCAATGCACTCATCAAGGGGGAGATTGAGGACCAGGAGCGTCCCAGTGGTCGGTGGATGACCGCTCCTTAGTGATGAGTGATTGACAACGGGTGTTGGACCGACTCTTGGCTTAGTGCGCGGTGTAGGCCGCGGCCTAGTTCGTGTTGTTGCGAGGTGAAGAACGGGCGCGAAAGGTCTTCAGCCTTGAGGGGCCTCCGGGAGATGGAGAGACAAGTAGGCTCGGTTCGAGGGACCCGGTGGACAGCGGGACTGGGTGCGGGCCACATGGTGGCGACACAAGCAAGACGAAGTCATGGACAAGTGAGCCGGTGCACGGTGGCGGTCAAGTCAAGTGGTTTGGCGGGAGGCCGGACCGAGCACGCGGGGTTTGGTGGTTTGGCCACAAAACCATCGGCGGATGGTTTCTTGGTTTGGGCCTCAAAATCAAGTCCGAGGGCCCAACACGACGGAGACGGGATCCGGGCGTGTCGGGAAGCTTCGAGGCGGAGGACACGCGGCGGGATCGCATGGCTTGCGTCGGGAGGACGCGGGGTGCGGCAAAGGCGTGGCCGTCCGATGGGAAGACCCACAAACATTACCAAAATGCCCCTACGTGGGTTGTATCGCCAGTAGTGTAGTTAGGGGTAGTCGAGTCATTTACCACTCCGGCGGGACCTGATATATAAGCCATGAGTGTGTGTTGATGGCTCCCTCTCTCCGCGACTTAGGGTTTCATTTGCTCCCTCCTCTTTCTCATTTTCGTAGCTATTTTCCTTCCTATTTTCTCTAGGCTAGTATGAGAGCTTCATGAGAGATTTGTTGAGAGGGATGGATGCTAGGGCGGCATGCTAGACCTTGTGAATCTTTCCTGGTTTGTATAGAAGATTCGGGGTTGTTTTTCGTGGCTTTTTGTGCTTGTTTTCGTGCCTTTGTTCCCGGTGTGATTCCGCGGATTTGAGTGGGTTTCTCCCCGGATTTCTTTGAGGGAAACATGGATAGATGTCTTGTGCATCTTTGTGCTTGATCTTGTGCCCTCAAACGCCGGGAAACCACTTCGATTCGTGAGTTTTCGTTCGGTGCTCGAGTCTTTGGTGGTGCTCAAAGGATTCGCGATTCCCGGTGATTTAGGGAGTTAGGAGGCAAGATTTTTGGGCTATAGCATCCTTGTGTGACGCTTTTCAAGTCCCCAAACCCTTGTCTCCATAGCTTCAACCGTTTGGGAAATCCGATGATGATTTGGGGGAGTTGACTTTCGGGGTCGGGCTGTTTCTGCTCTGTCCGCACCTGGCGGACAGTCCGCGAGGAGGTCGCGGACGGTCCGCGTGGGTCGTGTTCGTCCCGTGTTCTTCGTGTTCTTGCTCGTCGTTCGTTTCGATCCGTCGCGATTTTGGTTTTCGGTTGGACGGAGTTTCGGACGGTCCGCGGTGCGGGGCGGACGGTCCGCGGGTGCTTGGCGGACGGTCTGCGTGCTCCCCGCAGACGGTCCGTGGTTCGTGGGTGGCTTTGGTTCGTTCTGTGTGATTTAACGGACGGTCCGCGAGAAGGGCCGGACGGTCCGCGACGTCGGCGCGGACGGTCCGCGGGGGCGGGGTCGGGAGTGCTGGCACAAAAGGTTCGGGATGTTCTTTGATTTTTCTGCAGGTACACTAACTGTGATTCATTACGCTTAGAACGAATAGTTATCCGACTATTTATTATAGGGAGAGACGTATGTATGCCATGCCACCGGCATTAACTTCGATTTTAGGCATGGTTATGCCTTGTGAGGAAAAGTAGGACGCTTTTGCATCATGTTAAAAGACTTGAACAATTAAATAAAATTAGAGATGCCATTTGTTTTAAATCAATCAACCAATGCATGTCCTAATCATTCCTACACATCTGCTGTTTTTCCTGTCTATCTGGTTTGGTACCTCTGTTTGCATGTATTTTTCGACCTTGATAAAAGAAGCTTTTGAATAAAAGTTAGATACGAAAGTTGTCACAAATCTTATCATCTATCTGCTGTCAAAAATTCATAACTTTTGGTTAAGTAGATTTGGAGTTATGGGCAAATTGGTGAATGTTGGTCTGCTGAAATTCCTGTTGGACAGCAAGCTGCATTTTGTAATGTTTGGGCTAGATCCTTTTGTTTTTGGCTCAACCTTTGGATACAAATTGTGTGCTCCATAACGTAACTGAACTGCTGACTAAAATTTAGCATTTTTGCCCTACCAGTTTATGAGTTATGCGTATTTTTATGCATTATACAGAATCTGCTATCTTATGAACTCACACTGATTCGTGGGGGTTTTTGTGATACAGATGGCTGAACAGCTCTTCTGGGAGGTTGGGCCGGACGGTTTGGTCCACACATACGGGCTGCACCTGGAGGGTTTTGCCCGCGTCTTGTGGGATGCCCTTCGCACCTCCGGCTATGTGACACCACCCACGTACGAGGCGACTGAGTCCCTGCAGTTGGGGATTCCTAGCTGCCGTTTTCTGGTGACTGTGCCACTTCACCCAAACCATCCGGAGTGGCCGGACCTGGGTATGGAGGTGGTGAGCATTCGCTTGCCGGAGACACTCGAGGTGGCTGCTCTACGTGTGTTGAACGCCTTCTGCGATCAGCACCCCCTTGAGGTGTTCCTGACTCCGTTGGGTTTGCTGCCGACGGAGGACCCTGAGGACCCCGCGTGGCGGAGCGCGTGGGGAATGTGGCGTCGCTTATCGACCACACTACCCCACTTCAGACTGTGTAGGGGTTTGTGGGGTACTTGAGCGCACTGTACCACCTGTAGGCCCTCCGCAGCATCTCCACCACTGACATGACGATGGCTGCGCACAGTCTCTGGGTGTTGAGTGAGCTTTGCACGCCATCTCGGTTAGCTACCTGGATATGGAGAGGGACCTTGCGGTGGCACGGCAGAGGGCCGTTGAGTTGGAGGCACGTGAGGCCCTGTGGAGAGCTCGTGACGCACAGTTGCTGGATCAGCTTGCCACCCGCTTGCAGACCATGGTTGGACTGCAGGAGCAGCGGATCGAGATGCAGGTGGAGCTGCAGCAGCTGAGGGATGAGCGTATGGAGCACATCCAGGCACTAGCACAGATGGGTGAGCAGTTGGAGCAGCTTGACCTTGACTTGCAGGCTGCCAATGACACTATCATTGCGATGCAGCAGCCAGCCCCACCACCACCACCACCTGGAGCGATAGAGGGTGACGAGGAGGACGCCCAGTCAGGGATGGACAACGAGGATGGTGCTTAGTACTCCGGTGCAGGAGCCCCTAGGACACCTGACTCCTCTGTGCGCAGTGACTCCTCTGTGGGGAACTTGGACGACTTTTAGGAGATTTGACGCCGCGACCAATACTCTGACGGGTAGCCTGTTTTTTGTCTGTGGATGGGATAGTCTAGCGTATACAGAGTGACCCTTGTGTAGCATAACCCCCTTATGTATGTGGATCAAGAACTCTAGTATTTGTATGCAAGTGTTGTATGTGAGGTGTGAGACCTTCTGCAGTAGCTTAATTAATGTGTAATATGGACCAAGTTGTGATCAGATCTGGGCTGTAATATAAATAACAAAGTTGTGTGAAATCTCATGTCTTGCGTGCTCACAAAATTTCAACCTTATGGCTCTTATAGATTGAAAGTTATGGACGTTTTGGTGAACCTCGGTTTTCTGAAAAACAGCAAACAGATTAACGAGAAGTGAATTTTTTGAACGCGTTACGCTCAAAATTCATGATCCAGTTGAATACCAAAGTTGGAGAGTATGAAATCACGCTTATTCTGACCAAAGAAGAGCATCATTCGATAATCGAGCAAAGAGTTATGAATTTTTCGTTCAAAGGAAGCGCGGCTGCCCAGTCTGCAAACTTTGGTTGCAATGTTTGGAATTTTATCCACATGTTCTTCTTGTTTATTTTTATATCAGCAAGCTTGTGAATATGTGGCTAATACAAGTTCCAAATTTCAGATGGTGGGACCAACCCGCGGTCATCCGAACGGTTTCGGTGGTGCTAGTGGCAGCAAAGATCCGCCACCGCCACCGCCGCCGAACATGACTCCAATAGAAGCCTTCATGGTGGCGCAGGCGGAAGCAATACACTACCTGATGCAACACCAGCAGCCCTCGCAGCCACCCCAGGGCCAACGTGATGAGCAGCCCCGCGTGGCTAAGTGGGAGCAATTTGTAGCCTTGAAGCCACCGATCTTTTCTAAAGCGGATGAGCCTTTGGAAGTGACGCTTGGATCCGTGCCATCGAGGCGAAGCTTGATGTGCTGACTCTACCATGTTCGTGTGACAACCTGCACAGGAAAATACCGTACCATTGCCTAAACCAATCCACTTTGGTCATTAAGCAATAATAAAGTATCATCCTGTCGTTGGTTGCTGGGTTAACGCCCGGTAGATCACTTGGATATCGACAAAGGATCGACAATATGCATTAAAACTCACGCGAAGGCGAGTCCAGAGTACCCTACACCAATTAACACAAATCTGCCCCGAAGGGGTTTAATTATTACAAAACTTTGTTCATGACGTGAAGGTAAAGATTCAGAGTTTTAAACAGTGGAAATAAAATAATCTAGCGCAATGGCAAACATCACAGGAGGCCATCTGTGATGTCATCACTGGTCGTCATCCACCCGGTCAGCAACACCTGCAGCAACAGTTTTAAAGCAAGGCTGAGTATACTAATACTCAGCAAGACTTAACCGTCGGGTGATAACTACATCACCAAACTCTAGACAAGAGAGGCTTTTTGGCCGGTGGAGTTCTTTTGCTGAAAAGCGACAAAGAGTATGTCCTTACTTTCAATATTTTAGCATAAATTCTAATTGATTACCATTTCTAAATGTGCCAACTAATTCAATCAAGAATTGTACAAGCAATTAATTCAAGCAGTAATATTCACCGAGTTCCATCATTACGGGGTACCGTGGCCAGTTGCTTAAGAAGTCTCCAATAACGGTGAGAGGCCGACAATCGATTGGTTTATAACCTTGCAAGGTGGACCTCAACACACGGAAGAATGCATACCCCAAGAAGGTCCAACAAAAACGAAACGGGGTATACACCAACCAGGCAGTTCCCGTCGATCTTCAGCTCGGGATCGGAACATACATTCCTTGGTACAAGGCTTACTGGCTCGCCCACACACAAACGTCCAGACTCATGCAGGTACCACACTGTTGCAAGTAGGGGGACACATCTCTGTGCCCCAGGGGTAGTAGGGAAAGGTTCCCTTGCCGCGTCCATCGGGTACTAGGCTTACCGGTCCCATCCCTGACAAGTGTTTAGTACGTTCAAAAGCTTAGCCCACGAATTAGCCCACGAAAGCCACTGGACTGGAGCCCAAATCCCATGCTCTTACCACATGAGCAATCCATTATAAAGATCTTATGATTCCAACAAAAGAACCTATTCTCGTGAGTGACGAACATCACTCGACTTGTACCAGTCCTATAGCATAGCAGCTATCGGCCTAGCATTCTAGTAAGAGAACATAGGTACCTAAGGATCATGCATCTAGGGTTTCATTCAACTCCTGAAACGTAAATGCACAATCATAGCAACGATAAATTGCATAAATTTTAAAAACAAGGTTAATGATCCGGGGCTTGCCTTCGCTGGCAAGGTTGGCCTTGGGCCCTTCTAGACTTTGGTCCAGGTCTTGCTCTACAGCGACGTGGTGCATGTCTCCGCCAGCTCCTCCGTCTTCTCCTTCCGGCACACGCGTATAGCTACCGTTTGGGAGACCTACACGAGGATGCAAATGCAAGGTTAATTGATGATTTTTAATTTTAATTAATTACAAACAACATATGACAACCATGAAGAGTATGGTTGGCCATATTCACCTTAAGAAACACACATTTGATATAACCTTTCTATTTGAGTAATTTCTTACGATGCTTTATTTTTATTTTTATTTTTATTTTTATTTTTATTTTTAATAATGATTGTGTACATATTCTATGTAAATAAAATAATTTAGCTTCCACAAACAGCAAAGGGTTGATCTATATGATTTTAGAATGATTTATCACACACATATGGCCTTTAGATGTGCATTTGATGATTTTTTTCCAATTCATTTTAATATTAAGCTTTAAAAGGCTTCCATATATTTTATTCACAAACAACTTAATAAAATTCAGTGCGATGTGTTAAGAAGCACTACAAACCTATACAAAGCCACCGCACACACATGCACACTTAGGAGAGCTATGAATTTAATTAGACAAAAAATAACAAAAGCTAGTTATCAAAACATGAGAAATGCATACAAAAATAAATACACATCAAAATGATTCAAACTTTCTCACACACGTTCTCGGGTCCAAAACTAACCAAGGAATGCAACAAATACACCTAGAACCATTATAAATCTTGAGTTATGTATCTACAAATAAAATTAGTCATATTTCAAGAATAAATATTTCTGTTAATTATAAAATTGTGATTAATTCACCAGAGGTGCATTTTGGCATAAAAAGATAGCATGAAGAAGTTGGGCGCAAAAACTTAATTATTTTTATCTACCAAAATCATTTAGACAGATTCTGCATAAATAGAAAACAATTCATATAAAACGATTTACAACATAACTTTGTGCAATTTTTTGATACAGTAGCTAGGAATCACGTGAAACACAACATATCCAATGTTCAGCTATAGACCACATGTGGATTTGGAGATACAACAGATCTAGGTTTTTCACATTTGTATTTTTCATGCAAAAACTATCAGGAAAAAGTATGGTAGAGCTTTCTAAAAGTTGTAGGATTTTTAACATCGAATCCAACAACATTTAGTTTGTATTTTTCTGACTTTTCTTTGATTTTCTATGGGTTTTCAAATTTTCAGCAAAAGCCATTTACTATTTAAGAATCCAACTTTCACACAGGCCCCTAGAACTTTTCTTTCTATTACAGATAGGCCCCTGGTTCACAAAAAAGACCCTGGAAAAAAAGAGGGAGATGCAATGTAGTCCTTGCGAGGTGGCTTGGCGGTCGTTGGAGCTCCGGTCCGGCGAAGGGGGCGGCACCTGTAGTGCAACCAACAGCACAGGGGGGGTTGTGTGGGGTTGTGTGAAGCCGTTAGGGCGCTTGGTCGATGGTGGTAGGGTCGGGAGACAGGAGCTCGCCGTGGGAGCATCGATGGCGGACGATGTCGTCAGCCTGCGCGTGGGGCAGTGGGCGGCCTTTATAGTCGGCCGGCTCCCTGTATTCACGACAAAGGGATGCGCCCGCCATAACACCTCAGTACGGCGACGGACCTCGGTGGGCGCTCTCAGCAGGGGGCACATGCAATGGACCGCGGGGCAACTCGGGGCGGGTACGACGCGGTACTGGACAGGAAGATGTGGCACGCGTTCCTAAGATGCCGGTGCGAAGGGGAACTGGTGGCTCGTGCCTCGAGGTGGTGGGAACCAGGCCCGCACGGACGCCGAGGCAGCGCAGCTCCTTGCGCACGGCACGCGACACAGGGCCAAGCTGGCAGGGCGCCCGGCATGCCGGCAGTGCTCTAGAGCGCGACCGAGCTGTTTTGCAGCCGGTCAACCCTACTTTGACCACAATTTTCTCCAAAAAGTTGAACTGTGTGACAAAAATGGTAGATACAAAAGTTGTAGATGAGACATCCCTCTACAATATTTATAAAGGCCGTCCTATGTTTTTCTCGACGGTTTGAGCAAGAACGCCAAGCAAAGTTCGGGTTTTGCAGAGCGCTCATGAATAGTGAAAACTGCAGTTGACCAAGTTTTTCACCCTTTTCCGCTCAAAATTTGAAATGCCATCCAACATGAAAGTTGTGTCCCTCGAAAAACTAGACAACTTTTATATTGGTAGAATTTGAAGTGTTTAGGTGAAATTTGGAGAACGCGGCAAAGTTCCAGAATGACAAGGAGTGACAAGGGGTTTGACTAGGGTTTTAGCTAGAGCTTGACCAAGCTTTGTCCTCAAAAGTGTCTTGACTTAATTAGGAGTGTCATTAGCACTAAGCAAGAACACCTGAGGTGTTACTGTTCGGAGGAGCGCAAGGCTAGCTTTGCAGCACAGCAACTCCGTGGGCCTGCACTTATCTGGTGGGACCACTACAAGATGATGCAGCAGGCTGGACATGCCACTACCTGGGATGAATTTAAAAGAGCCTTCAAGGAACACCACATTCCCAAGGGAATGGTGGAGAGAAAGTTGAATGAACTGCTGGCACTAAAGCAAGGGTCTGATTCTGTGTTTGAGTATGCCCAAAAATTTAACAACCTTTACCAGTATGGTGGGTACCATGTGGATATGGATGAGAAAAAGATGGGTCATTTCCGTCGCAGCCTTGATGAGGAGTTGTATGAGCGTATCAACCCCATCAAGACCGAGACCTACCATGAGCTGGTGGATTTAGCCATCTCCCAGGAAGATGCTATGAAACGGACCCAGAAGGCAAGGAAGAGAAAGGCGGCATTCACCTCTAACAACACGCCTAACAGAAAATTCTGACTGGTGAAGAAGGTTGAACAGGGTTCCCAGGTGAACCAGAAATCTGGGAGGTGGGTGGCCAGGCCCCCCAAAAGCAACAGTGGGGAGGTCAATGTTCCTCTGCTTCTCAGCAGCAGAATGCCAAACCCAATACTTCACCACTTACCTGGAATAACAGGGACAACAAATGTTACAACTGTGGGAATGTCAGGCACTATTCCTATGAATGTCCCCATCCAAAGAAGCAGAACCAGTAGAACAAAGGACGTGGTTCCAACCAAGACAGCAAAGACAAGGGAAAGAGGCAGACCGTGCAAGTTAAGCAAGGCCGCCTCAACTTCACTACAATGGTGGGAATTCTAGAAGGAGCCGCAGTCATGACGGGTACATTTTCTATCCGAAACAAACCTATTAAGATATTGTTCGATTCTGGTGCTACACACAACTTTATTAATGAGAAGACACAAAGACGGTTATGATTAGATACGACTCGGGTTAAGGATATCTATAAGATTGCTACCTCAGGAGGAAACGTTCCTTCCAACACTATCAGCGCCGGGGTACCACTGAAACTGGGTAGCAAGGTTATGTTTACCAATCTTATAACCTTGGGATTAGATGGGGTAGATGTCATTCTGGGTATGGATTGGATGACCCAACATAAAGTGACTTTGGATATCGCTGAAAGAAGGATAGAAATAAATTCACCGATTGTCAGGGCTTCCACACTCTACTTACCCTCGAGTGAACCCGTGAATCCTAGTGCTTTTGTCACCATAACTTCGCAGTTGGAAAAGATTCCTGTAGTTTGTGAGTATCCTGATGTCTTTCCAAATGACCTACCTAGTATGCCACCCGATCGGGACATTGAGTTTGTCACTGAACTCCAGCCAGGTACAACACCTATTTCGAAAAGAGCTTACCGTATGCCACCCAAAAAACCGGCGGAGTTAAAATCCTAGCTTCAGGAGTTGTTGGACAAGGGTTTCATTCGCCCAAGTTCTTCACCTTGGGGATGCCCTGGTCTTTTCATCAAGAAGAAAGATGGTGGCTTGAGGTTGTGCGTGGACTACCGACCTCTCAATGCGGTGACCATCAAAAATAAATACCCCCTACCCCGCATCGATGTTTTGTTTGATCAGCTAGTTGGAGCCAAAGTCTTTTCCAAGATTGACCATAGGTCAGGATATCATCAAATTAAAACCCGACCTTGCGATATTCCCAAGACCGCTTTTTCCACCAGATATGGGCTATACGAATATCTAGTCATGTCCTTTGGTCTTACCATTGCACCTGCCTACTTCATGTACCTCATGAATTATGTATTCATGACCGAATTGGATAAGTTTGTGGCTGTCTTCATCAATGACATTCTAATCTATTCTAAGAATGAAATGGAACATGCTAAACATCTTCGCATTGTCCTACAACGTTTGAGAGATCACAAACTTTATGCCAAATTCTCCAAATGTGAGTTTTGGCTCTAAGTGTCAAATTTTTGGGACACACCATCTCGAGTGAGGGTATATCTGTGGACCCAAGTAATATACAAGAAGTAATGGACTGGAAGCCACCTAAGTCAGTCCATCAAATTCAAAGCTTCCTTGGGTTAGCCGGGTATTATCATCGCTTTGTCCCTGATTTTTCCTGACTGGCCAAACTGATGACCGAATTGTTGAAGAAAGGGGTAAAATTCGTGTGGGATGAGAAATGTGAGAAGACCTTCCACACCTTAAAGCAACACCTAACTTCAGCACCCGTTTTGGCTGAGCCTGACAATTCCAAGACATATGACGTGTATTGTGACGCCTCGGGTACTGGTCTCGGTTGTGTCCTCATGCAAGAAAATAGAGTCATTGCATATGCTTTAAGAGCACTTCGACCTCATGAGCTGAATTACCCAACACATGATCTGGAGCTGGCAGCGGTTGTTCATGCTCTCAAAATTTGGAGGCATTACCTTATGGGGACCCGCTG
This sequence comes from Cenchrus americanus, assembly GCA_947561735.1. NCBI lineage: Eukaryota > Viridiplantae > Streptophyta > Magnoliopsida > Poales > Poaceae > Cenchrus > Cenchrus americanus. Next base: position 141,847,556 of record OX387240.1, read on the forward strand.
CAATATTTTCACTGACCTTAAAAGCCTCAAATATATTTTCACTCAAGCTGACCTAAATATGTGGCAGCGGAGGTGGTTAGAACTCATTAAAGACTATGACTTGGAGGTACACTACCTCCCCGGCAAGGCCAATGTTGTTGCAGATGCTCTCAGCCGCAAGGCTCACTGCAACTGCTTGACAGTAGAATCTTACGATGACACCTTATGTGAAGAACTAAGGAAATTGGCATTGGAAATTGTTCCACAAGGGGAATTAACTCAATTAGCATTCAGGCTACCTTGTATGATAAAATCATCGCGGCTCAGCCTAATGATGAGGGCGTTAAAACCATGAAGCAGAAACTATCCGAGAATGACCCCAAATATGCTTGCTTTCATCGAGATGAGAAGGGCACAATCTGGTTTGGACAATGTCTTGTTGTTCCCGAAGATGCTACTATCCACAAGGAAATTTTTATTGAGGCTTATCTCTCCAAATTTTTGATTCACCCTGGAAGTAGCAAGATGTACCAAGATTTGAAAGAGAACTTTTGGTGGTCCAACATGAAAGTGGAGATAGCCAAATACGTTTCGAAGTGTGATATGTGCTTGAGAGTAAAAGCTAGTCATTTGAAGACTGCGGGTAAGCTCCAACCGTTACCCATACCTTCTTGGAAATGAGATGACATCAGCATGGATTTTGTTGTTGGACTACCCCTTACTCCCAGGAATCACAACTCCATTTGGGTTATTGTGGATCGACTGGCTAAGACCGCACATTTCATTGCCGTCAACACCACGTATTTGGCAAAGAAATATGTCGATCTTTATCTTGATCGAAATGTACGTTTATACAGGGTTCCTAAGACCATTATTTCAGATAGAGGCCCTCAATTTATAGCTTGTTTTTGGGAACAACTACATGAGTCTTTGGGAACAAAGTTGATCCGTAGTTCGACCTATCATATTCAGACAGATGGACAAACATAAAGAGTCAATCAAATTGTGGAGGATATGCTAAGAGCTTGCATCATTCATTTCGATAAGAGTTGGGACCAATCATCAGCCTTAGCAGAGTTTTCTTATAATAATAGCTACCAGGCTAGCTGAAAGATGGCACCATTCGAAGCCCTCTATGGACGTAGGTGTCGAACTCCTCTAAACTGTCTCAGGCAGGAGAGCGGAAGTTCTTTGGCCCAGCCTTGGTGGAGGAGGTAGAGGAAAAAGTGAAGGTTATACGGGAAAATCTTAGGGCCGCACAAATGAGGCAAAAGAGTTATCATGATGAAGGAAAGGTGCAGAGAGAATATCAAGTTGGCGAACGGGTATATTTGAAAGTTTCACAAACCAAGGGTGTACAAAGATTTGGAGTAAAAGGGAATTAGCCCCACGTGATATTAGTCCATATGTGATTACTAGAATATGTGGATCAGTCGCTTATCATATCCGGCTTCCGGATCGGCTCTCGGCTGTCCATGATGTCTTCCATGTATCTCAACTAAGCAAGTGTGTCCACGACCCAAAAAATGAAATCATCGAAGAAGCAAATGCGTGGATCGAACCTAATCTTTCTCTAGTAGAGCACCCCATGCGGGTACTAGATCACAAGGAGAGGAAAACTCGAAGGCAAACTGTAAAGATTTAGAAAATACAATGGAGCCATCATACCGAAGAACAAGCTACTTGGGAAACTGAACATTTCCTCAATACCAAATATCCGGGATTCCTACAAGTTTGAAACCGTAAGAACTTTACCCTACCTTTGTTTAAATTTCCAAATCTCAGGACGAGATTTCTTTTAAGGGGCGTAGGCTGTAACATCTTGGATGTTTTGGCAATAGTAATCATCACCATTAGGAGCACTAAACACTATTTGCCTTGGTCAAACCCCCACTTATGGGTCAACCCCTCTAAACCCTAAGTCAAACCCTTGGAGATCTATACCTCTACTTAAAAGACTAGCTCATTCTCAAAATTTTTCTTAAGAACACAAAATTATGCCAATACGAATGTTGTCTAGATTTGCATGGAACACATTTCATCCAATTGGTGGCATTTGAGATTTGGAGTAGAAAAACCTCAAAAACTCAGTCAACCCTCAGATTCAGCAGTTTGACCAGGTTGAGAAAACAACATCTTGGAGTTAAATTTCTGGCTAATCCATGCAAAATTTCGTAGGTCAACCTTTGTGAAAGTTGGAGATTCGAAGTTTAGTTCAAAATTTTATTGTTTGAGACAGTCGAATAGGCCTTCAGTGAAACAAAAAGGAGCTGGCGCTCCAAAGCGCGTGCGCCGTGCGTGACGCCGCGCCGCTGACGCGTCCTGGCATCTGTGCCCGGCCGTCAACTCAGTGGGCCCAGCGTCACGCCATCAGCCCCACTTGCCACGTCGACCTCTAGAAACCGCGCGCCGCCCCCGGTTTTCCCCTCCTCTCTCCTCTCCTCTCTGCGAAGCCCGTCGACACGCGCCGGCCGTCACCGCCGCGGGAGCTCGACGCTGGGAGGGAGAAGTCAACAACGCTGTCGACTCATCTCATCACCGCCACCATCATCTACTCGTGTCGCGCCACCTCCCGAGCTAGGCCCTCGAGCGCCTACGCGTGCTAGCTGCCTAGCTGCCACACACCTAGCTTCCACGCGCCGCACCGCCATGTGCCATCACAGCGAACGCCCAGGCCGGCGCTGACCTACTGCCGCACGGGCGAGTCTATCCATCCTAGTGGGAGCTTGGACCCTCCTCCAAGCTGTGCCGCCTATAAAAGGAAACCCGGGAGCACCCGCACGCCCTTTCCCCCTTTCCGACGTCTGCCATTGCGTCGTCGCCATGGAGCTCGCTCGTCCGAGCTTCGCTGCTGCCGGCTGACCCACCTAGCACCATCCCTAGACCTCGTAGAAGCTTCCCCGAGACCCACATTGCTCTTTTGCACCGCGCATTCACCGGAGTCCGAGCCACCGCGGCTGCAACACTGCCCCCTTCGCTGCCGGCGATCACCGAAGCCTCCCATGTTCTAGGCCACGCGGTACATGTGCTTGGTTGGGTGGCAAAGTCCGTGACCTTCCCGTCTTGTATCAAGACTGTGAGCTCTGCTCCTAAACCGAGGATTGCTGGGAACTACCTGGTTGGTGTATGCCCCACCCCTTTGGTTTCTTTGTCGTTTTGGGTGTGCACCTCCCATGTGTTTAGGTCCACCTTGCATGGTTAATAATCGATCGATCGTCGGCCTCTCACCGTTATCTGGGGCTGCTTAACTATACAACTCATTTCCCTTCATGATGAAATTGAGAATTAATTTGGATATTGCTTAATTGTATTGCTCAGCTTTGCTTGAAGTAGTTGCCAACCTAGTAATGATTAAACAACTAGAATTATGAGCTAAAATTTGAAAGTAAGGACCTATTCTTTGTTGCTTTTCAGCAAAATAAACCACTAGCCACAAAGCCTATCATGCCTAGTTGTTCGGTGAATAATATCACCGTCGGTTATTTCTTGCTGAGTATTAGTATACTCAACCTTGCTATTGTTGATGTTTTCAGGTAATGTGAATGATGGGTTTCCGTGCCCTGGATCGTTCCCACCCGATTGGGAGATCGAGTGGGAGGGGACAGGGCTTAGTGACATCTCGGATGGCCTCCTTGGATGTTACCTATGACGCGTAGTATTTTATTTCCGCTGTGTGTAATAAAACTCTGAACCATTTACTTTTATGCAATGAGCTTGGTTTGTAATAAAATAACCCTTAAGGGAATCGATGTAATATAGTTTGTGATGATCTAATCTCTGTACTTGCCTTCGTGTGAGTTTTGTTTATGAATGTTGCGATCTGGGTTACTCGTGGTTGACCGAAACTTACCCGGTAGAGACGTCATGTTAACTCTGTGTTATCGCGTAATGACCAAGAGGAATGGTTTATGCGAAAATACGGAATTAATTTGGGTGGTTCTGTCACAGAGAGGGGCGGGCGCATGGTGCAGGGGCGAGGACCCGACTGGGACTACGCCGCCGGGAGGAAGATCCTGCTCCTCCGCGCCGTAGCCACCACACACACCTCCACCGCCATGGATGCATCGCCAGTCTTGGGGATCGAGATCCGCCCGCCGGCCTGCTCGATCTGCCCACGGCCCGTCCCTAGCTCGACTCGGTCGCCGGCGCTCGAGTAGGAGTAGTGCGCGGCGGAGGAACCCCGTCTCGCATGCCACGGATGAGAGATGGCCGGCGCGAGAGAGGGACGCCGGCGCCGTCGCAGTCACCGTGCGTCGGGATGAATCTCCGGGGCGCGTGGGGAGGAGGGAGCACCGCGCCGTCGCCATCGCCGTCGGCGTTGCCGTGCTCCTCCACTGCGCGCCGTGGGGAGAAGGGGCGGTGCCGTCTCTAAGCCCACCGGTGAGGCCGCTGCTCCTCCCCTACTCCTCCATGAGGACCATGTGTGGTTCGAGGACCGATGGATGGTTGCTTCCTGGTGTGATAAGTTATTAACAACGTTGTGTGGACTGATTCTTAGCTAAGTATTGCAGGTGCAGGTTGCGGCATGAATGGTGTTGGTGCAGGTGAAGAACAAGTGCGAAAGGTTGTTGCCGGTGAAGCCTCCAGCTGTGGAGAAGACAAGTAGGCTTGGTTCGAGGGACCTGGTGGCTAGCGGGGTCAAGTGCGGACCGCATGGTGGCAAAAAACGGCAAGATGAAGTCATGGACGGTTTCTTGGTTGAGCCTCAAAACCAAGGTCGAGCCGGGACTACGTGGGAGCCAAGTCATGAGTGTGGATTGGCGGAGGCTACACTGAGTTCGCAGGGTTTCTGGTGGTTCACCAAAAAACCATTGGGTTCCTTGGTTGATCCACAAAGCCAAGGCCGAAGTACCGAAGATGGAGGTGCAGCAGCTTCGGACCGGTCTGACCGGTGAGGAGCATCGGTCTGACCGATGTGTGACGACGCAGCCCGGAGACTTCGAAGCGGAGGACACGCATCGAGATCGCAAGGCTTGTGTTGAGGCTAAGCAAGTTTGCGGTCACTGGGCATCCGTCCGATGGAGCGATGACAAAGATTTCCGAATTCGCCCTCGAGGGGCATGTATCCCTAGTTAGCTAGTAAGGGCATTTTAGACTTTCGGTTGCCTCCATATAACCCTAGTGGTGAGAGGATGGCAGCCATCTCTTGGAACCCTAGCTCATTTTGTTTTGCTATTTTCCTCTTCCTTTTCCCTTGGAATTTCTAGGACTAGCTTGAGAGCTTCATGGTGAGATCTTGTGAGGGTAGGAAGATCGGGCGGAAGCTAGACCTTGTATGAACCTTCATGGTTTGTATAGATGATTCGGCGTGGTTCCTCAAGGCTTGTTTGAGTTCTTCCTAGTTTTCCTTTTTGGTGTTTTTTGGAGCCTTTTCTTGGTGATTTTCTTAGAGAGATTTCGAGGCCTTTTTCTTGGGGATTTGGTGGGGGCTATATGCTTTAGCCCTTCGTGGTTCATTTCCCTTTGATTCCTCTCCTGTCGGGACGGAAAGTAGTCCCGACACTAACTAGTACGAGCGCTGAGATCTATCTCTCGATGGCTGGTGCTAAGCAACACAATGACACGGGGTTTGTCCTGGTTCCGGCCGTGGGCCGTACGTCCAGCCGGGGTACGCTCAAGGCAATGCATTGTGTCGCACCGTGGTGCTTGCGAAGGGGGGCTACAAGCGGGGCAGGAGAGGAGGAGAAGCCTCCAGGTCCCTGAGGTTTGATTGAGGCAGAGTGCCAATATCGTGGTGAAGGCGGAAAGTGTGCGAGTATGCCGCTATCTGTCGTCCCCCCGCGGCTAGGGGACCGCCTCCTCCTTTTATAGTTCAAGGGGAGGCGGCTTACAGTCGTGCCGCTCAGTTCTAATTACGTGTGGTGGTATGGTGTACATCTCCATGGAGTGGGTGGCCGTCCTGGCGAATCTTGCTTCTGGCGGGGTGTCACGGCGAGTCCTATGCCCGTCTAGGAATGGCTTTGAGGGTAGTGGCGTAGGAGCCTATTGTTTGGTCATCGTCCGTACGTCGGTTCGAGGGTTATGCTGAAAGAGGGCTGGAAGCCGCGCAGTAGCGAGTGTGGCATTGTTTCGTCACCCCGTGCTCCCACAGTGCCGGGGATGGTGCTGCAGTGCAAGGGATGCTGGCACAACAGTCGGGAAGGCCGCACAGGGTTGGAGGTGACGGAGGAGACATCGCCACGCTGGCCTGATGTCACGGCATCATCTTACATGACTGTGGGGTAGGCTTCCGTACCTCTTTCGAGGGTTCCGCCACCCTCCCTCGAGGGGTGTGATGTGGAGGCCGTACGGGGGTGGGCGGCACAGTGTCACAGAGTTGACACCGGCCTTGCCGCATAGTTCCCGCAAAGTGCTGAGGATGGCCGCACTGGGCGGGTTGGTGGAACAACATCGAGATAAGATTCCCAAGCGGTGTCAGGGCGCTGGCGTGGTGGGGATTCGCTTTTGACCTAGGTGCCCGCGTCGTACCGGAGATTTTAATGCTCTGGTCGAGGGAGTGGGCGCGAGGGCCACGAGCTCGGGGTGGCCTCGAGCGAAGTGGAGATTCGCCCGAGGGGGCGCGTAGCCCTCGAGCGAGGCGGAGATTCGCCCGAGGGGGCGCGTAGCCCTCGAGCGAGGCGGAGGTTCGCCCGAGGGGGAGCGTAGCCCTCGAGCGAGGCGGAAATTCGCCCGAGGGGGAGCGTAGCCCTCGAGCGAGGCGGAAATTCGCCCGAGGGGGCGTGTAGCCCTCGAGAGAGGTGGAGATCGACTCGAGAGGTATGGGGGGCCGACCGCTTGATGGGCCGCTGAGGTTGCTCGGTCCGGGGGCTTCCTTCCCCTCTTAGCCATGACTACGCGAGGTGTAGTTTACAGTTTGTAAGTTTGTTTGTGCATTATTATTTTAGTGAAAAATGGGTTTTTTCCCGTCATTAGGGGACCCTCGTGGTTGTCCCCGACACCTCCCAAATCCATGAGCAAAGGGGCTCGATTTTGGGGTTTTCGTTGTCCCAGGGTTTGTGGTGTTCTTGGCAGATATCCTTCGATTCCTCTTGATTCAACGAGTTTTGGTGGACCATAACTTGGCTATGGAGTGCCCATGAGGTGTTCCTACTATCCCCAAAGTCTTGTGCGAATCCGTGGCGCGAATCGGGAGATTGGGAGTCGGATTTGGGGGAGTTGACCCACAGGTGTTGTTCATCCGGAGCTGCCCAGGCGTGACCGGTCTGACCGGTGCTCTTGACCAGTCTGACCGGCGTAAGCCTTTTTATGGGATTTGCCTCGGGTGATTTGCTTGATCCATGTGTCTTTGAGTTGTGCTGTTGTTGGTCAGTTCTTGGCAGGTTTGGTGTTGTTTTGCTAGGCTTTGTGTAGGGTACTTCTTCCTTGCAGGGTGTGTTTTGGGGGTGTTTCTGTCTCAGGGCCTAGAGAAGTCCCTGTGGATCTCTGGAACGTTTGTTGTGCGGCTGTTGTAGCCACCGGCCTGACCGGCTCTGTCCACCGGCCGGCCGGTGTCCGCCGTCCCGACCGGTGCAAAGCACGAGCGACAAGACGTGCAAGTTTCCGCTGTTTGTGTTGGTGTGTTTTGGCTCGGAAGGTTGTGTGTTGGTTCCTAGGATCAGTAGCACTCCAGTGGCTCCGTGGTCTTGGCCAACCTGAGTAGTTGAGTCAGAGACGTGTGTTGGAAGCCGTGTTCATCTTGTCGGAGCCTCTATCTCCTCTCTCTGGTTCACCGTTTCGGTCCTTCACTCCACCACTGGGGACGCGGGTCCCCTCTCCACTACCACTCGAGCTCCCCTCGCCGGCCGTTGTCCCGCCTCCGCTGCCGGCGCTCGAGCTCGGGGCTAGCTCCAATGGTTGGCGCGGGGAGGGCCGAAGTTGGAGCTCTGCCGCGGCTTGGTGGTGACGAGAGTGATGGGGCTGAGAAAACAGAGGCGAGTGGAGGAGGAGGGAGGCAGAGGAACCAAAGGCAAGGGAGGGAGCTGACGCGTGGGCCCGACGAGTGTGTTGTTGGGATGGAGAAGAAATATGAAGGAAGATGACTCTAGGTGGAGTGGATATGATGGAGAGAATATTGCTGACTGGGATGGAATATTATGTTTTGAAGGAGAAAATGAAGGAACACGAGTGTGGATGGTCTAAGACCATGTGCACCGGGGGCCTTTAAAAGTGACTTGAGGAGGATATGAAGGATAAAGCCCCACAACGGGCTCCTTCATCACCCACTTCAAAATGAAGTCCCCTCCAGATTCCTTTGTATTCGGAGAAGTGGAGGAGCTCCTTCATCAGTGGGACCCACGCGGCGGTTGGTGGTCCGTGCCGGCAGTACGAAGAGCGGGAGAGAGCGATACCATCGAGAGCTCATTGCCGTCACTCGGATGAGGAGCTCCGTCGCGGTCGGCGTCCACTAGGACTGTGAGGAGCCTCGTCGACCTCGCGCCGCAGAGCTCCCAGAGTTGCAGGCGCCGCCGCCGGAGGAGGAGGCGGCCGTCACTACACCCCGCCATGATCCGTGCCGGAGGAGGCCGCCGCCGCGCTGTGCTTCCGCTGCAGATCCGTGCGGGGGAAGGAGAGTTGCGGAGCCACCAGAGTAGGGGAAAGCGAGTGGCGGAGCTCGCCAACCTACTGCCCGTCATCGTCCTTGTCGCGGAGCTCGGCCGCCGGAGGACAAGGAGCAGGGAGCCGAGTCCCCATCCGCCGAATCCACGGGCCGCCGGTGCGGCGGAGGAGCCGAGGCCGCCCACCGCATCCGCACGCCACCAGGCGCCCAGCTTGTCCCCGCGCTTGTCCCACCGCCGCGTTGACCCGAAGATGAAGAGAGTCGGCGGGGTCGCGGTGGTGGTCGGAGGCCGTCACGGCAGGAGGCGAAGGAGGTGGCTGAGGCAGGTGCGGCCGTCGCGGTGGGGGTCACCGGAGATTGAGAGGATAGAGGAGATGAAGAGAGTTGGTGCCGGCAAGCGTTCTGATGCTAGTAACAGAGCGCAATACGCCCCAATGGATGATCCCTCGTGGTTACCGAACTGTTCTTGTGACTGGCTTGGGAAGCATTCTTGATTCTAAGCGAGTTCTTGATCCGGCTTGAAGGGCTTTTGGTTGCTTGATCCGCCTTCAGCACACCAATTAGGATCCAGGACGGATGATTCTTGGCTGAATTCAGCGTCCGAGCCAAAGAAATCCCCAACGGATGACGTCCCATAGTTGAGGAACCGCTGTTCTTGATCCGACGGCACCGTCGTTATCACAGAAGACGCGGTGGCGGTACGCTTGTGCTGATGCAGCGCGGCTTGCGGTTCTAGCTCTTGACCCTCGCCCTCGTCATCATCTTCGGGCACGAGCTGTCGCTTCCAACGGCGGCCGGTGAAGGCGACATGGCAGACCTTCACCGGAGACGGGCCCTTCGGCAAGGCGACGGTGTACTCGTGCAGGACCCACCCCGTGCTGCCGCGCCTGGTGCGGCACTCCTGTGGGTTTAGCGCGTACTTGCCCCACAAGACCTGCTCACCACCAGGGAGGTGGAGCGCCTCGTCCGGCAAGCGCCTCTGCCCCGTCCACGTCCAATGGCTGCCGTAGCTGCGGGCCTGGCGTGCGCGACACTTAGCGTAGTCGTTGCTGGACATCCTCTCGAAGAAGTAGGCCCCGTCGTCGTCGGTGCGGCGGTGGCACTTGAGCAACTTCCAGGGGTGGCACGAGCTCGTGGCGGCAGCGCCGTCATCGTTGATGACACCCGGGACTGCGGGCGACTGGCCAAGGGCGCACGGCAGGAGGTACCAATAACATAACATAAATATACCACTAATAGAGGGTTATTGCTTATAAAAAGGATTTGATCTATAATCGATCGAACTAATGGGGATTCTTTTGTGGTGATAAATTGCCTACTTAACTCAGTGGTTAGAGTATTGCTTTCATACGGCGAGAGTCATTGGTTCAAACCCAATAGTAGGTAGGTAGGTAGAAAAATTACTAGTACTCGATGAGCTCCTCGTCTGTGGGGTCGAAGCGGACCCACGGTGGGAGCCCTGGGGCCTCCGCCACCTACATAGTTGGACGCGGAGGGGAGAGGGAGCGAGGGAGAGCGGTGGGACCACGGGGCTTGGAGACTTGGAGTTGCAAACGGGTGTGGCTGTGTGGGTTGGTTTTTTATTTACAAAAAAAGTAAAGCTATATGTTAATTGGGTGACACAGACCACCTCGTCACACAATTTTGTTTCACCTCCAATCCCCCTCATCCATTCGTCTTCTCAACTCAGGCGAGATTCTGGCAAGGTCCGACAAGCTTAGTGTTCCGGGGTTAGAGTTCGGGGTGGCAGCGGGGCTGCGCGGAGGGCGGGGTAGCATGCAGGTGGGATCCAGGGACGGCACGCGGAAATCCAAGGCGGGTGGGGTGGGATGGGGAGGGGATAGGAAGGGAGGAAGAAGGGGTAAAAATAATAGATCTGAGGTGTAAAAAGTTGCAAAAATCGTATGAGCAGACCCCTTATTTCACACATGTGACCTATAGACACACCCTATAAAAAAACATCGGTTGCGCTGCAATACTTAGTACCATCGGTGGGTCGCTGAATCCGACTTCCAAGCGGAAATAACTTGACTAGGGAAGGGAGCCGAAAGAAATGGTCCACATTATAGCTAACAGTAATGCTCCACGTCAGGCGTCCGGAGAGGAGAGGAAAAACAGATGCGGACCCCACCTCCGACCTTATCGCTTCCCCCGCGACCAAACTGCCGAACCGCCCACCCCCTCCCCATTCATTCCGGCATTCTGCACGCGCACATCGGCACATCCACTCTCTGCTATTCCCTCTCTTTCACCCCTCTACCCGGCGGGGTCCACTCCGACAATCGGCGTACCTCCGGCGACCTCTCTCCTCCTAATCACCAGATCCGATGCGGTGTGACCCCATGCACCGCCGCCTCTCCGCGCACCGCCATGGTCGGGGATGCGCCCTAGACGAGCTCGCTTGACGGCGCGAGCTTCGGGGGTCGTTCGCACGAGCTCCCCGTGGGCGAGCTTCCCCCGTCGGCTCCCCGGCGCCGAGCTACGCCACAGGTCAGGGGGCGGATGAGCTGCACCGGCAGGGCTTGCCCGCGGCACACCAGTGGCCCGACGGAGCCTGCTCTGGCGGCGGCGTATCCCAGTTGGGATCCCAGTGGAGGCGCTTTTCCCCTGGCCGGATCTGGCGATAGGGCCACCCCCTCTCTCCCTTCTGCGCATAGATCGGGCACATGTCGCTCAGGACCGAGAGGCGGCAGGCATTGATCTAGTGTTTTGGAGGCAGACTGGCGCGTGGGTAGGGAGGGGCCCCTAGCGCTAGTGCGAACAAGGTGTGCACGCTCGCTGGTGAAGGCACACCGGTCCAGGCAGGGCTCTGCTCCATGTGAGGGTGGTGCGAGCCTCTAGGAGCAGGAGGCAGGGCGTGTAGCGTGACGGCTCAGGGAGCCGACAGGCGGAGGAGCTCCGGGTGGCGGCAGGTGAGATCCCCACTGAAGCCCCCCCCCCCCCCCCCAAATCTGGTGATTTTCGTGATGTTGCAGCTCTGCTTATTTGATGTTTCAATCGACATTTTGAGATCTTGCAACATGTTCTAGAAATGTTTCAACAATGATTGTGTGATGTTTCACCTATAATTTGCGAATGTTGCATCCGCGATTTTGAGATGCTTCGTCCAGTGCCGTCCGAGTAGATCTAAATGTTGCATCTATTTTAGATAGATGTTGCATGTTTTATATGGATGTTTCATATAAATTTCAATGTTCCACACAACATAAAAATAGCGCCATGCTCGTTTAGCTTATCAGCCACCAGCCAGCAGTACTTTTCTCTCAGAACAAACCAGCCACCAGCAATCAGCCACCAGTACTTTTCTCTCAGAACAAATCAGCACCAGCCATCAGCCACCAGCCAAATGAATAGGCTGTAGATTTAGGGTGTTGCATGTTGCACTAACTATGCAAGTATGTTGCAAACATGTGTTTGAAATGTTGCAATTGTTTTTAAACAGGGATGTTGCAAGTGTTTGAAATGTGCGTTGCAAGTGTTTCAAATATGTGTTAAAAGTGTTTAAGGCTATTTTGGGCCATTGTTTGCAAATTCGTCGACCGAATGTTGCAAGTGTTTCTTCTCTGTGTTGGTGCATGTTGCAGTGGGACCCACCCAGAAAAGGGTCACCACTGAACCTGAACTAGGTGCACATGGTCTAAGGCGCATGCTGGTGGGAGTGGGAAAGCGATTTGACTTATGTGGACCTCACACTAGCACATGGTGTGAGGCGCATGTTGGTAGGAGTTGGGAAAAGCGAGTTGACTACGTATACCCCACAATAATCCAACGGCCCGATGTGTCCAGACGCTCGCGAAGGATGTTGACCCGTGATGTTTTACGCAACATAGACCGATATTCCAGTAGGAAATTCCCTGGCTTTCATCCGATGACCGAGTTGTTGCCAATCTAATGGCCGCACATGCGTCCGATGCTGGTGCCGAAATAGGCATCGAGGCACTAGCAGCTCTGGCTAGACGCTATAATGGAAACCTTTCCTCCTTTAGACCATCGAAACATTCTTCTGCACAGAACTGAACTTTGCTGGATTTTCTCAAGACAATTTGAGCCGAAAACACCAGGGCCCAATTTGAGCTGGTCATTGTCTATATATATATGTACTAGCAATAATGCACGTGCGTTGCAACGAGATAAAACATTACACGTCTCGCCATCTTCGTCCTGGCTGTGCTGTCACCTCATCGTCCTCGCATCTCCCCGACCACGTCGTCATCCCCGTCATGCACACACCACCTAAGTACCTAACCTCGCCCGTCACTCATCCTCGTCTACCACAACCTCGTTGTCGTTTGCCCAACCTAACCTTTTGTAGCCTCACTATTGTTCTCATTATCCACATGCCATGCCAACCTGACCCATTGTCGTCCACGCTTCCCTAGCCTCGTCGTCAGCCGCCACGGTCGCACCGTCATTCCTACCTCACCCAGCCTCATCATCGCACCTGCCACCTGTGCCACCCCGGCCTTGTCAGCAGTTGTCCACACCGATCGTGTCATTGTCCTACCACCCCTGAACCTCCCCGACCTTGCCATCACTCTCGTCGTGTTTGTGCCACCATAGCATTGTCACAGTTGTTCGTGCCTCTCGAAACCTTACCATCATTTGCCCTACCTCACCTTCCCAGTCGTGTCGTTGTTACCGTCATGCAAGTGTCATACCTCGACCTTGCCCGGTGCCGCCCATGCCTCCTTGCCTCGCCATCATCCACCCTAACTGACTGTTATCCCCGCCTCCCGGGCCTCATCGTCATGCCTACACCGTCCTCTCCCACGATCATCTGATTGCCAACGCTTCACGGTAAAAGGACTGAGATAATAACTCTGCCTATCAATGACACATCACACATTAACACATCAAATATTCTAATAGTTTCTTTATTTGGTAATTTATGGATATTATAATATATTTTTGTGTAAAATTATTAGATAAGTTGGATTTAGAACAAACTAAAATTATTTAGAATTTGGATAGATGGTGTGCTATGATGCAAGATAATTATTTTCCATAAAAAACTATATAAAATGTTTTTTTACACCCAGTCACTTGAAAGTTCTAAAAAAATCTTGATAGGCGCGAATTCATATCACAAAATGACTCATATGTCTTTCTAGCTAATGATAGCTCATTTGATTCATGAGTACGAGAAGATGATTTTAAACATTTTTAATTTTTTTAAAACATTAAATTTTAAAAATAATTATTTCTGGCCTCAAATATCAAATCTCTATATTTTTCCTTTTGTTTTTTTACTGCTCAAGCCTTATCTTCTTCCTCGCGAGGCTGGCTCTTCCTAGCGTTTCTCTCTACCTCAAAACCTACCATGCGATGTTGGCTAAAATTCATCATCTCTATTAGATTTCAGATCAAGTACTCTGTACTCGCAATTGAAGCTTTTGATGTGTTGTGAAGCTATTTTACTAGTCATCCCTTTTCTAAAAAGTTTTTTACTACTCATCGGCATAAATCCATGGAGTCAGCGTGCTGCCTGCTCGCTGCGCCTCCCTCTTTCTTGTCGCGCCGTGCCTGCCTCCTGCTCCTGCTCGCCGTCCACCTCGGCGTTGCGCCTGATTCCTGCTCGCCGTGTCGTCCCTACCTTCCGGGCATGCCGCAACGCCGCACCCCGCACTCCCTCCCTGCTCGCTAGCACCACCCACCGCTCGCCGCGCGGCGTGTCGCGCTTGCCGCAACGCCCCGCTTCTCGTGGTGCCCACTTGCCCGGCCGTCCATAGCGCCGCCTCCGTCGCCTCGCGGGCCAGCAAGAGGAACTCGTCCGGACCGCAGGGTCGTCGGTGTCACGTCCGCCGTCGCGATAACGGCCGCGACCTCCTCCACGTCGAGCGCTGCCGCCATTTCAACCGCACAGCTCTGATGCCGACACCTTGCCATCTCCGTCATTGTCTAGGGTCTGAGACGAGGGAGCCTGTTGCTTGCCAGGATGCAGAGGACGAGGGGGAGGAGCAACGGAGGGTGTGATTCGCTCGAAAAAAAAGAGGACGGAGACGCGACGACGGCAGAGGAAGTTTGAGACGCAACACAAATAGAGTCTATGACGGGTGGGTCCCGCTGTCATGACGTACGAAAAATGTGGCAGAAACCGTCCTTGCTTTAATATTATAGCAAATTTGCCCGTGCGTTGCAACGGGAGAAATAATACTCACATGCTCCTCACACAATAAACATGGTTGGCCCGTTAACTCTTGCCAGGTGAGGACCACCACTCCAGCACGTCAGGCAGTCCAACCCAACACCGGCCTACCTTCCCAGCGATACCTCTCGTCCTCTCCAAATGAAAGCATCCACGTGAAGGATTGCTTTCTTGCTTTAATATTAGGTAGAGATATATGTTGTTCCAGAATATCGTAAGATGTAATCAGGTGGCTAAAAGTGATAATTCAGCCAAAGTAAAATATGTTTCAAATCAGATGTGAGGAATAGTCGACGTGAACACGTGGAGGCTAGGGATCAAAATCTTAAACAAGGTTATGGCCAAAGTTTGAAATCATCTAGAGAGGTTAAACTTAACCAAACTCATTAGCCAAAAGAGTCATGGCTATGTGTTAATTTGAGTAAATGAAACAGCAAGTCCTACTCTTAAACATATAGAAACTATTTACAGTGGAGCAATAAAAATTTCGGAGGTTGTGTAACATCTTGGAAACGCTAACTAAGTAGTCAATAACAAATTCTGGAATTTCAGTGAAAAGTCAATTACTCCAATTGAGTTTATGCACAGATCAGGGGAAAATAGGTGTTTAGATCTGTAACATAAAACATGTTAAACAATACTCCCTCTGTTCCGGAATATAGTTCCTTTTCGATTTTTCAAAGTCAAAATTTTTGAACTTTGACCAACAATAACTCTTAAAATAATTTGTTTCAAATAGAGAAGAATACATATTTTGATAATTGGTTTCATGATGAATTTACCAATATCTTTTTTATGTTAATATCATTATTTCGTTATACACCGTCAAAGTTGAAAAGTTTGACTCTAAACGAAGTCAACATAAAACAACAATTTGAGGGAGGTTACGCGTTGTTGCACCATGTTTATGTACTGTAGCTCGTTGTTTGTTTGTTTCTTTGGATAAAGGACGGAGGCAAGCATAGAACATGTCGTGAGATATCGCTTGGGTCCTTCTCATACGGAGATGCGCATTCGTGTGCATTGGCATGGATTCGGATCAGATACACACGGATACGAATTCGGATGTCACTATTTACCACTTTTTATTTCGAATTCGGATACGAATACGAATATTATCGAATATGAATACAAAACGGATATTTCGAATTCGGATTCACATTCGAATACTGACTCGATTTACAGCATAGAGTCATAACGAGTATCAATTTCATTTGTCGATGATTTTATAATTGATCAAATCATGTTACAAGTAGAGAGTAAATTATGATCATTATACATAATAGATGTCTCATTGCGAATAACATATTACTTAGTTAGTTAACTAATTAATATATGACAATAAATATAAAATAAGTAATTTTGTAAGTATATAAACATCTTTTATAAGAAAAATAAGCACATAAATACATTTAAAATATAATTTATTTACTTACTAAATAATATAATGCATTTAAAATTACTAGGATTAAACACATCAAAATTAATTAAAAATATCATTATATAATTTAGTAATATTAGGTTAGCATAATTAGTTAGTTGTCATATATATAATTTTCAATAGTTAAAATGGTGTAAATAAGTATTCTAGTAGCAACATTAAAATTAACATCATTTGTAATTAGTATTAATAATATAAATAAATTTTAGATGTTTCCTATGGGTACTTTATTTTTGCGGATACGAGTAATGTCAGATATGTCGGATTTTTGTCGAATATTTCGGATAATATCGAAAATCGGATTCGAATACATCCATCTGACATCCATATTAAAAACGAATACGGATATCCATATTAACATTTTTAGCGGATACGAATACGGATAATTCGGATTTCCAGACATTCGAATCCATCCCTACCCATCCCTACGTGTGCATGGAATGGTGTTGCATGCTGTTGCATGCCAGCAATATAAACTTAGGTCCATGTCGTCGTCGTTGTGTTCGTTCAATACTAGCCGCGGACTAGTGCATCTTGTCGAGAGACGAATGTCTGCTACTCTAGTTTTATGAAAAAGCCGAACTCAGTTATCCTTCAAGCTCACTTTTCTGGTTTACGGGTAGTTTTTTTAGATGAATATAAGTTTAGTTGGAGTATCCAAGCATTGATTTAAATGTTTTGTCAGGCTGAAAAAAGGGGTTTTACGAAAATCTAGTTTTCACAAAACATGAGATCCAAACAACCACTTATATACAATCGCATAGAAACATCAATACCTAAAACATCACTTGCTGTATCATAATCATAGCTTATATTCCACACTTACTTTCAATTGGGAACCCCTGCAAGGCAGCAGGGCAGAGCTGAGCTTATGGCTCGTAACCTCATACGGAACCTTATACACCCTTTGAGCCAGGGAGGTCGACCCACTGAAGCTGGAGCTCTATTTCCCCGCACTCCACGTTCTTTAGCCTGACAACCAGGTCCTGCTTCACCTTCCCCTCGCATACATAAATGGAGCTCTCCTCTGCTAGGCAGTTCTGTCTGTTGGGCACCACTTTCTTTACAACGGTTTTGTCGGGAACATCCTGGAGTTTCATCTTCACAACGTCGACTAACGGGCGGATGTCCAGCTCTGCATTACCCATTGAATCATCGACGAAAGTGTCCTTGTCAAAAACTTCCTGGAAATTGAGAAAGAAGAATCACTTGTCAATGCGTGATGACCAAGAATATGAGCCTTCATTTCACTCTGTAAGAGAATTGTTTAGAGTGGTCCTTTAACAGCCGGTTAGAGCATCTCCAGTAGCTTATGTAAAATTGGATACCAAAAATTCGGTTTTGGTATAGAATAGAGAAAAATTTAGGTACTTCAAAGTTGCCTCCTCTAGGAGCATATCTAAATTGAGTACCTATATTGCATCCAAAGACTAATTTGTAAAGTGCAATTGTTTTTCAAGGGCTAATATGCAAAATCTCCTCTTCTTATCCTCTTCCTCCCCACAGTCAATGTACCTCCTTGGCTCCTCCCGCACCACCCGCCTCCTCTCGCCGGCCAACTCCCTGTCTCCTCGCGTCGTCGCCTCCTCGCCCCTGCCGCCTCCCTACCTCACCGCCTCCTCACAGCACCACCACCCAGCGCCAGCCCGTCACTACCCCCGCCTCCCTCCGCTCTTTTCTTAACCTTCTTCCCCATCTCGCCACCGTTTCTCCTTGCATCGTCCTCATGCGGTGGAGCCAACCCGCATGACGGCGCTGCTAGGCCGGCGAAGGTTCCACAACGGCAAAACTGGTGAGCCACTACCCCCTTAAGCCCCCCTCCCCAATCGAATTGGTGAGTGTCTAGATATGCGGAGCTCGCCCGGCAGATCCTCAACTGCTTGGCACCAAGACGCAGGGCTGGTGTCGTGACTGAAGAAGTGCAGCGCGGGGCTGCGGCTGGCGGCGCAGGGACCGGTGCGGTGTGAGGCCAATGCCGGCCTGCTGCTACCCACCTTCGTGCGCCAGCCCGCCGCTCCAGCCACACGCTCCTCCGGCCACCTCTCCGGGAGTGTGCTCCTCCAGCGTGTGCAGGGGTGGCTGGAGATGAGGTGAGGTGAGTTCAGGCGCGGTGTCGCGGCCCTCGACCGCCGGAGAGTCTGCCCGGCGTCGGAGACGGAGGTTGGAGGTAGTGCACAGCGGATGGAATTCTCCTACGAGTGGCGGATGGAATTCTCCTCCGAGTGGCCGTTGGAGTTCCCGAGAGAGAGAGAGAGGTGGATATGTATATCCTGAAGTTGGATATGTAAATTTACATATTGGATGGAGAAGTTTAGGTCATGACCAAAACTTTTTAGGTATAGCAAACCATATAGGTAAGCTACAGGAGCAAGTTTTGGACGATTTTTAGGTATCCTGGCAGTTTTTGGGTATTGGTATCCAGTTTTGGTAATCTATTGGAGATGCTCTTAGCATATCTTCTAAAATGAGTTGTTATAAGTGTTTCAACTATGAAAGTTCAAGGATGCCTATTTTCTAGATCAAGTTTGTATGTCAGCTCCACTATCCATGTTTGCCTCAGATATTTGTATTTTTCTTTTAGATTCAAATATGAAAAAGAAAAGCAAGCTGTAGGAAACTAATACATTCTACCTACGAGGCTAAAACAATCCTAAATATGGCTTGATTTGAAATTATTTGCCTGGAATGGGCAAATGACAAATGTGCATACTATATTTTCTCAGTTTCATGCAAGGATAGACAAAGTTAATTTCCATAAACATGGAAGATATTATCAGTAAGAAAGAAGTACACTCCATGCAGGGGCAGCAGGCTGAGTCCTCAGCCGTGAGCTAGCATATAAAATTACTATATATCTGGAGGTAGGGATGAAAGTGGTACGGATATTATCCGTCCGACCGACCGACCAAAAGAGTCAGACACTCAAATGGTAAGACCGTATCCGAATCCGGACATTTAATATCCGTAACTATCCATACCGCATTAGTATCCGGAAATTCAAAGTTGAATTTCTATGATCCAAATATGATGAATATCACTATTCGACACAAAATATACTGTCCGTATTCGAATCCGATCCGTGAATTCATACCGAGAAAGAAAAATTATCTATATCCGCAGTATCCGTTCGTATCCGATCCGTTTTCATCCCTATCTGGAGGGACATGCTTGCTTTTTCTTTACACGGTAAGAGGCATCAGACTTGTTAAAATAGAAATCCCCTTAAAATAGAAATCCCCTTAAAATATTTGATAGCTTATTACATGTGCAAATGTGGATTTGAGCCGTGATTGCTAGCTCCACCCCATAATGAGCTAGCCAACTAAGCTAGAGAGCATCATATTTATTAAAATAGAAACACCATGTGCGCAACGTGGAGCGGAACTTTTGTAACCCATGGCAAAGAGTTCCAAAGAGATGGGGCCGATTCAGGAAAGAAAGGGAGAAAAATGAGATAGAGAGATGGGGCCAATTCAGCAAAGAAAGGGAGAAAAATGAGATAGAAGGGTATGCATACCACTCTGACAGCATCTGCAGGGTTTTCAATAGAAAGGGTTAGTTCCTCGTTCCATTCCGGATTGGTACTCTTCTTTATCACCCGTGTTTTCAACTTCTGTGTAAATAATGTTGAAAAATAGACATAATCAGAATCAGCATACGGACGGCCGGGGGTTGACTGATTGGAACGAAATTCGACAGATCTCCTTGGCGGACAAAATCGACCAGGGAAATCAATCGAGGCAATTCCTTCTAGAAGAAACACGGAAACAACAAATTAAATAAAGCAGCCAAAAAGGGGAGGAGGAGGAGGAGGATCGGACCTGCTTGCCGATGCGGACGACGACGTAGGGGTCGCTGGATCGGAGGTCGCGGATGGCGAGGTTTACCCCCCTCACCACGCGCACCTTCACCAGCCCGACGAGATGGTCCAGCATGATGCTGCCCTTCTTCTTCCTCCTACTCTCCAAGACTCCTCTAATTCCCCTCGCAGCCGCAAGGTCTCCGCTCCTCTGCGATAAAAAAGCGCTCGGGTATTGCGGAGGAGCTGACGACTCCGTGCGAAGTCAAGTCAAGAAGTTAGAAGTAGCAGGAGAGCGTATGATGTTGGTTGGTTGGGACCTCCAGCGGGTCCCCCCCTCCCTGGTCCAACCTTGACCAGGCGCCAGCGCGGGTCGTCATTCGTGCCTACTGCTGGGCTGGGTTCGCTCTGTCTGCCGAAGTCCACACGCAAGCGGCAGGAAACGGGCCTAATAATTTTAGCGCCTGGTTGGTTGCCCCTCACATTCTGGTTTTGACACGCAACCAGCTGTGTTAGGTTGCCTCCATCTAGTGAGTCAAGTCAACTAAGAATAGTATTTGGTTCACTGCATGAACTCCAAATTTGAATGAACAGATACAGGTTTGTATGTTTGGTTGGATGCATGCACGTAAGATCAAGTCACCTCTTGCATGGAGTGGTAAGAATACCACCAGTTTTTCAACAAGTTCATCACGAGTTCAACAGTTCATGGAGAGGTCACATATTACACTCAATTATTACATCAACTTGCAAAGTAAAGCTACAATGATTAAGGACTGAACTAAAATAATTAGACGATGAACATGACAACAACAATGGTTCTTTACATCTACTACATCAGGTTCACGTTCAATTGGTTTGACTTCTTTGTAGTAACTACCATAAAAGGCTTGGAATGCTTCTTCCCTGTTGGTGTATTTTTTTGGCAAGTACCTCTGTACCCATTCACTTGAGCATGGGTATCATCCCTGTTGGAGTAAACTCCAGGGCGCCGGCCAACATGAACAACATATCAGGCCATAGGTAGCTACAATTAGTGAAGTATGAATTATAAATAAAGAATGACAATGAAATAATGAATGAAACATGAGACAAGATACATCATTGGCATGGACACATGTGCTCAGATTCATAACAACATGAACAACATACCAGGCAATAGGTAGTTACAATGTGAAGTATCAATTATAAATAAAGAAGAATGGCAATGAAACAATGAATGAAAGATCATAGAAGCATCAGTGGCATGGACATGTGCTCAGAAAAATAGCAACAACATAGGCAAATAGACACATGCTCAAGGAAGTGCACAACAAATTATCACAACATTTAAATGCATCACTGGCATGGACAGATGTGCTCAGATTCATGAAACAGACAGTAGAAAACACATCAACATTGGCAAATCGACACATGCTCAGATAAGTTCACAACAAATTATCACAGCAGTTCAGATCAACATCTTCAACACAGGACAACAGGCTGTGGAAGATCACCAGGCCCTAGATCAGTAAAGGTTGCAGTTCTATAGTAGTGAATTGGCTTGTTCAGGTACTCAGCATCCTTGGGGTGTGCCTGCCATTACACAATAATAGGTTATAAACTATACATGAGAAAGGATTGAACAAAATAAATAGAATGAACATTCAACTTGATCGAGCAATACTAACCTTGATGTGGACATTGTAGTGCTCCTCCTCCAGCAGGATCTGGTAATTGTCCTCATCAAAAAGAGCTCCACTTAGATCTCTCAGCTTGGAGATCTTGATCCACTTATGCCTCCATTTCCTAAGGTGGTTGTACACCTGTGTACCAGTGACCTCATTACCACTGAACTCATGAACAGCTTGGGCAACCTGGTTTAGGTGCACTTCTGTGAACCCTTTGTCAGTCCTAACACCTGTTGTGATAAGCTGACAGAAACGGCGAAGGACAAAGCCAGACATTGCATCTGTCCACCTCATTGCAGCCCTCTGCGAGCGGCGGCCCCGGCCCCGGCGGCATTTGGGGCTCCGGCGGCGGCCCCGGTTCCGACGAACGAGCGGCAACAACATGCCCACCAGCCCCAACAGCAGCATGCCCAGCAGCCCCAATAGCAGCAGTCACAACAGCCCCAACAGCAGTTGCCCCAAGAGCCCCAGGACCAGGGAAGATAAGGTCATCACCAGCAAGGATCTCCTCAGCCATTTCCTATTTTCAGTAGCCACATCCCACTAAGAAAATTGGTGTAACATCATTGGATGTGTCCAGCCTCAGTAAATGTTGCAGGCAACTGCAAAAAAAGAAGCCATTTCCTATGTCATCTAAAATGTATTGCACATGTATATAAAGAACAACACATCATTGCACATGTGTCCAGCCTCAGTTAACATTGCAAACAAGAAAAAATTCATCATTGCACATGTGTCCAGCCTCAGTTAACATTGCAGACAAGAAATAATTCATCATTGCAAATGTCACAAGCCTCAGTAAAAGTGTAGTATCTAAAATGGTATAACATCATTGCACATGCCCAATGCCTCAACTCTATGATAAATGAAATCATCAGTGAAATTATTCAATGCCTCAGTTTTGATGTGATTAAAACATAAATAGACAGAAATTCAATACAAAGAAGAGTGCCATACAAAGACATTTTAGATGCGAGAGTTGCCTCTATTGGCCCACATGTGATTAGCCCATTCATCCCTAGTTTGAGCCCAAGCAGCATTGTCATCCAGCTGAACATCACAGTTAGTTGGATTGTCATTTGGAACCCAAGAGAACTCACTAGGCACTACCTCATCAACTCCATGATCAAGTATCCAATTATGCAATATGCAGCAAGCAAGTACTAACTTCACTTGTGTCTTGAAAGGATGAAATGGTTTGTTGTCAAGGATACGAAAACGATTCTTCAAAGCACCAAAAGCCCTTTCAACAGTTACTCTCAAACTTGAATGCCTTAAATTAAATAGTTCCTGTGGATTGGTTGGATGGTTCCTAGAACCATACTCTTTCAGATGGTATCTAGTGCCACGATACGAAGGAAGGAATTCAGGACGACATGCATATCCAGCATCTAATAAGTAGAATTTTCCTATAACAATCATAGACATGCATTACGTTCATTGTTATGAATTTACAAATTTTATTTATGTACCCGTACCTTGTGGAACCCTTAACCCATTCTCCCGCTCTAGTGCATCAGAAAGGATGGTAGCATCATGTGCTAAACCCTCCCAACCAGTCAAGACATAAGTAAATTTTAAGTCAAAGGCAACAACAGCAAGAACATTCTGTATAGGATGATTCTTCCTTCCCCTAAATGCTGCTTGGATCTTGGCGGGCACTCTAGCATATACATGAGTACCATCTATTGCCCAATACAGTCCTACATGAATACCCAACAAATACTTTTCATATTAACATATGCACCCAAATATGCAGACTTCAAATTGCATTGACATTTTGATTACCTTAAAGTATGGATACCATCTTGGACTGTTGCTTATCTTAAGTGGTGTGTCATTAGATGGAGCTCTAATCATGTCTTGCCTAAGTTCCCCAACAGCATACAAAACCTCCTTGAAATGTCTATGCACTGTTTCTATTGACCTCCTCCAAGTTTGGTGAACAACTCTAAAGCGTTGGTTATGGCCAACAATATGAAGAAACATTGCAACTTGTTCCTCAACACTACTATTTAAGTTATCTGCCAGCCAGTTTCTCATCGTAAGCAAGTTGCATAGCCTAAAAAGGGTGCTCTTCTCATGCGAAGCATAGCAATACACTCTATGTCATTACAGTTGTAAATTCTATCCAAAATCTGACGGTGTTCCTCATCCATCAGGCTCAAAGGCCCATAATAGATATGAGGCCTTGAGTTCTGATTCATTGCAATCCTGCTGAACAAGAATGCATACATAGCTGCGATAAGAGCAGCAGCTCGGGCAATCAACATGCGTCTCTGGTCCTCCAAAGCCATCTACCATAGCAACACAATAACCAGGGAACACAAAGTAATCGGAAAAAATGGGATGCGCGCCACGTGCACCCGGCGTGGCGTGCGCACCCCTGTCTGCTCTGTCGCTGCTTGTGGGCCTGCTCCTCCCGTAATTTGTGCACGTGCCCTCCGGTGATTTGTGCACGTGCCGCTCCTGTAGGCCTGCCCGATCCCGGGCCTGCTCCTCCCGTGAGCACTCGCCGCGGCGTCCGATCCCGGATGAGGGCGACGCGGGGAGGTGCGCACACCACGCGCAGTGCGCACAAAGCGCACAGGAGGGGTGCGCGCCATGCGCACCCGGCGCGGCGTGCGCGCCCCTGTCTGCTCTGTCGCTGCTTGTGGGCCTGCTCCTCCCGTAATTTGTGCACGTGCCCTCCCGTGATTTGTGCACGTGCCCCTCTTGTAGGCCTGCCCGATCCCGGGCCTGCTCCTCCCGTGAGCACTCACCGCGGCGTCCGATCCCGGACGAGGGCAACGCGGGGGGGGGGGGGCACACCACGCGCAGCGCGCACAGAATTATCTTTCAAGTACTCAGCATAATAAAATCAAACAAACATCATTGGCATTGAACAATTTCTCAAATTTTATGAAAAGAATATCCTAGGCATTGGACATATCCTCAGTTTATAAAAGAAATCATCACTGGCTTGGACATAAGCTCAGAAGAAATAGCATTCTCACACATGCAGGGCAAAAATCAACATCGACCGCGCACATCAACTGATAACTGCATTCATCAGAAAAGGGGGAGAGGATGGACAGGGGAGATTGCATATACCTAAGGAGTTCAGGGAGCACCAAAGCAAAATGAGGCGAGCAAACAAGGGAGCTCGGTGTCGGTGTTTTAGACCGGCAACCTACTACGGGGAGTACCCGAAGTACATGATTGTGACTCGCCGAGATCGGTAACTCGAAGGAAGAGACACGTGGCACACAATTTAGACGAGGTTCGGGCCGCGAGGTGCGTAATACCCTATGTCTGTATGCCGCGTAGCTCGGATTGATAGGGCACGATTACAAGATGGTGCAATAGTGCGCCGTGGGTTGTATGAGAGGAGATTGGATGAGGAGATCGGTCCCTGCCTCGCCTTATATAGTCGGGAGGCGGGGTTACAAGTCGGAGTAGGGAGAGAGTACTAGTCGAGTACATCTAGGAGTCCTCTATACGATGCGGAACATGTACGGCTCCCTAACCGAGTACTACTCTGTGTAGTCCTTGTGCTCCACGCCTTCGGGTGTCGTGTAGCGCAAGCGGGTAGTCCCGGGGGCCCACCGAGTAGTCGGTCCCGGTACCCACCGAGATAGTGGACCCAAGGAGGTCCATACGACAAGCCCCCGAGTACTTTGTAGTCGAGAAGGATAGCTTCAAGTAGTCTTGACGGCCTTAACGAGTAGTCCTCAAGCGTCCCCGAGCGCTACAAGTCAAAAAGTCCTCAAGAGTAGTCGAAGCATCCCGAGGCCGGAATGTACTCCGGTCGATGTTTGAGCAATTTTGAAGTCTTCTCGAGTAGTCCCAAGCGTCCTTGAAATGCGCCTTCGAAGGTCTTCAAGAAATGCTGTCTTGTCTTGAAGCCGGAACCGTCATGGAGGTGCGATTTGCGAACCGCACTCCTCATGGAGTAGCCCCCGAGCCTCGAGCCGCGGGCTCTGGCTGAGGGTCCATCTGAAATCTTGGCAAGAAAATCCCGAAAAATCCGGAGAGAAAAAACCGAAGGACACGTGGCACGGAGCCCCCGAGCCTTGAGTCGAGTACTTCCTCTCGAATTGAAGGGTCTTCTTGGAAAATGTGTCTCGAGATGCTCTTGAGACTAGCCGCTTCCCAGGTGGTCGAGTAGAAGTAGCCGAGCCCCCGAGGTGAGGCGCGTCGACTAGTAGAATTCGAAGAGTCACGCGCAGCCGCTGAGTCTGCCGCGCGTGGACTTATCCAGCCGCCCGTTACGGAGGCGATTTGGCTTATAAATAGAAGCCAAAACCCTTAGGGTTTTTCACCCATTCGAGCCACAGCAATTCCATTTGAATCTTGAAGCAAATCCACTCCCAGCGCCTGCTGCCGCCGTAGTAGATCCGAGCGCGCCGCCACCCGAAGCCTTTAGGGTAGCCCCCGAGCGGATGCGAGCGAAAACTCCTTGCACTTGGAGCCGTCGCCGTCCAAGACGTCCAAGGCCGGCGGGAAGAAGAGGGGCCGCGCGGATCCGAGCGGCGAGTGGAAGAGATCCAAGGTGAAGACGGAGGACCCTGCGACCTGGCCGAACGGTGGGTTCATCAGGGAGAAGGAAGTGGACATGTGGAGATCCGCCGCTGGAGATCCATATCCAATGGAGAAGGCCGAGGACGAGATCCCGATGTTCTCGCGGTTCGTGGAGCGCGGTCTGGCGCTCCCAGCCAGCGACTTCTTCAAAGGACTGCTCGGGTACTACGGCATCGAGTACCTCAACTTGAACCCCAACGGCATCTTCCACACGTCGGTCTTCGTCCACTTCTGCGAAGCCTTCCTCGGAATCAAGCCGCATTGGGTGCTCTTCGGAAGTTCTTCCGCGTCAAGCCGCAGCCCAGCGCCTCCAACCCCAGAGTAGTCGGAGGGGCCGGCATCCAGCTAAGGGAGGATGCCGCGGAGCAGTACCTGGCGTACAAGCTCGTCGACTCCAACACGGACTGGAAGACGAGGTGGTTCTACATCACGAACCACCACCCGGCTGCCGAAGCTAAGCGGACGGCGGCCCGGGCATCGTGAGTGGTGGAACACGGAACCCACCATGCAAGAGGGGATCCGGCTCCGGAGGCGCTAGCACGCATCAAGGTGCTCGAGAGGCCGGACCGAGGGCCGAGCATGTGGCCTTCGGTTTCATGAAGCGCGGGATCCGGCCGGCGATGGCGCGGGATACGGCTGGGCTTCGAGTACACTGGCGACGACGACTCGTCGCGGATGCCGGGGGGCGAGCTGGACGACAACGACATCGTCGAAAGGTTGTCGCGCATCTTCAAGGACATGCCGCCGTACACGGCGTGCCCGGTCGAGGAGTACTCCGCCGCGCGCCCGCCCAAGGAGGTGAGTAGTCGTACTCCCCTCGTCGAGTAGCGAGTACTTGTAGTAGAGTTGCTGAAATCTTGTATCTTTGCGCAGGATGATGTGAAGCGGTTCGTCTCCGAGCCGCAGCCGCCACCGAGCGGGATCGAGATCCCGGCGGAGGGGAAGTCGAAGGAGCGCCGCGAAGTCAATGAAGGCGACGATCCCGTCATCGTGGAGGATTCCTCCGATGACGACGAAGAAGACGAAGAGACGCTTCAAGACCGCTTCCAGCTGCGGTCGAGGTTTAGCCTGCCGGGCTTGCCTCATGTTCCACTTGTTCAAGACCCTCCGGCTAGCCTGGAGGCTAGCCTTGCTGCGCCGCCACGGAAGCCGCGCAACCCCGCCAAGAAGCGGGTGGCGAAGAAGATGAAGGTCTCAGAGACCACACCTCCGGAGGTAAGTTATCTTGAGCGAGTAGTCGAGTACCCGTTATTCGAGTACATTGCCGACGAGAAGTCTTCCTTTGTGTGCGGGAGGTGCCGCCGGCGGAGCCGTCGAAGAGGGCGACGAGGGCGTGTGGGACCCGGTGGGGTAGCGGCCGGAAGCCGAAGTCCGGCCCCCCACCGTTGAAGAACTCTCGGCGCGGTCGGAGCGCCGGCCCCCGCTCCGGCGAGAGAGCGAGAAGACCCGTGGCCGCCACCGTTGAAAGGGTGGTGACCTGCGGAGCGGAAGGTGAAGGAGCGCCGGCCGCCGCCGCCGTGGAGGAGGCGTAGCCGCGCGGGCGGAGGAGGAGGAGCCCGCCGAGGGTGGACGGGTTGATATTGCCAGCATCCTCGGTGCTCCGGCCGTGACCATCATCCGGTCGAGCTTGTAAGTACCATGTCCTCACGAGTAGTACTTGCTGCGGTAGTCGATTTTTGTCTGACGATCCTCTGTGAATACTTCGCGAGAAAATCCACGGATCCGAGCCGGGACGGGGAGGAGCCCTCATCGGCGGTGGCGGAAGAAATCGCGCGCGCCCGTCGAGGAGGCCGCTCCCCGATGCCCAAGCCGCGGCCGAGCCCCCGCTACCGAAGCGCCGGCTGCCGGAGGCGAGTGTAGTCGAAGGTGAGTACCCTTCTTGAAGGCCGTAGAGTTCCGGGATGAGTAGTCGAGGCACCTGTTGGCGGCGGTCTCGTCGCGGTGCGTTGGCGGTGCACGAGGGTGGCGGTGCGTACGCACGGAGGTCCATACGACACTCGGATACGCAACCACCAACCAAATAAGCTATTAGGAAAAAAGCCAAAATGAAACAAAATCAAGAACCCTAACTAAAAACAAGGTTGTTACCTTAGAATCAAGCAGAGAACTCAGATCTGAAGTGCCTGCATCGACTTTGAGAAGAAACAGTGAGAGACCTAGGGTTAGGGTTACGGGATCAAGAACAAGAGGGGGGAGAAGGGAAATCAGATTCACTTACCTGTCCAAGAACTCAGATCCAGAGCACCTACGAAGCAAGAAAGAAGGGATGAGATAAATACAACACGAATCAATGAAGAATCGATGAGAAATCGATGAGCAAGAGAGGAAGAGAGAAGAGGGGGAGCACCTGCTACGTCGGTGAAGAGCAATCGACGAGCAAGAGAGGAAGGAGAGGGGTGGCGGCGGGATGGCACATATATATTGCAGTGAATGGCGTGAAAAGGGGAGGTAACCCTAGCGAAATGGCGTGAGCTCCCGCTGGCCAAGTTTTCGCCTCCAGCGCGCTCGCCGCGGCACCGCAGGAACCTGGCTCTGGAGAGAAGGTCGATTTGAGCGTACTTGGGGAGCCTGGCCGCGGGAGTGGTTTTGCACGGGAGGGGCCTGGCTCGCAGGCTGGTGCGGGACACCAAACGACCGGACCTTGCATGCGGGGGTGCCTGGCTCGTCTGGTGCGGGACACCAAACAGGCCCTTAGAGGCGGCGGGCGACGGCCACGCACGTAGGGATGGATTCAGATGTCTGGAAATTCGAATTATCCATATTCGTATCCACTAAAACGTTAATATGGATATCCGTATTCGTATTCATTTTTAATATTAATGTCAAATGGATTTATTCGAATCTGATTTTCAACATTATCCGAATTCGACATTATCTGAAATGTCTAACAAAAATCCGACATATCCGACATTATTCATATCCGCAAAAATAAAGTACACATAGAAAACATCTAAAATTTATTTATATTACTAAATATTAATTACAGATGATGTTAATTTTAATATTGCTAGTAAAATAATTATTTACACCATTTTAACTATTGAAAATTATATATATGACAACTAACTTATTATGCTAACCTAATATTACTAAATTATATAATGATATTTTAATTAATTTTGATGTGTCTAATCTTAGTAATTTTAAATGCATTATATTATTTAGCAAATGAATAAATTATATTGAAATGTATTTATGTACTTATTTTTACTTAAAAAATGTTTATATAGTTACAAAATTACTTATTTTATATTTATTGTCATATATTAATTAATTAATTAATTAATTAATTAATTAATTAACTAATTAATATGTTATTTGCAATAAGATATTTATTATGTATAATGATCATAATTTACTCTCTACTTGTAACATGATTTGATCAATTATAAAACCATCGAGAAATGAAATTAATACTCATTATGACACTGGGCTGTAAATCGAGTAAGTATTCGAATGTGAATCCGAATTCGAAATATCCGTTTTGTATTCGTATTCGATAATATTCATGTTCGTATCTGAATTCGACATAAAATGTGGTAAATAGTGACATCCGAATTTGTATCCATGCGTATCCGATCCGAATCCATCCCTACACGCAGGCCCGACCGACTCTATTCTGTCACGAAGTACGTCGTTAGCAGTTCGATCTTCTCCCTCTCACGTCTCTCACGACAAACATGAGAACAAGTACAAAATAGACAAAAGACAATATATTTGTGGCTTCTTTTATTATCTCAATATCGATGTATTATAGTATGGGTAATCCTGTGATATATATATACTCTGAACTAAGTCTAAAGTTTTGGTAAGAGCCCACGAGCAACCGAACAAGGACTAGGACTTCTAGTCCTCCTTCCTATCCATAGAAATTTCGGTTGTTTTACAACACTCCCCCTTGGGCGATTGCCGCGAATGCATGTCTCATCAAAAACTCCATTTGAAAAACTCAGTGGAAAAAATGGTTCTTGGAGGAAAGAGTACATATCAAACGGATTTTGTATTGCACATGTTGCCTCATCAAAAACCTTATGTGAGAAACCTTCAAGTAAAAACTCACAAAGGGGCAAAAGAGTACAACATAAAACCTTCTTGATTATATAATTATATAGTTACTATTCTTTGTGAATAGTAATCAACCTTCAAGACTTATGCATGAACTTCATGATTCTTCCAATGAAGATCTACATGATCTAAGTAAACGAGTGATATATCTTCATGGTAAATTCAACAGTTAACCTTTAAGTTGATCCCTTCTATGTACAATTTGAAGATTTCATATCTAAATATGATTAGGCATATGCTCCCCCTCATAACGACATCCTTTGAACTTCAGTGTTCAAAATGTCTAAGTCATATTCTTCATCAATGCGCATTAGCCCTTCAAAGATTTAATTTGTAACTCTTCTAGATTATATTAGGAGCAATGCTTCAAGCATTAGCATTAGTAACCACTTTATTTAGTTGTGCAACACAAAAGAGAATTTTATCCTTTCAGAGGAATTTGGGGATGATTAATTTGTTAAATTTCATATCTTCTAGATATTACATTTCAAACATCAATGTTTGATAAATAGCAATTATATATAAGTGGATTCTAAGTTAATGCCAATGATTTATCCGTTAGATCTTCTAAAATTGGCTTGTTTCACACTTCATCTTTAGAAATCAGTCTTTAGTTGACATTTGAGGGGATAATTCAAATTGTCAATCACCAATGCACCTTCTATGATATGTGAGGATATATGTATCAATGCTAGCTAGATACATATGGCCTAAATGGTACATTCAAGGCCATATAATTCCTCACTATATTTATAATTCGGTACTTGGGTGATTATGAATTTTCATTCGTATCTTCAGGATTATTGATGCATTCAAGAATTGACTAATAAATCATTCATCGACTATTTATCCTTCAAGGATTTTGTAATTTCTTCGAGAATAGTATTTTCTTCTATGAGAAATTCTCCCATGCAAGAGAGAAGTGATTTACTCGATCCTTTGATTTGAGATCTTCAATGAACTCTTTTATTTGGAACATGTTATTCACAATAAGTCATTTTATGACTTTATTTCACTCGAGGAGTTGCTCTTCTAGATAATATTAATATTCATCCAGGAATATTATCAACCTTAGACATTTAATACTTTGTATGAGATTTAATTTCTATTTATTTTGACTTTTGTTCCTTGAAGGAATGATGAGTTCTTCAAGGATCATCTCTTATGGATTTTTAGAATCCATCCATTAACTACATAATATAAATTTAATTATTCTTTCCATATGCTAGATAAATAGCAAAAATATTGATTCATACATAATGGGAGTTTTACTAGCCTTTTCAAAGACTTATGAACCATTGTATTTCACCATGTCATTATTTCATAATGATTGAACTTCCAGGATCAAATATTTCTTCATGGTTCAACCTCAGTTTCACTTTTCAATTTGACCCAACTTGAGTGCTTCATGCAACTCTGTCATGGACATTATTTATGGATCCATATTCTTGTTAGAGAAATATTTGCAATGATAGATGTGATATGTTGCCGACATTTATTATTTTCTCTCCCATATCTTCAGGACAAGACTATGATATAGTCAACTAGTATCTTCTATCCCAACACAAAATATTGAGCACATTATATAGTATTAGGCATTGATCTTCAAGATGATTATTTTTTAGTTTGTGACGTATTTGACCATGATGGTCTTCATTCCAGAATTTTATGGTGATTTTGATAAATTGTTTGACAAATTCATTTGTTCCAAAACCAATAGGCATCCTTGTGGATTTAAATTAATGATCAAGTCTTTTGCTATGGTGAGTATATTATTGAATACCCAGGATATACCACACATAGAATTTTGTTTAATACAAGTAAACTTAACTTCTGGTTAATAACTTGTTAACGGTTGTTATGTGCTTACTTTAGCCGTCAATTTACTCATGAATAAAGGAGCAAGAGGCATTTCTTGCATGCATTTTAGTTAAGAATAATGTAGTTCCACTTGTCCTTGGAGATTATGTGATTGCAGGAAAATAAGCACAACAGAAGTGGGAAACTCACCTTCTATAATTCATGCCATGTCACCTCAAGGAATGGCTGTCACCTCAGGTGCCATGCATGCAAGACAAGCCACCTCAGGTGCCAAGCATGCATGCCATGTCACCAATCCAAGAGAGGCAAGCCCCGACAAATTAGAGCGTGACACATGGACTTCACATGGATCCATGGGCCCACCAGAGCGCCTAAACTGCCTCAAGAACATGTGTACACCAGTGACCGACTTAAGGGCCCACAGGACAACCACCCTGAGGAAGCATACCCGGAGTGGGGCCCACCTGGGATCGGCCGACCCTAGGATCGGCCGAACCGACCTTGGGTCGGTTGATCCTACGCTTCCACGTGGCGCTTGTCCATTGGTCCTAGAGGCCATCCCTGGGGTGTTTCACTCCATCTTGCGCTGGTGCTCTGGCCTGTAAATAGAAGGGGAGGGGGCTCATTTCTTACCAACACATCTTACTCCTCCTATCTCACTTTTGGTTTCTAAGGCTATGAAGTAGGCTAGAGCACTACGTGAAAAACTCTCTTTGGTAACAGGCATAGCGCCCGTTACCGATCAAGTGTTACAAATGAGCCAGGAATTACTGATAACACATATTCGTAACGAGCACGAAATAACGGCCGTTATCACAACTAACCATCGGTCACGTGAAATGGCTATTTCACTAGGACCACAGAGAACTTTGGTAACAGGCACCAAAACAAAGTCCGTTACAGTAACTCAACATCAGAGATGTATTTTATGAAACTGCGTCTCCGATGTCTCGACGAAATGAGACGTGTTTATTTCACACGCGTCTCAGCACAACTAGGATTCGTAACGAGCATCGAACAACAATCATTACCACAACTAGTCACCAGTCACGTGAAAATGACTGTTTCTCTGGGCCCACAGGGAACTTTGGTGTCGGGCACCAAAACAGAGCCCGTTACTGTGAAATCAGTATCAGAGACGCGTGCGGTGAACCTGCGTCTCCGATGTCTTGACGAACAGGCCAAGTTCTGGGGCCCACCGGTCAGTACTAGTAACGGGCTTTTTCGGTGCTCGTTACATTGTTTGCATGTTTGTAACGGGTGTTCCAATTGAAGCCCATTAGTCAGTGATTAGTGTTTGTAACGAGCTTTAATTAACGCCCGGTACAGATATGTAGGCCACCCCTATAGTAACCTACTGCCTGCTTGCCGGCTGCATCCTGCAACCAGCCAGGATTTGGCAGCCATTAGGGGCTGCATCTTGGAACCAACAAGGATATGACTAAATTCACAGAAATTAGATCCAGCATCCAAATTCATAGAAATCCACATAATTCACATGCATCAAATGACAAAATTCAGCATCATCATCTCACAAGGAGGAATGCAACAATATCACAAAAATTCATGGACAAGGAGGAATGCAATAATTTCCTAGTCACCATGCATAATCTAAGCCCACACAGTTTCATCAGTATGAAATTTTCCTCCGACTTTGATCACTTGTTCCATGAAGAATGTGACAATTCTTTCACGAACATTGACCAGCAATGATTTGTCGAGAGGATGCTCATCTAGCCCTAATATCTAGATATAACAATGTCACCAGCCAGCACACATATATAGGTGGTTACCGAACATGTGCAGTGCTAATAAGAAAGAACTGTGCTTAGTTGCAGGTTTTACAAATGAAGATCCCAAGAAAGTATCTCCATATGTGGGCCACTATCTTTTAATTTAAGCATGTGATAAGCACAACAGAAGCCGTAGAGTTTGGATCCAGTAGGTTGTTGGTGGCACTGCAATAAATATACAAAGAAAAATAGTGGTGACCGAGAAGAAATAAACACAAGCTTTAGTACTAGCTTCCACAGGAAGGAAATGAGTGGTATGTACCTTAACATCTTTGACGTGTTCCAAGGTGCCAAGGCACAACTTCTTATCGCGGCAGTAACGTTCCCAACCCCTACAACGAAACATGCAACAATTGTTAGGGCACTATTAATTAATATACTTTGCACAGTTTGTTGAGGAACGTCCGCAGGTTAAGAAAGAAATAACTTACTCATTAATGATTCATTTGAAAGGGTCATTGTCTTCAATGAATCCAGATAGTAGACCTTTTGCCGCTTCGGAACGATCGCCACTGCAATCCAGTGGTTCGTACTGAGATAAGCGGTAAGCATCAAATTCTTTTTAGCATATAGTTTGAAGGCATTGTACATATAGGACACAGAGAAAGCAATGGTGTTATCTGTGCTATTCAACGTTGTCAAGCAAAAGGCATTTAGGATCAAGGAAGTCAACTGCAGCACCCGTCTTCTCAACTTCTACAGTCATATTCCTATTAGTAAGAAAAAACAATGTGTAAGGAGGCAAAATACATGGTAAAGATGATGTGAGGCAAAAAGCACATTTCGACAGAGAATGATTAGTGAGAAGCAGATTAGATTTTCAAGCAACTTACAGGATGAAGCAGCGAAGAAGTGTCAGATCCAAAGCATCCAAGTTGAAGAGATCGTACAAATCACTGAGTTGCACAGGTAGCTGTTGGAGTCCATTTGACGATTCATTTCTCTGAGGCCACGCACTGGTCCTGGGCCGAAGTGCGACCATAATGTCATAATCATCATCTGACTTACCACGTTGCCTGTAGAATGTGTGGAGCTTTCTGGTACAAGGAGCAGCGTTTTTGAGATCACTATCACTGAGAAGGCTCTTTCCGAATTTGTAATTTGGGTTAACCATAGCCCAAGGATTCTTCTCGGTGTTTCTCTCAGATCGCTTTGGGTTAGTCATATACCAAGGATTCTTCTTGGTGTTTCTCTTAGATCGCTTTCTAGTAGGCCTCTTAGAGGTTTTATTTACAACAATTTCCTTTTCCTTCTGCTTTGAGATGGCTGAAGAAGGTTTCTTAAGGGCTTGCTTGCCTACTGTAGGTGGTGTAGAGCTTTCATTTTTGGCAAGTTTCTCTTCTTGTAGCTTTGAAATGGCTAAAGGTTTCTCAAGGGATTTCTTGCCTACTGTACGTGGTGTAGAGATTTTATTTTCGGTAAGTTTCTTTACCTGCTGATTTGAAATGGCTAAAGGTTTCTCAAGGGCTTTCTTGCCTAGTGGTGTCTCACTAGGAGCCATTACATAGGTATTGGGCCCAGATGTAGCTACAACTATCTTCAAAATGTCATCGACAGATTTATCAACACCAACCAACACATCACTCTGGTTGACTGGTAATAGTGGTGTCTCACCAGGACATATTATAGATGTTTTAGGTCCAGATGTACCTGCTTTGGCATGATTGTTTTGGGCACTTTCATTTGGGGGTGTAGGTTTTGTTGTTTCATGAGGAGAAGAAGGAGGAGGAGGTGGTGGTGGGCGTGGTAGTGGGGATGGAATATTTGGTGTCTCTTGTGGATGTGGGGATGCAAGTTTTTCTGTTTATTCAGGACTAGTAGTAGGTGTGGATCAAATATTTGGTGTATCTTGCGGATGTGGGGATGCAAGTTTTTCTGTGTTTTCAGGATGATGAGGAGGTGGGGATGCAAGTTTTTCAGGATGAGGAGGAGGTCCGAATCGAACGTCTTGTGGATGTGGGGAATGAGGAGGAGAAGGGGGAGGAGGATGTGGGGAACTATGTGAGGAAGGAACCTGTACCGTACTGTGTGAACTACAAGGAATCTATATCGTAGCCTGTGAACGAGATTTAAATGTTGGTGCTCCTTCGGTGTCAATCTGACACCTTCTCCAATGTAACCTCTGTCCTCCAGCTTGTCCGAGTTTCATCACCTCTTCATTAGGAGGGTACTCCAACAGTTCATCCGCAAAGATAGTACATACAGTGAGCACTTCAACCACAACACAGTCTTCATGAAATTAACATCAGAGATGCGTTCCGTGAACATGCGTCTCCACTATCTCGACGAAATAAGACGCATTTGTTTCTATGCGCGTATGCTTTCTTTCTATTAAAGCAGATGCTTGCTTTCAACCTGTGTCTCCTATATCTCGATGAATGGGCCAGGTCCTGGGGCCCACCTGTCAGGACTGGTAACGGGATTTTACACTGCCCGTTACATTGTGGGCATTTTGTAACGGGCTTTCCGAATGAAGCCCGTTACTCACTGATCAGTGTTTGTAACGAGCTTTAATTGACGCTCGTTACAGATACGGCGGCCACCCCTACAGCAACCTGCTCGGTTGCCGTCGGCATCCTGGAACCAGCCAGGATTTGGCAGCCACCAGGGGCTGCATCTTGGAACCAGTGAGGATATAGTAGCCACCACAGCAAGGAGACATCACAAACACATTCTCACATCACAGATATAGGCAAAGCAATATCACATTTATAGACAAGCAAGATCACATTTATAGACAAGCTCGGATCACATCAAGTTTCAAGTTACTCTCATTAGGGCTTGTTTGGATGGAGTAATGAGAAAACTTCCTGAACCAGGCAGTATCTGACCCCAACCAAGCAAGCCAAGTAGGTTTGTCAGGCAACAACACCTGACTAAAGAAGACTGAATGAGTTTCAAGTTTTTGGTCACAATAAACTCACAGTGCACCACTGTAGAAGTTGCCCTTCCGGTTGATGGTCTCCTTATCAACGTACTCGCACAACATCTCCCAGACACGCTTTACATCTTCTATGGAAACATCTACAGGAGGTTTGAAATCCTGCAAAATACAATCATTTATGAGAATACAAGTAGAAATCATTTTCTAAAATCAGATTGGTAACATGAGCAGAGACAAGGTTGAGCATTATTATCTACTTACAACAGCCTTCTTAATGTCAGGTATGTCATTGAGTAGTCTTAACATATGGAATGCCACATGGAATCCACACAGAGAGGACCCCCGTGGCTACTGAGCACACTGCATTGAGGTACCAAAATGACAAGTTAATGCAGTACCAAATAGGTAAGAAGGGACCATAAAAAAACCCCGGTCTTACAGCGAGATTTGTTTTGTGCTTGAGTGTGGCTTTTGGCTTTTTTCTTTCCTTTCGTCACTCTGTCCTGTGCATCACCAAAGGCCCTGCATGATCAGCAATACCAATTAGAAACACTAAAAGATCGTTTTTTTGTGAACAAAAAATACTGTACCAAAGGCCCTGCATGGTCAGCAATACCAATTAGAAACACTAAGAGATTGAACTTTTGTGAACAATACCTACAACCTCTTTGAAGGTCTGGGAACTTTAGCGAGGGATGTTGTTTAGCAGAATCTAGATACCAAACCTCTTTAAACTTCATACAAATGATCACTGTTACCCAGTGGCTAGTGCAGTAGGCACCCACCACGTAGTAGTTGTTCATCATTGCATTTGAGATTGCTTTGCCAACTTGCTGAGAACGCTGAGAAATATTTGAAGTAAACAAATTTGGATCTAAAAACCCAACACTGATCTGCATCCCCGCTGCCTTGCCCATCATTTTCCTACAAAAAATCAAAATTAAAGAAATATCTTTTTAGGTTTTAAAGGACTTACAATGTCCACAACCTCATGAAGGTAACATCCAGAGAAGCCAGGGTTATAAGGTTATACACGCTACTGAATTCAATGTTTAACATTAAAGCACCACGACCACCTTTAAAGTAGTCTTGATTCATTTTTGCTGGAAAGGCAAGTTTATCCTTACTGTGTTCCATGACATAAGCATGAAACTTGGCACAATTTGGTCCAACAGCCTTTACATTTGCTTCTGACAACATAGGTGCACCAGGCTCGTTTTTGGTCGGTCCTTTCTGTCCCATTAACACAGTTAAGAATCTCATCTTTAGACAGAGGTTTCCTTGCCTGATTCCCCTTACGCAAAGGGGAGATTGCCCGGGCTCCTCTGTTGCGAGAGGCTACCTGTACTTGTTGCATCTGTTGCTTAGGGGGAGATTGCTCGTGCTCCTCCCGGGCATGGGAGAGGTCTGCTATTTCGTCGTTTGCTTATCCTCATGTTGAAGCCGCTGCTTAGGCGTAGTTTGCTTGGGCTCCTCCTGCTGTTGTCGACGCTCATGCTGCTAGAGAGGCTGCTGTTTCATCTGTTGATTATCCTCAAGTTGCAGCTGCTGCTTAGGCGGAGTTTGCCTGGGCTCCTCCTCCAGTTATTGTCGACGCTCCTGCTGTGTAGTTTTGCTGATCTGCTACTGCTGCTGTTGAGCCCTCTCTTGCCGACACTGAGCTGCAGCACCTCCATCTGATGTTGTACCCCTGCTACCTATTGTGGCTTCAGGGTTGGGATGTCTCATCATGTGTGGTATAATGATCCTGTCCTTTGGCCATTAGATCCTTTGAATGAGAGCCTCAGCTAGGGTTGCTACGTCACCCCCATCAATTGGTACAGGCAGAGGTTATTGACTTGCATTGGCCCACACATAAGTAGGTTGCACCACAACATACCTATCTTGCACCGGTACTAAATGGCAAGCCTTTTGAGATGGAAAGACTTTCGCTAGTGCGAGGTCCACGGTGCCATCCAAAAGGCTGCATGCGGTTGGCTCTATCAGCTTATCTATTGTGTCCAGCATAGGTGATCGACTATCATTGTGCACTTCATTCGCTTCGTCACCGTTGGCATTCCAATGATCTTGCTCTCTGCCATCTTCCTCGCTATCGTGCGCATGTTCATCCTCGCGGTCTTGCCCATCTTCTTCCTCAATGCCATCCATATCTTCTTCCTCGCTGCTACTGACTGGCGCTAGTAATTGGGAAGGAAGAAGTGCATTTTTCAGTATGTTGATGCCTGATAGTCTTAGAGCATGGACAATTGATTTAAATGTTTTGTCCGCCATCACATCATGAGCATCAGACCTCTTGTTCCTCTTCTTCCTGCACATTCCAGCGAACTTTTCACCAAACCCTTTACCCCAGCCAAGTGAACTAGACACGCCTCAGACCCGACCTTGATGCTCTGGAGTCTCAAGTGCTGCGGTGAGGATATCATCCTCCCTAACCTCAGAGAAAGAACCATCGCTACCCAGAGCTGCAAGTGTTTTCACCCTATCTACTACCCCACCACTGCAGGGTTACTAAATGTTATGCCCCCGCTTCCTTCACTAGTATTCTTTATCTTCTTCCCTACCCTTGCCCGCAGATAAGGTCTCGAACGTCCAGGAAATTGGTCCCAAGGGTTCTATTTTCCTTTTGCAGCTAGCTTTGCATCCTTCTCCTCCCACTCTTTCCTTTTACCACGATAACCTTTTCTGCCCATCTTGTGTGGCTTATTATGCAATGTTCTCTTTTGTTTCATCTCCTGACTCAATTGTTGAAATGAAGGAGAATTGGTTTCCTGCACAAGCATGTCCCAGTCTTTTCGCTACAAAAAGTCATGCTTCACAAAGGGAGTCTCCTCTTCATTCACATATTTTTTTTCTCAAATGGGCCTTGAACCGCCGTTGCAAGGTTCCAATCTGTGATATAGCTATCTTAACCGCCTTCTTGCGAACGATTCTTCCAGATTGGTTGGGTAATCTAGCTTTTCCTCTAAAACGTGAACAGATGGTCCTTCTCAATTGGTGAGAGATCATCAACCGCCTTGCGGCATCCGGGGTAGGCCTCTCTGAGCAATGAGACCACAGACCAATACAAATCTATCCCTTGCAGCATCTGGGGTAGGCCAAAAATTGGATCAAGTCCAGTTGCTGTCAACTTGTCTTCTCGCCATTTGGATTGTGTCCTTGACCCGTGGGATCGAGTACTACTTGCAGCAGTCTGTCTTGAGTGACCCTGTGAAGAAGGTTCACCGATGATGGGCTGTGATGATGCACTGGAGGTAGAGGAGTTTGTTGTTGTGGGAGACTACATAGATGATATGTCAGGTTAGTCAGTAGAGCAACATAAGCAAGACTAAAAATCTAACCAAAATTCGTATTAGATAAATTCATTTTCTCTAACAGGCAATATAGCTGATACAGTTGTAAATAAAATCAGCATAGACATACACAGTTCATATTTTACTGAATTAGCTTACAGGGATTGGTGCTAACCATTTTGACAGGGACACAACAATATGCTTATATATCAAAGTAGAGAATAAATTCCTTCAACTGCTTCCTTGTCCAACTTGAGTAGCGATTGATTGTGTGTTCCATATGTACATGCAACAAGAGGATAAAGCAGTGGTCATGACATTATATATGACAGTAGTGAAATAACACTCACAACACATCATGACACCAACAATAACAATATATATGACAGTAGTGAAACAATTAACACTCACAACAAAGCATAAGACAGTCTAGTTATCACTACCTTATAAACTACTGCGATGCAATTCCCACTGACATTATGTGGCCATCAGAATTAAAGTATACTAACAGGTCCAAAGCATAATTGTCGATCTGATACATTCAAAGCATAGTAGAATTAAAGTATGCTAACATTCTTTATGCTTTCATGAATTTATAGTGCAAAAATTATAGCACCAGGAACATGAAAATGAATTTCAACATTTCATATAACTTCATCTGTTAGCAACAATTTATTCAAAACAAAATTGGAGCAACAAAATCCATCCATCAAATCCACAGTCAATTAATTGAAGATGAACTATTAAGGCATGTCTCCCTAATCCACCATGACATGAATATATAGGAGATTGGGTGGACTACATTATAAACCACTGCGATGCAATTCCCAATGACATTATGTTTCCATCAGAATTAAAATATGCTAACAGGTCCAAAGCATAACTGTCGATCTGAGCATAGCAGAATTAAAGTATATGCTAACAGGTCCAAAGCATAACTGTCGATCTGGTACATTCAAAGCATAGCAGAATTAAAGTATGCTAACAGGTCCAAAGCATAACTGTCGATCTGGTACATTCAAAGCATAGTAGAATTAAAGTATGCTAACATCCTCGATGCTTTTCATGAATTTATAGTGCAAAAATTGTAGCACTAGGAACAGGAAAATGAATTTCAACAGTTCATATAACTACATCTGCTAGCAACAATTTATTCAAATAGACTTGGGGCAACAAAATCCATCCATCAAATCCACAGTCAATCAATTAAAGATGAACTATCAAGGCACGTCTCCCTAATTAATCCACATTGACATGAATATATAGCAGATTTTGGTGGTCGATGAGAGAGTTGGGGGTTCAAGCAGGACTAACCTCTATCGCGAATGAAGTAGTTGTTCTCGTGATGGTCAGAGGGGCCGGATCCACGTTGGCTCGTGGCCTGAGGCGGCCGGCTCGTCGTCGTGGCCGGGGACGACGTCGACGGATCCGCGTCAACATCTTTAGGCTGGCCGGACGTACGTCTGCACGCCAGTAACCGCGTCCTCGTCACCGTCGTCACGTAGGGAGCGGTGGGGCTAGAGAAGAGCAGGGCTGCGGTGGGGAGAGAGCGGCGAAGGCGAGCCGGGCAAGTGGCGGCGACGGTGGGGAGAATGCGGGCGTTGT
Organism: Cenchrus americanus; assembly: GCA_947561735.1. NCBI lineage: Eukaryota > Viridiplantae > Streptophyta > Magnoliopsida > Poales > Poaceae > Cenchrus > Cenchrus americanus. Next base: position 141,889,147 of record OX387240.1, read on the forward strand.
GGATCTGTCTAGCGAGGATCTGAATATGAACGGCGCGCGTAACTGTGTTTAATGAAACTACTAGCGTGCCCTTGACGACTCAGTGTAGCAATTGGAATTTCATGGGCACTATAGTAAATATAGGTGAGAAATTTTGAGCAGCCCGCACAAGGTTTGCCTTCTAGCGCTGACAAGTGGGCCAGTGTCATGGGCGACGATGGTTAGTGAACCCGCATTTCCTGTGTTATGAGTTGGGTCCGGCTTGCGGGCTGGCAGCGGTTATCCTTTTATTTTGGTTGCTCACGTTGACGCGTGGGCCAGACACTATTTTCTTCGAATGAAACGTGCTTCCCTAAAGTATTAGAGCCCATAAAACAGCACCTGAAAATCATAAAAATATGAACAATTCGTATTTGGACATTTTTAATATTTGAATAAAATATCAACAGTCACACTTGTGTGCCCAAGATTCTTAGAATCCGTTTTTACATCCCATGTTAATGATGTAATAATTCTACTAACATCTAGTGTGTTTAAAAAATCTACAAATTGACTTGCCAACATAATTTGGGTACCTAGACTTGTCTTTAAAATTTCAAATGGTTTCGATGAAGGAATTATATTCTTGTGTACAAATATCTACATCTCTCACATAGTTTCCCAGAATGTTCCTTGAACATTGAAGTTTTCCACACTTTGCAACATATTCGAACTCATATGCATTTGAAAACTTAACAAAACCTCGTGTTCACTTTAAGCTTACGAAATGTAAAGTTCCATCACTAATGGTTGTGTAAAACAAATATTATTTGTATGTTGTACTTACAAAGAACAAAATAAGGCATATAAACATCAGTCAACGAATGGAATGGACACTGAACAATGAAATTAATGAATAGATGGTGATTTTAGAAAAAATAGAAAAAAATCAAATTTGGACTAATAACGATAAAGAAATACTTGTTACAACATTTGATTGCAGATTAAAAGGAGAAATGGGAACTGTTCTTCATTTGAATAGACTGCCCCCCACAGTCAATTGAATAGAACAAAGGAGGAAGCAGAGGGCACCGCCGCCCGTGGCCGCCGCCGTCGTGCTTGAAGGACCGAAGCGGTGAACCAGAGAGGGGGGGAGTGAATGGGAACCGATGAAAATTCTGTTCAAGAATTCGGCCTATGAACCCAATTTCACTCGTGCACCTCCACAAGCTTATATTGCCAAGTCCACGCAGCCATTGGAGTGCTACTGGCACTAGGAGCAATACCCAACCAACAACAACGAGACACACGCAACGGAAACACACAAGACACGGTCCGACCGCTTTATGTAGGAAACTCGGGATCACGAGCATGAAAACCAGCCTGGTCCCCCTGCTGCCTCCAAACCGGTCCGACCAGTTTCCAAACCGGTCTGGCCGGTTTAACTCCTCCAGCAGGGTCCCTTTCTCCCAAAGCTGGAACATTACGCACATAACCCTTTCCCTTGGGCAGTGGCATACGAGTATCAGGCACACCATGAGAAGGGTGGTACCTATCCTTGTTTGTCCACTCCTTAGCCATTCTCACCTCTCTCCTTCTCTTATAGCAAAATTCTCTCTTATGACCATCCTTTCTACAAAACTCACAATGGAAACGGATTGATTTGGGCTTAGGGTTGGGGTGAGGCTCTTCACAAGGCTTGTCACTAGGCTTCCCACTTGATTTCTCACTAGGCTTTTCACTTGCCTTCTCACTCGGTTTTTCTCTCGGTGTAAGCAACTGGTTTGGCTTGGATGCAAACTTGTCTTTGGGCGTGGGTTGTGGTGGAACTGAAACATTCCCGAATTTCCCTTCTCTCTCACTACTCCTCTCACCAACCTTATCAGATCCCAAAGCCCAACCATCAAAACGCTTACAACTAGCAATCATCATACCAAGCTGAGGTTCCTGACTAGACAACCAACTCAGCACTTCAAGCAACTTATCATTCTCATCTTGCAAGCAACCACCACATTTAGCAATATCCAAATTCTTTACAGCATGTAATTCACAGGTAGAACAGGAAGTATGAATAGGGACTTTCAAATCAGCCTCAAGCGAAACAATGCAAGATCGAAGCTCAGCGATTTTTCATGCAAACCAGGGCAAGAAGTACAAGCACCAAGCAAAGTGGGTCTAGATTGTAGCTCAGCCAACACAACCCTAAGCACATCTAGTTCCTCACACTTGGGGCATGCTTTTCCCTAAGATCAGTCAAATCAACTAGGAAAACAGAGCAATCAACACAATCAACTTCATCAGAAACCACAGGGCTTGCCTTAAGAGAATCAATTTCAAGCTTTCCATCAAGAATCTGTGTTTCTAGCTCAGCGACTCTAGTCCTAGCATCTTAAAGCAAGGCTCTAAGCTCCTTCCTAAGCTTCTTAGCCTCTCTAAGCATGTCATTACGATTATTAAGCAAGTCAACCAACTCCTCATTCTCCTTGCACAAAGAAGAGAGCTCATCACATACCTCATCCTTGGAGTCGAAGCCTGAGTCCGAGGCATTCTTCTGGCTTCTCTTGCTGCTGGAGCTGCGTGCCATGCCGCAAAGACCGTCCTTCTTGCCATAGTTCCTTGAAGTCTTGCTTGCAGTATAGCAGAGGCCCCTCAAGTACTTGCCGAAGTCCTTCTTCTTTTTCTTCTTCTTGTCACCCTCTTCTTCTTCTTCACTCGAGCTTGATGACGCGTCCTCAGAGCCGAAGTCGACGTCGCTCGATCTCTTGATCTTCTCTCGGTTCCATGTCTTCATCCTATGTTCATGCTCCTTCTTGGATCTTCTTCCTTTGTCCTTGGACTTGTGCTTGTTGTTGTTCACCTTCGGACACTCGACGAAAAAGTGTCCGGTCTTGCCGCACTTGAAGCACGACCTCGAGTTCCTTCTTTAGTTCGCCTTGTTCTCATGCATCCTCTCGAACCGCCTGGTCAGTGCCGCCAGCTCGTCCTCTCCAAGCACGTCGAACTCCTCATCTGGCAAAGCCATCAATGAGGACAAAGAGAACATCCTGGTGGATGGGTTAGCGTTAGATTTTCCTTTCAAGCCACCGATGGGGGCAAGACTATGAGAGTCAGTCGAGCCCTCAATCTTGGCTGTCATACCCTGATCCACCTCAGCCGACTTGAGCTTCGAGAACAGCTCGTTCACCGTCAAAATGTCACACTTCTCAGACTCCAGAATGAGGACCAGGAGCGTCCCAGTGGTCGATGGATGACCGCTCCTCAGTGATGAGTGATTGACAACGGGTGTTGGACTGACTCTTGGCTTAGTGCGCAGGTGTAGGCTGCGGCCTAGTTCGTGTTGTTGCAGGTGAAGAACGGGCACGAAAGGTCTTCAGCCTTTAGGGGCCTCCGGGAGATGGAGAGACAAGTAGGCTCGGTTCGAGGGACCGGTGGGCGGCGGGACCGGGTGCGGGCCACATGGTGGCGACACGAGCAAGACGAAGTCATGGACAATCGAGCCGGTGCACGGTGGCGGTCGAGTCAAGTGGTTTGGCGGGAGGCCGGACCGAGCACGCGGGGTTTGGTGGTTTGCCCACAAAACCATCGGAGGACGGTTTCTTGGTTTGGGCCTCAAAACCAAGTCCGAGGGCCCAACACGACGGAGACGGGATCCGGGCGTGTCGGGAAGCTTCGAGGCGGAGGACACGCGGCGGGATCACATGGCTTGCGTCGGGAGGACGCGGGGTGCGGCAAAGGCGTGGCCGTCCGATGGCAAGACCCACAAACATTACCTAAATGCCCCTGCGTGGGTTGTATCGCCAGTAGTTAAGTTAGGGGTAGTCGAGTCATTTACCACTCCGGCGGGACCCGATATATAAGCCATGAGGGTGTGTGAGTGACTCTCCCTCTCCGCGACTTAGGGTTTCATTTCCTCCCTCCCATTTCTCATTTTTCGTAGCTATTTTTCTTCCATTTTCTCTAGGCTAGCATGAGAGCTTCATGAGAGATTTGTTGAGAGGGATGGATGCTAGGGCGGCATGCTAGACCTTGTGAATCTTTCCTGGTTTGTATAGAAGATTCGGAGTTGTGTTTTCGTGGTCTTTTTGTGCTTGTTTTCGTGCCTTTGTTCTCGGTGCGATTCCGCGGATTTGAGTGGGTGTCTCCCCGAGATTTCTTTGAGGGAAGCATGGATAGATGTCTCGCGCATCTTTGTGATTGATCTTGTGCCCTCATACGCCAGGAAACCACTTCGATTCGAGAGTTTTCGTTCGGTGGTCAAGCTTTTGGTGGTGCTCAAAGGATTCGCGATTCCCGGTGATTTAGGGAGTTAGGAGGCAAGATTTTTTGGCTATAGCATCCTTGTGTGACGCTTTTCAAGTCCCCAAACCCTTGTCTCCACGGCTTCAACCGTTTGGGAAATCCGATGATGATTTGGGGGAGTTGACTTTCGAGGTCGGGCGTTTTTCTGCTCTGTCCGAGCCTCGCGGACGGTCCGCGCCGCTCGTGTTCGTCCCGTGTTCTTCGTGTTCTTGCTCGCCTTTCGTTTCGATCCGTCGCGATTTTGAGTTTCGGTTGGACGGAGTTTCGGACGGTCCGCAGCAGAGGGCGGACGGTCCGCGGGTGCACGGCGGACGGTCCGCGTGCTCCCCGCGGACGGTCCGTGGTTCGTGGTGTGCTTCCGTTGGTTACGTGTGTGATTTAACGGACGGTCCGCGGCGTAGGGCCGGACGGTCCGCGGTGTTGGCACGGACGGTCCACGACGAGCGGGCGGACGATCCGCGAGGCCTATGCGGACGGTCCGCCCCTCCCCGGCCGGACGGTCCGCCGCAGCCTGTGAGCTTTGCTTCTTGGTTCAATTCCTCCCTCCCTTTCTCGTGCTTCCGCGTGTGCTTCAAGGAATCGTTCCTAAGGCTAGAGGTTGATCCATAACCTCGTTGTCTTGGCGATTGGTGTGTGATTCGATCCATCGCTTGTGTGTGACCGGGATTTGACTAGGGCATCGTCCGGGTTCTTTGGGAAGAATTTTTCCGGCTCCTATTCACTCCCCTCCTCTCTAGTCGCCATCTGATCCTTCAATTGGTATCAGAGCTCGGTGCCGGATTCTTTGTGACTTTGACAAGTCTCGAATCCTAAGATGGCGTACGTTGAGCGGGGCGGTCCGTCGCACTTCGATGGAAAGGGTTACCACAAGTGGGCGGCCCGAATGATGATCTTTCTTCGTGGAAAGCTGTTGGATTTCATTGTGCTTGACAAGACCTATGCTATTCCGGTCAAAATCCATACTCTTATGGTGACCGATGCCGGTGCTAAGGCCAAGAATAAGGCTAATGCAAAAGCCGTTGATCACTTGGTTCGGAGCTTGTGTGATCCTGAGTTTGAGCGTGTTCACCATTTGAATCTTGCTTGGCAAATTTGGGAGAAGTTGTTGGTTGCTCACGGTGGTGATAACCATGTGAAGGCTCGCCTCTTTGTCTCTTACCGGATGCAATATGAGAACTTCACTCCACTTCCCGGTGAGGACATTGATGCGATGTTTCAGAGGTTCACCACCATCGTGAACAACATGAAAGCTAATGTTGAGGATTTTCCTTACACCGAGCATGATCAGGCTTTGAAGCTCTTGCATGTCTTGGACCCAAATGTTTGGGGTGCTAAGGTTGAGGCCATCAAGGAGTCTGGGCATTATTTGACTATTGAGCTGGATGACCTCTTTTCTAAGCTCAAGTCGGCTGAGGTTGACAAGAAGTTGCAATCCAAGCATGAGGGCTCGACTGACCATAGTCTTGCTCTTGTGGGCGGATCAAAGAGCAAATCTAACCCTTCCTGTCGATAGTTTTCCTTGTCTTCTCTCATGTCTATTCCAGATGAGGAGTTTGATGTGCTGGGCGAGGAGGAGCTGGCCTTGCTCTCGAGAAGGTTTGATCGACTACACGAGAGTCGAAGGAATGCAAGGCGGAGCTCAGGGACGTGCTACAAGTGTGGCAAGCGTGGCCACTTCATCGCCGAGTGCCCGGAAGCGGAGGAGAACAAGTACAAGATGAACGAGTACAAGGCGCACCCGAGGCGTGAAGACAAGTACTCCTCCAAGGGGAAGCACTTCAGCAAGTCCAAGAGCAAGGACAAGGACAAGCGGCGACCAAGCAAGAGCGGCTACAAGAAGAACAAGGCAAGAGCCATGGTGGCCGGTGCAAGCGACGTTGACTCGAGCTCAAGCGACGCGCAGTCAAGCTCAAGCAGTGAAGATGAAGACGCCGGGAGGCGCAAGGACAAGAAGAGTGCAAGCCGGAACCTCAGTGGGTTAAGCTGCATGGCTCTTGAAGGCTTTTGTGGGATGGCCCATAGCTCAAGCAGCAAGAAGAGCGAGAAGGAAGACAACGACTCCGACTCGGAGGATGAGGTAAATCGTGACCCCGACTCGTTGCTTGCTGAGATCACTAGGTTGAATGGCTTGATTGACAACCGTGATAGTGTGCTAAGAGATGCCAAAAAGATGAGGAAAGATCTTAGGGCTCAACTTGAGAATGCTAGTGAGAAAGTAGGTGAGTTAGAGTCCAAATTGCTTGAATTGAAACTTGAGAATGACTCTTTGAAACTTGCTCCTACTACTCCTGATGATGTTGAGTGTCTTGAGTGTGATGCATGGTTGAATGAGATCAAGTTGCTTAATGAGAAGAATGCTTCCACTTTGGCTAAACTAGATGCTCTTAGGATTGAGTATGATGAGCTTAAGGCTAGACCTACTTTGCTTGGTGCTTGTAAATCATGTCCTACTATGCATGCTAAGCTTGTTGATGCTCGTTCTACTATTAGCTCTTTGGAAGCTTCTTTGAAATCTCCTGTTGTCAATGCATGCACTAGGTTGTGATGAAGTTACTTTGCGCAATCTTGAACTTACTTCCCTTTTGGATGTCATCTATGAGTAGAATGACTATTTGAGGAAGGTGTTGGGTTGGTTGTCTGGGCAGGAACCTCAATTGAAAATCATGATTGAGGAGTTCAAGAGAGTGGATGGTCGTGGTTTGGGTTTTGAGAAGTTGGGTGAGAAAGTGGGAGAGAACAGTGGGGAGAGTGTGTATGAGAAGTGTGTTGAGTCTAACCCCGAGTTTGAGGTGATCGGAGACATCCAAGTCCCACTTTCAAAAGCACCCAAGAACTCTTTCACACCAAAGCCCAACCACCTTTGCAACAAGCTTGACACAACCCAAGATCCACCCAAATTCCCACCTAAGACAAATGACTTCCAGAAACCGGTGAGGTTTGTGAGTGAGAAGGGTGAGAAGCCTAGAGAGAAGCCAGAGCCAAAACCAAAACCCATCCCCTTCAGGTGTGAGTATTGTGGCAAGGAGAGGCATCTTGCAGAGTTTTGCTACAAGAGGAAGAGGGATGAGAGGCTTGCTAGGGAGCAAGCAAACCAAGACAGGTATCGCCAGTCTCATGGTATTCCTGAGCCTAGAGTGCCACTTCCACGGGGTGTGGGAAGTGTGAAGAGTGTTGGTAGAGTTGGAGCCCAGGGTGGTAGGTTTGTTAGAAGAGATGAGGGTGTGCGTGCTGGTGAGAGGTTTGGTCGGGCTCGTGGTGGTTTTGTTGGACGTCCCCCTACCCGTCCTCGATACGGGTTTAGGGGAGATGATCGCGGCTTTGGGTTCCGGAGGAACTACGGACCACGTTTTCCCCCTCGTGGCACTCGTACTCCTCCCATGGGACATGGGAAGTTTGGTGGAAAGGGAATGATGTTTGCTAACCCCTCTTTTGAGCATATGGCTCGACAACTTGGTTTAACTTTCTTTGTGCTAACCCCGGTGTCGAGTCGTTAGCTCACTCTCGTTCTTGTTTCGACTACGGGCGGGGAGGCTTGGAGAACATTTGGTTGATCGACTCCGGATGTTCTCGACACATGACCGGAGATAAGAAGTGGTTCTCCGGCCTCACCCCGGTGAAGGAAAAGATGTACATCACATTTGGGGACAATGGACGAGGAAGGGTGATTTCTGAGGGTGTTGTGCATGTGAGTGACAAGGTAACGTTGAAGAGAGTGGCTCTTGTGAAGTCTTTGGGTTTCAATTTGCTTTCGGTTTCTCAGTTGCTTGATGAGGGTTTTGAGGTGCGATTCAAGTCCGGTGAGTCTCGTTCTTTGGATTCTCGAGGTGATCTTGTCTGTATGATCATCCCCGAGGGTCAGATTTTCAGGGGCTGATTTCTCTCGTTCTTTGGGTCTGTTCGCTATTTGATGGTCGGTCCTTCTTCGATTTGTGGAAATGGCATAGGCGGTTGGGACACTTGAGCTTTGATTTGGTTTCCCGCTTGAGTGGTCTTGACCTTGTCCGAGGATTGCCTAGGTTGAAGCTTGAGAAGGATTTGGTTTGTGCCCCCCTGTAGGCATGGCAAGATGGTAGCCACTCCCCATCCACCCCCGACCGATGTCATGACCGAGCGTCCGACGCCGGCCGTTGCATATGGACCTTGTTGGGCCAGCTCGAGTTCGCTCGGTGGGTGGGAAGTGGTATGTCCTTGTTGTGGTGGACGATTATTTTCGCTATGCCTGGGTGTTTTTCTTGGAGGACTAGAGTGAGACATTTGGTTTTGTTCGAGATTTGATCGTGAGGTTGAAAAACGAGAGGCATGGGAATGCTATTCGAGCTATCCGCAGTGATAATGGCTCTGAGTTCAAGAACTCTCGTTTTGATGCCTTTTGTCGTGATCTAGGTCTTGAACATCAGTATTCGACCCCTTATGTGCCCCCTCAAAATGGAGTCGTGGAAAGGAAAAATCGGACTCTTTGTGAGATGGCTAGGACGATGCTCGATGAGCACAGGACTCCTAGGAGGTATTGGGCTGAGGCGGTCAATACGGCTTGTCATGTTTCCAACAGGATTTTATTGCGAGCTTTCAAGAAGAAGACCTGTTATGAGCTTATGCATGGTCGGGCACCCAAGGTGAGTCATTTCCGAGTCTTTGGCTGCAAGTGCTTTATTCTTAAGAAGGAAAAACTCGACAAGTTTGAGGCTAGGTCTAGTGATGGTATTTTCTTTGGATATGCTAACCACTCTAGAGCCTATAGGGTGCTTAACCTTGAGACTAACAAAATCATGGAGACTTGCGAGGTAACCTTCGACGAGACCATGCCATGTACCTCTCTTGGCTTTGAATGTGCAGGTGATGAAGAGATGGCCGAGGACCTCTTTGAAGAGGAGAAGAATGAAGGCGGAGATGATGATGGAGAGAACCATGCGCCGAAGCCGAGTGTGTACCCACTACTTCCCCTACGACCACTACGGAGCGTGGACCGTCTACTTCATGGACAACGACGGTGCGACAAGAGGACCGAGCGAGAGAAGGCTGAAGTTGAGGGGGAGGTAGTCTCGAGGCGTGAGGCTCCCCGGCGGATTCAAGAAGTGCATCCCCTGTCGAAGATCATTGGGAACATCGACGAACGCACTACACGGTCAAGGTCCAGGAATTCCTCTCATTTTGCTCATGCTGCTTTTGTTGCCACCTTTGAGCCCAAAGACATTGGACACTCCTTATCTGATGCAAACTGGGTCAATTCTATGCATGAGGATTTGGAAAACTATGAGAGGAACCAGGTGTGGGAGTTAGTTGAACCACCTCCAAATTGCCATCCCATAGGAACCAAGTGGGTTTGGAAGAACAAAGAGGGAGAGAATGGGATGGTTGTGAGGAACAAGTCCAGACTTGTTGCTCAGGGGTTTAGTTAGAACAGTGGCGGGCCCGGGATTTTGACTTTGGGTATTCAAATCAAAATTGTACATGGTGTGAATTTTTTTATTTTGATAGCCTAAAGTACACATAAATATATTCATATAGATGTACTCAATTATGAATATGGCAATGGGAAATATCTCAAATATATAGAGGGTACAATCATAAAGGAAAACATCAAAAGAAATGGATAAAAGGCAAAGGAAATGGATAAATAGCTTACAAATTACGGGACAACTTTCCGGTCCTTCATGCTCTGAAAATAGGAGATGATGTCCCCATCCTTGGTTTGCCAGAAGAACTCCCTCTCAATGAATGTAACCAAGCAACCATTCAAATATTTCCGCCCCATCTTGCTTCTTTTCTTGTTTTTGATCAAGTTCATTACGAGAAAAGATCCTTTCAACACCAGTTTACCGTTGCAACGGGAAGAACTAGCACCAATTTGAGAAGTTTGTAAACAATATCATACCGAGAAACCTTGCTGTTTTAACAAGCATCATGGATAACTCTGCTAGACTTCTCAAGTTTGTGAAGTTTTCATCTTTCCTCACATCATCAATATAGCGGTTTAGTTGAAAGGGCAATTGATTCATTTCTTCAAGTGGAAAGTCATGAGGATAGAACCCAGCAAGCTTAACCAAGTTCTCAACATTAAAAGCATGAAAGGAATTGGCTGGACTGAATGATGCCATGCATCTAAGTAGCTGAGTGTTTACCTCATCAAACCTATTATTAAGCTCTTGGACATGCCTATCAATGATACCCAAAAACATATCAACATGATATCTCGTGGTAATTGATAGCACCTCTAAAGAAATTCTTTGACCTTTGCATAGGAACATACTTTCCATTCATGTCAACAACTTTAACTTTGTGCTTCTCACGAAAGAAGTAACCTTCTTGAGAAATTTCTCCCATCCAAAGATCTTCTCTCAAAGCATTCAACTCTACCTTTGTGAACTCAAGAAGATCCATTGCATTTACAATATCTTGCTCTCTCTTTTGCAAAGCATTGCATAAGTCATTTGTGTATCCAAATATTTCATTCATCAAGTGCGGGAGGAAAACAAACTCAAATGACTTAAATACTTGTCAACATAGTTTGAGCCGCAACGGCTTCGGTAGCATTACTAGCCGTACCTTTTTCATTCCCAATTTTGAAGAGAACTTTTCTGATTGAGGGATATAAAGCCATAACATGCATAACAGTTCTGTAGTGAGATCCCCAACGTGTATCACCTGGCCTTGCTAAACCCATCTCTTGATTCAACCCTTGCCCAGTTTCAATTTCACCCAATTTCAATGCTTCAACCATATAAGCAGCTTGAGCCACGCGAAGCATGCGAATCTTCTTACAAGACATCCCTAGAACATTCAACAAATATGCAAGTTGCCCAAAGAACCAGTTGCAATCTAAATTCTGCTTAGCAACAGCTACAAGGGTTAATTGAAGTTGATGGGCAAAGCAATGGACAAAATAAGCTGAAGGCGACTCATCCATAATTAGTTTCTTCAAGCCATTAACATGACCCTTCATATTATTAGCTCCATCATATCCTTGACCACGTACCTTAGATAGGGGCAATTGATATTTCATAAGCAAGGACTGGATTGCTTCTCCCATTTCTCATTTTTCGTAGCTATTTTTCTTCCATTTTCTCTAGGCTAGCATGAGAGCTTCATGAGAGATTTGTTGAGAGGGATGGATGCTAGGGCGGCATGCTAGACCTTGTGAATCTTTCCTGGTTTGTATAGAAGATTCGGAGTTGTGTTTTTCGTGGTCTTTTTGTGCTTGTTTTCGTGCCTTTGTTCTCGGTGCGATTCCGTGGATTTGAGTGGGTTTCTCCCCGGATTTCTTTGAGGGAAACATGGATAGATGTCTCGCGCATCTTTGTGATTGATCTTGTGCCCTCAAACGCCGGGAAACCACTTCGATTCGAGAGTTTTCGTTCGGTGCTCAAGCTTTTGGTGGTGCTCAAAGGATTCGCGATTCCCGGTGATTTAGGGAGTTAGGAGGCAAGATTTTTGGGCTATAGCATCCTTGTGTGACGCTTTTCAAGTCCCCAAACCCTTGTCTCCACAGCTTCAACCGTTTGGGAAATCCGATGATGATTTGGGGGAGTTGACTTTCGAGGTCGGGCGTTTTTCTGCTCTGTCCGAGCCTCGCGGACGGTCCGCGCCGCTCGTGTTCGTCTCGTGTTCTTCGTGTTCTTGCTTGCCTTTCGTTTTGATCCGTCGCGATTTTGAGTTTCGGTTGTACGGAGTTTCGGACGGTCCGCAGCAGAGGGCGGACGGTCCGCGGGTGCACTGGCGGACAGTCCGCGTGCTCCCCGCGGACGGTCCGTGGTTTGTGGTGTGCTTGTTGGTTACGTGTGATTTAACGGACGGTCCGCGGCGTAGGGCCGGATGGTCCGCGGTGTTGGCGCGGACGGACCGCGACGAGCGGGCGGACGGTCCGCGAGGCTGTGCGGACGGTCCGCCCCTCCTGGCCGGACGGTCCGCCAGAGCCTGTGAGCTTTGCTTCTTGGTTCGATTCCTCCCTTCCTTTCTTGTGCTTCCGCGTGTGCTTCAAGAAATCGTTCCTAAGGCTAGAGGTTGATCCATAACCTCGTTGTCTTGGCGATTGGTGTGTGATTCGATCCATCGCTTGTGTGTGACCGGGATTTGACTAGGGCATCGTCCGGGTTCTTTGGGAAGAATTTTTACCGGCTCCTATTCACTCCCCCCTCTCTAGTCGCCATCTGATCCTTCACAGAATGGCCTCAAACTTTCCGCCCCAAACCATATGATCCAGCGAGTGCAAGAGCTTGATGGCTCTATCATGATCATCGTACGAGAGCACATCCACATTGGCCCTCATGTTGTTTACCACCACCGTAAACCACTGGAACAAGGCATCGATGGACTCACCGGGAAGATGAGTGAAATTCTCGTACTCTCTCTGATAAGTCGCATACATCCGAGCCTGGACTTGAGCATTTCCAACATGAGCTTCCTTCAACACCATCCAAATTCTACAAGCCAAGTTCTCTGTATGCACCCGATCGAATTCGGATTGACACAGAGCATGAAACAAGTAGTCGACAGCCTTGTTGTTGGTGTCGAACATGTCTCTCGATCCTGGAGAGAGGAAGTTCATCGGCTGGACATAGCCTGTGTCCACCGTGACATCCCAAAGGATCTTACCCTTTCCACGGAGGAACGCTGCCATCCGTTTACTCCACATCTGGTAGTTCTTTCCATCAAAGTGTGGAGGACCCGAACCTCGTTCTTAGTACACCATCCTTGGATCTTAGATTCGTTAGAGTCAATCAAGATCGGTAACCGGTTCTGATACCACTTGAAGGACCGAAGCGGCGAACCAGAGAGGGGGGGAGTGAATGGGAGCCGATGAAAATTCTATTCAAGAATTCGGCCTATGAACCCAATTTCACTCGTGCACCTCCACAAACTTCTCTTGCCAATTCCACGCTGCCACTAGAGTGCTACTGGACCTAGGAGCAAGATCCAACCAACAGCCACGAGACACACGCAACGGAAACACACACGACACGGCTGCTGGCAACCCAAACCGGTCAAGCCGGTTTCTGAAACCGGTCAGACCGCTTCTGTTGGACTTAGCCTCACACAGGCAGGGGAAACCGGTCAGACTGGTTTGGCAAACCGGTCAGGCTGGTTCTGTCTAGAAACTCCCAAAAAACCCTTCCAAGAGAGAACCTGCCTCAAGAACCTCTCCATCTTTGAACAAGAACAGTTATAGCACGACAGGGACTTCTCGCTCAAAAACTCTTCACGACAGCCCACAGGGCTAAACTGGTCAGACCAGTTTGGGAAACCGGTCAGACCGGTTTTGGCTTGGACAGTCGGGAAGAACTCAGCCCACGGGAAAACTCAAAACTTCAAGCGATCTATCTCCCGATTCGTTCCACAGATCAAAGTGAGACTTTGGGGAAAGTTGGGGTACCTCGTGGGCTACCCTTGGCTAGAAGCTCGGTCCCCAAAACCCACTTAATCAAGAGGAATCGAAAGTCAACCCTCAAGAACACCTTCCCATGGAAACCACCGAAAACACCCAAATCGAAGCCGTTTCGGAGGGTTTGTTGGATCAAGATCACCAAGCAAAGAGGCACAAGGTCTTCATATGTGACATCCAACATGAATCCCTCAAAGAAACACCCTCAAACCTTCCCATGGAGATTCCAAGAAAAGGCTTCGAAAATCACCAAAAAGGAAAAACGGGAGGAAGACAATCAAGCCTTGAGGAACCACGCCAAACCATCTATACATACCATGAAAGGTTCATACAAGGTCTAGCTTCCGCCCGATCATCCTTCCCTCTCACAAGATCTCACCATGAAGCTCTCAAGCTAGTCCTATAGAAATCCTAAGGAAAATAGGAAGGGAAAATAGGAAAACCAAATGAGCTAGGGTTCCCAGAGATGGGTGCCATCCTCTCACCACTTGGGTTATATGGAGGCAAGCCGAAAGACTAAAATGCCCCTAATGCCTAAACTAGGATACACGCCCACCAAGGGCACTTTCGGAATTTGTCTTTGTAGCACCATCGGACGGATGCCTGGCGACTGCACTCCGCGTAGCCTTGACGCAAGCCTTGGGATCCCGACGCGTGTCCTCCGCTTCGAAGCTTCCGGCGCCCTGCGACCCCAAACCGGTCAGACTAGTTCTCCAAACCGGTCAGGCCGGTTTTGGCCTAACAGCCATGCCCGGTCTTCGGCCTCGACTTTGTGGCTCAACCGAGTAACCCGATGGTTTTATGGTGAACCACCGCAAACCCCGCAAACTTGATGTAGCCTCCACCAATCACCACTCATGACTTGGCTCTCACGAAGTCCCGGCTCGACCTTGGTTTTGTGGCTCAACCATGTAACCGTCCTTGACTTCATCTTGCCGTTCTTGCCACCATGTGGTCGACACTTGACCCCGCTGGCTACCGGGTCCCTCGAACCAAGCCTACTTGTCTTCTCCACACCTGGAGGCCTCACCAGCAACGACCTTTCGCGCTTGTCTTCACCTGCACCAACACCAATAAAGCTGCAACCTGCACCTGCAATACTTAGACAAGAATCAGTCCACACAACGTTGTCAATCACTCATCACACCAGGAAGCGACCATCCACCGGTCCTCGAACCACACATGGTCCTCAATGCCCGCTTCGGTGGTTTTGACACCCAAGAGGGCATCCCAGGCCTCATCGGTGGCAAATGAGACCACCACAATCTTCGATTTGACTCACAAACACGACAAATTAAATCAAATATTATCTATCAAAAACTGATTAAAAACTGACATCCTGATAAAATCAAATCTGCGTTTAGTAATATCTAATAATTTACATTCAAGATATATAATGTTCATTGATGCTTGCGCCTACATCTCGATGTTCATCCTTGTGACAGCATACTTAAAAGCGAGCGGAAGCTACGCGTCCAGAGGCCGAACTCATGACGGATGTGACACTCGGCGTTGTAGTAGTGGATGATCTCTTTGGTATCCGGCCCGTAGCGCCTACATCCCGCTTCCCAAATGCAGATGTGGGGATTCTGGACAGGTAACAATGGAATGTCATCGTTGTTGCCATCATCAAGCCAGTACCACCACGCAATGTTGTCGAGATCCTACTTGACGAGGTAGCGCAGCCGCTACAGGTTGTGGTTCTTCTACAGTCTGTCAGGGGGCGACGGGCCGCCGCTGATTTCCTGGAGTAGTGCCATGGCTTCTGGGTCCACCGGGTTGCAACGGTACTTCAGCATCGCTAAGAAGTACTTGGCACCGGAGTCTTCAGTAGCGGCATCTCCGATGAGCTTCAAACCCTTATCGGGGTTCCGCCGCCTCATCAACCTCTCCATCCCCTCGAAGCTCAATGCCTCCGGATGATTGGCCTCACGGAAGCGCCGCTCAAAGCACGACCTGACGTAGCGATTCCTGCATGCATCACAAAGATCGCGTAGCGACATGTGCAGTAGTACCTCATCGGAGTTGCAGATGCACCAGAAGGTGCTGCAGATTTTATTGTAAAAGTTCAGAAAATGGAAAAAGGGGTCATCCTTGATGGAGTGGATGATGATCTTGGTGAGAAGTTCACTGGTAGCGGCAGCATCAAGCACAACATTGCAGACATCATCAGGGAGAAGGGGAGGAAATAGCACAGCGACGGGGTTTGGAATTTGAATGATGACGAGGGTTGAAGTTGGCGGCGACGAGTGATGAAGGTGGCAAGGAGGATTGAAGTTGAAGAGGGATGAAGTGGTGATGAGGATTGAAGTTGAAGGAGGCGACGAGGATTGAAGGTTGAAGATGGTACCTCAGCCATGTCGTAATAAAACAATAAATGGAAATTGAAAAGGCACCGCAGTTTGGCTGCTGCCGTTGACAAGTGAGCACGACATCATTACCCCACCCCTTCTCCTTCCCGCGTAAGTGAAAGGCGATGTGTGGCTTTGTACCCGAGACGGAGCTCGATGCATAATCTAGTGGCACGTACTGGAAGTAATGTAGTTGTGGGTGAGGGCAGAGGCGCCTGACGGTTTGGCGTCTTGTCAATATAACTCTCTCGCCCAATCGTCCTCCCCTGCTTTCCCTCCTTCTTCCATAAGCTTATCATCTTTTTCTTCAGTTCTTCTTCCTCCTCGCGATTCACCACTACAAATATTCGGTCACCGAGAGAAGGAGGAGATGGCGTCGAGGAGCCCACCACCGTCGAAGCGGGGACGATGGGAGGACGACGACGACGAAAGCCGCCGTCGGAAGAAGTTGGAGAAGGGGAAGGAGCCAGCGGCCAAGGACGCCAACGACGAACCACTCTTCGATGACAATAAGTTTGCCGTCGAGCTACTCAGGAGTGCCTTCAGGAAGCTTCAAGGCACATCATGATGTGTACAAGGACTCGAGCGTGAAGGGTCTCGTCTTTAGGATCCACGGGTTGGCTGAGAAGCTCGAGAACCTCCCCGTGGTCAAGCGGGCTGCCCGCCGCCACTTCTTCTTCGACGAAGGCTGCTCCAACGGCTCCGACGGCAGCCACAACGACGAGGGCAGCCACGGTGGTGACGACGGCAGCCACGACAGCGACGACGGCGGGACTCCGACTAATTGATAGACTCCTCTACCAATTAATAACAATGTGTTCTGCTTTTGTGTCTTCGTCAGGTTCTTGGACATGAACTACTTAGTTTGTCTGTCGATTATGAACTGCTTAGTTAATTAGTTTGGTTGTTAGATTTTGTATGTCATGAACTCGATCTAATATACGCGAGTAGATCCAACCGCGTTGTGATGAACTGTGTTATGTTGTGATGAACTGGAGATCTGTTGTGATGAATTAGATCTTATTAGAGTACTCATTGCCAACGCAGGTTAGCCTGCTGATGCTGACGCGTGGGCCAGTGTCATTGGCGATGATGGTTAGTGAACTCACATCGCATTTGTTGGCAGTTGGGTCCGGGCGGGTAGGCAACGATATCTTTTTTATATTGGCTGCTGACGCTGACGCGTAGGCCTGTCACAATTGTTTTTAAATGAAACTTGCTTCCCTGAATTATTAGAGCCCATCAAACAGCATCTAAAAAATCATAAAAATACGAACAATTCGTATTTGGACATTCAATATTTCAATAAAATATCAACAGTCACAGTTGTGTGCCCAAAATTCATATATTTCGTTTTTACACCCCATGGTAATTATATAATAATTTTAATAACATCAAATTTTCTCTAAAAATCTACAAATTGACTTGGCAACATAATTTGGGTACCTAAACTTGTCTTCGAAATTTCAAATGGCATCGATGAAGGAATAATATACTTGTGTACAAATGTTTGCATCTCTCACATAGTTTCCTAGAATGTTTGCTTGAACATTGAAGTTTTCCACACTTTGCAACATGTTCGAACTTATATGCATTTGAAAACTTAACAAAACCTTGTGTTCACCTTAAGCTTACTAAATGTAAAGTTCCATCACTAATGGTTGTGTAAAACAAATTTTATTTGTATGTTGTACTTATAAAGAACAAAATAAGGCATATAAACAACACTCAACAAACGGAATGTACACTAAACAATGAAATTAATGAATAGATGGTGATTTTAGAAAAAAATAGAAAAAAGTATCAAATTTGGACTAATAACGACGAAGAAATACTTGTTACAACATTTGATTGCAGATTAAAAGGAGAAATGGGAACTGTTCTTCAATTGAATAGAACTGGGCTCCACAGTCATTAGCGACGCAGGGCTGATAACCCCGCGTTGGATTTGCTGCTCTCCCAAAATTTTACACAGATAATTGGAGCATCATACCAAAGCTAATATACTATTGATTTTCTATTCCAATACTCTGTGCGAACTTCACCATTTCGCAGCGCAGCCAACAGTCTTCGCTGCAAAATAGAGAAATTCGAAGCCATCCTTTTTCCACACCGTAGCCGTCGCTGGTGCCTGCGCACGGCTGATCGTCGCGCACCTGTGCCGGAGGCGGCAGAAGTTCACCCCAAATGCGCCAAGTCGAGTAGTGGAGCGCACGCGCGACCTTCTCACGCAAAGGCAGACACCCCTTGTTGCTCAGCCATCTCGACGTCGTACTGCCGCCGCTCGCGACCCGCCTCATGTACCCCTTTGCGGTGTCGTCGGCGGCGGCACTGCCATTGTCTCTGTAGAGCAAGATGGCATATATATAGGCCGCCGCATCGTGCCCACCCTCGGCGGCGCGCCGGAGATCATCGTATCCCCTGTGTTCGATGAAGAAGGCTTTGATTCCGGAGAGGAAGCAAGCCTCCGGATTCCTGAGACCGCTCAACATAGCAAGGAATGCTTTGTAAGCGGTGGGGTTCCGAACCCACGAAATCTCATCTCGTATCCCCTCTATCGACAAATGACGGCCAATGTCACCGTGGCCGCACACACGGTGCATGGTCGAGCATGTACCGCGTAGGCTGCGGAGGTCAGCCAAGGGCCGCTCCGAGGTCACACCGACGCACGCCGCAATCTCAATGAGGTCTTGAGGGAGGCCCAGTAGCGACGACGGCTGGTGCTGCGTGCTTCTTCCCGGCATGCTATCCATCTTTGGTCAGGAATGGTGACGATGAGGAGTAGGCAGTTGCTGTTTTCGCAGGTAGAGATGAAGGGGCAGGGGATCTAATTGTTTTGGAAGGAGAAGATACAAGCGATTTATTTCCAAACACGGTTTAAGTATGCAATGGAGACGACATTTCGTTACTCCGCGTATCATTTAATTCTACATTGGAATCACTACCTCTACAGCGGTGCTCTCAGCCATTTACTGGCAACAGTTTCGCCATTGACCGTCTTGGGAACCTTCCCAGCCGTTCCTGTGCTCTTGATCTTATCCCTTCCTTGTTTTTTCTATAAAAAGGCACCAACACCCATAGGTCCTCCTCACTTCAAGTTGCTTCCTTCTTCAAGTTACATATCACGTCTGAAGATATGGCCGCATTGTAACGTTGTTCTGATGTATCAATGATGACTGTAACCTGTGTGTGTGTGTGATTTTGCATCTCAAAAGACATGCTTTTGTGATTACCTCTGTGTAGTACAATTTTTTGTATGATTTACCTACTCACTTACAAAGCTTGAAGAACAAGCCGACGGGGGTTAGCTAAGAACAACTGCAACAGTTTGGCAAATCAACTTGTTTCTCTGATGTAAGTTAGACTTGGATTTGGCAAGTGAAATTATGCCAGATTGTTGGAGATGAACTCTTTTTTTTACTTGGCATATATTTTTAGAAGTTGACAAAGCACAAGATTTGCCAAGTAAAAATTGGCAAACTATTGGAGATGTAATCTGTTCGTGATTTCGCATATCTTTCCCATAACAAAGGCGATGCTGGTTCGTTAGTCCTCGTCTGTTGCCTGTAACAAAGGCGACGCTGGTTCCTTAGTCCTCGTCTCTTGCCCGTAACAAAGGCGACGCGGGTTTGTTAATCCTCATCTCTTGCCTGTTACTGAACTGAAGCAGAATATAAACAGAATATATATAGTATCTTTGGTAGAATATATTACAAGCAGGATTCAAATTCCACCACATCACATATATTACAAAAGGATTGAAATTTCACCAATACATTGCATCCTTTATATTACAAAACGGATTCCATTTCCAACTCATCCTCAGGCATTACAAAAAGGATTCAACAGAAATCGGACTTGCTTTTTCTTCCTTGATTTATGTATATGGATTTTTTCACTATGGTCGCTTCGCAAGTACGGTGTTTTGTTAGTTCCCAAGAGTTGGGGCTTGTATGAAGTGTCAAAAGGATGGAATTTCGTCAAACTGGCTGTATTCCTCCTCCTCAACAACATTTTTAATCCCCACAATCCTTTTTTTTCCAGGCATAACCATAGGCCAGTTCTTCTTTGCAAGGTCGGGTACATAGAACACTTGCTCAACATCGTTGGTGAAGACAAACGGTTCGTTTTTGTAACCAAAGATCTGGAGATCAACACTAACATAACCATATTTGTCTTTGCTCACAGCTCTCTTCCCATTGGTGACCCATCTACACCGAAATAAGGCTACCTTCAATCCTACATAATCAAGCTCCCATATTTCCTCTATTTGACCATAATATGTGTCTGTCTCTATGTCATCATCATCGTCATGACTGTCCTCAACGACGGCCCATACACGCACACCACTATTTTGATAGACGCTCTTTTTATCCTGGGTCATGGTGTAGAACATGTATCCATTGATATCCATTCCTTCGTATCTTGTAATAGTGAACAATGGCCTCGCTGCTAGATTCCTTATCTCGCCGGTAATTACAACATTATTGTTGCATGTTTCGACATAATCTCGGAGCCACCTGCTGAAACCTTGCATGTTCATCATTGCAAGCCAAGCCCTACCACGGTTAGGGATGTCTTCACGTAGTTGTCGTTTGTGCTCATTGACAAATGGTGTAATTAGGTGCAACTGTTGTATCATGGTGAAATGAGCCTTTTGGAAGACATCAGCATCCAGAGTGACTGACCTTTTCCCCATGGTCCCACACTTGAAAGCCTACCTTGATGTTGTGAGCAAGGCACACCAATGGGATTTTGTGGGTCCATATAACTCATGGCCCACTCCACTGCTTCGATGGTCTTGTAGACACGAACAATGGCTCCCTCCGAAAATAACCGGTTATATACTAATGATTTCAGGAATCCATAGAACCTCTCATATGGAAACATCTGATGAAGGTAAGATGGACCAAGGAACCAAATTTCCCTCGCGAGGTGTGCTGTTAGATGCAGTATGACATCAAAGAATGACGGTGGGAAGGTAGCTTCAAGCAGGCATAGGGTCTCGAAATGTCTCCTCTCCAAGTCCAATAGTTTTTCCTCATCAATCACCTTATGTTCTATTGCAATGAAGAATAAACACAAGCTCGTGACTGCGTCGCGAACCAGTTCTGTCTTGATACCTCTAAGTGCAATAGGAAGAAGAGCTGTCATCAACACATGGCAATCATGAGATTTCATCAAGTTGAAATTTATTTTCATGTCCTTCACTGACACTAGCCTTTTGAAGCTTGATGAGTAGCTTGAAGGTACTTTCAAATCATGCAAAATCTAACAGAATTCTTTTGTCTCTGCCTTTGACAAGGTGGTTGCAGCAACGGGAAGGTTCGTCCCCGTCTCTATTTCCTCTGCATAGAGCTCCGGCCTAATGCCAAACTCTTCAATATCCTCCCTTGCATTTTTATGATCTTTTCCTTTGGACTTCTGTTGTAGCAATGTTCCACAAGTAGCTTCACACACATTCTTCTTGACGTGCACGTTGTCAATCGAATGACGCACATCCAACATCGGCCAATACTCTAGCTCCCATAGAATTGATTTCTTGTTCCACATTGCTTCTTCTTCTTCACCATCTCGTTTCTTTCTTTTGCCAAGGGTTTTTTAGTTAGTTTGGGTAACTCCTCGATAGTTTTGATGTCCTTGACTTTCAAGTGGACCAGATCTCCAGTCACATGCAACGACGCTTCTTGATTCTCCTTTTCCCCATTAAACTGACAATCCATGGCCCAGTATGGATGTTTCTTGCCAAGGAAACGACGGTGCCCCATAAATACATATTTCTTTGAATGTCTTAGCCATATTCCGCAAGTATCTTCCAAGCAGTGTGGGCAAGCTGCACCTTTCCTTTTACTCTGGCCAGATTGGTTGCGATGAGTTGGGTTGTCGTTGATGGTGGTGAACAACATGCCATGCATTGTGAACTCCACATGCTTGTACTCATCCCAAACCTCCAACAAACCAGGCTTCCACAATATCTTCAAGTCATCAACTAGTGGCCTCAAGTAGACATCAATATGGTCGCCATGTTGCTTTGGCTTGGAGACCAATATTGTCAGCATCATATATTTTTGTTTCTTGCGTAGCCAGGGTGGAAGGTTGTACAATGACAGCACAACAGGCCAGGTGCTATGTGTTGAGCTCTGGTTACCAAATGGGTTCACGCCATCTGTGCTAATAGCAAACCGTATGCTCCTTGCGTCGTCAAACCATAGGAAGTGGGTATTAATGTTACCCCATTGCGCTGCATCTGTGGGGTGCCTAAACTTGCCATCTTTCTTATAATTAAGCTCCTTTTGGCCTTCTTCATGCCAATGCAAGAGTTGGGCCTCCTTTTGTGTTGCGAACCATCTTCTCAGCCGAGGAATGATGCAAAAATACCATGCCACCCTCACAGGAGCCCCTCTGTTAGCCTTTTTCTTGCCTCTGATCTCGCCGGGCTCGTTCTCGTCATCAGCATTATTATCATCTCCTCCATCCTCTTTCCTCTTGTACCGATCATAGCCACACTTGGGGCACTTGTCAAGGTCTACATAATCTCCACGGAACAATACACAACTGTTCTTACATGCATGGATTTTTTCAACCTCTATTCCCAGAGGACAGATTATCTTCTTCGCCTCATAGACCGACTCTGCTATTTGGTTACCTTCAGGTAGCATGTCTCTAAGCACATCCAATATATGTTTGAAACTTTTGTTGCTCCAACCATGATCTGCCTTAAGCTGTAGAAGTTTTAGATCACCAGAAAAGCGAGAGTACTTCTGGTAATCAAGATAGAGGGGTTTCTTTGAATCTTTAGTGAACCGCTTCAGCCTCGCTAATTCAGAAGGTGTGTACACTGGTTGAAACTCAACATCCCACAACATTTGATCAACATTGTGCACACGTTGCAACACCTCACCATCATCGAAGCCCCTAACTTCTTGATCAGTGATATTCTCAAGCCTCAACACAACTGGTGGGAATAATGGTTCATTTCCCTCAAGAAGTCCACGGTCATCAAGGTCTTCATCATGGTTAGCATGGTGTCGCACTTCACCTTCATTTAGGCAGCCTGCTTCGAGTTCATTAAGGCCTTCCTCACCATGTTTATTCCAACACGTGTAATTGTTTGTGAAACCACGTGTGACCAAATGATGAAAAATGATTTCCCGTTGTGTGAATTTTTTTTGGTTGAGACAATCAATACAGGGGCAAAGCATTGCCTGAACACCACAGTTTCTCATATCCGCCTCTGCTTGATTTAGAAAACCATTGACCCCACTTAAGAAATTTTCCCAATCTTCTTGGGGCTGTCTGTACATCCAAGCCTGAGCAGCAGACGCCATCTGCATTCCATACACCAAATGAGCATGATTCATCATACAAAAAGACAACTGAAGAATTTCAATAAAAGGGGCCAATTAATTTTCACCTTGACGATAACTTTCTACGAGGTGAGCGCGGCCGAGGAGGGGGATCGGAGGTGGCGTCGTGGCCATGGAGACAACACAGAGGACAGTGCGGTCGACGTCCGCTCTGGCCCCTTTTGCCATTGCGCACGCACGGCCAGCCAGCCTGCTGCAGCACCGGCTTTCTGAGGAGAGAAATTAAGCGCGTTCCGCAGACCGCGCGCAGCTGGTGGTGGCAAACGGGACAGGCCAGCGGGGACATCTGAGCACATAGATCGAGCGAGTGACCTTCTGAGGAGAGAGAGAGAGCGAGTGTTGTTGTCGGAATAGGAGTGGCCTTCTGCGGAGAGAAAGCGAGTGGTGTCAAAAGGAGAAGACACAGGCGAGATAACAACATGCATCTCTGATGTAAGAATAAAGGCAACCCTGGGTGGCAATCAAAGGAGACACATCCTACAAGCATGCGTCTCCAGTATGAAATTATCGGTAACGGACTACATAGCTCATTACCAATATGGCAGCGATCAGTAACGGACTTAAGCAGCCCGTTACTGATAGAGCATTGATCGGTAATTGATTTACAAGCCCGTTAACGATAGGTCTAACATTTGTAATGGGCTCTTTTAACATTCGTTACAAAGATTTTTTAACAGGCGTTTAAGAAGCCCGTTACCAGAAGTCCACATTGGTCACGGGAGTTGTGGAGGCCAACCCCGGGTCGTCCTAGCGCGCTTATAGGTAACGGGCACCAAACAACAACCGTTATAGATGTGGGTGGATGTAATGGGCGTTAAGGGCCCATTACAAATATTGTGTGACCTATTTGAGGTTTTCACGTAGTGGTGATCCATAGGCCACAGTGTGTGGGTTCAGTCAACATGCCTATAAGGTCTTCGTGTGTACGATCGTCACATCGCACCTCCGTCGCCAACACTGCAGTTCCATCGATGAAACCTACATTATCTGCGGACGCACAACTGCTCTTTAGTGTGGCGGGTGAAGGGCTTGCACGATTGGACACTAGTGACAACACCATTTGGTGACAACACCACCTCTGCATCTGCATGTTATACATCTGCATCTCAGCCACCAGTTCTTGCTTGATTTGTTCCTTTATCTTTTCTGTATCAACTGATGCGTCGATCTTCGTCCTCTTCCTCTTCTTGTACATCTCGACATGCTGAGGCCATGCATACTTCCAGCCCTGGTAGCTGGAGACACCACGCACACGACCTGGTTGTTCAGGGTGGCCCAAGCACTGACTTAGCACATCATACTCCCTCTGCCCTGCCATTCCTGATGATTCTGCACATGCAATCTTCTCCTTGATGTCCGCAACTAATTTTTCTGCCTCTTTATTGTTGAATACTATCACAGCAACACGGTCTTTAATCACTAGCTTACTCCTTGCTCGCAGCCAATTCTTGGAATGATCGTCAGGGTAGGCGTCATATGGGTCGGGGATACCAACTTCCTCTCATTGTTCTAGTTTCACAGTATAATCAGCTGGACCCATGCTGTGCTTGCTTGTGTTCTGACTTCGGAGTTCTTTGAACTTGATACTAGCATATGAGCCTTGCTCGGTTTCCTCCTGTTTCATGAATTCCTTCCACTGTTTTGGGACAATAAATAGGTGCCTTGTAAACGTCTCAAGTCATTTTCGGATAAAATCTCACCTAAGCTGAAACCTAACTTGTCCCCATGCCTTGGCTGTCGTCTTCCAGAAAAGCTTGAATACCTCCGGTTTCGTGTCTTCCTGGCACATCAAGTGTTTCTGCACATGCTTATAAAACAAGTCCCACTTTTCATCATTGCTTAGTTCTTTGATTTTTGGCAAGTGCAAAGGTTTGTTTTGTCTAGCAACGAGCCCCGCAAGTGCCCTGAACTCGCACTTTTGAGTCAATGATACTGGCACCCCCACTATGTCGACCTCAGTGATTATCATTGTGTCACTTGGCCACTTTGTGGATGTCCTTGGCGCTCTGCCTCAGTGCTGAGCCCCACCCCCTGGTCTTGTTGTGCACTAGCAGTGCCATAACCCTCTTCTTCATCTTGTGGCCCCGGTCTATAGTCCTCGTCAGATTTATCCTGTGAATTAATAGTCAAGGGAATTACAGTAACTACTTTAGCCCACTGTAATATCATTGGTTCTTGGTAAACCATTAACATAAATGGAAAATTTGGTAACCAAAAAATTAGTTCAGGCAAAGCGACCATACCATTTTAAAGAGGAAGATGCAGACTGCCTCTGTTGCTGATGAGGTAGTTATTCAACATGGAGAGAATGTGCAGATGTACATAGGAAGAAGAGAAAAACCAAATATAAGAGTCAATCTAAAGGGAAATGCTAAGTATGTATACCATCAACAGCTAAGTATGTCCACATGTACTTATACAAAGGAGCCACGACATACCCTGCAATTCCCACAAGTACAAGTATATTTATACGCATTTATATAAATAGAAAACCATACACACGCATATGTTGTATACTTGATTATCTGAACGCATGTGTGCTGCAAAAGCGCGCTTGGCCTAATTCCATAAACTCGAGCAAATATACCAAATTACGTTATTACTAAATTGTTGTTAATTTTACGATTATTACCAACTTGGTAGAATGCATTTACCGAATTGTATAAGACATTTTTAGAGTGGCATACCATAAACTCAAATCCTAGATTCGCCATTGACCTTGGCACTGCCGGAGAGGGATCTCTACTCCTTGTCGCTACCTGCTCGCCGTCACGTCCTCGTCCTCGTGTCAACCTCATGGCCGGATCCCTCCTCCTCCTCCTCGTCGTCGTCGCTGGATCCCTCCTCTAGTCATTGTTGACGTCACCGCCGCTATTGGGTCCCTCTTCCTCCTCCAGATCTCGCTGTCAGAGGTGTGGTGCGCATCGCGCTAAGCGTGGTGTGGCATGCATCTTAGTGAAGGGGTGTAGTGTGCATCGTGGCATGGGGGGAGGTGAGGGGGACGAAGGCGAGGGGGAGAAAGCGGCGGCGGCGGCGCGATGGCAGAGTGGGTGGAGACTACGTGAGGGAGGCGTCCTTCCATACTAACCTAGTGTGAGTGGGCTTGTGTGGGCCTTAAAAGAAGTAATGTAGTCAAGTACTACTTTGCTACTAGTATAATATATCATAAACATGAGATAAGAAAATCTAATTTCAAGAAATTTGGTTAAACAAGTATGGCTGTTGATATAGCATCACATGTTCACATGTGACATGCATCACAAGTTCACATCACCAAGCAAACTAACTCATAACCAACATATTCACATCTGACATGCATTAGTAGGTCATATCACCAAAATAAGACTCCATCAGCTGGGCGCATCACCAAACTAGATTGTAGCTGCAAGGGAACTAGTTAGCGAGCTAGATGGCTTCTTTTGTGCTACTGCCTCAAGTTCAGCTAGCCTTGTCTCTAGTTTTGCAACTCTTTCTGTCAGCTCAGCATTCTTCTTTAGAAGTTCAATCTCCTGCCTCTTTTGTGCGACTTTAAACTTCTCATCCTGCTTGTCAATTCCTTTCTAGATGTAGTCAATGTCATCCCGAGTATCAGCATGTTCCTAAAACAAAGGAAAAATATATTGATGCAAGCTTCATAACTGTTGTAATTTACAAGAAAGCTGTTTAGCTCTAACTGGTTTCAAAACTTGCCTGCTTCTCTTCAGCTGATTCCTTGAACTTGTTGATTTCAGTCCAAATCCTGTCAATGTCATGTGCAATAACTTCCTACAATAAATGGAAATTGGTGCATTAGAACAATTGATCAGTGAAGATCTGAAGGTACAAGGACAAATCGTGCGTGATGGTTTCAGAACTTGCCTCATGGTCTTCAGAATTGTCGTCGGAGTTGTTGCCGGAGTCGTCGCCGGAGTTGTTGCCGGAGTCGTCGGAGGAGATGAGGTCTACCACCACTCTTCTGCCTGGGTCGTCGTTGGAGGAGTTCGCGCTCACCTTAATGCGCGTGGACCGCTTCTTTCTTCGCATTGAGGTAAAAAATCTGCCTCTCCATGGTGGGTGTCGCTGGAGTCTTCCAACTTGGCCCTTGGGCGCGTGTACGGCTTCCTCCCCTGGGCCGTCGAAGAACCTGCCTCTTCCATGGAGCGCCGAGGAAGACGCACGGGGGCGGCATGCTGGGATGGCTCCTCTTCGTCACCGTGAAACCTCACTCTCTTGGCGGGGGCGATGGGCAGCACCGAGGAAGACGGACGGTGACATGGCCGCGGGGCCTCCTCCTTGCAGAACCTCCCCCTAGAGTCGCGGGCCATCCCTGCGACGGAGATGAGGCTACGACGGAGAAAAGGAAGGCTGAAGATGGAGAAGGGAATAAAAGGCGGAAGGCGGGGTGGAGCATTTATTAAAAAGGTTCAGATGCACAAATGATACGATGATTAACAACCACCCATCACCAATGAAGGGGCGGGGCCAGGTCTATTCGAATGAAGAACAATTTGCTTTTCCCCTTTTAATGTGCAAGCAAATTTTGTATCACATATTTCTCCGTCAACCGTAATCCAAATTTGATGATATTTGTTTCTAATTTTTTCTAAAATCAACATCTATTCATTTATGACATTTTTTCGTATCTAATTCCATTTCTTGGATATTGTTTATACACCTTATATTGTTTCTTATAAGTACAACATAGAAATAATATTTGTTTTACACAACCATTACTAATGAAACTTTGCATTTCGTAATATTATGGTGAACATAAGGTTATGTCAAAATTTCAAATGCATATGAGTTTGAACATGTTTTAAAGTGTGGAAAACTTCAATGTTGAAGTAACATTCTAAGAAACTATGTGAGAGATGTAGACATTTGTACACAAGTATAATCTTCCATTTTCGAAACCATTTGAATTTTTAAAGACAAGCTTAGGGACTTAAATTATGTTGCCAAGTCAATTTGTAGAATTTTTAGAACACACTAAGACGTTATTATAATTATTATATCGTGAACAAGAGATAAAAAATCTAATTTTAAGAAATTTGGTTAGACAAGTGTGGTTGTTGATATTCTATTCAAATACTAAATTACCAACTATGAATTGTTTGTATTTTTTATGAATTGTTTGGTGCTGATTTTAGGGTATAATATTTGAGGGAAGCAAGTTTCAATTCAGAAAAATAGTGTCGGGCCCACGCGTCAATGTTAGAAGCCTATATAAAAAAAGATAACCATAGCCTGCTCGACCGATAAAGTCGATGCAGGTAGACTAATCCTCGTCTCCAACAAGTTCTCCATTGTCCGAAATGCCCCTGGCTGAATGAATATGCATTCTCCCCGGCGACGCTGGTACACTAACCATCTTCGCTAACAAGTGCTCCATTGTCAGAAATGCCCCTGACCGAATGAATATGCATCCACCCCAGCGATGCTGGTACACTAACCCTTGTCGCCAACAAGTGCTCCATTGTCCGAAATGCCCCTGACCGAATGAATATGCATCCGCCCCAACCTCAGCCTCCTTCTTCCCCAAGCTGAGCTC
Organism: Cenchrus americanus; assembly: GCA_947561735.1. Lineage (NCBI taxonomy): Eukaryota > Viridiplantae > Streptophyta > Magnoliopsida > Poales > Poaceae > Cenchrus > Cenchrus americanus. The sequence goes on from OX387240.1 coordinate 141,918,028, forward strand.
CACCGCTGCCGCCCGCCCGTCCTTCCCTGCCATCGCGCACATGTCGCACTACACCGATTCGTCTGGAGGTGCACGTGCGAGGGGCAGGGTTCAAGGTTGCCGAAGCAGTCGCTATCACTCCATCAGCTTGTATCCAGTTGGTGAGCTAAGCGTCTTTCCACTGGTCCCTTGCCCGGACTGTGGTATGGCTCGGGTGGTGGAGGGGCGGACGTAGAAGGAAGGTGAAAACCATGGTTGTCTTTATTTCAAGTGTGCAAGAAACTCGGTGAGTAGTCTGTTGTGTCTCCCAAATCTGAGTTAGGGTTCTTATGTGCTTTCGATTCTGCAGTACGCCAAGAATTATGGATTTTATTGTTTCCACAAGGAGTATCTCCAGATGCTGAAGGATGCTGGCGTCATTGTTTTTCGACCGTCGAACTGGGCAGACGCGGTCGATGAAGTAGTTGATTTAGTGGAATGTCAAATTGGGAGCAGCGAGCAGAGGCAAGCAGAGTAACAAACTTCTGGCATAACTCTGGCATATATACACATTGCAATTCATTGTGAACTGCTGCCATATAATGACACAAATAGAGTAACAAACTTCTAGCATACACATTGCAATTCATTGTAAGCTGTTGCCATAGACATTGCAGTGCGTTCCAAGATAGGAGACATGGATTGATCTACCACGTCTCTTAGATTTACTAGTTGATCAAAAGTTCGACATACACACAGGAGGGACATATTAATAGAAGATCTACTAGTCCATCACAAGTTCAACAAGCACACAGGAAGAACACATTAATAGAGGAACAAATTAATTAAGTAGAGGTGGTCACCGCCGGAGGAGCCCCACCGTCAGAGTCGGAGCTGGACCCGGAGACGTAGAGGTCGCCATTGTCGCCGCCGTCATCATCGACGGGGGCGAGCACTCCTCTCTCCAAGTCCCCAACCAAGATATTGATCTTGAAGGCATAATCCTTCACGGTCATCTGCAGCGAATCCCTGGGTGCTAGGACCCAGAGATGAACGACCACCTTTCGAAGCTTCACGAAAGCTTTGCAGAACAAGTTCACTGACAAAGTGGTGTTGGGGGGTCCGAAAATCGGATGGAGTACCTAAACACAAAATTCCAAAGTAAACTCTCAAAAGTCACGAAGAGATGGGGAACAAGGAATCCCCGAAAGTCTGTACTCGCCTCAAAAGTTGTGAATACCTTTACATGTGCCCTCGGGCCCCCTTTTATACGGAGATGAAGGGACTTTTACATTCCGAGATTACCCTCGAATATAGAGAATATTCGTAGTGTAAACATGTACATGAATGTCTTTTACATCCCATGATTTGCGGGGCTAATTTCATACATTTACAAGCCTGCCAGTAGTTCACACTTCAAGCCCGGACTTTTTGAGATGACATCTTTGACTTGGTCTTCCATTGACTTCCGAAACCTAGCTTATTGATGAAGATCATTACTTATCGAGACTTATGAACTGAGATTCCTTAAGCTTCCCGAAGTTCGCAGGTTCGTGACTTCCCGAATTTGCCGGATTCCAGTCGTCCTGAAACAGATAGTAGACTTGCGATCCAAGGTCAATTCGGTGATTATTTCGCACGATGTTAGAAGATAAATGAATGTTTCCTTGCCACGAAACAGATTTTCTACCATGAGGCACATTCATGAATATATTCGCGAATTCGTCAACTCCGACGTTTTGAGGCTTAAAGGTTTTTTGCCCAATTCCCCAACACTAGCCCCTCGGGGAAGCGGGTTGACTCCGACGATCCATTTCCAGGAAAAATCCTTGGAATTTCAATAAAAAACATCTCCCTTGGAACGTTGGAGTGGACATGCGTCCCCCTGAAAATGCGCAACGTTCATATCGAGGTGGATTCTTGGATCCACCCCCTCGTCCTATAAATAGAGGGCGGGTGCAGTAAGTTTTTTCACCATTTCGTCGCTTTCTCGAAAGTTTCAAGGCATTTTCGCGGAAGAGTTTCTTCATCTGAGAGAATTCGAAGTTCGGTGATTTCCCGAAGTTAAGCGATTTCTTTCATTTTCGAAGGTATTATCTTCTTCTTTTCTTATAAATTCTTATTTGTAGACATCTGTTTTCGTAGGTTTTTGTTTCTTATAAGTTAGCACGCTTTTGACGTTTGTCTTTCTTTTGAAAAGGTGGCTCACACTAAAAGTACCGCTAGACCCAGGACTTCAGAGGAATTAGCCGCTGCTGGTGTTCCACCAACTGAGGGAAACGTCCCTTCTAGTGCTAATGATCCGGTTGCCGAAACCATTGGTGATTCCGGCAGTCGCAAACATGGGGAGATTCGATCTAAAAACAGATCTGGCAGCGAGGAAGATATTTCTAATGTCGACGCTGATCCGAGCGAACTTGTCGCTTTGAGGACCAACTCTTATCCCCCGGCCTTTGTGTTTGGCGAGTCTAAGGTTACAACCAATCTTATTAAAGAATATGAGGAGTCTAGATTCTTTCGTGTCGGTGACGGACGCCCGCCTTTTGGTGAACAAGTCCTTGCTCCTGAGGCCAATGAAGTTATTGTGTTCAGAGACTTCTTTACTTGCAGTCTTAGATTTCCTTGCGATCATGTTCTTCCTTCCATTCTTGAGAAGTTTGATGTGAAGATACATCAATTGACACCGAATTCTTTTCTAGAACTATCAAAATTCTTTTAGATCATGAAGACCTTCAAGTGCACTTTCGGCACTGACATATTCTCTCGTTTATTCGAGCCTGTGATTGAGAGAGATATTCTGAAGCTTGATGACAGGAAGTATTGCGAAGCGCACTATGCGTGTTGTACTTTCAACACTCCAAGGCCAAACTCACGAAAAGGCCTCACCCAAATTCAGCTTGCACCCTGCAGCAAAACCATTTTTTCCAAAGATTGGAGCTCTTACTGGTTTTATGTGAAGGTCGACATGTCTAAGGTATCTGGCTATACTGGGCCAGCTTATCCTTTGTACTCACCCATGGTGCCAGTGACTGCTATTTGCACTGCTTCGTACAACAGCGTGCTGTTGGCTTTAAAACTGCGAAAACACTTTCTTCTTGGCTAGTACTATTATCGGAGGTCGTGACGTTATTGAAGAATTCGTTGCAGCCGAAGTTTGGCTGCTATCAAACGATTGGAAGCCTTCTAATGTTGTTCTCTTGGATGTGGACTGGGCGACTCAACAAGTGCCATTTCCCCGATTCAACCTGTGGCTTAAGGAAGGACAAAGTCTCGAAGACTTTATTGCCGAAGTTGAGGGAAAAGTTGACGTGATGGTTGGCGAATCTACCCTAAACGAGTACAAGTCTTTCAAGGCTCTTGTGAAACATAAGACGATAGTCAATCGTGTGTTTTCAGAACTTAGCGCTAAAACCGCTCTTCGCTCCCGCCCTCCAAGTGTGGACAAGAAAGTTCCTGCTGTTGCTGTAGCCAGCTGCTCGGCTGCTCCACCCAAGGCTCCAAGAAAGAAAGCGTCGAAGAAAGGAACAAGAAAAAGCGAAGTTGGCGACATCTCTTCTTCCATCATTCGTCCTGAAGAAGACTAAATCACTAGAACCTAGCAAGCGAAACGCAAGTGTTGACGGTGAAAATCCGTCAACCTAGCCATGAGTTTACCTTCGGTGTTGGCATGAGTTTTATACTTTATCCATTGGTACTAACCCCCGTGGTATAACAAGTTCACGTGTGCATGTCGTTTTTGGAGTTTAATGTTTATGCGGGGATTTAGTGTTGAATGCAAGACTTTCGGGATAAGTTCATCAAGCACCTCATGACAAGACTTTGAAGCCCTCGAACAAGTCATGCAATGAAGTAAAATTAACTCCAAGAAGCGGGGACTTGATCCGAGAAGACGACATACTCCGGGGACCCGACCGAGAAAGTGCCGAATCTTCCAAGACAAGGAGTTGAGTCCAATTCGGAGAGAAACCGACGACATGGACCCGTATGCGAAGGGGGAAGCATCCAGAAGCAAGGGAACCGACCTCGGGCAAAGGAGCCCGCGGGCCGGGCCTAAATGGGCCCGGGCCGGCCGGCCCGGTCCGGTCGGCCCGAGCCCATTTAGGGCCCAAACGCGTCGTCCTTTGCCCTAGCCGCCAATCGGGCTATTTATAGTCCCCCGACCGAGAGCCACGCGAGAGAAGATTTCGTCTTCGGCCGCCGAGGAGCGAGAGAAGAGAGGGACACCATGTCGGAGAGGAGAGGGTCGAGCTAGTTGACTAGGGTTTCCCTAGCCGACGTGGGAACCTTGCATGGAAGACCACGTCGGAGTTCCCGGAGCTAGAAGCAAGATCAAGGAAGGATCCCGGTGGTGATCTTGTGTATGTATCATTGTCATAGTTGAATTATCAAGTTGAATCTTTTCTTAGCGATCAAGTGTTTCCTCGAAGATTTCGTTTTTCGATCGGCTTTGCTTATTTCAATTCTATTCGTACGATAGATTACATAGGGTGTTCTTGTAGCCGCGGTGGCTAGAGGTACACGCCGGATCTTCCGAAAGAATCTCGACTTGTCTTTTGACTCGCCCTAAGCTCCCCGCATGAATAGGGATACGTTGTGACAGAACGGGGGTCTCGAAAGGCGGATGTTTTCGGATTTGGACGGGAAACCACGATTTAAAGAGGCTTTTATTAAGATTCGATTTGCTACTTCTTCTCTTGCTTGGAACTTCAACAAAAGGCTTACCCCGATCCCTCTAGATCGGTTTATCTACCCAATCTTACTTTGTTTTCTCCGGTTTTTAGTAGATTAGATCTGTTTTGTGTCTTTTACTTAGATGCATTAGGTTCTTTATTGAATATTGCGGTTATTTGGCTTTAATAGATTAAGTCTTGCGTCACACATTTGTTCCACGGATTCGATACCTTGGGTTCACCACTCGAGGGAAGAAGGGTCCCTTGACTACGACGGGAGACTTGTACGCTTGCGAGTCACGAACGAACTTTGATACAAACATTAACCGTCAACAAGCCCCTTTTTCCCGGCGCCGTTGCGGGGAACAAGTGATCAAGATTTGATTTTTTATTGCTTTTTTTTGTAATTTTCAGTACTGATTTTGTTTTATTTTTGCATCTACTAAACTTTGATCGTCCTCAAAATACATCTAATCTAGTTTGTCTAACCCTAGTTTTCATAGATTTATTTTTCCTTTCTAGTTTTTGCATACTTTGTTTATTGCTAACCCTAACCGGAGATGGTTGGCTACCTCTCCAAGAAACCCAAACCTTTTTGTGGATGATCCAGGAAAACTTTACATGCAAATGTGACATGCAACACAAGCTAAAGGGGTGGAAACCCTAGATTCAAAAGTTGAAGTCGAAGGACCGTCGAAATCTCCAAGGGAATCACCACCTCCAAGTCCAAAGGAAGATCAACCTCAACCACCGGAGCGCTGCGCACCCCGGACATCGTTGATCTACCTATCATAAACCTTCAAGACGCCGGGAGGCCATTCAAGATCAAAGTCTCAACTATCCGCATGACGATTGCGAGAGCTGAATGCATACGAGTCGGATTCCTTGAGTGGCATATCGGTTTACTTAAGAGGAGGATGGAGAAGATGGAGATGGAGAAAGAAGCTCAACACCTAAAGGCCGCCGAAGCAAGATCCTCATGCAAGGAGTGTGTGGAGTACGACCATGTCCAAGGACGCCGTCACTAAGTTCGAGGCTATGGAGAAAATATTGAAGAATTTAGATGGCAAGGTGACGGAGGTCGGAAGCTCTATACGTGAAGTGTTCATCGTGATGAAGATTGCTAGACGCAAGTGGGACAACTTGCCGGGCGCCCGATGGGTAACTAAGAAGAATATCCGAGACAACTCCAAGGTCCCAAGACGGCGAAGGCTACTCAAGCTCACTCGGGAGAGAAGGATCACCATGAAAGATCACAACCGAAGACCGGAGTTCGAGATGCCGAGCCACAAGGAAGTTGTTGCATCCGTCAAGACCAAGGACAAAGCCAGCCTGTGAAGACCAAAAAAATTGACTAAGCCAAAGCGGGTACCCAAGATTGCAACGCCCACAAAGAGCGTTGATCCGGAGAAATCAAGTGAAGAAGTCTAGCCATGGACTATAAACGAAGCGCTAGGCGGGAGGCAACCCGTTTCGTCGAGTCAAGAATAAGCTACCGGGAGGACAACCCGATTCCAGGTTTTTTCGAGTCTTTTTAATAATTTAGTTTTGAGTTTTATTACGCAAATACATTAGACTTAGAAGTGGTTGAACAATATTAGAGACATAATTCTTGATTGAATGTTTTCTTTATCATAAACCCTTTGCATGAACCCTCCTATGTGCTTGTTTGATTCTTTTCTTTTCGAGAAACCCTCAACCAAATAATTTCAGAACCTTAACTCAACCTTTCACCCTCATTATGGTGCTGAGGTTGACTTATTTTTCATGCTAAAACCACACGAGTAGAGCCACGATTTATATTCAAGTGTTAATAAAATTCAGCACGTGGTAGGACTCGCGTGAACTTAGAAATCAAAGCTTTTGGTTGGTTTTAAAAATCTTTATCCTTGGTTTCTCTAGGATTAGAATTTTTCTAAGCCTATTCTAATTTTGTTTTATTCAAAATCTTTCTTAATTAGCCAAAATTAGAACCTAAACCTATGCCCCCATGATCAAGCCGGGGAAATGTTTGCTCTCAACCGATGAAGGCAAACTATACCGGTGAGACCGAAATCGACGTAAAAAGAAAATATTTTCGACTTGCATTTGTTTTTAATGGCTTAAAAACTTCTCTAAAATTATGTTCGAGCTCTTGCATGGCTCTGAAAAATATTTTAAATTTCGAATTAGAGGAGTGCTTAACCTTAAACACACCTTAATGGAGGCAATCTAGTAATCATGCATGCACCGTTGGATTCCCTTTCATCAACTTTCACCCATTCCACATGCAAAGGACAAGCATGGTGGGCAGGAAGCATCAACTTTGTAGGAATTTCATGGTGGCATGTGAAGCAAGAGGAGCTAGGGAGTATGGACATAACCCAAAACATGAAGCATCAAGTGGAAGGACCAATAGTGGACGAGAGCGTTTGGGCGGTGCAACTCGTGGAGCACGCGGGCAGGAAAGTTGCAGAGGTAAAATGATCGTGTTGGAAGAAAGACGAGACGGGGAGGAGCACCGAGGCCGGCCTCACCTACATAAGGAGCCCCCCCGGCTCCCGTTTTCTGCAGGCAAGCTTCCCTCTCCTTCCTTTGTTTGTGTGTTCAAGTTTGTGTGCTCAAAACCTCCGTAGACATAGCCAACCTTCCCAAGCTTGATGACTCAAGAAAAAAAAAAATCCACATCCTTAATCCACTCAAAGTCCACATCCGAATCAAAGAGTTTAAGTGCCTAGTTACCGGTTGCAACCCGGAGTTTTAGTTGAAGAAAAGAGTGCAGCATGTAAGAAAACCACAAGTCTCTTCTCCAAGATGAAGAGTTCGTCGTCATCCAAGCCGTCATCAACCACGTCTTCGAGAAGGCACTCGGTTTCCGAGTCTCCCGGAGCATGAAGACGGATACGGCACCACCGAGAAGGAACGATGCTCTCCTCCTTGGTGGTATGAGAGCTGCGAGAAGCACTTCCATGAGGTTCACCGAACCTCGTGGGCACACGGAGGAGCAGCCCGCGCCACCACGACGATCGACTCGCTCAACCGCACCACCTCCTTACACCCCGACACAATCTTCGTACGGCTTCATCATCTTGTCGGCGGAGGAGGAGGATAGGCTCGCCAATCTTGAGAAGAGGCTTGTGCCAAACGTCGAGTTCGACGACCAAGCACTCTACACCTTGGGTTTTTGCACCGACATATACTATATGTTGGGGCACCTCGGATGGGTGCGGTTCTCCAACGGAAAATCGGTGGACACCCATTTGGGGTTCGCCTTGGAAATTTTAATGACTATTGCACCCATCGTTGATGATGATGGGGTGCAAAGCTTGTCATTCCGTTTGGAGGGAGTCCAACAAGTGGTTCCCTACGAGCACGTTAGGGAGCTGCTTGGATTCCACAAGGGAGCTCCGAGAAAGTTGACGTGCCACCCGCATGTTGGCGGGATATTGGAACATGATCTCCGGAGAAGCCCATCAACAACGCAATTGCATCCGCAACCCCATTATCCGGATATTTCACTCTTGGATGTGCAAGAGGGTATTGGGGAGGATGAAGGAAACGAAGGTGACCGACACGGAGTTGAATTGGCTATACTCGGCTTTAATTGCCGGGCGGCCAATTGACCCCTCTTACCTCATGATCAACCGTTGGTGTTGTGAAGCAACATCGGGGGCCGGTAATATTGGTTCGGGGTGTTACCTCTCCATGTTGGCCTTTTCCTTGCGGCCGGGGATCGCAAGAAACCCCGCTCACCTTTTGCGTGGTACCTCTCTCGGTTTTGAGTACTTGCGGCAAGGCAAGTACATTAGTGGAGATGAGAGAGGAGGTTATCGGTTGGCCATAGTGAACCTCCCCCTTCCGAATGAGAGGCTTAGGCTTTTCACCGAAGGAAGGGAAGATTGGTTGGAAGAGGGACTACTTGTCCCTCGCAAGGAAGAACAAAAGAGGAAGAATCGTAGAGGAGGGAACATCCTCCGCACAAGCAAGTGGAGCACAACCCAATGTGCAACCATTTGGCGGGGTTCCTCCTCCGCCAAGTTATTACGGAGGGTCTCAACAACAAGCATGGGGGGGGTGGTGCACCGGTACCCCCACAAAATTATGTTGTGCCCAACGCTAACTTCGCGGAGTCCTACGCTCATCATCCCCAACCACAACAAAGCATGGCATTTATTGGAGGGTATGCCGCAAGAAATGCTCAAAACATCGCAGCCATCCAATCTAACGCAGCTCAACTCGGTGAAGGCAACGCAAATATTGCCTTTGAACTTGGACGCCTTCACCTTGTGGAGCCAAATCAATTCGACGGAGGAAGCGTTCAACCATATTATGAGCAAGGGTATTATTATCAAGACTATCAACATCAACCACCGGCGGAGGACTAGAAGGCTTAGGAACTTTAGTTTTCTTTTCTTTTCTTTTTCTCTCGTAATTTTCAGCTTTTGCTTATGTGTGTTTGCGTAGTATTTTCTGTTTTTATTTAAATTTCAGCAAGCATGTTAGTTTATTTTCAGTTTGTATTTCAACTTGATATCATCATTAATAAAGACACCACCTTGATTATATCATTGGAAAAGTTACAAAATTCGTGCCATGATGATATATGATTATAATTGCAGCTTTGTTCATCTTTGTAATTGATTTATGCATGTTTAAGCTAGTGCTCTCTTAAAAATACAGATCTGAATTTATTTAAATGCTAGCTTAATTTTCAGCGGAGGTTATGATTAAAATAAAGACCCATAGTGTTTTATGTGCTCTCAAGTTATGAATAGATTAAAGATGTCTTTTATGCTCAAAAATATTGCTAACCTTGTCACAAATATCACTTGTGTGTTGCTCAACCTATCCAAAGCCTTATATATATTTGAGTGCATAAACCTTAGTGTACAAGATTTATTTTTGAGTGAGTTATTGCAGGCCATGATTTCTCCGGCCCGAGACTAAGAAGCCGGTCATTCCATTTTTGCGTATCTATCTTTTTGCTAGCCTTTTATCCGTGCATTGTGTATCCCCGCATCGGTGATCTCACAAACTTCGCCGGATATCCACCCTTAAACCAAATATCATCTTTTTGTGATTACCTCCTTGACCACAACCTATCATTGAGGATGGATCATCAATTCAAGGAAGATCGCAAGACGGTGCCAACGTTGAAGATTTCAAGTATCTCTCCAAGGAAAATTATCTCCGGTACCTACCTTATTTTTCGCCTCTTTGCTCGAGGACGAGCAACGTCTAAGCATGGGGGAGGAGGTAGGTACGGTGCGGTTTTAGAGTTCAAAAGGGAGTATTTAAAAAAATATATATATAATGATGAAAGAAAAAAAAAATCCAAGTGATATTCATGACTTTCAAGGTATAAAAAAATCAAAACTTCGTTGTGAAAGTCATGGACCGAATATATGACGAGGCAAGAAAAAATGAATGAATGAAAGAAAGAAAAGAATGAGAAAGAAAAAAAAATATATTTGTGCGTAAAGTGAACTCCCCGGTTCTCTAAGAGTGCATTCAAGGCTTCAAGATAAAAAGATCCATTCTCAATTTTCCAACCATGTGCAATCCGATAACGAGGACTTTCTTTGTGCCTCGGGATCACTCTTTGCCATTTGCACATGTCCACTCATCTAAAGTGTGTGTATTTTTCTCTTTCCCCTCCTTGATTTAACATTATTTTCCAATGACCTTTTTGACGAGTCTCGGTAAGACCATGAGAAGCTTGTCTTGTTTTGACAACACCTCATTTATAAATTCTTGTTAGGACTAAACTTTCCCAAAAGCTCCATATAAAGCCTACCACATATATATGAGAGGGAAAGGAGTAGAATATATAGGCTTGAGAGACAAGTGAGATGAGAGTTTATGAGCAATACATGAGATGATTTAAATTTGTGAATTTGGTTTAGCTTTTCTCTATCTCGTTCTTTATTTCAAAAATTACCGAGATCTATTTAAAACTTTGTGAGCATGTTAATACTTGTGGGATAAGCTTAATAAGAATCTACCCTCCGTAGAGATGAAGGCTAGCACATTATGGAACTTTAATGAATTAAATTTTGAGAGCATTATGTTTTCTCATGTATGATCAAATGCAAAGTTTAAACATTGTTTAGCAATGATGATATTCATCGAAGGCTTACTCGAGGACGAGCAAGGTTTAAGCATGGGGGAGATGTTGACGGTGAAAATCCGTCAACCTAGCCATGAGTTTACCTTCGGTGTTGGCATGAGTTTTATACTTTATCCATTGGTACTAACCCCCGTGGTATAACAAGTTCACGTGTGCATGTCGTTTTTGGAGTTTAATGTTTATGCGGGGATTTAGTGTTGAATGCAAGACTTTCGGGATAAGTTCATCAAGCACCTCATGACAAGACTTTGAAGCCCCGAACAAGTCATGCAATGAAGTAAAATTAACTCCAAGAAGCCGGGGACTTGATCCGAGAAGACGACATACTCCGGGGACCCGACCGAGAAAGTGCCTGAATCTTCCAAGACAAGGAGTTGAGTCCACTTCGGAGAGAAACCGACGACATGGACCCGTATGCGAGAAGGGGGAAGCATCCAGAAGCAAGGGAACCGACCTCGGGCAAAGGGAGCCCGCGGGCCGGGCCTAAATGGGCCCGGGCCGGCCGGCCCGGTCCGGTCGGCCCGAGCCCATTTAGGGCCCAAACGCGTCGTCCTTTGCCCTAGGCGCCAATCGGGCTATTTATAGTCCCCCGACCGAGAGCCACGCAGAAAGATTTCGTCTTCGGCCGCCGAGGAGCGAGAGAAGAGAGGGACACCATGTCGGAGAGGAGAGGGTCGAGCTAGTTGACTAGGGTTTCCCTAGCCGACGTGGGAACCTTGCATGGAAGACCACGTCGGAGTTCCCGGAGCTAGAAGCAAGATCAAGGAAGGATCCCGGTGGTGATCTTGTGTATGTATCATTGTCATAGTTGAATTATCAAGTTGAATCTTTTCTTAGCGATCAAGTGTTTCCTCGAAGATTTCGTTTTTCGATCGGCTTTGCTTATTCCAATTCTATTCGTACGATAGATTACATAGGGTGTTCTTGTAGCCGCGGTGGCTAGAGGTACACGCCGGATCTTCCGAAAGAATCTCGACTTGTCTTTTGACTCGCCCTAAGCTCCCCGCATGAATAGGGATACGTTTTGACGAACGGGGGTCTCGAAAGGCGGATGTTTTCGGATTTGGACGGGAAACCACGATTTAAAGAGGCTTTTATTAAGATTCGATTTGCTACTTCTTCTCTTGCTTGGAACTTCAACAAAAGGCTTACCCCGATCCCTCTAGATCGGTTTATCTACCCAATCTTACTTTGTTTTCTCCGGTTTTTAGTAGATTAGATCTGTTTTGTGTCTTTTACTTAGATGCATTAGGTTCTTTATTGAATATTGCGGTTATTTGGCTTTAATAGATTAAGTCTTGCGTCACACATTTGTTCCACGGATTCGATACCTTGGGTTCACCACTCGAGGGAAGAAGGGTCCCTTGACTACGACGGGAGACTTGTACGCTTGCGAGTCACGAACGAACTTTGATACAAACATTAACCGTCAACAACAAGGCATCCGAGGGTGTTTCTGATGCTGAAATTCAAGCAGCTTGGAGCCTTGCTCAACTAGGCCAGGAAAAAGGCAAGGAAGTTGTGAAGAAGATTGTTGTTGCCACAGTTCAGCGCGTTTCTTCGGCTTTCTCGGATGATCAAACGAATGAAGAACCTCGCCTGACAAGTTTTTCTTCTTGCTTATGGTATGATTTGAGATTTGGCGTTCGTCACAACTATAGTCCAGGTTCTGAGAATGAATTTGTTGATGTTGAAACTTTTTCAGAAGATGTGCTCAAAGTTCAAGTTGCTCCTGTTGAATCTGCTATTGATGCTGAGGCCGGTACTTCTCAGACCCTTGCTTTTAAGGACAAGGCTTCCCTGGAATTTACCAAAGATTTGGAGATGACTGTTCAAAGAGGCGATGATCCTGTGGAGAACCCTTCTTTGATTGAGAGCCGCGAAGAACTTCCCAAAGGTCAAGACCCTTCTCCTTCAGTTATTTCTTACAATGAAAGTTTTGGTACGTATTTTAGAGGCGAATTATTAAGTGTTAGGGGTGAAGTGGTTGATTCGTATGATGACACTCCTAAATTTTCCTTGCTATGGACATCCCCTGAATTTGTGGATGAAACAGAAGAGGAATTGCCAAAGAAAAGATCTCGATTGATTGGCGAGACACCATCTGTTTTTGAAAAGCATCCCTCTGCTGCTGATAAGCAGATCTCCTCGTCTCTTCAAAAATCTCTAACGATTGTTGTGCCTACAAACGAGATTCCTTTGAGAAAGCTAAACCCGACAGGTTAACACATTGCGTCTATCTCTTTGCACTCTGACGGTTACTTTATGTTTCTTAAGCTTTCGTTACATTAGGCGTTATATTTTTCGCAATTTTTGAAGAAAATACTCAAAAACTCTCATCTTCGGAGCTTGCCTGTTTCCAGAAGACTTATGACCTGAAGGCGTCTATTGTTGGCAAGGTGGTCTCTGAAAGGCTTCTTGAAAAAGATGAGGTTATTAAGAAGCTCTCCGGCTGAGGACCAGAGTATCTGACGACCGGTGGATGGTCGCTCCTTGGTGTGATGAGTGATTGATAGGGATCATTGCAAGAAAGGTCCTAGGGATGGCCCGATCTTCACAAAAGTAGGTTTCGTAACAAGATAAATTGTTGCAAGCAGCGGGTAAATGCTTTATACCTGACAAAGGTTGGATGCGACCAAGTGTCGGGGAGAAGTCACCGAAACCGTGAAGACGTCGACTCGATCTCCAAACGACCGCAAAACCACGAGCTGGAACTAATCCACACAATGCGGTGCAGCAAAGCTAGAATCTGTAGAGCACGAAGTAGCAGAACCCAGATGGATCTCTTCACAAGTCCAAGAAGAACAAGTGTGTGCAAGGCACTGAGCAGCTCGGCTGCAAGAAAACCATATGTGGTTGTCTATTCTCAATAATGAAAACTTAGTTTTTTAGTAGTATATAGGGGGGTGTTTATACTAGGAACAACCCTTCTAGATGGGTGTGAATTCGAGATGGAAATGAAGAGGCTAAGCATGTGAAAAGGCTCCCTAGAAAACATCTCCCGAGGTGGACTTGCGTGGCTGTTGACCTTCTGTGCAGCCTCCACTAAATCTGTCATAACTCTTTATTGGGAAGTCCAATGGACATACAGTTTCTTGCATTGGAAAGTTGACTTCAAGATGGTTCCATGAAGTACTCATGCAGCTCCAGAGCTCTCGAGATTTAAGAGTTATGATCAAATCATTATGCAGGTCCGAACATGTCCGAACTGACTGTCCGAACCGATCTGTCCGAACTGAACTTGTTGGTTCATCCTTGGTCCGAACTGATCCACTTGGTTCTTATTCTTTGCTTCATTTCCGTGTATAGCTGCACCACCCCTCTCACATATATACCTAAGTACAACCAATCCAGAACATTTAGGTAGTATAAAATTCTCAGATATGTTTAAGTTAATTTCAGCTAGGAGAGAGTTCACCTCTTGTTGTAGTTTCTTGGCACGACTTCGTGTAATTTGTCCTTGGTTTGTATTTATTGGTGTGTTGTTTTCATCCACTTGTGTAACTCTTGGGATGTCCACATCATCCTCTCCCTCTTGAAAAGGAGTCGTCCTCTACTCTGTTATGTATGTGTGGCTTGAGATGTACACATCATCCTCCTCCTCTTGAAAAGGAGTCATCCTCGACTCTATTGTGCAAGTGAGGCTTGGCATGTGCACATCAGTGATTGACAACATGGTGTGGACTGACTCTTGGCCGAATATTGCAGGTGCAAGTGCTTCTTGATTTGCGTTGGTGCAGGTGAAGAGCGGGCGCGAAAGGTCTTAGCCTGTGTGGCCTCCGAAGAGTGGAGAGACAAGTAGGCTCAGCTCGATGGACTCGGTGGCCGAACGAGATCAAGGCAGGCCGCATGGTGGCAAGAGAAGCAAGACCGAAGACTCAGCAGGCGGAGATGGGATCCGGGTGCGCCGAGAACTTCGAAGCGGAGGACACGCATCGGGATCGCAAGGCTTGTGTCGAGGTGAAGCGAGGTGTGGTCGTAGGGCATCTGTCCGATGGTGCAATGACGAGAATTCCCAAAGTGCCCTTCGGGGGCGTGTATCTTACTTTCATGTAATAGGGGTAGTTTCCTCTTTCTGTTGCCTCCATATAAACTTAGAGGAGAGAGGATGGCAGCCACCACTTGGAACCCTAGCTCATTTGCTTTTTCATTTTTCCAATAGGATTTTCTAGGACTAGCTTGAGAGCTTCATGGTGAGATCTTGAGAGAGGGATGGATGATCTAGTGGGAAGATAGACCTAGTATGAACCTTCATGGTATGTATAGATGATTCGGCGTGTTTCCTCAAGGCTTGATTGTGTCTCTCCCGTTTCTCTTTTTCGGTGATTTTCGGAGCCTTTTCTTGGGATTCTCATGGGAAGGATTTGGAGGTGTTTCTTTGTGGGATCTATTTTGGGAATCACACATGAGATTGGTGTGCCTCTTTTCTTGGTGATCTTGCCCCTCAAATCCTGTAGGAAGCCTTCGATTTTGGTGGTTTTTTAGTTCTTCATGTTCTTGAGGTAGAGGTATGAGATTTGCGATTCTGGGAGTTGTAGAGAGTTACACGCTGTAATTTTTGGGGGCATATCTTTGATTTAGGGTGCTCATCATCTCCCCAAAATTTCGTCTCAAGACTCCATGTGGTCCGGGAGATCCGTTGATCAGAAGTTGAGGTTGTTTTTCGTGCTTCTTGGCTGTGCTGATTCGCACCTGGTGGACCATCTGTGAGGTCACAGCGGACCGTCCGTGAGGTCACCGCGGACTGTCCGTGAGGTCGCAGCGGACCGTCCGCGACGTGCCTGACAGCCCGGCTGTTCTTCGTGTTCGTACGAGTTCTTGAGTGCCTTTCATTCGATACAATTTGTCAGTGGATTTTTGGTGCATGAAGTTTGCGGATGGTCCGTACTAGAGTGTCGAACGGTCCGTGACGAGGTGGATGGTCCGCGGGTCCATCACGGATGGTCCCTTTTCTCAGTGCACTACTGGAGGTTCAGGTAGCAATTTCGGACGGTCCGCGCCCTCCTCGCGGACAGTCCGCCCGGACACTACGGACAGTCCGCCTGGTGCTCTCCATATTGCTAAGTCCTTTTCTTTTTGAGTTGTGCTTTCGCGTTGGATTGGTTTGGGACTTGTTCCTAGGGTTGGTAGGTCTGTTGTGACTACGCGACCTTGGCAAGCTCGTGTGGGAATCCTTGGTTGTGGATTTGGGGCATAGACCGAGTTCATTCCTCGGGAAGAATTTTCGTGATTTAGGGTTTGGGGTTTAGGGTTCAGCTCCCATTCACTCCCCCCTCTCTGGTCGCCTAATCGGTCCTTTAATTGGTATGAAAGCTGGTTAGAGATCTTCGTGATTCCAATTAGACTAAGATCCAAAGATGGCGCACCAGGAATGGGGTTTGCGTCCTCAACACTTTGATTGTATGAACTACCAGATGTGGCAAAGGCGGATGGCTGCTTTCCTCCGCGACAAGGGTCAGATCCTGTGGGATGTCACAGTGAACACAACTTATGTTCATCCTGTGAACTTCCTTGCTTCAGGATCGAGGGACATGTTCGATGCCAACAAGAAGGTGGTCGACTACCTGTACCGTGCACTATGTCAATCCGAATTCGATCGGGTTCAGACAGAGGACTTGGCATGCAGGATTTGGGAGCAGCTGAAGAATGCTCATGCTGGGAACACTCAAGTTCAGGCTCGGCTCTTTGCAACCTACTAAAGAGAGTACGAAAACTTCACTCATCTCCCCGGTGAGTCCATAGATGCCATGTTTCAGCGTTTCACGGTGATCATGAACAACATGAGGGCTAATGTGGTCGTGCTCCCGTATGATGACCATGATAGGGCTATTGTCGTATGGACCTCCCTGGGCCCACTACCTCGGTGGGTACCAGGACCGACTACTCGGTGGGCCCCTGGGGCTACCCGGCTTGCACTACACGGCACCTGATGGCGTGGAGCACAAGGACTACAGAGGATAAGTACTCGGTTAGGAGGTTGTACATGCCCAGCACTATATGGAAGACTCCTAGGCGTACTCGACTAGTACTCTCTCCCTACTCCGACTTGTAACCCTGCCTCCCGGACTATATAAGGCGGGGCAGGGACCTTTTTCTAGTATCTTATCCAATCCACGGCGCACTATTACACCATCTTGTAATCGTGCCCAATTAATCCAGAGCTACGCAGCATACAGGACGTAGGGTATTACGCACCTCGCGGCCCGAACCTGTCTAAATTGTGTGCCACGTGTCTCTTCCTTCGAGTTACCGATCTCGGCGAGGCCACATTCATGTGCTTCGGGTACTCCCCTTAGTAGGTTGCCGTTCTAAAATACCGACAGTTGGCGTGCCAGGTAGGGGATCTCGCCCGAGATCACATGGCAAACTCGACGGCTTCATTCTACTTCAAGCCAACCGTCGCCTTCAACCGCGGCGATACCTTCGTGTTCGGCGCCTGGGTCTGCACTGCAGACGGCGCGGGCTCTTTCCAGCGCCGCCTCACCATGCCACCTAACCCGACGACCGGCTTCGTGACGCTTCCTGAAGCTGTCACAGGCGAACTCGCCGGCAAGTTTGGCGAAATTTTGCTCTTCAACCACCACGCTGACTTCGAGCTCGAGTCCGCTTCCAACTCGAACTCGACGTCCCCATGGGCCATCGCATGCGAGCCGGCTGCTCAGCCCTCGCATGCGGTCCCACCACTCCGCGAGCGCTCCACGTGTGGCCCCCGCATCCTCAATCGGCCCCGCACGGGGGCTCCCTCTTCGCGCCGGCCGGCAAGGAGCACAGAGCCCGAGTACAACTCGGACTCCAACACCGCCCCCGCCACGCTTCGGACTCCAACCCTCTCTCCGAGTTCTACTCGAACCCCGCATACGAGTTCGACTTCGGGTCGGACCCTGAGGATCCCGAGTCCGAGGACAACTCCACTGAGCATCCCTTGTCAGGGCCGGCCTCTGGGCTGGTTATAACATCCACACCGGCCGGGAGATTCGTCTACTGGCCAGACCGCAAGCCTGCTGACCTGATAAGTGGAGACTCATGCTACGTCGCCTACATCGACTCACTACCGTTCCAGGAGGGAACACCACTTGCCCGAGCTGACTCGAACACCCCAACTAAGGTGGCGGCTTCTGAGTCCAGCCTCGGCACCCCTGATCGCCAAGTCTTCATGGCTGCCGGCGACACCCCAGGACCTTTAGGGACGGCCCAAGACAAGTACCTTGAAGACATCTCCTCCGACGAGCTCTCTGCTGATGCTCCAGCAAACGAGACCCCTGCAGACAGAGACGCTCGACGTGAGCGTAACCGGAAGCGCGCCGAACGTCGCCGACGCCTCCGCGACAATTTCTCCTTCCACAACCTTGCGGAAGCTCTCGAGGCGGTCGAGAGCGAGTACACACTACCCCCCGAGCAATGCCTCATGTCGATCACGCGCCGATCGCACGCCGGGCTCGGGGCATACGCGCCGGAGAGGTCATCGCTAAGCTCGGCCGAAGACGCCTACTTCATGCGGGTCGACAACGGGGTCAACCAACCTCCTCCCGCCGTGCACCGCGACAACGAAGCCACAAGTCGCGGCGCCAACAACGGTCCCAACCGTACTCGAGCCGAGCTCCCCACTCGGCCCCAACCGCACTCGCTCCAACACCGGCGGACCTCCACAGGGGTGGCAACGGCCACCGCAAAGTCGTCCCTCACCGTGCTCCGCCCGCGGCGGTGGCCATGACCCCGACGGCGGCGGCGGCCGACGACGGCGAAGCTCCAACCATGGAGCCAACGGGAGGGCCGGTGGCGGCGGTGGTCGCGGCGGCCGAGGCCACGCGAACGCCCACGCCTCCGGCGCCTCCACGGGGCGGCTACGACGCCCGCCGAAGATTGAGGAGCCGCGGCGGAAGAAGTCGACCACCGCGAGCGACAACGACGGCTTCCCCCACCTTCTCACCTTGACTTCGCAACTTTCTCCTCCCCCGACAAGTTCAAGCCTTTGGGGATCACCAAGTACGATGCAAAGCAGGACCCTATCCAAAGGGCTCGGGTGCTACGCCCTCTCCATCGAGAATGCGGCGGCAACAACGACACCAAGTGCCTCTACTTCCCCTTCTACCTGGACCAGGCTCCACCCACATGGCTCGAGTCGCTGGACAAGCACTCGATCGACAAGTGGGACCACCGAAGGAGCGAGCTCACCAACAACTTCGGCGGGCGCCATGGGCCGATCGGGTACTCGCATGGACCTGGCCATGGTCAAGCAGGAACAAGGCGAGACCCTCCGCAAGTACATGCGCCGCTTCTTCGACAAGCGCGCCACCGTCATCGACGTCACCGACAAGGAGGTCATCGACCTCTTCCAAGACGGCCTCTACCATCGCCGCACCTTTGAAGACTTCGGTCGCCGCCGCCCCAAGTCCATCCTGCACCTCAAGGACATGATCACGTCCTGGGCGGATGAAGAAGACAGGGCCAACGCCAAGTACGACGCCATCCGTGGCAAGACCAAGCAGAACCCGGGCGGCGGCAGCGGCAACAATGCGAACCAAGGCGGTCGCAACAACAACAAAAACAACAACTACTCGGGTCCCAACTGCAAGCGTAAGCCAGACAACACTGTCGCGACTATTCAGTGCCCTGCGAAGGAGAACTCGAAGAAGAACTCCGGCGGTTTCAAAGACTTGCTGAAGGAGAAGTGCCCGTGGCATCCAAACGGCAATCACACCACCGAGCAGTGCTACCAACTCAAGCATGCACTCAAGGATACGCCAGAGCCACCGCACCCTCACGACAAAAAGGGCAAGAAGAAGGACGGTGACAACAACGACTTCCAGGAACCCGACAAGACCGTCAACGTCCTCTTCGGTGGATTGCCCAGCAGGCGGGAGCAGAAAGCTACCCGTCGAGATGTCATGTCCATTGAGCCAGCGGTCCCGACCCCTCTCAGGTGGTCGGAGGTACCCATCACCTTCTCCCACGCGGATCAATGGACCAGCTTCTCCGAACCAGGGCGCTTCCCCCTCGTTTTGAAGCCAGTGGTCGCGGGCTCCAAGCTCAACAAGGTCCTCATCGACGGTGGAAGCGGGCTCAACGTCCTTTTCACCAAAACCTTGAAGAAGATGAAGCTCGACATCACTCACATGCTCACCAAGAGCAACACGCCCTTCTACGGCATCGTCCCCGTCAACGCGGCTATCCCACTGGGCTCAGTGGTCCTGCCAGTTACCTTCGGGGAATCTCAGGACAACTACCGTACCGAGTACATCAAGTTCGAGGTCGCGGACTTCGAGACTTCCTCGGCAGACCGGCCATCGCCAAGTTCATGGCGGTGCCCCACTACACCTACTTGGTACTCAAGATGCCAAGCCCAGCGGGTGTACTCTCTCTCCAAGGGGACTTAAAGATCTCCCACGACTGCGACACAGAAGCCGTGGAGATCGCTTCTACGAATCAAGTACCCAACGCTATGATGGAGGTCTACGCTGCGTCGAAGAAGCTTGCTAAAAGTGAACTCGACATCCCGAGAAGTCCGGCGGCGCCAACAAGCCTCGGCCACCCGAGGAGGTTCTTGTCAAGATGATCGACCTCGGAACAAAGTTACCCCCAGAAGACCACCACCATCGGGGCTGGCCTCGACCCCAAATAGGAAGGCGCGCTCATCAGCTTCCTTCGGGCTAACCGCGACATCTTCGCGTGGAAGCCAGCGGACATGCCAGGAGTGCCCAGGGAGCTGATTGAGCACTGCCTCAACGTCAACCCTAAGGCCACCCCAAGCGACAACACCTCCGAAGTTTTGCCGATGACAGACGGGACGCCATCAAGAAGGAAGTCGCCAAACTACTCGCGGCTGGCTTCATCAGAGAAGTCTTCCATCCTGAGTGGCTCGCCAACCCCGTCCTCGTCCGCAAGAAGAACTCGAACGAGTGGAGGATGTGCGTCGACTACACCGACCTCAACAAGCACTGCCCCAAGGACCCCTTCGGGTTGCCGTGGATTGATCAAGTCATCGAGTGCACGGCGGGGCCGCGACTGCTCTCGCTTCCTCGATCGCTACTCCGGTACCACCGGATCGCGATCAAGGAAGAAGACCGGAGAAGACCGCGTTCATCACCCCGTTTGGCATGTCTTGCTACACGACCATGTCCTTCGGGTTGAAGAACGCCGACGCCACCTACCAACGAGCTATCCAGGCCTGCTTCAAGAGGCAACTCAACAAGAACGTCGAAGCCTACGTGGATGATGTGGTCGTCAAGACCAGAAACTCCGCATGCCCTCATCGACGACCTTGAAGAGACTTTCGCGTCTCTGCGCGAGTACCGCTGGAAGCTCAACCCGAACAAGTGCGTCTTCGGCGTACCCTCGGGCAAACTACTCGGCTTCATCATCAGCCAGCGCGGCATCGAAGCCAACCCCGAGAAAATCTCTGCCATCACCAGCATGAAAGCTCCCACGAGCATCAAAGACGTCTAGAAGCTGACCGGGTGCATGGCGGTACTGAACAGATTTATCTCGAAGCTTGGAGAACGGGCGCTCCCCTTCTTCAAACTACTCAAGCATCAAGAGAAGTTCGTGTGGACTCCAGAGGTGAATCAAGCCCTTTCCCAGCTCAAGGACTTTCTATCAAAGCCGCCGGTCCTCACGGCTCCTCGCAAGGGTGAGCAGCTACTGCTCTACCTCGCTGCGACTACTCACGTGCTTAGTACTGCCATCGTCGTCGAGTGGCAATAAGATGGCCACGCCTACCCAGTCCAGCGCCCAGTCTACTTCGTTAGTGAGGTCCTATCAGAGTCCAAGGCACGCTATCAGCCTGTGCAGAAGCTCCTGTACGCAGTACTCATCACCTCGCGGAAGCTACGACACTACTTCCAGGATTACTCAATCTCCGTCGTCACCGACTACCCGCTCGGCGACATCCTGCGGAACCAAGATGCTACTAGAAGAATCTCCAAGTGGGCAGTCAAGCTCGGCGCCCTCACCATCGACTTCAAGCCACGCACAGCCATCAAGTCACAGGCGCTAGTCGACTTCATGGCGGAGTGGCTGGAGAATCATCTACCTACTCCAACCGTGCAACCAGAGCATTGGGTGATGTACTTCGACGGCTCACTCAACCTCGAGGGCGCAGGTGCAGGGGTACTCCTGATCTCTCCAACGGACGAACAACTCAAGTACGTCCTGCAGATCTTCTGGAAGGTCTCAAACAACGAAGCCGAGTACGAATACATGGGCTCCGCCTCGCGGCCTCACTGGGCATCAAGCGGCTACTAGTCTACGGCGATTCCGCAGTGGTCATCAACCAAGTCAACAAGTCCTGGGACCGCAACAAGGAGAACATGGACGCCTACTGCCTAGAAGTCCGCAAGCTTGAGAACAAGTTCTACGGTCTCGAGTTCCACCACATCGTCCGCGACAACAACGTTGCAGCGGACGTTCTTTCGAAGCTTGGATCTACCCGCGCTTCACGAGCTTCACGCGTCATCCATCCCGAAGCCGGCGCCACCGACCGCTGTCCCAGCGCACCCACCAGCTAGACAAGAGGTCATGATGATAGACGTGGACTGGAGGCAACCCTTCATCGACTACCTAAGCAAGCAGAAGGTTCGCTTGGACAAGAACTCGGCTGAGCAGCTCATCCGCCGCGCCAAGTCCTACGTCCTCGTCGGAGACAAGCTTTACAAGGCGAAGGACGGATACGGCGAACCGGAGAGGGGGGGGGAGTGAATGGGAGCCGATAAAAATTCTTCTCGAAGGAGATGAAAACTCCAACAAGACGAACACGGCTTCCAACACACGTCTCCGACTCACTACCCAAGTTGGCCAAGCCCACGTAGCCACCGGACCTAGGAACCAACACACACGACCTTCCGACTCGAGAACGCAGCGGAACAACAAACCCCGAGTCTACGGACCCACACCGGTCGGACGGTGAGCACCACCGGTCGGACCGGTCCCTCGCCGGTGAAACCGAGCAACTTTCACTAAGTGGCTCTACACCGGTCGACCGGTGAGACACACCGGTCGGACCGATGGCGACACGAAAGCCCCCAAGGCACCAAACAGGCCAACCGACCACCAAACGGACCCAAACTCGAAACAGCAGCAACACGGGACAACAACGAACACACCAAGACGTTCACCCGAGCAAAAACCCACAAGGGCTCGCACCGGTCAGACCGGTCAAGAGCACCGGTCAGACCGGTGTAGCCTGGGCAGCTCGGGATGAACAGCACCCGCGGGTCAACTCCCCCAAATCCAAATCTCGATCTCCCGAATCGCTCCACGGACTTGAACAAGACTTTGGGGATATCAAGAACACCTCATGAGGAGTCCATAGCCAAGTTTAATCCCACAAAAACTCGTCCAAAAAGGAGGAATCGAAGAAATCCCACCGAGAGCACTTCCAACCAAAGAACTCAAGAAACCCCAAAATCGAGCACCTTTACTCACGGATTTGGGAGGGGAATCACGGCCCAAAGAACCACGAAGGGTTCCCACAAATTTCCCCCATCAAATCCCCAAGAGAAAGGCCCCGAAAACACCCCAAAGAAATCACGAAGAGAGGGCTCCGAAAATCACCACTAAGAACAACCGGGAAAACACATCCAAACCTTGAGGAACCACGCCGAATCATCTATACATGAAACAAAGGTTCGTACAAGGTCTAGCAAGCCGCTCGATCATCCATCCCTCTCTACAAGATCTCTCCGTGAAGCTCTCTTGCTAGTCCTAGAGAAAACCTAAGGAAAATAGGTGGAAAATGGAAAAACTAATGAGCTAGGGTTCCAAGAGTTGGCTGCCATCCTCTCACCTTTTGGGTTATATGGAGGCAACCGAATGTCTAAAATGCCCCTTTCTACTAACTAGGGATACAAGCCCCTCAAGGGCGGATTTGGAATTCTTGATGTCTTCACCATCGGACGGATGCCCAGCGACCGCACCTCGCGTAGCCTCGACGCAAGCCATGCGATCCCGACGCGTGTCCTCCGCTTTGAAGATTCGGGACGCGTCGTCGCACACCGGTCGGACCGGTGCTCCTCACCGGTCGGACCGGGTCCCCACCCGTCGAGGCCGGTCCCCGTGCTGCTTGCACCTCCGTCTTCGGTTCTCCGATCTTGGCTTTGTGGATCAACCAAGGAACCCGGTGGTTTTACGGTGAACCACCGAAACCCCCGCGAACTCGGTGTAGCCTCCGCCAATCTCCACTCATGACTTGGCTTCCACGTAGTCCCGGCTCGACCTTGGTTTTGAGGCTCAACCAAGAAACCGTCCACGACTTCATCTTCTTGTTCATGCCACCATGCGGCCCGCACTTGACCCCGCCGGCCACCGGGTCCCTCGAACGAAGCCTACTTGTCTTCACACCCGGAGGCCTCACCCGCGACGACCTTTCGCGCTTGTTCTTCACCCGCACCAACACGAGTCAAGCCGCAACCCGCACCCGCAATACTTAGCCAAGAATCGGTCCACACAACGTTGTCAATGACTCATCACACAAGGAAGCGACCATCCACCGGTCCTCGAACCACACATGGTCCTCAATCTCCCCCTTGATGAGTGCATTGACAACACCCACACGAAGGTAACAAGAGAGAAAAGAAAAGAAAAAGAAACGAACAAAAAGAAACTCCAACAAGCGATCGAAAGCCAAACAAAGGCAAAGAGCAAGATCACTTGAAGGAAACAAGTCTCGGACCCCTTAGGCAAGGGCAACGGCTCGACACATCCGAGACAAAGCAAAGCTCAAGCAAAGAGCGCAAACCACCGAAATAAAGCTCGAAAAACCACAAAGAGCTCCCCCCCGCACACATGCAAGCTCCCCCCGAACCAATGCAACTCCCCCCGGACGAATGCATGCAAGAAACCACATGAAACAGGACATCCGCAAAGACTTTCGGCTCACACCGGTCGGACCGGTCATCACCACCGGCCGGACCGGTGCCTAACATATGTACAGGACCAGCACTCACACCGGTCGGACCGATGCTCTTCACCGGTCGGACCGGTGTACAACGAGAGCCGTAAATGGCTCGAAACCACTCGAAAACCTTCTAAATGCATCCACTAAGCCATTTCAAGCTCAAACTTCTCCCCCTTGTTGGCAATGCATGAATCAAGCCAAAAATGCAAAACTTTCAACCTAGAGCTTCTCAAATATACAAAATTCAACATAGGATGCTACACACGTCCAAATGAGCAAGTTAGATACTCTACGGCTTCGTATCGATCTCAACTACATGATCACCAAGTTTCACAACCATTGGACGAAGCTAAGATGGATTTTGGCAATTTTGCGAAAAACTTGCCTCTCATGCGCAAAGTCCTAAACATGATCAAAGCATATAAAAATGGCAAAGCCACACAAACTTCATGCTAGGACAGCCATTCTAATCTTAAGACCATCACAAACACCCACAAGCACCTCATGTCATGTCAAAGCCACCGAGCCATGTGCCTACTTCTATGTATGAGACTTCTCATTGGTAGGCATCATGCAACGGTTTAGCACCCAAAGCAAATTAAATTCAGCACATATGACATGGGAGCATATTTTCCAAGCATTTTTCATTTCATTTTCAGATTTGTAAATGGTACATGAAATGTCTTTGCGACAAAAAGGAACTTATGCTCCTCCACGGGATAAATCAAGAGGGCTAAACATTCATGATGGCAAATGAGCCTTTGGCCCCATATGATCAATAAACTAGCTATCCAACCACAAATTAAGCATAGCAAGGCCACAAAAACATGTCAAGAGCATGTAAAGGCATTTACACATGAGAGAGCATACATGTGACATTTTTCAAAAGCATAGCTATCAACCATGGATTATTCATCAAGATCATCAAGAGCTAAGCCAAACTAACCGTAGCATACCAAACAAGCTCACAAAGGCATATATCTCATTCCATGGTGAACAATGTATATGAGAGAAGCTTTTCCTAACCAATGCATATGATACAAAATGCATGCAATCTAAGATACAAGGATGCCTATACATCATGTTACATATGCCATGCCAAATGCAAGAAATGCACAAAGGAAAGCTATACATATGCTACAAACCGGCTCCTCGAGGGGAGGCAAAACGGGCTCGACACCACCGGCAAAAGAGAGCTCCCACACACCCAACTCAAGAAATCAAACACACACCAAGTTCCCCCCGCAAACGAGTGAAAGTTGCTTGATCCAGGGGTTTGGTGAAAATATCGGCTAGTTGGTCATGTGTGGGTACATGGATCAAGGTTATCTTCCCTTTCTCTACGTTGTCTCTCGTAAAATGATACCTCACTTCTATGTGCTTGGTTTTGGAATGAAGCACCGGGTTCTTTGCAACGCTTATGGCACTAGTGCTATCACATTGAAGTGGGACATGAGTATACTCCTCACCAAAGTCGCTCATGGTATAGGTGATCCAAAGGAGCCGAGAGCAACAACTAGCGGCGGCAACATACTCGGCCTCGGTCGTGGATTGAGCAACACTTGACCGCTTGCGGGAAGACCAAGACACCAAAGAAGAACACAAAAAGCGGCAAGTCCCGAAGTGGACTTCCTATCCAACCGACACCGGCAAAATCCGCGTCCGAAAAACCATGAAGCGCCAAAGAAGAGGACGCGGAGTACCAAAGGCCGAAGTCGGAAGTGTGACGCAAGTATCCGAAAATTCTCTTCACCGCTTGCCGATGCGAAGTCCTCGGAGACGCTTGAAAACGAGCGCACGGACACACCGAGAACCGTATGTCCGGCCTCGTCGCCGTCAAGTAGAGGAGTGACCCGATCATGCTCCGTACTCCTTCCGGTCCACGTGTTCACCTTCCTCGTCCGCATCAAGAGCTGTAGTCGTACTCATCGGCGTCGTCATAGCCTTGGAGTCCTCTATCTTGAACTTCCTCACAATGTCCTTGGTGTACTTAGCCTCGGTGCACAAATGTTCCTTCCTTTGATTGCTTGATTTGTAGCCCGAGGAAGAACTGCAACTCACCCATCATGCTCATCTCAAACTCCCCGTTCATATCATCTCGCAAACCTCGCAACAAGAGAGTTAGATGAGCCACCAAAGACAATATCATCCACGTACACCCGCACAATCGGGATATCTCTCGCCCCGCCTCAACAAAAACAAGGTCCGATCGACCTTCCCCATCTCAAAACCTCTCTCAAACAAGAACCCCCTCAACCCGCCATACCAAGCTCTAGGCGCCCGCTTCAACCCATACGGCCGCCTTCCTCAACTTGTACACCCGTGGGGGTACTTCTCGCTCTCAAACCCCGGAGGCCGCCTCACATACACTTCTTCCTCCAAGACACCATTCGTAAAAGCACTCTTCACATCCATTTGGTGCAACTTGAACCCTTTAGCCACGAGAAAAGGCTAGAAGGATCCTAATCGCCTCCAAACAAAGCTACGGGAGCAAAGGTCTCCTCGTAGTCGACCCCCTCCTTTTGATCGAACCCCCGGGCAACAAGTCTCGACTTGTTCCTCACAACCTCACCCTTCTCTCCCTCTTTGTTTTTCCACACCCACTTGGTACCAATCGGCTTACACCCCGGGGCGAGGTCAACCAACTCCCACACCCGATTCCTCTCAAAGTTCTCCAACTCCTCATGCATTGAGTTAACCCAATTGTGATCGATAGTGCGTGTCCAATGTCTTTGGGCTCGAAAGAAGCAACAAACACAAGCATGAGCAAAATGGGAATTGTTTCGAACCCTCGACCGTGTAGTACGTTCATTCATGTCGCCGATGATCCTCGAAGCCGGGTGATCCACTTGAACTCGCCGGGGAGGTTCTCGCCTCGAAGCTACCTCCCCCTCAACATCGCCTTCTCATTCTTGATTTGTCGTCGTAGGTGTAGCGAGAGGGTCCATCCATCATCGTAGTCGAAGTAGTGGGTACATGTTCAGCGGGGGCACCGCACCGCCATCCTCATCATCACCATGTTCATGCTTCTCCTCCCCGAAAGATCTCCTCGCCAAGCTCATCATCACCTCGCACACTCAAAGACAAGCCGACTACGTGGCTCGTCTCGTCGAAGGTTACCTCGCAAGTCTCCACGATTTGGTTAGTTTCAAGATTGAGCACACGATATGCTCTAGAATGAGATGCATAACCAAAGAAAATGCCATCGACGTACCTAGCCTCAAACTTATCCAACTTCCCCGCCTTTCTTCGAATGAAACACTTGCAACCAAAGACATGGAAGTGACTCACCTTGGGTGTGCGACCATGCATCAACTCATAGCATGTCTTCTTCTTGTGCACTCCGAGGTATATCCCGTTCGACACATAGCACGCGGTATTCACCGCCTCGCCCCAATACCTCCTCGAGTCCTATGCTCATCAAGCATCGTCCGAGCCATCTCGCACAAGGTCCCGTTCTTCCTTTCCACAACACCATTCCCGGGGAGGCGTATACGGACTCGAAAACCGGTGCTCAACAACCAAGTCATGGCAAAAGGTTTCAAAACGAGAGTTCCCGAATTCCGAGCCATTATCACCGCGGATAGCTCGTATGGCATCTCCGTGCCTCTCGTTCCTCAACCTCAAGACTAGATCTCGAACAAAACCAAACGTCTCCCCCTTATCCTCCGTAAAGAACACCCACGCATACCGAGAATAGTCGTCCGCCACAACAAGGACATACCACTTCCCACCCGCGAGATCGCACACGAGCCGGGCCAACAAGATCCATATGGAGCAGCTCGCATGGACGCTCAGTCATCACATCGGTGAGAGGCGGGTGAGAAGAGGCAACCATCTTGGTATGCCTACACGGAGCACAAACCAACTCTTTCTCAAGCCTCAACCGTGGCAACCTCAGACCAAATTGAGTTTACTCAAGCGAGACAAAAGGTCAAAGCTCAAGTGACCCAACTTCCTATGCCACTTCCACAACTCACTAGAAGAACTAGCCAAGAAACAACGCTCCACACACGAAGACCGAGAAAAATCAAGCACGAAACACCCGACCCTCGGGAACGACCATACGGACAAGGTCCCCTCGAGAGTCCACAATCCGAGAACCACCAGGCCGAAACAACACCTCAAAACCCTCATCCAACAACCGGGACACGGAAAGCAAATTGTACCCCCGCGATTGAACAAGAGCAACACGCCTCGCAGTGATCTTGTCACTCACTTTTATCTCACCTTCCGAAAGCACACGCCCACGCCCATTGTCCCCAAAAGTGATGTACCTCTTCGTCACCACCGGACGAGACTTGAGAACCACCCCCGTCGCTCCCGGTCATATGCCTCGAGCAACCGGAGTCAATCAACCAAATGTTCTTCAAGTCTCCCACCCGAAAATCAAAAATAGGCACGTGAGCGAACAAACGACTCAAGACCGGGGTTAGTACCAAAAGAGGAAAACCAGTTGCCGAGCCATTTGCTCGAAAGTGGGGTTAGCACCAACCAAAGCATCTCTCCTACCAAAGCTACCTCCACGAACACCACCACGGTAACCACCCCGAGGGAACCACCCCTCTCTGCCCGGAGGAGGACCAAAACCACGCAAGAAAGCCCGTGGAACGTCCTTCCTCTCCAACTCAACGCCACGACTCCTCCAATCCCCGTATTGAGCACGAGGAGGAGAACGCCTAGCAACCGACCACCCGCACCCTTTCCAGCCCAACCACCCGTAACCACGACCACCGTAAACAACCCTCGCACCCGTACGAGCTCGAAACCCGAACATCCGTCCGTCCGTGCCCGCACCGTCCGACCGGTGCCCCACACCGGCCCCGACCGGTGTGACTCGGGCGCAGCAACACCACCTGCAGCCTTCTTCTCTCCCCAAGCCCGAACTGTCCTCACAATCGCCTTGCCCCTGGGCATCTGCATACGAGGCTCAAGTACACCATCGGAAGGGTGGTACTTGTCCTTGTTAGCCCACTCCTTCTCCATTCTCTCCTCTCGCTTCCTCTTGAAGCAAAACTCCTCCTTATGGCCATCTCTCCCACAATAGCCACAATGGAACCTCACATGCTTAGGCTTTGACTTGGGATGTGGTCGCTCACTCGGTTTCTCTCCACTCAAACCCTCCACCGGTTTCTCACCACTAGCCTTCTCACTCTCCTTCCCAAAGAACACTTTCCCCGAAGTGCTCACAAACTTGATAGGCTTTTGTAGGTCATTTGTGGGTGTAGGAAACACGGGTGGAGCTGGGGTTGTGTCTAGTCGGTTCCTTAGATGGTTAGGTTTTGGTGGGAAATCATTTTTGTGGTGGGTTTTTGGTGGCTCCGGGATATTCTCTCCACTTCCCTCACCAACCTTGTTTGCCCCAAGCCCCTCACCATCTTGCCTCTTAAAGGCCTCGATCATCATTCTCAACTGAGGCTCGTGACCGGACAGCCAACCCATCAACTTCCTCAAATCATCATTCTCATCCTGCAAACGATCAACATAATGTGCAAGCTCCAAATTTTTCAATGCATGCATTTCACAGGTAGAGCAAGATGTAGGCATGGGTTCCTTCAATTTAGCCTCGAGCGAACTAGTGTAAGCATGCATCTCATCAATCTTAGCATGCAAAACGGGGCAAGAAGTGCAAGCACCTAGCAAAGCGAGTCTAGACTTAAGCTCGCCCACTTCAACCCTAAGCACATCTAGTTCCTCACACTTGGAGGCATGCTTCTCCTTAAACAAAGCAAGATCAGCAAGGAATATGGAGCAATCAGCACAATCATTCTCATCAGAAACAACAGGGTTAGCCTTAAGCGAATCAATCTCAAGCTTGCTATCAAGCACCTGTGTCTCTAGCTCAGCCACTCTAGTCCTAGCATCCTCGAGTGAAGCCCTAAGCTCTTTCCTCATTTTCTTGGCCTCTCTAAGCATGTCATCACGGTTATCAAGCAAAGAGCCAAGCCTCTCATTCTCCCCGGCGCAAGAAGGGAACCTCATCACGCACCTCGTCGTCGGACTCGCAGTCCGAGTCGCTCCGTGTGCTCTTCTTGCTGCCCGGGAGCTCAACGCCATGGTGCGAAGCCGTCTCTCGCGAGCGGCCTCGGCCCCGCTCGTGTTCTTGGATGACTTCTTGTTCTTGCGGCGATCTTCCTCGTCTTCGCCGCCGCTCGAGCTCGAGGTGGAGTATGCGGAACTGGAGTCGACGTCGCTCGCTCCAACCATCGCTCGGGCCTTGCCTCGGCCCTCCTTCTTCCTCGATCGTCGCTCGTCCTTGTACTTGTTCTTGTGTCTGCTCTTGTGGTCGCGCCTCGAACGGTACTTGCCATCGTTCATCCTCAGCTTGTGCTTGTATCTGTCCTTGTTCTCGGCCTTCTCCGGGCGGTCGGCGACGAAGTGTCCCGCTTGCCGCACCGGAAGCAAGTCCTCGTGTTCCTTCTCATGTTCACCCGGTTCTTGTGCGGCCTCTCGAACCGCCTCGTCAACAGCGCCAGCTCGTCCTCTCCAAGGTCATCAAACTCCTCATCTGGCATAGACATCAAAGAGGAAAACGAGAACATCCTAGTGGATGGGTTAGAGTTAGTCTTTCCTTTGGAACCACCAACGAGGGCAAGACTATGGGAATCAGTCGGTCCCTCGAGCTTGGCAGTCATGCCTCTATCCACCTCGGCCCGACTTGAGCTTCGAGAACGGCTCGTTCACCGTCGAGTATCATACCTCTCCGACTCAACTATGGCCTCGAACTTTCCGCCCCATATCGTACGATCCAAAGAGTGTAAGAGCTTGACCGCTCTATCATGATCATCGTACGGGAGCACATCCACATTGGCCCTCATGTTGTTCACCACCACCGTGAACCTCCGAAACAAGGCATCGATGGACTCACCGGGAGATGAGTGAAGTTCTCGTACTCTCTCCGTAGGTCGCATACATCCGTGCCCGAACCCGGGCGTTCCCAACATGAGCCTCCTTCAACACCGCCCAAATCCTACAAGCCAAGTGCTCGGTGTGCACCCGATCGAACTCGAAGCCGACACAAAGCACGAAACAAGTAGTCGACCGCCTTATTGTTGGCGTCAAATCCGTCCCTCGACCCCCGGAGCAAGGAAATCCATCGGCCGGACATAGCCCTGTGTCCACCGTGACATCCCAAAGCAGCCCGACCCTTTACGCGGAGGAACGCACCCATCCGCTTGCTCCACATCCGGTAGTTCTTGCCATCGAAGTGTGGAGGACCCGAACCCCGTTCTCGGTACGCCATCCTTGGATCTTATACTAGTTAGAGTCAACAAAGACCCGAACCGGCTCGATACCACTTGAAGGACCGATACGGCGAACCGAGAGACGGGGGAGTGAATGGGAGCCGATAAAAATTCTTCTCGAAGGAGATGAAAACTCCAACAAGACGAACACGGCTTCCAACACACGTCTCCGACTCACTACCCAAGTTGGCCAAGCCCACGTAGCCACCGGAGTGCCACCGGACCTAGGAACCAACACACACGCCCTTCCGACTCGAGAACGCAGCGGAACAACAAACCCCGAGTCTACGGACCCACACCGGTCGGACCGGTGAGCACCACCGGTCGACCGGTCCCCGCCGGTGAACCGAGCAACTTTCACTAAGTGGATCTACACCGGTCGGACCGGTGAGACACACCGGTCGGACCGATGGCGCCCGAAAGCCCCCAAGGCACCAAACAGGCCAACCGACCACCAAACGGACCCAAACTCGAAACGGCGGCAACACGGGACAACAACGAACACACCAAGACGTTCACCCGAGCAAAAACCCACAAGGGCTCGCACCGGTCAGACCGGTCAAGAGCACCGGTCGACCGTGTAGCACGGGGCGGCTCGGGATGAACAAGACCCGCGGGTCAACTCCCCCAAATCCAAATCTCGATCTCCCGAATCGCTCCACGGACTTGAACAAGACTTTGGGGATATCAAGAACACCTCATGAGGAGTCCATAGCCAAGTTTAATCCCACAAAAACTCGTCCAAAAAGGAGGAATCGAAGAAATCCCACCGAGAGCACTTCCAACCAAAGAACTCAAGAAACCCCAAAATCGAGCACCTTTACTCACGGATTTGGGAGGGGAATCACAGCCCAAAGAACCACGAAGGGTTCCCACAAATTTCCCCCATCAAATCCCCAAGAGAAAGGCCCCGAAAACACCCCAAAGAAATCACGAAGAGAGGGCTCCGAAAATCACCACTAAGAACAACCGGGGAAAACACATCCAAACCTTGAGGAACCACGCCGAATCATCTATACATGAAACAAAGGTTCGTACAAGGTCTAGCAAGCCGCCCAATCATCCATCCCTCTCTACAAGATCTCTCCGTGAAGCTCTCTTGCTAGTCCTAGAGAAAACCTAAGGAAAATAGGTGGAAAATAGGAAAACTAATGAGCTAGGGTTCCAAGAGTTGGCTGCCATCCTCTCACCTCTTGGGTTATATGGAGGCAACCGAATGTCTAAAATGCCCTTCTCTACTAACTAGGGATACAAGCCCCTCAAGGGCGGATTTGGAATACTTGATGTCTTCACCATCGGACGGATGCCCGGCGACCGCACCTCGCGTAGCCTCGACGCAAGCCATGCGATCCCGACGCGTGTCCTCCGCTTCGAAGATTCGGATCGCGTCGTCGCACACCGGTCGGGACCGGTGCTCCTCACCGGCCGACCGGTCCCCACCGGCCGGACGGCCGGACCCACCGGTCGGGGACCGGTCTAGTGCCGCCTGCACCTCCGTCTTCGGTTCTCCGGTCTTGGCTTTGTGGGTCAACCAAGGAACCCGAGTGGTTTTCGGTGAACCACCGTAAACCCCGCGAACTCGGTGTAGCCTCCGCCAATCTCCACTCATGACTTGGCTTCCACGTAGTCCCGGCTCGACCTTGGTTTTGAGGCTCAACCAAGAAACCGTCCACGACTTCATCTTGCTTGTTCATGCCACCATGCGGCCCGCACTTGACCCCCGCCGGCCACCGGTCCCTCGAACGAAGCCTACTTGTCTTCTCCACACCCGGAGGCCTCACCGGCGACGACCTTTCGCGCTTGTTCTTCACCCGCACCAACACGAGTCAAGCCGCAACCCGCACCCGCAATACTTAGCCAAGAATCGGTCCACACAACGTTGTCAATGACTCATCACACAAGGAAGCGACCATCCACCGGTCCTCGAACCACACATGGTCCTCACAAGCGGGGCACATCTTTTGGAGTACTCATGAAGTGCGTCCCTCGGCAAGAAGGCAAGGACATCTTGGAGGAGATCCACAAGGGCGTCTGCGGCAACCACGCGTCCTTCCGCACGCTGGTCAGCAAGGCCTTCCGGCGAGCTCTCTATTGGCCACTGCTCTGGGTGACGCCGAAGAACTCGTCAGAAGGTGCCAAGGATGCCAGTACTTGGCCAAGCAGCAACATGTCCCAGCCTACAAGCAAGTCACCATACCGCCAACCTGGCCCTTTGCCTGCTGGGGGCTCAACATGATTGGGCCACTGCCAACGGCGCCAGGTGGTTTCAACAGAGTGCTGGTGGCCATCGACAAGTTCACCAAGTGGATCGAGGTCAAGCCGGTCACATGCCCCAAGGCTGACAAAGTACTCGACTTCCTGGACGAACTCGTGCATCGCTACGGACTACCCCACCGCATCATCATAGATCTGGGCTCCAACTTCAACAACCACCAGTTCTGGGAGTACTGCGAGTACAGCGGGATCGACGTCCGATACGTCTCAGTTGCCCATCCTCGGGCCAACGGACAAGTCGAGCGCGCTAATGGGATGGTGCTCGACGCTCTCAAGAAGCGGCTACACGATGTCGCTAACTCCAAAGGAGGCAAGTGGATCAAGGAACTACCCAACGCACTCCGGGGGCTACGAACTCGCCCCTCCAAGCCAACGGGGCAATCCCCTTACTTCCCGGTCTACGGCTCCGAAGCAATCCTCCCCGCCGACGTCATATGGAACTCGCTAGCGGTGGAGCATTACGACGAAGGCGTCTCGAAGACAACGACGGATGAGTTGACATCGACGGCCTCGAAGAAGCTCGCCGTGCCGCCCTCGTCCAATCAGCAAGGTACCTAGAGGATATCCGACGCTACCACGATCGCAACGTCAAGGAACGCTCCTTCAACGTTGGTGATCTCGTCCTCCGTCGTATCCAGAACACGGAAGGACTACACAAGCTCAGCTCCCCCTGGGAAGGTCCCTTCACCGTGGCAAAGGTGACCGGGCCGGGCTCCTACCGCCTCCGGACACTTGAAGGCGAAGACATCAACAACTCGTAGAACGTCGACCAGCTCTGTCGATTCTACGCCTAGTCTACATGTCTACTCCGGGGTTCAAGTCTACACGACTACATCAACACCCCTCTGCCGTAAGCGGCCTCCGAGTCCTGGCCCCAGTCTCGGAACTACACCTCTCCAGGATCCAGCCCGCGCGGCTACCTACAGATCCCGGGCTGCGATGAGCGACAAAGGACTCTAGCAGCGGTCTACTAAGAGACCATGTACTCCAAGATCCAGCCTACACGGCTACTTACAGATCTACTGCTGTAAGCAGCTACTCGCCCTAGCACCACTTAGCTGTAAGCGGCCTCCGAGTCCGGGCAACTACTCGTAACTACGGCCCCGGCCATCCGGGTGTACTTCTTCGCTAATAAAGTTTGATCGTTCATCAACTTCTTTCTCGTCTACTCCCCTCAACGGGACTATCGCCGAGTACGAGTACTCGCATCCACTCCACGATGGGGCTCCACACTCCGAGATCGCGACTACGAGTACTCATTGCTTGGAATTTTCCTTTCATTAATACTTAAGCAATTCCATTACAATTGTTTTTGTACAACTTTGGCTACGAGCTAACTATTACGGAGGCTACCGGAGATTGAGCTTATCGGCTACTTGCTCCGCAATGGGCGCCATCTTCTCCGGCGGCTCCGCGTCGCTCATCGGTACGGTTGGTGGCTACCCCGTCGGCCGACTACCTCCACGGGCGCCTTCGGGAAGTAGGACTTCATGAAGGCCGGGACTTGCTTCGGGATCGACCTCGCCATATGCTTCACATAAGCCGCCGGCCGCCGGGGGCTTCCCCGAGGCGATCCACGAGCGGAGCGGTCTTGGGGCCGCCGGATGAGGCACCAAGAGCCTTGCGATCGGCGGCGCCCGCTTCTTCAAGATCCTTCGGTGGGCCCGCGCGCCTCGCAATCTTCATTCAACTTCTGCAACGATTTGTAGCAGTTGACGAGATCACGGTCAGAAGCAATCCGAAGTTCCATGTGCTTCTCGCACTCAAAGGCAAGTTCTTTATAGTCGAGCTCGAGTACCTGGCGGGCCTCCTGCTCCCGGTAGAAGAGGTTCTTCATATCTGTCTCAGAAGTCCTCAACTACTCCACCCGAGTCTCAAGCTCTGCAAGACAACAAGGCGCAGCGGGTCAGACTACCTCTCGGCCTCCAACAACTACCCAACAAGTCAAGCAGCGTTCCTTTATTCTAGTTGCGGAGCGTCTTGCTCTTCCGCACCAAGTCGTCGCCCTTTGCCTGCAACTCTTGGATGTCATTATGATACTTGGCAAAAGCGGCGTCGAGCTTGGACTGCATGGCGGCCGCGTGCTTCCGCGACTTCAAAAGCTGATCTTCTAGTGCCTCAGCCCGGAGCACCGCGTCACCAAAGCCCTGCAGCATGTTGGACTTCTCGCGGGACCTCTCCACGACGTCCTGCACAGACAACACATGTCAAAGAGTACTCAACAATAGAGGATTGACTACTCCGGAGTTAAGACTACTCACCTTCATCCACTGCTCAGCCTGGCGGACCGCTTCCAGGTACTTGGCCACCATCGCCGGGTCGACCAGATCGTCAGCAAGCAGCTCCACCCCGCCGCGACTACTCGCGGCGGCCTCTGTCATCGGCGCAGAGCGGATGGGCTCTGCGTCCTGGATCTCCGGGGAGCGGACAACCACCCCTAGAGCAACCTCTGGTGGCACGGTGGCCTCCTCTCATCCGGTCGCTGCGGCGGCTTCCTCGGCGACCTCTTCCATCGGCTCGGGGGCTCCCTCAGCAGCCTCCGGCGCCTGTGGTGTCGACTTCTCCATGGGCACCACTGCAGGGATGTCGCTCCCTTCGGCCTCGACGCCT
Source organism: Cenchrus americanus (assembly GCA_947561735.1). NCBI lineage: Eukaryota > Viridiplantae > Streptophyta > Magnoliopsida > Poales > Poaceae > Cenchrus > Cenchrus americanus. The sequence continues at coordinate 141,954,784 of OX387240.1, forward strand.
GACAAGAAGACGTCAAGTGCATTAGCAACTACGACTACTCTATGGGGGAAGGCTAAAACCACGGCGAGAACACTTACCCTCGACCACGCCGGCCTCGGGCAATGCGGCTTCGGCCGGGGCGCTTCGGACTCCGCCTGAGGGGCAGGAGTTGACTCCTCGACGGGCGGCGTGACTTCTTCTTCTGCCACCGTCGTGGAGGGCTCATCTCCCTCCCAGGACAAGTCTGTTGATTTCCTGCAGAAGTACATAAAGCTGGTTGTCATTCAAGCTCGACTCCTACACCAAGTAGTACTCGGGAAAGCTCAACACTTACAAATTTGACCGGACTATCGTCACGGCCTGGGCACCGAGGATGCTGGCAATGTCTACCAGTCCACCCTCGGCGGGCGCCTCCTCTTGCGCCTCTCGCGCCGCGCGCCTCCTCTGCGCACAACGGTAGGCCGGCGCGGCCGCCCTCCTCGCGCTTCTGCGGCCACCACCTCTTTGACGGCGGGGGCTGCGGGTTCTGTGCTCTCTTGATGAGCAGGGGCTGGCGCTCCAACTGCGCTATGAGCTCCTCGACAGTGGGAGCTGGACTACGACTCCCAGCGGGCTCCCCCACTGTGTCCCACTCGCCTTCATCGCCCTCCTCGACGGCCTCCATCGGCGGCACCTCCTGCATACAAGGAAGATCAGTCATCAGCAAGTGAACTCACACGACGGGTACTCAACTACACTAGTCAAGACATCTTACCTCTTGAGGCGTGGTCTCTGAGACCTTCAGCTTCTTCGTCACCCGCTTGCGGGCGGGGTTGCGCGGCTTCTGTGGCGGCACAGCCAGACTAGCTTCCAGGCTAGTCGGCGGGTCTTGCACGAGGGGTACATGAGGCAAGCCGGGACGGCTAAACCTCGACCATAGCTAGAAGCGGTCTTGCAGCGTCTCCTCATCATCATCCTCCTCGGACGTGTCTTCCATGATGACGGTGTCATCGCCTTCGCCGACTTCCCGCCGCTCCTTGGCCTTGGTCTTTTCTCCCTCCGGAATCTCGATTCCCTGAGGGGGCGGCTGCGGCTCGGAGACGAACCTCTTCAAGTCGTCCTGCAAGGCACAAGACATCAGTGCGACTACTCAAGCAACGACTACTCGACTAGGGGGTACGGCTACTTGCCTCCTTTGGTGGGCGCGCGGCGGAGTACTCTTGGACCGGGCACGCCGTGTACGGTGGCATGTCCTTGAAGATGCGCGTCAGCCTATCAACGATGTCGTCGTCGTCGACTTCACCTCCAGGCATCCGCGACGTGTCATCGTCGCCGGTGTACTCGAAGCCTAGGGTGTCGCGGGCCATCAGCGGCTGCACCCTCCGCTTCATGAAACTGAAGGCCACGTGCTCGGCCCTCAGTCCGGCTTCTCTAAGTTCCTTGATGCGCGCCAAGAGCACGGGGAGCTGGATCCCCTCCTACATCGTGGGCTCCGTGTTCCACCAGTCCCGGTGCCTGGGCTGCCTCCCGCTCGGCTTCAGCAAGCTGGGGTGGTGGTTCGTGACGTAGAACCACCTCGCCTTCCAATCGGCGTTGGAGTCGATGAGCTTGTACGCGAGGTACTGCTCAGCGGCGTCTTCTCGCATCTGGACGCCCGCTCCTCCGACTACTCGCGGGTTGCTGGCGCTCGGCTGCGGCTTCACCCGGAAGAATTTCCGGAACAGGATCCAGTGCGGCTTGATCCCCAAGAATACTTCACAAAAATGGACGAAGACTGCGGTATGGAAAATACCATTAGGGTTGAGATTGAGGTACTCAACTCCGTAGTACCCAAGGAGGCCTTTGAAGAAGTCGCTGGCCGGAAGCGTGAGACCGCGCTCCGTGAAGCACGCGAACATCGGGATCTCGTCTTCAGCTTTCTCCATTGGGTACGGATCTCCGGCGGCGGCTCTCCACATATCCACCTCTTTTTCCCGGATAAATCCGCTGTTGAGAAGGGCTAACAAATCCTTGGTCTTCACCTTCGATTTTTTCCACTCGCGGCTTGGATCTGGCCGCGGTGGAGACATCGGCGGCGCTGCCCCCGTGGCAGCCATGGCGGCCTCATCACGGCCCCTCTTCTTCCCGGTGACCTTCGCAGACTTGGATGGTGAAGGCTTCATTCTCCAAGTACACGGCGTCTTCACGCGCATCTGCTCGGGGGCTACTCTGGAAGCCCTGGGTGGCGGCGCGCTTGGATCTACTACGGCGGCAGCGTGCGCTGGAAGTGGATCTGCCTCAGATCGATTCGAAATGGCTACAGCAGCGATGGGTGAAAAACCCTAAGGGTTTTGGTTTCTATTTATAAGACAAAACGGCCCTCCAACGGCCAGACGGGTGAGTCCGCGCTCGGCTGACTCAGCGGCCACGCGTGACTCTTCGCATTCTACTAGTTGACGCGCCTCACCTCAGGGGCTCGGCTACTTCTACTCGACTACCTGGGAAGCGACAAGTATCAGAAGCATCTCAGGACACATTCTTCAAGATGACCCTTCAATTCGTGAGGAAGTACTCGACTCAAGGCTCGGGGGCTCCGTGCCACGTGTCCTTCGGTTTTTTTCTCTCCGGATTTTTCGGGATTTTCTTACCAAGACTTCAGTTGGACCCTCAGCCAAAGCCTACGGCTCAACCTAAGGCTCGGGGGCTACTGCATATGGAGTGCGATTTTGCAATCGCACTTCCATATCAGCTCCGGCTTCAAGACAAGACGGGCATTTTTTGAAGACCTTCGAGGGCAGTACTCGAGGACGCTTGGGACTACTCGAGAAGACTTCAAGATTGCTCAAACATCGACCGGAGTACATTATAGCCTCGGGATGCTTCGACTACTCTTGAGGACTTTTGACTTGTAGTACTCGGGGACGCTTGAGGACTACTCGTTAAGGCCGTCAAGACTACTTGAAGCTATCCTTCTCGACTACAAAGTACTCGGGGGCTTGTCGCATGGACCTCCCTGGGCCCACTACCTCGATGGGTACCAGGTCCGACTACTCGGTGAGCCCCTGGGACTACCCGGCTTGCGCTACACGGCACCTGATGGTGTGGAGCACAAGGACTACGGAGGAGAAGTACTCGGTTAGGAGGTTGTACATGTCCAGCACTGTATGGAAGACTCCTAGGCGTACTCGACTAGTACTCTCCCCCTACTCCGACTTGTAACCCTGCCTCCCGGACTATATAAGGCGGGGCAGGGACCTTTCTCTAGCATCTCATCCAATCCACGGCGCACTATTACACCATCTTGTAATCGTGCCCAATTAATCCAGAGTTACGCAGCATATAGGACGTAGGGTATTACGCACCTCGCGGCCCGAACCTGTCTAAATTGTGTGCCACGTGTCTCTTCCTTCGAGTTACCGATCTCGGCGAGGCCACATTCATCTACTTCGGGTACTCCCCTTAGTAGGTTGCCGGTCTAACACACCGACAGCTATCAAGCTCCTGCATTCTCTGGATCGTACCATGTCGTGTGAGAAGGTCGAGGGCATTCTTGAGTCGAAGAAGTATGAGACCCTCACGGTGGACGAGCTATTTTCCATGTCCAAGTCGTCTGAGGTGGATCGTGGGGTGCGAGCAAGGATCAAGAACCCGACTGACCCCCATAGTGTGGCCCTCGTTTCTGGTTCAAGGACTAATGCTAACCCATGCTCCAGTATGCACTCCTTGTTTTCTCTTGTGTCCTGCCAGATGAGGATTTTGACGTGTTGGGCGAGGATGGCCTAGCACTGTTGTCGAGAAGATTCGAGAGGATGTACGAGAACCAGATGAGCTCAAGGAGGAACTCGAGGACGTTCTTCAACTGTGGCCAGACCAGACACTTTTTCGCCAAGTGTCCGAAGTTGAACGACAATGCCAAGCACAAGTCCAAGGACAAGAGGAGGAAGTCCAAGAAGAAGGATGATGGACATGGGAGGAAGACACGGTCTCGAGAAAAGATGAAGAAGTCGAGCAACGTCGAATCCGACTCTTAGGACACGTGATCAAGCTCGAGTGATGAAGAAAAATAGGGCGACAAGAAGAAGAAGAAGAACCTCAACAAGTACCTCAACGACCTTTGTGTGATGGGCCTAAGCTCCAAGAACGATTTCTGTGGCATGGCTCGCAGCTCCAGCAGCAGGAGAAGTCAAAAGGACGCATCATACTCAGATTCAGAGGATGAGGTATGTGATGAGCTCTCTTCTTTGCATAAGGAGAATGAGGAGTTGGTTGATTTGCTTGATAACCGTGATCACATGCTTAGAGTGGCCAAGAAGCTTAGGAAAGAGCTTAGGGATTTAATGGAAGATGCTAGGAATAGAGTAGCTGAGCTAAGAACCCAAAACCTTGAGGCCAATCTTGAGATAGATTCGCTTAAGGCCAATCCTGTTGTTTCCAAAGAGGTTGATTGTGGTGATTGCTCTGTCTTGCTAGCTGATTTGTCTGCTCTTAAGGAAAAGCATGCCTCCAAGTGTGATGAACTAGATGTGCTTAGGGTTGAATTGGCTGAGCTGCAATCTAGACCCACTTTGCCTGGTGCATGCACTTATTGCCCTGCTTTGCATGAAAAGATTGCTCAGTTTCGCTCTTGCACTATTTCGCTTGAGGCTGATTTGAAAGTTCCTGTTCCTACTTCCTGCTCTAATTGTGAATTGCATACTATGAATAATTTGGAACTTGAACAATGTGTTGATCGCTTGCAAACTGAGAATGATGATTTGCGAAAATTGTTGAGTTGGTTGCCTAGCCAAGAACCTCAACTTGGTATGATGATTGCGACATTTAAGCACTTTGATGGTTAGGCGCTTGGGTCGGATAAGGTAGGGAGTGCAGTGGTGAAAGATAAGGGAAGTTTGGGAAAACTCCAGTTCCACCACACACTACACCCAAGAACCAGTTTGCCCCCAAGTCAAACTAGACGCATAAGCCCAGAAAAAAACTAAGTGAGGATCCGAGTGTGCAAGGCAACACGCATGAGAAGAAACCACAACCAACACCAAAAGCAACACTAGTCCACTTCCATTGTAAGCATTGTGGGAGGGATGGTCATAAGAGAGAGTTTTACTTAAGGAGGAGAAGGGAGGAGAGGCTTGCTATGGAGATGGCAAACAATGACAAGTAATGCCCTTCTCGTGGTGTGCCTGAGCCTCGTGTTGTGCCTCGGAGTGAGGGTGTTGTGCATACGGTCCCATCTTGGAGGGATTGGGGCTTTCCTACCCGAGGTGCTCAGAGTTTCCTCGTTCGGGGTCGTGGTGATGATCGGTTTGGTTCCTTTGGTCGTTGTGCATGTGATGGGTATGTTGAGTCTGGCGGTGGTATGTTTGCTGGACATTCTCCACCTCGTGATCAATACTAGTTTGGGAGAGGTCGCAGCTTTGAGTCTCAGAGGGGCTACGGACCATGTTTCCCCTTCGTGGTGCTCATACTCCTCTAGCGAGAAGTGAGGTGATTCCCCATGGTGGTCATAGCTTTGATAGGATAGATTTTGCTAACCCCACTTTTGAGCAAATGGCTCAGCACTGGTTTGACTCTTTATGTGCTAACCCCACTGTTGCGTCGGTTGCTCGCTCACGCACTTGGTTTTGATTTTGCAGGTGGGAGGCTTCGAGGACTTTTGGCGGATCGATTCCGGATGATGGCGACTGGAGATCGAAGGTGGTCCTCAAGCCTCATCCCGGTGGTGTCAAAGGAGAGCATCATTTTCGGGGACAATGGACGAGAGCGAATGATCAAGGTAAGTAGTTTGGAGACTTTGAGTTGTGTGGCTCTTGTTAAGCCACTTGGTCTCTTTTGCTCTTTGCCCTATCGTGTGTACTTAGGATGAGCTTTGTATGCTCTTTGATCCTAGTGCATGTATTTAGGGGGAGCTTGAAAGCTTTGTGCTCTTTGCCCTATATAATGTATTTAGGTTGAGCTTTGTATGCTCTTTGGCCCTAGTGCATGTGTTTAGGGGGAGCTTTTGAGTTTTGTTCTCTTTTGCCTTTTTGAGTTTAGGTTGGGCATTCTCATAGTATGTTTGGATCTTTGTATCATAGACTGCATTTGTATCATATGCTTTAGAGATGTGCTTCTCTTATATACTTTGATCACCATGATATGCTGGATATGAGCTTATGACTTGCTAGTGATGCTCATGTAATGTATAGCGTGCTCTTGGTAGCTTTGGGATGTATATGCTTGTGAATGGCTTTTTTTAGTAAAAATGCTATACATGATCCTCTCTTGTGAGTTGAATGCCTCATGTTCAAATTGTGCGCTTATTGTTGTATCTTGCTTAATTTGTGCTTGGAACCATGTTTTTTTCATTCGAGGTCAAAGACCCATTTGTCATCATGAATGTTTAGCCTACATGCTACCTTGTGGAGAAGCCTAAGCTTCTTTTTGCCGCAAAGGCACTTCATGTACCATGCTTAATTTGTAAATGATGAAATTGGTATATGAAATGCTTATGCTTGAAAATATGCTTCCATATCAAAATTTGCTTTAAATTCCTTACCTTGGGTGCTAAACCATTGCATCATGTTCACCAATGAGAAGTCTCATATTTAGAAGTGGACACATGGCTCGGTGGCTTTGACATGACATGAGATATCTTGTAGGTGTTTGTGATGATATTGTGATGAGAATGTGTGACCTAGCATGAAGTTTGTGGGCTATATGTTGTTCATGCTCTTTTTGACCATGTGTAGGTCTTATGCTCATGAGAGGGATATCTTTGTGAAAAATGCCTCTCCAGATCTTGGTTATGTCACATGTGTATATGTCCCTATCTATCTTGTTGGTGATGCTTGTACTAAATTTGTGTCTATATTGCTTGTCTATGTCTCTTTTTATCATGTTGTAGTGTTCTTTGTATATTTGAGAAGCACATTCTTGCATTTATAGCCTTGAGTCATGCATTACCAACAAGGGAGAGAAATCTGCATCCAAATCATAACAAGGGGAAGAGATGCATTTTGTAAGGAAGAGTCTTTGCATCAAGGGGGAGAAAAAGTGGGATACTCAGTTCAAGGGGAAACTTGAGTTTGCATGCATTTGTTTAGGGGGAGCTTGCATTCATGCTTTGGGAGCTCTTTGTGTTGCCTGAATTTGCTTTGTGCTTTGCTCTTTTGCCAATGGTGACAAGCCCTTTTGCCTCACTTTGAGGAGTCGGCAGTTTGGAGCATTTTGTCTTAGTTGTGTTGAGTCATTACCCTTGCCTTAGGGGACTGAGACTTGCTCTTTCAAGTGATCTTGTTTTGGCTTTTGTTTGGCTTTTGATCACTTGTTCGAGATCTTTGTTCGTTTCTTTTCTCTTTCCTTCTCTTATGAATTGGTGACTATGTGTGTTGTCAATGCACTCATCTAGGGGGAGAGTGTGGACCGGAGCGTTCGATGATAGGTGGGTGGTCGCTCCTTGGTGTGATGAGTGATTGACAATGTGGTGTGGACTGACTCTTGGCCGAGTATTGTAGGTGCAGGTTCCAGCATGATTTGTGTTGGTGCAGGTGAAGAGCGGGCGTGAAAGCTCTTAGCTTGTGTGGCCTCCGAGAAGTGGAGAGACAAGTAGGCTCAACTCGATGGACCCGATGGCCGAAAGACATCAAGTGCGGGCCGCATGGTGGTAAGAAAAGCAAGACGAAGTCTGGTACGGTTTCTTGGTTGAGCCTCAAAACCAAGGTCGAGCCAGGACGACGTGGCGGCCAAGTCATGAGTGGGATTGGTGTGGAAGCTTCATCGAATCTGCAGGGTTTGTGGCGGTTCACCACAAAACTGTTGAGGTTCTTTGGTTGAGCCACAAAGCCAAGACCGAAGGCCTGGCAGGCGGAGATGGGATCCGGGCGTGCCGAGAGACTTCGAAGCGGACGAAACGCGTCAGGATCGCAATGCTTGCGTCGAAGTGAAGCGAGGTGCGGTCGTAGGGCATCCGTCCGATGGGCTACGACGAGAATTCCCAAAGTGCCCTTCGGGGGCGCGTATCTTACTTTCATCTAATAGGGGTAGTTTCATCTTTCGGTTGCCTCCATATAGACTTAGAGGAAAGAGGATGGCAGCTACCACTTGGAACCCTAGCTCATTTGCTTTCTCATTTTGCCCTTGCTATTTTCCTTAGGATTTTCTAGGACTAGCTTGAGAGTTTCATGGTGAGATCTTGACAGAGGGATGGATGATCGGGTAGCAAGCTAGACGTAGTATGAACCTTCATGGTATGTATAGATGATTCGGCGTGGTTCCTCAAGGCTTGATTGTGTCTCTCCCGTTTCTCTTTTTCGGCGATTTTCGGAGCCTTTTCTAGGGATTCTCGTGGGAAGGATTTGGAGGTGTTTCTTTGCGGGATTTGTTTTGGGAATCACACATGAGGTTGGTGTGCCTATTTTCTTGGTGATCTTGCCCCTCAAATCCTATAGGAAGGCCTCCGATTTTGGTGGTTTTTGAGTTCTTCGTGTTCTTGAGGTAGAGTCATGAGATTTGCGATTCCGAGAGTTGTAGGAAGTTAGAAGCCATAATTTTTGGGGGCATATCTTCACTTTAGGGTGCTCATCATCTCCCCAAAAAACTCGTCTCAAGACTCCATGTAGTTTAGGAGATCCATCGATCGAAAGGTTGAGGTTGTTTTTTGTGCTTCTCAGCTTTGCTGATTCGCACCTGGTGGACCGTCCGCTAGGTCACAGCGGACCATCCGCGAGGTCGCCGCGGACCGTCCGCGAGGTGCATGACAGCCCGGCTGTTCTTCGTGTTCATGTGAGTTCTTGAGCGCCTTTCGTTCGATCCATTTTGTCGGTAGATTTTTGGTGCATGAAGTTTGCGGACGGTCCGTACTAGAGTGTTGGCGGTCCATGACGAGGCGGACGGTCCGCGGGTCCAGCACGGACATTCCGTTTTTCTCGGTGCACTACTGGAGGTTTGGGTAGCAATTTTGGACGGTTTGCGCCCTCCTCGCAGACAGTCCACCCCCTCCTCACGGACAGTCTGCCCGGACACTGCGGAAAGTCCACCTGGTGCTTTCCAGATTGCCTAAGTCCTTTGCTTTTTGAGTTGTGCTTTCACGTTTGATTGGTTTGGGACTTGTTCCTAGGGTTGGTATGTCTATTGTGACTACGTGACCTTGGCAAACTCATGTGGGAATCCTTGGTTGTGGATTTGGGGCATATGCTGAGTTCATCCTTCGGGAATAATTTTTATCGGCTCCCATTCACTCCCCTCCTCTCTGGTCGCCTAATCGGTCCTTCACAAGCGAATCTAAGAAGCTAAGGCGCGAACTCAACAAGGCTCAAGCTTCAGGTGTTGAATCAGAGCAACGGATTTCTGAGCTTGCTGACTCCCTAAAAAAGTGTCAAGATGAAAAGAGACTTGCTGAAGCTGCCCTTCATGACAAGAAGAAGGATCTTGAAAAGCTAAACAAGACTCATGGAGATGATTTGAAGATGTTCGAAAATCTTCGCAAGGATTCTGATAAGAATGCTAAAACTGTTAACGAGATTCGTGTTAGCAACGCGGAGCTTTCGACAAAAAATTCTGATCTTGCGAAGACTCTGAGGAGCAAAGAATAGAAAATTCAAGATCTCGAGAATGCGTTATCTGAGGCCTCAGAATAGGATGTTGATAAAATTATGAAGAAACTGAAACTCTGGTTCGAGAAGTACGGAGAAGCCCTGAAAAACTTCGGTGTTCATCCTTGCCCATTCCCTGAAAACGAAGAAATCTCCAATCAGATGGATTGGATTGAAGCTGAGTTCTGGGCTCTTCTTGACGTCATCTCAGGAGCTAGTGACTTCGCTGCTGCCTTTTCAGTAGAAAGTATTCTGAAGCTTCTCTACAATTTCGACTGCGTCAATCTCGTGAAGTTTCGTGAGAATCTTTTGCACTTTCCGGACGCTGGGAGCACTTCGATTATTCATCCCAACAGGGACGTTCAAGCCATAAAGTGTAGATTCACAAGGGTGTTTTGGTTTGCAAGCGGGAAGGAGTTCGAAAAAAAGATTGCCCACGCCAAACTAGACAAGGTTGGTTTTTGGTAAATCTTGCCAGATTTTCGGCATCTCATGAACATTTTATTTTTTTCTTGATTTTATTAACCCCTTTTTTTGTGTTTCTTCAGTTGATCCAGAGTGAGCAATGTGGTAAAGCTGAAGTTCAAGAATCTTCTTCCGAAGCTGAAGAAGACGACGATGCTGACAATGAAGAAGACAGTTCGGGTGAAGAGGGCAGCGGTGATGGCAGCAGTAGTGATTACGACCAAGACGATGGGGAAGAAGTAAGCTCTGACAGTGTTATCGTCGGCTGAATCTAGACTTGTTAGAACATTCACTTCTGATGATATTGTGGAAGCTATGTACTTGTATATTCGTGGGTTGCGACCCCTTCTCTAAACAATTGTTTTGTAAACTTTATCTTGCGCAGGTCCTGCAAGGTGGGCCTGCGTAGGATGTGATACCTTTACGAATTCATCATGGGAATCAAGTAATTAGTGTTGAAACAGGGCGGTTGTTCAGAGAGGTTTATCCCAGACGTAAATTCTCTGACTTTTGGCTTGAGTGTTGTCAAGACTTTTCGATGCTTAGTTTTCAGCTGAGTTGGTTCTTCCTTCAACGAAATGGCTATGCTCTTGCCACCGAGGCCTCGAGTTCTTGAACCTTCGTGAAGACGGAGCCCCTTAGCCCCAAGATTGACGAACTGCAACTTCTCTTATGCTCGCAACCCGAGCCACATCGTCGAACTCTCATTCTGAAGTTTTAGCTCTTGAAAGCTATGTAACTTAACTCTTATGAAATTTTTGTATGGAAATAAGGCAATAAACCTGTTTTTTAAGAAAAAACATCACCCTCCCCACCTTGCCGTCTTCATGCAAAAATTTTGTGGAAACCCAGGTATTTATAATTTCCTTGAAGTGTAACTCGACAAAATTTGTTTCATGAACTTTGTGGACTTACTTCTGCTTGGCATACTTGCCCTGGTTGATATCGCAACCCTCAGTTGCTTCAACGACCATGTGTGGTTACTCGTCTTCAGATATTTCTGAGCCCATTTATGCAAATTTCTCTGAATTTTTGATATCACATTATCTTGTTTTTACAGCCTCACAGATTTTAACTTCTGTTTTACAATTTTTCATATACACAAAGAATCTTGAATGAATACACTCAAACTTTTCTGGACCACAACTTTCATTCATTCCCAAACTTCTGGTAGGGTGCCCCTTCGAGGGTGGGATCTAGGCCACAACTTGCTGTTGTCTCAGGCCTTTTGGTCGGAAATCCCGTTTATGGTGGGATTTAGGCCACAACTTGTTGTTGTCTTCGGCCTTTCGGTAGGAAACCCCTTTTATGGTGGGATTTAGGCTTTCACGGAGCCTTTGGCTATCAAGGAGCCTCTTTCTCAAAATATTCTTTTCTCTTCTTAAATCTCGGCTGTCACGGAGCCTTTTTCATAAACTTTTTCTCAAGATGGGATTCAGGCTATCGCGGAGCCTTTCACGAACTTTTCTTTCTCACGCTAGAATCGAGGCTATCAAGGAGCCTTTCACGAACTTTTCTTTCTCACGATGGAATCGAGGCTATCACAGAGCCTTGTCACGAACTTTTGTTTCTCACGATGGAATTGAGGTTATCCTGAGCCTTTTCACGAACTTTTCTTTCTTACGATGGAATCGAGCCTATAATGGAGCCCTTTCACGAATTTTGACAATGGCACTTTGCGAGACACATACTTTGGGGGAAGACTCTTTTCATATATATCACAAAGGGTATTTACATAGGATCCGCCTCATTAAAAACCTTGCCCCTCGATTTATGGTCCTCTTTGCAAGGAAAATAGTACGGTCCTCCTTATATTAAGTTAAGTGCGAAAAAGTAAATGTTTTTGTTCCCGAAACCACTTATAGATCCGTGGTTCAGAGTTTTACACTTTTATGAAATTTGGACTTGCGGAAAGAAATGCTGAAAAATAAATCTAACTACTTTCAAGATTCTTAAGGGTAGTACCTCTTCAAGCTGTCAGCATTCCACGAATGCGGTAGCTCTTCGCCTGTTTGGTCTGTCAAGCGGAAAGCCCCTGGCATGTTTGTTTCCTTTTCTTTGTATGGCCCCTCCCAAGGTTCTTGGAGTTTCCCGTGATTCTCCCAATTTTTCTTTCTTTTCATAACTAAATCACCAGTCTTGATGTCTTTCCTGACCACTTTTCTATCCTTCCTTGCCTTGGTTTACCTTTGGTATTTCTCGATGTTTTCAGCAACTTCGAAGATCGTTAGCTTGATCATGTCTTTCTCTACCTTTATGTTAATTTCTTCGGTCTCTCTTGCTTTCTCCACTCTCATTCCCTCATTATTGTTCTCTTTTGGTGTCATTGCTTTGGTGCCAAGTAGTAAGCGAAAAGGTGTGAAACCCGTTGCTCTTGACACTGTGGTATTGCGTGACCAGATCACTTTCGGCAATTCATCCGTCCATTTGCCTTTTTTGATCATATAAACACTTTTTGATTCCCGAAAATATCAGCCCGTTCGCTCTTTCAACAGCTCCATTAGACCGAGGTGATAAACTAAAGAGAACTTCACATGAGTGCCCAGAGTTCTACAGTATTCCTTCAAAGAGTAGCAGTCATTGCTTCCCATTATCAATGGTCAGCTCCCTTGGTACCCCAAATCTGCAGATTATGTTTTGCCAGAAGATTTTCTGGATTGTTGGTGCTGTGATATTCGCCAATGCCTTTGCTTCCACCCACTTGGTGAAGTAATCAACCGCTACGGCTGCAAACTTGTAGTTTCCTTAAGCTATCGGTAATGGGCCGACCAGATCCATTCCCCACCTTTGCAAAGGCCATGATGGAGGAATTAGATGAACTAGCATGGATGGCAAGTTTTGCTGATTCGCTATTTTTTGACATGCTTCACATTATTGAACAAGCTTCTTTGCATCAATGCTTATAGAAGGCTAGTAAAATCCTTGCTTTTTTGCTTTGCTTTGCTTTGCTTGCTAGAGTTCTTGTGCCTATGTGTGCACCACATAATTCACTATGGATTTCCTTGAGAAGTTCTAGACCATTTTCGGAGGTTATGCATCTCAACCATGGTTCGGTAACACGAGACTTATAGAGTTCTCCATCAACTACAGCATAGCCCCTTGCCCTTTGCTTTAGCCTTTTTTCGTCCAATTCGTCTTTTGGTTCATAGTGACCCCTCAAGTATGCCATGATTTCGGCTCTTCAATCGCGAGTTTCCACAATGTTCACAATTTTTGGCTTTGGTTCTTTGATGGACGGTTCTTTGATGATTTCGAAGAACACGTCTGGAGGCATTGCATGATTTTTGGCTGCTGCTTTCGCCAATTTGTCTGCTTTGTCATTGTCGTCTCTTGGTATGTGCTGAACTGAATAGCCCTTAGTGCCTTTCCATCTCTCTAACCTTCTCGAGGTACTTGATCAAAATAGGGTTTCTTGCTTTGCTCTCTTTCTCAATATGTTCCTGATTGACTTTGGAGTCTGTCTTGATGATGAAGGTTCGCTGACTTAGAGCTTTCGTCTGTCTTAGGGCTAGAAGTAGAGCTTCATATTCGGTTTGTATTGTTTGTAGAGTGCACATCATACGCGAAGACGAGCTGAGCAGCGTATCTTATCACGATTCCTGCTGGAGATGTTACGATTGCAGATATTCCAACTCCTTTATCGCACCAAGCCCCATCACAATGCACCACCCATGGCGTGCCTATATCTTCACCAGGATAATAAGTTCGCGTTGTCCAGTCCATGACGAAATTTGCCAAGCCTTGCGATTTGATTGCACTTATTCTTTTGAAATCGATAGTGTATTCTGATAGTTCAACAGCTCATTTGATGATTCAGGTTGATGCTTCTTTATTCATGAATTCAGCGGTTGATTCATGATAGCCCTTATTCTGTGACCCTCGAAGTAATGTCCTAATTTTCTTGTGGTCATCATGACTGCATATGCTATCTTTTCCAACTCAGAGTAGAAAAGTTTGGATCCTGAGAGAGCTTCAAAGAAAAATATACCGGAATTTGTTTGAGTTTCCCTTCTTTCTCTTGTACTAGTACAACACCTACAACTGAATTTGAAGTAGACAAGTACAATAGGAGCGGTGATTTAGGCTTTGGAGGGCATAGTTTGGTCATATTTGACAGATAATCTTTGAGCTCTTGGAAAGCTTACTTCTGAGATTTGGACCACTGAAAGTTCTTTGAACTTCGGAGAACTTGAAAGAAAGGCAGGCTTCTCTCTATAGCTCTGGGAATGAACCTAATGAGAGCGGCAACTCTCCCTATCAATTTTTGCACATCTTTCACTAAAATAGGATCTTGCATCTCTACTAGAGCCTTGATTTTATCAGGGTTCGCCTCGATACCGTTTGTCGAAACCAAGCATCCCAGAACTCCCCCCTTATGAATGTCGAAAATGCACTTTTCGGGATTCAGCTTCAGATTGATTGCTCTGAGATTTGCGAATGTTTCTGCTAAGTCGCTGATGTGGTCTCTTCTCTGAATGTTTTTGACCACTATATCAGCGACATATGCTAGAATGTTTCTCTTAAGCTGGGGATGGAGAACTATTGATATCATCCTTGAAAATGTGCATTTTGCATTCTCTTTAGCCCTTCTGGCATTCTGACGAAGCAGAAGGTTCCGAAAGGTGTCATGAAACTTGTTTTCTCCTCGTCTTCTCTTCACACTCTTATTTGATGATATCCCGAGTGTTGACAGTCCTCAAAACAAAGTTTCGACCGTCAAAACCTCGGGTTCGAGAGGAGTATACAACAAGTTTCATGCACATTTTTTATACTAATAAAGTTCCACGAGTTATGTTGCAATTTTATGGATAGGTACACATTTAGGGGGGGGAGGAACCAACGTGCCACACAAGCTAGGCACGGCCGCACCACTAGGCACGGCCGGCCCTGCAGGTATGGCCGACCTGGCTGGCGCGGCTGGCCAAGCTAGGTGTGGCCGCACCTGCCCCGTGCCACGTCTCTGGTCCAAGTCAAGTCCTTCCCCGCGTGCACAACTTGGATGTACAAGATTGATCAAGGAAATGTCGGTTTTATCGAATGGATGAAGTTGTGATCACTTGGACCAATGGGTCCACCTCTCCGGCCGATCAACCGCCACAACCGTCATTCCAAAACCATCTTAAGCGTCCCTGGTCAAAGGCGGTTCATCCCACGGCATAGAGGTGGGCTGGCCGCACCTAGAGGGCCGTCCGCACCTCCCAACCGCCGTGCCAACCGAAACTAACTCAATTTACCGACCTTCAACTGCCTCAGGAGTAAGGATCAAGAGCATCCATGTCAAGATGTGGTAGATCATAGGGTCGACTGCACCTCCGCATCCGACCGCACCTATGAAAATGGGCCCATGCACTCAACCGACCTCACTTACTTATAAAAGGAGCCTCACACCCGCTGGATTGAACACACAGTGCTGGAGCATCTCATTTCCACTCTTTTGTTCACTTAGAGTAGCATAAGTGTAGCTTGAGAGTTAGAGTTGAGTCGAGCTAGTCTCAGGGTTCCGGAGTAGTCTTCTTCAGAGTTTCGGTATTGCTCTTGTATCCTTTCTTTGTTTAGACTCAAGTACAATTTAAGTTATCTTTCTATCTTACTTTTCGAGTCAATTACATTCAACTTTTACTTTGCTCTAGAAGATTTATTCTTGGTTTAGACTAAAGTTAGTTTAGTCTTGGTTAGCATAGCTCTCTTGAACCCTATAGTGTTGTGGTCGTTCTTCGCTTGATCTTCGGTGTTTCACAAGAGAGAGAGACCTTCCTTCGCGGTACCCGGGGAAAGGTTCTTTGGTTCGTTGCGAGCATGGTGCTCAGAGCTTACCTTAGTCTTAGATTGTTGTCCCACACAACAGAATAGTTGTGGTACCCTAAGGAGGTGACAGCTCTGGACGGGCTTTGTAGTCCACCACGTTAGTTTGGGCCGGTAGGATTCAGCGCGTCGTCGTCCTCCCTTCTCATCCCAGTCTGAGGGTACTGCTTTGCATGCCCCTGCAGCACTAAAAGAGCTTGTTAAGTTAGCTTGCCTTGGTTATCCTTTGCTTTAGACCTTTGCCTAGAGTTTACAAGAATAGATAGATTGTGTTAAGATCCTTTCTCGTCTCATTGTCCTCCCAGCTCGCTATCCTCTCTAGTCTTTTTTCTAGATCTCCTAGTGTGTGTCAAGTTATCCCCGAATATCTTTATTCGTTATCCCCCGCTATAGCTCTTTACCAAGTCTTGGTTATTCTCCACTGTTTATTCAATCACCTTTGTTGAAGTGCCTCCACGGGAAAATATAAATACGATAACCCGAATACCACTACGTGAAGTGCTACAACGGTAATCCGTGCGCTTGCAGACCTTTCTGTGATCGTGTGTTTTACGCCCAATGTTCCTTAGCTCCATTACTAGGTACAAGCGTAGTGGTGAGGCTGAGGAGTGTCAACAAGCATTTTTGGCGCCGTTGCGGGGGAGGAAATAGGCATAAGATATCGTTTAAACATTGTGGTAGAATTATCAAGGTTCGTTGAACCACTATTTTAGGGGGTTTACCCTTACTCTACTCTCGTGTACGCAGAGTAGTGCATGACCGGTTTCGACCTATCGTCCAACTTCAACGACCACCTGGAGTCACTTGTGAGGAGAGTGCGACCCCCATGTCCTCATACCTCAGAAGTTTCTCTCGACTCAAGAGACGAACACCGTCGATCCCGTAGACAAAACCTCGTCAGCACCAATAGCCCAGAGGACGATCTGCGAGTTTTCCGCCCCCTCCAACACTAATGTCCCTACCGTACCAACCACAATGGCGGGAGACCGAAACTTTGAACTCAAGCCGGCGTTGATCAACATGGTGCAAGCAAATCCGTTCTCCAGCAAGCCTATAGAAGATGCCAAGCCGGTGTGTAGGACTTTCACTCTCCGTGGAGTGACGGATGACGCCATCTGAATTCTCCTATTTCTATTCTCATTGCTCGGGAAGGCAAAGCAATGGTTTTATGCGGAGTGAGATGCCATAAACACATGTGATAAGTGATCAAAGGCATTTCTCGCGAAGTTCTTCTCGGTGGGCAAAACCAATGCCCTCCGCAAGAATTTCAGGTTTCCAGCAACATAGTGATGAGAGCATCCCAGAAGTATGGGAACACTTCCAGGAGTACATCACCGCGTGCCCACAACATGGCATGCACGGGTGGTTCTTAATTCAAACCTTCTATCACGGGCTCAAGTGTACGTCTCGTGAGCACCTAGATGCAGCTGCTGGAGGAGCCTTCTTCTCGCTACAAGTACCAGCCGCTAAGGAATTAATCGAGAAGATGGTGGCAAATCAAGGTTGGGATGGAGATCGTCTCCAACCCTGTACCCGCGGTGTACACCAAGTCGATGGAATCGATATGATCACTGCTAAGATGGAACTCCTCATGAAAAAATTGGAGGCATCAACCAACATGGAAACCGCTAAGAGTATGGACGCACACATGATGTGCGAAGTTTGCGGCAATATGGGTCATTCGGGCAATGATTGTCTCGAGACAAGGGAAGAAGCCAACTTCATCAACAATGGAAACAACAATGGGTTCCACAACAACAACTATAACGATCAAGGGTGGAACTCGAGGCTCGACTTCCCGTTCAACAATCAAAATGGAAGTAACTATTCTAACTCTTTCAATAATCAGCCTTCCAATAAAGATCTTGTCTTTGGACAAGCTAGAATTACTAAAAGTTTAAAGAAGAAGCTAGACGCCAATGAGAAAGTTCTCGAAAATCTTAATTCCACCATAGAATCCTTCACCTCTACCAGGAAGAATCAGCTTAGCTTTAATAAAATGATGGAAACTCAACTAGCTCAGCTTGCTGCTTCTTTACCTTCTTCTGAGTCGGGTGGAATCCCGGGGCAACCCGAGCCTACCCGAGGGCATGTTAGCACCATATCCACCAGATGGGGTAAGCCATCTAGAAGGACATATGCACCTAACCATGTAGGGAAGCCTATACACCAAATCCAAGACCCATGGGACGAATCAGCAGTCTTGCACAAGAAAGACAATGGATATCCGAGCATCACGTGCACGATCTACTACCAAAAGATCAAGAATGCTCTTTGTGACCTTGGAGAAAGTGTCAACCTTATGCCCAAAGCCATGTTTGTGGCGTTAGGATATCCGGCTATCTCTCCGACGACGATGACAGTCCAACTTGCTGACTCATCAATCAAATATCCAGAGGGCATAGTAGAAAATCTCTTGGTGAATGTCAAAGGCTCGAATATCTTTGTGGATTTGGTGGTCTTCGACACACAAGAAGAAATTCCGCTTATTCTCGGGCGACCATTCCTAAGAGATGTCAATGCAAGGATTGATGTCGGAGCCGGAAAGATCCAATTCCACATAGGGCGAAGGAACAAGACATTCAAATTCTGAGCGAAAGAAG
Source organism: Cenchrus americanus (assembly GCA_947561735.1). Classification (NCBI taxonomy): domain Eukaryota; kingdom Viridiplantae; phylum Streptophyta; class Magnoliopsida; order Poales; family Poaceae; genus Cenchrus; species Cenchrus americanus. The sequence continues at coordinate 141,973,157 of OX387240.1, forward strand.
AAGAATGTTACCTAGTGAAAGATGAGGAAGCTAGAGGGTGGAGGAAGCCACGAACACAATACAAGAAAGAAAAGGTAGCCCCAACCAAGCCTAAGGTGGATAGCCTCATTACAACAATGAGGAAGCATTGGGAGCATGACAAGGCATTCAACAGGCACCACCAACCCATGAAGTCAAAGGCAATCAACAAGGATAAAGGGGAAAAGAAGACGGAAATCAAGAACATCCCCGCCAAAGCCTCACCAACTTCATCGCCACCAAAGAAAACAAAAAAGGTGTGGCGAGTGAAGAGAGCATCATCCGAGTCTTCCACTCCGGGACCAGATGATCCCATGATCAATTGAGCAACTGGAGGAGTCCCGCTCACGGAGTCTAAACGACGAGCCCTCACAAAGAGGTAAACCGGTATTTATCTCATGTTTCCCTTTCAATCCTTTTATTTCGTGCATCAATCATGTTTAGATTTCAAATTGGTTATCATCATTGCATTTAGTAAGTAAACAAGGCTTAGAAAAGAAGTTTTGGAGTTTTTTGGTGATATGGCCGAACCTAGAGGTACGACCGTACCTCCCCTCGACAAAATTTTTGTGCAGGATGTTTTCAAAAGGGAACACGAGTGCCTAGGAAAAATTTAGTAGGGCCGACCGTACCAAGTGATATGGTCATACTTATGATTTTTCACAAACCCATCTAGACAACCACTACAAGCGTCCGCGTGCTCATCCCATCACCAAAATGAAGACAAGCCAACCAGAGAGCCAAAATTTAGCTTGGGGGAGACCCCATTTTCAATCAAGGAAGGTATGTCCATCCAAACTACTCTTTTACATTTTGTTTATCTCTTTTGAATAAAAGAAAAATGTTTGCCTCAACAATGTGCTTGGAATCTTGTCTATACCCTCACTTTGGAAATGATGAATGGTTGCTAATTTAAAACTTTGCAAGAACCTAGTGCACATATTTGTGCTCTATGCCTTTTTGAATTTATTGGTATATTTTGAGACAAGAGCCTGGAATAAAACTTTGTGGGACGCAAATGCTTATGACCAAATCTAGGTTGTTGACTAGTATGATATGGTGCGACAATGTTGATCTACTCTATCTCAAAGTATGGTGAAATCTCAGACGATTTCCGTCGGGGACAGCTACGGGGGTCCCCTAAATGACCAGGGGAAAACCCATTTTCTTTCGCAAAATAACAAAACACAAACAATCCCACAAATCATAAATCACACCCAAGACAATCACGGCCCGATGGCAGGGGCCCACGGTCCTAGCAACCTCAGCGGCCCACCAAAACGATTGGCCCCGACACCCCTCGAGCGAAACCCCGCTTCGCTCGAGGGGTACGCCGTCGTACCACAAAGACTCCGCCTCGCTTGAGGGCTGGGCGCCCCCCTTGGGTGAGACTCCGTCTCGCTTGAGGGCTGGACGCCCCCCCGGGTGAGAGTCCACCTCGCTCGAGGGCCGGACGCCCCCTCGGGTGAGACTCCGTCTCGCTCGAGCGCCGGACGCCGCCTCGGGCGGGATTCCTCCTCGCTCGAGGCTCTCGCGGGCTCGCCGCTCCCGCACCCACTACCCCGACTGGGGCATTTAATGTTCTGATGCAATGCAGGTGCCCGAGTCAAAGATGAATCCACGCCATGCCGACCCTCTGACACCGCCTGGGAATCATATCCCGGCACTGTTTCACCAACCCTCCCGGTGAGGCCATCCCCGCCCTTGTACGACACTGTGCGGTAAGGCCAGTGTCAGCTCCGTGACACTGTGCCGCCCACTCTTGTACGGCCCGCACGCCGCACCCTCGAAAGAGGACGGTGGAACCCTCGAAAAGGGTATGGATATCTGTCTCGCGCCCTCACAGGACGACACCGTGTCGTCAAACCAGTGAGGCGCATCTCCTCCGTCGCCATCGGCCCTATGCGGCCATCCCCGCTGCCATGCCACCATCTCGGGCAATGTAGCACCATCCCTGGCGCTGTGGGAGTCCAGGACGACAAGACGCTGCCACGCCCGCCACTGTGCGACCGCCGGCCTTCCTTCAGCCCGACCCTTGAGCTGATGCACGCATGACGACGAGAAGAGAAGCTCCCACACCTCCACCCTTGAAGCTGCTCCTAAATGGACACCGGACACGCCGTGATGCTCTGCCAAACGCAAGATTCGCTAGGACGACCGTCTGCTCCATGGCGTTGTAAACCATACCACCACACGTAGTTGAAACTGTGCGGCACGATTGTAAACTGCCTCCCCTTGGCCTATAAAAGGAGGAGGCAGTCCCCCGGCCGCAGGGGGGCGACGGGGAGCATACACTCACACGCTTTTCGCCTTCACCACGATATTGGAACCACGCCTCAATCAAACCTCAGGGACCTGGAGGCCCTGCCTCCTCTCCCGCCTCGCTTGTAGCTCCCCTCTGCAAGCACCACGGTGCAACGCAATACAGTGCCCGCACACCCCTGCTGATGGACGTACGCCCCCGGCCGGAACCAGGATAAACTCGTGTCACTAGTTGCTTAGCACCGGCATCGAGAGATAGATCTCAGCACTCGTACTAGTTAGTGTCGGGACTACTTTCCGCACCGACAGTTGGTGTGCCAGGTAGGGGCTGTGCTGAAGATCAGCTTTCCACCAGCCATCTCGATGGTGATCCGCACCAAATACAGGTTCCAGAGGTACTCCATGGGCAGCTCGGACCCCCTTTCCGCCGGATTCGAAATCCAGTTCGGGAGCCTGAACTTCCAGGCCACGGGGAACGGCTACCTCATGTGCATCACCAACTGTGCCGAGCTCCACCTGTGGCGGTCGACCGGGCCAGTACCGGTTCCCGTCACACCCGCTGCTAACGCCCCAGCGCCCGCCCAAGTGGACATTGTGGGCCCTTCAGCACCCCGACGTCAACGGCGCTCTAGCCAGCGCTCACGCCAAGCGCGGATGGAATGATGTCGGGCCGCGCGCGTTGCCTCACAACGCGACGCACCTAACAGCAAGATGGCGGCGGCGCCCATGGACGAGCGCGTGGCTCTCGAGCCGCGGTTCCCCCACGGGATGCGCAACGCCACGACAGCTTACGCCTCGTCCGCCAGCACCGATGTGGTGGCGTACGAGGACCTTCCCGGGCACCACCTCCTGGCGGTCAAGAACCTCATCTCCACCACCAACGACGAGTCATACCACGGCTCCGCCAGCGAGCTGCCACCCATGACCTCGTATGGGTACGCAGAGTGGGACTTCTCCGGCGTGCCGGACCCAATGATTTTCCAGCGGTTCCCCAAAGCCGCGGACTACTGATTTCGCTGCTCCGACGACTCCAGTGCCGGGAGCTATGACCCCGCGCGTGAGTGCTTTGTGGTGGTCGTTGATGACCAGGGCGATGGCACCAGGGAGGCGGGGGCTGGTGACGGAGAAGCCCCTCAAAACTCGGGGGCCGGTGTTCCCCGGATCTCGGGGTTGAGCACACCCCCCGCCTCGCCGGTGAGAGGCGCTGACATCCATGCACAACTAGCTCAAGCGCGCGAGCTCGAGGCTAAGCTCGCAGAGGAGTACCGCGCGGTATGACTGCTTCGTGCCTCCATCACTGGGAGGCTTCCGTGCGCGGTGAACGCGCGCGCGAGCTGGGCAAGCAGGCCCGCAAGAGCATTAACGCCGACTTCAACGTAAGTGACCCGAACACGCCCCCGCGAGCGAGTCAGAAGCTCATCGCAGCTGCGACGTTGCTGCGAGCCAAGCCCGCTCCCTCTACACCTGAGGCACATAACCTGCACCGTGAGGCGCAGGCGCTCATCGAGCAGGCGGCCGTGCAGCAGGCCAAAAGCTCGGCATCCCGCATATGCCAGTAGGGCAGTGCACGAGATGACGGCGGCGCCCAAGGCCTGGAAGCGTCTATTCACGCAGGTGGCGCTGTAGGGCAACTAGCCAACCAGGGTTGAACGCCGGTCAGGGAGTGAATGCTTGATACGCGTGGACGGGCCCAGGACGGCGACGCCCGCAACGTCATCAACGCCCGCCGAACGGGCAATGCTGAGGCACGAGCGGCAGGAGGCTACCACCCCCGGCGGGGAGGACGTTACGACAGCCGCGAGGATTGCTCGCCGACACCAGAGCCCCCAGGGACCCGTGTGTTCAGCCGGGAGATCTGTACAATGAGCTTCCATCAGCGCTTCCACCAACCCACCTCGATCGACAAATACAGGGGGGAGATGGACCCTCGTGTGTGGGTCAACGATTTTCGCCTGGCATGCTAGCTGGGCGGTGCCACCACCGACGAGGTCATCATCCGCATCCTGCCGCTGCACCTCGCGGACTCGACCCGGACGTGGCTCGAACACCTGCCACCCAGCCAGATCCATAACTGGGATGACCTGGTGCGCACGTTCGTAGGGAACTTCCAGGGCACATACGTGCACTCTGGGAACTCCTGGGACCTGCGGGCGTGCACTCAGAAGCCCGGTGAGTCGCTTCGGGACTTCATACGACGCTTCTCCAAGTGCTATACTAATCTCTCGAGCATAGCCCAGTCCGAGGTTGTGCACGACTTCCTCGAGGGCACGACCTGCCGGGACCTCGTGCGCGAGCTCGGGCGAAGGGCGAAGCCCGCTGGTCGACTCCAACAAGTTGTTCGATATCACCACCAGCTTTGCTTTCGGCGAGGAGGCAGTGGGGGCCATCTTCGACGGCAAGAAAGGCAAGCGCGTGGATGACGCGCCTGCGGAGGGCAGCAAGTCAAAGGAGCCCCAGCAGAAACACAAGCAGGGCAAGAAGGGCAAGAAGCCGTGCCGCAAGGCGCACCCGCAGGGACACGACGACGACGGGGACGAGGCCCTCGCAGTTCACCCGGCCCGAAAGGGCCCTCGAGCGGCCCCTCGAGGCCCCGGCGTGTTCAACGACATGCTAAAGAAGTCGTGCCCATACCACAAGACACCGGTCAACCACACCCTCGAGCACTGTGACATTCTCAAGAAATACTACAGTCGCGCCACCACGAAGGATGGTGAGGCCAAGAAGGATGGCAGTGACGGTGACGCCGGTGTTTTCCCGGCGGTGCAGAACGTCTTCCTCATCTTCGGGGGACCGACCGTGGACATGTCCAACAGCCAGCGCAAGCGGGAGCGGCACGATGTCCTCACTGCAGAGAGGGCTCCCCCCTCCTTCCTCGACTGTTCGGGGGACACCGTCACCTTCAGCTGTGAGGATCACCTGAACTGCATCCCCAATCCAGGCCGGTACCCGCTGGTCGTCGATCTGGTCATCGACAATGCGTGGTTCTCCAAGGTGCTGATGGACGGAGGCAGCAACCTCAATATCCTCTACGCGCACACCCTATGGTTGATGGGGATCGGGTTCGACCAGCTGCGACCCAGCACGACGCCGTTTCATGGCATCGTGCCGGGCAAGCGCGTCCAGCCCCTCGGGCAGATCGATTTGCCGGTTTGGTTCGACACGCCGGACAATTTCCACAAGGAAACGCTCACCTTCGAGGTGGTGGGGTTCAGGGGCGCATACCACGCCATCCTTGGGCAGCCGGTCTACGCCAAGTTCATGGCGGTCCCGAACTACACGTACCTCAAGATGAAAATTCCGGGCCAAAGGGTATCATCACCATGGGCTCGTCGATCGAGCATGTGTTCGACAGCAACGTCGAGTGCGTGGAGCACACTGAGGCGCTGGTGCTTGACGAGGCGCTCGTCGCAAGCATGGAGAAGTTGGTCAACGAGGACCTCAACTCCTCTGCCAAGCACGCAGGCAGCTTTGAGTCTGCCGGGCAGACCAAGGAGGTGCCCCTCCACCCTGCTGCCCCTGAGGGAAAGGCGTTGATGGTCAGTTCCACCCTCGACCCAAAATAGGAAGTGGTGCTCGTCGACTTTCTCTGCGCCAATGCCGACATCTTTGCGTGGAGCCCCTCGGATATGCCAGGCATCCTGAGGGAGGTCGCCTAGCACTCCCTTGATATCCTACCTCACTCCCGAGACGTGCAAAAATGGCTGCGACGCTTTGACGAAGAGCTGCACAGGGCAATCGGAGCGGAGCTGCGGAAGCTCCTCGAGGCCGGATTCATCAAGGAAGTCTTTCACCCTATGTGCCTAGCTAATCTTGTACTAGTCAACAAAAATAATGGGAAGTAGAGGATGTGTGTAGATTACCCTTGTTTGAATAAAGCATGTCCCAAAGTTCCTTTTCCTTTGCCATGAATTGATCAAATCGTTGACTCAACTGCATGGTGTGAGCTTTTGTGTTTCCTTGACGCCTATTCCGGGTACCACCAAATAAAGATGAAAGAGTCTGACCAGCTCGCGACTTCCTTCATCACGCCGTTCGGATGTTCTGCTACGTGACAATGCTGTTTGGCATTCGAAATGCGGGCGCTACATACCAGCGATGCATGCAGCACGTCTTCGGAGATCACATCGGGCGGACCGTTGAGGCTTACGTAGACGACATAGTCGTAAAGACCAGGAAGGCGGATGACCTGGTTAATGACCTACACATCGCATTCGATTGCTTGGGGGCCAACAGGGTGAAACTGAACCCCGAAAAGTGTGTCTTCGGGGTGCCGCGTGGCATGTTGTTGGGGTATATCATTTCCCAGCGAGGGATCGAGCCCAACCCCGAGTAAGTCGCAGCCGTCAACCGGATGGGCTCAATTCGAGACCTCAAGGGGGTCCAGAAGGTGCTAGGGTGCCTCGCCGCCTTGAGCCGCTTCATTTCGTGGCTCGGCGAAAAGGTCTTGCCCCTCTACCGGCTCCTGAAGAAGCATGAGCGTTTCTCCTGGACTGTCGAGGCCCGGGAGGTGCTGGATAAACTCAAGGCCACCCTCGCCCATGCACCAATCTTAACACCGCCCCAGGGTGGCGAGCCTCTGTACCTCTACGTCACCGCAACCACCCAGGTGGCGAGCTCCGTCATCGTGGTAGAACGTACGGAGGAAGGGCACGCCCTACCGGTCCAAAGGCCGGTGTACTACATCAGCGAGGTGTTATCTGAGACCAAGGCACGATATCCACAGATCCAGAAGCTACTCTACATGGTAGTGCTCGTGCGGCGCAAGCTGCGGCACTACTTCGAGGCTCACCTGATCACGGTGGTCTCCTCGTTCCCGTTGGGGGAGATCCTCAGCAACCCGAACGCAGTGGGCAGGATCGCCAAGTGGTCTGTGGAGCTTATGGGAGAGACGCTCGCCTACGCGCCGCGTAAGGTGATCAAGTCCCATATCCTAGCGGATTTCGTCGCCGAGTGGACAGACACACAGCTGTCGCTGCCACAAATCCGGGCCGAGTGCTGGACCCTCTACTTCAACGGGTCAGTGATGAAGACAGGGGTAGGCGCGGGCCTGCTCTTCATCTCACCCCTCGGGGAACACATGAGATACGCGGTACGCCTACATTTCCCCGCGTCAAACAACATGGCAGAGTACGAGGCCCTCCTTTGCGGCCTCCGAATCGCCATCGAAACAGGCATCAAACGCCTCGACGTCAGGGGAGACTCGCAACTCGTGATTGACCAAGTCATGAATGTGATAGAACCACTCAAATTAATTCCATATTATTGCCTAAACCACTCCTCTTGGCCATTAAGCAATAATATAGAAGTAACTTGTCGTCTCTGCCGAGTCAAACCCAGTAAATCACTTACATCACAGGATCGACAATTGTACATCAAAACTTACATGAAGGCAAGTCCAAAGATAAACAAGTCACAAATTATTACACAACATCCTTCAAAGGTTCATTATTACAAACCAAGTCTTTTGCAGGAAGCTAAATGGTTCAGAGTTCGAAACACAGTGGAAATAAAGTACTAAACGGCATAAGCAACATCACACGAGGCCAACTGTGATGCCACTAAGCACTGTCATCCTCCCACTCGTACTCCCAACCGGGTGGGAGAGAACCTGGCCACGGAAAGACATCATCACACACATCATCACCTGAAAAACATCAACAAAGCAAGACTGAGTATACTAATACTCACCAAGACTTAACTGTCGGGTGATTGGAAAATCACCAACTCTCTAGACATGCAAGGCTTTATGGCTGGTGGGTTGTTTTGCTGAAAAGTAACAAAGAGTATGTCCTTACTTTCAATTTTTAGCTCCAAATTCTAATCATTTAACCATTACTAGATTAGCCAACTAATTCAAGCATGAGTTGTACAATACAAATTAAACAAGTATACAAGTTCCTTCTCAATTCCATCATTAAGGGACATAGAGTGGATGGTTAAGTAGTCTCAGATAACGGTGAGAGGCCGACGATCGATTGATTAGTAACTTTGCAAGGTGGACCTAAACATACGGGAGAATGCATATCCCAAAAATGCCAAATAAAACCAAAGGGGTGGGGTATACACCAACCAGGCGGTTCCCAACCGTCCTCAGTTTGGGATCAAGTCCACAGTCCCTGGTACAAGGTTATCCAGTCACGGTATCTGACCGCCCGGATCCACACATGTACCACTGCCTAATACCTGGGGATCACTCCCGGGTTTAGTGGTATAGAGTTCCCTTGCCGAAGCAGGAAAGTACTAGGCTTACCGGTCCCATTCCCGACAAATGCTTAGTATGTTCAAAAGCTCAACCACTGACATCTATTGACCGGAGTCGGTCCCATGCTCTTACCACATGAGCAGATAAGTTTAACATTCTTATGATTCCAACATAAGAGACCTATAGATCGCGAGTGACGGTCATCACTCGACTTCTACCGTGGTCCTAAGCATAGCAACTAGCGACCTAACATGCTATTATTTGAACATAGGAACCTAGGATCATGCATCTATGGTTTTCAATTCAACTCATGAACGTAAATGCACAAGCATCACATAAAAAAAATTTGCAGGAGTTAACAAAGGTAGGTTATGCTCCGGGGCTTGCCTTCACTGGCGAAGTTAGAAGTGAGATCCTCCGAACTTTGGTTCGGGTCTTGCTGCACTTCCACCCCGTTCATTTCCCCCTCAGCTGGTTCCCCTTCAGACTGAGGCACCAGCTCGTAGATTCCGTCGGGAAGTTCTATACGATATGAAGATGCATTATGATTCAAGTATTCAAACTTAAGAAATTAAATTCAGTTCTGCATTTAAAGATAAACATAGGGTGTTTTGTTGGCCATATTCACCTTAATAAGTTTTTAGTAAACTTTCCTTCACCAAGGATAAGTGGATGGGTGTGAAACTCTATTATTGTTCGATGGAAATTGTGTACATATATAAGTTCATTAGTTAAGTAAACTTCACTAAGGTGATTTGGGGTTCTTGAGAGGTGAATTGACAAATCCCATGTTTTTAGTTTAAGTTGCAAACCAGAATATTTCTGTTCTCCACTTGTTCCATTCATTTAAAGCTTGATTACTTAGGAATTTAATTCTGGTAAATATACAAACAAACTGACCAAGAGGCTTTACCAACATGCATACATCAGCAAAAATGAGGTAAAACAAAGCTACAGGATAAATATGATAAATAGAACAAGATTAAGCTACTAGGAGCATGACTAATCACAAATTAAAATATACATAGGATTTGAGGCTATAACTTGGCACACAACATGATAAAGACATATTTAGCTCACAGACCAAAAATTGGGTCCATAACTGCAGCAGAAATATGGATTTGAATTTAACTCAAACTAATCACCATAAATTAGCAGAACAATCTGCACATGCCAACAATTCATCTCTGATTTATTACAAATACTATTAAGCATTGCAGAGCTACAGCAGAAAATTGGAGGGCATTTGATCAACAGATAATTTTAAACAATTCATAAATGGAGATAGGCTAAAATCAATATAAATTCATAACTGAAGATATACACATAATTTAAGTGCCATTTATCTACACAATGCCAGGAATGATAACAAGAGCAGCATATCCAAAATTCACATCCATAGCATTTATATATTTCAAGTTATTTCAATTTTACTCAAACTGATCAATTCAAAATCATTTAAAAACCACACTGAATTTTGAAAACTTCCTTTCTAGAAAGGTTAGGTTTCTTCACAAGGATTACGGAACAGTTGAGTTTGTATTTTTTCTGATTTTCCTATTATTTACTACGCAATTTACAAGATTCAGGATTTTGAATCTAGGGTATAAGATTCCTTTCACAATTAGACCCCCGGTTCCTTTGCTTAGGCCCTTGGAAAGATTGAAATCCTCGCATGGAGGTCCCAGGCGGCAGAGCAACGCCGGCCTGCGGCGAGGAAGGGCCGGACTCCGGTGAGTGAGCGGCTAGGGTGGGGGTTGGACTCACCCTTGGTCGATTGGTGGGGTCGGCTTGGCCGGAAACGACTCCGGCGATGGCCGGCGGCGAGGAGGGCGGCGATCGGCCGCTGCGGCCGCAATGCCGGCGAGCAGGCGGATAGGCCGGCCAATGCACGTGCACGGGATGGTCTAAGGGGTGCGGGTGGAGGCTAATGTGGTGCTTGAACTTGAGGAGGGGCGGTGGACGGTGGGGCGCACCAGCGAGCTTCGGCCGGCGACGACGGCAGAAGCGGTGGGGCGGCTTTGAGCTGCACCCAAGCTAATGCGAGGGAGGAGGGAGTGTGTGGCGCACGCAGGAGGGGCGCCTCACATGGGCCCACCGGTTGGCCAGCTGAAGCGCATGCAGCGCGTTGCTGCCGTGGCACGGTCACCGGGCCCGCCCGGGGCGCGGGGCCACTTGGTCGGGTGTGGGGGAGGGCGCCGGCATGCATCGTGTGCCCACGGCGTCAGCGTACGGCCGAAAGTACGTCGGCCGGGTTGGGAACGTCGAGGCGCACCGACGTCGCGACGTCACGACCAGAGCGCGCGGGCGCGCTCGACGTTTCAGAGTAGCCCTATTCAACAGGCTTAAACAATGAAAAGTGGAACTAAACTTCAAAATCTCCCAAAATAAAAGTTGTAGAATAGACAACCAGCTTTAACTTTCACAAAGGCCGACCTACCAAATTCTCAACAGATTTGGAGATAAACTTGCTCAAAGTTGCAGATTTTTATGTCTCGGTCAAACTGTTCAGCAGAGCTTTGACTGGGTTTTTGAGGGTCCAAACCTCAAAATTTGAAATGACAGTAATTGAATGAAATGTGTTCTCAGAAAAACTGAGCAACTTTGGAATTGGCCGATTTTGAAGTTCTATAGTGAAATTTGGAGAACGTGCAAGAAAACCAAATCAGCCTTTAAGGAGCACTTAGGATTTGACCGCGGTTTGGGATTTAGACCAAGGTCTTTTGTGCAAATATGTGACCAAACATGTAAAACATGCCTAGAGGCTAACTAACCTTGATTAGTATAGCTAGGTAATGTCATTAGCACAATTAAACATCAGGGATGTTACAACCTACCCCCCTTAACACGGATCTCGTCCCGAGATCGGAATTTAAAGACAAAGGTTCGGAAAGACACTTACGATTTTGGAATTGTAACAATCCCGTATAATGAGTGTTAAGGTAGTGTTCAGTTTCCCATGTATCTTCTTCTTCTATATGATGACTCTATAAGATATGGTACATGGTCACTGATTTTCTCCTTGTTTTTCTTTCCTTAGTGTCAAGAATCCGTATAGGATGTTTGACCAGAGAAAGATCTGGTTGTATCCAAGCGTTGGCTTCATTGATAACCCTCATTTCAGGTTCATGGGCACACTTCCTTAATTGAGACACGTAGAACATGTTGTGGATAGCAGCAAACCGCTCAGGTAGGCGAATGCAATAAGCAACTGGTCCACAGCTTTCCGTAATCGCATAAGGACCAATGTATCTTGGAGCCAATTTCCCTTTCACTCTAAATCTTTGTTGGTGAAACTCTCAAATACACCTTTTCACCAACGTGGTATTCCCTTACGGCTTTTCCCTTGTCATAGTAACTCTTTTGTCTCATCTGTGCGCCTTTTAAGTTTTCTTTTATCACTTCAACCCTCTCTTCGACTTCTTTCACTAAATTTGGACCAAAGAACTTCCGCTCTCCCACTTGAGACCAGTTCAAAGGGGTGCGGCATCTTCGCCCATAAAGAGCTTCAAAAGGTGCCATCTTCAAGCTAGCTTGATAGCTATTATTGTAAGAAAATTCTGCCAAGGCCAAGCATTTGTCCCAACTTTTGTCAAAGTGAATGATACATGCCCGAAGCATGTCTTCGACAATTTGGTTGACTCTTTCTGTCTGTCCATCCGTCTGAGGATGATAGGCGGAACTACGGATTAACTTTGTTCCCAAGTTTTCGTGTAACTGTTCCCAGAAACGAGCTATAAACTGAGGACCTCGATCAGAAATGATGGTCTTTGGGATTCCATGCAATCGCACTATGCGATCAAGATAGATCTCTGCATAGTCTTTGGCTGAGTAAGTGCTGTTGACAGCGATGAAATGTGCAGTCTTGGTTAACCTATCCACCACGACCCAGATAGAATCGTGATTCCTGGACGTGAGTGGCAATCCTACAATGAAGTCCATACTGATGTCATCCCATTTCCAAGAAGGTATGGGCAAAGGTTGGAGAGTACCCACTATTTTTAAATGGCTTGCTTTGATTTTGGAACATGTGTCGCACTCAGAAACATATTTTGCTATGTCGACCTTCATGTTGGGCCACCAAAAATTCCCTTTCAAGTCTTGGTACATTTTTCTACTCCCAGGGTGAATCGAGAATTTGGAGAGATGAGCCTCATCCAAAATTTCTTTCTTGAGGGTAGGATCTTCTGGAAGAACTAGACGCTGCCCAAACCAAATTGTACCATTTGGATCTTGTCGAAAACATGTGTATTTTGGATCATTTTGAGACAACCTCTGTTTGATGGTTTTGATTCCCTCATCATTGGCTTGAGCCATTAATAATTTATCCCACAAGACAAACTCCACCAAAATGGTATTCATCGTGCCTTGAGGAACAATTTCCAGGCTTAGTTTACTCAGCTCGCTGCACAAGGTATCCCTATATGACTCTGCGGTCAAGCAGTAGCAATGAACCTTATGGCTGAGAGCATCCGCAACTACATTTGCTTTGCCGGGGTGGTAGTGCACCTCCAGATCGTAATCCTTAATGAGCTCTAACCACCTCCATTGACGCATATTCAAATTGGCTTGGCTAAAGATATACTTGAGACTTTTGTGATCAGTGTAGATGTTGCAACGGGTTCCCATTAAGTAATGCCTCTAGATTTTCAAGGCATGAACGACCGCTGCTAACCCAAGATCGTGAGTTGGGTCATTCTTCTCATGTGGGCGAAGTGCTCTGGAAGCATAAGCAATAACTCGATTTTCTTGCATGAGGACACAACCCGGACCTGTGCCCGAGGCATCACAATAAACCTCATATGGGTTGGAGTTATCGGATTGGGCTAACACTGGGGCAGAAGTTAGGTATTGCTTTAGAGTTTGGGAAGCATTCTCGCATTTTTCATCCCACGCGAATTTGATCCCCTTCTTCAACAACTCATTCATAGGTTTGGCGATTCTGGAAAAATTTGGGACAAAGCGACGGTAATACCCAACTAACCCAAGAAAGCTTCTAATTTGATGAACGGACTTTGGTGGCTTCCAATCCATCACTTCTTGTACTTTACTTGGATCCACGGATATACCTTCATTAGAAATGGTGTGCCCTAAGAACTTAACACTATCCAACTAGAATTCGCATTTGGATAACTTGGCATAGAGTTTATGATCCCTCAATCGTTGAAGAAAAATGCGAAGATGTTCAACATGCTCTTCTTTGTTTTTGGAGTAAACCAAAATGTCATCGATGAAAACCACAATGAATTTATCTAGTTCAGACATGAACACCGAGTTCATGAGATACATGAAGTAGGCAGGTGCATTGGTGAGACCGAAGGACATAACCAGATATTCATATAGTCCATATCGTGTGGAGAAGGCAGTCTTAGGAATATCACAAGGCCGAATCTTTATCTGATGATAACCCGACCTATGATCAATTTTGGAAAAGACCTTTGCTCCATCTAGTTGATCAAATAATACATCAATGCGGGGCAGGGGGTATTTATTTTTGATAATGACTGCATTGACAGGGCGGTGGTCCACACGTAGCCTCAAACTACTGTCTTTCTTCTTAACAAAGAGAGCAGGACATCCCCAAGGAGAAGAACTCGGGCGAATGAAACCATTATCCAATAATTCCTGAAGCTGGGTCTTCAACTCAGCCAGCTCCTTGGGCGGCATACGGTAAGCTCTTTTTGAAATAGGTGCCATACCAGGCTGTAGTTCAATCACTCCTCAGAGCATGGCAAGGTGAGAACATCCAACTTGGCCTCAATAGCACGCAGCCAAGCGTCAGCCTCTAATGGTTCCTCCGCTTTGTGAAAAAGCGGTGGTTTCAGTGCAGCGAACTGAGCATAAGTAGCCACTTGTTGACAGATAACAGACGTATCCCTCTACGATCCGCAAGCGTATGGACCCCACACCTTTTTCACCACGGGATTCCCAAGGTTCATGTCAATCCGCGGAGCAAGGGGATTACAAGTGTTCAATCTACCTCTTTGCTCTAGCTACTAAAACCCTAACTACTATTATGCTAGAAAACAACTAAACTACAATAGAGAGGGTGATTAAGATATCAAGATAGGATCATGCAATCAATTAAAGACATTAAACCAATCTAATCTATCGGGGGTTGTGACCACGGTTTCGCCCTTTCCCTCCTCTCGTACTGTCACTACGCGAAGGTATTCATGACTAGACCTATGATGGACACGGCGTATTGAATGGATCCAAGGAAGCAATGGGGCCTTTACTCCCTTTACGGCATGGTAGCTAACCTTAAGCATTAAAGTATATTCAACACAAGATGATAGATAGATAAACTGACAAGGTATGATTAAATCTCAAGATCGATTACAACCCATGGACGAACAAGGAGATTACCCCATCAAGGTGCTGGACATAGCACCGTTGATCATGGTTTCCTTCCGACGGTGTCTTCCTTCTTCTCCACGTGAGGGTGCTTCCTTCGAGGTGGACGATCTCCCACCTGAGATATCCCTCCTCTCTCTCTAGCTTGTGGATGTCCTCCTGGTGCGAATGGCTCTCCCCTCCGTGAATGGCGGCGCCTCTAGGGTTTTAGGGTTGAAGATCCTTCGGGTGCAAGGAAAGGGGGGCCGAACCGACCACCGGGGTGGGCTAGGCCGGCCGGCCTGGGCTGACCGGCCCAGGCCCATCTCGGCCCGGTTCGGTCGCCCGTTCACTCTTGTGGGTCCTCAGGTGATTATGCACTTTGCCCCCTCCATTTGCATGATTTTGACGATGTCATCCTCGCGTCCAAGATGGAAGTTCTCCGCGCATTAAGTTCGGTCTTTTATGCTTCAATCCCAGGGGGTGTTCCTCGTAACACTTCGGTCCTTGCCACCATTGGAAGTGATTTCATCAAGCTCATGAACACGAACAAGACTCCGTAAATGCTCCTTTGAACTTGTTGCGAATCCGTCCTTTATGTCCATGTTTTCCTACATAAACACAACACTTCCAAATGCATGCACATAGATGAACTTGTTATATGATTAGTGTGCCTAGTGGCGGGTTAGTTCCATAATCAAATCCAAACCAAAGTGTAATGAACATGCTAGGTGTACCAAAATACACCGTCAACACCACTCTAGGATCTTCATCTTGCTGATCATTACGTCGTTGATTCATCTGCTATTGATTATGCAGGATTTGGCGCACCATATCAGCTTGAGCAAGGAGGAAGGACTGCATCGGCGTCATGTTCGTTGGGGGAGGTGGTGGCGGCAGATCGCTACCACTAGCACCACCAAACCCATGGGGAGTACCGCGTGTTGATCCCACCATCTGAAAAATTTGTAATGGAGGTTAGTCACATATCCATAATCTTGCCAATATAAGCATAAACAAGAAGAACATGTGAAAAGTTTTCCATCCATGCACAAATTTCCAGAGCAGACAGCCACACGCTCTGTCGTAGAAAATTCATATCTCGCTGCTCGATTATCGAAAGGTGCTAAATTTTGGTCAGTAGTAGAAGAATTTCATACACTACAACTTTGGTATTCAACTGAACCATGAACTTTGACGTTAGCATGCCCGAAAAATTAAAATTCCATCTGTCTGTTCAGCCTGAATTTCAAACAACAGCCAGTTACAAAAAAATCATATCTCTCAGACTGTAAAAGCAATGAGGCTGAAATTTTATGAGCATGCACACAAGGTAATTTCCAACAACTTTGGTATTCATTTCACAGCCAAGTTCTGACAATAAATAAATTCAAACTTCCCATTACAAACCGCTGCACAGCATAAACTTAGCAAGACTTCACCCTAAGTTACATAGTGGTCAACTGGTAGCATCAACTACTCAAAAGAATAATCTTCCTACATTATCCTATCCCATTCACAGACCAAAATCAGGCTACCCGTATGAGTATGGACACTAGTCTATCAACTATCTAGTGAGCACCACCACCATCCGAGGCGGCGCTAGCAGCAGGCGACCCCATATCCATCGGGTCCAGCGGTGGAGCCTCGCTATCGTCCACCATGGACTGAGTGTCGTCCGGGTCACCCTCCATAGCCCCCGGGGCTGGTGGTGGAACAGGCTGCTGCAGCATCTGGATCAACTCGTTGGCAGCCTCCAGGTCCTGGTCCATGGCCTCAAGCTGTCCTTCCATGTCCACCAGTGCCTGGAGGTGAACAAACCTCTCGTCCTTCAGCTGCTCCAACTCCTCTCACTGCTGCTCCCTCTGCTTCTGCGGCCCCACAATGGCATGGAGACGATCAGTGAGCACTTTGACCCACTGAGCGTCACGTGCCACCCAGTTGGCCTCACGGGACTCCAGCTGTCCGACCCGCAGTCGTGCCTCGGCATGGTCCCGCTCAAGGTCCATGTAGCCAAATGAGAGGGAGCGCAGGTGGTGGGTGCGCACTCCCAACTCTCCAGCGGAGTCGAGAGCAGAAGCAGTCACCGCGGTGGAAGCAGCACTGCAGAGAGCCTGTAGACGGTACAGTGCACCCTCGCGCCGAACCATCTCCTGCAGCACGTCGAGTAGGCGCATGCCGGCCAAAAGGTCGGCCATGTGCCCCATACGGTGCCTCCACACGGGGTCCTCGGGGTCCACAGCCGGCAGCAGTCCCACCAGCGAGGTAGACACCTCGTCAGGGTGTTGGTCGCAGAAGGAGTTAAGCACTCCCAAGGCGGCCACCTCCAGTGTCTCCAACAGCTGGATTCTCACGATGTCCGTGCTCAGTTCGGCCCACTCTGGGTGGTCCGGGTGGAGCTGCACGGTCACCCGAACACGGCAGCGGGGCACTCCTAGCTGCGTGGTCTCCACCGCCTCGTAGGTCGGAGGCGTAGGGTACCCTGACAAGCGAAGGGCGTCCAACAAAATGCGGGCAAACCCCTCAAGGTGCTGCCCGCGGTACGAACTGAACCGTCAGGACAAACCTCCCAGAAAAGCCGTCCAGCCATCTGCATAACAAAACTCCCACTGGTTAGCGTGAGTTAAAAGATGACATATTCTGTATAGTGCATAAAAGTGCATGTAACTCGAAAATTGTTGAGCCAAAAATTCCCAAATTTCACCAGATCCTTGCTGAGATATTAATACAGAAGTTTGGTATTCAAAAGTCGAGCTAAGAACAAAAGGAAAATGGTCGAATCGCTCAAAGTTCAGATAGGTGTCGCCCAGAAATTCCAGCCAACAGCACTCCACTAAACAGAGCATAACTCCAAATTCCTTCACTCAAAATTTTTGAATTTTGTACAGAAGAACCACAACAAGATTTAGAGCAACTTTTGTATCTAGCACTTTTCCTAGAAACTAGATCTTGGGGGCCGAAAAATTTCAGAACTGAACTGCTCCCAAAAGACAGCTAGATTAAACCTTAGGAAGAAGATCCTAACTTGAGTTTGGTTGATCCAAATTTTATGAAATTTTTACCGTATACCCTTTAGAAGATTTGGAATCTTTTCCTTAGATGATTTCTGAAGAAAACTTGTTATATTGATCAGAAAAAGAATTCCAGACTAGCAGCTTGTTCACATGATAACTAGATGGACCTTATATGCTTCTTGACAGATTTTGATCGAGTCTTGACTTCAAGTTTCAAGGTTTAAGGTTGCTGTTCACTTATGATTTTTAACATGATGCAAGCACACCTATGCATCCTCACGGACAATTCGTTGTCAACACAAAGTTAGTGCCGGTGGCACGGCATAAAATCTCTCCCTATAATAGCTAGTCGAAAGCTAAACCAAATTAGCTACCGAACCTAACGAATCGTGATTAGTGTACCTGCAAAAAGTCATAGAACATCCCGAACCTTTCATGCCATCACTCATGAAAGCGTCCACATACATTACCGTTCACTATAGAAACGGCATCCATGCATAAAGCTGCTGCATGGACAACATCCTATTTAAGAATCAGACGCGACGTGAGTGCCCATTTGAATAGGCCTCACTCATTCTTCACGGACTTTCCCGTGGTACCATCACATATGAGACACGTGACAAGACTCAGACGCAACGTGACACCCATTGGAATAGGTCCCACTAGTCCCTCACAGAACTTTCCTGTGGTACCACCATGTATGAGACACGTGGTGAACTAGTATGGTTGTACAAGAAAGTAAGTCTTGACTGAAAGTAATGTGTTGGAAGTTAGTCTAGATAAACCATAGTTAACTAGCCACCAGGGAAACCCAAAAACCTCTAGGGCCTCTCGGACTAAACCATCCTTAGTGTCCCTAACGTATTTTTGAAAACACACCTTTATCTTGCAAGTTTTATTCTCAAACATGTTATTAAGGGTGTATTAAGGCCTATGGTGTACAAGTGAAGCTCTGATGCTAGATGTGATAGAACCGCTCAAATTAATTCCATATTATTACCTAAACCACTCCTCTTGGCAATTAAGCAATAATATAGAAGTAACTTGTCGTCTCTGCCAGGTCAAACCCAGTAAATCACTTACATCACAGGATCGACAATTGTACATCAAAACTCACACGAAGGCGAGTCCAGAGATAAACAAGTCAGAAATTATTACATAACATCCTTCAAAGGTTCATTATTACAAACCAAGTCTTTTGCAAGAAGGTAAATGGTTCAGAGTTCGAAACACAGCGGAAATAAAGTACTAAATGACATAAGCAACATCACACGAGGCCATCTGTAATGCCACTAAGCACTGTCATCCTCCCACTCGTACTCCCAACCGGGTGGGAGAGAACCAGGCCACGAAAGCCATCATCACACACATCATCACCTGAAAAACATCAACAAAAGCAAGACTGAGTATACTAATACTCAGCAAGACTTAATCGTTGGGTGGTTGGAAAATCACCAACTCTCTAGACATGCAAGGTTTTATGGCTGGTGGGTTGTTTTGCTGAAAAGTAACAAAGAGTATGTCTTTACTTTCAAATTTTAGCTCCAAATTCTAATCATTTCACTATTACTAGATTAGCCAACTAATTCAAGCATGAGTTGTACAATACAAATTAAACAAGTGTACAAGTTCCTTCTCAATTCCATCATTAAGGGACATAGAATGGATGGTTAAGCAGTCTCAGATAACAGTGAGAGGCCGACGATCGATCGATTAGTAACCTTGGAAGGTGGACCTAAACATACGGGAGAATGCATACCCCAAGAATGCCAAATCAAACCAAAGGGGTGGGGTATACACCAACCAGGCTGTTCCCAACCGTCCTCGGTTCGGGATCAAGTCCATAGTCCCTGGTACAAGGTTATTTGGTCACGGTATCTGACCGCCCGAATCCACACATGTATCACTGACTAGTATCTGAGGATCATTCCTGGGTTTAGTGGTAGAGAGTTCCCTTGCCGAATCAGGAAAGTACTAGGCTTACCGATCCCATTCCTGACAAATGCTTAGTATGTTCAAAAGCTTAACCGCTGACATCTATTGATCGGAGTCAGTCCCATGCTCTTACCACATGAGCAAATAAGTTTAACATTCTTATGATTCCAACATAAGAGGCCTATAGATCGTGAGTGACGGTCATCACTCAACTTCTACCGTGGTCCTAAAAATGGCAACTAGCGACCTGACATGCTAGTATTTGAACATAGGAACCTAGGATCATGCATCTAAGGTTTTCAATTCAACTCCTGAATGTAAATGCACAAGCATCACATAAACAGAAAAATTGCAGGAGTTAACAAAGGTAGGTTATGCTCCGGGGCTTGCCTTCACTGAGTCAGAAGCGAGATCCTCCGAACTTTGGTTCGGGTCTTGCTGCACTTCCACCACGTTCGATTCTCCCTCAGCTGGTTCCCCTTCAGACTCAGGAACGAGCTTGTAGTTTCCGTCGGGAAGTTCTATACGATATGTAGATGCATTATGATTCAAGTATACAAACTTAAGAAATTAAATTCAGTTCTGAATTTACAGATAAACATAGGGCATTTTGTTGGCCATATTCACCTTAACAAGTTTTTAGTAAACTTTCCTTCACCAAGAATAATTGGATGGGTGTGAAACTCTATTCTTGTTTGATGGTGATTGTGTACATATATAAGTTCATTAGTTAAGTAAACTTCACTAAGGTAATTTGGGGCTGTCCAGAGGTGAATTGACAAATCCCAAGTTTTTAATTTTGGTTGCAAACAGGAATATTTCTGTTCTCCACTTGTTCCATTCATTTAAAGCTTGATTACTTAGGAATTTAATTCTGGTAAATATACAAACAAACTAGCTAGGACGCTTTACCAGCATGCATACATCAGCAACACAGAATTACTAAAAAAATTAGGTAAAATAAAGCTACAGGATAAACATGATAAATACAACAAGATGAAGCAATTAGGAGCATGAATAAATCACAAATTAAAATATACATAGGATTTGAGGCTATAACTTGGCAAACAACACGATAAAAGCATATGTAGCTCACACACCAAAAATTGGGTCCATAACTGCAGCGGAAATATGGATTTGAAATTAACTCAAACTAATCACCATAAATTAGCAGAACAATCTGCACATGCCAACAATTCATCTCTGATTTATTACAAATACAACTAAGCATTGCAGAGCTACAGCAGAAAATTGGAGGGCATTTGATCAACAGATAATTTTAAGCAATTCATAAATGGACAACAGGCTGAAATCAGTATGAATTCATAACTGAAGATATACACATGATTTAAGTGACATTTTTCTAGACAATGCCAGGAATGATAACAAGAGCAACATATCGAAAATTCACATCCATAGCGTTTATATATTTCAAGTTATTTCAAATTTACTCAAACTGATCAATTCAAAATCATTTAAAAACTACACTGAATTTTGAAAACTTCCTTTCTAGACAAGTTTGGCTTCTTCGCAAGGATTCCAGAACAGTTGTATTTGTGTTTTTCTGATTTTTCTATTATTTACTACGCAATTTACAAGATTCAGGAGTTTGAATTTAGGGTTTAAGATTCCTTTTACAGTTAGACCCCCGGTTCTTTTGCTTAGGCCCCTGGAAAGATTGCAATCCTTGCAAGGAGGTCTCCAGCGGCGGAGCAAGGCCGGCCAGCGGCGAGGAAGGGCCGGACTCCGGCGAGTGAGCGGCTAGGGTGGGGTTTGGACTCACCCTTGGTCGATTGGTGAGGTCGGCTTGGCCGAAAACGACTCCGGCGACGGCAGGCGGCGAGGAGGGCGGCGGTCGGCCGCTGCGACTGTAATGCTAGCGAGCAGGCGGGTCGACCGACCAATGCACGTGCACGGGATGGTCCAAGGGGTGCGGGTGGAGGCTAATGTGGTGATTGAACTCGAGGAGGGGCGGTGGACGGTGGGGCGCACCGGCGAGCTTCGGCGGGCGGCGACGGCGGACGCGGTGGGGGCGGCTCCGAGATGCGCCCAAGCGAATGCGGGGAGGACGGAGTGCGTGGCGCACGCGGAGGTTGGGGCACCTCACACGGGCCCGCCGGTTGGCCGCGGCGCGCATGCAACGTAGGCAAGGCGCGTGTGTGCGCCGGCGCGGCGTTGCTTGCCGTGGTGCGTTCGCCGGGCCGGCCCCGGGGCGTGGGGCCACTTGGCCGGGTGTGGGGAGGGCACCAGCACGCATCCCGGGCCCACAGCGTCGGCGTGCGACCGAAAGTACGCTGACCGGGTTGGGAATACCGAAGCGCGCCGACGTCGAGACGTCGCGTCCAGAGCGCGCGAGCGCGCTCGACGTTTCAGAGTAGCCCTGATCAACTGGCTCAAACAACGAAAAGTTGAACTAAACTTCAAAATATCCCAAAATAAAAGTTGTAGAACAGACAACCAGCTTCAACTTTCACAAAGGCCGACCTACCAAATTCTCAACATATTTGGAGATAAACTTGCTCAAAGTTGCAGATTTTTATGTCTCGGTCATACCGTTCAGCAGAGCTTTGTCTGAGTTTTTGAGGGCCCAAACCTCAAAATTTGAAATGCCAGTAATTGAATGAAATGTGTTCCCGAAAAAACTGAGCAACTTTGGTATTGGCCGATTTTGAAGTTCTATTGTGAAATTTGGAGAATGCGCAAGAAAACCAAATCAGCCTTTAAGGAGCACTTAAGGTTCGAGCGCGGTTTGGGATTTAGACCAAGGTCTTTTGTGCAAATATGTGACCAAACATGTCAAACATGCCTAAAGGCTAACTAACCTTGATTAATATAGCTAGGTAATGTCATTAGCACAATTAAACATCATTGATGTTACAACGAAGAATATGAGTTGTCACGATGACAAGATGGAGGCCTACTACAACGCCGTACGAGCCCTCGAGGACAAGTTCTACGGTGTCGAGCTCAATCATGTCCCCCGCAGATACAATGAGGAGGCGGACAAACTGGCCAAAATTTTGTTGGCGCGAATCACCGTTCCCCCGATTGTTTTTGCGCGGGACATCGCGAAACCGTCTATCAACCTCGAATCAACACCCTCGAGCCTAAAGGAACCCTTGGGAGCTCCCTCAAATCCAGCGGGTGCGGAGCCTATGGATGAGGACCCCTCTAACGAGGCATTTGTGCTCTCCCTGCTCAAGGGCTATGGCGCGGACGAGGCCGAGGCCATGGACACAGAGCCAGCCCCCCGCAAAGAGGACTTGCAGGCCAAATACTTCGCTTGGATGGATCGAGGGGAACCACCCCTGGATCGGTCCGAGGCTAGGCGCATCGCCAGGATGGCCAAGTCATTCACCATTGTCGACGGCGAGCTGTACAAGCGCGCCGCATCCGACGTCCTGTAGCGGTGCATACCCATCCCCTAATGGCACAAGCTCCTCCAAGACATCCACGCGGGCGTGTGTGGCCATGACGCCGCACTACGCACCCTCGTAAGCAACGCGTTCTGCCAAGGCTTCTACTGGCCCACCGCGGTCGCTGATGCCAGCGAGATCGTGCGCACCTGCGAGGGGTTCCAATTCTATGCCCGCAAGACCAATCTCCCAGCGCACACCCTCCAGACGATTCCTGTCACATGGCCTTTCGCCGTGTGGGGGCTGGACATCGTCGGGCCCCTACGAAATGCGCTCGAGGGCTATACTCACTTGCTGGTCGCCATAGACAAGTTCTCTAAATGGGCCGAGGTGCGCCCAATCAAAAACCTCAGCACAGAGAAAGCCTTATCGTTCTTCACTGACATTATCCACCGGTTCGGGGTGCCTAATTCCATCATCACCGACAATGGGTCCCGATTTACCGGCAAGAAGTTCCTAGAGTTCTGCGACAAGTACCACATCCATGTGGACTGGGCGGCCATCGCGCATCCACAGACCAACGGTCAAGTGGAGCGGGCCAATGGCATGATCGTACAAGGCCTTAAGCCCAGGATTTTTGACAGGCTGAACAAGTCTGGCCGAAGATGGCTCCAGGAGCTGCCGGCAGTTGTTTGGAGCCTCAAGACCACCCCAAGTAGGGCCACGGGATTCACCCCATTGTTCCTGGTCTATGGCGTGGAGGCTGTCCTCCCCACGGACCTGGAGTACGGGTCGCCCAAAGTCAACAGCTATGACGAGGATGCCAACCAGTGAGCCCGCGGGGACTCACTAGATCAATTGGCCGAGGCCCGCACCGTGGACCTAATGCATTCATCAAGATACCAACAAGTGCTAAGGTGGTACCAAGATCGGAAGATACGACACTGAGAGTTCGACGAAGGGGACCTAGTCTTAAGGCTGCGCTAAGACAATCGAGGCCGCCACAAGTTGTCGCCCCCATAGGAGGGACCCTACGTTGTCGTCAAAGTGCTCAAGCCCGACACCTACAAGCTAGCGAACGAGGACGGCGAGGAACTCACCAACGCTTGGAACATCCGACAGCTACATCGCTTCTACCCTTAGAAAGGATTTCCAAGTCTCTTTCTGTTATTTACATACCCAACACCCCAGTTGGTTGTACAAATGTAAATCTCGTTGATTAATATAGTCAAAGGGCGACTCGGCTTTCCCCTGAAAACCAAGTCCCCCTCAGGGGCTACTTTGCGAGGGGGGGGCATTACCTCCCAGAAAATGGACCCATATACCATTGCAATGTGCCAAGTATGTTTCGACCCGAATTTTGGGTGAATTCACACGGGACACAAGTGGCCAAAGGGCGAAGAAGCGCAAGTCGGGGATAGCCCACGCCTCTAGCAGGATACGACCCTTCCCCATCGCCGCTTTGCCTATAGGTTTCTCGCGCAAACGAAATCTTCCCGGCTAAAATTCACCTAACAAAGCGGGAAAGACAGAACAACACGACTATCAAAATAAATAACAAGTACTCAAAATTTACAAACATCCAAATGTTTCATGCAGCAAATGTTTATTACATATAGCCACGTGGCTTGAGTTCTAACATAAAAAAGCATAAAGGGCACGAACGCCCAACTGTTTTTAGGCTTGAGCTCCGCTAGCCGGGGGAGCATTCGGGAGGAGGAGCTCCATGAAGTCTTCGGTAAGGATATTGGCGGCGGGAGCGGCGAGCCTCACGCGGTTCATCTCCACCTTGTCGTCAACGCCGACGGGGACGACGTAGCCTGTGGATATGGCCTTGGGGTCGACCCGGTAGTGGGAAACCACCACGCCAAGAGCCTTTTGGACCCCTAGGTGAAGGGCGTGGAGCATGCGCTGGGCGACGTGCCAGCTGAGAAAGTAGAGGCGACTTGCCATGGAACTCCCGACCTGCGCCTCGCCATCTTCAATCCCCTGGCACGTCTCGAGGGTAGCGGCTTGCAGCCCCTCCAGCTCCTACTGGGAAGAGTTGTAGGCCACCTATATGGCTTGTGCCTGGGTCATTGAGTTCCCGAGAGCCGTCCTCAGGCCTGAAAACCAAGACACAGGTCAGATTGGGAGCGGATCCCAAATGAATCAAGCTGATAGGCGAAAAGCAGGGAAGGAAACTCACCCTAAACCTGTTTCTTCTCCATCTCGAGGGCTGCACGCGCGGCCTCAGCTGCCTGCTGTAGATCGAGAATGGAGGCGTCTTTCTCCTCACTGACTTGGCGCTGATCCTCGTAGGATATGCTCAGCTGGGCCAGCTCCCCGTTGAGCCTCGAGATTTCTTCGTCCGGAGCTTGATGGTGGCTCGTTCCTCATCGAGCGCGGCACGCTCCCGCTAGAGTTGGTCCTGTGCCTCCGCCATGCATTCGCGCTCAAGGGCAGCTTGGGCCTCCTCGAGGGCGGACTGCTCCTGCTGGAGCCGAGCCTCCGCCTGCTGGCGCGCACTCTGCTCCTGCTGGAGCTGCCCCTCCGCCATGGCAAGCACGGCAGCCCTGTCTGCCAGGTCGGCCCTCAGTTGCTCGGCCTGTTGGCTTTCCCCTCAGCCTGGCTCTCCAAGGACCACAACCCCTCGAGGGTCGTGCGGTCCTGCTGAAGCTGGGCTCGGGTGGAAGCGAGCTCCGTCTCGAACTCCACCGCTACAACCCGCACCTTCCGCAGTGCCTCGTCCCGCTCCAGAAGTGTCGTCGTCACCCTCTCAACCGCGGATGCATCTTCCACAGCCTGGGCGCCCTGATCCAGGAACGCGTCCCGCAGAACTTGCAGCCGGTACTACAACCAGCCATTGTCGGTCAGCAGGGCTTCCACGAGGGCGTCGAGGGTGTCGTACTGGTCCCGGTACCAGTCACGCTTGGAGCTCAATCGGGCGAGGCGGCCATACCTCTCCCGAGCTCGGCGCTCCAACTCCTGTCACCGGTAGACAAGGCGCAAGGGGAAGCAAAGTCAGAAGACGCGCAAACACAGAGGGGATAAGGGAGAAACTCCAAATTCAATGAAAAATACGCATACCTGGAAAATCCGCCACAAAGGTCCTCCATGAACCCGCAGTGCTTCATTCAACGCATTATTGAGCGAGGCGCCGTGGTCCCGAAATTCCTGCCACAGCGCCTGTTCGGCCTGGGCCTCGTCAAAATGGGCCGGCGGCGCACCGGCATGACCCCGTTCCAATTCTGGGGGCGTGATGACGACGTCAGGCGTGGGCAGGACAGCGCACGACGATGAAGCCTCGGCTCCGAGCGTTGCGGCATAACGCAGCCGTCCTCCCGCATCACCAACACCCCTGCCGCAGGCTCCCGGTCCGTCGCCAGCGGAACGATCCACGCCTGGGGCGCTTCCTCCACATTCGGCGCCAGCTGCTCGCCGTTCATAAGGTCGTGCAGAGTGAACTTCTTCACTGTGGATTGAGTCCATGGCAGGGGGTGCAGCACAACGATTGGCTGGGGTGGAGCCATTGCAGGCGAGAGGTGAAGCAGGGATGGCGACGACGCAATAACAAAGCGAGCTCAGGCAAAGACAAGGAGGTGCGGCCGAGAAAGGAGAACAAAAAGCAGGGGCGGTAGATGCTAAGTGGCGATGTAAAGGATTCGCCCTTCCCTCTCTCACAATTTATAGATCTGGGGGAGTCGCGCTCCCGAAACCGCGCGCGCCGCGCGCATTAACTGCAGGCAACGCCGCCCACCGCTGATCGCACGGCCCCACCGCACCGAAACAGTTGAGTGTGCGCACACGCGCGATCATTATGAGATCACATACACCCACATATACATGCTAACTCCTACACCGGGAGTTTCGCAAAACATGCCATCCATCCACCAAAAATAAATACTCCAAATTTCAAAGAGATTTCTCATCTTGTAATCTTGCAAAAGGAGAGAGGGGTCATTGAAAAAAAGAGTATATGCTCAAAAAGCATAGAAAAAATGTGCTCCAATCAAAGAGAATAGAGAAAAAAAGAGAAAGAAAGCATACCCCCCTCCAAACTAAAAGCAAGAAGAGAATCTCAAAGCACGGAGTATTTAAAAAAAACACAATTTTTTCACACACTTGCACATCTCGATCAAGTTGCATGACTGGTTTCTTCTTGGATCCGGTCTTTGGCTTAACAATATCATGTGGCATAAGTGAGTCTCTCTTACCCTACCCAAAGCTCCACATACAAGCCATAAAAGTAGGAAGTTGAGGCTTGCTTAAAGCCTTTGGTGACGTAACAAATACCACTTGAGCGATCGAAGGAACCATTCGAGGGACCTTGTCTTTCTTTGCATAATTTTCAAAAACTCCGAGATAGGATCCAGAAAAGAAGAAGAGTAAGAGATGCAAAGTCAAAACCCGTTCTACTTTTCAATTCCCGAGGCAAGGTAGAAAGCTAAAAGCCCCATAGGTACAGTAAGGCTAAGCTTCTCCCGTACCAACCTTTTCAAATTTGCAAGAATAGCGTGGAGTTTGTGTGTAGGTACTCGTTGAGTGATAACACCATTCAACCCATGATCCACTGAGGCCCACCGGTCGGCCTGGCCCATTTCGGGGGACAGTTCGGCCCCCTTTCCTTGCACACGAAGGATCTTCAACCCTAAAGTCCTGGAGACGCCTCCATTCGTAGGAGAGAGAGAGAGCCATTCGCAATGAGAGGCCATCCACAAGCTAGAGAGAGAGGAGGGACATCTCCGGAGGAGGATCGCCCATCTCGAAGGAAGCATCCACAAGTGGTGAAGAAGGAAGACACCATCGGAAGTGTCACCATGATCAATGGTGCTATGTCTAGCACCTTGATGGGGGTAATCTTCTCATTTGTCCATGGGTTGTAATCGATCTTGAGATGTAATCTCTACCTTGTTGGAACTTCTATCTATCATCATGTGTTGAATATGCTTTAATGCTTAAGGTTAGCTACCATGTCGTAAAGGGAAGTAGAGCTCCAATGCTCCCTTGGATCCATTCAATACACTGTGTCCATCATAGGTCTAGTCACGAATACCTCCGCATAGTGACAGTACGGGGGGAGGGAAAGGGCGAAACCATGGTCACAACCCCTGGTAGATTAGATCAGTTTTCATGTTTAAAGATGTTGCTTGTTCAAGTATCGTAGACCCATGGGCAAGTGTTTCTTTCATATCTAGTCGGCTTACTCGTTCTCTCTAGTGTAGTGTAGTCGCTTTCTAGTCTAATCATTGTTAGGGTTTGAGTAGTTAGTGAGTAGAGGTAGATCAAACGCTTGTAATCCACTTGCTCCGCGGATTGACAAGAACCTTGGGAATCCCGTGGTGAACAAGGTGTAGGTCCGTACACTTGCGGGTCGTAGGTGGATACGTCTTTTATCTGTCAACAAGCCTCTTTTTCTGTCGCCATTGCCGGGGAGCAAGCTTGTTTACATCGTTTGGTTTGCATCTAACTTTCTTTTATATTTAGTTTATCTTTTGTTTGCTAACATCTAACGCATATTACCTAGAAAACCACTTTGTTTTGTTTTTGCTTTTTGTTTTTATCTTGTTGTCTAGATGGCGTTCGTTAATCACCTCGTGGAAGAACCGGACAAATCACTAAGGGATTAGACTAGTCCTCAATGTGAAGACATAAGAGTACAAGAGTTAGATTCGAAGATCGAAGCGACCAAGTATGAGATCAAATCCAAGATCATCGAGATGGCGGCGGCAAACCCGTTTGAAGGGATGGTTACGGAGAACCCATATAGACATATAAGGCATTTCACGACGCTATGCAACACGATGCGTCAAAAAGGAGTTCCTGATGAATGGTTCAAATGGAATCTCTTTCCCTACTCACTTGCCGGTGAAGCAAAGACGTGGTGCTCATTTGCATCCTTTGAAGTTGAAGGCAATTGGAACAAGTTGACAAAGAAGTTTTGCGAGAAGTTCTTTCCAATTAGCAAGGTTGAGGACCATGTGTGGTTTCAGGACTGGTGGATGGTCACTTCCTTGTGTGATGAGTGATTGACAATGTTGTGTGGACTGATTCTTAGCTAAGTATTGCAGGTGCAGGTTGCGGCTTGACTGGTGTTGGTGCAGGTGAAGAACAAGCACGAAAGGTCGTTGCCGGTGAGGCCTCCAGGTGTGGAGAAGACAAGTAGGCTTCGTTCGAGGGACCCGGTGGCCAGCGGGGTCAAGTGCGGGCCGCATGTTGGCATGAATAGCAAGATGAAGTCTTGGACGGTTTCTTGGTTGAGCCACAAAACCAAGGTCGAGCCGGGACTACGTGGGAGCCGAGTCATGAGTGGCGATTGGTGGAGGCCACACCGAGTTCGCACGGTTTCCAATGGTTCACCAGAAAGCCACTGGGTTCCTTGGTGATCCACAAAGCCAAGACCGAGGAACCGAAAACGGTGCTGCAGCAGCACTAGACCGGTCTGACCGGTGGGTACCGGTTTGACCGGTGAGGACCACCGGTCTGACCGGTGTTTGGCGATGCAATCCGGAATCTTCGAAGCGGAGGACACGTGTCGGGATCGCAAGGCTTGCGTCGAGGCTAAGCAGGTTGCGGTCGCCAGGCATCCGTCCGATGGAGAAAACTTGAAGACTTCCAAAATCGCCCTTGAGGGGCTTGTATCCCTAGTTGTTAGGAAAGGGTATTTTATACTTTCGGTTGCATCCATATAACCCATGTGGTGAGAGGATGGCAGCCAATCTCTTGGAACCCTAGTTCATTTGCTTTCATATCTTCCCTTCCTATTTTCTTAGGATTTCCATAGGACTAGCTTGAGAGCTTCATGGTGAGATCTTGTGAGAGGGTTGGATGATCGGGCAGCAAGGTGGACCTTGTATGAACCTTTGTGGTATGTATAGATGATTCGGCGTGGTTCCTCAAGGCCTTGTTGTGTTGTTCCCGGTTGTTCTTGGTGGTGATTTTCGGAGCCCTATCTTGGTGGTTTTCTTGGGGTGTTTTCGGGACCTTGCTCTTGGGGATTTGATGGGGAAAATTTGTGGGAACCCTTCGTGGTTCTTTGGGCTGTGATTCCCCTCCCAAATCCGTGAGTTAAGGAGCTCGATTTTGGGGTTTTCCGTGTTCTATGGTTAGAGGAGGTCTTGGCGGGATTTCTTCAATTCCTCTTGTTTGGACAAGTTTTGGTGGGATTAAACTTGGCTATGGACTCCTCATGATGTGTTCCTATTGTCCCCAAAGTCTTGTTCAAGCCTGTGGAGCGATTCGGGATTTCAGGGCTTGGATTTGGAGGTGTTGACCGCGGGAGCTGTTCATCCCGAGAAGCCTAGGACACACCGATCTGACCAGTGCTCTTGAGCGGTCTGACCGGTGCTACCCTCGGTGGGTTTTTGCTCGGGTGAACGTCTGGGTGAGTTTGCTGTTGTCTGTATTGGGGTTGTTTCGAGTTTGGGTCAGTTTGGAGGTCGGTTGGCCTGTTTGGTGCTTTGGGGGCTTTCAGGCTGTGACCGGTCTGACCGGTGCGTCTCACCGGGCTGACCGGTGTGGAGCCACTTAGTGGAAGTCGCCAAGTTTCACCAGCAAGGACCGGTCTGACCGGTGGTGTTCACCGGTCTAACCGGTGTTGGTCAGTGGACTCGAGGTTTGGTGTTCCGCTGCATTCTCAGGTCGGAAGGTTGTGTGTTGGTTCTTAGGTCCAGTGGCACTCCAGTGGCTACGTGGGCTTGGCCAACATGGGTAGTGAGTCGGAGACGTGTGTTGGAAGCCGTGTTCATCTTGTTGGAGTTTCCATCTCCTTCGAGAAGAATTTTTATCGGCTTACATTCACTCCCCCCTCTCTAGTTCGCCGTATCGGTCCTTCAAAGGTTCAACATCTAAGGAGGCAAGTGACCACTTTCACGCAAGGAGAAGAGGAAGGGATAGACTAAGGTTGGAATAGGTTTAGTAAGTTGATCGAACAAGGACCAAGACTCGGCTTCTCCGGTGACGTACTCTTGCATACATTTTTCTTTTCCCTAACCTCTAGTTGCATGCAACACGTCCAGATGTGTGCAGGTGGGGATCTCATGGAGAAAACACTCACGGAAGCCGCTCAACTTCTACAAAAAATTAGTAAAGCGGCGGCCATGCGAAGAGATTGGGAAACAACACCTGTGGAAGAGCCGGAATACAATTCAAGTATGAAGAAGTGTGCTGAAATCTCTAAAGAGGCAACCTCGGAAGTCACAAAAGAGGAGGCAATCCCGAAAAAGCTTGAAGGAGAGCACATCAAGTCAAGAACTACCCCAAGCATTGACTTCACCGAATCAAATGAAACAAACAAGAGAAGCATGTCAAGCGCGAAGCCATTAAGGGAGTTCGAACACATGGGTTGGGTTCCAATCGATTACAGAGAAGTATTCGATAAGAGGAGACTGTTCCCTAACCAAAAGGGGATGGCAAGAGCATTAGAAGTGGATTTCCCAGCGGAGAAGAAAGCGGAAGATTCATACAACCTTGAGACCACCGGTGAGATATTTCAAAAGCTCTTTGGAGATGACGAAGTGGATCTAGAACACATAGCCGAGGTGAAAAGAATCATGGGGATCAAGCCCAAAGCATCTCCATATGCTCGCCTCGCCGAAGTTTACGCGATGGGATCCGAACAAGAGGAGAATACGGCACCACACTTGAGTTGCGAGATCAATGGAGTTCAATGCAAAGCTTTGGGCGACATCAGAGCCCAAATAAGTGCCCTATCTTCTAAAATTTACGATAAAGTTCAAGACCACAACCTAGACTTAGCTCCAACATCAACGAAACTAATCATGGGAGATGGTAGAACTATTAGACCTCTAGGTATAGCTTGCAACATGAATGTAATAATCTCTGGAAAATGTATACCAACCGATTTCTTTGCTATTGATGCTTACCATAGTAATCATGATCACATAATCCTAGGTAGGCCCTTTCTTAAGTTGGTTGATGCCGTATTGGATGCCGGAAAAGGCATAGTAACAATGAACCTTAATGGAAAGAAGTGCACATATAATTTTCTTCGCATTTCAAAAGACCCTTCACCTTTTCCTCCCGAAGACGATTAGGTGAGGTAGAGAGTCTTTGTTTTGTTGAAACCCTTAGAGACCCGCTGCAAATGGCAATGGAGAATCAAGTTAATGATCAACAAGATGAAGAACTAGAAGAAGCAACGAAAGGTTTAGAACCACAAGATGGAAGCGTGGAGGAAGAAAAACTTGAGGACATAGGAGAAATTAAACCCGAGGAGCCACAAGTGCCCGAGGTAGACCTTAAACCTTTGCCCAAAGGATTAAAGTACCAATTTTTGGGCCTAGACAAGACTTATCCAGTTATTGAAAAAACATAGGAAGGTGATCGGAGATTCGATCAATGATCTCAAAGGTCTTAGCCCAGCCTTTTGCACTCATCGTATACCTATGGAAGACCAATGTAAGCCTGTAGTGGACCACCAAAGGAGGCTAACTCATGCCATGCGAGAGGTAGTAAAGAAAGAGATCATCAAGCTACTTGAGCCAGTATCATCTACCCGGTTCCGCATAGCGAATGGTGAGCCCGGTACATTGTGTACTGAAGAAAGGAGGTTTAACCGTGGTGAAGAATGAGAAGAATGAGTTGATACCGCAAAGAACCGTGACCGGGTGGCGGATGTGTATCGATTATCGAAAACTAAACAAAGTAACGAAGAAAGATCACTTCGCCCTACTGTTCATTGACGAGATGCTCAAGAGATTAGCGAACCACACTTATTTTTGCTTTCTCGATGGGTACTCGGGGTTCATGCAAAATTCTCATTCACCCAGATGATCAACACAAAACAATGTCTACATGCCCTTATGAAACGTTTGCATATAGAAGGATGCCCTTTGGTCTATGCAACGCTTCGGCCTCTTTTCAACATTGCATGATGGCTGTATTCTCAAAATTCATCGAATAAATTGTCGAGGTGTTCATGGATGATTTTTCTGTTTATGGGAAGATGTTCGGGGATTGCTTGGCAAACTTCGATAAGGTCCTCACGAGGTGTGCGGAGGTAGACTTGGTGTTAAATTGGGAAAAGTGCCACTTCATGGTTAAGAAAGGCATAGTGCTCGCACATGTTATATCCGAGAGAGGCATTGAAGTGGACAAGGCTAAGGTAGAGATGGTTGAGCAACTGCCATCTCTGACGGATGTTAAGTCCTTGAGGAGCTTTCTAGGCCACGCCGGATTCTATAGAAGATTTATTAAGGACTTCTCGAAGATCACTAAGCCTTTAGCGCATCTCCTTCAAAAGGATGTGGCTTTTGACTTCGATGAGAAGTGCCTAGAGACATTCCGGGCCATGAAAAGTGCATTGGTGAGTGCTCCCATTATTCAAACTCCGGATTGGAGCCAACCTTTTGAGATCATGTGTGATGCAAGTGACTACGCTGTAGGCGCTGTTTTGGGTCAAAGAAAGGAAGGCCGAGTTCACATCGTTTACTATGCTAGTAAAACTCTTAATGAGGCACAATTAAATTATGCCACTACGGAGAAAGAATTGCTAGCGGTGGTATTCGCCTTTGAAAAATTCAGATCTTACATCGTGAACTCGAAGGTCATTATTTACACTGATCACGCGGCCATCAAGTATCTCTTGGCTAAGATGGACGCTAAACCACGATTGATCCGTTGGATCCTTCTTGTCCAAGAGTTCAATGTTGAAATTCGTGATAAGAAGGGGGTGGAGAATGTTGTGGCCGATCATTTGTCTAGGATGAATCGTGGACAAGATGAGAGGTGACCACCTCTATCGAGTGATCGATAAAGACACTTGGATGATCGATATCATTCGAGCAATTCGAAAGATGCCTCTTGACCATCTAGATAGAAACTCTCAATGGAGGATAATTCTGAAAGTCGAAAATACTTTTGGGATGCACTTTACCTCTTAAAACATGGCAATGATGGAGTCACGAGAAGATGTGTGCCAAGAGAAGAGAGGCTAGAAATTTTGAGAAAGTGCCACTCGGCATAGTACGGTGGACACTGTAAGTGCCACTCGGCATAGTACGGTGGACACTGTAGCCATTTTACATCCCAAGAAAAAGTATGGTCTAGCAGATTCTATTTGCCGGAGATACATGAAGATACTAAAAGATATGTTGCATCATGCCTCGAATGCCAAAGAACCGGAAACATCTCTCAAAGAAATTCTATGCCCTTGAGATATAATCTACAAATCGATTTATTCGATGTGTGGGGAATAGACTTCATGGGGCCTTTCAAAAACTCACATGGATATGAGCATATCCTAGTCATGGTTGATTATGTATCCAAGTGGGTAGAGGCTATGCCATGTCGTAAAGCTTCCACGGAGGAGTCCATTGCAATGATCAAGAGCATGATTTTTCCTCGTTTCGATACACCGAGAATCTTGATAAGCGATGGAGGAACTCACTTCACCGGGAAGAATTTCAAAAAGTGCTTGTCCAAGTTGGGAATTGAACATAGGGTCTTTACGGCCTATCACCCACAATCCAACGGACAAACGAAAACATCGAATAGGCAATTAAAAAGCATCCTCAACAAAACCATAGAGAAGGGAGGCAAAGATTGGTCAAAGAAATTAGATGGAGCTTTGTGGGCGTATCGAACGGTGTAAACGACACCGATAGGTATGACCCCTTATAATTTCGTCTATGGAAAATATTGCCACCTTCCGGTTGAGTTGGAACATAAAGCCTATTGGGCGATTAAAGAGATGAACCTTGATCTCGATGCCGCGGTGGTAAAGCGAAGAATTCAAATAAGTGAGCTAGAGGAAATGAGGTTGAAAGCATACGAGAATGCAAGCATATACAAAGAGAGAATTAAAAGGTGGTATGACAAAAGGTTGAAGAAGAATGAGTTTAAAGAAGGAGAAAAGGTCCTCCTATACAATTCGAGGTTTAAAACCTGCGGAAAGGGCAAATTGCAAAGCAAGTGGGACGGACCTTACATTGTTCATTCGGTGCTCTCCAATGGAGCGGTAACCATTATGGATGTAAAAGGTGATCAATTCATGGTGAATGGTCAACGGCTTAAGGTTAACTGTGAACCCGACGTTGTGCCCCTTCACCATATTGATGTCTTCACCATGGAAGAAGAGCCGGAACGTCTAGCCTAGGACGTAAAACAAGGTGTTGATTTTTGTAAATAGTTTTTCTTTTATTTTTCTGGAGTTTCTCACGAAGATTTACTGGGCCAGCATTTTCTCATGAGCTAAGAATGCGAAAAAAGGGCGGTACAGAGGAGACGGTACCGGACCAGCCCCCGGAACAGGGTGGGCCGGCCGGCTCGGTCCGACCAGCCCAAGGGGGGCCCGGCGGCGGTTTGCCCCGATTTTTCCCCAGAATGCTCCTTTTCGACTTCCTTCTTTGGTCAGAAAATTTTAAGGGAAGTTTGAATAAGGAAAATGCAGTTTCTAGAGTATTTCTTTTCGGACTATTTATTTGGCCGAATTGGGAGCTCGGGAATCCATCCCATCTACCATTCTCTTGCACCCACGTAGCAGCCATGGTGTCCCCTAAGAGTGTAGAGTTGAAGCAAGGCACAAAGGAGCCATCGATGGAGTAGGCGAAGCGATGCGAGCTCAAGCTACACGTGGAGATCAAGAGGACCGCCCGCATCTGTTGTGGAGGGCGTGTTCCGACCGGAGCGATCGCATCTCGCAACCCCGTCAAAGAGGAGAAGGTCCCTACTCCCGTTCGAAGGTCGGTGCGCATACGAGGCATGAAGCGGAAGGATTACAAGGAGGTGTCGCCCGAGCCTAAGGACTATGGGGATAGCGACTATTCCGATGATCGTAGCGCGAGCTTGTGGGCGGCCACCGGAAGGGAAGACAATGATTTGTACTATTGGGAAGAGGTGCCCACGGAGAAGACTCCTGAAGGCCCCAACTGCGGTGGCAATGACGACGGTGGTGCGACGGAGATGATGGCGACGACGGCGGAGACCCTGGCAATGACGACCCTTTCGGGATGCATATGATGTGTTGTGCGGCTTGCCGTCACTCCATCTGGGAGCTCTACGCATCGGTCGACGAATGTTTCCAGGGCATGGAGGCTATGAGGCAATGCATGGAGGATGTGGAGTGCTTGGTCGAAGACGACTACAAGTTCCTGAATCGCAATGTGCGCAAGTTATTCGGCATGGTGTGGAACATGAAGGGCAAGTGGTGCAATAGTTGCGGGAAGTACCATTAGGTTTAGTTTTCCCTCTTAAGTTTTTTGTAAGATACGACGAGGATGTCGTATGATTTTAGCATGGGGGAGAGCTAGCTAGCTAGCCTTTAGCTTCAAGTTTAGATTGGTTCGGTTTAGTTTTTGAGAGAGTTTAGCTTTCGAGAGAGTTTTAGAGTTTAAGAGTCTTTAGTTTTTGAGTGTGCTTTTAAATTTTTGCAAGTTTGAAGTGTCTTAATTTAGTGTTGCGTCAAAGAAAATCAAATAAAAAGAGTCCTTTAAATTTTGCGTCTTGTGTGATGCTTATCTTGATTTACTCATTTGTTTGTCTTTAGTTTTTGATATATGAACATAAGTGTGTGGTTTGAAAAACGTTTATCGTGGTGCTTAGTGGAGTTGCTACCTCTAAAAGTACCCACACCATACTTCGATCTTGAGCTTTACATTTTGGTTGTGCTATGTTCGATGCTAAAAGTTGGAGGAATTCAATTTTTAAAATTATCTAAAAACCCTTGTGATAAAAGTTAGCAAATCCTTTTTTTCCAAGTTGAGAGTAAGAAAAAAATCCTATACAAAGCCAAACTTATTTTTGGTCCACCATAAGTGCGATTAGCACAATGAGTTGGGCTAGGATCCTTCTCTCTTGGGAGTTTTAATTTCGAGCAATGATCATGTCCTTGTGCTTATCTTTTGTTGCTAGCCTCGTCATGCATTCGGTAGTGACTTTCACATCGGAGGTCCCATACATCGCCGAATTCCATACTCAACCCTACACATCTCTTTTGTACATCGCATTCCTTGAACACAACCTACTCTCAAAGTTTCGTCTCGTCTCCAGCATGGTTTATTTTAAATTTCAGATTGTGTTTATGCAAGAAAGAGAGGAGTTGAGAGCTTTGAGAATTTAGAAAAAGATGTCAAGAGAGGGAAAACATAAGAGAAAAATATGTGTATGGGAAAGAAAGAAAGAAAAATATTAAAGTAAAGAAAAAAATGTGTATGAGAGCATAAAAGAAAGTGATTGAAAAAAAAGAAGAAAAAGAGAGAATAGGAGTGGCAAGAAAGATATGAGATGGATGAATCAAGTGAAAGAAAAATAAAGTGCAAGGAAAGATGTCACGTTGTTGAGAAATGAAACTTTCACTCGTTTTCCAACCATGTCCAATCCGACAACGAGGACGTCATCGGTGCCTCGTAGTCATAATTTTCTTTTGCCCTTGCACATGTCCACCATTCTATATCTTGTCATCCTTGATATCCCCACATATGGATTAATTCTCATGAGCATTGGCTTTGAAAGGTAAACAACCATTAGAGGAAGTTCTTAGTTTGAAAATACTTGTGTTGATTGTGCTATCCATACCTATAGCTCCACTTTACATGTTATATGAGAGACTTATGGGAGGTGAGAGTTTTATAAAACTTGTTTAGGATAGCCACTTTATATGAGCGACATGAGAAGGCTTGGAGAAAGGTTTTTGTCTAACACTTTTTGCAGGAATTTTATTTTTTAAAATCATAAAAACCCTCCAATGGAAGCAAAGAAGTAAGCACGGCTGAGATTGAAGGCCTCAAGTGAAGAGTTTGCATTGTGGGGTAAATCTTGACGTGGTAAAGATTCTAAACGCCCATGTTTATGTATGATGATCATTACTTTATGTTTATGTATTAAAGATAAAATATTGACTAACTCGTGAAGAAGGATTTAGCAGAACATGATTACTTACAATGCCTTGGACAAAGTTCTTTTGTGGGTACTTGCTCGAGGACGAGCAAGATCTAAGAGTGGGGGAGATGTTGACGGTGTATTTTGGTACACCAAACATGTTCATTACACTTTGGTTTGGATTTGATCATGGAACTAACCCGCCACTAGGCACACTAATCATATAACAAGTTCATGTATATGCATGCATTTGGAAGTATTGTGTTTATGCAGGAAAACATGGACATAAAGGACAAATTCACAACAAGTTCAAAAGAGCATTTACGGAGTCTTGTTCGTGTTCATGAGCTTGATGAAATCACTTCCAATGGTGGCAAGGACCGAAGTGCTACGAAGGAACACCCCCAGGGATTGAAGCGTAAAATACCGAACTTCATGCACGGAGAACCTCCATCATGGACTCGAGGATGACATCTCAAAATCATGCAAATGGAATGGGCAAAGTGCATAATCACCTGAGGACCCACGGGAGTAAAGGGGCGACCGAACCGGGCCGGGATGGGCCTGGGCGGGTCGGCCCAAGCCGGACGGCAAGCCGGCCGACCTGGCCCACTCCGGGGGTCGGTTCGGCCCCCCTTTCCTTGCTCTCGAAGGATCTTCAACCCTAAAGTCCTGGAGGCGCCGCCATTTGCAGGAGAGAGATCCATTCGCACCGAGAGGCCATCCACAAGCTAGAGAGAGAGTAGGGAGATCTCCGGAGGAGGATCGCCCATCTCGAAGGAAGCACCCACAAGTGGAGAAGAAGGAAGATACCATCGGAAGTGTCACCATGATCAACGGTGCTATGTCTAGCACCTTGATGGGGGTAATCTTCTCATTTGTCCATGGGTTGTAATCGATCTTGAGATGTAATCGCTACCTTGTTGGAACTTCTATCCATCATCATGTGTAGAATATAATGCTTAAGGTTGGCTACCATGCCATAAAGGGAAGTAGAGCTCCAATGCTCCCTTGGATACATTCAATACGCCGTGTCCATCATAGGTCTAGTCATGAATACCTCCACGTAGTGACAGTACGGGGGGAGGGAAAGGGCAAAACCGTGGTCACAACCCCCGATAGATTAGATCGGTTTTCATGTTTAAAGCGGTTGCTTGTTCAAGTATCGTAGACCCATGGGCAAGTGTCTCTTTCCTATCTAGTCGACTTAATTGTTCTCTCTAGTGTAGTGTAGTCATTTTCTAGTCTAATCATTGTTAGGGTTTGAGTAGTTAGTGAGTAGAGGTAGATCAAATGCTTGTAATCCCATTGCTCCGTGGATTGACAAGAACCTTGGGAATCCCGTGGTGAAAAAGGTGTAGGTCCGTACACTTGCAGATCGTAGGTGGATACGTCTTTTATTCGTCAACAGGGGGAAAGGAACCAAAGTGCCACACGAGCTAGGCATGGCCGCACCACCAGGCACGATCGGCCCTACAGGTGCGGCCGACCTGGCAGGTGCGGCCGGCCCTACAGGTGCGGCTGGCCCTGCCAGGTGCAGCCGCACCTGCCCCGTGCCACGTCTTCGGTCCATGTCAAGTCCTTCACCGCGTGCACAACTTGGATGAACAAGATTGATCAAGGAAACGTCGGTTTGATCGAATGGATGAAGTTGTGATCACTTGGATTAATGGGCCCACCTCTCCAGTCTATCAACCACCACAACCGTAATTCCAAGACCATCCTGAGCATCCTTGGTCGAAGGGGGTTCATCCCCGGCATAGAGGTGGGCCGGCCGCACCTCCCAACCGCCGTGCCGACCGAAACCGACTCAAGTTACCGACCTTCAACTACCTCAGGAGCAAGGAACATGAGCGTCCAAATCAAGAGGCGGTGGATCATAGGGCCGGCCGCATCTCCTCATCCGGCCGCGCCTATGAAAATGGGCCCATGCACTCAATCGACCTTACTTACCTATAAATGGAGACTCACACCCGCTGGATTGAACACACAATGCTGGAGCATCTCAATTCCACTCTATTGTTCACTTAGAGTAGGATTAGTGTAGCTTTGGGAGTTAGAGTCGATTCGAGCTAGTCTCGGGGTTCCGGAGGAGTCTTCATTAGTGTCCCGGTATTGCTCTTTTATCCTTTCTTTGTTTAGACTCAAGTACAATTTAAGTTATCTTTCTATCTTACTTTTCGATTCAATTACATTTAGCTTCTACTTTGCTCTAGAATCTTTATTCTTGGTTTAGACTAAAGTTAGTTTAGTCTTGGTTAGCATAGCTCTCTTGAACCCTATAGTGTTGTGGTCGTTCTTCGCTTGATCTCTGGTGTTTCACGGGAGAGAGAGACCTTCCTTCGTGGTACCCGGGTTTCTTTGGTTCGTTGTTAGCATGGTGCTCAGAGCTTACCTTAGTCTTAGATTGGTGACCCGCACAACGGAATAGTTGTGGTACCTTAAGGAGGTGACAGCTCCGGACGGGCTTTGTAGTCCACCACGTTAGTTCGGGCTGGTAGGATTCAGCGCGTCGTCGTCCTCCCTTTTCATCCATTCTGAGTGCACGGCTTTGCATGCCCCTGCAGCACTAGAAGAGCTTGTTGAGTTAGCTTGTCTTGGTTACCCTTTGCTTTAGACCTTTGCCTAGAGTTGACAAGAATAGATAGATTGTGTTAGGATCCTTTCTCGTCTCGTTGTCCTCCCAGCTCGCTATCCTCTATAGTCTTTTATCTAGATCTCCTAGCGCGTGTCAAGTTATCCCCGAATATGTTTATTCATTATCCTCCACTATAGCTCTTTACCAAGTCTTGGTTATTCTCCACCGTTTATTCGGTTATCTTTGCCGTAGTGCCTCCCACGGGAAAATATAAATACGATAACCCGAATACCACCGAGTGAAGTGCTATAACGTTAACCCGTGTGCTTGCAGACCTTTCTGTGATCGTGTGTTTTACGCCTGACATTCCTTAGCATCATTACTAGGTACAAACTTAGTGGTGAGGCTAAGGAGCGTCAACACTTAGAACATATCCAGGAGTGACAGCATTTTGCTGTTTCCAGCGTCATCTACGATTTTGTCTACCCTTTCTAAGAGGAAGTCATCTTTTTTGAAAGCCTTGTTCAGATCTGTGAAGTCCACAAACATTCTCCACTTCCCATTCTTCTTCTTCACTGGTACAGTATTACCCAGCCAAATAGGGTACAAGACTTGTGTGATTACTTTTGCATCATGAAGCCTCTACACTTCAGCATCTACTGCTTTAGCCTTTTCTTCGGACATTTTTCTGAGTTTTTGCTTCTTTGGAGTTACTTATTCATGTGTTTGCAAGGTATGCTCAATGATGTCTCTTCAACTCCTTGCAAGTCTTTGGCTAACCAAGCGAAGACATCTTTGTTTTTATTCAGGAATTGGATAAGTTCTTTCTCCTCTTCGGATCTAAGATGAGCCCCTATTATTACTACCCTGTCTGGCATGTTGTCTATGTACACTTTTTTGTTTCCCCATCAGCAGCTATCTCAATCTTTTCTTTATCCCTTTTGGGTTCAACATATGGTTCTTCCTTTTCTTCGGTGGAGCTCAGCTGATGCACATTGCTTTGACTTGGTGTGAAGCTTTTCTCAATATTTCTGCCTTGTTGATCACCGAAAACTGTGATAACCCCTTTTGGGTGCTGGGATCTTCATGCATAGGAACTACTACCTTATGACTGCATGGAACTTATTGATGAATCCTCTGCCGAAAATCGCGAGGTATGGATGATACATGTCAACTACGTCGAAAGTAAGTGTTTTGGTTCTAGCATTGTCAAGATCTTCGAAGGATACAAGTAAGGCTATCTTTCCTACTGACTTGATTGGTTTTCCCCCGAAACCCAACAGTGGGTATTCTGGTGCTTGCAATATGTGTTGACTCAAGCTCATCTTCTCAAAAGTTTTCATGAATAATATATCTGTCGAACTTCCATTGTCTACCAGAATTTTGCCTATAACCCATCTGGCTATGTTCACCTCAATGACCATGGTGTCATTGTGGTTCGTTGACTTGCTTGAAATCTTGTTCGGTGAAAGTTATTGGTACTTTGGCCCACTGTTGTCGCGCTGTTGGACCATCATTGATAACCGTGTTCACAGATCTAAAATAGTTGTTTATCTGCCTCTTGGTTTCAAACTCCATGGCTAAGCCTCCTGTGATGGGCATGATAGTTCTGAAAGAGGGAAATGCTTTTTAGGGTTGTGGCTTCTTGAACTCGAC
This sequence comes from Cenchrus americanus, assembly GCA_947561735.1. Lineage (NCBI taxonomy): Eukaryota > Viridiplantae > Streptophyta > Magnoliopsida > Poales > Poaceae > Cenchrus > Cenchrus americanus. The sequence goes on from OX387240.1 coordinate 142,015,331, forward strand.
TTTGGCCTTGATGAATTATCTCGTGGTGGTGGCAAAATTTCTTGAATTGGTTGTGATTGTTGAATAGTCTGAATTGCCTGAGACTGTTGATAAAACGGTTATGAAGGTTGCCAAGATGATTACGCTTGTTGACATTGTTGAATCGAAATTATGCTTGGATGAGGACCCATGAGCTCTGGTTGCCAGAAGTTCGGGCGGAACTGGTTCGACATTGTGGAGGCAGTGCTCATCATGGTTTTCTCTTGCTGAATTCTCACTATATTTTTTTGGTTTTTAGGCATGCTTCGGTGCTGTGTCCTCTTCCATGATATTGAAAATAGAAGTACGGATCTCATGGATCATGCTTCTGAACTTTCGGGGGTCCTCTTCCCCTTCCTCTTCCTCTTCCTCTTGATGCGTAGCCACCTCTTGTGCTCGGTCTATTGTTTTGATTGAACTGAGGGTTTTCCACATTGTTGATATTTCGTGGGGTTTGAAATTGAGGTCTCCACATTGTTTCACTGTTGCCTTGCCTTGCTTAATTTCGCTCTGCAACTCTTCTGCGATGATCTTCATTGAACTTGATGTATTCTTCCAGTTCATGAAAGAGTTCGTCAATGCTTTTGGGATCCTTTCAGGGCAAATGTGAAGTTGTCGGTCCTGAAGTCAGACCCTTGATTAGCGTCAGTATCATTGTCTTGTCATTTGTTTCCGGAATCTAGGATCTCTATTGCATGAATCTTCTTAGGAAGTTCCCTAATTGCTCTCTATCTTTCTGCTTGCAGTTGTACAAATCTGATGATTGTGCCATTGTTTCATGGAATATTTGAAAGGCTTGGATAAACTTTGTCTTTAGATCAATCCAACTGCAGTTTCAGTGTGGTGATAGTAGAGAGTACTGTGAGACATGGGTACCCCTAGGTCCCCACCGACCAGGCTCACGGCCATCCCCGACAAGTGGGTTCAGCCAACTAGAAGACCCGCCAACCTTCTAGTGGACCCAACCGAACTAGTTGGCGGCCCACACGACCTCCTGAAGGCCTTCCAGAAGATTCCCCAGACGACCTCATTCAGCACGACCTCAAGACTCGGAGTACAAGACAAGACCTCGGTGGATTACGACCGGAGCAGATTGACGGGATATGGCAAGATGTGTAATGTAGGCTTAGGTCTCCTGGTCGTAACCGACCAGGAGTTAGGGAACCGACCTCATCCGCCGGCCAATATTAGGCGAACAAAGCGATCCCTTGTACAATCAATCCAATCCCCAAGCAATCTACATCGACAACTGGGCGTATGGTATTACTCTCTGGAGGCCCGAACCAGTATAAACTCGCTGTGTTCTCTGAGTTCTGCATACATGTGTGCGACCTTCGAGTTCTTAGCCTTAGAATCCTCCCCGCCGAACAAATAAACCACAGGGATTAACACCCCCGTGGGCTGTCCAGATCTCACCATCTGATAGTTGGCGTGCCAGGTAGGGGTTGAGTCAAGGTTCTTCGTGCAGCTCGATGGCTTCGACCAACAACGTCATCTTCCCGGAGAGCATGGCGGACATCCTCGCCAACCCCGTCGAAATCTGCTTTTGCTCGATGCCGGCGACATCCACCGCTCCAGCCGCATGCCTCATCATCGAAGGCAATGCGGTCGCCACCGACCAACAGATCGAAACAGATCTGCCATCGGAAACCCACCAACCCACTCCTAGCGACCTGATCGCTGGGATTCATCATGTCGAGGGCATGCTCTCTGACACGATCAAAGTCTGTGAGCGCGTCAAACGCCCTCGCACGACCTTGTCGACCTCCAGCATGCTTCTTGTCTTGCGCAACGTTGCTCATGTAGCATCACGCTACATGAAGCGTAAGATCCAGATCGAATTAGAACCCAAGACCCAAGATCGTGGAAGCTGCAGGAACCACCTCGACAAACCCTGCCCTATTCACGAGAAGTCCAAGCACACCGTGCGACAGTGCCGCGTCTTCAAGAAGCTTCGCCGACCTCTCACCATGGCTTACCGCCATCGGATGAACCAAGAATCGTCTCCGGACCGCCTTGCGTTCCAGGTCGCCCATACAACGATCTCCCCGAACTATCCGGGAGAAGAGTTCGAGACCCTAGATCGCCAGATCTTGGTCGTCTCTAAGGATGTGCCGCCACAATATGGAGAAACCGATGAGCAACATCAAGAGTGTGAAAACGCCAATGCTGCCAGAGCCGTCCGGTGACAACAAGAGCTTGCTGTTGCTGCCCCAGGTGCATGCCACCAACCGGCTAACGTCGGACAAGCCAACACCAATGCCGGGCAACAAGGACCTGCGGCACCAGCCCCTCCACAACAGCGACGCCAAGATAATCTACCTCGTGCCAACAGACTATGTGCACGAGACCTCCTCGGGGACTTCGAGTGCGATGGACTCGAAATTTACAATTCGCCGCAAACAAACTTGGGAGCCGCTCTTGCCGCTCTAAATCATCTCGAAGATTCTCTAATGGTCCAGTGCCTCCAAGCAAACGTCCGCGTCGCCGCTGCTCAGATCGAAGAAAGAGGTCCTGGATATAGCAGATCCACAGCAAGTTCCTACTTCCAAAGCAGATCGGAGCATCCTCGCCAGCGACGTCGTAGCCAGGGTCCCCTTGACCCGGTGGCTGAAGAAGGTCGAGGCGAAAACGAAGTAGTGAAGTCGGCCAATCACGCTGCCAATGCTGCAGCCAACGCTCCAGCCAACCCTATGGCTAATGCTTTAGCAAACGCCCCAGCAATGCTGGTAGTAATGCCGCCAACAATGCAGCCAACGCTGCCAACATCCAGGGGAACGCCGCCCCAAATCCAAGACACAATGCAGGAGCTCAGCCTCCTCCGGTCCAGGCCAATCAAGCGGAAGGAAGTCAGCATCACCACACAAGAGATGAAGTCGAGATAGCTCGACGTGCTAACTACGACCGCGAGCATGGGGTCCCTGACGCCCTTAATGACAACAACCCCATTCAAGCGACAGATCTCCGGATCATGCATGATCAGGAAATCCTTCGACGTGCCCAGTACGACCAAGACAACAGCCCTCTCGACGACCTCTACGTCATCCCAGCTGCTCACGCTCTGTCAGCAAGCCCGGGAGTGGTCAATAAATTCCTAGCTTTCTCACGGTGTCTCCGGACGATCAGATACCCAAAATACTTCAAGCCATCTATTGAGAAGTACGACCGTTGCTCCGATCCGAGTATATGGCTCAAAATGTAAAGCATAGCGGCGCGTGTCTCTGGAGGTAATGAAGACAACATGGCGGGATACTTCCCCCTCGTGATGGGCAAGGCACCACTCCTGTGGCTCGACAATCTCCCAGTAGAGTGCATCACCTCCTGGGCAACTCTGTCTCGTCTCTTTACGACCAACTACCAGGCGACATACAATCGTCCTGGCAATACTCACCACCTCGCCAGAATGCAGATGAGAAGTGATGAAACTCTCCGTGAGTACACCAACCGCTACTTCGAGAACCGCAACCACCTTGCAGATGTTAAAGATGACGACGTCATCACCTACTACAAAAAGGGAATCACCAACATCAAGTTGTTTGAGAAGATCCACGAAGCTGATGCAAAAACCATTGGTGACCTCATGGCCTATGTCGACAAACTGGTCGGCACACAAGACGCGGTAATGCATGACTTCAACGAAGAAGACCACGATGACAGAGGCATTAGGTCGTGCAAGCGATCTGGCGAAGCCTATGTAGCAGATCCACCAAGACCTTCCACCTTCCTTGAAGGTGACTTCAATATGGTCATGGACGACCAATGCCAGTTCTACCGTGATGCCAAGCACACCATGAGGGAGTGCGAGTAGTTGAAGCGAGCCCTTGGAGTCCCATCTACCTCAAAGAAGACCAGAAGCAATGGCAACGATGACCACAACGGTGGCCAACGCTTCGACAATCGTAATCGTCGACCTGATCGACGAGATTACCGTGACCGCAGGCCCTATCTTCGTAATAACAATAGGGATCGACGTGATTATCGCCAGGACTACCGCCGCGATGACAGCCATCGGGATGATCGCAACGACAGGCGCGACGACCATAGAAGTGATCATCGTGATGATCGCCATGATGATTGTCACAACGACAGACGAGAGGACCGATGTGATGATCGACGTCGCAAGGATGACCACAGTCCCCGCGACAACAACCGGAAGGAGCGGACTCCACCACCACCGCCCAAAGGGGGCAACCCCAATGGTGCATTCCAGAAGGCTAACCCTGAGATCAACTTCATCGTTGGAGGTCGCCAAGCGATTAAAAGCAACCGACAGACTTGATCAAATGCCAAGGAGATCGGGCACGTCAACACCGAAAACCCGCGACCTTTACTGTGGTCCGAATTCCTAATCACTTTCTCCAGGAAAAATCTTTGAGTTCACATCCCTGACCCAGGAACCTATCCGCTGGTCGTTAACCCCATAGTCAACGGGTCCTGGTTGCCTAAGACCCTCATCGACGGAGGCACCAACCTAAACATCATCTTCACATAAACACTGTGCAAGATGGAGTTCAACTTCTGCAAGAGACTGCTTGTGACGAACCCTTCTACGGAGTTGTGCCCCGAAATGCTACGTACCCCATAGGTTGTGTATGCCTTCCGGTCACCTTTGGCACAGAGGAGAACTTCCGTACAGAGTACCTGACGTTTGAGGTCGCAGACTTCCGCTCTTCATACCATGCTATCTTCGGATGACACATGCTCGCCAAGTTCAAGGCCATACCCCACCACACCTATCTCATCATGAAGATGCCAGCGCCAAATGGAATCCTTTCCATCCTCGGAGACATCATGCTCTCCTAGAATTGTGAAAGTGCCATTGTCGAGCTCTAAGGATTCAGCGATCAAAGCCGCAGCAACGGTCATGGTCCCGCAGGCAGCCAAGATCGATCAAACTACCTTGTAGGTATCAGAGCAGAAGCGTACAACCACAGCTTTGGACCCAAGTCCAGCTGTCAAGAAGGTTTGCCTCGGCCTGCCTGACGCATCCAAGAAAGTCTTTATCGGCGCCGACCTCGACTGCAAATAGGAACTCGCTCTCACCAGCTTCCTCAGGGACAACGCTGACATCTTTGCATGGAGTCCATCCAATATGCCCGGTGTCCCCAGGGAGCTGGCTGAGCACAGACTCGAAGTTAACAAGACCGCACGACCTATTGAGCAAAAGCTCTGGCGATTTGCAAAAGATAGAAAACAAGCTATAGAAGTAGAACTATGTAAGCTTTTAGCTACAGGTTTTATTAGAGAATGTCAACACCCGGTTTGGCTCGCAAACCCGGTTCTTGTACCAAAGAAAACTGGTGGATTAAGGATGTGTATCGATTACACTGACCTTAATAAGCACTACCCGAAGGATCCGTTTCCTCTTCCTCGTATTGACGAGGTCGTGGACTCCACGGCTGGTAGCGTCCTACTTTGTTTCCTCGACTGCTACTCAGGGTATCACCAAATAGCACTACACCCCGACGACGAAGATAAAACAACGTTCATAACGCCTCATGGCATCTATTGCTACAAGGTCATGACCTTTGGCCAGAAAAACGCTGGAGCAACATACCAGAAGGCGATCCAGAAGTGTTTAAAGTCCCAAATCGGGAAGAACGTCGAGGCTTATGTAGACGATGTGGTCGTCAAAACCACAGTGGAAGACAAGCTCATCGCCGACCTCACCGAAACCTTCGCCAATCTGTGAGAGTACCAGTGGAACTCAACCCAACAAAGTGTGTCTTCGGTGTTCCCTCCGGACTGCTCCTAGGCTTCGTGGTCGTGCACCGAGGCATTGAAGCCAACCCAACAAAGGTTGACGCCATACGCAAGATGGCCAAGCCATCCAACAAGAAAGACGTCATGAAGCTCACAGGCTTGATGGAGGCTTTAGGTCGTTTCATCAGCAAGCTCGGTGAAAAAGGTTTACCCTTTTTCAAGCTATTGAAGAAGGCTGACAAGTTAGTATGGGACGACGAAGCCCAAAAACGTTCAAGGCTCTCAGAGTGATAGAGGGGGAGTGCCCGATCTTTCGGTGAGTGGAGATAAATCCGATTTGGTGGTTGTTGACCCTCACGATCCGACTACGACGAGCGAGACTCAAAGCGCCAATGCAATCGCTGAACCAACTCCCGATGGTTACTGACCTTGCTGGCGCAAGATCAGCCTGATCATGAAGATCAATTCCTGTGCACAATCGAAGAACGAACAAGAATCTGAGGCGAGCAATCTTAATATCACTCGAAGGTGGAGTCTGAATTACACGACGGCGACACGATGGCGGTTGTTCAGTTGTAGCTAAGGCTAACAAATAAATCAAACTCAAGTTTCTAAGGCGGCGGCTACTGAAAATATAAGAGACGGGGCGTCCTAGGGTTGGGGGCGACCAGGGGTGGAGCGCCCCCAACTTGGGCCTAAGGCCCAACCAAACTGTCGACGCAGCACTTTGGCAGATTCTGGACGTCAACTTGTTTCGACGATTCCCATTGACTCAGAACGAATTTTGGCATGAGATCAGTGCCATTGGAAGCTCTATGCAATTCTGCTTCCAACCATATATAGAACGTCCAAAACCGACTCCGTATGCGACCTGGGCGTCCGTTTTATTGCGCACTGCTCCTGGACTCCGAACTTGAATTGCTTTTGGCCTCCACCTCGGGGACTCGAACCGGATCAACCTTGGACCTCCTTGTTGACTTGGAAACCCTTGTTGGACTTCTTCTACTCCATTCCATGCACCAATCATGGTCGTATGCATGAGTGTCATGTCCTCATCATTCTCCCCTTCTTGATGAAAAGTCGTCCTCGGCGTCGATTGTACTTGGAACTAATCCTGCACAACACAAGAGCGAACAGGGTTTCGAAAACCAAAGAAATCAAAATTATTTTGAGGAGGAATGTCACCATGTCTCCAATTGGTGAATATGTCATCTTGCATATAAAATTTAGCGAGCATGTAAGCATCTTGATCGGATGACACATGATAGTTGGCAACACTACCCTGCAAAAGATTAGTACCAACAAAAGACAAAGTAGGCATAGGTAGCAAACAGCAATGCTCCCCTTCTTGGAAGTAAACTTGTTTCACCAAAACTAAACTAGAGAAAGGTGAATGAATATGTGTAGTGTGGCAGCCCTCTAGTGGATCAAAATTGAGCACAACAAAAGGATAATTCAAATTTTCACAAATGTACACTCGATGTATCATATATTCCCCTTTGTTGTTATATTTGCCAATAGCATGATATGTGTGTTTAGAAAAACATGGCAAATCAGCATATTTAGAAAGTTGCTCTTCGAAACAATCTAGATTACACAAAACATCAAATTCAATGTAACCCAAAGTATGTAAGGAAGACAATAATTTATTCTCATCATTAGGACTAACAATATGCATAACATGTTTAGTTTCAGCAATAGTATTTGGTTCTAAAGCATGAAAAACTGAAGCATTAGCAACCAAATCATCTTTATCACAAGGAACATCAAGCAAATCAGCATGTGACAAAGATTCATCAAGAGATGGTTCCACTGACAATTGCTTTATGATAGCATGATTTGTGGAAAAATTCAGGACATTAAGAAAATTCTCACCATCCATGAGCGTAGCATCATGAGCAGTACCTGTTTTTGTAGTAGGCGTAGGAGGGTCATTGGAAAGTGATGGGTCTGAAATTGCAAATGAGGCGGACGTCCTCTCGAGCGGTGTAGTGGTGGGCGAGGATGGCGCTGGGCTCTCGAGCGTTGTAGGGGTGAGTGTGGATGGCACAAGGAAAGCAGGTGCTGAGCTGGATGTCGAGCTTTGTCCTGCAAAAGAGTTAGAATATTACTTCGAGCGACGTTCCTGCACGTCACATTCAACGTTGCGAGCATAATATGAAGGCACAAATCTACAACGCATAGCAGCCTTTAATTCAGCCCAAGTGGTGGGAGTAGATGGCGCTGGGAGAGCGGCAAATTCAACAGTGCAAAAATTGAAAGAAAATGCGAGGCGAGCAATCTTAATATCACTCGAAGGTGGAGTCTGAATTACACGACGGCGGCACGATGGCGGCTGTTCAGTTGTAGCTAAGGCTAATAAATAAATCAAACTCAAGTTTCTAAGGTGGCGGCTACTGAAAATATAAGAGACGGGGCGTCCTAGGGTTGGGGCGACTAGGGGTGGGGCGCCCCCAACTTGGGCCTGAGGCCCAACCAAACTATCGACGCAGCACTTTGGCAGATTCTGGATGTCAACTTGTTTCGATGATTCCCGTTGACACGGAACGAATTTTGGCATGAGACCGGTGCCATTGGAAGCTCTATGAAATTCTTCTTCCAACCATATATAGAACGTCCAAAACCAACTCCGTATGCGACCTGGGCGTCCGTTTTATTGTGCACTGCTCCTGGACTCTGAACTGGACTCGAACTTGAATTGCTTTTGGCCTCCACCTCGAGGACTCGAACCGGATGAACCTTGGACCTCCTTGTTGACTTGGAAACCCTTGTTGGACTTATTCTACTCCATTCCATGCACCAATCATGGGCGTATGCATGAGTGTCATGTCCTCATCACAAAGAATCCTTAACGACACCACCAGTTATGACACCTCCAATCACAAAGGAAATGCACCTACTCTACATCTCTGCCACCACTAACGTGGTCAACACAGTTCTCATTGCCAAGCAAGAAGAAGAAGGGCAGGCTAATCCTATTCAACGACCTATGTACTACGTGAGCGAGGTCCTGGCCGACGCTAAGACACGTTACACACAACCCCAAAAGTTGCTCTAGGCGCTCCTGATCATGTCGAGAAAGCTTCGACATTACTTCCAAGCTCACAAGATCGTGGTTCCGTCTTCGTTCCTCCAAGGAGAGATCATCCATAACCGAGACGCCAATGACCGCATCATCAAGTTGTCAGTCGAGCTTGGAGAGTTCGAAATCGAATTTTGCCCCAGGCAAGCGATCAAGTCGCAGATCCTCGCAGACTTTGTGTCCGAGTGGACAGAGATCCAGATGTCCCCTCCCAAGAAGCAACCTGAACACTGGATAATGTACTTCGACGGTACCCTCAACCTCGAAGGGGCGGGTGCAGGCGTATTTCTCATCTCTCCTCAGGGAGAACAGCTCAAGTACGTCCTGCAAATCCACTACAAGGCCTCCAACAATGGAGCAGAGTATGAAGCCCTGATCCACGGGTTCCGCATAGCAGTGTCCCTTGGCATCAAGCAACTACTAGCTTTTGGCAATTCCAAGGTCGTCATCAGCAAGTCAACAAAGAGTGGGATTGTATCAAGAACACGATGAATGATTACTGCGCTGAAATTCGTAAACTCGAAGGCTACTTTGAGGGGATCGAATTCCAGCACGTCCCACGGAGCAACAATGTCGCCGCCGATGTACTATCCAAACTTGGCTCTCATCGAGCTCTAGTTCCAGCAGGCGTGTTCGTCCAAGACCTAAGCAAGCCTTCAATTAATCTTCTGGATATCGATAATCCAGAGCCACCTCTAAATGACCAAAACTCAGCACCTCCCCACAATGTGCTAATGTCAAAAAAACAGGATGATTGGTGCAAGCCCTTCATGGACTTCATACTCGACAAACTTGTCCCCGATGAGAAAGCAGAACGAGAAAGCATCATGCGACAAAGTGCTAACTACATCGCGATTGGTTCCAACCTATACAGGAAAGCTGCCTCCACTAGCATCTTGATGAAGTGCATCCTACGATCAGAGGGTCTACAGCTCTTAGCTGAGATGCACAACGGCAAGTGTGGCTGCCACGCGGCATCCACCAACTTGGTCGGCAAAGCGTACCAATCTGGATTCTATTGGCCCACGGCCGTAACCGATGCTAAAGATCTCGTAAAGAGGTGCAAAGGATGCCAATTCATTGCTAAATAGCAACACCTGCCAGCTCAGGTCCTGCGCACTATCCCTCCGTCATGGCCCTTCACTGTGTGGGGTCTCGACGCCGTAGGACCGTTTTGTACCGCCCCGGGCGGCTACAAACATATCCTAGTTGCTGTAGACAAATTCACCAAGTGGATTGAAGACTAACCTGTTGTGAAAATAACGTTAGAAGAAGCAGTCAAGTTCATCGGAGACATCAAGCACCGCTTCGGCATGCCTAACAGGATCATCACCGATCTAGGCGCAGCCTTCACTGGCTCGGTCTTCTGGGACTTTTGCCAAGACAATCTTATCGATGTCTACTACTCCCCGGTCGCCCATCCACGGTGCAACGGTCAAGTTGAAAAAGCCAACAACATGGTGCTCCAAGCTCTCAAAGACCGTATGTACGCCGACACCTCCAACCATGCGACCCGGTGGTTAGTCGAGCTACCGCACGTGATTTGGGGTCTCAGAACTCAAGTCAGCTCTACTACGGGCTTTTCGCCCTTCTTTCTGGTCTACGAATCAAAAGTTGTACTTCCTACCGACGTCGCTTTCGGAGCTCCACGGATTCGGTTCTACGAAGAAGGAGAGGCCGAGCAAACACGTCGCGTCGACCTCGACAGCCTCGAAGAACAAAGACTCGCTACCGTCATGAGACAAGCTCGTCACGACCAACAGCTACGTCGTTACCATGATTGCAACATTAAGGAAACTTCATTTAACGTTGGCGACCTCGTCCTTAGATGCATCCAGAAGACCGACGGCATGCACAAGCTCTCTGCCCCTTGGGAGGAACCCTTCGTCATCACCGAAGTTATCAACCCGACAACATATTGGCTCTAGTGGGGCGATGGGCAAGGAGTACCCAACCCCTAGAACGTGGAGCATCTACGACGATTCTATCCGTAGAATAGTTTCATTTCAAATTTAAGCTATGTATTTCCTTTTCTTGTACCCTTTTTTAGATTTAACAAATAAATATTTTAAGCAGTCGTCTGCTATGAGTCGAGCACTACCTCCTCCTTCCTCATGCTTCCCTCTCCCCCTCGACATGCTCAGGGGCTTGGCTAAAGCCAACATATGGGTTGCAAAACCCGGGCATTCCGAGTCTTTCCTAGTCCTTCCCCTCGACATGCTCGGGGGCTTGGCTCAAAGCCAACCTAAGGGTCATATGACCTAAGGACACCGTCTTTAACGAGTGTGAAGCCTCTTGCTGTCGCGAGCGTGCTTGGTCGGAAAGGTCGCCAGACCCGAGCTCTATGCTCCCCCTCGCGTGCCGATCTTTCGTAAGCCTCCACGCTGAGCTGTAGAGGTCGGTAAGCCAACCTCTCCGTGATTAGTGGTTAGCGAGTCAAGAACACAAGACATCGACATCTACAAGATCAACCAAGATCGTGCAGGCAAAAGGCAAGCACTTCGTTAAATTTTCTTCAACATATCCCTGAAGCATTATTTCCAAGTTATGGGAGGAGGGGGGAGGTACAGCTCCTAACTCAATCGCTACCATCGCCTTCAAAGTCGATGTTCTCCATCACTTCATTGGTGGCTTCTGCGACTTCAAGTTCCAGGGCTTGAAGGTCCTTCGTGGTGTCAGCACCTACATTGATCTTGGCCATGACAACGTCAGGATAGTGAGATTTAACTCTCACCAACGCATCCGTTGCAGCTGCCAAGCCAGTCACCCTCAGCAAAGTCAACAGCCTGTTAGGAGTATCTACCAGGCGACCAACAATGGACCGCTGCTGCTCTCCCTCTTCTGGTACTGCTATGCAAGACATTGCATAGTTGGCAGGAGCCTTGAGGTCATTCAGCTCCACCTCATATCCTACAAAGGTGATTTTGTCATTCTGCAATGACTTCACAACAACTTCGAACTCGGCTTCAAGGCCCGACGAGCTCCTGTCTCATAAGCCAGCTTTTGAGATATGGTGTACTCACTATCAGTAGCTTCCTTCATCACCTTTTTGAGTGCCAGGCCTCCAGCCTCGATCTCCCGGACCTTTATCTCCAGGTCCCGAACCTTGCTCCGGGAGGTCGCCAAAGCGTTCTTCAGCTCCTTCTCACAGTTACGGAAGTCTGTAGGAAGCAAAAGTTAGCACACGCTTAGTGATGAGGACATCACCACCAACGATACATCCACGCCCGCACAAGATCATGTTATTGCTGGCCCTATTACTCGTGCCCGTGCTCGTCAACTCAATAATCAAGTGAGTTCACTCTTGAGTTCATGTTCATCATATTTAGATTGTGGAGACACGTGCACTCTTGTTTTGATTAGGAATCATGATCAAGACCGAAAGGGAGAAGGACTCGCGCAGTGCTGGATTCGGACTGCAGAAAAGCACCATCTTGTGACGGACGCCACGGTCGCACACGGAGTCGGATTGGGGCGTTCAAATACTTCCTAGAACCGTGATGAAGTCTCCCTTCATATGGATCCGGACTCATGTCCATATCTATTTTGAGGCGGCCGCAATCGTCGAAACATTGACCGGATGTCAATCTGTCCCAGTGTGCTGCGCCACCTTATTTGGCCCAATGGGCCGTGTATCAAGTGGAGCCCCATAGGGGCGCGTCCTAGGGTTGTAGGACGACCCCCACCACGTCCAGGTCGTCCTCCACCCTCTTATATACCTCCATAGCCGCCACAAACTGATCGGGTTTTGTTTAGATCAAGTTTAGCCATTGTTACTTGCTTGTGAGAGCGCCGGTCGCCTCCTTTTCTACGGAACCCCACCGTTGTTCGATATTGAGTTTGAGAATTGAATCTTTCATTCCCATCTAGTAATTTCAGTACTTGTTTCATACTTGTTCTTGCTAGTTCTTCGATTGCTTGCGGGAATAGGTGCCCTAGTGGCCGGGTGACGCGCTCCACAAGATCGCGGCGGCCATAGGAGGTGGTGTATCGGTTGCTAAGGCGCATCCTTGGACAAGTTGTAGTCGGGCCATGAACGTCGTCTCCTTCAATCGAATTATCCCCACACCTCTCATTGAAAGATCGGGAACAAACCCTAGCGGGTTCATATCGGTTGGTAATCGGAGCGAGGTTCTTCGGTGAGAGTTCCAATCCTTTGTCGTTTTTAATTTCCTATAGTCCGAAAAAGCCCCGAAAAAATAGTAGATTAGATTACTCGTTGTCCCATAAACCCTTTGAGCCTTTACTAGCATTGCATGGTTAGGGCTTGTTGAGTTTTTGGTTGCATCGGTCGTGTCAAGTTGCTGGTCTTAGTGTCTAATCCTTTAGAGTTTTGAGTTCTATCACGTTTTAGTCACGAAATTCGCGTCACCATATACACCTCTCGTTTCACTTTTGCCACCACGGTTTCATATGATCTCCGATTGAGGTGTTTAAATACAATCTGGAAAGCTTACATTGTCTTCTTTCCAACGGATCCAACCTTGCCTCGAAATTCCGTCCGAGCAATCTGCAATTGTCCACGAGATCTGCGATCCGCAATCTGTGTACTTTTTCTTTTGTGCTGATTTGACTTGATATTGAGCAATAGAGTTTAGTTGTGTGAAAAAAAGTTGAAAAAAAAGAGAGGAAGAAAAAAAAATCGAGAAGAAAAAAAAAGAGAGTAGAAAGAGAAGAACGAAAAAAAGAAGAGAAAGAGAAGTAAGTTGAAACGGTTGTTTTACTTGTGCGGTGCTAGTTGTTCTTTTTCGTGACTACCTTTGTGCCTAGGCTCACGTCTCTAGCATGGTTTATTCTAGGACCAGCACAAGTACCGCCGTTGAACGATTATTCAGCTTGCTTTTATAACTAACGTGGTGCTAGTCCATTCCTTGTTTCAGCCCACCTATAGCTCCACATATTCGACTACGGCTTGACAGGTCTTGTTGTTGCGGCACCGATACACTATCTTCCTGGTTTGCGGACTTGTGGTAGTCGTCCCCTCCTCGTCGAGCAAGGTAAGAATTGGTAAGAGCTTGTATAACAGGTTGAGAGTGAGCGCCTTGCCGTAGCTACATCCTATTAGCTGTAGAGTTTTCTTATTTCTTCACTTGTTTTCTTGTTGTTTCTATTTATCTAACATGACAGGAACAGCCGATGAAAGTGATGGATCCAAGAATACCATGCCACTGTCTCCTCGCACCAAGAGAATCATACAACACTTTGAAAAGAAGGTGAAGGAGCACAATGAAGGAATTGATAATGACTTGCAGGTGACAAATGAGAAGATTGGGCAATTGGAGGCCACACAAATCGACACCAACACCAAGGTTACAGGTTTGGAGGTGTCTATTACTCGTATAGACAAGAGTCTTGGTGCTCTTTTGCGCAGGTTTGATGAGATGTATGCTAAGACCACTGAAGGGTATGATGAGAATAGTAAGAAAAAGGATGACAAGACAAAGGATGGCAAGGACGACGAGAGTTTGGATGATAATTGGGTTGCATATAGTGGTGACACTGAACAAGAAGACCAAGATCACCGACGACAACGTACTAACCGTAGAGGTCGGGGTGGTTTTCGCCGGAGACATGAGGTACATGGTAATAATGATGCTTTTAGTAAGATTAAATTTAAGATACCTCCTTTTGATGGTAAATATGATCCCGATGCTTACATTACTTGGGAGATTGCTGTTGATCAAAAGTTTGTATGCCATGAATTTCCTGAGAATACACGTGTTAGAGCTGCTACTAGTGAGTTTACCGATTTTGCTTCGTTTGGTGGATAGAATATGCTAAGAAAAATCCTAATAATGTACCACAAACATGGGATGCTTTAAAACGGGTCATGCGGGCTAGATTTGTTCCTTCTTACTATGCACGTGATCTGTTACATAAGTTGCAACAATTGAGGCAGGGTACTAAAAGCGTAGAAGAATATTATCAGGAATTACAAATGGGTATGCTGCGTTGTAACGTAGAGGAGGGCGAGGAACCTGCTATTGCTAGATTTGTGGGTGGGTTAAATAGAGAAATTCGGGACATCCTTCAATATAAAGAGTATACTAAAATAACAGAATGCTTTCATTTTGCTTGTAAAGCCGAAAGGGAAGTGCAGGGACGATATGCTAGTGCAAGGTCTAACATTAATGCAGGGAGATCAGCATCATGGCAGCGAACAACTACTTCTTCGGGGTGTGTACATCCCCCGTCAGGTCGATCAGCACTTTCACCTCCCTCCAGCGACAAGACACGTGTTGCTCCCACAAATTCAGCAATGAAATCTGCTCCAAAACCAGCTGTTAGTACATCTTCCGTGACCTCTACAGGTAGAACCGAGAGACCTTCGGTGCCATCGATGCAAGGGAATTGGACATGTGCGGCGTGATTGTCCAAACAAGCGAGTTATGGTGGTAACAAATGATGGTGAGTATTCCTCTCGCTAGTGATTATGATGAAGATACACTTGGTTTGCTTGCTGCCGACGATGCGGTAGAGAGGAGCCACCGGACAAACAGATTGGTACGAGAGGATGCTTTGAACATTATGAGAGCCTCATTGTGCAGCGTGTGCTTAGTGCACAAATGGAGAAGGCGGAGCAAAATCAGCGGCATACATTGTTTCAAACCAAGTGTGTGATTAAAGAGCGTTCTTGCCGCTTGATCATTGATGGGGGTAGCTGCAACAACTTAGCTAGCAGGGACATGGTGGAGAAGCTTGCACTTACAACCAAACCGCACCCGCATCCATATTGCATTCAGTGGTTGAACAATAATGGTAAGGAAAAGGTAACAAGGCTGGTACGAATCAGTTTTTCGATTGGCTCATATCATGATGTTGTTGAGTGTGATGTTGTGCCCATGGAAGCTTGTCATATTCTTCTAGGTAGACCTTGGCAATTTGATACAGATTGTTTGCATCATGGTAGATCAAATCATTATTCTCTCGTATACAATGATAAAAAAATTGCTTTGCTTCCTATGTCACCCGAGGCTATTGTGCGTGATGATATTGCTAAAGCCGCAAAGTCTAAAACCGAGAACAATAAAAATAGCAAATCCGTTGGTAATAATGAAGATGGCATAAAATTGAAAGGATATTGCTTGCTTGCTTCAAAATCTGATATTAATGAATTAATTGCTTCAACTTCTATTGCCTACGCTTTGGTATGCAAGGATGCTTTGATTTCAATTCAAGATATGCAGCATTCTTTGCCTACCGTTGTTGCTAACATTTTGCGGAGTATTCGGATGTGTTTCCAAGAGAGATACCAAGCAGGGCTGCCTCCTATACGAGGCATAGAGCACCAAATTGATCTTATTCCGGTGCTTCTTTGCCCAACCGTGCGCCATATAGGACCAATCCGGAGGAAACAAAAGAAATTCAGCGGCAAGTGCAAGAACTACTCGACAAAGGTTATGTACGTGAGTCTCTTAGCCCTTGTCTTGTTCCGGTTATTTTGGTGCCTAAGAAAGATGGAACATGGCGTATGTGTGTTGATTGTAGAGCTATTAATAATATCACTATTTGATATCGGCATCCTATTCCATGCCTAGATGATATGCTTGATGAATTGAGTGGTGCTACCGTGTTTTCTAAGGTTGATTTGCGTAGTGGGTACCACCGATTCGTATGAAATTGGGAGATGAATGGAAAACTGCTTTCAAAACTAAGTTCGGTTTATATGAGTGGTTAGTCATGCCTTTTGGGTTAACTAATGCACCTAGCACTTTCATGAGATTAATGAACGAGGTTTTGCGTGCTTTCATTGGGAAATTTGTTGTAGTTTACTTTGATGATATATTAATCTACATCAAAACTATGGATGAACACTTGGATCATTTACGTGCTGTTTTTAATGCTTTACGAGATGCACGTTTGTTTGGTAACCTTGAGAAGTGCACATTTTGCACCGATCGAGTGTCTTTTCTTGGCTATGTTGTGACTCCACAGGGAATTGAGGTTGATCAAGCCAAGGTAGAAGCTATACAGGGATGGCCTGTACCAAAGACCATCACACAGGTGCGGAGTTTCTTAGGACTTGCTGGATTCTATCGCCGTTTTGTGAAGGATTTCAGCACCATTGCTGCACCATTGAATGAGCTTACAAAGAAGGGAGTACCTTTTAGTTGGGGTAATAAACAAGAGAATGCCTTCATCATGTTGAAAGATAAGTTGACACATGCACCTCTCCTTCAACTTCCAGATTTTAATAAGACCTTTGAGCTTGAGTGTGATGCTAGTGGGATTGGTTTGGGTGGTGTTTTATTACAAGAAGGCAAACCGGTTGCATATTTTAGTGAAAAATTGAGCGGACCTGTTCTGAATTATTCCACTTATGATAAAGAATTATATGCTCTTGTTCGAACTTTGGAAACATGGCAGCATTATTTATGGCCCAAAGAATTTGTTATTCATTTTGATCGTGATGTTAAATTCCTTAGCTATTTTTGGAAAACTTTGTGGGCTAAATTGGGGACTAAGCTTTTGTTTTCAACTACATGTCACCCCCAAACCGATGGTCAAACTAAAGTTGTGAATAGAACTTTGTCTACTATGTTAAGGGCTGTTTTAAAGACGAACATTAAGATGTGGGAAGATTGTTTGCCTCATATTGAATTTGCTTATAATCGTTCGATGCATTCTACTACCAAGATGTGCCCATTTCAGATTGTATATGGTTTCTTACCTCGTGCTCCTATTGATTTAATGCCCTTACCATCATCTGAGAATTTAAATTTTGATGCTACTAAACATGCTGAATTGATGTTAAAACTGCATGAAACAACTAAAGAGAACATTGAGCGCATGAATGCTAAGTACAAGCTTGTTGGTGATAAAGGTAGAAAGGAAATAAAGTTTGAACCTGGAGATTTAGTTTGGTTGCACTTGAGAAAGGAGAGATTTCCGAATTACGCAAATCTAAATTATTGCCTAGGGCCGACGGACCTTTTAAAGTGTTAGAGAGAGTAAATGACAATGCATACAAACTAGAGTTTCCTGCAGATTTTGGGGTTAGTCCCACATTTAACATTGCAGATTTGAAGCCCTATTTGGGAGAAGAAGATGAGCTTGAGTCGAGGACGACTCAAATGCAAGAAGGGGAGGATGATGAGGACATCACCACCAACGATACATCCACGCCTGCACAAGATCATGTTATTGCTGGCCCTATTACTCGTGCCCGTGCTCGTCAACTTAATAATCAAGTGAGTTCACTCTTGAGTTCATGTTCATCATATTTAGATTGTGGAGACACGTGCACTCTTGTTTTGATTAGGAATCATGATCAAGACCGAAAGGGAGAAGGACTCGCGCAGGCTGGATTCGGACTGCAGAAAAGCACCATCTTGTGGCGGACGCCACGGTCGCACACGGAGTCGGATTGGGGCGTTCAAATACTTCCTAGAACCGTGATGAAGTCACCCTTCATATGGATCCGGACTCATGTCCATATCTATTTTGAGGCGGCCGCAATCGTCGAAACATTGACCGGATGTCAATCTGTCCCAGGTGCTGCGCCACCTTATTTGGCCCAATGGGCCGTGTATCAAGTGGAGCCCCATAGGGGCGCGTCCTAGGGTTGTAGGACGACCCCCACCACGTCCAGGTCGTCCTCCACCCTCTTATATACCTCCATAGCCGCCACAAACTGATCGGGTTTTGTTTAGATCAAGTTTAGCCATTACTACTTGCTTGTGAGAGCGCCGGTCGCCTCCTTTTCTACGGAACCCCACCGTTGTTGGATATTGAGTTTGAGAATTGAATCTTTCATTCCCATCGAGTAATTTCAGTACTTGTTTCATACTTGTTCTTGCTAGTTCTTCGATTGCTTGCAGGAATAGGTGCCCTAGTGGCCGGGTGACGCGGTCCACAAGATCGCGGCAGCCATAGGAGGTGGTGTATCGGTTGCTAAGGCGCATCCTTGGACAGAGTTGTAGTCGGGCCGTGAACGTCGTCTCCTTCAATCGAATTATCCCCACACCTCTCATTGAAAGATTGGGAACAAACCCTAGCGGGTTCATATCGGTTAGCGACCTTCTCGTCAAAAGGGATCATTAACACAAAGATTTGACTTACCAGTAGCCATGGTGTTAAGTTGCGCGGTGGCCTCCACGGCCTTGCGCTTCTCCTCGGCGAGCTCGCCCTCGAGCCTCTTCTTTTCGGCAGCTGCCGCCTCGCGGACCTCCTTGAGCTCTCGCTCAAGGTAGACGATCCGCTGCTCCTTCTCCGTCGCATTCTTCAGTAGGTCGGCCTGGCCTTTGGCCCTCTCTGCTAATGACTACCACAATACAACAAGGTGATCAGCAACACTTCAATCATGTACGATCAAGCAAACAAGCAACATGTTGTGGGCAACTTACCGTCAACACGTTACTAATGGTGGCGATGCTGGTCCGCAAGGCCTGCATGTCCTCGTTATCTTCACACCAGTCCTCCTGCCAAGGGGTGTGATTCCAATTAATTGTGCACCGTGGCAACCTTGGGCTCGAAGACGATGATGGAGGTACCTGCACGCAAGACGTCCCTGGACCTCCTGGTGCCAGGTCGATCTGAGGCTGGTCCCTAACCAGGTCGTCAGTCCCACCAGGCACAGCACTGATGGGGTCGACGGCAATAACCGTCGGGGAGACCGTCGCCCCGACGTCCCCAGCAGAAGCTCCTCCAGCGTCCGCAGTGCGCGAGGGAGTGTCCACCCTTGCGACAACCACTGGTGGTTAGGCCGCCCTTTCCTCAGTTGCTCCCTGTGGTGGAGTAGCAGTACGCGCCTCGATGGCAAGCGCCTCCCCCATGACCTGTGGATCAGGCGACCTCGTGCGGGAGGGAGAAGATGGGGTGCCTAGCCCCCCTTGTGGCCTCGTCACCGGCCTGCATGGCAAAACACCTCGTAAGGGCAATAACTTACAAGATACTACGTAAACGGCACAATTAGCAAGACTTTAGCTCGTCGCAGCCGGGAGCCGACCTTTCGGCCAAATTACTCGAGGCTTAATCGTCGCAGGCATCCTTGCCTGCGTCGCTGCAGCAGTACGCTGCGCCTCCAACCCACGTCAGAGGGCATCCTCCGCTGTCTTCTTCACCAATTCCCGCTACCTCTGACCTCCTCGCCGGTCGCCCCTCAGGGACCGACAACTACTCAATCGCCTCATCTTTCTCTTTCTCCGACTCCTCCTCCTCATCTTCCGACTCGACCTCCTGTGAGCGAGGTGTCAGAATCGATGGAGTGACCACCGCTGGAGGGGAGGCCGCCCTCCTTTTCCTTTTCTTCTTCTTTTCTGCGGCATTGACCGCAGAAACAGCAGGAGCAGCAACCAAAGCTGACTGCTTCCCCATCACCGACCTGGTCCTGCACCGCGTCTTTGCAGCGCCACCACCATCCGTGGCCGCCCCGGAATCGCCACCCTCGGCTTTATCGCCGGTATCCTCGTCGACCTCCACCGACGAGTCTGATTCATAAAACTCCAGCAGATGACCTGCTGGAGGCTTGTACTTGTCCGACCTAAGCCTTCTCCAGTGCTGCTCTCTCTCAGGGAGAGGTGCTGGGCACCACATCTGAAGATCGCACTCCTACAAATCGACGACAAGGACATTATACGACCTGCACAGCTAACAAGCGAAGCAAAACGACCTAATGGTAGATCTCAGGATCTTACCGGATCAGCCAGCCTCTTCAACAAGTATGCCTTAGGGCACTTCTTCACCTTTACTCTCCCAGCATACATTTGGGAAACTCTAGCCTCCATCTCCTCCTTGGAGACCTTGTGATTGACCTCGCGAGTGGGGTCTGACTATCCCACGTACTCATACGCCAGGTGGACCCGATCCTTGACCGGCTGGATCATCCGCCGGTAAAAGGACCTAGCCACCGCAGCTCCTGTCACCCCCTGCTTCTTTAGCTCGCTGACGAGCAACAACAACGGCTCGAGCTCCATGAGATCTCGGGATGACAGACCTAAATCCCACTCATTTATCTTTACTGGCTTATGTCCAGTCCGGCGTGGAAGACCAGGAATTTGATCTGCAATATAAAACCACTCCGATCTCCACACAGCGGTGTTGTCGGAGAGGTCAGTGTCTATCCACCTCGCCTTGAGGCCCGACCTCAAATTAAACATTACAGCCCCCACTGGTGTGACGCCCCAGGTTTTTAATTAACCTTAATAGCCGGTCAAATGGTCAACCGTGGTCAAACCTAGGTCAACCTGGGCCCTCACCTCGAAAAACTCACTAACCCACCCTAGTGACCCTAAATAAATAGTAAACACACTTGTGGCGCCAACCCATGGTCAAAAGTTGGGTCAAACCCCTTGCCACCCAAGTGTCCACAGGTGTCTGCCGGAACTTTTGCCGCGTTCTCCAAAATTCACCTAAACACCTAAAATTCTACCTTTATGAAAGTTGTAGATCTTGATGAGGGACACAATTTTCATGTAGATTGGCATTTCAAATTTTGAGGGGAAAAACTTGAAAAATCAAGTGCAAGACAGAAATCACTGTTTGCCAAAACAGGCTAACATTCAAAGTTGGCATTCAAATATATTCAAATCTAGGCAGAAAATGTTGTTGGTAGCTAGATCTACAACTTTGGTATTCATCACTTGGTCCACTTTTATACAAAATTTTGGAGCACGCGCCACGGAGCCCCGAGCGCGAGCACGGCCGTACGCGCGAGCCCCGAGCGCCGTAGCACGGCCGGGAGCATCTCGCGCCGTCACCCAAGCATCACCCGGTGCTCGAGCTCCTATTTAAGCCCCCCCCGTTCCCTCGCCGCGCGCCACCTTGAGCCGCCACCGCGCCATCGCCGCCGCCGCCGGTGAAGTCACTCCCCCGCTCGCGCTCGCCGCCGTCCGAGCACGCCTAGGCCTTCCTTAGGCACCACTTGTACGGTTCAAGATGCTAAATCCCACCTCTTTTGTTATATACTCATGGCTGGATTCTAAATAGTTTTAGCAGGAAAAATACAAATGTGTTAAACCTAGATCTGTCATAACTTGAAATCCATAACTTCTCTGTAGCCCAATTTTGGATATGTTGTGTGTCAGGATATGACTAGATGCTTTGTGCAAAAAATTGCACAAAGTTATGCGAGAGATCTTGCTAAATAAATTCTTTTCCATTCCTCCCAAGAATCGTCTAGATGATTTTTCTTGTTAAATATATTTATGTTCTTGAGCTCAACTTGTGCACACTGTCTTGATATGTCAAAATGCACATCTTGTGAATTAATCATGATTTTTGGATTAACAGAAATAAATATTCTTGATTTATGCATGTTTTCCTTTGTAAATTAATAAACCAAGTTCAGTGAAGTTCCTAGGTGCATGTACTGGTTCTTTAGACTTGTCTAAGACCAGAGAGCAGGCAGGAGAAAGTTTGGATCAAATTGATGCTTATTTATTTTTGAATGCATTTAAGTTGAATCACTAGCTAGCCTTGTTATTTTCAATAATATTTAATTTTCTAGCATCCAACACTTACATGTGGGTCCAATGGACCAGGATAGGTGCTAATATGCATTTGAAACACTTCTTTAATTTTTGGTAATTTAATTGTTTAATAAAAAGCTTAAAAGCCCTTTTAATATTAAAGGGGAATTAAATAAAGAAAAACCCCTAATTAATTCTTTTTCATTTTTGAAAGTATTATTTAATATAATTAAAAGATAATTAATTATCATCACTGATCAGAAGGTAATTCATAAATAAAAATACTATTTATACCCTTGCTTGTGAAGATGAAAAGAATTAAAGCTTCACATGAAATGACAAGTGTAATAAAAACCTTTATTCAATGTCTAATAAAAGGATAACCCATGTACACCAGTAACCTTCCTAAAAGAGAAACCCTATCTAAATGCTTGTTAAGGTGAATATGACCAACCCGCAGTTGTGTAAGACAACAAACTATCACATCACCTAAAGTGCATTGCATTCCGTGTAGATCTTCCGGACGGAGATTACTCCCTTGTCCCGGAAACCGAGGAAGGAGGAGCGGAAGGTTCTCTACAGTACGTGGAAGTGCTCGACACCGAGGGTGCCCAGGCTAACCTAGCTGACGAAGGCAAGCTCTGGTGCATCTAACCTAGTTTTAAAGTTCCTTATTCAATTATCTATGAATGATTGTGCATTTACGTTCAGGAGTTGAATGCAACCCTAGATGCATGATCCATAGGTACCTTTGGTCCCTACTAGTATGATAGGTCAGTAGCTGCTAAGCTATAGGGCCGTTACAAGTCGAGTGATGACCTCACTCGCGAGAATAGGTTCCTAGATAGGAATCACATTGTATCCTTAAATGGATTGCTCACGTGGTAAGAGCATGGGATCTGGGCTCCGGTCCAGTGGTTATGTGGGTTAAGTTTTTGAACATACCAAACATTTGCCGGGAATGGGACCGGTAAGCCTAGTACCTTAATGAGGCGGCGAGGGATCTTACTATTACTACTCTTGGGATTCGCTCTCACGGCTAGCTACCGGTGGTGTATGGTGACTCCGGGTATCTCGCGGGGGTATGCCGGATAGCCTCGCACCAAAGATCGTAAGATTCGATTCCAACCCGAGGATTTTTGGGGACGGCACGGGGAAAGTTGTTCTCGCGGGGACAGCCTACCGTGTGTTTGGGTCTACCTTGCAAGGTTTAAATCAATCGATTGTCGGCCTCTCACCGTTATCCAAGACTACTTACTCCATTAGTCATGAGATCCCTAATGATGGAAGTTGATGAAGATGATGCTTGATTAAATGTATTGTACAACTTTGTTTGTACTACTTGGCTAATGTAGTAAAGATTAAACCTACTAGAACTTGTGCTAAAATCTTGAAAGTAAGGACCTACTCTTTGTTACTTTTTAGCAAAAGCAACCCAGTAGCCAAAAAGCCTTTCATGGTCTAGAATTGGTGAAGTAGATATCACCGACGGGTAAGACTTGCTGAGTATTAGTATACTCAGCCTTGCTATAATGTGTTGATCCAGGTAATGCCTTCAGTGATGTGTGGCCCGGAGAGATCCCGCCCGGCTGGGAGCTGGAGTGGGTGGACGACGACTACTGAAAGCATCATGGATGGCCTCCCGTGGTGTCTTCGCTTCCGTTAGTTTATTTCCGCTGTTTTTCGAAAACTCTGAACTATTTCGTCATGACAAAAACTATGGTTTGTAATAATTAAACCCCTCGGAGTACGAATTTGGATATTAATGTTATTGTATCTCTGGACTCGCCTTCGAGTGAGTTTTAATGCATATATTCGATCCTTGTTGCTTTTCAAGTAATTTACCGGGCGTTAACCCGGCAACTAACGACAGGATGATACTTTATTATCGCTTAATGACCAAAGTGGATCGGTCTTAGGCGATAGTACGGTATTTTCCTGGGCGGGTTGTCACAGTTGGTATCAGAGATTATATGCACCAGAGATTAATTAATAAACCTTAATCACTGATTTTTGAATAAAATATGCCAAGATTGTCTGATTTTCCAAAAATACGTTGGTCCGCTAAGCATAAACTAGACCAAGAGGCCCTAGAGGGAATTTTGGGTTCTTTCAGGTGGCTTAAATAACCTATGGTTTATTTTGCTAACTTCCAGCACATTGCTTTATGTCAGACTTACTTTCTTGCACAACCAAACTAGGAGCCACGTGTTTTATACGTGTGCTGTTCCGCATCACGGGAATTGCGAGGGTTGATGGAGTGATCCATTTCACGGATCCCATCTTCGCGTCTGTTTATGAGTTGTGTGTCGCCACGTGTCTCATACGTGTGCATTCCGCATGTCGCTCATGCGAGGCAAGGATACACTCCATTCAAACGGAGGGTGTCTGAGGTTGGACGCTGTCCATGCAGCGGCTTAACGCATGGATGCCGTTTCTATAGTGAACGGTAATGTATGTGGACGCTTTTGTGACGTGCTGGCACAAAAGGTTCGTCTTCTGCAGGTACATAACAACGCTTCGTTAGTTGTTAAGCGAGTATCGTATAGCTCTCGACTATATACTATAGGGAGAGACGAATAAAAGCCCTACCACCGGCACTAACTTCGATTTTTGGCTTTAGTGCCATGCGAGGTCGAATAGGACGTCTTGCATGCATACTAAAAATCGAAACAACTAAAATCGACCCAAAAATTGAAATTCCATATGTTCTCTAAGGAAGATTATGCTAGTGTGTGCTTTTTATAAACTGAAGTACCTCTCATACCTAGCCGTCATGCTGCCGAAATTTTGAAAAAGTTGTTACCTTGTGCTAGGTTAATTCAACCAAATTGTTAAATCAACTGCTCCTAAACTAGCCATCTTGTAAATAGCAAGTCTCAATCCTAGTTCCGTTGGTTTGGTTCACACTTTCCTAGGCACATCTAGGTTCTGTATCATTCATCTTGTTTCCTTGATCGAAGCTCAACCTTAAAAGCTTAATTAAAAGTATTAAAGGTTTAATTTAAAACTTGGGAAATTTTTGAGGTTTCTGGATTTTTGGTTATGAATTTTATTCACAGCTGCCAGAACTTCACCATTTGACATGCCGTTCTCTTTGAGATCTGACATGAGTTACATTTGTGTACAGATGGATTTCCCCGTGTTCCACCAGTTCGACGGCGACGGTACGATCCGTACCAATGGGTTGCACCGGGAGGGTTTTCCGCGCCCGGCGTGGGAAGCACTCGGTCTTTGCGAGCTACCTCACCCCACCGACTTACGAGGTGAAGGAGTTTGAGCGCTTTGGCGTTCCACGCCGCGAGTGATCGTTACCTGTTCTCCCCACACCCGGACCACGCCGACCGGTTTGACTTAAGCTTTATCTACGAGGATTTATCACTCACGAGTCCGTTGAGTCGCCCGCCCTCGCAGTACTGACAGACTTCTGTGACCACAACCCCACTGTGGTAGCTCTTTCTCTGTTTGGACTGTTTCCTGCTGTGAGTCCTCACGACCCAGCATGGTTAGATCGTATGGACCACCTACGGGAGCTACTGACCCTAGCAGAGCCGTTGGATGTTACTCAGACGCTAGCCCGTTGTCTGAACGTGGTTTTCACACTTCAGGGGCTGCGCTACAACACCGCAGCGATTATTGCACAACACTTGGAGGCATCTAGGCGCGATTGGGAGCAGCTTTCAGCAGCACACTAGCAGCTAAACTTCACGCTTACTCAGGTGCAGCAGGAGAATGACAGGTTGCGTGCTAGGAGGTTCCAGTTGGAGCTGGAGAGAGGTGATCGCTTACAGAGGATCGTAGATTTGGAGGAGGAGAACCATGCGCTAGAGGAGGATGCCGACGCTCACGAGATAGAGAGGCTGACACTACTGCAGAACATTGCGGATATGCAGCAGCAGGTGCAGGAGGCCGAGGTACAGGTGGCAGCCTTGCAGGCTATAGTGGCCTTACATCCACTGCCCCCGGCGGCGGGGCTTGTCCGGTCTGGATCAAACGAGCCAGGCAGGACCACCGCTACCGACTCCCCCAGCTTCGCCTACGTACAGTGGTGCTTCAGTGGGCAACTAGGTTGCCGACAGCATGGATAAGAAGGATGTCGATCCGATCGAGTTGTCTTTGAGGTGTTTAGAGTAGTGGCTTGACAGCACGTCTTCGTGCCAAGTAACTACTTGTATCGTGTCATGTCATGATGTTTCAAATTCGAGTTGTAATGTCTTTGAACCTTGTTCTATCGTGTTTTAATAAAGAATGCTTAAGCTTGCATGCTTTAAGTAAATTTCGTTTGTCATTCAGATTTGAAACCTTCTTGCGTATGAATACCAGATCCTTGGATAAACCATTGCAAATGACCACGCTTGTCAATTTTGCATTCTCACCTAAAAACGTTGGTAAACCAAAGCATTTTTAGGGACATCACTCGTTGCCAGAGAATAAGCGCTCGTTTGTATACACCTTCGTTGGTATTCGAAATGTTGATGATTGTTCGAGGGTGTTTATGAGCCGTGCAATTGAGTAATTGCCGTCCTAACCGCGTAAAGAACAATTCTATGAATCTTGGTGGCTATAGAATATTGATGATTGTTGCTATCCTCATTGATTAAATACTAATGAGATGTGATTATGCATGATCATGCTTGTCATCATTTGGAGTAAGCTTTTGGTTATTTCACTAATAAAGCTCACTTTTTCAGATGGTGGGAACCACGCGCAGCTCTCCCAACGGTTTCTGAGCAAGTGGTAGTGGTGACTTGCCACCACCCCCGCCCATGACACCGACGGAGGCCTTCATGGCCACCCAAACCGAGGTGCTGCGCCGCATCCCGCGCACGCGGCGGCGCATCACCCCGCATGAACCGAGGGCCACCACACGGGGCCAACCACGAGGGGCCTAACCAGGTCACTACGTATGCCCAGTTCATCGCTATGAAGCTGCCAACCTTCGCTAAAGTAGAAGACCCCCTGGAAGCTGAGGCTTGGGTCAAGGCCATAGAGGAAAAATTCTCTGCCTTTGTGTTGCCTTGCTCTGAGGAGAACAAAGCGAACTTCGCAGCGCTGCAACTGCGAGGGGAAGCTTTGATGTGGTGGGACCACTTCAAGTCAATGCAGCGAGGGCACGCTCTGACTTGGGATGAGTTCAAGCAGGCTTTCAAGAGCCACCACATCCCCAAGGGACTGATGGATAGGAAGATGAGGGGGCTGTTGGCCCTCCATCAGGGATCTGACTCAGTGTACCGCTATGCTCAGAAGTTTAATAGCTTGTGTCAGTATGGTGGGCATCATGTTGATACTGATGCCAAGAAGATGGAGAGATTTCGTGACGGGCTTGATGGCGAGCTGTATGAGCGCCTGAATCTGCTCGAGCCCGCAAACTTCCACGAGCTAGTAAACAAGGCTATCTCGCAAGAGGATGCTATGAAGAAAGCCCACAGGGACAACAAGAGGATGTCCGGTTTCACCCCAGGCAGCGGAACGAGCAAGAAGTTTCGCTTTGTGAAGAAGGAAGCTCCAGGCCCATCCCAGCAATCATCAACTGGACGCTGGACGATGAAGCCACCTCAGGGCAAACCTGCCGGGAACTTCCAGTTCCGCCGTGCCCAGCAGCAGGCTCCAAAGCCTAATGCACCCCCTCGCGATGTTGGAGATCGTCGTTGCTACAACTGTGGCCAGCCAGGGCACTACATTAATGAGTGTCCCAAGCCCAGGCAGATCAAGCCCAACCCGCAGAATCAGGGTACGGGAAGCAAGCCTACCACTCCGGCCAAGAAGCCTATGGTGCAAGTGCGCCAAGGCAAGCTGAACTTCACTACAATGAGTGACATCCCAGCAGGAGCTTCAGTACTCACGGGTACATTCTCTATCAATAACACTCCTGTTAAGGTTTTATTTGATTCGGGAGCCACCCATAGTTTCATAAATGAGAGTCTACTAGACAAATTGGGTCTAAGAGGAGCACAAACCAAATCCGCTTATAGAATTACCACCCCCGGTGGAAACATCACGTCTCAGTTAGTGACTTTTGGAGTTCCTCTAAAACTAGGAAGTCGAGTTATTCAATCTAATCTGATAGTTATCAAATTGGGGAGCATGGATGTTATCTTGGGTATGGAATGGATGAATCAACATAAGGTGATTCTAGATATATCGGATAGGGTCGTAGAGATCAACTCTCCTACGGTCGGGCACACTACCTTGTACCTACCTTTCCGGGACGGTACCGACTCCTGTGCCTATGTGACCATTATCTCCACTCTTGATGAAATTCCAGTAGTGTGTGAGTACCCGGACGTCTTTCCTGACGAGTTGCCTGGTATGCCACCAGACAGAGATGTCGAGTTTGTGATCGAACTCCAGCCTGGTACCGCACCCATTTCCATGAGACCCTATCGCATGCCACCCAAAGAGTTAGCTGAACTAAAGACCCAACTCCAAGAATTGTTAGATAAGGGTTACATTCGCCCGAGCTCTTCTCTTTGGGGTTGCCCTGCTCTCTTTGTCAAAAAGAAAGATGGTAGCTTGAGAATGTGCGTAGATTATCGACCACTCAATGCAGTCACCATCAAAAACAAATACCCGCTTCCTCGAATCTATGTTCTTTTTGCTTAATTGGTCGGTGCCAAAGTCTTCTCTAAGATCGACCTTCGTTACGGCTACCACCAAATCAAGATTCGACCTTGCGACATTCCTAAAACTGCTTTTTCCACTCGTTATGGTCTTTACGAGTTCTTGGTCATGTCTTTCGGACTCACTAATGCTCCCGCCTACTTCCTGTACCTCATGAACTCCGTGTTCATGACGGAGCTCGATAAATTTGTCGTGGTCTTTATCGATGACATTCTCATCTATTCTAAGAGCGAGAAAGATCACGCCAACCACCTCCGAGTTGTCCTTCAGCGTTTGCAAGATCACAAGCTTTATGCTAAGTTCTCCAAATGCGAATTCTGGTTGAGAAGTGTGAAATTCTTAGGGCACACCATTTCCCAAGATGGTATCTCCGTAGATCCTAGCAAAGTTCAAGAGGTGATGGATTGGAAACCACCCAAGTCTGTGCATCAAATCCGCAGTTTCCTAGGATTGGCGGGATACTACCGTCGATTCATCCCTGACTTTTCTAGAATTGCAAAACCCATGACCAAATTACTCAAGAAAGGAGTAAAATTCGTGTGGAGCGAAGCATGTGAGAAAGCTTTCCACACCCTCATGCAACATCTAACTTCAGCCCCAGTGCTAGCTCAACCCGATAATTCCAAACCGTTTGAAGTCTTCTGTGACGCATCAGACACGGGTCTCGGCTGTGTCCTTATACAAGAAGGCCGAGTCATTGCCTATGCTTCACGAGCACTTCGACCCCATGAGCTCAATTATCCTACCCATGATCTTGAGTTAGCTGCTGTTGTTCATGCCCTCAAGATATTGAGGCATTATCTAATGGGTAATCATTGCAATATCTTCACTGATCACAAGAGCCTCAAATACATCTTCACCCAGTCAGAGTTGAATATGAGACAGAGAAGATGGCTTGAGTTGATTAAAGATTATGATCTAGAAGTGCACTACCACCCCGGCAAGGAAAATGTTGTTGCGGATGCTCTTAGCCGCAAAGATCATTGCAACCACCTAGAGTTGGAGCCAGTCAGTGAACCTTTGCGTGAAGAAATGAGAAGGCTCAACTTAGAAGTGGTACCGCAAGCAATTCTTTATGCCTTGACGGTAGAGTCAAATCTTTATGACAGAATTGTCACTGCCCAGCACAAAGATGCAGATATTCAAACCATCAGGCATAAACTAGCAGAAGGAGACCCCAAGTACACTTGTTTCCAGAAGGATCACCAAGATGTGGTCTGGTTTGGGAAACGTCTAGTGGTCCCCGTTGACCCAGAAATTAAGAAAATCATTCTAGATGAAGCACACGGGTCCAAATTCTCTATTCATCCCAGTAGTACCAAGATGTACCAAGATCTGAAGCAGAACTTTTGGTGGTCCAATATGAAGGTAGATGTGGCCAAGTATGTAGCCGAGTGCGATACTTGCCACCGAATGAAAGCAAGTCATTTGAAATCGGCAGGAGTACTCCAACACCTGTCGATACCTATGTGGAAGTGGGACGATATTAGTATGGATTTCATTGTGGGTTTACCCCTAACCGCTAGAAAGAAGGACTCTATTTGGGTAATTGTGGATAGACTCACCAAGACCGCTCACTTCATTGCCGTGCACACCACTTACTCCGTACAACAATATGCAGAGTTGTACGTGGACCATATAGTTCGTCTGCATGGAATCCCAAAGACTATAATCTCTGATAGAGGGACTCAGTTTGTAGCTCGTTTTTGGGAACAGTTGCATGAGTGTTTGGGAACTCAGTTGATCCGCAGTTCAAGTTATTATTTGCAGACTGATGGTCAGACGGAGAGGATAAATCAAATTTTAGAGGACATGTTGAGAGCAAGCATCTTGCACTTTGACAAGAGTTGGGACAAGTGTTTGTCCTTGACAGAGTTCTCTTACAATAACAGCTATCAGGCCAGTTTAAAAATGGCTCCGTTCGATGCTCTATACGGACGTAGATGCCGGACTCCGCTGAATTGGTCAGAGGCCGGAGAAAGAACACTCTTTGGACCAGAATTAGTTAAAGAGGCCGAAGAAAGGGTGCAAGTGATAAGAGAAAATTTGAAGTTGGCACAGATGAGGCAAAAGAGTTACCATGACAAGGGAACCGCACCTCGACACTTTGAAGTGGGAGATTATGTGTATTTGAAAGTATCCCCCACCAAAGGTGTGCAAAGGTTCGGAGTCAAGGGAAAGTTAGCCCCGCGCTACATTGGACCATACGAAGTTATAGAAGTATGTGGTCCCGTGGCTTACCGTATCCAATTGCCATAATGGTTTTCCGCAGTTCACAATGTGTTCCATGTAACTCAGTTGAAGAAGGGAATGCCTGTTCCGGAGAATGAAATCATCACGGAAGCTAATGCTTGGATCGAGCCGGATTTCTCGCTCATCGAGCATCCATTGAAAGTACTAGACCAAAAAAAGCGAAAGACCCGAAGGCAGACCGTGTGAATGTACAAGATCCAATGGAGCCATCACACGGAGGAAGAAACAACGTGGGAGACGGAGGACTATCTTAATACTAAGTATCCGGGCTTCCTACAATCTCGAAACCGTGAGTCCTTCTCCCCATCTCTCGTTGTCAAATTGAATCTCGGGACGAGATTCCGTTTAAGGGGGTAGGCTGTGACGCCCCAGGTTTTTAATTAACCTTAATAGCCGGTCAAATGGTCAACCGTGGTCAAACCTAGGTCAACCTGGGCCCTCACCTCGAAAAACTCACTAACCCACCCTAGTGACCCTAAATGAATAGTAAACACACTTGTGGCGCCAACCCATGGTCAAAAGTTGGGTCAAACCCCTTGCCACCCCAGTGTCCACATGTGTCTGCCGGAACTTTTGCCGCGTTCTCCAAAATTCACCTAAACACCTAAAATTCCACCTTTATGAAAGTTGTAGATCTTGATGAGGGACACAACTTTCATGTAGATTGGCATTTCAAATTTTGAGGGGAAAAACTTGAAAAATCAAGTGCAAGGCAGAAAACACTATTTGCCAAAACAGTCGACATTCAAAGTTGGCATTCAAATATCTTCAAATCTAGGCGAGAAAAACCCCATATAGCCTTTGTAGAAGATGTTGTTGGTAGCTAGATCTACAACTTTGGTATTCATCACTTGGTCGACTTTTATACAAAATCTTGGAGCAATTGTATTTCAAGGCAGCACGAGTAAAACAATTTGGGCCAGAGCGTGGCACGCCGCGACGTCGCGCGCCCTGCGCGCCGCCCGTCACCGGCCGTGCGCCGCCGGCCCCGGCGTCGCGCCCACGCCGCCCGAGGCCGAGCGCCGCCCGAGGCACGCGCCGCCCGAGCCGCCCGCGCCCCGACGCGCCCCCGCCCGAGGCACACCGAGTCCGCGCCGGCCACGCCGCCGTACGCGCGCACGCGCCACGGACCGGCGGTCCGTCGGCGACGTCGCCGCCGTACGCGCGAGCCCCGAGCGCCGTAGCACGGCCGCGAGCATCTCGCGCCGGTCACCTAGTGTCACCCAAGTGCTCGAGCTCCTATTTAAGCCCCCCCCGTTCCCCGCCGCGCGCCACCCCCGAGCCGCCACCGCGCCTCGCCGCCGCCGGTGAAGTCACTCCCCCGCTCGCGCTCGCCGCCGTCCGAGCACGCCTAGGCCTTCCTTAGGCACCACTTGAGCCTCCCCGAGCCACACATTTACTTGCATCCCCGCGGGCCTCGCCGGAACCGCCGCCACCGCGGGTGTTCCCGCCGGCCGCCGCCGCGCGCGCTCGCCGGAGCTCGCCCCAGCCCCACCACCGCTACCAATCAACTAGGGGTGAGCCCAATCGCCCTCCCCTGCCACATGTTGCCCCGGTCCGGCCCCACATCGCCGCCGGCGAGCTCTCCCGCCGCCGCAGGGGCATAAGTGTGAGAACCAAGGGCCGTTGTGTGAATTAGGGACTGGGTTGCAATAGAAGTTATCTAAGTTTCTTTACAGTTCAGTCCAGTGCATTTTAAAATGCCTAGAAATTTGTAGATAAATCAGAAAAATCCCAAACCAATTTTGTAGGGTTCAAGATGCTAAATCCCACCTCTTTTGTTATATACTCATGGCTGGATTCTAAATAGTGTTAGCAGGAAAAATACAAATGTGTTAAACCTAGATCTGTCATAACTTGAAATCCATAACTTCTCTGTAGCCCAATTTTGGATATGTTGTGTGTCAAGATATGACTAGATGCTGTGCCAAAATCTCACAAAGTTATGCAGTAGATCTTGCTAAATAAATTCTTTTTCATTCCTACAGTAACTGCCTAGATGATTTTTCTTGTTAAATATATTTATGTTCTTGAGCTCAACTTGTGCACACTATCTTGATATGTCAAAATGCACATCTTGTGAATTAATCAAGATTTTTGGATTAACAGAAATAATTATTCTTGATTTATGCACGTTTTCCTTTGTAAATTAATAAACCAAGTTCAGTGAAGTTCCTAGGTGCATGTACTGATTCTTTAGACTTGTCTAGGACCAGAGAGCAGGCAGGAGAAAGATTGGATCAAATTGATGCTTATTTATTTTTGAATCCATTTAAGTTGAATCACTAGCTAGCCTTTGTTATTTTCAACAATATTTAATTTTCTAGCATCCAACACTTACATGTGGGTCCAATGGACCAGGATAGGTGCTAATATGCATTTGAAACACTTCTTTAATACTATTTATACCCTTGCTTGTGAAGATGAAAAGAATTAAAGCTTCACATGAAATGACAAGTGTAATAAAAACCTTTATTCAATGTTCAATAAAAGGATAACCCATGTACACCAGTAACCTTCCTAAAAGAGAAACCCTATCTAAATGATTGTTAAGGTGAATATGACCAACCCAGAGTTGGATAAGACAACAAACTATCACATCACCTAAAGTGCATTGCATTCCGTGTAGATCTTCCGGACGGAGATTACTCCCTTGTCCTGGAAACCGAGGAAGGAGGAGCAGAAGGTTCTCTGCAGTACGTGGAAGTGCTCGACACCGAGGGTGCCCAGGCTAACCTAGCTGACGAAGGCAAGCTCCGGTGCATCTAACCTAGTTTTAAAGTTCCTTATTCAATTATCTATGAATGATTGTGCATTTACGTTCAGGAGTTGAATGAAACCCTAGATGCATGATCCATAGGTACCTTTGGTCCCTACTAGTATGATAGGTCGGTAGCTGCTAAGCTATAGGGCCGTTACAAGTCGAGTGATGACCTCACTCGCGAGAATAGGTTCCTAGATAGGAATCACATTGTATCCTTAAATGGATTGCTCACGTGGTAAGAGCATGGGATCTGGGCTCCGGTCCAGTGGTTATGTGGGTTAAGTTTTTGAACGTACCAAACTTTTTCCGGGAATGGGACCGGTAAGCCTAGTACCTTAATGAGGCGGCGAGGGATCTTACTATTACTACTCTTGGGATTCGCTCTCACGGCTAGCTATAGGTGGTGTATGGTGACTCCGGGTATCTCGCGGGGTATCCCCCAAAAAAGATTCGATCCAGACCCGAGGATTTTTGGGGACGGCCTGGGAAAGTTGTTCTCGCGGGGACAGCCTACCGTGTGTTTGGGTCTACCTTGCAAGGTTTAAATCAATCGATTGTCGGCCTCTCACCGTTATCCGAGACTACTTACTCCACTAGTCATGAGATCCCTAATGATGGAAGTTGATGAAGATGATGCTTGATTAATTGTATTGTACAACTTTGTTTGTACTAGTTGGCTAATGTAGTAAAGATTAAACCTACTAGAACTTGTGCTAAAATCTTGACAAGAAGGACCTACTCTTTGTTACTTTTTAGCAAAAGCAACCCAAAGTAGCCAAAAAGCCTTTCATGGTCTAGAATTGGTGAAGTAGATATCACCGACGGGTAAGACTTGCCGAGTATTAGTATACTCAGCCTTGCTATGTGTTGATCCGGTAATGCCTTCAGTGATGTGTGGCCCGGAGAGATCCCGCCCGGCTGGGAGCTGGAGTGGGTGGAGGACGACTACTGAAAGCATCATGGATGGCCTCCCGTGGTGTCTTCGCTTCCATTAGTTTATTTCCGTTGTTTTTCGAAAACTCTGAACTATTTCGTCATGACAAAAACTATGGATTGTAATAATTAAACCCCTCGGGGTACGAATTTGGATATTAATGTTATTGTATCTCTGGACTTGCCTTCGAGTGAGTTTTAATGCATATATTCGATCCTTGTTGCTTTTCAAGTGATTTACCGGGCGTTAACCCGGCAACTAACGACAGGATGATACTTTATTATCGCTTAATGACCAAAGTGGATCGGTCTTAGGCGATAGTACGGTATTTTCCTGGGCGGGTTGTCACAGTTGGTATCAGTCTTTTGCTAGTGCTCTTCACACAGAAAAATATCTCCATAACAGGAAGTGAGGCGATATCCCTAGATATGCCTCACAGAAGTGAATGAATGTCGATACCATGGTAATGGAGTTGGGAACAAGATGTACCAGCTGCAAACTGTAGTAGTACAACAGCCCACAGAAGAAGTCCCCCGCAGGGAGGTTGAAGCCGCGCTCGAAGAAGGAGGCGAAGACGACCCGCTCCTTGACATCCTCACTCTGGAACTATTCCCTGGCTGCAGCCCTCCCGGCCGGAGCAGACCATGGTCCACCAATGCTTGGATCTTAGCCTCGGTCATCATCGACCAGACCCACGCCGCCTGCGGGTCTGGGATGGAAGCTCCCTCCGCCGCCATTTCATCGCTAGGGTTGATGTTGGATCTAACGTGGCACAATATTTTCACACGCATATGCAGGAGGAGCACAGCACGGAGTGGCGGTGCTAGTACGAGCTTGGCCGGAGTCAGCGGCTGGATGGATGGGTGAGGAAGCACGGCAGTCGCAAGATCGCTGCGGTACGCGCGGGAGAGAGAAAGCGACAGAATTGGAAACGAAAGTGACGGAGGAAGACGAAGAGGAATGGGGTCAACCCCGCCCCGGGCCGTCCTATTTATAAGGGGGTCCACCGAATCTATCCGTTGCAGTTCCTTCCACCGTACAATACGCCTCAACGGCTCTATCCCGAGAAGTTCGCGAGAAGATTAAGGCAGATTTTTCGCGAAGCAAGTCACAGCTACGACCTAAATCTGAGTTTAGGTCGTTAGTCAAAAAGACAACATCAAGTCGTCCTAATGGAAAATCATTTTGCAAGCCCCCACGTCACATTAATTTAGGTCTTTGGCAAATCATTTCGCCAAATCGACCAAGTATATGGCAGAAGAGAGCGAACATTACATGGATTACCCCCAGGGTACATTGCCGCCTACGAACTCAATGGATCCAGAATCTGAAGGTACAAAAGTCGCCTGCGACCTCACTAGATCTAGAACCCGACACACAAAATAAACATACTACAAGGCCTAGGCCACCCAAAGCAGTCACCACGACCTACTTTGCCGGAGCAGAGTACATCGCGAGACTTCTCCTAGCGCCAGGACCTTGATGGCAGCCTTGCGGGAGACAACTACTAGACATCACGTAATCTAAGGCATGCTCGGCTCCAACTACTGGAATGGAGACACAAGCTTGCTCTTCGGCGTTGAAAACCAAGCTCTATTGAGATCCCGGTGCTCACCAGAGACGTCCTGCTGTAGCTCTAGCTCGAACAGCAACACCTCCAAACTCTGCCTGGTACCACGCAGAGGCTGGGCTCAGAGGATGGAGATGTTGTCTACACTTCACGAGAATTCTCCTAGCTCCAAGCACCTACAAGAACAAAGCTCTACTATCTAGTAGACGAACACATGCCAGCGGCATGGTGGGAGTATTACACTGCGGCCTCATAGCTCAACGGTGCTCGGAGCTTGCCTCCCTCAGTCACAAGCGTGCTATTTATAGCCAACGTCGCACCCCGGGCAGCTGGTGAGGTAATGACACTGTCACCACGTGATAACGGGACCTGTAGCCTGTGCATCATTAAAGGCGACGACATTACTATTTCTGACTCACGACACATTTGTCGTTTGTGCATCAATGATGCCGAAGCCCCGCCGCAGAGGTCACATGGCTATAGTAACCCCCTCGATCAGTGGGTAGTTTGTCATTTTCTGGGTGGCAAGAGAATCTCCGACCACTGTCGACCCGTGACTCTACAGTCTACGCTACACGACAAGACCTGACCCTGTGTCAGATGGCTCCATGCCTAATTTAGCCACCCTTTCAACGACGACTTCACGACCTTCCTGTACGACCTGACGATCCTTATTTGCACCCGTTAGGCTCTTGTTGACGTAAGATCAGCACCTCACGCCAAGCACACAGCAAGCCGAAAAAGCTGGCTTAACACACGTTACCGAATCCGAAGCGTGCCAGTCAATTTTCCCTGAAACTGACAAAGGATGAAAATAGTTAGATAAAACCTGGAACTTGTCAGGTGGTACCAGACAGTTCCGTATTTACGGCTACAGAGCCAATCAAAACGACATATAGCTACAACAAGCTATCTGTCGGCGATTTGAATATCATTCGGGAGCTTTAAAACATGTAAACAAGGTACAACCGAACGCATGACGTAAGCATGATGATAGATCGATCTTTATCTAAACAACGTTGCAACACATAACCATGACCGATTACCAAGGATAAACCACAATAAAATAAATAAAGGGGCGAAGCATGATTATAAATTTGCAGTAAACATGCATGCATAACCCAAAAGCACTAGTCTACCGCATGTCTAGGTACTTTCAAACCCATCGAGCGTGACACCAAACAAGTTAATCCACCGCATGATATGACTTGTTTGAAACCACACACCAACCAAGAATAGATCAATCCACCGCATGATACAATCCAAACATGGAAGGCTAAAAGCATACATTATTTAAAACAAGCTTATGAACATGTTTCACTCATGGCAGAATTGCCGAATACAGCTGTACAACCGATTCTGGTTCCTTGGAGAAGGAACAAACTATGCTAGATCAACACGCTTGAACACGCAACACGTGGCAATCTAGATTGATTCGAATTCGGCTACTAAAGAGCATGTGATCCATGCGCCACATCGAGTTGAAGATTTCAACATACATCATATGGATCGTGAACAAAATAAAGCTGAATCTAATCAACTTAAATTGGGCAATAAGAGTATTACATGAATTAAACATAAAAGCTAAACTCAAAGCTACACATGGTAACTTAATGAATCTATTAGATCTTGCCAAATCTAATAGAGCCGATAACTAGCTCCAAGCTAGATCTTAGCCTACCGCATGGCTCATGACCTTACAAGAAACCCTCTTGAACCAAGCTTAAATCCACCGCATGATACTAAGCATGGTAACAAGACTACTTGCATCACGGTCTAAATCCACTGCATGATACTAGACATGATACAAGGTTGCCGGTACTTACGGAGGTCGACGGATCGATGATTCCTCTCGAAGAAGTCGATGACTCGACTAAAGGACTCGAAGGTTGGCACGGGGCCGGTTTGCTGTGAAATTGTTCGATCCCTATTACAAACACCAAGGGTTCATATTTAAACCCTTGTCCTAACGCGACTCCTAGTCGACCACGATTACAACATTTACTGCCTAAATTAATGCCCCAGTGCTAATGTCCGTCTTGCACGTGTCATCAATTCGTTCCTTCCTTATATTCAGGCCACGTCATCACGTATTCCCGAATGGTTCCTCTTCCAAGCGCAAAACAGCCCTTCTGCCGAATGATGGCGTGCTCCCGACCGCATGCATCTTTACCAAATGCTTTGAGGAAAACTTCTTGCCGAATGGTGTTTCCTTACCAAACTCGGCCCACAAGTCAGTCTCTTTCCTGTACCAATTTTTGGTGTTAACATATGCCCCTTCAATTACGGGATAAAAAGTGATTTTATTCCGGAATTGACCATAAATGCTCAACGTCTCCAGGCCGAATCCGTTCAACACCCATCCTTTCCTCCTTCAAACCGTTGGAGTTTTTGCCCAGATCCAAACCCTAGTTCATCAACCTTTCAAGCTCAAATCTTCAAATGGCGAACCAAGACCAGGTTCTTCATGTAAATCTCATCCTTCTAAGTCCCATTCGGTATTACTTTTCTCGAATTTCATCTCAGATTTTTCCTCTTGCCCTTTCTTGTTCTTGATAGGCTCTAGCCGCCGAAATCTTGATTCCCGTCGAGGACCAATCACCATCTTATTTCCTCGGGCCCGTGGGAATCTCCGACCTTTCTGAGTTCATTGCAGCCAAATCCCAGAGGATTCCTTTCAAGGCAGCACTATCGAAACACCATGAATGGCAAGATGCTTTAAAGAACTGGCCCCTGCCCCCAATTGCAGGCTGGAGAAACTGGTACAAGAGGATGCTTGATGATGACAACGTCAAGACAAGCAATTTGGACAGCCGTCGCATCTCTCATTGTTTGGAATTATCTTTGGTTGAAACACCTAAAAATGATAATCTTCTGATTACAGCCTGCCATTTTTGGTCGAATGGTGCCAATGCCTTTCTTTTTGGCCATGGGACAATGTCCCCCACTTTGGCCGATGTATACATGATAACTAGCCTTGAAGTCACAGGATCCGTATACCCACACAAGTACAAAGGCTCCTCCAGGCAAACAGGAGTGAGAACAGGGGTTGGATATAAGAGATATATCCAAAACTATATGTCTGATGGCCCTTTGTCTAAGGTTGACTACAGAGCTTTCCTAAACATGTGGCTATGCATATTCATCTTTTGTGGCAAAGCCAATGAGCCAACCCTGAAACACATTGTAATGGCTGAGGACCTGGCTGTTGGTAACTCTATTCCTCTTGGAAAGTACCTCCTAGAAAGTGTATACCATATGCTTCATCAGACCACCCACCTGATGCACACCAGCCAAAAGATCTCCTGTGTTAATGGCCCTTGGTGGTTTGTTCAGATGTGGCTGCAGCTATATATGCACCAAATTGTTGGTATTGACCTCAACAACTGGCACTTTCCTTCAGCCAACTACAAGGGAAACCCAGAGCACCAAAGGTTCCACACTTGTGGAGAAGCTGCCTCAACCGTGTCCATCAACCAAAACATTGGTCAACTTTTTGAGTTCTTCTTCAAAGGTTTTGCCAATCCTCTTTGGCTCCCATGTCTGAATAATGATAACTTGACTCTTCCTTGTGAGTTTAGTTTTGAGGCTGGATGTAATGATGTACAATCTATAGCAATTTTCAATATCTTCATTCATCCATGCATACTGCCAGCAAAATTTTGTGGAGGAAGGCAAAATCGGAGCACCTTTGAGTACTATCAGCCAAACATGATAGCCAGACAACTAGGATGCGGCCAAGTGCCCCCAAGTCTATTTCTTCAAGAATTCCTCAAGCCTAGAGAAAATATCAAGGAATCCATACAAGCAAAAAGGGTCTTCGAGTACAAGTGCAGCTCAACTGTTTATGCACCCAGGCCTTTTTGTGCCAATAACAGTAACTCATCCCTCTTTTATTTGTTGGTGGCAAGAACTTCATGATCACATCTTTAATGTGCTAGTACATCCTCTTTGTCTTGAACCAATGCCTGATTTTCATCCAATTTTAGAGGTAATAATCCTATTTTCCCTCTTTTTCAATCATGCCCCTCTTTACTGATCAGGATTTTTGCCATTTTCTGCAGGATACAGCACCTGCCCCTCTTGCCAGAACAATCTCCTACAACATTGCAGGCCCAATCTCTGCTTTGGGATATCAATCTCCCACCTTGGCTCCACTGATGTCTAGATATGCCACACTGGATCAAACTCTCATCAGTTCAGCCTCTGACAAAAGGAAAGCTCCATCCTTGGTTGCTCCTTCAGCTGCCAAAAAGAGAAGAACATCCAAAAGACTTCTTATTCAGTTTAGAATCCTTCCTCCCTGAGCATAAAGCCATTCTTCATCCTGATCATCTTTCATCTTGTGCAATTTCAGACCAGAACTGAGAAACCATTGGTCATTACAGAATCTGCCAATGCTCCATCTACTGTTAAAATTTTCATCATCTTATTTTTTTCAATCATTCTCTTCATTGGCACTTATCCTCTACTTATTAGTTGCAGAGGAAACATTGGTGAGTCAAACTGCGAAGAGTTCCTCTCCTCAACATGTTTCAACTCCAACCTCACCAGGGATTCAGCCATCCTCTTTTCAAGCAAAAGCTTCAGCCTCACCAAGGATGGACCCAGCTTCTCCTCAGCTAGAAGCTTCAACTTTACCAAGGACTCCACCAGCTTCTCCTCAGCAAGAAACTTCAGCTTTACCAAGGACTCCTCAAGTTTCTTCTCAACTGAATATCCAAGAGTCCCTCCTTGAGCCTGAAAAACTTCCTTCCCCAACTCAGGAAACCAAGAATGATGTAAGCATGAACACCTACCTTTCCATTCTTTTCATTCAATGAATCACCACTAATTCGGCAAGAAAAATTTTTCAGGAGGAAACTGTATCATCACCAATCTACTCCTTTGTTGTGGATGACTTGATTGCCGAAAAAGGGGATGAAGCATCTTCCAGTCAGGCTTTATCAGAGGAAAATCACGCAAAGTTGAAGGAAACTCCTTCCCTGCTACAAAAGGATGTTCAAGACCAAGTCAAGGATGCTGGTCTTTTAAGAGAAGCACTTGCGCTCATTGATCAAGATCTCCCGGCCGACATCAAGGCTTCCTTAGAACCTATTTCCAAGCTGGATGATCACTTTGTAGCAGTTGAAGGACCGATACGGCGAACCAGAGAGGGGGGGAGTGAATGGGAGCCGATAAAAATTCTTCTCGAAGTAGATGGAAACTCCAACAAGATGAACACAGCTTCCAACACACGTCTCCGACTCACTACCAAGGTTGGTCAAGCCCACGTAGCCACTGGAGTGCCACTGGACCTAGGAACCAACACACCACCTTCCGACCCGAGAAACGCAAGCGGAAAAACCAAACCTCGAGTCTACGGACCCACACCGCCGGACCGGTGAGCACCACCGGCCGGACCGGTCCCCGCCGGGTGAAACCGAGCAACTTCCACTAAGTGGCTCTACACCGCTCGGACCGGTGAGACACACCGGTCGGACCGATGGCACCGAAAGCCCCCAATGCACCAAACAGCCAACCGACCACCAAACGGACCCAAACTCGAAACAAGCAGCAACACAGACAACAACGAACACACCAAGACGTTCACCCGAGCAAAAACCCACAAGGGCTCGCACCGGTCGGACCGGTCCAAGAGCACCGGTCGACCGGTGTAGCTCGGGCGGCTCGGGATGAACGAGACCCGCGAGTCAAATCCCCCAAATCTAAAACTCGATCTCTCGAATCGCTCCACGGACTTGAACAAGACTTTGGGGATATTAGGAACACCTCATGAGGAGTCCATAGCCAAGATTAATCCCCGAAAACTCGTCCAAAAAGGAGGAATCGAGGAAATCCCGCCGAAAGCACTTCCAACCCAAGAACTCAAGAAACCCCAAAATCGAGCACCTTTACTC
Organism: Cenchrus americanus; assembly: GCA_947561735.1. Classification (NCBI taxonomy): domain Eukaryota; kingdom Viridiplantae; phylum Streptophyta; class Magnoliopsida; order Poales; family Poaceae; genus Cenchrus; species Cenchrus americanus. The sequence goes on from OX387240.1 coordinate 142,057,585, forward strand.
ACGGATTTGGGAGGGGAATCACAGCCCAAAGAACCACGAAGGGTTCCCACAAATTTCCCCCATCAAATCCCCAAGAGAAAGGTCCCGAAAACAACCCAAAGAAATCACCAAGAGAGGGCTCCGAAAATCACCACCAAGAACAACCGGGAAAAACACATCCAAACCTTGATGAACCACGCCGAATCATTTATACATGAGACAAAGGTTCGTACAAGGTCTAGCAAGCCGCCCGATCATCCATCCCTCTCAACAAGATCTCTCCGTGAAGCTCTCTTGCTAGTCCTAAGGAGAACCTAAGGAAAAATAGGTGGAAAATAGGAAAACTAATGAGCTAGGGTTCCAAGAGTTGGCTGCCATCCTCTCACCTCTTGGGTTATATGGAGGCAACCGAATGTCTAAAACGCCCTTCTCTACTAACTAGGGATACAAGCCCCTCAAGGGCGGATTTGGAATTCTTGATGTCTTCACCATCGGACGGATGCCCGGCGACCGCACCCTGCGTAGCCTCGACACAAGCCATGCGATCCCGACGCGTGTCCTCCGCTTCGAAGATTCCGAACTGCGTCGTCGCACACCAGTCAGACCGGTCTGGCGCTGCTGCAGCTCCTTCTTCGGTTCTCCGGTCTTGGCTTTCTGGATCAACCAAGGAACCCAGTGGTTTTCTGGTGAACCACCGGAAACCCCGCGAACTCGGTGTAGCCTCCGCCAATCTCCACTCATGACTTGGCTCCCACGTAGTCCCGGCTCGACCTTGGTTTTGAGGCTCAACCAAGAAACCGTCCACGACTTCATCTTGCTGTTCATGCCACCATGCGGCCCGCACTTGACCCCCGCCGGCCACCGGGTCCCTCGAACGAAGCCTACTTGTCTTCTCCACACCCCGGAGGCCTCACCGGCAACGACCTTTCGCGCTTGTTCTTCACCCCGCACCAACACGAGTCAAGCCGCAACCCGCACCCGTAATACTTAGCCAAGAATCGGTCCACACAACGTTGTCAATCACTCATCACACAAGGAAGCGACCATCCACCGGTCCTCGAACCACACATGGTCCTCAATCTCCCCCTTGATGAGTGCATTGACAACACCCACACGAAAGTAACAAGATAGAAAAGAAAAGAAAAAGAAACGAACAAAAAGAAACTCCAACAAGCGATCGAAAGCCAAACAAAGGCAAAGAGCAAGATCACTTGAAGGAAACAAGTCTCGGACCCCTTAGGCAAGGGCAACGGCTCGACACATCCGAGACAAAGCAAAGCTCAAGCAAAGAGCGCAAACCACCAAAACAAAGCTCGAACACCACAAAGAGCTCCCCCCCGCACACATGCAAGCTCCCCACCCGAACCAATGCACCTCCCCCCGGACGAATTCATGCAAGACACCACTTGAAACAGGCAGCCGCAACAAAAACAGCCCTGACCGGTCAGACCGGTCCACACCACCGGTCAGACCGGTGTGCAACATGAGTACAGAACCAGCACTCACACCGGTCAGACCGGTGACCCTGACCGGTCAGACCGGTGCACAACAGAGCCCAGAAATGGCTCGAAACCACCTGAAAACCTTCTAAACACGTCCAGCAAGCCATTTCAAGCTCAAACTTCTCCCCCTTGTTGGCAATGCATGAATCAAGCCAAAAATGCAAAACTTTCAACCTAGAGCTTCTCAAATAGACAAAATTCAACAAAGAATGCTACACATGTCCAAATGAGCAAGTGAGATACTCTACGGCTTCGTATCGATCTCAACTACATGATCACCAAGTTTCACAACCATTGGACGAAGCTAAGATGGATTTTGGCAATTTTGCGAAAAACTTGCCTCTCATGAGCAAAGTCCTAAACATGATCAAAGCATATCTAAATGGCAAAGCCACACAAACTTCATGCTAGGACAGCCATTCTAATCATGAGACCATCACAAACACCCACAAGCACCTCATGGCATGTCAAAGCCACCGAGCCATGTGCCTACTTCTATGTATGAGACTTCTCATTGGTAGGCATCATGCAACGGTTTAGCACCCAAAGCAAATTAAATTCAGCACATATGACATGGGAGCATATTTTCCAAGCATTTTTCATTTCATTTTCAGATTTGTAAATGGTACATGAAATGTCTTTGCGACAAAAAGGAACTTATGCTCCTCCACAAGATAAATCAAGAGGGCTAAACATTCATGATGGCAAATCAGCCTTTGGCCCCATATGATCAATAAACTAGCTATCCAACCACAAATTAAGCATTGCAAGGCCACACAAACATGTCAAGAGCATGTAAAGGCATTTACACATGAGAGAGCATACATATGACATTTTTCAAAAGCATAGCTATCAACCATGGATTATTCATCAAGATCATCAAGAGCTAAGCCAAACTAACCGTAGCATACCAAACAAGCTCACAAAGACATATATCTCATTCCATGGTGAACAATGTATATGAGAGAAGCTTTTCCTAACCAATGCATATGATACAAAATGCATGCAATCTAAGATACAAGGATGCCTATACATCATGTTACATATGCCATGCCAAATGCAAGAAATGCACAAAGGAAAGCTATACATATGCTACAAACCGGCTCCTCGAGGGGAGGCAAAACGGGCTCGACATCACCGGCAAAAGAGAGCTCCCACACACCCAACTCAAGAAATCAAACACACACCAAGTTCCCCCCGCAAACGAGTGAAGGTTGCTTGATCTAGGGGTTTGGTGAAAATATCGGCTAGTTGGTCATGTGTGGGTACATGGATCAAAGCTATCTTTCCTTTTTCGACGTTGTCTCTCAGAAAATGGTACCTCACTTCTATGTGCTTGGTTTTGGAATGGAGCACTGGATTCTTTGCAACGCTTATGGCACTGGTGCTATCACATTGAAGTGGGACATGGGTATACTCCTCACCAAAGTCACTCATGGTGTAGGTGATCCAAAGGAGCTGAGAGCAACAACTAGCAGCGGCAACATACTCGGCCTTGAAGGACCGATAAGGCGACCGAGAGGGGGGACCGAATGGGAGCCGATAAAAATTCTTTTCGTGGGAGATCGAAACTCCGACAAGACGAACTAGCTCGGTCGAACCCCCGAAATCACACGCTCCGCACTTCTACCTCCCGTTTGCCAAAACCACGTAGCCACCGGAGTGCTACCGGTCCTAGGAACAAACTCTACCAGCAACCACAACACACACACAAGCACCGACAGCGGAAACAACTCGAAAGCCGGCTAACCGAGGGGGCGGTTAGACCGGGTATAGGGGGCGGTTAGACCGCCTCCACCCGGCAACCAAGAAATCCTCCGAAACGCCTCTTCCGAGCACCAAAACTCACCACGGTTTCACCAACGAGCTCTCTGGTCAAGGCCATGCCGGCTACCGAAAAAATCTTGGAAAAAACCAAAACTTCACCCAAGGGCCTAGGGGCGGTTAGACCGGCTACCGGGGCGGTCTAACCTCCCGTACCCGAAGAACGAGCTCCAACCAAGAACACCTAGCAAACCGCACGAGAACGACCCCAAATTTCACCCGGACGCTCCTCCGATCAAGGCGAACATACTCACGAGAGGAAAATCCGGCGAAACAAAACTTTGACCCGGAAACACCCGGGCGGTTAGACCGCCCCCCGTAGGCGGCTAGACCGCCCCTTCCCGAAAACGAACCCGCGGGTCAAACCTCAACTTCCTCGCGCCCGATCTCCCCGAATCACTCCACGGATTGCAGCCAAACTTCGGGAATAGCCGGGTTACCTCCCCGGGCAACCTCTACCTCAAAGGAATCGACCCGAAACGCTCACAATCAAGAGGAATCGAAGAAATCGCTTCTCTAGGTCAAGAACTCGCCCAACTCGAGAAATCACCAAATCGAGTCCGATTCAAAGGGGATTTGGGGGCAAAGTCACCGACCAAAGAGGCACAAGAACCTCATACGTGACACCCACCAAGAACCCCAAGAAATCGTTCTCAAAACACCGCCAAAAAGAGCTCCGAAAATCAACACAAAAGAGACGGGAAAACCACCATGATGAACAACGCCAAACCTTCTATACATGCCATGAATGGTTCGTACAAGGTCTAGCTTTCCACCCAAACTTCCATCCCTCTCTCTAGATCTCACATGAAGCTCTCAAGCTAGCCTTCTAAAAACCTAGGGAAAATGGAGAACGAAAATGGAAAAACCAAATGAGCTAGGGTTCCAAGAGTTGGCTGCCATCCACCCATCTAATGAGTATATATGGAGGCACCCAAAAGACCAAACTACCCTTCACTAATAACTAGGGATACATGCCCCTCGAGGGCGAATTTGGAAGTCTTCATGTCTTCACCATCGGACGGATGCCCGGCGACCGCAACCTGCTTAGCCTCGACGCAAGCCTTGCGATCCCGACGCGTGTCCTCCGCTTCGAAGCTTCTCGGCGCCGGCGGCCGGGCGGTCGGACCGCCCCCCCGGGCGGTTAGGACCGGCCCGGACATCCGACCGGCCCCGGGCGGTCCGACCGCCCCTCCCGGGCGGTTGAACCGGCCCGGGTGGCCGCACCTCCTCGTCGAGTCTTCGGCCTCGGTTTTGTGGCTCAACCGAGTAACCCGGTGGGTTTTCCGGTGAACCACCGCAAACCCCGCGAACTCGGTGTAGCCTCCGCCAATCTCCACTCATGACTCTGGCTCCCACGTAGTCCCGGGCCGGACCTTGGTTTTGAGGCTCTACCAAGAAACCGTCCACGACTTCATCTTGCTTGTTCATGCCACCATGCGGCCCGCACTTGACCCCGCCGGCCACCGGGTCCCTCGAACGAAGCCTACTTGTCTTCTCCACACCCCGGTGGCCTCACCGGCAACGACCTTTCGCGCTTGTTCTTCACCCGCACCAACACGAGTCAAGCCGCAACCCGCACCCGCAATACTTAGCCAAGAATCAGTCCACACAACGTTGTCAATCACTCATCACACAAGGGAGCGACCATCCACCGGTCCTCGAACCACACATGGTCCTCAATCTCCCCCTTGATGAGTGCATTGACAACACACTCACATGAAGTAACACAAGGGAAAAAAGAAAAGAAAAGAAACAAATGAAAAGAAACCTCAACAAGCGATCGAAAGCCAAAGAAAGGCAAAGAGCAAGATCACTTGAAGAAGGCAAGTCTCGGACCCCTTAGGCAAGGGCAACGGCTCGACACATCCGAGACAAAACATGGCTCAAGCAAAGAGCGCAAACCACCAAAGCAAAGCTCGAACAACACAAAGAGCTCCCCCCCGCACATATGCAAGCTCCCCCCCGAGCCACAAGACACTCCCCCCCGAACACATGCAAGCAATGCAACTCGGAAATGCAACAAAGAGCAAGAACTTGCTCACACGCCCAGGGCGGTTAGACCGCCCTGTACAGGGCGGTTAGACCGCCCGTGCCCGATCCGACCGCCCGGGGGCGGATAGACCGCCCCAAGAGACCGGCCCCGCACCAAACTCGCTCAAAAATTGCCCGAAACAATTGGAACACCTTCCAAACACTCCCGGAGTGCCCAAAACATGCACAAACTTCTCCCCCTTGTTGACAATGCATGAATCAAGGCAAAATGCGAAAACTTTCAACATAGAGCATCTCAAATATACAAAATTCATCACAAGGAGCTACACAAGTCCAAATGAGCCGCTTAGATACTCGACAGTTCGTAATGACCTTAACTACATGATCACCAAGTTTCACAACCATTGGACAATGCTAAAAAGGATTTGAGTAATTTTGCGAAAAGTTACTCTCTCACAAGCAAATACCTAAACATGAGCAAAACATATCAAAATGGCAAAGCCACTCAAACTTCATGCTAGGACAGCCATTCTAATCATAAGACCATCATAAACACCCAAAAGCACCTCATGTCATGTCAAAGCCACCGAGCCATGTGCCTACTTCTATGTATGAGACTTCTCATTGGTAGGCATCATGCAACGGTTTAGCACCCAAAGCAAATTAAATTCAGCACATATGACATGGGAGCACATTTTCCAAGCATTTTTCATTTCATTTTCAGATTTGTAAATGGTACATGAAATGTCTTTGCGACAAAAAGGAACTTATGCCCCTCCACAAGATTTAAGCAAGAGGGATAAACATTCATGATGGCAAATGAGCCTTTGGCCCCATATGATCAATAAACTAGCTAGCCAACCACAAAGTAAGCATAGCAAAACCACTAAAACATGTCAAGATCATATATAGGCATTTACACATGAGAGAGCATGTATGTGACATTTTTCAAAAATTAGCCATCAACCATGGATCATTTAACAAGATCATCAAGAGCTAAGCCAAACTAACCGTAGCATATCTAACAAGCTCACAAGAACATATATAGCAACCCATGGTAAACATTGTATATAGGAGAAGCTTTTCCTATCCGATGCATATGATACAAAATGCATGCAATCTAAGATACAAGGATGCCTATACATCATGTTACAAATGCAATGCCAAATGCAAGAAATGCACAAAGGAAAACTATACATATGCTACAAAGGAGCTCCCACACACCAAGCTCACAAACCACCGGCTCCTCTAGGGGAGGCAAAACGGGCTCGACACCACCGGCAAAAGAAAACTCCCACACACCCAACTCAAGAAATCAAGCATACACCAAGTTCCCCCCGCAAACGAGTGAAAGTTGCTTGATCTAGGGGTTTGGTGAAGATATCGGCTAGTTGGTCATGTGTGGGTACATGGATCAAAGCTATCTTCCCTTTCTCTACGTTGTCTCTCGGAAATGATACCTCACTTCTATGTGTTTGGTTTTGGAATGGAGCACCGGGTTTTTTGCAACACTTATGGCACCGGTGCTATCACATTGAAGTGGGACATGGGTATACTCCTCACCAAAATCACTCATGGTGTAGGTGATCCAAAAGAGCCGAGAGCAACAACTAGCGGCGGCAACATACTCGGCTTCGGTCGTGGATTGAGCAACACTCGACCTGCTTTCGGGAAGACCAAGACACTAACGAGGAACCCAAAAAGCGGCAAGTCCCGGAAGTGGACTTCCTATCCAACCGACACCCGGCAAAATCCGCGTCCGAAAAGCCATGAAGCGCCAAAGAAGAGGACGCGGAGTACCAAAGGCCGAAGTCGGGAGTGTGACGCAAGTACCCGAAAATTCTCTTCACCGCTTGCCGATGCGAAGTCCTCGGAGACGCTTGAAAACGAGCGCACAGACACACTGAGAACTGTATGTCCGGCCTCGTCGCCGTCAAGTAGAGGAGTGACCCGATCATGCTCCGGTACTCCTTCTGGTCCACGTGTTCACCTTCCTCGTCCGCATCAAGAGCCATAGTCGTACTCATCGGCGTCGTCATAGCCTTGGAGTCCTCCATCTTGAACTTCCTCACAATGTCCTTGGTGTACTTAGCCTGGTGCACAAATGTTCCTTCCTTTGATTGCTTTATTTGTAGCCCGAGGAAGAACTGCAACTCGCCCATCATGCTCATCTCAAACTCCCTGCTCATATCATCTGCAAACCTCGCAACAAGAGAGTTAGACGAGCCACCAAAGACAATATCATCCACGTACACCTGCACAATCAGGATATCTCCCCGCCCCTTGCCTCGGCAAAAACAAGGTCCGATCGACCTTCCCCATCTCAAAACCTCTCTCAAACAAGAACCCCCTCAACTCCGCCATACCAAGCTCTAGGCACCCGCTTCAACCCATACGGCGCCTTCCTCAACTTGTACACCCGGTGGGGGTACTTCTCACTCTCAAACCCCGAGGCTGCCTCACATACACTTCTTCCTCCAACACTCCATTCAGAAAAGCACTCTTCACATCCATTTGGTGCAACTTGAACCCTTTAGCCACGGAAAAGGCTAGAAGGATCCTAATCGCCTCCAAACGGGCTACGGGAGCAAAAGTCTCCTCGTAGTCAATCTCCTCCTTCTGACTGAACCCTTGAGCAACAAGTCTCGACTTGTTCCTCACAACCTCACCTTTCTCTCCCTCTTTGTTTTTCCACACCCACTTTGTACCAATTGGCTTACACCCCGGGGGAGGGGTCAACCAACTCCCACACACCGATTCCTCTCAAAGTTCTCCAACTCCTCATGCATCGAGTTAACCCAATTGTGATCGGATAGTGCGTGTCCAATGTCTTTGGGCTCGAAAAAAGCAACAAATGCAGCATGAGCGAAATGGGAATTGTTTCGAACCCTCGACCGTGTAGTGCGTTCATTCATGTCGCCGATGATCCTCGAAGCCGGGTGATCCACTTGAACTCGCCGGGGAGGTTCTCGCCTCGAAGCTACCTCCCCCTCAACATCGGCTTCTCTTCGTCCTTGATTTGTCGTCGTAGGTGTAGCGAGGGTCCATCCATCATCGTGATCGAAGTAGTGGGTACATGTTCAGCCGGGGCGCCGCACCGCCATCTTCATCATCACCATGTTCATGCTCCTCCTCCCCGAAAGATCTCCTCGCCAAGCTCATCATCACCGCACACTCAAAGACAAGCCGACTACGTGGCTCGTCTCGTCGAAGGTTACCTCGCAAGTCTCCACGATTTGGTTAGTTTCAAGATTGAGCACACGATATGCTCTAGAATGAGATGCATAACCAAAGAAAATGCCATCGACGGACCTAGCCTCAAACTTATCCAACTTCCCGCCTTTCTTCGAATGAAACACTTGCCAAAGACATGGAAGTGACTCACCTTGGGTGTGCGGCCATGCATCAACTCATAGCATGTCTTCTTCTTGTGCACTCGAGGTATATCCCCGTTCGACACATAGCACGCGGTATTCACCGCCTCGGCCCAATACCTCCTCGGAGTCCTATGCTCATCAAGCATCGTCCGAGCCATCTCGCACAAGGTCCCGTTCTTCCTTTCCACAACACCATTCTCGGGGAGGCGTATACGGACTCGAAAACCGGTGCTCAAGACCCAAGTCATGGCAAAAGGTTTCAAAACGAGAGTTCCCGAATTCCGAGCCATTATCACCGCGGATAGCTCGTATGGCATCTCCGTGCCTCTCGTTCCTCAACCTCAAGACTAGATCTCGAACAAAACCAAACGTCTCCCCCTTATCCTCCGTAAAGAACACCCACGCATACCGAGAATAGTCGTCCACCACAACAAGGACATACCACTTCCCACCCGCGAGATCGCACACGAGCTGGGCCAACAAGGTCCATATGGAGCAGCTCGCATGGACGCTCAGTCATCACATCGGTGAGAGGCGGGTGAGAAGAAGCCACCATCTTGGCATGCCTACACGGAGCACAAACCAACTCTTTCTCAAGCCTCAACCGTGGCAATCCTCGGACCAAATTGAGTTTACTCAAGCGAGACAAAAGGTCAAAGCTCAAGTGACCCAACTTCCTATGCCACCTCCACAACTCACTCGAAGAACCAGCTAAGAAACAACGCTCCACACCCGAAGACTGAGAAAAATCAGCACGAAACACCTGACCCTCGGGAACGACCATACAAACAAGGTCCCCTCGAGAGTCCAAAATCCGAGAACCACCAGGCCGAAACAACACCTCAAAACCCTCATCCAACAACTGGGACACAGAAAGCAAATTGTACCCCAGCGATTGAACAAGTGCAACACGCCTCAGAGTGATCTTGTCACTCACTTTTATCTCACCTTCTGAAAGCACACGCCCACGCCCATTGTCCCCAAAAGTGATGTACCTCTTCGTCACCACCGGGACGAGACTTGAGAACCACCCCCTGTCTCCGGTCATGTGCCTCGAGCAACCGGAGTCAATCAACCAAATGTTCTTCAAGTCTCCCACCTGAAATTCAAAAACAAGCACGTGAGTGAACAAACGACTCAGCACCGGGGTTAGTACCAAAAGAGGAAAACCAGTGCCGAGCCATTTGCTCAAAAGTGGGGTTAGCACACATCAAGCCATCTTTCCTACCATAACCATCACCACGAACACCACCTCGGTAACCACTCCGAGGAAACCACCCCTTATCGCCCGGAGGAGGACCAAAACCACGGAAGACAACCCGTGGAACGTCCCTCCTCTCCTTCTCAAAGCTACGACTCCTCCCATCCCCGTAGTGACCTTGAGGGGGAGAATGCCTAGCTAACCGACCACCCGCCGTCACTCCGGACCAACCACCGCAACTCCACCTCCGGACCCGAAACCTCTTGACTCACCACCTCGAAAACCACTCCGCCCCCGAGTGGGGGGGCCGGTTAAACCGCCTAGCCGGGCCGGTCCTAACCGCCCCCCTCTCCGGGCCGGGCCGGCCCGACCTCCTAGCCGGGCCGGTCCGACCGCCGCCCCTCCGGACCTGCTCCTCGGCCGCGGGAACTCGCATCTCCCCATGCCGAACACTTCTCACCACGCCCTTACCCCCCGGCGGTGGCATACGAGGCTTAGGTACACCATGGGAAGGGTTGTACCTATCCTTGTTCGCCCACTCCTTTGTCATCCTCTCTTCCCGCTTCCTCTTGAAGCAAAACTCATCCTTGTGACCCTCTTTCCCACAATGGCCACAACAGAACCTCACAAGCTTGGGTTTAGGCTTGGATTGGGGCTGCTCGCTTGGTTTCTCTCCACTCAACTCCTCCACCGATTTCTCCTCACTAGCCTTTTCACTCACTTTCCCAAAGAACACTTTCCGGAAGTGCTCACAAACTTGATAGGCCTTCGGAGATCATTTGTGGGTGTAGGAAATATAGGTGGAGCTGGGGTTGTGTCTAGTCGGTTCCTAAGATGGTTTGGTTTTGGAAGGAAATCATTTTTGTGGTGGGTTTTTGGTGGCTCCGGATATTCTCTCCACTTCCTTCACCAACCTTGTTTACCCCGAGCCCCTCACCATCTTGCCTTTTAAAGGCCTCGATCATCATCCTCAACTGAGGCTCATGACCGGACAACCAACCCATCAACTTCCTCAAATCATCATTCTCATCCTGCAAACGATCAACATAATGTGCAAGCTCCAAATTTTTTAATGCATGCATTTCACAGGTAGAGCAAGATGTAGGCATGGGTTCCTTCAATTTAGCCTCGAGCGAACTAGTGTAAGCATGCATCTCATCAATCTTAGCATGCAAAACGGGGCAAGAAGTGCAAGCACCTAGTAAAGCGAGTCTAGACTTAAGCTCAGCCACTTCAACCCTAAGCACATCTAGTTCCTCACACTTGGAGGCATGCTTCTCCTTAAACAAAGCAAGATCAGCAAGGAATATGGAGCAATCAGCACAATCATTCTCATCAGAAACAACAGGGCTAGCCTTAAGCGAATCAATCTCAAGCTTGCTATCAAGCACCTGTGTCTCTAGCTCAGCCACTCTAGTCCTAGCATCCTCGAGTGAAGCCCTAAGCTCTTTCCTCATTTTCTTGGCCTCTCTAAGCATGTCATCACGGTTATCAAGCAAAGAGCCAAGCCTCTCATTCTCCTGGCGCAAGAAGGGAAGTTCATCACGCACCTCGTCGTCGGACTCAGAGTCCGAGTCGCTCTGTGTGCTATTCTTGCTGCCGGAGCTCAGCGCCATGGTGCAGAAGCCATCTCTCGCGAAGTAGCTCAGCCCGCTCAGGTTCTTGGACGACTTCTTGTTCTTGCGACGGTCTCCCTCGTCTTCATTGCTTCTCGAGCTCGAGGTGGAGTACGCGGAACTGGAGTCGACGTCGCTCGCTCCAACCATCGCTCGGGCCTTGCCTCGGCCCTCCTTCTTCCTCGATCGTCGCTCGTCCTTGTACTTGTTCTTGTGCTTGCTCTTGTGGTCGCGCCTCGAATGGTACTTGCCATCGTTCATCCTCGGCTTGTGCTTGTAGCCGTCCTTGCTCTCGGCCTTCTCGGGCGGTCGGCGACGAAGTGTCCCGGCTTGCCGCACCGGGAAGCGTGTCCTCGTGTTCCTCCTCATGTTCACGCGGTTCGCGTGCGGCCTCTCGAACCGCCTCGTCAACAGCGCCAGCTCGTCCTCTCCAAGGTCATCAAACTCCTCATCTGGCATAGACATCAAAGAGGAAAACGAGAACATCCTGGTGGATGGGTTAGAGTTAGTCTTTCCTTTGGAACCACCAACGAGGGCAAGACTATGGGAGTCAGTCGGTCCCTCAAGCTTGGCAGTCATGCCCCTATCCACCTCAGCCGACTTGAGCTTCGAGAACAGCTCGTTCACCGTCAGAGTATCATACCTCTCCGACTCGACTATGGCCTCGAACTTTCCGCCCCATATCGTACGATCCAAAGAGTGTAAGAGCTTGACCGCTCTATCATGATCATCGTACGGGAGCACGTCCACATTGGCCCTCATGTTGTTGACCACCACCGTGAACCTCGCGAAACAAGGCATCGATGGACTCACCGGGGAGATGAGTGAAGTTCTCGTACTCTCTCCGTAGGTCGCATACATCCGTGCCTGGACCCGGGTGTTCCCAACATGAGCCTCCTTCAACACCGCCCAAATCCTACAAACCAAGTGCTCGGTGTGCACCCGATCGAACTCGGTCGACACAAAGCACGAAACAAGTAGTCGACCGCCTTATTGTTGGCGACCAATCCGTCCCTCGACCCCGGAGCAAGGAAATCCATCGGTGGGACATAGCCCTTGTGTCCACCGTGACATCCCAAAGAAGTCGACCCTTTCCGCGGAGGAACGCACCCATCCGCTTGCTCCACATCCGGTAGTTCTTGCCATCGAATTGTGGAGGACCCGAACCCCTGTTCCCGGTACGCCATCCTTGGATCTTAGACCGGTTAGAGTCAATAAAGACCCGAACCCGCTTTGATACCACTTGAAGGACCGATACGGCGAACCAGAGAGGGGGGAGTGAATGGGAGCCGATAAAAATTCTTCTCGAAGGAGATGGAAACTCCAACAAGATGAACACGGCTTCCAACACACGTCTCCGACTCACTACCAAGGTCGGTCAAGCCCACGTAGCCACTGGAGTGCCACTGGACCTAGGAACCAACACACCACCTTCCGACCCGAGAAACGCAGTGGAAAAACCACACCTCGAGTCTACAGACCCACACCGGTCGGTCCCTGCTGGCGAAATTGAGCAACTTCCACTAAGTGGCTCTACACCGGTCAGACCGATGGCAGCCTGAAAGCCCCCAAGGCACCAAACAGGCCAACCGACAACCAAACGGACCCAAACTAGAAACAGCAGCAACACGGGACAACAACGAACACACCAAGACGTTCACCCGAGCAAAAACCCACAAGGGCTCGCACCGGTCAGACCGGTCAAGAGCACTGGTCAGACCGGTGTAGCCTGGGCAGCTCGGGATGAACAGCACCCGCGGGTCAACTCCCCCAAATCCAAAACTCGATCTCTCGAATCGCTCCACGGATTTGAACAAGACTTTGGGGATATTAGGAACACCTCATGAGGAGTCCATAGCCAAGATTAATCCCACCAAAACTCGTCCAAAAAGGAGGAATCGAGGAAATCCCGCCGAAAGCACTTCCAACCCAAGAACTCAAGAAACCCCAAAATCGAGCACCTTTACTCACGGATTTGGGAGGGGAATCACAGCCCAAAGAACCACGAAGGGTTCCCACAAATTTCCCCCATCAAATCCCCAAGAGAAAGGTCCCGAAAACAACCCAAAGAAATCACCGAGAGAGGGCTCCGAAAATCACCACCAAGAACAACCGGGAAAAACACATCCAAACCTTGAGGAACCACGCCGAATCATCTATACATGAGACAAAGGTTCGTACAAGGTCTAGCAAGCCGCCCGATCATCCATCCCTCTCAACAAGATCTCTCCGTGAAGCTCTCTTGCTAGTCCTAAGGAAAACCTAAGAAAAAATAGGTGGAAAATAGGAAAACTAATGAGCTAGGGTTCCAAGAGTTGGCTGCCATCCTCTCACCTCTTGGGTTATATGGAGGCAACCGAATGTCTAAAATGCCCTTCTCTACTAACTAGGATACAAGCCCCTCAAGGGCGGATTTGGAATTCTTGATGTCTTCACCATCGGACGGATGCCCGGCGACCACACCCTGCGTAGCCTCAACGCAAGCCATGCGATCCCGACGCGTGTCCTCCGCTTCGAAGATTCCGGACTGCGTCGTCGCACACCGGTCAGGCCAGTCTGGCAGTGCTGCAGCTCCTTCTTCGGTTCTCCGGTCTTGGCTTTGTGGATCAACCAAGGAACCCAGTGGTTTTCTGGTGAACCACCGGAAACCCCGCGAACTCGGTGTAGCCTCCGCCAATCTCCACTCATGACTTGGCTCCCACGTAGTCCCGGCTCGACCTTGGTTTTGAGGCTCAACCAAGAAACGGTCCACGACTTCATCTTGCTGTTCATGCCACCATGCGGCCCGCACTTGGCCCCGCTGGCCACCGGGTCCCTCGAACGAAGCCTACTTGTCTTCTCCACACCTGGAGGCCTCACCGGCAATGACCTTTCGCGCTTGTTCTTCACCTGCACCAACACGAGTCAAGCCGCAGCCTGCACCTGCAATACTTAGCCAAGAATCAGTCCACACAACGTTGTCAATCACTCATCACACAAGGAAGCGACCATCCACCGGTCCTCGAACCACACATGGTCCTTAGTAGTAAAGTAAGCTTTGAAGAACTTATCCTCTCAACCAGCTCTAGAATAAGAGCAAGCTGCAAACAAGCAATCTGTGAAGGATTTGCACACTCAAATGCAGAATCATAAGGATCTGCTAACCAAATTGCAGCCTGAACTTGAATTGAAGAAACTCAGAAAAGCTGAATTGGAAGCTGAGCTGAGAACCCTGACAGCTGAGATTGAGGCTGATGAAAAGAAGATGGCTGAACTTCCCGAATCAATGGAGAAGATACGAAAAGAAGCCACAGCAACCATGACTGCAGGAAAGCAGCTCAAGACAAAGCTCTAGACTTTGTCTAAGACCCAAGAAGCTGACCAAAGATTGTTGGAGAACATTAATAAGACGATATCAGATGCCTCCAATGTAATATCAAAATACTTGGGTATATGATTGTAACAAACTATTTGTAGCCGAATGTTTCATCATCCCTGTAATTTTGCCCACCATCAGTCTTTACTTTCCAATATTTGTCTTACCTTATTTTGATGAGCAATCTCTGAATGATCCATTCGGCTACTCTGGCCAAACAGTGTCAAACCCGAAAAGCAACCTGACCGCAACACAGCCGGATTTCAACCAGTCAAACCGAATATGACTCAGCTTGAATCCCAAACGACCCAACGACGGTTCGGTTCAGGGAGTCTCTCCATTTCCCAAATTTCTTGGGATATGCGCCACGATCTCCGGCCACGATCTCTTTGCCAGTCCCATAAATAAGAACCTCAGGTGCCCCTAGCCTTTCATCAAGCCGCATGCTTCCCAAGCCTTTGCCAATCTAAGCTCTTTCTCTCCAGTACTAGTACTCTCAAAAGCTCCATGGCAGGCAGCAGCAACAGGCGCCCGGCCAGTGACGAGGCCGAAGGGAGCCGCGTTGGCGCTCGTCGGAGGTGGTGCTCGTTGATTTCTTCTTGGCTCTTTTAGATCCCTCTCTGTTTCTGACGATCCTCCTTGTGTTTCCAGGCTCATCCAGTGGAATCATGCCCCCGCACCAGCCACAACTCCGGCCATGGCGGGCGATTCCTCGGGATCGTCTAGCCGTTCCCACGCCTCCAGCTCGCACTACAATGATCGTGCCGCCCGAAGGTTCAAGGCGGAACGCGATGAAACCTAGAACGAGTTGGAGACAATCTCCAAAAAGGTCGGTGTCGGTGTTTAAACCTCTCGACCTCCATGGGAGGTACCCGCAGCAAGGTAGAAGGTGAGGATCGCCATGATCTGGAACCCGAAGGTCTGCGTGAGGACACAAGACACAAGATTTATACAGGTTCGGGTAGCCGGAGTAGCTACCCTTCGTCCTGTTTGGGGCAGTATTGCGCCCTGCGCTTGGGTGTTGTTCCCCAAAGGGATTGTGGATGATCGGCTAGGCACCCGGCCCTCCTTTATATAGTCCAGGGGGCGGGAACCTAGTCGGTTACAAGGTAGGAGTCCTAGTAGGATTACGCAGAGTGAGTCCTAGTATGAGTACAGGGGAATTCTACTAGGAGTCTGTTTGCTTCCTTCCTTGCGGTACCCGGGGTGTATGCCCGACAAGCCCCCGAGCACGTTGGAGTCGAGAGTAGTAGTTCGAGTAGTCTTGAAGCCTCTTCGAGTAGTTCTTGAGCGTCCTCGAGTACTGCTTGGAGAAGTCTTCAATAGTACTTCCACCGACGCGAGGGCCGGAAGGTGGTCCGGCTCATCGGTCTTGAAGTCGAGATTATATGGAAGTGCGATTGCAAAATTGCACTCCACATGGAGTAGCCCCCGAGCCTTAGGTTGAGTTGTAGACTCGGGCCGAGGGTCAATCTTGATTCCGCTTCCGTTTTGAAAAAATCACCGCGATGAGTGTAGCCTAGTAGCCCCCGAGCCTTGGAACGATTGAAGAATCAATCCAAGGGTCTTCAGTGTTTGTGGAAATCATCATCTGAGTATACTTGTAGCGTTCAGCCCCCGAGCTCGTCGCCAGGTGAGCCGCAGGAGACACGTCGAGTAGTTGTTGGTGCTGAGCCCCCGAGCTAGAGAGCTAGCGGAGACTCCTCGAGTTGTTGTTGAGTAGTGTTTTGGAGCGTAGCCCCCGAGTTTGGGAACTAGCCGCGCCGGTGGAGGTACGCGGAGCGTACTGGAAGTCGTCGCCGAAGCTTGACCTGAAAGTAGAGATGCGTACATTATGTAGCATTTTTGTAGAAATTGAATCTACTAATGACAAATACAAATATGAATATAGATGTAAATGTCATGTGTCATGCTCTTGTTTCGGTCGTAAGGCGTCGAGTAGTTAGCCTGATGCGGTTTAGCGCCCAGGTCTCTGTGGTAGGCCGTTTAGCCATAGCCGCCGGGGGCGTGGAGGCATGACGGGAGAGCCGGTTTAAGCGCCCGGTCTCCGAGGAGCTCGTTTAGCCGTAGCCGCCGGGGACGTGGAGGCATGATAGGAGAGCCGAGGCTTTGCGCGGATCAAGGCGTGTCCTACCGTAGCGAGACCATTAAGAGGTAGACGAAAGTAGTCGACATGGCGACAAGAGAGAGCGCGATTGCTCGTTGTTCCGCATGGCGGAGAGCGGGGTTGCGCGGTGCCTCCTCGGGGGTGTAGTTGTGCGCCTCCGGCACTCGGTACACGAAACGTCGTGGCAAGAGCCTCCTAATTTGGTGCACCAAGCTCGTGGCGGCGGTCAACATCCCCAAGGAATAGGCGGCACGGTGTAGCTCTGTGCGCGGGTAGCCGTTGAGAGGCGTACACGGAGTAGTCTTCAGCGTTGGTTCCTGTATGCGTAAAACAAGCCGAAGAAAAAATAATTATTGAAATAAGTGACTTAGCTTGATTCGCAGACGAGAGTCGGCGAAGCCGTGGCAGTCGGTGATGGAGCCGCGACGGTTGTTGCTGAAGTTGACTAGTCGGAGGTGGATCTGGACTAATTGTTGATGTCGCGGGAGCCGTCCTCGACTAGTTTTCTGGTTGAGACTAGTCAAGGTAAGTAGTCGAGGTAGTCGTACGCCCAGAAGACGATGTTGCGGCGGCGTACGGCGTAGTCGATGTAGAGCCGCTGTGGCCGAGAGACGAGTACTCGCGGCGCACGGCCAGGTTGACGTAGAGCCCGTGCGGCCAGGTGATGAGTAGTCGGCGAATTGATGCGTCTGGACGGCGATGTAGTAGTCGTACTCGAGTAGTTGAAGTAGGTGTGCCCACGTACGTCTTGCCATGTGCACCAAGCAAAAAATCTTGCATGTTCCTGGTATAGCTTTGGTGTGGTCATTGTCAAGAGCCAATATTCTCCATGATCTTTACGTGCGGCGTAATCTTCATGGTCGGCTTTGGACTCGATGCCGCCGGCAATAATTGGAGCTTGATTCCGAACTTGATTCCGTCTCGGCGGACGGGTGACACGAAGTTGATTCCGTGTCGTTCTTGAACTCGAGCGAAACCCTACACCAAGTCGACGAGTTGCCGACCCGTCGAGCGATTGATGCGGCGAGTTGATTGAATCGACCAACAACCGTTGCGGTAGATTGATTTTGCGGAGATGAGGTCCTTCGAATTCGTCGATGATCGTGACGATGGCCCCACGGTGGGCGCCAGCTGTCGGTGTTTAAACCTCTCGACCTCCATGGGAGGTACCCGCAGCAAGGTAGAAGGTGAGGATCGCCATGATCTGGAACCTGAAGGTCTACGCGAGGACACAAGACACAAGATTTATACAGGTTCGAAAAGCCGGAGTAGCTACCCTACGTCCTGTTTGGGGTAGTATTGTGCCCTGCGCTTGGGTTTTGTTCCCCAAAGGGATTGTGGATGATCGGCTAGGTACCCGGCCCTCCTTTATATAGTCCAGGGGGCGGGAACCTAGTCGGTTACAAGATAGGAGTCCTAGTAGGATTACACAAAGCGAGTCCTAGTAGGAGTACAGGGGAATTCTACTAGGAGTCTGTCTGCTTCCTTCGTTGCGGTACCCGGGGTGTATGCCCGACAGTCGGGATCGCCGATCTCGAGTGGGAGCACCAGCGCAAGCAGCTGCTGGAGGCCATTGACAGTGAATCTTGTGACCTGCTTAATCTCAACATAACCTCGAACTAAACGCCATTGCTCTGTGATTGCTGCAGATCGCGACGCCGAGCTCAATTGGTTGAAGGCGCTGGTGAAGAAGCTGGCGGACAAGGTGAACGCTCCCGGAGACACACCAGAAGCTTGCCTTGGCGTGGTGGAAGACCGCGTCGACGAGGTGGTCCTCCACGGCGTCCGCTTGGGCACCACCCTGGGCTTGTCCGCCATGGCGACACACACCGGCGTCGACTACTCCACGCGGCCGCGTGGCTTATACGGTGGTGCGCCGGAGGATGTCGACGACATCAAGGTCACCCTGGAGCGCCTCGATGGCCACGACGATGCCATTGCCGATTCCACTCATCCCCAGTCTGTGCTGAACAAGCTCTTTGACTAGTTTGTACTAGGGATGTTGGAATTTCGGCAATAAATATGAAATTTTACCTTTTGCATTTGTCTTGTGATGATTTCCTTTGATTTGTGTATGCGAACCATCATTGTTTTGAACACATTTGGGAACTTTACGCTAGCCGAATACGCACAAACTCTTCCCCCTTAGCGCAGAATCCGCAGAAAATCCTTATTCGGGAGCCATGAATACTGTTCAATGAAAAAACCCTTAGCATTCGGGGAGAAACCCTCGCCGTTTGGTATTCCCATTAATGCACGCCAGCCAGTCATCACTCCCGATGCGCTCTCACGGCTAATAAAATAGCCCCCCTGGTGCTCTGCAAATCCATTCGCATACACCTCCATCATTTCACATCCTCTCATCCTCCTCCTCCAGAGAAATACCCCCAAGGCCATGGCGGACAAGGGAAACAGCCAGTCGAGGAGAATAGCTTCCAACCAAAGAAGAGAACCATCGAGAGTAATCTTTTCTTCTCAACCCTTTCTTTTGTTCTTGATTGCAATCTCAAGATTCACCTTCCTTTGATTTCAGCCTCGACTTGCTACCAGAGGAGATCTTTGGTACTGAAGAAGTTCCTGAGTACATGCTTTCCGACTCCTCTGCTGAAGAAGAAGACGCCAGACCAAAACAGAGGACCAACCACCAACTGCGCCGTCGCATCCGACATCTAGAACACGACCTGCAGGACATCACCGCCCGCTGCAGTGCCGAACGCAAACGCCGCATGAGCTTGGAGGCGTTAGTAGGGGGTAAGATCCTCATCCTTACTTGATTCTCATGATTAAGTTTCAGATCCCATGTTCAACGAGAATCTATTCCCCTTCTTCAGATGTTTCTGACAGGTACAACAACTTGAAGGCCTCCTGGGACAACTTGATGGAAGCTGTAGAACACGGCAACCCTCGAAGCTTCTACGTCGCCGTCACGGTGGTCATGGAGCGGCTGAAGAGGGAAGAACTGAAAAGGAAAAACGCAGAACCAAAGAAATGAAACATACTTTCGCTTCTTCCTCCAGGCACCCTGCTCCCTGCAGGCCTCTCTTTGTAATCCTAGGTGATTAGGTTGCCAATAAAAGAACCTGCAAGAAATGATTGTAACGTAGAACATTTTCGTGCAAAGGGGAATACACTTTATTATTGGCCATTTCCTTTTGTCAGGATTTTTTGCTCTGAAGGCGGCTTCCTTCCTGAACGCCGGCTATTTCCATGTTTTTGATACTTGTAATCCTGATGCTTATGATCAACGATCAATTTCAATACTGGGATAATATTTCTTCAAGTATCTCTCGTTTATAGCAGCATTGAACTCTTCTCCTAGTAAAGTTTTCAAGATATATGCATCTCCAGGCGTACACCTAACCACCCGAAAAGGACCTTCCCAATTTAGGGACCATTTGCCGAACGTACTGTATTTAGTCCCAATCGGCAGTAATGCTTTCCACACCAAATCTCCTTCTGCAAATTGCTTGACTTTTACCTTCTTGTTATAGTACTTAGCAACTCGCATCTTGTTTCTCAATATTTTCCAAGGCCCTAAGATGAATCATATGCAAATATTCTAATTCGTCCATCATTAAGTCATTGTAATCCTTGGAACTTAAATCCTTTTGCAAAACTACTCTCCCTGAGTTTGATTGCATCTCCCACGGCAAGACAGCATGATGCCCGTAAACCAACTCATAAGGAGATGTTTTTGTAGCCCCATGAGGAGCCATTCGGTAAGCCCACAAAGCTTCATTGAGTACCGAATGCCACCTTTTTGGCTTCTGATCAATCTTATTCTGTATAATCTTGATCATAATCTTGTTAGAAGCCTCTTCCTGACCATTAGCTTGAGCATAATAAGGAGAAGAATTTAACAATTTGATCCCCATACTTTGAGCAAAATCTCTGAACTCTGAAGATGTAAACTGAGTTCCTTGATCAGTTGTAATTGTTTGAGAAATCCCAAATCTGTAAACAATATGTTCTTTGACAAACTCAACCATATGCTCTGATGTTACTTTCTTTAATGGAATTTCCTCAACTCATTTAGTGAAATAATCTGTTGCCAAAAGCACAAACTTATGCCCCTTGCTAGATGGAGGATTTATTTGGCCAATCAAATCTATACCCCATCCTCTGAATGGCCATGGCTTGATAATAGGATTCAAAGCTGATGCTGGAACTCTCTGAATATTTCCAAACTTTTGACAATCTTGACACCCCTTGTAATACTCAAAGCAATCTTCCAGCATCGGCGGCCAATAACATCCAGTTTGCCTGATAACCCACTTCATTCGGCAAGCCGATTGATGCGCTCCACACAGCCCACCATGCACTTGACTCATCATCTTCTTTGCTTCTTCTTGACCCAGGCATTGTAGCAACACCCCATCTAATGACTTGTAATACAAATGTCCATCAAGAAGAACAAACTTTATAGCTTTGTACCTGAGCTTCCTAGAGACCTTCGGGATGGATTCTCCAAATAATCAACTATTTCTTTTCTCTAGTCACCTTCTGCTAGGTCACTCCCGAAAGAACATATATCATTAGCAAACACCTATTGATTCTCTATATAACCCGAAGCACTTTGAGCCAACCTGTTTGCCTCTTCATTGCGTTCCCTAGGAATATGTTGCATAATCACTATCTGAAAACTTTTCAAGATTTCTTTGCACTCCTCGTAGTAATTCCTCAGGATATCGTTCCTACATTCATATTGGCCATTCAATTGTTTTATAACTAGCTCTGAATCTCCATAAATTTCAACTGAAATAGCGTTCACTTCTTTCAAATATTGAAGCCCTCTAAGCAATGCTTCGTATTCAACTTGATTATTTGTGACATTGGGTTGGATAGGAATAGCAAATTCAAACTTCTCTCCTCTAGGCAAAATTAATAAAATTTCTACTCCACCACCTTTGCCACATGAGGATCCATGAAATAACAAAGCCCAAGGAGTAATCTCAAGTAAATTAATTGATGGGTCACGATGTTCAGTAATGAAATCAGCAATAATCGTCCCTTTAACGACTTCTCGCCGATTCAAACCTCAACTCAAACTCAGACAAAGATAAAATCCATTTGCCAATCCTTCCATTCAAAATTGGCATAGACAACATGTGCTTAATTACATCAAATTTTGAATATACAAAGCATTCGGCATTCAACAAATAGTGCCGAAACTTTGTACATGAGGAATAAACACACAAGCAAGTCTTCTCCGCAGCCAAATATCTTGTTTCGGGATCAAGCAATCTTCGGCTAAGGTATGCAACTACTCTTTCCTTTCCCTCAAATTCTTGTATGAGGGCCGATCCAATGGTTTGGGTATCGTCCGCCACGTACAACTTAAAAGGCTTGTTCAATTGTGGTGGTACCAACACTGGTGGTTCCTTCATGTACTCCTTGATCTCATCGAAAGCCTTTTGTTGTTCGTCACCCCACACAAACTTCTGATCCTTCTTGAGTCTTAATAGTGGAGAGAAAGGCAACACCTTTTGTGATAAATTGGATATGAATCTTCTCACAAAATTGATCTTGCCAAGCAGTGATTGCAATTCCTTAAGATTAGTTGGAGGAACAACTTCATCAATAGCTTTCATACTTTTTTTGCCAACTTCTATTCCTCTTTCATGCACCAAAAATACCAGGAACTCCCCAGCTGAAACTCCAAAGGCACACTTGGTCAGGTTCATCTTAAGCCCATGCTTTCTAGTGCACTTTAGAGTTTTCCTCACATCATCCAAATGTGATTCATGATCCAAAGACTTGATCACGACATCATCAATGTGTATCTCAACAATTTTGCCGATCAATTCATGAAAAATATAATTCATGCCTCTTTGATAAGTTGCACCGGCATTTTTCAATCCAAATGTCATGACAATCCACTCAAACAGGCCTATATGTCTAGGACATTTGAAGGCTGTCTTTGATATATCTTCTATTGCCATAAAATTTTGATTGACCCCGCATTACCATCCATGAAGCTAATAACCTCATGTCTAGCAGCGGCATCAACCAACAAGTCAGCAACAAGCATTGGATATCCATCCATAGGTGTAGCTCTGTTTAGATATCTAAAGTCTATGCAAACCCTCATCTTCCCATTTTTCTTGTAAACAGGAACAATATTAGAGATCCAATCCGCGTATCTGCATGGCCGAATGAAATTTGCTTCTATTAATCTTTCAACTTCTTTCTTCACGTCGGCCAATACTTCATCCTTGTAGATTTTTCGGGGAGGTCGCTTGTAAGGTCTAAAACCAGGCTTGATTGGCAACCGATGCTCAACAATGGAACGATCTAAACCAGGCATCTCCGAAGAATCCCAAGCGAAGCAATCTTTGTATTCTTTTAATAGCTTGATCAACCCCTCTCTGAAACTTCAATCCATGTTAGCACTAATAAATGTCGGCCTTGGCTTGTCACCATCTCCAATGTCTATTTCTTGCAGTTTGTCAGCCAACATAAAACCACGTCCTAACTTTCCATCAGTTCCATCAATTGGATTCTCCATTAAAAATTGCTATAAGAGCCGACTGCTTGAATCGGCTGTTGATCACTGCTGACTGGTTCAACAGGACCTTCACCCCAGTCCTTGCCTGAGAAGAAATCTATACCTTGATACTCCCAGAAGGTTGGTTCCACGTTAAACACACTTACCGAATCATCTGCTTGGACGACTTCCACTTCATCATCTACCCATTGAACAAGCTGTTGATGCATAGTAGATGGAATGCAACAGTTTGCATGGATCCAATCCCTTCCAAGCAGCAAGCTGTATGCCCCTTTGCCTTCAATGACAAAGAAGGTCGTAAGCAATGTCTTAGACCTGATCATCAGATCCACATGTACATAGCCCTTGGTGTCTGAAGGATTTCCGGCAAAATCATTCAGAACTATGCTTGTTGGCGTCAAATCTCCAGGGCCCATGCCAAGCTTCCTGAACGTAGTATACGGCATCACATTGACAGCTGCTCCACCATCAACAAACATCTTGGTTAATGGCTTTCCATTGACGTATCCCCTTAAGTACAGCGGCCTCATGTGCCGATTCTTGGACGGCTTGTCAAAAGTAGCTTGTTTAGACAGCACTAATTGTGCCATCAGCCCAAATTGCTCGGCCTCATCAACGTCTGGTGACACCTCATCCTGCACAATCTGATTAGCCGGAGCCATGAATTCATTCGGCAAGAAGCATACCATGCACATAGGAGCCGAACGACCAGATCCATCAGGCTTGTCTTTTGGACGCCACACTTGTTTCCTCTTGATTTTTGCCTACTACAACTCCTGATTTCTCAAGCTTTGAACTATTCTCTTTTGGCTTCTCCTCAAACCAAGTGGGCACCACTCTCCTTTCTGCCAGACGTACTCACGATCTTCTTCTTCTTCATGATCAACCCATCTGTGATCAGCATATCTTTTCCTTGGTTGATCATCAACTTCATTTATTTTTACGCGCCGACCGTCACTAGGATGCATCCTTCCAATTCTTTCATGGACGGATCGGCGATTGACAATATCCTACCTGTACTCAGTATATTTGTCATTGCATTCGGGACAATTGTTCAACGTGGGGAGCTTCAAACCTTCATTCCAGAAAATGCCTGAAGAAAGCACATCCCCAATGCGTGCGCTCTTGTTCTCGCGCATATTCTTCTCGTTCGTTCCTGTGCACTTCTTTTTCATATCTTCGCTTCTCCTCCTCGTACATTTGTTTCTTATAACACTCTTTCTTGCTGACGCTGCCACTTGTTAAGGAGAATACGCGAAGTCACCCTGGTTTTAGAGGATTCCCCACTTCAATTTGACTTTTCAGGATGCGAGGCTCACCCTTGTGGATTTGTTCAACTGTCACTTGTCGAGCAGGGTCAACTGATCCATCCTGCTTCTCCCTCGCTGAAGTCAAAACCTCTACTTTCCCTTTTTCCTCAGCAGTCACCATGTTGACTTAGAATCCAATCATGTTCTGAGGAAAAGGATTACCATCTAATTTCATCTTATTATCAAATTTCAGATGACCTTCTTGGATAGCCTTTTGAATTCTCATCCTGAAAACCCTGCATTCATTGATGCAGTGAGAATTTTTGTCATGAGACCCACAGCATCTCTTTTCTTTTACTCCATCAGGCAGACGCATAGAATGCCCATCTGGTAACTTGATTCGGCCTTCCTTCACGAGGAACTCAAAGAGCTTCTCAGCCTTGGTCACATCGAAATCATAGGTGCCCTTAGCTTGCTTGATCCACCTTTGATTTACTGTTAATGGCTCTTTGCCCCACACCATTTCAGCTGCAGCTATTTCCTCATCATCATCATCAAATTCCTCTCCTTGATCTGCCCTTTTGAGGAATTGATTATAGATGTCATCTACATCACTGTGTTTGGCGAACCGGGAGCCTTTCTTGAAGCCATAAGCTTGGTTGCTCATCAATGACAGTCTGTGCGAGAATTGGCCAAGATTATCGAACTCCATGCCGAATAGCTTTTCTCGCATAGATGGCAACATCCCTGCTACAGCCATACCAGCCAATTGATCATCTGGTAGGTTCAAAGAGAAACACATGGTTTTGGTCTCTCTGAACCTCCTAAGGAACTCCATTGGTGTTTCATTGTTCCTTTGCCTCAGGGTAGTTAGATCAATTAGCTTCTTTTCATTGCTACTAATGAAATAATGAGCATGAAACTTCTGCTCCAAATCCTTCTAGGAGTAGATTGAATGAGCAGGCAAAGAAGTGAACCATGTAAAGGCCGGGCCTGTCAATGATAAAGGGAAATATCTGATCCTGAAAGCCTCATCAGCGGAAGCTTCCCCAAGCTGCATCAAGTATCGGGCTATGTGTTCCACAGTACTTGTATCATCTTGCCCAGAAAACTTTGTGAGATCTGCAGGAACTTTCAACCTGTTCGATAAGGCCACCCTGTTACACCATTCTGGGAAAGGAGGTGTATATACATGCCCTTGGTTTTTAGGCTTCAGACCGAATTGATTCTGAAGCACATCAGTCATCCTCTGCATCAGGAGATCAATATTGACATCTTGATTCCCTGTTCCTCCAACAGGCACCCCTGCAACACCACCTTATCCAGGATTCCGGAGAGCATCAACAGCACTGTAATCCATGAACTCCGAATACCCGGTACCGTACATATTCTTCTGCAACCTGTTATTTGCTGGGGCTATCCTGTAAGTAGAATCTGGTTGATCTCCAAGAGTGCCAAACGCCATCTCTCCATATGTACGTGGATTAGATATTGCTTGATGAGGATTTTGCCGAACTGGTTGGCTATCCATGTGTTGAGTTGGCTGACCACTCATGCTTTGTGGAAGCGGTTGAATACTTGTATCTTGACGAACGGGTTGGCCAGTGACAACAACACTTTATTCTCCTTAAAAATGTTTGTCCACACCTGGGCCAAAGATGCCAACCATCATCTGTCGAAAGCTATTCAGAAATGCAGTATTGTTCCTAGCCATTATGTCTTCCAAAGCTTTCCGCATCATGCCAAAAACTTCTTGTTTCTCTTCAGTAGATGTGGTATCAGGTTCTCCTGGCATTAGAACTCTTGGTATGTCAGACTTGAGGAATGGTACACCACTCCTATTTTTAGAAAAGGACATTAGGGACTTCTTCTGGAATTGATCAATAACTTCCTTCAGTTGCAATTGCTGTTCTGTAGACAGCTCCTCTGAGGTGATATCCATGACATCTTGAATATCAGGCATCTTGATCAAAAGAATGTCCCACCGGCGTGCCAAAAAGTGTGTTGACATAAAATCAGCACCTCACAACAAGCACACAGCAAGCCGAAAAAGCAGGCTTAACACACGTTGCCAAATGCAAAGCGTGCCAGCCAATTTTCCCTGAAACTGACAAAGGATGAAAATAGTTAGATAAAACCTGGAACTTGCCGGGTGGTACCAGATAGTTCCGTATTTACGGCTACAAAGCCAATCAAAACGACATATAGCTACAACAAGCTATCTGTCGGCGATCTAAATATCATTAGGGAGCTCTAAAACATGTAAACAAGGTACAGCCGAATGCATGACGTAAGCATGATGATAGATCGATCTTTATCTAAACAACATTGCAACACATAACCATGACCGATTATCAAGGATAAACCACAATAAAATAAATAAAGGGTGCAAAGCATGATTATAAATTTGCAGTAAACATGCATGCATAGGCCAAAAGCACTAGTCTACCGCATGTCTAGGTACTTTCAAACCCGTCGAGCGTGACACCAAACAAGTTAATCCACCACATGATACGACTTGTTTGAAACCACACACCAACCAAGAATAGATCAATCCACCGCATGATACAATCTAAACATGGAAGGCTAAAAGCATACATTATTTAAAAAAAAGCTTATGAACATGTTTCACTCATGGCAGAATTGGCGAATACAGCTGTACAGCCGATTCGGGTTCTGTGGAGAAGGAACAAACTATGCTAGATCAACACCCTTGAACCCGCAACACGTGGCAATCTAGATTCATTCGAATTCGGCTACTAAAGAGCACGTGATCCATGCGCCACATCGAGTTGAAGATTTCAACATACATCATATGGATCGTGAACAAAATAAATTCGAATCTAATCCACTGCATGATACTAAGCATGGTAACAAGACTACTTGCATCACGGTCTAAATCCACCGCATGATACTAGACATGATACAAGGTTGCCGGTACTTACGGAGGTTGACGGATCGATGATTCCTCTCGAAGAACTCGACGACTCGACTAAAGGACTCGAAGGTTGGCACGGGGCCGGTTTGTTGTGAAATTGTTCGATCCCTATTGCAAACACCAAGGGTTCATATTTATACCCTTGTCCTAACGCGACTCCTAGTCGACCATGATTACAACATTTACTCCCTAAATTAATGCCCCGGTGCCAATGTCCGTCTTGCACCCGTCATCAATTCGTTCCTTCCTTATATTTAGGCCACGTCATCACATATTCCCGAATGCTTCCTCTTCCAAGCGCAAAACAGCCCTTCTGCGAAATGATGGCGTGCTCCTGACCGTAGGCATCTTTATCGAATGCTTTGAGGAAAAGTTCTTGCTGAATGGTGTTTCCTTACCAAACTCGGCCCATAAGTCAGTCTCTGTCCTGTACCAATTTTTGGTGTTAACAGCTCTACGTCCTGGTGCACCTGCTATTGCTCTGTACGTAAACGGACCTATTCCAATGAGCCTAGATTTCTGTTTCCTGAGCAGAATGGTCGTAGGTTCATTTGAAGACCTTCTGAGGTAGGCGTGTGCCTCGCTGCTCTGCCAGATCCTTCTAGGCGCCTGGAGGTCAACAGTACCATGAAGATCAGAAGCATCGCAGAGATCTACAATTTTTCGTCGGGCCCCTGTGGTCGATGTGCCTACGGCTAAGGTCACCAATACCTTAGTATCATGGCTCCGCTGGATGGTCAGCAGCTATGCCGGTCATCTGGACACCAAAACGACCTCCTCGAGGTCGGCGTGCCTTAATACTTAGGTCTTGCAATACCTCGGTATTTATACGGCTCTGCCAACATAGTTGGGCACCCTGGATACGTGACCTTCTGAGGTCGATGTGCTCTTGTAGCCCTGCCAGCCTGCTCTGGACACCTGAGGTTTTACGTCGAGAACGAAGGCCTCTCTGTGGGGTGCACGCGTGATGCCCGGCCAAGTACTTCTGGGTGCTTGGGCGTTTCTTGATTTGAGACCTTCCTAAGGTCGGCATGCCTCGAGTGGCTCTGCCAGACTCCTTGCAGCCATGCAGGATATCTGGGTGTCTCTACACTCCATACATTCGAGATTAACATCACTTTGCCAATCTTCATCGTTGACAACATAATCGACGACTTCCTTATACGACCCACCTTTCAAGATCCTACTGGGTATCCTTGGATACTGGACATCATCGATTTGGGACCTCTTTGAGGTCGGCATGCCTATAAGGCCTCCTTGAGGTCGGCCCTGCCAGACTCCTTGCAGCTATGCTAGGAGATCTGGGTGTCTCTACACTTCGTTTGATCAAGACCATGACTCAGTTTTCTTCTCTTTTGAGCATCAAACCAGCCATGCTGCCTGCTTCAATGCTTGGGGACTACTCTACGAGTGCGTCTTCGACGCCCTCTTGTTTACCTTGTCGTATTGACCTGTTGGGAAACCTGTTTCTCATCACGTCGTTACTCAACCTACTTTTTCTCCACTTCTTCTTTTTTTTGGACCATCATACCGGCCATCCTACCCGCCACGATGCTCGAATACTACTCATGAGTGCATCTTCGATGCCCTCTGAATTTTTTCATCGTCATTTTGATCTATTGGAAGTCTGCTTCCTATAGGTCGTCACTCGACCTCTCTTCATTCGGGAAGACTACAAACAGGTCGGCTGCCAAGTCGATTTGTTCTTTTTTTTTCTTTTTGACCGATGTGCATGCTATTCGACCTGTCGATAGCTCTACGACTTCGTCATGACCTTTCTAAGGTCACTGCGCCTACACCTCGCTCAGGGCTTGTGAGACATGGGTACTCTTGGGTCCTCACCGACCAGGCTTGCAGCCGTCCCCGATAACTAGGTCTGGCCTACTAGAAGACCCGTCGACCTGTTAGTGGACCCAACCGACCTAGTTGGCGGCCCACACGACCTCCTGAAGACCTTCCAGGAGATTCCCCTGACGACCTCATTCAGCACGACCTCAAGACTCGGCGTACAAGACAAGACCTCGATGGATTACGACCAGAGCAGATCGACGGGATATGGCAAGATGTGTAATGTAGACTTAGGTCTCCTGGTTGTAACCGACCAAGAGTCAGGGAACCGACCTCATCCGCCGGCCACTATAAGGCGGACGAGGTGATCCCTTGTATAATCAATCCAATCCCCAAGCAATCTACACCAACAACTGGACGTAGGGTCCTACTCTCCGGATGCCCGAACCAGTATAAACTCGTCGTGTTCTCTGAGTTCCGCGTACTCGTGTGTGACCTTCGAGTTCTTAGCCTTAGACTCTTCCCCGCCGAACAAATAAACAATAGGGATTAACACCCCCGTGGGATGTCTAGATCTCACCATCTGACAAGTACCGGTTAAGCACCGGGCCTTCACAAGTGATGATGAAGGACTTGGCTAGTGTGTCGCGGCTTCTTCGTTACTTATGAAGAACTGTCTAGAGGTTCCATACCCATTGTACTTCGGTAGAGATACTGGTTTGTATTTTGGTAGCCATGGTGTTGTTTCCAACCCAAGTGAAAGTGGTGAGTCTGGATCTGCGAATTGTGATATTCTGTTGCTCGCGAAGAAGTTTTCCCAAAGGTTCTTCTATTATGGCTAGAGTTCAAATGTGGCGAATCACACCACAATGAACTGGTTTATTGTTCTTTCATTTCATCAATCTCTCTTTGTATTTTTTCTATTTGCTCCTTGGCCTGGTTTAGTTTCTCTAGCTTCTCCGAAGTTCTTCTTATTTTTTCAATTGACGATGCCATGCATGCACTTGAGGAAGAAGAAGCTCTTGGATTCACTTCTTGGTGACCGGAGACGGTGGTGCTGGGGTTTTCTTGGTGACGCGGTTAACGAAGTTCTTGGCCGGTTGGGATTTATATTGACAAGACGACGAACCGTTAGGTGGCCGGTCAAGTGGCTCGGAACCCGTGTCCGCTGAGGAGAGCTCTTGTCCACAAAAAGAGTCATGTGGTCACAAGGAGACGTGTGACTGTTCATATTTTATTCAAAATACCAAATGCCCAACTACTCCTATGAGTTGTTCGATTCTTAAACAAAATATGAATTGTTCGTATTTTTACTAATTTTTAGGTGCTACTTTATGGGCCCTAATTTTTTAGGGAAGCAATTAAGTGTTGTTTAAAAAAGTGTCGGGCCCACGTGCCAGCGTTAGTAGCCTAGTATAAAGAAGGTAACGATTGTCCGCCCGCGCACCAGCCAACAAAGCGACGCGGGTTTGTTAACCCAAGTCGGCATTGACTAACCATTTTGCAAAATATTCAATCGCCCCCTTCTTCTTTCTGAATGGATAAGCGCAACACTTTCTTTAAAAAGCACAGAGGAGGTGTGAGATGGTGATGATGATGAGCGCCAGCGAGAGGCCAAGTAGCGGAGAACCCCATGCACCCGAAGTCAAGGAGAACCAGAATGTGAAGCGGTGCCGCAACTGGATCTGTGCGCATGCCGGCGAGATGGCGGTGAAGAGGGAGACGACGATGAGCACTGGAGAGGGGTGAAGCGGCGGTGGAGTGAACTCAATGCCGGAGACAAGGGTCCTCGACTGGATCCTCTCGAATTCCAATGAGGGGCCAAGCAGCGACAAGGAGGAGCGTGCCAACGAGGCGGTAGAGAAGTCGATGAGGGGCCTACCTCACGTTTGCGAGCACAAGTGTCTAGCAACTACGAAGAGGGGTCGAGGCAGTGGTGAAGAAGGTGTAGAGGACCTCATCTCTGACTCTAGCAACGACCACAACGACGGTGACGCAAGTTTCTCTGAATCTCACTACCTTTTTACTTGTTCTATAGATGCAGCTTAAGCTTGAGCTTCATAAAGTTAATTAGTGCCTATGATGATGTCTTCCATGCTTGTCATGATCTTATACCAAGTTCTAAGGCAAATCAGTTCTGAACTAAGTTCTACTTTTACTTTTCACACCCTGCTATGAAGCCTAGGATAATGTTCAAGTTCTTATACAATTTTCCTATGACTGTTCCTATACTGCTCCAAGTTTTGAGTCAAACTAGTTCTGAATTAACTATGTTATTCTTATACCTTGTTTAACCCTGTTGCAGGCAAAACTCTTTGAGTCGCGAGCAGAGCTTGAGTTACTTCTAAACCTTAATGTTTCGGATTATGTGAAACCCAGCTGAGTTTGAAAAAATCACGAAAGAAGTGAACATCCTCATCAAAAAGGCTAAGCACATAAGGAGGTACAAGTATACTACTGAACAAAATCTCGAGCCCATTGAAGGTGCGCTCGAAGGGCTTCAAGAATCCTTGGTTGCTTACGAAGAGGCTGCAAAAAAGGCCAATCTTGATGGGGCATGATCTAGTTCGAGCTTGTTGATGTGCAGGGTCAGTAGCTATACTTTTGTGGATGTTCAAGGGGCATGCCTTTGTTGATGCGTATGGTCAGATAGCACGACCATATTAAATAATGTGATGGACAAGTTAAGTCCTAGCCTGATGGACAAGTTAACCTTTTGTAATAATTATCTTTATTCCTGTGGACAAGTTACCTTCATCTTTGTGGACAAGTTATGTATCTTATGATGTCTGTTTTATCTCAGAAAATATGTGTGTTGATTATGCCTGTATGTCGAAATGGAAGCAATGAGAGATCGGTTGACTTGTCAATGAGGATAGACTCAAAGGACATGATGATTAACAAACCTCCGTCCCATTTATTCACTGTCGCCGTGCTCCTGCTTCACGAAAGTCAAGAGTGCTATTAGACTTTAATTATTGGGCTCTCGGACTAGTAATGGGCATCAAATGCTCATCGGTAACGGACTTTATAGCACATTACCAATACGGTAGTGATCATTAACGGACTTAAACAGTCTGTTACCGATAGGGCATTGACCAGTAACAGACTTTACGAGCTCGTTACCAATAGGTTTAACTTGTGTAACGGGCTCTATTTAATGTTTGTGACAAAGAATTCATGTAACAAGCGTTTAAGAAGACTGTTACCAGAAGTCCACATTGGTAACAGGCATTGCGGAGGCCAACCTCGGGGCTAGCCTGCCGTGCTTATCTGTAATGGGCGCCAAATAGCAATAGTTACAAATGTGGGTGCATGTAACAGGTGTTAAGGGCCTGTTACAAATGCTGCGTGACCTATTTGAGGTTTTCATTGAGTGGAGTAGTTCTACTTCAGGTTCCAAGTCTACTTTGTTATCTAGGTATGAGTCCTCTTGTATCTTTATTTTATTGTATGACTTTGATCTGCTTTAGTTATTCAGCTATTTCATATAAAGTTGTTCTTATATACATGGGTGATTTGCTCATGTGTTCTTCGCTCGTTCATCATTTAGAGGCTCCTATTCTTGATGAACAAGGCCTTTCGATCCAGTTGATGAGCGACTGATACTTGTTTTCGGTGTTTGTTCATAAGTTAGAGGCTTGTGTTCATCACGAACACGACCCTTTGATCTTGTTGAATATACATAGGAAAGCACAAATCCATTTGTGTGCTTAGCACAAGTGTGGTGCTTGGGTAGCGTAGCTACGTTGCTTACAAGTGTATCCCACAGTTTGTCTTGGGGTAGGCCACGGTGGACACAGCTGTTGGACCCTTCTGGAATCCCCCACGTTCGGATAAGCTGTAGGAGAGTCTAAAGTCTAAAAACCGGAGTCGTGCGTAAGCGACACCGGAGGTTAGCTCCCCATTTGTACCTGGGTGCTTGAGCTAGCATCATGCGATGCTAGTGTGTGACTAACTTCTCTGACTAACTTTGTATGTTCAGTAGCATAGATCCTAGAACTAACTCGTATGTTGCCTCCTAAGCCTAGGACCTTTTAGAGAGAGTGTGTTTGTGTGTTCGCACTTCTATCTAATCTATCATATCTTACCCCTGCATTTGAGTATCTGGTTTGTCCCCATCAATGATTTATACTCCTTGCGATAGTGTTGAACTAGTTAATCCGCCCAGCCTTCCTTGGATTCGATACCCTTTGGAATACTCCTTTGGGGAAATGCTACAATGGTACTTCTGTGCGCTTGCAGACTCTTGTAATCGTTAGGATTACCATTTGGATATTTCTGGTATTGTTGCTAGGAACCCGTAACTTAGCATCAAGGTTGAGAAATACCAACAAGCATTTCTGGTGCCATTGCCGGGGAAGGATAAGGATAACTTGTCGGCACTTTGTAATGTTTATAATCATGACTGGAATAAAATAGTTCCCAATGCAGGCTAACTTTGAATGTCTTCTTTGTCTATCAATGATAAATATAGGTAGTGTATGACTGGTTTCGACTTACCACCGAATTTCACTGAAGATCCTGAGTCACTCGTAAGGAGAGCTATAACTTATTTCGGTTCTCCCTAGCATGTACGCACGGAAGTCGACCCAGCTTCCTTTGTGCCATCTACATCAACTCCTATGGCCAATCAGGAGAAGTCTTTTCACGAATATTCTGCTCCCTCTGCTGATCAGGTGCCTACTGGCCCTGAGATAAAGACCGGGAATGGAAACTTCGAGATCAAGACTGGCCTCATTACGATGGTACAAACTAGCCCATTCTATGGCAAGCCTAATGAAGACGCGAGCGCCCACTTGCAACAGTTTTTGGAGCTATGCAGTACCTTCAATATTAGAGGAGTGGAGGAAGATGCCATTCATCTGCAGGTGTTTCCATTCTCACTGCTGGGAAAGGCGAAGCAGTGGTTCTATGCGAACCGTGCAGATATTAACACCCAGGCAAAATGCTCAGCAACGTTCATCACGAAGTTCTTTTCGTTGGGCAGGACCAATGCTCTCCGGGGAAGAATTTCAAGCTTTCAGCAAGCGGCAAATGAAACCATTCTAGAGGCTTGGGAGAGGCTTCAGGAGTACATCCTGGCTTGTCCCCATCATGGGATGGACAACTGGCTTATTCTTTATAGTTTCTATAATGGGTTGACTTCAACAGTCCGAGGCCATATTGATGATGCTGTTGGAGGGGCTTGTCTCTCACTATCGCCGAAGCAACCAAACTTATCGAGAAGATGCTCACCAACCAAGGTTGGAGTGATGATCGACTCCAGCCACGTCAGAGGGGTACACTTACCGTCAACGAAGCAGATATGTTGCACGCCATGATGGACCTACTCATGAAGAGAATGGATGCTCTGACCATCGAGAAGGATGCCATGGCCATCACTAGTCAAGCTATGGATGCTTGCATGACCTGCGAAGTCTGTGGTGATAATGGGCATTCAGAGAATTATTGCCCCGCTACCTAGGAGGATGTGATGTACACAAACAACCACAACAATGGTTATCGTCCACATGGAGGCCAAACATGTAATCAATCACACCCTTACTGTTAGGAGGTAATCATGGTAATCCTTACAATCCCAACCACTAAAAGATCTGGTTTTCGGGCAATCTAAGATTAATTAAAGCATTAACAAGAAAATGACTGCCTATGATAAGGCTTTAGAAAGCCTCAACATTAAAATTGATAACCTTTCTTCTGCTCTTAAGAACTAGGTGAGCTTTAATAAAATGATAGAAACACAGTTGGCTCAGTTGGCTGCTTTGGTTTCCTCTGCTGAGGACACGAAGATTTTGGGGCAACCCGTGTCTTCTTGTGAGAATGTTTGTGCACTGACCACCAGATGGGATAAGCAATTTGTGAGGGCACAAGCTGTTAACTATCCATGGGAATTTTCAGCAATTGTAACAGAAAGGATCCTGGTTAACCTACCATCACTTGCACTATATACTACCAGAAAATTAGGAATGCCCTCTGTGACCTTGGCGCGAGTGTCAACCTAACTATGTTCAAAAGACTAGGATATCCCGCTCTTACCCGAACCTCTAGGACAGTTCAACTTGCTGATGCATTGATCTGGTACCGGAGGGGATTGTGGAGATTCTACTGGCATTTGTCCAAGGCTCTTGCATCTTCGCAGATTTTGTGGTCCTTGATATGCAAGATGATCTAGAAATGCCACTCATTCCTAAATGACGCTCGAGTAAGGATCAATGTGGAAAGTGGGACCATCCATTTCCGCATTGGGAAGAAGAACTTGATGTTTCAGTTTTGACGAACAGACGAGTAATCCTATTCAGTGCAAGGAAACGATGAGCAACGAAACAATGAGCAGACCTAGGGGTGGATAGAGCCACAACCCTAGCTCACACGACCTCAGACCAAACCAAGAAAATCAAGGAAAGCACGGAAGATGTGGCGATAGGTATAGAGATCACACCCCTAGACTTCTTGGGAGTGGGTTACAAGTGGAACTAATCACCGATAAAATTCCCGCTCTCGGACTTAAAAGATGAGTTCTTTTGCCAAAAGGTAAAATTAGTGAGCTATCTCTTATTTCCCTTCCAAAATTTAATTTAATTTTTCCCGGTGCATATTTGAATTTTTCCATCTTTGCATCTCCATTCTAAAATTTTTCTAGCCAAATTTTTGTTTTTAATTAAGAATTTTAAAAATAAAATTTTGGGTTGGAAAATCCTTGAAAATTCATTCGAGCAAGTTTTCGGGCGAATTTGGACCGGTGCACCTAGGCAGGCCATCATGTGACCGTTAGAGAGTCATTGCAAAAAGCTGGAGGCGGGCAGGCCTGAGGTGGGTTCGGCCGACCTGTGGGTCGGCCGACCGAGCCTAACGGCTAGCCCGACCCTCCTTCCTTCAACGGCTCCTAGCAGTTGCACACTCTCTTAGCCTCAATGCCTATAAACACAAGGGGTTTGAGCGGTGAATTCCTTGAAGGACCGGATCGGCGAACCAGAGAGGGGGGAGTGAATGGGAGCCGATAAAAATTCTACCCAAGAATTCATCCTATGAACCCAAGATCACTCGGAGACCTCCGCACACTTCTCTTGACAAATCCATGTAGCCATTGAAGTGCTACTGGAACTAGGAACAAGACTTCACCAAGCAACACTCGAGAACACACAGCGGAAAACAACTCAAGCACTTGCTGCCAGAGTAAAACTGGTCAGGTCGTTTTCTCAAGGTCTAGCTTCTGCCCGATCATCCTTCCCTCTCAAAAGATCTCTCCATGAAGCTCTCAAGCTAGTCCTAGAAATTCTAAGGAAAATTGAGGACCATGTGTGGTTCGAGGACCGATGGATGGTCGCTTCCTAGTGTGATGAGTGATTGACAACGTTGTGTGGACTAACTCTTGGCTAAGTATTGCAGGTGCAGGTTGTGGCTTGACTGGTGTTAGTGTAGGTGAAGAACAAGCACGAAAGGTCATTGCCGGTGAGGCCTCTAGGTGTGGAGAAGACAAGTAGGCTTGGTTCGAGGGACCCGGTGGCCAGCAGAGTCAAGTGCAATCCGCATGGTGGCAAGAATAGGGGGGCGAAGTCGTGGATGGTTTCTTGGTTGAGCCTCAAAACCAAGGTCGTGGGAGCCGAGTCAAGAGTGGCGATTGGCGGAGGCTACACCGAGTTCGCGGGGTTTGCAGTGGTTCACCAGAAAACCACTGGGTTACTCGGTTGAGCCACAAAATTGAGGCCGAAGACTCGACGAGGAGGTGCGGCCACCCAGGCTGGTCTAACAACCCAGGAGGGGCGGTCTGACTGCCGGGGCCGGTCTAACCACCCGGGGGGAGGTCTGACCGCCCTGGTCGCTGGCGCTGAGATGCTTCGAAGCAGAGGACACATGTCGGTATCGCAAGGCTTGCGTCGAGGCTAAGCAGGTTGCGGTCGCCAGGAATCTGTCCGATGAAGAAACTCTGAAGACTTCCAAATTCTCCTTTGTGGGGCTTGTATCCCTAGTTATTAAGTAAGGGTAGTTTAATCTCTTGGGTGCCTCCATATATACTCTTGAGGGGATGGATGGCAGCCAACACTGGGGACTCTAGCTCATTTGTTTTCTCATTTTCGTCCTTATTTTCCTCTAGTTTTCTAGGACTAGCTTGAGAGCTTCATGTGAGATCTAGAGAGAGGGATGGATGTAAGGGTGGCAAGCTAGACCTTGTATGAACTTTCATGGTACGTATAGATGGTTCGGCGTGGTTCCTCAAGGTTGTGAAGTGCTTTTCCCGTCCTTCTTTGTGGTGATTTTAGGAGCTCTTTGTTGTGCTTTTCTAGGCAGAGTTTTGAGTATGATTTCTTGGGGATTTTGTTGGGTGTCATGTACGAGGATCTTGTGCTTCTTTGGCTGGTGACTATGCCCTCAAATCTCCCTTGAATCGGACTCGATTTGGTGGTATTTCGAGTTGGCCGAGTTCTTGACCTAGAGAGACGATTTCTTCGATTCCTCATGATTGTGAGCAATTCGGGTTGATTCTTTTGAGGTAGAGGTTGCCCAGGAGGTAACCTAGCTATTCCCGAAATTTCGCTGCAATCCGTGGAGTGATCCGGGAAATCAGGCGATGGGAAGTTGAGGTTTGACCCGCGGGTAGGTTTTCGAGAAGGGGTAGTCTAACCGCCCTGGGCCTTCCAGGTCGAAGTTTTGGTTTTGACGGATTTTCCTCAGTGAGTTTCTTTGCCTTGATAACAGGAGCGTTCAAGTGAAATTTTGGGTCGTTTTCGTGTTGTTTGCTAGGAGTTCTTGCTTGGAGTTCTTTGCTGGGTACAGGAGGTTAGACCGCCCCTAGTAGCCGGTCTAACCGCCCCTAGGCCCCTGAGTGAAGTTTTGGTTTTCGCCAAGATTTCCTGGTAGCTAGCTCGGCCTTGACCAGAGGTCTCTGTTAGTGAAACCGTGATGCGTTTTGGTGCTCGAAAGGGTGTTTCGGAGGATTTCTTTGTTGCCTAGTGGAGGCGGTCTAACCGCCCCCATACCCGGTCTAACCGCCCCCCTCTGGACAGCCGGCTCACGAGTTGTCTCCACTGTCATGGGTGCGTAGGAGTTGAGGTTGCTGATATTGTTTGTTCCTAGGACCAGTAGCACTCCAGTGGCTATGTGGTTTTGGCAAACGGAAGGTAGAAGTGCGGAGCGTGTGTTTTTGGGGGTCTGACCAAGCGAGTTCATCTTGTTGGAGTTTCAATCTCCTTCGAAAAGAATTTTTATCGGCTCCCATTCACTACCCCCCCTCTCTGGTCGCCTAATCGGTCCTTTAATTGGTATCAGAGCCAGTTCAGGTCTTTATTGACTCTAGCCAGTCTAAGATCCAAAGATGGCATAAGAGGAACGAGGTTTGGGTCCTCCACACTTCAATGGGAAGAACTACCAGATGTAGAGTAAGCGGATGGCGGCATTCCTTCGTGGAAAGGGTCAGATCCTTTGGGATGTCATGGTGGACAATAGCTATGTCCAGCCGATGAACTTCCTTGCTCCAGGATCGAGGGACACGTTCGACGCCAACAACAAGGCGGTCGACTACTTGTTTCGTGCTCTGTGCCAGCCTGAATTCGATCGGGTGCACACGGAGAGCTTGACTTGTAGAATCTGGTCCGTGTTAAGAGAAGCTCATGTTGGGAATACCCAGGTTCAGGCTCGGATGTATGCGACCAACCGAAGAGAGTACGAGAACTTCACTCATCTCCCCAGCGAGTCCATCGATGCCTTGTTTCAAAGGTTCACAGTGGTTGTGAACAACATGAGGGCCAATGTGGATGTGCTCCCATACGATGATCATGATAGAACTGTTAAGCTCTTACACTCTTTGGATCATACGGTTTGGGGCGGAAAGTTCGAGGCCATTGTAGAGTCGGAGAAGTATGACACTTTGACGGTGAACGAGTTGTTCTCGAAGCTCAAGTCGGCTGAGGTGGATAGGGGCATGACAGCCAAGATCGAGGGCTCGACTGACTCTCATAGTCTCGCCCTCGTCGGTGGTTCAAAAGGAAAGGCTAACACTAACCCATCCACCAGGATGTTCTATTTGTCCTCTTTGATGTCTATGCCAGATGAGGAGTTCGACGTGCTTGGAGAGGACGAGCTGGTGTTGCTGACGAGGAGGTTCGAGAGGCTGCACGAGAACCGGGTGAACATGAGGAGGAACACGAGGACATGCTTCTAGTGCGGCAAGCCAGGACACTTCGTCGCCGACTGCCCAGAGAAGGTCAAGAACAAGGATGGATACAAGCACAAATCAAGGACGGATGGCAAGTACCGGTCGAGGCATGACCACAAGAGAAAGCACAAGAACAAGCACAAGGATGAGCGACGATCAAGGAAGAAGGGAGAGCCGAGGCAAGGGCCGAGCGATGGTGGGAGCAAGCGATGTGACTCCAGTTCCGCGTACTCCACCTCGAGCTCAAGTAGCAGTGAGGATGAAGGTGCTCGTCGCAAGGGCAAGAAGTCGTCCAAGAACCTGAGCGGGTTGAGCTGCTTGGCTAGAGACGGCTTCTGCACCATAGTGATGTGCTTCGGCAACAAGAAGAGCACACGGAGTGACTCGGACTCTGACTCCGATGGCGAGGTGCGTGATGAACTCCCCTTCTTGAGTCAAGAGAATGAACAGCTTGGCTTGTTGCTTGATAATCGTGATGACATTCTTAGAGAGATTAAGAAAATGAGGAAAGAGCTTAGGGCTTCGCTTGAGGATGCTAGGACTAAAGTGGATGAGTTAGAAACACGAAACTTGGATGCTAAGCTTGAAATTGATTCCTTGAAAGCTTCACCTGTTGTTTCTTATCAAGTTGAATGTGCCGATTGTCCTGTTTTCCTTGCTGATCATGCTTTGTTTAAAGAAAAGCATGCCTCCAAGTGTGAGGAACTAGACGTGCTTAGGGTTGAAGTGGCTGAGCTTAAGGCTAGACCTGCTTTGCTAGGTGCTTGCACTTCTTGCCCTGTTTTACATGAGAAAATTGATGAAATGCATGCTTATACTGTTTCTCTTGAGGCTAAATTGAAAGAACCATTTCCTACATATTTCTCTACCTGTGAATTGCATGCTTTGAAGAATCTGGAACTTGCACATTATGTTGATCGGTTGCAGGATGAGAATGATGAGTTGAGAAAGTTGATGGGTTGGTTGTCTGGTCATGAGCCTTAGTTGAGGATAATGATCGAGACATACAAGAGGCAGGATGGTGAGGGACTTGGGGCAAACAAGGTGGCTGAGGGAAGTGGAGAGAATATCCCTGAGCCACCAAAAACCCACCACAAAAATGATTTCCCTCCTAAACCTAACCGACCACCAAACCGGTCAAACTGGTTTTGCCAAGACAGCACGGGAAGAACTCAAACCGCGGGACAAACTCAACCTTCCAACCAATCGATCTCCCGATTCACCCTACGGATTGCAGAGAGAATTTGGGGATGCGTGGGTCACCTCATGGACAACCTCTTCCTCGAAGGAATTCCATCGAAATGCTCTCAATCATGGGGAGTCGTAAAGCAACCACCAAGAACACCTCTCCTCGGGCTCCATCGAAAACCACCAAATCGAAGGCCTTTCCATGGGTTTGGAGGTGCAAGATCACCAAGAAATGAGGCACCATGTCTTCATGTGTGACTCCCACTACAAATCCCGCAAAGAAACTCCTCCAAAACTTCCCCACGGAAAATCCATGAAAAGGTTCTGAAAATCACCAAAAAGGAAAAACGGGAAGAACACAAACAAGCCTTGAGGAACCATGCTAAATCATCTATACATACCATGAAGGTTCATAAAAGGTCTAGCTTCCGCCTGATCATCCTTCCCTTTCACAAGATCTCACCATGAAGCTCTCAAGCTAGTCCTAGAAATCCTAAAGAAAATAGGAGAACCAAATGATCTAGGGTTCCAAGAGATGGCTGCCATCCTCTCACAACTTGAGTTATATGGAGGCAAGCCGAAAGAATAAAATACCCCTAAGGCGTAAACTAGGATACACGCCCACCAAGGGAACTTTGGGAAATTATTTTCGCAACACCATCGGACGGATCCCCGGCGACTGTTGACAGTCCTTACAATAAAGATCTGACTGCCAAAACCTCGGGTTCGAGAGGAGTATACAACAAGTTTTTTTATACTAATAAAGTTCCACAAGTTATGTTGCAATTTTTATGGACTGGTACACATTTAGGGGGGGAAATGGAGCCAGCGTGCCACACGAGCCAGGCACGGCCGCACCACCAGGCACGGCCGGCCCTTCAGGTACGGCCAGCCTGGCAGGTACGACCGACGCAAGGAACCGGCCCTCAACCGCCTCAGAAGAAAGGATCAGGAGCGTCCAAGTCAAGAGGCAGTGGATCATAGGGCCGACCGCACCTCTTGATCCGGTCTCACCTATTAAAATGGGCCCACGCCCTCAACCGACCTCACTTACCTATAAAAGGAGACTCACACCCGCTGGATTGAACACCCCATGCAGGACCATCTCATTTCCACTCTTTTGTTCACTTAGAGTAGGATCAGTGTAGCTTGGGAGTTAGAGTCGAGTCGAGCAAGTCTCGGGGTTCCGGAGGAGTCTTCTTCAGAGTTACGGTATTGCTCTTGTATCCTTTCTTTGTCTAGACTCAAGTACAATTCAAGTTATCTTTCTATCTTACTTTTCGAGTCAATTACATTCAACTTTTACTTTGCTCATGAAGCTTTATTCTTGGTTTAGACTAAAGTTAGTTTAGTCTTGGTTACCATAGCTCTCTTGAACCCTATAGTGTTGTGGTCGTTCTTCGCTCGATCTCCGGTGTTTCATCGGAGAGAGAGACCTTCCTTCGTGGTACTCGGGGAAAGGTTCTTTGGTTCATTGTGAGCTCGGTGCTCAGAGCTTACATTAGTAATAGATTGGTGCCCCGCGCAACGAAATAGTTGTGGTACCCTAAGGAGGTGAAAGCTCCGAACGGGCTCTGTAGTCTACCATGTTAGTTCGGGCCCGTAGGATTCAGCGCGTCATCATCCTCCCTTCTCATCCCAGTCTGAGGGTGCGGCTTTAGATGCCCCTGCAACACTAGAATAGATAGTCTGAGCTTGTTGAGTTAGCTTGTCTTGGTTATCCTTTGCTTTATCCCTTTTCCTAGAGTTGACAAGAATAGATAGACTGTGTTAGGATCCTTTCTCATCTCGTTGTCCTCCCAGCTTGCTATCCTCTCTAGTCTTTTATCTAGATCTCCTAGCGTGTGTCAAGTTATCCCCGAATATCTTTATTCGTTATCCTCCACTATAGCTCTTTACCAAGTCTTGGTTATTCCCCACCATTTACTCGATCATCTTTGCCGTCGTGCCTCCCTTGGGAAAATATAAATCGACAACCTGAATACCACCTAGTGAAGTTCTACAATGGTAATTTGTGTGCTTGAGGACCTTTCTGTGATCATGTGTTTACCCCCGACGTCCCTTGGCTCAGTTACTAGTGGTGTGAACCCGGCGGCGACGCTTGTACGCACCAGCAAGCATTTCTATCGCCGTCGCCGTTCGTACCATCCTAGTGGTGAGGCTAAGGAATGTCAACAAGCATTTCTGGCACTGTTGCCGGGGAGGAAATAGGCATAAGATATCATTTAAACATCGTGGTAGAATTATCAAGATTTTGTGAACTGCTATTTAAGCGGGTTTACCCTTGCTCTACTCTCGTGTACGGAGAGTAGTGCATGCCCGGCTTCGACCAACCATCCACTTAACAACAATCCGGAGTCACTTGTGAGGAGAGTGCGACCCTGTGTCCTCATCCCTCAGAAGTTTCTCTCGACTCAAGAGACGAACATCGTCGATCCCATAGACAGCACCTTGTCAGTACCAATGGCCGAGAGGACGATCCGCGAGTTTTTCCATCCAACACCAATGTCCCTACCAGACCAACCACAATGGTGGGAGACGGAAACTTTGAACACAAACCCGCGTTGATCAACATGGAGCAAGCAAATCCATTCTCCGGCAAGCCTAATGAAGATGCCAATGCACATCTCCAACACTTTCTGGAGGTGTGTAGGACATTCACTATCCGTGGAGTGACGGATGATGCCATCCGTCTTCGCCTATTCCCGTTCTCATTGCTCAGGAAGGCAAAGCAATGGTTTTATGCGCAGCGAGATGCCATAAACACATGGGATAAGTGCTCAAAGGCATTTCTCGCAAAGTTCTTCCCGGTGGGCAAAACAAATGCCCTCCGCGCAAGAATTTTGGGTTTCCAGCAGTAGAATGATGAGAGTATCCCGGAAGCATGGGAATGCTTCCAGGAGTACATCACCGCGTGCCCACACCATGGCATGCATGGGTGGTTCTTAATTCAGACCTTCTATCACGGGCTCAAGCATACGACCCGCAAGTACCTAGATGCAGCTGCTGGAGGAGAATTCTTCTCGCTACAAGTACCAGCTGCTAAGGAATTAATCGAGGAGATGGTGGCAAATCAAGGTTGGGATGGAGATCGTCTCCAACCCCGTACCCGCGGTGTACATCAAGTTGATGGAATGGACATGGTCGCCACTAAGATGGACCTCCTCATGAAGAAATTAGAGGCATCAACCAACATGGAAACAGCAAGATAACAGAATCGCACATGACATGCAAGGGTTGCGGTAATGTCGGACATTCGGGCAATGGTTGTCTCGAAACAACGGAAGAAGTGAATGATTGATATGGCGAACCAGAGAGGGGGGAGTGAATGGGACCCGATAAAAATTATTCTCGAATGAGATGGAGGCTCCAACAAGATGAACACGACTTCCAACACACGTCTCCGAGTCACTACCCAAGTTGGCCAAGACCACGCAGCCACTGGAGTGCTACTGGCACTAGGAACCAACAATCAAACTTACAGAACCGAGAACGCTGTGGAAAACAAAACTCAAGCCTCACTGACCTACACCGGTCAGGCCGGTGAGCACCACCGGTCAGACCGGTCCCTGCTGGTGAAACCTGGCGACTTCCACAAAACAGCCCTTACACTGGTCAGGCCGGTGTAGCACACCAGTTAGACCGGTCCAAGCCAGAAAGCCCCAAAACACCAAACAGGCCTACCGAGCTCCAAAACGACCCAAACCCGAAATAGCAGTAACACGGGACAACAGCGAACTCACCCAAACGTTCACCCGAGCAAAAACCCAACTAGGGTCTGCACCAGTTAGACCGGTGTGGCCTGGGCTCTCGGGATGAATAACACCCGTGGGTCAGCTCCCCCAAATCCAACTCCCGATCTCCCGAATCGCTCCACGAATTTGCGCAAGACTTTGGGGATAGTAGGAACACCTCATGGGGAGTCCATAGCCAAGATTTTGTCCACCAAAACATGCCAAATCAAGAGGAATCAAAGAAATCCCA
The DNA here is from genome assembly GCA_947561735.1 of Cenchrus americanus. Lineage (NCBI taxonomy): Eukaryota > Viridiplantae > Streptophyta > Magnoliopsida > Poales > Poaceae > Cenchrus > Cenchrus americanus. The sequence continues at coordinate 142,102,350 of OX387240.1, forward strand.
CCAAGAACTCCTCTAACCCTAGAACACCAAAAACCCCACAATCGAGCCCCTTTGCTCACGGGTTTTGGAGGGGAATCAAAGAGAAAAGAACTACGAAGGGTTCATGCATACATCCCCCACCAAATCCCCAAGAGAAAGGTCCCGAAATCGCTCCAAGAAAATCGCCAAGAATGGGCTTCGAACATCACCAAAAAGAACGAACGGGAACAACACATCAAAGCCTTGAGGAACCACGCCGAATCATCTATACATCACAACGAGGTTCATACAAGGTCTAGCTTGCCGCCCGATCATCCTTCCCTCTCACAAGATCTCAACACGAAGCTCTCAAGCTAGTCCTATATAAATCCTAGGGGAAATTAGGAAGGGAAAATAGGAAAACCAAATGAGCTAGGGTTCTAAGAGATGGCTGCCATCCTCTCACCTCTTGGGTTACATGGAGGCAACCAAAAGTCTAAAATACCCTTACTAGCTAATTAGGGATACTTGCCCCTCGAGGGCGAAATCGGAAATCTTTGTCATCACTCCATCGGACGGATGCCCAGCAACCGCAATCCTGCTTAGCCTCGACGCAAGCCTTGCGATCCCGATGCGTGTCCTCCGCTTCGAAGTCTCTGAACTGTGTCGTCGCACACCGGTCAGACCGGTGCTCCGCACCGGTCAGACCGGGACCCACCGGTTAGACCGGTCTGGAGCTGCTGCAACTCCGTCTTCAGTTCTTCGGTCTTGGCTTTGTGGATCAAGGAACCCAGTGGTTTTCTGGTGAACCACCGGAATCCCCGTGAACTCGGTGTAGCCTCCGCCAATCACCACTCATGACTTGGCTCCCACGTAGTCCCGGCTTGACCTTGGTTTTAAGGCTCAACCAAGAAATTGTCCATGACTTCATCTAGCTATTCATGCCACCATGCGGCCCGCACTTGACTCCGCTGGCCACCGGGTCCCTCGAACAAAGCCTATTTGTCTTCTCCACACCTGGAGGCCTCACTGGGAACGACCTTTCACACTTGTTCTTCACCTACACCAACACCAGTCAAGCCACAACCTGCACCTGCAATACTTAGCCAAGAATCAGTCCACACAACATTGTCAATCACTCATCACACCAGGAAGTGACCATCCACCGGTCCTCGAACCACACATGCTCCTCAATCTCCCCCTCGATGAGTGCATTGACAACACCCACAAATAGTAACATGAGAGAAAAGAAAAAGAAAAGAAACGAATAAAAAGAAACTCCAACAAGCGATCGAAAGCCAACTAAAGGCTAAAAAAAGATCACCTGAAGGAGACAAGTCTCGGACCCCTTAGGCAACGGCAATGGCTCGACACATCCGAGACAAATCTATGCTCAAGAAAAGAGCACAAACCACAAAACCAAAAACTCAAAAAACATCATGAGCTCCCCCTGCACACATGCAAGATCCCCCTGAACCAATGCAACTCCCGCTGGACGAATGCATGCAAACCACTTCATGAAACAGAGCAGCTACATCAGCTCAGCTCTCACCGGTCAGACCGGTGGACAAGATCGCCCAGCACCTGGGAATTACACCGGTCAGACCGGGGCCCCTGACCGGTCCGGCCGATGCCACCTGAGAAACTGCCAGAGCTCAAAAATCGCTCGACACCACTTGGAAACCTTCTAAATGCGTGCAGCAAGCCATTTCAAGTTCAAACTTCTCCCCCTTGTTGACAATGCATGAATCAAGCAAAAAATGTCAAACAATTCAACCTAGAGCTTCCCAAATAAACAAAATTCAACATAGGATGCTACACAGGTCCAAATGAGCAAGTTAGATACTCTATAGCTTCGTATTGACATCAACCACATGATCACCAAGTTTCACAACCATTGGACGAAGCTAAGATGGAATTGAGCAATTTTGCGAAAAATTTCCCTCTCATGTGCAAAGTCCTAAACATGAGCAAAACATGTCAAAATGACAAAGCCACACAAACATCATGCTAGGACAGCCATTCTAATCATAAGACCATCACAAACACCCACAAGCACTGCATGTCATGTCAAAGCCACTGAGCCATGTGCCTACTTCTCTATATGAGACTTCTCATTAGTAGGCATCATGCAATGGTTTAGCACCCAAAGCAAATTAAATTTAGCACTTATGACATGGGAGCACATTTTCCAAGCATTTTACATTTCATTTTCAGATTCATATTTGGTACATGAAATTTCTTTGCGACAAAAAGGAACTTATGCCCCTCCACAGGATAAAGCATTATGGCTAAACATTCATGATGGCAAATGAGCCTTTGGCCCCATATGATCAAATTAAGCTATCCAACCACAAATTAAGCATAGCCAAACCACTAAAACATGTCAAGATCATATAAAGGCATTTACTCACAAGAGAGCATACATATGACGTTTTTCAAAAACATAGCCATCAACCATGGACATAAACCAAGATTATCAAGAGCTAAGCCAAACTAACCATATCATGCCAAACAAGCTCACAAAGACATAAATATCATTCCATGGTGAACAATGTATATAGGATAAGCTTTTCCTAACCAATGCATATGATACAAAATACATGCAACCTAAGATACAATGATGCCTATACATCATGTTACATATGCCATGCCAAATGCAAGAAATGCATAAAAGAAAGCTATACATATGCTACAAAGGAGCTCCCACACACCAACTCAAGAAATCAAACAAACACCAAGCTCCCCCCGCAAACGAGTGAAAGTTGCTTGATCTAGGGGTTTGGTGAAAATATCGGCTAGTTGGTCATGTGTGGGTACATGGATCAAGGTTATCTTGCCTTTCTCTACATTGTCTCTCAGAAAATGATAACACACTTATATGTGCTTGGTTTTGGAATGAAGCACTAGGTTCTTTGCAACGCTTATGGCATTGGTGCTGTCACATTGAAGTGGGACATGGGTATACTCCTCACCAAACTCACTCATGGTGTATGCGATCCAAAGGAGCTGAGAGCAACAACTAGCTGCGGCAACATACTATGCCTCGGTAGTGGATTGAGCAACACTCGACTGTTTGCGGGAAGACCTAGACACCAAAGAAGATCCCAAAAACTGGCATGTCCCAGAAGTGGACTTCCTATCCAACCGACACCCGGCAAAATCCGCGTCTGAAAAACCATGAAGCGCCAAAGAAGAAGACGCCGAGTACCAAAGGCTGAAGTCGGGAGTGTGACGCAAGTACATGAAAATTCGCATCACTGCATGACGATGTGAAGTCCTCGGAGACGCTTAGAAATGAGCGCACAGACATACCGAGAACTAGATGTCCGGTCTCGTCGCCGTCAAGTAGAGGAGTGACCCGATCATGCTCCGGTACTCCTTCTGGTCTACGTGCCCACCTTCCTCATCCGCATCAAGAGTTGTAGTCGTACTCATCGGCGACACCATAGCCTTGGAGTCCTCCATCTTGAACTTCCGCACAATGTCTTTGGTGTACTTAGCTTGGTGACAAATATTCCTTCCTTTGATTGCTTGATTTGTAGCCCGAGGAAGAACTGCATCTCACCCATCATGCTCATCTCAAATTCCCTGCTCATATCTTCTACAAACCTTGCAACAAGAGAGTTAGACGAGCCACCAAAGACAATGTCATCCACGTACACCTGCACAATCAGGATATTTCTGCCCTGCCTGAGTAAAAACAAGGTCTGATCGACGTTTCCCATCTCAAACCCTCACTCAAACTGGAACCCCCTCAACCTACCATACCAAGCTCTAAGCGCCTGCTTCAACCCATACAACGCCTTCCTCAACTTGTACACCCGGTGGGGGTACTTCTCACTCTCAAACCCTGTTGGTTGCCTCACATACACTTCTTCCTCCAACACACCATTCAAGAAGGATCTTTTCACATCCATTTGCTGCAACTTGAACCCTTTAGCCACAGAAAATGCTAGAAGGATCCTAATCGCCTCCAAATGGGCTACAGAAGCAAAGGTCTCCTCGTAGTTAATCCCCTCTTTCTGGCTGAACCCCTCTTTGTTCTTCCACACCCATTTTGTCCCAATCGGCTCACACCCTGGGGGAGGGTCAATCAATTCCCAAACCTGATTCCTCTCAAAGTTCTCCAACTCCTCATGCATCGAATTAACCCAATTATGATCAGATACTGCGTGTCCAATGTCTTTGGGCTCAAAGGTGGAAACAAATGCAGCATGAGCGAAATGAGAATTGTTCCAAACCCTCGACCGTGTAGTACATTCATTCATGTCGCCGATGATCCTCAAAGCTGGGTGACCACTTGTACTCGCTGGGGAGGTTCTCGCCTTGATGCTACCTCCCCCTCAACAACAGATTCTCCTTGATCTTGATTTGTCGTCCTAGGTGTTGGAGAGGGGTCGTCCATCACCGTAGTCGAAGTAGTATGTACATGCTCAGCCGCGGGCACCACACCGCCATCTTCATCATCTCCATGTTCATGCTCCTCTTCCTGAAAGATCTCCTCACTAAGTTCATCATCACCTGCACACTCAAAGACAAGTTGACTACGTGGCTGTGTCTTGTCGAAGGTTACCTCGCAAGTCTCCACAATTTGGTTAGTTTCAAGATTGAGCACACGATATGCTCTAGAGTGAGATGCATAACCAAAGAAAATACCATCGACCGACCTAGCCTCAAACTTATCCAACTTCTTCCCTTTCTTCAGAATAAAGCACTTGCAACCAAAGACATGGAAGTGACTCACCATGCGTGTGCGACCGTGCATCAACTCATAACATGTTTTCTTCTTATGCACTCCGAGGTAGATACTGTTTCACACATAGCACGCGGTATTCACCGCCTTAGCCCAGAACCTTCTCGGAGTCCTATGCTCATCAAGCATGAAGGACCGATTAGGCGACCAAAGAGGGGGGAGTGAATGGGAGCCGATAAAAATTCTTCTCGAGGGAGATTGAAACTCCGACAAGACGAACTAGCTCGGTCGAACCCCCGAAATCACACGCTCCGCACTTCTACCTTCCGTTTGCCAAAACCACGTAGCCACTGGAGTGCTACGGTCCTAGGAACAAACTCTACCAAGCAACCACAACACACACGTAGCAATGACAGCGGAAACCACTCGAAAGTCGGCTAACCGGAGGGGGCGGTTAGACCGCCTCCACCCCGGTAACCAAGAAATCCTCCGAAATGCCTCTACCGAGCACCAAAACTCACCCCGGTTTCACCAACAAAGATCTCTGGTCAAGGCCATGCTAGCTACCGAGAAAATCTTGGCGAAAACCAAAACTCCACCCGGGGGCCTAGGGGTGGTTAGACGGCTACCGGGGGCGGTCTAACCTCCCGTACCCGACAACGAACACCAACCAAGAACCCTTAGCAAGCCGCACGAGAACGACCCCAAATTTCACCCGGACGCTCCTCCGATCAAGGCGAACAAACTCACGAGAGGAAAATCCGGCTAAACAAAACTTCGACACCGGAAACACCCGTGGCGGTTAGACCGCCCCCTGCGGCGGTTAGACCGCCCCTTCCGTAAAACGAACCCGCGGGTCAAACCTCAACATTCTCGCGCCCGATCTCCCGAATCACTCCACGGATTGCAGCAAAACTTCGGGAATAGCTGGGTTACCTCCTGGGCAACCTCTACCTCAAAGGAATCGACCCGAAACGCTCACAATCAAGAGGAATCGAAGAAATCGCTTCTCTAGGTCAAGAACTCACCCAACTCGAGAAACCACCAAATCGAGTCCGATTCAAAGGAGATTTGGGGGCAAAGTCACCACCAAAGAGGCACAAAAACCTCATACGTGACACCCACCAAAAACCCCAAGAAATCGTCCTCAAAATACCGCCAACAAAGAGCTCCGAAAATCAACACAAAAGAGAGGAGAAAACCACCATGATGAACAACGACGAACCATCTATACATGCGATGAAAGGTTCGTACAAGGTCTAGCTTGCTACCCAAACATCCATCCCTCTCTCTAGATCTCACATGAACTCTCAAGCTAGTCCTCTAAAATCCTAAGGAAAATGGAGAACCAAAATGGAAAACAAATGAGCTAGGGTTCCAAGAGTTGGCTGCCATCCACCCATTCAATGAGTATATATGGAGGCACCCAAAAGACTAACCTACCCTTCACTAATAACTAGGGATACATGCCCCTCGAGGGCGGATTTGGATGTCTTCATGTCTTCACCATCGGACGGATGCCCGGCGATCGCAACCTGCTTAGCCTCGACGCAAGCCTTGCGATCTCGACGCGTGTCCTCCGCTTCGAAGCTTCTCGGCGCCGGCGGTCAGGGCGGTCAGACCGCCCCCAGGGCGGTTAGACCGGCCTGGGAGATCTGACCGGCCCCGGCGGTCCGACCGCCCCTCCCGGGCGGTTGAACCGGCCCGGGTGGCCGCATCCCCCTCGTCGAGTCTTCGGCCTCGGTTTTGTGGCTCAACCGAGTAACCCGGTGGTTTTCCCCGGTGAACCACCGCAAACCCCGCGAACTCGGTGTAGCCTCCGCCAATCTCCACTTATGACTCGGCTCCCACGTAGTTCGGCTCGCCCTTGGTTTTGAGGCTCTACCAAGAAACCGTCCACGACTTCATCTTGTTGTTCATGCCACCATGCGGCCCGCACTTGACCCCCGCCGGCCACCGGGTCCCTCGAACGAAGCCTACTTGTCTTCTCCATACCCGGAGGCCTCACCGCAACGACCTTTCGCGCTTGTTCTTCACCCGCACCAACACGAGTCAAGCCGCAACCTGCACCTGCAATACTTAGCCAAGAATCAGTCCACACAACGTTGTCAATCACTCATCACACAAGGAAGCGACCATCCACCGGTCCTCGAACCACACATGGTCCTCAATCTCCCCCTTGATGAGTGCATTGACAACACCCTCACATGAAGTAACACAAGAGAAAAGGAAAAAGGGAAAGAAACAAACAGAAAGAAACTCCAACAAGTGATCGAAAGCCAAACAAAGGCAAAGAGCAAGATCACTTGAAGAAGACAAGTCTCGGACCCCTTAGGTAAGGGCAACGGCTCGACACATCCGAGACAAAACACAGCTCAAACGCAGAGCGCAAACCACCGAAACAGAGCTCGGACACCACAAAGAGCTCCCCCTGCACATATGCAAGCTCCCCTGAGCCAAAGCACACTACCCCTGAACAAATGCAGCAATGCAACGCGGGAATGCAACAAAGAGCAAAAACATGCTCACTCTGCCCAGGGCGGTCAGACCGCCTATACGGGGCGGTTAGACCGCCCGTGCCACAACTGACCGCCTTGGGGGCGGTTAGACCGCCCCATGAGACCGGCCCCGCACCAAACCCGCCAAAAATTTGCCCGAACCAATTGGAACACCTTCCAAACACTCCCAGGTGCCCAAAGCATGCACAAACTTCTCCCCCTTGTTGACAATGCATGAATCAAGGCAAAATGCGAAACTTTACAACATATAGCTTCTCAAATATACAAAATTCATCACAAGGAGCTACACAAGTCCAAATGAGCAAGTTAGATACTCGACAGGTTCGTAATGACCTTAACTACGTGATCACCAAGTTTCACAACCATTGGACAAGGCTAAAAAGGATTTGAGTAATTTTGCGAAAAGTTACTCTCTCATAAGCAAAGACCTAAACATGAGCAAAACATATCAAAATGGCAAAGCCACTCAAACTTCATGCTAGGACAACCATTCTAATCATAAGACCATCATAAACACCCACAAGCACCTCATGTCATGTCAAAGCCACCGAGCCATGTGCCTACTTCTATGTATGAGACTTCTCATTGGTAGGCATCATGCAACGGTTTAGCACCCAAAGCAAATTCAATTCAGCACATATGACATGGGAGCATATTTTCCAAGCATTTTTCATTTCATTTTCAGATTCATAATTGGTACATGAAATGTCTTTGCGACAAAAAGGAACTTATGCCCCTCCACAAGATAAAACAAGAGGGCTAAACATTCATGATGGCAAATGAGCCTTTGGCCCCATATGATCAATAAACTAGCTATCCAACCACAAATTGAGCATAGCAAAGCAACTAAAACATGTCAAGATCATATAAAGGCATTTACACATGACAGAGCATATATGTGACATTTTTCAAAGATTGAGCCATCAACCATGGATCATTCATCAAGATCATCAAGAGCTAAACCAAACTAACCGTAGCATACCAAACAAGCTCACAAGAACATATATAGCAACCCATGGTGAACAAGGTATATAGGAGAAGCTTTTCCTATCCAATGCATATGATACAAAATGCATGCAATCTAAGATACAAGGATGCCTATACATCATGTTACATATGCAATGCCAAATGCAAGAAATGCACAAAAGAAAGCTATAGATATGCTACAAAGGAGCTCCCACACACCCAACTCAAGAAATCAAACACACACCAAGTTCCCCCCGCAAACGAGTGAAAGTTGCTTGATCTAGGGTTTGGTGAAAATATCGGCTAGTTGGTCATGTGTGGGTGCATGGATCAAAGCTATCTTTCCTTTCTCTATGTTGTCTCTCAAAAAGTGGTACCTCACTTCTATGTGCTTGGTTTTGGAATGGAGCACTGGGTTCTTTGCAACGCTTATGGCACTGGTGCTATCACATTGAAGTGGGACATGGGTATACTCCTCACCAAAGTCACTCATGGTGTAGGTGATCCAAAGGAGCTGAGAGCAACAACTAGCAAGCGGCAACATACTCGGCCTCGGTTGTGGATTGAGCAACACTCGACCGCTTGCGGGAAGACCAGGACACCAAAGAGGAATCCAAAAACTGGCAAGTCCCGAAGTGGACTTCCTATCCAACCGACACCCGGCAAAATCCACGTCTGAAAAACCATGAAGCGCCAAAGAAGAGGACGCGGAGTACCAAAGGCCGAAGTCGGGAGTGTGACGCAAGTACCTGAAAATTCGCTTCACTGCTTGCCGATGTGAAGTCCTCGGAGACGCTTGAAAACGAGCGCACAGACACACCGAGAATTGTATGTCCGGCCTCGTCGCCGTCAAGTAGAGGAGTGACCCGATCATGCTCCGGTACTCCTTCTGGTCCACGTGTTCACCTTCCTCGTCCGCATCAAGAGCCGTAGTCGTACTCATCGGCGTCGTCATAGCCTTGGAGTCCTCCATCTTGAACTTCCGCACAATGTCCTTGGTGTACTTAGCCTGGTGCACAAAAGTTCCTTCCTTTGATTGCTTGATTTCTAGCCCGAGGAAGAACTGCAACTCACCCATCATGCTCATCTCAAACTCCCTGCTCATATCATCTGCAAACCTTGCAACAAGAGAGTTAGACGAGCCACCAAAGACAATATCATCCATGTACACCTGCACAATCAGGATATCTCTGCCCTGCATCAGCAAAAACAAGGTCTGATCGACCTTCCACATCTCAAAACCTCTCTCAAACAAGAACCCCCTCAACCTGCCATACCAAGCTCTAGGCGCCTGCTTCAACCCATACAGCGCCTTCCTCAACTTGTACACCCGGTGGGGGTACTTCTCACTCTCAAACCCCGAAGGCCGCCTCACATACACTTCTTCCTCCAAGACACAATTCGGAAAAGCACTCTTCACATCCATTTGGTGCAACTTGAACCCTTTAGCCACGGAAAAGGATAGAAGGATCCTAATCGCCTCCAAACGGGCTACGGGAGCAAAGGTCTCCTCGTAGTCAATCCCCTCCTTCTCGACGAACCCTTGAGCAACAAGTCTCGACTTGTTCCTCACAACCTCACCCTTCTCTCCCTCTTTGTTTTTCCACACCCACTTGGTACCAATCGGCTTACACCCTGGGGGAGGGTCAACCAACTCCCACACCTGATTCCTCTCAAAGTTCTCCAACTCCTCATGCATCGAATTAACCAAATTGTGATCAGATAGTGCGTGCCCAATGTCTTTGGGCTCGAAAGAAGCAACAAATGTAGCATGAGCGAAATGGGAGTTGTTTCGAACCCTCGACCGTGTAGTGCCTTCATTCATGTCGCCGATGATCCTCGAAGCTGGGTGATCCATCTGTACTCGCTGGGGAGGTTCTCGCCTCGATGCTACCTCCCCCTCAACATCAGCTTCTCCTCGTTCTTGATTTGTCGTCGTAGGTATAGCAGAGGGTGCATCCATCACAGTAGTCGAAGTAGTGGGTACATGTTCAGCCGAGGGCACCGCACCGCCATCCTCATCATCTCCATGTTCATACTCCTCCTCCTGAAAGATCTCCTCGCCAAGCTCATCATCACCTGCACACTCAAAGACAAGCTGACTACGTGGCTCTGTCTCGTCGAAGGTTACCTCGCAAGTCTCCACGATTTGGTTAGTTTCAAGATTGAGCACACGATATTCTCTAGAATGAGATGCGTAACCAAAGAAAATGCCATCGACAGACCTAGCCTCAAACTTATCCAACTTCCTTCCTTTCTTCAGAATGAAACACTTGCAACCAAAGACATGGAAGTGACTCACCTTGGGTGTGCGACCATGCATCAACTCATAGCATGTCTTCTTCTTGTGCACTCTGAGGTATGTCCTGTTCGACACATAGCACGCGGTATTCACCGCCTCAGCCCAATACCTCCTCGGAGTCCTATGCTCATCAAGCATCGTCCGAGCCATCTCGCACAAGGTCCTGTTCTTCCTTTCCACAACACCATTCTGGGGAGGCGTATACGGACTCGAAAACTGGTGCTCAAGACCCAAGTCATGGCAAAAGGTTTCAAAACGAGAGTTCCTGAATTCCAAGCCGTTATCACTGCGGATAGCTCGTATGGCATCACCGTGCCACTCGTTTCTCAACCTCAAGACTAGATCTCGAACAAAACCAAACGTCTCACCCTTATCCTCAAGAAAGAACACCCACGCATACCGAGAATAGTCGTCCACCACAACAAGGACATACCACTTCCCACCCACAGATCGCACATGAGCTGGGCGAACAAGGTCCATATGGAGCAGCTCGCATGGACGCTCAGTCATCACATCGGTGAGAGGCGGGTGAGAAGAGGCCACCATCTTGGCATGCCTACACGGAGCACAAACCAACTCTTTCTCAAGCCTCAACCGTGGCAATCCTCGGACCAAATTGAGTTTACTCAAGCGTGACAAAAGGTCAAAGCTCAAGTGACCCAACTTCCTATGCCACTTCCATAACTCACTCGAAGAACCAGCCGAGAAACAACGCTCCACACCGGAAGACCGAGAAAAATCAGCACGAAACACCCGACCCTCGGGAACGACCATACGACAAGGTCCCCTCGAGAGTCCACAATCCGAGAACCACCCGGCCGAAACAACACCTCAAAGCCCTCATCCAACAACCGGGAAACGAGAAAGCAAATTGTACCCCGGCGATTGAACAAGAGCAACACGCCTCGCAGTGATCTTGTCACTCACTTTGATCTCACCTTCGAAAGCACACGCCCACGCCCATTGTCCCCAAAGGTGATGTACCTCTTCGTCACCACCGGGACGAGACTTGAGAACCACCCCCTGTCTCCGGTCATATGCCTCGAGCAACCGGAGTCAATAAACCAAATGTTCTTCAAGTCTCCCACCTGAAATTTAAAAATGAGCACGTGAGCGAACAAATGACTCAGCTCTGGGGTTAGTACCAAAAGAGGAAAACCAGTGCCGAGCCATTTGCTCGAAAGTGGGGTTAGCACACATCAAGCCATCTTTCCTACCATAACTACCACCACGAACACCACCTCGGTAACCACTCCGAGGAAACCACCCCTCACTGCCTGGAGGAGGACCAAAACCACGGAAGACAACCCGTGGACCGTCCCTCCTCTCCTTCTCAAAGCTACGACTCCTCCCATCCCCGTAGTGAACTCGAGGGGGAGAATGCCTAGCAACCGACCACCTGCTATCTCTCCGGACCAACCACCAACAACTCCACCTCCCGGACACCGAAACCTCTCGACTCACCACCTCGAAAACCACTCCGCCCCGAGTGCGGGGCGCGGGGGGGGGGGGGGGGGGGGCGGTTAAACCGCCTAGCCAGGCCTGTCTAACCGCCCCCCTCTGGGCTGGGCCGGTCTGACCGCCTAGCCAGGCCGGTCTGACCGCCCCCTCCAGAACTGCTCCTCGGCTGCGGGAACTCGCATCTCCCCATGCCGGAACACTTCTCACCACAGCCTTACCCCTGGGAAGTGGCATACGAGGCTTAGGTACACCATGGGAAGGGTTGTACCTATCCTTGTTCGCCCACTCCTTTGCCATCCTCTCTTCCCGCTTCCTCTTGAAGCAAAACTCATCCTTGTGACCCTCTTTCCCATAATGGCCACAACGGAACCTCACAAGCTTAGGTTTAGGCTTGGATTGGGGCAGCTCTCGCTTGGTTTCTCTCCACTCAACTCCTCCACCGATTTCTCTTTACTAGCCTTCTCACTCACTTTCCCAAAGAACACTTTCCCGGAAGTGATCACAAACTTGATAGGCCTTCGGAGATCATTTGTGGGTGTAGGAAATATAGGTGGAGCTAAGGTTGTGTCTAGTCGGTTCCTAAGATGGTTGGGTTTTGGAGGGAAATCATTTTTGTGGTGGGTTTTTGGTGGCTCTGGGATATTCTCTCCACTTCCCTCACCAACCTTGTTTGCCCCAAGACCCTCACCATCCTGCCTCTTAAACGCCTCGATCATCATCCTCAACTGAGGCTCATGACCGGACAACCAACCCATCAACTTCCTCAAGTCATCATTCTCATCCTGCAAACGATCAACATAATGTGCAAGTTCCAAATTTTTCAATGCATGCATTTCACAGTAGAGCAAGATGTAGGCATGGGTTCCTTCAATTTAGCCTCAAGAGAACTAGTGTAAGCATGCATCTCATCAATCTTAGCATGCAAAACGGGGCAAGAAGTGCAAGCACCTAGCAAAGCGAGTCTAGACTTAAGCTCAGCCACTTCAACCCTAAGCACATCTAGTTCCTCACACTTGGAGGCATGCTTCTCCTTAAACAAAGCAAGATCAGCAAGGAATATGGAGCAATCAGCACAATCAACCTCATCCGAAACAACAGGGCTAGCCTTAAGGGAATCAATCTCAAGCTTGCTATCAAGCACCTATGTCTCTAGCTCAGCCACTCTAGTCCTAGCATCCTCGAGTGAAGCCCTAAGCTCTTTTCTCATTTTCTTGGCCTCTCTAAGCATGTCATCACGGTTATCAAGCAAAGAGCCAAGCCTCTCATTCTCCTGGCGCAAGAAGGGCAGTTCATCACGCACCTCGTCGTCGGACTCAGAGTCCGAGTCGCTCTGTGTGCTCTTCTTGCTGCCGGAGCTCAGCGCCATGGTGCAGAAGTCATCTCTCGCAAAGTAGCTCAGCCCGCTCAGGTTCTTGGGCGACTTCTTGTTCTTGCGACGATCACCTTCGTCTTCACTGCTGCTCGAGCTCGAGGTGGAGTACGCGGAACTGGAGTCGACGTCGCTCGCTCCAACCATCGCTCGCGCCTTGCCTCGGCTCTCCTTCTTCCTCGATCGTCGCTCGTCCTTGTACTTGTTCTTGTGCTTGCTCTTGTGGTCGCGCCTCGACCGGTACTTGCCATCGTTCCTCGGCTTGTGCTTGTAGCCGTCCTTGTTCTCGACCTTCTCTGGGCAGTCGGCGACGAAGTGTCCCGGCTTGCCGCACTGGAAGCACATCCTCGTGTTCCTCCTCATGTTCACGCGGTTCTCGTGCAGCCTCTCGAACCGCCTCGTCAGGAGCGCCAGCTCGTCCTCTCTAAGCTCGTCGAACTCTTCATCTGCCATGGACATCAAAGAGGAGAAAGAGAACATCCTGGTGGATGGGTTAGAGTTAGCCTTTCCTTTGAAACCACCAACGAGGGCGAGACTATGGGAGTCAGTCGGACCCTCGAGCTTGGCAGTCATGCCCCTATCCACCTCAACCGACTTGAGCTTTGAGAACAGCTCGTTCATGGTCAGAGTGTCATACTTCTCCGACTCCACAATGGCCTCGAACTTTCCACCCCATATCGTACGATCCAAAGAGTGTAAGAGCTTGACCGCTCTATCATGATCATCATACGGGAGCACGTCCACATTGGCCCTCATGTTGTTCACAACCACCGTGAACCTCTGAAACAAGGCATCGATGGACTCACCGGAGAGATGAGTGAAGTTCTCGTACTCTCTCCGGTAGGTCGCATACATCCGTGCCTGAACCTAGGCGTTCCCAACATCAGCCTCCTTCAACACCGCTCAAATCCTACAAGCCAAGTGCTCGGTGTGCACCAGGTCGAACTCAGGCTGACACAAAGCACAAAACAAGTAGTTGACCGCCTTATTGTTGGCGTCGAATCTGTCCCTCGATCCTGGAGCGAGGAAGTCCATCGGCTGGACATATCCTGTGTCTACCGTGACATCCCAAAGGATCTGACCCTTTCCGCGGAGAAAAGCACCCATCCGCTTGCTCCACATCTGGTAGTTCTTGCAATCGAAGTGTGGAGGACCCGAACCCCATTCCTGGTACGCCATCCTTGGATCTTAGACTGGTTAGAGTCAACAAAGACCCGAACCGGCTTTGATACCACTTGAAGGACCGATTAGGCGACCAGAGAGGGGGGAGTGAATGGGAGCCGATAAAAATTCTTCTCGAGGGAGATTGAAACTCCGACAAGACGAACTAGCTCGGTCGAACCCACCGAAATCACACGCTCCGCACTTCTACCTTCCGTTTGCCAAAACCACGTAGCCACCGGAGTGCTACCGGTCCTAGGAACAAACTCTACCAAAGAACCACAACACACACGCAGCAACGACAACGGAAACCACTCGAAAGCCGGCTAACCGAGGGGGGCGGTTAGACCGGCATACGGGGCGCTTAGACCGCCTCCACCTGGTAACCAAGAAATCCTCTGAAATGCCTCTTCCGAGCACCAAAACTCACCCCGGGTTCACCAACAAAGATCTCTGGTCAAGGCCATGCTAGCTACCAGAAAATCTTGGTGAAAACCAAAACTCCACCCAGGGGCCTAGGGGCGGTTAGACCGGCTACCCGGGGGCGGTCTAACCTCCCCGTACCCAACAACGAACACTAACCAAGAACCCTTAGTAAACCGCACGAGAACGACCCCAAATTTCACCCGTACGCTCCTCCGATCAAGGCTAACAAACTCACAGAGGAAAATCCGGCGAAACAAAACCTCGACCTGGAAACACCCAGGGCGGTTCGACCGCCCCCTGCAGGTGGTTAGACCGCCCCTTCCAGAAAACGAACCCGCGGGTCAAATCTCAACATCCTCGCGCCTGATCTCCCGAATCACTCCACAGATTGCAGCAAAACTTCGGGAATAGCTGGGTTACCTCCTGGGCAACCTCTATCTCAAAGGAGTCGACCCGAAACGCTCACAATAAAGAGGAATCGAAGAAATCGCTTCTCTAGGTCAAGAACTCGCCCAACTCGAGAAACCACCAAATCGAGTTTGATTCAAAGGAGATTTGGGGGCAAAGTCACCAGCCAAAGAGGCACAAGAACCTCATACGTGACACCCACCAAAAACCCCAAGAAATCGTCCTCAAAACACCGCCAACAAGGAGCTCCGAAAATCAACACAAAAGAGAGGAGAAAACCACCATGATGAACAACACCGAACCATCTATACATGCCATGAAAGGTTCGTACATGGTCTAGCTTGCCACCCAAACATCCATCCCTCTCTCTAGATCTCACATGAAGCACTCATGCTAGTCCTCTAAAATCCTAAGGAAAATGGATAACGAAAATGGAAAAACAAATGAGCTAGGCTTCCAAGAGTTGGCTGCCATCCACCAATTCAATGAGTATATATGGAGGCACCCAAAAGACTAAAATACCCTTCACTAATAACTAGGGATACATGCCCCTCGAGGGTGGATTTGGAAGTCTTCATGTCTTCACCATCTGACAGATGCTCGGTGACCGCAACTTGCTTAGCCTCGACGAAAGCCTTGCGATCCCGACACGTGTCCTCCACTTCGAAGCTTCTCGGCGCTGGCGGCCAGGGCGGTCAGACCGCCCCCCCTGGGCGGTTAGACCGGCCCGGGAGATCTGACCGGCCCCGGGCGGTCGACCGCCCCTCCCCGGGCGGTTGAACCGGCCCGGGTGGCCGCATTCCCTCGTCGAGTCTTCGGCCTCGGTTTTGTGGCTCAACCGAGTAACCCAGTAGTTTTCTGGTGAACCACTGCAAACCCCGCGAACTCGGTGTAGCCTCCGCCAATCTCCACTTATGACTCGGCTCCCACGTAGTTCCGGCTCGCCCTTGGTTTTGAGGCTCTACCAAGAAACCGTCCACGACTTCATCTTGCTGTTCATGCCACCATGCGGCCCGCACTTGACCCCGCTGGCCACCGGGTCCCTCGAACGAAGCCTACTTGTCTTCTCCACACCTAGAGGCCTCACCGGCAACGACCTTTCGCGCTTGTTCTTCACCTGCACCAACACGAGTCAAGCCGCAACCTGCACCTGCAATACTTAGCCAAGAATCAGTCCACACAATGTTGTCAATCACTCATCACACAAGGAAGCGACCATCCACCGGTCCTCGAACCACACATGGTCCTCAAAGCATCGTCCGAGCCATCTCACACAAGGTTCTGTTTTTCCTTTCCACAACACCATTCTGGGGAGGCGTATACGGACTCGAAAACTGGTGTTCAAGACCCAAGTCATGGCAAAAGGTTTCAAAATGAGAGTTTTTGAATTCTGAGCCATTGTCACTGCGGATTGCTCGTATGGCCTCTCCGTGCCTCTCATTCCTCAACCTCAAGACAAGATCTTGAACAAAACCAAATGTCTCCCCTTTCGCCTCAAGAAAGAACACCCACGCATACCGAGAGTAGTCATCCACCACAACAAGTCGGTCATCACATCGGTGAGAGGCGGGTGAGAAGAGGCTACCATCTTGGCAAGCCTACAAGGCACACAAACCAACTCTTTCTCAAGCCTCAACCGTGGCAATCCTCGAAACAAATTGAGTTTACTCAAGCGAGACAAAAGGTCAAAGCTCAATTGACCCAACTTCCTATGCCACTTCCACAACTAACACGAAGAACCAGCCAAAAAACAATGCTCAACACGAGAGGACTGAGAAAAAACAACTCAAAACACCTGAACCTCGGGAACGACAATACAGACAAGGTCCCCTCGAGAGTCCAAAATCCAAGAACCACCAGGCCGAAACAAATTGTATCCAAGCGATAAAACAAGAGCAACATGCCTGAGAGTGATCTTGTCACTCACCTTAATCTCACCTTCTGACAACACACGCCCTCGCCCAATGTCCCCAAAGGTGATGTACCTCTTTGTCACCACCGGGACAAAACTTGAGATCCACCCCTTGTCTCCGGTCATATGCCTCGAGAAACCAGAGTCAATCAACCAAATGTTCTTCAAGTCTCCCACCTGAAATTCAAAAACGAGCATGTGAGCGGACAAACGACTCAACACTGGGGTTAATACCAAAAGAGTAAAACCAGTGCCAAGCCATTTGCTCAAAAGTAGGGTTAGCACAATCCAAAACATGTTTCCTACCAAAGCTACCTCCACGAACACCACTATGAGCGAACCAACCCTCTTTAACTGGAGGAGGACCAAAACCACAAAAGGAGTACCGTGGACCGTCCTTCCTCTCTAACTCAAAGCTACGACTCCTCCCATTCCAGTATTGAGCAAGAGGGGGAGAACACGTAGCAAACTGACCTCTTGCAAACTCTCCAGCCCAACCACCAGAACCACGACCTCCAGAACCAAACTTAGCACCTGTACGACCAAGAAACCCAAAGTTTTGCCTGTCCAGACCTGCAACGGTCTGACCGGTGTGGCGCTCCAATCTGACCGGTGTAGGCCGGCCAGCAGTGCCTGCTGCAGCCTTTCGCTCTCCCCAAGCCGGAACTGTCCTCACACTCCCCTTGGCCCTGGGCATCTGCACACAAGGCTCAAGTACACCATTGAAAGGGTAGTACTTGTCGTTGTTAGTCCACTCCTTTGCCATTCTCTCCTCTCTCTTCTTCTTGAAGCAAAACTCATCCTTATGGCCATCTCTCCCGCAATAGTCACAATGAAACCTTATGGGCTTAGGCTTAGGCTTGGGATGGGGCTGCTCACTTGGTTTCTCTCCACTCGGCTTCTCAACCGGTTTCTCCTCACTAGTCTTATCAACCGGTTCCCCTCACTAGCCTTCTCACTCTCTTTCCCAAAGAACACTTTCACCAAAGTGCTCACGAACTTGATAGGCTTTTGGAAATCATTTGTTTGTGGAGGAAACATGGGTGGAGTTGGAGTTGTGTCTAGTCGGTTCCTATGATGGTTCGGTTTAGGAGGGAAAACATTTTTGTGGTGGGTTTTTGGTGGCTCTGGGATATTCTCTCCACTTCCGTCACCAACCTTGTTTTCCCCAAGTCCTTCACAATCCTACCTCTTGTATGTCTTGGTCATTATCCTCAACTGAGGCTCATGACTAGACAACCAACCCATCAACTTTCTCAACTCATCATTCTCATCCTACAAACGATCAACATAATGTGTGAGTTCCAGATTCTTCAAAGCATGCAATTGACAAGTAGAGCAAGATGTAGGAATTGGTTCTTTCAGCTTAGCCTCAATAGAAACAGTGTAAGCATGCATCTCATCAATTTTTCATGCAAAACTGGGCAAGAAGTGCAAGCATCTAGCAAAGTAGGTCTAGACTTAAGCCCAGCCACATCAACCCTAAGCACATCTAGTTCCTCACACTTGGAGGCATGCTTTTCCTTGAACAAGGCAAGATCAGCTAGAAAGATAGGACAATCAGCACATTCAACTTCATCAGAAACAACAGGTGAAGCTTTCATAAAATCAACTTCAAGCTTAGCATCCAAATTCTGTGTTTCTAGCTCAGCCACTCTAGTCCTAGCATCCCCAAGCGAGGCCCTAAGCTCTTTCCTCATCTTCTTGGCCTCTCTAAGCATGTCATCACAATTATCAAGCAACAAGCCAAGCCGTTCATTCTCCTGACGGAAGAAGGGAAGTTCATCACAGACCTCGTCGTCGGAGTCGGAGTCCGAGTCGCTCTTTGTGCTCTTCTTGCTACCGGAGCTCAGCGCCATGGTGCAGAAGCTGTCTCTAGCAAAGCAGCTCTGCCCGCTCAGGTTCTTGGACGACTTCCTGCCCTTGCGACGATCACCTTCATCTTCACTGCTGCTCAAGCTCGAGGTGGAGTACACGGAACTAGAGTCGATGTCGCTCGCACCAACCATTTCTCGGGCCTTGCCTTGGCTTTCCTTCTTCCTCGATCGTCGCTCGTCCTTGTGCTTGCTCTTGTGGTTGCTCTTGTGGTCACGCCTCGACCGGTACTTGCCATCAGTCTTCGACTTGTCCCGGCTTGCCGCACTTGAAGCATGTCCTCATGTTCCTCCTCATGCTCACCTGGTTCTCGGGCAGCCTCTCGATCTGCCTCGTCAGCAACGCTAGCTCGTCCTCTCCAAGCACGTTTAACTCCTCATCTGGCATAGACATCAAAGAGGACAAGGAGAACATCCTGGTGGATGGGTTAGTGTTAGTCTTTCCTTTTGAGCCACCGATGAGGGCGAGACTATGAGAGTCAGTCTGACCCTCAATCTTGGTTGTCATGCCCCTATCCACCTCAGCCAACTTGAGCTTTAAGAACAGCTCATTCACGGTCAGAGTGTCATAATTCTCTGACTCCACAATGGCCTCGAACTTTCCTCCCCAAACCATACGATCCAACGAGTGTAAGAGCTTGCCAGCTCTATCATGATCATCGTACGGGAGCACATCCACATTGGCCCTCACGTTGTTCACCACAACTGTGAACCTCTGAAACAAGGCATCGATGGACTCACCGGGGAGATGAGTGAAGTTCTCATACTCTCTCCAGTAAGTCGCATACAACCGAGCTTGAACATGGGCGTTTCCAACATGAGCTTCCTTCAACACCGACCATATTCTACAAGCCAAGCTCTCTGTGTGCACCCGATCGAATTCAAGCTGACACAGAGCATGAAACAAGTAGTCGACCGCCTTGTTGTTGGCGTCGAACATGTCCCTCGATCCCGGAGCAAGGAAGTTCATCGGCTGAACATAGCCTGTGTCCACCATGACATCCCAAAGGATATGACGCTTTCCGCGGAGGAACGCCGCCATCCGCTTACTCCACATCTGGTAGTTTTTGCCATCGAAGTGTGGAGGACCCGAACCTCGTTCCTGGTACGCCATCCTTGGATCTTAGACTGGTTAGAGTCAATCAAGACCCGTAACTGGCTCTGATACCAATAGAAGGACTGATACGGCGAACCAGAGAGGGGGAGTGAATGGGAGCCGATAAAAAATTCTTCTCGAAGGAGATGGAGGCTCCAACAAGATGAACACGGCTTCCAACACACGTCTCTGACTCACTACCCAAGTTGGCCAAGACCACACAGCCACTAGAGTGCTACTGGCCCTACGAACCAACAACGAAACTTACAGACCCGATAACGCAGTGGAACACAAAACTCGAGCCTCACTGACCTACACCGGTAAGGCCGGTGAGCACCACCGGTCAGACCGGTCCCTTCTAGTGAAACCTGGCGACTTCCAGAGAACAGCCCTTACACAGGTCAGGCCGGTGTAGCACGCCGGTCAGACCGGTCCAAGCCAGAAAGCCCCAAAACACCAAACAGGCCTACCGAGCTCCAAAACGACCCAAACCCAAAACTGCAGCAACACGGGACAACAGCGAACTCACCCAAATGTTCACCCGAGCAAAAACCCAACTGAGAGTCCAGGATTTCTTCGTACTCATGGATTTCGTCGTTCTCGGCATGAATGTCGATACAAGGACGCCTCTAATCCTCGAGAGACCTTTCTTGATCACCGCCAATGCTATCCTCGATGTAGGAGCCAGAGAGATCCGCCTCAACATCAACAGCGAGAAAGAACGGTTCACCTTTAAACCAAAGGTGGAGCCATGCTCACAAGTACGAATGGTTGATAGAAAATTTCTAACCTTGAGCAAGAGGGTGAGGTGGCCCCGACGAAACCCAAAGTGAAAGCATTCAATGAGTGCCACCAACCCAACATGTCGAAGCGAAACAATAAGGCTAAGGGGAAAAAGAAGACGAAAATCAAGAACACCACCGCTAAAGCCTCACTGACGTCATCGCCACCAAAGAAAACAAAGGTGTGGTGAGTAAATAGAGCATCGTCCGAGTCTTCCACTCCGGGACCGGACGAGGCCAATATTGGCTGAGCAACCGGAGGAGTCCTGCTCACGGACTCTAAACGACGAGCCCTCACCGAGAGGTCAACCAGTAAATATCTCAAATTTCCCTTTCAATCATTTAATTCCGTGCATCAATCATGTTTAGATTTCAAATTTGTTTTCATCATTGCATTTAGTAAGAAAACAAGACATGGAAAAGCAGTTCTGGATATTTTTTGGTGATACAGGTTTCGTATGGACCTCCCTGGGCCCACTACCTCGGTGGGTACCAGGACCGACTATTCGGTGGGCCCCAGGGACTACCCGACTTGTGCCGCACGGTACCTGTTGGCGTGAGGCGCAAGGACTAAGGTGGAGAAGTACTCGGATAGGAAGCTATACATACCATGTACTGTGTAGAGGACTCCTAGAAGTACACGACTAGTACTCTCTCCTTAAATCGACCTGTAACCCTGCCTCCCGGACTATATAAGGCGAGGCAGGGACCCCTTCCCTCTCTCACGAGATTACGCATCATCTTGTAATCACATCCAATCAATCCAGAGCTACGCAACATACAGGACGTAGGGTATTACGCACCTCGCGGCCTGAACCTGTCTAAATTGTGTGCCACGTGTCTCTTCCTTTGAGTTATCGATCTCGGCGAGGCCACATTCATCTACTTCGGGTACCCCCCTTAGTAGGTTGCCGGTCTAAAACACCGACAGCTATCACGGCAGGTAGGGGATCTCGCCGAAGATCATATGGCGAACTCGACGGCATCTTCATCAAGCCAACCGTCGCCTTCAACCGCGGCGACACCTTCGTCTTCGGCTCTTGGGTCTGCACTGTTAATGGCGCTGGATCCTTCCAACGCCGCCTCACATGTCGCCCAACCCAGAGACTGGGCTCATGACGCTTCCCGAAGTAGTCACGGGCAATCTCATCGGAAAATTCAGCTAAATTTCGCTCTACAACCAACACGCCGACTTCGAGCTTGGATCCGACTCCAACTCGAACTCGACGTCCCCGTGGGCTATCGCATGCAAGTCGGCTACCCAGCCATCGCGTGTGGCCTCCCCACTCCGTGAGAACTTCGCACGTGGCCCTTGCAACGCCAGCAGGGCCCACTCGAAGGCTCCCACTGCGCCGGGCCGGCAAGGAGATCGTACCCGAGTACTACTCGGACTCCAACACCGTCCCCGACTACAACTCGGACTCCAACCCTCTCTCCGGCTTCTACTCGGATTCCTCCTACGAGTTCGACTTCGGGTCGGACCCTGATGAGCCCGAGTCCGAGAGCAACACTACGAGCAACCCCC
Source organism: Cenchrus americanus (assembly GCA_947561735.1). Lineage (NCBI taxonomy): Eukaryota > Viridiplantae > Streptophyta > Magnoliopsida > Poales > Poaceae > Cenchrus > Cenchrus americanus. The sequence continues at coordinate 142,124,805 of OX387240.1, forward strand.
CGTCGCGACCCGGCTTCCCGCCTGGTTATAACATCTACACCAACTGGGAGATTCGTCTACTGGCCAGACCGCAAGCCCGCAGACCTAACAGGAGGGAACTCACGCTGCGTCGCCTACCTCGACTCACTTCCCTTCCAGGAGGGAACACCACTCTCTCCAGCTGGGGAGCACACTCTGACAGAGGTGGCAACCAGTGACTCCAGCCTTGGCTCTCCCGACCGGCAAGTATTCATGACTACCAACGAGACGCCAGGGCCCTCAGGGACGGTCCCTGACCAATACCTTGAGGACATCTTAGCGGACGAGTTGTCCGCCAACGCGCCCGCCAACGAGACCGATGCCAACAGGGACGCCCGACTTGAACGCAACAGAAAGCGGATCGAACGGCGCCGACATCTCCGCGAGTCCCTCCCCATCCAGAACCTCGCGGAAGCACTCGACCAAGTCGAGAGCCGGGTGCACACCACCCCAGAGCAATGCCTCATGTCTATCACTACGATAGCATGTCAGGCTCAGGGGATGCGCGCGGGACAAGTCATCGCCAAGCTCGCGGAGGATGCCTACTTCATGCGAGTCAACAACAGGGTCGCTCAAGCGCCCCCTGTCAGGAACCGCGATAACGAAGCCACAAGTCGCAGTGCGGACATCGGTTGCAACCGTACTCGAGCAGAGCTAGCAGCTAACCCCAACCGTAGTCGGCAACAGCCGGTGGACTCTCCCAAGGTGGTGACAGCACCGGTGGTGACCGGGAGATCGTCCCTCACCGCGATCCTGGCGGTGGAGGCAGCGACGGCGGGAGCTCCAACCATGGGGCTGACAGGAGAGTTGGGGGCGGAGGCGACCGCGGCGGCTGAGGCCACGTGGACAGACACGTCTCTGGCACCTCTCGTGGCGGCTTCGACGCCCGCCAGAAAATCGAAGAACTACGACGCAAGAAGGCCTCTACGGCAGGCGACAACGACGGCTTCCCCGCCTTCTCTGCGCGACTTCGCAACCTACTTCTCTCGGACAAATTCAAGCCTCTGGGAATTACCAAGTACGACGCGGAGCAGGATCCAGTGCAGTGGCTCAGATGCTACGCCCTCTCCATCGAGAACGCTGGTGGCAACAACGACACGAAGTGCCTCTACTTCCCCTTCTGTTTGGACCAAGCCCCGCTTACATGGCTCGAGTCACTCGAGAAGTACTCGATCGACAAGTGGGACCACTGAAGGAACAGCTCACCGAAGAACCCCGCAGCGCCCGGGCCGCTTGGGTAGTCGCATGGACCTGGCAATAGTGAAGCAGGAAAAAGGCGAGACCCTTCGCAAGTATAGGCGGCGCTTCTTCGACAAACACGCCACCGTAGTCGATGTCTCTGACGAGGAAGTCATCGACCTCTTCCAAGACGGTCTCCACCACCGTCGCACCTTCCAAGACTTCAGTCGTTGCCGCCCGAGCTCCATCATCCACCGAAAGGACATGATCACCTTCTGGGCTGATGAAGAAGAAAAGGCTAACGCCAAGTACGTCGCCATCCATGGCAAGAGCAAACAGAACACGGGCGGCGGCAGCAACAACAACGGGAACCAAGGCGGTCGCAGCAAGAACTACTCGGGTCCCAATCGCAAGCGCAAGCCAGACAACACTGTCGCGGCTATCCAGCGCCCTGCGAAAGACATCTCGAAGAAGACCTCCCGCGGCTTCAAAGACTTGCTGAAAGACAAGTGCCCATGGCATCTGGACGGCAACCACACCACCGAGCAGTGTTACCAACTCCGACGAGCACTCAAGGATACTCCAGAGCCACGACACTCTCACGACAAGAAAGGCAATAAGAAGACCGACGAAGGCAACGACGACTTCCAGGAACCCAACAAGACGGTGAACGTCCTCTTTGGCGGACTACCCAACCGACGGGCTCAGAAAGCTACCCGTCGAGAAGTTATGAGCATTGAACCAGCGGTCCCGACCCCTCTCTGGTGGTCGGAGGTACCCATTACCTTCTCCCGCGCGGATCAATGGACAAGCTTCTCTGAATCAGGACGGTTTCCACTCGTCCTGAAGCCAGTGGTCTCGGGCTCCAAACTCAATAAGGTCCTCATCGACGGTGGAAGCGGGCACAACATCCTTTTCACCAAGACCTTGAAGAAGATGAAGCTCGACATCACCCACATGCTCACCAAGAGCACTTTTTCTTTCTACGGCATCGTCCCTGGGAACACGGCTATCTCACTGGGCTCAGTGGTTCTGCCAGTTACCTTCGGGGAAACAAGGCACAACTACTGTACCGAGTATGTCAAGTTCGAAGTCGCGGACTTCGAGACGTCCTACCATGCCATCCTCGGCAAACCGGCTATCGCCAAGTTCATGGCGGTACCCCATTACACCTACTTGGTACTCAAGATGCCAAGTCCAGCGGGTGTACTCTCACTGCAAGGGGACTTGAAGATATCCTTCGACTGCGACACAAAAGCTGTGGAACTCGCAACTACAAATCAAGTACCCAACGCAATGATGGAGATCTACGCTGCGTCGAAGAAGCTTGCCCCAAGTGAACTTGACATCCCAAAGAAGTCGGACAAAGCCAACAAGCCTCAGCCAGCTGAGGAAGTTCTAGTCAAGACAATTGACCTCGGGACAGGCGACAGTAGCAAGACCACCACCATCGGGGCGGGCCTCGACCCGAAATAGGAAGACACGCTCATCAACTTCCTCCGGGCTAACCGAGACATCTTCGCGTGGAAACCAGCGGACATGCCAGGGGTGCCCAGGGAGCTGATCGAGCATTCACTCAACGTCGACCCTAAAGCTACCCCGAAGCGACAACACCTCCGCCGCTTTGCCGACGACAGACGGGACGCCATAAAGAAGGAACTCGTCAAACTACTCGCTGCTGGCTTCATCAGAGAAGTCTTCCATCCTGAGTGGCTCGCCAACCCCGTCCTCGTCCGCAAGAAGAACTCGAACGAGTGTAGGATGTGCATCGACTACACCGACCTCAACAAGCACTGCCCCAAGGACCCCTTCGGGTTGCCGCGGATTGATCAAGTCATCGACTCCACGGTGGGCTGCGACCTGCTCTGCTTCCTCGACTGCTACTCTGTGTACCACCAGATCGCGATCAAGGAAGAAGACCAGGAGAAGACCGCGTTCAACACCCTGTTTGGCGCATACTGCTACACGACCATGCCCTTCGGGTTGAAGAACGCCGGCGCTACCTACCAACGAGCTATCCAGGCCTGTTTCAAGAGGCAACTCAACAAGAATTTCGAAGCTTATGTGGATGACGTGGTCGTCAAGACCAGAAACTCCAACACGCTAATCGCCAATCTTGAAGAGACTTTCGCATCCCTGCGAGAGTATCACTGGAAGCTCAACCCGAACAAGTACGTCTTCGGCGTACCGTCGGGCAAACTACTCGGCTTCATCATCAGCCATCGCGGCATCGAAGCCAATCCTGAGAAGATCTCCGCATCACCAGAAGGAAAGCTCTCACGTGCATCAAAGAAGTGCAGAAGCTAACCGGGTGCATGGCGGCTCTGAACAGATTCATCTCGAAGCTTGGAGAACGGGGGCTCCCCTTCTTCAAACTACTCAAACATCAAGAGAAGTTCGTGTGGACTCCAAAGGCAGACCAAGCCCTTGCCCAGCTCAAGGACTTCCTATCAAAGCCACCAGTCCTCACGGCTCCTCGCAAAGGCGAGCAGCTGCTGCTCTACCTCGTTGCGACTACTCACGTGGTCAGTTCTGCCATCATTGTCAAGCGGCAGGAAGACAGCCACGCCTACCCAGTCCAGCGTCCGCCTACTTCGTCGGCCGAGGTCCCGTCGAGATCCAAGGCACGCTATCAGCCAGTATAGAAGCTTCTATACGCAGTGCTCATCACCTCGCGGAAGCTACGACACTACTTCCAAGAGTACTCGATCTCCGTTGTCACCGACTACCCACTCCACGACATCCTGCGGAACCATGATGCTACTGGAGGAATCTCGCAGTGGGCAGTCGAACTCGGCGCCCTCAACATCGACTTCAAGCCACGCACAGCCATCAAGTCACAGGCTCTAGTCGACTTCATGGCGGAGTGGCGGGAGAATCAGCTACCTACTCCAACCGAGCGCCCAGAGCACTAGGTGATGTACTTCGACGGCTCGCTCAAGCTCGAAGGCGTAGGTGCAGGGGTACTCTTGATCTCTCCAATGGGCGAACAACTCAAGTACGTCCTGCAGATCTTCTGGAAGGTCTCAAACAACGAAGCCGAGTACGAAGCTCTGCTACACGGGCCCCGCCTCGCGGCTTCAATGGGCATCAAGCGGCTACTAGTCTACGGCGACTCCGCAGTGGTCATCAACCAAGTCAACAAGTCCTGGGACCACAACAAGGAGAACATGGACGCCTACTGCCTAGAAGTTCGCAAGCTCGAGAACAAGTTCTACGGTCTCGAGTTCCACCACGTCGTCCGCGACAACAACGTTGTGGCAGACATCCTGTCGAAGCTTGGTTCTACTCGCGCACAAGTACCAGCGGGTGTCTTTGTCCACGAGCTTCACGCGCCATCCATCTTGGAGCCGGCGCCACCAACCACTGATCCAGCACATCCCCCGGCTGGCCAGGAGGTCATGATGATCGATGCGGACTGGAGGCAACCCTTCATCGACTACCTCCGCGAGCAGAAGGTTCCCTCGGACAAGAACTTGGCCGAGCAACTCATCCGCCGCGCCAAGTCCTATGTCCTAGTCGGAGACAAGCTCTACAGGCGGGGCGCATCTTCTGGAGTAATCATGAAGTGCGTTCCCCGAGAAGAAGGCTAGGGCATCTTGGAGGAGATCCATAAAGGCGTATGCGGCAACCACGCGTCCTCTCGCACGCTGGTTAGCAAGGCCTTCCGACGAGCTTTCTATTGGCCCACAGCTCTGGGCGACGCCGAAGAACTCGTCAGAAGGTGCCAAGGGTGCCAATACTTCGCCAAGCAACAACATGTCCCGGCCTACAAGCTAGTCACCATACCGCCAACCTGGCCCTTCGCCTGTTGGGGGCTCGACGTGATTGGGCCACTCCCAGGTGGATTCAACAGAGTACTGGTGGCCATCGATAAGTTCACCAAGTGGATCGAGGTCAAGCCGGTCACATGCCCCAAGGCTGATAGAGTACTCGACTTCCTGGATGAACTCGTACATCGCTACGGACTACCCCATTGCATCATTACCGACATGGGCTCCAATTTCAACAATCACTAGTTCTGGGAGTACTGCGAGAACAACGGGATCGACGTCCGATATGTCTCAGTTGCCCATCCTTGGGCCAATGGACAAGTCGAGCGCACCAATGGGATGGTGCTCGACGCTCTCAAAAAGCGGCTACACGACGCTGCCAACACCAAAGGAAGCAAGTGGATCAAGGAACTACCCAATGCGCTCTGGGGGCTATGTACTCAACCCTCCAAGCCGACGGGGCAATCGACATACTTCCTGGTCTATGGCTCCGAAGCAATCCTACCTGCTGATGTCATGTGGGACTCACCAGCAGTAGAGCAATACGACGAAGGCATATCTGAAGACAGAAGATGAGTTGACATCGATGGACTCGAAGAAGCTCGATACAACTCTGTTTTTAAAACTATTGCTAGAGCTAACCCTACAGGACTAATGGAGGTTAAGCTTCTTGGCGACTTGTTCAGCAATTGGCGCCATCTGCTCCAGCAGCTCCGCGTACTGCTTGTCCGTGCAGTTGGCGGCTAGTCCACCGGCAACTACATCAACTGGAGCCTTTGGAAAGTATGACTTCATATATGCCAAGATCTGGTTGGGGATCGACTTCGCCAAGTGCTTGACGTACGCTGCCAGATGGCTGGGAGCTTCTCTCAGCGGGTCCACCAAGGGAGCTATCTTCAGTCCGCCCGGATGAGGCACCAGTAGCCTCGCGATGGGAAGTGCGGCCTCCTTGAGTTCTTTCAGCTGGGCCCGCAACTTCTCACAGTCCTCGTTCAGCTTCTGCAGAGATTTGCAGCAGTTGACGAGGTCACGATCCGAGGCAATGCGAAGCTCCGTGTGCTTATCGCACTCGTAAGCCAACCACTTATAGTCATATTCAAGTACCTCACGGGCCTCCTTCTCTCGGTAGAAGAGGTTCTTCATGTCGACTTATGAGGCCCTCAATTGCTCGACACGAGTCTCAAGCTTTGCAATCAACAAGCAAGGCATGTCAGACTACTGCAAGGTACATCCAGTGGGTACTCGACAAGACAACACGTACATTTATTCTTGTTGCGGAGCGACTTGTTCTTCCGCACCAGCTCGTCGCTCTTCGCCTCCATATCTTTGACTTCATTGTGATATTGGGCGAAGGCGCCGTCCAACTTTGATTGGAGCATGGCGGAGTCCTTCCGGGCCTTCACGAGTTGTTCCTCCAAGGCCTCCGCCCGGAGCAATGCGTCGCCATACCCCTGGAGCATGCCAGACTTCTGTCGGGATCTCTCCGCGACGTCCTGCAGCAGACAACAACTGTCAACTGGGTACTCAGAATCTACAGCAGATCGACTACTCAAGGGCGTCGACAACTCACCTTTATCCACTGCTCGGCCTGGCGCATCGCCTCCAAGTGACGAGCTACCATCGCCGGGTCGACAAGGTCGTCTGCTAGCAGCTCAATCCCACCACGACTACTCGTGGCGGCTCCAGACTTTGGCGCCGAGCGGATTGGCTCCGCATCCTGAATCTCCGGCGAACGGACGACTACTTCCAGAGTTGATTTTGGCAGCACGTCGTTGCGTTCTCCTCCGGCCATCGTGGGGGCTTCTCCGCTGGCTACCTCCATCGGCTCGGGGGCTCCTCCGGCAGCTCCTTGGGTCTCCGGCACCTGGCTTTCAACGGTCACCGCTTTGGGAATGGTGCTTCCCTCGGCTTCGGCACCTGTCAACAAGAAGACAACTAGATTAGTCACCCCTGGCGACTACGACTACTTCTTAAGGATACCTGCACTCGTGCAGTGTACTCACATTCTACGACGCTCGCCTCCGGCAATGCAGCCTCCACAGCCGGCGCCTCGGACTCTACTTGAAGGGCGGGAGCGGACTCCTCAGCGGCTGGCATGGATTCCTCTTCAGCCACCGCTGCGCTGGGTTCATCCCCATCCCAGGTCAAGTCCATGGATTTCCTGCAGAAGTACACAACTAGTTGTCAACCAAGTACAACTACCAAATCAAATGTACTACTCCGGAAAGATCTTCACTTACAGGCTCGACCGGACTACTGTCACGGTTGGGGCGTCGAGGATGCTGGCGATATCGACCAGTCCAGCCTCGGCAGGCGCCTCCTCTTGGGCCTCAGTCGCCGTTGGCTCTTCAGCAGCAGCCACGGCTGGTTCAGTACTCCACATAGCAACTGGGGGCTGGCGCGTCAGTTGTGCCACAAGTTCTTCTACCGTGGGGGCTGGGCTACGACTGGCTCCAGCCGGCTCTCCCACCGTATCCCAGTCACCTTCGTCCCCTTGTTCTACGGGGTCAGAAGGGGGAATCTCCTGCAAGCAATGGAGTTTCGTCGTCAGCATACACAACATCGAGAAACAAGTACTCCACTACCCTACTGAAGAAAGCTTACCTCTTGAGATGTGGTCTCCGTGACCTTAAGCTTCTTGGCCACGTGCTTGCGGGCCACGTTATGCGGCTTCCTTGGCGGTGCAGGTAAACTAGCCTCCAAGCTAGTTGGCGGATTTTGAACGAGAGGGACGTTGGGCAGTCCAGGGCGGCTGAATCTTGGCCGCAGTTGGAACTGCTCTTGCAGTGTACAACTTGGATGAACGAGATTGATCAAGGAAACATTGGTTTGATCGAATGGTTGAAGTTGTGATCACTTGGGTCAATGGGTCCACCTATCCGGCCGATCAACCACCACAACCATCATTCCAAGAGCATCCTGAGCGTCACCAAGTGAAGGCGGTTGATCCCATGGCTAAGAGGTGGGCCAGCTGCACCTAGAGGGCTAGCCACACCTCCCAACCGCCATACCGGCCAAAACCGATGCAAGGAACTGACCCTCAACCACCTCAGCAGCAAGGATCGGGAGCGTCCAAGTCAAGAGGCGGTGGATCATAGGGCCGGCCGCACTTCTTGATCTAGACACACCTATGACATGCCCTCAACCGCCCTCACTTACCTATAAAAGGAGCCTCACACCCGATGGATTGAACACCCCGCGCAGGAGCATCTCATTTCCACTCTTTTGTTCACTTAGAGTAGGATTAGTGTATCTTGGGAGTTAGAGTCGAGTCGAGCAAGTCTCGGGGTTCCGGAGGAGTCTTCTTCAAAGTTCCAGTATTGCTCTTGTATCCTTTCTTTCTTTAGACTCAAGTAAAATTCAAGTTATCTTTCTATCTTACTTTTCGAGTCAATTACATTCAGCTTTTACTTTGCTCTAGAAGCTTTATTCTTGGTTTAGAATAAAGTTAGTTTAGTCTTGGTTAGCATAGCTCTCTTGAACCCTATAGTATTGTGGTCGTTCTTCGCTCTATCTCCGGTGTTTCATCAGAGAGAGAGAGACCTTCCTTCGTGGTACCTGGGGAAAGGTTCTTTGGTTCGTTGTGAGCTCAGTGCTAAGAGCTCACCATTGTCTTAGATTGGTGTCCCGCGCAATGGAATAGTTCTGCTACCCTAAGGAGGTGACAGCTTTGGTCGGGCTCTGTAGTCCACCACGTTAGTTCGGGCTGGAAGGATTCAGCGCGTCGTCATCCTCCCTTCTCATCCCAGTCTGAGGGTGCGGCTTTGAATGCCCCTGCAACACTAGAAGAGCTTGTTGAGTTAGCTTGCCTTTGTTATCCTTTGCTTTAGCCCTTTGCCTAGAGTTGACAAGAATAGATAGATTGTGTTAGGATCCTTTCTCATCTCGTTGTCCTCCAAGCTCGCTATCCTGTCTAGTATTTTATCTAGATCTCCTAGTGTGTGTCAAGTTATCCCCGAATATGTTTATTTGTTATCCCCCACTATAGCTCTTTACCAACTTTTGGTTATTCTCCACCATTTATTCGATCATCTTTGCCGCCTTGCCTCCCTTGGGAAAATATAAATCGACAACAGAATACCACCAGGGGAACTGGTACAATGTTAATCCGTGTGCTTGCAGACCTTTTCTGTGATCGTGTGTTTTACCCCCGACGTCCCTTAGCTCCGTAACTAGAGGTGTGAACCCGACGGTGATGCTTGTACACGCCAACAAGCATTTCTGGCGCCGTTGCAGGGGAGGAAATAGGCATAAGATATCATTTAAACATCGTGGTAGAATTATCAAGGTTTTTTGAACTGCTAGTTAAGCGGGTTTACCCTTGCTCTACTCTCATGTACGAAGAGTAGTGCATGACCGGTTTTGACCTACCATCCAACTTTCACGACAATCCGGAGTCACTTGTGAGGAGAGTGCGTCCCCGTGTCCTCATCTCTTAGAAGTTTCTCTTGACTCATGAGACGAACACCGTCCATCCCGTAGGCAGCACATCGTTACTACCAATGGCCGAGAGGACGATCCGCGAGTTTTCCGCTCTTTCCAACACCAATGTCCCTACCGCACCAACCACAACAGTGGGTGACGGAAACTTTGAACACAAGCCGGCGTTGATCAACATGGTGCAAGCAAATCCGTTCTCCGTCAAGCCTAGTGAAGATGCCAATGCACATCTCCAACACTTTCTAGAGGTGTGTAGGACTTTCACTATCCGTGGAGTGATGGATGATGCCATCCGTCTTCGCCTATTCCCGTTCTCATTGCTCAAGAAGGCGAAGCAATGGTTTTATGTGGAGGGAGATGCCATAAACACATGGGATAAGTGCTCAAAGGCATTTCTCGCAAATTTCTTCCCGGTCGGCAAAACCAATGCCCTCCGCGCAAGAATTTCGGGTTTCCAGTGGCAGAATGATGAGAGTATCCCGGAAGCACGAGAATGCTTCCAGGAGTATATCACTGCATGCCCACACCATGGAATGCAAGGGTGGTTTTTAATTCAGACCTTCTATCACGGGCTCAAGCATACGACCTGCGAGCACCTAGATGCAGCTGCTGGGGGAGCCTTCTTCTCGCTACAAGTACCAGCCGCTAAGGAATTAATCGAGAAGATGGTGACAAATCAAGGTTGGGATGGAGATCGTCTCCAACCCCGTACCCACGGTGTCACCAAGTCGATGGAATCGACATGATCACCGCTAAGATGGACCTCCTCATGAAGAAATTGGAGGCGTCAACCTACATGGAAACCGCAAGATGATGGACTCGCACATGACGTGCAAGGTTTGTGATAATGTCGAACATCCGGGCAATGATTGTCTCGAAACAAGGGAAGAAGCCAGCTTCATGAACAATGTCAACAACAATGGGTTCCGCAACAACAATTATAGCAATCAAGGGTGGAACTCGAGGCCCAACTTCTTGTTCAAAAATCAAAATGGAGGTAACTATTTTAACTCTTTCATTAATTAGCCTTCCATTAAAAAATATGTCTTTGGCCAAGCTAGAATCAATGAAAGTTTAAATAAGAAGCTAGCCGCCAGTGAGAAAGTTCTTGAAAATCTTAACTCCACCGTAGAATCTTTCACCTCTGCCATGAAGAATCAGCTTAGCTTTAATAAAATGATAGAAGCTCAACTAGCTCATTGAGTCGGGTGGAATCCCATGGCAACCCGAGCCTACTTGAGAGCATTTGAAATCGGTGACCACGAGAAGTGGTAAGACCACTCGGGATCCAACACTTCCTAAACCCGCAGAGAAGAAACAGAAGGAAGTGACCACCGAGTCAGATGAAGAGGTAGACACCGAGGAGGAATCCCCCGGAGAGGGAAGGTCAAGGAAAATGGCACCCCAAGAATATGTTGACACCATGCTCCTTCCATTCCCCCGAAGAATCAAGAAGCCAACCATGGATGAGCAATTTGGGAAGTTCGTCGATGTAATCAAGAAACTCAATGTCAACATACCATTTCTCGAGGCTGTGCAGGTACCAACCTACGCCAAGTACCTCAAAGACATCCTCAACAATAAGAGACCTCTACCTACCACGGATATGGTCAAGCTTATGGAGGAGTGTAGTGCGGCCATTCTAAAGAAGAAAGACCCGCTGCTCTACTGGGTCCGAGCACTTTGAAAATGCACTATGCGATCTTCGAGCTAGCGTTAGCGTCATGCCTAAGGTAGTCTTCGACAAGCTCAATTATACTTCCATGTCACCTACAACTATGTGCTTGCAGCTAGCGGATTAATTGGTCCGCTACCTGGTGGGAATAACGGAGGACATTCCGGTGAGAGTCAGGGATTTCTTTGTACCCGTGGATTTCGTTGTTCTCAGCATGGATGTCGATACAAGGACGCCTCTAATCCTCGGGAGACCTTTCTTGAGCACCGCCAATGCTAACCTCGATGTAGGAGCCAGAGAGATCCGCCTCAACATCAACGACGAGGAAGAATGGTTCACCTTTAAACCAAAGGTGGAGCAATGCTCACAAGTATGAATGGTCGATAGAAAAATTTCTGACCTTGAGCGGGAGGGTGAGGTGGCCCTGACCAAACCCAAGGTGAAAGCTTTCAACGGGCGCCACCATCCTAAGAAGTCGAAGCTAAACAACAAGGCTAATGGGGAAAAGAAGGCGGAAATCAAGAACACCCCAGCTAAAGCCTCACTGATGTCATCGCCACCAAAGAAAACAAAGAAGGTGTGGCATGTAAAGAGGGCATCGTCTGAGTCTTCCACTCCGGGACCGGACGAGGCCAAGATTGATTGAGCAACCGGAGGAGTCCTGCTCACGGACTCTAAATGACGAGCCCGCACCGAGACATAAACCGGTAATTATCTCAAATTTCCCTTTAAATCATTTTATTTCGTACATCAATCATGTTTAGATTTCAAACTTGTTTTCATCATTGCATTTAGTAAGAAAACAAGACATAGAAAAGCAGTTTTGGATATTTTTGGTGATACGGCCGAACCTAGAAGTATGGCCGTACCTCCCCTCGACAAATTTTTTGTGAAGGATGTTTATTGGAGGTAACACGAGTGCCTGGGAAAAATTTAGTAGGACCGGCTGTACCAAGTGATACGGCCGTACCTTTGATTTTTCACAAATCCAACAGACAACCACTGCAAGCGTCCAGGTGCTCGTCCCATCACCAAAATGAAGACAGGCCAACCAGAGAGCCAAAATTTAGCTTGGGTGAGACCCCATTTTCAATCAAGGAAGGTATGTCAATCCAAACTACTCTTTTACATCTTGTTTATCTCTTTTGAATAAAATGAAAATGTTTGCTTCAACCATGTGCTTGAAATTTTATCTATACCAAAAAATTGGAAATGATGAATGGTTGCTAAGTTAAAACTTTGCAAGAACCTAGTGCATATCTCTGTGCTCTATGCTTTTTGAACTTGTTGGTATATTTTGTGAGACAAGAGCCTTAAATAAAACTTTGTGGGAAGCAAATGCTTATGACCAAATCTAGGTTGTTGACTAGTATGATATGGTGTGACAATGTTGATCTACTCTATCTCAAAGTATGGTGAAAATCTCAGACGATTTCTTTTTTGAACACAAAACGAAGAAAGTTCCTCAATGGTTTATACTACCTACCAAAGCCATATGTCGATATAAATGTTCAAACCTTCTACATATGCTTGCTTGTGACCCATTGAGTTTTGCCAAATTGTTGTGACCCTTGGTAGAATCTTTTCATGCTTCCATAATCGAGATCACGTACGCCCACATATATGTGCTAACTCCTACACCGGGAGTTACGCAAAACATGCTATCCATCCACCAAAAATAAATAATCGAAAGTTCAAAGAGATTTCTCTTCTTGTATTCTTGCAAAAGGAGTGAGGGGTCATTGAAAAAAGTCTATGCTCAAGAAGCATAGGAAAATATGCTCCAATCAAAGAGCATAGAAAAAAAGAGAAAAAGAAAGCATGACCCCCTCCAAAATAAAAGCAAGAGGAGAATCTCAAAGCAAGGAGTGTTTAGAAAAACCCAAAAATATTCCACACTTGCACATCTCGATCAAGTTGCATGACTAGTTTCTTCTTGGATCCGGTCTTTGCCTCAACAACATCATGTGGCACAAGTGAGTCTCATACTATCCTACCCAAAGCTCCACATATAAGCCATAGAGGTAGAAAGGTGAGGCTCGCTAAAAGCCTTTGGTGAGGTAGCAAGCACCACTTGAGAGATCGAGGGAACCATCCGAGGAACCTTGTCTTTCATTGCAAAATTTTCAAAAAACTCCGAGATAGGATCCAGAAAGGAAGATGAGTGAGAGATGCAAAGTCGAAATCCGTTCTACTTTTCAACCTCCAAAAACAAGGTGGAAAGCTAAAAGCCCCACAGGTAAAGTAAGGCGAAGTTTCTCTCGGACCAATCTTTTCAAATTTGCAAGAAGAGCATGGAGTTTGTGCGTAGGTACTTATTGAGTTATAACACCATGCAACCCCCTGATCCACTGAGGTCCAGTCTAGGCTTTGCTCGAGGATGAGCAAACATTTAGCTTAGGGAGTTTGTTGACGGTCCTTACAACAAAAATCCGACCGTCAAAGCCTCGGGTTCGACAGGTACAACAAAAAGTTTCATGCACATTTTTTTGATACTAAAAAAGTTCCATGAGTTGTGTTGCAGTTTTTATGGACAGGTACACATTTAGGGGGGAAATTGAGCCAACGCGTCACACGAGCCAGGCACGACTGCCCCACTAGGAACGGCCGGCCCTGCAGGTGCGGCCGCACCTGCCCCATGCCACGTCCCCGGTGCCAAATGCTTCATTCCCTGCATGCACAACTTGGATGAACGAGATTGATCAAGGAAACGTTAGTTTGATCGAATGGATGAAGTTGTGATCACTTGGATCAATGGGTCCACCTCTCCGGCCGAATGTCACACCCGGTTTGAAAGGCAAAACCGAATGCATAGATCACGTGTGCGCGAGGATCAAGTTACACACACGCAACGATGTTGACGGTTAATAATTGTATCAAAGTTCGTTCGTGACTCGCAAGCGTACAAGTCTCCCGTCGTAGTCAAGGGACCCTTCTTCCCTCGAGTGGTGAACCCAAGGTATCGAATCCGTGGAACAAATGTGTGACGCAAGAATTAATCTATTAAAGCCAAGTAATCTTCAATAATCGATAAAAGACCTAATGCATCTAAGTAAAAGACACAAAACGAATCTAATCTACTAAAAACCGAGAAAACAAAGTAAGATTAGGTAGATAAACCGATCTAGAGGGATCGGGGTAAGCCTTTCGTTGAAGTTCCAAGCAAAAGAAGAAGTAGCAAATCGAATCTTAATAAAAGCCTCTTTAAATCGTGGTTTCCCGACCAAATCCGAAAACATCCGCCTTTCGAGACCCCCCGTTCGTCACAACGTATCCCTATTCATGCGGGGAGCTTAGGGCGAGTCAAAAGACAAGTCGAGATTCTTTCGGAAGATCCGGCGTGTACCTCTAGCCACCGCGGCTACAAGAACACCCTATGTAATCTATCTCGAGAATAGAATTGGAATAAGCAAAGCCGATCGAAAAACGAAATCTTCGAGGAAACACTTGATCGCTGAGAAAAGATTCAACTTGATAATTCAACTATAACAATGATACATACACAAGATCACCACCGGGATCCTTCCTTGATCTTGCTTCTAGCTCCGGGAACTCCGACGTGGTCTTCCTTGCAAGGTTCCCACGTCGGCTAGGGAAACCCTAGTCAACTAGCTCGACCCTCTCCTCTCCTAGATGGTGTCCCTCTCTTCTCTCGCTTCTCGGCGGCCGAAGACGAAATCTTCTCTCGCGTGGCTCTCGGTCGGGGGACTATAAATAGCCCGATTAGCGGCTAGGGCAAAGGACGACGCATTTGGGCCCTAAATGGGCTCGGGGCCGACCGGATCGGGCCGGCCGGCCCGGGCCCATTTAGGCCCGGCCCCCGCGGGCTCCTTTGCCCGAGGTCGGTTCCCTTGCTTCTCGGATGCTTTCCCCTTCGCATACGGGTCCATGTCGTCGGTTTCTCTCCGAATTGGACTCAACTCCTTGTCTTGGAAGATTCAAGCACTTTTCCCGGTCGGGTCCCCGGAGTATGTCGTCTTCTCGGATCAAGTCCCCGCTTCTTGGAGTTAGTTTTGCTTCATTGCATGACTTGTTCGGGGCTTCAAGGTCTTGTCATGAGGTGCTTGATGAACTTATCCCGAAAGTCTTGCATTCAACACTAAATCCCCGCATAAACATTAAACTCCAAAAACGACATGCACACGTGAACTTGTTATACCACGGGGGTTAGTACCAATGGATAAAGTATAAAACTCATGCCAACACCGAAGGTAAACTCATGGCTAGGTTGACGGATTTTCACCGTCAACATCTCCCCCATGCTTAAACCTTGCTCGTCCTCGAGTAAGCCTTCGATGAATATCATCATTGCTAAACGATGTTTAAACTTTGCATTTGATCATACATGAGAAAACATAATGCTCTCAAAATTTAATTCATTAAAGTTCCATAATGTGCTAGCCTTCATCTCTACGGAGGGTAGATTCTTATTAAGCTTATCCCACAAGTATTAACATGCTCACAAAGTTTTAAATAGATCTCGAATTTTTAAAATAAAGAACGAGATAGAGAAAAAACTAAACCAAATTCACAAATTTAAATCATCTCATGTATTGCTCATAAACTCTCATCTCACTTGTCTCTCAAGCCTATATATTCTACTCCTTTCCCTCTCATATATATGTGGTAGGCTTTATATGGAGCTTTTGGGAAAGTTTAGTCCTAACAAGAATTTATAAATGAGGTGTTGTCAAAACAAGACAAGCTTCTCATGGTCTTACCGAGACTCGTCAAAAAGGTCATTGGAAAATAATGTTAAATCAAGGCGGAGAAAGAGAAAAATACACACACTTTAGATGAGTGGACATGTGCAAATGGCAAAGAGTGATCCCGAGGCACAAAGAAAGTCCTCGTTATCGGATTGCACATGGTTGGAAAATTGAGAATGGATCTTTTTATCTTGAAGCCTTGAATGCACTCTTAGAGAACCGGGGAGTTCACTTTACGCACAAATATATATTTTTTCTTTCTCATTCTTTTCTTTCTTTCATTCATTCATTTTTTTCTTGCCTCGTCACATATTCAGGTCCATGATTTTCACAATGAAGTTTTGATTTTTTGATACCTTGAAAGTCATGCATATCACCGGTTTTTTTTTCTTTCATCATTATATATATATATTTTTTTTAAATACTCCCTTTTGAACTCTAAAACTGCACCGTACCTACCTCCTCCCCCATGCTTAGACGTTGCTCGTCCTCGAGCAAAGAGGCGAAAAATAAGGTAGGTACCGGATATTTTTCCTTGGAGAGATACTTGAAATCTTCAACGTTGGCACTTTGTCTTGCGATCTTCCTTGAATTTATGATCCATCCTCAATGATAGGTTGTGGTCAAGGAGGTAGTCACAAAAAGATGATATTTGGTTTAAGGGTGGATATCCGGCGAAGTTTGTGAGATCACCGATGCGGGGATACACAATGCACGGATAAAAGGCTAGCAAAAAGATAGATACGCAAAAACGGAATGACCAACTTTTCTTAGTCTCGGGCCGGAGAAATCATGGCCTGCAATAACTCACTCAAAAATAAATCTTGTACACTAAGGTTTATGCACTCAAATATATATAAGGCTTTGGATAGGTTGAGCAACACACAAGTGATATTTGTGACAAGGTTAGCAATATTTTTGAGCATAAAAGACATCTTCAATCCATTCATAACTTGAGAGCACATAAAACACTATGGGTCTTTATTTTAATCATAACCTCCGCTGAAAATTAAGCTAGCATTTAAATAAATTCAGATCTGTATTTTTAAGAGAGCACTAGCTTAAACATGCATAAATCAACTACAAAGATGAACAAAGCTGCAATTTTAATCATATATCATCATAGCACGAATTTTGTAACTTTTCCAATAATATAATCAAGGTGGTGACTTTATTAATGGTGATATCAAGTTGAAATACACACCGAAAATAAAGAAACATACTTGCTGAAAATTAAATAAAAACAGAAAAATACTACGCAAACACACATAAGAAAAAGCTGAAAATTACAGAGAAATAGAAAAGAAAAGAAAACTAAAGTTCCTAAATCTTCTAGTCCTCCGCCGGTGGTTGATGCTTTGGTAGTCTTGATAATAATACCCTTGCTCATAATATGAATGAACACTTCCTCCGTCGAATTGATTTGGCTCCACAAGGTGAAGGCGTCCAAGTTCAAAGGCAATATTTGCGTTGCCTTCACCGAGTTGAGTCGCGTTGGATTGGATGGCTGCTATATTTTGAGCATTTCTTGCAGCATATCCTCCAATAATAGCCATGCTTTGTTGTGGTTGGGGATGATGAGCGTAGGACTCCGCGAAGTTAGCGTTGGGCACAACATAATTTTGTGGGGGTACCGGTGCACCACCCCCCCCATGCTTGTTGTTGAGACCCTCCGTAATAACTTGGCGGAGGAGGAACCCCGCCGGATGGTTGCACATTGGGTTGTGCTCCACCCTCTTGTGCGGAGGATGTTCCCTCTTCTACGATCCTTCCTCTTTTGTTCTTCCTTGCGGGGACAAGTATTCCCTCTTCCAACCAATCTTCCCTTCCTTCGGTGAAAAGCCTAAGCCTCTCATCCGAAGAGGGAGGTTCACAATGGCCAATCGGTAACCTCTTCTCTCATCTCCACTAATGTACTTGCCTTGCCGCAAGTACTCAAAACCGAGAGAGGTACCGCGCAAAAGGTGAGCGGGGTTTCTTGCGATCCCCGGTCGCAAGGAAAAGGCCAACATGGAGAGGTAACACCCCGAACCAATATCACTAGCCCCCGTGTTGCTTCACAACACCAACGGTTGATCATGAGGTAAGAGGGGTCAATTGGCTGCCCGGCAATCAAAGCCGAGTATAGCCAATTTAACTCCGTGTCGGTCACCTTTGTTTCCCTCATCCTCCCCAATACCCTCTTGCACATCCAAGAGTGAAATATCCGGATAATGGGGTTGCGGATGCTTTTGCGTTGTTGATGGGCATCTCCGGAGATCATGCCCCAAAATTCCGCCAACATGCCGGGAGGCACGTCGACTTTCTCCGGAGCGCCCTTGTGGAATCCAAGCAGCTCCCTTACGTGCTCGTAGGGAACCACTTGTTGGATTCCCTCCAAACGGAATGACAAGCATTGCACCCCATCATCATCAACGATGGGTGCCATAGTCATTAAAATTTCCAAGGTGTAACCCAAGTGTGAAGGATCGCATCGTCCGAAACTTCGTCCAACCAAAAATCAAAATCACAACGGATCGAAACAAAGGACGAGCAAGAACACGAAGAACACGGGATGAATCGGACCCGCGCGGACCGTCCGCCGAGGCCGCGGACCGTCCGCGAGGCTCGGACAGAACAGAAAAATGCCCGACCTCGAAAGTCAACTCCCCCAAATCATCATCGGATTTCCCAAACGGTTGAAGCTGTGGAGACAAGGGTTTGGGTACTTGAAAAGCGTCACACAAGGATGCTATAGCCCAAAAATCTTGCCTCCTAACTCCCTAAATCACCGGGAATCGCGAATCCTTTGAGCACCTCCAAAAACTAGAGCACCGAACGAAAACTCACGAATCGAAGTGGTTTCCCGGCGTTTGAGGGCACAAGATCAAGCACAAAGATGCACAAGACATCTATCCATGTTTCCCTTAAAGAAATCCGGAGAGAAACTCACTCAAATCCGCAAAATCACACCGGGAACAAAGGCACGAAAACAAGCACAAAAAGCCACGAAAAACAACCCCGAATCTTCTATACAAACCAGGAAAGATTCACAAGGTCTAGCATGCCGCCCTAGCATCCATCCCTCTCAACAAATCTCTCATGAAGCTCTCATGCTAGCCTAGAGAAAATAGGAAGGAAAATAGCTACGAAAAAGAGAAAGAGAAGGGGGGAAATGAAACCCTAAGTCTCCGAGAGGGAGAGCCATCAACACACACTCCAGGCTTATATATCAGGTCCCGCCGGAGTGGTAAATGACTCGACTACCCCTAACTACACTACTGGCGATACAACCCACGTAGGGGCATTTTGGTAATGTTTGTGGGTCTTGCCATCGGACGGCCACGCCTTCGCCGCACCCCCGCGTCCTCCCGACGCAAGCCATGCGATCCCGCCGCGTGTCCTCCGCTTCGAAGCTTCCCGACACGCCCCGATCCCGTCTCCGTCGTGTTGGGCCCTCGGACTTGGTTTTGAGGCCCAAACCAAGAAACCGTCCGCCGGTGGTTTTGTGGGCAAACCACCAAACCCCGCGTGCCCGGTCCGGCCTCCCGCCAAACCACTTGACTTGACCGCCACCGTGCACCGCTCATCCGTCCATGACTTCGTCTTGCTTGTGTCGCCACCATGTGACCCGCACCCGGGCCCCGCCGTCCACCGGTCCCTCGAACCGAGCCTACTTGTCTCTCCATCTCCCGGAGGCCCCTCAAGATCGAAGACCTTTCGCGCCCGTTCTTCACCCGCAACAACACGAACTAGGCCGCGGCCCTACACCCTCGCGCACTAAGCCAAGAGTCGACTCCAACACCCGTTGTCAATCACTCATCACTAAGGAGCGGTCATCCACCGACCACCGGGACGCTCCCCGGTCCTCAATCTCCCCCTTGATGAGTGCATTGACAACACACAACGCGAAATGAAATTCAAAGAAGAAAGAAAAGAAGAAGAAAGAAAAACGAAGAAGCCGAACTCATGACCAAAACCGAAGAAAGGCAAAGAAAGGTCACAAGCCAAGCAAAGCACAAAATCCACACACCGAAAACAAGAAGAAAGCTCCCCCCGAACAAATGCAAGCTCCCCCCCGAACATGTGAATGCAAATTTCCAAATTTCAGCTCACCTCTTCGAATTTTCATTAAGCTCACCTTTTCTCCCCCTTGTTGACAATGTATGAATCAAGGTGAAAATGCGAAAATGCAAAGCAAAGCATATAAACATCTACATGAGCTTCTCAAATAGGCCAAATCTAGTGTCAAAGGCTAAAAATGAGACAAAGATCACACACATGAATCATAGTATAGTCAAAGCATTGCCACAAGTAATATATGAAAATACAAGCATGTGACAAAGCAAAATTTTCAGATTTAAGCGCTTTTACCAAAAGAAGACTCGCTTCACATGTAAAAGCCTATCCATGTCACACTTGAGCCACAAACATGCATACCATTTAAAGATCATACAAGGATATCAAATTCTCAAGCAAAAGATCATGGCAAACACCCATAAAGCAAAGCATGTCATGTCAAAGCTCATGAGCCATGTGTCCACTTCGGGGAGACTTCTCCACTGGTGAACATCATGCAACATGTTTTGCACCCATATGTGAAAGATACGACATTTTCGGCATAGACATGATGGATGGAGCATTTTTCAAGCATTTGACACTTCTTTTCAAGATTAAATTATTTCATGGTACATGAAGTGCCTTTGCGGCAGAAAGAAGCTTATGCTCCCCCATGAATGCAACATAGGCTAAACATTCACAATGATATCCGACCTTTGGCCCAATTGCAAGAACAATGCATCCAAGCACAATCTAAGCATGAAAAGCACATTTAGACCAAATTGTGACATGGATACACAACTACACACGAGTGGAGCATATTTCATCAAAAATTAGTCAAGTTAAGCATTTATCTCAAAAAGGGGCTATCTCACCACACATATATCTCAAATATTCCAAGAGCATAGCCTCACATCACCATTTCTCCACACATATAACCAATATCTCACAAATAGCCAAAGAGACTCAAATATGGCATATGAAAGAAGCTCATCATCCTAAAATGCAATATGATACAAATGCAACATGATATGTGACAAGATGGCTATCCTACCATGGTTTATACATCAAGCAAAGCATGTATATACATCAAAGTAAATCATGGTATAATACATATGGTACACAAAGGAAACCCCCCAAGAATCAACTAGAAAGGGCAACAAACCCCAAGTTCCCCCCGCAAGCGCACAAAGGTAGCTTGGTCGAGAGGCTTTGTAAAGATGTCGGCTAGCCGATCTTGGGTAGGGACATGGCTCAAAACGATGGTTCCTTTCTCCACATTGTCCCTCGGAAATGATACCTCACCTCTATGTGTTTGGTTCGGAGTGAAGCACGGGTTTTTGGCTACGCTTATGGCACCGGTGCTATCACAAAGAAGTGGGATCCGGGTGCACTCCTCACCAAAGTCTCTCAAAGTGTAGGAAATCCACAACAACCGGGAACAAGAACTCGCGGCAAGAACATACTCCGCCTCGGTGGTAGACCGAGCTACACTAGACCGCTTGCGGGAAGACCATGAGACCAACGAAGAACCAAGAAACCGACAAGTGCCGAAGTAGACTTCCTCTCGACTCGACAACCAAGAAAATCCGCATCGAAAAAAACCATGAAGAGACAGAGTCGAGGAGGAAGAATACCAAAGGCCAAGACCAGAGGCGGATCGTAGGTACCGAAAATCCTCTTGACGGCCCCCGTCGATGTGATGTCCTCGGCGAAGCTCGAAAACGAGCGCACGGACACACGCCGAACCGTATGTCCGGCCTCGTCGCCGTCAAGTAGAGGAGGGAGCCGATCATGCTCCCCGTACTCCCGCCGGTCCACCGGTTCTCCGTCCTCATCCGCATCCAAAGTGGCCGTACTCCCCATGGGAGTCGACATCGGCTTCACATCTTGCATCCGGAACTTCCTCGACATGTCTTTCGTGTACTTGGTCCGGTGCACAAATGTACCGTCCTTCACTTGCTTGATCCGCAGCCCGAGAAAATACCGCAACTCGCCCATCATGCTCATCTCGAACTCCCCGCTCATCTCATCCGCAAACTTGGCAACAAGGTTATGTGACGAGCCACCAAAGACAATATCATCCACGTATATCCGAACAATCGCAAGTCATTTCCATGCTTGAGGAGAAACAAGGTTCTATCTACGGTACCCATCACAAACCCTCTCGCTCAAAAGAAAACCTCTCAATCTCCCATACCAAGCACGGGCGCCCGTTTCAACCCATACGCAGCCCTTTTCAACCCGTATACCCCGTGTGGGTACAACTCGCTCTCAAACCCGTGTGGTCGCTTCACATACACCTCCTCCTCTATGACCCCATTCGAAAAAGCACTCTTCACGTCCATCCGAAACAACTTGAACCCTTTAGCCACGGCAAAGGCTAGAAGGATTCGAATTGCCTCAAGACGGGCCACAGGAGCAAAGGTCTCCTCATAGTCGATCCCCTCCTTCTCGACTAAACCCCCGAGCAACAAGTCTAGACTTGTTCCTCACAACCATCCCATTCTCTCCCTCTTTGTTCTTCCAAACCCACTTGGTTCCTATGGGATGGCAATTTGGAGGTGGTTCAACTAACTCCCACACCCGGTTCCTCCCAAAATTTTCCAACTCCTCATGCATAGAATTGACCCGGCTTTGCATCGGATAAAGCATGTCCAATGTCCTTGGGCTCAAAAGTAGCAACAAAAGCAAGATGAGCAAAATGAGAGGAATTCCCGGACCTCGACCGTGTAGTGCGTTCATTGATGTCTCCAATGATCTTCGACAGGGGATGCACTTCTTGAATCCGCCGGGGAGCCTCACGCCTCGAGACTACCTCCCCCTCAACTTCGCCTTCTCTCGCCCGGTCCTCTTGTTGCACCGTCGTTGTCCATGAAGTAGACGGTCCATGCTCCAAAGTAGTCGTAGGGGAAGTAGTGGGTACATGCTCGGCCTTCGTGCGCATGGTTCTCCCCATCATCATCTCCGCCTTCATCTTTCTCCTCTTCAAAGAGGTCCTCGGCCATCTCTTCATCACCTGCACATTCAAAGCCAAGAGAAGTACATGGCATTGTCTCGTCGAAGGTCACCTCGCAAGTCTCCATGATTTTGTTAGTCTCAAGGTTAAGCACCCTATAGGCTCTAGAATGGTTAGCATATCCAAAGAAAATACCATCACTAGACCTAGCCTCAAACTTGTCGAGTTTTCCCTTCTTCAAAATAAAGCACTTGCAGCCAAAAACTCGGAAGTGACTTACCTTGGGTGCCCGACCATGCATAAGCTCATAACAGTCTTCTTCTTGAAAGCTCTCAATAAAATCCGATTGGAAACATGACAAGCCGTATTGACCGCCTCTCGCCCAATACCTCCTAGGAGTCCCGTGCTCATCAAGCATCGTCCTAGCCATCTCACAAAGAGTCCGATTTTTCCTTTCCACGACTCCATTTTGAGGGGGCACATAAGGGGTCGAATACCGATGTTCAAGACCTAGATCACGACAAAAGGCATCAAAACGAGAGTTCTTGAACTCGCAGCCATTATCACCGCGGATAGCTCGAATAGCATTCCCATGCCTCTCGTTTTTCAACCTCACGATCGCATCTCGAACAAAGCCAAAAGTCTCACTCTTATCCTCCAAGAAGAACACCCGTGCATAGCGAGAGTAATCGTCCACCACAACAAGGACATACCACTTCCCACCCACCGAGCGAACTCGAGCCGGCCCAACAAGGTCCATATGCAACAGCCTCCGTCTGACGCTCGGTCATGACATCGGTCAGGGGTGGATGGGGAGTGGCTACCATCTTACCATGCCTACAAGGAGCACAAACCAAATCCTTCTCAAACTTCAACTTCGGCAATCCTCGGACAAGGTCAAGACCACTCAAGCGGGAAACCAAATCAAAGCTCAAGTGTCCCAACCGCCTATGCCATTTCCACAAATCGGAAGAAGGACCAGCCATCAAACAGCGAGGCAGGACCCAAAGAACGAGAGAAATCAGCCCTGAAAATCTGACCCTCGGGGATGATCATACAAACAAGATCACCTCGAGAATCAAGCAAACGAGACTCGTCGGACTTGAAACGCACCTCAAAACTTTCATCAAGCAACTGAGAAACCGAAAGCAAATTGAAACCCAAAGACTTCACAAGAGCCACTCTCTTCGCCGTTACCTTGTCACTCACATGCACAACACCCTCGACAAAGACCCTACCTCGTCCATTGTCCCCAAATGTAATGTACATCTTTTCCTTCACCGGGGGTGAGGCCGGAGAACCACTTCTTATCTCCGGTCATGTGTCGAGAACACCCGGAGTCGATCAACCAAATGTTCTCCAAGCCTCCCCGCCCGCAAATCGAAACAAGAACGAGAATGAGCTAGCGACTCGACACTCGGGGTTAGCACGAGAGAAAGTTAAACCAGTGTCGAGCCATCCCGCTCAAAAGAGGGGTTAGCAAACATCACTCCCTTGCCACCAAACTTCCCATGTCCCATGGGAGGAGTACGAGCACCACGAGGGGGAAAACGTGGTCCGTAGTTCCTCCGGAACCCAAAGCCGCGACCATCACCCCCGAACCCGTACCGAGGACGAGTAGGAGGACGTCCAACAAAACCACCACGAGCCCGACCAAACCTCTCACCAAAGCACGCACACCATCATCTCTCCCGACAAACCTCTCACCACCACCACCACTCCGTGGGAACCCGCCGACACTCCTCACACTTCCCACACCCCGTGGAAGTGGCACTCTAGGCTCAGGAATACCGCGAGACTGGCGATACCTGTCTCTGGTTTGCTTGCTCCCTAGCAAGCCTCTCATCCCTCTTCCTCTTGTAGCAAAACTCTGCAAGATGCCTCTCCTTGCCACAATACTCACACCTGAAGGGGATGGGTTTTGGTTTTGGCTCTGGCTTCTCTCTAGGCTTCTCACCCTTCTCACCCACAAACTTCACGGGTTTTGGAAATCATTTGTCTTAGGTGGGAATTTGGGTGGATCTTGAGTTGTGTCAAGCTTGTTGCAAAGGTGGTTGGGCTTTGGTGTGAAAGAGTTCTTGGGTGCTTTTGGGAGTGGGACTTGGATCTCTCCGATCACCTCGAACCCGGGGTTAGACTCAACACACTTCTCGTACACACTCTCCCCACTGTTCTCTCCCACTTTCTCACCCAACTTCTCAAAACCCAAACCACGACCATCAGCTCTCTTGAACTCCTCAATCATGATTTTCAATTGAGGTTCCTGCCCAGACAACCAACCCAACACCTTCCTCAAATAATCATTTTCCTCATAAATGACATCCAAACGGGAAGTAAGCTCAAGATTACGCAAAGTGACTTCATCACAGCTAGAGCATGCATTTGCAACAGGAGATTTCAAAGATGCTTCCAAAGAACTAATAGTAGAGCGAGCATCAACAAGCTTAGCATGCATAGTAGGACATGATTTGCAAGCACCAAGCAAAGTAGGTCTAGCCTTAAGCTCATCATGTTCAGTCCTAAGAGCATCTAGTTGAGCCAAAATAGAAGCATTCTTCTCATTAAGCATTTTGATCTCATTCAACCAAACATCACATTCAACACATTCAACATCATCGGAGAAGTAGGAGCAAGTTTCAAAGAGTCATTCTCAAGTTTCAATTCAAGCAATTTTGACTCTAACTCTCCTACTTTCTCACTAGCATTCTCAAGCCGAGCCCTAAGATCTTTCCTCATCTTTTTGGCATCTCTCAAGACACTATCACGGTTATCAAGCAAACCATTCAACCTAGCTATCTCAAAGCAAGCAAAGAGTCGGGATCACGGTTTACCTCATCCTCCGAGTCGGAGTCGCCGTCTTCCTTCACACTCTTCTTCTTGCTCGAGCTATGGGCCATGCCACAAAAGCCCTCGAGCGCCACACGGCTCGGCCCCGCCGAGGTTCCGGCTTGCACTCTTCTTGCCACCGCGCCTCCCGGCGTCTTCATCTTCGCCGCTTGAGCTTGACCGCTCCTCGCTTGAGCTTGAGTCGACGTCGCTCGCACCGGCCACCATCGCTCTTGCCTTGTTCTTCTTGTAGGTGCTCTTGCTCGGTCGCCGCTTGTCCTTGTCCTTGCTCTTGGACTTGTTGAAGTGCTTGCCCTTGGAGGAGTACTTGTCTTCACGCCTCGGGTGCGCCTTGTACTCGTTCACCTTGTACTTGTTCTCCTCCGCTTCCGGCACTCGGCGATGAAGTGGCCACGCTTGCCACACTTGTAGCACGTCCCCGAGCTCCGCCTTGCGTTCCTCCGACTCTCGTGTAGTCGTTCAAACCTTCTTGAGAGCAAGGCCGGCTCCTCCTCGCCCAAGCACATCAAACTCCTCATCCGGAATGGACATAAGAGAGGACAAAGAAAACTCGTCGACAAGAAGGGTTAGATTTGCCCTTTGATCCTCCCACAAGAGCAAGACTATGGTCGGCCGAGCCCTCATGCTTGGATAGCAACTTCCCGTCAACCTCAGCCGACTTGAGCTTAGAAAAGAGGTCATCCAACTCAATAGTCAAATAATTCCCGCACTCCTTGATGGCCTCAACCTTAGCACCCCAAACATTTGGATCCAAGACATGCAAGAGCTTCAAAGCCCGATCATGCTCGGAATACGGAAAATCCTCAACATTTGCCTTCATGTTGTTCACGATGGCGGTGAACCTCGAAACATCGCATCAATGTCCTCACCGGGAAGTGGAGTGAAATTCTCATATTGCATCCGTAAGAGACAAAGAGGCGAGCCTTCACATGGTTATCACCACCGTGAGCAACCAACAACTTATCCCAAATTTGCCAAGCAAGACTCAAATGGCGAACACGCTCAAACTCGGATCACACAAGCTCCCGCACAAGTGATCAACGGCTTTTGCATTAGCCTCATACTTGGCCTTGGCATCGGCATCGGTCACCATAAGAGTATGGATGTTGACCGGAATAGCATAGGTCTTGTCAAGCACAATAAAATCCAACAGCTTTCCTCGAAGAAAGATCATCATACGAGCCGCCCACTTGTGGTAACCCTTGCCATCGAAGTGCGGCGGACCGCCCCCGCTCAACGTACGCCATCTTAGGATTCGAGACTTGTCAAAGTCGCAAAGAATCCGGCACCAAGCTCTGATACCAATTGAAGGATCAGATGGCGACTAGAGAGGGGGGGGAGTGAATAGGAGCCGGTAAAAATTCTTCCCAAAGAACCCGGCCTATGTCCTACTCAAATCCCGGTCACACACGAGCGATGGATCGAATCACGCACCAATCGCCAAGACCACGAGGTTATGGATCAACCTCTAGCCTTAGGAACGATTCCTCAAAGCACACGCGGAAGCACTAGAAAGGGAGGAAGGAATCGAACCAAGAAGCAAAGCACACAGCTCGCGGACCGTCCGCGCAGAGGGGCGGACCGTCCGCAAGAGCCGCGCGGACCGTCCGGCCGGGTATCGCGGACCGTCCGCACCGGCCGCGGACCGTCCGGCCTTAGCCGCGGACCGTCCGTTAATTTACACGTAACGACCCAAAGACACCCCCGTGCCACGGACCGTCCGCGGGGAGCACGCGGACCGTCCGCCTAGCACCCGCGGACCGTCCGCCCGACACCGCGGACTATCCGAAACTTCGTCCAACCAAAAATCAAAATCACAACGGATCGAAACAAAGGACGAGGAAGAACACGAAGAACACGGGATGAATCGGACCCGCGCGGACCGTCCGCCGTGAGGCCGCGACCGTCCGCGAGGCTCGGACGCACCGTAAAAATGCCCGACCTCGAAAGTCAACTCCCCCAAATCATCATCGGATTTCCCAAACGGTTGAAGCCGTGGAGACAAGGGTTTGGGTACTTGAAAAAGCGTCACACAAGGATGCTATAGCCCAAAAATCTTGCCTCCTAACTCCCTAAATCACCGGGAATCGCGAATCCTTTGAGCACCTCCAAAAACTAGAGCACCGAACGAAAACTCACGAATCGAAGTCGTTTCCCGGTGTTTGAGGGCACAAGATCAAGCACAAAGATGCACAAGACATCTATCCATGTTTCCCTCAAAGAAATCCGGAAGAAACTCACTCAAATCCGCGAATCACACCGGGAACAAAGGCACGAAAATAAGCACAAAAAGCCACGAAAAACAACCCCGAATCTTCTATACAAACCAGGAAAGATTCACAAGGTCTAGCATGCCGCCCTAGCATCCATCCCTCTCAACAAATCTCACATGAAGCTCTCATGCTAGCCTAGAGAAAATAGGAAGGAAAATAGCTACGAAAAAGAGAAAGAGAAGGGGGGAAATGAAACCCTAAGTCTCCGAGAGGGAGAGCCATCAACACACACTCCAGGCTTATATATCAGGTCCCGCCGGAGTGGTAAATGACTCGACTACCCCTAACTACACTACTGGCGATACAACCCACGTAGGGGCATTTTGGTAATGTTTGTGGGTCTTGCCATCGGACGGCCACGCCTTTGCCGCACCCCCGCGTCCTCCCGACGCAAGCCATGCGATCCCGTCGCGTGTCCTCCGCTTCGAAGCTTCCCGACACGCCCGGATCCCGTCTCCGTCGTGTTGGGCCCTCGGACTTGGTTTTGAGGCCCAAACCAAGAAACCGTCCGCCGGTGGTTTTGTGGGCAAACCACCAAACCCCGCGTGCCCTGGGCCCGGCCTCCCGCCAAACCACTTGACTTGACCGCCACCGTGCACCGGCTCATCCGTCCATGACTTCGTCTTGCTTGTGTCGCCACCATGTGACCCGCACCCGGTCCCGCCGTCCACCGGTCCCTCGAACCGAGCCTACTTGTCTCTCCATCTCCCGAGGCCCCTCAAGACCGAAGACCTTTCGCGCCCGTTCTTCACCCTCGCAACAACACGAACTAGGGCCTCAAATCCATCAAACCCATTAGTGGATAAATCCAATTGGCTCTAGGGCATAAATCCAACAGCTATTTGGTGCTGAAATCGCCGATACTGCTGCCGGAACTGCAACGGGTAGACCTGCACATTCTCGACCGCACCTACTATCGCCAAGACTACCAACCGTGCCAAAGCTTCTGGCTGTTCATCAAGAATTTCACCAACGCAAGGTCTCGAAACTCGGCCGGGTTTTGTGATCGCTATACCATCACCGACAAAGAGCTCCAAAGCGACGCATCGTTCTACAACCTTTTTTGAGGAAAAACAGGAGGGGCGAACCCCTACTATCAAAATTAAATTAGAAAAAAGACTCAAAGAGTGCCAGTTACAACCTACAAGCAGAGAGAAAGGATACAGGGGTGCAGGAAGAAACTGAAAAAAGCACAAAGAAAACAAAAACAAAGGAAGCCGGAGGTTAGGAATGAGAACTAAGGGTGGAAATCCTGAATCCAAGCATCCATTGCTAGGAGAAGAGAAGGCTTTGCCTTTAGAAGCACCAGAGAGAATTCCTTCTTAAAGATCCTCCGACAACACTGCATCAAGGTCGAGATTGTTGAAAATCCAAAATTGCTCCTAGTTTGCCAAATACCTTGTTAAAAGAATGATTATCTCCATGAAGAAAGGGAGTGCCGTGTCTTTCTTGATTTTTTTCGAAAATCCTGGAGAACAGTCACGCAGAAGAGTAATTAACTCCAATGGAGTTCCAACAGGCCTCGTCAAAAATTGCACCGGAGGAAAAGATGAGCATTTGTCTCTAGCGTATTACACAAATCACAAGTGTAAGAATCTAGAATCATGCCCTTCTCTTTGCGTAGGCCTCTTGTGTTTAGTCTGTTCACTAGTAGCAAAACTTAAGAAAACCTTATGTTTCATTTGACATCTTGATTTCCATCCAGCCGAAAACAGATGCGCCAAAGCCCCGTAGGAAAGAAACTTATAGGCCCTTCAAGTGAGAAAATGGAGTTCCCTAAAGAAGAGACCCAAGTATCCACCCCATCTCTGATTTGTCTGTTGGAGAGTGATTGGTGGAGGAGATTAAGTTGTTGATGGGCCTGAATGGAGAGGGGTAAACTGAAGATCCTACTAATTTCAAAGTTACTGGCTACAGATTTGAAAGTGGCATTCCCATTTTTGGCAAAGGAGAGAAGTTCTCGATAAGTGAGGTCTAGAGGTCGCCCGATCCATCCGTCCTTCCAAAACAAAACAAAATTTCCTTCTCCGCCGCAACAATGACCGAGGACATGCTTTTGAATTTCCTAGAAGCGGAATTCATATCTCCACCGTAAAGATCCCTTTTTATATTGACCTGGGAGTTTCCCAGAGTTATAATAGTGGAACCAGATGAGTTTAACCCATGGGATATCTTCCTGAGAGAAGAACTTGTGCAAAAATTTAAGTAGCATGGCATCATTGTGAGTGCCCAGATCCAGGACCCCCAGTCCCCCTTGGTTCTTAGGAGTGCAAATCAAAGGCCAAGCAGCTTTAGAGGGTTTTTTAGAGTTTAAATCCGAACCTCTCCATAGACAGTGTCTTCTATACTTGTCCAATTGTTTGATAACTCCTTTGTGAAGCTTCAGAGTGGCAGTATAGTAAATGCGTGCGCAGAAAACTCGACCACCATCTCAAGCTTCCTGCTTGACCGAGAAAAGTAGATGTACAAGCGAGCCTCTTTTTCGATCTTTTTTTGTAATAAAGGGATGAAGTGCTCAATGTTAGGCTTGGAGTTTCCTAAAGGAAGTCCCAGATAAGTGAAGGGGAGAGTTCCCTTCTAACAGTTGAAGGTATTAATGAGTAGATCAAATCTGTCTTCTGAAAAGTTAAGGGGGATCATCATGGATTTGTGGTAATTAACCTTAAGGCCGGTGGAATCAGAGAAAGTTTGAAGAATGCCTTTAAGGTGTGCAATCTGGAGGGGACAAGCTTCCATGATTACAAGAGTATCATCTGCATATTGAATAATGGGAAATCAAGATGCACTTCTTGGGATGGGGAGCTTAAGGAGACCATTGTCTTTGGCATTATTGATTGCGTACTGTAAGAGGTCAGCTGCAAGGACAAAGAGAAGTGGGGAGAGAGGATCCCCTTGTCTTACTCCTCTTCTACAGTGGAAAGTTTTTCCAGGTACGCCATTTAGGAGGACTGAAGATGTGCCGGTGCCTAGGATGTTTTCAATCCATTTAACCCATCTCTGACCAAAGCCTTTATGTTTTAGGACTTCCAAGATAGCCTGATGCTCAATCCTGTCAAAAGCCTTTTCGAAGTCTAGCTTGATTATGACAAGGGCCTTTTTAGAAACTTTGCAGATGTGGAGATACTCAAAAGCCCAGGCAAGACAATCATGGATTGACCTTGTTTTGATGAAGCCATATTGGTTCTTGTGAATTGGCCTCATGATAACTTTCTGCAGCCTCTCCGCTAGGATTTTGGTTAGAAGTTTGAGAGAGGAATCTCGTGGCTAACCTTGGCTGGACTGTCAATCTTTGGGATCAAAGATGAAAGATGAGTTGATGCTCAGAAACATAAATTCCTTTCTAATAGACGGCGCATCACACATGAAAATCCTCTGCAATTATCGGCCAACATTTTTTTAAGAAACTCACCATTAAAACCATCAAAACATAGGATTTGCTTGTTAGGCATATTAGCAATTATTGAGTCAATTTCCTCGTTTGAGAATGGGGCTTCCAGAGCAGCAAGATCTTCGTCCCTGGACAAGAGGGATTCAAGGTCATAGTGTTAACACCAAAATTTGGTAAGGAGTATGACATGTGGGTCCAATTCGAGAAGAGTCCGTCCGGTGGAAGGAAGGATATCTTCGCAGATTTTCGGCGTAAGGATCCGCGGTCGGCTATCCGCTCCAGCCCGGCAAAGGAACAAGTGGAGCTGATTTTGCGGATTGACTCGTGACGTGGCTCGACCGGGGAAGCGAATGGATGGATGTGCGATCAAGTTTAGTTAGGCAATGAATCCATTCGCAATTGTAATCAAGAATGGTATAAATATGATCCGGATGTATGTAAAAAACACGTTCATTCCTCAATACACCTACTTTACGCCAAACCCTAGAGTCCCTTGTCGTGTCGTCGAGTTCTTCGAGAGGGCCAATCGATCCGTCGACCTCCGTGAGTACCGCAACCTTGTATCATGTCTAGTATCATGCGTGATTTAGATCTGATGCAAGTAGTCTTGTTACCATGCTTCGTGTCACAGATTCAAGCTTGGTTCAAGAGGGTTTCTTGTTAGATCATGAGCTGCGTAGGCTAAGGTCTAGCTCGAAGCTATTATTTCTATTGGATTTTGGCAAGATCCAATAGATCATTAAGTTACTCCCCGTATTATCATGAGTTTTGCTTTATGTTTTAATTCATGTAATACACTTTTGCCCAATCTAGATGGGTTTGACTCAGCTTTTTCCTTTTAAGATCCGTGCAAGAATAGGTTTCGTGTTTTGACGCGTGATCTCGTGCTCTCCGATAGCCGAAACCGAATCGATCTAGGTTGTTACATGTTGCGGGTTCAAGCTTGCTTTGTTAGTATAAATCTTGAAAGAGCCGGCATCATGCGTAGATGCAGTTTTTTGGGTTGTTTTCAGAGCTAGTCATCCTAAGGGGATTAGATTTCCAATTTAGCTTTCGATAGATTTATTCACGTGGTAATGTTTGTTCCTTCTTTCATGGACCCCTTGACCGTTGTTCTACCCGCATTCTATTATATCTTCACGAGTAGATCACGTGCGTTATTTATGTTTTAAAAGACGTGTGCTTTTAGCTTTCCATATTTAGGTTGTATCATGCGGTGGATAGATCTATTTGTGGAAAGTGGTGCGTTCTTTCATGCAAGTTGTATCATGCGGTGGATAGATTTGCTGATATCGTACCCGACAGATCTAAAGTAATTAGACATGCTGAGACTAATGCTTTGATCTATGCATGCTTATTTTAATACATGATCATGTTCGTGCTTTACTTCATTCAATGTTAATCTTCGTGAGGATTCTGTTATGGCCTGGTACGTGCATCCATGTTTATTCAAAGATCGATCGTTGTCATGTTTACGTCATCCATTCAAGAATGTTCTTTTTCCTTCGCGTTTACCCAATGGTTGTGGTTCTTCGACAGTAGCTTCGCATAGCTACATGTCGTCTTGCTTGGCTCCTTAGCCGTAAATATGGAACTCGGCCTGGTACCACCCGTAGGTTCCAAGTTTTGGTATCTAACCGTTTTTATCTTTTGTTAATTTTCAAAAAAAAATTGATCGGCACGTCACTTTCTCTCTCGCGCGTGCGAAGCCAAGCTTTTCCGTCATTGTCGTGTGATCGGGGCGCGAGTGCACATTTTGCGTCAACACACTTTTTGGCACGCCTGGGACGAATGAATTGGTTCAGATGCCCGAGACCGTCGTACCTCCCGGATGTCGCATTGAGGAGCTTTCTCCGCAGCAAGACGTCGCAGCCTCGTAGACGCCGTAAATCAGCTTCAACAAAAGTGTCTCATGTCATTCAAAAAGAATCGAAGTGGTGTACCATATCTCGAAGAGTGGCTCCGCCTGCACGCGCTGTGGGAGACCGACGCCACGACCCAACAAGAAAAAGAAGAATGCGACACATCTTCCAGGAATCTGTACGCATGCTCACTAAGCACAACCAAGCTTTCCTCTGGTCGCTCCAACAGATGATGGTAGCCCTCTTTGGCCCGGCTACCATGTGCGTTTGGAAAGACGTACACCTCGAAAGAGCACCGTGGAGTCAGAATCAAGCTCCGCCCCGCCGCCGCGGGGCCGTGGCCAAAGCAGCCTCCTCCCCCAGCTCCGGGGCGAAGACATTCCAACCTCCTCCGCAGGCGCCGGGGGCGGCCGGCCAAGCCCGGCCCTCCGCCGCAAGCTCGGTGAAGTCAACCAATCCCGCGCGCCCCGGCGGAGCAAAGACGTCCGCTCTGTGTACGCTGGACCAGACTTGGCCCTACGCACGGAGACCTCCAGGCGGTTTCGTCGTTCACCCGGGGCCCCACTGACCCCGCCGCACTATAGCCCCCACAACCAACCGGCTCCACGAAGAATCTATACGGCGGGCCCTATCATGAAGTGGGAAATTACGTGGCGTTCGACGCCTTCCCGCACCTAGGGTACGCGCCGCCGCGGGCGCCAGAGGAAGATGCCCTAGCACGCAAGATGGGCCGAATTGATGTAATCGGCTCGGGCCCGGGCCAAGGATGCAGTGGCCCCCACCCACAGGCCGCCGTTCCCGAGTGGTACTATAACGTGCTCCCCGCCGCCATCTAGGGTAAACCGCCGACCGAATTCACAAAGTTCTCTTCGCGGTAGACGAGACAAGCACGCTGCGCCGAGCAAATCGCTCGTTATCCTATGCAATTGGGGAATGTTCCGGCACGAAGAGACGCTCGTGTCCGCCACTTCCCCGCCTCACCGACGGGTCCGGGCCTTTCCCTGGTCTCTCGTCCCTCGCCGCCCCGAGCCGCAGGGGAAAGATTTGGAGCGTAAATTCCACGCTCATTACTTCGCCCGCCGAGAAGAAGTTGATTGACCTCGCCACCCCCGAAACAAAAGGCACAAAGGAAACACCGCCGGAGCTTATCAAAGAGATCTCGTAGAAGTCAAGGGCATGTGCTTCCGTTGAACTCGCCGCACGACCGGCTAGCCGATATGGCCGCCGCCGGGATGTTACTACCTGTGCGCGAAAAGCTCTTTGGGATGGAGTTTGAAAACTTGGGCCAACCGCCGTAACTTATCCTTGATGAGCACCCCGTACATGGGCCCTTCAAGAAGGACCCCAAGTTTGGCAAGAAAGCGACATCGCCGACATCTACAACCAATTCTTGGACAAAGCTGACGGAAAGTGGATTCCCGATGACGACCTGGAGGTAGCCAGCAAGCTTGAATCTTGTGGGGTAAAGAGCCCTCGACAATGAATCAACGTGTGGGTCGCGGTACCAAAGGAACCTACGACTTCGACATCACAAAGGCCGACAAGTTGTTTGAGCTCTTGGTAAAGGAAGGCCGAATCAAGTCGCGGAAGGGCACTCTATGCCTCTCTACTCGATGGAGTCAAAGCGAAACGTTACCGCGGCTTTCATGCGACAAGGACTCCGCACTCCATCAACGTATTGCGGTGGTCTTCGCGATGAGGATCCGGAGAGGCCATCCAGAAGGGCACCCCAAATTCGATAACAAGATGAAGTCGGGATGGCCATCCCTTCCGTCGCGAACATGCCTCGCTTTTCTATCAACGCGACAACGTCCAAAGAGAAAGGGAAAGTCAAGGTCCTCGACCCCTGGCCGTGTCCAAGCAAGATGGACCGCCGGGACCCAGCAGCGCCAGTGACCCTAGAGCAAGTGTGGCGACGCCCCCCGCGCTCTCAAGAGCCACATCGAGATTGGGGAGTCGTCCAAGCCTAAGCCCAAGGTGCTGCACACATACCTCCTCAACAAATGGCGGCGTCGATGGAAAAGGAGCGCTACCAAAAGCGTCGCCACGAGGAGGAGCAACGCTATGGCCGAAGAAGATGCGCGCAGGGAATCGGGGACGGGGGGCGCGCGCGAGCAGAGCGCGCCCACCGGGGATGCGCCTTCTTCAGCACCGCCGGGAATGAAGGCGGAAAGCCGCCCAATTAAGGAATCGTCCCGAATGCGGGGCCGAGAGACAGGCCGAG
The DNA here is from genome assembly GCA_947561735.1 of Cenchrus americanus. Classification (NCBI taxonomy): domain Eukaryota; kingdom Viridiplantae; phylum Streptophyta; class Magnoliopsida; order Poales; family Poaceae; genus Cenchrus; species Cenchrus americanus. The sequence goes on from OX387240.1 coordinate 142,160,190, forward strand.
TACAAAAGGAAACTCAATCGCCCGATCCGTCCATGAAAGACTTGGAAGGATTCACCCAAATGGGGATCGGCGGCAAAAAATTGAGGTTATAGATCACCCCAGGAAGCGCCACGCCCGATCTCGTGTGGGCTGACCAGAGGAGGACGAAGATGTCCACGCGCCCGGCGAAGGGGCAGGTGCCCACCCGGCCTACGCAAGAGCCAGAAGAGGCGGGTCCAACGCCCGAGGAACCGCGAGATGAAGCAAGCCGGGGGTCCGCACGAGACAAGTGGCGCCCAAGGACCGCCTGAAGGATCGAAGCGTCCAGCCCTCTGAATGCATGTGTATACTTCCCGCCAAACGAGTTCATGGCTCCCGCTAACCAGCGAGCAGAAGAAGCTTCCTTTGACGACGAGCAACCCGAGGAGATGATGGCGCAAACGGTGCTTGCTAAGCAGTGCCGTCTTCGACAAGCCGGCCAAAAATCGCCACATGAGGCCGCCGTACTTGAGGGGGTACGTCAATGGCAAGCCATTGACCAAGATGTTTGCCGACGGTGGCGCGACAATCAACGCAATGCCGTACACCACCTTCGCTAGCTTGGCATGACCCCGAGCGATCCGACACCAACAAGCATCATCCTAAACGACTCGCCGGAACCCTTCGACACCAAAGGATGCGCTCACGTGGACTTGATGATCGGGTCCAAGACGCTCGCTCACCACCTTCTTCGTCATCGAAGGAAAGGGAGCCTACTACCCCGCCGCCTGCGGACCGGATCCACGCCAATCGGCGCGTCCCATCCACTATGCATCAATCACCGATCCAAGGGGTGGACGATGAAATCGAGGTCGTCCGAGTGAGGACTCCGTGAGCGTGGCTAACATGGAACCGCCCTTCGGGAGTACCAAGGCATCGATTGCTTCTCGGGGAAGGACCGGGGAGAAGGTCCCGTTGAACCCGTCGCCAGGGACTAACAGCTCGATTCACAAAGCGCCGGCTCTTACAAATAATTTTTAATGGAGAACCCCGTGGATGGCACCGATGGCAAGCCGGGACGAGGATTCATGTCGGCCGATAAGCCGGGAGGAAGTTGACATCAGAAGCGGGGATAAGCCAAGGCCGACGTTCACCGCGTAAATTTGCAACGCTACTCGTGGGAACTTAATTGAGCTTCTCGAAGAATATAAAGATTGCTTCGCCCGGGGATTACTCGGAGATGCCCGGATCGGATCGATCCATCGTCGAGCACCGGCTGCCAACCAAGCCCGGTTTCAAGCCATATAAGCAACCGCCCCGAAAATCTACAAGGATGAAGTATTGGCCGATGTGAAGAAGGAAATCGAAAGATTACTTGACGCAAACTTCGTTCGGCCCCGCGCATATGCGGAGTGGATTTCTAACATCGTCCCCGTGTATAAGAAAATCGAAAAATGAGAGTTTGCATAGACTTCGGGGACCTAAACAGAGCTACTCCCATGGATGGATACTCCGATGCCTATTGCCGATTTGTCGATTGACGCCGTCGCGGCACAAGGTGATTAGCTTCATGGATGGCAACGCTGTGGTACAATCGATCTTTATGGCAATAGAAGACATCTCGAAGACTCGCCTTTAGATGTCCCGGTCATATAGGCCCGTTTGAATGGATCGTCATGACATTTGGGTTGAAAACTGCCGTGCAACCTATCACGGCCATGAATTACATTTTTCATGAGTTGATCGGCAAGACCGTGGAAATCTACATCGACGACGTGGTGATCAAGTCTTTAAGTCATGACACCCATCCGGAAGATGTGAAGAAGACCCCGGAATGCACCCGAAGCATGGCTCGAAGATGAATCCAAACAAGTGTGCATTTGGGGTGTCACCGAGAGTTCTTGGGGTTTTTGGTCCACGAAGGAGGGATCGAAGTTGGCAAAAAGAGCATGAAGGCCATTGATGAAGTCGTTCCTCCAACCAACCTCAAGGAGTTGCACCACCGCTTCGGCAAGATCAACTTTGTGAGAAGGTTCATCTCAAATTTATCACAAAGGTGTTGCCATTCTCTCCGTTGCCAAGCCGAAGAAGGATCGTAACTTCACATGGGGCGACGAACAACAAAAGGCTTTCGAGGAAATCAAGCAATACATGAAGGAGCCGCCAGGGCTAGTTCCTCCCCACCGAACAAGCCTTTCAAGTTGTACGGGCGCCGATACCCAAACCATTGGGATCGGCCCTTATTCAAGAATTCGAAGGAAGGAGCGGTAGTAGCCTATCTTAGCCGAAAACTACTTGATCCCGAAACCAGTATTCGGCTATAGAAAGATTATGTCTTTGCGTATACTACTCGTGTACAAAGTTTCGCACTACTTGTTGAATGCCGAATGCACTTGTACTCTAAGTTTGATGTGATAAAACATATGTTATCTATGCCAATTTTGAATGGTCGTTGGCAAATGGATTTTAGCTCTATCGTAATTCGAGTTGAAGTTCGAATCAGGAAAAGCCATCAAAGGTCGTGCATTGCCGATTTTATAACCGAACACCGTGACCCTTCGATTGATCTCGTTTGAAATTACCCCATGGGCTCGATTCTTTGACGGGTCATCATGTGGCAAAGGCGGGGGAGTAGGGATCCTACTAATTTCTCCCAGAGGCGAGATGTTCGAATTCGCCATTCCTATACAACCCACCGTCACAAATAACCAGGCTGAGTACGAGGCACTGCTTCGAGGGCTTCAATATTTGAGAGAAGCCGGGGCCGTTTTCGCTGAAATTTATGGAGATTCGAGTTGGTCATCAAGCAATTGAACGGCCGCAAGACGAGTGCGAGCGAGGCGCCGAGGAGTTACTACGAGGAATGCAGAGAAATCCCGAAGGGCTTTCCACCGGTAACCCTACAAGACATCTCCTGAGAGCATAACGAGGAAGCAAACAAAGCCGGCTCGCAGCGCCTCCGGTTATAAAGAGAGTCAAGAAGCATTTGCCGGCGAGGTGAGCGCACCGGGGACTCGATCTCACGAAGATGATTGGAGGAAAGAGATCGTTGATTATTTGAGAGATCCATCCCGAAAAAGTCTCTAGGAAGCTCGTGCATAAGGCAATCAAGTTCGTTCTTCTCGATGACAATTTATTCTATAAGTCACTAGATGGAGTAATCGCTACGATGCCCGGGGTCCAGGAAGCCAAGAACATGATGAGCGAGGTGCACGATGGGATATGTGGAGCGCACCAATCGGCCTATCGCATGAAATGGGTTATTAGGGGGTGGCCGGATGCTTTTGGCCGACGATATTAGAGGACCGCTTGAGTATTACAAGGGGTGTCAAGATTGCCGAGGTTCGGAATATTCAAAGAGTCCCCGCATCAAGATTAAATCCCATCATCAAGCCATGGCCATTCAGATGGGCCGGGGTATAGACTTGATTGGCCAAATTAATCCACCATCTAGCAAGGGGCATAAGTTCGTGCTTTTGGCTGCAGACATTACTTCACCAAATGGGTTGAGGCAATCCCACTCAAAAAGGTGACGTCGTAAAACATGATCGAATTCGTCAAGGAACACATCATCTATCGATTTGGGATTCCTCGACGATTACCACCGACCAAGGGGCACACTTCGTGTCATTGGAATTCCGTAGATTTTGCCGAAAGCATGGGAATCAAACTCGTTTAATTCTTCTCCATATTATGCCCAAGCTAATGGTCAGGCGCAGGCTTCCAACAAGATCATGATCAAGCTTATACGTAAGAAGATCGACCGTGAGCCGAGGAGATGGCATTCGTACTCGCGGAAGCGCCGTGGGCTTACCGAATGGCCCCCCATGGAGCTACAAAGACTTCTCCTTACGAGTTGGTTTACGGGCATCACGCGATCTTGCCCCGGGAAATGCAATCGTAGTCAAGGAGAGTAGTGGCCGCAAAATGATTTGAGCTCCAAGGATTACAAGGGCCTAATGATGGATGAGTTAGAAGATTTGCATATGATCCGTCTTGTGGCCCCGGAAAACATCGAGAAAAAACAAGCCGCGGTCGCTAAATACTATAACAAGAAAGTAAAAGTAAAGCAATTCACGTAAGGCGATCTAGTTTGGAAAGCGCCACCGCCGATTGGAACTAAATACAAGAATTCGCAAATGGTCCCCTAACCGGGAGGGGCCTTTTCGTGTGGTCGATGCGTTCCCGGTAATGCATACATATTGAAAACTTTGCTAGGAGAGGAGTTTTCCGCCGCAATAAATGGAAGATATCCGAAGAAGTATTATCCTAGCATTGAAATCGATCGATGATTATACACATCTCGACACGTAAATGTACCGGCGCTCGTGAATGAGGCCGCCTTTAGAACAAAAATCCATGAACAAAAGAAAATGGCCACGCCCGATGCATTGCCCTTAGCTCAATACTACACTACAACCGGTTTCTTGCAGATTACACATAGCAGCCCAAGGTCAAGTCCCCCAAGGGAGGGAAGCAAGGCGTGGAGAAAGAAGCGAAAGTATGATTCAATCTTTTCTTTACTTCTTCTACGTCGCTCCCTTCTCGCTTGCTCCAACCACCGTGACGGCGACTTGGAACGCACGAGGATGACCACGATTGGCGGCCTCTACCAAGCTATCCCGTGCCGCCTTCAAAGTTGCCGCACCTGCCGAGACATCCGGGGCAAAAGAATCAAGGTTAGGGGGCAAGAAATCCGTATGCAAACATGAAGGGGGACAAGCGTTACCCCCTACTAGCGCTTCCGCCGCCATACGACGCTCGCGTTCGGCTTGGCGCCGAACGGACATGTCCCCGAGGTCACGCTCCGTGTGCCGGCACGGCGGCGCAACTCGATGAATGACCCTTTGCTCAGCGTGGCATCCTCCGCCCTCAGAGAAGAATCGGAGGAGATGTACTCAGAACATCTTCGGCTCCGATGACCTCTTCAGAAGCAAATCAAGGCCGAAAGAGGCAGAGGGAAAACATGAAGCGCAAGATCGTTGAGGACAAAGAGTAGATCAAGAAAGAACTCACTTCGAATCGTACGCTTCCTTGACGAGCCGCTCCCCCGAGGCCGTTCACCCTTGTCCATGGCGTTGGGGTTTTTTCTTCAGGCAGCAAAGGAAGGGACGAGAAGCGATGGAGGAGTGGCGAGTGGATTTGCCAGCACCCCACGGGCTATTTTATTGACCAAGGAGGCGCATCGGGAGTGATGATCCAAGCCAAGACACACCGTTGGGATACCAAGCGGCAGGGGTTCCACCGAGTGCGAAGGGTTTTCGAACAAAGATTTCGCGGATTGCCGAATTGGGATCCTTGTGGATCTTGCGCCAAGGGGCGCTTGTTTGCGAGCGCTCGCTAATGACAGCTCCCGCATGCATTCGAAGAGGACAAGTTCACGATGCAAATGCGAAAGGAAATATCACGAACAAATGCGGATTCCAAAAGTTCATCATATATGCCGACATTTACACATCCCTAGTACAACCGAGTCAAAGAGTCCGTTCAACACAGCATCGGGGATGGGTAATTTCGGCAATGGCGGCGCCGTGGCCGGCGAGGCGCTCCAGATGAGCTCGATCTCGCCGACATCCTCCCCGCGCGCCGCCCGGAAGCCACGCGGCCCGGTGGAATGGTCGACGTCCGTATGCGTCGCCATCGCAGCCAGTGCCCAAGGTGGTGCCCGCACGAACACCATGGACGGGCCACCCGCCAATGCGGCGCTCCACCGCGCCGGGGCGCTCCGCCGGCGTGTCGCCGTGAGCGCTCACCTTCTCCGCCACTGGCCCTACCGCCGCGTTTAGCTGGTTGAGCTCAAGATCACGGCCGCAAAGACAAACAAGAAGGGATTAGCATCAAAAGCCGGACTAAATCAAGAATCGAACCATACCATCAATGGCTTCCACAGCCGTTTCCGCCGGTCCTCCCACCTGTTCGCCACGCCCGCTTTTTGGAGACGACCTCCAAACCAAGACGAGACGCCTAGCTCCTCCTTGAAGCGAATAGCGTCTCCGCCTTCCCCCGTACGGCCCGGGGAGTGGCCACCGGACCAAGAGTCATCGAGAAGGGGGCGATTGGCGGCGCGCGGGCGGATTCCACCGAATCAAACCGAAAAAAGGGAGATGATTGTCAAGGCAAAGGAAGATCAAAAGGAAGATCGACAAGGAGAAATTGATGATCATCACCGCCGCGCGCATTGCGCCGCTTCCCTCGCCCTCGCCGGAGGCGCGGCGGCGGCTGAGGCGTGCGCACCATTGCGGCTTGGGGATGTGCACCGTTTGCAAGAGGGCCGCAGATTGGCAAAGATTCGAGAGCCAGAAGGCTCCGGGTGGAGAGCTAGGGGCACCTATGGCAACATTTATAGGCCTCGGCAGGTAATTGTGGCTTCGAATCGTGGCTGTGATCGTGGCGCACGTCCCAATAAAATCGAAGGCGAGAGATTTCTGACCAACCCGCCTGGGTCGTTTGGAGTTCTAAGCCGAAACGCGTGTGGGTCGATGGTTTCGCAAAAGGAATTCAAGGTGTCGTTCGCGCTAGCGTTTCACTACCGAATGGGTCGTTCGCATCACATCTCAAAGTACGCCAAGGAAAGGAAACAAATTGCAAAGGAAATATTACAAAAACGACCAAACCCGTATACATCAATAAGAACATTCAAGCGTTAAGGAGTTTTGCAAGTGCGTGACGAACATTGGATACTACCACGGGGAGTTATCCAAGATCTCCCGATAATCCTTTTCGGGCATCGGATAAGCCGCAAGCTCGCATCGCACCGCTTTACTCCTGCAATGTCCGATTCTGCTCCGCTCCGGCCGTGCATTAATCCAGGGAGATCGGCTATTTTCTTCCGGTCACTTTCCATCTCCGCCGACAGACTTTTTCAATTCCGCCTCTAGAGCAGCCTTTTCGGCGACCTTCGCATCGTAAGAAGCTTGCAGTGTCGCCCAAGGCATCCTTATGGCTTTTTGCTTGGGATTGGATCCCGTTCATGGCCCGTTCACCACGCGTTTCCTTTTCAATGGCCGAACGGAGCGCAATTTCCTCCAAGTGCGCCTCAAGGGAACATAGAAGGGCTCTAAGTCGTAGACGGACGACGTAAAAGCTCGATGTCATCTGGGGAGTTTACGCTAATGGGCTCAAAAATCTCTTCAAAATGGCGAAGATCATTGAGCCGATCCCCTGGACGTCTTTTTCTAGCCAGCCGCAATTTTTCGAGCTTGAGCAATACCTCGTCCTCGGCAACTAACGGGTTTATTTCTTTCGTCACACCAGCCGATGGGCCCTCCGATGGTAAGCTCGATGACGACGGGCGTGATCCCGAAAACAACACCGCGAGGTGAGAATGCTAGGACCAAGGTATCAAGATTAAGAGCAGAATTGGATACCTCATGAATGTTTTCTTGAGCGAGCAATCGCAGCACGAAAGAAGCGTCCCGAGCGCAGCCGAAACGTCGAAGTCCCGGGAGATGTCGATGCGCCCATCGCGTGACTCGTGAGTTTCCTCCGGGGAAAAATTGGATCCTCCTTTGTTGTGTGGCCATTGTTGCTTGGCCGACAGAGCGATGGCATCCTAGGGAGAGTTTGGCGCTCCAGTGGAGTTGGGGGGATTCATCTCCGGAGAGCGACCGGCTTCCGCAGAAGGGGATGAAGATGAAACCTCTACCGGGATGGGCAATTCAACCCGGAAGGGCTCGCCTCGCTGAACCACCGGAACATCTACGAGTGGTTCTCCAAAGCTTTCTCTTCGCAAATGTCCAATTGAAGGGATAAGGCGCGCTCATCCTTGAGAAAGAACAAAGAAAGCCATACCAAAGGATGGGGCATCTAGTAGTATTGGTTCCGAAGAATGTTGGGCTCTAGTCCGAAATGCACAATGATATGATCCATCAAGAACAAGAGTTACCTGACCGAGAAGGTGAAGGAGTTTACCTCAACCAAGATATTTTTTGACAAGCCTCTCCTTTAGCGGCGGTGAGGGGGAATCGCATGCAATCCTTGCCTCCCCGTCACCAAAGAAGGTAGAGAGGCCGGGACTAAGTGGTAGCATACCCGTCCACCGGGCCGCGCCAGGTTGTGGATTTAAACCCCAATGCCGAAATCGGGCCTTCTGCATTATAAGCCATTGCCCCGGCTCGAGGGGCAGGGAACCGTGTCTTCCGAGGGATGAAGATGAAGGTCGGACCATGAATAAAAGTCCGACCAAGGGGCTCTTGTGTTACCTCAAGCCCAGCAGGAAATCGGCACCACTCTCCGTACGCAACACATGAACAAAGTTCACCGAAGATGTGGTCATGGAACCCTGACACCATGAGTCAAGGTGGGGTGAGCTATGGTTGCGGCACAAAAGGACATGTGTAGGAAAAGTGAGGGACCGCACACATAGCTGAAAACTCGCCGCATCGCATCGCTTCCTTGATTTCCTCCCCCGGGCTTGAGGAATTCATGCAGAAACAATTCAGGGGCACTCGGCCGCATCCAAGTTGCCCCGGCCATTACGTTAGGCCGGTAGTACTCATAAGTATCGCATCTCCGCCTTCCTCCATTGAACTCGGCTACTGAATATACATGGGAGGATTATGATATTAAAGATTTCTATGGATCTCCCCATCTTGATGGCTCTGTGGCTCAAAAAGGAGAACTCGACAGGAAGGTCGCAGTGTCATAGCCTAGATAAGGGAGCCAAAGAGGATTGGGGAAGCTCCTTGAAGAACAACTCGAAGAGTTAGGTGATGTCCTCGCCGAATGATGACATGTGAAGCCTCGCTTCTCCATAGCTGGGGCATCCTCTCGGTGACTTGAAGCTTCTCCTTCGTGGACTGACCAGGGGGAAGAACCCGGAGCTCAAGTCGACGCCCTCACAATCTGGTGCATGTGAAGCCGCAAAATCAAACCGAACAAACCACCAAGGGCCACCGACGCACGCTATCCTCGGGCCGGCATACACTGGGGTAACTCCGCTCCGATGAAGCATATGGTATACACTGCCCAAGAGGAATTTTCCTAGAGGAAGGCGATCGGGCCGCCGGCCGTGATGGGATCGCCACGGCGATATGATTCAGAGTGGGTTCATTGGCTTTGCCATTCAAGACAACCTCGCATAACCACAGTTCAAGAAGGCTCGTATTCAACTTCGCCAAGGGGATTATCTCTCTGCGTTTCAAAAATATAATTCTCTTAGCCGTTCCCTGGCTTTACCCCGTTCGCGCGAGGAGTTCTCAAAATTCCAAGGCCGAACGTAATCTCTATGGATGTCGAAGGCCTGCGGATCATGTACACATCGGCCAAAAGTTGGATATCGGGCCATGCCCAAAAAGGAAGGCATTGACGCCACTGACCGAAGGGTACGTCGCTATCGTAAGATCTTCATTCTCGGGCGTCTCGGCCTACGCATAACTCCAAACATTGAGCAATGCGGGAGAGTATCCATTGGTCAATCCACTCTTATCCGCGAGAATCCTACTGCACCAAGTCTTCCACCTCGCGATTGGGGGCAAAGGCCGGCTTCTGAACGTATCTTGCCACCGAGGAGGTGGAGATAAAGCTACCTTGAAAGGGATTCTTCCGAGATTCACGCAATGAAATCTCGAGGGTCGTGATTCCCTTCGAGACCAAGATAATAAGACCGCGAATTGGCCTCAATAGGGATCGAAGGGCAGTAGACTCGTTCCTCGGAAGAGAGCGGAAGAAGAAAATTTCAGAAAAATTGAAAACCTAATGCCGAACAAAGGTTTGGAGGGGTGAATTTACCCGAACAGACTTGGTTCCGAGTTGCCATTGGAGATTCGAGTTCGGAACGAAGGGGATCTAGGGTTGGATCTCGGACGAAGAATCCGGCGGATTGCGAAGAACAAAAGTTGACAGTGTTTGGCTCAAAGATTCGTGGTAGAGTCAATTGTGGAACAAAATTACTTTTATCCCACAATTGAAGGGGCATGTGTTAACACCAAAATCCGGTAAGGAGTATGACATGTGGGTCCGATTCGGAGAAGAGTCCGTCCGGTGGAAGGAAGGATATCTTCGGAGATTTTCGGCAGTAGGATCCGCTGGTCGGCTATCCGCTCCGGCCCGGCAAAGGAACAAGGGAGCCGATTTTGCGGGATTGGACGCGTGACGTGGCTCGATCGTGGGAAGCGAATGGATGGACAAAGCGATCAAGTTTAGTTAGGCAATGAATCCATTCGCAATTGTAATCAGCAGGTATAAATATGATCCCCGGATGTATGTAAAAAACACGTTCATTCCTCAATACACACCGGCCTTACGCCAAACCCTAGAGTCCCTTGTCGTGTCGTCGAGTTCTTCGAGAGGGCCAATCGATCCGTCGACCTCCGTGAGTACCGGCAACCTTGTATCATGTCTAGTATCATGCGGTGGATTTAGATCCGATGCAAGTAGTCTTGTTACCATGCTTCGTGTCATGCGGTAGATTCAAGCTTGGTTCAAGAGGGTTTCTTGTTAGATCATGAGCCATGCGGTAGGCTAAGGTCTAGCTCGAAGCTAGTTATCGGCTCTATTGGATTTTGGCAAGATCCAATAGATTCATCATCACTAAGGAGCGGTCATCCACCGACCACCGGGACGCTCCCGGTCCTCAAAGTGGGTGTCCACCGAGATTCCGTTGGAGAACCGAATCCACCCGAGGTGCCCCAACATGTAGTTTATGTCGGTGCGAAAACCCAAGGTGTGGAGTGCTTGGTCGTCGATCTCGACGTTTGGCACAAGCCTCTTCTCAAGATTGGCGAGCCTATCCTCCTCCTCCGCCGACATGATGATGAAGCCGTACGAAGATTGTGTCGGGGGTGTAAGGAGGTGGTGCGGTTGAGCGAGTCGATCGTCGTGGTGGCGCGGGTTGCTCCTCCGTGTGCCCACGAGGTTCGGTGAACCTCATGGAAGTGCTTCTCGCAGCCCTCATCCCACCAAGGAGGAGAGCGTCGTTCCTCCTCGGTGGTGCCGTGTCCGTCTCCATGCTCGGGAGACTCGGAAACCGAGTGCCTCCTCGAAGACGTGGTTGATGACGGCTTGGACGACGACGAACTCTTCTTCTTAGAGAAGAGACTTGTGGTCTTCTTCCACATGCTTGCTGCACTCTCTCTTCAACTAAAAATCCGGGTTGCAACCGGTAAACTAGGCACTTAAACTCTTTGCTTCGGATGTGGACTTTGAGTGGATTAGGGAGGTGGATTTTTTTCTTGAGCTCTCAAGCTTGGGTGGTTGGCTAAGTCTACGGAGGTTCCGAGCACACAAACTTGAACACACAAACAAGGGAAGGAGAGGGAAGCTTGCTGCGCAGAAGACGGGCGCCGGGGGACGCCATTTATAGGGCGGGCCGGCCGGCCTAGGCCGGCCGGCCCGAGGGGTGCTCCGGCTCCTCCTCGGCGCGTCTTTCTCCCAGCCACGATCATTTCACCTCTCGCAACTTTCCCCGCCCGCGTGCTCCACGAGTTGCACCGCCCAAACGCTCTCGTCCACTCCTTTTCTTGAATTATTGGTCCTCCCACTTGATGCTCCATGCTTTGGGTCATGTCCATGCTCCCTAGCTCCACTTGCTTCACATGCCACCATTGAAATCCTGCAAAGTTGATGCTTGCTGCCCACCATGCTTGTCCTTTGCATGTGGAATTGGTGAAAGTTGATAAAAGGGAATCCAATGGTGCATGCATGATTAATTCAAACTTCATTGCCTCCATTTAGGTGTGTTTAAGGTTAAGCACTCCTCTAATTCGAATTTTAAAATATTTTTCAGAGCCATGCAAGAGCTTGAGCATAATTTTGGAGAAGTTTTTAAACCATTAAAAACAGATGTAAGTCGAAAATATTTTTCGACTACGTCGATTTTGGTCTTACCGGTAAAGTCCGCTTTCATCGGTTGAGAGCGAACGTTTTCCCGGCTTGATCATGGGGGCATAGGTTTAGGTTCTAATTTTGGCTAAATAAGAAAGATTTTGAATAAAACAAAATTAGAATGGGCTTAGAAAAATTCTAATCCTAGAGAAACCAAGGATAAAGATTTTTAAGACCAACCAAAAGCTTTGATTTCTAGGTTCACGCGAGTCCTACCACGTGCTGAATTTTTATAACACTTGAATATAAATCGTGGCTCTACTCGTGTGGTTTTAGCATGAAAAATAAGCCAACCTCAGCACCATAATGAGGGTGGAAGGTTGAGCTAAGGTTCTGAAATTATTTGGTTGAGGGGTTTCTCGAAAAGAAAAGAATCAAACAAGCACATAGGAGGGTTCATGCAAAGGGTTTATGATAAAGCAAACATTCAATCAAGAATTATGTCTCTAATATTGTTCAACCACTTCTAAGTCTAATGTCTTTGCGTAGTAAAACTCAAAAACTAAATTATTAAAAATACTCGAAAAACCCGGGATCGGGTTGTCCTCCCGTAGCTTATTCTTGACTTGACTTGACGAAACGGGTTGCCTCCCGCCTAGCGCTTCGTTTATAGTCTATAGCTAGACTTCTTCACTTGATTACTCCGGATCAACGCTCTTTGCGGGCGTTGCAATCTTGGGTACCCACTTCCGCACCATCTTGGGCGCGGGCTTGTCTTTTGGCTTGGCCGGCTTAGTCATTTTTTTGGTCTTCACGGGCGGCTTCTCTTCCTTTGTCTTGACGGATGCAACACCTTCTTTAATTTTCGTTACGTTCACTTTTTTCGGCTCCTTCTTCTTTTTCAGCCCCTCCGTTTGTTTTGGTTCTATCTTCACTCCAATCATGTTGCATGCCTCAATCCTTGGACGGAACTTGAAGGAACTCCTTTCTCCGTTGATATCGAACATGATCTCCCCCTTGCCAACATCAATAGTTGCTCCCACGGTCTTGAGGAACGTCCTCCCTAGGATGAGCGGCGGCTTCTCCCTCTCTCCCATCTCGAGCACAACGAAGTCGACGGGGATGAAGTGGTGTCCAATCTTCACGGGTACATCTTCGGCAATGCCCAAGGGATAGCGAATGGAGTTGTCACCCGCTCCAAACATATTCCCGTAGGCTCCATCGGTAGGCGTAACTTCTCGAACACATCCCTCGGCATGACACTCACACTAGCTCCAAGGTCGCATAACGCCTTCTCGAAGTTGAAAGAACCAACCGAACATGGAATTGTAGGGCACCCGGGTCTTTTTGCTTCTCCGGCCCATAAGCAATAGCTGCACTACACTCCTCGGACATCTTGACATGATCTACCCCGAGTGTTGCTATCTCATATTTATTTGCAAGTATGTCTTTAAAGTAACGAGAATATGTAGGTACTTGTAGGGCATCTAGTAACGGCATGTTGATGCTAAGTCTACGCACAACTTCCACAAACTTCTCAAAGTGGTTGTCAAGTTTACCTCGGAAGTAGCGTGGCTTGAGTTGCGGTATCCTCGTGTCATCTTCCGCATCTCAAATTCGGGTTCCTCGGTGACGATCCCCGTAACCTTCTCTTTAGCAGCTCCTTCCACCTCGGTGGACGGTTTCGGCTTTCTTGCTCCCGCGGTACGTTCCGGATCTTCGGTCTCCTTCCCCGAACGTGTTTGAATGGCCTTCGCCGATTCGGGACATTTGGGTTGTCCCGAAGCTTCCCTTCATCATTAGTGAGGCGCCCCGCAAGTTGTCCAACTTGCGTCTCGAGCATCTTCATCATGTTGAGCACTTGATGATTGGAACTTCCGACCTCCGTCACTTTGCTATCGATGTTCTCCAACACCTTGTCTATGGTCTTGAACTTGGTGACGGTGTCCTTGTTGATCTTAGCTTGCTCATCCATGAACTCCTTCAATTGTATCCGAAGTGGAACCGCGTTAGGAATAGATGAGCTTGCATTAAATTGAGGCCTACCTTGCCCGTAGCGGAAGTTCGGCAATTCTCCCCTCCTCATGTAGTCGAGCACTTTGGCTTCCTCCGGACAATCTTTGCGGACATGGCCATACTCTCCACATTCTTCGCATGTGGACCTTGCTTCGGCGGCCTTCAAGTCTTGAGCCTCTTTCTTTTCTATCTCCATCTTCTCCAACCTCCTCATGAGCGAGTCGATCTTGCCTTCAAGTATGTCTTCCTTCTCCACTTGCAAGATTCCTTTGACGTTCCCCATAGGTTGAGCCGGGTGTAGGCGCCGGATGACGCCCACGTGTCATTATCCGCGACCTTCTTGAATAGCGTGAAAGCTTCCGTCGGTGTAAGCTCGATGATAGATCCTCCCGCCGATGCATCGATGATCGTCCTTGACGCCATGGTGAGTCCTTGATAGAACTTTTGCGCGAGGTCTTCTTTCGGGAACTTGTGATGTGGAACCGCCGGGTGTACTCGTTGAAGCGCTCGAATGCCTCCGAGATAGTTTCGTAGGATATTGAACAAAGGTGGCAATCTTATTACGCAAGCTTTGAGTTTTACCCGGTGAGTAGTATTCCTTCATGAAAGCCTTCATCAACGTGTTCCAATTTTGCACCGTCTCCGCCGGTTGAGAGTGGAACCATTGCAACGCCTTCCCGAGTAGTGAAAACGGAAAAAGCCTTGCCCTCATTTGATCTTGAGTCACCCCCTCCATATTGAAAGTCTGACATAGTTGAATGAATGCTTGGAGGTGAAGGTTCGGATCCTCTTTGCCGGTGAAGGGTGAATGTTGCACCATGCGGATTGTTGAGGTCTTGATCTCGAACGGTCTTCCGATCTCGTCGAGGTTCAAGATTGGTAGGTCGATGATGTCTGGGGTGCATAGCTCCCCAATCTTGCGTTCTTCCGGTGGTTGGTCACCCATCGGTGGACGTCGGTTCTCCCGCGGACTTTGAGGTGGTGAATTCTCCGGAGATTCCTCGCGATCCTTCGTCTTCCGACTCCGAATCTACAAAATCCAGCTTTTTAGCTTGATGTGCTTCGCGTCTCCTTAGCTCCGTAAAGTTTTTCGGATCATCCACAAAATTATTGGGTTTGTTGGAGAGGTAGCCGTCCATCTCCTCGTTAGGGTTAGCAATAAACAAAATATGCAAAAGAAACTAGAAAACAAAACAAATCTATAAAGACTAGAGTTAGACAAACTAGATTAGATGTATTTTGACGATGATTGAAGCTTATTAGATGCAAAAATAAAACAAAATCAGTACTGAAAATTACAAAAAAAAGCAATAAAAAATCAAATCTTGATCACTTGTTCCCCGGCAACGGCGCCGGAAAAAGGGGCTTGTTGACGGTTAATAATTGTATCAAAGTTCGTTCGTGACTCGCAAGCGTACAAGTCTCCCGTCGTAGTCAAGGGACCCTTCTTCCCTCGAGTGGTGAACCCAAGGTATCGAATCCGTGGAACAAATGTGTGACGCAAGAATTAATCTATTAAAGCCAAGTAATCTTCAATAATCGATAAAAGACCTAATGCATCTAAGTAAAAGACACAAAACGAATCTAATCTACTAAAAACCGGAGAAAACAAAGTAAGATTAGGTAGATAAACCGATCTAGAGGGATCGGGGTAAGCCTTTCGTTGAAGTTCCAAGCAAAAGAAGAAGTAGCAAATCGAATCTTAGTAAAAGCCTCTTTAAATCGTGGTTTCCCGTCCAAATCCGAAAACATCCGCCTTTCGAGACCCCCGTTCTGTCACAACGTATCCCTATTCATGCGGGGAGCTTAGGGCGAGTCAAAAGACAAGTCGAGATTCTTTCGGAAGATCCGGCGTGTACCTCTAGCCACCGCGGCTACAAGAACACCCTATGTAATCTATCTCGAGAATAGAATTGGAATAAGCAAAGCCGATCGAAAAACGAAATCTTCGAGGAAACACTTGATCGCTGAGAAAAGATTCAACTTGATAATTCAACTATAACAATGATACATACACAAGATCACCACCGGGATCCTTCCTTGATCTTGCTTCTAGCTCGGGAACTCCGACGTGGTCTTCCTTGCAAGGTTCCCACGTCGGCTAGGGAAACCCTAGTCAACTAGCTCGACCCTCTCCTCTCCTAGATGGTGTCCCTCTCTTCTCTCGCTTCTCGGCGGCCGAAGACGAAATCTTCTCTCGCGTGGCTCTCGGTCGGGGGACTATAAATAGCCCGATTAGCGCTAGGGCAAAGGACGACGCATTTGGGCCCTAAATGGGCTCGGGCCGACCGGACCGGGGCCGGCCGGCCGGGGCCCATTTAGGCCCGGCCCCGCGGCTCCTTTGCCCGAGGTCGGTTCCCTTGCTTCTCCCGGATGCTTCCCCCTTCGCATACGGGTCCATGTCGTCGGTTTCTCTCCGAATTGGACTCAACTCCTTGTCTTGGAAGATTCGACACTTTTCCGGTCGGGTCCCCGGAGTATGTCGTCTTCTCGGATCAAGTCCCCGCTTCTTGGAGTTAGTTTTGCTTCATTGCATGACTTGTTCGGGGCTTCAAGGTCTTGTCATGAGGTGCTTGATGAACTTATCCCGAAAGTCTTGCATTCAACACTAAATCCCCGCATAAACATTAAACTCCAAAAACGACATGCACACGTGAACTTGTTATACCACGGGGGTTAGTACCAATGGATAAAGTATAAAACTCATGCCAACACCGAAGGTAAACTCATGGCTAGGTTGACGGATTTTCACCGTCAACAAACGACATTGTGAATACCAAAATCAGTGCCACCCGAATAAAGTCTTAAAGGAAACATAAATAATGAGTTCTCGCAGTGGATAAAGATGCCTCCACATGCAGCCGACTGAAGACACGCACACCTAGAACTCCTGGAAATCACCGGGATAGTCTTCAAAGTTCTCCCAGTCTGAGCAGCAATCCGAGCATTGTAGAGACAAGAAAGTAAACAAGCGTGAGCACGTGACGTACTCAGCAAGAGGGAAACAACATAACATTCAAGGCCATATGGTGGATGGCTAAGGTTCAAGTAGTTTAGCATTTTAGTGGGTCAAGTTTTATTATCAACAAAATTACTAAAGAGTGTAAGTTCATACCAACCCAATTAATGAAGTAATAGCATCATAAATAAGAATAGAACAACAATTTAATGTTTAAATTCCATAATTTAGTCATGTGAGGGTCCAGGCCGCTCTTGACCGTGAACTTGGCTAACTAGTTAGTTTTACACTCTGCAGAGGTTGTACACTTTCACCACAAGCAGCGTAAAAGCTCCGAAGAACTTTGAACCTAACCATGCGGTGTTTGCAAGGCACCATACCACACTACCGAGGTGTGGTTGCATAGGGACGCTACATGGCCTTTACAAAGGTTCCCTAGCAAGTTATGTCCCACAAGGTCCGGATCAGTTAGCAAGGCATAAAGTCCCCTAGCAGGTTGATACCCACCATAAAAGAATAACTCACCCAGCCCCTGCTAGAGCGAGTCTATACCCCACAGAACCGCTGATCCCTTGTCCTTATCAGGTAAGATCACCTCAAGCTAAAGTTCCTAATTATTCAGCCAAGACCATTGCCCATTAGTTCTTGTGGTTGTACTGTTTTCCTGGGTGGTTCTCCATGTTCCGATTAACATAACATATGTGGTCATGTAAAGTAAAACAACATAAAGCGGAACATAAAATATAAAAGTATCCATGTTGATTAATACCATCCCAATTAAGCATGCTAAGCCAAATCTATCATCAAGATTAATTGTATTAACCTGTTTACAAGGCAAAGGTCATAAAAGACTAGGCATGATCCTTACTAGGTTTCCGTCAAAGTTAATGCAAGCAAGAAAAGTAAATACAGTGAATTAAATGCATGTTATGTAGGACAAGTGGGCATGAATCAAGGGAAACTTGCCTTCAACAAGACTCGACTGCTCAAACTCTGGCGTGTCTTGATCTTCAAAGCCTTCGAACGCTTCACTCTCTACGCTCCACAATAATCACATACAAGCAAACAACAAGAATAAATAAGAAACAATCACCAAATAGTACTAATAGAACTAAACAAAGACGTAAAACTGTTCTACTCTTCGAGACGATCGCGTGGACATAAAGAATGCTAAAAACGGAGCTAAAACGACCAAGATATGCTTAGTTGAAGATGCAAGGACTAAACTGATATTCCGAGCCTAACTAAAAGGTATCTAAAACTGCGGGAGGGTATTTTTGTGAAATCCGAAAAGCTCAGGGGGTTTTCTGCCAAAACGCGAGGTCACGCCGGTTTGACCGGTATTGACCCGGGCTGGCTCGATCTGATCCGTTGGATCTAGATCTAACGGCTGCTGGCGGCGCCGACTTTAAGTAGCGGCGGTGGATCGATCAGGGTCGCCCAATCCTGATCTATCAGCTGAGATCGCACACGTGTGCGCACGCGGCGGCGGGCAATGGCTGACGGCGGCGAACGGCACGGCGGCGAAGCTCGGTGAGCTCTCCTCGGCGACTCGAGGCGCGGGGACGACCACAAGCAGCACGGGCGGCCTTCTCAGCTTCTTGCGCGACTCCGGGGCGACTTCTCGACGGTGCGGCGGCGGCGACGGCGGGGGAACGGCGGCGGAGGCGCTAGGGTTCCGGCGAGCTCAGTTTGGGTGCACAGGGCAACGTCTTGGGTTCCAGGTGCCGCGACTCTGGGGTGGCGGCGCCTTAAATAGGCCGAGAACCGACGTAGGTGTGCAGGCCCAAGCCTAGAAGGCGGGACGGAGGCGATTTCGGGCGGCGGTGGGGTCGGACTCGGCCGAGTCCGGCTAGGCGGCGGCGGGCGCGGGAGAGGAGGCGGCGACTTGGCGGCGACTTGGGCCGGCTGGTGGGCTGCTGGTGGGCTGACGACGCTGGGCTACTTCGGCGCAAGCGAGCCAAGGCAGACAGTTGGAGGGGTGCCGGCGGACTTCAGGCTGCTGGGCCGCAAACAAAAAACAAGCTAGAAATGGGGAAGGCTGAGGGAGAGAAGAATAAAAGGTTTGAACAATTTAAAAAGAGCACAAGCAATTGAATTCAAATGCGAATTTGAATTCAACCAACCTAAAGCAATGCACCAGCATGAATGCAACAAATAAATCCTATAGTTCATTTATTTTATTATTAAAAAATGTAAATGCCTAAAAGAAATTAGAAACAACCTTATGATCCTTAAGAGCAATTAAAAAGGTTTCTAGCCAATTTTAATAAAAACCAAAATTTGCAAAAATTAGGGTGTTACACCGATCAACCGCTACAACCGTCATTCCAAGAGGATCATGAGCGTCACCAAGCGAAGGCGGTCCATACCATGGCTTAGAGGTGGGTTGGTCGCACCTAGAGGGTCGGCCGCACCTCCCAACCGCCATACCAACCAAAACCGACACAAGGAACCGACCCTTAACCGCCCTATGAACAAGGATTAGGAGCGTCCAAGTCAAGAGGCGGTGGATCATAGGGCCGGCCGCACTTCTTGATCCGGCTGCACCTATGAAAATGGGCCCACGCCCTCAACTGACCTCACTTACCTATAAAAGGAACCTCACGCCCGCTAGATTTAACACCCCGCGTAGGAGCATGTCATTTCCACTCTTTTGTTCACTTGGAATAGGATTAGTGTAGCATGAGAGTTAGAGTTGAGTCGAGCAAGCCTCGGGGTTCTGGAGGAGTCTTCTTCAGAGTTCCAGCGTTGCTCTTGTATCCTTTATTTGTTTAGACTCAAGTACAATTAAAGTTATCTTTCTATCTTACTTTTCGAATCAATCACATTCAGCTTTTACTTTGCTCTAGAAGCTTTGTTCTTGGTTTAGACTAAAGTTAGTTTTGTCTTGGTTAGCATAGTTGTAGCAAACATGGCCTCATATGCCATAAGTTCGAGTTTGATTTTGGTGATTCATGACAACATGATCATTGGGACTAACCTTATTGTTTTAGCATGTCTTTGTAGACATTTCTAGGTCCCAAGGATGCAAGAAAACTACATAAAAAATGAGAAAAACAAGGGTCAAAACCAAGCAAGAAAAGAAAAAGAAAAGACATTGTCGGATGATCTGACGGTCCCTCAAATGCAAGCGTCGGTGTAATCTTCAGACGAGTTGGTACACAGGGTGAAACCCTAGGTACCGTCAGATGAACCGACGGCCCAGTTTTTAGTCGTGTGGGACGAGTTGCAGAGGAAGAGCAGAGAAGACAGTAGCACCTGATGATCTGACGGTCTAAGTGGGGACACCATCAGTCTATCCGACACTCAGTTTGAATCAAGACAGAGACGCACCAAGACGAAGCCTTCAGCACCGGATGATCCGACAGCTTGGTAAGGGTAAAGCGTCGGTCTATCCGACAGTCGATTAGAAGCTAACAGAGGTGACTTGTATGTGGGGTCTTCAGCACCGGATGATCCGACGCACCGTCGGTGCATAGCGTCGGAGCAGATCATCCGACGGTACCTTTTTCAGTGGACGTTAGCCAACGGCTAGTTTGATGCCTTGGGCTATTTATACCCCCTCCACTCACCCATTTGAGGTATGCTTTATGTATGTGCTTAGTTCTAGGCTTAGCTTAGAGCTGAGTGAGTGCAAGGTTGTGCCAACCTTGTGAGGTGATTGTTGAGTGAATCAAGTTGTACAAGGTTCGCCAAAAGCCTTGGGGCCTAAGTGGCTCACCGGCAATTGTCATTGACCCTCCGGCTTGGTGTGGAGCGGCGAGGACACTTTGTGCGGGGGACGTGGAGACCCCCTTCCTAAGTGGAGAAGCTCCTTAGTGGAGGCGGCATCAAGGTGACCAAGGGAGCTTGGCAAGTTCCTAAGTGGCTAGCCTTTGTGGCGTGTCAAGTGGTGCTCTTGGGAGAGACTTGGTGGCCGGGAAGCAATACTCTTGTGTGAGTGCTTCAACGTGGACTAGGGGTGGCTTACTGCCTACCGATACCACGGGATAAATAGCGCATCAAGAGTTTGCTTCCTCTCATCCCCTTTACGTTTCCGCATTTACTCTATTGCAATCTTGGTTGCCTCTACTTTTCTAGAGTAGTATCATGCTAGGATTGGCTATAGGTTGCAAACCTTCTTTTGGGATGGGAGTTTCACACTAGAACAATCCTAGTTGCACATCTAGATAGTATGTTCTAGTTTACCTTTGTGCAAAAATAGTGAAGCCATAGGTTAAGGTTTTAAGTTGCCTAATTCACCCCCTCCCCTTCTTAGGCTAACGAGCATCCGATTCCTTACAAGTGGTATCAGAGCCGGGACTCACTCCCTTCACAAGGAAATGCCAATTCGATTGGTAAATTGTGAAAACCGGCTCATTGGAACGGTTAGGCTTCACTACCTAGTGTGTTGCTCTATAGAGGAATGAAAGGGGTGCATACCATGGTATTAGGAAGGAAAAGCAATTTGATGTAATTGCTAAGAGTGTCATTTTGTCCTCACTAGATGTAGGCGTTTTCAATAGAGGTTTTACCTGTGAAAATGCTCATGAGCTATGGAAAACCATCAAGGAGCAAAATGAGGGTTCACTAGTAGAAAACCTCACATCCATGACCATTTCCCCGTGACCATTTATGTATTGTTCATAGATGTGTAGCCTTCAGTGACGATTTACATAATTTGGTCACAGACGAGGTGTTACGCCGCCAGGCCACTAAGGAATAATGACGAATAGGAAAAAATGGTCACATAATAATAATCCTATTGGTCACAGTTCACACCTGCCTGGCCTTTCTTCCCCGCAGCCCGCTCGTCCTGCTCGGCCCACCAGCCGGCCACCTAGGCTGGTGCGCAAGCGGGAGAAGGTAGTCTTGGACGGTGGAGGCGGGCCGGCTGGGGGTTATGGTCTTCTTTCTCTTTTCTTTTTCATCTTTTCTTTCCTTTCTATTTTCTTTATTTTGTAAACATTTGAATTCAAATTTCATTTACAATTTTGATTTTTCCACTCTTTCTTTCTTTTTGAATTTGATTTACAAATTCAATTTTCAAAACTAGTACGTGGAAGTTTAGGGCAAGAAAGGATGGTGAGCATGATAATTTTAGGAGATACTTTTTCCTAATTTTTCTAAAATCTTCCGTGCCAACTTTTCTAAAAAAATTATATTTGTTAAATACAAAAAAAATTTGCCGCCCGCCCGTCCGAAGCCGGAGCCGGCTGGTCATGCTCCAAATACCTTTTGTGAAGCAACCACCAAGTTTGAGATTTTTTGGAATTCGTTTGGTACTTTTTTCAAATTAATTGAATTTCCACGCGACTTCGCTCGGTAATTCTGTGTTGAACTAGGCCCACCCTCGAAAAGATCAGGAATGGCGCCAACCTTCGCCACAAGGTCCTAGGAAACAAATACATGTGGAGGTCGCTGCATAATTATAGAGTTTTCAATGTATAATTCACCATATTTTGTCTCACACAACACGAAAAAAATATAAAAATTAAAATAATTGTCCAAAAAATGTATGTTCTTGTGAGGGACCGTATTTTTGCTACAAATTACTACCAAAAAAATCTCAAGTCATTTCAAAAAAGTTGAGTGCTATGTAGTCCAAATATAACAAGTCACTCACATAGTTCCTCAAATGGAAATTTGACCTACACAAAGTTTGTTAGTCTCGACAAGTTATGAAACTTTTGTGTTCAAAAGATTTTCATCTGAGTTCATTTCGTGTTTCGTTTGATTGAGTTTTCACCGAGTCAAACTTGGATTTTAAAATTTGAATTGCTCATGTTTTGTTGCACGAAGAAATGATTGAATCCAACACCATAACTTGATAAACCATGATTTTAAAAATTTTTGGAAGAAGAATCACCTCATTTTGAGTTCGTATGAGGGAGAACGACTAGTTACAAGTTTTAATCCAAGGAGAAAAAGAAAAATCGATCAATTCATTCCAGTTCGTCACGTGTTCATGAAGAAGGACTGATTTCTCTTTTTTTCCTCGGATTAAAAATTGTAACTAGTATTTCTCCCTCATATGAACTCCAAATCGATTGATTCTTTTTTCCTAATTTTTTCTAAAATCAAGATGTTTTACTCAGTGCCATTTGTTTGTATCTTAATTACAATTTCTTGATCGCTTTTCATACAACATATCTTTTCCAACTAAAAAGAGAATATAAAAAACATGTTTTTCATAATAATTGCTAATATAACTTAATATTCTCTAATGTTATGGTCAACACAAGGTTGCAACAAAATTTGAGGTGCCCATGAGTAAGAAAGTATTTGAGTGCGTTCAAACTTTGAAGTTTAAGTTGAGTTGTATGAAACAATGTGATGATCTAGCTAGTTTATGAACAGTGTATACTCCAATTTTCACAAAATCTTATGAAACTTTGTTGTCAAGCTTGTACATTGATAAAATGATCCTATGCCAATTTACATAATTTGTTGATAAGTTTTATGTATTATTATCATTATTTCATAACAAGGTGACTAGTACAAGTTTGAAATTTCCTACAAGCCAATTGAATTTTTCGTCAATCTCCTAGATGTGGCCTAGAATGGACCATAGGCGCCTAAATATAATTTTTTTTCGAATTTTTTAAAATTATTAGGTGCACATATAGGTCAATTTTGAATTACTTTCGGTAAACACGTAGAAATTCATTTAAATGATAGAAAATAGCAAATCCACTCGAAAAATCTTGAAACTCCTAGATGAAAACTTGTATCCATACCGTTATATATAAAAAATATATTTGTACATATAACATAATTATTTTTTAGTGTTACTTCACAATGGTGCAATAAAAAGGAAAAAGAAAAAGAAAAACAATAAACAGAGAAGCCCATGTCGGCCCAAATAGCCCAACGATTTGCAGCCATCGATCGTCGATCCAATAATAGTATTTTACATATGAAAATGAGTTTTGTCTATAAGATAATAACTTTTATGTGTTACTTTACAACGGTGTAATAAAATGCAAAAGAAGAAAAAGGAAAAGAAAAAGAAAAATGTTAAGCTTCAACACAGAACTAAGCCCGTTTCAGCCCAACTGGCCCAGCTATTATTGACTATCGATCATCAATCCAATGGCTGAAATCGTGTTTGCTTCGTATAAAATTATCCCGAACCCTAGAACCTGTGTTCCACTCCCTCCCTCCCCTCAGCCTCATCCCGTCGCCCCCACCCGCCCGCTCCCTGTCCCTCCTTAGATCTGCCGCACATGGAGGAGGGCAGGGTGGGCGCCGCCCATCCCACCGCGTAGCTGGATCCTTTTCCCTTGCTTCTCCCACCCCCACCACTTTTCCCTCGTTTTCCTTCCTCCCCCCTCCTGCCGCGCAAACAAACCCTCGCCCACCCCCCACCGCCGTCTCATATCACGGCCCCCGAACCCCGCCCGCCTCCCCACCGCGCGCCGGCCTTCCGATCCGCGGCTCCGCACGTGCCCGGCCCCGGATCCGCAACCTCCCATGGCGGCGGCGGCCTGCGCCGCGACCGGCGAGGCCACGGCGCGGGCGGCGCCGCGCCGGCACCGGCCGCCCGCGCCGCCGCCCGGCGAGTACCACAACTTCGGTGCGCCCGCGGACGCCGGCGAGGAGGTGGTGGAGGCCGTCGTCCTCAGGACGCCTGTGAGTTCCAGGTGGCTGCTGGTGGTGCCGTGGTTCAGCAGCAGAGGAAGAAAGTTCATCTGTGCGTGTTTCGTCCTCATTACTGATGCTGTTGAACCACTATTCAAGTAGATATGGAATCAGTTTGTGCATGACCGATCCCTCCCAGAGGTTTGCATGACTCTTATTCAACATATGGATCACATGTGCTCTTCAAACTAATAAGATTGCATGAGCATGTACTGATTTTACTTTGTTTAGGCTATTGCTGTTGGCTTGAATGTCGTAAGAGAGATCTGCATGAGGATGCCTTTGGTAGGTGCCTTATTAGCCCTAATCATTTTGGGTGCCTCAAACTGTACTTTTGTCTGCAATGCTACTGGTTAGACATCCCTTAAAGTGCTTGGATTCTTCGGACTATCTTGCTTTTAATAGTTGCATTTGTATGTAACGAATTCCTTGTGTTCAACCGATTCGGACAAGCGGAGGGAACATTTGTCAATTTTTTTTTGTTTTTTATTAATGATGACCGATAGACCGAAAAGCTTTCAATATTTGTGCTACCGAAATGTAACCATGTCAATAATTGGAGAGCAATAAACCCGTGAACTGTTTTATTTTGTGGTTGTAATGATTGCCAATTTTGTGGTGATTGTTTTTAATTCATCCTGTTCTTGAGCATATACACACTTATTATCTTTGTTGCCTTGTCTTGCTTACTTCATCCACTCATCCGGGAAACCTGCAGATGATGAATGAGGATCTGCTTCAAGATCTCATTTTATACAAAAAGTCACATGAGAAAGTTGTTTCCATTGATGCTCGTTCTCTGATCACTTTGTTCAGAGAGGTCAGCTCCTTACAACCTCATTTGCGCAGCATTTTGTGGGTGTCTGCCATGTTGGGGCTGGCATCCTCTTAATTTGCGCAGCTCAAACTGACTGTGTGGTAGTAGTCCGGTTGCTGAAATGTAGCTTTGTTTGCCCTCTTGATTGGTTGAACCTCCCCATGCCATAGGTTGTACCCTTAATCTGCCATGATTTTAGCCTTTGGGTTACCATATAACTTGAAATTTCTATTTCAGTGTAGTACCATTTTGTTGATGTTTCACCTAGGGCTAGCGAGAAAGATGTCGAGCACCCCAACTTCATGCGGATTTGTAAGCCTCCCCTCTCTCATCTCTCTCAGTTTGCCATTGTCTATCCATTTCTTGATCTGTAGATTGCTAGTGCTCTGATCCTGTACAAAACGAAGTGTGCTGTGTGAAGTAGTAAGCCCTCTTTTTAGATAAACAAGAGTTGCCAAATCAATATGTTGGCTATGGAAAATGCACTGTGTTGGGTTTACATAGGATGTTGATAGAATTGAATGCTAGTTTGTCCATTCTTACTAAACTTCCAAAACTTGTTTACTTGCCTGCCTCCATAGTATGTTGCTTCAGACCTTGATGTGCTTGTTGAATTAACAAAATGCTCTTTGTTTGCCTGAAAAAACTATTGCCAGAAAGCCATGGTGCTGTCAAACTTATTCATTTTGTATATGGTCACTAGGAGCATCAGGATGCATGAGTGTTTGAATTATTAATCTTTTGCAATTTTACTCGAATTTTGGTCCATAGACATGTGTTTTCCGAACCATTGGTCCCGAGCATTCTTAAATTGAATCAAACTCCTTTTTAATTTCATATGTTTGCAGTTTGGAGTGGATGCTTAGATCGTCTCGGTGGTGTACCAGGAAATCACCTAGTCTACTCCGTCCATTACAAATCACCTAGTTAGGTTGCTTATTTTTTTCTCGAACACAGCTAGGTTGCTTATCAGCAGGATAATATTTTGTGACTTGCTTTTCAGATTGGGATCTAAATGCAGCAAAGAACAAGCAATTGGAGAGATTCGTTGGTTGAAATAAGACTACCAGGAACAAGCAGAAGCCAGAAGTTTTTATTATTGCTCTTTTATATTATTTGAGATATTGTACCTATTTTGATGCTATAATTAAGATAAGATATGAGGCTATTGAATTTTTGGGATCTGTAGCTTTTAAAGTTTTGGTGGGCTGAAATGATTCCGGCCCATAATTTTTATTTACTAAAATAAATTTGGACTCAATCACTTTTCTAAAATCAGCCCATTTTTAATGGCCCATGAATGAAATATATGTACACCTCAGCAGCCATGTGACTGACGTCATCATCTGCCACGTGACTGCCATGTCATTTGCCATGTGACTGACGTTATCATTTGCCACGTGGACCAACCATAGAGCGAAACGTGGAGCAACCAGAGCGCGACACGTGGACAAACCAGAGTGTGACACGTGGACAAACCTGAGTGCAACACTTGGACCATTCAGAGCTCGACACATGGACAAACCGCAGCGCGACACGTGGTTCTGTGTCAAAGAGCCACATCATCATATCCATGTCAACACGTGCCATGCCACGTCAGCAGTCAGCATGGGCCGTGCCACGTGGCATCCCCTTCCGTGACCAATTTCGTGACCATTTGGCTTGGTCATAGAAGAAATACACTTCTATGACGAAAAACGTGTTGGTCATGGAAAAGTTCCACTTCTATGACCAAAATGACCGATTGGTCATGGTAGACCAAATGTGATGGAGCTTCTGTGACCAATTCAATTTGGTCATAAGTTGGTCATAAAAAAGTGTTCCGTGACCAAATTTGCATGTACCGTGACCAAACCGTTTGGTCATTGATGTTGAGTACTGTACTAGTGGTTCAAAAGAAGTTGCTAATGAATGCTACGGTTGTCTCCTTGAGGAATTCAATAGCTTTAAGCAACTTGCTAATGAAAATGCCGAATCTATGTACTCACGCCTAAATGTGCTTGTCAATGAGATCAATTCTTTAGGTGTGAAGGACATCACGGACTTGAACATCAACCGCAAGATCCTTTAAAGTCTTCGGAAGCCCCATTATGACTTGGTGAAGGCAATCATCTACGAGAAGAAGCTCGAAGAATTGAAGCCATCTCATATCTTGAGCAAGATCATGGCACATGAGCTTCAACTCATGCCCAAGTCAAAGAAGGCGTCCCAAGAAAATCCCCAAGAACCATCTTCTCCAACTACAAGCCATGCTCTCTCAAGCTAACAAGAGATGATGTTGAGTAGGATGGCTACTCATGGAAGCTCAAGCGAGGATGATGGTGATGATGGTGACGATGGAGATTCCTCAAGTGATGAAGAGGTTGAATCCATGGTGGCCGAGTACGTGAAGAAGATCTTCAAGTATGTGAAGAAAGTCAATAAGTACGGCTACAATGTCCACTTGAGAGAAGGGCGTCATCATCAACACATCAAGTTCACCAAGATCGAGCACAAGCCTAAGAAGATGGTGGTCAAGGAAAGGAGACCAAGGCAAAGAGCAACTATCACCGTCCGTGAGTGGACAAGTGGTGGAGAATCAAGTTCTTCTAGCTCAAGTGATGAATCAAGAAAGAACTTCACCACCCGCTTCATGCATGTCCCTCATCATCACCACACATGTGCCTTATGGCCCAAGGTATGGAAAGCAATGTAAGTGATGATGAATTTGACACCACCTCTCTTGATGATCTCGTTGAGCTAGTCCATGAGCAAAAAGGAATGCTTGATAAACAAGCTAATGAAATTAAAGAACTCAATGCTCTCAATGATCTTAGTGCTACCCTTGCTACAAATTATGAACATTTGTTGTGCAAATTCAAATTGCTTAGCAAGGAGTGTGAGGAGCTAAAAGCTAAGCTTGAGAGCAATGAGACTAAAACAAGCAATTCCTTTGAGCTTGATGAACCATCTATCCCTTGTGCAATTCCTATCTCCAAGGTAGATGCTTCAACTTCTTACATTGATTTAATTGATGAATCTTGCTCACCATCTTGCAATGAGAATGTTGTTGTAGAAACATGTGATTATCTCATAGGCAAGGAAAATGATGAGCTCAAGCAAGAAGTAAAATGGCTCCGAGAGAGGTTGGCAAGCTTGATGGGCAAGCGCAAGAACGATGAGGAACAAGTGGACATCTCTCAAGACATGAAGAGCAAAGTCCAACCTTCTCAAGATAACCGTGATCCCATGGTGAATAAGCTTGAGAAGGGTGCAACCGTGACTTGCTACAAGTGTCATGGAGAGGGGAACAAGTTCTACAAATGCCCTCAATTTGTCAAGAAGATGGACAAGGGCGAGAAGAAGAAGTTGAAGCCCACCATCAAGAGCTCCCTCATCTACACCAAGCCCAACCGCAAGAACAAGACCAAGAAAAACACCTACGTTATCAAGAAGAAGGCAAATGGCAAGGTGGTTTCACACAAGGTTGGGAAGATGAAGGAGGAGCGGGGTTGGAACCAACCAATTTGGGTGCCCAAGGAAGTTATCACTAACATGAAGGGGCCTCAAATGGTTTGGATTCCAAAGGCCACTTGAAGGCCATGAGATTGGGGACTTGGGAGTCTTGGCACAATCAAGATGAGAAGATTCAAGCCGATAAGCCAAGCTTGCAAGTTTGACATGTGTTGCCCAAGTTCCCCGGTTTAGGTAATGGAAACTATAACTCATCTCATGTATCATTGTAGCTCCATTACCTTGTTTAGGTTGCATTTGTTGCAATGTTTACATATGGTAGGTTGCTTGTGTCATGTGCTAACCCATGAGCAACTTACATGGTTTTATTAGTGTGTAGGAAAGCTACACTTGTTCTTTCATGGTGCATGTTTTCATATATATCTCTTTGCATCATGAGCAAGCTATAGGGTTAGCTTCCCTTTTGTTGTCATAAACAATGTGCATACATTTGGTTGGTGATTCAAACACTAAATGGACACATTTAGGGGGAGCTCATCCTATGGTTTGGTTATGGGACTAACATTGTTTCTAGCCTATCTTATGTAGTCCCTTGACGACGCTTTCCGGTGCGGTACTTCATTCTAAGAGAATGCTATTTCACTCTCAATGTGATCTAACATCTCTAAAAGAGTGAATATAGCAATATGATCTTCATGCTATTGAGTCATGTCCTTGCGAGCTTATGTCTCTATATAAGTTCAAAGGCAATGTACTCATACATTCCTAATCCTTGTGGTACCCCAAGTGTCTTCTATGCAAGCTTCTTTCAAGTGGTGTCACCTAGTGATATCATTTCCAAGTGGCTCATCTCAATGTGGTGCCAACAAGGTAGAGAGGATCAACCCCCGGAGGTATGCAATGATTCAAAGACTACAAGTGATATCTACAATTGGTAATGTAACAAAAACCCATTTGTTTTATATCTTGTTCTTTAAGCTACCTCCTTGCATGATATGCTCTAATCTTCCTTATCTTACAAAGTTTGTAGTTGTGCACTTGTTTCTCACTACCCTTGTATTACAAGTGGTATCCTTTTGTGCACACACTTAGGGGGAGCTTAGTTTGTATCATGCCAGCCTCATGAGCTTGTGATCCACCTTAGTTATTCTCACATGTGGTATCTTCACTGATATCATACATATGGATCATGGCTCATGCGGCTTTCTCCCTTGCATTTAACATTTCTTGTTTGAGCTATGGTTGCTAGGTCTTGCTAGTTTCCTTGGACCTCTTTTGTTTTGGACTTTTTGGAGATTTTATTCCAAAGGGGGAGAATATGAGACCAATGCAAGCTTGTGGCTTAAGCTTACAAGTGGTTTCAAGGATGTGAGATCAAAGGGGGAGAATGTAAACATGAAGATCAAAAAGGGTAAAGTTTGATCTAAGGGAAGTTTGGATGATGGTAAGCACCCAAGCAAGTGTAAGTGGTTCTAATTATGTCAATTCTTGCAATTTTATGCTTGCTTTGGTTGTGTTGTCATAAATCACCAAAAAGGGGGGAGATTGTAGCGAACATGGCCTCATATGACATAAGTTCGAGTTTGATTTTGGTGATTCATGACAACATGATCATTGGGACTAACCTTATTATTTTAGCATGTCTTTGTAGACATTTCTAGGTCAAGGATGCAAGAAAACTACATGCAAAAATGAGAAAAACAAGGGTCAAAACCGAGCTAGAAAAGAAAAAGAAAAGACACCTTCGGATGAACTGACGGTCCCTCAAATGCAAGCGTCGGTGTAATCGTCGGACGAGTTGGTACACAGGGTGAAACCCTAGGTACCGTCGGATGAACCGACGGTCCAGTTTTAAGTAGCGTCGGACGAGATGCAGAGGAAGAGCAGCGAAGACAGTAGCACCGGATGATCCGACGGTCTGAGTGGGGACACCGACGGTCTATCCGACGGTCAGTTTGAATTAATATAGAGACGTGAAAAGACGAAGCCTTCAGCACTAGATGATCCGACACCTTGGTAAGGGTAAAGTGTCGGTCTATCAGACGGTCGATTGGAAGCTAACAGAGGCGACTCGGACGTGGGGTCTTCAGCACCAAATGATCCGACGCACCGTCGGTGCATAGCGTCGGAGCAGTTGTGTCAGAGAACCTCAACGGCTAAGTGACGTGGGAGGGGCACAAGATGAACCGACACCCTGGAAAAATTAGCTTCGGATCAACCGACGGTACCTTTTTCAGTGGACGTTAGCCAACGGCAAGTTTGATGCCTTGGGCTATTTATACCCCCTCCACTCACCCATTTGAGGTGGATAGATTGTGTGGAAGTGCAGGGAGTTCAAGACACATTGAAGATCATATCCAATCCATCCAAGTGTTTAATTGCTCATCCTTAGACTTGCATATGCTTTGTGTATGTGCTTAGTGCTAGGCTTAGCTTAGAGCTGAGTGAGTGCAAGGTTGTGCCAACCTTGTGAGGTGATTCTTGAATGAATCAAGTTGTAAAAGGTTCGCCGGAAGCCTTGGGGCCTAAGTGGCTCACCAGCAATCGTCATCGACCCTCCGGCTTGGTGTGGAGCGGCGAGGACACTTTGTGCGGGGGACGTGGAGACCCCCTTCCTAAGTGGAGAAGCTCCTTAGTGGAGGCGGCATCAAGGTGACCAAGGGAGCTTGGCAAGTGCCTAAGTGGCGTGTCAAGTGGTGCTCTTGGGAGTGACTTGGTGGCCGAAAAGCAATACTCTTGTGTGAGTGCTTCAACGTGGACTAGGGGTGGCTTAGTGCCTACCGATACCACGGGATAAATCACAAGTCAAGAGTTTGCTTCCTTTCATCCCCTTTACGTTTCTGCATTTACTCTATTGCAATCTTGGTTGCCTCTACTTTCCTAGAGTAGTATCATGCTAGGATTGGCTATAGGTTGCAAACCTTCTTTTGGGATGGGAGTTTCACACTAGAACAACACTAGTTGCACATCTAGATAGTATGTTCTAGTTTACCTTTGTGCAAAAATAGTGAAGCCATAGGTTAAGGTTTTAAGTTGCCTAATTCACCCCCTCCCCTCCTAGGCTAACGAGCATCCAATTCCTTACAATAGCTCTCTTAAACCCTACAGTGTTGTGGTCGTTCCTCGCTCGATCTTCAGTGTTTCACCGGAGAGAGAGACCTTCCTTTGTGGTACCCGGGGAAAGGTTCTTTGGTTCGTTGCGAGCTCGGTTCTCAGAGCTTACCTTAGTCTTAGATTGGTATCCGACGCAATGAAATAGTTGTGTTACCCTAACGAGGTGACAGCTCCGGACGGGCTCTGTAGTCCACCACGTTAGTTCGGGCCAGTAGGATTTAGTGCGTCGTCATCCTCCCTTCTCATCCCAGTCTAAGGGTGCGGCTTTAAATGCCCCTGCAACACTAGAAGAGCTTGTTGAGTTAGCTTTTCCTTGGTTATCCTTTGCTTTAGCCCATTGCCTAGAGTTGACAAGAATAGATAGATTGTGTTAGGATCCTTTCTTGTCTTGTTGTCCTCCCAACTCACTATCCTCTCTAGTCTTTTATCTAGATCTCCTAGTGTGTGTCAAGTTATCCCCGAATACATTTATTCGTTATCCCCCTCTATAGCTCTTTGCCAAGTCTTGGTTATTCTCCACCATTTACTCGATCATCTTTGTCGTCATGCCTCCCTTGGGATAATATAAATCGACAACCCAAATACCACCGGGTGAAGTGCTACAATGGTAATCTGTGTGCTTGCGGACCTTTCTGTGATCGTGTGTTTTACCCCGACGTCCCTTAGCTCCGTTACTAATGTTGTGAACCCGGCGGCGACGCTTGTACGCGCCAGCAAGCATTTCTGTCACTGTCGCCGTTCATACCATCCCAGTGGTGAGGCTAAGGAACGTCAACAACCACCGCACTCCGCTTAGCCTCGACGCAAGCCTTGTGATCCCGACGCTTGTCCTCCGCTTGGAAGCTTCCGGCGCCCTGTGACCCCAAACCGGTCAGACCGGTTTCCCAAACTGGTCAGGCCAGTTTTGGCTTGACAACCATGCCTAGTCTTCGACCTCAGTTTTGTGGCTCAGATGAGTAACACAGTGGTTTTCTGGAGAACCACTGCAAACCCCGCAAACTTGATGTAGCCTCCGCCAATCACCACTCACCGCGAATTTGATGTAGCCTTCGCCAATCACCACTCATGACTCGACTCACCGGTCTGACAGGTTGGCCTGACTAGTCTGACTGGCGGTGCAAGGCCAGCAGCACCACCTGCCATACTTCGATCTCTCCGAGCCAAAAATGTGCTAACAATGGCCTTGGACCTGGGCATTTGCATATCAGGCTGAAGTACATCATTAGAAGGGTGGTACTTGTCCTTGTCAGCCCACTCCTTAGCCAACCTTTCCTCACACTTTCTCTTGAAGCAAAACTCATCCCTGTGACAATCGCTACCACAATACCCACAATGGAACTGAATAGGTTTTGGTTTATGCTTGGGTTGGGGCTATTCACTCAGCTTCTGTTTTGGTTTCTCCTCACTAGGCTTCTCATCCTTCTTCCCAATGAACTCGTTCCCCAAGTCACTCTTGAACTTGATGGGTTTTTGGAAATCATTTGTTGGGTGTGGAAATATGTGTGGATCTGGAGCTGTGTCAAGTTTGTTTCTCAGTGGGTTTGTCTTAGTTGCATAGGTATTTTTGTGGAAGGTTTTTGGTGGAGCTTGGATGTCACCAATCTTCTCTCCTCCCTTACCACTACACTCTCCAATCTTATCAAACCCAAGCGCTTTCCCATCATAGCGTTTGTATGCCTCTATCATCATCCTAAGTTATGGTTCACGACCTGGCAACCAACCCATCATTTTCCTACAAGCGATCAACATAATGTGCGATCACCTTCATCTTAACTACTACTGGACCTCGAGGAAGAGTAGGCGGAGCTGGAGTCAATGTCGCTTGCTTCGACCATCGCTCAGGCCTTCTTGCCATGGTCGCCCTTCTTCCTTGATCATCACTCATCCTTGTGCTTGTGCCTGTGCTAGTGCTTGTGATCATGTCTCGATCGGTACTTGTTGTCCGTCCTCGACTGGTGCTTGTAGTCTTCCTTGTGTAGGATGCGTGGTCTGGCTTGCCGCACTGAAAGCATGTTTGTGTGGTCTTCCTTGTGTTCACTCGGTTCTCGTGCAACCTCTCGAATCTCCTGGTCAGTAACGCCATCTCGTCTTCTCCAAGCACGTCGAACTATGCTAGGATGCGTTAGCGTACATCCGGGAGGATGCATTAGCGTTAGACTTAGCACCTGAGCCACAAACGAGAGCAAGATTATGGGAGTCAATCGGACTCTCAAAACTGGTTATCACACCGCGGTTCACCTTAACTGACTTGAGTTTGAGAACAACTCGATCACCGTCAGGGTGTCATACTATTGACGGTGAATTTTGGTGCTCCTACATATTCGTTACACTTTGGTTTGACCTTGATTATGCAACAAACCCACCACTAGGCATACTAATGATATAACAAGTTCATCTTCTTATGTGCATTTGGAAGTGTTGTGTTTTTGTAAGAAAAACAAGAACAAAAGGGATAGAGTCACCACAATGACAAAGGAATAAATGAGGAGTTCCGTTCGTGTTCGAGTGCAAGGCGAAATCACTTCCAAAGGTGGCAAGGATAAAGGTGCTACGACAGATCATCCCCGAGGACTAAGACGTAAAGTTCAGACTTCATGCGAGAAGGCCCCCTAACTTGATCGCGGGGATGACAACCTCAAAATGACACAAATGAAGGGGGCCAAGTCCAAAATGCTAAGATGAGCTGCGGGGAGGAAGACGGGCAGGAACCAGGTCGAAAACAACCTAGGCCGACTGGCCTGGTCGGATTGGCCCAGGTCTGTTTGCCTCGATTCGCGTTCCCCTTTGACATAGAGGCTCCTCGGTCTATTAGTAGCCCCTCCTCGGACGGCCGCCACATCCAATCATTCTACCGACACCATTCACTAGAAATCCACCGCCGCAAGGTGAGGGAGAGAGTTGGCTGAGCTCATCGCAAAGATAAATGCCGGCAGAGAAAAGGAAGCATGAGGAGCACTCCAAGCCACTGTCCTAGGGGTGTTCCCAAGCTTCATCACCGCCATCTTCATGGACGACGTTCTCCGGAGTCTCCATCACCCCTATGTGCTTCAATCCTTATAGGATGATGGGGGTAATGCCTCCGTTCATCCCTAGGGTTAGATGGAAACATGATTTGTGATCGCTACTTGAACACAATGCCTTTTGATGCTTAATGGTCTATGTCTATGCGAGTTCTTTATTCACATATGTATGTACAACATGTGGTCTTGTGACGGTACGATTTAGGGAAAAGGCTTAGCGGCTGCATAACTGCCATGAAGCTAGTGTAGGCAACACCCCGTTCATGTAGTAGATGCATGTTTATGATATCCTAAACCCTAGGGAGGGAACACTTATCTACCTTAACCTCTCTCTTGTATCCAACTATTGCCATCAAGTTTAACCTTAGATTCAATCTTATGTTAACTTTGGTTAGATTGCTTTTACTTTAGAATAACCTCTCTTTGGCTTTCCAATCAACTAGATTAGTATATGGTTAAGTGCTAGCAATCCCCTTACTCCGCGGATTGACAAGAACCTTCGGGGTCACCTCGTGGTGAAAAGGGTGTATGTCCGTACGCTTGCGGATCGAAGGTTGTTACGTGTTTCAACCATCAACAAGCCCCTTTTTCTGGCGCCGTTGTTGGGTAGCAAGATAGATTGCTACGTTTAATCTAATATTAATGTTGTTGATTACTAACATCTAACCCTTATTTTCTAGAAAATTTCTTTTTTATTTTTCTTTCTACTTCTTTGGTGCCTAGATGGATTTGTTCACCTCACCATTGGAAGATGAAGAGATGTCGCTAAGGGGGCTAGAAATGCCATCAATGGAGGACATTGAGATGCAAAAATCAGATTTGACGCTTGCTACAACCCACTACGAAGTAAAGCCTAGAATCATCAAGCTAGTGGCCACAAACCCATTTAGAGGATTGGAGGATGACAACCCATATAGACACATTAAGGAATTCACGATGATATGGAACACGGTGCAACAACAAGGAGTTCCGGACACTTGGTTCAAGTGGAATCTTTTTTTTGTTCTCCCTCGAAGATGAAGCGCAAAGATGGTACAAACTTGCATCCGTTGAAGCAAAAGGAAATTGGGATGAGCTCGTGAAGAAATTTCTTTCAAAGTTCTTTCCCATAAGAAATGTCCATGACTTAAGGAGGCAAGTGCTCAATTTCAAGCAAGGAGAAGACGAGGGGATTTATGAAGATTGGGACCGTTTTAACGAACTACTTGAGCAAGGCCCGAATTTGGGATTTTCCAGTGACCTGATGTTGCATACATTGTACTTTTCACTAACCCCTGATTCTTCTCATTTTGTAAGCATGTGTGCAGGTGGTGATTTAATGGATAAAACGATTAGTGAAGCCGCACAAATCGGATAGGTAATGGAAAAGAATGCAACAAGATTGGCAAAGACATTGTCAGGAGGAGCAAAACGACAAAAGCAAGCCCCAGGTGCTTGCTGAAATTTCTGATAAAGATGAACCGGAGGTCAAGAAAGATGAACCGACCATACAAGTGATTAAAGAACCACTTCCTAAGGTCAGCAAAGTCATTTCGCATGATGAAAATGTTAAACTAACATGAATGTATGACGAAGTATGGAGAATGCTAGACCATTGGCAGAGTTCAATCAATCAGATTGGATTCAAGTTGATTTTGCTCCCATATTCAACTACCGAAAGAAGGAGGAGCACCGACACGTCACTAAGAGAGTTGAAGACATTTTTAGTATTAATGATGATATGTTCTAAGGTACACGCTAAAATCTCAAGATATTATTAGTATTAATGATGATATGTTCAAATATTCTTGTTGGACCAATAGTATGAATAATAGTTTAAATTTTATGCCTTGCTCCCTAATGATGAGCTAAGTGCTATGCATGAAACGTATGCTTCTTTTGTTTACACCTTGTCTTGTTGGTCGCATGTGGTGTTAATTATGGACGCGTATGTTTACAATAAGTTTTGTAAATCTCGATCATGCTTTGTGCTTGGTCGAGCTAATGATGCCAAAGAAGCACATGTCGGGAAAAACCCAATTTTCACTAACCATGTAGATAAGGCTTGAATAATGAAAAGAGAAGTCATGCCTAAAGAGTTGCAAAATAAATCATCAACCTCTCCAAGTCCTGCGATGGATGTTGTTGTCTTCATCAATTTTAGAGATTGTTCAGTGGTGTAAGAATGAAGAAAATAATATTTTCATAAGGTCCATCAAATTTCCATTCCAACGTATCAAGAACCAACAAATTTGAAGACCCATGCAATGAGTTATGGAGAAAATATTGAGCATTGCGTGTTCTGAAATTTCAAGACAGATTTCATTGCCGAAGTGAAACAAATGTAACTCTCTTGTTCGGAGTCCGATTTGGGCAAATAAAGACTTGCTGGAAAGGAAATTTTGTGCATTGTGCAATGGAGTAGAGCCTGGGTGTACTTTCTATTTTGGACATTAAGGAAAAATACATGGAGTAAAGGCAGCACCGAAGGGTGACAAAGAAGGAGAAAACAATGATATTAGATACCTTGGGCAAGTCTTCTATATGTGATTATGACAACCCCATCCGAGATAATTCCATACTATCACCTAAACCACTCCATTTGGTCATTAAGCGATAATAAAGAATCATCCCATTGAGTGTTGCCGGGTTTACACCTGGTAAATCACTTGAAAACATAGAGATGATCGAACGTATACATTAAAACTCCCACGAAGGAGAGCCCAGAGTGCCTTACAAATTAACATCGAATTCCCCGTAGTGTCCATTATTACAAACCATGGTTCATGACATGAAAGTAAATGGTTCAGATTTTATTAAAACAGAGGAAGATAGCTAAACGCTACGATAACATCATGGGAGGCCTGTCCCTGATGCAATCACTCGTCATCATCCATCCATTCCAGCTCCCAGCCGGGTGGAAGCTCTCTAGGCCACACATCAGAAGCATTACCTGGAACAACATTTAAATAGCAAGGCTGAGAATACTAATACTTAGCAAGGCTTACCCATCTAAAAGAAAGACTTTACCTCTAACCATGCAAGGCTTTTGGCGCGTGGGTTTGTTTATCAAAAAGCAACTAAGTAGTGAATCCTTACTTCACATTTTGGCTCATGTTCTAGTAGAAGTAATCATTACTAGATAGGCAACTATTGCAATCAAAGTTGTACAAACAATTAATCAAATAATAATCTTCAGAAAGTTCCATCATAAAGGGATATCATGGCCCGTAGATTAAGTAGTCTCAGATAACGGTGAGAGGCCAACAATCGATTGATTTAAACCTTGCAAGATGGACCTAAACACATGGGAGGTGCCCTTACTAAGAGTTCACCAACCAGGCACTTCGCGTCATTCCTCGGATTGGGATCAGATGCTATAGTCTCAAGTACAAGGTTTACTGGGCGACGCCACCAAGATCACCCAGCCTCACACAAATACTCGGGTGGCGAGCCCGGGGCTGCAATCCTAAGATTAATAGCGCAAAGTTCCCTCATCGTCTAATTTAGGTACTAAGCTTACCGTGCCCATTTTCGACAAGTGGCTTAGTACTTTCAAACACTTAATCAATGAAGCTAATGGACGGGAGCCCAAATCCCATGCTCTTACCACATGAGCAATCCATTTATACATATGGTGATTCCATAAAAAAGATCCTATTCTCGCGAGTGATGAACATCACTCGACTTGTACTGGATCCTTAGAGCATAGCAACTAGCAACCTAACATGGTAGTAAAAGATGATAGGTACTTAAGGATCATGCAACTAGGGCTTCAATCATCTCCTGAATGTAAATACACATAAAATAACAATGATAAATTCAGAAGTGTAAATGAAACACATAGGTTAATGATTAAACTGGGGCTTGCCTTTGTCGGCACAAGAAGTCACGAAACTTCCGGACTTTGGTCCAGGTCTTGATCTAGGGACACGTAGTAAACGTCTCCTCCTACTCCCTTGTCCTCGTCAGCCGGTACGAGCGTGTAGCTACAGCCAGAAACTTCTACACGGAGGATGCACATGCAAAGTTTAGAGTGTAATTAATTTAATTTAATCAAAGCAGTAGCAAATAGTCCACAAGGAGCATATGGTTGACCATATTGACCTTCACAACAATATAAACACTTTTCCTTTTAAAGATTATTATAAAGGCTTAATTATCCTCCTCTTTATGGTGATTATGCACACATCTAAAAGAAATAATTAATTTAAATGCAAAAACAGCAAGGAGTTGGTTTTCATTTCTCAAATCATTTTCCTAACCTATCCATAGGGTTCAAGCATTCAAAGAATGAATTTTCCATTTATTTCCCCAACAAGCCAATACTGGTTCCTTCACTTTTATTCAACAAAAATCTTTAAAAACAGCTAAACTAGCACTCACTGGTCTCCCTCACCAGGAACACTTTATTTGGACAGTAAGCACCCAAGAAGGAGCTAAGAACATAAATGTACAAAGCATAACATTTCTAGCTAGCATAAATAGGATAAATGCACACAAAAATAAATATAGCACTTCTGGAGCCAAACTTTCTCCTACATACTCTCTGGTCTAAAACAAACCTAGGAAACCAACAAACACATCCATAACTATTATAGATCTTGATCTACACATTTATGATTAAAAACAAGCATAAATCAGGAATAAATATTCCTAGCAATCAAAAAATCATGATCAATTCAGTAAAGGTGCATCTAGGCATAATATGGATATTCCCAGAAGTAGAGCTCAAAAATCTATTTAATTTTTTCTAAAAAAAGTCATTAAGGTAGAAAAGGCATAACTACAAGATAAATCATAATTAATGATTCCTTCAGTAACTTTGTGCAAGTTTTTGCACAGGGCCTACACATGCTAGTACTCACAACAGATCCAAAAATCAGCTCATGATCATGTGTGGATTTGGCAGTACAACAGATTTAGGTAAAACACATTTTAATTTTTCATACAAAAACTATAACAAAAAAATATATACAAGCTTTGCAAAAGTTGTAGGTCTAGTCACAAGGAGTATAGCAAAATTGGTTTTGTAATTTTAGGATTTTTTATACAATTTTCTATGTTTTTTGCAAGCCACTGGACCAAAACATAAAGAAACTAAGAATCTAATTGCTCAGCAGCCCTTAGAAAGAAAAACTGTACACAACTGCCCCTTGGCTTGCACTTGGGCTCCGGCGATGGATGACGGCGAGGCAGCGGCGGCACGGCCACCGCGGCTCGGATTCCGGCGCAATGCTGGCGAAGGCTAGGCCATGTGCACGCCAGGGAGCTCAAGTGGGGGCTAGGGAAGGGCCTGGAGTCGCTGGGGGGGGCGTCACGAGCGCAAGCGGAGCAGGAAGCTCACCGGCGGCGGACATGAGCTACGGCGTGCGCGCGCGAATGAAAGAAAGGGGGTTTATAGGCCCAACGACACGTCGAGGCGGTTTCGCCCGAGCTTCATGGCCTACAGTAGCGACGACATGGGCGCGGGGGTGCTTGGCGACATGTGGCGGCCGACAGCCAATGGAGAAAGGTGGTGCGCTCACCGGTGAGTGCGGAGAGGCTGCGTGGCACCGACCTAGCTAATTACCGCGTGAAACTGGCCTTATGCGCATAGTACCCACGGCGCCCGGCCTCGGACCGGCGGTCGCAGGCCGTCATCGGTGTGAGTGCGCGCGTGTACGACGGCGGGGCCAACGTGGCGCGGCGTGGCGCGACATCACGCGGGTGCACGCACTCCGGCTGTTTGAATTCCGTTTGGCTTCGGTTGACTCAAGTTTTCTCCAAATTTTGTAACAGAAGTGCACAAACATTTGAATACCAAACTTGCTCACCACACTACCTTCTACAAGTTTTACAAAGCCTCTAGGGGGTTTAGATCAACGGATTTTGCATGAACTGCAGAGCAAGTTTGCAGAATTCTCGGCCCTGGTGAATAGTAAAAGCAGTCATTGACTTACAATTTTCACCCTTTTGCACTCAAAATCAGCCACGCCGCGCAACATGAAAGTTATGTGCCTCGGCAAACTGCACAACTTTCCCATTGGGAGATTTTGAAGTGTTTAGGTGAATTTTGTACAACATGCTAAATGTTCTAGGAGGACGAAGAAGGTCAAAGGAATGGCTAGGGTTTTGACCAAAGGTGGACCAAGGATGTCTAGTGACTTGATTAGGAAGGTCATTAACACTAATTGACACTAAGTAAAAACACAAGGTGTTACAGTGATCAAGCACAACATGGGAAATGAATTAAAGCTGCATGGGCACCTTTTCTTCTTGCATGAAGGGTCATGGCTATGGTCTCCTCAATTATTTGTGCTTCCAGTATTTGTTCGCACTTCTTCAATTGTGAGATGTGAAACACATCATGCACTGCGGACAATCACTCCGGGAGTCGAATACGATAGGCAACCGTTCCAAACTTCTCGGTTACTTCATAAGGGTCAATATAGCGTTGAACTAATTTCCCTTTTACTCCAAAGCATTGTACACCTTTGATTGGAGATACCTCTAGGTACACATAATTACCAACTTCAAATTCCCGGGGAGCTTTAGCCTTGTCATGGTAGCTCTTTTGCCTCATTTGAGCTGCTCTCAAATTTTCTCCAATCACTTCTACCTTCTCTTCGGCTTCTTGTACTAGCTTAGGACCAAATAAGGTTCGCTCACCAACTTGTGACCAATTTAAAGGGGTACGACACCTTCTTCCATACAAGGCTTCGAAAGGAGCCATCTTGAATCTGGCTTGGTGACTATTGTTATAAGCAAACTCTGCCAAAGCTAAGCATTTGTCCCAAGTCTTGTCCAAGTGAATGGCACAAGCCCTTAACATATCTTCCACTATTTGATTTACTCACTCTGTGGGTGATAGCTGGAGCTATGGATTAGCTTGGTACCCAAAGATTTATGAACTTGTGCCCAAAAGTGAGGAACAAACTGAGTGCCTCTGTATGACAAGATAGTTTTTGGAACGTCGTGCAAGCGTACTATGAGATCAACATAGATTTCCGCGTAGCGCTTGGCTGAATAGGTAGTGTGGACATGAATGAAATGAGCGGTCTTGGTAAGCCTGTCTACTATTACCCAAATGGAATTATGCTTCCTAGGAGTGAGGGATAAATCGACAATGAAATCCATGCTTATGTTGTCTCACTTCCATGCAGGAATAGACAAAAGTTGCATTTGACTTGCGGTCTTTAGGTGACTAGCCTTGATCCTTTGACATGTATCACACCCGGACACATATTCAGCTATTTCGCCCTTCATGTTTGACCACCATAAATTTTCCCTAAGGTCTTTGAAGGACCAATACGGCGAACCAGAGAGGGGCAGAGTGAATGGGAGCCGATAAAAATTCTTCTCGAATGAGATAGAGGCTCCAACAAGATGAACTCAGCTTCCAACACACGTCTCCAACTCAACTACCCAAGTTGGTCAAGACCACGTAGCCACTGGAGTGCTACTGATCCTACGAACCAACAAACATCCTTTTGAGCCAAAACTCACCAACACGCACAACGGAAACTTGCATGGCTTGCTGCCTGAGCTACACCGGTCAGACCGATGGTCTGCGCTAGTCAGACCGGTGACATCGATCAGACCGGTGGACAGAGCCGGTCAGGCCGGTGGCTACAACAGCCGCACAACAAATGTTCTAGAGAGCCTCAGTGACTTCTCTCGTCCCTGGAACAAAAACACTCTCAAAACGCAACCTGTACGGAAGAAAAACCCTACACCAAGACTACCAAAACATCTCCGAAACTGCCAAGAACTGACAAGCGCCAACACAACCCAAAGACACACGGATTCAGCAACTCACCCGAGGAAAATCCCACAAAGGGCTCACACCAGTCAGACCGGTGTAACCTAGGCAGCTCGAGATGAACAGAACCCGCGGGTCATCTCCTCCAAATCCAACTCCCGATCTCCCGATTCGCTCCATGGATTCGAACAAGACTTTGGAGATAGTAGGAACACCTCATGGGCACTCCTATCGTATGGACCTCCTGGGCCCACTACTTCGGTGGGTACCAGGACCGACTACTCGGCTTGTGCCACATGGCACCTGATGGCGTGGGGCGCAAGGACTACATCGGAGGAGTACTCGAATAGGAAGCTATACATGTCCCGTGCTGTGTAGAGAACTCCTAGATGTACACAACTTGTACTCTCTCCTCAAACCGACTTGTAACCCTGCCTCCCGGGCTATATAAGGCGAGGCAGAAACCCCTATCTCTCTCATACGCATCATCTTGTAAACACACCCAATCAATCCAGAGCTAAGCAACATACAGGACGTAGGGTATTATGCACCTCGCGGCTCAAACATGTCTAAATTGTGTGCCACGTGTCTTTTCCTTCAAGTTACCGATCTCGGTGAGGCCACATTTATCTACCTCGGGTACTCCCCTTGGTAGGTTGCCAGTCTAAAACACCATTAGCTAGCGCGCCAGGTAGGGGATCTCGACGAAGATCTCATGGCGAACTCGACGGCTTCAGTCCTCATCAAGCCAACTGTCTCCTTCAACCACGACGACACCTTCGCCTTCGGGTCCTGGGTTTGCACTACTGACGGCGCCAGGTCCTTCCAACGCCGCCTCACCATGACACTCAACCCAAGGACCGGGCTCGTGACGCTTTTCGAAGTGATCACGGGCGATCTCGCCGGAAAATTTGGCGAAATTTTGCTCTACAACCTACACGACGACTTCGAGTTTGGATCCGCCTCAACTCGAACTCGACGTCCCCGTGGGCCATCGCATGCGAGCCGGCTACTGATCCATCATGTGCGGACTTCCCACTTCATGAGCACTACTCATACGGCCTCTGCAACGCTAGCAAGGCCCACGCGAAGGCTCTCACTGCGCGCTGGGCCGGCAAGGAGGTCGTCTCCGACTACACCTCGGACTCCAACCCTGGCTCCGGCTACTACTTGGACTCCTCCTACGAGTTCGACTTCAGCTCGGACCCTGAGCCCAAGTCCGAGAACACCACGACCGAACAACCTCTGTCAAGACCAGCCACCGGTCTGGTTATAACATCCACACCCGCTGGGAGATTTGTCTACTGGCCAGACTGCAAGCCTGTAGACCTGACGGACGGGAACTCATGCTGCGTCGCCTAAATCGACTCGCTTCCCTTCCAGGAGGGAACACCACTAGCTCCAGCAGAAGAGCACACCCCAACAGAGGTGGCGACTATCGATTCCGGTCTTGGCACCCCTGATGGCCAAGTCTTCATGGCTGTCGGCGAGACGCCAGGACCTTCAGGGACTCGCCCTGACCGCTACTTCAAAGACATATCCGCAGACGAGCTGTCTGCCAACGCACCTGCTGACGAAACTACCGATGACAAGAACGCCCGACATGAGCACAACAGGAAGCGAAACGAATGGTGTAGACGTCTCCGTGAGAGCCTCCCCATACGGAATCTCACAGAGGCACTTGATCATGTCGAGAACTGGGTGCACACTACCCCTGAATAGTGCCTCATGTCTATCACCACGATAGCACATCAGGCTCAAAGAATGCGCGCGGGTGAAGTCATCGCCAAGCTTGCGGAGGACGCCTACTTCATGAGGGTAGACAACAGAGTCACTCAACAGCCTCCTCCCAGAACTCGTG
Source organism: Cenchrus americanus (assembly GCA_947561735.1). Classification (NCBI taxonomy): domain Eukaryota; kingdom Viridiplantae; phylum Streptophyta; class Magnoliopsida; order Poales; family Poaceae; genus Cenchrus; species Cenchrus americanus. Next base: position 142,204,500 of record OX387240.1, read on the forward strand.
AACACGAAGCCACAAGTCGCAATCCAGCAGATAATGGACGCAACCGTACTCGAGGAGAATAACCGCAGAACCCCAACCGTACTTGGGCATCAGCCGGTGGACCTTCTCAGGGTGGCAACAGTGTCGGTGGCGCCTGCGGCAGTCGTGGTGTTGCGGCTCATGGCGACGCTGGCGGCGGCGGCAGCGGTGGCGGGAGCTCCTCACACGGGGCTGGAAGAAGAGCTGGTGGCGCAGGCGATCGCGGAGGCTGCGGCCACACAGATAGCCACGTCACCGGCGCCTCACGCGGCGGCTACGATGCCCGCCGCAGAATTGAAGAAATGCGACACAACAAGTCCTCCACAGCAGGAGACAACAACGGTTTCCCCGCCTTCTCCTCTCGACTTCGCAATCTACTCCTCCCAGAGAAATTCAAACCTCTGGGGATCACCAAGTATGACGCGAAGCAAGACCTAGTCCAATGGCTCAGATGCTATGCCCTCTCCATCAAAAATGCTAGTGGCAACAATGACACCAAGTGTCTCTACTTTCCCTTCTGTCTGGATCAAGCACCGCTTACATGGCTCGAGTCACTCGACAAGTACTCGAACGACGAGTGGAACCAGCTCATGGACCAGTTCACTAGCAACTTCGCGGGCGCCATGGGACGCTCAGGTACTCACATGGACCTGGCAATGGTGAAACAGGAACAGGGCGAGACCCTACGCAAGTACATGCGGCGCTTCTTCGACAAGTGTGCCACTGTAGTCGATGTCACCGGCAAGGAGGTCATCGAACTTTTCCAAGACGGTCTCTATCACTGTTGCACCTTCGAAGACTTCGGTCGACACCGCCCGAGTTCTATAACCAAGCTCAAGGACATGATCACTTCATGGGCCGATGAAGAAGACAAGGCTAACGCCAAGTATGACGCCATCCGTGGCAAGAGCAAGCAAAACCCGGGCGGTAGCAACAACAACAAGGATCAAGAGGGTCGCAACAACAACTACTACTCGGGTTCTAACCGCAAGCGTAAGCCAGACAACACAGTCGCGACTATCCAGCGCCCTATGAAAGACAAGTCGAAGAAGACCTCTGGCAGCTTCTAAGACTTGCTGAAAGAGAGGTGCCCGTGGCATCTGGAGGGCAATCATACCAGTGAGCAGTGCTACCAGCTCCGGCAAGCACTCAAAGATACCTAGACCGACGGCCTCCTCACGACAAGAAGGGCATGAAAAAAGCCGACGAGGACAATGGCGACTTCCAAGAACCCGACAAGACGGTGAATGTCGCGAAGTGGACGAAAACAGAGACGTGAAAAATGCCATTAGGGTTCAAGTTCAAGTACTTGATACCGTAGTACTTGAGAAGACCCTTGAAGAAGTCGCTCACCGGGAGTGCTAGTCCGCGCTCCACGAAATGGGCGAACATGGGGACCTCGTCGGGTTTCTTCTCCATCGGGTACGGATGTCCCGCGGTGGCGCGCCACATGTCCATCTCCTTCTCCCAGAGGAATCCGCTGTTCACCAGCGCCAGCAGATCTTCAGTCTTCGCTTTGGACTTCTTCCACTCCTTGTTCGGATTAGGGCGTGGGGGAGACGTCGGCGGCGTTGACCCTTCGGCAGATCCCTCCACCTCGTTGCGGGATCTCTTCTTTCTGGCACCAGCTTTTGCGCCCTTGGACAGAAAAGCCTTCATCCTCCAAGAGCACGGGGTCTTCACTCGCATTCGCTCGGGAGCTTCACTAGTGGCGAGCAGCGGCGGCACGTGCGGATTGGCAAACTACAGCGCGGCAGCACGAGTGGGTGGTTGGCTAGATCTACTCCAGCGGCTGCTAATGTGGGGAATGAAAAATCCCTAAGGCTTTCGGCCTCTATTTATAACCTACTGGCAGCGCCGCAACGGCCGGATGGATAAGTATGGGCGGCTGACTCAGCGGCGGTTGCGTGACTCTTCATTTTCTAGTACTCGACGCACTCCATTTTGGGGGCTCGGCTACATCTACTAGACTTCCTGGGTAGCGACAAGACTCCAGAGCAACTCAGGACACATTATACAAACAAGATGACCCTTCAATTCGAGAGGAAGAACTCGACTGAAGGCTCGGGGACTCCGTGCCACATGTCCTTTGGTTTTTTCTCCGGATTTTACGGGATAATCTTGGCAGAACTTAAGATTGACCCTCAGCTTCAATCTGCGATTCGACCTAAGGCTCGGGGCTACATTCTATATGGAATGCGATTCTTCGAATAGCATTTTCCATATGGTTTCTTCTTCAAGACAAGGCGAGTACTATTGAAGACCTTCAAGAGAAGAACTCGAGGACGCTTGAGAACTGCTCAAGAAGACTTCAAGACTACTCATGGATCAGCTGGTGTACCTTCCAGCCTCGGCATGCTTCATGTACTCTTGAGGACTTTTGGCTTGTAGTACATGAGGACGCATGAGGACTACTCGTCAGGGCCATCAAGACTACTCGAAACTATCCTGCTCGACTACCAATTACTCGGGGGCTTATCGTATGGACCTCCCTGGGCCCACTACCTTGTTGGGTACCAGGACCGACTACTCGGTGGGCCCCTGGGACTACTCGGCTTGTGCCACATGGCACCTGATGGCATGGGGCGCAAGGAGTACAGCGGAGGAGTACTCGAATAGGAAGCTATACATGTCCCGTGCTGTGTAGAGAACTCCTAGATGTACACGACTTGTACTCTCTCCTCAAACCGACTTGTAACCCTGCCTCCCAAGCTATATAAGGCGAGGCAGGGACCCCTATCTCTCTCATATGCATCATCTTGTAAACACACCCAATCAATCCAGAGCTACACAGCATACAGAACGTAGGGTATTATGCACCTCGCGGCCCGAACCTGTCTAAATTGTGTGCCACGTGTCTCTTCCTTCGAGTTACAGATCTCGGCGAGGCCACATTCATCTACCTCGGGTACTCCCCTTGGTAGGTTTCCGATCTAAAACACTGACAACTCCATAGCTAAGTTACTGTCTACCAAAACTTGTTGAATCAAGAGCAATCGAAGAAATCTCGCCAAGAACTCCTCTAACCCTAGAACACCGAAAACGCCAAAATCGAGCTCCTTTGCTCTTGGATTTGGGAGGGGAATCAAAGGGAAAAGAACCATAAAGCTCATGCATACACCCCCCACCAAATCCCAAAGAGAAAGGCCTCGAAATCGCTCCAAGAAAATTGCCAAGAAAGGGCTCCGAAAATCACCAAAAGGAACGAACGGGAACAACACATCCAAGCCTTGAGGAATCACGCCGAATCATCTATACATCACACAGAGGTTCAAACAATGTCTAGCTTGCCGCCCGATCATCCATCCCTCTCACAAGATCTCACCATGAAGCTCTCAAGCTAGTCCTATAGAAATCCTAGGGAAAATTGGAAGGGAAAATAGAAAAACCAAATGAGCTAGGGTTCCAAGAGTTGGCTGCCATCCTCTCACTTATTGGGTTATATGGAAGCAACCCAAAAGACTAAATTACCCCTGAGGCCTAAACTAGGATACACACCCACCAAGGGCACTTTGGGAAATTGTCTTCATAACACCATCTAACAGATGCCCAGCGTCCGCAAACTTGCTTATCCTCGACTGAATGACCGATTAGGCGACCAGAGAGGGGGGGGGAGTGAATGGGAGCCGATAAAAATTCTTATCCAAAGAGACCTATGCCCCAAATTCACAACCACATATGCCCACACGAATTTGCCAAGGTAGCGTAGTCACAGTGGACCTACCAACCCTAAGAGCAAACCCCAAACGATCCCAAAGCGAAAGCAAAACTCAAACAACAAAGAACTTAGCAGCTCAGCACGGGACTAGGCAGACTGTCCACAAGCACCTGGCGGACCGTCCGCGAGGCCTGGGCGGACTGTCCATGGGCACCTAGCGGGCCGTCCGCAAGGCATAGGCGGACAGTCCGCGTGGCTGCAACGGACCGTCCGAAAACAACCCTCGAACCTCCAGTACTGCACCCTCAATAACGGACCGTCCGCGATGGGCCCGCGGACCGTCCGCCCCGTCATGAACCGTCCGACACTCTAGTACGGACCGTTCGCGAACTCCGTGCGACAAAAATCCACCGACAAAATGGATCGAACGAAAAGCACGCAAGAACACGTGAAGAACATGACGAACTGCTGGGTGAAAGCCACCTCGCGGACCGTCCGCCAGGGGCGCGCGGACCGTCCGCGTGGAGCGCAGACAGCAGCCCGAACCCGACCTCTCGAAGGTCAACTCCTCCTTCCCACTACCCGATCTCCCGAATCAACCAAGGGATTACTACCAAATCAAAGGTGAAGGTGAAGCACCTCTAGAAGATGCTATGCCTACGAATTTGTAGTCTCAAACCCAATGAATTGAGAGGAATCGAGATTATACCAAGCTCAAGAACAAAGCTAGGTTTCCAACCGAAATCCTTCAATCGGAGGCCGAACTCAGAGTTCGTGGGATCAAGATCAAGCACAAAGATGCACAAGGCGACTATCCATGATTCCCACCAACCAAATCCGAGCCCAAACACCTCAGAATCGAAGGAACAAGCCGCACATGAAAAACCGACGAAAATAGCTTGAAAAAGACACGAAAATCCAACGAGCTACAAACCGGGAATTGACGCAACCATGAAAGCTTCCATTCACTCGGAGGACAGATTCTTTACAAACGAGGGAAAAATCTAACCCTAGAGAGCAAGGAAATGAGAAGCAGTCCGACTGGATGGTTTGCCTGAAACCGTAGAGCTAATATATATGACTCCCCTCCGGGCCAGGCAAAAGACCACACTACCCCTAGCACTTAAGTTGTGATACAACCCCTCAGGGTCAAATAGGTCATGTAGCACTCCCCTTCATCGCACGGCCACGCCGTTGCCGCAGACCGCGTCCTCCCGACGCAAGCCCTATGATCCCGCCACGCGTCCGCCGGCATCGAAGCTTCTCGGCGCGCCTGGATCCCGTCTCCGCCCGCCGAGCCTCCGGCCTTGGTTTTGTGGCTCAACCAAGTAACTCGACGGTTTTCTGGTGAACCGCCGCAAACCCCGCGTGCAGACTCCGGTCGTTAGCCGCTACCCTGCACGGGTCCGGTCGACGACTTCGCCTTGCTTTTCTTGCTATCATGCGGCCCGTACTTGATCCCGCTGGCCACCGGGTCCCTCGAGTCAGGCCTACTTGTCTCTCCATTCCTCGGAGGCCCCGCAAGGCATAGATCTTTCGTGCCCACTCTTCACCTGCGCCAACGCAAATCAAGCCGCAACCTGCACCTGCAATACTCGGCCAAGAGTCAGTCCACACCACGTTGTCAATCACTCATCACAGCCAGGAGCGACCATCCACCGGTCCTCGGACACTCCGATCCTCAATCTCCCCCATGATGAGTGCATTGGCAACACATACAAGTAACCAATTCAGAGAAAAGAGAAAAAGAAAAGAAACGAAAGAAAAACTCAAACAAGTGATCAAAAGGCAAACAAAAGCCAAGAAAACATCACTTGAGTGAGAGAGATCTCGGTCCCCTAAGGCAAGGGCAACGGCTCGACACAACCGAGATAAAATGCTCTAAGGTTACCGACTCCTCAAGGTGAGGCAAAAGGGCTCGACACCATCGGCAAAAGAGCACAACTAAGATTCAGGCGAAAAAGAGCTCCCAAAAGCATCAATGCAAGCTCCCCCTGAACAAATGCATGTCTCCCAATTTTTCTTTCCTCGATGCAAAACTCCCCCTGGAAACGTGAATTGGGTACTCCCCCCTGTTGGTAATGCATGAATCAAGTCTACAAATGCAAGCATGTGCTTCTAAAATATACAAAGAGCACTACAACATGCTAAAAATGAGACACAGACAAGCAAGATAGCCACAATTTGAGCACGAGCATCGCCAACAAGATAGGAAAGGACATATAAGCAAGTGATATAGCCATGATCAAAGTGAAGCATTTTTCTACAAAAAATTTCCCTCTCATGAGCATAGGACCTAAACATGATAAAAAAGGAGCACATACAACGTATAACTCACAAATCATGCAAGGTCATACATTCTCATCACAAGGTCATCACAAACACCTACAAGCTATCTCATGTCATGTCGAAGCCACCGAGCCATGTGTCCACTTCTAGATATGAGACTTCTCATTGGTGAACATCATGCAACGGTTTGACACCCAAGATAAGGAATTTAAAGCATTTTAGACATGGAAGCACATTTTTCAAGCTTAGGCATCTCACATACCCTTTTTATGATTTACAAATTAAACATGGTACATAAAGCAAAAAGAAGCTTAAGCTTCTTCACAAGGTAGCATGTAGGCTAAACATTCATGATGATAAATGGATCTTTGATCCCAAATGAAAAAAACATGGTTCCAAGCACAAATTAAGCAAGATATAGCCATAAGAACCCAAAATGAACATGAGAGACATTCTACTCACAACAGAGGATCATATAGCATTTTTATAAAAAGAAAGACATCCATAAGCATATATATCCCAAAGCTACAAAGAGCATAGCTATACATTTCATGAGCATCACAAGAAAATTCATAATCTCATCTCTAGCATATCATGGTGACCAAAGCTTGTGAGAGAAGCACATTTCTATGTCATATGTTACAAATGCAGTCTATGATACAAAGATGCAAACATGATATGATACAAGAATGAAAATGCAACATGCATATGTACATCAACCCTCCCAACCAATGCTAAAAAAGGCAAAACAACTCCAAGCTCTCCTCGCAAACGAGCAAATGTAGCTTGGTCCAAAGGCTTGGTTAGGATATCTGCAAGTTGCTTTTCGGTGGGTACATGAATGAGGTCTATGTTTCCCTTCTCAACATTATCTCGCAAAAAGTGGTACCTCACTTCTATATATTTGGTTCTGGAGTGAAGCACGGGCTTTTTGGCAACACTAATGGCACTCGTGCTATCACACAAGAGAGGCACATGGGAACACTCCTCACCAAAATCACTCAGCGTGTATGTGATGCAAAGCAGCTCGGAGCAACAACTAGCGGCAGCAACATACTCGGCTTCTGTGGTAGACTGACCTACACTAGACTGTTTGCGAGAAGACCAAGAAACAAGGGAGGAACCCAAAAACTGACAAGTCCCCAAAGTCGACTTCCTATTGACTCGACACCCCGCAAAATCGGCATCCGAAAACCAAAGAAGCGAAAGAGAAGAGGACGCCGAGTACCAAAGACCAAGGTCCGGAGTGTATCGAAGATACCTGAAGATCCGCTTGACGGCCTGCCGATATGAAGTCCTCGGCGAAGCCTGAAAACGAGCGCGCAGACACACATAAAACTGGATGTCTGGCCTCGTCACCGTCAAGTACAAGAGGGAGCCGATCATGCTCCGGTACTCCTTCTAGTCCACGAGCTCTCCGTCCTCGTCCGCGTCAAGCGTTGTAGTCGTACTCATCGGTGTCGACAGGGGCTTCGAATAGTCCATCTTGAACTTCTTGAGGGTGTCCTTCGTGTACTTGGCTTGATGTGCAAAGGTTCTCTCCTTCGCCGGCTTGATCTGAAGCCCGAGAAAGAACTGCAATTCTCCCATCATAGACATCTCGAATTCTTTTCACATATCCTCTGCACACTTTGCAACCAAAGAGTGAGACGAGCCGCAAAAGACAATATCATCGCCCTACCTGAGGAGAAAAAGAGTCTTATCTACCTTTCCCATCTCAAACCCCTTGCTGAAAAAGAACCCCATCAAATGGCCATACCAAGAACGGGGAGCTTGTTTCAGCCCATACAACGCCTTTCTCAACCTATACTCCTTGTGGGGAACTCGACACTCTCAAAGCCTGGTGGCTGCTTCACATAAACTTCCTCCTCTAAAAACCCATTCAAGAAGGCACTCTTCACATACGTTTGGTACAACTTGAACCCTTTAGCCATAGAAAAAGCTAGAAGGATCCTAATTGCCTCCGAATGGGCTACAGGAGCAAATGTCTCCTCATAGTCTATCCCCTCCTTCTGACTATAGCCCTGAGCAACCAACCTCGACTTGTTCCTCACCACCTCACCATTTTCTCCCTCTTTGTTTTTCCACACCCATTTTGTCCCAATAGGTTTGCAGTTTGGTGGTTGCTCCACTAACTCCCACACTTGGTTTATCTCAAAATTCTCCAACTCCTCATGCATAGCATTTACCCAATTAGGATCAGATAAAGCGTGTCAAATGTCCTTCGGCTCAAAGGTATCAACAAAAGCTAAATGAGCAAAGTGAGAAGCATTTCTGGACCTCGACCATGTCGTACGCTCATTGATGTTGCCGATGATTACCGAGGGTGAATGATCAACTTGAACTCGCCTTGGTGCCTCTCGCCTTGAGGCAACCTCCCCCTTAGCAGCTGCTTCCACTTGCATAGCCCAAGAAAATCCCATCGGAAGACCTCGACTCAAACTTATCTAGCCTACCCTTTCTTGAGAATGAAGCACCGACACCCAAAAGCTCTGAAATGGCTCACTCTAGGTGCTCGCCTGTGCATAAGCTCATAGCACGTCTTGTTCAAGAAGGCCCTCAGAAAAATCCGGTTCCCAACATGGCAAGCGGTGTTCACTGCTTCCGCCTAGTATCTCCTTGGAGTCCTATGCTCATCAAGCATCGTCCGAGCCATCTCACAAAGGGAATCATTTTTCCTCTCAACCACACCATTCTGACAAGCCACATAGGGAGAAGAAAACTGATGTTCGAGACCCAAATCACGACAAAAGGCTTCGAAATGAGTGTTTTTAAATTCACTGCCATTGTTGCTATGAATAGCTCGAACAACATCTCCATGTCTCTCATTCTTCAACCTCAAGATCATATCTATCACAAAACCAAACATCTCCCCCTTATCAGCCAAAAAGAAGATCCAAGCATAGTGAGAATAGTCGTCCACGATCAAAAGGACATATCATTTCCCACCCGCCGAGCACACACGAGCTGGACCAACCAAGTCCATATGGAACAGCTCGCATAGCCTCTCTGTCATAACGGATGTCAGAGGCGGATGAGAGGCGGCGACCATCTTACCATGCCTACACGGAGCACACACTAAATCCTTTCAGTATTTCAACTTTGGAAATCCTCGGACTAATCCTAGCCCACTCAAGTGCGACAACAAGTCAAAACTCAAGTGACCTAGTCTCTTATGCCATTTCCAATGCTCCGCTGAAACACCAGCAACCAAACAGCGAGAGGAGCCAACGCACTGAGAAAAAACGGCTCTGAAAATTTTACCCTCGGGGACGATCGTGCACACAAGATCGCCTCGAGAATCCAAAACATGAGAACAGCCCGTTTTGAAACGGACTTCAAAACCCTCATTAAGAAGTTGGGAGACAGAGAGAAGATTGTAGCCCAAAAACTTGACAAGAGAAACACGCCTAAGAGTCACAGACTCACCTTCCCCGTGCCCACTGAAAGCACTCTACCTTTCCCATTATCCCCAAAAGTGATGTACTCTTTGGTCAGCACCGGGGTGAGGCTGAAGAACCATTGTTGATCTTCGGTCATGTGTCGAGAGCAACCGGAGTCGATCAACCAAAAGCCCTCCATGCCTCCCACCTGCAAAATCAAAAATGAGAGCGAGAATGAGCAAAGGACTCAGCACTGGGGTTAGTACAAAACGAATCAAACCAGTGCCTCGCCATTTGCTCAAATGTGGGGTTAGCAAAATCCATCCTATCTCACCTAGGTGGAACACCCACACGTCCCTTGGAGGACTACGCGTACCACGAAGGGGAGACCGTGGCCCGTAGCTCCACTGGGACCTAAAACTACGATCGTTCCCCCCATACTCGTATTGTCCACGAGCAAAGGAACGCGCAACAAACTCACCACGCCCAAGCCCAACACGCCTACCACCTTCTCTGTGTGGTGGCTCACCTCGAGGCACAAACTCAAGCCTCTATCGAGGGTAAACGGTACGCACCATACCCTCACCTCTTTGCACCAACCTAGGCTCAGGTACACCACAAGAAGGGCGGTACCTGTCCTTGTTGGCCAACTCTCTAGCCAACCTCTCCTCACGCTTCCTTTTGAAGCAAAACTCAGCTAGGTGCCCATCCCTCCCATAATTCTCACAATGGAAGGGTTTCGGTTTTGGCTTTGGTTTTGGGTTCTCTTTGGGCTCTGGCTTCTCCTCACTCGGTTTCTCTCCCTCTTTCCCAAAGAAGTCATTCCCCAAGACACTCATGAACTTGATGGGTTTCTGGAAGTTGTCGGTTTGTGGAGGAAACACAGGTGGAGCTGGGGTTGTGTCTAGTCTGCTCCTAAGATGGTTCGGTTTAGGAAGAAAGGCATTTTTGTGGTGGGTTTTTGGTGGCTCTGGGATATCTCCGATCTTCCCCTCATTCTCACCACTTCCCTCACCCACTTTCTTTGCCCCAAGCGCTTCCCCATCCTGGTGCTTGTTTGTCTCAATCATTATGCTCAACCGAGGTTGATGACCACACAACCAACCCAACAACTTTCTCAGCTCATCATTCTCATCCTGCAAACGATCAACATAATGTGGAAGCTCCATATTCTTCACAGCATTTACTTCACAAGTAGAACAAATTGTAGGAATAGGAGTTTTCAGCCGAGCCTCTAGAGATCTAGCATAAGCAAGCAAAACATATAGCTTCTCATGCAAAACAGGAGAAGAGGTACAAGCACCAAGAAATGAAGGCCTAGATTCCATCTCATCTAGCTCAACCCTAAGCACATCTAGTTCCTCAACCTTGGAGGCATACTTCTCCTTAAGCATGGTCGATTCACCAAGAAAAGTGGAACAATCAGTGCATTCAGGTTCATTGATCACAACGGGAGCACACTTAAGGGAATCTATTTGAGCCCTAGCATCAACAAGCAAAGACTCTAGTTCAACCACTTCTCCTTAGCCTCTCCAAGCAAAGACCTATACTCCCTCTTCTTCTTGTTGGTCTTTCTAAGCACATCATCATGGTTGTCAAGCAAGTCATTCAACCTAGCATTCTCCGCTATCAAGAAGGATGGGCTATTGTTTACCTCTTCCTCGGAGTCAGAGCCCGGGTCATCCCTGTTGCTCTTCTTGCTTACGGTGCTATGTGCCATGCCGCAAAAACCTTGGGCGGCGAAGCACAAGCCATTGATGTTTTTGCTCCAATGTTTTCCCTTGTGCCGATTCTCTTCTTCACCACTTGAGCTCGATGAAGAGTAGCAGGAGCTTGAGTCGATGTCGCTCGCACCGGCCACCATCGCTCGCTCCTTCTTCTTGTGACCACCACTCTTCCTCGGCCTCCGCTCGGACTTGTTCTTGCCCTTGTAGTCATCCCTCGAGTGGTGCTTGTGGTCGGTCCTCAAATGGTGCTTGTGCTCGGGCTTGACCTCCATGGCTTCCGGGCACTCGACGATAGCACATGTCCGAGCTCCTCCGAGCGTTTTTCCAGTTTGTGCACATGCGCTCGAACCGCCTGCTCAACAACGCGAGATCCTCCTCGCCCAGCACGTCGAACTCCTCATCTGGCATGGACACAAGGCAAGACAAAGAAAATTGTCTCGAAGACATGTTAGCATTAGTCCTTGAACCAGACACGAGAGCCAGACTATGGGAATCAGTCGGGTTCTAGATCTTTGCACGCACCCCACGGTCCACCTCGGATGACTTGAGCTTGGAAAACAGCTCATCCACCGTGAGAGTCTCATACTTCTCCGACTCTAGGATGGCCTCGACCTTTCCACTCCACACGGTACGATCCAGAGAATGCAGAAGCTTGACAGCCCTGTCATGGCCATCATACGGGAGCACAGCCACATTAGCCCTCATGTTGTTCACGATCACCATGAAACGCTGAAACATGGCATCTATGGACTCACCAGGGAGATGAGTGAAGTTCTCGTACTCTCTCGGGTAGGTCGCAAAGAGCCGAGCCTGAACCTGAGCGTTCCCGGCATGAGCATTCTTCAAGTGCTCCCAAATGCTACACGCCAAATCCTTTGTCCGAACCCGTTCGAATTCCGATTTGCACGGAGAACGGTACAGGTAGTCGACTCCCTTGTTGTTGGCGTCGAACATGTCCCTCGATCCTGGAGCAACGAAGTACATCGGATGAACATAAGCCATGTTCACTGTGACATCCCACAGGATCTGACCCTTGCCCCGGAGGAAAGCAGCCATCCGCCTTTGCCACATATGGTAGTTCTTACCATCAAAGTGTGGAGGACCCGAACCCCGTTCCTGGTACGCCATGTTTGGATGTTAGACTGGTTAGAATCACAAAGATCCGTAACCGGCTCTAATACCAATTGAAGAACCGATTAGGCGACCAGAGAGGGGGGAAGTGAATGGGAGCCGATAAAAATTCTTCTCCAAACAGAGAACTCGGCCTATGCCCCAAATTCACAACCACGGATTCTTACACGAGTTTGCCAAGGTAGCGTAGTCACAGCGGACCTACCAACCCTAAGAGCAAACCCAAAACGATCCCAAAGCGAAAGCAAAACTCAAAAAGCAAAGAACTTAGCATCCTAGCACTGGACCAGGCGGACAGTCCGCAAGCACCTGGAGGATCATCCGCGAGACCTGGGCGGACTGTCCGCGGACACCTGGCGGACTGTCCGCGGACACCTGGCGGACTGTCCGCGGACACCTGGCGGACTGTGCGCAAGGCCTAGGCGGACTGTCCGCGTGGTTGCGACGGACCGTCCGAAAAAAACACCTGAACCTCCAGTACTGCACCCTCAATAATAGACCGTTCGCGATGGGCCCGCGGACCGTCCGCTCCGTCATGAACCGTCTGGCACTCTAGTACAGACCGTCCGTGAACTCCGTGCAACAAAAATCCACCGACAAAATGGATCGACCGAAAAGCACGCAAGAACACGCGAAGAACATGACGAACTGCTGGCTGAAAGCCACCTCGCGGACCGTCCGTCAGGGGCGCGCGGACCGTCCGCATGGAGCACAGACAACAGCGCGAACCCGACCTCTTGAAGGTCAACTCCTCCTTCCCACTACCCGATCTCTCGAATCAACCAAGGGATTGCTACCAAATCATAGGTGAAAGTGAAGCGCCTCTAGGAGATGTTATGCCTACAAATTTGTTGCCTCACAAATGAATCGAGAGGAATCGAGATTCTACCGAGCTCAAGAAAAGCTACGTTTCCAACCGAAATCCTTCAATAGGAGGCCGAACTTGGAGTTTGGGGGATCAAGATCAAGCACAAAGATGCACAAGGCAACTATCCATGATTCCCACCAACCAATCTAGCCCAAACATCTCAGAATCGAAGAAACAAGCCACACATGAAAAACTGACGAAAATAGCTCGAAAAAGACACGAAAATCCAATGAGCTACAAACCGGGAATCGACGCAACCATGAAAGCTTCCATTCACTCGGAGGTCAGATTCTTTACAAACAGAGGAAAAATCTGACCCTAGAGAGCAAGGAAATGAGAAGCAGTCCGGATGGATGGTTTGCCTGGAAACCCTAGAGCTAATATATATGAGTCCCCTCCTGTCCAGGCAAAAGACCACACTACCCCTAGCACTTAAGTTGTGATACAACCCCTCAAGGGAAAATAGGTCATGTAGCACTCCTCTTCATCACACGGCCACGCCGTTGCCGCGGACCGCGTCCTCCTGACGCAAGCCCTGCGATCCCGCCACGCGTCCGCCGGCATCGAAGCTTCTCGACGCGCTTGGATCCCGTATCCGCCTGCCGAGCCTCCGGTCTTGGTTTTGTGGATCAACGAAGTAACCAGAAGGTTTTCTGGTGAACCGCCGCAAACCCCGCGTGCAAACTCCGGTCGTGAGCCGCTTCCCTACACCGGCTCCAGTCGACGACTTCGTCTTGCTTTTCTTGCCACCATGCGGCCCGCACTTGACCCCGCTGGCCCCCGGGTCCCTCGAGTCAGGCCTACATATCTCTCCACTCCTCGGAGGCCCCGCAAGGCATAGACCATTCGCTCCCACTCTTCACTTGTACCAACGCAAACCAAGCCGCAACATGCACCTGCAATACTCGGCTAAGAGTCAGTCCACACCACGTTGTCAATCACTCATCACAGCCAAGAGCGACCATCCACCAGTCCTCGGATGCACCGGTCCTCATCGACGCAAGCCTTGCGATCCTGACGCGTGTCCTCCACTTCGAAGTCTCCGGATTGCGTCATCGGACACCGGTCAGATCGGTGCTCCTCACCGGTCAGACCGGTACCCACCGATCAGGCCAGTCCGATGCTGCTGCACCTCCATCTTCGGTTCTTCGGTCTTGGCTTTGTGGATCAACAAAGGAACCCAGTGGTTCTCTGGTGAACCACTGGAAACCCCGCGAACTCGGTGTAGCCTCTGCCAATCGCCACTCATGACTCGGCTCCCACGTAGTCCCGGCTCGACCTTGGTTTTGAGGCTCAACCAAGAAACCATCCATGAATTCATCTTGCTGTTATTGCCACCATGCAGCCCGCACTTGACTCCACTTGCCACCGGGTCCCTCAAACGAAGCATACTTGTCTTCTCCACACTTGGAGGCCTCACCGGCAACGACCTTTCGCGCTTGTTCTTCACCTGCACCAACACCAGTCAAGACGCAACCTGCACCTGCAATACTTAGCCAAGAATCAGTTCACACAACATTATCAATCTGTCATCACACTAGGAAGCGACCATCCACCGGTCCTTGAACCACACATTGTCCTCAATCTCTCCTTTGATGAGTTCATTGACAACACACACATATAGTAACCTGAGAGAAAAGAAAAAGAAAAGAAACGAATAAAAAGAACTTCCAACAAGCGATCGAAAGCCAAACAAAGGCAAAGAGAAAGATCACCTGAAGAAGACAAGTCTCGGACCCCTTAGTCAAGGGCAACGGCTCGACACATCTGAGACAAAACTATGCTCAAGCAAAGAGCACAAACCACCAAACCAAAACTTGAAAACCACAAAGAGCTCCCCCTGCACACATGCAAGCTCCCCCCTGAACCAATGCAACCCCCCCTGGACGAATGCATGCAAACCAATTGAAGAAAACAGAGCATCTGCATCAGCTCAGCACTGACCGGTCAGACCGGTCACCACCACCGGTAAGACCGGTGCTCAACATATGAACAGGACCAGCACTCTGACTGGTCAGACCGGTTAGACCGGTGACACACAGAGCCCAGAAATGGCTCGAAACCACCTGAAAACTTTCTAAATGCATTAGGTAGCCCAAAAAACAAGCTCAAACTTTTCCCCCTTGTTGACAATGCATGAATCAAACCAAAAATGCGAAAAACGCAACCTAGAGCTTCTCAAATAGACAAAATTCAACAAAGGATGCTACACATGTCCAAATGAGCAAGTTAGATACTCTATAGCTTCGTAATGACATCAACTTCATGACCACCAAGTTTCACAACCATTGGACGAAGCTAAGATAGAATTGAGTAATTTTGCGAAAACTTACCCTCTCATGAGCAAAGTCCTAAACATGAGCAAAACATGTCAAAATGGCATTGCCACACAAATTTCATGCTAGGACAAACATTCTAACCATAAGACCATCACAAACACCCACAAACACCTCATGACATGTCAAAGCCACCGAGCCATGTGCCTACTTCTATATATGAGACTTCTCATTGGTAGGCATCATGCAACAGTTTAACACCCAAAGCAAATTAAATTTAGCACATATGACATGGGAGCACATTTTCCAAGCATTTCACATTTCATTTTCAGATTCATAATTGGTACATGAAATGTCTATGCGACAAAAAGGAACATATGCCCCTCCACAAGATAAAGCAAGAGGGCTAAATATTCATGATTGAAAATGAACATTTGGCCCCATATGATCAAAATAAGCTATCCAACCACAAATTAAGCCTAGCCAAGCCACTAAAACATGTCAAGATCATCAAGAGCTAAGCCAAACTAACCATAGCACACCAACCTAGCTCACAAAGACATACATATCATTCCATGGTGAACAATGTATATAGGAGAAGCTTTTCCTAACCAATGCATATGATACAAAATGTATGCAATCTAAGATACAAGGATGCCTATACATCATGTTACATATGCCATGCCAAATGCAAGAAATGCACAAAGGAAAGCTATACATATGCTACAAAGAACCTCCCACGCACCCAACTCAAGAAATCGAACACACACCAAGCACCCCCCGCAAACGAGTGAAAGTCGCTTGACCTAGGGGTCTAGTGAAATATCGGCTAGTTGGTCATGTGTGGGTACATGGATCAAGGCTATTGTCCCTTTCTCTACGTTGTCTCTCGGAAAATGATACCTCACTTCTACGTGCTTGATTTTGGAATAAAGCATTGGGTTCTTTGCAACAATTATGGCACTGGTGCTGTCACATTGAAGTGGAACATGGGTATACTCCTCACCAATGTCACTCATGGTGTATGTGTTCCTGAAGGACCGATACGGCGAACCAGAGAGGGGGGAGTGAATGGGAGTCAATAAAAATTCTTCTCGAAGGAGATGGAAACTCCAACAAGATGAACACGGCTTCCAACACACGTCTCCGAGTCACT
This sequence comes from Cenchrus americanus, assembly GCA_947561735.1. Taxonomy (NCBI): domain Eukaryota; kingdom Viridiplantae; phylum Streptophyta; class Magnoliopsida; order Poales; family Poaceae; genus Cenchrus; species Cenchrus americanus. The sequence goes on from OX387240.1 coordinate 142,221,006, forward strand.
ACCCAAATTGGCCAAGCCCACGTAGCCACTGGTGTGCCACTGGACCTAGGAACCAACACACAACCTTCCGACCTGAGAACGCAGTGGAACAACAAACCTCGAGTCTACAGACCAACACCGGTCAGACCGGTGAGCACCACTGGTCAGACCAGTCCCTGCTGGTGAGAGTTAGCAACTTCCACTAAGTGCCTTCACACCGGTCAGGCCGGTGTAACACACCGGTCAGACCGGTCCAAGCCTGAAAGCCCCCAAATCACCAAATAGGCCTACCGACCTCCAAACTGACCGAAACTCGAAACAGCTACAACACAGGACAACAGTGAACACACCCAAACATTCACCCGAGCAAAAACCCACCGAGGGTTGCACCGGTCAGACCGGTAAAGAGCACCGGTCAGACCGGTGTAGCCTGGGCAGCTTGGGATGAACAGCACCTGCGGGTCAACTCCCCCAAATCCAAACCTCGATCTCCCGAATCGCTCCACGGACTTGAACAAGACTTTGGGGAAAATAGGACCACCTCATGAGGAGTCCAATAGCCAAGTTTAATCCCACCAAAACTTGTCCAAAAAGGAGGAATCAAAGAAATCCCACCAAGAACACTTCTAACCCTAGAACTCGAAAAAAAACCCAAAATCGAGCCCCTTTACTCATGGATTTGGGAGGGGAATCACAGCCCAAAGAACCACGAAGGGTTCCCACAAATTTCCCCCATCAAATCCCCAAGAGAAAGGTCCCGAAAACAACCCAATAAAAACACCAATAAAGGGCTCAGAAAATCACCACCAAGAACAACCGGGAACAACACAACAAGGCCTTGAGGAACCACGCCGAATCATCTATACAAGCCACAAAGGTTCATACAAGGTCCAGATTGCCGCCCTATCATCCAATCCTCTCACAAGAACTCACCATGAAGCTCTCAAGATAGTCCTATGGAAATCCTAAGAAAATAGGAAGGGAAAAATAGGAAAGCAAATGAACTAGGGTTCGAAGAGAGTTGGCTGCCATCCTCTCACCTCTTGGGTTATATGGAGGCAACCGAAAGTCTAAAATACCCTTTCCTAATAACTAGGGATACAAGCCCCTCAAGGGCGGTTTGGAATTCTTCAAGCTTTCTCCATCGGACGGATGCCCGGCGACCGCAACCTGCTTAGCCTCGACGCAAGCCTTGCGATCCCGACGCGTGTCCTCCGCTTCGAAGATTCCGGACTGCGTCGTCGCACACCGGTCAAACCGGTGCTTCTCACCGGTCAAACCGGTACCCACCGGTTAGACCGGCCAGACCCACCGGTCAGACCGGTCCGCAGCCGTCTTGCGAAGACCGTCTTCGGTTCTTCGGTCTTGGCTTTGTGGATCAACCAAGGAACCTAGTGGTTTTCTGGTGAACCACCGGAAACCCCGCGAACTTGGTGTAGCCTCCGCCAATCTCCACTCATGACTCGGCTCCCATGTAGTCCCGGCTCGACCTTGGTTCTGTGGCTCAACCAAGAAACCGTCCACGACTTCACCATGCGGCCCGCACTTGACCCCGCTGGCCACCGGGCCCCTCGAACGAAGCCTACTTGTCTTCTCCACACCTGGAGACCTCACCGACGACAACCTTTCGCGCTTGTTCTTCACCTGCACCAACACCAGTCAAGCCGCAACCTGCACCTGCAATACTTAGCCAAGAATCAGTTCACACAACGTTGTCAATCACTCATCACACAAGGAAGCGACCATCCACCGGTCCTTGAACCACACATGGTCCTCAGATCCAAAGGAGCTGAGAGCAACAACTAGCTGCGACAACATACTCTGCCTCCGTAATGGATTGAGCAACACTCAACTATTGACCAAGATACCAAAGAAGACCCCAAGAAATGGCAAGTCCTAGAAGTGGACTTCCTATCCAACCGACACCCGGCAAAATCCGTGTCTAAAAAACCATTAAGCGCCAAAGAAGACGACACAGAGTACCAAAGGCCGAAGTCGGGAGTGTGACGCAAGTACCTGAATATGCGCTTGACCGCTTGCCGATGCGAAGTCCTTAGAGACGCCTGAAAATGAGCGCACAGACATATCGAGAACTGGATGTCCGGCCTCGTCGCCGTCAAGTAGAGGAGTGACCCGATCATGCTTCAGTTCTCCTTCTGGTCCACGTGTTCACCTTCCTCATCCGCATCAAGAGCTGTAGTCGCACTCATAGGTTTCGCCATGGCCTTGGAGTGTTCCATCTTGAACTTCCTCACAATGTCCTTGGTGTACTTAGCTTTGTGCACAAATGTTCCATCCTTTGATTGCTTGATTTGTAGTCCGAGGAAGAACTGCAACTCACCCATCATGATCATCTCAAATTCCCTACTCATATCCTCTGCAAACCTTGCAACAAGAGAGTTAGACAAGCCACAAAAGACAATGTCATCCACGTACACCTGCACAATCAGGATATCTCTGCCCTGCCTGAGAAGAAACTAGGTCTGATCGACCTTCCCCATCTCAAACCCTTGCTCAAAGAGAAACATCCTCAACCTACCATACCAAACTCTAGGCGCCTGCTTCAACCCATACAGTGCCTTCCTCAACTTGTACACCCTGTGGGGGTACTTTTCACTCTCAAACCCAAGTGGCTGCCTCACATACACTTCCTCCTCCAACACACCATTCAAGAATGCACTCTTCACATCCATTTGGTGCAACTTGAACCCTTTAGCCACGGAAAAGGCTATAAGGATCCTAATCGCCTCCAAACGAGCTACGAGAGCAAAGATCTCCTCGTAGTCGATCCCCTCTTTCTGACTGAACCCCGAGCAACAAGCCTTGACTTGTTTCTCACAACTTCACCTTTCTCTCCCTCTTTCTTCTTTCACACCCATTTTGTCCCAATCGGCTTACACCCTGGGGGAGGGTCAATCAATTCCCAAACCTGATTCCTCTCAAAGTTCTCCAACTCCTCATGCAACGAATTAACCCAACAATGAACAGATAGTGTGTGTCCAATGTCTTTGGGCTCAAAGGTGGCAACAAAAGCAGCATGAGTGAAATGATAGTTGTTCTGAACCCTCGACCGTGTAGTACGTTCATTCATGTCGCCGATGATCTTTGAAGCTAGGTGATCCACTTGTACTCGCCGGGGAGGTTCTCGCCTTGATGCTACCTCCCTCTCAACAATAGCTTTTCCTCGATCTTGGTTTGTCGTTGTAAGTGTGGGAGAGGGGCCGTCCATCACCGTAGTCGAAGTAATAGGTACATGCTCATCCGCGGGCACCACACCACCATCTTCATCATCTCCATGTTCATGCTCCTCCTCCTGAAATATCTCCTCGCCAAGTTCGTCATCACCTGCACACTCAAATACAAGCTGGCTACGTGGCTGTGTCTCGTCGAAGGTTACCTCGCAAATCTCCACAATTTGGTTAGTTTCAAGATTGAGCACAAGATATGCTCTAGAGTGAGATGCATAACCAAAGAAAATACCATCAACCGACCTAGCCTCAAACTTATCCAACTTCTTCCCTTTCTTAAGGATAAAGCACTTGCAACCAAAGACATGGAAGTGACTCACCTTGGGTGTGCAACCGTGCATCAACTCGTAACTGGTTTTCTTCTTGTGCACTCTGAGGTAGATCGTGTTCGAAACATAGTACGCGGTATTCACTGCCTCATCCCAGAACTTTCTCGGAGTCCTATGCTCATCAAGCATCGTCCGAACCATCTCACACAAGGTTCTGTTTTTCCTTTCCACAACACCATTCTGAGGAGGTGTATATGGACTCGAAAACTGGTGTTCAAGACCCAAGTCACAACAAAAGGTTTCAAAATGAGAGTTTCTGTATTCTGAGCCATTATCACTGCGGATTGCTCGTATGGCATCTCTGTGCCTCTCGTTCCTCAACTTTGAGACAAGATCTTGAACAAAACCAAACGTCTCCCGTTTCTCCACAAGAAAAAACACCCACGCATACTGAGAGTAATCGTCCACCACAACAAGGACGTACCACTTCCCACCCGTAGATCGCACACGAGCTGGGCCAACAAGGTCCATATGGAGCAGCTCGCATGGACGCTTAGTCATCACATCGGTGAGAGGCAGATGAGAAGAGGCTACCATCTTGGCATACCTACACAGCGCACAAACTAACTCTTTCTCTAGCCTCAACCGTGGCAATCCTCGGACCAAATTTAGTTTACTCAAGCAAGACAGAAGGCAAAGCTCAAGTGACCCAACTTCCTATGCCACTTCTACAACTCACTCGAAGAACCAGCCAAAAAACAACGCTCAACACCAGAAGACTGAGAAAAATCAGCTCGAAAGACCTAACCCTTGGGAATGACCATACATACAAGGTCCCCTCGAGAATCCAAAATCTGAGAACCACCACGATTAAATAACTCCTCAAAACCCTCACCCAATAGATGGGACACGGAAAGCGTATCCAGACGATTGAACAAGAGCAACACGCCTGAGAGTGATCTTGTAACTCACCTTAATCTCACCTTCTGATAGCACACGCCCTCGCCTATTGTCCCCAAAAGTGATGTACCTCTTTGTCACCACCGGGACGAGACTTGAGAACCACCCCATGTCTTCAGTCATATGCCTCGAGCAATTGGAGTCAATCAACCAAATGTTCTTCAAGTCTCCCACCTGAAATTCAAAAATGAGCACGTGAGCGAACAAATGACTTAGCACTAGGGTTAGTACCAAAAGAGTAAAACCAGTGCCGAGCCATTTGCTCAAGAGTGGGGTTAGCACAATCCAAAATATCTTTCCTACCAAAGCTACCTCCAAGAACACCACCATGGTAACCACTATGAGGGAACCAACACTCTCTAACTGGAGGAAGACCAAAACCACGAAAGGAAAAGCGTGGACCGTCCCTCCTCTCCAACTCAAAGCTACGACTCCTCCCAGTCGCGTATTGAGCACGAGGGGGGGAACGCCTAGCAAACTGACCACCTGCAGACTTTCCAGACCAACCACCAGAACCATGACCTCCCGAACCAAATCTAGCATCTGTACGAGCACGAAACCCAAAGTTCTTCCTGTCCAGACCTGCACCGGTCTAACTGGTGTGGCGCACCGGTCTGACCGGTGTAGCTCAGCCAGCAACACCTCAAGCAGCCTTTTGCTCTCCCCAAGATGGAACTATCCTCACACTCGCCTTGGCCCTGGGCATCTGCACATGAGGTTCAAGTACACAATTTGAAGGCTGGTACTTTTCCTTGTTACCACACTCCTTCGCCATTCTCTCCTCTCGCTTCCTCTTGAAGCAAAACTCATCCTTATGATCATATCTCCCACAATAGCCACAATGAAACCTTATGGGCTTAGGTTTAGGCTTCGGATGGGGCTGCTCACTTGGTTTCTCTCCAATCGGCTTCTCGGCCGGTTCTCCTCACTAGGTTTTTCAACCGGATTCTCCTCACTCGCCTTCTCGCTCTCTTTCCCAAAGAACACTTTTCCCAAAGTGCTCACAAACTTGATAGGCTTTTAGATATCATTTGTCTGTGGAGGAAACACGGGTGGAGCTGGGGTTGTGTCTAGTCGGTTCCTAAGATGGTTCGGTTTAGGAGGGAAAGCATTTTTGCGGTGGGTTTTTGGTGGCTCTGGGATATTCTCTCCACTTCCCTCACGAACCTTGTTTGCCTCAAGTCCCTCACCATCCTGCCTCTTGTATGTCTTGATCATTATCCTCAACTGAGGCTCATGACCAAACAACAAACCCATCAACTTTCTCAACACATCATTCTCATCCTGCAAACGATCAACATAATGTGCAAGTTCCATATTTTTCAAAGCATGCAATTCACAGGTAGAGCAAGATGTAGGAATTGGTTCTTTCGGCTTAGCCTCAAGAGGAACATTGTAAGCATGCATCTCATCAATTTTTTTCATGCAAAACAGGGCAAGAAGTGCAAGCACCTAACAAAGCAGGTCTAGACTTAAGCTCAGCCACTTCAACCCTAAGCACATCTAGTTCCTCACATTTGGAGGCATGCTTTTCCTTAAACAAGGCAAGATCAGCTAGAAAGATAGGACAATCAGCATATTCGACTTCGTCAGAAACAACAGGTGAAGCTTTCGGAGAATCAATTTCAAGCTTAGCATCCAAATTTTGTGTTTCTAGCTTAGTCACTCTATTTCTAGCATCCTCAAGTGAGGCCCTAAGCTCTTTCCTCATCTTCTTGGCCTCTCTAAGCATGTCATCACGATTATCAAGCAACAAGCCAAGTCGTTCATTCTCTTGACGCAAGAAGGGAAGTTCATCACGCACCTCGTCGTCGGAGTCGGAGTTCGAGTCGCTCTGTGTCCTCTTCTTGCTGCCAAAGCTTGGCGCCATGGTGCAGAAGCCATCTCTAGTGATGCAGCTCAGCCTGCAGAGGTTCTTGGACGACTTCGTGCCCTTGCGATGATCACCTTCATCTTCACTGCTGCTCGAGCACGACATGGAGTACGTAGAACTGGAGTCGACGTCACTCGCTCCAACCATCGCTCGGGCCTTGCCTCGGCTCTCCTTCTTCCTCGATCGTCGCTCGTCCTTGTGCTTGCTCTTGTGCTTGATCTTGTGGTCACGCCTCAACCGGTACTTGCCATACGTCTTCAACTTGTGCTTGTAGCTGTCCTTGTTCTCGACCTTCTCTGGGCAATCGGCGACGAAGGGTCCCGGCTTGCCGCACTGGAAGCATGTCCTCGTGTTCCTCCTCATGTTCACCTGGTTCTCGTGCAGCCTCTCGAACCTCCTCCTCAGCAACGCCAGCTCGTCCTCTCCAAGCACGTCGAACTCCTCATCTGGCATAGCAGAACTTCTTGCCTGACCCACCAGCAGTGCTGAATCCGGCCTGCCTCTTCATATCCTTTTGGGCCTTTATCATGGCATCTTCCCGAGAAATGGCCTTGTTCACAAGGTCCTGATAGCTCTCATAGAGGTCCTCGTGTAGCCCATCACGGAAACGCTCTATCTTCTTGGCATCGCTGTCAACATGATGCCCACCATACTGACACAGAGTATTGAACTTCTTAGCATACTCATATACCATGTCAGAACCTTGCTTTAGTGCAAGCAATTCTTTCATCTTTCTATCCATGAGACCCTTAGGAATGTGATGTTCCTTGAAGGCCCTCTTGAATTCAGCCCATATGATTTGATGCCCCTCTGGGATCATGGTTTTGAAATTCTCCCACCACAGTAGTGTTGCACCACAGAGCTGGAGGGTAGCAAAGCTAGCCTTACGCTCTTCGAAGCATGGCAAGGTGAACACTGAGAACTTGGCCTCAATGGCCCTGATCCATGCATCTGCAGCTAGAGGTTCTTTGGCCTCCTCGAAAGTCGGGGGCTTCATGGCATAGAAATGTTCATCAAGATTCTCCCCACGGGGATTTTGCTAGAGGTGACTCGAGGCTGGCCATCAAGAGGTGACTTGAGGCTCGTCATCAAGATTCTCCCCACGGGGATTTTACTGCAGCTTCTGGGTGATCTGCTGCTGCATCTGCAAGAGCTGGCGCGTCACCTCAGTTTGGGTGACGATGAATTGCTCCTGAATCGTCATGTTGGGAGGTGGTGGCGGAGCGTCACTCCCACTTGCACCAAAACCATTAGGGGATGCACGGGTTGGTCCCACCATCTGAAATTCATGAAATTTCTTTTGCCACATATTCACAAGCTTGCTTACATTATCCACAATGAGAATATGTAAGACGAAAACTCATAACATCATTTCTGTGGAAACCTGACAGCGCAGCTGAGTTAATGAAAAATTCATAACTCTCTGCCCCTTTTGGGAAATATTCTCATTTTTGGTCAGCAAGTGTGAAATTTAGAAAGCTCCAACATTGGTATTCAACTTGAGGTCAAATTCCAACATTATCATGCTCGAAAAAAATCCAGAACCGAGTTTCTGCCTTGCTGTTTTTCCTATAGGCCGAAATGCACAACTTTCGCCATAATTCTCGGTACGCTTATGCAAATGTGATGAATTTTGGTGAGCTTAACCTCTACAACATTCCACAGAACTTTGGTACTCAACACAAGGTTAAACTTTGATCACAACAACCCTAATTCATTCATTGAAAGCAACAACACAAAGTTGTTCATCCAAGCATTACATGATGCAGAGTTTTTGGATCACCTAACACACTATGTACATACAACAAAAGCACATCACACATACTCTCCTAGCAGCCTCGACCATTCCACAAAATCTAGCTGAAAAAGCTAAACCAAGAGTACATGACTTCCTCTAAATACAACAACTAGACGACTACTCACCCGCAGCTGAGCCAGCATTAGTCTCTGGAGAAGCGGGTGGTGGACCGTCGACACTGTCCTCGCTCAATCACGAAGCTCCCTGTAGCTCGTCCGGAGTGGCAGGTGCAGCCGGTGGAGCGATTGGCGGCTGGTACCTCCACCTCTATCTCCAAGTCAGCCACCAGGTTCTGTATCTCCGCCATGTTCTGCACCAAGGCAAAATGCTGGGCCTCAGTGTGAGCTAGCTGCACCTGTGTCTTCTATAGGGCGTGGTCCCTGGCGTGCAGCTGCTCCGTGTACTCGGCACGCTCTTGGTGCCACTGGATACGCTCGTCCTCAAGTGCAACAATCTCCTGCTTGAGGTGAACGACGTTCTGTTGCTCAAACTGAAGGTCGAGGGTGAGGATATCCCTCATCGCCGTGGCGTCCATCAACACAACAGAAAGCATACCCTGAGTGGAGAGACGAAACACCTACATGTTTTAGACCGCCTCCAACAACCTCAAAAGCTGGCACACAATGACCTCTGGAGGGTCAGTCGTGAGCAACACGTTGGTGAGCGACATACGGGGTCCATGGTTGGGAACAACCCTAGCGCAGTAAGCATCACCTCGTCTGGGTGCTGCTCGCACAAGGTGTGGAGGATCCGCATGGCCACAGACTCGACCGACTCAACACCACGGTGAGCGAAAAACATCATGCTCAAGTCTGCCCACTCCAAGTGCTCGGGGTGAGGTGGCACGGTCACGGTCGTGCGGGCGTAGGGAACACCCGGGTCCCAAAAGGAGACCACCTTGTACAACACCGGCGTAGTGTAGCCAACCTCACTGAGAATCTCCCACAAAATGCAGGGAAAATCCTCCCAGTGAAGGGCCTCGGTACAAATGGTACTGTCCGCGTTGATCTCGTAGACCGGTGGCTGCGCCATCTGTACAAAAATAGGGACTACAAATTAGACATTGGATCGATATTAACATGAGTAAGGGCGTAAATTTCTGGCGTGTATGAACAAAAATTCATAACATAAACACCAGCGCCCCAAAATTTCCCAAATTTCTACAGCAACTCAGTGACATAATTGTGCACATATTTGGTATTCAAAGGTAGATCTAGATTGGATTGGAACATGCTTGAAAAATTCCATTTTCAGAGGAAGGTTACCCAGATAAACAGCAGGACAGAGACTTAATAAAATGAGTATAACTCCAGATAGAAAATTCTTACAATCATGAGAAATTCATAGTAGATGGTAAATTTGACAAGAAACAACTTTCCTAAAGGATGTCTAGTCAGATTCCTAACAGATTTGGCTCTAAAAATTCTGAAATGACAGCAACAGAATCTGCCAGAAACTTCCTAGGATCAAAAGAGAGGATAACCTTATCTGAGATCAAGCAATCACCCTAGGAAATATAACCCAAACATGCAATGACAAATTTTAGGTTCAACAAGCTTTTAATCATGATGGACACGACTTAAACGACCTCACACCCATGGATCACAAATGACGTAGTTAGTACCGGTGGCAAGCTTATAATCGGCTCTCCCTATAATAACTAGTCTAAGCTACTCGATTCACACTTAGCGACTTACGAAACATTGTTAGTGCACCTGCAGAAATGAACCTCCTGTGCCAGCACATCACGGAAGCGTCCACATATATTACCGTTCACTATAGAGATGGTATCCATGCGTCAAGCCACTACATGGACAGCCTCCAACCTCAGACACCCTCCGTTTGAATGGAGTGTATCCTTGCCTCGCATATTCGACATGTGGAATGCACACGTCTGGCAAAACGTGGCGACACCACAACCCACGAAATGTTCATCTTGAGTAAAGCATGTCATCCTTCGTATGACTTCATACGGAAAGCACACGTATAAAGCACGTGAGCGACCAGACGAGAAGATGGGATCCGCTGAATAGATCACTCAATCAACTCTCGCAATTCTCGTGATGCGGCACAACACACATTTATAACACGTGGCTCATCTAGTTTGATTGTGCAAAAAAGTAAGTTTGACATAAAGTAAAGTGTTGGAAGTTAGTAAAATAAACCATAAATTCTTATGCCACCCCAAAGAACCCAAAATTCCCTCTAGAGCCTCTCGATCTAGAACATTCCTTAACGATCCGACGGATTTTCAAAATCCAATCAATCTTGGCAAGTTTTATTATAAAACATGTGATTAGTATTAATCTAATCACTCCGGTGCATACGGATGCTCTAGTATCAACTGTGACAACCCATTCGAGATAATTCCGTACTATTGCCTAAACCACTCCATTTGGTCATTAAGCGATAATAAAGAATCACTTCGTTGAGTGTTGTCGGGTTTACGCTTGGTAAATCACTTAAAAACACAGGAGGATTGAACGTATGCATTAAAACTCCCACGAAGGAGAGTCTAGAGTGCCTTACAAAATAACATCAAATTCCCCGTAGGGTCTATTATTACAAACCATGGTTCATGACATGAAAGTAAATGGTTCAAAGTTTATTAAAACAGCGGAAGATATATAAACGGTACGATAACATCATGGGAGGCCTCTCCCTGATGCAGTCACTCGTCATCATCCACCCATTCCAACTCTCAGCCGGGTGGAAGCTCTCCATGCCACACATCACAAGCATTACCTGGAACAACATTTAAATAGCAAGACTGAGTATACTAATACTTAGCAAGGCTTACCTGTCTAAAAGAAAGACTTTACCTCTAATCATGCAAGGCTTTTGGCTCGTGGGCTTGTTTGCCAAAAAGCTACTAAGTAGTGAATCCTTACTTTCACATTTTGGCTTATGTTCTAGTAGAAGTAATCATTACTAGATAAGCAACTATTGCAATCAAAGTTGTACAAACAATAAATCAAATAATAATCTTCACAAAGTTCCATCATAAAGGGATATCATGGCCAGTAGATTAAGTAGTCTCAGATAATGGAGAGAGTCCGACAATCGATTGATTGAAACCTTGCAAGTTGGACCTAACACACGGGAGGTGCCCTCACTAAGAGTTCACCAACCAGGCGGTTCCCGTCATTCCTCGGATTGGGATCAGATGCTATAGTCTCAAGTACAAGGTTTACTGGGCTACGCCAACAAGGTCACCCAGCCTCACGCAAGTACTTAGGTGGTGAGCCCAGGGCCACAACCCTAAGATTAGTAGTGCAAAGTTCCCGCACCGTCTCATTTAGGTACTAAGCTTACCATGCCCATTTCCGACAAGTGCTTAGTACTCTCAAACACTTAATCAACGAAGCCACTAGACCAGAGCCCAAATCCCATGCTCTTACCACATGAGCAATCCATTTATACATTTGGTGATTCCATAAAGGAGATCCTATTCTCGCGAGTGACGACCATCACTCGACTTGTAAAAGATCATATGTACTTAAGGACCATGCAACTAGGGCTTCAATCAACTCCTGGACGTAAATACACATGAAATAAAAATGATAAATTCAGAAGTTTAAATGAAACACATAGGTTAATGATTAAACTGGGGCCTGCCTTCGTCAGCACAAACAGTCACTCAAACTTCCGAACTTTGGTCCGGGTCTTGATCTACGGACACGTAGTGCACGTCTCCTCCTGCTCCCTCATCCTCGTCAGCCGGCACGAGCGTGTAGCTACCATCAGGAACTTCTACACGGAGGATGCACATGCAAAGATTAGAGTGTAATTAATTTAATTTAATCAAAGCAGTAGCAAATAGTCCACAAGGAGCATATGGTTTACCATATTCACCTTGACAACAATATACACACTTTTCCTTTTAAAGATTATCATAAAAGTTTATTTACCCTCCTCTTTATGGTGATTGTGCACACATCTAAAAGAAATAATTAATTTAAATGCATAAACAGCAAGGAGTTGCTTTTCATTTCTCAAATCATTTTCCTAACATATCCATAGGGTTCAAGCCTTCAAAGAATGATTTTCCATTTATTTCACCAACAAGCCTATAATGGTTCCTTCACCTTTATTCAACAAAAAGCTTTAAAAACAGCTAAACTAGCACCCACTGGTCTCCCTAACCAGGAACACTTTATTTGGACAACAAGGACACAAGAAGGAGCTTAGAACATAAATGAGCATACCATTTCAAGCTAGCATAAATAGGATAAATGAACACAAAAATAAATATAGCACTTCTAGAGCCAAACTTTCTCCTACACACTCTCAAATCTAACACAAACCTAGGAAACCAACAAACACATCCATAGCTATTATAGATCTTGATATACACATTTATGATTCAAAACAAGCATAAATAAAGAAAAAATATTTCTAGTAGTCCAAAAATCTTGATCAATTCAGTAAAGGTGCATCTAGGCATAATATGGCTATTCCCAGAAGTAGAGCTCAAAAATCTATTTACTTTTTGCTACAAAATTCATTAAGGCAGAAAAGGCATAACTACAAGATAAATCATAATAAAAGATTCCTTCAGTAACTTTGTGCAAATTTTTGCACAAGCCTACACATGATAGTACTCACAACATATCCAAAAATCAACTCATGATCATGTGTGGATTTGGCAGTACAACAGATCTAGGTAAGACACATTTTAATTTTTCATGCAAAAACTATAACACAAAAGTATATACAAGCTTTGCAAAAGTTGTAGGTCTAGTCAGAAGGAGTACAACAAAATTGGTTTTGCAATTTTAGGATTTTTCTACTATTTACTATGATTTTTTCAAGCCACTGGACCAAAACATAAAGAAACTAAGAATCTAATTGCTCAGCGGCCCTTAGAAAGATTTTAAACTTCACACAAATGCCCCTGGGTTTGCACTCGGGTCCCTGCAAGAATCAAATCGTCACACGATGCCCCTCCGCTGCAGGGGGAGCTCACCGGCGGCGATAGCCGGCCGGACTTGGGAAACAAATGGCACGGGGCACCCAGGTGCTCACCTGAGCTCGATTGGTGGCGGAGGTAGGGTCGGAGCGGGCTCCGGTGATGGCCGGCGGCGAGGCTATGGCAGCACGGCCGCCGTGGCTCGGTTTCCGGCGCAATGCAGGCAAAGGCTAGGCCATGTGGGCGCGCTGGAGCTCAGGTGGGGGCTAGGGAAGGGCCTGGAGTCGTTGGGGGTCACGGGCGCAAGCGGAGTAGGAAGCTCACCGGCGGCGCCAATGGTGGATGGCGGCGGACAGGAGCTATGGCGCGCGCACGAGGGAAGGAAAGGGCAGTTTTATAGGCCGACAACGCGTCGAGGCGGTTTCGCGCGAGCTTCTTCACCTAAAGGAGCGACGGCATGGGCGCGGGGGCGGTTGTCAACGTGTGACGGCTGGCGGCCAATGGAGAAAGGTGGTGCGCTCATCGGTGAGTGCTGAAAGGCTGCGTGGCACCAGCCTAGCTAATTAGCATGCGTCACTGGCCTTTGGCGCATAGTACCCACGGCGCCCGGCCTCGGACCGGCGGTCGCAGGCCGTCATCGACGTGCGCGTGTGTACGGTGGCGGGGCCGACGTGGCGAGGCTGAAAGGATCGATGCAAGTGGCCTAGAGTGGGGTGAATAGGCTTGCAAAACATACTTGACCAATTTCTGCCAACTTCTGCTCAGACCCCGGAACCTCCGGGCTTTTCACTGGAACCTCCGGGAAAATGCACTTCGGTGTATTTTCCTAGAGCTTCCGAGAATTCTTTCCTCTGTCGATTTGCTGTGGATTACAAGGTTAGAGAGCAACAAAATGGCAGGAGATTGGTTAAAGGAGCTTAAGGATAGATTCTAAGCACATGAGCAACCGTAGGGTTAGAGATATAGCAAGAAACAAAGCAAACCCTAATAGATCTAGTAAGCAAGCAACCTAGAGAGATGAGACAACAACAATACATAAAAGATGAGGCACAAGTGACAACAATTTATCCCGTGGTTCAGCTCACCACAAAGGTTGGCCTACATCCACGTTGTTGAGGTTAGCCACAAAGGCTATGGAATCTCTCTAGATCCACTCCTCTCTCACACCTATCACCAAAGTAATAGATGGAGGATTTCCACTAAGCAAGTGAGGGTAATAGAAAATTTTTGGAGCTTCCACAATCGATTGGAGAGCTTCCAAGCAACCTCTAGCCGTCTAGGAGCAAGGCTCTAAGAGTAAAAGATCCACCAAGGAGCTAGGGGTCCACCAAGTGCTCAAGAACACAAGAAGGGGCTTGGAATTGCTTTTTCTCACAAGGAATCACTCCACACTTGAATGCTAGGGTTAGATTTGGATTCAAGTAGGTGGGAGTCAATGCTTGGGGGAGATGGGGAGCAAAAGCTACTATTTTGGCACATGAGTGAAGAAGGTAACCGTTGGGAGACAAGGGGGTATAAATACCCTCGATCTGGATCTGCAACGGTTACTTTCGAAAGCCCGGAACCTCCAGGCTGGATCCCGGAACCTCCAAGAACTGGTGACTTTAGCAGGCTGACTTGGGAGTAGCCCGGAACTTCCGGGAAAAGCACAGAGGTTCTGGGAAAGGTGTTTTCAAGGCTAAGGCAGCTAGCTGATGGGTCATTTGTGGCTGGGATAATTTTGGTTTTAGAGAAGATTTTAAGCACTTGGTTTCATCCATGCCACTATTAGTATTGTTCTTGATAGTACGACTTGTCCTTTACTCAAATTCAAACTAGAAAAATGAATTTAAAGCTTGTCTTAAGCTCTAGGAAGCCACTTCAAACAATGAGGGGTCACCTTTCTTTCCTTTTCACCTTTCATCAAATTTAAACCTATCACACATCCTCAAGCGGCCATTAGTCCTTTAATTAAGTGGTCAACATCACCAAAACCCACTTAGGGGCTTGATTGCACTTACAATCTCCCCCTTTTTGGTAAATGTTGATAACCTAATTAAAGCTTACATTTAATTGAAAAGATTGAGCTTTTGATGACATGAATACAAAGCTCCCCCTTAATGTATGCCTTTCTCCTTTGAATAGAGAGTGCGAATCCTTTTAAGATATATAGGCATACATTATGAGCTGTGTAGCAACTGAAGTATATTCAACTCATCGTGGGGTGCAAAGAAAGGTGTAGCATGTAAACATGATGCATATGACATAACTGAATCAAGCAGGAGACTGGTTGTGCCCAGACCCCAGAACCTCCGGGAAAAAGTCCGGAACCTCCAGGTTTTGGTCCAGACCCCGGAACCTCCGGGAAAATCCCAGAATCTCCGGACTCTGGCAGCAACCAGCCTTAACAGACAACACAAACAAGATATAACACAACTTAAATAGGAACTAGAAATAAGATATTATGGCAAACACATCTAGTCCTATTACAGCATCATAGAGTTTTGAAAGTTTTAAAATCCCATACTTGTCCATAGCCAAATCCAAGTTGCCAACAAAGGCAACCACCAACAGAGTACCACAAAGATATTACAAACCAGATAGAAAGAGTTCAACCGAAAAGTAAAGCAAGGTAGCAGTAGCAGCTTCTCTCAACTCACAAAAGCTAAGCCCCTAAGCTGATACATCTCAATCTTCCTTCTCCCCATTTGTCAACATGTTAACAAAAAGGGAAAAAGAAAAGACGAAAGGGCTTCTGGACTTGACCAGCTTCACTCGCTCCATTCTTCACTAGAGTCCTTAGAGCCAATGTCTTCATCTTCATCTGATGGAGGGCGCTTGCCACAGCCAGCAGTCCCCTTTACACCCTTCCTGATGCCTCTGGGTGTGGGCTTGGCCTTGGCCTTCATCTTTTGAAGCTTGGCATTGAGGGGCTCCTCATCTTCACTAGATATATGTTGTGTGGCTGTTGGAGTTTCTTCTTCACTGGAAGAAAAATCATCAAACAAGATAAGAGGTGGGGGAATGGAGTGAGTGGCCAACCCATTGTGGGACAACAGCCTGTTGATGTCTTTCCTAGCCTCATAAGCCTGAGTGGCTGAGTAGGTGCACATGGAGAGGGAGTATCTAATGATCTCTTTCAGCTTTTTGAGAGTAGACTCCTTCTTGGGCCTACTTGGGCCGACTTCATCATAATGAGCAGCAAGCTTCTTGGCTGACTTTGTGGCTGAATCAATACATGCTTGAACTGCTACCTCTATCTTCTGGTGCTACCACTGCTTAACCTGATAAGAGCAATGCTCACAATCCTTAAAAATGAAGCCAGTCACTAGTTCCATGATGTACATAACATATGCCACATAAGGAAAGTTATCCACACCATTGTCCATGCTTGTGATTAGGTCATGCCAAATGAATTTGCTAACTGAAAAAGGGGCAGCACCAGGAAGCTTTCTAGCAATCAGATTTGGGGCAAGGCCTGTAAGAGAAGTGGAGTCACTGCCTCCCTTGGGATATATGGTCTGTCTAAGTAGGTTATTCAGCACATAGTACACAGGTTTCAACCCCAAAGTGGTTCCTTGAGCCATCTCATCCAAGAAATAAGCATCTGCTATCTGATGGTTCTTCAGATGGTTCTCAAATTTGATAGTGTCCCTATCTCTGTTTGTCTTTCCAAAACCCAATAGCATTACAGAAGTCACATAGTTGATCTTGTAGTGGATCCCCTCAGTCATCCAATGAATGGAATCTGTGAAACTGTCATAAAAGAAAGTGGCATGAAATTGTGCAATTATTTCAGCATTCCAATCATACTTAAAACCCATCAAATCCTTCATCGGAAATCTCTCAACTATCTCAAGAACCACTTCCACCTCAGGCTTGTCAAAGTTCTCAAAGTGCTGCCAGTCAACCCACTGCATCTTCCTGATCCTAGGCTTGCTCAAACACACAGATGAGTAAAAGGAATAATGGAACAAAGACCAAAACCTCTTTTCAATGCCAGCATGCTTGGGCTGAGTGTATGGATTTTCTTCCATGGCAAGCTTAGCCTGAACATAAGCCCCTTCAAAGCTTTGGTACTCTAGCTGCAGAGAACTGTCATACTTGGTGGGTGGCCTCTTCTTGGGAAAAAAGGGGTAGTGCACTAAGTAGCAGGAGTCTATCTCACCAAGACTCACTAGTGCATTGACTGCAATGGGGATAGTCTTGCCCTCTCGACCACCATTGTCATCAACATGCTGTCCTGTCAAAGATCCTCTGCCCCCAGAGATACTGCCTGCTCCTCTTCCCCTTTTGGGTGTGGCTTTCTTGGGAGCAACCTGTCTGACAATGATGTTGTAGGCTTCCTCACCATCGATGTCCTCAAAGGGAATAGACCTCTTGTCCTTCTCCTAGATGAGTCTCCAGACATCTAAATATAGGAGATGGAGTGAATAAGGCTCAAAGAATTGAAAGGATTGGAATGATGCAAGGTGTAGAGGAAATAACTTAGTTATCACTGTGGTACTACTCATTTGAATTTTGAATCAGGATCACTGCTACTGATGCTGCAAAGCCCGGAACCTCTCGGAAAATCCGGAAACCTCCGAACTGCACATAGGTTCAGAGCTTCTGTTGCTGCAGAGCTCGGAACATCTGGGGAAACCCCGGAGCCTCCGGACTGCATACAGGTTCAGAGCTGTGAGGTCTGATTCAACTTTCAATTGAGTACTACAACAATGTATCTAAGTCTGAAGCACAGGAAACACATCTAGTAGAGTCTATGCTAGATTTGGCTCCTAGAACATGACAATCAGAGATGAACTACTGGATCTAGGGTTAGGGTTTTACCTTGGATTCGGGATTGAAGGAGAGGAAGAAGATGTCCTAGAAGCTTTTCACACTGAGGACGTAGCCCAGAGGCCCTCTCTAGGTCACAATGTGACCTAGTGGTGCTGGAGTCAGCCTGCCAGATCAGGTCTGGCGTGCACTGGCTTGAGCTCCTGCTTCAGAGACCAGATCCTTCAAAACAATGATGGCTTGATGAAGAGGAGTGGAAGATGACGGCGAGCAGCACCGATTCCTTCTTGTACAGCTTCTGGCGGGTGGCGGTGGAGGAGGAACAAGTTCGTGCAGCCATCTTCAGCCCGCACGAGAGAGGTGAACAACACCCCGAGTGCATCCGACGACCGGAGGCGGGAACGAGGGCGGTGGCGGCATAAGATGGTGGCAGCGCGTGTGTGAGAGGCGAGAGGATGGAGATGGTAGATCTGGATTTACTGAGGTAACGTGAATGGTTGACTCGGGGAGTTACCCTAAGGGGTTAAAAGGATTTGATGTGAGGAATATCACTTTCGAGATATTCTTCTCTCTTGGCTTGCATGTTAACTGTCCTAAGTTCGGAACCTCTAGAGAAAGCTCGGAGCCTCCGCGCTGTCTTTCCTAAAGCTTGAACTGATAAATTGAACAGATAAGGTTTCGGAACCTCCGGGGAAAATCCGGAACCTCCGAGGAAAACCCGGAACCTCCAGATACTGAAGACAGAGGACAGGGAGCTTGTTGTTCTTCAAGGATTTAGGCACTCCATCTATGCTTTGACACTTATGTCATGGACTCCTTGTTTTAATTGGCTAGAAAACACCAATCAACACACAACTATAGCCCTTTTTGGAACAAGTTGGGGAATAAAATTCATTTTGAAACACATATATCAAAATTGTTCAAAAGGAATTTCAGTAATGCAATATATCAAACAATATGTGCTAAGATTCAAACCACGCAATGGGAATCAAAATATTTAGCTCATTCCATAAACTACAAAACCTTGACTGGTCGACAGGCTTAGTGAAGATATCGGCTAGTTGTTTATCAGTGCTCACATGACTTAGAACGATATCTCCTTTGGTTTCGTGGTCTCTCAAGAAGTGATGACGGATGTCTATATGTTTTGTACGAGAGTGACTAATAGGGTTGTAAGCTTTATGGCACTTTCATTGTCACACAAAAGTGGGATATGGGTAAAGTGACATCCGTAATCTTTCAAGGTTTGCTTCATCCAAAGTAGTTGAGCACAACAAGCACCGGCTGCAACATACTCGGCCTCAGCGGTGGAAAGGGCTACTGAGTTTTACTTTTTAGAACTCCAAGACACAAGAGACCTACCAAGGAATTGGCAGGTCTCAGATGTACTGTTTCTATCTACCTTGCAACTGGCATAATCGAAATCCGAATAGCCAAGTAGATCGAAAGTGGAGCCCTTAGCATACCACAAGCCAAGGTTAGGGGTATGCACTAGATATCTCAAGATTCTTTTTACGGCCAATAGATGGCACTTTTTCGGGTTAGCTTGAAATCTAGCACACATGCACACACTAAGCATAATATCCGATCTAGATGCACATAAGTAAAGAAGAGAGCCAATCATGGAGCAATATACCTTTTGGTCCATGGATTTCCCTTCTTCATTGAGGTCCAAGTGTCCATTGGTAGGCATTGAAGTCTTGATGGGCTTTGCCTTGTCCTTAAGCATATCCCTTGTGTACTTGGTTTGACATATGAAAGTCCCTTCCTTTGCTTGTTTAATTTGATATCCGAGAAAGAACTTGAGCTCACCCATCATGGACATTTCAAACCTCTTTGCCATTACCCTACTGAACTCTTCACATAAGGTTTCATTAGTACTACCAAATATTATGTCATTGATATATATTTGGTACACAAAGATATGACCATCAATTTTTCTAGTAAAGAGAGTAGCATTGGCTTTGCCTATCTCAAAGCCTTGCTTGAGCAAGAAATCCTTAAGGAATTCATACCTGTAGCGAACATGGCCTCATAAGCCATTAGTTCGAGTTTGATTTTGGTGACTCATGACAACATGATCATTGGGACTAACCATATTGTTTGGCATGTCTTTGTAGGCATTTCTAGGTCCCAAGGATGCAAGAAAAACACATGCCAAAAAGAGAGAATCAAGGGTCAAAACTGAGCAAGAAAAGGAAAAGAAAAGACACCGTCGGATGAACCGACGGTCCCTCAATTACAAGCGTCGGTGCAATCGTCGGACGAGTTGGTACACAGGGTGAACTCTAGGTACCGTCGGATGAACCGACGGTCCATTTTCTACATGCGTCGGACGAGTTGCAGAGGAAGAGCAGTGAAGGCAGTAGCACTGGATGATCCGACGGTCTGAGTGTGGAGACCGTCGATCTATCTGATGCTCTGTTTGAATTCATACAGAGATGCGCCAAGACGAAGCCTTCAGCACATGATGATCTGACGCCTTGGTCAAGATGAAGCGTCGGTCTATCCGACGGTGGAGTGGAAGTTAACAAAGGCGGCTTGAGCGCGGAGTCTTCTGCACCAAATGATCCGACGCACCGTCGGTGCATTGCGTCGGAGTAGTTGTGTCAGAGAACCTCAACGGCTACGTGACGTGGGAGGGGCACCAGATGAACCAACGCCTTGGAAAAGTATAGCGTCGGATCATCCGATGGTACTACTTTCAGCAGCTTTTAGCCAACTGCTAGTTTGATGCCTTGGGCTATTTATACCCCCTCCACTCACACATTTGAGGTTGCTGGATTTTGTGGAAGTGCAGAGGAGTTCAAGACACATTGAAGATCATATCCAATCCATCCAAGTGCTTAATTGCTCATCCTTAGACTTGCATATGCTTTGTGTATGTGCTTAGTGCTAGGCTTAGCTTAGAGCTGAGTGAGTGCAAGGTTGTGCCAACCTTGTGAGGTGATTATTGAGTGAATCCAGTTGTACAAGGTTCGTCGGAAGCCTTGGGGCCTAAGTGGCTCATCGGCAATCGTCATCAACCGTCCGACTTGGTGTGGAGCGGCGAGGACACTTTGTGCAGGGGACGTGGAGACCACCTTCCTTGGTGCAGAAGCTCCTTAGTGGAGGCGGCATCAAGGTGACCAAGGGAGCTTGGCAACTTCCTAAGTGGCTAGCCTTTGTGGCGAGTCAAGTGGTGCTATTGGGAGAGACTTGGTGACCGGGAAGCAATACTCTTGTGTGAGTGCTTCAACGTGGACTAGGGGTGGCTTAGTGCCTACCGATACCACGGGATAAATCGCGTGTCAAGAGTTTGCTTCCTCTCATCCCCTTTACGTTTCTGCATTTTCTCTATTGCAATCTTTACTTTCCTAGAGTAGTATCATGCTAGGATTGGCTATAGGTTGCAAACCTTGGTTTGCGATGGGAGTTTCACACTAGAACAACCCTAGTTGGACATCTAGATAGTATGTTCTAGTTTATCTTTGTGTAAATTTAGTGAAGACATAGGTTAAGGTTTTTAGTTGCCTAATTCACCCCCTACCCCTCTTAGGCTAACGAGCATCCGATTCCTTACAAGTGGTATCAGAGCCGGGACTCATTTCTTTCACATGGAAACACCAATTCGATTGGTAAATTGTGAAAACCGGCTCATTGGAATGGTTAGGCTTCACCGCCTAGTGAGTTGCTCTATAGAGGAATGAAAGGGGTGGATACCATAGGTTTGGCTCCACATTTCGATGGCACGGGCTATCCTCGGTGGAAGGTTCTCATGGAGGCCTGTCTCCAAGCAAAGGACCTTGATGTTTGGAGAGTCACCGATGAGGGCATGAAAAATGGTACTAGGAAGGAAAAGCAATTTGATGTGATTGCTAAGAGTATCATTTTGTTCTCCTTAGATGTAGGTGTTTTCAATAGAGTTTTTACTTGTGAAAATGCTCTTGAGCTATGGAAAACCATCAAGGAGCAAAATGAGGGTTCAAAAGAAGTTGCTAATGACGCTACGGTTGTCTCCTTGACGAATTCAATAGCTTTAAGCAACTTGCAAATGAAAATGCCGAATCTATGTACTCACTCTTAAATGTGCTTGTCAATGAGATCAATGCTTTAGGTGTGAAGGACATCACGGACTTGAACATCAACCGCAAGATCCTTCAAAGTCTCTGGAAGCCCAATTATGACTTGGTGAAGGCAATCATCTACGAGAAGAAGCTTGAAGATTTCAAGCCATCTCACATCTTGAGCAAGATCATGGCACATGAGCTTCAACTCATGCCCATGTCAAAGAAGGCGCCCCAAGAAAAGCCCCAAGAACCATCCTCTCCAACTACAAGCCATGCTCTCTCAAGTCAACAAGAGAAGATGTTGAGTAGGATGGCTACTCATGGAAGCTCAAGCGAGGATGATGGTGATGATGGTGACGATAAAGAGTCCTCAAGTGATGAAGAGGTGGAATCTATGGTGGCCGAGTACGTGAAGAAGATCTTCAAGTATGTGAAGAAAGTCAACATGTACGACTACAACATCCACTTGAGAGAAGGGCGTCATCATCAACACATCAAGTTCACCAAGATTGAGCACAAGCCCAAGAAGAAGGTGGTCAAGGAGAGGAGACCAAGGCAAGAAGCAACTATCACCGTCCGTGAGTGGACAAGTGGTGGAGAATCAAGTTCTTCTACCTCAAGTGATGAATCAACAAAGAACTTCACCACCCGCTTCATGCAAGGTCCTCCGTCATCACTATACATGTGCCTTATGGCCCAAGGTATGGAGAGAAATGTAAGTGATGACGAATCCGACACCACCTCTCTCGATGATCCTGTTGAGCTAGTCCATGAGCAAAAAAGAATGCTTGATAAACAAGTTAATGAAATCAATGAACTCAATGCTCTCAATGATCTTAGCGCTACCCTTGCTACAAATTATGAACATTTGTTGTGCAAATTCAAATTGCTTAGCAAGGAGTGTGATGAGCTAAAATCTAAGCTTGAGAGCAATGAGACTAAAACAAGTAATTCCTTTGAGCTTAATGAATCATCTATTCCATGTGCAATTCCTATCTCCAAGGTAGATGCTTCAACTTCTTGCATTGATTTAATTGATGAATCTTGCTCACCATCTTGCAATGAGAATCTTGTTGTAGAAACATGTGATTATCTCATAGGCAAGGAAAATGATGAGCTCAAGCAAGAAGTAAAATGGCTCCGAGAGAGGTTGGCAAGCTTGATGGACAAGGGCAAGAACGATGAGGAACAAGTGGACATCTCTCATGACATGAAGAGCAAAGTCCAACCTTCTCAAGATAACCGTGACCCCATGGTGAAGAAGCTTGAGAAGGGTGCAACCGTGACTTGCTACAAGTGTCATGGAGAAGGGCACAAGTTCTACAAATGCCCTCAATTTTTCAAGAAGATGGACAAAGGCGAGAAGAAGAAGTTGAAGCCCACCATCAAGAGCTTCCTCATCTACACCAAGCCCAACCGCAAGAACAAGACCAAGAGCAACACCTATGTCATCAAGAAGAAGACAAATGGCAAGGTGGTTGCACATAAGGTTGGGAAGATGAAGGAGGAGTGGGGTTGGAACCAACCCATTTGGGTGCCCAAGGAAGTCATCATCAATATGAAGGGGCCTCAAATGGTTTGGGTTCCAAAGGACAAAGGCCTTGAGTGCGGGGACTTGGGAGGCTTGGCACAATCAAAATGAGAAAATTTAAGACTATAAGCCAAGCTTGCAAATTGGACATGTATTGCCCAAGTTCCCTCGGTTGAGGTAATGGTAGTACCTATCTCTTGTATCATTGTAGCTCCGTTGCCTTGTTTAGGTTGCATTTGTTGCAATGTTTACATATGGTAGGTTGCTTGTGTCATGTGCTAACCCATGAGCAACTTACATGGTTTGATTAGTGTATAGAAAAGCTACACTTGTTCTTTCATGGTGCATGTTTTCATATATATCTTTTTGCATCATGAGCAAGCTATAGGGTTAGCTTCCCTTTTGTTGTCATAAACAATGTGCATACAATTAGTTGGTTATTCAAACACTAAATGCACACATTTAGGGGGAGCTCATCATATGGTTTGGTTGTGTGACTAACATTGTTTCAAGCTTATCTTATGTAGTCCCTTAGCGACGCGTTCCAGTGCGGTACTTCATTATATGAGAATGCTATTTCACTCTCAATGTGATCTAACATCTCTAATAGAGTGAAAATAGCAATATGAGCTTTATGCTATTGAGTCATGTCCTTGCGAGCTTATGTCTCTATATAAGTTCAAAGGCAATGTACTCATATATCCCTAATCCTTGTGGTACCCCAAGTGTCTTCTATGCAAGCTTCTTTCAAGTGGTGTCATCTAGTGATATCATTTCCAAGTGGCTCATCTCAACGTGGTGTCAACAAGGTAGAGAGGATCATCTGTCAGTGTTTAAACCTCTCGACCTCCATGGGAGGTACCCGCAGCAAGGTAGAAGGTGGGGATCGCCATGATCTGGAACCCGAAGGTACGCGCGAGGACACAAGACACAAGACACAAGATTTATACAGGTTCGGGTAGCCAGAGTAGCTACCCTACGTCCTGTTTGGAGTAGTATTGCGCCCTGCGCTTGATGTTGTTCCCCGAAGGGATTGTCGATGTCCTCCTAGGTACCCGACCCTCCTTTATATAGTCCAGGGGGTGGGTTCCTAGTCGGTTATAAGGCAGGAATCCTAGTAGGATTACACAGAGCGAGTCCTAGTAGGAGTCCGTCTTCTACTCTTCCTCCTTCCTTGCATGAATACCCGGGGTGTATGCCCGACAAGCCCCCGAGCACATTGGAGTCGAGAGTAGTAGTTCGAGTAGTCTTGAAGCCTCTTCGAGTAGTTCTTGAGCCTCCTCGAGTACTGCTTGGAGAAGTCTTCAATAGTACTTGAACTGCCGCGAGGCTGGAAGGTGGTCCAGCTCATCAGTCTTGAAGTCGAGATTATATGGAAGTGCGATTGCAAAATCGCACTCCATATGGAGTAGCCCCCGAGCCTTAGGTTGAGTTGCAGACCCTGGCTGAGGGTCAATCTTGATTTTGCTCCCGTCTTGAAAAAATCAACTGATGAGTGTAGCCTAGTAGTCCCCCGAGCCTTGGAACGATTGAAGAATCAGTCCGAGGGTCTTCAGTGTTTGCGGAAGTCATCATCTGAATACTCTTGTAGCGTTCAGCCCCCGAGCTCGTCGCCAGGTGAGCCGTAGGAGCCACGTCGAGTAGTTGTTGGTGCTGAGCCCCCGAGCTAGAGAGCTAGCGGAGACTACTCCAATTGTCATCGAGTAGTAATTTGGTGCGTAGCCCCCGAGTTTGGGAACTAGCCGCGCCAGTGGAGGTACGCGGAGCGTACTGGAAGTCGTCGCCGAAGCTTGACCTGAAAGTAGAGATGCGTACATTATGTAGCATTTTTGTAGAAATTGAATCTACAAATGAAAAATACAGATATGAATATAAGTGTAAATGTCTTGTGTCATGCTCTTGTTTCGGTCGTTAGGTGTCGAGTAGTTAGCCTGATGCAGTTTAGCCCCACGGTGGGCGCCAGCTGTCGGTGTTTAAACCTCTTGACCTCCATGGGAGGTACCCGCAGCAAGGTAGAAGGTGGGGATCGCCATGATCTGGAACCCGAAGGTACGCACGAGGACACAAGACACAAGATTTATACAGGTTCGGGTAGCCAGAGTAGCTACCCTACGTCCTGTTTGGAGTAGTATTGCGCCCTGCGCTTGATGTTGTTCCCCGGAGGGATTGTCGATGTCCTCCTAGGTACCCGGCCCTCCTTTATATAGTCGAGGGGGCGAGTTCCTAGTCGGTTACAAGGCTGGAGTCCTAGTAGGATTACATAGAGCGAGTCCTAGTAGGAGTCCGTCTTCTACTCTTCCTCCTTCCTTGCATGAGTACCCGGGGTGTATGCCCAACATCATCCCCCGGAAGTATGCAATGATCAAAAGACTACAAGTGATATCTACAAGTAGTAATGTAACAATAACCCATTTGCCTTATATCTTGTCCTTTAAGCTACCTCCTTGCATGATATGCTCTAAGCTTCCTTGTCTTTCATGTTTGTAGTTGTGCACTTGTTTGTCACTACCCTTGTCTTACAAGTGGTATCCTTTTGTGCACACACTTAGGGGGAGCTTAGTTTGTATCATGCTAGTCTCATGAGCTTGTGATCCACCTTAGTCATTCTCACATGTGGTATCTTCATTGATATCATACATGTGGATCATGGTTCGTGCGTCTTTCTCCCTTGAATTTAACATCTCTCCTTTGAGCTATGTTTGATAGGTCTTGCTAGTTTCCTTGGACCCATTTTGCTTTGGACTTTTTGGAGATTTTATTCCAATGGGGGAGAATGTGAGACCGAAGCAAGCTAGTGGCTTAAGATTACAAGCGGTTTCAAGGATATAAGACCAAAGGGGGAGAATGTGAGCATAAGATCAAAAAGGGGGAAGTTTCATCTAGGGGGAGTTTGGATGATGGTAAGCATCCAAGCAAGTGTAAGTGGTTCTAATTCTTTCAATTTTTGCAAATTTATGCTTGCTTTGGTTGTGTTGTCATAAATCACCGAAAAGGGGGAGGTTGTAGCGAACATGGCCTCATAAGCCATTAGTTCGAGTTTGATTTTGGTGATTCATGACAACATGATCATTGGGACTAACCATATTGTTTAGCATGTCTTTGTAGGCATTTCTAGGTCCCAAGGATGCAAGAAAAACACATGCCAAAAAGAGAGAATCAAGGGTCAAAACCAAGCAAGAAAAGGAAAAGAAAAGACATCGTCAGATGAACCGACGGTCCCTCAATTACAAGCATCGGTGCATCGTCGGACGAGTTGGTACACAGGGTGAAACCCTAGGTACCATCGGATGAACCGACTGTCCATTTTCTACATGCGTCGGACGAGTTGCAGAGGAAGAGCAGCGAAGACAGTAGCACCAGATGATCTGACGGTTTGAGTAGGCACAACCGTCGGTCTATCCGACGTTCAGTTTGAATTCATACAGAGACGCACCAAGACGAAGCCTTCAGCACCGGATGATCTGACGCCTTGGTCAAGATCAAGTGTCAGTCTATCCGACGGTCGAGTGGAAGCTAACAGAGGCGACTTGAGCGCGGAGTCTTCAGCACCGGATGATCCGACGCACCGTTGGTGCATTGCGTCGGAGCAGTTGTGTCAGAGAACCTTAACAACTATGTGACATGGGAGCGGCACCGGATGAACCGACGCCCTGGAAAAGTATAGCATCGGATCATCCGACGGTACTACTTTCAGCAGCTTTTAGCCAACAGCTACTTTGATGCCTTGGGCTATTTATACCCCCTCCACTTACCTATTTGAGGTTGATGGATTGTGTGGAAGTGTAGAGGAGTTGAAGACACATTGAAGATCATATCCAATAAATCCAAGTGCTTAATTGCTCATCCTTAGACTTGCATATGCTTTGTGTATGTGCTTAGTGCTAGGCTTAACTTAGAGCTGAGTGAGTGCAAGGTTGTGCCAACCTTGTAAGGTGATTCTTGAGTGAATCCAGTTGTACAAGGTTCGCCGGAAGCCTTGGGGCCTAAGTGGCTCACCGGCAATCATCATCGACCCTCCGGCTTGGTGTGGAGCGGCGAGGACACTTTGTGCGGGGGACGTGGAGACCCCCTTCCTTGGTGGAGAAGCTCCTTATTGGAGGCGGCATCAAGATGACCAAGGGATCTTGGCAAGTGCCTAAGTGGCTAGCCTTTGTGGCAAGTCAAGTGGTGCTCTTGGGAGAGACTTGGTGACCGGGAAGCAATACTCTTGTGTGAGTGTTTCAATGTGGACTAGGGGTGGCTTAGTGCCTACCGATACCACAGGATAAATCGCGTGTCAAGAGTTTGCTTCCTCTCATCCCCTTTACGTTTACGCAATTACTCTATTGCAATCTTTACTTTCCTAGAGTAGTATCATGCTAGGATTGGCTATAGGTTGCAAACCTTGGTTTGGGATGTGAGTTTCACACTAGAACAACCCTAGTTACACATCTAGATAGTATGTTCTAGTTTATCTTTGTGTAAATTTAGTGAAGCTATAGGTTAAGGTTTTTAGTTGCCTAATTTACCCCTCCCCCACTTAGGCTAACGAGCATACGATTCCTTACAGTACCATGCTCTTGGTGCTTGCTTGAGACCATAGTGCACCTTATGGAGTTGTACACATGATTAAGACGCTTGAAATCTTAAAAACTCGGTGGTTGCTCAACATAGACTTCTTCGGAAAGTGGTCCACTTCGACATGCACTCTTGACATCCATTTGGTATAGCTTGGAGTTATGATGGGCAGTGAAGGCGAGTAAGAACCTAATTGCTTCAAGTCTTGTTACAGGTGCATATGTTTCTCCAAAGTCTAGTCCTTCAAATTGAGTGTACCCTTGAGCAACCATTCTTGCTTTGTTCCTAATCACAATCCCACACTCATCTTGCTTGTTACGAAAGACTCATTTGGTGCCAATGATGTTCGGCTTTGGTATTTCCACCAACTTCCACACTTGATTTCTTTCAAAGTTGTTCAATTCCTCTTGCATGGCCACCACCCAACCCGGATCGTCAAGAGCTTGCTCTACCTTGATAGGTTCAAGAGAGGAAACAAACGAGTAAAATGCACAAAAATTCTTAAGACGAGACCGTGTTGTTACCCCTCTCCTTATGCTCCCAAGGATATTGTCAACGGGGTGATCCCGTTGTATAACTTGATGTACACGGGGGTGAGATGGTCCAAGCGGTTGGTGTAGAGATTGGTCTTCATCATTTTCATCAGCTTGTTGTTCGGATAAACTTGCTTGAGCATCCCCTTGCTGATCTTCTTGCTGGTTCTCAGTGCCTTGAGGTGCTGAGCTTCCAGACCCCGGAACCACCGGAGATTTCCCGGAGGTTGGCTTCCAGCAGCATTTCCCGGAACCTCCGGGGAATTCCTTGGAACCTCCAGGGTCTGCTCTTCTGCAGAACCAGTGACCTCTGGCCCTTCGAGTGGTGTTGAAGCTTGAAGTTGTTATTCATCTTCCTCTTATGCTTCAACTGGTCTAACATCACTTGTGGCCAATTGCTTGATTGCTTCACAAGATGGCTTCTCATTACCTACAACATGTAAATCAACTTGTTCCACTTGAGATCCATTAGATTCATCAAAGCTGAAATCTACCGTGACTTCAATCCGTCTAGTGGTTAGATTGAAGACTCGATATGCATGCTCATTAGGACCATAGCCAAGAAGAAAACCTTCGTCAACATTTGGTGCAAACTTAGATGTTCGGGGCCTCTTGTTGAGAATGAAACATTTGCACTCAAACACTCTAAAGTAAGATACCTTGGGCTTTTTACCGGTGATAAGCTCATAGGAGGTCTTCTTGTGAAACTTGTGAAGATAGAGGCGGTTGATGGCATGGCAAGCCGTGTTGATAGCTTCGGCCCAAAAGATGTCTTGAGTCTTGTACTCGTCCAACATGGTTCTTGCCATCTCAATAAGAGTTCTATTATTCCTCTAAACCACCCCATTTTGTTTAGGGGTATAAGGAGCTGAAAATTTATGCTTGATGCCCTCTTCATCAAGAAATTCTTCAACATAGGTGTTCCGGAACTCCGAGCAATTATCACTTCTTACTTTCTTGATAGGTAGCTCGAACTCCCTTTGTGCTCTTCTTATGAAGGTGTTCACTTTCCCTTGTACCTCACTTTTATCAAACACAAAGAACACCCACGTGAAGCGAGAATAGTCATCAACAATAACCAAACCATATTTGTTACCACCAATGCTTATGTAGGCCACCAGTCCAAATAGATCCATGTGAATGAGCTCCAGCGGGCTTGATGTAGTGAGGATGCTATTTGGTGGGTGAGGTGCTCCTACTTGCTTTCCGGCTTGGCATGCTTTGCATATCCTATCTTTCTCAAAATGTATGTTTGTTAGTCCAGGATGTGTTCATCTTTCAAAAGTTTGGCCAAGTTCCTCATGCCAACACGAGCTAGTCGGCGATGCCACAGCCATCCCATGCTAGATTTTGCCACTAAACAAGTCTTGGGAGAAACCTTACTTTTGTTGAGATCAACTAGGTAAAGCCTCCCCCTCAAGCGACCCGTAAGGACAATAGAGGAATCCTCCCTTCTTATGATGGACACACCCTTATCCGAGAACTGACAATAAAAACCAATCTCACTAAGTTGTGAAACCAATAATAGATTGCAACCCAACGAATCAACATGAAGAACATTTGTAATTGATTAATTTTGAGAAATAGGGATATCACCTACACTGATGACTTCTCCTTTTGTATCCCCTCCTTAGGCAATAGTTTCTTTTGGTCCTTCCAAATGGAGGTAAGATGAGAACATACTCTTTTCTCCAGTCATATGATGTGTACATCCGCTATCAAGCACCCAACATGATCCACCGGAGGAGTATGCCTACAAAACAATTTAGTTCCTTCTTTTAAGTCCCCAATTTGACTTGGGGCCTTCCGCGTTAGCAATCAAAACCTTGGGAACCCATAGAGATCTTTTCACATATATGTTGGACTCATTTCCAACATACGTGGCAACAACTTTACCATGGTTGTTGCGTCTCAATACATAGCTAGGGGGTGTATCACTTCATGCATGAGCCTTATTTTTGTTGAGAGATAAGTTCCTCCTAGACATGATTGGATGGTTCTGGACGTGCAGACGAGTGTTAGAGGTCTTGGACACGTGTTGGTGCTGAACCTTTCCTTTTTTCTTGGTTCTGTCCTTACAGACCCCGGAACCTCCGGGAATTTTCCCAGAACCTCAGGGTTCTCCTGTCTGTGTGGCTCGAGGCTTCCAGACTCCGGAACCTTCGGGCTTCGAGCTTGGAACCTCCGGGGTCTGGGCAAATAGAAACCCAGTGCTCTTGAATTCAAGGCATTCCTTTTCCTTGATAATTTTCCTTCCATTTGTCTTCCCCCCTTCAACATATCCAAAACTTGGTTTCTCACTTTTCTCCAACTTTTCTTTCTTGGTGAACCTTCCTCTCTTGTTCCCTTCACTCATGCATCCACCAGCTATGATTGAGTTCTAACCTAGCAATTTCTTTCTTCAAAGCTTCCATGTTAGGAAGGTTAGTGGCATAAGATTCAAGGTCAATTTTATAACATTTATCACAACCCTTGCTAGTAGAAGGACTAGGATCACCCTTTGCTTCCGAAGGATGTGAGGTGCTACTCCAAAGGAGACTATATTGCTCCTCGAGCTCTTCATTCCTCAACTTGAGAGAATTACATTGAGCTTGAGAGGCAGCAAGGTCTTCCTTGAGAGTAGCTATGACACTCTCCGCTTGGTTCACTTCCAATCGCGAAGCCCCAAGCTCACTTCTTTCGGATCTAAGAGTGTCTTGGCACTTCTCTAGTTCTACTATCAACCTAGACATAAAATCTCTAGATTGTTTATCCATGACACTAACAAGTTGGTTTGCTTCCTCATCACTAGATTCATCACTAGAGTCCATTTCCGACTGATCACTAGGTGGAGGATAGGATTTTGAGTCAATTTTTACCTTCTCACCCTTGGCCATGAAACAATGAATGGATGAGCTCTATTCATCATTGGTCAAGTTGTTGAACAACCTTGATGTGGAGGGAAGTTTCTTGATAGCCACAGTTGCAACCTTCTTCCCTTCTTCTTCACTAGAGCTTTCATCACCGGAATTCCATTCATGACCAATATGAGCTTCTCCACCATAGTTCCTTCTCTTGTGATGTGATTTTTGATCTTTCTTGTAGCCTCCCTAGCACTTGTCATATTTGTTTTCTTTCTTCTCTTTAGGGCAATCCGCAATAAAGTGCTTGGTGCTTCCAGAATTGTAGCAAGTTCTATTTTTTTTAGGAAACTTCCTCTTGGCAAACTTGTAACCTTGCTTCTTCAAGCCTCTTTTGTACGTCTTCATGAACAAGGCCATGTACCCAATCTCAACATGAGAGCCTTCATCTTCATCTTCACTTGAATCACTTGTAGAGCTCTCTACTTCCACTTTCTTCGATTTTGACTTGGAAGGCTTGGATGGAGTAGTGTTCTTGGATGAAGAGGAGGGCTTGCTTGACATGTGGGAATGGAGAGCAACCTCTTTGACCTTCAAGTTGTTCAACTTAGCTTCCAACTCACCAATCTTATTTCTATGTTCGATTTCCTTGTCCATGAGCTCATGTGTAAGAGTTCTCCCAAGAACATCATTTAGAGAGAACTCCTCAAACCTTATCTTCTCTCTAATCAAGGTGACTAGAGTGGGATTTCTTGGAGCAAAGGCCTCCAACATCAACTTCACAACAAAGTGGTCATCCAACTCATCACCACCTAGACCCCTTATCTTTCCAACAATGACCATCAACCTATCAAACAACTCTTGTGGCTCTTCTCCATCAAAGATAGTAAACCTATTGAGTTCGGCCATCAATATATTGACCTTGGATTTCTTGACCTTGTCAACACCCTCATGAGCAATGTGGAGAATGTCCCAAATCTCTTTGGCAATCTCAAGTCCACTAACACGGTTGTACTCTTGGGCATTCAAGGCACTAAGGAGTATGCTTGTAGCTTGAGCATTCCTCCTAATGTTGCTGCGGTCACTTGGAGTGAGGTTTCTAATGTCTTCGGGATCATCAAAACCTACACACACAATATTCCACAATTCCAAACTTAAACTGGTTAGATAAGCTTTCATCATATGCTTCCATTTAGCAAAGTTAGTCCCATCAAATTGGGGTAATTTGCCAACGGGAATAGTCACATCATCCTTGGATTTGGTATCCAAGGAGTCATAGTTAAAGGATACGCTTTTATAGTCATTCTTTGCTTTGTGCTTCGGCTTTGGCTTGATTGTTCAATTTAGAATTCTTGTGCCATAG
This sequence comes from Cenchrus americanus, assembly GCA_947561735.1. Taxonomy (NCBI): domain Eukaryota; kingdom Viridiplantae; phylum Streptophyta; class Magnoliopsida; order Poales; family Poaceae; genus Cenchrus; species Cenchrus americanus. The sequence goes on from OX387240.1 coordinate 142,253,676, forward strand.
TACTCATCACCATCATCTCCATTCTCACTAGATGAGGACAATGATGAGGATGATGAAGATGGTGGTAGAGACGGTAAAGGTGTCCTCTTTCTTCTTTTCGTTTCCTCCTTCTTTCTCTTCTTCTATTATTGCTTGTCGTCCTCTTTCTTCTTTTCTCCTTCTTTTTCTTTCTTCTTGTCCTCTTTCTTGCTTTCTTGCTTCCTTCCTTGGAGGTTTCCTTCACAACCTTTTTGAGCTTGTTGAATTTCTCTTGGGCTGATGTGTCGCCCACTTCCGAGGCATCACCTTCAACCTCGTGGTATGTCTTCAAACTCCTCTTCTTCTTGCTTGTCATCATCACTTGCCATATCCTCACACGGTTAGGTGTTTGCGAGGATAACCCGCTCTTATACCAATTGAAAGGATCGATGCAAGTGGCCTAGAAGGGGGGTGAGTAGGCCTGCAAAACAAACTCGACCAATTTCTGCCAACTTCTGCTCAGACCCCGGAACCTCCGGGCTTTTCCTTGGAACCTCTGGGAAAATGCACTTTGGTGTATTTTCTTGGAGCTTTCGGGAATTCTTTCCTCTGTCAATTTGCTGTGGATTACAAGGTTAGAGAGCAACAAAATGGCAGGAGATTGGTTACAAGAGCTTAAGGATAGATTCTAAGCACACTAGCAACCTTAGGGTTAGAGATATAGCAAGAAACAATACAAACCCTAATAGATCTAGTGAGCAAGCAACCTAGAGAGATGAGACAACAACAACAATTCATAAAAGATAAGGCGCAAGAGACAACAATTTATCCCGTGGTTCAGCTCACCACAAAGGTTGGCCTACATCCGCGTTGTTTAGGTTAGCCACAAAGGCTATGGAATCTCTCTAGATCCACTCCTCTCTCACACCTATCACCAAAGTAATAGATGGAGGATTTCCACTAAGCAAGTGAGGGTAATACAAACTTCTTGGAGCTTCCACAATCGATTGGAGAGCTTCCAAGCAACCTCTAGCCATCTAGAAGCAAGGCTCCAAGAGTAAAAGATCCACCAAAAAGTTAGGGGTCCACCAAGTGCTCAAGAACACAAGAAGGGGCTTGGAATTGCTTTTTCTCACAAGGAATCACTCCACACTTGAATGCTAGGGTTGGATTTGGATTCAAGTAGGTGGGAGTCAATGCTTGGGAGAGATAGGGAGCAAAAGCTACTGTTTTGGCGCAGGAGTGAAGAAAGTAACTGTTGGGAGACAAGGGGGTATAAATACCCTCAGATCTGGATCTGCAACAGTTGCTTTCGAACGCCCGGAACCTCCGGGCTGGATCCCGGAGCCTCTAGGAACTGGTGACTTCAGCAGGCTGACTTGGGAGTATCCCGGAACTTCCGGGAAAAGCTCAGAAGTTCCGAGAAAGGTGTTTTCAAGACTAAGGCAGCTAGTTGATGGGTCATTTATGGCTGGGATAATTTTGGTTTTAGAGAAGATTTTAAGCACTTGGTTTCATCCATGCCATTATTAGTATCCCTCTTGATAGTACGGCTTGTCCTATAGTCAAATTTAAACTAGAAAAATGAATTTAAAGCTTTTCTTGAGCTCTAGGAAGCAACTTCAAACAACGAGGGGTCACCTTTCTTTCCTTTTCACCTTTCTTCAAATTTAAACCTGTCACACATACTCAAAATCTCATTAGTCCTTTAATTAAGTGGTCAACATCACCAAAACCCACGTAGGAGCTTGATTGCACTTACAGCGGCGCAGCGTGATGTCGCACGAGTGCACACGCTCCGGCCTGTTTGAATTCCATTTGGCTCCGGTTGACTCAAGTTTTCTCCAAAATTTGTAACAGAAGTGCACAAACATTTGAATACCAAACTTGCTCACCACACTACCCTATACAAGTTTTACAAAGGCTCTAGGAGGTTTAGATCAACGGATTTGGCATGAACTGCAGAGCATTTTTGCAGAATTCTCGACCCCAGTGAACAGTAAAAGCAGGCGTTGACTTACAATTTTCACCCTTTTGCACTCGAAATCAGCCATGCCGCCCAAGATCAAAGTTGTGTGCCTCGACAAACTGCACAACTTTCCCATTGTGAGATTTTGAAGTGTTTAAGTGAATTTTGGAGAACAGGCTAAAAGTTCTAGGAAGACAAGGAAGGTCAAAGGAATGGCTAGGGTTTTGAGCTAGGGTTTTGACCAAAGGTTGACCAAGGATATCTAGTGTCGTGATTAGGAAGTTCATTAACACTAATTGACACTAAGAAAAAACACAAGGTGTTACAGTGATCAAGCACAACATGGGATGTAAATTAAAGCGGCATTGGCACCTTTTCTTCTTGCATGAAGGGTCATGGCTATGCGACGAGAAGATATGTGAGAAAGTCGAACTCTATGACTTTAAATGAAGCGCTTTTCAGGAGGCAACTCGTTTCTTTATGTTTCCATTCCTTTCTTAGAGAGAATAAAGAATGACACCATCCTACGATGATTAACTTGTGACCAACTAATCTAAGTTTCTTTTTTATTTTTAGGACCCCCATCATGTTCATTCTCATATTTATCCTTTTGCATGCATTGCATTTTATCATCAAAGTGGTGTTTATTTCTTTGCATATACATGTTTTGCATATAGTTAACTTGGTTGTTTTATAAGGTTTAATGATGAATGCTTCAATTTACATATTGATGCTTCTATAGGGCATTTTTCTATTTGCGATCTTATGTGAACATGGTGTTTAGACATGATTGCGGACCATCATCGTTAAGTTTGATAAACCTTGCTAACTTTTCATATGTTTCCATGTTGCATTGGTTAGTTTATAAGCTTTGTAATGCGCCTAATTTCTCTTGTGTTATAAGAGTTGTTGATCTAGGTATAGACATGTGTTTTAACCCTAGATAAATAAATCTTTATGGCTATAGAGAAATTCAGCAACCTAGTTGTAAACATGGTGTTTAGAACTAGGTGAAAACATTGTCTTTGTTTATATGCTTTCCTTTCATGTGTGTACACACTTTGCACCACGTACACCCATTAGGTTTTAATTCCTCATTAGACTAATTATGCCACATGTTAAAGTTCCTTGGAAACATTATTGGATTGTTGGCAATTATATCTACCCCCAACCGTCACCTTAGAGGTAGAATTTGCGATTAAAATGTATTGCAGGCAAGATGAAGACTCTCACTACAAGAAAATTGAAGGATGGCTAAGATAAAAAGCTTTGTCTTCTTCTTCCATGCTTAGCACAATGCTATGCATGGGGGAGACCCTGAATCTTCAACACGGAAGTGCAACATGAAGATAGAATGATCAAGATCATTAACATCTCCGAATCAATGCACAAGAAGCTATTGATCTCACCAAATTTCTGCGTGATCTCGAAGATAAAAATTGAATACTTTTGGATATTTAAAATTCGCATGAAGTTACGATTCTGAGAAATCAAGAATCAAGACAATCGGAGGTTCCTCCAAGCGGTTATGCTCGAATCATCGAGTGCAATACGTTCTGAATTCAGTTTTGGACAGCATGCAGCGCTGGAGTAGAACGGACATAGCTCCCTTGTTTAAACTCCGTTTTCGAGGAATGATTACACTTTGGAAAGGTAATTTCATAAACGTTTCAACAGATCTATATTTCTATATATGTTCTATTCTCTACAGGGGGAATTTACGAAGAAGAGGAAGCAAGGAGATGATGAGAACCAGAAAGAGGAGATGGTGATAACAACATTGAAGAGAAGGGCAAACTATGGCTCCATTAAGCATACATGATCAAATTCAGAAGTTTAGAAGCATTGGAAATTCAAGACAAAAGTAAAGACACATCGATACATGGAGATGTCGGAAGAAGGCAATGAAGAACTACAAAAGATGGTAACAGCTCCACAGACCTTCTCTTTTCCAAACATAAATGATTGTAAATATGACTTCAACCATAGGTGCAACATTTTTCTTTTCTGTTCCAACAATAACATGGCTTCTAAGAGAACAACCTAGATTTTCTTTTTATTTCCAATGAATAGGGATGACCATGTATTCACGTTGATGCTTCATATTGCTTGTTCTTATGGAAAAATGATGAAAGTTATCGCTTTGTTTTACCTACATGAAGATATACATGTCTTGGCTAATTGCTCTCTATAACATGATCTGAAATTAATTTAAATAGCAGCTCTTTTATTTGTGGAGGTGAAATGACTATTCTCTACAACCACATATCTTTGCTCTTTGATTTAAGCTTATGGATAGCTGGATAACTTGTTGTTTTTATGAAAACTTAACTTTTATGCTATCTACATGTGATGCTCTTGCAAAGTTGTACCGACCAAAGCCATATACATATATGTTCTATGATAACAAAACCCATAGATGATAAACATATGTTTTGATAAGTTAGATTAGGATTGATTTCTATGGTTCAAGACTAAGAAGCTGGTCCTTCCTTTGTGTAACTTTTTCATGCTAGCCTTTTTGTCCATGCATTGTGGGGTTTCACATCGAAAATTTCACAAACCTCGCTGGGCATCCACCCTAAACCAAAAACATCTTTTTGTGATCACGTCCTTGTCCACAACCCAATTTGAGTATGGAGTAAAATTCTTGATGGAGACTAAGATATTCCACAAGATTATGGAATTTATGCTTACTTTAGGAGTCATTTCCCCCCTCTTTTATGCTCGGGGACGAGCGTCGTTCGAGCATGGGGCAGGAGTCCTCACATCATCTCTGACAAATGCTATGTAAGTGTTATGTTGCAAAAGTTCTGAGGAGCAAAAAAAAAGTGAAAATGAAAAATGAAAAAAATATGATGAGAAGAAAAGAAAAGTAAGGAAAGAAGGAAGAAGGAAAATAAAGAGAAAAAATGAGAAGGAAATAAAATGAAATGTACAAAAAATAAAGATGCTCCTTGGTTCTTTCTGCTTCACAAGTTCTTAAGTGCCTTGAAGACAAATCTATACTCAATCTTCCAACCATGTGCAATCCGATAACGAGGACTTCACTTGTGCCTCGGGATCATCCATTTGCCACTTCCACATGTCCACCTATCTAAATGTGTGTGTTTCATCCTTCTCTCTTTCCAACATTTACTCTCCAACATTTACTTTGCAAGAGTTTTTCACTTATGTTGGATATGCATCTTTTTGAAAATTCTTGCATGGAACAAGCTAACGACTTGAAGTTCACTTAAGTTTAAAAGCATCATGTTTATTAAATGTGGCTTGTTCTTTATTGTTAGTCTATTGTCCATAATGAAAAAGAAGTTGGTCACAACTTGAGCTTTAAAAAAATAAATTCTTAAGAGAAAGCAATTTGCCTCGTCATGAATGACTAAGTGCAGGGACAACATTGGAAGGCAACGCTGATTTCCCTTTTAAGCAAACATTTCTTACTCGAGGACGAGCAAACTTTAAGCATGGTGGAGATGTTGACGGTGAATTTTGGTGCTCCAAACATATTAGTTGCACTTTGGTTTGAGGTTGATTATGCAACTAACCTGCCACTAGGCAATGTAATGACATAACAAGTTCATCTTCGTATGTGCATTTGGAAGTGTTCTGTTTTTGTAGGAAAACATCGACAAAAGGTACATAGTCACAACAAGTTCAAAGGAGCAAATGAGGAGTTTCGTTCGTGTTCGAGTGCAAGGCGAAATCACTTCCAAAGGTGGCAATGACCAAGGTGCTACAACAGATCATCCTCAAGGACTAAGACGTAAACTTCAGACTATTGACGCAAAAATAGGATGTCACCCTTACGCGCAACACATGTGACTCCCCGGTCTGTAGCGAGGCATGCCAGCCAATCTGACCTGTTGATTGACAATAGAAAATATTAGGGATCGGCTAGAGAACCGATGGCCTTTCAGTGACACGTATACCAGCCAATCAGCGGATACAAAGTAAAGCGGGATTGACCGGCTTGAAAGTGACTGAAGTGCGGGTATGCAAGTAGATCGATCGGCAGGATCGGCCGATCGTGACGTCAGCGCTCGGGTAGGTTGGAATCGGCTACGGTGTTAGAAGCCGATGGGATCTAGAATAAGTGGATGGTAATGATAATAACTAAAACTACAAGAATTTGGTATGAAAACTTGTAGATCTAGCTAATATCAGTAAAGGGTGAATAAAGAATAAATGAAACCTCACCGATGCGCCCGGAGGTTAAAGCCTAGGATGATTCGGTAAAACGGTACTCACAAGCTTGCCAGAGATCAGTTGATGCAGCACGACAAACCCGAAGCACGGTGTTGTAGAAAGAGAGAAAACGCAATGGCGAAGTCGCTAAAAAGTAGATGTTGTAAAGGTAGATGCTGTAAAGTAGATGCAGTAAAAGTAAAGGGTTTCCCCGGAGGCAGTATTTTTGATATTGGTGCATACCGATTTTCCGACCACACAGGGTCGCTATTTATGTCCTGAGGACAAACCCTACTCCTAGCCAATCACGGAACAGTTTACACAATGCAAAAACTACTAAAAATAAAAAAGGACTCTCACAAGAGTCAAAAAAACTTTCTAAAACCGACTATTTGACCCATCATCAATCGTAGACTGACCCGCCTCCACCATGCTTTCCTTTTGGCATACTTTTTTGATTACCGCCTTCTCATTTCTCCATCGGCCGATTTCCCGGCTGACCATCGGTCGACTACTTTTACCAGCTAGCCCAATATCAGGGTTGAGCCCTTCTGACCATCAGCGAATCTCGTTGATCGTTCTTCTCTTCCTTCACTCGGCCGCTTGTACTCTACTTTTCATCGGCTGCTTATCCTTATCCATTTTTGACCTATTGTAAGGAATCGGATGCTCGTTAGCCTAATAGGGGGAGGGGGTGAATTAGGCAACTAAAAACCTTAACCTATGGCTTCACTATTTATGCACAAAGATAAACTAGAACATACTATCTAGATGTGCAACTAAGGTGGTTCTAGTGTGAAACTCAAAACAAGGTTTGCAACCTATAGCTATTCCTAACATGATACTATTATAGGGAAGTAAAGGCAAGCAAAGATTGCAATAGAGTAAATGCGAAAACATAAAGAGGATGAGAGGAAGCAAACTCTTGACACGCGATTTATCCCGTGGTATCGATAGGCACTAAGCCACTCCTAGTCCACGTTGTTGAAGCACTCACACAAGAGTATTGCTTCCCAGTCACCAAGTCTCTCCCAAGAGCACCACTTGACTCGCCACAAAGGCTAGCCACTGAGGAACTTGCCAAGCTCCCTTGGTCACCTTGATGCCGCCTCCACTAAGGAGCTTCTCCACCAAGGAAGGGGGTCTCCACGTCCCCCGCACAAAGTGTCCTCGCCGCTCCACACCAAGCAGGAGGGTCGATGACGATTTCCGGTGAGTCACATAGGTCCCAAGGCTTCCAGCGAACATTGTACAACTTGATTCAGTCAGGAATCACCTCACAAGGTTGGCACAACCTTGCACTCACTCAGCTCTAAGCTAAACCTAGCACTAAACACATACACTAAGCATATGCAAGTCTAAGGATGAGCAATTAAGCACTTGGATAGATTGAATATGATCTTCTATGTGTCTTGAACTCCTGTGCACTTCCACACAATCCAGCAACCTCAAATGGGTGAGTGGAGGGGGTATAAATAGCCCAAGGCATCAAACTAGCCGTTTGCTAACGGCCACTGAAAAAACGTAGCGTCGGATGAACCGATGCTAGATTTCCAGGGCATCGGTTCATCCGGTGCCCCTCCCACGTCACGTAGCCGTTGAGCTTCTCTGACACAACTGCTCCGACGCTATACACCGACGGTCCGTCGGATCATCTGGTGCTGAAGACCGTGCAACCAAGTCATCTCTGTTAGCTTCCACGCGACCGTCGGATAGACCGACGCTACCCCTTGACCAAGGTGTCAGATCATCTGGTGTTGCAGGCTTCGTCTTGGCGCGTCTCTGTCTTGATTCAAACTAAGCGTCGGATAGACCGACAGTGTCTCCACTCAGACCGTCGGATCATCCTATGCTACTGTCTTCACTGCTCTTCCTCTCCAACTCGTCCGACACATCTAGAAATTGGAAAGTCGGTTCATCCGACGGTGACTAGGGTTGCAACCAGGGTACCAACTAGTCCGACGATTGCACCGAAGCTTGCTATTTCGGAACCGTCGGTTTATCCGACGGTGTCTTTTTCCTTCTTTTTCTTCGCGTCTTCAACTTGGATCTTTGCTTCAACTTAACATACTTAACATGCCGTTACTTATAGTCTCCAAATATATACTAAGTCCTCAAATTTGCTGTAAGTAACCTAACATGTCCATCGTATGTTAACTTGTGGCCTGACATGTTAGCTTGGGCATGGTATGTTAACTTGTGCATGGTATGTTAACATGTGGTAATATCCATGAGACCTATGAATGCCTACAAAGACATGCTAGACAATGTGGTTAGTCCCATTACTTGTGTTAGCATGAATCACCAAAATCAACTCGAACAAATGGCAAAAGGGGCCATGTTCGCTACAATCTCCCCCTTTTTGGTGACTTATGACAACACAAGCAAAGCAAGCATAAATTTGCAAAAATTGAAAAAACTAGAGCCACTTACACTTGCTTGGATGCTTACCATCATCCAAACTCCCCCTAAATCAACCTTCCCCCTTTTTGATCTTCTCTTCCTATGTTCACATTCGCCCCCTTTGGTCTCATATCCTCGAAACCACTAGCTTGCTTTGGTCTCACATTCTCCCCCTTTGGAATAAAATCTCCAAAAAGTCCAAAACAAAAGGGCTCCAAGGAAACTAGCATGTCCTAGCAAACATAGCTCAAAGAGAAATGTTAAATACAAGGGAGAAAGCCGCATGAACCTTGATCCATGTGTATGATATCAATGAAGATGCCACATGTGTGAATAACTAAGGTGGATCACAAGCTCATGAGACTAACATGATACAAACTAAGCTCCCCCTAAGTGTGTGCACAAAAATATGGTGTGAAAATCAAGTGCACAACTACAAACTTGTAAAACAAGGAAGTTTAGAGCATATGATGCAAGGAGGTAGCTTAAAGGACAAGAGATAAAACCAATGGGTTCTTGTTACATTACCACTTGTAGATATCACTTGTAGTCTTTTGATCATTGCATACCTCCGGGGGATGATCCTCTTTACCTTGTTGGCACCACATTGAGAAGAGCCAATAGGAAATGATATCACTTAAGGTGACACTACTTGAAAGAAGCTTGCAAAGAAGACACTCGGGGTACCACACGGATTAAGAATGTATGAGTACATTGCTTTTGAACTTATGTAGAGACATAAGCTCGCAAGGACATGACTCAATAGCATGAAGCTCATATTGCTATATTCACTATTTTAGAGATGTTAGATCACATTGAGAGTGAAATAGCATTCTCTTAGAATGAAGTACCGCACTGAAACGCGTCGCTAAGGGACTACATAAGATAAGCTTAAGACAATGTTAGTCCCATAACCAAACCATAGGATGAGCTCCCCATAAATGTGTGCATTTAGTGTTTGAATCACTAACCAAATGTATGCACATTGTTTATGACAACAAAAGGGAAGCTAACCCTATAGCTTTCTCATGATGCAAAAAGATATATATGAAAACATGCACCATGAAAGAACAAGTGTAGCTTTCCTACACACTAATCAAACCATGTAGGTTGCTCATGGGTTAGCACATGACACAAGCAACCTACCATATGTAAACATTACAACAAATGCAACCTAAACAAGGCAATGGAGCTACAATGATACAAGAGATAAGTTCTAGTTTCCATTACCTCAACCGGGGAACTTGGGCAACATATGCCCAACTTGCAAGCTTGGCTTCTAGGCTTGAATCTTCACAACTTCTTTGTGCCAAGCCTTTCAAGTCCCCGTTCTCATGGCCTTCAAGTGGCCTTTGGAACCCAAACCATTTGAGGCCCCTTCATGTTGATGATGACTTCCTTGGGCACCCAAATTGGTTGGTTCCAACCCCGCTCCTCCTTCATCTTCCCAACCTTATGTGCAACCACCTTGCCATTAGCCTTCTTCTTGATGATGTAGGTGTTGCTCTTGGTCTTGTTCTTGCGGTTGGGCTTGGTGTAGATGAGGGAGCTTTTGATGGTGGGATTCAACTTCTTCTTTGCGCCCTTGTCCATCTTCTTGACAAAATGAGGGCATTTGTAGAACTTGTTCCCTTCTCCATGACACTTGTAGCAAGTCACGGTTGCACCCTTCTCAAGCTTCTTCACCATGGGATCATGGTTATCTTGAGAAGGTTCGACTTTGCTATTCATGTCTTGAGAGATGTCCACTTGTTCTTCATCATTCTTGCCTTGCCCATCAAGCTTGCCAACCTCTCTCGGAGCCATTTCACTTCTTGCTTGAGCTCATCATTTTTCTTCCCCATGAGACAATCACATGTTTCTACAACAACATTCTCATTGCAAGATGGTGAGCAAGATTCATCAATTAAATCAATGCAAGAAGTTGAAGCATCTACCTTGGAGGTAGGAATTGCACAAGGGATAGATGATTCTTCAAGCTCAAAGGAATTACTTGTTTTAGTCTCATTGCTCTCAAGCTTAGAATTTAGCTCATCACACTCCTTTCTAAGCAATTTGAATTTGCACAACAAATTTTCATAATTTGTAGCAAGGGTTGCACTAATATCATTGAGAGCATTGAGTTCTTTAATTTCATTAGCTTGTTTCTCAAGCATTCCTTTTTGCTCATGGACTAGCTTAACAAGATCATCAAGAGAGGTGGTGTCGGATTCGTCATCACTTACATTGCTTTCCATAACTTTGGCCATAAGGCACATGTGTAGTGATGATGAAGGACCTTGCATGAAGCGGGTGGTGAAGTTCTTTCTCGATTCATCACTTGAGCTCGAAGAACTTGATTCTCCACCATTTGCTGCTTTTTGCCTTGGTCTCCTCTCCTTGACCACCTTCTTCTTGGGCTTGTGCTCGATCTTGGTAAACTTGATGTGTTGATGATGACGCCCTTCTCTCAAGTGGACGTTGTAGTCGTACTTGTTGACTTTCTTCACATACTTGAAGATCTTCTTCACGTACTCGGCCACCATGGATTCAACCTCTTCATCACTTGAGGAATCTCCATCGTCACCATCATCACCATCATCCTCGCTTGAGCTTCTATGAGTAGCCATCCTACTCAACATTTTGTCTTGTTGACTTGAAAGAGCATGGCTTGTAGTTGGAGAGGATGGTTCTTGGGGCTTTTCAAGGGGCGCCTTCTTTGACTTGGGCATGAGTTGAAGCTCATGTGCCATGATCTTGCTCAAGATATGAGATGGCTTCAATTCTTCGAGCTTCTTCTCGTAGATGATTGCCTTCACCAAGTAATAATCGGGCTTCCGGAGACTTTGAAGGATCTTGCGGCTGATGTTCAAGTCTTTGATGTCCTTCACACCTAAAGCATTGATCTCATTGACAAGCACATTTAGGTGTGAGTACATAGATTCGGCATTTTCATTTGCAAGTTGCTTAAAGCTATTGAATTCCTCAAGGAGACAACCGTAGTGTTCATTTGCAACTTCTTTTGAACCCTCATTTTGCTCCTTGATGGTTTTCCATAGCTCATGAGCATTTTCACAAGTAAAAACTCTATTGAAAACGCCTACATCTAGTGAGGACAAAATGATACTCTTAACAATCACATTAAATTGCTTTTCCTTCCTAGTACCATTTTTCATGCCCTCATCGGTGACTCTCCAAACATCAAGGTCCTTTGCTTGGAGATAGGCCTCCATGAGAACCTTCCACCGAGGGTAGCCCGTGCCATAGAAATGTGGAGCCAAACCTAAGGTATCCACTCCTTTCATACCTCTATAGAGCAACTCACTAGGCGGTGAAGCCTAACCATTCCAATGAGCAGGTTTTCACAATTTACCAATCGAATTGGTGTTTCCTTGTGAAGGATGTGAGTCCCGACTCTGATACCACTTGTAAGGAATCGGATTCTCGTTAGCCTAAGAGGGGGAGGGGGTGAATTAGGCAACTAAAAACCTTAACCTATGGCTTCACTATTTATGCACAAAGATAAACTAGAACATAATATCTAGATGTGCAACTAAGGTTGTTCTAGTGTGAAACTCCCATCCCAAAACAAGGGTTGCAACCTATAGCCATTCCTAGCATGATACTACTCTAGGCAAGTAAAGACAAGCAAAGATTGCAATAGAGTAAATGCGGAAATGTAAAGGGGATGAGAGGAAGCAAACTCTTGATACACGATTTATCCCATGGTATCGATAGGCACTAAGCCACCCCTAGTCCATGTTGTTGAAGCACTAACACGAGAGTATTACTTCCCGGTCACCAAGTCTCTCCCAAGAGCACCACTTGACTCGCCACAAAGGCTAGCCACTTAGGAACTTGCCAAGCTCCCTTGGTCACCTTGATGTCGCCTCCACTAAGGAGCTTCTCCACCAAAGAAGGGGGTCTCAACGTCCCCCGCACAAAGTGTCCTCGCCGCTCCACACCAAGCCGGAGGGTCAATGACGATTGCCGATGAGCCACATAGGCCCCAAGGCTTCTGGCGAACCTTGTACAACTTGATTCACTCAAGAATCACCTCACAAGGTTGGCACAACCTTGCACTCACTCAGCTCTAAGCTAAGCCTAGCACTAAGCACATACACTAAGCATATGCAAGTCTAAGGATTAGCAATTAAGCACTTGGATGGATTGGATATGATATTATAGGTGTCTTGAACTCCTGTGCACTTCCACACAATACATCAACCTCATATGGGTGAGTGGAGGGGGTATAAATAGCCCAAGGCATCAAACTAGTCGTTGGCTAACGGCCATTGAAAAAGGTAGCGTCGGATGAACCGATGCTTGATTTTTCAGGGCGTCGGTTCATCCGGTGCCCCTCCCACGTCACATAGCCGTTGAGATTCTCTAACATAGCTGCTCCGACGCTATACACTGACGGTCCGTCGGATCATCCAGTGCTGAAGACCTTGCAACCAAGTCGTCTCTATTAGCTTCCACGCGATCGTCGGATAGACCGACGCTACCCCTTGACCAAGGCGTTGGATCATCCGGTGTTGAAGGCTTCATCTTGGCGCGTCTCTATCTTGATTCAAACTAAGCGTCGGATAGACCGACGGTGGGGATCATCCGGTGCTACTGTCTTCGCTGCTCCTCTTCTGCAACTCGTCCGACGCATCTAGAAATTGGACTGTCAGTTCATCTGACGGTGCCTAGGGTTTCAACCACTGTACCAACTCGTCCGACGATTGCACCGATCCTTGCTATTTGGGTACCGTCGGTTCATCCGATAGTGTCTTTTTCCTTCTTTTTCTTCGCGTCTTCAACTTGGATCTTTGCTTCAACTTAACATACTTAACATACTTAGCATGCCATTACTTATAGCCTCCAAATATATACGAAGTCCTCAAATTTGCTGTAAGTAACCTAACATGTCCATGGTATGTTAACTTTTGGCATGACATGTTAGATTGGGCATGGTATGTTAACTTGTGCATGGTATGTTAACATGTGGTTGTTGATGCAAAATCAGCACCTCGCGCCAAGCACACAGCAAGCCGAAAGAAGCTTGCTTAACACGCATGATGAATCCTGAAAGCGTTCCAGTCAATTTTCCTGAAACTGACAAAGGAATAAAATAGTTAGATAAAACTTGGAACTTGCCGGGTGGTACCAGACAGTTCCATATTTACGGTTAGAAAGCCAATTAAAATGATATATAACTATAACAAGCTATCTATCAGCAGTTCAAATATTATTCGGGAGCTGTTAAACATGAAAACATGATATATCCGAATAGATGACGAAAGCATGACGAAGGATCGGTCTTTGTTAAAATAGCGTTGCTCATACATGATCATGACCGATCCTCGAGGATAAATAACAATTTAAATAGATTCGGTAAAAGCATGATTATAAATATGAAATAAACAAGCATGCATAGGCCCAAAGCACTAGTCTACCGCATGTCTAGGTAGTTTCGAACCCGTCAAGCATGAAACCAAACAAGTTAATCCACCGCATGATACAACTTGCTTAAAATCACACCACCAACCACAAAGAGATTAATCCACCGCATGATACAATCTAGATATGGAAGGCTAAAACCACGACATTTAAAAAAACTTATGAACACGTTTTACTCATGGTAGCACAACCGAATACAACTGTATAGCCGAATCGGGTTCCATGGAGAAGGAACAAACATTGCCAAAAACGATAAACCTATCAGATTGAATCGAAATCTAATAAACCGGATGATTAGCTCTAAAACAATCCAAAAACTTGCATCTACCGCATGATACCCGGTTCTTTCAAGATTCATACGAGATTAACAAGCTTGAACGAGCAACTCGTGATAACTTAGATTGATTTGGGTTCGGCTATTAGGGAACACGTGATGCATGTGCCGTATTGAGCTAAAGGTATGAACATGTAACATAAAGATCACCAAACAAGATAAAGCCGATTCAAACCAATCTAAATTGGGCAAAAAAGTGTTACATGAATTTAAACATAAAGTAAAAACTCAAAGCAACACATGGTAACTTAATGAATCTATTAGATCTTGCCAAATCTAATAGAGCCGATAACTAACTCCAAGCTAGATCTTAGCCCACCGCATGGCTCATGATCTAACAAGAAACCATCTTTAACCAAGCTTAAATCCACCGCATGATACTAAGCAAGGTAACAAGACTTCTTGCATCACGGTCTAAATCCACCGCTAGACATGATACAAGGTTGCCGGTACTTACGGTGGTCGACGGATCGATGGCTCCTCTCGAAGAACTCGACGACTCGACTAAAGGACTCGATTTTGGCACAGGGCCGGTTTAGTTGTGAAGATGTTCGATCCCTATTATAGACATCAAGGGCTTATATTTATAACCTTGTCCTAACACGACTCCTGGTCGACTACGAGTACAACATTTAATGTCTAAATTAAAGCTCCAACGCCAATGTCCGTCTCGTATACGCCATCAACTCGTTCCTTCCTTATATCGGTCCACGTCACCACACATTCCCGAAAACTTCCCTCCAAAAGCGCAAACAGTCCCTTTGCCGAACGACAGCGCATTGCCGACAGCAAGCGTCTTTTACCGAATCCCCTGAGAAGATCTTTCCTAGCCGAATGGTATTCATTACCAAGCTCGGCCCACAAGTCAGCCTCTTTCCTGTACCATTTTTTGGTGTTAACATATGCCCCTTCAATTACGGGATAAAAGTGATTTTCTTCCGGAATTGACCATAAATGCCCAACGTCTTCGAGCTAAATCCGTTCAACACCCATTCCTGCTCCTTGCAATCTGTTGGAGCCTCCGCTCAAATCCAAACCCTAGGTCATCAATCCCCAAGCCTAAATCTCCAATGGCGGACCAAAATAATGCTGTTCAGGTAAATCTCATCCCCTTCAGGTCTATTCGGTACTGGTCTTTCGATCCCCAACTTAGATTTCTTCCTCTGTCTTCTTCTGATAGGCCCAATCCACTGAGCTCTTGATTCCCATCGAGGATAAATCATCATCCTATTTCCTTGGTCCCGTGGGAATCTCCGACCCCCATGAATTCATTGCAGCCGAATCCAACAGAGTACCCTTCAAATCGGCTTTAGCAAGACCTCATATGTGGCAAGATGCCTTCAAAAACTGGCCCCTGCCCCCAATCGCAGGCTGGAGGAACTGGTATAAGAGGATACTTGAAAATAAAAGTGTAAGGACCAGCAACTGGGACAACCTCCACATTGCCCAGTGTTTGGAATTATCTCTAGCCGAAACCCCCAAGAATGAGAGTCTTCTAATTGCAGCTTGTCATTTCTGGTCAAAAAGCGTCAATGCTTTCCTTTTCGGACATGGGCCAATGTCTCCTACTATGGCCGATGTATACATGATGACCGGGCTCGATGTCACAGGATCTATGTACCCTTATAAGTACAAGTGCTCCAGCAGGTAAAGAGGAGTAAAAACAGGATCTGGGTATAAACAATATATCCAGAATCATATGCATGATGGCCCTCTAACTGATGTTGAATACCGAGCCTTCCTGAACATGTGGCTATGGAGATTTATCTTTTGTGGCAAAGCCAATGAGCAACCCTGAACCACATTGCAATGGCTGAAGATTTGGCTACTGGACATCGCATTCCCTTCGGGAAGTACCTCCTAGGAAGCGTTTACCATATGCTCCATCAAACCACTCATCTGATGTACACCAACCAAAAGATCTCTTGTGTCAACGGCCCCTGGTGGTTTGTACAAATGTGGCTGCAACTGTATATGCATCAGATTGTTTGTGTCAATCTCAACAATCGGCATTTTCTTTCATCTGATTATAGGGAAGGAGAAAACCAAATCACAAAAGGATGCCAATCTTATTTTGAAGCTGCCTCGAGCATAATTATTGACCAAAACATCAGTCAGCTCTTCGAGCTTTTCTTCAGAGGCTTCACCAATCCTCTCTGGCTTCCTTATTTGCACAATGATAACCTGACCCTTCCTTATGAATTCTCCTTTGAGAATGGATGCAATGATGCAAGATCCATAGAAATTTTCAATATTTTTATTCATCCATGCATCCTGCCAGCAGAATTTTGTGGAGGAAGGCTAAATCATAGCACTTATGAATATTACCAGCCAAATATGATGGCTCGACAACTAGGATGTGGCCAAGTGCCCCCAAGACTGTTTCTTCATGAATTCCTCAAGCCCAGAGAGGAAATAAAAGAAAGCCTGCAAGCAAAAAGGGTTTTTGAATATCAATGCAGCCCAACTATTTATCCTTGGTCCCCTGTACCAACAACAACAGCTCATCCTCTTTTCATCTCCTGGTGGCAAGAATTCCCTGACCACATCTTTAGTGAGCCAGTGCACTCCTTCTGTCTTGAGCTGATGCCTGACTTTCAACCAGCTTCAAAGGTAATACACTTATCCTTTTCCTTTTGCCAAGTATGCCTTTCTTTACTGATCATGATTCTTGCCACTTCTTGCATAATACAGTGCTTGCCCCTCGAGCCAGGACAATTGCTTACAATACAGCAGGCCCAATTTCTGCTTTGGGAATTAAATCCACAACTCCAGTTCAGCTGATGGCCAGATATGCTACAATGGACCCAACCGTTATCAGTTCAACCTCTGATAAGAGAAAAGCTCCATCTTTGGTTGCACCTCCAACTGCTAAGAAGAAAAGAACCACCAAAAAAGTTCCAATTGAGGTAACATCCCTTTCTCTTCTTGAACACAAGGCCATTCTTCATCTGACAAATTCATCTTGTGTCATTTCAGACCAGAACCCAGCAACCATCAACAGCTTCAGAACCTGCCAATGCCCCATCTGTTGGTATGGCCCTGATTACCTTACTTTTGTCAAGACCAATATTCACACTGGCATTAACTCTTCATTTATCACCTGCAGAAGAAACACTGGTGAATCAACTTGTGGAGATCTCTTCCCCTGATCATGCTTCAAATCCAAATTCTCCAAGGGTTCAAACATCTCCTCCTGAGGTAGAAAGATCAGCTTCACCAAGGATTCAATCATCCCCCTCTCAAGCAGAAGCTCCAATTTCACCAGGGATGAATCCATCTTCACCTCAGCCAGAAGCTTCAAATCTACCAGGGACTGCACCAACTTCTGCTCAGTTGGAAGCTTCAGCTCTACCAGGAACTCCTCAAGCTCCTCCTCAGGCGACTACTCAAGAAATCCCTCTTGAGCCTGAACAAAACTCTCCTCCAATTCAGGAATCCAGAAATGAGGTAAGTGTAAACACCTGCACTTTCATTTCCATTCAATAAATCATTCTTTATTCAGCAAACCTTCCTTTTCAGGATCAGGCTAGATCACCACCAAGCTCTCCATTTATTGTGAGTGTTCCATCTG
The DNA here is from genome assembly GCA_947561735.1 of Cenchrus americanus. Lineage (NCBI taxonomy): Eukaryota > Viridiplantae > Streptophyta > Magnoliopsida > Poales > Poaceae > Cenchrus > Cenchrus americanus. The sequence continues at coordinate 142,271,526 of OX387240.1, forward strand.
CCGAAAAAGGAGATGAAGCATCTTCAAATCAAGTTCTAATAGAGGAAAATCAGGCAAAGGTCAAAGAAGTCTTTTCCAGGTTGCAAAGAGATGTCCAGGATCAAGTTAGAGATGTCGATTGCTTGGATGAAATACTTGAATCTATCGATCAAGAACTCCCTGATGACATCAAAACTTCCTTGGAGCCCATTTCTCATCTCGACAATCATTATGCAGCAGTGAGGCGAGCTTTGAGGAATCAATCCTCCAAACGAGTCCTTGAACAAAAGAGAGCCAAAGTTAAGCAATTTGTGAAAGATTCACAGGCTCAAATCCAGAGCAACAAGGAACTATTGACCAAACTACAGCCTGCTCTTGAGTTGAAGATCGCCAGAAAAGCTGCACTAGAGGCTGAATTGAAGACTTTGACAGCTGAAATTGAAGCTGATAGGAAGAACATAGCCGATCTTCCTGGTTTAACAGAGAAAATCAAAAAGGAAACATCGGCAGCCATGATTGAATCAAACCAGCTCAACGCAAAACTCTCCACCCTGTCCAATGCTCAAGAAGCTTATCAAAAACTGTTGGAGAACATCAACCAAATGACATCAAACGCCTCTAGTGTAATCGCAAAGTATCTGAACATTTGATTGTGCCAAACAATTTGTAACTAAATGATTGATCGTCCTTGTAATTTTTATCACAAACCTCATTTTCCATTCTCTACATCCCCTTGTTTGCAATTTCTGCACGGTTCATTCAGTAACTCCGACCATATAGTACTATACCCGAATAGCACTCCGACCGCAACTTAACCGAGCCAGTCAACCGAATATGACTCAGCTTGAATTCCAAACGACCCGACGGCGATTCGGTTAAGGAAACTTCTCCACCTTCCAAATTTCTCGGGATATACACCACGATCCAGGGCCACGATCTCTTTGTCGTCCCCATAAATAAAACCGTAGGTGCCCCCAGCCTTTCACCGAGCCTTTTGCCTTCAAACCTTTGCCAATCTAAGCTTTCCCCTTCCACCACTAGCACACTCTAAAAACCTGATGGCGGGTAGCGGTAGCAGGCGCCGCGCCAGCGACGAGGCAGAAGGAAGCCGCGCCGGCTCTCGTTGGAGGTGGTGATCGTCAACTCCCTTTGCAATTCCTTCCAGATTTTCTTTCTATTTCTGACGATTCTCTTTTGTTCCGGGCTTATCCATTGGAATCCGGCCCCTGCGCCGGCCAATCCAGCCCTGCCGGACGACTCTTCGGAGTCATACAACTGCTCCCTCGTGCCCTACGGCGAGCGCGACGCCCACCGTTTCAAGGCGGAGCGCGACAAATCCCGGCGCGAGCTGGGAGAAATCTCCAAGAAAGCCTGCATCGCTGAGCTCGAATGGGAGGATAAGCGCAAACAATTGCTGAAAACCATCGACGGTACATCCCTTTGATTGACCTTAATCCAATTCAACTTTTGAAACTAATCGCCATTGCCTCGCAATTTTGCAGCCCGCGACGCCGAGCTTGACCAGCTGAAAATGCTGGTGAAGCAACTGGCGGACAAGGTGAACGCCGTCGGGGACACGCCGGTGGACCAGCTCGCCGCGGTGGAAAACAGCGTGGATGAAGTAGCCCTCCACAGCGTCCGTCTAGGCACCACCTTGGGCTTGGCCGCTATGGCGACGCACACCGGCGTCGACTACTCCATCCATCCGCGCAGCTTCCAGGGCGGCGCACCAGAGGACGTCGATGAGATCGAGATCATCCAGGAGCGCCTCGACGACCATGGCGATGCCGTTGCCGATACCGTCCATCCCCAGTCTGTACTAAACAGGCTCTTTGATTAGTTTGTACTAGGGATGCCTGGTTTTCGGCAATAAATAAAGAATTTTAATTTTCGTGCTTCTATTGTGATGATCCCCTTCTGCTTGTAGATGCGAACTTCACTCTTTTCAAACGAATTCGGGAACATTATCTTAGTCGAATATGCAAAAACAACTACCCCTTGGCACAAAATCTGCAGAAAATCCTTGATTCAGGAACCATAAGTACTTTTCAATGAAAACCCCTCGCATTCGGGAAGAAAACCCTACCGTTTGGTATTCCAATAACGTACGCCAACCAGTCATCACTCCCAATGCGCTCTCTCAGTCAATAAAATAGCCCTCTAGGATGCCCTGCAAACCCACTCGCATACTCCTCCAACACCTCACATCTTCTCCCCTTGCTTCAAAGGAGAAAACCCCGAGGCCATGGCAGATAAGGGAAAGCAACCCATCAAGGAGAGCAGCACGCCACCAAAGAAACGCACCATTCGAAAGTGAGTTCTCTGTTAACCCGTTTCTTGCTCTTGTTTGCGATCTCACGGTTTACCCCTCTCTGTTTTTTCAGTCTTGACCTGCTTCCTGAAGAAATCTTTGTGCCGTCGTATTCGGCATCTGGAGCACAACTTGCGGGATATCATTGCTCGTTGCAACGCTGAACGTGAACACAGCATGAGTTTGGAGACGTTGGTCAGGGGTAAGACTTCCATCTTCATTTGACTCCATGCTCAGGATCAGATCTTCATATTCTAACAACTGTTCCCTTCCTCTAGATTTCTCCGACAGGTACAGTAACCTGAAGGCTTCTTGGGACAACCTAATGGAAGCTGCAAGTCATGGCAACCCCCGAAGCTTCCAGGTTGCTGTTACAGTGGTCCTGCAACAGTTGAAGATGGAGGAGCTGAAGAGGAAAAACAAGAGATCAGAGGAATGAAGCATACTTTCGCTTCTTTCTCCAGGCCTTCTGCTTCCCACCCCTTTGTAATCCTCAGTAGCTGGGTTGTCAAATAAAAGCTTGCAAGAAACATCTGTAATGTAGAATATTTTTTTGTGCTAAGGGCAATACATTCTAGTACTGGCCATCTCCTCTGTTAGGATCTTTTGTTCTAAAGACGGCTTCTTTCCCGAACGCCGGTTGTTTTTGTGTATCAGATGCCTGTAATCCCGGTGCTTGTAATCAACGATCAACTTCAATACTAGGATAATACTTCTTCACATACCTTCCATTTATAGCAGCAGTAAACTCTTCTCCTAGTAAAGTTTTCAATATGTAAGCATTACCAGGCGCACATCTGACTACCCGAAAAGGACCTTCCCAATTCGGAGACCATTTGCCGAACGTACTGTATTTAGTCCCGATCGGCAGTAACGCTTTCCAAACCAAATCTCCTTCTGCAAATTGCATGACCTTTACTTTCTTTTTTTAATATTTAGCAACTCGCATCTTGTTCTTTTCGTTGTTTTCAAGGGCTTTAAGACGAATCATATGCAAATCCTCTAACTCGTCCATCATTAAGCCATTGTAATCTTTGGAGCTTAAATCCTTTTGCAAAACCACTTTCCCTGAATCTGATAGTATTTCCCAGGGAAAAATAGCATGATGCCCATAAACCAACTCATAAGAAGATGTCTTTGTAGCTCCATGAGTGGCCATTCGGTAAGCCCACAAAGCTTCATTGAGTACTGTATGCGACCTCTTTGGCTTCTGATCAATTTTCTTTTGTATAAGCTTGATCATGATCTTATTAGAAGCCTCTACTTGACCATTAGCTTGGGCATAATAAGGAGAAGAATTTAATAACTTGATCCCCATACTTTCAGCAAATTCTCTAAACTCTGAGGATACAAACTGTGCTCCTTGATCAGTTGTAATCGTTTGAGGAATCCCAAACCTGTAGATGATGTGTTCTTTAACAAATCCAACCGTGTTTTCTGATGTTACTTTCTTCAATGGAATTGCCTCAACCCATTTAGTAAAATAATCTGTTGCCAAAAGCACAAACTTATGCCCCTTACTAGATGGAGGATTTATCTGGCCAATCAAGTCTATACCCCATCCTCTGAATGGCCACGGCTTGATGATAGGATTTAGAGCTGACGCTGGGACTCTTTGAATATTTCCAAACCTTTGACAATCTTGACAACCCTTGTACTCAAAGCAATCCTCCAGCATCATTGGCCAAAAACATCCAGTGTGCCTGATAACCCATTTCATTCGATAAGCCGATTGATGCGCTCCACATAGCCCATCGTGCACTTCGCTCATCATTCTCTTTGCTTCTTCTGGACCCAAGCATTGCAGCAACCCCGTCTAATGATTTGTAAAACAAACGCCCATCCAGAAGAACATATTCTATAGCTTTATACCTGAGCTTCCCAGAAACCTCTCGGGATGGATCCTCTAGATAATCAACAATCTCTTTTCTCCAATCATCCTCTGCCAGATCACTCCCGAAAGCACACACTTCCATGGCAACGCTTCTTGATTTTCCCTATTACCCGAAGCACTTTGAGCCAATCTGTTTGCCTCTTCATTGTGTTCTCTAGGAACATGCTGTAGAATTACTAACTGAAAACTTTTCAAGATTTCCATGCATTCTTCGTAGTAACTCCTCAGGATATCGCTTCTACATTCATATTGGCCATTCAATTGTTCTATAACCGGCTCTGAATCTCACCTCTGGGTGAAATTAATAAAATTCCTACTCCAACACCCTTGCCACATAAAGATCCATCAAAGAATAAAGCCCACGGAGTAATTTCAAGCAAATCAATTGATGGATCACGATGTTCAGTAATGAAATCGGCAATAATCTGACCTTAAATGGCTTTTGCCGATTCAAACTTCAGCTCAAACTCAGATAAGGCTAAAATCCATTTGCCAATCGTTCCATTCAAAATTGGCATAGGTAACATGTGTTTAATTACATCAAACTTTGAATATACAGCGCATTCGACATTCAACAAATAGTGCTAAAACTTTGTACACGAGTAGTAAACACACAAGCACAGCTTCTCCGCAGCCGAATATCTGGTCTCAGGATCAAGTACGGCTAAGGTATGCTACTATCCGCTCCTTTCCTTCAAATTCTTGTATAAGGGCCGATCCAATGGTTTGGGTATCGGCCGCCACATACAACTTGAAAGGCTTGTTCAACTGTGGAGGCAGCAATACTGGTGGTTCCTTCATGTACTGCTTGATTTCATCTAAAGCCTTTTGTTGTTTGTCACCCCATACAAATTTCTAATCTTTCTTGATCCTCAACAACGGAGAGAAGGGCAAAACCTTTTGTGACAAAATTGAAATGAATCTTCTCACAAAATTGATCTTGCCAAGCAGTGATTACAACTCCTTGAGATTGGTTGGAGGAACAACTTCATCGATAGCCTTCATGCTTTTCTTGCCAACTTCGATTCCTCCTTCATGCACCAAAAATCACAAGAATTCTCCAGCTGAAACCCCAAAGGCACACTTGTTTGGATACATCTTTAGCCCATGCTTTCGGGTGCACTCTAGAGTTTTCTTCACATCCGTCAAGTGTGAGTCATGATTCAAAGATTTGATCACGACATCATCAATGTAAATCTCAACAATTTTTCAACCCAAATGTCATGACAATCCACTCAAACAGGCCTATATGTCCAGGACATCTGAAGGCTGTCTTCGATATGTCTTCTATTGCCATAAAAATTTGATTGTACCCTGCATTACCATCCATAAAACTGATAACTTTATGTCCAGCAGCAGCATCAACCAATAAATCAGCAACAGGCATCGAGTACCCATCCATAGGAGTGGCTCTGTTTAAATCTCTAAAGTCAATGCAAACCCTCATCTTCCCATTTTTCATTTAAACAGGAACGATGTTAGATGTCCACTCCGCATATCTGCACGGCCGAATGAAATTTGCATCGAGCAATCTTTCAATTTCCTTTTTCACGTCGGCCAATACTTCATCCTTGTAGATTTTTCGGGGAGGTTGCTTATAAGGTTTAAAACCAGGCTTAATTGGCAACCGATGCTCGACAATGGAACGATCCAAACCAGGCATCTCCGAATAATCCCAAGCGAAGCAATCTTTGTATTCCTTTAACAGCTTGATTAATCCTTCCCTGAAACCTAACTCTAAGTTAGCACTCATAAATGTCGGCCTGGGCTTGTCACCATCTCCAATGTCAATTTCTTCCAACTTATCAGCCGACATGAATCCACGTCCTAACTTTCCATCAGTTCCATCAACTGGATTATCCTTTAAAAATTGCTATAAGAGCCGACTGCTTGAATCGGCTGTTGATCACTGCTAACTGGTTCAACAGGACCTTCACCCCAGTCCTTTCCTGAGAAGCAATCGAAGCCTTGATACTAACAGAAAGCTGGTTCGACGTTAGCTACACTCACTGAATCATCTGCTTGGACTACTTCAATGTCATGATCCACCCATTGAACAAGTTGTTGGTGCATGGTAGATGGGATGCAGCAGTTTGCATGAATCCAGTCCCGTCCAAGCAGCAAGTTGTAAGCTCCTATGCCCTCAATGACAAAGAAAGTCATGAGCAATGTTTTCGACCCAATCATCAGGTCCACGTGCACGTAGCCCTTGGTATCTGAAGGATTTCCAGTAAAATCATTCAGAATTATGCTTGTTGGCGTTAAGTCTCTGGGGCCCATGCCAAGCTTCCTGAACGTAGTGTATGGCATCACGTTGACTGCAGCTCCACCATCAACAACGGCCTCATGTGTCGATTCTTTGCCGGTTTGTCGAAAGTTGCTTGCTTGGCCAGAACCAGTTGCGCCATTAACCCCCCAAGTTGCTCATCCTCATTGATATCTGGAGATGTTTCCTCCTGCACAACTTGGTTAGCTGGAGCCATGAACTCATTCGGAAAAAAGTACACCATGCACGCTGGAGCCGAACGACTAGGTCCTTCAGGCCTGTCCTTTGGACGCCACACTTGCTTTCTCTTGATTCCCACCTGTTTCAATTCTTGGTTCCTCAAGCGCTGAACCCTTCTCTTTTGGCTTCTCCTCAAGCCAGGCGGGCACCACTGTCCTTCTTGCCAGATGTATTCGCGTTCTTGTTCCTTTTGATCAACCCACTTTTGATCAGCATGCCTTTTCCTTGGGTGATCACTGACTTCATTTATTTTTACGCGTCGACCGTCATTAAGATGTATCCTTCCAATTCTCTCGTGGACGGATCGGCGATTGACAGTTTCCTGCCTATACTCAGTGTACTTATCACTGCATTCAGGGCAATTGTTCAATGTGGGAATCTTCAAACCCTCGTTCCAGCAATGCCTGAAGAATGCGCATCCCCAATGTGCACGCTCCTGTTCCCGTGCATGCTCTTCCAGCTCTCTTCTGTGCGCTTCTTCTTCAAATCTTCGCCTCTCCTCTTCGTATTTTTGCTTCTGGTAGCGTTCTTTTTCCTGCTGACACTGCCACTTGTTAAGGAGAATGCGTGTAGTTACCATGGGCTTGGATCTGGAAGATAACCCAACTTCAATATAGCTTCTCAGGATGCGAGGAGCCTCTTTGTGGACATGATCCACTGTCACTTGTCGCGTAGGATCAACTGATCCATCCTGTTTTGCTCTAACTGAAGTCAAGATCTTCACTTTCCCTTTTTCCTCAGCAGTCACCATATTAACAGAAAAGCCAACCATGTTTTGAGGGAAAGGGTGACCATCCAGCTTCATCTTGTTGTCAAATTTCAAGTGACCCTCCTGGATAGCCTTTGGATCCTCATCCTGAACACCCTGCAATCATTAATGGAGTGAGAGTTTCTGTCATGAAAACCACAGTAACATTTGTCTTTAACTCCATCGGGCCGAAGCATAGAATGCCCTTCAGGCAACTTGATTCGGCCTTCCTTCACCAGGAACTTGAAGAGCTTGTCAGCCTTGGTCACGTCAAAGTCATACGTGCCCTTGGCTTGCTTTATCCATCGCTGGTTCACAGTTAGCGGCTCTTTGCCCCACATGATCTCAGCTGCGGCCACTTCCTCGTCATCATCAAACTCTTCCACTTGATCAGCTCTTTCGAGGAACTGGTTGTAGATATCAACTATGTCAATGTGCTTGGCAAACCTAGAATCTTTCTTGAATCCGTAGGCTTGATTGCTCATCAATGACAACCTCTGGGACAGCTGACCAAGGTTTTCAAACTCCATGCCAAACAGCTTCTCACGAATAGCTGGTAACATTCCAGCAATAGCCATGTCAGCCAATTGATCATCCGGCAGGTTCAAACAGAAACACATGCCTTTGACCTCTCTGAACCTTCTGAGAAATTCTAAGGGTGCTTCACTGTGCCTCTATCTCAAGGTAGCTAGATCAATCAGCTTCTTCTCAGTACTACCACTAAAGTAATGAGCGTGGAACTTCTGTTCCAAGTCTTTCCAGGTGCCTATCGATTGAGGAGGCAAAGAAGAAAACCATGTAAAGGTCGGGCCTGTCAACGACAAAGGGAAGTATCTGACCCTGAACGCCTCATCTGCTGAAGCTTCCCCAAGCTGCATCAAGTATCGGGCAACGTGCTCTACAGTGCTTGTATCATCTTGCCCGGAGAACTTTGTGAATTCTGTAGGTGGCTTCACCCTTGGTGGCAAAATCACGTTGTGGTACCACTCTGGGAAAGGAGGTGTATAAGCTGGTCCCTGCATTTTAGGTTTAAGGCCGAATTGATTTTGCAAGACATCGGCCATTTTCTGCGCCAAGATATCATCATTAGCATCTTGCATTCCTGCAGCTGTACCATACCCAGGGTTTGGGAAAGCATCAATGGCACCATAGTCCATGACCTCTGAATATCCCCCACCATACATATTCTTCTGCTGCCTGTTGTTGGCAGGGGCTATCTTGTAACTAGAGTTAGGTGGCATCCCAGATGAATCGAACGCCAGATCTCCATATGTAGGCCTACTTGCCTGATACGGGTTCGGTTGTTGGACTAGTGTTGACGGATAAAACTAGTATCCACCTACGATCCGCAAGCGTACGGACCTACACCTTTTTCACCACGGGATTCCCAAGGTTCTTGTCATTCCGCGGAGCAAGGGGATTACTAGCGCTTAACCAAGCACTAATCTAGTTGACTAAGGAAACCTTTAAAGAGAGTATTTAACTAAAAGTAAAGACAATCTAACCTAAGTTAATCTAGTTAAGTTGATCAAACAAATCTAGGGTTAAACTAGATGGTAAAGGGTAAACACAAGAGAGTGAGTAAGAAAGATAAGCGTTCCCTCCCTAGGATCTAGGATAACATGGTATGCATCTACTACACGAAAGCGGTAAACCAATCTACCGGGGGTTGTGACCACGGTTTCGCCCTTTCCCTCCTCTCGTACTGTCACTACGCGAAGGTATTCGTGACTAGACCTATGATGGACACGGTATGTTGATGGAATCTATGGGAGTAGCGGATATCATACGCCCGAAAAACATGGTAGCTAACCTTAATCATCAAAGCATCATCAACATGAAAATAATAGATTGAAACCACGAATCAAGTAGCGATCACATAGCATGTATCCATCTAATCCTAGGGATGAACGGAGACATTACCCCATCATCTTACACGGATTGAAGCACATAGGGGTGATGGAGACTCCGGAGAACGTCGTCGATGAAGATGGCGGTGATGGAGCTTGGGAACACCCCTAGCCCGGCGGCTTGGAGTCCTCCTCTTGCTTCCTTCTCTCCACCGGCGTTGATCCTTGCGACGAGCTCATCTAACTCTCTCCCTCATCTTGCGGCGGCGGTTTTCTGGTGATTGGCGTCGGTAGGATGATTTGTTCGATGGGTAACCACCTTGGGGCGCCTAGGGGGTTGTATTTATGTCCTTGAGGTGACTTTGGGCGTGCTCCACCTTGCCTTGCACGAAATCCTCCTTGGGAGAGAAGCAACCTTGGTTTCCATAAAATCAGCCAGATTTTCCTGATTCGCAGTCCTTCCTTGCCAGGGCCATATCTCCCACGTCTGGACTCCAAATAATGCAAATTCGGTGTCCAGGTTGTGTGCCACGAAATTATCTTCAACTTTGGTATTCATTTCTTTCCTTAAAAACGAAGATAAGATCTCCAAATCGGCCTTGGAAGATAATCTATTCTGATTTCGGACTGACTGCGCAGCAGGGATTTCGGGGGCTATATCTCCTAGCTCCCTTATCCGAATTGGGCCTTCCACATGTCCAAATCGAAGGTATCATCGAGGTCCACAACTTTGGTAGTCAAACTTTTGCCATTAAAGACCGTTTAAGTCTCCGAATCTGTACGGAAAGATCATGCTGTCCTGAGCTGCGAGAATATCTCTCGGGCTGAGTTGATCTCGTTGGTAAACATCCAAGTCCCTGGAGTTTTGCGTGTCGATGCTTCGGTCCTAGGGTCGTTTGGAGTCTTGTTCACTTCGTGTCTTGACTTGTGACGGGCTTCATGATCTTCTCTTGAAGTGCTTGATGAACTTATCCCGAAAGTCTCCTCTTTAGCGTAGATTTCCTGCGTAAACAATGAACTCCAAAATCGACATGCAAGTGTGAACTTGTTATATCATTAGTATGCCTAGTGGCGTGTTAGTTGCAAATCATAATTGAAACCAATGTATAACAAGTACTCTAGGTTGACGGAAATTCACCGTCAACATCTCTCCCATGCTTAAACCTTGCTCGTCCTCGAGTAAGCAATCCTTACTTAAAAGGGAAATCAATGTTGCCTTCCAATGTTGTCCCCGCACTTAGTCATTCATGACGAGGCAAATTGCACTCTCTTAAGAATTTATTTCTAAAGTTCAAGTTGTGACCGACTTCTTTTTCGTTATGGAAGATAGACTAACAATAAAGAACAAGCCACATTTAACACGATGCTCTCAAACTTAAGTGAACTTCAAACCATTACCTTGTCACATGGAAGATTTTCAAAAAGATGCATATCCAACATAAGTGAAAATCTCTTGCAAAAGCTCATGGAACACTCATCTCATCAAGTCACTCAAGCCTATACTAGATTATTTTCAACCTACTCTACTCATATGTGATAGTGGAAGGCTTTTGTGGAGCTTGGAAGGTTAAAAACAATCCTAGCAAAACATACATCCGAAATATTGTCAAATTAAGAGAGAGGTCTATTGGAATTACCGAGACTCGTCAAAAAGGCCATGGAAAATAAATGTTGGAAAGAGAGAGGGACGAAACACACACATTTAGATAAGTGGACATGTGCAAGTGGCAAATGGATGATCCCGAGGCACGAGTGAAGTCCTCGTTATCGGATTGCACATGGTTGGAAGATTTGAGTATGGATTTGTCATCAAGAACTTATGAAGCAAAAAGAACCGAGGAGCATCTTTATTTTTTCTTTATTTTATTTCCTTCTCATTTTTCTCTCTTTCTTTTTTTCACTTTATTCTTCCTATTTTTCTTACTTTTCTTTTCTTCTTATCATATTTTTTTTTCATTTTTCATTTTTTTCTTTTTTTCTTTTGCTCCTCAAAACTTTTTGCAACATAATACTTACATAGCATTTGTGTCAGAGAATGACTCCTCCCCCATGCTTGAACGATGCTCGTCCTCGAGCATAAAAGAGAGGGGAAATGACTGCTAAAGTAAGTATAAATTCCATAATATTGCATAATATTTGAATCTCCATCGAGAATTTTACTCCATACTCAAATTGGGTTGTGGACAAGGAGGTGATCACAAAAAGATGTTTTTGGTTTAGGGTGGATGCCCAGCGAAGTTTGTGAAATTTTCGATGTGAAAACCCACAATGCATGGACAAAAAGGCTAGCATGAAAAAGTTACACAAAGGAATGACCAGCTTCTTAGTCTCGAACCATAGAAATCAATCCTAATCCAACTCATCAAAACATATGTTTGCAATCTACGGGTTTTGTTATCATAAAACATATATGTATATGGCTTTGGTAGGTAGAACTTTGCAAGAGCACCACAAACATGTAGATAGCATAAAAGTTAAGTTTTCATAAAAACAACAAGTTATCCGGCTATCCATAAACTTAAATCAAAGAGCAAAGATATGTATGTGGGTCTAGAGCATAGTCATTTCACCTCCACAAATAAAAGAGCCGGTATTTAAATTAATTTCAGATCATATTATAGAGAGCAATTAGCCAAGACATGTATAACTTCATGTAGGTAAAACAAAGCGGCAACTTTCATCATCTTTCCGTAAGCATAGGCAATATAGAACATCGAGGTGAACACATGGTCATGCTTATCTATTGAAAGTAAAAAGAAACCTAGGTTGTCCTCCTAGTAGCCATGTTATTGTTTGAAGAGAAAAACAAAAGGTTGCACCTAGTTGAGGTTGAAGGCATACTTACAAGCATTTGTGTTTGGAAAAGAGAAGGTCCATGGAGATGTTACCATCCTTTGTAATTATTCGTTGCCTTCTTCCGACATCTCCATGTATCGATGTGGCTTTTGCTTTTGTCTTCATTTATTAATGCTCCTAAACTTATGAATTTGATCTTGTATGCTTAATGGAGTCATTGGTCACCCTTCTCTTCAATGTTGTCATCACCATCTCCTCTTTCTTGTTCTCATCATCTCCTTGCTGTCTCTTTTTCATGGATTCCCCTCTGTCCAGAACAGAACATATATCGAAATATAGCTCTATTCAAAAGTTTATGAAATTACCTTTCCAACATGTGGTCATTCATTGAAAACGGAGTTCAAACAAGGGAGCTATGTCCGTTTTACTTCAGCGCTGCGTGCTGTCCAAAACTGATTTCAGGACGTGTTGCACTCGGTGATTCGGGCATAACCACTTGTAGGAACCTCCGATTGTCTTGATTCTTAATTTGTTGGAGTCGTAACTTCATGGGGCTTCTAAATATCCAAAAATATCCAGTGTTTTCCCTTCGAGACCATGCAGAATTTTGATGAGATTGGTGGCTTCTTGCGCATTGATCCGGAGATGTTAACGATCTTTATCATTCTATCTTCTAGAGTGTCATGTTGCACTTCCGTGTTGAAGATTCAGGGTCTCCCCCATGCTTAGCATTTTTCTAGTCATGGAAGAAGAAGACAAAGCACTTCTTAGCCATCCTTCAATTTCCTAGTAGTGAGAGTCTTTATCTTGCCCCGTAAGACGTTTTAAACGCACATTCTACCCCCAAGGTGACGGTTGGGAGTAGATAGAATTGCCAACAATCCAAAAATGTCTCCTAAGATTCTTAACTTGTGGCATAATTAGTTTAATAAGGAATAAAAACCTAATGAGTGTACGTGGTGCAAGGTGTGTATGCACATGATAGGAAAGCATATAAACAAAGACAATGTTTTCACCTAGTTCTAAACACCATGTTTACAACTAGGTTGCCGAATTTTTCCATAGGCATAAAGGTTTATTTATCAAGGGTTAAAACACCATGTCTATCCCTAAATCAATAAATCTTATAGCACAAGAAAAATTAAGCGCATTGCAGAGCTTATAAACTAACCAATGCAACATGAAAACATATGAAAAGCTAGCAAGGTTTATCAAACTTAATGATGATGGTCCGCAATCATGTTTAAACACCACGTTTACACAAGATCACAAAAGGAAAATGCCCAGCTGGAGCATTAACATGGATATGAAAGCATACATCATTGAGCTTTAAAACAACCAAGCCAACTATATGCAAAACATGTACATGTAAAGAAACATCATGTTGATAACAAAATGCAATGCATGTAAATAAATAAATATGAGCATGAACATGATGGTGGTTCTAAAAAGAAAACTAAACTTAGATTAATAACCACAAGTTGATCATCATAAGATGGTGCCATTCTTTATTCTCTCTAAGAAAGGAATAAAAACATAAAGAAACGGGTTGCCTCCCGAAAAGCGCTTCATTTAAAGTCATAGAGCTCGACTTTCTCACATACCTTCTTTTCGTTGCATAGCCATGGCCCTTCATGCAAGAATAAAAGGTACCAATGCAGCTTTAATTTACTTCCCACGTTGTGCTTGATCACTTATAGAAGACTTGCCCAAAGCATCCTTTTGTTTCATCGTTATCTCCTTCTTTATCATCCTTTAGTGCTGCCTTCACTCTATGAATTTTTTTTGATGTACAGAACAGAGAGTATACTCAAGCTCTACTCCATTGCACAGTGCACAAAATTTCCTTTCCAACGAGTCTTTATATGCTCAAATCGGACTCCGGACAAGAGAGTTACGTCCGTTTTACTTCGGCGATGAAATCTGTCCTGAAATTTCAGAACGCGCAACGCTCAATGTTTTCTCCATAACTCCTTGCACGGGTCTTCAAACTTGTTGGTTCTTGATGCGTTGGAATGGTAACATGATGGAGCTTTTGTATATCTCATTTTCTTCATTTGTACACCTCTGAACAAGCTCTCAAATTGATGAAGTCAGCAGCATCCATCACGGGATTCGGAGAGGTTGATGATTTATCTTGCAACTCTTTTAGGCATGACTTCTTTTTTCCATTATTCAAGCCTTGTCTACATGGTTAGTGAAAATCGGGCCTTTCCCGACATATGATTCTTTAAGGTCATGAGCTTGACCAAGCGCAAAGCATGATCGAGATTTACAAAACTTATTGTAAACATACGCGTCCATAATTAACACCACATGTGAATTGTAGCAACAAGTCAAGATGTAAATAAAAGAAGCATATGTTTCATGCATAGCACTTAGATCATCATTAGTCAAAGGTTGTTTAGGTGTGAGATTAATTGGATCAAAAATAAATGTTTCCTCTTTTTCATTCTCAAGAAAATCTAGCCTATCAACATGATCACTATTGGAACAAGGCACAGACATTAAACTATCATTCATACTATTGGTTGAGCATGAGTATTTAAATTTATCAACACCAATACCAATAATATCTTGAGATTTCAGCGCGTACCTTGGCCTTAGAGATTTTTCAACAAGAGTGATATTTGGTTCATCAAGCGGTGTTGAAGGCGAATCGATCTCAACGAGTGAAGGTGTCTCTTTGTTACCTTTTTGCATCCCCTCCATCTCATCATGTGGAACATGTAATCCTTCAACTATGTATGCATTCATCTCTTCTTTGAAGTCTTCTTTATCAACCAAATCTTCATCTTCAAAGACTTGTATGTTGCTTTCTTTATCTTCCACGTACCACATGTCGTCAAGATCGCTCATTGTTGATTCACTCTTTCCTTCATCCTTGAGTACTTCCATGACTTGATTTGCTAGTGTGTAGGCTTCAATAGCACACAAGCTATCATCTAGCTTGAGTCCTATCTCCTCCCATTTATCCTTTGAGTCACTAGGCTCATCACGGTTGTACTCTTCTCTTCCTTCATCATAAATCTTTGAGTTGTCAAACCGGTCGATCCATCCTTCATCTCCTTCTTCTCTTTCTTCTTCAAACTTCTTTTGGATCGACTCTCCACTCATCTCTTGATCAAATATATCTTCGACTAGTTTGGCAACGTGTCGGCGTTCCTCCTTCCTTCGGTAGTTGATTAGTGGGGCGAAATCAACTTGAACCCAACCGGATTGCTTGAACTCCGCCAATGGTCTAGCATTCCACATACTTCGGCCTACATTCATGTTAGTTTCAACATTTTTAACATCCGAAATGACTTCTCTTACCTTGGGAAGTGGATCTTCACTTTCTTGTATGGTCGGTTCATCTTCCTTGACCTTTGGTTCATCTTTTTCAGAAATTTCAGCAAGCACCTTGGGCTTGCTTTTGTCATTTTGCTCCTCTCGACAACATCTTTGCCAATCTCGTATTGTTCTTTGTCCATTGCTTATCCTTTGTAAGATTTGTGCGGCTTCACTAATTGTTTTATCCATTATATCACCGCCTGCACACATGCTTACAAAACGAGACGAGTTAGGGGTTAGTGAAAAATAAAAGGTATGCAACATCAAGTCACCGGAAAATCCCAAGTTCGGGCCTCGCTCAAGTAGTTCATTAAATCGGTCCCATGCTTCATCAATTCCTTCATCCTCTCCTTGCTTGAAAGTGAGCACTTGCCTCCTTAAGTCTTGGACCTTGCTTATGGGAAAGAACTTCAAAAGAAACTTCTTCACTAGCTCATCCCAATTTCCTTTTGCTTCAACGGACGCAAGTGTGTACCATCTTCGCGCTTCATCTTCGAGAGAGAATGGAAAAAGATTCCACTTGAACCAAGCGGCCGAACTCCTTTTTGTTGCACCGTGTTGCATAACATCGTGAATTCCTTAATGTGTCTATATGGGTTGTCATCCTCCAATCCTCTAAATGGTTTTGTCGCCACTAACTTGATGATTCCAGGCTTCAATTCGTAGTGGGTTGTAGCGAACGGCAAATCCGATTTTTGCATCTCAATGTCTTCCTTTGACGGCATTCCTAGCTCCCTTAGCGACATCTCTTCGTCTTCCAATGGTGAGGTGAACAAATCCATCTAGGCACAAGAAAAGTAGAAAGAAAAACAAAAAAAGATTTTTTTTTCTTTTTTTAGAAAATAAGGGTTATGTGTTAGTAATCAACAAAATTAATACTAGATCAAACGTAGCAAACTGGCTTGCTCCCCGGCAACGGCGCCAGAAAAAGGGGCTTGTTGATGGATAAAACTCGTATCCACCTACGATCCGCAAGCGTACAGACCTACACCTTTTTCACCACGGGATTCCCAAGGTTCTTGTCAATCCGCGGAGCAAGGGGATTACTAGCGCTTAACCAAGCACTAATCTAGTTGACTAAGGAAACCTTTAAAGAGAGTATTAAACTAAAAGTAAAGACAATCTAACCTAAGTTAATCTAGTTAAGTTGATCAAACAAATCTAGGGTTAAACTAGATGGTAAAGGGTAAACACAAGAGAGTGAGTAAGAAAGATAAGGTTCCCTCCCTAGGATCTAGGACAACATGGTATGCATCTACTACACGAAAGCGGTAAACCAATCTACCGGGGGTTGTGACCACGGTTTCGCTCTTTCCCTCCTCTCGTATCGTCACTACGCGAAGGTATTCGTGACTAGACCTATGATGGACACGGTATGTTGATGGAATCTATGGGAGTAGCGGATATCATACGCCCGAAAAACATGGTAGCTAACCTTAATCATCAAAGCATCATCAACATGAAAATAATAGATTGAAACCACGAATCAAGTAGCGATCACATAGCATGTATCCATCTAATCCTAGGGATGAACGGAGACATTACCCCATCATCTTACATGGATTGAAGCACATAGGGGTGATGGAGACTCCGGAGAACGTCGTCGATGAAGATGGCGGTGATGGAGCTTGGGAACACCCCTAGGCCAGCGGCTTGGAGTCCTCCTCTTGCTTCCTTCTCTCCACCGGCGTTGATCCTTGCGACGAGCTCATCTAACTCTCTCCCTCATCTTGCGGCGGCGGTTTTCCGGTGATTGGCGTCGGTAGGATGATTTGTTCGATGGGTAACCACCTTGGGGCGCCTAGGGGGTTGTATTTATGTCCTTGAGGTGACTTTGGGCGTGCTCCACCTTGCCTTGCACGAAATCCTCCTTGGGAGAGAAGCAACCTTGGTTTCCATAAAATCAGCCAGATTTTCCTGATTCGCAGTCCTTCCTTGCCAGGGCCATATCTCCCACGTCTGGACTCCAAATAATGCAAATTCAGTGTCCAGGTTGTGTGCCACGAAATTATCTTCAACTTTGGTATTCATTTCTTTCCTTAAAAACTAAGATAAGATCTCCAAATCGGCCTTGGAAGATAATCTGTTCTGATTTCGGACTGACTGCGCAGCAGGGATTTCGGGGGCTATATCTCCTAGCTCCCTTATCCGAATTGGGCCTTCCACATGTCCAAATCGAAGGTATCGTCGAGGCCCACAACTTTGGTAGTCAAACTTTTGCCATTAAAGACCGTTTAAGTCTCCGAATCTGTACCGAAAGATCATGCTGTCCCGAGCTGCGAGAATATCTCTCGGGCTGAGTTGATCTCGTTGGTAAACATCCAAGTCCCCGGAGTTTTGCGTGTTGATGCTTCGGTCCTCGGGTCGTTTGGAGTCTTGTTCACTTCGTGTCTTGACTTGTGACGGGCTTCATGATCTTCTCTTGAAGTGCTTGATGAACTTATCCCGAAAGTCTCCTCTTTAGCGTAGATTTCCCGCGTAAACAATGAACTCCAAAATCGACATGCAAGTGTGAACTTGTTATATCATTAGTATGCCTAGTGGCGTGTTAGTTGCAAATCATAATTGAAACCAATGTATAACAAGTACTCTAGGTTGACGGAAATTCACCGTCAACAACCGGGCGACCTCCATTACTTTGTAGAGGTGGCTGGACCGGTTGACTTCCCATACTCTGCAGAGGCGGTTGAATTGGTTGACTCCCAATGCTTTGTGGAGGCGGCTGGATTGGTTGGCCTTGTAGTGGTGGTTGAGTGCTGGCATCTCGAGCTAGTTGAGCAGAACTGGTTTCTCCAACCTCCGCAATAAATGTCTGAGGGGATACTCGATTAAGCATCCTCTCCATGCCTGGGCCAAAGACTCCAACCATCATCTGCTTAAACATATTCAGGAAAGCAGTATGGTGTTTAACCATTACGTTGTCCATAGTTTCCCAAAAAGCATTCAGAACCTCCTGTTTCTCTTGAGCAGCTGTGGAATCAGGCTCCCCTGGTAACAAAACCCTTGGCATATCAGATTTAAGGTACGGCACGCCACTTCTATTCTTGCCAAACGACATCAAGCATTTTTGTTGAAACTAGTCAATGGCGTCCTTCAACTGCACTTGTTGTTTCGGAGAAAGGTCATCAATGGTGACATCCATGACGTCGTTAATATCAGGCATCTTGAGTCAACTAGAGTGTCCCACCAGGCGTGCCAAAAAGTGTGTTGACGCAAAATCAGCACCTCGCGCCAAGCACACAGCAAGCCGAAAGAAGCTAGCTTAACACGCACGATGAATCCTGAAAGTGTGCCAGTCAATTTTCCTGAAACTGACAAAGGAATAAAATAGTTAGATAAAACTTGGAACTTGCCGGGTGGTACCAGACAGTTCCATATTTACTGTTAGAAAGCCAATTAAAATGATATATAGCTATAACAAGCTATCTATCAGCAGTTCAAATATTATTTGGGAGCTGTTAAACATGAAAACAAGATATAGCCGAATAGATGACGAAAGCATGACGAAGGATCGGTCTTTGTTAAAATAGCGTTGCTCATACATGATCATGACCGATCCTCGAGGATAAATAACAATTTAAATAGATAAGGTAAAAGCATGATTATAAATATGAAATAAACAAGCATGCATAGGCCCAAAGCACTAGTCTACCGCATGTTAAGGTACTTTCAAACCCGTCAAGCATGAAACCAAACAAGTTAATCCACCACATGATACAACTTGCTTCAAATCACACCACCAACCACAAAGAGATTAATCCACCACATGATACAATCTAGATATGGAAGGCTAAAAGCACGATATTTAAAACAAAACTTATGAACACGTTTTACTCATGGTAGCACAACCGAATACAGCTGTACAGCCGAATCGGGTTCCATGGAGAAGCAACAAACATTGCCAAAAACGATAAACCTATCAGATTGAACCGAAATCTAATCCACCGGATGATTAGCTCTAAAACAATCCAAAAACCTGCATCTACCGCATTATACCCAGTTCTTTCAAGATTCATACGAGATTAACAAGCTTGAACCCGCAACACGTGACGACTTAGATTCATTCGGGTTCGGCTATTAGGGAACACGTGATCCATGTGCCGTATTGAGCTAAAGGTATGAACATGTAACATAAAGATCACCAAACAAGATAAAGCCGATTCAAACCAATATAAATTGGGCAAAAGAGTGTTACATGAATTTAAACATAAAGTAAAAACTCTAAGCAACACATGGTAACTTAATGAATCTATTAGATCTTGCCAAATCTAATAGAGCCGATAAATAGCTCCAAGTTAGATCTTAGCCCACCGCATGGCTCGTGATCTAACAAGAAACCCTTTTGAACCAATCTTAAGTCTACCGCATGATACTAAGCAAGGTAACAAGACTTCTTGCATCACGGTCTAAATCCACCGCATGATACTAGACATGATACAAGGTTGCCGGTACTTACGGAGGTCGACGGATCGATGGCTCCTCTTGAAGAACTCGACGACTCGACTAAAGGACTCGATTTTGGCACAGGACCGGTTTAGTTGTGAAGATGTTCGATCCCTATTACAGACATCAAGGGCTTATATTTATTCCCTTGTCCTAACACGACTCCTGGTCGACTACGAGTACAACATTTAATGTCTAAATTAAAGCTCCAACGCCAATGTCTGTCTCGTATACGCCATCAACTCGTTCCTTCCTTATATCGGGCCATGTCACCACGCATTCCCGAAAACTTCCCTTCAAAAGCGCAAACAGTCCCTTTACCGAACGACAGAGCATTGCCGACCGCAAGCGTCTTTTACCGAATCCCCTGAAAAGATCTTTCCTAGCCGAATGGTATTCATTACCAAGCTCAGCCCACAAGTCAGCCTCTTTCTTGTACCATTTTTTGGTGTTAACAGTGGTAATATCCATGAGACCTATGAATGCCTACAAAGACATGCTAGACAATGTGGTTAGTCCCATTACTTGTGTTAGCATGAATCACCAAAATCAACTTGAACAAATGGCAAATGGGGCCATGTTCGCTTCACCTGTTTTTACAAAAAATGGTGTCTACACATGCCCCCTAGTTTCCGAGTAAATAATCCTTTTGCTCTGAAATTTGATTGATATCTTCTGAATAATAGTCAAATCTCTTCGTGATCGACCTGATCAATCTTCATTGATAATGTCTTGTCCTTTCCATCTACCTTTTGTGGGGTTGTTCACCATGCGACTCTTTGGCACCTCTCGTTCCCCTTCCCTATAAGACTCATTGTTTTACCTGAAGGTTCTTTGTATCGTCCTTGGGTTTTCCCTGATGTAGGTGTTAGCTCTTTTAGTCTTATGGGTATGAGAGGCATCTTCCCCTGGAAAACTCTGCGAGCGTCGATGACCTTTACTGACCATTGACAAACTTCAACTTGAAATAGCATTCCTTCTGAGTACTGTTGGTGAGCTAGTAGACTCTGGCTGTAATTTTAGGTAGAAGATGTATGTGAACTATGCTCTGCAGTTTGTGGACGTGATAGAGAAACTCCCCATCGTTTAGATGTACGTGGGTTATCCTTTATTTGGGGGTTATTTCTCTTAATCAGTCGTCTTTTGGAAACTGAGCCATTCACGGGTCATCTGTTTCCTTTTTTTCCAGATCTATCATCTTTAGTCTCCTTCTTTTCTGGCTCTTCCATCTCTACCTCTTTTGGTGCTCCGGCTATAAATAATCATCCATACACTTTCACGGAGACCACATCCTTTCGACTATGGATCGAGATATAGGTCCAGGGAATTGTAGAATCTTACTCTTTGATCCTTTCTTCCTCCCCTAACTCAAGATGGCTAGAAGAATTCTTGTGAAACAGTCCAGAACATACTCCTCTCTCTAGCCTCCTTTTGTGAAGTCAGGAGGTCCAATAACAAGAAGAAGCCTTGTGATGCAGCTTGGGTGCTTCAGCTGGTGGAGAAGGGCAGTGGTTGTCCTTGGACGTTGTGGAAAGAAGAACAACCCTATGTCTACTTTCCCAACAACCTTGACGAGAGGAATTACCCCATCTGGTGATTCATCTTCGTCAAATTTGTACTTTCTTTTTTGTTTTTCTCTTTCTTCGTCCCCATCGCCTGTTTTGTTGATGACTGATGTAACAGATCTGTAATGGATCATCCAAGATATCTTCAGATATGTACTTGTGATGCCATCATATATATATATATATAAAGGTGATTTGTATATCAGCTATAACATGAAACTGGACATGCTTCGATAATTCGGCATTCTGCTACTAAAGACGGTTTCTCCCACGATCTGCTGTAACTTGAGTCTTAAATCGGCCGCTTTTAGGCTCTGATTGGACTAAGCGTCTACCCATATGCTTGGATAGTATGTCTTTTAATATTTCTCGTTCAATACCCTGGTAAACTTCTCTCCTTCCAATGTCTCCAATATATATGCACTGCCAGTATGCATTGACTGATCCGATATGGTTCTTCCCAATCATGTGACCACTTCCCATATTTAGGATCCCTAGAGCGATCGATAAAATGAACATCCAAACCAGACTTCCTTTAGCAAATTCTTTACCTTTGACATTCTTGTCATACCATCTAGCTACCCTTCTTTTATTCTTTTCGATATTCTCTAAAGCTCTCAGCCGATTACCAAGAAGATCTTCTAATTCCTCCTTCATCATAGCTAAATAATCATCGGCCGATAGCTGATCTTGTAAAGAAGTTCTCATGAATCCGGCTCTCAGTTCCCAGGGTAGTACAACATCATGACCATACACTAGTTGATACGGGGATACCTTGGTTGCTCCGTGGCATGCCATCCTGTATGCCCATAGTGCTTCATTAAGGACCGTATGCCATCATTTAGGACTTTCATGAATCTTGCGTTTGATCAATATGATGAGCTCCACAGACTCCCCCGTGAATCTCTCCCATTAAATTGTTAGCTTCTTCTTCACCGAGACATTTGAGCAGAACTCCATCGTTGGTACGATAATATAGCGCTTCTTCCAGCAGAACATACTTAATGGCCTTGTACCTCAGTTGTTTGTCAACCTTCTTGGATGGTTCTTTCAGATAAATTTCCTCTAATCTTCAGCTGATAATTCCACAGTTAGAATCGGCCGATATCCTGATGCCCCTTGAGCCAGCCGATTAGCTTCACTATTATGACATTTAGGGATATGCTCAAGTTTTACTATCTTGAACTCTCGAAGTAACAGAAGGCATTCGTCATGATAAACCCTTAATATATCATCATTGCATTCATAATCTAGTGCCAATTGATTTATCACAAGTTGAGAATATCCAAATATCTCAATGACCTCAGCATTGACTTCTTGTAGTAGCTTTATTCCCTTTAGTACTGCTTGGTACTCAGCCTGATTGTTTGTTGAAGTCTTTTCAATTGGGATGGAAAACTCGTAACTTATTCCTTGAGGTGAGATAAGGACGATTCCGATCCCGGCTCCTACTCCACATGATGATCCATCAAAGAACATAGTCCATGGAATAGGTTATATGACTGCAACTTCAGGTCCACAATGCTGAGTTACTAGATCAGCCATTACTTGTCCTTTGATTGCTTTGGCTGATTGATAGGTCAAGTCAAATTATAACGAAGCAAAGAACCATTTTCCAATCCTACCCTTCAAAATTGGTAATGATAGCATATATTTGACCACATCATCTTTGCACACCACAGTGCATTCAACAGTTAATAGATAAGGTCTCAACTTTGTGCATGATAAATATAAGCACAAGCACAGTCTTTCCACCGCCGAATATCTTGTTTTTGCATCCAAGAGTCTTCTGCTTTCAAAATACACAACTCACTCTTTTGCTTCAAACTCTTGTATGAGGGCCGATCTAAGAGCCAGTTCATTAGCCAATAAGTATAACTTGAAAGGCTTCTTGTCTTGAGGAGGCATTAAGACTGGAGGAGATTTTAGGTAATGCTTGACATTATCTAATGCCTTTTGTTGTTCTTCTCCACATACGAATTTCTGATCGTCCTTGAGCTTCAGCAGAAGTGTAAATGGCTCAATCCTTTCCGATAGGTTAGATATAAACCTTCTGATGAAATTGATCTTGCCAATTAATGACTGAAGATCTTTATTGTTTGATGGCGGTTTTATATTGTCAATTGCGCTGATTGATTTCTGGCCCACTTCGACCTCTCTCGTGTATTAAGAACCCCAAGAATTGGCCAGCTAAAACACCAAAAGCACACTTGTTGGGGTTCATTTTTAAACCATGTTTTCTTGTGCACTCCAGCATTCTCCATAGGTCTGCCAAGTGTTCCTTGAAGCTTTTCGATTTGACAACCACATCATCAATGTAGATTTCTACTATCTTCTCGATGTGTTCATGGAATATGTAATTCATGGCTCTTTGATATGTGGCACCAACATTCTTCAACCCAAAACTCAACGATCCACTCATATAATCTGACGTGGCCTGGGCACCTGAAGACAATTTTTGCAATATCTTCTGTGGCCATAAATATTTAATTGTATCCATGAAGCTGATGACTTTGTTCCTTATGGCAGCATTGACCAGCGCATCGGCTACTGGCATTGGATATCCATCCATCGGTGTCGCTTTGTTCAAGTCCCTGAAATCAATGCACACGCATAGTTTGCTGTTTTTCTTGTATACATGGACTATATTAGAGATCCATTCAGCATATCGACATTGCCGAATAAAACCAGCTTCGAGTAACTTTGTTATCTCGGCCTTTATATCATGATTAATTTTCAGATTACACTGCCTTGGGTGCTGCTAAAATGGTCAATATCCTAGTTTAGTGGGCAATCGATGCTCAACAATGGACCGGACTAGGCGAGGCATCTCATAATATTCCCAAGCAAAGCAATCCTTGAATTCCTTTAGTAATGTGATCAATTTTTTCTTGTACTCTTCACCTATCTTGGCACTGATGTATGTCGGCCATGGTTTACTTCCATCCCCAAGATATATCTTTTTTAATTTATCAGCTGACGTAAACCCATGCCCAAGCTTCCCTTCATCTTCAATGAATTGATCCATTAAATCTTGTCATCGGAACCGACTGCTTGAACAGGCTTTAGTCCAAAATCGGACACTTTGAGATACTTGGCATGCCATGCTTTTCTAGATATGCAGCTCACATGATCATAGGTCCACCCTTGTGCTTCTGTAGCTGCTACTGTAAAGGAGGTTTCTCCTTGCACCACTTCCACTGAATCTCCAATCCATTGGATGATACATTGGTGCATTGTAGATGGTATACAACAATTGGCATGTATCCAATCCCGACCCAGCAGTAGATTATAAGATACCCTCTCTTTAATGAAAAAGAAAGCAGTCAGAAGGGTCTTACTACTGATGGTGAGCTCCATGCAGATGGCTCCTTGAGCCAGAGAGGCGTTGCCTTTGAAGTCCACCAACATCATGTCGGGTTGGGTCAAATTTTTGTCAGATTTGTCAATCTTGCGCAGCATGGTGTACGACATCAGGTTTACTGCTACTGCTCCAACCATAAGCATTCTAGTGACTGGCTTGTCATTAACAAATCCTTTGAGAAACAGGGCCTTCAAGTGTTGTCTCTTCCCATCAACTGGATTCTCAAAGATAGCTTGTCTAGGTTCCAGTGTCAATTGAGCCATGCCAAGTTCTTCATCTGACACATCTGAATCAACTAGAGTCATGAACTCTTTTGGTAGGAAGACAACCATGTTTATATCAGCTTGGAGCTTGTTATCTTCCTCACCATCGGCCTTAGGCTTTGGGCGCCAAACCTTGGACCAAACCTTCTTCATATCTAACACATGTCTCTGCTTCTTCATGTTGTTCTAGCTGACATAGGCGATGGACTCTTCTCTTTTGGGATTTCGTCAATCCATCTGGATACCATTATGGATTGGGCTTCTTATGTATTTGGCTTTACCCTTCATCATCCAGTTGCAATGTGCGTCGACGTTTAGGAGCTCGGCACATGATATCTTCATCAGGGACCAGTGAATCAGCCATCTCTTCCAGTCGACTGTTTGACTCTTAACTGACTCGGCCTCCTAGCAGATCATGAATGCTGTCCTTGACCCCCAGCTGATCATGGACGCTAGCTTTGCCCCCCAGCTGATCGTGAACCGAGATCTGTTGATTGTTGAATCCACAGTGATCCTTGGCTGTAGGTCTTCTGTCATCAAAGCAAACGCTTTTGGATGAGTTGCTATTATTATAAGCCTCATTGCAGTCTGGATAGTTTTCTCTCATTGGTAGCTTGATCCCTTCTTCCCTGCAGTACTTGAAGAACAAACATCTTCAATGTCCTTCATTGCACTGCGCCCACTCTTCTCTTCCCTTTGCCTTCTCTTGTCGGCGCTAGAACTTGTTGATCAGCATTTGGGACGTGATAGGTCGGTGTGGCTTTGAGTCTCCCTCTTCAACTATTAACCCTTTTCCTTTGACATCGGCAGTGGTTACTTGTACTATGGGATCAATGGCTCCTTTATTTTGAGCCGAATCAGATGTCAGCAACTTAACTCATGGCATGTCTCTGCTAGACACCTCAACTATGTTAGTTGGGAAGGGATGCTGATCAATCTTCATCGGCTTCTCAGCTTTGGTAGGAGTTTCAAGTTTAAGCCTCCCTTGCTCAATAGCTGATTGGATCTATTGTCTGAAGATCTTGCAACCATTGGTGTTGTGTGAATTTGCATTGTGCCACTTCCAATACTTCATTCTCTTCAGCTCCTCTTCAGATGGTATGGTATGGAACTGAGATAGTTCAATTTGTCCTTGCTGAAGCAACATATCAAATATATTATCGATCTTAGTTATATCAAAGCCGAATTTCTCTAGCTCTTTCTTGCCAAAGGGGCAAGACACTCTCTTCTTGTCTTTGACCCACTCTATGAGCCCTATCATGTTGTCTTCATCTTCTGAGTTAGAGTAGTCCACATACGACACCTACTTCTAAAAGTTCCTTCTAGGCTCATAGGACTTTGCAGTTTCTTGACTCATCCGACTGACCAACTGGCTAAGGCTTTCAAAGTCATGTGATGCATATTTCTCCCTCAGGGTCGGCAAGAGAACTTGGAAAGCTAGTTCAGCCAATTGCTTGTCTCCCAAGTTTAGACTATAGCATTTATTTCTGACTTCTCTGAATCTTTGAACGAATCCAGCTATTGTTTCATATTTCCTTTGCTTGAGCCTGGTCGGATCAGTGATCTTTATCTCGTTGATGCCAGAGAAGAAGTAGTTGTGGAATAGCTGTTCCAAATTGGACCACTTGATTATGGAGTTTGCTGGCAGTGATGTGAACCATGAGAATGTTGGCCCTTATAGAGATGAAGAGAACAAGCGTATCCTAAGTGCATCAACATTCCTTGCTTCTCCACATTGGATGATAAGCCGAGTGATGTGCTCCACAGTGGATGTTTCATCGTTACAAGTCGGTTTAAGG
Organism: Cenchrus americanus; assembly: GCA_947561735.1. Classification (NCBI taxonomy): domain Eukaryota; kingdom Viridiplantae; phylum Streptophyta; class Magnoliopsida; order Poales; family Poaceae; genus Cenchrus; species Cenchrus americanus. Next base: position 142,298,377 of record OX387240.1, read on the forward strand.
AGAGAGTATAGTCGTGCACGTCTAGGAGTCCTCTACACTGTACATGGTATGCGTAGCTTCCTATTCGAGTACTTCTCCACCGTGGTCCTTGCGCCTCACGCCAACAGGTACCGTGCAGCACAAGTCGGGTAGTCCCAGGGGCCCACCGAGCAGTCGGTCCTGGTACCCACCGAGGTAGTGAGCCCAGGGAGGTCCATACGACAAGCCCCAGAGTACTTTGTAGTCGAGTAGGATAGCTTCGAGTAGTTTTGATGGCCTCAACGAGTAGTCCTCAATCGTCCCCGAGTACTACAAGCCAAAAGTCCTCAAGAATATTTGAAGCATCCCGAGGATGGAATGTACTCCAGCTGATATTTGAGTAATCCTGAAGTCTTCTCGAGTAGTCCCAAGCGTCCTCGAGTGCTGCTCTTGAAGGTCTTCAACAATACCCGTGTTGTCTTGAAGCCGAAGCTGATATGGAAGTGCGATTGCAAAATTGCACTCCATATGGAGTAGCCCCCGAGCCTTAGGTTGAGTTGTAGACTCTGGCCGAGGGTCCATCTGAAGTTCTGGCAAGATTTTCCCGAAAAATCCGGAGAAAAAACCGAAGGACACGTGGCACGGAGCCCCCGAGCCTTGAGTCGAGTACTTCCTCTCGAATTGAAGGGTCATCTTGTATGGAGAAGGTGTCCTGAGTTGCTCTTGAATCTTGTCGCTACTCATGGAGTTAATTTGATGTAGCCGAGCCCCCGAGATGAGGCGCGTCGACTAGTAGAAGTTGAAGGGTCAGGCGCCGCCGCTGAGTCAGCCGTCTGGGGACTTATCCATCTGGCCGTTGGAGGAGCCGCAGTTGACTTATAAATAGAAGCTGAAACCCTTAGGGTTTTTTCACCCCACGCACTTGCAGCCATTCCTAGCAGGTCGTGCCTAGAAACCACCGCCAGTGCGCACTGCCACCTTAGAGGGGAGTGTAGCTCCAAGCGCGCCGCCGCCGGAAACCACCACCGTAGCCCCCGAGCGAATGCAAGTGAAGACCCGGTGCACTTGGAGGATGAAGCCTTCGCCGTCGAAGAGCATGAACACTGCCGGTGGGAAGAAGAGGTTCCGCGAGGAAGTCGTCGGATCCGCTGCGGGGACATCGCCGCCTATATCTCCATCGCAGCCAAATCCCAACCAGGAGTGGAAGAAGTCCAAAGCGAAGACTGAAGATCCGTTGGTGCTCCTCAACAGTGGATTTCTGCAGGAGAAGGAAGTCGATATGTGGCGTGCCTCTGCGGGAGATCCGTATCCCATGGAGAAGAACCCAGACGAGATCCCCATGTTCACACAATTCTCGGAGCGAGGGTTGTCTCTCCCGGCCAGCGATTTCTTCAAGGGGCTTCTGGAGTACTACGGCATCGAGTACCTCAACCTCAACCCCAACGGTATCTTCCACACTTCGTCTTCGTTCACTTCTCGCGAAGCCTTCATGGGGATCAAGCCCCACTGGGTACTTTTCCAGAAATTTTTCCGAGTGAAGCCCCAGCCCAGCGCCAACAACCCCCGAGTAGTTGGGGGAGCCGGCATCCAGATGCGCGAGGATGCCGCGGAGCACAACCTCGCGTACAAGCTGATCGACTCCAATCAAGATTGGAAGTCAAAGTGGTTCTACATCACCAATCACCACCCGGAGCTACCGAAGTCGAGCGGGAAGCAGCGGAAGCACCGACCCTGGTGGAACTCTAAGCTAACGATGCAGGAGGGTATCTAGCTACCCGAGCTGCTGGTGAAGATCAAGGCTTTGAGAGAAGCCGGGCTGAGGGCCGAACATGTGGCCTTCAGCTTCATGAAGCGGAGGGTGCAGCCGATGATGGCCCGCGACACCCTGGGCTACCACTACACCGGTGACGGCGACTCGTCGCGGATGCCCGGGGGTGAAGTCGACGACGATGACATAGTTGATAGACTGGGCAGGATCTTCGAGGACATGCCGGCGTACACACCGTGCCCCGTGCCCGAGTACTCCGCTGCGCGTCCACCCAATGAGGTCAGTAGCCGTACTGAAGTCGGATACTGATTAAGTAGTAATAGTCGTACTCATCCAATGTTCTTCTTGCAGGACGACGTAGTGAAGTTCGTCTCCGAGCCGGCGTCGCCTCCTCGACTTGTCGAGATCCCAGATGAGGGGAAGGGGAAGGCCAAGGAGCGCCGCGAAGTCAGTGAAGGGTACGACACCGTAGTCGTTGAAGACACTTCGGAGGAAGATGATGAGGAGACGCTGCAGGAGCGCTTCCAGCTGCGGTCAAGATTCAGCCGCCCTAGACTGCCGCATGTCCCTCTCGTTCAGGATCCGCCAACTAGCTTCGAGGCTAGTTTGCCTGTGCAGCCAGGGAAGCCGCGCAACGTGGCCCGCAAACGCGTGGCCAAGAAGCTTAAAGTCACGGAGACCACATCTCAAGAGGTAAGCTTCCTTGAGTAGTGTAATCGAGTACTTGTGTCTCAATGTAGTGTGCTGACGATGAAATTCTATTGCTTGCAGGAGATTCCGCCTTTCGACCCCATAGAGCAGGAGGACGAAGGCGACTGGGATATGGTGGGAGAGCCGGCTGGAGGTAGCCGCGGCCCAGCCCCCACCGTGGAGGAGCTCGTGGCGCAGCTGACGCGCCAGCCCCCAGTTGTTGAGGGGAGCACTGAACCAACCACTGCTGCTGCTGAAGAGCAAGGGACTACTGAGGCGCAAGAGGAGGTGCCTGCCGAGGCTGGACTAGTCGACATCACCAGCATCCTCGGCGCCCCAACCGTGACAGTAGTCCGGTCGAGCCTGTAAGTGAAGATCTTTCCCGGGTAGTACGTTTGGTTTGGTAGTCGTACTGGGTTGACAACCAGTTGTGTACTCTGCAGGAAATCAACAGACTTGACCTGGGATGGCGATGAACCCACCGCAGTGGTGGCAGAAGAGGAATCCGCATCAGCCGCTGAGGAGTCCGCTCCTGCCCCTCAGGCAGAATCCGAGGCGCCGGCCGTGGAGGCTGCATTGCCAGAGGCCAGCATCGTAGAGGGTGAGTACGCTGCGAGAGTGCAGGTAACCTCAAGGAGTAGTCGTAGCCACCAATGGTGACTAATCCCGTGTCTTCTTGTGGACAGGTGCCGAAGCCGAGGGAAGCGCTATTCCCGAAGCGGTGCCCATTGAAAGCCTGGCACCGGAGACCCAAGGAGCTTCTATAGGAGCCCCCGAGCCGATGGAGGTAGCCAGCGGAGAAGCCCCCGCGGTGGCCGAAGGAGAACGCGACGACGTGCTGCCAGAATCAACTCTAGAAGTAGTCGTCTGTTCACCGGAGATCCAAGATGCGGAACCAATCCGTTCGGCGCCAATGTCTGGAGCCGCCACGAGTAGTCGTGGTGGGATTGAGCTGCTAGCAGATGACCTTGTCGGCCCGGCGGCGGTAACTCGCAACAGTAGTCGTAGATAAACAAAGTTGTAATGAACTTGTTTAAGTACGAATGAGAAAAACTTCCATAAATGAGTACTCGTTGTCGCGAAGTGTGTATGCGGAGTCCCATCATGGAGTTGTCATGAGTAGTCGTACTCGCCAATAGACCAGTTGAGGGAAACAGACAGTAAATCAGTTGATGAATAATCAAACTTTATTACTGAGAGAAGTACACCTGGATGGCCAGGGCCGTTTTACAGGACTAGTCGCCAGGACCCGGAGGCCGCCTACGGCTAAGTAGTGCTAGGGCATACAGCCGCTTACAGCAGTAGATCCGTTAGTAGCCGTGTAGGCTGGATCTAGGAGTACATGGTCTCTCAGTAGACCACTGCTGGAGTCCTTTGTTTGCTCGGAGCAGCCCAAGATCCGTTAGTAGCCGTTAGCGCTGGATCTTGGAGTAGAGTAGTCCAAAGACTGGTGCCTGGACCCGGGGGCCGCTTACGGCGAACGGGTCTTTGAGTAGTCGTGTAGACTTGAGCTCCCAGGGTAGTCAGTAGACTAGGTGTAGAATCAACAGAGCTGGTCGATATTCTACGAGCTGTTGACGTCTGCACCTTCGAGCGTCTGGAGGTGATAGGAGCCCGGTCCGGTCACCTTTGCGACTGTGAAGGGACCTTCCCAGGGCGAGTTGAGCTTGTGTAGTCCTTCCGTGTTCTGGATGCGGCGGAGGAAAAGATCACCAACGTTGAAGGAACGTTCCTTAACTTTGTGATCGTGGTAGCGTCGGATACCCTCGAGATACCTTGCTGATTGGATGAGGGCAGCACAGCGAGCTTCTTCGAGTCCATCGATGTCAACTCGTCTGCTGTCTTCAGATATGCCTTCGTCATACTGCTCCACTGCCGGTGAGTCCCACATGACATCAATAGGGAGGATTGTTTCGGAGCCGTAGACCAGGAAGTATGGAGATTGTCCCGTCGGCTTGGAGGGTTGAGTACGTAGCCCCCAGAGCGCATTGGGTAGTTACTTGATCCACTTGCCTCCTTTGGTGTTGGCGGCATCATGTAGCCACTTCTTGAGAGCGTCGAGCACCATCCCATTGGCATGCTCGACTTGTCCGTTGGCCCGAGGATGGGCAACTGAGACATATCGGACGTCGATCCCTCTGTTCTCGCAGTACTCCCAGAATTGGTGATTGTTGAAGTTGGAGCCCAGGTCTGTGATGATGTGATGGGGTAGTCCGTAGCGATGTACGAGTTCATTCGAGAAGTCGAGTACTCTGTCAGCCTTGGGGCATGTGACCGACTTGACCTCGATCCACTTGCTGGACTTGTCGATGGCCACCAATACTCTGTTGAATCCACCTGGCGCAGTTGGGAGTGGCCCAATCATGTCGAGCCCCCAGCAGGCGAAAGGACAGGTTGGCGGTATGGTGACTAGCTTGTAGGTCGGGACGTGTTGATGATTGGCGAAGTATTGGCACCCTTGGCACCTTCTGACGAGTTCTTCGGTGTCGCCCAGAGCTGTGGGCCAATAGAAAGCTCGTCGGAAGGCCTTGCTGACTAGCGTGCGAGAGGACGCGTGGTTGCCGCAGACGCCCTTGTGGATCTCCTCCAAGATGCCCTTGCCTTCTTTTCGGGGAATGCACTTCATGAGTACTACAGAAGATGCGCCCCGTCTGTAGAGCTTGTCTCCGACTAGAACGTAGGACTTGGCGCGGCGGATGAGTTGCTCGGCCAAGTTCTTGTCCGAGGGAACCTTCTGCTCGCTGAGGTAGTCGATGAAGGGTTGCCTCCAGTCCACGTCGATCATCATGACCTCCTGGCCAGCCAGGGGATGTGCTGGATCAGTGGTCGATGGTGCTGGCTCCGGGATGGATGGCGCGTAAAGCTCGTGGACGAAGACACCCGCTGGTACTTGAGCGCGAGTAGAAGCAAGCTTCGACACGACGTCCGCTGCAACGTTGTTGTCGCGGATGACATGGTGGAACTCGAGACCATAGAACTTGTTCTCGAGCTTGCGAACTTCTAGGCAGTAGGCGTCCATGTTCTCCTTGTTGCGGTCCCAGGACTTGTTAACATGGTTGATGACCACTGTGGAGTCGTCGTAGACTAGTAGCCGCTTGATGCCCAGTGAAGCCGCGAGGCGGAGCCCGTGTAGCAGAGGTTCGTACTCGGCTTCATTGTTTGAGACCTTCCAGAAGATCTGCAGGACGTACTTGAGTTGTTCGCCCGTTGGGGAGATCAAGAGTACCCCTGCACCTGCGCCTTCGAGCTTGAGCGAGCCGTCGAAGTACATCACCCAGTGCTCTGGGCGCTCGGTTGGATTAGGTAGTTGATTCTCCCGCCACTCCGCCATGAAGTCGACTAGTGCCTGCGACTTGATGGCTGTGCGTGGCTTGAAGTCGATGTTGAGGGCGCCGAGTTCGACTACCCACTTGGAGATTCTTCCAGTAGCATCTTGGTTCCGCAAGATGTCGCCGAGCGGGTAGTAAGTGACGACAGAGGTCGAGTACTCCTGGAGGTAGTGTCGTAGCTTCCACGAGGTGATTAGCACTGCGTACAGAAGCTTCTGTACTGGCTGGTAGCGTGCCTTGGATTGTGACAGGACCTCGCTGATGAAGTAGACTGGGCGCTAGACTGGGTAGGTGTGGCCGTCTTCCTGCCGCTCGACGATGATGGCAGTACTGACCACGTGAGTAGTCGCAGCGAGGTAGAGCAGTAGCTGATTGCCTTTGCGAGGAGTCGTGAGGACTGGTGGCTTTGATAGGTGTTAACACCAAAATTTGGTACATGAAGGGGTCTGATTTGTGGGCCCAGCTTGGTGAAAAAATCCGTCTGGAAGAAGGAAGGTTTCTTCAGAAAGATTCGGCGAAGGGGCTCGCGGTCGGCAGTTTGCTTCCGTTTGGCAAGGAAACTGTTTGCGCTGATTTTGCGGGATTGCGTGATGACGTGGCCCGAGCGGAAGGGACGAATGGATGGATGAGCAATCATACTTAGAGATAAATTAGGTATCAAATATTGTGCTCGTAGTCCATCCGGAGTCATGCCATGACAGGGTATAAATATAGACCCTGGATGTATGTAATTGTATTCGAAACATTCTCATAACAAATCGGCTTTACGCCAAACCCTTGAGTCCTTTGTCGTGTCGTTGAGTTCTTAGAGAGGGTTCATCGATCCGTCGACCTCCTTAAGTACCGGCAACCTTGTATCATGTCTAGTATCATGCGGTGGATTCAGATCGTGATGCAAGTAGTCTTGTTACTATGCTTAGTATCATGCGGTAGATTTAAGCTTGGTTCAAGAGGGTTTCTTGTTAGGTCATGAGCCATGCGGTGGGCTAAGATCTAGCTTGAGGCTAGTTATCGGCTCTATTAGATTTTGGCAAGATCTAATAGATTCATTAAGTTATCCTATGTTGCTTTGAGTTTTTACTTTATGTTTAAATTCACGTAACACTCTTTTGCCCAATTTAGATTGATTTGGATCGGCTTTGTCTCGTTTCGTGATCTTTACATCGCACGTTCATATCTTGCTTCAAAAGGCAGGTGGATCACGTGTTTGTCAAATAGCCGAAACTGAACCAATCTAGGTTGTTACATGTTGCGGGTTCAATCTTGTTAATCTTGCGTAAATCTTGAAGGAACCGGGTATCATGCGGTAGATGCAGGTTTTTGGGTTGTCTTGAAGCCAATCATCCGGTGGATTAGATCTTTAATTCAATCTGATAGGTTTATCATCTTTAGCGATGTTTGTTCCTTCTTCATGGACCCCGATTCGGTTGTTCAACCGTATTCGGTTATGCCTTCACAAGTGAAACGTGTTTATAAGTTGTGTTTTAAACATTGTATGCTTTTAGCTTTCCATATTTAGATTGTATCATGCGGTGGATAGGTCTATTTGTGGTTAGTGGTGTGATTTTCAAACAAGTCGTATCATGTGGTGGATAAACTTGTTTGGCATCATGCTTGATGGGTTTTAAAGTACCTAAACATGCGGTAGACTAGTGCTCTGGGCCTATGCATGCTTGTTTATTACATATTTATGATCATGTTTTACTTCATTTATTGTTTATTGTTATTTATCCTTGAGGATCGGTCATAGCTTCGTGCACGTGTAACTTCGTTCAAGTAAAGACCGATTTTTCGTCATGCTTACGTCATCTGTTCGGCTATGCTCTGTTTTACACTTTGAAGCTTCCGAATGGTTTCCAGTCTGTTGGCAGATAGCTCCTTATAGCTATATGTCATCTCACATGGCTTTTCTACCCGTAAATATGGAACTGTCTGGTACCACCCAGCAAGTTCCAAGCTTTGGAATTTAACTACCTTGTCTTTTGTTAATTTTCAGGGAAAAAATTGACTGGCACGTCTTAGAATCTTTTCGCGTGTGAAGCTAGCTTGTTCGGCTTGCTGTGTGCTTGACGTAGGGTGCAGATTTTGCGTCAACAATAGGAAGTCCTCGAGCTGGGCAAGGGCTTGTTCTGCCTCTGGGGTCCACACGAACTTCTCTTGATGATTGAGTAGTTTGAAGAAGGGGAGCCCCCATTCTCCAAGATTCGAGATGAATCTGTTCAGGGCCGCCATGCATCCAGTTAGTTTCTGCACGTCTTTGATGCATGTGGGAGCTTTCATGCTGGTGATGGCGGAGATTTTCTCGGGATTGGCTTCGATGCCGCGACGGCTGATGATGAAGCCGAGTAGTTTGCCCAACGGTACGCCGAAGATGCACTTGTTCGGGTTGAGCTTCCAGCGATACTCTCGCAGGGATGCGAAAGTCTCTTCAAGATCGGCGATGAGCGTGTTGGAGTTTCTGGTCTTGACGACCACGTCATCCACATAAGCTTCGCCGTTCTTGTTGAGTTGCCTCTTGAAGCAGGCCTGGATAGCTCGTTGGTAGGTAGCACCGGCGTTCTTCAACCCGAAGGACATGGTTGTGTAGCAGTATGCGCCAAACGGGGTGATGAACGCAGTCTTCTCCTGGTCTTCTTCCTTGATCGCGATCTGGTGGTACCCGCAGTAGCGGGGCCGAGGAAGCGAGAAGCGGTGTCGCGGCCCCGCCGTGGAGTCGATGACTTGATCAATCCGCGGCAACCCGAAGGGGTCCTTGGGGCAGTGCTTGTTGAGGTCGGTGTAGTCGACACACATCCTCCACTCGTTTGAGTTCTTCTTGCGGACGAGGACGGGGTTGGCGAGCCACTCAGGATGGAAGACTTCTCTGATGAAGCCAGCCGCGAGTAGTTTGGCGAGTTCCTTCTTGATGGCGTCCTGTCTGTCGTCGGCGAAGCGGCGGAGGTGTTGTCGCTTCGGGGTAGCTTTAGGGTCGACGTTGAGTGAATGCTCAATCAACTCCCTAGGCACCTCTGGCATGTCCGCTGGTTTCCACGCGAAGATGTCGCGGTTAGCCCGGAGGAAGTTGATGAGCGCGTCTTCCTATTTGGGGTCGAGACCCGTCCCGATGGTGGTGGTCTTGCTGTTGTCGCCTGCCCCGAGGTCAATTGTCTTGACTAGGACCTCCTCAACTGGCTGAGGCATGTTGGCTTTGTCCGACCGTCGTATGGACCTCCCCGGGCCCACTACCTCGGTGGGTACCGGGACCGACTACTCGGTGGGCCCCTGGGACTACCGGCTTGCGCTACACGGCACCTGAAGGCGTGGAGCACAAGGACTACACAGGAGTAGTACTCGGTTAGGGAGCTGTACATGTTCCGCACTGTATAGAGGACTCCTAGACGTACTCGACTAGTACTCTCTCCCTACTCCGACTTGTAACCCTGCCTCCCGGACTATATAAGGCGAGGCAGGGACCGATCTCCTCATCCAATCTCCTCTCATACAACCCACGGCGCACTATTGCACCATCTTGTAATCGTGCCCTATCAATCCAGAGCTACGCAGCATACAGGACGTAGGGTATTACGCACCTCGCGGCCCGAACCTGTCTAAATTGTGTGCCACGTGTCTCTTCCTTCGAGTTACCGATCTCGGCGAGTCACAATCATCTACTTCGGGTACTCCCCGTAGTAGGTTGCCGGTCTAAAACACCGACACCGGCGCGCCGGTAGGGGCTCTCGCTCGAGATCACATGGCGAACTCGACGGCTTCCGTCCACATCAAGCCAACCGCCGCCTTCAACCGCGGCGACACCTTCGTCTTCGGCGCCCCGGGTCCGCACCGCCGACGGCGCGGGCTCCTTCCGCCGCCGCCCGACCATGCGGCCCAACCCGAGGACGAGGGCCTCGTGACGCTTCCCCGAAGTCGTCACGGTGCGAACTCGCCGGCAAGTTCGGCGAAATTTCGCTCTTCAACCACCACGCCGACTTCGAGCTCGAGTCCGTCTCCAACTCGAACCCGACGTCGCCATGGGCCATCAAATGCGAGCCGGCCGCTCGGCCATCGCGAGCGGCCCCTTCACCACGCCGGCGCTCCGCGCGTGGCCCCCGCGTCCTCGGCCGGGCCCGCACGGGGGCTCCCCGCTCCACGCCGGCCGGCAAGGAGCCCGTAACCGAGTACAACTCGGACTCCGACGCCGTCCCCGATCACGCCTCGGACTCCAACCCTCTCTCCGAGTTCTACTCGAACCCGGACTACGACTTCGACTTCGGGTCGGACCCCGAGGAGCCCGAGTCCGAAGTCGACTCCACCGAGCTTCCCATGTCGGGGCCGGCCTGCGGCCGGTTATAAAATCAACACCGACCGCAGATACGTCTCATCGCCGGCACGCGCGAGCCCGCCGACCCGGCAAAGGGAGACTCACGCTATGTTGCCTACATCGACTCACTACCGTTCCAGGAGGGAACACCACTGGCCCAGGCTGACTCCAACACACCAACTGAGGTGGCACCCTCTGAGTCCAGCCTTGGCACCCCTGATCGCCAAGTCTTCATGGCTGCCGGCGACACCCCGGGACCCTCAGGCACGGCCGAAGACAAGTACCTGGAGGACATCTCCGCGAACGAGCCGTCTCGCCGATGCACCCGCAGGAGAGACCGCCGCCAACAGGGACGCTCGACGTGAACGTAACAGGAAGCGCAGCGAACGACGCCGGCGGCTCAGGGACAACCTCCCCATCCGCAACCTTGCGGAAGCTCTTGAGGCAGTCGAGAGCAGAGTACACACCACCCCCGAGCAGTGCCTCATGTCGATCACAACGATCGCACGCCAGGCTCAGGGCATACGCGCTGGAGAGGTCATCGCCAAGCTCGCTGAAGAAGCCTACTTCATGCGGGTCGACAACGCAGTCGCCCAACCTCCTCCAGCTAAACCTCGCGACAACGAAGCTACTAGTCGCAGCGCCAACGCTGGCCCCAACCGTACTCGAGGCGACATCCCAGCTGAGCCAAACCACCGCCGCTCCCACACCGGCGGACCTTCACAGCAGGACCAAGGCAACCGAGAGGTTGTCCCCCACCGCGCTCCGGCCGCCGGTGGAGGCAACGACACCGACGGTGGCGGCAGCGACGGCGGCAGCTCCAACCACGGGGCCAACAGGAGGGCTGGAGGCGGCAGCAGTCGCAGCGGCCAAGGCCACGCGAATAGCCACGCCTCCGGTGCCTCCCACGGCGGGTACGACGCTCGCCAGAAGATTGAGGAGTTGCGGCGGAAGAAGTCGACCACCGCTGCTGAAGGCGACGGCTTCCCCGCTTTCTCACCCCGGCTTCGTAACTTGCTCCCTCCCCGACAAGTTCAAACCTCTCGGGGATCACCAAGTACGACGCGAAGCAGATCCCATCAAGTGGCTCCGATGCTACGCCCTCTCCATCGAGAACGCTGGCGGCAACAGCGACACCAAATGCCTCTACTTCCCCTTACGTCCGGACCAAGCACCACTCACATGGCTCGAGTCGCTCGACAAGCACTCGATCGACAAGTGGGACCAGTCGAAGGAGCGGTTCCACGAGCAACTTCGCGGGCGCCATGGGCCGTTCGGGTACTCGCATGGACCTTGCCATGATCAAGGAGGAACAAGGCGAGACCCTCCGCAAGTACATGCGCCACTTTTTCGACAAGCGCGCTACCGTCGTTGACGTCACCGACAAGGAGGTCATCGACCTCTTCCAGGACGGCCTCTACCATCGCCGCACCTTCGAGGACTTCGGTCGTCGCCGCCCCAGGTCCATCCCTCACCTCAAGGACATGATCACGTTCTGGGCGGATGAAGAGGACAAGGCCAACGCCAAGTACGACGCCATCCGCGGCAAGTCCAAGCGAGAACCGGGCGGCGGCGGCGCGGCAAATACAAACCAAGGCGGCCGCAACAACAACAACAACAACAACAACAACTACTACTACTCGGGTCCCAACCGCAAGCGCAAGCCGTACAACACCGTCGCGGCTATCCAGCCGCCTGCGAAAGGGAACTCGAAGAAGAACTCGGCGGGTTCAAGGACCTCGCTAAAGGAGAAGTGCCCGTGGCATCCAAACGGCAACCACACTACCGAGCAAGTGCTACCGGCTCGGGCATGCACTCAAGGACACGCCGGAGCCACCGCACCCTCACGATCAAAAGGGCAAGAAGAAGGACGGCGACGACAACGACTTCCAAGAACCCGAGAAGACCGTCAACGTCCTCTTCGACGGAGCGCCGGCGGCGGGAGCGAAGGCTACCCGTCGTGAAGTAATGTCCATCGAGCCAGCGGTCCCGACCCCTCTCAGGTGGTCGGAGGTACCCATCACCTTCTCCCGCGCGGACCAATGGACCAGCTTCTCCCGAACCGGGACGGTTTCCCCTCGTCCTGAAGCCAACGGTGGCGGGTTCCAAGCTCAACAAGGTGCTCATCGACGGTGGAAGCGGGCTCAACGTCCTTTTCACCAAAACCTTGAAGAATATGAACCTCGACGTCACCCCCATGCTCACCAAGAGCAGCATGCCTTTCTACGGCATCGTCCCAGGCAACGCGGCTATCCCACTGGGCTCAGTGGTACTGCCAGTTACCTTCGGGGCGTCTCGGGACAACTACCGCACCGAGTACATCAAGTTCGAGGTCGCGGACTTCGAGACCTCTTACCACGCCATCCTCGGCAGACCGGCCATCGCCAAGTTCATGGCGGTGCCCCACTACACCTACTTGGTACTCAAGATGCCAAGTCCAGCCGGTGTACTCTCCCTCCAGGGGGACTTGAAGATCTCCCACGACTGCGATACAGAGGCCGTGGTGATCGCTTCAACAAACCAAGTACCCAACCCAATGATGGAGGTCTACGCCGCGTCGAAGAAGCTCGCCACGAGCGAACTCGACATCCCACAGAAGTCCGACGAGCGCCAACAAGCCTCAGCCACTTGAGGAGGTACTCGTCAAGACGGTCGACCTCGGAACAGGCGACCCCGGCAAGACCACCACCATCGGGGCCGGCCTCGACCCCAAATAGGAAGACGCGCTCATCATCTTTCTTCGGGCTAACCGCGACATCTTCGCGTCGAAGCCGACGGACATGCCGGGAGTGCCCGGGAGCCGATTGAGCACCGCCCTTAACGTCGACCCAAAGGCCACCCCCAAGCGACAACACCTCCCGACGTTTTGCCGACGACAGACGGGGCGCCATCAAGAAGGAGCTCGCCAAGCTACTAGCAGCTGGCTTCATCAGAGAAGTGTTCCATCCTGAGTGGCTCGCCAACCCCGTCCTCGTCCGCAAGAAGAACTCGAACGAGTGGAGGATGTGCGTCGACTACACCGACCTCAACAAGCACTGCCCCAAGGACCCCTTCGGGTTGCCGCGGATTGATCAAGTCATCGACTCCACGGCGGGCCCGCGACTCGGCTCGCTTCCTCGATCGCTACTCCGGTACCACCAGATCGCAATCAAGGAGGAAGACCAGGAAAAGACCGCGTTCATCACCCCGTTTGGCGCGTACTGCTACACGACCATGTCATTCGGGTTGAAGAACGCCGCGCTACCTATCAACGGGCCATCCGGGCACGCTTCAAGCGGAAACTCAACAAGAACGTCGAGGCCTCGCGTGGATGACGTGGTTGTCAAAACCAGGGGACTCCGCACCCTCATCGACGACCTTGAAGAGACCTTCGCATCGCTACGCGAGTACCGCTGGAAGCTCAACCCGAACAAGTGCGTCTTCGGCGTCCCTTCGGGCAAACTACTCGGCTTCATCATCGGCCCGGCCGCGGCATTGAAGCCAACCCCGAGAAGATCTCCGCCATCACCAACGCATGATAGCTCCCACGAGCATCAAGGACATCCGAAGGCCGACGGGGTGTATGGCGGCGCCGAACGATTCATCTCGAGGCTAGGAGAACGGGGCCTCCCCTTCTTCAAACTACTCAAGCATCACGAGAAGTTCGTGTGGACTCCGAGGCGGCGGATCAAGCCCTTACCCGGCTCAAGGACTTCCCGTCGAAGCCGCCAATCCTCACGGCTCCTCACAAGGGCGAGCGCCTCTTGCTCTACCTAGCCGCGACTACTCACGTGGTCGGATCGCCATCGTTGTCGAGCGGCGGGGAAGACGGCCACGCCTACCCGGTCCGGCGCCGGTCTACTTCGTCGGCGAGGTGCTATCGCAGTCCAAGGCTCGCTACCAGCCCGTGCGAAGCTCCCCGTACGCTCTACTCATCACCTCGCGGAAGCTACGACACTACTTCCGGGAGTACTCGGTCTCCGTCGTCACCGACTACCCGCTCGGCGACATCCTCGGGGAACCAAGACGCCACCGGAAGAATCTCCAAGTGGGGCGTCGAGCTCGGTGCCCTCACCATCGACTTCAGGCCACGCACGGCCATCAAGTCCCAAGCACTAGTCGACTTCATGGCGAGTGGCGGGAGAACCGGCCTACCTACTCCCACCGTGCGACCGAGCATTGGGTGATGTACTTTGACGGCTCACTCAACCTCGAGGGCGCAGCGCGCGGGGTGCTCCCCGATCTCTCCAACGGGCGAACAACTCAAGTACGTCCTGCGGATCTTCTCGGAAGGTCTCAAACAACGAAGCCTAGTACGAAGCTCTCCTACACGGGCTCCGCCTCGCGGCTTCACCGGGCATCAAGCGGCTACTAGTCTACGGCGACTCCGCGGTGGTCATCAACCAAGTCAACAAATCCCGGGACCGCAACAAGGAGAACATGGACGCCATCGCCTAGAAGTCCGCAAGCTCGAGAACAAATTCTATGGTCTCGAGTTCCATCACATCGTCCGCGACAACAACGTTGCGGCGGACGTCCTCTCGAAGCTTGGATCCACCCGCGCTCAAGTACCGGCGGGCGTCTTCGTCCACGAGCTTCACGCGCCATCCATCCGGAGCCGGCGCCACCGACCACCGTGCCGGCCCATCCACCACCGGGCGGGGAGGTCATGATGATCGACGTGGACCGGAGGCAACCCTTCATCGACTACCTCGGCGAGCGAAGGTACCCTCCGACAAGAACGCGGCCGAACAACTCGTCCGCCGCGCCAAGTCTTACGTCCTCGTCAGAGACAAGCTTTACAAGCGGGGCGCATCCTTCGGAGTACTCATGAAGTGCGTTCCCCGTGAAGAAGGCAAGGACATCTTGGAGGAGATCCATAAGGGCGTCTGCGGCAACCACGCGTCTTCACGCACGCTGGTCAGCAAGGCCTTCCCGCGAGCTTTCTGACCGGCCCACGGCCCCCGGGCGATGCCGAAGAACTCGTCAGAAGGTGCCAAGGATGCCAATTCTTCGCCAAGCAGCAACACGTCCCAGCCTACAAGCTAGTCACCATACCACCAACCTGGCCCTTTGCCTGCTGGGGGCTCGACATGATTGGGCCACTGCCAACTGCGCCAGGAGGATTCAACAGGGTACTGGTGGCCATCGACAAGTTCACCAAGTGGATCGAGGTCAAGCCGGTCACATGCCCCAAGGCTGACAGAGTACTCGACTTCCTGGATGAACTCGTACACCGCTATGGGCTACCCCACCGCATCATCACGGACACCGGGGTCCAACTTCAACAACCACCGCTCTCGGGAGTACCGCGAGAACAGCGGGATTGACGTCCGATACGTCTCAGTCACCCATCCACGGGCCAACGGACAAGTCGAGCGCGCCAATGGGATGGTGCTCGACGCCCTCAAGAAGCGGCTACACGACGCTGCTAACTCCAAAGGGGGCAAGTGGATCAAGGAACTACCCAATGCACTCTGGGGGCTGCGGACTCAACCATCCAAGCCAACGGGGCAATCCCCCCTACTTCCTGGTCTACGGCTGCGAAGCCATCCTCCCCGCCGACGTCATATGGAACTCGCCAGTAGTGGAGCACTACGATGAAGGCGTCTCGGAAGACGACGACGACGAGTTGACATCGACACGCCTCGAAGAAGCTCGCTGCGCCGCCCTCGTCCAATCAGCAAGGTACCTGGAGGGTATCCGACGCTACCATGATCGCAACGTCAAGGAACGCTCCTTCAACGTTGGAGATCTTGTCCTCCGCCGTATCCAGAACACGGAAGGACTCCACAAGCTCAGCTCCCCCTGGGAAGGCCCCTTCACCGTGGCCAAGGTGACCGGGCCAGGCTCATACCGCCTCCAAACACTTGAAGGCGAAGACGTCAACAACTCGTGGAACGTCGACCAACTCTGTCGATTCTACGCCTAGTCTACACGACTACTCCGGGGTTCAAGTCTACACGACTACATCAGCACCCCTCGCCGCAAGCGACCCACCGGGTCCCCGGCTCCGGGCCTCCGGACTACTCCTCTCCAGGGTCCAGCCCGCGCCGGCTACCTACGGACCCTGGGCTGCGACGAGCGTCAAGGACTCTAGCAGCGGTCTACCAAGAGACCACACTCCAAGATCCAGCCCCGCGCGGCTACCTACGGATCTGCGATCCAGCCTACACGGCTACCTACGGATCACCAGCTGCAAGCGGCTACCCGCTCCAGCGCCACTTAGCTGTAAGCGGCCTCCGGGTCCAGGCGACTACCTTGTAACTACGGCCCTGGCCACCCAGGTGTACTTCTTCAGTAATAAAGTTTGATTGTTCATCAACTTATTTACTGTCTACTCCCTACGACGGGACTACTAAAGCCGAGTACTACTACTCGCACTCACTCCACGATGGGCGCTCCGCACTCTGAGATCGCGGTTACGAGTACTCATTGCTGGAAAAACTTCTTTCATTGATACTTGATACAATTCTTTACAATTGTTTCCTGTACAACTATGGCTACTAGCTACTTATTACAGGGCTACTGGAGGTTCAGCTTCTCGGCTACCTGCTCCGCGATGGGAGCCATCTGCTCCAGCAGCTCTGCATACTGCTCATCGGAGCAGTTGGCGGCTACTCCGCCGGCGACCACCTCCACTGGAGCCTTCGGGAAGTACGACTTCATGAAGGCCAAGACTTGTCTTGGGATCGACTTGGCCATATGCTTGACGTAGGCGGCCAGCCGGCTTGGTGCTTCACGAAGTCGATCCACCAGAGGAGCGATCTTGGGGCCGCCCGGGTGCGGCACCAGGAGCCTCGCGATCGGGAGAGCGGCTTCCTCCAACTCCCTCAACTGGGCCCTCAACGCCTCGCAGTCCTCGTTCAATTTCTGCAAAGATTTGTAGCAGTTGACGAGATCCCTGTCAGAAGCAATCCGCAGCTCCATGTGCTTCTCGCACTCGAAGGCGAGTTCCTTGTAGTCGAGCTCGAGTACCTGGCGGGCTTCCTGCTCCCGGTAGAAGAGGTTCTTCATGCTCACCTCCGAGGCCTTCGACCGCTCCACCGGAGCCTTCGAGCTCGCAACACAAGCAACGCAAACAAGGGGTCGGATGCTTCACGACTTCCAACAAGTACCCGACAAGACGAAGGACATACCTTTATTCTTGTTGCGGAGGCCTTTGTTCTTCCGCACCAACTCGTCGCCCTTCGCCCGCAACTCCATGACGTCGTTGTGGTACTTGGCGAAGGCGGCGTCGAGCTTCGACTGCATAGCAGCCGCGCGTGCTTCCGCGACTTTACGAGCTGCTCCTCCAAGGCCTCGGCTCGGAGCACGGTGTCGCCGTAACCCCCCGCAAAGCGTTCGACTTCTCGCGGGATCGCTCCGCGACGTCCCGCACAAGACAACTCAAGTCACGATGAGTACTCAACGACAAAGGATTGACTACTCTAAGGCTACGGTCACGTACCTTCATCCATTGTTCGGCTTGACGGATCGCCTCCATGTGCTTGGCTACCGTCGCCGGCTCGACGAGATCGTCCGCCAGAAGTTCTATCCCGCCGCGGCTACCCGAGGTAGCCTCCGTCATCGACGCGAGTGGGATGGGCTCCGCGTCTTGGATCTCAGGGGATCGGATAGCCACCTCCAGGGCAATCCCTGGCGACGTGGTGGCCGCCTCCTCCCCGGCGGACTTCTCGACGACCTCTCCCACGGGCTCGGGGGCTCCTCCTGCAGCCTCTGGGGCTTCTGGTGTCAACTCCTGCATCGGCACCCCCGCAGGGATGTCACCACCTTCAGCACCGTCAACAACACGACATGGGCGTCGCGTGCCTACGACTACTCATCCCGGAGCTCTACGGCCTTCAAGAAGGGTACTCACCTTCGACTATACTCGCCTCCGGCGGCGGCGCTTCGGCAGTGGCGGGGGCTCGGGCCGCGGCTTGGGCATCGGGAGCGGCCCTCCTCGACGGGCGGCGCGATTTCTTCCGCCACCGCCGATGAGGGCTCCTCCCCGTCCCGGCTCGGATCCGTGGATTTTCTCGCGTGAAGTATTCACGCAGGGTCGTCGCACAAAGATCGACTACCGCAGCAAGTACTACTCGTGAGGACATGGTACTTACAAGCTCGACCGGATGATGGTCACGGCCGGAGCACCGAGGATGCCGGCAATATCCACCGGTCCACCCTCGGCGGGCGCCTCCTCCTCCGCCTTTGTGGCTACCGCCTCCTCCACGACGGCGGCGGCCGCGCTCCTTCACCTTCCGCTCCGCAGGTCACCACCTTTTCAACGGTGGCGGCCACGGGTCTTCTCGCTCTCCCGATGGAGCGAGAGGGCTGGCGCTCCGAGCTGCGCCGGGAGCTCTTCAACGGTGGGGGCTTGTCGTATGGACCTCCCCGGGCCCACTACCTCGGTGGGTACCGGGACCGACTACTCGGTGGGCCCCCGGGGACTACCCGGCTTGCGCTACATGGCACCCGAAGGCGTGGAGCACAAGGACGACACGGGAGTAGTACTCGGATAGGACTCTGTACATGTTCCGCACTGTGTAGAAGTCTTCTAGACGTACTCGACTAGTACTCCTTCCCTACTCCGACTTGTAACCCTGCCTCCCGGACTATATAAGGCGAGGCAGGGACCGATCCCCGGATCACCTCATCCAATCTCAACTCACGGCGCACCATTGCACCATCCTGTAATCGTGCCCTATCAATCCAGAGCTACGCAGCATACAGGACGTAGGGTATTACGCACCTCGCGGCCCGAACCTGTCTAAATTGTGTGCCACGTGCCTCTTCCTTCGAGTTACCGATCTCGGCGAGTCACATTCATCTACTTCGGGTACTCCCCGTAGTAGGTTGCCGGTCCAAAACACCGACACCTGGCGCGCCAGGTAGGGGCTCTCGCTCGAGATCACATGGCGAACTCGACGGCTTCCGTTCTCATCAAGCCAACCGCCGCCTTCAACCGCGGTGACACCTTCGTCTTCGGCGCCTGGGTCTGCACTGCTGATGGCGTGGGCTCCTTCCAGCGCCGCTTGATCATGCAACCCGACTCGAGGACAGGCCTTGTGACGCTTCCCGAAGTTGTCACGGGCAAGCTCGCCGGCAAGTTCGGCGAAATTTCGCTCTCCAACCTCCACGCTGACTTCGAGCTCGAGTCCGTCTCCAACTCGAACCCGACGTCGCCATGGGCCATCGCATGCGAGCCGGCTCCTCAGCCATCGCAGGCGGTCCCCTCTCCACGTCAGCGCTCTGTGCGTGGCCCTCGCGTTCCCGGCCGGCCCGCACGGAGGCTTCTACGCCACGCCGGGCCGGCAAGGAGCCCGTAACCGAGTACAACTCGGACTCCGACGCCGTCTCCAACCGCGTCTCGGACTCCAGCCCTCTCTCCGAGTTCTACTCGAACCCGACTACGAGTTCGACTTCGGGTCGGACCCCCGAGGAGCCTGAGTCCGAAGACAACTCCTCTGAGCTTCCCTTGTCAGGGCCAGCCTGCGGGGCCGGTTATAAGATCAACGCCGGCCGGGAGATACGTCTACTGGCCAGACCGCAAACCTGCCGAGCTGACAACAGAGGACTCACGCTACGTCGCCTACATCAACTCGCTACCGTTCCAGGAGGGAACACCACTAGCCCAAGCTGACTCAAGCACACCAACTGAGGTGGCACCTTCTGAGCCAAGCTTGGGTACCCCTGATCGTCAAGTCTTCATGGCTGCCGGCGACACCCCGGGAACCTCAGGCACGGCCGCAGACAAGTACCTGGAGGACATCTCCGCAGACGAGCTGTCTGCTGATGCCCCTGCGGACGAGACCGACGCCAACAGGGACGCCCGGCGCGAACGTAACAGGAAGCGCAACGAACGACGCCGGCGGCTCAGAGACAACCTCCCCATCCGCAACCTTGCGGAAGCTCTCGAAGCAGTCGAGAGCAGAGTTCACACCACTCCTGAGCAATGCCTCATGTCGATCACAACGATCGCACGGCAGGCTCAGGGCATACGGGCTGGAGAAGTCATCGCCAAGCTCGCTGAGGAAGCCTACTTCATGCGGGTTGACAAGAGAGTCGCCCAACCTCTCCCGCCCAAGCCTCGCGACAACGAGGCTACTAGTCGCGAGTGTTGACCCCGGTCCTAACCGTACTCGGGCGACATCCCAGCCGAACCAAACCGTCGACGCTCCACCGCCGGCGGACCCTCACGACAAGACAACGTCAACCGAGAAGTCGTCCCCCCACCGTGCTCCGGCCGGTGGTGGCGGCAACGACCCCGACGGCGGCGGCGGCCGACGGCGGCGGCCTCCAACCACGGGGCCAACAAGAAAGCCGGAGGCGGCGGCAGCCGCGGCGGCCGCGGCCACGCGCACGCCCATGCCTCCGCGCCTCTCACGGCGGGTACGATGCTCGCCAGAGAATCGATGAGTTGCGGCGGAAGAAGTCGACGACCGCCGCCGAAGGCGACGGCTTCCCCGCCTTCTCACCCCGCCTCGCAACCCTCGCTCCTCCCCGACAAGTTCAAGCCTTTGGGGATCACCAAATACGACGCGAAGCAGATCCCATCCGGTGCTCCGATGCTATGCTCTCTCCATCGAGAACGCCGGCGGCAACGGCCGACACCAAGTGCCTCTACTTCCCCTTCGCTCGGGACCAAGCCCCACTCACGTGGCTCGAGTCGCTGGACAAGCACTCAATCGACAAGTGGGACCAGCTGAAGGAGCAATTCACAAGCAACTTCGCGGGCGCCATGGGCCGTTCGGGTACTCGCATGGACCTTGCCATGATCAAGCAGGAACAAGGCGAGACCCTCCGCAAGTACATGCGCCGTTTCTTCGACAAGCGCGCTACCGTCGTGGACGTCACCGACAAGGAGGTCATCGACCTCTTCCAGGACGGGCTCTACCATCGCCGCACCTTCGAGGACTTCGGCCGGCGCCGCCCCAAGTCCATTCCCCACCTCAAGGACATGATCACGTCCTGGGCGGATGAAGAGGACAAGGCCAACGCCAAGTACGACGCCATCCGCGGCAAGTCCAAGCGAGAACCAAGGCGGCGGCGGCAGCGGCAACCCAAACCAAGGCGGCCGCAACAACAACAACAACAACAACAACTTCTCGGGTCCCAACCGCAAGCGCAAGCCAGACAACACCGTCGCGGCTATCCAGCGCCCCCCAAAAGGGAACTCGAAGAAGAACTCCGGCGGGTTTAAAGACCCGTCGAAGGAGAAGTGCCCGTGGCATCCAAACGGCAACCACACCACCGAGCAGTGCTACCAGCTCAGGCATGCGCTCAAGGATACGCCGGAGCCACCGCACCCTCACGATCAGAAGAACAAGAAGAAGGACGGCGACGACTTCCAAGAACCCGAGAAGACCGTCAACGTCCTCTTCGGCGGACTACCCTGCAGGCGGGAGCAGAAGGCTACTCGCCGTGAAGTGATGTCCATTGAACCAGCGGTTATGACCCCTCTCAGGTGGTCAGAGACGCCCATCACCTTCTCCCGCGCGGACCAATGGACCAGCTTCTCCGAACCAGGACGCTTCCCTCTCGTCCTGAAACCAACAGTGGCGGGCTCTAAGCTCAACAAGGTGCTCATCGACGGCGGAAGCGGGCTCAACGTCCTCTTCACCAAGACTCTCAGGAAGATGAACCTTGACGTCACCCCCATGCTCGACAAGAGCAAGCATGCCTTTCTACGGCATTGTCCCAGGCAACGCGGCTATCCCACTGGGCTCGGTGGTACCGCGCTACCTTCGGGGCGTCTCGCGACAACTACCGCACCGAATACATCAAGTTCGAGGTCGCGGATATCGAGACTTCCTACCAT
This sequence comes from Cenchrus americanus, assembly GCA_947561735.1. Classification (NCBI taxonomy): domain Eukaryota; kingdom Viridiplantae; phylum Streptophyta; class Magnoliopsida; order Poales; family Poaceae; genus Cenchrus; species Cenchrus americanus. The sequence continues at coordinate 142,320,201 of OX387240.1, forward strand.
GCCATCCTCGGCAGACCGGCCATCGCCAAGTTCATGGCGGTGCCCCACTACACATACTTGGTACTCAAAATGCCAAGCCCACCGGCGTACTCTCCCTCCAAGGGGACTTGAAGATCTCTCACGACCGCGATACGAGGCCGTGGTGATTGCTTCGACAAATCAAGTACCCACCCCAATGATGGAGGTCTACGCCGCGTCGAAGAAGCTTGCCACAAGCGAACTCGACATCCCGCAGAAGTCCGACGGCCGCCAACAAGCCTCGGCCACCCGAGGAGGTGCTCACCAAGTCGGTCGACCTCGGAACAGGCGACCCCACCAAGACTACCACCATCGGGGCCGGCCTCGACCCCAAATAGGAAGACGCGCTCATCGGCCTTCCTTCGGGCTAACCGCGACATCTTCGCGTGGAGGCCGACGGACATGCCGGGAGTGCCCGTGGAGCCGATCGAGCACCGCCTCAACGTCGACCCAAAGGCTACCCCCAAGCGACAACATCTCCGACGCTTCGCCGACGACGGACGGGATGCCATCAAGAAGGAGCTCGCCAAGCTACTCGCTCGCCGGCTTCATCGCAGAAGTCTTCCATCCCGAGTGGCTCGCCAACCCCGTCCTCGTCCGCAAGAAGAACTCGAACGAGTGGAGGATGTGCGTCGACTACACCGACCTCAACAAGCACTTGCCCCAAGGACCCCTTCGGGTTGCCGCGGATTGATCAAGTCATCGACTCCACGGCGGCCGCGATCTGCTCTCGCTTCCTCGATCGCTACTCCGGTACCACCGATCGCAATCAAGGAGGAAGACCAGGAGAAGACCGCGTTCATCACCCCCGTTTGGCGCGTATTGCTACACGACCATGTCCTTCGGGTTGAAGAACGCCGGCGCTACCTACCAACGGGCCATCCGGGCACCGGCTTCAAGCGGCAACTCAACAAGAACGTCGAGGCCTACGTGGATGACGTGGTTGTCAAAACCAGGGACTCCGGTACCCTCATCAACGACCTTGAAGAGACCTTCGCATCGCTGCGCGAGTACCGCTGGAAGCTCAACCCGAACAAGTGCGTCTTCGGTGTACCTTCAGGCAAACTACTCAGCTTCATCATCAGCCAGCGTGGCATCAAAGCCAACCCCGAGAAGATCTCCGCCATCACCAGCATGAAAGCTCCCACGAGCATCAAGGACGTCCAGAAGCTGACGGGGTGCATGGCGGCATTGAACAGATTCATCTCGAAGCTAGGAGAACGGGGTCTCCCCTTCTTCAAACTACTCAAGCACCACGAGAAGTTCGTGTGGACTGCAGAGGCGGACCAAGCCCTTGCCCGGCCCCTCAAGGACTTCCCCGTCGAAGCCCCCGTCCTCACGGCTCCCTACAAGGGCGAGCACCGCCGCTCTACCTCGCCGCGACTACTCACGTGGTCGGCATCGCCATCGTCGTCGAGCGGCGGGAAGACGGCCACGCCTACCCCGGCCCGGGCCGCCCCGCCCACTTCGTCGGCCGAGGTTCTATCGCAGTCCAAGGCCCGCTACCAGCCCGTGCGTGCTCCCGTACGCTCTACTCATCACCTCGCGGAAGCTACGACACTACTTCCAGGAGTACTCGGTCTCCGTCGTCACCGACTACCCGCTCGGCGACATCCTGAGGAACCCAGACGCCACCGGAAGGATCTCCAAATGGGCTGTCGAGCTCGGCGCCCTCACCATCGACTTCAAGCCACGCACAGCCATCAAGTCGCAAGCTCTAGTCGACTTCATGGCAGAGTGGCGGGAGAACCAGCTACCTACTCCCACCGTGCGACCAGAGCATTGGGTGATGTACTTCGACGGCTCACTCAACCTCGAGGGCGCAGGGCAGGGGTACTCCCCCGATCTCCCCAACGGCGAACAACTCAAGTACGTCCCGCATCTTCCGGAAGGTCTCGAACAACGAAGCCGAGTACGAAGCCCTCCTACACGGGCTCCGCCGCGCGGCTTCACTTGGCATCAAGCGGCTACTAGTCTACGGCGACTCCGCGGGCTGGTCATCAACCAAGTCAACAAGTCCCGGGACCGCAACAAGGAGAACATGGACGCCATCGCCTAGAAGTCCGCAAGCTCGAGAACAAATTTTACGGTCTCGAGTTCCATCACATCGTTCGCGACAACAACGTTGCGGCGGACGTCCTCTCGAAGCTCCGGATCCACCCGCGCCCAAGTACCCGCGGGCGTCTTCGTCCATGAGCTTCACGCGCCATCCATCCCGGAGCCGGCGCCACCGACCACCGTCCCGCCTAACCAACCACCGGGCAGAGGTCATGATGATCGACGTGGACCGGAGGCAACCCTTCATCGACTACCTCGCCGAGCAGAAGGTCCCCCTCCGACAAGAACGCAGCCGAACAACTCGTTCGCCGCGCCAAGTCTTACGTCCTCGTCGGCGACAAGCTTTACAAGCGAGGCGCATCTTCCGAGTACTCATGAAATGCGTTCCTCGCGAAGAAGGCAAGGACATCTTGGAGGAGATCCACAAGGGTGTCTCGCGGCAACCACGCGTCCTCCCGCACGCCGGTCGGCAAGGCCTTCCGACGAGCCTTCTACTGGCCCACGCCCCGGGGGATGCCGAAGAACTCGTCGAAGGTGCCAAGGATGTCGGGCCGCTTCGCCAAGCAGCAACACGTCCCCGCCTACAAGCTAGTCACCATACCGCCAACCCCGGCCCTTCGCCCGCCGGGGGCTCGACATGATTGGGCCACTGCCAACTGCGCCAGGAGGATTCAACAGTGGTACCGGTGGCTATCGACAAGTTCACCAAGTGGATCGAGGTCAAGCCGGTCACATGCCCCAAGGCTGACAGAGTACTCGACTTCCTGGATGAACTCGTACACCGCTACGGGCTACCCCACCGCATCATCACAGACCTGGGGTCCAACTTCAACAACCACCGCCCGGGGAGTACCGCGAGAACAGCGGAATCGACGTCGGATACGTCTCCGTCGCCCACCCACGGCCAACGGACAAGTCGAGCGCGCCAACGGGATGGTGCTCGACGCCCTCAAGAAGCGGCTACACGACGCCGCTAACTCAAAAGGGGGCAGGTGGATCAAGGAACTACCCAACGCACTCGGGGGCCGCGGACTCAACCATCCAAGCCAACGGGGCAATCCCCCCTACTTCTCGGTCTACGCGCCTCCGAAGCCATCCTCCCTGCCGATGTCATATGGAACTCGCCAGCAGTGGAGCACTACGACGAAGGCGTCTCAGAAGACAGCAGACGAGTTGATATCGACAGCCTCGAAGAAGCTCGCTGTGCCGCCCTCGTCCAATCAGCAAGGTACCTCGAGGGTATCCGACGCTACCATGACCGCAACGTCAAAGAACGCTCCTTCAACGTGGGAGATCTTGTCCTCCGCCGTATCCAGAACACGGAAGGACTTCACAAGCTCAGCTCCCCCCGGGAAGGACCCTTCACCGTGGCTAAGGTGACCGGCCAGCTCCTACCGCCTCCAAACACTTGAAGGCGAAGAAGTCAACAACTCGTGGAACGTCGACCGGCCTCCGTCGATTCTACGCCTAGTCTACTCGACTACTCGGGGTTCAAGTCCACACGACCGCATCAACACCCCCTTGCCGCAAACGACCCTCCGGTCCCGGGCTTCAAGTCTCCGACTATTCTACTCCGTGTCCGGCCCGTGCGGCTACCTACGGACCCCGGGCCGCAATGAGCGTCAAGGACTCTAGCAGCGGTCTACCAAGAATACCACACTCCAAGATCCACCGCGCGGCTACTTACGGATCCGCGATCCAGCCCGCACGGCTATCTACGGATCACTCACCGTAAGCGGCTACCCGCTCCGAGACTACTCAGGCTCGTAAGCGGCCTCCGGTCCGGGCGACTACTTGTAACTACGGCCCGGCCACCCAGTGTGTACTTCTTCGCAATAAAGTTCGATTGTTCATCAACTTCTTTACCGCCTACTCCCTCGCGACGGGACTACTAAGCCGAGTACTACTACTCGCACCTACTCCACGATGGGCGCTCCGCACTCGAGATCGCGGTTACGAGTACTCATTGATGGAACTTCACATTTCATTGATATATGAGATAGTTCATTACAACTGTTTCAAATACAACCATGGCTACTAGCTATCTATGCAGGGCTACTGGAGATTCAGCTTATCGGCTACCTGCTCCGCGATGGGAGCCATCTCGCTCCAAAGACTCGCATACCGCTCATCCGAGCAGCATGGCTACCCCCGCCCGCGACTACTTCCACCGGGCCTTCGGGAAGTACGACTTCATGAAGGCCAGCACCTGCTTCGGGATTGACTTGGCCATGTGCTTCACGTAGGCGGCCAGCCGGCTTGGCGCCTCACGAAGTCGATCCGCCAACGAGCAATCTTGGGGGCCGCCCCGGTGCGGCACCAGGAGCCTCGCGACGGAGGGCGGCCTTCTTCAAGGTCCTTCTACCGGGCCCGAGCGCCTCGCGTCCTCGTTCAACTTCTGCAAGGATTTGTAGCACTTGACGAGATCCCGGTCGATGCAATTCTCAACTCCATGTGCTTCTCGCACTCGAAGGCCAGCCCTCCTTGTAGTCGAGTTCAAGTACCGGCGGCTTCTTGCTCCCGTAGAAGAGATTCTTCATGCTGATCTCCGAGCCCTTCGTACGCTCCACCGGCCTTCGAGTTCTCAAAGATCGGAACACACACAACGGGTCGAGCTTGATGACTCCTAACAAGTACCCGACGAGTCAAGAGACATACCTCTATTCTTGTTGCGGAGGCCCTTGTTCTTCCGCACCCGCTCCGTCGCTCCTCGCCCGCAAGTCCATCACATCGTTATGGTACTTGGCGAAGGCGGCGTCAAGCTTCGACCGCATGGCGGCCGCGTGCTTCCTCGACTTCATGAGCTGCTCCTCCAAGGCTTCGCTCGCAAAGCACCGTGTCGCCGTAGCCTTGCGGCAGATTTGACTTCTCGCGGAGCCGCTCCGCGACGTCCCGCACAAAACCAATTCAAGTCAAGCGCAGTACTCAACGAAAGGATTGACTACTCGGGAGGCAACGGCTACGTACCTTCATCCACCGTTCGGCTCGCCGCATCGCCTCCAGATGCCGCGCCAAAGACCGCCGGCTCGACGAGATCGTCGGCAAGCAACCTCGATCCCGCCACCCGCTACTTGTCGTAGCCTCCGTCATTGGCGCCGAGCGGATAGGCTCCGCGTCTTGGATCTCCTCGGGAGACCGGATCGCCACCTCCAGGGGCAACCCCCCGGCGACGTGGCCGCCGCCTCCTCCTCGCCGGGACTTCTCGACGGTTTCCCCCACGGGCTCGGGGGCTCCCCCGTCGCAGCTTCCGGGCCTCTGGTGTCAACTCTTGCACCGGCACCCCCGCAGGGATGTCACCACCTTCGCCGCCCGTCACTAAGGAACACGCGCATCAGCATTCTCGACTACTCTTTTTGGGCTCTACGCCCTTCAGAAGAGTACTCACCCTCGACTATGACCGCCTCTCGGGCGCCGCTTCGGCAGCTCGGGGGGCCCGGGCCGTGGCTTGGGCTTCTCGGAGCGGGTTCCTCGACGGGCGGCGCGCCTCTTCTACCCTCGCCGCCGCGGGCTCCTCTCCGTCCCGCCTCGGGGTCGGTGGATTTTCCGCACAAGTATCCACAAAGGTTCATCGTACAACATCGGCTCCTACAATGAGTACTACTCATGAAGTGTGGTACTTACAAGTTCGACCGGACGATAGTCACGGCCGCGCACCGAGGATGCCGGCGATGTCAACCCGTCCACACTCGGCGGGCGTTTCCTCCTCCGCCTCCTCCGACTACCGCCTCTTCCACGGCGGCCGTGGCCGGCGCAGACGTTCTCTCGCGCCCCCGCGGCTTCCACCCCCTTCGCGCCGGCGGCGGCCGCGGTACCTCGCTCCCTTCGGGGCGGGGGGCCGGCGCCTCCCGCCCGCGCCAGAAGCTCCTCGACGGGGGGGAGCCGGGACTCTCGCTTCCGGGGCCGGTTCCCCCACCGTGGGCCACGTGCCCTCATCGCCCTCCTCCACCGGCCCGCCGGCGGCCTCTCCCCGCACATGGGGATAACTACTCGTCGCACCGTACTCGATCATTGGGTACTCGACGCCTTCTCGCTCAAGATGACTTACCTCTCGGAGGCGTGGCCTCCGAGACCTTCATCTTCTTGGCCACCCGCTTCTTAGCAAGGGTTGCGCGGCTTCCTCGGCGGCGCAAGAAGGCTAGCCTCCGGTGCTAGCCGAGGGTCTTGGATGAGAGGCACATGAGGCAAGCCCGGACGCGCTAAACCTCGACCGCAACCGGAAGCGATCCCCGCAGCCGTCTCCTCGTCCTCTTCGTCATCGGAGGTATCCTCCACGATGACGGGATCGTCGTCGTCTCCGACTACTCGGCGCTCCTTCACCTTCTCCACCGCCGGAATCTCAATTCCGCCGGTGGTGGCTGCGGTTCGGAGACAAACCGCTTCACATCGTCCCGCATCAAAAAGACACAAAAGGCGTTAGCAACTCGCTACAAGTGCCTACTACTCGACGAGGCGGGTACGGCTACTTACCTCGTTGGGCGGGCGCGCGGCGGAGAACTCCTCGACAGGCACGCCGTGTACTCCCGCATGTCCTTGAAGATCCTCGACAACCTCTCGATGATGTCGTCGTCTTCACCCTCGCCCCGCATCCGCGACGTGTCGTCGTCGCCGGTGTACTCGAAGCCCATCGTATCCCGCGCCGACAGGGCCGGATCCGACGCTTCATGAAACCGAAGGCCACATGCTCGGCCCTCGGCCCCGCATCACGCAGGGCCTTGATTCGTCCCAGCAACTCCGGAGCCGGATCCCCTCTTGCATGGTGGGTTCCGTGTTCCACCACTCTTGGTGCTTGGGCCGCCGTCCGCTCGGCTTCGGCGCTCGGATGGTGGTTCGTGGTATAGAACCACCTCGTCTTCCAATCCGTGTTGGAGTCCACGAGCTTGTACGCTGGTACTGCTCGGCGGCATCTTCCCTCAACTGGATCCCGGCCCCGCCGACTACTCGGGGTTGGAGGCGCCGGGTCGCGGCTTCACGCGGAAGAATTTCCGAAGAGAATCCAATGCGGCTTGATCCCCAAGAATGCTTCGCGTAAATGGACGAAGACAAGTGTGGAAGATTCCGTTGGGGTTCAAGTTGAGGTACTCGATGCCATAGGTACCCGAGAAGCCCTTTGAAGAAATCGCCGCCGGGAGCGCAAGCCCGCGCTCCACGAAGCGCGAGAACATCGGGATCTCGTCTTGCGCCTTCTCCATTGGATAGGGATCTCCGCGCGTGCATCTCCACATATCGATCTCCTTCTCCCCGATGAACCCGGAGTTCAACAGGTCGCAAGTCCTCGGTCTTCACCTTCGACCTTTTCCACTCGCGGCTTGGGCCGCCGCGCGGTGGAGACGTGGGCGGCGCCGCTCCCCCGCACCGGCCGCGGCAGCCTTCGCATGGCTCCTTTTCTTCCCCGCCGGCTTTCAACGTCTTCGACGGGGACGGCTTCATCCTCCAAGAACAGGGAGTCTTCACTCGCATCCGCCGGGGGCTACCCTACGCCTCGGGTGGCGATGCGCTTGGATCTACCGCGGCGGCGTTGCTCGTTGGAGTGGATCTACTTCAAGATTCAAGTGGCGAATGACCGCGGCTCACTTGGGTGAAAAACCCTAAGGGTTTCGGCTTGAATTTATAAGCCAAATCGCCTCTCGTAACCGGCGGCCGGATAAGTCCGCGCGCGTGGCCGACCCGCCGGCCGCGCGTGACTCTTCGTATTCTACTAGTCGACGTGCCTCACCTCGGTGGCTCGGCTACTTCTACCTCGACTACCCGGGACGCGGCTAGTCTCAAGAGCATCTCAGACACATTCTTCAAGAAGACCCTTCAATTCGAGAGGAAGTACTCGACCCAAGGCTCGGGGCTCCGTGCCACGTGTCCCTTCGGTTTTTTTCTCTCCGGATTTTTCGGGATTTTTCGCGAAGGCTTCGGATAGATCCTCGCCAGAGCCCGCGGCTCGAGGCTCCTGGGGCTACCCTACGTGGATTGCGGTTCCGCAAATCGTATCTTCTTGACGGCTCCGCTTCAAGACAAGACAGCATTTTTGAAGACCTTCGAAGGCGGATTTCAAGGACGCTTGGGACTACCTCGAGAAGACTTCAAGATTGCTCAAACATCGCCGGAGTACATTCCAGCCTCGGGATGCTTCGACTACTCTTGAGGACTTTTGACTTGTAGCACTCGTGGACGCTTGAGGACTACTCGTTAAGGCCGTCAAGACTACCGGAAGCTATCCTTCTCGACTACAAAGTACTCGGGCTTGTCGTATGGACCTCCCCGGGCCCACTACCTCCGTGGGTACCAGACCGACTACTCCGTGGGCCCCCCGGGACTACCCGACTTGCGCTACACGCACCCGAAGGCGTGGAGCACAAGGACAAGACGGGAGTAGTACTCTGATAGGACTCGTACATGTTCCGCACCGTGAAGAAGTCTTCGTACGTACTCGACTAGTACTCCTTCCCCTACTCCGACTTGTAACCCCGCCTCCCGACTATATAAGGCGAGGGCAGGGACCGATCCCCGGATCACCTCATCCAATCTCAACTCACGCGCGCACCATTGCACCATCCCGTAATCGTGCCCTATCAATCCCGAGCTACGCAAAGATACAGACGTAGGGTATTACGCACCTCGCGCCCGAACCCTCGTCTAAATTGTGTGCCACGTGCCTCTTCCTTCGAGTGCCACGGCCTCGGCGAGTCACATTCATCTACTTCGGGTACTCCCCGTAGTAGGTTGCCGGTCCAAAACACCGACAGAAGAAGCATAACCAAGAAGAAAACAAAATCATCGAGGGAGGAATCGAGTCGCTAAAAGATCGGATGACATGAATTACTTTACTCACATAATAAATGCGTTTGTATCATCTCCACCGAGTACATACCGTTGATGACCTCAACTAGCTTCGGAACTCCGCCATGGCTCAAACGTGCAAGGCGGCCATGGAGGCTAGGGTAGGCCTAGGCCATCTCCTGGATGATTTCGAGGATCGCAACGCGCCTTCGTGGCCTCTCCTAGGTTTCGCTCGAGTTCCGTGGATGGATGGATGTGGCGGCCGGCGGAGGCAGACAATTTATAGACAAGCACCCCCAGGCAAAAGGAGCGTCGAACCGGCCCGTGAGTGGGCCGGGCCCTGGCCGGCCCGTGACGGCCGGCCCCGGCCCATTTCGGCCCGGCTCGGCCCCGTTTCCTCCTGACAAGCTTCTTGCGTGATCCCTTATTTCCAGTGCACTTGCATGTGGGCCTTTGACGTCGTTTCCTTCACTTGCTTAGGCTTGAATCCTTGCCATGCAAGCTTCGCCGTTTTCTCGGTTGAGTCCCCGAAGACTTGCATGTTGATGCTTCTGTCCTGGGTCATTTGGAGTCATGTTCATCGCGTGTCTTGACTTCAGACGGCTTCATGATCTTCTCTTGAAGTGCTTGGTGAACTTATCCCAAAATTTCTCCTCTTTAACGTTAATTTCCGCATAAACAACAAACTCCAAAATCGACATGCAAGTGTGAACTTGTTACATCATTAATATGCCTAGTGGCGGGTTAGTTGCAAATCATAATCGAAACCAATGTATAACAAGTACTCTAGGTTGACGGAAATTCACCGTCAACACGTTGTCGCGCATTTGTCCCTGAGCCGGCGGCGTTGGTGAGCGTCGGGGGCCCGCGCTACCTCGCAGCCGGCGGCGCTCGCGTCGTCGTTCCCCGCGGGGTTGCACCTTCACAGGATCGTCATGTGCGGGTTGTCGGTCGTGGCGCTCGGGGTCCATCCCAAGCTCTTGGTGAAGAATGGCCAGCTTCTCGTCGACCTAGCACTTGGCCTCCGCGAGCTCGTCGAGCCATGCCCGTCGTTGGGCGTCGGTGGTGCGGTAATGTGGTGCTGGCTCTAGTTCGGAGCTGCTCGATGCCGAGGCCACGCAGACGTTGCACTCCCGCGTGGGGTCGTGCCGGCCGCGTTGTCTTCGTGCCCCTCCGAGCCGCCGTAGACCTGTGGAAGTGTGCCGGTACAGCCAAGTTGTTGACGTAGCCGTCACCGGGTCGTCTGGGAGGCCGGGCTGTCCATGGGGGTACAACGTGGTGTACCGCTCCATGAACTCCCCCCAAGCTAGCGGCTCGGCCCCGCTAGCCTGGAAGGCGAGGTCGGTGAGGTAGTAGGCGACGAGCCTAAAACACTCCTGCGTTGGGTTTGGCCCTAACATGCCGATGGTCATCTCGTCTGAGAAGCCCCGACAAAGGTTTCCCTCACGCCCGGCGCCCCGTCGCATGCCGGGGTGAGGTGGCCGGGAGAAGGCACGCCAAGGACGGGGACTCGGCCGCCCGTGTAGACGGCCACGTGGAGCCGAAGCGTTGTGGTGGCCCTGTGTCCTCAACGGACCTCTCGCGGCCGTCCATCCGATCCACTGGTGAAGTTCGTCGAGACACACGAAGTGCCCCTACCTGGTGCGCCAACTATCGGGGTTCTCTAACCGCCGGCAGTGATTTTGTTTCGATTGTTTGTCGAGTCGTGATGGTTAGCATTGTGAGATAACGGGGATTATACTCGTTCAGTTTCTCTGAGGAGTAATACCCTACGTCCAATGTCGAGCCTATGTTCCCCGAGCTAGGGTGTTTGTAGTAGGGGTTACAAACTTGCCTGGAGAGGGTGTTTGGACGCAAGTCCCTCGGGAGTGGTGTTCGATCCGTAAGAGGTCTAACCTTGTAATCTAAGGTTTCCCCTCTCCCTTTATAGACACAAGGGGAGGGGCTCAAGGGGGAAGTAGAAAGGAGGTACAATGCTTGGTCGCTGGGATGTCCCGTCGTGCGTCTCTGTCCGTCGTGGCGCACGTTGAAGTGGAGTTGTGTTGCTTCGGTCGGGAACCGCCGCGTGGTCAGGCATGGCTGTTCACCCTAGGACGCTTGGCACCTCCTCTGAGTAGTTTGTTATTGTCTTGGCCTGCCCGAGTATTTGACTAGCCCGCCACGCTAAGGTCTAAGCCTAGGCTTGAGCTCAAGCCGCAGTGGGTGCTTGAGTGCCTCGGTGAAGCTTGGGTGTGCGTAGCCCGAGATGATGCTGATGGGATGGTCGCAGCGAGGCGGCACCCGCATTAAGGCTCTTGTCAGGCCACCGCTGCATGGGCCGCCACTTCGGTGCTCTTGCATGGCGCTTGGGAATCTTTCGCCCACGCGTCATGGTGGAGGTGCTCGTGCTCTGTGCTCGCTGGCCACAGGTCATGGCCCACGCCCCGGGGCCGAGTCGGGGCCTCGTGCGAGGCGAGAATTGTCGTGGGGATCCCTCTTGTGGGGAATTGGCTCGAGACGCCGCCACTGTGCTCCGAAACATGACGTCTTGCCAAGTAGGCTCTTGACCGGGTCCCTTGGCCTCATCTTAAATCTTGGCCTTGACATTGTCAATCTTGGCCTTCACGTTGTCGAAGGTGTCGAATTACCTCGTGTTAAGGGAGACCTTAGCATTGCCGGGGGGGCGGTGGGGCCCTAATCCGGGCCTCGTCGCCACTCTATTTAATCACTAAGGAACCCCATTGAGACCGTCCGATTGGGGGAGGACGGACGATGCACAAATATGCGTGGTGGGCATCTCTTTTTTCGCGTCACGAATAGATACAGAAGCGTATTGGGGAACTGTTGGACATCATTTTTTCTCCCTAAAACAAGTAGTATTAGGGGGTGGGATTAGCAGTCTTTTGGAGTTGCTCTATGACTCAAAAATTCGTGTGATAATGTGTTAAGAGAATTCGAGAATGAATGAGAAAATGAATCGATTGATTGATCTAGTTCTTTACATATATATACAAGACCAAGAGGTATCCATGGATGGAAAGGGTGTCTAGTGTGAAAAGTTGTCTTTACAATGAACTATCATTAACAGTCACTACATGAAAAACTGGCTTTGGTAATGGGTGTAGATCGCCTTTGGTAACGGGCAATGCGCCCGTTACCGATCAAGTGTTACAATCCAAGAAAGGTAACGGCAAACGCATGCCCGTTATCGATAAGACATATTGGTATGGGCATTAAACAATGACCGTTACCACAACTAGCCACCGATCACGTGAAATGGCCGTTTTCCGGGGCCCACAAGAACTGGTACTGTGCACCAAAGCAAAGCTCGTTACGTAAGCTCATATCGAGACGCTCGATGTGCACCTCGCATCTCCACTATCTTGACGAAATAGGAGACGCGTCTATTTCACGCGCGTCTCAAAGACAACTAGTATTCGTAACGAGCATCAAACAACGACCGTTACCACAACTAGTCGCCGTCACGTGAAATGGCCGTTTCTCCGGGCCCACATGGAACTTTGCAACTGTGCATGAAATAGAGCCCGTTATCGTTAAATTAACATCAGAGATGCATTCTCGTGAACCGACGTTCCACTCGTCTCGACGAAATGAGACACACATCCGTTTCTACACACGTCCGTTTCTATTAAAGGAGACGCTTGCTTTCAACCAAACTGCCTCCTATATCTCGATGAACGGCCAGTCCCTAGGCCCACCGTGTCAGACCGGTAACGGGCTTTTACACTACCCGTTACATTGTGGGCATGCACCCGGCTTTCCGAATGAAGCCCGTTACTTATCGATCGTTGTTTGTAACGAGCTTTAATTAACGCCCGTACAGATATCGCGCGGCCACCATACAAGAACTGGCCCGTTGCCGGCGACATCCCGGAACCACCAGGATTTGCGCCTACCGTGGGCCGCATCCCGGAACCAGCCAGATATGGCAAACACCACAAGAAGAAGACATCACAAACATATTCTCACATCACAGATATTGGCACAAGATCACATTTATAGACAAGCCGTATAGGATCACATCAAGTTTTAAGTTACTCCCATCAGTTCTACTTGGATGGAGTCATGAGAAAATGCATCGAACCAGCAAGACCGACCCCAACCAAGTGTTGCCAGGTTTCCCAGCAACAACACCCGACTAAAGAAGACCTAATGAGTTTCAAGTTTCCCCGGTCACAATAAACTCAAGGTGCACCACCGTAGAACTTATCTCTTTCTACGATGGTCTCCTTAAGAATGTACTCGTACAAAGATCTCCCCGACACGCTTTACATCTTTGTGTGAAACATCTGGCCAGGAGGTTTGAAACTCGCAAAATACAATCATTTATGAGAATACAAGTAGAAATCATTTTCAAAATCGTATGGATAATATGAGCAAGAGACAAGGTTGAGCATTATTATCTACTTACGCGTTGTGCTTCTTAATGTCGTGTATGTCATCGAGTAGTCTTAACATATGGAATGCCACATGGAATCCACACAAAGAGGACCCCCGTGGTCGCCGAGCACACCGCATCGAGGTAACAAAATGACAAGTTAATGCAAGCATCAAATAGGTAAGAAGGGATCCATAAAAACCTCATTTTACAACGAGATTAGTTTTGTGCTTGAGTGTGGCTTTTGTTTTTTTTCTTTTCCTTTCGCTACCCGTCTTGCAGTATCACCAAAGGCCCTCGTATACCGAAGAATACCAATTAGAAACACTAGAGATTGATTTTTTGTGAACAAAAATACCGTACCAAAAAGGCCCCGTATGGTCAAGAATACCAATTAGAAAACAATTAAGAGATCAAATTTTTGTGAACAAACCTACAAGAAACTCCACTCGCCTTTAAATATTTTGGAGGTCCGGGGAATGTTTGCGAGGGATGTTGTTTGTGCGTAATCTAGATACCAACCTCTTTGAACTTCATACATATGATCACCTACCCAAAGGCTAGTGCAAAGAGGCACCCACCACGTGGTAGTTGTTCATCATTGCATTTGAGATTGCTTTGCCAACTTGCCGAGAACGTCGAGAAATATTAGTCAAGTAATAAATCCGGATCTAAACCCAACACTGATCTACTTCTTCGCTGCCTTGTCCATCATTTTCCTACAAAAAATCAAACTGTTAGCTTGCATGAACTTTGCGGTCAAAATTAAATAAATATCTTTTAGGTTTTAAAGGACTTACAATGTCCACAACCTCATGAAGGTAACATCAAGAGAAGCCAGGGTTATAAGGTTAAACATGCTACTGAATTCAATGTTTCACATTAAAGCACCACAACCACCTTTAAAGTAGTCTTGACCCACCCTTTGCCGGAAAGGCAGCTTATCCTTTACCGTGTTCCATGACGGTAAGCATGCAACTTGGCACAATTTGGTCCAAACAGCCTCTTACATTTGCTTCGACAACATAGGTGCACTGTGCTTGTATTTTGTCGGCCTCGTTCTATCCCATTAACACAGCTTAAGAATCTCATCTTTAGGATGCAGGTCGTTTCCCCGGCCTGGTTCCCCTTCGCAAAGGGGATTGCCCGGGCTCCTATCGTTGAGGCCGTTGTACTTGTTGCATCCGCCGCTAGGGGAGATTGCCCGCGCCTCCTCCTTCCGCCGGAGAGGCCGTTTCATCTCGTTGCTTATCCTCATGTTGTAGCCGCCGCTAGGTGTAGTTTGTCCGGTCTCCTCCTACCTGTCGACACTCCTCGCCGCCGGAGAGGTCGCTGTTTCGTCTATTGATTATCCTCAAGTTGCACGCTGCTTAGGCAGTAGCTTCTGCTCCGGCTCCTCCTCCTCCGGCGTTGTTGTCGACGCTCCCATCGTGTAGTTTCGTCGATCCGCCCGCCGCTCGCCGCCGTTGAGCCTTCTCTTGGCCGACACCGAGTTGCGCACCTCCCGTAATCGTGCCCTATCAATCCGAGCTACGCAGCATACGGGACGTAGGGTATTACGCACCTCGCGGCCCGAACTCCGTCCTAAATTGTGTGCCACGTGCCTCTTCCTTCGAGTTACCGATCTCGGCGAGTCACATTCATCTACTTCGGGTACTCCCCCGTAGTAGGTTGCCGGTCCAAAACACCGACAAGGCGGGGTGGACTTCGGTTTCCCGGCCGGTTCCCCCCCGCGGTCCCACACGCCCTCGTCGCCCTCTTCGACGGGCTCCCGGCGGCACCTCCCACACACAAAGGAAGACTTTTCGTCGGCAATGTACTCGGATAACGGGTACTCGACTACTCTGCTCAAGATAACTTACCTCCCGAGGGCGTGGTCTCCGAGACCTTCAACTTCTTCGCCACCCGCTTCTTGGCGGGGTTGCGCGGCTTCCGTGGCGGCGCGGCAAGGCTAGCCTCCGGGGGCTAGCCCGGAGGGTCTTGAACAAGTGGAACATGAGGCAAGCCCGGACGGCTAAGCCTCGGCTTGCAACCCTGGAAGCGGTCTTGAAGCGTCTCTTCGTCTTCTTCATCGTCATCGGAGGAATCCTCCACGATGACGGGATCGTCGCCTTCATCGACTTCGCGGCGCTCCTTCGACTTCCCCTCCGCCGGGATCTCGATCCCGCTCGGTGGCGGCTGCGGCTCGGAGACGAACCGCTTCACATCATCCGCGCAAAGATACAAGATTTCGGCGAACTCCACTACAAGTACTCGCTACTCGACGAGGGGAGTACGACTACTCACCTCCTTGGGCGGGCGCGCGGCGGAGTACTCCTCGGCCGGGCACGCCGTGTACGGCGGCATGTCCTTGAAGATGCGCGACAACCTTTCGACGATGTCGTTGTCGTCCGGGCCTCGCCTCCCGCATCCGCGACGAGTCGTCGTCGCCGGTGTACTCGAAGCGAGCGTATCCCGCGCCATCGGCGGGCCGGATCCTCGCGCTTCATGCAACCGAAGGCCACATGCTCGGCCCTCGGTCCGGCCTCCCCCGAGCACCTTGATGCGTGCTAGCGACTCCGGGAGTTGGATCCCCTCTTGCATGGTGGGTTCCGTGTTCCACCACTCACGATGCCGGGCCGCCGTCCGCTCGGCTTCGGCGGAGCCGGGGGGTGGTGGTTCGTGATGTAGAACCACCTCGTCTTCCGGTCCGTGTTGGAGTCGATGAGCTTGTACACCGTGCTTGCTTCCGCGGCATCCTCCCTTAGCTGGATGCCGGCCCCTCCGACTACTCTGGGGTTGGAGGCGCTGGGCTGCGGCTTGACGCGGAAGAACTTCCGGAAGAGCACCCAGTGCGGCGGTTCGAGGAAGGCTTCGCGAAGTGGACGAAGACCGACGTATGGAAGATCTTTGTTGGGGTTCAAGTTGAGGTACTCGATGCCGTAGTACCCGAGCAGTCCTTTGAAGAAGTCGCTGGCTGGGAGCGCCAGACCGCGCTCCACGAACCGCGAGAACATCGGGATCTCGTCCTCGGCCTTCTCCATTGGATATGGATCTCCAGCGGCGGATCTCCACATGTCCACTTCCTTCTCCCTGATGAACCCACTGTTCAGCGGGGGTCGGCGAGTCTTCTGTCTTCACCGGGGATCTCTTCCACTCGCGGCTCGGATCAGCGCGCGGTGGAGACACAGGCGGCGCCGCTCCGGTGGCGTCCGCGGCGGCCTCTGCGCGGCCCCTCTTCTTCCCGCCGGCCTTGGACGTCTTGGACGGCGACGGCTTCATTCTCCAAGTGCAAGGAGTTTTCGCTCGCATCCGCTCGGGGGCTACCTTAAAGGCTTCGGGTGGCGGCGCGCTCGGATCTACTACAGCGGCAGCAGGCGCTGGGAGTGGATTTGCTTCAAGATTCAAATGGGCTGCCTGTGGCTCGAATGGGTGACAAACCTTGGGGTTTTGGCTTCTATTTATAAGCCAAATCGCCTCCGTAACGGGGCGGCCGGATAAGTCCACGCGCGGCCGACTCAACGGCCGCGCGTGACTCTTCGAATTCCACTAGTCAACGCGCCTCACCTCGGGGGCTCGGCTACTTCTACTCGACCACACGGGAAGCGGCTAGTCTCAAGAGCATCTCGGGACACATTCTCCAAAGAAGACCCTTCAATTCGAGAGGAAGTACTCGACTCAAGGCTCGGGGGCTCCGTGCCACGTGTCCTTCGGTTTTTTTCTCTCCCAGGATTTTTCGGGATTTTCTTGCCAAGATTTCGTATGAACCCTTAGCCGCAGCCCGCGGCTCGAGGCTCGGGGGCTACTCCATGAGGAGTGCGGTTCGCAAATCGCACCTCCATGACGCGCTCCGGCTTCAAGACAAGACGAGCGGGTTTTTGAAGACCTTCGAAGGCGGTTTTCAAGGACGCTTGGAGCTACTCGAGAAGACTTCAAGATTGCTTAAACATCGTCCGGAGTACATTCCGGCCCTCGGGATGCTTCGACTACTCTTGAGGACTTTTGACTTGTAGCACTCGGGGACGCTTGAGGACTACTCGTTAAGGCCGTCAAGACTACTTGAAGCTATCCTTCTCGACTACAAAGTACTCGGGGGCTTGTCGTATGGACCTCCCCGGGCCCACTACCTCGGTGGGTACCGGGACCGACTACTCGGTGGGCACCGGGACTACCGGCTTGCGCTACACGGCACCCGAAGGCGTGGAGCACAAGGACTACACAGGGAGTAGTACTCGGTTAGGGAGCCGTACATGTTCCGCACCGTATGGAGGACTCCTAGACGTACTCGACTAGTACTCTCTCCTTACTCCGACTTGTAACCCCCGCCTCCCGACTATATAAGGCGAGGCAGACCGATTTCCTCGGCCAATCTCCTCTCATACAACCCACGGCGCACTATTGCACCATCTTGTAATCGTGCCCTATAAATCCGTAGCTACGCGGCATACAGACGTAGGGTATTACGCACCTCACGGCCCGAACCCTCGTCTAAATTGTGTGCCACGTGTCTCTTCCTTCGAGTTACCGATCTCGGCGAGTCACAATCATCTACTTCGGGTACTCCCCGTAGTAGGTTGCTTGGTCTAAAACACCGACACCGACTTCTCGGGGATGTCGAGTTCACTTGGGGCAAGCTTCTTCGACGTAGCGTAGATCTCCATCATTGCATTGGGTACTTGATTCGTAGCTGCGAGTTCCATAGCTTCTGTGTCGCAGTCGAAGGATATCTTCAAGTCCCCTTGCAGTGAGAGTACACCCGCTGGGCTTGGCATCTTGAGTACCAAGTAGGTGTAGTGGGGTACCGCCATGAACTTGGCGATAGCTTGTCTGCCGAGGATGGCGTGGTAGGACGTCTCGAAGTCCGCGACTTCGAACTTGACGTACTCGGTACGGTAGCTGTCCCTTGTTTCCCCGAAGGTAGCTGGCAGAACCACTGAGCCCAGTGGGATAGCTGCGTTCCCGGGGACGATGCCGTAGAAGGGCGAGGTGCTCTTGGTGAGCATGTGGGTGATGTCGAGCTTCATCTTCTTCAAGGTCTTGGTGAAAAGGACGTTGAGCCCGCTTCCACCGTCTATGAGGACCTTGTTGAGCTTGGAGCCCGCGACCACCGGCTTCAAGATGAGTGGGAATCGTCCTGGTTCAGAGAAGCTTGCCCATTGATCTGCGCGGGAGAAGGTAATGGGTACCTCCGAACACTTGAGAGGGGTCGGGACCGCTGGTTCAATGCTCATGACTTCTAGACGGGTAGCTTTCTGAGCCCGTCGGTTGGGTAGTCCGCCGAAGAGGACGTTGACCGTCTTATCGGGTTCCTGGAAGTCGCCATTGCCTTCGTCGGTCTTCTTCTTGCCTTTCTTGTCGTGAGGGTGCCATGGCTCTGGAGTATCCTTGAGTGCTCGCCAGAGTTGGTAGCACTGCTCGGTGGTGTGGTTGCCGTCCAGATGCCACGGGCACTTCTCCTTCAGCAAGTCCTTGAAGCCGCCGGAGGTCTTCTTCGGGTTGTCCTTCGCAAGGCGCTGTATAGCCGCGACAGTGTTGTCTGGCTTGCGCTTGCGATTAGGACCCGAGTAGTTGCTATTGCGACCGCCTTGGTTCCCGTTGTTGTTGTTGTTGTTGTTTCCGCTCGTGTTCTGTTTGCTCTTGCCACGGATGGCATCGTACTTGGTGTTGGCCTTGTCTTCTTCATCAGCCCAGGAGGTGATCATGTCCTTGAGGTGGGTGATGGAGCTTGGGCGGCGACAGCCGAAGTCTTTGAAGGTGCACGGTGGTAGAGACCGTCTTGGAAGATGTCGATGACTTCTTTGTCAGAGACATCGACTACGGTGGCGCGCTTGTCGAAGAAGCACCGCATGTACTTGCGAAGGGTCTCGCCTTGTTCCTGCTTCACCATAGCCAGGTCCATGCGAGTACCCAGCGGCCTATAGCGCCCGCGAAGTTGCTGGTGAACTATTCCTTCAGCTAGTCCCACTTGTTGATCGAGTACTTCTCAAGTGACTCGAGCCATGTAAGCGGGGCTTGGTCCAGACAAGAGGCACTTGGTGTCATTGTTGCCACCAGCGTTCTCGATGGAGAGGGTGTAGCATCTGAGTCACTGCACTAGATCTAGCTTCGCGTCGTACTCGGTGATTCCCAGAGGCTTGAATTTCTTTGGGAGGAGTAAGTTGCAAAGTCGCGCAGAGAAGGCAGGGAAGCCGTCGTTGTCGCCTGCCGTGGAAGCCTTCTTGCACTGTAGTTCTTCAATTTTCTGGCGGGCATCGAAGCCGCTAGGTGAGGCGCCGGGGACGTGGCTGTCCGCGTGGCCTCGGCCGCCGCGGTCGCCACCGTCCCAAGCTCTCATGTTAGCGCCATGGTTGGAGCTCCCGCCGTCGCTGCCTCCACCTCCAAGATCGCGATGAGGGACGATCTCCCGGTCACCACCAGCGCTGTTGCCACCCTGAGAGGGTCCACCAGCTGTTGCCCGAGTACGGTTGGGGTTAGCAGGTAGCTCTGCTCAAGTACGGTTGCGACCGATGTCCGCACTGCAGCTTGTGGCTTCGTTGTCGCGGTTCCTGACGGGAGGTGGTTGAGCAACCCTGGTGTTGACTCGCATGAAGTAGGCGTCTTCCGCGAGCTCGGCGATGACTTGTCCCGCGCGCATCCCCTGAGCCTGACGTGCTATCGTAGTGATAGACATGAGGTATTGCACTGGGGTAGTGTGTACCCGGCTCTCAAATTGGTCGAGTGGTTTTGCGAGGTTGCGGATGGGGAGGGACTCGCTGAGACGTCAGCGCCGTTCGTTCCGCTTTCTGTTGCGTTCACGTCGGGCGTCTCTGTTGGCAGCGGTCTCGTCGGCGGGCGCGTTGGCGGACAACTCGTCCGCTGAGATGTCGTCAAGGTATTGGTCAGGGACCGTCCCTGAGGGCCCTGGCGTCTCGTTGGTAGTCATGAAGACTTGCCAGTCGGGAGAGCCAAGGCTGGAGTCGCTGGTTGCCACCTCTGTAGGAGTGTGCTCCCCAGCTAGAGCAAGCGGTGTTCCCTCCTGGAAGGGAAGTGAGTCGAGGTAGGCGACGCAGCATGAGTTCGCCTCTGTCAAGTCTGCGGGCTTGCGGTCTGGCCAGTAGACAAATCTCCCGGCGGGTGTAGATGTTACAACCAAGCCGGAAGCTGGTCCTGACAGGGGTTGCTCTGTGGAGTTGTTCTTGGACTCGGGCTCATTAGGGTCCGACCCGAAGTCGAACTCGTAGGAGGAATCCGAGTAGAAGCTGGAGAGAGGGTTGGAGTCCGAGTTGTAACCGAGGACGGTGTCGGAGTCCGAGTCGTACTCGGGTACGATCTCCTTGCCGGCCCGACGCGTGGTGGGAGCCTTCGAGTGGGCCCTGCTGACGTTGCGGGGGCCACGTGCGAAGCGCTCACGAAGTGGGGAGGCCGCACGCGATGGTTGGGTAGCCGGCTCGCATGCGATATCCCACGGAGATGTCGAATTCGAGTTAGAGTCGGATCCAAGCTCGAAGTCAGCGTGTTGGTTGTAGAGCGAAATTTCGCCGAATTTTCCGGCGAGATTGCCCGTGACCACTTCGGGAAGCGCAACGAGCCCAGTCTCTGGGTTGGGCGACATGGTGAGGCGGCGTTGGAAGGATCCAGCGCCGTCAGCGGTGCAGACCCAGGAGCCGAAGACGAAGGTGTCGCCGCGCTTGAAGGCGACGGTTGGCTTGATGAAGATGGAAGTCGTCGAGTTCGCCATGTGATCTTCGGCGAGATCCCCTACCTGATGTGATTACAAGATGGCGTAATCTGATGCGTATGAGAGAGGAGGGTCCCTGCCTCGCCTTATATAGTCCGGGAGGTAGGGTTAGAAGTCGGTTTAGGGAGAGAGTACTAGTCGTGTACGTCTATGAGTCCTCTACACTGTACATGGTATGCATAGCTTCCTATCCGAGTACTTCTCCACCGTGGTCCTTGCGCCTCACGCCAACAGGTACCGTGCGGCACAAGTCGGGTAGTCCCAGGGGCCCACCAAGCAGTCGGTCCTGGTACCCACCGAGGTAGTGGGCCCAGGGAGGTCCATACAACAGTTACGACGAGAATTCCCAAAGTGCCCCTCGGGGGCGTGTATCCTTGTTTTATGTAATAGGGGTAGTTTCGTCTTTCGGCTGTCTCCATATATACTTAGAGGAGAGAGGATGGCAGCCATCTCTTGAAACCCTAGCTCATTTAGTTTTCCTATTTTCCCTTCCTATTTTCTCTAGAATTTCCATAAGCCTAGCTTGAGAGCTTCACGGTGTGATGTTGAGACAGGGATGGATGTTGAGGAAGCAAGCTAGACCTTGTACGAATCTTTCTTGGTTGTATAGAAGATTCAGAGTTGTGATTTCCGTGAGTCTTTTTGGTGCCTCTTTGGTGTTTTCATTCTTTGGTTGATTCCGCGGATTTGAGAAGGTTTTTCGTCGGATTTCTTTGAGGGGATCATGGGTGAGTGCCTTGTGCCTTTTTGTGGATGATCTTAACCCCTCAAACATCGGGAAACCACTTCGATTCGATGATCTTTGGGTGCAGTTCCTTGTCCATGGTTGAGTTCGTGTGATCCGCGATTCCCGACATTCCAGGGAGTTAGAGACCAAGAATTTCGGGGCATAGCATCACCTAGTGATGCATATCATCTCCCCCAAATCTTGTCTCAAGAACTCAAGCCGTTTGGGAGATCCGGTGACGACTTTAGGGAGGTGTTCTCGTGAGTTCGAGATTTTCGTTTATGTTCATATACAGACAGTCCGCGTGCTTTTGGCGAACAGTCCGCGACCTGCGGACAGTCCTCGGACCATTGGCGGACTATTTTGCGAAACGTTGATACAAATACGTGTTTTGCAAGTTAGAGAGCACTTTTGTACTCCAGACAGTCCGCCTAGGCTTCGCGGACAGTCCGCCATACAAAAGTATTTTCTAAAGCTGATTTTTGCTCTTTGAGGAGAATTTTTATCAGTTCCCATTGACCCCCCTCTCTGGTCACCTAATCGGTCGTTCAATTGGTATCAGAGCCGGTTATGGATCTTCGTGACTCTAACCAGTCTAGGATCCAAAGATGGCGTACCAGAAACAGGGTTCAAGTCCTCCACACTTTGATGGTAAGAACTACCATATGTGGGAAAGGCGGCTGGCTGCATTCCTCCGCGGCAAGGGTCAAATCCTGTGGGATGTCACGGTGAACACAGCTTATGTTCATCCGCTGAACTTCCTTGCTCCAGGATCGAGGGACATGTTCGACGCCAACAACAAGGTGGTCGACTACCTGTACCATTCTTTGTGTGAGTACGAATTCGAACGGGTTCGGATAGAGGATTTGGCGTGCAGTATTTGGGAGCAGTTGAAGAATGCTCATGCCGGGAACACTCAGGTTCAGGCTTGGCTCTTTGCGACCTACCGGAGAGAGTACGAGAACTTCGCTCATCTCCCCGGTGAGTCCATAGATGCCATGTTTCTGTGTTTCACGGTGATCGTGAACAACACAGGGGCTAATGTGGTCGTGCTCCCGTACAATGGCCATGACTGGGCTGCCAAACTCTTGCATTCTCTGGATCGTACTGTGTGGAGTGGGAAGGTCGAGGCCATTCTAGAGTTGGAGAAGTATGAGACCCTCACAGTGGACGAGCTATTTTCCAAGCTCAAGTCGTCCGAGGTGGACCATGGGGTGCGTGCAAAGATCGAGAACCCAACTGATCCCCATAGTCTGGCTCTCGTATCTGGTTCAAGGACTAATGCTAACATGTCTTCGAGACAATTTTATTTGTCTTGCCTTGTGTTCATGCCAGATGAGGAGTTCGACGTGTTGGGCGAGGAGGACCTCTCGTTGTTGAGCAGGCGGTTCGAGTGCATGTACACAAACCAGAAGAACGCTGGGCGGAGCTCGGACATGTGCTACCAGTGCGGGAAGCACGGGCACGTCATTGCCGAATCACCGGAAGCCATGGAGGTCAAGCCCGAGCACAAGCACCGTCCGAGGACCGACGACAAGCACCGCTCAAGGGACGACTACTGGGGCAAGAACAAGTTCTAGCGGAGGCCCAGGAAGAGTGGTGGTCACAAGAAGAAGGAGCGAGCGATGGTGGCCGGTGTGAGTGACATCGACTCAAGCTCCTGCTACTCTTCGTCGAGCTCAAATGATGAAGAATAGAACCAGCACAAGGGAAAGCAGTCGAGCAAGAACATCAACGGCTTGTGCTTCGCCACCCAAGGCTTTTGCGGCATTGAACATAGCTCCGCAAGAAAGAAGAGCTACAAGGATGACTTGGGCTCTGACTCCGAGGAAGAGGTAAACAGTGTTCCATCCTTCTTGATAGCGGAGAATGCTAGGTTGAATGACTTGCTTGACAACCATGATGATGTGCGTAGAGAGACCAACAAGGAGAAGAGTGAGTATAGGTCTTTGCTTGGAGAGGCTAAAGAGAAGGTGGTTGAGCTAGAATCTTTGCTTGATGATGCCAGGGCTCAAATAGATTCTCTTAAGTCTGCTCTTGTTGTGACCAATGAACCCGAATGAACTGATTGTTCCACTTTTCTTGGTGAATTGACTGTGCTTAAGGAGAAGTAAGCCCTTAAGGTTGAGGAACTAGATGTGCTTAGGGTTGAGCTAGATGAGGTGAAATCTAAACCCTCCTTGCTTTGTGCTTGTACTTCCTGTTCTGTTTTTGCATGAGAATCTAGATGTTTCGCTTGTGTATGCTAGATCTCTAGAGGCTCAGCTGAAAGATCCAATTCCTACAATTTGCTCTACTTGTGAAATAATTGTTGTGAAGAATATGGAGCTTGGACACTATGTTGATCATTTGCAGGATGAGAATGATGAGTTGAGAAACTTGATGGGTTGGTTGTCTGGTCATGAGCCTAAGTTGACAACAATGATCGAGACATACAAGCACCAGGATGGGGAAGCGCTTGGGGCAAACAAGGTTGGTGAGGGAAGTGGTGAGAATGAGGGGAAGATCAGAGATATCCCAGAGCCACCAAAAACCCACCACAAAAATGCCTTTGTTCCTAAACTGAATCATCTTAGGAACCGACTAGACACAATCCCAGCTCCACCCGTGTTTCCTCCACAAACCGACAACTTCCAAAAACCCACCAAGTTCAAGAGTGTCTTGGGGAATGAGTTCTTTGGGAAGAAGGGAGAGAAACCGAGTGAGGAGAAACCAGGTGAGTAGAAACCAGAGCCCAAAGGGAACCCAAAACCAAAGCTAAAACTGAAACCCTTCCATTGTGAGCATTGTGGGAGGGATGAGCACCTTGCTGAGTTTTGCTTCAGGAGGAAGCGTGAGGAGAGGTTGGCTAGAGAGTTGACCAGCAAGGACAGGTACCGCCCTTCTCGTGGTGTGCCTAAGCCTTGGTGCCGAGAGGTGAGGGTATGGTGCATACCATTTACCCTCGTGAGAGGCGTGAGTTTGTACCTCGAGGTGAGCCACCACACAGAGAAGGTGGTAGGTGTGTTGGGTTTGGACGTGGTGAGTTTGCTGGATGTTACTTTGCTCATGGACAATATGAGTATGGGGGGAACAATCGCAATTTTAGGTCCCATAGGAGCTACAGGCCACGGTCTCCCTTCGTGGTGTGCGTAGTCCTCCAAGGGGACGTGTTGGTGTTCCACCTAGGAGTGATAGGATGGATTTTGCTAACCCCACGTTTGAGAAAATGGCGAGGCGCTGGTTTGATTCATTTTGTACTAACCCCAGTGCTGAGTCTTTTGCTCACTCTCGCTCTCATTTTTGATTTTGCAGGTGGGAGGCATGGAGGGCTTTTGGTTGATCGATTCCAGTTGCTCTCGACACATGACCGGAGATCGACGGTGGTTCTCCAGCCCCACCCCAGTGATGACCAAGTAGTACATCACTTTTGGGGATAATGGGAAAGGTAGAGTGCTTTCAGTGGGCACGGTGAAGGTGAGTAAGTATGTGACTCTTCACCATGTTTCTCTTGTCAAGTCTTTGGGGTACAATCTTCTCTCTATCTCCCAACTTCTTGATGAGGGTTTTGAAATCCGTTTCAAAACGGGCTATTCTCGTGTTTTGGATTCTCGAGACGATCTCGTGTGCACGATCGTTCCCAAGGGTCAGATTTTCAGAACCGATTTTGCTCAGTGTGTTGGCTCTTCTCGTTGCTTAGTTGCTGGTGTTTCGGCGGAGCTTTGGAAATGGCACAGGAGACTAGGTCACTAGAGTTTTGACTTGTTGTCACACTTGAGTGGACTAGGATTAGTCCGAGGATTGCCAAAGTTGAAATACCAAAAGGATTTGGTATGTGCTTCATGTAGGCATGGCAAGATGGTCGCTGCCTCTCATCCACCTCTGACATCCGTTACGACAGAGAGGTCATGCAAGTTGTTCCATATGGACTTGGTTGGTCCAGCTCATGTATGCTCTGTGGGTGGGAAATGGTATGTTCTTGTGATTGAGGAAACTATTCTTGCTATGCTTGGGTCTTCTTTTTGGCTGACAAGGGGGAGACGCTTGGCTTTGTGAGGGATCTAATCTTGAGGTTGAAGAACGAGAGACATGGAGATGTTGTTCGAGCTATTCGTAGCGACAATGGTAGTGAATTTGAAAACTCTCATTTCGAAACCTTTTGTCATGATTTGGGTCTCGAACATCAGTTTTCTTCTCCCTATGTGGCTTGTCAGAATGGGGTAGTTGAGACGAAAAATCGTTCCCTTTGTGAAATGGCTTAGACAATGCTCGATGAGAATAGGACTCCGAGGATATATTGGGCGGAGGCGTTGAATACCGCTTGCCATATTGGGAACCAGATTTTTCTGAGGGCCTTCTAGAACAAGACGTGCTATGAGCTTATGAAGGACCGAAGTGGCGAACCAGAGAGGGGGGGGTGAATGTGTCGGTGTTTTAGACCGGCAACCTACCAAGGGGAGTACCCGAGGTAGATGAATGTGGCCTCACTGAGATCGGTAACTCGAAGGAAGAGACATGCTGTACACAATTTAGACAGGTTCGGGCCGCGAGGTGCGTAATACCCTACGTCCTGTATGCTTGCGTAGCTCTGAATTGATTGGATGTGATTACAAGATGATGCGTAATCTCAGAGAGAAAGGTCCCTGCCTCGCCTTATATAGTCCGGGAGGCAGGGTTACAGGTCGGTTTAGGGAGAGAGTACTAGTCGGGTACGTCTGGGAGTCCTCTACACAATACATGGTATGTATAGCTTCCTATCTGAGTACTTCTCCAGCGTAGTCCTTGTGCCTCACGCCATCAGGTACCGTGCGACACAAGTCGGGTAGTGCCAGGGGCCCACCAAGTAGTCGGTCCTGGTACCCACCGAGGTAGCGGGCCCAGGAAGGTCCATACGACAAGCCCTCGAGTACTTTGTAGTCGAGCAGGATAGCTTCGAGTAGTCCCCAAGCGTCCCCGAGTACTACAAGTCGAAAGCCCTCAAGAATACTTGAAGCGTCCCGAGGCTGGAAGGTACTCCAGTTGATATTTGAGTAATCCTGAAGTCTTCTCGAGTAGTCCCAACCGTCCCCGAGTGCTGCTCTTGAAGGTCTTCAATAATACCCGCGTTGTCTTGAAGACGAAGTTAATATGGAAGTGTGATTGCAAAATCACACTCCATATGGAGTAGCCCCCGAGCCTTAGGTTGAGTCGTAGACTCTGGCTGAGGGTCAATCTGAAGTCCTGGCAAGATTATCCTGTAAAATCCGGAGAAAAAACCGAAGGACACGTGGCACGGAGTCCCGAGCCTTGAGTCGAGTACTTCCTCTCGAATTGAAGGGTCATCTTGTATGTAGAATGTGTCCTGAGTCGCTCTTGAACCTTGTCGCTACCCAGGGGATTGATTAGATGTAGCCGAGCCCCCGAGATAAGGCGCATCGACTACTGGAAGTTAAAGGGTCAGCCGCTGCCGCTGAGTCAGTCTGTTGAGACTTATCCATCCGGCCGTTGAAGAGCCGCCTGTTGACTTATAAATACAAGCCGAAACCCTTAGGGTTTTTTCACCCCACGCACTTGTAGCCATTCTGAGCAGACCTTGCTTAGAATCCCCTGCTAGTGCATACTGCCACCTCAAAGAAGATCGAAGATCCAAGCGCGCCGTCACCGGAAGCCACCGCCATAGCCCCCGAGCGAATGCGAGTGAAAACCCAGTGCACTTGGAGAATGAAGCCCTCGTCGCCCAAGAGCTTGAAGACTTCCGGCGGAAAAAAGAGATCCCGAGAAGAAGCCTCCGGATCCGCCGCAGGGTCATCGCCACCATTGTCTCTGCCGCGCCCAAATGCCAACCAAGAGTGGAAAAAGTCGAAGGCGAAGACTGAGGACCTGCTAGCGCTGCTGAATAGTGGATTTCTTCGGGAGAAGGAAGTTGACATGTGGCGGGCTGCCGCGGGAGATCCATACCCCATGGAGAAAAATCCGGATGAGATCCCGATGTTCACGCGGTTCGCGGAGCGCGGGTTGGCTCTCCCAGCGAGCAACTTCTTCGAGGGGCTCTTGGAGTACTACGGCATCGAGTACCTCAATCTTAAACCCACCGGTATCTTCCACACCTCCGTATTCGTCCACTTTTGCGAAGCTGTCCTGGGGATCAAACCCCACTGGGTACTCTTCCGGAAGTTTTTCCGAATGAAGCCACAGCCGAGTGCCAACAACCCCCTAGTAGTTGGAGGAGCCGACATCCAGATGCGCGAAGACGCCGCAGAGCAGTACCTGGTGTACAAATTGATCGACTCCAACCAAGATTGGAAGTCGAAGTGGTTCTACATCACCAATCACCACCCGGAGCTGCCGAAGCCTAGCGGGAAGCAGCCAAAGCACCGGCCCTGGTGGAACACCGAGCCGACAATGCAGGAGGGTATCCAGCTACCCGAACTGCTGGAGAAGATCAAGGCACTAAGAGAAGCCGAGCTGAGGGCCGAGCTTGTGGCCTTCAGCTTCATGAAGAGGAGGGTGGAGCCGCTGATGGCTCGCGACACCCTGGCTACCAGCACACCGGTGACGGCGACTCGTCACGGATGCCCGGTGATGAAATCGACGACGACGACATCGTCAACAGGCTGGGGAGAATCTTCAAGGACATGCCGGCGTACACGCCCTGCCCCGTGCCCGAGTCCTCCGCCACACATCCACCGAACGAGGTCAGTAGCCGTACTCAATGTCGAGTACTGATTATGTAGTAGTAGTCGTGCTCACCCAATGTGCTTCTTGCAGGATGACAGAGTGAAGTTTGTCTCCGAGCCGGCTTCGCCTCCTCGGCTTGTCGAAATCCCAGAGGAGGGGAAGGGCAAGGCCAAAGAGCGCCGCGAAGTCAGTGAAGGAGATGACACTACTGTCGTCGAAGACACATCGGACGAGGATGACGAGGAGACGCTTCAAGAGTGGTTCCAGCTGCGGTCAAGATTCAGCCGCCCTGGACTGCCCAATGTCCCTCTCATCTAGGATCCTCCTACTAGCTTGGAGGCTAGTTTGCCTACGCCGCCAAGGAAGCCGCGCAATGTGGCACGCAAGCGCGTGGCCAAGAAGCTCAAGGTCACGGCGACCACCTCCCAAGAGGTGAGCTCTTTGAGTAGGGTAGTCGAGTACTTCTTTCTCGATGTTGTGTATGCTGATGACAAAATTCCGTTGCTTGCAGGAGATCCCGCCTCCCCACCCCGTAGACCAAAGGGACGAAGGCGACTGGGATACAGTGGGAGACCCGGCTGCAGCCAGTCGCAGCCCAGCCCCCACCATGGAAGAACTCGTGGCGCAACTGACGCGTCAGCCCCCAGTTGCTGAGGGGAGAGCTGAACCGGCCGTGGCTGTTGCTGAAGAGCCAACGGCTACTGAGGCCGAAGAGGAGGCTCCTGCTGAAGCTAGACTAGTCGACATCGCCAGCATACTTTGCGCCCCAACCATGACAGTAGTCCAGTCGAGCCTGTAAGTGAAGATCTTTCGCGAGTAGTACATGTGGTTTGATAGTCGTACTTGGTTGACAACCAGTTGCGTACTCTGCATGAAATCCACGGACTTGACCTGGGATGAGGATGAACCCAGCGCGGCGGTGGCTGAAGAGGAACTCGCACCAGCCACTGAGGAGTCCACTCCCGCTCCTAAAGCAGAGTTCGAGGCGCCGGCCATGGAGGCTACATTGCCAGAGGTCAGCATTGTAGAGGGTGAGTACTCTGCATGAACACAGTCGTCCTCAAGGAGTAGTCATAACCGCCAAGGGAGACGAATCCGGATGTCTTCTGTTGACAGGGGCCAAAGCCGATGGAAGCACCATCCTCGAGGCGGTGCCCGTTGAAGCCTTGGCGCGAGAGACCCCCGCGATGGCCAGAGAGGAGCGCAACGATGTTCTGCCAGAGTCAACCCTGGAGGTAGTCGTCCATTCGCCGGAGATTCAAGATGCGGAGCCAATCCGCTCGGTGCCGATGTTTGGAACCGCCATGAGTAGTCGTGGTGGAGTTGAACTCCTGGCAGACGACCTCGTCGACCCGGCGGCAGTAGCACGTCATCTGGAAGCGATGCGCCAGGTCGAGCAGTGGATGAAGGTGAGTTGTCGATGCCCTTGAGTAGTCAATCTGCTGTAGATGCTGAGTACCCAGGTAACAACTCTTGTCTGCTGCAGGATGTCGTGGAGAGATCCCAACGAAATCGGCATGCTCCAGGGGTACGGCGACGCGGTGCTCCGGGCGGAGGCCTTGGAGGAACAACTCGTGAAGGCCCGGAAGCACTCCGCCATGCTCAAGTCGAAACTTGATGGCGCCTTCGCCCAATATCATAACGAAGTCAAGGATATGCAGGCGAAGAGCGACGAGCTGGTGCGGAAGAACAAATCGCTCCGCAAGAAGAACAAAGGTACGCTACTATCTTGCCGAGTACCCGTTGGAAGTACTTTCCAGTAGTCTGACCCGCCTTGCTTGTTGATTGCAGAGCTTGAGACCCGTGTCGAGCAGCTAAGGGCTTCAGAAGTCGACATGAAGAACCTCTTCTACCGGGAGAAGGAGGCACGTGAGGTACTTGAATATGACTATAAGCAGTTGGCTTACGAGTGCGATAAGCGCATGGAGCTTCAAGTTTCCTCGGATCGTGACCTCGTCAAGTGCTACAAATCTCTGCAGAAGCTGAACAAGGACTTCGAGAAGTTGTGGGCCCAATTGAAGGAACTCGAAGAAGCCGCACTTCCCATTGCGGGGCTACTGGTGTCTCATCCGGGCTGGCCGAAGATAGCTCTGTTGGTGGACTGGCTGAAAGAAGCTCCCAGTCATCTGGCGACGTACATCAAGCACTTGGCGAAGTCGATCCCCAATCAAATCTTGGCGTACATGAAGTCGTACTTCCCGAAGGCTCAGTGGATGTAGTCACCGGTGGACTAGCCGGCAATTGCACTGATGAGCAGAACACGGAGCTCCTGGAGCAGATGGCGCCAATTGCCGAGCAGGTCGCCGAGAAGCTTAACCTTCAGTAGTCCTGTAGGGTTAGCTTGTAGCAGTAATTGTATAAACAGAGTTGTATTGAACTTGTTTAAGTATGAAATGAGAAAACTTCTCAAAAATGAGTACTCGTTGTCGCAAGGTGTGTATGCGGAGTTCTCATTGTGGAGTTGTCACGAGTAGTCGTACTCGCCAGTAGACCCGTTGAGGGAAAGAGCAGTAAATCAGTTGATAAATAATCAAACTTTGTTACTGATAAGTGGTGTTACAAGAGTAGTCGCCAGGACCCAGAGGCCACCTACGGCTAAGTGGTGCTAGGGCGTGTAGCCGCTTACAGCAGTAGATCCGTTAGTAGCCGTGTAGACTGAATCTAGGAGTACATGGTCTCTTAGTAGACCGCTGTTGGAGTCCTTTGTCGCTCGGAGCAGCCCAAGATCCGTTAGTAGCCATTAATGCTAGATGTTGGAGTAGAGTAGTCCGGAGACAAGTGCCTGGACCCGGAGGCCGCTTACCACGAAGGGGTCTTTGAGTAGTCGTGTAGACTCGAGCCCCCAGGGTAGTCGGTAGACTAGGCGTAGAATCGACAGAGCTAGTCGATATTCCACGAGTTGTTGATGTCTTCGCCTTCGAGCATCTGGAGGAGGTAGGAGCCTGGTCCGGTCACCTTTGCGACTGTGAAGGGACCTTCCCAGGGTGAGCTAACCTTGTGTAGTCCTTCCGTGTTCTGGATGCGGCGGAGGACAAGATCACCAACATTGAAGGATCATTCCTTGACGTTGCGATTGTGGTAGCGTCGGATACCCTCGAGGTACCTTGCTGATTGTACGAGGGCGGCGCAGCGTGCTTCTTCGAGTCTATGAATATCAACTCGTCTGCTATCTTCAGATATGCCTTCGTCATATTGTTCCACTGTCGGCGAATCCCACATGACGTCGGCAAGGAGGATTGCTTCGGAGCCGTAGACTAGGAAGTATGACGATTGTCCCGTTGGCTTGGAGGGTTGAGTACGTAGCCCCCAGAGCGCATTAAGTAGTTCCTTGATCCACTTGCCTCCTTTGGTGTTGGCAGCGTCGTGTAGCCGATTCTTGAGAGCGTCGAGTACCATCCCATTGACACGCTCTACTTGTCCGTTGGCCCGGGGATGGGCAACTGAGACGTATGGGACGTCGATCCCACTGTTCTCGCAGTACTACCAGAACTGGTGATTGTTGAAGTTGGAGCCCAGGTCTGATAGAGGCGGAGTGCCCGATCTTTCGGTGAGTGGAGATAGCTTCGATCTGGTGGGAGACGACTCTCACGATCCGATTACGACGAGCGAGACTCGAAGCTCCAATGCAATCGCTAAACCAACTCCCGATGGTTACGGACCTTGCCGGCGCAAGATCAGCCTGATCACGAAGATCAATTCCTGTGCGCAATCGAAGAACGAACAAGAATCCGAGGCGAGCAATCTTAATATCACTCGAAAGTGGAGTTCTGAATCACAGAGGACAACACGTATTTGTGTGTGTTCTGGTGTAGCTAAAGCTTGATGTAAAACAAAACTCAAGTCTGACAATTAAAGAGGAGTCTATCTAAATAGGGGGCGTAGCTCCTGGCGTATAAGGAAGGGGCGTGCGGCCAGGAGGAGGGTGGCGGCGCCCAACCCTAGGCGCCCCAACCCGGGCCTCCTGTTGGGCCATCTTCTATGCTTCTGGACCTTCGTTCTTCAATAGCATGATGTAGTTCAATTCCCTTGCACGAGCCCGAGTAA
Source organism: Cenchrus americanus (assembly GCA_947561735.1). Taxonomy (NCBI): domain Eukaryota; kingdom Viridiplantae; phylum Streptophyta; class Magnoliopsida; order Poales; family Poaceae; genus Cenchrus; species Cenchrus americanus. Next base: position 142,352,526 of record OX387240.1, read on the forward strand.
TTGGCCCGTGGGAGGGAATGACGTCCGGGCCGGAGGTGCGCCAACCGGTGTAGATGGCGCCCGAGGTGCTTCCGTGCCGCCGGTGTAGATGTACGTGGTGCTTCGGTGCTGCAGTGTAGATGTACGTGTGATGTAGTTCGTGTCCTCATCATCCTCCCCTTCTTGAACTGAAGTCGTCCTCGACGGCAACTCGTCATCTTTTCCCGCGTATGGTTTCAAATCTACAACATTAAAACTAGTGGAAACACCAAACTCCACTGGCAGGTCAAGAACATAAGCATGTTGATTAATCTTGGTTAGCACTTTAAAAGGACCAGCAGCACGAGGCATTAATTTAGAACGGCGCAAAGCAGGAAAACGATCCTTTCGTAAATGCAACCAAACCATATCACCAGGCTCAAAAGTAACAAGTTTTCTACCTTTACTACCAGCAACTTGATACTTAGCATTAGCGACGACAATGTTTTGGTGAGTTTGTTCATGCAAATTAATCATTTGTTCAACATGTGCAACAGCATCTATGTGCGGGACGTCCTCAGCATCAAGCGAAAATAAATCAATAGGAGCCCGCGGAATGTAACCATACACAATCTGAAAAGGACTCATCTTTGTAGAAGAATGTATTGCATGATTATAAGCAAACTCAACATGAGGCAAACAATCTTCCCAACGTTTCAAATTTTTATCTAGAACAGCCCTAAGAATGGTTGACAAAGTCCTATTTGAAGGGAAACGGGGTGGCTACGCTAGTGCAAAACAAAATTTTCCCCGCTAAACAGGGACTGCTGCTGTCAGAGATCACGGGATTATCACTAGATGCGCAGATGCAGCGGAACCGTCTCGATGTAGACGAACGCGTCGAGGGTAGCAGGCAGTGCAGTTGCTCACGTCCTTCTTGACTTGCACGTGCGGCTCGTCCGATCCAAGTGCTCCAGATGCAGCACCTCCAAGGTATCCACATGTATGGAGAAGGAAGCGACGCACGCCGGACCGCCGGGTCCGCGAGTGCGACGAGGAAAGAGCGTTGGCGGCGCGGGCGCTACTTGAGAAAGTTGTGTCTTTTCAGGAGGGGTGTGGTCCATATTTATTGGGAGGAAAACCCCCCACACCATCGTCCATTAGCAATATGGGACTAATAGATGGTGTACCCCTTCCAACGCTAATGGGCTTTACAACATTTGTGGCCCATTAGGACTTTTACACCATAATGGATCAAATCCATCTGAGTCCACTAGTGGATCAAATCCAGATTGGCTCTAGGGCATATTTCCAACAGTCTCCCACTTGCACTAGAGTCAACTATGCAAGTATATTCATCCTCATCCGGCTTCCAACCCCTTAAGTGTGTCACCCTATAGGTTCACGTACACATAGACTTGACCCGAGTACACTACTCGATCAATTGTTGATAGCGGCCTCTAGCAAGACATGTCAACTCCTATGGAAACGTAAAGATCTTATCAGACAAACCATCACAACAATTCATTCATGTTATTCCCTTTGCCTCCACGATATTTGGTCTAGCTCCAAGCTGACCTCTCTTTCTCGACACTGTGATTTGGATCATCAAAAGGGGGTTAACCCTTAACCCAGCACGGCCATGCATTTCTTGATCCGATCACTTGAGGGGCCCAGAGATATCTCTCTCAAGTAAAGGGGCAAATTCTATCTTGATTGACCATGCCTCACAGCATGCTTCCTGACAAACCCGAAAGCCATCTTTATGACTACCCAGTTACGGAGTAGCGGTTGATGGCCCCTAAGTAGGTCAATTCACATCTTGAGTACATGCGACAATCTCAAGTCTAAGGACATAGCGTATACGTTATGTAAACGAGAGAACAAGGTCTCAAATTGGGTCGGTCCGGCCCCATGTCATACATGTGCCCACATTATTAGTTATACATCTCCATGTTCATGACTTGTGAAACATAGTCATCAACTAAATCATGTGCTAGTCATTAACTCATACTAGGGACAACTTTTGAATAACCATACAAGTAAAAGAGTTTCACAAACAATTCACATAATTGCCAATCAAATACAAGTCGCCTTTCATGGATATTCAATAAAAGAACCAAGTGACATGAATATAAAGAAATATAATCATCTCTATAATTCCTCATATGACATATTTCTAACATTCTTCCACTTGCACTTGAGCTAATCTAGAATATAACTAATACCCATAGCTCTCATGTGCGCCTCATGCTTAGGCTGTGGAAGGGGTTTTGTCAAAGGATCTGAAACATTCAAATGCGTGTGTACTTTGCATATCATGATATCACCTCGTCTAACGATCTCTCGTATCAGATGAAATTTCCGCAGTACATGTTTATTCTTTTGGTGGTTCCTTGGCTCCTTTGCTTGCGCAATAGCCCCATTGTTGTCACAATAAAGATCCAATGGGCTAGAGACACTCGGAAACACACCAAGTTCGAAAGGAACTTCCTTATCCAAACACCCTCCTTTCTTGCTTCCGAAGCCGCGATGTACTCGGCTTCGTTGTAGAATCGACCCACTCGTCTCCTCGCTTGGAACTCTTCCAGCTCACAACTCCACCATTTATCGTAAATACGTATCCTGATTGCGACTTTGAATCGTCTTGGTCAGTTTGGAAACTAGCATCGGTGTAACTCGTTACAATGAGCTCCTCCTCGCCACCATAGACTAGGAACATGCCTTTAGTCCTTCTTAAGTACTTAAAAACATTTTTAACCGCTGTCTAGTGACCCTCACCTGGATCAGATTGGTATCTGCTTGTAACACTGTGTGCATACGAAATATCTGGACGTGTACATATCATTGCATACATAATAGATTCGATGACCGAAGTATACGGTATTCTACTCATGTGTACCCGCTCATCAGTTGTCGAAGGACACTGAGTCTTGCTAAGATGTATGCCATGTGACATAGGCAAGAACCCTTTCTTCGCCTCTTCCATGTTGAACCTTTTCAACACTTTATCAATGTAAGTGTCTTGGCTTAATCCTATAAGCCATTTTGATCTATCTCTATAGATTTTGATGCCCAAAATGTATGTCGCCTCACCTAAGTCCTTCATTGAAAAACTAGTTTTAATGAGGTCTTAGCGTCCTCAAGCATAGGAATGTCATTTCCAATCAGTAATAAGTCATCCACATATAAGATCAGAAATACTACAGAGCTCCCACTTGCCTTCTTGTAAACACAAGGCTCTTCTTTACTCTGAATGAAGCCAAACCCTTTTACCACCTCATCAAAGCGAAGGTTCCAACTCCGAGATGCTTGCTTTAATCCATAAATGGATTTTTGAAGTTTGCACACCTTTCCAGCATTGGTTGGATCAACAAATCCCTCAGGTTGTGTAATATACACATCCTCAGTCAGATTTCCATTTAGGAAAGCTGTTTTGACATTCATCTGCCATATCTCATAATCGAAATATGCAGCTATAGCTAGAATGATCCGAATAGATTTAAGCATCGCTACGGGTGAGAATGTCTCATCGTAGTCAACTCCTTGAACTTGTCGAAAACCTTTTGCAACAAGTCGAGCTTTATGGATGTGAACATTTCCATCCATGTCCCTCTTCTTCTTATAGATCCATTTGCACTCTATGGGTTTAACACCATCTGGTGGGCCAACCAAGTTCCAAACTTGATTGTTATCCATGGAATCTATTTCGGATCTCATGGCACTTTGCCATTTCTCGGAATCTGGGTCCATCATTGCTTCCGCATATGTCATAGGTTCATCATTGTCTAACAACAATATGTCGCGCTCTCCCGCGATCATGAGATTGAGCTTATCAGTTGCGCGACGTGCCCTTTCAGACCTCCGTGGTTGTGGTGGTGCTTCTCTTGCCACGGGCATCTCAACTCGTTCAGCGACATTAGCATCAATTGTGAAATCTTGCCCAACCGGCTCATCTTGAACTTCTTCAAGATACACCTTCTGTCTACATTTTTCTCTTTTAAGAAACTCTTTCTCTAAGAAAACGCCGTTCCGAGCGACAAACACTTTGCCTTCTGACCGGTTGTAGAAATAATATCCCAAGGTTTCCTTTGGATATCCCACGAATATGCACTTGTCCGATTTAGGTGTTAATTTATCGATTGAAGTTTCTTCACATAAACCTCACAACCCCAATTTTTCGAAAAGACAAACCGGGAGTCTTACCGATCCACATCTCATATGGTGTCTTAACTACGGACTTAGAAGGTACCCTATTTAAAGTGAAAGCTGCGGTTTCTAGAGCATAACCCCAAAATGATAATGGTAGGTCCGATCGGCTCATCATTAATCGGACCATGTCCAACAAGGTTCGATTACGTCGCTCGGATACACCGTTTCTTTGAGGTGTTCCGAGGTGGCGTAAGTTGTGGAACAATTCCGCAACTCTTTAGATGACCGCCAAACTCATGGCTCAAATACTCACCTCCACGATCGAACGCAAGGTCTTGATTTTCTTGCCACGTTGATTTTCTACTTGTGCTTCATTAAATAGACATAACCATATCTACTTAAATCATCAGTGAATGTTATGAAGTATTGGTATCCACCTCTAGCTGTCGTACTCATTGGTCCGCACACATCCGTATGTATGAGTTCCAGTAAGTTTGAGGCTCTCTCAGGAAAACCTGAGAAAGGCATCTTGGTCATCTTGCATAGCAAACAAGCTTCACATGTCTCGTAGGATTCAAAATCAAACGAAGTTAAAAGTCCATCGTTATGGAGCTTCTTCATGCGCTTTTTACTGATGTGACCCAAATGACAATGCCATATGTAGGTAGGACTTAAATCATTTGGTCGAGACCTTTTAGCACTTATGTTACAGATAGGTGAATCATCAAGATTTAAAACAAACAAGCCATTCACAATGGATGCACAAGCCACAAACATATTATCCTTAGAGATCACACAACCATTGTTTTCACTCACAAATGAATAACCATCCTTCATCAAACATGAAGGGGATAAAATGTTTCGACTCAAACTAGGAACAAAATAACAATTATTCATTTCCAATATAAATTCTGACGGGAGGTGTAGTTGCATCGTTCCAACGCTCAATGCAGCAACTCTTGCATTATTGCCTACGCGGAAATCAACTTCTCCTCGTTCCACGCTTCTACTTCTTATCATTCCTTGCATCGAGTTGCAAATATGAGCAACCGAACCGGTATCAAATACCCAAGAATTAGTATAAGAATCAGCGAGGAAAATATCTATAACATAAACATTTAGTGTACCTAAAGTGGAAGTACCCATACTTCCCTTGCTTTTCATAAAAGCTAAGTACAACTTACAATTTCTTTTCCAGCGACCGATTTTCTTACAATGAAAACATTCAGCCTTGGCAGCTAGACTAGCCTTGGGCGCCTGGTTTGGCATTGGGATCTTATCCTTGGCCTTACCTTTCTTCTTCCAAGAATTGCCCTTCCTTTTAAAGATCGGCTTGTTTTGGTCGCCATCACATGACTACTGCCCGTGCTTTTCTTAACGTTATCATCTATTGGTAAGGGGGTGCCTAGAACTCCTTCCTTTTTCTCAGCTCTGAGAACAATTCTCAGGTTACGAATCCAATTCGTAAAGTTTGTTCCAGTCAACTTGTCCTTCCCAAGGACCGAATGCAAGGAAAACGATGTGGTGTTGCTAGGTGCCTTTAATCTACAACAGAATAATAAATGCAAAACACAAAGACAATATATCCATGATAGAGTAAAATAAAAGAATTTACTCCCACTAAAATCAATATCCCCACATTGATACTTAGTGATTCAGAATCCACAACTAACAAGTTTACTAGTGAGCTTTTGCGTCACCTCTAGTAAACAAGGTAGATCGGTAAGCAACTCTTTGCTAATCATATCACATATGACTTCTGTTGTTGGGTGACATCTCTATGTCTAGGCTCCCAACCTTTATGCCCCAAAATCCTTAAACGTTAAGATGACTTTGATAAGTAAACCAACACTTATGCGTGTAAGTATCCGATACAAACCCGTCTAGTCAAGGAAAACTAGTGGCACCCTAATTTTATAGACCCACCACTAATTGTACAAGACGTGGGATGGTGGCAAGTGTTGGGAGGGCATGTTAACTTAAAATTCCAAAGGGATCGTTCTACTCGTAACATCACACGCAAGAAAACAACATTATCGCATGTAAAAGTAGAACGGTAAGAACGACATTCACACAGTTGTAACACGGTATGGCCTATTGTCACATGGTGATCTCCATCTCCATTGACCTGTACATCATGTTGATCTCCATCTCCATGATCCGTGTGTGCCATCCTCCATGTGATGAGTCCTCCAAGAACTATCTAACGCGTGCTAGTAATGAAAGTTACACAATCGCGTATTAGATCATCACAAATTGGTACGCAGACCATTACATTAATTTTGACAATACATATGGCTCTAGCCGTATTGCCGTACACGTGACACGCAGGTCACGAATAAATTACACACATGCATCACATACACATATTGGCCATACCGATTACAAAACCTGCAAAACAGATTATCGCAATTCCGACATCCAAACTTAAAACGCCTGAAAACCCATCTTACAAGCCGAATTTCGCAAAACTAATTTCGCCATGACCCGCAAAGCTGGTTTATCACATGTGTAAAATTTTCTGTAGATCAATTTTCATATAGAAAACTTCTTCATTTGAGTTAACCACGAAAAGTTATGGCTGTTTTACCGAACAATATGTTTTCTCGCTTTTCCCGGGCCGGAAGAGATCCAATCCGCCACCGCCACGCATCCCATGCGCCTGGCAGATGACCTAGCTTCGATTCGACCAATCCAATTGATCTCCTTCTCATTGTGACTGGGTTTACGTGAATCACTTAACTCCGATGGCGGAATTCCGACCGGTAGGATTATTTCGTTACACGACCATCACGTCAAGAACACGAAGGAGATCAAAACATTGATCTACATCTGCATATCTCCATATGCACACATCCCGAATCTAAAACTTAGCAGCTACGGCTCTGATACCACTGAAGGGAAACGGGGTGTCTACGCTAGCGCAAAACAAAATTTTCCCCGCAAAACGAGAACTAGCTGTCGTCGAGATCACGGGATTACCACTAGACGCGCGGATGCGGCGGAACCGTCTCGATGTAGACGAACGCTTCGAGGGTAGCGGGCATTGCGGTTGCTCACGTCCTTCTTGACTTACACGTGCGGCTCGTCGATCCAAGTGCTCCGGATGCGGCACCTCCAAGGTATCCACACGTACGGAGAAGGAAGCGATGCACGCCGGACCGCTAGGTCCGCGAGGGCGACGAGGAGAGAGCGTTGGCGGCGCGGTACGCTACTTGAGAAATTGTGTCTTTTCAGGAGGGGTGTGGTCCATATTTATTGGGAGGAAAACCCCCCACACCATCGTCCATTAGCAATATGGGACTAATAGATGGTGTACCCCTTCCAATGCTAATGGGCTTTACAACATTTGTGGCCCATTAGGACTTTTACACCATAATGGATCAAATCCATCTGTGTCCACTAGTGGATCAAATCCAGTTGGCTCTAGGGCATATTTCCAACACTATTAACCACCTCAGTTTGCCCATCAGTCTAAGGGTGACAAGTTGTACTAAACAGCAATTTATTTCCCAATTTATTCCAAAGTGATCTCCAAAAATGACTGAGAAACTTAGCATCACGATCAAATACTATTGTATTTGGAATACCATGCAAACGAATAATCTCTCTAAAGAACAAATCAGCAACACGACTAGCATCATCAGTCTTATGACAAGGTATGAAATGAGCCATTTTGGAGAAACGATCAACACCCACAAAAAATGCTATCCCTCCCCTTCTTAGTTCGTGGCAATCCTAAAACAAAATCCATCGAAATATGAAGCCAAGGAGAGGTAGGGACAGGCAAAGGCATATACAAACCATGGTTGCTCAAACGTGACTTAGCTTTCTGACAAGTAGTGCAACGTGCAACAACGCGCTCAACATCTTTGCACATCCGGGTCCAAAAGAAGTGGGCAGCCAGCACCTCATGCGTCTTGTAAACGCCAAAATACCCCATGAGACCGCCTCCATGTGCTTCCTGCAACAACAACAGACGAACCGAACTAGCTGGAACACACAGCTTGTTAGCGCGAAACAAGAACCCGTCCCGCAGGTGAAATTTGCCCCAAGGTTTCCCATTAACACAATGAGTGAAAACATCTTTGAAATCAGCGTCGTCCACATATAAATCTTTCACAGTTTGCAAGCCAAAAATTTTAAAATCTAACTGTGACAGCATAGTATAACGACGAGACAAAGCACAAGCGATAACATTATCCTTCCCGTTCTTGTGTTTTATGATGTAAGGAAAGGACTCAATAAATTCGACCCATTTAGCATGACGATGGTTCAGATTTGTTTGTGTACGAATATGTTTCAAAGCCTCATGATCCGAATGAATTATAAACTCGCGATGCCAGAGATAGTGCTGCCATGTTTGCAAAGTTCGCACTAAAGCATAAAGTTCCTTATCATAAGTTGAGTATTTCAAGCTAGCACCACTTAATTTCTCGCTAAAGTAAGCAACTGGTTTACCTTCTTGTAACAAAACAGCACCTAGCCCAATACCACCGAAGCATCGCATTCAAGCTCAAACACTTTAGTAAAATCGAGCAACGCAAGAGAGGAGCGTGGGTTAACTTATCTTTCAATGTGGTGAACGCTACCTCCTGTGCATCACTCCAAGCAAAAGGAACATCTTTCTTTGTAAGCTCATGTAGAGGTGCTGCAATGGTGCTAAAATCACAGACAAAATGGCGGTAGAAACCTGCAAGACCAAGAAAACTCCGAATCTGGGTAACCGTTGTCGGTGTAGGCCACTCCCGAATAGCATCAATCTTGCTGCAGTCCACCTCAATACCCTATGGAGTAACAACATAACCAAGAAACGAGACACGTTGTGTGCAGAAGATGCATTTTTCAATGTTAGCAAATAAATGGGCAGCCCTCAACGCATCAAAAACAGCACTCAACCCTTCTAAATGCTCTGACATAGACTTGCTGTAAATCAAGATATCGTCAAAATAGACAACGACAAACAATCCTATGAAGGGCCTCAAAACTTCATTCATCAAGCGCATAAAAGTGTTGGGAGCATTAGTCAAACCAAACGGCATAACCAACCATTCATATAAGCCAAATTTAGTTTTAAAAGCCGTTTTCCATTCATCTCCCAATTTCATTCTAATCTGATGGTAACCACTACGCAAATCAATCTTAGTAAACAGAATGGCACCACTAAGCTCATCTAGCATATCATCAAGGCGTGGTATAGGGTGAAGGATCAGATGGCGACTAGAGAGGGGGGGAGTGAATAGGAGCCGGTAAAAATTCTTTCAAAAGAACCCGGCCTATACCCTAGTCAAACCCCGGTCACACACGAGCGATGGATCGAATCACACACCAATCGCCAAGACCACGAGGTTATGGATCAACCTCTAGTCCTAGGAACGATTCCTTGAAGCACACGCGGAAGCACTAGAAAGGGAAGGGAAGAATCGAACCAAGAAGCAAAGCACACAGGCTCTGGCGGACCGTCCGGCCAGGAGGGGCGGACCGTCCGCGCGAGCCTCGCGGACCGTCCGACTCCGAAGCCACGGACCGTCCGCGCGAGCCCGACGGACCGTCCGGCCCCTACGCCGCGGACCGTCCGTTAAAGCACACGGAACAACCGAAGCGACCGAGAAAAACGGACCGTCCGCCAAGGCCGGGCGGACCGTCCGCGCCACCCACGGACCGTCCGCTACTCGAGCTCGGACCGTCCGCAAACCGGGCCGCAACCAAAACCAAAAGCCAAACCGGATCGAAAGCAAGGACGCGCAAGAACACGACGAACATGCGAGGAACAGGCCACCGCGCGGACCGTCCGCGACCCCCCGCGGACCGTCCGCGCGCGCGGACGAACGAAACAGCCCGACCCCGAAAGTCAACTCCCCCAAATCATCATCATATTTCCCAAACGGTTGAAGCTATGGATACAAGGGTTTGGGGACTTGAAAAGCGTCACACAAGGATGCTATAGCCCAAAAATCTTGCCTCCTAACTCCCTAAATCACCGGGAATCGCGAATCCTTTGAGCACCACCAAAAGCTAGAGCACCGAACGAAAAACTTCGAATCCAAGTGGTTTCCCGACGTTTGAGGGCAGAAGATCAATCACAAAGATGCACGAGACATCTATCCATGTATCCCTCAAAGAAATCCGGGGAGAAACCCACTCAAATCCGCGTAATCGAACCGGGAACAAAAGCACAAAAACAAGCACAAAAAGGCACGAAAACACAACCCCGAATCTTCTATACAAACCAAGAAAGATTCACAAGGTCTAGCATGCCCCCCTAGCATCCATCCCTCTCAACAAATCTCTCATGAAGCTCTCATGCTAGCCTATAGAAAATGGAAGAAAAATAGCTACGAAAATGAGAAAGAGGAGGGGGAAATGAAACCCTAAGTCGCGGAGGAGAGAGAGCCATCCACACACACTCATGGCTTATATATCAGGTCCCGACGGAGTGGTAAATGACTCGACTACCCCTAACTAAACTACTGGCGATACAACCCACGTAGGGGCATTTAGGTAATGTTTGTGGGTCTTGCCATCGGACGGCCACGCCTTTGCCGCACCCCGCGTCCTCCCGACGCAAGCCATGTGATCCCGCCGCGTGTCCTCCGCCTCGAAGCTTCCCGACACGCCCGGATCCCGTCTCCGTCGTGTTGGGCCCTCGGACTTGGTTTTGAGGCCCAAACCAAGAAACCGTCCGCCGATGGTTTTGTGGGCAAACCACCAAACCCCGCGTGCTCGGTCCGGCCTCCCGCCAAACCACTTGACTCGACCGCCACCGTGCACCGGCTCGTCGTCCATGACTTCGTCTTGCTCGTGTCGCCACCATGTGGCTCGCACCCGGTCCCCGCCGTCCACCGGTCCCTTGAACCGAGCCTACTTGTCTCTCCATCTCCCGGAGGCCCCTCAAGGCCGAAGACCTTTCGCGCCCATTCTTCACCTCGCAACAACATGAAGTAGGCCGCGGCCTACACCCGCGCACTAAGCCAAGAGTCGGTCCAACACCCGTTGTCAATCACTCATCACCGAGGAGCGGTCATCCATCGACCACCGGGACGCTCCCGGTCCTCAATCTCCCCCTTGATGAGTGCATTGACAACACACAATGCGAAATGAAATTCGCAGAAAAAGAGAAAGAAGAAGAAAGAAAAACAAGGAAGCTCAACTCATGACCAAAATCAAAGAAAAGCGAAGAAAGGTCACAAGCCAAGCAAAGCACAAAACTCCAAACCGAAAACAGCAAGAAAGCTCCCCCTGAACATGTGGATGCAAACTTCCAAATTTCAGCTCACCTCTTCTGAATTTTCATTAAGCTCACCTCTTCTCCCCCTTGTTGACAATGTATGAATCAAGGTGGAAATGCGAAATGCAAGACAAAGCATGTAAACATCTACATGAGCTTCTCAAATAGGCCAAATCTAGTGTCAAAGGCTAAAAATGAGACAAAGATCACACATATGAATCATAGCATAGTCAAAGCATTGCCACAAGTAATATATGAAAATACAAGCATGTGACAAAGCAAAATTTTTAGATTTAAGCAGCTTTATCAAAAGAAGGCTCGCTTCACATGTAAAAGCCTATCCATGTCACACTTGAGCCACAAACATGCATACCATTTAAAGATCATACAAGGATATCAAGTTCTCAGCAAAAGATCATGGCGAACACCCATAAAGCAAAGCATGTCATGTCAAAGCTCATGAGCCATGTGTCCACTTCGGGGAGACTTCTCCACTGGTGAACATCATGCAACATGTTTTGCACCCATATGTGAAAGATAAGACATTTTAAGCATAGACATGATGGATGGAGCATTTTTCCAAGTATTTCACACTTCTTTTCAAGATTAATTCATTTTATGGTACATGAAGTGCCTTTGCGGCAAAAAGAAGCTTATGCTCCCCCATGAATGCAATATAGGCTAAGCATTCACAATGATATTCGGCCTTTGGCCCAAATGCAAGAACAAGGCATCCAAGCACAATCTAAGCATGAAAAGCATATTTAGACCAAACTGTGACATGGATACACAACTACACACGAGTGGAGCATATTTCATCAAAATTTAGTCAAGTTTAGCATTTATTTCAAAAAGGGCTATCTCACCACACATATATCTCAAATATTTCAAGAGCATAGCCTCACATCACCATTTCTCCACACATATGACCAATATCTCACAAATAGCCAAAGAGACTCAAATATGGCATATGAAAGAAGCTCATCATCCTAAAATGCAATATGATACAAATGCAACATGATATATGACAAGATGGCTATCCTACCATGGTTTATACATCAAGCAAAGCATGGTATGATACATATGATACAAAAGGAAATCCCCCAAGAATCAACTAGAAAGGGCAACAAACCCCAAGTTCCCCCCGCAAGCGCACAAATGTAGCTTAGTCGAGAGGCTTTGTGAAAATGTCTTCAAGCTGATCTTGGGTAGGGACATGGCTCAACACAATGGTTCCTTTTTCCACATTGTCCCTCAAGAAATGATACCTCAATTCTATATGTTTGGTTCTAGAGTGAAGCACTGGGTTTTTGGCTACGTTATGGCACTGGTGCTATCACAAAAAAGTGGGATCTGGGTGCACTCCTCACCAAAGTCTCTCAAAGTGTATGAAATCCACAACAACTGGGAGCAACAACTCGCGGCAGCAACATACTCTGCCTCTGTGGTAGACTGAGCTACACTAGACTTCTTGCGGGAAGACCACGAGACCAACGAAGACCCAAGAAACTGACAAGTGCCAGAAGTAGACTTCCTCTCGAATCGACATCCAGCAAAATCCGCATCGGAAAAACCATGAAGAGAAAGAGTCGAGGAGGAAGAATACCAAAGGCCAAGACCAGGGGCAAAATCCGCATTGGAAAAACCATGAAGAGAAAGAGTCGATGTGATGTCCTCGGCGAAGCCTGAAAACGAGCGCACAGACACACGCTGAACTGTATGTCTGGCCTCGTCGCCGTCAAGTAGAGGAGAGAGCCGATCATGCTCGTGTACTCCCGCTGGTCAACTGGTTCTCCGTCCTCATCTGCATCCAAAGTGGCCGTACTCCCCATGGGAGTCGACATTGGCTTCACATCTTGCATCTGGAACTTCCTCAGCATGTCTTTCGTGTACTTGGTCTGGTGCACGAATGTACCGTCCTTCACTTGCTTAATCTGCGACCGAGAAAATACCGCAACTCGCCCATCATGCTCATCTCGAACTCCCCGCTCATCTCATCCGCAAACTTGGCAACAAGGTTATGTGACGAGCCACCAAAGACAATATCATCCACGTATATCCGAACAATCGACAAGTCATTTCCATGCTTGAGGAGAAACAAGGTTCTATCCACGGTACCCATCACAAACCCTCTCGCTCAACGTAAAAACCTCTCAATCTCCCATACCAAGCACGGGCGCCCGTTTCAACCCATACGAGCCCTTTTCAACCCGTATACCCCGTGTGGGGACAACTCGCTCTCAAACCCGGTGGGTCGCTTCACATACACCTCCTCCTCTATGACCCCATTCGGAAAAGCACTCTTCACGTCCATCCGAAACAACTTGAACCCTTTAGCCACGGCAAAGGCTAGAAGGATCCGAATTGCCTCAAGACGGGCCACGGGAGCAAAGGTCTCCTCATAGTCGATCCCCTCCTTCGACTAAACCCCCGAGCAACAAGTCCGGACTTGTTCCTCACAACCATCCCATTTTCACCCTCTTTTTTCTTCCAAACCCACTTGGTTCCTATGGGATGGCAATTTGGAGGTGGTTCAACTAACTCCCACACCCGGTTCCTCTCAAAGTTTTCCAACTCCTCATGCATAGAATTGACCCAGTTTGCATCAGATAAAGCATGTCCAATGTCTTTGGGCTCAAAAGTAGCAACAAAAGCGAAAGATGAGCAAAATGAGAGGAATTCCTGGACCTTGACCGTGTAGTGCGTTCATCGATGTTCCCAATGATCTTCGACAGGGGATGCACTTCTTGAATCCGCCGGGGAGCCTCACGCCTCGAGACTACCTCCCCCTCAACTTCAGCTTCTCTCGCCTGGTCCTCTTATTGCACCGTCGTTGTCCATGAAGTAGACGGTCCACGCTCCGTAGTGGTCGTAGGGGAAGTAGTGGGTACACACTCAGCTTCAGGCGCATGGTTCTCTCCATCATCATCTCCAGCTTCATCCTTCTCCTCTTCAAAGAGGTCCTCGGCCATCTCTTCATCACCTGCACATTCAAAGCCAAGAGAGGTACATGGCATTGTCTCGTCGAAGGTAACCTCGCAAGTCTCCATGATTTTGTTAGTCTCAAGATTAAGCACCCTATAGGATCTAGAGTGGTTAGCATATCCAAAGAAAATACCATCACTAGACCTAGCCTTAAACTTGTCGAGTTTTCCCTTCTTAAGAATGAAGCACTTGCAGCCAAAGACTCGGAAATGACTCACCTTGGGTGCCCGACCATGCATAAGCTCATAACAAGTCTTCTTCTTGAAAGCTCGCAATAAAATCCTCGTTGGAAACATGACAAGCCTGTATTGACCTCCTCGGCCCAATACCTCCTAGGAGTCTTGTGCTCATCGAGCATCGTCCTAGCCATCTCACAAAGAGTCCGATTTTTCCTTTCCACGACTCCATTTTGAGGGGGCACATAAGGGGTCGAATACTGATGTTCAAGACCTAGATCACGACAAAAGGCATCAAAACGAGAGTTCTTGAACTCGAGCCATTATCACTGCGGATAGCTCGAATAGCATTCCCATGCCTCTCGTTTTTCAACCTCACGATCAGATCTCGAACAAAACCAAATGTCTCACTCTTATCTTCCAAGAAAAACACCCAGGCATAGCGAGAGTAATCATCCACCACAACAAGGACATACCACTTCCCACCCACCGAGCGAACTCGAGCTGGCCCAACAAGGTCCATATGCAACAGCTCTGTCGGACGCTCGGTCATGACATCGGTCAGGGGTGGATGGGGAGTGGCTACCATCTTGCCATGCCTACAAGGAGCACAAACCAAATCCTTCTCAAGCTTCAACCTCGGCAATCCTCGGACAAGGTCAAGACCACTCAAGCGGGAAACCAAATCAAAGCTCAAGTGTCCCAACCGCCTATGCCATTTCCACAAATCAGAAGAAGGACCGGCTATCAAACAACGAGCAGGACCCAAAGAACGAGAGAAATCAGCCACGAAAATCGACCCTCGGGGATGATCATACGGACAAGATCACCTCGAGAATCAAGCAAACGAGACTCGCCAGACTTGAAACGCACCTCAAAACCCTCATCAAGCAACTGAGACACCGAAAGCAAATTGAAACCCAAAGACTTCACAAGAGCCACTCTCTTCAACGTTACCCTGTCACTCACATGCACAACACCCTCTGACAGCACCCTTTCTCGTCCATTGTCCCCAAGTGTGATGTACTGCTTTTCCTTCACTAGGGTGAGGCTGGAGAACCACTTTTTATCTCCGGTCATGTGTCGAGAACACCCGGAGTCGATCAACCAAATGTTCTCCAAGCCTCCTGCCTGTAGTCAGAAACAAGAACGAGAGTGAGCTAGCGACTCGACACTGGGGTTAGCACAAAGAAAGTTAAACCAGTGTCGAGCCATCTGCTCAAAGCAGGGGTTAGCGAAAATCATTCCCTTGCCACCAAACTTCCCATGTCCCATGGGAGGAGTACGAGCACCACGAGGAGGAAAACGTGGTCCGTAGTTCCTCTGGAACCCAATGCTGCGATCATCTCCCCTAAACCCGTACTGAGGACGAGTAGGGGGGCATCCAGCAAAGCCACCACGAGCCCGACCAAACCTCTCACCAGCACGCACACCATCATCTCTCCTAGCAAACCTCTCACCACCACCTCTCTGTGGGAACCTCGCTAACACTCCTCACATTTCCCACACCCCGTGGAAGTGGCACTCTAGGCTCGGGAATACCGCGAGACCGGCGATACATATCCTGGTTTGCTTGCTTCCTAGCAAGCCTCTCATCCCTCTTCCTCTTGTAGCAAAACTCGCAAGATGCCTCTCCTTGCCACGGTACTCACACCCGAAGGGGATGGGTTTTGGTTTTGGCTCTGGCTTCTCTCTAGGCTTCTCACCCTTCTCACCCACAAACTTCACCGGTTTCTGGAAATCATTTGTCTTAGGTGGGAATTTGGGAGGATCTTGGGTTGTGTCAAGCTTGTTGCAAAGGTGGTTTGGCTTTGGTGTGAAAGAGTTCTTGGGTGCTTTTGGAAGTGGGACTTGGATGTCTCCAATCACCTCAAACTCGGGGTTAGACTCAACACATTTCTCATACACACTCTCCCCACTGTTCTCTCCCACTTTCTCACCCAACTTCTCAAACCCCAAACCACGACCATCGGCTCTCTTGAACTCCTCAATCATGATTTTCAATTGAGGTTCCCGCCCGTACAACCAACCCAACACCTTCCTCAAATAGTCATTCTCCTCATAGATGACATCCAAACGGGAAGTAAGTTCAAGATTGCGCAAAGTAACCTCATCACAGCTAGTGCATGCATTGACAACAGGAGATTTCAAAGATGCTTCCAAAGAGCTAATAGTAGAACGAGCATCTACAAGCTTAGCATGCATAGTAGGACATGATTTACAAGCACCAAGCAAAGTGGGTCTAGCCTTAAGCTCATCATATTCAGTCCTAAGAGCATCTAGTTTAGCCAAAGTGGAAGCATTCTTTTCGTTAAGCAGTTTGATCTCATTCAACCAAGCATCACACTCAACACATTCAACATCATCAGGAGTAGTAGGAGCAAGTTTCAAAGAGTCATTCTCTAGTTTCAATTCAAGCAATTTTGACTCTAGTTCTCCTAGTTTCTCACTAGCATTCTCAAGTTGTGCCCTAAGATCTTCCCTCATCTTTTTGGCATCTCTAAGCACACTATCACGGTTGTCAAGCAAGCCATTCAACCTAGCAATCTCAGCAAGCAAAGAGTCGGGGTCACGGTTTACCTTATCCTCCGAGTCGGAGTCGCTGTCTTCCTTCTCATTCTTCTTGCTGCTTGAGCTATGGGCCATGCCACAAAAGCCTTCAAGCGCCACACAGCTCAGCCCGCTGAGGTTCTGGGTTGCACTCTTCTTGCCATTGCGCCTCCCGGCGTCTTCATCTTCGCTGCTTGAGCTTGACTGCTCCTCGCTTGAGCTTGAGTCAACGTCACTCGCACCGGCCACCATCGCTCTTGCCTTGTTGTTCTTGTAGCCTCTCTTGCTCGGTCGCCGCTTATCCTTGTCCTTGCTCTTGGACTTGTTGAAGTGCTTGCCCTTGGAGGAGTACTTGTCTTCACGCCTCGGGTGCGCCTTGTACTCGTTCACCTTGTACTTGTTCTCCTCCGCTTCCGGGCACTCGGCGATGAAGTGGCCACGCTTGCCACACTTGTAGCACGTCCCCGAGCTCCGCCTTGCGTTCCTCCGACTCTCATGTAGTCGATCAAACCTCCTTGAGAGCAAGGCCGCCTTCTCCTCGCCCGGCACATCAAACTCCTCATCCGGAATGGACATAAGAGAAGACAAGAAAAGCTCGTCGACGGGAAGGGTTAGATTTGCTCTTTGATCCGCCCACAAGAGCAAGACTATGGTCGGTCGAGCCCTCATGCTTGGATTGCAACTTCCCGTCAACCTCGGTCGACTTGAGCTTAGAAAAGAGGTCATCCAACTCAATAGTCAAATAATGTCCGGACTCCTTGATGGCCTCAACCTTAGCACCCCAAACATTTGGGTCCAAGACATGCAAGAGCTTCAAAGCCTGATCATGCTCGGTGTAAGGAAAATCCCCAACATTAGCTTTCATGTTGTTCACGATGGCGGTGAACCTCTGAAACATCGCATCAATGTCCTCACCGGGAAGTGGAGTGAAATTCTCATATTGCATCCGGTAAGAGACAAAGAGGCGAGCCTTCACATGGTTATCACCACCGTGAGCAACCAACAACTTCTCCCAAATTTGCCAAGCAAGATTCAAATGGCGAACACGCTCAAACTCGGATCACACAAGCTCGGACCAAGTGATCACCGGCTTTTGCATTAGCCTCATACTTGGCCTTAGCACCGGCATCGGTCACCATAAGAGTATGGATGTTGACCGGAATAGCATAGGTCTTGTCAAGCACAATGAAATCCAACAGCTTCCCACGAAGAAAGATCATCATACGAGCCGCCCACTTGTGGTAACCTTTGCCATCGAAGTGCGGCGGACCGCCCCGCTCAACGTACGCCATCTTAGGATTCGAGACTTGTCAAAGTCGCAAAGAATCCGGCACCAAGCTCTGATACCAATTGAAGGATCAGATGGCGACTAGAGAGGGGGAGTGAATAGGAGCCGGTAAAAATTCTTTCAAAAGAACCCGGCCTATACCCTAGTCAAACCCCGGTCAAACACGAGTGATGGATCGAATCTCACACCAATCGCCAAGACCACGAGGTTATGGATCAACCTCTAGTCCTAGGAACGATTCCTTGAAGCACATGCGGAAGCACTAGAAAGGGAAGGGAAGAATCGAACCAAGAAGCAAAGCACACGAGCTCGGCGGACCGTCCGGCCGGGAGGGGCGGACCGTCCGCGCGAGCCTCGCGGGACCGTCCGACCCGAAGCCGCGGACTATCCGCGTGAGCCCGGTGGACCGTCCGGCCCTACGCCGCGGACCGTCCGTTAAAGCACACGAAACAACCGAAGCAACCCGAGAAAAACGGACCGTCCGCCAAGGCCGGGGCGGACCGTCCGCGCCACCCACGGACCGTCCGCAAACCGGCGCAACCAAAACCAAAAGCCAAACCGGATCGAAAGCAAGGACGCGCAAGAACACGACGAACACGCAAGGAACGAGGCCACCGGCGGACCGTCCGCGACCCCCCCCCCCCCGCCCCGGACCGTCCGCGCCGCGCGGACGAACAGAAACAGCCCGACCCCGAAAGTCAACTACCCCAAATCATCATCGGATTTCCCAAACGGTTGAAGCTATGGAGACAAGGGTTTGGGGACTTGAAAAGCGTCACACAAGGATACTATAGCCCAAAAATCTTGCCTCCTAACTCCCTAAATCACCGGGAATCGCGAATCCTTTGAGCACCACCAAAAGCTAGAGAACCGAACGAAAAACTTCGAATCCAAGTGGTTTCCGGCGTTTGAGGGCACAAGATCAATCACAAAGATGCACGAGACATCTATCCATGTATCCCTCAAAGAAATCCGGGGAGAAACCCACTCAAATCCGCGGAATCAAACCGGGAACAAAAGCACAAAAACAAGCACAAAAAGGCACGAAAACACAACCCCGAATCTTCTATACAAACTAGGAGAGATTCACAAGGTCTAGCATGCCCCCCTAGCATCCATCCCTCTCAACAAATCTCTCATGAAGCTCTCATGCTAGCCTATAGAAAATGGAAGAAAAATAGCTACGAAAATGAGAAAGAGGAGGGGGAAATGAAACCCTAAGTCGCGGAGGAGAGAGAGCCATCCACACACACTCATGGCTTATATATCAGGTCCCGCCGGAGTGGTAAATGACTCGACTACCCCTAACTAAACTACTGGCGATACAACCCACGTAGGGGCATTTAGGTAATGTTTGTGGGTCTTGCCATCGGACGGCCACGCCTTTGCCGCACCCCGCGTCCTCCCGACGCAAGCCATGTGATCCCGCCGCGTGTCCTCCGCCTCGAAGCTTCCCGACACGCCCGGATCCCGTCTCCGTCGTGTTGGGCCCTCGGACTTGGTTTTGAGGCCCAAACCAAGAAACCGTCCGCCGAGGGTTTTGTGGGCAAACGACCAAACCCCGCGTGCTCGGTCCGGCCTCCCGCCAAACCACTTGACTTGACCGCCACCGTGCACCGGCTCGTCTGTCCATGACTTCGTCTTGCTCGTGTCGCCACCATGTGGCCCGCACCCAGTCCCGCTGTCCACCGGGTCCCTCGAACCGAGCCTACTTGTCTCTCCATCTCCCGGAGGCCCCTCAAGGCCGAAGACCTTTCGCGCCCGTTCTTCACCTGCAACAACACGAACTAGGCCGCAGCCTACACCTGCGCACTAAGCCAAGAGTCAGTCCAACACCCGTTGTCAATCACTCATCACTGAGGAGCAGTCATCCATCGACCACTGGGACGCTCCTGGTCCTCATAGGGTGGCGATAACGAATTGTTATGTTATTAATAGCACGACAATCTACACACATACGCCATGAACCATCTTTCTTAGGCACAAGTAACACAGGAACCGAGCAAGGACTAAGAGACTCACGAATGTAACCCTTATCAAGTAACGCCTGCACCTGGCGCTGAATCTCTTTTGTCCGATCCGGGTTTGTATGATACGGGGCGCGGTTTGGAAGCTAGGCACCGGGAATGAGGTCAATCCGGTGCTCAATGCCACGAAGTGGTGGGAGACCCGGTGGCAAGTCTTTGGGAAAGACATCGGCATACTCCCGCAAAAGGTTAGCAACCGCGCGGAATATCCACATATGGTGCATCATCAAGGGAAGCAAGCACACTAGAGCATACAAGTGCATAGCATGGCAAAGGAGCATCTCGAATATCATCAAAATCAGCACGTGTAGCAAGTAAAACAGGAGCATTCAACTTAATTTCAGATTTATCAGAAGTGGAGGGTGATGGTTCTCGTTGTTTAGCCATTTTAACGGCTCTAGCAAGATCATGAGATGTAGTAGCGGTGCATGGTGTAGTGGAGACAAAGCCGGTGCTGCCGAAAAACGAGGTCGCGGCGGCGTACAACATAGTCGAAGTAGAGCATGTGCGACCAGGTGACGAGTAGTCACGGTGGACGGCATAGTTGAGGTAGAGTCCGCCGACCACGTGACGAGTACTCACGACCCACAGTTGAGGTAGAGCCAGTACGACCGGAAGATGATGTCGCGGCGGTGCACAGCGTGGTGGAAGTAGAGCGAGTACGGCCGGAAGACAAGTAGCCCTAGGGCATAGCGTACTTGAGGAAAAGCTAGTGCAACCTGACGACAAGCCGGCGTTACCGAGAGTTGATGTAGTTGCACTTGTGTTGATGCAGCCGCATGGTAGTTGTACTCACGTACGTTGCTTGTGTGCATCAAGCATTGATCTTGGAGCTCCCTTCGTAGCTTGACGGTGTGCGGATAGAAAAACTCAAGCTAATTGAAATCTTGGCCGCCCAAAAAATAGGGCAGCAGAAGTTTTGCCTCAGCTCTGCTCCATGTGCGTGTAGTAATCATTGCCTTTGGTTTGATCTAATCTTTGATCTGCCAGAGAACGAGCACTATTCGGTGACAGAGAAAGTGCATGGCACAATCTGCTGGACTCTGTTTTGACGCGATGGAAAACACGAGGTGCAGATTGTAGCCTCCCGAAGGCTGAGATGATGAAATGAACAAACAGCGCGACGTGGGGGTTGAAGAAGGACGCTCAGAATCGATGCAGTCTTCTGTATGCACTCGTGTCCAACAACATGTGTCGTGGCCAAAATCTAGGGCCAAAGCGCGCATGTGGACAGCACGAAGACGCAGCCATCGTGGAGAACAAGGTCGTCGACGATCGACCGAGCCGCGGAAGATGTGCCCGCCGCGATGTCTTCCTTCGCCTAGACAATCTCCTGCAAGCTCTAGGCCTCCCAACGACGATGAGGCCTGGGCAGGGCACCGACACGTCGGGCGGTGGCGGTGGTGATGAAGCAGTAGGTGCAACCGAAATCCACCAGAGCACGCACCGCGGTGTTGGCCACCATGACGCCTAGGTGCATGGTCGTGGATGTCGTGATGCCGGTGGGGGCGTTGAGAGAGACGCGCGACTCCTCTGGGTCGGCGTACCGTCGTCAATCTCCAGGAGGTAGATGCCTTTCATGGAGCACTCCTTGAGGTGCTCCATAGAGTACTTGGCCGGGCAATTGTAGCAAAGGCTGACTTCATGAAGCTGGGCCATCTCCTCCGCTGTAAGCCGCGTGAAACGCATTGCTGGGGCGGGGCGCGGCCGCTACAGAGCCGCCGGGGTGGATGGGGGCACTGGTGTGGGTGTGGGCACCAGGGTGGTCGGCGCCGGTGCGGCCGGGTGAGGACGCGCGCCGGAGTGCGCGTCGCGGGCCATCCGCCACCGGTTGTATGTTCGACTGCTAGGTTCGGCGCTCTTAGGAGTGGGATAGGCCCATGGCGTCCTCCAAGGTCACCGGGCGGTGCAGTTCGACGTCGATGCGGAGGGAGTCGCCGAGGCCAGCGGTGTAGATGGCGATTTGCTGCTGCTCGGTGACGCCGTCGCAGCGAGCCAGGAGCATGAGGAATTGGTCTTGGTAATCGTGGACGGAAACGACGCGTTGTGTGTCGGGGGCCCGAAACGGCGATTCACATGGTCGATGAAGCATTCCCAGGTTGGCAAGCCATGGTTACGCTCCAGGCGGAAGTACCATTGTTGTGCGTCGCCATCCAAGTAGAAGGCGGCATACCAGACCTTTTCTTCCTCCGGCATGCGCCGCCCAGAAAACTAGTCACAACAGTGGAACCAGGCGACGAGATTGGAGTTGTTGTTGTACTTGGGGAAGCACAACTTGTGGGAGGCCATCGGGGCTGGGCCGTCGGGGCCGTCGCCGGTGACATCCTTGCCTTTGGGGCCGAAGGAGGAGCCGTCGCCCACCACCTCAAATCGGACCTTGTTGACCGCGACGTGAAGGCGGGCCTGATTTACCTTAATGGTGGAGGCGTTGGCCACCAGGGTGGTGATAAGCTACTTCAGCTTGTTGAGGTGATGTCGCCCATAGTTGGAAAAGTAGGGGCGGATGCAACAACGCGTGGGTAGGTGGATTGTGCGGCAGAGCAGATGGAGGTTGTGGTCCGCGGTGGCGTCGACGGGCAGCGGCAGCAGCACGGGGACTGGGGAAAAGTGAGGCGGCGGAGGTGGGAATCCCGCGGCGGCGCAAGGGGCGGGGATGGGTGGGTGCGGCCGCGGCGCGGGGGAAGTAGATGGCTCGAAAACCAAATGTTATGGGAGGGGGGAAGATTAGCTTTATTGATATGAAATCACAACGAATCTTAACAAAATGGCAGAGATAGAGTTGTTTCGCCCTCCGAAGAGGCTCTAAATCTAAACTAAATCTCTACTTGACTATCTCTAAGCCCGGGTGGTTTATATTGTACCACCGGCACCGGCAAACTACTTTCCCTATCTCTAAGCAATTTTTCTTATCCAACTTAATAAACGCTAATTTCCCTCTCCTAGCCTAACTAAACTGTAGCCGGTGCCTGCTTGTGCCGGCTGAACTTCCGGCCGATGAAGGCGTCCACAACATTTCGTACTTTACACGTTTTCAAATATTCAAAGAAACTTGTTTGTTCGAAAAAAAAAGTTTGTTTGTGTTTGCAAATATAGATTAAATATCGAAAGGCGAAGTTCAAACACCTTAGCATTATCAAATATCAGGAAACTTGGTTTTTTTTTTTTGCAAACTTATCAACAAAATTCAGCTATTCAATCTATTTCCAGACAGTTTTGATACCTGATTGTTTCTGAGCTTTAATCTTTGCACTTCGTCGGAGAGTTCGGTGATGCTGGAAATTTCCACAAAATGTGTCGGTGTCTGCAAATATGCTGAACCATTATAATTTTTTTTGGCCATACCTTTGCTGCAATTGGACAATATATGATTGCAATTCCTTTTCTCTAACAAGCCCTCCAGAAGACTGCAGACATATCAAACAGTTAGTGTGCAACTTCATGTTTGCCTCGCGTGAGAATTAGATTGATCGATGACTGCTCAGCTCTTTCTAAGGTTCCCATGCCAGGTAAAATCTGAAAACAAAACGAGATTACAAGCCAGACTCAATGTTACACACCTGATATGAACTACTTGTACTTGCTTTAGAATCATCTGTTAAACAACAGCCCCAGGCATAACATTAGTAAGGATCAAATTTTCACAGAAGCTCAAAATAAACCAATGTATTCATACACACCAGATGTTTCCTCAATTGAAGAAATCAGCCTACTTAATACTTCCTGCCAAAACAACAACAAAAAAAAATGTAAAAATGCTAAAAATAATTTCTATTTAAATTAAATGATGAACATATTAATCCAATACCTTTTGCATAGTATTTTGCTGGATCAAGAATTGCAATGTTGGAAGAATTGCAGATGACTTGAGATTTGAGCATGTTGCTCCAATTGGTAGATTTGTCCTGCTGCTGCTGCTGCAGGCTGATGTAGGTACCTAATAAAATTACACTCAACAAATGAGTGTTAAAACATTAAAACCTAGAGTCTAGAGCAGCACTATAACATTTCAGTGGCACCCATGCACGTTGATACTCATGTCAAGCAGTATAACGTACAATACACAACAACATAGCAATATAAAGTACAATACAACTACAAATTAAATGGCATGCCCACGAGAATTGTATCAAATGCAATAGGAGCATTTTCAAACAATATTAGCATAATCCAATATCAGGAGAAAAAACATTCCTTATGCTGTCTGAATGGTTACTCGTAGTAAAGGATAAGCAGATGTATGAACTTTGGCAAGGTGGAAAAGAAGTTCGGAACAACACATTCATTCAGAATATAAAGGATCTTCCAGAATTTGGGAAATAAAGTACAATGGAGGGATGTTAATGTTAGGGACCTAGAGGGCCCGGATAGGCCTTATGGGCCACGGGGGGCAAAGCCGGCCTAGAGAAGAGCTCGTGGTACTGTTCAAATACCTACCCGAGGGGGTACTGCAGCGTGGCAGCCGCCGCCCATCTACCTAAGGTAGGGATTAGGAAGGAATTTGATATTAGGATGGTAAGTTAGGGTTTCTTGAGAATCAAGTCATGTCTCCTTTATATAATTGAGGGCCCATTGTACTAAATTAAATTAGATAAAGAATTAAGGGACGAAACCATAAAGTTCACGAGAACGAGTAGCCACCCTCCTCCAAAGGGGGTAGCCAAATTCTATCGGTTAAGTACTAACAACATCACAATTTGTTCGGGCGTCATAGGATGTATAATTATTTTCTGACCCTTAAACATGAGAGAATAATGATTCGAACGACCATGATGCAAGCTATCGGTATCATATTTCCAAGGTCTACCAAGTAACAAAGAACATGCTTCCATAGGAACAACATCACAATCAACATAATCAGAGTAAGCACCTATAGAAAAAGGAACACGCACCGAGCGTGATACTCTAATTTTGCCACCATCATTAATATAGCCAAATTGTTACAGCTGCCGCTATCGATGATGATGCGAATCGACCGCTCCCCGCACAACACCCTTCGTATGGAACGCAGTGTGTCGCTGATTCTTCTCGGTACCGGGGCGACCTATGTACTAAGAACATGCTGCACAACAAGACTCTCGTACCTATCGGCGTCCCCCGGATTGACATGTATGTCCGTCTTAGCTGCATTGTCAGTGGCAAGCAAAGTATGTTCAAGTTCTTCTGAATCACTAGCTGAAGAGTACTCACCATTGTCATGAATGAGTAATGTGCGTTTGTTCGGACAGTCCCGAGCCACGTGGCCACGTCCGCTGCAACGAAAACACGTGATATCCCGTGTACGACCTGTGGTGGATGCTGCGCCTGTGGATGGAGTGGTGCCTGTGGCTGGGGTGGCTCCTGCCTGCGTAGCTGGCTTCTCACGCGGTGTAGGTGTGGATGGCGCAGGAAGAGCAGGTGCTGAACTGGACGACGAATTTCTACCTGCAAAAGTGTTAGAATATGTCCTCGAGCGGCGTCCCTGCACTTCACGCTCAGCTTTGCAAGCAAACTCAAATAATTGGGTCATGTCAACATATTCTTTATAATCAAGGATGTCCTGAATTTCGCGGTTCAAACCACCACGAAAGCGTGCCATTGCAGCGTCGGGTTCCTCCAATATACCACAACGAATCATACCTTTTTGCAACTCCTAGTAATAGTCCTCAACAGACTGAGAACCTTGCAGAAATCGCTGCGTTTTGTTAAGCAAATCATGAGCATAATATGGAGGCACAAAGCGATGTCGCATAGCAGTTTTTAATTGCTCCCAAGTGGTCGGAACAGCAGTAGGATTTTTATTCTTATACTCACACCACCAAATTAAAGCAAAATCAGTAATCTCACTAATGGCAGCCTTAACTTGAGAGGTAGCAGCAATATCATGACATGAAAATTTTTCTTCAACCTCTAACTCCCAGTCAAGATATGCAGCAGGATCGTATTTGCCATTAAAGGGTGGAATTTTAAATTTGATTTTAGAGAAGGAGTCGTTACCGGCCGGGCGACGTGGTACACGGCGGGCTTTGCCGTGGCGGTCGGCATCCTCCCGCTTATCGTCACCCACACATCCTTGGGCCACCAAATCGGTTACCACCGTGTTCAATGCATCGAGTCGTGACACGATGGCGTCGAGCGTCGTCTTGGTGGCTGTCTGCGCGAGGTCGAGCTGGTCGAACTGCTCGTTGGCCGTAGTAACTGTGGAGTCCATTCGTTCGTGCATGGTCTTGATGTTGGTGACAAGGCCTTCAATCTCAGTACGCATGTCCTGCAACTCTTTCTTGTCGGTGGCGCCTGACATGGTTAGCGCAAACACATAAACAAAACGACAACAAAAGCAGGTGTGGAACGGCTCACAAGGCGCTCAAACTAGTGTTGTTATCAAATTCTTATCCATTCTTACCAGCACACAAGGGCGACCTGCAACCAACCGGTGGAACTCACGAAAGATTGGAGGAGCGATTGCCTGGAGAAACAAAATCTGCTCGTCGTAGAAATATGTGGAGTTCTGGGAAGGCTGCACTCAATTTGAAGGATTAGCACAATCCAACAATAATGCAAAGCTGAATAATAGTGCTAAAACACGATCAAATGCTACTGGTAACAAGTGAAACCGAAAAGGAAGTGAAAAGATGGAGGGGTGCACCTCTTTTCTTTTTTTTATTTTTTTCCGAATTTTTTTAATTTTTTTTCAAGGTATCCTCGAGATATCGGTCAGGGACTGTCCCTGAGGGCCCCTGCGTCTCGTTGGTAGTCATGAAGACTTGCCGATCAGGAGAGCCAAGGCTGGAGTCACTAGTTGCCACCTCTCTCAGAGTGTGCTCCCCAGCAGGGGCAAGCGGTGTTCCCTCCTGGAAGGGAAGTGAGTCGAGGTAGGCGACGCAACGTGAGTTCCCTCCTGTCAGGTCTGCGGGCTTGCGGTCTGGCCAGTAGGCGAATCTCTCGGCGGGTGTAGATGTTATGACAGGCCGGAAGCTGGTCCTGACAGGGGTTGCTCTGTAGTATTGTTCTCGGACTCGGGCTCATCAGGGTCCGACCCGAAGTCGAACTCATAGGAGGAGTCCGAGTGGAAGCCGGAGAGAGGGTTGGAGTCTGAGTTGTAGCCGGGGACAGTGTTGGAGTTCGAGTCGTACTCGGGTATGATCTCCTTGCCGGCCCGGCGAGCAGTGGGAGCCTTCGCGTGGGCCCTGCTGGCGATGCGAGGGCCGCACGTGAAGCGCTCACGGAGTGGGGAGTCCGCACGCGATGGCTGGGTAGCCAACTCGCATACGATAGCCCACGGGGACGTCGAGTTCGAGTTGGAGTCGGATCCAAGCTCGAAGTTGGCGTGTTGGTTGTAGAGCGAAATTTTGCCGAACTTTCCAGCGAGATTGCCCGTGACTACTTCGGGGAGCGTCATGAGCCCGGTCTCCGGGTTGGGCGGCATGGCGAGGCGGTGTTGGAAGGATCCGGCGTCGTCGGCAGTGCAGACCCAGGAGCTGAAGACAAAGGTGTTGCCGCGGTTGAAGGCGACGGTTGGCTTGGTGAAGATGGAAGCCATCGAGTTCGCCATATGATCTTCGATGAGATCCCCTACCTGGTGCGCCATCTGTCGGTGTTTTACACCGGCAACCTACTAAGGGGAGTACCCGAGGTAGATGAATGTGGCCTCGCTGAGATCAGTAACTCGAAGGAAGAGACACGTGGCACACAATTTAGACAGGTTCGGGCTGCGAGGTGCGTAATACCCTACGTCCTATATGCTGCGTAGCTATGGATTGATTGGATGTGATTACAAGATGTGCGTAATCTCAGAGAGAAAGGTCCCTGCCTCGCCTTATATAGTCCGGGAGGCAGGGTTACAGGTCGGTTTAGGGAGAGAGTACTAGTCGGTACGTCTGGGAGTCCTCTACACAATACATGGTATGTATAGCTTCCTATCCGAGTACTTCTCCACCGTAGTCCTTGCGCCTCACGCCATCAGGTACCGTGCGGCACAAGTTGGGTAGTCCCAGGGGCCCACCGAGTAGTCGGTCCTAGTACTCACCGAGGTAGTGGGCCCAGGGAGGTTCATACGACAGAATGGGAGCCGATAAACATTCTATTCAAGAATTCGGCCTATGAACCCAATTTCACTCATGCACCTCCACAAGCTTCTCTTGCCAAGTCCACGCAGCCACTGTAGTGCTACTGGACCTAGGAGCAAGACCCAACCAATAGCCACGAGACACACCCAGCAGAAACACACACGACACGGCTGCTGGCAGCCCAAACCAGTCAGGCCGGTTTCTGAAACCGGTCAGACCGCTTCTGTTGGACTTAGCCTCACACAAGCTGGGGAAACCGGTCAGACCGGTTTGGCAAACTGGTCAGGCCGGTTCTGTCCAGAAACTCCCCAAAAACCCTTTCGAGAGAAAACCCGCATCAAGAACCTCTCCTCCTTTGAAGAAGAACATCCACAGCACGATAGGAACTTTCTCTCTCAAAAAATCTTCACGACCGCCCACAGGGCTAAACCAGTCAGACCAGTTTGGGAAACCGGTCAGACCGGTTTTGCTTCGATAGACGGGAAGAACTCAACCCGCGGGAAAAACTCAAACCTTCAAGCGATCGATCTCCTGATTCATTCCACGGATCAAAGTGAGACTTTGAGGATAGTCGGGGTACCTCGTGGGCTACCCTTGGCTACAAGCTCGGTCCCCAAAACCCACTCAATCAAGAGGAATCGAAAGTCAACCCTCAAGAACACCTTCACATGAAAACCACCGAAAACACCCAAATCGAAGCCGTTTCGGAGGGTTTGTTGGATCAACATCACCAAGCAAAGAGGCACAAGGCTCTCATACGTGACATCCAACAAGAAACACTCAAAAAACACCCTCAAAACTTCCCCACGAAAAATCCAAGAAAAGGCTCCGAAAATCACCAAAAAGGAAAAACGGGAGGAACACAACCAAGCCTTGAGGAACCACGCCGAATCATCTATACATACCATGAAAGGCTCGTACAAGGTCTAGCTTCCGCCTGATCATCCTTCCCTCTAACAAGATATCACCATGAAGCCCTCCAACTAGTCATATAGAAATCATAAGGAAAATAGGAAGGGAAAATAGGAAAACCAAATGAGCTAGGGTTCCAAGAGATGGCTGCCATCCTCTCACCACTTGGGTTAAATGGAGGCCAGCCCAAAGACTAAAACACCCCTAAAGCCTAAACTAAGATACACGCCTACCAAGGGCACATTGGGAATTTGTCTTTGTAGCACCATCGGACGGATGCCCGGCGACCGCACTTCGCGTAGCCTCGATGCAAGCCTTGCGATCCCGACGCGTGTCATCCGCCTCGAAGCTTCCGGCGCCCTACAATCCCAAACCGGTTAGACCGGTTCTCTAGACCGGTCAGGCCGGTTTTGGCCTGACAGCCATGCCCGGTCTTCAGCCACGGCTTTGCGGCTCAGCCGAGTAACCCGATGGTTTTCTGGTGAACCACCGCAAACCCCGCAAACTTGATGTAGCCTCCGTCAATCACCACTCATGACTTGGCTCCCATGACGTCCCGGCTCGACCTTGGTTTTGTCGCTCAACCAAGAAACCGTCCTCGACTTCATCTTGCCGTTCTTGCCACCATGCGGTCCACACTTGACCCCGCTGGCCACCGGGTCCCTCGAACCAAGCCTACTTGTCTCCTCCACACTTGGAGGCCTCACCGGCAACGACCTTTCGCGCTTGTTCTTCACCTGCACCAACACCAGTCAAGCTGCAACTTGCACCTGCAATACTTAGCCAAGAATCAGTCCACACAACGTTGTCAATCACTCATTACACCAGGAAGCGACCATTCACCGGTCCTCGAACCACACATGGTCCTCAATCTCCCCCTTGATGAGTGCATTGACAACACACACATTTGGTAGTCAGAGAGAAAAGGAAAATAAAAAATGAATAAAAGAAACTCCAACAAGCGATCGAAAGCCAAGAAAAGGCAAAGAGCAAGATCACTTGAAGAAGACAAGTCTCGGATCCCTTAGGCAAGGGCAACGGCTCGACACATCCGAGAGCACAAATCATCAAAGCATGGAAGAGCTCCCCCTGCACATTTGCATACTCCCCCTGAACAAGTGCCAACTCTGGGCACAAACCGGTCAGGCCGGTTCCCAAAACCGGTCACACCGGTTCCACCAAAACCGGTCAGACCGATTTGGTACAGCAGACCACACCCCCCAAAAGCCAAAAATGCAAAAGAAATGCATAAACTCTCCCTTGACTCTTGGGATAGGTTCTAGGGATGCAATGCAACTTTTCTCCTTTCTTTCTCCCCCTTGTTGCCAATGCATGAATCAAGGCCCAAATTTGAAAATATGCAACATAGAGCTTCTCAAGTATACAAAATTCATCACAAGATCCTACCACATGTCCAATTGAGCAAGTTAGATACTCTACAGCTTCGTAATGACATCAACTTCATGACTACCAAGTTTCACAACCATTGGACGAAGCTAAGATAGAATTGAGCAATTTTGCGAAAATTGTACCCTCTCATGAACAAAGTCCTAAACATGAGAAAAACAGGTCAAAATGGCAAAGCCACACAAACTTCATGCTAGGACAACCATTCTAATCATAAGACCATCACAAACACCCACAAGCACCTCATGTCATGTCAAAGGCACCGAGCCATGTGCCTACTTCTATATATGAGGCTTCTCATTGGTAGGCATCAAGCAATGGTTTAGCACCCAAAGCAAATTAAACATACCACATATGACATGGGATCACATATTTCAAGAATTTTACATTTCATTTTCAGATTCATATTTGGTACATGAAATGTCTTTACGACAAAAAGGAACTTATGCCCCTGGTGCTGTCACATTGAAGTGGAACATGGGTATACTCCTCACCAAAGTCACTCATGGTGTATGTGATCCAAAGGAGCTGAGAGCAACAACTAGCTGCAGCAACGTACTATGCCTCGGTAGTGGATTGAGAAACACTCGACTGTTTGCGGAAAGACCAAGACACCAAAGAAGATACCAAAAACTGGCAAGTCCCAGAAGTGGACTTCCTATCCAACCGACACCTGGCGAAATCCGCGTTTGAAAAACCATGAAGCGCCAAAAAAGAAGACGCGAGGTATCAAAGGCCGAAGTCGGGAGTGTGATGCAAGTACCTGAATATGCGCTTGACTACTTGTCGATGCAAAGTCCTTGGAGACACTTGAAAACGAGTGCACAGACATACCAAGAACTGGATGTTTGGCCTCGTCGCTATCAAGTAGAGGAGTGACCCAATCATGCTCTGGTACTCCTTCTAGTCCACGTGTTCACCTTCCTCATTCGCATCAAGAGCAGTAGTCGTACTCATAGGCGTCACCATGTCCTTGGAATCCTCCATCTTGAACTTCCTCACAATATCGTTGGTGTACTTAGCTTGGTGCACAAATGTTCCTTCCTTTGATTGCTTGATTTGTAGCCTGAGGAAGAACGACAACTCACCCATCATGCTCATCTCAAATTCCCTGCTCATATCATCTCCAAACCTTGAAACAAGAGAGTTAGATGAGCCACCAAAGACAATATCATCCACGTACACCTACACAATCAGGATATCTCTGCCCTGCCTGAGTAAAAACAAGGTCTGATCAACGTTTCCCATCTCAAAACCTCTATCAAACTGGAACCCCCTCAACCTACCATACCAAGCTCTAGGCGCCTACTTCAACACATACAACGCCTTCCTCAACTTGTAGACCCGGTGGGGGTACTTCTCACTCTCAAACCTCGATGGCTGCCTCACATACACTTCTTCCTCCAACACACCATTCAAGAAAGCACTCTTTACATCCATCTGGTGTAACTTGAACCCTTTAGCCACAGAGAAAGCTAGAAGGATCCTGATCGCCTCCAAACGAGCTACGGGAGCAAAGGTCTCCTCATAGTCGATCCCCTCCTTCTGACTGAACCTCTGAGCAACACGCCTTGACTTATTTCTCCCCACTTTACCTTTCTCTCCCTCTGTGTTCTTCCACACCCATTGTCCCAATCGGCTTACACCCTGGGGGAGAGTCAACCAATTCCCAAACCTGATTCCTCTCAAAGTTCTCCAACTCCTCATGCATCGAATTAACCCAATTATGATCAGATAGTGCGTGTCTAATGTCTTTGGGTTCAAAGGTGGCAACAAAAGAAACATGAGCGAAATGAGAATTGTTTGAAACCCTCGATCGTGTAGTACGTTCATTCATGTTGCCGATCATCCTTGAAGCTGGGTGATCCACCTGTACTCACTAGGGAGGTTCTCGCCTTGATGCTATCTCCCCCTCAACAATAGCTTCTCCTTGATCTTAGTTTGTCGTCGTAGGTGTGGGAGAGGGGCCATCCATCACTGTAGTCGAAGTAGTAGGTACATGCTCAGCCGCGGGCACCACAATGCCATCTTCATCATCTCCATGTTCATGCTCCTCCTCCTGAAAGATATCCTCGCCAAGTTCATCATCACCTGCACACTCAAAGACAAGCTGACTACGTGGTTGTGTCTCGTCGAAGGTTACCTTGCAAGTCTCTATGATTTTGTTAGTTTCAAGATTGAGCACACGATATGCTCTAGAGTGAGATGCATAACCAAAGAAAATATCATCGACCGACCTAGCCTCAAACTTGTCCAACTTCTTCCCTTCCTTTAGGATAAAGCACTTGCAACCAAAGACATGGATGTGACTCACATTGAGTGTGCGACCGTGCATCAACTCATAACAAGTTTTCTTCTTATGCACTCTGAGGTAGATCCTGTTTGACACATAGCACGCGGTATTCACCGCCTCAGCCTAGAACCCTCTTGGAGTCCTATTCTCATCAAGCATCGTCCGAGCCATCTCACACAAAGTTCTGTTTTTCCTTTCCACAACACCATTCTGGGGAGGCGTATACGGCCTCAAAAACTGGTGTTCAAGACCCAAGTCATGGCAAAAGGTTTCAATACAAGAGTTTCTGATTTCAAAGCCATTGTCACTGTGGATTTCTCGCATGGCATCTCCGTGCCTCTCGTTCCTCAACCCCAAGACAATATCTCGAACAAAACCAAATGTCTCCCATTTCTTCTCAAAAAAGAACACCCACACATACCGAGAGTAGTCGTCACCCACAACAAGGACATACCACTTCCCACCCGTAAATCACACAGCAGCTGGACCAACAAGGTCCATATGGAGCAGCTCACATGGACGCTTCGTCATCACATCGGTGAGAGGCGGGCGAGAAGAGGCTACCATCTTGGCATGCCTACACGGCGCACAAACCAACTCTTTCTCAAGCCTCAACCGTGGCAATCCTCGGACCAAATTGAGTTTACTCAAGTGAGACAAAAGGTCAAAGCTCAAGTGACCCAACTTGCTATGCCACTTCCACAACTCACTCGAAGAACCAGCCAAGAAACAATGCTCAACACCTGAAGACTGAGAAAAATCAGCTCGAAACACCTGACCCTCGGGAACGACAATACAGACAAGGTCCCCTCGAGAGTTCAAAATCCGAGAACCACCAGGCCGAAACAACACCTCAAAACCCTCATCCAATAGCTGGGACACAGAAAGCAAATTTGACCCAAGAGATTGAACAAGAGCAACACGCATGAGAGTGATCTTGTCACTTACCTTAATCTCACCTTCTGATAGCACACTCCCTCGCCCATTGTCCCCAAAGGTGATGTACCCCTTTGCCATCACCTGGACGAGACTTGAGAACCACCCCTTGTCTCCAGTCATATGCCTCGAGCAACCGGAGTCAATCAACCAAATGTTCTTCATGTCTCCCACCTAAAATTCAAAAACGAGCACGTGAGCGAACAAACGACTCAGCACTGGGTTAGTACCAAAAGAGTAAAACCAGTGCCAAGCCATTTGCTCGAAGTGGGGTTAACAGACTCCAAAGCATCTCTCCTATCAAAGATACCTCCACGAACACCACCCCTGTAGCCACTCTGAGGAAACCAACCCTCTCTACCTGGAGGAGGACCGAAACCACGAAAAGAAGACCATGGGCCGTTCCTCCTCTCCACCTCAAAGCCACGACTCCTCTCATCCCCGTATTGGGAACGAGGGGAAAATGCCTAGCAAACGGACCACTTGCAAACTCTCCAGACCAACCACCAGAACCACGACCTCCTGCAAGAAACAGAGACTCTTCACGAGCACGAAAACCAAACTTCCCCCCTGCTGACTCCAAACCGGTCTAACCGGTTTCACTCCTCCAGCAACACCTCCTACAACCTTTCACTCTCCCCAAGCCGAAACTATTCTCACACTCGCCTTAGCCCTGGGCATCTACACACGAGGCTCAAGTACACCATTGGGAGGGTGGTACTTGTCCTTGTTAGCCCACTCCTTCGCCATTCTCTCCTCACGCTTCCTCTTGAGGAAAAACTCACTCTTGTGACCATCTCTCCCACAAATAGTTACAATGGAACTTCACAACCTTAGGCTTGGGCTTGGGATGGGGCTGTTCATTTGATTTCTCTCCACTCGGCTTCTCAACTAGTTTTTCCTCACTCCCCTTCTCACTCTCTTTCCCAAAGAACACTTTCCAGAAAGTGCTTGTGAATTTGATAGGCTTTTGGAAATCATTTGTGGAGTGAGGGAATATGGGTGGATCTGGATTTGTGTCGAGTTTGTTTAGTAGTGGGTTTGGTTAAGGGACATAGGCATTCTTGTGGTGGGTTTTTGGTGGAGCAAGGATATCACCAATCTTTTCTTCTCCCTCACCACTAGACTCCCCAATCTTCTCCGACCCAAACCCACGCCCATCTTGGCGCTTATAGGTCTCCATCATCATTCTCAACTAGGGTTCATGCCTCGACAACCAACCCAACATTTTTCTCAACTCATCATACTCATCCTGCAAACGATCAACATAATGTGCAAGTTCCAAATTCTTCAAAGTATGCAATTCACAGGTAGAGCAAGAAGTAGGAATTGGTTCTTTTAGCTCAGCCTCAAGAGAAACAATGTAAGCATGCATCTCATCAATTTTTCCATGCAAAACAGGACAAGAAGTGCAAGCTCCTAGCAAAGCAGGTCTAGACTTAAGCTCAGCCACTTCAACCCTAAGCACATCTAGTTCCTCACACTTGGAGGCATGCTTTTCCTTGAACATAGCAAGATCAGCTAGGAAAATAAGACAATCAGCACATTCAACTTCATCAAAAAGAACAGGTGAAGCTTTAATCGAATCAATCTCAAGCTTAGCATCTAGATTCTGTGTTTCTAACTCAGCCACTCTAGTGCTAGCATCCTCAAGCGAAGCCCTAAGATCTTTCCTCATATTCTTTGCTTCTCTAAGCATATCATCACGATTATCAAGCAACAAGCCAAGTCGTTCATTCTCCTAGCGCAAGAAGGGAAGTTCATCCCGTACCTCGTCGTCGGAGTCGGAGTCCGAGTCGCTCTGGTTGCTCTTCTTGCTGTCAGAGCTAAGCGCCATGGTGCAGGAGTGAAGCAGCTCAGCCCGCTCAGGTTCTTTGATGACTTCATGCCCTTGCGACGATCACCTTCATCTTCACTGCTACTCGAGCTCGAGGTGGAGTACGTGGAACTGAGTCGACGTCACTCGCTCCAACCATCGCTCGGGCCTTGCCTCGACTCTTCCTCTTCCTCGATCGTCGCTCGTCCTTGTGCCTGCTCTTGTGGTCGCGTTTGAGTGGTACTTGCCATCCGCCTTTGACTTGTGCTTGTAGTTCTCCCTGTTCTCGACCTTCTTGGGACAGTCAGTGACGAAGTACCCTGGCTTGCCGCACTAGAAGAAAGTCCTCGTGTGTATCCTCATGTTCACCCGGTTCTCGTGCATCCTCTCAAACCACCTGGTTAGCAGTGCCAGCTTGTCCTCTCCAAGCACGGGCTTGCTGCACTAGAAGCAAGTCCTCATGTGTATCCTCATGTTCACGCTGTTCTCGTGCATCCACTCAAACCACCTGGTCAGCAGCGCCAGCTCGTCCTCTTCAAGCACGTCGAACTCCTTATCTGGGATAGTCATCAAAGAGGACAAGGAGAACATCCTGGTGGATGGGTTAGAGTTAGACTTACCTTTCAAGCCATCGATGAGGGTGAGACTATGAGAGTCAGTCGGGCCCTCGATCTTGGCTGTCATACCCCGATCCACCTCCGCCGACTTGAGCTTTGAGAACAGCTCGTTCTCGGTTAGAGTGTCGTACTTCTCTGACTCCACAATGGCCTCGAACTTTCCGCCCGAAATCGTACGATCCAACGAGTGTAAGAGCTTGACGGCTCTATCATGATCATCATACGGGAGCACGTCTACATTGGCCCTCATGTTGTTCAACATAACCGTAAACCTCTGAAACAAGTGATCCATGGTCTCGCCGGGGAGATGAGTGAAGTTCTCGTACTCTCTCCAGTAAGTCGCATACATCCGAGCCTGAACCTGGGCGTTACCAGCATGAGCTTCCTTCAACACCGTCCAAATTCTACAAGCCAAGCTCTCGTGTGCACCCGATCGAATTCGGGCTGACACAAAGCACGAAACAAGTAGTCGACCGCCTTATTGTTGGCTTCGAACATGTTCCTTGATCCTGGAACAAGGAAGCATCCCAAAGGATCTGACCCTTTCCGCGGAGGAACGCTGCCATCCGCTTACTCCACATCTGGTAGTTCTTTCCATCGAAGTGTGGAGGGCCCAAACCCCGTTCCTGGTATGCCATCCTTGGATCTTAGACTGGTTAGAGTCAATCAAGACATGTAACCAGCTCTGATACCACTTGAAGGACCGAAGCGGCGAACCAGAGAGGGGGGTAGTGACTGGGAGCCGATAAAAATTCTATTCAAGAGTTCGGCCTATGAACCCAATTTTACTCGTGCACCTCCACAAGCTTCTATTGCCAAGTCCACGCAGCCACTGGAGTGTTACTGAACCTAGGAGCAAGACCCAACCAACAACCACGAGACACATGTAGCGGAAACACACACGACACGGCTTCTGGCAGCCCAAACTGATCAGGCCGGTTTCTGAAACCGGTCAGACGGCTTCTGTTGGACTTAGCCTCACACAGGCAGGGGAAACCGGTCAGACCGATTTGGCAAACCGGTCAGGCCGGTTCTGTCCAGAAACTCCCCAAAAATCCTTCCGAGAGAAAACCTACCTCAAGAACCTCTCCTGCTTTGAACAAGAACACCCACAGCACGATAGGAAATTTCTCTTTCAAAATCTCTTCACGACAGCCCACAGGGCTAAACCGGTCAGACCGGTTTGGGACACCGGTCAGACCGGTTTTGCCTGGACATTCGGGAAGAACTCAACCCGCGGGAAAAACTCAAACCTTCAAGCGATCGATCTCCTGATTTATTCCACGGATCAAAGTGGGACTTTGAGGATAGTCGGGGTACCTCGTGGGCTACCCTTGGCTACAAGCTCGGTCCTCAAAACCCACTCAATCAAGAGGAATCAAAAGTCAACCCTCAAGAACACCTTCCCATGGAAACCACTGAAAACACCCAAGTCGAAGCTGTTTTGGAGGGTTTGTTCGATCAAGATCACCAAGCAGAGAGGTACAAGGTCCTCATACGTGACATCCAACAAGAAACCCTCAAAGAAACACCCTCAAAAATTCCCCACGAAAAATCCAAGAAAAGGCTCCGAAAATCACCAAAAAGGAAAAACGAGAGGAACACAACCAAGCCTTGAGGAACCACGCCGAATCATCTATACATAGTATGAAAGGTTCATACAAGGTTTAGCTTCCGCCCGATCATCCTTCCCTCTCTCAAGATCTCACCATGAAGCTCTCAAGCTAGTCCTATAGAAATCCTAAGGAAAATAGGAAGGGAAAATAGGAAAACCAAATGAGCTAGGGTTCCAAGAGATGGCTGTCATCCTCTCACCACTTGGGTTACATGGAGACAAGCCTAAAGACTAAAATACCCCAAAAGCCCAAACTAGGATACACGACCACCAAGGGAACTTTGGGAATTTGTCTTTGTAGCACCATCAGAGGGATGCCTGGCGACCGCACTTCGCGTAGCCTCGACGCAAGCCTAGCGATCCCAACGCGTGTCCTTCGCCTCGAAGCTTCCGGCGCCCTGCGACCCCAAACGGTCAGACCGGTTCTCCAAACCGGTCAGGCCGGTTTCGGCCTGACAGCCACGCCCAGTCTTCGGCCTCGGCTTTGTGGCTCAGCCGAGTAACCTGATGGTTTTCTGGTGAACCACCGCAAACCCCGCGAACTTGATGTAGCCTCCACCAATCACCACTCATGACTTGGCTCACACGAAGTCCCGACTTGACCTTGGTTTTCTGGCTCAACCAAGAAACCATCCTCGACTTCATCTTGCCGTTCTTGCCACCATGCGGTCCACACTTGACCCCGCTGGCCAACGGGTCCCTCGAACCAAGACCACTTGTCTTCTCCACACCTGGAGGCCTCACCGGCAACGACCTTTCGCGCTTGTTCTTCACCTGCACCAACACCAGTCAAGCTGCAACCTGCACCTGCAATACTTAGCCAAGAATTAGTCCACATAATGTTGTCAAACACTCATCACACCAGGTAGCGACCATCCACCGGTCCTCGAACCACACATGGTCCTCAGCTTATGCACGGGTGAGCACCGAGAGTGAGCCATTTCAGGGCTTTTGGTTGTCGGTGCTTCGTTCGCAGGAAGTGTAGGCTAGATAAGTTTCAGTCGAGGTCTTCCGATGGGATTTTCTTTAGTTATTCTAGTCATTCTCGAGCATTTCGTTTGCTCAACCTTGATAGTAACCTAGTCATGGAGACTTGCGAGGTGACCTTCGACGAGACACAAATATGCAATTCGTCTGTCTTTGAGTGTGCAGGTGATGATGAAGTTGGCAAAAAGATCTTTGAGGACGAGGAGGATGATGGTGATGAAGGTGAAGCTCCAGCCACGCATGTATCCTCTACTTCCACTACGACGACTATGGTGCAGGATGGTCCATCCCCTACACCGCCTACGATTCAGCAAGATCAAGTGGAAGCAGCTGCTGAGGGGGAGGTTGTCTTCAGGCGAGAGGCACCGAGGCACGTTCAACTTGATCATCCACCCTCAATAATCATCGACGACATCAATGAGCGTACGACGCAATCGAGGTCTAGAAATGCTTCTCACTTTGCTCATTCAGCTTTTGTTGCTACTTTTGAACCGAAAGACATTGAACACGCTCTGTCTGATCCTAATTGGGTGAATGCCATGCATGAGGAGTTAGAGAGTTTTGAGAGAAACCAAGTGTGGGAGTTAGTGGAGCCACCGCCAAATTGCAAACCTATTGGGACAAAATGGGTGTGGAAAACAAAGAGGGAGAAAGTGGTGATGTGGTGAGGAACAAGTCGAGGTTGGTTGCTCGGGAGTACAGTCAGAAGGAGGGGATAGACTATGAGGAGACATTTGCCCCTGTAGCCCATTTGGAAGCAATTAGGATCCTTCTAGCCTTTTCTGTGGCTAAAGGGTTCAAATTGTACCAAATGGATGTGAAGAGTGCCTTCTTGAATGGGTTTTTAGAGGAGGAAGTTTATGTGAAGCAACCAACGGGCTTTGAAAGTGTCGAGTTTCCCCACAAGGTGTATAGGCTGAGAAAAGCGTTGTATCGGCTGAAACAAGCTCCCCGTGCTTGGTATGGCCGCTTGAGGGGGTTCTTGTTCAACAAGGGGTTTGATATGGGCAAGGTTGATAAGACTCTTTTTCTCCTCAGGCAGGGTGATGATATCCTAATTGTTCAGGTGTACGTGGATGATATTGTCTTTGGTGGCTCGTCTCACTCTTCGATTGTGAAGTTTGCAGAGGATATGAGCAAAGAATTCGCGATGTCTATTATGGGAGAATTGCAGTTCTTTCTCGGGCTTCAGATCAAGCAGGCAAAGGAGGGAACCTTTGTGCAACAGGCCAAATACACGAAGGACATCCTCAAGAAGTTCAAGATGGATGAGTCTAAGCCCATGTTGACACCAATGAGTACGACTACAGCGCTCAACGCAGACGAGGACGCAAAGCCCGTGGACCAGAAGGAGTACCGGAGCATGATCGGCTCCCTCATGTACTTGACGGCGACGAGGCTGGACATCCAGTTTTCTGTGTGTCTGTGACAACCCGCCCAGGAAAGTACCGTACTATCGCCTAAGACCGATCCACTTTGGTCATTAAGCGATAATAAAGTACCATCCTGTCGTAAGTCGCCGAGTTAACGCCCTGTAAATCACTTGAGAGCACAAGGATCGAATATATGCATTAAAACTCACTCGAAGGCGAGTCCAGAGATACAACAACATTCAAATTCAAATTCGTACCCCGAAGGGTTTAATTATTACAAACCATAGTTTTTGTCATGACGAAATTGTTCGAGTTTTGAAAAGACACGGCGGAAATTAACTAGCGGAAGCAAGTCACCACGGGAGGCCATCCATGATGCTTCGGTAGTCGTCCTCCACCCACTCCGGCTCCCGGCCGGCGGGATCTCACCGGCCACACATCACCGAAGGCATTACCTGGATCAACACATTATAGCAAGGCCGAGTATACTAATACTCGGCAAGTCTTACCCGTCGGTGATAACGACTTCACCACATCTAGACCATGAAAGGCTTTTTGGCTACTTTGGGTTGCCTTTGCTAAAAAGTAACAAAGAGTAGGTCCTTACTTTAAAGATTTTAGCACAAGTTCTAGTGGTTTAATCTTTACTACATTAGCCAACTAGTACAAATAAAGTTGTACAATACAATTAATCAAACATCATCTTCATCAACTTACATCATTAGGGATCACATGACTAGTGGAGTAAGTAGTCTCGGATAACGGTGAGAGGCCGACAATCGATTGATTTAAACCTTGCAAGGTAGACCCAAACACACGGTCGGCTGCCCCCGTGAGGACAACTCCCCAGCACCGTCCCCATAAATCCTCGGGTCGGGATCGAATCTTACAGTCTTTGGTGCAGGCTATCCGGCATACCCCGCGAGATACCCGGAGTCACCATACACCACCGGTGGCGAGCCGTGAGAGCGAATCCCAAGAGTAGTAACGGTAGGATCCCTAACCGCCTCATTATGGTACTAGGTTTACCGGCCCCATAACCGGCATGTGCTTAGTACGTTCAAAGACTTAACCCACATAACCACTGGACCGGAGCCCAGATCCCATGCTCTTACCACGTGAGCAATCCATTGAAGGATATAGTATGATTCCTATCTAGGAACCTATTCTCGCGATTGAGGTCATCACCCGACTTGTAACGGTCCTATAGCTTAGCAGCTATCGACCTATCATACTAGTAAAGACCAAAGGTACCTATGGATCATGCATCTAGGGTTGCATTCAACTCCTGAACGTAAATGCACAATCATCCATAGATAATTGAATAAAGAACTTTTAAAACTGGGTTAGATGCACCGGAGCTTGCCTTCGTCAGCTAGGTTAGCTTGGGCACCCTCGGTGTCGAGTACTTCCACGTACTGCAGAGAACCTTCCGCTCCGCCTTCCTCGGTTTCCGGGACCAGGGAGTAATCTCCGTCCGGAAGATCTACACGGAATGCAATGCACTTTAGGTGATGTGATAGTTTGTTGTCTTATCCAACTCTAGTTGGTCATATTCACCTTAACAAGCATTCATCTAAGGTTTCTATTTGAGGAAGGTTATTCGTTGTACATGGGTTGCTCTTTTATTCCTCATTTGAATAAAGGTTTTCATTTAAGATTATCATTTCATGTGAAAGCTTCATTTCCTTTTTATCTTTACCAATAAAGGTGTACTTAATATCTTTTTATTTATGAATTAAATTTCTTATCAGTAATGTTAATTAAATTTCTTTTATTTATATTAAGTACTATTTCCAAAAAGAAAAAGGATTTAATTAAGGATTTCTCTTTATTTTAATTTCCCTTTAATATTAAAAGGGCATTTAAGCCATTATTTAAACAATTAAATTACCAAAAATCAAATGAGTGCTTCTTAGGCCTAACAGTACCTATTCTGGTCCATTGGGCCCACATGTAAGTGTTGGATGCTAGAAAATTAAATATTATTGAAAATAACAAGGGTTATCAAGTGATTCAACTTAAATGCAAATAAAAATAAATAAGCATCAAAATTACCCAAACTTTCCGGTGGATGCTCTCTGGTCCTAAACAAGTCTAAAAAGATAGCATGTTCACATGGAACCTCTACTGAATTTGGTTTATTAATTTACAAAGAAAAACATGCATTAAACAAGAATAATTATTTCTGTTACTCCTAAATTCATGATTAATTCACAAGGTGTGCCTTTTGACATCACAAGACAGTGTGCACAAGTTGGGGTCAAGAACGTAAATATAATTAACATGAAAAATCATCTATGCAGTTCCGCCAGAGATGGATAAACATTTTTATAAAAAGCTTCACATGATAACTTTGTGCAATTTTTGGCACAACATCTAGTCTTATCCTAACTCACAACATATCCAAAGCTCAGCTACAGAGAAGCTATATATTTCAAGTTATAACAGTTTCAAGCATAACACATTTGTAATTTTTCTGCCAAAACTACTTTGAATCTAACCACAAGTATACATCAAGTGGGTGGGGTTTAACATCCTGAGACCTACAAAATTTGTTTGAGAATTTTTGGAATTTTCTGTGATTTTCTAGGGATTTTCTAAGAGCTTGGACTGATCTGCAAATAAACTAAGTTAAGATTCCTTGCAAACAGGCCCTTGGATTCACATCCATGCCCTCGGCGGCGGCGGGAGGGTTCGCCGACGGCGATGTGGGGCCCGGCCACGACAACAAGCGGCACGAGGTTGCAATTGAGCTCACCACGGTCCTATTGGCGGTGGTGGCGAGGGCGGAACGTGCTCCGGCGACGGCGCACGGCGGCGGCCGGCGGCGGCGCTCGGGGCGGCTCGGTGTCTTGCGGTGTGGAGGCCAAATTGACGCGAACGAGCGCGCTTGCGAGCTTGCCCCGAGTGCTAAGGGACCTAGCGACGTTCTTGGACGGCGGCGAGCACAAGCAAGGAGAGCTAGCACGGCGGCGGCGGGATGGCGGCGGCAATGGCACGGGCGGCTCGGTGCGGCGCGCGAGGAAAGGCGGGGGGCCTTTATACCCGGCTCGGGCGGCCCGTGGGTGACGCGCGGGTGACGGCGGAGATGCCCTCCGTGCTACGGCGCGTCGAGGCGCGCGCGTACGGCGGCGACGCCGTCGACGGACCGGCCGGTCCGTGCGCGCGCGCGCGCGCGGCGGCGCGCGGACGCCAAGGCGCCTCGGGACGGAGCACCTAGGGGCGCGGGGCATCGGGACGGGGCACGACACGGACGCCGAGACCTCGGGCGGCGCGGGCGCGGATGCGGGGGCAAGGCGGCGGCGGGCGGCGACGGCGGCGCACTCGCATCTCAAAAAATTTTGAATACAACTCGACCACACAATGAATACCAAAGTTGTAGATCTAAGTACCAGCTACAACTTTCCCAAAGGTTGTATGGGGTTTCTTGTTTAGATTTGAATCTAGAGGAGTGTCAACTTTGAATGTCGGCATGATTACGCCAACGAGTAGAATCGTCTTGCAAGGGCTTTTTCACAATTTTCCCCTCCAAATCAGCAATGCCACTCTACATGAAAGTTGTGTCCCTCAAC
Source organism: Cenchrus americanus (assembly GCA_947561735.1). Lineage (NCBI taxonomy): Eukaryota > Viridiplantae > Streptophyta > Magnoliopsida > Poales > Poaceae > Cenchrus > Cenchrus americanus. The sequence goes on from OX387240.1 coordinate 142,396,463, forward strand.
AAGATCTACAACTTTCCTAAAGGTAGAATTTTAAGTGTTTAGGTGAAATTTGGGGAACGCGGCAAAAGTTCCGGCAGACAACTGTGGACACTGGGTGGCAAGGGGGTTTGACCCACCCTTTGACCATGGGTTGGCCCCACAAGTGTTTTAACTATTCACTAGGGTCACTAGGGGTGTGTTAAGGAGTTTTCATGGGTGAGGGCCCAGGTTGACCTAGGGTTGACCATTTGACCAGCTAATCGTGTCATTAGCGTTAATGACGGTAATTAAAAACCTGGGGCGTCACAGTGTCTGTGCGCTCATTTTCAGGCATTGCCGAGGACTTCACATCGGCAGGTCGTCAAGCGGATCTTCAGCTATCTTCGATACACTCTTGAGCTTGGTCTTTGGTACTCGGCGCCCTCTTCCCTTTCGCTTCTTAGTTTTTCGGATGCCGACTTTGCGGGGTGCCAAGTCGATCGGAAATCGACTTCGGGTACTTGCCAGTTTTTGGGTTCCTCACTTATTTCTTGGTCTTCTCGCAAACAGTCTAGTGTAGCTTAGTCTACCACAGAAGCCGAATATGTTGCTGCCGCTAGTTGTTGCTCACAGCTGCTTTGGATCACATACACGCTGAGTGACTTTGGTGAGGAGTGCTCCCATGTACCTCTCATGTGTGATAGCACGAGTGCCATTAATGTTGCCAAAAATCCCATGCTTCACTCCAGAACCAAACACATAGAACTGAGGTACCACTTCCTGAGAGACAATGTTGAGAAGTGAAACATATGCGGAAGAGTGTGAAGAAAGTGCCAAAGGAGAAAAGGAAAGGGTTCAACACTTTGATCATCTTGGGTGCCTGGCTTCTATGGAAACATCGGAATGCATGTGTTTTCGAAGGAGCTTGGCCTTGTATGAACGAGTTGATGAGGTCCTTCCATGACAAGCATCATCTTTGGGGGCTTGCTGGAGCTCAGAGTCTTCTCTCCTTGAGGGCCAGGTCAGCCGACGGTGTATGCTAGTTAGTGGGTGTGTGTGTGTGTTGTTTAGGTCAAGCTTGCTCTGTGTTCTTTCCTTAAGCTCTTTTTTGTTTATCCAGCCCCCCACAGCTTGGTCTGGAGTGGGGGGATTGGTTTGTAAGGGACCGTTTTTTCCCCTCTATTAATATAAAGATGCGCAGCTCTTCTGCGCGTTCGAGAAAAAAAGAGAAGTGAAACATAGACCTCATCCATGTACATACGGAAAAGCAGCTTGCCGATATCCTAACGAAGCCTTTGGACCAAGCTACATTTGCTCGTTTGCGAGGAGTGCTCGGAGTTGTTTTCCCTTTTTGAGCTTTGGTTGGGAGGGTTGATGTACATATGCATGTTGCACTTGTCATTTATGTATCATATCATGTTTGCATTTTTTTTATCATAGACTGCATTTGTATCATATGCCATAGAGATGTGCTTCTCTCATATGCTTTGCTCATCATGATATGCTAGATATGAGGTTAGGACATTGCTTGTGATGCTCATGAGATGTATAGCTATGCTTTTGGTAGCTTTGGGATATATATGCCTCTCTCATGAGTAGAATGCCTCTCATGTACAATTTGGGTGCTTATGGCTATATCTTGCTTAGTTTGTGCTTGGAACCATGTTCTTTTCATTTGGGATCAAAGATCCATTTATCATCATGAATGTTTAGCCTTCATCCACCTTATGGACAATCCTAAGCTTCTTTTTGCCGCAAAAGCACTTCATGTACCATGCTTAACTTGTAAATCACGAAAATGGTATGTGAGATGCCTATACTTGAAAAATGTGCTTCCATTTCATAAATGCATTAAATTTCTTATCTTGGGTGCTAAACCGTTGCATGCTGTTCACCAATAAGAAGTCTCATAAATAGAAGTGGACACATGGCTCGGTGGCTTTTACATGACATGAGATAGCTTGTAGGTGTTTGTGATGACCTTGTGATGAGAATGTGTGACCTTGCATGAAGTTTGTGAGTTATATGTTGTTTGGGCTCAATTTGATCATGTTTAGGTCCTATGCTCATGAGAGGGAAAATTTTGTGAAAATGCTTCATTTTAATCATGGCTATGTCACTTGCTTGTATGTCCCTTTCTATCTTGTTGGCAATGCTTGTGCTCAAATTATGGCTATCTTGCTTGTCCTTGTCTCAATGTTAGCATGTTGTAGTGCTCTTTGTATATTTGGGAAGCACATGCTTGCATTTCTACAAATGATTCATGCATTACCAACAAGGGGGAGGAATGTACCCAATTCATGATCCCAGGGGGAGCTTTGCATCAAGAAAAAATTGGGAGAAATGCATTTGTTTAGGGGGAGCTTGCATTCATGCATTTGGGATCCCTTTTTCACTTTTTCGCCTGAACTTTAGTTATGCTCTTTTGCCGATGGTGTGGAGCCCTTTTGCCTCACCTTGAGGAATCGACATTCTTGGAGCATTTTATCTCAGTTGTGTCGAGCCGTTGCCCTTGCCTTAGGGGACCAAGATTTCTCTCTCTGTTTGAGTTTTTATTTCGTTTCTTTTCTTTTTCTCTTTTCTCTAAATTGGTTACTTGTGTGTGTTGTCAATGCACTCATCAAGGGGGAGATTGAGGACCGGAGTGTCTGAGGATCGGTGGATGGTCGCTCCTGGCTGTGATGAGTGATTGACAACATGGTGTGGACCGACTCTTGGCCGAGTATTGCAGGTGCATGTTGCTGCTTGATTTGCGTTGGTGCAGGTGAAGAGCAAGCACGAAAGGTCTATGCCTTGCGGGGCCTCCGAGGAGTGGAGAGACAAGTAGGCTCGGCTCGAGGGACCCGGTGGCCAGCGGGGTCAAGTGTGGGCCGCATGGTGGCAAGAAAAGCAAGACGAAGTCGTGGACAGGAGCCGGTGCAGGGTAGCGGCTCACAACCGAAGTCTACACGCGGGGTTTACGGCGGTTCACCACAAAACCGACCGAGTTACTTGGTTGAGCCACAAAACCAAGACCTGAGGCTCGGCAGGTGGAGACGGGATCCGGCGCGCCGAGAAGCTTCGAAGCAGAGGACACGCGTTGGAATCGCAAGGCTTGCGTCGAGGCTAAGCGAGGTGCAGTTGTCGGGCATCCGTTTGATGGTGCTACGACGAGAATTCCCAAAGTGCCCCTCGGGGGCGTGTATCCTAGTTTTATGTAATAGGGGTGGTTTCGTCTTTCGGCTGTCTCCATATATACTTAGAGGAGAGAGGATGGCAGCCATCTCTCGAAACCCTAGCTCATTTAGTTTTCCTATTTTCCCTTCCTATTTTCCCTAGAATTTCCATAGGACTAGCTTGAGAGCTTCATGGTGTGATCTTGAGAGAGGGATGGATGTTGAGAAGGCAAGCTAGACCTTGTACGAATCTTTCTTGGTTGTATAGAAGATTCAGACTTGTGATTTCCGTGGGTCTTCTTGGTGCCTCTTTGGTGTTTTCATTCTCCGGTTGATTCCGCGGATTTGAGAGGGTTTTTCTTCGGATTTCTTTGAGGGGATCATGGGTGAGTGCCTTGTGCCTCTTTGTTGATGATCTTGACTCCTCAAACGTCAGGAAACCACCTCAATTCGATGATCTTTGGGTTGAGTTCTTTGTCCATGGTTGACTTCATGTGATCTACGATTCATGATGTTCTAGGGAGTTAGAGACCAAGAATTTTGGGGCATAGCATCAGCAAGTGACGTATATCATCTCCCCAAATCTTTTCTCAAGAGCTCAAGCCGCTTAGAAGATCCGGTGACGACTTTGGGGAGGTGTTCTCGCGAGTTTGAGATTTTTGTTTCTGTTCATATACTAACAGTTTGTGTGCTTTTGGCAGACAGTCCGCAACCTGCGGACAGTCCTCAGACCATTGGCAGACTGTTTTGCAGACCGTTGATACAGAGACGTGTTTTGCGAGTTAGTGAGCACTTTTGTACTGCGGACAGTCCTCCTAGTCTTCACGGACACTCCGCCATACAAAAGTATTTTCTAAAGCTGATTTTTGCTGAAATGGTCTTCCTTCGGTTCTTTGACTCGTGCTTCCTCTAGTTGAACCAAGAATCATTCCTAGGACTTGTAGTTAATCCATAACTACGTTGTCTTGGTAATTGGTGTTGGTGTGTGACTTTTGGAGTTGCGATTGGGACATAGGCTGAGTTCTTTGTGGAAAATTTTTATCGGCTCCCATTCACTCCCCCTCCTCTCTGGTCGCCTAATCGGTCCTTCAGCTGGTTGTTGTGTATTCAATTGACTTGAAATAGCAAATTGATTTAGAAGTGTCTGTAGAGATTGTGCTGAATCCACCTGTGGAACCACTGGCTGCACTACTGCTCCTTTGTTGATCGGCTATTGAGGCGAAGATCTTGTATTAGCCACCGTATTGGCTGGGGTTAAGACAGCCTGCATTGTCGTTAACTGTTGAGGCGGGGCTGTCTGTATGGGCATCCCGAGCGCTGGTTGCTGCGTGGAGAGGTTTGCACAGGCATCCCGAGTATCAGCTGCTAAGCCGATCTCGGAGGTGGAGTGGGATTTGGTCTCTGAGGTCGAATAGGAGCTCTTTTCTCTGTTGGTATGACCATATGAGCATGAGCTGGGCTAATCTTGACTCTCTCAAAGGCTTTGCTCCCATGACTGAAGTAGACAAACACCACTCCTTCCCCATTCATATGCACAGTCCCTGGAGTACCACCAAATGTAGCTTGATAAGATTGCGGGTACTTTGCATATGGAACCTCCTCAGGCACAACCTCAAAGAAGTTTGAGATATCTTTCTCAAAATGATCGTGAGGCAAGCTTCATCCTGTAAGTCTTTCGTCTTGATATCTCATCACAGGATATTTTGTAGATTCTGCACTGGAAGCACCTGATCCTAGACGATAGATTGCACTGATGTTGTGATGGTAGGGTTTCTAGCTTTACCATCACCACTTTGGTTTTGAATCGGCTGAGCGTCCGATGAAGAACTAGTAGCAGCTTGTGGAGATGGTGTTGCTTTTGGGTCATCAATCGGTGGATTGGCTGATTGGTTTTGTTGGGACACTGGAGGAGTTTGTTTTCGTTGAAAATATGTAGGTACCAGATATCCTCCTTCTGCTCCTTGCTTGAGTTCATCAATTATGGCATTCTGAATAGTATTTGCGAATACCTTGGATTGATCAATCATTATTGATGCATAGCTTTGGTCATTATGTCTTGAAGCCCTTCAGGATCAGCTGAAAAGGTGATTTGCTTAGGCATTGACAATGGATTCTTCTTGAACAATCCACTTTTAATTTGACCGTATGATGCTAGGAAAAGCTCTTCATAATGCTTCATGTGAGTCTCGAGCTCAGCTTTGTCTGAATCTTTTAGCTAATCCTTGGTGATTGGTTGAATGTTTTCTGGATCAACTCCAAAAGGACCACTCTTCGTAGGCTTCATCATTGTTGACTTTTTCGTGTCCCACCAGGTGTGCGAAAAGTATCTTGATGCAAAAATAGGATGTCACCCTTGCGCGCAACACGCGTGACTCCTCGGTTTGTAGCGAGGCGTGCCAGCCAATTTGACCTATTGATTGACAATGGCAAATATTAGGGATCGACTAGAGAACCGATGGCCTTTCAGCGTCACGTATACCAGCCAACCGGCCGATACAAAGTAAAGCGGGATCGGCCGGCTCAAAAGTGACCGAAGCACGGGTACGCAAGTAGATCGATCGGTTGGATTGGTCGATCGTGACGTTAGCGCTCGGGTAGATCAGAATCGGCTGGCGGTGTTAGAAGCCGATAGGATATAGATCGAGCGGATGGTAATGATAATAACTAAAACTACAAGAATTTGGTACGAAAACTTGTAGATCTAGCTAATATCGATAAAGGGTGAATAAAGAACTAGACGAAACCTCAACGATGCACCCGGAGGTTAGAGCCTAGGATTATTCAGTAAAACAGTACTCAAAAGCTTGTCGGAGATCAGTTGATGTAACCCGACGAACCTGAAGAACGACATTGTAGAAAGAGGAAAAACGCAATGGCAAAGTTGCCAAAAAGTAGATGTTGTAAAGGTAGATGCTGCAAAGTAGATGCAGTAAAAGTAAAGGGTTTGCCCAGAGTCGATTTGTTTTGATATTGGTGTGTACCAATTTTCCGACCACACAGGGTCGCTACTTATGTCCTGAGGACAAACCCGAATCCTAGCCGATCACGGCACTGTTTACTTGCATCTAAAGACAAAAACTACTAAAAATAGAAAAAGACTCTCGCAAGATTCAAAAAACTTTCTAAAACTGACTCTTTGACCCATCGTCAATCTACGATTGACTCGCCTCTACCATGCTTTCCTTTTGGCATACTTCTTTGATTACCGCCTTCTCTTTTCTCCATCGGCCGATTTCCCGGCTGACCATCGGCCGATTACTTTGACCAACTGGCCCACTGTCAGGGCTGAGCCCTTCTGACCATCGGCGAATCTCGTTGATCGTTCTTCTCTTCCTTTAGTCAGCCGATTGTACTCTGCTTTTCATCACTACTTCTCCTTATCCCTTTTGACCTATTTTTCCAAAAAATAGTGTCAACAGGGACTTCATGCGAGGAGACCCTGTAACTTGACCGTGGGGATGACGACCTCAAAATGACACAAATGAAGGGGGCTAAGTCCAAAATGCTAAGATGATCTGCGGAGAGAAAGACGGGGTCGAACCAGGCTGAAAACCACCTAGGCCGGCTAGCATGGTCGGGTCGACCCGGGCCCTTTTTGCCCCAGTTCGCATTCCCATTTGACCTAGAGGCTCCTCGGTCTATTAGTACCTCCCTCCTTGAACGGCCGCCGCATCCAATCATTCTACCGATGCCATTCACCAGAAAGCCACCGTCGCAAGATGAGGGAGAGAGCTGGATGAGCTCATCGCAAGGATCAACGCCAGCAGGGGAAGGAAGCAAGAGGTGGACTCCAAGCCGCTGGCCTAGGGCTGTTCCCAAGCTTCATCACTGCCATCTTCATCGATGTCATTCTCCAGAGTCTCTATCACCCCTATGTGCTTCAATCCTTGTAAGATGTTTGGGGTAATGCCTCCGTTCATCCCTAGGGTTAGATGGATACATGATTTGTGATCTCTACCTGAACCCTATGCCTTTTGATGCTTAATAGTCTATGTCTATGCGAGTGCTTTATTCACATATGTATGCAAAACATGTGGTCTTAGTAGGGTTTGTGGTAAACGTGGTGATTATCTTTACCCTTTGGATGCTTAGATATAGATGTGGTTATACGTGAAATTGGTTTATTACTTTGCGTCGTGACAGCACAATTTATGGTAAAGGCCACTACAAAAAACCTTGTAATCTATGACGGTCGATTTTTTTGTCACGGACCATCCAATTTTTGTCATAAAATGACATCTATGACGAAATTTCATTTCGTCATGGATTGAGCGTCACAAATCACCTCTCGTGACGAACTAACATTTTCGTCATAGATTAGCGTGATCTATGACGTTCTCAAGTCGTCATAGATTGGTGTAAAGCCCATTGAACCCAGCCCGAAGCCCAAAATCTGTGACGAAATTGATCGTCATGGATTGACTCGCCAGATCACTTGTAGAGATGAGTTGGTTGCTGACGTGGTTGCCACTTGGTGATGACATGGCTGCCACGTGGCGCTGACGTGGCTGCCATGTGGCACTGACGTGGCTGTCCCGTGGCGATGACGTGGATGCCACTTGGCGATGACGTGGCACTGATGTGGATGCCATGTGGAGCTGACGTGGATGCCATGTGGCGCTTAATTCAGTACAGGCTGTAATTCCACGTACCAGAATACAACAATAAAATCACACAATTCAATAATAATTCTTAAATTAATAAATCTCCAGTACATTCACACCATCTCAATGGCAAACAAAATATAATTTCTGGCAACAAAGCTCAACAAGCCCAATTTTCAAACCTAGTCCTTCAACAATAAATACACAATCCATATAAAGTTCAACTCAACAAGCCTAGAAGTCACAAAACAACAAATCAAATGTCCTTGTAACATCACTAGCAGTCCAGCCCTTGTAGCATCACTAGCAGTACAGCATATCAGGTCCATTGCTCACTGATAACTTCTAAACAACCTGGAAGAGTAGTAAACAATATAAAAGAGTAGTGAACAATATAATGTGTTGACATCTGACAACAGAGGAATAGAGCTAGACAGTACCAACATGAGTACATAATCACTATTTTTGGTACTGAATGGCATAAATAAAGTGAAATCACTATTGCATTTCTCACTATCAAAGTACATAATCACTCTTTTAGCAGTTAATTGGACATGTGTAGTTAGATGAACCAATCAGGTCATAACAGGTTCAGTTCCATATAATTACATCTACTTAACAAGGTAAAAACCCACAAGTTTAGACATTCGGTTGGCATTTGGTCACATTCAGTTGACATCATTTGCCTTTGGCTGAGCCATCATTACCATCAACAGAAAGTCAAAGAAATAATTAGAATTCAAAAGTGTGGAATTAAGTATATACCATAGTGTGCCATAGCATTGCTCTCGAAAATAGCACCATCCAGGGTCTCCGGAACAGGAACCTGAAAGAAATTGGTAGTTCCTGAATGTCAATACATAAGTGCTCATAGTTGTGTGCACATGAACAAGCAATCAAAAAGCCTCCTACATAAGTGATACAGGTGACATAGTAGTGTCATTTAGCCCTAATAGTGCAGAAGGTGAAATCTAGCATAAGGTAGATCAGTTTCTAAGCATTCATAAGCACTAGTGTAATGCCCGTGCGTTGCTACGGACAACTAAAAGAACATGCACATAATGAAGGCACTTCACATAGTTGTTTACCATTCATAATATATAACTCATTACAAAAGTCTCATGCAAAGGAATTCAAAAGTCTTATAAGCAAAATTGTAACAGTCGTAGATCAAAACAATTTCATACTCCCGTTAATGGATATTTCTACATGGCTACATGACAAGAAAGCTTCATATGAATGTCCAGTAGCAAATTCCCCCTTTTTATTCAAGATATCATAGTAGAGTTATTAACCAAAGTTGATATGACAAACAAGCTCCAAGTAGTACTGTACCATGCGGAAATAGCAGTATAGGTGCACCTAGTGATGCCAAGGGCACCGAGATTTCCATACCTGCCTTAGCTGATAACATTCCAAAGTACTTCTCTTAGCAATATTTTCTAAGTACTGCCAGGCCACCAATATTTTCTATACAAGATCTTGGGTTGTATCATCAAATAAGGAGCAATTGCAGAAGATTACTGGTGCAGCTGAGAATGATGGTAGAATTGAGGAAATTGTGGAGACAAGATCGGAGAATAGTACAGGTCCAGGAATGATGGGTCGACCTTTTAATGCCATTGAACCTGGAGATACCTTGAATACATGTATGAAGAAGTTAAGTTCAGTGCCAGCTCATGTTGAATGTAACTCTGTCTCTGAAATTTGCAAGAAGATGAAGAACCTTGGTGTCCTAGTTCTAATTACAACAAACACGGCAGGTAATAGAATTTTAAATATAAGAATAGATAAGCAGTGAAAATAGTTTGCAGCTAACAAAGTAGAAGAAACCAGACCAAGAGCTAATAACCTGGCTAATCAAGAGCAAGACCTAATAACCTAGCTAATCATGTCGATCTAGTAGTTAAACCCAACAAGTAGTTATTACACAGTTAGATAAGAAAAAAATTTACCAAATCAAAATATTCACTAGGATTAATTTGTTTCCCATTTCCCAGTGCACTGAACTACCACAACACCCACACCGCCAAAGAAACTACTCAAGGCTAAAAACGATTGTTTACAATGCGCTGCGACAGGTTGATTCAGCCAATCTGAGCCATGGTTTTTCGCAAAGAAAATTAGAATTTCAGCAGCAAATGCTTATGTGTTGCAAATAACAATCCTAGTAAATAGGCATTATATATAGAAAAGAATGTAATCAATATGAACAGAATAATTATATATCATTGCAAATTGGTTAAACACAAAACTCTAGCAGTTCGTACGAGGAAGAAAAACAGTTTACAAGTTTTATCCGAAGATTAAAAACAGAAACTGCACTTGCTATGAACTGAGATAAACAAGTGTGTTTTCTCTTTTTAATCTTTGACTAAAACTTGTAACTAGTTTTTATACCTCATACTAACTCCAAATTGGATGCTTCTTTTTTCTAAAATTTTCTAAAATCGTTCTCTACCAAGATCTACAACTTTAACAAATGAAAAATGATTTCGACAGCATTTTATTAGGGGTAATTTAAACTTACACCTCGAATTTATACTATCATAATTCAAATAATATCATAAAATGCTATAATGGTTCTACGAATTGACGTGGTAACATAATTTGGGTCCATAAACTTGTGATCAAACTTTCATATGATTTCAGTAACAACAGATCCTACGTTGTTTAGAAATGGATACATGTCTCACATAGTTTCATGAAACATTACTTGAACATTGAAGTGTATCATACCTTTCGAAATTTTCGAATTCATATGCACTTCAAACTTTACAATAACCTTGTGTTTATCATAACATTAGTAAATATGAAGTTATGTTACCATTTATTATTGAAAAATATCTTTTATTTATTCTCTTTCGGTAGAAGAAAAGAAGTTGTATGAAAAAGATACATGTAATAGCAATTAATATGAAAACGAACGATGTTACGTGAAAGATTGTGATTTTACAAAAAAATCAGAAAAAAGAATCAATGAATTTGGAGTTACTATGACCGAGAAACACTAGTTTCAAATTTTAAGTACAGATTAAAAAGAAAAACGATGGGGAAATGTCTGCTAGTGGCCCTCCATTCTCACGGAGCTGGGCCTACCGGTTGGGGGTTTGTGCGGTTGGGCGGCCGGTTGGGGGGCTGCACGGGCTGGTTTTGGGATCTCGGGGTGGTTATCTGGAATTCGTTAACGAGTTAGAGGGTCACCAGTAGACTTTGATTCAGGTTAGCAAGCCCATGTTACTATGCATCCTATTCAATTTTCGCATAAGTCTGGTTTTCATGCCTAAACTTAGTAACTAGACAAACCATATCTTTCAACCTTTGAAACCATCCATATTATATCACAAGCTCGGTTTTGCATGGTTTAAAAAACAGTTTTGTCTTTCTTCTTTTTTATTTAATTCAAGTCAATATGTAAAAAATTATAGTAAGTTACAAAAAGTCATAAAACCGAAATTTAGTTTTATTTGCATTTATACAGGTATATCTATATACTAACTATATAATATTATATGCTTTAGAAAAAAATAAATTTAGATTTTTAAATTATTGACTGTGATTATCTCTACATTTTTCACATATTATATGTTTTTTTATTTTATTGATCATAAGGAAATGTTGAAATGCAAAGTGGGTCGTATTATGACAAAATTGATGCATCATCATAGTCTTTGGACTTTATATCGGGCTTCATATCCAACATTGCTAATCTATGATGAAATCTGACTGTTGTCATGGATGCAGTGTGATCTGTGACGAAATCTATGACAAAATTGACACAATGTCATGGTGTTTGGACTTCATATCGGGCTTCATATCCAACACTGCGAATCTATGACGAAATCTGACAGTTCGTCATGGATGCAGTGTGATCTATGACGAAATCTAAAAACGTCATGTGAATATCGTCATGGATCACAAGGTTTTTTGTAGTGGGCTTGGCAACCACATAACAGCCATGACGCTAGTGTAGGAAACACCCTTTCATGTAGTAGATGCATGTTCATGAGATCCTAAACCCAGGGAGGGAACGCTTATCTACCTTAACCTCTCTATTGTATCCACCTTTTGCCATCTAGTTTAACCTTAGATTCAATCTTAGATTAACTTAGGTTAGATGGTTTTACCTTTGAGTAACCTCTCTTTCGCTTTCCAATCAACTAGATTAGTACTTGGTTAAGCGCTAGCAATCCCCTTACTCTGCGGATTGACAAGAACCTTGGGTGTCACCCCGTGGTGAAAAATGTGTAGGTCTGTACACTTGTGGATCGAAGGTTGTTACGTGTTTCAACCATTAACACATACTTCTCGGACTCAAGAATAGCCTTGACCTTTGCATCGCATATTATACGATCCAGCAAGTGCAAGAGCTTCACGGCTCTGTCATGATTATCGTACAGGAGCACGACCACATTAGCTCTCATGTTGTTCAATTGACTCACCGGGGAGATGAGTGAAATTCTCATACTCTCTCTGGTAAGTTGCATACATCCGAGCCTAAAGCTGAGCATTTCTAGCGTGAGCATCCTTCAATTACTTCCAAATCCTACAAGCTAGGTCCTCTATCTAAACCCGATCAAATTCAGATTGACATAGAGCATGAAACAAGTGGTCGACCGCCTTTTTGTTGGCGTCGTGCATGTCCCTCGATCCTGGAGCAAGGAAGTTCACATGATGAACATATGATGTGTTCACCGTGACATACCAAAAGATCTTACCTTTACCTTGCGGAGGAAAGCTAGCATCTGCCTCTGCCGCATCTGGTAGTTCTTCGCATTGAAGTGCGGAGGACCCAATCCCGTTACTGGTGCATAGTCTTTGGATCTTAGACAGGTTAGAGTCCTGACAGACCCATAACTAGATCTGAAACCACTTGAAGGACCAAAACTGGTGACCAGAGGAGAGGGGAGTGAATGGGAGTCGATAAAAATTCTTCTCAAAGGAGATGGCCATTCCAACAATATGAACATAGCTAACCAAAACACGTCTCCAACTCAACTACCCAAGTTGGCCAAGACCACGTAGCCACTAGAGTGCTACTGGTCCTAGGAACCAACAACCACCGAAAGCGACTTCAGAACGCAGCGGAACAAGCAACTCGAGCAGCTACTGACCACACCGGTCAGACCGGTCCTGTCCAGATCTTCCGGACTAAGCTGTCGGAACACCCGAACTCCACCAGAGACACACCAGGTCACCCTGGACTCTAAGCCGGGGCACCCGAGCAGAACTTGAAGATTTCCACAGAAGGCTTCTACACTGGTTAGACTGATGTAGGTCACCGGTCAGACCAGTCTAAGCCAGGAAACCCCAAATCCACGAAACTGACCTCCCGAGCATCAAAACAGACTAAACTTGAAACAATAGCAAACCTAGAGACTGGGAAACCCACCGGGACGTTCACCTTAGCAGAAACCGAACAGGGGTCTACACCAGTCAGACCGGTGGAAGGCACCGGTCATACCGATCAGGACCTAGGCTCTCGGGATAAACAGCAACCCGCGGGTCAACTCCTCCAAATCCAAATCTTGATATCCCGATTTGCTCCACAGATTCACACAAGAATTGGGGATAGTAGGGGTACCTCATGGGCATCCCATAACTTGCTGAGTCAAGAGGAATTGAAGGATTTCCACCAAAAGCACCTCTAACCCTAAAACCGAAGAAAAGCCCAAAATCGAGCCCCTTTACTCACAGATTTGGGAGGGGAATCAAAGGGAAAAGGACCACAAAGGGTTCATGCATACATCCCTCACCAAATCCCAAAGAGAAACGTCTCAAAACTGCCACAAGAAAATCACTAAGAAAAGGCTCCAAAAATCACCAAAAAGAGAAAACGGGAGACACAATCAAGCCAGAGGAACAACACTGAATCATCTATACATACCATGAAGGTTCATACAAGGTCTAGCTTGCCTCCCAATCATCCATCCCTCTCTCAAGATCTCACCATGAAGCTTTCAAGCGAGTTCTAGAAAATCCTAAAGAAAATAGGAAGGGGAAATAGCCAAGGAAAATGAGCTAAGTTTCCAAGAGATGGTTGCCATCCTCTCACCACTTGGGTTATATGGAGGCAACCGAAAGACGAAACTACCCCTATTACATTAAACTAGGATACACACCCCCGAAGGGCCATTTGGGAAACTTCGTCATAGCACAATCGGACGGATGCCCGGTGACTGCAAATTTGCTTAGCCTCCACGGTCCGGCACTGCTACCTCCGGTCTTCGGCCTTGGCTTTGTGGGTCAACCAAGGAACCCATTGGTTTTCTGGTGAACCACTGGAAACCCCGCAAACTTTGTGTAGCCTCCACGAATCACCACTCATGACTCAGCTCCCACGAAGTCCCAACTCGACCTTGGTTTTGAGGCTCATCCAAGAAACTGTCCTTGACTACGTCTTGCTATTCTCCCCACCATGCGGTCCACACATGACCCCGCTGGCCACTGAGTCCCTCAAACCAAGCCTACATGTCTTCTCCACACCTGGAGTCCTCACCAACAATGACCTTTCACGCTTGTTCTTCATCCGCAACCTGCACCTGTAATACTTAGTCAAGAGTCAGTCCACACCATGTTGTCAATTACTCATCACACCAGGAAGCGACCATCCACCGATCCTCGAACCAAACATGTCCTCAAGTGTTAATTGTTTCACTACTGTCATATCTATTGTTATTGTTGGTGTCACGATGTGTTGTGAGTGTTGTTTCACTACTGTCATATATAATGTCATGATTGATTTATCCTCTTGTTTCATGTACACATGGAACACACAATCCATCGCTGCTGAAGTTGGACAAGGAAGCAGTTGAAGGAATTTATTATTTGCTTTGATATGTAAGTATATTGTTGTGTCCCCATCAAAATGGTTAGCACCTATCCCTGTATGCTAATTAAGTAAAATATGAACTGTGTATGTCTATGCCGATTTTATTTACGACTTGTAATGATTACTATTCTATTCAGCTATTTTGTCTATCAGAGAAAACGATTTTATCTAATTAGAATTTGGTTTAGATTTTCAGTCTTGCTTATGTTGCTCTACTAACAACCTCACATATCATCTATGCAGTCTCCCACAACAACAAACTGATCTACCTCCAGTGCACCATCACAACCAAATGGCGGTGAACCATCTTCACAGGGTCACTCAGCATAGACTGCTGTGAGTAATACTCGATCCCGCGGGTCAAAGACACAAACCAAATGGCCGGAAGACAAGTGGACTACAACTAGACTTGATGCCAAATGTTGGGCTACCCAGATGCTGCGAGCGATAGATTTGTATTGGTCTGTGGCCTGAATGCTTGGGAGAGGGTGTCAATCAACAAGGCGGTTGGTGATCTCTCACCAATTGAGAAGGAACATATGTTCATAGTTTTAGAGGAAAAGCTAGATTACCCAGCCAATCTGGAAGAATCTGTTCCCAAGAATGTAGTTAAGGCAGCTATATTAGAGATTTGAACCTTACTATGGTTCAAGGCCCATTTGAGGAAAAAATAAGTGAGCGAAGATGAGCCTCCCTTTGCGAAGCATACTTTTTTGCAGCAATAAGACTGCGACATGTTTGTACAGGAAACCAATTCTCCTTTATTTCAGCAATTGTGGATGAAACAAAAGAGAGCATTGCATAATAAGACACACAAGATGGGAAAAAAAGGTTATCATGGTAAAAGGAAAGAGTGGGAGGAGGAGGATGCAAAGCTAGTGACAGAAGGAAAACAGAACCCTTGAGACCTTTTTTGTGGACGTTCGAGACCTTATCTGCTGGGAAGGGTAGGGAAGAAGAGGAAGAACACTAGTAAAGGAAGCAGGGACATAACATTGTGTAACCCTGCGGTGGTAGGGTTAGCATATAGGGTGAAAACACTTGCAGCTTAGGGTAGTGATGGTTCTTTCTCTAGAGTTAGGGAGAATGATATCCTCACCGAATCACTTGGACTCCAAAGCATCAAGGTCGGGTCCGAGGCGTGTGTAGTTCACTTGGTTGGGGTAAAGGGTTGGTGAAGAGTTTGTTGGAATGTAAAGGAAGAAAAAGAGGAACAAGAGGTCTGATGATATGATGGATATAACATTTAAAATAGTTGTCCATGCTCTAAGACTATCAGCCATTGAAATACCAAAAAATGTACTTCTTCCTTCCCATTTACCAGCGCTTGTCAGTAGCAACGAGGAAGAAGATGTACATGGCAACGAGGAAGAAGATGTGCATGACAGCGAGGAAGAAGATGCGCATGACAGTGAGGAAGATGTGTGTGGCAGAGAGAAAGACCATTGGAATCTCAATGAGGGCGAAGTGAATCAAGTGCACAGTGATAGTCGATCACCTGTGCTAGACACACTAGATAAGCTGACAGAGCCAACCGCATGCAGCCTTTTGGATGGCGCCGAGATTAATGTAGAGCTCCCACTAGCGAAAGTCTTTCCATTTCAAAAGGCTTTCCATGCAGTACTGGTGCAGGATGGGTATATTGTGGTGCAATCTACTTATGTGTGGGCCAGTGTGTGTCACTACCCTCTGCCTATACCAATTGATGGGGGTGACATAGCAACCCTAGCTAAGGCTCTCGTTCAAAGGATCCAATGGCCAAAGGAAAGGATCCTTATACCACCCATGATGAGACATCCCAACCCTGAAGCCGCAATAGGCAGCTGGGATACATCATCAGATGGAGGTAATACAACTTAGTGTCAGCAAGAGAAGGCTCATCAGTAGCAGCAGCACTAGATCAGCAAAACTACAGAGCAGGAGCATCGACAACAACCAGAGGAGCCCTAGGCAAACTCCGCCTAAGCAGCAACTTCAACATGAGGATAAGCAACAGATGAAATAGCAGCCTCTGCACTAGCAGGAGGAGGAGCCCATGCAATCTCCCCCTAAGCAGTTATTGACGGTGTATATGTGTATCCAATTTCGTTTGGACTAGCAAGCGGACAAGTCCTCTGTCGTAGCCAAGGGACCCTTCTTCCCTCAAGTCTGAACCAAAGGTATCGAATCTGTGGAACAAATGTGTGATGCAAGAATCTATGTATTAAAGCCGAGAACACTTAGATCTTCAAAGGGAATGCTTTTCCATCTAATATAAAGAACATCAAAAGAAATGAATCTAATCTACGAAAACCGGAGGTAGCAAGAGATAGAGAGGGATAGGTAAAACCAATCTAGAGAGATTGGACTAAGCTTTTGTTTAAGTTTCAAACAAAGAAGAAATAGTTAAGTTGAATCTCATAAAAAGCATCTTTATAACGACTTCCCGTCCCAACTCCGAAGACGCCTACCTTTTGGATCCACCATTCTGTCACAACGCACTCCTATTCGTGCGGGTTAGCCAAGGGTGAGTCCAATGGACAAGTTGAAATCTCTTGGAAAGTTAGGCATGCACCTCTAGCCACCACGGCTACAAAACACCCTCAATGATCTATCTCGAGAATAGATCTTAAAGTTAGGAAAGCCAATGAAAATCAAAGTCGTAGAAGAAGCACCTGATCGCTAGAAATCGGATTGCAACTTGATAATTCAACATAGTACATGATACAAAAACAAGATCACCACTGGGATTCTACCTTGATCTTGCTCCTAGCTCCTAGAACTCTGACGTGGTCTTCCTTGCAAGGTTCCCACGTCGGCTAGGGAAACCCTAGAAACCTAGATCGGCCCTCTCCTCTCCGGAATGGTGTCCCTCTATTCTTTTTTCCTCGGTGGCGAATCATGAATGAGTTGTTGTGTGGCTCTTGATCAGGGGGCTATAAATTGTCTGAGAGGCGGCTAGGTCAAAGGGGGCGACGAATCGACCCAGAAATCGACCAGGTCGGGCATCTTAGGTGAGGACCATGTGTGGTTCCAGGACCGGTGGATGGTCGCTTCCTGGTGTGATGAGTGATTGACAACATTGTGTGGACTGATTTTTGGCTAAGTATCATAAGTGCAGGTTGCGGCTTGACTCGTGTTGGTGCAGGTGAAGGACAAGCGCGAAAGGTCGTTGCCGGTGAGGCCTCCAGGTGTGGAAAAGACAAGTAGGCTTGGTTCGTGGGACCCGGTGGCCAGCGGGGTCATGTACGGGCCGCATGGTGGCAAGAACGGCAAGATGAAGTTGAGGACGATTTCTTGGTTGAGCCACAAAACAAAGGTCGAGCCGGGACTTCGTTGGAGCCCAGTCATGAGTTGTGATTGGCGGAGGCTACATCAAGTTGGTGCAGTTTGCGGTGGTTCACCAAAAAACCATCGGGTTACTCGGCTGAGCCACAAAGCCGAGGACGAAGACCGGGCGTGGTTGTCAGGCCAAAACCGGCCTGATCGGTTTGTGAAATCGGTCCCACCGGTTTGGGGTTGCAAGGCGTCGGGAAACTTCAAAGTGGAGCACACACGTCGGGATCGCAAGGCTTGCATCGAGGCTAAACGAAGTGCGGTCGCCGAGCATCCGTCCGATGGTGTTACAACGACAATTTCCCAAAGTGCCCTTCGTGGGCGTGTATCCTAGTTTATGTAATAGAGGTAGTTTCATTTTTTTGCTAGCCTCCATATAACCCATGTGGTGAGAGGATGGCAGCCATCTCTTGGAACCCTAACTCATTTTCCCATTGCTATTTTCCTTCCTATTTTCCTTAGGATTTCTAGGACTAGCTTGAGAGCTTCATGGTGAGATCTTGAGAGAGGGATGGATGATCAGGAGGCAAGCTAGACCTTGTATGAACCTTCATGATATGTATAGATGATTCGGCGTGGTTCCTCAAGGCTTGATTTGTGTTCTTCCCATTTTACCTTATTGGTGATTTTCGGAGCCTTTTCTTGGATTTTTCGTGGAGAAGTTTTGGGAGCATTTCTTTGAGGCATTCTTGTTGGATGTCACATATGAGGACCTTGTGCCTCTTTGCTTGGTGATCTTGCTCCAACAAACCCTCTGAAATGGCTTTGATTTGGTGGTTTTTGGTGGAGTTCATGGGAAGGTGTTCTTGAGGGTTGACTTCTGATTCCTGTTGATTGGGTAGGTTTTGGGGACCGAGCTTCTAGCCAAAGATAGCCCACGAGGTACCCCAGCTATCCCTAAAGTCTCACTTGAATCCGTGGAATGAATCGGGAGATCGATCGAGGTGAAGGTTGGTTTTTTCCCGCAGGCTGTGTTCTTCCTGATTGCCCAGGCCAAACTGTCCTGACCGGTTTCCCAAACCGGTCTGACTAGTTTATCCCCAGTGGGTTGTCGAGAGGAGTTTTTGAACAGGAGAGGCTCGTTCTTGCTATGGCTTTTCTTGTTAAAAGGTTGAAGGGTTCTTGAAGTGTTTTGGCTAGGTTTGGTCTCGAAGGCCTTTTGGGGATTTCCTACATAAAACAGGCCTGACCGATTTGCCAAATCAGCCTAACCAGTTTCCCCTGCCTGTGAGAGGCTAAGTCTCAGAAGGTCAGTCTGACCGGTTTCAGAAATCGGCCTCGCCAGTTTTGGCTACCAGCAGCTATTTCAAGTTGTTTTCCGCTGCGTGTTTTTGTGTTTCTGTTGGTTGAATTGCTCCTAGGTCCAGTAGCACTCCAATGGCTACGTGGATTTGGCAAGAGAAGAATACGGAGGTGTTCGAGTGGATTTTAGGTTCATAGGCTGAATTCTTGAGTAGAATTTTTATCGGCTCCCATTCACTACCCCCTTCTTTGGTTCGCCATTCTGGTCCTTCAGAAGAATCAAGCGTAGAAGTATTGAACTGCGGAGATGGTGTAATGATGTAATCCTTACTGTTCGATCCTCAATCAGCTGGGAAGCCGATTGTCGCTCTGGGAACACTGGAGGAGATTGCCTTGGTTGAAAGTATGCATGTCCCACGTATCCCTCTCATGTTCCCTTCTTGAGTGTCTTAGTCAGACAATTTTAAATAGTATTGGTGAGTACTTTTGACTGATCAATCATGGTTTGATGCATAGCTTTATTCATCATGGCTTGGATTCCTTGACGATCAGCTAAGAAGGTGACATGCTGAGGTGATGGGAGATGATTTTTCTTGTAGACCCCACTTTTAGTCTGATCGTATGAAGCCAAGCATAGTTCTTCATATCGCTTCATGTGAGCTTCGAACTCGGCTTTATCAGCATCCTTTAGCTGCTCTCTAGTGACTGGTTGAACGTTACTAGGGTCAACTTCGGTATTCTTCATGTTCTTGGACATTGTTGACTTTTTCGGGTCCCATAGGGTGTGTCAAAAGTGTGTTGACATGAAAATAGGACATCACCCCCGTGCACGACACACGTGACTCCCCAGTCTGTAGTGAGGCGTGCTAGACAATCTGACCTGTTGATTGACAATGGAATATATTAGGGATCGACTAGAGAACCGATGAGCCTTCAGTGATACGTGTTTCTGCTAATTGGCCGATACGGAGAAGCGGGATCGGCTGGCTCGAGAGCGATCGAAGCACAAACACGTAAGTAAAGAGATCAGTTGGATCAGCGTATCGTGACATCAACACTCGAATGAATCAGATCGAATATCATGATGAAAAGCCAACAAGATCTAGATCAAGCTTCCCGAGTGCCATAGTGGGCTCATCCATTTCTCTGTCAACCTTCAATCTACCAGCTTTGACATCTTCTATTTTGTTCATTAACTCAAGTGCCTTCTCTCGTAACATGGGTGGGAATTCAAGGGTACCATCATCCGGGTTCAATCTGCCTCCAAGCGCATAATACCAATTCTTCGATCTTTAGGGCCAGTGAAAGACTGTTGATATGATACCTTTGGCGATAAGGTCTTGTTCCATCTTCTGCCACTTGGGAATTGCTACCGCGTAACCACCTCGACCAAGACAATGGTTGTACTCCCCTTTCTTACTAGCACTGTTCTTCGCTTGGGCACTTTTTTGGGCAAAAGTTTCACTTTTCTTGTATTCAACAAAGGACTTCCAGTGATCTTTTATCTTCGGATATTCATCCCAATTTGGAGTTCGGTTGTTCTTGATAAAATCTCTAGTCAACTTCTTCTTGAAATTCTGAATTTGAGTTGGCATCTTCACTAGAGTCCAACCTTTAACAAGGTTTGGGTCGATGCCTTCAGGAAGTGCGAAGTGTTTTAGCACATCATTCCACAACTGGTCTTTTACTGAGTCTGGAACCATGTATGGATTACTTGGTTTTCCCTTCCATTCTCTATACTTGATGGGCATGTTGTCCCTTACAATTGCCCTGCATTGAGACAAAAACTTGTCCGTGACTTTTTCTGGAGCAACTGTCTGGCCAAGCTCTGACACCTCCGTGATACGATACATCACACCTCCAACGATTATTTTTGCACAACCTCTCTTGAACTTTTTCGTCGTCGATCCAGAAGCCTATAAGAATTAACAATAATTTTCCATGAATTAACATAAATTTATGAGAATATACAAGAAATGGGGTTATCGAATTAATAGTAATGAACTTAATGCATGATATGTATACCTCGTTGGAACCTTCTGCATTAGCATCCTCAAGGTCATCATTATTTTCTGAGTCGGCGGCTATGTCTTCCTCGTTATTTGCAAAGTCATCGGCAGCGACGCCTCCTTAACCAATCATATTTAGAATAATTTCCTCGTCCGTGTAGGATGCAAAGGCATTTGCATCTCCAGCAATAATCTCCTCCATAATCCTTTCATCGTTGTCATTGTTATCCATCTAGAATTAACAGAAATTTTCTATGAATCGACACGAATTGTGAGAATATACAATAATTTCTATGTATTTCTAGTATCCGTGTAGAATTAACAGAAATTTTCTATAAATCGACATGAAATTATGAGAATACACAATAATTTATATGTATTTCTAGTATCCATGTAGAATATACACTAATTTTCTATGAATCGACACGAATTTATGAGAATATACAATAATTTCTATGTATTTCTAGTATCCGTGTAGAATATACACTAATTTTCTATGAATCGACACGAATTTATGAGAATATACAATAATTTCTATGTATTCCTACAAGAAAGGGAATATACAATAGTGTCGCCTACCGTAGTCGGCGTGGAGAAGGGGAGTCGAGATCCTAGGGTACGTCGACGGAGGCAGTGGGTAGCCGGGGCGAGATAGCGGCGGGATCTTGTGTGCGTCGAGGGAGGCAGTGGGGAGCCCGGGCGAGACGACGGCGGGATCTTGGGTGCGTTGAGGGAGGCAGTGGGGAGCCGGGGCGAGACGGCGGTGGGATCTTGGGTGCGTCGAGGGAGGCAGTGGGGACCTGGGGGCGAGATGGCGGTCGGTAATGCTGGGGAGAAACAAATTTATTTAGAATTATTATAGACATATTTAGTACAATTTTATACATAATTAATTCTTTAAAATAGATTAAAAATGCTGATGCAAACAATTAATTTGCTTGCGTCAGCAAGACCCAATTTGGGAGAACAACTGTGAGCCGAGGCAGGGCCGCGGTGTCCGGGGGGGTGGAGGGGGCGGCACTACCGGCGTTGTTGGGGAGGACAACTGTGCAGGACGAGGCGACGATGCTCAGGACAGCCGGCGGCAAGGCCGGATGCGGCGGTGGAGCCCAAGAGGCCGGGGAGGACAGCGCGGCGGCGGAGCCTCGGATGCGGGGAAGGGCGGGGCGGGTCGGGGAGGAAGGCGGCCACGTTCGGGGGCCGACGACGGCGGACCGGCGGCATGGAGGGGGGTGAGGGCGTCGGCGGATTTCGGGAGGCCGGCAGCGGCGGAGAATCCCGTGGGGCAAAGGACGAGGGGCGCCGCGGAAGGCGGCGGTCGGGGTGGATGATGACGGCGGCGGAGGAGGAGGACACAACGACGACGATGGCGGCAGATAGGGGATGAAAAAGTGCTGGAGGGGGAGGGTTGCTATTTTATATATAGACACACCTTTAGTCCTGGGTCGTGTAACGAACAGTGACAAAAGGGGTGTCTTTTGTCACGGTTGGTGATACCACCCGGGACTAAAGGGTGATTTCCCGCGGGAGTGTCAAAAGGGAAAACAATTCCCTCTTTAGTCTCGGGTGGTTACATGAACCGTGACAAAAGGGTGGCCTTTTGTCTCGGTTCGTGATACCACCCAGGACTAAAAGTGTATTTGGAGCGGGACTTTAATTCTTTTCCCATTTTTCCTCCTCATTTTCTCAATCTTTCTCTTTGCAACATTTTTAACAAATGGTAAGTTTAATATTTGAACCATGCAAAATTATATTTAGTTAAGTGTTAACAATCTTAACTTTCCAATATAAAAAATAATTTAATAGTTGAAATAATTACTTTCCTTTCGGACTCGACAATATTTGTCTCCTAAGACATAAGAAAAATGCTCAACTAATTCAAAAAAATGTCAAACTTTGTGGTTAGTTCTCACAGGGCATATGAAAGGTGTTAACAAGTTTGAGTTCAAATAACTAAAGGAATACACTCATAGAACATTAGACAAATGATTTTAACATTAATCATTACAATACAGTATTGAAGTTTGTTTTCTTGACGAAATTTCCTTGGTCATGGTCCTGACGTAAGTACGGTGTCTCTTCATTTCCAAGCGGTATGCTTGGGTTAACTTCGACAGCGAATGGAGGCATTCCATCGAACTGATCATAGTCATCTGATTTGTCTGTTCTGTCCTCGACTCCCACGATTACTCTTTTACCTGGAAGAACAATGTGTCGCTTTGGCTCTTGTGGTCCTTCGGGATTTTTATTCTTCGGTTTGCTAGTCATATCATTGACATAAAAAACTTGATGCACATTTTTGGCAAGGACGAATGGTTCATCTTTGAAACCAATCTTGGTTAGGTCCACTATTGTCATTCCATATTGATCTTTCCTTATGCCACCTCCAGTTAGTTTTACCCATAGGCAAAGAAACGGAGGGATGTTAAGTAGCCCATACTCAAGGTCCCATATCTCTTCTATGACACCATAATACGAGTTCTTGTTATTGTTGCTGTCCATGGCATCTATACGGACACCACTATTTTGGTCTGTGGTTTTCCAATCTTGGTACCTCGTGTAAAAAGTATAACCATTTATATCGTAAGCTTGGAATTTCACAATTGTGCTAGAAGGTCTCTTGGCTAATAAAGCGAGTTCTGGGTGAATTGTGGATTCACCAATAACTTGTTCACTCAACCATGAGGGGAAATTTTCCAGGTGATGGCGTGTAACCCATGCTTCGGTTTTGGTTGGATTTTGTGAAGAAATAATCTGCTTGTGTTCCTCAATGTACGGAGTCACCAAGGTTGATTGTTGCAGAACAGCTAGGTGTGCTTTATTGAACAAATCAGTATCATTACTGAAACATGCTTTCCTTCCAATGGTGCCCTTTCCTAGTAGCCTCCTCTCGTGTCGAGATACTGGAACCCCAATCAAGTTAATTGAGTTGACAGAGTCCACACAAAACACAATGACCTCCTCAATTACATATCCTTCGGCGATGCTTCCTTCTAGACGTCCGCGGTTTTCTTGAGGACTGACATGAACCTCTCAAAAGGCCACATGTTGTGCAAGTATACTGGTCCAAGAATAGTAATCTCTTTCACAAGATGCACCAGGAGGTGAGTCATAATATCGAAGAATGAAGGTGGAAATGCCAACTCAAAGCTGACAAAACATTGCACAACATCATTTTGTAGCTTCACTAGGTTCCTTGGATCGATTGCCTTCTGTGAAATTGCATTGAGAAATGCACAAAGCTTTACGAGCGCTAATCGTACTTTCTCTGGTAGAACACCCCTCAACGCATTTGGAAGTAACTGTGTCATCAACATGTGGCAGTCGTGGGCCTTTAGATTTGTGAACTTCTTATCTTTCATACTTATTATCCCTTTTATATTCGATGAGTAGCCAGATGGAACCTTCATACTGTTTAGGCAATCAAACATGATGTCCTTCTCTTCCTTGCTCAGGGTGTAACTAGCAGGACCTAAGTAATCTTGTTCTTCCTCCTCAACCTCTTCAGGATCTGCTTCTTCTTCATCAACCTCTATCAGAGGTGCTTCATTCATATGGATATTTTTCAGGTCCCATCGTGCTTCCAACATATCCTTAGAGTTCATGTAACAACCCAAGAAGCCTAGGACATTCAGACAAAGATTCTTCGTCAAGTGCATCACGTCAATAGCATTCCGGACCTCAAGAATTTCCCAATAAGGTAACTCCAAAATATAGATTTCTTCTTCCACATTGGTGCACGCCCATTAGCATCATGTGGAATAGGTTCACTACCGTCACCCTTTCCAAAGACAACCCTTAGATCCTTTACTATCTCAAATATCTCCTCACCTTTAAAATGGGGGGGGGGGCTTTGTACGATGATCAACCTTTCCTTTCCAATGCAAACCTTTCTTCCTTAAGGGATGCTTCCTAGGAAGAAAGCGACGGTGACACATTACACAACCTTCTTACAATTTTTCAGATGAATACCATTTGTTTTATGTAAACAGCGGGTGCAGGCCCGATATCCCTTGTTTGAGTGCCCAGATAGGTTACTTAAAGCAGGCCAATCGTTAATGGTAATGAATAACAATGCTCGTAGGTTGAAGTTCTCTTGCTTATTCTCATCCCACACACGTACACCTTCTTTCTTCCGTAGCAATAATAGTTCATCAACCAATGGTCTTAGATACATATCAATGTCGTTGCCAGGTTGTTTTGGACCTTGAATTAGCATCGACATCATAATGAACTTTCGCTTCATGCACATCCAAAAAGGAAGGTTGAACATGCATAGTGTCACAGGCCAAGTGCTATGACCACTGCTAAACTCACCAAATGGATTGAAACCATCTGTGCTTAAACCAAATCTTATGTTTCTTGCTTCCCCAGCAAAATCTTTGTATTTTCTATCAATCTTTCTCCATTGAGACCCATCTGCCGGATGTCTCAGCATGTGGTCTTGCTTACGATCGCTTTTGTGCCATGTCATCAACTTAACATTTTCTTTGTTCCTGAACAAACGCTTCAAACGTGGTATTATAGGAAAATACCACATAACCTTCGTAGGTACTTTCGTCATCTTGGGAGGTGTCCCCTCGGGAGCACCAGGATCATCATCTCTCCGGATCTTATAACGCAACGCGTTGCACATAGGACAAGCTTCCAAATTTTCGTGTTCCGTGCCTCGATATATGATGCAATCATTAGGGCAGGCAACGATCTTGTGAACCTCCAACCCCACAGGGCACACAGTCTGTTTCGCTTCATATGTTGTTGACGGTAATTCATTGTTCTCTGGAAGCTTGTCCTTCACAATTTTGAGCATCCCCTCAAATGCTTTATCAGACACACCATATTTTGTCTTCCATTGCAACATTTCAAGTGTAGTACCAAGCTTTTTGTGACCCTGTTTGCAATCTGGGTACAACAGTTTTCTATGATCTTCTATCATACGACGCAACTTTGCCTTTTAATTATCATTTTCACAGTCCCTTTGTGCATCTTTTAGAACTTGACCAAGATCATCAACATGGCCGTCTTCCGGTATCTCTTCTTCGTCAGCATCTTCCGTTAAAGTATACGCAAAATCTTGCTCCGCGGCCTAGTCATGAATGTTATTATCATCCTCCTCATCTTCGTTCTCTTCCATCACAACCCCTCTTTAACCGTGCCTGGTCCAAAGCACATAGTTCGACATGAATCCGTTTTTAATCAAGTGGAGCTGGAGAGTCCCCCAGTCAGAGTAGTCTTTGTTGTTTCTGCACAAAGAGCATGGACAACACATGAATCCCTTTGGGTTCTTGTTGGCTTTGGCCACTTCGAGAAAAGCTTGCATGCCAGCAATTTACTCCGGGGATCGTCTGTCAACATTCATCCATTGCCGATTCATCTACATCATATTAATTCCAATTTTTATCAGTGAAAAGTAAACAAAGAGAAAGATGAAGAAGGATGAATTCGATGATGTATTCTGTTATGAACTGGATGATGAGAACTGGAGGCCTACGTTTATTCTTCCTTAACATGTTGATCATCTCAACACAATACGTGAATTCATAAATGTGTTTGAAGTAGAGGTTCAAAAGCTAGAAGCTGACTAGTTTTTAGGTTTGGGACTTGTGATACAATGACATACAGAGGTCACTTGATGGCCATTTTGATCTCCATTATCAGTTACCATACTTTTTATAAACTAACTTCAATAAAATTAGCTAAATGCAAAATTAAGATTAGTTCTATGTTCCATTATATTAAAAAGTAAATTAACAAAGAGAAAGAAGAAGGGTGAATTCGATGATGTATTCCGTTATGAACTAGATGATAAGAACTGGAGGCCTACCTACATTCTTCCTTAACATATTGATTATCTCAACACAATACGTGAATTCATAAATGTGTTTGAAGCAGAGGTTCAAAAGTTATAAGCTGACTAGTTTTTAGCTTAGGGACTTGTGATACAATGAAAGATAGAGGTCACATGATGGTCATTTTGATCTCCATTATCAGTGACCATACTTTTTATAAACTAACTTCAATAAAATTACTTAAATGCAAAATTAAGATTAGTTATATGTTCTGTTATATTAAAAAGCAATTTAACAAAGAGAAAGATGAAGAAGGGTAAATTCGATGATGTATTCCGTTATGAACTAGATGATGAGAACTGGAGGCCTACCTACATTCTTCCTTAACATGTTGATCATCTCAACACAATACGTGAATCCATAAATGTGTTTGAACTAGAGGTTCAAAAGCTAGAAGCTGACTAGTTTTTAGCTTGGGGACTTGTGATACAATGACATACAGAGGTCACTTGATGGTCATTTTGATCTCCATTATCAGTGACCATACTTTTTAAAAACTAACTTCAATAAAATTAGCTAAATGCAAAATTAAGATTAGTTCTATGTTTTGTTATATTAAAAAGTAAATTAACAAAGAGAAAGATGAAGAAGGGTGAATTCGATGATGTATTCCATTATGAACTAGATGATGAGAACTGGAGGCCTACCTACATTCTTTCTTAACATATTGATCATCTCAACACAATACGTGAATTCATAAATGTGTTTGAAGCAAAGGTTCAAAAGCTTTGGGGACTTGTGATACAATGACATACAGAGGTCACTTGATGGCCATTTTGATCTCCATTATCAGTGACCATACTTTTTACAAACTAACTTCAATAAAATTAGCTAAATGCAAAATTAAGATTAGTTCTATGTTCCGTTATATTAAAAAGTAAATTAACAAAGAGAAAGATGAAGAAGGGTGAATTCGATGATGTATTTCCGTTATGAACTGGATGATGAGAACTGCAGGCCTACCTACATTCTTTATAGTATAAACTAACTTTTATAAAATTAGCTAAATGTCAAATCATAATTAGTTCTATGTTTCACTATATCAAAAAGTAAAATTCAATTTTCTCTACCTCAATATAAAAGATAACAAGACAATGCTAGTATTTAGTCAACCACATTTTTCTCAATCTAAAGTATATAAATAATAACCTCATCTCTCATTACCTCCTCCCACCTATGATTTAAGATTTCTATTTTCTCCATCTCTAAAATATATCAAAACAATTAATCAAAACTAATGATGGGAGGAAGAAGAATCAAACCTCGGAAACACTTTAGAGGAGAGAAATCTTCACAAATACATGAAGGAAAAATTCAGCTACACCTCTCTAAGGTCGAGGTGCCATTGAGGAGGAGCTTGAGCTCTTGGTGAAGAATGGCTCGGGCAAGAGAAAGGGGAAGAAGAAGCTGGATTTATAGGGCGCCGACTATTTGTCCCGGTTGGAGTTACCAACCGAGACTAAAGGGCACACTTTAGTCCCAGTTGGTAACTCCAACTGGGACTAAAGAATTAGTACCGGGTGGAATTACCAAACGAGACTAAAGGGTACACCTTTAGTCTCGGTTGGTAATTCCACCCGGTGCTAAAAGCCCGCGTCAATCATTGCGGGAAAATGTCGTTGGGACACCCCCTTTAGTCACGGTTGGTTGTACCAACCGGGACTGAAGGGGGGTGTCTCCAGCGGGCATTTCGGGCCACGTCGATGAAAGGCCTTTAGTCCCGGCTCCAAAGTTGAACCGGGACTAAAGGCCCGAACATAAGCCTCCCTCTCTACCAGTGTCTGGCTCGTGGGAAAAACATTGTAACGACCAATATTGCTAATTTGCTATGTGGTCGCTAGATTTTTGTTGTGTTTGATCGTTCTTCTTGTAGTGTCGGGAAGCTGAATAACGGAGCTGCGGCGACAGCGATGATGTCCAGCGGAAGAGCAGTGGGTAGATGAGAGGAACAACTGAACTGAGGCGCCGCGTCAGCGCTGGCGGCGGTGGGTTCGTGGAACTCCTCGATTGGCTGTAATCAAGCCTCAAGCATGTGAGCAGGGTTAACAAAACCTCTACCGGTCCGGTTACCACGCCTGAAAAACTGGACTGATTAACCAGTGAACCGGATCGCTTAGCTGGTTTGGCCCTTTATTAGGTCTAGTTTGGGGTGGTTAACCGGTTTTTTTCTACCGGATCATACCGCTACCACCTGTTACCGCGGTTTTGCGACCGGTAGGGAACGGTTTTTTAAACCGTGCATGTGAGTCGAGCGATGCGAGGGATGTGTCGATTGGGGTCCTCGCTCACGGACAGCGGTATGGAGACCGCGTCCCTGCGTCGCCACGGCTCCACGGCGCAGGCTGGAATTTTGGATGCTTTCAGCCAGCGCAACGGTACGAGCCTGCATAATTTGACAAGGATGCCATTGACTTGCGGTCTAGTCTCTTCCACGGCAGCAGTTGGACACATCAATAAAATAAAACAATTAAAAAGCCAAAATGTTTTCAGTATTTAGTTTACCTCATGCGCATATGGCCGTCGTCACACCTTTATTTTCTAAGCAGCTCTGGTTGGTACGTAGTTTGTTACAGTGTCTTATTTCTTTAAGCACGTTCATGATCCAATCGGACGTAAGAATCTTACAGTGAGATAGAGGAGTATCAAGTGGTGGCAGGCGCTGTTCCCACGTCGGTCCAGCGTATTGTATCGACGGTGGAAAAAAGACTAGTTACGTAAACATTGACATGACCAGTTCGTATGCTATTTATTAGATCTCACAGGCGAATTAAAAAAACTATTAACCTTTTACTCAAACCCCCGTTGAAAAGGTTGCCTGACAGAACGAAGTAAATGATTTATATATGTCACCAAATTTTTGTGTGAAAACGACCGGAAATCACATTTTAAAGTTGAACGGATAAGTCTATTTTGTTTTTTCATTTTTGCTAGCACTAATAAACCAAAAGTAGCCAAAGGGGCCAGTAGCCTAGTGGTTACCAGAACCCCGGTAGCACGTCAGGTCCTGAGTTCGACTCCCCGTGGGAGCGAATTTCTCGAGATTTAACAGTGTTTGTGCTTTCAGTGGTAGACGATGTTCCCGTCGACAGGGAGGCGTTTGTGGTGACTTCGCCAATCTTTCTTGGGATTTAATGGTGTTTGTGCTTTTAGTGGTAGGCGACATTCCCGTCGACAGTGAGACGTCTGTGGTGACTCTGTCAATCTTGAGGATTTGTCGGCACAGTATTCGAAGATGCTCCTAGGGGTAGGGTTTGCGTGCGTGTATTCATAGGGATGAGCGTGCGTACGTTGTGAGGGTCTCCAATATATTGCGTAATTCGAAAAAAATAAACCAAATTAGTCTAACATATTCACTAATAATTCTAGACACAAATTATAGCCTCCTTTTACAGTTCTAACTGTATGTGGACAAGCTACACAGATGAGCTCAAAACTTTAGGCACTTCAGAATGTTTAATAACGGCATGCAACGACATACAAAAAAGTGAAGAAAAGTTTCATTTTCACGTGCTCATCACTGTACCACGAGGTTGCCCCGAACATTGGCATCTATCAGTGCCACACACGCCAAACAGTGTACATCTGCTAGGGCCCTCAGCTCCAAGAACACCTAAATGCCTGCTCTTTTTCTCTCCAGCATCCATGTCTAACAGACTTAAATTTGTCTCTTTCCACCAAACTGTTTTAACAGTGGGCCAAACGCCATTGTTCCAACACATGCCCAACCATTGAAATTACTCCCACCTTCCCAAAAAGAATGACGTTTTAGGATTCAAAATTTGTCCCAAAAAGAATGACGTTTTGCTTAATTTGGCATGTGTGCATGTGGATGTAGGCATGCAACAATCAATTAACACATAATATTGCAAATAAATAGGGGTAATCAAGGTCATTTCACCTCCTTAATAATTTCTTCTAAAATTTCTAAAATGACATTCTTTGTGGATAGAGGGAGTAATCTTTTTAATTACTACCATCATTACATACGATCACTACTACTAAACAAAAGGTACAATTTGAATTTTGACCTCGTAGACTCTAAAAGGCTCGGTTACGGGGGAGAGCACTGCACGGAGGAAGGATTGTGCTGTAAAGGCTCCCGTAATCTATATTCAGCAATCATTGGCGCCACATGCTGCCGAGAGGCCCCGATTATCCAACGTCCGTCGCCACGCATAACGCCCATCGGATGGTACATTTCTTAACGCCGGGGCACATACAATCATACGTGATCCATGACCATGTTAGGTGTGCTCCGGGACAGTTGTGTTCTTGGACCTTTGCCGCCTGCTGGTTGTACAGATCCTGCATGACGCACGGAGGTCGTATCCCAGAGATCAAATCGCTAGGAAATATTGTGACATGGACGGCGGCTGCTGGCCTCCCGCCATAAACAAATGGGCATGTGCTTCATCACTTACCAAAGGAAAGATTCGAGATGGACACGCCGAGAATGATACTTGCGGCGGCAGGGGTCAACGTACCTACGTACGCGACATGCATACGTAATGCAATTATATAAATATAGTCTTTTGCTATAATATGCACATGAGTGCATTCTATATAGAGAATGCACTCACCCTGATTGTAATTCTTATCAAATAGCAACTAGATCGACTCTAGTTGCAATTGGTCCGTACCACGGGGTCTCTGTATTTCTTGTTGCATTATTGTCTCATCATATCATATATCTGTAGCTGCAATTGTCACACACACGTACACATTCTAGTGTGTGTAGTTGCAATTGTTGCCATTCATAGTTAAAGGCTTAATGGCCACAAGATTTGCATCCTTGCAGCCCTATCTTTTTTAGTGACAAACATATGCCATCCGCCAGCCAAATCGGTGGAGGAAGGATTATTGACTCAAAATTAGCATTGTCGTCGAGATATGATGTTGGACCTGTACGGAAAATCACAAATTTTTTGGAAGAAAGGGATATCCGGAGTAGAGTTTATTACTCTAAAATATGCAATACTCTATGTTTTTCAAAACAATATCATTTATCACACCCCAACACCTCAGTTATTTCTAAACCTAAAGTATTCGCAAAATCGTGGTGTTTATCAAAAGGTTTGAAAATACTATGCGCCTAATGATGGGTAGTTTTTAATTGTAGAGGTTGGTCTCTAGAGATGATGAACATATCATAAGCGTGTGATGACTAGTGACACAAGCAAACCATACAAAACCCTGAAATCATGTGATTTTGATTTTAGTCATTTTTTTCTATCCACTTACTATATTAGATCAAAGATCTAACCACTCATGTGTCATTGCAATTCGCAAATTTGCAGGCAACTCAAAATATTTTTATTTTAGGTAGCGGATTTTTTTCCAACATTTAAGAGTTCACTACCTTTTATTTAAATCAACATCATTAGTAAAGTTTTCAAGTATATTTCAATATCTCTATCGTGTATTTCATTTTGTTCAACTTATTTCCACAAATACTAGATCTTCCAAGGAAGAAAAAAAATCAATACTCCTTGAGGTTCCAAACCTACTACCACAATGGGAAACCCTGAAGACACCGAGTGCCTGCCGGAAAACACTCGGCTAACACAACGCTGATTGTTACACTAGGCGAATAGCACTCGGGAACCAATGACTTGGCGAAGAAGATGACGTTGAGTGTCAAACGTTGAGCACTCAGCGAAGCTTCTCCGCGTGTCCTAAATAGCACTCGACGAAGCTTTGTCCTAAACTACGCCGCATGACGGCGGATTGATGGCGTGAGAGCGGCTTCATCGAGTGTTTTTGGAAAACACTCAGTGAATAGTGAAGGCTTCACCGAGTCTTTTTCAAACAATTCGACGAGTGTTTTTCCCCGACACTCGCCAAAGCCTTTACTATTCTCTGAGTGTTTGGAAAACGGTGAATAGTGAAGGCTTCACCGAGTGTTATTTGGAAAACATTCAGTGAAGGCATGTCTATACGCCGAGTGTTTTACCCACACACTTAGCGAAGGTTGGTCAAAAGCACTCGGCAAAGTGACCTACCAGCCCCCCATTTTTTACATGGTCGCGTTAAACGTACCCTCATCATAAAATTCATCACATGTAGTTTATATACATCACAAAATCACATATCACCATATTTGCTGGCGTTTGTTATGTCGTTACTAGATTTGCAACGACGCTAGAAAGCCTGTGGGTATACTACATGATCACATATAAATCCGCAAGCGCACGGATACCGCTGTAGCTTTCACCCGGGAGTATTCCAAGGTATCGATTTCCTCGGGGAACGATAAGTGTAAAGAACCTGAACTAATTCGTCCGGGGGGTATGGTGACGAAGGATAGAATGGCAAGGGTAAATTTCGGGTAGAGAGGGATAGCTAAATAAGTTTTGGGACTCGTGAGGGTCACGGATAGAATCAAGGCACAACTTGTCGCTCGTCGGGGCCAGAGGGAAAAGGGTCATCGAAAGGGATGAGAAGGGGGCCCTGATGTCGTAACTCCTACCTGTCGGAACTAGTGTGGTTGGCTACAGAGCCCATCCGGAGCTGTCACCTCCCTAGGGTACAACAACTATTCTGTTGAACTGAGAAGCATCCCAAGGTACCTGAAAGCCTAGACACCGCGTCTACACTAACCAAGCACTACTTTACCCTCTGCTAGAGCAAAGCAATCACGGTAAGTAGAAACTACTAAACCACAATCGAGGAACCTAAGAGCGAGCAATGAAATGACTTTCAAACTTAGTTACTCATGAATCCGAACATACAAAGCATCTCGGGTGCGGACGACCAAAGGTGTACCACACCCGCCAAGGTACAAGAGGAAGACCGACTCCGGCTTCTACTCCAACACTCAACTCTATCTCCCTACTCTCTGAATGATAACTTCTGGAGGGCTCTGCCACTTGCTTCTAATCACTTGTCCTCTTCCCTGAGGTGTCCGGCTCAATTTACAGCCCCAGTAGGTCGGTGGCTGTAGGAGGGGGTATTTGTAGGCGAGAGGGAGATACAGTAGCCGGCAAGGAGGTGCGGCCATATCTCCAGGTGCGCCCGGCCCTATGATCTTCACCACCTTTGATTGAGCAGATGTGATTTGGTCCCTGAGGCGGTTAGAAGGCGGTTGTGGGTCGATTTGCTGCGTGAGGAAGGTGCGGCCGGATCCCTTGGTGCGGCCGGCCCTGGGCCCTCACGTCATACACTCCGGAGCATGCTCTTTTGTGTTGGTGGAGTGTTGGTCGTTGCCCAAAGTCGGTTGATCACTGGTTTGTGGGTCCATGGATGCAAGTGAGGATAATCTTGTACTTTGGATTGAACCGACTTCACTCCTTTGATCAGGATTACTCGAGGCAATGTTCCCTTGGATGACTGAGACCCAATGGCTCGTTTGGCCAAGTTGGCGGGTGCGGCCGGCCATAGGTGGTGCGGCCGCACCTGGAGGTTCGGCCGACCCTAGGTGGTGCGGCCGGCCCTGCCTCCTGGCCCCAGTGCATTGCTTCCGTGGTTTTTTTGATTGATCCCACATGATTGTGTTGATTTGAGTCGTTCGGACACCAGTGCATGGAACTTGACATGGTAGGAGCCTACATAGGGGGGTAAGGTAGGTGCGGTCATACCTCTAAGTGCGGTCGTGCCTACCATATGTGGCTCGGTGCTTCGGAATTGTCCCCTAATCATAGTCCTGCAGATAAAAACTCAACACAACTCGTGGAACCTTGTTAGCACCTAAAACATTCACGAAATTCGTTATAAAATGCTACCGTAGCCGAGATGTTGACGGTCAAAAGATTTTTGTAAGGACCGTCAACAAACTCCCCAACGCTAGACTTTTGCTCGTCCTCGAGCAAAGCCTGGTCTTGAAAGGCAGATCGAACATTGCATCATGTTACTCCCCTGCAAGTATTAGTGCACAACTCTATGCCCTATGGCTATTTTGAAAGTATTGGTACCAAAGAAACTTTGCCTTGCTTACCTGTGGGGCTTGTAACTTTTCACCTTGACTTTGGAGGTTGAAGAGTAGAACGGTTTTGACTTTGTATTACTCACTCTTCTCTTTTTTTGGCTTCTATCCCAGAGTTTTTGAAAAAAAAATTACAAAGAGAGACAAAGTTCCTCAGATGGTTCCCTCGATCGCTCAAGTGGTGTTTGCTACCTCACCAAAGGCTTTTGAACGAGCCTCAACTTTCTACTCTATGGCTTGTATGTGGAGCTTTGGGTAGGATAAGCATGAGACTCACTTGTGCCACATAATGTTGTTGAGCCAAAAACTGAATCCAAGAAGAAACTAGTCATGCAACTTGATCGAGATGTGCAAGTGTGTGGAATATTTTTTTATTTTTCTAAGTAGTCCTTGCTTTGAGATTCTACTCTTGTGTTTAGAGGGGGGTCATGCTTCATATATTTTTTCTATGCTCTTTTATTGGAATACACATTTTTTATATGCTTCTTTGAGCATTTATTTTTCCTCTTTCTTCTTTTTTTTCAATGACCCCTTTCTCCTTTTGCAAGAAGAGAAATCTCTTTGGAACTTGGAGTACTTAGTTTTGGTGGATGGATGGCATGTTTTGCGTAACTCCCGGTATAGGAGTTAGCATGTATATGTGGGTGTACGTGATCACGATCATGGAATCAAGAGAAGATTCTACCAAGGGTCACAACAATTTGGCAAACCTCAATGGGTCACAAGCAACCATATGTAGAAGGTTTGTATTTTGATATCCACATATGGCTTTGGTAGGTGATATGACCATCGAGGAGCTTGTCTTGTTTTATTTTCAAAAATAAATTCTTCCGAGATTTTCACCATACTATGAGATAGAGCAAGGTCAACATTGTCTAACCATATCATACTAGTCAACACCCTAGGTCTGGTCATAAGCATTTGCGTCCCACAAGTTTAAATTCAAGCTCATGTTTCAAAAAGGTCCAACAAATTCATTAAGCCTATAGAGAATAAAATTGCATACTAGGTTCTTGCAAGGGTTTAACATGGAAATTAATCCTCATTTCTGAAGTGAGGATGGGTAGGCAACATTTTCAAAAGTATGGTATGCAGTTTTGATACTAAGCAAGATAAATAGGATAACCATAAGATAACATCACGAGTTGAGTTAGGGATTCGAACCAGCGTGACTTGGCATGAAGATGTTCGGTTCGTGTCGAAAAAGTAGGTGCGGCTGGTCCTAAGTGGTGCGGCCGGCCCACCCAAAATTTGTGTTGTGCTTCGTGAGCTGACTCTGGTGCACCCTGGTTACCTGCACGTCACTGGTTTTGCATTTGTGTGCCGAAGGTAGGTGCGGCTGGCCCTCTAGGTGCGGTCGGCCCTACCTCCCTCGATCTTTCCTGCGCACGTGTAAAACAGGTGAAATAACATTCTCTGGCTGGTTCAAAGCACCAGCCAGAGCAACAAATTAACCAGAGATTTAAATGTCTTAAGACTTTGTAGCATCTCTTTATTCAAACAAGACTAAACGAATTAAAGCAAACAAGTTTTCGAAACAACTAAACTAACACACATGGAAGGGAAAGAAACTAACGAGATGCTACACAGATCCTACGCTTAGAGATCTAAGGTAAAACGCAGTCGCAGAGATCCGGACGCCCTACCTCACTCCATAGGCGCTTAAACTTGCTGCAAATGGCCTTGCGGAGGATTTCCATCTTGTCATCTATTTCCATCCGCCCGAGCTCAGTCTCAGCGATGCGCTCTTCCAGCAAGTTATTCTTCATCTTTAGCTCGATGATCTCATTGTGAAGATCCTCGTAAGGGTCCTCGTCATCCGAATCCTCATCTGAATCTTCAAACTGACCAGGAGGACCTTAGATTGGTGGAGGCTTGCGGTGGCGCATCCCACTAGCGGGGGTAGAGAAGATGGACTCATCTGGCTCCAAATCATCCCTATCCAATCAAGGGATCAATTTCTTTTCATACCCATGAGGAGTCTTGCGCCCAATGATCTTGTAGTTCCCCTCCGTTGGAGTTTTGAAGAAATCGGCCCCGACCGTCTTGATGGCAAAGATGTTCTCCCTTGGTGACTCATTGAAGAGTCACCTGGAGATTAGCGTTACCGGCTCCTTTAACTTCAACTGGCCCGCTGTGGGATGTGTCGGTGACTCTGAACGTCATGGTTTCCCTTTCCTGATCATTTGCCTAGGGGACAAGGACCTCCTGTGCACGTCGGCCGGGCTGGGCGCACGAGCCAGGTGCGACTGGACCTGAGAGGTGCAGCTGGTCCTACCCTCTTCTAGGGTTGCCTCTTGGGATGCCCGAGTAAGGGCCAGGGATCCTTGGCGTGGCAAGTTTTGGCTTGATCCCACTCTGGAACCTCCTGTGAGCTCCTTCGAGGACATATCGCCAGGGGTGGTAGGTGCCGACATCTTGGAAAGGTTACTAGGGCCGTCACCACCCATGGTGTGCTAGGAGATGGCAAGGGGGCGAGGGTTTTTGGAAGGGAGATTGGTTTCTGGGGAGAAACTCGTTACGCGAGGATTTTAAGGGTCAACAGGATAGCAGAAGGGAAGATACGAGATACCCTAGCTCATGCGCAGCCGAGGGCCAAATGGGGGAGGTGCGGCCGTCCCACTAGGTGCGGCCGTCCCTAGTTCATTCCCTTTAGGTGCGGCGTCCCTAGTTCATTCCCACTAGCTGCGGCCGTCCCTAGAAAATAGGAAGAGTTTCTATTTGAGGGTCTGCTGGTTCATTCCCTCAATTACGATTATCGAGCAAACTTGCTCGAATCCTCGTAAATGAATGTATGGGCTTTCCTCTTTCGTTCCTACGAACAAATTCTCTCGGACCAATGCTATAAGAGTAGGGCGAAGCTCATAGCTCGATGTTTTGATGGGATGCGATGAAGGTGGAGGCTCCAAATGATCGCTCTTTGGAGCGGAATTCTCAAAAAGAGTAGGGTCGGAATCCATGAGATAAATCGGGTGATATATAGATGAACTGGGTTCGGGATCAAAACAGCTACCGTTCCCCGACAACGGCGCCAGAAAGCTTGTTGGTGTTTCTTACATTGTTACTAGATTTTCAACGGCGCTAGAAAGCCTGTGGGTATACTACACAATCACAGATAAATCCGCATGTGCACGAATACCGCTATAGCTTTCATCCGGGAGTATTCCAAGGTATTGATTTCCTCAGGGAACGAGAAGTGTAAAGAACCTGAACTAATTCTTCCAGGGGGTATGATGACGAAGGATAGAATGGCAAGGGTAAATTTCGAGTAGAGAGGGGATAGCTAAAGATGTTTTGGGACTCATGAGGGTCACAAATAGAATCAAGGCACAACTTGTTGCTCTTCAGGGCCAGAGGGAAAAGGGCCACAGAAAGGGATGAGAAGGGGGCCCTGATGTCGTAACTCCTACCTATCGAAACTAACGTGGTTGACTATAGAGCCCGTCCGAAGCTGTCACCTCCCTAGGGTACCACAACTATTCCGTTGATCTTCACCAGGTGCGGTCATTCCTATGATCTTCACCGCCTTTGATTGAGCGTCTGTGATTTGGTCCCTCAGGCGGTTAGAAGGCGGTTGTGGGTCGGTTTGCTGCGTGAGGGAGGTGCGGCTGGATCCCTTAAAGCGGCCGGCCCTGGGCCCTCGTGTCATACACTCTGGAGCATGCTCTTTTGTGTAGGTGGAGTGTTGGTCATTGCCCAAAGTTGGTTGATCACTAGTTTGTGGGTCCATGGATCCAAGTGAGGCTAATCTTGTACTTTGGATTGAATCGACTTCACTCCTTCGATCAGGATTACATGAGGCAATGTTCTCTTGGATGACCGAGACCCGGTGGCTCGTTTGGCCAAGTTGGGCAGGTGCGGCCTGCCCTAGGTGGTGCGGCCGCACCTGGAGGTTTGGCCGGCCCTGGGTGGTGTGGTCGGCTGAAGGACCGATTAGGCGACCAGAGAGGGGGGAGTGAATGGGAGCTGATAAAAAATATTCTCGAAGGAGATTGAAACTCCGACAAGATGAACTCGCTCGGTCGGACCCCCAAAATCTCACGCTCCGCACTTCTACCTTCCGTTTGCCAAAACCACGTAGCCACTGGAGTGCTACTGGTCCTAGGAACAAACTCTACCAGCAACTTCAACACACACGCACCCACGACAGCGGAAACAACTCGAAAGCCGGCTGTCCAGATGGGGGCGGTTAGACCGGGGGCGGTTAGACCGCCTCCACCAGGAAACCAAGAAATCATCCAAAACACCTCTTCCGAGCACCAAAATGCACCACAGTTTCACCAACAGAGATCTCTGGTCAGAGCCATGCTAGCTACCAGAAAAACTTGGCGAAAACCAAAACTCCACCCAGGGGCCCAGGGGCGGTTAGACCGGCTACCAGGGGCGGTCTAACCTCCTGTACCCAACAACGAACTCCAAACAAGAACACCTAGCAAACGGCACGAGAACGACCCGAAATTTCACCCAGACGCTCCTCGATCAAGGCAAACAAACTCACGAGAGGAAAATCCGGCGAAACAAAACTTCGACACGGGAAACACCCGGGGCGCTTAGACCGCCCCCCTCCCGGCGGTTATACCGCTACTCCCAGAAAAATAGACCGCGGGTCAAACCCTAACTTCCTCGCGCCTGATCTCCCGAATCACTCCACGGATTGCAGCGAAACTTCGGGATTAGCTGGGTTACCTCCTGGGCAACCTCTACCTCAAAGGAATCGACCCGAAATGCTCACAATCAAGAGGAATTGAAGAAATCGCCTCTCTAGGTCAAGAACACACCCAACTCGAAAAACCACCAAATCGAGTCCGATTCAAGAGAGATTTGGGGGGCAAAGTCACCAGCCAAAGAGGCACAAGATCCTCATATGTGACACCCACCAAAGACCCCAAGAAATCGTCCTCAAAACACCGCCAACAAAGAGCTCCGAAAATCAACACAAAGGAGAGCGGGAAAACCACCTTGAGGAACAACGCCGAACCATCTATACATACCATGAAGGTTCGTACAAGGTCTAGCTTGCCACCCAAACATCCATCCCTCTCTCTAGATCTCACATGAAGCTCTCAAGCTAGTCCTAGGAAAAACTAGGGGAAATGGAGAACGAAAATTGAAAAACAAATGAGCTAGGGTTCCAAGAGTTTGCTGCCACCCATCCACTCAAGAGTATATATGGAGGCACCCAAAATACTAAACTACACTCACCTAATAACTAGGGATACAAGCCCCTCGAGGGAGGATTTGGAAGTCTTCAGATTTTCTTCATCGGACGGATGCCTGGCAACCGCAACCTGCTTGGCCTCGACGCAAGCCTTGCGATCCCGACGCGTGTCCTCCGCCTCGAAGCATCTCGGCGCCGGCGGCGGGGCGGTCGACCGCCCCCCCCTGGGCGGTTAGGCCGGCCGGGAGATCCGACCGGCCCCAGGCGGTCTGACCGCCCCTCCTGGGCGGTTGAACCGGCCCAGGTGGCCGCACATCCTTGTCGAGTCTTCGGCCTCGGTTTTGTGGCTCAACCGAGTAACCCGGTGGTTTTACGGTGAACCACCGCAAACCCCGCGAACTCGGTGTAGCCTCCGCCAATCTCCACTCATGACTCGGCTCCCACGTAGTCCCGGCTCGACCTTGGTTTTGAGGCTCTACCAAGAAACCGTCCACGACTTCATCTAGCTGTTCATGCCACCATGCGGCCCACACTTGACCCCACTGGCCACCGGGTCCCTCGAACGAAGCCTACTTCTCTTCTCCACACCCGGAGGCCTCACCGGCAACGACCTTTCGCGCTTGTTCTTCACTTGCACCAACACGAGTCTAGTTGCAACCTGCACCTGCAATACTTAGCCAAGAATTAGTCCACACAACGTTGTCAATCACTCATCACACAAGGAAGCGACCATCCACCGGTCCTCGAACCACACATGGTCCTCAATCTCCCCCTTGATGAGTGCATTGACAACACCCACATGAAGTAGCAAGAGAGAAAAGAAAAAGGAAAGAACAAATAAAAAGAAACCTCAACAAGCGATCGAAAGCCAAAGAAAGGCGAAGAGCAAGATCACTTGAAGAAGGCAAGTCTCGGACCCCTTAGGCAAGGGCAACGGATCGACACATCCGAGACAAAATCATGCTCAAACTAGGAGTGCAAATCACTGAACCAAAGCTTGAACACTACAAAGAGCTCCCCCTGCACATATGCAAGCTCCCCCTGAGCCAGAGCACACTCCCCCTGAACAAATGCAGCAATGCAACACGGGAATGCAACAAAGAGCAAAAACATGCTCACTCTGCCCAGGTCGGTTAGACCGCCTAATGTGCCCATGTGCCTACTTCTATGTATGAGACTTCTCATTGGTAGGCATCATGCAACGGTTTAGCACCCAAAACAAATTAATTTCTGCACATATGAAATGGGAGCATATTTTCCAAGCATTTTTCATTTCATTTTCAGATTTATAAATGGTACATGAAATGTCTTTGCGACAAAAAGGAACTTATGCCCCTCCATAAGATAAAGCAAGAGGGCTAAACATTTATGATGGCAAATGAGCCTTTGGCCCCATGTGATCAATAAACTAGCTATCCAACCACAAATTAAGCATAGCAAAGACACTAAAGCATGTCAAGATCACATAAAGGCGTTTACACATGAGAGAGCATATATGTGACATTTTTCAAAAAATATAGCCATCAACCATGGATCATTCATCAAGATCATCAAGAGCTAAGCCAAACCAACCATAGCATACCAAACAAGCTCACAAAAACACATATAGCATCCCATGGTGAACAATGTATATAGGAGAAGCTTTTCCTATCCAATGCATATGATACAAAATGCATACAATCTAAGATACAAGGATGCCTATACATCATGTTACATATGCCATGCCAAATGCAAGATATACACAAAGGAAACTATACATATGCTACAAAGAGAGCTCCCACACAACCAACTCAAGAAATCAAACACACATCAAGTTCCCCCCGCAAACAAGTGAAAGTTGCTTGATCTAGGGGTTTGGTGAAAATATCGGCTAGTTGGTCATGTGTGGGTACATGGATCAAAGCTATCTTTCCTTTCTCTACATTGTCTCTTAGAAAATGGTACCTCACTTCTATGTGCTTGGTTTTGGAATGGAGCACTGGGTTCTTTACAACACTTATGGCACTGGTGCTATCACATTGAAGTGGGATATGGGTATACTCCTCACCAAAGTCACTCATGGTGTATGAAATCCAAAGGAGCGTAGAGCAACTACTAGCAACGGCAACATACTCTGCCTCGGTAGTGGGTTGAGCAACACTCGATTGTTTGCGGGAAGACCAAGACACCAAAGAAGAACCCAAAAACTGGCAAGTCCCAGAAGTGGACTTCCTATCCAACCAACACCCGGCAAAAGTCGCGTTTGAAAAACCATGAAGCGCCAAAGAAGAGGACGCGGAATACCAATGGCCGAAGTCGGGAGTGTGATGCAAGTACCTGAAAATTCGCTTCACTGCTTGCCGATGCGAAGTCCTCGGAGACGCTTGAAAACGAGCGCACAGACACACTGAGAACTGTATGTCCGGCCTCGTCGCCGTCAAGTAGAGGAGTGACCCGATCATGCTCCGGTACTCCTTCTGGTCCACATGTTCACCTTCCTCATCCGCATCAAGAGCTGTAGTCGTACTCATCGGCGTTGTCATAGCCTTGGAATCCTCCATCTTGAACTTCCGCACAATGTCCTTGGTGTACTTAGCTTGGTGCACAAATGTTTTTTTGATTGTTTGATTTGAAGCCCGAGGAAGAACTGCAACTCGCCCATCATGCTCATACGAAATTCCCCGCTTATATCATCCGCAAACCTTGCAACAAGAGAGTTAGACGAGCCACCAAAGACAATATCATCCACGTACACTCCGCACAATCAAGATATCTCTACCCCGCCTCAACAAAAACAAGGTCTGATCGACCTTCCCCATCTCAAAACCTCTCTCAAACAAGAACCCCCTCAACCTACTATACCAAGCTCAAGGCGCCTGCTTCAACCCATACAGTGCCTTCCTCAACTTGTACACCCAGTGGGGGTACTTCTCACTCTCAAACCCCGGAGGTTGCCTCACATACACTTCTTCCTCCAACACACCATTCAGAAAAGCACTCTTCACATCAATTTGGTGCAACTTGAAGCCTTTAGCCACGGAAAAGGCTAGAAGGATCCTAATCGCCTCCAAACGGGCTACGGGAGCAAAGGTCTCCTCGTAGTCAATTCCTTTCCTTTTGACTGAACCCTTGAGCAAAAAGCCTCGACTTGTTCCTCACAACCTCACATTTCTCTCCCTCTTTGTTCTTCCACACCCACTTTGTACCAATCGGCTTACACCCTGGGGGAGGGTCAACCAACTCCCAAACCTGATTCCTCTCAAAGTTCTCCAACTCCTCATGCATCGAATTAACCCAATTGTGATCAGATAGTGTGTGTCCAATGTCTTTGGGCTCAAAAGTAGCAACAAATGCAGCATGAGCAAAATGAGAATTGTTCCGAACCCTCGACCGTGTAGTGCGTTCATTCGTGTCGCCGATGATCCTCCCCCTCAACATCAGCTTCTCCTCGTTCTTGATTTGTCGTCTTAGGTGTAGTAGAGGGTCCGTCCATCACCGTAGTCGAAGTAGTGGGTACATGTTCAGCCGGGGGCACCGCACCATCATCTTCATCTTCTCCATGTTCATGCTCCTCCTCCTGAAAGATCTCCTCGCCA
Organism: Cenchrus americanus; assembly: GCA_947561735.1. Taxonomy (NCBI): domain Eukaryota; kingdom Viridiplantae; phylum Streptophyta; class Magnoliopsida; order Poales; family Poaceae; genus Cenchrus; species Cenchrus americanus. The sequence continues at coordinate 142,440,081 of OX387240.1, forward strand.
AGCTCATCATCACCTGCACACTCAAAGACAAGCTGACAACGTGGCTCTGTCTCGTCGAAGGTTACCTCGCAAGTCTCCACGATTTGGTTAGTTTCAAGATTGAGCACACGATATGCTCTAGAGTGAGATGCATAACCAAAGAAAATATCATTGACAGACCTAGCCTCAAACTTATCCAACTTCCTGCCCTTCTTCAGATTGAAACACTTGCAACCAAAGACATGGAAGTGACTCACCTTGGGTGTGCGACCATGCATCAACTCATAACATCTTTTCTTCTTGTGCACTCTGAGGTAGATCCTGTTTGACACATAGCACGCGGTATTCACCGCCTCAGCCTAATACCTCCTCGAAGTCCTATGCTCATCAAGCATCGTCCGAGCTATCTCGCACAAGGTCCTGTTCTTCCTTTCCACAACACCATTCTGGGGAGGCGTATACGGACTCGAAAACTGGTGCTCAAAACCCAAGTCATGGCAAAAGGTTTCAAAACGAGAGTTTCTGAATTCCGAGCCATTATCACTGCGGATAGCTCATATGGCATCTCCGTGCCTTGCTTTCCTCAACCTCAAGACTAGATCTCAAACAAAACCAAACGTCTCCCCCTTATCCTCGAGAAAGAACACCCACGCATACCGAGAATAGTCGTCCACCACAACAAGGACATACCACTTCCCACCCGCAGATCGCACACGAGCTGGGCCAACAAGGTCCATATGGAGCAGCTCGCATGTACGCTCAGTCATCACATCGGTGAGACGCGGGTGAGAAGAGGCTACCAACTCTTTCTCAAGCCTCAACCGTGGCAATCCTCGGACCAAATTGAGTTTACTCAAGCGAGACAAAAGGTCAAAGCTCAAGTGACCCAACTTCCTATGCCACTTCCACAACTCACTCGAAGAACAAGCCAAGAAACAACGCTCACACCCGAAGACTGAGAAAAATCAGCACGAAACACCTGACCCTCGGGAACGACCATACAAACAAGGTCCCCTCGAGAGTCTAAAATCCGAGAACCACCGGGACGAACAACACCTCAAAGCCCTCATCCAACAAGCCGGGACACGAGAAAGCAAATTGTACCCCGGCGATTGAACAAGAGAAACATGCCTTAGAGTGATCTTGTCACTCACTTTTATCTCACCTTCGAAAGCACACGCCCATGCCCATTGTCCCCAAAAGTGATGTACCTCTTTGTCACCACCGGGACGAGACTTGAGAACCACCCCCTGTCTCCGGTCATATGCCTCGAGCAACCGGAGTCAATCAACCAAATGTTCTTCAAGTCTCCCACCTGTAATTCAAAAATGGGCACATGAGCAAACAAACGACTCAGCACTGGGGTTAGTACCAAAAGAGTAAAACCAGTGCCGAGCCATTTGCTCGAAAGTGGGGTTAGCACACATCAAGCCATCTTTCCTACCATAACTACCACCACGAACACCACCTCGGTAACCACTCCGAGGAAACCACCCCTCGCTGCCTGGAGGAGGACCAAAACCACGGAAGACAACCCGTGGACCGTCCCTCCTCTCCTTTTCAAAGCTACGACTCCTCCCATCCCCGTAGTGAACTCGAGTGAGAGAATGCCTAGCAAACGGACCACCTGCTGTCTCTCCAAACCAACCACCAGCAACTGCACCTCCAGACCTGAAACCTCTCGACTCACCACCTCGAAAACCACTCCGCCCAGGAGTCCCGGGGGCGGTTGAACCGCCTAGCCAGGCCGGTCTAACCGCCCCCCTTCGGGCAAGGCCGGCTCCGACCGCCTAGCCGGTGGGGTCCGACCGCCCCCTCCAGGACTGCTCCTCGGCTGTGGGAACTCGCATCTCCCCAAGCCGGAACACTTCTCACCACAGCTTTACCCCTGAGCAAGTGGCATACGAGGCTTAGGTACACTATGGGAAGGGTTGTACCTATCCTTGTTTGTCCACTCCTTTGCCATCCTCTCTTCACGCTTCTTCTTGAAGCAAAAATCATCCTTGTGACCCTCTTTCACACAATAGCCACAATGGAACCTCACGAGCTTAGTCTTAGGCTTGGATTGGGGCTGCTCACTTGGTTTCAAAATTAGAGTTTCGAATTCCGAGCCATTATCACTTTGCGGATAGCTCATATGGCATCTCCGTGCCTCGCTTTCCTTAACCTCAAGACTAGATCTCAAACAAAACCAAACGTCTCCCCCTTATCCTCGAGAAAGAACACCCACGCATACCGAGAATAGTCGTCCACCACAACAAGGACATACCACTTCCCACCCGCGATCGCACACAAGCCTGGGCCAACATGGTCCATATGGAGCAGCTCGCATGTACGCTCGATCATCACATCGGTGAGACGCGGGTGAGAAGAGGCTACCATCTTGGCATGCCTACATGGCGCATAGACCAACTCTTTCTCAAGCCTCAACCGTGGCAATCTCGTCGGTGTTTTGGACCGGCAACCTACTACGGGGAGTACCCGAAGTAGATGAATGTGACTCGCCGAGATCGGTAACTCGAAGGAAGAGGCACGTGGCATACAATTTAGACGAGGTTCGGGCCGCGAGGTGCGTAATACCCTACGTCTCGTATGCCTTGCGTAGCTCGGATTGATAGGGCACGATTACGGGATGGTGTAATAGTGCGCCGTGAGTTGAGATTGGATGAGGTGATCCTGAGATCGGTCCCTGCCTCGCCTTATATAGTCCGGGAGGCAGGGTTACAAGTCGGAGTAGGGCAGGAGTACTAGTCGAGTACGTCTAGGAGACCTCTACACAGTGCGGAACGTGTACAAAGTCCTAACCGAGTACTACTCCTGTGTTGTCCTTGTGCTCCACGCCTTCAGGTGCCGTGTAGCGCAAGCCGGGTAGTCCCAGGGGCCCACCGAGTAGTCGGTCCTGGTACCCACCGAGGTAGTGGGCCCAGGGAGGTCCATACGACGAGCCCCCGAGTACTTTGTAGTCGAGAAGGATAGCTTCAAGTAGTCTTGAAGGCCTTAACAAGTAGTCCTCAAGCGTCCCTGAGTGCTACAAGTCAAAAGTCCTCAAGAGTAGTCGAAGCATCCCGAGGCCGGAATGTACTCCGGTCGATGTTTGAGCAATCTTGAAGTCTTCTCGAGTAGTCCCAAGCGTCCTTGAAATCGCCTTGTCTTGAAGCCGGAGCCGTCAAGAAGATGCGATCTGCGAACCGCCATCCACGTGGAGTAGCCCCCGGAGCCTCGAGCCGCGGGCTCGGGCGAGGATCTATCCGAAGTCTTGGCGAGAAAATCCCGAAAAATCCGGAGAGAAAAAACCGAAGGACACGTGGCACGGAGCCCCCGAGCCTTGAGTCGAGTACTTCCTCTCGAATTGAAGGGTCTTCTCGAAAAATGTGTCCCGAGATGCTCTTGAGACTAGCCGCGTCCCGGTTAGTCGAGTAGAACTAGCCGAGCCCCCGAGATGAGGCGCGTCGACTAGTAGAATACGAAGAGTCACGCGCGGCCGGCCGAGTCGGCCGCGCGTGGGCTCATTCAGCCGCCCGTTACGGAGGCGTTTTGGCTTATAAATACAAGCCGAAACCCCTAGGGTTTTTCACCCAAGTGAGCCGCAATCATTCGCCACTTGAATCTTGAAGTAGATCCATTCCAGCGAGCACTGCCGCCGTAGTAGATCCGAGCGCATAGCCACCCGAAAGCTGTAGGGTAGCCCCCGAGCGGATGCGAGTGAAGACTCCCCTTGTTCTTGGAGGATGAAGCCGTCCCCCGTCGAAGACGTCGAAAGCCGGCGGGAAGAAGAGGAGCCATGCGAGAGGCTGCCGCGGCGGCGCCGGAGCGGCGCCGCCCACGTCTCCACCGCGCGCCGGCCCGAGCCGCGAGTGGAAAAAATCGAAGGTGAAGACCGAAGACTTGCCGACCCCCGTTGAACGGCGGGTTCATCAGGGAGAAGCAGATCGACATGTGGAGATCCGCCGCGGGAGATCCCTATCCAATGGAGAAGGCACAAGACGAGATCCCGATGTTCTCGCGCTTCATGGAGCGCGGTCTTGCGCTCCCAGCGAGTGACTTCTTCAAGGGGCTTCTCAGGTACTATGGCATCGAGTACCTCAACTTGAACCCCAACGGTATCTTCCACACTTCCGTCTTCGTCCACTTCTGCGAAGCTTTCTTGGGAATCAAACCGCACTGGATTCTCTTCGGAAGTTTTTCCGCGTGAAGCCGCAGCCCAGCGCCTCCAACCCCAGAGTAGTCGGAGGAGCGGGATCCGGTCGAGGGAGGATGCCGCGGAGCGCACACGGCGTACAAGCTCGTGGACTCCAACACCGACGGAAGACGAGGTGGTTCTACATCACGAACCACCATCCCGAGCTACCGAAGCCGAGCGGACGGCGGCCCGAGCACCAAGAGTGGTGGAACACGGAGCCCACCATGCGGGGAGGGGCTCCGGCTCCCGGAGTTGCTAGCACGCATCAAGACTGCGGGATGCGGGGCCGAGGGCCGAACACGTGGCCTTCGGCTTCATGAAGCGCCGGATCCGGCCCGCCGATGGCGAGGGATACGATGGGCTTCGATTACACCGGCGACGACGACACGTCGCGGATGCGGGGGGCGAAATTGAGGACAACGACATCATCGATAGGTTGTCGAGGATCTTCAAGGACATGCGGAGTACACGGCGTGCCTCGTCGAGGAGTACTCCGCCGCGCGCCCGCCCAACGAGGTAAGTAGCCGTACCCCCCCCCTCGTCGAGTAGTAGGCACTTGTAGCAGAGTTGCTGACGCTTTTGTGTCTTTTGCGCAGGATGATGTGAAGCGGTTTGTCTCCGAGCCGCAGCCACCACCGAGCGGAATTGAGATCCCAACGGTGGAGAAGGTGAAGGAGCGCCGAGTAGTCGGAGACGACGATGATCCCGTCATCGTGGAGGATACCTCCGATGACGAAGAAGACGAGGAGACGCTGCAAGACCGCTTCCAGCTGCGGTCGAGGTTTAGCCGTCCGGGCTTGCCTCATGTACCTCTCATCCAAGACCCTCCGGCTAGCCTGGAGGCTAGCCTTGCTGCGCCGCCGAGGAAGCCGCGCAACCCCGCCAAGAAGCGGGTGGCGAAGAAGATGAAGGTCTCAGAGACCACGCCTCCGGAGGTAAGCCATCTTGAGCAGAGTAGTCGAGTACCCAGTGATCGAGTACGGTGTTGACGAGTAGTCGTCCTTGTGTGCAGGAGAGGCCGCCAACAGAGCCCGTGGAGGAAGGCGATGAGGGCATGTGGCCCACAGTGGGGGGACCGGGCTGGAAGCCGAAGTCCGGCCCCCCACCGTCGAAGAACTTCGGCGCGGTGGGGCGCCGGCCCCCGCCCCGAAGGGAGCGAGTACCCGCGACCGCCGCCGTTGAAGAGGTGGAAGCCGCGGGGGTGCGAGAAAACACGCGCCGGCCGCCGCCGCCGTGGAGGAGGCGGTAGTCGGAGAGGCGGAGGAAAAAACGCCCGCCGAGGGTGGACTGGTTGATATCGCCAGCATCCTCGGTGCTCCGGCCGTGACTATCGTCCGGTCGAACTTGTAAGTACCACGCCTTCATGAGTAGTACTCATTGTAGTAGCCGATTTTATCTGACGACCCTCTGTGGATACTTGTACAGAAAATCCACGGACTTGAGCTGGGACGGAGAGGAGCCCACGGCGGCGAGAGGCGAAAAGGCCGCGCCGCCCGTCGAGGAGCCCGCTCCAGAAGCCCAAGCCGCGGCCGAGCCCCCGGTGCCGAAGCGCCGGCCGCGAGGCGGTCGTGGTTGAAGGCGAGTACTCCTCCCGAAGCCGTAGAGCCCCAAAAAGAGTAGTCGTAGATGCGATGCGCGTGTTCCTTGGTGACGGGCGCCGAAGGAGGTGACATCCCCGCGGGGGTGCCCATGCGAGGAGTTGACACCGAAGCCCCGGAGGCTCCGGTAGGAGCCCTCGAGCCCATGGGGGAGACCGTCGAGAAGTCCACCGAGGGGGAGGCGGCTACCACGTCGCCGGGGGGTTGCCCCGGAGGTGGCGATCCGATCCCCCGAGATCCAAGACGCGGAGCCTATCCGCTCGGCGCCAATGACGGAGGCTACGCCGAGTAGCCGTGGCGGGATTGAGGGCGCTTGCCGACGATCTCGTCGAGCGGCGGTGTTGGCGCAGCATCTGGAGGCGATGCGGCGAGCCGAACAGTGGATGAAGGTACGTGGCCGTTGCCTCCCTAGTAGTCAGCCCTTTGCGTTGAGTACTCTGCTTGACTTGAACTTGTCTTGTGCAGGACGTCGCGGAGCGATCCCGCGAGAAGTCGAATCTACTGCAAGGCTACGGCGACACGGTACTGCGAGCTGAAGCCCTGGAGGAGCAGCTCATGAAGTCGAGGAAGCACGCGGCCGCCATGCAGTCGAAGCTTGACGCCGCCTTCGCCAAGTACCACAACGATGTGATGGACTTGCAGGCGAAGGGCGACGAGCTGGTGCGGAAGAACAAAGGCCTCCGCAACAAGAATAAGGGTACGCCTCTTGACTTGTCGGGTACTTGTTGGGAGTCGTCAAGCTCGACCCGTTGTTGTGTTCGGTGTTGCGGAACTCGAAGGCCGGGTGGAGCGGCCGAAAGGCTCGGAGATCGGCATGAAGAATCTCTTCTACCGGGAGCAAGAAGCCCGCCGGTACTTGAGCTCGACTACAAGGAGGCTGGCCTTCGAGTGCGAGAAGCACGTGGAGTTGCGAATTGCATCGATAGAGACCTCGTCAACCGCTACAAATCTTTGCGAAGTTGAACGAAGACTCGCGAGGCGCTCGGGCCCCGGTCGAAGGACCTTGAAGAGGCTGCCCTCCCGATCGCGAGGCTCCTGGTGCCGCACCCGGGCGGCCCCAAGATCGCACCGTTGGCGGATCGACTTCGTGAGGCGCCAAGCCGGCTGGCCGCCTACGTGAAGCACATGGCCAAGTCAATCCCGAAGCGGTGCTGGCCTTCATGAAGTCGTACTTCCCGAAGGCCCGGTGGAGGTAGTCGCCGGCGGGGTAGCCGCCAACGCTCGGATGAGCGATGCGCGGTTCTTTGGAGCGAGATGGCTCCCATCGCGGAGCGGTAGCCGATAAGTTGAACCTCCGGTAGCCCCGCATAGATAGCTAGTAGCCGTAGTTGTATAGGAAACGATTGTAATGAACTTTTTCATATATCAATGAAATGTGATGTTCCATCAATGAGTACTCGTAACCGCGATCTCGAGTGCGGAGCGCCCATCGTGGAGTAGGTGCGAGTAGTAGTACTCGGCTTAGTAGTCCCGTAGCCGGGGAGTAGACGAGAAAGAAGTTGATAAACAATCAAGCTTTATTACCGAAGAAGTACACACAGGTGGCCGGGGCCGTAATTACAAGTAGTCGCCTGGACCGGAGGCCGCTTTCGGCTAAGTAGCGCCGGAGCGGGTAGCCGCTTCCGGCGAGTGATCCGTAGGTAGCCGTGTAGGGCCGGATCGCGGATCCGTAGGTAGCCGTGCGGGGGCCGGATCTTGGAGTGTGGTCTCTTGGTAGACCGCTGCTAGAGTCCTTGATGCTCGTTGCGGCCCGGGGGTCCGTAGGTAGCCGCACGGGGCCGGACACCGGAGGAGAGTAGTCCGGAGACTTGGAGCCGGGACCGGAGGGTCGCTCGCGGCGAGGGGAGTTGATGAAGTCGTATAGACATGAACCCCGGAGTAGTCGTGTAGACTAGGCGTAGAATCGACGAGAGCCGGTCGACGTTCCACGAGTTGTTGACTTCTTCGCCTTCAAGTGTTTGGAGGCGGTAGGAGCTTGGCCCGGTCACCTTAGCCACGGTGAAGGGGCCTTCCCGAGGGGAGCCGAGCTTGTGAAGTCCTTCCGTGTTCTCGGATACGGCGGAGGACAAGATCTCCAACGTTGAAGGAGTGTTCCTTGACGTTGCGATCGTGGTAGCGTCGGATACCCTCCGAGTACCTTGCTGATTGGACGAGGGCGGCGCGGCGAGCTTCTTCGAGGCCGTCGATATCAACTCGTCTCGTCGTCCTACGAGACGCCTTCGTCGTAGTGTTCCACCGCCGGCGAGTTCCATATGACGTCGGCGGGGAGGATGGCTTCGAGCCATAGACTAGGAAGTAGGGGGGATTGCCCCGTTGGCTTGGATGGTTGAGTCCGCGGCCCCCAGAGTGCGTTGGGTAGTTCCTTGATCCACTTGCCCCCTTTTGAGTTAGCAGCGTCGTGTAGCCGCTTTTTGAGGGCGTCGAGCACCATCCCATTGGCGCGCTCGACTTGTCCGTTGGCCCGTGGGTGGGCGACGGAGACGTATCTGACGTCGATCCCGCTGTTCTCGCAGTACTCCCAGAACTGGTGGTTGTTGAAGTTGGACCCCAGGTCTGTGATGATGCGGTGGGGTAGCCCGTAGCGGTGCACGAGTTCATCCAGGAAGTCGAGTACTCTGTCAGCTTTGGGGCATGTGACCGGCTTGACCTCGATCCACTTGGTGAACTTGTCGATAGCCACCAGCACCCTGTTGAATCCTCCTGGCGCCGTTGGCAGTGGCCCAATCATGTCGAGCCCCCGAGCGGGCAAAGGGCCGGGGTTGGCGGTATGGTGACTAGCTTGTAGGCGAGGGGACGTGTTCTTTGCTTGGCGAAGAACCGACATCCTTGGCACCTTCGACGAGTTCTTCGGCATCGCCCAGGGCTGTGGGCCAGTAGAAGGCTCGCCGAAGGCCTTGCCGACCGGCGTGCGGGAGGACGCGTGGTTGCCGCGACGCCCTTGTGGATCTCCTCCAAGATGTCCTTGCCTTCTTCGCGAGGGACGCACTTCATGAGTACTCCAGACGACGCGCCTCGCTTGTAAAGCTTGTCGCCGACGAGGACGTAAGACTTGGCGCGGCGGACGAGTTGTTCGGCTGCGTTTTTGTCGGAGGGTACCTTCTCGCTCGCCGAGGTAGTCGATGAAGGGTTGCCTCCAGTCCACGTCGATCATCATGACCTCCTGCCCAGCTGGTTGATGGGCCGGGGCAGTGGTCTGTGGCGCCGGCTCCGGGATGGATGGCGTGTGAAGCTCATGGACGAAGACGCCGCGCGGTACTTGGGCGCGGGTGGATCCGAGCTTCGAGAGGACGTCCGCTGCAACGTTGTTGTCGCGGACGATGTGATGGAACTCGAGACCATAGAATTTGTTCTCGAGCTTGCGGACTTCTAGGCGATGGCGTCCATGTTCTCCTTGTTGCGGTCCCGGGACTTGTTGACTTGGTTGATGACCACTCTGCGGAGTCGCCGTAGACTAGTAGCCGCTTGATGCCAAGTGAAGCCGCGAGGGCGGAGCCCGTGTAGGAGAGCTTCGTACTCGGCTTCATTGTTCGAGACCTTCCGGAAGATGCGGGACGTACTTTAGTTGTTCGCCCATTGAAGAGATCGGGGAGCACTCCTGCGCCCTGCGCCCTCGAGGTTGAGTGAGCCGTCAAAGTACATCACCCAATGCTCCGGTCGCACAGTGGGAGCAGGTAGCTGGTTCTCCCGCCACTCGCCATGAAGTCGACTAGGGCTTGCGACTTGATGGTCGTGCGTGGCTTGAAGTCGATGGTGAGGGCGCCGAGCTCGACAGCCCATTTGGAGATCCTTCGGTGGCGTGCGGGTTCCTCGGGATGTCGCCGAGCGGGTAGTCGGTGACGACGGAGACCGAGTACTCCCCGGAAGTAGTGTCGTAGCTTCCGCGAGGTGATGAGTAGAGCGTACGGGGAGCTTCGCACGGGCCGGTAGCGAGCCTTGGACTCGATAGAACCTCGGCCGACGAAGTAGGGCGGGGCGCCGGGCCGGGTAGGCGTGGCCGTCTTCCCGCCGCTCGACAACGATGGCGATGCGACCACGTGAGTAGTCGCGGCAAGGTAGAGCGATGGCTGCTCGCCCTTGTAGGGAGCCGTGAGGACCGGCGGCTTCAACGGGGAAGTCCTTGAGGCCGGGCAAGGGCTTGGTCCGCCTCTGCCGATCCACACGAACTTCTCGTGGTGCTTGAGTAGTTTGAAGAAGGGGAGACCCCGTTCTCCTAGTTTCGAGATGAATCTGTTCAATGCCGCCATGCACCCCGTCAGCTTCTGGACGTCCTTGATGCTCGTGGGAGCTTTCATGCTGGTGATGGCAGAGATCTTCTCGGGGGTTGGCTTCGATGCCGCGGCCGGGCGATGATGAAGCCGAGTAGTTTACCCGAAGGTACGCCGAAGACGCACTTGTTCGGGTTGAGCTTCCAGCGGTACTCGCGTAGTGATGCGAAGGTCTGTTCAAGGTCGTCGATGAGGGTACCGGAGTCCCCGGTTTTGACAACCACGTCATCCACGTAGGCCTCGACGTTCTTGTTGAGTTGCCGCTTGAAGCGAGCCCGGATGGCCCGTTGATAGGTGGCGCCGGCGTTCTTCGGCCCGAATGACATGGTCGTGTAGCGATGCGCGCCAAACGGGGTAATGAACGCGGTCTTCTCCTGGTCCTCTTCCTTGATTGCGATCCGGTGGTACCGGAGTAGCGGTCGAGGAAGCGAGAGCGAGTCGCGGCCCGCCGTGGAGTCGATGACTTGATCAATCCGCGGCAACCCGAAGGGGTCCTTGGGGCGAGTGCTTGTTGAGGTCGGTGTAGTCGACACACATCCTCCACTCGTTCGAGTTCTTCTTGCGGACGAGGACGGGGTTGGCGAGCCACTCGGGATGGAAGACTTCTCCGATGAAGCCGGCGGCGAGTAGCTTGGCGAGCTCCTTCTTGATGGCGTCCCGTCCGTCGTCGTCGGCAAAGCGTCGGAGGTGTTGTCGCTTGGGGGTGGCCTTTGGGTCAACGTTGAGGCGGTGCTCGATCGGCTCCCCGGGCACTCCCGGCATGTCCGGCGGCTTCCACGCGAAGATGTCGCGGTTAGCCCGAAGGAAGCCGATGAGCGCGTCTTCCTATTTGGGGTCGAGGCCGGCCCCGATGGTGGTGGTCTTGGTGGGGTCGCCCGTTCCGAGGTCGGCCGACTTGACGAGCACCTCCTCGGATGGCCGAGGCTTGTTGGCGGCTGTCGGACTTCTGCGGGATGTCGAGTTCACTTGTGGCAAGCTTCTTCGACGCGGCGTAGACCTCCATCATTGGGGTGGGCACTTGATTTGTTGAGGCGATCACCACGGCCTCCGTATCGCGGTCGTGAGAGATTTTCGGGTCCCCTTGGAGGGAGAGTACGCCGAGTCGGGCTTGGCATTTTGAGTACCAAGTATGTGTAGTGGGGCACCGCCATGAACTTGGCGATGGCCGGTCTGCCGAGGATGGCATGGTAGGAAGTCTCGATATCCGCGACCTCGAACTTGATGTACTCGGTGCGGTAGTTGTCGCGAGATGCCCCGAAGGTAGCGGCGGTACCACCGAGCCTAGTGGGATAGCCGCGTTGCACGGGACGATGCCGTAGAAAGGCATGCTTGCTCTTGTCGAGCATGGGGGTGACGTCAAGGTTCATCTTCTTCGAGTCTTGGTGAAGAGGACGTTGAGCCCGCTTCCGCCGTCGATGAGCACCTTGTTGAGCTTAGAGCCCGCCACTGTTGGTTTCAGGACGAGAGGAAAACGTCCTGGTTCGGAGAAGCTGGTCCATTGGTCCGCGCGGGAGAAGGTGATGGGTGTCTCTGACCACCTGAGAGGGGTCATAACCGCTGGTTCAATGGACATCACTTCACGGCGAGTAGCCTTCTGCTCCCGCCTGCAGGGTAGTCCGCCGAAGAGGACGTTGACGGTCTTCTCGGGTTCTTGGAAGTCGTCGCCGTCCTTCTTCTTGTTCTTCTGATCGTGAGGGTGCGGTGGCTCCGGCGTATCCTTGAGTGCATGCCTGAGCTGGTAGCACTGCTCGGTAGTGTGGTTGCCGTTCGGGTGCCACGGGCACTTCTCCTTCAGCAGGTCTTTGAACCCGCCGGAATTCTTCTTCGAGTTCCCTTTCGGAGGGCGCCGGATAGCCGCGACGGTATTGTACGGCTTGCGCTTGCGGTTGAACCCGAGAAGTTGTTGTTGTTGTTGTTGTTGTTGTTGTTGCGGCCGCCTTGGTTTGGATTGCTTGCCGCCGCCGCCCCCGGTTCTCGCTTGGACTTGCCGCGGATGGCGTCGTACTTGGCGTTGGCCTTGTCCTCTTCATCCGCCCGGGACGTGGTCATGTCCTTGAGGTGGGGAATGGACCGGGGGCGGCGACGACCGAAGTCTTCGAAGGTGCGGCGATGGTAGAGCCCGTCCCGGAAGAGGTCGATGACCTCCTTGTCGGTGACGTCCACGACGGTAGCGCGCTTGTCGAAAAGCGGCGCATATACTTGCGGAGGGTCTCGCCTTGTTCCTGCTTGATCATGGCGAGGTCCATGCGAGTACCCGAACGGCCCATGGCGCCGCGCGAAGTTGCTCGTGAACTGTTCCTTCGGTGGTCCCACTTGTCGATTGAGTGCTTGTCCGGCGACTCGAGCCACGTGAGTGGGGCTTGGTCCGAGCGAAGGGGAAGTAGAGGCACTTGGTGTCGCCGTTGCCGCCGCCGTTCTCGATGGAGAGAGCGTAGCATCGGAGCCACCGGATAGGATCCGCTTCGCGTCGTACTTGGTGATCCCCAAAGGCTTGAACTTGTCGGGGAGGAGCAGGTTGCGAAGCTGGGGTGAGAAAGCAGGGAAGTCGTCGCCTTCAGCAGCGGTCGTCGACTTCTTTTGCCGTAATTCCTCGATTCTCTGGCGAGCATCGTACCCGCCCTGAGAGGCGCCGGAAGCGTGGCTGTGCGCGTGGCCGCGGCCGCCGCGGGCGCCGCCGCCTCCCGGCTTTCTTGTTGGCCCCGTGGTTGGAGGCGCCGCCGTCGCCGCCACCGCCGTCGGGGGTCGTTGCCGCCGCCACCGGCGGGGGCACGGTGGGGGACGACTTCCCGGTTGCCGTTGTCTTGCCGTGAGGGTCCGCCGGCGGTGGAGCGTCGACGGTTTGGGTCGGGCGGGATGTCGCCCCGAGTACGGTTAGGACCGGGGGTCAACACTTGCGACTAGTAGCTTCGTTGTCGCGAGGCTTAGCCGGGAGAGGTTGGGCGACTCTCTTGTCTACCCACATGAAGTAGGCTTCTTCAGCGAGCTTGGCGATGACCTCCCCAGCTCGTATGCCCTGAGCCTGGCGTGCGATCGTTGTGATCGACATGAGGCATTGCTCAGGAGTGGTGTGGACTCTGCTCTCAACTGCTTCGAGAGCTTCCGCAAGGTTGCGGATGGGAAGGTTGTCTCTGAGCCGCCGGCGTCGTTCGTTGCGCTTCCTGTTACGTTCGCGCCGGGCGTCCCTGTTGGCGTCGGTCTCGTCCGCAGGGGCATCGACGGACGGCTCGTACGCGGAGATGTCCTCCAAGTACTTGTCTGCGGCCGTGCCTGAGGTTCCCGGGGTGTCGCCGGCGGCCATGAAGACTTGACGATCGGGGGTACCCAAGCTTGGCTCGAAGGTGCCACCTCGGTTGGTGTGTTTGAGTCGGCCCGGGCTAGTGGCGTTCCCTCCCCGGAACGGTAGCGAGTCGATGTAGGCGACGTAGCGTGAGTCCTCCTTTGTCGGCTCGGCGGGCTTGCGGTCGGCCGCAGACGTATCTTCCGGCCGGCGTCGATCTTATAACCGGCCCGGAGGCCGGCCCCGACAAGGGAAGCTCAGAGGAGTCATCTTCGGACTCGGGCTCCTCGGGGGTCCGACCCGAAGTCGAACTCGTAGTCCGGTTCGAGTAGAACTCGGAGAGAGGGCCGGAGTCCGAGACGCGGCCGGGGACGGCGTCGGAGTCCGAGTTGTACTCGGTTACGGGCTCCTTGCCGGCCCGACGTGGTGTAGAAGCCTCCGTGCGGGCCCGGCTGGGAACGCGAGGGCCGCGCGCGGCGCGGCGGCATGGAGAGGGGACCGCTCGCGATGGCCGAGGAGCCGGCTCGCATGCGATGGCCCATGGCGACGTCGGGTTCGAGTTGGAGACGGACTCGAGCTCGAAGTCAGCGTGGAGGTTGGAAAGCGAAATTTCGCCGAACTTGCCGGCGAGCTTGCCCGTGACAACTTCGGGAAGCGTCACAAGGCCCGTCCTCGAGTCGGGTTGCATGATCAAGCGGCGCTGGAAGGAGCCCGCGCCATCAGCAGTGCAGACCCAGGCGCCGAAGACGAAGGTGTCGCCGCGGTTGAAGGCGACGGTTGGCTTGATGTGAACGGAAGCCGTCGAGTTCGCCATGTGATCTCGAGCGAGACCCCCTACCTGGCGCGCCAGCTGTCGGTGTTTTGGACCGGCAACCTACTACGGGGAGTACCCGAAGTAGATGAATGTGACTCGCCGAGATCGGTAACTCGAAGGAAGAGGCACGTGGCACACAATTTAGACGAGTTCGGGCCGCGAGGTGCGTAATACCCTACGTCCCGTATGCCGCGTAGCTCGGATTGATAGGGCACGATTACGGGATGGTGTAATAGTGCGCCGTGAGTTGAGATTGGATGAGGTGATCCTGAGATCGGTCCCTGCCTCGCCTTATATAGTCGGGAGGCAGGGTTACAAGTCGGAGTAGGGAAGGAGTACTAGTCGAGTACGTCTAGGAGACCTCTACACAGTGCGGAACGTGTACAAAGTCCTAACCGAGTACTACTCTCGTGTTGTCCTTGTGCTCCACGCCTTCAGGTGCCGTGTAGCGCAAGCCGGGTAGTCCCAGGGGCCCACCGAGTAGTCGGTCCTGGTACCCACCGAGGTAGTGGGCCCGGGGAGGTCCATACGACAAATCCTCGGACCAAATTGAGTTTACTCAAGCGAGACAAAAGGTCAAAGCTCAAGTGACCCAACTTCCTATGCCACTTCCACAACTCACTCGAAGAACAAGCCAAGAAACAACGCTCACACCCGAAGACTGAGAAAAATCAGCACGAAACACCTGACCCTCGGGAACGACCATACAAACAAGGTCCCCTCGAGAGTCTAAAATCCGAGAACCACTGGGCCGAAACAACACCTCAAAGCCCTCATCCAACAACTGGGACACATAAAGCAAATTGTACCCCAGCGATTGAACAAGAGAAACACGCCTTAGAGTGATCTTGTCACTCACTTTTATCTCACCTTCTGAAAGCACACGCCCACGCCATTGTCCCCAAAAGTGATGTACCTCTTTGTCACCACCGGGACGAGACTTGAGAACCACCCCCTGTCTCCGGTCATATGCCTCGAGCAACCGGAGTCAATCAACCAAATGTTCTTCAAGTCTCCCACCTGTAATTCAAAAATGGGCACATGAGCAAACAAACGACTCGAAAGACGGGGTTAGTACCAAAAGAGTAAAACCGAGTGCCGAGCCATTTGCTCGAAAGTGGGCTTAGCACACATCAAGCCATCTTTCCTACCATAACTACCACCACGAACACCACCTCGGTAACCACTCCGAGGAAACCACCCCTCGCTGCCTGGAGGAGGACCAAAACCACGGAAGACAACACGTGGACCGTCCCTCCTCTCCTTTTCAAAGCTACGACTCCTCCCATCCCCGTAGTGAACTCGAGTGAGAGAATGCCTAGCAAACGGACCACCTGCTGTCTCTCCAAACCAACCACCAGCAACTGCACCTCCAGACCTGAAACCTCTCGACTCACCACCTCGAAAACCACTCCGCCCAGAATTCTGGGGGGGCGGTTGAACCGCCTAGCCAGGCCGGTCTAACCACCCCCTCTGGGCAAGGCCGGTCCGACCGCCTAGCCAGGCTGGTCTGACCGCCCCCTCCAGGACTGCTCCTCGGCTGTGGGAACTCGCATCTCCCCAAGCCGGAACACTTCTCACCACAGCTTTACCCCTGAGCAAGTGGCATACGAGGCTTAGGTACACTATGGGAAGGGTTGTACCTATCCTTGTTTGTCCACTCCTTTGCCATCCTCTCTTCACGCTTCTTCTTGAAGCAAAAATCATCCTTGTGACCCTCTTTCCCACAATAGCCACAATGGAACCTCACAAGCTTAGGCTTAGGCTTGGATTGGGGCTGCTCACTTGGTTTCTCTCCACTCAATTCCTCCACCGATTTCTCCTCACTAGCCTTCTCACTCACTTTCCCAAAGAACACTTTCCCGAAGTGCTCACAAACTTGATAGGCTTTTGGAGATCATTTGTGGGTGTAGGAAATATGGGTGGACCTGGGGTAGTGTCTAGTCGGTTCCTAAGATGGTTAGGTTTTGGGGGAAAATCATTCTTGTGGTGGGTTTTTGGTGGCTCTGGGATATTCTCTCCACTTCCCTCACCAACCTTGTTTGCCCCAAGTCCCTCACCATCCTGCCTCTTAAAAGCCTCGATCATCATTCTCAACTGATGCTCATGACCCGACAACCAACCCATCAACTTTCTCAAC
The DNA here is from genome assembly GCA_947561735.1 of Cenchrus americanus. Lineage (NCBI taxonomy): Eukaryota > Viridiplantae > Streptophyta > Magnoliopsida > Poales > Poaceae > Cenchrus > Cenchrus americanus. The sequence goes on from OX387240.1 coordinate 142,456,334, forward strand.
TCATCATTCTCATCCTGCAAACGATCAACATAATATGCAAGCTCCAAAATTTTCAAAGCATGCATTTCACAGGTAGAGCATGATGTAGGCATGGGTTCCTTCAATTTAGCCTCAAGAGAACTAGTGTAAGAATGCATCTCATCAATCTTAGCATGCAAAACAGGGCAAGAAGTGCAAGCACCTAGCAAAGCAAATCTAGATTTAAGCTCAGCCACTTCAACCCTAAGCACATCTAGTTCCTCACACTTGGAGGCATGCTTTTCCTTGAACAAAGCAAGATCAACAAGAAAGATGGAGCAATCAGCACAATCAACCTCATCCGAAACAACAGGGCTAGCCTTAAGGGAATCAATCTCAAGCTTTCTGTCAAGCACCTGTGTCTCTAGCTCAGCCACTCTAGTCCTAGCATCCTCGAGTGAAGCCCTAAGCTCTTTTCTCATTTTCTTTGCCTCTCTAAGCATGTCATCACAATTATCAAGCAAAGTACCAAGCCGTTCATTCTCCTGGCGCAAGATGGGAAGCTCATCACGCACCTCGTCGTCGGACTCAGAGTCCGAGTCGCTCTGTGTGCTCTTCTTGCTGCCGGAGCTCAGCGCCATGGTGCAAAAGCCGACATCAAAGAGGAAACAGAGAACATCCTGGTGGATGGGTTAGTGTTAGCCTTTCCTTTTGAACCATCAACGAGGGCGAGACTATGGGAATCAGTCGGACCCTCGAGCTTGGCAGTCATGCCCCTATCCACCTCAGCCGACTTGAGCTTCGAGAACAGCTCGTTCACCGTCAGAGTGTCATACTTCTCCGACTCCACAATGGCCTCGAACTTTCCGCCCCAAATCGTACGATCCAAAGAGTGTAAGAGCTTGACAGCCCTATCATGATCATCGTACGGGAGCACGTCCACATTGGCCCTCATGTTGTTCACAACCACCGTGAACCTCTGAAACAAGGCATCGATGGACTCACCGGGGAGATGAGTGAAGTTCTCGTACTCTCTCCGGTAGGTCGCATACATCCATGCCTGAACCTGGGCATTCCCAACATGAGCCTCCTTCAAAGACCGTCCAAATTCTACAAGCCAAGTGCTCGGTGTGCACCCGATCGAACTCAGGCTGACACAAAGCACGAAACAAGTAGTCGACCGCCTTATTGTTGGCGCCGAATCTGTTCCTCGATCCTGGAGCGAGGAAGTCCATCGGCTGGACATAGCCTGTGTCCACCGTGACATCCCAAAGGATCTGACCCTTTCCGCGGAGAAACACACTCATCCGCTTGCTCCACATATGGTAGTTGTTGCCATCGAAGTGTGGAGGACCCGAACCCCGTTCCTGGTATGCCATCCTTGGATCTTAGACTGGTTAGAGTCAACAAAGACCCGAACCGGCTCTGATACCACTTGAAGGACCGATTAGGCGACCAGAGAGGGGGGGAGTGAATGGGAGCCGATAAAAAGTCTTCTCGAATGAGACTGAAACTCCGACAAGATGAACTCGCTCGGTCGGAGCCCCAAAATCACACGCTCCACACTTCTACCTTCCGTTTGCCAAAACCACGTAGACACTAGAGTGCTACTGGTCCTAGGAACAAACTCTACCAGCAACTTCAACACACACGCGCCCACGACAGCGGAAACAACTCGAAAGTCGGCTGTCCAGAGGGGGCGGTTAGACCGGGTATAGGAGGCGGTTAGACCGCCTCCACCAGGCAACCAAGAAATCCTCCAAAACACCTCTTCCGAGCACCAAAACGCACCACGGTTTAACCAACAGAGATCTCTGGTCAGAGCCATGCTAGCTACCAGAAAAACTTGGCGACAACCAAAACTCCGCCCAGGGGCCTAGGGGCGGTTAGACCGGCTACCAGGGGCGGTCTAACCTCCTGTACCCAACAACGAACTCCAAACAAGAACACCTAGCAAACGGCACGAGAACGACCCAAAATTTCACCCAGACGCTCCTCTGATCAAGGCAAACCAACTCACAGTGGAAAATCCGGCAAAACAAAACTTTAACCTGGAAACACCCAGGGCAGTTAGACCGCCCCCTCCAGGCGGTTAGACCGCCACTCCCAGAAAAACAGCCTGCGGGTCAAACCCTAACTTCCTCGCGCCCGATCTCCCAAATCACTCCACGGATTGCAGCGAAACTTCGGGATTAGCTGGGTTACTGAAGGACCGAAAAGGCGACCAGAGAGGGAGGGGAGTGAATGGGAGCCGATAAAAATTCTTCTCGAGGGAGATTGAAACTCCGACAAGATGAACTAGCTCGGTCGAACCCCCGAAATCACACGCTCCGCACTTCAACCTTCCGTTTGCCAAAACCACGTAGCCACTGGAGTGCTACTGGTCCTAGGAGCAAACTCTACCAAGCAACCACAACACACACGCAAGCACCGACAGCGGAAACAACTCGAAAGCCGGCTAACCGGAGGGGGGCGATTAGACCGGGTATAGGGGGCGGTTAGACCGCCTCCACCCGCAACCAAGAGATCCTCCGAAACGCCTCTTCCGAGCACCAAAACTCACCACGGTTTCACCAACAGAGATCTCTGGTCAAGGCCATGCTAGCTACCGGAAAATCTTGGCGAAAACCAAAACTTCACCCAAGGGCCTAGGGGCGGTTAGACCGGCTACCGGGGCGGTCTAACCTCCCGTACCCAGAAACGAACCCCGACCAAGAACACCTAGCAAACCGCACGAGAACGACCCCAAATTTGACCCGGACACTCCTCTCGATCAAGGCGAACAAACTCACGAGAGGAAAATCCGGCGAAACAAAACTTTGACCTCGGAAACACCCGTGGCGGTTAGACCGCCCCCCGTAGGCGGTTAGACCGCCCCTTCCCGTAAAACGAACCCGCGGGTCAAACCTCAACTTCCTCGCGCCCGATCTCCCGAATCACTCCACGGATTGCGGTCAAACTTCGGGAATAGCCGGGTTACCTCCCGGGCAACCTCTACCTCAAAGGAATCGACCCGAAACGCTCACAATCAAGAGGAATCAAAGAAATCGCTTCTCTAGATCAAGAACTCGCCCAACTCGAGAAACCACCAAATCGAGTCCGATTCAAAGGGGATTTGAGGGCAAAGTCACCAGCCAAAGAGGCACAAGAACCTCATACGTGACATCCACCAAAAACCCCAAGAAATCGTTCTCAAAACACCGCCAAAAAGAGCTCCGAAAATCAACACAAAGGAGACGGGAAAACAACCATGATGAACAACGCCAAACCTTATATACATGCCATGAAAGGTTCGTACAAGGTCTAGCTTGCCACCCAAACGTCCATCCCTCTCTCTAGATCTCACATGAAGCTCTCAAGCTAGCCTTCTAAAATCCTAAGGAAAATGGAGAACGAAAATGGAATATCAAATGAGCTAGGGTTCCAAGAGTTGGCTGCCATCCACCCATCTAATGAGTATATATGGAGGCACCCAAAAGACTAAACTACCCTTCACTAATAACTAGGGATACATGCCCCTCGAGGGCGGATTTGGAATTCTTGATGTCTTCACCATCGGACGGATGCTCGGCGACCGCACCCAGCATAGCCTCGACGCAAGCCTTGCGATCCCGACGCGTGTCCTCCGCTTCGAAGCTTCTCGGCGCGCGGCGGCCGGGCGGTCGAGCCGCCCCCCATGGGCGGTTAGACCGGCCCGGAGGATCTGACCGGCCCCAGGCGGTCTGACCGCCCCTCCTGGGCGGTTGAACCGGCCTGGGTGGCCGCACCTCCTCGTCGAGTCTTCGGCCTCGGTTTTGTGGCTCAACCGAGTAACCCAGTGGTTTTCTGGTGAACCACTGCAAACCCCGCGAACTCGGTGTAGCCTCCGCCAATCTCTACTCATGACTCGGCTCCCACGTAGTCCCGGCTCGTCCTTGGTTTTGAGGCTCTACCAAGAAACCGTCCACGACTTCATCTTGCTGTTCATGCCACCATGCGGCCCGCACTTGACCCCACTGGCCACCGGGTCCCTCGAACGAAGCCTACTTGTCTTCTCCACACCTGGAGGCCTCACCTGCAACGACCTTTCGCGCTTGTTCTTCACCCGCACCAACACCGGTCAAGCCGCAACCCGCACCCGCAATACTTAGCCAAGAATCGGTCCACACAACGTTGTCAATCACTCATCACACAAGGAAGCGACCATCCACCGGTCCTCGAACCACACATGGTCCTCAATCTCCCCCTTGATGAGTGCATTGACAACACACTCACATGAAGTAACACAAGAGAAAAGGAAAAGAAAAGAAACAAATAAAAAGAAATCTCAACAAGCGATCGAAAGCCAAAGAAAGGCAAAGAGCAAGATCACTTGAAGAAGACAAGTCTCGGACCCCTTAGGCAAGGGCAACGGCTCGACACATCCGAGACAAAAACACAGCTCAAGCAAAGAGCGCAAACCACCAAAGCAAAGCTCGAACACCACAAAGAGCTCCCCCTGCACACATGCAAGCTCCCCCTGAGCCAAAGCACACTCCCCCTGAACAAATGCAGCAATGCAACTCGGGAATGCAACAAAGAGCAAAAAACTTGCTCACACTGCCCAGGGCGGTTAGACCGCCTGTACAGGGCGGTTAGACCGCCTGTGCCTGATCTGACCGCCTGGGGGACGGTTAGACCGCCCCAAGGGACCGGCCCTGCACCAAACTGCTCAAAATTTTCCCGAAACAATTGGAACACCTTCCAAACACTCCCAGGTGCCCAAAACATGCACAAACTTCTCCCCCTTGTTGACAATGCATGAATCAAGGCAAAATGCGAAACTTTACAACATATAGCTTCTCGAATATACAAAATTCATCACAAGGAGCTACACAAGTCCAAATGAGCAAGTTAGATACTCGACAGGTTCGTAATGACCTTAACTACGAGATCACCAAGTTTCACAATCGTTGGACAAGGCTAAAAAGGATTTGAGTAATTTTGCGAAAAGTTATTCTCTTATAAGCAAATACCTAAACATGAGCAAAACATATCAAAATGGCAAAGCCACTCAAACCTCATGCTAGGACAGCCATTCTAATCATAAGACCATCATAAACACCCAAAAGCACCTCATGTCATGTCAAAGCCACCGAGCCATGTGCCTACTTCTATGTATGAGACTTCTCATTGGTAGGCATCATGCAACAGTTTAGCACCCAAAGCAAATTAATTTCAGCACATATGACATGGGAGCATATTTTCCAAGCATTTTTCATTTCATTTTCAGATTTATGATTGGTAAATGAAATGTCTTTGCGACAAAAAGGAACTTATGCCCCTCCACAAGATTAAGCAAGAGTGCTAAACATTCATGATGGCAAATGAGCCTTTGGCCCCATATGATCAATAAACTAGCTATCCAACCACAAAGTAAGCATAGCAAAGCCACTAAAACATGTCAAGATCATATAAAGGCATTTACACATGAGAGAGCATATATGTGACATTTTAAAAAAAATTAGCCATCAACCATGGATCATTCATCAAGATCATCAAGAGCTAAGCCAAACTAACCGTAGCATACCAAACAAGCTCACAAGAACATATATAGCAACCCATGGTAAACAATGTATATAGGAGAAGCTTTTCCTATCCAATGCATATGATACAAAATGCATGCAATCTAAGATACAAGGATGCCTATACATCATGATACATATGCAATGCCGAATGCAAGAAATGCACAAAAGAAAGCTATACATATGCTACAAAGGAGCTCCCACACACCCAACTCAAGAAATCAAGCACACACCAAGTTCCCCCCGCAAACGAGTGAAAGTTGCTTGATCTAGGGGTTTGGTGAAAATATCGGCTAGTTGGTCATGTGTGGGTACATGGATCAAAGCTATCTTCCCTTTCTCTACGTTGTCTCTCAGGAAATGATACCTTACTTCTATGTGTTTGGTTTTGGAATGGAGCACTGGGTTCTTTGCAACGCTTATGGCACTGGTGCTATCACATTGAAGTGGGACATGGGTATACTCCTCACCAAAGTCACTCATGGTGTAGGTGATCCAAAGGAGCTGAGAGCAACAACTAGCAGCGGCAACATACTCGGCTTCGGTCGTGGATTGAGCAACACTCGACTGCTTGCGGGAAGACCAAGACACCAAAGAAGAACCCAAAAACTGGCAAGTCCCAGAAGTGGACTTCCTATCCAACCGACACCCGGCAAAATCCGCGTCTGAAAAGCCATGAAGCGCCAAAGAAGAGGACACGGAGTACCAAAGGCCGAAGTCGGGAGTGTGACGCAAGTACCTGAAAATTCTCTTCACTGCTTGCCGATGCGAAGTCCTCGGAGACGCTTGAAAACGAGCGCACAGACACACCGAGAACTGTATGTCCGGCCTCGTCGCCGTCAAGTAGAGGAGTGACCCGATCATGCTCCGGTACTCCTTCTGGTCCACGTGTTCACCTTCCTCGTCCGCATCAAGAGCCGTAGTCGTACTCATCGGCGTCGTCATAGCCTTGGAGTCCTCCATCTTGAACTTCCTCACAATGTCCTTGGTGTACTTAGCCCGGTGCACAAATGTTCCTTCCTTTGATTGCTTGATTTGTAGCCCGAGGAAGAACCGCAACTCACCCATCATGCTCATCTCAAACTCCCCGCTCATATCATCTCGCAAACCTTGCAATAAGAGAGTTAGACGAGCCACCAAAGACAATATCATCCACGTACACCCTCGCACAATCGGGATATCTCTCGCCCGCCTCGGCGAAAACAAGGTCCGATCGACCTTCCCCATCTCAAAACCTCTCTCAAACAAGAACCCCCTCAACCTACCATACCAAGCTCTAGGCGCCCGCTTCAACCCATACGGCGCCTTCCTCAACTTGTACACCCGGTGGGGGTGCTTCTCACTCTCAAACCCCGAGGTCGTCTCACATACACTTCTTCCTCCAACACACCATTCGAAAAGCACTCGTTCACATCCATTTGGCGCAACTTGAACCCTTTAGCCACGAGAAAAGGCTAGAAGGATCCTAATTGCCTCCAAAGGGGCTACGGGAGCAAAGGTCTCCTCGTAGTCAATCCCCTCCTTTTGATCGAACCCCCGAGCAACAAGTCTCGACTTGTTCCTCACAACCTCACCCTTCTCTCCCTCTTTGTTTTTCCACACCCACTTGGTACCAATCGGCTTACACCCCGGGGGAGGGTCAACCAACTCCCACACCCGATTCCTCTCAAAGTTCTCCAACTCTTCATGCATCGAGTTAACCCAATTGTGATCGATAGTGCGTGTCCAATGTCTTTGGGCTCGAAAGAAGCAACAAATGCAGCATGAGCGAAATGAGAGTTGTTCCGAACCCTCGACCGTGTAGTGCGTTCATTCATGTCGTCGATGATCCTCGAAGCCGGGTGATCCACTTGAACTCGCCGGGGAGGTTCTCGCCTCGAAGCTACCTCACCCTCAACATCGCCTTCTCCTCGTTCTTGATTTGTCGTCGTAGGTGTAGCAGAGGGTCCATCCATCATCGTAGTCGAAGTAGTGGGTACATGTTCAGCGGGGGCACCGCACCGCCATCTTCATCATCACCATGTTCATGTTCCTCCTCCCCGAAAAATCTCCTCGCCAAGCTCATCATCACCTGCACACTCAAAGAAAAGCTGACTACGTGGCTCTGTCTCGTCGAAGGTTACCTCGCAAGTCTCCACGATTTGGTTAGTTTCAAGATTGAGCACACGATATGCTCTAGAATGAGATGCATAACCAAAGAAAATGCCATCGACAGACCTAGCCTCAAACTTATGCAACTTCCTGCCCTTCTTCAGAATGAAACACTTGCAACCAAAGACATGGAAGTGACTCACCTTGGGTGTGCGTCCATGCATCAACTCATAGCATGTCTTCTTCTTGTGCACTCTGAGGTATATCCAGTTCGACACATAGCATGCGGTATTCACCGCCTCAGCCCAATACCTCCTCAGAGTCCTATGCTCATCAAGCATCGTCCGACCCATCTCGCACAAGGTCCTGTTCTTCCTCTCCACAACACCATTCTGGGGAGGCGTATACGGACTCGAAAACTGGTGCTCAAGACCCAAGTCATGGCAAAAGGTTTCAAAACGAGAGTTCCTGAATTCCGAGCCATTATCACTGCGGATAGCTCGTATGGCATCTCCATGCCTCTCGTTCCTCAACCTCGAGAGTAGATCTCGAACAAAACCAAATGTCTCCCCCTTCTCCTCAAGAAAGAACACCCACGCATACCGAGAATAGTCGTCCACCACAACAAGGACATACCACTTCCCACCCGCAGATCGCACACGAGCTGGGCCAACAAGGTCCATATGGAGCAGCTCGCATGGACGCTCAGTCATCACATCGGTGAGAGGCGGGTGAGAAGAGGCCACCATCTTGGCATGCCTACACGGAGCACAAACCAACTCTTTCTCAATCCTCAACCGTGGCAATCCTCGGACCAAATTGAGTTTACTCAAGCGAGACAAAAGGTGAAAGCTCAAGTGACCCAACTTCCTATGCCACTTCCACAACTCACTTGAAGAACCAACCAAGAAACAACGCTCCACACCCGAAGACTGAGAAAAATCAGCACGAAATACCTGACCCTCGGGAACGACCATACAAACAAGGTCCCCTCGAGAGTCCACAATCCGAGAACCACCTGGCCGAAACAACACCTCAAAACCCTCATCCAACAACTCGGGACACGAAAGCAAATTGTACCCCAATGATTGAACAAGAGCAACATGCCTCGCAGTGATCTTGTCACTCACTTTTATCTCACCTTCGAAAGCACACGCCCACGCCCATTGTCCCCAAATGTGATGTACCTCTTTGTCACCACCGGGACGAGACTTGAGAACCACCCCCTGTCTCCGGTCATATGCCTCGAGCAACCGGAGTCAATCAACCAAATGTTCTTCAAGTCTCCCATCTGAAATTCAAAAACAAGCACGTGAGCGAACAAACGACTCAGCACTGGGGTTAGTACCAAAAGAGGAAAACCAATGCTGAGCCATTTGCTCGAATGTGGGGTTAGCACACATCAAGCCATCTTTCCTACCATAGCTACCACCACGAACACCACCTCGGTAACCACTCCGAGGAAACCACCCCTCACTGCCTGGAGAAGGACCAAACCCACGGAAGACAACCCGTGGAACGTCCCTCCTCTCCTTCTCAAAGCTACGACTCCTGCCATCCCCGTAGTGAACTCGAGGGGGAGAATGCCTAGCAACCGACCACATGCTTGTCTCTCCCGGACCAACCACCAAAGCAAATCCACCTCTAGACCCGAAACCTCTCGACTCACCACCTCGAAAACCACTCCGCCCCGAGTCGGGGGGGGGTTAAACCGCCTAGCCGGCCGGTCTAACCGCCCCCCTCGGGCCGGGCCCGGCCCGACCGCCTAGCCGGGCCGGTCCGACCGCCCCCTCCGAACCGCTCCTCGGCCGGCGGGAACTCGCATCTCCCCATGCCGAACACTTCTCACCACACCCTTACCCCCGGGTAGTGGCATACGAGGCTTAGGTGCACCATGGGAAGGGTTGTACTTATCCTTGTTCGCCCACTCCTTTGCCATCCTCTCTTCCCGCTTCCTCTTGAAGCAAAACTCATCCTTGTGACCCTCTTTCCCACAATGGCCACAACGGAACCTCACAAGCTTAGGTTTTGGCTTGGATTGGGGCTGCTCGCTTGGTTTCTCTCCACTCAACTCCTCCACCGATTTCTCCTCACTTGCCTTCTCACTCACTTTCCCAAAGAACACTTTCCCGGAAGTGCTCACAAACTTGATAGGCCTATGGAGATCATTTGTGGGTGTAGGAAATGTAGGTGGAGCTGGGGTTGTGTCTAGTCGGTTCCTAAGATGGTTGGGTTTTGGAGGGAAATCATTTTTGTGGTGGGTTTTTGGTGGCTCCGGATATTCTCTACACTTCCTTCACCAACCTTGTTTGCCCCAAGTCCCTCACCATCTTGCCTCTTAAAGGCCTCGATCATCATCCTCAACTGAGGCTCATGACCGGACAACCAACCCATCAACTTCCTCAAGTCATCATTCTCATCCTGCAAACGATCAACATAATGTGCAAGTTCCAAATTTTTCAATGCATGCATTTCACGGGTAGAGCATGATGTAGGCATGGGTTCCTTCAATTTAGCCTCAAGTGAACTAGTGTAAGCATGCATCTCATCAATCTTAGCATGCAAAACAGGGCAAGAAGTGCAAGCACCTAGCAAAGCTAGTCTAGACTTAAGCTCAGCCACTTCAACCCTAAGCACATCTAGTTCATCACACTTGGAGGCATGCTTCTCCTTAAACAAAGCAAGATCAGCAAGGAATATGGAGCAATCAGCACAATCATTCTCATCGAAACAACGGGACTAGCCTTAAGCGAATCAATCTCAAGCTTGCTATCAAGCACCCGTGTCTCTAGCTCAGCCCACTCTAGTCCTAGCATCCTCGAGTGAAGCCCTAAGCTCTTTCCTCATTTTCTTGGCCTCTCTAAGCATGTCATCACGGTTATCAAGCAAAGAGCCAAGCCTCTCATTCTCTCCGGCGCAAGAAGAGAAGTTCATCACGCACCTCGTCGTCGGACTCGAATCCGAGTCGCTCTGTGTACTCTTCTTGCTGCCGGAGCTCAGCGCCATGGTGCAGAAGCCATCTCTCGCGGCGGCCTCGGCCCCGCTTAGGTTCTTGGACGACTTCTTGTTCTTGCGACGATCCCCCTCGTCTTCACTGCTGCTCGAGCTCGAGGTGGAGTACGCGGAACTGGAGTCGACGTCACTCGCTCCGACCATCGCTCGGGCCTTGCCTCGGCCCTCCTTCTTCCTCGATCGTCGCTCATCCTTGTACTTGTTCTTGTGCTTGCTCTTGTGGTCGCGCCTCGAACGGTACTTGCCATCGTTCATCGTCGGCTTGTGCTTGTAGCTATCCTTGTTCTCGGCCTTCTTCGGGCAGTCGGCGACGAAGTGTCCCGGCTTGCCGCACTGGAAGCAAGTCCGCGTGTTCCTCCTCATGTTCACGCGGTTCTCGTGCAGCCTCTCGAACCGCCTCGTCAACAACGCCAGCTTGTCCTCTCCAAGGTCATCAAACTCCTCATCTGGCATAGACATCAAGGAGGAAAACGAGAACATCCTGGTGGATGGGTTAGAGTTAGTCTTTCCTTTCGAACCACCAACGAGGGCAAGACTATGGGAATCAGTCGGTCCCTCGAGCTTGGCAGTCATGCCCCTATCCACCTCGGCCGACTTCGGCCTTCGAGAACGGCTCGTTCACCGTCGAGTATCATACCTCTCCGACTCGACTATGGCCTCGAACTTTCCGCCCCATATCGTACGATCCAAAGAGTGTAAGAGCTTGACCGCTCTATCATGATCATCGTACGGGAGCACGTCCACATTGGCCCTCATGTTGTTCACCACCACCGTGAACCTCTGAAACAAGGCATTGATGGACTCACCGGGGAGATGAGTGAAGTTCTCGTACTCTCTCCGGTAGGTCGCGTACATCCGTGCCCTCGAACTCCGGGCGTTCCCAACATGAGCCTCCTTCAACACCGCCCAAATCCTACAAGCCAAGTGCTCGGTGTGCACCCGATCGAACTCAGGCTGACACAAAGCACGAAACAAGTAGTCGACCGCCTTATTGTTGGCGTCGAATCTGTCCCTCGACCCTGGAGCAAGGAAATCCATCTGCCGAACATAGCTCGTGTCCACCGTGACATCCCAAAGAAGCTGACCCTTTCCGCGGAGGAACGCACCCATCCGCTTGCTCCACATCTGGTAGTTCTTGCCATCGAAGTGTGGAGGACCCGAACCCCGTTCCTGGTACGCCATCCTTGGATCTTAGACTGGTTAGAGTCAACAAAGACCCAAACCGGCTCTGATACCACTTGAAGGACCGAAAAGGCGACCAGAGAGGGGGGGTGAATGGGAGCCGATAAAAATTCTTCTCGAGGGAGATTGAAACTCCGACAAGATGAACTAGCTCGGCCGAACCCCCGAAATCACACGCTCCGCACTTCAACCTTCCGTTTGCCAAAACCACGTAGCCACTGGAGTGCTACTTGTCCTAGGAGAAAACTCTACCAGCAACCACAACACACACGCAGTACCGACAGCGGAAACAACTCGAAAGCCGGCTAACCAGAGGGGGGCGGTTAGACCGGGTATAGGGGGCGGTTAGACCAACGAGAGATCTCTCGGTCAAGGCCATGCTAGCTACCGGAAAATCTTGGCGAAAACCAAAACTTCACCCAAGGGCCTAGGGGCGGTTAGACCGGCTACCTAGGGCGGTCTAACCTCCCGTACCCGACAACGAACCCCGACCAAGAACACCTAGCAAACTGCACGAGAACGACCCCAAATTTGACCCGGACACTCCTCCGATCAAGGCGAACAAACTCACGAGAGGAAAATCCGGCGAAACAAAACTTTGACCCGGAAACACCCGGGGCGGTTAGACCGCCCCCGTAGGCGGTTAGACCGCCCCCTTCCCGTAAAACGAACCCGCGGGTCAAACCTCAACTTCCTCGCGCCCGATCTCCCGAATCACTCCACGGATTGCGGTCAAACTTCGGGAATAGCCGTGTTACCTCCTAGGCAACCTCTACCTCAAAGGAATCGACCCGAAACGCTCACAATCAAGAGGAATCGAAGAAATCGCTTCTCTAGGTCAAGAACTCACCCAACTCGAGAAACCACCAAATCGAGTCCGATTCAAAGGGGATTTGAAGGCAAAGTCACCAGCCAAAGAGGCACAAGAACCTCATACGTGACATCCACCAAAAACCCCAAGAAATCATTCTCAAAACTCCGCCAAAAAGAGCTCCGAAAATCAACACAAAGGAGACGGGAAAACAACCATGATGAACAACGCCAAACCTTCTATACATGCCATGAAAGGTTCGTACAAGGTCTAGCTTGCCACCCAAACATCCATCCCTCTCTCTAGATCTCACATGAAGCTCTCAAGCTAGCCTTCTAAAATCCTAAGGAAAATGGAGAACGAAAATGGAAAAACAAATGAGCTAGGGTTCCAAGAGTTGGCTGCCATCCACCCATCTAATGAGTATATATGGAGGCACCCAAAAGACTAAACTACCCTTCACTAATAACTAGGGATACATGCCCCTCGAGGGCGGATTTGGAATTCTTGATGTCTTCACCATCGGACGGATGCCCGGCGACCGCACCCCACGTAGCCTCGATGCAAGCCTTGCGATCCCGACGCGTGTCCTCCGCTTCGAAGCTTCTCGGCGCCGGCGGCCAGGGCGGTCAGACCGCCCCCCATGGGCGGTTAGGCCGGCCCGGAGGATCCGACTGGCCCCGGGCTGTCTGACCGCCCCTCCCGGGCGGTTGAACCGGCCTGGGTGGCCGCACCTCCTCGTCGAGTCTTCGGCCTCGATTTTGTGGCTCAACCGAGTAACCCAGTGGTTTTACGGGTGAACCACCGCAACCCCGCGAACTCGGTGTAGCCTCCGCCAATCTCTACTCATGACTCGGCTCCCATGTAGTCCCGGCTCGTCCTTGGTTTTGAGGCTCTACTAAGAAACCGTCCACGACTTCATCTTGCTGTTCATGCCACCATGCGGCCCGCACTTGACCCCACTGGCCACCGGGTCCCTCGAACGAAGCCTACTTGTCTTCTCCACACCTGGAGGCCTCATCAGCAACGACCTTTCGCGCTTGTTCTTCACCTGCACCAACACGAGTCAAGCAGCAACCTGCACCTGCAATACTTAACCAAGAATCAGTCCACACAATGTTGTCAATCACTCATCACAAAAGGAAGCGACCATCCACCGGTCCTCGAACCACACATGGTCCTCAGTTACCTCCTGGGCAACCTCTACCTCAAAGGAATCGACCCGAAACGCTCACAATCAAGAGGAATCGAAGAAATCGCCTCTCTAGGTCAAGAACACGCCCAACTCGAAAAACCACCAAATCGAGTCCGATTCAAGAGAGATTTGGGGGCAAAGTCACCAGCCAAAGAGGCACAAGATCCTCATACGTGACACCCACCAAAGACCCCAAGAAATCGTCCTCAAAACACCGCCAACAAAGAGCTCCAAAAATCAACACAAAGGAGAGCGGGAAAACCACCTTGAGGAACAACGCCGAACCATCTATACTTGCCATGAAGGTTCGTACAAGGTCTAGCTTGCCACCAAACATCCATCCCTCTATCTAGATCTCACATGAAGCTCTCAACCTAGTCCTAGGAAAAACTAGGAAAAAGAGAACAAAAATGGAAAAACAAATGAGCTAGGGTTCCAAGAGTTGGCTGCCATCCATCCACTCAAGAGTATATATGGAGGCACCCAAAAGACTAAACTACCCTCACCTAATAACTATGGATACAAGCCCCTCGAGGGCGGATTTGGAAGTCTTCAGATTTTCTTCATTGGACGGATGCCCAGCGACCGCAACCTGCTTAGCCACGACGCAAGCCTTGCGATCCCGACGCGTGTCCTCTGCTTCGAAGCATCTCGGCGCCGGCGGCCAGGGCGGTCAGACCGCCCCCCCTAGGCGGTTAGACCGGCCCAGGAGATCTGACCGGCCCCAGGCGGTCTGACCGCCCCTCTTGGGCGATTGAACCGGCCTGGGTGGCCGCACCTCCTCGTCGAGTCTTCGGCCTCGGTTTTGTGGCTCAACCGAGTAACCTAGTGGTTTTCTGGTGAACCACTGCAAATCCTGTGAACTCGGTGTAGCCTCCGCCAATGTCCACTCATGACTCGGCTACCACGTAGTCCCGGCTCGACCTTGGTTTTGAGGCTCTACCAAGAAACCGTCCACGACTTCATCTAGCTGTTCATGCCACCATGCGGCCCGCACTTGACCCCACTGGCCACCGGGTCCCTCGAACGAAGCCTACTTGCCTTCTCCACACCTGGAGGCCTCACCGGCAACGACATTTCGCGCTTGTTCTTAACCTGCACCAACACGAGTCAAGCCGCAACCTGCACCTGCAATACTTAGACAAGAATTAGTCCACACAACGCTGTCAATCACTCATCACACAAGGAAGCGACCATCCACCGGTCCTCGAACCACACATGTTCCTCATCGGCCCTGCCTCCTGGCCCCAGTGCACTGCTTCCATGGTTGTTTTGATTGATCCCACACGATCGGATCGAGTTGAGTCGTTCGGACGCCGGTGCATAGAACTTGACTTGGTAGGATCCTGCATAGGGGGTAAGGTAGGTGCGGTCGTACCTCTAGGTGCGGCCGTGCCTACCATATGTGGCCCGGTGCTCCGGAATTGTCCCTTAATCATAGTCCTGTAGATAAAAACTCAACACAACTCATGGAACCTTGTTAGCACCTAAAACATGCATGAAATTCGTTATAAAATGCTACCATAGTCGAGATGTTGACGGTCAAAAGATTGTTGTAAGGACCGTCAACAATATCCATCACATGCATCACATATATCACAATATCCATCACAGACATCACATATATCACAATAACCATCACAAAGAGTTCAAAGTAGATAGATGAATCCACAAGTTCACTAGTTCGACAACACATAAACCCACAAGTTCACGGTTGACAAGTTCATATGCCCACAAGTTCATAAGGTCACAAGTTCACAACTACAAAGTCTGAAATCCACACGGGACGGTACAAATAGGGACTCACTAAGATAGAGTTGAGAAGATGTGCTGGTTGTCCTGTGACAAATCCGCATCTTGAGGCGAACGAACAGTCGATGATGTTGGCTGATTCTGCACAAAGGAGAAGAGGTTGCATATGTGAGACAAACATCACTACAATTTGATTAGTTAACTCTGTTATAATAGAAAAAGAGATAGGTCAAAATGGTGGTAAATTAACTACGGTATGTCAACTTGGGTTTAGTAAAAAAAGGACTCTGTTATCTTAACTAGAGCACTAAGAGCACAACATGAAATATAAACTTACTTATAAAAAAATGCGGACTTGATGGTATGATAACAAAACCATAATATGTTAACTAAGCCATGACATGTCAACTTAGGTATAGTGAAAAGGGACCCGAACATGATATGTCAAAGTGCCTAACTGGTGGCATGTTAAATTAACAAAGGAGAAGAGAATATGTTTGTCAAGTGACTCACAGGGGTGATTATACATGCAGGTGGAGGAGGCGAAAGCATCAGTGGTGGCGATGGTGCACCTGTTAGATGATCAGTGTCGCAACCTGACACTCTGCGTATTACTCACGTTGTCCCTCGCTTGACGGCCGCGCGACGGAGAGGGACACGTGACCAGGCTTTGCTGAGTGTTTGTTTTTGTCGAGTGTCACACTTTTAGATGCCGAATGTTTTTCGTATTGCACTTGGCAAATAGCCTATTCCCCAAGTGTTAGTACTTCGCCGAGTGTTTTGGTGGTAGCACTCGGCGAATAGGCTACTCGTCGAGTGCTCGATGGAAAACACTTGGCGAATATTTAGTACTCGACAACTTTAGGGTTTCTAGTAGTGTACAAAGGCTATTAGCCGGTAGCTTCCTTGTCGATCTGTAGACAAGACAAGACTGGTGTGACATATAATAGTGCAAGCTACCTACTATAGTTCAAATGTATTATCATATATCTGGATCTCGGATTTTTTAGATTGAGATTTAGTCTTTTGGATCGGTGGATCGAGATGGAATAAGACGTCAGACTTCGTTTGCATTTAAGTTTTAATGCGTGAGCATAATGTGTGTTATGACGGGAGAGTTTGTCGAGTGCGAGCGCATGAGTGTAAACTTATTCGGCTAGCCGACTGTTCTTTTCTTTTTTTATCAATGAAATAGGCATTGTCTTGTGTTGTTTGTTCATAAATATATTTGGATCCCTCTGTCCCTTTATATGTATTTGGGAACGGGGATTGTAAGGGGAGCACGGTTCCCCAACAACACACACATATGTATGTATGTATGTATGTATGTATGTATGTATGTATGTATGTATGTATGTATGTATGTATGAAGAGATGTAGGGAGGATGTGTCTAATTTCACTGCCTACGATGAAACCGAAGGTTGAACTGTGCACGTCCATATTTCTTTGGAATCTCACCTCCAAACGTGCACGGAAGAGCTGACAGGTCCCCATCAGATGCGCCTGACCTAGCCGGTGTCTCCCCTGATATAGGGCCTGCCTGTACGTCGTATGGCTTACACACGTCTCATTTCATGCAGCAGATACATGAACCCAGCCAGACCATCCCTTTCAGTGGACTTGCATGAAGCAGCGCTGCAATTTGCGGACAGGTTTTTATACTCGTGACAGCGAGAGTGACCGCATCATTTGTCTCGACGTTTAGTTGCTTCATGGGCTTTACTCGGCCGCCGATGGAAGAAAAGTATAAGTGACCATGCCAGGGATTTCAGGGGCTGCTACCTGCCTGCCCGCCAGCGCTCATGCGTGTTTGAGTCCCCGGCCGGTTAGAGTTTAGGCATAAAAAGTTTCCGGCCAATTTGAGTTTCAGCTGAGCAACTGTTTTCAGATGAGAAGTTCTTTTATAGTGGACCATACCACTATGTATTGATGGGAAAAAGTCTATATCACCCCCTCACCTACTGGGGTTGGATTACATAACCCCTAACCTATAAAACTGTCTATATCACCCCCTGAACTTTGCAAAACGGGTCAAATTAGCTCCTACTGCAGTTTAGAAAAATCACAGTAAATCACAGAGAATTTAAAAAATGGAAAATCAAATTGTGTTAGATTTCAAATAAGTAGATCTACCCCCATGAACACATAATATGGAATGCTTTAGTACAATTTTTTGTGTGTAGCTTTAGATCCATGCTTTTCTTCGTAGTTGTATAAAAATATACTAAAGCATACAATATTATATGTTCACTGTGTAGATATACTCACTTTTAGTCTAAAACAATTGGATTTTTCATTTTATGATTTTGCTGTGATTTACTATGATTTTTGAAAACTATTAGGCAGTAATTTGACCCGTTTTGCGAAGTGCAGGGGGTGATTTAGACTGTTTCATAGTTTGGGGGTTATGTAATCCAGCCCCCATAGGTGAGGGGGTGATATAGACATTTTTTGGTAGTGGTATGCAATATATGACTATATTTGTAAGGGTAAATACGTATTTTATTTAGTAGCCTTGGGCCGAGAAAAAATTTGATTTATGCCACAAGGAATATTTGAAATGAAAAAAAATTTTAAAAAACATTTTTGAAATTTGAATTGAAAATTTTCATTTTTGAATTTTTGAAAAAAAAATCCCATACCACCAAAGGGAAATGGAAAATTTTGAAAAAAAATCGATTTTGAAATTTGAATTGAAATTTGAAAAAAAATTGGCCTTACCCAGAGGGAAATGAAAAAAATTGAAGTATGTCACGATAATTTGAAATGAAAAAAGTTGGAAATTCTTATTTTCGAACTTTGAAATGAAAAAATTTAAAATTTTCGTTTTTTAAATTTGAAATGAAAATGTGCATTTGACTACGTGAAAACCTCAAACAGGTCACGCAGCATTTGTAACGGGCCCTTAACGCCCGTTACATCCACCCACATCTGTAACGGTTGTTGTTTGGCGCCCGTTACCTATAAACGCGCCAGGACGACCCCGGGGTTGGCCTCCACAACGCCCATTACCAATGTGGACTTCTGGTAACGGGCTTCTTAAACACCCGTTACATAAATTCTTTGTAACGGATGTTAAAAGAGCCCGTCACAAATGTTAAACCTATCGGTAATGGGCTTATAAAGTCCGTTACCGATCAATACCGTATCGGTAACGGGCTGCTTAAGTCCGTTACTGATCGCTGTCGTATTGGTAACATGCTATAAAGTCCGTTACCAATGAGCATTTGACGCCCGCTACTAGTTTGAGAGCCCAATAATATATTGAAGTCTGAGCGCACTCAACTGCAGTGAAGCGGGAGCGAGGCGTTAGTGAACAAATGAGACGGAGGTTTGTTAATCATCGTCTCCTTTGAATCTGTCTTCATTGACAGGTCAACTCGATCCATCTCTCATTGCTTCCATTTCGACATACAGGTACAATCAACACACATATCTTCTGAGACAAAACAAACATCATAAGAGAGATAACTTGTCCACAAAGATGAAGATAACTTGTCCACAGGAATAAAGATAATTATTACAAAAGGTTAACTTGTCCATATAACAGGCTAGGACTTAACTAGTCCATCACATTATTTACACTATGGTCGTGCTATCTGACCATACACATCAACAAAGGCATGCCCCTTGAACACCCACAAAAGTATGGCTACTCACCCTGCACATCAACAAGCTTGAACTAGATCATGCCCCATCAGGATTATTGGCTCTTTTTGCAGCCTCTTCGTAAGCAACCAAGGATTCTTGAAGCCCTTCTAATGCACCTTCAATGGGCTCGAGATTTTTTCAGTAGTATAATTGTACCTCCTTATGTGCTTAGCCTTTTTGATGAGGATGTTCACTTCTTTTGTGATTTTTTCAAACTCAGGTTTCACATAATCCCAGACATTAAGGTTAAGAACTAACTCAAGCTTTGCTCGCGACTCAAAGAGTTTTGCCTAAACAGGGTTAAACATGGTATAAGAACAACATAGTTAATTCAGAACTAATTTGCCTCAGACCTCGGAGCAGGGTGTGACAAGTAAAAGCAGAACTAATTTGCCTTAGACCTTGGATTTGTGTATGTTGAACTTGTGATGAACTAGTAGATCTAAGAGACACGGTAGATCAATCCATGTCTCCTATTTTTGAAGGCATTGCAATGTCTATGGTAGCAGCTTACAATGAATTGCAATGTGTATGCCAGAAGTTTGGTATTCTGTGTCATTATATGGCAGCAGTTCACAATGAATTGCAATGTGTATATATCCCAGAATTATGCCAGAAGTTTGTTACTCTGTTTGTCTTAATAATCTGCATTTCCTTTGCCTCGTGTTGCAATGAAATGTCAGCACGGTTGAATTGATGAATTTTGTGCTGATTGACACATTAAGATTTGTGACCCAATTGTCATTCCATTCATTCTTCATTCATACATTTAAGTTTGTCATATGTGACAAATTTTTCATTCTTCATCCACACAGATGAAGCAAAAGCACCACTTTTAACATCAGAATTACTTCTTTGCAGCATACATCCCTAGTAAACATCCAAATACTACACAAACAACAGCCACAATAATCAAGTTCATCCTCTAGATCACATTGTCCATCTTCTCTTCTAGTGCTTTCTTCCTCTGCTTGTCCTCCAGTGCTTGCCTCTGCTCGCCACTCCCAATCTGACATTCCACTGAATCAACTACTTCATCGATCGCGTCTGCCCAGTTCGACGGTCGAAAAACAATGACGCCATCATCCTTCAGCATCTGGAGATACTCCTTGTGGAAACGATAAAATCCACAATACTTGGGGTACTGCAGAATCAAAAGCACATAAGAACCCTAACTCAGATTTGGGAGACATAGCAGACTACTCACTGAGTTTCTTGCACACTTGAAATAATGACGACCGTGGTTTTCACCTTCCTTCTGCACCGCCCCTCCACCACCCGAGCCATACCACAGTCCGGGCAAGGGACCAGTGGAAAGCCGCTTAGCTCAAAGATTGGATCCAAGCCGATGGAGTGATTGCGGCTGCTCCGGCAACCTTGGACCCTGCTCCTCGCACGTGCACCTCCAAACGAATTAGCGTAGTGCGACATGTGTGCGACGGCGGAGAAGGACAGGCGGGCGGCGGTGGTGGAGCTCCTATCGGGGAAGAAGAAGGGGGCAGGGGTCGGGGTGTCGGGGCGGATGCATATTCATTCGGCAAGGGGCATTTCTGACAATGGAGCACTTGTTGGTGACGATGGTTAGTCTACCCGGATCGCCTTTTGTCGGTCGGGCAGGCTACGGTTATCTTTTTTTATATAGGCTTCTGACGCTGACGCGTGGGCCCGACAGTATTTTATCTGAATTGAAACTTGCTTCCCTCAAATAGTATACCCCATAAACAGCACCAAAAAATTCGTAAAAAATACGAATAGTTCATAGTTGGTAATTTAGTATTTGAATAAAATATCAACAGCCACACTTGTCTAACCAAATTTCTTAAAATTAGAATTTTTATCTCTTGTTTACGATATACTAATTATAATAACATCTTAGTGTGTTCTAAAAATTCTACAAATTGACTTGGCAACATAATTTAAGTCCCTAAGCTTGTATACAAAAATTCAAATGGTTTCGAAAACGAAAGATTATATTTGTGTACAAATGTCTACAGCTCTCACCTAGTTTATTAGAATGTTACTTCAACATTCAAGTTTTCCACACTTTAAAACATGTTCGAACTCATATGCATTTGAAATTTTAACATAACCTTATGTTCACCATAAGATTACGAAATTTAAAGTTGAAATAGTAATGGTTGTGTAAAAACAATATTATTTATATGTTGTACTTATAAGGAACAATATAAGGTATATAAACAACATCCAAGAAATGGAATTACATACGAAAAATGTCATAAATGAATAGATGTTGATTTTAGAAAATTTCATAAACAAATATCTTCAAATTTGGATTACGGTTGACGGAGAAAACGTGATACAAAATTTGATTGCAGATTAAAAGGCCCAGGTAAAAGAGTGGTGCTGGTAGACCTCATCTCCTCCGGCAACGACTGCGGCGGCAACTCCGGCGACGACTCCGGCAACAACTCCAGCGACGATTCTGAAGACCATGAGGCAAGTTCTGAAGCCATCACACACAAGATTTGTCCTTGGACCTTCACATCTTCACTGATCAATTGTTCTAATGCATCAATTTCCATTTGTCGTAGGAAGTTGTTGCACATGACATTGACATGGAGCCAATGAAATGCTTGATGTCTCTTTTCAAGTCCAATGCATGTTAATTAGGGGTAACAAGGTCATTTGTCACAACTACTAGCATGTCCTAAATTTTCTAAACGAACGGCCTTGTTGGGACGGAGGGAGTATGAGTTAGTTTGCTTGGTGATGTGACCTATATTACTCGTTTTAAGGCCCACACAAGCCCACTCGCGCTAGGTTAGTACTTAGTAGGGAAGGACGCCTCCCTCACGCAGTCTCCTCCCACTCTCCCCTCGCTCCGCCACCGCCACTTTCTCCCCCTCACCTCCCCAACACCGTGACCCACTCTACACCCTTCGCTGAGACGCGTGCCACACCATGCTCGGCGCGACGCGCACCACACCTCTGACAGTGAGATCTAGTGGAGGAGGGACCCAGCTACGGCGGCGGCGACGACGACTAGAGGAGGTATCCAGCGACGACGACGACGACGGCGACTAGGAGGAGGAGGGATCCAGCCACGAGGTCGACGCGAGGACGAGGACGTCACGACGAGCAGGCAGCGACGAGGAGTAGAGATCCCTCCGCTCCGGCAGTGCAAAGGTCAGTGGCGAATCTAGGATTTGAGTTTATGGTATGCCGCTCTAAAAATGTCTTATACAATTCGGTAAATGCATTCTACCAACATGATAATAATTGTAAAATTAACAACAATTCAGTAATAAGATAATTTGGTATATTTGCTCGAGTTTATGGAATTAGGCCAAGCGCGCTTTTGCAGCACACATGCGTTCAGGTAATCAAGTATACAGCATATGTGTGTGTATGGTTTTCTTTTTATACTTGTACTTGTGGGAATTGCAGGGTATGCTATGGCTCCTTTGTATAAATACATGTGGACATACTTAGCATATCCTTTTAGATTGACTCCTACATTTTGTTTTGCTCTTGTTCCTATGCACATCTGCACATTCTCTCCAAGTTGAATAAGTACCTCATCAGCAACCGAAGCAGCCTGCATCTTGCTCTTTAAAATGGTATGGTCGTTTTGCCTGCACTAATTTATGTTAATGGTTTACCAAGAACCAATGATATTATAGTGGGCTAAAGTAGTTACTGTAATTCCCTTGACTATTAATTCACAGGATAATTCTGACGAGGACTATAGACCTGGGGCACAAGATGAAGAAGAGGGTTATGGCACTGCTAGTGCACAACAAGACCAGATGGGTGGGGCTCAGCGCCGAGGCAGAGCGCCAAGGACATCCACAAAGTGGCCAAGTGACACAATGATAGTCACTAAGGTCGACATAGTGGGGATGCCAATACCATTGACTCAAAAGCGCAGGTTCAGGGTGCTTGCGGGGCTCGTTGCTAGACAAAAGATACCTTTGAACTTGCCGGAAATCAAACTAAGCAATGAAGAAAAGTGGGACTTGTTTGATTAGCATGTGCAGAAACACTTGAAGTTCCAGGAAGATGCGAAACCGCAGGCATTCAAGCTTTTCTGGAAGACGGCAGCCAAGGCATGGAGACAATTCAGATTTCAGCTTAGGCGAGATTTTATCAGAAAAGGACTTGAGCCATTTACAAGGCACCTATTTATTATCCCGGAACAGTGGAAGGAGTTCATGAAACAGGAAGAAACCGAGCAAGCCTCATCTGCTAGTGTCAAGTTCAAAGAACTTCGAAGCCGGCACACAAGCCAGCACAACATGGGTCCAGCTGGTTATATTGTGAAACTAGAACAATGGGAGGAAGAGGACAGACAATTAGCTGCAGCTGGTATCCCCAACCCATATGACGCCTACCCTAACGATCATTCCAAGAATTGGATACGAGCAGGGAGTAAACTAGTGATTAAAGAATGGGTTGCCGTGATAGTGTTCAACAACAAAGAGGCAGAAAATTTGTCTGCGGACATCAAGGAGAAGATTGCATGTGCAGAATCTTCAGGAATGGCAGGGCAGAGGGAGTATGATGTGCTAAGTCAGTGCTTGGGCCGCCCTGAACAACACGGTTGTGTGCGTGGTGTCTCCAGCTACCAGGGCTGGAAGTATGCATGGCCTCAGCACGTCGAGATGTACAGGAAGAAGAAGAGGACGAAGACCGACACATTAGTTGATACGGAAAATATAATGGAACAAATCAAGCAAGAACTGGTGGCTAAGATGCAGAGGTGGTGTTGTCACCAGATGGTGTTGTCACTAATGTCCAATCACGCAAGCCCTTCATCCGCCACACTGAAGAGCAGTTGTGCGTCTGCAGATGTAGGTTTGATCGATGGCACTGCATAGTTGGCGATGGAGGAGCACTGTGACGATCGTACACACGAAGACCTTATAGGCATGTTGACTGAATCCACACACTATGGCCTATTGATCACGTGGAGGGGGACTCAATGTGAGGCTGCACTTGGTCTTGTTCATCCAAAGGAGACTACGCTACAAATAGTCCCGATTCATGAAGACTGTGTTGTGGTTGAAGTGATCACTGTATATACTATCTTTGTGGATGAACTGTTGGAATACCCTCCTAATGACGAGGTGATGAAATTCGGAGAAGCTCAAGGACAGAGGTTACAGTGGAGAAGGTGTCGGATTGACATCAAAGGAGCACCAACATGTATATCTCGTTCACAGGCTATTGTATAGATTCCTTGTAGTCCACACAGTACGGTACAGGTTCCTTCCTCAGATGGTTCCCCTCCTCCTCCTCCTCAATCCCCACACGTTCCATTCCCACATCCGGAAGGTACACAAAATATTCCATCCCCACCTACTCCTAGTCCTAAAAACAGAAAAACTTGCATCCCCACATCCGCAAGAGACACCAAATATTCCATCCCCACCACCACGCCCACCACCTCCTCCTCCTTCTCCTCCTCATGAAACAACAAAACCTACACCCCCAAACGGAAGTGCTCAAAACAATCATGCCAAAGTAGGTACATTTGGGCCTAATACCTCTGTAATAGGTCCTGGTGAGACACCACTAGGCAAGAAAGCCCTTGAGAAACCTTCAGCCATTTCAAAGCTGCAAGAAGAGAAACTTGCCAGAAATAACAGCTCTACAACACCTACAGCAGGCAAGCAAGACCTTAAGAAACCTTCTTCAGCCATCTCAAAGCAGGAGGAAAAGGAAATTGATGTAAATAAAACCTCTAAGAGGCCTACTAGAAAGCGATCTAAAAGAAACACCCAGGAGAATCGTGGTATATGACTAACCCAAAGCAATGTGAGAGTAACACTAAGAAGAATCCTTGGGCTATGGCTAACCCAAATTACAATTTCGGAAAGGACATTCTCAGTGATGGTGATCTCAAAAAAGCTGCTCCTTTTACCAGAAAGCTCCACACATTCTACATGCAAAGTGGTGCGTCAGAGGATGCTTCTGACATTATGGTCGCACTTGGGCCCAAGACCAATGCATGGCTGAAGAGAGATGAATCGTCAAACGCACTCCAGCAGATGCCTGTGCAACTCAGTGATTTGTACGATCTCTTCAACTTGGATGCTTTGGATATGACACTTCTCCACTGCTTCATCCTGTAAGTTGCTTGAAAATTTAATCTACTTCTCACTAATCACATCCTCTATCGAACTGTGCTTTTTGCCTCACATCATCTTTATTACCATGTATTTTGCCTCCTTATACTTTGTTTTTTCTAACTAATAGGAATATGACTGTAGAAGTTGACAACAAAGGCCCTGCAGTTGGCTACCTTGATCCTGAATGCCTTTGCTCGACAACATGGAACAGCACGGATAACGTTGTTTCTTTTTCTGTTGACTATATGCTCATAGCCTTCGAACAATATGCTACAAAGGATTTAATGCTTACCGCTTATCTCAGTACGAACCACTAGATTACAGTGGCAATCGTTCCGAAGCAGTGGAAGGTCTACTATCTTGATTCATTGAAGACAATTAATACTAATACTCGCCCTTTAGAGCTAATCATTAATGAGTAAGTTATTTCTTTCTTAACCTGCGGACGTTCCTCAACAAACTGTACACAATATATTAATTAATAGTGTCCTAACCATTGCTGATATTTTCGTTGTACTGCTTGGGAACGTTACTACCGCAAAAAGTTCTTGCGTCGTGGCCCCTTGAAACACGTCAAAGATGTTAAAGTACATACCACTTATTTCCTTCCCGTGGAAGCTAGTAAAGTGCCAGTATCTCTTGAGTTTATTGCAGTGCTTGAGTTTATTTCTTCTCGATCACCACTATTTTTCTTTGTAAGTTTATTGCAGTGCCACCAACAACCTACTGGATCCAGACTCTACGGCTTCTATTGTGCCTATCACATGCTTCAATTAAAATATAACGGCACACATATGAAGGTACTTTCTTGGGATCTTCATTTGTAAAACCTGCAACTGAGCACAGTTCTTTCTTATTAGCACTACACATGTTTGGTAACCACCTATATAAGTGTGCTGACTGGTGACATTATTATATCCAGAGATTAGGGCTAGATGAGCATCCTCTCGACAAATCTTTGCTAGCAGATGTTCGTGAAACAATTGCCACATTCCTCATGAAACAGGTGATCACAGCTGGAGGAAAATTTCATGCTGATGAAACTGTGTGGGCTAATATTGTGTTTGGTGACTAGGAAATTTTTGCATTCCTCTTTGTCCATGAAGTTTTGCATTCCTCATTGTCCATGAATATTTGTGATATTGTTGCATTCCTCCTTGGGAGATGCATTTCCTCCTTGTATGAGATGATGATGCTGAATTTTATCATATGATGCATGTGAATTGTGGATTTCTGTGAATTTGGATGCTGGATCTAATTTTTGTGAATTTAGTCATATCATGGCTGGTTCCAGGATGCAGCCCCTGATGGCTGCCAAATCCTAGCCGGGATCGGGATGCGGTCGGAAAGCGGCGACGGAGTTCTGTAGGGGTGGCCTACGTATCTGTAACGGGCGTTAATTAAGCTCGTTACAAACACAGTCCACTAAGTAACGGGCTTCAATTGGAGCACCCGTTACAAACTTGCCAACAAAGTAACGGGCACCGTAAAAGCCCGTTACCAATACGTTGTCTGTTCGTTGAGACATCGAAGACACAGGTTCACCACATGCGTTTATGATATTGATTTCACAGTAACGGGCTTTGTTTTGGTGCCCGTTACCAAAGTTCCCTGTGGGCCTAGAGAAACAGTAATTTTCACGTGACCGGTGGCTAGTTGTGGTAACGGTCGTTGTTTAATGCCCGTTACGAATATGTCTTATCAGTAACGGGCATCTGCCCGTTACCTTTCTTGGCTTATTTGTAACAGATCTACGCCCGTTACCAAAGCCAGTTTTTCACGTAGTGTTCGAAGTTTGAAACAAAATTGGCCATATCACTGGAGGGAAATGAAAAATATTTGAAATGAAAAAACACATATTTCGTTTATGCCACCAAGATACAACATCCAATAATACCCCTATACAACCAATGTATACCACCTTGTGATGGTCTAAAATTAATCTTACTCGTCAGATCTTTTGTACTGGTCCTTTCCTAACAGTGGTATATGGTGGTATGATCCACCGTAAAAGAGCCCCCCACTAATGGATAAATTGGGTGAAAAGTGCATTCAAGGCTTTGCAAGAGAAATTTGGAATCCCTCGGACCAAAATAATTTTCAGCATATGATTCATCCTGTAGTGTGAAGTTTCGTTGTTCCGACGGGTGCTCAAATGTGAACAGAACATCCATATTCCCCAAATGATAGACAATGGGGCACTATCGACCACACAATGCCTTTTTGCACGTACATATATATGATCCAGCTTATATACTTAAATTTGCTATCTAACAAATCATATAAACAAATAGATCTTCTACCAAAGATGGCATCACTAACAACCTGTCACTAATTTCTTCATGTTTTTCTTTTCTTTGTGGTAGTTTTGCTTTTTTGTTAAAAAGAGAAGGGGTCTGGTGCTTGAGAGTGAAGAAGGAGAGAGCTTGCAGTTGGTAACAGTGGTGTGGTGTGGCTCGTGTCGACGTCCCAATCCGACCGAGCGTAGTTGTTTGAATTGTTCAGGCCGGTGCGTGTTGATGTCCCACTCCAACCGACCGAGTCACTTCAGTTGAGTTGTGCGCTGCGGCTTTCATGACCCAATCCAAGTCACCGGAGTTGTTGGTCTGCAGACTAGAGTTGTTCGGGGTTTCTACCCTTTTGAGTTGTATGGTCTTTTGGCCTTGAATTGTGAGGGATGGTGTTTGCCTCCCTAGTTGTACGGTCTTCGGACCGGAGTTGTACGGTTTTTGGCCGGTTTTTCTTATAAACCGGTCAACTTTCTTCTAATAAAAATTCGGAAAAGCGTAAGTTATCTCTGTCCCTTAAAAAAATTCTCCAATATTTGGCCGAGAAATACATACCGACTTTAGTGATTTACTATATAGGCTACCTGCAACAAACACGGCTGATTCCATGTGCAAGTGTACTTTGTTTTCAGAAAGACAGTGTAGTGGTGGGGCAAGCCTCTCTTATTATTACGAAAGTAATGAACCTTTTTTCCCTGGTGGTGAGATTTGAAGGGGCCAACCATCAAGCAGAGGTCATTGCAACAGCAACAACAAAAAAAAAATCTCCTACACATTGACTTCTTATCCTCTCCCTCTCTCTCCCAACCCAACCTGACTGTCTCTCTCATCAATCTTATATATTTTTTGTGCGCCTTGTTGCCTTGTGCTCTCTGCCCTTTCCCTCCTTGCTTTCTGTGCCTCTGAAGATCAGTGTTTCTATATATGTCATCTAGCTAGATAGCACAGAGCAAGCTGCCTGCCCAGGCAGCTAGAAAATTAGCAAAAAGATTGGGAGCAGTGGGATTCGGTAGCTAGGTGTTGCTTTTAGCTCCGTTTGCGGGGGCATATCTCGCTTTGTTGCGACCTCATGGGGAGGGCTCCGTGCTGCGACAAGAACAACGTGAAGAAAGGGCCATGGTCTCCTGAGGAGGATGCCAAGCTCAAGGAGTTCATCGAGAAGCACGGAACTGGAGGGAATTGGATTGCTCTCCCCCAAAAAGCAGGTATGATTTGTGAACGACGTAACTTATATTTGCGGATTTAACATGCGCTGCTGCGAATCTAAACAGTCTTTTCATTCTTGATGCTAATGTCTTCTTTTTCAAAATTATTTACTTTGTTTTCTTTTATCTGTTTAGGATCAGCTCAGGGAATTTTAGCTATCATGTTATTATCAAAAAATGAGGAAAAATCTAGGATTAATACTTCTCTATCTTCCCCACCTCTCCCTCTCTCTCTCTTTACATAGCGAGGATTCTATTAATCTCCAGTTTGCTTTATTATTTTCAACTTTAGTTTTACTTTTAGTCAGGATCATAACTTCTTAATTTTTTGATGCCTTTAGGATCAATGTGTTCTAGTCT
Source organism: Cenchrus americanus (assembly GCA_947561735.1). Classification (NCBI taxonomy): domain Eukaryota; kingdom Viridiplantae; phylum Streptophyta; class Magnoliopsida; order Poales; family Poaceae; genus Cenchrus; species Cenchrus americanus. The sequence goes on from OX387240.1 coordinate 142,485,478, forward strand.
CTGATGAGCCATCTGTACTAGTAATTTATATCTTTCCCTAGACATTAGCCCTAGTCTTTTCTGTGGTACGGTGGTGTTTCTGTTTTGTAGACTATGTTTTCGTTTTTTTGGATGTAGAGTATTCCTATAAGTATTGTAGCACTCTTTTTATTCTTTCAGGACCAGTGGAGTCCCCGCAGGTCTTGCAGAGTTAGGTATCATGCGACTGTATGACTCTTAATTGTAGTGGCAAGTCAAAGTCCCAAGTTTCTTTCCAAAGTCCTGTGTGACAAGCCTTTCGGTGTTGCTAATATCGTATTATTTTCATAATTTCATGCGGCTTTCTATCTTATTTTGTTCAAACAATAAATTTCAAGTTGGACTCCAAGTTTGTAAGGCTTTTTTTAATATAATTATAGGGTTGAGGAGATGTGGCAAGAGCTGTAGGCTTAGATGGCTAAACTACCTGAGGCCTAACATTAAGCATGGGGAGTTCACGGAGCATGAAGACAGGGTCATCTGCAGCATGTATGCAAGTATAGGAAGCAGGTGAAAAAACTGGATCGTCCTAGCTAATGGACGTACTTACTGCATTTTTATCCCCTTTCTGCCTTTTCCATTATAACCCCAAAGTCCACAGACATTATTCATTATCTTTTCTGTTCTTACAAGTATGCCAATCAAGAAATATGTAATTTTTTTTAGAATAAGACAAACCTTATTCAGAATGAAAGATTAACTTAATTTCTAGCTAGTTCTGAGAAGGGGATGTTGAGAAACTGATACCCTTGAAGATGAACTACCCTTAATTATATACACACACAAAAAAACTCTCTTCATCATGAGAAAAGAATCTGTATCAACCAAAAAACGTATAACCCATCAGCTATGCATTACACATTTTCAGGTGGTCGATTATCGCGTCGCAGCTCCCCGGCCGCACAGACAATGACATCAAGAACTACTGGAACACCAAACTGAAGAAGAAGCTCCTAGGCTCCACAGCTGCCCCACCCCCTCACCGTGTGCCTCGACAACATCACCGGTCCCTGAATCTCATGCTTCAACACACATCTCTCTCACTACCCCAACCCACCTACAACAGCTTCTTTTCTGGCGCCGGAGTCCTCCACGACCCCATCAGCATCCCTGCACTAAACCTGTCGCCAACCCAGGACTACATGCTAAACTCGAGCGTCGCCATGGAAAACGCCCCTTCGCTGCTGCAAGGGCACGGCGCTACACAGCAACAGTTCCACCACCATGTGGTCAAGGAGGAGAGCGGCAGCATGATCGTATTCGGCAGCGACCAGCAGAGTTGCAGCTCGTCGGACGGCGCGCACAGCCAACCGCAGTTCGGGCACGGCAAGGAGCTGCGCTTCGACAGCTACTTCGGGTACAACAATGGCAGCATCGAGCATGACCACAGGCTGCTCCAACTCCAAGACCACCATCACCAGGCCGAGGCACCCGTCGAGTACAACTACGAGGAGATCAAGCAGCTGCTCATGAGTTCAACCACCGGTAACTTGCACGGCCATGGCCAGGACGGCGGCATGGAAGGGTTCGGCTCGCAAGGGAAGGTGACGATGATGTAAATTTGACTGAGACATGGAAACCTGATTGATCAATTAAGGTGTGTGTTTTCTTACTGCTGTATTTTTTTCTTTTTTCATTTACCGTGTAGTGGTACTAGTGTGTTGGTGCGTTTGTACGTGTGCATCCTGTGTCATGGCTGTATACACGTGCTATATATAGTTTGCATGTCATACAGCATGTGTATGTGACCGTGACATGGGATCGAGATTATTCCCTCTACTCTCCTCCTATATTACTGTTGTACTTTATCTCCTTTTCCTCACCAGAGGTATATAGTATCATGAGCATGATCGAGCTACATACACTGTGTGGAAGCTTACTGTGCTTGCTTCTCCAAATATATGTCCTAAACGACATATATATATTTGGGCAACACAGATCGACGCAGGGCATTCACTTTGTTGTCACTACGGGAAGCCGAGTCTTCACCGAGAGCAATAGTCTTCGGTGAGAGCTTAATCTCAAGCTCTCGGCGAATATCTCTTTATTCTCGGCGAAGAAAAAACTCTCGGCGAAGAATTTCTTCGCCGAGAGCAAAAAAAAAATACTCTCAGCAAAGAATTCTTCACCGAGAGCAAGACGTCTGGCTCTCGGCGAAGAAATTTTAAAAAATCACTTTTTCACCTTCAATTTTTTTCTATCATCAACATGCACTTATACAAAGGATATGTTCAAATTTGACGCAAATTTATGTTTGTTTGCTATATTTAAAAATTTTACTTCATTCTAGGCAATTTTATCGAAGACGTATGATATGAACTGCAAGTGCATGGAATCATAGAGTAAATTTGTTGGAAAAATGAGATTCATGCTCATGAGACATCTCTAAGACAATGTACACGAAATAAAACTAAATTTTAAACATTTTGTCCTCTGATCATGATGAAGATCGTGTCACAGAAAGGTTTTAAAATTATATAAAATTCAAATGAAGTTTGAAAATCACAAATTTTGTCGAGCCCTCATTATATCATATGTCGAGGTTGTGGTAAAAAAAGTTGAGAACATTTTGAGCACTATGACACGCACGCTGTTTACAAACCGGAACATCTCACGAGAAGTTTCAGAGAATTTGAACTAATGTCACTAGGTTTGATACATTAGAGAAATTTAAATTTGAGTTTGACCCCAACAAGTTTTTTAGAAGAAATACACAACATATCTAGTGTCATGTTTAGTTTTTGAGATTTTTTGAATTTATTTGCTATTTTTTGAGTAATTAAATGCATTTGCAAAAAAAAATCTTCGCCGAGAGCCATTTATTGGGCTCTCGGCGAAGCCGCTTCCCGCCGGCCCATCTAACCAGCAGCCCAATAAACCAACCGGTGGCCCATTAACTGGCGCCTCCTATATAAACACCCCCAACCCAACAGAACCCTAACCCTACCCCCTCCCCCTCCCTCTCCCACCGCCGCCTCTATCTCTCCCGACGCCGCCTCCTCCTCCGCCATCCCCGCCGTCCCACGCCGCAGGGCACAACCGCGCCACCCCCCACCTCCCCCCTCCGCTCGCCCCTCACCTCGTGGCGAGGAGCGGCGGCGGGGCGAGGTGAGGTGGTGGAGGATCCGGCGCCGCCTCCTCGCCTCCTTGTCTAGACCGGCGCCGCCTCCTCGTCTCCTCGTCTCGACCGGCGTGAGGCGGTGGAGCAAGTGGCGGATCCGTCGCCCGGGGAGGAGCTCGTCGCCGGGGGAGCAGCTCGTGGCCGGCCCGACCTCTCTCTATGTCTCTCTCTCTCTGTCTTTTTTCTCCAAGTGGCGGGGCGAGCCGGTGTGATGGCGGGGGCGCGGCCGGCGCGGTGGCGCGGTGGCGGGGCGCGCCGGTGCGGGTGGTGGGGTGCGCCGGCGCGGGTGGTGCGGGTGGTGGTGGTGAGGTTGCCGGTGGCCGCGGCGGGCGGTGGTGGTGGAGGTCGGGGCGGCCGGCCGGTGGAGGAGGCGGCGGCGGTGGTGGGGGCCAGGGCGGCCGGCCGGTGGGCCGGTACGCTGGGGATTTCTTTTTTTTGTTTCATAAAATTGTCTTCGCCGAGAGCTAGGTGGGCCTCTCGGCACATGTCCGCCGAGAGGGGTCCCACAAGCTCTCGGCGAAGACGCCTTCACCAGCAGAGTGGCGCCGAGAGGCCTTCGCCGAGAGCTTCCTCTCGGTGAAGCCTTCGACGAGAGGAAAACCCCCTTCGCCGAGAGGAACCTCGCTCTCGGCGAAGGCCTCCAATCCGGTAGTGTGCTGGATTGTTGGTTTCTGCATGCTGTGGGCCTGTGGTCATTTCTGCCTCCTGCTGTGCCATGATATATGATAGATCTTGATTTCTCTCTTATGTCTCTCTCATCCTTCAACTCTGGACATAGATTTCTTGCTGCTATGCACAGGAAAAAAAAACATGCATGTGCGGAACGACGCAACGTACAGCTTGTAAGGCATGTCGAGTTGTAGCGAGCGAGAGCGTGCATGAATGCATGATTGGCGTGGATCTGGACGGCACGCAGCACATGGGTTGGAGTCCGGCCGGAGTCTGTCTGTACGTGCCGCAAGAAACGTGTCTTGTCTGTCAGGCAGCAGCCGCGTTGTTTAGCAGTCGCGATGCAAAGATTCCACGAGGGATCGATCGGAGAGAGAGGGGAAAGATTCCCGGGAGTTAGCTGCGAGTAGTCTATTAGTGCCACATCATCGTCCAACAGTGTGTGAGGGATATCCGTCTCCCTGTCGTCGTGACGGCGGTTCGGTCTCCAATGTGTGCATCAACTAACTTTTACTCACTTCGACAAGACAAGAAGGATGTGTATAAACTAATTTTGAAAAAAAAATATGTGCTTTAATTATGAAAGTATGAAAGGAACAGTGTATGTTTTGTATTTTTCACACACAAAATTAATCCTGTTATGAAATTGAAATTGTATTTAATCTTCCTTCATTAACAATACAATTTGTACATTTTTTCTATTAGAGGAAGTAATCTATATTATATATGCGCACTATACTAAGGGCGTATTTGGCAGAGCTTCATGCGGTTTCAGATTCAAAAAACCAGCTGCGCTCCTTATTTTTCCAGCCAAACAGTTTCAGCTTCAGTAACTCCACCAAGGATCTGCTAAAAAAAAAGTGGAGCGGACCCCAAATCCATGGATTTGGTGGAGTACCTCAAATGGTGTTCCACAACATTAGAGGAGAAATTACCCGCCACTATCACTAATTAGTGGAAAAAACCATTCCCTTCTATTCCCCTAAGACCCATCTCATGTCGTGACTCCCCTTGTGCCGCCGAACCCTCCCTACACATCGGAGGACGCCCTCTCCACCACGACCCAGTGCCCTGCGCAGCCTCGATGACGCCGCGACCGCCCTGTGCTGGCGAGGCCGCGCCACGGAACGACATCACCATGGACAACACCAAGAACAACGGCTCCAGCGCCACCAACGAGGCGAGGATGCCACCATAGGGCAAGGAGGCGAATCCATCGCAAAAGGCGGTGGTCACTAGGACAGAAACGATTTGTGCTGGCGGCTAAAATGCATTTGTGCTGGCGGGCACAACACCCGCCAACAGTCTTGTGCCATTACAAATGGCTATCTTTGTTTTGGGGTGCCCGCTCGCCACCCCCTGAACCACAGTGCTGGCGGGTGATATAAACACCCGCAAGCACAGTGGATTCGAAATCAGCTCGAAATAAATAGCAATTTTTTTATCTAGGCTCGAAATATATTTGCTACACAAGCATACAAACGCATACGTAGAGCATGACTTTAATTTGTACTCCTCGAGGCACACAAGTATTATATGGCTGCTTCACAATTTGTACTCCTCGAGGCACACAAGTATTATATGGCTGCTTCACATTAATCTAGTGCTAGTACAATTGTTGCAGACTTGCAATGAGATACCAATGCTGAAAGTTGTTAATTTCCCGAGAAGCCGAAGAGATCAGTCTGACACAGGACGTATTTGCCAACCCACACTTGTTCAGGCCGGCACTGTCACATCATAATTTTATATGGCTGGGGTCTTGTCGTGCATCATCATACGGATTATTAGCAGTCGCAAATTGGTCAACTTGCACATCACAAATACTATTGTATCATATCTGTCTGCTGAAAGGTCTCATTGTGTGTGATGCCGCGATAGTTTCGTGAAAACTGATTAGACCCTGAAGGAAATACAAAACGTAGTGAAAGAGTGCAAACAAGACATATCTAGTGAAAAACCGACCTCTTCATGCAAAATATGGAAACTTCAATATGAGTCACTCGATCTTGATCCAAGGGATAGCTCATGAGAGGTGGAAGGGGTGATTTGCAAAATTCACGCGAGGTGGGAGGCGTGATTTGCAAAGGTGATTTTGCAAATCACTCCTCCCACCTCCTCTGGGCACCCCGTTGGATCAACGTCGTGTGACTCAGGTTGAAGTTTCTATAGTTTACACGGAGATGTTGCTTTCCACCTGATATGTTGCCATATTACAATTACACAAGTTGCTAACGGATCACTTTCCACTATTTTATTTCCATTTGTTTTCGTAACAATTTTTCCCATTTATTTCTCTTTCTTTTTCCCCTTCCATGTCCGGTCACGAGTCACCCTCACCACCACAATTTCTATCTCTGCCGTATTCTATCTTATACCCTTTCTTGTAACCGCAGCCCCAGCTCCTCGCGGCCAATGTCGTAGCCGCCGCCGCACTCTTCTGGCGGCCGCTCACGTGACCTCATCGCACAAGTGACCACCACCCAGCGTCTGGCCTAGCGAAGGGAGCACCGAGCACGCCTGTAGCTGCGCCGGCTTTCTCAGACGGGGAGCTCGAGCTCCGCCCCGGCCTTCTCCGTCGGTGCCCCCAGGTTCGCGCCGGCCTTCTCCGTGGACACCGGTCGGACCAGTGAGGTAGACCGGTTAGATGGGTCGTCGGGAGATTCCGGCGGTATACCTCCGAACGTCGCCCGGGCAGGATCCCGTCAGGAAGACGCACGTAGGGTTGCTCTAGGGTCGGCAGGGCCACTTAGAACACTACAGACGTCGCGGAGACGAATGAAGAACAACAAGTAATAGATTGAAAAAAGTGAAATGCGTCGTGGGTCCATGAACTATTGTCCATCACTTATCTAGGTCTATGAACTTTTATTTTGCTCATCTGGGTCCATGAACTTTTCCCTTCGACTCATCTAGTTCCAAAATCATCCAAAGTAGCCTCTACACGGTTTTGAGCAGCGGGTTTGGTACAGTAACCACGTTTTGCTACAATAGCACCAGCTTTATCTTTTTCCTTTTTATTTATTTCCACTGAATCTTTAAAAATTCATAGGAAATCATAAAAAATAATAAAATAGAAATTCAAATTTTGTTTAACTCCACATGAGATCTACACAGTAAACATATAATATATTATACTTTAGTACAAAGTTTTTTAATGGTTTTGGAAAGTTAAGTGGGTAGGATAATCGGTTCTTGTCCTTCGTCACCACCGCAGGCAGCCTCGATCAACTTCCGTTGATGTTCCTGCGGGTGGTTAGCAAGGAGGGCTCTAGTTGGCACATTACGAGACACAAAATATTTACCCAGTCCTAGAGGTTCCAGATGTGTAGCATATATAAATATATATTCGTTGAGTATACTATCATATGCTCCGTGCTTGACATGGGGCTTAAGTTTGTGCTAGGTCAATCTCCTTTTTGTTTTTCTTTTCTTTTTTGAAATTTCCCTTTCCATTCCCTTGGTTGCTCTAGAGAGTTTGCTTCTGTCAGCGTAGACTAAACTGTAACAATAATAGTTAATTAATGTTTGGGTACGTAGTAAATAGCAGGCTGTAATAAAATTTTTGGATTACACCCACTGAACTTTCCAAAACTGTCCAAAATATTGTACTAAAGCATACTATATTATATATTCACATGAAGATCTACTTATGTAGAGTCAAACAAATTCGATTTTCTATTTTAATTTTTTTTGTGATCTCCTATGATTTTTAAAGATTCAGCGGAAAGCGGAAATAAATAAACAAAAAAAGACAGAGTTGTTGCCACTGTAGCAAAAACGATGTTATTGTAGCAAACCCGCCATTCAAAACCGCCCGGAGGGTAGTTTGAACAGTTTTGGACCTAGATGAGCGGTGGGAAAAGTTTATGGACCTAGATGAGCAAAATAATAGTTCATGGACCTAAATGAGTGGTGGATAATAGTTCATGGAACCATGGCGCATTTCACTCATTGGAAAAGTTGCGAAGAGGTAAAAGTAAATACGAGACAATAAAAGGTAAATATATTTGATGGATTGGATGATGAACCTCAATCTGCCGCGACACTTTATATTTATAGGGTGAGGAGGTCTTGTTCTGTAAGGAAATCCTTTTACAAGCCTAATCTATCAGGAATCCTCAGTTTGGCTCGAAATCGGGGAGGTACCGTGAAGGGCACCGGTTAGACCGGTGCACCCGACGTGTAGATCTTGGAGAAGTCATATCTCCCTGATCCGAACTCCGATTTGGATGTTCCACATATGGATTTTGATCTACTCGACGAGACCTAAACAATGGTAGAGTCCAAATAGGATTTCATGGACTTTGACCACACTGGTCTGACCGGTAGGGCCCATAGGTCTGACTGGTCAGATGAGACCTGCCAATTTTGGGTGCGAACATATGCCCCCTGTTTTTTGGCAAAGGATACGTGCCAAAAAATATCTTTCTAAACTAAAAAACACTCAGGACGATGCTTAACAAAACAACGACCGTACACATATTTTACTCAAGTCGAGGATGATGCCTGCTTCAGTCTCCACTCCTTCCAAGTCCGTGTTGACTTGGTCGGTTTCTCTTCAATCTGCTGCTCCATTGCTCCTCGCTTGCGTAGTCTTTGCAATCTTCTTTTTTGAGTGTGGGACAAGCCTATGGGACACCACCTCGGCTGCATCTCCTTAGCCTTTTGCTTGTTGCTATTCTCACCTTGCTTAATAGTAGTACACACATTATTTTTTACCAGATTGCTATTGCAAACAATAGGTCTTTGTAATGCATTACAATTTGGGTATGCAATAAGATATTGAATCATATATGAATTCATGTACATACTACTATAATCAACAGGTGAATAATAGCAAGGATAATACCAAGATGATGGCATAACATATCCAACAAAAGGATATTGTGAATAGTTACCTTATTGGTGATGAATACATTTATGTCTTGGTGGATGCTTTTACGCCCTTAGCACCGATTGGCTAATTACTTTGATCCTTAATACCTCCTTCCCTCTTATATTTGGCCATGAGCTCATTAAAGCTTGGCCTTGCTTTTTTCTTGGGATTGGAGCATTTTGATCCTTTATGGAGGCACCGGTCAGTCCGACCCTGGGCGCCGGTTAGACCGGTCAGTGTACCGGTCAGACCGGTCGACGTAGTGACGGTCTTCTTGATCTTGTCTTGCCCCCCAAGCGTTGAAGTCACTGAAACCTTGGGGATCACCTCTAGAGGCTGCCTTTCGTCGTGTCTTTACTCTCTAATGATCAAATTCTTCCCTTTAGCGTTTTTGGCTTGATTCGGCCGAATAATCACCTTAGGATTTCACAACGCAAGAGTATTAACAAAGACACTATTAGGGAAAGGATTGTCATCGACTTGCATCTCATGGAATTACAAACGACCTTCATTAAAGGCCAATTGTATTTGCCGACAAAAAGTAATGCAATCATTGGTAGCATGAGAAAAAGAATTATGAAATTTACAATATGAGGACCATGTGTGGTTCGAGGACCGGTGGATGGTCGCTTCCTTGTGTGATGAGTGATTGACAACGTTGTGTGGACTAATTCTTGGCTAAGTATTGCAGGTGCAGGTTGCGGCTTGACTGGTGTTGGTGCAGGTGAACAACAAGCGCGAAAGGTCGTCGCCAGTGAGGCCTCCAGGTGTGGAGAAGACAAGTAGGCTTCGTTCGAGGGACCCGGTGGCCGGCGGGGGTCAAGTGCGGGCCGCATGGTGGCATGAACAGCAAGATGAAGTCATGGACGGTTTCTTGGTTGAGCCTCAAAACCAAGGTCGAGCCGGGACTACGTGGGAGCCAAGTCATGAGTGGAGATTGGCGGAGGCTACACCGAATTCGGGGGTTTCCGGTGGTTCACCAGAAAACCACTGGGTTCCTTGGTTGATCCACAAAGCCAAGACCGGAGAACCGAAGACGGTGCTGCAGTAGTGCCAGACCGGTCTGACCGGTGGGTCTGACCGGTCTGACCGGTGAGGAGCACCGGTCTGACCGGTGTGCGACGACGCAGCCCAAAATCTTCGAAGCGGAGGACACGCGTCGGGATCGCAAGGTTTGCGTCGAGGCTACGCAGGGTGCGGTCGCTGGGCATCCGTCTGATGCAGAAAGCTTCATGATTTCCAAAACCACCCTTGAGGGGCTTGTATCCCTAGTTGTTAGGAAAGGGTATTTTAGACTTTTGGTTGCCTCCATATAACCCAAGTGGTGAGAGGATGGCAGCCAACTCTCTTGGAACCCTAGTTCATTTGCTTTCCTATTTTCCCTTCCTATTTTCTTAGGATTTCCATAGGGCTAGCTTGAGAGCTTCATGGTGAGATCTTGTTGAGAGGGTTGGATGATCGGGCGGCAAGCTAGACCTTGTATGAACCTTTGTGGCATGCATAGATGATTCGGCGTGGTTCCTCAAGGCCTTGTTGTGTTGTTCTCGGTTGTTCTTGGTGGTGATTTTCGGAGCCCTTTGTTGGTGTTTTTCTTGGCTTGTTTTCGGGACCTTTCTCTTGGGGATTTGATGGGGGAAATTTGTGGGAACCCTTCATGGTTCTTTGGGCTGTGATTCCCCTCCCAAATCCGTGAGTAAATGGGCTCGATTTTGGGGTTTTCCGAGTTCTAGGGTTAGTGGTGTTCTTGGCAGGATTTCTTCGATTCCTCCTTTTTGGACAAGTTTTGGTGGGATTAAACTTGGCTATGGACTCCTCATGAGGTGTTCCTATTATCCCCAAAGTCTTGTTCAAGTCTGTGGAGCGATTCGGGAGATCGAGGTTTGGATTTGGGGGAGTTGACCGCGGGTCTTTGTTCATACCGAGTCTGCCCGGGCTACACCGGTCGGCGGGTGCTCTCGATTGGTCTGACCGGTGCAACCCTCGGTGGGTTTTTGCTCGGGTGAACGTCTGGGTGTGTTCCTGCTTTGTCTGTGTTGGAGCTGTTTCGACTTTGGGTCGGTTGGAGGTCGGTTGGCTTTGTTTTTTTGCCTTGGGGGCTTTCAGGTTGTGGCCAGGTCGACCGGAGTGTCTCCCTACGGTCTAGCCGGTGTGGAGCCACTTGGTGGAAGTTGTCTAGTTTCACCAGCAGGGACCGGTCTGACCGGTGGTGCTCACCGGTCTGACCGGTGTTGGTCAGTGAACTCGAGGTTTGGTGTTCCGCTGCGTTCTCGGGTCGGAAGGTTGTGTGTTGGTTCCTAGGTCCAGTGGCACTCCAGTGGCTACGTGGGCTTGGCCAGTTTGGGTAGTGAGTCGGAGACGTCTGATGGAAGCCGTGTTCATCTTGTGGGAGTTTCCATCTCCTTCGAGAAGAATTTTTATCGGCTCCCATTCATTCCCCCCCTCTCTGGTTCGCCGTATCGGTCCTTCAAGTGGTATCAGAGCCGGTTCGGGTCTTTATTGACTCTAACCAGTCTAAGATCCAAGGATAGCGTACCAGGAACGGGGTTCGGGTCCTCCACACTTCGATGGCAATAATTACCAAATGTGGAGTAAGCGGATGGGGGCGTTCCTCCGTGGAAAGGGTCAGATCCTTTGGGATGTCACGGTGGACACAGGCTATGTCCAGTTGATGGACTTCCTCGCTCCAGGATCGAGGGACAGATTCGACGCCAACAATAAGGCGGTCGACTACTGGTTTCGTGCTTTGTGTCAGCCTGAGTTCAATCGGGTGCACACCGAGCACTTAGCTTGTAGAATTTGGACGGTGCTGAAGGAGGCTCATGTTGGGAATGCCCAAGTTCAGGCACTGATGTATGCGACCTACCAGAGAGAGTACGAGCACTTCACTCATCTCCCCGGTGAGTCCATCGATGCCTTGTTTCAGAGGTTCACGGTGGTTGTGAACAACATGAGGGCCAATGTGGACGTGCTCCCATACGATGATCATAATAGAGCGGTCAAGCTCTTACACTCTTTGGATCGTACGATTTGGGGGGAAGTTCGAGGCCATTGTGGAGTCAGAGAAGTATGACACTCTGACGGTGAACGAGCTGTTCTCGAAGCTCAAGTCGGTGCCGAGGTGGATAGGGGCATGATTGCTAAGCTCGAGGGTCCGACGATTCCCATAGTCTTGCCCTCGTTGGTGGTTCGAAAGGAAAGGCTAACACTAACCCATCCACCGGGATGTTCTCTTTGTCCTCTTTGATGTCTATGCCGGATGAGGAGTTCGATGTGCTTGGAGAGGACGAGTTGGCGGCTGGCCGACGAGGAGGTTCGAGAGGCCGCACGAGAACCGGGTGAACATGAGGAGGAACACGAGGACATGCTTCCAGTGTGGCAAGCCGGGACACTTCGTCGCCGACTGCCCGGAGAAGGTCGAGAACAAGGACAGCTACAAGCACAAGTCGAGGATGGATGGCAAGCACCGGTCGAGGCACGAGCACAAGAGCAAGCGCAAGAACAAGTACAAGGACGAGCGACGATCGAGGAAGAAGGAGAGCCGAGGCAAGGCCCGAGCGATAGTTGGAGCGAGCGACGTCAACTCTAGTTCCGCGTACTCCACCTCGAGCTCGAGCAGCAGTGAAGACGAAGGCGATCGTCGCAAGAGCAGGAAGTCGTCCAAGAACCTGAGCGGGCTGAGCTGCTTCGCTAGAGACGGCTTCTGCACCATGGCGTTGAGCTCCGGCAGCAAGAAGAGCACACAGAGGGACTCGGACCCTGAGTCCGACGACGAGGTGCGTGATGAGCTTCCCTTCTTGCGCCAGGAGAATGAGAGGCTTGGCTCCTTGCTTGATAACCATGATGACATGCTTAGAGAGGCCAAGAAAATGAGAAAAGAGCTTAGGGCTTCACTCGAGGATTCTAGGACTAGAGTGGCTGAGCTAGAAACACAGGTGCTGGATAGCAAGCTTGAGATTGATTCCCTTAAGGCTAGCCCTGTTGTTTCTGACGAGGTTGATTGTGCTGATTGCTCTATCTTTCTTGCTGATCTTGCTTTATTCAAGGAAAAGCATGCCTCCAAGTGCGAGGAACTAGATGTGCTTAGGGTTGAAGTGGCTGAGCTTAAATCTAGATCTGCTTTGCTAGGTGCTTGCACTTCTTGCCCTGTTTTGCATACTAAGATTGATGAGATGCATGCTTACACTAGTTCTCTTGAGGCTAAGCCGAAAGAACCCATGCCTACATCATGCTCTACCCGTGAAATGCATGCTTTGAAAAATTTGGAACTTGCACATTATGTTGATCGTTTGCGGGATGAGAATGATAAGCCGAGAAAGTTGATGGGTTGGTTGTCCGGTCATGAGCCTCGGTTGAGGATGATGATCGAGGCATTTAAGAGGCAGGATGGTGAGGGACTTGGGGCAAACAAGGTTGGTGAGGGAAGTGGAGAGAATATCCCAGAACCACCAAAAACCCACCAGAAAAATGATTTCCCCCCAAAACCTAACCATCTTAGGAACCGACTAGACACAACCCCAGCTCTACCCGTGTTTCCTACACCCACAAATGATCTCCAAAAGCCTATAAGTTTGTGAGCACTTCAGGGAAAGTGTTCTTTGGGAAGGAAAGTGAGAAGGCTAGTGAAGTGAAACCGGTGGAGGAGTTGAGTGGAGAGAAACCAAGTGAGAAGCCACAGCCCAAGCCTAAGCCTAAGCTTGTGAGGTTCCATTGTGGCTATTGTGGGGGAGATGTCCATAAGGATGAGTTTTGCTTCAAGAGGAAGCGAGAGGAAAGGATGGCAAAGTAGTGGGCTAACAAGGACAAGTACCACCCTTCCAATGGTGTACTTGAGCCTCGTGTGCAGATGCCCAGGGCCAAGGCGAGTGTGAGGACAGTTCGGGCTTGGGGAGAGCGGAAGGCTGTTGGAGGTGCTGCTTGCCCCCGTGTCACACCGGTCGGACGGTGTGGGGCACCGGTCGGACCGGTGCGGGCACAGGACGAGCGGCGGTTGGGTTTCGTGCTCGTACAGGTGCAAGGGTTGTTTCTGGAGGTCGTGGTTCTGGTGGTTGGTCTGGAGAGTTTGCAGGTGGTCAGGTTGCTAGGCATTCTCCCCCTCGAGTTCACTACGGGGATGGGAGGAGTCGTAGCTTTCAGAAGGAGAGGAGGGATGTTCCACGAGCTTTCTTTCGTGGTTTTGGTCCTCCTCCAAGCATAGAGGGGTGGTTCCCTCAGGGTGGTTACCGTGGTGGTGTTCGTGGAGGTAGCTTTAGTAGGAGAGATGCTTTGGTTGGTGCTAACCCCACTTTCGAGCAAATGGCTCGGCACTGGTTTTACTCTTTTGGTACTAACCCCGATCTTTGAGTCGTATGTTCGCTCACGTGCTCGTTTTTGAATTTCGGTGGGAGACTTGAAGAACATTTGGTTGATTGACTCCGGTTGCTCGAGGCATATGACCGGAGACGGGGGGTGGTTCTCAAGTCTCGTCCGGTGGTGACAAAGAGGTACATCACTTTTGGGGACAATGTGTGTGGGCGTGTTTCTCTTGTTCAATCGCTGGGGTACAATTTGCTTTCTATGTCCCATCTATTGAATGAGGGTTTTGAGGTGTTGTTTCGGCCAGGTGGTTCTCGGATTTTGGACTCTCGAGGGGACCTTGTCTGTATGGTCGTTCCCCAGGTGTTTCGTGCTGATTTTTCTCAGTCTTCGGGTGTGGAGCGTTGTTTCTTGGCTGGTTCTTCGAGTGAGTTGTGGAGGTGGCATAGGAAGTTGGGTCACTTGAGCTTTGACCTTTTGTCTCGCTTGAGTAAACTCAATTTGGTCCGAGGATTGCCACGGTTGAGGCTTGAGAAAGAGTTGGTTTGTGCGTCGTGTAGGCATGCCAAGATGGTAGCCTCCTCTCACCCACCTCTCACCGATGTGATGACTGAGCGTCCATGAGAGCTGCTCCATATGGACCTTGTTGGCCCAGCTCGTGTGCAATCTGCGGGTGGGAAGTGGTATGTCCTTATTGTGGTGGATGACTATTCTCGGTATGCGTGGGTGTTCTTTCTCGAGGATAAGGGGGAGACATTTGGTTTTGTTCGAGATCTAGTCTTGAGGTTGAGGAACTAGAGGCACGGAGATGCCATGCGAGCTATCCGCAGTGATAATGGCTCGGAATTCAGAAACTCTCGTTTTGAAACCTTTTGCCATGACTTGGGTCTTGAGCACCAGTTTTCGAGTCCGTATACGCCTCCCCAGAATGGTGTTGTGGAAAGGAAGAACAGGACCTTGTGCGAGATGGCTCGGACGATGCTTGATGAGCATAGGACTCCGAGGAGGTATTAGGCTGAGGCGGTGAATACCGCATGCTATGTGTCAAACAGGATCTACCTCAGAGTGCACAAGAAGAAAACATGCTATGAGTTGATGCATGGTCGTACACCCAAGGTGAGTCACTTCCATGTCTTTGGTTGCAAGTGTTTCATTCTGAAGAAAGGCAGGAAGTTGGATAAGTTTGAGGCTAGGTTTGTCGATGGTATTTTCTTTGGTTATGCATCTCATTCTAGAGCATATCATGTGCTCAATCTTGAAACTAACCAAATCGTGGAGACTTGCGAGGTAACCTTCGACGAGAAACAACCACGTAGTCAGCTTGTCTTTGAGTGTGCAGGTGATGATGAGCTTGGCGAGGAGATCTTTCAAGAGGAGAAGCATGAACATGGAGACGATGAAGATGGCGGTGTGGTGCCCCCGGCTGAACATGTACCCACTACTTCGACTACAGTGGTGGACGGACTCTCTCCTACACCTACGACGACAAATCAAGAACGAGAAGAAGCTGATGTTGAGGGGAGGTAGCATCGAGGCGAGAACCTCCCCGGCGAGTACAAGTGGATCACCCAGCTTCGAGGATCATCGGCGACATGAATGAACGCACTACACGGTCGAGGGTTCGGAACAATTCTCATTTCGCTCATGCTGCGTTTGTTGCTACTTTTGAGCCCAAAGACATTGGACACGCGCTATCTGATCACAATTGGGTTAATTCAATACATGAGGAGTTGGAGAACTTTGAGAGGAATCGGAGTTTGGGAGTTGGTTGACCCTCCCCCCGGGGTGTAAGCCGATTGGTACAAAGTGGGTGTGGAAGAACAAGGAGGGAGAGAAAGGTGAGATTGTGAGAAACAAGTCGAGACTTGTTGCTCGGGGGGTTCGATCAAAAGGAGGGGATCCACTACGAGGAGACCTATGCTCCCGTAGCTCGTTTGGAGGCGATTAGGATCCTTCTAGCCTTTTCCGTGGCTAAAATGTTCAAGTTGCACCAGATGGATGTGAAGAGTGCTTTCCTGAATGGTGTGTTGGAGGAAGAAGTGTATGTGAGGCAACCTCCGGGGTTTGAGAGTGAGAAGTACCCCCACCGGGTGTACAAGTTGAGGAAGGCGCTGTATGGGTCGAAACAGGCGCCTAGAGCTTGGTATGGAAGGTTGAGGGCGTTCTTGTTTGAGAGTGGTTTGGAGATGGGAAAGGTCGATCAGACCTTGTTTCTACTGAGGCAGGGCAGAGATATCCTGATTGTGCAGGTGTACGTGGATGATATTGTCTTTGGTGGCTCGTCTAACTCTCCTATTGCAAGGTTTGCAGAGGATATGAGTAGGGAATTTTAGATCACCATGATGGGCGAGTTGCAGTTCTTCCTCAGGCTACAAATCAAGCAATCAAAGGAAGGAACATTTGTGCACCAAGCTAAGTACACCAAGGACATTGTGCGGAAGTTCAAGATGGAGGATTCCAAGGCTATAATGACGCCGATGAGTACGACTACAGCTCTTGATGCGGACGAGGAAGGTGAACACATGGATCAGAAGGAGTACCGAAGCATGATCGGGTCACTCCTCTACTTGACGGAGACAAGGCCGGACATCCAGGCGGTGAAGCGAATTTTCAGGTACTTGCGTCACACTCCCGACTTCGGCCTTTGGTACTTCGCATCCTCTTCTTTGGCGCTTCATGGTTTTTCAGATGCGGATTTTGCCGGGTGTCGGTTGGATAGGAAGTCCACTTCAAGGACTTGCCAGTTTTTGGGTTCTTCTTTGGTGTCTTGGTCTTCCCGCAAACAGTCGAGTGTTGCACAATCCACTACCGAGGCCGAGTACGTTGCCGCTGCTAGTTGTTGCTCTCAGCTCCTTTGGATTTCATACACCATGAGTGACTTTGGTGAGGAGTATACCCATGTCCCACTTCAATGTGATAGCACCAGTGCCATAAGCGTTGCAAAGAACCCAGTGCTCCATTCCAAAACCAAGCACATAGAAGTGAGGTATCATTTTCTGAGAGACAACGTAGAGAAAGGAAAGTACCCACACATGACCAACTAGCCGATATTTTCACCAAACCCCTAGATCAAGCAACTTCACTCGTTTGTGGGGGGGGGATCTTGGTGTGTGTTTGATTTCTTGAGTTGGGTCTGTGGGAGCTCCTTTGTAGCATATGTATAGCTTTACTTTGTGCATTTCTTCCATTTGTCATGGCATATGTAACATGATGTATAGGCATCCTTGTATCTTAGATTGCATGCATTTTGTATAATATGCATTGGTTAGGAAAAGCTTCTCTCATATACATTGTTCACCATGGAATGCTATTTATGTCTTTGTGAGCTTGTTTGGTATGATATGGTTAGTTTGGCTTAGCTCTTGATGATCTTGATGAAGAATCCATGGTTGATGGCTATGTTTTTGAAAAATGTCACATGTATGCTCTCTCATGTGTAAATGCCTTTATATGATCTTGACATGTTTTAGTGGCTTGGTTGTGCTTAATTTGTGGTTGGATAGCTAGTTTATTGATCATATGGGGCCAAAGGCTCATTTGCCATCATGAATGTTTAGCCCTCTTGCTTCATCTTATGGAGGGGCATAAGTTCCTTTTTGTCGCAAAGACATTTCATGTAACATTTATAAATCTGAAAATGAAATGAAAAATGCTTGCAAAATGTGCTCCCATGTCATATGTGCTGAATCTAATTTGCTTTGGGTGCTAAACCGTTGCATGATGCCTACCAATGAGAAGTCTCATACATAGAAGTAGGCACATGGCGCGGTGGCTTTGACATGACATGAGGTGCTTGTGGGTGTTTGTGATGGTCGTATGATTAGAATGGCTGTCCTAGCATGAAGTTTGTGTGGCTTTGCCATTTTGATATGTTTTGCTCATGTTTAGGACTTTGCTCATGAGAGGCAAGTTTTTCGCAAAATTGCCCAAATCCATTGTAGCTTCGTCCAATGGTTCTGAAACTTGGTGATCTTGTAGTTGATGTCGATACGAAGCTATAGAGTATCTAACTTGCTTATTTGGACATGTGTAGCATCCTATGTTGAATTTTGTCTATTTGAGAAGCTCTAGGTTGAAAGTTTTGCATTTTTGTTTTGATTCATGCATTGCCAACAAGGGGAAGAAGTTTGAGCTTGAAATGGCTTGCCGGATGCATTTAGAAGGTTTTCAAGTGGTTTTGAGCCATTTCTGGGCTCTGGTGTGCACCGGTCTGACCGGTCGAGGTCACCGGTCTGACTGGTCAGAGTGCTGGTCCTGTGCACATGTTGGGCACCGATCCCCGGCCGGTCTTGGTGACCGGTCTGACCGGTGTGAGCTGAAGTTGTTGCAGCTGCCCTGTTTTCAAGTGGTTTGCATGCATTGGTTCATGGGGAGCTTGCATGTGTGCAGGGGGAGCTCTTTGTGGTTGTTCGAGCTTTGGTTTGGTGGGTTGTGCTCTTTGCTTGAGCTTTGTTTTGTCTCGGATGTGTCGAGCCGTTGCCCTTGCCTAAGGGGTCTGAGACTTGTCTTCTTCAAGTGATCTTGCTCTTTGCCTTTGTTTGGCTTTCGATCACTTGTTCGAGTTTCTTTTTGTTCGTTTCTTTCCTTTTTCTTTTCTCTCTTGTTACTTTTGTGTGGGTGTTGTCAATGCACTCATCAAGGGGGAGATTGAGGACCATGTGTGGTTCGAGGACCGGTGGATGGTCGCTTCCTTGTGTGATGAGTGATTGACAACGTTGTGTGGACTGATTCTTGGGTAAGTATTGCAGGTGCAGGTTGCGGCTTGACTGGTGTTGGTGCAGGTGAAGAACAAGCGTGAAAGGTCGTCACCGATGAGGCCTCCAGGTGTGGAGAAGACAAGTAGGCTTCGTTCGAGGGACCGGTGGCCGGCGGGCGTTGTATGAACCTCCCCGGGCCCACTACCTCGGTGGGTACCGGGACCGACTACTCGGTGGGCCCCTGGGACTACCCGACTTGCGCTGCACGGTACCTGATGGCGTGAAGCACAAGGACTATAGAGGAGAAGTACTCGGTTAGGAAGCTGTACATGTCCCGCACTGTATAGAGGACTCCTAGACGTACTCGACTAGTACTCTCTCCCTAAACCGACTTGTAACCCTGCCTCCCGGACTATATAAGGCGAGGCAGGGACCCCTCTCTGAACATCTCATCTCACGGCGTAAGATTGCATCTTCTTGTAATCATACCCAATCAATCCAGAGCTACGCAGCATACAGGACGTAGGGTATTACGCACCTCGCGGCCCGAACCTGTCTAAATTGTGTGCCACGTGTCTCTTCCTTAGAGTTACCGATCTCGGCGAGGCCACATTCATCTACTTCGGGTACTCCCCTTAGTAGGTTACCGGTCTAAAACACCGACAGCTGGCGCGCTAGGTAGGGGCTCTCGCTCGAGATCACATGGCGAACTCTACGGCTCCTGTCTACTTCAAGCCAACCGTCGCCTTCAATCGCGGCGACAGCTTCGTTTTCGGCGCTTGGGTGCACTGCCGACGGCACGGGATCCTTCCAGCAGCGCCTCACCATGCCGCCCAACCCGGAGACTGGCTTCGTGACGCTTCCTGAAGTCGCCACAGGCGAACTCGCCTGCAAGTTCGGCGAAATTTCGCTTTTCGACCATCACGCTGACTTCGAGCTCGGGTCCGCTTCCAACTCGAACTCGACGTCTCCGTGGGCTATCGCATGCGAGCCGGCTACTGAGCCATCGCATGTGATCTCACCACCCCGTGAGCACTCCACGCATGGCCCCCGCATCGTCAGCAGGGCCCGCAGGGAGGCACCCTCTTCACACCGGGCCGGCAAGGAGCCTGTACCCGAGTACAACTCGGACTCCGACACTGCCCCCGGCCACGCTTCGGACTCCAACCCCCTCTCCGGCTTCTATTCGGACTCCGCGTACGAGTTAGACTTCGGGTCAGATCCAGAGGATCCCGAGTCCGAGGACAGCACTACAGAGCACCCCTTATCAGGGCCGACTTCTGGGCTGGTCATAACGTCCACACGTGCCGAGAGATTCGTCTACTGGCCAGATCGCAATCATGCGGACCTGATAAGTGGAGACTCACACTACGTCACTTACCTCGACTCACTCCCGTTCCAGGAGGGAACACCACTTGCCCGAGTTGACTCGTACACCCCAACTGAGGTGGCGAGCTCTGAATCCAGTCTTGGCAACCCTGATCGCAAAGTCTTCATGGCTGCCGGTGACACACCAGGACCCTCAGGGACAGCTCAGGACAGGTACCTTGAAGACATCTCCGCAGACGAGCTGTCTGCTAATGCACCTGCAGACGTGACCGCCGCCAACAGGGACGCTCGACGAGAGCGTAATCGGTGAAGGATCAGATGGCGACTAGAGAGGGGGGAGTGAATAGGAACCGGTAAAAATTCTCCTCAAAGAACCCAGCCTATATCCTAGACAAATCCCGGTCACACACAAGCGATGGATCGAATCATACACCAATCGCCAAGACAACGAGGTTATGGATCAACTTCTAGTCCTAGGAACGATTCCTTGAAGCACACGCGGAAGCACAAGAAAGGAAGGGAGGAATCGAAACAAGAAGCAAAGCACACAGGCTCTGGCGGACCGTCCGGCCAGGAGGGGCGGCCGTCCGCAGCGGCCTCGCGGACCGTCCGCACCGGCCTCGCGGACCGTCCGCACGGCCTCGCGGACCGTCCGGCCGTCGCCGCGGACCGTCCGCGCAAACACCGCGGGACCGTCCGGCCCCTACGCCGCGGACCGTCCGATAAAGCACACAGAACCAACAGAAGCGACCCGAGAAAAACGGACCGTCCGTGAAGACCGGGCGGACCATCCGCGTGGGTCCCGGACCGTCCGCTACTGAAGCTCGGACCGTCCGCGAACCAGCTGCAACAAAAACCAAAAGCCAAACTGGATCGAAAGCAAAGACGCGCAAGAACACGATGAACACGTGACGAACACGCAACTCGTGGACCGTCCGCAACCTCCACGCGGACCGTCCGCGCCGCGCGGACAGAGCAGAAAACTGCTCGACCTCGAAGGTCAACTCCTCCAAATCATCATCGGATTTCCCAAACGGTTGAAGCTGTAAAGACAAGGGTTTGGGGACTTGAAAAGCGTCACACAAGGATGCTATAGCCCAAAAAGCTTGCCTCCTAACTCCTTAAATCACTGGGAATCGCGAATCCTTTGAGCACGACCAAAAGCTAGAGCACCGAACGAAAACCTTGAATCGAAGTGGTTTTCCAGCGTTTGAGGGCACAAGATCAATTACAAAGATGCACGAGACATCTAACCATGTTTCCCTCAAAGAAATCCGGGGAGAAACCCACTCAAATCCGCGGAATCACACCGAGAACAAAGGCATGAAAACAAGCACAAAAAGACCACGAAAAACACAACTCCGAATCTTCTATACAAACCAGGAAAGATTCACAAGGTCTAGCATGCCGCCCTAGCATCCATCCCTCTCAACAAATCTCTCATGAAGCTCTCATGCTAGCCTAGAGAAAATAGAGAAGAAAATAGCTATGAAAATGAGAAATGGGAAGGAGGAAATGAAACCCTAAGTCGCGGAGAGAGAGAGCCACTCACACACCCTCATGGCTTATATATCGGGTCCCGCCGGAGTGGTAAATGACTCGACTACCCCTAACTTAACTACTGGCGATACAACCCACGCGGGGGCATTTAGGTAATGTTTGTGGGTCTTGCCATCGGACGGCCACGCCTTTGCCGCAACCCGCGTCCTCCCGACGCAAGCCATGCGATCTCGCCTCGTGTCCTCCGCCTCGAAGCTTCCCAACACGCCGGATCCCGTCTCCGTCGTGTTGGGCCCTCGGACTTGGTTTTGAGGCCCAAACCAAGAAACCGTCCTCCGATAGTTTTGTGGGCGAACCACCAAACCCCGCGTGCTCGGTCCGGCCTCCCCGCCAAACCACTTGACTCGACCGCCACCGTGCACCGGCTCGATTGTCCATGACTTCGTCTTGCTCGTGTCGCCACCATGTGGCCCGCACCCGGTTCCGCCGTCCACCGGGTCCCTCGAACCGAGCCTACTTGTCTCTCCATCTCCCGAGGCCCCTCATGGCCGAAGACCTTTCGCGCCCGTTCTTCACCCGCAACAACACGAACTAGGCCGCATCCTACACCCCGCGCACTAAGCCAAGAGTCGGTCCAACACTCGTTGTCAATCACTCATCACCGAGGAGCGGTCATCCATCGACCACCGGACGCTCCCGGTCCTCAATCTCCCCCTTGATGAGTGCATTGACAAGACACAACGCGAAATGAAATTCAGAGAAAGAAAGAAAGGAAGAAGAAAGAAAAACAAAGAAGCTCAACTCATGACCAAAACCAAGGAAAGGCAAAGAAAGGTCACAAGCCAAGCAAAGCACAAACTCCACACTGAAAACAGCAAGAAAGCTCCCCCTGAACATGTGGATGCAAACTTCCCAATTTTAGCTCACCTCTTCTGAATTTTCATTAAGCTCACCTCTTCTCCCCCTTGTTGACAATGTATCAATCAAGGTGAAGATGCAGAAATACAAAACAAAGCATATAAACATCTACATGAGCTTCTCAAATAAGCCAAATCTAGTGTCAAAGGCTAAAAATGAGACAAAGATCACACATTTGAATCATAGCATAGTCAAAGCATTGCCACAAGTAATATATGAAAATACAAGCATGTGACAAAGCAAAATTTTCAGATTTAAGCAATTTTACCAAAAGAAGGCTCGCTTCACATGTAAAATCCTATCCATGTCACACTTGAGCCACAAACATGCATACCATTCAAAGATCATACAAGGATATCAAATTCTCAGCAAAAGATCATGGCAAACACCCATAAAGCAAAGCATGTCATGTCAAAGCTCATGAGCCATGTGTTCACTTCGGGGAGACTTCTCCATTGGTGAACATCATGCAACATGTTTTGCACCCATATGTGAAAGATAAGACATTTTAAGCACAAACATGATGGATGGAGCATTTTTCAAGCATTATACACTTCTTTTCAAGATTAAATCATTTCATGGTACATGAAGTGCCTTTGCGGCAAAAAGAAGCTTAAAATTCAAGATGATATTCGGCCTTTGGCCCAAATGCAAGAAAAAGACATCCAAGCACAATCTAAGCATGAAAAGCACATTTAGACCAAACTGTGACATGGATACACTACTACACACGAGTGGAGCACATTTCACCAAAAATTAGTCAAGATTAGCATTTATTTCAAAAAGGGCTATCTCACCACACATATATCTCAAATATTTCAAGAGCATAGCCTCACATCACCATTTCTCCACACATATGACTAATATCTCACAAATAGCCAAAGAGACTCAAACAAGGCATATGAAAGAAGCTCATCATCCTAAAATGCAATATGATACAAATGCAACATGATATATGACAAGATGGCTATCCTACCATGGTTTGTACATCAAGCAAAGCATGTATGTACATCAAATTAAACATGGTATGATATATATGATACAAAAAGGAAATCCCCCAAGAATCAACTAGAAAGGGCAACAAACCCCAAGTTCCCCCCGCAAGTGCACAAAAGTAGCTTGGTCGAGAGGCTTTGTAAAGATGTCGGCTAGCTGATCTTGGGTAGGGACATGACTCAACACAATGGTTCCATTTTCCACATTGTCCCTCAAGAAATGATACCTCACTTCTATGTGTTTGGTTCTGGAGTGAAACACTGGGTTTTTGGCTACGCTTATGGCACTGGTGCTATCACAAAGAAGTGGGATCTGGGTGCACTCCTCACCAAAGTCTCTCAAAGTGTATGAAATCCACAACAGCTAGGAACAACAACTCGCGGCTGCAACATACTCCGCCTCGGTGGTAGACTGAGCTACACTAGACTGCTTGCGGGAAGACCATGAAACCAACGAAGACCCAAGAAACTGGCAAGTACCAGAAGTAGACTTCCTCTCGACTCGACAGCCAGCAAAATCCGCATCGGAAAAACCATGAAGAGAGAGAGAGTCGAGGAGGAAGAATACCAAAGGCCAAGACCAGGGGCAGACTGTAGGTACCTGAAGATCCTCTTGACGGCCTGTCGATGTGATATCCTCGGCGAAGCCTGAAAACAAGCGCACAGACACACGCTGAACTGTATGTCTGGCCTCGTCGCCGTCAAGTAGAGGAGGGAGCCGATCATGCTCCTGTACTCCCGCTGGTCCACTGGTTCTCCGTCCTCGTCCGCATCCAAAGTGGCCGTACTCCCCATGGGAGTCGACATCGGCTTCACACATTGCATCTGGAACTTCCTCAGCATGTCTTTCATGTACTTGGTCTGGTGCATGAATGCTCCATCCTTCACTTGCTTG
The DNA here is from genome assembly GCA_947561735.1 of Cenchrus americanus. Classification (NCBI taxonomy): domain Eukaryota; kingdom Viridiplantae; phylum Streptophyta; class Magnoliopsida; order Poales; family Poaceae; genus Cenchrus; species Cenchrus americanus. The sequence goes on from OX387240.1 coordinate 142,509,791, forward strand.
ATCTGCAGCCCGAGAAAATACTGCAACTCGCCCATCATGCTCATCTCGAACTCCCTGCTCATCTCATCTGCAAACTTGGCAACAAAGTTATGTGACGAGCCACCAAAGACAATATCATCCACGTATATCTGCACAATCAACAAGTCATTTCCATGCTTGAGGAGAAACGAGGGTTCTATCCACGGTACCCATCACAAACCCTCTCGCTCAACGAAAAACCTCTCAATCTCCCATACCAAGCACGGGCGCCCGTTTCAACCCATACGAGTCCTTTTCAACCCTGTACACCCCGTGTGGGTACAACTCACTCTCAAACCCGTGGGCGCTTCACATACACCTCCTCCTCTATGACCCCATTCGGAAAGGCACTCTTCACGTCCATCCGAAACAACTTGAACCCTTTAGCCACGGTAAAGGCTAGAAGGATCCGAATTGCCTCAAGACGGGCCACGGGAGCAAAGGTCTCCTCATAGTCAATCCCCTCCTTCGACTAAACCACCGAGCAACAAGTCCGGACTTGTTCCTCACAACCATCCCATTCTCTCCCTCTTTGTTCTTCCAAACCCACTTGGTTCCTATGGGATGGCAATTTGGAGGTGGTTCAACTAACTCCCCCACCCGGTTCCTCTCAAAGTTTTCCAACTCCTCATGCATAGAATTGACCCGGTTTGCATCGGATAAAGCATGTCCAATGTCCTTGGGCTCAAAGGTGGCAACAAAAGCAAGATGAGCAAAATGAGAGGAATTCCCGGACCTTGACCGTGTAGTACATTCGTCGATGTCCCCAATAATCTTTGACAGGGGATGCACTTCTTGAATCCGCCGGGGAGCCTCACGCCTCGAGACTACCTCCCCCTCAACTTCGGCTTCTCTCGCCCGATCCTCTTGTCGCACCGTCGTTGTCCATGAAGTAGACGGTCCACGCTCCATAGTGGTCGTGGGGAAGTAGTGGGTACACACTCGGCTTCGGGCGCATGGTTCTCCCCATCATCATCTCCGGCTTCATCATTCTCCTCTTCAAAGAGGTCCTCGGCCATCTCTTCTTCACCCGCACATTCAAAGCCAAGAGAGGTACATGGCATTGTCTCGTCGAAGGTTACCTCGCAAGTCCGAAGGACCGATACGGCGAACCAGAGAGGGGGGAGTGAATGGGAGCCGATAAAAATTCTTCTCGAAGGAGATAGAAATTCCAACGAGATGAACACGGCTTCCAACACACGTCTCCGACTCACTACCCAAGTTGGCCAAGCCCACGTAGCCACTGGAGTGCCACTGGACCTAGGAACCAACACACAACCTTCCGACCCGAGAACGTAGCGGAACACCAAACCTCGAGTCTACAGACCCACACCGGTCAGACCGGTGAGCACCACCGGTCAGACCGGTCCCTGCTGGTGAAACTGAGCAACTTTCACTAAGTGGCTCTACACCGGTCAGACCGGTGAGACACACCGGTCAGACCGATCACAGCCTGAAAGCCCCCAAGGCACCAAACAGACCAACCGACCACCAAACCGACCCAAACTCGAAACAAGCGGCACCACGGGACAACAACGAACACACCAAGACGTTCACCCGAGCAAAATCCCACCGAGGGTTGCACCGGTCAGACCGGTCAAGAGCACCGGTCGACCGGTGTAGGCCGGGCACTCGGGATGAACAACACCCGCGGGTCAACTCCCCCAAAACCAAACCTCGATCTCCCGAATCGCTCCACGGACTTGAACAAGACTTTGGGGATATTAGGAACACCTCATGAGGAGTCCATAGCCAAGTTTAATCCCACCAAAACTTGTCCAAAATGGAGGAATCAAGGAAATCCCGCCAAGAGCACTTCCAACCCAAGAACTCAATAAACCCCAAAATCGAGCACCTTTACTCACGGATTTGGGAGGGGAATCACAGCCCAAAGAACCACGAAGGGTTCCCACAAATTTCCCCCATCAAATCCCCAAGAGAAAGGTCCCGAAAACAACCCAAAGAAATCACCAAGAGAGGCCTCCGAAAATCACCACCAAGAACAACCGGGGAAAACACATCCAAACCTTGAGGAACCACGCCGAATCATCAATACATGAAACCAAGGTTCATACAAGGTCTAGCAAGCCGCCCGATCATCCATCCCCCTCAACAAGATCTCTCCATGAAGCTCTCTTGCTAGTCCTATGGAAAACCTAAGGAAAATGGGAAGGAAAATGGGAAAAAATGAGCTAGGGTTCCAAGAGTTGGCTGCCATCCTCTCACCTCTTGGGTTATATGGAGGCAACCGAATGTCTAAAACGCCCTTCACTACTAACTAGGGATACAAGCCCCTCAAGGGCGGATTTGGAATTCTTGATGTCTTCACCATCGGACGGATGCCCGGCGACCGCACCCTGCGTAGCCTCGACGCAAGCCATGTGATCCCGACGCGTGTCCTCCGCTTCGAAGATTCCGGACCGCGTCGTCGCACACGGGCGGACCGGTGCTCCTCCCCGGTCGACCGGTCCCCACCGGTCGACCGGTCGGACCCACCGGTCGGACCGGGTCCGCGCCTCGCTGCGCCTCCGTCTTCGGTTCTCCGGTCTTGGCTTTGTGGATCAACCAAGGAACCCAGTGGTTTTCTTGTGAACAACCGGAAACCCCGCGAACTCGGTGTAGCCTCCGCCAATCTCCACTCATGACTTGGCTCCCACGTAGTCCCGGCTCGACCTTGGTTTTGAGGCTCAACCAGGAACCCGTCCACGACTTCATCTTGCTGTTCATGCCACCATGCGGCCCGCACTTGACCCCGCTGGCCACCGGGTCCCTCGAACGAAGCCTACTTGTCTTCTCCACACCTGGAGGCCTCACCGGCAACGACCTTTCGCGCTTGTTCTTCACCTGCACCAACACCAATCAAGCCGCAACCTGCACCTGCAATACTTAGCCAAGAATCAGTCCACACAACGTTGTCAATCACTCATCACACAAGGAAGCGACCATCCACCGGTCCTCGAACCACACATGGTCCTCAATCTCCCCCTTGATGAGTGCATTGACAACACCCACACGAAAGTAACAAGAGAGAAAAGAAAAAGAAAAGAAACGAACAAAAAGAAACTCCAACAAGCGATCGAAAGCCAAACAAGGGCAAAGAGCAAGATCACTTGAAGAAGACAAGTCTCGGACCCCTTAGGCAAGGGCAACGGCTCGACACATCCGAGACAAAGCAAAGCTCAAGCAAATAGCACAAACCACGGAATCAAAGCTCGAACAACCACAAAGAGCTCCCCCCCGCACACATGCAAGCTCCCCCCGAACCAATGCACCTCCCCCCGGACAAATGCATGCAAGACACCACTTGAAACAGGTAGCCGCAACAACTCAGCCCCGACCGGTCGGACGGTGAACACCACCGGTCGGACCGGTGTGCAACATGTGAACGAATCGGCACTCACACCGGTCGGACCGGTGACCACGACCGGTCGGACCGGTGCACAACGAGCCCGTAAATGGCTCGAAACCACTCGAAAACCTTCTAAATGCGTCTAGCAAGCCATTTCAAGCTCAGACTTCTCCCCCTTGTTGGCAATGCAGGAATCAAGCCAAAAATGCAAAACTTTCAACCTAGAGCTTCTCAAATAGACAAAATTCAACAAAGAATGTTACACATGTCCAAATGAGCAAGTTAGATACTCTACGGCTTCGTATCGATCTCAACTACATGATCACCAAGTTTCACAACCATTGGACGAAGCTAAGATGGATTTGAGCAATTTTGCGAGAAAAACTTGCCTCTCATGAGCAAAGTCCTAAACATGATCAAAGCATATCAAAATGGCAAAGCCACACAAACTTCATTCTAGGACAGCCATTCTAACCATAAGACCATCACAAACACCCACAAGCACCTCATGTCATGTCAAAGCCACCGAGCCATGTGCCTACTTCTATGTATGAGACTTCTCATCGGTAGGCATCACACACCGGTTTAGCACCCAAAGCAAATTAAATTCAGCACATATGACATGGGAGCTCATTTTCCAAGCATTTTCATTTCATTTTCAGATTTGTAAATGGTACATGAAATGTCTTTGCGACAAAAAGGAACTTATGCTCCTCCACAAGATAAACCAAGAGGGCTAAACATTCATGATGGCAAATGAGCCTTTGGCCCCATATGATCAATAAACTAGCCATCCAACCACAAATTAAGCATAGCCAAGCCACTAAAACATGTCAAGAGCATATAAAGGCATTTACACATGAGAGAGCATACATGTGACATTTTCAAAAACATAGCTATCAACCATGGATTATTCATCAAGATCATCAAGAGCTAAGCCAAACTAACCATAGCATACCAAACAAGCTCACAAAGACATATATTTCATTCCATGGTGAACAATGTATATGAGAGAAGCTTTTCCTAACCAGTGCATATGATACAAAATGCATGCAATCTAAGATACAAGGATGCCTATACATCATGTTACATATGCCATGCAAAATGCAAGAAATCCACAAAGGAAAGCTATACATATGCTACAAAGAGAGCTCCCACACACCCAACTCAAGAAATCAAACACACACCAAGTTCCCCCCACAAACGAATGAAAGTTCCTTGATCTAGGGGTTTGGTGAAAATATTGGCTAGTTGGTCATGTGTGGGTACATGGATCAAAGCTATCTTCCCTTTCTCTACGTTGTCTCTCAGAAAATGGTACCTCACTTCTATGTGCTTGGTTTTGGAGTGGAGCACTGGGTTCTTTGCAACGCTTATGGCACTAGTGCTATCACATTGAAGTGGGACATGGGTATACTCCTCACCAAAGTCACTCATGGTGTATGAAATCCAAAGGAGCTGAGAGCAACAACTAGCAGCGGCAACATACTCGGCCTCGGTCGTGGATTGAGCAACACTCGACTGCTTGCGGGAAGACCAAGAGACCAAAGAGGAACCCAAAAACTGTCAAGTCCCAGAAGTGGACTTCCTATCCAACCGACACTCGGCAAAATCCGTGTCTGAAAAACCATGAAGCGCCAAAGAAGAGGACGCGGAGTACCAAAGGCCGAAGTCGGGAGTGTGACGCAAGTACCTGAAAATTCTATTCACCGCCTGATGCGAAGTCCTCGGAGACGCTTGAGAACTGTATGTCCGTCCTCGTTGCCGTCAAGTAGAGGAGTGACCCGATCATGCTCCGGTACTCCTTCTGGCCCACATGTTCACCTTCCTCGTCCGCATCAAGTGCTGTAGTTGTACTCATCGGCGTCGTCATAGCCTTGGAGTCCTCCATCTTGAATTTTCGCACAATGTCCTTGGTGTACTTAGCCTGGTGCACAAATGTTCCTTCCTTTGATTGCTTTATTTGTAGCCCGAGGAAGAACTGCAACTCGCCCATCATGCTCATCTCAAATTCCCTGCTCATATCATCTGCAAACCTTGCAACAAGAGAGTTAGACGAGCCACCAAAGACAATATCATCCACGTACACCCCGCACAATCGGGATATCTCTCGCTTTGCCCTCGGCAAAAACAAGGTCCGATCGACCTTCCCCATCACAAAACCTCTCTCAAACAAGAACCCCCTCAACCTGCCATACCAAGCTCTAGGCGCTCGCTTCAACCCATACAACGCCTTTCTCAACTTGTACACCCTGGGGGTACTTCTCACTCTCAAACCCGGAGGCCGCCTCACATACACTTCTTCCCCCAACACACCATTCAGAAAAGCACTCTTCACATCCATTTGGTGCAACTTGAACCCTTTAGCCACGGAAAAGGCTAGAAGGATCCTAATCGCCTCCAAACGGGATACGGGAGCAAAAGTCTCCTTGTAGTCGATCCCCTCCTTCTGACTGAACCCTTGAGCAACCAGTCTCGACTTGTTCCTCACAACCTCACCCTTCTCTCCCTCTTTGTTCTTCCACACCCAGTTTGTACCAATTGGCTTACACCCTGGGGGAGGGTCAACCAACTCCCACACCTGATTCCTCTCAAAGTTCTCCAACTCCTCATGCATCGAATTAACCCAATTGTGGTCAGATAGTGCGTGTCCAATGTATTTGGGCTCAAAAGAAGCAACAAACGCAGCATGAGCGAAATGGGAATTGTTTCGAACCCTTGACCGTGTAGTGCGTTCATTCATGTCGTCGATGATCCTCGAAGCTGGGTGATCCACTTGAACTCGCCGGGGAGGTTCTCGCCTCGATGCTACCTCCCCCTCAACATCAGCTTCTCCTTGTTCTTGATTTGTCGTCGTAGGTGTAGTAGAGGGTCCATCCATCATCGTAGTCGAAGTAGTGGGTACATGTTCAGCCGGGGGCACCAACCCTCTCCATGTTCATGCTCCTCCTCCTGAAAGATCTCCTCGCCAAGCTCATCATCACCTGCACACTCAAAGACAAGCTGACTACGTGGCTTTGTCTCGTCGAAGGTTACCTCGCAAGTCTCCACGATTTGGTTAGTTTCAAGATTAAGCACACGATATGCTCTAGAATGAGATGCATAACCAAAGAAAATGCCATCGACGGACCTAGCCTCAAACTTATCCAACTTCCCCGCCCTTCTTCGAATGAAACACTTGCAACCAAAGACATGGAAGTGACTCACCTTGGGTGTGCGACCATGCATCAACTCATAGAATGTCTTCTTCTTGTGCACTCTGAGGTATATTCTGTTCGACACATAGCACGCGGTATTCACCGCCTCAGCCCAATACCTCCTCGGAGTCCTATGCTCATCAAGCATCGTCCGAGCCATCTCGCACAAGGTCCTGTTCTTCCTTTCCACAACACCATTCTGGGGAGGCGTATACGGACTCGAAAACTGGTGCTCAAGACCCAAGTCATGGCAAAAGGTTTCAAAACGAGAGTTTCGAATTACGAGCCATTATCCCCGCGGATAGCATGTATGGCATCTCTCGTGCCTCTCGTTCCTCAACCTCAAGACTAGATCTCGAACAAAACCAAACGTCTCCCCTTATCCTCGAGAAAGAACACCCACGCATACCGAGAATAGTCGTCCACCACAACAAGGACATACCACTTCCCACCCGCGATCACACACGAGCCGGGCCAACAAGGTCCATATGGAGCGACTTGCATGGACGCTCGCTCATCACATCGGTGAGAGGCGGGTGAGAAGAGGCCACCATCTTGGCATGCCTACACGGCGCACAAACCAACTCTTTCTCAAGCCTCAACCGTGGCAATCCTTGGACCAAATTGAGTTTACTCAAGCGAGATAAAAGGTCAAAGCTCAAGTGACCTAACTTCCTATGCCACTTCCACAAACCACTCGAAGAACCAGCCAAGAAACAACGCTCCACACCCGAAGACCGAGAAAAATCAGCACGAACACCGACCCTCGGGAACGACCATACGGACAAGGTCCCCTCGAGTGTCCAAAATCCTAGAACCACCCGGCCAAAACAACACCTCAAAACCCTCATCCAACAAGCCGAGACACGAGAGAGCAAATTGTACCCCGGCCGATTGAACAAGAGCAACACGCCTCGCAGTGATCTTGTCACTCACTTTGATCTCACCTTCTGAAAGCACACGCCCACGCCCATTGTCCCCAAACGTGATGTACCTCTTCGTCACCACCGGGACAAGACTTGAGAACCACCCCCTGTCTCTGGTCATATGCCTCGAGCAACCGGAGTCAATCAACCAAATGTTCTTCAAGTCTCCCACCTGAAATTCAAAAACGAGCACGTGAGCGAACAAACGACTCGACAGACCGGGGTTAGTACCAAAAGAGTAAAACCGATGCCGAGCCATTTGCTTGAAAGGGGGGTTAGAACCAACCAAAGCATCTCTCCGACCAAAGCTATCTCCACGAACACCACCACGGTAACCACCCCGAGGGAACCACCCCTCCTTGCCCGGAGGAGGACCAAATCCACACAAGAAAGCCCGTGGAACGTCCCTCCTCTCCAACTCAAAGCTACGACTCCTCCGATCCCCCGTATTGAGAACGAGAAGGAGAACGTCTAGCAACCGACCACCCGCACCCTTTCCGGCCCGGCCACCGAACCACGACCACCGTAAACAACCCTCGCACCCGTACGAGCTCGAAACCCAAACAACCGTTTGTCTGTGCCCGCACCGGTCCGACGGTGCACCACACCGGTCTGACCGGTGTGACCTGGGCAGCAGCACCTCCAGCAGCCTTCCGCTCTCCCCAAGCCCGAACTGTCCTCACACTGGCCTTGGCCCTGGGCATCTGCATACTAGGCTCAAGTACACCATCGGAGGGGTGGTACTTGTCCTTGTTAGCCCACTCCTTTGCCATTCTCTCCTCTCGCTTCCTCTTGAAGCAAAACTCCTCCTTATGGCCATCTCTCCCACAATAGCCACAATGGAACCTCACAAGCTTAGGATTTGGCTTGGGACGTGGCTGCTCACTTGGGTTCTCTCAACTCAACTCCTCCACCGGTTTCTCACCGCTAGCCTTCTCACTCTCCTTCCCAAAGAACACTTTCCCCGAAGTGCTCACAAACTTGATAGGCTTTCGGAGATCATTTGTGGGTTTAGAAAACACGGGTGGAGCTGGGGTTGTGTCTAGACGGTTCCTAAGATGGTTGGGTTTTGGAGGGAAATCATTCTTGTGGTGGGTTTTTGGTGGCTCCGGGATATTCTCTCCACTTCCCTCACCAACCTTGTTTGCCCCAAGTCCCTCACCATCTTGCCTCTTAAAGGCCTCGATCATCATCCTCAACTGAGGCTCATGATCGGACAACCAACCCATCAACTTCCTCAAGTCATTATTCTCATCCTGCAAACGATCAACATAATGTGCAAGTTCCAAATTTTTCAAATCATGCATTTCACAGGTAGAGCATGATGTAGGCATGGGTTCCTTCAATTTAGCCTTGAGCGAACTAGTGTAAGCATGCATCTCATCAATCTTAGGATGCAAAACAGGGAAAGAAGTGCAAGCACCTAGCAAAGCAGGTCTAGACTTAAGCTCAGCCACTTCAACCCTAAGCACATCCAGTTCCTCACACTTGGAGGCATGCTTCTCCTTAAACAAAGCAAGATCAGCAAGGAATATAGAGCAATCATCACAATCAACCTCATCCGAAACAACAGGGCTAGCCTTAAGGGAATCAATCTCAAGCTTGCCATCAAGCACCTGTGTCTCTAGCTCAGCCACTCTAGTCCTAGCATCCTCGAGTGAAGCCCTAAGCTCTTTCCTCATTTTCTTGGCCTCTCTAAGCAAAAAACCAAGCCTCTCATTCTCCTGGCGCAAGAAGGGAAGTTCATCACGCACCTCGTCGTCGGACTCAGAGTCCGAGTCGCTCTGTGTGCTCTTCTTGCTGCCGGAGCTCACCGCCATGGTGCAGAATCCGTCTCTCGCGAAGCAGCTCAGCCCGCTCAGGTTCTTGGACGACTTCTTGTTCTTGTGACGATCACCTTCGTCTTCACTGCTGCTCGAGCTCGAGGTGGAGTACGCGGAACTGGAGTCGACGTCGCTCGCTCCAACCATCGCTCGGGCCTTGCCTCGGCTCTCCTTCTTCCTCGATCGTCGCTCGTCCTTGTACTTGTTCTTGTGCTTGCTCTTGTGTTCGCGCCTCGAACGGTACTTGCCGTCCATCCTCGGCTTGTGCTTGTAGCCGTCCTTGTTCTCGGCCTTCTCCGGGCAGTCGGCGACGAAGTGTCCCGGCTTTCCGCACTGGAAGCATGTTCTCGTGTTCCTCCTCATGTTCACGCGGTTCTCGTGTAGCCTCTCGAACCGCCTCGTGAGGAGCGCCTGCTCGTCCTCTCCAAGCTCGTCGAACTCCTCATCTGGCATAGACATCAAAGAGGAGAAAGAGAACATCCTGGTGGATGGGTTAGAGTTATCCTTTCCTTTAGAACCACCAACGAGGGCGAGACTATGGGAGTCAGTCGAACCCTCGAGCTTGGCAGTCATGCCCCTATCCACCTCAGCCGACTTGAGCTTCGAGAACAGCTCGTTCATCGTCAGAGTGTCATACTTCTCAGACTCCACAATAGCCTCGAACTTTCCGCCCCAAATCGTATGATCCAAAGAGTGTAAGAGCTTGACCGCTCTATCATGATCATCGTACGGGAGCAAGTCCACATTGGCCCTCATGTTGTTCACAACCACCGTGAACCTCTGAAACAAGGCATCGATGGACTCACCGGGGAGATGAGTGAAGTTCTCGTACTCTCTCCGGTAGGTCGCATAAATCCGTGCTCGAACACCGGGCGTTCCCAACATGAGCCTCCTTCAACACCGCCCAAATCCTACAAGCCAAGTGCTCGGTGTGCACCCGATCGAACTCGGTCGACACAAAGCACGAAACAAGTAGTCGACCGCCTTGTTGTTGGCGTCGAATCGTCCCTCGATCCCGGAGCAAGGAAGTCCATCGGCCGGACATAGCCCGTGTCCACCGTGACATCCCAAAGGATCCGACCCTTTCCGCGGAGGAACGCACCCATCCGCTTGCTCCACATCCGGTAGTTCTTGCCATCGAAGTGTGGAGGACCCGAGCCCCGTTCTCGGTACGCCATCCTTGGATCTTAGACTCGGTTAGAGTCAATGAAGACCCGAACCGGCTCGATACCACTTGAAGGACCGATACGGCGAACCGTAGAGAGGGGGGGAGTGAATGGGAGCGCGATAAAAATTCTTCTCGAAGGAGATAGAAACTCCAACAAGATGAACAAGGCTTCCAACACACATCTCCCACTCACTACCCAAGTTGGCCAAGCCCACGTAGCCACCGGAGTGCCACCGGACCTAGGAACCAACACACAACCTTCCGACTCGAGAACGCGGCGCAACACCAAACCTCGAGTCTACGGACCCACACCGGTCGGACCGGTGAGCACCACCGGTCCGACCGGTCCCCGCCGGTGAAACCGAGCAACTTTCACTAAGTGGCTCTACACCGGTCGGACCGGTGAGACACACCGGTCGGACCGATCACGGCTACGAAAGCCCCCAAGGCAACAAACAGGCCAACCGACCACCAAACTGACCCAAACTCGAAACAGCAGCACCACAGGACAACGGCGAACACACCAAGACGTTCACCCGAGCAAAATCCCACCGAGGGTTGCACCGTCGATCGGTCAAGAGCACCGGTCGGACCGGTGTAGGGCCGGGGCGACTCGGGATGAACAACACCCGCGGGTCAACTCCCCCAAAACCAAACCTCGATCTCCCGAATCGCTCCACGGACTTGAACAAGACATTGGGGATACTAGGAACACCTCATGAGGAGTCCATAGCCAAGTTTAATCCCACCAAAACTCGTCCAAAAAGGAGGAATCAAGGAAATCCCGCCAAGAGCACTTCCAACCCAAGAACTCAAGAAACCCCAAAATCGAGCACCTTTACTCACGGATTTGGGAGGGGAATCACAGCCCAAAGAACCACGAAGGGTTCCCACAAATTTCCCCCATCAAATCCCCAAGAGAAAGGTCCCGAAAACAGCCCAAAGAAATCACCAAGAGAGGGCTCCGAAAATCACCACCAAGAACAACCGGGGAAAACACATCCAAACCTTGAGGAACCACGCCGAATCATCTATACATGAAACCAAGGTTCATACAAGGTCTAGCAAGCCGCCCGATCATCCATCCCTCTCAACAAGATCTCTCCATGAAGCTCTCTTGCTAGTCCTATGGAAAACCTAAGGAAAATAGGAAGGAAAATGGGAAAAAATGAGCTAGGGTTCCAAGAGTTGGCTGCCATTCTCTCACCTCTTGGGTTATATGGAGGCAACCGAATGTCTAAAACGCCCTTCACTACTAACTAGGGATACAAGCCCCTCAAGGGCAGATTTGGAATTCTTGATGTCTTCACCATCGGACAGATGCCCGGCGACCGCACCCTGCGTAGCCTCGACGGACGCCATGCGATCCCGACGCGTGTCCTCCGCTTCGAAGATTCCGGACTGCGTCGTCGCACACCGGTCGGACCGGTGCTCCTCACCGGTCGAGCGGGTCCCCACCGGTCCGGGCCAGGGCGGCTCCGTCTTCGGTTCTCCGGTCTTGGCTTTGTGGATCAACCAAGGAACCCGGTGGTTTTCGGTGAACCACCGGAAACCCCGCGAACTCGGTGTCGCCTCCGCCAATCTCCACTCATGACTTGGCTCCCACGTAGTCCCGGCTCGACCTTGGTTTTGAGGCTCAACCAAGAACCACCCCCGCGGCCCGCACTTGACCCCGCTGGCCACCGGGTCCCTCGAACGAAGCCTACTTGTCTTCTCCACACCTGGAGGCCTCACCGGCAACGACCTTTCGCGCTTGTTCTTCACCTGCACCAACACCAATCAAGCCGCAACCTGCACCTGCAATACTTAGCCAAGAATCAGTTCACACAACATTGTCAATCACTCATCACACAAGGAAGCGACCATCCACCGGTCCTCGAACCACACATGGTCCTCAAAGTCTCCATGATTTTGTTAGTCTCAAGGTTAAGCACCCTATAGGCTCTAGAGTGGTTAGCATATCCAAAGAAAATACCATCACTAGACCTAGCCTCAAACTTGTCGAGTTTTCCCTTCTTAAGGATAAAGCACTTGCAGCCAAAGACTCGGAAATGACTCACCTTGGGTGCCCGACCATGCATAAGCTCATAACGGTCTTCTTCTTGAAAGCTCGCAATAAAATCTCGTTGGAAACATGACAAGCCGTATTGACCGCCTCGGCCCAATACCTCCTAGGAGTCCCGTGCTCATCGAGCATCGTCCTAGCCATCTCACAAAGAGTCCGATTTTTCCTTTCCACAACTCCATTTTGAGGGGGCACATAAGGGGTCGAATACCGATGTTCAAGACCTAGATCACGACAAAAGGCATCAAAACGAGAGTTCTTGAACTCTGAGCCATTATCACTGCGGATAGCTCGAATAGCATTCCCATGCCTCTCGTTTTTCAACCTCACGATCAGATCTCGAACAAAACCAAATGTCTCACTCTTGTCTTCCATGAAAAACACCCAAGCATAGCGAGAGTAATCGTCCACCACAACAAGGACATACCACTTCCCACCCACCGAGCGAACTCGAGCTGCCCCAACAAGGTCCATATGCAACAGCTCTGTCGGACGCTCGGTCATGACATCGGTCAGGGGTGGATGGGGAGTGGCTACCATCTTGCCATGCCTACACGGAGCACAAACCAAATCCTTCTCAAGCTTTAACCTCGGCAATCCTCGGACAAGGTCAAGACCACTCAAGCGGGAAACCAAATCAAAGCTCAAATGTCCCAACCGCCTATGCCATTTCCACAAATCAGAAGAAGGACCAGCCATCAAACAGCGAGCGGGACCCAAAGAACAAGAGAAATCAACCCTGAAAATCTGACCCTCGGGGATGATCATACAGACAAGATCACCTCAAGAATCCAGCAAACGAGAGTCACCAGACTTGAAACGCACCTCAAAACCCTCATCAAGCAACTGAGAAACCGAAAGCAAATTCAAACCCAAAGACTTCACAAGAGCCACTCTCTTCAACATTACCTTGTCACTCACATGCACAACACCCTCGTAAATCACCCTTCCTCGTCCATTGTCCCCAAATGTGATGTACATCTTTTCCTTCACCGTGGTGAGGCCGGAGAACCACTTCTTATCTCCGGTCATGTGTCGAGAAAATCCGGAGTCGATCAACCAAATGTTCTCCAAGTCTCCCCGCCCGTAGTCGAAACAAGAACGAGAGTGAGCTAACGACTCGACACTGGGGTTAGCACAAAGAAAGTTAAACCAGTGTCGAGCCATCTGCTCAAAAGAGGGGTTAGCAAACATCATTCCCTTGCCACCAAACTCCCCATGTCCCATGGAAGGAGTACGAGCACCACGAGGGGAAAACGTGGTCCGTAGTTCCTCTGGAACCCAAAGCTGCGATCATCTCCCCTAAACCCGTATTGAGGACGAGTAGGGGGACGTCCAGCAAAACCACCACGAGCCCGACCAAACCTCTCACCAGCACGCACACTGTCATCTCTCCTAACAAACCTACCACCCTGAGCTCCAACTCTACCAACACTCTTCACACTTCCCACACCCCGTGGAAGTGGCACTCTAGGCTCAGGAATACCATGAGACTGGCGATACCTGTCCTGGTTTGCTTGCTCCCTAGCAAGCCTCTCATCCCTCTTCCTCTTATAGCAAAACTCTGCTAGGTGTCTCTCCTTGCCACAATACTCACACCTGAAGGGGATGGGTTTTGGTTTTGGCTCTGGCTACTCTCTAGGCTTCTCACCCTTCTCACTCACAAACTTCACGGGTTTCTAGAAGTCATTTGCTTTGGGTGGAAATTTGGGTAGATCTTGGGTTGTGTCAAGCTTGTTGCAAAGGTGGTTGGCCTTTGGTGTGACAGTGTTCTTGGGTGCTTTTGGAAGTGGGACTTGGATGTCTCCGATCACCTCAAACTCGGGGTTAGAATCAACACACTTCTCATACACACTCTCCCCACTGTTTTCTCTCACTTTCTCACCCAACTTCTCAAAACCCAAACCACGACCATCAGCTCTCTTGAACTCCTCAATCATGATTTTCAATTGAGGTTCCTGCCTAGACAACCAACCCAACACCTTCCTCCAATAGTCATTCTCCTCATAGATGACATCCAAACGGGAAGTAAGTTCAAGATTGCGCAATGTAACTTCATCATAGCTAGAGCATGCATTTGCAACAAGAGATTTCAAAGATGCTTCCAAAGAACTAATGGTAGAACGAGCATCAACAAGCTTAGCATGCATAGTAGGACATGATTTAGAAGCACCAAGCAAAGTAGGTCTAGCCTTAAGCTCATCATACTCGATCCTTAGAGCATTTAGTTTAGCCAAAGTGGAAGCATTCTTCTCATTAAGCAACTTGATCTCATTCAACCATGCATCACACTCAAGACATTCAACATCATCAGGAGTAGTAGGAGCAAGTTTCAAAGAGTCATACTCAAGTTTCAATTCAAGCAATTTAGACTCTAACTCTCCTACTTTCTCACTAGCATTCTCAAGTTGAGCCCTAAGATCTTTCCTCATCTTCTTAGCATCTCTCAACACACTATCACGGTTGTCAATCAAGCCATTCAACCTAGTGATCTCAGCAAGCAAAGAGTCGGGGTCACGATTTACCTCATCCTCCGAGTTGGAGTCGCTGTCTTCCTTGTCGCTCTTCTTGCTGCTCTAGCTATGGGCCATGCCACAAAAGCCTTCAAGCGCCACACAGCTCAACCCACTGAGGTTCCGGCTTGCACTCTTCTTGCCCTTGCGCCTCCCGGCATCTTCGTCTTCACTGCTTGAGCTTGACTGCGTGTCGCTTGAGCTTGAGTCGACGTCGCTTGCACCGGCTACCATGGCTCTTGCCTTGTCCTTCTTGTAGCCGCTCTTGCTCGGTCGCCGCTTGTCCTTGTCCTTGCTCTTGGACTTGCTGAAGTGCTTGCCCTTGGAGGAGTACTTGTCTTCACGCCTCGGGTGCGCCTTGTACTCACTCATCTTGTACTTGTTCTCCTCCGCTTCCGGGCACTCGGCGATGAAGTGGCCACGCTTGCCACACTTGTAGCACGTCCCTGAGCTCCGCCTTGCATTCCTCCGACTCTCGTGTAGCCGATCAAACCTTCTTGAGAGCAAGGCCAGCTCCTCCTCGCCCAGCACATCAAACTCCTCATCTGGAATAGACATAAGAGAAGACAAGGAAAACTGTCGACGGGAAGGGTTAGATTTGCCCTTTGATCCGCCCACAAGAGCAAGACTATGGTCGGTCAAGCCCTCATGCTTGGATTGCAACTTCCTGTCAACCTCGGCCGACTTGAGCTTGGAAAAGAGGTCATCCAACTCAATAGTCAAATACGCCCGTACTCCTTGATGGCCTCAACCTTAGCACCCCAAACATTTGGGTCCAAGACATGCAAGAGCTTCAAAGCTCGATCATGCTCGGTGTAGGGAAAATCCTCAACATTAGCCTTCATGTTGTTCACGATGGTGGTGAACCTCGAAACATCGCATCAATGTCCTCACCGGGAAGTTGAGTGAAGTTCTCATATTGCATCCGGTAAGAGACAAAGAGGCGAGCCTTCACATGGTTGTCACCACCGTGAGCAACCAACAACTTCTCCCAAATTTGCCAAGCAAGATTCAAATGGCGAACACGCTCAAACTCGGGATCAAACAAGCTCCGGACCAAGTGATCAACGGCTTTTGCATTTGCCTCATACTTGGCCTTAGCACCGGCATCGGTCACCATAAGAGTATGGATGTTGACCGGAATAGCATAGGTCTTTTCAAGCACAATGAAATCCAACAACTTGCCACGAAGAAAGATCATCATACGAGCCGCCCACTTGTGGTAACCCTTGCCATCGAAGTGCGGCGGACCGCCCCGCTCAACGTACGCCATCTTAGGATTCGAGACTTGTCAAAGTCACAAAGAATCCGGCACCAAGCTCTGATATCAATTGAAGGATCAGATGGCGACTAGAGAGGGGGGAGTGAATAGGAGCCGGTAAAAATTCTCCTCAAAGAACCCGGCCTATATCCTAGACAAATCCCGGTCGCACACAAGCGATGGATCGAATCAGACACCAATCGCCAAGACAACGAGGTTATGGATCAACCTCTTAGTCCTAGGAACGATTCCTTGAAGCACACGCGGAAGCACAAGAAAGGGAGGAATCGAACCAAGAAGCAAAGCACACAGGCTCTGGCGGACCGTCTGGCCAAGAGGGGCGGACCGTCCGCACTGGCCTCGCGGACCGTCCGGCCTGCTGCCGCGGACCGTCCGCGCCAACACTGCGGACTGTCCGGCCCTACGCTGCAGACCGTCCGATAAAGCACACAGAACCAGCAGAAGCGACCCGAGAAAAACGGACCGTCCGCGAAGATCAGGCGGACCGTCCACGTGGGTCCCGAACCGTCCGCTACTGAAGCTCGGACCGTCCGTGAACCAGCTGCAACAAAAACCAAAAGCCAAACTGGATCGAAAGCAAAGACGTGCAAGAACACAATGAACACGCGACGAACACGCAACCCGCGGACCGTCCGCGACCTCCTCGCAGACCGTCCGTGCCGCGCGGACAGAGCAGAAAACTGCTCGACCTCGAAGGTCAACTCCTCCAAATCATCATCGGATTTCCCAAACGGTTGAAGCTGTGGAGACAAGGATTTGGGGACTTGAAAAGCGTCACACAAGGATGCTATAGCCCAAAAATCTTGCCTCCTAACTCCCTAAATCACCGGGAATCGCGAATCCTTTGAGCACCACCAAAAGCTAGAGCACCGAACGAAAAACCTTGAATCGAAGTGGTTTCCCGGCGTTTGAGGGCACAAGATCAATCACAAAGATGCACAAGACATCTATCCATGTTTCCCTCAAATAAATCCGGGGAGAAACCCACTCAAATCCGCGGAATCACACCGAGAACAAAGGCACGAAAACAAGCACAAAAAGACCACGAAAAACACAACTCCGAATCTTCTATACAAACCAGGAAAGATTCACAAGGTCTAGCATGCCGCCCTAGCATCCATCCCTCTCAACAAATCTCTCATGAAGATCTCATGCTAGCCTAGAGAAAATGGAGAAGAAAAATAGCTACGAAAATGATAAATGGGCGGGAGGAAATGAAACCCTAAGTCGCGGAGAGAGAGAGACACTCACACACCCTCATGGCTTATATATCGGGTCCTGCCAGAGTGGTAAATGACTCGACTACCCCTAACTTAACTACTGGCGATACAACCCACGCAGGGGCATTTAGGTAATGTTTGTGGGTCTTGCCATCGGACGGCCACGCCTTTGCCGCACCCCGCGTCCTCCCGACGCAAGCCATGCGATCCTGTCGCGTGTCCTCCGCCTCGAAGCTTCCCGACACGCCCGGATCCCGTCTCCGTCGTGTTGGACCCTCGGACTTGGTTTTGAGGCCCAAACCAAGAAACCGTCCTCCGATGGTTTTGTGGGCGAACCACCAAACCCCGCGTGCTCGGTCCAGCCTCCCGCCAAACCACTTGACTCGACCGCCACCGTGCACCGGTTCGATTGTCCATGACTTTGTCTTGCTCGTGTCGCCACCATGTGGCCCACACCCAGTCCCGCTGTCCACCGGGTCCCTCGAACCGAGCCTACTTGTCTCTCCATCTCCCGGAGGCCCCTCAAGGATGAAGACCTTTCGCGCCCGTTCTTCACCTGCAACAACACGAACTAGGCCGCAGCCTACACCTGTGCACTGAGCCAAGAGTCAGTCCAACACCCGTTGTCAATCACTCATAACTGAGGAGCGGTCATCCATCGACCACTGGGACGCTCCTGGTCCTCAATCGGAAGCGCAACGAACAGCGCCGGCGTCTCCGAGACAACCTCCCCATCCGCAACCTTGCGGAAGCTCTCGAGGCGGTCGAGAGCAGAGTACACACTACCCTCGAGTAATGCCTCATGTCAATCACAGCGATCGCACGCCAGGCTCAGGGAATACGCGCTGGAGACGCTTACTTCATGTGGGTCGACAACAGGGTCAACCAGCCTCCCCCCGCCAGGAACCGCAACAATGAAGCAACGAGTCGCAGCGCTGACCTCGGCCGCAACCATACTCAAGCCGAGCTCCCGGCTCAGTCCAACCGTACACGCGCAAATGCCGGCGGACCCTCACAGGGCGGTAATAGCAACCGTGAGGTCGTCCCTCACCGCGCCCCCGGCGGCGGCGGTCGTGACCCTGGCGGTGGCGGCAGCGACGACGGAAGCTCCAACCATGGAGCCAACAGGAGGGCCGGCGGCGGGGGGCGGTCGCGGCGGTCGAGACCACGCGAACACCACGCCTCCGTAGCCTCACAGGGCGGCTACGACGCCCGCCAAAAGATTGAAGAGCTGCGGCGGAAGAAGTCAGCCACTTTAGGCGACAACGACGGCTTCCCCGCCTTCTCACCTCGACTTCGCAACTTGCTCCTCCCCCGACAAGTTCAAGCCTTTGGGGATCACCAAGTACGACGCGAAGCGAGGACCCCATCCAAAGTGGCTCGGTGCTACGCCCTCTCCATCGAGAACGCCGCGGCAACAACGACACTAAGTGCCTCTACTTCCCCTTCTCGCCCGGACCAAGCCCCCACTCACATGGCTCGAGTCGCCGGACAAGCACTCGATCGACAAGTGGGACCAGGCGAAGGAGCGGTTCACCGGCAACTTCGCGGGTGCCATGGGCCGCTTGGGTACTCGCATGGACCCGGCTATGGTCAAGCAGAACAAGGTGAGACCCTCCGCAAGTACATGCGCCGCTTCTTCGACAAGCGCACTACCGTAGTCGACGTCACCGACAAGGAGGTCATCGACCTCTTCCAAGACGGCCTCTACCACCGCCGCACCTTTGAAGACTTCGGTCGTCGCCGCCCCAAGTCCATCCCCCACCTCAAGGACATGATCACGTCCTGGGCGGATGAAGAAGACAAGGCCAACGCCAAGTACGACACCATCCGTGGCAAGAACAAGCAGAACACGGGCGGCAGCAGCGGCAACAACGGGAACCAAGGCGGTCGCAATAACAACAGCAACTACTCGGGTCCCAACCGCAAGCGCAAGCCAGACAACACTGTCGCGTCTATCCAGCGCCCTGCGAAGGAGAACTCGAAGAAGAACTCCTGCGGCTTCAAAGACTTGCTGAAGGAGAAGTGCCCGTGGCATATGGACGACAACCACACCACCGAGCAGTGCTACCAACTCAGGCTAGCACTCAAGAGTACTCCAGAGCCACCGCACCCTCACGACAAGAAATGCAAGAAAAAGAACGACGGAGAAAACGACGACTTCCAGGAACCCGACAAGGCTGTCAACGTCCTCTTTGGCGGACTACCTAGCAGACGGGAGCAAAAGGCTACTCATCGAGAAGTCATGAGCATTGAACCAGCGGTCCCGATCCCCTCAGGTGGTCGGAGGTACCCATTACCTTCTCCCGCGCGGATCAATGGACCAGCTTCTCCGAACCAGGACGGTTCCCACTAGTCCTAAAGCCGGTGGTCGTGGGCTCTAGGCTCAACAAGGTCCTCATCGACGGCGGAAGCGGGCTCAACGTCCTTTTCACCAAGACCTTGAAGAAGATGAAGCTCGACATCACCCACATGCTTACCAAGAGCAACACCCCTTTCTACGGCATCGTCCCCGGTAATGCGGCTATCCCACTGGGCTCAGTGGTCCTGCCAGTTACCTTCGGGGAATCTCGGGACAAATATCGTACCGAGTACGTCAAGTTTGAGGTCGCGGACTTCGAGACATCCTACCATGCCATCCTCGGCAGACCCGCCATCGCCAAGTTCATTGCGGTGCCCCACTACACCTACTTGGTACTCAAGATGCCAAGCCAAGCAGGTGTACTCTCTCTCCAAGGGGACTTGAAGATCTCGCACGACTGCGACACGGAAGCTGTGGAGATCGCCTCCACAAATCAAGTACCCAACACTATGATGGAGGTCTACGCTGTGTCGAAGAAGCTTGCTACAAGTGAACTCGACATCCCTGAGAAGTTTGACAAAGCCAACAAGCCTTAGCCAACTGAGGAGCTTCTGGTCAAGACAATCGACCTCAGGATAGGCGACACCAGCAAGACTACCACCATCGGTGTCGGCCTCGACCCCAAATAGGAAGACGCGCTCATCAACTTCCTCCGGGCTAACCGCGGCATCTTCGCATGGAAGCCAGCGGACATGCCAGGGGTGCCCAGGGAGTTGATTGAGCACTGCCTCAACGTCGATCCTAAGGCCACCCCCAAGCGACAACACCTCTGCTATTTCGCCGGCGACAGACGGGATGCCCTCAAGAAGGAACTCGCCAAACTACTCGCGGCTGGCTTCATCAGAGAAGTCTTCCATCCTGAGTGGCTCGCCAACCCCATCCTCGTCCGCAAGAAGAACTCGAACGAGTGGAGGATGTGCGTCGACTACACCGATCTCAACAAGCACTGCCCCAAGGACCCCTTCGGGTTGCCGTGGATTGATCAAGTCATCGACTCCACGGTGGGCTACGACTCGCTCGCTTCCTCGACCGCTACTCCGGTACCACCGGATCGCGATCAAGGAAGAAGACTAGGAGAAGACCGCGTTCAACACAACGTTTGGCGCGTCATCGCTACACGACAATGTCCTTCGGGTTGAAGAACGCCGGCGCCACCTATCAACGAGCTATCCGGGCCTCGCTTAAAGAGGCAACTCAACAAGAACGCCGAAGCCTACGTGGATGACGTGGTCGTCAAGACCGAAACTCCGCACCCTCATCGACGATCTTGAAGAGACTTTCGCATCCCCGCACGAGTACCGCCGGAAGCTCAACCCGAACAAGTGCGTCTTCGGCGTACCTTCGGCAAACTACTCGGCTTCATCATCGCCCGCCGCGGCATCGAAGCCAACCCCAAGAAGATCTCCGCCATCACCAAAGATGAAAGCTCCCACGTGCATCAAAGACGTCCGTAAGCCGACCGGTGCATGGCAAGATCGAACGGATTCATCTCGAAGCTTGGAGAACGGGGGCTCCCCTTCTTCAAACTACTCAAGCACCAAGAGAAGTTCGTGTGGACTCCAGAGGCGGACCAAGCCCTTGCCCAGCTCAAGGACTTCCTATCGAAGCCACCAGTCCTCACGGCTCCTCGCAAAGGCGAGCAACTACTGCTCTACCTCGCTGCGACTACTCATGTGGTCAGTACTACCATCATCGTCGAGCGGCAGGAAGACGGCCACGCCTATCCAGTCCAGCGCCCAGTCTACTTCGTCAGCGAGGTGTTGTCAGAGTCCAAGGCACGCTACCAGCCTGTGCAGAAGCTTCTGTACGCAGTACTCATCACCTCGCGGAAGCTACGACACTACTTCCAGGAGTACTCGATCTCCGTCGTCACCGACTACCCGCTCGACGACATTCTGCGGAACCAAGATGCTACCGGAAGAATCTCCATGTGGGAAGTCGAACTCGGCGCCCTCACCATCGACTTCAAGCCACGCACAGCCATCAAGTCGCAAGCTCTAGTCGACTTCATGGCGGAGTGGCGGGAGAATCAGCTACCTACTCCAACCATGCGACCAGAGCATTGGGTGATGTACCTCGACGGCTCACTCAACCTCGAGGGCGCAGGTGCAGGGGTACTCCTGATCTCTCCAACAAGTGAACAACTCAAGTACGTCTTGCAGATCTTCTGGAAGGTCTCAAACAACGAAGCCTAGTACAAAGCTCTCCTACACGGGCTCCGCCTCGCAGCTTCACTGGGCATCAAGCGGCTACTAGTCTACGGCGACTCTGCAGTGGTCATCAACCAAGTCAACAAGTCCTGGGACCGCAACAAGGAGAACATGGACGCCTACTGCCTAGAAGTCCGCAAGCTCGAGAACAAGTTCTACAGTCTCGAGTTCCACCACGTCGTCTACGACAACAATGTTGCAGCGGACGTCCTGTCGAAGCTTGGTTCTACTCGCGCTCAAGTACCAGCGGGCGTCTTCGTCCTTGAGCTTCACGCGCCATCCATCCCGGAGCCGGCGCTAACGACCACTGTCCCAACGCATCTGCCAGCTGGCCAGAAGGTCATGATGATCGACGCGGACTGGAGGCAACCCTTCATCGATTACCTTAGTGAGCAGAAGGTTCCCTCGGACAAAAATTTGGCTGAGCAGCTCATCCGCCGAGCCAAGTCCTACGTCCTCGTCGGAGACAAGCTTCACAAGCGGGGCGCATCTGACAGAGTACTCGACTTCCTGGATGAACTTGACTTCCTGGATGAACTCGTGCATCGCTACGGACTACCCCACCGCATCATCACAAACCTGAGCTCCAACTTCAACAACCACCAGTTCTGGGAGTAGTGCGAGAACAGCGGGATCGACGTCCGATATGTCTCAGTCGCCCACCCTCGGGCCAATGGACAAGTCGAGCGCGCCAACGGGATGGTGCTCGACGCTCTCAAGAAGCGGCTACACGGAGCTGCTAACTCTAAAGGAGGCAAGTGGATCAAGGAACTACCCATTGCACACTGGGGGCTATGTACTCAGCCTTCCAAGCCAATCGGGCAATCCCCTTACTTCCTGGTCTACGGCTCCAAAGCAATCGTCCCTGCCGATGTCATATGGGATTCACCAGCAGTGGAGCACTACGACGAAGGCGTCTCTGAAGACAGCAGACGAGTTGACATCGACGGACTCGAAGAAGCTCGCTGTGCCGCCCTCGTCCAATCAGCAAGGTACCTGAAGGGTGTCCGACGCTACCACGATCGCAACGTCAAGGAACTCTCCTTCAACATTGGCGATCACGTCCTCCGTCGCATCCAGAACACGGAAGGACTACACAAGCTCAGCTCCCCCTGGGAAGGTCCCTTCACAGTCGCAAAGGTGACCGGGCCGGGCTCCTATCGCCTCCAGACACTTGAAGGTGAAGACGTCAATAACTCGTGGAACGTCGACCAGCTCTGTCGGTTCTACGCCTAGTCTACACGACTACTCCGGGGCTCAAGTCTACACGACTACATCAAGACCCCCTCCGCCGTAAGCGGCCTCCGGTCCGGCACTAGTCTCCGGACTACTCCTTCGCCGTAAGCGGCCTCCCGGTCCGTGCACCGCGCCTCCGACTACCCCTCTCCAGAATCCAGCCCATGCGGCTACCTACGGATCCTGGGCTGCGACGAGCGACAAAGGACTCTAGCAGCGGTCTACTAAGAGACCATGCACTTCTAGATCCAGCCTATACGGCTACCTACTACGGCTACCTACGGATCTACTGCTGTAAGCGGCTACTCGCCCTAGCACCACTTAGCCGTAGGCGGCCTCCGGGTCCTGGCGACTACTTTGTAATTACGGCCCTGGCCATCCAGGTGTACTTCTTCAGTAATAAAGTTTGATTGTTCATCAACTTCTTTACTATCTACTTCCCTCAACGGGACTACTGCCGAGTACGACTACTCGCGACAACTCCACGATGGGACTCCGCACTCTGAGATCGCGACTACGAGTACTCATTGATGGAACTTTCCTTCATTAATACTTAAACAATTACAATTGTTTTTGTACATCTATTGCTACGAGCTAACTATTACAGCACTACTGGAGATTAAGCTTGTCGACGACTTATTTCGCAATGGGCGCCATCTGTTCCAGCAGCTCCGCATACTGCTCGTTGGCACAGTTGGTGGCTAGTCCACTAGCGACTACGTCTACGGGTGCCTTTGGGAACTACGACTTCATGAAGGCCAGCACCTGGTTCGGGATCGACTTCACCAGATGCTTTATGTAGGCCGCCAGCCGGCTGGGGGCTTCCTTCAACTGATCCACCAGCGGCGCTATCTTGGGACCTCCTGGATGAGGCACCAGCAGCCTCGCGATGGGGAGTGCGGCTTCTTCAAGCTCCTTCAGCTGGCCCCGCAGCCTCTCACAATCCTCGTTCAGCTTCTGCAACGATTTGTAGCAGTTGACGAGGTCACGATCAGATGCAATACGGAGCTCCATGTGCTTGTCGTACTCGTAGGCAAGCTCCTTATAATCTAACTCGAGTACCTGGCGGGCCTCCTGCTCCCGGTAGAAGAGATTCTTCAGATCCGTCTCTGAAGTCTTCAACTGCTCTACCCGAGTTTCAAGCTCTGCAAACAACAAGGCACAGCGGGTCAGACTTCCCCTCGACCTCCAACAAGTACTCAACAAGTCAGCGGGTGTACCTTTGTTCTTGTTGCGAAGCGACTTGTTCTTCTGCACCAAGTTGTCGCCCTTCGCCTGCATCTCCTGGATGTCGTTATGGTACTTGGCGAAGGCGTCGTCTAGCTTTGACTGCATGGCGGCGGCGTGCTTCTGGGACTTCACGAGTTGGTCCTCCAGCGCCTCGGCTCGAAGCACTGCGTCGCCGAAGCCTTGAAGCATGCTGGACTTCTCGCGGGACCTCTCTACGACGCCCTTCACAGACAACATACGTCAGATGGGTACTCGACGCTAAAGGTTGACTACTCAACAATTACGACTACTCACCTTCATCCACTGCTCGGCCTGGCGGACCGCCTCCAGATGCCGAGCCACCGTTGCCGGATCGACCAAGTCGTCTGCCAACAACTCGATCCCGCCACGACTACTCGTGGCAGCTTCGGTCATCAGTGCAGAGCGGATGGGCTCCGCGTCTTGGATCTCTAAGGAGCGAACGACCACCTCCAGAGCGGGTTCTGTCTGCGTGGCAGCCTCCTCTCCTCCAGTCGCAGCGGCGGCTTCTCCGGCGGCCACCTCCATCGGCTCGGGGGCTCCTCCGGCAGCCTCCTGAGTCTCTAGTGTCAAGTTCTCCATGGGCACCACCGCTGGGATATCGCTCCCTTCGGCCTCAGCGCCTATCAACGAGAAGACAAGTGCATCAGTCTGATGCGACTACGACTTCTTTACGAAGGCACCTCAACTTCAGTAGAGTACTCACATTCAACTATGCTGGCTTCGGGCAACATAGCCTCAGCGGCCGGCGCTTCGGGCTCCGCCAGAGGGGTGGGAGCGGACTCCTCAGCGGGCGGCGCGGCTTCTTCCTCTGCCACCGCTGCAGAGGGTTCATCCCCCTCCCAGGATAGGTCCGTTGATTTCCTGCAGAGTACACAAACCGGTTGTCAATTAGGCATGACTACCACATCAAGTACTACTTTGGAAGACGCAACACTTACAAGCTTGACCGGACCACCGTCACGGTCGGGGCACCGAGGATGCTTGCGATGTCCACCAGTCCAGCCTCGGCGGGTGCCTCCTCATGCGCTTCTGCGGCCACCACCTTTTCCGCAGCAGCAGCAGCGAGTTCTGTGCTCTCTTGCGCAGCAGGGGGCTGGTGCTCCATCTGCGCCAAGAGTTCTTCCACAGTGGGGGCTGGGCTGCGACTCCTAGCGGCTTCCTCCACCGTGTCGCACTCGCCTTCGTCGCCCTGATCAATGGGCTCCGTAGGCGGCAACTCCTGCAAGCAAGGAAACATCTTCATCAACAAGTGAACTCGAGACACCAGTACTCAACTACACTACTCAAGACGGCTTACCTCTTGGACATGGTTTCAGTGACCTTCAATTTCTTCGCCACGCGCTTGCAGGACGCATTGCGCGGCCTCCGCGGCGGCGCGGCCAGACTAGCCTCCAGGCTAGCTGGCTGATCTTGAACGAGAGGAACGTGAGGTAGGCTAGGACGGCTGAACCTCGACCGTAGCTGAAAGCGGTCCTGCAACGTCTCCTCGTCGTCGTCCTCCTCGGACGTGTCCTCCACGACAACAGTGTCGTCCCCTTCGCCAACTTCACGCCGCTCCTTGGCCTTGGTTTTCCCCTCTTCCGGGACCTCGACTAGCTGAGGAGGCAGCCGCGGCTCAGAGACAAATTTCTTCAAGTCATCCTGCAAGACACAACTCATTAGTGTGACTACTCATGGAATGGATACTCGACTATGGGTGCGGCTACTTACCTCCTTTGGTGGGCGCACGGCGGAGTACTCCGGTACGGGGCACGCCATGCACGGCGGCATGTCCTTGAAGATCCGAGTCAGTCTGTCGACAATGTCGTTGTCGTCGACTTCTTCTCCAGGCATCCGCGACGTATCGTCGTCGCCAGTGTACTCGAACCCCAGGGTGTCGCGAGCCATCAGCGGCTACACCCTGCGCTTCATGAAGCTGAAGGCCACGTGCTCGGCCCTCAGCGCGACTTCCCTAAGCACCTTGATCCGCGCCAACAACTCGGGCAGCTGGATCCCTTCCTGCATCGTCGGCTCCGTGTTCCACCAAAGGCGATGCTTGGGCTGCTTCCCGCTCAGCTTCGGTAGCCCCGGATGGTGGTTCGTGATGTAGAACCACTTGGCCTTCCAGTCTTGGTTGGAGTCTATGAGCTTGTACGAGAGGTACTGCTTGGTTGTGTCCTCACGCATCTGGATCCCCGCTCCTCCGACTACCCGCAGGTTGTTGGCGCTGGGTTGCGGCTTCACCCGGAAGAACTTCCGGAACAAGATCCAATGGGGCTTGATCCCCAGAAAAGCTTCACAGAAATGTACGAAGACAACAGTGTGGAAGATACCGTTCTCATCTGGATTCTTCTCCATTGGGTACGGATCCCCGGCGGCGGCCCTCCACATATCTACCTCCTTCTCGCGCAGGAATCCGCTGTTGAGGAGGGCCAACAAGTCCTCGGTCTTCGCCTTGGACTTCTTCCACTCGCGGTTCGGATATGGCCGCGGCGGGGACACTGGCGGCGATGTCCCTGTGGCAGATCCGGTGGCCTCTTCACGGCCCCTCTTCTTCCCGCCGGTGGGTTTCGTGGTCTTGGACGGGGATGGCTTCATCCTCCAAGTGCACGGGGTCTTCACTCGCATTCGCTTGGGGGCTACTGCGGTGGATCTCTACGATGGCGCACTCGGATCTACACTTCCCTCAGCGGCGGCGGCGTGCGCTAATGGCGATTCCTGGCCAAGATCTGCTCGGAATGGCTACAACTACGTAGGGTGAAAAACCCTAAGGGTTTCGGCTTCTATTTATAAGTCAAAATGGCTTTCCAACGGCCGGATGGATAAGTTTGCGCTTGGCTGACTCAGCGGCCGCGCGTGACCATTCGTATTCTACTAGTCGACACCCCTCACCGTGGGGGCTCGGCTACCTCTACTTGACTACCTGGAAAGCGACAAGAATTAGTAGCATCTCAGGACACATTCTACAAGATGACCCTTCAATTCGAGAGGAAGTACTCGACTCAAGGCTCGGGGGCTCCGTGGCACGTGTCCGTCGGTTTTTTCTCTGGATTTTTCGGGATATTCTTGCCAAAACTTCGCATGGACCCTCGGCCCCGAGTCTACAACTCGACCTAAGGCTCAGGGGCTACTCCATATGGAGTGCGATTTTGCAATCGCACTTCCATATCGGCTTCGGCTTCAAGACAACACGGGCATTATTGAAGACCTTCAAGGGCAGCACTCGAGGACGCTTGGGGACTACTCGAGAAGACTTCAGGTTGCTCAAACATCAGCTGGAGTACATTCCAGCCTCGGGATGCTTCGACTACTCTTGAGGACTTTTGACTTGTAGTACTCGGGGGCGCTTGAGGACTACTCGTTAAGACCATCAAGACTACTTGAAGCTATCCTTCTCGACTACAAAGTAATCGGGGGCTTGTCGTATGGAGCTCCCTGGGCCCATTACCTCGGTGGGTACCAGGACCGACTACTCGGTGGGCCCCTGGGACTACCCGACTTGCGCTGCACGGTACCTGATGGCGTGAAGCACAAGGACTACAGAGGAGAAGTACTCGGTTAGGGAAGGCGTACATGTCCCGCACCGTATAGAGGACTCCTAGACGTACTCGACTAGTACTTTCTCCCTAAACCGACTTGTAACCCCGCCTCCCGACTATATAAGGCGAGGCAGGGACCCTCTCCGAACATCTCATCTCACGACGTAAGATTGCATCTTCTTGTAATCATACCCAATCAATCCAGAGCTACGCAGCATACAGGACGTAGGGTATTACGCACCTCGCGGCCCGAACCTGTCTAAATTGTGTGCCACGTGTCTCTTCCTTCGAGTTACCGATCTCGGCGAGGCCACATTCATCTACTTCAGGTACTCCCCTTAGTAGGTTACCAGTCTAAAACACCGACAGAGGGGTCAAGTGCGGGCCGCATGGTGGCATGAACAGCAACATGAAGTCATGGACGGTTTCTTGGTTGAGCCTCAAAACCAAGGTCGAGCCGGGACTATGTGGGAGCCAAGTCACGAGTGGAGATTGGCGGAGGCTACACCGAGTTCGAGGGGTTTCCGGTGGTTCACCAGAAAACCACTGGGTTCCTTGGTTGATCCACAAAGCCAAGACCGGAGAACCGAAGACGGTGCTGCAGCAGTGCCAGACCGGTGAGGAGCACCGGTCTGACTAGTGTGCGACGACGCAGCCCGGAATCTTCGAAGCGGAGGACACGCGTCGGGATCGCAAGGTTTGCGTCGAGGCTACGCAGACTATATAAGGCGAGGGAGGGACCCCTCTCTGAACATCTCATCTCACGGCATAAGATTGCATCTTCTTGTAATCATACCCAATCAATCCAGAGCTACGCAGCATACAGGACGTAGGGTATTACACACCTCGCGGCCCGAACCTGTCTAAATTGTGTGCCACATGTCTCTTCCTTCAAGTTACCGATCTCGGCGAGGCCACATTGATCTACTTCGGGTACTCCCCTTAGTAGGTTGCCGGTCTAAAACACCGATAGCGGGGTCAAGTGCGGGCCGCATGGTGGCATGAACAGCAACATGAAGTCATGGACGGTTTCTTGGTTGAGCCTCAAAACCAAGGTCGAGCCAGGACTACGTGGGAGCCAAGTCACAAGTGGAGATTGGCGGAGGCTACACCGAGTTCGCGGGGTTTCTGGTGGTTCACCAGAAAACCACTGGGTTCCTTGGTTTATCCACAAAGCCAAGACCGGAGAACCGAAGATGGTGCTGCAGTAGTGCTAGACCGGTGAGGAGCACCGGTCTGACCGGTGTGCGACGACGCAGCCTGGAATCTTCGAAGCGGAGGACACGCGTCGAGGCTACGCAGGGTGCGGTCGCCGGGCATCCGTCCGATGGAGAAAGCTTGAGGATTTCCAAAACCGCCCTTGAGGGGCTTGTATCCCTAGTTGTTAGGAAAGGGTATTTTAGACTTTCGGTAGCCTCCATATAACCCAAGTGGTGAGAGGATGGCAGCCAACTCTCTCGGAACCCTAGTTCATTTGCTTTCCTATTTTCCCTTCCTATTTTCTTAGGATTTCCATAGGACTAGCTTGAGAGCTTCATGGTGAGATCTTGTTG
Organism: Cenchrus americanus; assembly: GCA_947561735.1. NCBI lineage: Eukaryota > Viridiplantae > Streptophyta > Magnoliopsida > Poales > Poaceae > Cenchrus > Cenchrus americanus. Next base: position 142,539,482 of record OX387240.1, read on the forward strand.
AGAGGGTTGGATGATCGGGCGGCAAGCTAGACCTTGTATGAACCTTTGTGGTATGTATAGATGATTCGGCGTGGTTCCTCAAGGCCTTGTTGTGTTGTTCCCGATTGTTCTTGGTGGTGATTTTCGGAGCCCTTTGTTGGTGTTTTTCTTGGCTTGTTTTCGGGACCTTTCTCTTGGGGATTTGATGGGGGAAATTTGCGGGAACCCTTCATGGTTTTTTGGGTTGTGATTCCCCTCCAGAATCCGTGAGTAAAGGGGCTCAATTTTGGGGTTTTCCGAGTTCTAAGGTTAGAGGTGTTCTTGGCGGGATTTCTTCGATTCCTCCTTTTTGGACAAGATTTGGTGGGATTAAACTTGGCTATGGACTCCTCATGAGGTGTTCCTATTATCCCCAAAGTCTTGTTCAAGTCCGTGGAGCGATTCGGGAGATCGAGGTTTGGATTTGGGGGAGTTGACCCGCGGGTGTTGTTCATCCCGAGCTGCCCAGGCTACACCGGTCTGACCGGTGCTCTCGACCGGTCTGACCGATGCAACCCTCGGTGGGTTTTTACTCGGGTGAACGTCTGGGTGTGTTCGCTGTTGTCCTGTGTTGGAGTTGTTTCTAGTTTGGGTCAGTTTGGAGGTCGGTTGGCCTGTTTGGTGCCTTGGGGGCTTTCAGGCTGTGACCGGTCTAACCGGTGTGTCTCACCGGTCTGACCGGTGTGGAGCCACTTGGTGGAAGTTGCCCAGTTTCACCAGTCGGGACCGGTCTGACCGGTGGTGCTCACCGGTCTGACCGGTGTTAGTCAGTGGACTAAAGGTTTGGTGTTCCGCTGCGTTCTCGAGTCGGAAGGTTGTGTGTTGGTTCATAGGTCCAGTGGCACTCCAGTGGCTACGTGGGCTTGGCCAATTTGGGTAGTGAGTAGGAGACGTGTGTTGGAAGCCGTGTTCATCTTGTGGGAGTTTCCATCTCCTTTGAGAATAATTTTTATCGGCTCCCATTTACTCCCCCCTCTCTGGTTCGCCGTATTGGTCATTCACAATAAGCACGTCTTTTTAGTTGATCAATACGTGGTATAGTGTGAGACATCTTAATTTTACCCGACTTAAATAACTCATCAAATATTTTATCACACTTAGCCACATCAAAAGTAAATTTCATCTCATCCTGACTCTTATGAGCCGGCTTAAGAGAGACACAAGTGCTTGCTTTATCATTAGGTAACCAAGTAAATTCACCAGCACACACTTCTTTACTCTCATCATCCGATGATTCATAATCTAGCATATGCATGTTAGGACGATCATATTTAAGCCGAGTATCTTTGCTTCGGCTCTCATGAGCTAAAGCTCTTACCAAGACTTGGGAAACATCAATAATTTCTTGACTCTCTAATTTCTCTCTAATATGGGATCGTAAACCATTAAAACCTAATTGAGCAAGATCCCTTTTGGAGATAACAAGATTATAACAACGGTTTTTGGTTTCTCTAAACCTTCTAATATAACTAGAAACAGGTTCATCATGCTTTTGCCTAACCGATGTTAAATGACTCAACCTTAACTCATTATCTCCGCTATAAAAGTGGTCATGAAATTTTTGTTCTAATTATTCCCAAGTACAAATAGAGTTAACAGGTAATGAAGCAAACCATGAAAAAGCATTGCCAGTTAAAGATAAAGAAAATAAACACACTCTTATTTCCTCGGTGGCACTAGCTTCTCTTAGTTGAGCAAGATATTGACTAACATGCTCCCACGTAGTTTTGCTATCATCCCCATTAAACTTCACAAATTCAGGACAACGCCAACCAAGGGAAACGAATCAAAACTAGAAGACTATGGTTTTCGATATGAAAGATTTTTATTTATTTTTACTTGTATCCCATAGTCATCTTTCATTTGTTTAGCAAGATTAGCATTAAACCTATCGATGACTTCCTGGATGGTGGTTCGCATTGGCGTAGTGGAAGCATTCAATTGCATCATATTTGGCTGTGTATGAGCCAGAAGTATGGTGTTGCAAACGACTATTAACTTGGGGATTAGGTGTGTGTCACACCCGGTTTTAAAGGACAAACCGAATGCACCCTTTATGCATGCCCAAGATCAAATTCATGCATAAAGTAACATCATCAGTGAATATCACAACACATATCATTACAAGCATATAATTATTAAAAATGACCAAAGGGTCTAAAACAAAAGAGTACACATCGTTTTTCTATCGCAGCGGAGTAGGCACCATCTTCCCCAGGAACGTCGACTGGGGGCACGCCAACCTAGAACTCCAAGTCTTCAAGGTCTTCATGAAGTAGCCCCTTCTTCTGGCTTCCATCTATCTGAGCAGCAGTGGGGAGAGAACAGCATGGGTTGAAACGAAAAACGGTGAGTACAACTGGAGGCGTGTACTCCGCAAGTGGAGGGAAAAGTATGCATAATATGTTGGCTTAAATCAAGGAAGGCTTTATTTGGTGAACTGCCAAGCTCAAGTTTTAGTTGGTCAGGTTTTAATTAAGCACCTGGATATTAAGTGTATTTAAGGCTTCCCAAACTAATCAAGGCACAGACACCCACATATCCTGATCCTAAGGTTGAAACGTCATAGAACCAAAACCAACTCCCAAATCACAGTTGCAGCACTGTGATCCACACGAACCACCAACTACCCATGTGAGGGTCCTGAAAGTGCATCTAGGCCCCTAAGTGGATTTTGGTAAATTGAATGACAAGGTGATTAAAGGACTAATGAATTTGTCTAAGATTGTGAGCAGGTTTTCTTTATATATTCATGAGCAACCATTAAAGTATTTAATTATGGATGAATATTATGGCTCACATTGGCAAAGACAAGCATATGGTGCAAGACTTCATGTGTTTATTGAAAGAGAACATGATAATGAGTGTACACTCTATGGTTCTAAATTGGAAGCTTGCACATTCGTTGTCAATCAAGATCGAGCATTTGAAGCGGGACTTTCAAATGAAGGTTAATTGTGTATGAAGCAAAGTGGAACTCAAAGTGGATTGGATAAGTGACGAAGAGATCAACCGAGATGTCTAGGGTTAGGGACTAAGCAATCTTTGGGGTCGTAGCTAAGCTGCCATTAGTGTTTTGCTAAGGTGAAGTTCTAGCATCCGTGGGGTCTTCAAGTATCATATTCAAACCTTAACCGAGGGAAGCATTGCAAGTCATCAACTTGTTAAGATTGGCAATTTGGAGTGACTTATGGATCCAAGTGCGTATTCTTATGCTATATGGAAAGATTCTAAGTCACTAGCTCAAGTACGGACGTGCTCAAGTCAAGACTATGTTGAAAGCCCTAAATTGGATATTGATCAAGTATGGCAATATTGAAGTTGTTCGAGCTCAAGAGATCAACAAAGTATCTTTATTTCTTTCTTGAGTATAGGTATGCCATACTATCAAGAGGGATGCAACTTAGCGAGTTGACCAAGTAAAAGTGCTCTTTAGTTGACCTAAGTGAGATCTAGCCTTAGAGTGTGCTAACAAATCCTCCTAACCTAACCTGAGTCATTTCATCTTGGTGGTGAAGTGCTAGTCTCTTAGAAAAAGTTTTTGGGGGTATCTCGGGCCTGACTGGTCTGACCGGTTAGGGGCACCAGTCGGACCGTGCCGCTAGCCCAACGGCTAGTTTTTCGAACACCGGTCTGACCAGTGCCGCCCGAGGACCAACAGCTAGTTTTCTCTTTTGAGGGGTATAAATACCCCAAGCCCTCTTCAAGTGAGGGTTGTTGTTTCTAGTGAGTTTGCTAAGGTCCCAAGCCATTTTTAACTAGCTCTAAGCCTTAGTGGCTCTCCCCAACCCTCTCTTTGTGAGATTTGTGGATTCAAGCCATATTCTTTGTGTTGGGTTGAGAAAGTGAGCTTAAGAGTGACCTAGTGAGCTAACAAGAGCATTTTCATAACTTGAGCACTTTGGTTTCGCGTCTACAAGCTTTGAAGCGTTTATTACTCTTGGAGGTTTGCCTCCTAGAAGGCTTGGCGTCGCCAGCTAGCTCCCAAGGTTGTGGTGAGCAGTGGGAAGTTTGTAAGGGCTGCGATCTTGCCTCTTCGTGGAAAAGATCACCTTAGTGGAAAGGAGGAAGTGGTTGAAAGAGACCCAACTTGTTGTGGGAATTGTCCCTTACAAGCTCCTCAACAGAGACGTAGCCATTCCTCTGTGGGTGGTGAACTTCGGAAAACAAATCCTTGCTTCTTCGTGTGGTTTGACTCTCTAAGTTGTTTTCTAACATATTACATTTGCTTCCGCTTCGATCTACTTGGGTGTGCTACTTATGTGTGCAGGGCTCATTACCCTGCTTGTGTTCATCTAGAAAGGCCACACACCAAGTTCAGTTCATGCTAGAAGTCAAGAGGTGCTTGAAGTTGTTTTTGTAGGTGTTCTGTACTACACCGGTCTGACCGGTGAGGCGCACCGGTCTGACCGGTGTCACTTGTGAAGTCTAGCGCTTGACTGGTCTGACCGGTCACCACCACCGGTCTGACCGGTGGAGCACTGTCAGCTCAAGTGTTCGGGGAGAAAGAGTTTAATTTGGTCATCATGCCTATTCACCACCCTCTAGGCGACATCAGGGTCCATTCAATTGGTATCAGAGCCTGGTGCTCCGATTCGAGCTTAACCGCTTGGAGTTCTTCGATGTCGACAACTTGTGAGGTACCGTTTGAGCCTCCAGCTCTAGATGGCTCAAACTATTCTTCTTGGTGCTCTAATGTTCTCATTGCACTTAAAGTTTTGGATCCTACCGATGAGCGCATTATGGTTGCGAGTATCCTTCCAAAGGATGAGGCATGTGTCTCGCCAATGGACTTGGAGAAGAAGCAACTCGATGTCATTACTACTAATGTTTTGTGTAGTTGTGTATGTAGGGAACTAAAGTATCTTATCCTAAAGAGCAAGAAGATTTATGAAGATGCTCATCTCATTTGGAAATTACTATTTGAATTGGTAAACACCAAATGGGATGAGACAGAGAGCGATGATGAAGATGAACCAGAGGAGATATGCCTTACTAGCTTTACAACATCCACTAATCATCAAGCTTCAAATCTCAAGCAAGAAGAAGATCAAAGAAGTAAACATGCTGTCCCTCTGCAGGGACCGATCAGACCGGTGCTAGCAGGGGCACTCCAACTTGCTTGATGGCCAAGAAAGAAAGGAAGAGCAAGAAGAAGAGACAAGCCAAGGGAGCTAAGGGCCCGAAGATTGAAGCATCAAGCCCTCCATCAAGACAACTTGAGCTTCTCAAATCTGAGCTTGCATCCTTGGTTTGTAAGTATGAATCTTTGGCTAACAAATATGATCATGACATCAAATCCTTTGCATGTAGAGCTAAAATGGAAGAAGAAGCCAATGATGATCTAGAAGCCAAACTAGCGAAACTCACTAGTGAGCCAAGCTAGTCACAACGAACTTGAATATTCCTATGAGAAGCTTGTCGATTCTTATGCAACACTAGAGATAGACCATGAGGTTGTGCTTTCATCGCTAAAATCTACACAACCTCTATCTCACACATGCACATGCTCACAAGTTCAAGTTAATTCATCTTGCGCTAATGATTGTTTATCTCAAGCAAGCCAATCTGGTATTGAGCATGTACTTGTAGAATCTTGTGATGACCTCATTGCTAAGGAAAATGATAAACTCAAGCAAGAGGTTGAAAAGCTTCAAAAGGACTTGTGTGTGTTGAAGGAGAAGAGTAAAGTGCAACCTTCTTAAGATAACCGTGAAGACATGGTGAAGAAGCTTGAGAAGGGATCAACCGCCACTAGATCAACCCCTCAACAGCATACAATGACCCACAATAACAAGATTCAAGAAAAGAGCAAAGTTGGGCAAATCAAATCCCAATATCACCCAATCAAGCACAAGGCACAAGAGTCACTCTCCAAGAAGCCTAGAATCTCCAACAAGTGGACGGTGTGCTACAAGAGCAGAGAGAAGGGACACTTTGCCGACTCGTGCCCAAACGCAATAGTGGGCAGTGGCACTGACCGTGACCGGTCAGACCGGTGCATGCCACCGGTCAGACCAGTGCCGGCCAGGGCTGGCCCACCTTAAGCAAACAAGGCAAGGAAGACCCCTTCTCCAAGAACAAGACTCAGAAGCAAGCAAGGAAAAGAAATTGTAAGGAATGATGTGACCAACAAGAACAAAAGCCGCATTTTCTATGAATGCCGTCAAAAGGGTCACATGGGCAAAGATTGTCCCAATGGTAACACTCCTAAATCAAACCTTGTCCATTATGATTTCCATAAGCTTAGGAATGACAAGAATGGAACTTGTGCTATAAGGGAGATTAGTTCACCTCATTATAGCATGAGATCCATTTGGGTCCCTAAGCACCTTGTGACTAACCCGATAGGACCCAACAAGTGTTGGGTACCAAGAAATGCTTGCTGAGCTTGCAGGTTGAAAGAGATGCATTGAGCACATGGTTGGAAGACTTGGAAATTAAGATGAATTCAATGGACCATGTGGAGAGCAAATTCATATAAATCCTAAAATCAATGTCATCCCGGTAACTAGTACGCTTGATTGAGTCCAAGTCGCTCTTGGTCCTCGGTGAACACTCATGTGACGCTTTTCTTGTATGAGCGAAACATGAGGTAGTGACTTTGACTTTTTTATGAAATTTTACTCTCTCATGCCATTTGATGCTTTTAATTGCTCCATAGTAGAGCAATGCCTTGCCCATGTTGCAGGAATTAAATAACTAAAATACTCACACATTTAAGGGACAAGATGGGCAAAATCACCAGAGGAGTAAACACTGGAGGTCACTGGTGTGATCAGTGACAGGCACCGGTCTGACCGGTGCCGGCCCCAGTGAAGCAATTGGTGGGTGACCCGGCACCTGTGCCCGGGTGACCCGGTACGCCTCTGTATGTTACAGGGTGACCCAACTCCTATGACCGGGTGACCCGGGGTTGACCCAACTTTCAAGAAAAAGGGTGATTTGGCGTCAAAGGTTATGAGAGACTCAACACATTTGAATTAATAAATCATTTATGTGTTGTGACCAAGTTTGGAATGAGCCTCACCAAGTTCTTAATTGAATAAAGTGCCTTTTCTGAGAAAGTCAAAATATCTCTAGCACTATTTGAGGGGGAGCTCATTGCAACACTTGAGTCACATGTGGGACTCACAATTTCTTCTAGTGATCTTGTAGCCTCACTCGTTTGTGCATCCCAATGCGAGCTCTTGATAAACATATCTTCCAAAAGAAACAAGTAAGAGCTAGCACCGATCGAAATTTAAATATATGCACAGATGAAATGGTCTTAAGGCAAACGTATGTTTTCATGAATCACATTGAAATACCGTAATGCATCTAGGCCATATTACCATGCTAGTGTGGCATCCTTAGCATGTAATTGCTTCAAGTGAATTTCTTGTGCACCTCTCTAGATATTTGGTTGATACATTTATTTCCACTCGTCTTCGTGTCTCGAGGATGAAGGTATGAGCCAAATATGCTCATTAAGCCATTCATTTGAAGTGGATGCATGCACTTTGTGACATAGGATAGATTTTTCGAAAAATCAACTAGCATGTGTAGGAAGTGTGCTCATTTTGAAATGAAGGATCAGATGGCGACTAGAGAGGGGGGGAGTGAATAGGAGCCGGTAAAAATTCTTTCGAAGAACCCGGCCTATGCCCTAGTCAAACCCCGGTCACACACAAGCGATGGATCGAATCACACACCAATCGCCAAGACCACGAGGTTATGGACCAACCTCTAGCCTTAGGAATGATTCCTTGAAGCACACGAGGAAGCACTAAAGAAGGAAGGGAGGAATCGAACCAAGAAGCAAAGCGCTCAGCCTCTGGCGGACCGTCCGGCCAGACAGGGCGGACCGTCCGCGATGGGCCGCGCGGACCGTCCGGCCGGGTACCGCGGACCGTCCGCACCCGAGCCGCGGACCGTTTGGCTCGAGCCGCGGACCGTCCGTTAAAGCCAACGGAACCACCGGTGGCACACCGCGAACCACGGACCGTCCGCGGGAGCACGCGGACGTCCGCCGGGCACCCGCGGACCGTCCGCCCGCTGCTGCGGACCGTCCGAAACTCCGTCCAACCAAAACACAAAAACGCGACGGATCGAAACGAAAGACGAGCAAGAACACGAAGAACACAGGACGAACCCTACCCGCGCGGACCATCCGCCAGCACCTCGCGGACCGTCGCGGTGCGGACGGAAGCGAAAAACGCCCGACCTCGAAAGTCAACTCCCCCAAATCATCATCAGAATTCCCAAACGGTTGAAGCTATGGAGACAAGGGTTTGGGGACTTGAAAAGCGTCACACAAGGATGCTATAGCCCAAAATTCTTGCCTCCAAACTCCCTAAACCACCGGTAATCGCGAATCCTTTGAGCACCACCAAAAGCTAGAGCACCGAACGAAAAACTTCGAATCCAAGTGGTTACCCGGCGTTTGGGGGCACAAGATCAATCACAAAGATGCACGAGACATCTATCCATGTATCCCTCAAAGAATTCCGGGTAGAAACCCACTCAAATCCGCGGAATCGAACCGGGAACAAAAGCACGAAAACAAGCACAAAAAGACCACGAGAAACACAACTCCGAATCTTCTATACAAACCAGGAAAGATTCACAAGGTCTATCATGCCGCCCTAGCATCCATCCCTCTCAACAAATCTCTCATGAAGCTCTCATGCTAGCCTAGAGAAAATGGAAGGAAAAATAGCTACAAAAATGAGAAATGGGAGGGAGGAAATGAAACCCTAAGTCGCGGAGAGACAGAGCCATCCACACACACTCATGGCTTATATATCAGGTCCCGCCGTGGAGTGGTAAATGACTCGACTACCCCTAACTTAACTACTGGCGATACAACCCACGTAGGAGCATTTAGGTAATGTTTGTGGGTCTTGCCATCGGACGGCCACGCCTTTGCCGCACCCCGCGTCCTCCCGACGCAAGCCATGCGATCCCGCCGCGTGTCCTCCGCCTCGAAGCTTCCCGACACGCCCGGATCCCGTCTCCGTCGTGTTGGGCCCTCGGACTTGGTTTTCAGGCCCAAACCAAGAAACCGTCCGCCGATGGTTTTGTGGGCAAACCACCAAACCCCGCGTGCTCGGTCCGGCCTCCCGCCAAACCACTTGACTCGACCGCCACCGTGCACCGCTCGATTGTCCATGACTTCGTCTTGCTCGTGTCGCCACCATGTGGCCCGCACCCGGTCCCCGCTATCCACCGGTCCCTCGAACCGAGCCTACTTGTCTCTCCATCTCCCGGAGGCCCCTCAAGGCCGAAGACCTTTCGCGCCCGTTCTTCACCGCGCAACAAGACGAACTAGGCCGCGGCCTACACCGCGCACTAAGCCAAGAGTCGGTCCAACACCCGTTGTCAATCACTCATCACCGAGGAGCGGTCATCCATCGACCACCGGGACGCTCCCGGTCCTCGGTCTCCCCCTTGATGAGTGCATTGACATCACACAACGCGAAAAGAAATTCAGAGAAAAAGAGAAAGGAAGAAGAAAGAAAAACAAAGAAGCTCAACTCATGACCAAAACCAAAGAAAGGCGAAGAAAGGTCACAAGCCAAGCAAAGCACAAACTCCACATCGAAAACATCAAGAAAGCTCCCCCCCCGAACAAATGCAAGCTTCCCCGAACATGTGGATGCAAACTTCCAAATTTCAGCTCACCTCTTCTCGAATTTCATTAAGCTCACCTCTTCTCCCCCTTGTTGACAATGTATGAATCAAGGTGAAAATGCGAAATGCAAGACAAAGCATATAAACAAACTACATGAGCTTCTCAAATAGGCCAAATCTAGTGTCAAAGGCTAAAAAGGAGACAAAGATCACACATATGAATCATAGCATAGTCAAAGCATTGCCACAAGTAATATATGAAAATACAAGCATGTGACAAAGCAAAATTTTCAGATTTAAGCATTTTTACCAAAAGAAGGCTCGCTTCACATGTAAAAGCCTATCCATGTCACACTTGATCCACAAACATGCATACCATGCAAAGATCATACAAGGATATCAAATTCTCAGCAAAAGATCATGGCAAACACCCATAAAGCAAAGCATGTCATGTCAAAGCTCATGAGCCATGTGTCCACTTCGGGGAGACTTATCCACTGGTGAACATCATGCAACATGTTTTGCACCCATATGTGAAAGATAAGACATTGTAAGCATAGACATGATGGATGGAGCATTTTTTCCGAGCATACACACTTCTTTTCAAGATTAATTCATTTTATGGTACATGAAGTGCCTTTGCGGCAAAAAGAAGCTTATGCTCCCCCATGAATGCAACATAGGCTAAACATTCACCATGATATTCGGCCTTTGGCCCAAATGCAAGAACAAGGCATCCAAGCACAATCTAAGCATGAAAAGCACATTTAGACCAAACTGTGACATGGATACACAACTACACACGAGTGGAGCATATTTCATCAAAAATTAGTCAAGATTAGCATTTATTTCAAAAAGGGCTTTCTCACCACACATATATCTCAAATATTCCAAGAGCATAGCCTCACATCACCATTTCTCCACACATATGACCAATACCTCACGAATAGCCAAAGAGACTCAAATATGGCATATGAAAGAAGCTCATCATCCTAAAATGCAATATGATACAAATGCAACATGATATATGACAAGATGGCTATCCTACCATGGTTTATACATCAAGCAAAGCATGTATATACATCAAAGTAAACATGGTATGATACATATGATACACAAAGGAAATCCCCCAAGAATCAACTAGAAAGGGCAACAAACCCCAAGTTCCCCCCGCAAGCGCACGAATGTAGCTTCGTCGAAAGGCTTTGTGAAAATGTCCGCAAGCCGATCTTGGGTAGGGACATGGCTCAACACAATGGTTCCTTTCTTCACATTATCCCTCAAGAAATGATACCTCACTTCTACGTGTTTGGTTCGGAGTGAAGCACGGGTTTTTGGCTACGCTTATGGCACTGGTGCTATCACAAAGAAGTGGGATCGGGTCCACTCCTCACCAAAGTCTCTCAAAGTGTATGAAATCTACAACGGTGGGAACGAAGAACTCGCGGCCGCAACATACTCGCCTCGGTGGTAGACCGAGCTACACTAGACTCGCTTGGGCGGAAGACCATGAAACCGGCGAAGACCCAAGAAACGGCAAGTACCGAAGTAGACTTCCTCTCGACTCGACAACCGGCAAAATCCGCATCGGAAAAACCATGAAGGGAAAGAGTCGAGGAGGACGAATACCAAAGGCCAAGACCGAGGGCGGACCGTAGGTACCGAAAATCCTCTTGACGGCTCGTCGATGTGATGTCCTCGGCGAAGCTCGAAAACGAGCGCACGGACACACGGCCGAACCGTATGTCCGGCCTCGTCGCCGTCAAGTAGAGGAGGGAGCCGATCATGCTCCTGTACTCCCGCTGGTCCACTGGTTCTCCGTCCTCATCCGCATCCAAAGTGGCCGTACTCCCCATGGGAGTCGACATCGGCTTCACATCTTGCATTTGGAACTTCCTCAGCATGTCTTTCGTGTACTTGGTCTGGTGCACAAATGTACCGTCCTTCACTTGCTTGATCTGCAGCCCAAGAAAGTACTGCAACTCGCCCATCATGCTCATCTCGAACTCCCTGCTCATCTCATCCGCAAACTTGGCAACAAGGTTATGTGACGAGCCACCAAAGACAATATCATCCACGTATATCTGAACAATCAACAAGTCATTTCCATGCTTGAGGAGAAACAAGGTCCTATCCACGGTACCCATCACAAACCCTCTCGCTCAACGAAAAACCTCTCAATCTCCCATACCAAGCACGGGGCGCCCGTTTCAACCCATACGAGCCCTTTTCAACCCGTACACCCCGTGTGGGTACAACTCGCTCTCAAACCCGGTGGCTGCTTCACATACACCTCCTCCTCTATGACCCCATTCGGAAAAGCACTCTTCACGTCCATCCGAAACAACTTGAACCCTTTAGCCACGGCAAAGGCTAGAAGGATCCGAATTGCCTCAAGACGGGCCACGGGAGCAAAGGTCTCCTCATAGTCGATCCCCTCCTTCGACTAAACGCCCGAGCAACAAGTCTAGACTTGTTCCTCACAACCATCCCATTCTCTCCGTCTTTGTTCTTCCAAACCCACTTGGTTCCTATGGGATGGCAATTTGGAGGTGGTTCAACTAACTCCCACACCCGGTTCCTCTCAAAGTTTTCCAACTCCTCATGCATAGAATTGACCCAATTTGCATCGGATAAAGCATGTCCAATGTCTTTGGGCTCAAAGGTGGCAACAAAAGCGGCAGATGAGCAAAATGAGAGGAATTTACGGACCTTGACCGTGTAGTGCGTTCATCGATGTTCCCAATGATCTTCGACGGGGGATGCACTTCTTGAATCCGCCGGGGAGCCTCACGCCTCGAGACTACCTCCCCCTCAACTTCGCTTCTCTCGCCCGGTCCTCTTGTTGCACCATCGTTGTCCATGAAGTAGACGGTCCATGCTCCATAGTGGTCGCGGGGAAGTAGTGGGTACACACCGAGCTTCGGCGCATGGTTCTCCCCATCATCATATCCAGCTTCATCCTTCTCCTCTTCAAAGAGGTCCTCGGCCATCTCCTCGTCACCTGCACATTCAAAGCCAAGAGAGGTGCATGGCATTGTCTTGTCGAAGGTTACCTCGCAAGTCTCCATGATTTTGTTAGTCTCAAGGTTAAGCACCCTATAGGCTCTAGAATGGTTAGCATATCCAAAAAAAATACCATCACTAGACCTAGCCTCAAACTTGTCGAGTTTTCCCTTCTTCGAATAAAGCACTTGCGGCCAAAGACTCGGAAATGACTCACCTTGGGTGCCCGACCATGCATCGGCTCATAACGGTCTTCTTCTTGAAAGCTCGCAATAAAAACACCGTTCGAAACATGACAAGCCGTATTGACCGCCTCGGCCCAATACCTCCTAGGAGTCCTGTGCTCATCGAGCATCGTCCTAGCCATCTCACAAAGAGTCCGATTTTTCCTTTCCACGACTCCATTTTGAGGGGGCAAATAAGGGGTCGAATACTGATGTTCAAGACCTAGATCACGACAAAAGGCATCAAAATGAGAGTTCTTGAACTCTGAGCCATTATCACTGCGGATAGCTCGAATAGCATTCCCATGCCTCTCGTTCTTCAACCTCACGATCAAATCTCGAACAAAACCAAATGTTTCACTCTTATCTTCCAAGAAAAACACCCAAGCATAGAGAGAGTAATCGTCCACCACAACAAGGACATACCACTTCCCACCCACCGAGCGAACTCGAGCTTGCCCAACAAGGTCCATATGCAACTGCTCTGTCGGACGCTCGGTCATGACATCGGTCAGGGGTGGATGGGGAGTGGCTACCATCTTGCCATGCCTACAAGGAGCACAAACCAAATCCTTCTCAAGCTTCAACCTCGGCAATTCTCGGACAAGGTCAAGACCACTCAAGCGGGAAACCAAATCAAAGCTCAAGTGTCCCAACCGCCTATGCCATTTCCACAAATCGAAGAAGGACCGGCCATCAAACAGCGAGCAGGACCCAAAGAACGAGAGAAATCAGCCCTGAAAATATGACCCTCGGGGATGATCATACAGACAAGATCACCTCGAGAATCAAGCTAACGAGACTCACCAGACTTGAAACGCACCTCAAAACCCTCATCAAGCAACTGAGAAACCGAAAGAAAATTGAAACCCAAAGACTTCACAAGAGCCACTCTCTTCAACGTTACCTTGTCACTCACATGCACAACACCCTCCGAAAGCACCCTTCCTCGTCCATTGTCCCCAAATGTGATGTACAGCTTTTCCTTCACTGGGGTGAGACTGGAGAACCACTTCTTATCTCCGGTCATGTGTCGGGAACATCCGGAGTCAATCAACCAAATGTTCTCCAAGCCTCCTGCCTGTAGTCAGAAACAAGAACGAGAGTGAGCTAGCGACTCGACACTGGGGTTAGCACAAAGAAAGTTAAACCAGTGTCGAGCCATCTGCTCAAAAGAGGGGTTAGCAAACATCATTCCCTTGCCACCAAACTTCCCATGTCCCATGGGAGGAGTACGAGCACCACGAGGAGGAAAACGTGGTCCGTAGTTCCTCTGGAACCCAAAGCTGCGATCATCTCCCCTAAACCCGTACTGAGGACGAGTAGGGGGACGTCCAGCAAAGCCACCACGAGCCCGACCAAACCTCTCACCAGCACGCACACCATCATCTCTCCTCACAAACCTACCATTCTGAGCCCCAACTCTACCAACACTCTTCACACTTCCCACACCCCGTGGAAGTGGCACTCTAGGCTCAGGAATACCATGAGGCTGGCGATACCTGTCCTGGTTCGCTTGCTCCCTAGCAAGCCTCTCATCCCTCTTCCTCTTGTAGCAAAACTCCGCAAGATGCCTCTCCTTGCCACAATACTCACACCTGAAGGGGATGGGTTTTGGTTTTGGCTCTGGCTTCTCTCTAGCCTTCTCACCCTTCTCACCCACAAACTTCACCGGTTTCTGGAAGTCATTTGTCTTAAGTGGGAATTTGGGTGGATCTTGGGTTGTGTCAAGCTTGTTGCAAAGGTGGTTGGGCTTTGGTGTGAAAGAGTTCTTGGGTGCTTTTGGAAGTGGGACTTGGATGTCTCCGATCACCTCAAACTCGGGGTTTGACTCAACACACTTCTCATACACACTCTCCCCACTGTTCTCTCCCACTTTCTCACCCAACTTCTCAAAACCCAAACCACGACCATCAGCTCTCTTGAACTCCTCAATCATGATTTTCAATTGAGGTTCCCGCCCGTACAACCAACCCAACACCTTCCTCAAATAGTCATTCTCCTCATAGATGACATCCAAACGGGAAGTAAGTTCAAGATTGCGCAAAGTAACTTCATCACAGCTTGTGCATGCATTGACAACAGGAGATTTCAAAGAAGCTTCCAAAGAGCTAATAGTAGAACGAGCATCAACAAGCTTAGCATGCATAGTAGGACATGATTTACAGGCGCCAAGCAAAGTGGGTCTAGCCTTAAGCTCATCATATTCAATCCTAAGAGCATCTAGCTTAGCCAAAGTGGAAGCATTCTTCTCATTAAGCAACTTGATCTCATTCAACCATGCATCACACTCAAGGCATTCAACATCATCAGGAGTAGTAGGAGCAAGTTTCAAAGAGTCATTCTCAAGTTTCAATTCAAGCAATTTGGACTCTAACTCTCCTACTTTCTCACTAGCATTCTCAAGTTGAGCCCTAAGATCTTTCCTCATCTTTTTGGCATCTCTAAGCACACTATCGCGGTTGTCAATCAAGCCATTCAACCTAGCGATCTCAGAAAGCAAAGAGTCGGGGTCACGGTTTACCTCATCCTCCGAGTCGGAGTCGCCGTCTTCCTTCTCGCTCTTCTTGCTACTTGAGCTATGGGCCATGCCACAAAAGCCCTCAAGCGCCACACAGCTCAACCCGCTGAGGTTCCGGCTTGCACTCTTCTTGCCCTTGCGCCTCTTAGCGTCTTCATCTTCGCTGCTTGAGCTTGACTGCTCGTCGCTTGAGCTTGAGTCGACGTCGCTCGCACCAACCACCATCGCTCTTGCCTTGTTCTTCTTGTAGCCGCTCTTGCTCGGTCGCCGCTTGTCCTTGTCCTTGCTCTTGGACTTGTTGAAGTGCTTGCCCTTGGAGGAGTACTTGTCTTCACGCCTCAGGTGCGCCTTGTACTCGTTCACCTTGTACTTGTTCTCCTCCGCTTCCGGGCACTCGGCGATGAAGTAGCCACGCTTGCCACACTTGTAGCACGTCCCTGAGCTCCGCCTTGCGTTCCTCCGACTCTCGTGTAGCCGATCAAACCTCCTTGAGAGCAAGGCCAGCTCCTCCTCGCCCAGCACATCAAACTCCTCATCTGGAATGGACATAAGAGAAGACAAGGAAAACTGTCGACGGGAAGGGTTAGATTTGCCCTTTGATCCGCCCACAAGAGCAAGACTATGGTCAGTCGAGCCCTCATGCTTGGATTGCAACTTTCTGTCAACCTCAGCCGACTTGAGCTTAGAAAAGAGGTCATCCAACTCAATAGTCAAATAATGCCCAGACTCCTTGATGGCCTCAACCTTACCACCCCAAACATTTGGGTCCAAGACATGCAAGAGCTTCAAAGCCTGATCATGCTCGGTGTACGAAAAATCCTCAACATTAGCCTTCATGTTGTTCACGATGGCGGTGAACCTCTGAAACATCGCATCGATGTCCTCACCGGGAAGTGGAGTGAAATTCTCATATTGCATCCGGTAAGAGACAAAGAGGCGAGCCTTCACATGGTTATCACCACCGTGAGCAACCAACAACTTTCCCAAATTTGCCAAGCAAGATTCAAATGGCGGACACGCTCAAACTCGGGATCACACAAGCTCGGACCAAGTGATCAACGGCTTTTGCATTAGCCTCATACTTGGCCTTAGCACCGGCATCGGTCACCATAAGAGTATGGATGTTGACCGGAATAGCATAGGTCTTGTCAAGCACAATGAAATCCAACAGCTTTCCACGAAGAAAGATCATCATACGAGCCGCCCACTTGTGGTAACCCTTGCCATCGAAGTGCGGCGGACCGCCCCGCTCAACATACGCCATCTTAGGATTCGGGACTTGTCAAAGTCGCAAAGAATCCGTCACCAAGCTCTGATACCAATTGAAAGATCAGATGGCGACTAGAGAGGGGGGGAGTGAATAGGAGCCGGTAAAAATTCTTCCCGAAGAACCCGGTCTATGCCCTAGTCAAACCCCGGTCACACACAAGCGATGGATCGAATCACACACCAATCGCCAAGACCACGAGGTTATGGACCAACCTCTAACCTTAGGAATGATTCCTTGAAGCACACGCGGAAGCACTAAAGAAGGAAGGGAGGAATCTAACCAAGAAGCAAAGCGCTCAGCCTCTGGCGGACCGTCCGGCCAGACATGGCGGACCGTCCGCGATGGGCCGCGCGGACCGTCCGGCCGGGTACCACGGTCCGTCCGCACCCGAGCCGCGGACCGTACGTCCCGAGCCGCGGACCATCCGTTAAAGCCAACGGAACCACCGGTGGCACACCGCGAACCACGGACCGTCCGCGGGGAGCACGCGGACCGTCCGCCGGCACCCGCGGACCGTCTGCCCGCTGCTGCGGACCGTCCGAAACTCCGTCCAACCAAAACACAAAAACGCGACAGATCGAAACGAAAGACCAGCAAGAACACGAAGAACACAGGACGAACCCTACCCACGCGGACCGTCCGCCAGCACATCGTGGACTGTCCGCGAGGTGCAGACAGAGCAGAAAACGCCCGACCTCGAAAGTCAACTCCCCCAAATCATCATCGGAATTCCCAAACGGTTGAAGCTATGGAGACAAGGGTTTGGGGACTTGAAAAGCGTCACACAAGGATGCTATAGCCCAAAATTCTTGCCTTCTAACTCCCTAAACCACCGGGAATCGCGAATCCTTTGAGCACCACCAAAAGCTATAGCACCGAGCGAAAAACTTCGAATCCAAGTGGTTTCCCGGCGTTTGGGGGCACAAGATCAATCGCAAAGATGCACGAGACATCTATCCATGTATCCCTCAAAGAATTCCGGGAAGAAACCCACTCAAATCTGCGGAATCGAACCGGGAACAAAAGCACGAAAACAAGCACAAAAAGACCACGAGAAACACAACTCCGAATCTTCTATACAAACCAGGAAAGATTCACAAGGTCTAGCATGCCGCCCTAGCATCCATCCCTCTCAACAAATCTCTCATGAAGCTCTCATGCTAGCCTAGAGAAAATGGAAGGAAAAATAGCTACAAAAATGAGAAATGGGAGGGAGGAAATGAAACCCTAAGTCGCGGAGAGACAGAGCCATCCACACACACTCATGGCTTATATATCAGGTCCCGCCGGAGTGGTAAATGACTCGACTACCCCTAACTTAACTACTGGCGATACAACCCACGTAGGGGCATTTAGGTAATGTTTGTGGGTCTTGCCATCGGACGGCCACGCCTTTGCCGCACCCCGCGTCCTCCCGACGCAAGCCATGCGATCCCGCCGCGTGTCCTCCGCCTCGAAGCTTCCCGACACGCCGGATCCCGTCTCCGTCGTGTTGGGCCCTCGGACTTGGTTTTCGAGGCCCAAACCAAGAAACCGTCCGCCGATGGTTTTGTGGGCAAACCACCAAACCCCGCGTGCTCGGTCCGGCCTCTCCGCCAAACCACTTGACTCGACGACCACCGTGCACCGCTCGATTGTCCATGACTTAGTCTTGCTCGTGTCGCCACCATGTGGCCCACACCCAGTCCCGCTGTCCACCGGGTCCCTCGAACCGAGCCTACTTGTCACTCCCTCTCCCGGAGGCCCCTCAAGGCTGAAGACCTTTCGCGCCCGTTCTTCACCTGCAACAGCACGAACTAGGCCGCAGCCTACACCTGCGCACTAAGCCAAGAGTCAGTCCAACATCCGTTGTCAATCACTCATCACTGAGGAGCGGTCATCCGTCGACCACTGGGACGCTCCTGGTCCTCGTGAAAAACATTTGGTTCTTGGTCTTTGTGACCCAATCAACTTGATTGTGAGTATAGTTCCCTTTGTTTGATTGATGCCTAGTCACAATTTAGAAGATTTTCTCAAGTCCCTAAAATGTATCTTTATTTATCTGCCTCTCGGAAGAATCAAGAATTATCAATGAAATTGAATTATCCTCTATTCTTTCAAGAACTTGGCAATATTTGGATCAATATCATCTCTATATCGCTTATCCAACCTTTGAGAAAGAGGAAGGAACTAAAATCTGTTGAAGTTGTGCCTCAGGAAGGCACCGGTCCGACCGGTGCTGTCCACCAGTCTGACCGATGGCGACCCTAAGTCACAACTTTCTTTTTTTGAGGCTTAATTGGAAAAAAAGGGTCTCATAAAATGTTTGGAGAAGGTTTAAGGATCAAAATCTCAAAATGGAAGAGAAGGATCAGAACTTCCGAGGCTAGGTCAGTTCTACCAATATCCCCTCTCTGTTGAATTTATCAAAATCGACCGTACTACGGAGGACGGGTCGGAAAACCGCTAAGGGCTCCCTGGCCCGACTAAGGGCGGTCACTAGTCTAACCGGTGACCATCACCGGTCTGACCGGTGGCGCCCGACTTCAACCCGTGGGCCACAGTAAAAGGAATCCACCTTATAGCCCCCTTCCTTCTCTCTGCTCTATCATTTCACTAGGTCTCAGCCCTTTCCAAACTGTGGAAGCCTCTTCCTCCTTCCCTCTTTCAGCTCTCTCAACATCCATGGACATTTGAAGTTTCAACCAAGGGAAAGGCTCAAGATTGGAAGTAAAAGGATCCTCCAAGGCCCCTCTATACATTCCCCTTCAAGTTCTTTGGATTCAACTCGAGTTCTTCTCTCCAAAGGTATTCAAATCTTTTTTTGCCTAATCTCCTCACATGGTGCAAAGATTTGAATTTCCTTTGGTAGAACATCTTCTGAGATCACCTAGAGGACATACCTATAGATCCATAAGGTTTTGTTGGACACATTGTGAGAATTCAAGATTTGGGGTCGGACGGCCTTCACCGATCTGATCGATGACCGTCACTAGTCTGACCGGTGGCGCATGTCCAGCCCCAAATGTTGTTCTCTTCATGTTTTTCAACACATATCTATTTTAGGTTGTCTCATGTTCATCTAGACCAAATCTTAGATTCATATTCACTCAGATTGAATGTGGAAGAAATTGGCTCTGTTCTGGGTGGCACCAGTCTGACCGGTGCCCCTCACCGGTCGACCGGTGTGACCCAGAGCAGACCAAGTTGTTCTGAACTTTCAAGAATCATTTCTATATAAATTCAATCTTTTTCCTAGAGTCTTATACACTCTTGTCATCCTTTTTGTGACTCAGGACAACAACTATGGTACGGGAAAAAGAGGGAGCTAAGAAAAGAAGAGAAGAGGTGCACTCTCGCCGAGGGGCTGTCCCCGGTGACTTTGGGGAAGGGGGAAGCACCGTCAATGTCAGCGGCAAAAGGTTTGAGACGTTGCTCAGCTCAAGCGAGGATCCTGACCTTGGAGGTGACACCGGTACTTGCAGCGATGACAATGTTGAGGATGAAACCTTTCCGGGTCAGTATGAGCTGAGGAGGCACCAGGAGGCTGGGTCTGATAATGATGACACTGATGAGGCTGAGGATGAGGATGAGGAGGATGAGGAAGAGGATGTTGATGCCATGGATGAGGATGATGATGACCAAGGTAGATTGAAGATCATGCTACCCACTTATATCTATCCTGACAGGCCGGTTAATACCACGGGGCAGGCATGACCAAGGCCCTAAAGAAGTTGAGAGATAAGAGCCCTTATGAGGAGGCTAGGACCGCGTCGGATCCGAGGATTTGGGCTAAGTTTCAGCAGCATTACTATGCCGCAGTAATCATCAAAAAGCCCAAAATCACTCATAAGCTAGAGTATGTGGATTGGGAGCACATGGCTAGAAAAAATGACCAAATATTCAATGAAGTCATAAGAAACTGTGAGAGGCAAAGGGTCAAGATGCTTATGGGGTTCCGACAGGATTGGAACAAGGAGATTATAGCCCGGTTTTATGCCACAGTGCACTTTGGATACATTGATACCGAGAGGGCTATGATTTGGATGACAAATGGTCAGAAATATTCCATCACCTTCCATAGATTCTTAAGATGCTTTGGGATCATGTCGGGGGAAAAGGACTTAAGGAAGCTCCATGATGAAGGAGAGCTCGACAAGGATGCATTGCACCTTATGTACCCGAGTGGTGAGCATGCCAACTATGGGAGGGTAAAGAATCTCTACACCTACTATGCTGCACTCAATTGGCTCCTTAGGGTGTCTATTACACCTAGAGATGGAAACCCCTCTGAGATTACAAAGTTTCAGAAAAACTTGATGATTGCTTTGGGGTCGGGGGCTCCGGAATTTAGTGTTGGGGATTTCATTTGGCAAGAAATCAAGCATCTATCTGAGGACCCCAAAAAGATTTGCAGCTATAGCCCCTATATCATGTATATGATTGAAAAGGTTGCAAAGAAGGAGTTTCCGAAAAATTTGACACACAAGCCCTTGAAGCTCAATCCTAGCAAAAATCCTCGGCTTCAATCCCCTAGAGTTGAGCAAGCTCCTGGACATGAGGAAGGAATTTTTGAGGAGGGCACACTTCAGCCAGATCAGCCACAGGAAGGGGCTCAGGCCGTCACCGGTCTGACCGGTGGGGTGGCTGGGAGCATGGCAGACCTCGTAGGTCCACCTCCCCTTTACGAAAATTTCTCAATTTCATATTTAGGATGTGCAAGAGCCAGCATGACATCCAAGTTGAGCAACAAAGGTCTAAAAGGGCGAATAAGCAAATGAGGGACATAATGAAGTTAATGCACAATGCTCAAGAGTTTCAACCACCTCGCTCTCCACCATCTCCCGAGTCTCCACAGGTTGAGATACCATCCTTTGAGGATAGGATGAGAGGATGGGCCAACTCCGACATGCTTAATCAATATGGGCCCATGTTCTTGGAGTCTGAGCAAGGGAAAGGATCTTCTTCATCGGCTCCTCCTCCACCTCCACCGTTTGCACCTCCTCCTCCGAATGTGGCAGGTTCATCTCACTTCATGGAAGAAGAGCAAGCACCTCCACCTCCTCCACCTCACGAGCAAGGACAAGATTGGGGCGCTCGCTTCTCCACCGAGATCTTTGGCTACAATCAATGCCATCAGGGTGGTGCTGCTATCTGGACAGCAAGGACAGGGAGCACGGTGATGATCATATCTCAGGAATCATAGCTGGTATGGCTGAGAAATTTAATGGAGACGTGTGCAGGTACACAAGACATGTTTTGGTAAAAGGATTCGATCATCAGAGCACTAGATCGGTAGGGAACGCAATGCCAACCGGGGCCTGGATGGCTGGCCGCGAGGACAACGACATGATTCAAGGAGAAACAACACTGGAGCTCGATAGGGTTCGATCTAAGGACTATGAATCTCTGATAGAAAATACGTAACAGAAATTTTAAGTGTTAGGGGGCCTCACTTTGGGTGGCTGATGGGGTTGAAGACGAACATGGTGACGACAAGAGGCAGGAAGAGTCGACGACGATGATGGGGTGGAGCGGCCTGCCCACGTCTCAGCAGGGACTGCTGGGGATCCCTCCATGGGCCAGCGATGTGAGAAGATGTGAAGGAGGAGCGTGCCACAAGAGAGGATCAAAGGGGGCGGGCTCCTTACCAGCGACGACGAAGGGAAGGACAGGGCGACGTCCGGCAGGGAGGAAACCACTTCCTGCATTGATCAGAGGAGGCATACGATGACGGTCTTCTCCAAACTATTGATTGGAGCCACGAGGGGTGGAGTGCAACGGCATAACAGAATCACAACGATGAGGGCATTCCGTTTTGGTGGAGAATATGGAGAGGGAGGGGTGGATTTGGAGGGGGGCAGCCTTGGACAGGAGTGGGGGAGGAGGTAGCCATGGGGGTTTCTGTCTTCCTCCTCGTGATCTGATCTGAGGGGAGAATGAGAGGAAAGGGGAGGGCGCCAATAAAGGAAGTGGGCTGGGTACTTGTTGTTTTTGACGTGATGGTGGACGTGTGCTGTCCAGGTTCACGTATGGCAGAGATGGAAGGGGAGGGCGACAGGAGAGAAGCGCTGGTTGCTGCGTGAAAGAGGGTGGAGGCGTCGTGAGGGGTAGGAGGGGTCTTGTGTGACAACCCCATCCAAGATAATTCCGTACTATCGCCTAAACCATTCCATTTGGTCATTAAGCGATAATAAAGAATCATCTTGTTGAGTGTTGCCGGGTTAACGCCTGGTAAATTACTTGACAACACAGAGAAGATCAAACGTATGCATTAAAACTCTCACGAAGGAGAGTCCAGAGTGCGTTACAAATTAAGATCAAATTCCCCGTAGGGTCCATTATTACGAACATAGTTCTTTTGACATGAAAGTAAATAGTTCAGAGTTTATTGAAAACAGCGGAAGATAACTAATCGGTACGATCACATCAGAGGAGGCCTATCCAAGATGCAATCACTCGTCGTCATCCACCCAATTCAGCTCCCAGCCGGGTGGAAGTTCTCCGGGCCACACATCACATGCATTACCTGGAAACAACATTTATGAAGCAAGGCTGAGTATGCTAATACTCAGCAAGTCTTACCCGTCTAAAAGAAAGACTTTACCTCTAATCATGCATGGATTTTGACTAGTGGGTTTGGTTGCCAAAAAGCTACTAAATAGTGAATCCTTACTTTCACATTTTAGCTCATGTTCTAGTAGGAGTGATCATTACTAGATAAACAACTATTGCAATCAAAGTTGTACAAACAATTAATCAATAATAATCTCCACAAAATTCCATCATAAAGGGATATCATGGCCAGTAGATTAAGTAGACTCAGATAACAGCGAGAGGCCGACAATCGATTGATTTGAAACCTTGCAAGGTGGACCTAAACACACGGGAGGTGTCCTCACTAAGAGTTCACCAACCAGGTGGTTCCCGTCATTCCTCGGTTTGGGGATAATAGCTCACAGTCTTAAGTACAAGGTTTATCTAGGCTACGCCACTAAGGTCACCCAGCCTCACGCATGCACTCGGGTGGTGAGCCCGGGGCCGCAACCCTAAGAGTAGTGATAGTAAAACCTCGTACCGCCTCATTTAGGTACTAGGCTTATCGTGCCCATTTCCGATAAGTGTTTAGTACTTTCAAACACTTAACCAACGAAGCCATTGGACCGGAGCCCAAATCCCATGCTCTTACCACATGAGCAATTCATTTAAACATATGGGGATTCCATCAAGGAGATCCTATTCTCGCGAGTAACGAACCTCACTCGACTTGTACCGGATCCTTAAAGCATAGCAACTAGCAACCTAACATGCTAGTAAAAGATCATTGGTACTTAAGAATCATGCAACTAGGGTTTCAATTCAATTCCTGAATGTAAATGCACATAAGATAGCAATGATAAGTTCAGAAACTTGAAAGTAAACACATGGGTTAATGATTAAACCAGGGCTTGCCTTCGTCAGCACATGCAGTCCCACAAACTTCCGGACTTTGGTTCGGGTCTTACTTTACGGTCACGTAATGCACGTCTCCTCCTGCTCCCTCATCCTCGTCAGCCTGCACAAGCGTATAGCTAACGTCGGGGACTTCTACACAGAGGATGCAAATGCAAGACTTAACTGGCAGATTGAGTTAATTCATCACAAAACCACAATTGATAACCAGGGGGTCCATGGTTGACCACATTCACCTAGATAAAGATACATTCAGCATACTCTTCCTATATAGGAATATTTTATGGTGCTTTATTAGCTAGACTCATTTATAGTGACTGAGTACGTACAAAAGATAAATTAATTTAGTTTAATTATCAACCAGTAGCAAACAGCCACAAGAATTCCATGGTTGGCCATATTCACTTTAACAAAAGCATCTAAACATTTACTCATTTAAAGATAAACACAAAAGACTATATAACACTCTCATGATACTCTTCCTATATAGGAATATTTTATGGTGCTTTATTAGCTAGACTCATTTATAGTGACTGAGTACATACAAAAGATAAATTAATTTAGTTTAATTATCAACCAGTAGCAAACAGCCACAAGAATTCCATGGTTGGCCATATTCACTTTAACAAAAGCATCTAAACATTTACTCATTTAAAGATAAACACAAAAGACTATATAACACTCTCATGATGGTGATTGTGTACATATATAAAAGAATATTTACTTTAACTGCAAGTCAGCAAGGAAAGTTACTTTTGTGCCACAAATTACTTTCTTAACCCATTTATATAACCTATGCCCAAAAGAATTGGTCTTTCCTATTTTTTCCCTCACTAGATTAATCTAGTTTGCAACCTTTTAATCCACCAATCATACTTCAAACTTGCCCCACAGTACCCACTGGTCCTACTGACCAGGAAACACCTATTTGGACAGCAAGCATCAAGTTTGATCCACTGCACCCTAAATGCACACAAATAAAGACATTTCTAGCTAGCATTTAAAGAATTAATGCATATAAAAATAAATATAACAGCAATGAAGCCAAACTTTCTCCTACACATGCTCTGGCCTAAAAAAAGCCCAAAGAACCAATAAACACACTTGTAGCTATCATGGATCTTGGTATGCACATTTATTAATAAAAACAAGCATATATTTGGAATTAATATTTCTGGTAGAGATAAAATCAGGGTAAATTCACCAGAGGTGCATTTTAGCATAACATGACAATATCCAAAAGTAGGGCTCAAAAATAATTACATTTTAAGCTACAAAAATCATCTAGACAGATTTGAAAAAAATCACAAGATAATTTATATAAAAAGATTCCTTTAGTAACTTTGTGTAAATTTTGGCACAGAACCTACACATGCTAGTATCTACACCATATCCAAAATCTAGCTCAAGATCATGTATGGATTTTGCAGAATAAGAGATCTAGGTATTTCACATTTCAATTTTTTCAAACAAAAACTAAAGCTCAAAAGTATATACATGATTTGCAAAAGTGGTAGTTCTAGTTACACAGAACACAACAAAATTGGGTTTGATATTTTTGTATTTATCTACGAATTGATATGGAATTTAGAAATCACTGGATCAATTCACAAAACTGAAAAGAATCTATTAGCACTCAGCCCCTTGAGACTTTTGAACTCTTCACAAAAAGGTCCTTGGATTTAGCGCTGGGGTCCTTAAAAGACTGAAATCATCACGGGCGTACCCTCCCGCCACGGAGAGGGCTCACCGGTGGCGATAGCCGGCCGGACTTGGGCAACAAACGCGGGGGTCCCTAGTTGCTCACCTGTGATCAATTGGTGGCGCAAGTGGGGTCGGAGTGGCCTCCAGCGATGGCCGGCAGCGAGGCAGTGGTGGCGCGGCCACCGCGGCTCGGTCTCCAGCGCAATGCAAGCGAGGCTAGGCCATCCTGTGTGCGTGGAAGCTCGAGTGGGTGCTAGGGAGAAGCTTAGGGTCGCTGGTTGGCAGAAAGTGCGAGGGGAGTAGCAAGATCGTCGGCGGCACCAATGGCGGACGGCGGCGGGCTGCAGAGCTGCTCGGGTGCGCGAGGAAAAAGAAACGGGGAGTTTTATAAGCGCGTAGAGGCGGTTTTGCCTCACCGTCGTGTCCTACAAGAACTCCAGCATGGGCATAGAGCGGCGGCGACGTGCGGCGGAAGCCGACGGCCAATGGGGAATGGAGGTTCCCCCGCCGGCGAGTGCGCACCGGCCGCGTGGAACCAGCCTAGGCCTCCACGCAAGCGTCACGACCTCTAGTGCATAGTGTCGTCGGCACGGGCCTCAGACGGCTGGGTTTTCTGGTGCCTCGGCGTGCGCGCGTGAGCCGGGTACGGCGCGGCCGATGTGGCGGCGCACGGGCGACGTCATGCGCGGGAGCACCGACATTCAAGCACAGTTTCATTTAGCCCTTTTCAAACTGAATTTTCTCCAAAAATTCAAACAGGAGTGCTCCAAACTTTGAATACCAAAGTTGTTAAGCAAGTTACCCTCTTCAATAATGCCAAAGGCTCGATAGGGTTTTACTCACTAGTTTGAGCAGGAACGTCAATGCAAAACAGCCAAAAACTCAGCGCCTGTGAACAGTGATTCAGTGCCTTAATTTGCATTTTTCACAAGCTTGCACTCCAAACTAGCAATGCCACTCAATAGAGAAGTTGTGTGCCTTGAAATTCTGCACATTTTCCTCATTGGGCGATTTTTAGGTGTTTATTGAAATTTTGGAGAACGTGCAAAAGTTCCAGATTGGCACAAGGAGGTCAAAGGGAACACCAGGGTTTTAGGCTAGGGTTTTTACCAGGAGTTGATCTAGGGTTCTCAAGAGTAGTTAGGGGAGTAGTTAAGAGTGTCATTAGAACAAATCACTACTAAGCAAAACACGGGGTGTTACATCTCGTGAGGGAGAGGGGGGAGGGGAGGGAGGGTGACATGAGCGAGAGAGAGTTTGGGTCGGCTAGGTGGGAGAGAGATGTGGAAGAGTTGGGCTTTGCCCTGTGGTTATAAAAGAAGTGTGGATAGGAATGAGACTCGACCCATTAGCGTAGAGTAGAGGGTTTTGGGCTGCTGAAAAATGGGTGTGTGAGAGAGAAAGGGAGCTTGTTGACATGAACTTTGGGTCACATGGGGTTCGATTTGGATGGTCGAAGCAAGAGAGGGTAAGGAAGACTTGGCTCTGATATTAATTATTGATTCTCGGATAGATGATAAAGAATGATTAGATGAAACTCGACATGGATAGAAATTGTGATTAAGTGTGAGGAGAAAATGGAAGTGGTTTATCTACGATTTGATAGAGTTTTCAAGGGACGAGGATAGAAAGGTTAACTCAAGAGAAAAGAAAAAGAGAAAAGATGGAGTGTGACAGCCATGGTTGATCGAAGTGTTTGGATAGGGTTCGAATTAGGGTTTAAGATTGTTTCAAGATCGAATCGGAACCTAGGCGTGTTTGAAAACACTTTTAAAACTATTTTAGCACTCAAAACACTATGCAACCAGCATGAATGCAACAAACAAATTTATAACCTTTGAATGTTTAATTTGTGTTTAGAAACTATTTTGTTTTCAAAAGGTTACACACACATACTTTCTAACTTAATTCTAACAAGTTTTATTAAAAAGGTTAAAAATCCTAGCAAAACTTGAACTAGGGTGCTACAGTGCGTAACCATATCAAACGCCTGTCTCAAATGGAACCATAATTGGAATACCTTGAGCTACTAAAGTATTCCCACCAAATCGGCTAGAAGCAGCCTCAACGGGAGGAATAGTAACTATTGGTTCCAGAGACGAGGGAAAAGGCACCATAGCGCTAGCACCGGTCTGACCGGTCGGACCCATCGGTCAGACCGGTCTTTTCTGACCAAACGACGGCGGTGGTGATTGTCCCACAAAATAATTCAACGACATACTTTATTGAGGATTAATTGTTTATGCAACCAATGAATTAATAGGTGGGGTCTGAGGTGCTACAATTTTAGAACCAGATGCAATATTATCATCAGCCTCTGCTCGTTTACCGAGAGTCTTATCTACCATGTTTTGCTTATTTTCAATCATCGATAAACGAAAGCTATCCATAACAGTAGTAAGATCATTACAGGTAACAAAAGAGGATGGAGACAACGATGTGCTCACATTGGGTGGTACCGCAGGCGGTGGAGTGTCGATGGTAACGTCCTTGATCTTCTTAACCTTGCCTTCATGATTCTTCTTGAAGTGCAACAAGTAGTGAAGTCCTTGATCTTCTTCACCTCGTTCTCAGCCTTCTCCTTCATGAGCTTTTCTACTTCTTGGTGATCTCGTTCAGCCCTTTGCTTCATGAAGTCCTCAATGTCTTGACGATCTTCAGTTGAGAGCTCTTCATCTGTGAAGTCGATGATGTTGTTTTTGTCTATCTCACACTGAGACATGTCGCCGGAGTTGAATAGATCAGTTAAGATAGCCAGATCTACGCTCCCCAGTGGAGTCGCCAATGTAATGACACCTTTTGGAACCAACAGCACGCAAAGGCAGCTATTGCGGCGCCTCTGCGTCAACACCGGTCAGACCGATGAGGTAGACCTATCAAACCGGTCACCGAGAGATTCCGGCGGTAGACCACCGAATGTCGCCCGGGCAGGATCCAATCAGGGAGACGCACGTAGGGTTACTCTAGGGTCGGAAAGGCCACCTATAACACCTTCAGATGTCATGGAGACGAAGGAAGAACAACAAGTTGTAGATTGGAAGAGTTGGGAAGTGGTACAAGTAAATACGAGACAATAAAAGGTAAATATATTTGATCGATTGGATGATAAACCTCAATCGGCCGTGACCCTTTATATTTATAGGTTTGGGAGGTCTTGCCCCACACGGAAATCCTTTTACAAGCCTAATCTATCATGACTCCTCAATTCGGCTTGTAATCAGGGAGGCACCAGTCTGGTCGGTGAAGGGCACCGGTCAGACCGGTGCACCCGATGTGTAGATCTTGGAGAAGTCATATCTCGCTCATCCGGACTCCGATTTGGATGTTCCACGTATGGATTTTGATCTACTCGACGAGACCTATCCAATGGTGAATTCCAAATAGAATTTCATGGACTTTGACCACACTGGTCTGACTGGTAGGGCTTATAGGTCCGACCGGACAGATGAGACCTACCAATTTTGGGTGCGAACAAGTCCATGATCAGTGACTTTTGTGATTGATGGTTGTACTCTCATATAATCATTTTACCTAGCGGCCCTTTGACACCAAAATTAATTTTAATGGCGCATTGATCATTACCTTTTCCAAGAAATTACTCATCTTATTAATGATGCTGTCAGATGGTGAGATCTGGACAGCCCACTGGGGTGTTAATCCCTGTGGTTTAGTTGTTCGGCGGGGAGGAGTCTAAGGCTAAAAACTTGAAGGTCGCACATGAGTACTCTGAACACAGAGAAGACGACAAGTTTATACTGGTTCGGGCCTCCGGAGAG
The DNA here is from genome assembly GCA_947561735.1 of Cenchrus americanus. NCBI lineage: Eukaryota > Viridiplantae > Streptophyta > Magnoliopsida > Poales > Poaceae > Cenchrus > Cenchrus americanus. The sequence goes on from OX387240.1 coordinate 142,569,047, forward strand.
TGAAACCCTACGTCCAGTTGTTGGTGAAGATTGCTTGGGGGTTGCGGGATTGATTACAAGGGGTCGCCTCGTCCGCCTTATATTGGCCAATGGATGAGGTCGGTTCCCAGACTCCTGGTTGATTACGACCAGGAGACCTAAGTCTAGATTACACGTCTTGCTATATCCCGTCGATCTGCTTTAGGCGAAGTCCACCGAGGTCTTGTCTTGTACGCCGAGTCTTGAGGTCATGCCGAATGAGGTCATCTGGGGAATCTTCTGGAAGGTCTTCAGGAGGTCATGTGGGCTGCCAACTAGGTTAGTTGGGCCCAGTGACAGGTCGGCGTGTCTTCTGGTAGGCCAGACCTACTTGTCAGGGACGGCCGTGAGCCTGGTCGGTGGGGACCCAGGTGTACCCATGTCTCACAAGCCCCCGAGCGAGGTGTAGGCGCAGTGACCTTATAAAGGTCATGACGAAGACGTAGAGCTATCGACAGGACGAATAGCATGCATGTTAGTCCAAAAAAAAGAAAAGAATAGTTTAGCTTAGCAGCTGACCTGTGTAAAGTCTTTGCCGAACAAAGGGAGGTCAAGTGACAACCTATAAGAAGCAGGCTTCCAATAGATCGAAACGACGACGAAAAAATTCCGAGGGCATCGGAGATGCACTCTTGAGTAGTAACCGAGCATCGTGGCGGGCAGGATGGCCGGTATGATGGTCCAGAAAGGATGAAGAGAAAAAAGGGTAGGTCGAGTAACGACATCGTGAGAAACAGGTTTCCCAACAGGCAAGATGGCGTCGAAGGCGCACTCGTAGAGTAGTCCCCGAGCATTGAAGCACGCAGCATGGCTTGTTTGATGCTCCAAAAAGAGAATAAAATTGGGTCATGGTCTTGATCGGACGAAGTGTAGAGACACCCAGATCTCCGAGCATAGCTGCAAGGAGTCTGGCAGGGCCGACCTCAAGGTGGCCTTTGTAGGAGTGCCGACCTCAAAGAGGCCTCAATCAATGACGTCCAGTATCCGAGGATACCCAGCAGAATCTTGAAAGGTGAGTCGATTTTAAATGTATGGAGTGTAGAGACACCCAGATGTCCTGGATGGCTGCAAGGAGTCAGGCAGAGCCACTCGAGGCATGCTGACCTTAGGAAGGTCTCAAATCCAAGCGCCCAAGTACCCGGAAGTACTTGGCAGGGCCATCAGGCGCGCACCCCCCAGTGAGGCCTTCATTCCCGACGTAAAATCCTTGTTGTCCAGAGCAGGCTGGCAGGGCTACGAGAGCACACCGACCTCAGAAGGTCACGCATCCGAGGCGCCCAACTAGGTTGGCAGGGCCGTAGTCATACCAGGATACCTAGGTATTAAGGCACGCCGACCTCATGGAGGTCGTTTTGGTGTCCAACGACCAACATAGCTGCTAGCCATCCAGCGAGGCCATGATACTAAGGTACTGACGACCTCAACAATAGGCACACCGACCACGGAGGCCCGATGAAAATTGTAGATCTCCATGATACTTCTGATCTCCATGGTACTTGTAGGTCTCCAGGCGCCCAGAAGGATCTAGCAGAGTAGCTAGGCACGCCTACCTCGGAAGTTCTTCAATCGAACCTACGACCATTCTGCTTAGGAAACAAAAATATAGGCTGATTGGAGTAGGTAGCTGATTCTCCCGCCACGCCGCCATGAAATCGACTAGCACCTGCGACTTGATGGCTGTGCGTGGCTTGAAGTCAATGGTGAGGGCGCCGAGCTCGACAGCCCACTTGGAGATTCTTCCAGTAGCATCTTCGTTCTGTAGGATGTCGCCGAGCGGGTAGTCAGTGACGACGGAGATTGAGTACTCCTGGAAGTAGTGTCGTAGCTTCCGCGAGGTGATGAGTACTGCATACAAGAGCTTCTGCACAGGCTGATAGCGTGCCTTGGACTCTGACAGGACCTCGCCGACGAAGTAGACTGGGCGCTGGACCGGGTAGGCGTGGCCGTCTTCCTGCCGCTCGACGATGATGGAAGTACTGACCACATGAGTAGTCGCAGCGAGGTAGAGCAGTAGCTGCTCGCCTTTGTGAGGAGCTGTGAGGACCGGTGGCTTCGATAGGAAGTCCTTGAGCTGGGCAAGGGCTTGATCCGCCTCTGGAGTCCACACGAACTTCTCTTGGTGCTTGAGTAGTTTGAAGAAGGGGAGCCCCCATTCTCCAAGCTTCGAGATGAATCTGTTCAATGACGCCATGCACTCGGTCAGCTTCTGGACGTCTTTGATGCACGTGGGAGCTTTCATGCTGGTGATGGCGGAGATCTTCTCGGGGTTGGCTTCGATGCCGTGTTGGCTGATGATGAAGCCAAGTAGTTTGCCCGAAGGTACGCCGAAGACGCACTTGTTCGGGTTGAGCTTCCGGTGGTACTCGCGCGAGAGATGCGAAAGTCTCTTCAAGGTCGTCGATGAGGGTACTGGAGTTTCTGGTCTTGACGACCACGTCATCCACGTGGCTTCGACGTTCTTGTTGAGTTGCTTCTTGAAGCAGTCCTGGATAGCTCGTTGGTAGGTGGCGCTGGCGTGCTTCAACCCGAAGGACATGGTCGTGTAGCAGTACGCGCCAAATGGGGTGATGAACGCGGTCTTCTCCTGGTCTTCTTCCTTGATCACGATCTGGTGGTACCCGGAGTAGCGATCGAGGAAGCGAAGCGGTCGCGGCCCGCCGTGGAGTCGATGACTTGATCAATCAGCGGTAACCCGAAGGGGTCCTTGGGGCAGTGCTTGTTGAGGTCGGTGTAGTCGACGCACATCCTCCACTCGTTCGAGTTCTTCTTGCGGACGAGGACAGGGTTGGCGAGCCACTCAAGATGGAAGACTTCTTTGATGAAGCCAGCTGCGAGTAGTTCCTTCTTGATGGCATCCCGTCTGTCGTCGGCAAAGCGTCGGAGGTGTTGTCGCTTGGGGTGGCCTTAGGATCGACTTTGAGGCAGTGCTCAATCAACTCCCTGGGCACTCTTGGCATGTCCGCTGGCGTCCACGCGAAGATGTCGCGGTTAGCCCGGATGAAGTTGATGAGCGCGTCTTCCTATTTGGGGTCGAGGCCCGCCCCGATGGTGGTGGTCTTGCTGGGGTCGCCAGTTCCGAGGTCGATCGTCTTGACTAGAACCTCCTCAGGTGGCTGAGGCTTGTTGGCATTGTCAGACTTCTCCGGGATGTCGAGTTCACTTCTAGCAAGCTTCTTCGACGCAGCGTAGACCTCCATCATAGCGTTGGGTACTTGATTTGTAGAGGCGATCTCCACGGCTTCTGTATCGCAGTCGTGGGAGATCCTCACGTCCCCTTGAAGAGAGAGTACACCCGCTGGGCTTGGCATCTTGAGTACCAAGTAGGTGTAGTGGGGCACCGCCATGAACTTGGCGATGGCCGGTCTGCCGAGGATGGCATGGTAGGAAGTCTCGAAGTCCGCGACCTTGAACTTGATGTACTCGGTACGGTAGTTGTCCCGAGATTCCCCGAAGGTAACTGGCAGGACCACTGAGCCCAGTGGGATAGCCGCGTTACCGGGGACGATGCCGTAGAAGGGCGTGTTGCTCTTAGTGAGCATGTGGGTGATGTCGAGCTTCATCTTCTTCAAGGTCTTGGTCAAAAGGACGTTGAGCCCGCTTCCACCGTCGATGAGGACCTTGTTGAGCTTGGTGCCCGCGACCACCGGCTTCAGGACGAGGGGGAACCGTCCTGGTTCGGAGAAGCTGGCCCATTGATCCGCGCGGGAGAAGGTAATGGGTACCTCCGACCACCTGAGTGGGGTCGGAACCGCTGGTTCAATGCTCATGACTTCTCGACGGGTAGCCTTTTGTTCCCGTCTGCTGGGTAGTCCACCGAAGAGGACGTTGACGGTCTTGTCGGGTTTCTGGAAGTCGTTGTTATCTCTGTCGTTCTTCTTCTTGCCCTTTTTGTCGTGAGGGTGCGGTGGCTCTGGAGTACTCTTGAGTGCATGCCTGAGTTGGTAGCACTGCTTGGTGGTGTGGTTGCCGTTCAGATGCCACGGGCACTTCTCCTTTAGCAAGTCTTTGAAGCCGCCGGAGTTCTTCTTCGAGTTCTCCTTCGCAGGGCGCTGGATAGCCGCGACAGTATTGTCTGGCTTGCGCTTGCGGTTGGGACCCGAGTGGTTGTTGTTGTTGTTGTTGCGACCGCCTTGGTTCCCGTTGTTGCCGCTGCCGCCACCCGTGTTCTGCTTGTTCTTGCCACGGATGGCATCGTACTTGGCATTGGCCTTGTCTTCTTCATCCGCCTAAGACGTGATCATGTCCTTGAGTTGGGGGATGGACTTGGGGCGACGACGACCGAAGTCTTCAAAGGTGCGGCGGTGGTAGAGGTCATCTTGGAAGAGGTCGATGACCTCCTTGTCGGTGACGTCGACTACGGTAGCGCGCTTGTCGAAGAAGCGGCGCATGTACTTGCGGAGGGCTCGCCTGGTTCCTGCTTGACCACGCTAGGTCCATGCGAGTACCCGATCGGCCCATGGCGCCCGCGAAGTTGCTGGTGAACTGCTCCTTCAGCTGGTCCCACTTGTCGATCGAGTGCTTGTCCAGCGACTCGATCCATGTGAGTCGAGCTTGGTCCTGGCAGAAGGGGAAGTAGAGGAACTTGGTGTCGTTGTTGCCGCCAGCGTTCTCGATGGAGAGGGAGTAGCACCTGAGCCACTGGATGGGGTCCTGCTTCACGTCGTACTTCGTGATCCCCAAAGGTTTGAACTTGTCAGGGAGGACCAAGTTGCGAAGTCGAGGTGAGAAGGCGGGGAAGCCGTCGTTGTCGCCTGCAGTGGTTGACTTCTTCCGCCGCAGCTCCTCAATCTTCTGGCGGGTGTCGTAGCCGCCCTGTGAGGCACCAGAGGCGTGGCTGTTCGTGTGGCCACGGCCGGTGCGGCCGCCGCCGCCGCCGGCCCTCCTGTTGGCTCCATGGTTGGAGCTTCCGTCGTCGCCGCCGCCGCCGCCAGGGTCGTGGCCGCCGCCGGCGGCGGGAGCACGGTGAGGGACGACCTCGCGGTTGTTGTTGCCTCCCTGTGGAGGTCCGCCGACGTTTGAGCGAGTACGGTTGGGCTGAGTTGGGAGCTCAGCTCGAGTACGATTGGGACCGAGGTTGGCGCGGTGCACAGGCGGGAGGAGGCTGGTTGACCCTGTTGTCGACCCGCATGAAGTAGGCGTCTTCAGCGAACTTGGCGATGACCTCCCCGACGCGAATTCCCTGGGCCTGGCGTGCGATCGCTGTGATCGACATGAGGCATTGCTCAGGGGTAGTGTGTACTCTACTCTCGACCGCCTCGAGAGCTTCTGCGAGGTTGGGGATGGGGAGGTTGTCCCAGAGATGTCGGCGTCGTTCGCTGCGCTTCCTGTTGCGCTCGCGTCGAGCGTCTCTGTTGGCGAGGGTCTCTTCTGCTGGTGCATCGGCAGACAGCTCGTCGGAGGAGATGTCTTCAATGTACCTGTCTTGAGCTGTCCCTGAAGGTCCTGGAGTGTCGCCAGCAGCCATGAAGACTTGGCGGTCAGGGGTGCCGAGGCTGGACTCAGAAGCCACCACCTCAGTTGGGGTGTTCGAGTCAGCTCGGGCAAGTGGTGTTCCCTCCTAGAACGGGAGCGAGTCGATGTAGGCGACGTAGCGTGAGTCTCCGCTTATCAGGTCAGCGGGCTTGCGGTCTGGCCAGTGTGGATGTCATAACCAGCCCAGAGGCCGGCCCTGATAAGGGATGCTCAGTAGAGTTGTCCTCAGACTCGGGATCCTCTGGGTCCGACCCGAAGTCGAACTCGTATGCGGAATCCGAGTAGAACCCGGAGAGGGGGTTGGAGTCCGAAGCGTGGCCGGGGGCGGTGTCGGAGTCCGAATTGTACTCGGGTACGGGTTCCTTGCCGGCCCGGCGCGAAGAAGGAGCCTCCGTGCGGGCCCGGCTGAGGATGCGGGGACCACGCGCGGAGCGCTCACGGGGTGAGGGGACCACATGCGATGGCTGAGCCGCCGGCTCGCATGCGATAGCCCATGGAGACGTCGAGTTCGAGTTGGAAGCGGACTCGAGCTCGAAGTCGGCGTGGTGGTTGAAGAGCGAAATTTCGCCGAACTTGCCGGCGAGTTCGCCTGTGACAACTTCAGGGAGCGTCACGAAGCCGGTCTTCGGGTTGGGCGGCATGGTGAGGCGGCCGGGAAAGATCTCGCGCCGTCGGCGGTGCGGACCCGGGCGCCGAACATGAAGGTGTCGCCGCGGTTGAAGGCGGCGGTTGGCTTGAAGTAGACGGGAGCCGTCGAGTTCGCCATGTGATCTCGGGCGAGAGCCCCTACCTGGCGCGCCCGGCGTTGGTGTTTTAGACCGGCAACCTACTAAGGGGAGTACCCGAAGTAGATGAATGTGGCCTCGCCGAGATCGGTAACTCGAAGGAAGAGACACGTGGCACACAATTTAGACGAGGTTCGGGCAACGAGGTGCGTAATACCCTACGTCCTGTATGCTGCGTAGCTCTGGATTGATTGGGCACGATTACAAGATGGTGTAATTGTGCACCGTGAGATGAGATTGGATCCTAGAGAAAGGTCCCTGCCTCACCTTATATAGTCCTGGAGGCAGGGTTACAAGTCGGAGTAGGGAGAGAGTACTAGTCGAGTACGTCTAGGAGTCTTCCATACAACGTGGGACATGTACAGCTTCCTAACCGAGTACTTCTCCTCTGTAGTCCTTGTGCTCCACGCCATCAGGTGTCGTGTAGCGCAAGCCGGGTAGTCCCAGGGGCCCACCGAGTAGTCGGTCCTGGTACCCACCGAGGTAGTGGGCCCAGGGAGGTCCATACGACAGCAGGGCCATAGCGGGTGCAGCAGGACGCAGAGCCTAGCGAGTGCAAATAAAGACATCAGGTCGTAGAGGAAGGCCGTGGAATTGTCGTCGAAAAGGGGACTAAATTAGGTGCGGAGCCATCTGACACAGGGTCAGGTTTTGTCTTGTAGCGTAGACTGGAGGGTCACGGGTCAACAATGGTCGGAGATGCTCTTGACACCAAGAAACGACAAACTGCCCACTGAACGAGGGGGTTAGTGTAGCCATGTGACCTTTGCGGCGGGGACTCATGCATCATTGATGTGCAAACGACAACGACGTCGTGAGTCAGAAAGAGTAATATCGTCGCCTTTAATGATGCACATGCTACAGGTCCCATTATCACGTGGTGACAGTGTCATTGCCTCACCAGCAACCAAGGGCGTGGCTTCAGCTATAAATAGCACGCTTGGGGCTGAAGGGGGGGCAAGCTCCGAGCGCCATTGAGCTATGATGCCGCAGTGTAGTACTCCCATCATGCCGCTAGCATGTGTTCGTCTGCCAGATTGTAGAGCTTTGTTCTTGTAGATGCTTGGAGCTAGGAGAATTCTCGCGAAGTGTAGGCAACATCTCCATCCTTTGAGCCCAGCCTCTGCGTAGTATGAGGCGGAGTTTGGAGGTGCTGCTGTTCGAGCTAGAGCTATAGCATGACGTCTCTAGTGAACACTGGGAGCTCACCAGGGCTTGGTTTTCAACGCTGAAGAGCAAGCTCATGTCTCCATTCCAATAGTTGGAGCCGAGCGTGCCTTAGATTACCTGATGTCCTGCAGTTGGCTCCCGCAAGGCCACCATCAAGGTCCTGGTGCTAGGAGAAGTCTCGCGATGTACTCTGCTCCGGCAAAGTAGGTCGTGGTAACTGCTCTAGATAGCCCATGCCTTGTAGTATATTTATTTTGTGTGTCACGTTCTGGATCCAGTGAGGTCGCAGGCGACTTGTGTACCTTCGGATTCTGGATCCAATGAGGTCGTAGGTAGATAGGTACCCTGGGGTAATCCATGTAATGTTCGCTCTCTTCTGTCATGTACTTGGTCAATTTGGCAAAATGATTTGCCAAAGACTTTCCTATATTAATGTGACGTGGGGGCTTGTGAAATGATTTGCCATCAGGATGACCTGATGTTGTCTTTTTGGCTGACGACCTAAACTCAGATTTAGGTCGTAGTGAAAAATCCGCATGGATCTTCGCGCGAAGTTCTCGGGATTGAGCCGTTGAGGCGCATTGTACGGTGGAAGGAACCGCAACGGATAGATTCGGTGGACCCCCTATAAATAGGATGGCCCGGGGCGGGGTTGACCCCATTCCCCTTCGTCTTCCTTCGTCGTAGTTGCTGTCGCTTTCACTACTGTCACTTTCTCTCTCTCTTGCGCCGTAGTGATCTTGTGACCGCCGCGCCCTTGCGCCCGCCCGTCTAGTTCCAACTCTTGCTAGACCCGAGCCAGCGCCGCCGCTCCATGCCGTGCTTCTCTGGCGTATGCGCATTAAGACCACATGCCACATTAGATCCAACTCAAACCCTAGCGGTGAGATGGCAACAGAGGGAGCTTCCATCCCAGAACCGCAAGCGGCGTGGGTCCGGTCGACGACGAGAGAGGCCAAGATTCAGTCGCTGGTGGATCGTGGGCTGCTTTGGCCGAAGGCGGAGGTGGAGTGGAGGGCTACCGCCGGGGAAGAGTTCCCGAGCAAGGACGTCAAGGAGCAGGTCGTCTTCGCCTCCTTCGAGCTCGGCTTCAACCTCCCGACGGTTGACTTCTTCCGTCGGCTCTTGTACTACTACCAGCTAGTGCTGGTACACCTCGTCCCTAACTCCATAACTGTAGTTTCCACTTTCATTCATTTCTGTGAGGCGTATCTGAGGATATCGCCTCACTTCTTGTTTTTTTTTGAGGAAAATACTGTGGGGGAGTTCCCCACAGCTCAGAAAAACTTAATTAAACCAAAAGGAGTATATGTACAAGCAGTAACCAGAGGGAAAGAGAGGGAGGAGGGAGGCTACCATAACATTAAGAGATACTCTCCAAGAACGAATTAAAAGAAGCCTGCCTATCACTCTTCACTCTCACGATGTGAAGAAGACCCTGAGCTTTAAACTTCCTAACCCAAGTGCTAACAGAAGCTAAACCATTATCGAAGATCACGGCATTTACGAGATTCCGGATCTCCCAACTTGCTATGACGAAGGCCTCCATGAAGAACTCTAGGGAAGACATCCGAAAAGCTTGAAGAACCCTTTCATCAATCGGTAGGTTCATGTTCCAGCTGATGCCAAGTTTTGCCCAACAACCGAGAGCAAACACACAGGAAAAGAAAAGATGATCAATGTCTTCCTCCTCATTAGCAGTACATAAGACGCAGCAAGCATTGGGTTGCACATTGTAGTTCTTCCGTAAAAGCATAGTCCTTGTATTTAAACGATCCACCAGGACTAACCATATAAAGAATTTGAGCTTTGTTTATACACTTGGACTTCCGGATTAGCGTGAAGATCCGAGAAGAGTGAAAGTTCTCAAACACCATTCGATAATACCTTCTAGAGGTGTAATTTTGGTTTCCCCAAGCGAAAGACCAAGAATCATGTTCAATCGGATTTAATTCCCCGTAAAAGCAACGACCCATCAAGCCGTAGCAATTCCTCATGAGCTTCAATCGATAGAGGCAAGGCAAACAGTGTGTCTAGATCATCAGCTTGCGCAAAATCTTGGACAGAGATAGCATTATTCCTGGCAAAAGAAAAAAGTCTTGGAAACTTATGAGCCAAAACTTGACCACACCACGGATCTTCCCAGAAAGTGACCGTAGTACCATTTCCCAAAACACAAAAGGCAATCCCTCTGAAGAGGATATTTAGGCGCAAAACATCTTTCCACCAAAAGGAACCAATCTCCGAGGAAGCATGAGGAACTTTCCCAAGATAATATTTATTCCGATTAAACGAACCCAAGGGATATCCATATGATTGTAAAACTTGTTGAGTTGCTTGAGAAGCAAAGCCTCATTTTGTAATCTCAGATTAATGATACCTAGTCCTCCCTTGGATTTTGGCCTCTGAACCATAGACCAAGCAGCCAAGTTACCCCCCTTCTTATCTGGATGATTACCTCTCCACAAACATTGCTTTCTCATTCTGTCTATATTGTCAATTACTCCCACAGGCAGCTTGATGGAGCACATGGCATAGGTCACCGTTGAAGTAAGGACTGTGTTGATCATCTCAAGCCTACCTGTGTATGAAAGAAATATCGAACAAGCATTCAGTCTCCTCTCAACTCTATCCATTAGAGGAGTGAGATCTTCCATTCGAGGTTTGGTTGTACCCATTGGGAGACCCAAATAGGTAAAAGGCATGCTGGCAATTTGACAACCAAAATCTGCAGCTAGCTCTTGAATCTTAGTTTCAGCCACATTCAGGGGAACCATAGAAGACTTGTGGAAATTGACTCTCAAGCCCGTGGAATCAGCAAAAGTTTGTAGGAGGCCCTTAAGATGAAGCAGTTGTGCTCTATCAGCTGGTAGGATCAAGATAGTATCATCTGCATATTGCACAACTGGGAAGTCATTGGCGACATGAGGGATTGGCAAAGACAAGTGATTGTTGCGTAGTGCATCATTGATTACATACTGAAGTAACTCGGCGACGGAACAAATAACAGGGGGGAGAGAGGATCACCCTGTCTAACTCCCCTTTTACATTTAAATTTCCTTCCAGGGGGTACCATTGAGTAGAATTGAAGAAGTGCCAGAAGAGAGAATAGCTTTAATCCATGACAACCATTTTTCAGGAAAACCTAAAGCCTCCATCATGCTAAGGATGGCATTGTGCTCAACAGTATCAAAAGCTTTTGCAAAATCAAGCTTTAGAATGACAATCTCCCTCTTGCTTTGTTGACACTGATGAATATATTCAAAGCACCAAGCAATGCAGTCCTGAATGGATCTTGACTTTATGAAACCATATTGATTAACATGGATCAAACTTAAGATTACATCCTGTAGCCTCTCTACAAGAATCTTAGTGATCAATTTGATACTACTGTTAAGGAGGGAAATAGGCCGAAAGTCATTTACAGATTCAGGATTATTCTTCTTTGGCACAAGAGTAATGAAGGATTCATTCAAGCAGTCTAAATTAATATTGCAGTCAAAGAAATCCCGGCAGAGAATGTAAAAGTCCTTTTTGATGATCCCCCAAAGACTTCTTTAGAAATAAGCCATTAAAACCATCTGGCCCTGGAGCTTTGTCAATGGGAACCATTTTGATGATATTATCAATCTCTTGTGGCAGAAAAGGTGCCACTAGACTGTCCAGATCTTGAGTAATGGAAACTAGTTGAGACAAATCAAAGAGCATAGTCGGCTGTAAAGAAATTCCCATTCTATTCTTGTATTCCTGAAGTAGAAGAGCAGCTTTCCCTTCATGATCATGTACTTGATTACCAGTGTCATCTCTTAGGTAGGTGATGGAATTTTTCCTATGGGAGACTGTGGCCATAGCATGAAAGAATTTAGTACATTCATCCCCAAACCGTATTCTGTTGACAGTGAATCTCTTCCTCCAGTATAAGTTTTTATATCTCAGAAGCATTTGCAACTGTCTTTTAATAATAGATCTCAGATTCCATTCTGTCAACAGAAGTTGTCTGCAATCCTCAAGAGAGTCTAGGAAAAAAATAACCTTGTTACAGTTCTTGATCAATGAGGAAAGCTGGGACAAACTTTTACTCCGCTTCTTCAATTTAAACCTTGTATTCTTTAATTTTCCCGCCAAAACACTAGCGAGAGGAATTGGAGTTCCTCACCGATTCGGCCCAAGCGAAAACCACGGCCTCCGAAAACCTTGGATGCTCGGCCAAAAGTTCTCAAAGCGAAAAATGTTTGCCTTGGGGATGTCGGTACCAATAGTAATCTTGCAAGGAATATGATCCGAAGTTATTTTGGCCAAGGGAAGCACAAGTGTATTCGGATATTGAACTCGTCCAATTCGCAGATGTGAAGAACCGGTCAATTGTTCTAGGAGCGGGTCCTGTTGCATATTGGACCAGGTAAAGGCTCTTCCTTTTAAAGGCAGCTCCAGCAAACCCAGGTGACCCAAAAGGTCATTAAAAATTAGAGTATCCGATAGATTTCCTCCAGGCTTGTTTCTATCCTCTAGGGATCTGTAAAAATTAAAGTCACCAAGAAATAACCAGTTCTCCTCGTCATCAATAACATGAGAGCGCATCCAGTCAACAAAATTAGATCTCTCAGGGTCATGGCAGGGACCGTAAACCGTGGTGAGTTTCCACATCGCTGAGTTGAATTGTGAGGTGAAAGAAATTGTAAGACCAAAAGGCTGCTTATCTAAAGTCAACCCGAGAAAATGAGCACTATTCCATATCACGAGAATTCCACCAGAAGCGCCCAGGGAGGGGACAAAATCAAACTTATCATAGCGTCTCGGGGCAAATTTCCTTATAAATTGCATATCAACACTTTGCAGTTTTGTTTCTTGTAAACAGATAATAGAGGAACCGCTCTCTTCAATTTTATTTCTAACAGCATCATGCTTGTCAATGGCATTAAGACCTCGTATGTTCCAACACAAAATATTCCAATTTCTATTGTTCATTTGTTACCGAGGTAATAAAAGAGAGGATTAAAACTACCAGAGCATAATCCAAACACAGCCAAGAAAGAAAATATAAAGGATGCCAGTAGATGACCCATAGCCAGACAATGGGGCCACAAAGGCACAGGTCCAACAGACAAGCACAGTAGAGTCTGAAAGGCCCACAAGCACCACAGAGTAAAGACATAGTAGCTAAAACTACTAAAATCCACCAGAGTGAAGACATAGTAGCTAAAACTACTAAAGTCCACCAAAAGAGAGATAATCCAGGCTAAACAGAGAAGCCAGAAAGAAACAAGATAACACTTGGGCACTAGGAAATTAAGGCACAACATCCTGTCCATCATTTGTCTTCCTTGTCATAAGTTCATCAGCTGTGAGCTCACTAGGAGACACATTGCAGAACAGCCCCCATTGGTGAAGGGTCTCAATTGGGACAGGGGCAGGGACAATTTCAGAAGGCCTAGGAGGATTGTCCAAAAGGTGAAGAGCAACGACTGTCCGGACCTTCCTCTTCTTTCGGAGAGTCTTGTCGAGCAAACCGAGAATGCTTAAACCCTTCAAAGATATTGATCCTACTTGCTTCTCCTACACCCTTTTGTTACGAGAGGCTTCCTGCTGTTTCTTTTAGAGACTGTCTTGGGCAGAGACAAAGCCTTCCTAGTTTGCTGAGAAACAGATGAGGTCCCAGATGAGGCCCCACCCTGAAGGGGTGAATCCAGCAGAGGTTCAAGAGATTGTTCAGCAGGGACTTCCACTTCCATATCTGTGCTACTGCTACTTGGGTGTGCCTGAATGTCGCTGTGCCAAAAGGCCCAAAGATGCAGAAGAACAGAATGCAAATTAGGAGGCTTCAAAGGAACAATAGCAAGTGAATCATCTGAAGTGTGCTGCACCGAAGTAGGACCAGAGATGAAAGTTTGTATTAGTGAAGCATTGACAGATACTGGGAAATGCAGCACTGGGGGAATACTGGGAATCAGGAGGTTCTGAAAGGCTGTCATCTCAACTGACTGCAAAGTAGGGTGTAGCATCTCAACCGGAGAAGATGCATCAGATGAAGTGGAGGAAGAGGAACCTGCCTTGAACTTCCCAGCTAGGACATCTTCTACGTTCAGCACAATGTCAGGACCATGAGCCCTCAGATACTCAGCTGTAGATCCTGACTGATCAAAAGTGACTGAATCCTGCTGTTGAACGGGTTGCTCCATAACCTGATCAACTTCATCCTGCCACTCATTCTCCTGCTGTTGCTCAACATCAGGCCAAGCATCCCATCCGACCAACCGATGATGGGGGACAAAGTTGAGTCCGCGGCTCCCGTTGGACGTCAGCCATCTGTTGGTCATTTAATCCAAAATCTGCATGGACATGGTGTCCAGCTCCATTGAGATCATGCTGCCACCCCTGAGCCCCAGCAACATTACCAGGCTGAACGTCCCCATTAACTGGGTGCGGGTTACCATCCACTGGTACCGGGTCCTCATCTTGAGGAAAGCCATTAGGAAAGTTGCCATTCAGAATAAAGACAGGTACCGTCCAGGATCTTCCTGCACCGCCAAGCATGGTGCCTTGCAAAACCACCAGGCTGCGAGGGACACGATCAGGGGACAAAATTAAGCAGCGTGCAATCACTCTTGACTTGTCAGGTCCCTCAAACCATCTAATTAATCTGCCAAATGGGGCCACAACTGCCTGGATGAAGTCTTGATTCTGATAATCCAGCGGAAAAGCCAAGAACATGATCCATGATTCTCTGATATAGTTGCAGGTTCTAAAGTTACGTGGAGCCTCATCATGCTTATGCACCGACATGACCCACTGACCAAAATTAATTGGGGAAGCGTCCAGCAATTCTTCACGCTGGACAGGATTGGCAAACCGAAAAAGCCCCAAGCCCAGCGGAGATGGGAACGATGAAACCACATCAACGTGGAAGTTATGTTCCAAGAACTCACTGACTTGCTGAAGGATACCGAGCACTTGACCTTGCCGCGGTTCCGGCTCCAAGGAGATGATGGCGTACTGTTCATGTCGGCGAGGCGGCTCACCTCCCAAGGCGACGCGAGCTCGGGCAGGGCGATGCCATCCATGCTCCACATGAAACCCGGCTGGGAGAAATAGCATTGGGTTGCAAGGAAAGTTGGCCATGTCGTCGGGCTCAGGAGGGGGCGGAGGAGGTGGTGGCGGTGGTGGTGGGGAAGCAGAAGGCGGCGACGAGGAGTAGCGATCGAAGCCCGTAGCTTGGGGAAGATTGGAAACTTTCGGGATTGCTATTTCCTCGGGAGTCGTGGGAGGCAGAGAAGGAAACAGAGCGTGACCTTCCATCTTCCACGGGCTGAGCCGGGCACTTTCCTTTGGGGGCCCAATAGACTTTAGGTTTAGCTCGAGTAAAACACCAACGCTGTTTATGCCCATACCCAAAACAAGCCCGACATCTCCACGGGCTTTGACAGGAAACAGCCCGATGGCCCACTGCGAGACATTTGCCACACGATGCAGATTTGGCCTTTGAATTTGAATTTTGAACAGGGGTATCAACACCCGAAGAACACGCCCTGGATGCCGGATCTGATTGAAGGAGATCGGCTGAAATTCTTCCAAAGACAGTCGAAAAATTAACTGTAGTGGGAACCACAAGCGAACCAACCACAAACGATTTCACAGGATCAGGTCTATGCAATGGAGGATCACGAGAAACGTCAGGAGCAAAGTGAACTCGGCGACCACGAGACCGAGAAGAAAGCTTCCTTTGCCTCTTAGATTGCACATAATGCCATTCTTTCAATTGTTCCTGCTCCCACAAAAATTTTTCTCTCTCCCAATGAGGAGCCCCATTACTCCACAGAAAGAAATAGACATCAAAACAGTCACCAATGAATCGTTTGAGGTTGTAGATCATAAAACCCACTGCCTTGCAGGACACCGAGAACCGAAAATGGCGATCACTTTGGAATTGAACATGAAAACCAGCAGCCGACCCACCAAGGCATGATTGGAGCATCCAAGCAACTGAATCCTCCGTCAAACGGACCGTAAAGCGACGAAAAACAGCCAAAAGGAAGAAAGAGCCATTCGGAGAGGAGGAAGGGTGATGCACGGACTTGCGATGATGTACCAAAGACTTGATCTTGGAAAAGCTTCCCATGGTTGAAATCCAACTTGCCAATCGGATCCGAAGGCACCTCCATGAGAGAAAGATCCGGAAGGAGTCCAATCACCAATCACCAGCGAGATCGCCGGGAGATGATCGCCTACGAGGGTGGGGGGGGAGTCGCCATGTCCCGCCGTGAATGATCGTTTGCGGCCGCGCGTGTACTTATCCAGCCGCCTCACTTCTTGTTATGGAGGTATTTTTTCTGTGTCAAAAGCACTGGCAAGAGGTTGGCGCCAGTGGGGGCTGTGATGTTTAATTTGAGGTCAGGTCTCAAGGCAGAGTGGATAGACACCGACCTCCCCGACAACACCGCTGGCTAGAGGTCGGAGTTGTTTATATTGCAGATCAAATTCCTAGTCTTCCACGTCGTTCTGTCCATATGCCAGTGAAAATAAATGAGTGGGATTTAGGTCTGTCATCCCGGGATCTCAAGGAGCTCGAGCCGGTGCTGGAGCTTGTCAGCGAGCTGAAGAAGCAAGGGGTGACAGGAGCCGCGGTGGCTAGGTCGTCCTGCCGGCGGATGATCCAGCCGATCAAGGATCGGGTCCACCCAGCGTACGAGTACTGGGGGCAGTCAGACCCCACGCACGAGATCAACTGCAAGGTCTCCAAGGAGGAGATGGCGGCTACAGTTTCCCAGATGTATTCTGGGAAAGTAAAGGTGAAGAAGTGCCCTAAGGCACACTCGTTGAAGAGGCCAGCGAACCCGGTAAGATCTTATCTTTAGGTCGTTTTACTTCAATTGTTAGTTGCGTAGGTCATATAACACCCTTGTCTTCTATTTGTTGGAGTGCGAGCTTCAGATGTGGTGCCCAGCACCTCTTCCTGAAGGTGAGCAGCACCGCAGGAAGCTTAGGTCGGACAAGTACAAGCCTCCAGCAGGTCGTCTGCTTGAGTTTTACGAGTCAGACTCGTCGGTGAAGGCCGACGAGGATACCGGCGATGAGGCCGGAGGTGGAGATGCCGGGGCGGCCCCGGATGCTGGTGGTGCTGCGAAGGCGTGGCGTAGGACCACCAGGTCAGCGGTTGCGAAGAAGTTTGCTCCGGCCGTTGCTGCTGCGGTTTCTGAGGATCAGGCGAATCTGACAGTGGCCTCCCCTCCGGCAGTGGTCAGTGGCTTCCCCTCCGGCAGTGGTCACTACGTCGATTCTGACACCTCGCTCGCAGGAGGTCGAATCATAAGTGGAGGAGGAAGAGTCGGAGAAGGAAAAAGATGAGGCGGTCGAGGAGTTGCCGGTCCCTGAGGATCAGGCGGCAAGAAGGCCAGAGAGTCCTGCTGCCAAGAGGCAGCATGAGCTAGTGCAGAAGACGTCGGAGGATGCTCTCTGATGTGGATTGGAGGCGCAGCGTGTGCTGCAGCGGCGCAGGCGAGGATGCCTGCAGCTATTAAGCCTCGGGTGTTTTGGCCGAAGGCTCGGCTTTCGGCGATGGCGAGGTAGAATCTTGAGGGCTGGTTCTGTATTTGTACCTATCATCTGACATTTGTCTTGATGAGGTGCTTTGTCATGCAGGCCGGTGGCGAGGCCACAAGGGGTGCCAGTTGTCCAGTTGTCTCCCTCCCGCGCGAGGTCGCCTGAGGCACAGGTCATGGGGGAGGCGCTTGCAGATGACGCGCGTACCGCTACTCCGCCACGAGGAGTGGTTGAGAACGTGGTGACTTCACCACCTGTAGCCGATGCGAGGATGGGTACTCCCCCACGCGTTGCTGAGGTTGTGGGGACTTTAGCTGGGGATGACGGGGCGACGACCTCCCCAATGATTATTGATGCCGACCCGATCAGGACAGATCCTGGTGAGGGTGAGGACCTCGTCGGGGACCAGCCTCAGGTCGACCTGGCGCCAGGCGGTCCAGAAACGTCTGGCGCACAGGTACCTCCATCTTCGTCTTCGAGCCCAAGGTTGCCCTGGCTCACAATTAATTGGAATCGCACCCCTTGGCAGGAGGACTGGTTTGAAGATAACGAGGACAGGCAGGCCTTGCGGACCAGCATCGTCACCATCAACAACGCGCTATTGACGGATAAAACTCGTATCCACCTACGATCCGCAAGCGTACGGACCTACACCTTTTTCACCACGGAATTCCCAAGGTTCTTGTCAATCCGCGGAGCAAGGGGATTACTAGCGCTTAACCAAGTACTAATCTAGTTGACTAAGGAAACCTTTAAAAAGAGTATTAAACTAAAAGTAAAGACAATCTAACCTAAGTTAATCTAAGTTAAGTTGATCAAACAAATCTTGGGTTAAACTAGATGGTAAAGGGGTGAACACAAGAGAGTGAGTAAGAAAGATAAGCGTTCCCTCCCTAGGATCTAGGATAACATGGTACGCATCTACTACACGAAAGCGGTAAACCAATCTACTGGGGATTGTGACCACAGCTTCGCCCTTTCCCTCCTCTCGTACTGTCACTATGCGAAGGTATTCGTGACTAGACCTATGATGGACACGGCATGTTGATGAAATCTATGGGAGTAGAGGATATCATACGCCCGAAAAACATGGTGGCCTACCTTAATCATCAAAGCATCATCAACATGAAAACAATAGATTGAAACCACGAATCAAGTAGCGGTCAAACAAAATATGTATCCATCTAATCCTAGGGATGAACGGAGACATTACCCCATCCTCTTACATGGATTGAAGCACATAGGGGTGATGGAGACTCCGGAGAACGTCGTCGATGAAGATGGCGGTGATGGAGCTTGGGAACACCCCTAGGCCAGCGGCTTGGAGTCCTCCTCTTGCTTCCTTCTCTCCGCCGGCGTTGATCTTTGCGACGAGCTCATCTAACTCTCTCCCTCATCTTGCGGCGGCGGTTTTCTGGTGATTGGCGTCGGTAGGATGATTGGTTCGAAGGGTAACCATATTGGTGCGCCTATGGGGTTGTATTTATGTCCTTGGGTTGCCTTTGGGCGTGCTCCACCTTACCTTGCATGAGATCCTCCTTGGGAGAGAAGCAAACTTGGTTTACATAAAATCAGCCAGATTTTCCTGATTCGCAGTCCTTCCTTGCCAGCGCCATATCTCCCACGTACGGACTCCAAATAATGCAAATTTGGTGTCCAAGTTGTGTGCCACGAAATTATCTTCAACTTTTGTATTCATTTCTTTCCTTAAAAACGAAGATAATATCTCCAAATCGGCCTTGGAAGATAATCTGTTCTGATTTCGGACTGACTGCGCAGCAGGGACTTCGGGGGCTATATCTCCTAGCTCCCTTATCCGAATTGGGCCTTCCACATGTCCAAATGGAAGGTATCGTCGAGGCCCACAACTTTGGTAGTCAAACTTTTGCTATTAAAGACGGTTTAAGTCTCCGACTCTATACCGAAAGATCATGCTGTCCTGAGCTGCAAGAATATCTCTCGGGCTGAGTTGATCTCGTTGGTAAACATCCAAGTCCCAGGAGTTTTGCGTGTTGATGCTTCGGACCTTGGGTTGTTTGGAGTCTTGTTCACTTTGTGTCTTGACTTGTGACAGACTTCATGATCTTCTCTTGAAGTGCTTGATGAACTTATCCCGAAAGTCATCTCTTTAACATTAATTTCCTGCGTAAACAACAAACTCCAAAATCGACATGTAAGTGTGAATTTGTTACATCATTAGTATGCCTAGTGGTGGGCTAGTTGCAAATCATAATCGAAACCAATGTATAACAAGTACTCTAGGTTGACGGAAATTCACCATCAACATCTCCCCCATGCTTCAACCTTGCTCGTCCTCGAGTAAGTAATCCTCGCTTAAAAGGGAAATCAGTGTTGCTTTCCAATGTTATCCCTGCACTTAGTCATTCATGACGAGGCAAATTGCTCTCTCTTAAGAATTTATTTTTAAAGTTCAAGTTGTGACTGGCTTCTTTTTCATTATGGAAGATAGACTAACAATAAAGAACAAGCCACATTTAATAAACATGATGCTCTCAAACTTAAGTGAACTTCAAACCATTACCTTGTCACATGGAAGAATTTTCAAAAAGATGCATATTCAACATAAGTGAAAATGTCTTGCAAAATCTCATGGAAACACTCATCTCATCAAGTCACTCAATCCTATACTAGATTATTTTCAACCTACTCTACTCATATGTGATAGTGGAAGGCTTATGTGGAGCTTGGAAGGTTAAAAACAATCCTAGCAAAACATACATCCGAAATATTGTCAAATTAAGAGAGAGGTCTATTGGAATTACCGAGACTCGTCAAAAAGGCCATGGAAAATAAATGTTGGAAAGAGAGAAGGGCGAAACACACACATTTAGATAAGTGGACATGTGCAAGTGGCAAATGGATGATCCCGAGGCACGAGTGAAGTCCTCGTTATCAGATTGCACATGGTTGGAAGATTTGAGTATGGATTTGTCATCAAGGCACTTGAGAACTTATGAAGCAAAAAGATGTGAGGAGCATCTTTATTATTTTTTTACTTTCATTTTATTTCCTTCTCATTTTTCTCTCTTTCTTTTTTTCACTTTTATTCTTCCTATTTTTCTTACTTTTCTTTTCTTCTCATCATATTTTTTTCTTTTTTTCAATTTTTTCTTTTGCTCCTCAAAACTTTTTGCAACATAATACTTACATAGCATTTGTGTCAGAGAATGACTCCTCCCCCATGCTTGAACGATGCTTGAATGACTGCTAAAGTAAGTATAAATTCCATAATCTTGCGGAATATTTGAATCTCCATCGAGAATTTTACTCCATGCTCAAATTAGGTTGTGGACAAGGAGGTGATCACAAAAAGATGTTTTTGGTTTAGGGTGGATGCCCAGCGAAGTTTGTGGAATTTTCGATGTGAAAACCCACAATGCATGGACAAAAAGGCTAGCATGAAAAGTTACACAAAGGAATGACCAGCTTCTTAGTCTCTAACCATAGAAACCAATCCTAATCCAACTCATCAAAACATATGTTTGCAATCTACGGGTTTTGTTATCATAAAACATATATGTATATGGCTTTGGTAGGTAGAACTTCGCAAGAGCATCACAAATATGTAGATAGCATAAAAGTTAAGTTTTCATAAAAACAACAAGTTATCCGGCTATCCATAAACTTAAATCAAAGAGCAAAGATATGTATGTGGGTCTAGACCATAGTCATTTCACCTCCACAAATAAAAGAGCCGGTATTTAAATTAATTTCAGATCATATTATGAAGAGCAATTAGCCAAGACATGTATAACTTCATGTAGGTAAAACAAAGCGGCAACTTTCATCATCTTTCCGTAAGCATAGGCAATATGGAACATCGAGGTGAACACATGGTCATGCTTATCTATTGAAAGTAAAAAGAAACCTAGGTTGTCCTCCTAGTAGCCATGTTATTGTTTGAAGAGAAAAACAAAAGGTTGCACCTAGTTGAGGTTGAAGGCATACTTACAAGCATTTGTGTTTGGAAAAGAGAAGGTCCATGGAGATGTTACCATCCTTTGTAATTCTTCGTTGCCTTCTTCCGACATCTCCATGTATCGAAGTGGCTTTTGCTTTTGTCTTGATTTATTAATGCTCCTAAACTTCTGAATTTGATCTTGTATGCTTAATGGAGTCATTGGTCACCCTTCTCTTCAATGTTGTCATCACCATCTCCTCTTTCTTGTTCTCATCATCTCCTTGCTGTCTCTTTTTCATGGATTTCCCCCTCTGTACAGAACAGAACATATACTGAAATATAGCTCAATTAAAAAGTTTATGAAATTACCTTTCCAACGTGTGGTCATTCATCGAAAACGGAGTTCAAACAAGGGAGCTATGTCCGTTTTACTTCAGCGTTGCGTGCTGTCCAAAACTGATTTCAGGACGTGTTGCACTCGGTGATTCGGGCATAACCGCTTGTAGGAACCTCCGATTGTCTTGATTCTTGATTTGTTGGAATTGTAACTTCATCTGGCTTCTAAATATCCAAAAAATACCCAGTGTTTTCCCTTCGAGACCATGCAGAATTTTGATGAGATTGGTGGCTTCTTGCGCATTGATCCGGAGATGTTAACGATCTTTATCATTCTATCTTCTAGAGTATCATGTTGCACTTCCGTGTTGAAGATTCAGGGTCTCCCCCATGCTTAGCATTTTGCTAGTCATGGAAGAAGAAGACAAAGCACTTCTTAGCCATCCTTCAATTTCCTTGTAGTGAGAGTCTTTATTTTGCCTGTAAGACGTTTTAAACGCACATTCTACCCCCAAGGTGACGGTTGGGAGTAGATAGAATTGCCAACAATCCAACAATGTCTCCTAAGATTCTTAACTTGTGGCATAATTAGTTTAATGAGGAATTAAAACCCAATGAGTGTACGTGGTGCAAGGTGTGTATGCACATGATAGGAAAGCATATAAACAAAGACAATGTTTTCACCTAGTTCTAAACACCATGTTTACAATTAGGTTGCCGAATTTCTCCATAGCCATAAAGGTTTATATATCTAGGGTTAAAACACCATGTCTATCCCTAAATCAATAACTCTTATAGCACAAGAGAAATTAAGCGCATTGCAAAGCTTATAAACTAACCAAAGCAACATGAAAACATATGAAAAGCCAGCTAGGTTTATCGAACTTAACGATGATGGTCAGCAATCTTGTTTAAACACCACGTTTACACAAGATCACAAAAGGAAAACACCCATAGGTACCTATGAAGAATTAACATGGAAACTGAAGTATACATCATTAAGTATATAAAACAACCAAGCCAACTATGTGCAAAACATGTATACACAAAGAAACATCACATTGATAACAAAATGCAATGCATACAAATAAATATTATCATGAACATGATGGTGGTTCTAAAAAGGAAAACTGAACTTAGATTAGTAACCACAAGTTGATCAGCATAATATAGTGCCATTCTTTATTTTCTCTAAGAAAGTAGTAAAAATATAAAGAAACGGGTGGCCTCCCGAAAAGCGCTTCATTTAAAGTCATAGAGCTCGACTTTATCACATACCTTCTTTTCGTTGCATAGCCATGGCCCTTCATGCAAGAAGAAAAGGTACCAATGCAGTTTTAATTTACTTCCCATGTTGTGCTTGATCACTTATAGAAGACTTGCCCAAAGCATCCTTTTGTTTCATCATTATCTCCTTCTTTATCATCCTTCGGTGCTGCCTTCACTCCATGAATTTTTTTTAATGTCCAGAACAGAAAGTATACTCAAGCTCCACTCTATTGCACAGTGCATAAAATTTCCTTTCCAACGAGTCTTCATTTGCTCAAATCGGACTCCGGACAAGAGAGTTACGTCCGTTTTACTTCGGCGATGAAATCTGTCCTGAAATTTCAGAACGCGCAACGCTCAATGTTTTCTCCATAACTCCTTGCACGGGTCTTCAAACTTATTGGTTCTTGATGCGTTGGAATGGTAATTTGATAGAGCTTCTGAATATCTCATTTTCTTCATTTGTACACCTCTGAACAAGCTCTCAAATTGATGATGACAGCAGCATCCATCGCGGGATTCGAAGAGGTTGATGATTTATCTTGCAACTCTTTTAGGCATGACTTCTTTTTTCATTATTCAAACCTTGTCTACATGGTTAGTGAAAATCGGGCCTTTCCCGACATATGATTCTTTAAGGTCATTAGCTTGACCAAGCGCAAAGCATGATCGAGATTTACAAAACTTATTGTAAACATACGCGTCCATAATTAACACCACATGTGAATTGTAGCAACAAGTCAATGTGTAAATAAAGAAGAATATGTTTCATGCATAGCACTTAGCTCATCATTAGGCAAAGGTTGTTTAGGTGTGAGATTAATTGGATCAAAAATAAATGTTTCCTCTTTTTTCATTCTCAAGAAAATCTAGCCTATCAACATGATCACTATTGGAACAATGCATAGACATTAAAATATCATTCATACTATTGGTTGAGCATGAGTATTTGAATTTATCAACATCAATACCAACAATATCTTGAGATTTCAGCGCGTACCTTGGCCTTAGAGCTTTTTCAACAAGAGTGATATTTAGTTCATCAAGCGGTGTTGAAGGCGAATCGATCTCAACAAGTGTAGTTGCCTCTTCATCACCATCTTGCAATTTCTTCAACTCATCATGTGGAACATGTAATCCTTCAACTATGTACGCATTCATATCTTCTTTGAAGTCTTCTTTATCAACCAGATCTTCATCTTCAAAGACTTGTATGTTGCTTTCTTTATCTTCCATGTACCACATGTCGTCAAGATCGCTCATTGTTGATTCACTCTTTTCTTCATCCTTGAGTACTTCCATGTCTTGATTTGCTAGTGTGTAGGCTTCAATGGCACACAAGCTATCATCTAGCTTGAGTCCTATCTCCTCCCATTTATCCTTTGAGTCACTAGGCTCATCACGGTTGTAGTCTTCTCTTCCTTTATCATAAATCTTTGAGTTGTCAAACCGGTCGATCCATCCTTCATCTCCTTCTTCTCTTTCTTCTTCAAATATTTTTTGGATCGACTCTCCACTCATCTCTTGATCAAATATATATTCAACTAGTTTGGCAACGTGTCGGCGTTCCTCCTTCCTTCGGTAGTTGATTAGTGGGGCGAAATCAACTTGAACCCAACTGGATTGAATGAACTCCGCCAATGGTCTAGCATTCCACATACTTCGGCCTACATTCATGTTAGTTTCAACATTTTAACATCCGAAATGACTTCTTTTACCTTGGGAAATGGATCTTCACTTTCTTGTATGGTCGGTTCATCTTCCTTGACCTTCGGTTCATCTTTTTCAGAAATTTCAGCAAGCACCTTGGGCTTGCCTTTGTCATTTTGCTTCTCTCGACAACATCTTTGCCAATCTCGTAGTGTTTTTTGTCCATTGCTTATCCTTTGTAAGATTTGTGCGGCTTCACTAATTGTTTTATCCATTATATCACCGCCTGCACACATGCTTACAAAACGAGACGAGTTAGGGGTTAGTGAAAAATAAAAGGTATGCAACATCAAGTCACCGGAAAAACCCAAGTTCGGGCCTCGCTCAAGTAGTTCATTAAAACGGTCCCATGCTTCATCAATTCCTTCATCCTCTCCTTGCTTGAAATTGAGCACTTGCCTCCTTAAGTCTTGAACCTTGCTTATGGGAAAGAACTTCAAATGAAACTTCTACACTAGCTCATCCCAATTTCCTTTTGCTTCAACGGACACAAGTGTGTACCATCTTCGCGCTTCATCTTCGAGAGAGAATGGAAAAAGATTCCACTTGAACCAAGCGGCTGGAACTCCTTTTTGTTGCACCGTGTTGCATAACATCGTGAATTCCTTAATGTGTCTATATGGGTTGTCATCCTCCAATCCTCTAAATGGTTTTGTCGCCACTAACTTGATGATTCCAGGCTTCACTTCATAGTGGGTTGTAGCCAACGTCAAATCTGATTTTTGCATCTCAATGTCTTCCATTGACGGCATTGCTAGCTCCCTTAGCGACATCTCTTCGTCTTCCAATGGTGAGGTGAACAAATCCATCTAGGCACAAGAAAAGTGGAAAGGAAAAGAAAAAAAAATCTTTTTTTAGAAAATAAGGGTTAGGTGTTAGCAATCAACAAAATTAATACTAGATTAAACATAGCAAACTGGCTTGCTCCCCGGCAACGGTGCCAGAAAAAGGGGCTTGTTGACGGATAAAACTCGTATCCACCTACGATCCGCAAGCGTACGGACCTACACCTTATTCACCACGGGATTCCCAAGGTTTTTGCCAATCTGCGGAGCAAGGGGATTACTAGCGCTTAACCAAGTACTAATCTAGTTGACTAAGGAAACCTTTAAAGAGAGTATTAAACTAAAAGTAAAGACAATCTAACCTAAGTTAATCTAAGTTAAGTTGATCAAACAAATCTAGGGTTAAACTAGATGGTAAAGGGGTGAACACAAGAGAGTGAGTAAGAAAGATAAGCGTTCCATCCCTAGGATCTAGGATAACATGGTATGCATCTACTACACGAAAGCGGTAAACCAATCTACCGGGGGTTGTGACCAAGGTTTTGCCCTTTCTCTCCTCTCGTACTGTCACTACGCGAAGGTATTCGTGACTAGACCTATGATGGACACGACATGTTGATGAAATCTATGGGAGTAGTGGATATCATACGCCCGAAAAACACGGTGGCCTACCTTAATCATCAAAGCATCATCAACATGAAAACAATAGATTGAAACCACGAATCAAGTAGCGATCACATGGCATGTATCCATCTAATCCTAGGGATGAACGGAGACATTACCCCATCTCCTTACACGGATTGAAGCACATAGGGGTGATGGAGACTCCGGAGAACGTCGTCGATGAAGATGGTGGTGATGGAGCTTGGGAACACCCCTAGGCCAGCGGCTTGGAGTCCTCCTCTTGCTTCCTTCTCTCCGCCGGTGTTGATCCTTGCGACGAGCTCATCTAACTCTCTCCCTCATCTTGCGGCGGCGGTTTTCTGGTGATTGGCGTCGGTAGGATGATTTGTTCGATGGGTAACCATATTGGGGCGCCTAGGGGTTGTATTTATGTCCTTGGGGTGCCTTGGGGCGTGCTCCACCTTACCTTGCATGAGATCCTCCTTGGGAGAGAAGCAAACTTGGTTTCCATAAAATCAGCCAGATTTTCCTGATTCGCAGTCCTTCCTTACCAGCGCCATATCTCCCATGTCCGGACTCCAAATAATGCAAATTTGGTGTCCAAGTTCTGTGCCACGAAATTATCTTCAACTTTGGTATTCATTTCTTTCCTTAAAAACAAAGATAAGATCTCCAAATCGGCCTTGGAAGATAATCTGTTCTGATTTCGGACTGACTGCGCAGCAGGGACTTCGGGGGCTATATCTCCTAGCTCCCTTATTCGAATTGGGCCTTCCACATGTCCAAATCGAAGGCATCGTCGAGGCCCACAACTTTGGTACTCAAACTTTTGCTATTAAAGACCGTTTAAGTCTCCGAATATGTACCGAAAGATCATGCTGTCCTGAGCTGCAAGAATATCTCTCGGGCTGAGTTGATCTCGTTGGTAAACATCCAAGTCCCGGGAGTTTTGCGTGTTGATGCTTCGGACCTTGGGTTGTTTGGAGTCTTGTTCATTTCGTGTCTTGACTTGTGACAGGCTTCATGATCTTCTCTTGAAGTGCTTGATGAACTTATCCAGAAAGTCATCTCTTTAACATTAATTTCGTGCGTAAACAACGAACTCCAAAATCGACATGCAAGTGTGAACTTGTTACATCATTAGTATTCCTAGTGGTGGGTTAGTTGCAAATCATAATCGAAACCAATGTATAACAAGTACTCTAGGTTGACGAAAATTCACCGTCAACACGCGCTGACGGTAGGTTGCCCACGACATGTTGCCATCACTTGACTGTTTTCAATTGAAAAGATGTTGACGACCTGGTTAGTCTATAATAGTCGCTAATAGAGAGGGCCAAAGGCCGGGCCGACCTGCTGAAGCATGCAGCGGAGAAGGAGCAGCGGATCGTCGACCTTGAGCGAGAGCTCAGGGAGGTTCGTGAGGCTGATGCCGCCGAGAAAAAGAGGCTCGAGGATGAGCTCACCGAGGAGAGGCGCAAGGCCGTGGAGGCCACCATGCAATTTAACACCATGGCTACTGGTAGGTCGATTTTTTGTGTTAATGATCCATTTGAAGAGGAGGTCACTATCTATTGTATCCTGTAGACTTTCGTAACCGTGAGGAGGAACTGAAGAACGCTCTGGCGACCTCCAGGAGCAAGATTCGGGACTTGGAGATAAAGGTCCGGGAGATCGAGGCTGGGGGCCTAGAACTCAAGCGGGCGATGAAAGAAGCTACTGACAGTGAGTATGCCATATCTCAAAAGCTAGCTTATGAGACAGTAGCTCGTCGGGGCCTTGAAGCCGAGTTCGAGGTTGTTTTGAAGTCATTGCAGAGTGACTAAACCACTATTGCAGGGTATGAGGTGGAGTCGAACGACCTTAAGGGTGCAGCCAATTATGCAATGTCTTGCATACCTGTTCTGGAAGAAGGGGAGCAGCAGCAGTCCATTGTTGATCGCCTGGTAGACACTCCTAACAGGCTGTTGACCTTGCTGAGGGCGACTGGCTTGGCAGCTGCGACCGATGCGTTGGTGAGAGTTAAATCTCACTATCCTGACGTTGACATGGCCAAGATCAAGGGAGGTTCTGACACCACGAAGGACCTCCAAGCCCTGGAGCTCGAGGTAGAAGAGGCCGCCAACGAAGTGATGGAGAACATCGACTTCGAAGAAGATGGTGGCGACGGCGGTGACCAGTAGTCTTGAGTTAGGAGCTGTACCTCCCCCTTGCCTCAAAACTTGTAAATAACATTTGAAGAAAAACGAAGTGGTTGCCTTTGCCTGTACGAGCTTGGTTGATCGTGTAGATGTCGATGTATTGTGTTCTTGACTCGCTAACCACTACTCACGGAGAGGCTGGATTACCGACCTCCACAGCTAGGCGTGGATGCTTACGCGAGGTCGGTGCGCGAGGGGGGCATAGAGCTCAGATCTGGCGACCTTTTTGACCAAAGCAGGCTCGCGGCAGGAAGAGGCTTTACACTTGTTAAAAACGATGCCCTTAGGTCGTATGACCCTTAGGTTGTCTTTGAGCCAAGCCCCCGAGCATGTCGAGGGGAAGGACTAGGAAGGACTCGGGACCCCCGTGTTTTGCAACCCATATGTTGGCTTTAGCCAAGCCCCCGAGCATGTCTATGGGGAGGGGGAAGCATGAGGAAGGAAGAGGTAGTGCTCGACTCATAGCAGATGACTGCTTAAAATATTTATTTGTTAAATCGGAAAAAAGGGTACAAGAAAAGGAAATACATAGCTTAAGTTTAAACTATTATATGGATAGAATCGGTGTAGATGCTCCACATTCCAGGGGTTGGGTACTCCTTGCCCGTCTCCCCACTGGAGTCGATATGTGAATGGGCTGATAACTTCCGTGACGATGAAGGGTCCCTCCCAAGGGGCAGAGAGCTTATGCATGCCATCGGTCTTCTTGATGCGTCTGAGGACGAGGTTGCCAATGTTAAAGGAAGTTTCTTTAAAGGTAATGACGTAGCTGTTGGTCGTGACGAGCTTGTCTCATGACGGCAGCGTGTCTTTGTTCTTCGAGGCTGTCGAGGTCGATGCGTCGTGTTTGCTTGTCCTCTCCTTCCTCGTAGTATTCGATCCGTGGAGCTCCGAAAGCGACGTCGGTAGGTAGTACAACTTCTGATCCATATACCAGAAAGAAGGGCGAAAAGCCTGTAGCAGAGCTGACTTGAGTTCTCAGACCCCAAAGCACGTGTGGTAGCTCGGCTAACCAACAGGTGGCGTAGTTGGAGGCGTCATCCTAGATATGGTCCCTGAGTGCTTGGAGCACCATGTCATTGGCTCTCTCGACCTGGCCGTTGCATCGTGGGTGGGCGACCGAGGAGTAGTAGACATCTATTAGGTTATCCTGGCAAAAGTCCCAGAAGACCGAGCCAGTGAAAGCTTTGCCTAGCTCGGTGATGATCCTGTTAGGCACGCCGAAGCGATATCTGATGTCTCCGATGAATTTAACTGCTTCTTCCGATGTTACTTTCGCAACAGGTCGGACTTCAATCCACTTGGTGAATTTGTCTATGACAACCTGGATATGTTTCTAGCCACCCGGGGCGGTACGAAACGGTCTCCGTCGTATGGACCTCCCCGGGCCCACTACCTCGGTGGGTACCGGGACCGACTACTCGGTGGGCCCCCGGGACCACCGGCTTGCGCTACACGGCACCCGAAGGCGTGGAGCACAAGGACTACACGGAGTAGTACTCGGTTAGGGCTCGTACATGTTCCGCACCGTATAGAGGTCTCCCTAGACGTACTCGACTAGTACTCCTTCCCTACTCCGACTTGTAACCCCGCCTCCCGGACTATATAAGGCGAGGCGGGGACCGATCTCGGGATCACCTCATCTCATACAATCCCCTACAACTCACGGCGCACTATTGCACCATCTTGTAGTCGTGCCCTATCAATCCGAGCTACACAAAGCATACGGGACGTAGGGTATTACGCACCTTGCGGCCCGAACCTCGTCTAAATTGTGTGCCACGTGTCTCTTCCTTCGAGTTACCGATCTCGGCGAGTCACAATCATCTACTTCGGTTACTCCCCGTAGTAGGTTGCCGGTCTAAAACACCGACACCGGCGCGCCGGGTAGGGGCTCTCGCTCGAGATCACATGGCGAACTCGACGGCCTCCGTCCACATCAAGCCAACCGTAGCCTTCAACCGCGGCGACACCTTCGTCTTCGGCACACTCGGGTCCGCACCGCCGACGGCGCGGGCTCCTTCCGCCGGCGCCCCGACCATGCAGCCCAACCCGAGGACAGGCCTCGTGACGCTTCCCCGAAGTCGTCACGGGAGAACTCGCCGGCAAGTTCGGCGAAATCTCGCTCTTCAACCACCGCGCCGACTTCGAGCTCGAGTCCGTCTCCAACTCGAACCCGATGTCGCCATGGGCCACCGCATGCGAGCCGGGCCGCTCGGCCATCACGAACGGTCCCTTCACCACGTCGGCACTCCGCGCGTGGGCCCCGCGTCCTCGGCCGGCCCACGCGGGGGCTCCCACTTCGTGCCGGCCGGCAAGGAGCCCGTACCCGAGTACGACTCGGACTCCGACGCCGTCCCCGACCGCGTCTCGGACTCCGCCCTCTCTTTCCGAGTTCTACTCGAACCCGGACTACGAGTTCGACTTTGGGTCGGACACCGAGGAGCCCGAGTCCGAAGACGACTCCACCGAGCTTCCCTTGTCGGGGCCGGCCTCGGGGTTGGTTATAAGATCAACGCCGGCCGAAGATACGTCTCACCGGCCGGACCGCAAGCCCGCCGACCCGGCAAAGGGAGACTCACGCTACGTCGCCTACATCGACTCGCTACCGTTCCGGAGGGAACGCCACTAACCCGAGCGGACTCGAATACACCAACCGAGGTGGCACCCTCTCGAGTCCGGCCTTGGGTACCCCCCGATCGCCAAGTCTTCATGGCCGGCCGGCGAAACCCCGTGACCTTCGAGGCACGGCCGAGGACAAGTACCCGGAGGACATCTCCGCGAGACGAGCCGTCCGCCGAGGCACCCGCGACGAGACCGCCGCCAACGGGGACGCTCGACGCGAACGTAACAGGAAGCGCGGCCGAACGACGTCGGTGGCTCGGGGACAACCTCCCCATCCGCAACCTTGCGGAAGCTCGGAGGCGGTCGAGAGCAGAGTTCACACCACCCCCGAGCAATGCCTCATGTCGATCACAACGATCGCACGCCGTGCTCGGGGGCATACGCGCCGGGAGAGGTCATCGCCAAGCTCGCCGAAGAAGCCTACTTCATGCGGGTCGACAACGAAGTCGGCCCAACCTCCTCCCCGGCCAAACCGCGCGACAACGAAGCTACTAGTCGCGGCGCCAACGCCGGCCCCAACCGTACTCGAGGCGACATACCGGCTCGACCCAAACCGTCGCCGCTCCCACGCCGGCGGACCTTCACGGCGAGGGATCAAGGCAACCGAGAGGTTGTCCCCCACCGCGCTCCGGCCGGTGGTGGCGGCAACGACCCCCGACGGTGGCGGCGGCGACGGCGGCGGCCTCCAACCACGGGGCCAACAGGAGGGCCGGAGGCGGCGGCGGCCGCGGCGGCCGAGGCCACGCGAACGGCCACGCCTCCGCGCCTCTCACGGAGGGTACGACGCTCGCCGAAGATCGAAGAGCCGCGGCGGAAGAAGTCGACCGCCGCCGCCGAGGGCGACGGCTTCCCCGCCTTCTCACCACGACTTCGCAACCTACTCCTCCCCGACAAGTTCAAGCCTTTGGGGATCACCAAGTACGATGTGAAGCAGATCCCATCCGATGGCTCCGATGCTACGCTCTCTCCATCGAGAACGCCGGCGGCAACGGCGACACCAAATGCCTCTACTTCCCCTTCTGCCTAGACCGAGCACCACTCACATGGCTCGAGTCGCTCGACAAGCACTCGATCGACAAGTGGGACCGGTCGAAGGAGCGGTTCACAAGCAACTTCGCGGGCGCCATGGGCCGTTCGGGTACTCGCATGGACCTTGCCATGATCAAGCGAACAAGGCGAGACCCTCCGCAAGTACATGCGCCGCTTTTTCGACAAGCGCGCTACCGTCGTCGACGTCACCGACAAGGAGGTCATCGACCTCTTCCAGGACGGCCTCTACCATCGCCGCACCTTCGAGGACTTCGGTCGTCGCCGCCCCAAGTCCATTCCCCACCTTAAGGACATGATCACATCCTGGGCGGACGAAGAGGACAAGGCCAACGCCAAGTACGACGCCATCCGCGGCAAGTCCAAGCAGAACCAGGGCGGCGGCGGCGCGGCAATGCAAACCAAGGCGGCCGCAACAACAACAACAACAACAACAACTACTCGGGTCCCAACCGCAAGCGCAAGCCGACAACACCGTCGTGGCTATCCAGCGCCCGCGAAGGGGAACTCGAAGAAGAACTACGGCGGGTTCAAGGACCCGCCGAAGGAGAAGTGCCCGTGGCATCCGAACGGCAACCACACTACCGAGCAAGGTGCTACCGGCTCGGGCACGCACTCAAGGACACGCCGGAGCCACCGCACCCTCACGACCCGAAGGGAAAGAAGAAGGACGGCGACAACAACGACTTCCAAGAACCCGAGAAGACCGTCAACGTCCTCTTCGGCGGACTGCCCAGCAGGCGGGAGCAGAAGGCTACCCGTCGTGAAGTGATGTCCATCGAGCCAGCGGTTATGACCCCTCTCAGGTGGTCAGAGGTACCCATCACCTTCTCCCGCGCGGACCAGTGGACTAGCTTCTCCGAACCAGGACGGTTCCCTCTCGTCCTGAAGCCAACGGTGGCGGGCTCCAAGCTCAACAAGGTGCTCATCGACGGTGGAAGCGGGCTCAACGTCCTCTTCACCAAAACATTGAAGAAGATGAACCTCGACGTCACCCCCATGCTCGACAAGAGCAGCATGCCTTTCTACGGCATCGTCCCAGGCAACGCGGCTATCCCACTGGGCTCAGTGGTACGCCAGTTACCTTCGGGGCGTCTCGGGACAACTACCGCACCGAGTACATCAAGTTCGAGGTCGCGGACTTCGAGACCTCTTACCACGCCATCCTCGGCAGACCGGCCATCGCCAAGTTCATGGCGGTGCCCCACTACACCTACTTGGTACTCAAGATGCCAAGCCCGGCCGGTGTACTCTCCCTCCGGGGGACTTGAAGATCTCCCACGACCGCGATACGGAGGCCGTGGTGATCGCTTCAACAAACCAAGTAGCCAACCCCAAATAGGAAGACGCGCTCATCGGCCTTCCTTCGGGCTAACCGCGACATCTTCGCGTGGAAGCCGACAGACATGCCGGAGTGCCCGTGGAGCCGATCGAGCACTGCCTCAACGTCGATCCAAAGGCCACCCCCAAGCGACAACACCTCCGACGCTTTGCCGACGACAGACGGGACGCCATCAAGAAGGAGCTCGCCAAACTACTCGCAGCTGGCTTCATCAGAGAAGTCTTCCATCCTGAGTGGCTCGCCAACCCCGTCCTCGTCCGCAAGAAGAACTCGAACGAGTGGAGGATGTGCGTCGACTACACCGACCTCAACAAGCACTGCCCCAAGGACCCCTTCGGGTTGCCGCGGATTGATCAAGTCATCGACTCCACGGCGGGCTGCGACCTGCTCTGCTTCCTCGACTGCTACTCCGGGTATCACCAGATCGCAATCAAGGAGGAAGACCAGGAGAAGACCGCGTTCATCACCCCGTTTGGCGCGTACTGCTACACGACCATGTCATTCGGGTTGAAGAACGCCGGCGCTACTTATCAACGGGCCATCCAGGCCTGCTTCAAGCGGCAACTCAACAAGAACGTCGAGGCCTACGTGGATGACGTGGTTGTCAAAACCAGGGACTCCGGACCCTCATCGACGACCTTGAAGAGACCTTCGCATCACCTGCGCGAGTACCGCCCGGAAGCTCAACCCGAACAAGTGCGTCTTCGGCGTCCCTTCGGGCAAACTACTCGGCTTCATCATCGGCCCGGCGCGGCATGGAAGCCAACCCCCGAGAAGATCTCCGCCATCACCAGCATGAAAGCTCCCACGAGCATCAAGGATGTCCAGAAGCTGACGGGGTGCATGGCGGCGCTGAACAGATTCATCTCGAGGCTAGGAGAACGGGGCCTCCCCTTCTTCAAACTACTCAAGCATCATGAGAAGTTCGTGTGGACTCCAGAGGTGGATCAAGCCCTTGCTCAGCTCAAGGACTTCTTGTCGAAGCCGCCCATCCTCACGGCTCCTCACAAGGGCGAGCAGCTACTGCTCTACCTAGCTGCGACTACTCACGTGGTCGCATCGCCATCGTTGTCGAGCGGCGGGAAGACGGCCACGCCTATCCGGTCCGGGGCGCCCGGTCTACTTCGTCGGCCGAGGTCCTATCGCAGGTCCAATGCTCGCTACCAGCCCGTGCGAAGCTCCCGTACGCTCTACTCATCACCTCGCGGAAGCTACGACACTACTTCCGAGTACTCGATCTCCGTAGTCACCGACTACCCGCTCGGCGACATCCCGAGGAACCAAGACGCCACCGAAGAATCTCCAAGTGGGCCGTCGAGCTCGGCGCCCTCACCATCAACTTCAAGCCACGCACGGCCATCAAGTCGCAAGCACTAGTCGACTTCATGGCGCAGTGGCGGGAGAACCGCCTACCTACTCCCACCGTGCGACCGCAGCATTGGGTGATGTACTTTGATGGCTCACTCAACCTCGAGGGCGCAGGGCGCGGGGGTACTCCCCGATCTCTCCAACGGGCGAACAACTCAAGTACGTCCTGCAGATCTTCTGGAAGGTCTCGAACAATGAAGCCGAGTACGAAGCCCTCCTGCACGGGCTCCGCCTCGCGGCTTCACTTGGCATCAAGCGGCTACTAGTCTACGGCGACTCCGCAGTGGTCATCAACCAAGTCAACAAGTCCTGGGACCGCAACAAGGAGAACATGGACGCCTACTGCCTAGAAGTCCGCAAGCTCGAGAACAAGTTCTATGGTCTCGAGTTCCATCACATCGTCCGCGACAACAACGTTGCGGCGGACGTCCTCTCGAAGCTCGGATCCACCCGCGCCCAAGTACCCGCAGCGTCTTCGTCCATGAGCTTCACGCGCCATCCATCCCGGAGCCGGCGCCACCGACCACCGCCCCGCCCCATCCACCACCGGGCAGGGAGGTCATGATGATCGACGTGGACCGGAGGCAACCCTTCATCGACTACCTCGCCGAACGAAGGTCCCCTCCGACAAAAACGCGGCCGAACAACTCGTCCGCCGCGCCAAGTCTTACGTCCTCGTCGAAGACAAGCTTTACAAGCGGGGCGCATCTTCTCGGAGTACTCATGAAGTGCGTCCCTCGCGAAGAAGGCAAGGACATATTGGAGGAGATCCACAAGGGCGTCTCGCGGCAACCACGCGTCTTCACGCACGCCGGTCGGCAAGGCCTTCCGGCGAGCTTTCTGCGGCCCACGCCCCCCGGGCGATGCCGAGGAGCTCGTCGAAGGTGCCAAGGATGTCGGTTCTTCGCCAAGCGCCAACACGTCCCGGCCCTACAAACTAGTCACCATACCGCCGACCCGGCCCTTTGCCCGCCGGGGGCTCGACATGATTGGGCCACTACCAATCGCGCCGGGAGGATTCAACAGGGTACCGGTGGCTATCGACAAGTTCACCAAGTGGATCGAGGTCAAGCCGGTCACATGCCCCAAGGCCGACGAGTACTCGACTTCCCCGGATGAACTCGTACACCGCTACGGGCTACCCCACCGCATCATCACGGACACCGGGGTCCAACTTCAACAACCACCGGTTCCGGGGAGTACCGCGAAAACAACGGGATCGACGTCGATATGTCTCGGTTGCCCATCCACGGGCCAACGGACAAGTCGAGCGCGCCAATGGGATGGTGCTCGACGCCCTCAAGAAGCGGCTACACGACGCCGCTAACTCCAAAGGGGGCAAGTGGATCAAGGAACTACCCAATGCACTCTGGGGGCTGCGGACTCAACCATCCAAGCCAACGGGGCAATCCCCCTACTTCTTGGTCTACGGTTCTGAAGCCATCCTCCCTGCCGACGTCATATGGAACTCACCGGCAGTAGCACACTACGACGAAGGCGTCTCGGAAGATAGCGAGACGAGTTGATATCGACAGCCTCGAAGAAGCTCGCTGCGCCGCCCTCGTCCAATCAGCAAGGTACCTGGAGGGTATCCGACGCTACCATGATCGCAACGTCAAGGAACGCTCCTTCAACGTTGGAGATCTTGTCCTCCGCCGTATTCGAACACGGAAGGACTACACAAGCTCGGCTCCCCCCCGGGAAGGCCCCATCACCGTGGCTAAGGTGACCGGGCCGGGCTCCTACCGCCTCCAAACACTTGAAGGCGAAACGTCAACAACTCGTGGAACGTCGACCAACTCGCCGATTCTACGCCTAGTCTACACGACTACTCCGGGGTTCAAGTCCGCACGACTACATCAACACCCCCTCGCCGCAAGCGACCCCCCCGGTCCCGGCTCCAAGTCTCCGACTACTCCCCTCCGTGTCCGGCCCCCGTGCGGCTACCTACGGACCCCGGGCTGCGACGAGCGTCAAGGACTCTAGCGGCGGTCCGCCAAGAGACCACACTCCAAGATCCGGCCCCCGCGCGGCTACCTACGGATCTGCGATCCAGCCTACACGGCTACCTACGGATCACCGCTGCACGCGGCTACCCGCTCCAGCGCCACTTAGCTGTAAGCGGCCTCCGGGTCCAGGCGACTACCTTGTAACTACGGCCCTGGCCACCCAGGTGTACTTCTTCAGTAATAAAGCTTGATTGTTCATCAACTTGTTTACTGCCTACTCCCTACGACGGGACTACTAAAGCCGAGTACTACTACTCGCACCTACTCCACGATGGGCGCTCCGCACTCTAAGATCGCGGTTACGAGTACTCATTGCTGGAAAATTTCACTTCATTTATACATGAATAAGTTCATTACAACTGTTTCCTGTACAACCATGGCTACTAAGCTACCTATGCGGGGGCTACCGGAGGTTCGACTTTTCGGCTACCCCGCTCCGCGATGGGAGCCATCTCGCTCCGAGCAACTCGCGTCGCTCATTCGAGCGCTTGGCGGCTACCCCGCCGGCGACCACCTCCACCGGAGCCTTCGGGAAGTACGACTTCATGAAGGCCGGGACTTGCTTCGGGATCGACTTGGCCATGTGCTTGACGTAGGCGGCCGGCCGGCTTGGCGCTTCACGAAGTCGATCCGCCGCAGGGGCGATCTTGGGGCCGCCCGGGTGCGGCACCGGGAGCCTCACGATCGGGAGAGCAGCCTCTTCAAGGTCCTTCGGGCCGGGGCCGGAGCGCCCTCGCAATCTTGGTTCAACTTCCGCAAAGATTTGTAGCAGCTTGACGAGATCTCTGTCGGAGGCAATCCGCGGCTCCATGTGCTTCTCGCACTCGAAGGCGAGCTCCTTGTAGTCGAGCTCAAGTACCCGGCGGGCTTCTTGCTCCCGGTAGAAGAGGTTCTTCATGCCGACCTCCGAGGCTTTCGGTCGCTCCACCCGGCCCTCGAGTTCTCGCGAGACGGAAATACAACAACGGGTCGAGGCTTGACGACTTCCAACAAGAACCCAACAAGTCAAAGGACGTACCCTTATTCTTGTTGCGGAGGCCTTTGTTCTTCCGCGCAACTCGTCGCCCTTCGCCCGCAACTCCATCACGTCGTTGTGGTACTTGGCGAAGGCGGCGTCGAGCTTCGATCGCATGGCGGCCGCATGCTTCCACGACTTCACGAGCGCTCCTCCGTGGCCTCGGCTCGGAGCACGGTGTCGCCGTAACCTTGCGACAGATTCGATTTCTCGCGGGATCGCTCCGCGACGTCCTACACAAGACAAGTTCAAGTCAAGAAGAGTACTCAACGCAAAGGATTGACTACTCGGCGGGGGGGGGGGCTCCGGCTACGTACCTTCATCCACTGTTCGGCTCGCCGGATCGCCTCCGTGTGCCGGGGCCACCGTTGCGGTGCTCGACGAGATCGTCGGCCGCCAGCTTCAATCCCGTCGCGGCTACTCGACGTAGCCTCCGTCATCGGCGCCGAGCGGATAGGCTCCGCGTCATGGATCTCGGGGGATCGGATAGCCACCTCCAGGGCAACCCCTGGCGACGTGGTAGTCGTTTCTCCCCCGGCGGACTTCTCGACGACTTCCCCCTCGGGCTCGGGGGGCTCCTTCCGCGGCCTCGGGGCCTCTCGGTGCCAACTCCCGCATGGGCACCCCCGCGAGGGATGTCACCTCCTTCGGCGCCCCGCCGCGCAAATGACACGCGCATCGGTGCCTACGACTACTCGTTCGGGAGTTCTACGGCTTCAAGAAGGATACTCACCTTCGACCACAACCGCCTCCGCGGCCGGTGCTTCGGTAGCCGGGGGCTCGGTCGCGGCTTGGGCCTCGGGAGCGGGCTCCTCGACGGGCGGCGCGACTTCTCCCCGCCCTCCGCCCCGTCGAGGGCTCTTCCCCGTCCCGGCCTCGGATCCGTGGATTTTCCGCAGGGTATTCACGCGCAGGGTGGTCGGACACATCGACTACCGCAGCAAGTACTACTCGTGAGGACGGGGTACTTACAAGTTCGACCGGACGATGGTCACGGCCGGAGCACCGAGGATGCTGGCAATGTCAACCAGTCCACCCTCGGCGGGCGTCTCTTCCTCCGCCTCTTCGGCTACTGCCTCCTCCACGGTGGCGGCGGCCGGCGCGGATGCCTCTCCGCGCTCCCCGAGACCCCTCCATCTCTCCAACGGCGGCGGCCGCGGGTACTCGCTCTCCTCTGGAGCAGGGGGCTGGTGCTCCAGTTGCGCCAGAAGTTCTTCCACAGTGGGGGCTGGACTACGGCTTCCAGCCTGTTCCCCCACTGTATCCCACACGCCCTCGTCGCCCTCTACGACGGGCTCCGCTGGCGGCACCTCCTGCACACAAAGGAAGACTACTCGTCAGCAATGTACTCGACTACCGGGTACTCGACCACTCTGCTCAAGTAAACTTACCTCCGAGGCGTGGTCTCCGAGACCTTCATCTTCTTCGCCACCCGCTTCTTGGTGGGGTTGCGCGGCTTCCGCGGCGGCGCAAAGAAGGCTAGCCTCCGGTGCTAGCCGAGGGTCTTGAACAAGTGGCACGTGAGGCAAGCCTGGACGGCTAAACCTCGACCGCAATTGGAAGCGGTCCTGAAGAGTCTCTTCGTCTTCTTCGTCATCGGAGGTATCCTCCACGATAACGGTGTCGTCGCCTTCACCGACTTCGCGGCGCTCCTTCACCTTCCCCTCCACCGGGACTTCGATCCCGCTCGGTGGAGGCTGCGGCTCGGAGACAAACTGCCTCACATCATCCTGCACAAAGACACAAGGCGTCAGCAACTCCACTACAAGTGCTCACTACTCGACGAGGCGGGTACGGCTACTCACCTCGTTGGGTGGGCGCGCGGCGGAGTACTCCTCGACCGGCACGCCGTGTACTCCGGCATGTCCTTGAAGATGCGCGACAACCTTTCGATGATGTCGTTGTCGTCCAACTCGCCCCCCGGCATCCGCGACGAGTCGTCGTCGCCGGTGTACTCGGAGCCCGGCGTATCCCGCGCCATCGGCGGCCGGATCTGCGCTTCATGAAACCGAAGGCCACGTGCTCGGCCCTCGCTCTAGCTTCTTTGAGCACTCGAATGCGTGCTAGCGCTTCGGGGAGCCGGATCCCCTCCCCGCATGGTGGGCTCCGTGTTCCACCACTCACGATGCACGGGGCCGCCGTCCGCTCGGCTTCGGCGGAGCCGGGGTGGTGGTTGGTGATGTAGAACCACCTCGTCTTCCAGTCCGTGTTGGAGTCCACGAGCTTGTACGCCAGGTACTGATCCGCGGCGTCCTCCCTCAGCTGGATCCCGGCCCCTCCGACTACTCTGGGGTTGGAGGCACTAGGCTGCGGCTTGACGCGGAAGAACTTCCGGAAGAGCACCCAGTGCGGCTTGATCCCGAGGAAGGCCTCGCAGAAGTGGACGAAGACCGACGTGTGGAAGATGCCGTTGGGGTTCAGGTTGAGGTACTCGATGCCGTAGTACCCGAGCAGCCCCTTGAAGAAGTCGCTTGCTGGGAGCGCAAGACCGCGCTCCACGAAGCGCGAGAACATTGGGATCTCGTCCTCCGCCTTCTCCATCGGATAAGGATCTCCTGCGGCGGATCTCCACATGTCGACTTCCTTCTCCCTGATGAACCCACTGTTCGGCCAGGTGAGCGGTGTCCTCCGTCTTGACCTTCGATTTCTTCCACTCGCGGCTTGGATCAGCGCGCGGTGGAGACAGGGGCGGCGCCAAATCGGTGGCGGCCACGGTGGCCTCTGCACGGCTCCTCTTCTTCCCGCCGGCCTTGGACGTCTTCGACGGCGACGGCTTCATTCTCCAAGTGCAAGGAGTTTTCACTCGCATCCGCTCGGGGGCTATCCTAAAGGCTTCGGGTGGCGATGCGCTCGGATCTACTACGGCGGCAGCAGGCGCTGGAGTGGATCTACTTCAAGATTCAAATGGAAATGACTGCGGCTCACTTGGGTGAAAAACCCTAAGGGTTTTGGCTCTTATTTATAAGCCAAATCGCCTCCGCAACGGGCGGCTGGATAAGTCCACGCGCGGCTGACTCAGCCGGCTGCGCGTGACTCTTCGTATTCTACTAGTCGACGCGCCTCACCTCGGGGGCTCGGCTATTTCTACTCGACTACCTGGGACGCGGCTAGTCTCAAGAGCATATCAGGACACATTTTCCAAGAAGACCCTTCAATTCGAGAGGAAGTACTCGACTCAAGGCTCGGGGGCTCCGTGCCACGTGTCCTTCGGTTTTTCTCTCCGGATTTTTCGGGATTTTCTTGCCAAGACTTCAGATGGACCCTCAGCCAGAGCCCGCGGCTCGAGGCTCGGGGGCTACTCCATGTGAATTGCGGTTCTGCAAATCGCATCTCCATGACGGCTTCGGCTTCAAGACAAGACAGGCATTTCTTGAAGACCTTCGAAGGCAGATTTCAAGGACGCTTGGGACTACTCGAGAAGACTTCAAGATTGCTCAAACATCAGCTGGAGTACATTCCAGCCTCGGATGCTTCGACTACTCTTGAGGACTTTTGACTTGTAGTACTCGGGGACGCTTGAGGACTACTCGTTAAGGCCGTCAAGACTACCGGAAGCTATCCTTCTCGACTACAAAGTACTCGGGGGCTTGTCGTATGGACCTCCCCGGGCCCACTACCTCGGTGGGTACCGGGACCGACTACTCGGTGGGCCCCCGGTACCACCCGCTTGCGCTACACGGCACCCGAAGGCGTGGAGCACAAGGACTACACAGAGTAGTACTCGGTTAGGGCTCTGTACATGTTCCACACCGTATAGAGGTCTCCTAGACGTACTCGACTAGTACTCCTTCCCCCTACTCCGACTTGTAACCCCGCCTCCCGTACTATATAAGGCGAGGCAGGGACCGATCTCGGGATCACCTCATCTCATACAATCCCCTACAACTCACGCGCGCACTATTGCACCATCTTGTAATTGTGCCCTATCAATCCGTAGCTACGCAGCATACAGGACGTAGGGTATTACGCACCTTGCGGCCTGAACCTGTCTAAATTGTGTGCCACGTGTCTCTTCCTTCGAGTTACCGATCTCGGCGAGTCACAATCATCTACTTCGGGTACTCCCCGTAGTAGGTTGCCGGTCTAAAACACCGACAGGTCCTACGACGTCGAGGCCCCACATAGCGAAGGGCCATGACGGCGGGATAGTGCGCAGGACCTGAGCTGACAGGTGCTGCTGTTTAGCAAAGAATTAGCATCCTTTGCATCTTTTTACGAGGTCTTTAGCATCGGTTACGGTCGTGGGGCAATAGAATCCAGATCGGTATGCTTTGCCGACCAGGTTGGTGGATGCCGCGTGGTAGCCACACTTGCCGTTGTGAATCTCAGTTAAGAGCTGTAGACCTTCTGATCGAAGGATGCACTTCATCAAGATGCCAGAGGAGGTAGCTTTTCTGTATAGGTCAGAACCAATTACGACGTAGTTAGCACTTTG
Organism: Cenchrus americanus; assembly: GCA_947561735.1. Taxonomy (NCBI): domain Eukaryota; kingdom Viridiplantae; phylum Streptophyta; class Magnoliopsida; order Poales; family Poaceae; genus Cenchrus; species Cenchrus americanus. Next base: position 142,610,714 of record OX387240.1, read on the forward strand.
TCTCGTGATGCGTTCTCGCTCCGCTCTGTCGTCGGGGACAAGTTGGTCGAGTATAAAGTCTATGAAGGGCTTGCGCCAATCATCCTCTTTTTCTGACATTAGCACGTCGCGGGGAGGTGCTGAGTTTTGGTCGTTTGGAGTTGGTTCTAGATTACCAGGATCCAGAAGCTTGATTGAAGGCTTGCGTAGGTCTTGGACGAACACGCCTGCTGGAACTAGAGCTCGACGAGGACCTAGTTTGGAGAGTACATTGGCGGCGACGTTGTTGCTACGTGGGACGTGCTGGAACTCGATCCCCTCGAAGTGGCCTTCGAGTTTACAAATTTCAACGTAGTAAGCATCCATCGTGTCCTTGACGTAGTCCCACTCCTTGTTATCCTGTTCGATGATGACCTTGGAATCACCAAAATCTAGTAGTCGCTTGATGCCAAGGGACACTGCTATGCGGAGCCCATGGAACAAGGCTTCATATTCTGCTCCATTGTTGGAGGCCTTTTAGTGGATTTGCAGGACATACTTGAGCTGTTCTCCCTGAGGAGAGATGAGCAATACGCCTACACCTGCCCCTTCGAGGTTGAGGGCACCGTCGAAGTACATTATCCAGTGTTCAGGCCGCTCCTTGGGAGGGGGCATATGGATCTCTGTCCATTCAGACACAAAGTCGGTGAGGATCTGCGACTTGATCGCTTTCCTGGGGCAAAATTCGATTTTGAACTTTCCAAGCTCGACTGACCACTTGGCAATGCGGCCGTTGGCGTCGCCGTTACAGATGATCTCTCCTAGGGGAATGAAGACAGAACCATGATCTTGTGAGCTTGGAAGTAATGTCGAAGCTTTCTCGACGTGATCAGGAATGCATAGAGCAACTTCTGGGGTTGTGTGTAACGTGTCTTAGCGTCGGCCAATACCTCGCTCACGTAGTACACAGGTCGTTGAACAGGATAGGCCTGCCCTTCTTCTTCTCGCTCAGCGACGAGAACCGTGCTGACCACGTTAGTGGTGGCAGAGATGTAAAGTAGGAGTGTTTCCTTCGAGATCGGAGGTGTCATGACTGGTGGTGTTGTTAAGAACTCTTTGAGAGCCTCAAACTCTTTTTGGGCTTCGTCGTCCCATACGAACTTGTCGGCCTTCTTCAATAGCTTGAAGAAAGGTAAGCCTTTTTAAGCGAGCTTGCTGATGAAACGACCTAGAGCCACCATCATGCTGGTAAGCTTCATGACGTCTTTCTTGTTGGATGGCTTGGCCATCTTGCTTATGGCGTCGACCTTCACTAGGTTGGCTTCCATGCCTCGGTGCCCGACCATGAAGCCTAGGGGCAGTCCGGAGGGGACACCAAAGACACACTTTGTTGGGTTGAGCTTCCACTGGAATTCTCGCAGATTGGCGAAGGTTTCGGTGAGGTCGGCGATGAGCTTGTCTTCCACTGTGGTCTTGACGACCACATTTTCTAGATAGGCCTCCACGTTCTTCCCGATTGGGACTTCAAACACTTCTGGATCGCCTTCTGGTATGTTGCTCTAGTGTTTTTCAGGCCAAAGGTCGTGACCTTGTAGCAATAGATGCCGTGAGGCGTTATGAATGCTGTTTTATCGTCGTCGTCTGGGTGCAGGGCTATCTGGTGATACCTTGAGTAGCAGTCGAGGAAACAAAGTAGGACGCTACCGTCGTGGAGTCCATGACCTGGTCAATACGAGGAAGACGAAATGGATCCTTCGGGCAGTGCTTGTTAAGGTCGGTGTAATCGATACACATCCTTAATCCACCAGTTTTCTTTGGTATAAGAACCGGGTTTGTGAGCCAAACCGGGTCTTGGCACTCTCTAATAAAACCTGCAGCTAAGAGCTTACAAACTTCTACTTCTATAGCATGTTTTCTGTCTTTTGCAAATCGCCGGAGCTTTTGCTTGATAGGTCGTGCGGTCTTGCTAACTTCGAGTCTATGCTCAGCGAGCTCCCTGGGGACTCCAGGCTTATCGGATGGACTCCATGTGAAGATGTCAACGTTGTCCCTGAGAAAGCTGGTGAGCGCGAGTTCGTATTTGGGGTCGAGGTCGGCCCTGATGACGACTTCCTTGGACGCGTCCGGCAGGTCGAGGCAAACCTTCTTGACAGCTGGACTTGGGTCCAATGTTGTGGTTGTGCGCTTCTGCTCTGGTACCGACAGAGTTGTCTGGTCGATCTTGGCTGCTTGGGCGACCATGACCGTTGATGCGGCTTTGATCGCTGAATCATTGGAGAGCTCGACACTGGCACTTTCACAATTGTAGGAGACCATGATGTCTCCGAGGACGGAGTGGATCCCATTTGGCGCCGGCATCTTCCTGATTAGGTAGGTGTGATGTGGTATAGCCATGAATTTGGCGAGCATAGGTCGACCGAATATGGCGTGGTATGAAGAGCGGAAGTCCGTGACCTCGAACGTCAGGTACCCTGTACGGAAGTTCTCCTCTGTGCCAAAGGTGACTGGAAGGCATACACGACCTATGGGGTACGTAGCCTTTCCGGGCACAACCCCGTAGAAGTGTTCGTCACAAGCAGTCATCTTGCTGAAGTCGAACTCCATCTTGCGCAGCGTCTCTGTGAAGATGATGTTTAGGCTGCTGCCTCCGCCGATGAGGGTCTTAGGCAACTAGGACCCGTTGACTATGGGGTTAACGACAAGCGGATAGGTTCTGGGGTTGGGGATATGAACCCAGTGATCTTTCCTGGAGAAAGTGATTGGGAATTCAGAACACCGTAGAGGTCGCGGGTTTTCGGTGTTTACGTGTCCGATCTCCCTAGCATTTGATCGAGTTTGTCGGTTGCTTTTGGTCGCTTGGCGACCTCCAACGATGAAGCTGATCTCGCGGTTGGCCTTCTGGAATGCACCATTGGGGTTGACCCCTTTGGGCGATGGCGGTGGAGTCCGCTCCTTGCAGTTGTTGTCACGAGGACTGTGGTTGTCCTGGCGACATCGATCATCATGCCGGTCATCTTGTCGGTCGTTGTGACGATCATCATGGCGATCATCACGATGTTCGCTTCTGTGGTCGTCGCGCCTATCGTTGTGATCGTTGCGACGGTAGTCGTCACGTCTGTCATCGCGGCAGTAGTCGCGGCGATAATCGTGTCAATCCCTATCGTCATTGCGAGGATAGGGCCTGCGGTCACGGTAATCTCGTCGGTCAGGTCGATGGTTACGATTGTCGAAGCGTTGTCCACCGTTACGGTCGTCGTTGCCATTTCTTCTGGTCTTCTTGGAGGTAGATGGGACTCCAAGGGCACGCTTCAACTACCCACACTCCCTCATGGTGTGTTTGGCGTCGTGGTGGAACTGGCACTAGTCATCCATGACCATATTGAAGTCACCTTCGAGGAAGGTGGAAGGTCTTGGTGGATCTGTCACATAGGCTTCGCCAGATCGTTTGCGTGACCTGGTGCTTCTGACATCATGGTCTTCTCCGTTGAAGTCGTGCATTACCGCATGTTGCGTGTCAACCAGTTTGTCGACGTAGGCCATGAGGTCACCAATGGTTTTTACATCGGCGTCGTGGATCTTCTCAAACAACTTGATGTTGGTGATTCCCTTTTTGTAGTAGGCGATGACATCGTCGTCTTTGACACCTGCAAGGGTGTTGCGGTTCTTGAAGTAGCGGTTGGTGTACTCACGGAGAGTTTCATCACTTCTCATCTGCACTCTGGCGAGGTGGTGAGTATTGCTAGGACGATTGTAGGTCACCTGGTAGTTGGTCGTGAAGAGGCGAGACAGAGTTTTCCAGGAGGTGATGCACTCTATTGGGAGATTGTCGAGCCACAAGAGTGGTGCCTTGCCCATCACGACAGGGAAGTATCCCGCCATGTGGTCTTCGTTGCCACCAGAGGCACACACCGCTATGCTGTACATCTTGAGCCATATACTTGGGTCGGAGCGACCGTCGTACTTCTCAATCGATGGCTGAAGTCCTTGGGGGTATCTCATTGTCCGGAGACGTCGTGAGAAACTGGGAAATTATTGATCGCTCCCGGGCTTGCTGATGGAGCATGATCAGTAGGGATGACATCGAGGTCATCGAGAGTGTCGGTGTTTTAGACCGGCAACCTACTAAGGGGAGTACCCGAAGTACATGAATGTGTCCTCGCCGAGATCGGTAACTCGAAGGAAGAGACACGTGGTACACAATTTAGACAGGTTCGGGCCGCGAGGTGCGTAATACCCTACGTCCTGTATGCTGCGTAGCTCTGGATTGATTGGGTACGATTACAAGATGATGCAATCTTACGTCGTGAGATGAGATGATCAAGAGAGGGGTCCCTGCCTCGCCCTATATAGTCCGGGAGGCAGGGTTACAAGTCGGTTTAGGGAGAGAGTACTAGTCGAGTACGTCTAGGAGTCCTCTATACAGTGCGGGACATATACAGCTTCCTAACCGAGTACTTCTCCTCTGTAGTCCTTGTGCTTCACGCCATCAGGTACCGTGCAGCGCAAGTCGGGTAGTCCCAGGGGCCCACCGAGTAGTCGGTCCTGGTACCCGCCGAGGTAGTGGGCCCAGAAAGGTCCATACGACAAGCCCCCGAGTACTTTGTAGTCGAGAAGGATAGCTTCAAGTAGTCTCGACGACCTTAATGAGTAGTCCTCAAGCGTCCTCGACTACTACAAGTCAAAAGTCCTCAAGAGTAGTCGAAGCATACCGAGGCTGGAATGTACTCCAGCTGATGTTTGAGCAATCCTGAAGTCTTCTTGAGTAGTCCCAAGCGTCCTCGAGTGCTGCCCTTGAAGGTCTTCAACAATGCCCGTGTTGTCTTGAAGCCGAAACTGATATGGAAGTGCGATTGCAAAATCGCACTCCATATGGAGTAGCCCCCGAGCCTTAGGTTGAGTTGTAGACTCTGGCTGAGTGTCCATCTGAAGTTTTGGCAAGAATATCCCGAAAATTCCGGAGAAAAAAACCGAAGGACACGTGGCACGGAGCCCCCGAGCCTTGAGTCGAGTACTTCCTCTCGAATTGAAGGGTCATCTTGTAGAATGTGTCCTAAGATGCTGTTGAGTCTTGCCGCTTCCCAGGAAGTCGAGTTGGAGTAGCCGAGCCCCCGAGGTGAGGCGCGTCGACTAGTTGAAGTTGAAGGGTCACGCGCGGCCGCTGAGTCAGCCGAGCACAGACTTATCCATCCGGTCGTTGAGGGGCCGCGTTGACTTATAAATAGAAGCAAAAACCCTTAGGGTTTTTCACCCTACGTAGTTGTAGCCATTCCCAGCAGATCTGACCAGAAATCGCCACTAGTGCGCACTGCCTCCGCTGAGTAGAGCTTAGATCCAGGTGTGTCGCCGTAGGAAGCCACCGCTGTAGCCCCCGAGCGAATGCGTGTGAAGACACCGTGCACCTGGAGGATGAAGCCGTCTCCGTCGAAGACCACGAAGGCCGCAGGCGGAAAGAAGAGGGCCCGTGAAGAGGCCGCCGGATCTGCCGGTGTCCCCACCGCCGGTGTCCCCACCGCGGCCAGATCCAAACCGTGAATGGAAAAAGTCCAAGGCGAAGACTGAAGACTTGCTAGCCCTTCTCAACAATGGATTCTTGCGAGAGAAGGAGGTGGACATGTGGAGGGCCGCTGCCGGGGATCCGTACCCCATGGAGAAGAATCCGGACGAGATCCCGATGTTCGCTCGGTTCGCAGAGCGCGGACTGTCTCTCCCGGCGAGTGACTTCTTCAAGGGGCTCATGGGGTACTATGACATCGAGTACCTCAACCTCAACCCCAACGGTATCTTCCACACCGCCGTCTTCGTATATTTTTGCGAAGCCTTTCTGGGGATCCAGCCCCATTGGATCTTGTTCCGGAAGTTCTTCCAGGTGAAGCCGCAACCCAGCGCCAGCAACCCGCGAGTAGTTGGAGGAGCGGGGATCCAGATGAGGGAGGATGCCGCCGAGAAGTACCTCTCCTACAAGTTGATAGATTCCAACCAGGATTGGAAAGCCAAATGGTTCTACGTCACGAACCACCACCCGGAGCTGCCGAAGCCCAGCAGGAAGCAGCCCAAACACCGTCCATGGTGGAACTCGGAGCCGACGATGCAAGAGGGACTTCAGTTGCCTGAGTTGTTGGCGCGGATCAAGGCGCTGAGGGAAGCTGGGCTGAGGGTCAAGCACGGGGCCTTCAGCTTCATGAAGCGCAGGGTGCAGCTGCTGATGGCTCGCGACACCCTGGGGTACGAGTACACCGGCGAGGACGACACGTCGCGGATGCCTGGAGATGAAGTTGACGACGACGACATTGTTGATAGGCTGGCCCGGATCTTCAAAGATATGCCGGCGTACACGCTGTGCCCCGTACCGGAGCTCTCCGCAACGCGCCCACCAAAGGAGGTTAGTAGCCGCATCCGTAGTCGAGTACTCATTACGCAAGAGTAGTCGCACTGATGAGTTGTTCTTGCAGGATGACTTGAAGAAGTTCGTCTCCGAGCCGCTGTCTCCTCCTCAGCTAGTCGAGGTCCCAGAGGAGAGGAAAGCCAAGGCCAAGGAGCGGCACGAAGTCGGCGAAGGAGACGACACAGTTTTCGTCGAAGACACGTCCGATAAGGACGATGACGAGGAGACGCTGCAGGACCGCTTCCAGCTGCGGTCAAGGTTTAGCCGTCCTAGCTTACCTCACATCCCTCTCGTTCAGGATCAGCCGGCCAGCCTAGAGGCTAGTCTACCCGCGTCGCCGAGGAAGCCACGCAATGTGGCCCGGAAGCATGTGGCCAAGAAGTTGAAGGTCACGGAGACCACATCCCAAGAGGTAAACCATCTTGAGCAGTGTAGTCGAGTACTGATGTCTCGAGTTCATGTGTTGACGATGAAGTTTCCTTGCTTGCAGGAGATGCCGCCTTCCGAGCCCGTTGAGCAGGGCGACGAAGGCGACTGGGACACAGTGGGGAAAGTCACTGGTAGTTGTAGCCCAGCCCCCACTGTCAAAGAGCTCTTGGCGTAGATGGAGCGCCAGCCCCCTGCTACTCAGGGGAGCACGGAACCCGCTGCTGCTGTTGCGGAAGAGGCAGCGGCCACAGAGGCACAGGAGGAGGCGCCTGCCGAGGCGGAACTGGTCGACATCGCAAGTATCCTCGGCGCCCCAACCGTGACGGTAGTCCGGTCGAGCCTGTAAGTGTTGATTCTTCCCGAGTAGTACTTGATGTGGTAGTCGTACTTGATTGACAACCGGCTTGTGTACTCTACAGGAAATCGACGGTCTTTTCCTGGGAGGGGGATGAACCCGCCTCAGCAGTGGCGGAAGAAGAAGCCGCGCCGTCCGCTGAGGAGTCCGCTCCCGCCCCTCAGGCGGAGCCCGAGGCGCCGGCCGCTGAGGCTACGTTGCCCAAGGCCAGCGTCGTTGAAGGTGAGTACTCTGCTGAGGTCGAAGTGCCTTCGTAGAGTAGTCATAGTCGTCAGGTTTGACTGATACACTTGTCTTCTTGCCAACAGGTGCTGAGGCCGAGGAAAGAAAGATCCCGTTGGCGGTGCCCGTAGAGGACATGGCACCGGGAACTTAGGAGGCTGCCGTAGAACCCCCGAGCTGATGGAGGTGGCCGCCGGAGAAGCTGCCGCGACGACTGGAGGAGGAGGGGACGACGTGTGCCAGAACCCGGTCTGGAGGTGGTCGTCCGCTCGCCGTAGATCTAGGATGCGGAGCCGATCCGCTCGGCGCTGATGACCGAGGCCGCTACGAGTAGTCGTGGCGGGATCGAGTTGTTAGCAGATGACCTCGTCAACCCAGCAACAGTGGCTCGTCACCTGGAAGCGGTGCGCCAAGCCGAGCAATGGATCAAGGTGAGTAGCCATAACCCTTGAGTAGTCAATCCTTTAGCGTTGAGTACCCATCTGATGTGTGTTGTCTGTGTAGGACATTGTTGAGAGGTCCCGCCTGAAGTCGGAGATGCTTCAAGGGTACGGCGACGCGGTGCTTCGGGCCGAGACATTGGAGGATCAACTCGTGAAGTCCCGCAAGGACGCCGCCGCCATGCAGTCAAAGCTGGACACCACCTTCGCCAAGTAACATAATGATGTCCAAGAGATGCACGCGAAGAGCGACGACTTGGTGCGGAAGAACAAGTCTCTCCGCAACAAGAACAAAGGTACACCATTTGTCTTGTTGAGTACTTGTTGGAGGTCGAGAGGTAGTCTGACCCGCTGTGCCTTGTTGGTTGCAGAGCTTGAGACTCGGGTAGATCAGCTGAAGGCTTCGAAGACTGATCTAAAGAACCTCTTCTACCGGGAGTAGGAGGCCCGCCAGGTACTGGAGTTCGATTGCAAGGAGCTTGCTTACGAGTGCGACAAGCACATGGAGCTCCGTATTGCATCAGACCGTGACCTCGTCAACTGCTACAAATTCTTGCAGAAGCTGAACGAGGATTGCGAGAAGCTGCGGGGCCAGCTCAAGGAACTTGAAGAAGACACGCTCCCCATCACGAGGCTGCTGGTGCCTCATCCTGGCGGGCCCAAGATAGCACCGCTGGTGGACCGGTTGAAGGAATCCCGCAGCCGGCTGGCGACCTACGTGAAGCATTTGGCGAAGTTGATCCCAAACCAAGTGCTAGCCTTCATGAAGTCGTACTTCCCGAAGGCTCCCGTAGATGTAGTCGCTGGCAGGCTAGCCGCCAACTGCACCGACGAGCAGTATGCGGAGCTACTGGAGCAGATGGCGCCTATTGCAGATCAAGTCGCCGAGAAACTTAATCTCCAGTAGTCCTGTAATAGTTAGCTTGTAGCAGTAGTTGTACAAAAACAATTGTAATGAAATTGTTTGAGTATGAATGAAGAAAAACTTCCATCAATGAGTACTCGTTGCCGCGATCTTGGAGTGCGGAGTCCCATCGTGGAGTTGTCGCGAGTAGTCGTACTCGACGAGTCCCGTTGAGGGAGGAAAACGATAAAAGCAGTTGATGAACGATCAAACTTTATTACTGAAGAAGTACACCTGGATGGCCAGGGCCGTAGTTATAGAGTAGTCGCTAGGACCCGGAGGCCGCTTACGGCTAAGTAGTGCTAGGGCGTGTAGCCGCTTACAGCAGTAGATCCGTAAGTAGCCGTATAAGCTGGATCTAGGAGTACATGGTCTCTCAGTAGACCGCTGCTAGAGTCCTTTGTCGCTCGTCGCAGGCCAGGATCCGTAGGTACCCGCATGGGCTGGATTCTGGAGAGTAGTAGTCCGGACACTAGTTCATGGACTCGGAGGCCGCTTACAGCGAAGAGGTAGTCCGAAGACTGGTGCCTGGACCCGGGGGCCGCTTACAGCGAAGGGGTAGTCCGGAGACTGGTGCCTGGACCCGGAGGCCGCTTACGGCGAAGGGGTCTTGATGTAGACGTGTAGACTTGAGCCCCAGGGTAGTCGTGTAGACTAGGCGTAGAACCGACAGAGCTGGTCGACGTTCCACGAGTTGTTGACGTCTTCGCCTTCAAGTGTCTGGAGGCGGTAGGAGCCCAGCCCGGTCACCTTTGCCACTGTGAAGGGACCTTCCCAGGGCGAGCTGAGCTTGTGTAGTCCTTCCGTGTTCTGGATGCGACAGAGGACGAGATCACCAACATTGAAGGAGCGTTCCTTGACGTTGCGGTCGTGGTAGCGTCGGATACCCTCCAGGTAACTTGCTGATTGGACGAGGGCGGCGCAGCGAGCTTCTTCGAGCCCGTCGATGTCAACTGGTCTGCTGTCTTCAGAGACGCCTTCGTCGTAGTGCTCCACTACTGGTGAATCCCATATGACATCAGTAGGAAGGATTGCTTCGGAGCCGTAGACCAGGAAGTAAGGGGATTGCCCCTTTGGCTTGGAGAGCTGAGTACGTAGCCCCCAGAGTGCATTGGGTAGTTCCTTGATCCACTTGCCTCATTTAGAGTTAGCAACGTCGTATAGCCGCTTCTTGAGCGCGTCGAGCATCATCCCGTTGGCGCGCTCGACTTGTCCGTTGACCCTAGGATGGGCGACTGAGACGTATCGGATGTCGATCCCGCTGTTCTTGCAGTACTCCCAGAACTGGTGATTGTTGAAGTTGGAGCCCAGATCAGTGATGATGCAATGGGGTAGTCTGTAGCGATGCACGAGTTCATCCAGGAAGTCGAGTACTCTGTCAGCCTTGGGGCATGTGACCGGCTTGACCTCGATCCACTTGGTGAACTTGTCGATGGCCACCAATACTCTGTTGAATCCACCTGGCGCAGTTGGTAGTGGCCCAATCATGTCGAGCCCCCCGGCGGGCGAAGGGCCGTGGTTGGCGGTATGGTGACTAGCTTGTAGGCCGGGAAGTGGTGTCGCTTGGCGAAGTATCGGCACCCTTGGCACCTTCCTCGACGAGTTCTTCGGCGTCGCCCGCAGCCGTGGGCCGCAGGAAAGCTCGTCGGAAGGCCTTGCTGACCAGCGTGCGAGAGGACGCGTGGTTGCCGCGGACGCCCTTGTGGATCTCCTCCAAGATGTCCTTGCCTTCTTGTCCGGGGACGCACTTCATGAGTACTCCGGAAGATGCGCCCCGCCTGTAGAGCTTGTCTCAGACGAGGACATAGGACTTGGCGCGGCGGATGGAGCCGCTCGGCCAAGTTCTTGTCCGAGGGAACCTTCTCGCTCGTTGAGGTAGTCGATGAAGGGTTGCCTCCGGTCCACGTCGATCATCATGACCTCCCCGGCCCGGGGATGCGCCGGGACAAGGGGTCGATGGCGCCGACTCCGGGATGGATGGCGCGTGAAGCTCGTGGACGAAGACACCCGCTGGTACTTGAGCACGAGTAGAACCAAGCTTCGACAGGACGTCCGCTGCAACGTTGTTGTCGTGGACGATGTGGTGGAACTCGAGACCGTAGAACTTGTTCTCGAGCTTGCGGACTTCTAGGCAGTAGGCATCCATGTTCTCCTTGTTGCGGCCCTAGACTTGTTGACTTGGTTGAGGACCACTGCGGAGTCGCCATAGACTAGTAGCCGCTTGATGCCTAGTGAAGCCGCGAGGCAGAACCCGTGTAGGAGAGCTTCGTACTCGGCTTTGTTGTTTGAGACCTTCCAGAAGATCTGCAGGACGTACTTGAGTTGTTCGCCCGTTGGAGAGATCAAGAGTACTCCGGGACCTGCGCCCTCGAGGTTGAGTGAGCCGTCGAAGTACATCACCCGCGTGCTCGGTCGCTCGCCTGGAGTAGGTAGCCGATTCTCCCGCCACTCCGCCGTGAAGTCGACTAGTGCCCGTGACTTGATGGCTCGCGTGGCTTGAAGTCTATGTTGAGGGCGCCGAGTTCGACCGCCCACTTGGAGATTCTTCTAGTAGCATCTTGGTTCCGCAGTATGTCACCGAGCGGGTAGTCGGTGACGACGGAGATCGAGTACTCCTCGGAAGTAGTGTCGTAGCTTCCGCAAGGTGATGAGCACCGCGTACGTAGCTTCTGTACGGGCTGGTAGCGTGTCTTAGATTCTGACAGGACCTTGCTGACGAAGTAGACTGGTCGCTGGACTGGGTAGGCGTGGCCGTCTTCCTGCCGCTCGACGATGATGGCAGTACTGACCACGTGAGTAGTCGCAGCGAGGTAGAGCAGTAGCTGCTCGCCTTTGCGAGGAGCCGTGAGGACTGGTGGCTTTGATAGGAAGTCCTTGAGCTGGGCAAGGGCTTGGTCCGCCTCTGGAGTCCACACGAACTTCTCTTGATGCTTGAGTACTTTAAAGAAGGGGAGCCCCCGTTCTCCAAGCTTCGAGATAAATTTGTTCAGGGCCGCAATGCACCCGGTCAGCTTTTGGACGTCTTTGATGGACGTGGGAGCTCTCATGCTGGTGATGGCGGAGATCTTCTTGGGGTTGGCTTCGATGCCGCGGTGGCTGATGATGAAGCCAAGTAGTTTGCCCGAAGGTACGCCGAAGACGCACTTGTTCGGGTTGAGCTTCCAGCGGTACTCGCGCAGGGATGCGAAAGTCTCTTCAAGATCGTCGATGAGGGTACTGGAGTTTCTGGTCTTGACGACCACGTCATCCACGTAGGCTTCGACGTTCTTGTTGAGTTGCCTCTTGAAGCGTGCCTCGATAGCTCGTTGATATATGGCGCCGTTGTTCTTCAACCCGAAGGACATGGTCGTGTAGCGAAGACGCGCCAAACGGGGTGATGAACGCGGTCTTCTCCTCGGTCTTCTTCCTTGATCGCGATCTGGTGGTACCCGGAGTAGCAGTCGAGGAAGCAGAGCAGGTCGCAGCCCGCCGTGGAGTCGATGACTTGGTCAATTCGCGGCAACCCGAAGGGGTCCTTGGGGCAGTGTTTGTTGAGGTCGGTGCAATCGACGCATATCCTCCACTCGTTCGAGTTCTTCTTGCGGACGAGGACGGGGTTGGCGAGCCACTCAGGATGGAAGACTTCTCTGATGAAGCCAGCCACGAGTAGTTTGGCGAGTTCCTTCTTGATGGCGTCCCGCCTGTCGTCGGCGAAGCGGCGGAGGTGTTGTCGCTTCAGGGTAGCTTTAGGATCGACGTTGAGGGAATGCTCGATCAACTCCCTGGGCACCCTTGGCATGTCCGCTGGCTTCCACGCGAAGATGTCGCGGTTAGCTCGGAGGAAGTTGATGGGTGCATCTTCCTATTTAGGGTCGAGACCCGCCCCGATGGTAGTGGTCTTGCTGCTGTCGCCTGTCCCGAGGTCAATTGTTTTGACCAGAACCTCCTCAGCTGGCTGAGGCTTGTTAGCTTTGCCTGACTTCTCTGGGATGTCGAGTTCACTTGGGGCAAGCTTCTTCGACGCAGCGTAGACCTCCATCATTGCATTGGGTACTTGATTTGTGGAGGCAATCTCCACAGCTTCCGTGTCGCAGTCGTGCGAGATCTTCAAGTCCCCTTGCAGTGAGAGTACACTTGCTGGGCTTGGCATCTTGAGTACCAAGTAGGTGTACTGGGGTACCGCCATGAACTTGGTGATAGCGTGTCCGCCGAGGATGGCATGGTAGGACGTCTCGAAGTCCGCGACTTCGAACTTGACGTACTCGATACGGTAGTTGTCCCGCGATTCCCCAAAGCTAACTGGTAGAACCAGCCCAGTGGGATAGCCGCGTTCCGGGGACGATGCCGTAGAAGGGCGAGGAGCTCTTGGTGAGCATGTGCGTGATGTCGAGCCCCATCTTCTTCAAGGTCTTGGTGAAAAGGACGTTGAGCCCGCTTCCGCCATCGATGAGGACCTTGTTGAGCCTGGAGCCCGTGACCACCGGCTTCAGGACGAGAGGGAAACGCCCTGGTTTGGAGAAGCTGGTCCATTGATCCGCGCGGGAGAAGGTAATGGGTACCTCCGACCACATGAGAGGCGTCGGAACCGCTGGTCCAATGCCCATGACTTCTCGACGGGTAGCCTTTTGTTCCCGTCTGCTGGGTAGTCCACCGAAGAGGACGTTGACTGTCTTGTTGGGTTCCTGGAAGTCGTCATTGCCTCCGTCGTTCTTATTCTTGCCTTTCTTGTCATGAGGGTGCGGTGGCTCTGGAGTACTCTTGAGTGCTCGCCTGAGTTGGTAGCACTGCTCGGTGGTGTGGTTGCCATCCAGATGCCACGGGCACTTCTCTTTCAGTAAGTCTTTGAAGCCGCCAGAGGTCTTCTTCGAGTTCTCCTTCGTAGGGCGCTGAATAGCCGCGATAGTGTTGTCTGGCTTGCGCTTGCGGTTGGGACCCGAGTAGTAGTTGTTGTTGCGACCGCCTTGGTTCCCGTTGTTGCCGCTGCCGCCGCCCGTGTTCTGCTTGCTCTTGCCAGGGATGGCATCGTACTTGGCGTTGGCTTTGTCTTCTTCATCCGCCCAAGACGTGATCATGTCCTTGAGGTGGGGGATGGACTTGGGGCGGCGGCGACCGAAGTCTTCGAAGGTGCGACGGTGGTAGAGGCCGTCTTGGAAGAGGTCGATGACCTCCTTGTCGGTGACGTCGACTACGATGGCACGCTTGTCGAAGAAGCAGCGCATGTACTTGCGGAGGGTCTCGCCTTGTTCCTGCTTCACCATGGCCAGGTCTATGCGAGTACCCGATCGGCCCATGGCGCTCGCGAAGTTGCTGGTGAACTGCTCCTTCAGCTGGTCCCACTTGTCGATCGAGTGCTTGTCCAACGACTCGAGCCATGTGAGTGGGGCTTGGTCCAGGCAGAAGGGGAACTAGAGGCACTTGGTGTCGTTGTTGCCGCCAGCGTTCTCGATGGAGAGGGCATAGCACCTAAGCCACTGGATGGGATCCTACTTCGCGTCGTACTTGGTGATTCCCAGAGGTTTGAACTTGTTCGGGAGGAGCAAGTTGCGAAGCCGAGGAGAGAAGGCGGGGAAGCCGTCGTTGTCGCCTACGGTGGCGGACTTCTACCGCCGCAGTTCTTCAATCTTCTGGCGGGCGTCGTAGCCACCCTGTGAAGCTCCGGAGGTGTGGCTGTTCGCATGGTCTCGACCGCCGCGACCGCCCCCGCCGCCGGCCCTCCTATTGGCCCCATGGTTGGAGCTTCCGCCGTCGCTGCTGCCGCCGCCAGGGTCACGGCCGCCGCCGCCAGGGTCGCGGTGAGGGATGATGTTGCTATTGCCACCCTGTGAGGGTCCGCCGGCGTTTGCACGAGTACGATTGGGCTGAGCCAGCAGCTCGGCTCGAGTACGATTACGGCCGAGGTCCGCTGCGACTTGTAGCTTCATTGTCGCGGTTCCTGGCGGGAGGAGACTGGTTGACCCTGTTGTCGACTCGCATGAAGTAAGTGTCTTCTGCGAGTTTGGCGATGACTTCTCCAACGCGTATCCCCTGAGCTTGGCGTGCGATCGCTGTGATCGACATGACGCATTGCTCGGGGGTTGTGTGTACCAGGCTCTCGACTTGTTCGAGAGCCTCTGCAAGGTTGCGGATGGGTAAGCTGTCTCGGAGACGCCGGCGTCGTTCGTTCCGTCTTCTGTTGCGCTCACGTCGAGCGTCCCTGTTGGCGTCGGTCTCATCCGCGGGTGCTTCAGCAGACAGCTCGTCTGCGGAGATGTCTTCGAGGTACTTGTCATGTGTCGTCCCCGAAGTTCCTGGCGTGTCGCCGGCAGCCATGAAGACTTGGCGATCGGGGTTGCCAAGACTGGAGTCGGAGCTCGCCACATCGGTTGGAGTGTACTCCTCAGCTCGAGTGAGTGGTGTTCCCTCCTGGAACGGGAGCGAGTCGAGGTAGGCGACGTAGCTTGAGTTCTTGCTTATCAGGTCAGCGGGCTTGCGGTCCGGCCGCAGACGAATCTCCCGGCGGGTGTGGACGTTATAACTAGCCCAGAAGCCGGCCCTGATAAGGGTTGCTCAGTAGTGTTGTCTTCGAACTCGGGATCCTCAGGGTCCGACCCGAAGTCGAACTCGTACGCGGAGTCCGAATAGAAGCCGTAGAGGGGGTTGGAGTCCGAAGCATGGCCGGGTACGGTGTCGGAGTCCAAGTTGTACTCGGGTGCGGGCTCCTTGCCGGCCCAGCGCGAAGAGGGAGCCTCCGTGCGGGCCTTGCGGAGGTTGCGGGGACCACACGTGGAGCGCTCACGGGGTGGGGAGACCATATGCGATGGCTGAGCAGCCGGCTCGCACGCGGTAGCACACGGGGATGTCGAGTTCGAGTTGGAAGCAGATCCGAGCTCGAAGTCGGCGTGTTGGTCGAAAAGCGAAATTTCGCCGATCTTGCCGGCGAGTTCGCCCGTGACTACTTCGGGAAGCGTCACGAAGCCAGTCTCCGGGTTGGGCGGCATGGTGAGGCGGCGTTGGAAGGATCCAGCACCCTCAGCAGTGCAGACCCAGGTGCCGAAGACGAAGGTGTCGCCGCGGTTGAAGGCGACGGTTGGCTTGATGTAGACAAGAGCCGTCGAGTTCGCCATGCGATCTCGGGCGAGATCCCCTACCTGGCGCGCCAGCTGTCGGTGTTTTAGACCGGCAACCTACTAAGGGAAGTACCCGAAGTAGATGAATGTGGCCTCGCCGAGATCGGTAACTTGAAGGATGAGACATGTGGCACACAATTTAGACAGGTTCGGGCCGCGAGGTGCGTAATACCCTACGTCCTGTATGCTGCGTAGCTCTGGATTGATTGCGTACGATTACAAGATGATGCAATCTTACGCTGTGAGATGAGATGATCAAGAGTGGGGTCCTTGCCTCGCCCTATATAGTCCGGGAGGCAGGGTTACAAGTCGGTTTAAGGAGAGAGTACTAGTCGAGTACATCTAGGAGTCCTCTATATAGTGCGGGACATGTACAGCTTCCTAACCGAGTACTTCTCCTCTGTAGTCGTTGTGCTTCACGCCATCAGGTACCGTGCAGCGCAAGTCGGGTAGTCCCAGGGGCCCACTGAGTAGTCGGTCCTGGTACCCACCGAGGTAGTGGGCCCAGGGAGGTCCATACGACAGGGAGGGCCATTGTCTTGGTCGTATTGGGCACGTCGTAGGAGTTCCTGATCGTGCATGATCTGGAGATTTGTAGCTTGAATTGGGTTGTTGGCGTCGATGGCGTCAGGGACCCCATGTTCGCGGTCTTAGTTAGCACATCGAGCTATCTCGACTTCATCTCTTATGCGGTGACGCTGACTTCCCTCCGCACGATTGGCCTGGATCGGAGGAGGCTGAGCTCCTACATTGCGTAATAATTTGGGGCGGCGTTCCCCTAGTGTTGCAGCGTTGGCTGCATTGTTAGCGGCATTGGCCGGGGTGTTTGCCAGAGCATTAGCCGCAGGGTTGGCTGGAGCATTGGCTGTAGCATTGGCAGTGGGATTGGTCGGCTGCACTACTTCGTTTTCGCCTCGACCTTCTTCAGCCACCGGGTCGACGGGACCCTCGCTACGACGTCACTGGCGAGGACGCTCCGATCTACTTCTGGAGTAAGAACTTGCTGCGGATCTGCTGTATCCAGGACCTCTTTCTTCGATCTGAGCTGCGGCCACGCGAACGTTGGCTTGGAGATGCCGGACCATTGGAGAATCTTCGGGGTGGTTCAGAGCGGCAAGAGCAGCTCCCAAGTTAGTTTGTGGTGAATTATAGACTTTGAGTCTGTCACGCACGAAATCCCTGAGGAGGTCTCGTTCACGCAGTCTGTTGGCACGAGGTAGATTATCTTGGCGTCGCTGCTGTGGGCAGCTGGTTCCACAGGAGCTTGTTGCCCGACGTTGACGTTGATTTGACCGGCGTTAGCCGGTGGTTGTCCTGCACCTGGGGCAGCGATAGCGAGCTCTTGTTGTTGCCGGACAGCTCTGGTAGCATTAGCGTTTTCACGCTCTTGTCGTTGCTTGTCTCTTTCTCCATCTTGTTGTGGCACATCCGCAGAGACGACCAAGATCTGGCGATCTGGGGTCTCGAACTCTTCTCCCGGATAGTTCGGGGAGATTGTTGTATGGGCGACCTGGAACGCAAGGCGGTCCGAAGACGACTCTTGGTTCATCCGATGGCGGTGAGCCATGGTGAGGGGTCGACAAAGCTTCTTGAGGACACGACACTGTCGTGCGGTGTGCTTGGACTTCTCGTGAATAGGGCAGGGTTCGTCGAGGTGATTCCTGCAGTTTCCACGATCTTGGGTCCTGGGTCCGATTCAATCTGGATCTTGCACTTCATAAAGCGTGATGCTACATGAGCAGCGTTGCGCAAGCCGAGAGGCATGCTGGAGGTTGGCGAGATCGTGCGAGGGCGTTTGATGCGCTCACAGATTTTGATCGTGTCTGAGAGCATGCTCTCAACACGATGAACCCCAGCGATCAGGTCGCTAGGAGTGGGTGGGTCTCTGATGACAGATCTGTTTCGATCTGTTGGTTGGTGGTGACCGCGTTGCCTTCGATGACGAGGCAGGCGGCTGGAGCGGTGGATGTCACTGGCATCGAGCCAAAGCAGATGTCGACGGGGTTGGCGAGGATGTCCGCCATGCTCTCCGGGAAGATGACGTCGTTGGTCGAAGCCATCGAGCTACACGAAGAACCTTGACTCAGCCCCTACCTGGTGCGCCAACTGTCAGATGGTGAGATCTGGACAGCCCACATGGGTGTTAATCCCTGTGGTTTAGTTGTTCGGCATGGAGGAGTCTAAGGCTAAGAACTCGAAGGTCGCACACGAGTACGCGGAACACAGAGAACACAACGAGTTTATACTGGTTCGGGCCTCCAGAGAATAATACCCTACGTCCAGTTGTTGGTGTAGATTGCTTGAGGGTTGCGGGATTGATTACAAGGGGTCGCCTTGTCCACCTTATATTGGCCAGCAGATGAGGTCGGTTCCCAGACTCCTGGTCGGTTACGACCAAGAGACCTAAGTCTACATTACACTTCTTGCTATATCCTGTCGATCTGCTTTAGGCGAAGTCTACCGAGGTCTTGTCTTGTACGCCGAGTCTTGAGGTCGTGCCAAATGAGGTCGTCTGGGGAATCTTCTGGAAGGTCTTCAGGAGGTCGTGTGGGCCGCCAACTAGGTCGGTTGGGCCCACTGATAGGTCGGCGGGTCTTCTGGTAGGCCGGACCTACTTGTTAGGGACGGCCGTGAGCCTGGTCGGTGGGGACCCTGGGGTACCCATGCCTCACAGATGCCATATTGGTACTTCCTTACAAGGGCAAGTACAACAGTATACACGGTTGTTGTCTATTTGAGACACATATACATCTCAATAGACAGCTCTTACAATGATTTGTACGTCTGTCTGTCTGCAAGACATTTAGTTCATCTTTTGACACATAAATCATGGTGATCGTGTGCGTATTTGATCTTTGTAACAATTCTAGTGTTCAATTAAAATTGTAATACCATTACAATGTACACCGAACATCCTTCCTTAGGATGCGCGTAGTGACCCTGGGTTTGGCCCTGGATGATTCCCCAACTTCAATATGACTTCTGAGGACACGAGGGGCTTCTCCATGGACCTGCTCCAACGTCACTTGCCGTGCTGGATCCACTGCTCCATCTTGTTTTGCTTTAGCTGACGTCAGGACCTTGACCTTTCCCTTCTCTTCAGCAGTCACCATGTTCACAGAAAAGCCAACCATACTCTGAGGGAAAGGTTGGCCATCCAGTTTCATTTTATTATCAAACTTCAGGTGCCCTTCCTGGATAGCCCTTTGGATCCTCATCCTGAAGACCCTGCAGTCATTGATGGAGTGAGAATTTCTGTCATGGAAGCCACAAGAACATTTCTCTTTTACTCCATCAAAGCCGAAGCATAGAATGCCCTTCAGGCAACTTGATTCGGCCTTCCTTTACCAAGAATTCAAAAAGTTTATCAGCCTTGGTGACGTCGAAGTCATATGTGCCCTTGGTTTGTTTGATCCAACGCTGATTCATCGTCAAAGGTTCCTTGCCCCACATGATCTCAGCGGCGGCCACTTCCTCTTCATCATCTGAATCTCCCATTTGGTCGGCCTTTTCAAGGAACTGATTGTAGATGTCAGCTATGTCGTGATGCTCGTTGAACCTGGTATCCTTTTTGAACCCGTAGGACTGATTGCTCATCAGTGACAACTTTTGAGACAATTGGCCCAGGTTGTCAAACTCCATACCAAACAACTTCTCCCGCACGGTCGGCAACATCCCTACGACGGCCATATCAGCCAACTGATCGTCTGGTAGAGTCAACGAGAAACACATGCCCTTGACCTCCCTGAATCTTCTGAGGATCTCCAAAGGCGTCTCATTGTGCCCTTGTTTTAAGGTGGTCAGGTCGATTAGCTTCTTCTCATTGAAACTTTTGCTCCAGCTCCCTCCAGGTGCCAACTGACTTGGGAGGTTAAGAAGTAAACCACTGGAACGCTGAGACCGTCAGTGACAAGGGGAAGTATCTAACCCTGAACGCCTCATCAGCTGAGGACTCTCCAAGCTACATCAGATAACGAGCAATGTGCTCCACCGTGCTCGTATCATCCTGCCCAGAAAACTTCGTAAACTTCGTTGGAGGCTTCACCCTTGGCGGCAGGATCACTCTGTAGTACCATTCCGGGAAGGGAGGCGTGTAAGCTGGTCCTTGCATTTTAGGCTTGAGGCTGAATTGATTTTGCATCAGATCGGCCATCATCTGAACCAGAATATCATCTTCCTGCACTCCTGCAGCTGCGCCGTACCCAGGATTCGGGAGAGCGTCGATAGCACCATAGTCCATGACTTCGTGGTAACCTCCACCGTACAAGTTCTTTTGCAACCTATTGCTGGCTGGGGCTATCTTGTAAGTAGAGTTGGGCGGTACTCCAGCTGAGCCAAACGCTAACTACCCATACGTAGGCTGATATGGATTTGGCTGTTGAACGGGTTGACCTGTAATGCCTTGCAGGGGTGGGCGGCTCGGTCGTCCCCCGCGGTTCGCGAAGGAGGTTGCACCGGGCCGACTTCCGCCGCCGTGTGGAGGCGGCTGGATCGGCTGTCCCTCGACGCTTTGTGGAGGAGGCTGGGTTGGCTGGCCCTGCAATGGTAGTTGAGTTCCCGCTGGCTGAGCGGAGCTGGACTCCCCAATCTCTGCATAATACCCCTGAGGGGACACTCGACTAAATACTTGTTCCATGCCTGGGCCAAACACACCCACCATCATTTGCTTGAACATGCTCAGGAAAGCCTTGTGATGCCTACCCAGCACAGCTTCCGCAGAATCCCGAAACGCTTGTATACACTCTTCCTTCTCTTGAAGAGTTGTGGCGTCAATCTCTCCTGACAGCAGAACCCTGGGCATTTCATTTTTGAGATATGGAATGCCACTTCTGTTCTTCTTGAATGACATCAAGCATTTTAACTGAAATTGATATCTAGCATCTTTCAGCTGTTGTAGTTACTCTGGGGAAAGATCCTCAATGGTGACATCCAGAATGTCGCCGATTTTAGGCATCTTGATTTCGGCTGTAGTGTCCCACTGGGCATGCCAAAAAGTGTGTTGATGCAAAATCTGCACCCTACGTCAAGCACACGGCAAGCCAGACAAGCTAGCTTCACACGCGAGCAGATTCCAAGACGTGCCAGTCAATTTTCCCTGAAAATTAACAAAAGACAGAGTAGTTAAATTCCAAAGCTTGGAACTTGCCGGGTGGTACCAGACAGTTCCATATTTACGGCTAGAAAGCCACGTGAGATGACATATAGCTATAAAAAGCTATCTGCCAGCAAACTAGAAACCATTCGAGAGCTTCAAAGCATAAAACAGAACATAGCCGAAAGGATGACGCAAGCATGACGAAAGATCGGTCTTTATTTGAACAAAAATTGCACGTGCACAAAGCCATGACCGATCCTCGAGGATAAATAACAATAAACAATAAATAAAGTAAAGCATGTTCATAAATATGTAATAAACAAGCATGCATAGGCCACTAGTCTACCGCATGTCTAGGTACTTTAAAACCCGTCAAGCATGAGGCCAAACAAGTTTATCCACCGCATGATACGACTTGTTTGAAAAATCGCACCACTAACCACAAATAGATCTATCCACCGCATGATACAATCTAAATATGGAAAGCTAAAATCATACAGTGATTAAAACATAACTTATAAGCACGTTTTACTTGTGAAAGCATAACCGAATACGGCTGAACAACCGAATCGGGGTCCATAGAGAAGGAACAAACATTGCCAAAGACGATAAATCTATCAGATTGAATTAAAAATCTAATCCACCGGATGATCAGTTCTAAAACGACCCAAAAACCTGCATCTACCGCATGATACCTGGTTCTGTCAAGATTTACACAAAATTAACAAGCTTGAACCCGCAACATGTAACAACCTAGATTGGTTCGGTTTCGGCTATTTGGGAAACACGTGATCCACGTGCCTTTTTGAGGCAAGATATGAACGCGTGATGCAAAGACCACGAAACGAGATAAAGCCGATCCAAATCAATCTAAATTGGGCAAAAGAGTGTTACATGAATTTAAACATAAGGTAAAAACTCAAAACAACACGAGGTAACTTAATGAATCTATTAGATCTTGCCAAAATCTAATAGAGCCGATAACCAGCTCCAAGCTAGATCTTAGCCCACCGCATGGCTCATGACCTAACAAGAAACCCTCTTGAACCAAGCTTAAATCTACCGCATGATACTAAGCATGGTATCAAGACTACTTGCATCACGATCTAAATCCACCACATGATACTAGACATGATACAAGGTTGCCGGTACATACGGAGGTCGACGGATCGATGAACCCTCTCGAAGAACTCGACGACATGACTAAAGGACTCAAGAGTTTGGCGTAAAGCCGGTTTGTTATGAGAATGTTTCGAATACCATGACATACAGCCAGGGTTCATATTTATACCCTATCGTGGCATGACTCCTGGAGGACTACGCGTACAATATTTGATACCTAATTTATCGCCCAAACGCAAATGCTTATCCATCCATTCGTCCCTTTCGCTCGGGCCACTTCATCACGCAATCCCGCAAAATCAGCGCAAACAGTCCCTTTGCTGAACGGAAGCAAATTGCCGACCGCAAGCTTCTCTGCCGAATCTTTTTGAAGAAACCTTCCTTCTTCCAGACGGATTTTTTCACAAAGCTGGGCCCACAAATCACACTCCTTCCTGTACCAAATTTTGGTGTTAACACACACAACGACATACAAGCATACAATACAAATAATTAAGAAACAGTACACCAATCATCTCAAACAGAAACAAAAGCAACAGAAAACTAATCTACTCGTCGAGACGATCGCGTGGACATAAAGAACACTAAAACAGAGCTAAAACGAAGAAGATACGACCTATACAAGATTAGGGACTTATCTGCAAGAAAACTAATCTAAAAGGGCTAAACTGAAGAAACTCGGACCTAACTGTAAAGAAACTTATACGGTGGAAAGACCGGCTTGTAAAAACGTAAAAGCTCAGGGGCTAAACTGCAAAACTGCAGGGCCAAGCTGGGTTGATCGTTACTTGACCTTGGTCAAGACTGATCCGATCCGTCGGATCCGGATCTAACGGCCACGGACGCAAAGGAGGGCGAGCGGCGGCGTCCGGCCGGCGGCGACACGGTTCGCGGCGGCGTGAGGCGGTGAGCTCGGCCGACGCAGGGTCAAACCGAGCTAGGATGCTCGTTTGGGCGCGCGGACGGTACCAAAAGGTAGAGCGCGGCACTACTAAACTAACTAGGGTAAAGGCGCGGGCTTGCGACGAAGAAGACGGCGCACGGCTCAAGGGGGCGGACGGCGGTGGCGGCGTAGCTCCGGCGAGGGTTTCCCGACAATGTAGGGGTCGACGATGCACATATGTAGCACCAAAGGCTCACTCTCGACCTTGCGAAGCTCTTGAGGTGCTCGTTGATGGTGGAGAGGTGACGACGCGGCGGCCCGAAGGCGGAGGCGGCGCTAGGGTTTCGGGTGACGCGGCGCACGGGCTCGGTGGCGGCTAGGACCCGGTGAGGGACCGACGGGGTGCGGCGGCGGCTTAAATAGGGGCGGGTGGCTCCTTGGCGTGCGGGTCACGCGAGGAAGGCGGCGCGGAGCGGTCGGGACTCCGAGTCCGCGTGGGCCACGGGCCGGAGGTGGGGGATGACACGCGGGCCCCGCGTGTCGGCGGCCGACGAGACGGCGACGGCGCAACGCAGGCTAGTTGATAGGTTCTAACCCGGCGTTAGAACAAGGATGGCCCGATCTTCACGGCGGTAGGGTCTTGAACTTGAAGAACGAAGATGGGGTAGCGGGAAGAGGATGATAACTTACGGAATTAGAAGATAACTTGTCTGAAGATCGGCGGATAACTAGCTTTATACCTAGCCAAGGTTGGATGCGACCCAAACGATAGGGAGAGAGACACCGAAACCGCGAGGACTTCGACTCCATCTCCAAACGACCGCGGAACCACCACCGGAGCTAATTCACACAAGGCGAGGCGGCCGTACCGGAACTCACAAAGCACGAACTAGTGGACCTCGGAGAGATCTCTTCACAAGTCCATGTAGAACGAGGAAGAACAAGGGATGAGTAAGCACTCGGGCGGCTCGGCTGCAATTTAACCGGATTAATCTCAAATCATCAAAAGTTCTTTATGGCTTACATATGGGGGGTATTTATACTAGGAACAGCCCTCCTAGGTGGGTGGAAACACAAAAACAAACCGAATACGTTGCCAATGTGAAAGGATCTCCCAAGATGACCTTCGAGTTGTTTCCGCGTGATCGTTTGACCGCTGAACAGGTCTTCAATGTTTCGATCATAACTTCTTCTAGGAATCTTCAAATGACGTGGGACTAGATGCGTTGGAAAGCTAACTCGATAATCTTTCCAACGGTGTATAGCATGCTTCACACTTAGGACTTTGCCGAATGACTTGCTGATTCTTTGGAAATTGCCGAATGACCTTGCCGAATGATGAGAACTTTGCCGATTCTAGCTTCGTGACCTTCGTCTTGATGATTCTCTTCAACGTACCTAAGTAGTGTCAACATACAAGACTTAGGTAGCATAAAGTTATCATTGGAATTGAGTTGAAACCCATGAAGTAGCGCGTGCACCTCTTGTTGGATCTTTTTTGCTCGGCTACGAGTGATAGGTCCGGTAGAAATAGGAAATGTGGTTGGAGATGCTTGTCGGTCTTTGGCATGGTCATATCATCCCCCCCTTGAAAAGGAGTCATCGTCGACTCTTCCAAGCCAAAGAACGGAGAGAGGTCGCCACATTGAAACTTTTACTCACATCATAAGTACTTTGCGGATCAATTTCATAGGCATTGTCATTGACCTTGCGAAGCACTTTAAATGGACCATCCGCCGGGGTTGCGGCTTGCTCTTGCGGCGGGTCGGGAAATCTATCTTTACGAAGATGCACCCAAACCAAGTCTCCTTGTTCGAACAACACTTTCCTTCGACCCTTGTTGGCATGCTTCTCGTACAACCGAGTCATCTTCTCAATGTTGGTTCTAGCTTGATCATGAAGCTTCTTGATAAATTCAGCTCGCTTGCTTGCGTCAAAGTTCACACGCACCTACACGGGTAAGGGCAAAAGATCTATTGGAGCAAAGGGGGTTGAAACCATATGCAATTTCAAATGGAGAGAATTTAGTTGTTGAATGTCCTGCCCTGTTGTATCCAAACTCAACATGTGGCAAGCTTTCTTCCCAAAGTTTTAAATTCTTCTTTAGAACAGCGCACAACAACATTGAAAGTGTTCGATTTACAACTTCAATTTGACCATCCGTTTGTGGATGACATGTCATAGAGAATAGCAAACGTGTTCCAAGTTTTCCCCACAAAGTTTTCCAAAAATAACTCAAAAATTTTGTGTCACGATCGAAACAATAGTGCGAGGCACTCCATGCAAACACACAACTTCTTTGAAAAATAATTCAGCTATATGTGAGGCATCATCTGTTTTATGGCATGGAATAAAATGTGTCATTTTACTAAAACGATCAACCACAACAAAAATCGAATCCATTCCCCTTTTGGTTTGTGGTAACCCCAAAACAAAATCCATTGAAATGTCTTCCCAAGGAGCGTTGGGAATAGGGAGAGGAGTGTAAAGTCCATGAGGGTTTAATCGAGACTTAGCTTTGTGGCATGATTCGCAGCGAAGAACATGTCTTTCAACATCTCTTCTCATCTTTGGCCAAAAGAAATGATCAGCCAACACTTGCTCCGTCTTCTTAGCTCCAAAGTGTCCCATAAGACCACCGACATGAGCTTCTGTACAAGCAAAATTCGAACGAGCAATCCGGAATGCATAGTTTGTTAGCTCGAAATAAAAATCAATCGTGCTTGTGATATTTTTCCCAGCCTTTGTCATTGCAACATTTGGAATAAGGTTCAGCAAAATAAGAGTCGGTTGCATATAATTCTTTTATACTTTCCAAGCCAAGAATTTTACCATTGAGTTGAGTTATCAAAGCATGGCGTCGAGACAATGCATCAGCAACCACATTCTCTTCCACTTTTTTGTATGTAACAACATAAGGAAATGATTCAATAAATTCACACCATTTTGCATGCCTTCGATTCAGTTTTAATTGTCCTTTAAGATGTTTCAATGATTCATGATCCGAATGTATCACAAATTCTTTAGGAAAAAGATAATGTTGCCAAGTTTCCAAACTTCTAACAAGAGCATATAATTCTTTATCATAAACTGAATAATTAAGAGATGGACCACTTAACTTTTCACTGAAGAATGCAATTGGCTTCCTTTCTTGCATCAGCATGCCTCCAATTCCAACTCCACTTGCATCACATTCAATTTCAAACATCTTGCTGAAATCTGGGAGTGCCAGGACAGGGGCTGTTGTTAACTTCATTTTTAATTCTTCAAACGCCTTTTGTTGTGCTTCTCCCCACTTGAAAGGCACTTCTTTCTTGGTCAGCTCATTGATTGGGGCAGCAATGGTGCTGAAATCCTTCACAAATCGCCGATAGAAACCAGCAAGTCCGAGGAAGCTTCTTATTTGACCCACGTTCGTGGAGGCGTCCATTCACGCACAGCCTTGATCTTCTCATCATCAACCTCCTCACCTTATCCCGAAACAACAAAACCAAGAAAAACTACCTTGTCGGTGCAAAAGGTGCACTTTTCAAGGATAGCATATAATTTTTGCTCACGTAGGACGGCAAGCACGCATCGAATATGCTTAACATGTTCAGCAAGAGTCTTGCTGTAAATTAATATGTCATCAAAATAGACCACGACAAACTGGCCAATGAATGGTCTAAGCACATGATTCATTAATTTCATAAAAGTACTAGGAGCATTGGTTAAACCGAAAGGCATTAATAACCATTCATATAACCCAAATTTCGTCTTAAAAGCGAGTTTTCCATTCATCTCCTTCTTTCATTCTAATTTGGTGATAACCACTTCTTAAATCAATTTTAGTGAATATAATAGCACCACTAAGTTCATCAAGCATGTCATCTAATCGTGGAATTGGATGCCTATATCTTACCGTGATGTTATTAATAGCTCGGCGATCCACACACATCCTCCAAGATCCATCTTTCTTAGGTACTAACGAAACAGGAACAACACAAGGTGAAAGACTTTCTTGGACATACCCTTTCTTGATCAATTCTTCCACTTGGCGCTGAATCTCCTTCGTCTCCTTTGGATTGGTGCGGTATGCAGCTCGGTTTGGAAGTGATGCACCGGGGACTAAGTCGATTTGATGCTCAATCCCTATCATAGGTGGCAGCCCCGGTGGTACTTCGTCGGGGAACACATCCTCAAAATCCCGTAACACATCAAAAACAACACTTGGCAAAGTAGAGGGTAAGTTGTTAGTAGAAAGAAGAGTGTCCTTGTACGGAGTACAAAGAACATGGCATTAGGTTCACTCGGTTCTTTTAGATCCCCTTTCCTAGCCATCATGACTAATCCCTCCTTTCCCGGTTTTTGGGTTCTTTGCGGTTGTGGGGTTTTATGTGGTTGTGGAAACTCTCCCTCACTAGTCTTGTGGGTCACTCTCAAGTGGTTCTCGCTCTCTCGCCGTTTCTTCTTGAGATCATCCTTCATAATTTCCTCCGAGTGTCAAAGGAAGCAAAGAAATTCGCTCTCCTTTGTACACAAAAGACAACTTGTTGGTTCTTCCAAAAATACGAACATCACGATCATATAACCAAGGTCTTCCTAGCAAAGAATCGGCATGCTTGCATAGGTACCACATCACACTCCACATGGTCATTATATTTCCCAAAAGAGAAAGGAACTGTCACAATGTGACTCGGATGCATCGCGCCACAATCATTAAGCCATTGCATCTTGTACGGACTTGGGTGTCTTCTAGATTTCAGTCCCAATCTGTCCACCAACTCTTGGCTAGCAATATTATTGCAGCTGCCATTATCAACAATGATGCGACAAAGCTTATCTTTAATCATGCCTCCGGTGTGGAAAAGATTGTGTCGCTGCCCATTCTCCTCCTTTTCAGCGGTGACACTAAGGACACGAAGGGAAATAAAGCAATTATAATCACCTTCATCAGGCTGAATCTCATTCTCTTCTTCCTCCTCGGGTTCTTCATCAAACCTCGGACCATCATCCTCGGGATCACTCTCGATTCCCTTTCACCTTTTTCATTCAACAACATGGCCCTCCCCGCTTGGGCATTGTGCTGCAATGTGCCCACGACCGTGGCACTTATGGCACACAATCTCCCTAATACGAGTGGAAGATGTAGCTCCCGAGGCAACACTTGGTGCTGCTGAACGCGGCGGTCGCCGCCGTTTCGCGGGCGATGAAGCACTAGAACCTGCCATCTTTGATGTACTATTTGATGGAAAAGATTTAGGTATTTGATGAAGCACTAGAACCTTGAGATCTTCCCCCACCAAAAGAAGTACCGAACCGCTATTTGCGCCAAGGGGCGGCAATAGAATTACTGCCATAAGATCTTCCATGTGACTCCCGCCGAATCTTCCACTCGGTGCGCATTGCTTGATCAACAAGATCTTGCAAGGTATGGTATGGAAACATCTTCACAAAACCAGTGATCTCCTCATTAAGACCTCCAAGAAATCTTGCCATTTTAGACTCCATGCTTTCTCTAGTTCCGGTACGAATTAGCAGCAATTCCATCTCCTTGAAATACTCATCAACCAATCTTTTTCCTTGCCTCAATGTTTGCAAACGATTCATGAGGTCACGCTCATAACTCGAAGGAACAAAATGCCTCTTCATCACTCGCTTCATTTCTTCCCGAGCAATATTATCGGGGCCATCATAATGATGACGACCGCGGTGAAATCCCCCTATCTTCAAAATCAGCACGTCGATGATGATGACGCCGGTCAAACCTCCCACCACGACCAAAGGGGTTTTCATCATCGACCGTTCCTCATGATCTTCGAACTCTTCGTCTTCAAATCTCACACGATGCTTTTGTGCACGACGTCCGCCACACCGATTATGAAAATCAACACGGTGGCCACCACGCCGATTATCGAAATCGGCACGACGACCACCACCATATCCTCCTCGGCCATCACCGAAACGATCAAATCCATGGCTGAAACCAGAATTCTCATCTCCGGACTCCTCCCAATGATGGTCTTCTTGATCATGACGTGGTCCGCGTCCTCCCGCTGCCTGGAAGGCGAGCATCAAACATTCTTCCCATTGCCTCCACAAGTGAGTCCGCCATGCGACACATCTCGCACCGAGAAACCGGGCATTCATCCTCTTCATGGTGCCCGTCATGGTGCCCACCATGAATACTAGAATCTGATCCTACCATGTTAGGGGCAGCAAGAAATATGTGGAATATGGAGTATTTGTGGAAACACTCAACTCACCACTTACTTACCCAAGTTCTTCCCCGTCCTCAAGGACCGTGATTGTGCTAGTGTTGGCAGCTTCAACGGAGGTGGTAGTGACGTCGTAAGGATTACGATTTGAATGTCCTAGTTTCAGATTTGAAGTGGAGCTATAGGTGGCTAAACAAGGAGGGCTGCGGTACTGTCAACCAAGTAAATTGATGTGTTCAAAAGATATAAAGTTGCAGCAAACAAGATCACCACCAACTATGCAACTGAAAATTTCAGCAACACACTTCTTCCTTCAATTTTTGCTTCGTTGCTCTTCTATAACTTTTTTTCGAATCTTTTATATCTCTTTTTTTGGACTTCTTTTTTATAATACTAACAAGGTTGCTGATAACAAAAGATATATAATAAACGGTGGAGACTAGCAACTTGAAGAACACAAGAACACAAGGTAGCAGTACCGACAGAGGGCTATAGGTATTTTTTTGGCTTTGGACTATAGGATATGAACAAATATATGTAGCAAATAAAATAAGGATAAATATATGGATGGTGATGAGACCTACCGTGTCAACGAAAGCTCGATACCGGATGATAGGTTCTAACCCGGCGTTAGAACGAGGATGGCCCGATCTTCACGGCGGTAGGTCTTGAACTTGAAGAACGACGATGGGGTAGCGGAAAGAGGATGATAACTTACCGGAATTAGAAGATAACTTACGAAGATCGGTGGATAACTAGCTTTATACCTAGCCAAGGTTGGATGCGACCCAAACAACGGGGAGAGAGACACCGAAACCGCGAGGACTTCGACTCGATCTCCAAACGACCGCGAGAACCACAACCGGAGCTAATCCACACAAGGCGAGGCAGCCGTCTTGGAACTCACAAAGCACGAACTAGTGGACCTCGGAGAGATCTCTTCACAAGTCCAAGTAGAACGAGGAAGAACAAGGGATGAGCAAGCACTCGGGGCCGCTCGGCTGCAATTTCACCGGATTAATCTCAAATCATAAAAAGTTCTTTATAGCTTACATATGGGGGGTATTTGTACTAGGAACAACCCTCTTAGGTGGGTGGAAACACGAAAACAAACTGAATATGTCGCCAATGTGAATGGATCTCCCGAGATGACCTTCGAGTTGTTTCCGCGTGACTATTTGACTGCTGAGCAGTCTTCAATGTTTCGATCATAACTTCTTCTAGGAATCTTCAAATGACGTGGGACTTTATGGGTTGGAAAGCTAACTCGATAATCTTTCCAACGGTGTATAGCATGCTATGTGAAACTTCGTAGATTGGTACAGTTTAATGCCCAAACTTCAGACTTAGGACTTTGCCGAATGGCTTGCCGAATGACTTGCTGATTGCTGGAAATTGCCGAATGACCTTGCCGAATGACGAGAACTTTGCCGATTCTAGCTTCGTGACCTTCGTCTTGATGATTCTTTTCAACGTACCTAAGTAGTGTCAACATACAAGACTTAGGTAGCATAAAGTTATCATTGGAATTGAGTTGAAACTCATAAAGTAGCGCGTGCACCGCTTGTTGGATCTTTTTAGCTCGGCTACGAGTGATAGGTCCGGTAAAAATAGGAAATGTGGTTGGAGAGGTTGTCGATGCTGGCTTGGTCATATCACCGGTGCCGGGCCGGATGTTAAGCCGGGGCCGCGGCCCGAGCGGGTGAAGGCGGGGGCCGGGTTGAAGAGACGAGGGGGCAGCGGCGGACTTCAAGCGCCGGCCCAAGCGAAGGGCAAAACAGGCCGGACTAGGGTTGGCGAGTGGCTGCGGGGAAGAGATAAAGGGGCACCACCGGACTTCGGAAGGTTTGGCCTCAAAGCGAAAACATGCCTCAACCGAGGGGAAGGGAAAAGAGAAAAAGGAAAAGGGTTTTCTATTTTTGAAAAGCAACAAACAAATGAATTCAAATGCTAATGAATTCAAACACATAAAACCAATGCATCAGCATGTATGCAACATTAAACTCCTATGATTAATTCGTTTTATTTTAGAAAATGTTAAATGCCTAAAAGAATTTAAGAAAAAACTTGTGGTCCTTAAGAACAAATTAAAGGTTGCTAGCAAATTTTATAAAATTCAAATTTTGAAAATTAGGGTGTTACAAGTCTACCCCCGTTAACAGGAACCGCGTCTCGAGATTCGGAAAGAGAAAGAGAAAGATTGGAAACTTTGCCTTTAACATCCCTCTTTAACCCGGTGGCATACCTGGCATCTCTTTAGGAAGAACATCAGGATACTCGCACACCACTCTTATGTCTTCTAGCTGATTCATAGTACTAGCTGTTGATGGTGGATCTGCTAATACCTCAATCCTTTCCCCAGCTGGACTAGTGAGTAGGATTGACCTCTTAGCACACTGAATCACCGCATCACACGCGGTTAACCATCCCATCCCAAGTATCACATCGATTCCTTTTGACT
The DNA here is from genome assembly GCA_947561735.1 of Cenchrus americanus. Classification (NCBI taxonomy): domain Eukaryota; kingdom Viridiplantae; phylum Streptophyta; class Magnoliopsida; order Poales; family Poaceae; genus Cenchrus; species Cenchrus americanus. The sequence goes on from OX387240.1 coordinate 142,642,247, forward strand.
CTAGTATTATAAGATTAGCCCGGGAATCTCTGCCAAAAATCTTGAGACTGACGTTGTCACACTTATAGGATGCTTTCAATCCCCTCTCGGTGAACTAACTAGCATGTGACGGGGCAATAGGCTAATGGGTATGTTATGCTTGAGCTACGAACCGAGACGTAATGAAAGAATGGGATGCTCTTGAATAAAAAAAGCGAGGCGAGTACGAGTTGACTAGGAACATACCAAGCACAACTTTGGGATTATCCCGAGCGGCTTCAACATCAACATGGTTCACCTTGCCACGTGAGTAGCTCTGTGGTCCCTTATTGGTTTGTGGAGTCCGATTGCCATTCCTTCCCCGCCGATTCTCGCACCGGGGTACTTGGGGGTTCCCTCTCGGGGACACACATTGGCATAGTGACCAAGCTCACCCCACTTGAAGCAAATAGTGTTGGCGGGGTTAGGAGGTGTAGCGGCTCTCACTAGTGTACCCATTTGAGCTCTCTCGTCGGTTCTGCGGAAAGGTGGGGCACGACGTCCGAGGAGTGGACCGCCGAAACCGCCGCCCGCTCTGTCGGAATGGCTAAGCGGGACGCGAGGACTACTTGTTGCCCATAGTTTCCACCCGATCCTCCATAGTGGAAAGGCGTGTTCTGCCGTGTAGCGAGGCAAGGACGAGTGACACTCCCGGACCGTCCATAGCTGGTGGCTTTCCTCTTTTGTTCTCCCGGCTCTCTACACTTGTACTCTAGGTGAATAGCACCGTCTACCGCCGGACTGGAACGTGGGGAAGGAGTGTGACATCGGCGAGATCTGCAAGGTGGTGCACTTAGTCCATCCGAGAACAGCCTCTCGCTTCTTAGCATCATCGCAACTTCCTTAGGTGCGTAGCGTGACAACTCAATGAACTTGTCCCGAACTCGGCCACCGACATTCCCGCTCGCTTGAGGGATAGGAACTCTATCTTCTTCATCTTCATGAGACCGGCCGGTATGTGATGGCTCCCGAAGTTGTTAGCGAATTCATCCCAAGTGATAGCATCTCGGGGTAGCACAAGCATCAACATATGCATACCACCAAGCAACGACCGACCCGTGAAGTCGTCCCGCAAAGATACAAGACCTTCTCTCTATCGCCGCACCGTGCGGTGGTGAGCATCTTCAGCACTATCTTCAGCCGGTCCTCGGCCTTAAGTGGATCACCGCATGGGAGAACACCGGGGGGTGATGGCTCATGAACTCACGATGCTTGTTGAGTGGCGCGGGTTGCTGCACGGGTGGATTATTGACTTGAGCTTGCAAGTTGGCCACGGTATTGGTCAAGTTCGAAGGAGCCGAGTCCGGGTTTGGAAAAGCTGCCGCATGGCCGGATCCATTTGTCCTAGCTGTAGTGCTTGGGTTTGAACGGTTGTTTCTCCCTTGACGGTACACTGCCGGTTGATCAACTCCGGACCCCGACCTAGTGTTCACGATCCGAGTGTTAGGGACATTATTTTAGATATTTGAGTTAGAAGTGAAACTCGGAAGGCGAGAATAATGAAGGATTCCAGCATTAAACAGATTCGTTGACTCCGAGTTATTCAGGTATAACTCTCAACGTGGATAACCAAAAATTATGAGAGTTTTACCAGTGAAAGGTAATGAAATTATGGAACTAACCCAACTGTAATAAACTAAATCAAAGCTCTACAACTCCAGTTATGAAATAAACAAGTCAGATGTATCAGCAGTGTTAATAGATTCAGGAACCTCCAACGTTTCGGGCATAACTCTCTGCATGTGTAACCTAAATTGATCAATTTTTGACAGACAGAAACTGATGAAATTCCTGAACTACTCCAATTGGTTGCACCTCAATTGGAGGTCTATAGCCCGAGATATAAAATAATGAAGGTAACTATGTCAGCAAAGTTTTACGGTTTCGGTACTCCAATGTTTTGTGCATAGCTCCCGGAATGTGTACTTGGATAGGGATGAATTTTGATAGAAATTCGCTTATGAAATTTATGAACTAACCCAACTGGTGTTGTATTTTTCGGGGTTCTCGTAGCTCGAGATATTATCAAAACACTACTGTTGTGTTAGGGACCGACGTGAACAGATTTTCAGCAAGTTAGATTCCAAGATAGATAAGTAAAGGCCCGACAAGGATTAAGTAGAGTCATGATTAAAATATGGTAGAAATAGAACTTAAACCCACTAAACAAGCTTTACTTCTATACCAATGTCATTGTGGTCATCACTCCACAATACATTGCACTCACACAAAAACCCAACTCAAACATGTAGCACAAAACCAAGCATTCAACCACACTCCTAAACTAAACACACTTTAACTCGCTCGTTCTATCAATTACAAAAGAACCTAACTTGGAGTTAAATTTAAACCGAAGGACTATCTTCCCATGACATGTCTTCCGTGCGGGCATTAGGGGATTCGTAGCGTGGCCTCTTGGGTGACGGGGATGTGCATGCTTCCACGGTGTCTTCAACCACCGGTTGCTCCTTGTTCAACAATGCAACTTCCAAGGCACGCTTTTGTAACTCCGGAGTGATGATCTGTCGTTGTCCCGCATGAAGAGTGTTGTTGGTGTCATCCAAGGTGGTGTTGACGAGCGCCCGAGCGGACTCCGGACGTTGTTCAACGTTCCTTCGTTGGTGGGAGCGGGAGCGATATACGTCTTGGCCTCACCACTTGCTCTATAGGGAGTGTACTTGCAAAGGGTGTCCGTCAAATTGTCACGCTCCTTGTGGGAGATTACATAGAGTGCACTCCGCGCGCTTCCGCATTGCCTACTTCCATGGTAATCCTTTGAGCCATATCATCGTGTCCGGTTATGTCCTTCACTCCATGGAATGGCACATACTCTTGCGGGATAGCCGCAACTCGTCTAATGGGGTTCAAACCATTGATGTGTTCGAAGCTCACAACGGTAGGACCGGAGTCTTGTCATAGCCTAGGAGAAGTACCATAGCTCTCGGGTGATCTCGCCATAAGAACGCCTACTCCATCCACCCGGTAGTAGTTCACCTTCCACTTCACTCTTTCGGTTGGTTCACCTCCGACCGTGTCTTCTTCGTTCGGCTTGCTCTTGCACTTCCACTTCCTCCACTTGCTCATGGTGATCATCTAGTGCCCGCTTGCCGACCATCTTCCTTTTCTTCCTCCGGAATCACCTCTTCCGGATCCTCCTCATCTTCCGACAAAACGATGGTCCCGGGGGTAGCTACAGGGGGTACTTACATCATTATCTCTTCATCAGTGTCTCCCTCTTGATAGTCATTGTAGTCTTCTTGGGGAGCATACTGGTGAATGGCACCTGCATGTGAGGTATTCAAGTGTCGAACCATCTGTAAGTGCATATGTGTAGAGTGAGATAGACGAGACAAAAAGGTAAGAGGTAAAAGATAGCAAGCACCAGATAAAGGAACAAGAATGAACCAGAAATGAGATGAAAGAAAGAGTTGCTATTAAGAAAGCAACTGATAAGAAAGGCTTCTAAGTTTATAATCCTTAACTTTGACCATTTTCTAACTAGGCTAACGTCTTACAGTCAACACGGCTCTGGTACCACTTTGTCACACCCGGATTTGAAGGCAAACCCGAATGCATAAACACATGTGCACCAGGATCAAGTTTCACACATGCGTCAACTCAGTGAATACCAAAAACATAGTGTAGAAGCGTAAATAGAGTATTAAACTTTTATTACATGACCGATGGTCTTTATTCTAACACACCGAGTAACTAACAACGGAAAAGTAAATGTAGAAGTCCTCCACAGGCAGCTGACTGGAGAGATGAACGCCTAGAACTCGTCAACTCCACCAGGGTAGTCCTCAAATTGTCAGTCTGAGCAGCAGCCGGGTGGTGTAGATGCAATAATAAACGACAAGTATGAGCACATGTCGTACTCAACAAGGGAAAGATACTAAAACAACATGCAAGGCTTTATGGTGGAAGGCTAATGGTTGCAAAGCACTTAAGCATTTTAGTTGGTCAAGTTTTATTACACAGCTATTACTGAGGACCATGTGTGGTTCGAGGACCGGTGGATGGTTGCTTCCTGGTGTGATGAGTGATTAACAATGTTGTGTGGACTGATTCTTGGCTAAGTAATGCAGGTGCAGGTAGCGGCATGACTGGTGTTGGTGCAGGTGAAGAAAAAGCACGAAAGGTCGTCGCCGATGAGGCCTCCAAGTGTGGACAAGACAAGTAGGATTTGTTCGAGGGACCTGGTGGCCAGCAGGGTCAAGTGCGGGCCGCATGGTGGCATGAACAGCAAGATGAAGTCATGGACTGTTTCTTGGTTGAGTTTGAAAACCAAGGTCGAGCGGGACTACGTGGGACCTGAGTCACGAGTGGCGATTGTCGGAGGCTACACCGAGTTCACGGGGTTTCCGGTGGTTCACCAGAAAACCACTAGGTTCCTTGGTTGATCCACAAAGCCAAGACCGAAGAACCGAAGATGGAGATGTAGCAGCTCCAGACCGGTCTGACCGGTGTGCGACGACGCAGTCTGGAGACTTCGAAGCGGAGGACACACGTCGGGGTCACCGGGTTTGCGTCGAGGCTAAGCAAGTTGCGGTCGGTGCTCTAGGGTTAGAGGAGTTCTTGGTGGGATTTCTTCGATTCCTCTTGATTTGGCGAGTTTTGGTGGACAAAAACTTGGCTATGGAGTCCCCATGAGGCGTTCCTACTATCCCCAAGGTCTTGCACAAGTCCGTGGAGCGATTCAGGAGATTGAAGTTTGGATTTGGGGGAGTTGACCTGTGGGTGCTGTTCATCCCGAGCTGCCCAGGCTTGACCGGTCTGACTAGTGTATGCCACTTGTGGGATTTGCCTCGGGTGAGCTGCTTGACTCGTGTGTCTTTGAGTCGTGGTGCTTCTGGTCAGTTCTCATTGTGTTTGGAGTTGTTTTGTTAGGCTTTGTGTAGGGTTTTCCTTCCGTGCAGGTTGTGTTTTGCGAGTGTTTTTATTCCAGGGCCTAGAGAAGTCACCGAGGCTCACTGGAACACTTGTTGCGCGGCTGCTGTAGCCAATGGTTGTTTGTTGGTTCCTAGGTTCAGAAGGTTGTTTGTGGGTTCCTAGGTCCAGTAGCACTTAAGTGGCTGCGTGGCTTGACCTAACTTGGGTAGTGAGTCGGAGACGTGTGCTGGAAGTCGTGTTCATGATCGAGTCTTCATCTCCTTCGAGAAGAATTTTTATCGGCTCCCATTCACTCCACCCCCTCTCTGGTTCACCGTATTGATCCTTCAATTGTTATCAGAGCCGGTTACGGGTCTTGATTGACTCCAAACAGTCTAAGTTCCAAGGATGGCATACTAGGGACGGGGTTCGGGTCCTCCACACTTCGATGGCAAAAACTACCAGATGTGGAATAAGCGGATGGCGGCGTTTCTCCGCGGAAAGGGTCAGATCCTTTGGAATGTCACGGTGGACAACAGCTATGTCCACCCGATGAACTTCCTTGCTCCAGGATCGAGGGACATGTTCGACGCCAACAACAAGGCGGTCGACTACTTGTTTCGTGCTCTATGTCAGCCTGAATTCGATCGGGTGCACACAGAGATCTTGGCTTGTAGAATCTGGTCGGTGTTGAGAGAAGCTCATGTTGGGAATGCCCAGGTTCAGGCTCGGATGTATGCGACTTACCGGAGAGAGTACGAGAACTTCACTCATCTCCTCGGCGAGTCCATCGATGTCTTGTTTCAGAGGTTCATGGTGGTGGTCAACAACATGAGGGCCAATGTGGACGTGCTCCCGTGCGATGATCATGATAGGGCTGTCAAGCTCTTACACTCTTTGGATCATACAGTTTGGGGTGGAAAGTTCGAGGCCATTGTGGAGTCGGATAAGTATGACACTCTGAACGTGAACGAGTTGTTCTCGAAGCTCAAGTCGATTGAGGTGGATAGGGGCATGACGATCGAGGGCCCTACTGACTCTCATAGTCTTGCCCTCATCGGTTGTTCGAAAGGAAAGACTAACGCTAACCCATCCACCAGGATGTTCTCTTCGTCCTCTTTGATGTCTATGCCAGATGAGGAGTTCGACGTGCTTGGAGAGGACGAGCTGGCGTTGCTAACGAGGAGGTTTGAGAGGCTGCACGAGAACCGGGTGAACATGAGGAGGAACATGAGGACATGCTTCCAGTGCGGCAAGCCAGGACACTTCGTCGCCGACTGCCGTGAGAAGGTCGAGAACAAGGACAGCTACAAGCACAAGTCAAGGACGGATGGCAAGTACCGGTCGAGGCGTGACCACAAGAGCAAGCACAAGAACAAGCACAAGGACGAGCGACGATTGAGGAAGAAGGAAAGCCTAGGCAAGGCCCGAGCGATGGTTGGAGCGAGCGACGTCGACTCCAGTTACGCGTACTCCACCTCGAGCTCAAGCAGCAATGAAGATGAAGGTGATCGTCGCAAGGGCAGGAAGTCCTCCAAGAACCTGAGCGGGCTGAGCTGCTTTGCTAAAGACGGGTTCTGCACCATGGAGCTGAGCTCCGACAGCAAGAAGAGCACACAGAGCGACTCGGACTCCGATTTCGACGACGAGGTGCATGATGAACTCCCCTTCTTGCGTCAGGAGAATGAACGGCTTAGCTTTTTGCTTGATAATCGTGATGATATGCTTAGAGAGGCTAAGAAAATGAGGAAAGAGCTTAGGGATTCACTAAAGGATGCTAGGACTAGAGTGACTGAGCTAGAAACACAGAATTTGGATGCTAAGCTTGAAATTGATTCTCTGAAAGCTTCACCTATTGTTTCTGATGAAGTTGAATGTGCTGATTGTCCTATCTTTCTAGCTGATCTTGCCTTGTTTAAGGAAAAGCATGCTTCCAAGTGTGAGGAACTAGATGTGCTTAGGGTTGAAGTGGCTGAGCTTAAGTCTAGACCTGCTTTGCTAGGTGCTTGCACTTGTTGCCCTGTTTTGCATGAAAAAATTGATGAGATGCATGCTTACAATGTTTCTCTTGAGGCTAGCCGAAAGAACCAATTCCTACATCTTGCTATACCTGTGAATTGCATACTTTGAAGAATCTAGAACTTGCACATTATGTTGATCGTTTGCAGGATGAGAATGATGTGTTGAGAAAGTTGATGGGTTGGTTGTCTGGTCATGAGCCTCAGTTGAGGATAATGATCGAGACATACAAGAGGCAGGATGGTGAGGGACTTGGGACAAACAAGGTTGGCGAGGGAAGTGGAGAGAATATCCCAGAGCCACCAAAAACCCACCACAAAAATGATTTCCCTCCTAAACCTAACCATCTTAGGAACCGACTAGACACAACCCCAGCTCCACTCGTGTTTCCCCCACAAACAAATGACTTCCAAAATCCTATCGAGTTTGTGAGGACTTCGGGAAAAGTGTTCTTTGAGAAAGAGAGTGAGAAGGCTAGTGAGGAGAAACCGGTTAAGAAGCCGAATGGAGAGAAACCAAGTGAGCAGCTCCATCCCAAGCCTAAACCTAAGCTTGTTAGGTTTCATTGTGGCTATTGTGGGAGAGATTGCCATAAGGATGGGTTTTGCTTCAAGAGGAAGCGAGAGGAGAGAATGGCAAAGGAGTAGGTTAACAAGGACAAGTACCACCCTTCCAATGGTGTACTTGAGACTCGTATGCAGATGCCCAGGGCCAAGGTGAGTGTGAGGACAATTCCGGCTTGGGGAGAGCGAAAGGCTGTTGGAGGTGCTGCTGGCCGGGCTACACCGGTCTGACCGGTGAGGGGCACCGGTCAGACCGGTGCAGGCCTGGACAGGCAGAAGTTTGGGTTTTGTGCTCGTACAAGTTCTAGGTTTGGTTCTGGAGGTTGTGGTTCTGGTGGTTTCGCTGGAGAGTTTGCAGGAGGTCTGTTTGCTACACATTCTCCCTCTCCTGCTCAATAAGGGAATGGCAGGAGTCGTAGCTTTGAGTTGGAGAGGAGGGACGGTCCACGGTCTTCCTTTCGTGGTTTTGGTCCTCCTCCAGTTAGAGAGGGATGGTTCCCTCGTAGTGGTTTTCGTGGTGGTGTTCGTGGAGGTAGCTTTGGCAGGAAAGATATTTTGGATTGTGCTAACCCCACTTTTGAGCAAATGGCTCGGCACTGGTTTTACTCTTTTGGTACTAACCCCAGTGTTGAATCGTTTGTTCGCTCACGTGCTTGTTTTTGAATTTCAGGTGGGAGACTTGAAAAACATTTGATTTATTGACTCCGGTTGCTTGAGGCATATGACCGGATATAGGGGGTGGTTCTCAAGTCTCGTCCCGGTGGTGACAAGGAGGTACATCACCTTTGGGGACAATGGGCGTGGGCGTGTGCTTTCAGAAGGTGAGATTAAGGTGAGTGACAAGATCACTCTCTGGCGTGTTGCTCTTGTTCAATCGCTTGGGTACAATTTGTTTTCCGTGTCCCAGCTGTTGGATGAGGGTTTTGAGGTATTGTTTCGGCCTGGTGGTTCTCGGATTTTGGACTCTCGAGGGGACTTTGTCTGTATGGTCGTTCCCGAGGGTCAGGTGTTTCGAGCTGATTTTTCTCAGTCTTCTAGTGTTGAGCGTTGTTTCTTGGCTGGTTCTTCAAGTGAGTTGTGGAAGTGGCATAGGAACTTGGGTCACTTGAGCAATGACCTTTTGTCTCGCTTGAGTAAACTCAATTTGGTCCGAGGGTTGCCACGGTTGAGGTTTGAGAAAGAGTTGGTTTGTGCGCCTTGTAGGCATGCCAAGATGGTAGCCTCTTCTCACTCGCATCTCACCGATGTGATGACTGAGCGTCCATGCGAGCTGCTCCATATGGGCCTTGTTGGCCCAGCTCGTGTGCGATCTGCGGGTGGGAAGTGGTACGTCCTTCTTGTGGTGGACGACTACTCTCGGTATGCGTGGGTGTTCTTTCTCGAGGATAAGGGGGAGACGTTTGGTTTTGTTCGAGAACTTTTCTTGAGGTTGAGGAACGAGAGGCACAGAGATGCCATACGAGCAATCCGCGGTGGCAATGGCTCAGAATTCAAAAACTCTCATTTTGAAACCTTTTTCTATGACTTGGGTCTTGAACACCAGTTTTCGAGTCCGTATACGCCTCCCCATAATGGTGTTGTGGAAAGGAAAAACAGGACCTTGTGTGAGATGGCTCGGACGATGCTTGATGAGCATAGGACTCCGAGAAGGTTCTGGGCTGAGGCGGTGAACACCGCGTGCTATGTGTCGAACAGGTTCTACCTCAGAGTGCATAAGAAGAAGACCTGCTACGAGTTTATGCACGGTCGCACACCCAAGGTGAGTCACTACCATGTCTTTGGTTGCAAGTGCTTTATTCTAAAGAAAGGAAAGAAGTTGGATAAGTTTGAGGCTAGATCGGTCGATGGTATTTTCTTTGGTTATGCATCTCACTCTAGAGCATATCGTGTGCTCAATCTTGAAACTAATCAAATCATGGAGACTTGCGAGGTAACCTTCGACGAGACATAGCCACGTAGTCAGCTTGTTTTTTAGTGTGTAGGTGATGATGAACTTGGCGAGGAGATCTTTCAAGAGGAAGAGCATGAACTTGGAGATGATGAAGATGGTGGTGTGGTACCCTCGGCTGAACATGTACCCACTACTTCGACTACGGTGGTGGACGGCCCCTATCCCACACCTACGACGACAAATCAAGTTCAAGGAGAAGCTGTTGTTGAGGGGGAGGTAGCATCAAGGCGAGAACCTCCCCGGCGAATACAAGTGGATCACCCAGCTTCGAGGATCATCGGCGACATGAATGAACATACTACACAGTCAGGGTTCGAAACAATTCTCATTTCGCTCATGCTGTTCTTGTCACCACCTTTGAGCCCAAAGACATTGGACACGCACTATCTGATCATAATCAGGTTAATTCGATGCATGAGGAGTTGGAGAACTTTCAGAGGAATCAGATTTGGGAATTGGTTGACCCTGCTCCAGGGTGTAAGCCGATTGGGACAAAGTGGGTGTGGAAGAACAAAGAGGGAGAGAAAGGTGAAGTGGTGAGAAACAAGTCAAGGCTTTTTGCTCAAAGGTTCAATCAGAATGAAGGGATCGACTACGAGGAGACCTTTGCTCCCGTAGCCTGTTTGGAGGCGATTAGGATCCTTCTAGCCTTTTCCGTGGCTAAAGGGTTCAAGTTGCACCAAATGGATGTCAAGAGTGCTTTTCTGAATGGTGTGTTGGAGAAAGAAGTGTATGTGAGGCAACCACCGGGGTTTGAGAGTGAGAAGTACCCCCACCGGGTGTACAAGTTGAGGAAGGCGATGTATGGGTTGAAGCGGGCACGTAGAGCTTGGTATGGTAGGTTGAGGGGGTTCCTGTTTGAGCGAGGGTTTGAGATGGGAAAGGTCGATCATACCTTGTTTTTACTCAGGCAGGGCAGAGATATCCTGATTGTGCAGGTGTACGTGGATGATATTGTCTTTGGTGGCTCGTCTAACTCTCTTGTTGCAAGGTTTGCAGAGGATATGATCAAGGATTTGAGATGAGCATGATGGGTGAGTTGCAGTTCTTCCTTGGGCTACAAATCAAGCTATCAAAGGAACATTTGTGCACCAAGCTATGTACACCAAGGACATTGTGCAGAAGTTCAAGATGGAGGACTCCAAGGCCATGGTAACGCCAATGAGTACGACTACAGCTCTTGATGCAGATGAGGAAGGCGAACACGTGGACCAGAAGGAGTACCGAAGCATGATCGGGTCACTCCTCTACTTGACGGCCACTACAAGAAGATGGGGTATTAACGATGGGATATGTGGTTGTTAAAAATGCAGATGTGGTCGTTAAAAGTTATTAACAACCACATTTTGGTGGTCGTTCATGGTCGTTAAAGGCTCCGTCGTTAATACAATTAACGACCACATATAATTTTCGGTCGTTAACTTTTCAACAACAAGCCAAGATGTGGTCGTTATTAATAAGTTATTAACGACCACATTCATAGTAATAATGACCACAATTATTTTGTTAATATATATTATAACAACACCTAGTATGTGATATTAACGACCAAATTTTCTGGTCGTTAACACTATCCACTATGGAGCATCAACAATCAGTTGTACAACATGCTTGTCTGCTTCTTCTGACGGGTGACCACACATGACACTAATTACTTTTTATTTATTCAAACAAAATGTTTTGTGACCTCTTTTTAAGAAGGCCAGTACACCAATTACAGTGGCTTATATTTTACTATAGCTAAACAACTTTTATTACATTACATATGGAAGCATCCAATGGCAAAAGAAAAATAAACTTGTTGACACCCACACATTGATGTCCTTTCCTCATAAACAGTTTCCAATGACGCTTCTACTGTTCTTCATCTTGAGCCCTGGAATACGCAAAGTTTGTAGGTAAGCAAATAAGCTGACAGTATTTTATTAATTGGAACCCCAGATTACAAGGCCCATGTTGTCCTTTTATATGAAACAGTAAAACAGAATTGAGACTGTTTGACTGGCTTATCTCAGCTTACCTCGGCTTGTTTTGGTTTATTTCCTCTCACAAAATACTATTCATTCTATCAGTCGAGCACTCTTCATTCTACCAGCCGAGCAACCTCATTAAGAATGATCATGATTCCATGATAATTGTAAATTTCCATTTGCAATAGCAAGTTGCAAGACAAGTAATGATCTTTATTGCAAAGAAACAGTGTTCACCTTTTTTAGGTTCTTGATGCCTTTATTTGCATCCATAACTGGCTTGTTAGAGGCCTCATTATCAAGTAGTAGATACCTGAAAACAGATCAATGAAATATGCTATATATAAGCCGATACCTGAAAACAGATCAATGAAATATGCTATATACTGAGTAAATAATCCATGCTCTTCTCTGTCCTACTTTTCTAGTATCCTCCAAGAGTATATATAGCTACTCACGTTCGATGTACAGGAAAGCTATATGAAATCTTCCATTCAACTAATTTTCTATGTTAGAAAAAATCCTAGAACGTTGATCTGCAAGAATACTGATTACCAGCATACCATCAAGAAAGAAGGTGTTGTGCCATCGATCGACGTCCCAACTCCGCATCCAGCGCAACAGATCGCCACCCCTCTCCTAATGTACTCATTGTGCTGCTGCATGTACGACACCAATGGCCAGGGCTACCGATGTTCTTGTGCCGTTGTGCTGCTGGTCGGAGAGTAGTAGTAGCTCCGGCACGGTGAATGCACAGGTAGATCTGCGAACGATGGTCCACACGCCGTGGGACGACGGCGGCATCCGGCGACAGGGCAGCGGCAGCGTGATTAGTGGGCTAGAGGGAGTGAGATGGGATTATGGGAACCACTATTGTTGTGTTGGGCGATATGGATCGGGCGGTGATTGTGCAGAGGAACTGTTATGGACAAGCTTACGCATAAAGATCGGGAGGGAACCAGCAGGGCACTCTGGTGCTTAATAGATGTGTTTTCTTTAGTCTAGGCTCCAGGGCAACCAACCAAAAACAATGCAGAATTAGCGACCACCAGTTTTTTGGTCGTCGGTTCCAGCAATTTGATACTGTAACAACTAAAAACTGGATCGACGACCACAGTTTTTATTCACTCGTTAGCTTCTGGTCGCTATAGCTTAGGATTCTAGTAGTGGGCGACGAGGCCGGACATCCAGTTCTCAGTATGTCTGTGCGCTCATTTTCAAGCGTCTCCGAGGACTTCGCATCGGCAAGCAGTGAAGTAAATTTTCACGTACTTGCGTCACACTCCCGACTTCGGCATTTGGTACTCCGCGTCTTCTTCTTTGGCACTTCATGGTTTTTTAGACGTGGATTTTGCCGGGTGTCGATTGGATAGGAAGTCCACTTCTGGGACTTGCCAGTTTTTAGGTTCTTCTTTGGTGTCTTGGTCTTCCTGCAAACGGTCGAGTGTTGCTCAATCCACTACAGAGGCAGAGTACGTTGCCGCAGCTAGTTGTTGCTCTCAGCTCCTTTGGATCACATACACCATGAGTGACTTTGGTGAGGAGTATACCCATGTCCCACTTCAATGTGATAGCACTAGTGCCATAAGTGTTGCAAAGAACCCAGTGCTCCATTCCAAAACCAAGCACATAGAAGTGAGGTATCATTTTCTAAGAGACAACATAGAGAAAGGGAAAATAACCTTGATCCATATACCCACACATGAGCAACTAGCCGATATTTTCACCAAACCCCTAATCAAGCAACTTTCACTCATTTGCGGGGGGAGCTTGGTGTGTGTTTGATTTCTTGAGTTGGTGTGTGGCAGCTCCTTTGTAGCATATGTATAGCTTTCCTTTGTGCATTTCTTGCACTGGCATGGCATATGTAACATGATGTATAGGCATCCTTGTATCTTAGATTGCATGCATTTTGTATCATATGCATTGGTTAGGAAAAGCTTCTCCTATACACATTGTTCACCATGGAATGCTATGTATGTCTTTGTGAGCTTGTTTGGTAAGTTGTGGTTAGTTTGGCTTAGCTCTTGATATTCTTGGTTTATATCCATGGGTGATGGCTATGTTTTTGAAAAATGTCACATGTATGCTCTCTTGTGAGTAAATGCCTTTATATGATCTTGACATGTTTTAGTGGATTGTCTATGCTTAATTTGTGATTGGATAGCTTATTTTGATAACATGGGGCCAAAGACTCATTTTCCATCATGAATGTTTAGCCCTCTTGCTTTATCTTATGGAGGGGCATAAGTTCCTTTTTGTCGCAAAGACATTTCATGTACCAAATATGAATCTGAAAATGAAATGTAAAATGCTTGGAAAATGTGCTCCCATGTCATATGTGCTAAATTTAATTTGCTTTGGGTGCTAAACCGTTGCATGATGTCTACAATGAGAAGTCTCATGTATACAAGTAGACACATGGCTCAGTGGCTTTGACAAGACATGTGGTGTTTGCGGGTGTTTGTGATAGTCTCATGAGTAGAATGGTTGTCCTAGCATGAAGTTTGTGTGACTTTGCCATTTTGACATGTTTTGCTCATGTTTAGGACTTTGCTCATGAGAGGGTAAATTTTTGCAAATTTGCTCAATTCCATCTTAGCTTCGTCTAATGGTTGTGAAACTTGGTGATCATGTAGTTGATGTCAAGATGAAGCTATAGAGTATCTAACTTGCTCATTTGTATATGTGTAGCATCCTTTGTTGAATTTTGTCTATTTGAGAAGCTCTAGGTTGCTTTTTTGCATTTTGGGCTTGATTCATGCATTGTCAACAATGGGGAGAAGTTTGAGCTTGTTTTGGGCTACTAGATGCATTTAGAAGGTTTTCAGCTGGTTTGGAGCCAGTTATGGGCTCTGGTGTGCACCGGTCTGACCGGTTGAGGCCACCGGTCTGACTGGTCAGAGTGCTAGTCCTGTTCACATGTTGCACACTGGTCTGACCGGTGGTGCTGACCGGTCTAACCGGTCAGGGCTGAGCTGTTGCAGCTGCCCTATTTCAAGTGGTGTCTTGCATTCGTTCAGGGGGAGTTGCATTGGTTCAGGGGGAGCTTGCATGTGTGCAGGGGGAGCTCTTTGTGGTTTTCGAGCTTTGGTTTGGTGGTTTGCGCTCTTTGTTTGAGCTTAGTTTGTCTCGGATGTGTCGAGCCATTGCCTTTGCCTAAGGGGTCCGAGACTTGTCTTCTTCAGGTGATCTTGCTCTTTGCTTTTCTTCGGCTTTTGATCGCTTGTTGGAGTTTCTTTTTATTGGTTTCTTTTCTTTTTCTTTTCTCTCTTGTTACTTTATGTGGGTGTCGTCAATGCACTCATCAAGGGGGTGATTGAGGACCATGTGTCATTCGAGGACCGGTGGATGGTCGCTTCCTGGTGTGATGAGTGATTGACAATGTTGTGTGGACTGATTCTTGGCTAAGTAATGCAGGTGCAGGTAGCGGCTTGACTGGTGTTGGTGCAGGTGAAGAATAAGCGCGAAAGGTCGTCGCTGGTGAGGTCTCCAGGTGTGGAGAAGACAAGTAGGCTTCGTTCGAGGGACCCGGTGGCCACCGGGGTCAAGTGCGGGCCGCATGGTGGCATGAACAACAAGATGAAGTCATGGACGGTTTCTTGGTTGAGCCTGTAAACCAAGGTCGTGCCAGGACTACGGGGGAGCCGAGTCATGAGTGGCAATTGGCGGAGATAACACCGAGTTCGCGAGGTTTCCGGTGGTTCACCAGAAAACCACTAGGTTCCTTGGTTGATCCAACAAGCCAAAACCGAAGAACCGAAGACGGAGATGCAGCAGCTCCAGACCGGTTTGACTGGTGAGGAGCACCGGTCTGACTGGTGTGCGACGACGTAGTCCGGAGACTTCAAAGCGGAGGACACGCGTCGGGATCGCAAGGCTTGCGTCGAGGCTAAGCAGGTTGTGGTCGCTGGGCATTTGTCTGATGGAGTGATGACAATGATTTCCAGTTTCGCCCTCGAGGGACATGTATCCCTAATTAGCTAGTAAGGGTATTTTAGACTTTCAGTTGCCTCCTATATAACCCAAGAGGTGAGAGGATGGCAGCCATCTCTTGGAACCCTAGCTCATTTGGTTTTCCTATTTTCCCTTCCTATTTTTCCTTAGGATTTCTATAGGACTAGCTTGAGAGCTTCATGGTGAGATTTTTTGAGAGGGTTGGATGATCGAGTCGCAAGCTAGACCTTGTATGAACCTCCTTGGTATGTATAGATGATTCGGCGTGGTTCCTCAAGGCTTTGTTGTGTTGTTCCCGGTTGTTCTTGGTGGTGATTTTCGGAGCCCTCTCTTGGTGATTTTCTCGGTATGTTTTCGGGACCTTGCTCTTAGGGATTTGATGGGGGAAATTTGTGTGAACCCTTCGTGGTTCTTTTGCCTCTGATTCCCTCGCAAATCCGCAAGTTAAGGGGCTCGATTTTGGGGTTTTCAGTGCTCTATGGTTAGAGGAGTTCTTGGCGGGATTTCTTCGATTCCTCTTGATTTGGCGAGTTTTGGTGGACAAAAACTTGGCTATGGACACTCTATGAGGTGTTCCTACTATCCCCAAAGTCTTGCACAAGTCCGTGGAGCGATTCGGGAGATTGAAGTTTGGATTTGGGGGAGTTGACCCGTGGGTGTTGTTCATCCCGAGTTGCCCAGGCTTGACCGGTCTGACCGGTGTGTGTGACCGATCTGACCAATGTATGCCACTTGTGGGATTTGCCTCGGGTGAGCTGCTTGACTCGTGTGTCTTTGAGTCGTGGTGCTTCTGGTCAGTTCTTAGTCTGTTTAGAGTTGTTTTGCTAGGCTTTGTGTAGGGTTTTCCTTCCGTGCAGGTGCTGTTTTGGGAGTGTTTTTGTTCTAGGGCCTAAAGAAGTCACTGAGGCTCTCTGGAACACTTTTTGTGCGGCTGCTGTAGCCACCGACCTGATCGGCGCTGTCCACCGGTCTGACCGAGGTCACCGGTCTGACCGGTGCAGCACAGGCAGCAAGCCGTGCAAGTTTCCGTTGTGTGTGTTGGTGAGTTTTGGCTCGGAAGGTTGTTTGTTGGTTCCTAGGTCCAATAGCACTCCAGTGGCTGTGTGGGCTTGACCAACTTGGGTAGTGAGTTGGAGACGTGTGCTGGAAGCCTTGTTCGTCTTGTTGGAGTCTTCATCTCCTTGGATAAGAATTTTTATCGGCTCCCATTCACTCTCCCTCTCTGGTTCGCCGTATTGATCCTTCAATTACTACCAAGTGTAAGTGTATACCGAACCCACTTAAAAGATGCATAAGAACCCATAAAATGTAATGCACAAATGATTAAAGTCCATCTTCCATAGATTTAATCATGGGAGGGCCCAGGCCACTCTTGACCGTGAGAACGGCTAACTAGTCAGTTTTACACTCTGCAGAGGTTGTATACTATCACGACAAGTCGCGTAAAAACTCAAAGAGTTTTGGACCCAACCATGCTGTGCAAAAGTAGGCACAATACCACACTACCGAGGTGTGGTTGCATAGGGACGCTACGAGGTCTTTACGAAGATCCTCCAATGAGCAACAACCCACTAGGCTTCAGGACGAAGCGGGGCACAAAGCTCCCTAGCGGGTCAATACCCCACCATAAAATAACAAGCCCAACTCACCGCTAGAGCAGGTCTATGCTTCGTCAATGCCTCCCCTTTTGACCCTTTCAGGTAATGTTGCTACATCACTAAAGTGTCTACCTATTCAGCCAAGGCAGAGCCATGTGCCTTGTGGTTGTACGGTTTTCCTGGGTGGTTCTGCATGTTCTGATTAAACAAGCATAGTGTTCTTATATGACATGAATAGCATAAAATAAATCATGATTAAAAGTTTGTTCCATTAAACCACCCAAAATATGCGCTAGCAAAACTACCCAACATAAATTAACACCCGGTAATCAACACTAGTCACACCTTAGCATAGGTCCCATCACATTAATGCAAGCAAAAAGTAAATATAGTGTAATTAAAATGCATGTTGTAATAGGACAAAAGGGAATCCAGCAAGGACATGCCTTCAACCCAAGCGTGCTGCTGCTCAAAACCTTCTTGATCTTCGACGGCAGCGTACTCCACGAATTGATCGTTCACTACGCTCCACAGAACGACATACAAGCATACAATACAAATAATTAAGAAACAGTACACCAATCATCTCAAACAGAAACAAAAGCAACAGAAAACTAATCTACTCGTCTAGACGATCGCATGGACATAAAGAACACTAAAAACGGAGCTAAAACGAAGAAGATACGACTGATACAAGATTAGGGACTTATCTGCAAGAAAACTAATCTAAAAGGGCTAAACTGAAGAAACTCGGACCTAACTGTAAGGAAACTTATACGGTGGAAGGACCGGCTTGTAAAAACCTAAAAGCTCAGGGGCTAAACAGCAAAAGTGCAGGGCGAAGCTGGGTTGACCATTATTTGACCTTGGTTAAGACAGATCCGATCCGTCGGATCCAGATCTAACGGCCACGTACGCAAGGGAGGGCGAGAGGCGGCGTCTAGCCGGCGGCGACACGGTTCGCGGCGGCGTGAGGCGGCGAGCTCGCTAGCGCAGGGTCGAACCGAGCTAGGATGCTCGTTTGGGCACGCGGATGACACCAAAAGGTAGAGTGCGGCACTACTAAACTAACTAGGGCAAAGGCGCGGGCTTACCGATGAAGAAGACGGCGCACGGCTCAAGGGGGCGGACGGCGGCGGTGGCATAGCTCCGGCGAGGGCTTCCTGACGATGTAGGGGTTGGCGATGCACACACGTAGCACCAGACGCTCACTCTCGACCTTGCGAAGCTCCCGAGGTGCTCCTTGACGGTGGAGAGGCGACGACGCGACAGCTTGAAGGCGGCGCTGGCGCTAGGGTTTCAGGTGGCGCGGCGCACAGGCTCGGTGGCGGCTAGGGCTCAAGTGAGGGGCCGAGGGGGTGCGGCGACGGCTTAAATAGGGGACAGGTGGCTCCTTGGCATGCAGACCACGTGAGGAAGGTAGCGCGAAGCGGTCGGGTGCGGCCGGGACTCCGAGTCCGCGTCGGCCACGGCTGGAGGTGGGGGATGACACGCGAGCCCCGCGTGTCGGCGACCGCGGACGACGGCGGTGCAACGCGGGCTGGTGCTGGGCCGGATGTTAAGCCGGGCAGCGGCCTGAGCGGGCGAAGGTGGGCTGGGTCGATGAGACGAGGGGGCAGCAACAGTCTTCAAGTGCCGGCCCAAGCGAAGGGCAAAGCAGGCCGGACTAGGATTGCCGAGCGGCTGCAGGGAAGGGATAAAGCGGACTTCAGAAGGTTTGGGCTCAAAGCGAAAACAGGTCAAAACTAAGGGGAAGGGAAAAGAGAAAAAGGAAAAGGGTTTTCTATTTTTGAAAAGCAACAAACAAATGAATTCAAATGCAAATTTGAATTCAAACACACAAAACCAATGCATCAGCATGTATGCAACATTAAACTTCTATGATTGATTTGTTCTATTTTAGAAAATTTTTAAATGCCTAAAAGAAATTAAGGAAAACTTTATAGTCCTTAAGAACAAATTAAAGGTTGCTAGCAAATTTTATAAAAATTCATAATTTGAAAATTAGGGTGTTACAATGTAGAAGCATTCAAGGGGCGCCACCAAACAAGGAAGCCGAGGGCAATAAAAAAGGCTAAGGGGGAAAAGAAGACGGAAACCAAAAACACCCCCACAAAAGCGTCACCAATTTCAGCGCCACCGTTGAAAACAAAGAGGGTGTGGCATGTGAAGAAAGCATCGTCCGAGTCATCCACTCTTGGACCGGACAAATCCAAGATCAATTGAGCAAACGGAGGAGACCCGCTCACGAACTCTAAACTACGAGCCCTCACCATAAGGTACACCGGTATTTATCTCATATTTCCCTTGCAACATTTTATTTCGAGCATCAAGCATATTTAAATTTCAAATTTGATTTCACCATTGCATTACTAAGTAAACAAGATATAGAAAAGCAGTTTTGGAGATTTTCGGTGATACGACCGAATCTAGAGGTACGGCCGTACCTCCCCTCAACAAAATTTTTGTGCAGGATGTTTACAAGAGGGGACACGAGTGCTTGGAGCAAATATAGTAGGGCCGACCGAACCTAGTGGTAAGGCCGTACCTATGATTTTCCACAAATCCATCAAGTCAACCACTACAAGCTTCCAGGTGCTCAATTCATCACCAAAATGAAGACACACCAACTAGGTAGCCAAAAATTAGCTTGGGGAGACCCCATTTTCAATCAAGGAAGGTATGTCAATCCAAACCAATTTTTGCTTCAACCATGTGCTTCAAATCTTGTCTATATCCTCACTTTGGAAATGATGAATAGTCGCTATGTCAAAACTTTGCAAGAACCTAGTGTACATCTTTGTGCTCTATGAGTATTTGAATTTGTTGGTATATTTTGAGACAAGAGCCTAAAATAAAACTTTTTGGGAAGCAAATGCTTATGACCAAACCTAGGCTGTTGACTAGTATGATATGGTGATATAATGTTGATCTTGCTCTATCTAATAGTATGGTGAAAATATCGGATGATTTCTTTTGAAAATAAAACAAGACAAGTTCCTCAATGGTCATACCACCTACCAAAGCCATATATCGATATCAAAGTTTAAACCTTCTAGATATGCTTGCTTGTGACCCATTGATCTTTGCCAAATTGTTGTGACTCTTGGTAGAATCTTTTCATCCTTCCATGATCGAGATCACGTACACCCACATATACATGCTAACTCCTACATCGGGAGTTACGCAAAACATGGCATCCACCCACCAAAAATATACACTCCAAAGTTCCAAAGAGATTTCTCTTCTTGTATTCTTGCAAAAGGAGAGAGGGGTCATTTAGAAAAAATATATGATCAAGAAGCATAGAAAAAATATATGTTCTCCAATCAAAGAGCATAGAAAAACATGAAGCATGACCCCCTCCAAAATAAAAGAAAGAGGAGGGTCTCAAAGCAAGGAGTACTTAAAAAATTAACAAAAATATTCCACACACTTGCACATCTCGACAAGTTGCATTACTAGTTTCTTCTTGGATCCGGTCTTTGGCTCAACAATGTCATGTGGCAGAACTGAGTCTCATGCTTATCCTACTGTTGACACATTTTATCCCTCACATTTATTTGACAAATGACTAAAATATAATTAGATCACCTTATTAGGGTTTATATTGACAATTTCCACGAGTTTTGGTGAATCTATAAATTTACAGGGCTATTCAGAAAATATGCGAAGAAACCACTCTAGAAGACTCTAGAAGGCTCCAGAACTCAACGTGGCTTAGCACCTAAAAAAGAAGCATCTAGAAGGATCAAGAGACCACCTGGCCGAAGTGGGACTAGAGGGGGCCCACCCAGACCGATCGGCCTGGTGGTGGGGCCGGTCGGCCCCCCCGGGCCCCGATCCGCATCATCTTCTGGAATGTTTCTCCACCGCCTATGAGAATCAATTGAAACCACATGTTTAGGTTGGTTTGATCCTACGACGTACGTCCACCCCTCTGGGCTATATAAGCAGCTCCGCTGCCCCCTAGCAGAGGCATCTGAATCTCGCATACATCTGATCAAGTCATCAAGTCAGAGACATTACACCCTACAAACACCATATAGCAGAGTAGCTAGCTCATTTAGATCTAGGAGGAAGCCAGGCTTCTACTTGGCTCCTGACCGTCTAGAGGTTGATCGAGATACTGATCTAGCTTCGCTCTTGTAAGTTCTTATCCAGTTCCTTACATTTGTTATAAAGACATATGTTCTTATAAATGACTATATTCGACATTATATGTTTTGGTGTTTATTATGATTACATGTTTAGCATAGTTAATTTGCCTTTATCTTCATGTATGGAGTCGTATAGCCCTCACCTATATCATTTGTTAACATGGGTGAATGGTAAAGATAGTGTAAGTGTGGTGCTTATATTGTTTTATCTGCCATTGCACCCTATATGTCGGGTCGTGTGGTAGATCGTGGCGGTGACTGCACTATTGAGTCCTTCGTATTCCACCCCCGGTGTATAGGACTGGTGGAGCCTTATACTTGTTTGGGTTGTGTCAAGTTTTTCGGCCTTGATCCTACTGGATAGTCTCCCCATGCATTAATATAATAGCTTTTCTTCCATGATTGCTAAATGTTTGCACTAATCATAGTTTGCATTGACATATAGTTTAGAATTACCGAGGAATATCCTTTCTAGCTAGACTTTGCTATGTTTCTCTTGCTATAATAACACTATCTAGTTGCTCATGATGTTATGACTTGAACAGTGCTATCATTCTCTATATTTTATGTGACTTACCCCTATTTATAGCAATCGATATATTTTGGCCACTCTACATTATAACAACGAGAGATGAGCATGTATTAGCTATTTCGATTAGAAAGACTTCTTTCCCTGTGGTAGAATAAAAATACGATTATATATATATATATACACAGAGAGTATACTCTGCGGCTGGCTATAAAATAGCTTATTTTATGGCCACGCCATCCGACCGTCCGATCCTAGTTCAGGGTGCTACTCTATGGAGCCGGTTCCTGGTTTCCCACCCTCCGCGTGAGGCGAGCGCGTACTGTAACTTGGGTTACGAGCGAGCCGGCCAGGAAGTAACAAGCCGATCGCGGCATGTGCGGCATTAGCGTCGTTCGTTAATCTATCGGAGGCGTGTTGCCCGGAGGACCGGCTGAGGGAGGTGATAATTACGACATAAAGGCAGGAAATTTTACTGCTGATGCAATTCTCGTCCATCAATTTCGTCACGCCATGTTAGCTGACGCTTCTCCTCCCTTCTCCGTCTCTGGTGATTTCGATCAAGCCTCCATGGATGCGGTAAGTTCAGTAGCTGCAGGGGCGACTACGGTGTCATCGTCAGCGACTACGCCTTCCGGTTTGGCTTTACTCCCTGGCCCTGGCCCGACGGCACGGCTGCCGGAGTCGCAGCAGGTATTATGTTCGACTGCACCGGCGGCAACACCGACGCCGCAACATACTCATGCACCGGAAGCAAATTCGTTGGTGTCTGCAGCACCAGCACCAAATCTCGTGCGGCTGACCGCAATGACTCCTCTCCAATCTGTTTCACCTGGGACCATGGTGACGCCTGAAGTGGAGAAGACATACATGCATGTGAGTATTCTAAGCGTACAATATTTTTCAGCTAGATCTCCTTGTTTCGATGGTGATATATGGTGAAGGATGGACTCCGTACATCTCTGTTAATCTGTTTACTAGTTTCTTGTGAGACGTCATTTACTGGACATGGTGCGATGTGGTAATAATATTTTGTAGGTAAACACAGTTTCAGTGAGAAATAACTGTAGTCTCAGGTGTCTTTTTTTATCAATTTTCCTTTTTACTACCGGGATTATGGATATAGATTGTGATTTACAGTTCAGGACCCCTTAATGCCTTCCACAATTCTCCCTGATGAGGAACATCATTTTGCGAGCAGCGATGAATCGAAAGAGTTTTACTATCATTACGCCGGCAAGGCACGATTTTCAGTGCCCATAACCAAGCATAGGAAAACAGTACTAGAGTTGTCGTGTAATAGACAAGGGCACTGGGATTACTACAAGCCTGGTGAAGAGAAGGTACGTGACAAAATGTCAATGAGGTGTAAATGCAAAGCTTTTGTTAAGATTAAAAAAATGCGAAGAAAGGTTATTGGTTCTTTAAGGGGATAAGGTTAGAGCACACTCACCCATTGAACCCGTCCCCGTCATATACTCGGTTCCCGAGGACACGGAAGAGCAAGGACCCTATTGTCATGGGCATTGTTGATCGGATGCATAGGTGTGATGCTTCCCACAACACTACAAGTAAATGTGTTGTCGAATTATATGGTGGTCGTCGAACTTCACATTCACCGAAATGGACTTGAAAAATAGATACTTCCTACAGAATGAAATATATGCTATATGGGTTGTCATACATGGAAACTATAGTAATTAAGGTGTTGTTCTCAATTTCGGGAAGGCTGCAGGTGCCGGGGAGGAGAGGGAAAATGATATACCAAAGCTGCTTCAGTTCTTCAAAGAGATGAAGCCTCGGAATGAATATTTCTACCACGAAGTGCATGTGGACAGTGAGAATGTGATCAAGAATGTATTTTGGAGTCATGCAAGCCAACGTGCGGAATATAAGATTTCAGAGATGTGGTTACATTCGATACCATGTACAAAACCAACATGTATAGCATGCCTTTAGCTATGTTTGTCGAGGTCAAACCATCAACTGCAGAATGTTGTGTTCGGTCAAGCACTATTGCAGGATGAGCAAGCTAACACATTTGAGTGGTTGTTTAAGGCATTCCAAAAGCTCGTATGTCCGGTATCCGTGACCCAAGGTGCATACTTACGGGTGAGATATGTTACTAAAATAATTTTTTGAGTGGTACGGAGGTAGATTTTTTGGTAACTGTCACTTGTATCATTTTGCAGATCAGGACAATGCAATGGCAGCAGCGATCAAGAAGGTGTTCAAGAAAACCCGGCACGATTGTGCCGTTGGCACATGCTAAAGAAGTATAAAGCGAGTTGAAAAAAGCGTAAAAGCTACATGATGGTCCCAAGATAAAGCTGATGACAAGAATCAATCACCCGCCGACACATATAGAGTTCGAGTCTACATGGAATGCGCTAGTGGATGAGTATGGTATAAGGGAGGATGAAACTATCGATGGGCTCTATAATAGTAGGAAATTGTGGGTTGTTGCTTACTTCAAACACTTGTATTGTGGTAGGATGACCTCTACACAACGAAGTGAAAATGTTAATAAGATGGTCAAGAGCAAGTGGCTTCACAGGGACATATGACATCCCCGAGTAAATTTGCACGGAAGATGCTTGACTTCATTCAACGAACAAATCACATGGCAGTGGAGAAACCCATTGGTCTCAAGTAAGAAAGACGGACTTGAGTTTTTTAAACAGCTTTTAACATGCTAGATATTTAATTTGTTTGGAATCTTAAACATTATATATCCGACATTTACTAGTGAATTATTTTATATGGTTGTCCATCGAACGCTAGGCAACTTGCGGTCGACCTTGCAACCCTTTGAGGCCCATCGAAGTCGGGTGTACACACGAGATGTATACAAAGTATACAAGGAAACTTATATTTACGATGACCGCATTTCATATTGATCCCCATCCGGATGAGGATGATGTTTACTTGGTGAAGCACACGGACCGATCATGGGGATATGCATGGTTCCAACATTCTTTCGAGTGGAGGTTGATGTAAAATAAGCTAGATATACATGCGAGTGTAATACATGGGAGCATACCGGTAAGATCCGATTCAATGTGGAATTTGCAACTCGCAATGTCATTAGGTTGTAAAAGTATAACCGATTTGGGCACACCGATTGTTACGAGGCTTGTTCCGTGCCCAGCCTTATTAAAGCCTTCATATACATTCGGTTTGGGAATATACCATCGATTACATAATGAAGAGATATACTAGGGATGCTAGGTCGATGGTACCATGGGACGGGCACGACGTAGTGACTACGGGGTCGGGTTGCGAGAGTGATCGGTACAAAACCAAAAGGTCGGTAGAAATTGCAATGGCACCCGTCAGGTCACTCCGCAAAACCAGTATGGGGTTTCGAAGGGATGTGAGAAACGTATCGCATTAGCGAGTGGGGTGAGACTATTGCGGCAAGTACTAGGCCATCGAATATGCTTGGATTGTATGTCCGAACGGAAATGATGGTATAGATGAAACTAGAGATGATCCTCAATCTAGTGGGCAAATGAAGATGGAGGAAATTGTAGGGGAGATGGACCTCATGCTCCGGCTTTCGCAGTTTGCACCAAAGGAGGCAAGAACAAAGGGTAGGAAGTGTGGAGGGAAACAAGTTGTTAACGATGACACAAGTTCAAGTAAGTCACGGGGGAAGCGATCATGTTCATATTGTGGAGCATTGGGACATTATAGTACGGGTTGTCCTATCAATCCGGAAAATACAAGTAAGAAATGAGGTGCCGGTGGGAGTTTGAGGGGCAAGATGGGGAGGAAGAGAGGAAGACCACCCACAAAGAGGCAACTGGAAGATGAATTTGGTGATGTTGCTTGAGCCATTTATGCTTAAATGACAAAATAATCAAATTGGGGACAATACCGTGGAGGCAAAATTATTAATGTTCCGGTAGTATCTAGTTCCTTTGCCTTATGAAATAAGGTCATGTAATTTAGCTTTTATATAGTATTTAAATGTATGGAATGTGTGACTCTAGTGTGTTATTGTGATCGGTTAAGATCGAAGCGATGTGGTGTTAACCCCTAGAGTATATTTGGTGTTAGGTCGTTATCAAACTTAGTTCACTCTATCAATGTTACCCTAACTAATTTAATAATTCTTGTGTAGTATTAACTGACCTCTCATAATTCACTCTTGTTGTCATTACCAAGTAAATGAAATAGTTGCGAGTTGATGAAATTCCTTGTTGGATTTTTGCATTATGGTCCATGCCATAGTTGCATGCCTCGGTATAGATATGTCTTAATTAGATACAACTATAATAAGGCATGGGAATCCTAGTTATTTGCAACTACAATAAGGTTGACAAAATGTAGTCGGGTAGTACCGTATGCAATTTAACATTGTAGATGCGAGAATACGAACACAATAAGGAATGGTGTATTTTGTCATCTCGGTAATAGGAGTAAGTGGGAAGGTGGGGACGGAAAATATGTAGGGAAAGCAAGGTAATATTACAACTCAAATTTAACTGCAGTAACCTCATAGAATCAAGGTTTGTATACTCTTTATTGCAATACCCGAGAACAAAAAAAAAACACCAAGAAGGGGTGGCTTTTGCTAAAGTGAAAGGTAAATAGTTTGCTTATACACATTTAGTTAGACGGTAATAAGGGTAGTAGGGGACGATGATCGGTGCCGAGGTCCGTGTGTTTCTAGTCCAACGGAAGTCTCTTAAGTCTCGTTGATTGTGTGGTAGAGGCCATAAAACGAGAAGTTGAGACCTAAATTGCTGAATGTTTTCTCGAATTGGGTAGCGAAGACAAATCGTAAGTCAAAGGAGGTTATGCGTGCGGTAATTAGTTACTATGAAGTTTGGCAAATTTTAGTAATAGAAAAATGAAAATTTGGTTAGAAACATTAATGTTTTACCGTAATCCGTTTTATGCATACTTAGAGTGATTAGAGACATGTAAAATTGAGGAAATAGTTATGCTTACGGGGAGGATTGGCACATGGAAACATTCACCATTCCAAAGCTCCATAAATTTGATTGCATAGAAACCGAGTCGGTGTAATTGGAATGTGTGCATGCATCGAAGATTGGACGTCCGAATCTAGTAAATTGCTTTATCTTAAATGTTGTAAGCGACCGGAAAAGATGGTTGAGACTTGGAATAATTCTGTCACCCGGACTTAATGGTATTCCGTCCGGTCATCCGGACTAGAATCCGATACATAAATGTGGCCGTGTATAAAGTTGATGCAGTAAATGCTATATGTCTCCTCCACCATAACCGCCATAAGGAACTGGACACATGAAAAAAGTGTGTAAGATAGGAAAACCGTAAGCTCCAATATGAAATGTAGTGTAGTTGTTAGGACTTACCAGTTTCACTTTGGTTGGGTCGATATCTCCAATGTCATGATGTAAGACGGATAGGGCGGGACCCGCTTGCCACTCGAGTAGTATTCATCATCGTCCTCTCGTACCGACATATTCCTGGATGTGCAACAGGTTGTCATTGGAGCATATAAAGAAATAGGAGAATTGTGGAGTAGTTAATGAAAAACCATGTGCCCACCACCATCGGCGAGGTGGCGCTCATCATGCCGTAGACAATCAACAAAGTAGGACATGAGTTGCATGGTAAGCATCCATCATCAACGAATGAATCTAATATAGCCGATCCGTTAAATTCCCTCGTATTGTTGCGGATCAAAATATCATCGTTATGGATGGAATGGCTAGTAACTGTGTGAATGGAGCAATGAACATTTCGGAATGGGATTGATAAATGTACCTTTCACACTTCATGCCATTGTGGAACTTCTTCCTAACAGCATGTGCTTTTGTCTTTGGCGCTTTAGCTCGTTGTGGATCGCCTTTGAAAGAGAACACATACATGGATGGTCGTTTTGTAAGCCTCTCGTGGCATAGGATGAACTGATGGACTTGAGATGGTCTCATCCCGAGTGCAAGGAGCTAGAAGAATAGGGCCAAGGGCGGCGTCTACAAGTGCCCTCGGTTCCTCGCTAGCTATACTCA
Organism: Cenchrus americanus; assembly: GCA_947561735.1. NCBI lineage: Eukaryota > Viridiplantae > Streptophyta > Magnoliopsida > Poales > Poaceae > Cenchrus > Cenchrus americanus. The sequence goes on from OX387240.1 coordinate 142,669,895, forward strand.
TATCAGCAAAGAACATTGTAGTAAGTAGGTTGATAAAAAAGTGTCGGTAAATGGGTTTTGATCGTGAAACAATGGCAGCGGGTCATGACCTCATCTGGTTGTTGCTTGTCGATCCGGGGATCAACATTGGTTGCCGATATAGTCATGTCGAAGATGTATCTTTTGGGTGTTTAGTCCCGGAAGTAGAATCCGGGTGAGAGGTTGGTATCTCAAAAATACCATGGGTGCACGCACATGTAAGGAATTTAGTAGAAGGTTGAAAAACGGAATAAAAGACTTAAGAATAATGCGTCCTTAAGGCTGGAGAGGCCGTGCGGTGTTTCCTATAGCCACAACAGGTGGCACGACATGATCAAGTGGCACATCTACGGGAACCTGCATATGGAGAATCGAAATGTGTGTAACGAGCTCAAAACCGATGGTAAAATTTATATTATTCTTTACCGAAAGCAAAGATTTCGAACTTGGCGTGGTAACGGACCTCGAGTGAAGAGTTTGAGTTGTGGGGTAAATCTTGGCGTGGTAATAATTCTAAACGCCCATGTTTATGTATGATAATAATTGCTTTATGTTTTTGTATTAATGATAAAAGATTGACTAAGTTCTTTTACGAGTACTTGCTCAAGGACGAGCAAGATCTAAGCGTGGGGGAGATGTTGACGGTGTATTTTGGTACACCAAACATGTTCATTACACTTTGGTTTGGATTTGCTTATGGAACTATCCTGCCACTAGGCACACTAATCATATAACAAGTTCACCTTTGTGCATGCATTTGGAAGTGTAATGTTTATGTAGGAAAACATGGACATAAAGGACGGATTCACAACAAGTTCAAAGGAGCAATTACGGAGTCTTGTTCGTGTTCATGAGCTTGATGAAATCACTTCCAATGGTGGCAAGCACCGAAGTGTTACAAAAGGAACATCCCCGAGGATTGAAGCGTAAAAGACCGAACTTCATGCACGCAGAACCTCCATCTTGGACGCGAGGATGACTTCGTAAAAATGGAGCAAGTGGAGGAGGCAAAGTGCATAAATGCATGAGAACCCATGGGAGTGAAGGGGCGACCGAACCGGGCCGGGATGGGCCTGGGCCGGTCGGCCCAAGCCGGCAGGCCTAGTCCAGTCCCAGGGTCGGTTCGGCCCCCCTTTCCTTGCACCCGAAGGATCTTCAACGCTAAGTTTATGGAGGCACCTCCATTCGCAATAGAGAGAGCCATTCACACCGAGAGGCCATCCACAAGCTAGAGAGAGAGGAGGGGGTCTTCGGAGGAGGATCGCCCATCTCAAAGGAAGCACCCACAAGTGGAGAAGAAGGAAGATACCGTCGGAAGCATCACCATGACCAACGGTGCCATGTCTAGCACCTTGATGGGGTAATCTTCTCATTTGTCCATGGGTTGTAATCGATCTTGAGACGTAATCGCTACTTTGTTGGAACATCTATCTATCATCTTGTGTTGAATATCCTTTGATGCTTAAGGTTAGGTACCATGTCATAAAGGGAGTAAGGCCCAATGCTTCCTTGGATCCATTCAATACACCGTGTCCATCATAGGTCTAGTCACGAATACCTCTTCATAGTGACAATACGGGGGGAAAGGGCGAAACCGTGGTCACAACCCCTGATAGATTAGATTGGTTTTTTGTGCTTTAAGCGGTTGCATGTTCGAGTATCGGTGACCCATGGGCAAGTGTCTCTTTCATATCTCGTCGGCTTAATCATTCTCTCTAGTGTAGTGTAGTTGTTTTCTAGTTTAATCATAGATAAGGTTTAGTTAAGTTAGTGACTAGAGGTAGATCAAACGCTTGTAATCCCCTTGCTCTGCAGATTGACAAGAATCTATGGAATTCCATGGTGAAAAAGGTGTAGGTCCGTACACTTACGGATCATAGGTGCATACGTCTTTTATCCGTCAACACTTCTTCAGGGTTCCAGTACTTCTCTTTTATCCATTCTTTGTTTAGACTCATATACAATTCAAGTTATCTTTCTATCTTACCTTTCGAGCCAATTACATCCAGCTTTTACTTTGTTCTAGAAGCTTTAATCTTGGTTTAGACTAAAGTTAGTTTAATCTTGGTTAGCATAGCTCTCTTGAACCCTATAGTGTTGTGGTCGTTCTTCGCTTGATTTCCGATGGTTGAAGAGAGAGAGACCTCTCTTTGTGATATCTGGGGAAAGGTCTTTTGTTTGTTGTGAGTGCGGTGCTTAGAGCTTACCTTAGTCTTAGATTGGTGTCCCGTTCAATGGAATAGTTGTGGTACCCTAAGGAGGTGACACATGGCATCATGCATGGCCACACGTCGCCACGTGGCCTGGTGCGGGTCCCACTAGGGCCCATGATATAATGTGATTTTTAACTTGTGCAAATCTCTCTCATCCGAGCTCCAAAGTATACAAGTGATGTATCCATTTTGATCGTCTCGATGACCCCATCACAATGGTGGGTTCCAAATTGGCATTGGGACTGTTTATGATGATGCCATATTCATGCCATTAATGCACTTGCTCTCACCTATATCATTTCATGTGTGTTTAGGCCTGTCCTGCATCAAAAGCTATAAACACCAACACTTGTGGAAATTGTCATTATAAAGCCCTATCCTAGTGGTGCTGATCACTTTCCATTTATTTTATGCAGGAGTTGCCGACATAGAAGTAGTACTTAATAGTTGTCAACACATGGCAAGTGCATCGTTATAGAAGAGCATGCCATTTCTGGTTTGCCTAACCTGAGGTCAAATCACATTTACTTCATAGGAACTTATCATCATGATGAAAAGAATGAGTACTGGATCTACCAGCAGGGAATAGGTATTGTTCCAGGTGTCAACACTACTCCTGCGATCCGCATTAAGCAGGTTCGTGGGGACTAGATTTGGTCGCGATGAACATGGCTGTTGCCCAGCTATCCATATTGTAGAACTTCGATTGTGTACCACCTGTAACGCAATTCAATGTACAAATATCTATATTACCAGCCTTCATCAATTATTCTACGCATATGTATGAGTTTCTACCACAATTAATTTACCACAGTCACTGTAGGGAACAGGCAGTTATGCATGGATAATCAGGAAGGTCCTTCTCGTAAAAGATCAACAGATTGGACAAGTAGCAAACATCATAAGATGGCATCTCATAACTACTCACCACCACAAAGTTTACACCACCAACAAGTTGCAAGTATCATACGATGGTCAGGTAGAAAATACCAAAATACAAGAATGATGACCACCTCTTAACCGTCTACCTAGTAATAACACCATGAATCACATTATGCCTCATTGTTGCCTTGAGTGACCTCTCAAATGAGGCCTATGTCAGCAATTCCTTCACCTTCGTCACCACAATTGTTGTAGAATCCAGGAGTTGCTTGGCCATCTACAGCTCAGAGACAGTCTCTTGAATCTCCCCATTAGCTTTTGCACATTATTCCTTCCACATCCATGCCTCACTTTAAGCTTTTAGGTACCTGTTGGCTTCACAATTTTCTGTAGGAGAAAACATAGCATCATTTCTCATTTTATTTCTCGTCTCAAACAGGTCATTAGTTACCTCCCCGTAGTATCACGTCATTGTCTTCAGCTCAACTGCTTTGACATTGGCCTCCTCAGCAGCTGATGAGGGCATGGCACCCATGCATACAACCGTGATTGGTGTTTGGAATGGAGTAGAAGAAGTCCAGCAAGGGTGTCCGAGTCCAAATGGAGGCACAAGGCTAATCTGGTTCAAGTCCCCAAGGTGGAGGCCAAAAGTAATTCCATTTCAAGCGCAGTTCGGAGACCAGGAGTAGTGCGCACTAAAAATGATGCCTAGGTCGCATACGAAGTCGGTTTTGGATGTTTATGGTTAGAACTAAAATTTCATAGAGCTTCCAACGGCACCAGTCTCATGCTAAAATTCATCCAACGTTAACGGAATCGTCGAAACAAGTTGATGTCCAGAATTGACCAAGGTGTTGTGTCGCCAGGTTGATGGGACTTGAGCCCAAGTTGTGGGCACCCCATCCTAGTTCGCCCCAACCCTAGGACACCCCTCCTTATGTACTAAGTTGCCGTCGCCATAGAAACTTGAGTTTTGTTTTACATCTAGAATTAGCTACACCAGACCATGCACAAATACACGCTGTCCTCTGTAATTCAGAATGCCACCTTTGATGGATACATACATTCCTCACCTCAAATTCTTGTTCGTTTATCGATTCCACACAGGAATTGTTCGTGATCAGTTCAACCTTACTTCAACAAGGTCGGTAACCACAAAGAGTTGGTTCAACGATTGCATTGTGTGCTTACTCATCAATTGTAACTAGTAAATTGTGTTCTAGCTTTTGATTCTTGTTTTTCTTCTATTCCTAGTTTCGCCGCCGCCATTTTTCTCCGCTACTCGCTATCCCCACCCCCACACGGAACCCCCTAGCATCACACGGCCCTCTCCACACCACGGGTTTTCTTTTTTCCTCCTCGCGAGCACCCCCTCTCCTCATGCCACGGTCTACTGGAGCACGCTACGTCCCTCCGTATCCCCCTCCCTGTTTCTGTTGGCAATTAAAAAACAAAAGAAGAGACGAACCAGACTCTACCAAGTCGTGTCGCGCGCCGGTGCTTCCCTGGGTCGTGACCCTATCGTGGGCAGTACTGTGAATTTCTTTTTTCTTTTGCCCCATCATGTGCTGCTTTTCTTTCGCGCCCAACCCTCATGGCGCGAGCCCTTGGTCATGACCCCTGTGGTAGCATTTGTGCATAGCACCATGGGACTCCACCTGCGGTTCAATTTCCCCCTCCTGCCTATCTGTTTGACAAGTCAAAAATGGAAAGTTATCAAAAAACAAAAGGACAATTATAAAAAAGAAAAGGGGCAGCAATAAAAAAAGAGAAGGAAAGTCCCCCCCAGGGGAAGGGAACCGATTCCCACATGCCGCACCCTTTCACCCTTGTTCGCGTTTTCTGTCTCGGGGTAACACCAAACCGAGAAAAAAAGCCTTCACACACACCGTGCTTTCCCTCTCGATCGCGACCCCCTAGGCACGCCGAGTTCCCACTCACACCGCACCTCTCCCCATCCATCGAACCCCCCTCCTAGAGTTTGCCCACTTGTTTTCCCCTCCACTTTTGCACTTGTTTCCAGCAACATTTGATCATGTTTAGCACTATAATTCAATTTCGCATTATTGTTTGATTGTGCTAATCCTTCAATTGAGTACAACCTTCCTAAAACTCCACAAAATTCTACGACGAGCAAGTACTGTCCCTCTAGGCAATCGCTCCTCCAATCTCTAGCAGGTTCCGGTTGGTTGGAGTTCACCCCTGTATGCGTGGTAAGAACGGATAAGAATTTGATAACAACATTAGTTTGAGCACCTTTGTGAGCCATTTTGTTTTCGTGTTTGCGCTAACCATGGTAGACGACGAGGTCGTCCCCACCGTGTGCCACATCATTCCGGTATTGATTCTTTTTGCTAAGATCAACTTTAAAATTCCATCTTAAATGAAAAATATAATCTTGCTACATATCTGGATTGGGAATTAAAAGTTGAACAACAATTTTCATGCCATGGTATTCCTGCTACTTCTCAAGTTAAAGCTGTTATTAGTGATTTCATTCATTTTGCTTCAATGTGGTGGTGTGACTATAATAAAAGACATCCCACTACAATTCCAACCACTTGGGATCAGGTAAAAGATGCTAAGCGACATTGATTTGTACCTTCTTATTATGCTCATGAATTGCTTAAAAATGAAGTGTTTTCAGCAAGGTTCATAATCTATACAGGATTATGATTATGGAGTTGTGGGTTATTAGGAAAAAAACGATGCTGCTATTCTCGTATGGACCTCCCTAGGCCCACTATCTTGGTGGGCACCAGGACTGACTACTCGGTGGGCACCAGGGACTACCTGACTTGCGCTGCACGGTACCTGATGGCGTGAAGCACAAGGACTATAGAGGAGAAGTACTCGGTTAGGAAGTTGTACATGTCTCGCACTGTATGGAAGACTCCTAGACGTACTCGACTAGTACTCTCTCCCTATTCCGACTTGTAACCCTGCCTCCCGGACTATATAAGGCGAGGTAGGGACCTCTCTCTCATCATCCCATCTCAGGGCGTAAGATTGCATCGTCTTGTAATCGTACCCAATCAAGCCAGAGCTACGCATCATACAGGACGTATGGTATTACGCACCTCGCGGCCCGAACCTGTCTAAATTGTGTGCCACATGTCTCTTCCTTCGAGTTACCGATCTCGGCGAGGCCACATTTATCTACTTCGGGTACTCCCCTTAGTAGGTTGCCGGTCTAAAATACCGACAGCTGGCTCGCCAGGTAGGGGATCTCGCCCGAGATCACATAGCGAACTCGACGGCTCCTGTCTACATCAAGCCAACCGTCGCCTTCAACCGCGGCGACACCTTCGTCTTCAGCGCCTAGGTCTGCACTGCTGACGGTGCTGGATCCTTCCAACGCCACCTCGACATGCCGCCCAACATGGAGACCAGCTTCGTGACGCTTCCTGAAGTAGTCACGGGCGAACTCGCCGGTAAGTTCGGCAAAATTTTGCTTTTCGATCAACACGCCGACTTCGAGCTCGGATCCGCTTCCAACTCGAACTCGACGTCTCCGTGGGCTACCGTGTGCGAGCTGGCTGCTCAGCCATCGCATGCGGTCCCCCCACCCCGCGAGCGCTCCACGCGTGCCCCCCGCAACCTCTGCAAGGCCCGTACGGAGGCTCCCTCCATGCGCTGGGCCGGCAAGGAACCCGTACCCGAGAACAACTCCGACTCCGACACCGCCCCCGGCCACGCTTCGGACTCCAACCCCCTCTCCGGCTTCTACCCGGACTCCGCGTACGAGTTCGACTTCGGGTCGGACCCTGAGGACCCCGAGTCCGAAGACAACACTACTGAGCAACCCTTGTCAGGGCCGGCTTCCGGGCTGGTTATAACATCGACACCGGCCGGGAGATTCGTCTAATGGCCAGACCGCAAGCCCGCCGACCTGATAAGCGGGGACTCACGCTACATCGCCTACCTCGACTCGCTCCCGTTCCAGGAGGGAACACCACTTTCCCGAGCTGAGGAGTACACTCCAACCGAGGTGGCGAGCTCAGACTCCAGTCTTGACAACCCCGATCGCCAAGTCTTCATGGCTGCCGGCGACACACCAGGACCTTCGGGGACGGCAACTGACAAGTACCTCGAAGACATCTCCGCATACGAGCTGTCTGCTGAGGCTCCCGCGGACGAGACCGACGCCAACAGGGACGCTCGATGTGAGCGCAACCGAAAACGGAACGAACAGCGCCGGCGTCTCCGGGAAAGCTTACCCATCTGCAACCTCACGGAGGCCATCGAACAAGTCGAGAGCAGGGTACACACCACCCTTAAGCAATGCCTCATCTCGATCACAGCGATCGCACGCCAAACTCAGGGGATACGCGCTGGAAAAGTCATCGCCAAGCTCACTGAAGACGCCTACTTCATGCGGGTCGACAATAGGGTCAACCAGCCTCCTCCCGTCAGGAACCGCGATAACGAAGCTACAAGTCGTAGCACTGACGTCGGCTGCAACCGTACTCGAGCCGAGCTGCCAGCTCAGCCCAACCGTACTCGCGCGAACGCCAGCGGACCCTCACAGGGTGGCAACAGCAACTGGGAGATCATCCCTCACCGCGGCCCGGGCGGCGGCGGCCGTGACCCTGGCGGCGGTGGCGGCGGCGGCGGAAGCTCCAACCACGGGGCCAACAGGATGGCCGGCGGCGAGCGGGGCCGCGGCGGTCGTGACCACGCGAACAGCCACGCCTCCGGAGCCTCACAGCAGGGCGGCTATGACGCCCGCCAGAAGATTGAAGAGTTGCGACGGAAGAAATCCGCCACCGCAGGCGACAACGATGGCTTCCCGGCCTTCTCTCCTCGGCTTCGCAACTTGCTCCTCCCCGAAAAATTCAAACCTTTGGGGATCACCAAGTATGATGCGAAGCAGGACCCCATCCAGTGGCTCAGGTGATACGCCCTCTCCATCGAGAACGCTGGCGGCAACAACGACACCAAGTGCCTCTACTTCATCTTCTACCTGGACCAAGCTCCACTCACATGGCTCGAGTCGCTGGACAAGCACTCGATCGACAAGTGGGACCAGCTGAAGGAGCAGTTCACCAGCAACTTCGCGGGCGCCATGGGCCGATCGGGTACTCGCATGGACCTGGCCATGGTCAAGCAGGAACAAGGCGAGACCCTCCGCAAGTACATGTGCCGCTTCTTCGACAAGTGCGCCACAGTAGTCGACGTCACTGACAAGGAGGTCATCGACCTCTTCCAAGACGGCCTCTACCATCACCGCACCTTTGATGACTTCGGTCGCCGTCGCCCCAAGTCTATCCCCCACCTCAAGGACATGATTACGTCCTGGGCGGATGAAGAAGACAAAGCCAACCCCAAGTACGATGCCATCCGTGGCAAGAGCAAGCAGAACACGGGCGGCGACAACGGCAACAACGGGAACCAAGGCGGTCGCAACAACAACAACTACTCGGGTCCCAACCGCAAGCGCAAGACAGACAACACTGTCGCGGCTATCCAGCGCCCTGCGAAGGACAACTCGAAGAAGACCTCTGGCGGCTTCAAAGACCTCCTGAAGGAGAAGTGCCCGTGGCATCTGGACAGCAACCACACCACCGAGCAGTGCTACCAACTCAGGCGGGCACTCAAGAGTACTCCAGAGCCACCGCACCCTCACGACAAGAAGGGCAAGAAGAAGAACGACGGAGTCAACGACGACTTCCAGGAACCCGACATGACTGTCAACGTCCTCTTCGGCGGACTACCCAGCAGAAAGCTACTCGTCGAGAAGTCATGAGCATTGAACCAACAGTTCCGACCACTCTCAGGTGGTCGGAGGTACCCATTACCTTCTCCCGCGCGGATCAGTGGACCAGCTTCTCCGAACCAGGGCGTTTCCCTCTCGTCCTGAAGCCAGTGGTCGTAGGCTCCAGGCTCAACATGGTCCTTATCGACGGTGGAAGCGGGCTCAACGTCCTTTTCAACAAAACTTTGAAGAAGATGGGCCTCGACATCACACACATGCTCACCAAGGGCTCCTCGCCCTTCTACGGCATCGTCCCTGGGAACGCGGCTATTCCACTGGGCTCAGTGGTCCTGCCAGTTACCTTCGGGGAATCTTAGGACAACTACCATACCGAGTACGTCAAGTTCGGAGTCGCGAACTTCGAGACGTCCTACCATGCCATCCTCGGCAGGTCGGCTATCGCCAAGTTCATGGCGGTCCCCCACTACACCTACTTGGTACTCAAGATGCCAAGCCTAGCAGGTGTACTCTCACTCCAAGGGGACTTGAGGATCTCGCACGACTGCGACACAGAAGCTGTGGAGATCGCCTCCACGAATCAAGTACCCAATGCTATGATGGAGATCTACGTTGCGTCGAAGAAGCTTGCCCCAATTGAACTCGACATCCCTGAGAAGTCAGACAAAGCTAACAAGCCTCAGCCACCTGTGGAGGTTCTGGTCAAAACCATTGACCTCGGGACAGGCGACAGCAGCAAGACTACTACCATCGGGGCGGCTCTCGACCCCAAATAAGAAGACGCGCTCATCAACTTCCTCCGGGCTAACCGCGACATCTTCGCGTGGAAGCAAGCAGACATGCTAGGGTGCCAGGGAGTTGATCGAGCATTCCCTCAACATCGATCCTAAAGCTACCCCGAAGCGACAACACCTCCGCCGCTTCGCCGACGACAGACGGGACGCCATCAAGAAGGAACTCGCCAAACTACTCGCGGCTAGCTTCATCAGAGAAGTCTACATCCTGAGTGGCTCGCCAACCCCATCCTCGTCCGCAAGAAGAACTCGAACGAGTGGAGGATGTGCGTCGACTACACCGACTCAAAAAGCACTGCCCCAAGGACCCCTTCGGGTTGCTGCAGATTGACCAAGTCATTGACTCCACGATGGGCTGCGAACTGCTCTGCTTCCTCGACTGCTACTCCGGGTACCACCAGATCGCGATCAAGGAAGAAGACCAGGAGAAGACCGCGTTCATCACCCCGTTTGGCGCGTACTGCTACACGACCATGTCCTTCGGGTTGAAGAACGTCGGCGCAACATATCAACGAGCTATCCAGGCCTGCTTCAAGAGGCAACTCAACAAGAACGTCGAAGCCTACGTGGATGACGTGGTCGTCAAGACCAGAAACTCCAGTACCCTCATCGATGATCATGAAGAGACGTTCGCATCCCTGCGCGAGTACCGCTGAAAGCTCAACCCGAACAAGTGCGTCTTCGGTGTACCTTCGGGCAAACTACTCGGCTTCATCATCAGCCACCGTGGCATCGAAGCCAACCCCGAGAAGATCTCCGCCATCACCAGCATGAAGGCTCCCACGTCCATCAAAGACGTCCAGAAGCTAACCGGGTGCATGGCGGCCCTGAACAGATTTATCTCGAAGCTTGGAGAACGGGGGCTCCCCTTCTTCAAACTACTCAAGCACCAAGAGAAGTTCGTGTGTACTCCAGAGGCGGACCAAGCCCTTGCCCAGCTCAAGGACTTCCTATTGAAGCCACCAGTCTTCATGGCTCCTCGCAAAGGCGAGCAGCTACTGCTCTATCTCGCTGCGACTACTCATGTGGTCAGTACTGCCATCATCGTCGAGGGGCTGGAAGACGGCCACGCCTACCCAGTCCAGCTACCAGTCTACTTCGTCAACGAGGTCCTGTCAGAATCCAAGACACGCTACCAGCCCGTGCAGAAGCTTCTGTACGCGGTGCTGATCACCTCGCGGAAGCTACGACACTACTTCCAGGAGTACTCGATCTCCGTTGTCACCGACTACCCGCTCGGCGACATCCTGCGGAACCAAGATGCTACTGGAAGAATCTCCAAGTGGGCAGTCGAGCTCGGCGCCATCACTATCGACTTCAAGCCACGCACAACCATCAAGTCGCAGGAACTAGTCGACTTCATGGCAGAGTGGCGAGAGAATCAGCAACCTACTCCAACCGAGCGACCAGAGCATTGGGTGATGTACTTCGACGGCTTACTCAACCTCGAGGGCGCAGGTGCCGGAGTACTCTTGATCTCTCCAACGGGCGAACAACTCAAGTACGTCCTGCAGATCTTCTGGAAGGTCTCAAACAATGAAGCCGAGTACGAAGCTCTCCTACATGGGCTCCGCCTCGCGGCTTCACTGGGCATCAAGCGGCTACTAGTCTACGGCGACTCCGTAGTGGTCATCAACCAAGTCAACAAATCCTAGGACCGCAACAAGGAGAACATGGACGCCTACTGCCTAGAAGTCCGCAAGCTCGAGAACAAGTTCTACGGTCTCGAGTTCCACCACATCGTCCGCGACAACAACGTTGCAGTGGACGTCCTCTCGAAGCTTGGCTCTACTCGCGCTCAAGTACCTGTGGGTGTCTTCATCCACGAGCTTCACGCGCCATCCATCCTGGAGCTGGCGCCACCGACCACTGTCCCAGCGCATCCCCTGGCTGGGCAGGAGGTCATGATGATCGACGTGGAGTGGAGGCAACCCTTCATCGGCAACCTCAGCGAGCAGAAGATTCCTTCGGACAAGAGATCCACAAGGGCGTCTGCGGCAACCACGCATCTGCGGCAACCACGCGTCCCCTCGCACGCTGGTCAGCAAGGCCTTCCGACAAGCTTTCTACTGGCCCACAGCTTTGGGCGACGCTGAAGAACTCGTCAGAAGGTGCCAAGGGTGCCAGTACTTCACCAAGCAGCAACACGTCCCGGCCTACAAGCTAGTCACCATACCGCCAACCTGGCCTTTCGCATGCTGGGGGCTCGACATGATTGGGCCACTACCAACTGCGCTAGGTGGATTCAACAGAGTATTGGTGGCCATCGACAAGTTCACCAAGTGGATCGAGGTCATGCCGGACACATGCCCCAAGGCCGACAGAGTACTCGACTTCCTGGATGAACTCGTGCATCGCTACGGACTACCCCATCGCATCATCACAGACCCGGGCTCCAACTTCAACAACCACCAGTTCTGGGAGTACTGTGAGAACAGCGGGATCGACGTCCGATACGTCTCAGTTGCCCATCCTCAAGCCAACGGACAAGTCGAGCGTGCCAACGGGATGGTGCTCGACGCTCTCAAGAAGCGGCTACACAACGCTGCTAACTCAAAAGGAGGCAAGTGGATCAAGGAACTACCCAATGCACTCTGGGGGCTACGTACTCAGCCCTCCAGGCCAACGGGGCAATCCCCTTACTTCCTTTTCTATAGCTCCGAAGCAATCCTCCCTGCTGATGTCATATGGGATTCACCAGCAGTGGAACACTACGACGAAGGCGTCTCTGAAGACAGCAAACGAGTTGACGTCGACGGACTCGAAGAAGCTCGCTGCGCTACCCTCGTCCAGTCAGCAAGGTACCTGGAGGGTATCCGACTACTTCTTCGCTGTATGCGGCCTCCGGGTCCAGGCACCAGTCTTCGGACTACTCCTCTCCAGAATCCAGCTTATGCGGCTACCTACGAATCCTTAGCTGCGACGAGCAACAAAGGACTCTAGCAGCGGTCAAATGAGAGACCATGTACCTCTAGATCCAGCCTATACAGCTACTTACGGATCTACTACTGTAAGCGGCTACACGCCCTAGCACTACTTAGCCGTAGGTGGCCTCCGGGTCCTGGCGACTACTCTGTAACTACGGCCCTGGCCACCCAGGTGTACTTCTTCAGTAATAAAGTTTGATTGTTCATCAACTATTTTACTGTCTTCTTCCCTCAATGGGACTACTACTGCCGAGTACGACTACTCGCGACAACTCCACGATGGGACTTCGCACTCTAAGATCGCGGCAACGAGTACTCAATGATGGAAACTTTTCTTCATTCATACTTAAATAATTTCATTACAATTGTTATTGTACATCTACTGCTACGAGCTAACTATTACAGGACTACAGGAGATTAAGCTTTTCGGCGACTTGATCTGCAATGGGCGCCATTTGCTCTAGCAGCTCCGCATATTGCTTGTCGGAGCAGTTGGCGGCTAGTCCGCCAGTGACTACGTCTACGGGTGCCTTCGGGAAGTACGACTTCATGAAGGCCAGCACCTGGTTTGGGATTGACTTCGCTAGATGCTTCACGTAGACCGCCAGCCAGCTGGGGGCCTCCTTTAATCGATCCACCAGCGGCGCTATCTTGGGGCCGCCAGGATGAGGCATCAGCAGCCTCGCGATGGCGAGCGCAGCCTCCTCGAGTTCCTTTAGCTGGGCCCGCAGCTTCTCGCAATCCTCGTTCAGCTTCTGCAATGATTTGTAGCAGTTGATCAGGTCACGGTCGGATGCAATACGGAGCTCCATGTGCTTGTCGCACTCGTAAGCAAGCTCCTTATAATGTAACTCCAGTACCTGGCGAGCCTCCAGCTCCCGGTAGAAGAGATTCTTCAGATCAGTCTCTGAAGTCTTCAGATGCTCTACCTGAGTCTCAAGCTCTACAAACAACAAGGCACTGCTGGTTAGACTACCTCTAGACCTCCAACAAGTACTCAACAAGACAAGTGGTGTACATTTGTTCTTGTTGCGGAGCGACTTGTTCTTCCGCACCAAGTCGTCGTTCTTCGCCTGCATCTCCTGGATGTCACTGTGGTACTTGGCGAAGGCGGTATCCAGCTTGGACTGCATGGCGGTAGCGTGCTTCCGGGACTTCAAAAGTTGGTCCTCCAGCGTCTCGGCCCGAAGCACCGCGTCGCCGTACCCCTGAAGCATCTCCGTCTTCAGGCGGGACCTCTCAGCGACGTCCTGCACAGACAACTCACATCAAATGGGTACTCAACGATATAGGATTGACTACTCAAGAGTAATGGCTACTCACCTTCATCCACTACTCGGCTTGGCGGACCGCCTCCAGATGCCGAGCCACCGTTGCCGGATCGACCAAGTCGTCCGCCAACAACTCAATCCCGCCACGACTACTCGTAGCGGCTTCGGTCATCGGTGCCGAGCGGATTGGCTCCGCGTCTTGGATCTCTGGCGAGCGGCCGACCACCTCCAGAGCGGGTTCTGCCAATGTGGCGGCCTCCTCCCCTCCAGTCATCGCTGCGGCTTCCGTGGCGGCCACCTCCATCAGCTCAGAGGCTTCTACGGCTGCCTCTTGAGTCTCCGGTGCCACGTCTTCTATGGGCACCGCCGATGGGATCTCGTTTCCTCTGGCCTTGGCACCTGTCGACAGAAAGACAAGTGTATCAGTCAACATGCGACTACGACTACTCTACGAAGGCTCTTCGACATCAATAGAGTACTCACCTTCAACGATGCTGGCCACGGGCAGCATAGCCTCGGTGACCGGCGCTTCTGGCTCTGCCTGAGGAGCGGGAGTGGACTCCTCAGCGGGCGGCGCGGCTCTTTCTTCCGCCACCGCTGTTGTGGGTTCATCCCCCTCCCAGGACAGATCCGTGGATTTCCTGCAGAGTACACAAGCCGATTGTCAATTAAATATGACTACCACATCAAGTACTACTCGGGAAGATTCAACACTTAGAGGCTTGACCGGACTACCGTCACGGTCGGGGCGCCGAGGATGCTGGCGATGTCCACCAGTCCAGCCTCGGCAGGCACCTCCTCATGCGCCTCTCGTAGCCGTGACTCTTCTGCCGCCTCTTCCGCGGCGGCGGCGGTGGGTTCCGTGCTCCCCTGGGCAGCAGGGGGCTGGCGCTCCATCTGCGCCAAGAGTTCTTCGACCGTGGGGGCTGGGCTACGACTTCCAGTGGCCTCCCCCACCGTGTCCCATTCACCTTCGTCGCCCTGATCAACGGGCTCCGTAGGCGGCAAGTCCTGCAAGCAAGGAAACTTCTTCATCAACAAGTGAACTCGAGACACGAGTACTCGACCATACTAGTGAAGATGGTTACCTCCTAAGACGTGGTCTCAGTGACCTTCAATTTCTTGGCCACGCGCTTGCGAGACGCATTGCGCGGCCTCCTTGGCGGCGCGGCCAGACTAGCCTCCAGGCTAGCCGGCTGATCCTGAACGAGAGGAACGTGAGGTAAGCAAGGGCGGCTGAACCTCGACTGCAGCTGGAAGCGGTCCTGCAACGTCTCCTCGTTGTCGTCCTCCTCGGACGTGTCTTCTACGACAACGGTGTCGTCTCCTTCACCAACTTCACGCCGCTCCTTGGCCTTGGCTTTCCCCTCCTCTAGGACCTCGACTAGCTGAGGAGGTGGCGGCGGCTCAGAGACAAACTTCTTCAAGTCATCCTGTAAGAAGAGCAACTTATCAGTGCGACTACTCACATGCAATGGGTACTCGCCTATGGATGTGGCTACTTACCTCCTTTGGTGGGCGCGCGGCGGAGTACTCCGGTATGGGGCACGCCGTGTACGGCGGCATAACCTTGTAGATCTGGGCCTGCCTGTCAACAATATCGTCGTCGTCGACTTCATCTCCAGGCATCCGCGACGTGTCATCATCCCCGGTGTACTCGTACCCTAGGGTATCGCGAGCCATCAGCGGCTGTACCCTGCGCTTCGTGAAGCTGAAGGCCACATGCTCGACCCTCAGCCCGGCCTCCCTCAGCGCCTTGATCCGCGCCAACAACACGGGCAGCTGGATCCCTTCCTGCATCGTCGGCTCCGAGTTCCACCAAGGGCGATGCTCGGGCTGCTTCCCGCTCGGCTTCGGCAGCTCCGGATGGTGGTTCATGACATAGAACCATTTGGCCTTCCAATCCTAGTTAGAGTCTATGAGCTTGTACGAGAGGTACTGCTCGGCGGCGTCCTCCCTCATCTGGATCCCCGCCCCTCTGACTACCCGCAGGTTGCTGGCGCTGGGTTGCGGCTTCACCCGGAAGAATTTCCGGAACAAAATCCAATGGGGCTTGATCCCCAGAAAGGCTTCGCAGAAATGTACGAAGACAACAGTGTGGAAGATACCGTTGGGGTTGAGGTTGAGGTACTCGCTGCCGTAGTACCCCATGAGCCCCTTGAAGAAGTCGCTTGCCGGGAGGGAAAGACCACGCTCCGCGAACCGCGGGAACATCGGGATCTCGTCTAGATTCTTCTCCACGGGGTACGGATCCCCGGCGGCGGCCCTCCACATGTCCACCTCCTTCTCGCGCAGGAATCCACTGTTCAACAGGGCGAGCAAGTCTTCGGTCTTCGCCTTGAACTTCTTCCACTCGCGGTTTGGATCTGGCCGCGGCGGGGACACCGGCGGTGATGCCCCCTGCGGTAGATCCAGCGGCCTCCTCACGGCCCCTCTTCTTCCCGCCGGCGGCTTTCGTGGTCTTGGACGAAGATGGCTTCATCCTCCAAGTGCACGGTGTCTTCACGCGCATTCGCTCGAGGGCTACCGTGGTGGTCGTCTACGGCGGCGCACTCCGATATACGCTTCACTCAGCGGCGGCGGCGTGCACTGGTGGCGATTTCTGGCCAAGATCTGCTCGGAATGGCTAGAGCTGCGTACAGTGAAAACCCCTAGGGGTTTTGGCTTCTATTTATAAGTCAACACGGCCCTCCAACGGCCGGATGGATAAGTCTGCGCTCGGCTGACTCAGCGGCCACGCGTGACCTTTCGAATTCTACTAGTCGACGCGCCTTACCTCGGAGGCTCGGCTACTTCTACTCGACTTCCTGGGAAGCGGCAAGGTTCAAGAGCATCTCAGGACACATTCTACAAGATGACCCTTCAATTCGAGAGGAAGTACTCGACTCAAGGCTCGGGGGCTCCGTGCCACGTGTCCTTCGGTTTTTTCTCCAGATTTTTCGGGATATTCTTGCCAAAACTTCAGATGGACCCTCGACCGCAGTCCGCAACTCAACCTAAGGCTCGGGGGCTACTCCATATGGAGTGCGATTTTGCAATCGCACTTCCATATCAGCTTCGGCTTCAAGACAACTCGGGCATTGTTGAAGACCTTCAAGGGCAGCACTCGAGGACGCTTGGGACTACTCGAGAAGACTTCAAGATTGCTCAAACATCAGCTGGAGTACATTCCAGCCTCGGGATGCTTCGACTACTCTTGAGGACTTTTGACTTGTAGTACTCGGGGACGCTTGAGGATTGCTCATTAAGGCCGTCTAGACTACTTGAAGCTATCCTTCTTGACTACAATGTACTCGGGGGCTTGTCGTATGGACCTCCCTGGGCCCTCTACCTTGGTGGGTACCAGGACCGACTACTCGGTGGGCCCCTGGGACTACCTGACTTGTGCTGCACGGTACCTGATGGCGTGAAGCACAAGGACTACAGAGGAGAAGTACTCGGTTAGGAAGCTGTACATGTCCCGCACTGTATGGAAGACTCCTAGACGTACTCGACTAGTACTCTCTCCCTATTCCGACTTGTAACCCTACCTCCCGGACTATATAAGGCGAGGCAGGGACCCCTCTCTCATCATCTCATCTCACGGCGTAAGATTGCATCATCTTGTAATCGTACCCAATCAATCCAGAGCTACGCAAAGATACGGGACGTAGGGTATTACGCACCTCGCGGCCCGAACCTGTCTAAATTGTGTGCCACGTGTCTCTTCCTTCGAGTTACCGATCTCGGCGAGGCCACATTCATCTACTTCGGGTACTCCCCGTAGTAGGTTGCCGGTCTAAAACACCGACAGCTATGACACGTTTTCATGGTTGTTTGCACCGTGAAATTCAGGAAATACTAGATAATAAGGAATATGCAGATATGACCACAATATTTGAATATGCTTGCCAAGCTGAACGTGAAGTGCAGAGACGTCGCTCGAAGAATATATTCTAACTCTCTTGCAGGACAAACCTCAAGATCCAGCTCAGCTTCCGCTCTCCCAGCACTATCCACGCTATCCACTACAGTGATCGAGACAAATCACCATCCGTGCCCACCACTACACCGCTCGAGAGGAAAGACGAACCTGTATGTGCATCCTCGTGTGCAAATTCAGAACCATCACTTCACAATGCACCTAATACTCCTACTGAGAACATAGGTAATGTCCATGGTGCTACACTCACAGAAGGTGAGAATTGTGTTAATGCGCTAAATTTTTCCAAAAATAATGCTTTAGTTGAGCAATTAATAGTGCAACGATCTCTTGATTTATCCTTGTCACATGGTGATTTGCTTGATGTTTCCTGTGATAAATATGAATTGTGTCTGTTTTACATGCTAGTGCTGAAAATAAACATGTTATGCATGTTGCTAATAGAAATGATGAGCTACATTTGTTGTCATCTTTACACATCTTGGGTTACATTGAGTTTGATGATCCGTGTAATTCAGATTGCTTGGAAGAGCGAAATTTTGCATTTGCTGATTTGCCATGGTTATCTAGACATTCATATCATGTTATTGGTAAATATAACAACAAAGGATAATATATGGTACATCATGTTTACATTTGTTCAAATCTGAATTCTCCTGTTGTTGTGCGAGAATGTGATCGATTAGAGGGTAACCTTCATACAAACATATTCACATGTTTTTCTAGTAGTTATTTTTCGCAAGAAGGGAAGTATTGCTAGTCGGTCCCTATGGTTTTTGGTGCTAAATTTTCTTGCAATCAACCAACTATTCGTGTTGTGTCCTTTGTTGGTACTAATCTATTCAGGATAGTAATGCCAAACCTCATGCGTCATTCATAACAAAGTCTCTAGACATCTAACAATTTGATGCGACATGATATGATACACATTTGGAAACCTTGTCACATCCCTCCACAATTGTTTTGGTTTGTTTTATTTCCGCAGCCCTGTTCTCCTTTGTGTTGTGCAGGATTAGTTTCAAGTATAGTTGGCGTTGAGGATGATTTTTCTTCAAGGGGAGAATGATGAAGGCATCAAACCCATGCAGATGACCGTGATTGGTGCATGGAATGGAGTAGAAGTCCAGCAAGGGTGTCCAAGTCCAAAAGGAGGCACAAGGCTAATCTGGTTCGAGTGCCCAATGTGGAGGCCCAAAGAAATTCAAGTTCGAGCCCAATTCGGAGACCAAGAGCAGCACACACTAAAAAAGACGGCCAGGTCGCATACAAAGTCAGTTTTGCATGTTCTTTACATGGTTGGAACCGCAATTTCATAGATCTTCCAATGGCACTAGTCTCATGTCAAAATTCGTCCTGAGTCAGTAGGAATCGTCGCAACAAGTTGACATCCTGAATCTGCCAAGGTGCTGCGTCGCCAGCTTGATGGGCCTTTGAAGGACCGATAAGGCGACCAGAGAGGGGGGGAGTGAATGGGAGCCGATAAAAATTCTACTCGAGGGAGATTGAAACTCCGACAAGATGAACTAGCTCGGTCGAACCCCCGAAATCACACGCTCCGCACTTCAACCTCCCGTTTGCCAAAACCATGTAGCCACTGGAGTGCTACTGGTCCTAGGAACAAACTCTACCAGCAACCACAACACACACGCAGCAACGACAGCGGAAACAACTCGAAAGCCGGCTAACCAGAGGGGGGCCAGAAATCCTCCGAAACGCCTCTTCCGAGCACCAAAACTCACCCCGGTTTCACCAACAAAGATCTCCGGTTAAGGCCATGCCGCCTACCGTAAAATCTTGGCGAAAACCAAAACTTCACCCAAGGGCCTAGGGGCGGTTAGACCGGCTACACCGGGGCGGTCTAACCTCCCGTACCCAGCAACGAACTCCAACCAAGAACACCTAGCAAACCGCACGAGAATGACCCCAAATTTCACCCGGACGCTCCTCGATCAAGGCGAACAAACTCACAGAGGAAAATCCGGCGAAACAAAACTTTGACCCGGAAACACCCAGGGCGGTTAGACCGCCCCCTGCAGGCCGTTAGACCGCCCCTTCCAGAAAACGAACCCGCGGGTCAAACCTCCACTTCCTCGCGCCCGATCTCCCGAATCACTCCACGGATTGTAGCCAAACATCGGGAATAGCTGGGTAACCTCCTGGGCAACCTCTACCTCAAAGGAATCGACCCAAAACGCTCACAATCAAGAGGAATCAAAGAAAACGCTTCTCTAGGACAAGAACTCGCCCAACTCGAGAAACCACCAAAACGAGTCCGATTCAAAGGGGATTTGAGGGCAAAGTCACCATCCAAAGAGGCACAAGAACCTCATACGTGACACCCACCAAAAACCCCAAGAAATCGTTGTCAAAATACCGCCAAAAAGAGCTCCAAAAATCAACACAAAGGAGACGGGAAAACCACCATGATGAACAACGCAAACCTTCTATACATGCCATGAAAGGTTCGTACAAGGTCTAGCTTGCCACCCAAACATCCATCCCTCTCTCTAGATCTCACATGAAGCTCTCAAGCTAGTCCTCTAAAAACTAGGGAAAATGGAGAACAAAAATGGAAAAACAAATGAGCTAGGGTTCCAAGAGTTGGCTGCTATCCACCCAATGAGTATATATGGAGGCACCCAAAAGACTAAACTACCCTTCACTAATAACTAGGGATACATGCCCGTCGAGGGCGGATTTGGAATTCTTGATGTCTTCACCATCGGACGGATGCCCGGCGACCGCACCCTGCGTAGCCTCGACGCAAGCCTTGCGATCCCGACGCGTGTCCTCTGCTTCGAAGCTTCTCGGCGCCGGCGGCCAGGGCGGTCAGACCGCCCCCCTGGGCGGTTAGACCGGCCTGGGAGATCTGACCGGCCCCAGGCGGTCTGACCGCCCCTCCTGGGCGGTTGAACCGGCCTGGGTGGCTGCACCTCCTCGTCGAGTCTTCGGCCTCGGTTTTGTGGCTCAACCGAGTAACCCAGTGGTTTTCTGGTGAACCACTGCAAACCCCGCGAACTCGGTGTAGCCTCCGCCAATCTCCACTCATGACTCGGCTCCTACGTAGTTCTGGCTCGCCCTTGGTTTTGAGGCTCTACCAAGAAACCGTCCACGACTTCATCTTGCTATTCATGCCACCATGCGGCCCGCACTTAACCCCACTGGCCACCAGGTCCCTCGAACGAAGCCTACTTGTCTTCTCCACACCTGGAGGCCTCACCAGCAATGACCTTTCGCACTTGTTCTTCACCTGCACCAACACGAGTCAAGCCGCAACCTGCACCTGCAATACTTAGCCAAGAATCAGTCCACACAACGTTGTCAATCACTCATCACACAAGGAAACGACCATCCACCGGTCCTCGAACCACACATGGTCCTCAATCTCCCCCTTGATGAGTGCATTGACAACACACTCACATGAAGTAACACAAGAGAAAATAAAAAGAAAAGAAACAAATAAAAAGAAACCTCAACAAGCGATCGAAAGCCAAAGAAAGGCAAGGAACAAGATCACTTGAAGAAGACAAGTCTCGGACCCCTTAGGCAAGGGCAACGACTCGACACATCCGAGACAAAAACACAGCTCAAGCAAAGAGTGCAAACCACCAAAGCAAAGCTCGAACACCACAAAGAACTCCCCCTGCACATATGCAAGCTCCCCCTGAACAAATGCAGCAATGCAACACGGTAATGCAACAAAGAGCAAAAACATGCTCACTCTGCCCAGGGCGGTTAGACCGCCTGTACAGGGCGGTTAGACCGCCCCAAGAGACCGGCCCTGCACCAAACTGCTAAAAATTTGCCCGAACCAATTGGAACACCTTCCAAACACTCCAAGTGCCCAAAACATGCACAAACTTCTCCCCCTTGTTGACAATGCATGAATCAAGGCAAAATGCGAAACTTTACAACATATAGCTTCTCGAATATACAAAATTCATCACAAGGAGCTACACAAGTCCAAATGAGCAAGTTAGATACTCGACAGGTTCGTAATGACCTTAACTACATGATCACCAAGTTTCACAAACATTGGACAAGGCTAAAATGTATTTGAGTAATTTTGCGAAAAGTTACTCTCTCATAAGCAAATACCTAAACATGAGCAAAACATACCAAAATGGCAAGGCCACTCAAACTTCATGCTAGGACAGCCATTCTAATCATAAGACCATCACAAACACCCACAAGCACCTCATGTCATGTCAAAGCCACCGAGCCATGTGCCTACTTCTATGTATGAGACTTCTCATTGGTAGGCAACATGCAACGGTTTAGCACCCAAAGCAAATTAATTTCAGCACATATGACATGGGAACATATTTTCCAAGCATTTTTCATTTCATTTTCAGATTTATGATTGGTACATAAAATGTCTTTGCGACAAAAAGGAACTTATGCCCCTCCACAAGATGAAGCAAGAGGGCTAAACATTCATGATGGCAAATGAGCCTTTGGCCTATATGATCAATAAACTAGCTATCCAACCACAAATTAAGCATAGCAGAGCCACTAAAACATGTCAAGATCATATAAAGGCATTTACACATGAGAGAGCATATATGTGACATTTTTCAAAAATTAGCCATCAACCATGGATCATTCAACAAGATCATCAAGAGCTAAGCCAAACTAACCGTAGCATACCAAACATGCTCACAAGAACATATATAGCAACCCATGGTGAACAATGTATATAGGAGAAGCTTTTCCTATTCAATGCATATGATACAAAATGCATGCAATCTAAGATACAAGGATGCCTATACATCATGTTACATATGCCATGCCAAATGCAAGAAATGCACAAAAGAAAGCTATACATATGCTACAAAATGAGCTCCCACACACCCAACTCAAGAAATCAAACACACACCAAGTTCCCCCCGCTAACGAGTGAAAGTTGCTTGATCTAGGGGTTTGGTGAAAATATCGGCTAGTTGGTCATGTGTGGGTACATGGATCAAAGCTATATTTCCTTTCTCTACATTGTCTCTCAGAAAATGGTACCTCACTTATATGTGCTTGGTTTTGGAATGGGGCACCGGGTTCTTTGCAACGCTTATGGCACCGGTGCTATCACATTGAAGTGGGACATGGGTATACTCCTCACCAAAGTCACTCATGGCGTAGGTGATCCAAAGAAGCCGAGAGCAACAACTAGCGGCGGCAACATACTCGGCTTCGGTCGTGGATTGAGCAACACTCGACTACTTGCGGGAAGACCAAGACACCAAAGAGGAACCCAAAAACGGCAAGTCCCGAAGTGGACTTCCTATCCAACCGACACCCGGCAAAATCCGCGTACGAAAATCCATGAAGCGCCAAAGAAGAGGACGCGGAGTACCAAAGGCCGAAGTCGGGAGTGTGACACAAGTACCCGAAAATTCTCTTCACCGCTTGCCGATGCGAAGTCCTCGGAGGCGCTTGAAAACGAGCGCACGGACACACCGAGAACCGTATGTCCCGCCTCGTCGCCGTCAAGTAGAGGAGTGACCCGATCATGCTCCGGTACTCCTTCCGGTCCACGTGTTCACCTTCCTCGTCCGCATCAAGAGGCCGTAGTCGTACTCATCGGTGTCGTCATAGCCTTGGAGTCCTCCATCTTGAACTTCCTCACAATGTCCTTGGTGTACATAGCACTGGTGCACAAATGTTCCTTCCTTTGATTGCTTGATTTGTAGCCCGAGGAAGAACCGCAACTCACCCATCATGCTCATCTCAAACTCCCTGCTCATATCATCCGCAAACCTTGCAACAAGAGAGTTAGACGAGCCACCAAACACAATATCATCCACGTACACCCGCACAATCGGGATATCTCCGCCTGCCTCGGCAAAAACAAGGTCCGATCGACCTTCCCCATCTCAAAACCTCTCTCAAACAAGAACCCCCTCAACCTACCATACCAAGCTCTAGGCGCCCGCTTCAGCCCATACGGCGCCTTCCTCAACTTGTACACCGGTGGGGGTACTTCTCACTCTCAAATCCCGGAGAGGCTGCCTCACATACACTTCTTCCTCCAACACACCATTCGGAAAACACTCTTCACATCCATACGGGTGCAACTTGAACCCTTTAGCCACGAAAAAGGCTAGAAGGATCCTAATCGCCTCCAAACGGGCTACGGGAGCAAAGGTCTCCTCGCGATCAATCCCCTCCTTCGATCGAACCCCCGAGCAACAAGTCTCGACTTGTTCCTCACAACCTCACCCTTCTCTCCCTCTTTGTTTTTCCACACCCATTTGGTACCAATCGGCTTACACCCCGGGGGGAGGTTCAACCAACTCCCACACCTGATTCCTCTCAATGTTCTCCAACTCCTCATGCATCGAGTTAACCCAATTGTGATCAGATAGTGCGTGTCCAATGTCTTTGGGCTCAAAAGAAGCAACAAACGCAGCATGAGCGAAATGGGAATTGTTTCGAACCCTCGACCGTGTAGTGCGTTCATTCATGTCGCCGATGATCCTCGAAGCTGGGTGATCCACTTGAACTCGCCGGGGAGGTTCTCGCCTCGAAGCTACCTCCCCCTCAACATCAGCTTCTCCTTGTTCTTGATTTGTCGTCGTAGGTGTAGTAGAGGGTCCATCCATCATCGTAGTCGAAGTAGTGGGTACATGTTCAGCCGGGGGCACCGCACCGCCATCTTCATCATCACCATGTTCATGCTCCTCCTCTTGAAATATCTCCTCGCCAAGCTCATCATCACCTGCACACTCAAAAACAAGCTGACTACGTGGCTCTGTCTCATCGAAGGTTACCTCGCAAGTCTCCACGATTTGGTTAGTTTCAAGATTGAGCACACGATATGCTCTAGAATGAGATGCATAACCAAAGAAAATGCCATCGACAGACCTAGCCTCAAACTTATCCAACTTCCCCGCCTTTCTTCGAATGAAACACTTGCAACCAAAGACATGGAAGTGACTCACCTTGGGTGTGCGACCATGCATCAACTCATAGCATGTCTTCTTCTTGTGCACTACGAGGTATATCTCGTTCGACACATAGCACGCGGTATTCACCGCCTCGGCCCAATACCTCCTCGGTGTCCTATGCTCATCAAGCATCGTCCGAGCCATCTCGCACAAGGTCTTGTTCTTCCTTTCCACAACACCATTCTGGGGAGGCGTATACGGACTCGAAAACTGGTGCTCAAGACCCAAGTCATGGCAAAAGGTTTCAAAACGAGAGTTCCTGAATTCTGAGCCATTATCACTACGGATAGCTCGTATGGCATCTCCGTGCCTCTCGTTCCTCGACCTCAAGACTAGATCTCGAACAAAACCAAACGTCTCCCCCTTATCCTCGAGAAAGAACACCCAAGCATACCGAGAAGAGTCATCCACCACAACAAGGACATACCACCTCCCACCCGCAGATCGCACACGAGCTGGGCCAAAAAGGTCCATATGGAGCAGCTCGCATGGACGCTCAGTCATCACATCGGTGAGAGGCGGGTGAGAAGAGGCCACCATCTTGGCATGCCTACACGGAGCACAAACCAACTCTTTGTCAAGCCTCAACCGTGGCAATCCTCGGACCAAATTGAGTTTACTCAAGCGAGACAAAAGGTCAAAGCTCAAGTGACCCAACTTCCTATGCCACTTCCACAACTCACTCGAAGAACCAGCCAAGAAACAACGCTCCACACCCGAAGACGAGAAAAATCAGCATGAAACACCCGACCCTCGGGAACGACCATACGGACAAGGTCCCCTCGAGAGTCCACAATCCGAGAACCACCCGGCCGAAACAACACCTCGAAAGCCCTCATCCAACAAGCGGGACACGAAAGCAAATTGTACCCCGGCGATTGAACAAGAGCAACACGCCTCGCAGTGATCTTGTCACTCACTTTTATCTCACCTTCGAAAGCACACGCCCACGCCCATTGTCCCCAAAGGTGATGTACCTCTTCGTCACCACGGGGACGAGACTTGAGAACCACCCCCTGTCTCCGGTCATATGCCTCGAACAACCGGAGTCAATCAGCCAAATGTTCTTCAAGTCTCCCACCAGAAATTCAAAAACAAGCACGTGACCAAACAAACGACTCAGCACTGGGGTTAGTACCAA
The DNA here is from genome assembly GCA_947561735.1 of Cenchrus americanus. NCBI lineage: Eukaryota > Viridiplantae > Streptophyta > Magnoliopsida > Poales > Poaceae > Cenchrus > Cenchrus americanus. The sequence goes on from OX387240.1 coordinate 142,695,723, forward strand.
AAGAGGGAAACCAGTGCCGAGCCATTTGCTCGAAAGTGGGGTTAGCACACATGAAGTCATCTTTCCTGCCATAACTACCACCACGAACACTACCTCAGTAGACACTCCGAGGAAACCACCCCTCACTGCCTGGAGGAGGACCAAAACCACGAAAGACAACCCGTGGAAAGTCCCTCCTCTCCTTTTCAAAGCTACGACTCCTCCCATCCCCGTAGTGAACTCGAGGGGGAGAATGCCTAGCAAACTGACCACCTGCTGTCTCTCCGGACCAACCACCAGCAACTCCACCTCCGGACACCGAAGCCTCTCGACTCACCACCTCGAAAACCACTCCGTCCCGAGTGCCGGGGGGGCGGTTAAACCGCCTAGCCGGGCCGGTCTAATCGCCCCCCCTGCGGGCCGGGCCGGTCGACCGCCTAGCCGGGCCGGTCCGACCGCCCCCTCCGCACCTGCTCCTCGAGCCGCGGGAACTCGCATCTCCCCATGCCGGAACACTTCTCACCACAGCCTTACCCTTGGGCAGTGGCATACGAGGCTTAGGTACACCATGGGAAGGGTTGTACCTATCCTTGTTCGCCCACTCCTTTGCCATCCTCTCTTCCCGCTTCCTCTTGAAGCAAAACTCATCTCGGTGACCCTCTTTCCCACAATGGCCACAACGGAACCTCACAAGCTTAGGTTTTGGCTTGGATTGGGGCTGCTCGCTTGGTTTCTCTCCACTCAACTCCTCCACCGATTTCTCCTCACTTGCCTTCTCACTCACTTTCCCAAAGAACACTTTCCCGGAAGTGCTCACAAACTTGATAGGCCTACGGAGATCATTTGTGGGTGTAGGAAATGTGGGTGGAGCTGGGGTTGTGTCTAGTCGATTCCTAAGATGGTTGGGTTTTGGAGGGAAATCATTTTTGTGGTGGGTTTTTGGTGGCTCCGGGATATTCTCTCCACTTCCCTCACCAACCTTGTTTGCCCCAAGTCCCTCACCATCTTGCCTCTTAAAGGCCTCAATCATCATTCTCAACTGGGGCTCATGGCCAGACAACCAACCCATCAACTTCCTCAGGTCATCATTCTCATCCTGCAAACGATCAACATAATGTGCAAGTTCCAAATTTTTCAATGCATGCATTTCACAGGTAGAGCATGATGTAGGCATGGGTTCCTTCAATTTAGCCTCAAGTGAACTAGTGTAAGCATGCATCTCATCAATCTTAGCATGCAAAACCGGGCAAGAAGTGCAAGCACCTAGCAAAGCAGGTCTAGACTTAAGCTCAGCCACTTCAACCCTAAGCACATCTAGTTCCTCACACTTGGAGGCATGCTTCTCCTTAAACAAAGCAAGATCAGCAAGGAATATGGAGCAACCAGCACAATCATTCTCATCCGAAACTATAGGGCTAGCCTTAAGGGAATCAATCTCAAGCTTGCTATCAAGCACCCATGTCTCTAGCTCAGCCACTCTAGTCCTAGCATCCTCGAGTGAAGCCCTAAGCTCTTTCCTCATTTTCTTGGCCTCTCTAAGCATGTCATCACGGTTATCAAGAAAGAGCCAAGCCTCTCATTCTCCTGGCGCAAGAAAGGAAGTTCATCACGCACCTCGTCGTCGGACTCGCAGTCCGAGTCGCTTCCGTGTGCTCTTCTTCTTTGCCGGAGCCCGGCGCCATGGTGCGAAGCCATCTCTCGCGAAGTAGCTCGGCCGGCTCGGGTTCTCGGATGACTTCTTGTTCTTGCGGCGATCGCCTTCATCTTCACTGCTGCTCGAGCTCGAGGTGGAGTATGCGGAACTGGAGTCGACGTCGCTCGCTCCAACCATCGCTCGGGCCTTTCCTCGGCTCTCCTTCTTCCTCGATCGTCGCTCGTCTTGTACTTGTTCTTGTGCTTGCTCTTGTGGTCGCGCCTCGAACGGTACTTGCCGTCCTTCCTTGGCTTGTGCTTGTAGCTGTCCTTGTTCTCGGCCTTCTCCGGGGCGGTCGGCGACGAAGTGTCCCGACTTGCCGCACCGGAAGCAAGTCCTCGTGTTCCTTCTCATGTTCATGCGTTTCTCGTGCGGCCTCTTGAACCGCCTCGTCAACGGCGCCGGCCTCGTCCTCTCCAAGGTCATCAAACTCCTCATCCGGCATAGACATCAAAGAGGAAAAGCGAACATCCCGGTGGATGGATTAGGGTTAGCCTTTCCTTTGGAACCACCAACGAGGGCAAGACTATGGGAATCAATCGGTCCCTCGAGCTTGGCGATCATGCCCCTATCCACCTCGGTCGACTTGAGCTTCGAGAACGACTCGTTCACCGTCGAGTGTCATACTTCTCCGACTCGACAATGCCCTCAAACTTTACGCCCCATATCGTACTATCCAAAGAGTGTAAGAGCTTGACCGCTCTATCATGATCATCGTATGGGAGCACGTCCACATTGGCCCTCATGTTGTTCACAACCACCGTGAACCTACGAAACAAGGCATCGATGGACTCACCGGGGAGATGAGTGAAGATCTCGTACTCTCTCCGTAGGTCGCATACATCCGTGCATGAACACGGGCGTTCCCAACATGAGCCTCCTTCAACACGGCCCAAATCCTACAAGCCAAGTGCTCGGTGTGCACCGATCGAACTCGGTCGAGACAAAGCACGAAACAAGTAGTCGACCGCCTTATTGTTGGCGTCGAATCCGTGCCTCGACCATGGAGCAAGGAAATCCATCGGTGGACATAGCCTTGTGTCCACCGTGACATCCCAAAGAAGCCGACCCTTTCCGCGGAGGAACGCACCCATCCGCTTGCTCCACATCCGGTAGTTATTGCCATCGAAGTGTGGAGGACCCGAACCACGTTCTCGGTACGCCATCCTTGGATCTTAGACTGGTTAGAGTAAACAAAGACCCGAACCGGCTCGATACCACTTGAAGGACTGATAAGGCGACCAGAGAGTGGGGGGAGTGAATGGGAACCGATAAAAATTCTTCTCGAGGGAGATTGAAACTCCGACAAGATGAACTAGCTCGGTCGAACCCCCGAAATCACACGCTCCGCACTTCAACCTCCCATTTGCCAAAACCACGTAGCCACCGGAGCACTACGGTCCTAGGAACAAACTCTACCAGCAACCACAACACACATGCAGCAACGACGGCGGAAACAACTCGAAAGCCGGCTAACCGCAGGGGGGCCGAAATCCTCCGAAACGCCTCTTCCGAGCACCAAAACTCACCCCGGTTTCACCAACAAAGATCTTTGGTCAAGCCCATGCTAGCTACCGAGAAAATCTTGGCGAAAACCAAAACTTCACCCAAGGGCCTAGGGGCGGTTAGACCGACTACACGGGGCGGTCTAACCTCTTGTACCCGGCAACGAACTCCAACCAAGAACACCTAGCAAACCGCACGAGAACGACCCCAAATTTCACCCGGACGCTCCTCCGATCAAGGCGAACAAACTCACGAGAGGAAAATCCGGCGAAACAAAACTTTGACCCGGAAACACCCGGGCGGTTAGACCGCCCCCACGCGGCGGTTAGACCACCCCTTCCAGAAAACGAACCCGTGGGTCAAACCTCCACTTCCTCACGCCCGATCTCCCGAATCACTCCATGGATTGCAGCCAAACTTCGGGAATTGCTGGGTTACCTCCTGGGCAACCTCTACCTCAAAGGAATCGACCCGAAACGCTCACAATCAAGAGGAATCAAAGAAAACGCTTCTCTAGGGCAAGAACTCACCCAACTCGAGAAACCACCAAAACAAGTCCGATTCAAAGGGGATTTGAGGGCAAAGTCACCATCCAAAGAGGCACAAGAACCTCATACGTGACACCCACCAAAAACCCCAAGAAATCATTCTCAAAACACCGCCAAAAAGAGCTCCGAAAATCAACACAAAGGAGACGGGAAAACCACCATGATGAACAACGCCAAACCTTCTATACATTCCATGAAAGGTTCGTACAAGGTCTAGCTTGCCACCCAAACATCCATCCCTCTCTCTAGATCTCACATGAAGCTCTCAAGCTAGTCCTCTAAAAACTAGGGAAAATGGAGAACAAAAATGGAAAAACAAATGAGCTAGGGTTCCAAGAGTTGGCTGCCATCCACCCATCTAATGAGTATATATGGAGGCACCCAAAAGACTAAACTACCCTTCACTAATAACTAGGGATACATGCCCCTCGAGGGTGGATTTGGAATTCTTGATGTCTTCACCATCGGACGGATGCCCGGCGACCGGACCCTGCGTAGCCTCGACGCAAGCCTTGCGATCCCGACGCGTGTCCCCCGCTTCGAAGCTTCTCGGCGCCGGCGGTCGGGGGCGATCGGACCGCCCCCCCGGGCGGTTAGGCCGGCCGGGGGGATCCGACCGGCCCCGGGCGGTCCGACCGCCCCTCCCGGGTGGTTGAGCCGGCCCGGGTGGCCGCACCTCCTCGTCGAGTCTTCGGCCTCGGTTTTGTGGCTCAACCGAGTAACCCGGTGGTTTTCGGTGAACCACCGCAAACCCCGCGAACTCGTTGTAGCCTCCGCCAATCTCCACTCATGACTTGGCTCCTACGTAGTTCCGGCTCGCCCTTGGTTTTGAGGCTCTACCAAGAAACCGTCCACGACTTCATCTTGCTTGTTCATGCCACCATGCGGCCCGCACTTGACCCCACCGGCCACCGGGTCCCTCGAACGAAGCCTACTTGTCTTCTCCACACCCGGAGGCCTCACCGGCAACGGCCTTTCGCGCTTGTTCTTCACCTGCACCAACACGAGTCCAGCCGCAACCTGCACCTGCAATACTTAGCCAAGAATCAGTCCACACAACGTTGTCAATCACTCATCACACAAGGAAGCGACCATCCACCGGTCCTCGAACCACACATGGTCCTCAGCCTTAAGCCCAAGTTGTGGGCACCCCATCCTAGGTCGCCCCCAACCCTAGGACGCCCCTCCTTATACCCTTAGTAGCCGACGCCATAGAAACTTGAGTTTTGTTTTACATCTAGCTGTAGCTACACTAGACCACGAACAAATACATGTTGACCTCTGTAATTTAAAACTCCACCTTTGAGTGATACATAGATTGCTCGCCTCAAATTCTTGTTCGTTCCTCAATTGCACAAAGGGATTGATCTTCGTGATCAGGTCGATCTTGCTCCAACAAGGTCGGTAACCATAGGGAGTTGGTTCAGCGATTGCATCTTGTAACACCCTGTGTTATTGCTTAGTGTCAAATAGTGTTAATGATCTCTCTAATCAAGTCTCTAACCCTCCATGGTCAACCCTTGGTCAAACCCTAGCTCAAAACCCCTAGTAAACCCTTGACCCCCCTTGTCTTCCTAGAACTTTTGGCACATTCTCCAAAATTCATCTAAACACTTCAAATTCTCCGAATGGGAACATTGTGCAGTTTGTCGAGGCACACAACTTTCATGTTGGACGGCATTGCTGATTTGAAGTGCAAGGTGGTGAAAAACTCAATTCAACGCATGTTGTTACTTTTCATCGGAGCCGAGCAAATCCATATCTTGGCGTGCAGAGCTTGCAAAATCGGTTGATCAAAGCACCCTTGAGCCTTTGTAAAACTTGTAGAGGGTCACTAGATCTACAACTTTCCTAATTGGAACTCCTAGCAGTTCAGTTGCAAAATTTGGAGAAAAACCGAGTCAAACCGAGCTACTTTGAAGTGATTTGGAGTTGGAACATGAGCCACATGCGACGTCGTGCCGAGCGCATCACGTTGGCCTCGCCATCATACCCCTAGGCGTGCATGCCGATGCACACCAGCGACCGCCAGTCCGAGGCTGGGCTAAGGGTGGTGACGCGTGCCAGCCCCCTAGGTCGGTGCCACGCGGCCTCGAAGCACTCGTCGGAGCTCGCACACGCGCCCCGCCATTGGTCGGAGTCTAGCCGCACGTCGCCCCCGCCTCCGCGCCCATGCCGCGATCCCTCCTTGTCGGTGTTTTAGACCGGCAAACTACTAAGGGGAGTACCCGAAGTAGATGATTGTGGCCTCGCCGAGATCGATAACTCGAAGGAAGAGACACGTGGCACGCAATTTAGACAAGTTCGGGCTGCGAGGTGCGTAATACCCTACGTCCTGTATGCTGCGTGGCTCTGGATTGATTTGGTGTGATTACAAGATGATGCAATCTGATGTGTATGAGCGAGATTAGATAGAGGGGGTCCCTGCCTCGCCTTATATAGTCCGGGAGGCAGGGTTACAAGTCGGTTCAGGGAGAGAGTACTAGTCGAGTACGTCTAGGAGTCCTCTATACAGTGCGGGACTTGTACAGCATCCTATCCGAGTACTTCTCCTCCGTAGTCCTTGTGCTTCACGCCAGCAAGGGTCGTGCAGTGCAAGTCGAGTAGTCCCAGGGGCCCACTAAGTAGTCGGTCCTGGTACCCACCGAGGCAGTGGGCCTAGGGAGGTCCATACGACAAGCACCCGAGTACTTTGTAGTCGAGAAGGATAGCTTCGAATAGTCTTGACGAACTTAACGAGTAGTCCTCAAGCGTCCCTGAGCGCTACAAGTCAAAAGCCCTCAAGAATAGTTGAAGCATCCCGAGGCTGGAATGTACTCCAGCTGATGTTTGAGCAATCCTGAAGTCTTCTCGAGTAGTCCCAAGCGTCCTCGAGTGCTGCCCTTGAAGGTCTTCAACAATGCCCGTGTTGTCTTGAAGCCGAAATTGATATGGAAGTGCGATTGCAAAATCGCACTCCATATGGAGTAGCCCCCGAGCCTTAGGTTGAGTTGTAGACTCTGGCTGAGGATCTGACTGAAGTTTTGGCAAGAATGCCTCGCAAATTACGGAGAAAAAACCGAAGGACACGTGGCACGGAGCCCCCGAGACTTGAGTCGAGTACTTCCTCTCGAATTGAAGGGTCATCTTGTAGAAGGTGTCCTAAGTTGCTCTTGAGTCTTGTCACTACCCAGGAAGTCGAATGGAAGTAGCCGAGCCCCCGAGACGAGGCCTGTCGACTAGTAGAAGTTGAAGAGTCAGGCGCCGTCGCTGGGTCAGCCGTCTGGATACTTATCCATCCGGCCGTTAGAGGAGCCGTTGTTGACTTATAAATAGAAACCGAAACCCTTAGGGTTTTTAACCCCACGCATTTGCAGTCATTCCCAGTAGATCGTGCCAGAAACCACTGCCAGTGCACACTGCCGTCGTTGAGGGGAGAGTAGATCCGAGCGCACCTCCACTGGGAACCACCGCCACAGCCCCCGCGCGAATGCGAGTGAAGACACCATGCACTTGGAGAATGAAGCCCTCGCCATCGAAGGCCCTGAAGACCGCCGACGGGAAGAAGAGGTCTCACGAGGAGGCCGCTGGATCTACCGCGGGGACATCGCTGTCGATGTCTCCGCCGCGACCGAATCCGAATCAAGAATGGAAGAAATCAAAGGCCAAGACCGAAGATCTGCTGGCGCTTCTCAATAGTGGATTCCTGCGGGAGAAGGAGGTTGGCATGTGGAGAGCCGCTGCAGGAGATCCATACCCCATGGAGAAGAGCCCCGACGAGATCCCCATGTTCACCCGGTTCCCAGAGCGAGGACTTTCTCTCCCGGCCAGCGACTTCTTCAAGGGGCTGCTGGGGTACTACGGCATCGAGTACCTCAACCTCAACCCCAATGGTATCTTCCACACCTTAGTCTTCGTACACTTTTACGAAGCTTTCTTAAGGATCAAGCCCCACTGGATCCTTTTCCGAAAATTCTTCCGAGTGAAGCCCCAGCCCAGCACCAATAATCCCCGAGTAGTGGGGGGAGCCGGGATCCAGATGCGCGAAGACGCCGCAGAGCAATACCTCTCCTACAAGCTGATCGACTCCAACCATGATTGGAAGTCGAAATGGTTCTATATCACGAACCACCACCCAGAGCTGCCGAAGCCGAGCGGGAAGCAGCCGAAGCACCGGCCGTGGTGGAACTCGGAGCCCATGATGCTGGAGGGTATCCAACTACCCGAACTGCTGGCGAAGATTAAAGCTTTGAGAGAAGCCGAGCTGAGAGCCGAACCTGTGGCCTTCAGCTTCATGAAGCGAAGGGTGCAGCCGCTAATGGCCCGCGACACCCTCGGGTACCAGTACACCGGCGACGACGACACGTCGCGGATGCCCGATGATGAAGTAGATGACGACGACATCGTCGACAGGCTGGGGAGGATCTTCAAAGATATGCCGGTGTACACGCCGTGCCCCGTGCATGAGTACTCCGCCGCCTGCCAAATTAGGTTGGTAGCTGTACCCATTGTCGAGTACTCATTACGGAAGAGTAGTTGTGCTGACGTACAGTGCTTCTTGCAGGATGACTTGGTGAAGTTCGTCTCCGAGCCAGCATCGCCTCCTCAACTTGTTGAGGTCCCAGAGGAAGGGAAAGCCAAGGCTAAGGAGCGGTGCGAAGTTGGCGAGGGAGACGACACAGTAGTCGTCGAAGACACGTCCGAGGAGGATGACGATGAGGAGACGCTGCAAGAGCGCTTCCAGCTGCGGTCAAGATTCAGCCGTCCTAGATTGCCGCATATTCCTCTCGTTCAGGATCCGCCAACTAGCCTTGAGTCTAGTTTGCCCGCACTGCCAAGGAGGTCGCACAACGTGGCCCGCCAGCGTGTGGCCAAGAAGTTGAAGGTCACGGAAACCATGTCCCAAGAGATAAGCCGTCTTGAATAGGGTAGTCGAGTACTTATGTCTCGATGTTGTGTATTGACGACGAAATTCCCTTGCTTGCAGGAGATGCCGCCTTCCGACTGAGGACCATGTGTGGTTCGAGGACCGGTGGATGGTCTATTCCTTGTGTGATGAGTGATTGACAACGTTGTGTGGACTGATTCTTGGCTAAGTATTGCAGGTGCAAGTTGCGGCTTGACTCGTGTTGGTGCAGGTGAAGAACAAGCGCGAAAGGTCGTTGCCGGTGAGGCCTCCGGGTGTGGAGAAGACAAGTAGGCTTCGTTCAAGGGACCCGGTGGCCGGCGGGGGTCAAGTGCGGGCCGCATGGTGGCATGAACAACGCAAGATGAAGTCGTGGACGGTTTCTTGGTTGAGCCTCAAAACCAAGGTCGAGCCGGGACTACGTGGGAGCCGAGTCATGAGTGGAGATTGGCGGAGGCTACACCGAGTTCGCGGGGTTTCCGGTGGTTCACCGAAAAACCACCGGGTTCCTTGGTTGATCCACAAAGCCAAGACGAAGAACCGAAGACGGTGCCGCACCGGCGCCGGACCGGTCCCCGACCGGTGATGAGCACCGGTCGGCGGGTGTGCGACGACGCGGTCCGGAGACTTCGAAGCGGAGGAAACACATCGGGATCGCATGACTTGCGTCGAGGCTACGCGAGGTGCGGTCGCCGGCATCCTTCCGATGGTGAATACATGAAGACTTCCAAATCCGCCCTTGAGGGGCTTGTATCCCTAGTTGTTAGAGAAGGGTATTTTAGACATTCGGTTTCCTCCATATAACCCAAGAGGTGAGAGGATGGCAGTCAACTCTTGGAACCCTAGCTCATTAGTTTTCCTATTTTCCACCTATTTTCCTTAGGTTTTCTTTAGGACTAGCAAGAGAGCTTCACGGAGAGATCTTGTTGAGAGGGATGGATGATCGGGCGGCTTGCTAGACCTTGTACAAACCTTTGTTTCATGTATAGATGATTCAGCGTGGTTCCTCAAGGTTTGGATGTGTTTTCCCCGGTTGTACTTGGTAGTGATTTTCGGAGCCCTCTCTCGGTGATTTCCTTGGGTTGTTTTCGAGGCCTTTCTCTTGGGGATTTGATGGGGAAATTTGTGGGAACCCTTCATGGTTCTTTGGGCTGTGATTCCCCTCCCAAATCTGTGAGTAAAAGTGCTCGATTTTGGGGTTTCCTGAGTTCTTGGGTTGGAAGTGCTCTTGGCGGGATTTCCTTGATTCCTCCTTTTTGGACAAGTTTTGGTGGGATTAAACTTGGTTATGAACTCCTCATGAGGTGTTCCTAATATCCCCAAAGTCTTGTTCAAGTCCGTGGAGTGATTCGGGAGATCAAGATTTGGATTTGGGGGAGTTTACCCGTGGGTGCTATTCATCCCAAGCTGCCTAGGCTACATCGGTCTGACCGGTGCTCTTGATCGGTCTAACCGGTGCAAGCCCTGGTGGGTTTTTGCTCGGGTGAACGTCTTGGTGTGTTCGTTGTTGTCCCGTGTTGCTGCTGTTTCGAGTTTGGGTCAGTTTGGTGGTCGGTTGGCCACCTTGGGGGCTTTCAGGCTGCGATCGGTCTTACCGGTGTGTCTCACCGGTCTGACCGGTGTAGAGCCACTTAGTGAAAGTTGCTCAGTTTCACCAGCAGGGACCGGTCTGACCGGTGGTGCTCACCGGACTGACCCGTGTGGGTCTGTAGACTCGAGGTTTGGTTTTTTCGCTGCGTTCTCAGGTCGGAAGGTTGTGTGTTGGTTCCTAGGTCCAGTGGCACTCCAGTGGCTACGTGGGCTTGACCAACCTTGGTAGTGAGTCGGAGATGTGTGTTGGAAGCTGTGTTCATCTTGTTGGAGTTTACATCTCCTTCGAGAAGAATTTTTATCGGCTCCCATTCACTCCCCCCCTTCTCTGGTTTGCCGTATCGGTCCTTCACCGACCCCGTTGAGTAGGGTGACGAAGGCGATTGGGACACAGTGGGAGAGCCAGCTGGAGCTAGCCGCAGCCCAGCCCCCACCATAGATGAACTCTTGGCGCAGTTGTCGGGCCAGCCCCCTGTTGCTGAGGAGGGTACTACGCCGACCGCTGCTGTCGCTGAGGAGGCAGCGGCTGCTGAGGCGCAAGAGGAAGCATCTGCCGAGGCTGGACTGGTCGACATTGCCAGCATCCTCGGCGCCCCAACCGTGACGATAGTCCGGTCGAACTTGTAAGTGGCGATCCTTCCCGAGTAGTACGTTATACTTGGTAGTCGTACTGGGTTGACAACGAGCTTGTGTACTCTCCAGGAAATCAACGGACTTAACCTGGAAGGAAGATGAACCCGCCACAGCGGTGGCTGGAGAAGAAACTGCGCCGCCCGCTGAGGAGTCCGCTCCCTCCTCTCAGGCAGAATCCGAGGCGCCGGCCGTGGAGGCTACCTTGCCCGAGGCCAGCATCGTAGAGGGTGAGTACTCTGCTCATGTGCAAGTAACCCCAGAGAGTAGTCGTAGCTGCCAGGTATGACTGATCCAGTTGTCCTTTGGTTGACAGGCGTCGAGGCTGAAGGAAGTACTATCCCGTCAGCGGTGCCCGTTGAAGACTTGGCACCAAAAACCTAGGGAGCTGCCGAAGGAGCCCCTGAGCCGATGGAGGCGGCGGTTGAAGAAGCCGCCGCGACAGCTGGAGGGGAACGCGACCACATACCACCAGAACCGACTCTGGAAGTAGTCGTTCGCTCGCCAGAGATCCAGGACGCGGAGCCAATCCGCTCGGCGCCAATGTCCGGGGCCGCGACGAGTAGTTGAGGCGGGATCGAGCTGTTGGCGGATGACCTTGTCGACCCAGCAACGGTAGCTCGTCACCTGGAGCCGGTGCGCCAGGCCGAACAATGGATGAAGGTGAGTAGTCGACGCCCTTGAGTAGTCAATCCTTTAGTGTTGAGTACCCAGTTAACATTTGTTGTCTGTTGCAGGACGTCGCGGAGAGGTCCCGGCAGAAGTCCGACATGCTTCAGGGGTACGGCGACACGGTACTCTGGGCCGAGGCCTTAGAAGAACAGCTTGTGAAGGCCCGGAAGCACGCCGCCGCAATGCAGTCGAAGCTGGAAACGCCTTCGCCCACTATCATAATGAAATCCAAGACATGCAGGCGAAAAGCGATGAGCTGGTGCGGAAGAACAAGTCTCTCCGCAACAAGAATAAAGGTACACGACTGCCTTGTCGGGTACTTGTTGATAGTAGCTTGAGGTAGTCTGACCCGCTTTGCCTTGTTGATTGCAGAGCTTGAGACCCGCGTCGACCAGCTGAAGGCTTTAGAGACCGACATGAAGAACCTCTTCTACCGGGAGAAGGAGGCCCGCGAGGTACTGGAGTATGATTATAAGCAGCTTGCTTACGAGTGCGACAAGCACATGGAGCTCCCCATTGCATTGGATCGTGACCTCGTCAACTGCTAAAAATCTTTGCAGAAGTTGAACGAGGACTGTGAGAGGCTGCGGGCTCAACTGAAGGAACTCGAGGAAGCCGCGCTCCCCATCGCGAGGCTACTGGTGCCTCACCCTGGCGGTCTGAAGATAGCTCCTCTGGTGGACCGGCTGAGGGAAGCCCCCAGCCGCCTGGCGACCTACGTCAAGCACTTGGCGAAGTCGATCCCCAACCAGGTTCTGGCCTTCATGAAGTCGTACTTCCCAAAGGATCCGGTTGACGTGGTCGCCGGCAGACTAGCCGCCAACTGCACGGACGAGCAAGACGCGAGCCGCCGGAGCGAGATGGCGCCCATTGCTGGACAAGTTGCCAAGAAGTTGAATCTCCAGTAGTCCTGTCATGTTAGCTCGTAGCAGTAGTTGTATATAAACAAAGTTGTAATGAACTTGTTTAAGTATGAATGAAAGAAACTTCCATTAATGAGTACTCGTTATCGGGATCTGTGAATGCGAAGTCCCATCATGGAGTCGTCGCGAGTAGTCGTACTCGCCAGTAGTCCCGTTGAGGGAAAGAGACAGTAAAGTAGTTGATAGATAATCAAACTTTGTTACTGAAGAAGTACACCTGGATGGCCAGGGCCGTTGTTACAGAGTAGTCGCCAGGACCCGGAGGCCGCCTACGGCTACATAATGCTAGGGCGTACTAACTGCTTACAGCAGTAGATCCATTAATAGCCGTGTAGGCTGGATCTAGAAGTACATGGTCTCTCAGTAGACCGCTGCTGGAGTCCTTTATCGCTCGTCGCAGCCCAAGATCCGTTAGTAGCCGCATGGGCTGGATCCTGGAGTGGGGTAGTCCAGAGACTAGAGCCTGGACCCGGAGGCCGCTTACGGTGAGGGGGTCTTTGAGTAGTCGTGTAGACTTGAGCCCCAGGCTAGTCGTGTATACTAGGCGTTGAATCGACAGAGTTGGTCGATGTTCCACGAGTTGTTGACGTCTTCGCCTTCAAGCGTCTGGAGGCGGTAGGAGCCCGGTCCGGTCACCTTTGCAACTGTGAAGGGACCTTCCCAGGGCGAGCTGAGCCTGTGTAGTCCTTCCGTATTCTGGATGCGGCGGAGGACAAGATCGCCAACGTTGAAGGAGAGTTCTTGACGTTGCGATCGTGGTAGCGTCGGATACCCTCTAGGTACCTTGCTGATTGGACAAGGGCAGCACAGCGAGCTTCTTCGAGTCCGTCGATGTCAACTCGTCTGCTGTCTTCAGAGATACCTTCATCGTATTGCTCCACTACTGGTGAATCCCACATGACATCAGCAGGGAGGATTGCTTCGGAGCCGTAGACCAGGAAGTACGGGGATTGTCCCGTTGGCTTGGAAGGTTGAGTACGCAGCCCCCAGAGCGCATTGGGTAGTTCCTTGATCCACTTGCCTCCTTTGGTGTTGGTAGCGTCGTGTAGCCGCTTCTTGATAGCGTCGAGCACCATCCCATTGGCACGTTCGACTTGTCCGTTGGCCCGAGGATGGGCAACTGAGACATATCAGACGTCAATCCCGCTGCTCTCGCAGTACTCCCAGAACTGGTGATTGTTTAAGTTGGAGCCCAGGTCTGTGATGATGCGGTGGGGTAGTCCGTAGAGATGCACGAGTTCATCTAGAAAGTCGAGTACTCTTTCAGCCTTGGGGCATGTAACCGGCTTGACCTCGATCCACTTGGTGAACTTGTCGATGGCCACGAATACTCGGTTGAATCCACCTGGCGCAGTTGGAAGTGGCCCAATCATGTCGAGCCCCCAGCAGGCGAAAGGCCAGGTTGGCAGTATGGTGACTAGCTTGTAGGTCGGGACGTGTTGTTGCTTGGCGAAGTATTGGCACCCTTGGCACCTTCTGACGAGTTCTTCGACGTCGCCCAGAGCTGTGGGCCAGTAGAAAGCCCGTCGGAAGGCCTTGCTGACCAGCGTGCGTGAAGACGCATGATTGGCGTAGACGCCTTTATGGCTCTCCTACAAGATGTCCTTGCCATCTTGTTGGGGAATGCACTTCATGAGTACTCCGGAAGATGCGCCCCGCCTGTAGAGCTTGTCTCCGATGAGGACGTAGGACTTGGCCCAACGGATGAGTTGCTCGGCCAAGTTCTTGTCCGCGGAAACCTTCTGCTTGTTGAGGTAGTCGATGAAGGGCTGCCTCCAGTCCACGTCGATCATCATGACCTCCTGGCCAGCCGGGGGATGCGCTGGGTCAGTGGTCGGTGGCGCCGGCTCCGGGATGGATGGCGCGTGAAGCTCGTGGACGAAGACACCCGCTGGTACTTGAGCGCGAGTAGAACCAAGCTTTGACAGGACGTCCGCTGCAATGTTGTTGTCGCGGATGACGTGGTGGAACTCGAGACCATAGAACTTGTTCTCGAGCTTGCGGACTTCTAGGAAGTAGGCGTCCATGTTCTCCTTGTTGCGGCCTAAGGACTTGTTGACTTGGTTGATGACCACTGCGGAGTCGCTGTAGACTAGTAGCCGCTTGATACCCAGTGAAGCCGCGAGGCGGAGCCCGTGTAGCAGATCTTCATACTCGGCCTCGTTGTTTGAGACCTTCCAGAATATCCGTAGGACGTACTTGAATTGTTCGCCCGTTGGATAGATCAAGAGTACTCCTGCACCTACACCCTCGAGGTTGAGTGAGCCGTCGAAGTACATCACCCAGTGCTCTGGGCGCTCGGTTGGGTAGGTAGCTGATTCTCCCGCCACTCCACCATGAAGTCGACTAGCGCCTGCGACTTGATGGCTGTGCGTGGCTTGAATTCGATGTTGAGGGCGCCAAGTTCGACCGCCCACTTGGAGATTCTTCCAGTTGCATCTTGGTTCCGCAGGATGTCGCCGAGCGGGTAGTCGGAGACGACGGAGATCGAGTACTCCTGCGTACAGAAGCTTCTGTACTGGCTGGTAACGTGCCTTGGATTCTGATAGGACCTCGTTGACGAAGTAGACTGGGCGCTGGACTGGATAGGCATGGCCGTCTTCTTGCCGCTCGACGATGACGGCAGCACTGACCACGTGAGTAGTCGCAGCAAGGTAGAGCAGTAGCTGCTCGCCTTTACGAGGAGCTGTGAGGACTGGTGGCTTTGATAGGAATTCCTTTAGCCGGGCAAGGGCTTGGTCCGCCTCTGGAGTCCACACGAACTTCTCTTGGTGTTTGAGTAATTTGAAGAAGGGGAGCCCCCTTTCTCCAAGCTTCGAGATAAATCTGTTAAGAGCCGCCATGCATCCGGTTAGCTTTTGCACGTCCTTGATGCACGTGGGGGCCTTCATGCTGGTGATGGTGGAGATCTTCTCGGGATTGGCTTCGATGCCACGATGGCTGATGATGAAGCCGAGTAGTTTGCCCGACGGTACGCCGAAGACGCACTTGTTCGGGTTGAGCTTCCAGCAGTACTCACGCAGGGATGCGAAAGTCTCTTCAAGGTCGTCGATGAGCGTGCTAGAGTTTCTGGTCTTGACAACCACGTCATCCACGTAGGCTTCGACATTCTTGCTGAGTTGCCTCTTGAAGCAGGCCTGGATAGCTCGTTAGTATGTAGCGCCGGCGTTCTTCAACCCGAAGGACATGGTCGTGTAGCAGTACGCGCCAAACGGGGTGATGAACGCGGTCTTCTCCTGGTCTTCTTCCTTGATCGCGATCTGGTGGTACCCGGAGTAGCAGTCGAGGAAGCAGAGCAGGTCACAGCACGCCGTGGAGTCTATGACTTGGTCAATCCGCGGCAACCCGAAGGGGTCCTTGGGGCAGTGCTTGTTGAGATCGGTGTAGTCGACTCACATCCTCCACTCGTTCGAGTTCTTCTTGCGGACGAGGACGGGGTTGGCGAGCCACTCAGGATGGAAAACTTCTCTAATGAAGAAAGCCGCGAGTAGTTTGGCGAGTTCCTTCTTGATGGCGTCCCGTCTGTCATCGGCGAAGTAGCGGAGGTGTTGTCGCTTCAGGGTAGCTTTAGGATCGACGTTGAGTGAGTGCTCAATCAACTCCCTGGGAACGCCTGGCATGTCCTCTGGTTTCCACGCGAAGATACGCGGTTAGCCCACAGGAAGTTGATGAGCGCATCTTCCTATTTTGGGTCAAGGCCTGCCCCGATGGTGGTGGTCTTGCTGCTGTCGCCTGTCCCAAGTTCAATTGTTTTGACCGGAACTTCCTCAGGTGGTTGAGGCTTGTGGGCTTTGTTCGACTTCTCTAGGATGTCGAGTTCACTTGGGGCAAGCTTCTTCGATGCAATGTAGATTTCCATCATTGCATTGGGAACTTTATTTGTGGAGGCGATCTCCACAGCTTCCGTGTCGCAGTCGTGCGATATCTTCAAGTCCCCTTGCAGCGAGAGTACATCTGCTGGACTCGGCATCTTGAGTACCAAGTAGGTGTAGTGGGGTACCGCCATGAACATGGCGATAGCCGGTCTGCCGAGGATGGCATGGTAGGATGTCTCGAAGTCCGCGACTTCGAACTTGATGTACTCGGTACGATAGTTGTCCCGAGATTCCTCGAAGGTAACTGGCAGGACCACTAAGCCCAGTGGGATAGCCGCGTTCCCGGGGACGTTGCCGTAGAAGGGCGAGGTGCTCTTGGTGAGCATGTGGGTGATGTCGAGCTTCATCTTCTTCAAGGTCTTGGTGAAAAGGATGTTAAGCCCACTTCCACCGTCGATGAGGACCTTGTTGAGTTTTGAGCCCGCGACCACCGGCTCCAGGATGAGTGGGGACCTCCCTGGTTCGGAGAAGCTGGTCCATTGATCCGCGCGGGAGAAAGTAATGGGTACCTCCGACCACCTGAGAGGGGTCGGAACCGCTGGTTCAATGCTCATAACTTCTCGACGGGTAGCCTTTTGGACCCATCTGCTGAGTAGTCCACCGAAAAGGACGTTCACCGTCTTGTCGGGTTCCTGGAAGTCGCCATTGCATTCGTCGTTCTTCTTCTTGCCTTTTTTGTCATGAGGGTGCCGTGGCTCTGGAGTATCCTTGAGTGCTCCCTTGAGTTGGTAGCACTGCTTGGTGGTGTGGTTGCCGTCCAAATGCCACGAGCACTTCTCCTTCAGCAAGTCTTTGAAGCCGCCGGAGGTCTTCTTCGAGTTCTCCTTCGCAGGGCGCTAGATAGCCGCGACAGTGTTGTCTGGCTTGCGCTTGCGGTTGGGACCCGAGTAGTTGTTGTTGTTGCGACCGCCTTGGTTCCCGTTGTTGCTGCTGCCGCCGCCCGTGTTCTGTTTGCTCTTGTCGCGGATGGCGTCGTACTTGGCGTTGGCCTTGTCATCTTCATCAGCCCAAGATCATGTCCTTGAGGTGGGTGATGGAGCTTGGGCGGCGACGGCCGAAGTCTTCGAAAGTGTGATGGTGGTAAAGACCGTCTTGGAAGAGGTCGATGACTTCTTTGTCAGAGACATCGACTACTGTGTCTCGCCTTGCTCCTGATTCACCATGGCTAGGTCCATGCGAGTACCCGAGTGGCCCATAGCGCTCACGAAGTTGCTGGTGAACTGCTCCTTCAGCTGGTCACACTTGTCGATCGAGTACTTCTCAAGTGACTCGAGCCATGTAAGCAGTGCTTGGTCTAGGCAGAAGGGGAAGTGGAGGCACTTGGTGTCGTTGTTGCCACGAGCGTTCTCGATGGAGAGGGCGTAGCATTTGAGCCACTGCACAAGATCCTGCTTCGCGTCGTACTTGGTGATTCCCAGAGGCTCGAATTTTTCTGGGAGGAGGAGGTTGCGAAGTCACGCAGAGAAAGCAGGGAAGTCGTCGTTGTCGCTTGAGGTGGAAGCCTTCTTGCGCCATAGTTCTTCAATCTTCTGGCGAGCATCGAAGCCGCCCAGTGAGGCTCCGGAGGCGTGGCTGTTCGCGTGGCCTCGGCCGCCGCGATCACCCCCGCCGCCGGCCCTCCCGTTAGCCCCATGGTTGGAGCTCCCGCCGTCGCTGCCTCCGCCACTAGGGTCGCGATGAGGGGCGACCTTGAGAGGGTTGTTAGCCCCATGGTTGGAGCTCCCGCCGCCGGCAGCTGCAGCGCTGTTGCCGCCTTGAGAGGGTCCACCGGCCGTTGCTCGAGTACAGTTGGGATTGGCCGGGAGCTCAGCTCAGGTACGGTTACGACCGAGGTCTGCACTGCGACTTGTTGCTTCATTGTCGCGGTTCCTGACAGGAGGTGGTTGAGCGACCCTGGTGTTGACTCGCATGAAGTAGGCGTCTTCCGCAAGCTTGGCGATGACTTGTCCCGCACGCATCCCCTGAGCCTGACGTGCTATCGTAGTGATAGACATGAGGCATTGCTCTGGGGTAGTGTGTACCCGGCTCTCGACTTGGTCGAGTGCTTCAGCTAGGTTGCGGATGGAGAGGGAGTCGCGGAGACGTCGGCGCCGTTCGCTCTGCTTTCTGTTGCATTCACGTCGGGCGTCTCTGTTGGCGGGGGTCTCGTCGGCGGGCGCATTGGTGGACAACTCGTCCGCTGAGATGTCCTCAAGGTATTGGACAGGGACCGTCCCTGAGGGCTCTGGCGTCTCGTTGTTAGTCATGAAGACTTGCCGGTCGGGAGAGCCAAGGCTGGAGTCGCTGGTTGCCACCTCTGTAGGAGTATGCTCCCCAGCTGGAGCAAGCGGTGTTCCCTCCCAGAACGGGAGTGAGTCGAGGTAGGCGACGCAGCGTGAGTTCCCTCCTGTCAAGTCTGCAGGCTTGCGGTCTGGCCAGTAGACGAATCTTCTGGTGGGTGTGGATGTTATAACCAGGCTGGCAGCTAGTCCTGACACGGGTTGCTCTGTGGAGTTGTCCTCGGACTCAGGCTCCTAGGGGTCCGACCCGAAGTCGAACTCGTATGCGGAGTCCGAGTAGAAGCCGGAGAGAGGGTTGGAGTCCGAGTTGTAGCCGGGGGTGGTGTCGAAGTCGGAGTCGTAGTCGGGTACGATCTCCTTGCCGGCCCGGCGCCATGGCTGGGTAGCCGGCTCGCATACGACAGCCCACGGGGACGTCGAGTTCGAGTTGGAGGCGGATCCAAGCTCGAAATCGGCGTGCTGGTTGAAGAGCGAAATTTCGCCGAATTTGCCAGCGAGTTTGCCCGTGACTACTTCGGGAAGTGTCACGAGGCCAGTCTCCGGGTTGGGCGGCATGGTGAGGCGGCGTTGGAAGGATCCGGCGCCGTCAGCAGTGCAGACCCAGGCACCGAAGACGAAGGTGTCGCCGCGGTTGAAGGCAACGTTTGGCTTGATGTAGACGGAAGCCGTCGAGTTCGCCATGTGATCTCGGGCGAGATCCCCTACCTGGCGCGCCAGCTGTCGGTGTTTTAGACCAGCAACCTTCTAAGGGGAGTACCCGAAGTAGATGATTGTGGCCTCGCCGAGATCGGTAACTCGAAGGAAGAGACACGTGGCACACAATTTAGACAGGTTCGGGCCGCGAGGTGCGTAATACCCTACATCTCGTATGTCGCGTGGCTCGGATTGATGCAATCTGATGCGTATGAGCGAGATCAGATAGGGGGGTCCCTGCCTCGCCTTATATAGTCCGGGAGGCAGGGTTACAAGTCAGTTCAGGGAGAGAGTGCTAGTCGAGTATGTCTAGGAGTCCTCTATACAGTGCGTGACTTGTATAGCTTCCTATCTGACTACTTCTCCTCCGTAGTCCTTGTGCTTCACTCCAGCAAGTGCCGTGCAGCGCAAGTCGAGTAGTCCTAGGGGCCCACCGAGTAGTCGGTCCTGGTACCCACCGGGGCAGTAGGCCCAGGGAGGTCCATACGACACTCCTGCCGACGTGGACTCGAAGCGCCTCTTCCCGAACGGCTCCGGCTATAAAAAGTCTCCCTTCCTCCCCCTACACGAGCTTTCTCCCCTCCGCGCCACCGCCGGCCGCCATTGTTGCCACCACCAGTGAACTCCCTCCTCCACTCACGCCCTTGACCCACCAACGACGCAGAGCACTTCCCTAGCCCCCACCTGAGCTCCCACACGCGCTCATGTCTTAGCTATTCCCCACATTTCGCTAGAGCTCGAGCCGAAGCGGCTTCACCACCGCGGTCTCGCTGCCGGCCACTGCCGGGGACACTTCCGACCACCCAACTACCGCCAGTCGACTCAAAGTGAGCCTAATTGCCCACCACCGTAGGGGCATGGTTGTGAATGCCAAGGGCATTTCTATGAAATAAGGACCCGAGTGTAATGATCTTTATCATAGTTTTGTTTCAACTAAGTCCAGTGCCTTGTAAATTGCATGTAAATTCACAAAAAAATCCTAAAAATGCAAAACCAATTTTTTTTCATTCCTTGTGAGTATAACTGCATCTTTTGTAAAGGTTGTATATAATTTTGAGTTATAGTTTTTGCATGAAAAATTGAATTCATTTTAACCTAGATATGTTGTACTGCAAAATCTACACATGTTCATGAGCTGATTTTTAGATATGTTGTGAGTACTAGCATGTGTAGGCTCGATGCAACATTTGGCACAAAGTTACTGAGTAAATATTTTACTATGATTTATCTTGTATTAATGCTATTTCTGCCTTAATGATTCTTGTAGCAAAAAGTAAATAGATCTTTGAGCTTGACTTCTGGTAATAGTCATATAATGCCTAGATGCACCTTTACTGGATTAATCATGATTTTTGGACTGTAGAAATATTTATTCCAGATTTATGCATGTTTTTAATCATACATATGTAGTTCAAGATTTATAATAGCTATGGATGTGTTTGTTGATTTCCTAGACTTGTTTTGATCAGAGAGGAGGTAGGGTAAAGTTTGGCTCCAGAAGTGTTATATTTATTTTTGTGTGCATTTATCTCATTTATGCTAACTAGAAATGCCATTCTTTGTATATCTTATTTTTTCAAAGCTCCAAATGTTGTGCTTGTTGTCCAATAGCTTATGATAGGTCAGTCAGATCAGTTGGTGCCAACCTAGGCTTTTTATAAAGGTTTTTGATGAATAAAAGTGTAAAGCCTTTTTAATCTTAGTAATAAGTTAATTGGAAAATCCCCTTTATATCTTTTGAATCCTATGAATGTGTTATAAAAATAAGTTCAGTGTTGGAAGCCACCTTTTTGTTGTTTGTGCAATTAAATTAATTATTTATTTTAGATGTGTGCACAATCACTATAAAGAGAAGAATAAATAAGCCTTTGTAATAATCTTTAAAAGGAAAAGTGATGAATATTGTTGTTAAGGTGAATATGGTCAACCATAGGCTCCTTGTGGACTGCTTGTTGTTGTTTTGATTCAATTAAATTAATTACACCTCTGACTACTGCATTGCGTCCTCCGTGTAAAAGTTCCCGACGGTAGCTACGCGCTCGTACCGGCTAACGAGGACGAGGGAGCAGGAGGAGACGTGCACTACGTGTCCGTAGAGCAATACCCAGACCAAGGTCCGGAAGTTTGTGTGACTGCTGGTGCTGACGAAGGCAAGCCCCAGTTTAATCGTTAACCTATGTGTTTCATTTAAGCTACCGAATTTTATCATTGTTATTTTATGTGTATATACGTTCAGGAGTTGATTGAATCCCTAGTTGCATGATCCCTAAGTGCCTATGATCTTTTACTAGTATGCTAGGTTTCTATGATCTAAGCATGCTAGGTCGCTAGTTACAAGTTAAGTGATGTTCGTCACTCGCGAGAATAGGATCTCCTTTATGGAATCACCATATTTACAAATGGATTGCTCATGTGGTAAGAGCATGGGATTAGGGCTCCGGTCAAGTGGCTTCGTTGGTTAAGTGTTTGAAAGTACTAATCTTAGGGTTGCGGCGCTGGGCTCGCCACCCAAGTACTTGCGTGAGGCTGGGTGACCTTAGTGGCGTAGCCCAGTAAACCTTGTTCTTGAGACTGTAACATCTTATCCCAATCCAAGGAATGATGACAAGTGATGTTTATCGTATCATTAAGTTACTTCCGATGTTTTAATAAACTTTTAACCATTTACATTCATGTCAAGAACCATGGTTTGTAATAATGGACCCTACGAGGAAGATTTGTTTAAATTTGTAAGGTACTTTGGACTCTCCTTCGTGGGAGTTTTAATGCATACGTTCGATCCTCTCTGTGTGTTTCAAGTGATTTACCGGGTGTTAACCAGGCAACACTCAACGGGATGATTCTTTATTATCGCTTAATAACCAAATGGATTGGTTTAGGCGATAGTACAGAATTATCTCGGATGGGGTTGTCATAGTTGGCATCAGAGCATCTGTATGCACCGGAGTGATTAGATTATACTAATCACATGATTTACAATAATACTTGCCAAGATTGATTGGATTTTGAAAATCCATTGGATCGTTGAGGAATGATCTAGATCGAAAGGCCCTAGAGGGAATTTTGGGTTCTTTAAGGTGGCATAAGAATCTATGGTTTACTTTGTTAACTTCCAGCACTTTACTGTATGTCAGATTTATTTTCTTGCACAACCAAACTAGATGAAGCCACATGTCTTGTACGTATGTTGTGCCGCATCACGGGAATTACGAGGGTTGATGGAGTGATCTATTCAAAGGGTCCCATCTTCTCATCTGGTCGCTCACATGTCTTATATGTGTGCTTTCCGTATGAAAGTCATACAAAGGTGACATGCTCTATTCAAGATGAACATGTCCTGGGTTGTGATGTCGCCACATTTTGCCATAAGTGTGCATTCTGCATGACAAATATGCGAGGCAAGGATACACTCCATTCAAACGGACGTTGTATGAGGTTGGACGCAGTGCATGTAGCGGCTTGACACATGGATACCGTTTCTATAGTGAACAGTAATATGTGTGGACGCTTCCATGACATGCTGGCATGGAAGGTTCATTTCTGCAGGTACACTAACAACGTTTCGTAAGTCGCTAACTGAGAATCGATTAGCTCCGACTAGTTATTATAGGGACAGCCGATTATAAGCTTGCCACCGGCACTAACTATGCCTTTTGTGATCCATGTGTGTGAGGTCGTTTAAGACATGTGCATCACAATTGACATCTTGTTGAACCTAAAATTTGTTATTGTATGTTTGAGTACTGTTTCCTAGGGTGATTGCTTGATCATAGACAAGCTTATCCTCTCTTTTGATCTTAGGAAGTTCTGCCAGATTTTGTTGCTGTCATTTCATAATTTTCAGAGCTAAATCTGTGAGGAATCTGACTAGACATTCTTTAGGAAAGTTGTTTCTTATCAAAATAAGCATCTTCTGTGAATTTCTCATGATTTTAGGAATTTTCTATCAGGAGTTATGCTCATTTTAGTAAGTTTCTGTCCTGCTGTTTTTCTGGGTAACCTTCCTCTGAAAATTGTATTTTTTCGAGCATGTTCCAATCCAATCTAGATCTACCTTTGAATACCAAAAATGTGCATAGTATGTGACTGAGTTGCTGTATAAAATTGGGAAATTTTGCAGCTCTGGTTTTTATGTTACGAATTTTTGTTCACACCTGTCAGAATTTTCATGCCCTTAATCATGTTATAGTCGTTTCGAGGTCTAACATGTAGTTCCCCTTTTTGTACAGATGGCGCAGCCACCGCACTACGATATCGACGCGGGCGGTACCATTTGTACTGACGCCCTTCACTAGGAGGGTTTTCCCCGCATTTTGTTGGAGACTCTCGGTGAGGTCGGCTACACTACGCCGCCGTTGTACGAGGTGGTCTCCTTCTGGGACCAGGGGTTTCCCTACGCCCGCACGGCCGCGATCATGTCACCTCACCCAGAGCACCCGGAGTGGGCAGGTTTAAGCATGAAGTTTTTCGCTCACAGTGGTGTTGAGTCGGTCGAGTCCGCGGCCATGTGGATCCTACACACCTTCTGCGAGCAGCACCCGGACGAGGTGATGCTCATTGCGCTGCGCTGGGGTTGTTCCCAACCATGGACCCACTTGACATGGCTTGGCTTGAGTGTATGTCGCTCACCGATGTTTTGCTCACGACTAAACCTCCAGAGGTCACCATGCGCCAACTTCTGAGGTTGTTGGAGGCGGTTTACAACATGCAGGTGTTCTGTCTCTCCACTCAGGGCATGCTTTCTCTTGTGTTGATGGACGCCACGGCGATGAGAGATATCCTCACCCTCGACATTTAGTTTGAGCGGCAGATCATCGCTCACCTCCAGTAGGAGATTGTTGCACTTCAGGACGAGTGTGTCTGGTGGCACCAGGAGCGTGCCGGGTACACGGAACAGCTGGACGCCAGGGACCATGGGCTAGAGATGATTGAGGTGCAGCTAGCTCACACCGAGGCCCAGCATTTTGCCTTGGTGCAGAACGTAGCGGAGATGCAGAACCAGGTTGTCGACTTGGACGTAGAGGTGGAGGTGTGGCAGGTGATGGCACACCAGGGGCAGCAGCCGCCGATTGTTCCACCGGTTGCACCTACCGCTCCAGACGAGCTACAGGGAGCTTTGGGCTTGAGTGAGGATAGTGTCGACGGTCCACCACCTGCTTCTCCAAAGACTAGTGCTGGCTCCGCTGCGGACAACTAGTTTGCCTAGTTGATGTCTTTAGAAGAAAAGTAATGTACTCTTGGTTTAGCCTTTTCACCTAGCTTTTGTGGAAGGGTCTAGGCTGCTCGGAGAGTATGTGTGTTGTGCTTTTGATGTATGTAAATAGTGTGTTAGGTGATCCAAAAACTCCGCGTCATGTAATGCTTGGATGAACACCTTTGTGATGTTGTTTTCAATGACTGAATTAGGGTTGTTGTGATCAAAATTCCACCATGTGTTGAATACCAAATTTGTGTGGAATGTGTTGGAGATCATGCTCACCAAACTTCTTCATGTTGCATAAGCGTACAGAGAATTGTGACAAAATTGGTGCATTTCGGCCTAGAGTGAAAACAGCTAGGCAGAACCTCAGTTATGGAAATTTTTGGGCATGATAATGTTGGAAATTGACCCTGAGTAGAATACCAGTGTTGGAGCTTAATAAATTTTGCACTTGCTGACCAAAAATGAGAATTTTTCACTGAAGGGGCAGAGAGTTATGAATTTTTCATCAACCCAACTGCACTGTCTAGTTTCCGCAAAAATGATGTTTATGAGTTTTCGTCTTGCATATTCTCCTTGTGGTTAATGTAAGCAATCTTATGAATATGTGTCTAATGAAAACTCCATAAATTTCTGATGGTGGGACTAACACGCGCCTCCCCCAATGGGTTTGGTGCAATCGGGAGTGACGCTCCGCCACCTCCTCCCAACATGACTATCCAGGAGCAATTCATTGTCACCGAAACTGAGGTGATGCGACAGCTCTTGCAGACGTAGCAGCAAATCGCCCAGCAGCTACAGCACAATCCTCGTGGGGAGAATCTTGATGGCCAGCCCTAAGTCACCAAGTATGAGTGTTTCTATGCCATGAAGCCCCTGACGTTCGAGGAGGCCAAAGAACCTCTAGCTGCGGATGCGTGGATCGAGGCCATTGAGGCAAAGATCCCAATGTTCTCCCTGCCATGCTCCAAAGAGCGTAAGGCCAGTTTCGTTGCCTTACAGCTCCGTGGTGCAGCGCTGCTGTGGTGGGAGCATTTCAAGTCCATGATCCCAGAGGGACATCAAGTCACATGGGCTGAATTCAAGAGGGCCTTCAAGGAACATCACATCCCTAAAGGTCTCATAGACAGAAAGATGTAAGAGTTGCTTTCATTGAAGCAAGGCTCTGACACGGTGTGTGAGTATGATAAGAAATTCAATGCCCTATGTCAGTATGGTGGGCATCATGTTGATAGCGATGCCAAGAAAATACAACGTTTCCGTGATGGCTACACGGAGACCTTTATGAGAGGCTTAATCTTTATAAGCCAAACAGCTATCAAGACCTTGTGAACAAGGCCATTTCTCAGGAATATGCCATGACAAAAGCCCAAAAGGATAGGAAGAGGTAGGCCGGATTCACCACTGCTGGTGGGTCAGACATAAAGTTCCACTTTGTCAAGAAGGGTACTCAGGGTCATCCCCAGTCATCTTCAGCTGGACAATGGAGGATTACCTCGTCTCATAATAGACCTTTTGGAAATTTCTAGCACCGTAAGACACAACAGCAGCCCTACAAGCCTAGTGCACCCCCAGCCAACAATAATACTTAGAAGGATCATCGCTGCTACAATTGTGTGCAGTCGGGACACTATATCGGTGAGTGCCCCAACCCATGCAAAACAAGCAAGGTGAAGGCTCAGGGGACCGGCATGGTAATCATGGCAAAAAGCCAGTGGTGCAAGTAAAGCAAGGCAAGCTGAACTTCACCTCAATGGTGAACACGCCAGAGGGAGCACGAGTGCTGACGGGTATCTTTTCTATCTGAGTTTTTTCAGTTAAAGTATTGTTAGATTTTGGTGCAACACATAGTTTCATAAATGAGAAAATGTTAGCAAGCTTGGGTTGAAGAGTTGTCATATGACCAAACCTTTCTTCATAACCACGCCTGGTAGGAGAGTTACCACTGGGAACCTAGTCTTGAGAGTGCCACTTAAGCTAGGTAGCAAAGTTGTTCCAACAAATCTAATGGCTTTGAGTCTAGACGGTATTGATGTGATCCTAGGCATGGATTGGTTAACCCAACATCAACTCATTTTGGACATTGCTACAAGAATGATAGAAATCAATTCACCTATTGTGGGAACCTCTACTCTCTACTTACCCTACAATGGTTGCAGGAATTCTTATGCTTTCACAGCCATCACTTCCTTGCTAGGTGACATTCCAATAGTTTTTGAATATCTATATGTCTTTTCCGATGTCTTGCCTGGCATGCCGCCGGACAGGGACATCGAATTCATGATAGAACTTCAACCTGACACCACACCTATTTCTAAAAGACCCTACCGTATGCCACCCAAAGAGCTAGCCGAGTTGAAAAATCAGTTGAAGAATTTCTTAATAATGGGTACATTCGCCAAAGTTCTTCTCCCTGGGGATGTCCTGCTCTTTTTCTGAAGAAGAAAGATGGTATTTGCAGATGTGTGTTGACTATCGTCCACTAAATGCGGTGAAAATAAAGAACAAATATCCCTTGCCCATCATTGATGTCCTCTTTGATCAATTGGCTGGTGCCAACGTCTTTTCCAAGATCAATCTTAGATCGGGCTATCATCAAATAAAGATTCGACCAAGTGACATTCCAAAAACAGCTTTCTCCACCAGATATGGTCGTTATGAATTTCTAGTGATGTCCTTCGGTCTCACAAATGCACCTACCTATTTCATGTACCTTATGAACTCGGTCTTCATGAATGAGTTGGACAAGTTCGTAGTGGTATTCATTGATGATATCCTCATCTATTCCAAGAATGAAGCAGAACATGTGAAACACCTTCGTATTGTTTTGCAGCGTTTGAGAGATCACAAGCTCTATGCTAAATTCTCCAAATGAGAATTCTGGTTGGATAGTGTGAAATTCTTGGGTCACACTATTGCCAAGGATGGTATCTCCGTGGATCCTAGCAAAGTGCAGGAGGTCATGGATTGGAAGCCACCCAAGTCGGTGCATCAAATCCACAGTTTTCTGGGTCTAGCTTGCTATTATCGTTGATTTATTCCGAACTTCTCCAGAATAGCAAAACCCATGATTGAATTTTTGAAGAAAGGTGTCAAGTTTGTGGACTGAAGCTTATGATAAAACCTTCCATACATTGAGGGAACACTTAACCTCAGCCCCCGTGCTAACTCAGCCAAATGTGACAAAACCGTTTGAGGTGTTTTGTGATGCTTCGGGCACCAGCCTTGGTTGCGTGTTTGTGCAAGAAAACCAGGTTATTGCCTATGCCTCACGAGCACTTCGACCTCATGAGAAGAATTATCCTACCCATGATCTTGAGCTAGCAGCAATTATTCATGCCTTAATGATTTGGCGGCATTATCCAATAGGAAATCGCTGCAATATCTTGACCGATCACAAGAGCCTTAAATATATATTAACCTAATTAGATTTGAATATGACGCAAAGAAGATGGTTGGAATTGATAAAAGATTACAATTTGGAAGTCCATTATCATCCCGGCAAAGCCAACGTGGTTGCGAATGCGCTTACTCGCAAATATTGCAACTACGTGACGGTAGAGCCGTATAATGAGGTTTTATGTGAAGAAATGCGGAAGCTTAACCTGGAAATGGTTGAGCATGGAAATGTTTATGCCATCTCAATCGAATCCCCTCTCCATGAGAGAATTGCCATAGCTCAACTCATTGATGTAGAGGTTCAGAAAATCATAAAGAAATTATCTGAGGGAGATCCCAAATATAATTGTTTCTGGAGGGATAACAAGGGAGTTGTATGGTTTGGTCAGAGCTTAGTCGTTCCCCAGGATCCAGAAATAAAGAAAGAAATTTTAGATAGGCTCGTCTCTCTAAGTTCACCATCCATCCCAGTAACACCAAGATGTATCGAGACCTTAGGAAAAATTTCTGGTGGTCAAACATGAAGGGTGAAATAGCTGAGTATGTGTTTGGCTGTGATACATTTCAAAAGATGGAACCTTAGTCTATTCCCGCATGGAAGTGGGATGACATAAGCATGGATTTCATTGTAGGTTTACCCCTCACTCCCAGAAAGTATGATTCCATTTGGGTAATAGTGGACCGGCTTACCAAGCGCTATGCGGAAATCTATATTGATCTCATAGTACGCTTGCACGGAAATCTATGTCGATCTCATAGTGGACTAGCTTACTTTCATTTCATTCCTGGCCACACTACCTATTCAGTCGAGCGCTATTCGGAAGTCTATGTTGATCTCATAGTACGCTTGCACAGAGTTCCAAAAACTATCCTGTCAAACAGAGGCACTCAGTTTGCTGCTCGCTTTTGGGCACAAGTTCATGAATCTTTGGGTACCAAGCTAATCCATAGCTCCAACTATCACCCCCAGACCGATGGTTAGACAGAAAGAGTAAATCAAATAGTGGAGGATATGTTGAGAGCTTATGTTATTCACTATGACAAGACTTGGGACAAATGCTTAGCTTTGGCAGAGTTTGCTTATAACAATACTTACCAAGCTAGCTTAAAGGTGGCTCCTTTCGATGCCTTATATGCACGAAGGTGTCGCACCCCTTTAAATTGGTCACAAGCGGGTGAGTGAACCTTATTTAGCCCTAAGCTAGTACAAGAAGCTGAAGAGAAGGTAGAAGTGATTAGAGAAAATTTGAGAGCAACTCAAATGAGGCAAAAGAGCTACCATGACAAGGCTAAAGCTCCCAGCGAATTTGAAGTTGGTAATTATATGTACCTGAAGGTATCTCCAACCAAAGGTGTACAACGCTTTGGAGTAAAAGGGAAATTAGCACCACGCTATATTGGCCCTTATGAAGTCACCGAGAAGTTCGGTACGGTCGCCTATCATATTCACTCCTGGACAGACTTTCCGAAGTGAACAACGTGTTTCTTGTCTTGAAATTAAAGAAGTGCAAGCAAATCCCGGAAGAACAAATAATTGAGGAGACAAATGCAGAGATAGAACCAGACTTGTCACTGGGAGAATATCCGACGAGAGTATTGAATCAAAAAGATAGACAGACTAGTAGACAAAGGTGAAGATGTACAAGATACAATGGAGTAACCACATCGAAGAAGAAGCTACGTGGGAGACCAAGCACTTTTTAAACATCAAGTATCCGAACTTCCTTACAAGTCAAACTCTTAAGTGAACCTTCCCTGCCTATCTTTCAAATTTCGAATCTCGGGGCGAGATTCCTGTTAAGGAGGGTAGGCTGTAACACCCCGTGTTTTTGCTTAGTGTCAAATAG
This sequence comes from Cenchrus americanus, assembly GCA_947561735.1. Lineage (NCBI taxonomy): Eukaryota > Viridiplantae > Streptophyta > Magnoliopsida > Poales > Poaceae > Cenchrus > Cenchrus americanus. The sequence continues at coordinate 142,725,442 of OX387240.1, forward strand.
TGCTAATGATCTCTCTAATCAAGTCTCTAAACCTCCATGGTCAACCCTTGGTCAAACCCTAGCTCAAAACCCCTAATAAACCCTTGACCTCCCTTGTCTTTCTAGAACTTTTGGCGCGTTCTCCAAAATTCATCTAAACACTTCAAATTCCCCCAATGGGAAAGTTGTGCAGTTTGTCAAGGCACACAACTTTCATGTTGGACGACATTGCTGATTTGAAGTGCAAAGGGGTGAAAAATTCAAGTCAACACATGCTATTACTATTCATCGGAGACGAGCAAATCCATATCTTGGCGTGCAGATCTTGCAAAATCGGTTGATCAAAGAACCCTTGAGCCTTTATAGAGGGTCACTAGATCCACAACTTTCCTAATTGGGACTCGTGGCAGTTCAGTTGCAAAATTTGGAGAAAACAGTCAAACCGAGCTACTTTAAAACGATTTGGAGCTGGAACGTGAGCCACGCGCGACGTCGCACCGAGCGTGCCACGTCGTCCTCGCCGCCATAGCCGCAGGCGCGCACGCCAATACACGCTAGCGACCGCTGGTCCGAGGCGGGCGCCATGGGCACTGTGCGCCTAAGGGCGATGATGCACACCAGCCCCCTAGGCGGTGCGACGTGGCCTCCACGCACTCGCCGAAGCTCGCACGCGCGCCCAGCCATTTACCGGAGTCCTGCCGCTCGTCGCCACCACCTCCGCGCCCATGTTGCGATCCCTCGTGCCGATGTGGAATCGAACTGCCTCTCCGCGATAGGCTCCGGCTATAAAAACTCTCCCTCCCCCCTGCACAAGCTTTCTCCCCTCCACGCCACCGCCGACCGGCATTGTTGCCACCTCTGGTGAACTCCCTCCTCCGCTTGTGCCCTTGACCCACCAACGGTGCAGAGCTCTTCCCTAGCCCCCACCTGAGCTCCCACACGCACGCATGGCTTAGCTATCCCCCACATTTCGCCGGAGCTCGAGCCGAAGTGGCTTCATCGCCGCGGTCTCACCACCGGCCACCGCCGGGGACACCTCCGACCACCCAACCGCCGCGAATCGACTCACAGTGAGCATAATCGCTCTTCCTCCTCATTTGCTTGCCCCCTCCAGCCCAGCGCCGCCGCCGACGAGCTCGCCCGCCACCGTAGGGGCATGGTTCTGAATGCCAAGGGCATTTCTGTGAAATAAGGACCCGAGTGTAATGATCTTTATCTTAGTTTTGTTTCAACTAAGTCCAGTGCCTTGTAAAATGTATGTAAATTCCCAGAAAAACCCTAAAAATGCAAAACCAATTTTGCTGCCTTCCTTGTGAGTATAACTCATCTTTTGTAAAGGTTGTATATACTTTTGAGTTATAGCTTTTGCATGAAAAGTTGAATTCCTTTTAACCAAGATTTGTTGTAGTGCAAAATCTGCGCATGTTCATGAGCTGATTTTTGGATATGTTGTGAGTACTAGCATGTGTAGGCTCTGTGCAAAAATTGTCACAATGTTACTGAGTAAATCTTTTATTATGATTTATCTTGTATTAATGCTATTTCTTCCTTAGTGATTTTTGTAGCAAAAAGTAAATATATTTTTGAGTTGTACTTCACGGAATAGTCATATAATGTCTAGATGCACCTTTACTGAAGTAATCATGATTTTTGGACTGTTAGAAATATTTATTCCTGATTTATGCTTGTTTTTAATCATAAATATGTAGTTCAAGATTTATAATAGCTATGGATGTGTTTGTTGGTTTCCAAGAATTTTTTTAGATTAAAGAGCATGTAGGAGAAAGTTTGGCTCCAGAAGTGTTGTATTTATTTTTGTGTGTATTTATCTCATTTATGCTAACTAGAAATGTTATTCTTTGTATATTTTTTTTCAAAGTTCCAAATGGTGTGCTTGCTGTTCAATAGCTTATGATTGGTCAGTAAAATCAGTTGGTGCTAGCCTAGGCTTTTTATAAAGCTTTTTGACGAATAAAAGTGGAGAAGCCTTTTTAGGCTTAGTAATAAGTTAATTGGGAAAATCACCTTTATATCTTTTTGAACCCTATGAATGTGTTAAAAAAATAAGTTCAGTGTTGGAAACCACCTTTTTGTTGTTTGTGCAATTAAATTAATTATTTATTTTAGATGTGTGCACTGTGGCCATAAAGAGAAGAATAAATAAGCCTTCATAATAACCTTTGAATGGAAAAGTGATGAATATTGTTGTCAAGGTGCATATGGTCAACCATAGGCTCCTTGTGGACTCTTTGCTGCTATTTTGATTCAATGAAATTAATTACACCCATAACTACTGCATTGTATCCTCCATGTAGAAGTTCCCGACGGTAGCTACGTGCTCGTACCGGCTGACGAGGACGAGGGAGCAGGAGGACGTGCACTACGTGTCCGTAAGCAAGACTCAGCCAAAGTCCGGAAGTTTGTGTGACTATTGGTGCTGACGAATGCAAGCCTCGGTTTAATCATTAACCTATGTGTTTCATTTAAACTTCTAAATTTTATCATTGTTATTTTATGTGCATTTACGTTCAGGAGTTGATTGAAACCCTAGTTGCATGACCCCTAAGTGCCTATGATCCTAAACTGGCTTCTGGATCGTTGGAGAACCGGGCGGCTAACTTGGCGGACCAGCCAAAACTCTCGAACCTACCCTGGCCCAGACAGTCTCTATGTGCCATGTCACCTGCTGGGGCGGCTCTCGCGTCTGCGCCCGTGCGCGTCCCGCGAGTGCGACGCGGATGGCCTACAGCCTACGCGCGAGCGCCACGTGGCCGGGCGGGGTTCCTGTGCCTCGCGCACGCAGGCATGTGCGGTGTGCCGCGTCAATGTAGGCCGACCAGTGGTGGCCTGCCATGTGGCCCGCCTGGAGATCTTCCTGCGCTGCGGCATACGGTAGGCGGGGCATTGACATCATGATGATGTCAGCATCTCGTAATGTAATGTTTCTTTAATATCTTTTGCATCCGAACTCCAAAGTTGTCATATGATATATCCATTTGGATCGTCTCGACGAGCCCGTTGCAATGGAGTAGTCCAAATTGGCATTTTATGTTGTTTGTGATGATGATATATTTTATGTCATAATTGCTCATATTTACCTACAACCAAATATACACCAAAGTTTGTGGAATTTGTTAGATTATAACCCTATAGCTATGGTGCACACTTCCATGGAGTAACTTTATCCGAAGTTGACGATCAAAAAGAGGGACTTAACGACCATCAACATCTGCATCCAAGAGTCTTGTACTCACGAAATATACAACTTTCTCTTTTCCTTCAAACTCTTGCTCAAGGGTCGATCCAATAGCCTACTCATTAGCTAATGGGTATAACTTGAACGGCTTCTTGTCTTGAGGAGGCATTAAGACAGGAGAATTTTTTTAGGTAATTCTTGACATTATGTAAAGCCTTTTCCTGTTCTTCTCTCCATACGAATTTCTGATCGGCGTTGAGCTTCAGTAGAGGTGTAAATGGCTGAATTCTTTCTAACATATTAAATATAAACCTTTTTGATGAAATTGATTTTGCCAATTAATGACTGGAGCTCTTTTTTGTTTGACGGTGCTTTTATATTGTCAATTGCGCTGATTAACTTTTGGCCCACCTCGATTCCTCTTTCATGTATTAAAAAAACCCATGAACAGACCAGCTGAAACACCAAAAGCACATTTATTGGGATTCATCTTCAAACCATGCTTTCTTGTGCATTCCAATGTTTTTCGTAGATTTGCCAAGTGTTCTTTGTAGCTTTTTGACTTCTACATCATCAATGTAGATTTCCACTATCTTGCCGATGAGCTCATGGAATATGTAACTCATGGCTCTTTGATATGTGGCACTAGCATTCTTCAACCCAAAAGTCATGACAATCCACTCATACAATCCGATGTGACCGGGGAACCTAAAAGCAGTCTTTGAAATGTCGTCTTTGGCCATGAATATTTGATTGTACCCAGCATTACCATCCATGAAGCTACTGGTTTTGTGCCTTGCAGCAGCATTGACCAGTGTATTGACCACTGGCATTGGATACCCATCCATTGGCGTTGCTTTGTTTAAGTCCCTGAAATCAATACACACACATAGTTTGCCGTTTTTCTTGTAGATAGGGACTATATTAGAGATCCATTCGGCATATCGACATTACTGAATAAAACTAGCTTCGAGTAACTTTGTTATCTTGGCTTTTATATTAGGATAAATCTTCAGATTACACTGCCTTGGATGCTGCTAGAATTGTTGATATCCTTGTCTAATGGGCAATCGATACTCAACAATGGATCGGTCTAAGCCAGGCATTTCATAATATTCTCAAGCAAAGCAGTCCTTGAATTCTTTTAATAATGCGATCAATTCCTTCTTGTATTCTTCTTCTAGCTTAGCAGTGATGAATGCCGGCCTTGGTTTGCTTCCTTCTCCACGATCTATCTTTTCTAATTCATCAGCCGACGTAAACCCATGCCCAAGCCTCCGTTCATTTTCAATGAATTGATCCATTAAATCTTGTCATCAGAGCCGACTGCTTGAACCAGCTTTAGTCCAAAATCGGACACTTTGAGATACTTGGTATCCCATGTTTTTCCAGATATGCAGCTCACTCAATCATAAGTTCATCCTTGTGCTTCTGTAGCTGCTACTATCAAGGAGGTTTCTCCTTGCACCACTTCCACTGAATTTCCGATCCACTGGATGATGCATTGATGCATTGTAGATTGTATGCAACAATTGGCATGTATCCAATCCCGTCCAAGCACTAGATTATAAGACCACCACCCTTTAATGACAAAGAAAGCGGTTGGAAGGGTCTTATGACTGTTGACAGTGTATATTCGTATTAAAGTTCAATTGGACTTGCAAGTGGACAAGTCCTCCGCTGTAGTCAAGGGACAAATGTGCGATGCAAGAATCAATCTAATAAAGCCGAGAACTTTGATCTTCAAAGACCAACCTTATGCATCTAATATAGAGAGCATCACAAAAACGAATCTAATCGATGAAAACCGGACGTAGCAAAAGATAGAGGGGGATAGATAAACCAATCTATAGAGATCGGATCAAGCCTTCGTTGAAGTTCTGAGTAAAAAAGAAGTAAACAAGTTCAATCTCATAAAAAGCATATTTAAATCATGGTTTCCTGTCCAACTCTGAAAACACCCGCCTTTTGGAGCCACCGTTCTATCAACGCACCCCTATTCATGCGGGTTAGTCTAGGGCAAGTCCAAAGACAAGTTGAAATCTCACAGAAGGTCAGGCATGCACTTCTAGCCACCGCGGCTACAAGAACACCCTCGATGATCTAAATCGAGAATAGATCTTAAGATACGAAAAGCCGATTGAAATCAAAGTCGTAGGAGAAACACTCGGTTGCTAGAAATTAGACTACAACTTGATAATTCAACATAATACATGATACATGAATCAAGATCACCACCGGGATCCTACCTTGATCTTGCTTCTAGCTCCGGGAACTCCGACGTGGTCTTCCTTGCAAGGTTCCCACACCGACAAGGGAGATCCTAGTCAACTAGGTCGACCTTCTCTCTGAGATGGTGTCCCTCTCTTCTCTACTCCTCGACGGCGGATGGTGAATGAATTGATGTGTGGCGCCTGGCCTTAGGGCTATGAATAGCCTGAATGGCAGCTAGGTCAAAGGGGGCCGACTGGGCCTCGAAGTGGGCTGGGCCGGCCGGCCTGGGCCCACTTCGGCCCAGCCCGCGGCCTCCTTTTCCCGTTGTTGCTTCTCGAGTCTTCTAGAGTCTTCCCCCAACTGCATGTGGGCCCTTGTCACCAGTTTCTCTTCAGATTAGATGAATCAACTTGTCCTGCAAGATTCGACAATTTTCTGACTGGGTCCTCGGAGTTTTCCATCTTCTTGGGTTTGGTCCTTGGGCTTCATGGAGTCATGTTTACTTCATTGCTTGACTTGTACCAGGATTCAAGGTCTTGTCACGAGGTGCTTAATGAACTTATCCCTGAAGTCTTGCTTTCAACACTAAAATCCTGCATAAACACTAAACTCCAAAACCGACATGCACAAACGAACTTTTTAACCAAAGGGGTTAGTACCAATGGATAAGATATAAAACTCATGCCAACACCGAAGGTAAACTCATGTCTAGGTTGACGGAATTTCACTGTCAACATCTACCCCATGCTTAAACCTTGCTCATCCTCGAGCAAGCCTTCGATAGATATCATCTTTGCCCTTCATTGTTTAGACCTTGCACTTGATCATACACGCACAAAACATAATACTCTCAAAAAGTTTAATTCGTTAAAGTTTGATAATGTACTAGCCTTCATCCCCCGGGGGGTAGATTAATTAAGCTCATCCCACAAGTATTAACATGCTCCCAAAATTTAAATAGATCTAAGAAATTTTGGAATAAAGAACAAGATGAAAAAGAGCTAAACCACGTTCACAAATTTAAAATCATCTTGCATCTTGCTCATGAACTCTCATCTCATCTTGTCTCTCAAGCCTATTTGTTCTACTCCTCTCCCTCTCATATGTGGTAAGCTTTATATGGAGCTTTTTGGGAAAGTTTAGTCCTACCAAGATATTATAAATGAGATGTTGTCAGAACAAGACAAGCTTCTCATGGTCTTACCGAGACTCGTCAAAAAGGTCATTGGAAAATAATGTTATATCAAGGAGGGGGAGAGAAAAATACACACACTTGAGATAGGTGGACATGTGCAAATGGCAGAGTAATCCCAAGGCACATAGGAAGTCCTCGTTATCGGATTGCACATGGTTGGAAAAATGAGTTTGGATCTTTTAATCTCGAAACTTTGAAATTCCTAATGCACTTTAGAGAACCGGGGAGTTCAATTATTTTTACACATACTCATATATTTTTTTCTCTTTTCTTGTAGACATATATATATTTTTTCTTTTTCTTTATACTGATTTTTTCTTTCTTTCTCTCTTTCTTTTTTTATTTGCTCCCCTTGAACTCTAAAATTGCATTGTACTTACCTCCTCCCCAATGCTTAGACGTTTGCTCGTCCTCGGGAAAAGAGGTGATAGAGACAAGGTAGGTACTAGAAATATTTTTCCTTTGGGGAGATACTTGAAATCTTCAATCTTGGCACCATCTTGCGGTCTTCCTTGAATTGATGATGATCCATACTAAATGATAGGTTGTGGCCAAGGAGATAAACACAAAAGATGATATTTGGTTTTAAGGGTGGATATCCGGCGAGGTTTGTGAGATCTCCGGTGTGGGGATACATAATGCACAGATACAAAGCTAGCAATAAGATAAATATGCAAAAACAGAATGACCAGCTTCTTAGTCTGAGGCCAGAGAAATCATGGCCTGAAATAACTCACCCAAACATAAATCTTGCACACTAAGGTTTATGCACTCAAATATTAATATGGCTCTGGATAGGTAGAGCAACACACAAGTGATATTTATGACAAGGTTAGCATTACTTTTAAGAGCAAAACAAATAATCTTTAATCCATCTAAAACTTGAGAGCACGTAAAACACTATGGGTCTTTATTTTTATCATAACCTCCGCTAAAGATTAAGCTATCATTTAGATAATTTCAGATTTGAATTTTAAAGAGAGCATTAACTTAATCATGCATAAAACAATCACAAAGGTAAACAAAGCAGCAATTATAATCATATATCATTATGGCATAAACTGAAAATACTACGCATACATAGGCGTACACAAGCTGAAAATGAATGAAAAAAGGAAAAGGAAAGAAAACTAAAGCTCCTCCTCTCTCTAATCTTCCGCCACTGGTTGGTATTGATAATCTTGATCACTATACCCTTGCTCGTAATAGGATTGAACTTCTGCTCCTATGAATTGTTCCAGCGGTGATAGGTGAAGGCGTCCAAGCTCATAAGCAATATTTGCATTGCCTTCACCCAATTGAGTTGCACTAGCTTAGATGGCTGTAATATTTTGCATGTTCCTTGCAGCATATCCTCCAATAATGGCCACACTTTGTTGTGGTTGAGGAAATTGTGCATAAGGCTCTGCAAAGGCTACGTTGGGCACCACATAATTTGGTGGGGGTATGGCTGCACAACTCCCCCATGTTTGCATTGATGGACCACCGTAGTAACTTGGCGGCGTTGGAATTCCTCCATATGGTGGAACATAATTTTGTTGTGCACCTTCTTCTTGTGCCGCGGAAGATCCTTCTTCTACAATTCATCCTCTTTTATTTTTCCTTGCCGGCACAAAATGTCCTTGCTCTAACCAATCTACCTTCCCTTGAATAAAAAGTCTTAGTCTTGCATCCTGAATGGGTAAATTCACATTGGCCACTTTGAATCCTCCTCTCTCATCTCCACTTATATACTTGCCTTGCTTCATATATTCAAATCCAAGAGAGGTCCCGGGTAGAAGAAGCTCAGGGTTCCTTGGAATACCCGGTCTTAAAGAGATAGCCAACATGGAGAGATAACACCTCGAACCAATATCTCCCGAACCCGATGTTGCTTCACAACACCACCGGTTGATCATGAGGTAAGAGGGGTCTATTGACTGCCTGGCAATCAAAGCCAAGTAAACCAATTCAACTCCGTGTTAGTCACCTTTGTTTGTCCCATTCTCCCCAAAATCCTTTTGCACATCCATGAGTGAAACACTTGGATGATGGGGTTCCAGATAGAATTTCTTTGTTTGTGGGCATCTCCCGAGATCATATTCCAAAAACCATCCAACATGCGTTCCTGCACGTCTACATTTTCCGGAGCTCCCTTTTGAAAACCATGTAGCTCCCTAATATGTTCATAGGGAACCACTTGTTGAATTCCCTCCAATCGGAATGAGAGACTCGACACCCCCTTGTCAAGGATAGGTGTCATGGTCATGAGAATTTCCAAGGCGAATTCTTTGTGGGTGTTTGTCGACACCCAGTTGGAGAATTGCACCCATCCTAGGTGTCCCAATGTATAATAAATATCTGTGCCGAAACCCAATAGGTTGAGAGCTTGGTTGTCGAAGTCAACTTTCTCTACTAGCCTCTTGTCAAGGCGAGCGAGCTTCTTCTCCTCCTCCTTCGACATGATGATAAATCCATATGCGAAGTACGCAGAGTGTATGGAGGTGGAGCAGATGATCATGTCGAACAATGAGGTGGGATGGGCGGCTCCTCTGTACGTCCTTGAGGTTCGGTGAATCTCATAGACGAGCTTCTTGTGGCCCTCATGCCACTAAGGAGAAGGGTGTCGTTCCTCCTCAGCAGTGTCGTGTCCTCCTCCATACTCCGAGGGGACTCGGAAACCAAGTGCCTCCTCGAAGACGTCGTCGAAGATGGCTTGGACGACAACGACCCCTTTTTCTTGGTAAAAAGGCTTGTGTTCTTCTTCCACATATTTGTTGCACTCTCCTCTCTAATATAATCACGGGGTTTTCAACTGGTAACAAGGCACACAAAATTTATTTCGGAGTATGGACTTTAAGTGGAATTAGGATGTGTTTTGATGGGTGAAACAAACTTGGGATGGATGGCTAAGTCTAAGGTGGTTCTGCACACAAACAGAGAGCTGGATAAGCTGCTTACCTGCCGAAGGGGTGCACCGAGGGTGCTTAAATAAGGGGAGGCCGACCGGCCTGGGTGGCCACGTGCCCTCCCTGGCTTCGGTTTTTTCCAGCACACTCATCTTCACTTTGTGACCTTTGTGTCCGCAACTCCACGGGTTCCACCGCTCAAACTCTGTCATCCACTCCTTTGCTTGCATTATTGGTCCTTCCACTTGATGTCTTTTTTTGAGTCATGTCCATGCTTCTTTGCTTCACATGCCTCCATCATTTTTCTGCAAAACAAGGCTTGCTGCCCTCCCATGCTTGTCCTTTGCATGTGGCTTTGATGAAAGTTGTTGGAAGAGCATCCTGTGATGCATCATGGTTCATGCATGATTTGTTTAACTAGATTGCCTCCCTCTAACCATGTCTTAACGCTAAGCACTCCTCTAATTTCGAAAATTTAAAATAAACTCAGAGCTATAGATGAGCTCAAGCATAAATTTAGAAAAGTTTTTAAAGCTTTTAAAAAAGATGTAAGTCGAAAATATTTTCCGACTACTTTTATGCTGGCCTCACCGGTATTGTTTGCCTTCATTAGTTGAGAGGAAAATTTTCCCGACTTGATCATGGGGGAATAGGTTTAGGTTCTAATTTTAGCTAAATGAGAGAGATTTTGAATGAAATAAAATTTAATGAGGCTTATAAAAATTCTAATCTTAAAGAAACCAAGGACATAGACTTTTAAACCAACCAAAAAAATCAAGTTTCTATGTTCACGCAAGTCCTACCACGTCCTGACATTTAAATAACATCTAGGTACAAGTCGTGGCTCTACTCGTGTGTTTTTAGCATGTAAAACAAGTCAACCATAACATCATAAAGAGGATGAAAGGTTGAGATAGGTTCTAAATTTTTTTGGTATTGGTTTCTCGAAAAGAAGCAAATAACACATAGGATGGTTCATGTAAAAGGGTTTATGATCCAAACAAAACATCCAACCAAGAATTATGTCTCTAATATTGTTCAACCACTCTAAGTCTAATGTCTTGCGTAGTAAATTTCAAAACTATCTTACTTGAAAAGACTCAAAAAATCTTGAATCGGGTTATCCTCCCGGTAGCTTATTCTTGACTCGACGTAATGGGTTGCCTCCCGCCTAGCGCTTCGTTTATAGTCCACGACTAGACTTCTTCTCTTGATTACTTCGGATCAACGCTCTTTGCAGGTGTTGCAATCTTGGGTACCCACTTCCGCACCATCTTGGGTGTGGGCTTATTCTCCAGCTTAGTCATCTTTTTGGTCTTCACAGGCGGCTTTTGTTCCTTTATTTTCACAGGGGTTTTTGGTGGGTGTCACGTATGAGTTTCTTGTGCCTCTTTGGCTGGTGACTTTGCCCCCAAATCTCTTTTAAATCGGACTCGATTTGGTGGTTTTTCGAGTTGGGCGAGTTCTTGGCCTAGAGAGGCGATTTCGTCGATTCCTCTTGATTGTGAGCGACTCGGGTCGATTCCTTTGAGGTAGAGGTTGCCCAGGAGGTAACCCAGCTAATCCCGAAGTATCGCTGCAATCTGTGCAGTGATTCGGGAGATCGGGCTTGAGGAAGTTAGGGTTTGACCCGCGGGCTGTTTTTCTGGGAGAGGCAGTCTAACCGCCTGGAGGGGCCGGTCTAACCGCCCCTGGTGTTTCCAGGTCGAAGTTTTGTTTCGCTGGATTTTCCTCTATGAGTTTGTTCTCCTTGATCAGAGGAGCGTCTGGGTGAAATTTGGGCTCGTTCTCGTGCTGTTTGCTAGGAGTTCTTGTTTGGAGTTCGTTGCTGGGTACAAGAGGTTCGACCGCCCCTGGTAGCCGGTCTAACCGTCCCTAGGCCCCTGGGTGGAGTTTTGGTTTTCACCAAGATTTTCTGGTAGCTAGCATGGCCTTGACCAGAGATCTTTGTTGGTGAAACCGTGGTGTGTTTTGGTGCTCGGAAGAGGGGTTTCGGAGGATTTCTTGGTTACCAGGTGGAGGCGGTCTAACCGCCCCCTATACCCGGTCTAACCGCCCCCCTCTGGTTAGCCAGCTTTCGAGTTGTTTCTGCTGTCGTTGGTGCGTGTGTGTTGTGGTTGCTTGGTAGAGTTTGTTCCTAGGACCGGTTGCACTCCGGTGGCTACGTGGTTTTGGCAAACGTGTGATTTCGGGGGTCCAACCGAGCTAGTTCGTCTTGTCGGAGTTTCAATCTCCCTCAAGAAGAATTTTTGTCGGCTCCCATTCACCCCCTCTCCGGTCGCCTAATCGGTCCTTCAAGTGGTATCAGAGCCGGTTCGGGTCTTTGTTGACTCTAACCAGTCTAAGATCCAAGGATGGCGTACCAGGAACGGGGTTCGGGTCCTCCACACTTCGATGGCAAGAACTACCAGATGTGGAGTAAGCGGATGGGTGTGTTCCTCCGCGGAAAGGGTCAGATCCTTTGGGATGTCACGGTGGACACAGGCTATGTCCAGCCGATGGATTTCCTTGCTCCAGGATCGAGGGATAGGTTCGACGCCAACAACAACGCGGTCGACTACTTATTTCATGCTCTGTGTCAGCCTGAGTTCGATCGGGTGCACACCGAGCACTTGGCTTGTAGAATTTGGACGGTGCTGAAGGAGGCTCATGTTGGGAATGCCCGTGTTCGAGCACGGATGTATGCGACCTACGGAGAGAGTACGAGAACTTCACTCATCTCCCCGGTGAGTCCATCGATGCCTTGTTTCAGAGGTTCACGGTGGTTGTGAACAACATGAGGGCCAATGTGGACGTGCTCCCATACGATGATCATGATAGAGCGGTCAAGCTCTTACACTCTTTGGATCGTACAATATGGGGCGAAAAGTTCGAGGCCATTGTGGAGTCGGAGAAGTATGACACTCTGACAGTGAACGAGCTGTTCTCGAAGCTCAAGTCGGCTGAGGTGGATAGGGGCATGACTGCCAAGCTCGAGGGTCCGACTGATTCCCATAGTCTCACCCTCGTTGGTGGATCGAAAGGAAAGGATAACACTAACCCATACACCAGGATGTTCTCTTTTTCCTCTTTGATGTCTATGCCAGATGAGGAGTTCGACGTGCTTGGAGATGACGAGCTGGCGCTCCTGACGAGGCGGTTCGAGAGGCTGCACGAGAACCGAGTGAACATGAGGAGGAACACGAGGACATGCTTCCCAGTGCGGGAAGCCAGGACGCTTCATCGCCGACTGCCCAGAGAAGGTCGAGAACAAGGACGGCTACAAGCACAAGCCGAGGAACGATGGCAAGTACCGGTCGAGGCGTGACCACAAGAGCAAGTACAAGAACAAGCACAAGGACCAGCGACGATCGAGAAAGAAGGAAAGCCAAGGCAAGGCCCGAGCGATGGTTGGAGCGAGCGACGTCGACTCCATTTCCGCGTAATCCACCTCGAGCTCGAGCAGCAGTGAGGATGAAGGTGACCGTCGCAAGAACAAGTAGTCGTCCAAGAACCTGAGCGGGCTGAGCTACTTCGCGAGAGACGGCTTCTGCACCATGGCGCTGAGCTCCGGCAGCAAGAAGAGCACACAGCGCGACTCGGACTCTGAGTCTGATGACGAGGTGCGTGATGAGCTTCCCTTGTTGCACCAGGAGAATGAACGGCTCGATACTTTGCTTGATAATTGTGATGACATGCTTAGAGAGGCAAAGAAAATAAGAAAAGAGCTTAGGGCTTCACTCGAGGATGCTAGGACTAGAGTGGCTGAGCTAGAGACACAGGTGCTTGATAGCAAGCTTGAGATTGATTCTCTTAAGGCTAGCCCTGTTGTTTCGGATGAGGTTGATTGTGCTGATTGCTCCATATTTATTGCTAATCTTGCTTTGTTTAAGGAGAAGCATACCTCCAAGTGTGAGGAACTAGATGTGCTTAGGGTTGAAGTGGCTGAGCTTAAGTCTAGATCTGCTTTGCTAGGTGCTTGCACTTCTTGCCCTGTTTTGCATGCTAAGATCGATGAGATGCATTGCTACACTAGTTCTCTTGAGGCTAAATTGAAGGAACCCATGCCTACATCATGCTCTACCTATGAAATGCATGCTTTGAAAAATTTGGAACTTGCACATTATGTTGATCGGTTGCAGGATGAGAATGATGACTTGAGAAAGTTGATGGGTTGGTTGTCTGGTCATGAGCCTCAGTTGAGGATGATGATCGAGGCATTTAAGAGGCAGGATGGTGAGGGACTCGGGGCAAACAAGGTTGGTGAGGGAAGTGGAGAGAATATCCCAGAGCCACCAAAAACCCACCACAAAAATGATTTCCCTCCAAAACCCAACCATCTTAGGAACCGACTAGACACAACCCCAGGTCCACCCATATTTCCTACACCCACAAATGATCTCCAAAAGCCTATCAAGTTTGTGAGCACTTTCGGGAAAGTGTTCTTTGGGAAAGAGAGTGAGAAGGCTAGTGAGGAGAAATCAGTGGAGGAGTTGAGTGGAGAGAAACCAAGTGAGCAGCCCCAATCCAAGCCTAAGCCTGAGCTTGTGAGGTTCCGTTGTGTCTATTGTGGGAAAGAATGTCACAAGGATGAGTTTTGCTTCAAGAGGAAGCGGGAAGAGAGGATGGCAAGGGAGTGGGAGAACAAGGATAGGTACAACCCTTCCCATGGTGTACCTAAGCCTCGTATGCCACTGCCCAGGGTAAAGCTGTGGTGAGAAGTGTTCCGGCATGGGGAGATGCGAGTTCCCGCAGCCGAGGAGCAGTTCTGGAGGGGGTGGTCAGACCGGGCCTGCCCAGAGGGGGGCGGTTAGACCGGCCTTGCTAGGCGGTTCCACTGCCCCCCAGAATTCTGGGCGGAGTGGTTTTCGAGGTGGTGAGTCGAGAGGTTTCAGGTCTGGAGGTGGAGTTGCACTCATCAAGGGGGAGATTGAGGACCATGTGTGGTTCGAGGACCGGTGGATGGTCGCTTCCTTGTGTGATGAGTGATTGACAACGTTGTGTGGGCGATTATTGGCTAAGTATTGCATGTGCGAGGTTGCGGCTTGACTCGTGTTGGTGCGGGTGAAGAACGGGCGCAAAAGGTTGTTGCGGTGTGGCCTCCGGTGTGGAGAAGACAAGTAGGCTTCGTTTGAGGGACCCGGTGGCCGGTGGGGGTCAAGTGCGGGCCGCATGGTGGCATGAACAGCAAGATGAAGTCGTGGACGGTTTCTTGGTAGAGCCTCAAAACCAAGGTCGAGCCGGGACTACGTGGGAGCCGAGTCATGAGTGGATATTGGCGGAGGCTACACCGAGTTCGCGGGGTTTGCAGTGGTTCACATGAAACCACTAGGTTACTCGGTTGAGCCACAAAACCGAGGCCGGAGACTCGACGAGGAGGTGCGGTCACCCAGGCTGGTTCAACCGCCCAGGAGGGGCGGTCAGACCGCCAGGGTCCGGTTAGATCTCTCGGGCCGGTCTAACCGCCCAGGGGGGGCGGTCTGACCGCCCTGGCCGCCGGCGCCGAGATGCCTCGAAGCGGAGGACACGCGTCGCGATCGCAAGGCTTGCGTCGAGGCTAAGCAGGTTGCGGTCGCCGGGCATCCGTCCGATGAAGAAATTCCGAAGATTTCCAAATCCGCCCTTGAGGGGCTTGTATCCCTAGTTATTAGTTAATGGTAGTTTAGTCTTTTGGGTGCCTCCATATATACTCATTGAATGGGTGGATGGCAGCCAACTCTTGGAACCCTAGCTCATTTATTTTTCCATTTTCGTTCTCCTTTTTCCTAGTTTTTCCTAGGACTAGCTTGAGAGCTTCATGTGAGATGTAGAGAGAGGGATGGATGTTTGGGTGGCAAGCTAGACCTTGTACGAATCTTTCATGGTATGTATAGATGGTTCGGCGTTGTTCCTCATGGTGGTTTTCCCGTCTCTTTTGATGTGATTTTCGGAGCTCTTTGTTGGTGGTGTTTTGAGAACGATTTCTTGGGGTTTTTGGTGGGTGTCACGTATGAGGTTCTTGTGCCTCTTTGGCTGGTGACTTTGCCACCAAATCTCCTTTGAATCGGACTCGATTTGGTGGTTTTTCGAGTTGGGCGAGTTCTTGACCTAGAGAGGCGATTTCATCGATTCCTCTTGATTGTGAGCGACTCAGGTCGATTCCTTTGAGGTAGAGGATGCCCAGGAGGTAACCCAGCTAATCCCGAAGTTTTGCTGCAATCTGTGGAGTGATTCGGGAGATCAAGCGCGAGGAAGTTAGGGTTTGACCCGCGGGCTGTGTTTTTGGGAGAGGCGGTCTAACCGCCTGGAGGGGCCGGTCTAACCGCCCCTGGTGTTTCCAGGTCGAAGTTTTGTTTCGCTGGATTTTCCTCTGTAAGTTTGTTCGCCTTGATCAGAGGAGCGTCTGGGTGAAATTTGGGCTCGTTCTCGTGCTGTTTGCTAGGAGTTCTTGTTTGGAGTTCGTTGCTGGGTACATGAGGTTAGACCGCCCCTGGTAGCCGGTCTAACCACCCCTAGGCCCCTGGGTGGAGTTTTGGTTTTCGCCAAGATTTTCTGGTAGCTAGCATGGCCTTGACCAGAGATCTTTGTTGGTGAACCGTGGTGTGTTTTGGTGCTCGGAAGAGGGGTTTCGGAGGATTTCTTGGTTACCGAGGTGGAGGCGGTCTAACCGCCCCCTGTGCCGGTCTAACCGCCCCCTGCGGTTGGCCGGCTTTCGAGTTGTTTCCGTTGTCGTTGGTGCGTGTGTGTTGTGGTTGCTGGTAGAGTTTGTTCCTAAGACCAGTAGCACTCCAGTGGTTACGTGGTTTTGGCAAACGGAAGGTAGAAGTGCGGAGCTTTTGATTTCGGTGGTCCGACCGAGCTAGTTCGTCTTGTCGGAGTTTCAATCTCCCTCAAGAAGAATTTTTATCGGCTCCCATTCACTCCCCCCCTCTCTGGTCACCTAATCGGTCCTTCAGAATCGTCGGGCATCCGGGGTCTTTTTGCTTCTCTAGTCCATTGCAATAGCGACACTACATTGCTCAGACATCCTGACATGATCTACCCCGAGTGTTGCTATCTCATATTTGTTTGCAAGAATATATTTGAAGTAAGGAGAATATGTAGGAACTTGAAGGACATCCAATAACGGAATGTTGATGCTTAACCTACACACAACCTCCATAAAGTTCTCATAATGATTGTCAAGATTACCTCGGAAGTAGCGTGGCTTGAGTTGCGGTATCTTCGTGTCTTCTTCCGGCATCTCAAACTCAGGCTCTTTGGTGACGATCTCGGTAACTTCCTCCTTTGCAAATCCCTCCATCTCGGCGGATGGTTTAGGCTTCCTTGCTGCTGCGGAACGTTCCAGATCTTCGGTCTCCTTACCCGAATGGCCTTCGCCATTTCGGGACCTTGAGATTGTCTCTGAAACTTCCCTTCATTAGTGAATAGGCGCCCGGCAAGTTGTCCCACTTGCGTCTCGAGCATCTTCATGATGTTGAACATATGATGGTTGGAGTTTCAGACCTCCATCACTTTGATATCGATGTTCTCCAACACCTTGTCTATGGCTTTGAACTTGGTGACAGTGACCTTGTTGATCTTAGCTTGCTCGTCCATGAAGTCCTTCAATTGTATACGAAGCGGAACCGAATTCCGGATTGATGAGCTTGCATTAAATTGAGGTCTACCTTGCCCGTAGTGGAAGTTCGGCAAATCCCCCTTCCTCATGTAGTCTAGCAACTTGGCTTCCTCCGAACAATCCTTCTGGACATGGCCATATTTTCTGCACTCTTCACATGTGGATCTTGCTTCGACAACCTTTAAGTTTTGATACTCTTTCTTTTCTAGCTCCATCTTCTCCAACCTCCGCATAAGAGAATCAGTCTTGTCTTCGAGTATGTGAGGACCATGTGTGGTTCGAGGACCGGTGTATGGTCGCTTCCTTATGTGATGAGTGATTGACAACGTTGTGTGGACTGATTCTTGGCTAAGTATTGCAGGTGCAGGTTGCGGCTTGACTGGTGTTGGTGCAGGTGAAGAACAAGCACGAAAGGTCGTCGCCGGTGAGGCCTCCAGGTGTGGAGAAGACAAGTAGGCTTCGTTCGAGGGACCCGGTGGCCAGCAGGGTCAAGTGCGGGCCGCATGGTGGCATGAACAGTAAGATGAAGTTGTGGACGGTTTCTTGGTTGAGCCTCAAAAGCAAGGTCGAGCCGGGACTACGTGGGAGCCGAGTCATGAGTGGAGATTGGTGGTGGCTACACCGAGTTCGCGGGGTTTCCGGTGGTTCACCAGAAAACCACTGGATTCCTTGGTTGATCCACAAAGCCAAGACCGGAGAACTGAAGACGGAGATGCAGCAGCTCGAGACCGGTCTGACCGGTGTGCGACGACGTAGTCCAGAGACTTCGAAGCAGAGGACATGCGTCGGGATTGCATGGTTGCGTCGAGGCTACGCAGGGTGCGGTCGCCGGGCATCCGTCCGATGGAGAAGACATGAAGACTTCCAAATCCGCCCTTGAGGGGCTTGTATCCCTAGTTACTAGGAAAGGGCATTTTAGACTTTTGGTTGCCTCCATATAACACAAGTGGTGAGAGGATGACAGCTAAGCCTTGGAATCCTAGTTCATTTGCTTTCCTATTTTCTTAGGATTTCCATAGGACTAGCTTGATAGCTCCATGGTGAGATCTTGTTGAGAGGGTTGGATGAGCGGGCGGCAAGCTAGATCTTGTATGAACCTTTGTTGCATGTATAGATGATTCGGCGTGGTTCCTCAAGGTTTGGATGTGTTGTTCCCGGTTGTTCTTGGTGATGATTTTCGGAGCCCTCTCTTGGTGTTTTCTTTGGGTTGTTTTCGGGACCTTTCTCTTGGGGATTTGATGGGGGATATTTGTGGGAACCCTTCGTGGTTCTTTGGGCTGTGATTCCTCTCCCAAATCCGTGAGTAAAGGGGCTCGATTTTGCGGTTTTCCGAGTTCTAGGGTTAGAGGTGTTCTTGGCGGGATTTCTTCGATTCCTCCTTTTTGGACGAGTTTTGGTGGGATTAAACTTGGCTATGGACTCCTCATGAGGTGTTCCTAATATCCCTAAAGTCTTGTTCAATTCTGTGGAGCAATTCGGGAGATCGAGGTTTGGATTTGGAGGAGTTGACCTGCGGGTGCTATTTATCCCGAGCTACCCAGGCTACACCGGTCTGACTGGTGCTTTTGATAGGTCTGACCGGTGCAACCCTCGGTGGGTTCTTGCTCGGGTGAACGTCTGGGTGTGTTCGCTTTTGTCCAGTGTAGGGGTTGTTCCGAGTTTGGGCCTGTTTGGTGCCCTGGGGGCTTTCAGGTTGTGACCGGTCTAACCGGTGTGTCTCACCGGTCTGACCGGTGTGGAGCCACTTAGTGAAAGTTGCCTAGTTTCACCAGCAGGGACCGGTCTGACCGATGGTGCTCACCGGTCTGACCGGTGTTGGTCAGTGGACTCGAGGTTTGGTGTTCCGCTGCGTTCTCGGGTCGAAAGAGTGTGTGTGTTGGTTCCTAGGTACAGTGGCACTCCAGTGGCTACGTGGGCTTGGCCAACTTGGGTAGTGAGTCGGAGACGTGTGTTGGAAGCCGTGTTCATCTTGTTGGAGTTTCTATCTCCTTCGAGAAGAATTTTTATCGGCTCCCACTCACTCCCCCCTCTCTGGTTCACCGTATCGGTCCTTCAAGTGGTATCAGAGCCCGTTCGGGTCTTTATTGACTCTAACCAGTCTAAGATCCAAGGATGGCGTACTAGGAACGGGGTTCGGGTCCTCCACACTTCGATGGCAAGAACTACCAGATGTGGAGTAAGCGGATGGGTGCGTTCCTCCGCAGAAAGGGTCAGATCCTTTGGGATGTCACGGTGGACACAAGCTATGTCCAGCCGATGGACTTCCTTGCTCCAGGATCGAGGGACAGATTCAACGCCAACAACAAGGCGGTCGACTACTTGTTTCGTGCTTTGTGTCAGCCTGAGTTCAACCGGGTGCACACCGAGCACTTGGCTTGTAGAATTTGGACGGTGCTGAAGGAGGCTCATGTTGGGAATGCCCAGGTTCAGGCACGGATGTATGCGACCTACCGGAGAGAGTACGAGAACTTCACTCATCTCCCTGGTGAGTCCATCGATGCCTTGTTTCAGAGGTTCACGGTGATCATGAACAACATGAGGGCCAATGTGGACGTGCTCCCGTATGATGATCATGATAGAGAGGTCAAGCTCTTACACTCTTTGGATCGTACGATTTGGGGCGGAAAGTTCGAGGCCATTGTGGAGTCAGAGAAGTATGACACTCTGACGGTGAATGAGCTGTTCTCGAAGCTCAAGTCGGCTGAGGTGGATAGGGGCATGACTCCCAAGCTCGAGGGTCCGACTGATTCCCATAATCTTGCCCTCGTTGGTGGTTCGAAAGGAAAGGCTAACACTAACCCATCCACCAGGATGTTCTCTTTGTCCTCCTTGATGTCTATGCCAGATGAGGAGTTCGGCGTGCTTGGAGAGGACGAGCTGGCGCTCCTAACGAGGCGATTCGAGAGGCTGCACGAGAACCGAGTGAACATGAGGAGGAACAGGAGGACATGCTTCCAGTGCGGCAAGCCAGGACACTTCGTCGCCGACTGCCCGGAGAAGGTTGAGAACAAGGACGACTATAAGCACAAGTCGAGGATGGATGGCAAGTACCGGTCGAGGTGCGACCATAAGAGCAAGGACAAGAACATGTACAAGGACGAGCGATGATCGAGGAAGAAGGAGAGCCGAGGCAAGGCCCGAGCGATGGTTGGAGCGAGCGACGTCGACTCCAGTTCCGCGTACTCCACCTCGAGCTCGAGCAGCAGTGAAGATGAAGGTGATCGTCGCAAGAACAAGAAGTCGTCCAAGAACCTAAGTGGGCTGAGCTGCTTCACGAGAGATGTCTTCTACACCATGGCACTGAGCTCCGGCAGCAAGAAGAGCACACAGAGAGACTCGGACTCTAAGTCCAACGACGAGGTGCGTGATGAACTTCCCTTCTTGCGCCAGGAGAATGAGAGGGTTGGCACTTTGCTTGATAATCGTGATGACATGCTTAGAGAGGCCAAGAAAATGAGAAAAGAGCTTAGGGCTTCACTCGAGGATGCTAGGACTAGAGTGGCTGAGCTAGAGACACAGGTGCTTGATAGCAAGCTTGAGATTGATTCCCTTAAGGCTAGCCCCGTTGTTTCGGATGAGGTTGATTGTGCTGATTGCTCCATCTTTCTTGCTGATCTTGCTTTGTTTAAGGAGAAGCATGCCTCCAAGTGTGAGGAACTAGATGTGCTTAGGGTTGAAGTGGCTGAGCTTAAGTCTAGACCTGCTTTGCTAGGTGCTTGCACTTCTTGCCCTATTTTGCATGCTAAGATTGATGAGATGCATGCTTACACTAGTTCTCTTGAGGCTAAGTTGAAGGAACCCATGCCTACATCATGCTCTACCTGTGAAATGCATGCTTTTAAAATTTTGGAACTTGCACATTATGTTGATCGTCTGCAGGATGAGAATGATGAGTTGAGAAAGTTGATGGGTTGGTTGTCTGGTCATGAGCCTCAGTTGAGGATGATGATCGAGGCATTTAAGAGGCAGGATGGTGAGGGACTTGGGGCAAACAACTTTGGTGAGGGAAGTGGAGAGAATATCCTAGAGCCACCAAAAACCCACCACAAAAATGATTTCCCTCCAAAACGTAACCATCTTAGGAACCGACTAGACACAACTCCAGCTCCACCCGTGTTTCCTACACCCACAAATGATCTACAAAAGCCTATCAAGTTTGTGAGCACTTCCGGGAAAGTGTTCTTTGGGAAAGAAAGTGAGAAGGCTAGTGAGGGGAAACTGGTGGAGAAGTTGAGTGGAGAGAAACCAAGTGAGCAGCCACAACCCAAGCCTAAGCCTAAGCTTGTGAGGTTCCATTGTGGCTGTTGTGGGAGATATGGCCATAAGGATGAGTTTTGCTTTAAGAGGAAGCGAGAAGAGAGAATGGCGAAGGAGTGGGCTAACAAGGACAAGTACCACCTTTCCAATGGTGTACTTGCGCCTCGTGTGCAGACGCCTAGGGCCAAGGCGAGTGTGAGGACAGTTCCGGCTTGGGGAGAGTGGAAGGCTGTTGGAGGTGCTGCTGCCCAGGTCACACCGGTCAGACCGGTGTGGGGCACCGGTCAGACCGGTGCAGACCTGGACAGGCAGCAGTTTGGGTTTCGTGCTCGTGCAGGTACGTGGGTTGTTTCTGGAGGTCGTGGTTCTGGTGGTTGGGCTGGAGAGTTTGCAGGTGGTCAGGCTGCTAGGCATTCTCCCCCTCGAGTTCACTACGGGGTTGGGAGGAGTCGTAGCTTTGAGAAGTATAGGAGGGACGATCCACGAGCTCGCTTTCATGGTTTTGGTCCTCCTCCAGGCAGAGAGGGGTGGTTCGCTCAGGGTGGTTACCATGGTGGTGTTCGTGGAGGTAGCTTTGTTAGGAGAGATGGTTTGGTTTGTGCTAACCCCACTTTCGAGCAAATGGCTCGGCACTGGTTTTACTCTTTTGGTACTAACCCCAGTCCTGAGTCGTTTGTTCGCTCACATGCTCATTTTTGAATTTCAGGTGGGAGACTTGAAGAACATTTGGTTGATTGACTCCGGTTGCTCGAGGCATATGACCGGAGCGGGGGGGTGGTTCTCAAGTCCCGTCCGGTGGTGACAAAGAGGTACATCACTTTTGGGGACAATGGGCGTGGACATGTGCTTTCAGAAGGTGAGATTAAGGCGAGTGACAAGATCACTCTGAGGCGTGTTGCTCTTGTTCAATCGGCGGGGTACAATACGCTTTACGTGTCCCGGTTGTTGGATGAGGGCTTTGAGGTGTTGTTTCGGCCGGTGGTTCTCGGATTTTGGACTCTCGACGGGACCTTGTCCGTATGGTCGTTCCCGAGGGTCGGGTGTTTCGTGCTGATTTTTCTCAGTCTTCGGGTGTGGAGCGTTGTTTCTTGGCTGGTTCTTCGAGTGAGTTGTGGAAGTGGCATAGGAAGTTGGGTCACTTGAGCTTTGACCTTTTGTCTCACTTGAGTAAACTCAGTTTGCTCTGAGGATTGCCACGGTTCAGGCTTGAGAAAGAGTTGGTTTGTGCGCCGTGTAGGCATGCCAAGATGGTAGCCTGTTCTCACCCGCCTCTCACCGGTGTGATGACTGAGCGTCCATGCGAGCTGCTCCATATGGACCTTGTTGGCCCAGCTCGTGTGCGATCTGCGGGTGGGAAGTGGTATGTCCTTGTTGTGGTGGACGACTACTCTTGGTATGTGTGGGTGTTCTTTCTCGAGGATAAGGGGGAGACGTTTGGTTTTGTTCGAGATCTAGTCTTGAGGTTGAGAAACGAGAGGCACGGAGATGCCATACGAGCTATCCACAGTGATAATGGCTCGGAATTCAGAAACTCTCATTTTGAAGCCTTTTGCCATGACTTGGGTCCTGAGCACCAGTTTTCGAGTCCGTATACGCCTCCCAGAATGGCGTGGTGGAAAGGAAGAACAGGACCTTGTGCGAGATGGCTCGGACGATGCTTGATGAGCATAGGACTCCGAGGAGGTATTGGGCTGGGGCGGTGAATATCATGTGCTATGTGTCGAACAGGATCTACCTCGGAGTGCACAAGAAGAAAACATGCTATGAGTTGATGCTTGGTCGCGCACCCAAGGTGAGTCACTTCCATGTCTTTGGTTGCAAGTGTTTCATTCTGAAGAAAGGCAGGAAGTTGGATAAGTTTAAGGCTAGGTCTGTCGATGGTATTTTCTTTGGTTATGCATCTCATTCTAGAGCATATCGTGTGCTCAATCTTGAAACTAACCAAATCGTGGAGACTTGCGAGGTAACCTTCGACGAGACAGAGCCACGTAGTCCGCTTGTCTCTAAGTGTGCAGGTGATGATGAGCTTGGCGAGGAGATCTTTCAGGGGGAGGAGCATGAACATGGAGACGATGATGATGGCGGTGTGGTGCCCCCGGCCGAACATGTACCCACTACTTCGACTACGGTGGTGGACGGACCCTCTCCTACACCTACGACGACAAATCAAGAACGAGGAGAAGATGATGTTGAGGGAGAGGTAGCATCGAGGCGAGAACCTCCCCGGCGAGTACAAGTGGATCACCCAGCTTCGAGGATCATCGGCGACATGAATGAACGCACTACACGGTCGAGGGTTCGGAACAATTCTCATTTTGCTCATGCTGCGTTTGTTGCTACTTTTGAGCCCAAAGACATTGGACATGCACTTTCTGATCACAATTGGGTTAATTCGATGCATGAGGAGTTGGAGAACTTTGAGAGGAATCAGGTTTGGGAATTGGTTGACCCTCCCCCAGGGTGTAAGCCGATTGGTACAAAGTGGGTGTGGAAGAACAAAGAGGGAGAGAAAGGTGAAGTTGTGAGAAACAAGTCGAGGCTTGTCGCTTAGGGGTTCAGTCAGAAGGACGGGATTGACTACGAGGAGACCTTTGCTCCCGTAGCCCGTTTGGAGGCGATTAGGATCCTTCTAGCCTTTTCCGTGGCTAAAGGGTTCAAGTTGCACCAAATGGATGTGAAGAGTGCTTTTCTGAATGGTGTGTTGGAGGAAGAAGTGTATGTGAGGCAACCTCCAGGGTTTGAGAATGAGAAGTACCCCCACCGGGTGTACAAGTTGAGGAAGGCGTTGTATGGGTTGAAGCAGGTGCCTAGAGCTTGGTATGGTAGGTTGAGGGGGCTCTTGTTTGAGAGAGGTTTTGAGATGGGGAAGGTCAATCAAACCTTGTTTTTGCTGAGGCAGGGCAGAGATATCCTGATTGTGCAGGTGTACGTGGATGATATTGTCTTTGGTGGCTCGTCTAACTCTCTTGTTGCAAGGTTTGCAGATGATATGAGCAGGGAATTTGAGATGACCACGATGGGCGAGTTGCAGTTCTTCCTCGGGCCACAAATCAAACAATCAAAGGAAGGAACATTTGTGCACCAGGCTAAGTACACCAAGGACATTGTGCGGAAGTTCAAGATGGAGGACTCCAAGGCTATGACGACGCCGATGAGTACGACTACAACTCTTGATGTGGACGACGAAGGTGAACACGTGGACCAGAAGGAGTACCGGAGCATGATCCGGTCACTCCTCTACTTGACGGCGACAAGGCCAAACATCCAGTTCTCGGTGTGTCTGTGTGCTCGTTTTCAAGCGTCTCCGAGGACTTCGCATCGACAAGCGGTGAAGCAAATTTTCAGGTACTTGCATCACACTCCCGACTTCGGCCTTTGGTATTCTGCGTCCTCTTCTTTGGCTCTTCATGGTTTTTCAGACGCGGATTTTGCCGGGTGTCGGTTGGATAGGAAGTCCACCTCTGGGACTTGCCAGTTTTTGGGTTCTTTTTTGGTGTCTTGGTCTTCCCGCAAACAATCGAGTGTTGCTCAATCCACTACGGAGGCAGAGTATGTTGCCGCTGCTAGTTGTTGCTCTCAGCTCCTTTGGATTTCATACACCATGAGTGACTTTGGTGAGGAGTATACCCATGTCCCACTTTAATGTGATAGCACCAGTGCCATAAGTGTTGCAAAGAACCCAGTGCTCCATTCCAAAACCAAGCACACAGAAGTGAGGTACCATTTTCTGAGAGACAACGTAGAGAAAGGAAAGATAGCTTTGATCCATGTACCCACACATGACCAACTAGCCGATATTTTCACCAAACCCCTAGATCAAGCAACTTTCACTCGTTTGCGGGGGGAACTTGGTGTGTGTTTGATTTCTTGAGTTGGGTGTGTGGGAGCTCCTTTGTAGCATATGTATAGCTACCTTTGTGCATTTCTTGCATTTGACATGCATATGTAACATGATGTATAGGCATCCTTTTATCTTAGATTGCACGCACTTCGTATCATATGCATTGGTTAGGAAAAGCTTCTCTCATATACATTGTTCACCATGGAATGAGATATATGTCTTTGTGAGCTTGTTTGGTATGCTATGGTTAGTTTGGCTTAGCTCTTGATGATCTTGATGAATAATCCATGGTTGATAGCTATGTTTTTTAAAATGTCACATGTATGCTCTCTCATGTGTAAATGCCTTTATATGATCTTGACATGTTTAGTGGCTTGGCTATGCTTAATTTGTGGTTGAATAGCTAGTTTATTGATCATATGGGGCCAAAGGCTCATTTGCCATTATGAATGTTTAGCCCTCTTGCTTCGTCTTGTGGAGGGGCCTAAGTTCCTTTTTGTCGCAAAGACATTTCATGTACCAATTATAAATCTGAAAATGAAATGAAAAATGCTAGGAAAATGTGCTCCCATGTCATATGTGCTGAATTTAATTTGCTTTGGGTGCTAAACCGTTGCATGATGTCTACCAATGAGAAGTCTCATACATAGAAGTAGGCACATGGCTCGGTGGCTTTAACATGACATGAGGTGCTTGTGGGTGTTTGTGATGGTCTTATGATTAGAATGGCTGTCCTAGCATGAAGTTTGTGTGGCTTTGCCATTTTGACATGCCTTGATCATGTTTAGGACTTCGCTCATGAGAGGCAAGTTTTTCGCAAAATTGCCCAAATCCATCTTAGCTTCGTCCAATGGTTGTGAAACTTGGTGATCATGTAGTTGAGATCGATACGAAGCCGTAGAGTATCTAACTTGCTCATTTGGACATGTGTAGCATTCTTTGTTGAATTTTGTCTACTTGAGAAGCTCTAGGTTGAAAGTTTTACACTTTTGGCTTGATTCATGCATTGCCAACAAGGGGGAGAAGTTTGAGCTTGAAATGGCTTGCCGGATGCATTTAGAAGGTTTTCAGGTGGTTTTGAGCCATTTCTGGGCTCTGGTGTGCACCGGTCTGACCGGTCGAGGTCACCGGTCTGACCGGTGTGAGTGCTGATCCTGTGCACATCTTAGGCACCGGTCTGACCGGTGGTGATGACCGGTCTGACCGGTGTGAGCTGAAGTTGCTGCAGTTGCCCTTTTTTTAGCTGGTTTGCATGCATTCGTCCAGGGGGAGGTGCATTGGTTCAGGGGGAGCTTGCATGTGTGCAGGGGGAGCTCTTTGTGGCTTTTCGAGCTTTGATTCAGTGGTTTAAGCTCTTTGTTTGAGCTTTGCTTTGTCTCGGATGTGTCGAGCCGTTGCCCTTGCCTAAGGGGTCCGAGACTTGTCTTCTTCAAGTGATCTTGCTCTTTGCCTTTGTTTGGTTTTCGATCGCTTGTTGGAGTTTCTTTTTGTTCGTTTCTTTTCTTTTTCTTTTCTCTCTTGTTACTTTCATGTGGGTGTTGTCAATGCTTTCATCAAGGGGGAGATTGAGGACAATGTGTGGTTCGAGGACCGGTGGATGGTCACTTCCTTTTGTGATGATTGATTGACAACGTTGTGTGGACTGATTCTTGGCTAAGTATTGCAGGTGCAGGTTGCGGCTTGACTGGTGTTGGTGCAGGTGAAGAACAAGCGCGAAAGGTCGTCGCCGGTGAGGCCTCCAGGTGTGGAGAAGACAAGTAGGCTGCGTTCGAGGGACCCGGTGGCCAGTAGGGTCAAGTGCGGGCCGCATGGTGGCATGAACAGCAAGATGAAGTCATGGACGGTTTCTTGGTTGAGCCTCAAAACCAAGGTCGAGCCGGGACTACGTGGGAGCCGAGTCATGAGTGGAGATTGGAGGAGGCTACACCGAGTTCGCGGGGTTTTCGGTGGTTCACCAGAAAACCACTGGATTCCTTGGTTGATCCACAAAGCCAAGACCGGAGAACCGAACACGGAGATGCAGCAGCTCAGACTGGTCTGGCCGGTGGGGAGCACCGGTCTGACCGGTGTGCGACGACGCAGTCCGGAGACTTCAAAGCGGAGGACACGCGTCGAGATCGCATGGCTTGCGTCGAGGCTACGCAGGGTGCGGTCGTCGGGCATCCGTCCGATGGAGAAGACATGAAGACTTCCAAATCCGCCCTTGAGAGGCTTGTATCCCTAGTTACTAGGAAAGGGCATTTTAGACTTTCGGTTGCCTCCATATAACCCAAGTGGTGAGAGGATGGCAGCAAAGCCTTGGAACCCTAGTTATTTGCTTTCCTATTATCCCTTCCTATTTTCTTAGGATTTCCATAGGACTAGCTTGAGAGCTTCATGGTGAGATCTTGTTGAGAGGGTTGGATGATCGGGCGGCAAGCTAGACCTTGTATGAACCTTTGTTGCATGTATAGACGATTCGGCGTAGTTCCTCAAGGTTTGGATGTGTTGTTCCCGGTTGTTCTTGGTGGTGATTTTCGGAGCCCTCTCTTGGTGTTTTCTTTGGGTTGTTTTCGGGACCTTTCTCTTGGGGATTTGATGGGGGATATTTGTGGGAACCCTTCGTGGTTCTTTGGGCTGTGATTCCTCTCCCAAATCCGTGAGTAAAGGGGCTCGATTTTGGGGTTTAATGAGTTCTACGGTTAGAGGTGTAATTGGCGGGATTTCTTCGATTCCTCCTTTTTGGACGAGTTCTGGTGGGATTAAACTTGGCTATGGACTCCTCATGAGGTGTTCCTAATATCCCCAAAGTCTTGTTCAAGTCCGTGGAGCGATTCGGGAGATCGAGGTTTGGATTTGGAGGAGTTGACCCGCGGGTGTTGTTCATCCCGAGCTGCCCAGGCTACACCGGTCTGACCGGTGCTCTTGACCGGTCTGACCGGTGCAACCCTCAGTGGGTTCTTGCTCGGGTGAACGTCTGGGTGTGTTCGCTGTTGTCCAGTGTAGGGGCTGTTTTGAGTTTGGGTCAGTTTCGAGGTCGGTTGGCCTGTTTGGTGCCTTGGGGGCTTTCAGGCTCTGACCGGTCTAACCGGTGTGTTTCACCGGTCTGACCGGTGTGGAGCCACTTAGTGAAAGTTGCCCAGTTTCACCAGCAGGGACCGGTCTGACCGGTGGTGCTCACCGGTCTCACCGGTGTTGGTCAGTGGACTCAAGGTTTGGTGTTCCGTTGCGTTCTCGGGTCGAAAGGGTGTGTGTGTTGGTTCCTAGGTCCAGTGGCACTCTAGTGGCTACGTGGGCTTGGCCAACTTGGGTAGTGAGTCGGAGACGTGTGTTGGAAGCCGTGTTCATCTTGTTGGAGTTTCTATCTCCTTCGAGAAGAATTTGTCCGTATCGGTCCTTCAGTATGTCTTCCTTCTCCACTTGCAAGACTCCTTTGACGTTCCCCGTGGGTTGAACCAGAAGTAAGCGTCCGGATGACGCCCATGTGTCATTGTCCGCGACCTTCTTGAATAGAGTGAAAGCTTGGGTCGGCGTAAGCTCGATGATGGATCCTCCCACCAATGCATCGATGATCGTCCTTGACGCCATGGTGAGTCCTTGGTAGAACTTTTGAACGATATCCTCCTTCGGGAACTTGTGATGTGGAACCGCCTGAGTGTACTCATTGAAGCACTCGAATGCCTCTGATATTGTCTTCGTAGGATATTGAGCAAAAGTAGCAATCTTATTACACAAACTTTGAGTTTTACCCGGTGAGTAGTATTCCTTCATGAAGGCCCTCATCAATGTGTTCCCAATTTTGCACCGTCTCCGCCAATTGAGAGTAGAACCATTATAAAGCCTTCCCAAGTAGCGAGAACAGAAAGAGCCTTGCCCTCATTTGATCTTGAGTCACCGCATCCATGTAGAATGTTTGACAAAGTTGGATGAACGTTTGGAGGTGAAGGTTCAGATCTTCTTTACCGGTGAAGGGTGAATGTTGCTCCATGCGGATTGTTGAGGTCTTGATTCCAAACGGCCTTCTGATCTCCGCGAGGTTCAAGATTGGTAGGTCGACGATGCCCGGGGTGCATAGCTCTCCAATCTTGCGCTCTTGCGGTTGTTCTCCCATCGGTGGAAGTCGGTTCTCCCTAGGACTTTGTGGTGGTGATTCCTTCAAAGATTACAACGATCCTTCGTCTTCCGCTTTCGAATCTACAAAATCCATCTTTTTAGCTTGTGCTTCGCGGCTCCTTAGCCTGTAAAGTTTTTCTGTATCATCCACAAAGTTATCGAGTTTGTTCGAGAGGTAGCCGTCCATCTCCTGTTAGGGTTAGTAATAAACAAAATATACACAAAACCAAAAATGAAAACAATTCTAAGAAAACTAGGGTTAGACAAACTAGGTTAGATTGATTTTAAGGATGATCAAAAGTTAGTAGATGCAAAAAGAAAACGAAAAGAAAACTGAAAAGTATACAAAAAGCAATAGAAGATTGAATCTTGATCACTCGTTGCCCGGCAACAGCGCCAGAAAAAGGTGCTTGTTGACGGTGTATATTCATATTAAAGTTCAATTGGACTTCCAAGCGGACAAGTCATCCGTCGTACTCAAGGGACCCTTCTTCCCTCAAGTGTGAACCCAAGGTATCGAATCTGTGGAACAAATGTGCGATGCAAGAATAAGTCTAATAAAGCCGAGAACTTTGATCTTCAAGGGGAACGTTATGCATCTAATCTAGAGAGCATCACAGAAACGAATCTAATCTATGAAAACCTAGGGTAGCAAGAGATAGAGGGGGATAGATAAACCAATCTAGAGAGATCAGATCAAGCCTTCATTGAAGTTCTGAGCAAAGAAGAAGTAAACAAGTTCAATCTCATAAAAAGCATCTTTAACTCATTGTTTCCCGTCCAACACCGAAAACACCCGCCTTTTGGAGCCACCGTTCTGTCACAACGCACCCCTATTTGTGCGAGTTAGGCTAGGGCAAGTCGAAAGACAAGTTGAAATCTCACGGAAGGTCAGGCATGCATCTCTAGCCACCACAGCTACAAGAACACCCTCGATGATCTATGTTGATAATAGATCTTAAGATACGAAAAGCCGATTGAAATCAAAGTCGTAGGAGAAATCATAATGCAACTTGATAATTCAACATAATACATGATACATGAATCAAGATCACCACTGGGATCCCACCTTGACGTTGCTGCTAACTCCGGGAACTCCGACGTGGTCTTCCTTGCAAAGTTCCCATGCCGGCTATGGAGATCCTAGTCAACTAGCTCGACCCTCTCCTCTCCGAGATGGTGTCCTTCTCTTCTCTGCTCCTCAGCGGCAGATGGTGAATGAATTGATGCGTGGCGCTTGGCCTCGGGGCTATAAATAGCCTGAGTGGTAGCTAGGTCAAAGGCGGGGGCCGACTGGGCCTCAAACTAGGCTAGGCTGGCTGGCCTGGGCCCACTTCGGCCCAGCCCGCGACCTCCTTTGCCCAGTGTTGCTTCCCGAGTCTTCTAGAGTCTTCCCCCAACTGCATATGGGCCCTTGTCGTCAGTTTCTATTCGGATTAGATGAAGCTCCTTGTTCCGCAAGATTCGACAATTTTCTGACTGGGTCCTCGGAGTTTTCCATCTTCTCAGGTTTGGCCCTTGGGCTTCTTGGAGTCATGTTTACTTCATTGCTTGACTTGTACAGGGCTTCAAGGTCTTGTCACGAGGTGCTTAATGAACTTATTCCGGAAGTCTTGCTTTCAACACTAAAATCCTGCATAAACACTAAACTCCAAAACCAACATGCACAAACGAACTAGTTATACCAAGGGGGTTAGTACCTATGGATAAGATATAAAATTCATGCCAAAACCGAAGGTAAACTCATGGCTAGGTTGACGGAATTTCACCGTCAACAATGACCGATGGTGAGCTCCACACACATCGCTCCTTGAGCCGGAGAGACGTTACCTTCGAAGTCCACCATCATGTCGGTTTGGGTCATCATATTTCCCAATCTTGTGTAGCATGGCATACGACATTAATTTGACTGCTGCTCCCCCATCTACTAGAATCCTGGTGACTGGTTTCCTGTTGACAAATCCCTTGAGAAACAGAGCCTTCAAGTGTTGTCTCTTCTCATCTTCTGACTTCTCATAGATAGCTTGTATGGGTTCTAGTGTCAACTGAGCGATGCCAAGTTCTTCATCGGACACATCCAAATCAACTGGAGCCATGAACTCTTTTAGTAGGAAAACAACAATGTTTATATAAGCTTCTGGTTTGATATCTTCTTTATCATCAGCCTTAGGCTTTGGGCGCCAAACTTTAGACCGAATCTTCTTCTTGTCCAGCACAAGTCTCTCTGCTTCTTCATGCTGTTCTAGCTGACGTAGGCGCTGGACTCTTCTCTTCTGGGACTTGGTCAAGCCATCTGGACACAACTATGGATTGGGCTTTTACGTGTTTGACTTGACCCTTCATCATCCAGTTGTAATGTGCATCGACACTCAGGAGCTCGGCACATGATATCCTCATCAGGAACCAGTGATTCAGCCATCTCTTCCAGCTGATGTTTGACTCTTCATTGACTCAGCCTGCCAACCGATTATGAACACTGGCCTTACCCCCCAACCGATCGTGGACGCTGGCTTTTCCCCCCAGCTGATCGTGAACCGAGACCCGTTGATTGTCGAATCCATGGTGATCTCTGGCTGTGGGTCTTTTGTCATCAAAGCAAACCCTTCTCGATGAGTTGCTATTATTGTAAGCCCTGTTGCACTCTGGACAGTTTTCTACCGTTGGCAGCTTGATCCCTTGTCGTGCACACCAAGGGTGTCCCGGCCTCGCGTGCCCTAGCCTCGCCAAGCTTCTACGCATGCCGTCGTAGTCCAAGTCACCCGAGATGTCCGCCATGACCACCTCCGCCGGGTCGTCGCCGTTGCGCCACACCGGGACACTGCCGAGTGAAGCCAAAGCCGGCCCGAGCTTCACGAGGTCGAGCCGAGAGCAGCTGCTTGTTTCTCGATGATCGTCGTTCACCGGACTGCCGCCGGAAGTGGAGATCGAGCCGACAGCCCAATAAGCTCCGCCCGCTTCCGAATTGGGGGCACCACGATCTGTCCCCAGCGCCGGTCAACATCTCTTTGTGTTCATCTCGTCCTCCACCCTCTGTTATACACCTCACCTGTGCCCCTTGATGCCCAGGTCGCTAGCGATTTGGTCGCCCCGAGCTGCTATCCGCTGGTCAACCATCTGCCCCTCTCCAAAATCCAGCCGCTCCCGTCTGTCTCCCACGCTGGTGAGCACACCATTGCGATCCCCTCGATCTCATTGTTGACAGTGAAATTCCGACATCCTATCCATGAGTTTACCTTCGGTATTGGAATGACTTTTATATCTCATCCGTTGGTACTACCCACTTGGTATAACAAGTTCATTCGTGCATGTCGGTTTTGGAGTTTAATGTTTATGCAGGGTTTTAGTGTCGAAAGCGAGACTTCCGGGATAAGTTCATCAAGCACCTCATGACAAGACCTTGGAGCCCAGTACAAGTCAAGTAATGAAGCGAACATGACTCCAAGAGCCTATGGACCCAACCCAAGAAGATGACAAACTCCGAGGACCTAGCCAGAAAAGTACGGAATATTGCGAGACAAGGAGCTTCATCCAACTCAGAGAGAAACCGATGACAAGGGCCCACGTGCAGAAGGGGGAAGGGTCTAGAAGACTTGGGAACCAACATCGGGTGAAGGAGGCAACGAACTGGGCCGAAATGGGCCCAGGCCGGCCGGCCCAGCCTGTTTCGAGGCCCAGTCGGCCCCCCTCTGACCTAGATGCCTCTCGGGCTATTTATAGCCCCCTGACCGAGAGCCACGCATCAACCAATTCGTCATCCAGTGCCGAGAAGTAGAGAAGCTTGAGGGACACCATCTCGGAGATGAGGGTCATGCTAGTTGTCTAGGGTCTCCCTAGCCGACATGGGAACCTTGCAAGGAAGACCATGTCGGAGCTCCGGAGCAAGGATCAAGATTGAGGTAGGATCCCGGTGGTGATCTTGTTCATGTAATCATTCATGGTGAAGTCTTTAAGTGAATCCGATTTCTAGCAATCAAGTGCCTTCTCGATGATATTGTTTTCTTCTTGGTTTTGTTT
Organism: Cenchrus americanus; assembly: GCA_947561735.1. Taxonomy (NCBI): domain Eukaryota; kingdom Viridiplantae; phylum Streptophyta; class Magnoliopsida; order Poales; family Poaceae; genus Cenchrus; species Cenchrus americanus. The sequence goes on from OX387240.1 coordinate 142,758,697, forward strand.
CTTTCCCAATCTATACTTAAGATAGATTGCATAGGGTGCTCTTGTAGCCGCGGTGGCTAGAGGTGCATACCGGACCGACCAAGTGATTTCAACTTGTTCTTATTGAACTCGCCCTAGACTACCCGCATGAATAGTAGTACGTTGTGACTAAACAGGGGCTCTGAAAGGTGGGCGTTTTCTGAATCAGACTGGAGGCCACGGTTTAAAGATGCTTTTAATGAGATTCGCTTTTCTATCTTCATCTATCTTGTTTGGAGCTACAACATAAGCAAGATCTAGACTCTAGATCGATTATCTCTTGCTTTCTCTTGCTACCGCTTTAGTAGATTACATTAGATTCGTTTTATTGATGATATCTTAGATTAGATGCAACTTGGTTCTTTAAAAGATAGCTTTCCTTGGTTTAATAGATTGAACCCTTGTGTTGCACATTGTTCCACGGATTCAATACCTTGAGTTCACCACTCGAGGGAAGAAGGGTCCCTTGACTACGACGGGGGATTTGTCGGCTTGCAAATCCATATGAACTTTGATACGAATATACACCGTCAACAAGCCCCTTTTCTGGCGCCGTTGCCGGGGAACAAGCAATCAAGATCCAATCTAGTATCGCTTATTTTTTAGTTTTTCTTTTGATTTTCTTTTGCATCTCTTAACTTTGATCATCCTCAAAAATAAAAAAATCAATATAATCTAGTTCTTGTATAGCCCTAATTTTTCTTTTTAGATTTTTGTTTTATTGCTAACCCTAACTGGAGATGGTTGCCTACCTCTCCAAGAAACCCAAACTTTCTTTTGTGGATGATCCAGGAAAACTTTACAGGCAAAGGAGACGTGCAACAGAAGCTAAAGGGTTGGAAACCCTAGATTCAAAAGCCGAAGTCGAAGGACCGTTGAAATCTCCAAGGGAATCACCACCTCCAAGTCCAAAGGGAGATCAACATCAACTGCCACCCATGGGAGAACAACCGCAATCGGAGCGCAAGATCGAGCTATGCACCTCGGACATCATTGATCTACCTATCATAAACCTTCAAGACGCCGGAAGGCCGTTCAAATCAAGGTCTCAACTATCCATGTGGTGCAACACTCGCCTTTCACCGACAATTGCGGGAGCTTTGGAGCATTTCAATGAATGCATACGAGCCGAATTCCTTGAGTGGCATATCGGTTTACTTAAGAGGAGGATGGAGAAGATGGAGATAGAGAGAGAAGCTCAATACCTAAAGGCTGCCGAGGCAAGATCCACATGTGAGGAGTGTGAGGAGTACGGCCATGTCCAAGGTAAACCCCGATTTAATGCAAGTTCGTCCATTCAAGATTTGGTTTCTCTTTGTACACAATTGAAGGACTTCATGGACGAGCAAGCTGAGATCAACAAGGACGCCTTCACTAAGTTCGAGCCTATAGAGAAAGAATTAGAGAATCTAGATGGCAAGGTGACGGAGGTCGGAAGCTCTATCTGTGAAGTGTTCATCATGATGAAGATGCTAGAGACGCACGTGGGAGAACTTGTCGAGCACCCGATGGGTAGCAAAGGAAGATTGTCGGTACAATCCCAAGGTCCCGAGACGGCGAAGGCTACTCAAACTCATTCGGGAGCGATGGAGGATCACACTAAGGAGACCATGAAGATCACAATGGAAGGACCAAAGTTTGAGATGCCGAGCCACTACATGAAGGAAGTTGTTGCATCCGTCAAGACCAAAGGACAAAGCCAGCCTGTGAAGACCAAAAATATGACTAAGCCAAAGAATAAGCCCGTGCCCAAGATGGTGCGGAAGTGGGTACCCAAGATTGCAACGCCCACAAAGTGTTTTGATCCGAAGTAATCAAGTGAAGAAGTCTAGCCATGGACTACAAACGAAGCGCTAGGCGGGAGGCAACCCGTTTCGTTGAGTCAATAATAAGCTACCGGGAGGACAACCCGGTTCCAGGTTTTCCGAGTCTTTTCAAATAATTTAGTTTTGAATTTTACTACGCAAAGACATTAGACTTAGAATGGTTGAACAATATTAGAGACATAATTCCTGGTTCAATATTTTGTTTTGATCGTAAACCCTTTACATGAACAATCCTACATGTTTGTTTGCTTCTTTTCGAGAAACCACAACCAAATAAATTCAGAACCTAACTCAACCATTCATACCCTTTATGATGTTGTGGTTGACTTGTTTTACATGCTAAAAACACACGAGTAGAGCCACGACTTGTATCTAGATGTTATTTAAATTTCAGCACGTGGTAGGACTCGCGTGAACCTAGAAACTCAACTTTTGGTTGTTTTAAAAATCTAAATCCTTGGTTTCTCAAAGATTAGAATTTTTCTAAGCCTCATTTAATTTTATTTCATTCAAAATCTCTCTCATCTAATCAAAATTAGAACATAAACCTATGCCCCCATGATCAAGCCGGCAGAAGCTTTCTCTGAACTAATGGAAGCAAACGATACCGGTGAGACAAACAAAAAAGTAGTCAGAAATATTTTTCGACTTACATTTGTTTCTAATGCTTTAAAAACTTCTCTAAATTTATGATTAAGCTCTCCCATAGCTCTGAAATTATTTTTAATTTTCAAAATTAGAGGAGTGCTTAGCATTAAAACATGCTTAAAGGGAGGCAATCTAGTTAACCTAACCATGCATGCACCATGATGCATCATGGGATGCCCCCCCCAACATCTTTTATCAAACCACATGCAAAGTACAAGCATGGGGGGCAGCCAAAGCTTTGTTTGGAGGAATATCATGGATGCATGTGAGGCAAGGGAGCATGGAAGTGACTCAAAGCGAAATCATGAAGTGGAAGAAGCAATAATGCAGGCGAAGGAGTGGACGAGAACGTTTGGAAGGTGCAACCCCGTGGAGCACGCGGTCACGAAGCAACAAAGCAAGCATGAGCGCACTCGAGAAGATAAGTCTCCCATCCAGCTCTTTGTTCGTGTGCTCAAGTTTGTAGTTCATAACCACCTTAGACTTAGCCATCCACCCCTCTTGTTTCGTGCAACAAATCACATCCTTAATCCACTCAAAGCTCATACTCCAAAATAATATTTTTTTACCTTCTTACTGGTTGAAAACTCCGGATATTTATTTGTGAGGGAGACAGTGCTGCAACCATGGAAGAAAATTACAAGTCTTTGCACCAAGAAGAAGGGATCATCGTCGCCTAAGCCATCATCGACAACCTCTTCGAGGAGGCACTCGGTTTCTTAGTCTCCTCGGAGTATGGAGGAGGACACGGCGCCGCCGAGGAGGAACGACACTCTTCTCCTTGGTGGCATGAGGGCCACACGAAGCTTGTCTATGAGGTTCACTGAACCTCATGGATGTACGGAGGAGCCGCCCGTCCGACCTCACCGCTCGACACGATCATCCGCTCCACCTCCACACACTCTGTGGTATTCCAATGGGGTTATCATCATGACGGAGGAGGAGGAGGAGAAGCTTGCTTGCCTTGAGTAGAGGCATGTAGCGAACATCGACTTCGACGACCTAGCTCTCCACATATTGGGTTTTCATACGGAACATCGAGGTTGGGTGCAATTCTTCAACGGAGTGTCGGTACACACCGACAAGGGATGCGCCTTGGAAATTCTCATGACAATGGCGCATATCCTTGATGAAGGGGTGCCGAGTCTCTCATTCCGTTTGGAGGAAGTTGAACAAGTGGATCCCTATGAGTATATTTGGGAATTACTCGGTTTTCAAAAGGGAGCCTCGGAACAAGTGTATGTGTATGAAGGCATATTGGAAGTTTTTTTGGAGTGTGATCGCGGGAGGAGCCCATCAACAAATAAATACTATCCGGAACCCCATCATCCAAGTGTTTCACTCATGGATGTGTAAAAGGATTTTGGGGAGAATGAGAGAAACAAAGGTAACCGACACGAAGTTGAGTTGGCTTTACTCGGCTTTGATTGCCAGGCAACCAATAGACCCCTCTCACCTCATGATCAACCGGTGGTGTTGTGAAGCAACATCGGGTTCGGGAGATATTGGTTCGGGGTGTTACCTCTCCATGTTGGCTATCTCTTTAAGACCGGATATTACAAGGAACCCGAAGCATCTCCTACCCGGGACTTCCCTAAGATTTGAAGAAAGGCAAATGTATAAGTGGAGATGAGAGAGGAGGCTTCTAAGAGGCCAAGGTGAATTTTCCCCTTTTCAGAAGGAAGATTAAGACTTTTTCTTGAGGGAAAGAAGATTTGTTAGAGGAAGGACTTCTTGTGCCGGTGAAGAAAAAAATAAAAGCGGGAGGATTATAGGAGAAGGTTCTTCCACGGCCCAAGAAGGAGGTGCACAACAAAATTATGTGCCACCATTTGTAGGAATTCCGGCGCCGCCGAGTTACTATGGTGGTGTACCAATGCAAGCATGGGGGAGTGGTGCAGCCATGCCCCCACCAATTTTGCGGTGCCCAACGTAGCCTTTGCGGAGCCATATACACATCTTCCTCAACCACAACAAAGTGTGGCCATCATTGGAGGATACGCTGCGAGAAGCTTGCAAAGTATCGCAGCCATCCAAACCAATGCAAACCAAATGGGTGAAGGAAATGCAAACATCGCTTATGAGCTTGGATGCCTTCACCTAGCACCGCCAGGACATTTCATAGGAGGAGCGGTGTAATCCTATTATGAGCAAGGGTGCAACAATCAAGACTATCAATATCTACCACCGGCGGAAGATTAGAGAGAGGAGGAGCTTTAGATATCTTTCCTTTATCCCCTTTTCTTTAATTTTCAGCTTGTATGCGCCTATGTATGCATAGTGTTTTCAGTTTTTATTTACAATTTTCAGCATGTGTGTTAGTTTTTATTTTCATCGTGAATAAAGTCACCACCTATTTTTTACCTTTGGTAAAGTTACAAAGTTTGTGCCATGATGATATATGATTATAACTGCCACTCTGTTTATCTTTGTAGTTGTTTTATACATGATTAAGCTAATGCTCTCTTAAAATACAAATCTGAAATTATCGAAATGCTAGCTTAATCTTTAGCGGATGTTATGATAAAAATAAAGACCCATAGCGTTCTATGTGCTCTCAAGTTTTAGATGGATTAAAGATGATTTAGTTTTTATTCTTAAATGTAATGCTAACCTTGTCATAAATACCACTTGCATGTTGCTCTACCTATCCAGAGCCATATATATATTTGAGTGCAAAAACTTAGTATACAAGATTTATTTTTGGGTGACTTATTTCAGGCCATGATTTCTCTGGCCCGAGACTAAGAAGCTGGTCATTCCGTTTTTGTGTATTTATCTTTATGCTAGCCCTCTTATCCGTGCATTGTGTATCCCCACTTCGGAGATTTCACGAACCTCGCCGGATATCCACCCTTAAAATCAAATATCATCTTTTGTGATTACCTCCTTGACCACAACCTATCGTTGAGTATGGATCATCAATTCAAGGAAGATAGCAAGACGGTGCGGCGATTGAAGATTTCAAGTATCTCTCCAAAGGAAAAGTATTTCGGGTACCTACCTTATCTCTATCACCTCTTTGCCCGAGGACGAGCAAACGTCTAAGCATGGGGGAGGAGGTAGGTACAATTCCATTTTAGAGTTCAAAGGGGAGCAAATAAAAAAATTAATGAGAAAGAAAAAGAAAAAATGAGAAAAAAGAAAGAAAGAAAAAGAAAAAAGTGAGTACAAAGAAAAAATGAGAAAACAAAAAATATGAGTATGTTTAACAATAAAATAAAGTGAACTCCCCGGTTCTCTAAAGTGCATTAGGAATTTCAAGGCTTCAAGATTAAAAGATCCAAACTCATCTTTCCAACAATGTGCAATCCGATAATGAGGACTTCCTTTGTGCCTCGGGATCACTCTTTGACGAGTCTCGGTAAGACCATGAGAACCTTGCCTTGCTTTGACAACATATCATTTATAATATCATGGTAGGACTAAACTTTCCCAAGAGCTCCATATAAAGCCTACCACTTACATATATGTTTTGAGAGGGAAAGGAGTAGAAGAAATAGGCTTGAGAGACAAGATGAGATGAGAGTTCATGAGCTTAAATTTGTGAAATTGGTTTAGCTCTTTTTCATCTTGTTCTTCATTTCCAAATTTCTAAGATCCATTTGAATTTTGGGAGCATGTTAATACTTGTGGGATAAGCTTAATTAAATATCTACCCTCCGTAGGATGAAGGCTAGTACATTATGAAACTTTAACAAATTAAACTTTTGAGAGCATTATGTTTTCTCGTGTATGATCAAGTGCAAGGTTTAAACAATGAAGGGCAACGATGATATCCATCGGAGGCTTACTCGAGGACGAGCAAGGTTTAAGCATGGGGAGATGTTGACGGTGAAATTCCGTCAACCTGGCGATGAGTTTACCTTCGGTGTTGGCATGACTTTTATATCTTATCCATTGGTACTACCCCCTTGGTATAACAAGTTCATTCATGCAAGTCGGTTTTGGAGTTTAATGTTTATGCAGGATTTTAGTGTCGAAAGCGAGACTTCCGGGATAAGTTCATCAAGCACCTCATGACAAGACCTTGAAGCCCAGTACAAGTCAAGCGATGAAGGGAACATGACTCCAAGAGCCAAGGGACCCAACCCGAGAAGATGAAAAACTCCGAGGACCTAGCCAGAAAAGTACCGAATCTTGCGAGTCAAGGAGCTTCGTCCAACTCGAAGAGAAACCGACAACAAGGGCCCACATGTAGAAGGGGGAAGGGTCAATAAGACTCGGGAACCAAAGTCGGGCGAAGAAGGCAACGAACTGGGCCAAAATGGGCCCAAGCCGGTCGGCCCAGGACGACCAGCCCAGCCCGTTTCGAGGCCCAGTCGGCCCCCCTTTGGCCTAGAGCCTCTCAGGCTATTTATAGCCCCCTAACGGAGAGCCACACATCAACTAATTCATCATCCTCCGCCGAGGCGCAGAGAAGCTTGAGGGACACCATCTCAGAGATGAGGGTCGTGCTAGTTGTCTAGGGTCTCCCTAGCCGACGTGGGAACCTTGCATGGAAGACCACGTTGGAGCTCCAGAGCAAGGATCAAGATCAGGGTAGGATCCCGGTGGTGATCTTCTTCATGTAATCATTCATGGTGAAGTCTTTAAGTGAATCCGATTTCTAGCGATCAAGTGCCTTCTCGATGATTTTGTTTTCTTCTTGGTTTTGCTTTGTTGACGGTAGCGAATCTGTGGAACAATGTGCAATGCAAGGATTCAATCTAGTAAAGCAAGGAAAGCTATCTTATGAAGAACCAAATTGCATCTAATCTAAGAGATCGTCAAGTAAACACATCTAATCTAATCTACTAAAGAGGTAGCAAGAGAAAGCAAGAGATAACCGATCTAGAGAGTCTAGATCATGCTTATGTTGTAGCTCCAAATAAGATAGATTAAGATAGAAAAGCGAATCTCATTAAAAGCATCTTTAAACCGTGGCATCTGGTCCGATTCAGAAAATGCCCCCGTTCCGTCACAACGTACTCCTATTCATGCGGGTAGTCTAGGGCGAGTTCAATAGGAACAAGTTGAAATCACTTGGTCGGTATGGTATGTACCTCTAGCCACCGCGGCTACAAGAGCACCCTATGCAATCTATCTTAAGTATAGATTGGGGAAGAAGCAAAACCAAGAAGAAAACAAAATCGTCGAGAAGGCACTTGATCGCTAGAAATCGGATTCACTTAATGACTTCACCATGAATGATTACATGAACAAGATCACCACCGGGATCCTACCTCGATCTTGATCCTTGCTCCAGAGCTCCGACATGGTCTTCCATACAAGGTTCTCACGTCGGCTAGGGAAACGCTAGACAACTAGCACGACCCTCGTCTCCGAGATGGTATCCCTCAAGCTTCTCTGCTCCTCGGCAGCGGATTAGGAATTGGTTGATGTGTGGCTCTCGATCAGGGGCTATAAATAGCCCGAGAGGCACCTAGTTCAAAGGGGGGCCGACTGGACCTCGAAACGGGCTGGGCCGACCGGCCTGGGCCGACCGGCCTGGGCCCATTTCGGCCCAGTCCACGGCCTCCTTCGCCCGGCGTTGGTTCCCAAGTCTTCTAGATCCTTCCCCCTTCTGCATGTGGTCCCTTGTTATCAATTTCTCTCCGAATTGGACGAAGCTCCTTATCTTGCAAGATTCAGCACTTTTCTGGCTAGGTCCTCAGAGTTTTCCATCTTCTCGGGCTGGGTCCTTAGGCTTCTTGGAGTTGTGTTCACTTCATTGCTTGACTTGTATCAGGCTTCAAGGTCTTGTCATCAGGTGCTTTATGAACTTATCCCGGAAGTCTTGCTTTCAACGCTAAAACCCTGCATAAACACTAACCTCCTAAACCGACATGCACAAGTGAACTTTTTACACCGCGGGGGTTAGTACCAATGGATAAGATACAAAAGTCATGCCAACACCGAAGGTAAACTCATGTCTAGGTTGACGGAATCTTACCGTCAACATGCTTCTTCCCCAATCTATACTTAAGATAGATTGCATCTGGTGCTCTTGTAGCTGCGGTGGCTAGAGGTGCATACCGGACCGACCAAGTGATTTCAACTTGTTCTTATCGAACTCGCCCTAGACTACCCGCATGAATAGGACTACGTTGTGACAGAATGGGGGCTCTGAAAGGCGGGCGTTTTCGGAATCGGACCGGAGGCCATGATTTAAAGATGCTTTTATTGAGATTCGCTTTTCTATCTTCATCTATCTTGTTTGGAGCTACAACATAAGCATGATCTAGACTCTCTAGATCGGTTATCTCTTGCTTTCTCTTGCTATCTCTTTAGTAGATTTGATTAGATTCGTTTTCTTTATGATATCTGAGATTAGATGCAACTTGGTTCTTTAAAAGATAGCTTTCTTTGTTTTACTAGATTGAACCCTTGTGTTGCACATTGTTCCACGGATTCGATACCTTAGGTTCACCACTTGAGGGAAGAAGGGTCCCTTGACTACGACGGGGGATTTGTCCGCTTGCTAATCCATATGAACTTTGATACGAATATACACCATCAACACTCATCTCTCTGTTTTGCATCTTGTTTTTGTGCAACACGAGCTTCTGTCCGTCCCCAGACTGGAGGTTGAAGAAGATAAGGTCGTTTTTCGATTAGGCCCTTGGAGAATAGTGTAATCTTTAGATCCAATCTTGTGTCTATGCAAATCTGCAGATAACCCCCTAGAAAGATCCCACCTTTCACACATGAACCCTACCTGAGACTTTTTAGATCTAACCCTAGTCTTAGATCTTTTTGCGAGCACTATTTAATTTGTCTTGCAAATCATTTCTGCTAGCCCTCCAAATATGTAGTTAATCACGAACAGGTCCTTATCATCTTGTTTTCTCCATATGTTTCTTGTTTTAGCTCCATATTAATCCATTCAGGTTGCGTTAGTTCATCATAATGTAAAACACACGTTTGTAGTGAATTTTCACAATGTATGTTTTCTGAAATCAATTTTTTATTAATTTTGCTAATGCCTTACCAAAACTTGTTTTTTCTAAATAAAAGCTATATAGTGCTACACACCTTTTTTTATAATACATATTAATTTGATTAATGTTTTTTCACATGCTTTTGTAAATAAAATCTAATTGGATTTTATATCGGTTTTCATAAACCAAATGTTAATTTGTTAATTGTTAATTAACTTTTATAATTAAAAGTTGATTAGGTTTTTACACCGGTTTTATAAATAAATATTTATTTGATTAATCCCAATGCCAGAATGTTTTTAATAATAATATGATCTACCCGAATCATAAAGTTACATTTAGATGATTCATAATGTTTAATTGGTATAATTTACACATGACTATTTATAAATGAAAGATGACTAGTTCTTTACCTTCGTTTTATAAATAAAATTTATCTTGTTTTAATTTCAATTAGGATGTTTCCTTAACATCCTATACATATGTTTTTCTAATTAAAATAAACATAGCTCGCATAGTATTTCATGTCACATATGCAACTAGTTCGATAGACGTTCTTTATTGGCTTTATCTCAGTTATCCTTTTGATCAAATCTATCTGAAGCTCAACCATGTGCAGCTAATCAAACCTTTCCCTTTCAGGCACGATCTATGTTCTTTAGTTATCCTTAAAATTGATCATATCTTTTAAAAGCTTTTCTTTTTTTTTTTGAGAAGGAACATTTATTGATCTTAGCACATTACACCAGTCTGTTTACAAACAGGACCCGAAAGAAAAGGAAAATTACAAAGAAGTTCAAAACTTTTGTTCATCTTCGTCGAAGCCTTCAGCGATCCGTACGTCCCCGCCGTCGAAGCCGCTTCCCAATCGTCGCTGGGCACCAAAGTCAAACTCCACAAAGTGGAGGCCGCAGAGGAGGGCATACTGCTAGGCGAATCAGCCGAGTACACTGTCTCCCAGGCGCATCAGCCAACTTTAGTACCCACGACGCATCCTTCGTTTCCACCACCGGCAACCCGAGCAATGCTCAGATTTCTTCCAAAGACCATCTTCCTTGAGATTAACAGGGTCAACAACATCATCACCTGAAGAAGACGACGACGCGCCGACCCTCGACTTCTGGGCAGGTCTCCCCAGCCTCTCCATTGACGTCGGAGTAGATCGCCATCGGAGAACGGGAGAAGTTGGGAGAAATTATTCCCCTGCAACACCGTCGCTTCCGCATCGCTAGTGCCCCTAGGAAAACCAAGCCGCAAAGGAGCCAGGCTCCACAGGCAACCAAACTCCACCACCGATCATCGGCGGCGAGTAAACCCTAAACCTAGATAGACTCGATTATGACTTGATCTACTAAAGGGATGGACCCCCGCTCCCCTTGCCACCGGCTAGGAGGCCGGGGATGAGGGAGAACGGGAGCCAGAGGTGGACAGCGGTGGCGGCAGCGCAGAGACCAGCGGCGACGCTCTCCACCCGTGTCGCCCCTGGGGCGACGTAGGGGACTGGGGCGACGGTTCGGTTCGATAAGAAAACTGGTTTTAATCGAAAGTCAATTAACTATACTTAAAAGCTTTTCTTTTGAGTGTTGCATTGTTCTTAGTTAGTTAGTTTGATTGCTTTGTATGCTTGTGCCCGATGATTGATGTGCATAGAGTCAAGGTGGCTCGATAAGCTTTGAAGAGCTGGAAGTTGAAGACATTCTGAGTAACAGTTCTCTGGTTAAAGGCAAGTATGTCCTTGTTCTTCTGTCCCAATAACTTTATTTAATCATTATTACATATGCCTTGCATTAATTTTGATATGTTCCTATTAAGGATTATGACTAGTACTCTTTATGACATTGCCTTGTATAGCCAGGTAGTTTAATTAATTTGATGGTATATGATGCTTAGCTTGCTCAACTGAGTTGGTAATAGTCAACATGGTTATCCTTTTATGCTCTATGTTTCTTATGATAATTTAAATTACAAGACAATATGACTAATAAGAACATGGAGCTATCACCTAGAAAAATAACGCAACCACAAGACATATGGCTCTATCTTGGCCAACTAATTAGAGGACACTAATGTTGGACTAGTGATTAGGGGGTGACTCCCAGAACCTCGTGCACTGAAACACACTAGGGAAGTCTTTGTAAAGGCCTCATAGCGTCCCTATGCAGCCGCACCTCAGTAGTGTGGTATGGTGCCTAATCAACATCACATGGTTGCGTTCAAAGTTCTTCGGGACTTTTACGCGACTTGTGGTGAAAGTGTACAACCTATGCATAGTGTAAAACTAATTGGTTAGCCGTCCACATGGTCAAGAGTGGCCTGGACCCTCACATGATAATTGAACTTGAAGATGGACTTAAATTGTGATCTATGATATGGTTATGTTGCCATATTCTTATGGTGTATCTTACCTTAATGCTTAATGTGGATTGGTATATACTTATACTTTACTAGTCAGGTGCTAATAAAATTGGACCAACTAAAAGTGCTTAATGCAGTCAACTTGTTAGCCTTTCCTTGTTTAAGCCTTTGCATTCATACTTCCTTACACTTGCTGAGTACGACATGTGCTCACTCCTGCTATGAACAATGTTGCTTAGAAGTAGGAAGCTGCTATGAAGATGTTGCTGGTGCTAGGTGTACCCAACCCCTAGTCGACTGCCTATGATGTTTGGATCCTTTGTTTCCAGGATTTAGTATAATACTCTGAGAATCTTCCTTTTTCTTACGTGATACTATTTTTGATTCACTTATATGGCATTATATGCATGAAACTTGATCCTTGCATGCATATAGGTTTGCACTTGGGGCAACAGGGCAGCCAGTGGTTCCATAGGTGGATTTTGCATAGTTGCTACAAACACTTCCAAATCAATTGGCTATTTCAAGCCAGTTGAATACGCAGTAATTGGCCCCATCGACTAGTCAGCCGATCGAACAGACTCCGCCTATTATAGGTCATTCAAAAGGTTATGCTGAAGCAAGGACATCAACAGCTCCAGATCCAAGGCTAAGAATCTTAGAAGAATGGCCTTCTGAAACTCCAGCTGAGATACAAGCAATTGAGCAAGTGTCTGCAGAATTGAAGTCTCATATGATGCAGGAGTTGATTGACCATTTCTCGAAGATGCTGCTGAAGCAGTATGGGATAAAACCCAAGCAGCAGTGCTGCATGTACATGGCACTATATCCTACTGGCTTTGATCAGATCCCATTCCCGTCAAGATTCAAGGTTCCAGACTTCACCAAGTTCTATGGGCAAGATGAGACATCATCTATGGAGCACATCACTCGGTTTATCATGCAATGTGGAGAAGCAGGGAATGTTGATGCACTCAGGATAAGCTTGTTCTCTTCATCTATGTCAAGGCTAGCATTCTCATGGTTCTGCATACGATTGTTTTGCTTTGAGTCACTTTCATGCTCCCTTGCCCACATTCCCCCATGAGATTTCTGCAAAAACAAAGCTTTGACTACCCCCCATGCTTGTCCTTTGCATGTGGTTTGATGAAAAATGTTGGAGGAGCATCCCATGATGCATTATGGTGCATGCATAGTTAAGTTAACCCATTTGCCTCCCTCTAAGCATGTTTTAATGCTAAACACTCCTCTAATTTCGTAAAATAAAAAAAACTCAGATCGTGCAATGAGTTCGAATATATTTAGAGGAGTTTTTAATGCATTGAAGACAAATAACATCTAGGTTCACGCGAGTCCTACCATGTGCTGAAATTTAAATGACATCTAGGTAAATGGCGTGGCTCTACTCATGTGTTTTTAGCATGCAAAACAAGTCAACCATAACATCATATATGGCGTGGCTCTACTCATGTGTTTTTTTGGTTTTGGTTTCTCGAAATGAAGCAAATAACTCATAGGATGGCTCATGTAAAGTGTTTATGTTCCAAGTGAAATATCCAAACAAAATTTGTACTCTAAACATTATCCAACTACTTTAAGTCTATGAATGTCTTGCGTAGCAAATTTTAAAACTAACTTACTTGAAAGACTCGAAAAATCTTGATCGGGTTGTCGTCCCGGTAGCTTATTCTTGACTCGACGAAACGGGTTGCCTCCCGCCTAGCGCTTCGTTTATAATCTATGGCTAGACTCCTTCACTTGATTACTTCGGATCAATGCTCTTTGCGGGTGTTGCAATCTTGGGTACCCACTTCCGCACCATCTTTGGCGTAGGCTTATTCTCCGGTTTAGTCATCTTTTTGGTCTTCACAGGCGACTTTTGTTCCTTTATCTTGATGGATGCAACAACTTTTTTGATTTCCTTCGCTTCCTTCTTCTCCGGCTCTTCTTTCTTCCTTGGCTCTTCCTTACTAATGTGATGACGAGGTGGAATTGTGAGACATGGGTACCCCTAGGTCACCACCGACCAGGCTCGTGGCCGTCCCCGACAGGTGGGTTCGACCCATTTGAAGACCCGCCGACCTGTTAGTAGGCCTGCCCGACCTGACATGTGGACCCGAAGACCCGAGGCTCGGCGGGTGGAGACGGGATCCTGGCGCGCCGAGAAGCTTCGAAGCGGAGGACACGCATCGAGATCGCAAGGCTTGCGTCGAGGCTAAGCAAGGTGTGGTCGCCGGGCATCCGTCCGATTGTGCTACGACAAGAATATTCCCAAAGTGCCCCTCGGGGGCGTGTATCCTAGTTTTATGTAATATGGGTAGTTTCGTCTTTTGGCTGTCTCCATATATACTTAGAGGAGAGAGGATGGCAGCCATCTCTTGAAACCCTAGCTCATTTAGTTTCCTATTTTCCCTTCTTATTTTCCCTATAATTTCCATAGGACTAGCTTGAGAGCTTCATGGCGTGATCTTGAATGAGGGATGGATGTTGAGTAGGCAAGCTAGACCTTGTACGAATCTTTCTTGGTTGTATAGAAGATTCGGAGTAGTGATTTCTGTGGGTCTTTTTGTTGCCTCTTTGGTGTTTTCGTTCTCCGGTTGATTCCGCGAATTTGAGAGGGTTTTTCTTCGGATTTCTTTGAGGGGATCATGGGTGAGTGCCTGTGCCTCTTTGTTGATGATCTTGACCCATCAAACGTCGGGAAACCACCTCGATTTGATGATCTTTGGGTGGAGTTATTTGTCCATGGTTGAGTTCGTGTGATCCGCGATTCCCGACGTTGTAGAGAGTTAGAGACCAAGAATTTTGGGGCATAGCATCACCTAGTGACACATATCTTCTCCCCCAAATCTTGTCTCAAGAGCTCAAGCCGTTTGGGAGATCCGGTGACGACTTTGGGGAGGTGTTCTCGCGAGCTCGAGATTTTCGTTTCAGTTCATATACGGACAGTCCGCGTGCTTTTGGCGGACAGTCCGCGACTTGCGGATAATCCTCAGACCATTGGCGGACTGTTGATACAGAGATGTGTTTTGTGAGTTAGAGAGCACTTTTGTACTGCGAACAGTCCGCCTAGGCTTCGCGGACAGTCCACCATAGAAAAGTATTTTCTAAAGCTGATTTTTTCTGAAATGGTCTTCCTTCGGTTCTTTGATTCAAGCTTCCGCTAGTTGAACCAAGAATCATTCCTAGGACTTGTAGTTAATCCATAACTACGTTGTCTTAGTGATTGGTGTTGGTGTGTGACTTTTGGGGTTGCGATTGGGACATAGGCCGAGTTCTTTGAGAAGATTTTTTATCGACTCCCATTCACTCCCCCCTCTGGTTGCCTAATCGGTCCTTCAATTGGTATCATAGCCGGTTACGGATCTTCGTGATTCTAACCAGTCTAAGATCCAAAGATGGCGTACCAGGAACGGGGTTCGGGTCCTCCACACTTTGATGGTAAGAACTACCATATGTGCCAAAGGTGGATGGCTGCTTTCCTCCGTGGCAAGGGTCAAATCCTGTGGGATGTCATGGTGAACACAGCTTATGTTCATCCGCTGAACTTCCTTGCTCCAAGATCGAGGGACATGTTCGACGCCAACAACAAGGTGGTCGACTACCTGTACCATTCTTTGTCTGAGTCCAAATTCGAACGGGTTCAGACAGAGGATTTGGCATGCAGGATTTGGGAGAAATTGAAGAATGCTCATGCCGGGAACGCTCAGGTTTAGGCTCAGTACTTTGCGACCTACCAGAGAGAGTACGAGAACTTCACTCATCTCCCCGGTGAGTCCATAGATGCCATGTTTCAGCGTTTCACGGTGATTGTGAACAACGTGAGGGCTAATGTGGTCGTGCTCCCATACGACGACCATGACAAGGCTGTTAAGATCTTGCATTCTCTGGATAGTACCATGTGGAGTGGAAGGTCGAGGCCATTCCAGAGTCAGATAAAGTACGAGACCCTCATGGTGGATGAGCTGTTCTCCAAGCTCAAGTCGTCCAAGGTGGACCGTGGGGTGCATGCAAAGATCGAGAACCCAACTGATCCCCATAGTCTGGCTCTCGTATCTGGTTGAAGGACTAATGCTAACATGTCTTCAAGACAATTTTCTTTGTCTTGCCTTGTGTCCATGCAAGATGAGGAGTTCGACGTGCTGGGCGAGGAGGACCTCGCGTTGTTGAGCAGGCGGTTCGAGCGCATGTACACAAACTGGAAGAACGCTCGGAGGAGCTCTGGCATGTGCTACCGGTGTGGGAAGCACGGGAACTTCATCGCCGAGTGCCCGGAAGCCATGGAGGTCAAGCCCGAGCACAAGCACCGTCTGAAGACCGACCACAAGCACCGCTCAAGGGACGACTACAAGGGCAAGAACAAGTCCAAGCGGAGGCCGAGGAAGAGTGGTGGTCACAAGAAGAAGGAGCGAGCGATGGTGGCCGGTGCAAGTGATATTGACTCAAGCTCCTCCTACTCTTCATCGAGCTCAAGTGGTGAAGAAGAGAACTAGCACAAGGGCAAGCGGTCGAGCAAGAACATCAACGGCTTGTGCTTCGCCGCCCAAGGCTTTTGCGACATGGCACATAGCTCCGCAACAAGGATGACTCGGGCTCTGACTCCGAGGAAGAGGTAAACAAGATCCATCCTTCTTGATAGCGGAGAATGCTAGGTTGAATGACTTGCTTGACAACCATGATGATGTGCTTAGAAAGACCAACAAGGAGAAGAGGGAGTATAGGTCTTTGCTTGGAGAGGCTAAGGATGTGGTGGTTGAGCTAGAATCTTTGATTGATGATGCTAGGGCTCAAATAGATTCTCTTAAGTCTACTCCTATTGCTACCAATGAACCTGAATGCACTGATTGTTCCACTGTTCTTAGTAAATTGATTGTGCTTAAGGAGAAGTATGCCTCCAAGGTCGAGGAACTAGATGTGCTTAGGGTTGAGCTAGATGAGGTGAAATCTAGACCCTCCTTGCTTGGTGTTTGTACTTTTTATCCTGTTTTGCATGAGAAGCTAGATATTTCGCTTGTGCATGCTAGATCTCTAGAGGCTCAGCTGAAAGCTCCTATTCCTACAATTTGCTCTACTTGTGAAATAAATGTTGTGAACAATATGGAGCTTGCACACTATGTTGATCGTTTGCAGGATGAGAATGATGAGTTGAGAAAGTTGATGGGTTGGTTGTCTAGTCATGAGCCTCAGTTGAGGATAATGATCAAGACATGCAAGCGCCAAGATGGGGAAGCGCTTGGGGCAAACAAGGTTAGTGAGGGAAGTGGTGAGAATGAGGGGAAGATCAGAGATATCCCAGAGCCACCAAGAACCCACCACAAAAATACCTTTGTTCCTAAACCGAATCATCTTAGGAACCGACTAGACACGACCCCAGCTCCACCCATGTTTCCTCCATAAACCGACAACTTCCAGAAACCCATCAAGTTCAAGAGTGTCTTGGGAAATGAGTTCTTTGGGAAGAAGGGAGAGAAACCGAGTGAGGAGAAACTGGGTGAGGAGAAACCAGAGCGCAAAGAGAACCCAAAACCAAAGCCAAACCAAAACCCTTCCATTGTGGGCATTGTGGGAGGGATGGGCACCTTACTGAGTTTTGCTTCAGGAGGAAGCGTGAGGAGAGGTTGGCTAGAGAGTTGACCAACAAGGACAGGTACCGCCCTTCTCGTGGTGTGCCTGAGCCTAAGTTGGTGCCGACAGGTAAGGGTATGGTGCGTACCATTTATCCTTGTGAGAGTCGTGAATTTGTGCCTCGAGGTGAGCCACCACATAGAAAAGGTGGTAGGCTGTTGGGTTTGGGCATGGTGAGTTTGCTGGACGTTCCTTTGCTCGTGGCCAATACGAGTATGGGGAAACGATCGCAGTTTTAGGTCCCAGAGGTGCTACGGGCCACGGTCTCCCCTCCGTGGTGCGCGTAGTCCCCCAATGGGATGTGTGGGTGTTCCACCTAGGAGTGATAGGATGGATTTTGCTAACCCCACGTTTGAGGAGTCTTTTGCCCACTGTCGCTCTCGTTTTTGATTTTGCAGGTGGGAGGCATGGAGAGCTTTTGATTGATCGACTCCAGTTGCTCTTGACACATGACCGGAGATCGACGGTGGTTCTCCAGCCTCACCCCGGTGATGACCTAGCAGTACATCACTTTTGGGGATAATGGGAAAGGTAGAGTGTTTTCAGTGGGCACGGTGATGGTTAGTGAATCTGTGACTCTTCAGCGTGTTTCTCTTGTCAAGTCTTTGGGGTACAATCTTCTCTCTATCTCCCAACTTCTTGATGAGGGTTTTGAAGTCCATTTCAAAACGGGTTGTTCTCGTGTTTTGGATTCTCGAGGTGATCTCGTGTGCACGATCATTCCCGAGGGTCAGATTTTCAGAGCCAGTTTTTCTCAGTGTGTTGGCTATTCTCGTTGCTTCGTTGCTGGTGTTTCGGCGGAGCTTTGGAAATGGCATAGGAGACTAGGTCACTTGAGTTTGGACTTGTTGTCACACTTGAGTGCACTAGGATTAGTCCGAAAATTGCCAAATTTGATATACCAAAAAGATTTGCTATGTGCTCCATGTAGGCATGGCAAGATGGTCGTCGCCTTTCATCCGCCTCTGACATCTGTTATGACAGATAGGCCATGCAAGCTATTCCATATGGACTTGGTTGGTCCAGCTCGTGTATGCTCGGCGGGTGGAAAATGGTATGTCCTTGTGATTGTAAATGACTATTCTAGCTATGCTTGGGTGTTCTTTTTGGCTGACAAGGGGGAGACGTTTGGTTTTGTGAGGGATCTGATCTTGAGGTTGAAGAACGAGAGACATGGAAATGTTGTTCGAGCTATTCGTAGCGATAATGGCAGTGAATTTAAAAACTCTCATTCCGAAACCTTTTGTCGTGATTTGGGTCTCGAACATTAGTTTTCTTATCCCTATGTGGCTTGTCAGAATGGGGTAGTTGAGAGGAAAAATTGTTCCCTTTGTGAGATGGCTCGGACGATGCTCGATGAGCATAGGACTCTGAGGAGATATTGAGCGGAGGCGGTGAATACCGCTTGCCATGTTGGGAACCAGATTTTTCTGTGGGCCTTCTTGAACAAGACGTGTTATGAGCTTATGCACGGGCGAGCACCTAGAGTGAGCCATTTCAAGGCTTTTGGTTGTCGGTGCTTCATTCTCAAGAAGGGTAGGCTAGGTAAGTTTGATTCAAGGTCTTCCAATGGGATTTTCTTGGGTTATGCTAGTCATTCTAGAGCATTTCGTGTGCTCAACCTTTATACTAACCTAGTCATGGAGACTTGCGAGGTGACCTTCGACGAGACACAACCATGCAATTCGTCTGTCTTTGAGTATGTAGGTGATGATGAAGTTGGTAAAAAGATCTTTGACGATGAGGTGGATGATGCTGGAGAGGATGATGGTGATGAAGGTGAAGCTCCAGCCATGCATGTACGCTCTTCTTCCACTACGACGACTACAGTGCAGGATGGTCCATCCCCTACACCGCCTATGATTCAACAAGATCAAGTGGAAATAGCTGCTGAGGGGGAGGTTGTCTCCAAGCGAGAGGCACCGAGGCGCATTCAAGTTGATCATCCACCCTCAATAATCATCAGCGACATCAATGAGCGTACGACATGGTCGAGGTCCAGAAATGCTTCTCACTTTGCTCATTCAGCCTTTGTTGCTACTTTTGAGCCGAAAGACATTGGACACGCTTTGTCTGATCCTAATTGTGTGAATGCCATGCAAGAGGAGTTAGATGATTTTGAGAGAAACCAATTGTGGGAGTTAGTGGAGCCACCACCTAATTGCAAACCTATTGGGACAAGTCGAGGTTGGTTGCTCAGGGGTACAATCAGAAGGAGGGGATAGACTATGAGGAGAAATTTGCTCTTGTAGCCCGTTTGGAGACAATTACGATCCTTCTAGCCTATTCTGTGGCTAAAGGGTTCAAATTGTACCAAACGGATGTGAAGAGTGCCTTCTTGAATGGGTTTTTAGAGGAGGATGTTTATGTGAAGCAACCACCGGGCTTTGAAAGTGCTGAGTTTTCCCACAAGGTGTATAGGCTACGAAACGCATTGTATGGGCTGAAACAAGCTCCCCGTGCTTGGTATGGCCGCTTGAGGGGGTTCTTATTCAGCAAGGGGTTTGAGATGGGCATGGTTGATAAGACTCTTTTTCTCCTTAGGCAGGGTGATGATATCGTAATTGTTCAGGTGTACATGGATGATATTGTCTTTGGTGGCTCGTCTCATTCTTTGGTTGTGAGGTTTGCAGAGGATAAGAGCAATGAATTCGAGATGTCTATGATGGGAGAATTGCAGTTCTTTCTCGGGCTTCAGATCAAGCAAGCAAAGGAGGCAACCTTTGTGCACCAAGCCAAGTACACGAAGGACATCCTCAAGAAGTTCAAGATGGACGACTCGAAGCCCCTATCGACACTGATGATTACGACTATAGCGCTCGACGTGGACAAGGACGAAGAGCCCGTGGATCAGAAGGAGTACCAGAGCATGATCGGCTCCCTCTTGTACTTGACGGCGACGAGGCCGAACATCCAGTTTTCTGTGTGTCTGTGCGATCATTTTCAGGTGTCGCCGAGGACTTCACATCACCAGGCCGTCAAGCGGATCTTCAGGTATCTTCGATACACTCCTAAGCTCTGTCTTTGGTACTCGGCGTCCTCTTCCCTTTCGCTTATTGGTTTTTCGGATGCCGACTTCGCGGGGTGTCGAGTAGATCGGATATCGACTTCGGGTACTTGCCAGTTTTTGGGTTCCTCGCCTATTTCTTGGTCTTCTCGCAAACAGTCTAGTGTAGCTCAGTCTACCACAGAAGTTGAATATGTTGTTGCCGCTAGTTGTTGCTCACAACTGCTTTGGATCACATACACGCTGAGTGACTTTGGTGAGGAGTGTTCCCATGTGCCCCTCATGTGTGATCCCGTTAATGTTGCCATTAATGTTGCCAAAAATCCCGTGCTTCACTCCAGAACCAAGCACATAAAAGTGAGGTACCACTTCCAGAGAGACAATGTTGAGAAGAGAAACATGGACCTCATCCATGTACCTATAGAAAAGCAGCTTGCCGATATCCTAACCAAGCCTTTCGATCAAGCTACATTTGCTCGTTTGCGAGGAGATCTTGGAGTTGTTTCCCCTTTTTGAGCTTTGGCTGGGAGGGTTGATGTACATATGCATGTTGCACTTGTCATTTATGTATCATATCATGTTTGCATCTTTGTATCATAGACTGCATTTGTATCATATGCCATAGAGATGTGCTTCTCTCATATGCTTTGCTCACCATGATATGCTAGATATGAGGTTAGGACATTGCTTGTCATTCTCATGAGATGTATAGCTATGCTCTTGATAGCTTTGGGATATATATGCTTGTGGATGACTTCTTTTTACAAATATGCTATATAATCCTCTCTCGTGAGTAGAATGCCTCTCATGTACAATTTGGGTGCTTATGGCTATGTTTTTCTTAGTTTGTGCTTGGAACCATGTTCTTTTCATTTGGGATCAAAGATCCATTTATCATCATGAATGTTTAGCCTTCATGCTACCTTATGGAGAAGCCTAAGCTTCTTTTTGCCGCAAAGGCACTCCATGTACCATGCTTAACTTGCAAATCACAAAAATGGTATGTGAGATGCCTATACTTGAAAAATGTGCTTCCTTGTCATAAATGCTTTAAATTTCTTATCTTGGGTGCTAAACCGTTGCATGTTATTCACCAATGAGAAGTCTCAGAAATAGAAGTGCACACATGTCTCGGTGGCTTTGACATGACATGAGATAGCTTGTAGGTGTTTGTGATGACCTTGTGATGAGAATGTGTGACCTTGCATGAAGTTTGTGAGTTATATGTTGTTTGTGCTCAGTTTGATCATGTTTAGGTCCTACACTCATGAGAGGGAAAATTTTGTGAAAATGCTTCATTTTAATTATGGCTATGTCACTTGCTTGTATGTCCCTTTCTATTTTGTTTGCGATGCTTGTGCTCAAATTATGGCTATCTTGCTTGTCCTTGTCTCAATTTTAGCATGTTGTAGTGCTCTTTGTATATTTGTGAAGCACATGCTTGCATTTGTAGACTTTATTCATGCATTACCAACAAGGGGGAGGAAAGTACCCAATTCATGATCCCAGGGGGAGCTTTGCATCAAGAAAAAATGGAAAAAATGCATTTGTTCAGGGGGAGCTTGCATTCATGCATTTGGGAGCTCTTTTTCGCTTTTTCGCCTGAATTTTAGTTGTGCTCTTCTGCCGAGGGTGTCGAGCCCTTTTGCCTCATCTTGAGGAATCAACATTCTTGGAGCATTTTATCTCGGTTGTGTCGAGCCGTTGCCCTTGCCTTAGGGGACCGCGATTTTTCTCTCTCAAGTGATCTTGTCTTGGCTTTTGTTTGGCTTTTGATCACTTGTTTGAGTTTTTATTTCGTTTCTTTTCTTTTTCTCTTTTCTCTGAATTGGTTACTTGCGTGTGTTGTCAGTGCACTCATCAAGGGGGAGATTGAGGACCAGAGCGTCCAAGGATCGGTGGATGGTCGCTCCTAGCTGTGATGAGCGATTGACAACGTGGTGTGGACTGACTCTTGGCCGAGTATAGCAGGTGCATGTTCCGGCTTGATATGCGTTGGCGCAGGTGAAGAGCGAGCGCGAAAGGTCTGTGCCAGTAGGCTCCGCTCGAGGGACCTAGTGGCCAGCAGGGTCAAGTGTGGGACGCATGGTGGCAAGAAAAGCAAGACGAAGTCGTGGACAGGAGTCGGTGCAGGGTAGCGGCTCACAACCGAAGTCTGCATGTGGGGTTTGCGGCGGTTCACCACAAAACTGGCCGGGTTACTTGGTTGAGCCACAAAACCAGTACTGGAGGCTCGGCGGGCGGAGACGGGATCCAGACACGCCGAGAAGCTTCGAAGCGGAGGACACGCGTCGGGATCGCAAAGCTTGCGTCGAGGCTAAGTGAGGTGCAGTGGCCGGGCATCCGTCCGATGGTGTTATGACAAGAATTCCCAAAGTGCCCCTCGGGGCCGTGTATCCTAGTTTTATGTAATAGGGGTAGTTTCGTCTTTCGGCTGTCTACATATATACTTAGAGGAGAGAGGATGGCAGCCATCTCTTGAAACCCTAGCTCATTTAGTTTCCTATTTTCTCTTCCTGTTTCCCTAGAATTTCCATAGGACTAGCTTGAGACATAAGCGAGTACTAGCAAGCGGTAAAGGACGTCTCCACGGGCGGTCCGACCGGTGGCACGCTCGCCTAGAAACCACCGAACTCTCCGGAAAGTCTTCAAAGCGTCCGTCCGAGCAAAGAATCGGGTTGTGTAGATGCATATAAAAGAGCAACAAGCATGAGCACATGTCGTACTCAATAAGGGAAAAGTTCTATAACAACATGCAAAGGCTTTATGGTGGAAGCTTGTGGTTGCATAGCAGATCAGCATTTTAGTTGGTCAAATTTTATTAAGCAAGCTGAATTACTAGCAAATGTAAGTTTATACCAACCCAGAGATTAACATAAGCATCATCATCATGAACGAAAATAAATGCAACAAGTTTAATCCATCTACCATAGTTTACTCATGTGAGGGTCAAGGCCGCCCTTGACCGTGGGCACGGCTAACTAGTCAGTTTTACACTCTGCAGAGGTCGTACATCTTTACCCACAAGTCGCGTAAAAACTCCGAAGAGCTTTAGACCCAACCACGCGATGCTGATCAGGCATCATACCACACTGCCGAGGTGTGATTGCATAGGGACGCTACGAGGCCGTTACAAAGATCCCAGATGCAGGCTGCTCGCTAGGTTACTTGACAGCGAAATGCATAAACCTCTCTCAGCTGCGAAGCTACCATAGAGCAGATCAGTCTGAGGGCCGGGCTATACACCAACTACCGGCAACCCCTAACCCTTATCAGGTAAAGCATACCGAACACCTATTTCACTAATTAATAAGCCAAGACAGAGCCATATGACTTGTGGTTGCACTGTTTTCCTGGGTGGTTCTCCATGTTCTGATTAACACACGTGACCTTGTTTAATGAAGGTACAACATATGTAAAACAAGATTAACATTGTTGTTCATCAAATCCACCATAATCCCAAGTTGAGCAACTAAGCATGGTCTACCCAACATAAACATAAACCCAGGTTGATCAAGGCACAGGATAAACAAAACTAGTCAAACCTTAATAGGAGAACCCATCAATTTAATGCAAGCAATAATAAATAACAGTGTAAATAAAATGCATGTTGTAATAGTATCAATGGGAATGCAGCAAGGACATGCCTTCTACCAACGTTTGCTGCTCCTCAAGGTCTTGGAAATCTTCAACTCCGGCGTATTCCACGAACGAATCGTCTTCTACGCACCACATCATTCACATACAAGCATACAATGGAATAAAATAAGAAACAATCACCAAACAGTACTAACAAAACTAAACAGGGGCAAAAAGTTGTTCTACTCGTCGAGACGATCGCGTGGACATAAACAACGCTAAAAACGGGGCTAAAACGACGAAGTTATGGCTAAAACAAATTTTAGGACTAATCTGTAAAGAACTTTAACTTTAAGTTTTCGGGCTAAACTGAAGAAAAAATGACCTATACGTAAAGGTTTTCCTAAGGTGGGAGGACCAGGTTGGGATTTTGGAAAAACTCAGGGTCTATTTGACAAAAGCGCGTGGTTAAGACTTACGGGCTGGATCTGATCCATCGGATCAAGATCTAACGGTGGAGATCTAATGCGCGTGGATAGGGTAGTTGACCGATATGGAAATAGTTTGACCCCGGGGGTCAAACCGATCTAGGCCGTGGATCAAGGATCCGGCGGCCACAGACTCACGCACGCGACCAGCGGCGGGGTGCGGCCGGCGGCGACGCGGCACGGCGGCGCGGTGACGGCGCAAACGCTACACGGCGGCCGGGGTGCACCGATAGGCTGCAGGGATTTTCACCCGGGATGTGTGGCGGCGCACGCCGAGCACTAATGTGGCCTCCAGGGAGTGGCGAGAGGCACGCTAGACGGCGGGCGACGAGGGAGACGCGGCGGCGGAACTCCGGTGAGGCCGAGCCGGGGGCACGAAGCACTACGGCGCGAGCTGACGGCGCCAAAACGTTCCTCACCTTTCAACGAAGCCTCAGACGAAACCGACGGTGACGAAGCGGCAGAGGGACGGCGAGGACTGAGGCGGCGGGCACACGACGGCGGCCTGCTAGGGTTTCGCGGCGCAGGCTCCCAAAGGCGGCGGCGGCTATGAGGGTTTAGGGGTTAGGGCGGCGCGGGTCGGCGCCTTAAATAGGCCAAGGAGGCCCTCGGTGCGCGGGTCCACACGGTGCAGGGGTGGGACGCGTCCCCAAGCCCGACTCGGACTCGAGTCCGAGCGGAGGTAGGAGATGACGGCCGGGCCCGCCCGTCAGCCTCCGCGGGCGCGCGCGTTGCGGGTCGCGGCCGGCCGGGCCGCGCCGGGGCCGCTTAGGCCGAGGCGAAAGGCGCGTGGATGCGGGGAAAAACACAGGGTGCACAAGCAGACTTCCTGACTGGGCCAGCAAGCAAAACGGGCTGCAGAGGAGGGGGTTCAGCTGGGCTTTCGCGACGGGCTGGGCACGAAGGCTGGGCTGAAAAGGAAGAAGAGAGGGGAGGGAAAAGGAAAAGGTTTTAACTTTTTAAAATTAATTCAGTCAAGCAAGTGAATTCAAACAAGGATTTGAATTCAAGCACTCAAAACGATGCACCAGCATGTATGCAACAGTAAACTCCTATATTTCATTAATTAATTAAGAAAAATGATTAAATTCCTATAAGAGCACAATATCCTTATAGTCCTTAAACGAGAACGCATTGTTGCTAAGCAAAATTTTAGTTAAGCACAAGCAGTGGAATTTAGGGTGTTACAAATCCTACCCCCCTTAAGATGAATCTCGTCCTCGAGATTCGGAAGGATAAAGAATGATTTCGAGAACGATATGGTAGAACTGATGTGAGAACAATGTTGATAGAGAACATACCCAACACGGTCGTTGCATTTATGTGGTTCAGTCTACCATGTGCGGAGCTCTGCTGTCCCTTAGTGCTTTGCGGGGTCTGGTTTCCATTCCTCATCTGCTGACTCTGCACTGGGGTATTCGGGACGCTCCTCTGAGGACAGTTGTTAGCATAGTGACCAGTCTCTCCACACTTGAAGCATGCATTGCCAACAGGAGCACTTGATGCACTTGGTCTCACTGGGGTTCCTGCTGGGGTGTCCTGACTAGTGTGCTAGTCATTGGGGCGTGGAGTCTGTGGAGGGGAATGCTGCTACTCTTGAATGGGGTGCTTGAAAGGTTGATTGTTCCACTGAAACTGATTCTGCCCAGAGTTACCACCTGAACCTCCAACATGGGGTGTTGTTCCCTGCGGTGGAATGAAACGGGGACGAGTGCTGCTCCCAAACTGCGTAGAAGTAGTGGCCTTCCTCATCAGATCTCTCAATTCTATGCGCATGGGCTCGAGGGTGATGGCCTTGTCTAACAGGTGCTAAAAGACGGAAAAGTGTGAGACGTCAGCTGGTACCGAAGCGGTCCAGCCAATCCCTCCATGAAGCGCTCCTGCTTCTTTGGGTCATCTGCCACCTCCTCTGGTGCATAATGAGACAACTCGATGAACCTGTCTCAGTACTCTATCACTGACATTCCCCCCTGTTGGAGAGAGAGGAACTCCTTCTTCTTTAGCCTCATCAACCCTGCAGGAATGTGGTGGTTCCTGAAGCTCTCAGTGAACTCCTGCCAGGTGATGGCATTTGGCGTAGCATGAGCGGTAGTGTAGGCATCCCACCATGCTCCTGCTGAACCCTGGAGTCGTCCTGCAGCAAATAGGACCTTCTCTCTATCATCACACTGAGCTGTAGTGAGCATCTTGCTCACGGTCTTCAACCAATCATCAGCATCCAGTGGGTCTGCAGCATGAGTAAACACTGGCGGACGATGGCTCATGAACTCCCTATGCTTGTTCATGGCCACCGGCTGCTATGGCGGTGGCTGAGGTGGGTTGTTGGCTTGGGCCTGCATGTTGGTCACAGTGTTGGTCAGGTTCTCCAAGAGTTGTAGCTGATTCTGGAAGAACTGTTGCATGGCCGGATCCATTGGTGGTTGCGGTGCACTGCCTGAGCTGCTGCCTCGTCCTTGGCGTGTCACTGGAGGTTGATCAACACCTGACCCGGACCTGGTGTTCACCATCTGAGTGTTAGGAACATTGACTTAGATGATTGCACAAAGAGAAAAGCTCAAAAAATTAAGCGGCGCAGACTTCCAGTTTAAGACAGATTCTGTCGACTCCAGACATTCAGGTATAACTCTCAACTTGGATAATCAAAAATTATGAGCTTTTGAACAGTAAAACATAATCGAATTACGGAACTAGTCCAACTGGAATCACCTCGATCGGAGCTCTATAACTTCAGATATAAAATAAACAAGTCGGGTATATCAGCAGTGCTAACAGATTCAGGTAACTCCAAAGTTTCGGGCATCCCTCTATGACTATGTAATCAAAATTGCTGAATTTTGGATAGACAAACGCCCATGAAATTTCTGAACTGCTCCAACTGGATTTTCCTCAAACGGAGGTCTATAGCCCAAGATATAAAATAATGAAGTCAATGTGTCAGCAGAGTTCTACAGATTCTGACAACTCCCATGTTTGATGCATGGCTCCCCGGATATGTATTGGATAGGGCTGCATTTTTGACAGACAATTTGTTATGAAATTTGTGAACTAACCCAACTAGTTTTGCATCAATCGGAGCTCTGTAGCTCGAGATATGAACAAAACACTACTGCTGTGTCGAAGGTTCACGAGAACAGATTTGCAGCAAGATAGATTCCAAAGTAGGTGAGTAAAGATTCAATAAAGGATTAGGAATGTGCAAGATGAAAGGATGGTTGAGACAAAAATTAACCCCAACTAATCAAACTTATACTAAACCAATGTCATTGTGGTTATCAACCCACAACACACTGCACTCAATCAAAGATCCAAATCAAGCATTAACACAAGATCAAGCATTCAAACACACCACTAATCTAAGCACACCTAATCGTCGATCATGACTAGCGATTTCATAAGGATAAAGCCTAAAGAACCTAGATCCTAAGGAAGATCTTCAGCTTGAACATGGTAAGGTCATTAGATAACTGGGAACAAATGTGAACACGGGTAGGGTAAAGATAGGGAAAGGTTAGAGAGCATAGAATAGATGCTAAAGATTTCCTAAAGCAAGAACAAGGTAACATAGAATGAAAAGATTGACCAAGATAAGATAGATAGCAAGTAGAATACCAAGGATGGGGGTAAAATCAAGGATAGGTATATTAGGAATGGAATTAAAGCATAGCATGGAGTAAGCATGGCTTCTAGATGATTATAGTCCTTAAGTTCAACAAGTTTCTAACTAGGCTAACATCCTACAGTCAACACGGCTCTGATACCACTTTGTCACACCCGAATTTAAGGGCAAATCCGAATGCATAGAACACATGTGCGCCAGGATCAAGTTTCACACATGCATTGACTCAGTGTATACCAAAAGACAGTGTAAAAGCGTAAAGAGAGTATTAAAACTTGATTACATGACCGAATGTCTCAAAATCGTAACATAAGCGAGTACTAGCAGCGGTAAAGGACGTCTCCACAGGCAGCTGACTGGTGGCACGCTCGCCTAGAAACCATCGAACTCTCCAGGAAAGTCTTCAAAGCGTCCGTCTGAGCAGCAATCGGGTTGTGTAGATGCATATAAAAGAACAACAAGCATGAGCACATGTCGTACTCAACAAGGGAAAAGTTCTATAACAACATGCAAAGGCTTTATGGTGGAAGCTTGTGGTTGCATAGCAGATCAGCATTTTAGTTGGTCAAATTTTATTAAGAAAGCTGAATTGCTAGCAAATGTAAGTTTATACCAACCCAGAGATTCACATAAGCATCATCATCATGAACGAAAATAAATGCAACAAGTTTAATCCATCTTCCATAGTTTACTCATGTGAGGGTCCAGGCCGCCCTTGACCGTGGGCACGGCTAACTAGTCAGTTTTACACTCTGCAGAGG
This sequence comes from Cenchrus americanus, assembly GCA_947561735.1. Lineage (NCBI taxonomy): Eukaryota > Viridiplantae > Streptophyta > Magnoliopsida > Poales > Poaceae > Cenchrus > Cenchrus americanus. The sequence goes on from OX387240.1 coordinate 142,787,543, forward strand.
TCGTACATCTTTACCCACAAGTCGCGTAAAAACTCCGAAGAGCTTTAGACCCAACCACGCAATGCTGATCAGGCATCATACCACACTGCCGAGGTGTGATTGCATAGGGACGCTATGAGGCCGTTACAAAGATCCCCAGATGCAGGCTGCTCGGTAGGTTACTTGACAGTGCAATGCATAAACCTCTCTCAGCTGCGAAGCTACCATAGAGCAGATCAGTCTGAGGGCTAGGCTATACACCAACTACCGGCAACCCCTAACCCTTATCAGGTAAAGCATACCTAACACCTAGTTCACTAATTAATAAGCCAAGACAAAACCATATGTCTTGTGGTTGCACTGTTTTCCTGGGTGGTTCTCCATGTTCCGATTAACACAGGTGATCTTGTTTAATGAAGGTACAACATAAGTAAAACAAGATTAACATTGTTGTTCATCAAATCCACCATAATCCCAAGTTGAGCAACTAAGCATGGTCTACCCAACATAAACATAAACCCAGGTTGATCAAGGCACAGGATAAACAAAACTAGTCAAACCTTAATAGGAGGGCCCATCAATTTAATGCAAGCAATAATAAATAACAGTGTAATTAAAATGCATGTTGTAATAGGATCAATGGGAATACAGCAAGGACATGCCTTCTACCAACGTTTGCTGCTGCTCAAGGTCTTGGAAATCTTCAACTCCGGCGTACTACACGAACGAACCGTCTTCTATGCACCACATCATTCACATACAAGCATACAATGGAATAAAATAAGAAACAATCACCAAACAGTACTAACAGAACTAAACATGGGCAAAAAGTTGTTCTACTCATCGAGACGATCGCGTGGACATAAAGAACGCTAAAAACGGGGCTAAAACGACGAAGTTATGGCTAAAACAAATTTTAGGACTAATCTGTAAAGAACTTTAAGTTTTCGGGCTAAACTGAAGAAAACAGGACCTATACGTAAAGGTTTTCCTAAGGTGGGAGGACCGGGTTGGGATTTTGGAAAAACTCAGGGTCTCTTTAACAAAAGCGCGCGGTTAAGGCTTACGGGCTGGATCTGATCCATCGGATCAAGATCTAACGGTGGAGATCTAGTGCGGGTGGATAGGGTAGTTGACCGGTATGGAAATAGTTTGACTCCGGGGGTCAAACCGATCTGGGCCATGGATCAAGGATCCGGCAGCCACAGACTCACGCACGCGACCAGCGGCGGGGCGCGGCCGGCGGCGACGCGGGCACGGCGGCACAAACAACGGCGAGCGGCGGCGCAAACGCTACACGGTGCCGTGGTGCACCGATAGCTACGGGATTTTCACCAGGATGCGCAGCGGCGCACGGCGAGCACTAAGGTGGCCTCCAGGAGCGGCGAGAGGCACGCTAGACGGCGGGCGACGGGGAGACACAGCGGCGGAACTCCGGTGAGGCCGAGCCGGCGGCACGAAGGACTACGGCGCGAGCTGACGGCGCCAAAACGTTCCTCACCTTGCGGCGAAGCCTCAGACGAAACTGACGGCGACGGAGCGGCAGCGGGATGGCGAGGACCGAGGCGGCGGGCACACGGCGGCGGCCTACCAGGGTTTCGCGGCGCGGGCTACCAAAGGCGGCGGCGGCTTAGAGGGTTTTGGGGTTAGGGAGGCGCGGGTCAGCGCCTTAAATAGGCCAAGGAGGCCCTCAGCGCGCGGATCCACGCGGTGCAGGGGTGGGGCGCGACCCCAAGCCTGACTCGGACTCGAGTCCGAGCGGAGGTAGGAGATGACGGGCGGGGGCCCGCCCGTTAGCCTCCGCGGGGCGGCACGCTACGGGTCGCGGCCGGCCGGGCCGCGCCGGGGCCGGTGGGGCCGAGGCGAAAGACGCGCGGATGCGAGGGGAAAAACACGGGGTGCACAAGCGGACTTCCCCCCCGGGCCGGGCCGGCAAGCAAAACGGGCGCGAGAGGAGGGGGGGTCGGGCCGGGCCGCCGCGGCGGCCGGGCACGAAGTCTGGGCTGAAAAGGAAGAAGAGAGGGGAGGGAAAAGGAAAAGGTTTTAACTTTTTAAAATTCAGTCAAGCAAGTGAATTCAAACAAGGATTTGAATTCAAGCACTCAAAACGATGCACCAGTATGTATGCAATAGTAAACTCTTATATTTCATTCATTAATTAAGAAAAATGATTAAATGCCTATAAGAGCACAATATCGTTATAGTCCTTAAACGAGAACGCATTGTTGCTAAGCGAAATTTTAGTTAATCACAAGCAGTGGAATTTAGGGTGTTACAGGGATGGATGTTGAGGAGGCAATCTAGACCTTGTACGAATCTGTCTTGGTTGCATAGAAGATTCGGAGTTGTGATTTCCGTGGGTCTTTTTGGTGCCTCTTTGGTGTTTTCATTCTCTGGTTGATTCCGCGGATTTGAGAGGGTTTTTCTTCGGATTTCTTTGAGGGGATCATGGGTGAGGGCCTTGTGCCTCTTCGTGGATGATCTTGACCACTCAAACGTCGGGAAACCACCTCGATTCGATGATCTTTGGGTGGAGTTCTTTGTCCATGGTTGAGTTCGTGTGATCCGCGATTTTCGACGTTCTAGGGAGTTAGAGACCAAGAAATTTGGGGCATAGCATCACCTAGTGATGCATATCATCTCCCCCAAATCTTGTCTCAAGAGCTCAAGTCGTTTGGGAGATCCGGTGAGGACTTTGGGGAGGTGTTCTGCAAGTTCAAGATTTTTGTTTCTATTCATATACGAACAGTTCGCGTGCTTTTGGCGGACAGTCCGCGACTTGCGGACAGTCCTCGGACCATTGGCGGGCTGTTTTGCGGGCCGTTGATACAGAGATGTGTTTTGCGATTTAGAGAGCACTTTTGTACTGCGGACAGTCCGTCTAGGCTTCGCGGACAGTCCGTCATACAAAAGTATTTTCTAAAGCTGATTTTTGCTGAAATGGTCTTCCTTCAGTTCTTAGATTCGTGCTTTCGCTAGTTGAACCAAGAATCATTCCTAGGACTTGTAGTTAATCCATAACTACATTGTCTTAGTGATTGGTGTTGGTGTGTGACTTTTGGAGTTGCGATTGGGACATAGGCCGAGTTCTTTGAGGAGAATTTTTATCGGCTTCGATTCACTCCCCCCTCTCTTGTCGCCTAATCGGTCCTTCACCCAAACTATCCAGGAGAAGCGCTCGAGACCTTAGATCGCGAGATCTTGGTCGTCTTTGCAAGTGTACCACCTCAAGAGGAGAAACATATGAACAATTCCAGGAGCGCGAGAACACCAATGCCGCCAGAGCTGTTCGTCGGCAACAAGAACTCGTTGCTGCTGGTCCAACGGCAGGTCAACAACCAGTCAATGCGGGCAAGTCAACGACAACGCCGGGCAACAAGCACCCACGACACTAGCCGCCCCTCAGCCACGCTAGCAAGACAATCAACCTCGTGCAAATTGCCTACGTGCCAGAGACCTCCTGAGGGACTTTAAGCGAGATGGTCTTGAAGTCTACAACTCTCCACAAACCAACTTAGGAGCCGCTCTTGCCGCCCTAAACCACCTCGAAGATTCTTTTGCGGTACTTCGTCTTCAAGCTAACGTCCGTGTCACCACCGCTCAGATCGAAGAAAGAGGTACTACTCCAGTGGCAGATCGGAACATCCTCGCCAACGACACTGTAGCCATGGTCCCCTTGAGCTGGTGGCTGAAGAGGGACGAGGTGAAAACGAAGTGAAGCAGCCAGCCAATCCCACTGCTAACGCTGCAGCTAATGCTCCAGCAAATCCTGCGGCTAACGCTCTGGCCAACGCTCCAATCAGCGTCACTGCCAACGCAGCCGACAACGTCGCCAACAACACAGCTAATGCTGCCAACGTCCAGAGGGATGCTGCTGCAAACCCATGGCAAAATGCAGAAGCTCAACCTCCGCCGGTGCAGACTAATCGCGCAGAAGGTAGTCAGTGTCAGCGCATAAGAGACAAAGTGAAGATAGCACAACGTGCTAACTACGACCGTGACCATGGTGTCCCTAACGCCCTTGATGCCAACAACCCTATACAAGAAACAGAGCTGCGGCAGATGCGCGACCAAGAACACCTACGACGTGCCCAGTATGACCAAGACAACGGCCCTCCCGACAACCTCTACATCATCCCAACGGCTTACGCCCCATCAGTAAGCCCGGGAGCAGTCAACACCTTCCATGCATTCTCACAACGTCTCCAGACGATCAGATACCCCAAGGACCCCAAGAATATTTTAACTTTGATCATATTGCATAACTCGAAGCGTGGTCGAAACTTGAAGGAACTCCTCTCGCCGTTAATGTCGAACTTGATCTCCCCCTTCCCGATGTTGATGGTAGCTCAAAGGGTCTTGATGAAAGGCCTCCCAAAAATGAGTAGCGACTTCTCCCTTTCTCCCATCTCGAGCACCACGAAGTAGATGGGGACGAAGTGGTGTCCGACCTTCATGGGCACATCCACGGTGATGCCCAAAGGTTAGCGAATGGAGTTGTCACCAAACTCCAAGCACATGGTTGTAGGCTCTAACTCCGGTAGGTGTAGCTTCTTGAACACATCTCTTGGCATGATGCTCACACTTGCTCCAAGGTCACATAATGCCTTCTCAAACTTGAACAAACCAACAGAACATGGAATCGTCAGGCATCTGGGGTCTCCTTGCTTCTCTAATCTGTTCGCAATAGTAGCGCTACATTGCTCAGACATCTTGGCATGATCCACCCTGATTGTTGCTATATCATACTTGTTTGCAAGAATATCTTTGAAGTAGCGAGAATATGTAGGAACTTGAAGGGTCTCCAATAGCGGCATGTTGATGCTCAACCAACGCACAACATCCATAAACTTCTTATAATGATTATCAAGTTTTCCTCGAAAGTAGCATGGCTTGATTTGCGGCATCATTGTGTCTTCACCCGGCATCTCAAAATTGGGCTCTTAGGTGATGATCTTGGTAACCTTCTCCTGAGAAAATTCCTCTACCTCGGTAGATGGTTTAGTCTTTCTTGCTCCCACGAAGTGCTCCGGATCTCCGGTCTCCTTCCCTGAACAAGTTTGAATGGCCTTCGTCATCTCGAGACCTTGAGGTTGCCTCGGAAGCTTCCCTTCATTAGCGGAAGACGCCTGGCATGTTGTCCCACTTGTGTCTCGAGCATCTTCAACATGTTGAGCACTTGATGGTTGGAGCTTCTGCGACAACCTGCCTAGGAAAATACTGTACTATCGCCTAGACCAATCCACTTTGGTCATTAAGCAATAATAAAGTATCATCCTGTTGTTAATTGCTACGTTAACGCCCATTAAATCACTTACATAGCAACAAGGATCGAATATCTGCATTAAAACCCACGCGAAGGTGAGTCCAGAGATAATACATGATTAACATCCAACATTTACCCCGAAGGGTTTAATTATTACAAATCGAAGTCTTTGACATGACAATGTAGTTAAGAGTTTTTAAAGCAGCAGAAATGAAGTAAACTGAGCGAGGAAACACCCCGGGAGGCCAACCATGATGCCTTCACTCATCGTCCTCCACCCACTCCAGCTCAACCCCGGGCGGGATCTCTCCGGGCCACACATCAACAAAGGCATTACCTGGAACAACAGATGATAGCAAGGCTGAGTATACTAATACTCAGCAAGACTTACCTGTCGGTGATAACTATTTCACCAACTGTAGACTTTTTAGGTTTTTGGCCACTAGGTTTCTTTTGCTGAAAAGCAACAAAAAATATGTCCTTACATTCAAGATTTTAGCACAAGTTCTAGTTGGTTATTTCTTTCTAGGTTAGCAATCAATTGCAAGCATAAGTTGTGCAATGCAATTAATCAAGCATAATCTTCATCAACTTCCATCATTAGGGACCTCATAGCCAGTGGAGTAAGTAGTCTCAAATAACGGTGAGAGGACGACAACCAGTTGATTTAAACCTTGCAAGGTAGACCTAAACACACGGTGGGATGTCCCCGCGAGGATAACCACCAAGCGGTTCCCAAAAATCCTCGGTTCGGGATAAAAGGCCACAGTGTTTGGTAGTGATTATCTGGTATACCCCGTGAGGAACCCAGACTCACACGTGTAACACCGGTAGCGAGCCGTGAGACGCATCCCAATATTAGTGACGGTAAAATCCCTTACCACTTCCCTTGCTCTTACCAGATGAGCAATCCAATTAAGGAAATCTTATGATTCCAACATAAGAACCTAATCTCGCGAGTGACAAGCATCACTCAACTTGTAACAGTCCTATAGCATAGCAGCTATCGACCTATCATACTAGTAAAGGACAAGGTACCTAGGGATCATGCATCTAGGGTTTCATAGCAATTCCTGAACTTAAATGCACAATCATCCATATATAGTTGCATAGGAGTTTAAAACACTGGGTTAATGCACCGGGGGTTGCCTTCATTAGCAAGGTTGGCCTTGGGCCCTTCTGGACTTTGGTCCAGGTCCTAAGCTACGGACACCTGCTGCAACTCTTCGTCAGCACCTCCGTCTCCTCCTTCTGGCACAAGCTTATATCTACCGTCGGGAAGATCTACACGAAGATGCAAATGCAAGATTTATTTGACGATTTTTAATTTAATTAATTACAATCAACAAATGACAACCATTGGGGTGCATGGTTGACCACATTTACCTAGATAAGAAATACATTCAGCATACTCTTCCAAAAAGGAACAATATGCGGTTCATTATTAATTATTCTTTTTGATAGTGAATGTGTACACATTCATTTGAATAAATCAATTTAAATTACACAAACAACAAAGGGTTGGTCTTTATCCTTTTTAAAATGATTTTCAACTCAAACCTAAAGTCACTAGGTGTGTAGGTGGTGATTTTCCACATTACTTTAATATAAGCTTAAATGACTTCCATTGCTTTTTTCATAAAATTAATTAATAAAATTCAGTGAAAGGGTTTATTAAGCACTAACACATATGCAAAGCCACTAAACAAACATGCATGCTTAGGATAGCTAGGAAATTAATTATACTGAAAATAACAAAAGCTAGCTAATGAAGCAAGACTAATGCATACAAAAATAAATACACATCAAAATGATTCACACTTTCTCACACAAGATCTCTGGTCCAAAACTAAGCTAGGAAAATGCAATGCACACACCTAGAACTATTATAAATCTTGAGTTATGCAATCACAAAGAAAAACAAGCATTTTTCAAGAATAAATATTTCTGACAATTATAAAATTGTTATTAATTCCCTAGAGGTGCATTTTGGCATATCAAGATAACATGTAGAAGTTGGGCACAAAAAAATCTAATTATTTCTAGCTACAAAAATCATCTGGACAGACTCTGCATAAATAGAAAACAATTTATATAAAAAGAGTTACAACATAACTTTGTGCAAGTTTTGGTAAAGGAGCTAGGCATGACATAACACACAACATATCGAAAAATTAGCTACAGAGGACTTGTAGATTTGGAGATACAACAGATCTAGGTTTTCAGTTTCCTAATTTTCATGCAAAATTTATCAAAAAAAACCATAGACATGCTATACAAAAGTTGTAGTGTTTTCACAAGGAGTCCAACAAAACAGGGTTTGCATTTTTCTCATTTTCCAATGATTTTCTAGGGATTTTCTAAGTTCCAGCAAATCTGCTAATACTATTGAAGATTCAAACTTCCACTCAGGCCCCTGGAACTATTCACAACCATGCCCTCAGTTTAGTCTCATGCCCATAGGACCAAACACAAGCTTGCAATTGGGTCCCTGGACCAAGGGGAGGTGGCGCTCGCTAGAATTCCGGCGGCTCTGGCGGCGCTTCCGGCCGGGTAGGAGTGCGGGGAGGTGTGCGAGCTCACCTAGGGTGGATTTGCGTCTGAAGAAGAGGTGGAGGCGGCCCCGGCGAGCTCGCCCGACGGTGCAGAGCGGCGGTGGCCGCCACGGTTTGGCTGCCGGCGAGGGGACCGACGGGGCTCGCCAACAAGAGAGTGCTCGGGCTCGAGTGCGATGTGGGGAAGGGCTAGGGGTGGTTGGCTAGCTTAGGAAGTCAGTGGAGAGGCGAGCTCAGCGAGGAGGCGGTGGCGGACTGGCGGGTGCACGTGAGCGAGCTCGGCACGCGCGATGAACGGCCCTGGCTGCAGGCAGAAGCTCCGTACGACGGCGCGGGCAGCGCGGGCAGGGCCTGATCTGGTATGAATGGTGACGCGTCACATGGCGAGCGCGGGCTTCAAGACGCCTCGGTGCACGCGTGGCCTTGGGAAGGTGCGCAGTCTCGGGAAGGCGCGGGCCCTGATGCCGAGGGTGGCAGGGCACCACGCGGCACGGCGCACGCGCTCGGGTGCACCCGGCATTCTGGTCGGTGCGACGTTACGGCGCGGCATCGATCCTATATCATTTAGCCCTATTTGAATGTGAATTTCTCCAAAAGTTTGAATAGAACCCCACCGAACTTTGAATACGAAAGTTGTAGAGCACTTATAGGAGAGTATTTTTCGTAAAGGCCGACCTATGTTTCCATCAACCCTTTGAGCATGAACCACATGCAAAGTGGTTGTCTTTCATGGCGCCAATGAATAGTACTTGGCTACAGTTGACCATGTTTTCCACCCTTTTCCCCTCAAAAATTAAAATGCCGTCCAACATGAAAGTTGTGTTCCTCGAACCACTGGATAACTTTTATATAGGAGATTTTGAAGTGTTTAGGTGAATTTTGGAGAATGCTGCAAAAGTTCCGGAGGACGTTCAAAGACATAGGGTTTTTAATTAGGGTTTTGACTGTGCCTTTGACAAAGGTTTGACCATAAGTGGGTGTTAACTTGATCAAGAGGGTCATTAGGGATTGTTGGGGAGGTTTTCGAGGTGATGACCCAGGTTGACCTAGGTTTGACCAATGTCAACAGGTTTGACTCAGCTGATTCGGTCATTAGCGTTAATGATGTTAATTAAAACCTGGGGCGTCATAGCTTCCGACCTCCGTCATCTTGCTATCAATGTCCTCCAACACCTTGTCTCCGGCCTTGAACTTAGTGATGGTGTCCTTGTTGATCTTAGCTTGCTCGTCCATGAAGTCCTTCAATTGCATACCAAGAGGAACCATATTCGGAATGGATGAGCTTGCATTGTATTGAGGTCTACCTTGCCCATAACAGAAGTTCAGCAAATCTCCGCTCCTCATGTAATCAAGCATCTTGGATTCCTCCAGGCAATCCTTTTGGACATGGCCATATTTTCCGCACTCTTCACATGTGGATCTTGCTTCAGCAGCCTTTAGATCTTGAGCTTCTTTCTTCTCTATCTCCATCTTCTCCAACCTCCTCATAGCGAATCGATCTTGCATTTGAGTAGATCTTCTTTCTCCACTTGCAAGGCTCCTTTGACGTTCCTCGTGGGTTGAACCAGAAGTAAGCATCCGGACGACGCCCATGTGTTATTGTCCGCGACCTTCTTGAATAAAGTGAACACTTGGGTCGGTGTATGCTTGATGATGGAGCCTCCCGTCGATGCATGAATGATTGTCCTTGATGCCATGGTAAGTCTTTGATAGAGCTTTTGAATGAGATCTTCCTTTTGGAATTTATGATGTGGCACCGCCCTAGTGTACTCATTGAAACGCTCGAATGCTTCCGATATAGTTTCCGTAGGATATTGAGCAAAGGTAGCAATCTTGTTGTGCAAGCTTTGAGTCTTACCCAGCAAGTAATATTCCTTCATGAAGGCTCTCATCAAGGTATCCTAATTTTGCACTGTCTCCGCCAGTTGAGAGTAGAAGCACTGCAATGCCTTCCCGAGTAATGAGAACAGAAAGAGCCTTGCCCTTATTTCATCTTGAGTCACCCCGTCCATGTTGAAAGTTTGACAAAGTTGAATGAGTGCTTAGAGGTGCAGGTTTGGATCTTCTTTACCGGTGAAGGGTGAATGTTGCACCATGCGAATTGTTGAGATCTTGATCTCGAACGGCCTTCAAATCTCTGTGAGGTTCAAGATTGGTAGGTCGACGATATCCAGAGTGCATAACTCCCCGATCTTGCGCTCCGGCTGCAGTTGTTCTCCCATCGCTTGCGGTGGAAGTTGATTCTCCCTTGGGCATGGAGGTGGTGATTTATTTTGAGACTCCGACGATCCTTCGACCCCGACGTTTGGATCTGCAAATTCCAACTTTTTACCTTGTGCTTCACATCTCCTTAGTTTGTAATGTTTTTCTTGATCATCCACAAAATTTTCAGGTTTGTTGGAGAGGTAGCCATCCATCCTGTTAGGGTTAGCAATAAACAAAATATATACAAAGATAAAAAAATCTAAGAAAACTAGGGTTAGTCAAACTAGATTAGATTGATTTTTGAGGATGACTAAAAGTTAGTAGATGCAAAAGGAAAAACCAGAAGAAAACTGAAAATATTGACAAAAAGCAATAAAAGATTGAATCTTGATCACTTGTTCCCCGACAACGACACTAGAAAAGGGGGCTTGTTGACGGTGTATATGCGTATCAAATTTCGTATGGACTTGCAAGCGGACAAGTACCCTATTGTAGCCAAGGGACCCTTCTTCCCTCAAGTGTGAACCCAAGGTATCGAATCCGTGGAACAAATGTGTGATGCAAGAACCAATCTATTAAATCCGAGAACACTTAGATCTTCAAAGGGAGAATCTTATGTATCAAATCTAAAGAACATCATAAAAACAAATCTAATCTATGAAAACTGGAGGTAGCAAGAGTTAGAGAGGGATATGTAAAACCAATCTAGAGAGATTGGATCAAGCTCTTGTTGAAGTTCCAAGCAAAGAAGAAATAGCCAAGTTGAATCTCATAAAATAAAAGCTTCTTTAAATCGCGACTTCCCGTCCAAATATCAAGACGACCACCTTTTGGAGCCACCATTCTGTCACAACGCACTCCTATTCGTGCGGGTTAGCCTAGGGTGAGTCCAATGGACTAGTTGAAATCTCATGGAAGGTCAGGAATGCACCTCTAGCAACTTGATAATTCAACATAATACATGATACATGAACAAGATGACCACCGGGATCCTACCTTGATCTTTTTCCTAACTCGTGGAACTCCGACGTGGTCTTCCTTTCAAGCTTCCCACGTCGGCTAGGGAAACCCTAGACCACTAGCACGAGCCTCCCCTCTCCGGAATGGTGTCGTCTGGGCCCATTCTAGCCCATCTCGTGGCCTCCTTCCTCGGTGATGCTTCCCGTGTCTTCTAGAACATTCTCCCTTCTCCATGCGGAATGATGTTACCCAGTGGCTAGTGCAGTAGGCACCCACCACATAGTAGTTGTTCATCATTGCATTTGAGATTGCATTGCCAACTTGCTGAGAATGTTGGGAAATATTTGTTCAAGTAAACAAATCTGGATCTAAAAACCCAACACTGATCTGCTTCTCCGCTGCCTTGTCCATCATTTTCCTGCAAAAAATCAAATTGTTAGCATGCATGAACTTTGCGGTCAAAATTAAAGAAATATCTTTTTAGGTTTTAAAGGACTTACAATGTCCACAACCTCATGAAGGTAACATCCAGAGAAGCCAGGGTTATAAGGTTATACACACTACTGAATTCAATGTTTAACATTAAAGCACCACAACCACCTTTAAAGTAGTCTTGATCCACATTCGTTGGAAAGACAGGTTTATTGTTACTGTGTTCCATGAAATAAGCATGCAACTCGGCACAATTTGGTCCAGCAGCCTTTACATTTGCTTCTGACAACATAGGTGCACCAGGCTTGTACTTTGGTCGGTCTTGTTCTGTCCCATTAACACAGTTAAGAATCTCATATTTAGACAGAGGTTTCCTGGCATGGTTCCCCTTCTGATGTGGAGATTGCCTGGGCTTCTCCTATTGCAGAGGCTGTTGTACTTGTTGCATCTACTGCTTAGGGGCAGATTGCCTACGCTCCTCCTCCTCCTCCTTCTGCAGAGGCTACTGTTGCATCTGTTGCTTATCATCTTGTTGCAGCTGCTGCTTAGGCATAGTTTGCCTGGGCTCCTCCTACTATTGTCGACGCTCCTGTTGCTGGAGAGACTGCTATTTCGTCTGTTGATTATCCTCAAGTTGCAGCTGCTGCTTCAGCAGAGTTTGCCTAGGCTCCCCCTTCGGTTGTTGTTGACGCTCCTACTGTGTAGTTTTGCTGATCTGTTGCTGCTGCTGCTGTTGAGCCTTCTCTTGCTGACACTGAGCTGCAACACCTCCATTTGATGTTGTACCTCTGCTACCTGTTGCGGCTTCAGGGTTGGGATGTCTTGTCATGGGTGGTATAATGATCCTATCCTTTGGCCATTGGATCCTTTGAACGAGAGCCTCAGCTAGGGTTGCTACGTCACCCCCATCAATTGGTAAAGCCAGAGGGTATTGACTCGTATTGGCCCACACATAAGTAGGTTGCACCACAACATACCCATCCTGCACCAGCACTGAATGTCAAGCCTTTTGAGATGGAAAGAATTTCGCTAGTGCGAGCTCCACGGTGCCATCCAAAAGGTTGCACACGGTTGGCTTTGTCAGCTTATCTATTATGTCCAGCATAGGTGATCGACTATCGCTGTGCACTTCATTTGCTTCGTCACCATTGGCATTCCAATGATCTTGCTCTCTACCATCTTCCTCCCTGACATGCGCATGTCCTTCCTCGCTGTCATGCCCATCTTCTTCCTCATATACAATTCATATTTTACTTAATTAGCATACAGGGATAGGTGCTAACCATTTTGACAGGGACACAACAATATGCTTATTTATCAAAGCAGAGAATAAATTTCTTCAACTGCTTCCTTGTCCAACTTGAGCAGCGATGGATTGTGTGTTCCATATGTGCATGCAACAAGAGGATAAAGCAATGGTCATGACATTATATATGATAGTAGTGAAACAACACTCATAACACATCATGACACCAACTATAAAAATATATATGACAGTAGTGAAACAATTAACACTCACAACAAAGCATAAGGCAGTCTAGTTATCACTACCTTATAAACCACTGTGATGCAATTCCCACTGACATTACGTGGCCATCAGAATTAATGTATGCTAACAGGTCCAAAGCATTACTGTCGATCTGGTACATTCAAAGCATAGCAGAATTAAAGTATGTTAACATCCTTTATGCTTTTCATGAATTTACAGTGCAAAAATTATAGCACTAGGAACATGAAAATGAATTTCAACATTTTATATAACTTCATCTGTTAGCAACAATTTATTCAAAACAGACTTGGAGGAACAAAATCCATCCATCAAATCCACAGTCAATCAATTGAAGATGAACTATTAAGGCATGTCTCCCTAATCCACCTTGACATGAAGATATAGCAGATTGGGTGGACTACATTATAAACCACTGCGATGCAATTCCCAATGACATTATGTGGCCATCAGAATTAAAATATGCTAACAGTTCCAAAGCATAACGGTCGATCTGAGCATAGCAGAATTAAAGTATATGCTAACAGGTCCAAAGCATAACTGTCGATATGGTACATTCAAAGCATAGCAGAATTAAAGTATGGTAACATCCTCGATGCTTTTCATGAATTTACAGTGCAAAATTGTAGCACGAGGAATATGAAAATGAATTTCAACAATTCATATAACTACATCTGTTAGCAACAATTTATTCACATAGACTTGGGCCAACAAAATTCATCCATCAAATCCACAGTCAATCAATTAAAGATGAACTATCAAGGTATGTCTCCCTAATTAATCCATATTGACATGAATATATAGCAGATCGATTTTGGTGGCCGGTGAGAGAGGGTGTTGGGGGTTCAAGCAGGACTAACCTCTGTCGCGAATGAAGTAGTTGTTCCCGTGATGATCGGAGGGGCCGGATCCATGGCGGCTCGTGGCCTGAGGCGGCCGGCTCGTCGTCGTGGCCGGGGATGATGTCGACGGGTCCACGTCAACCGTCTTTAGGTTGGTCGGACGTACGTTCGCACGCCAGTAACCACGTCCCCATCACCGTCGTCACGCAGGGAGCAGTGGGGCTGGTGAAAAGCAGGACTCCGGCAGGAAGAGAGCGGCGAAGGCTAGCGGGGCGAGTGACTGCGGCGGTGGGGAGAATGATACTTTACCGCATCTACTTTTCGGCGACTTTGCCTTCATACCTTTTCTCTTTTACGAGTTCTCGCAAACTCGTCGGGCTGCACCGCTTCGATCTCCGGCTTGCTGGTGAGTTCCGATTTACCGAGTAAATTCTAAGCTCTAACCACCAGGCGCATCGTTGTGGTTCCGTCTGGATTTATTCACAATTTATCAATATCAGCTAGATTAGCAAGTTTTATCTTAATTCTTGTTGTTCTACCTTTTATCATCAATTATGCATCTTGAGACTGCTTCCTTTCGGCTCACATTATTAGCATATAGCCGGCTAGATATGTTTCAAGTGTTGCTCACGTAGCTCTGCTTAAGTTACCTCAAATAGCTTATGCTCTGCCTACGTCATCATATCAGCTGATCCAGCTGATCTGCTCTGCCCCGTATCGGCTACCTAGCTGTTACAATTTTATCAAAAGGCTCATCAGCTCTCTAGCCGATTTTCCATTGTCAATTAACAGGTTAGATTTGCTGGCACGCTCGCAACAGACCGCGGAGTCACGTGTGTCGCGCGCAAGGGTGACGTCCTACTTTTTTGCATCAACACACTTTCGGCACGCCCGGTGGGACCCGAATATTAAATCCATATTATACCGTCTGGTGAGACCCAAATACAATATCCACAACAAATCTAGAATAGCTCGAGGAGTACATCTCCATGGACAGTCAATCTGGAATACTGGAGTATATTATAAGTAATGCCATAAAGAGCGCGTTCTCTAAGTTTGCCCAACAACAAAGGTATGAGAGGACATATTATCAACAGCTGATGACATCGGCTAATACTGTGTTTTCTTACGATCCAATTCAGCAGCAAGGTCATGAAGGACCGTCATACATACATACATACATACATACATATATATATATATATATATATATATATATATATATATATATATATATATATGTATATATATATGTATATATCCCGGGTCGTCAAGAACTACAACAGCAAGCACAGGTACAGTCCCTGGATCGGCTTATGATGATTGTTTAATGCCCTCATTCTTGCATCAACACAAATCTTATCAGCCGGTGGAGATTCCTCAGACTATACCGGTTCCCTCTCCATCCCTATCGCCAGCACAAGACGATTTGTTCTGCGCTCTTGGATACACGCCACAGCCGCTGGCACAGGAGGATTTGTTCAGCGCCTTTGGATATACGCCTGCGGATGCTACTCATATTCAAGAATCAACATGCCTTCAGTATATTGCCTAGAAATTGCAGTCTGCTCCGTAGGGTTCGCAACAGATGGCTTCATACGTTCAACCATCAGCCCAAATGCAGCACAATTATCAACAAGCTGAGGATGAACGAATGATAATTCAACAGTCACAAGCATCTTGGCCTGGGGGGCTACAATCTGCACAATCAGTCTGATCATGGCAGACAGGGAGCTATTAGTTGCCGGCATCGGCTATAAAGCCGATGACATATCTGCCACAAGTATCGGTTCAATAACCGATAGCTTATCAACCACAGTTGAAGACTCAACAATCTCGGTCTGGGGGACTGCAAACACGACCAATAGTTCAGCAACCTTCACCTGGGGGCTGCAATGTTCACAAATATCAGCTCAACCGCAACAATCAGGAAACTATTGGTCGCAAGAATCGGCTTTACAACAAAACACATTGGGTTCGCAACCAACTGCCCATCAACCAGTGCCTCCTAAATTAGCAGCTTGCCTAAAAAGTAGACAGATCAGTTCAAGAGGAGCTTGCGCAACCAATAAAAACTGATGGTATGGTCACAGTGAACGACCAAAATCAAGGAAGCCGTTACCTAGAAACAGAAGATATGCAGCCACAGTTCGCTTCTAAAGAGTCACTGTTAATGGCTCATCAATCTATCATTACACAACCACAGTTAGGAATGGGTCAGCAGGTCCAATCGACTAATGATATTATGCAGCCAACGGAAGATGGCAGAAACATATTGCCAGAACACATGCTAAAGGTGAATGGCTAAGATGGAGTACGTGACCCTACCCTAAAGCTTTGACTTCACAAGTGATTGATGAGCTGAAAAGTTCACAGATCCAAGCTAAAGAATCTCACGATGGAAGCCGGTATGAAGGGGAAAATAGCTCTGAGGAAATTCACGTGGAAATCCTAGCCAACTACAAGTATAGAGAAAAACAAGTTGATGAGCTATTAAACAAAGATGAAGTGACCGATAGAAGGATAACAGAAGCTGGGCAAAGGATGGCTTCTCAAAATATTTATTGCTCGCTGCCCAATAATATTTCCCCTGAGTATCAGCCGTTTGGAGCTTATTTCCCTTGGGAGCCGGGTGATCATAAGCCGAAAATTACTGCCCAAAAGTATCGGCTACGAGAAGTTTATTTTCTATGGGACCCAGGTGGAACAGAGCTGCATGCGTGTATACAGTTTACCTCTGTTGGCCAAAGTTGAAACAAGTATAAGAAAATACATGGTACCGGAGGTTCGTAGTGTGCAAAATTTATTTAATCGGTCACCTGAATTTGGTGAGTCAGATCGGCTGCTGACGTTCAGAGAAGGGTCAGAGGAGGACCATATAGATGGTCAGATGGAGTATCTTCGTCAAGTATCCTGTAACAAGACGGAGGAAACAAGAAGACCTTCGATAAATTCCTTTTATTATTAGATCAACTAAACAACGTGTCTCACTACTATGAGCATAGGGCTGATGTCCAATATGTTGGTGATATGACCAAGAGCACATCATCACAATACGGCTTAAAGGCCCAAGAGGTTATTGATCCAAGGGGGATTAGGGTTACTAATGGGCCTATGAGATAGAAGCCCATTAGTACGCCCTATATATACGTAGCAGGGGCAAAGGGGGCGCCCCGAACCAGTCAGCCGCGCCTCCCCTTTGACGCCGCCCTCCTCTTGCCGCCGCCCTAGCCGAACATGTGGTGCTAGCAATCCGACGTCCGGCGTTCCATCCCCGTACGTGTGGACTCCATAGAGGCGCTGCTACTACTATTGCGCTGATCGGCTGTTGGGATCGAGGACGAGGAGCTCGGTTCGTGGGACATGATCGACTACTTCCTCTACACCGACGCGCGACTCCTTCCGCTGCGCTGCATGTCTAGTGGTAACGATCTGTGATCTCCTACTCGCAAGTATCTTGGGTGTACGCGGTAGAGTAGCTAGTGTAGCCTACCCGTTTTCCTACAATGGTATCAGAGCCATCTTGCGTAGTTTTTGGTCTGGATCTTTAACATATAGGTGATATGTTGTTGTAGTAGATTGGATCTATTACACTTTGCACGGTTTGATTATATCAATTAGTCACAAGGGGTTAAAACTGGAGCGAGTTGATTGCGGAATGTGACCAAAAAGATTAGTTTGTGTTCCTTCTCTGTTGTGCATACGACATGTCCCTACCGGCTGGAATCACCACAAGGTACTAACTGTGTGCAAATTCAGTAGATTGAACCAACAGATCGAGATCATGTGTAGATGCGATCTTCTCAGGTGCAAAGGTTCCACGATCAAGTGAAAATTGAGGCATTATGAATGGCTCCGATTTGGGATGATGCGATCATTCCGATGATATTTTTATAGGGATTCCATTGATGCGATCTGTGTAACTCTGTGAGGTTTCTATAGCGGCTTCCTAAGTGCGCCTTTGTTAGAACACGTCGTACGCCTAACTTGTTTTTGCAGGGTGTGATGTGAATGGTATGGCCTCAATATCATGTGATGATATATGTGATAATTTGTGCGGCCTGCGTGTCGCAAGTTAACACAACTGGGTTGAGGTTGCACCATTATTGTATAACGACGTGCGTGTCGACTTGTGATGTTTGAATCCTCATGTAATCTTTTCACTAGCTATTAGATGTAGTAGCTTAGTATCTATCCATGGAGACTTCAAGCATGATGGCGATGATGATGACCACAAGACAGGAGGGATGGCAATGGAGGTCACATTGGAGCCATGGCGATGGAGCCAATTGTGATGCATGAGGCCATACTATTCACAAATAATATGATTATATGCATGTGATGTTTATTTTCCTGTCATACTTTTCTTTCATGCTTTACGTTTGGTGGATGTTTTGGTCATGATAGAATAGCTCCCCTCAGAAAAGTTGAGATTTTGATGCCTTTTACCAATAGCTACAACTATAAAATTTGATCGTTGTGTGGTAGGTTTACCAAAGTAGAGTACCCTCAGCTATCATTTTTGTATAGGGTGGATGTTGGACATTCACAAGTATAGTATTGGTTAACTCAGCAAAGCTATCAAAACGGTTTTGGACTTTAAGGCATAGTGTTGGGGCCGGGCATTGGATGCCACCCGACAAACAAGAGTCATATAGAGATATGATTAGCAAAAATTGTTGCTTACCTGTGTCACTACTTTTCTAGCCGTGATGCTAAAGCTCACTAGGATTTTAGTGACTATGGATCTTGAACTACTATATGTCATTAGAGGGAAGATGAATTTTCATATAGTAGGTTGTCTTTTGTTAAATCAGGTAATGAAAGTCTTTACATAAACTTAGTGCTGAAATCTTGCTTTACTTTAATGTTGTAGATCATGTCTGCCAGTAACAATTCCGTTTTCAATTTGCGATCTGTTCTTGAGAAAGAAAAGTTGAATGGAACAAACTTTATTGATTGGTACCGCAACCTGAGAATTGTTTTCAGACAAGAGAAAAAGGAGTATGTTCTTGAGAAGGCATATCCTGATGATCTCCCTGACAATGCAAATGCTGCTGAACGCAGAGCTTATGAGAAGAACTGCAATGACTCACTTGACGTCAGCTGTCTAATGCTCGCCACCATGTCCCCTGATCTGCAGAAGCAGTTTGAGCATGTGGATGCTTATACTATGATTGAGGGGTTGCGTGGGATGTTTCGGAACCAAGCTAGGACTGAGAGGTACAATATCTCAAAGTCCTTGTTTGCGTGACAGCTGGCAGAAGGTAGCCCGGTTAGTCCTCATGTGATCAAAATGATTGGTTACATTGAGACTTTGGACAGACTTGGTTCTGAACTTCACCCTGACTTGGCTACTGATGTTATTCTCCAGTCGCTCCCGGCGAGCTATGAGCCTTTTATCTTGGACTTTCAGATGAATGGCTTGGATAAAACATTGAGTGAGTTGCATGGGATGCTAAAGATGGAAGAGGAGAGCATTAAGAAAAAATCCCAATCATGTGATGATGATTCAGAAGGGGAACAAAAAGAGGAAGCGCTGGACGCCTCCTAATCGCAAAGTTAAAGGCAAGGAAAAGGGTTCCAACGGTGAGTCCTCGGGCCCTATGCCGAAGCCAGCACCTAAGGCCAAACCTGGCCCTACTTCCGAGGATGAATGCTTCCACTGTCATGAGAAGGGACATTGGTCTAGGAATTGCAAGAAGTACTTGGAAGAAAAGAAGAAGAAGAAGAAGAAGAAGAAGAAGAAGAAGAAGAAGAAGAAGAAGGGAAGTGAGATTTCCACTTCAAGTTTAAATGTTATAGAAATTAATATTGCATTATCTTCTAGTGAATCATGGGTATTCGATACTGGGTCGATGATTCACACTTGCAAATCATTGCAGGGTCTAAGTGAGACTAGAAGGTTTGCAAGAGGCGAGTTGGACGTTCGTGTCGGCATTGGCGCAAAGGTTGCGGTGTTGGTGGTCGGCACCTACCACTTGTCTCTACCCTCTGGATTAGTTTTGGAATTGAATAATTGTTATTGCATTCCTGCTTTGAGCAAAAACATTATTTCCTCTTCATGTTTGGAACAAGTTGATGGTTTTAAGATTGTGATAGAGAATAAACGTTGTTCTATTTTTTGCAATGGTATTTTCTATGCTCATTGTCCATTGGTGAATGGATTATATGTTCTTGATCTTGAGGATAAATCTATCTGTAACATTAATACTAAGAGGCTTAGACCAAATGATTTGAATCCCACTTTTATTTGGCACTGTCTCTTAGGTCATATAAATGAGAAGCGCATTGAACAACTCCATAAAGATGGTTTGTTGAGATCATTTGATTTTGAATCATTTGACACATGCGAGTCTTGTTTACTTGGAAAGATGACCAAAGCACCTTTCGCTGGTCATAGTCAGAGGGAGAGTGACTTGTTGGGACTTGTACATACTGATGTATGTGGACCAATGAGCTCAATAACCAGAGGTGGTTTTTAGTACTTCATTACTTTCACTGATGACTTTAGTAGATATGGCTATATCTACTTAATGAGGCACAAGTCTGAATCGTTTGAAAAGTTCAAAGAATTTCATAATGAAGTACAAAATCAATTAGGCAAGACAATTAAATATCTGCGATCTGATCGTGGAGGAGAATATTTGAGCCTTGAATTTGGTGATCATTTGAAGAAATGTGGAATAGTTGCGCAGCTAACTCCACCAGGAACGCCTCAATGGAATGGGGTATCCAAACGGAGGAACCGAACCTTGTTGTACATGGTTCGGTCGATGATGAGCCAAGCTGATCTTCCATTGTCATTTTGGGGTTATGCTCTTGAAACTGCTGCATTCACACTGAATAGGGTTCCAAGTAAGTCTGTTGAGAAGACACCATATGAGATATGGACTGGGAAACGTCCCAGATTATGTTTTCTCAAAGTTTGGGGATGTGAGGCTTATGTCAAATGTTTGATGTCAGATAAACTCACTCCAAAATCAGACAAATGCTTCTTTGTGGGGTATCCCAGGGAAACCAAAGGATATAATTTTTATAATAAAGCGGAAGGCAAAGTGTTTGTCGCTCGCAATGGTGTTTTCTTAGAAAAGGAGTTTCTATCAAAAGGATTAAGTGGGAGCAAAGTGCAACTTGAAGTAATTCAAGAAACACTTGAAACTGTTTCAGCACCCACTGAAGATCCACGGGATGTGCAAGATGTTGCACAAACCGTAGTTGAGGCACCAGCCCCACGAAGGTCCATACGGGCACATCGCGCAACTGACAAGCTCAACCTCCTTATTACGGAGGAGCGCCACGTATTATTGATGGAAAATGATGAGCCCATGACCTACACGGAAGCAATGAAGGGACCCGACTCCGACAAATGGCTTGAAGCCATGGAATCCGAGTTAAATTCCATGCAAGACAATCAAGTTTGGAACTTGGTTGATCCAATTGAGGGTGTTAGACCTGTCGATTGTAAGTGGATTTTTAAGAAAAAGTTAGACATGGATGGAAATATTCACATCTATAAGGCACGATTGGTGGCAAAAGGTTTCCGACAAATTCAAGGTGTTGATTATGAGGAAACATTTTCGCCCGTCGCAATGCTAAAGTCTGTTCGGATTCTCCTAGCAATTGTTGCATATTATGACTATGAGATATGGCAAATGGATGTCAAAACCGCTTTCCTTAATGGACATCTTAGTGAGGATGTGTACATGACATAGCCTGAAGGTTTTGTCGACCCTGAAAATGCTGGGAAAATATGTAAGCTTCAGAGGTTCATTTATGGATTGAAGCAAGCATCTCGGAGTTGAAATATTCGTTTTGATGAAGTAGTCAAAGGGTTTGGCTTCATCAAGAATGAAGAAGAGCCTTGTGTTTACAAAAAGGCTAGTAGGAGTGCACTCGTGTTTCTGGTCCTATATGTGGATGACATATTGCTGATCGGAAATGATATTCCAATGCTTGAAGCCGTTAAAACCTCATTGAAAAGGAGTTTTTCGATGAAGGATTTAGGAGAGGCGGCTTATGTTCAGGGGATAAAGATCTATAGAGATAGATCAAAGAGGCTAATTGGATTATGCCAAGATACGTACATTGACAAGATATTGAATCGGTTCAATATGCAAGATTCCAAGAAAGGTTTCCTGCCAATGTCACATGGTATTACTCTAAGCAAGAGTCAGTGTGCCACGTCACCTGATGAGCAAAAGAAGATGAGTGCGATTCCCTATGCTTCAGCCATAGGATCCATCATGTATGCCATGCTTTGTACGCGCCCAGATGTCTCCTTTGCTCTAAGTGTTACGAGTAGGTACCAATCAAACTTCGGTGGAGATCACTGGACAGTTGTAAAGAGTATTCTTAAGTACTTGAGAAGAACCAAGGATATGTTCCTAGTATTTAGAGGCGAAGATGAGCTCGTTGTAAAGGGTTACACCGATGCTAGTTTTCAAACAGATAAAGATGACTCCGCGTCGCAATCCAGATTTGTTTTCTGCCTCAATGGTGGGGGCAGTGAGCTGGAAGAGTTCTAAGCAAGATATGGTGGCTGATTCGACGACAGAGGCCGAGTATATTGCAGCTTCCGAAGCTGCAAAAGAAGTTGTTTGGATCAGAAAATTTGTTTCTGAGTTGGGTGTTGTTCCAAGTGCATCCAGTCCAGTGGACCTCTATTGTGATAATAGTGGTGCCATTGCGCTTGCAAAGGAGCCTAGATCACACAAGAAGTCCAGACATATACTACGGAAGTATCACCTCATCCGTCACTTTGTTGAGAGAGGTGATGTGAAGGTTTGCAAGGTGCGCGCAGATTCAAACGTTGCTGATCCATTGACAAAGCCTCTCCCACAACCAAAGCATGAGTCACACATGAGGTCTATGGGTATTAGATACTTACATCAGTGATTGTAGTGTGCGTGGGAGAGTTTTGTGTCACGAGTATGTTTATGTAACAATGAATAATTGTTATTTGTTCCATGGATGATTGTCATTTATATTGATGATGTTATTCTAAATTATCCCTAGTTTGGGTCGTTATGTGGGACAATAATGACGGAGAGACTAGCACATGCATTAATTGAGGATCATGTTTCACGGATCATAGATATGGAGATATCAGATTAATGATGTGGACACATCTTAGTGAACATAGTGTTGGATTGACCCACTCCAAGACAATGTTGGGATTGTTATTTTAAATGTGCCATCAGTTGTTCTTAAGTGTTATACCTACTGGATCCTTAGACCTGAGCTCGCCATTGTTTCTCACTGTGTGTAGTGGTGCATCTTGGGGCTGCCAAACGCTACTCCGTAAATGGATAGTTATAAAAGTAGCTTACAAGTGTATCATGAAACATGGAATGGGATGTGTGCGGATCAAGATGGAATTTGCCCCTCCTAGATAACAGGAGAGATATCTCTGGGCCCCTCGAGGTAGTTGGATTAGAAAGTGCATGGCCATGACAAAGTGATTAAGGAGTTAATCAAAATGACTAAAGGTTAGTCACAAATAGAATCCGCTATTAGATCGAGACAATGGTCAAGCTATCACAAGGGTGGCGCGCATCTCACCTTGAGCTTGACTGGTATCGAGTGGCAAAGGGATCAGTGTACGAGTATATCTAAGGTTCGGCCGATATGATCTTTATGTGTATTTGTGAGTCTCTATGCCCTGCTAGGTGCAGCTTTTGACTAGTGATTCGAAAATGGTTTCCACTCACGACCATCTACACATGAACCTAACGAGTCACACACTTAAGGGGTTTTGGAATGTTTGAAAGCTTGCATAGATGATTGTCTCTAGTGCAAGTGGGAGATTGTTGGTGATATGCCTAAGAGCCCATCATCACAATACAGTTTAAAGTCCCAAGAGGATATTGATCTAAGGGGGATTAGGGTTACTAATGGGCCTATGAGATAGAAGCCCATTAGTACGCCCTATATATACGTAGCAGGGGCAAAGGGGGGGCGCCCCGAACCAGTCAGCCGCGTCTCCCCTTTGCCGCCGCCCTCCTCTTGCCGCCGCCCTAGCCGAGCGTGCGGTGCTAGCACACCGACGTCCGGCGTTCCATTCCCCATACGTGTGGACTCCGTAGAGGCGCTGCTACTACTGCTGCGCTGATCGGCTATTGGGATCAAGGACGAGGAGCTCGGTTCGTGGGACGTGATCGACTACTTCCTCTACACCGACGCGCGACTCCTTCCGCTGCGCTGCGCGTCTAGTGGTGACGATCTATGATCTCCAACACGCAAGTATCTTTGGTGTACGCGGTAGAGTAGCAAGCGTAGCCTACCCGTTTTCCTACACAATAGGCAGCAGAGCTGCAGGACGTTAATATCAAAGGCTGCTAATGGAAGACTAATCATACTGGAAGATCGGGAGCCTTTTTTCACATATCGGCATGTATCAGCCGATCAATCTTGCATGCGTCGGCTCATTAATTATCAACCCGAAAGGAATAGTTCGCATGCAACAAGGAGTCGATGGCTCGAGAAAAGTACTTGCCGATAGAATCACCAGAGGGAATAAAATAGCCAATACAACAGCTATTGACGTCTTTGATTGGTTGTCATAGTTGAGTACAACCAAATAAATAAATTGATACATTAATCCTCCATAGCACTGAGATGACGGCGAGGCTGACACGCTGATACTATGTTAGAAGATGAAGGAAGTCCTAGCTATATATTCAAAGCAGTGGCAGATAAGTCAGCTAGTATGGCTACTACTGATTGCTTGATTTGTTAAAATATCAAATTACTCATTTTTTTTAATAAGGGATTACAAAATCCGGCCTCTACATCCAAGGATGTACCCAGCCAATTATTACAGGCCAAAGCTGGTTCAGAGACACAACAAACCAAAGTCAAAACAAGATACATAGACTAAAACAAACGATATAAGTGCTTCCACCCTCTATTTGAAATATCTAGAGCAACCACTTCCAATCTCCTGCTCAGCATAATGAGGGTGTCCTTGGCTTGCTCGTCACGCTGGAACTGGGACCAGGAGCGTAGCCAGTATGCTCCCCTGAAAATAACCTGCATGATAGAGTTAGTTTTCAATTTGTTGAAAATTACATCATTCCAGCATCACCAAATAGCCCAGCATAGCGCAGCTACACCCACCCAGATCAAACCTTTCATGTTCTTAGGTTGATTATTAAGCCAAGTACCAAACAAATGACTAATAGATCTGGGTTGGTTAAGATTTGTGGTGAAGAAGATTATGTGCCAAATCGTTTTAGCAAAGGGGAAGTCAAGGAATAGGTGTTGGATATTCTCATTCCTGTTACAACTAACACATTTCTCGCTACCTTTCCAATTTTTCCTATCCAGATTGTCTTTAGTGAGAACTACTCCCCTTTGTACAAACTAGAGAAAAATCTTTATCTTTAGTGGAATCCTCATCTTCCAGATCTTTCAATGCTGAAAGGGTGGATTTGTATCGATAAGATGGTGATACAACGACCGGACGGTGAACAAGCCGGACTTGGTTAGGCCCCATTTAAAAAAATCAGAGCCTTCCGTTAGTTGCACATGTAAGATATGTGCCACTAATCCAAGCCAATGTCTAAGATTGTTATCCACTAGAGCCCTCCTGAATGAGATATTTAGGGGACTTGTGGCCATTATCTTGGATATTGTAGCGTGTGGCTCCCTCGCTATATTATATAAGTTCGGGTATTGAATTTTGAGCAGCTTGTCTCTTATCCAAGTGTCGTCCCAGAATCTCACATTGGTCCCATCCTTTATAACAAAGGAACCTAAAGACAGTACCTCATCTTTTATACGCATGAGACCTTTCCAAAAATTTGAGTCATAGGGTTTGGCTTCCACTTGAGTTAAAGATTTAGATCTTAGGTATTTATTTCGGAGCATCGCTTGCCAGATGCCATCTATGTTTAGTAGATTAACTAACCACTTGGATAACAGACATTTATTTTGCAGCTACAAATCAAGAATACCTAGACCACCTTGATCTTTAGGTCGACATAAGATGTCCCATTTGGCAAGTCTGTATATGTGTTTTTGTGAGGATCATTGCCAAAAGAATCTAGATCTGTAGTGATCCAAGTTTTTGATGACCCCCTTCGGTATCTCAAAGAAGCACATCATAAACATGGGTAGACTGCTTAAGACTGAATTGAGTAATACAAGTTTACCTCCGTAGGATAGGTATTTTGCCTTCCAACAAGAAAGTTTTTGTTCAAAACATTCTTCATCCTTCTTCCACTAAGAATTCAAAAGCTGTCTATGGTGCTTTGGGATCCCTAAATATCTGAAACGGTATGTCCCTTTATTACAACCAAAGAGAGAGGTATAGAATTCCTCCATCTCTTTAGCTTGTCCATAGAAAAAAATTTACTCTTATGGAAGTTGATCTTGAGCCAAGATAACTGCTCAAACGAGCAAAGCAGAAGCTTAAGATTTTTCGCCTACTCAGGATCATGGTCAATGAAGATAATAGTGTCATCAGCATACTGTAGGATTGACAAACCATCATCAATAAGATGGGGGAGTACTCCTCTTATTTGACCATCGGCATTTCCTGTATTGATGAGTAGAGCCAGCATATCGGCAACGATGTTGAATAAGATTGGTGACATAGGATCACCCTGTCTGAGTCCCCTTTTGGTTTGGAAATAAGGCCCAATATCATCATTAATTTTGATCCCCACACTTCTACTAGTGACCATACTTTGGATCCACCTACACCATTTCGGTGCAAAGCCTTTCATACGAAGGGTTTGTTATAGAAAGGATCATTTGACTTTGTCATAAGCCTTTTCAAAATCAATTTTAAAAATGACACTGTCCCGCTTCTTGGTATGAAGTTCATGTATAGTTTCGTGTAGAATAACTACTCCTTCCATGATATTCCTACCAGGCAAAAAGGCGGACTGTGTCGGGCTTACAACCTTTTTGGCTACAAGATTAAGTCTATTTGTTTCCATTTTAGTGAAGATCTTGAAACTCACATTTAGGTCACAAATTGGTCTATATTGCTGAATTCTGGTCGCATTATGTTAGGGATTAACGTAATGATTCCAAAGTTCAAGCTGTACAGATCCAGCGCCTCCCTATGTAGATCACAAAAGAGAGTAAAAGATCTGCTTTGATAATCCCCCAGAAAACCTGATAAAATTCTGCAGGAAATCCATCAAGGCCTGGAGCTTTATTATGCTCCATTTGGAAGACTGTGTTTCTCACTTCAGATTCAGTGAAGGCAGCAATGCGGGATTCATTTTCCTCCTGAGATATCTGAGGTATGTCGAGGACTTGATCATCTACTAGTGAAACCCAGAAGCCTCTGGTTGCCCATATTAGTTAGTAATATGGCTCTTGAGGCAATCATCTCCCACAACAACCCCTTGATCATCCTCAAGTTTAAAGATTCGTTGTTTTCTATGTTTACCATTAGCGACTAGATGGAAGAATCTAGTGTTGGCATCTCCTTCTAAAAGAGTTTTAACCTTCGCTCTCTTGTACCACTTTAATTCCTCCTCCCTCAGAAGGGTGACTAGACGCTCCTTTAGATAAAGCTTAAGATTTACTTCTTGATCGGACAGTTGGTCCGACTCTGCCCTCTTATCAAGATCATGTAAAAGGGACGGTAAGGTCTTCTTCTCCTTCTTGTAAGACCCCGTTGTATGTCTAGCCCAACCTCTTAAATGTTATCTGAGTCTACAAATTTTGAACTGCCAACGATAAAGAGGGGTGGAACCAAAGCTCTCTGATTGCCAGGTATTAGCAACCATGTCATAAAAACCATCTCGTACTAACCAACCTCTCTCAAATTTGAAAGGCCTGTTTCCGGTTAGGTGTGTGGAGGCTCCAGTACTAAGAACCAGGGGGGTATGGTCAGAGATATTCCTATCCCTGGGTTCTACCGAAGTCAAAGGGAATTGAATTTCCCAATCCGTACTGACTAGTACTCTGTCGAGTTTCTCGAAAGTGGGATTGTCCCCAGGACTTGCCCAAGTATATTGACGTCCCGTCATAACAATCTCTCTAAGATCAAGAGATTCAATGACAGCATTAAAAATGCCAGGCCATTTAGGATCAAAATTCCCTAAGCTTTTATCCTTCGGGCGTCTCATAATATTAAACCCCCCCTAAAACGTATGGGAGTGATTCCTTTGAGCAGGTGTTAGCTAGTTCGGTTAGGAAGGCATTTTTGTTTTGTACTTGTGCCGGTCCATAAATTGAATAAAGAACAAATTTGAAACCATTAGTTTTGTATCTCAAGGTGAATTTCACATAGAAATCGCCCTCATCAATGGCTCCAATGTCAAAAATACTAAGGTCGACACCTAGTAGGATACCGCCAGATCTCCCATGAGGTGCCATAGTATGCCACAAAAAGTCATGTCCCGCACAAAGATTTTTGAGGACATGATCAGGGAAAGAATCTCTACCAGTTTCGGAGATAGCTATAAAATTTATTTGCTCCTCCATTACTAGTCCAGCCAAGAACCTATGTTTAGCCAAGTCCCCCAGACCTCTGCTATTCCAGAAAACCCCTTTCATTTTAGAATTATTTTAGAAAGGGGTTTTTGGCTTCTTTGGGAGTTTGCCATTTTTCGGATTTTTGGAATTATTATATTTTTTCTTGTGTTGAACAAGAGCAAGATCGAGAATATGATCACACTCCGTATCTAGCACGTTCTCATTTAGATCCCCACAAGCGTGGCTGAGAACGACATCAAGCCTTTCATCCTGCTCATCGTCAGAGTACGGTTGAGGCATTAGCTAAAACCTTTTTTTGTTTAGCACAAAGGACCAGCCTATCTACCTCTAGATTTTCAATAACAGCTACTTCTGAGGTGCCTAGGTTGATGCCTATCCTACCAAGGTTTGAGAAAATATGAGAATCAGAAACGCTAGTGAATGAAGTACCTTTGGATTCAAGGTTCCTCTTTGCTGTCATTAACTCCACCTTTTGTAGGGTATGCACATCCGCCGTCGCCGCCACTCTTTTGCTTCGACGTAGACTCATAGAGGGTACCACTGCCGCCGCAAGAGTTGCGGTGTCAGGAGTAAGATCCTTCCCCCCCAACTGATCCGTAGTGCCACACTCCACCCCCTCCATCGTAACGGTCTCAACAAACTCCAAAAGTGAATCACCAGTAGCAGTAGCAGCTGGTAATCCAACCGTCAGCGCGGTACAGTCGCCGCCAGGAGCGTCAGCGGCGTCCAGCACAATGCCGGCGGCGTCGCCCGCTGTCCCGCCGGCCGCCCCCACATTGGAGAGAATGGAGCAGTGGCGTTGTCGTCCGCGCTAGCCAAGTGGATGGAGGCAGCCAGGGTGCAGGTGGCTGTCCCCTTCGGGTCTACACCCCCACTAAGAGCGCCACCTGCCCCTACTTCACCGCCAGCAGACAGTGCAGACAAAACTCCGGCCGCCGCAGGTCCAGACACCGGTGAGGAACAGATGTCGGAGGACGAGGTAGTTGGTGAGGTAGGAACCCCGAAGATCTCGATGCCATTAACCTCGCTCTGAAGAAAGTTATGTGGTGTCGCAACAACCTGAGATTCCGGCGGCGGCGTGAAGAACACCGAGGAGGGAAGGACCTTCGCCGTGGACCTTCGCGTGAAGAACAACAGGGTATAACTCTTCCTGTACGTCTCATCAACATGCTTGATGATAACTTTGATACTGATCTCATCAAACAGCCAAGCTAAATCGAGCGCATCCCGAAACAACGATGCTTGTTTCGGATTTAGATTCCGGGGTTGCTGTGAAGGTGGCCGGGACTGGCCTGCTGCGGGATCCCCGAACTCCTTCTCCGGATCTGCCTCTCCCATCTCAAAGTCAGGATTAGGCCGATCCTTCTCCTTGCTGTTATCATCCTCATCACTCAACAAATCGTCCTCCTCGGGATCAGAGCCTTCTTGCTGAGCAATTTCATCTGGCTGAAAAAGAGGCGATAAACATTGCAGCCGACACAAACATCAGCGAACTTCGGTATTTTTAATGCATCATAAACCGCGACCAGAACTCTGACTTGGCCAGTCGCCCGGAGGTGTAACATATCAACCTTCTGAGTGGCCCCAATGATGGATCCGATTGCCCACAAAGGAAGAAACGAACGAAGGGCACGAGGCACTTTGGTGACAGTCACCCATACTTGCTCCAGTACCTTGATGGGCTGTACATCATCAACAAATTCCTCAAAGGTTAATGTGCCCTCTTTGTTTCTTGTGGTAATCATATGGATTGCAACCATCCTTTCTAGTTCTTCCTTGCTCGGAAAAGGTACCACAAAAGATTTGTTCCCAAGATCCTGCACCTCCCAGTCCCAACGAACAGGAATAATCCTTGCCAGCTCTGAGCGGATCAGCTGAGCATTGACCTCCCCCGTTTCCACAGTAATTAGTGCAGCAAAAGAAACCTGAGCGGATTTAACAATTTGATTACTCCTCGCAGTCTGTGTGACAACCCGCCCAGGAAAATACCGTACTATCACCTAAGACCGATCCACTTTGGTCATTAAGCAATAATAAAGTATCATCCTGTCGTTAGTTGCCGGGTTAACGCCCGGTAAATCACTTGAAAAGCAACAAGGATCGAATATATGCATTAAAACTCGTTCGAAGGCAAGTCCAGAGATACAACGACATTAATATCCGAATTCGTACCCCGAAGGGGTTAATTATTACAAACCATAGTGTTGACGCAAAATCTGCACCTTACGCCAAGCACACAGCAAGCCGAACAAGCTAGCTTCACACGCGAAAGATTCCAAGATGTGCCAGTCAATTTTCCCTGAAAATTAACAAAAGACAAACTAGTTAAATTCCAAAGCTTGGAACTTGACGGGTGGTACCAGACAGTTCCATATTTACGGCCATAAAGCCAAGCGAGATCATATAGCTATAAAGAGCTATCTGCCAGCAATCTAGAAACCATTCGGGAGCTTCAAAGCGCAAAACACAACATAGCCGAACGGATGATGTAAGCATGACGAAAGATCGGTCTTTATTGGATTAAGATTGCACGTGCACGAAGCCATGACCGATCCTCCATGATAAATAACAATAAACAATAAATGAAGTAAAGCATGATCATATACATGTAATAAACAAGCATGCATAGGCCCAAAGCACTAGTCTACCGCATGTCTAGGTACTTTAAAACCCGTCAAGCATGATGTCAAACAAATCTATCCACCGTATGATACGACTTGTTTGAAGATCACACTACTAACCACAAATAGATCTATCCACCGCATGATACGACCTATATACGGAATGCTAAAAGCATGCAATATTTAAAGCATAACTTACAAACACGTTTTACTCGTGAAAGCATAACCGAACGCGGCTGTACAGCCGAATCGGGGTCCATGAAGAAGGAACAAACGTCGCCAAAGATGGTAAATCTATCGAATTGAATTAAGGATCTAGTCCACCGGATGACTAGCTTTAAAACAACCCTAGAACCTGCATCTACCGCATGATACCTGGCTCTTTCAAGATTTACGCAAAATCAACAAGATTGAACCCGCAACACGTAATAACCTAGATCGGTTCGGTTTCGGCTATTTAATAAACACGTGATCCACGTGCCTTTTGAAATGTGATATGAACGTGTAATATAAAGACCACGAAACAAGATAAAGCCGATCCAAACTAATCTAAATTGGGCAAAAGAGTGTTATATGAATTTAAACATAAAGTAAAAACTCAAAACAACACAGGGTAACTTAATGAATCTATTGGATCTTGCCAAAATCCAATAGAGCCGATAACTAGCTCCAAGCTAGATCTTAGCCTACCGCATGGCTCACGATCTAACAAGAAACCTTCTTGAACCAAGCTTGAATCTACCGCATGATACAAAGCATGGTAACAAGACTACTTGCATCACGATCTAAATCCACCGCATGATACTAGACATGATACAAGGTTGCCGATACTTACAGAGGTCGACGGATCGATGAACCCACTCGCAAAACTCGACGACACGATAAGGACTCGCAGGTTTGGCGTAAAGCCGGTTTGTTATGGGAATGTTTCGAATACAATTACATACATCCGGGTCCGTATTTATACCCCGTCATGGCATGACTCCGAATGGACTACGAGCACAATATTTGATACCTAATTTATCTCTAAGTGCGATCGCTTATCCATCCATTCGTCCCTTCCGCCGGCCACGTCACCACGCAATCCCGGAAAATCGGCGCAAACAGATTCTTTTGCCGAACGGAAGCCAACGGCCGATCGCGAGCTCCTTTCTTGAATCTTTCCGTAGATACCTTCCTTCTTCCGGACGGATTCTTTCACCAAGCCGGGCCCACAACTCGGACTCCTTCTCGTGCCAAATTTTGGTGTTAACATATGCCCCTTCAATTACGGGATAAAAGTGATTTTATTCCGAAATTGACTCCAATTGCCAACGTCTTCAAATTGAATCTGTTCAACACCTATTCTCTCTCCCCGCAATCCATCGGAGCCTCCGTCCAGATCCAAACCCTAGGTCATCTTTTCCCCAAGCTCAAGTCTCCAATGGCGGGTAAAAATCAAGCCGCTCAGGTAAATTCCATCCTGTAAGCTTCATTCGGCACTAACTTTTCGATTGCTACCTGAGATTTCTTTTCCGCCTTCTCTCAACAGGAGCTCTCCACTGAGCTTTTAATCCGTACTGAGGCCAATTCGACGTCTTACTTCCTTGGTCATGTGGGAATTTCTGATCCCTGCGAGTTCATCGCAGCCGAATCCCAGAGAATCCCCTTCAAAGCAGCTTTATCCAAGCCTTCCTTGTGGCAGGACGCTTTCAAGAACTGGCCTTTGCCCCCAATTGCGGGCTGGAGAAACTGGTACAAAAGGGTGCTTGCGGATAACAGCGTCAAGACCCAAACTTGGGACAGCCTCCACATTGCTCAATGTTTGGAGCTTTCTTTGGCAGAGACCCCGAAGAACGAAGACCTTTTGATAGCAGTTTGTCACTTTTGGTCAAATGGTGTCAATGCCTTCCTCTTTGGTCACGGCCCAATGTCCCCAACTCTGGCCGATGTCTACATGATTACCGGCCTTGATGTCTCAGGATCCGTGTACCCCTGGGACTACAAAGGCTCCACAAGACAAACAGGGGTGAAACCTGGAAGTGGATATAAACTATATATCCAAAAACACATGAAGGACGGTCCCCTGGGTGACGTTGAGTACAGAGCATTCCTGAATATGTGGTTGTGCAGATTTATTTTCTGTGGTAAAGCCAATGAGCCCACTCTGAATCACATTGTAATGGCTACTCAGCTGGCTAGTGGTAAACGCATTCCTCTTGGAAAATACCTCCTGGTAGTGTATACCACATGCTTCATCAGACTGTCACCCAAATGCACAACGGCCAGAAGATACTATGTGTCAACGGCCCTTGGTGGTTTGTACAGATGTGGCTGCAACTGCACATGCACCAGATTGTCGGCATTGACCTCAACAACCAGTTTTTCCCTTCATCCAGCTATCATGAAGGCGAACCTCAGATCACCAGAGGATTCCAAACCTATGGAGAGGCTGCTTCAACTGTTTCCATCAATCAAAATGTCAGCTAGCTTTTCGAGCTCTTTTTCAAAGGCTTCCCTAACCCTCTTTGGCTTCCTTATCTTGATAATGACAATTTAATCCTTCCCTGTGAATTCTCCTTTGAGACCGGACGCCAAGATGGAAGGTTCTTACAGATCTTTAACATCTTGATCCATCCCTGTTCTTTGCCAGCTGAATTTTGTGGAGGGAGGTTAAATCACAGCACCTATGAATACTATCAGCCAAACATGGTAGCTCAACAACTTGGATGTGGCCAGATGCCTCCAAGGCTATTTCTTCATGAATTCCTCAAACCCAGAGAATAAATCAAAGAGATCACGCAATCCAGAAGGGTTTTTCAGTATGAATGCAGCCCAACTATTTATGCCTGGCCTTTCACACCCACAACGATAGCTCATCCCACCTTCAAATCTTGGTGGCAACAATTTCATGACCATATTTTCAGTTGGCCAGTGCATTCATTTTGTTTAGAGTTGATGCCTGATTTCCAGCCAACTTCAGAGGTAACATCATGATCTTGCTCTTCAGGTTAAATATTTCCTTTACTAACCACGATCTTGACCATCCCCTGCAGAATACAGTGCCTGCCCCTCAAGCCAGGACAATCATTTACAATGCAGCATATCCAGTTTCTGCTCTGGGATTCAAATCCCCAACTTTGGCTCAACTGAGGCCAGGTATGCTACAATGGACCCAATCCTGTCCAGTGCCACTGCGGACAAGAGAAAAGGCCTGTCGCTGATTGCACCTCCTGCTGCCAAGAGGAAAAGAACCACCAAGAAAGTCCTTGTTGAGGTAAAATTTTCCTCTTTCTTGATCACAAGATTACTCTATACTGATAAATTTCATCCTGTGTAATCTCAGACTAGAATCCAGCAGCCCTCAGCTTCAGAACCTGCCAATGCTTCATCTACTGGTATGATCTTTTATCACCTTTTCTCAAAGATTAACACTGGCACTTACCCTTAATCTAATATTCACAGAAGAAACACTGGTGAATCATCCTGTGGATATCCTTGATCCTCAATGTGCAAGCCCACCAAGAGCTGAACCATCTGCCCAACTGGAGATCTCATCCTCATCAGGGACCCAATCACCTCTTGCTCAATCAGAGACACCAGCTTCACTAGAGATGAACCCTTCAATCCAATCAGAGGCTTCCAGTCCCTTAAGAGTTCAATTCCCTACTGGCCAGGCAGAAAACCCAACCATAACAGAGGTAAATCCAGCTCCTCTTCAGCCAGAAGCTTCAGATATGCCAGAGATTGTACCAGCACCTTCTCAAACAGAAGCCTCAGCTTCGCCAATAGCTCTTCAGACTCCTCCTTCACCAATGGCTCAAGAGATACCCCCTGAAACTGAACAAAACCTTGCCCAGTTCAGGAAGTCAGGCATGCGGTAAGCAAATGCACCTAAGTCTGTTATCTTGTTTACTTTCAATGAACCACTCTTGATTCAGCAATGTTACCCTTTCAGGATCAAATTCCTTCATCATCAAGCTCATTAGTGGAGAATAATCCAGCTGCCGAAACAGGAGAAAGAGGAACTCAAGCCCTACTAGAGGAAATCCAAACAAGGCTCAAAAAAATCTTTGCCTGGCTGCAGAAAGATGCTCGAGACCAAATCAGAGATCTCGACTATTTCGAAGGAATGCTTGGGCCCATCAGCCAAGAACTTCCTGAGGACATCAAGGCTTCATTGGATCCCATCTCTGATTTAGATATCCATTATGTGGCCATAAGGCGAGCCTTGAAGAATGTGTCTACCCGACCAGCTATTGAGCAAAAGAAAGCCAAAGCTGAACAGGCTGTGAAAGGAGCACAATCCCAAATTGAGACTCACAAGGGAACGCTGGCCAATTTGCAAGCTGCTCGCAAACTGAAGATTGCCAGAAAGGCTGCATTGGAGGCAGAGCTGAAAGATTTGTGCGCCGAAATAGAAGCTGATGACAAGAAAATAGCTGAACTTCCCGGTCTGATAGAGAAAACTCAAGAGGAAGCATCATCGGCTATAACTGAAGCGAATCAATGCGAAGCAGAAGTCACCGTCCTGTCCAATGCCCAGATAGATTACCAAGAACGGATGGAGGATATCCGCCAAACAATATCAAATGCCTCCAATGTAATCGCAAAATACTTAAACATTTAGCTGCACTGAGCGATGTGTAACCAAACTGATCGTTCTCACAACATTTGCCTTTTATAAGTTCGCTTTCTTTTTCCTTGCGTGACTTTGACTGTAGCTCTGAACGATCCATTCGGTAATCAGTAGTCAAATAGTGCCATACCCGAACGGCACCTCAACTGCAACTTAGCCGAGCTAGTCAACCGAATACGACTCAGCTTTGAATCCCAAACGACCCGATGGAGAGTTGGCTAAGGAAACCTCTCCACCTTCCAAGTTTTTCGGGATATGCGCCACGATCTGAGGCCACGATCTTTTCACCAGGCCTATAAATAAAACCGTGGGTGCCCCCAGCTCTTTACCAAGCCTTTAGCCTTCAAATCTTCACCAACCTCAAGCTTTTCTTCCCAATCGCCAGCGCAGCCCAAAAACCAATGGCGGGGAGCAACAACAGGCGTCGCGCCGCCGACGAGGCAGAAGGGAGCCACGCCAGTTCGCGTCAGAGGCAATGATCGCCATCTTCTCTTCATTACTTGGCTAAGATTTCCCTTTGTTTCTGACGATCCCGTTTGTTTCAGGCTTGTTCAATGGAACCCTTCTCCTGCGTCGGCCAATCAACCTCTGCTGGACGACTCCTCGGAGTCGGACCGCTACTCCCCCGTTCCCTACGGGGAACTTGACGCTCTCCGCTTCAAGGCAGAACTCGAGGTGGCCCAGCGCGAGCTGGAAGACGTCTCCAAGAAGGCTGGCATAGCCGAACTGGAGTGGGAGGACCAGCGCAAGCAGCTGCTGGCAACTATCGATGGTACGGCTCTTGGAACTGCTCCCGAATCCAATCTGGCTTTTGATACTAATCACCATCACCTTGTATTTTGCAGCACATGACGCTGAGCTCAACCAGCTGAAAATGCTGGTGGAGCAATTGGCTGACAAGGTGAACGCCCGCGGAGACACGCCGGCAGAGCGCCTTGCCGCGGTGGAAAACCGCCTCGACGAGGTGGCCACCCACGGCATCCGCCTGGGCACCACTTTGGGCTTGGCCGCCATGGCGACGCACACCAGCGTCGACTACTCCACCCGGCCGCGAGGCTTCCAGGGCGGCGCGCCGGAAGACATCGACGAGATCGAGGTCATCTTGGAGTGCCTCGACGGCCACGGCGACGCCATTGCCGAACTCACTCATCCCCAGTCTGTGCTAAACAGGCTCTTTGATTAGATTGTACTAGGGATGTTTGATTATCGGCAAAAATAAAGAACTTTCAATTCCCGTGCTTGTATCGTGATGATTCTCCTGTATTTGCGACTGCGAGTCTTATTTTCCTTGAACGTATTCGGGAACTTGTTTGAGCCGAACACGCGAAAACAGATGCCCCTTGGCGCACAACCCGCAGAAAATCCTTGATTCGGTAATCCATAAGCACTGTTCAATGAAAACCCTTCGCATTCGGGAGGGAAACCCTGCTTCTTGGTATTCCAATAATGCACACCAGCCATTCATCACTCCCGATGCACTCTCTCAGTCAATAAAATAGCCTGCTGAGATGCCCTGCAAATCCACTCGCACACTCATCCATCACTTCTCATCTTCTCCCCTGCTCTAGAAGAGAAAACCCCAAGGCCATGGACAAAGGCAAGCAACCCAAGGAGGACAACGCCCCAAAGAAACGCACCATTCGAGAGTGAGTTTTCCTTTAACTTGCTCCTCGCTTCCTTGTGTGATATCGTGCTTTACCTCCTCTTTGTTTTTTCTTTTAGCCTCGATCTGCTTCCTGAGGAGATCATTGGGACCGAAGCAGCGCCTGAATACATCTCCTTCGACTCCTCCCTCGAAGCAGAGGATGCCACGCCCGAGCAGAGGATCAACCATCAACTACACCGCCGCGTTCGGCATCTGGAGCATGACCTCCGGGATATCACCGCTCGTTGCCAGGCTGAACGCGAGCGTCGCATGACTTTGGAGGCACTAGTAGGAGGTAAACGTTTCCAACTTCACCTTGATTCCGCGCTTGCACCTGGATCTCTATTTCTAACCACTGTTCCTCTGTCCTAGATGTCTCTGACAGGTACAATAACCTGAAAGCGGCTTGGGACAGCTTGGTGGAGGCAGCAAACCATGGTCATTCCCACAACTTCCAAGTTGTCGTCAGGTGGTCCTGGAACAACTGAAGAGGGAGCAGCTGAAGAAGCAAAGAAAAAAGGATTGAAGCATACTTTCGCTTCTTACGCCAGACCTTCTGCTTTCCACCCCCTCGTAGTTAGATGTAAACATGCAAGAAGTATTTGCAATGTAGTTTGTGCTAAGGGCAATACATCTAAGTATTGGCCATTCCCCCTGTTCAGGAATTTTTGTTCGAAAGGCGGCTTCATTCTTGAACGCCGGCTATCTCTGTATCAGATGCATGTAATCCCAATGTTCGTGATCAACGATCGATTTCAATACTAGGATAATATTTCTTCAAATATCTTCCATTTATTGCAGCAGAAAATTCCTCTCCTAGTAAAGTTTTCAGCATGTAGGCATTACCGGACAGGCATCTGACCACCCGAAAGGGTCCTTCCCAGTTAGGGGACCATTTGCCGAATTCACTGTATTTGGTTCCAATCGGCAGTAAAGCTTTCCAAACCAAATCCCCTTCTGCAAATTGCCTGACTTTTACTTTCTTGTTATAATATTTGGCAACTCGCAGCTTGTTCTTCTCAATATTTTCCAGTGCCCTAAGACGGATCATGTGCAAGTCCTCTAACTCATCCATCATTAAGCCACTGTAATCTTTGGAGCTTAAATCCTTCTGCAAAACCACTCTCCTAGAATCTGATTGTATTTCCCAA
Organism: Cenchrus americanus; assembly: GCA_947561735.1. Taxonomy (NCBI): domain Eukaryota; kingdom Viridiplantae; phylum Streptophyta; class Magnoliopsida; order Poales; family Poaceae; genus Cenchrus; species Cenchrus americanus. The sequence continues at coordinate 142,825,790 of OX387240.1, forward strand.
GGTAAAACTGCATGGTGCCCATAAACCAATTCATAAGGAGATGTCTTTATGGCTCCATGAGGGGCCATTCGGTAAGCCCATAAAGCTTCATTGAGTACTGAATGCCACCTCCTTGGCTTCTGGTCGATCTTCTTTTGTATAAGCTTGATCATGATCTTATTAGAAGCCTCTACCTGACCATTAGCTTGGGCATAATATGGAGAAGAATTGAACAATTTGATCCCCATGCTTTCGGCAAACTCCCTAAACTCCAAGGACACAAACTGAGCTCCCTGATCAGTTGTGATTGTTTGAGGTATTCCAAATCGATGAATAATGTGTTCCTTGACAAATTCAACCATGTTCTCTGATGTCACCTTCTTCAGTGGAATTGCCTCAACCCATTTGGTAAAGTAATCTGTCGCCAAAAGCACAAACTTATGCCCCATGCTAGATGGTGGATTAATCTGCCAATAAAGTCTATACCCCCACCCCTCCGAATGGCCATGGCTTGATAATGGGATTTAGTGCCGACACAGAACCCTTTGAATATTTCCAAACCTCTGGCAGTCTTGACACCCCTTGTAATACTCAAAGCAATCCTCCAACATCGTCGGCCAAAAGCACCCAGCTTGCCTGATGACCCATTTCATACGGTAAGCCGATTGATGTGCTCCACATATCCCATCATGCACCTCACTCATCATCCTTTTTGCTTCTTATGGACCCAGGCAACGCAGCAATACCCCATCCAAAGATTTGTAGAATAGACTTCCATCCAGAAGAACAAACTTTATGGCTTTGTACCTGAGTTTCCTAGAGACCTTTCGGGATGGATCTTCCAAAAAATCAACGATCTCTTTTCTCCAATCACCTTCTGCAAGATCCACTCCCAGCACACATACCTCTATGGCTAACGCTTCTTGATTTTCCCTATAACCTGAAGCGCTTTGAGCCAGCCTGTTTGCCTCTTCACTGTGTTCTCTAGGAATATGCTGCAGAATTACTAGCTGAAAGCTCTTCAAAATCTCCCTGCATTCCTCGTAGTAACTCCTCAGGGCATCACTTTTGCACTCGTATTGGCCATTCAATTGCTTGATAACCAACTCTGAATCTCCATAAACCTCAACTGAAACAGCCCCGGCCTCTCTTAAATATTGAAGCCCTCGAAGCAATGCCTCGTACTCAGCCTGATTGTTTGTAACAGTGGGCTGGATAGGGATGGCAAACTCAAACATCTCACCCATGGGTGAAATCAATAGAATCCCTACTCCTCCACCTTTACCACAAGATGATCCATACCACAAGATGATCCATCAAAGAACAAAGCCCAAGGAGTAATTTCAAGCAAATCAATCAATGGATCGCGATGTTCAGTTATAAAATCGGCAATGATCTGACCTTTTATAGCTTTTGCCGATTCGAACTTCAACTCAAACTCAGATAACGCCAAGATCCACTTGCCAATCCTGCCATTCAAAATTGGCATAGATAACATATGTTTTATTACATCAAACTTGGAGTATACAACGCATTCGGCATTCAACAAGTAGTGCCGAAATTTTGTACATGAGTAGTACACACATAGGCACAGCTTCTCTGCAGCCGAATACCTGGTCTCAGGATCAAGTAATTTTCGGCTAAGGTACGCTACTACCCGCTCCTTTCCTTCAAACTCTTGAATAAGGGCCGATCGAATGGTTTGGGTATCGGCCGCCACGTACAACTTGAAAGGTTTGTTCAATTGTGGAGGGACCAGCACCGGTGGTTCCTTCATATATTGCTTGATCTCATCAAAAGCCTTTTGTTGTTCGTCACCCCATATGAACTTCTGATCCTTCTTAAGCTTCAACAATGGAGAAAAGGGCAAAACCTTTTGCGATAGATTTGAAATGAACCTTCTCACAAAATTGATCTTGCCGAGCAGTGATTGCAACCCCTTGAGATTGGTTGGAGGGACAACTTCATCAATAGCTTTCATGCTTTTCTTGCCAACTTCGATCCCCCCTTCGTGTACCAGGAATCCCAAGAATTCTCCAGCTGATACCCCAAAAGCACATTTGTTTGGATTCATCTTCAAGCCATGCTTCCGGGTGCATTCCAAAGTTCTCTTCACGTTCTTCAAGTGTGTGTCATGATTCAAAGACTTGATCACAACATCATCAATGTAAATCTCGACAATTTTGTCGATCAACTCGTGAAATATATAGTTCATGGCCCGCTGATAAGTTGCACTGGCATTTTTCAACCCAAATGTCATGACTATCCATTCAAACAGGACTATATGACCAGGACATCTGAAGGCTGTCTTTGATATATCCTCTACTGCCATGAAAATCTGGTTGTACCCTGCATTACCATCCATGAAACTGATAACTTTATGTCCACCAGCAGCATCAACCAATAAATCGGCAACAGGCATTGGGTACCCATCCATAGGAGTAGCTCTGTTCAAATCCCTGAAATCTATGCAAACCCTCATCTTTCCATTCTTCTTGTAAACAGGGACAATGTTAGAAATCCACTCCGCGTATCTACATGGCCGAATGAAGTTTGCATCGAGTAGTCTTTCAACTTCTTTCTTCACATCGGCCAATACTTCGTCTTTGTAGATTTTCCGAGGAGGTTGCTTGTACGGTTTAAAACCAGATTTGATTGGCAACCGATGCTCAACGATGGAACGGTCCAATCCGGGCATCTCCGAATAATCCCAAGCGAAGCAATCTTTGTATTCCTTGAGCAGCTTGATCAATCCCTCCCTGAAGTCTGATTCCAAGTTTGCGCTGATAAAATGTCGGCCTTGGCTTGCCACCGTTTCCAATGTCAACTTCCTCCAATTTGTCGGCCGACATGAATCCTCGCCCCAACTTGCCATCAGTACCATCGATAGGATTATCCATTAAAAATTGCTATAAGAGCCGACTGCTTGAATCGGCTGTTGATCACCGCCGACGTGCTCAACAGACCTTCTCCCCGCCTCTTTTCCCCGAGAAACAATCAATACCCTGATATTCCCAGAAAGCTGGTTCTACATTTGCGACGCTCACTGAGTCATCTACTTGGACCACCTCAATATCGTCATCCACCCATTTAATGAGCTGCTGATGCATGGTAGATGGGATACAGCAATTAGCATGAATCCAGTCCCGCCCAAGCAGTAGGCTGTAGGCTCCTTTGCCCTCGATGACAAAGCAGGTTGAGAGCAATGTCTTGGATCCAATCATCAGATCTACGTGGACGCACCCCTTGGTATCTGAAGGATTCCTAGCGAAATCGTTCAGAATTATGCTCGTAGGTGTCAAGTCTCCAGGGCCCATGCCAAGCTTCCTAAAGGTGGTGTATGGCATCACGTTGACTCCAGCCCCACCGTCGACAAACATCTTGGTCAATGGCTTGCCATTGACGTATCCCTTCAAGTACAACGGCCTCATGTGTCAATTTTTGGCCGGTTTGTCGAAGGTGGTTTGCTTGGCTAACACCAGTTGCGCCATCAGTCCCCCAAGCTATTCATCATCATTGACATCCAGGGACGTTTCTTCCTGCACAACTTGATTAACAGGAGCCATAAACTCATTCGGCAGAAAGTATACCACACATGCCGGAGCCGAACGATTTGATCCCTCAGGTTTGTCCTTTGGACGCCACACCTGTTTCTTCTGGATCCCCGCCTGCCTTAATTTGCGGTTCCTCAAGCATTGAACCCTTCTTTTCTTGCTCTTCCTCAAGCCAGGCGGGCACCACTGTCCTTCTTGCCAGATATATTCGTCTTCTTCTTGATCAGCCCATCTTTGATCTGCCTGTCTCTTTCTGGTGTGATCAATGACCTCAACTATTTTTTGACGCCGATCGTCATTGGGATGTATCCTTCCAATTCTTTCATGGACGGATCGGCGATTGCGCTTCCTCGCCTATACTCAAAGTATCTGTCGCTACATTCAGGGCAGTTCCTCAGCGTAGGAAGCTTCAAGCCTTCATTCCAGCAGTGCCTGAAGAATGCGCACCCCCAATGTGCGCGCTCCTACTCGCGCGTGTACTACTCCAAATATCTCTTCCGTGCTTCTTCTTCGGCCCTGCGTTTCTCCTCCTCGTGCCTCCGCTTCTGGTAGCGCTCTTTCTCTAACTGACGTTGCCACTTGTTGAGGAGGATGCGCGTAGTGACCCTGGGTTTGGCCCTGGACGACTCCTCAACCTCGATATGGCTCTTGAGAATGCGAGGGGCTTCTCCATGAACCTACTCCAATGTCACTTGACGCTCTGGGTCTACTGCTCCATCTTGCCTTGCCCTAGCCGAAGTCAAGACCTTAACCTTTCCCTTTTCCTCGGCAGTCACCATCATGTTCTGGGGAAAAGAGTGGTCGTCCAGTTTCATCTTGTTGTCAAACTTGAGATGACCCTCCTGGATAGCCTTCTGGATCCTCATCCTGAAGACCCTGCAGTCGTTGATGGAGTGAGAATTCCTGTCATGAAAGCCGCAGTAACGTTTCTCTTTTACTCTATCAGTCCGAAGCATGTAATGCCCCTCAGGCAACTTGATTCGGCCTTCCTTCAGCAGGAAGTCAAACAGCTTATCAGCTTTGGGGACGTCAAAGTCGTATGTGCCCTTGGTCTGCTTGTTCCAGCGCTGATTCATGGTCAACGGCTCCTTGCCCCACATGATCTCGGCGCGAGCCACTTCCCCGATCATCGTCAGAATCTTCCATTTGATCGGCCTTCTCCAGAACCGATTGTAGATATCGCCTATGTCGTGTCGCTTGTTGAACCCGGTGTCTTTCTTAAACCCGTAGGCCTGGTTGCTCATCAATGACAGCTTTTGAGACAGTTGACCCAGGTTATCAAACTCCATACCAAACAGCTTTTCCTGTACGGCCGGCAGCATCCCCGCAACGGCCATGTCGGCCAACTGATCATCTGGCAGATTTAACGAGAAACACATGCCCTTGACGTCCCTAAACCTCCTGAGGAACTCCAAAGGCGTCTCACTGTGCCTCTGCTTCAAAGTGGTAAGGTCGATGAGCTTCTTTTCCGTGCTGCCACTGAAGTAATGGGCATGGAATTTTCGCTCCAGCTCTCTCCACGTGCCAACTGACTGGGGAGGCAAGGAAGTAAACCACTGGAATGCAGATCCCGTCAATGACATGGGGAAATACCTAACCCTGAATGCCTCATCAGATGAGGCCTCCCCAAGCTGCATCAGATAGCGAGCAATGTGCTCTATTGTGCTCGTGTCATCCTGCCTAGAAAACTTGGTAAACTCCGTGGGGGGCTTCACTCTGGGCGGCAAGATCACTCTGTAATACCACTCCGGGAAGGGAGGCGTGTAGGCTGGTCCCTGCATTTTAGGTTTGAGGCCGAATTGATTCTGCATTATATCGGCCATTTTCTGGACCAGGATGTCATCCTCTTGCACGCCTGCAGCTGCACCGTACCCCGGGTTCGGGAGAGCATCGATGGCCCCGTAGTCCATCACTTCGTGGTAGCCTCCACCGTTCAAGTTCTTCTGTAATCTGTTGCTAGCTAGGGAAATCTTGTAGGTGGACGCGAGCAGAACTCCAGACGAACCGAACGCCATTTCCCCATACGTGGGCTGATATGGGTTCGGCTGTTGAGTCGGTTGACCTGTACTGCCTTGCGGAGGTGGCTGGACTGGCTGCCCTCCTGCGGCCCGCGGAGGAGGTTGAACTGGTTGACCTCCAGCGCCTTGTGGAGGAGGCTGGGACGGCCCGGCTTCCCGGCGCTCGCGGAGGGAGGCGAACGGGTCGGCTTCGCAATGGTGGCTGGGAACTGGACTCTCCAATCTCTATGATGTATCCCTGAGGGGGTGCTCGACTGAATACTTGCTCTATGGCCAAAGACACTCACCATCATCTCCTTGAACACACCCAGGAAAGACCTATGATGTTTGCCCATCACGTCTTCCGCAGCCTCTCGAAACGCTTGCATGCATTCTTCTTTCTCTTGCAGAGTTGTGGCGTCAGTTTCTCCTGAGAGTAGAACCCTGGGCATCTCATTTTTGAGATACGGAACGCCGCTTCTATTATTTTTGAATGACATCAAGCATTTTTGTTGAAACAGATCCGTGGCATCTTTCAGCTATTGTAGCTGCTCTGGAGAGAGATCCTCGATGTCGACATCCAGAATGTCACTGATGTCATGCATCTTGATTTTCGGCTGTGGTCCCACCAGGCGTGCCAAAAAGTGTGTTGACGCAAAATCTGCACCTTACGCCAAGCACACAGCAAGCCGAACAAGTTAGCTTCACACGTGAAAGATTCCAAGATGTGCTAGTCAATTTTCCCTGAAAATTAACAAAAGACAAAGTAGTTAAATTCCAAAGCTTGGAACTACGGTGGTACCGCAGCTTCCATATTTACGGCCATAAAGCCAAGTGAGGTGACATATAGCTATAAGGAGCTATCTGCCAGCAAACTAGAAACCATTCGGGAGCTTCAAAGCGCAAAACACAACATAGCCGAACGGATGATGTAAGCATGACGAAAGATCGGTCTTTATTTGAATAAGATTGCACATGCACGAAGCCATGACCGATCCTCCATGATAAATAACAATAAACAATAAATGAAGTAAAGCATGATAATAAACATGTAATAAACAAGCATGCATAGGCCCAAAGCACTAGTCTACCGCATGTCTAGGTACTTTAAAACCCGTCAAGCATGATGTCAAACAAATCTATCCACCGTATGATACAACTTGTTTGAAGATCACACTACTAACCACAAATAGATCTATCCACCGCATGATACGACCTATATATGGAAAGCTAAAAGCATGCAATATTTAAATCATAACTTACAAACACATTTTACTCGTGAAAGCATAACCGAACGCGGCTGTACAGCCGAATCGGGTCCATGAAGAAGGAACAAACGTCGCCAAAGATGGTAAATCTATCGAATTGAATTAAGGATCTAGTCCACCGGATGACTAGCTTTAAAACAACCCTAGAACCTGCATCTACCGCATGATACCTGGCTCTTTCAAGATTTACGCAAAATCAACAAGATTGAGCGCGCAACACATAACAACCTAGATCGGTTCGGTTTCGGCTATTTAATAAACACGTGATCCACGTGCCTTTTGAAACATGATATGAACGCGTAATGTAAAGACCACGAAACAAGATAAAGCCGATCCAAACTAATCTAAATTGGGCAAAAGAGTGTTATATGAATTTAAACATAAAGTAAAAACTCAAAACAACACAGGGTAACTTAATGATTCTATTGGATCTTGCCAAAATCCAATAGAGCCGATAACTAGCTCCAAGCTAGATCTTAGCCTACCGCATGGCTCACGATCTAACAAGAAACCTTCTTGAACCAAGCTTGAATCTACCGCATAATACAAAGCATGGTAACAAGACTACTTGCATCACGATCTAAATCCACCGCATGATACTAGACATGATACAAGGTTGCCGATACTTACGGAGGTCGACGGATCGATGAACCCTCTCGCAAAACTCGACGACACGACAAGGACTCAGAGGTTTGGCGTAAAGCCGGTTTGTTATGGGAATGTTTCAAATACAATTACATACATCGAGGGTCTGTATTTATACCCTGTCATGGCATGACTCCGAATGGGCTACGAACACAATATTTGATACCTAATTTATCTCCAAGTGCGATCACTTATCCATCCATTCGTCCCTTCCGCTCGGGCCATGTCATCACGCAATCCCACAAAATCAGCGCAAATAGATTCCTTGCCGAACGGAAGCCAACAGCCGATCACGAGCTCCTTTGCCGAATCTTTCTGTAGAAACCTTCCTTCTTCCGGACGGATTCTTTCACCAAGCTGGGCCCACAACTCAGACTCCTTCCTGTGCCTAATTTTGGTGTTAACACATATTTTTTGCCATGATGAAATAGTTCAGAGTTTTCGAAAGCAGCGGAAATAAACTAACGGAAGCGAAGACACCACGGGAGGCTCCCAGCCGGGCGGGATCTCTCCACCCACTCCAGCTCCCAGCCGGGTGGGATCTCTCCGGGCCACACATCACTGAATGCATTACCTGGATCAATACATTATAGCAAGGCTGAGTATACTAATACTCAGCAAGACTTACCCGTCGGTGATAACTACTTCACCAAATCTAGACCATGAAAGGCTTTTTGGCTACTGGGTTTCCTTTGCTAAAAAGTAACAAAGAGTAGATCCTTACTTTCAAGATTTTAGCACAAGTTCTAGTAGGTTTAATCTTTACTACATTAGCCAACTAGTACAAACAAAGTTGTACAATACAATTAATCAAACATAATATTCATCAACTTCCATCATTAGGGATCTCATGACTAGTGGAGTAAGTAGTCTCGGATAACGGTGAGAGGCCGACAATCGATTGATTTAAACCTTGCAAGGTAGACCCAAACACACGGTAGGCTGCCCACAAAGGAACAACTTTCCTAGGCCGTTTCCAAAAATCCTCGGGTTGGGATCGAATCTTACAGTCTTTGGTGCAGGCTATCCGGAATACCCCGCGAGATACCCGGACTCACCATACACCACCGGTAGCTAGCTGTGAGAGCAAATCCCAAGAGTAGTAACGGTAGGATCCCTCACCGCCTCATTAAGGTACTAGGCTTACCGGTCCCATACCCGACATGTGCTTAGTACGTTCAAAAACTTAGCCCACATAACCACTGGACCGGAGCCCAAATCCCATGCTCTTACCACATGAGCAATCCAATTAAGGATAAATTGTGATTCCTATCAAGGAACCTATTCTCGCGAGTGAGGTCATCACTCGACTTGTAACGGTCCTATAGCTTAGCAGCTATCAACCTATCATACTAGTAAGGACAAAGGTACCTAGGGATCATGCATCTAGGGTTTCATTCAACTCCTGAACGTAAATGCACAATCATTCATAGGTAATTGAATAAAGAATTTGAAAACTAGGTTAGATGCACCAGAGCTTGCCTTCGTCAGCTAGGTTAGCCTGGGCACCCTCGGTGTCGAGCACTTCCACGTACTGCAGCGAAGCTTCCGCTCCTCTTTCCTCGGTTTCCGGGACAAGCGAGTAATCACCGTCCGGAAGATCTACACGGAATGCAATGCAAGTTTAGGTAATGTGATAGTTTGTTGTCTTATCCAACTCTTGTTGGTCATATTCACCTTAACAAGCATCTAGATAATGTTTCTCTTTTAGGAAGGTTAGTAGTTGTACATGGGCTATTCTTTTATTGTACATTTGAATAAAGAATCTTAGTGTACTTGTTATTTCATGTGAATGGGTAGTCCTTTTACTTTCACAAGCAAAGGTATAAATAATATTTTTATTCATGAATTAATTTCTTATCAGCAAGGATAATTTATTATCTTTTAATTATGTTAAATAATACTTTCAAAAAGAAAAAAGAATTAAATAGGGGCTTTTCTTTATTTATTTCTCTTTAATTTTAAAAGGGGCCTTTAAGCTTTTATTTAGCAATTAAATTACAAAAAATTAAAGAAGTGTTTCTTAAACATGCTAGCACCTATCCTGGCCCATTGGTCCCACATGTAAGTGTTGGATGCTAGGAAATTAAATACTATTGAAATTAACAAGGGCTAGATAGTGATTTCAAATTAAAAGCATACAAAAATAAATAAGCACCAAACTGATCCCAACTTTCTCATGCATGCTCTCTGGTCCTAAACAAGCCTAAAGAACCAACATATTCACCTAGGAACTCTACTGATCTTGGTTCATCATTTTTCAAAGGAAAACATGCATAATTTGAGGATAAATATCTCTGGTAAGCGAAAAAATCATGATTAATTCACAATATGTATATTTTGATATAACAAGACAGTGTGCACGAGTTGAGCTCAAAAACATAAATATATTTAGCAAGCAAAATCATCTAGGCAGTTTCTGCAGGAATGGAAAACAATTTATTTAACAAGAACCACTTCATAACTTTGTGCAATGTTTGGCACAGGAGCTAGTCATGACCTAACACACAACATATCCAAAATTGGGATACAGAGGAGTTATGGTTTAAAGCTATGACAGATCTAGGTTTTTCACACTTGTATTTTTCATGCTAAAACTATTTAGAATCCAGCCATGTGCAAATAACAAAAGTCGTGAGATTTCTCTTCCTGAACCCAACAAAATTGGTTTGGTATTTTTCTGATTTTTCTACGAATTTCTAGAAATTTTCTAAGGCTCTGGACTGATCTGCAAGAAAACTTAGATAGGGTACCTTACACCTAAGCCCTGAATTTTACGCGAGGCACCCTAGAAAAATTTCAATCAATGCAATCGGGCCCTTGGCCGGGCCGGCGGCGCGGGCACGGCCAACGCCGGCGAACCGCGGCGCCGCCGGCCGGCAAGGGGCCCCGCTCGACCGCATGCTCACCTAGGGGCCGTGGGGTGCCGGAGTTGGGGTGGAGAAGTGGCCGCCGATGGGGTTCGGCGGCGGCCGGCGGCGCGTGGCCGCGGCGGCTCGGAGAAACACGGCTGGGGGCGGGATGTTGGGCAATTGGTGAGCGCGCGAGCTAAACTGGAGCCTAGAGGAGCTACCGGAGTAGATGGCCGGCGGCGAGCACGAGCGGTGGGCTCTAGCACCGAGCGGCGACGGCAATGGCGGGGGAAGCACGCGGTGGCGCGCGGAGGGGGAGCAAGCGGCTTTTATATGCGGCTTGGGACGCCCGTGGGTGACGAGGGATGACGGCGGAGATGCCCGCCGTGCTACGGCGGCGACGTCGCCGACGGACCGCCGGTCCGTGGCGTGCGCGCGTACGGCGGCGCTCCGGCGCGGACTCGGTGCACCTAGGGCGGGGAGACGCGTTGGGGGGCGAGTCGGCTCGGGCAGAGCGCGCCTTATTATTTAGTAGCAAGGTTGGGGTACATTCTTCGGGGTACACTTATTATTACTAGGACTCAGCTTCTAGCCTAAACACCCTAGTCTTATCCTCATGGTGATTCTTCCTCTAGCTGGATACGGCGCTTCTTCAGTGGGAGATCTTGCTCCGCATCTCATCCTCGGTCCGGGTCCCCTTGTCCCGGTGAGTTTCTTCGGGTTCATCTTCCTCTACTCCGGCCTCTTCATCTCTCGCTTCTACGCTCCTTTAGTTCATCCCATAGGGCTTTATGGGCTACCGCAGTGCACTCTCTTTCCCTAAGATACCCTTGCTTCGTGTTGTGTAGTTCAACTTCCGCCATGGTTGTCTTTATCCTTTCCGGTTCTATCCTCTCGCTCCGCTCTTTCCGCTCTCGTCAATCTGTTGCTTCGATTCTTTCGGGCTTGCTCTCGGTAAAGGTGGTCTAGGCCTCTGAGGTAGATGGATAGGTGGGACACTGCCTCTTCTAAGTCTTCTTCCTCTTGTTCTAGTCCCCTCATGCGATCAATCCACGAGCGTCCTCTTCCTCCGGAGGGTGGAAAGAATCCCATTGGAGTCCTTCGGAGGTGCTGTCTATAAACCACTCGTAGCTGTCGCAGGGCCTTCCGAGCAGCCTTGGGGTAGGTGTCGGCGAAGCGAAAACCAGTGGCGGAGACGAACCATGGTTCTATGTCGGGGTAAAGCGTGCTTCTTCCCACAAAGATCGGCCACCTACACCGAGGGGTGCCGTAGCGTTCGTACTCCCGGTAGACGAACTCTGGCGGATCCCTTACTCCGACGCGCTCTAGCCGAGTAGCAAGCGAGTTAGGGAGACCGGTCGGACGGGCGGATTCCTCCGTTCCATTCAGGGTTAGCCATCTGGAAACAGGCAAGAATCAAGGTAAGGACTTTGGGAAAAGATGAGCTTAGCAAGGGAAAGGTTAGAGGGGGCCAGAGGAGGTCTCGTATCCTAGGGGTCGTGTCCTACGGCCAACCTATGGCTCTGATACCACCTGAAGCGTCCCCTCATCAGAGGAGACTAAATGTGACACAAATACCAGTCCCAGGAGGCTGGCAACACATTTATTACAACAGGTGGATCAGTCATTTACATCACGGCGACACAAAGGGCACGGACGTGCCAACGCAACAAGGAACAACACAAACGCTAACGACCACACTACGATAGCAAAGGCTTCCATAGCCTCATCAGAGTACCACACCATGGAAGCTTTCTGTGGAGGCCCTGGGTACACAGGCACGGTTGGGTGTAGGGCAACGACCTACTCGACGTCTTCGGGAGTGTAATCGGGATCCTCCTCTGTAAAATAGTTAGTAAAACAAGGGTGAGAACATACGTACTCAGCAAATCCAACCCCACCCACGGAGGGGCTTATAAGCAGAATCATGCATAGAGTATAACAAGGATCAGGTTAAGGTTCATTTTGCCAACTTACACATGCAGGGGTTCATTTCAAAAAGGTTTTCGCAAATCATTTTTCATAACCAAGGTGACTCAATTGTTTTTAGGAAAACCACTGTGGGACTACCGGACTTCCCGTCCGTCGTAGCCCAGGCACACAGCCACACACTTCACCCAGAAAACAACCCACGCCAGGAAAACATCCCATCCCAAACACTAGTTTTTGTGACCACACCGTGACTCGTCCAATACCGTGGACACGGCTATTCGAATAGGTTTTACACTCTGTAGAGGTTGTACATCTTTACGCACAAGTAGGGTACCGTCACACGGACACCTTAGTGCCGGTACGGATCCTATCAAAGCCATTACCCACCTTAGCTAACGCTACGAGCCACCACGGAAGCACCCAAGGGGTTATCCCACATAACCAGGGCGTACCTCACACGAGCGTACCCCTACTCCTTGGTCTCCCGCTGCTCACCCGCACACCAGATGGCAAGTAGATTAACTAGTGGGGTTTATGCTAAGTTGTTGCCACATACAACGCTCGAGTGGTTGTACGATGATTTGGGTCGGGTGAGATGTCACGCAACCCGGTCCTTAACCGACAAGATGGACAACTCCCAACACGCTCAACCACACAGTACGAGCTCACCCATACTCCCGACACACACGTCGATCCCGTCTACCCGCTCTTTACTCATTTTCCAAACATATCCCATTTCCGTTTTTAAAGCACTCACACATTTTGAAAGCACTCACACATTTTTAAAGCACTCATTTAGGCCAAAACATGGTTCAATCAAAGCAATCAAGGGTGGCTATCCTACCATGTTTTTGCAGTAAAACAATATGCAATTTATAAAACGGGTATAGGTTATATTTATAAAACTAGGACAGAAGCATGCATCAAAGGATGAGATTGGACTTGCCGTCTTCGAAGTCTTCGGGGGAGTTCCGGCTCAGCGTTCGGGATCTTGGGCTCCTGCTCGCAGTAGTCGGCTCCAAACTCCGGCTCGGGGTATCCTTCTTCATTCACTGCGTCGGCTATAGCGTACATACAAGCAAACATGCAATCAATACAAGCACACATATTTACCGGCTGAGCTCGAGGGGTAAAATAAAGAATGGAGGAATAAACTATGATTGTAGATCTGGGAAAGGTGTGGCGAAATTTGGGATTAATTTTGTATAATATGGTGTATAAAATGATATGATAAAGGATGTTTAGGGGCTAGTTTTAAGGAATAAGGACCTATTTGTAAAGAACTTCAGAAATTCAGGGGCTCTTAATGAAACTGTGTGAGAGAGAGAGAGTGGGAGGGCTTTGGGTAGAAGAGAAAATAGAGGAGGGGGTTATGGGCAAAGTGCTCTTCTTCTTCCTCTCGATACATAATAGAAACAGAGGAGGAGGCGCACAGGGGCGACCTGCCGGCGGCGGACGGCGGCCGTCCCGGCACGGCGGCGGCCGGGACCGGGGGGAACGGAGAGAGGAGGTCGAGGGCGACTCGTTCCCCGTCCTCACCTCGGGGCGGGGCGGCTTGTGGAGGGAGATCGACGGCGGCGGACGGTCCGTAACGCGGGCGGCTTGTGGAGGGCGGCGGTGGGAGCTCGGGGAGAGAGAGAGGGAAGTGCCCGGGAGGTGCGGGGCGAGGCGGCGAGCGATGCCGGGCTGTTTATAGGCGCGGAAAGGTGGTATCCCGGCCGGGGTCGAGCACGCGGAGCTCGTGCTTGCCTGTTAATGGCGATTCAGGCAGCTCGGCCGGCGGGATTCGCGATGGGGAGAAGACGTGACGCGACGGCGGCGCTGTTGGACAAGACCCGATGGGCAGCGATGCACTGGAGAGCGAGTCGGGGCAGCGGCAGGCGAGAGCGGGTGGCGCGAGGTGGCCGGTGGCTTGCGGCAGCGACGCATCGGTGGCCGGCGATGGCGTGCTTGTGCGGCCTTGCGCGTGGAACGCGTGACGGCGCAGGCGACGAGGTCGCGGCCTGGTCGGCACGCGCGGCCTGGCGCGGCGCGGCGTGCACGGTGATGGGATGGCATGACGAGCTCGGCGGGACGCTGCTGCGTGCGGCGCGGTGCTGCTGGCAGGGAAGCCTGGCGTGCGGCTTTTGCTCATATGGTCTGGTGCGTGCCGTCATTGTGTGCTGCGAGTCTGCGCTGCTGCTGGTCTGTGTTGCTGTGCTATTAGCACTGTGTTCCTGCTTACTGAGCATCGCACGTGAACAGGCAGCAGGGAAAAGGGATGATTAGAGTGTTGGTGCTATGCGTGCTCAAGCTAGAAGGTGACCAAGGTTTGGTAGCAAGTTTGTGCTTTCAAGTGCACGTGAGGAAAAGATTAGCAAATTACTGGTCTTGAGAAATAATAAAGGTTAAAGAGAAATTGTTGACATTATTTTGGAAAGACTAAAAGAATTCAAGGAAGGATAAATGTTTTATGAAAAAGAATTAGGCTCAAGCGGTGAAGGAGATTTGAGAATATTTTTCACCAGTGATTTAATAGGTGATTTAACTCAATAAATTTTATGAAGAATTGGGAGAAAAGATTCTGGTGGGATTTTCCAGTTTTTCGGGTGCTGGCGAAATTTTCGGGACGGCAGTGATGGCGAGGCAGGCTGGCCGGCGGGACCGCGGCAAGCCCGGGATTCCCGGCGTGGTGGCCGACAGCGGCGCCGGGGCGGCACGCGGTGGGCGACGGCCCGGGTGCGGGCGGTGCCGGTGGGATTCGCGGCACGCGCGCCGAGGGTGAGAGAGGGAGAAGGTGACCGGGGTTTCGAAAAGGGGTGAATGAGCTCAGCGGAACAGTTCAGAAAACACGCGTGAATTATTAGGTGATTTTATTAGGAGCTAAAAAAACGCGGGCGTTACACCCGAGGTGTCGGCAACTGGCGTTGGGTCAGGGATAGGGCGACCACGACCCCAACCCTGCTGCTTTTTTGAGAGCCTACTGCCCCAAGAGTTGCTTCACCCCGGATGCGAGGAGCCGCGCCACGACCATCAACCGATCCAGGAGGAGGATCCCCCCCCACGGCCAGCAGCCGAGGCTGCAGGGGCCGATCCCTGGTGGACTGCGTCCTGAGCCGTGCGATCAGGAGGACCACGGCCGACTGCCGCGTTGCCGCCCCGCCCCCTGTGCTCCGCCTGTGTGCCGCGGCCAAGGCCATGGCGGCCCCTAAACCTCCCGCGCGAACCAGCCATGAGGGCGTCACGGAAAGAAAGTGGCGGCGTGTGAAAGAGGGTAGGGTTTACGAGTCGGCGTTGGGGATGGCCGGCTCCCGACGAGACTGTGAAGGCCGTAGGCGTCGGCCGCGATACGGGTTCAACCACGACCCGGATTGGATGTGGACCCGGTGCTGTCGACGTTTGAAAACGCGGAGGATCCGGATGAGGCGCAGAAACCGGATCGCGACTGGTGCTCCACCTGGCGAAGCCAGGGACGATGAAGTCGCCGACGATCGCCGTCGGCGTGATTCACCTGGGTGGCAGCGGCCCCTTCCAAACATACTTCGAAGGCGCCCTGATTCTCCTCGTAGGCGGCTTCTCCTTCCTGGTCGACGGCGAGGAAGAGTGGCGCGCCTCCTGCGGCGTAGGAACCCGTCTCAGTGTAGGCGACGGGGGAGGGGTAGGATGCTCCCTGGTACCCGCCTGTCGTTGATGCGGGGGAGGGGCGGGAGCGGCCACCGGACGACCTCCTCGTTCAACTTCTTCATCCGGCGAACGTCAGGCCTGCGAGGGGTGTCCCTCGCGGTGACCGCCCGAATTCTGCTCCGGATTGACGGTGCAATCAAAACCGGCATGGAGAGGGTTAGAAAGATTATCTCTACCAGATAGTTTATCAACACATCATGCTGACCCAATGATCATATCGGAGATTAGTGGTTGTTAAAATATTAGAGGGGACGTACATACGTCAGCTGATTACTCGATGGAATAATGGATCTGATGGCCAGAAGATTGCCAGGAAATCAATGTCGATTTCGAAGAATTGGTTTTCAGGCTGACGCTGGCCTTATCACAAAAACTGGTGGAAATATTTATGAGTCAGCATTGGTCATGACTATAGGCCAATATTGTTTTTGGCTGTGTATTTTTTCCTACAGCCGTAGTCACATAAGTGTATCGGCTAGAAAACATGAAGTCCTGCATACAAGATGGAGGCATGACACCTACACCCGAAGCAAGCACGACCGTTCTTTGTCGACCACGCCAGTGAAGTCATCATCAAGCTCAACACCAGTGATCTCGCCGACGACTTCATCAACGACTACTTTGACGATGATAACAACAGTTAGCGAACGGATCTGCATCAACTCATCATCAAGCATGCATGTCTACAGTAATGCCTAGCGCTCTACGCGCCGACGAAAGAGAAGATTTGTCAGTGTAATCAGTGATATGATCTTAACCAAGCGAGCTTCATCTTGACTGACGCATTGACACATACGGTATGTATCGGTTGCTTGATAGCCGATGGAGGAGCAGAAGAAGGGTCAATGAGATTAAATGCTAATGCTATCGGCCGGAGGAAATAAATGGATTTCTCAATGAAGAAGAGGTTGTACATTTAGGGCGTGTTTGGGAGAGCGCCAAGCAGCTCCAGATTCAAAAAAAATAGCTCCATTCCAATTTTTTCCTTCCAAACACCCTAGCACCGAAAACTCCAGATCCACTAAATCCATGGATCTAGCTCCCAACTCCACCAAATCCATGGAGTACCTCAAGAGGTACTCTGTGAAGCCTAGTTTCCTACACACTCGTGGAGTTGCGTGAAAATTACCCATCTTTGCCACCCATTACACAATTTACCGGTTCAATTCTATTTTCCCCGTGCGTCCCGTCGCCTCTCCCTCCTGTCACGCCCCGTGGCCTTCTTCTCTCGCCCCCACCCGTTCCATGTCGCGGCCGCCGCCTCGTCGTCCTCCGCCGACCGGCCGGACCGCCAGGAACGCCGGAGATGAGCCGGCCGCCGGCCCCTCCATGGTTGGTGAGTCAACGGGGGCTGATGGCGCGGTCGACGCCCAGACAATGGTGGCTGGCCAGAATCCAGCAGCGACCAGATCCAACTCCCTCGACCTCGCAGAGCCTCCGACGGTGTCGTTCGTCATCTGCACCAAACTTCCAGACCGTCGCGAACCGACTTGTATCACCATCGCTGCACACAGAGACGCTCTACTCATCAAGCTTTGCATCAAACAAAGCAAGCGCGGCCGCGGCGGCCCCACAATGAAGCACACGATTGAGCTCTTTGTCTATAACGCCGGTGCCACCGCTGTGGACCCGCCGCGCGTGCCGTCGCTGACGCTGCTCCCGCCTCGCTACCTCACCTTTGCCAATGGATGGCCCTCGAGCTTGCACGCGGCGGCAGCGGTGCCGACGGGCGCGGGGCTCTTGCACTCCACGACGTCGACGCGGAACGGCTAGGTGAGGAACCACGAGGATGACGCGGAGGTCTCCACGACGCGGGAGAGCAGCGGCGCACCACGGTGGTACAGGTCGACGGCGAAGACGAGCTCGGCGGGTAGCTGCTGCTCGGGCAGCCTTTGGGTCTTCCATTTTACGCTGGCTCTCTTCTTTGGAGAGAATTCGATCCATACAGCACCTGCAACTTGCGATGGCTGTGAATCTGTGATCATCAAAGAACGAAAAAAACACTTCTGACAATATAATACTTTTGCATCTACTCGATGCTAGCTTTACCGCTGAAGGCGCAAACAGTCTTGTTGCTGGTTATAGTTGCTCTGTCTCATGAAAGAAGAAATGCAGAGACACTGTCAACAAGCAGATCAGCTCGATGCAGCTAGCTTCGCCTGATGCAGAGGGATGTTCACATCGGCTTTCAGTTTCAGTCCACGCACGAATAACCTTACCGCTGAAGGCACAAGCAGCCTTGTTGCTGGTTATAGTTGCTTTGTCTCATGAAAGAAGAAATGCAGAGACACTGTCAACAAGTGGATCAGCTCGATGCAGCTAGCTTCGCCTGATGCAGAGGGATGTTCACATCGGCTTTCAGTTTCAGTCCACACACGAATAACCTTACTTGTTGTCTGGGATCACCGACCGGTGCTTTGTACGACGGATGCATGCCAATCTGAACCTTGGAAATTACTCCGACGTCGCTAGTGTCCAATCCGCCGTCTGCTTCAGTTCTCGTTTGCAGGCTCGCATCAGGAGGCAGGCTGCTCGGTGATGGTGATGGCGACGGCGACGGAAAATCTCGGACTAGGACGTGGATGTGGCACTGCAAGTTCGTGAAGCAGCAGACATGGCACCGGTGGTCTGAACTCTGAAGACCTGTTGTTCTTGATGCATGCGACGGCGATGACGAGGCTGCCGTGGTACCGTCGAGGAGAAGAGGGAAGAGAGAGGAAGAATAGGAAAAAAGAGGATGACATGTGTGTCCGTTTATCATGGGTAAAATCGAATTTTCACAACATGATCTCTGTTTCTGGAGCCGAAGCTGTTATCTTTTGTCAAACACATCTCTTCAGCTCCAAATTGAGAGTCCAACTCCACGATGAAGCTGCAAGTTGGTGGAGCAGTAGCTCCAGAGTTGGATTGATGAACCGGAGCCCTGCCAAACACGCCCTTAATTTATTTGGTGGAGAAACAGACAAGAGTATACAAAAGATATAAAAAAAATGAAGCAGATAGTTCAAAGTTTGAAAGTTTGCCGACGGTTACTATGAGAAATAAAAGTCAGACCCATGAAATGATTCTTGGATCAACTACTGTTGCTTTGATATAAAGAAGGAATTGCCAGATAAAGAAGCTTGTCGAATACAACGAGTCTGGGAAAAGCAACGTGCACCATGAAGACCATGAAATTTTATTACATTATTAATCCATGAATGTTCTGCTACGGAAACAGGGGAGCAGCTCACCTTGCGGGAAATCCATTTCTGTGTTTTGAAATTTATTACATTATTAATCCATTTATGTGTTTTGAAATATGGATGGTGTATACACCAGGTTAATTTACTCATTATTATACCGCGGAGAGATAAAACAATCGGCTGGAGACAAGTTTGGACTACGACATCTTGATGGATGGTTCCTTTACCGTTACACAGAGATAGCTGATGAGAATAGAAGAAGAACAGCTATTGCAGTAGAAATTGTAAGGAATCGGATGCTCGATAGCCTAAGAGAGGGAGGAGATGAATTAGGCAACTTAAAAACTTACCCTATGGCTTCACTAAATTTACACAAAGATAAACTATAACATACTATCTAGATGTACAACTAGGGCTGTTCTAGTGTGAAACTCCCATCCAAAAACAAGGTTTGCAACCTATAGCCAATCCTAGCATGATACTACTCTAGGAAAGTAAAGGCAAGCCAAGATTGCAATAGAGTAAATGAGGAAACGTGAAGTGGATGAGAGGAAGCAAACTCTTACACGCGATTTATCCCGTGGTATCGGTTAGCACTAAGCCACCCCTAGTCCATGTTGTTGAAGCACTCACACAAGAGTATTACTTCCCGGTCACCAAGTCTCTCCCAAGAGCACCACTTGACTCGCCACAAAGGCTAGCCACTTAGGCACTTGCCATGCTCCCTTGGTCACCTTGATGCCGCCTCCACTAAGGAGCTTCTCCACCAAGGAAGGGGGTCTCCACGTCTCCCGTACAAAGTGTCATCGCCGCTCCACACCAAGCCGGAGGGTCGATGACGATTGCCGGTGAGCCACTTAGGCCCCAAGGCTTCCGGAGAACCTTGTACAACTTGATTCACTCAAGAATCACCTCACAAGGTTGGCACGACCATGCACTTACTCAGCTCTAAGCTAAGCCTAGCGCTAAGCACATACACAAAGCATATGCAAGTCTAAGGATGCGCAATTAACCACTTGGATGGATTGGATATGATCTTCAATGTGTCTTGAACTCCTCTGCACTTCCACACAATCCAACTACCTCAAATGGGTGAGTGGAGGGGGTACAAATAGCCCAAGGCATCAAACTAGCCGTTGGCTAACGTCCACTAAAAAAGGTACCGTCGGATGATCCGACGCTGTACTTTTCCAGGGCTTGGTTCATCTGGTGCCCCTCCCACGCTATGTACCGACGGTGCGTCGGATCATCCGGTGCTGAAGACTCCGCGCTCAAGTCACCTCTGTTAGCTTCCACTTGACCGTCAAATAGACCGACGCTTCATCTTGACCAAGGCGTCGGATCATCCGGTGCTGAAGGCTTCATCTTGGCGTGTCT
Source organism: Cenchrus americanus (assembly GCA_947561735.1). Taxonomy (NCBI): domain Eukaryota; kingdom Viridiplantae; phylum Streptophyta; class Magnoliopsida; order Poales; family Poaceae; genus Cenchrus; species Cenchrus americanus. The sequence continues at coordinate 142,846,242 of OX387240.1, forward strand.
CTCTATGAATTCAAACTGAGCGTCGGATAGACCGACGGTGTCCCCACTCAGACCGTCGGATCATCCGGTGCTACTGTCTTCCTTGTTCTTCCTCTGCAACTCGTCCGACGCTACTAAATAATGGACCGTCGGTTCATCCGACGGTACCTAGGGTTTGATCATGTGCACCAACTCGTCCGACGATTGCACCAACGCTTGTATTTGAGGGACCGTCAGTTCATCCGACTGTGTCTTTTCTTTTCCTTTTCTTGCTCGGTTTTGACCCTTGTTTTTCTCATTTTTGCATGTAGTTTTCTTGCATCCTTGGGACCTAGAAATGTCTACAAAGACATGCTAAAACAATAAGGTTAGTCCCAATGATCATGTTGTCATGAATCACCAAAATCAAACTCGAACTTAATGGCTTATGAGGCCATGTTCGCTATAGAAATCTGCAAATTCTTAACCATCAAGACATATTGGTTGGAAGTTCAGAAGAATTGCCGATGAAGAAATTCAATACAGTTGTGCGTGAATGGTGTGGGCAGCCCATGGTTTAGGCAATGGAAAATTGGCAGAAGAAGACAAAACATCATGCAACAAGAGCATTCACAGAGAACAGACAATGCAAGCTAAAGCTTGGGGCTATGCATTTTTTTTAGAGTCTGAGGGCAAAAACGCCCCTGCCTTACTAAAGATAACAGATTCAAACCAGTTTTACAGCCCAAAAAACCAAGGATCCTTCTCAGACCCTCACCAAAGAAAGGAAACAAAGAGGTAAAGCTAGCAGAGCGCAACGGCTCACCTAGAACCAAGCACTAACTCTAAAGAAGAGAGCCAGGACCTAAAGCATAAAAGAAAACGCCACAACTATTGGACACAACCAATACAGGGGAGACAACACCAAAAGTTTTTCTGAGCAGGAACCGCTTCTGCAAACACCACAAGTCCTGTGCGCCTGCTCCTTCAGTTCTTTGGACCAGCGCCTTCTCCATCTCTTGGATCTGCAGCAGCCATTGCCTCATACACAATGGCTTTGACATCTTCACCTGTTCTCTAGTGTTTCTGGCTTTCTTGCCAGCAAGATTAACTGTGAGATGAAAAACTGAGCTCTTCCTTTTTCTCCTCTGGACACATAATTGTCCAATTCTGTGCCAGAGAGGCAACTCTCAACAGAAGATCCTGCATACTTCTCCACATTTTGTTCTGAAAACAAAGATCATTCCTCAGTTTCCATAAAGCCCAGGGCAGCAGAAGAAATGATATTAATGTTCAGGAACTTTTTATTACTTAACCAACAAATGCTAATAGATTCAAAGGAACTCCCAATCACTCTCCCAACAATAGAGGAAATCCTCCCCCACATCTTCCTAGCCACCACAGTCAAAATAATGGTGAAAGCTTGATTCTAATTCTCCACGGAACAGACAGGTCTTATCATCAACATGTTGTCTTTTTGCTAAATTGTCTCTAGTAAGATTCTTATTATTAGAGAGAAGCCACCAAAAGAATTGTACTCTAGGGGGGATATTCAGGGCCCACACACTAGGAGAGTGAACTGGGATAACCCCTCTAAAGTTGATAATCCTGTACAAAGATTGAGAGGAGTACTACCCATTGGAGTTGAACTTCCAAATGAGAGCATCCTCTTCCTCACTAAAAGAGATAGTCGAAACAATTTGAACTATCTCTAGCCATAACCTTCCTAGTCTAGCTTCTACTGTTCTTCTGAAGGTACATTTGAGATTACAGCCATCCCAAAGCTCAGCAACTGTTTTGGTTTTCTCATTGACTATCAAGTATAGTTCCCAGAACTGAATAGCCAGGCTGGCATTACCTAGCCAGTTATCCTCCCAAAACTTAACTTTTTCCCCATTACCAATCTTCCATCTGTAACCAATGCTAGCGGCCTTAGCTACCCACATGAGTCCTTAAAAAAATTGAGAGCTATTAGTGACCCTAGTGTGCAGGATATTTGGCTGGGTGGTTTGGTACTTGAAATCTATTAGCTCTGTCCAGAGTTTCCCCCCTCCCTCCTGGTATCTCTTAATCCAGGAGGCAATCAGGCAGATATTTAAATCCCTCAGGTTTGGAACTCCTGTTCCTCCAAAGTCTTTGGCCATACTAACACTCTCCCAATTAGCTAGATGATATTTGTTTTTGCCATCTGAGTCACTCCAGAGGCAGTTGGCAAGGTGGGTGTTAAGGGACTTGATGGCCCATTTTGGGAATTTGATGAAGGAGAGGAGATAAATGGGAATACTAGCCAAACAAGTTTGGATTAAAGTAACTTTAGCAGCCTAGGAAAGAAGCTTGCCTCTCCAACTAGCTACTCTCTTAAGAATTTTATCCACTAAAGGTTGGATATTTTCCCTCCCCATCTTGTCATAATGAAGACGCACACCTAGATATTTAATAGGGAAGGTTCCAATTGGACAACCAAGGATGTGGCCTGCTACATGAATCTGGTCATCAGTGAGATTACAAGGAATGAACTCACTTTTGTGAAGATTAATTCTCATGCCATAGAGCTTCTCAAACCACATCAAACTACACTTGATATTTCTTAGATTTTGAGGACTAGGGTCAGCAAAAACAATTGTGTCATCTGCACACTGCAGGGACACAATGCCACCATCTCTGAAATCGGTTAATAACCCTTTAATGTGCCCTTCTCTAGCTGCTTTCCTCCACATTTTGGTTAGCACATCTCCCACTAGGTTAAAGAGGAGGGATGAGATGGGGTCTCCTTGCCTCAAACCTTTACCAGGTTTGAAATAGGAACTTTCCTCCCCATTGAGGTTAACACCAACTGATCCCCCCATCACTAGATTTTTAATCCAATTAACCCATCTACTGCTGAATCCCCTTGAAGCTAACACTTCAAAGAGGAAAGTCCAACTAACTCTGTCATAAGCCTTTTCATAGTCTAATTTTAGGATCAGCCCTGGATCACCATTTCTGTGTAAACTATGCACTAGCTCATGGGCAACCACAACACTCTCCAGAATGTATCTTCCATTAATGAAAGCACTTTGATGGGAAGATATTACTCTGTGAGAGATTAACCCTAGCCTGTTAGTCAGAACTTTGGAGAAAATTTTAAAACTACAGTTAATCAAGCTTATTGGTCTAAAATTCTTTATATCTCTAGCTTCTTCTACCTTAGGGATAAGGGTCATCACGGCACAATTTAATCTATAGAGGTCCAAAGAACCTTTGTAGAACTCCTCAAAGAGCTTAACCAAGTCCTCTTTTAGGATGTCCCAAAACATCTAGAAAAAAAGAAAAGGTAGCCCATCAGAGCCAGGAGCTCCATCAGAGTAGCTATTGAAGATTGCTTTCTTAATCTCCTCCTCAGTAAAAGGGGCATCTAGGCTATTATTCTCTTTTTGAGTAACTAAGTCATCATCATCCCAAAAGTTAAGGTCTAGTTTAACATCCTCATCCATTTCTTTAGCAAATAGATTTTTGTAAAAGTCTGTAGCTATTCTAATCATTCCAGCTAGGTCATGTACTAAACCATTTGGACCCATCAGGCAACTAACTCTTTTTTTCTACTTCTTTGGTTCGCTATGGCCTAGAAGTAGGCTGTGTTTCTATCTCCCTCCACATTATCTCTCTCTCTAGATCTTTGCCTAGCTTTAATTTCCTCTAACGCCCAAATTTTGCCTAGCTCATCAGCTACTTCTTTTAGTCTCTGAAGCTCCTGGGAGCCCAAACCTCTACTTTCAGCTAACTCATCTAACTTGTTATACTCTTTAGCTAAAATAACATTAGTTTTATTCATGGCAGCCACTTCATTAGCAGCCCAGCCTCTCACTATCCTTCTAAGGGTCCTAACTTAGTATTGTCATTCGTCAAAGACAATTTTTTCTCTATCTGAGCGTTCCCATGCTTTAGTCATAATATCTTTGAACTCAGCTTTTTCAAGCCACGATTTCTCAAACCTAAATTTCTTTTTTCCAAAATGCATATTATCCCCCACATTTAACAAAAGAGGATTATGGTCACTTGGGGGCCTATCCAGGGCCTTCACACTAGCCAGTGGGAAGGCAGCCTCCCAATCAGTAGAAACAAAAACTCTGTCTATCTTAGCCATAACTAGGTTTTCTTGGTTATTAGTCCAAGTAAACCTTTTGTTACTAGGGTTTAATTCAAAGGGGTTCCAAGTACTAACCCAGATATTAAAAGCATCTGCCCATTTGTGATTAATGACACCATTACTCTTGTCAGAAGCAAGTCTAACTAAGTTGAAATCTCTAACAACTACTGTAGGGCCTTGCCAAATAGACATTATATTATGAATCTCATCCAGGAAGGGTTGCTTACCCTCCTCATAAGGGGACCCATAAACTACAACCAGCTTCCAACTAAAACCTGATTTTCTGTCTAATAACATGATACTGATAGAGAAATCTAGGGTCTGACCTAATGTAGCCACATACAGATCAACACTCACCCCTATCAGCATACCCCCTGCAGATCCTTTAGCAGGATTGATAAACCAATTATAAGGGGTGTTCCCATTCAGATTTTTCAGAAAGCCTGGGGAAAAGCTCTCCCTTTTTGTCTCCACTATACCAATTATATCTACATGATTATCTCTAACTCTATTAGCCAAGGCTGGTTGCCTTCCAGTTTTTCCTAGACTTCTAATGTTCCAGAACAGCCCTATCATCTGGCTTTATTTTTGCTCCTATGACCTACTCTACTTCTAGTGAAATTACACCCTACAGTATCACTACTACTGTTAACTGGATCATCATTAGCAGAGCCCTGCTCACAGGATTTTGGATTCTCATCTACGACCCTACAACTCTCATGATTACACTTAAACATATAGGATAAAGCTCTCCTTTCTTCTACAGCTACCAGATCTTTAATAGTGGCATCTTTAACAGGATTTCTATCCTTTCCAGCTATTCCTACCATAGCAGCAGAGAGTTTCAGGTCATCAAACTTAATTTGGTTAGCTTTAATGTTTGTCATACCTGTACTTGGCTCTTCATTCCACTTTCTCTTCACTTCCTGAGCTTTCTCCAGTACTGTCTTGCTATCCCCAGCTAGTCTTTTGCTTCTCCTTTCCACCACAATAGGGCCCCATTCTTTTTCCTTCCTTGTCCTGTTTTTCTTATTAGCTCTGGATTTATCTTCCTTAAGGAACTCTTCCACTTCAACTAAGCCTTTTTGTGCTTGAGGTGCTTCACTAGTTTCCTTAGAGTCCTCAGTGGAGTATATCCATTCTTCAGGTAGAAAGTAACTTTCCTCTTCCTCAATCTTTTCAGTTTGGTCTTCCTCTTCTGGTACCTCTAACTCCATTGCCTGCAGCAGGCTCATGCAGCCTGGTATCCCTCCCTCGGATCCTGGGAGTACTTGACCCTCATTTTCTTCAGCCAAAAACAATGCTCTTCTAACTGAATTAGTTTTTTGCAGAGTCCCTTGCCCCCCTTGGGCCATCTCTTTTTTACCATTCTCTTTAGGTGTTCTGGTCTTGCTATTGGCAGCCTTGTCCTTCTCATTCTCCCCCTCTGGTTCTTGCTTTTTTTGGGTCATCCTCTGGGTTTTCATCCTCATCATCAGAGTCATCACCTTTGCCATCACTTCTAGGGGAATTTGGTGCCTCTTTGTCATAGTTCTCCACCTTAAAGTGAATCATGTACAATCTGTTCTCCATTTCCATAATTCTGCTCTCAGGTATCATCCTAGGGTCTTTGCAATGAAACTTAACTCTGATCTGACTAAAGAAGCTTGAGAAGAGAGTCTGCCAATCGAAGGACCGATAAGGCGACCGAGAGAGAGGGGGAGTGAATGGGAGCCGATAAAAATTCTTCTCGAGGGAGATTGAAACTCCGACAAGACGAACTAGCTCGGTCGAGCCCCCGAAATCACACGCTTCGCACTTCTACCTCCCCGTTTGCCAAAACCACGTAGCCACTAGAGTGCTACCGGTCCTAGGAACAAACTCTACCAGCAACCACAACACACACGCAAGCACCGACGGCGGAAACAACTCGAAAGCCGGCTAACCGGAGGGGGCGGTTAGACCGGTATAGGGGGCGGTTAGACCGCCTCCACACGGCAACCAAGAAATCCTCCGAAACGCCTCTTCCGAGCACCAAAACACACCACGGTTTCACCAACAGAGATCTCTGGTCAAGGCCATGCTAGCTACCGGAAAATCTTGGCGAAAACCAAAACTTCACCCAAGGGCCTAGGGGCGGTTAGACCGGCTACCCGGGGCGGTCTAACCTCCCGTATCCAAAGAACGAACCCCGACCAAGAACACCTAGCAAACTACACTAAAACGAGCCAAGATTTCACCGAACGCTCCTCCGATCAAGGTGAACAAACTCACGAGAAAGGTCCAAAGCAAAATCAAACTTTCTTCGGAAACGCCTAGGGCGGTTAAACCTCGGTGCCGGGGGCGGTTAGACCTCCCTCCCCTGAGCACAAAGATCCGAGTGAAAACCCAAGCAAACGGACTCGAAACGCTCCAAGATTTCAACCATACAATCCCCTGGTCAAGGCCAACATGCTACCAGAAGATCTCGGCCAAAATCAAAACTTTCTCCGGACGAGCCCAGGGCGGTAAGACCGCCCCTCCTATGCGGTTAGACCGCCCTCCCCAGACAGAACGGGAAAAAGGGGAACCGCGGGTCAACCCTCAACTTTGCATCACCCGATCTCCCGATTCACCCAACGGATTGCAGCGAAACTTTGGGGATGCCCGGGTCACCTCATGGACGACCTCTCCCTCAAAGGAATTGCACCGAAACGCTCTCAATCATGGGGAATCGCAAATCTCGTGACCAAACCTCAAGAACTCGAGTTCCAACGAAAACCACCAAATCGAGTCCGATTCAAAGGAGATTTGGGGGCAAAGTCACCACCAAAGAGGCACAAAAACCTCATACGTGACACCCACCAAAAACCCCAAGAAATCGTCCTCAAAACACCGCCAACAAAGAGCTCCGAAAATCAACACAAAAGAGACGGGAAAACCACCGTGATGAACAACGCCGAACCATCTATACATGCCATGAAAGGTTCGTACATGGTCTAGCTTGCCACCCAAACATCCATCCCTCTCTCTAGATCTCACATGAAGCTCTCAAGCTAGTCCTCTAAAAACCTAAGGAAAAATGGAGAACGAAAATGGAAAAACAAATGAGCTAGGGTTCCAAGAGTTGGCTGCCATCCACCCCTCTAATGAGTATATATGGAGGCACCCAAAAGACTAAAACGCCCTTCACTAATAACTAGGGATACATGCCCCTCAAGGGCGGATTTGGAATTCTTGATGTCTTCACCATCGGACGGATGCCCGGCGACCGCACCCTGCGTAGCCTCGACGCAAGCCTTGCGATCCCGACGCGTGTCCTCCGCTTCGAAGTTTTTCGGCGCCGGCGCGGCGGCGGCGGTCGACCGCCCCCCCACGGGCGGTTAGGCCGGCCCGGTGGATCCGACCGGCCCCAGGCGGTCTGACCGCCCCTCCCGGGCGGTTGAACCGGCCCGGGTGGCCGCACCTCCTCGTCGAGTCTTCGGCCTCGGTTTTGTGGCTCAACCGAGTAACCCAGTGGTTTTCTGGTGAACCACTGCAAACCCCGCGAACTCGGTGTAGCCTCCGCCAATCTCCACTCATGACTCGGCTCCCACGTAGTCCCGGCTCGACCTTGGTTTTGAGGCTCTACCAAGAAACCGTCCACGACTTCATCTTGCTGTTCATGCCACCATGCGGCCCGCACTTGACCCCGCTGGCCACCGGGTCCCTCGAACGAAGCCTACTTGTCTTCTCCACACCTGGAGGCCTCACCGCAACGACCTTTCGCGCTTGTTCTTCACCCGCACCAACACGAGTCAAGCCGCAACCCGCACCTCGCAATACTTAGCCAAGAATCGGTCCACACAACGTTGTCAATCACTCATCACACAAGGAAGCGACCATCCACCGGTCCTCGAACCACACATGGTCCTCAATCTCCCCCTTGATGAGTGCATTGACAACACCCATGATTTGTAACCAAGGAGAAAAAGAAAAGAAAATAAACTACTAAAAGAAAAACTCCAACAAGTGATCGAAAGCCAAAGAAAGGCAAAGAGCAAGATCACTTGAAGAAGAACAAGTCTCGGACCCCTTAGGCAAGGGCAACGGCTCGACACATCCGAGACAAAACCATGCTCAAGCAAAGAGCAAAAAACCACCAAAAGCACACAAGGCCACGAGCGAAAAACTCACACAAGAGCTCCCCCCCGCACATATGCAAACTCCCCCCGAACCAAAGCATGCAAGAAGGTCACTTGGAAATGCATGACAAAGAGCAAACCAAGCTCACATCGCATAGGGCGGTTAAACCGCACACAGCCGGTTAAACCGCCCCTGGTCATGTGACCGCCCCAGGGGAGGTTAGACCGCCCCATGTGACCGCCCCGCAAAAACTTCTCTCGAAAATTGCCGAACCACTTTGGACACCTTCCATAAGCTCCCGTGTGCCCAAATCATGCACACACTTCTCCCCCTTGTTGACAATGCATGAATCAAGGCAAAATGCAAAAACTTTCAACATGTAGCTTCTCAAATATACAAAATTCATCACAAGGAGCTACACAAGTCCAAATGAGCAAGTTAGATACTCGACGGGTTCGTAATGACCTTAACTACATGATCACCAAGTTTCACAATCATTGGACAAGGCTAAAAAGGATTTGAGTAATTTTGCGAAAAGTTACTCTCTCATAAGCAAATACCTAAACATGAGCAAAACATATCAAAATGGCAAAGCCACTCAAATTTCATGCTAGGACAGCCATTCTAATCATAAGACCATCATAAACACCCAAAAGCACCTCATGTCATGTCAAAGCCACCGAGCCATGTGCCTACTTCTATGTATGAGACTTCTCATTGGTAGGCAACATGCAACGGTTTAGCACCCAAAGCAGATTAAATTCAAGCACATATGACATGGGAGCACATTTTCAAAGCATTTTTCATTTCATTTTCAGATTTGTAAATGGTACATGAAATGTCTTTGTGACAAAAAGGAACTTATGCCCCTCCACAAGATTAAGCAAGAGGGCTAAACATTCATGATGGCAAATGAGCCTTTGGCCCCATATGATCAATAAACTAGCTATCCTAACACAAAGTAAGCGTAGCAAAGCCACTAAAACATGTCAAGATCATATAAAGGCATTTACACATGAGAGAGCATGTATGTGACATTTTTCAAAACAAATAGCCATCAACCATGGATCATTCGACAAGATCATCAAGAGCTAAGCCAAACTACCCGTAGCATACCAAACGAGCTCACAAGAACATATATAGCAACCCATGGTGAACAATGTATATAGGAGAAGCTTTTCCTATCCAATGCATATGATACAAAATGCATGCAATCTAAGATACAAGGATGCCTATACATCATGTTACATATGCCATGCCAAATGCAATAAATGCACAAAGGAAAGCTATACATATGCTACACAAGGAGCTTCACCACCAACTTAGGAAACCAACCACACACACAAAGCTCACAAAAGACCGGCTCCTCGAGGGGAGGCAAAAAGGGCTCGACACCACCGGCAAAAGAGCAAAGGAGCACAAAACTCACAAGCTCCCCCTAAACACATGCACTAGGGCCAAAGAGCATACAAAGCTCACCCTACACACATGATACGAGAGAAGGAGCAAAACAAACCAAGTGGCTTGACCAAGGCCACACACTCGAAGATCACAAAGCACTTACCTTTATCATTTCTTCACAATTCACTCATCCTTGTCCACCATCCCCGAAAGTGATGCACCTACATGTCACCACCGGGGTATGAGGCCGAAGAACCACCCCCGATATCAACCAAATGTTCTCCGGCCTCCCACCCGCAACTCAAAACCAAGAGCAAGAACGAGCAAATGACTCAACACGGGGTTAGTCCCAAAGGTGTGAAACCGGTGTCGGGCCATTTCCTCAAAAGTGGGGTTAGCAACATTCATCCTACCCCCGCCTATCAATACGCCGATCCATCTCGTCAAACCTATCAAACCCGGAACCACCATGGGAACACCACTCCCGTCTCACCGAAGGAGTACGAGTACCACGAGAGGGAAAGCATGGTCCGTAGCCCCTCCGAGACTCAAAACGCGCGACCTCTCCCAAACTCGTATTGATCACGAGGTGGAGAACGTCCGGCAAACTCAACGCCACCGGACTCAAAGTGTCTACCATCCGCACCATGACCAAGGGAACCGAAACCACCAACATCACGACCTCGGAAACGAACCGCCGAAATGCGGGGAGGGCCGGCCCGACCGCCTAGCCGGGCCCGGCCTCGACCGCCCTTCCCCGGGCGGGGCGGCCCGACCGCCTAGCCGGGCCGGTCCGACCGCCCTCTCCGACCACCACCACCGCGGCTACGGGATTTCTCATATCCCCATGCCGGATCCTTACGCACAAAGCCCTTTCCCTTAGGTAGTGGCATACGAGGCTCGTGCACACCATGAGAAGGGTGGTACCTGTCCTTGTTCGCCCACTCCTTAGCCATTCTCGCCTCTCTCTTTCTCTTATAGCAAAACTCTCTCTTGTGACCATCCTTCCCACAAAACTCACAATGGAAAAGGATTGGTTTGGGCTTAGGCTTGGGGAGAGGCTCTCCACTTGGTTTCTCACTAGGCTTTTCTCTCGGTTGGTTTGGCTTGGATGCAAACTTGTCTTTGGGTGTGGGTTTTGGTGGAACTGAAACATTCCCAAATTTCCTTTCTCTCTCACCACTGCCCTCACCAACCTCATCCAATCCCAAAGCCCAACCATCAAAGCGCTTACAACTAGCAATCATCATACCAAGCTGAGGTTCTTGACTCGACAACCAACTCAGCGCTTCACGCAACTTATCATTCTCATCTTGCAAGCGACCAACACATTTTGCAAGATCCAAATTCTTCATAGCATGCATCTCACATGTAGAACAAGAAGTAGGAATAGGCACTTTCAAATCAGCCTCTAGCGAACCAATGCGAGAACGAAGCTCAATAATTTTCTCATGCAAACCCGGCAAGAAGTGCAAGCACCAAGCAAAGTGGGTCTAGATTGTAGCTCAGCCCAACTCAACCCTAAGCACATCTAGTTCCTCACACTTGGAGGCATACTTCTCCCTAAGATCGACCAAGTCGGCTAGGAAAGCGAGCAATCAAGCACAATCATTTTCATCGAAACAACGGGACTAGCCTTAAGCGAATCAATTTCAAGCTTGCTATCAAGAACCCGTGTTTCTAGCTCGGCCCACTCTAGTCCTAGCATCCTCGAGCAAAGATCTAAGCTCCTTTCTAAGCTTCTTAGCCTCTCTAAGCATGTGATCGCGATTATCAAGCAAGTCAACCAACTCCTCATTCTCCTTGCGCAAAGAAGAGAGCTCATCACATACCTCATCCTCGGAATCCAAGTCCGAGGCGTCCTTCTCGGCTTCTCTTGTCTTTGCTCGAACCGCGAGCCATGCCGCGAAGTCGTCCTTGAGGCTTAGGCCCGTCACACAAAGGCCGTTGAGATACTTGCCAAGGTTCTTCTTCTTCTTCCTCTTCTTCTCATCCTCTTCGTCTTCATCACTCGAGCTTGAAGACGTGTCCTCGAATCGGACTCGATGTCGCTTGATCTCTTCATCTTCTCTCGAGACCGTGCCTTCTTCCCATGTTCATGATCCTTCTTCTTGGACTTCTTCCTCTTGTCCTTGAACTTGTGCTTGTCGTGGTTGTTCACCTTCGGACACTCGGCGAAATAGTGTCCGGTCTTGCCGCACTTGAAGCATGTCCTCGTGTTCCTCCTCATGTTCACCCGGTTCTCGTGCAACCTCTCGAACCGCCTCGTCGGAGCGCCGGCTCGTCCTCTCCAAGCACGTCGAACTCCTCATCCGGCATAGACATCAAAGAGGACAAAGAAAACATCCCGGTGGATGGGTTAGTATTAGCCTTTCCTTTCAAACCACCGACGAGGGCGAGACTATGAGAGTCGGTCGGGCCCTCGATCTTGGCTGTCATGCCCCTATCCACCTCAGCCGACTTGAGCTTCGAGAACAGCTCGTTCACCGTCAGAGTATCATACCTCTCCGACTCGACTATGGCCTCGAACTTTCCGCCCCATATCGTACGATCCAAAGAGTGTAAGAGCTTGACCGCTCTATCATGATCATCGTACGGGAGTACGTCCACATTGGCCCTCATGTTGTTCACCACCACCGTGAACCTCTGAAACAAGGCATCGATGGACTCACCGGGGAGATGAGTGAAGTTCTCGTACTCTCTCCGGTAGGTCGCATACAACCGTGCCCTCGAACCTCGGGCGTTCCCAACATGAGCCTCCTTCAACACCGCCCAAATCCTACAAGCCAAGTGCTCGGTGTGCACCCGATCGAACTCGCCGCCGACACAAAGCACGAAACAAGTAGTCGACCGCCTTATTGTTGGCGTCGAATCCGTCCCCTCGACCCCCGTAGCAAGGAAATCCATCGGCCGGACATAGCCCGTGTCCACCGTGACATCCCAAAGCAGCTCGACCCTTTCCGCGGAGGAACGCACCCATCCGCTTGCTCCACATCTGGTAGTTCTTGCCATCGAAGTGTGGAGGACCCGAACCCCGTTCCTGGTACGCCATCCTTGGATCTTAGACTGGTTAGAGTCAATAAAGACCCGAACCGGCTCTGATACCACTTGAAGGACCGATAAGGCGACCGCAGAGGGGGGGGGAGTGAATGGGAGCCGATAAAAATTCTTCTCGAGGGAGATTGAAACTCCGACAAGACGAACTAGCTCGGTCGAACCCCCCGAAATCACACGCTCCGCACTTCTACCTCCCGTTTGCCAAAACCACGTAGCCACTAGAGTGCTACCGGTCCTAGGAACAAACTCTACCAAAGCAACCACAACACACACGCAGCACCGACAAGCGGAAACAACTCGAAAGCCGGCTAACCGAGGGGGGCGGTTAGACCGGGTATAGGGGGCGGTTAGACCGCCTCCACCCGGCAACCAAGAAATCCTCCGAAACGCCTCTTCCGAGCACCAAAACACACCACGGTTTCACCAATAGAGATCTCTGGTCAAGGCCATGCTAGCTACCGAAAATCTTGGCGAAAACCAAAACTTCACCCAAGGGCCTAGGGGCGGTTAGACCGGCTACCCGGGGCGGTCTAACCTCCCGTATCCAAGAACGAACCCCGACCAAGAACACCTAGCAAACTACACTAAAACGAGCCAAGATTTCACCGAACGCTCCTCTCGATCAAGGTGAACAAACTCACGAGAGAAAGGTCCAGCAAAATCAAACTTTCTTCGGAAAGGCCTAGGGCGGTTAAACCCGGTGCCGGGGGCGGTTAGACCTCCCTCCCCCGAGCACAAAGATCCGAGTGAAAACCCAAGCAAACGGACTCGAAACGCTCCAAGATTTCAACCATACAATCCCCTGGTCAAGGCCAACATGCTACCGAAGATCTCGGCCAAAATCAAAACTTTCTCCGGACGAGCCGGGGCGGTTAGACCGCACCTCCTATGCGGTTAGACCGCCCTCCCCGGACGAACGGGAAAAAGGGGAACCGCGGGTCAACCCTCAACTTTGCATCACCCGATCTCCCGATTCACCCAACGGATTGCAGCGAAACTTTGGGGATGCCCGGGTCACCTCATGGACGACCTCTCCCTCAAAGGAATTGCACCGAAACGCTCTCAATCATGGGGAATCGCAAATCTCGTGACCAAACCTCAAGAACTCGAGTTCCAACGAAAACCACCAAATCGAGTCCGATTCAAAGGAGATTTGGGGGCAAAGTCACCAGCCAAAGAGGCACAAAAACCTCATACGTGACACCCACCAAAAACCCCAAGAAATCGTCCTCAAAACACCGCCAACAAAGAGCTCCGAAAATCAACACAAAAGAGACGGGAAAACCACCGTGATGAACAACGCCGAACCATCTATACATGCCATGAAAGGTTCGTACATGGTCTAGCTTGCCACCCAAACATCCATCCCTCTCTCTAGATCTCACATGAAGCTCTCAAGCTAGTCCTCTAAAAACCTAAGGAAAAATGGAGAACGAAAATGGAAAAACAAATGAGCTAGGGTTCCAAGAGTTGGCTGCCATCCACCCCTCTAATGAGTATATATGGAGGCACCCAAAAGACTAAAACGCCCTTCACTAATAACTAGGGATACATGCCCCTCAAGGGCGGATTTGGAATTCTTGATGTCTTCACCATCGGACGGATGCCCGGCGATCGCACCCTCGCGTAGCCTCGACGCAAGCCTTGCGATCCCGACGCGTGTCCTCCGCTTCGAAGCTTCTCGGCGCGGCGGCCGGGCGGTCGGACCGCCCCCCCACGGCGGTTAGACCGGCCCGGTGGATCTGACCGGCCCCAGGCGGTCTGACCGCCCCTCCTGGGCGGTTGAACCGGCCTGGGTGGCCGCACCCCCTCGTCGAGTCTTCGGCCTCGGTTTTGTGGCTCAACCGAGTAACCCAGTGGTTTTATGGTGAACCACTGCAAACCCCGCGAACTCGGTGTAGCCTCCGCCAATCTCCACTCATGACTCGGCTCCCACGTAGTCCCGGCTCGACCTTGGTTTTGAGGCTCTACCAAGAAACCGTCCACGACTTCATCTTGTTGTTCATGCCACCATGCGGCCCGCACTTGACCCCGCTGGCCACCGGGTCCCTCGAACGAAGCCTACTTGTCTTCTCCACACCCGGAGGCCTCACCGCAACGACCTTTCGCGCTTGTTCTTCACCCGCACCAACACGAGTCAAGCCGCAACCCGCACCCGCAATACTTAGCCAAGAATCGGTCCACACAACGTTGTCAATCACTCATCACACAAGGAAGCGACCATCCACCGGTCCTCGAACCACACATGGTCCTCACAATCTATTTCTTCAGGCTTCCCCAAGCTAGAAGCAATCTCGTTGATGGTAGTCCAGTCACACCATTTCAATGGCACACTAGTAATCTGCACCCACACCTCTTCTAACTGACTGACAGGTTCAATATCCCCATTCCACACTCTTAACGAAGCCATCACTTCATCATTTTTCAAGTAGAAATAGGTAGCTTTGCCCAGCACTTTGCTTTCCACTTTAATGTGTGGGGGGAACTTCACTAGTTACCTGTACTCCTCTAGTTTCATGAGTTTCCACTGCCAGCCTTTGTCAATCTGAACTTTGAGAGTCTGAATTATCTCTTCTTCACTTAGAGCCCCTTCCTCAACTGTGAAAACTCCAAAGTTATCTACTCCTGTCCAATGTATGAACCTGCCTTCTCTTGGAAATACATCTATATGATAGAACCCGAGACCCTTGTTAGCACTTCCCAAATATTGAGCAGCCTGTTGAGATTTTGTCCACTCCGGGCATCCACCAACCACATGATCTTTGCTGTAGCAGATGAAGCACACCTTTGGCTTGTTACAAGAACTACTATAATGACGAGCCACACCACACTTAAAGCATATGACCTGAGGAAATCTGATAGAACCCCTATCTTATTCTCTAGCTTTTTCATGGCTATTCTCTACATAAAACCTCTTATCATCACGGTACTCTCTGTCTCTCTCTTGGAAGGTGCCCTTCTAAACTAGGTGCTCCTTGTTCTTCCCCTGATTTTGCTGAATCCCGGGCGGGGGTTGTTGTGGAATCTCCCTCTCCCACCCTGGAATTGACCTCTCGGGCGTTGATGGAAGTGATTGAAACCTTGTGGGAGATGGGTCTGATGTTGCATCACCGGATGAGGAGGATTGGGGAAGAAATCATAAGGTGGCGGGTGCTGGTATAGAGGTGGATGCGGCGGAGGGAACGACGGTGGGTACTGTTACTCACCCCAGCCTTCCCAGCTCCCCACGGGGTTTCTCGGCCTTAGACCTTGGAGCTATGCATGGATCATCTAATTAATTAGACCTGTCATGTTGTTTATTTCAATATGCTAAATGGCGGATTGAGTTGGGTCAGGAAGAAGTACAAGTAAAGCATCGGCTCGTGGTAGTAATAGCCGATAGATGCCACAACTCATAGTCTCCTTGGCTGAGACGACACTCTCCACATTAGCAAACGTCTTGCTCACGCTCGTACTCATCAAGTTGTTCGGGGAAACTAAAGGGCGCATGGCTGACTTTTTGAGACTGCAGCACCGTTTTCTGAAAACATTGACAAAGTATCTTATCAGTACGACTAAAGACCAATTCTACGAGTTACTAGCCTGGACATTATCAAAGGGCTAAAGGACATTGCATACATACTTACAACTTGACTTGTAATGGAGCTGCATTTTGTTTCCTAACGAATGCCAATTAATGGATGGTGTCAATGCAATGGGTCTCAGTACATTGTTCATTCATAGATGATCTATTGCTGATCACAGAAGAAAGCGAAGGAGTAATATATTAATGGAATTTCTGTACTTCACTAATTGCTGACCTACGGCAAAACGTTCAGCATACGTTATGGCTGATAGAAAGGGAAAACTCAAATTGGAGCAGCTTTTCGCCAATGATGAAGATATTGACGAATCAAATACTCAAATTGGGAATTTAGTATGAATGTCGGCTGCATAGTTTGCATCAGCTGGTTGGAGGTATTAAATTGAAGTCCCAGTCCAGCTGATCACTCCAAACTTATAACGGGCCAGTGGAGATGCATGAAGTGTTAATCAGCTCCTAGAAGAAAAACCAATAATTTTGTCAGGCTCATAAGAGGATTATTCTCATAGATGCGAGATAGAAGATAGCTCTTGAGAAAGTCTAACCTGAATATGTTTTGGTTCACTTCCATGGAAGAACAGATGCTTGGCCATGATGGTGAAGGACACTAGGGATCACGAAGTAACTCACATCGGCAAGGCGATCAACATAAGATTGTCACATTGCTGTTGCACTAGATACTAGATCCTAGTATGAAGACAACATTAAGCTGTATGAGCATGTCGTTAAGATTATTTCGATGGCCCAACCAACATCGGGACTGCTGGTAACCTCAATGATAGACAAGTTGTACTGAACAAGCAATATTGAAAGCCGATATATGAAGCCTATCGGTTAAAAAATCAGTCCAACCGAAATTTGAGAAGACTCCATCTAAGTCACAAGACATGAAGGACCAGTGCTGAAACAATGATGAGTTTATGTAGCCAATGAAGCCGACATCAGGTCAATGAGGTCAGGCGGCCGGCAAGACGATGCTTGTAGCAACAATGGAGACATGTGATCAAATTGGATACCAAAGCATGGAGTTTTATGGAAAACAATGCTCATACTGTAAGGAATCAAATGCTCGTAGCCTAAGAGGGGAGGGGGTGAATTAGCCAATCTTAAAACCTTAACCTATGGCTTCACTACTTTTTCTCAAAGTAAATTAGAACATACTATCTAGATGTGCAACTAAGCTTGTTCTAGTGAGAAACTCGCATCCCAAAACAAGGTTTGCAACCTATAGCCAATCCTAGCATGATACTACTGTAGCAAGTAAAGGCAAGCAAAGATTGCAACAGAGTAAATGCAGAAACATAAAGGGGGTTAGAAGAAGTAAACTCTTGACACACGATTTATTCCGCGGTATCGGTAGGCACTAAGACACCCCTAGTACACGTTGTTGAATCACTCACACAAGAGTATTGCTTCCCGGTCACCAAGTCTCTCCCAAGAGGACCACATGACTCGGCACAAAGGCTAGCCACTTAGGCACTTGCCATGCTCCCTTGGTCACCTTGATGCTGCCTCCACTAAGGAGCTTCTTCACCAAGGAAGGGGGTCTCCACGTCCCCCGCACAAAGTGTCCTCGCCGCAACACAGCAAGCCGGAGGGTCGATGACGATTGCCAGTGAGCCACTTAGGCCCAAGGCTTCCAGTTTTGACCCTAGAAAAATAGATTATCTTCTAAATTTGGCATGTAGTATTTTGGCATCCTTATGACCTAGGAATGTCTACAAAGACACGCTAAACAGTATGGTTAGTCCTATTGATCAAGTTGTCATAAATCACCAAAATCATACTCGAACTAATGGCATATGCGGCGATATTCGCTACAATCTCCCCTTTTTGGTGATTTATGACAACACAAGCAAAGCAAGCAAAAATTTGAAAAAATTGACAAAATTAGAACCACTTACATCCAAACTCCCCGTAGATTAAGCTTCCCCCTTCCTGATCTCTTCTTCCTATGTTCACACATAGCTTGCTTCTTCCCACATTGGAAACACTAGCTTGCTTTGGTCCCACATTCTCCCCATTTAGAATAAAATCTCCAAAAAGATCCCAAACCAAAATGTCTCCAAGGAAACTAGCAAGTACTAGCAAACATAGCTCAAAGAAAAATGCTAAATACAAGGGAGAAAGTCACATGCACCATGATCCATATGTATGATATCAATGAAGAATTGAAGATAACACATGTGCGAGTAACTAAGGTGGATCACAAGCTCATGAGACTAGCATTATACAAGCAAAGCTCCCCCTAAGTGTGTGCACAATATGATAGTGTGAAAATCAAGTGCACAACTACAAACTTGTAAGGAAAGGAAGCTTAGAGCATATCATGCAAGGAGGTAGCTTAAAAGACAAGAGATAAGACAAATGGGTTCTTGTTACATTACCACTTGTAGCTATCACTTGTTGTCTTTTGATCATTTCATACCTCCGGGGGGTTGTTCCTCTCTTCCTTGTTGGCACCATATTGAGATGAGCCACTTGGAAATGATGTCACTAGATGACACCACTTGAAAGAAGCTTGCATAGTAGACACTTGGGGTACCAGAAGGATTAGGAATGTATCAATATATTGCGTTTGAACTTACATAGAGACATAAGCGCGCAAGGACATGACTCAATAGCATGAAGGTCATATTGTTATATTCACTCATTTAGAGATGTTAGATCACTTTGAGAGTGAAATAGCATTCTCTTAGAATGAAGTACCACACCAGAATGCATAGCCAAGGGACTACATGAGATAAGCTTGAAACAATGTTAGTTCCATAACCAAGCCATATGATGAGCTCCCCCCTAAATGTGTGCATTTAGTGTTTGAATCACCAACCAAATGTATGCACATTGTTTATGACAACAAAAGGGAAGCTAACCCTATAGCTTACTCATGATGCAATGAGATATATATATATATGAAAACATTCACGATGAAAGAGTAAGTGTAGCTTTCCTACACACTAATCAAACCATGTAGGTTGCTCATGGGTTAGCACATGACACAAGCAACCTACCATATATAAGCATTGCAACAAATGCAACCTAAACAAAGCAATAGAGCTACAATGATATGTCCATTACCTCAACCAGGGAACTTGGGCAACATATGTCCAACTTACAAGCTTGGCTTCTATGCTTGAATCTTCTCATCTCCTTTGTGCCAAGCCTCCCAAGTCCCTACTCACAAGGCCTTCAAGTGGCCTTCAGAACCCAAAAATTTTTGAGGGACCTTCATGTTGATGATGACTTCCTTGGGCACCCAAATGGGTTAGTTCCAACCCCGCTCCTCCTTCATCTTCCAAACCTTGTGTGCAACCACCTTGCTATTAGCCTTCTTTGTGATAACGTAGGTGTCGCTCTTGGTCTTGTTCTTGCGGTTGGGCTTGGTGTAGATGAGGGAGCTCTTGATGGTGGGCTTCAACTTCTTCTTTGCACCCTTGTCCATCTTCTTGACAAATTGAGGGCATTTGTAGAACTTGTGCCCTTCTCCATGACACTTGTAGCAAGTCACGATTGCACCCTTCTCAAGATTCTTCACCATGGGCTCACGGTTATCTTGAGAAGGTCAGACTTGTCTCTTCATGTCTTGAGAAATGTCCACTTGTTCCTCATTATTCTTTCCACTTGTTCCTCATTGTTCTTACCCTTGCCCATCAAGTTTGCCAACCTCTCTCGGAGCCATTTCACTTCTTGCTTAAGCTCATCATTATTCTTACCTATGAGACAATCACATTTCTCTACAACAACATTCTCATTGCAAGATGGTGAGCAAGATTCATCAATTAAATCAATGCAAGAAGTTGAAGCATCTACCTCGGAGATAGGAATTGCACAAGGGATAGATGATTCATCAAGCTCAAATTAATCGCTTGTTTTAGTCTCCTTGCTCTCAAGCTTAGATTTTAGCTCATCACACTCCTTGCTAAGCATTCGTCATCACTTACATTGCTTTCCATACCTTTGGCCATAAGTCACATGTGTAGTGATGATGAAGGACCTTGCATAAAGCGGGTGGTGAGGTTCTTTCTTTATTCATCACTTGAGCTAGAAGAACTTGATTCTCCACCATTTGTCCACTCACGGACGGCGATAGATGCTTCTTGCCTTGGTCTTCTCTCCTTGACCACCTTCTTGTTGGGCTTGTGCTCGATCTTGGTGAACTTGATGTGTTCATGATGACGCCCTTCTCTCAACTGGACGTTGTAGCTGTACATGTTGACTTTCTTCACATACTTAAAGATCCTCTTCACGTATCGACCACCATGGATTCAACCTCTTCATCACTTGAGGAATCTTCATCGTCACCAACATCACCATCATCCTCGCTTGAGCTTCTATGAGTGGCCATCCTATTCAACACCTTCTCTGGTTGGCTTGAGAGAGCATGGCTTGTAGTTAGAGAAGGTGGTTCTTCGGGCTTTTCTTGGGGCACCTTCATTGACTTGGGCATGGTTTGAAGCTCATGTGCCATGATCTTGCTCGAGATATGAGATGGCTTCAATTCTTCAAGCTTCTTCTCATAGATGATAGCTTTCACCAAGTCATAATCGGGCTTCCGGTGACTTTGTAGGATCTTGCGGTTGATGTTCAAGTCTGTGATGTTCTTCACACGTAAAGCATTGATCTCATTGACAAGCACATTTAGGCGTGAGTACATAGATTCGACATTTTCATTTGCAAGTTGCTTAGAGCTATTGAATTCTTCAAGGAGACAACCATAGCGTTCGTTAGCAACTTATTTTGAACCCTCATTTTGTTCCTTGATGGTTTTCCATAGTTCATGAGCATTTTCACAATTAAAAACTCTATTGAAAACGCCTACATCTAGTGAGGACAAAATGATACTCTTAGCAATCACATGAAATTGTTTTTCCTTTTTTGTACCATTTTTTATGCCATCATCGGTGACTCTTCAAACATTAAGGTCCTTTGCTTGGAGATAGGCCTCCATGAGAGCCTTCCACCTAGGATAGCCCGTGCCATCGAAATGTGGAGCCAAACCTAAGGTATCCACCCCTTTCATACCTCTATAGAGCAACTCGCTAGGCGGTGAAGCCTTATCGTTCCAATGAGCCGGTTTTCACAATTTACCAATTGAATTGGTGTTTCCTTGTGAAGGAAGTGAGTCCCGGCTCTGATACCACTTGTAAGGAATCGGATGCTCGTAGCCTAAGCGGGGGAGGGGGTGAATTAGGCAATCTTAAAACCTTAACCTATGGCTTCACTACTTTTTCTCAAAGTAAACTAGAACATATTATCTAGATGTGCAACTAAGGTTGTTCTAGTGAGAAACTCCCATCACAAAACAAGGTTTGCAACCTAGAGCCAATCCTAGCATGATACTACTCTAGAAAAGTAAAGGCAAGCAAAGATTGCAATATAGTAAATGAGGAAATGTAAAGGGGATGAGAGGAAGCAAAATCGTGACACGCGATTTATCCCATGGTATCGATAGGCACTAAGCCACCCCTGGTCCACAAAATGAAGCACTCACACAAGTGTATTGCTTCCCTCTCACCAAGTCTCTCCCAATAGCACCACTTGACTCGCCACAAAGGCTAGCCACTTAGGCACTTTCCAAGCTCCCTTGGTCACTTGATGTCGCCTCCACTAAGAAGCTTCTCCACCAAGGAAGGGGGTCTTGACGTCCCCCGCACAAAGTGTCCTCGCCGCTCCACACCAAGCCGGAGGGTCGATGACGATTGCTGGTGAGCCACTTAGGCCCCAAGGCTTCCGGCGAACCTTGTACACCTTGATTCACTCAAGAATCACCTCACAAGGTTGGCACAACCTTGCACTCACTCAACTCTAAGCTAAGCCTAGCATTAAGCACATACACTAAGCATATGCAAGTCTGTGGATGAGCAATTAAGCACCTGGATGGATTGGATATGATCTTCCAGGTGTCTTGCACTCCTCTGCACTTCCACACAATCCAGCCACATCAAATGGGTGAGTGGAGGGGGTATAAATAGCCGAAGACACTCAGCTAGCCGTTGGCTAACGGCTCACTGAAAAGTTGACCCTCGGATGAACCAACACCTACTTTTCAGGAGTATCGGTTCATCCGGTGCCACTCCCACGTCACGTAGTTGTTGAAGTTCTCTGTCAGAACTACTCCGACGCTATGCACTGACGGTGCGTCAGTTCATCCGGTGCTGAAGGACTCCTCGCCAAAACCTTACTATCCGCATCTTCGAGAGCGTCGGATGAACTGCTGCCCAACCATCGGTTCATCCGGTGTTGAAGCTCCAGTCTTGGCGCATCTCTATCTTGATTCAAATGAAGTGTCTGATTGACCGACGATGTCCTCACTCAGACCGTCGGATCATCCGGTGCAACTATCTTCGCTGCTCTTCCTTTGCAATTCATCCAGCGCATCGGATCATCCGACGGTGGCAACTTCATTTGACCTGTTGCGCAGTGTGCCAACTACACTGACGTTATGCACCGATGGTACTGTCGGTTCATCCGATGGTGTGTTTTCTTTACCTTTATTTGCTCGGTTTTGACCCTAGAAAAATAGACTATCTTCTCAATTTGGCAAGTGGTATTTTGGCATCCTTGGGACCTATGAATGTCTACAAAGACACGCTAAACAATATGGTTAGTCCCATTAATCTTGTTGTCATGAATCAACGAAATCATACTCGAACCAATGGCATATGAGGCCATGTTCGCTACACATACCCAGTATCAATCCTTCTCTGGGCTACCTCGTCACCGTCGGTCTCTTGATCAACGATATGACCATCTTCAATGGCCATAATATCGCAAGGTACCGGCTAAGTGCTACGGACAACGACAAGTCATCCAACCAGAAGCGACGCAACGTGGCTGCAAAACTGTTGTGCCCTCAGGTGACCTATTCACGTTAGAGGTATGAAAACCAATGCCTTTTTGCGTACATTATAGCCAGAAGACACAAGGTTGTGCATGTATATGCATGTAAATTAAATTTGGGGAAGTCAAAAGCCACCATCGGAAGCGGATTCAAAGGCAGTAGGATGGCACTATTTACAAGTACAGCACTGCAAGAACCCAATAACATCGTTTCATGGATACCTGAGAAATCGTGCTAACAACCATGAGACGAGGTCGCTGCTGCTGCTGCTATGGCGATCGATTCCGATGTTGTTGCTATTGCTGGTTATTCTGCGGCAAGGTGGCCAAAAACAGAGTAATGGAGAAGTTCAATAAAGGTGCAAGATGTCAGTTGATCGATGAAGTAAATGGCTAAACATAGTAGTCACTTATGGCAGTGAGATGGAGGGTTCCGACCGGAAGGAGCACAGCCAAAAGAGCGATGGATGTATTTATTCCGGCCCATGGGTCTACTATTATTCAAAATTGAGGAATTTTGAAATCCTTTTTTTCCCGGACTGGCGATCGGCAGGCGATCGAGTCCAGGCCACCCGGCGCTCGACGGCGCCTTGGCCGGCGGATCCTGCCGGTCGTGGCAGCACCGCCGTCAGTGCGCTGGTTCTTTGCCGGTGATTCCTGCCAGCCCTGACAAGCTGATCTTTCGATCCATGGATCACTGATGGAGGAAGTCTGCTGACCGGCGGTGATGCAGGCTCAACGCCGACGGGGGGGGGGGGGGGGGGGGGGGGGGGTTCTAATCCCCTTGTCGACAAGCGTGCCGCGTCTAAGTTCTGGTGCGATGATGAAGATTGGATTGAAGCTGCATCTGTCGATTGGGGTAGCCCGTCATCTGATGGTGGATCGAAGGCCTGTGTTCTGGTGCTTCACTGTAGTCCGTCCGGCAATGGAGGTTCACCTGTGAGGCCGCCAGAACACACAGGCACAGGCTGCCGCCGACGTCTTACCATGGCTCCGATGCAGGTATGTTCTCTTTTTACTGACTCGGCAAATTTTGCTTGTTGCCAGGAAGACGGCATCGCTTCGGAGAGGAAATCATGGACAAGCTTAAATCAATCTGATCATTCTGATTTAGCTAGGGAAGTAGCCTCTCATGAGTGCATCATGGAGGATTCCTACCTTGCAAAAAGTTGTAATGTTCCTAGTGAGCTTTGTGCAGTGTGTTATGTGCTCAACTTCCTGGCCGTCTTGAGGAGGCCTACCATGACTGTATCATGGCAGGATTTACCCTGGATGAAGCGAATGATTATGTCAAGTCAGCCGTAACATGGGTAGAAGCTCCAGAATAAAAGAAGAAATCTGAAGTGGCACCTGGCTCGAGCGAATTGATGAATTGAATCAGGCTGCAGTAAAAGATAGTTTGAATCGTGACTGTGATGAAATGTTAATTGAAAGTTTTTTGCACCAAGTAGGATTCCTGAAGTGTGCGAGATGGTGGGAATATGATCAGACGACTGATGACGAATCCCCGTATGATGGTCAAGCCCATACCAATTCTAACTCTATCTCTAAGAAACATGTTTTGCAACCAAAAAGTTTCAAGGTGCGTTCTTGGAAGGGACCCCTACTAAACAATTACGGCCCAAATCAGCTACAGGCTTTTCTTCCAGATGGATTACGATCTTCTTTGGAGTCTCACGTGCCAAACAACGGAAATAGCAAACTGATTTTGCGGGCTCTTGGTTGTGGACGCGAGACTTGGCGAGCTGTATTTTCCGATCAGCAACCACACCAAGGCCCACTACCGGAATCGACCGCTGTGCCGAGAGCCGGACCCACTCGGCACAGGGCTGTATGCTCTCGGCACAGCCTGTGCCGAGAGGGAGCTCTTGGCAGAGCGCTCCCGGCACCGCTGGGCCGGCACAGGCGGCTCTGCCGAGAGCCACGGGCCAAACTCTCGGCACAGCTGTGCCGAGGGCCCATTTAGCTCTCGTCACAGGCCCGTCCGCAACTGACGGCGTGAACTGCGGGCCCCACTCCTGTGCCGAGAGCCTCGCGAGAAAGCACTCGGCAAAGAAGAGCTCTCTGCCGAGAGCCTGTGGGCGGCTCTCGGCACAGGGGTGGTGTCGGGGAGCCGCCGGCGGAGGTGGGCCCCACGTCTTTGCCGAGAGCTTCGCGGCCGGCTCTCGGCACGGAGCTGACAAGCGGGCCCGCGTATGGCTCCTGTGCCGAGAGCTGGGCCGGCAGGCTCTCGGCACGGAGCCTATCTGGGCTGCCAGCCAGCCCATCTGTGCCGAGAGCTAAAGCCATTGCTCTCGGCACGAGCTTTGCCGAGAGCCGGGGCTTTGGCTCTCGGCACAAATTACTTTTTTTCAGCAAGCTCATGGTTACCCTCATCACTTATACATCATCACAGTCAGTTAATATTCATCGCAGGCAGTTAATATTCATCACAGGCGAATATAATATTATCCATCACAAGCACATAAAACATAACCACCACAGCCACACGAAGATCCAACTCGAAGTTCAATTCACGAAGGTCCAAATGCACGTACAATTATCGAAGGTACATAGTCATCACATGGCACAGGCAAGTTTGGCTGTCGAAATGCAAATAAAAGTTCAGTAGTCCAGCAACTCACTGCGGTGGCTGATGCTGTGGCCACGACCCCCACCCAGACCCCGGTGGCAGCTGTGGCACCCCAGGCCAAGAGGACGGGCCACGCGGCATCCCCCACGGAGTCCGCCGAGCCGGCGGCGACATGTCGTGTCTCGGCGACGGGCCAAGCGGCATCCCCCACCGAGTCCGCGGAGCCGGCGGCGACATGTGTCCCGCGGGCCCGTCATTTGATGCCGCCGACAGATTCCGCATATGATTGAAAATCGAAAATGATTATACAAGATTATGAGCATGTATACCAAGTCATTTTCAATTTCTACGTCATTCTAGGTTTCGCTAACATTATAAGATATATACAACAATAAGAAAGAAATGAAAGTACAAAGTTTTCTAGCTCACCACGAGTAATTCTAGGTCATTCTAGTGTTTAAGCATCTATATCAAGTCGTTCTAGCTCAATACGAGAAACAAAAGAGCAAGCTAGGTTGGAAAGCAACTCACAGGAGAAAGAGCGGCCGGTCGAGGAG
Source organism: Cenchrus americanus (assembly GCA_947561735.1). Classification (NCBI taxonomy): domain Eukaryota; kingdom Viridiplantae; phylum Streptophyta; class Magnoliopsida; order Poales; family Poaceae; genus Cenchrus; species Cenchrus americanus. Next base: position 142,872,419 of record OX387240.1, read on the forward strand.
GTGGAGCGACCAACACCTGCGGTGGTGGAGGGAGCTGCACCTGTGGCGCTACCACGTGGCCAAGGTTCTGCATGTACTGGAGCATGGCGGCCATCTGCTGATTTTGGGCCTCTTGCATCGCATCTAACTGCCTCTGGTAATTCACGTGCAAATCATGCAGCTGCCTCTGCGACTCTTCTGCCTGCCTCTCCCGCTCTGCCTTCTCTGCTGCAAGTTGGGCCTACAATATTTGATCCAAAAATTAGAATACAAGGAAACATATGTAAACATCAATGAAGGACGAATAAAACGAAATAACCTGGAAGGTAGCATTTAAGGTCTCCGTAACACTGGGTCGTCGTTCTATGGGCGGGGGGTGCGAGCTCGTGGCCCCGTCTCGAGATCGAACTCGCGAGAGAGTCGGAACATCGCGCGGGACCGGGAGAGAGTCGCCAACGAAGTACCGTCCATGTTTCCCGCCTTCTCCAATCCTGACGACGGTTTTTGGATCCAGAGGCTCTCTCACCGGATCGAAGTCCGGCCCACGAACTGCCTTGCCACCGTGGTGTACCTTGCGATGCGGGGGGCCGGATTGTCGGGTTGGTGTACGCCTCGGGCGGGTCGTCGGGGTTGAAGGTGACGTCGGACGTCGCCCGCCCTTGTGTGCCATACCATATGCCTCGAGCTCGAGCAAGCTTGATTCTCATGTGACTTAGGCTCGCAGGAAAACAATCGAGAGTTAGAAAACGGTAAATTATGCGATGCGAGAGTTAGAATAAAGAAATAGATTAACATACCCATCTACGAGCATACTCGCGGATGTTAAGGGGGCCTTGATGGTGTGGCGGTCCCGCCATCTTCAAACGTCTCTCCCGACGCTCGAGGTGTTTTGCCTCCCAATCGGGCGCAAACCACAAGTCCACAATCGCACTCCAAGCCCGAGGCATCTCGACGAGCCACCACGGAGGCACCTGCACGTCATCAAGTGGATACCATACAAGAACATAAAGGTTGGCGTATCTAATCTGAGAAGAATGAATAATAGTAATTTTCTGCATTTACCTCCATGTATTGTTCTCGAGTGAGGCGCAGGTTTCGGACGTCCCTTTTTTTAACTTTCTCACCATACTTAGCCTTGTAGGCAACATTTTGCGAGATACGTGACTCGTAAATCATATCTGTCACAAGCTTCCGACACGTATACATCGAACACACGGCCGCTCGGTCCTCATATCCCTCAAGGACTCTATAGAAATCCTGCATGTAGAAGCAATGTTAATACTTGAAGGATATCCAATTAATTCAATTTATTGAGAAATACAATTTGTTGCAAGGAAGACTCACCCAAAACTCGCCAACCACCCGACGGGCCTTGTTCGGAACGTCCTCTCGTGTCGGATCGGGCAAATCGATCATGAGGGCGTAGTGGTCAAACGTCGTCACCAACCGCTCTCGAGTGTCTTCTCCCTCCCCAACCGTCACGAACCCGGGTAGTGCTTGCTGCACAAAACGCCCAAGATGCCATTGGGAAGACGATTATGAGAGCACCGGAGTCACGACCTCCCACCCCCCGCCAAAATGATTTCACACAAATTATTAGTTTCAATCGTGAGTTTGAACGAACGGATGAAAAAAGTTGTGATAAGTTACCGTAGTCCCTCCGGTTTAATAACCGGTCGGTTGGCAAGCGGTATGGGTCGATCCGGAAGCCGAGCGGGGCCTCGGATATAGACCTTCGGCACGGCCCCCGCCCCCGCACCCCGGCTCCTCATCCTCCTCCCCGGGCTCATACGCCTCCTCATCCCGATGGGCCTCCCCCTCATCCCGATGCGCCCCTCCCTCCCCCTCATCCCCGATCCGCACCCCCCCCCCTCATCACTCTCCTCGCTGCAACTCTTCCTCCTCATCACTCTCATCCCGCACCGCATCCTCCTCATCCCCGTCATCCGACAACGACGTCACCGAAGTGGGTGCACCTTTCCGAGCCCCGGATCCGGACGACGAGGTGGGTGCCTCGGACGGGGACCTCGTCACCCTCCTAACGGCCCGCCACCCCCGCTCGGTACAACTCATTGATGCTCCTCACCGTAGTGGCGCGACGAGTAGGCTTCTTTGGCATCTTTGATCAATCGCCCGAAATAGACAAGATTAAACCGGTTAGTATATAATTAAATGTAAATACCAATTAGTAAATAAGAAAACAAATGTCGTAGTAAAGAAGAAACAATTTATCCTACAAAATTAGAAAACACAATTATCCTAGTAAATAAAAAACAAATTATCGTAGTAAATAAGAAACAAAATATCGTAGTAAATAAGAATCCTAGAAAGTTAGAAGCATAATTTCAATTAATACGGAGCTTACATGTTTTAGAAATATTCATCACCATCCGGAATATCGGGATCATAAGTCTCGTCATCACTATCACGCATCTCCAAAGACTCAACGCCGTGCTCCAAAGTAGGATCAATGTCATCATCATCACTGACAATGCCTAATTGTAATCACTCAAGTAATTGTAAGTTCTCTTCATTATCAACCTCTTCTGCATCATCGACGTTGATGTCCATTTCATTATCTACTTCCATTTCGATCTCTTCAGTTAAGTTTATCTCAAAACACCCTTCTAGCCCATCTTCTTGGAAGAACTCTCCGGCATATGTGTTTGGATCTAGTAGGTGGTAATGTTCATCTTTTGGGGTAGGTAGTTTACCGTGTGGCGATACCTTGTACACAACATCCCAACCCCTGAGATGCTTGTCCTTTTTACAAGGGTATGAGAGGTAATATACTTGCGTGGTTTGTTGGGCCACAATATAGACATCGTGTCCAGGGTACACGGATGATTGTTTAATTTCGACTAGCCCAAGATTCTTGTTTCGTCTCACAACATTTGGATCAAACCAATGACACTTGAATATGATAGGTTTAAGAGGTTTGCAACCACGATACTCGAGTTCGTATATTTCTTCAATTCTTCCATAGTAATCTAGCCCATCGGTTGGCCATGTGTACAAACTCCATTATTTGTGGTTTTTCGATTGGACCTTTTCTCGCTCATGTCGTGTCGTGTGAAAGCGATATCCATTCACGTCATAAGCGAGCATATGACTTGACCCTTAAGGAGAAACCATCGGCAACTTTGTCTCAACTCGGGACTCATAGACGCATCGGTTTGGCTCGCAAGTTCGGGCATGATTGCAGTTAATGTGATATTGAATGCGAGCTCAATTACTTGTAATATTAGAGTACGACCTATATTACCTTCTTTTTGAACCAAGAAATGAAATCGGCATTTAGAAGAACGTTTTCCTCATCGTGGTCGGTAGGGGGCCTTGACCGACGCGGAAGTGACCCTATAATTTCACCGCACCAAATCAAATCGAGGTTGGATGCGGATGAGGCAAGATACAAGAAAGGAAATGAGGACCTCTATTGACAACTTACTTTATGTATGGTCGTACTTCCTCAAGGTTGCGCAGAATATATATCGTCATAGTGCGCCACTCTTCAAGAGATAAGGTCTTGAACGTCGAACCACTTGCACTTCCGAGCTGCCCCCGGAAAAGGCTGAGTTTCGATTCATTTGCGCCAGCATTGTACCGAGGAGGTGGATTATGCACGCTGGGAAGGTGCTCAGCATAGTATTTAGTTGTAAAGTTTGTCACCTCCTGCAAAATAGCTGCCTCTGCAATGCAAGCTTCAACTTTGTTTTTATTTTTACATGTACTTCGAAGAACCTTTTGAACCCTCTCAATTGGATAGCACCAACGGTTCTGCACGGGCCCCCCCCCCCCCAATCGTGCCTCACGCGGGAGGTGCAAAATCATATGTTGCATCGGATTGAAGAAGCCGGGTGGAAAGATCTTCTCTAGCTTACGAGCAATACGGGTGCATCTTTTTCTAGTTTGTTAATCACAACCTTAGATAACTCCTTGGCACAAAGCCGACGGAAGAAATAACTCAATTCCGCCAAAGACTTGCCACACATGCTCGGTACATAGCCTCGAACCATCACCGGAAGAAGTCGTTCGATCCATATGTGGTAGTCATGACTTTTCAACCCCTTTATTCGAAGAGTAACTAAGTTGACTCCCCTTCTCAGATTCGCGGCATACCCATCAGGGAACATTAATTTTTGCATCCATTCTAGTACTTCCTTCCTTTGTACCCTATTAAGGATGAAATCGCCTTAGGCCTATTCCATGTCTTTCCCGGTACAGGCCTTCGGGATGACTTGCTTTGGCTTGTCGCATAACATTTCTAGATCGAGTCTAGCCTTAACATTGTCCTTGCTCTTCTCTTTTATATCCATCATTGTAGCCCATAGTGCCTCGGCAACATTCTTTTCGGTGTGCATCACATCAATGTTATGTGGAAGAAGAAGATCTTTCATATAGGGTAGCCTCCACAAACCCGCCTTTTGAGACCAAGCATGTTTCTCACCATATCCCTCAAAACGACGTTGTCCTTCTTCGAGCACGAGACTGTCTACCTCAGCTTGAATCTCAGCACCTGTCATCATGTACGGTGGTGGATCTCTAACTACAACACCTTTCGTGAAGTTCTTGGTATCTAGTCTGAATGGATGGTCGGCGAGCGAGGAATTGTCGATGTTTGTCAAACGAAGAATACTTGCCACCCCTCTTCAACCAAATGAACCTCGGAGCCGCCTTGCATACCGGGCAAGGGAACTTCCCGTGGACACACCAGCCACAAAATAACCCATAAGCCGGCATGTCATGCAGGGAGTACATGTACCACACGTGCATTTTGAAGTTTGTCTTCGTAGCTCGGTCGTATGTCGTCACCCCTTCATTCCAGGCCTTGAGCAAATCATCAATCAGAGGCTCCATGTACACACACATATTATCTCCCGGGTATCCAGGAATTATCAACGACACGAATATGTATTGTCGTTGAAAGACGATGCCGGGGGGTAGATTGAGGGGGATAACAAACACGGGCCAACTCGTGTGCGGGGCAGCCGTCATTCCAAATGGATTGAACCCATCTGTCGCTAGCGCAACACGTACATTTCGAGCCTCTACCGCTTTGTCAGCATGTTTCTCATCAAACTTTGTCCATGCTAGGGCATCAGATGGATGTGTCAGGTTATCACTGTATCGACGACCCGTTTTGTGCCATTTCATTTGCTTCGCAGTTTCTTCGGTCATGTACATCCGTTGGAGCCGTTGTATGGGCGGGAGGTACCGTAGGACACTTACTGGGATCGTGAGTTGCGTTTTTTTACCCTCAGCAGAGTCTACCTCCATGAACCGAGATGCTTTACATTTCGGACAGTGCGTCGCATTCTCATGTTCTTTCCTGAATAAGACGCATCCGTTCGGACAGGCATGTATCTGCTCGTATGGCATCTTAAGTGCACGAAGGACTTTTTGTGCTTCATACATGTTCTTCGGCAAAATGTGACCTTTGGGAAGCATGTCGTCGAAAACGGTCAGCAAAGCATCAAAGCATTCTCGACTCATGTTATGCTGAGACTTTACGGCCATCAGGCGGCCGATGGAATCTAATTGAGATAGTTTAGTGTCTTTGGTGAAGAGGTTTTTGTGCTTTGCAGCCAACATATCATAATACGCCTTCGCACTTGGCTCTGGTTTCTCCTCTCGACTTTCTTCTTGAAAATGTGCCTCATGAAAGTCATCTATCATGTGTGGTACTCCAGCATCACCATCAAGCTCTCCGATGCGTTGCCTCACAACCTCGTCTCTCATTCGACTGGTTTCACCGTGGCGGGTCAACTTTGAATAGTCTCTCGTAAATCCATTCCTATAGAGATGTGATGCCATCTCCACCTTTGTAATGCGACGTGAGTTTCCACAGCGGCTGCAGGGGCACCATGTGGTTTTCCTATCTTTAGGCTCTTTAACCTTGCTAAATGCTTCATCAAGAAAAGCTTGAGCATTTTTAATCCATTCTCGTGTCATACGTCCGGCACTTGCCCATCCATTGTACATCCACTGACGGTCACCCATTCTCTATCATATCAACGAGTTATATAAAAAACATTGCATCACCTACACATTGTCTAGACATTCTAATAGGTAAAGATAGGTCCTAATCCCATTCGTCGATGCGTAGATGGGGTTAGTTTCTATGGTCTACTCGATCCGAGACGAATTTTCAGCGGCACCTCCCGCCGTTCTCCAAATACACGTCCCGTTAGGGAGATTGTGTATCCGGAGAACAACGGGGAGGTGCGCCGAAACTCGTCTCGGATCGTAGTAGACCATAGAAACTAACCCCATCTACGCATACACGGCCGTCCAAAAAATGTGGACAATTCAAAACGGATACGGCCATAAATATGCAAAGTTTTGCATATTTCGAACCGTATCTCTTCCGAACGGGAGACGCCTAACTAGGTTTCGCGATCTACGACATCTATTAACTCGATGGCGAGGAAGGGGCGTGCTCACCTAGTGACTCGATGGTGAGGCGGAGGGCGGGCACAAGACCGGGGTCGACCGGGCCTCCGAGACAATGTGAGTGCCCTACTCCTCCTTCGGCGGTGGCGACCGTGCCTCCTTCCCCGCAAAAATAGATCAATGATGGGTGTTTAGTCAAAATTTCGGCAACACCTCCCCCCGTACGGTGAGGTTTCCAAAACCCGCAACAAAAGGCACGACACGAAGGTCGGGCTACACACGGCACGAGGTTCCAACGGCTCGATGGCCGGACAAATCACGTGTGCTGCCCCCAAGCTAGCCACGAGTCTCACCTAGGAGATCGACAAATCACCCCTCTTCCTCAAAAAAAAGCCTCCGGTGGTCTGTGCGGCAAATCAAGGCATCTCTTCCTATAAAAATGAATTGCATTAGATGTATGAAAACAAAAATTAGAGACACGATAAATTTGCTAATTGCTAACTAGCAAGAATTCTATCTATAAATTGCACACTAAATCTTCTAGTCTTACCTTCCTTAATATTGCTAGGAATCTAAAATTTCTAATAATCCTAACTAACTTGAATTTTAAATTATAATTAAAATAATTAGCTAACCAAGACACCTAAAATTTGATAACTGAAATTTCTAACTTAAATTTTCTATCTAAATTTGAAAACTACAACTAAATTTCAATCTAAATTTCTATCCTAACTTGAATTTCAAACCTATAACTAAATTACTCACCTATTGACTGAGGAGGAGGAGGAGGCCGCGGCCTCCCCGGCTACGGCTAAGGCCGCGAGGGGGCGCGGGCGGGGGGGGGGGCCCGGGGGCGGACGGCCAGGCGCGCGCGGGCGCGGCGGGGCGGGGGCGGGGGCAAGGCGGGCGGGCGGTGCGGCGGCGCGCGCGGGCGGCAAGCGTGGCGCGGGCGAGGCCGGGGCGGGCGGGGGCGGGGCGGGGGCGGAGGCGGGCGGGCGGCGGGCGAGGGGGCGGGGCGGGGCGGGGGCGGCGGGCGGGCGCGGTGTTGTGTGTGTTGTGTGTGTGTGTTGCGGGCGGGATAAGTGTTGTGTGTGTTGTGTGTTGTCCGGCACGTGAAGTGGGCCCCGTTCTCCATCCGTGCCGAGAGCCGGATCCATTGCTCTCGGCACGGAGGGAGGGTGGGGCCCACCGCGGCCGCCGTAACCATCTGTGCCGAGAGCTTTGGATCTAGCTCTCGGCACAGAGGGAGAGCGGAGCCCACATGGCAGCGCCTGTAGCTACCTGTGCCGAGAGCTTTAGATCTAGCTCTCGGCACAGAGGGAGAGCGGGGCCCTCTTGGCGATAGGCGCGAGCACTTGGCACGTTATCCCATCTGTGCCGAGAGCAAGATAGTCCAGCTCTCGGCACAGATCCTCGATGGTCCCACCTGCAGCTTCTTTGCCGAGAGCATTGCTCGCGGCACGGAACTATTTATTCAAAATTTTTTTAAAAAACGCAAACGGACACAAAAATTTTCCAAAACTCAATATGTCACCACTTATGATGTGTATTACTTGTAAAAATGTTCTTGTACTCAAAGTCAATTTTGAATTTCCCTTAGATTGCAAACCTAGTGACATTAGTTTAAGTTCCTAGAAACTCCCCCGTGAGATGTTCGAGTTTCTAAACAACGTACGTGCCCCCGTGTTCAAAATGTTGTCAATTTTTTTTCTCCACTTCCTTGGATGATATCATTAGTGCTCGACAAAAGTCATGATTTTCAAACTTTATTTGAATTTTATAAAAATTTTAAATTGTTCTAGCTCACGATGTTCAACGTCATGAGAGAGTCAAATGTCGAAAATTTAGCGTCATTTCGTGTAATTGGTCTTAAAGATGCCTCACGAACATAAATATCATTTTTTGACTAACTTTACTTCGTGATTTCATGCACCTCCAGTTCATATCGGAGCTCTACGGAGAAACTAGCTAGACTGAAATAAAATTGTTAAATACAAAATAAATATATATTTTTATGTGAAATTTGAGCATATGATTTGTAGGAGTGTGTGTTGATCTAGGAAAAACTTTGGAAACCTAAAAATGATATTTTTTTTCATATTTGCCGAGAGCTAAGGCAAAGCACTCGGCACAGGACTCTTTGCCGAGAGCAATGCTCTCAGCACAGAAAAATTATTTATTCAAAATTATTTTAGAAACTAGCAAACCGACACGAAAATTTTCCAAAACTCAATATGTCACCACTGATGATGTGTATTACTATAAAAGGGTTCTTGTACTCAAAGTCAATTTCGAATTTCCCTTAGATTATTCCAAACCTATTGACATTAGTTTAAATTCGTTGAAACTCTCCGTGCGTGTTTCTAAACAACGTACGTGTCCCAGTGTTCAAAATGTTGTCAATTTTTTTCTCAACTTCCTCGGATGATATCATTAGTGCTCGACAAAAGTTGTGATTTTCAAACTTTATTTGAATTTTATACAATTCTTAAATGTTCTAGCTCACGATGTTCGTTCAACGTGATGAGAGAGTCAAATGTCAAAAATTTAGCGTCATTTCATGTAATTGGTCTTGAAGATGCCTCATGAACATGAATATCATTTTTCACTAACTTTACTTCATGATTTCATTTACTTCCACCGAGCTCGAAGAGGAAGCGTGGTTCTAAGCTCGGTGTTTCCCTGCCATTTCATGTTCAAAGAGAAGCTCCTCTCAAGGTACCGGAGATATCTTTCCCTACTAATACAAAAATTTCTGGAATTAATTCATGTTCTCGGTTACTTTCTAATGTAAATGCGGACGAGCTTGGTCGCCTCTTTGAGGTCGACTTCGCGAGTTTTTTGGCTCATGTGGAGGAGGAGGAAGCGCGCCGCAAGAGCAAGGACGACGACTGCGAGAAGGCACTGATCAGCCGGGAGCACGGCACGGCGGTGTGCGAAGGGTGCGGTTGGACATCCGAGAATTGGACCGGGGAAGAAGGCGCTGACGTTCGAGCTCAGGACCTCGGGAAGCTGACCGAGCAAGAGGACGGAAATCTAACGAGGATGGTGGTGGAAAGCCTGAAGCACGAGAAAGAGATGATAGAGGAGAGGCCTAATATGGTGTTGGATGAGAGGACGAAGGAGCTCAGGAAGATGTGCTTCAAGGAGAGGTTCAAGAGGAGGCGGTGATCATGGCCCATGCATGACACCTAGCTAGTGAAAGATGACCGCTTGCGGATTCTCGGTCTCTTGGATTTTGTTCGGTGCAGGTTTGGTCATAGGAATTTTGTGTGATGGCCAAGTGTCAACCGTCTCAAAGCTTAATTAGCAGTGGTGTGTTAAGTTGTTAACCCGTACTAATCAGTTGTAGAGTCTACTGTCTAGGCTTGTCACTAGCAGTGAGTTAACCCGGAGAGTAGAGCAAGAACCATTTTGTTACTGTATATATGTAACTGTCCTTGGCTCCTTTGGCCCTTGCTGACCTCCCATTTTGATGCTCTCGATTGGTGTCTGTAAAGACTTTCGTTGCCAAACTTGTTTTCTGTTAGAAGCAATTTGATGGTTTCATTTATTTAAATTCTATACAATTTTTAAATTGTTCTAGCTCACAATGTTCATCGTGATGAGAGAGTCAAATGTCGAAAATTTAGCGTCATTTCATTTAATTGGTATTGAAGTGCCTCATGAACATGAATATCATTTTTCACTAACTTTACTTCATGATTTCATGTACTTCCAGCTCGAAGAGGAAGCGTGGTTCTAAGCTCGGTGTTTCCCTGCCATTTCATGTTCAAAGAGAAGCTCCTCTCAAGGTACCGGCAGATAACTTTCCCTACTAATACAAAAATTTCCGGAATTAATTCATGTTCTCGAGCTACTTTCTCATGTAAATGCGGACGAGCTTGGCTGCCTCTTTGAGGTCGACTTCGCGAGTTTTTTGGCTCATGTGGAGGAGGAGGAAGCGCGCCGCAAGAGCAAGGACGACGACTGCGAGAAGGCACCGATCAGGCCGGAGCACGGCACGGCGGTGTGCGAAGGGTGCGGTTGGACATCCGAGAATTGGACCGGGGAAGAAGGCGCCGACATTCGAGCTCGGGACCTCGGGAAGCTGACCGAGCAAGAGGACGGAAATCTAACGAGGATGGTGGTGGAAAGCCTGAAGCACGAGAAAGAGATGATAGAGGAGAGGCCTAATATGGTGTTGGATGAGAGGACGAAGGAGCTCAGGAAGATGTGCTTCAAGGAGAGGTTCAAGAGGAGGCAGCTGATCATGGCCCATGCATGGCACCTAGCTAGTGAAAGATGACCGCTTGCGGATTCTCGGTCTCTTGGATTTTGTTCGAGTACCGGGTTTGGTCATAGGAATTTTGTGTGATGGCCAAGTGTCAACCATCTCAAAGCTTAATTAGCAGTGGTGTGTTAAGTTGTTAACCTGTACTAATCAGTTGTAGAGTCTACTGTCTAGGCTTGTCACTAGTAGTGAGTTAACCCGGAGAGTAGAGCAAGAACCATTTTGTTACTGTATATATGTAACGTACTTGGCTCCTTTGGCCCTTGCTGACCTCCCATTTTGATGCTCTCGATTGGTGTCTGTAAAGACTTTCGTTGCCAAACTTGTTTTCTGTTAGAAGCAATTTGATGGTTTCATTTATTTAAATTCTATACAATTTTTAAATTGTTCTAGCTCACAATGTTCATCGTGATGAGAGAGTCAAATGTCGAAAATTTAGCGTCATTTCATGTAATTGGTATTGAAGTGCCTCATGAACATGAATATCATTTTTCACTAACTTTACTTCATGATTTCATGTACTTCCCAGTTTCTTTCTCACTCGATCTAGCTCTCTCACTACCAGCTCGAAGAGGAAGCGTGGTTCTAAGCTCGGTGTTTCCCTGCCATTTCATGTTCAAAGAGAAGCTCCTCTCAAGGTGCGGTCACATATCGGTGTTGCTAATATCAAAAGTGCATAGTGGTCCTTCAAATCAAAATGCATACTCGGAACCCCTAGCCTTCTCACATATAGCATTTATGTTTCGTACTCTTGAAGTGCATATTTACAAATTTAGTTTGAAAATACATAATCTTGAAGTGTGTATTTACAAATTTATTACTTGCACTATCAATAATGCAGCAATTATCACTTGGTTCCATAAACTCTTAAGATGCGGTAGCATCCTCGGAAAATACATAATCTCTTTGTTACCTTTGTATCAATAGGATAACCGTGCTTTGCCTTTATAATGGCTCTTTGCTTTGAAGGCATTTGCACATGTGTTTTTATCGGATCTTGGGTGAAAATGACACCGAATTGCAAATCCATTCTTGATTTCTTGCAAATTTTGAGTCTATCATCGGTAGCAACGTTGGCACGTTGCGTATGTAGGGCCAAAATGAAGAAAACCTTGCCCTCGAGAAATGAGAAGGCGCCGCGGCCTTTTGAATATGCCGGCAGTACAAGAGTTGTTGCTGCTTGGTGCCCCCACTGCCCCGTGCTCGTCGCCATCTCCCCCTCCCCCTGCCGGAGTACACAACTCTGACGGGAGTGACTTGCCATTAATGGGATGTGATGAGGCCGGGGCAGGGCGAAACTCGGCGCCCCGTCCTTTGCTTTGTCTGCATCGCTTCAATCGAAAGACTCAGTCCATCATGTCCCTATCGCCACGACGCCATCTCTGATCTCTCTCCCTGGCACTGCAAATGCCCGTCTCCTCCGTCCCCGTTGCCCAGTGGAGCGAGCGCTGTAGCGAGCACAACGTCGCATCCTGCTTCGCGACTAGACTCGCGGCCTCAACCTCATGTGTCTTGCGCGGCGCGTGCTTCCTCCCCTCGCTCCGTCCATGTCCATAGCCCGAGGCGAGAGGCTGTGGGGGGACCGGGAGCATCCCTTTTGGCCGCCGTAGGCATCGGCCGTCGAACGCCGGCGGTCCGAGAATCCACGGCGCGCGGTCGAACGAACCGATGCGCGCCGTGCGCGTACGGTGGCCACCCAACGAGGCAAACACAGCGTGATGAAGCTGCGACACATTGCGTTGGGAACTCGCGACACGGCCGGGCGCGCTGCACCGCCTCGATTGCGCCTCTGCCGCAGCTGCAACTCGAGCACTCTGGCCATTGGCCAGTCTGACACCACAGCGTCACTGTGGAGGCAGTTCGTTTGGTTGGTGTTGATAGAGGAGAGGCCTAATATGGTGTTGGATGAGAGGACGAAGGAGCTAGCTCAGGCAGATGTGCTTCAAGGAGAGGTTCAAGAGGAGGCGGTGATCATGGCCCATGCATGGCACCTAGCTAGTGAAAGATGACCGCACTTTGGGAATTCGGTCTCTTGGATTTTGTTCAATGCGGGGTTTCGTGATGAGAGAGTCAAATGTCGAAAATTTAGCGTCATTTCATGTAATTGGTCTTGAAGATGCCTCATGAACATGAATATCATTTTTCACTAACTTTACATCATGATTTCATGTACTTCCGCTTTCTTTCTCACTCGGTCTAGCTCTCTCACTACCGGCTCAAAGAGGAAGCGTGGTTCTAAGCTCGGTGTTTCCCTGCCATTTCATGTTCAAAGAGAAGCTCCTCTCGAGGTACCGGCAGATATCTTTCCCTACTAATACAAAAATTTCCGGAATTAATTCATGTTCTCGCTTACTTTCTCATGTAAATGCGGACGTGCTTGGTCGTCTCTTTGAGGTCGACTTCGCGAGTTTTTTGGCTCATGTGGAGGAGGAGGAAGCGCGCCGCAAGAGCAAGGACGACGACCGTGAGAAGGACCTCGGGAAGGCGACCGAGCAAGAGGACGGAAATCTAACGAGGATGGTGGTGGAAAGCCCGAAGCACCGAGAAATAGATGATAGAGGAGAGGCCTAATATGGTGTTGGATGAGAGGACGAAGGAGCTCGGGCGGATGTGCTTCAAGGAGAGGTTCAAGAGGAGGCGGTGGCCCATGCACGGCCCCTAGCTAGTGAAAGATGACCGCTTGCGCATTCTTGTCTCTTGGATTTTGTTCGGTACTGCAGATTTGGTCATGTAATTGGTCTTGAAGATGCCTCATGAACAAGAATATCATTTTTCACTCACTTTAGATCATGATTTCATGCACCTCGAGTTCATATCGGAGCTCTACTCTACGGTGAAAAACTAGCCGGCTAGAACGAAATAAAATTATTAAATACAAAATAAATATCTATTAAATACAAACTAGCCCGTAGGGGTGTAGGTTGATGAAGAAAAGGTTTGAATGTGTGAATTTGATTTTTGTTTAATTCTTTGCCGAGAGCCTTTGGCAGGCACTCGGCACAGGGTGCTCCGTGCCGAGAGCCAGAAGTGGGCTCTCGGCACATCTGACGGCTGGGCAAACGGCCGTGACGGCCGTTACGTTGCGCCGTGAGGTGGCGGCTGTGCCGAGGGCCCGCTTCTGCAGCTCTCGGCACAGATCCTCTGTGCCGTGAGTGGGCGCCTGTGCCGAGAGGCGGCACTATTCCCTCTCGGCACAGGAACTGCGTACCGCGGGTTTTTTCTGTGCCGAGAGCTGAACCCTTTGCTCTCGGCAAATCGTCTCTGTGCCGAGAGGTTGGGATGCGGCTCTCGGCACGAAGCGAGCTCTCGGTAGAGGCCGCGTTTCCGGTATTGGCCGTCCGCAACAACCTTCCTCAGCACCGCCTAGGGTTCATACGCTGGTCGGCGGCTTACTGCGGGAACAATGGCGAACTTTTGCTGAGGTTGCTGCGGTACCGCCCATTCCTCAAAATTACCCTAGGGCTCCTCCCTACGGTCGCCGCCCTCTTGGAGGACGTGCTGATGGTTTTCGCCGCTGGCCGGGGCGTGGTGTGCACCCTGGATGTGGCCCGTCAGGACGTGGAGATGGGCACGGTCGAGGTATACATGGTCGTGGGGATGGTACTGGTCGAGGAGAGGGTCCAGGACGTGCCGCGTCTGGCCGTGCTGATGCTCCTGATCGGGGATTCGGGGGCCTCCTGGTCATGGTGATGGCTCTGGCCGGGGACCGGGTGGCCGTGGCGATGGCCACAGTGCTGACTTTGGACGCAACCAAGTAGGAGAGGCCGGTGGCCAAGGCGGCTTTCCAGGACGCGGACAATCCGGCGATGGTGGCGGCCAACCTGCTGATGTCGGAAGTAGAGGAACTGGAACACCGAGCGTTGTTGTAGGTCGAGGAGAAGGTCGACGTGCTTGGCAGCCGGTACAAAGCTCTGATCCTCCACCGCATGCTGAGTCAACCACTCAAGGCGAGGCTAGGCTGCATAGTGGCCAACAACAAGGAACCGAGCAGGCTCTAAAGAAGAAACGAGCATTCTGTTTCCACTGTACGTGCAATGGCCATATTAATGATGAATGTCGGGCGGATCTTGACTGTGTTATCTGTAACAAGAAGAATTCTCATTTGTCTGCCAAATGCCCCATTCTGAAATGGCCTAGAGATATTACTTCTTTACATGGATCTGTCAAAAAGGAACTGGCTTTTGTTCAAGTAAATGATGTGGATTACAAATTAGAGACACCAGATCCGGCTCGTATCAGTGGGGTTGGGAAGCCTTGCCACATGGCGAGAAGTCTTTTCTGGTGGCCTTTCCTAATGTGGAGACTTTGCGCAGTATGGTTGACATCGGGTATCAGCTGAAGCATCATGGTGTTACCATCACAATTTCTGAATGGCAGATCGATCAGGACATTGTTCCAGCTTATGAGTTAGATGAAGTCTGGGTTCACATTACCAATGTCCCGCATAAGTACAGGCATTTTCTGGTTTTTTGGGCTTTGGGCCAAGAAATAGGAAGTACCAGAGATGTTGACATGTTCACTTATAGAAAGCAAGGAATTATCAGGGTGAAGGTTGCAGTTGTGAATAATAGTTTCTTACCTATCACCACTGATTTGGTCTTTGGCAATATTGGTTATAATATCACTTTCACTTTGGACTCTAAGGAGTTTATACCTGCTGTCCCTTCACCACTTGCTCCTGATTACATGGATCAGGATGGTCCTGGATCGGACAGGGGTAATGACGAAGATGATAAAGAGCCATCTGCTGCAAAGAAAATGAGAGGTGATGTTCAGTTCAAGGATTCTAACATTAACCAAGGCCAGCAGGCAGGCAATGGGCCAGAACCATTGTAAGTGGCGATCACACCGCATGGGAATTATCGAACATTAGCAGTGACTCCTCCAAGGGGAGGGTTTCGCAATGATGACGGTAATAAAAGTAAGTTTTTTGAGCGATTATCACCTCCGTGTCGTTCCAATTTATATAACAGAGTCTCACGTTGTGAAATTGGAATTGCAGGTGAAACTTTGACCTGTGCTATTTTGAAGGGGTCTGATGAACGGAATTTTGATGGCTTATCTACGACCGAACAAACAGCGGTTGGTCTGATGGAGGATAGCCTGGCTCTAGCGACTTTTGCCAGGCTGCTGCTGCTGTTGCCGGGGGTATGGCTGGCCTCCTCGTTCACAACCAGGTCGCGGCCACTTTGGTGGCCAGCAGACAGAGCGCGGCCACCCCCAGCCAGGCCACTGCTGGCTATGAGGTGGTTCAGCTGCCGTTTGCCGGCCACGAGCAGGCCTCTGTTGGCCATGAAGTGGCCGTGTTGGCTTCTAATGGCTACGAGATGGATAGGAGGGCCTTGAGTGATCAGGAGAATGCTGATGGCCAGAAGACAATGGAAGAAAAGACAGGAAAAGTGCTGGCTACAGCGTCACCGGCTTCTCCAATCTTGACTACTTGAGGTGAGGGTGCCAAAGTTCTAGCGGTAAATGAATTATTAAGTCCCGTTCATCACAATATTTCACCACCACCAATAGTGTTTTCAGATGGCCCAATGGAAAGGTGCCAGCCAACTACCGGTTGTGGAACACCATTGGGATCGCACAACACAGGTCTGACAACGATAAGTCTGGCTCTTTTATCGCTGAAGGAAAACAGCGTAGTGCGAGAGCTAACAATACTTTGGTTGGTGGGTTACCGGTTGCAGATGAGCTGGTGTTGGAGAAAGCTATGAAACGTGCAGCGGCTAGGAACCTGGATGGCGTCCCAGCATCGCAGACCTCGGCATCTCTGCACACTCTAGCGGTGGTAAGTTTTTGAAGGACATATGTATTGATAATTTAAACTCTATTGGAGTCTCGGTAGGACATACCTCCGATGCAGTTAACCTATCCTATAGTGCTCTTAAACGAATTCACATTGACAAAACAGTAGTACAACATAAACCTCAGAGCGTATGAAAATTCAATCTAGAGGATAACCCATTTGACCTTAGTGATGGAGAAGATTATGAGATTAATAATGATCTTCTATCGCACTTGGTGAAGCATTTAACGGACATGGACCTAGATGATTTGGACTTGGACACAAAGATTTGTGATCTCCAGGTATATGGTCGTAGGACTAAGTCTGCATCTAAGAAAAATAAAGGCCGACATAGGCAGCAAAAACAAAACAACAAGGTTACTCAATGAAAGGCTTTTACTGGAATAGCAGAGGTCTTTCAGACTTGGCTAAATACCGGTATATTTCAGAAGCAATAAGGGATCATCATATGGATTTTGTTGCAGTTATGGAGACTGGTAAGCAAGATATTTCTCGAGCGAATCTTAATCGGCTATCAGGGGGAGCAGATTTTGCTTGGCACTGCTTGCCACCTAGGGGTCGATCTGGAGGAATTCTCTTAGGCATCAATTCCCTAGTACTTGATCTTTCTGTTATCGTGGAAGGGGAATTTTTTTATTAAATTCCATCTGCGAAATAGACAAGATGACTTTAAATGGATACTGATGGCAATGTACGGTCCGGCTCAGGAAGACTTTAAGACTGCCTTTCTGTCGGAATTAGTACGAACTTGCCAACAGAACCCTTTGCCTATTTCGATAGGGGGGGTTTCAATATAATGAGACACAGCAGAGAAAAGAACAAAAACAACTTTAACCCTAAATGGCCTTTTCTATTCAATGCAGTCATCGATAGTTTTGAAGGGGAGCGAGAACAATTGGAAAATGCTCGTGATGATCTCACAAAGCTCCTGAGAGAGGAGGAACTGAGATTTTATCAACAAGCCAAAGTGAATGACGTCCTTTTGGGGGATAATAATACCAAGTATTTCCAGATGGTGGCAATTGGCAAACATCGGAAAAAATGAATATTTTCCCTGGACCATGAAGGCGACAGAACAGAAGGACAACAACATCTCAAAGAGTACATTACCCAATTTTACAAAGGTCTGTTCGGCCCTCCGGAAGAGAGTCACTTTAGCTTGGATGAGAACATATAGGATATTCCGCAAGTGAGTCAGCTAGAAAATGAATTTCTCATGGCCCCTTTCACATAAAAGGAGGTTCGGGAAGCAATTTTTAGCATGGAACACAATAAAGCACCAGAACCGGATGGTTTTCCAGCTGAGTTTTATCAGCATTTTTGGGAAACAATCAAAGGGGACTTGATGAATATGTTCCATGATTTACACACCGGAGAACTACCGCTGTTCAGTTTCAATTTCAGAGTTATAACTTTGATACCAAAAGTTAAAGAGGCTAATAAAATACAACAATATAGGCCCATCTGCTTACTGAATGTCAGCTTCAAAATATTTACGAAAGTGGCAACAATTAGAATTAACTCAGTGGCAGATAACATTATCACTCCTACTCGAACAACCTTCATGAGAGGTAGGAACATTTTGGAAGGGGTAGTAATCCTACATGAGACAGTACACGAACTACATAGAAGAAATCAGAACGAGATTATATTTAAAATCGATTTTGAAAAGGCCTATGACAAAGTCAAATGGGACTTTCTGACACAGACGCTCTAGTTAAAAGGTTTCTCCACCAAATGGATTGAGTGGATTAAATCTTTTATTTCGGGTGGTAGTGTCGCGATTAATATCAATGATGAAATAGGTCCATTCTTCCATACAAAAAAAGGACTCCGACAAGGAGATCCACAATCACCCATCCTTTTCAACATAGTTGCAGATATGCACACACTCCTTATTAAACGGGGTAAAACGAATTAATCAGATACAAGGTGTGGTGCCCCACTTGATTGATGGTGGCCTTTCCATACTACAGTATGCCGATGATACAATTTTGTTCTTAGATCACAACCTGGAACAAGCTCAGAACATGAAAAATATTCTTTGTGCGTTTGACCAGTTATCGGGACTCAAAATAAATTTCCACAAGAGTGAAAATTACTGTTTTGGTGAGGTTTAGAACTTTGAAGACCAATATAAAGAATTGTTTTGTTGTAATCCCGAAACTTTCCAGTTAAATACCTAGGTATTCCTATTCATTTTCGGAAATTGGCTAATAATGACTGGTTGAGGATCCAGGAACGTTTTGAGAATCGCCTCAGCAGTTAGAAAGGGAAAACCCTTTCATACGAAGGCCGGTTAACTTTAATCAATTCAGTTCTTAGCAGTCTACCGATGTATATGATGTCTTTCTTCCAAATTCCAAAAGGGGTTCGTAAGAAGTTGGACTACTATCGGTCTAGATTTTTTTGGGAAAGTGATGAGCATAAGAGAAAGTACAGATTAGCTAGATGGAGTATTCTGTGTCTTCCACGAGATCAAGGAGGAATAGGGATACATAATCTAGAACTCAAGAATATGGCCTTACTCAGCAAGTGGTTGTATCGTCTGTACAACAGATGGCACCTGGCAACAGATCCTTCGCAACAAATATCTAAGGACCAAACCTCTGGTTCAGGTCCAATGGAAAAGCGGGGACTCATACTTTTGGGCTGGGCTTATGAAGGTTAAAAATGACTTTCTAAAATTTGGCACCTTCACTATCAAGGATGGGTCTCATATGAGATTCTGGGAAGATAAATGGTTAGGTAACATGCCTCTTTGTGATCAATATCCTCAACTCTATAACATTGCTTGGAAAAAGTAGGATACAGTGGCAGAAATACTTAGTACAGAGATTCCCAATATATCCTGGAAGAGAGATTTGATTGGACCTAAATTGGTAATGTGGAATAATTTAGTAGCAAGACTGGCAAATATAAACCTCACTGGCGAAGGAGATGAATTTAATTGGAATTTGGACCCGACATGTGTTTTCTCTGTGAAAACACATTAGTTGGCCTGATTTACCAAAATGAACCGAACACAAATAAAAAAATTTGGAAATGAAAACTTCCACCAAAGGTTAAAATTTTTTTATGGTTTTTAAAGAGAGGAGTTATTCTCACTAAGGACAATCTGGCCAAACTGTAACACCCCGTGTTTTTGCTTAGTGGTGATTTGTGCTAATGACCCTCTTAACCACTTCTCGAACTACCCTTGAGAACCTTAAGTCAACCCATGGTCAAACCCCTTGCCTAAAAACCTAGTTTCCCCTTTGACCCCTTTGTGTCATTTTAAAACTTGGCACGTTCTCCAAAAATTCACTAGACACGTCAAAATCACCCAATGAAAAAAATGTGCAGTTTGCCAAGGCACACAACTTCTCTGTTGAGTGGCATTGCTAGTTTGGAGTGTAAGGCTGTGAAAAAAGCAAAACAATATACTGGATCACTGTTCACTGGCGCCGAGTTTTCAGTCAAGTTTCTTTGCAAATTGTGCTAGATCTGTGGATCAAACCACCCTAGAGCTTTTGGCATTGTTGTAGAGGGCAACTTGCTTGACAACTTTTGTATTCAAAGTTTGGAACACTTCGGTTTGAAATTTTGGAGAAAATTCAATTTGAAGAGGGCTCAATGAAATGGTATTTGAACACCGGCGCTCCCACGCACAACGTCGCGCCGCGCACCCGCCACGTCGGCTCGCCGTACCCAGTCGCGCGTGCACATCAAGGCGCCGGAGTAACCATCGGTCCGAGGCCTGCGCCGCCGCCACTGTGCATCTAGGGTCCGTTACGCATGCGTGGAAGAGTAGGGACGGTGCCACGCGGCCGGGGCGCACTCGCCGGTGGGCGAACCGCCTTTCCCCACTGGCTGTCGGCTCCGCCGCACGCCGCCACCGCCTCCGCGCCCATTCCTTAGCTCTTGTAGGCCACGAAGATATGGAGCAACCGCCTCGGCATGCTCTCAGGCCTATAAAACCCCCTTCTGCTTTTCCCTCTCGCTCCCGAGCCAACCGCCGCCACCCGCCATTAGCACCACCGGTGAGCTCGCACTCTCACTTGCGCCCGTGACCAACCCGTGACTCTAAGCTGTTCCATAGCCCACACGTGAGCCTCCAATCACACTTGTTGGCCTAGCATCGCCAGCATTTCACCGCAACCCGAGCCGCGGCGACCGTGCTGCCACTGCCTCGCCGGCGGCCATCGCCGGACGCCTCTCTGCCTGAGCCACCACCGCGAATCGGCCACACGTGAGTCCAATCGTCCATCCCTCTCACTTGTTTGCCTCCTCCGGCCCGACCTCGCCACCGGCGAGCTTGCCGCGCCACGAGAGGGTGCAGTTGTGAAGGGGATTTGTCCCCGAGGGTCTGGGTGTTAAATGCAAGGGTATGGTTGTGAAGTTTTAAAAGTCTTGAGGGCATGATTGCAAGAAGATTCTTCCCAATTTTGCTCTGTTATCCAATGACTTGTAAATTCAAGATAAAACCGTAGAAAAATCCAAAAATTGCAAACCCAAATTTGTTGTGCTCTGTGTAACTAGAACTAAAACTTCTACAAAACATGTATATACTTTTGAGCTCCAACTTGTGCATGAAAAATAGAATACCCGTTTTCCTAGATCTGTTGTGGAGCCAAATCCATACATGATCTCATGCTGGATTTTGGATGTGTTGTGGATATTAGCATGTGTAGGTTTTGTGCCAAAATTTGCACAAAGTTACTAAAGGAATCGTTTTATATGATTTATCTTGTGTTATTGATAAATCTGCCTAGATGATTTTTGTAGCTTAACATATAATTATTCTTGAGCTCTACTTCTGGATATTGTCTTGTCATGCTAAAATGCACCTCTAGTGAATTAACCCTGAATTTATCTCTATTAGAAATATTATTTCCCGATTTATGCATGCTTTTAATGATAAATGTATAGATCAAGATCTATAATAGCTCTAGGTGTATTTGTTGGTTTCTTGGGCTTGTTTTAGGCCAGAGCATGTATAGGAGAAGGTTTGGCCCTGTTTCTATTATATTTATTTTTTATATGTATTAATCCTTTTTACTGCTGCTAGAAATGATTTTATTTGTGCTTATTAATTTCAGTGGCTCAAACTTGTTGCTTGCTGTCCAAATAAGTGTTCCCTTGTCAGTAGGACCAGTGGGTACTATTGGGCTACTTTGAGGCTTGATTGGTTGTTTAAAAAGTTGGAAACTAGATTAAACTAGTGAAGGAAACATAGGAAAATTCT
Source organism: Cenchrus americanus (assembly GCA_947561735.1). Taxonomy (NCBI): domain Eukaryota; kingdom Viridiplantae; phylum Streptophyta; class Magnoliopsida; order Poales; family Poaceae; genus Cenchrus; species Cenchrus americanus. Next base: position 142,894,100 of record OX387240.1, read on the forward strand.
TTCTTTTTGTGCCTGAGCTATATAAATGAATTAGGAGAGTTATGTGTGGCATGAAAGTACATTTCCTTGCTGTTTGTATTAAAATAATTAATTTCTTTCTATATTTACATAATCACCACCATGAGAGTGTTGAATAGCCTTTTTGTGTTTATCTTTAAATGAGTAAATGTTTAAAAGATTTTGTTTAGACGAATATGGCCAACCATACAATTCTTGTGGCTGTTTGCTACTAATTGTGAATTAAAGTAAATAAATTTATTTGTATGCACTTGTACAGAGCTACTATTAAAACGTCTAGATAACAAAGCTTGGTTCTAGGTGAATGTGGTCAACCATGCACCCCATGGTTGGCATGTGGTCAACCATGCACCCCATGGTTCTAAATAAGTTTATTTGTATGCACTTGCTCCTTTATAGGAAGAGTATGTTGAATGTATTATTATCTAGGTGAATGTGGTCAACCATGCACCCCATGGTTTCCATGCGTTGTTTTGATGATTAATGAAATCAAACCATCAAGTAAGTTTTGCATTTGAATCCTCCATGTAGAAGTTCCCGACGGTAGCTATAAGCTCGTGCCGGCTGACGAGGACGAGGGAGCAAGAGGAGACGTGCACTACGTGACCGTAGAGCAAGACCCGGACCAAAGTCCGGAGGGTTGTTTGTCTGCTTGTGCTGACGAAGGCAAGCCCCGGTTTAATCATTAACCCATGTGTTTACTTTCAGTCTTATGAATTTATGATTGCTATCTTATGTGCATTTACGTTCAGGAGTTGATTGAAACCCTAGTTGCATAATCCTTAAGTACCATGATCTTTTACTAGCAGGTTAGGTCGCTAGTTGCTATGCTTTAAGGATCTGGTACAAGTCGAGTGATGTTCGTCACTCGCGAGAGTAGGATCTCCTTTTTGGAATCACCTTATGTTTAAATGGATTGCTCATGTGGTAAGAGCATGGGATTTGGGCTCCGGTCCAATGGCTTCATTGGTTAAGTGTTTGAAAGTACTAAACACTTGTCGGAAATGGGTATGATAAGCCTAGTACCTAAATGAGATGGTAAGGGGTTTTACTATCACTACTCTTAGGGTCGCGGCCCCGAGCTCGCCACCCGAGTGCATGCATGAGGCTGGGTGACCTTAGTGGCGTAGCCCAGATAAACCTTGTACTTAAGACTGTGAGCTATTATCCCCAAACCGAGGAATGACGGGAACCACCTGGTTGGTGAACTCTTAGTGAGGACACCTCCCGTGTGTTTACATCCACCTTGCAAGGTTTGGAATCAATCGATTATCGGCCTCTCACCGTTATCTAAGACTACTTAATCTACTGGCCATGATATCCCTTATGATGGAACTTTGTGAAGATTATTACTTTGATTAATTGTTTGTACAACTATAATTGCAATAGTTGCTTACCTAGTAATGATTACTTCTAATAGAACATGAGCTAAAATGTGAAGGTAAGGATTCACTACTTAGTAGCTTTTTGGCAAGCAAACCCACTAGCCAAAAGCCATGCATGATTAGAGGTAAAGTCTTTCTTTTAGACGGGTAAGTCTTGCTGAGTATCAGTATACTCAGCCTTGCTATTTAAATGTTGTTTCTAGGTAATGCATGTGATGTGTGGCCCAGAGAACTTCCACCCGGCTGGGAGCTGGAATGGGTGGATGACGAAGAGTGATTGCATCATGGACAGGCCTCCTATGATGTGATCGTAATGTTTAGTTTCTTCCGCTGTTTTCAATAAACTCTGAACCATTTACTTTCTTGTCAAAGAACTATGTTTGTAATAATGGATCCTACGGGATTTGAGGTTAATTTGTAAGGCACTCTAGACTCTCCTTCATGGGAGTTTTAATGCATACGTTCGATCCTCTCTATGTTGTCAAGTGATTTACCGGGCGTTAACCCGGCAACACTCAATGGAATGATTCTTTATTATCGCTTAATGACCAAATGGAGTGGTTTAGGTGATAGTACGGAATTATCTCGGTGGGATTGTCACCGCTGGTATCAGAGCATCCGTATGCACCAGAGTGATTGGATTAATACTAATCACATGATTTACAATAAAACTTGCCAAGATTGATTGGATTTTGAAAATCCGTTGGATCGTTAAGGAATGATCTAGATCGAGAGGCCCTAGAGGGAATTTAGGGTTCTTTAAGGTGGCATAAGAATCTATGGTCTATTTTGCTAACCTCCAGCACTTTACTTTATGTCAGACTTACTTTCTTCCACAACCAAACTAGATGAGTCACGTGTTTTATACCTGTGCTGTTCCGCATCACGGGAATTGCGAGGGTTGATGGAGTGATCCATTCCACGGATCCCATCTTCGCGTATAGTTATGAGTTGTGATGTCGCCGTGTTTATCATACGTGTGCATTCTGCATGTCGAATATGCGAGGCAAGGATACACTCCATTCAAACGGAGGGTGTCTGAGGTTGGATGCTGTCCATGCAGTGTCTTGACGCATGGATACTGTTTCTTTAGTGAACGGTAATGTATGGGGATACTTCCGTGATGTGCTGGCATGGAAGGTTCGTTTTCTGCAGGTACCCTAACAATGTTTCGTAAGTCGTTAAGTGTGAATCGAGTAGCTCCGACTAGTTATTATAAGGAGAGCCGTTTATAAGCTTGCCACCGGCACTAACTACATCTTTTTGGATCGATGTGTATGAGGTCGTTTAAGATGTGTGCATTCATGATTAAAATTTTGTAGAACCTAAAATTGGTTAGTGCTTGCTTGAGTAATTTTTCCTAAGGTGAAAGTCTTGATCTTAGATAAGGTTTTACTCTCTTTAGATCTTAGGAAATTTCTGGCGGATTCTGTTGCGGTCATTTCTCAATTTTTATAGCCAAATCTGTAATGAATTTGACTAGACATCCTTTAGGAAAGTTGTTTCTTATCAAATTTAGCATCTACTGTGACCAGGAGTTATGCTCAGATTAGTGAGTCTCTGTTCTGCTGTTTTCAGGGTAACCTCCCTCTGAAAGTATAATTTTTCAAGCATTCTCCCATCCAATCTAGATCTACCTTTGAATACCAAAAGTGTGCATAATTATGTCATGGAGTTTCTGCAGAAATTTGGGGATTTTCGGGGCCCTGGTTTTTATGTTATGAATTTTTGTTCATACCCACCAGATTTTACCCCTTTTTGCCGTATTGATGTCGTTTTGATATCTAACGTGTAGTCCCTAATTTTTATAGAGATGGCACTGCCACCGATCTACGAGATCGACGCGGACGGTACCATTTGTATCGATGTCCTTCACTGGGAGGGTTTTCCTCGCATTTTGTGGGAGACTCTCAGTGAGGTGGGCTACACTACGCCGCCGCTGTATGGGGTGGTCTCTTTTTGGGACCAGGGTGTTCCTTATGCCCGCATGACTGCGACCATGCTACCCCACCTCGAGCACCCAGAGTGGGTGGACTTGAGCATGATGTTCTTTGCTCACCACGGTGTCGAGTCGGTTGAGTCCGCGGCCATGTGGATCCTTCACACCTTCTGCGAGCAGCACCCGGACGAGGTGATGCTCACTACGCTAGGGTTGTTCCCGGCCATGGACCCACTTGACCCGGCTTGGTGTGAGCGTATCTCGCTCACTGACGTGTTGCTCACGACAGACCCTCCAGAGGTCGTTGTGCACCAGCTTCTGAGGTTGTTGGAGGTGGTCTACAACATGCAGGTGTTTCGTCTTTCCACTCAGGGTATGCTCTCAATTGCGTCGATGGACTCCACAGCGATGAGGGATATCCTCACCCTCGACCTTGAATTTGAGCGTCAGACCATTTTTCACCTCTAGCAGGAGCTTGTTGCGCTTTAGGACGAGCGTATCCAGTGGCACCAGGAGCGTGCCGCGCTCACAGAGTAGCTGCACACCGGAGACCACACTCTTGAGATGGCTCAGGAGCAGCTAGCTCACACGTAGGCCCAGTGTTTTGCCTTGGTGCAGAACATGGCGGAGATGCAGGACTAGGTAGCTGACTTGGAGATATAGGTGGAGGTGTGGCAGGCGTTGGCACACCAGGGGCAATAGCCGCCGATCGCGCCACCGGCTGCACCTGCCGCTCCGGACGAGCTACAGGGAGCTTTGGGCTTGAGCGAGGACAGTGTTGACGGTCCACCACCCGCTTTCCCGGGTACCAGTGCCGGCTCCGCTGCGGGCTACTAGTTGTCTAGTGGTTGTCTTTTGGAGGAAAATCATGTACTCTTAGTTTAGCCTCCTCATCTAGCTTTTGTGTAAGGGTCGAGGCTGCTCGGAGAGTACGTGTGATGATCTTTGTTGTACATAAGTGTGTAGGTGATCCAAAGATTCCGCATCATGTAATGCTTGGATGAACACCTTTATGTTGTCATGTTTCAATGAATGCATTAGGGTTGTCGTGATCAAAATTTCACCTCGTGTTGAGTACCAAAGTTGTGTGGTATGTTGTGAAGATCATGCTCACCAAAATTCACCACATTTTCATAGCGGGCCGAGAATTATGGTGGAACCTGGGCAGTTCGGCCTCCAGCAAAAACAGCTAGGCAGAACCTCGGTTACGGAATTCTTCGGGCATGATAACGTTGGAATTGGACCTCGGGTTTAATACCAATGTTGGAGCTTACTAAATTTTCCACTTGCTGACCAAAAACGTGAATTTCTCCTAATAGGGGCAAAGAGTTATAAATTTTCTACTAACTCAGCTACGCTGTCCGGTTTTCACCAAAGTGATGCTATGAGTTTCCGTTTTGCATATTCTTCTTGTGGATGGTGTAAACAAGCTTATGAATATGTGTCTAATGAAAACATCATGAATTTCATATGGTGGGACAAACCCGTGCTTCCCCAACGGTTTTGGTGCAAGTGGAGTGACGCTCCGCCACCACCTCCCAACATGACCATTCAACAGCAATTCATGGTCACCCAAACTGAGGTGATGCGTCAGCTCTTGCAAACGTAGCATGAACTTGCTCAGCAGCTGCAGAACAATCCCCGTGGGGAGAATATCGATGGTCAGCCTCGAGTCACCAAATATGAGCATTTCTATGCCATGAAGCCCCTGACTTTTGAAGAGGCCAAGGAGCCACTGGCTGCTGATGCGTGGATCAGGGCTATTGAGGCCAAGTTCTCCGTGTTCACCTTGCCCTGCTCCGAGGAGCACAAGGCTAGCTTCTCTGCCCTCCAGCTCTGTGGTGCAACATTAATATGGTGGGAGAATTTCAAGACTATGATTCCCGCGGGACACCAAATCACATGGGCTGAATTCAAGCAGGCCTTCAAGAAACATCACATTCCTAAAGGTCTCATGGACAGAAAGATGAAGGAGTTGCTTGCTCTAAAGCAAGGTTCTGACACGGTGTATGAGTATGCTAAGAAGTTCAATGCCATGTATCAGTATGGTGGTTATCACATAGACAACGATGCGAAGAAGATAGAACGTTTCCGTGATGGGCTACACGGGGATCTCTATGAGAGGCTAAATCTTTATGAGCCTAACAGTTATCAGGACCTTGTGAACAAGGCCATTTCTCAGGAAGATGCCATGTCAAAGGCTCAGAAGGATAGGAAGAGGCAGGCCGGATTCACCTCTACCGGTGGGTCAGGCAAGAAATTCCGCTTTGTCAAGAAGGGTACTCAGGGTCCTCCCCAGTCATCTTCAACTGGACACTAGAGGGTGACCCCGTCTCAGAACAAGCCATCTAGGAATTTCTAGTACCATAAGGCACAGCAGCAGCCATACAAGCCTAGTGCACCGCCAACCAACAACCACAACAACAATGCGGCTAAAGACCGTCGCTGCTATAATTGTGGGCAGCCGGGGCACTACATCAGTGAGTGCCCTAAACCCAAGCAGAACAAGCAAGGTGAAGGCCCAGGTTTCTGTCAGGGTAATCAAGGCAAGAAACCCGTGGTGCGAGTCAAGCAGGGCAAACTGAACTTCACCACCATGGTTGACATTCTAGAAGGAGCAGCAGTGCTGACGGGTACCTTCTCTATCTGTGGACACCCTGTTAAAATCTTGTTTGATTCTGGAGAAACCCATAGTTTCATAAGTGAAAGCCTAGTGAGCAAATTGGGGTTACATTATTGCCACACCAAAGAATCTTTTGTAGTATCCACTGCAGGAGGAAGGATTCCCTCCAACACTATAACTAAGACCGTACCGTTGCAGCTTGGTAGTAAAACTTTCTTGACCAATCTGATTCATCTGGGTTGGGAGGCCTAGATGTGATTCTAGGGATGAATTGGTTGACCCATCATCAAGTCATTTTGGACATTGCTAACAGGATGATAGAAATCCATTCCCCTACCAGTGGTCACACCACCTTGTACTTGCCTAAAGCAGAAGGCATAAACCCTTGCTCCTATGCCGTTGTAACCGTCCAGCTAGAAAATATTCATGTGCTGTGTGAATACCCAGATGTCTTTCCCGATGACTTGCCTGGCATGCCACCAGACAGGGATGTCGAATCTGTCATAGAGCTTCAGCCTGGCACCGCACCCATCTCTAAAAGACCTTACCGAATGCCACCCAAAGAGCTAGCCGAGTTGAAAAGTCAACTGCAAGAATTGCTTGATAAAGGGTATATCCACCCAAGTTCTCCTTGGGGGAGTCCCGCTCTTTTTGTGAAAAAGAAAGATTGTAATTTGCGGATGTGTGTTGACTATCGTCCACTCAATGTGGTGACAATCAAGAATAAATATCCCTTGCCCCGCATTGATGTTCTCTTTGATCAATTGGCTAGTGCCAAAGTCTTTTTCCAAGATCGATGTTCGATCAGTCTATCACCAAATTAAGATTCATGCAAGTGACGTTCCGAAGACAGCTTTCTCCAGTAGATATGGTCTTTATGAATTTCTAGTGATGTCTTTCGGTCTCATAAATGTGCCTGCCTATTTCATGTACCTTATGAACTCAGTCTTCATGAATGAATTGGACAAGTTCGTAGTTGTATTCATTGATGATATACTCATTTATTCCAAGAATGAAGCCGAGCATGCGAAGCATCTTCGTATTGTCTTGCAGCGATTGAGTGATCACAAACTCTATGCCAAATTCTCTAAATATGAATTCTGGTTGGATAGTGTTAAATTCCTGGGTCATACTATTTCAAAGGATGGTATCTCCGTGGATCTTAGCAAAGTACAGGAGGTCATGGATTGGAAGCAACCCAAGTCGGTGCATCAAATTCGCAGTTTTCTGGGTCTAGCGGGCTATTACCGTCGATTTATTCCGGATTTCTCTAGAATAGCTAAACCCATGACTGAACTGTTGAAGAAAGGTGTCAAGTTTGTATGGAGTGATGAGTGTGATAAAGCCTTCCATACCTTGAGGGAATATTTAACCTCAACTCCGGTGTTGACATAGCCAGATATGTCCAAACCGTTTGAGGTGTTTTGTGATGCTTCGGGCACTGGTCTTGGTTGCGTACTTATGCAAAAAATTGAGTCATTGCCTATGCCTCGCGAGCACTTCGACCTCATGAGAAGAATTATCCTACTCACGGTCTTGAGCTAGCAGCGGTTGTGCATGCCTTGAAAATTTGGCGGCATTACTTGATGGGTATTCACTGCAATATCTTCACCGATCACAAGAGTCTCAAGTATATTTTCACTCAATCCGACCTGAATATGAGGCAAAAGAGATGGATGGAATTGATAAAAGATTATGATTTGGAAGTCCATTATCATCCTGACAAAGCTAACGTGGTTGCAGAGCGCTTAGTCGCAAGCATTGCAACTATGTGATGTTAGAGTCGTATAATGAGGCTTTATGTGAAGAAATGAGGAAGCTTAACTTGGAATTGGTCGAGCATGGAAATCTTTATGCCGTCTCCATCAAATCCCCTCTCCATGAAAGAATTGCTAGAACTCAACTTATCGATGAAGAGGTTCAGAAAATCAAACAAAAGTTAGATGAAGGAGACCCCAAGTTCGATTGTTTCCGGAGGGATGACAAGGGAGTTGTTTGGTTTGGACAGAGATTAGTTATCCCCCAGGATCGGGGCCTAAAGAAGGAGATTTTAGATGAGGCTCATCTCTCTAAATTCACCATTCATCCGGGCAGTACCAAAATGTACCGTGACCTTAGAGAAAATTTTTGGTGGTCAAAAATGAAGGGTGAGATAGCCGAGTATGTGTCCGGCTGCGATACATGTCAAAGGATCAAGGTTAGTCACCTCAAGTCCGTAGGCCAAATGCAGTCAATGTCTATCCCTGCATGGAAGTGGGACGATATAAGCATGGATTTCATCGTCGGGTTACCTCTCACACCCCAGAAGCATGATTCCATTTGGGTAATACTGGACCGGCTGACCAAGACTGCTCATTTCATTCCTGTCCACACTACCTATTCAGCCGAACGCTATGTGGAAATCTATGTTGATCTTATAGTGCGCTTGCACGGTCTTCCAAACACTATCTTGTCAGATCGAGGCACTCAATTTGTTGCTCGCTTCTGGACACAAGTGCATGAATCTTTGGGAACCAAGCTAATCCATAGTTCTAGCTACCACCCCTAGACTGATGGTCAGACGGAAAGAGTAAATCAAATAGTGGAGGATATACTTTGACAAGTCTTGGGAAAAATCCTTAGCCTTAGCAGAGTTTGCTTATAACAATAGTTATCAAGCTAGCTTAAAGATGGCTTCGTTCGAAGCCTTTTATGGAAAAAGGTGTCGTACCCTGTTAAATTGGTCACAAGTGGGTGAGCGAACCTTATTTGGTCCTAAGCTAGTACAAGAAGCCAAAGAGAAGGTAGGCGTGATTAGAGAAAATTTGAGAGCAGCTCAGATGAGGCAAAAGTGTTACCATGACAAGGCTAAAGCTCCTCAAGAGTTCGAAGTTGGTAATTATGTATACCTAAAGGTATCTCCAACCAAAGGTGTGCAACGCTTTGGAGTGAAAGGGAAATTAGCCCCACGCTATATTCTCCCTTATGAAGTTACCGATAAATTTTCACAAGAGTGAAATTTACTATTTTGGTGAGGCTAAGAACTTTGAAGACCAATATAAAGAACTGTTTGGTTGTAATCTCGGAACTTTCCCAGTCAAATACCTAGGAATTCCTATTCATTTTCGGAAATTGGCAAATAATGACAGGTTGCGGATCGAGGAACGTTTTGAGAATCACCTCAGCAGTTGGAAAGGGAAAACCTATTCATACGGAGGTCGGTTAACTTTAATCAATTCAGTTCTTAGCAGTCTACCGATGTATATGATGTCTTTCTTCCAAATTCCAAAAGGGGTTCATAAGAAGTTGGACTACCGGTCTAGATTTTTTTCGCAAAGTGATGAGCATAAGAGAAAGTACAGATTAGCTAGATGGAGTATTCTATGTCTTCCACGAGATCAAGGAGGACTAGGGATACATAATCTAGAACTCAAGAATATGGCCTTACTCAGCAAGTGGATGTATCATCTGTACAACAGATGGCACCTGGCAACAGATCCTTCGCAACAAATATCTAGGGACCAAACCTCTGGTTCAGGTCCAATGGAAAAGCAGGGACTCACACATTTGGGCTGGGCTTATGAAGGTTAAAAATGACTTACTAAAATTTGGCACCTTCACTATCAAGGATGGGTCTCATATAAGATTCTGGGAAGATAAACGGTTAGCCAACATGCCTCTTCGTGATCAATATCCTCAACTCCATAACATTGCTAGAAAAAGCAGGATACGGTGGCAGAAATACTTAGTACAGAGATTCCCAATATATCCTGGCGTAGAGATCTGATTGGACCTAAATTGGTAATGTGGAATAATTTAGTAGCAAGACCGGCAAGTATAAACCTCACTGACGAAGGAGATGAATTTAATTGGAATTTGGACCCGACAGGTGTTTTCTCTGTGAAAACACATTAGTTGGCCCTGATTTACCAAAATGTACCGAACACAAATAAAAAACTTTGGAAATCAAAACTTCCACTAAAGGTTAAATTTTTTTATGGTTTTTAAAGAGAGGAGTTATTCTCACTAAGGACAATCTGGCCAAACTGTAACACCCCGTGTTTTTGCTTAGTGGTGATCTGTGCTAATGACCCTCTTAACCACTTCTCTAACTACCCTTGAGTACAGTAAGTCAACCCATGGTCAAACCCCTTACCTAAAACCCTAATTTCCCCTTTGACCCCTTTGTGTCATTCTAAAACTTGGCATGTTCTCCAAAAATTCACTAAACACATCAAAATCACCCAATGAGAAAAATGTGCAGTTTGCCAAGGCACACAACTTCTCTGTTGAGTGGTATTGCTAGTTTGGAGTGTAAGGTGGTGAAAAAAGCAAAACAAGATACTGGATCACTGTTCACTAGCGCTGAGTTTTCAGTCATGTTTCTTTGCAAATTGTGCTAGATCTATGGATCAAACCACCCTAGAGCCTTTGGCATTGTTGTAGAGGGCAACTTGCTTGACAACTTTGGTATTCAATGTTTGGAGCACTTCTGTTAGAAATTTTGGAGAAAATTCAATTTGAAGAGGGCTAAATGAAATGGTGTTTGAACACCGGCGCTCCCGCGCACGACGTCGCGCCGCGCACCCGCCACGTCGACTCGCCATACCGGGTCGCGCGCGCACGTCGAGGCGCCGAAGTAACCATCGGTCCGACGCCCCGTAACGCCCGCGTTTTTAGCCATAAATAAATCACCCAGTAAAGCATGCGTAATTTCAAAACCGATCCGCCGAGCTCAAATATCAATCAAACCCTAGCCACTGTTTTCCTCTCTCTCTCTCTCTTTCCCCGACGCGCGTGCCGCGATTCCCGCCGGCACCGCACCTCGGTCACGCCCCTGCGCACCTTCCCAACGCCGCGGTCGGCCACCGGCCGGGAATCCCGCGCCCGCCGCGGTCCCGCCGGCCGGTCCGCCTCGCCGTCACCGCCGGCCCGAAAATCCCGCCGACGCCCGGGAAATAGGAAAAACCCCCACAAAACCCTCCCCTATTTTCCCTCGCAATTTTCCTAAATTTTTCCAACCTCTTCCCTATTTTTCTCCATTTTCCTTTTCTTTTCTTCCCTTTTTCCTTCTTTCTTTTCTCCCTTTTCCTTTTTCTTCTTTTCTTTTTTCCTTTTTCCTCATTTCTCTTTCCTTTCTCCTTTCTTCTTCCCTTCCCTTCTCCTTCCACCCGCGCGGCCGAGCATGCGCCCGACCGGCGCCTGACGGGGGTTGACCCCGGGACCCCCGCGCCCGCCGCCGCCCCCCCCCCCTCCTCCTCGGCACGCCGGCAAGGTCACCGCCTCCACACGCCACCGCGGCCCCACGTCCGGCGGGACGCCGGAGCAAGTCAACACGGCGGCGCCATTAACCTTTCCCCCGACCGAGCCATCACCGGCCGACCACGGCCCGCCCCACGCACCGCACGACGAGTCCAATCCCCTACCTAACCTCGCGCACGCCCGACCCAATCGAATCGTCGCATCGCCGGCCGGAGCTCGCGAAGCTCCCCGAGCTCACCGGCGGCCTTGCCGGGAAAATATCTCCCTTCCCGAACCCTCCTCCGCCGCCTATAAAAGAGGGCCGACGGCCTCCCCGGCTCGCCGCACCACACCAACACAGCAACACCGCACCTCCTCCCCTCCTCTCCAAACTCCACAGCGCCGCCGCCCTTAAACACCGCCGCCGCGCCTCTGTCTCCCCGTGGAGCCGCCTCCACCGTGCGCTACGGCTCAAGGTGAGCACGGGAATAGGTTTCCCCCGCCCTCCTCTCTCTTTTCCCCTCATCCCCGGTCGCCCCCGTGGCCGGAGCCGCCGGCGAGCCCCCCCCCCCCCCCCCGGCCTCCCCGCACGGTCTGCTTCTCCTCGTTCGACCGCAAGGTAGAAGAAGGCCTATAGGCCAAAAACCCCCCGCCTCCTCCCCGTTTTTCCAAAAGGGCCCTTGCCTTGCCCCCTCCCTTCTTTATTCTTTCAAATAGACCCTAGATCAAGGATTAATTATAAGATTTAATGCTTTCAGACCCCAAATAAAGTACAAATTAGGCCCCAATCAAGTATATATTATTACAATCACTTTTTTTTCAATAATATAAAGTACCAATAGGTCCTTAAATACTTATAACCCCTAGCCTTTCATACACGCCGCACCCCCGCCGAACCAACTCCTTTCCCGGGCCTATAAATACTCCTCACCGCTCACTCTCCCCCCCCCCCCCCCCCCCGAGCTCGGCGGAACCGTGAGTGCTAATATTGCTTGCTTATGTGTGTGTATGCCTTAGCCGAAGGAGTAGACGGAGTAAGGTACCCCGAGCCGGAGATCGAAGCCGACTACTGCGAGCAGGAGCCCGAGGTCCCGGACGCCGAGCCAGCACTCCCCGAAGACTTCGAAGACGGCAAGTTCAACCTCCCCCTTTGATGCATGCTTCTGTCCTAGTTTTATAAATATACCCTATATCCGTTTTATAAATTGCATATTGTTTTACTGCAAAAACATGGTAGGATAGCCACCCTTGATTGCTATGACTGAACCTTGTTTTGACCTAAATGAGTGCTTTAAAAATGTGTGAGTGCTTTCAAAATGCGTGTGGGTATTAAACGTGGGAATAGGGTATTTTTGGAAAATGAGTACAGATCTGGGTAGACGGGATGGACGTGTGTGTCAGGAGTATGGGTGAGCTCGTACCTGTGTGGTTGAGCGTGTTGGGAGTTGTCCATCTTGTCGGTTAAGGACCGGGTTGCGTGACATCTCACCTGACCCAAATCATCGTACAACCACTCGACCGTTGTATGTGGCAACGGCTTAGCATAAATCCCACTAGTTAATCTACTTGCCATCTGGTGTGCGGGTGAGCAGCGGGAGACCAAGGAGTAGGGGTACGCTCTGTGTGAGGTACGCCCTGGTTATGTGGGATAACCCCTTGAGTGCTTCCGTGGTGGCTCGTAGTGTTAGCTAAGGTGGGTAATGGCTATGATAGGATCCGTACCGGCGCTGAGGTGTCCGTGTGACGGTACCCTACTTGTGGGTAAAGATGTACAACCTCTGCAGTGTCAAACCTATTCGAATAGCCGTGTCCACGGTATTGGACGAGTCACGGTGTGGTCACAAAAACTAGTCTTTTAGGGATGGGATGTTTTCCGGCGAGAGTTGTTTTCTGGGTGAAGTGTGTGGCTGTGTGCCTGGGCTACGACGGACGGGAAGTCCGGTAGTTCCACAGTGGTTTTCCTAAAACATTTGAGTTACTCGGGTTATGGAAACGATTTGTGAAAACCTTTTTGAAATGAACCCCTGCATGTGTAAGTTTGCAAAATGAACCTTAACCTGATCCTTGTTATACCTTATGCATGATACTGCTTATAAGCCCCTCCTTGGGTGGGGTTGGATTTGCTGAGTACGTATGTGCTCACCCCTGTTTACTAACTATTTTACAGAGGAGGATCCCGATTACATCCCAGAAGACGTTGAGTAGGTCACTGCCCTACACCCAACCGTGCCTGTGTACCAGGGCCCTACCTAAAGCTTCCATGGTGTGGTACTCTGAGGAGGCTATGGAAGCCTTTGCTATCGTAGTGTGGTCGTTAGCGTTTGTGTTGTTCATTGTAGCGTTGGCATTACCGTGCCCTTTTTGTAACCGTAATGTAAAAGACGATTCCACCCGTTGTAATAAATGTGCTACCGACCTCCCGGGATCGGTATTTGTGTCACATTTAGTCACCTCCGATGAGGAGACGCTTCGGGTGGTATCGCAGCCGTAGGTTGGCCGTAGGACATGACCCCTAGGATAAGAGACCTCCTCCGGCCCTCTCTAACCTTTCCTTTGCTAAGCTCACCTTTTCCCAAATTCTTACCTTGATTCTTGCTTGCTTCCAGATGCCTAACCCCGAGTGGAACGGTGGAATTTGCCCCGTCCAGCCTGGCCTCCCTAACCTGTTGCTACTCAGCCTAGAGCGCGTCGGAGTAAGGGATCCGCCAGAGTTCGTCTACCGGGAGTACGAACGCTTCGGCACCCTTCGGTGTAAGCTGCTGATCTTTGTGGGGAGAAGCACGCTTTACCCCGACATTGAGCCATGGTTTGTCAACGCCACTGGTTTTCGCTTTGCCGACACCTACCCCAAGGCTGCTCGGAAGGCCCTGCGTCAGCTACGAGTGGTTTATAGACAACACCTCCGAAGGACTCCAATGGGATTCTTTCCACCCTCCGGAGGAAGAGGACGCTCGTGGATTGATCGCATGAGAGGTTTAGAACGAGAGGAAGAAGACTTAGAAGAGGCAGTTTCCCACCTATCCATATACCTCAGAGGCCTAGACCACCTTTATCAGGAGCAAGCCCAGCAACTGAAGCAGCAGATCGACAGAGCGGAAAGAGCAGAACAGAGGATAGAACTAGAAAGAGTAAAGACAACCATAGCAGAAGTTGAACGACACAACATGGCGCAAGACTACCTCAGGGAAAAAGAACGTTCGGAGAAGTTTTGGGATGAGCTCCAAAAGGAACGTAGAAGGCGAAGAAGAGAAGCCGACTTGGATGAAGAGGAACCCGAAGAAACCTACTGGGACAAAGGGACCCAGACTGAAGATGAGATACTGGAGCAAGATCTCCCACTAAAGAAGCGCCGTATCCAGCTAGAGGAAGAGTCACCATGAGGATAAGACTAGGGTTTAGGCTAGAGACGGAGTCCTAGTAATAATAAGTGTACCCCGAAGGATGTACCCCAACCTCCCTACTAAATAAAGTTATCCATCTTTTGTACCCCACCACAACCTGTTCAACCCTATCTTTGTTTTCAGATGGCGGAAGATGGATGGACCCAAGGCGTGTGCCGGGAGGAGCCTGGTTTTGCTCGCCCTGCTCATCCACTCCCCGGAGCGTCTCGGTATCACCGAGCGCCCTAGGTACTACGAGCGAGAGAGTACGAGCAACTCGGCACTCTTCGCCGTAGAGTGGTCCTCTCCGTCGCTAGAAGCAACCGCCACACCAACATCGAGCCGTGGCGCGTGACCGCCACAGGGTTCCGACATCGGGACACCTATCCCTTGGCCCTCAGAAAAGCCCTCCGCTACCTGTGCCGAATCTACGAAGAGCACCTCGTCCCCACACCGATGAGGTACTTCCCTCCCGCCATCAGGACCCCAGTTTGGCAGGCCCGCATGAGGAACTTGGAGCGACGCCGCCACCAAGAAGACCTGCTATACCACGTAGTCGCCTACCTTGTCTCCCTGGACAAGCTCTTTGATGACCAGGCCAGACACTTGAGGGAACAGATCAGCCGGGCCGAGCAAGCTGAAGTCACAGTGCGGATGCACCAAGTCCGAGTGGCTCAAGCTGAAGCAAGGACCGCCGCGGCCATAAGCAGTGAAGCCGTTGCCCGGGGAAAGCCTCGGAAGGATCCGGGACCAACGCATGCAAGAATGGACCCATGGCGGAACGCCCGTTCCGGCCATTGGAGAACCTCAAGTCTCGCCGGGAACACCCCTGGTAGGATGGGGAGGAGCCATAGAAGTCCCACCAGCACCACCAACAGTCACCGAACCCCCAACAGCTACCACCGAAGGCCGCAAGCACGGCCTCGGGGAAAACGGAGACCCCGAAGGAGGAAACGATGACGAGCTGCTCATCCCGCTGGAAGAACACTCGACCCCAGAAGACAGCTCTCCTCGCGAGTGATGTGCC
Source organism: Cenchrus americanus (assembly GCA_947561735.1). NCBI lineage: Eukaryota > Viridiplantae > Streptophyta > Magnoliopsida > Poales > Poaceae > Cenchrus > Cenchrus americanus. The sequence continues at coordinate 142,909,692 of OX387240.1, forward strand.
CCAAGACCCAGGGAATGAAGCCGTACCGGTCCAAGTCGCGCCTTAGCCTTTAGTCGTGTAGTGTGTCCGCGTAGTCGGGATGTATCCTCCTCACTAGTTTGTAATAAAAACTTGTTTGTGCTTGCTTGTTTGCTATATGCTTGTTGTGTGCTTACCGGCAGAATAAACCCTGCCTTTTCAAAAGAAATCCGTTATAATCCACTTAAACATCACATAAAACTAGATCTCTTAGAAACCCGCTTCTTTACAGATGGTTTCCAGGCGCCCTGTCAGGACCCACCGGTCGGATGCTGAGGGATCGCAAGCCGATCGGAGGGAGCGCCTTCCCGAACAAGAGGTTAACCAGAATGAAGAAGGAGGAGAGAATGTGGTCCTGCCACCCCCGCCCCCTCCTATTGACTTGGCTCAAGTCTTGGCCAACCAGACTGTCTTGATGGAGGCTATCTTCAATGCCATCAATCGTCCAAGGCCCCGTGCCATGAGCATGAACGAGAAGCTGATCGAGTTCCTCAGGACTAAGCCGCCCACCTTCAGCGGGTCGGTGAATCCTCTCGGATGCCGACGATTGGCCGAGAGCCATCTCGAGGGAACCGGAGCCCCTCCACCTGCGAGGACCATGACAAGGTTCTCTCGGCAGCTCACCAACTCACCGGGACGACCCTAGGTTGGTGGGAAAATTACTGCGCTGCAGCCAAGGATCCCTCCGCCATCACATGGGATGAATTCGTGGAGGAGTTCCGCCGCTACCACATCCCAGAGGCTACCCTGAAGTGGAAGGCAGATGAGTTCCGCGAACTCCGCCAAGGCAACATGTCTGTGGAAGAGTACACGTACCAGTTCATAGAGCTGGCACGCTATGCCCCCGAGGAGGTGGATAAAGACTCCAAAAAGCAAGAGATGTTCAAGAAGGGGCTGACTCCGAACCGAGGACACTGCTGACTCCTCACATTTACCCGGACTTTAATACCCTCATGAACATGGCAATCCTCACGGAGAGAGCAAGGGCCGAAGAAAAGAAGGAGAACAAGCGCAAATTCATGGAGCACAAGGCCAAGCAAGAAGAGCGGTCCCGGAGGCCGAGAAACTTTGGACACCCCATGTCCGGGTTCCAAGCTCCGATGCGATGCATGAACCCAAACCCAAGCCACGAGCTCACAAGCCCCCGCAGCCCGCTCAAGCCCTCCTACAACCGAATGCCATGAAGCCCCCACGGAACAACACCGGCCCGGCTCACTACCAACAACAACAACAACAGCTCCCGAGTGTGTTTCAACTGCCGGGAAACAGGGCACTTCATCGCCAACTGCCCCTATGCTAAAAAGCCAGCCACCACCACCTACTCCAACTCGGTAAACGGACCAAGGCCACTTGCGTCAGGAGCCAACCGCATGCCAGTGCGCAGCAACAACAGCTTCGGCAACAACCCCAACAACCGGCGGATGAGGCGGCCCCGGCGGTCGTATGGACGCGCCGGGTGAATCACATCAATGCGCGGGAGGCACAAGAAGCACAAGGAGTGGTACTCGGTGAGTTCTCGGTCGGCTCGGTTTTGGCTACCATACTTGTTCGATTCGGGAGCGTCACACTCATTCATATCCTCAAGCTTTGTGGAAAAGCATAGCATACCCACGATACTACTAAAAGCACCCCTAATAACTCGAACGCCGGAGGTGACATTAATCGTCAACCGGGATGCCCCCGGTAAGGATTATTTTAAGTGGGGTAGAGTTCCTAGCGAACTCGGTAGTACCGAAATCCAAGGGGATAGATGTGATCCTTGGTATGGACTGGTTAAGCCAACACCATGGCCTCATAAGCTGCGCCGATAAAGTAGTGCACCTGACCAACCCAGACGGGATACAAGTGACCTGTCACACCCGGGGACACAGGCCGGATATAATGGTTTTCAACATAGAAGCCAAGTCCATAGAAGATGTCCCAGTAGTACGAGAATACCCAGATGTGTTCCCCGAAGAGCTCCCTGGAATGCCACCAGACAGGGACATAGAGTTCGTGATCGACCTTATCCCTGGAACCTCTCCCATAGCCAAGAGACCCTATAGAATGGCAGCCCCTGAGTTGGCAGAGCTGAAGAAGCAGCTAGCAGAGCTTCAGCGAAGCGGGTTCATCAGACCAAGCTCATCACCTTGGGGAGCCCCAGTGCTTTTCGTGGAGAAGAAGGATAAGAGCATGAGGATGTGTGTGGACTATCGCTCGCTGAACGAGGTCACTATTAAGAACAAGTACCCTCTTCCCAGAATAGATGACCTGTTTGACCAACTGAAGGGAGCCAAGTACTTCTCGAAGGTGGACCTAAGATCAGGGTACCACCAGCTCAAGATCAGGGAAAGTGACATCCCCAAGACTGCCTTTGTCACTCGCTACGGGCAATATGAGTTTACGGTGATGTCCTTTGGACTAACCAATGCCCCAGCGTACTTCATGAACCTCATGAATAAGGTGTTCATGGAGGAATTGGACAAGTTTGTCGTGGTCTTCATTGACGACATACTTGTTTACTCCAAGAGTGTAGAGGAACATGAACAACATCTTCGAGTGGTACTGGGAAAATTGAGGGCACACAAGTTATACGCCAAGTTCAGCAAGTGTGAATTTTGGCTAGGGAAGATATCCTTCCTTGGGCACATATTGACTGCAGAAGGAGTAGCTGTAGACCCCGGGAAGGTTGAGACAAGCTCCAACCGGGCGGCAACCAACCAACGTGAGCGAGATCGGGGAGTTTCCTAGGTTTAGCGGGGTACTACGGAGATTTATCGAGGGATTCTCCAAGATCGCCGGCCCATGACGGAGCCGCTTAAGAAAGAGAAGAAGTTTAAGCTGGACCGAGGCCCGTGAAAGAAGTTTCCAAGAGTTGAAGAAGAGGTTGACCACGGCCCCGGTGCTAACCCCCGCCGGACATTCAACGAGACTTTGTCGTGTATTGCGACGCCTCCCGACAAGGGTTGGGATGTGTTCTCATGCAAGATGGGAAGGTAGTGGCATATGCCTCCCGTCGGCTCAAACCCCATGAGCGAGAACTATCCCACCCATGATCCGGAGTTTGCGGTCGTAGTGCATGCCCCGAAGATGCGGAGACACTATCGATCGGGAACAAGTGTGAAATCTACACGGACCACAAGAGTCTAAAGTATATCTTCACCCGGCCCGATTTGAATCTAAGGCGAGAGAAGATGGCTAGAGCTAGTCAAGGACTATAACCTAGAGATTCACTACCACCGGGAAAGGCCAATGTAGTAGCGGATGCCCTAAGCCGAAGACCTATGAGAAGGCGGCACCCAAGAGTGCCCAATTGCAAGAGGAGATGGCCCGACTCAACGTACACATCGTCCCCCAAGGCTACGTCCGCCAGCTGAGTGTTCAGCCTACCCTAGAAGAGAAGATCCGGAAGGCCCAAGAAGCCGACGAGGATCTGATAAGGATCCGCAAGCACACCGGAGAAAACAAGGCCCCTGACTTCAGGGTAGATGACCAAGGCACCCTGTGGTACAAGAACAGGATATGTGTGCCCGAAGGTGGAGATTTTCGACAGACCATCATGGATGAAGCACACAACTCAGCATATTCCATACACCCCGGATCCACCAAAATGTACATGGATTTAAAGCAGAAGTACTGGTGGAATGGGATGAAGGCAGACATTGCACGGTTCGTCGCCCACTGTGACATTTGTCAGAGGATCAAAGCCGAACATCAAAGCTCGCAGGATCGTTGCAACCCTTACCAATCCCGGTGTGGAAGTGGGACGAGATAGGTATGGACTTCATAGTAGGGTTGCCAAGAACTCAGAAGGGACATGACTCCATATGGGTGATCGTGGACCGACTCACTAAGGTCGCTCACTTTCTACCCGTGCGGACCACCTATGGAGGAGAAAAGTTGGCAAAACTCTACATAGAGAATATAGTAAAGCCGCATGGAGTGCCCGGCGGGAATAGTCTCGGACGAGAGGGACCCGAGTTCACCTCTAGGTTCCGGGAAAAGCTCCGCACAAGGCCATGGGCACCAAACTCGGACTTCGGCTCGGCATACCACCCCCGGACGGACGGGCGGTCCGAGAGGGTGAATCAAATTCCGGAAGATATGTTGAGAGCTCGCGTCCTCACCTATGGCAAAGATTGGGAGCGAGAGCCTACCGTATGCCGAATTTTCCTACAACAACGGCTACCAAGCAAGCACCGGGAATGTCGCCATTCGAAGCGCTATACGGGAGAAAATGTAGAACACCCACCGATGTGGTCGAGAAGTAGGAGAGCGTGCCCTGGTTGGGCCCGCGCTTATAAAGGAAGCCGAGGAGCGAGTAGCTGATATCCGAGAAAAGTTGAAAGCCGCTCAGTCCCGACGGAAGAGCTACGCGGACAAGAAAAGGCGTGAAGCAAGCTTCAACCCGGGAGACTTCGTCTATCTCAAGGTTTCACCCATCCGAGGGACTCGGAGGTTCCAAGTACACGGGAAGTTGGCCCCTCGGTACATCGGCCCGTATAAAGTGCTCAAGAGAATCGGAGCGATAGCGTATCGACCGGAGCTACCCGAAGAAATGGCGGATATACACCCGGTATTCCACATCTCTCGGCCTACGCCGATGTTTGAAGGTTACGGAAGAAAAGCGAGTACCGGTGGAGACCATCGATCTACGGCCCGGACCTTAGGTACCGGGAGGTGCCCGTCAAGATCTTAGACAACGTGTGGCCAAGCGAACAAGAACAACCGAAGTACGGGTGTGCGAGGTCCAATGGAGTAGACACGGAGTGGAAGAAGCTACGTGGGAGCGAGAAGATGCACTGAGAAAAGAATTCCCCCACCTATTCGAGACTTAGCCGAATCTCGAGGACGAGATTCATTTTAAGTGGGGTAGGTTTGTAACGCCCGCGTTTTTAGCCATAAATAAATCACCCAGTAAAGCATGCGTAATTTCAAAACCGATCCGCCGAGCTCAAATATCAATCAAACCCTAGCCACTGTTTTCCTCTCTCTCTCTCTTTCCCCGACGCGCGTGCCGCGATTCCCGCCGGCACCGCACCTCGGTCACGCCCCTGCGCACCTTCCCAACGCCGCGGTCGGCCACCGGCCGGGAATCCCGCGCCCGCCGCGGTCCCGCCAGCCGGTCCGCCTCGCCGTCACCGCCGGCCCGAAAATCCCGCCGACGCCCGGGAAATTGGAAAAAACCCCACAAAACCCTCCCCTAATTTCCCTCGCAATTTTCCTAAATTTTTCCAACCTCTTCCCTATTTTTCTCCATTTTCCTTTTCTTTTCTTCCCTTTTTCCTTCTTTCTTTTCTCTCTTTTTCCTTTTTCTTCTTTTCTTTTTCCTTTTTCCTCTTTTCTCTTTCCTTTCTCCTTCCTTCTTCCCTTCCCTTCTCCTTCCACCCGCGCGGCCGAGCATGCGCCCGACCGGCGCCTGACGGGGGTTGACCCCGGGACCCCCGCGCCTCGCCCCCCCCCCCCCCCCCCTCCTCCTCGGCACGCCGGCAAGGTCACCGCCTCCACACGCCACCGCGGCCCACGTCTGGCCGGACGCCGGAGCAAGTCAACACGGCCGGCGCCATTAACCTTTCCCCCCGACCGAGCCATCACCGGCCGACCACGGCCCCGCCCCCACGCCCGCACGACGAGTCCAATCCCCTACCTAACCTCTGCGCACGCTGACCCAATCGAATCGTCGCATCGCCGGCCGGAGCTCGCGAAGCTCCCCGAGCTCACCGGCGGCCTCGCCGGAGAAAATATCTCCCTTCCCGAACCCTCCTCCGCCGCCTATAAAAGAGGGCCGACGGCCTCCCCGGCTCGCCGCACCACACCAACACGGCAACACCGCACCTCCTCCCCTCCTCTCCAAACTCCACGAGCGCCGCCGCCCTTAAACACCGCCGCCGCGCCTCTCGTCTCCCCCGTGGAGCCGCCTCCACCGTGCGCTACGGCTCAAGGTGAGCACGGGAATAGGTTTCCCCCCGCCCTCCTCTCTCTTTTCCCCTCATCCCCGGCGCCCCCGTGGCCGGAGCCGCCGCGAGCCCCCCCCCCCCCCCCCCCCCCCCCCGCCGGCCTCCCCGCACAGTCTGCTTCTCCTCTGTTCTGACCGCAAGGTAGAAGAAGGCCTATAGGCCAAAAACCCCCTGCCTCCTCCCTGTTTTCCAAAAGGGCCCCTGCCTTGCCCCCTCCCTTCTTTATTCTTTCAAATAGACCCTAGATCAAGGATTAATTATAAGATTTAATGCTTTCAGACCCCAAATAAAGTACAAATTAGGCCCCAATCAAGTATATATTATTACAATCACTTTTTTTTCAATAATATAAAGTACCAATAGGTCCTTAAATACTTATAACCCCTAGCCTTTCATACACGCCGCACCCCCGCCGAACCAACTCCTTTCCCAGGGCCTATAAATACTCCTCACCGCTCACTCTCCCCCCCCCGAGCTCGGCCGGAACCGTGAGTGCTAATATTGCTTGCTTATGTGTGTGTATGCCTTAGCCGACGGAGTAGACGGAGTAAGGTACCCCGAGCCGGAGATCGAAGCCGACTACTGCGAGCAGGAGCCCGAGGTCCCGGACGCCGAGCCAGCACTCCTCGAAGACTTCGAAGACGGCAAGTTCAACCTCCCCCTTTGATGCATGCTTCTGTCCTAGTTTTATAAATATACCCTATATCCGTTTTATAAATTGCATATTGTTTTTACTTGCAAAAACATGGTAGGATAGCCACCCTTGATTGCTATGACCGAACCTTGTTTTGACCTAAATGAGTGCTTTAAAAATGTGTGAGTGCTTTCAAAATGCGTGTGGGTATTAAACGTGGGAATAGGGTATTTTTGGAAAATGAGTACGGATACGGGTAGACGGGATGGACGTGTGTGTCGGGAGTATGGGTGAGCTCGTACTGTGTGGTTGAGCGTGTTGGGAGTTGTCCATCTTGTCGGTTAAGGACCGGGTTGCGTGACATCTCACCTGACCCAAATCATCGTACAACCACTCGACCGTTGTATGTGGCAACGGCTTAGCATAAATCCCACTAGTTAATCTACTTGCCATCTGGTGTGCGGGTGAGCAGCGGGAGACCAAGGAGTAGGGGTACGCTCTGTGTGAGGTACGCCCTGGTTATGTGGGATAACCCCTTGAGTGCTTCCGTGGTGGCTCGTAGTGTTAGCTAAGGTGGGTAATGGCTATGATAGGATCCGTACCGGCGCTGAGGTGTCCGTGTGACGGTACCCTACTTGTGGGTAAAGATGTACAACCTCTGCAGAGTGTCAAACCTATTCGAATAGCCGTGTCCACGGTATTGGACGAGTCACGGTGTGGTCACAAAAACTAGTGTTTTAGGGATGGGATGTTTTCTCGGTGTGAGTTGATTTCTGGGTGAAGTGTGTGGCTGTGTGCCTGGGCTACGACGGACGGGAAGTCCGGTAGTTCCACCGTGGTTTTCCTAAAACATTTGAGTTACTCGGGTTATGGTAACGATTTGTGAAAACCTTTTTGAAATGAACCCCTGCATGTGTAAGTTTGCAAAATGAACCTTATCCTGATCCTTGTTATACCTTATGCATGATACTGCTTATAAGCCCCTCCTTGGGTGGGGTTGGATTTGCCGAGTACGTATGTGCTCACCCCCGTTTACTAACTATTTTACGAGAGGAGGATCCCGATTACATCCCGAAGACGTTGAGTAGGTCACCGCCCTACACCCAACCGTGCTCGTGTACCGGGGCCCTACCTAAAGCTTCCATGGTGTGGTACTCCGAGGAGGCTATGGAAGCCTTTGCTATCGTAGTGTGGTCGTTAGCGTTTGTGTTGTTCATTGTAGCGTTGGCATTACCGTGCCCTTTTTGTAACCGTAATGTAAGAGACGATTCCACCCGTTGTAATAAATGTGCTACCGGCCTCCCGGGACTCGGTATTTGTGTCACATTTAGTCACCTCGATGAGGAGACGCTTCACGCCCGCGTCGCCGCCACTGTGCACCTAGGGTCCGTGACGCGTGCGTGGAAGCTTAGGCCTATGCCACGCGGTCGGGGCGCACTCGCCGGTGGGCGAAGCGCCTTTCCCCATTGGCCGTCAGCTCCGCCGCACGCCGCCACCACCTCCGCGCCCATTCCTTAGCTCATATAGGCCACGAAGCTACCGAGCAACTGCCTCGGCATTCTCCCGGGCCTATAAAACCCCCCTTCTCCTTTTCCCTTGTGCGCCCGAGCCAACCGACGCCGCCCGCCATTAGCGCCGCCGGTGAGCTCGCACTCTCGCTTGCGCCCGTGACCAACCCATGACACTAAGCTCTTCCATAGCCCACACGTGAGCCTCCAATCACACTTGTTGGCCTAGCATCACCGGCATTTCACCGCAACCCGAGCCGCGCGCGACCGTGCTGCCACTGCCTCGCCGCCGGCCATCGCCGGACGCCTCTCCGCCCGAGCCACCACCGCGAATCGGCCACACGTGAGTCCAATCGTCCACCCCTCTCGCTTGTTTGCCTCCTCCGGCCCGACCTCGCCACCGGCGAGCTTGCCCCGCCGCGGGAGGGTGTAGTTGTGAAGGAGATTTGTCCCCGAGGGTCTGGGTGTTAAATGCAAGGGTATGGTTGTGAAGATTTAAAAGTCTTGAGGGCATGATTGCAAGATGATTCTTCCCACTTTTGCTCTGTTATCCGGTGACTTGTAAATTCAAGATAAAACCGTAGAAAAATACAAAAATTGCAAACCCAATTTTGTTGTGCTCGTGTAACTAGAACTACAACTTCTACAAAACATGTATATACTTTTGAGCTCCAACTTGTGCATGAAAAATAGAATACCCGTTTTCCTAGATTCATTGTGGAGCCAAATCCATACATGATACCGAGCTGGAATTTGGATATGTTGTGGATATTAGCATGTGTAGGTTCTGTGCCAAAATTTGCACAAAGTTACTGAAGGAATCGTTTTATATGATTTATCTATTGTTGTTGATAAATCTGCCTAGATGATTTTTGTAGCTTAAAATATAATTATTCTTGAGCTCTACTTCCGGATATTGTCTTGTTATGCTAAAATGCACCTCTGGTGAATTAACCCTGAATTTATCTCTATTAGAAATATTATTTCCCAATTTATGCATGCTTTTAATCATAAATCTATAGATCAACATCCGTAATAGCTCTAGGTGTATTTGTTGGTTTCTTGGGCTTGTTTTAGGCCATAGCATGTATAGGAGAAGGTTTGGCTCTGTTTCTATTATATTTATTTTTTATATGTATTAATCCTTTTTACTTGCTAGCTAGAAATGCTTTTATTTGTGCGTATTAATTTCAATGGCTCAAACTTGTTGCTTTCTCGTCCAAATAAGTGTTCCCTTGTCGGTAGGACCATTGGGTAGTGTTTGGCTACTTTGAGGCTTGATTGGTTGTTTAAAAAGTTGGAACTAGATTACACTAGTGAAGGAAAAATAGGAAAATTCTTTCTTTTTGTGCTTGAGCTATATAACTGAATTAGGAGAGTTATGTGTGCCATGAAAGTACATTTCCTTGCTGTTTGTATTAAAAGAATTAATTCCTTTCTATATGTACACAATCACCATCATGAGAGTGTTAAATAGCCTTTTTGTGTTTATCTTTAAATGAGTAAATGTTTAAAGGATTTTGTTAAGGTGAATATGGCCAACCATATAATTCTTGTGGCTATTTGCTACTGATTGTTAATTAAAGTAAATAAATTTATTTGTATGCATTGTACACAGCTACTATTAAAAAGTCTAGATGATAAAGCAGCGCATATTGTTCCTTTATAGGAAGAGTATGCTGAATGTACTATTATCTAGGTGAATGTGGTCAACCATGCACCCCATGGTTGGCATGTGTTGTTTTGATGATTAATTAAATCAAACCGTCAATTAAGTCTTGCATTTGAATCCTCCATGTAGAAGTTCCCAATGGTAGCTATACGCTCGTGTCGGCCGGGCGAGGACGAGGGAGCAGGAGGAGACGTCCACTACGTGACTGTAGAGCAAGACCCGGACCAAAGTCCGGAGGGTTGTTTGTCTGCTTGTGCTGACGAAGGCAAGCCCCGGTTTAATCATTAACCCATCTGTTTACTTTCAGTCTTATGAATTTATGATTGCTATCATGTGCATTTACGTTCAGGAGTTGATTGAAACCCTAGTTGCATAATCCTTAAGTACCATTATCTTTTACTAGCACGTTAGGTCGCTAGTTGCTATGCTTTAAGGATGCGTACAAGTCGAGTGATGTTCGTCACTCGCGAGAGTAGGTTCTCCTTTTTTGGAATCACCTTATGTTTAAATGGATTGCTCATGTGGTAAGAGCATGGGATTTGGGTTCCCAATGGCTTTGTTGGTTAAGTGTTTGAAAGTACTAAACACTTGTCGGAAATGGGTATGATAAGCCTAGTACCTAATTGAGATGGTAAGGGGTTTTACTATAACTACTCTTAGGGTCGCGGCCCCGGGCTCGCCACCCAAGTTCATGCATGAGGCTGGGTGACCTTAGTGGCGTAGCCGAGATAAACCTTGTACTTAAGATCGTGAGCTATTATCCCCAAACCGAGGAATGACGGAACCGCCTTGTTGGTGAACTCTTAGTGAGGACACCTCCCGTGTGTTTAGGTCCACCTTGCAAGGTTTTGAAACAATCGATTGTCGGCCTCTCACCGTTATCTAAGACTACTTAATCTACTGTTCATGATATCCCTTATGATGGAATTTTGTGAGGATTATTACTTTGATTAATTGTTTGTACAACTATAATTGCAATAGTTGCTTACCTAGTAATGATTACTTCTAATAGATCATGAGCTAAAATGTGAAAGTAAGGATTCACTACTTTGAAGATAGACTTTCATCGGCCATGTGTCCTGTTGATTGAAACTAGTTTGGAAGAGTTGAGATCTTGTTCATGCAATTAAGTAATCAACTGATGAGGTGTGCAAAAGGATTTGAGCTGGTAGAGATATTAGAGATGGATGGCTATATAGCTCAAGCAGAGGCTGATCTCTGGATATTTTATTATACCAAGAATGCCCCAGGTGCGTCAAAGGATCTAATGAGGTTCTATTAATTATTATCCAGCATTAGCCGAAGTGTCCACCATGCACCAGCTACAAATATTGGAATTGAGCCGATTTGGCACAGATAATGCATCGGCTATTAATGGAAGAGTTGAGCAGATGGAGGGACAGTTCCGTCATTTTCCCATTTAAGGAAACTAATAAGAATTGGTTGACAATGCGGCATGGGCTGATTTATTGAATCTAAAAGAGGCAATTTGCATGCTGGTCACGAGGTTATGCTAAAAGACTGACGTGCTCAACGGCACACAAACTACCAATGTCCGTGACAATAAAATGACACCAAACTAATCCAATCCATGAGAATATATCGGTGCTAATCAATGAAAGGGAGCATTGATTTTAAAGAAGCGTAGTTTTGCAAATACAGGTTCTTGAGATCAATGTTTGAAGATCAACTCAAGTACACCTGATGCTCATATGTTGTGCCAATGATTCAAGATCCGATGCAACAGGAGGAACAAAGTTATCTTAATTCTTCATATTGGCCAAGATATTATAATGGATATTGGCCATGTATGTAAGGGCACCGCTGGAAGGTTTGAAGTATATCACGGAGCAGTTTGCGTCAATTAGAAGATAGAGGTTCTGAATTTACACAATTTCGAAGCATGAACCCTTCATACTCGGAAACTGGGGGTTTTGTGTTGACATCGTTTTTTAGCATGTGTCAAGACTGAAGTCAAAAGGGGGCAGATGAACAGATGTAGGACATGAGAGAGCATGTGTCGATGGATGGTGAAAGCAACACAAGCCTATTGAAGGCGGAAAAGGCTCAACTAATGGTCGGTGAATCTGTTGTGATATACAAAGCGATCAGTTATCGGTACGAATGGACAAAGCACTAACGTGAAGGTCAGCATACATCAGAAGCTCAGACATGCAAGAGGAATAATCAGTAATGACACAATCGGCTGATAGGATGGAATTCAGGCCAAAGTGATTCAGCCGATCGAGAAGCTCGTGCGTCCAATCCTAGACCTCAATTAAGTTGTGGCTAGGTATTAGGGGAATTAAGGAAATTGATCATGGCTACATGGTCAATGAAGCGAGCATGGCGGCCGACTGATTAATTAAGCAAAAACAGGACAGCCAGGACACTCACGATCGGCAGGGAAAATCGGCGGGAGACAATAGGCTGGCATAGAGTGGAAATGTTGATCGGCAAGAAACACATGAGAAATTTTGCATGTGCGTAAGGCTGCCACTTCCATAAAATGGAATCAAAGCGTTATCAGCTGACTGCAATAATGATTCGGCTGTTTGGAATAAATAATATTCCCCTAATCTACATGCCTTGGCCGAATCATGTATACAAGGAGATGGTGTAGAGTCCGGATCAACAGGAGTTAAGCATGATGTTGAATACTAGGCCGGCCTGAATAAAGGAGAAATGATAAAGAAAGCACATACTCCCTCCGGTTTGGTAAAGGAAGACGTTTAAGACAAATGACACGGTTTCCAAAGCGCAACTTTGACTTCCTATTTTTACAAAAATAATTATTAAAAATTAACATATGTATACTTTTATGAAAATATTTTAGAAGACAAATCCACTCATATAGTTTTTACATTTCCAAACTCAACAACTTAAAAGGTATTCATGATTTATATTCCCAATATTTAACTCAAATCTTGTCCAAAACATCTTATTTTGCCAAACCGGAGGGAGTACATGGTTACGTGACGCCAATAAATGAGTCCAAAATTGATCACACATCCGCGTGGTTCGTTCGCTGGCAGGACAGGGAAGAGTTTTTTTTAGATTAGGACATGGAAGAGCTTAACTAGCAAGGATACAAGGGAAATTAGAGTCCACGTATTTTAGTGTTTCCATTTGCTATTTAGGGGAGTTTGGGTCGGTTGATTGTGTAACCTGTCGGTGGTCTTTAATTAGGAAATTTTGAGCCCTTTTGGTTCTAGGAGTCTAAGGAGCCCATGAGATATGGGTACCCTTGGGTCCCCACCGATCGAGCTCACGGTGTCCCCGTCAAGTGGGTCCGACCTAATAGAAGACCCGCCGACTGTCGGTGGGCCAAACCGACCGGGTTGGCGGCCCGCACGACCTCTTGAAGACCTTCCGAAGTCCTAGAAGACCTAGTTCAAGACGACCACTAGACTTGACATACAAGACAAGACCTCGGTTGATTACGACCAAAGCGGATCGACGGGATTTGGCAAGATGTGTAACGTACACTTAGGTCTCCCGCGGTCGTAACCGACCAAGAGTCGGGACCGACCTCATCCGCTAACCAATATAAGGCGGATGAGGCGACCCTTGTACTAATACGCAATCATCAAACAATCTACACCGACAATCGGATGTAGGGTTTTACTCTCCGGAGGCCCGAACCGGTATAAAATCGCCTTTTCCTTGTGTCTCGTCGTAATTTTTGTGTGCTATGCTAGCATAACCATTGCGTTCTTAGCTCTCGATCTCCCTGCCGAACAACTAAACCACGGGGATTAACACCCCCGTAGGCTAACCGCATCCCACAATCGACGGTTGGCACGCCAAATAGGGGTGATCGCGAGCTCTTCGTGCGGCGTGATAGCGGTTCGCTCCGGAGATCATATTCAGCGACGACACGAAGGATATCTCCGCAGCGGCCAGCTCGCTGTCACCCTCCAATCTAATCGCAGGGTCCACGTGTTCGTTCAACAGACTGCGTGCCAAAGTTTTTCCGTGCCCACTCGACGATATACGGCGGTGTTCACGAGGTCCGGCTGCACCTGCATGCGGCCAGGAAGAATATATCTGCAAACATCAGGATCCGAGAAATTTGCATGGCCACGTGAAGATCTGCGGCAGCCGGCAGCGGGCGGCCGGCAGGCTTTCGTTTGCGCGTATCGAGTCCATGTCCAACACGTGCGTGCACTCGATCGTGGCAAATTACAAGCTCACACGTAAACAGGGAAAAATTTTCTTATTCCTTTTTTTTCTCCTTTAACACGTATGGGATTTCCTTTGTTCGTCCGGCAAGGTTTATACTAATAAACTATTTTCTTTTACGTGAGGCAATACATGGTCATCCATGTGGTCCCCTCGCCAAGCATCCATGAAGTGCATAGTTGTTGCTGCAGCCGGAGCCGCTGACCACCTCGACCTGCCAATTGTGAGCGCCAGCTTGTCGTCCGACTTGTTGCGTCGACAGGCTGCAGACCCCTGGTGACATGTTGCATCAACACAGACGAGACCGCCGACCTCCGACAGCCCACCACCGAAGAGGCCACCACCGACCTCTTCGGCGTATCTCGACAGGTCGACACGACTCCAGCTCGCGCCGACGGCCACCTCGACAGCTCGGCACGGCTTCAGCTCGCGTCGCCACCAACGACATCAACGATCTTCCACTTCGGCAAAGCAAAGTGTTATTTTCAATTTAATATCTTTGCAGCTTCAAATTTTTCGTCGATTGTCACGGATTTTCCGTGCCTCCGCGACCTTCGACGACTTGCTCTACATGTTTTTCCTGCTCTTCCGATCCCTCCCCCTCGACATGCTCGGTGGCTTGGCCTTGCCAACACGTAGGTCACTAGACACCGAGGTTCAAATTTTTTATCTTGTGCTATGTTCCCCTCCCCCTCGACATGCACGGGGTCTTGTCCATGCCAATCTAAGGGTCGCCGGACTCCGTGAGGTCCTACTTCTCCAATGTGTTCTTCTTTTAACTGCTTGACTCTCGTTATGAGTATTCGATGTTGTGTGGTTGCAAAACCTGAGTCCCAGGCTCCTCCCCATGCGTCGGCTACATCTAAGACTCACTGCTGAGCATTGTAGAGGGGTGAAACACTTTGCAGCTCCAGAGCTTTCGAGTCCGTGTAATGCGTGTTTGGCACGATAAGTGGAATGCCCATTTCAAAAGAAACATAGCACAAGAATATTTAGCTCCGGCTAGCATTGCTAATCAGCATGAACATATCTTAGTTCAAGCTATATTTTCATTATATTCGACAGATTGATACACCGACCTGGTGGTTATTTTATTTTGCAGGACCAGCTCTTTACTCCGGCATCGGCTTCGTCAGGTCGCAAGATCTCTGTCAAGCTCTGTCATTGCCTTCGGCAAACTTTCCTTCGGCTTTGTCGTCGTCTTCGTCAGGTCGTTAGACCTCCCTCCGGCTCCGTCGTCGCCTTCGTAAGGTCGCTAGACCTCCCTCCCGCTCTGTCGTCGTCTTCGTCAGTGTCGCCGGTGTCAGGTCGCTAGACCTTCCTCTACCTTTGTCATCATCTTCGACATGTCGCTAGACCTTCCCCCGGCTCTGTCGTCATCCTCGTCAGGTCGCCAGACCTCCCTGTAGCTCCGTTGTCCGCTTCTTCAAGACCAAGACCTCCCTCTGCCTCTAGCGTCACGTTCATCCTAGACCTCCCTCGGCTCTGTCGTCACATTCGTCAGGTCGCTAGAGCTCCCAACGGCTCCGTCGCCGCCTTCGTCAGGTCGCTAGAGCTCCCTACGGCTCCGTCGCCGCCTTCGTCAGGTCACTAGACATCCCCCCGGCTCCATCGTCGCCCTGTTAGGTCGCCAGAACTTCCTCTGGCTCCGTCGTCATCTTCGTTAGGTGGCTAGACCATCCTACGGCTTCATCGTTGTTAACGGATAAAGACGTATCCACCTACAATCCGCAAGCGTACAGACCTACACCTTTTTCATCACGGGATTCCCAAGGTTCTTGTCAATCCGCGGAGCAAGGGGATTACAAGCGTTTGATCTACCTCTACTCACAAACTACTCAAACCCCAACAATGATTAGACTAGAAAATGACTACACTACACTAGAGAGAATGATTAAGCTAACTAGATATGAAAGAGACACTTGCCCATGAGTCTACGATACTTGAACAAGCAACCGCTTTAAACATGAAAACCGATCTAATCTATCGGGGATTGTGACCACGGTTTCACCCTTTCCCCCCTGTACTGTCACTACGCGGAGGTATTCGTGACTAGATCTATGATGGACACGACGTATTGAATGGATCCAAGGGAGCATTGGAGCTCTACTTTCCTTTACGGCATGGTAGCTAACCTTAAGCATTAAAACATATTCAACACATGATGACAGATAGAAGTTCCAACAAGGTAGCGATTACATCTCAAGATCGACTACAACCTAGGGACAAATGAGAAGATTACCCCATCAAGGTGCTAGACATAGCACCGTTGATCATGGTGACGCTTCCAATAGTGTCTTCCTTCTTCTCCACTTGTGGGTGCTTCCTTCGAGATGGGCGATCCTCCTCCGGAGATCTCCCTCCTCTCTCTATATCTTGTGGATGGCCTCTCAGTGCGAATGGCTCTCTCTCCTGCGAAGGTGCCTCCAGGACTTTAGGGTTGAAGATCCTTCAGGTACAAGGAAAGGGGGGCCGAACCGACCCCCAGAGTGGTCATTGGCCCGGTTCGGTCGCCCCTTTGCCCCGTGGGTCCTCAGGTGATTATGCACTTTGCCCCTTCCATTTGCAAGATTATGACGATGTCATTCTCGTGTCCAAGATGGAGGTTCTCCGTGCATGAAGTTCGGTGTTTTACACTTCAATCCCCGAGGATGTTCCTTTGTAGCACTTCGGTCCTTGCCACAATTGGGAGTGATTTCATCAAGCTCATGAACACGAACAAGACTCCGTAAATCCTCCTTTGAACTTGTTGTGAATCCGTCCTTTATGTCCATGTTTTCCTGCATAAACACAACACTTCCAAATGCATGCATATAGATGAACTTGTTATATGATTAGTGTGCCTAGTTGCGGGTTAGTTCCATAATCAAATCCAAACCAAAGTGTAATGAACATGTTTGGTGTACCAAAATACACCGTCAACATCTGCCCCATGCTTAGATCTTGCTCGTCCTCAAGCAAGTACTCGCAAAAGAACTTTGTCCAAGGTGTTATAATCATTTTACGCTAAATCCTTCTTCACAAGTTAGTTAATCTTTTATCTTTAATACATAAACATAAAGTAATGATAATCATACATAAACATGGGCATTTAGAATCTCTACCACGTCAAGATTTACCCCACAACACAAAATCTTCACTCGAGGCCTTCAATCTCAGCCATGCCTACTTCTTTACTTCCATTGCAGGGTTTTTATGATTTTCAAAAATAAAATTCCAGCAACAAGTGTTAGATAAAAACCTTTCGCCAAGCTCTCTCATGTCACTCATATAAAGTGGCTATCCTAAACAAGTTTTATAAAACTCCCACCTCCCCATAAGTCTCTCATATAACATGCAAAGTGGAGGTATAGGTATGGCTTGCACAATCAACACAAGTATTGTCAAACTAAGAACTTCCTCTAATGGTTGTTCACTTTCAAAGCCAATGATCATGATAACTAATCCATATGTGGGGATATCAAGGATGAGAAGATATGGAATGGTAGACATGTGCAAGGGCAAAAGAAAATTATGACTACGAGGCACCGATGACGTCCTCGTTGTCGGATTGCACATGGTTGGAAAAAGAATGAAAGTTTCGTCTCTCAACAACGTGACATCCTTCCTTGCACTTTATTTTTTTTCTTTTCACTTGATTCATCCCTCTCATACCTTTCTTGCCGGTCCTCTTCTCTCTTTTTCTTCTTTTTCAATCACTCTCTTTCATGCTCTCATACACATTTTTTTCTTTACTTTTATATTTTTCTTTCTTTCTTTTCCATACACATATTTTTCTCTTTACTTTTCCTTCTCTTGACATCTTATTCTCTCTGTTAAAAGCTCTCAACTCCTCTCTTTCTTGCATAAACACAATCTGAAATTTAAAATAAACCATGCTAGAAACGAGACAAAACTTTGAGAGTAGGTTGTGTTCAAGGAATGTGGTGTACAAAATAGATGTATAGGGTTGGGTATGGAATTCGGCGATGTACGGGATTTCGATGTGAAAGTCACGTTACCCAATGCGTGACGAGGCTAGCAACAAAAGATAAGCACAAGGACATGATCATTGCTTGAAATTAAAACTCCCAAGAGAGAAGGATCCTAGCCTAACTCATAGTGCTAATTGCACTTATGGTGGAGCAAAAAATAAGTTTGGCTTTGTATAGTATTTTTTCTTAGTCTCAACTTGGAAAAAGAGGATTTTCTAACATTTATCACAAGGGTTTTTAGATAATTTTCATAATTGAATTCCTCAAACTTTTAGCATCGAACGTAGCACAACCAAAATGTAAAGCTCTAGATCGAAGTATGGTGTGGGTACTTTTAGAGGTACCAACTCCACTAATCACCATGGTAAACGTTTTTCAAACCACACACTTATGTTCATATATCAAAAACTATAGACGAACAAACGAGTAAATCAAAATAAGCATCACACATGACACAACACAAAATCTAAAGGACTTTTTTATTTGATTTTCTTTGACGCAACACTAAATTAAGACACTTCAAACTTGCAAAAATTTAAAAGCACACTCAAAAACTAAAGGCTTTTAAACTCTAAAACTCTCTCGAAAACTAAACTCTCTCAAAGACTAAACTGAACCAATCTAAACTTGAAGGTAAAGGCTAGCTAGCTAGCTCTCCCCCACGCTAAAATCATACGATGTCCTCGTCGTATCTTACAAAAATCCTAAGGGAGAAAACTAAACCTAGTGATACTTTCCGCAACTATTGCACCACTTGCCCACCATGCTGAATAACTTGCGCACGTTGCGATTCAGGAACTTGTAGTCGTCTTCGACCACGTGCTCCAAATCCTCCATGCGTTGCCTCATCGCCACCATGGCCAAGAAACATTCGTCGACCGATGCGTAGAGCTCTGAGATGGAGTGACGGCAAGCCGCATAACACATCAGATGCATCCCGAAAGGGTCGTCATCACCAGGGTCTCCGCCGTCGTCGCCGCCGTTGTCGCCATCATCACCGTCGTCGTCGCCGTTATCATTACCGCCGCCATTGGGGCCTTCGGGAGTCTTCTTCTTGGGCACCTCTTCCCAATAGTACAAATCATTGTCTTCCCTTCCGGCGGCCACCCATGAACTTGGGCTACGATCATCAGAATAGTCGCTACCCCCATAGTCTTCAGGCTCGGGCGACACCTCCTTGTAATCCTTCCGCTTCATGCCTCGGATGCGCGCCGACCTTCAAACGGGAGTAGGGACCTTCTCCTCTTTGACGGGGTTGCGAGATGCGATCGCTCCGGTCGAAACACGCCCTCCGCAGCGGATGCGGGTGGTCCTCTTGATCTCCACGGGTAGCTTGCGCTCGCATCGCTTCACCTCCTCCATCGATAGGTCCTTGGCGCCTTGCTTCGACTCTATGCTCTTCGGGGACACCATGGCTGCTGCGTGGGTGAAAAAGAATGCCAGATGGGATGGATTCCCGAGCTCCCAATTCGTCCAAATAAATAGTCCGAAAAGGAATACTCTAGAAATCGCATTTTCCTTATTCAAACTTCCCTTAAAATTTTCTGACCAAAGAAGGAAGTTGAAAAGGAGCATTCCGGGGAAAAATCTGGGCGAACCGCCGCCGGGCCCCCCTTGGGCCGGTCGGACCGGGCTGGCTAGCCCACCCTGTTCCGGGGGTCGGTCCCATCCCGTCTCCCGTGTACCGCCCTTTTTCGCATTCTTAGCCCATGAGAAAAAGTTGGCCCAGTAAATCTTCATGAGAAACTCCAGAAAATAAAAGAAAAACTATTTACACAAATACACACCTTGTATTACGTCCTAGGCTGGACGTTCAGGCTCTTCTTCCATGGTGAAGACATCAATATGGTGAAGGGGCACAACGTCGGGTTCATAGTAAACCTTAAGCCGTTGACCATTCACCTTGAATTGATCACCTTTTACATCCATAATGGTTACCGCTCTGTTCGAGAGCACCGAATGAACAATGTAAGGTCCGTCCCACTTGCTTCTCAATTTCCCCTTTCCGAAGGTTCTAAACCTCGAATTATAGAGGAGGACCTTATCTCATTCTTTAAACTCTTTCTTCTTCAACCTTTTGTCATACAACCATTTAATTCTCTCTTTGTATATGCTTGCATTCTCGTATGCTTTCAACCTCATAACCTCTAGCTCGCTTATTTGAATTCTTCGCTTTACCATCGCGGCATCGAGATCAAGGTTCATCTCTTTGATCGCCCAATAGGCTTTATGTTCCAACTCAACCGGAAGGTGGCAATCTTTTCCTTAGACGAATTGATAAGGGGTCATACCTATCGGTGTCTTGAACTCCGTTCAATACGCCCACAAAGCTCCGTCTAATTTCTTTGACCAATCCTTGCCTCCCTTCTCTATGGGTTTTTTGAGAATGATTTTTAATTGCCTATTCGATGTTTCCGTTTATCCGTTGGTTTGTGGGTGGTAGGCCGTAGAGACCCTATGTTCAATTCCCAACTTGGACAAGGACTTTTTGAAATTCTTCTCGGTGAAGTGAGTTCCTCCATCGCTTATCAAGATTCTCGGTGTACCGAAACGAGGAAAAGTCATGCTCTTGATCATTGCAATGGACTCCTCCATGGAAGCTTTACAACATGGCATAGCCTCTACCCACTTCTCTACCTCTAAAAAAATAGTAAGGGCAACGTCACCTTGCGATGGTTCTACCCCTATGATGGTTCTGAACCAATGCCCTGCATGCCGACTGGTGGCCCCACCCCTCCCTCTCTCCCTTTGCGCTCCGTCATCCTTCACCTGGTGCGCAACTGAGGGAGCCGAGATCGCAGCGGGGAGGAGGTAGCAAGCGGGGAAGGGACACTAGGCCAGGCTCGCGGCGGTAGCCCAGCCTGCGTCCCTGCGCCCGCCACCATAAGATCCGCCTGAGCTTGAGAGGGAGCTTCCGAGCAGCCTGTTCACCGTCGGGATGGAGAAGAGGTGCGTCGCGCCCACAAGAGGAGAAAGGTCGCCACACCTCAAGGAGGACCGCGCGTGCCTCCGTGGCTGGGGCAGTTGCGACTGCGTCGACCCCGTCCTCCTCCCCGCAGTCCACTACCCTAGACCCCGCGTCTTCGTTCCTGACGCCGGGGGCAGGGGGCGGACGATGCTGGATGTTGGGTTGTACAGATCCCGTGCGGGGCATTTCGCCAAATCCAGCCCCACTGACCTGTTTAGGAGCTCATTGGCGCTCGAGGTATAGAGCAGACCGGTGGAAAATTGATGCAGAGGAGGACGACGGATGACGAGGAGAATCCCAGGGCCGATGGAGCCAACGCCGACGACGAGCGGCCGCTAAAGGCGATGCAGAGGAGGTCAGTCAGTCGCAGACGGAGACATCGAGGAGGTTGGGCGGCTGTCGGATGGCGGGACTGAGCTCCCCTGCGGCCGCAGCTCGGGTCCGCGCAGAGCTCGTCGCATCTGAGGCGCTGGATGGAGGGGCAAGTTCCCCCCGGGCGGCGCAGCTAGGGCCCCAGCCCGGCGGCGAGCTCCCCCAGGCGGAGCGGTCCGTGGCCACCTGCTAGCTACTGCTCTTGCCTCTTGAGATGTTCAAAAAAGCTGCTGCTCTTGCCTGCGACTCCACTTGCTAGCTGCTGCTCTTGGGATCCCCTGCTGTCGCCGATGGCAACGAGGGAGAGGGAGAGAATAAAGACGAGAGAGAGACGGGAAAAACTGTAAAAGAGATAAGAGTCACGAGCTGGTCCTAGCTGTGTTCGGCTGCCCTTGTTGCCGCATGGAAAGGATAAGATTTTTTTTAATGTGGTCGTTTCATTGGTTTCCTTTTCGTTGTATCTCCATATAATTCAATCTTTCCTAATGTCATCATGAATCACTTGCAAATGTCTAATGCCATGGATCACTTGCAAATGTTGCAGATAGTTTTAAAATATAATTTCAGCCTATTAGTTGTCAAATAGATAATTATCGTGTTGTTTGCAGGCCTACCAGCCAATGGAAAGATTGATTTTTTTAAAAAAAATGCAATTATGTGGTAAGACTTATCTTTGATACATTTTCTAATTTTCCACACCAGGGTACACAAAATGTTATTTATAGTTGATCCTAACTACATATAAAGTATTAAATAGTTTAGAGACGGATGCTCTATCTCCGGGTTGTATGAACTGTATATATATCTATCTAGATGATAAATTCAAGGTTCTACAAACATCGGGTTGACTGTGGGTTGTACATGCCCTAATAACCAAAATATAAGTTTATCAAATTACTGATTACCCCTTGAACATTAATTTATTATTGCAATTACAAGTTTAAACAACAATTACTATAGAAAAATGTATAAAAAAGATGACCTTGCATCAATTTTATTGCACTACCAATGACTGCAATCTTCGGCGGGCCGAACGGAGGCACCCCGGCTGCCTCGCAAACTAATTCGCGAGGACCTCCGACGCGGCCAGGGTAGCAGCAGGTGCGTATGGCCTTGGCGGCCTGCCCTTCTTCTCCGGCGCCGGTGGCCCGGAGGGAGCCCCGACTACCTCGCCATCTAATTCCTAACGACCTCTGACGTGGCGTGGGTAGTAGGTGCGCGCGGCCTTGGCAGCCTGCCCTTCTTCTCCCGCGTCGGCAGCTCGGAGGGAGGCGCCCCGACTGCCTTGCCATCTTCTCGCACGCGTACTCGTCGTCTACCCTTCTTCCCCGCGTCGGCGGCTCAGATGGAAGTGCTGCGCCGCACCAAGGCCGAGCTTCACCGCCTAGCGTGCAGAAATCGAGCCTCGCCAGAGGCGATCCAAGGTCATGAGTTACCTGCCTCATCGCCGTTTCGGGGGAATCACCTGCCGCGGCGGCCCCGCGCCCGCTTTTGCCGGCTACACCTCTCCCGACCGTGCTCTCGCCTGCCACACCATGCCGCTCTCGTCGGCCTCTACCCCGCACTTGTTTGCCGTGTACACAAGGAAGGAGAGGGACACGTGCCTACCTAGCTAATTTGTATGGGTAAAGTTGTCATTTCACAACCCAAACTGACACCGTTATGTCCTTCTAACAGAATAATGGCAAAGTCAATCTTCAGTTTGGAAAACCAAGGATAAAATCACCATTTACTACCAAAGTAGGGGTAGAAACATCAAAACCCCCTATTTTTATTGTTACTTATCATATATGAATTTGTTGAAGAATTTAATTCAGGGCTTATTCAATTACAGATCATAGTAGAAATTAGAAACATCATGCTAGAACTTAGATGTGTGATTTATCTTTATTGGAACACATTGGAAACTTTCACAGGATAATTCTGAAGTAAGATCTCAAATTCATATAGATGTCTGTTTTGCACTTTAGAAGACTACTCTTCTAGAATATAATTTGTTATCTAAATTAAATTTAATTGAACCGATAAATTTAAAATGCTAAATAAATATATTTGCATTTTATTAATTTTTAAGCCCGTAGCAACGCACGGGCATAAACCTAGTGGATACATAATCAACCATGACTAGGATATGCTCATACAAATTAGCCCCATGAACCTAGTGAGTTTTTGAATGGCCCCATGAAGTCTATTCCCCACACATCAAATAAATCGATTTGTAGATTATATCTCAAGGGCATAGAATTTCTTTGAGATATGTTTCTAGTTCTTTGGTATTTGGGGCATGATGCAACATATCTTTTAGTATCTTCATGCATCTCCGGCCAATAGAATCCGCTAGACCATACTTTTGCTTGGGTCCTAAAATGGCTATAGTGTCCACCGTACTCCACCGAATGGCACTTTCTCAAAATTTCTAGCCTCTCTTCTCTTCGCACACATCTTCTCATGACTCCATCATTACCAAGTTTGAAGAGGTAAGGTGCATCCCAAAGGTATTTTTGACTTTCGGAGATTATCCTCCTTTGGGAGTTTCTATATAGATGGTCAAGAGGTATCTTTCGAATTGCTCGAATGATATCGATCATCCAAGTGTCGTTATCGAGCACTCGGTAGAGGTGGTCGTCTCTCATTTTGTATTCTATGGGCTCTTTATCATCTTGTCCACGATTCATCCTAGACAAATGATCGGCCACAACAATCTCCACCCCCTTCTTATCATGAATTTCAACATCGAACTCTTGGAGAAGAAGGATCCAACGGATCAACCGTGGTTTAGCATCCTTCTTAGCCAAGAGATACTTGATGGCCGCGTGATCGGTGTAAACAATGACCTTTGAGTTCACGATGTAAGATCTGAATTTTCAAAGGTGAATACCACTACTAGAAATTCTTTCTCCGTAGTGGCATAATTTAATTGTGCCTCATTAAGAGTTTTACTAGCGTAGTAAACGGAGTTAACACAACGTTTCTTTCTTTGACCCGAAACTGCGCCTACGGCGTAGTCACTTGCATCACACATGATCTCGAAAGGTTGGCTCCAATCCGGAGGTTGAATAATGGGAGCACTCACCAACGCACTTTTCAAGGCCCGGAATGCCGCTAGGCACTTCTCATCGAAGTCAAAAGCCACATCCTTTTGAAGGAGATGCATTATGAGCTTAGTGATCTTTGAGAAATCCTTAATAAATCTTCTATAGAATCCAGCGTGGCCGAGAAAGCTCCTCAGAGACTTAACATCCGTCGGAGATGGGAGTTTCTCAACCATCTCTACCTTAGCCTTGTCCACTTCAATGCCTCTCTCCGATATAACATGTCCGAGCACTATGCCTTGCTCAACCATGAAGTGGCACTTTTCCCAATTTAACACCAAGTCTACCTCCACACACCTCGTGAGGACCTTATCCTAGTTTGCCAAGAAATCCACGAATGTCTTCCCATAAACAGAAACATCATCCATGAACACCTCTACAATTTCTTCGATGAATTCCGAGAATACGGCCATCATGCAACGTTGAAAAGAGGCTAGAGCGTTGCATAGACCGAAGGGCATCCTTCTATATGCAAACGTTCCATAAGGGCATGTAAACGCTGTTTTGTGTTGATCATCCAGGTGAATGGGAAATTGCATGAACCCGGGGTACCCATCGAGAAAGCAAAAATAAGCGTGGTTCGCTAATCTCTCGAGCATCTCGTCAATGAACGGTAGGGGGAAGTGATCTTTCTTCGTTGCTTTGCTTGGCTTTCGATAATCGATACACATCGGCCACTCGGTCATGGTTCTTTGTGGTATCAACTCATTCTTCTCATTCTTCACCACGGTTAAACCTCTTTTCCTCGGTACACAATGTACCAGGCTCACCCAATCGCTATGCGGAACCGGGTAGATGATTCCAGCATCAAGTAGCTTGATGACCTCTTTTTTTACTACTTCTCGCATGGCATGAGTTAGCCTCCTTTGGTGGTCCACTACAGGCTTACATTGGTCTTCCATAGGTACGCGATGAGTGCAAAAGACTGGGCTAAGACCTGTGAGATCATTGATCGAATATCCAAACACCTTCCTATGTTTTTTCAATAAATCAGCAACTTCTCATTTTCTTCGGGACTCAACTCGTCACTCACAATGACTAGATAAGTCTTATCTGGGCCCAAAAATCCGTACTTTAATCCTTTGGGCAAAGGTAGACATTAAACCTTTGCCCAAGTACTTTAATGCGGAAGAGCCGGAATACACTTCTTCATCCTTGAATTGTATTCCGGCTCTTCCGCTAGTCTTGTTTCCCAATCTCTTCGCATGGTTGCCGCTTTACTAATTTTTTTAGAAGTTGAGCGGCTTCCGTGAGTGTTTTCTCCATAAGATCCCCACCTGCACACATTTGGATGTGTTGCATGCAACTAGGGGTTAGGGAAAAGAAAAAGGTATGCAAGAGTACGTCACTGAAGAAGCCGAGTCTTGGTCCTTTGTTGACGGTTGATAGTTGTATCAAATTTCGTTTATGACTTGCAAGTGAACAAGTCTCCCGTCGTAGTCAAGGGACCCTTCTTCCCTCGAGTGGTGAACCCAAGGTATCGAATCCGTGGAACAATGTGCAACACAAAGATTCAATCTAGTAAAGCAAGGTAAAGCTATCTATTGAAGAATCAAATTGCATCTAATCTAAGATATCATAAGGAAAACGAATCTAATCTAATCTACTAAAGAGGTAGCAAGAGAAAGCAAGAGATAACCGATCTATAGAGTCTAGATCATGCTTATGTTGTTGCTCCAAACAAGATAGATGAAGATAGAAAAGCGAATCTCATTAAAAGCATCTTTGAATCATGGCCTTCCATCCGACTCCGAAAACGCCCGCCTTTCGGAACCCCCGTTCTGTCACAACGTATCCCTACTCATGCGGCTAGTCTAGGGCGAGTTCTATAGAAGAAGTTGAAATCACTTGGCCGGTCCGGTTTGCACCTCTAGCCACCGCGGCTACAAGAGCATCCTAAGTAATCTAGCTGCAAACTAGATCGTAGAAGAAGCAAAACAAAGAAGAAAACAAAATCATCGAGAAGGCACTTGATCGCTAGAAATTGAATTCACTTACAAACTTCACCATGAATGATTACATGAACAAGATCACCACCGGGGCCCTCCCTCGATCTTGAACCTCGCTCTGAAGCTCCGACGTGGTCTTCCATGCAAGGTTCCCATGTCGGCTAGGGAAACCCTAGACAACTAGCACGACCCTCATCTCCGAGATGGTGTCCCTCAAGCTTCTCGGCTCCTCGAGAGCGGATTACGAATTGGTTGATGCGTGGCTCTCGGTCAGGTGGCTATAAATAGCCAGAGATGCAACTAGGTCAAAGGGGAGGCCGATTGGGCCCCGAAACGGCCTGGGCCGGGCGGCCTGGGCCAACCGGCCTGGGCCCAATTCGGCCCAGCTCGTGGCCTGCTTCGCCCGGTGTTGCTTCCCGTGTCTTCTAGATGCTCTCCTCTTTTGCATGTGGGCCCTTGACGTCGGTTTCTCTCCGAATTGGACGAAGCTCCTTGTCTTGCAAGATTCAGCACTTTTCTGGCTAGGTCCTCGGAGTTTATCATATTCTCGGGCTTGGTCCTTGGGCTCTTGGAGTCATGTTCACTTCATTGCTTGACTTGTACCGGGCTTTCAAGGTCTTGTCATGAGGTGCTTAAGGAACTTATCCCGGAAGTCTTGCTTTGAACGTTAAAACCCTGCGTAAACACTTAACTCCAAAACCGACATGCACAAGTGAACTTGTTATACCATGGGGGTTAGTACCAATGGATAAGATACAAAAGTCATGCCATCACCGAAGGTAAACTCATGGCTAGGTTGACAGATTTTCACCGTCAACAGCTCCCCCATGCTTAAACCTTGCTCGTCCTCGAGTAAGCCTTCGATGGATATCATCGTTGCCCTTCATTGTTTAAACCTTGCACTTGATCATACATGAAAAAACATAATGCTCTCAAAAGTTTAATTCGTTAAAGTTCCATAATGTACTTGCCTTCATCCCTATGGAGGGTAGATATTTAATTAGGCTTATCCCACAAGTATTAGCATGCTCCCAAAATAAAGAACAAGATGAAAAAGGGCTAAACCAAGTTCAGAAATTTAAACCACCTTGCATCTTGCTCATGAACTCTCATCTCATCTTTGTCTCTCAAGCCTATTTATTCTACTCCTTTCCCTCTCATAACACACATATATGTGGTAGTCTTTATATGGAGCTTTTTGGGAAAGTTTAGTCCTACCAAGATATTATAAATGGGATGTTGTCAAAACAAGACAAGCTTCTCATGGTCTCACTGAGACTCGTCAAAAAGGTCATTGGAAAATGATGTTAAATCAAGGAGGGGAAAGAGAAAAATACACACGCTTGAGATAGGTGGACATGTGCAAATGGCAAAAGTGATCCCGAGGCACAAAGGAAGTCCTCGTTATCGGATTGCACATGGTTGGAAAATGAGAATGGATCTTTTAATCTTGAAGCTTTGAATTTCCTCATGCACTTTAGAGAACCGGGGAGATCACTTTACACATACTCATATTTTTTTTCTTTCTTCTCTTCTTTCTTTCTTTCTTTCTTTCTTTCTTTTTCTCATTCATTCATTTTTTCTTTCTCTTACTTTTTGTCATACATTCGGTCACGAGACTTTCACCTTGGAGTTTTGATTTTTTTTAATTTACACCCTTTTGAATTTTTTTAATTTCCCCCCTTTGAACTCTAAAATTGCACCGTACCTACCTCCTCCCCCATGCTTAGACGTTGCTCGTCTCGAGCAAAGAGGCGATAAATAAGGTAGGTACCGAAAATATTTTTCCTTGGAGAGATACTTAAATTCTTCAATGTCGGCACCGTCTTGCGATCTTCCTTGAATTGATGATCCATTCTCAATGATAGGTTGTGGTCAAGGAGGTAAACACAAAATATGATATTTGGTTTTAAGGTTGGATATCCGGCGAGGTTTGTGAGATCTCCGATGTGGGGATACACAATGCACGGATAAAAAGGCTAGCAAAAAGATAGATACGCAAAAACGGAATGGCCAGCTTCTTAGTCTCGGGCCAAAGAAATCAAGGCCTGAAATAACTCACCCAAAAATAAATCTTGTATACTAAGTTTTTGCACTCAAATATTTATATGGCTCTGGATAGGTAGAGCAACACGCAAGTGGTGTTTATGACTATGTTAGCTTTACATTTAAGAACAAAAATAAATCATCTTTAATCCATCTAAAACTTGAGAGCACATAAAACACTATGGGTCTTTATTTTTATCATAACCTCCGCTAAAGATTAAGCTAATATTTAGATAATTTCAGATTTGTATTTTTAAGAGAGCACTAGGTTAAACATGCATAAATCAATTACGAAGATAAACAAAGTGGCAATTATAATCATATAATATCATGGCACAAACTTTGTAACTTTACTAATGGTAAAAACTTAATGGTGAATTTATTCATGATGAAAATAAATACTAACACACATGCTGAAAATAAAAGTGAGAACTAAACATTAAAGTAAAGCTGAAAATACTACGCATACATAGGCGCATACAAGCTGAAAAATTAAAGAAAAGGGGGTAAAGGAAAGATAGCTAAAGCTCCTCCTCTCTCTAATCTTCCGTCGGTGGTTGATATTGATAGTCTTGGTTGTTGTACCCCTTACTCATAATAGGAATGCACTACTCCTCCTATGAATTGTCCGACGGTGCTAGGTGAAGGTGTCAAAGCTCATAAGAGATGTTTGCATCTCCTTCACCCATTTAGTTTGCATTGGTTTGGATGACTGCAATAATTTGAATGTTTCTTGCAGCGTATCCTCCAATGGTGGCCACATTTTGTTGTGGTTGAGGAAGATGTGCAAATGGCTCCGCAAAGGCTACGTTGGGCAGCACAAGATGGTGGGGGCATGGCTGCACCACTCCCCCATGCTTGCATTGGTACATCACCGTAGCAACTCGGCGGTGCTGGAGTTCCTCCAAATGGTGGCACATAATTTTGTTGCGCACCTCCTTCTTGGGACGGGAAGAACCTTCTCCTATAATCCTTTATATTTTTTTTTCCGCCGGCACAAGAAGTCCTTCCTCTAACCAATCTTCTTTCCCCTCAAGAAAAAGTCTTAATCTTCCATCCGATAGGGGCAAATTTACTTTGGCCACTTTGAAGCCTCCTCTCTCATCTTTTAAATCTTAAGGAAGTCCGGGTAGGAGATGCTTCGGGTTCCTTATAATACCCAGTCTCAAAGAGATAGCCAACATAGAGAGGTAACTTCCCGAACCAATATCTCCGAACTCGATGTTGCTACACAACACCACCGGTTGATCATGAGGTAAGAGAGGTCGATTGGCCACTTGGCAATCAAAGCCGAGTAAAGCCAATTCAACTCCGTGTTGGTTATCTTTGTCTCTCTCATTCTCCCCAAAATCCTTTTGCACATCCATGAGTGAAACACTTGGATGATGGGGTTCTGGTTAGTATTTCTTCGTTGATGGTCTTCTCCCGCGATCATACTTCAAAAACCCTCTCATGTGCCTTCATGCACATCCACTTGTTCCGGAGCTCCCTTTTGAAAATAGGAGATACTCGCCCATGGGTCTACGATACTAGAACATGCAATTGTTTCGAACATGAAAACCAATCTAATCTATCGGGGGTTGTGACCATGATTTCGCCCTTTCCCTCCTCTCGTACTCACGCGAAGGTACTCATGACTAGACCTATGATGAACACAATGTGTTGAATGGATCCAAGGAAGGATTAGAGCCCTTACTTCCTTCACGGCATGGTAGCTAACCTTAAGCATTAAAGTATTTTCAACACAAGATGATAGATAGATAATCCAACAAAGTGTGATTACATCTCAAGATCGATTGCAACCCATGGATGAAAGGAGATTACCCCATCAAGGTGCTAGAAATAGCACCGTTGATCAAGGTTACCCTTCCAACGGTGTCTTCCTTCTTCTCCACTTGTGGGCTCCCTCCAAACGGATTGAGAGACTCAACACTCCTTCATCAAGGGTATGCGCCATGGTCATGAAAATTTCCTAGGCGAATTCCTTGTGGGTGTTTGCCGACACTCCGTTATAGAATTGCACCGGTGTCCCGTATGAAACCCAATATGTGGAGAGCTTGGTCGTCGATGTTGACGTTCGCTACAAGCCTCTACTTAAGGCGAGCGAGCGTGTTCTCCTCCTCCTCCGTCATGATGACATACCCCTCGGAATACCGCGGAGCATATGGAGGTGGAGCGGATGATCGTGTCAAGTGGCGAGGTTGGACGGGTGGCTCCTCCATATGTTATTGAAGTTTGGTAAACCTCATAAACATGTGGTCCTCATGCCACCAAGGAGAAGAGTGGTTCCTCCTCGGTGGTGTCGTGTCCTCCTCCATACTCCGAGGAGACTCGGAAACCGAGTGCCTCCTCGAAGAGGTTGTCGATGATGGCTTAGACGACGATGATCCCTTCCTGTTTTGGTGAAAAGGCTTGTAGTTTTCTTCCATGATTGCAGCGCTCTCCCTCACAAATATATGTCCGGGGTTTTCACCCGGTAACAAGGTACACAAATATTATTTTGGAGTCTGGACTTTGAGTGGATTAAGGATGTGATTTGTTGCACGAAACAAACGCGGTGGATGGCTAAGTCTAAGGTGGTTCCGGCCTACAAACTAGAGCACACGAACAAAGAGCTGGATGGGAGACTTACCTCTCTCCTCCTCTTGGCTCGGTTCTTCTCTAGTGCATTTGTTGCTTCGTAACCGCGTGCACCTTCCAAACGTTCCCTTCCACTCCTTCGCTTGCATTATTGCTCCTTCCACTTGATGTTTTCGCTTGATTCACTTCCATACTCCCTTGCCTCACATGCATCCATGATATTCCTACAAAACAAGGCCTTGGCTGCCCCCCCATGCTTGTACTTTGCATGTGGTTTGATAAAAGATATTGGAGGGGCATCCCGTGATGTATCATGGTGCATGTATGGTTAGGTTTACTAGATTGCCTCCCTCTAAGCATGTTTTAAGGTTGAGCACTCCTCTAATTTCGAAATTTAAAAATATTTTTTAGAGCCATGCAAGAACTCAAGAATAAATTTAGAGATGTTTTTAAACCATTAAAAACAAATGTAAGTCGAAAATATTTTCCAACTACGTTGATATCGGTCTCACCGGTATAGTTTACCTTCATTGGTTGAGAGCAAACTTTTCCCGGCTTGATCATGGGGGCATAGGTTTAGGTTGTAATTTTGATTAGATAATAGAGATTTTGAATAAAATAAAATTAGATGAGGCTTAGAAAAATTCTAATCTTAGAGAAAGCAAGGATAAGGATTTTTAAACCAACCAAAAGTTTAGTTTCTAGGTTCACGCGAGTCCTACCACGTGCTGAAATTTAGTTAACACCTAGGTATAAGTCCTGGCTCTACTCGTGTGTTTTTAGCATGAAAAAGTAAGTCAATCACAGCACCAT
Source organism: Cenchrus americanus (assembly GCA_947561735.1). Lineage (NCBI taxonomy): Eukaryota > Viridiplantae > Streptophyta > Magnoliopsida > Poales > Poaceae > Cenchrus > Cenchrus americanus. The sequence continues at coordinate 142,941,439 of OX387240.1, forward strand.
AATGAGGGTGAAGGGTTGAGCTAGGTTCTGAAATTATTTGGTTGTGGTTTCTCGAAAAAGAACGAACAAACACATAGGAGGGTTCATGCAAAGGGTTTATGACAAAGCAATATTCAACCAAGAATTATGTCTCTAACATTGTTCAACCATTCTAAGTCTAATGTTTTGCGTAGTAAAATTCAAAAACTAAATTATTAAAAAGACTTGAAAAAACTAGAATCGGGTTGTCCTCCCGGTAGCTTATTCTTGACTCAACGAAACGGGTTGCCTCCCGCCTAGCGCTTCATTTATAGTCCATGGCTAGACTTCTTCACTTGATTACTCCGGTTAACGCTCTTTGCGGGCATTGCAATCTTGGGTACCCACTTCCGCACCATCTTGGGCACGGGCTTCTTCTTTGGCTTAGTTAATTTTTTTGGTCTTCCCAGGCTGGCTTTGTCCTTCGGTCTTGACGGATGCAACAACTTCCTTCATGTAGTGGCTCGGTATCTCAAACTCCGGTCCTTCGGTCGTGATCTTCATGGTCTCCTAGTGTGATCCTCCATCTCTCCCGAATGAGTTTGAGTAGCCTTCGCCGTCTTGAGACCTTGGAGTTGTCTCGGATATTCTTCTTTGTTACCCATCGGGCGCCCGACAAGTTGTCCCACTTGCGTCTAGCATCTTCATCACGATGAACACTTCACGTATAGAGCTTCTGACCTCCGTCACCTTGCCATCTAAATTCTTCAATATTTTCTCCATAGCCTCGAACTTAGTGACGGCGTCCTTGGACACGGTCGTACTCCACACACTCCTTGCACGTCGATCTTGCTTCGGCGGCCTTTAGGTGTTGAGCTTCTTTCTCCATCTCCATCTTCTCCATCCTCCTCTTAAGTAAACCGACATGCCACTCAAGGAATCCGGCTCGTATGCATTCAGCTCTCGCAATTGTCATGCAGATAGTTGAGACCTTGATCTTGAACGGACTCCCGTCGTCTTGAAGGTTTATGATAGGTAGATCAACAATGTTCGGGGTGCATAGCTCGATCTCGCGCTCCGGTGGTTGAGGTTGATCTTCCTTTGGACTTGGAGGTGGTGATTCCTTGGAGATTTCGATGGTCCTTCGACTTTGGCTTTTGAATCTAGGGTTTCCAACCCTTTATCTTGTGTTGCACGTCTCCTTTGCCTGTAAAGTTTTCCTGGATCATCCACAAAAAAGTTTGGGTTTCTTGGAGAGGTAGCCAACCATCTCCGGTTAGGGTTAGCAATAAAACAAAAATATAACAAAAGAAAAATTAGGGTTAATCAAAACTATATTAGATTGACTTTTTTTCTTTTTGGGGATGATCAAACATAAGAGATGCAAAAGAAAATCAAAAGAAAAACTGAAAGATAAGCGATACTAGATCGGATCTTGATTGCTTGCTCCCCGGCAACGGCGCCAGAAAAAGGGGCTTGTTGACGGTTAATAGTTGTATCAAATTTCGTTTATGACTTGCAAGCGGACAAGTCTCCCGTCGTAGTCAAGGGACCCTTCTTCCCTCGAGTGGTGAACCCAAGGTATCAATCCATGGAACAATGTGCAACGCAAGGATTCAATCTAGTAAAGCAAGGTAAAGCTATCTATTGAAGAATCAAATTGCATCTAATCTAAGATATCATAAGGAAAACGAATCTAATCTAATCTACTAAAGAGGTAGCAAGAGAAAGCAAGAGATAACCGATCTAGAGAGTCTAGATCATGCTTATGTTGTTGCTCCAAACAAGATAGATGAAGATAGAAAAGCGAATCTCATTAAAAGCATCTTTGAATCGTGGCCTTTCATCCGACTCCGAAAACGCCCGCCTTTCGGAACCCCCGTTCTGTCACAACGTATCCCTACTCATGCGGGTAGTCTAGGGCGAGTTCGATAGAACAAGTTGAAATCACTTGTCCGGTCCGGTATGCACCTCTAGCCACCGCGGCTACAAGAGCATCCTAAGTAATCTAGCTGCAAACTAGATCGTAGAAGAAGCAAAACCAAGAAGAAAACAAAATCATCGAGAAGGCACTTGATCGCTAGAAATTGAATTCACTTACAAACTTCACCATGAATAATTACATGAACAAGATCACCACCGGGGCCATCCCTCGATCTTGAGCCTCGCTCCGGAGCTCCGACGTGGTCTTCCATGCAAGGTTCCCACGTCGGCTAGTGAAACCCTAGACAACTAGCACGACCCTCATCTCCGAGATGGTGTCCCTCAAGCTTCTCGGCTCCTCGGCGGCGGATTACGAATTGGTTGATGCGTGGCTCTCGGTCAGGGGGCTATAAATAGCCAGAGATGCAACTAGGTCAAAGGGGAGGCCGATTGGGCCCCGAAACGGGCTGGGCCGGCCGGCCTGGGCCGACCGGCCTGGGCCCAATTCGGCCCAGCTCGTGGCCTGCTTCGCCTGGTGTTGCTTCCCGCGTCTTCTAGATGCTCTCCCCTTTTGCATGTGGGCCCTTGACGTCGGTTTCTCTCCGAATTGGACGAAGCTCCTTGTCTTGCAAGATTCAGCACTTTTCTGGCTAGGTCCTCGGAGTTTATCATCTTCTCGGGCTTGGTCCTTGGGCTCTTGGAGTCATGTTCACTTCATTGCTTGACTTGTACCGGGCTTTCAAGGTCTTGTCATGAGGTGCTTAATGAACTTATCTCGGAAGTCTTGCTTTCAACGTTAAAACCCTGCGTAAACATTTAACTCCAAACTGACATGCACAAGTGAACTTGTTATACCACGGGGGTTAGTACCAATGGATAAGATACAAAAGTCATGCCAACACCGAAGGTAAACTCATGGCTAGGTTGACAGATTTTCACCGTCAACAGCTCCCCCATGCTTAAACCTTGCTCGTCCTCGAGTAAGCCTTCGATGGATATCATCGTTGCCCTTCATTGTTTAAACTTTGCACTTGATCATACATGAAAAAACATAATGCTCTCAAAAGTTTAATTCATTAAAGTTCCATAATGTACTAGCCTTCATCCCTACGGAGGGTAGATATTTAATTAGGCTTATCCCACAAGTATTAACATGCTCCCAAAATTCAAATGGATCTCAGAAATTTTGAAATAAAGAACAAGATGAAAAAGGGCTAAACCAAGTTCACAAATTTAAACCACCTTGCATCTTGCTCATGAACTCTCATCTCATCTTTGTCTCTCAAGCCTATTTATTCTACTCCTTTCCCTATCATAACACACATATATGTGGTAGGCTTTATATGGAGCTTTTTGGGAAAGTTTAGTCCTACCAAGATATTATAAATGGGATGTTGTCAAAACAAGACAAGCTTCTCATGGTCTTACCGAGACTCGTCAAAAAGGTCATTGGAAAATGATGTTAAATCAAGGAGGGGAAAGAGAAAAATACACACGCTTGAGATAGGTGGACATGTGCAAATGGCAAAAGTGATCCTGAGGCACAAAGGAAGTCCTCGCTATCGGATTGCACATGGTTGGAAAATGAGAATGGATCTTTTAATCTTGAAGCTTTGAATTTCCTCATGCACTTTAGAGAACCTGGGAGATCACTTTACGCATACTCATATTTTTTTCTTTCTTCTCTTCTTTCTTTCTTTCTTCTTCTCATTCATTCATTTTATATTTCTCTTACTTTTTGTCATACATTCGGTCACGAGACTTTCACCTTGGAGTTTTGATTTTTTTTTTTAATTTACACCCTTTTGAATTTTTTTTAATTGCTCCCCTTTGAACTCTAAAATTGCACCGTACCTACCTCCTCCCCCATGCTTAGACGTTGCTCGTCTCGAGCAAAGAGGTAATAAATAAGGTAGGTACCGAAAATATTTTTCCTTAGAGAGATACTTAAATTCTTCAATGTTGGCACCGTCTTGCGATCTTCCTTGATTGATGACCCATTCTCAATGATAGGTTGTGGTCAAGGAGGTAAACACAAAAGATGATATTTGGTTTTAAGGGTGGATATCCGGCGAGGTTTGTGAGATCTCCGATGTGGGGATACACAATGCACGGATAAAAAGGCTAGCAAAAAGATAGATATGCAAAAACGGAATGACCAGCTTCTTAGTCTCGGGCCAGAGAAATCAAGGCCTGAAATAACTCACCCAAAAATAAATCTTGTATACTAAGTTTTTGCACTCAAATATTTATATGGCTCTGGATAGGTAGAGCAACACGCAAGTGGTGTTTATGACAATGTTAGCTTTACATTTAAGAACAAAAATAAATCATCTTTAATCCATCTAAAACTTGAGAGCACATAAAACACTATGGGTCTTTATTTTTATCATAACCTCCGCTAAAGATTAAGCTAGTATTTAGATAATTTCAGATTTGTATTTTTAAGAGAGCACTAGGTTAAACATGCATAAATCAATTACGAAGATAAACAAAGCGGCAATTATAATCATATATCATCATGGCACAAACTTTGTAACTTTACTAATGGTAAAAACTTAGTGGTGAATTTATTCCTGATGAAAATAAACACTAACACACATGCTGAAAATAAAAGTGAAAACTAAAAATTAAAGTAAAGCTGAAAATACTACGCATACATAGGCGCATACAAGCTGAAAAATTAAAGAAAAGGGGGTAAAGGAAAGATAGCTAAAGCTCCTCCTCTCTCTAATCTTCCGTCGGTGGTTGATATTGATAGTCTTGGTTGTTGTACCCCTTACTCATAATAGGAATGCACTACTCCTCCTATGAATTGTCCGACGGTGCTAGGTGAAGGTGTCAAAGCTCATAAGAGATGTTTGCATCTCCTTTATCCATTTAGTTTGCATTGGTTTGGATGGCTGCAATAATTTGAATGTTTCTTGCAACGTATCCTCCAATGGTGGCCGCAAAGGCTACGTTGGGCACCGCAAGATGGTGGGGGCATGGCTGCACCACTCCCCCATGCTTGCATTGGTACATCACCGTAGCAACTCGGCGGTGCTGGGGTTCCTCCAAATGGTGGCACATAATTTTGTTGCGCACCTCCTTCTTGGGCCGGGCGAGAACCTTCTCCTATAATCGTTTATATTTTTTTCCGCCTGCACAAGAAGTCCTTCCTCTAACCAATCTTCTTTCCCCTCAAGAAAAAGTCTTAATCTTCCATCCGATAGGGGCAAATTTACTTTGGCCACTTTGAATCCTCCTCTCTCATCTTTTAAATCTTAAGGAAGTCCGGGTAGGAGATGCTTCGGGTTCCTTATAATACTGAGGACCAGGAGTGTCCCGGTGGTCGATGGATGAACGCTCCTCAGTGATGAGTGATTGACAATGGGTGTTGGACTGACTCTTGGCTTAGTGCGCAGGTGTAGGCTGCGGCCTAGTTCGTGTTGTTGCAGGTGAAGAACGAGCGCGAAAGGTCTTCAGCCTTGAGGGGCCTCCGAGAGATGGAGAGACAAGTAGGCTCGGTCCAAGGGACCCGGTGCACGGTGGGACTAGGTGCGGGCCACATGGTGGTGAGATGAGCAAGACGAAGTCATGGACAATCGAGCCGGTGCACGGTGGCGGTCGAGTCAAGTGGTTTGGCGGGAGGCCGGACCGAGCACGCGGGGTTTGGTGGTTTGTCCACAAAACCATCGGAGGACGGTTTCTTGGTTTGGGCCTCAAAACCAAGTCCGAGGGCCCAACACGACGGAGACGGGATCCGGGCGTGTCAGGAAGCTTCGAAGCGGAGGACACGCGGCGGGATCGCATGGCTTGCGTCGGAAGGACGCGGGTTGTGGCAAAGGCGTGGCCGTCCGATGGCAAGACCCATAAACATTACCTAAATGCCCCTATGTGGGTTGTATCGCCAGTAGTTAAGTTAGGGGTTGTAGAGTCATTTACCACTCCGGCAGGACCTGATATATAAGCCATGAGTGTTTGTGGATGGCGCTCCCTCTCGGTGACTTAGGGTTTCATTTCCCCCCTCCCATTTCTCATTTTCGTAGCTATTTTCTTCTCCATTTTCTCTAGGCTAGAATGTGAGCTTCACGAGAGATTTGTTGAGAGGGATGGATGCTAGGGCGGCATGCTAGACCTTGTGAATCTTTCCTGGTTTGTATAGAAGATTCGGAGTTGTGTTTTTCGTAGTCTTTTTCGTGCTTGTTTTTGGTGCCTTTGTTCTCGGTGTGATTCCGCGGATTTGAGTGGGTTTCTCCCCGGATTTCTTTGAGGGGATCATGGGTGAGTGCTTTGTGCCTCTTTGTGGATGATCTTGACCCCTCAAGGCGAAGGACCGATAAGGCGACCGAGAGGGGGGAGGGTGAATGGGAGCCGATAAAAATTCTTCTCGAGGGAGATTGGAACTCCGACAAGACGAACTAGCTCGGTCGAACCCCCGAAATCACACGCTCCGCACTTCTACCTCCCGTTTGCCAAAACCACGTAGCCACCGGAGTGCTACGGTCCTAGGAACAAACTCTACCGCAACCACAACACACACGCGGCACCGACGGCGGAAACAACTCGAAAGCCGGCTAACCGGAGGGGGCGGTTAGACCGGGTATAGGGGGCGGTTAGACCGCCTCCACACGGCAACCAAGAAATCCTCCGAAATGCCTCTTCCGAGCACCAAAACACACCACGGTGTCACCAACGAGAGATCTCTGGTCAAGGCCATGCTAGCTACCGGAAAATCTTGGCGAAAACCAAAACTTCACCCAAGGGCCTAGGGGCGGTTAGACCGGCTACCGGGGCGGTCTAACCTCTCGTACCCAAGAACGAACTCCAACCAAGAACACCTAGCAAACGCACGAGAACGACCCCAAATTTCACCCGGACACTCCACCGATCAAGGTGAACGAACTCACGGAGGAAAATCCGGCGAAACAAAACTTTGACCCGGAAACACCCCGGGCGGTTAGACCGCCCCCTGCAGGCGGTTAGACCGCCCCTTCCCGAACAGGAACCCGCGGGTCAAACCTCAACTTCCTTGCGCTCAATCTCCCGAATCACTCCACGGATTGCAGCCAAACTTCGGGGATAGTCGGGTTACCTCTCGGGCAACCTCTACCTCAAAGGAATCGACCCGAAACGCTCACAATCAAGAGGAATCGAAGAAATCGCTTCTCTAGGTCAAGAACTCGCCCAAACCGAAAAACCACCAAATCGAGTCCGATTCAAAGGGGATTTGGGGGCAAAGTCACCAGCCAAAGAGGCACAAGAACCTCATACGTGACACCCACCAAAAACCCCAAGAAATCGTTCTCAAAACACCGCCAAAAAGAGCTCCGAAAATCAACATCAAAGAGACGGGAAAACCACCATCAAGAACCATGCCGAGAACCTTCTATACATGCCATGAATGGTTCGTACAAGGTCTAGTTTGCCACCCAAACATCCATCCCTCTCTCTTGATCTCACATGAAGCTCTCAAACTAGCCTTCTAAAAACCTAGGGAAAATAGAGAACAAAAATGGAAAAACGAAATGAGCTAGGGTTCCCGAGTTGGCTGCCAACCTCTCACCTCTTGGGTTATATAGGCGGCAACCGAATGTCTAAAATGCCCCTCTCTACTAACTAGGGATACATGCCCCTCAAGGGCGGATTTGGAATTCTTGATGTCTTCACCATCGGACGGATGCCCGGCGACCGCACCCTGCGTAGCCTCGACGCACTCCTTGCGATCCCGACGCGTGTCCTCCGCTTCGAAGCTTCTCGGCACCGGCGGCCAGGGCGGTCAGACCGCCCCCCCTGGGCGGTTAGACCGGCCCAGTGGATCTGACCGGCCCCAGGCGGTCGACCGCCCCTCCCGGGCGGTTGAACCGGCCCGGTGGCCGCACCTCCTCGTCGAGTCTTCGGCCTCGGTTTTGTGGCTCAACCGAGTAACCCGGTGGTTTTCCGGTGAACCACGCAAACCCCGCGAACTCGGTGTAGCCTCCGCCAATCTCCACTCATGACTCGGCTCCCACGTAGTCCCGGCTCGACCTTGGTTTTGAGGCTCTACCAAGAAACCGTCCACGACTTCATCTTCTTGTTCATGCCACCATGCGGCCCGCACTTGACCCCGCCGGCCACCGGGTCCCTCGAACGAAGCCTACTTGTCTTCTCCACACACCGGAGGCCTCACCGCAACGACCTTTCGCGCTTGTTCTTCACCTGCACCAACACGAGTCAAGCCGCAACCTGCACCTGCAATACTTAGCCAAGAATCAGTCCACACAACGTTGTCAATCACTCATCACACAAGGAAGCGACCATCCACCGGTCCTCGAACCACACATGGTCCTCAATCTCCCCCTTGATGAGTGCATTGACAACACACTCACATGAAGTAACAAAAGAGAAAAGGAAAAGAAAAGAAACAAAATAAAAGGAAACCCCAACAAGCGATCGAAAGCCAAAGAAAGGCAAAGAGCAAGATCACTTGAAGAAGACAAGTCTCGGACCCCTTAGGCAAGGGCAACGGCTCGACACATCCGAGACAAAACGCAGCTCAAGCAAAGAGCGCAAACCACCAAAGCAAAACTCGAACACCACAAAGAGCTCCCCCTGCACAAATGCAAGCTCCCCCTGAGCCACAAGACACACTCCCCCCCCGAACACATGCATCAATGCAACTCGGGAATGCAACAAAGAGCAAAAACTTGCTCACATTCGCCCCGGGGCGGTTAGACCGCCGCCCGGGCGGTTAGACCGCCCCGCCCGACTTGACCGCACGGGGGCGGTTAGACCGCCCAAAGAGACCGGCCCCGCACCAAACTCGCTCAAAAACTGCCCGAAACAATTGGAACACCTTCCAAACACTCCCAGTGCCCAAAACATGCACAAACTTCTCCCCCTTGTTGACAATGCATGAATCAAGGCAAAATGCGAAAACTTGCAACATATAGCTTCTCGAATATACAAAATTCATCACAAGGAGCTACACAAGTCCAAATGAGCAAGTTAGATACTCAACGGTTCGTAAGGACCTTAACTACGTGATCACCAAGTTTCACAACCATTGGACAAGGCTAAAAAGGATTTTAGAAATTTTGCGAAAAGTTACTCCCTCACAAGCAAATACCTAAACATGAGCAAAACATATCAAAATGGCAAAGCCACTCAAACTTCATGCTAGGACAGCCATTCTAATCACAAGACCATCATAAACACCCAAAAGCACCTCATGTCATGTCAAAGCCACCGAGCCATGTGCCTACTTCTATGTATGAGACTTCTCATTGGTAGGCATCATGCAACGGTTTAGCACCCAAAGCAAATTAATTTCAGCACATATGACATGGGAACATATTTTCCAAGCATTTTCCATTTCATTTTCAGATTTGTAAATGGTACATGAAATGTCTTTGCGACAAAAAGGAACTTATGCCCCTCCACAAGATTAAGCAAGAGGGCTAAACATTCATGATGGCAAGCGAGCCTTTGGCTCCATATGATCAATAAACTAGCGATCCAACCACAAAGTAAGCATAGCAAAGCCACTAAAACATGTCAAGATCATATATAGGCATTTACGCATGAGAGAGCATGTATATGACATTTTTCAAAAATTAGCCATCAACCATGAATCATTCAACAAGATCATCAAGAGCTAAGCCAAACTAACCATAGCATATCAAACAAGCTCACAAGAACATATATAGCAACCCATGGTGAACAATGTATATAGGAGAAGCTTTTCCTATCCGATGCATATGATACAAAATGCATGCAATCTAAGATACAAGGATGCCTATACATCATGTTACATATGCCATGCCAAAAAGCAAGAAATGCACAAAGGAAAGCTATACATATGCTACAAACCGGCTCCTCGAGGGGAGGCAAAACGGGCTCGACACCACCGGCAAAAGAAAGCCCCCCACACACCCAACTCAAGAAATTAAACACACACCAAGTTCCCCCCGCAAACGAGTGAAAGTTGCTTGATCTAGGGGTTTGGTGAAAATATCGGCTAGTTGGTCATGTGTGGGTACATGGATCAAGGCTATCTTCCCTTTCTCTACGTTGTCTCTCAGGAAATGATACCTCACTTCTATGTGTTTGGTTTTGGAATGGAGCACTCGGGTTCTTTGCAACGCTTATGGCACCGGTGCTATCACATTGAAGTGGGACATGGGTATACTCCTCACCAAAGTCACTCATGGTGTAGGTGATCCAAAGGAGCCGAGAGCAACAACTAGCGGCGGCAACATACTCGGCTTCGGTCGTGGATTGAGCAACACTAGACCGCTTACGAGAAGACCAAGACACTAACGAAGAACCCAAAAACGGCAAGTCCCGGAAGTGGACTTCCTATCCAACCGACACCCGGCAAAGTCCGTGTCCGAAAAGCCATGAAGCGCCAAAGAAGAGGACGCGGAGTACCAAAGGCCGAAGTCGGGAGTGTGACGCAAGTACCGAAAATTCGCTTCACCGCTTGCCGATGCGAAGTCCTCGGAGACGCTTGAAAACGAGCGCACGGACACACCGAGAACCGTATGTCCGGCCTCGTCGCCGTCAAGTAGAGGAGTGACCCGATCATGCTCCGGTACTCCTTCCGGACCACGTGTTCACCTTCCTCGTCCGCATCAAGAGCCGTAGTCGTACTCATCGGCGTCGTCATAGCCTTGGAGTCCTCCATCTTGAATTTCCTCACAATGTCCTTGGTGTACTTAGCTCGGTGCACAAATGTTCCTTCCTTGGATTGCTTGATTTGTAGCCCAAGGAAGAACTGCAACTCACCCATCATGCTCATCTCGAACTCCCCGCTCATATCATCCGCAAACCTCGCAACAAGAGAGTTAGACGAGCCACCAAAGACAATATCATCCACGTACACCCCGCACAATCGGAATATCTCTCGCCCTCGCCTCGCAAAAACAAGGTCCGATCGACCTTCCCCATCTCAAAACCTCTCTCAAACAAGAACCCCCTCAACCCTCGCCATACCAAGCTCTAGGCGCCGCTTCAACCCATACGGCGCCTTCCTCAACTTGTACACCCGTGGGGGTACTTCTCACTCTCAAACCCCGGAGGCTTGTCTCACATACACTTCTTCCTCTAACACTCCATTCGGAAAAGCACTCTTCACATCCATTTGGTGCAACTTGAACCCTTTAGCCACGAGAAAAGGCTAGAAGGATCCTAATCGCCTCCAAACGGGCTACGGGAGCAAATGTCTCCTCGTAGTCGATCCCCTCCTTCGACCGAACCCCCGAGCAACAAGTCTCGACTTGTTCCTCACAACCTCACCCTTCTCTCCCTCTTTGTTTTTCCACACCCACTTTGTACCAATCGGCTTACACCCCGGGGGAGGGTCAACCAACTCCCACACACCGATTCCTCTCAAAGTTCTCCAACTCCTCATGCATTGAGTTAACCCAATTGTGATCGGATAGTGTGTGTCCAATGTCTTTGGGCTCAAAAGAAGCAACAAACGCAGCATGAGCAAAATGGGAATTGTTTCGAACCCTCGACCGTGTAGTGCGTTCATTCATGTCGCCGATGATCCTCGAAGCCGGGTGATCCACTTGAACTCGTCGGGGAGGTTCTCGCCTCGAAGCTACCTCCCCCTCAACATCAGCTTCTCCTCGTTCTTGATTTGTCGTCGTAGGTGTAGCGAGAGGGTCCATCCATCATCGTAGTCGAAGTAGTGGGTACATGTCCGGCGGGGGGCACCGCACCGCCATCCTCATCATCACCAAGTTCATGCTCCTCCTCCCGAAAGATCTCCTCGCCAAGCTCATCATCACCGCACACTCAAAGACAAGGCCGACTACGTGGCTCGGTCTCGTCGAAGGTTACCTCGCAAGTCTCCACGATTTGGTTAGTTTCAAGATTGAGCACACGATATGCTCTAGAATGAGATGCATAACCAAAGAAAATGCCATCGACGGACCTAGCCTCAAACTTATCCAACTTCCCGCCTTTCTTGAGAATGAAACACTTGCAACCAAAGACATGGAAGTGACTCACCTTGGGTGTGCGACCATGCATCAACTCATAGCATGTCTTTTTCTTGTGCACTCGAGGTATATTCCGTTCGACACATAGCACGCGGTATTCACCGCCTCGGCCCCAATACCTCCTCGGAGTCCTATGCTCATCAAGCATCGTCCGAGCCATCTCGCACAAGGTCTGTTCTTCCTTTCCACAACACCATTCGGGGAGGCGTATACGGACTCGAAAACTGGTGCTCAAGACCTAAGTCATGACAAAAGGTTTCAAAACGAGAGTTCCTGAATTCCGAGCCATTATCACTGCGGATAGCTCGTATGGCATCTCCGTGCCTCTCGTTCCTCAACCTCAAGACTAGATCTCGAACAAAACCAAACGTCTCCCCCTTCTCCTCAAGAAAGAACACCCATGCATACCGAGAAAAGTCGTCCACCACAACAAGGACATACCACTTTCCACCCGCAGATCGCACACGAGCTGGGCCAACAAGGTCCATATGGAGCAGCTCGCATGGACGCTCGCTCATCACATCGGTGAGAGGCGGGTGAGAAGAGGCCACCATCTTGGCATGCCTACACGGAGCACAAACCAACTCTTTCTCAAGCCTCAAACGTGGCAATCCTCGGACCAAATTGAGTTTACTCAAGCGAGACGAAGGTCAAAGCTCAAGTGACCCAACTTCCTATGCCACTTCCACAACTCACTCGAAGAACCGGCCAAGAAACAACGCTCAACACCCGAAGACCGAGAAAAATCAGCACGAAACACCCGACCCTCGGGAACGACCATACAAACAAGGTCCCCTCGAGAGTCTACAATCCGAGAACCACCCAGGCCGAAACAACACCTCAAAACCCTCATCCAACAAGCCGAGACACGAAAGCAAATTGTACCCCGGCGATTGAACAAGAGCAACACGCCTCGCAGTGATCTTGTTACTCACTTTTATCTCACCTTCGAAAGCACACGCCCACGCCCATTGTCCCCAAAAGTGATGTACCTCTTCGTCACCACGGGACGAGACTTGAGAACCACCCCCTGTCTCCGGTCATATGCCTCGAACAACCGGAGTCAATCAACCAAATGTTCTTCAAGTCTCCCACCCGAAATTCAAAAACAAGCACGTGAGCGAACAAACGACTCAAAGACCGGGGTTAGTACCAAAGGAGGAAAACCGGTGCCGAGCCATTTGCTCGAAAGTGGGGTTAGCACCAACCAAAGCATCTCTCCTACCAAAGCTACCTCCACGAACACCACCTCGGTAACCACTCCGAGGAAACCACCCCTCACGCGCCGGAGGAGGACCAAAACCACGGAAGACAACCCGTGGAGCGTCCCTCCTCTCCTTCTCAAAGCTACGACTCCTCCCATCCCCGTAGTGACCTCGAGGGGGAGAATGCCTAGCAACCGACCACTCGCTTGTCTTTCCGGACCAACCACCGGTAACTCCACCTCCGGACACCGAGACCTCTCGACTCACCACCTCGAAAACCACTCCGCCCGAGTGCCGGGGGGGGGCGGTTAAACCGCCTAGCCAGGCCGGTCTAACCGCCCCCCTCCGGGCCGGGGCCGGTCCGACCGCCTAGCCGGGCCGGTCCCGACCGCCCCCTCCGAACAGCTCCTCGGCTGCGGGAACTCGCATCTCCCCATGCCGGAACACTTCTTACCACAGCCTTACCCCTGGGCAGTGGCATACGAGGCTTAGGTACACCATAGGAAGGGTTGTACCTATCCTTGTTCGCCCACTCCTTTGCCATCCTCTCTTCCCGCTTCCTCTTGAAGCAAAACTCATCCTTGTGACCCTCCTTCCCACAATGGCCACAACGGAACCTCACAAGCTTAGGTTTTGGCTTGGATTGGGGCTGCTCGCTTGGTTTCTCTCCACTCAACTCCTCCACCGATTTCTCCTCACTTGCCTTCTCTCTCACTTTCCCAAAGAACACTTTCCCCGAAGTGCTCACAAACTTGATGGGCTTTTGGAGATCATTTGTGGGTGTAGGAAATATAGGTGGAGCCGGGGTTGTGTCTAGTCGGTTCCTAAGATGGTTGGGTTTTGGAGGGAACTCATTCTTGTGGTGGGTTTTTGGTGGCTCGGGATATTCTCTCCACTTCCCTCACCAACCTTGTTTGCTCCAAGCCCCTCACCATCTTTCCTCTTAAAGGCCTCGATCATCATCCTCAACTGAGGCTCGTGACCGGACAACCAACCCATCAACTTCCTCAAATCATCATTCTCATCCTGCAAACGATCAACATAATGTGCAAGCTCCAAATTTTTCAATGCATGCATTTCACAAGTAGAGCAGGATGTAGGCATGGGTTCCTTTAATTTAGCCTCGAGCGAACTAGTGTAAGCATGCAACTCATCAATCTTAGCGTGCAAAACGGGGCAAGAAGTGCAAGCACCTAGCAAAGCGAGTCTAGACTTAAGCTCGGCCACTTCAACCCTAAGCACATCTAGTTCCTCACACTTGGAGGCATGCTTCTCCTTAAACAAAGCAAGATCGGCAAGGAATATGGAGCAATCGACACAATCATTTTCATCGGCAACAACGGGGCTAGCCTTAAGCGAATCAATCTCAAGCTTGCTATCAAGCACCCGTGTCTCTAGCTCGCCCACTCTAGTCCTAGCATCCTCGAGTGAAGCCCTAAGCTCTTTCCTCATTTTCTTGGCCTCTCTAAGCATGTCATCACGGTTATCAAGCAAAGAGCCAAGCCTCTCATTTCCCGGCGCAAGAAGGGAAGTTCATCACGCACCTCGTCGTCGGACTCGCAGTCCGAGTCGCTCCGTGTGCTCTTCTTGCCGCCGGAGCTCGCCGCCATGGTACGAGGCCGTCTCTCGCGAAGCGACTCGGCCCGCTCGGGTTCTTGGACGACCTCTTGTTCTTGCGACGATCTCCCTCGTCGTCGGCTGCCGCTCGAGCTCGAGGTGGAGTACGCGGAACTGGAGTCGACGTCGCTCGCTCCAACCATCGCTCGGGCCTTGCCTCGGCCCTCTTTCTTCCTCGATCGTCGCTCGTCCTTGTACTTGTTCTTGTGCTTGCTCTTGTGGTCGCGCCTCGAACGGTACTTGTCGTCGTTCTTCCTCGGCTTGTGCTTGTAGGCCGTCCTTGCTCTCGGCCTTCTCGGGCGGTCGGCGACGAAGTGTCCCGGCTTGCCGCACGGAAGCGAGTCCTCGTGTTCCTCCTCATGTTCACGCGGTTCTCGTGCGGCCTCTCGAACCGCCTCGTCAACGGCGCCGGC
This sequence comes from Cenchrus americanus, assembly GCA_947561735.1. Classification (NCBI taxonomy): domain Eukaryota; kingdom Viridiplantae; phylum Streptophyta; class Magnoliopsida; order Poales; family Poaceae; genus Cenchrus; species Cenchrus americanus. The sequence continues at coordinate 142,956,529 of OX387240.1, forward strand.
TCGTCCTCTCCAAGGTCATCAAACTCCTCATCCGGCATAGACATCAAAGAGGAAAACGAGAACATCCCGGTGGATGGGTTAGAGTTAGTCTTTCCTTTGGAACCACCAACGAGGGCAAGACTATGGGAGTCGGTCGGTCCCTCGAGCTTGGCGGTCATGCCCCTATCCACCTCGGCCGACTTGAGCTTCGAGAACGGCTCGTTCACCGTCGCAGTATCGTACCTCTCCGACTCGACTATGGCCTCGAACTTTCCGCCCCATATCGTACGGTCCAAAGAGTGTAAGAGCTTGACCGCTCTATCATGATCATCGTACGGGAGCACGTCCACATTGGCCCTCATGTTGTTCACAACCACCGTGAACCTCTGGAACAAGGCATCGATGGACTCACCGGGGAGATGAGTGAAGTTCTCGTACTCTCTCCGGTAGGTCGCATACAACCGTGCCTGAACCTGGGCGTTCCCAACATGAGCCTCCTTCAACACCGCCCAAATCCTACAAGCTAAGTGCTCGGTGTGCACCCGATCGAACTCAGGCTGACACAAAGCACGAAACAAGTAGTCGACCGCCTTATTGTTGGCGTCGAATCCGTCCCCTCGACCCCCGGAGCAAGGAAATCCATCGGGTGGACATATCCCGTGTCCACCGTGACATCCCACGAGTCGACCCTTTCCGCGGAGGAACGCACCCATCCGCTTGCTCCACATCTGGTAGTTCTTTCCATCGAAGTGTGGAGGACCCGAACCCCGTTCCTGGTACGCCATCCTTGGATCTTAGACTGGTTAGAGTCAACAAAGACCCGAACCGGCTCTGATACCACTTGAAGGACCGATAAGGCGACCAGAGAGGGGGGGGAGTGAATGGGAGCCGATAAAAATTCTTCTCGAGGGAGATTGGAACTCCGACAAGACGAACTAGCTCGGTCGAACCCCCGAAATCACACGCTCCGCACTTCTACCTCCCGTTTGCCAAAACCACGTAGCCACTGGAGTGCTACTGGTCCTAGGAACAAACTCTACCAGCAACCACAACACACACGCAAGCACCGACAACGGAAACAACTCGAAAGCCGGCTAACCGGAGGGGGCGGTTAGACCGGGTATAGGGGGCGGTTAGACCGCCTCCACACGGCAACCAAGAAATCCTCCGAAACGCCTCTTCCGAGCACCAAAACACACCACGGTTTCACCAACGAGATCTCCGGTCAAGGCCATGCTAGCTACCGAGAAAATCTTGGCGAAAACCAAAACTTCACCCAAGGGCCTAGTGGCGGTTAGACCGGCTACCGGGGCGGTCTAACCTCCCGTACCCAAAGCAACGAACTCCAACCAAGAACACCTAGCAAACCGCACGAGAACGACCCCAAATTTCACCCGGACACTCCTCCGATCAAGGTGAACGAACTCACGAGAGGAAAATCCGGCGAAACAAAACTTTGACCCGGAAACACCCCGGCGGTTAGACCGCCCCTCGCAGCGGTTAGACCGCCCCTTCCCGAACAGGAACCCGCGGGTCAAACCTCAACTTCCTTGCGCTCAATCTCCCGAATCACTCCACGGATTGCGGCCAAACTTCGGGGATAGCCGGGTTACCTCCTCGGGCAACCTCTACCTCAAAGGAATCGACCCGAAACGCTCACAATCAAGAGGAATCGAAGAAATCGCTTCTCTAGGTCAAGAACTCGCCCAAACTCGAAAAACCACCAAATCGAGTCCGATTCAAAGGGGATTTGGGGGCAAAGTCACCACCAAAGAGGCACAAGAACCTCATACGTGACACCCACCAAAAACCCCAAGAAATCGTTCTCAAAACACCGCCAAAAAGAGCTCCGAAAATCAACATCAAAGAGACGGGAAAACCACCATCAAGAACCACGCCGAACCTTCTATACATGCCATGAATGGTTCGTACAAGGTCTAGTTTGCCACCCAAACATCCATCCCTCTCTCTTGATCTCACATGAAGCTCTCAAACTAGCCTTCTAAAAACCTAGGGAAAATAGAGAACAAAAATGGAAAAACGAAATGAGCTAGGGTTCCCAGAGTTGGCTGCCAACCTCTCACCTCTTGGGTTATATAGGCGGCAACCGAATGTCTAAAATGCCCCTCTCTACTAACTAGGGATACATGCCCCTCAAGGGCGGATTTGGAATTCTTGATGTCTTCACCATCGGACGGATGCCCGGCGACCGCACCCTGCGTAGCCTCGACGCACGCCTTGCGATCCCGACGCGTGTCCTCCGCTTCGAAGCTTCTCGGCGCGGCGGCGGCGGGCGGTCGGACCGCCCCCCCAGGCGGTTAGGACCGGCCCGGTGGATCTGACCGGCCCCAGGCGGTCTGACCGCCCCTCCCGGGCGGTTGAACCGGCCGGGTGGCCGCACCTCCTCGTCGAGTCTTCGGCCTCGGTTTTGTGGCTCAACCGAGTAACCCGGTGGTTTTCTACGGTGAACCACCGCAAACCCCGCGAACTCGGTGTAGCCTCCGCCAATCTCCACTCATGACTCGGCTCCCACGTAGTCCCGGCTCGACCTTGGTTTTGAGGCTCTACCAAGAAACCGTCCACGACTTCATCTTGCTTGTTCATGCCACCATGCGGCCCGCACTTGACCCCCGCCGGCCACCGGGTCCCTCGAACGAAGCCTACTTGTCTTCTCCACACCCGGAGGCCTCACCAGCAACGACCTTTCGCGCTTGTTCTTCACCCGCACCAACACGAGTCAAGCCGCAACCTCGCACCTGCAATACTTAGCCAAGAATCGGTCCACACAACGTTGTCAATCACTCATCACACAAGGAAGCGACCTTCCACCGGTCCTCGAACCACACATGGTCCTCACAAGACGCCGGATTTGGCCCAAACCTTCGATTCGTTGACTTTTTGAGGCCCCGAGCAAAACCCACGAAAAACCAAATGAACCCTAGGTCATAGTGTTCTTGGCAAGGATTTGCGATTCCGGTAGTTGTAGGATGTTTGAGGCATGTAATTTATGGGGCATAACCTCTCCTTGGGGTGTTCATCATCTCACCAAAATTTCGTCACAAGACTCCTTGTGGTTTGGGAGATCCATCGATTGAAGTTTGAGGTTGTTTCTCGCGTTCCTCGTTGCTATTTTCTTGCCTCGATTCGCACACAGGTGGACCGTCCGCGAGGTCACCGCGGACCGTCCGCGAGGTGCCTCGAAGATCCATGGAGGTTGTTCTTCGTGTTCTTGCGGGTTCTTGAGCGCCTCTCTCTTCGATTCATTTTGTCGGTGAGTTTTTGGTGCATCATGAAGTTTGCGGACGGTCCGTACTAGAGTGTCGGACGGTCCGTGACGAGGATGACGGTCCGCGGGTCCATCACGGACGGTCCGTTTTTTTGGTGCGATGGGGGAGGTTCGGGGTAGCAATTTCGGACGGTCCGTGCCCTCCTCGCGGACGGTCCGCGCCCCTCCCTCGCGGACGGTCCGCCGGACACACAAGCGGACGGTCCGCCTGGTGCTTTCCAGATTGCCTAAGTCCCTTGCTTTTTGAGTTGTGCTTTCGCGTTGGATTGGTTTGGGACTTGTTCCTAGGCTACTTGGTGGTTCCTTTGAGGTTGCTTGAGCTCTGTTTGGGATCTTGTTTGTGCTTGTGGGTTCGTGGAGTTGCGATTGGGGTATAGGCCGAAATCAAAGGGAAGAATTTTTATCGGCTCCCATTCACTCCCCCCCTCTCTGGTCGCCCGAATCGGTCCTTCAATTGGTATCAGAGCTTGGTGCCGGATTCTTTGCGACTTTGACAAGTCTTGAATCCTAAGATGGCGTACGTTGAGCGGGGCGGTCCGCCGCACTTCGATGGCAAGGGTTACCACAAGTGGGCGGCTTGTATGATGATCTTTCTTCGTGGCAAGTTGTTGGATTTCATTGTGCTTGACAAGACCTATGCTATTCCGGTCAACATCCATACTCTTATGGTGACCGATGCTGGTGCTAAGGCCAAGTATGAGGCAAATGCAAAAGCCGTTGATCACTTGGTCCGGAGCTTGTGTGATCCTGAGTTTGAGCGTGTTCGCCATTTGAATCTTGCTTGGCAAATTTGGGAAAAGTTGTTGGTTGCTCACGGTGGTGATAACCATGTGAAGGCTCGCCTCTTTGTCTCTTACCGGATGCAATATGAGAACTTCACTCAACTTCCGGTGAGGACATCGATGCGATGTTTCAGAGGTTCACCGCCATCGTGAACAACATGAAGGCTAATGTTGAGGATTTTCCTTACACCGAGCATGATCAGGCTTTGAAGCTCTTGCATGTCTTGGACCCAAATGTTTGGGGTGCTAAGGTTGAGGCCATCAAGGAGTCTGGGCAGTATTTGACTATTGAGTTGGATGACCTCTTTTCTAAGCTCAAGTCGGTTGAGGTTGACAGGAAGTTGCAATCCAAGCATGAGGGCTCGACTGACCATAGTCTTTCTCTTGTGGGCGGATCAAAGGGCAAATCTAACCCTTCCTGTCGACAGTTTTCCTTGTCTTCTCTTATGTCTATTCCAGATGAGGAGTTTGATGTGCTGGGCGAGGAGGAGCTGGCCTTGCTCTCAAGGAGGTTTGATCGACTACATGAGAGCCGGAGGAATGCAAGGCGGAGCTCGGGGACATGCTACAAGTGTGGCAAGCGTGGACACTTCATCGCCGAGTGCCCGGAAGCGGGGGAGAACAAGTACAAGATGAGCGAGTACAAGGCGCACCCGAGGCGTGAAGACAAGTACTCCTCCAAGGGCAGGCATTTCAGCAAGTCCAAAAGCAAGGACAAGGAAAAGCAGCGACCGAACAAGGGCGGCTACAAGAAGGACAAGGCAAGAGCCATGGTGGCCGGTGCAAGCGACGTCGACTCAAGCTGAAGCGACGCGCAGTCAAGCTCAAGCAGTGAAGATGAAGATGCCGGGAGGCGCAAGGGCAAGAAGAGTGCAAGCCGGAACCTCAGTGGATTGAGCTGTGTGGCACTTGAAGGCTTTTGTGGCATGGCCCATAGCTCGAGCAAGAAGAAGAGCGACAAGGAAGATAGCGACTCGACTCGGAGGATGAGGTAAATCGTGACCCCGACTCTTTGCTTGCCGAGATCACTAGGTTGAATGGCTTGATTGACAACCGTGATAGTGTGTTGAGAGATGCTAAGAAGATGAGGAAAGATCTTAGGGCTCAACTTGAGAATGCTAGTGAGAAAGTAGGAGAGTTAGAGTCCAAATTGCTTGAATTGAAACTTGAGAATGACTCTTTGAAACTTGCTCCTACTACTCCTGATGATGTTGAATGTCTTGAGTGTGATGCATGGTTGAATGAGATCAAGTTGCTTAATGAGAAGAATGCTTCCACTTTGGCTAAACTAGATGCTCTTAGGACTGAGTATGATGAGCTTCAGGCTAGACCCACTTTGCTTGGTGCTTGTAAATCATGTCCTACTATGCATGCTAAGCTTGTTGATGCTCATTCTGCTATTAGCACTTTGGAAGCTTCTATGAAATCTCCTGTTGTCAATGCATGCTCTAGCTGTGATGAAGTTACTTTGCGCAATCTTGAACTTACTTCCCGTTTGGATGTCATCTATGAGGAGAATGACTATTTGAGGAAGGTGTTGGGTCGGTTGTACGGCGGGAACCTCAATTGAAAATCATGATTGAGGAGTTCAAGAGAGGCGATGGTCGTGGTTTGGATTTTGAGAAGTTAGGTGAGAAAGTGGGAGAGAACAAAGTGGGGAGAGTGTGTATGAGAAGTGTGTTGAGTCTAACCCCGAGTTTGAGGTGATCGGAGACATCCAAGTCCCACTTCCAAAAGCACCCAAGAACTCTTTCACACCAAAGCCCAACCACCTTTGCAACAAGCTTGACACAACCCAAGATCCACCCAAATTCCCACCTAAGACAAATGACTTCCATAAACCGGTGAAGTTTGTGAGTGAGAAGGGTGAGAAGCCTAGAGAGAAGCCAGAGCCAAAACCAAAACCTATCCCCTTCAGGTGTGAGTATTGTGGCAAGGAGAGGCACCTAGCAGAGTTTTGCTACAAGAGGAAGAGGGGTGAGAGGCTTGCTAGAGAGCAAGCAATCCAGTATAGGTATCGCCAGTCTCATGGTATTCCTGAGCCTAGAGTGCCACTTCCACGGGGTGTGGGAAGTGTGAAGAGTGTTGGTAGAGTTGGAGCTCAGGGTGGTAGGTTCTCACAGAGAGGTGGTGGTGAGAGGTTTGTTAGGAGAGATGATGGTGTGCGTGCTGGTGAGAGGTTTGGTCGGGCTCGTGGTGGTTTTGCTGGACGTCCCCCTACTCGTCCTCAATACGGGTTTAGGGGAGATGATCGCGGCTTTGGCTTCCGGAGGAACTACGGACCACGTTTTCCCCCTCGTGGTGCTCGTACTCCTTCCATGGGACATGGGAAGTTTGGTGGCAAGGGAATGATGTTTGCTAACCCCTCTTTTGAGCGGATGGCTCGACACCGGTTTAACTTTCTTTGTGCTAACCCCGAGTGTCGAGTCGCTAGCTCATTCTCATTCTTGTTTCGACTACGGGCGGGGAGGCTTGGAGAACATTTGGTTGATCGACTCCGGATATTCCCGACACATGACCGGAGATAAGAAGTGGTTCTCCGGCCTCACCCCGATGAAGGAAAAGATGTACATCACATTTGGGGACAATGGACGAGGAAGGGTGATTTCTGAGGGTGTTGTGCATGTGAGTGACAAGGTAATGTTGAAGAGAGTTGCTCTTGTGAAGTCTTTGGGTTTCAATTTGCTTTTGGTTTCTCAGTTGCTTGATGAAGGTTTTGAGGTGCGTTTCAAGTCTGGCGAGTCTCGTTTGCTGGATTCTCGAGGTGGTCTTGTCTGTTTGATCATCCCCGAGGGTCAGATTTTCAGGGCTGATTTCTCTCGTTCTTTGGGTCTGCGCTTCGCCGTTTGATGACCGGTCCTTCTTCTGATTTGTAGAAATGGCATAGGCGGTTGGGACACTTGAGCTTTGATTTGGTTTCACGCTTGAGTGGTCTTGGCCTTGTCCGAGGATTGCCGAGGTTGAAGCTTGAGAAGGATTTGGTTTGTGCTCCGTGTAGGCATGGCAAGATGGTAGCCACTCCCCATCCACCCCTGACCGATGTCATGACCGAGCGTCCGACAGAGCTGTTGCATATGGACCTTGTTGGGCCAGCTCGAGTTCGCTCGGTGGGTGGGAAGTGGTATGTCCTTGTTGTGGTGGATGATTACTCTCTGCTATGCTTGGGTGTTTTTCTTGGAAGATAAGAGTGAGACATTTGGTTTTGTTCGAGATCTGATCGTGAGGTTGAAAAACGAGAGGCATGGGAATGCTATTCGAGCTATCCGCAGTGATAACGGCTCAGAGTTCAAGAACTCTCGTTTTGATGCCTTTTGTCGTGATCTAGGTCTTGAACATCAGTATTCGACCCCTTATGTGCCCCCTCAAAAATGGAGTTGTGGAAAGGAAAAATCGGACTCTTTGTGAGATGGCTAGGACGATGCTCGATGAGCACAAGACTCCTAGGAGGTATTGGGCTGAGGCGGTCAATACGGCTTGTCATGTTTCCAACAGGATTTTATTGCGAACTTTCAAGAAGAAAACCTGTTATGAGCTTATGCATGGTCGGGCACCAAAGGTGAGTCATTTCCGAGTTTTTGGCTGCAAGTGCATTATTCTTAAGAAGGGAAAACTCGACAAGTTTGAGGCTAGGTCTAGTGATGGTATTTTCTTTGGATATGCTAACCATTCTAGAGCCTATAGGGTGCTTAACCTTGAGACTAACAAAATCATGGAGACTTGCGAGGTAACCTTCGACGAGACAATGCCATTTACCTCTCTTGGCTTTGAATGTGCAGGTGATGAAGAGATGGCCGAGGACCTCTTTGAAGAGGAGAAGGATGAAGATGGAGATGATGATGGAGAGAACCATGCGCCTGAAGCTGAGTGTGTACCCACTACTTCCCCTACGACCACTACGGAGCGTGGACCGTCTACTTCATGGACACCGACGGCGTGACAAGATGACCAGGCGAGAGAAGCTGAGGTTGAGGGGGAGGTAGTCTCGAGGCGTGAGGCTCCACGGCGGATTCAAGAAGTGCATCCACTGTCGAAGATCATTGGGGACATCCACGAACGTACTACACGGTCAAGGTCCAGGAATTCCTCTCATTTTGCTCATGCTGCTTTTGTTGCCACCTTTGAGCCCAAGGACATTGGACACGCTTTATCTTATGCAAACTGGGTCAATTCTAGGCATGAGGAGTTGGAAAACTTTGAGAGGAACTAGGTGTGTGAGTTAGTTGAACCACCTCCAAATTGCCATCCTATATGAACCAAGTGGGTTTGGAAGAACAAAGAGGGAGAGAATGGGATGGTTGTGAGGAAAAAGTCCAGACTTGTTGCTCAGGGGTTTAGTCAGAAGTAGGGGATCGACTATGAGGAGACCTTTGCTCCTGTGGCCCGTCTTGAGGCAATTCGGATCCTTCTAGCCTTTGCCGTGGCTAAAGGGTTCAAGTTGTTTCAGATGGCCGTGAAGAGTGCTTTTCTGAATGGGGTCATAGAGGACGAAGTGTATGTGAAGCGACCACACCGGGTTTGAGAGCGAGTTGTACCCACACAGGGTGAACGGGTTGAAAAGGGCTCTGTATGGGTTGAAACAGGCGCCCCGTGCTTGGTATGGGAGATTGAGAGGTTTTCTATGGAGCGAGAGGGTTTGTGATGGGTACCGTGGATAGGACCCTGTTTCTCCTCAAGCATGGAAATGACTTGTTGATTGTTCAGATATACGTGGATGATATTGTCTTTGGTGGCTCGTCACATAACCTTGTTGCCAAGTTTGCAGATGAGATGAGCAGGGAGTTCGAGATGAGCATGATGGGCGAGTTGCGCATTTTCTCGGGCTGCGCGGATCAAGCAAGTGAAGGATGGAACATTCGTGCACCGGACAAGTACACGAAAGACATGCTTGAGGAAGTTCCGGATGCAAGATGTGAAGCCCATGTCGACTCCCATGGGGAGTACGGCTACTTTGGATGCGGACGAGGACGGAGAACCGGTGGACCGGCGGGAGTACGGGAGCAGGATCGGCTCCCTCCTCTACTTGACGGTGACGAGGCCGGACATACGGTTCGGCGTGTGTGTCCGTGCGCTCGTTTTCGAGCTTCGCCGAGGACATCACATCGACGGCCGTCAAGAGGATCTTCGGGTACCTACAATCGCCCCCGGTCTTGGCCTTTGGTATTCGTCCTCCTCGACTCTTTCTCTTCATGGTTTTTCTGATGCGGATTTTGCTGGTTGTCGAGTCGAGAGGAAGTCTACTTCTGGTACTTGCCAGTTTCTTGGGTCTTTGTTGGTTTCATGGTATTCCCGCAAGCAGTCTAGTGTAGCTCAATCTACCACCGAGGCGGAGTATGTTGCAGCCGCGAGTTGTTGTTCCCAGCTGTTGTGGATTTCATACACTTTGAGAGACTTTGGTGAGGAGTGCACCCAGATCCCACTTCTTTGTGATAGCACCGGTGCCATAAGCGTAGCTAAAAACCCAGTGCTTCACTCCAGAACCAAACACATAGAAGTGAGGTATCATTTCTTGAGGGACAATGTGGAAAAAAGAACCATTGTGTTGAGTCATGTCCCTACCCAAGATCAGCTAGCCGACATCTTTACAAAGCCTCTCGACCAAGCTACATTTGTGCGCTTGCGGGGGGAACTTGGGGTTTGTTGGCCTTTCTAGTTGGTTCTTGGGGGTTTTTCTTGTACCATATGTATCATACCATGCTGATGTATATACATGTTTTGCTTGATGTACAAACCATGGTAGGATAGCCATCTTGTCATATATCATGTTGCATTTGTATCATATTGCATTTTAGGATGATGAGCTTCTTTCATATGCCTTATTTGAGTTTCTTTGGCTATTTGTGAGATATTGGTCATATGTGTGGAGAAATGGTGATGTGAGGCTATGCTCTTGAAATATTTGAGATATATGTGTGGTGAGATAGCCCCTTTTGAAATAAATGCTAATCTTGACTAATTTTTGGTGAAAGGTGCTCCACTCATGTGTAGTAGTGTATCCATGTCACGTTTTGGTCTAAATGTGCTTTCTATGCTTAGATTGTGCTTGGATGCCTTTTTCTTGCATTTTGGCCAAAAGCCGAATATCATTGTGAATGTTTAGCCTATGTTGCATTCATGGGGGAGCATAAGCTTCTTTTTGCCGCAAAGGAACTTCATGTACCATGAAATGAATTAATCTTGAAAAGAAGTGTGTATGCTTGAAAAATACTCCATCCATCATGTCTATAATTAAAATGTCTTATCTTTCACATATGGGTGCAAAACATGTTGCATGATGTTCACCAGTGGAGAAGTCTCCCCGAAGTGGACACATGGCTCATGAGCTTTGACATGACATGCTTTGCTTTATGGGTGTTTACAATGATCTTTTGCTGAGAATTTGATATCCTTGTATGATCTCTGAACGGTATGCATGTTTGTGGCTCAAGTGTGACATGGATAGGCTTTTACATGTGAAGCGAGCCTTCTTTTGGTAAAATTGCTTAAATCTGAAAATTTTGCTTTGTCACATGCTTGTATTTTCATATATTACTTGTGGCAATGCTTTGACTATGCTATGATTCATATGTGTGATCTTTGTCTCATTTCTAGCCTTTGACACTAGATTTGGCCTATTTGAGAAGCTCATGTAGATGTTTATATGCTTTGTGTTACATTCCTGCATTTTCACCTTGATTCCTACATTGTCAACAAGGGGGAGAAGAGGTGAGCTTAATGCAAATTCAGAAGAGGTGAGCTAAAATTTGGAAGTTTGCATCCACATGTTCAGGGGGAGCTTGCATTTGTTCAGGGGAGCTTTCTTGCTGTTTTCAGTGTGGAGTTTGTGCTTTGCTTGGCTTGTGACCTTTCTTTGCCTTTCTTTGGTTTTGGTCATGAGTTGAGCTTCTTTGTTTTTCTTTCTTCTTTCTTTCTCTCTTTCTCTGAATTTCATTTCGCGTTGTGTGTTGTCAATGCACTCATCAAGGGGGAGATTGAGGACCGGGAGCGTCCCGGTGGTCGATGGATGACCGCTCCTCGGTGATGAGTGATTGACAACGGGTGTTGGACCGACTCTTGGCTTAGTGAGCATGTGTAGGCCGCGGCCTAGTTCGTGTTGTTGCGTGGAAGAACGAGCGCGAAAGGTCTTCGGCCTTGAGGGGCCTCCGGAGATGGAGAGACAAGTAGGCTCGGTTCGAGGGACCCGGTGGACGGCGGGACTAGGTGCGGGCCACATGGTGACGAGACGAGCAAGACGAAGTCATGAACAATCGAGCCGGTGCACGGTGGCGGTCGAGTCAAGTGGTTTGGCGGGAGGCCGGACCAAGCACGCGGGGTTTGGTGGTTTGCCCACAAAACCATCGGAGGACGGTTTCTTGGTTTGGGCCTCAAAACCAAGTCCGAGGGCCCAACACGACGGAGACGAGATCCGGCGTGTCGGGAAGCTTCGAAGCGGAGGACACGCGGCGGGATCGCATGGCTTGTGTCGGAAGGACGCGGGGTGCGGCAAAGGCGTGGCCGTCCGATGGCAAGACCCACAAACATTACCTAAATGCCCCAACGTTGGTTGTATCGCCAGTAGTTAAGTTAGGGGTAGTCGAGTCATTTACCACTCCGGCGGGCCCTGATATATAAGCCATGAGTGTCTGTGGATGGCGCTCCCTCTCCGTGACTTAGGGTTTCATTTCCCCCCTCCCATTTCTCATTTTCGTAGCTATTTTCTTCTCCATTTTCTCTAGGATAGCATGAGATCTTCATGATAGATTTGTTGAGAGGGTTGGATGCTAGGGCGGCATGCTAGACCTTGTGAATCTTTCCTGGTTTGTATAGAAGATTCGGAGTTGTGTTTTTCGTGGTCTTTTTCGTGCTTGTTTTTGGTGCCTTTGTTCTCGGTGTGATTCCGCGGATTTGAGTGGGTTTCTCTCCGGATTTCTTTGAGGGGATCATGGGTGAGTGCTTTGTGCCTCTTTGTGGATGATCTTGACCCCTCAAACGCCGGATTTGGCCTTCGATTCGTTGACTTTTGGATGAACCCTAGGTCATAGTGTTCTTGGCAAGGATTTTCGATTCTGGGAGTTGTAGGATGTTTGAGGCTGTAATTTTTGGGGCATGACCTCTCCTTGGGGTGTTCATCATCTCACCAAAATTTCGTCTCAAGACTCCTTGTGGTTTGGGAGATCCATCGATTGAAGTTTGAGGTTGTTTCTCGTGTTCCTCGGTGTCTTGTGCCGATTCGCACCTCGGTGGACCGTCCGCGAGGTCACTGCGCGGACCGTCCGCGAGGTGCCCTCGACAACCCGTTGTTCTTCGTGTTCTTGCGGGTTCTTGAGCGCCTCTCTTTCGATTCATTTTGTCGGTGAGTTTTTGGTGCATGAAGTTTGCGGACGGTCCGTACTAGAGTGTCAGACGGTCCGTGACGAGGCGGACGGTCCGCGGGTCTATCACGGATGGTCCGTTTTTCTCGGTGCAATCGGAGGTTCGGGTAGCAATTTCGGACGGTCCGTGCCCTCCTCGCGGACAGTCCGCGCCCTCCTCGCGGACAGTCCGCCCGGACACTGCGGACGGTCCGCCTGGTGCTTTCCAGATTGTTTAAGTCCCTTGCTTTTTGAGTTGTGCTTCCGCGTTGGATTGGTTTGGGACTTGTTCCTAGGCTACTTGGTGGTTCCTTTGAGGTTGCTTGAGCCCTGTTTGGGATCTTGTTTGTGCATGTGGGTTCGTGGAGTTGTGATTGGGGTATAGGCCGAATTCAAAGGGAAGAATTTTTATCGGCTCCCATTCACTCCCCCCTCTCTGGTCGCCCGAATCGGTCCTTCAAATACCCGGTCTCAAAGAGATAGCCAACATAGAGAGGTAACACCCCGAACCAATATCTCCGAACTCGATGTTGCTACACAACACCACCGGTTGATCATGAGGTAAGAGAGGTCGATTGGCCACTTGGCAATCAAAGCTGAGTAAAGCCAATTCAACTCCGTGTAGGTTATCTTTGTCTCTCTCATTCTCCCCAAAATCCTTTTGCATATCCATGACTGAAACACTTGGATGATGGGGTTCCGAGTAGTATTTCGTCGTTGATGGTCCTCTCCCACGATCATACTCCAAAAACCCTCTCATGTGCCTTCATGCACATCCACTTGTTCCGGAGCCCCCTTTTGAAAATAGGAGATACTCGCCCATGGGTCTACGATACTAGAACATGCAATTGTTTCGAACATGAAAACCAATCTAATCTATCGGGGGTTGTGACCATGATTTCGCCCTTTCCCTCCTCTCGTACTCACGCGAAGGTACTCATGACTAGACCTATGATGGACATGATGTGTTGAATGGATCCAAGGAAGCATTAGAGCCCTTACTTCCTTCACGACATGGTAGCTAACCTTAAGCATTAAAGTATTTTCAACACAAGATGATAGATAGATAATCCAACAAAGTGTGATTACATCTCAAGATCGATTGCAACCCATTGATGAAAGGAGATTACCCCATCAAGGTGCTAGAAATAGCACCGTTGATCAAGGTTACCCTTCCAACGGTGTCTTCCTTCTTCTCCACTTGTGGGCTCCCTCCAAACGGAATGAGAGACTCAACACTCCTTCATCAAGGGTATGTGCCATGGTCATGAAAATTTCCTAGGCGAATTCCTTGTGGGTGTTTGCCGACACTCCGTTAGAGAATTGCACCGGTGTCCCGTATGAAACCCAATATGTGGAGAGCTTGGTAGTCGATGTTGATGTTCGCTACAAGCCTCTACTTAAGGCGAGCGAGCTTCTCCTCCTCCTCCTCCGTCATGATGACATACCCCTCGGAATACCGCGGAGCGTATGGAGGTGGAGCGGATGATCGTGTCAAGTGGCGAGGTTGGACGGGTGGCTCCTCCATATGTTATTGAAGTTTGGTAAACCTCATAAACATGTGGTCCTCATGCCACCAAGGAGAAGAGTGGTTCCTCCTCGGCCTTGTCGTGTCCTCCTCCATACTCCGAGGAGACTTGGAAACCGAGTGCCTACTCGAAGAGGTTGTCGATGATGGCTTAGACGACGATGATCCCTTCCTTTTTTGGTGAAAAGGCTTGTAGTTTTCTTCCATGATTGCAGCGCTCTCCCTCACAAATATATATCCGGGGTTTTCACCCGGTAACAAGGTACACAAATATTATTTTGGAGTCTGGACTTTGAGTGGATTAAGGATGTGATTTGTTGCACAAAGCAAACGCGGTGGATGGCTAAGTCTAAGGTGGTTCCGGCCTACAAACTAGAGCACATGAACAAAGAGCTGGATGGGAGACTTACCTCTCTCCTCCTCTTGGCTCGGTTCTTCTCTAGTGCATTTGTTGCTTCGTAACCGCGTGCACCTTCCAAACGTTCCATTCCACTCCTTCGCTTGCATTATTGCTCCTTCCACTTGATGTTTTCGCTTGATTCACTTCCATACTCCCTTGCCTCACATGCATCCATGATATTCCTACAAAACAAGGCCTTGGCTGCCCCCCATGCTTGTACTTTGCATGTGGTTTGATAAAAGATGTTGGAGGGGCATCCCGTGATGTATCATGGTGCATGTATGGTTAGGTTAACTAGATTGCCTCCCTCTAAGCATGTTTTAAGGTTGAGCACTCCTCTAATTTCGAAATTTAAAAATCTTATTCAGAGCCATGCAAGAACTCAAGCATAAAGTTAGAGAAGTTTTTAAACCATTAAAAACAAATTTAAGTCGAAAATATTTTCCGACTACGTTGATATCGGTCTCACCGGTATAGTTTACCTTCATTGGTTGAGAGAAAACTTTTCCCGGCTAAGGATAAGGATTTTTAAACCAACCAAAAGTTTAGTTTCTAGGTTCACGCGAGTCCTACCACGTGCTGAAATTTAGTTAACACCTAGGTATAAGTCGTGGCTCTACTCGTGTGTTTTTAGCATGAAAAAGTAAGTCAATCACAACACCATAATGAGGGTGAAGGGTTGACTTAAGTTCTGAAATTATTTGGTTGTGGTTTCTCGAAACAGAACGAACAAACACATAGGAGGGTTCATGCAAAGGGTTTATGACAAAGCAATATTCAACCAAGAATTATGTCTCTAACATTGTTCAACCATTCTAAGTCTAATGTTTTGCGTAGTAAAATTCAAAAACTAAATTATTAAAAAGACTCGAAAAACCTAGAATCGGGTTGTCCTCCCGGTAGCTTATTCTTGACTCGACGAAACGGGTTGCCTCCCACCTAGCGCTTCGTTTATAGTCCATGGCTAGACTTCTTCACTTGATTACTCCGGATCAACGCTCTTTGCGGGCGTTGCAATCTTGGGTACCCACTTCCACACCATCTTGGGCACGGGCTTCTTCTTTGGCTTAGTTAATTTTTTTGGTCTACACAGGCTGGCTTTGTCCTTCGGTCTTGACGGATGCAACAACTTCCTTCATGTAGTTGCTCGGTATCTCAAACTCCGGTCCTTCGGTCGTGATCTTCATGGTCTCCTAGTGTGATCCTCCATCTCTCCCGAATGAGTTTGAGTAGCCTTCGCCGTCTTGAGACCTTGGAATTGTCTCGGATATTCTTCTTTGTTACCCATCGGGCGCCCGACAAGTTGTCCCACTTGCGTCTAGCATCTTCATCACGATGAACACTTCACGTATAGAGCTTCTGACCTCCATCACCTTGCCATCTAAATTCTTCAATATTTTCTCCATAACCTCGAACTTAGTGACGGCGTCCTTGGACACGGTCGTACTCCACACACTCCTTGCATGTTGATCTTGCTTCGGCGGCCTTTAGGTGTTGAGCTTCTTTCTCCAGCTCCATCTTCTCCATCCTCCTCTTAAGTAAACTGATATGCCACTCAAGGAATCCGGTTCGTATGCATTCAGCGCTCGCAATCGTTATGCGGATAGTTGAGACCTTGATCTTGAACGGCCTCCCGGCTTCTTAAAGGTTTATGATAGGTAGATCAACAATGTTCGGGGTGCATAGCTCGATCTCGCGCTCTGGTGGTTGAGGTTGATCTTCCTTTGGACTTGGAGGTGGTGATTCCCTTGGAGATTTCGATGGTCCTTCGACTTTGGCTTTTGAATCTAGGGTTTCCAACCCTTTATCTTGTGTTGCATGTCTCCTTTGCCTGTAAAGTTTTCCTGGATCATCCACAAAAAAGTTTGGGTTTCTTGGAGAGGTAGCCAACCATCTCCGGTTAGGGTTAGCAATAAAACAAAAATCTAACAAAAGAAAAATTAGGGTTAATCAAAACTAGATTAGATTGACTTTTTTTTCTTTTTGGGGATGATCAAACATAAGAGATGCAAAAGAAAATCAAAAGAAAAACTGAAAGATAAGCGATACTAGATCGGATCTTGATTGCTTGCTCCGTGGCAACGGCGCCAGAAAAAGGGGCTTGTTGACGGTTAATAGTTGTATCAAATTTCGTTTATGACTTGCAAGCGGACAAGTCTCCAGTCGTAGTCAAGGGACCCTTATTCCCTCGAGTGGTGAACCCAAGGTATCGAATCCGTGGAACAATGTGCAACGCAAGGATTCAATCTAGTAAAGCAAGGTAAAGCTATCTATTGAAGAATCAAATTGCATCTAATCTAAGATATCATAAGGAAAACGAATCTAATCTAATCTACTAAACAGGTAGCAAGAGAAAGCAAGAGATAACCGATCAAGAGAGTCTAGATCATGCTTATGTTGTTGCTCCAAACAAGATAGATGAAGATAGAAAAGGGAATCTCATTAAAAGCATCTTTGAATCGTGGCCTTCCATCCGACTCCGAAAACGCCCGCCTTTCGGAACCCCCGTTCTGTCACAATGTATCCCTACTCATGCGGGTAGTCTAGGGCGATTTCGATAGAACAAGATGAAATCACTTGGCCGGTCCGGTACGCACCTCTAGCCACCGCGACTACAAGAGCATCCTAAGTAATCTAGCTGCAAACTAGATCGTAGAAGAAGCAAAACCAAGAAGAAAACAAAATCATCGAGAATGCACTTGATCGCTAGAAATCGAATTCACTTACAAACTTCACCGTGAATGATGACATGAACAAGATCACCACCAAGGCCCTCCCTCGATCTTGAACCTCGCTCCGGAGCTCCGACGTGGTCTTCCATGCAAGGTTCCCACGTCGGCTAGGGAAACCCTAGACAACTAGCACGACCCTCATCTCCGAGATGGTGTCCCTCAAGCTTCTCGGCTCCTCGGTGGCGGATTACGAATTGGCTGATGTGTGGCTCTCGGTCAGGGGGCTATAAATAGCCTCCGATGCAACTAGGTCAAAGGGGAGGCCGATTGGGCCCCGAAACGGGCTGGGCCGGCCTGGGCCGACCGGCCTAGGCCCAATTCGGCCCAGCTCGTGGCTTGCTTCGCCCGGTGTTGCTTCCCGCGTCTTCTAGATGCTCTCCCCTTTTGCATGTGGGCCCTTGACGTCGGTTTCTCTCTGAACTGGACGAAGCTCCTTGTCTTGCAAGATTCAGCACTTTTCTGGCTAGATCCTCGGAGTTTATCATCTTCTTGGGCTTGGTCCTTGGGTTCTTGGAGTCATGTTCACTTCATTTCATGACTTGTACCGGGCTTTCAAGGTCTTGTCATGAGGTGCTTAATGAACTTATCCCGGAAGTCTTGCTTTCAACGTTAAAACCCTGCGTAAACACTTAACTCCAAAACCGACATGCACAAGTGAACTTGTTATACCACGGGGGTTAGTACCAATGGATAAGATACAAAAGTCATGCCAACACCGAAGGTAAACTCATGGCTAGGTTGACAGATTTTCACCGTCAACATCCTTGTTCGATCAACTCATTAAACCTATTCCAAGTTTGGTCTATCCCTTCCTCTTCTCCTTGCGTGAAAGTGATCACTTGCCTCCTTAGATGTTGAACCTTGCTAATTAGAAAGAACTTCTTGCAAAACTTCTTTGTCAACTTGTTCCAATTGCCTTCAACTACAAAGGACGCAAATGAGTACCACGTCTTTGCTTCACTGGCAAGTGAGTAGGGAAAGAGATTCCATTTGAACCATTCATCGGGACCTCCTTCTTGACGCACCGTGTTGCATAGCGTCGTGAAATGCCTTATGTGTATATGGGTTCTCCGTAACCATCCCTTCAAACGGGTTTGCCGCCGCCATCTCGATGATCTTGGATTTGATCTCATACTTGGTCGCTTCGAGCTTCGAATCGGACTCTTGTACTCTTATGTCTTCACATCAAGGATTAGAGTAATCCCTTAGTGATTTCTCCAGTTCTTCCACAGGGTGATTGACGAACGCCATCTAGACAACAAGATAAAAACAAAAGCAAAAACAAAACAAAGTGATTTTTCTAGGTAATATGTGTTAGATGTTAGCAAACAAAAGATAAACTAAATATAAAAGAAAGTTAGACGTAAACCAAACGATGTAAACTAGCTTGCTCCCTAGCAACGGCAAAAGAAAAAGGGGCTTGTTGATGGATAAAAGACGTATCCACCTACGATCTGCAAGCGTACGGACCTACACCTTTTTCACCACGGGATTCCCAAGGTTCTTGTCAATTCGCGGAGCAAGGGGATTACAAGCGTTTGATCTACCTCTACTCACTAACGACTCAAACCCTAACAATGATTAGACTAGAAAACGACTACACTACACTAGAGAGAATGATTAAGACGACTAGATGTGAAAGAGACTCTTGCCCATGGGTCTACGATACTTGAACAAGCAACCGCTTTAAACATTAAAACCGATCTAATCTATCGGGGTTTGTGACCATGGTTTCGCCCTTTCCCTCCCCCCGTACTGTCACTACACTGAGGTAATCGTGACTAGACCTTTGATGCACACGATGTATTGAATGGATCCAAGGGAGCATTGGAGCTCTACTTCCCTTTACGGCATGGTAGCTAACCTTAATCATTAAAGCATATTCAACACATGATGATAGATAGAAGTTCCAACAAGGTAGCGATTACATCTCAAGATCGATTACAACCCTGGATAAATGAGAAGATTACCCCATCAAGGTGTTAGACATAGCACCGTTGATCATGGTGACGCTTCCGACGGTGTCTTCCTTCTTCTCCACTTGTGGGTGCTTCCTTCGAGATGGGCGATCCTCCTCCAGAGATCTCCCTCCTCTCTCTCAAGCTTGTGGATGGCCTCTCGGTGTGAATGGCTCTCTCTCCTGCGAATGGAGGTGCCTCCAAGACTTTAGGGTTGAAGATACTTCGGGCGCAAGGAAAGGGAGGTGAACCGACCCCCAGAGTGGGCCAGGCCGGCTGGCTTGGGCCGACTGGCCCAAGCCCATCCCGACCCGGTTCGGTCGCCCCTTCGCTCCCGTGGGTCCTCAGGTGATTATGCACTTTGCCCCTTCCATTTGCATGATTTTGACGATGCCATCCTCGCGTCCAAGATGGAGGTTCTCCGTCCATGAATTCGGTCTTTCACGCTTTAATCCCCGGGGGTGTTCCTTCGCAGCACTTCGGTCCTTGCCACCACTGGAAGTGATTTCATCAAGCTCATGAACACGAACAAGACCCCATAAATGCTCCTTTGAACTTGTTGTGAATCAGTCCTTTATGTCCATGTTTTCCTGCATAAACACAACAGTTTCAAATGCATGCACATAGATGAACTTGTTATATGATTAGTGTGCCTAGTGGCGGGTTAGTTCCATAATCAAATCCAGACCAAAGTGTAATGAACATGTTTGGTGTATCAAAATACACCGTCAACAGTCATCTCCTTTGCCAGTTCGGAAAACCTCCCAGCGACTTCGTTCTTCTAGCTCCTAGAGCTCCTACAATTTTGCATCCTATGCTCTGGTGGACGGTTGCATGCCCATGGCATGGCCTCACTACTACCCTGCAGCTTCATTGCTCAACAATGCTTGGTGCTTGCCTCCTTCAGCTTCACGGTCCTATTTATAGCCGGAGCCAAGCCTTGGGAAGTTGGCGAAGTGATGACACTGTCACCACGTGGTCCTGGGACCTGCAGACATGTGCATGATTAAAGGTGGTGACTTTACCCCTGTCTCATGGCGTCTTTTGTCGCTAGTGCATGAATGATGCTTGAGGCCGCCACAGAATCACATGGCTACAGTAACCCCCTTGATTCATGGGCAGTTTGTCATTTTCTGGGTGGCAAGAGAATCTTCGACCACTATTGACCTGCGACCCTACAGTCTAAGCTACAAGACAAAACCTGACCATGTGTCAAAGGGCCCAGCGCCTAACTAAGATCCATACTATGATGACTCCACGACCTTCCTCTACGACCTGATGCCCTTTATTTGCACCCGCTAGGCTCTGCATCCTGGTGCACCTGCTATGGCTCTACATGTGAAGACCATGTGTGGTTCGAGGACCGGTGGATGGTCGCTTCCTAGTGCGATGAGTGATTGACAACATTGTGTGGACTGATTCTTGGCTAAGTATTGCAGGTGCAGGTTGCAGCTTGACTAGTGTTGGTGCAAGTGAATATTAAGCGCGAAATGTCATTGCAGTGAGGCCTCCAGGTGTGGAGAAGACAAGTAGGCTTGGTTTGAGGGACCCGGTAGCTAGCGGGGTCAAGTGTGGACCGCATGGTGGCAAGAACAGCAAGATGAAGTCATGGGCGGTTTCTTGATTGAGCCACAAAATCAAGGTCGAGTCGGGACTTTGTGGGAGCCAAGTCATGAGTGGTGATTGGTGTTGGCTACATCAAGTTCGCAGGGTTTGCGCTGGCTCACCAGAAAACCATCGGGCTACTCGACTTAGCCACAAAGCCGAGGCAGAAGACCGGGCGTGGCTGTTAAGCCAAAACCGGCGTGACCAGTTTGGAGAATCGGTCTGACCAGTTTGGTGTCGCAGGGCGTCGGAAGCATAGAGGTAGAGGACACGCGTCGGGATCGCAAGGCTTCCGTCGAGGCTACGCGAAGTGCAGTCGCCGGGCATCCGTCTGATGGTGCTACAAAGAAAATTTAGGGGCATTTTAGTCTTTCGGCTTGCCTCCATATAACCCAAATGGTGAGAGGATGGAGCCATCTCTTGGAACCGTAGCTCATTTGGTTTTCCTATTTTCCCTTCTTATTTTCCTTAGGATTTCAATAGGACTAGCTTGAGACCTTCATGGTGAGACCTTGTGAGAGGGAAGGATGATCGGGCAGACGCTAAACCTTGTATGAACCTTTCACGGTATGTATAGATGATTCGGCGTGGTTCCTCAAGGCTTGATTGTGTTCCTCCCGTTTTTTCTTTTTGGTGATTTTCGGAGCCTTTTCTTGGTTTTTCCGTGGGGAAGATTTGAGGGCATTTCTTTGAGGAATTCTTGTTGGATGTCACGTATGAGGACCATGTGCCTCTTTGCTTGGTGATCTTGATCCAACAAACCCTCCGAAACGGCTTCAATTTGGATGTTTTCGGTGGTTTCCATGGGAAGGTGCTCTTGAGGGTTGGCTTTCGATTCCTCTTGATTGAGTGGGTTTTGGGGACTGAGCTTCTAGCCAAGGGTGCCCAACTATCCCCAAAGTCTCACTTTGATCCGTGGAATGAATCGGGAGATCGGTAGCTTGAAGGTTTGAGTTTTCCCGCGGGTTGAGTTCTTCCCGACTGTCCAAAACAAAACCGGTCTAACCGGTTTCCCAAACCGGTCTGACCGGTTTAGCCATGTGGGCTTTCGTGAAGAGTTTCTGAGCAAGAAAGTCCCTGTTGTGCTATGGCTGTTCTTGTTCAAAAGAGGAGAGGTTCTTGAGGCAGGTTTTCTGTTGAAAGGGTTTTTGGGGAGTTTTTGGACAGAACCGGCCTGACCGGTTTGCCAAACCGGTCTGACCGGTTTCCCCTGCCTGTGTAAGGCTAAGTCCAACAGAAGCGGTCTGCCTGGTTTGGAGAACCGGCCTGGCCGGTTTGGGCAGCCAGCAGTCGTGTTGTGTGTGTTTCCGCTACGTGTGTCTCGTGGCTGTTGGTTAGGTCTTGCTCCTAGGTCCAGGAGCACTTCAGTGGCTGCGTGGACTTGGCAAGAGAAGCTTGCGGAGGTGCACGAGTGAAATTGGGTTCATAGGCCGAATTCTTGAATAGAATTTTTATCGGCTCCCATTCACTCCCCTCCCCTCCCCTCTCTGGTTCGCCGCTTCGGTCCTTCAAGTGGTATCACAGCCGGTTCGGGTCTTGATTAACTCTAACCAGTCTAAGATCCAAGGATGGCATACCAGGAACGAGGTTCGGGTCCTCCACACTTTGACGGAAAGAACTACCAGATGTGGAGTAAGCGGATGGCGACGTTCCTCCGCGGAAAGGGTCAGATCCTTTGGGATGTCTTGGTGGACACATGCTATGTCGAGCTGATGAAGTTCCTTGCTCCAAGATCGAGGGACATATTCGACGCCAACAACAAGGCGGTCGACTACTTGTTTCGTGTTTTGTGTCAGCTTGAATTCGATCGGGTGCACACCAAGCACTTGGCTTGTAGAATCTGGTCGGTATTGAAGGATGCTCATGTTGGAAATGCCCAGGTTCAGGCTCGGATGTATGCGACTTACCGAAGAGAGTACGAGCACTTCACTCATCTCCCTAGCGAGTCCATCGATGCCCTGTTTCAGAGGTTCACGGTGGTTGTGAACAACATGAGGGCCAATGTGGATGTGCTCCCGTACGATGATCATGATAGAGCTGTCGATGGTATTTTCTTTGGTTATGCATCTCACTCTAGAGCATATCGTGTGCTCAATCTTCAACTAACCAAATCGTGGAGACTTGTGAGGTAACCTTCGACGAGACACAACCACATAGTCAGCTTGTTTTTGAGTGTGCAGGTGACGATGAACTTGGCGAGGAGATCTTTCAGGAGGAGGAGTATGAACATAGAGATGATGATGATAGCGGTGTAGTGCCCGCGGCTGAACATGTACATACTACTTCGACTACGGTGATGGATGGCCCCTCTCCCACACCTACGATAACAAACCAATATCAAGGACAAGCTATTGTTGAGGGGGAGGTAGCATCAAGGCGAGAACCTCCCCGGCGAGTACAAGTGGATCACGCAGCTTCAAGGATCATCGGCGACATGAATGAACGTACTACACGGTCGAGGGTTCGGAACAATTATCATTTTGCTCATGCTGCTTTTGTTGCCACCTTTGATCCTAAAGACATTGGACACGCACTAACTTATCATAATTGGGGTAATTCGATGCATGAGGAGTTGGAGAACTTTGAGAGGAATCGGGTTTGGGAATTGGTTGACCCTCCCCCAGGGTGTAAGCCGATTGGGACAAAATGGGACTAGAAGAGCAAAGAGGGAGAGAAAGGTGAAGTGGTGAGAAACAAGTCAAGGCTTGTTGCTCAGGGGTTCAGCCAGAAAGAGGGGATCGACTACGAGGAGACCTTTGCTCCCTTAGCTCATTTGGAGGCAATTAGGATCCTTGTAGCCTTTTCTGTGGCTAAAGGGTTCAAGTTGCACCAAATGGATCTAAAGAGTTGAGGACCATGTGTTGTTCGAGGACTGGTGGATGGTCTCTTCCTGGTGTGATGAGTGATCGACAACGTTGTGAGGATTGATTCTTGGCTAAGTATTGCAGGTGCAGGTTGCGACTTGACTCGTATTGGTGCAGGTGAAGAACAAGCACGAAAGGTCGTTGCTGGTGAGGCCTCCACGTGTGGAGAAGACCAGTAGGCTTGGTTCGAGGGACCCGGTGGCCAGCGGGGTCAAGTGCGGGCTGCATGGTGGCAAGAACAACAAGATGAAGTCGGTGGACAGTTTCTTGGTTGAACCACAAAACCAAGGTCGAGCCGGGACTTCGTGGGAGCCAAGTCATGAGTGGTGATTGGCGGAGGCTACATCAAGTTCGCGGGGTTTGCGGTGGTTCACCGTAAAAATCACCGGTTACTCGGGCCGAGCCACAAAGCCGAGGCCAAAGACCGGGCGTGGCTGTCTGGCCAAAACCGGCCTGACCGGTTTGGATAACCGGTCTGACCGGTTTGGGGTCGCAGGGTGCCGGAAGCTTTGAAGCGGAGGACATGCGTCAGGATCGCAAGGCTTGCATCGAGGCTACGCGAGGTGCGGTGCATCCGTCCGATGGTGCTATGAAGACAAATTCCCAAAGTGCCCTTGGTGGGCGTGTATCTTAGTTTAGGCCTTAGGGGCATTTTAGACTTTTGGCTTGCCTCCATATAACCCAAGACGTGAGAGGATGACAGCCAACTCATGGAACCCTAGCTCATTTGTTTTCCTATTTTCCCTTCCTATTTTCTTAGGATTTCCATAGGACTAGCTTAAGAGCTTCATGGTGAAATCTTGTGAGAGGGTTGGATGATCGGACGGCAAGCTAGACCTTGTATGAACCTCCTTGGTATGTATAGATGACTCAGCATGGTTCCTCAAGGCTTTGTTGTGTTGTTCCCGGTTGTTCTTGGTGGTGATTTTCGGATCCCTCTCTTGGTGGTTTTCTCGGTGTGTTTTCGGGACCTTGCTCTTGGTGATTTGATGGGGGAAATTCGTGTGAACTCTTTGTGGTTCTTTTGCCTTTGATTCCCCTCCCAAATCCGTGAGTTAAGGGGCTCAATTATGGAGTTTTTGGAGCTCTAGGGTTAGAGGTGTTCTTGAGGGTTGACTTTCGATTCCTCTTGATTGAGTGGGTTTTGGGGACCGAGCTTCTAGCCAAGGGAAGCCCACGAGGTACCCCATCTATCCCCAAAGTCTCACTTTGATCCGTGGAATGAATCGGGAGATCGATTAGTGGAAGGTTTGAGTTTTCCCGCGGGTTGAGTTCTTCCCGACTGTCCAGACCAGAACCGGTCTGACCGGTTTCCCAAACCGGTCTGATCGGTTTAGTCTTGTGGGCTGTCATGAAGAGTTTTTGTGCAAAGAAGTCTTTATTGTGCTATGGCTATTCTTGTTCAAAGGAGGAGAGGTTCTTGAGGCAGGAAGGGTTTTTGGGGAGTTTCTGGACAGAACCGGCGTGACCTGTTTGCTAAACCGGTCTGATCGGTTTCCCCTGCCTGCATGAGGCTAATTCCAACACAAGCGGTCTAACCGGTTTCAGAAACCAGCTTGACCGGTTTGGGCTGCCTGCTGCCATGTTGTGTGTGTTTCCGCTATGGTTGTGCTGTGGCTATTGGTTGGGTCTTGCTCCTAGTTTCAGTAGAACTTCAGTGGCTGCGTGGACTTGGCAAGAGAAGCTTCCGGAGGTGCACGAGTGAAATCGGGTTCATAGGCCAAATTTTTGAATAGAATTTTTATCGACTCCCATTCACTCTACCCCCTCTCTGGTTCACCGTTTCGGTCCTTCAAGTGGTATCAGAGCCGGTTCGGTTCTTTATTGAATCTAACCAATCTAAGATCCAAGGATGGCATACCAGGAATGAGGTTCGGGTCCTCCACACTTTGATGGAAAGAACTACCAGATGTGGAGTAAGCGGATGGCGGCGTTCCTCCGCGGACAGGCTATGTCGAGCTGATGAACTTCCTTGATCCAGGATCGAGGGACATGTTCGACGCCAACAACAAGGCAGTCGACTACTTGTTTCGTGTTTTGTGTCAGCTTGAATTCGATCGTGTGCACACCGAGCACTTGGCTTGTAGAATCTGGTCGGTATTGAAGGAAGCTCATGTTGGAAATGCCCAGGTTCAGGCTCGGATGTATGCGACTTACCGGAGAGAGTACGAGAACTTCACTCATCTCCCCGGCGAGTCCATCGATGCCCTGTTTCAGAGGTTCATGGTGGTTGTGAACAACATGAGGGATAATGTGGACGTGCTCCCGTATGATGATCATGATAGAGCTATCAAGCTCTTACACTTTTTGGATCGTACGTTTGGGGTGGAAAGTTCAAGGCCATTGTGGAGTCGGAGAAGTATGACACTTTGACTGTGAACGAGCTGTTCACGAAGCTCAAGTCGGCTGAGGTGGATCCGGGCATGGCAGCCAAGATTGAGGGTCTGACTGACTCCCATAGTCTCGCCCTCATCTGTGGCTTGAAAGGCAAATCTAACGCTAACCCATCCACCAGGATGTTCTCTTTGTCCTCTTTGATGTCTTTGCCAGATGAGGAGTTCGACGTGCTTGGAGTGGACAAGCTGGCGTTGCTGACCAGGCGGTTCAAGAGGATGCACGAGAACCGAGTGAACTCAAGGAGGAACTCGAGGACATGTTTCAAGTGTGGCAAGGCCAGACACTTCTTCGCCGAGTGTCCGAAGGTGAACAACCACGACAAGCACAAGTTCAGGGACAAGAGGGGGGAACCCAAGAAGAAGGATCGTGGACATGGGAAGAAGATGCGGTCTCGAGAGAAGATGAAGAGATCGAGCGATATCGAGTCTGACTCCGAGGACACGTCTTCAAGATCGAGTGATGAAGACAAAGAGGATGACAAGAAGAATAAGAAGAAGAACCTCGGCAAGTATCTCAACGGCCTTTGTGTGACGGGCCTAAGCCTCAAGGACGACTTCTGTGGCATGGCTCGCAGTTCCAGCAGCAAGAGAGGCCAGAAGGACGCCTCAGACTTTGACTCCGAGGATGAGGTATGTGATGAGCTCTCTTCTTTGCGCAAGTAGAATGAAGAGTTGGTTGACTTGCTTGATAATCGTGATAACATGCTTAGAGAGGCTAAGAAGCTTAGGAAGGAGCTTAGATCTTTCCTTGAAGATGCTAGGACTATAGTGGCTGAGCTAGAAACACAGGTTCTTGATGGCAAGCTTGAAATTGATTCTCTTAAGGCAAGCCCTGTGGTTTCTGATGAAGTTGATTATGTTGATTGCTCTGTTTTCCTAGCCGATTTGACTGGTCTTAGGGAAAAGCATGCCTCCAAGTGTGAGGACCTAGATGTGCTTAGGGTTGAGTTGGCTGAGCTGCAATCTAGACCCACTTTGCTTGGTGCTTGCACTTCTTGCCCTGACTTGCATGAAAAAATCGCTGAGCTTCGATCTTGCATTGTTTCGCTTGAGGCTGATTTGAAAGTGCCTATTCCTACTTTCTGTTCTACCTGTGAGTTACATGCTGTAAAGAATTTGGATCTTGCAGAATGTGTTTGCCGCTTGCAAGATGAGAATGATAAGTTGCGTGAAGTGCTGAGTTGGTTGTCTTGTCACGAACCTCAGCTTGGTAAGATGATTGCTAACTATAAGCGCTTTGATGGTTGGGCTTTGGGATTTGATAAGGTTGGTGAGAGCAGTGGTGAGAGAGAAGGGAAATTTACGAATGTTCCAGTTCCACCACAACCCACACCCAAAGACAAATTTGCATCGAAGCCAAACCAGTTACTTAAGCCTAGTGAGAAACCAAGTGGGAAGCCTAGTGAGAAACCGTGTGAAGAGCCTCACCCCAAGCCTAAGCCTAGACCAATCCGTTTCCATTGTGAGTTTGTGGAAAGGATGGTCACAAGAGAGAGTTTTGCTATAAGAGAAGGAGAGAGGAGAGAATGGCTATGGAGTGGGCAAACAAGGACAGATACCACCCCTTCAGTGGTGTGCTTGAGCCTCGTGTGCAGATGCCCAGGGCCAAGGCAAGTGCGAGAACAGTTCCGGCTTGGGGAGAGCAAAAGGCTGCAGGAGGTGTTGCTGGAGGAGTGAAACCGGTCAGACCGGTTTTGAAACCGGTCAGACCGGTTTGGAGTCTGCAGGGGGGCAAGTTTGGTTTTTGTGCTCGTGAGGAGTCTCAGTTTGTTTCAGGTGGTCGTGGTTTTGGTGGTTGGTCTGGAGAGTTTGCATGTGGTGAGTTTGCTGGACGTTCTGCACCTCGTGATCAATACGAGTTTAGGAGAGGTCGCAGCTTTGAGTCTTAGAGGGGTTACGGACCATGCTTTCCCTATCGTGGTAGTCGTACTCCTCCAGTGAGACGGGAGTGGTTTTCCCATGGTGGTTCCCAGTTTGATAGGTTTGACAGGATGGATCGTAGTTTTGATAGGCGCGGTAGGATGGATGTTGCTAACCCTACTTTTGACGAAATGGCCCGACACTGGTTTCACACCTTTGGGACTAACCCCAGTGTTGAGTCATTTGCTCGTTCTCGCTCTTGGTTTTGAGTTGCAGGTGGGGACGCCCGGAGAAGATTTGGTTGATATCGGGGGTGGTTCTCCGACCTCATACCCCGATGGTGGACAAGGATGAGTGACTTCTGAAGAAATGATAAAGGTAAGTAAATTTGTGACCTTCAGTGTGTGGTCTTGGTCAAGCCACTTGGTTCTTTTTGCTTTTTGCCATATCTCATGTGTGTAAGGTTAGCTTTGTACGCTCTTTGGCCTTAATGCATGAGTTTAGGGGGAGCTTGTGAGTTTTGCGCTCCTTTGCTCTTTTGCTTGTGGTGTCGAGCCCTTTTTGCCTTCCCTCGAGGAGCCGGTCATTTGTGAGCTTTGTGTGTGGGAGCTCCTTTGTATCATATGTATAGCTTTCCTTTGTGCATTTCTTTCATTTGGCATGGAATATGTAACATGATGTATAGGCATCCTTGTATCTTAGATTGCATGCATTTTGTATCATATGCATTGTGTAGGAAAAGCTTCTCTCATATACATTGTTCACCATGATGTGCTATATATGATCTTGTGCGCTAGTTTGGTATGCCATGGTTAGTTTGGCTTAGCTCTTGATGATCTTGATTTATATCCATGGTTGATGGCTATGCTTTTGAAAAATGTCACATATATACTCTCTCATGTGTAAATGCCTTTACATGATCTTGACATGTGTTTAGTGGCTTTGCTATGCTTAATTTGTGGTTGGATAGCTAGCTTATTGATCATATGGGGCCAAAGGCTCATTTACCATCATGAATGTTTAGCCCTCTTGCTTTATCTTGTGGAGGGGCATAAGTTCCTTTTTGTCGCAAAGACATTTCATGTACCAAGTATGAATCTGAAAATGAAATGTAAAATGCTTGGAAAATGTGCTCCCATGTCATATGTGCTAAATTTAAATTGCTTTGGGTGCTAAACCGTTGCATGATGCCTACCAATGAGAAGTCTCATATATAGAAGTAGGCACATGGCTGGGTGGCTTTGACATGACATGAGGTGCTTGTGGGTGTTTGTGATGGTCTTATGATTAGAATGGTTGTCCTAGCATGAAGTTTGTGTGGCTTTGCCATTTTGACATGTTTTGCTCATGTTTAGGACTTTGCTCATGAGAGGGTAACTTTTCGCAAAATTGATCAATTCTATCTTAGCTTCGTCCAATGGTTGTGAAACTTGGTAGTCATGAAGTTGATGTCATTACAAAGCTGCAGAGTATTTAACTTGCTCATTTGGACATGTGTAGCATCTTGTAATGAATTTTGTATACTTGAGAAGATCTAGGTTGCATGTTTTTAAACTTGAGCCTTGAGTCATGCATTGGCAACAAGGGGGAGAAAGAAAGGTGGAGAAAAGTTGCATTGCATCCTTGGAACCTATCCCAAGAGTCAAGGGGGAGCTTGTGCATTTCTTTTGCATTTTTGGCCTTTGGGGGGTGTGGTCTGTTGTACGAAATCGGCCTGACCGGTATTGGGAACCGGTCTGACCGGTTTTGGGAATCGGCCTGACCGGTTTATGCCCTGAGTTGGCACTTGTTCAGGGGGAGTTTGCATATGTGCAAGGGAGCTCTTGTTTGCTTTGGTGGTTTGTGCTCTTTGCTTGAGCATGGTTTTGTCTCGGATGTGTCGAGTCGTTGCCCTTGCCTAAGGGGTCTGAGACTTGTCTTCTTCAAGTGATCTTGCTCTTTGCCTTTTTCGGCTTTCGATCACTTGTTGGAGTTTCTTTTTATTCGTTTCTTTTCTTTTTCCTTTTCTCTGATTACCAAATGTGTGTGTTGTCAATGCACTCATCAAGGGGGCGATTGGGGACCATGTGTGGTTCGAGGACCGGTGGATGGTCGCTTCCTTGTGTGATGAGTGATTGACAATGTTGTGTGGACTGATCTTGGCTAAGTATTGCAGGTGCAGGTTGCGGCTTGACTCATGTTGGTGCAGGTGAAGAACAAGCGCGAAAGGTCGTTGCCGGTGAGGCCTCCAGGTGTGGAGAAGACAAGTAGGCTTGGTTCGAGGGACCCGATGGCCAACAGGGTCAAGTGCGCACCGCATGGTGGCAAGAACAGCAAGAAGAAGTCGGTGGACGGTTTCTTGGTTGAGCCACAAAACCAAGGTCGAGTCGGGACTTCGTGGGAGGCAATTCATTAGTGGTGATTGGCAGAGGCTACATCAAGTTCGCGGGGTTTGCGGTGGTTCACAAGAAAATCACCGGGTTACTCGACTGAGCCACAAAGCCGAGGTCGAAGACCGGGCGTGGCTGTCTGGCCAAAACTAGCCTGACCGGTTTGGGGTCGCAGGGCGCCGGAAGCTTCGAAGCGGAGGACACACGTCGTGATTGCAAGGCTTGAGTCGAGGCTACGCGAGGTGCGGTCGATGGGCATCCGTCCGATGGTGCTATGAAGACAAATTCCCAAAGTGCCCTTGGTGGGTGTGTATCTTAGTTTAGGCCTTAGGGGCATTTGAGACTTTTGCCTTGCCTCCATATAACCTAAGAGGTGAGAGGATGGAAGCCAACTCTTGGAACCCTAGCTCATTTGTTTTCCTATTTTCCCTTCTATTTTCTTAGGATTTTCATAGGACTAGCTTGAGAGCTTCATGGTGAGATCTTGTGAGAGGGTTGGATGATCGGGCGACAAGCTAGACCTTGTATGAACCTCCTTGGTACGTATAGATAATTCGGCGTGGTTCCTCAAGGCTTTGTTGTGTTGTTCCCGGCTGTTCTTGGTGGTGATTTTCGGAGCCCTCTATTGGTGGTTTTCTCGGTGTGTTTTCGGGACCTTGCTCTTGGTGATTTGATGGGGGAAATTCGTGTGAACCCTTTGTAGTTCTTTTTCCTTTGATTCCCTTCCCAAATCCCTGAGTTAAGGGGCTCGATTTTGGAGTTTTCGGAGCTCTAGGGTTAGAGGTGTTCTTGATGGTTGACTTTCAATTCCTCTTGATTGAGTGGGCTTTGGGGACCGAGCTTCTAGCCAAGGGAAGCCCACGAGGTACCCCATCTATCCCCAGAGTCTCACTTTGATCCGTGGAACGAACCGGGAGATCGATTTGAAAGGTCTGAGTTTTTCCTGTGTGTTGAGTTCTTCCCGACTGTCCAGACCAAAACCGGTCTGACCGGTTTCCCAAACCGGTCTGACCGGTTTAGTCCTGTGGCTATCGTGAAGAGTTTTTGAGCAAAGAAGTCTCTGTTGTGCTATGGCTATTCTTGTTCAAAGGAGGGGAGGTTCTTGAGGCAGGAAGGGTTTTTGGGGAGTTTCTAGACAGAACCGGCCTGACCGGTTTGCTCAACCGGTTTGATCGGTTTTCCCTGCCTGCGTGAGGCTAAGTCCAACAGAAGTGGTCTGACCGGTTTCAGAAACCGGCTTGACCGGTTTGGTCACGCGCCACGGCTCGATGTTGGTGTGGCGGTTGCTTCTAGCGAGAGAGGACCACTCTGCGCCGAAGAGTGCCGAGTTGCTCGTACTCTCTGCTGTAGTACCTAGGGCGCTCAGTGATACCGAGGCGCTCCAGGGAGTGGATGAGCAGGCGAGCAAAACCAGGCTCCTCCCCGGCACACGCCTTGGGTCCATCCATCTTCCGCCATTTCTTGCCTAACACCCTAGTCTTATCCTCATGGCGACTCTTCCTCTAGCCGGATACGGCGCTTCTTCGCCGGAAGATCTTGCTCCGAGATCTCGTCTTCGGTCCGGGTACCTTTGTCCCGGTGGGTTTCTTCGGGTTCGTCCTCTTCCCCCGGCTCCTTCATCTCTCGCTTCTTCGCTCCTTTAGTTCATCCCATAGTTGTTTGTGGAACATCTCTCGATCGTTCCTTTTCCCCGAAGTAGTCTTGCCTCATGTTGTGCGGCTCAACTTCTCGCTATGGTTGTCTTTACCCTTTCTAGTTCTATCCTCTCGTTCGCTCTTTCCGCTCCGTCGATCCGTCGCTTCGCCGCTTGCCTGGGCTTGCTCCCGATAAAGGTGGTCTAGGCCTCCGAGGTATATGGATAGGTGGGAAACTCGCCTCTTCTAAGTCTTCTTCCTCTCGTTCTAGACCTCTCATGCGATCAATCCACGAGCGTCCTCTTCCTCCGTGAGGGTGGAAACAATCCCATTGGAGTCCTTCGGAGGTGCCGTCTATAAACCACTCGTAGGTGTCGCAGGCCTTCCGAGCAGCCTTGGGGTAGGTGTCGGCAAAGCGAAAACCAGTGGCAGAGACGAACCATGGCTCTATGTCGGGGTAAAGCGTGCTTCTTCCCACAAAGATCAGCAGCTTACACCGAAGGGTGCCGAAGCGTTCGTACTCCCGGTAGACGAACTCTGGCGGATCCCTTACTCCGACGCGCTCTAGGCTGAGTAGCAACAGGTTAGGGAGGCCAGGCTGGACGGGGCAAATTCCTCCGTTCCACTCGGGGTTAGGCATCTGGAAACAGGCAAGAATCAAGGTAAGGATTTGGAAGAAGGTGAGTTTAGCAAAGGAAAGATTTTGGGAGGGCCAGAGGAGGTCTCGTAACCTAGGGGTCATGTCCTACGGCCAACCTACGGCTCTGATACCACCTGAAGCGTCCCCTCATCAGAGGTGACCAAATGTGACACAAATACCAGTCCCAGGAGGCTGGTAGCACATTTATTACAACAGGTGGAATCAGTCTTTTACATTACGGTTACAAAAAGGGCACGCGTAGTGCCAACGCTACAACGAACAACACAAACGCTAGCGACCACACTACGATAGCAAAGGCTTCCATAGCCTCCTCAGAGTACCACACCATGGAAGCTTTCAGTAGGGCCCTGGGTACACAGGCACGGTTGGGTGTAGGGCAATGACCTACTCAACGTCTTCTGGAATGTAATCGGGATCCTCCTCTGTAAAATAGTTAGTAAAACAAGGGTGAGCACATACGTACTCAGCAAATCCAACCCCACCCGCGGAGGGGCTTATAAGCGTAATCATGCATAAGGTATAACAAGGATCGAGTTAAGGTTCATTTAGCAAACTTACACATGCGGGGGTTCATTTCGAAAAGGTTTTCGCAAATCATTTTCATAACCCAAGTATCTCACTTGTTTTAAGCAAAACCACCGTGGACCTACCGGACTTCCCGTCCGTCGTAGCCCGTGCACACACCCACACACTTCACCCGTAAAACAACTCACGCCGTAAAACATCCCATCCCAAACACTAGTTTTTGTGACCACACCGTGACTCGTCCAATACCGTGGACACGGCTATTCGAATAGGTTTGACACTCGCGGAGGTTGTACATCTTTACCCACAAGTAGGGTACCGTCACACGGACACCTCGCGTGCGGTACGGATCCTATCAAAGCCATTACCCACCTTAGCTAACACTACGAGCCACCACGGAAGCACCCAAGGGGTTATCCCACGTAACCGGGGCGTACCTCACACGGAGCGTACCCCGACTCCCTGGTCTCCCGCCGCTCACCCGCACACCAGATGGCAAGTAGATTAACTAGTGGGGTTTATGCTAAGCCGTTGCCACATACAACGGTCGAGTGGTTGTACGATGATTTGGGTCAGGTGAGATGTCATGCAACCCGGTCCTTAACCGACAAGATGGACAACTCCCAACACGCTCAACCACACAGGTACGAGCTCACCCATACTCCTGACACACACGTCCATCCCGTCTACCCGCTCCGTACTCATTTTCCAAAAATATCCCATTCCCATTTTTAAAGCACTCACACATTTTGAAAGCACTCACACATTTTTAAAGCACTCATTTAGGCCAAAACAAAGTTCAATCATAGCAATCAAGGGTGGCTATCCTACCATGTTTTGCAGTAAAACAATATGCAATTTATAAAACGGGTATAGGGTATATTTATAAAACTAGGACAGAAGCATGCATCAAAGGGGGAGGTTGAACTTGCCGTCTTCGTAGTCTTCGGGGAGTGCCGGCTCGGCGTTCGGGACCTCGGGCTCCTGCTCGCGTAGTCGGCTCCAAACTCCGGCTCGGGGTACCTTCCTTCGTTTACTTCGTCGGCTATAGCACACACACACGTGCAAGCAATCAATAACAGCATACACATTTTCTCCGCCGAGCTCGCGGGGTAAAATAAAGAATGAAGGAATAAACTATGATTTTAGATCTAGGAAAGGTGTGGCGAAATTTGGGATTAATTTGGTATAATATGGTGTGTAAAATGATATGATAAAGGATGTTTAGGGGCTAGTTTTAAGGAATAAGGACCTATTTGTAAAGAACTTCGAAATCCGGGGGCTCTTTAATGAAACCGTGAGAGAGAGAGCAGGTGGGAGGGCTTTGGGTAGAAAAGAAAATTGATTAGGGGGTTATGGGGAAGGTGGCCTTCTTCTTCCTCTCGACACTTTCGAACGAGGGGGAGGGCGCACGGGGGCGGCCCGACCGTGGTGGCCGGCGGGCTTCCCGGCACGGCGGCGGCCGGGAGGTAGGGAAACGGAGAGAGGAGGTCGAGGGCAACTCATTCCGGTCCTCACCTCGGGCCGGGATGGCTTGTGGAGGGAGATCGACGGCGGCGGCGGCGGTCCGTAACAGGGCGGCTTGTGGAGGGCGACGGTGGGAGCTCGGGGGAGAGAGGGAAGTGCCCGGGAGGTGCGGGGGCGAGGTGGGGGAGCCGGTCCCGCCCTTTTATAGGCGCGGAAAGGCGGCATGGCCGGGATTTCTTCCGAGCTCGTGAAGCTTCGAGGTCCAACAATGGTGGGGAGGTAAATATCTCGCCGTTGACTTGCCTGACGAGGCCGCGGCCGGGGTTCACGGTGGGGCGCGGCGCGCGTGGACAGACCCGTCGTGCGCACGCGGCGGTCGGAGATGGTGGAGGTGACCGGTCGAGCAGTGCCTTTAATGGCGGTCGTCGGCAACAGGGGATGCTGCCGGCCTTTGCTGCAGCCGTGGACGAGCACTGGCGTGCTGTCTGGGCGATGCAGGAGAGGGAAGGCGGGGTGCTGTCCTGCAGGGGCGCTCAGGGGGTGCCGTGCGTGGGGGGGAGGTCGCGACCCCCCCGCGTCGCGCGTGGGGAAGGGGGAGCCGCGCGGGGGCCTCGGCCTGGAGGCGAAGGAAGAAGAGGCCGCAGGTAGGGGATCGGTGGAAAAAAAAGAAGAAGGGAAAAAGAAAAAGGAGAAAAGGAAAAAGAAAAGGAAGAAAAGAAAAAAAAAGAAAAATAGAAAAAAGGAAAATAAGGGAAGAAAAGAAAAAAAATAGAAAAGGGATTTAGAAAATTAGGAGAATTTCTAGAAAAATTAGGAGAAGGGATTTTGCAGATTTTTCTGGGTTTCTCGGATACCGGCGTCAATTTCGGAACGGCGGTGATGGCGAGGCGGACCGGCCGGCGGGACCGCGGCGTGCACGGGATTCCCGGCGTGGTGGCCGACCGCGGTGGCCGGGGCGGCACGCGACGGGCGACGGCCCGAACGCAAAGGCGGTGCCGGCGGGATTCGCGGCACGCGCGCCGGGTGAGAGAGGGAGACAAAGGACCGGGATTCCGAAAGGGGCAAATGAGCTCACCGGACAGCTTTTGAAAACACGCGTGATTTATTTGGTGATTTATTAGGAGCTAAAAACGCGGGCGTTACAAACCTACCCCACTTAAAATGAATCTCGTCCTCGAGATTCGGCTAAGTTTCGAATAGGTGGGGGAATTCTTTCCTTAGTGCATCCTCTCGTTCCCATGTAGCTTCTTCCACCCCGTGTCTACTCCATTGGACTCTGCACACCCGTACTTCGGTCGTTCTTGTCCGCTT
This sequence comes from Cenchrus americanus, assembly GCA_947561735.1. Taxonomy (NCBI): domain Eukaryota; kingdom Viridiplantae; phylum Streptophyta; class Magnoliopsida; order Poales; family Poaceae; genus Cenchrus; species Cenchrus americanus. Next base: position 142,992,213 of record OX387240.1, read on the forward strand.
GACCACAGTGTCTAGGATCTTGACGGGCACCTCCTGGTACCTAAGGTCTGGCTGTAGATCGATGGTCTCTACCGTACTCGCTTCTCTTCCGTAAACCTTCAAGCATCGGCGTAGCCGGGAGATGTGGAACACCGGGTGTATATCCGACATCTCTTCGGGTAGCTCCACCGATATGCTACTTGCTCCGACTCTCTTGAGCACTTTATACGGGCCGATGTACCGAGGGGCCAACTTCCCGTGCACTTGAAATCTTCGAGTCCCTCGGATAGGTGAAACCTTGAGGTAGACGAAATCTCCTGGGTTGAAGCTCGCTTCACGCCTTTTCTTGTCTGCGTAGCTCTTCTGTCGGGACTGAGCGGCTTTCAACTTTTCTCGGATATCAGCTACTCGCTCCTCGGCTTCCTTTATGAGTGCGGGCCCAACCAGGGCACGCTCTCCTACTTCTGACCACATCAGGGGTGTCCTGCATTTTCTCCCGTATAGTGCTTCGAATGGCGACATTCCCAGACTTGCTTGGTAGCCATTGTTGTAGGAAAATTCTGCATATGGCAGGCTCTGCTCCCAATCTTTTCCGTAGGTGAGGACGCATGCTCTCAACATATCTTCCAAAATTTGATTCACCCTTTCGGTCTGTCCATCTGTCTGTGGGTGGTATGCTGAGCTGAAGTCTAGCTTGGTGCCCATGGCTTTGTGCAGGCTTTTCCAGAACCTAGAGGTGAACTGGGTCCCTCTGTCTGAGACTATTCTGCTGGGCACTCCGTGCAGCTTTACTATATTCTCTATGTAGAGTTTTGCCAACTTTTCTCCTCCATAGGTGGTCCGTACGGGTAGAAAGTGAGCGACCTTAGTGAGTCGGTCCACGATCACCCATATGGAGTCATGTCCCTTCTGAGTCCTTGGCAACCCTACTATGAAGTCCATACCTATCTCGTCCCACTTCCATACTGGGATTGGCAAAGGTTGCAACAGATCTCGCGGGCTTCGATGTTCGGCTTTGATCCTTCGACAAGTGTCGCAAAGGGCGACGAACCGTGCAATGTCCGCCTTCATCCCATTCCACCGCATTTCCGCTTTAAGTCCATGTACATCTTGGTGGATCCCGGTGAATGGAATATGCTGAGTTGTGTGCCTCATCCATGATGGTCTGTCGGAAATCTCCACCTTCGGGCACGCATATCCTGTTCTTGTACCACAGGGTGCCTTGGTCATCTACCCTGAAGTCAGGGGCCTTGTTTTCTCCGGTGTGCTTGCGGATCCTCATCAGATCCTCGTCGGCTTCTTGGGCCTTCCGGATCTTCTCTTCTAGGGTAGGCTGGACACTCAGCTGGCGGACGTAACCTCGGGGGACGATGTGCACGTTGAGTCGGGCCATCTCCTCTTGCAACTGGGCACTCTTGGGTGCCGCCTTCTCGTAGGTTTTCCGGCTTAGGGCATCGCCTACTACATTGGCCTTTCCCCGGTGGTAGTGAATCTCTAGGTTATAGTCCTTGACTAGCTCTAGCCATCTTCTCTCGCCTTAGGTTCAAATCGGGCCGGGTGAAGATATACTTTAGACTCTTGTGGTCCGTGTAGATTTCACACTTGTTCCCGATCAAGTAATGTCTCCATATTTTCGGGGCATGCACTACGGCCGCAAACTCCGCATCATGGGTGGGATAGTTCGCTCATGGGGTTTGAGCCGACGGGAGGCATATGCTACTACCTTCCCATCTTGCATGAGAACACATCCCAACCCTTGTCGGGAGGCGTCGCAATACACGACAAAGTCTCGTTGAATGTCCGGCGGGGGTTAGCACCGGGGCCGTGGTCAACCTCTTCTTCAACTCCCCGGAAACTTCTCTCACGGGCCTCGGTCCGCTTAAACTTCTTCTCTTTCTTGAGCAGCTCCGTCATGGGCCGGCGATCTTGGAGAATCCCTCGATAAATCTCCGATAGTACCCCGCTAAACCTAGGAAGCTCCCCGATCTCGCTTACGTTGGTTGGTTGCGCCGCTTGGAGACTGTCTCAACTTTCCCGGGGTCTACGGCCTACTCCTTCGCAGCTTAGAATGTGCCCAAGGAAGGATATCTTTTCTAACCAAAACTCACACTTGCTGAACTTGGCGTAGAGCTTGTGTGCCCTTAACTTTCCCGCATTACCCGAAGATGTTGCTCATGCTCCTCCACGCTCTTGGAGTACACAAGTATGTCGTCAATGAAGACCACGACAAACTTGTCCAGCTCTTCCATGAACACCTTATTCATTAGGTTCATGAAGTAGGCTGGTGCATTGGTTAGTCCAAAGGACATCACCGTGAACTCATATTGCCCGTAGCGAGTGACAAAGGCAGTCTTGGGGATGTCACTCTCCCTAATCTTGAGTTGGTGATACCCTGATCTTAGATCCACCTTCGAGAAATACTTGGCTCCCTTCAGTTGGTCAAACAGGTCATCTATTCTGGGAAGAGGGTACTTGTTCTTAATAGTGACCTCGTTCAGCGAGCGATAGTCCACACACATCCTCATGCTCTTATCCTTCTTCTCTACGAACAGCACTGGGGCTCCCCAAGGTGATGAGCTTGGTCTGATGAACCCACTTCGCTGGAGCTCTGCTAGCTGCTTCTTCAGCTCTGCCAACTCAGGGGCTGCCATCCTATAGGGCCTCTTGGCTATGGGAGAGGTTCCAGGGATAAGGTCGATCACGAACTCTATGTCCCCGTCCGGTGGCATCCCGGGGAGCTCTTCGGGGAACACATCCGGGTATTCTCGTACTACCGGGACATCTTCTATGGACTTGGCTTCTATGTTGAAAACCATTATATCCGCCCGTGTCCCCGGTGTGGCAGGTGTCACTTGTATCCCGTCCGGGTTGGTCGGGTGCACTACTTTATCGGTGCGGCTTATGAGGCCATGGTGTTGGGTTAACCACTCCATACCAAGGATCACATCTATCCCCTTGGATTTCGGTACTACCGTGTCCGCTAGGAACTCTACCCCACTTAAAATAATCCTTACCCGGGGCATCCCGGTTGACGGTTAATGTCACCTCCGGGCGTTCGAGTTATTAGGGGTGCTTTTAGTAGTACTCGCGGGTATGCTATGCTTTTCCACAAAGCTTGAGGATATGAATGAGTGTGATGCTCCCGAATCGAACAAGATGGTAGCCGGACGAGCCGACCAGGAACTCACCGAGTACCACTCCTTGTGCTTCTTGTGCCTCCCCGCGCATTGATGTGATTCACCCGAGCGCGTCCATACGACCGCCGGGGCTGCCTCATCCGCCGGTTGCCGGTGTTGTTGCCGAAGTTGTTGTTGCTGCGCACCGGCATGCGGTTGGCTCCCGACGCAAGTGGCCTTGGTCCGTTTACCGAGTTGGAGTAGGTGGTGGTGGCCGACTTTTTAGCATAGGGGCGGTTGGCGATGAAGTGCCCGGTTTCCGGCTAGCTGAAACACACTCGGGAGCCGTTGTTGTTGTTGTTGGTAGTGATCCGTCGGTGTTGTTCTCGTGGGGGCTTCATGGTATTCTGGTTGTAGGAGGGCTTGAACTGGGCTCTGGGGGCTTGTGAGCTTGTGGCTTGGGTTTGGGTTCTCGTATTGCATCGGAGCTTGGAACCTGGACATGGGGTGTCCAAAGTTTCTCGGCCTCTGGGACCGCTCTTGCTGCTTGGCCTTGTGTTCCATGAACTTACGCTTGTTTTCCTTCTTCTCTTCGGCCTTTGCTCTTTCCGTGAGGATTGCCATGTTCATAAGGGTATTAAAGTCCGGTAAATCCGAGGAGTCGGCGGTGTCCTCGCTTCGGAGTCGGCCCCTTCTTGAACATCTCTTGCTTTTTGGAGTCTTTATCCACCTCCTCGGGGGCATAGCGTGCCAGCTCTATGAACTGGTACGTGTACTCCTCCACAGTCATGTTGCCTTGGCGGAGTTCGCGGAACTCGTCTGCCTTCCGCTTCAGTGTGGCCTCCGGATGTGGTAGCGGCGGAACTCCTCCACGAATTCATCCCATGTGATGGCGGAGGGATCCTTGGCTGCGGCGCAGTAATTCTCCCACCGAGGCTAGGGGCCGTCCCGGTGAGTTGGTGAGCTGCCGGAGAACCTTGTCATGGTCCTCGCAAGGGAGGGGCTCCGGTTCCCTCGGATGGCTCTCAGCCAATCGTCAGCGTCCAAAGGATTCACCGACCCGCTAAAGGTGGGCGGCTTAGTCCTGAGGAACTCGATCAGCTTCTCATTCATGCTCATGGCACGGGGTCTTGGACGGTTGATGGCATTGAAGATAGCCTCCATCAGGACAGTCTGGTTGGCTAAGACTTGAGCCAAGTCAATAGGAGGGGGTGGTGGTGGCAGGACCACATTTTCTCCTCCATCTTCATTTTGGTTAACCTCCTGGTCGTGGAGGCGCTCTCTCCGATCGGCTTGCGATCCCTCAGCGTCCGACCGGTGGGTCCTGACAGGGCGCCTGGAAACCATCTGTAAAGAAGCGGGTTTCTAAGAGATCTAGTTTTATGTGATGTTTAAGTGGATTATAACGGATTTCTTTTTGAAAAGGCAGGGTTTATTCTGCCGGTAAGCACACAACAAGCACACAGCAAACAAGCAAGCACAGACAAGTTTTTATTACAGACCAGCGAGGAGGATACATCCCGACTACGCGGACACACTACACGACTAAAGGCTAAGGGCGCGACTTGGACCGGTACGGCTTCATTCCCTGGGTCTTGGGGCACACTACTCGCGAGGGGAGTTGTCTTCTGGGGTCGAGTGTTCTTCCAGTGGAATGAGCAACTCGTCATCGTTTCCGCCCTCGGGGTCTCCGTTTTCCTGGGGCTGTGCTGCGGCTTCAGTGGTAGCTGTTGGGGGTTCGGTGACTGCTGGTGGTGCTGGGGGGACTTCGATAGTTCCTCCCCATCCTACAAGGGGTGTTCCCAGCAGGACTTGAGCTTCTCCAATGGCTGGGACGGGTGTTCCGCCGTGGGTCCATTCTTGCATGCGTTGGTCCTGGATCCTTCGAGGCTTTCCCCGGGCAACGGCTTCACCGCTATGGCCGCCGCGGTCCTCGCTTCCGCTTGAGCCACTCGGACTTGGTGCATCCGCACCGTGACTTCGGCCCTTGCTCGGCCCGGCCGATCCGTTCCCTCAAGTGTCCGGCCTCGGTCATCAAAGAGCTTGTCCAGGGAGACAAGGTAGGCGACTACGTGGTATAGCAGTCTTCTTGGTGGCGGCGTCGCTCCAAGTTCCTCATGCGGGCCTCGCCAAACCGGGGTCCCGATGGCGGGAGGGAAGTACCTCATCGGTGTGGGGACGAGGTGCTCTTCGTAGATTCGGCACGGGTAGCGGAGGGCTTTTCCGAGGGCCAAAGGATAGGTATCCCGGTGTCGGAACCCCGTGGCGGTCACGCGCCACGGCTCGATGTTGGTGTGGCGGTTGCTTCTAGCGACGGAGAGGACCACTCTACGGCGAAGAGTGCCGAGTTGCTCGTACTCTCTGTCGTAGTACCTAGGGCGCTCGCGTGATACCGAGGCGCTCCAGGGAGTGGATGAGCAGCGAGCAAAACCAGGCTCCCTCCCCGGCACACGCCTTGGGTCCATCCATCTTCCGCTATTTCTTGCCTAACACCCTAGTCTTATCCTCATGGCGACTCTTCCTCTAGCCGGATACGGCGCTTCTTCGGCCGGAAGATCTTGCTCCAAAGATCTCGTCTTCGGTCCGGGGTACCTTTGTCCCGGTGGGTTTCTTCGGGTTCGTCCTCTTCGCTCCGGCTCCTTCATCTCTCGCTTCTTCGCTCCTTTAGTTCATCCCATAGTTGTTTGTGGAACATCTCTCGATCGTTCCTTTTCCCCGAAGTAGTCTTGCCTCATGTTGTGCAGCTCAACTTCTCGCTACGGTTGTCTTTACCCTTTCTAGTTCTATCCTCTCGTTCGCTCTTTCCGCTCCGTCGATCCGCTCGCTTCGCTTGCTTTGGGCTTGCTCCCGATAAAGGTGGTCTAGGCCTCTCGAGGTATATGGATAGGTGGGAAACTGCCTCTTCTAAGTCTTCTTCCTCTCGTTCTAGACCTCTCATGCGATCAATCCACGAGCGTCCTCTTCCTCCGGAGGGTGGAAAGAATCCCATTGGAGTCCTTCGGAGGTGCTGTCTATAAACCACTCGTAGCTGTCGCAGGGCCTTCCGAGCAGCCTTGGGGTAGGTGTCGGCAAAGCGAAAACCAGTGGCAGAGACGAACCATGGCTCTATGTCGGGGTAAAGCGTGCTTCTTCCCACAAAGATCAGCAGCTTACACCGAAGGGTGCCGAAGCGTTCGTACTCCCGGTAGACGAACTCTGGCGGATCCCTTACTCCGACGCGCTCTAGGCCCGAGTAGCAACAGAGTTAGGGAGGCCAGCCGGACGGGGCAAATTCCTCCGTTCCACTCGGGATTAGGCATCCGGAAACAAAAAGAATCAAGGTAAGGATTTGGAAGAAGGTGAGTTTAGCAAAGGAAAGATTTAGGGAGGGCCAGAGGAGGTCTCGTAACCTAGGGGTCATGTCCTACGGCCAACCTACGGCTCTGATACCACCTGAAGCGTCCCCTCATCAGAGGTGACTAAATGTGACACAAATACCAGTCCCAGGAGGCTGGTAGCACATTTATTACAACAGGTGGAATCAGTCTTTTACATTACGGTTACAAAAAGGGCACGGTAGTGCCAACGCTACAACGAACAACACAAACGCTAGCGACCACACTACGATAGCAAAGGCTTCCATAGCCTCCTCAGAGTACCACACCATGGAAGCTTTCGCAGGGCCCCGGGTACACAGCACGGTTGGGTGTAGGGCAATGACCTACTCAACGTCTTCCCGGAATGTAATCGGGATCCTCCTCTCGTAAAATAGTTAGTAAAACAAGGGTGAGCACATACGTACTCGGCAAATCCAACCCCACCCGCGGAGGGGCTTATAAGCGTAATCATGCATAAGGTATAACAAGGATCGAGTTAAGGTTCATTTAGCAAACTTACACATGCAGGGGTTCATTTCGAAAAGGTTTTCGCAAATCATTTTCATAACCCAAGTATCTCACTTGTTTTAAGCAAAACCACCGTGGACCTACCGGACTTCCCGTCCGTCGTAGCCCGTGCACACACCACACACTTCACCCGTAAAACAACTCACGCCGTAAAACATCCCATCCCAAAGACTAGTTTTTGTGACCACACCGTGACTCGTCCAATACCGTGGACACGGCTATTCGAATAGGTTTGACACTGCGAGGTTGTACATCTTTACCCACAAGTAGGGTACCGTCACACGGACACCCCGCGTGCCGGTACGGATCCTATCAAAGCCATTACCCACCTTAGCTAACACTACGAGCCACCACGGAAGCACCCAAGGGGTTATCCCACGTAACCGGGGCGTACCTCACACGGAGCGTACCCCGACTCCTTGGTCTCCCGCTCGCTCACCCGCACACCCGCATGGCAAGTAGATTAACTAGTGGGGTTTATGCTAAGCCGTTGCCACATACAACGGTCGAGTGGTTGTACGATGATTTGGGTCGGGTGAGATGTCACGCAACCCGGTCCTTAACCGACAAGATGGACAACTCCCAACACGCTCAACCACACAGTACGAGCTCACCCATACTCCCGACACACACGTCCATCCCGTCTACCCGCTTCCGTACTCATTTTCCAAAAATATCCCATTCCCATTTTTAAAGCACTCACACATTTTGAAAGCACTCACACATTTTTAAAGCACTCATTTAGGCCAAAACAAAGTTCAATCATAGCAATCAAGGGTGGCTATCCTACCATGTTTTGCGATAAAACAATATGCAATTTATAAAACGGGTATAGGGTATATTTATAAAACTAGGACGAAGCATGCATCAAAGGGGGAGGTTGAACTTGCCGTCTTCGTAGTATTCGGGGAGTGCCGGCTCGGCGTTCGGGACCTCGGGCTCCCCGCCGCGTAGTCGGCTCCAAACTCCGGCTCGGGGTACCTTCCTTCGTTTACTTCGTCGGCTATAGCACACACACGGGCAAGCAATCAATAACAAAGATACACATTTTCTCCGGCCGAGCTCGCGGGGTAAAATAAAGAATGAAGGAATAAACTATGATTTTAGATCTAGGAAAGGTGTGGCGAAATTTGGGATTAATTTGGTATAATATGGTGTATAAAATGATATGATAAAGGATGTTTAGGGGCTAGTTTTAAGGAATAAGGACCTATTTGTAAAGAACTTCAGAAATCCAGGGGCTCTTTAATGAAACTGTGAGAGAGAGAGCAGGTGGGAGGGCTTTGGGTAGAAAAGAAAATTGATTAGGGGGTTATGGGGAAGGTGGCCTTCTTCTTCCTCTCGACACTTTCAGAACAGAGGGGGAGGGCGCACAGGGGCGGCCTGACCGTGGTGGCCGGCGGGCTTCCCGGCACGGCGGCGGTCGGGAGGTAGGGAAACGGAGAGAGGAGGTCGAGGGCAACTCATTCCGGTCCTCACCTCGGGCTGGGATGGCTTGTGGAGGGAGATCGACGGCGGCGGCGGCGGTCTGTAACAGGGGCGGCTTGTGGAGGGCGACGGTGGGGGAGCTCGGGGGGAGAGAGGGAAGTGCCTGGGAGGTGCGGGGCGAGGTGGGGAGCCGGTCCGGCCCTTTTATAGGCGCGGAAAGGCGGCATGGCCGGGATTTCTTCCGAGCTCGTGAAGCTTCGAGGTCCAACAATGGTGGGGAGGCAAATATCTCGCCGTTGACTTGCCTGACGAGGCCGCGGCCGGGGTTCACGGTGGGGCGCGGCGCTGTGGACAGGACCCGTCGTGCAGACGCGGGCGGTCGGAGATGGTGGAGGTGACCGGTCGAGCAGTGCCTTTAATGGCGGTCGTCGGTAACAGGGGATGCTGCCGGCCTTTGCTGCAGCCGTGGACGAGCACTGGCGTGCTGTCTGGGCGATGCAGGAGAGGGAAGGCGGGGTGCTGTCCTGCAGGGGCGCTCAGGGGGTGCCGTGCGTGGGGGGGGAGGTCGCGACCCCCCTGCGTCGCGCGTGGGGAAGGGGGAGCCGCGCGGGGGCCTCGGCCTGGAGGCGAAGGAAGAAGAGGCCGCAGGTAGGGGATCGGTGGAAAAAAAAGAAGAAGGGAAAAAGAAAAAGGAGAAAAGGAAAAAGAAAAGGAAGAAAAGAAAAGAAAAAAAATAGAAAAAAGGAAAATAAGGGAAGAAAAGAAAAAAAATAGAAAAGGGATTTAGAAAATTAGGAGAATTTCTAGAAAAATTAGGAGAAGGGATTTTGCAGATTTTTCTGGGTTTCTCGGATACCGGCGTCAATTTCGGAACGGCGGTGATGGCGAGGCGGACCGGCCGGCGGGACCGCGGCGTGCACGGGATTCCCGCGTGGTGGCCGACCGCGGTGCCGGGGCGGCACGCGACGGGCGACGGCCCGAACGCAAAGCGGTGCCGGCGGGATTCGCGCGCACGCGCGCCGGGGTGAGAGAGGGAGACAAGGACCGGGATTCCGAAAGGGGCAAATGAGCTCACCGGACAGCTTTGAAAACACGCGTGATTTATTTGGTGATTTATTAGGAGCTAAAAACGCGGGCGTTACATGCTCCTAGGTCCAGTAGCACTTCAGTGGCTGCGTGGACTTGGCAAGAGAAGCTTGCGGAGGTGCACGAGTGAAATTGGGTTCGTAGACCGAATTCTTGAATAGAATTTTTATCGGCTCCCATTCACTCCCCCCTCTCTGGTTCGCTGTTTCGGTCCTTCAAGAGGGCCTTCTTGAATGGTGTGTTGGAGGAAGAAGTGTATGTGAGGTAGCCATCAGGGTTTGAGAGTGAGAAGTACCCCCACCGGGTGTACAAGTTGAGGAAGGCGCTGTATGGTTTGAAGCAGGTGCCTAGAGCTTGGTATGGTAGGTTGAGGGGGTTCCTGTTTGTGAGGGGGTTTGAAATGGGGAAGGTCGATCAGACCTTGTTTTTACATAGGCAGGGCAGAGATATCATGTTTGCGCAGGTGTACATGGATGATATTGTCTTTGGTGGCTCGTCTAACTCTCTTGTTGCTAGATTTGCAGATGATATGTGCAGGGAATTTGAGATGAGCATGATGGGTGAGTTGCAGTTCTTCCTCGGGCTACAAATCAAGCAATCAAAGGAAGGAACATTTGTGCACCAAGCTAAGTACAGCAAGGACATTGTGAGGAAGTTCAAGATGGAAGATTCCAAGGCCATGGCGACGCCTATGAGTACGACTACAGCTCTTGATGCAGATGAGGAAGGTGAACACATGGACCAGAAGGAGTACCGGAGCATGATCAGGTCACTCGTCTACCTGACGGCGATGAGGCTAGACATCCAGTTCTCGGTATGTTTGTGCGCTCGTTTTCAAGCGTCTCCAAGGACTTCGCATCAGCAAGCAGTCAAGCGTACATTCAGGTACTTGCGTCACACTCCCGACTTCGGCCTTTGTTACTCCGCGTCCTCTTTTTTGGCTCTTCGTGGTTTTTCAGATGCAGATTTTGCCAGGTGTCGGTTGGATAGGAAGTCCACTTCTGGGACTTGCTTGTTTTTGGGATCTTCTTTGGTGTCTTGGTCTTCCCACAAACAGTCGAGTGTTGCTCAATCCATTACCGAGGCAGAGTACATTGCAGCAGCTAGTTGTTGCTCTTAGCTCCTTTGGATCACATACACCATGAGTGACTTTGGTGAGAAGTATACCCATGTCCCTCTTCAATGTGACAGCACCAGTGCCATAAGTGTTGCAAAAAACCAGTGCTCCATTCCAAAACCAAGCACATAGAAGTGAGGTATCATTTTCTGAGAGACAATGTAGAGAAAGGGATGATAGCTTTGATTCATGTACCCACACATGACCAACTAGCTGATATTTTCACCTAACCCCTAGATCAAGGAACTTTCACTCGTTTGCGTGGTGGGCTTGGTGTGTGTTTGATTTCTTGAGTTGGGTGTGTAGGAGCTCCTTTGTAGCATATGTATAGCTTTCCTTTGTGCATTTCTTGCATTTGGCATGGCATATGTAACATGACGCATAGGCATCCTTGTATCTTAAATTGCATGCATTTTGTATCATATGCATTGCTTAGGAAAAGCTTCTCCTATATACATTGTTCACCATGATGTGCTATATATGATCGTGTGAGCTAGTTTGGTATGCTATGGTTAGTTTGGCTTAGCTCTTGATGATCTTGATTTATATCCATGGTAGATAACTATGTTTTTCAAAAAAATGTCACATGTATGCTCTCTTGTGAGTAAATGCCTTTATATGATCTTGACATGTTTTAGTTGTTTGGCTATGCTTAATTTTGTGGTTGGATAGCTTGTTTTGATCATATGGGGCCAAAGGCTCATTTGGCATCATGAATATTTAGCCCCCATGCTTTATCTTGTGGAGGGGCATAAGTACCTTTTTGTCGCAAAGACATTTCATGTACCAAATATGAATCTGAAAATGAAATTTAAAATGCTTGGAAAATGTGCTCCCATGTCATATGTGCTAAATTTAAATTGCTTTGGGTGCTAAACCGATGCATGATGCCTACCAATGAGAAGTCTCATATATAGAAGTAGGCACATGGCTCGGTGGCTTTGACATGACATGAGGTGCTTGTGGGTGTTTGTGATGGTCTTATGATTAGAATGGTTGTCCTAGCATGAAGTTTGTGTGGCTTTGCCATTTTGACATGTTTTGCTCATGTTTAGGACTTGCTCGTGAGAGGGTAAATTTTCGCAAAATTGCTCAATTCTATCTTAGCTTCGTCCAATGGTTGTGAAACTTGGTAGTCATGAAGTTGATGTCATTACGAAGCTGTAGAGTATCTAACTTGCTCATTTGGACATGTGTAGCATCTTGTGATGAATTTTGTATACTTGAGAAGCTCTAGGTCACATCTCTTCAAATTTGTGCCTTGATTCATGCATTGGCATCAAGGGGGAGAAAGAAAGGTGGAGAAAAGTTGCATTGCATCCCTAGAACCTATCCCAACAATCAAGGGGGAGCTTGTGCATTTCTTTTGCATTTTTGGCTTTTGGGGGGTGTGGTCTGCTATACCAAAGCGGTCTGACCGGTTTTGGCCCAGAGTTGGCGGTTTGTGCCCAGAGTTGGCACTTGTTCAGGGGGAGTTTGCATATGTGCAGGGGGAGTTCTTTTATGCTCTGGTGGTTTGGGTTCTTTGCTTGAGCATGGTCTTGTCTCGGTTGTGTTGAGCCGTTTCCGTTACCTAAGGGATCCGAGAGTTGTCTTTTTCAAGTGATCTTGCGTTTTGCCTTTCTTTGGATTTCGGTCGCTTGTTGGAGTTTCTCGCTTGTTGCTCACATAGCTCTGCTTAAGTTACCTGTGATAGCTTACGCTTTGGCTACGTCATCATATCGGCTGATCCAGCCGATCTGCTCTGCCCCGTATCGGCTACCTAGCTGTTACAATTTTGTCAAAAGCTACATCGGCTCTCTAGCCGATTTTCTATTGTCAATCAACAAGTTAGATTTGCTGGCACGCCACGCAATAGCCCGGGGAGTCACGTGACTCGCACGCAAGGGTGACGTCCTATTTTTTGCGTCAACGGAAGGATCACAAATCCCATGCTCACATCAAAAGTTTCCAAAGTTATCACGCCCCCTTTCCTATGACCTTTACGAAACCTACACCCTCCTCATTTTCCTTTTGCATGCTAACTTCGAAAGGGTTGTTGTAGATGCTTTTGTTTTTCATAAACATTGCAAATTTTGTGGTTGTACTAACCTTGCAACTAGACCTACGATGGCTTCATCATCTCGATTGGCTACAATATGAAGGTTCATCATGATTGAGCTTATGACAAAAACAAAGCACTATCGGGAGATAGCACGAATAATCATTTAGATTTCCTTTTCAAATAAGGCAATAGCATGTGTTTAAAATTAGACATCCTTTGGGTATTTTTGGTCACCAACCATCTCAGGTGGAGATTGAAATGACCGATGGATAGGCGATGCCTAAAAATATGAGAGCTACAGTGACTGCAATGCCTAGGTAATTTTTGGTGAGGGAACATCATGAAGGAAGCTTGAACTCCGCACACTTGAGTTGTGTTGCCTAGAAATGCAAACTCCAAGTGTGGGGGAGATATGTCAGTATCTTGAGTAAGATTCTCTCATACTAAACCTTATTTTGGGTTGAAGATGGTGTTGGTTCCTGCATCTTGCTCTCTTAAAAAACACAAAAATATTTGAATTTGAATAAAGGCTTCCCAGCTCTTCGGCTAGTAGAGCCTCCCTTTTTGTTTCCATCTTTTTCTTTGAATAATAACACTAGGTACTAGAATAAGTGTGGGGGAGACCTCTCAAGCTCGTGGAAACAGACAATTGAGATCTTCCACCAAGGTGCCGCACAACACCGACTATGCTAATCGACGAGGGATGAGGTAAGTGCACTAGAGCAAGTTGGTCTCCCCTGTGGTTTGGCTGAATCACCATTTGTCTACCTCATTCCCCACTTTCTCCAATAGTGATGGTATGTGCACCCTACCTCTCTACTTTTGGAAATTCAGAGTTAAAATGAGCTTTAAATCTAATCATATAGATCAAACTCAAGTGAATCCACATGCACCCAATGCTCAACATGTTTCATATGGCTGGATTGCGACATAAGTTTTATTCCATACTTATTATCTTAATGCTTGTGAACAACATATCTTTAGGAAACCATGCCCATCTAAGTAGTTGATGTTGGAGATATGATCTGATGAAATGATCTTTGCTCCAAACATTTGAGTGCTTGGAAAAATTATTTGAAAATTTTGAAAACCCTTTGCGAAGCTCTTCTTTGATATGCCAAGTCCTACCAGAGCTGTATGATGAGACATCTTGAAAACCTTATAGACATATGCTACTTGTCGTTGCATTGAGCTTTGACAAAATGTTGTGACCCTTGTGAGAATTCTCTTCAAGCTTTCATGATCAAGATACACATACACGCCAACATCCTTTTTGCTATGCAGTTGAGAGCTAGGATTGTACCATCTATATATTCCACAAAATAAAGCTCCACGCTATGTGTTGATCTCTCTCTCTCTCCAAGTTAATATTACAAAAGAGGCATGGCTATAGAAAAAAATCTGGGCACATGAATGTCCAAGTGAAAAAAGAAAAAAATAAGTTGGACACATGAAGGTCCAAAAATAAAAAAGAGAAAGAGAAAAGATAGCCATGTCCACAAAAGAGTTAAATCAGAGAGAGGATCATGCAAAATGGTGTTACAACAACCCATATGGAAATAACTAGCACCCATTTTGGGCCTAGTGTACACCTTACCATCATCACAACGTTCTACATATGGTAATGTCTAGCACCCATTTTGGGTCTATTACCCACCTTACCATATCTATTATATCCCTACACATGCACATCTTGATCTAATTGTATGATTTGATTTTCTCCTTGGATCCGGTTTTTGACTTTGCAATACATGTGATGAAGTATGGCTCATCTTTATACAACCATCAATAGAGCTGTATTGGACGCCATTCCTCTTTGACCTCCTTGAGCTGGTGCATTCCTCTTTCTTTCTTACGAGGTTGACGTTCCTCGTTCCAAGCTTGATTGGAGGCCATCTTTTCCACAAGGTTATTAGCTTGAGTAAGTGTAAGGGATAGGAAAGCACCTACAACTGCAGCATCCATCGTTTCACGGGTGTTGGTAGAGAGCTTGTGGTAGAAGGTCTACAAGAGCAACCAGTTTTCCATTCCATGATGTGGGCAATCTGAAATGTAGTCTTGAAAGTGCTCCCATGCTTCAAGAACAGATTCCTCGTGTTGCTGCTGGAAACTCGAAATTTTCCCCCATAAGGCATTGGTTTTGCCTATAGGAAAGAATTTTTCCAATATGTCCAAATTGTAAATTTGTCTTTGTTGGAGTAAAACCATTGCTTTGCTCGCCCCAATAGTGAGAATGGGAATAAACGAAGTAGGACTGCATCACTTGGAACATCTTTGACCGTGAAGGTGCTACATATCTCCAAGAAATTTTGAAGGTGTTTGTTGGCATCTTCATGAGCTTTTGCAAAAAATTGGCGCTTGTACCATGTTGATCAGTGCAGGCTTGAAGTTTTCTGGATCTGAAACGAAGTTTTCTGGAAGATTCTTATTGATACATTACCCTGAAATAAGATAGACAAAAGTGGAAAGAACAAGGGTAAGCCTGTTTAAGCAATGATTATTTGGATTCCCAATACATTATGTGTGAGAGATACATGCATGCTATTACTAAAACTTTTTCATCTAGGCTATAGACTTTATTTCCCCGGCAATCACTATTAGGAATCGACCCTTAGAGCACCAAATTTTCTGGCAACACCACATATTTGGTTGCAATAGTTGGTTTTATAGCAACCAACGTATTAATGCGTTGCGATATCTTGGTGTTATGGCAACCAAAAATGTGGGTTACGTCTATTGAAACAGTTGTTGCAACAGGTTGGTGTTAATGCCACGGTGAAAATGGTGGTTGCCTTTATGGGTAGCTATTGCCACAACTGATTGTGCATTGTGATAGTATCGATTTAATGTTGCGATAGATATGTGTTTGCTGCCACGAATATTTAATTGGTTGCGATAATGCATGCCTATGGCCATGATGAAATTTCGTTGTGTAGAGTGCAAACTTTGTCGTGATAGCTGATGTGCCTGTTGCATTCAAAAAATCATTCGTTGCGTTTGATGTGTGTTTGTTGCCACGAATATGTAGTTGGTTGCGATTATGTCGGCTTTCAACCACGATGAATTAACGTTGCCTAAAACTTAAACCAGATTGCGATAGGTCATGTGACTGTTTCATCCAGAAAACAAATCGTTGCATCAATTAGGTTTTATTGCCACGATAAATTTGGTGAATTCATTAGATTTTTTTGTTGCGCTAAAAGATTTTATGATGATGTAATTAAACCCACCTGCACTTTTGAAGAAAGAAAAATAAGCAAGCCCAATTGGGTTGTATTGTTGTGGCCGGCTTGCTAACAAAATTAGGAAAAAAATCATGCCTCTAACCCAGCCCACTTGCGCATGAGGAGAGGGAAAAAAGACCTGAGAAGAAAAAAGGCCGACTCATGCTTGCGTATGCGCCCTGTGTAGGTCGGACCTCGGCCAGCCGGCAACAGCATGGTCGCAGAAAAAAAGAAAAAAACACTACAAGAAATCCTTTGATCCATGATGAAATTCCCATGACGTTTTCTAATTTCATCACAGATCACACTACATCCATGACAAACACTCAAATTTCGTCATAGATTGGCAGTGCTGGATATGAAGCCCAATATGAAGTCCAAACACTATGACGTTGTGTCAATTTCGTCATAGATTTTGTCACAGATCATAATGCATCCATGACAACATGCAGATTTTGTCATAGATTAGCAGTGTTGGATATGAAGTCCAAACACTATGACGTTGCGCCAATTTCGTCATAATTTGACCCACATTGCATTTCGCCATTTCCCCATGATTAGTAAATTAAAAGAATTAGAGATGATCATTGATAAAAAAACTTCATTAGACAAATCATGGGAAAAAAGAATGATGTATGAAAAAAATAGAAAAATAAATAAATGAAAAAAATTTGTGGAGACACGAATTTGAACCGTGTACCACATGAACAAGTCGAAAAATTAAGCTAAAACTGTGCACCCGAAGGGATTCGAACCGAGGATCTCATGCATCAACTCTGCAACCCTTTACCACTAGAGCACATGTTTGTTTGTGATTGTTTTGTGAAAAAGTTCCACATATCTCTTCGCATCGAAATAGAAAAATGCAGGTCAGCACCTGGCCACACAGGCCCGGTCCGCCGGCCCCGGCCGCCGCGGCCCGGTCCGCCAGCCCAGCAGCCGCGCGATGGCCCATCGCCTATGGAAAATAATCCGTCACTGCAAAAAATTGAGGTGCACGGGGGACTCGAACCCGCTACCTAGAGGAAAGGAGTTGGATTTCTTTACCACTGAGCTACATCTGAAGTTATGTGTCATTATAGAAGTTTATTTACATATCCTTTCCTCCATCGCCTCTAGGAAAGTTGAAAAATTAGCATGCGAGGATGGGATTCGAACCCACTACCTCACGCATCAAGAGCACATCTGCTACCACTGGGACACTTCATGAGTTGTGGTAAATTGAGGATAGTTTAGTTTATATACATATCGATTAAGCTTCGGGACCACGTGGCAGAACTAGAATGGTCAAGTTGCTTCGCCGCAACCACGTGGCGCACGCTGTTCTCGTTTTCCCCGTCATTTTTCTTTTTAATCTACAATTAAAATTTCAAACTGGTTTTTCTCGGTCATAGTAACTCCAAATTCATTGATTGTTTTTTCTGATTTTTTGTAAAATCATGATCTTTCGTGTAATATCATTCGTCTACATATTAATTGCTATTTCGTTTATCTTTTTTATGTAGCTTCTTTTCTTCTACCAAAAGAGAATAAAGGGATTGGGGATTTTCCGCCTTGTTTGTCCGGGCAAGAGGATAAAGGTGAAGGGGTTCGGATGGTTTGAGCGGGAGGTGGGGTGGGTCCCGTGTGTCGGCGAGTGCGACAGCACGGGAGAGAGCTAGGTGCGGCAGTGAAATTTTCAGCCTGACTGGTGGCCCCGAGTTGTCAGTTGCTAGTCCTGGGCTGGACCAAAGTTAATTTAGACGCCGCGAGTCCAGTTTAAGTTACATATTTTTTTCTTTTTTCTGATAGCAAATAAATTTAAAATATTTTTTTAGATGCTAAATGACTTTAAATGAAAAAGTGATCAACAATAAAATTGTAGAACTCATCGACATCTTCAAATTTTGTTTTGATAATTTCCCAATCCGAGTTAGATTGAACTGTTTAAATTCAAAATTTTCAAAGTTTAAGGAATTAAATATTTTTTGTGACACTAAATGATGTCAAATGAAAAATTCATAAATACCAAAGTTGTAGACTCATCATGATCTACAAACTTTATTTAGGTCATTACTCCATCTGATAAAGTTTGAACAATCAAAATTTTGAATTTCAAAAAATGGCAAGTAGAAGCAAGATTTTGGAACGCTAAATGATGTCGAACGAAAAAGTTTTGAATACCAAAGATTCATAATTCATCAAGATGTGCAAACTTTATTTAGGTCATTTTTTCATTTGAGAAAGTGTTAGTATATAGGCAATGCAAGCGGCGTGGGTCACGCCGCAAACCTGCCGGGCCAGTTCCCGCCGCTAACCCACAAAAACTCTCACATCAACTCATTTATCTGAAACGGCGTATGTGGGTAACCCGCACAGACCCATCGGCACCGCACAACCCGCATCCACCTCGGTCATTCGTTCTTCTCCCACGCTAGCGCCACGCCCGCACTCAGGTTGATGGAGTTGCTCGTCGAAGAACGAGAACAAGAGTGTGGCGAATCCTGCGCATTGTGGACGACGCCATGATCTGCACCTAGATAGTACGCGCGCGTAATTCAGGGGACGCAATGGCTCACGCTTTCTAGCCCGGTGACGGGTGATGGAACGAGTTGGCCATGCGGCCGACGGTCATCGTCGTCAGGGCATGTGTTCAGGTGGCTGAACTCACGCAGCCACTGCCACACCTCGTAAGCATGGTCAAGCGCGGCGGCACGATGGCCTTCTCAGTTCCTCCACATAACTCTGTGTCTGTGTCAGTGCCCTTGGGCTCCGGACTCTGCGCGTGCACGACGTAATTGCCGATCGACGCGTCCACTGATTCCGCTTTGGTCGCCACGCCAACCATGGACGAGGCTGGGCTCCTCGCTCGCCGCCGACGGACAAAATACATGCACTGGCAATAGTGGCACTGCAATCTGCGTAGATAGATGGCAGTAGTAGATGCGCTCAGCACGACCTACAAGGTACTCTAGCCCATGCCCACTGCGACGCAGAGCTCCAAAGGTTGCAACACCTCTTGGAAGGCTGATGGCAGCCGGGTCCGTCATTGGCGGAAGGCATACCTCGACAGACTCGAGAAGTACATGTGCTTGTCCTCCCATGCCGTGGGCATCATCAAGCCATCGACACGGCAGAGAGGACATAAGCCAGCGCGAGCTTTGTGTGTTGGCGCTTGCTGTGTATGTAAGCGACAACTAACTAGCAAAGCTTTGTGGGCATATGCGGGTTGCCGCTAATCCCGCATAAAATTTGCGGTGGACTGCAGCGCCCGCCGAAGCCCGCTTAATACACCTGCCGTCTATGCGGACGTGGGGCGGGTCACCCTCGGCCCGCCCCACGTGCAACCATATTAGTATACATTGTTCACTAATCCTACAATCATTCACAGTTTAAGAAACTGTGAGAGACTTGTAGAATTTGTACTACAAGTTGTTAGTACTTTTGAAAATGACAAAATATTCTAAAAAAAAGTTTTAGATCTTGATGAGTTATTCAACTTTGGTATTCAACACTTTTTCATTCGACGTCATTTAGTGCTATAAAAATCTCACTTTTAGTTGTCACTTTTTTGAAATATAAAATTCAGATTGTTCAAAAGTTTGAACATGATGAATATGACCAAAGTCAACACAATAAATTGATAAAGCATTATTTTAGAAAAATTTAGAAAAAAATCATCAAATTTGGAGACCGTATGAGGAAGAAAAATAAATTACAAGTTTTAATCCAAGATTAAAAAAGAAATCACTTGTTCATCAGGCCGTTCTTCTTCTTCACCAGTTCATGACGAACAAGTAATTTCTCTTTTTAATCTCGGATTAAAACTTGTAACTAGTTTTTCTCCCTCCTCGAAACTCCGAATTTGATGATTCTTTTTCCTAAATTTTTCTAAAATCACACTCTATCAATTTATCTTGTCCCTATTTTGTTGCGACAAAGTTTGACAAAATTCGAATTTCGAATTTCAAAAAATGATAACTTAAAATAAAATTGTGGAACACTAAACGTTGTCAAACGAAAAAGTCATGAATACAAAAGTTGTAGAACTCATCAAGATCTACAAACGTTATTTAGGTCATTACTCTATTTGACAAAGTTTGAACAATCCAAAATTTGAATTTCAAAAAATGACAAGTAGAAGCAAGATTTTGAAACGCTAGATGTTGTTGAACGAAAAAGTTTTGAATACCAAAGATTCATAACTCATCAAGATGTACAAACTTTATTTAGGTCATTTTTTCATTTGAGAAAGTGTTAGTATACATTGTTCATTAATCCTACAATCACTCACATAGTTTAACAACAATTTGTACTACAAGTTGTTAGCACTTTTGAAAATGACAAAATGATCTAAATAAAAGTTTTAGATCTTGATGACTTATTCAACTTAGGTATTCAACACTTTTTGATTTGGCATCGTTTAGTGTTAGTTCTTGCTTTTCGAGGTTAATTTTTGAAATTCCAATGTTGGATTGTTAATCTTTTGTCACATGTAGTAATGACCTTAATAAAATGTTTAGATGTTGATGAGCTATAAAACTTTGGTATTTATTACTTTTTAATTTGACATCATTTAGTGTTTGAAAATTTTGTTTCAACCTCTCATATTTTCAAATTATTTTTAAATTTATTGGATTTTTTAGACTCCTAATATGGGTTTGGACCTCACTTTCGCTTTTGGGCCTCTAAAACCCACAGGCCTATTAAGGTCGTGGACAATCACAACCACTAATCTGAGATGGATGGTTGAATAGGGGCTGGTATAAAACCGGAGGAAACCCTAGCCCTCTCGCGCTCTCTCTCTCAGATCTCTCATTCCCACCAATGGTTGCTAGAGCTCTCTTTCCCTATCTTTTTTCTCTCCCTCGATCCAGTCAATGGAACCGCATAGGCGCCATCCCGGCATGGATTCGGCCAAGACATACCTAGAAGTGGGCTTCGTGTCCTCGATCAGTCAACGACGGCGCTCGGCCTCCCGTCCTCGATCTTACCAAGGGAGGTGTGGAAGAGGCTGAGTGTCCTCGATCTGACGGCGCCCTCCACTCCGATTCCGGCGACAGCGCGCCCGATTCCCAACGGGAGCTCTCTAATCTAGTGCTGGATTGCCTCCTCTCTCTTCCTCTGGTCCGGATTCGGCGGCGAAGTCCCCGTCTCCTGCGGATCGACCTAGTGCCGCCGCAGTGCTGCCCTTCTTCTTCGCATGCGGCGGTGGTAGGGCGCAGGGGCCGCAGGGCCGCAGTCCTGCCCTTCTTCCTCTATCTGTTATGTGTGTCACGCCGCACGCCCGCAATCCCCCGCACCAGCTTCCCACCCCCAAGGCCCCAAACCTAGGTGAGATGCGAGCTCGGCGGCGGCGGCCAAGCGGTGCCGTGGCGGCGCGTCGACGCCGACGCGGCACGCGGTGACCTGCGACAAGTGGCGCAAAATCCGGAAGACCGGGAGGGGGGCCGCGCGGTGTGCCTCGGCGCCACGCGTGGCCATGACGTCGGCTCGGTCGGCCGGCCGCCGGCGAGGCCCGGGCGGCTAGGCGGCCGCCGCCCGCGCCCGGACCCCGGTCGGCCGGTCCCCGGAGGGCCGGACCGGCGGATAGGTGAGCACTCACTCGATTCTATCAATCCACACTCAGTTACTCGTTTTAGATTTGAGCCATGTGCTGTTTTAGACTATTGTTTTTTATGGATTATTACAAGAACCTGTAGTTTGTGTTACAAAATTAGATATCTCAATATAATGTATCCAGTATGCTCTAGAGACTGGAAACTAATTCATTGTTTTTTCTCACACAAAGATGTGCACTACAGGCTAGGAACTACATGCAATATTTCTTTAAATATCCAATTTATACTTGCATGAATTTGTTTTACTGAAGCTAATATCTTCTTATGAATTGTACCTCATGGATATCAAATTATGAAGTGGCTAAGACCCAACAGGAATGGGCCCAAATTCTTGATTGCTAGAAAAACAGCCATTGAATAAGTGTTTGCTTCATAAATTTTATTCGGTTCGAAGTGAGGGCCCCGCTCGCTATTTTTTTTTTGAGACAAAGGGCCCCGTTGCTATTTATTCAGCTTATACGGAACTACTAAGGTGTTGGCTCTGCTAGCTTATAATTTAAAAACTGAAACTTTTTACTTATTTTTGTAGGAGTTGGAGAGGTAGCGACGAGCAGGGCCACATCCATATATGTTTGTGTGTATGTGATTTCTGAATGTCTAGTTGTGATTTCATCAGACTACTAGCTGTGGTGCTGCATATCTGCATTGTAGTATTCAGATTTACTAGCACAAATAGAATAATTAATTAATGAAATGTGCATATTTATTGCTAAATACAATTCATGGTCATTTGATGGAGCACAACTTTGCCCCCTTTCTATGATAGGAAACACTGAACATCCTATACTTTTTTATTTAGAAATTAAACACTCAACTCTGGACTGTTCTTATTTTTTCACAGTAAGCTTGTTTTTTTTTGTGAGTTTAGTAAAGGTATCTGGCTCTATTGTCGAACACGGAACCACAACAACGACATCCTAATTCAATCTCTAGCAGCGAGAGCTTTCAAACCCACTCTGTTCCCCACATCTCCCGTTCGCTTGAGGAGTAGCTATTCCTATGCCCCTACTCTTCCCGTGTTTCCCATTGCTTTGGTGTCAATGCGTCCATGGACAATGCTCCTAATTGTTCAATAAAATGGGAACAAGGTAATCTAATGTTGTTTGTTGACTTTGTACAATCAGCATCACTAACAGTTGCGCTTCACTTAGTCAGATGTAGAATTCGGTATAGTGATTAGCATGTGTTCAGTGAGTTCGGTGCAATTTCAATTGGTTAGTGTGATTACTGAGATAGCACTTGATCCGGGCCTAAGTGCACACTTTCTTCCGAAGTGCTGGTTATTCACAATTGGGTTCCAAGACAATTTTATACTAATGATGTTCTGGTATGGTCTAGGAGGCTGCCCTTCAAGAAACTAATATAATTCATTGCATTGTGTGCCAGGTTTAGAAAGGAGATGCTCTGTATAACTCTAGTAGCAAAACACTGTAGCCAGAATAAACAACATATAGAGTATTAGATAAGTATTACTCGAGAAAAATGACTGCTCTTCTTATGTTTTCTTTGCATTTGGTTATTTGCAATTTTGTGTCTTATTCTTGTTAGTTGTTTTATCCATATTTGTAGCTAGCCAACTACGGTAATACATAGATGGTAAGAATGCTACCTCCTTGCTGTTCAAATACATGACCTTTACCCCGAGGTTTTGTGCTTTCTTTACTAGGAGTTCGATCCATAATCCATGATTCATTGGTACTCGATTCCTTGCCTATGTATTAGGTGTTAAATTGAACCATAAAACTTGAGTGCTTGTCTTTAATTGAATGAACCACCATATAAAAAGAGTATGTTGCTATATTTAACTTGTGTTGTGTATGCTATCTAGTAAAGAAACAAGAGATGTTTAACATGTGTATTGAATAAACTCTGCCATTCTAATTTCTTTACTACCTACATTCGATTTGCACCTTACATTCAAGATGATTTGATATGGATCAGATCTGTTTCTATTGGTTATGTTTAGTGTTTGGGGAAAAAATAAACTATATTTCACAACTCTAGTGTCCCATTGGATTCTCATAGAATTTATATAAATAATGAATTGTTAAACTTTTTTTTCCTATCAGTTTTTTTGTCCCAACATGGCTGAATGTGCATGGAATTGTTTGATCTCAATTGCACTTGTCCAACGTTTGCTAATTACTCCATGATTTTAAACATATTTGTTTTCATGAATCACAGAGAAACTCGGAGAGCAAAAACAATTAGAGAAAGCTTATGGCGGCAAGTTGATGGCCGGCACCAAAAAGAATGACAAGTTGATCGGCGATGGAGCAACCAACGAACCCATTTCTGGATCATTTTTTGTATGCTAAACAATGCAGTGAATGACAAGTTGCTGATGGGTGATGGAGCAACCAACGAACCCATTTCTAGATCAATTTTTTGTATGCTAAACAATGCAGTGAACTTAGTTAAATACGATGTCCTTATTTTGTTAGTTGTGGTCATGTTTGTTTAAACCAGAATGTTGGTCGTTGTGTGATACTTCAGTTTGAGACAAAATTAATATTAATGAATGTATCAATTATTATTTGTGATATTCTCTACCAGTGAAAATAATTAAAAAACTAATTTTAATTTCACCTCATTGCGATAGACTATTGATTTTGGTTGCAATATGCTTTATTGCAATGAACTTTAAGTGTTGCATTATCGCATTATCTATTACTACCAACAATTGTTTGTTGCATGTGCCCTCTATTGCCACCAACACAAATACGTTGCAATCTAGATATATTACCTCGAAGACTAGTTCGTTGCATTAACATATCATCTATTGCCACCATATCTGATTTGTTGCAAAAGTATTGTAATGCAATGGATCAGAAATCGTGGTAATAAGACTATATGCCTACGTAGATTTGGAGTGGCAATACTTTTCTATTGCAACACATTTGGTCGTGGCAATCATGAACTATTGCATCCTAGCATTTGGTCGCAATAAAACCTGAGGCAACCAATAAAGTCGTTGCAATATTTACTCTTGCAACCAAAAATTGATTGCATTTCCTTTTTTGTTCGTTGCCATATTTGTTATTACAACCTAGTATAGGTTGCTTTAGGCTTCTTTTGCATTGCAATATTTTTTGTAGCAACCAACTATTGGTTGCAATAGGATTTTTTGGTCATTGCATTAAGAAACTCTATTGCAACACATCATCTTACGGTTGCCTCAGGCTATTGCACCGTTCCAATTGCAACCATTTGTCGACCACCTCACTTCGATGCAATTGATTCCAGATGCAACCAAAACAGCCATATTGCAACCATATATAGGTGTTGGCAAAGGGTTGATTCCTAGTAGTCAATGGCGCCAAAAATGCTTGTTGACATTACTAACATCATGGACTAGAGATGGATATATGATCCATTTCTATCGACGGCACCAGAAATGCAAAGGTATATCATTAACATGATGCTAAGTGTATATCAGATGTTGCTTTCAGCTAAACCAAAAGGTGAATTCTGACACGGTTCATAGCACAACTCGATATAGGTTGTCAGCCCTGACAGGTGTGCCTAAAAACACATGGATTTGGTACTCTTACATATGCCTTGGATCTCTAGAAAAGAAGATATATATATATAAACTGGGAATCTGCGAGCAGATATGAATATACCATTGTAGCATTTTAACCAGGAGTAACACCAGGTATCATATTTTTATTCTACCACAGGGAAAGAAGTCTTTCTAATACATAATATCTAATAAATGCTCATCTCTCAATTTTATAATGTAGAGTGGCCAAAATATATCAATTGCTATAAACGGGGGTAAGTCACATAATGATAAAGATATTGATAGCATTATTTAAGTCATAACATCATGAGCAACTAGAAAGTGTCATTATAGCAAGAGAAACATAGCAAAGTCTAGTTAGAGAAGATACTCCTCGGTAATTCTAAACTATATGTCAATGCAAACTATGATTAGTGCAAACATTTAGCAATCATGGAAGAAGAACTATTATATTAATGCATGTGGGGACTATCCAAGAGGATCAAGGCCGAAACTTAAAACAACCCAAACAGTATAAGGCTCCACTAGTCCTATACACGGGGGGTGGACTGCGAAGGACTAAATAGTGTTGTCACCACCACGATCTGCCACACGACCCGACATATAGGGTGCAATCGTAGATAAATACAATATAAGCACCATGCTTACACTGTCTTTACCGTTCAGCCATGTCAACGAATGATCTAGGTGAAGGCTATACGACTCCATACATGAAGATAAAGGCAAATCAACTATGCTAAACATGTAATTATAATGAACACCAAAGCATATAATGTCGAATATAATCATTGAAAAGAACATATGTCTATATAACAAATGTAAGGAACTAGATAAGAACTTACAAGAGCGAAGCAAGATCAGTATATTGATCAGCCTCTAGACGATTAGGAGCCAAGTAGACGCCTTTCCTCCTCCTAGATCTAAACTAGCTAGTTACTATGCTAGATGGTGTTTTTAGGGCGTAGTATCTCTAACTTGGTGACTTGATCTGGTGTATGCAAACTCAGGTTTCCAGATGAGTTTCCATATGACTCTGCCAGGGGGTAGGGGGTTTGTTTATATAGTCCTGAGGGGTAGACATGTGCCGTAGGATCAAACCGACCTAAACATGTGGTTTAGATTGATCCTCATAGGCGGTGGAAGAACCTTACGGAAGCTGGGCCCATTTGGCACTAGGGGGGCGACCGGCCCCACCACCAGGCCGCTTGGGCTGGGGTGGCCCCCGTCAGGGTCCACTTTGGCAAGGTGGGTCCTTGATCCTTCTAGATGCTTCTTTCTTAGGTGCTAAGTCACGTTGAGTTCCGGAGCCTTCTAGAGTCTTCTAGAGTGGTTTCTTTGCATATTTTAGGAAAAGTCCCTATGGATTCATATTTACCAAAACTCATGGCAATTGTCAATATAAACCCTAATAAGGTGATCTAATTATATCTTAGTCTTTTCTCCAATAAATGTGAGGGATAAAATTCATAGATAAAATGTGTCAACAACTTACCACTACACCATTATCATGTTTCCGTGTGGTCAGCTTATAGTAACGTTATCGATATTAAAATAGAAAAAGTTACTTTACAGGATTCTATTAGTTACTTACATTACACTCGGTAAGGTCCCACCAGCTGGTCCCACCACGACCATGTGGAACTGCAGTCCCACTTTAATAACATTTGAAGAAGTAAATGATTTTAGATGAAAAAATCATAAGCATAAGAGTTATAGAACTCATCAAGGTCTACACTTTGTATTATGATCATTTTTGCAATTGACAAATTTTGAACGATTCAAATTCGAATTTCAAAAAAAAATACAAAGAAATCAATTTTTGAAACCCTAGACGGTTTCAATTTTTTTCTAATGCAACACCTAAAAACTACTGCAATAGGGCTAAAATGTTTGTAATAGAAAAAATGCCAGGAAACCAAAAAACTTTAAATTGTCACCGGTCGCGATTGCCATGTCACCCATCATCACCTTGAGGATGTGTCGATGCGGTCCCACCTTGATACATGGTGATGCGGTCCTACCAACGAGTCCCCCTGAAAAAATAGTAGTTAAATATACATGCGTAGGCAAGAAAAATCTAAAATAAAAATTTTGTGGATTACTATTTGAACTATGCACCTCCTACTTCAACTAAAGCACTTTTACCACTACACTACATAACATTTTGTGTTTATCCATTGCATTCAACATTTTTGTACTTGGTTTTGCCACTGGCCAATTGCAGCCGCGATCGGCCGAGCCTCGGCCTGTCGTTCCACGCCACGACCGAGCCATGTCTGGCAACGCCACACCCTCGCCTGGCCGCAGCTGCTTTCTAACCTCACACGCCACAGCCCCGGCCGGCCGCAACCTCCCACACCACGCAGTGGCCGAGCCCCGGCCAGCCGCTGCCAACCACGCGGCGGCCGCACCCTAACTGTAACAAGTCCGTGTCTGGCCGGGGCCAGCTGCACCAAGGATGTGGCTGGCCGAGCCCCCAAAATCCACTCATGAAGTTCATTAAGATTTATTGGACAACTCTTACTTTGGTCATTTGTTCATCCAACAAAACGGTAATACCATTGTTCACAAAATTAACATATGTCACTTATACTCATGAAACCATATAAGTGATTTATAAAATTTTTGTCTTTTGTCTAATACACAACTGAAAAAGTGTTACAATGACCTAAAATGGTTGCAATAGACAAAATGCTAAGAATATAATTGGCGAAACAATGCCTACTTGGGATCGACCAGAGACCTTTGGAAAAAAGGTGACGTGTGCAAATCACTAGGATAAGCATTAATTTATGTTGTGTTACGGTGTTTTATTTCTTTTTATTAATTGAACTGCAATAAATCTTTCAAAACAAATTTGAAAAAATATGTGGCTATACAACACATTTTGGCTCCATAACCATCCCAAAAAAGTTTCAAACGATTTTCACGAAATGATACTATACATCTTTCACAACTAGGAACATATCTCACTTAGCTACATAGGAAATTTAGTAACTCTTTATCGAAATCACTTGAATATTTTATGTGATGCTCATATACCAAAATCATGTGGCTACATTACTTTTTGGATGTTTACAGACACTTTATGATACTTTCACATTTATTCCTTAGTAATTAAATTAATAATTATAGTAATAGCAAAAATGATCAAAACATTCTATATATTCACACAACAACATATTTAGGGTCTATAACAATCTCATAAAAGTTTCAAACGATTTTGACAAAGTGATATCATGCATCTTTCACAACTAGGAACATATCTCACTTAGCTGCATAGGACTATGTGAGCCATATATGCTTTTGTGAAGGATATTCAAAAACTCTTTATCAAAATCACTTGAATTTTTTACGTGATGCTCATACACCAAAATCATGTGACTATGTAACTTTTTTATTTTTTTAAGACACTTTATGATATTTTCACATTTGTTCCTTCGTAATTCAATAAATAATTACAGTAATAGCAAAATTTGATCATAAAAATTCATAAATTCACACAACAACATATTTTGGCTCCATAACCATCCCATAAAAATTTCAAATAATTTCAACAAAGTGTATTATACATCCTCACAATCAAGAACATCTCTCAGTATGACTTTGAGAGGATGTGCATCACAACTTTCTCAGAATCAATTGAAACTTTTGTGGACACTTATACGCCAAAAGGAGGTGTCCCTCCAAGTTTTTTGAATTTTTTATATAGCTAAGGGTATCTTAACATTTATTATTTAGTAAATCATAAGATATTATAGTAATAGGTAAACTTGGTCAGAAATTCGCATAGATGCACAGATCATCATAGTTTGGCTCCATAAACATCCTACTAAAGTTTTCAATGATTTTGACAAAGTGGCACTGAACATCTCATATAAGGATGAACATCTCTCGCTCATCTATAGGGGCATGTGTGACACCATGTATGACTTTGTGAGGATGTGCGTCACCACTTTCTCAGAATCAATTGAAACTTTTTGTGAACACTTATACACTAAAAAGAGGTGTCGCTCCAAGTTTTTTTGAATTTTTTATGTAGCTTATGGTATTTTAACATATATTTTTTAGTAAATCATAAAATAATTGTAGTAATAGGTAAACTTGGTCAGAAATTTGCATAGATGCACACAACATCATAGTTTTGCTCCATAAACATCCCTTTAAAGTTTTAAACTATTTCGATAAAACATTGTGATCTTTTTCCTCCGCTCGGACTTCATGGCTCCTCGTGCCTCCACTCCTCCGGCCTTCGCCTCCATGCATTCGCACCCCACGCGTGCCTCTGCTCCCTTGATTACTGCCATCCGATCACCTCTACTCTAGTCTCAGTGTATGAAACATCAATTGCACTTGTCATCATTTCTATTATCTCAATCTCTAGTACTTATCTCTATCTCCATATCCGTACTTCTAAAAATCTCTCTCTATAAAAAAGTATGAAAAAGAGATTTTTTCTGGTCGTTCCACCTGCCTCGCGCCTCCCCCTCCCCAGCCCTTCCACTTTTACCTCTGAGTCTATCGTCCCACCTGCCAATTCGTGACCACTGTGCGTGCCGCCTCCCGCCCTCCCCTTCCACGCGCCGCCACGCCCACCGCCTAATTCACCACACCCCGACGCCTTCGACTTCGCCTCCGCCTCCAACCACGCAGCTCTCTTTTCCCTTTCCACTCCCCTCTCAGCCCCTCCCCTCCATCCACCCAACTGTGACGCCCTAGGTTTTTAAGTAGCGTCATTTGCGCTAATGGCCGAATCAGCCGAGTCAAACTTACCGACATTGGTCAAACCTGGGTCATCACCTCGAAAACTGAGCCGACAACCCCTATTGACCCCCTTGACCAAGTCAACACACCCCTATGGTCAACCTTTGGTCAAAGACATGGTCAAACCCCGCTTAAAACCTTGACGTCGGTGAGTGTCTTCCGGAACTTTTGCCGCGTTCTCCAAATTTCACCTAAACACTTCAAAATCTACCAATATGAAAGTTGTCCAGTTTGTCGAGGGACACAACTTTCATGTAGATTGGCATTTCCAAATGTTAGTGGAAATTGGTGAAAAACGTGGTCAACCGACAGCAGCTCCTGTTCACTGAGACATGGCGGCCATCAAAGTTGGCAAGCCGTTCCTGCAAAAACCATTGAGAAAAACACCTACGAGCCTTTGTAAAAGTTGTAGAGGGTAGTGAGATCTACAACTTTCGTATTAACTGCTCGGTGCACTTCAGTTCAAATTTTTGGAGTAAACCTTGGTTAAACTAGGCTACACCGCAGCGTATCGCGCACGAACGCGACGTCGCGCCCGCTCCTGTCCGCCCGCGCGCGCGCGCACCGTACCGCCGCCTCGATGTCCGGACTCTCCCGCGCCTTCCCGGGGCCACCTCTTCCCAAGGCCGGGAGCACTCCCAGGTGCCTTGAAGTTTCCCCACGCCACGTGCGGTGTCGTCCCTCGCTGGTCGGCCGCACCACCATGAACCTCCGGTCCGTTCCCTGTCCCTGTGCGTGCACGCCTACCAAGACGAAGCCATGCGCCGGTCGGTCCTCATCGGCCCTGAGACTATCCTTCCATCGCCTATTTAAGGCAGCCAAGCCGCCTCACGCGTGCGCCCACGCCGGCCGGCACCGCAAGCCGCCACCGCACCGCCATGGCTGCCCACGGCGAGCTCCCCCCTCCACGCCACCGGACGGCCAGTTGTGCACACACTCTCCACCACGACTCTGAACCATAGCCTCCAGAGCTATGGGTTGCTCGGTAGAGCCGGCATCCTCGCCGGGAGCGCCGTTCCCGCGGAGGCCGCCGCTTGGTGCCGCCGTCCACCGCCGCTGGCCGCTTATTGACCCCCAACTCCGGTCCAAATCGGCTCCTAGCGAACCCTAACATTCCTCACGCCCTTCCCCGGCCGGACTCCGGCGAGCCCTCGCCGGATTTGAGGCCGAACTGCGCCAGCCATGTCCCGAGGGCCACATTGCAAGCTTGGGAAAAGTTCCAGGGTTCTTTATGCGAACCAGGGGCGTTTTTGTGAGGAATCGACTGTTCCAGGGACCTGCTCATAAGATTGTTTCTTGAACATTGTTACAGCTTTTGCTGAATCTTGTAAGCTCTTTAGAAAATCGTAAAAAAATCAGAAAAATGCAAACCCAATTTTCCTAGATTCTTGGTGAGGAGTACTACAACTTTTGTTATACTCACCTAGTCTGTTTCTTGATATTTTTAGCATGAAAAATAGGATGGTGAAAAACCTTGATCTGCCATAACTCAAAATCCATGAGTCCCCTGTATCCAATTTTTGCATATGTTGTGTGTGATGTTATGACTAGCTCTTGTGCCAAAAAGTGCACAAAGTTATGAAGTAAATCTGTTTATATGAATTATTTTCCTTTTATGCAGAATCTGACTAGATGATTTTTTGTAGCTAAAAAAATTTATGTTTTTGTTCCCAACTTGTGCATGCTGTCTTGCTATGCAAAGATACATCCCTGGTGATTTAAGCACAATTTGTGGATGATCAGAAGTATTTATTCTTAATATATGCATGTTTTCCTTGGTAATTTAATAAAGCAAGATCTAGGTGTACTTTCTAGTTTTCTAGGATGATTTAGGACCAGAGAGCATGTATGAGGAAGTGTGAAGCCTTTTGTTGCTTATCTATTTTTTTGTATGCATTTAACTTGTTTGCTAGCTAGTCTTTGTTATTATTTTTTTAAAGTAATTAATTTTCTAGCTCTCCAAGACTTGAATGAGTGATCAGTGGTTCAGTATAGATGTTGTGATGCTTAAAAAACCCTTCTTTAAATTTTTAGTGATTTGTTGTTTAATAAAAGCTTTAAAGGCCCTTATGGAGTAATGCTTTGATTAAATTAGGAAAATACCTTTTTAATTCTTTTCCCTTTTTGTGAAGTGTTATCCAACTTAATTAGGAGACTAAGAATACACCCTTGCTATAGAAGAATTTAAATTCTAAATAATTATCTTTGTACACACCCTTGCTAGTGAAAGGTAAAGTACTAAACTTTCAAATGAAATGACAAATTATAAAAGGAAACATTAGTTAAAGTGTTTAATTAAAAGAATAAAACACATATCAATAATAACCTTCATGAAAAGGGAAGTAATAATTAATTATTGGTTAAGGTGAATATGACAAACAAGGGCTGGATAAGATAAATAATCTATCACATCACCTGAACCCTGCATTGCATTCCGTGTAGATCTTCCTGACGGTGACTACTCGCTCGTCCCGGAAGCCGAGGAAGGAGAAGCGGAAGCTGTGCTGCAGTACATGGAAGTACTCGGCGACACCGAGGGTGCTTAGGCTAACCTTGCTGACGAAGGCAAGCCTCGGTGCATTTGACCCAGTTTTCAATTCTTGCTAAACAATTATCTATGGATGCTTGTGCATTTAAGTTCATGATTTGTATGGAACCTTAGATGCATGATCGCTAGGTACCTTTGTCCTTACTAGTATGATAGGCCGATAGCTGCTAAGCTATAGGACCGCTACAAGTTGGGTGATGATGTCACTCGCGAGAATAGGTTTCTAGATAGGAATCATAAGATCTCCTTAAATGGATTGCTCACGTGGTAAGAGCATGGGATTTGGACTCCGGTCCAATGGCTATCGTGGGTTAAGTGTTTGAACGTACTAAGCACTTGTCGGGAATGGCACCGGTAAGCCTAGTACCTTAATGAGACAGCTAGGGATTTAACTGTCACTACTCTTGGGATGCGTCTCACGGCTAGCTACCGATGGTGTATGCTGAGTCCGGGTGCGTCGCGGGGTATACTGGATAGCTTGCACCAAAGACTGTGGCCTTTTATCCCGACCCGAGAATTTTTGGGAACCGTTTGGTGGTTGTCCTCGCGGGGGCATCCCACCGTGTGTTTAGGTCTACCTTGCAAGGTTTTGAATCAATCGATTGTCGGACTCTCACCATTATCTGAGACTACTTACTCCACTAGCCATGAGATCCCTAATGATGGAAGTTGATGAATTTTATGCTTGATTAATTGTCTGGTACAACCTTGTCTGTACCAGATGGCTAATTTAGAAAAGAATAAACCCACTAGAACTGTGCTAAAATCTTGAAAGTAAGGACATACTCTTTGTTACTTTTCAGAAAGAGAAACCCAGTGGCCAAAAGCCTTTCATGTCTAGAGTTGGTGAAGTAGTTATCACCGACAGGTAAGTCTTGCTGAGTATTAGTATACTCAGCCTTGCTATAATGTGTTGCTCCAGGTAATGCCTTTGTGATGTGTGGCCCGGAGAGATCCCACCCGGCTGGGAGCTGGAGTGGGTGGAGGATCACGACTGAGGGCATCATGGCTGGCCTCCCGTGGTGTACTCGCTTTCCGCTTAGTTGATTCCGCTCTTTCGAAAACTCTGAACTACGTTGTGATGACAAAAACTTCGGTTTGTAATAATTAAACCCTTCAGGATAAATTTCGGATGTTAATTATGTTGTATCTCTAGACTCGCCTTCGTGTGAGTTTTAATGCATATATGTCGATCCTTGTTGCTATGTAAGTGATTTACCGGGCATTAACCCGACAACTAACGATAGGATGATACTTTATTGCTGCTTAATGACCAAAGTGGATTGGTTTAGGTAGTAGTATGATATTTTCCTGTGGGGTTGTCACAATTGGTATCAGAGCAATTATATGCACCAGAGATTAAATAATAACCTTAATCATTGGTTTTTGAATAAAATTTGCCTAGATTGTTTCATTTTCCAAAACCCGTTGGTCCGTTAAGGATAAATTAGACCGAGAGGCCCTTGAGGGAATTTTGGGTTCTTTCAGGTGGCTTATTAACCTATGGTTTATTTTGCTAACTTTCAGCACATTTTACTTTATGCCAAACTTACTTTCTTGCACAACCAAACTGGTTGAGCCACGTGTTTCAAACATGTGTTGTGCCGCATCACGGGAATTGCGAGGGTTGATGGAGTGATCCATTCCATGGATCCCATCTTCGCGTCTGGTTGTAAGTTGTGTGTCGCCACGTGTTTCATACGTGAGCATTCTGCTTGTCAAATATGCGAGGCAAGGATACACTCCATTCAAACGGAGGGTGTCCGAGGTTGGACGCTGTCCATGCAACGGCTTAACGCATGGATGTCGTTTCTATAGTGAACGACAATGTATGTGGATGCTTCCGTGACGTGCTAGCACGGGAGGTTCATTTCTGTAGGTACATAACAGCGCTTCGTTAGTCGCTATGTGAGTACCGTATAGCTCTCGACTAGATATTATAGGGAGAGACGAGTAAAAGCCTTGCCACCGGCACTAACTTCGATTTTTGGCTTGATTGCCATGTGAGGTCAAATAGGACGTCTTGCATGCATATTAAAAATCGAAACAAACTAAAATGACCCAAAACAATACCTTGTATGTTCTCTAAGGAAGATTTGCTCGTGTGTGTTTTCTAAACTAGAATTCCTCTCATGCATAGGTGTTATGCTGCCCAAATTTTGTAGAAGTTGGTTCGTCTTGCTTTTACACCATGTTCTAGGAGTAATTAAAATAGGTGTGTTAAACAAAAGTTTTTCCAAATCTAATCTAGTTCCTGCTCGCAACAATTCACAGTCATAACTTTTGTCTATCTCAAGTTAAGCTCGGTTTAGTCAACCTCTGTCCTGCTGTCTTTCCCAGAATCAGATCTAAAATCTGGCTTAGTTAAAGCACCTTCCTAAGCTTTCTAATGGATCTTAGTATACCAAAGATGTGTCTCA
The DNA here is from genome assembly GCA_947561735.1 of Cenchrus americanus. NCBI lineage: Eukaryota > Viridiplantae > Streptophyta > Magnoliopsida > Poales > Poaceae > Cenchrus > Cenchrus americanus. The sequence continues at coordinate 143,026,949 of OX387240.1, forward strand.
TAATCTCGCTGAGTGATGCAACCATTCGAGAATTTTTGGAGCTCTGGGCTTAAGTTATGAATTTCTGTTCACAACTGCCAGAACCTTAGGTCATCATGTATGTATACTCGCTTCGAGTTCTAACATACAACAGTGCCTTGGTACACATGACTACCCAACATTGCTCAGCATGAGAAAAAAACTTATGCTATTCTATCATGTCAGTGGGAATGTCTTGATCTTAGAAGTTAATCTTCAATGGTGGTTTCTCCTGTCAACATGTTATCTCCATCGACTTTTTTTTGCCCTCCAACCCCTTTTGTCCTTAAGTATGTTGAAGCACTACGATATTCTTAGTATTGATATCCTTGTCATGGTTACGCCGAACTTTCAATCATGAGCTTATTCCACATGGTCTTGCTCACAACCTTTTGAAAAAAATAAATATATAAATAAATATGTCCCTTCTTGAGCATGCATTTGCATATCATGTGCATTTGGGAACCTTCGGTGAACTAACGTGCATTCGCATGGAAACTTCCCTACTCATACTTATCCCTCTTATGTTGATGACGTTGCAATCCCATAACTAAAGGTGCCGTGACGGAACCTAGGGCATCACGTGCGCCGCTGCCACTTGACTGCCACTAGGTGCGTGCTAGGTATCATGGTTGTGAGAATGTGACTCGCCACACATACTCTTTCTCAACCTGCGATTGTCCTCTCAACCACTAACTCATTTTGTCGGTGACCGAGTCGTTCTAACATGCATCATGAGCACCATACTGCATGAGCATATGCATCGTGTCTCCATAAACATGTGCATCACACCAATGTTGAGAAGCATTGCACCGTAGTGGCACGACAATGCCACCTAAGGTTGCAAACTAAATAACATGTGAGAAAGATCATTCGAAATATCCTATACCATTTCATCTCTCCATACTTTCCGCTTCCATCCGCAGGTAAACTCCATGCAAAAGCTTTCCGTTACTTGTCACCTTGACTACTCTTATGAGCTAATCTTGAACCGATGGTGGTTATACTCTTTACCCAATGATCCCATCGTGTTTGCTCCCTCAGGGTAATTTCCGAAAATCTTAGAGGACCACTTCCCTGTTTCCCTATCTTGTCCTTGGAATTTCGAATCTCGGGACGAGATTCTTCTTAAGGGGGGTAGGCTGTGACGCCCCATGTTTTTAAGTAGCGTCATTAGCACGAATGGCCGAATCAGCCGAGTCAAACCGACCGACATTGGTCAAACCTGGGTCATCACCTCGAAAACCAAGCTGACAACCCCTATTGACCCCTTGACCAAGTCAACACACCCCTGTGCTTAACCTTTGGTCAAAGACATGGTCAAACCCCGCTTAAAACCTTGACGTCAGTGAGTGTCTTCCAGAACTTTTGCCGCGTTCTCCAAATTTCACCTAAACACTTCAAAATCTACCAATATGAAAGTTGTCCAGTTTGTCGAGGGACAAAACTTTCATGTAGATTGGCATTTCTAGTTTTGAGTTGAAATTGGTGAAAAACGTGGTCAACCGACAGCAGCTCCTATTCACTGAGACATGGTGGCATTCAATGTTGGGAAGCCGTTCCTACAAAAACCATTGAGAAAAACACCTACGAGCCTTTGTAAAAGTTGTAGAGAGTAGTGAGATCTACAACTTTGGTATTCACTGCTCGGTGCACTTCAGTTCAAATTTTTGGAGTAAACCTTGGTCAAACTAGGCTACACCGCAGCGTATCGCGCTGGAACACGACGTCGCGCCCGCTCCCGTCCGCCCACACACGCCGGGCGCCGTACCGCCGCCTCGACGTCCGGACTCGCCCGCGCCTTCCCGAGGCCACCTCTTCCCAAGGTCGGGAGCACTCCGAGGTGCCTTGAAGTTTCCCCACGCCACGTTTCATGTCGTCCCTCGCCGGTCGGCCGCACCACCATGGACCGCCGGTCCGTTCCCTGTCCCTGTGCGCGTGCGCCTACCAAGACGAAGCTGTGCGCCGGTCGGTCCTTGTCGGCCCTGAGACTATCCGTCCATCGCCTATTTAAGGCAGCCAAGCCGCCTCACGCGTGCGCCCACGCCGACCAGCACCACATGCCGCCACCGCGCCGCCATGGCCGCCCACGGTGAGCTCCCCCCTCCACGCCATCGGATGGCCAGTTGTGCACACACTCGCCACCACGACCCTCCACCAAAGCCTCCAGAGCCGCGGGTTGCTCGGCAGAGCTAGCATCCTCGCCGGGAACGCCGTTCCCGCGGCGGCTGCCGCTTGGTGCCGCCGTCCACTGCCGTCGGCCGCTTCTTGACCCCCCAACTCCTGTCCAAATCGGCTCCTAGTGAACCCTAGCCCCTCCCCACGCCCTTCCCCGGCCGGACTCCGGCGAGCCCTCGCCGGATTTGAGGCCGAACTGCGCCAGCCATGTCCCGAGGGCCACATTGCAAGCTTGGGAAAAGTTCCAGGGTTCTTTATGCGAACCAGGGGCATTTTTTGTGAGGAATCGACTATTCGAGGGACCTGCTCGTAAGATTGTTTCTTGAATAGTGTTACAGCTTTTGCTGATTCTTGTAAATTCTCTAGAAAATTGTAGAAAAATCAGAAAAATGCAAACCCAAGTTTCCTAGATTTTTGGTGAGGAGTGCTACAACTTTTGTTATACTCACCTAGTCTGTTTCTTGATATTTGTAGCACGAAAAATAGGAATGTGAAAAACCTAGATCTGCCATAACTCAAAATCCATGAGTCCCCTGTATCCAATTTTTGGATATGTTGTTATGATGTTATGGCTAGCTCCTGTGCCGAAAATTGCACAAAGTTATGAAGTAAATCTTTTTATATGAATTATTTTTCATTTATGCAGAATCTGCCTAGATGATTTTTGTAGCTAAAAATATTTATGTTTTTGTGCCCAACTTGTGCATGCTGTCTTGTTATTCCAAGATACACCCCTGGTAATTTAATCACAATCAGAAGTATTTATTCTTAATATATGCATGTTTTCCTTTGTAATTTAATAAAGCAAGACCAGTAGTTGTTCTAGGTGTACTTGCTGGTTTTCTAGGATGGTTTAGGACCAGAGAGCATGTATGAGGAAGTGTGAAGCCTTTTGTTGCTTATCGATTTTTTGTATGCATTTAACTTGTTTTGCTAGCTAGTCTTTGTTATTATTTTTTTAAAGTAATTAATTTTCTAGGTCTCCAAGCATTGCATGAGTGATCAGTGGTTCAGCATAGATGTTGTGATGCTTAAGAAACCCTTCTTTAAATTTTTAGTGATTTGTTGTTTAATAAAACCTTTAAAGGCCCTTATGGAGTAATGTAGCACCGTCTTCGGTTCTTCGGTCTTGGCTTTGTGGATCAACCAAGGAACCCAGTGGTTTTCTGGTGAACCACCGGAAACCCCGCGAACTCGGTGTAGCCTCCGCCAATCGCCACTCATGACTCGGCTCCCACGTAGTCCCGGCTCGACCTTGGTTTTGAGGCTTAACCAAGAAACCGTCCATGACTTCATCTTGCTGTTCATGCCACCATGCGGCTCGCACTTGACCCCGCTGGCCACTGGGTCCCTCGAACGAAGCCTACTTGTCTTCTCCACATCTGGAGGCCTCACCGGCGACGACCTTTCGCGCTTGTTCTTCACCTGCACCAACACCAGTCAAGCCGCAACTTGCGCCTGCAATAATTAGCTAAGAATCAGTCCACACAACGTTGTCAATCACTCATCACACAAGGAAGTGACCATCCACCGGTCCTCGAACCACACATGGTCCTCAACCGGTAAGCCTAGTACCTTAATGAGACGGCTAGGGATTTAACTGTCACTACTCTTGGGATGCGTCTCACGGCTAGCTACCGGTGGTGTATGGTGAGTCCGGGTGCCTCGCGGGGTATAACGGATACCTTGCACCAAAGACTGTGGCCTTTTATCCCGACCCGAGGATTTTTGGGAACCGTTTGGTGGTTGTCCTCGCGAGGGCATCTGAAGGACCGAAACGGCGAACCAGAGAGGGGGGAAGTGAATGGGAGCCGATAAAAATTCTATTCAAGAATTCGGCCTATGAACCCTATTTCACTCGTGCACCTCCGCAAGCTTCTCTTGCCAAGTTCATGTAGCCACTGAAGTGCTACTGAACCTCGGAGCAAGACCCAACCAACAGCCATAGCACACACTCAGCGAAAACACACACGACACGGCTGCTGGCAGCCCAAACCGGTCAGGCCGGTTTCTGAAACCGGTCAGACCGCTTCTGTTGGACTTAGCCTTACGCAGGTAGGGGAAACCGGTTAGACCGGTTTGGCAAACCCGTCAGACCAATTTTGTCCAGAAACTCCCCAAATACCCAAAACACCTCAAGAGCCTTTCCACATCTGAACAAATGAAGCCATGGTTTCCTTGCTCAAAAACCCTTCTCGACAGCCCACAGGGCGAAACCGGTCAAACTGGTTTGGGAAACCGGTCAGGCCGGTTTTTGCCTGGACAGTCGGGAAGAACACAGCCCACGGGAAAAACTCCACCCTTCCACCAATCGATCTCCCGATTAGTTCCACGGATCAAAGTGAGACTTTGGGGATAGTTGGGGTACCTCGTGGGCTACCCTTGGCTAGAATCTCGGTCCCCAAAACCCACTCAACCAAGAGGAGTCGAAAGTCAACCCTCGGGAACACCTCTTACCCTAGAACTCCGAAACCACCAAAGTCGAGCCCCTTAGCGGCGGGTTTGGGAGGGGAATCAAAGGCAAAAGAACCACGAAAGATCACACGAATTTCCCCCATTAAATCCCCAATAACAAGGTCCCGAAAACACCCCGAGAAAATCACCAAGAAAGGGCACCGAAAATCACCACCAAGAACAACTGGGAACAACACATTCAAACCATGAGGAACCACGCCAAATCATCTATACATGCCACAAAGGTTCATACAAGGTCTAGCTTGCCGCCCGATCATCCAACGCTCTCAACAAGATCTCACCATGAAGCTCTCAAGCTAGTCCTATGGAAATACTAAGAAAATAGGAAGGGAAAATAGGAAAGCAAATGAACTAGGGTTCCAAGAGTTGGCTGCCATCCTCTCACCTCTTGGTTATATGGAGGCAAGCCTAAAGTCTAAAATGCCCCTAAGGCCTAAACTAAGATACACGCCCACCAAGGGCACTTTGGGAATTTGTCTTCGTAACACCATCGGACGGATGCCCGGCGACCGCACTTCGCGTAGCCTCGACGCAAGCCTTGCGATCCCGCTCGCCCGCTCCGCGCGACCAAGGCATTTCCCTTTTCGCGTCTACGCCCGCTGAAGCGCCCACGTGCATGAGCGTGGTCCCGTAAAGCAAACTCGACATCAAAGAAAAGCAAAAAAACAAAAAAGGCACAAAAAAAAGCACGACTGGAAGATCTGAAAAGTCAAATAACAAAAAGTTTGAAAGAAAACTTTTGGAAAAAACTTGTAAAAAAATTGTAAGCACAAAGATTTAGTCAAATTTTTTGAAATAAAAAATTTTGGACACAAATTTTCGAAGCAAAAACTTTTTGTAAATTTTATGAGAAATTTATATGAATAAAAAATGAAAGAAAATTTTTAAAGTGAACAGAAGTTGTGTATAACACTTCTGCATAAAATGAAAAGCCTTAAACTTTTGGAAAAAAACTTGTAAAAAAATTGAAAGCACAAAGATTTAGTCAAATTTTTTGAAATAAAAAATTTTGGACACAAATTTTCGAAGCAAAAACTTTTTGTAAATTTTATGAGAAATTTATATGAATAAAAAATGAATGAAAAATTTTAAAGTGAATAGAAGTTGTGTATAACACTTCTGCATAAAATGAAAAGCCTTAAACTTTTGGAAAAAACTTGTAAAAAAATTGTAAGCACAAAGATTTAGTCAAATTTTTTGAAACAAAAAATTTCGAACACAAATTTTCGAAGCAATTTTTTTAGTTTCAAAAAAGTTATTCATAAAAATGGAATGAAATTTTTAAAGTGAACAAAAGTTGTGTATAAAACTTCTGCTTAAATAAAAAGCCTTAAAGAAATAAAAATAAAAAATGTCAACCCGGCTATAGCAAAAAAAGTTGTAGAAAAATCTTTAAAAATTTTAAAAATTTTGAGACAAATTTTTCGGAAAAAATCAGGAACAAACATTTTGACAAAAAGAATTTGACAAACATATAAAAAGGAGAAAAAGAGAAAAATCAAACGGGGTGGGTAGCTAGGTGTGCATGGCTGCCGGCATTCTCGACGCTTGGCTCGCCGCTCTGCACCGGGCGACGCGTCCCTTGCCGCAGGTCGCCATCGCTGCTCCGGGACGTGCAGGCACTCTCGACGGAGCCGACCCCGCCGGCGCCGCCCACCCACTTCTCCTTGCCACGAGCGTCCCCACACGCTATGGCAGGGCGCTAGATCTGAGGAAGAGAGGGTGCGTGGGGAAGAGGAACAGAGAAAAGGAAAGGTGAATGGAGGGTGAGGTGCGGAGCAGTCGAGTATCGCGGAGCTGCTCGATGATAATTATTTGCTGCTGTAGCGGGCCCGTCATGTGGAGAAGAGCGCATCGACCGTAGGGTATGGAAGTTCAGGGCGTCTGGAGACTCAACATTGTGCAGAGATCTCCGGCCTCTAAAATCTCACATCCTTCCTCTTCTCTTTCATCTCTCTTCTCACGTGAATCGAGCAGATGCCAGCGATGAGGGATAGGGCGCCAAGTGAGGATTTGTCCAATTCATTTTTCCCATCACCGAGTTGCCTAACTAATCTACATCCTTGTAAGGTTGTAGCCCATCCGTCAAACGTACAACCCGTTTTCTGCTTTGATCTATGCAATTTTCTATCGATTGTGATTTGATACCTCCGCAATTCTCATTTGTTGTGGTTTACTGTAGATATGATGATACTAAAATTTTGATAAGCTTGTTCAACTGTTTTGTGATAGGAGCTACGCATGCTGACGAATGAAATCTAGGTAAATTTTCTTGCAAGTGCTTTTATTATTTCGCTGAAACATTCCTTTTCATTTCAAGTCCAATTTTTATTCAGTGAAACAAATTGTTTGCTCTGCAGTCTGCACCGATGGTACCAGCGAAGTGTCACAAAGGTATTTAATACATGCGTACCCTCTTCGTGTTTGCATTTTCAGTTTTGAAAAAAGAGTATACTGGTGATATGGACATTTGCTGCATAGTGAAATTAAACTGAAATATACATTAGAATGGCTAACCTCATGATAAGTAAACATGTGGAGTGTTAAATATTTTTTTATCTATGGATCAAGGTTGCATGTACCTATCAGCACATATTTAGAATGAATAAAATAAAACATCACTGGTAGTGATCAAAAAGTTTTCCCTGCACATAATCCCAGCCTAGGGAAGACTCCACAGCCAACCTGCAGATATACCTGCTGCTTTGCCTTAGAAAAATTAGCCCTGCACACAATCTTATTAACCATGTTACAAGCACATGATTGGTTTATTTGACTATTTGTTTTACTTATGCTAAAATATTTTTAGTTTGTCAGGTTAAAGGAGTGCAGAGGAGGACGGAAGAGCATTTATTTATATACTCTGATTATAAAGAGATATGATGTTCTGCACTATTACATTGTGGTAATTGTCCTTTCCTTTCTTTTACAGTTTCGCACTGAATTTTGTAGATTGGATATTAGCAAGTTGGGATTAGAACCAAATAAATGCCTTAGACGCATGGATTCCCTCAGATGTCAAATAACACCGGTTTCTATCGAAGAATGACCGTTGATAATGGGGAGCAATTTGACTGCTACTCTTTCAAGGAATACTGTAAAACTCCGGGCACTCATGTGAAGTTCTCTTTAGTTTATCACCTCGGTATAATGGAGCTGTTGAAAGAGCGAACGGGCTGATATTTTCGGGAATCAAAAAGTGTTTATAAGATCAAAAAAAGGCAAATGGACGGATGAATTGCCGAAAGTGATCTGGTCACGCAATACCACAGTGTCAAGAGCAACGGGTTTCACACCTTTTCACTTACTATTTGGCACCAAAGCAATGACACCAAAAGAGATCAATAATGAGAGAATGAGAGTGGAGAAAGCAAGAGAGACCGAAGAAATTGACATAAAGGTAGAGAAAGACATGATCAAGCTAACGATCTTCGAAGTTGCCGAAAACATCGAGAAATACCAAAGGGAAACCAAGGCAAGGATGGATAGAAAAGTGGTCAGGAATGACATCAAACTGGTGATTTAGTTATGAAAAGAAAGAAAAATTGGGAGAATCCCGGGAAACTCCAAGAACCATGGGAGGGGCCATACAAAGAAAAGGAAACAAACATGCCAGGGGCTTTCCGCTTGACAGACCAAACAGGCGAAGAGCTACCGCATTCGTGGAATGCTGACAGCTTGAAGAGGTACTACCCTTAAGAATCTTGAAAGTAGTTAGATTTATTTTTCAGCATTTCTTTCCGCAAGTTCAAATTTCATAAAAATGTAAAACTTTGAACCACGGATCTATAAGTGGTTTCGGGAACAAAAACATTTACTTTTTCGCACTTAACTTAAAATAAGGAGGACCGTACTATTTTCTTTGCAAAGAGGACCATAAATCGAGGGGCAAGGTTTTTAATGAGGCAGATCCTATGTAAATACCCTTTGTGATATATATGAAAAAAGTCTTCCCCCAAAGTATGTGTCTCGCAAAGTGCCATTGTCAAAATTCGTGAAAGGGCTCCATTATAGGCTCGATTCCATTGTAAGAAAGAAAAGTTCGTGAAAATGCTCCGGATAGCCTCAATTCCATCGTGAGAAACAAAAGTTCGTAACAAGGCTCTGTGATAGCCTCGATTCCATCGTGAGAAAGAAAAGTTCGTGAAAGGCTCCTTGATAGCCTCGATTCCATCGTGAGAAAGAAAAGTTCGTGAAAGGCTCCGCGATAGCCTGAATCCCATCTTGAGATAAAGTTTATGAAAAAGGCTCCGTGACAGCCGAGATTTAAGAAGATAAAAGAATATTTTGAGAAAGAGGCTCCTTGATAGCCAAAGGCTCCGTGAAAGCCTAAATCCCACCATAAAAGGGGTTTCCTACCGAAAGGCCGAAGACAACAACAAGTTGTGGCCTAAATCCCACCATAAAAGGGATTTCCGACCAAAAGGCCTGAGACAACGGCAAGTTGTGGCCTAGGTCCCACCCTCGAAGGGGCACCCTACCAGAAGTTTGGGAATGAATGAAAGTTGTGGTCCAGAAAAGTTGGAGTGTATTCATTCAAGATTCTTTGTGTATATGAAAAATTGTAAAACAGAAGTTAAAATCTGTGAGGCTGTAAAAACAAGATAATGTGATATCAAAAATTCAGAGAAATTTGCATAAATGGGCTCAGAAATATCTGAAGATGAGTAACCACACATGGTGGTTGAAGCAACTGAGGGTTGCGATATCCACCAGGGCAAGTATGCCAAGCAGAAGTAAGTCCACAAAGTTCATGAAACAAATTTTGTCGAGTTACACTTCAAGGAAATTATAAATACCTGGGTTTCCTCACAATTTTTGCATGAAGACGGCAAGGTGGGGAGGGTGATGTTTTTTCTTAAAAAATAGGTTTATTGCCTTATTTCCATACAAAAATTTCATAAGAGTTAAGTTACAGAGCTTTCAAGAGATAAAACTTCAGAATGAGAGTTCGACGACGTGGCTCGGGTTGCGAGCATAAGAGAAGTTGCAGTCGTCAATCTTGGGGCTAAGGGGCTCCGTCTTCACGAAGGTTCAAGAACTCGAGGCCTCGGTGGCAAGAGCATAGCCATTTCGTTGAAGGAAGAACCAACTCAGCTGAAAACTAAGCATCGAAAAGTCTTGACAACACTCAAGCCAAAAGTCAGAGAATTTACGTCTGGGATAAACCTCTCCGAACAACCGCCCTGTTTCAACACTAATTACTTGATTCCCATGATGAATTCGTAAAGGTATCACATCCTACGCAGTCCCACCTTGCAGGACCTGCGCAAGATAAAGTTTACAAAACAATTGTTTAGAGAAGGGGTCGCAACCCACGAATATACAAGTACATAGCTTGCACAATATCATCAGAAGAGAATGTTCTAACAAGTCTAGATTCAGCCGACGATAACACTGTCAGAGCTTACTTCTTCCCCATCGTCTTGGTCGTAATCACTACTGCTGCCGTCACCGCTGCCCTCTTCACCCGAACTGTCTTCTTCATTGTCAGCATCGTCGTCTTCTTCAGCTTCGGAAGAAGATTCTTGAACTTCAGCTTTACCATGTTGCTCACTATGGATCAACTGAAGAAACACGAAAAAGGGGGGTTAATAAAATCAAGAAAAAAAATAAAATGTTCGTGAGATGCCAAAAATCTGGCAAGTTTACCAAAAACCAACCTTGTCTAGTTTGGCGTGGGCAATCTTTTTTTCGAACTCCTTCCCGCTTGCAAACCAAAACACCCTTGTGAATCTACACTTTATGGCCTGAACGTGCCCGTTGGGATGAATAATCGAAGTGTTCCCAGCGTCAGGAAAGTGCAAAAGATTCTCACGAAACTTCACGAGATTGACGCAGTCGAAATTGTAGAGAAGCTTCAGAATACTTTCTACTGAAAAGGCAATAGCGAAGTCACTAGCTCCTGAGATGACGTCAAGAAGAGCCCAGAACTCAGCTTCAATCCAATCCATCTGATTGGAGATTTCTTCGTTTTCAGGGAATGGGCAAGGATGAACACCGAAATTTTTCAGGGCTTCTCCGTACTTCTCGAACAAGAGTTTCAGTTTCTTCATAATTTTATCAACATCCTGTTCTGAGGCCTCATATAACGCCTTCTCGAGATCTTGAATTTTCTATTCTTTTCTCCTTAGAGTCTTCGCAAGATCAGAATTTTTTGTCGAAAGCTCCGCGTTGCTAACACGAATCTCGTTAACAGTTTTAGCATTCTTATCAGAATCCATGCGAAGATTTTCGAACATCTTCAAATCATCTCCATGAGTCTTGTTTAGCTTTTCAAGATCCTTCTTCGAGTCATGAAGGGCAGCTTCAGCAAGTCTCTTTTCATCTTGACACTTTATTAGGGAGTCAGCAAGCTCAAAAATCCGTTGCTCTGATTCAACACCTGAAGCTTGGGCCTTGTTGAGTTCGCGCCTTAGCTTCTTAGATTCGCTTGTGAAGGACCGATTAGGCGGCCAGAGAGGAGGGGAGTGAATGGGAGCCGATAAAAATTATTCCCGAAGGATGAACTCAGCATAAACCCCAAATCCACAACCAAGGATTCCCACACGAGCTTGCCAAGGTCACGTATTCACAACAGACATACCAACCATAGGAACAAGTCCCAAATCAATCCAACGTGAAAGCACAACTCAAAAAGCAAAGGACTTAAGGCAATCTGGAAAGCACCAGGTGGACTTTCCGCAGTGTCCGGGCAGACTGTCCGCGAGGAGGGGGTGGAGCGTCTCGCGAGAGGGGGCACGGACCGTCCAAAATTGCTACCCGAACCTCCAGTAGTGCACCGAGAAAAACGGAATGTCCGTGCTGGACCCGCGGACTGTCCGCCTCGTCATGGACCGTCCAACACTCTTCATGCACCAAAAATCCACCGACAAAATGGACAGAACGAAAGGCGCTCATGAACTCACACGAACACGAAGAACAGCTGGGCTGTCATGCACCTCGCGGACGGTCCGCGGCGACCTCGCGGATGGTCCGCTGTGACCTAGCGGACGGTCCACTAGGTGCGAATCAGCAAAGCTGAGAGGCACAAAAAACAACCTCAACCTTCCGATCGATGGATCTCCTAAACTACATAGAGTCTTGAGACGAGTTTTTTGGGGAGATGATGAGCACCCTAAAGTGAAGATATGCCCCCAAAAATTATGGCTTCTAACTCCCTACAACTCTCGGAATCGCAAATCTCATGACTCTACCTCAAGAACACGAAGAACTCAAAAACCACCAAAATTGGAGGCCTTCCTATAGGATTTGAGGGGCAAGATCACTAAGAAAATAGGCACACCAACCTCATGTGTGATTCTCAAAACAAATCCCGCAAAGAAACACCTCCAAATCCTTCCCACGAGAATCCCTAGAAAAGGCTCCGAAAATCAACGAAAAAGAGAAACGGGAGAGACACAATCAAGCCTTGAGGAACCACGCCGAATCATCTATACATACCATGAAGGTTCATACTACGTCTAGCTTGCCACCCGGTCATCCATCCCTCTGTCAAGATTTCACCATGAAGCTCTCAAGCTAGTCCTAGAAAATCCTAAGGAAAATAGCAAGGGCAAAATGAGAAAGCAAATGAGCTAGGGTTCCAAGTGGTAGCTGCCATCCTCTTTCCTCAAAGTCTATATGGAGGCAACCGAAAGACGAAACTACCCCTATTACATGAAAGTAAGATACGCTCCCCCGAAGGGCACTTTGGGAATTCTCGTCGTAGCCCATCGGACGGATGCCCTACGACCGCACCTCGCTTCACTTCGACGCAAGCATTGCGATCCTGTCGCGTTTCCTCCGCTTCGAAGTCTCTCGGCACGCCCGGATCCCATCTCCGCCCTCCAGGCCTTCGGTCTTGGCTTTGTGGCTCAACCAAAGAACCTCAACATTTTTGTGGTGAACCTCCACAAACCCTGCAGATTCGGTGCAGCTTCCACACCAATCCCACTCATGACTTGGCCGCCACGTCGTCCTGGCTCGACCTTGGTTTTGAGGCTCAACCAAGAAACCGTACTAGACTTCGTCTTGCTTTTCTTACCACCATGCGACCCACACTTGATCTCTTTTGGCCATCGGGTCCATCGAGTTGAGCCTACTTGTCTTTCCACTTCTCGGAGGCCACACAAGCTAAGAGCTTTCACGCCCGCTCTTCACCTGCACCAACACAAATCATGCTGGAACCTGCACCTACAATACTCGGCCAAGAGTCAGTCCACAGCACATTGTCAATCACTCATCACACCAAGGAGCGACCACCCACCTATCATCGGACGCTCCGGTCCACACTCTCCCCCTAGATGAGTGCATTGACAACACACATAGTCACCAATTCATAAGAGAAGGAAAGAGAAAAGAAACGAATAAAGATCTCGAACAAGTGATCAAAAGCCAAACAAAAGCCAAAACAAGATCACTTGAAAGAGCAAGTCTCGGTCCCCTAAGGCAGGGGTAATGACTCAACACAACTGAGACAAAATGCTCCAAACTGCCGACTCCTCAAAGTGAGGCAAAAGGGCTTGACACCATTGGCAAAATAGCAAAGCACAAAGCAAATTCAGGCAACACAAAGAGCTCCCAAAGCATGAATGCAAGCTTAGCTCCCCCTAAACAAATGCATGCAAACTCAAGTTCTCCCCTTGAACTGAGTATCCCACTTTTTCTCCCCCTTGATGCAAAGACTCTTCCTTACAAAATGCATCTCTTCCCCTTGTTATGATTTGGATGTAGATTTCTCCCCCTTGTTGGTAATGCATGACTCAAGGCTATAAATGCAAGAATGTGCTTCTCAAATATACAAAGAACACTACAACATGCTAAAAAGAGACATAGACAAGCAAGATAGACACAAATTTAGTACAAGCATCACCAACAAGATAGATAGGGACATATACACATGTGACATAACCAAGATCAGAAGAGGCATTTTTCACAAAGATATCCCTCTCATGAGCATAAGACCTACACATGGTCAAAAACAGCACGAACAACATATAGCCCACAAACTTCATGCTAGGTCACACATTCTCATCACAATATCATCACAAACACCTGCAAGATATCTCATGTCATGTCAAAGCCACCGAGCCATGTGTCCACTTCTAAATATGAGACTTCTCATTGGTTAACATGATGCAATGGTTTAGCACCCAAGGTAAGGAATTTAAAGCAAATTTGATATGGAAGCATATTTTTCAAGCTTAAGCATTTCATAGACCAATTTCATCATTTACAAATTAAGCATGGTACATGAAGTGCCTTTGCGGCAAAAAGAAGCTTAGGCTTCTCCACAAGGTAGCATGTAGGCTAAACATTCATGATGACAAATGGGTCTTTGACCCCGAATGAAAAAAACATGGTTCCAAGCACAAATTAAGCAAGATACAACCATAAGCGCACAATTTGAACATGAGGCATTCAACTCACAAGAGTGGATCATGTATAGCATTTTTACTAAAGAAAGCCATTCACAAGAATATACATCCCAAAGCTACCAAGAGCACAGCTATACATTACATGAGCATCACTAGCAAGTCATAAGCTCATATCCAGCATATCATGGTGATCAAAGTATATAAGAGAAGCACATCTCTAAAGCATATGATACAAATGCAGTCTATGATACAAAGATCCAAACATACTATGAGAATGCAACATGCATATGTACATGAGATGCCCAGCCTAAACTCAAAAAGGCAAAAGAGAACAAAACTCAAAAGCTCCCCCTAAACACATGCACTAGTGCCAAAGAGCATACAAAGCTCACCCTAAATACATTATATAGGGCAAAGAGCACGAAGCTTACAAGCTCCCCTAAATACATGCACTAGGATCAAAGAGCATACAAAGCTCATCCTAAGTACACACGATAGGGCAAAGAGCAAAAGAGACCAAGTGGCTTAACAAGAGCCACACAACTCAAAGTCTCCAAACTACTTACCTTGATCATTCGCTCTCGTCCATTGTCCCCGAAAATGATGCTCTCCTTTGACACCACCGGGATGAGGCTTGAGGACCACCTTCGATCTCTAGTCGCCATCATCCGGAATCGATTCGCCAAAAGTCCTCGAAGCCTCCCACCTGCAAAATCAAAACCAAGAGCTAGAGCGAGCAACCGACGCAACAGTGGGGTTAGCACAAAAAGAGTCAAACCAGTGCTGAGCCATTTGCTCAAAAGTGGGGTTAGCAAAATCTATCCTATCAAAGCTATGACCACCATGGGGAATCACCTCACTTCTCGCTAGAGGAGTACGAGCACCACGAAGGGGAAACGTGGTCCGTAGCCCCTCTGAGACTCAAAGCTGTGACCTCTCCCAAACTCGTATTGATCACGAGGTGGAGAATTTCCAGCAAACATACCACCGCTAGACTCAACATACCCATCACCTGCACAACGACCAAAGGAACCAAACCGATCATCACCACGACCCCGAACGCGGAAACTCTGAGCACCTCGGGTAGGAAAGCCCCAATCCCTCCAAGATGGGACCGTATGCACAACACCCTCACTCTGAGGCACAACACGAGGCTCAGGCACACCACGAGAAGGGTGTTACTTGTCCTTGTTTGCCATCTCCATAGCAAGCCTCTCCTCCCTTCTCCTCCTGAAGTAAAACTCTCTCTTATGACCATCCCTCCCACAATGCTTACAATGGAAGTGGACTAGTGTTGCTTTTGGTGTTGGTTGTGGTTTCTTCTCATGCGTGTTGCCTTGCACACTCGGATCCTCACTTAGTTTTTTCTGGGCTTATGCGTCTGGTTTGACTTGGGGGTAAACTGGTTCTTGGGTGTAGAGTGTGGTGGAACTGGAGTTTTCCCAAACTTCCCTTCTCTCTCACCACTGCACTCCCTACCTTATCCGACCCAAGCGCCTAACCATCAAAGTGCTTAAATGCCGCAATCATCATACCAAGTTGAGGTTCTTGGCTAGGCAACCAACTCAACAATTTTCGCAAATCATCATTCTCAGTTTGCAAGCGATCAACACATTGTTCAAGTTCCAAATTATTCATCGTACGCAATTCACAATTAGAGCAGGAAGTAGGAACAGGAACTTTCAAATCAGCCTCAAGCGAAACAGTGCGAGAGCGAAACTGAGCAATCTTTTCATGCAAAGCAGGGTAATAAGTGCATGCACCAGGCAAAGTGGGTCTAGATTGCAGCTCAGCCAATTCAACCCTAAGCACATGTAGTTCATCACACTTGGAGGCATGCTTTTCCTTAAGAGCAGTCAAATCAGCTAGCAAGACAGAGCAATCACCACAATCAACCTCTTTGGAAACAACAGGATTGGCCTTAAGCGAATCTATCTCAAGATTGGCCTCAAGGTTTTGGGTTCTTAGCTCAGCTACTCTATTCCTAGCATCTTCCATTACATCCCTAAGCTCTTTCCTAAGATTCTTGGCCACTCTAAGCATGAGATCACGGTTATCAAGCAAATCAACCAACTCCTCATTCTCCTTATGCAAAGACGAGAGCTCATCACATACCTCATCCTCTGAATCTGAGTCTGATGCGACCTTTTGACTTCTCCTGCTGCTGGAGCTGCGAGCCATGCCACAAAAATCGTTCTTGGAGCTTAGGCCCATCACACAAAGGTCGTTGAGGTACTTGTTGAGGTTCTTCTTCTTCTTGTCACTCTCTTTTTCTTCATCACTCGAGCTTGATCACGTGTCCTTAGAGTCGGATTCGACGTCGCTCGACTTCTTCATCTTTTCTCGAGACCGTGTCTTCCTCCCATGTCCATCATCCTTCTTCTTGGACTTCCTCCTCTTGTCCTTGGACTTGGGCTTGGCATTGTCGTTCAACTTCGGACACTTGGCGAAAAAGTGTCTGGTCTGGCCACAGTTGCAGAACGTCCTCGAGTTCCTCCTTGAGCTCATCCGGTTCTCGTACATCCTCTCGAATCTTCTCGACAATAGTGCTAGGCCATCCATGCCCAACACGTCAAAATCCTCATCTGGCAAGGATACAAGAGAAGACAAAGAGTGCATACTGGAGCATGGGTTAGCATTAGTCCTTGAACCAGAAACGAGGGCCACACTATGGGGGTCAGTCGGGTTCTTGATCCTTGCTCGCACCCCACGATCCACCTCAGACGACTTGGACTTGGAAAATAGCTCGTCCACCGTGAGGGTCTCATACTTCTTCGACTCAAGAATGCCCTCGACCTTCTCACACGACATGGTACGATCTAGAGAATGCAGGAGCTTGATAGCCCTATCATGGTCATCATATGGGAGCACGACCACATTAGCCCTCATGTTGTTCACGATCACCGTGAAACGCTGAAACATGGCATCTATGGACTCACCGGGGAGATGAGTGAAGTTTTCGTACTCTCTTTAGTAGGTCGCAAAGAGCCGAGCCTGAACTTGAGCGTTCCCAGCATGAGCATTCTTCAGCTGCTCCCAAATCCTGCATGCCAAGTCCTCTGTCTGAACCCGATCGAATTCGGATTGACATAGTGCACGGTACAGGTAGTCGACCACCTTCTTGTTGGCATCGAACATGTCCCTCGATCCTGAAGCAGGGCAGTTCACAGTATGAACATAAGTTGTGTTCACTGTGACATCCCACAGGATCTGACCCTTGTCGCGGAGGAAAGCAGCCATCCGCCTTTGCCACATCTGGTAGTTCATACAATCAAAGTGTTGAGGACCCAAACCCCATTCCTGGTATGCCATCTTTGGATCTTAGACTAATTGGAATCATTAAGATCTGTAACCGGCTTTCATACCAATTAAAGGACCGATTAGGCGTCCAGAGAGGGTGGAGTGAATGGGAGCTGAACCCTAAACCCCGAACCCTAAATCATGAAAATTCTTCCCGAAGAATGAACTCGGCCTATGCCCCAAATCCACAACCAAGGATTCCCACACGAGCTTGCCAAGGTCGCGTAGTCACAACAGAC
Source organism: Cenchrus americanus (assembly GCA_947561735.1). Taxonomy (NCBI): domain Eukaryota; kingdom Viridiplantae; phylum Streptophyta; class Magnoliopsida; order Poales; family Poaceae; genus Cenchrus; species Cenchrus americanus. The sequence continues at coordinate 143,044,518 of OX387240.1, forward strand.
CTACCAACCCTAGGAACAAGTCCCAAACCAATCCAACACGAAAGCACAACTCAAAAAAAAGGACTTAGCAATTTGGAGAGCACTAGGCGGACTGTCTGCGAGGAGGGCGCGGACCGTCCGAAATTGCTACCTGAACCTCCAGTAGTGCACTGAGAAAAGGGACCATCCGTGATGGACCCGTGGACCATCCACCTCGTCACGGACTATCCGACACTCTAGTACAGACCGTCCGCGAACTTCATGCACCAAAAATCCACTGACAAATTGGATCGAACGAAAGGCACTCAAGAACTCGCACGAACACGAAGAACAGCCGGGCTGTCAGGCACGTCGCGGACGGTCCGCTGCGACCTCACGGACAGTCCGCGTTGACCTCACGGACGGTCCGTTGTGACCTCACAGATGGTCCACCAGGTGCGAATCAGCACAGCCGAGAAGCACGAAAAACAACCTCAACTTCTGATCAACAGATCTCCCAGACCACATGGAGTCTTGAGACGAAATTTTGGGGAGATGATGAGCACCCTAAAGCGAAGATATGCCCCCAAAAATTACAGCGTGTAACTCTCTACAACTCCTAGAATTGCAAATCTCATACCTCTACCTCAAGAACATGAAGAACTAAAAAACCACCAAAATCGAAGGCTTCCTACGGGATTTGAGGGGCAAGATCACCAAGAAAAGAGGCACACCAATCTCATGTGTGATTCCCAAAACAAATCCCGCAAAGAAACACCTCCAAATCCTTCCCATGAGAATCCCAAGAAAAGGCTCCGAAAATCACCGAAAAAGAGAAACGGGAGAGACACAATCAAGCCTTGAGGAAACACGTCGAATCATCTATACATACCATGAAGGTTCATACTAGGTCTAGCTTCCCACTAGATCATCCATCCCTCTCTCAAGATCTCACCATGAAGCTCTCAAGCTAGTCCTAGAAAATCCTATTGGAAAACTGAAAAAGCAAATGAGCTAGGGTTCCAAGTGGTGGCTGCCATCCTCTCTCCTCTAAGTTTATATGGAGGCAACAGAAAGACGAAACTACCCCTATTACATGAAAGTAAGATACACGCCCCCGAGGGCACTTTGGGAATTCTCGTCATAGCATCATCGGACAGATGCCCTACGACCACACCTCGCTTCACCTCGACACAAGCCTTGCGATCCCGACGCGTGTTCTCTGCTTCGATGTTCTCGGCGCACCCGGATCCCATCTCCGCCTGCTGAGTCTTCGGTCTTGCTTCTCTTGCCACCATGTGTCCTGCCTTGATCTCGTTCGGCCACCGAGTCCATCGAGCTGAGCCTACTTGTCTCTCCAATCTTCGGAGGCCACACAGGCTAAGACCTTTCGCGCCCGCTCTTCACCTGCACCAACGCAAATCAAGAAGCACTTGCACCTGCAATATTCGGCCAAGAGTCAGTCCACACCATGTTGTCAATCACTGATGTGCACATGCCAAGCCTCACTTGCACAATAGAGTTGAGGATGATTCCTTTTCAAGAGGAGGAGGATGATGTGCACATGTCAAGCCACACATACATAACAGAGTTGAGGACGACTCCTTTTCAAGAGGGAGAGGATGATATGGACATCCCAAGAGTTACACAAGTGGATGAAGACAACACACCAATAAATATAAACCAAGAACAAATTACACGAAGTCGTGCCAAGAAACTACAACAAGAGGTGAACTCTCTCCTAGCTGAAATTAACTTAAACATATCTGAGAATTTTATACTACCTAAATGTTCTGGATTGGTTGTACTTAGGTATATATGTGAGAGGGGTGGTGCAGCTATACACGGAAATGAAGCAAAAAATAAGAACCAAGTGGATCAGTTCGGACCAAGGATGAACCAACAAGTTCAGTTCGGACAGATCAGTTCGGACAATTTCGGACACATCAATTCAGACAGTCAGTTCGGACATGTTCGGACCTGCATAATGATTTGATCATAACTCTTAAATCTCGAGAGCTCTGGAGCTGCATGAGTACTTCATGGAACCATCTTGAAGTCAACTTTCCAATGCAAGAAACGGTATGTCCATTGGACTTCCCAATAAAGAGTTATGACAGATTTAGTGGAGGCTGCACAGAAGGTCAACAGCCACGCAAGTCCACCTCGGGAGATGTTTCCTAGGGAGCCTTTTCACATGCTTAGCCTCTTCATTTCCATCTCGAACTCACACCCATCTAGGAGGGTTGTTCCTAGTATAAACACCCCCTATATACTACTAAAAAACTAAGTTTTCATTATTGAGAATAGACAACCACATATGGTTTTCTTGCAGCCGAGCTGCTCAGTGCCTTGCACACCCTTGTTCTTATTGGACTTGTGAAGAGATCCATCTGGGTTTTGCTACTTCGTGCTCTACGGATTCCAGCTTTGCTGCACCGCATTGTGTGGATTAGTTCCAGCTTGTGGTTTTGCGGTCCTTTGGAGATCGAGTCGAAGTCTTCACGGTTTCGGTGACTTCTCCCCAACACTTGGTCGCATCCAACCTTTGTCAGGTATAAAGCATTTACCCGCTGCTTGCAACAATTTATCTTGTTACGAAACCTACTATTGTGAAGATCGGGCCATCGCTAGGACCTTTCTTGCAACTGTCCCTATCAATCACTCATCACACGAAGGAGCGACCATCCACCGGTCGTCAGATACTCAGCTGATAACATACTTCGATGAGAAGTAAATCTAAGAGACGTGGTAGATCAATCCATGTCTCCTATCTTGGAATGCATTGCAATGTCTATGGCAGCAGCTTACAATGAATTGCAATGTGTATGCTAGAAGTTTGTTACTCTATTTGTGTCATTATATGGCAGCAGTTCACAATGAATTGCAATGTGTATATATGCTAGAGTTATGCCAGAAGTTTGTTACCCTGCTTGCCTCTGCTCGCCGCTCCCAATTTGACATTCCACTGAATCAACTACTTCATCGACCGCGTCTACCCAGTTCGACGGTCGAAAAACAATGACGCTAGCATCCTTCAGCATCTGGAGATACTCCTTGTGGAAACAATAAAATCCAGAATTCTTGGCGTACTGCAGAATCAAAAGCACATAAGAACCCTAACTCAGATTTGGGAGACACAACAGACTACTCACCGAGTTTCTTGCACACTTGAAATAAAGACGACCATGGTTTTCACCTTCCTTCTACGTCCGGCCCTCCACCACCCGAGCCATACCACAGTTCGGGCAAGGGACCAGTGGAAAGCCGCTTAGCTCACCGACTAGATACAAGCTGATGGAGTGATAGCGCACTGCTTCGGCAACCTTGAACCCTGCCCCTCGCACGTGCACCTCCAGACGAATCGGTGTAGTGCGACATGTGCGCGATGGCAGGGAAGGACGGGCGGGCGGCAGCAGTGGAGCTCAGCTTGGGGAAGAAGGAGGCTGAGGTCGGGGTGGATGCATATTCATTCGGTCAGGGGCATTTCGGACAATGGAGCACTTGTTGGCGACAAGGGTTAGTGTACCAGCGTCGCTGGGGTGGATGCATATTCATTCGGTCAGGGGCATTTCTGACAATGGAGCACTTGTTAGCGACGATGGTTAGTGTACCAGCGTCGCCGAGGAGAATGCATATTCATTCGGCCAGGGGAATTTCGGACAACGGAGAACTTGTTGGAGACGAGGATTAGTCTACCTGCATCGACTTTATCGGTCGAGCAGGCTACGATTATCTTTTTTTATATAGGCTTCTAACATTGACGCGTGGGCCCGACACTATTTTTCTGAATTGAAACTTGCTTCCCTCAAATATTATACCCAAAAATCAGCACCAAACAATTCATAAAAAATACAAACAATTCATAGTTGGTAATTTAGTATTTGAATAGAATATCAACAACCACACTTGTCTAACCAAATTTCTTAATATAAGATTTTTTATCTCTTGTTTACGATATAATAATTATAATAACGTCTTAGTGTGTTCTAAAAATTCTACAAATTGACTTGGCAACATAATTTAAGTCCCCATGCTTGTCTACAAAAATTCAAATAGTTTCGAAAATGGAAGATTATACTTGTGTACAAATGTCTACATCTCTCACATAGTTTCTTAGAATGTTACTTCAACATTGAAGTTTTCCACACTTTAAAACATGTTCAAACTCATATGCATTTGAAATTTTGACATAACCTTATGTTCACCATAAGATTACGAAATGCAAAGTTTCATTAGTAATGGTTGTGTAAAACAAATATTATTTCTATGTTGTACTTATAAGAAACAATATAAGGTGTATAAACAATATCCAAGAAATGGAATTAGATACGAAAAAATGTCATAAATGAATAGATGTTGATTTTAGAAAAAATCAGAAACAAATATCATCAAATTTGGATTACGGTTGACGGAGAAATATGTGATACAAAATTTGCTTGCACATTAAAAGGGGAAAAACAAATTGTTCTTCATTCGAATAGACCTGGCCCCGCCTCTTCATTGGTGATGGGTGGTTGTTAATCATAGTATCATTTGTGCATCCAAACCTTTTTAATAAATGCTCCACCCCGCCTTCCGCCTTTTATCCCCTTCTCCGTCTTCCGCCTTCCTTTTCTCCGTCGTAGCCTCATCTCCGTCGCAGGGATGGCCCGCGACTCTAGGGGGAGGTCTTGCAAGGAGGAGGCCCCGCGGCCATGTCCCCGTCCGTCTTCCTCGGTGCTGTCCGTCGCCCCTGCCAAGAGAGTGAGGTTTCACGGTGACGAAGAGGAGCCGTCCTAGCATGCCACCCCCGTGCCTCTTCCTCGGCGCTCCATGGAAGAGGCAGGTTCTTCGACGGCCCAGGGGAGGAAGCCGTACATGCGCGCAAGGGCCAAGTTGGCAGACTCCAGCGACACCCACCATGGAGAGGCAGATTTTTTACCTCAATGCAAAGAAAGAAGCGGTCCACGCGCATCAAGGTGAGCGCGAACTCCTCCAACGACGACCCGGGCAGAAGAGTGGTGGTAGACCTCATCTCCTCCAACGACTCCGGCAACAACTCCGGCGACGACTCCGGCAACAACTCCGACGACAATTCTGAAGACCATGAGGCAAGTTCTGAAACCATCACGCACGATTTGTCCTTGTACTTTCAGATCTTCACTGATCAATTGTTCTAATGCATCAATTTCCAGTTATTGTAGGAAGTTATTGCACATGACATTGACAGGATTTGGACTGAAATCAACAAGTTCATGGAATCGGTGAAGAGAGAGCGAGGCAAGTTTTGAAACCGAGTTAGAGCTAAACGACTTTCTTGTAAATTACAACGGTTATGAAGCTTGCATCAATATATTTTTCCTTTGTTTTAGGAACATGCTGATACTCGGGATGACATTGACTACATCTAGAAAGGAATTGACAAGCAGGATGAGAAGTTTAAAGTCGCACAAAAGAGGCAGGAGATTGAACTTCTAAAGAAGAATGCTGAGCTGACAGAAAGAGTTGCAAAACTAGAGACAAGGCTAGCTGAACTTGAGGCAATAGCACAAAAGAAGCCATCTAGCTAGCTAACTAGTTCCCTACCAATTTAGGGCAACATAATTTGGGTACCTAAACTTGTCTTCGAAATTTCAAATGGTATCGATGAATGAATAATATACTTGTGTACAAATGTCTGCATCTCTCACATAGTTTCCTAGAATGTTTGCTTGAACATTGAAGTTTTCCACACTTTGCAACATGTTTGAACTTATATGCATTTGAAAACTTAACAAAACCTTGTGTTCACCTTAAGCTTACTAAATGTAAAGTTCCATCACTAATGGTTGTGTAAAACAAATTTTATTTGTATGTTGTACTTACAAAGAACAAAATAAGGCATATAAACAACACTCAACAAACGGAATGTACGCTAAACAATGAAATTACTGAATAGATGGTGATTTTAGAAAAAAATAGAAAAAAGTATCAAATTTGGACTAATAACGACGAAGAAATACTTGTTACAACATGTCGGGGACAGCCCTAGGGGTCCCCTTAAACAACTGGAAAATCCCCACTTAAAACCCGCAACAAAGCCAAAGCCAAACACGCCTTACTTAACCATGTAGGACATGGCCCACGCAACGAAGGCCCCAACGGCCCACCAGACGGCCCACTCGAAGGTCCCCTCGAGCAGGCTTCGCCTCGCTCGAGGATGCGCGCCCCCCTCGGGCGGACTCCGCCCCGTTCGAGGGGGAGCGCCTCCCTCGAGCGGGCTCCGCCCTCGCTCGAGGGCCCGCTCCGCCCTCGAACGGGGCTCGCCTCGCTCGAGGGCGCTCCGCACGCGCGCCCGCTCCCGTACGTGGGCATTTAATGCCCCGACATCGGCGGGCGGCGCCATCGTGCGCCCGGGGCTCGCGCCACGGTGCCGCCGCACCAACTCCCCGGGGGGGGAGCCCTTCCCCACCCCGCGTGGGGGGGGGGGGGCGTGCGGCGTGGCCGGCGCCGGTCCCGTGACGCCGCACCGCTCGCTCCGGTGCGGCTAACGCGCCGAGCCCTCAAAGGGGGGCCGGCCGCACCCTCGATGCGCTTTTCTTGTGACCCCGCAAGGTTAGGTGGAGGCGCTAGGCCGGTGGGACGCCATCCCCCGCCCCCGTTAACGGTATGGCCGCCGCCCCCGCGCGTACGGGCGCACGCCGTGCGCCGTGGCAACAACTCCCCGAAGATCGTGGAGCGTGCGGGGAACAGGACGCCACCTTACCTACCGCTGTGCCTCGTACGGACCGATGTCAGCAACTCCCTCGAGCCTATCTGAAGACATCACAGCCATCCACTGCCCTTCTACCCTCGAGGCCGCCACTGTTCGGCTACAAGATATGCCATGATGGCCGGATCGCTGCAAGGATCGCCTGGGCGGCCGCCTACTCTACAATATAGCACATCACGCTCCCTCACGTAGCTAAATAGCGCGGCGCGCATGTGATTCGCTCTCTCCTTGGACTATAAAAGGAGGTCGAACCCCCTTGCCGGGGGGACACAACACAACACGGAGACGAACAGAACCCAACAGAATACAACACGAGGCAGGCCGCACCACGCACTTGCTCTCCAATTCTCCCACAACATCTTCAGCCATTACACCAGGGACTTGGGAGCCACGCTTCCTCTCCCGCCTTGCTTGTAGCAGCCCCACTACAGGCACCCCCGGTGCTGAGCAATATAGTGCCTTGAGCACACCACTCGCCGGGACGTACGGCCCCTCGGCCGGAACCAGGATAAACTTTGTGTCTCTTATTGCTTAGCATCGACCATTGAGGGATAGACCTTGGCGCTTATTACTGGTTAGTGTCGGGACCACATTCCGCACCGACAGTTGGCGCCCACCGTGGGGCAATCGAGCGCCTAAGGTCAATCCACCATCAACTCCCTCCATGGTGATCCGCACTGAGTACCGCGGTACGCGTTACTGCATGGGCAGCTCGGACCCCCTCCCCGCCGGGTTCGAAATCCGGTTCGGGGGCCTAAACTTTCAGGCCACGGGGAACGGCTACCTGATGCGCCTCACCAACCGTGAGGAGCTCCGTGCGCGGCGGCAGGCCGGGTCCGCTCCGGTCCCCGCTGCGCGCACCACCACGGCGCGACGCCCGCCGGCGCGGACACCGCGGGCCGTCGCCGCCGCCGCCGCTCGGCCGGCGTTCGCGCCGGGCACGGTCCGAGCGACGGCGGGGCGAGCGCGGCGCGCTGCCACCACGGCAACCGCCGCCCCGGCGGGGCGGCGCACGGTCTCCGGACCGCGCTTTCCCATTGGGCTGCGTGGTGCCACGACGGCCTACAACGCCAACGTCAACACCACGATGCGCAGGGTTCCCCCTGGCCGTCACGTCTTCGTCGCCAGGGATCCCGGCGCCTCGGCGGGTGACGAATCGTCCCTAGGCTCCCTTGACGCGTTGCCGCCCGCCAACCTCCACGGGTACGCGGAGTGGGACTTCTCCGGCGTGCCGGACCCAGTCATGTTCAGGCGTTTCCTTGACGCTACGGACTACTGGTTCGGCTGCTCCGATGACTCCAGCACCGGGAGCTACGACCCCGCGCGGGAGTGCTGTGTCGTCATTGCCAACGACCCAGCAAACGCCACCGGCGCGGTGGGCGCAGGCGACGGGGAGGTCACGCCTGCCCCAGGGATCGCTCCGCGCCTGGCCGCGGGACCAAGCACCCCTGCTGGGGCCGACGCCGACGCGCGCGCAGCCCAAGCCCGTGAGCTCGAGGCTAAGGCGGCGGAAGAGGTACCGAACGGTGCGGCCGCTCCGCGCCTCGATGGCCGGGGAAGCCTCGCGCGCGGCGAACACGCGCGGGAGCGGGGCGGACGGGCCCGCGACCGTATCAACGCCGACAACCCCCGACGCGCCTCCACGGGCAAGTCGAAGCTCGTTGCCGCCGCGACGCCGCTCGCGGGCTATGCCGCACCCTCGACCCCCGAGGGCGCGGAACCCGCAACGCGAGGTGCGGGCTCTCATCGAGCAAGCGGCCGTCCGGCGGGCCGAAAGCTCGGCCTCACGTATCCGCAAGCGGGGGGGATGCGCGAGGAGACGGGGGCTGCTCGGGGGGCGAACCCTCGGTCCACGCGGCGAGGGCGCGGGCGCCCCTACCAACTCGGGACGCGCGCCGGCCAAGGAGCGGCTCCTTGACACGCGCAGGGCGCTGGACGGTGATGCCCGCAACGTCATCAATGCCCGCCGCACGAGCAGGGCGGATGCGCGGGCGGCGGTAGGCTACCACCCTCGACGGGGTGGACGCTACGACAGCGACGAGGACCACTCTCCGACGCCGGAACCCCCGGGAACCCGTGTCTTCAGCTGAGAGATCCGCGCGGCGGCCTTCCCCCAACGCTTCCGCCAACCCTCGACCATCGTCAAGTACAACGGGGAGACGGACCCCCGCGTGTGGCTAAACGACTACCATCTAGCGTGCCAGCTGGGCGGGGCCACCAGCGACGAGGTCATCATCCGCAACTTGCCCCTGCACCTCGGCGATTCGGCTCGAACGTGGCTCGAGCACCTGCCCGCCAGCCAGATCCACCACTGGGACGATCTGGTACGCACGTTCGTAGGCAACTTTCAGGGCACGTACGTGCGCCCCGGAAATTCCTGGGACCTGCGCTCCTGCACCCAGAAGCCCGGCGAGTCGCTGCGGGACTTCATACGACGCTTCTCCAAGCGCTGTAGAGAGCTCCCCAGCGTAGCGCAATCTTAGATTGTGCACGCCTTCCTCGAGGGCACCACATGCCGGGACCTTGTGCGGGAGCTGGGATGCAGCCCGCCCGCGGATTCTAACGAGCTATTCGACATCGCCACCAGCTTCGCCTCGGGAGAAGAGGCCATGGGGGCGATCTTTGACGGCAAGAAGGGCAGGCGCCCAGACGATGCGCCCGCGGAGGGCATCAAGTCCAGGGAGCCCCACCGCAAGGACAAGCGGGGCAAGAAGGGAAAGAAGCCGCGCCGTGAGGCACGCGAGCAGGGGCGCGATGGCGATGAGGCCGAGGCTCTTGCTGTTGACCCGGCTCGACGGGGCCCTCGACCGGCCCCTCTAGGTCCGGGGGTGTTTGACGACATGCTGAAAAAGCCATGTCCTTACCACAAGACCCCAGTAAACCACACCCTTGAGCAGTGCGACATGCTCAAGAAGTTCTATGGCCGCGCTGCCGCGAAGGAAGCAGAGGCCAAGAAAGACGGAGGAGATGGCAACGCCGGCGGCTTCCCCGCCGTGGAGAACGTGTTCCTCATCTTCGGGGGACCCACCGTCGACATGTCGACCCGCCGAGCAAGCGGGAGCGGCACGAGGTCCTCGCCGCGGAGAAGGCGCCTCCCTCCTTCCTCAATTGGTCGGAGGACGCCATCACCTTCGGCGGGAAGACCACCCGAACCGCATCCCTAACCCGGAGCCGCACCCGCCGGTGGTCGACCCCATCATTGGGAACGCGCGGTTCTCAAAAGTCTTGATGGACGGAGGCGGCAGCCTCAACATCCTCTACGCGCTTACGCCGCGCTTGCCGGGGATCGGACCGGACCGCGTGCGGCCCGGCACGACGCCGTTCCATGGCGTCGCGCCCGGCAAGCGAGTCCGGCCCCTCGGGCGGATCGACCTGCTGGTTTGGTTCGGCACCGCGAAGAATTTCTGCAAGGAAACGCTCACCTTCGAGGTGGTGGGGTTCAAGGGCGCCTACCATGCCATACTAGGGCGGCCCTGCTACGCCAAATTCATGGTCGTTCCCAACTACACCTACTTGAAGATGAAGATGCCAGGACCAAACGGCATCATCACCGTGGGCTCGTCCATCGAGCACGCATTCGACTGTGACGTCGAGTGCGTGGAGCACACGGAAGCACTGGCGCTGGACGAAGCGCTGGTGACCACCCAGGAGAAGATGGTCAACGAGGACCTCGACTCCGCCTCCAAGCACACCGGCACCTTCGAGGCCGCGGAGCAGACCAAGGAGGTGCCCCTCGACCCCGCGGCCCCCGAGAGCAAGGCGTTGAGGGTCAGCTCCACCCTTGATCCCAAATAGGAAGTGGTGCTCGTCGACTTCCTCCGCGCCAACGCCGACATCTTCGCGTGGAGCCCCTCGGATATGCCAGGCATCCCGAGGGAGGTCGCCGAGCACTCCCTTGACATCCTGCCTCACGCCCGCGCCGTGCAACAACGGCTCCGCCGCTTCGACGAGGAGCGGCGATGGGCGATCGGAGCGGAGCTGCGGAAGCTTCTCGAGGTCGGGTTCATCAAGGAGGTGTTCCACCCTACATGGCTAGCAAACCCCGTACTTGTAAAGAAAAAGAACGGGAAATGGCGGATGTGTATAGACTATACTAGTCTCAATAAAGCATGTCCTAAAGTTCCCTTTCCTTTGCCAGGCATTGATCAAATTGTTGATTCAACGGCTGGGTGTGAGTTGCTTTGCTTCCTTGATGCCTACTCCGGGTATCATCAAATAAAGATGAAGGAGTCCGACCAGCTTGCGACTTCGTTCATCACGCCGTTCGGGATGTTCTCGTTACGTCATGATGCCGTTTGGCCTCCGAAACGCGGGTGCAACGTATCAACGCTGCATGCAACACGTTTTCGGGGATCACATCGGGCGGACGGTCGAGGCGTATGTGGATGACATCGTCGTGAAAACCAGGAAGGAGGACGACCTGGTTGGCGACCTTGGCATCGCGTTCGGCTGCCTACGGGCCAATGGGGTCAAATTAAACCCCGAAAAGTGTGTCTTTGGAGTGCCGCGAGGCATGCTCCTGGGATACATCGTCTCCCAACGGGGGATCGAGGCCAACCCTGAGAAGGTTGCGGCCCTCGAACGAATGGGCCCGATCCGGGACCTCAAAGGAGTGCAAAAGGTGCTGGGGTGCCTTGCCGCCTTGAGCCGCTTCATCTCGCGGCTCGGTGAGAAGGGCCTGCCCCTTTATCTCCTCCTCAAGAAGCACGAGCGCTTCTCCTAGACCGCCGAGGCCCAGTACGCGCTCGACAAGCTGAAGGCGTCCTTAACGCACGCCCCGATCCTCACGCCGCCGCAGGATGGCGAACCCTGCCGCAGCCTTTACGTGGCCGCAACCACCCGAGTGGTCGGCGCGTGATCGTAGTGGAGCACACGGAGGAAGGGCGCGCCCTGCCAGTCCAGCGGCCAGTTTACTACATCAGCGAGGTCTTGTCTGACACCAAGACGCGCTACCCTCAAGTCCAAAAGCTGCTGTATGCGGTGGTCCTCGCGCGGCGCAAGCTCCGCCACTACTTCGAGGCCCACCCCGTCACGGTGGTCTCCTCCTTCCCGCTAGGGGAGATCATCCGCAATCCTGACGCGGCGGGCAGGATCGCCAAGTGGTCCGTGGAGCTGATGGGCGAGACACTTGCCTACGCCCCGCGCAAGGCCATCAAGTCCCAGATCCTGGCGGATTTCGTCGCTGAGTGGACGGATACGCAGCTGCCACCGCCGCAGATCCAAGCAGAGTGCTGGACTCTGTATTTTGACGGCTCGGTGATGAAAACAGGGGCAGGCGCGGGCTTGCTCTTTGTTTCACCCCTCGGGGAGCACATGCGATACGCGTTGCGCCTCCATTTCCCTACATCTAACAACATGGCTGAATACGAGGCCCTCCTCTGAGGCCTCAAGATCGCCATCGAGTTAGGCGTCAAGCGCCTCGACGTGCGGGGGGATTCGCAACTCGTGATTGACCAAGTCATGAAGAACGCGAGTTGCCACGACGACAAGATGGAGGCCTACTGCAATGCCGTGCGAGCCCTCGAGGACAAGTTCTATGGCATCGAGCTCAATCACGTGCCCCGACGGTACAACGAGGAGGCGGACGAGCTGGCCAAGATCGCGTCCGGGCGGATCACCGTCCCTCCGAACGTTTTTGCCCGCGATATCGCTCAACACTCGGTCGCCCTCGAGCCTCACCCCTCGAGCCACACGGAACCCTCGGGGGCTCCCTCAAATCCAACGGGCGCGGAACCCATGAATGAGGACCCCTCGAACGAGGCGTACGTGCTCTCCCTCCTCGAGGGGTATGGCGCGCACGAGGCTGATGTGATGGATATCGAGCCAGCCCCTGTCAAGGCTGACTGGCGCGACAAGTATATCTCGTGGATGGCTCGAGGGGAACTCCCCGCGGACCGGGCCGCGGCCAGGCGCATCGCCAGGATGGCCAAGTCCTTTTCCCTCGTCGACGGCGAACTGTACAAGCGTGCCGCCTCCGACATCCTGCAGCGGTGCGTGCCCATCCCCGAGGGGCGCGATCTCCTGCGGGACATTCACGCTGGGATCTGTGGCCTTCACGCCGCGCCTCGCACCCTCGTTGGCAACGCTTTCCGCCAAGGCTTTTACTGGGCTACCGCGGTCGCGGACGCTAGCGAGATCGTACGCACCTGCGAAGGGTGCCAGTTCTACGCCCGCAAGTCCAACCTTCCCGCTCATGTCCTGCAGACCATCCCCACAACGTGGCTGTTTGCCGTGTGGGGGTTGGACATCGTCGGGCCCCTGCGGAAGGCGCCCGGGGGCTTCACCCACTTGTTGGTTGCGATTGACAAGTTCTCCAAGTGGGTGGAGGTGCGCCCCATTACGAATCTCAGGGCAGAGCAAGCGGTGACGTTCTTCACCGACATCATCCATCGCTTTGGAGTGCCAAACTCCATTATCACCGACAACGGGTCCCAGTTCACGGGCAGGAAATTCTTGCAGCTGTGGCACACCCACAGACCAACGGCCAAGTAGAGCGTGCCAATGGCATGATCCTACAAGGCCTTAAGCCTAGAATTTTCGACCAGCTAAACAAATCTGGCCGGAAATGGCTCCAAGAGTTACCAGCAGTCGTGTGGAGCCTAAGGACCACCCCAAGTAGAGCCACCGGGTTCACCCCGTTTTTCCTAGTCCATGGCGCGGATGTCGTCCTCCCCATGGACTTAGAGTACGGGTCGCCTAGGGTTCGAGGCTACGACGAGGATGCCAACCAGCGAGCCCGCGAGGACTCGCTGGACCAGCTGGATGAGGCACGCCTCGTGGCCTTGATGCACTCCGCAAGGTATCAACAGTCCCTCAGGCGCTACCAAGCGCGCAAGATATGCCGGCGGGACTTCAGCGAAGGGGATCTGGTCCTAAGGCTGTGCCAGGATAACTGAGGACGCCACAAGCTATCGCCTCCGTGGGAGGGACCCTACGTCGTGGTGAAGGTACTCAAGCCCGGCACGTACAAGCTGGCCAACGAGGACGGTGAAGAGCTCACCAACGCTTGGAACATCCAACAGCTACGTCGCTTCTACCCCTAGCTAGGATTTCCAAGCATTTTTGTTGTAAAAACCACATGACCAATACCCCGCTTGGTAACAACTATGTAAACATCATAAGTCTAATGAAAAGGGCAACTCGACTTTCCCCCGAAACCCAAGTTACCCTCGGGGGCTACTGCGGGGGGCATCCCCCCCCAAAACGGTCCCATTTTCGCGCGAAAACAAAATAACTCACACGCGCTAAGTTTGTTTTTCACTTCGGTCTCGAGCAAAGGTTCGAACAGGGCGTGGGCAGCCTAGCGGAAGGAGCGCGCGAGCCAGAGATAGCCTACGCCTCCGTGAGGATACGGCCCTTCTCTCTCGCCTCCAACCCAGCAGGCCACCCACGAAAATCGAACTCCCCTAACTAGAATCTACTCAGGAAGGAGAAACAAAAAAGCGCAATAAACATAAGACATCACTTCACATTGGCAAATGTTTACGGCAAGAACAATTTGTTTATTTACAAGGGCCGCGTGGCCAGAGTACTGATACATAAACAAAAAACGGGTCTAGCGCCCGGCTGTCTTCAGGAGGGAGGAGCGGCGGCGTCGAGCGTCGTCCGGAAGAGGAACTCCTCGAAGGCTTCGGCCGAGCGACCCGGCGGCATCGGCGGCGAGCGCGTCCACGTGCTCCATCGCCACCTCGTCCTCAACACCCTCGGGGACGACGTAGCCCTCCGCCAGCGCCTCGAAGTTAACCTCGTAGTGGGACCGCACCACCCCGAGGGCCTTCTGGACGCCAAGATGAAGCGCCCGACGCATGCGCCCGGCGACGTGGCTGCCAAGGGCGCGCAGGCGGCTGGCCAGCGAGCTCCCCGCCTGCGCCTCGCCCTCCTCCACGGCCCGGCAGGTCTCGAGGGCCGCATTGCGCAGCTCCTGCAGCTCCTGCTCGGAGGAGTTGTAGGAGGTCTGCAGCGCCTCGGCCCGCTCAGCCGCGTGCCCCAGCGCGGTGCGCAAGCCTGGAGTCACCAAGACAAGAAAGAAATCAGAAAAAGGGTGCGAACCCTCTAAGGGAAAACCAGCGAAACAGGAGTCGAAAAGTGGCTTACCTTCGACTTGCTTCCGCTCCACCTTGAAGGCGCGGCGCCCGGCTTCGACCGTCTGCTCGAGGCCCCCGATGGTCTCGCCCTGCTCCACAACTGTTCTTGCATGCATGGATTCTTTCAACCTCTATTCCCAGAGGACAGATTATCTTCTTCGCCTCATAGACCGACTATGCTATTTGGTTACCTTCAGGTAGCATGTCTCTTAGCACATCCAATATATGTTTGAAACTTTTGTTGCTCCAACCATGATCTGCCTTAAGCTGTAGAAGTTTTAGATCACCAGAAAGGTGAGAGTACTTCTGGCAATCAAGATAGAGGGGTTTCTTTGAATCTTTAATGAACTGCTTCAGCCTCGCTAATTCAGAAGGTGTGTACACTGGTTGGAACTCAACATCTCGCAACATTTGATCAACATTGTGCACACGTTGCAACACCTCACCATCATCGAAGCCCCTAACTTCTTGATCAGTGATATTCTCAGGCCTGAACACAACTGGTGGGAATAATGGTTCATTTCCCTCAAAAAGTCCACTGTCATCAAGGTCTTCATCATGGTTAGCATGGTGTCGCACTTCACCTTCATTTAGGCAGCCTGCTTCGAGTTCATTAAGGCCTTCCTCACCATGTTTATTCCAACACGTGTAATTTTTTGTGAAACCACATGTGACCAAATGATGAAAAATGATTTCCCGTTGTGTGAATTTCTTTTGGTTGAGACAATCAATACAGGGGCAAAGCATTGCCTGAACACCACAGTTTCTCATATCCGCCTCTACTTGATTTAGAAAACCATTGACCCCGCTTAAGAAATTTTCCCAATCTTCTTGGGGCTGTCTGTACATCCAAGCCTGAGCAGCGGACGCCATCTGCATTCCATACACCAAATGAGCATAATTCATCATACAAAAAGACAGCTGAAGAATTTCAATAAAAGGGGCCAATTAATTTTCACCTTGACGAGAACTTTCTACGAGGTGAGCGCGGCCGAGGAGGAGGATCGGAGGTGGTGTCGTGGCCATGGAGACAACGCGGAGGACAGTGCGGTCGACGTCCGCTCTGGCCCCTTTCGCCATTGCGCACGCACGGCTGGCCAGCCTGCTGCAGCACCGGCTTTCTGAGGAGAGAAATTAAGTGCGATCCGCAGACCGCGCGCAGCTGGCGGCGGCAAACGGGACAGGCCAGCGGGGACATCTGAGCACATAGATCGAGCGAGTGACCTTCTGAGGAGAGAGAGAGAGAGAGTGTGTGTTGTTGTCGGAACAAGAGTGGCCTTCTACGGAGAGAAAGAGAGTGGTGTCAGAAGGAGAAGACACAGGTGAGATAACAACATGCATCTCTGATGTAAGAATAAAGTCAACCTTGGGTGGCAATCAAAGGAGACACATCCTACAAGCATGCGTCTCCAGTATGAAATTATCGGTAACGGACTATATAGCTCGTTACCAATATGGCAGCGATCAGTAACGGACTTAAGCAGCCCGTTACTGATAGGGCATTGATCGGTAATGGATTTACAAGCCCGTTAACGATAGGTCTAACATTTGTAATGGGCTCTTTTAACATTCGTTACAAAGAATTTTTTTAACAGGCGTTTAAGAAGCCCGTTACCAGAAGTCCACATTGGTCACGGGAGTTGTGGAGGCCAACCCCTGGTCGTCCTAGCGCGCTTATAGGTAACGGGCACCAAACAACAACCGCTATAGATGTGGGTGGATGTAATGGGTGTTAAGGGCCCATTACAAATGTTGTGTGACCTATTTGAGGTTTTCACGTAGTGGTGATCCATAGGTCACAGTGTGTGGGTTCAGTCAACATGCCTATAAGGTCTTCGTGTCTACGATCGTCACAGCGCACCTCCGTCGCCAACACTGCAGTGCCATCGATGAAACCTACATTATCTGCGGACGCACAACTGCTCTTTAGTGTGGCAGGTGAAGGGCTTGCACGACTGGACACTGGTGACAACACCATTTGGTGACCACACCACCTCTGCATCTGCATGTTATACATCTGCATCTCAGCCACCAGTTCTTGCTTGATTTGTTCCTTTATCTTTTCCGTATCAACTGATGCGTCGATCTTCGTCCTCTTCCTCTTCTTGTACATCTCGACATGCTGACGCCATGCATACTTCCAGCCCTGGTAGCTGGAGACACCACGCACACGACTTGGTTGTTCAGGGTGGCCCAAGCACTGACTTAGCACATCATACTCCCTCTGCCCTGCCATTGCTGATGATTCTGCACATGCAATCTTCTCCTTGATGTCCGCAACTAATTTTTCTGCCTCTTTATTGTTGAATACTATCACAGCAACACGGTCTTTAATCACTAGCTTACTCCTTGCTCGCAGCCAATTCTTGGAACGATCGTCAGGGTAGGCGTCATATGGGTTGGGGATACCAACTTCCTCTCATTGTTCTAGTTTCACAGTATAATCAGCTGGACCCATGATGTGCTTGCTTGTGTTCTAACTTCGGAGTTCTTTGAACTTGATACTAGCATATGAGCCTTGCTCGATTTCCTCCTGTTTCATGAACTCCTTCCACTGTTTTGGGACAATAAATAGGTGCCTTGTAAACGGCTCAAGTCCTTTTCTGATAAAATCTCACCTAAGCTGAAACCTAACTTGTCCCCATGCCTTGGCTGTCTTCCAGAAAAGCTTGAATGCCTCCGGTTTCGTGTCTTCCTGGCACATCAAGTGTTTCTGCACATGCTTATAAAACAAGTCCCACTTTTCATCATTGCTTAGTTCTTTGATTTTTGGCAAGTGCAAAGGTTTGTTTTGTCTAGCAACGAGCCCCGCAAGTGCCCTGAACTCGCGCTTTTGAGTCAATGATACTGGCATCCCCACTATGTCGACCTCAGTGATTATCATTGTGTCACTTGGCCACTTTGTGGATGTCCTTGGCGCTCTGCCTCGGTGCTGAGCCCCACCCTTTGGTCTTGTTGTGCACTAGCAGTGCCATAACCCTCTTCTTCATCTTGTGGCCCCGGTCTATAGTCCTCGTCAGATTTATCATGTGAATTAATAGTCAAGGGAATTACAGTAACTACTTTAGCCCACTGTAATATCATTGGTTCTTGGTAAACCATTAACATAAATGGAAAATTCGGTAACCAAAAAATTAGTTCAGGCAAAGCGACCATACCATTTTAGAGAGGAAGATGCAGACTGCCTCTGTTGCTAATGAGGTAGTTATTCAACTTGGAGGGAATGTGCAGATGTACATAGGAAGAAGAGAAAACCAAATATAAGAGTCAATCTAAAGGGAAATGCTAAGTATGTATACCATCAACAACTAAGTATGTCCACATGTACTTATACAAAGGAGCCACGACATACCCTGCAATTCCCACAAGTACAAGTATATTTATACGCATTTATATAAAAAGAAAACCATACGCACGCATATATTGTATACTTGATTATCTGAACGCATGTGTGCTGCAAAAGCGTGCTTGGCCTAATTCCATAAACTCAAGCAAATATACCAAATTACGTTATTACTAAATTGTTGTTAATCTTACAATTATTACCAAGTTGGTAGAATGCATTTACCGAATTGTATAAGACATTTTTAGAGTGGCATACCAGAAACTCAAATCCTAGATTCGCCATTGACCTTCGCACTGCCGGAGAGGGATCTCTACTCCTTGTCGCTACCTGCCCGCCGTCACGTCCTCGTCCTCGTGTCAACCTCATGGCCGGATCCCTCCTCCTCCTCCTCGTCGTCGCTGGATCCCTCCTCTAGTCATTGTTGACGTCACCGCCGCTATTGGGTCCCTCTTCCTCCTCTAGATCTCTCTGTCAGAGGTGTGGTGCGCATCGCGCTAAGCGTGGTGTGGCATGCGTCTTAGTGAAGGGGTGTAGTGTGCGTCGTGGCATGGGGGAGGTTAGGGGGACGAAGGCGAGGGGGAGAAAGCGGCGGTGGCGGCGCGATGGGAGAGTGGGTGGAGACTACGTGAGGGAGACGTCCTTCCATACTAACCTAGTGCGAGTGGGCTTGTGTGGGCCTTAAAAGGAGTAATGTAGTCAAGTACTACTTTGCTACTAGTATAGTATATCATAAACATGAGATAAAAAAAATCTAATTTCAAGAAATTTGGTTAAACAAGTATGGCTGTTGATATAGCATCACATGTTCACATGTGACATGCATCACAAGTTCACATCACCAAGCAAACTAACTCATAAACAACATATTCACATCTGACATGCATCAATAGGGCAAGAGAGAAGGTCTGCATAAGCAATAATGATCAAGGACGTATCAAGAGGAAGTTCTAATCCTTTTACAGTCAAATTGTTTTTTAAAAAGGCTATAACATAGATTGAATTCTTCTATATGATGACTCTATAGGATCTTGTACATGGTCACTGATTTTCTCCTTCTTTTTCTTTCCTTAGTGTCAAGAATCCGTATAGGATGTTTGACCAGAGAAAGGTCTGGTTGTATCCAACCGTTGGCTTCATTGATAACCCTCATTTCAGGTTCATGGGCACACTTCCTTAATTAAGACACGTGGAACATGTTGTGGATAGCAGCAAACCGCTCGGGTAGGCGAGTGCGATAAGCAACTGGTCCACAGCTTTCCGTAATCGCATAAGGACCAATGTATCTTGGAGCCAATTTCCCTTTCACTCTAAATCTTTGTTGGTGAAACTCTCAAATACACCTTTTCACCAACATGGTATTCCCTTACGGCTTTTCCCTTGTCATAGTAACTCTTTTGTCTCATCTGTGCGCCTTTTGAGTTTTCTTTTATCACTTCAACCCTCTCTTCGGCTTCTTTAACTAAATTTGGACCAATGAACTTCCACTCTCCCACTTGAGACCAGTTCAAAGGGGTGCGGCATCTTCGCCCATAAAGAGCTTCGAAAGGTGCCATCTTCAAGCTAGCTTGATAGCTATTATTGTAAGAAAATTCTGCCAAGGCCAAGCATTTGTCCCAAATTTTGTCAAAGTGAATGATACATGCCCGAAGCATGTCTTCGACAATTTGGTTGACTCTTTCCGTCTGTCCATCCGTCTGACGATGATAGGCGAAACTACGGATTAACTTTGTTCCCAAGTTTTCGTGTAACTGTTCCCAGAAACGAGCTATAAACTGAGGACCTCGATCAGAAATGATGGTCTTTGGGATTCCATGCAATCGCACTATGCGATCAAGATAGATCTCTGCATAGTCTTTAGCTGAGTAAGTGTTGTGGACAGCGATGAAATGTGCAGTCTTGGTTAACCTATCCACCACGACCCAGATAGAATCGTGATTCCTGGACGTGAGTGGCAATCCTACAACGAAGTCCATACTGATGTCATCCCATTTCCAAGAAGGTATGGGCAAAGGTTGGAGAGTACCGGCTATTTTTAAATGGCTTGCTTTGATTCTGGAACATGTGTCGCACTCAGAAACATATTTTGCTATGTCGACCTTCATGTTAGGCCAGCAAAAATTCCCTTTCAAGTCTTGGTACATTTTTCTACTCCCAGGGTGAATCGAGAATTTGGAGAGATGAGCCTCATCCAAAATTTCCTTCTTGAGGGTAGGATCTTCTGGAACAACTAGACGCTGCCCAAACCAAATTGTACCATTTGGATCTTGTCGAAAACATGTGTATTTTGGATCATTTTGAGACAACCTCTGTTTGATGGTTTTGATTCCCTCATCATTGTCTTGAGCCATTAAGAATTTATCCCACAAGACAAACTCCACCAAAATGGTATTCATCGTGCCTTGAGGAACAATTTCCAGGCTTTGTTTACTCAGCTCGCTGCACAAGGTATCCCTATATGACTCTGCGGTCAAGCAGTAGCAATTTCCAAACTAGTCGAGAACGGCAGTCACGCCCCAACATCTAGTCGGAATTAACTCTGACTAGTCAACTTCAGCAACAACCGTCGCCGCTCCATCGCCGACCGCCACGGCTTCATCAACAGTCTGCCCATGCAGCAATAACTAAGTCATTTATTTAAATGATTACTGTTTTCTTTCTTTGGCTTGTTCTCCTCATCATGTAGGACTATTTGCCGAGTACTCATTTGTGTACGCTTCTTGGCGGGTTTTCACGAAAGCTACACTCTGCTGACTACTCCTTGGGTATATCAATCAAGTCACCACAAGACTACTTCATCAAGTCGGGGGCTATCCCAAGGAGGCAGCTTCTAAAGTCTGCTACGCGTGGCAATCTAAAGTCAACTTCTAAAGCCGCATTCTAAAGTCTGCTCCGTGCGGCAACTTAAAGTCGACTCCGGTCGCATCTTCTCCTACTTCGGTGGCATACTACGTGTGTAAGATTCGATGGAACCTAACTGTAAGTGGCCCTCGGGTCCTGGCGACGATGGAACCTAGCTGCACGTGGTCTACACGCTCTGTACCATGGGTCCAAGTACCCTAAGTACTCACGCTCCGTACCCTGGGTCTGAAATTCATGGCCCTGATACACAAGTCGACTTTGGTCGCACCATCAAGCCCGCTCTGGCGGCAATCGTACCTTGGGTCTGAAATCCATGGCTCAGGTACTCAAGCCCACTCTGGTGGCACAGGTCGACGCTAACGGTCGCACCCAAGTCTACTCCGGTGGCACAAGCCGACTTCGGTCGCAATCTTAAGCCCGCACCGGCGGCAAACTACTCGTTTTCTCTAATTTTTTCGATTTGGCTTTCCGGAAAGTGCTTTTCGTTTTTTGCATCTTATGTCCACCCCGCGTGGCACAAAGTCAACTTCGGTTTTCAAGTCGCATCTCAAAGTCCGCTCCGCGCGGCACAAAGTCGACTTCGGTTTTTAAGTCGCATTATAAAGTCCACACTGCCGGCATCTGAAGTCGACTTTGGTCACATCTAAAGTCCGCTCTGATGGCATGGCTACTTTTCAAGCTACACGACTCGATGCTAAATTACTACTCGGAATCTCTCCAGCTCGGGGGCTGCACTTCAATTACTACTCAAGGATAACTTTAGCAGGCTTTGCTAGCTCTCAAGAACGGGGGCTCCGCACCAACAAATACTCGTCGTGGCTCATATGGCTCTCTTATCTCGAGGGCTACACGCTGCAAGAGTACTCGGATGATGGCTTTCGCGAACACTGAAGATCCTTGGACTGATTACCTAATCATTTCAAGGCTCGGGGGCTGCTATGCTACACCCATCATTCAATTTTTTCAAGATAGAAGATTCATAATCAAGATTCACCCTCAGCTAGAGTCTGCAACTCAACCTAAGGCTTGGGGGCTACTCCATATGGAGTGCGATTGTGCAACCACACTTCCATATAATCTCGACATCAAGACAGATGAGCTGGACCACCTTCCAGCCTCGTGGTAGTTCAAGTACTATTGAAGACTTCTCCAAGCAGTACTCGAGGACGCTCAAGAACTACTCGAAGAGGCTTCAAGACTACTCGAGCTACTACTCTCGACTCCAACGTGCTCGGGGGCTTGTCGGGCATACTCCCCGGGTACTCATGCAAGGAAGGAAGAAGACAGACTCCTATTAGAATTCCCTTGTAATCCTACTAGGACTCGTTCTGTGTAATCCTACTAGGACTCCTGTCTTGTAACCGACTAGGAACCTGCCTCCTGGACTATATAAAGGAGGGCCGGGTACCTAGCGGGCACTTGATCTCAACCAACACCAAGCGCAGGGCTCCATACTTGATCCCCCAAATAGGACGTAGGGTTCGCCACCTTGGCAACCTGAACCTGTATAAATCTTGTGTCCCGTGTCCTTGCGCACACCTTCGAGTTCTCGGTCTCCTGATCATGATCCTCATCACACAATCTACTAACTCGGGTACCCCCTTGGTAGGTTTGCCGGTCTAAAACACCGACAGTGGTTTGCATGCATTCATCTAGGGGGAGCTTGCATGTGTGCAGAGGGAGCTCTTTGTGGTCTTCGAGCTTTCGATTGTTGGTTTGTGCTCTTTGCTTCAGCATGGTTTTTGTCTCGGATTTATCGAGTTGCTACCCTTTCCTAAGGGTTCCGAGACTTGTCTTCTTCAAGGGATCTTGCTCTTTGACTTTCCGAGACTTGTCTTCTTCAAGTGATCTTGCTCTTTGCCTTTCTTTGGCTTTCGATCACTTTTTGGAGTTTCTTTTAGTCATTTCGTTTCTTTTCCTTTTCTCTTGGTTACCAAAACGTGTGTGTGTTGTCAATGCACTCGTCGATGAGGAGATTGAGAGCCATGTGTGGTTCGAGGACCGGTGGACGGTCGCTTTTTGGTGTGATGAATGATAGACAATGTGGTGTGGATTGATTCTTGGCTAAGTATTGCAGGTGCAAGTTATGGCTTGATTGGTGTTGGTGTAGGTGAAGAACAAGCGTGAAAGGCCGTTGCTTGTGAGGTCTCCAGGTGTAGAGAAGACAAGTAGGCTTGGTTCGAGGGACCTGGTGGACGGCGGGGTCAAGTGCGAGCCGCATGGTGCCAAGAACGACAAGAAGAAGTCATGGACGGTTTCTTGGTTGAGCCTCATAACTAAGGTCGAGCCTGGACTATGTGGGAGTCGAGTCATTAGTGGTGATTGGCAGAGGTTACACTGTGTTCCCGATGTTTCCGGTGGTTCACCAAAAAACCACTGGGTTTCCTGGCTGATCCACAAAGCCAAGACCGAAGAACCGAAGACGGAGGTGCAGCAGCATCAGGCCGGTCTGACCAGAGTGTGATGACACGGTCTGGATGCTTTGAAGCAGAGAACACACGTCGGGATCACAAGGCTTGCGTCGAGGCTAAGCAAGTTTGCGGTCGCTGGGCATCTGTCCGATGAAGCAAAGACAAAGACTTCCAAATTCGCCCTTGAGGGGCATGTATCCGTAGTTAGCTTGTAAGGGTATTTCAGACTTTAGGTTTCCTCCATATAACCCAAGTGGTGAGAGGATGGCAGCCATCCCTAGGAACCCTAGCTCATTTGATTTTCTTATTTTCCCTTCTATTTTTCATTAGGAATTTCTCGGACTAGCTTGAGAGCTTCATGGTGAGATCTTGTGAGAAAGAAGGATGATCAGGCGGCAAGCTAGACCCTGTATGAACCTCCTTAGAATGTATAGATGACTCGACGTGGTTCCTCAAGGCTTGGATGCGTCTTTCCCATTTGTCCTTTTTGGTGATTTTCGGAGCCCTTTCTTGGCGATTTTCTTAGAGTGATTTCGAGGCCTTTCTCTTTGGGATTTGGTGGCTCTAGGGTTAGAGGCATTCTTGGTGGGATTTCTTCGATTCCTTTCATTTTGGCAAGTTTTGGTGGACCAAATCCTGGCTATCGAGTGCCCATGAGGTGTTCCTACTATCCCAAAGTCTTGTGCAAACCCGTGGAGCGACTCGGGAGATCAGTAGTTGGATTTGGGGGAGTTGACCCGCGGGTGTTGTTCATCCCGAGCGTCCCAGCCTGACCGGTTCGACCAGTGCTCCTCATCAATCTGTCCGGTGCAGAGGCCTTGTGGGTTTTGCCTCAAGTGAATGCCTTGGTGAGTTCCCTATTGTATCATGTTGCTATTGTTTCGATTTTGGTTCGTTTTGGGTTTTTGGAGCTTCCTGACTTGGACCGGTCTGACCGGTGTTCTACACAGGCCTGACCGATGTAGGAGCCTTACGTGGAAGTTCTCAAGATCTGTTGGTGAGCTCCAGCAGGGATCGGTCTGACCGGTGCTGCTCACCGGTCTGACTAGTGCAGGTTAGTGGTGCTCGAGTTGCTAGTTCCGCTGCGTTCTAGAGTCGGTGTCGGTCTTGGCCAACTTGAGTAGTTGAGTCGTAGACGTGTTTTGGAAGTTGTGTTCATCTTGTTGGAGTTCCCATCTCATTCGAGAAGAATTTTTATCGGTTCCCATTCACTCCCCCCTCTCTAGTTCGGCTAATCGTTCCTTCAATTGGTATAAGAGCTGGTTCGGGTCTTTGTTGACTCTAGCCAGTCTAAGATCCAAAGATGGCGTACCAGGAACGGGGTTCGGGTCCTCCGCACTTCGATGGGAAGAACTACCAGATGTGGCAGAGGCGGATGGCGGCGTTCCTCCGCGGAAAGGGTCAGATCCTTTGGTATGTCACGGTGAACATAAGTTATGTTCATCCTGTGAACTTCCTTGCTCTAGGATCAAGGGACATGTTCAACGCCAACAACAAGGCGGTGGACTACTTGTACCGTGCTCTTTGTCAATCCGAATTCGATCAGGTTCGGACAGAGGATTTGGTGTGCAGGATTTGGTTGGAGCTGAAGAATGCTCATGCTAGGAATGTTGATGTTCATTTATGGTTGTATGCGACTTACCGTAGAGAGTATGAGAACTATACTCATCTCCCCGGTGAGTCTATAGATGCCTTGTTCTAGCAGTTCATGGTGGTTGTGAACAACATGAGGGCCAATGTCGACGTCCTCCCGTACGATGACCATGACTAAGCGGTGAAGCTCTTACACCCGCTGGATCGTACCGTGTGGGATGGAATGGTCAAGGCCATTCTTGACTCCGAGAAGTACAAGAGTTTGACGGTGAACGAGCTATTCTCAAAGCTCAAGTATGCTGAGGTTGATCGTGATTTGACAGCCCGTCTTGAGAGCCCGACTGACTACCATAGTCTTGATCTCGTCGGTGGCAAAGTGGCTAAGTCTAACGCTAATGCATCATCCAAGATGTACCCTCTGTCTTCTTTCATGTCTTTGCCAGACGAGGAGTTCGACGTGCTTGGAGAGGAAGAGCTGGCGTTGCTGCGACCAGACGGTTCAAGAGGTTGCATGAGAACTGGGTGAACATGAGGAGGACACCACACACGTGCTTTCAATGCGGCAAGCCAGGATAGTTCATCGCCAACTGCCCAAAGAAGACGGAGAACAAGGACGGCTACAAGCACTAGTCAAGCAAGGATGGCAAGTGCTGATCGAGGCGTGATCACAAGCACAAGGACGAGCGACAGTCGAGAAAGAAGGACGGCCGTGGCAGGAAGGCCCGAGCGATGGTCGAAGCGAGCGACGTCGAGTCCAGCTCTGCTGACTCTTCCTCGAGCTCGAGTAGCAGCGAAGATGAAGGTGATCGGCGCAAGAACAAGAAGGCGTCCAAGAACTTGAGTGGGTTGAGCTCCTTCGCGGGAGATGGCTTCGCGCCATGGCTCGTAGCTCTAGCAGAAAGAAGAGTCACCAGAGCAACTCGGACTCCGACTACGAGGATGAGGTATGTGACGATCTTCCCTTCTTGCGTGAGGAGAACGAGCGTCTTGGCCAGTTGCTTGGTAACCATGGTGATATGCTTAGAGAGGCCAAGTAGATGAGGAAAGAACTTAGGGCCTCACTAGAAGATGCTAGGAACCCTGTGGCTGAGCTAGAAACCCAAATCCTAGATGCTAAGCTTGAGATTGATTCACTTAAGGCTTCTCCTGTGGTTTCTGATGAGATTGACTGCTGTGATTGCTATGTGTACCTAGTTCATCTTACTCCTCTTAAGGATAACTATGCTACTTGTGATGAACTAGATGTGCTTAGGGTTGAAGTGGCTGAGCTTAAGTCTAGACCTGCTTTGCTAGGTGCTTGCACTTCTTGCCCTGTTTTGCTTGGAAAGATTGATGAGATGCATGCTTACATTGTTTTGCTTGAGGCTAAGTTGGAGGAGCCTATTCCTACTTCTTGTTCTACTAGTGCATGCTTGGAAAAATCTGGAACTTGCACAATATGTGAATCGCTTGGAGGATGAGAATGTTGAGTTGAGAAAAAATGATGGCTTGGTTGTTGGGGCATGAACCTCAACTTAGGATGATGATGGAGACATACAAGCGCTATGATGGGCAAGCGCTTGGTTCGGAGAAGGTTGGAGAGTGTAGTGGTGAGGGAGGAGAGAAGATTGGTGATATCCAAGCTCCACCAAAAACCTTCCACAAAAATGAATATGCTCCTAAACCCAACCCACTGAGAAACAAACTTGACACTAATCCAGATCCTCCCTAATTCTTCACTCCACAAATGATTTTCAAAAGCCCATCAAGTTCAAGAGTAACTTGGGGAATGTGTTCTTTGGGAAAGAGGTTGAGAAGCCTAGTGAGGAGAAACCGGTTGAGAAGCCGAGTGGAGAGAAACCAAGTGAGTAGCCCCACCCCAAGCCTGAACCTAAGCCCGTGCGATTTTATTGCGAGAGATGGACACAAGGGAGAGTTTTGCTTCAAGAAGAAGCGTGAGGAGAGAATGGCAAAGGAGTGGGCTAACAAGGACAAGTACCACCCTTCCAATGGTGTACCTCAGCCTCATATGCAGATGCCCAGGGCAAAGGCAATTGTGAGGACGATTCCAGCCTGGGGAGATCGGAAGGTAGCGGTGGTGCTGCTGGCCGAGCTACACCAGTCAGACCGGTGTGCCACACCGGTCAGACTGGTGCAGGTCTAAGCAGATAGGGGTCTGGTGTTCGTGCTTGTGAGGAGGCTCAGTTTGGTTCAGGTGGTCGTGGTTCTGGTGGTTGGTACGGAAAGTCTACAGGTGGTCAGTTTGCTAAACGGTCTCCACCTCATGCTCAATAAGAGGGTGGAGGAGTCATAGATTTGAGATGGAGAGGAGGAACGGTCCACGCTCTTCCTTTCGTGGCTTTCGTCCTCCTCCAGCTAAAGAGGGTTGGTTCCCTCGTAGTGGTTAGCTCGGCGGTGTTCGTGGAGGTAGCTTTGGTAGGAGAGATGCTTTGGATTGTGCTAACCCCACTTTGGAGCAAATGCCTCGGCACTGGTTTTACTCTTTTGGTACTAACCCCAGTGCTGAGTCGTTTGTTCACTCACATGCTCGCTTTTGAATTTCAGGTGGGAGACTTGAGGAACGTTTGGTTGATTGACTCCGATTGCTCGAGGCATATGACAGGGGACAAGGGGTGATTCTCATGTCTCGTCCCAGTGTTGTCTAGGACATACATCACCTTTGGGGACAATGGGCAAGGGCGTGTACTTTCAGAAGGTGAGATTAAGGCAAGTGACAAGGTCACTCTCAGGCGTGTTGCTCTTGTTCAATCGTTGGGGTTCAATTTGCTTTCTCTGTCCCAATTATTGGATGAGGGTTTTGAGGTGTTGTTTCGGCCTGGTGATTCTCAGATTTTAGATTCTCAAGGGGACCTAGTTTGCATGGTCGTTCCCGAGGGTCAAGTGTTTTGAGCTGATTTTTCTCAGTCTTCTGGTGTGGAGCGTTGTTTCTTAGTTGGTTATTCGAGTGAGTTGTGGAAGTGGCATAGGAAGTTGGGTCACTTGAGTTTTGACCTTTTGTCTCGCTTGAGTAAACTCAATTTGGTCCGAGGATTGCGAAGGTTGAGGTTTGAGAAAGAGTTGGTTTGTGCGCCGTGTAGGCATGCCAGGATGGTAGCCTCTTCTCACCCGCCCTCACCGATGTGATGACTGAGCATCCATGCAAGCTGCTCTATATGGACCTTGTTGGCCCAGCTCGTGTGCGATCTGCGGGTGGGAAGTTGTACATCCTAGTTGTGGTGGACGACTACTCTCGGTATGCGTTGGTTTCTTTCTGGAGGAGAAAGGGAAGCGTTTGGTTTTGTTTGAGATCTTGTCTTGAGGTTGAGAAATGAGAGGCACCAAGAAGCCATACAAGCGATTCGTAGTGACAACGGCTCAGGATTCAAAACCTCTCGCTTCGAAACCTTTTGCCATGACTTGGGTCTTGAACACCAATTTTCGTGTCCGTATATGCCTCCCCAAAATGGCGTGGTGGAAAGGAAATACATGACCTTGTGCAAAACGGCTCGGATGATGCTCGACAGGCATAGAACACCGAGAAGGTTCTGGGCTGAGGCGGTCAATACCGTGTGATACGTGTTGAACATCATCTACCTCAAGGTTCAGAAGAAGAAAACCTGTTACGAGTTTGTGCACAGTCATACACCCAAGGTGAGTCCCTTCAATGTATTTGGTTGTAAGTGCTTTATCCTGAAGAAAGGGAAGAAGTTGGACAAGTTTGAGGCTAGATCAGTCGATGCCATTTTCTTTGGTTACGCATCTCACTCTAGAGCATTTCGTGTGCTCAATCTTGAAACTAACCAAATCGTGGTGCCTTGCGAGGTAACCTTCGACGAGACACAACCACGTAGTCAGCTTGTTTTTGAGTGTGCAGATGACGATGAACTTGGAGAGGAGAACTTTCAGGAAGAGGAGCATGAACATAGAGATGATGAAGATGGCAGTGTGGTGAGCATGTACCTACTACTTCGATGACGAACAAGGACGGGCCCTCTCCCATAGATTCCCTCAGATGCATCAGTGCCTTTCAGAGCCACCGATCTTCTAGGAACTTCGATGACGAACAAGGACGTTCAAGAGATCTTATAGAGTCATCATATAGAAGAAGAAGCTACATGGGAAACTCAACACTACCTTAACACTCATTATACGGGATTGATACAATTCCAAAATCGTAAGTGTCTTTCCCCAACCTTTGTCTTTAAATTCCGATCTCGGGACGAGATCCGTGTTAAGGAGGGTAGGCTGTAACATCCCTGATGTTTAATTGTGCTAATGACATTACCTAGCTATACTAATCAAGGTTAGTTAGCCTCTAGGCATGTTTTACATGTTTGGTCACATATTTGCACAAAAGACCTTGGTCTAAATCCCAAACCGCGGTCAAACCCTAAGTGCTCCTTAAAGGCTGATTTGTTTTTCTTGCGCGTTCTCCAAATTTCACTATAGAACTTCAAAATCGGCCAATACCAAAGTTGCTCAGTTTTTCCGAGAACACATTTCATTCAATTATTGTGATTTCAAATTTTGAGGTTTGGACCCTCAAAAACCCAGTCAAAGCTCTACTGGACAGTTTGACCGAGACATAAAAATCTGCAACTTTGAGCAAGTTTATCTCCAAATCTGTTGAGAATTTGGTAGGTCGGCCCTTGTAAAAGTTAAAGCTGGTTGTCTATTCTACAACTTTTATTTTGGGAGATTTCGAAGTTTAGTTCAACTTTTCATTGTTTGAGCCTGTTGAACTGGGCTACTGTGACGCCCCCGGTTTTTAATTAACCTTTAATAGCCGGTCAAATGGTCAACCGAGGTCAAACCTAGGTCAACTTGGGCCCTCACCTCGAAAAACTCACTAACCCACCCTAGTGACTCTAATTGAATAGTAAACACACTTGTGGGGCCAATCCATGGTCAAAAGTTGGGTCAAACCCCTTGCCACACTAGTGTACACAGGTGTCTGCCGGAACTTTTGCCGCATTCTCCAAAATTCACCTAAACACTTAAAATTCTACCTTTATGAAAGTTGTAGATCTTGATGAGGGACACAACTTTCATGTAGATTGGCATTTCAAATTTTGAGGGGAAAAACTTGAAAAATCAAGTGCAAGGCAGAAATCACTGTTTGCCAAAACAGGCTGACTTTCAAAGTTGGCATTCAAATATCTTCAAATCTAGGCAGAAAAACCCTATATAGCCTTTGTAGAAAATGTTGTTGGTAGCTAGATCTACAACTTTGGTATTCATCACTTAGTCGACTTTTATACAAAATTTTGGAGTAATTGTATTTCAAAGACAGTACCAGTAAAACAAATTGGGCCAGAGCGTGCCACGCCGCGACGTCGCGCGCCCCGCGCGCCGCCCGTCGGCCGGCCGCGCGCCCGTCGGCCCCGGCGTCCGCGCCCGCGCCTCCCGAGGCCACGCACGGCCCAAGGCACCTCCACCCCGTGATTCCCGCGCCCCGACGCGCCCCGTCCCGAGGCACCCGGCGTCGGCGCCCGCCGTACACGCGCGCACGCCGCGGACCGCCGGTCCGACGGCGGCGTCGCCACCGTACGCGCGCGCGCGCCCGAGCGCCGTAGCACGGAGATGCCCTTCCGCCGTCACGCCTCATCATCCACGGACGCCTCGAGCCGCTTATAAAAGCACCCCGCGCCCTCCCGCGCACCGGCCCCCGAGCCGCCGCCGCAATTGCCGCCGCCGCCCGCCGGCCGGGAGCTCGCCGCCGGTCCTCACCGCCGACCAGTCGACCTATTAGCTTCTCGGCCCCTAGTGAAGCTCGTGCCGTTGCTTGTTTGCCGGCATTCCACCCCCACGCCACCGTTCACCGGGCCGCCGCGGGCACCGCCGCCGGCCGCCGCCGGACCTCGTCGCCGGCCAACTCCCAACCTCCCCCTCCGGTTCCCCTCGCCACTCCTATTTGAGCATGTGGTCCCCCACGGCCGCTTGCCGGCCGGGATCGCCGCCGGCTCACCGGATTTGGCCGGACCTGCGTCGCCCTCCCCGGCCGGGGACCCAATTTCTTCGATTTAAAACTTGGTAGGGTGTTTAGGGTAATATGGCAGGGCTGGTTTGTGAAGAACCCTAACTAGCTTTTCTTACAGATTAGTCCAGGGCTTTGTAAAATGCCTAGAAATACGTAGAAAAATCAGAAAATTCCCAAACCAATTTTGTAGGGTTCAAGATGATAAATCCCACCTCTTTTGTTATATACTCATGGCTAGATTCTAAATAGTTTTAGCATGAAAAATACAATTGTGTTAAGCCTAGATCTGCCATAACTTGAAATCCGTAACTCCTCTGTAGCCCAATTTTGGATATGTTGTGTGTTAGCCCAATGTTGGATATGCTGTGCCAAAAATTGCACAAAGTTATGCAGTAGATCTTGTTAGATAAATTCTTTTCCATTCCTGCAGTAACTGCCTAGATGATTTTTCCTGTTAAATATATTTACGTCCTGGAGCTCAACTTGTGCACACTGTCTTGTAATGCCAGAATGCACATCTTGTGAATTAAACATGATTTTTGGATTAACAGAAATAATTATTCTTGATTTATGCATGTTTTCCTTTGTAAATTAATAAACCAAGTTCAGTAAAGTTCCTGGATGTATATGCTGGTTCTTTAAGCTTGTTTAGGTCCAGAGGACATGCATAAGAAAGTTTGGATCAAATTGATGCTTATTTATTTTTGTATGCATTTAAGTTGAATCACTATCTAGGCTTTGTTTTTTTCAATAATATTTAATTTCCTAGCATCCAACCTTTGCATGTGGGTCCAATGGACCAAGATAGGTGCTAATATGCATTTGAAACACTTCTTTAATTTTTGGTAATTTAATTGTTTAATAAAAAGCTTAAAAGCCCTTTTAATATTAAAGGGAAATTAAATAAAGAAAAACCCCTAATTGATTCTTTTTCCTTTTTGAAAATATTACTTAATATAGTTAAAAGATAATTAATTATCAGCACTTATCAGAAAGTAATTCATAAATAAAAATACTATTTATACCCTTGCTTGTGAAGATGAAAAGAATTAAAGCTTCACAGGAAATGACAAGTATAATAAAAACTTTTATTCAATGTTCAATAAAAGGATAACCCATGTACACCAGTAACCTTCCTAAAAGAGAAACCCTATCTAAATGCTTGTGAAGGTGAATATGACCAACCCAGAGTTGGATAAGACAACAAACTATCACATCACCTAAAGTGCATTGCATTCCGTGTAGATCTTCCGGACGGAGATTACTCCCTTGTCTCGGAAACCGAGGAAGGAGGAGCGGAAGGTTCTCTGTAGTACGTGGAAGTACTCGACACCAAGGGTGCCCAGGCTAACCTAGGTGACGAAGGCAAGCTCTGGTGCATTTACATACGTTCAGGAGTTGAATGAAACCCTAGATGCATGATCTATAGGTACCTTTTGTCCCTACTAGTATGATAGGTCGATAGCTGCTAAGCTATAGGACCGTTACAAGTCGAGTGATGACCTCACTCACGAGAATAGGTTCCTAGATAGGAATCACAATGTATCCTTAAATGGATTGCTCACGTGGTAAGAGCATGGGATCTGGGCTCCGGTCCAGTGGTTATGTGGGTTAAGTTTTTGAACGTACTAAGCACATGTCGACTATGGGACCGGTAAGCCTAGTACCTTAATGAGACGGCTAGGGATGGAACCGTCACTACCCTTGGGATTCGCTCTCACAGCTAGCTACCGGTGGTGTATGGTGACTCCGGGTATCTCGCGGGGTATGCCGGATAGCCTGCACCAAAGACTCGTGGCCTTTCATCCCGACCCGGGGATTTTTGGGGACGGCACGGGGAAAGTTGTCCTTGCGGGGGCGGCCCTACCGTGTGTTTGGGTCTACCTTGCAAGGTTTAAATCAATCGATTGTCGGCCTCTCACCGTTATCCGAGACTACTTACTCCACTAGTCATGAGATCCCTAATGATGGAAGTTGATGAATATTATGGTTGATTAATCGTATTGTACAACTTTGTTTGTCCTAGTTGGCTAATGTAGTAAAGATTAAACCTACTAGAACTTGTGCTAAAATCTTGAAAGTAAGGACCTACTCTCTGTTACTTTTTAGCACAGGCAACCCAGTAGCCAAAAATCCTTTCATGGTCTAGAATTGGTGAAGTAGATATCACCGACGGGTAAGACTTGCTGAGTATTAGTATACTCAGCCTTTCTATAATGTGTTGATCCAGGTAATGCCTTCAGGTATGATGTGTGGCCCGGAGAGATCCCGCCTGGCTGGGAGCTGGAGTGGGTGGAGGACGACTACTGAAAGCATCATGGATGGCCTCCCGTGGTGTCTTCGCTTTCCGTTAGTTTAATTCCGCTATTTTCGAAAACTCTGAACTATTTCATCATGGCAAAAACTATGGTTTGTAATAAATAAACCCCTCGGGGTACGAATTTGGATTTTAATGTTGATGTATCTCTGGACTCGCCTTCGAGTGAGTTTTAATGCATATATTCGATCATTGTGCTCTTCAAGTGATTTACCGGGCGTTAACCCGACAACTAACGACAGGATGATACTTTATTATTGCTTAATGACCAAAGTGGATCGGTCTTAGGCGATAGTACGGTATTTTCCTGGGCGGGTTGTCACAGTTGGCATCAGAGCTTATATGCACCAGAGATTAATTAATAAACCTTAATCACTGGTTTTTGAATAAAACATGCCAAGATTGTCTGATTTTCCAAAATATGTTGGTCTGCTAAGGATAAACTAGACCGAGAGGCCCTAGAGGGAATTTTGGGTTCTTTCAGGTGGCTTATTAACCTACGGTTTATTTTGCTAACTTCCAGCACATTACTTTATGTCAGACTTACTTTCTTGCACAACCAAACTAGGAGCCACGTGTTTTATACGTGTGCTGTTCCGCATCACGGGAATTGCGAGGGTTGATGGAGTGATCCATTCCACGGATCCCATCTTCGCGTCTATTCATGAGTTGTGTGTCGCCACGTGTTTCATACGTGTGCATTCCGCATGTCGCTCATGCGAGGCAAGGATACACTCCATTCAAACGGAGGGTGTCTGAGGTTGGACGCAGTCCATGCAGCGGCTTAACGCATGGATACCGTTTCTACAGTGAACGGTAATGAATGTGGACGCTTTCGTGACGTGCTGGCACGAAAGGTTCATTTTCTGCAGGTACATAACAGCGCTTCGTTAGTTGTTAAGCGAGTACCGTATAGCTCTCGACTAGATATTATAGGGAGAGACGAATAAAAGCCTTGCCGCCGGCACTAACTTCGATTTTTGGCTTGATTGCCATGTGAGGTCGAATAGGACGCCTTGCATGCATATTAAAAATCGAAACAACTAAAATGGACCCCAAAAAAAATCGGATTTCTATATGTTCTCTAAGGAAGTTTATGCTAGTGTGTGCTTTTATAAACTAGAGTACCTTCCATACCTAGCCGTCACGCTGCAGAAATTTTGTAAAAAAGGTGTTTATCATGTGTTAGGTTAATTAAACCAAATTGTTAAAAATAATTGCTCCTCAACTAGTTATCTTGTAATAGCAAGTCTCAATCCTAGTTCGTTGGGTTGGTTCACACTTCCCTAGGCACATCCAGGTTAAGGACCATTCATCTTGTTTCCTTGATCGATGCTCAACCTTAAAAAGCTTAATTAAAAGTATTAAAGGATTAATCTAGAACTTGGAAAATTTTTGAGGTTTCTGGATTTTTGGTTATGAATTTTTATTCACAGCTGCCAGAACTTCACCATTTGACATGCCGTTCTCTTTGATATCTGACATGAGTTACATTTGTGTACAAATGGATTTCCCCGTGTTCCACCAGTTCGACGCTGACGGTACGATCCGTACCAACGGGTTGCACTGGGAGGGTTTTCCGCGCCTGGCGTGGGAAGCACTCAGTGCCGCCGGCTACCTCACCCCACCGACTTATGAGGTGAAGGAGTTTGAGCGCTTTGGCGTTCCCCGCTGCAGAGTGATCGTTACTGTTCTGCCACACCCAGACCACGCCAACTGGTTTGACTTGAGCTTTATCTACTGGGGATTTATCACTCACGAGTCCGTTGAGTCAGCCTCCCTCAGAGTACTGACAGACTTCTGTGACCACAACCTCACCGTGGTAGCTATTTCTCCGTTTGGACTGTTTCCTGCTGTGAGTCCTCACGACCCAACATGGTTGGACCGTATGGATCACCCATGGGAGCTACTGACCGTAGCAGAGCTGTTGGATGTTACTCAGACGCTTGCCCGTTGTCTGAACGTGGTTTTCACACTTCAGGGGCTGCGCTATAACACCGCAGCGATTATTGCACAGCGCTTGGAGGCGTCTAGGCGCGTTTGGGAGCAGCTTTCAGCAGCACACCAGCAGCTGAACTTCACGCTTACTCAGGTGCAGCAGGAGAATGACAAGCTGCATGCTAGGAGGTTCCAGTTGGAGCTTGAGAGAGGCGATCACTTACAGAGGATCGTAGATCTGGAGGAGGAGAACCATGCACTAGAGGAGGATGCCGACGCTCACGAGATAGAGAGGCTGACACTACTGTAGAACATTGCGGATATGCAGTAGCAGGTGCAGGAGGCCGAGGTACAGGTGGCGGCCTTGCGAGCTATAGTGGCCTTACGGCCACGCGCCCCGATGCAGCACACCGGAGGAGCGAGCAGGCCTTGTCTGGTCTGGATCAGACGAGCCAGGTAGGACCACCGCTACCGACTCCCCCAGCTTCGCTTACGTACAGTGGTGCTTCAGGGGCAACTAGGTTGCCGACTGCAGGGGTTAGGAGGATGTCGATCCTATCGAGTTATTTGGAGGTGTTTAGAGTAGTGTCTTGACAGCACGTCTTCGTGCCAAGTAACTACTTGTATCGTGTCATGTCATGATGTTTCAAATTCGAGTTGTAATGTCTTTGAACCTTGTTCTATCGTGTTGTAATAAAGAATGCTTAAGCTTGTATGCTTTAAGTAAATTTTGTTGTCAATCAAATTTGAAATTTTCTTGCGTTTGAATACCAGATCCTTGGATAAACCGTTGCAAATGACCACGCTTGTCAATTTTGCATTTCTCACCTATGAACGTTGGTAAACCAAAGCATTCTAGAGGCGTCACTCGTTGCCACGAATAAGTGCTCGTTCGTAGACACCTTCGTTGGTATCCGAAATGACGATGATCATTCGAGGGTATTTATGAGCCGTGCAATTGAGTAATCGCTGTCCTAACCGTGTTGAGAAAAACGATTCTATGAATCTTGGTGGCAATAGAATATTGTTGATTGTTGCTATCCTCATTGTTTAAGTGCTAATGAGATGTGATTATGCATGATCGTGCTTGCCATCATTTGGAGTAAGCTTTTGGTTATCTCACTAATAAAGCTCACTTTTCAGATGGTGGGAACCACGCGCAGCTCTCCCAACGGTTTCGGAGCAAGTGGTAGTGGTGACTTGCCACCACCCCCGCCCATGACACCGACGGAGGTCTTCATGGCCACCCAAACCGAGGTGCTGCGCCAGATCATGCAGACGCAGCAGCAGATCGCCCAGCAGATGAACCGAGGGCCGCCACACGGTGCTAACCACGAGGGGCCTAACCAGGTCACTACGTACGCCCAGTTCATCGCTATGAAGCCGCCAACCTTCGCTAAAGCAGAAGACCCCCCTGGAAGCTGAGGCTTGGGTCAAGGCCATAGAGGCAAAATTCTCTACCTTTGTGTTGCCTTGCTCAGAGGAAAACAAAGCGAACTTCGCAGCGCTGCAACTGTGAGGGGAAGCTTTGATGTGGTGGGACCACTTCAAGTCAATGCAGCGAGGGCACGCTGTGACTTGGGATGAGTTCAAGCAGGCTTTCAAGAGCCACCACATTCCCAAGGGACTGATGGATAGGAAGATGAGGGAGCTGTTGGCCCTTCGTCAGGGATCTGACTCAGTATACCACTATGCTCAGAAGTTTAATAGCTTGTGCCAGTACGGTGGGCATCATGTTGATACTGATGCCAAGAAGATGGAGAGGTTTCGTGACGGGCTTGATGGCAAGCTGTATGAGCGCCTAAATCTGCTCGAGCCCGCAAACTTCCACGAGCTAGTAAACAAGGCTATCTCGCAAGAGGATGCTATGAAGAAAGCCCACGGGGACAACAAGAGGATGTCCGGTTTCACCCCGAGCGGCGGAACGAGCAAGAAGTTTCGCTTTGTGAAGAAGGAAGCTCCGGGCCCATCCCGGCAATCTTCAACCGGACGCCGGACGATGAAGCCACCTCGGGGCAAACCCGCCGGAACTTCCGGTTCCGCCGTGCCCAGACAGCGAGGCTCCAAAGCCTAATGCACCCCCTCGCGATGTTGGAGATCGTCGTTGCTACAACTGTGGCCAGCCAGGGCACTACATTAGTGAGTGTCCCAAGCCCAGGCAGATCAAGCCCAACCCGCAGAATCAGGGTACGGGAAGCAAGCCTACCACTCCGGCCAAGAAGCCTATGGTGCAAGTGCGCCAAGGCAAGCTGAACTTCACTACCATGAATGACATCCCAGCAGGAGCTCCAGTACTCACGGGTACATTCTCTATCAACGACACTCCTGTTAAGATTTTGTTCGATTCGGGAGCTACCCATAGTTTCATCAGTGAAAGGCTAATACACAAACTGGGTTTGAAGGGTTCTCATACCACTTCCGCTTACAAGATAATTACTCCCGGAGGCCAAATCACCTCCAATATCTTAATCCGAGGAGTAAATTTGGGTTTAGGTAGTAAAATCATTCCAACAAACCTTATCGTCATAAACTTGGTTGGAACAGATGTTATCTTGTGTATGGAATGGATGAATCAACATAAGGTGATTCTAGATATATCGGATAGGGTCGTAGAGATCAACTCTCCTACGGTCGGGCACACTACCTTGTACCTACCTTTCCGGGACGGTACTAACTCTTGTGCCTTTGTGACCATTATCTCCTCTTTTGATGAAATTCCAGTAGTGTGCGAGTACCCAGATGTCTTTCTTGACGAGTTGCCTGGTATGCCACCAGACAGAGATGTCGAGTTTGTGATCGAACTCCAGCCCGGTACCGCACCCATTTCCAAAAGACCTTATCGCATGCCACCCAAAGAGTTAGCTGAACTAAAAACCCAACTCCAAGAACTGTTAGATAAGGGTTACATTCGCCCAAGCTCTTCTCCTTGGGGTTGCCCTGCTCTTTTTGTCAAAAAGAAAGATGGTAGCTTGAGAATGTGCGTAGATTATCGACCACTCAATGCAGTCACCATCAAAAACAAATACCCGCTTCCTCGAATCGATGTTCTTTTCGATCAATTGGCTGGTGAAAGTCTTCTCTAAGATCGATCTTCGTTCTGGCTACCACCAAATCAAGATTCGTCCTTGCGACATTCCTAAAACCGCTTTTTCCACTCGTTATGGTCTTTACAAGTTCTTGGTCATGTCTTTCGGACTCACTAATGCTCCCGCCTACTTCATGTACCTCATGAACTCCGTGTTCATGATGGAGCTCGATAAATTTGTCGTGGTCTTTATTGATGATATTCTCATCTATTCTAAGAGCGAGAAAGATCATGCCAATCATCTCCGAGTTGTCCTTCAGCGTTTGCGAGATCATAAGCTTTATGCTAAGTTCTCCAAATGTGAATTCTGGTTGAAAAGTGTGAAATTCTTAGGGCACACCATTTCCCAAGATGGTATCTACGTAGATCCTAGCAAAGTTCAAGAGGTGATGGATTGGAAACCACCCAAGTCTGTGCATCAAATCCGCAGTTTCCTAGGATTGGCGGGATACTACCGTCGATTCATTCCTGACTTTTCTAGAATCACAAACCCCATGACCGAATTACTCAAGAAAGGAGTGAAATTCGTGTGGAGTGAAGCATGTGAGAAAGCTTTTCACACCCTCAGGCAACATCTAACTTCAGCCCCAGTGCTAGCTCAACCCGATAATTCCAAACCGTTTGAAGTCTTCTGTGACGTATCAGGCACGGGTCTCGGCTATGTCCTTATGCAAGAAGGCCGAGTCATTGCCTATGCTTCACGGGCACTTCGACCCCATGAGCTCAACTATCCTACCCATGATCTTGAGTTAGCTGCTGTTGTTCATGCCCTCAAGATATGGAGACATTATCTAATGGGTAATCATTGCAATATCTTCACTGATCACAAGAGTCTCAAATACATCTTCACCCAATCAGAATTGAATATGAGACAAAGAAGATGGCTTGAGTTGATTAAAGATTACGATCTAGAAGTGCACTATCATCCCGGCAAAGCAAATGTTGTTGCGGATGCTCTTAGCCGCAAAGATCATTGCAACCACCTAGAGTTGGAGCCAGTCAGTGAACCCTTGTGTGAAGAAATGAGAAGGCTCAACTTAGAAGTGGTACCGCGGGAATTCTTTATGCCTTGACGGCGAGTCAAATCTTTATGACAAAATTGTCACCGCCCGCCGCAATGATGCGGATATTCAAACCATCGAGCGAGAAACTAGCGAAGGAGACCCCAAGTACACTTGTTTCGGAAGGATCACCGGGATGTGGTCTGGTTTGGAAAATGTCTAGTGGTCCCCATTGACCCGAAATTAAGAAAATCATTCTAGATGAAGCTCACAAGTCCAAATTCTCTATTCATCCCGGTAGTACCAAAATGTACCAAGATCTGAAGCAGAACTTTTGGTGGTCCAATATGAAGGTGGATGTAGCCAAGTATGTAGCCGAGTGCGATACTTGCCACCGGATGAAAGCAAGTCATTTGAAATCGGCAGGAGTACTCCAACCCCTGTCGATACCTATGTGGAAGTGGGACGATATTAGTATGGATTTCATTGTGGGTTTACCCCTAACAGCTAGAAAGAAGGACTCTATTTGGGTAATTGTGGATAGACTCACCAAGACCGCTCACTTCATTGTCGTGCACACCACTTACTCCGTACAACAATATGCAGAGTTGTACGTGGATCACGAGTTCGTCCGCATGGAATCCCAAAGACTATAATCTCCGATAGAGGGACTCGGTTGTAGCTCGTTTTTGGGAACAGTTGCATGAGTGTTTGGGGACTCGGCCGATCCGCGGTTCCGGTTATCATCCGCGGACCGATGGTCGGACGGAGAGGATAAATCGGATTTTAGAGGACATGTTGAGAGCAAGCATCCCGCACTTTGACAAGAGTTGGGACAAGTGTTTGTCCTTGGCAGAGTTCTCTTACAATAACAGTTATCAAGCCAGCTTGAAAATGGCACCGTTCGATGCTCTATACGGACGTGGATGCCGCACTCCGCTAAATTGGTCAGAGGCCGGAGAAAGAACACTCTTTGGACCAGAGTTAGTTAAAGAGGCCGAAGAAAGGGTGCAAGTGATAAGAGAAAATTTGAAGATGGCACAGATGAGGCAAAAGAGTTACCATGACAGGGGAACCACACCTCGACACTTTGAAGTGGGAGATTATGTATATTTGAATGTGTCCCCCACCAAAGGTGTGCAAAGGTTCGGAGTCAAGGGAAAGTTAGCCCCGCGCTACACTGGACCATACGAAGTTATAGAAGTATGTGGACTCGTGGCTTACCGTATCCAATTGCCAGAACGGTTTTCCGCATGTAACTCAGTTGAAGAAGGGAATGCCTGTTCCGGAGAATGAAATCATCACGGAAGCTAATGCTTGGATCGAGCCGGATTTCTCGCTCGTCGAGCATCCAATGAAAGTGCTAGACCAAAAAGAGCGAAAGACCCGAAGGCAGACCGTGCGAATGTACAAGATCCAATGGAGCCATCACACGGAGGAAGAAGCAACGTGGGAGACGGAGGATTATCTTAATACTAAGTACCCGGGCTTCCTACAGTCTCGAAACCGTGAGTCCTTCTCCCCATCTCTTCGTTATCAAATCGAATCTCGGGACGAGATTCCGTTTAAGGGGGGTAGGCTGTGACGCCCCAGGTTTTTAATTAACCTTTAACAGCCGGTCAAATGGTCAACCGTGGTCAAACCTAGGTCAACCTGGGCCCTCACCTCGGAAAACTCACTAACCCACCCTAGTGACCCTAATTGAATAGTAAACACACTTGTGGGGCTAACCCATGGTCAAAAGTTGGGTCAAACCCCTTGCCACACTAGTGTACACAGGTGTCTGCCGGAACTTTTACCGCGTTCTCCAAAATTCACCTAAACACTTAAAATTCTACCTTTATGAAAGTTGTAGATCTTGATGAGGGACACAACTTTCATGTAGATTGGCATTTCAAATTTTGAGGGGAAAAAACTTGAAAAATCAAGTGCAAGGCTGAAATCACTGTTTGCCAAAACAGGCTGACATTCAAAGTTGGCATTCAAATATCTTCAAATCTAGGCAGAAAAACCATATATAGCCTTTGTAGAAAATGTTGTTGGTAGCTAGATCTACAACTTTGGTATTCATCACTTAGTCGACTTTTATACAAAATTTTGGAGCAATTGTATTTCAAAGACAGTACCAGTAAAACAAATTGGGCCACAGCGTGCCACGCCGCGACGTCGCGCGCGCGCGGCCGCGCGCCGCCGGCCCCGCATCCGCGCCCGCGCCTCCCGAGGCCGCGCACGGCCCAAGGCACCTCCACCCCGTGATCCCCGCACCCCGACGCGCCCCGTCCCGAGGCACCCCGGCGTCGGCGCGCGCGCGCGCGCGCGCGCACGCCGCGGACCGCCGGTCCGACGGCGGCGTTGCCGCCGTACACGCGACACCCGAGCGCCGTAGCACGGAGATGCCCTTCCGCCGTCACGCCTCTTCATCCACGGATGCCTCGAGCCGCTTATAAAATCACCCCACGCCCTCCCGCGCGCCGGCCCCGAGCCGCCGCCGCCATTGCCGCCGCCGCCCGCCGCCGGAGCTCGCCGCCGGTCCTCACCGCCGACCAGCTGACCTATTAGCTTCCCTGGCCCCTAGTGAAGCCGCGCCGTCGCTTGTTTGCCAGCATTCCACCCCCACGCCGCCGTTCACCGGCCGCCGCGGCACCGCCGCCGGCCGCCGCCGGACCTCGTCGCCGGCCAACTCCCCACCTCCCCTCCGGTTCCCTGCCACTCCTAGGTGAGCATGTGGTCCCCCACGGCCGCTTGCCCGGCCGGGATCACCGCCGGCTCGCCGGATTTGGCCGGACCCGCGTCGCCCTCCCCCGGCCGAGGACCCAATTGCTTCGATTTAAAACTTTGTAGGGTGTTTAGGGTAAAATGGCAGGGCTGGTTTGTGAAGAACCCTAACTAGCTTTTCTTACATATTAGTCCAGGGCTTTGTAAAATGCCTAGAAATACATAGAAAATTCAGAAAATTCCCAAACCAATTTTGTAGGGTTCAGGATGATAAATCCCACCTCTTTTGTTATATACTCATGGCTAGATTCTAAATAGTTTTAGCATGAAAAATACAATTGTGTTAAGCCTAGATATGCCATAACTTGAAATCCATAACGCCTCTATAGCCCAATTTTGGATCTGTTGTGTGTTAGGCCATGACTAGATGCTGTGCCAAAAATTGCACAAAGTTATGTAGTAGATCTTGCTCGATAAATTCTTTTCCATTCCTGCAGTAACTTCCTAGATGATTTTTCCTGTTAAATATGTTTATGTTCTGGAGCTCAACTTGTGCACACTATCTTGTAATTCCAAAATGCACATCTTGTGAATTAATCATGATTTTTGGATTAATAGAAATAATTATTCTTGACTTATGCATGTTTTCCTTTGTATATTAATAAACCAAGTTCAGTAAAGTTCCTGGATGTATATGTTGGTTCTTTAGGCTTGTTTAGGACCAGAGGACATGCATAAGAAAGTTTGGATCAAATTGATGCTTATTTATTTTTGTATGCATTTAAGTTGAATCACTAGCTAGCCTTTGTTATTTTCAATAATATTTAATTTCCTAGCATCCAACCTTTGCATGTGGGTCCAATGGACCAGGATAGGTGCTAATATGCATTTGAAACACTTCTTTAATTTTTGGTAATTTAATTGTTTAATAAAAAGCTTAAAAGCCCTTTTAATATTAAAGGGAAATTAAATAAAGAAAAACCCCTAATTAATTCTTTTTCCTTTTTGAAAGTATTACTTAATATAATTAAAAGATAATTAATTATCATCACCGATCAGAAAGTAATTCATAAATAAAAATACTATTTATACCCTTGCTTGTGAAGATGAAAAGAATTAAAGCTTCACACGAAATGACAAGTATAATAAAAACCTTTATTCAATGTTCAATAAAAGGATAACCCATGTACACCAGTAACCTTCCTAAAAGAGAAACCCTATCTAAATGCTTGTTAAGGTGAATATGACCAACCCATAGTTGGATAAGACAACAAACTATAACATCACCTAAAGTGCATGGCATTCCGTGTAGATCATCCGGACGGAGATTACTCCCTTGTCCCGGAAACCGAGGAAGGAGGAGCGGAAGGTTCTCTGCAGTACGTGGAAGTACTCGACACCA
This sequence comes from Cenchrus americanus, assembly GCA_947561735.1. Taxonomy (NCBI): domain Eukaryota; kingdom Viridiplantae; phylum Streptophyta; class Magnoliopsida; order Poales; family Poaceae; genus Cenchrus; species Cenchrus americanus. The sequence goes on from OX387240.1 coordinate 143,087,919, forward strand.
AGGGTGCCCAGGCTAACCTAGGTGACGAAGGCAAGCTTCGGTGCATCTAACCTAGTTTTAAAGTTCTTTATTCAATTATCTATGAATGATTCTGCATTTACGTTCAGGAGTTGAATGAAACCCTAGATGCATGATCCATAGGTACCTTTTGTCCCTACTAGTATGATAGGTCGATAGCTGCTAAGCTATAAGACCGTTACAAGTCGAGTGATGACCTCACTCGCGAGAATAGGTTCCTAGATAGGAATCACAATGTATCCTCAAATGGATTGCTCACGTGGTAAGAGCATGGGATCTGGGCTCCGGTCCAGTGGTTATGTGGGTTAAGTTTTTGAACATACTAAGCACATGTCGGGTATGGGACCGGTAAGCCTAGTACCTTAATGAGACGGCTAGGGATGGAACTGTCACTACCATTGGGATTCGCTCTCACGGCTAGCTACCGGTGGTGTATGGTGACTCCGGGTATCTCGCGAGGTATGCCGGATAGCCTGCACCAAAGACTGTGGCCTTTCATCCCGACCCGGGAATTTTTGGGGACGACCTGGGAAAGTTGTCCATGCGGGGGCAGCCTACCGTGTGTTTGAGTCTACCTTGCAAGGTTTAAATCAATCGATTGTCGGCCTCTCACCGTTATCCGAGACTACTTACTCCACTAGTCATGAGATCCCTAATGATGGAAGTTGATGAATATTATGGTTGATTAATCGTATTGTACAACTTTGTTTGCCCTAGTTGGCTAATGTAGTAAAGATTAAACCTACTAGAACTTGTGCTAAAATCTTGAAAGTAAGGACCTACTCTTTGTTACTTTTTAGCAATGGCAACCCAGTAGCCAAAAAGCCTTTCATGGTCTAGAATTGGTGAAGTAACGGGTAAGACTTGCTGAGTATTAGTATACTCAGCCTTGCTATAATGTGTTGATCCAGGTAATGCCTTCAGTGATGTGTGGCCCGGAGAGATCCCGGCTGGCTGGGAGCTGGAGTGGGTGGAGGACGACTACTGAAAGCATCATGAATGGCTTCCCGTGGTGTCTTCGCTTTCCGTTAGTTTAATTTCGCTGTTTTCGAAAACTCTGAACTATTTCATCATGGCAAAAACTATGGTTTGTAATAAATAAACCCCTCGGGGTACGAATTTGGATTTTAATGTTGATGTATCTCTGGACTCGCCTTCGAGTGAGTTTTAATGCATATATTCGATCCTTGTGCTCTTCAAGTGATTTACCGGGCGTTAACCCGGCAACTAACGACAGGATGATACTTTATTATTGCTTAATGACCAAAGTGGATCGGTCTTAGGCGATAGTACGGTATTTTCCTGGGCGGGTTGTCACAGCTACTATAAAACGTCGAGCGCGCCCGCGCGCTCTGGCCGCGACGTCGCGACGTCTGTGCGCCTAGACGTTCCCAACCCGGCCGACGTACTTTCGGCCGTACGCTGACGCCGTGGGCCCACGATGCGTGCGGCGCCCTCCCCCACACCCGACCAAGTGGCCCCGTGCCCCGGGGGCGGGCCCGGCGATCGTGCCATGGCAGCAACGCGCTGCATGCGCTTCAGCTGGCCAACCGGTGGGCCCAGGTAAGGCGCCCCTCCTGCGTGCGCCACACACTCCCTCCTCCCTCGCATTAGCTTGGGTGCAGCTCAAAGCCACCCCATCGCGTATGCCGTCGCCGCCAGCCGAAGCCGCTGGTGCGCCCCACCGTCCACTACCCCTCCTCAAGTTCAAGCACCACATTAGCCTCCACCCGCACCCCTTGGATCATCCCGTGCACGTGCATTGGCCGGCCTATCCGCCTGCTCGCCGGCATTGCGGCCGCAGCGGTCGATCGCCGCCCTCCTCGCCGCCGGCCGTCGCCGGAGTCGTTTCCGGCCAAGCCGACCCCACCAATCAACCGAGGGTGAGTCCAAACCCCACCCTAGCCACTCACTCACCAGAGTCCGGCCCTTCCTCGCCGCAGGCCGGCCTTGCTCTGCCGCCTGGGACTTCCATGCGAGGATTGCAATCTTTCTAGGGGCCTAAGCAAAGGAACCAGGGGTCTAACTGTAAAAGGAATCTTATACCCTAGATTCAAAATCCTGAATCTTGTAAATTGCGTAGTAAATAATAGGAAAATCAGAAAAAATACAAACTCAACTGTTCTGTAATCCTTGTGAAGAAACCTAACCTTTCTAGAAAGGAAGTTTTCAAAATTCAGTGTAGTTTTTAAATGATTTTGAATTGATCAGTTTGAGTAAAATTGAAATAACTTGAAATATATAAATGCTATGGATGTGAATTTTGGATATGCCACTCTTGTTATCATTCCCGGCATTGTGTAGATAAATGGCACTTAAATTATGTGTATATCTTCAGTTATGAATTTATATTGATTTCAGCCTATCTCCATTTATGAATTGTTTAAAATTATCTGTTGATCAAATGCCCTCCAATTTTCTGATGTAGCTCTGCAATGCTTAATAGTATTTGTAATAAATCAGAGATGAATTGTTGGCATGTACAGATTGTTCTGCTAATTTATGGTGATTAGTTTGAGTTAAATTCAAATCCATATTTCTGCTGCAGTTATGGACCCAATTTTTGGTCTGTGAGCTAAATATGTCTTTATCATGTCATGTGCCAATTATAGCCTCAAATCCTGTGTATATTTTAATTTGTGATTAGTCATGCTCCTAGTAGCTTAATCTTGTTCTATTTATCATATTTATCCTGTAGCTTTGTTTTACCTCATTTTTGGTTAGTAATTCTGTGTTGCTGATGTATGCATGCTGGTAAAGCCTCTTGGTCAGTTTGTTTGTATATTTACCAGAATTAAATTCCTAAGTAATCAAGCTTTAAATGAATGGAACAAGTGGAGAATAGAAATATTCTGGTTTGCAACTTAAACTAAAAACATGGGATTTGTCAATTCACCTCTGGAGAACCCCAAATCACCTTAGTGAAGTTTACTTAACTAACGAACTTATATATGTACACAATTTCCATCGAACAATAATAGAGTTTCACACCCATCCACTTATCCTTGGTGAAGGAAAGTTTACTAAAAACTTATTAATGTGAATATGGCCAACAACCCACCAGCCATAAAGCCTTGCATGTCTAGAGAGTTGGTGATTTTCCAATCACCCGACAGTTAAGTCTTGGTGAGTATTAGTATACTCAATCTTGCTTTGTTGATGTTTTTCAGGTGATGATGTGTGTGATGATGGCTTTCCGTGGCCTCTTTCTCTCCCACCCGGTTGGGAGTACGAGTGGGAGGATGACAGTGCTTAGTGGCATCATAGATGGCCTCGTGTGATGTTGCTTATGTCGTTTAGTACTTTATTTCCACTGTGTTTCAAACTCTGAACCATTTAGCTTCCTGCAAAAGACTTGGTTTGTAATAATGAACCTTTGAAGGATGTTATGTAATAATTTGTGACTTTTTTATCTGTGGACTTGCCTTCATATGAGTTTTGATGTACAATTGTCGATCTTGTGATGTAAGTGATTTACTGGGTTTGACCCGGCAGAGACGACAAGTTACTTCTATATTACTGCTTAATGGCCAAGAGGAGTGGTTTAGGCAATAATATGGAATTAATTTGAGTGGTTCTATCACATTCATGACTCGGTCAATCACGAGTTGCGAGTCTCCCCTGACATCGAGGCGTTTGATGCCTGTTTCGATGGCGATTCGGAGGCCGCAAAGGAGGGCCTCGTACTCTGCCATGTTGTTTGACGCGGGGAAATGTAGGCGTACCGCGTATCGCATGTGTTCCCCGAGGGGTGAGATGAAGAGCAGGCCCACGCCTACCCCTGTCTTCATCACTGACCCGTTGAAGTAGAGGGTCCAACACTCGGCCCAGATTTGTGGCAGCGGCAGCTGTGTGTCTGTCCACTCGGCGACGAAATCCGCTAGGATCTGGGACTTGATCGCCTTACGCGGCGCGTAGGCGAGCGTCTCTCCCATAAGCTCCACAGACCACTTAGCGATCCTGCCCACTGCGTCCGGGTTGCAGAGGATCTCACCCAATCGGAACGAGGAGACCACCGTGATCAGGTGAGCCTCAAAGTAGTGCCGCAGCTTGCACCGCACAAGCACTACCATGTAGAGTAGCTTCTAGATCTGTGGATATCATGCCTTGGTCTCAGATAACACCTCGCTGATGTAGTACACCGGCCTTTGGACCGGTAGGGCGTGCCCTTCCTCCATACGTTCTACCACGATGACGGCGCTCGCCACCTGGGTGGTTGCGGCGACGTAGAGGTACAGAGGCTCGCCGCCCTGGGGCGGTGTTAAGATTGGTGCATGGGCGAGGGTGGCCTTGAGTTTATCCAGCGCCTCCCGGGCCTCGACAGTCCAGGAGAAACACTCATGCTTTTTCAGGAGCCGGTAGAGGGGCAAGACCTTTTCGCCGAGCCACGAAATGAAGTGGCTCAAGGCGGCGAGGCACCCTAGCACCTTCTGGACCCCCTTGAGGTCTCGAATTGAGCCCATACGGTTGAGGGCTGCGACTTACTCGGGGTTGGGCTCGATCCCTCGCTGGGAAATGATATACCCCAACAACATGCCACGCGGCACCCCGAAGACACACTTTTCGCGGTTCAGTTTCACCCTGTTGGCCCCCAAGCAATCAAATGCGATGCGTAGGTCATTAACCAGGTCATCCGCCTTTCTGGTCTTTACGACTATGTCGTCTACGTAAGCCTCAACGGTCCGCCCGATGTGATCCCCGAAGACGTGCTGCATACATCGCTGGTATGTAGCGCTCACATTTCGAATGCCAAACAGCATTGTCACGTAGCAGAACATCCAAACGGCATGATGAAGGAAGTCGCGAGCTGGTCAGACTCTTTCATCTTTATTTGGTGGTACCCGGAATAGGCGTCAAGGAAACACAAAAGCTCACACCATGCAGTTGAGTCAACGATTTGATCAATTCGTGGCAAAGGAAAAGGAACTTTGGGACATGTTGTATTCAAACAAGGGTAATCTACACACATCCTCTACTTCCCATTCTTTTTGTTGACGAGTACATGATTAGCTAGGCACGTAGGGTGAAAGACTTCCTTGAAGAATCTGGCCTCGAGGAGCTTCCGCAGCTCCGCTCCGATTGCCCTGTGCAGCTCTTCGTCAAAGTGTCACAGCCATTGTTGCACGGCTCGGGAGTGAGGTAATATATCAAGGGAGTGCTAGGCGACCTCCCTCGGGATGCCTGGCATATCCGAGGGGCTCCACGCAAAGATGTCGGCGTTGGCGCAGAGAAAGTCGACGAGCACCACTTCCTATTTCGGGTCGAGGGTGGAACTGACCATCAACGCCTTTCCCTCGGGGGCAGCAGGGTGGAGGGGCACCTCCTTGGTCTGCCCGGCAGCCTCAAAGCTGCCCGCGTGCTTGGTAGAGGAGTTGAGGTCCTCGTTGACCAACTTCTCCATGCTTGCGACGAGCGCCTCGTCAAGCGCCAGCGCCTCAGTGTGCTCCACGCAATCGACGTTGTTGTCGAACACATGCTCGATCGACGAGCCCATGGTGATGATACCCTTTGGCCCGGAATTTTCATCTTGAGGTACGTATAGTTCGGGACCGCCATGAACTTGGCGTAGACCGGCTGCCCATGGATGGCGTGGTATGCGCCCCTGAACCCCACCACCTCGAAGGTGAGCGTTTCCTTGCGGAAATTGTTCGGCGTGTCGAACCAAACTGGCAAATCGATCTGCCCGAGGGGCTGGACGTGCTTGCCCGGCACGACGCCATGAAACGGCGTCGTGCTAGGTCGCAGCTGGTCGAACCCGATCCCCATCAACCATATGGTGTGCACGTAGAGGATATTGAGGCTGCTGCCTCCGTCCATCAGCACCTTGGAGAACCACACATTGTCGATGACCAGATCGACGACCAGCGGGTACCGGCCTGGATTGGGGATGCAGTTCAGGTGATCCTCACATCTGAAGGTGACGGTGTCCCCCGACCAGTCGAGGAAGGAGGGGGGAGCCCTCTCCGCAGTGAGGACATCGTGCCGCTCCCGCTGGCTGTTGGACATGTCCACGGTCGGTCCACCGAAGATGAGGAAGACGTTCTGCACCGCCGGGAAAACACCAGCGTCACCGTCACTGCCATCCTTCTTGGCCTCGCCATCCTTCGTGGTGGCGCGACTGTAGTATTTCTTGAGCATGTCACAATGCTCGAGGGTGTGGTTGACCGGTGTCTTGTGGCATGGGCACGACTTCTTTAGCATGTCGTTGAACACGCCGGAGCATCGAGGGGCCGCTCGAGGGCCCTTTCGGGCCGGGTGAACTGCGAGGGCCTCGTCCCCGTCGTCGTCGTGTCCCTGCGGGTGCGCCTTGCGGCACGGCTTCTTGCCCTTCTTGCCCTGCTTGTGTTTCTGCTGGGGCTCCTTAGACTTGCTTCCCTCCGCAGGCGCGTCATCCACGCGCTTGCCTTTCTTGCCGCTGAAGATGGCCCCCACTGCCTCCTCGCCGAAAGCAAAGCTGGTGGTGATATCGAACAACTTGTTGGAGTCGACTAGCGGGCTTCGCCCTTCGCCCGAGCTCGCGCACGAGGTCCCGGCAGGTCGTGCCCTCGAGGAAGCCGTGCACAACCTCGGACTGGGCTACGCTCGAGAAGCTTATTACAGCACTTGGAGAAGCACCGTATGAAGTCCCGAAGTGACTCGCCGGGCTTCTGAGTGCACGCCCGCAGGTCCCAGGAGTTCCCAGAGTGCACGTATGTGCCCTGGAAGTTCCCTACGAACGTGCGCGCCAGGTCGTCCCAGTTATGGATCTCGCTGGGTGGCAGGTGTTCGAGCCACGTCCGGGTCGAGTCTGCGAGGTGCAGCGGCAGGTTGCGGATGATGACCTCGTCGGTGGTGGCACCGCCCAGCTGGCATGCCAGGCGAAAATCGTTGACCCACACACGAGGGTCCATCTCCCCCCTGTATTTGTCGATCGAGGTGGGTTGGTGGAAGCGCTTAGGGAAGCTCGTTGTACAGATCTCCTGGCTGAACACACGGGTCCCTTGGGGCTCTGGTGTCGGCGAGCAATCCTCGCGGCTGTCGTAACGTCCGCCCCGCCGTGGGTGGTAGCCTCCTGACGCTCGTGCCTCAGCATTGCCCGTTCGGCGGGCGTTGATGACGTTGTGGGCGTCGCCGTCCTGGGCCCGTCCGCGCGTATCAAGGATTCACTCCCTGACCGGCGTTCAACCCTGGTTGGCTAGTTGCCCTACAGCGCCACCTGCGTGAACAGACGCTTCTAGGCCTTGGGCGCCGCCGTCATCTCGTGCACTGCCCTGCTGGCGTATGCGGGACGCCGAGCTTTTGGCCTGCTGCACGGCCGCCTGCTCGATGAGCACCTGCGCCTCGCGGTTCAGGTTCTGTGCCTCAGGTGTAGAGGGAGCGAGCTTGGCTCGCAGCAACGTCGCAGCTGCGATGAGCTTCTAACTCGCTCGCGGGGGCGTGTTCGGTTTGCTTACGTTGAAGTCGGCGTTAATGTGCTTGCGGGCCTGCTTGCCCAGCTCGCGCGCGCGTTCACCGCGCACGGAAGCCTCCCAGTGATGGAGGCACGAAGCAGTCATACCGCGCGGTACTCCTCTGCGAGCTTAGCCTCGAGCTCGCGTGCTTGAGCTAGTTGTGCATTGATGTCAGCACCTCTCACCGGCGAGGCGGGGGGGTGTGCTCAACCCCGAGTTCCGGGGAACTCCGGCCCCCGGGTTTTGAGGGGCCTCTCCGTCACCAGCCCCCGCCTCGCTGGTGCCATCGCCCTGGTCATCAACGACCACAACAAAGCACTCATGCGCAGGGTCATAGCTCCCGGCACTGGAGTCGTCGGAGCAGCGGAATCAGTAGTTCGCGGCGTTGGGGAACCGCTAGAAAATCATTGGGTCCGGCACGCCAGAGAAGTCCCACTCTGCGTACCCATGCGAGGTCGTGGGTGGCAGCTCGCTGGCGGAGTCGTGGTATGACTTGTCGTTGGTGGTGGAGATGAGGTTCTTGACCGCCAGAAGGTGGTGCCCGGGAAGGTCCTCGTACGCCACCACATCGGTGCTGGCGGACGAGGCGTAAGCTGTCGTGGCGTTGCGCATCCCGTGGGGGAACCGCGGCTCGAGAGCCAGGCGCTCGTCCATGGGCGCCGCCGCCATCTCGTTGTCAGGTGCGTCGCGTTGTGAGGCAACGCGCGTGGCCTGACGTCATTCCGTCCGAGCTTGGTGTGAGCGCTGGCTGGAGCACCGTTGACGTCGGGGTGCTGAAGGGCCCACAGTGTCCACTTGGGCGGGCGTTGGGGCGTCAGCAGCGGGTGTGACGGGAACCGGTACTGGCCCGGTCGACCGCCACGGGTGGAGCTCGGCACAGTTGGTGATGCACATGAGGTAGCCTTTCCCCGTGGCCTGGAAGTTCAGGCTCCCGAACTGGATTTCGAATTCGGCGGGGAGGGGTCCGAGCTGCCCATGGAGTACCTCTGGAACCTGTACTCGGTGCGGATCACCATCGAGATGGCTGGTGGAAAGCTGATCTTCAGCACAGCCCCTACCTGGCACACCAACTGTCGGTGCGGAAAGTAGTCCCGACACTAACTAGTACGAGTGCTGAGATCTATCTCTCGATGCCGGCGCTAAGCAACTGAGTGACACGAGTTTATCCTGGTTCCGGCCGGGGGCGTACGTCCATTAGCAGGGGTGTGCGGGCACTGTATTGCATTGCACCGTGGTGCTTGCAGAGGGGAGCTACAAGCGAGGCGGAAGAGGAGGCAGGGCCTCCAGGTCCCTGAGGATTGATTCAGGCGTGGTGCCAATATCTTGGTGAAGGCGGAAAGCGTGTGAGCGTATGCTCCCCGTCGCCCCCCCTGCGACCGGGGGACTGCTTCCTCCTTTTATAGGCCAAGGGGAGGTAGTTTACAATCGTGCCGCACAGTTTCAACTACGTGTGGTGGTATGGTGTACAACGCCATGGAGCAGACGGCCGTCCTAGCGAATCTTGCGTTTGGCAGAGCGTCACGGCGTGTCTGGTATCCATTTAGGAGTAGCTTCAAGGGTGGAGGTGTGGGAGCTTCTCTTCTCGTCGTCATGCGTGCATCAGCTCAAGGGTCAGGCTGAAGGAAGGCCGGCGGTCGCACAGTGGCGGGCGTGGCGGCGTCTTGTCGTCCTGGACTCCCACAGCGCCAGGGATGGTGCTATAGTGCCCGAGATGGTGGCATGGCAGCGGGGATGGCCGCATAGGGCCGATGGCGACGGAGGAGATGCGCCTCACTGGTTTGACGACACGGTGTCGTCCTGTGAGGGCGCGAGACAGGTATCCATACCCTTTTCGAGGGTTCCACCGTCCTCTTTCGAGGGTGCGGCGTGCGGGCAGTACAAGAGTGGGCGGCACAGTGTCACGGATCTGACACTGGCCTTACCGCACAGTGTCGTACACGGGCGGGGATGGCCTCACCGGGAGGGTTGGTGAAACAGTGCCAGGATATGATTCCCAGGCGGTGTCAGAGGGTCGGCATGGAGTGGATTCATCTTTGACTCGGGCACCTGCATTGCATCAGAACATTAAATGCCCCAGTCGGGGTAGTGGGTGCGGGAGCGGCGAGCCCGCGAGAGCCTCGAGCGAGGAAGAATCCTGCCCGAGGCGGCATCCGGCGCTCGAGCGAGACGGAGTCTCACCCGAGGGGGCGTCCGGCCCTCGAGCGAGGCAGAGTCTCACCCGGGGGGGGGCGTCTAGCCCTCGAGCGAGACGGAGTCTCACCCAAGGGGGGCGCCCAGCCCTCGAGCGAGGCGGAGTCTTTGTGGTACGACGGCATACCCCTCGAGCGAAGCGGGGTTTCGCTCGAGGGGTGCCGGGCCGAATCGTTTTGGTGGGCCGCTGAGGTTGCTAGGACCGTGGGCCCCTTCCACCGGGCTGTGATTGTCTTGGGTGTGATTTATGATTTGTGGGATTGTTTGTGGTTTGTTATTTTGTGAAAGAAAATGGGTTTTCCCCCAGTCATTTAGGGGACCCCCGTAGCTGTCCCCGACGGAAATCGTCTGAGATTTCACCATACTTTGAGATAGAGTAGATCAAAATTGTCGCACCATATCATACTAGTCAACAACCTAGATTTGGTCATAAGCATTTGCGTCCCACAAAGTTTTATTTCAGGCTCTTGTCTCAAAATATACCAATAAATTCAAAAAGGCATAGAGCACAAATATGTGCACTAGGTTCTTGCAAAGTTTTAAATTAGCAACCATTCATCATTTCCAAAGTGAGGGTATAGACAAGATTCCAAGCACATGGTTGAGGCAAACATTTTTCTTTTATTCAAAAGAGATAAACAAAATGTAAAAGAGTAGTTTGGATGGACATACCTTCCTTGATTGAAAATGGGGTCTCCCCCAAGCTAAATTTTGGCTCTCTGGTTGGCTTGTCTTCATTTTGGTGATGGGACGAGCACGCAGACGCTTGTAGTGGTTGTCTAGATGGGTTTGTGAAAAATCATAAGTATGACCATATCACTTGGTACGGTCGGCCCTACTAATTTTTTCCTAGGCACTCGTGTTCCCTTTTGAAAACATCCTGCACAAAAATTTTGTCGAGGGGAGGTACGGTCGTACCTCTAGGTTCGGCCATATCACCAAAAATCTCCAAAACTTCTTTTCTAATCCTTGTTTACTTAATAAATGCAATGATGATAACCAATTTGAAATCTCAACATGATTGATGCACGAAATAAAAGGATTGAAAGGGAAACATGAGATAAATACTGGCTTACCTCTTGGTGAGGGCTCGTCGTTTAGACCCCGTGAGCGGGACTCCTCCAGTTGCTCAATTGATCTTGGGATCATCTGGTCCCGGAGTGGAAGACTCGGATGATGCTCTCTTCACTCGCCACACCTTTTTTGTTTTCTTTGGTGGCGATGAAGTTGGTGAGGCTTTGGCGGGGATGTTCTTGACTTCCGTCTTCTTTTCCCCTTTATCCTTGTTGATTGCCTTTGACTTCTTGGGTTGGTGGTGCCTGTTGAATGCCTTGTCATGCTCCCAATGCTTCCTCATTGTTGTAATGAGGCTATCCACCTTGGGCTTGGTTGGGGCTACCTTTTCTTTCTTGTATTGTGGTAGTGGCTTCCTCCACCCTCTAGCTTCCTCATCTTTAACTAGGTAACATTCTTCTTCTTTCGCTCAGAATTTGAATGTCATGTTCCTTCGCCCTATGTGGAATTGGATCTTTCCGGCTCCGACATCAATCCTTGCATTGACATCTCTTAGGAATGGTCGCCCGAGAATAAGCGGAATTTCTTCTTGTGTGTCGAAGACCACCAAATCCACAAAGATATTCGAGCCTTTGACATTCACCAAGAGATTTTCTACTATGCCCTCTGGATATTTGATTGATGAGTCAGCAAGTTGGACTGTCATCGTCGTCGGAGAGATAGCCGGATATCCTAACGCCACAAACATGGCTTTGGGCATAAGGTTGACACTTTCTCCAAGGTCACAAAGAGCATTCTTGATCTTTTGGTAGTAGATCGTGCACGTGATGCTCGGATATCCATTGTCTTTCTTGTGCAAGACTGCTGATTCGTCCCATGGGTCTTGGATTTGATGTATAGGCTTCCATACATGGTTAGGTGCATATGTCCTTCTAGATGGCTTACCCCAATTGGTGGATATGGTGCTAACATGCCCTCGGGTATGCTCGGGTTGCCCGGGGATTCCACCCGACTCGGAAGAAGGTAAAGAAGCGACAAAAGTCGAGCTAGTTGAGTTTCCATCATTTTATTAAAGCTAAGTTGATTCTTCATGGTAGAGGTGAAGGATTCTATGGTGGAATTAAGATTTTCGAGAACTTTCTCATTGGCGTCTAGCTTCTTCTTTAAACATTCATTAATTCTAGCTTGGCCAAAGACAAGATCTTTATTGGAAGGCCGATTATTGAAAGAGTTAGAATAGTTACTTCCATTTTGATTGTTGAACGGGAAGTCGAGCCTCGAGTTCCACCCTTGATCGTTATAGTTGTTGTTGTGGAACCCATTGTTGTTTCCATTGTTGATGAAGTTGGCTTCTTCCCTTGTCTCGAGACAATCATTGCCCGAATGACCCATATTGCCGCAAACTTCGCACGTCATGCGTGCGTCCATAATCTTAGCGGTTTCCATGTTGGTTGATGCCTCCAATTTTTTCATGAGGAGTTCCATCTTAGCGGTGATCATATCGATTCCATCTACTTGGTGTACACCGCGGGTACAGGGTTGGAGACGATCTCCATCCCAACCTTGATTTGCCACCATCTTCTCGATTAATTTTTTAGCGGCTGGTACTTGTAGCGAGAAGAAGGCTCCTCCAGCAGCTGCATCTAGGTGCTCACGAGACGTACACTTGAGCCCGTGATAGAAGGTTTGAATTAAGAACCACCCGTGCATGCCATGCTGTGGGCACGCGGTAATGTACTCCTGGAAGTGTTCCCATACTTCCGGGATGCTCTCATCACTATATTGCTGGAAACCTGAAATTCTTGCGGAGGGCATTGGTTTTGCCCACCGAGAAGAACTTCGCGAGAAATGCCTTTGATCACTTATCCCATGTGTTTATGGCATCTCACTCCGCATAAAACCATTGCTTTGCCTTCCCGAGCAATGAGAATAGGAATAGGAGAATTCGGATGGCATCATCCGTCACTCCACGGAGAGTGAAAGTCCTACACACCTCTAGAAAATGCTGGAGATGTGTATTGGCATCTTCTATAGGCTTGCTGGAGAACGGATTTGCTTGCACCATGTTGATCAACGCCGGCTTGAGTTCGAAGTTTCGGTCTCCCGCCATTGTGGTTGGTCCGGTAGGGACATTGGTGTTGGAGGGGGCGGAAAACTCGCAGATCGTCCTCTGGGCCATTGGTGCTGACGAGGTTTTGTCTACGGGATCGACGGTGTTCGTCTCTTGACTCGAGAGAAACTTCTGAGGTATGAGGACATGGGGGTCGCACTCTCCTCACAAGTGACTCCAGGTGGTCGTTGAAGTTGGACGATAGGTCGAAACTGGTCATGAACTACTCTGCGTACACGAGAGTAGAGCAAGGGTAAACCTGCTAAAATAGTGGTTCAACAAACCTTGATAATTCTACCACAATGTTTAAACAATATCTTATGCCTATTGCCTCCCCCGCAACGGCGCCAGAAATGCTTGTTGACGCTCCTCAGCCTCACCACTACGCTTGTACCTAGTAATGGAGCTAAGGAACATTGGGCGTAAAACACACGATCACAGAAAGGTCCGCAAGCGCACGGATTACCGTTGTAGCACTTCACGTAGTGGTATTCGGGTTATTGTATTTATATTTTCCCGTGGAGGCACTTCAGCAAAGGTGATTGAATAAATAGTGGAGAACAACCAAGACTTGGTAAAGAGCTATAGCGGGGGATAACGAATAAAGATATTCGGGGATAACTTGACACACACTAGGAGATCTAGAAAAAAGACTAGAGAGGATAGCGAGCTGGGAGGACAATGAGACGAGAAAGGATCTTAACACAGTCTATTTATTCTTGTCAACTCTAGGCAAAGGTCTAAAGCAAAGGATAACCAAAGCAAGCTAACTTAACAAGCTCTTCTAGTGCTGCAGGGGCATGCAAAGTTGTGCCCTCAGACTGGGATGAGAAGGGAGGACGACGACACGCTGAATCCTACCGGCCCAAACTAACGTGGTGGACTGCAAAGCCCGTCCAGAGCTGTCACCTCCTTAGGGTACCACAACTATTTTGTTGTGTGGGACAACAATCTAAGACTAAGGTAAGCTCTGAGCACCATGCTCGCAATGAACCAAAGAACCTTTCCCCGGGTACCGCGAAGGAAGGTCTCTCTCTCGTGAAGCGATATAGTCGACGACGAGCCTGCGTGAGGCGGAGTTCTCGACGACGAGCCTGCACAAGGTGGAGTTGTCGGCGACGAGCCTGCGCGACGCGGAGTAGTCGACGATGAGCGGCGCGACGAGCCTCGTGACGTGCCGAGGCACCTGATGATGGTAGATTATCGTATCAAAGTTCATATGGATTTGCAAGTGGACAAATCCCCCATCGTAGTCAAGGGAACCTTCTTCCCTCGAGTGGTAAACCCAAGGTATCGAATCCGTGGAACAATGTGCAACACAAGGATTCAATCTAGTAAAGCAAGGAAAGCTATCTTATGAAGAACCAAATTGCATCTAATCTAAGATTTCATCAAGAAAACACATCTAATCTAATCTACTAAAGAGGTAGCAAGAGAAAGCAAGAGATAACCGATCTAGAGAGTCTAGATCATGCTTATGTCGTAGCTCCAAACAAAATAGATGAAGATAGAAAAGCAAATCTCATTAAAAGCATCTTTAAATCGTGGCCTCCGGTCCAATTCCGAAAACGCCCGCCTTTCAGAGCCCCCATTCTGTCACAACGTACTCCTATTCATGCGGGTAGTCTAGGGCGAGTTCGATAAGAACAAGTTCAAATCACTTGGTAGGTCTGGTATTCACCTCTAGCCACTGCGGCTACAAGAGCACCCTATGCAATCTAGCTATAGACTAGATTGGGGAAAAAGCAAAACCAAGGGGAAAACAAAATCATTGAGAAGGCACTTGATCGCTAGAAATCGGATTCACTATAAAAACTTCACCATGAATGATTACATGAACAAGATCACCACCGGGATTCTACCTCGATCTTGATCCTTGCTCCGGAGCTCCGACATGGTCTTCCATGCAAGGTTCCCACGTCAGCTAGGGAGACCCTCGACAACTAGCACGACCCTCATCTCCAAGATGGTGTCCCTCAAGCTTCTCTGCTCCTCGGCGGCGGATGACGAATTGATTGATGTGTGGCTCTCGGTCAGGGGACTATAAATAGCCCGAGAGGCATCTAGGTCAAAGGGGGGGCGACTGGGCCTCGAAATGGGCTGGGCCGGCCGGCCTGGGCCGACTAGCCCCGGGCCCATTTCGGCCCAGTTCGTTGCCTCCTTCGCACGACGTTGCTTCCCGAGTCTTCTAGATCCTTCCCCTTTTGCATGTGGGCACTTGTCGTCGGTTTCTCTCCAAATTGGACGAAGCTCCTGGTCTCGCAAGATTCAGCACTTTTCTGGCTAGGTCCTCGGAGTTTTCCATCTTCTCGGGTTGGGTCCTTGGGCTTCTTGGAGTTGTGTTCACTTCATTGCTTGACTTCTACTGGGTTTCAAGGTCTTGTCATGAGGTGCTTGATGAACTTATCCCAGAAGTCTTGCTTTCAACACTAAAATCCTGCATAAACACTAAACTCCAAAACCGACATGCACAAGTGAACTTGTTATACATTGGGGGTTAGTACCAATGGATAAGATATAAAAGTCATGCCAACACCGAAGGTAAACTCATGGCTAGGTTGACGGAATTTCACCGTCAACAGCTCCCCCATGCTTAAACCTTGCTCGTCCTCGAGTAAGCCTTTGATGGATATCATCGTTGCCCTTCATTGTTTAAACCTTGCACTTGATCATACATGAGAAAACGTAATGCTCTCAAAAGTTTAGTTCGTTAAGGTTCCATAATGTACTAGCCTTCATCCCTACAGAGGGTAGTTTATTGGTTAAGCTTATCCCACAAGTATTAACATGCTGCCAAAAATTCAAATGGATCTCAGAAATTTTGAAATAAAGAATGTGATGAAAAAGAGCTAAACCAAGTTCACAAAGTTAAACCACCTTGCATCTTGCTCATGAACTCTCATCTCATCTTGTCTCTCAAGCCTATTTATTCTACTCCTTTCGCTCTCATAACATTCATATATGTGGTAGGCTATATATGGAGCTTTTTTTGGGGAAAGATTAGTCCTGCCAAGATTTTGTAAATGAGATGTTGTCAAAACAAGACAAGCTTCTCATGGTCTTACCGAGAGTCATCAAAAAGGTCATTGGAAAATAATGTTAAATCAAGGAGGGGAGAGAAAAATACACACACTTGAGATAGGTGGACATGTGCAAATGTCAAAGAGTGATCCCGAGGCACAAAGGAAGCCCTCGTTATCAGATTGCACATGGTTGGAAAATGAGTATGGATCTTTTAATCTTGAAGCCTTGAAATTCCTAATGCACTTTATTGATCCGGGGAGATTACTTTATTTTATTTTTACATCATACATATATATTTTTTCTTTTCTTCTTTTTTCTCATATTTTGGTTCTTTCTTTATTTTTCTCATTTTTTTCTTTTTCTTTCTCATCAAATTTTTTTATTCGCTCCCCTTGAAATCTAAAATTGCATTGTACCTACCTCCTCCCCCATGCTTAGATGTTGCTCGTCCTCGGGCAAAGAGGTGATAGAGATAAGGTAGGTACCGGAAATACTTTTCCTTCGAAAAGATACTTGAAATCTTCAATCTTGGCACCATCGATCTTCCTTGAATTGATGATCCATTCCTAACGATAGGTTGTGGTCAAGGAGGTAATCACAAAAAATAATATTTGGTTTTAAGGGTGGATATCCGGCGAGGTTTGTGAGATCTCTGATGCGGGGATACACAATGCACGGATAAAAGGCTAGCAATAAGATAGATACGCAAAAATGGAATGATCAACTTCTTAGTCTCGGGCCAGAGAAATCAAGGCCTGAAATAACTCACCCAAAAATAAATCTTGTATACTAAGTTTTCGCACTCAAATATTTATATGGCTCTAGATAGGTAGAGCAACATGCAAGTGGTATTTATGACAAGGTTAGCATTACTTTTAAGAACAAAAATAAATCATCTTTAATCCATCTAAAACTTGAGAGCACATAAAACACTATGGGTCTTTATTTTGATCATAACCTCCGCTAAAGATTAAGCTAGCTTTTAGATAATTTCAGATTTGTATTTTAAGAGAGCACTAGCTTTAACATGCATAGCACAAGTACAAAGATAAACAAAGCGGCAATTATAATCATATATTATCATGGCACAAACTTTTGTAACTTTACCAAAGGTAAAAACTAGGTGGTGACTTTATTCAGGATGAAAATAAATACTAACACACATGCTGAAAATAAACTAACACACATGCTGAAATTTAAATAAGAACTGGAAACACTACGCAAACACGAACAAATATAAGTTGAAAATTAAAGAAAAAGGGGTAAAGGAAAGATAACTAAAGCTACTCCTCTCTCTAATCTTCCGTCGGTGGTTGATGTTGATAGTCTTGGTTGTTGCACCCTTGCTCATAATAGGATTGCACTACTCCTCCTATGAATTGTCCGACAGTGCTAGGTCAAGGTGTCCAAGCACATAAGCGATGTTTGCATTTCCTTGACCTATTTGGTTTACATTGATTAGGATGGCTGCAATATTTTGCATGTCCCTCGCAATGTATCCTCCAATGATGGCCACACTTTTTATTGTGGTTGAGGAAGATGTGCATATGGCTCCACAAAGGCTACGTTGGATACCGCAAAATTTGGTGGGTGCATGATTGCACCACTCCCCCATGCTTGCATTGGTACATCACCGTAGTAACTCGGCGGCGCTGGGGTTCCTCCAAATGGTGGGACATAATTTTGTTGCGCACCTCCTTCTTGGGCCGTGGAAAAACCTTCTCCTATAATCTTCCCTCTTTTTTTCTTTTTTCTTTTTTTTGCGCCGGCACAAGAAGTCATTCCTCTAACTAATCTTTCTTCCCTTCAAGAAAAAGTCTTAACCTTCCTTCTGAAAGGGGCAAATTCACCTTGGCCACTTTGAAGCCTCCTCTCTCATCTTCACTTATATATTTTCCTTTCTTCATATACTCAAATCCTAGGGAGGTCCCGGGTAGGAGATGCTTCGGGTTCCTCGTAATACCCCGTTTCAAAGAGATAGCCAACATGGAGAGGTAACGCCCCGAACCAATATCTCCCGAACCCGATGTTGCTTCACAACACCACCGGTTGATCATGAGGTGAGTGGGGTCAATTGGCTGCCTGGCAATCAAAGCCGAGTAAAGCCAATTCAACTCTGTGTTGGTTATCTTTGTCTCTCTCATTCCCCAAAAATCCACTTGCACATCAAAGTGACATACTTGGGTGATGGGGTCCGGATACCATTTCTTTGTTGATGGGCTCCTCCCGCGATCACACTAAAAAAACCTTCTGATGTGCCTCCATGCACATACACTTGTTCCGGGGCTCCCTTTTGAAAACCAAGCCATTCCCTAATATACTCATAGGGAACCATTTGTTCAACTCCTTCCAAACGGAATGAGAAACTCGGCACTCCTTCATCAAGGATATGCGCCATGGTCAAGAGAAATTTCCAAGGCGAATCCCTTGTGGGTGTTTACCGACACTCTGTTGGAGAATTGCACCCAACCTCGTTGTTCCGTATGAAAACCAAATATGTGGAGAGCTTGGTCGTCGAAGTCGACGTTCGCTACAAGCCTCTACTCAAGGCGAGTGAGCTTCTCCTCTTCCTCCTCCATCGCGATGATACCCATTGGAATACCGCAGAGCGTATGGAGGTGGAGCGGATGACCGTGTCGAGTGGCGAGATCGGACGGGCAGCTCCTCCGTACATCCTTGAGGTTCGGTGAACCTTATAGAACGAGCTTCGTGTGGCCCTCATCCCACCGAGCAGAAGAGTATCATTCCTCCTCAGTGGCGCCGTGTCCTCCTCCATACTCCGAGGAGACTCAGAAACCGAGTGCCTCCTCGAAGAGGTTGTCGATGATGGGTTGGACGACAATGATCCCTTCTTCTTGGTGCAAAGACTTGTAGTTTGCTTCCGTGGTTGCAGCACTCTCTCCCTCACAAATAAATATCAGGGGTTTTCAACTGGTAACAAGGTACACAAATATTATTTTGGAGTATGGGCTTTGAGTGGATTAAGGATGTGATTTGTTGCACGAAACAAGCGGGGTGGATGGCTAAGTCTAAGGTGGTTATTGTCGTATGGACCTCCCTGGGCCCGCCACCTCGGTGGGTACCAGGACCGACTACTCGGTGGGCCCCTGAGACTACCCGGCTTGCGCTACACGGCACCTGAAGGCGTGGAGCACAAGGACTGTAGAGGAGGAGTACTCGGTTAGGAAGCTGTACATGTCCTGCACTGTATGGAAGACTCCTAGACGTACCCGACTAGTACCCTCTCCCTACTCCAACTTGTAACCCTGCCTCCCGGACTATATAAGGCGAGGCAGGGACCGTTCTCTAGGGACACAAGACATCTCATACAACCCACGGCGCACTATTGCACCATCTTGGAATCATACCCAATCAATCCAGAGCTATGCAGCATAGAGGACGTAGGGTATTACGCACCTCGCGGCCCGAACCTGTCTAAATTGTGTGCCACGTGTCTTTTCCTTCGAGTTACCGATCTCGGCGAGGCCACATTCATCTACTTCGGGTACTCCCCTTAGTAGGTTGCCGGTCTAAAACACCGACAGCTGGCGCGCCAGGTAGGGGTTCTCGCCCGAGATCACATGGCGAACTCGACGACTTCCATCTACTTCAAGCCAATCGTCGCCTTCAACCGCGGCGACACCTTCGTGTTCGGCGCCTGGGTCTGCACTGCTGACGGCGCGGGCTCCTTCCAGCGCCACCTAACCATGCAGCCCAACCCGAGGACCAGCTTCGTGACACTTCCCGAAGTTGTCACAGGCGAACTCGCCGGCAAGTTCGGCGAAATTTCGCTCTTCAACCACCACGCTGACTTCGAGCTCGAGTCCGCTTCCAACTCGAACTCGACGTCTCCATGGGCCATCGCTTCCGAGCTGGCTACTCAGCCATCGCAAGCGGTCCCCTCACCCCGTGAGCGCTCCGCGCGTGGCCCCCTCACCCTCAGCCGGGCCCGCACGGGGGCTCCCTCTTTGCGCCGGGCCGGCAAGGAGCCCATACCCGAGTACAACTCGGACTCCGACGCCGCCCCCGGCCACGCCCCGGACTCCAACCCTCTCTCGTGACAACAGCCAATCCTCCACAACCTGACAACAGCAACCGCGAGGTCGTCCCCCACCGCGCTCCGGCCAGCGGAGGCGGCAACGACCCCGACGGCGGCGGTAGCGACGACGGGAGCTCCAACCACGGAGCCAACAAGAGGGCCGGCGGCGGCGGCGGTCGCGGCGGCCGAGGCCACGCGAACGACCACGCATCCGGCGCCTCACGGGCGCGGCTACGACGCCGGCGAGAAGATTGAGGAGCCGCGGCGGAAGAAGTCGACCACGCGGGCGACGGCGACGGCTTCCCCGCCTTCTCACCTCGACTTCGCAACTTGCTCCTCCCCGACAAGTTCAAGCCTTTGGGGATCACCAAGTACGATGCGAAGCGGGACCCCATCCGGTGGCTCGGGTGCTACGCCCTCTCCATCAAGAACGGCGGCGGCAACAACGACACCAAGTGCCTCTACTTCCCCCTTACGCTCGGACCAAGCTCCACTCACATGGCTCGAGTCGGCCCGGACAAGCACTCGATCGACAAGTGGGACCAGTGAAGGAGCAGCTTCACTAGTAACTTCGCGGGCGCCATGGGCCGATCGGGTACTCGCATGGACCCGGCCATGGTCAAGCGAGAACAAGGCGAGACCCTCCGCAAGTACATGTGCCGCTTTTTCGACAAGCGCGCTACCGTCGTCGACGTCACCGAGAAGGAGGTCATCGACCTTTTCCAAGACGGCCTCTATCACCGCCGCACCTTCGAAGACTTCGGTCGTCGCCGCCCCAGGTCCATCCCCCACCTCAAGGACATGATCACGTCCTGGGCGGATGAAGAAGTCAAGGCCAACGCCAAGTACGACACCATCCGTGGCAAGACCAAGCAGAACCAGGGCGGCGGCGATGGCAGCAACGCG
This sequence comes from Cenchrus americanus, assembly GCA_947561735.1. NCBI lineage: Eukaryota > Viridiplantae > Streptophyta > Magnoliopsida > Poales > Poaceae > Cenchrus > Cenchrus americanus. The sequence goes on from OX387240.1 coordinate 143,108,650, forward strand.
AACCAAGGCGGTTGCAACAACAACAACTACTACTACTACTCGGGTCCCAACCGCAAGCGCAAGCCAGACAACACTGTCGCGGCTATCCAGCGCCCTGCGAAAGGGAACTCGAAGAAGAACTCCGGCGGTTTCAAAGACCTGCTGAAGGAGAAGTGCCCGTGGCATCCAAACGGCAACCACACCACCGAACAGTGCTACCAACTCATGCATGCACCCAAGGATACGCCGCAGCCACCGCACCCTCATGACCTCAAGGGCAAGAAGAAGGACAGCGACAACAACGACTTCCGGGAGCCCGACAAGACCGTCAACGTCCTCTTCGGTGGATTGCCCGGCGGCGGGAGCGAAGGCTACCCGACGTGAAGTCATGTCCATTGAGCCAGCGGTCCCGACCCCTCTCAGGTGGTCGGAGGTACGTATCACCTTCTCCCACGCGAATCAATGGACTAGCTTCTCCGAACCAGGACGGTTCCCCCTCGTCCTGAAGCCGGTGGTCGCGGGCTCCAAACTCAACAAGGTGCTTATCAACGGTGGAAGCGGGCTCAACGTCCTTTTCACTAAGACCTTGAAGAAAATGAAGCTCGACATCACCCACATGCTCACCAAGAGCAACACGCCCTTCTACGGCATCGTCCCCGGCAACGCGGCTATTCCACTGGGCTCAGTGGTCTTGCCAGTTACCTTCGGGGCATCTCGGGACAACTACCGTACCGAGTACATCAAGTTCGAGGTCGCGGACTTCGAGACTTCCTACCATGCCATCCTCGGCAGACCGGCCATCGCCAAGTTCATGGCGGTGCCCCACTACACCTACTTGGTACTCAAAATGTCGAGCCCATCTGGTGTACTCTCCCTTCAAGGGGACTTGAAGATCTCTCACGACTGCGACACAGAAGCCGTGGAGATCGCCTCTACGAACCAAGTACCCAACGCGATGATGGAGGTCTACGCCGCGTCGAAGAAGCTTGCTATAAGTGAACTCGACATCCCGCAGAGAGTCGACGGTGCCAACAAGCCTCGGCCACCGAGGAGGTACTCGTCAAGACGATCGACCTCGGAACGAGTGACCCCGGCAAGACCACCACCATCGGGGCTGGTCTCGACCCCAAATAGGAAGACGCGCTCATCGGCTTCCTTTGGTCTAACCGCGACATCTTCGCGTGGAAGCCGACGGACATGCCGGGAGTGCCCGGGGAGCCGATCGAGCACGCCTCAACGTCGATCCTAAGGCCACCCCCAAGCGACAACACCTCCGACGCTTTACCGACGACGGACGGGACGCCATCAAGAAGGAACTCGCCAAACTACTCACGGTGGCTTCATCGGAGAAGTCTTCCATCGTGAGTGGCTCGCCAACCCCATCCTCGTCCGCAAGAAGAACTCGAACGAGTGGAGGATGTGCGTCGACTACACCGACCTCAACAAGCACTCGCCCCCAAGGACGCCTTCGGGTTGCCGCGGATTGATCAAGTCATCGACTCCACGGCGGGGCCGCGACTCCTGCTCGCTTCCTCGACCGCTACTCCGGGTACCACCAGATCGCGATCAAGGAAGAAGACCAGGAGAAGACCGCGTTCATCACCCCGTTTGGCGCGTACTGCTACACGACCATGTCCTTCGGGCTGAAGAACGCCGGTGCCACCTACCAACGAGCTATCCAGGCTTGCTTCAAAAGGCAACTCAACAAGAACGTCGAAGCCTACGTGGATGATGTGGTCGTCAAGACTAGAAACTCCAGTACCCTCATCGACGACCTTGAAGAGACTTTCGCATCACTGCGCGAGTACTGTCGGGGACAGCCCTAGGGGTCCCCTTTAACAACTGGGGAATCCCCACTTAAAACCTGCAACAAAGCCAAACACACTTTGTCTAACCATGTAGGATACGGCCCACGCTGCAAGGACCTCAACGGCCCACCAGGGCGGCCCTCTTAAAGATCCCCTCGAACAGGCTTTGCCTCGCTCGAGGGTGCGCGCCTCCCTCGGGCAGGCTCCGTCCCGTTCGAGGGGGTGCGCTCCCCCTCGAGCGGGCTCCGCCCCGCTCGAGGGCCCCCTCCCCCTCGAGCGAGGCTCCGCCACGCTCGAGGGTCCGCCCCGCCCTCGACCGGGGTCCGACTCGCTCGAGGGCGCCCCGCTCGCGTGTGCCCCGCCCCCCGTACACGGGCATTTAACGCCCGGCACCGGCGGGACAGCCGCCATCATGCGCCGGGGGCTCGCGCCCCCGGTGCCGCCGCACAAACTCCCAAGGAGGGAGCCCATCCCCATCACTGTGGGGAGGGACCGTGCGCGCGGCGGCGTGTCGGTCCCGTGACGCCGTGCGCCCGCTCCAAGATGCGGCTAACGCGCCGAGCCCTCGAAGGGGGGCCGGCTTCACCCTCGATTTGCTTTCTTGTGACCCTATAGGGTTAGGTGGAGGCGCTAGGCGGAAGGAACGCCATCCCTGCCACTTTTACGGCATGGCGGCCGTCCCCGCGCATGCGGTGCACGCCCGGCGCCGTAGCAACAACTCCAGTACGGTGAAGCGTATTGGAACGGGACGCCGTTTTACCTACTCCTGTACTCCGTACGGGCCAACGTCAGCAGCTCCCTCGAGCCCGTCAGAAGGCATCACAGCCATCCGCCGCCCTCCTACCCTCAAACCGCCACTGTTCGGGTACAAGATAGGCCATGATGGCCGGATCGCTGCAAGGATCGTCCGGACGGCCGCCCACTCTACAGCATAGCACGCCACGCCCCTTCACATAGCTAGATAGCGCGGCGTGCATGTGATTCGCTCCCTCGTTGATCTATAAAAGGGGGACAAACCCTCCCTGCTGCGGGGAGGAGGACGAAGGGAACACAGACACAACACAACTGGAGACGAGCTGCGCCACGCACTTGTTCTCCAATTCTCCCACAACATCTTCAGCCGTCACACTAGGGACTTGGAAGCCGAGGCTTCCTCTCCCGCCTTGCTTGTAGCACCCCACTACGGGCACCCCCGGTGCTAAGTAATATAGTGCCTTGAGCACGCCACCGCCGGACGTACGGCCCCCTCGGCCGAACCGGGATAAAAACTTTGTGTCACTTGTTACTTAGCATCGACTATTGAGGGATAGACCACGGCGCTTATTACTAGTTAGTGTCGGGACCACATTCCGCACCGACAGTTGGCGCCCACCGTGGGGCAATCTGAGCGCCTAAGGTCAATCCGTCAACTCCATCCATGGTGATCCGCACCGAGTACCGTGGTACACGCTACGCATGGGCAACTCGGACCCCCTCCCCGCCGGGTTCGAAATCCGGTTTGGGGGCACGAACTTTCGGGCTACGGGGAAAAGGCTACCTCATGCGCCTCACCAACCGTGAGGAGCTCCGCGCGCGGCGCCGGGCCGGGCTCGCTCCGATCCCCCGCCGCACGCACCACCACGGCGCGGACGCCCGCGGGAGCGGACGCCGCAGCCCGTCGACGCCACGACGCCGCCGCCGCTGCGGGGTGCGTTCGCGCCGCGCGCGGTCGAACGACGGCAAGTCGAGCGCGCCGCCTCTCAACACGACGCGCCCACCACCACGACGACCGCCACCACCCCGGCGGGACGGGCGCGCGGTCTCGGGACCGCGCATCCCCATTGGGTTGCGTGGGGCCACGTCGGCCTACAACAACAACGTCAACACCATGATGCGCGGGGTCTCGCTCGGCCGTCACGTCTTCGTCTCCGGGGATCCCGGCGCCTCGGTGGGCGACGAGTCGCCCCCAGGGCTCCCTCGACGCGTTGCCGCCCGCCAACCGCCACGGGTACGCGAGAACGGGACTTCTCCGGCGTGCCGGGACCCGGTCATGTTCGGGCGTTTCCCTTGACGCTACGGACCTGCGGTTCGGCCCGCTCCGACGACTCCCGGCACGGGAGCTACGACCCCGCGCGGGAGTGCTACGCCGTCATCACCAACGACCGGCCAATGCCGGCCGGCGCGGTGGGCGCCGGAGACGGGGAGATCACGCCGCCCCGGGGATCGCCGATGCCGACGCGCGGCCGGCCCAAGCCCGCGAGCTCGAGGCCAGGCCGGCGGAGGAGTACGGACGGTGCGGGCGCTCCGCGCCTCGATGGCTGGGGAAGCCTCCGCTCGCGGCGAACGCGTGCGGGAGCTGGGCAGACAGGCCCGCGACCGCATCAACGCCGACAACCCCCGACATGCTGTCGCGGGCAAGTCAGAAGCTCGTTGCCGCCGCAACGCTGCTACGGGCCATGCCGGCACCCTCGACTCCCCGAGGCACGAGACCCGCACCGCGAGGTGCGATTCTCATCGAGCAAGCGGCCGTCCGGCGGCCGAGAGCTCGACGTCGCGCATCCGCCAACAAGGGGATGCGCGGGGTGACGGGGCCGCACAAGGGGGCGAACCCTCGGTCCACGCAGGAGGAGCGGCGGAGCGTCCCACCAACTCAGGACGCGCACCAGCCAGGAAACGGCTCCTTGACACGCGCAGAGCTCTGGACGGTGATGCTCGCAACGTCATCAACGCCCGCCGCACGAGCAAGGCGGACGCGCGAGCGGCGGTGGGCTACCACCCTCGACGGGGCGGACGCTACGACGGCGGTGAGGACCGCTCCTCGACACCGGAGCCCCCGGGACCCGTGTGTTCGGCCGGGAGATCCGCACGGCGGCCTTCCCCCGGCGCTTCCGCCGGCCCTCCGAAGGACCGATACGGCGAACCGGAGAGGGGGGGGGAGTGAATGGGAGCCGATAAAAATTCTTCTCGAAGGAGATTAAAACTCCAACAAGACGAACGCGGCTTTCAACACACGTTTCCGACTCACTACCAAGGTTGGTTTAGCCCACGTAGCCACCGGAGTGCCACCGGACCTAGGAACCAACTCACAACCTTCGACCCGAGAAACGCGGCGGAAAAACCAAACCTCGAGTCTACGGACCCACACCGCTCGGACCGGTGAGCACCACCGGTCGACCGGTCCCCGCCGGTGAAACCGAGCAACTTTCACTAAGTGGCTCTACACCGGTCGACCGGTGAGACACACCGGTCGGACCGATGGCACCGAAAGCCCCCCAAGACACCAAACAGGCCAACCGACCACCAAACGGACCCAAACTCGAAACAACAGCAACACGGGACAACAACGAACACACCAAGACGTTCACCCGAGCAAAATCCCACAAGGGCTTGCACCGGTCAGACCGGTCAAGAGCACCGGTCAGACCGGTGTAGCCTGGGCAGCTCGGGATGAACAGCACCCGCGGGTCAACTCCCTCAAATCCAAATCTCGATCTCCCGAATCGCTCCACGGACTTGAACAAGACTTTGGGGATATCATGAACACCTCATGAGGAGTTCATAGCCAAGTTTAATCCCACCAAAACTCGTCCAAAAAGGAGGAATCGAAGAAATCCCGCCGAAAGCACTTCCAACCCAAGAACTCAAGAAACCCCAAAATCGAGCACCTTTTCTCACGGATTTGGGAGGGGAATCACAACCCAAAGAACCACGAAGGGTTCCCACAAATTTCCCCCATCAAATCCCCAAGAGAAAAGCCCCGAAAACACCCCAAAGAAATCACGAAGAGAGGGCTCCGAAAATCACCACCAAGAACAACCGGGGAAAACACATCCAAACCTTGAGGAACCACGCCGAATCATCTATACACGAAACAAAGGTTCGTACAAGGTCTAGCAAGCCGCCCGATCATCCATCCCTCTCTACAAGATCTCTCCGTGAAGCTCTCTTGCTAGTCCTAGAGAAAACCTAAGGAAAATAGGTGGAAAATAGGAAAACTAATGAGCTAGGGTTCCAAGAGTTGGCTGCCATCCTCTCACCTCTTGGGTTATATGGAGGCAACCGAATGTCTAAAATGCCCTTCTCTACTGACTAGGGATACAAGCCCCTCAAGGGCGGATTTGGAATTCTTGATGTCTTCACCATCGGACGGATGCCCGGCGACCGCACCCTGCGTAGCCTCGACGCAAGCCATGCGATCCCGACGCGTGTCCTCCGCTTCGAAGATTCCGGACTGCGTCGTCGCACACCGGTCAGACCGGTGCTCCTCACCGGTCGGGCCCCGGTCCCCACCGGTCAGACCGGTCAGACCCACCGGTCAGACCGGTCTGGTGCTTCTCGCACCTCCGTCTTCGGTTCTCCGGTCTTGGCTTTGTGGATCAACCAAGGAACCCGGTGGTTTTCGGTGAACCACCGGAAACCCCCGCGAACTCGGTGTAGCCTCCGCCAATCTCCACTCATGACTTGGCTCCCACGTAGTCCCGGCTCGACCTTGGTTTTGAGGCTCAACCAAGAAACCGTCCACGACTTCATCTTGTTGTTCATGCCACCATGCGGCCCGCACTTGACCCCGCCGGCCACCGGGTCTCTCGAACGAAGCCTACTTGTCTTCTCCACACCCGGAGACCTCACCGGCAACGACCTTTTGCGCTTGTTCTTCACCCGCACCAACACGAGTCAAGCCGCAACCTCGCACCCGCAATACTTAGCCAAGAATCGGTCCACACAACGTTGTCAATCACTCATCACACAAGGAAGCGACCATCCACCGGTCCTCGAACCACACATGGTCCTCAATCTCCCCCTTGATGAGTGCATTGACAACACCCACACGAAAGTAACAAGAGAGAAAAGAAAAAGAAAAAGAAACGAACAAAAAGAAACTCCAACAAGCGATCGAAAGCCAAACAAAGGCAAAGAGCAAGATCACTTGAAGGAAACAAGTCTCGGACCCCTTAGGCAAGGGCAACGGCTCGACACATCCGAGACAAAGCAAAGCTCAAGCAAAGAGCACAAACCACCGAAACACAGCTCGAAAACTCTCAAAGAGCTCCCCCTGCACACATGCAAACTCCCACTGAACCAATGCAACTCCCCCTGGACGAATGCATGCAAGACACCACTTGAAACAGGGCAGCTGCAACAAAACAGCCCTGACCGGTCGACCGGTCCACACCACCGGTCGGACCGGTGAGCAACATGTATACGAACCGGCACTCACACCGGTCGGACCGGTGACCACGACCGGTCGGACCGGTGCACAACGAGCCCGAAAATGGCTCGAAACCACTGAAAACCTTCTAAACACGTCCAGCAAGCCATTTCAAGCTCAAACTTCTCCCCCTTGTTGGCAATGCATGAATCAAGCCAAAAATGCAAAACTTTCAACCTAGAGCTTCTCAAATATACAAAATTCAACATAGGATGCTACACATGTCCAAATGAGCAAGTTAGGTACTCTACGGCTTCGTATCGATCTCAACTACATGATCACCAAGTTTCACAACCATTGGACAAAGCTAAGATGGATTTTGGCAATTTTGCGAAAAACTTGCCTCTCATGAGCAAAGTCCTAAACATGATCAAAGCATATCAAAATGGCAAAGCCACACAAACTTCATGCTAGGACAGCTATTCTAACCATAAGACCATCACAAACACCCACAAGCGACCATGTGCCTACTTCTATGTATGAGACTTCTCATTGGTAGGCATCATGCAACGGTTTAGCACCCAAAGCAAATTAAATTCAGCACATATGACATGGGAGCATATATTCCAAGCATTTTTCATTTCATTTTCAGATTTGTAAATGGTACATGAAATGTCTTTGCGACAAAAAGGAACTTATGCTCCTCCGCAAGATAAATCAAGAGGGCTAAACATTCATGATGGCAAATGAGCCTTTGGCCCCATATGATCAATAAACTAGCCATCCAACCACAAATTAAGCATAGCAAGGCCACAAAAACATGTCAAGAGCATGTAAAGGCATTTACACATGAGAGAGCATACATGTGACATTTTTCAAAAGCATAGCTATCAACCATGGATTATTCATCAAGATCATCAAGAGCTAAGCCAAACTAACCATATCATACCAAATAAGCTCACAAAGACATATATCTCATTCCATGGTGAACAATGTATATGAGAGAAGCTTTTCCTAACCAATGCATATGATACAAAATGCATGCAATCTAAGATACAAGGATGCCTATACATCATGTTACATATGCCATGCCAAATGCAAGAAATGCACAAAGGAAAGCTATACATATGCTACAAACCGGCTCCTCGAGGGGAGGCAAAACGGGCTCGACACCACCGGCAAAAGAGAGCTCCCACACACCCAACTCAAGAAATCAAACACACACCAAGTGCCCCCCGCAAACGAGTGAAAGTTGCTTGATCTAGGGGTTTGGTGAAAATATCGGCTAGTTGGTCATGTGTGGGTACATGGATCAAAGCTATCTTTCCTTTCTCGACGTTGTCTCTCAGAAAATGATACCTCACTTCTATGTGCTTGGTTTTGGAATGGAGCACTGGATTCTTTGCAACGCTTATGGCACTGGTGCTATCACATTGAAGTGGGACATGGGTATACTCCTCACCAAAGTCACTCATGGTGTAGGTGATCCAAAGGAGCTGAGAGCAACAACTAGCGAGCGGCAACATACTCGGCCTCGGTCGTGGATTGAGCAACACTCGACCGCTTGCGGGAAGACCAAGACACCAAAGAAGAACCCAAAAGCGGCAAGTCCCGGAAGTGGACTTCCTATCCAACCGACACCGGCAAAATCCGCGTACGAAAAACCATGAAGCGCCAAAGAAGAGGACGCGGAGTACCAAAGGCCGAAGTCGGGAGTGTGACGCAAGTACCGAAAATTCTCTTCACCGCTTGCCGATGCGAAGTCCTTGGAGACGCTTGAAAACGAGCGCACAGACACACGAGAACGTATGTCCGACCTCGTCGCCGTCAAGTAGAGGAGTGACCCGATCATGCTCCGGTACTCCTTCTGGTCCACGTGTTCACCTTCCTCGTCCGCATCAAGAGCTGTAGTCGTACTCATCGGCGTCGTCATAGCCTTGGAGTCCTCCATCTTGAACTTCCTCACAATGTCCTTGGTGTACTTAGCCTGGTGCACAAATGTTCCTTCCTTTGATTGCTTGATCTTTAGCCCGAGGAAGAACCGCAACTCACCCATCATGCTCATCTCGAACTCCCTGCTCATATCATCCGCAAACCTCGCAACAAGAGAGTTAGACGAGCCACCAAAGACAATATCATCCACGTACACCCGCACAATCGGGATATCTACGCCTGCCTCGGCAAAAACAAGGTCGATCGACCTTCCCCATCTCAAAGCCTCTCTCAAACAAGAACCCCCTCAACCTGCCATACCAAGCTCTAGGCGCTGCTTCCAACCCATACGGCGCCTTCCTCAACTTGTACACCGGTGGGGGTACTTCTCACTCTCAAACCCCGAGGTCGCCTCACATACACTTCTTCCTCCAACGCACACCATTCGGAAAAGCACTCTTCACATCCATTTGGTGCAACTTGAACCCTTTAGCCACAAAAAAGGCTACAAGGATCCTAATCGCTTCCAAACGGGCTACGGGAGCAAAGGTCTCCTCGTAGTCGATCCCCTCCTTCGACGAACCCTTGAGCAACAAGTCTCGACTTGTTCCTCACAACCTCACCCTTCTCTCCCTCTTTGTTTTTCCACACCCACTTTGTACCAATCGGCTTACACCCCGGGGGAGGGTCAACCAACTCCCACACTCGATTCCTCTCAAAGTTCTCCAACTCCTCATGCATCGAGTTAACCCAATTGTGATCGGATAGTGCGTGTCCAATGTCTTTGGGCTCGAAAGAAGCAACAAACGCAGCATGAGCAAAATGTGAATTGTTTCGAACCCTCGGCCGTGTAGTGCGTTCATTTATGTCGCCGATGATCCTCGAAGGCGGGTGATCCACTTGAACTCGCCGGGAGGTTCTCGCCTCGAAGCTACCTCCCCCTCAACATCGGCTTCTCCTCGTTCTTGATTTGTCGTCGTAGGTGTAGCGAGAGGGTCCATCCATCATTGTAGTCGAAGTAGTGGGTACATGTTCGGCGGGGGCACCGCACCACCATCCTCATCATCACCATGTTCATGCTCCTCCTCCTCGAAAGATCTCCTCGCCAAGCTCATCATCACCTGCACACTCAAAAACAAGGCGACTACGTGGCTCTGTCTCGTCGAAGGTTACCTCGCAAGTCTCCACGATTTGGTTAGTTTCAAGATTGAGCACACGATATGCTCTAGAATGAGATGCATAACCAAAGAAAATGCCATCGACGGACCTAGCCTCAAACTTATCCAACTTCCTGCCTTTCTTCGAGAATGAAACACTTGCAACCAAAGACATGGAAGTGACTCACCTTGGGTGTGCGGCCATGCATCAACTCATAGCACGTCTTCTTCTTGTGCACTGCGAGGTATATCTGTTTGACACATAGCATGCGGTATTCACCGGCTCGGCCCAATACCTCCTCGGAGTCCTATGCTCATCAAGCATCGTCCGAGCCATCTCGCACAAGGTCTGTTCTTCCTTTCCACAACACCATTCGGGGAGGCGTATACGGACTCGAAAACGCGGTGCTCAAGACCCAAGTCATGGCAAAAGGTTTCAAAACGAGAGTTCTCGAATTCCGAGCCATTATCACTACGGATAGCTCGTATGGCATCTCCGTGCCTCTCGTTCCCGAACCTCAAGACTAGATCTCGAACAAAACCAAACGTCTCCCCCTTATCCTCAAGAAAGAACACCCACGCATACCAAGAATAGTCATCCACCACAACAAGGACATACCACTTCCCACCCGCGAGATCGCACACGAGGCGGGCCAACAAGGTCCATATGGAGCGAGCTCGCATGGACGCTCAGTCATCACATCGGTGAGAGGCGGGTGAGAAGAGGCCACCATCTTGGCATGCCTACACGGAGCACAAACCAACTCTTTCTCAAGCCTCAACCGCGGCAATCCTCGGACCAAATTGAGTTTACTCAAGCGAGACAAAAGGTCAAAGCTCAAGTGACCCAACTTCCTATGCCACTTCCACAACTCACTCGAAGAACCGGCCAAGAAACAACGCTCCACACCCGAAGGCGAGAAAAATCGGCACGAAACACTTGACCCTCGGAAACGACCATACGGACAAGGTCCCCTCGAGAGTCCACAATCCGAGAACCACCAGGCCGAAACAACACCTCAAAACCCTCATCCAACAACCGGGACACGAAAGCAAATTGTACCCCGGCGATTGAACAAGAGCAACACGCCTCGAGTGATCTTGTCACTCACTTTTATCTCACCTTCGAAAGCACACGCCCACGCCCATTGTCCCCAAAGGTGATGTACCTCTTCGTCACCACCGGACGAGACTTGAGAACCACCCCCTGTCTCCGGTCATATGCCTCGAACAACCGGAGTCAATCAACCAAATGTTCTTCAAGTCTCCCACTGAAAAATCAAAAATAGGCACGTGAGCAAGCAAACGACTCGATTGCGGGGGTTAGTACCAAAGGAGGAAAACCGGTCTGAGCCATTTGCTCGAAAGTAGGGTTAGCACCAACCAAAGCATCTCTCCTACCAAAGCTACCTCCACAAACACCACCACGGTAACCACCCTGAGGGAACCACCCCTCTCTGCCTGGAGGAGGACCAAATCCACGCAAGAAGCCCGTGGAACGTCCTTCCTCTCCACTCAACACCACGACTCCTCCAATCCTCGTATTGAGCACGAGGAGGAGAACGCCTAGCAAACTGACCACCTGCACCCTTTCCAGCCCAACCACCGAAACAACCCTCGGACTGTACGAGCTCGAAACCCGAACATCCGTCCGTCCGGGCCCGCACCGGTCCGACCGGTGCCCCACACCGGTCGGCCGGTGTGACTGGGCGGCGAGCACCTTCCCTGACCTTCTTTTCTCCCCAAGCCCGAACCGTCCTCACAATCGCCTTGCCCCCGGGCATCCGCATACGAGGCTCAAGTACACCATTGGAAGGGTGGTACTTGTCCTTGTTAGCCCACTCCTTCTCCATTCTCTCCTCTCGCTTCCTCTTGAAGCAAAACTCCTCCTTATGGCCATCTCACCCACAATAGCCACAATGGAACCTCACAAGCTTAGGCTTTGGCTTGGGATGTGGTACTCACTTGGTTTCTCTCCACTCAAACCCTCCACCGGTTTCTCACCACTAGCCTTCTCACTCTCCTTCCCAAAGAACACTTTCCCCGAAGTGCTCACAAACTTGATAGGCTTTTGTAGATCATTTGTGGGTGTAGGAAACACGGGTGGAGCCGGGGTTGTGTCTAGTCGGTTCCTTAGATGGTTAGGTTTTGGTGGGAAATCATTCTTGTGGTGGGTTTTTGGTGGCTCCGGGATATTCTCTCCACTTCCCTCACCAACCTTGTTTGCCCCAAGCCCCTCACCATCTTGCCTCTTAAAGGCCTCGATCATCATCCTCAACTGAGGCTCATGACCGGACAACCAACCCATCAACTTCCTCAAATCATCATTCTCATCCTGCAAACGATCAACATAATGTGCAAGCTCCAAATTTTTCAATGCATGCATTTCACAGGTAGAGCAAGATGTAGGCATGGGTTCCTTCAATTTAGCCTCGAGCGAACTAGTGTAAGCATGCATCTCATCAATCTTAGCATGCAAAACGGGGCAAGAAGTGCAAGCACCTAGCAAAGCGGATCTAGACTTAAGCTCGGCCACTTCAACCCTAAGCACATCTAGTTCCTCACACTTGGAGGCATGCTTGTCCTTAAACAAAGCAAGATCAGCAAGGAATATAGAGCAATCAGCACAATCATTCTCATCAGAAACAATAGGGCTAGCCTTAAGCGAATCAATCTCAAGCTTGCTATCAAGCACCTCGTGTCTCTAGCTCGGCCCACTCTAGTCCTAGCATCCTCGAGTGAAGCCCTAAGCTCTTTTCTCATTTTCTTGGCCTCTCTAAGCATGTCATCACGGTTATCAAGCAAAGAGCCAAGCCTCTCATTCTCCTGGCGCAAGAAGGGAAGTTCATCACGCACCTCGTCGTCGGACTCAGAGTCCGAGTCGCTCTGTGTGCTCTTCTTGCTGCCGGAGCTCAGCGCCATGGTGCAGAAGCCATCTCTCGCGAAGCAGCTCAGCCGCTCAGGTTCTTGGACGACTTCTTGTTCTTGCGGTGATCTCCCTCGTCTTCGGCTGGCTGCTCGAGCTCGAGGTGGAGTACGCGGAACTGGAGTCGACGTCGCTCGCTCCAACCATCGCTCGGGCCTTGCCTCGGCCCTCCTTCTTCCTCGATCGTCGCTCGTCCTTGTACTTGTTCTTGTGCTTGCTCTTGTGGTCGCGCCTCGAACGGTACTTGCCATCGTTCATCCTCGGCTTGTGCTTGTAGCTGTCCTTGTTCTCGGCCTTCTCCGGGCAGTCGGCGATGAAGTGTCCCGGCTTGCCGCACTGGAAGCAAGTCCTCGTGTTCCTCCTCATGTTCACGCGGTTCTCGTGCAGCCTCTCGAACCGCCTCGTCAACAGCGCCAGCTCGTCCTCTCCAAGGTCATCAAACTCCTCATCTGGCATAGACATCAAAGAGGAAAACGAGAACATCCTGGTGGATGGGTTAGAGTTAGTCTTTCCTTTGGGACCACCAACGAGGGCAAGACTATGGGAATCAGTCGGTCCCTCGAGCTTGGCGATCATGCCCCTATCCACCTCGGCCCGACTTGAGGTTCGAGAACGACTCGTTTACCGTCGAGTATCATACCTCTCCGACTCGACTATGGCCTCAAACTTTCCGCCCCATATCGTACGATCCAAAGAGAGTAAGAGCTTGACCGCTCTATCATGATCATCGTACGGGAGCACGTCCACATTGGCCCTCATGTTGTTCACCACCACCGTGAACCTCTCGAAACAAGGCATCGATGGACTCACCGGGGAGATGAGTGAAGTTCTCGTACTCTCTCCGGTAGGTCGCATACAACCGTGCCTAAACACAGGGCGTTCCCAACATGAGCCTCCTTCAACACCGCCCAAATCCTACAAGCCAAGTGCTCGGTGTGCACCCGATCGAACTCGGTCGACACAAAGCACGAAACAAGTAGTCGACCGCCTTATTGTTGGCGTCGAATGCGTCCCTCGACCCTGGAGCAAGGAAATCCATCGGTCCGGACATAGCTTTGTGTCCACCGGGACATCCCAAAACGGATCGACCCTTTCCGCGGAGGAACGCACCCATCCGCTTGCTCCACATCCGGTAGTTCTTGCCATCGAAGTGTGGAGGACCCGAACCCCCGTTCCGGTACGCCATCCTTGGATCTTAGGACCGGTTAGAGTCAACAAAGACCCGAACCGGCTCGATACCACTTGAAGGACCGATACGGCGAACCGGAGGGGGGGGAGTGAATGGGAGCCGATAAAAATTCTTCTCGAAGGAGATTAAAACTCCAACAAGACAAACGCGGCTTCCAACACACGTTTCCGACTCACTACCAAGGTTGGTCAAGCCCACGTAGCCACCGGAGTGCCACCGGACATAGGAACCAACTCACAACCTTCCGACCCGAGAAACGCGGCGGAAAAACCAAACCTCGAGTCTACGGACCCACACGGTCGGACCGGGTGAGCACCACCGGTCGGACCGGTCCCCGCCGGTGAAACCGAGCAACTTTCACTAAGTGGCTCTACACCGGTCGGACCCAGGTGAGACACACCGGTCGGACCGATGGCGGCCGAAAGCCCCCAAGACACCAAACGGGCCAACCGACCACCAAACGGACCCAAACTCGAAACGAGCAGCAACACGGGACAACAACGAACACACCAAGACGTTCACCCGAGCAAAATCCCACAAGGGCTTGCACCGGTCAGACCGGTCAAGAGCACCGGTCGACCGGTGTAGCACAGGCGGCTCGGGATGAACGACACCGCGGGTCAACTCCCCCAAATCCAAATCTCGATCTCCCGAATCGCTCCACGGACTTGAACAAGACTTTGGGGATATCATGAACACCTCATGAGGAGTTCATAGCCAAGTTTAATCCCACCAAAACTCGTCCAAAAAGGAGGAATCGAAGAAATCCCGCCGAAAGCACTTCCAACCCAAGAACTCAAGAAACCCCAAAATCGAGCACCTTTTCTCACGGATTTGGGAGGGGAATCACAACCCAAAGAACCACGAAGGGTTCCCACAAATTTCCCCCATCAAATCCCCAAGAGAAAAGCCCCGAAAACACCCCAAAGAAATCACGAAGAGAGGGCTCCGAAAATCACCACCAAGAACAACGGGGAAAACACATCCAAACCTTGAGGAACCACGCCGAATCATCTATACACGAAACAAAGGTTCGTACAAGGTCTAGCAAGCCGCCCGATCATCCATCCCTCTCTACAAGATCTCTCCAGTGAAGCTCTCTTGCTAGTTTTAGAGAAAACCTAAGGAAAATAGGTGGAAAATAGGAAAACTAATGAGCTAGGGTTCCAAGAGTTGGCTGCCATCCTCTCACCTCTTGGGTTATATGGAGGCAACCGAATGTCTAAAATGCCCTTCTCTATTAACTAGATATACAAGCCCCTCAAGGGCGGATTTGGAATTCTTGATGTCTTCACCATCGGACGGATGCCGGCGGCCGCACCTGCGTAGCCTCGACGCAAGCCATGCGATCCCGACGCGTGTCCTCCGCTTCGAAGATTCCGGACGCGTCGTCGCACACGGTCGGACCGGTGCTCCTCACCGCCGAGCCGGTCCCCACCCGGTTAGACCGGGTCGGACCCACCGGTCAGACCGGTCTGGTGCTGCTGCACCTCCGTCTTCGGTTCTCCGGTCTTGGCTTTGTGGATCAACCAAGGAACCCGGTGGTTTTCGGTGAACCACCGGAAACCCCGCGAACTCGGTGTAGCCTCCGCCAATCTCCACTCATGACTTGGCTCCCACGTAGTCCCGGCTCGACCTTGGTTTTGAGGCTCAACCAAGAAACCGTCCACGACTTCATCTTGCTGTTCATGCCACCATGCGGCCCGCACTTGACCCCGCTGGCCACCGGGTCCCTCGAACGAAGCCTACTTGTCTTCTCCACACCTGGAGGCCTCACCGGCAACGACCTTTCGCGCTTGTTCTTCACCTGCACCAACACGAGTCAAGCCGCAACCTGCACCTGCAATACTTAGCCAAGAATCAGTCCACACAACGTTGTCAATCACTCATCACACAAGGAAGCGACCATCCACCGGTCCTCGAACCACACATGGTCCTCACCCTCGACCATTGTCAAGTACAACGGGGGGACGGATCCCCGCGTGTGGCTCAACGACTACCGCTTGGCTTGCCGGTGGGCGGGGCAACCGGCGAAGAGGTCATCATCCGCAACTTGCCCCTGCACCTCGGCGATGCGGCCCGGACGTGGCTCAAGCACCTGCCCGCCAGCCAGATCCACAACTGGGACGATCTGGTCCGCACGTTCCTGGGAAACTTCCAGGGCACGTACGTGCGCCCTGGGAATTCCTGGGACCTGCGCTCCTGCACTCAGAAGCCCGGCGAGTCGCTGCGGGACTTCATACGGCGCTTCTCCAAGCGGCCGCACGGAGCTCCCCGGCGTGGCGCGATCCGAGATCGTGCATGCCTTCCTCGAGGGCACCACGTGCAAGGACCTCGTACGGGAGCCGGGGACGCAGCCCGCCCGCGGACTCCAACGAGCCGTTCGACATCGCCACCGGCTTCGCCTCGGGGAGAGGAGGCCGTGGGAGCGATCTTCGACGGCAAGAAGGGCAAGCGCTCGGAGGACGCGCCCGTGGAGGGCGACAAGTCCAGGGGAGCCCCACCGCAACGACAAGCGGGGCAAGAAGGGGAAAGAAGCCGCGCCGCGGGCGCGCGAGCGAGGGGCGCGACGGTGGTAATGCCGAGGCCCTCGGCTGTGGGACCGGCTCGATGGGGCCCTCGGCCGGCCCCTCGAGGCTCGGGGGTGTTTGACGACATGTTGAAGAAGCCATGTCCTTATCACAAGACCCCGATGAACCACACCCTTGAGCAATGCGACATGCTCAAGAAGTTCTATGGCCGCGCCGCCGCGAAGGAGGCGAGAGGCCAAGAAAGACGGAGGAGATGGCGACACCGGTGGCTTCCCCCGCCGTGGAAAACGTGTTCCTCATTTTGGGGGGCCAACCGTCGACATGTCGACCCGCCGGCGCAAGAAGGAGCGGCACGAGGTCCTCGCCGCGGAGAAGGCGCCTCCCTCCTTCCTCAATTGGTCGGAGGACGCCATCACCTTCGGCGGGAGGACCATCCGAACCGCGTCCCCAACCGGGCCGATGCCCGGCGGTGGTCGACCCCATCATCGGGAACGCGCGGTTCTCGAAGGTCTTGATGGACGGGGGCAGCAGCCTCAACATCCTCTACTCGCATACGCTGCGCTTGATGGGGATCGGGTTGGACCAGCTGCGGCCCAGCACGAAGCCGTTCCACGGCATCGCGCCCGGCAAGCAGGTCCATCCCCTCGGGCAGATTGACCTGCCGGTTTGGTTTGGCATCGCGAAGAATTTCCGCAAGGAGATCCTCACCTTCGAGGTGGTGGGGTTCAAGGGGGCCTACCACGCTATACTTGGGCAACCCTGTTACGCCAAATTCATGGCGGTCCCCAACTATACATACTTGAAGATGAAGATGCCAGGACCAAACGGCGTCATCACCGTCGGCTCGTCCATCGAGCACGCATTCGACTGCAACGTCGAGTGCGTAGAGCACGCGAGAGGCGCTAGCGGCTGGACGAAGCGGCTCGGTGACCACTTTGGAGAAGATGGTCAACGACGACCTCGACTCCGCCGCCAAGCACACGGCACGTTCGAGGCCGCGGAGCGGAGCCAAGGAGGTCCCCCTCGATCCTTCCGCCCCCAAGGGCAAGGCGTTGAGGGTCGGCTCCACCCTCGACCCCAAATAGGAAGTGGTGCTCGTCGACTTCCTCCGTGCCAACGCCGACATCTTCGCGTGGAGCCCCTCGAATATGCCGGGCATCCCGAGGGAGGTCACCGAGCACTCCCTTGACATCTGCCTCACGCCCGCGCCGTGCAACAACGGCTCCGCCGCTTCGACGAGGAGCGGCGACGGGCAATCGGAGCGGAGCTGCGGAAGCTTCTCGAGGCCGGGTTCATCAAGGAGGTGTTCCACCCAACGTGGCTAGCAAACCCCATGCTTGTAAAGAAAAAGAATGGGAAATGGCGTATGTGTATAGACTACACCAGTCTTAATAAAGCATGTCCTAAAGTTCCTTTTCCTTTGCCACGTATTGACCAAATCGTCGATTCAACGGCTGGGTGTGAATTGCTTTGCTTCCTTGATGCTTACTCCGGATACCATCAAATAAAGATGAAGGAGTCCGACCAGCTCGCGACTTCGTTCATCACGCCGTTCGGGATGTTCTGCTACGTCACGATGCCATTTGGCCTCCGAAACGCGGGTGCAACGTACCCGGCGGCGCATGCGGCATGTTTTCGGAGACCACATCGGGCGGACGGTCGAGGCGTATGTGGATGACATCGTCGTGAAGACCGGAAGGCGGACGACCTGGTTGGTGACCTTGGCATCGCGTTCGGTTGCCTACGGGCCAATGGGGTCAAGTTAAACCCCGAAAAGTGTGTCTTTGGAGTGCCGCGAGGCATGCTCCTGGGATACATTGTCTCCCAACGGGGAATCGAGGCCAACCCCGAAAAGGTTGCGGCCCTCGAACGAATGGGTCCAATCCGGGACCTCAAAGGGGTGCAAAAGGTGCTGGGGTGCCTTGCCGCCTTGAGCCGCTTCATCTCGAGGCTCGGCGAGAAGGGCCTGCCCCTCTATCGCCTCCTCAAGAAACACGAACGCTTCTCCTGGACCGCCGAGGCCCGGACGCGCTTCACAAGCTAAAGGCGTCCTTAGCGCACGCCCCTATTCTCACGCCGCGCGCGGGCGGCGAGCCCCTTCCGGCTCTACGTTGTCGCGACCACCCGGGTGGTCGGCGCGTGATCGTCGTGGAGCGCACGGAGGCGGGGCATGCTTTGCCGTACGGCGGCCGTCTATTACATCGAGCGAGGTCTGTCCGGACACCAAGACGCGCTACCCCCAGGTCCAGAAGTTGCTGTACGCGGTAGTCCTTGCGCGGCGCAAGCTCCGCCACTACTTCGAGGCCCACCCCGTCACGGTGGTCTCCTCTTTCCCGCTGGGGGAGATCATCCGCAACCCCGACGCCGCAGGCAGGATCGCCAAGTGGTCCGTAGAGCTGATGGGCGAGACGCTTGCCTACGCCCCGCGCAAGGCCATCAAGTCTCAAATCTTGGCGGATTTCGTCGGCCGAGTGGACGGATACGCAGGTGCCGCCCCCACGGATCCAAGCGAGTCTTGGACTGCGGTTCTTCGACGGCTCGGTGATGAAAACGAGGGCGGGCGCGGGCACTGCTCTTCGTGTCACCCCTTGGGGAGCACATGCGGTACGCGGTGCGCCTCCACTTCCCCGTGTCTAACAATATGGCGAATACGAGGCCCTCCTCTGTGGCCTCAAAATCGCCATTGAGTTAGGCGTCAAGCGCCTCGACGTGCGGTGGGACTCGCAGCTCGTAATCGATCAAGTCATGAAGAACGCGAGCTGCCATGACGACAAGATGGAGGCCTACTGCAAAGCCGTGCGAGCCCTCGAGGACAAGTTCTACGGCATCGAGCTCAACCATGTGCCCCGCCGGTACAACGAGGAGGCGGATGAGCTGGCCAAGATTGCGTCCGGGCGGATCACCGTTCCCCCGAACGTTTTCGCGCGCGACGTCGCTCAACCCTCGGTCGTCTTCGAGCCCCACCCCTCGAGTCACGCTGAACCCTCGGGGGCTCCCTCGAACCCAACGGGTGCGGAACCCATGGACGAGGACCCCTCGAACGAGGCGTACGTGCTCTCCCTTCTCGAGGGGTATGGCTCCTACGGGAATGACGTGATGGACATCGAGCCAGCTCTGTTAAAACGGAGGCTGGCGTGACAAATACATTGCCCGGATGGCTCGTGAGGAACTCCCCGCGGCCGGGCCGCGGCCGGACGCATCGCCGGGGATGGCCATGTCTTTTGCCCTCGTTGACGGCGAGGCGTACAAGCGCGCCGCCTCGGGCATCCTCGGCGGTGCGTGCCCATTCTCGAAGGGCGCGAACTCCTGCGGGACATCCACGCGGGGTGCGGCCATCATGCGGCGCCTCGTACCCTCGTCGGCAATGCGTTCCGCGAAGGCTTCTTGCGGCCTACCGCGGTTGCGGACGCCCGCGCGAAATCGTACGCACTCCGTGAAGGGTGCCGGTTCTACGCCCGCAAGTCCAACCTACCCGCCCATGCCGTACGGACCATCCCCCGTAACATGGCCATTTGCCTTGTGGGGGGTGGACATCGTTGGGCCCTTGCGGAAGGCGCCGGGGGCTTCACCCAATTGTTGGTCGCAATCGACAAGTTCTCCAAGTGGGTGGAGGTGCGCCCCATCACGAATGCGAGGGCGAGCAGGCGGTAACATTCTTCACCGACATCGTCTACCGCTTTGGAGTGCCGAACTCCATCATCACCGACAATGGGTCCCGGTTCACGGGCGGGAAGTTTTTGGAGTTTTGCGACAAATTCCACATCCGTGTGGATTGGGCGGCGCGTGGCACACCCACGGACCAACGGCGAAGTGGAGCGTGCCAACGACATGATCCTACATGGCCTTAAGCCCGAGAATTTTCGACCGGCTCAACAAATACGGGCGAAAATGGCTCCAAGAGCTACCGGCGGTCGTGTGGGGCCGAGGACAACCCCAAGCGAGCCCGGGTTCACCCCGGTTTTCTAGTCCATGGCGCGGAGGGCGCGTCCTCCCCACGGACTTACGGAATATGGGTCGCCCAAGGTTCGGGAGGCTACGACGAAGATGCTAACCGGCGAGCCGCCGAGGACTCGTTGGACCGGCTAGACCGAAGTACGCCTCGTGGCGTTGATGCACTCGCAAGGTATCCGGCGGTCCCTACGACGTTACCAAGCACGCAAGATACGTCGGAGGGATTTCGGCGAAAGGGGACGTGGTCCTAAGGCTACGCCCAGACAACCGCGGGCGCCACAAGCTATCGCCCCCATGGGAGGGACCCTACGTCGTGGTGAAGGTGCTCAAGCGCGGCACGTACAAGGCGGCCAACGAGGACGGTGAAGAACTCACCAACGCTTGGAACATCCAACGGCCCTAAGTCGCTTCTACCCTTAGCTAGGATTTCCAGAAGTATTTTTTTGTTGTAAAATCACATCGTGCCAACGCCCGAGTTGGTGTCAACTATGTAAATACTCACAAGCCTAATAAAAAGGGCAACTCGGCTTTCCCCTGAAGACCCAAGTTACCCTCGGGGGCTACTACGGGGGGCACCCCCCCCAAAATGGTCCCATTTTTTCGCGCAAAAAACATAACAACACGCGCTAAGTTTGTTTCCTACTTCAACCTCGAGCCACGATTCGAACAGGGCGCAGGCGGCACAGCGGAAGGAGCGTGCGAGCCAGAGATAGCCTGCGCGCGTGGCTATGGCCCTTCTCTCTCGCCTCCAACCCGAGCGGGCCCCCTGCGAAAATCGAACTCCCCTAACTAGAATCTACTCGGGGAAGAAGGAGAAACAAAAAGCGTAATAAACAAGCAACTTCATTTACGGCAACTACTCATGTTCACAAGACAACTTGTTTATTTACAAAGGCCACGAGACGAGGCTACGATACACGTAAACAAAAAATGGGCCTAGCGCCCAGCGCTTTCGAGCGGGGAGGAGCGGCGGCATCGGCGGCGTCGGGAAGAGGAATTCTTCGAAGGCCTCGGCGAGCGCCCCGGCGGCGTCGGCGGCCAGCGCGTCGCGCGTCCCCATGGCCACCTCGTCCTCGACGCCCTCGGGCACGACGTAGCCTTCCGCGGCGCCTCGAGGTTGACCTCGTAGTGGGATCGCACCACTTTCAGGGGCCTCCGGGACGCCTAGGTGCAACGCCGGCGCATCGCTCCGTGACGTGGCCGAAGGGCGCGCGGGCGGGGGCCGGCGGGGCGCGGCTTTGGCCTCGCCCTCCTCGACGACGCGGCGGAGCCTCGAGGGGTGCATCGTCACGCGGCTCCGCGGCTCACCGCTCGGAGGAGTTGTAGGAGGCTGCGGCCGCCTCGGCCGCCCGGCCGGCGTGCCCCCAGGCGATGCGCAAGCACAGAATCACCGAGACGAGAGGTAATCGAGAAAAGAAGCAGCGAACCCCCAAAGAAAAACCAACAAGACAAAGAAGTCAAACGGTGACTCACCCTCGACTTACTTCCTCTCCATCTCGAGGTCGCGGCGCGGCCTCGATCGCCGGCTCGAGGCGGCCCGACGGTCTCGCCTTGCTCGCGGAGGAGGGCCGGCTCTGGGTGGCGTTGCTGATGCGGCCGCGCGCATCATCCCCTCAACCTTGGAGAATGCGGCGTTCGCTCCTCCCGGCGACTTCTCCCGCCCAGCCTCGCGCGCGGCGCGCTCGCGCTCGGCGCGGTCGGGCGTCGCCAGGGCGGCTTGCTCTCGCGGAGCCGCCCCTCGGCCCCTTGGCGGGCGGTGCGCTCTCGCCGGGCGCCGCCCTCGGCGGCGACGAGGGCGCGGCCTTGGCGTCGAGGGCGGCCCTCGGTCGTCGGCCTCCTTGGCCGGCTCCCGACCCGCGCGCCGCTCCTCGGCTGGCGGCTAGCTGCTTTGCGCCCCCTCGAGCGACGTGCGGGAGCTCCGGGTTCGACGCGGGCGGTGGCCACCTCGCGCCCTCCCGGTTGGCGGCCGAGTCCGCGTCTTCTCCCGGTCCGCGCGCGCGTTCCACGAGCGCCTCGTCACGATCGAAGAGGGGGCACGCGGACCGCTCGAGGCTCGAGCGACGCGCGCCGTGTCTGCCTCGAGCTCTCGGGGACTCGTCGGGCCGACGCCAAGGCCGTGCGCCAACCGGCTGTCGAGCGTCCTAAGAGGCGTCCGCAAGCGCGTCGAAAGCGCGCACTTGCTCCGGTGGCGGGCCTCGGCGTTCACCGGTCGGGCGCGTCGTATTTGTCGTGGGCGCGGCCGCTCGGCCTCCTGGCATCCACAGATCAAATCTCGTAAGTGTCGAGAGGCTTGAATGCGGCACACGCAGACGAAAAAGGAAGAGGGACGAGCAGCCATGGCTCACAGGAAGACGAGCCGGCCGGGCGCGTGGACTTGCGGCGCCTCGTTCGGCGCGCGGTTGAGCGTGGCGCCGTGGCTCGGAGCTCGCCCCGAGCTCTGCTCCCCCGGCGTCGGCGAACGCGGGGGAGTCATCGGCGGCCCCCTCCACGCGGCGGGCGGCGGCGTGGGAGGACGAGGCCTCGGCGCCGTGTCCTCGGCCCCCACCACCATGTGACCCTCGTGCCGCCTCCACGAGGGCCCCCTCTGGGGCTCGGGGGGAGTTCGTGGGCCGGGGCGGCGCGGTTCCCACCCCGAGGCGGCGGGGAGTCGTCCGAGCTCCACCACCTCCGCACTAACGTCGTCCGTGCGGGCGCGGGCCTGCGCGCCTGCGGCGCACCTCCACCTGCGCCTCCGCGGCCACGAGCCCCGCCGCGCCGCGGTGGCCGCCCGCCTCCTCCTACGGCCACACCCACGGGGGCGCTCCGCGGTTGCGCCGGCTCCACCTCCTCATGCGGTGGCGGCCACGCGGGCTCCGCCCCCCACGTGCCGCGCGCGGCCGCGTACCCCTCGGCGGCCGCCGCGCATCCCCCCGGCGACCTGGCCGGGCGGCCGCGGCGCTGATCGGCGGCGGGGCCTCGGGCCCCGGCCGGCCTTGCGGCGCGCCGCCGCGCCGGCTTGTCCCCGCGCGCGGCCCCTCGACGAGCGCGCGGGCTGGGGATCGATGCGTCCCGGTCCTCGGCCCCTGGCCGGCGCGAGGAGGGCACGGTTGGCACCGCCTGGCGCGGTGAGCACGAACGGAGGGTTAGAGCACCTCATCATCGACGGACCAAACCAAACGAAGGAGGACGGGGCTCCTTACCTCGCGGAGGAAAAGGCCGCTTCCTTTTCCTCGAGGCCTCCGCGGATGGCGGGCGCGGCGCGGCGCGCCCTTGCCCGCGCCTCCCGACGGCGCCGCCGCCGCGCGCGGCGCGCCCGCCCCGTGCGCGGGCGCGCCGTGCGCCCCCCGAAGCCGCCCGCCGCGCGCGAGGCGCACGCTCGCCCCGCGCGCGGGCGCGCTCGCCGCGCGCCCCCCCCGGCGGCCGACGCGCGCGCGCGCGCGGTGCGGAAGCACGCTCCCGCGCGCGGCACGCCCGCCGCGCGTGCCCCCCGGCGCGCGCGCCTCACGCGCGTGCCGCCCCCGATGACGATTGCCGGCGGCGGGCGGCCGTGCGCCCGCCCCCGGCGGCAGCCGCCCACGACGGCGCGGGCTCGGCCCACGAGGGCGCGGGCCCCACAGTGCGAGGGGCCCTCCCCCTCGGCCTCTTCCTCCTCGTCCTCCTCAGAGACGAGGCTCCCTCGATCCCCGGGGAGGAGGAGCCCCGGCTCCTCGCGCCGCCGTGCTCCGCGGCCCGCCGGTCGCGGCGCGCTTGGCGTCACCTTGCGTGCTCCCTCTTGCGCGCCGCCCCCTCTCTCTTCTGCTCCGTGCGCGCCGCCGGCCCCGGCGCGGGGGTCGGGGGTGGGTGGAACGGACTTGGCGATGTTGAACTCACCGGTACACGCGGGAGCAACAAAGGCGCGTCGGGAGGCAAAGACAACGACCAAAGAACCCAAAACGAAATCGAAAACCACACTCACCGGCGGGCCGCGGTGGGGAGCATCTCGGGGTCCCACGGGGTCCAGGCCGCCGAGGGCATCGGCGGCGTCGGGTGTCGACGGCGCTCGCGCCGGGTGAGCGCATACGGCGGCTCGAGGGCGTCGGGAGCATCCGCGACCTCGCCGGGGTCGACGGGGTTGGCCGCCTCTGTCATCTCGAAGATGCGGAGCGGCCTCTCCATCGAGGCACGACCCGCCTATGGTGGAGGAAGCGAGGGACGCCCATCGCGCTCGGCCCTGCTTCCTCGAGCGCCGGCTTGCGAGCGGCGCAGCCTGGACTCTGCCCCGCGTCCGTCTTCGGGCGGGGACACCCCGTACCCCCGGGAGGGCCTCTCCTTCGGGCTCGGCGGTGTAGGGGGGAAGGCGGGCTCGGCGTTGCGCGGGTAGAACCATCCCCGCTCCCCGGCCGGCGTTGTTCGTCGTCATGGTGCGGGGGGATGTAGACATCCTTGAGGGCGCCCGCGGGGGCGGCGACATCCCGCCGGCGCGCATCGCGCGCGCGGGCCTCGGCTCCGTCGTGGGCTGCGTGATGAGCTCCCCGCGGAAAAGGTGCACCCAGAGAGCTCCCAGTTGCCTGGGATCCCCGGTGCCCTTCCCGGCGCCCACGAAGGTGGCCGCTGCGAGAGATCCGTTGGGGGCGAAGTTATGCGGCTCCACCCGTCAGTGGTAGCACATCGCCCCGCATGAAGGTGCTCGCCCGGCGCGTTCGAAGCCACGCTCGTGGTAGCGGAGGAAGCTCGCCACGTAGCCCTCACGGCGGGTTGGGCTCGTGGTGCGCCGGCGGCGGCACGATCCACTCCGCGGGGCGCCCTTCTTCGTTGGCCGACGGTGGCGGCGGCGACGAAGCCCCTCGCGGGCGGCGGGTCCGCCGTCGACCTCTCCCGGGCGTACGGCTCCGAGGATCTAAGGGGAAGGGGCGGGCGGCGCCATGAGGGGGGACGAGAAGGGATGCGAAGGAGGGGAGGGCAAGGAAACGGGAGAAAAGAGCTCCAACGGCGAGGCCGCGCGGTGGCGGGGGCGGGCGAAGGCGAAGGACGGGGGCCCGAAAGTGGTAAGATGCCAAGGTAAAAAAACCGCCGTCCCCTCACTCCCCCGGTTTATAGGCCGACGGGCGAGCTCTCGGAGCGGGCGCCCGCCGCCGTGCTTGCGAGGAATCTTTCCATCGCGTCGACGGACGGGCCCCACCACGACCCGGCGGCTATAACATGCTCGCGGGCGGGTCATCATTACGGCAAAGACCGGCGGGGCCAGAGGCAAGCCGTCACGTCCGCCTGTCGCGCGCCCCACTACGCGCGCGCGCGGGCGCGCACGCCTAAAGAGGCGCGCCGGCGGCCGCAGAGGCCGCGGCCACGAGCGCGAGGCATTAAATGATTCGGGTCCCTTGCCAAGCAAGGAGAACCCTCGAGCGGGGGCGGACCCCTGGCTCGGGACGAGGGCGGCCCTCGATGAGATATCGGCGTGAGAAGGTCGCCGGGACCTGTTCGATGTAAGAACCCGATCGGCAACCGGGGCACCCATGAGCAATACGTAGTGCTCCACGAGTTGCACCGCCCAAACGCTCTCGTCCACTCCTTTATTGGTCCTTCCACTTGATGCTTCATGTTTTGGGTCATGTCCATGCTCCCTAGCTCCACTTGCTTCACATGCCACCATGAAATTCCTAAAAAGTTGATGCTTGCTGCCCACCATGCTTGTCCTTTGCGTGTGGAATCGGTGAAAGTTGATGAAAGGGAATCCAATGGTGCATGCATGATTACTAGATTGCCTCCATTTAGGTATGTTTAAGGTTAAGCACTCCTCTAATTCGAAATTTAAAATATTTTTCAGAGCCATGCAAGAGCTCAAACATAATTTTAGAGAAGTTTAAACCATTAAAAACAAATATAAGTCGAAAATATTTTTTTATTACCGTCGATTTTGGTCTCACCGTATAGTTTGCCTTCATCTGAGAGCAGATTTTCCTACTTTTGATCATGGGGGCATAGGTTTAGGTTCTAATTTTGGCTAAATAAGAAAGATTTTGAATAAAACAAAA
Organism: Cenchrus americanus; assembly: GCA_947561735.1. Classification (NCBI taxonomy): domain Eukaryota; kingdom Viridiplantae; phylum Streptophyta; class Magnoliopsida; order Poales; family Poaceae; genus Cenchrus; species Cenchrus americanus. The sequence continues at coordinate 143,135,238 of OX387240.1, forward strand.
TTAGAATAGGCTTAAAAAAATTCTTAATCCTAGAGAAACCAAGGATATAGATTTAAACCAACCAAAAGTTTTGATTTCTAGGTTCACGCGAGTCCTACCACGTGCTGAATTTTATTAACACTTGGAACATAAATCGTGGCTCTACTCGTGTGGTTTTAGCATGAAAAATAAGTCAACCTCAGCACCATAATGGGGGTGAAAGGTTGAGTTAGGTTCTGAAATTATTTGGTTGAGGGTTTCTAAAAGAAAAGAATCAAACAAGCACATAGGAGGGTTCAAGTGTGGTTTATGATAAAGCAAACATTCAATCAAGAATTATGTCTCTAATATTGTTCAACCACTTCTAAGTCTAGTGTCTTTGCGTAATAAAACCCAAAACTAAATTATTAAAAAGACTCGAAAACCCCGGAATCTAGTTGTCCTCCCGTAGCTTATTCGACTCTCACGAAACGGTTGCCTCCCGCCTAGCGCTTCGTTTATAGTCCATGGCTAGACTTCTTCACTCGATTTTCCTCGATCAACGCTCTTGCGGCGTCGCAATCTTGGGTACCCACTTTGGCTTAGTCAATTTTTTTGGTCTCCACAGTCGGCTTTGTCCTTTGGTCTTGGACGGATGCAACAATCCTCTTGTGGCTCCTGCGCATTCGAACTCCCATTTCTTCTGGCCGTGGATCTTCATGGTCTCTAGTGTGATCCTTTCATCTCTCCCGAACGAGCTTGGTAGCCTTCGCCGTCTTGGGGCTCGAGTTGTCTCTGATATTCTTCTTCGTTACCATCTGGACGCCCGCAAGTTGTCCCACTTGCGTCTAGCATCTTCACGATGAACACTTCACATGTGGATCTTGCCTTCGTTAGCCTTGCAAGTTGAGCTTCTTTCTCCATCTCCATCTTCTCCATCCTCCTCTCTTAAGTAAACCGATATGCCACTCAAGGAATCCGACTCGTATGCATTCACTTCTCGCAATCATCATGCGATAGTTGAGACTTTGATCTTGAACGGCCTCCCGCGTCTTGAAGGTTTATGATAGGTAGATCAACGATGTCCGGGTGCGCAGCTTCCGTTGGTTGAGGTCGATCTTCCTTGGGACTTGGAGGTGGTGATTCCCTTGGAGATTTCGACGGCCCTTCGACTTCAACTTTTGAATCTAGGTTTCACCCTTTAGCTTGTGTTGCATGTCACCTTTGCCCGTAAAGTTTTCCGGGATCATCCACAAAAAAGCTTGGGTTTCTTTGGAGAGGTAGCCAACCATCTCCCAAGTTAGGGTTAGCAATAAGCAAAGTATGCAAAAACTAGAAAGGAAAAATAAATCTATGAAAACTAGGGTTAGACAAACTAGATTAGATGTATTTTGAGGATGATCAAAATTTAGTAGCAAAAAAATAAAAACAAAAAGAATACCGAAAATTACGAAAAGGCACAAAAACCAAATCTTCGATCACTTGTCACTGCAAGAACGAAGGCTTTAAAAAGGGGCTTGTTGACTAAGCATAATTGTATCAAAGTTCGTTTGTGACTCGCAAGCGTACAAGTCTCCCGTCGTAGTCAAGGGACCCTTCTTCCCTCGAGTGGTGAACCCAAGGTATCGAATCCGTGGAACAAATGTGACGCAAGAGTTGATCTAGTAAAGCTAAGTAACTTCAATCTTTGGTAAAAGAGAAACCCTAATGCATCTAGATAAGAACACAAACAAAGATAAATCTAATCTACTAAAGACCTAGAGAAAACAAAGTAAGATTGTAGATAAACCGATCTAGAGGGATCTGGGTAAGCCTGTTGAAGTTCCAAGCAAGAGAAGAAGTAACAAATCGAATCTTAATAGAAGCCTCTTTAAATCGTGGTTTCCCTGTCCAAACTGAAAACATCCGCCTTTCGGGAGACCCCCGTTCGTCACAACGTATCCCTATTCATGCGGGGAGCTTAGGGCGAGTCAAAAGACAAGTCGAGATTCTTTTCGAAGATCCGCCGTGTACTCCTAGCCACCGCGGCTACAAGAACACCCTATGTAATCTATCGCGCGAATAGAATTGGAATAAGCAAAAGCCGATCGAAAAACGAAATCTTCGAGGAAACACTTGATCGCTAAGAAAAGATTCAACTTGATAATTCAACTATGACAATGATACACACACAAGATCACCACCGGGATCCTTCCTTGATCTTGCTTCTAGCTCCCGGAACTCCGACGTGGTCTTCCATGCAAGGTTCCCACGCTCTGGCTAGTGGAAACCCTACCAACTAGCTCGACCCTCTCCTCTCCGACATGGTGTCCCCCTTCTCCGCTTCTCGCGCTCGAAGACGAAATCTTCTCCTCGTGGTTTCGCCGGGGCTATAAATAGCCCGATCAAGGCCAGGGCAAAGGAGAGCGAATTTGGGCCCAATGGCCCGTCGACGGGACATCGTCGGCCGCCTGGGCTCATTTAGGCCCGCCCGTGGGCTCCTTTGCCCCACGCTTCTGCCTCCCTTTGCTTCCCGGATGTTTCCCCTTCGCATGTAGGTCCATGTCGCTCTGGGCTTCTCTCCGAATTGGACTCAACTCCTTGTCTCGCAAGATTCAAGACTTTTCCGGTCGTGTCCCGGAGTCTCCGTCGTCTTCCTGATCAAGTCCCCGCTTCTTGAGTTAAGTTTGCTTCATTGCATGACTTGTACTCTGGCTTCAAGGTCTTGTCATGAGGTGCTTGATGAACTTATCCCGAAAGTCTCGTATCCAACACAAACCCCCGCATAAAACATTAACCCAAAACCGACATGCACACGTGAACTTGTTATACTACTCAAGTTAGTACCAATGGATAAGGTATAAAACTCATGCCAACACCGAAGGTAAACTCATGGCTAGGTTGACGGATTTTCACCGTCAACACTCACCAACGCTTGGAACATCCAACAGCTACGTCGCTTCTACCCTTAGCTAGGATTTCCAAGTACTTTTTATTGTAAAAACCATATGACCAACGCCCCAGTTGGTAACAACTATGTAAATGCTTCAAGTCTATTAAAGGGCAACTCGCTTTCCCCGAAACCCAAGTTACCCTCATCGCGGGGCACCCCCCAAAACGGTCCCATTTTCGCGCAAAAACAAAAACAACTCACGCGCGCTAAGTTTGTTTTCTACTTCAACTACGAGCAACGCTCCGAACAGTGGCGCAGCGGCCCACGGAAGGAGCCTCGCGAGCGTAGATAGCCTACGCCTGTGGCTATGGCCCTTCTCTCTCGCCTCTTCCAACTCCAAAGAAAGCTCCCGCGAAAATCGAACTCCCTAACTAGAATCTACTTGGGGAGAAGGAGAAACAAAAAGTGTACAAAACAAAAGACTTCATTACGCGTATGTTTACGTCAAAAACAACTTGTTCATTTACAAAGGCCACGGCCGAATACCGATACACACATAAAAATGGGCCTAAGGCCCAGTCACTGTGCGGTGATGAGCCGCGCGTCACCGTCCGGAAGAGGAACTCCCTCGAAGGCCGCCGAGCGACCCGCGGCGTCGGGCCGCGTTGCGTCCACACGCCCATCGCCACCCTCGTCCTCGACACCCTCGGGGACGACGAGTCCTCCCGGCGTGCTCCTCGAAGTCGACCTCGCAAGAGGATCAAAACCACTCCGAGGGCCTCTCGGGACGCCCGTACGCAAAGGCCGCCGCATCCGCCGTGACGTGGCCGCCAAGGGCGCGCAGCGCCGGCCGGGGCCGAGCCGCCGCCCAGGCGCCCGCCCTCCTCCACGCGCTCGGGCAGTCTCGAGGGCCGCACCACGCAGCCCCGCAGCCTCCCCCGCTCTGAGGAGCATAGAAGCCCCGGGCAGCCGCCTCGCCCGTCACCGCGTGCCCCGTAGCGGTGCGCAAGCCCGGAGTCACCAAGACAAGAGAGAAATCGTAAAGGGAGTGCGACCTCAAACAAAAGACCAACCAAACAGTGCCGCGGCCACCACCTTCGACTTCGTTTCTTCTCCCGCCTCGAGGTCGCGCGCACGTCCTCCCGCGCCGACCGCCGCCCGAGGCGCTTGGACGCCTCACCTTGCCCCCGGAGGGCCGCCCTCATTGTTCGCATTTGTGATGTCGAGCACAATCGCCCTCTCGCTCTTGGAGAACGCGTGTTCCGCTCCTCCACGACCTCTCGCGCGCCGCGAGCAACGTGCTCCGCTCCAAACCGCCGACCGGCGTCGACGAGGGCGCGTCTCCGCCGGAGCCGCCCTCGCCCTGGCGCGCGTGTGCTCCCGTCGGCCGCTCCCGCGACGGCGAGCGCCGCACCCCGCGGCCGAGGGCGGCTCTTCAAATCGTCGCGCCTCCTTGGCCCGTCGCTCCGCCCCCGCGCCCGCCCCCCCGCCCGGCGCCGGCCGCGCCGCGCCCCCTCGAGCGACGAGCGAGCTCCCGTTCTCGCCGCGACGTTGGCCACCTCCGCCACCCAATTGCTGCCGTCCGCATCTTTCTCCAGTCCGAGCGCGGCCGCTTGGCCGCCTCATCACGATCGATGAGGGCCGCGCACCCGCCGAGGCCGGGAGCGCGCGCGTCGGTCCCGCCCCGAACTCGTGTGAGTTCGTCGCGCCAGACATGGCCCGCATGCCACCACCTGTCCTGGGTCCCGAGGGCACGCAAGCGCGTCGAAAGCGCCGCACCGCTCCCCGGAAAGCCGGTGAACCCCGCGGCTCACCCGATCGAAGGCATCGTACTTGTCATGGGCGCGCGCTCGAGCTCCCGGCACCCACAAATCGGGAACCCGTAAGCTCCACGATTGGCCGCAGGCAAGACACAAAAACAAGAGATTAAAGAAAACGAGCAACGACGCCCTACCCGGAAGACGCGCCTGCGTGGCCACCATGGACCCTCGCCGCCCTCGTTCCGCCGCACGCGTTGAGCGTGGCGCCGTGGCTCCCGAGCTCTCCCGCAGCCCCGCTCCCCCCGGCGTTCTGGGCAGAACGCAGGGGGATCACCGCCGGCCTCCCTCCACCCGGGCGGGTGGCTCTGCCGTGAGAGGACGAGGCCCGCGCCATGTCCCCGTCCCCCCGCCACCATGTGACCTCGTGCCGCCCTCACGAGGGCTCCCTCTCCCCGGGGCCCTGGGGAACGTGTGGGGAAGCTAGCCCATCGATCCCACCCCGGCGGCGGAGTCGTCATCCCGGACTCCACCACCTCCGCCGGAACCGCCGGCGGCGCCGGCCCTTGCGCCGCCTCCGCCGCGCCTCCACTTGCGCCTCCGTGGCCGCGGCGCTGGACGCCGGCCGGCCGCGGCCACCACCCCTCCCCGCCCGTGGGCCGCCGCGACCACCGCGCGCGCGCGCGGTTGCACCCGCTCTCCGCCCTTCGGGCACGGCGGGGCCACTTCGACCGCGCTCCGTAGGGCAGCCTTCGTGGGCTGCGGCGCCCGCCACGGCCCGCCGCCAGCTCCTCGCGTCCCCACAATGGCCGCGCCGGCCGCTCCTCGGCGACCGCCGCCGCCTACCGGCGGTCGATCCGCCCGCCGAGGCCTCTGGGCCTCGGGGGCCGGGGCTTTGCGAGCTCTCGCCCGCCGCTCGCGCTTTTCCCCGCCCGCGACGCCCTCGACGTGCGCCGCCGGGGGGATGGATGCGTCCGCCCCCGCACCTTGGCCGGTGCGAGGGGAGGCACAAGCAGCACCACCCATCGAAGGACCGACAGGCGGCCTGTGAGAGGGGGGGGAGTGAATGGGAGCCGATAAAAATTCTTCTCGAGGGGAGATTGAAACTCCGACAAGACGAACTAGCTCCTGCCGAACCCCCCGAAATCACACGCTCCGCACTTCTACCTCCCGTTTGGCCAAAACCACGTAGCCACCGGAGTGCTACCGGGTCCTAGGAACAAACTCTACCAAAGAACCACAACACACACGCAAGACCGACAAATAGGAAACAACTCGAAAGCCGCCACAATCCCAGGGGGCGTTAGACCGGGGTATAGGGGGAAGGTTAGACCGCCTCCACCCGGCAACCAAGAAATCCTCCGAAACGCCTCTTCCGAGCACCAATACACACCACGAAGCCACCAACAAGAGACTCGGTCAAGGCCATGCTAGCTACGAAAATCTTGGCGAAAACCAAAACTTCACCCAAGGGCCTAGGGCGTTAGACCGGCTACCCGCGTCTAACCTCCCGTACCCAGCAACGAACTCCAACCAAGAACACCTAGCAACCGCACGAGAACGGCCACCTTCACCCAGATAATTCTCCGATCAAGGCGAACAAACTCACAGGAGAATCCGAAACGAAACTTTGACCTCGAACACCCCCGGCGTGCTAGGACCTTCTCGTAGGCTGCGACCGCCCTTCCGTAAACAACTACGGTCAAACCTCAACTTCCTCGCGCTCGATCTCCCGACTCCACGATTAAAACAAACTTCTGGGGATAGTCAAGCTACCCCCGGGCAACCTCTACCTCAAAGGAATCGACCCGAAACGCTCACAATCAAGAGGAATCGAAGAAATCGCTTCTCTGTGTCAAGAACTCGCCCAACTCGAAAACCACCAAATCGAGTCCGATTCAAAGGGGATTTGGGGGCAAAGTCACCGTACCAAAGAGGCACAAGAACCTCATACGTGACACCCACCAAAACCCCAAGAAATCGTTCTCAAAACACCGAGCCAAAAAGAGCTCCGAAAATCAACATCAAAGAGACGGAAACCACCATGAGGAACCACGCCGAACCTTCTATACATGCCATGAATGGTTCGTACAAGGTCTAGTTTGCCACCCAAACATCCATCCCTCTCTCTAGATCCGCTGATGAAGCTCTCAAACTAGCCTTTCTAAAAAACTAGAGAAAATAGAGAACGAAAATGAAAACCAAATGAGCTAGGGTTCCAAGAGTTGGTCGCCAACCTCTCACCTCTTAAGACATAGCAACCGAATGTCTAAAATGCCCTCTACTAACTAGGGATACAAGCCCTCAAGGGCGGATTTGTAATTCTTGATGTCTTCACCATCGGACGGGATGCCCGCGACCGCACCCCCGCGTAGCCTCGACGCAAACCCGCATCCCCGACGCGTGTCCTCCGCTTCGAAGCTTCTGCCGTCGGCGCTGTGGCTGCCGACCGCCCCCCGGGCTGCTAGGACCTACCAAAGGATTCGACCGCCCAAAGGGGCCGACCGCCCCCTCCCGGGCTGAAACTCGCCCCGGGTGGCCGCACTCCTCGTCGAGTCTTCGCCTCGCTTTTGTGGCTCAACCGAGTGTACTTCGTTCCCGGTTACGTATTGCTGGACATAGCACGGTATTCCCGCCGGGACATCCCAAAGCGGTGCCCCTTTCGCGGAGGAACGCACCCATCAGCTTGCTCCACATCCGGTAGTTCTTGCCATCGAAGTGTGGAGGACTCTTGAACCCCGTTCTGCGTAAAGCGCCATCCTTGGATCTTAGTGGTTAGAGTCAACAAAAGACCCGAGCGGCAGAGCTCGTGCACATGGAAGGGCCAGGTACGGCGAACCGGGAGGGGGGAGTGAATGGGAGGCGATAAAAATTCTTCTCGAAGGAGATTAAAACTCCAACAAGACAAACGCGGCTTCCAACACACGTTTCCGACTCACTACCAAGGTTGGTCAAGCCCACGTAGCCTCTGAGTGCCCTGGACATAGGAACCAACTCACAACCTTGAGCAGAAACGCGGCGGAAAAACCAAACCTCGAGTCTCTGAGACCCACCCCGGTCGAGGCCGGTGAGCCCCACCGGTCGGTCCGGGTCCCCTGTCTTTAGGTGGCCCAGAGCAACTTTCACTAAGTGGCTCTACATAGGGCGTCGGACCAAGGTGAGACACAGCCAGTCGGACGATGGCAGCACGAAAGCCCCCAAGACACCAAACAGGCCAACCGACCACAAACGGACCCAAACTCGAAACGGCGGCAACACGGGACAACAACGAACACACCAAGACGTTCACCCAGAGCAAAATCCCACAAGGGCTTGCACCGATCGGACCGATCAAGAGCACCGGTCGGCCGGTGTAGCACAGGCGACTCGGGATGAACGACACCCACGGAGTCAACTCCCCCAAATCCAAATCTCGATCTCAGAATCGCTCCACGGACTTGAACAAGACTTTGGGGGATATCATGAACACCTCATGAGGAGTTCATAGCCAAGTTTCATCCCACCAAAACTCGTCCAAAAAGGAGGAATCGAAGAAATCCCGCCGAAAGCACTTCCAACCCAAGAACTCAAGAAACCCCAAAATCGAGCACCTTTTCTCACGGATTTGGGAGGGGAGATCACAACCCAAAGAACCACGAAGGGTTCCCACAAATTTCCCCCATCAAATCCCCAAGAGAAAAGCCCCGAAAACACCCAAAGAAATCACGAAGAGAGGGCTCGAAAATCACCACCAAGAACAACCGGGGAAAACACATCCAAACCTTGAGGAACCACGCCGAATCATCTGTACACGAAGCAAAGGTTCGTACAAGGTCTAGCAAGCCGCCCGATCATCCCATCCCTCTCTACAAGATCTCTCCAGTGGAGCTCTCTTGCTAGTTTTAGAGAAAACCTAAGGAAAATAGGTGGAAAATAGGAAAACTAATGAGCTAGGGTTCCAAGGAGTTGGCTGCCATCCTCTCACCTCTTGGGTTATATGGAGGCAACCCGAATGTCTAAAATGCCCTTCTCTATTAACTAGATATACAAGCCCCTCAAGGGCGGATTTGGAATTCTTGATGTCTTCACCATCGGACGGATGCCGGCGACCGCACCTGCGTAGCCTCGACGCAAGCCATGCGATCCCAGACGCGTGTCCTCACTTCGAAGATTCCGGAGCTGCGTCGTCGCACACGGTCGGACGGTGCTCCTCACCGGTCGAGGCCAGGTCCCCACCGGTTAGGCGGGTCGGGCCCTCGGTGGGACCGGTGCGTCGGCACGCACCTCCGTCTTCGGTTCTCCGGTCTTGGCTTTGTGGATCAACCAAGGAACCCGGTGGTTTTACGGTGAACTCACCGGAAACCCACGCGAACTCGGTGTAGCCTCGCCAATCTCCACTCATGACTTGGCTCCCACGTAGTCCCGGCTCGACCTTGGTTTTGAGGCTCAGCAAGAAACGCGTCCACGACTTCATCTTGCTGTTCATGCCACCATGCGGCCCGCACTTCGACCCGGCGGCCACCGGGTCCCTCGAACGAAGCCTACTTGTCTTCTCCACACACGGAGGCCTCACGAAGCAACGACCTTTCGCGCTTGTTCTTCACCTGCTCAAACACGAGTCAAGCCGCGACATCACTGCGATACTTAGCCAAGAATCGGTCCACACAACGTTGTCGATCACTCATCACACAAGGAAGCGACCATCCACCGGTCCTCGAACCACACATGGTCCTCACCCTCGACCATTGTCAAGTACAACGGGGGACGGATCCCCGCGTGTGGCTCCGCGACTACCGCTTGGCATGCCAGCTGGGCGGGGCCACCAGCGACGAGGTCATCATCCGCAACTTGCCCCTGCACCTCGGCGATTCAGCTCGGACATGGCTCGAGCACCTGCCCGCCAGCCAGATCCACAACTGGGACGATCTGGTCCGCACGTTCGTGGGCAACTTCCAGGGCACGTACGTGCGCCACCGGGAACTCCTGGGACCTGCGCTCTCCGCCCGGGAAGCCGGCGAGTCGCTGCGGGATTTCATGCGGCGCTTCTCCAAGCGGCGCACGGAGCTCCCCAGCGTGGCGCGGTCGAGGTCGTGCACGCCTTCCTCGAGGGCACCACGTGCAAGGACCTCGTACGGAAGTTGGGGCGCGGCCCGCCGCGGACTCCAACGGGCGTTGACATCGCCACCGGCTTCGCCTCGGGAGAGGAGGCCGTGGGAGCGATCTTTGACGGCAAGAAGGGCAAGCGCTCGGACGACGCGCCCGTGGAGGGCGGCAAGTCCGGGGGGCCCCACGCGAGCAAGCGGGGCAAGAAGGGGAAGAAGCCGCGCCGCGGCGCGCGCGAGCGAGGCGCGACGGCGGTGATGCGGGGGCCCTCGGCTGTGGACCCGGCTCGACGGGGCCCTCGGCCAGGCCCCTCGAGGCTCGGGGGTGTTTGACGACATGATGAAGAAGCCATGTCCATACCACAAGACCCCGGTAAACCACACCCTTGAGCAATGCGACATGCTCAAGAAGTTCTACGGTCGTCGCGCGCGAAGGATGCGGAGGCCAAGAAGGACGGAGGAGATGGCGACGCGGCGGCTTCCCCGCCGTGGAGAACGTGTTCCTCATCTTTGGGGGGCCACCGTCGACATGTCAACCCGCCGGCGCAAGAGGGAGCGACACGAGGTCCTTGCCGCGGAGAGGGCGCCTCCCTCCTTCCTCAAATGGTCGGAGGATGCCATCACCTTCGGCGGGAGGACCATCCGAACCGCGTCCCCAACCGGGCCGGTACCCCTTTGGTGGTCGACCCCATCATCGGGAACGCGCGGTTCTCAAAGGTCTTGATGGACGGGGGCAGTAGCCTCAACATCCTCTACGCGCATACGCTACGCTTGTTGGGGATCGGGTTGGACCGGCTTCAGCCCAGCACGACGCCGTTCCATGGCGTCGCGCCGGCAAGCGCGGTCCAGCCCCTCGGGCAGATCGACCTGCCGGTTTGGTTCGGCACTTTGCGAAGAATTTTCGCAAGGAGATCACTCACCTTCGAGGTGGTGGGGTTCAAGGGGGCCTATCACGCCATACTTGGGCGGCCACTGCTCGCCAAGTTCATGGCGGTCCCCAACTACACCTACCTGAAGATGAAGATGCGGGACCAAACGGCATCATCACCGTCGGCTCGTCCATCGAGCACGCATTCGGCTAGCGAGTCGAGTGCGTAGAGCACGCGAGCGCTAGCGGCGGCGGATGAAGCGGCGGTGACCACTTTGGAGAAGATGGTCAACGACGACCTCGACTCCCCCGCCAAGCACCGGCACGTTTCGAGGCCGCGGAGCGGACCAAGGAGGTCCCCCTCGATCCTGCCCCCCGAGGGCAAGGCGTTGGGGGTCGGCTCCACCCTCGACTCAAAATAGGAAGTGGTGCTCGTCGACTTCCTCGCGCCAACGCCGACATCTTCGCGTGGAGCCCCTCGGACATGCCGGGCATCCGAGGGAGGTCGGCGAGCACTCCCTTGATATCTGCCTCACGCCGTGCGGGTGCGGCGGCGGCTCCGCCGCTTCGACGAGGAGCGGCGGCGGGCGATCGGAGCGGAGGCTGCGGAAGCTCCTCGAGGCGGGTTCATCAAGGAGGTGTTCCACCCGACGTGGCTAGCAAACCCCATGCTTGTAAAGAAAAAGAATGGGAAGTGGCGGATGTGTATAGACTACACTAGTCTTAATAAAGCATGTCCTAAAGTTCCTTTTCCTTTGCCACGCATTGATCAAATTGTTGATTCAACGGTGGGTGTTAATTGCTTTGCTTCCTTGATGCCTACTCACGGAGTATCACCAAATAAAGATGAAGGAGTCCGACCAGCTCGCGACTTCGTTCATCACGCCGTTCGGGATGTTCTGCTACGTCACGATGTCATTTGGCCTCCGAAACGCGGGCGCAACGTACCGGCGGCTGCATGCAACACGTTTTCGGAGACCACATCGGGCGGACGGTCGGGCGTATGTGGATGACATCGTCGTGAAGACCGGAAGGCGGACGACCTGGTTGGCGACCTCGGCATCGCGTTTGGTTGCCTACGGGCCAATGGGGTCAAGCTAAACCCCGAAAAATGTGTCTTCGGAGTGCCGCGAGGCATGCTCCCGGGATACATCGTCTCCCAACGGGGCATCGAGGCCAACCCCGAAAAGGTTGCGGCCCTCGAACGAATGGGCCCAATCCGGGACCTCAAGGGGTGCAAAAGGTGTTGGGGTGCCTTGCCGCCTTGAGCCGCTTCATCTCGCGGCTCGGCGAGAAGGGCCTCGCCCCTCTATCGCCTTCTCGGGAAGCACGAACGCTTCTCCCGGACCGCCGAGGCCCAAGACGCGCTTCGACAAGCTAAGGCGTCCTTTAGCGCACGCCCCCATCCTCACGCCGCCGCGGGACGGCGAGCCCTTCGGCTCTACGTTGTCGCGACCACCCGGGTGGTCGGCGCGTGATCGTCGTGGAGCGCACGCGAGGCGGGGGCATGCTTGCTACGGCGCCCAGCGTGCGCATTACATCGGCGCGGCCCCTGCCGGACACCAAGACGCGCTACCCCCGAGGTCCGAAAGTTGCGCGTACGCGGTGGCGATCCCTGCGCGGCGCTAGCTCGCCTCCACCTCGAGGCCCACCCGTCACGGTGGTCTCCTCATTCCCGGCGGGGGAGATCATCCGCAACCCCGACGCCGCGTCGGGATCGCCAAGTGGTCCGTAGCGGCGCATGGGCGAGACGGTGCCTACGCCCCGCGCAAGGCCATCAAGTCTCAAATCTTGGCGGATTTCGTCGGCCACGGTGGCGGATGGGGATGCGCTCCCCACGGATCCAAGGAGTTGGTGCGGCGGTTCTTGGCGGCCGAGCCCGGTGATGAAACCGTCGGGCGGGCGCGGGCGCTCTTCATGTCACCCCTTGTGGGGAGCACATGCGCACGCGTGAGGGCCGCCACTTCCCCGTGGCTAACAATATGGGCCGAATACGAGGCCCTCCTCTGGCGGGGCCTCAAAATCGCCATCGAGCTAGAGCGTCAGCGCCTCGACGTGCGGTAGGACTCGCGAAGTCGTAATCGATCAAGTCATGAAGAACGCGCGCTGCCATGACGACAAGATGGAGGGGCTCTACGCAAAGCGCCTGGTGCGAGCCCTCGAGGACAAGTTCTACGGCATCGAGCTCAACCATGTGCCCCGCTATAACGAGGGGAGGCGGATGAACTCCAAGATGTTTTGGCCTTGTTGCGGATCACCGTTTCCCCATTGGTTTTAGCGCGCGACCTCGCTCAACCCTCGGTCGTCTTCGAGCCCCACCCCTCGAGTCACGGTTTGCCATCTGGGGGCTCCCTCGAACCCAACGGGTGCGGAACCCATGGACGAGGACCCCTCGAACTTGTGCGTACGTGCTCTCCCTTCTCGAGGGGTATGGCTCCTACGGGAATGACGTGATGGACATCGAGCCGGCTCTTAGTAAAACGGACCGGCGTGACAAATACATTGCCCGGATGGCTCGTGAGGAACTCCCCCGCGGACCGGGCCGCGGCCGGACGCATCGCGGTGGCGCATGTCTTTTGCCCTCGTTGATCGGCGATATCTCGCGCGCGCCTCGGCTGCGCGCACGGTGCGTGCCCATTCTCGAAGGGCGCGAACTTCGAGGACATCTACGCCGGGTGCGGCCATCATGCGGCCCTCGTACCCTCGTCGGCAATGCGTTCGCCAAGGCTTTGATCGGGTTGCGGACGCTTTGCGACTTGTTTTTTAACGCGCCCTCGCCGTCCTCCGCGGGACGGAGGGTGCCGGTTCTACGCCCGCAACTCCAACCTCCCGCCGATGCGAGTGCGGACCATCCCGTAACATGGCCATTTGCCTTGTGGGTGGTTCGGACATCGTGCCCTTGCGGAAGGCGCCGGGCATCACCCACTTCCGTTCGCAATCGACAAGTTCTCCAAGTGGGTGGAGGTGCGCCCCATCACGTCCGAGGGCGAACGGGCGGTAACATTCGTCACCGTTTGCTACCGGTGGGGTGCTCGAACTCCATCATCACCGATAATGGGTCCCGGAGTCACGGGCGCGGAAGTTTTTGGAGTTTTGCGACAAATTCCACATCCGTGGGATCCGGCGGCCGTGGCACCCCCGGCGGCTCTCGAACGGCGAAGTGGGCGTGCCAACGCATGATCCTACATGGCCTTAAGCCCGGCTTTTCGACAACGTCTCAACAAATCCGCGTGCCCAAATGGTCTCCAAGACTACCGTTGACGGTGTATTTTGGTGCACCTAGAATGTTCATTACACTTTGGTTTGGATTTGATTATGGAACCTAACCCGCCACTAGGCACACTAAGCATATAACAAGTTCATCTTTGTGCATGCATTTGGCAGTGTTGGGTTTATGTAGGCAAGCATGGACATAAAGGACGGATTCGCAATAAGTTCAAAGGAGCATTCATGGAGTCGAGGACCGGGAGCGTCCCGGTGGTCGGTGGATGACCGCTCCTCGGTGATGAGTGATTGACAACGGGTGTTGGAGTGACTCTTGGCTTAGTGCGCGAGGTGTGAGGCTGCGGCCTAGTTCGTGTTGTTGCGGGTGAAGAACGGGCGCGAAAGGTCTTCGGCCTTGAGGGGCCTCCGGGAGATGGAGAGACAAGTAGGCTCGGTTCGAGGGACCGGTGGACGGCGGGACGGGTGCGGGCCACATGGTGGCGACACAAGCAAGACGAAGTCATGGACAAGTGAGCGGTGCACGGTGGCGGTCAAGTCAAGTGGTTTGGCGGGAGGCCGGACCGGGCACGCGGGGGTTTGGTGGTTTGCCCACAAAACCATCGGCGGACGGTTTCTTGGTTTGGGCCTCAAAACCAAGTCCGAGGGCCCAACACGACGGAGACGGGATCCGGGCGTGTCGGGAAGCTTCGAGGCGGAGGACACGCGGCGGGATCGCATGGCTTGCGTCGGGAGGACGCGGGGGTGCGGCAAAGGCGTGGCCGTCCGATGGGAAGACCCACAAACATTACCAAAATGCCCCTACGTGGGTTGTATCGCCGGTAGTGTAGTTAGGGGTAGTCGAGTCATTTACCACTCCGGCGGGACACGATATATAAGCCATGAGTGTGTGTTGATGGCTCTCTCTCTCTCGCGACTTAGGGTTTCATTTGCTCCCTCCTCTTTCTCATTTTCGTAGCTATTTTCCTTCCTATTTTCTCTAGGCTAGCATGAGAGCTTCATGAGAGATTTGTTGAGAGGGATGGATGCTAGGGCGGCATGCTAGACCTTGTGAATCTTTCCTGGTTTGTATAGAAGATTCGGGGTTGTTTTTCGTGGCTTTTTGTGCTTGTTTTCGTGCCTTTGTTCCCGGTGTGATTCCGCGGATTTGAGTGGGTTTCTTCCCGGATTTCTTTGAGGGAAACATGGATAGATGTCTTGTGCATCTTTGTGCTTGATCTTGTGCCCTCAAACGCGGGAAACCACTTCGATTCGTGAGTTTTCGTTCGGTGCTCTAGCTTTTGGTGGTGCTCAAAGGATTCGCGATTCCCGGTGATTTAGGGAGTTAGGAGGCAAGATTTTTGGGCTATAGCATCCTTGTGTGACGCTTTTCAAGTCCCCAAACCCTTGTCTCCATAGCTTCAACCGTTTGGGAAATCCGATGATGATTTGGGGGAGTTGACTTTCGGGGTCGGGCTGTTTTCAGCTCTGTCCGCACCTGGCGGACGGTCCGCGAGGACCAGGCGGGGGCGGACGGTCGCGCGGCTCGTGGTTCGTCCCGTGTTCTTCGTGTTCTTGCTCGTCCTTCGTTTCGATCCGTCGCGATTTTGGTTTTTGGTTGGACGGAGTTTCGGACGGTCCGCGGTGTCGGGCGGACGGTCCGCGGGTGCTTGGCGGACGGTCCGCGTGCTCCCCGCGGACGGTCCGTGGCTCGTAGGTGGCTTTGGTCCGTTCGTGTGAGTTAACGGACGGTCCGCGGCTAAGGCCGGACGGTCCGCGGCGTCGGCTGCGGACGGTCCGCGCGGAGCCGGCCGGACGGTCCGCGCGGCTCTTCATCGCGGACGGTCCCCCTCTCCCGGGCGGACGGTCCGCCGAGCCTCGTGTGCTTTGCTTCTTGGTTTCGATTCCTTCCCTCCCTTCTCTCGTGCTTCCGCGTGTGCTTCAAGGAATCGTTCCTAGGACTAGAGGTTGATCCATAACCTCGTGGTCTTGGCGATTGGTGTGTGATTCGATCCATCGCTTGTGTGTGACCGGGGTTTGAGTAGGGCATAGGCGGGTTCTTTGGGAAGAATTTTTACCGGCTCCTATTCACTCCCCCCCCCCCCCCCTCTCTAGTCGCCATCTGATCCTTCAATTGGTATCAGAGCTCGGTGCCGGATTCTTTGCGACTTTTACAAGTCTCGAATCCTAAGATGGCGTACGTTGAGCGGGGCGGTCCCCCGCACTTCGATGGCAAGGGTTACCACAAGTGGGCGGCTCGTATGATGATCTTTCTTCGTGGAAAGCTGTTGGATTTCATTGTGCTTGACAAGACCTATGCTATTCCGGTCAACATCCATACTCTTATGGTGACCGATGCCGATGCCAAGGCCAAGTATGAGGCTAATGCAAAAGCCGTTGATCACTTGTGCGGAGCTTGTGTGATCCGAGTTTGAGCGTGTTCGCCATTTGAATCTTGCTTGGCAAATTTGGGAAAAGTTGTTGGTTGCTCACGGTGGTGATAACCATGTGAAGGCTCGCCTCTTTGTCTCTTACCGGATGCAATATGAGAATTTCACTCCACTTCCCGGTGAGGACATTGATGCGATGTTTCGAGGTTCACCGCCATCGTGAACAACATGAAGGCTAATGTTGAGGATTTTCCGTACTCCGAGCATGATCGGGCTTTGAAGCTCTTGCATGTCTTGGACCCAAATGTTTGGGGTGCTAAGGTTGAGGCCATCAAGGAGTCGGGACATTACTTGACTATTGAGTTGGATGACCTCTTTTCTAAGCTCAAGTCGGGTCGAGGTTGACGGGAAGTTGCTATCCAAGCATGAGGGCTCGGCCGACCATAGTCTTGCTCTTGTGGGAGGATCAAAGGGCAAATCTAACCCTTCTGTCGACGAGTTTTCTTTGTCCTCTCTTATGTCCATTCCGGATGAGGAGTTTGATGTCTTGGGCGAGGAGGAGGCGGCCTTGCTCTCAAGAAGGTTTGAACGACTACACGAGAGTCGGAGGAATGCAAGGCGGAGCTCAGGGACGTGCTACAAGTGTGGCAAGCGTGGCCACTTCATCGCCGAGTGCCGGAAGCGGAGGAGAACAAGTACAAGGTGAACGAGTACAAGGCGCACCCGAGGCGTGAAGACAAGTACTCCTCCAAGGGCAAGCACTTCAACAAGTCCAAGAGCAAGGACAAGGACAAGCGGCGACCGAGCAAGAGCGCCTACAAGAAGAACAAGGCAAGAGCGATGGTGGCCGGTGCGAGCGACGTCGACTCAAGCTCAAGCGAGGAGCGATCAAGCTCAAGCGGCGAAGATGAAGACGCCGGGAGGCGCAATGGCAAGAAGAGTGCAAGCGGAACCTCGGCGGGGCGGGGCTGTGTGGCGCTTGAGGGCTTTTGTGGCATGGCCCATGGCTCAAGCGGCAAGAAGAGTGTGAAGGAAGACGGCGACTCCGACTCGGAGGATGAGGTAAACCGTGATCCCGACTCTTTGCTTGCTTGAGATTGCTAGGTTGAATGGTTTGCTTGATAACCGTGATAGTGTCTTTGAGAGATGCCAAAAAGATGAGGAAAGATCTTAGGGCTCGGCTTGAGAATGCTAGCGAGAAAGTAGGAGAGTTAGAGTCAAAATTGCTTGAATTGAAACTTGAGAATGACTCTTTGAAACTTGCTCCTACTCCTCCCGATGATGTTGAATGTGTTGAATGTGATGCTTGGTTGAATGAGATCAAAATGCTTAATGAGAAGAATGCTTCTATTTTGGCTCAACTAGATGCTCTTAGGAATTTGAACATGATGAGCTTAAGGCTAGACCTACTTTGCTTGGTGCTTGCAAATCATGTCCTACTATGCATGCTAAGCTTGTCGATGCTCGTTCTACCATTAGTTCTTTGGAAGCATCTTTGAAATCTCCTGTTGCAAATGCATGTTCTAGGTTTGTGATGAAGTCACTTTGCGTAATCTTGAGCTTACTTCCCGTTTGGATGTCATCTATGAGGAGAATGACTATTTGAGGAAAGTGTTGGGTTGGTTGTACGGCGGGAACCTCAATTGAAAATCATGATTGAGGAGTTCAAGAGAGGGCGATGGTCGTGGTTTGGGGTTTGAGAAGTTGGGTGAGAAAGTGGGAGAGAACGAGTGGGGAGAGTGTGTACGAGAAGTGTGTTGAGTCTAACCCCGAGTTTGAGGTGATCGGAGAGATCCAAGTCCCACTCCCAAAAGCACCCAAGAACTCTTTCACACCAAAGCCCAACCACCTTTGCAACAAGCTTGACACAACCCAAGATCCACCCAAATTCCCACCTAAGACAAATGATTTCCAGAAACCGAGTGAAGTTTGTGGGTGAGAAGGGTGAGAAGCCTAGAGAGAAGCCGAGCCAAAACCAAAACCCATCCCCTTCGGTGTGAGTATTGTGGCAAGGAGAGGCATCTTGCGAGTTTTGCTACAAGAGGAAGAGGGATGAGAGGCTTGCTAGGGAGCAAGCAAACCGGGACGGTATCGCCGGCCTCGCGGTATTCACGAGCCTAGAGTGCCACTTCCACGGGGTGTGGGAAGTGTGAGGAGTGTTGGCGGGTTCCCACGGGAGGGGTGGTGGTGAGAGGTTTGTCGGGGAGAGATGATGGTGTGCGTCTTGGTGAGAGGTTTGGTCGGGCTCGTGGTGGTTTTCTTTGGACGTCCTCCTACTCGTCCTCGATACGGGTTTAGGGGAGATGATCGCGGCTTTGGGTTCCCGGAGGAACTACGGACCACGTTTTCCCCCTCGTGGTGCTCGTACTCCTCCCATGGGACATGGGAAGTTTGGTGGCAAGGGAGTGATGTTTGCTAACCCCTCTTTTGAGCAGATGGCTCGACACTTTGGTTTAACTTTCTCTGTGCTAACCCCGGTGTCGAGTCGCTAGCTCACTCTCGTTCTTGTTTCACATTTGCGGGCGGGGAGGCTTGGAGAACATTTGGTTGATCGACTCGGGTGTTCTCGACACATGACCGGAGATAAGAAGTGGTTCTCCAGCCTCACCCCAGTGAAGGAAAAGATGTACATCACATTTGGGGACAATGGACGAGGTAGGGTGCTTTCAGAGGGTGTTGTGCATGTGAGTGACAAGGTAACGTTGAAGAGAGTGGCTCTTGTGAAGTCTTTGGGTTTTAATTTGCTTTCGGTTTCTCAGTTGCTTGATGAAGGTTTTGAGGTGCGTTTCAAGTATGGCGAGTCTCGTTTGCTTGATTCTCGAGGTGATCTTGTACGTATGATCATCCCCGAGGGTCGGATTTTCGGGGCTGATTTCTCTCGTTCTTTGGGTCTGCTCATTTGTTTGATGGCTGGTCCTTCTTCGATTTGTGGAAATGGCATAGGCGGTTGGGACACTTGAGCTTTGATTTGGTTTCCCGCTTGAGTGGTCTTGACCTTGTCCGAGATTGCCGAAGTTGAAGTTTGAGAAGGATTTGGTTTGTGCTCCTTGTAGGCATGGTAAGATGGTAGCCACTCCCCATCCACCCCGACCGATGTCATGACCGAGCGTCCAACGGAGCTGTTGCATATGGACCTTGTTGGGCCGGCTCGAGTTCGCTCGGTGGGTGGGAAGTGGTATGTCCTTGTTGTGGTGGACGATTACTCTCGCTATGCACGGGTGTTCTTCTTGGAGGATAAGAGTGAGACTTTTGGTTTTGTTCGAGATGCGATCGTGAGGTTGAAAAACGAGAGGCATGGGAATGCTATTCGAGCTATCCGCGGTGATAATGGCTGCGAGTTCAAGAACTCTCGTTTTGATGCCTTTTGTCGTGATCTAGGTCTTGAACATCGGTATTCGACCCCTTATGTGCCCCCTCAAAATGGAGTCGTGGAAAGGAAAAATCGGACTCTTTGTGAGATGGCTAGGACGATGCTCGATGAGCACGGGACTCCTAGGAGGTATTGGGGCTGAGGCGGTCAATACGGCTTGTCATGTTTCCAACCGGATTTTATTGAGAGCTTTCAAGAAGAAGACTGTTATGAGCTTATGCATGGTCGGGCACCCAAAGTGAGTCATTTCCGAGTTTTTGGCTGCAAGTGCTTTATTTTGAAAAAGGGAAAACTCGACAAGTTTGAGGCTAGGTCTAGTGATGGTATTTTCTTTGGATATGCTAACCACTCTAGAGCCTATAGGGTGCTTAACCTTGAGACTAACAAAATCATGGAGACTTGCGAGGTGACCTTCGACGAGACAATGCCATGTACCTCTCTTGGCTTTGAATGTGCAGGTGATGAAGAGATGGCCGAGGACCTCTTTGAAGAGGAGAAAGATGAAGATGGAGATGATGATGGGGAGAACCATGCGCACGAAGGCCGAGCATGTACCCACTACTTCCCCTACGACTACTTTGGAGCATGGACCGTCTACTTCATGGACAACGACGGTGCAACAAGAGGACCAGGCGAGAGAAGCTGAAGTTGAGGGGGAGGTAGTCTCGGGCGTGAGGCTCCCCGGCGGATTCAAGAAGTGCATCCCCTGTCGAAGATCATTGGAAACATCGATGAACGCACTACACGGTCGAGGTCCAGGAATTCCTCTCATTTTGCTCATGCTGCTTTTGTTGCTACTTTTGAGCCCAAGGACATTGGACATGCTTTATATGATGCAAACTGGGTCAATTCTATGCATGAGGAGTTGGAAAATTTTGAGAGGAACCAGGTGTGGGAGTTAGTTGAACCACCTCCAAATTGCCATCCCATAGGAACCAAGTGGGTTTGGAAGAACAAAGAGGGAGAGAATGGGATGGTTGTGAGGAACAAGTCCAGACTTGTTGCTCAGGGGTTTAGTCAGAAGGAGGGGATCGACTATGAGGAGACCTTTGCTCCTGTGGCCCGTCTTGAGGCAATTCGGATCCTTCTAGCCTTTGCGTGGCTAAAGGGTTCAAGTTGTTTCGGATGGACGTGAAGAGTGCTTTTCGAATGGGGTCATAGAGGAGGAGGTGTATGTGAAGCGACCACACAGGGTTTGAGAGCGAGTTGTACCCACACGGGGTATACGGGTTGAAAAGGGCTCCGTATGGGTTGAAACGGGCGCCCGTGCTTGGTATGGGAGATTGAGAGGTTTTCTTTTGAGCGAGAGGGTTTGTGATGGGTACGTGGATAGAACCTTGTTTCTCCTCAAGCATGGGAATGACTTGCTTGATTGTTCGGATATACGTGGATGATATTGTCTTTGGTGGCTCGTCACATAACCTTGTTGCCAAGTTTGCGGATGAGATGAGCGGGGAGTTCGAGATGAGCATGATGGGCGAGTTGCGGTATTTTCTCGGGGGCTGCGAGATCAAGCAAGTGAAGGACGGTACATTTGTGCACCAAACCAAGTACACGAAAGACATGCTGAGGAAGTTCCAGATGCAAGATGTGAAGCCGATGTCGACTCCCATGGGGAGTACGGCCACTTTGGATGCGGATGAGGACGGAGAACCAGTGGACCAGCGGGAGTACAGGGGCATGATCGGCTCCCTCCTCTACTTGACGGCGACGAGGCCAGACATACAGTTCAGCGTGTGTCTGTGCGCTCGTTTTCAGGCTTCGCCGAGGACATCACATCGACAGGCCGTCAAGAGGATTTTCAGGTACCTACAATCCCCCTTGGTCTTGGCCTTTGGTATTCTTCCTCCTCGACTCTTTCTCTTCATGGTTTTTCGATGCGGATTTTCTTTGGTTGTCGAGTCGAGAGGAAGTCTACTTCTGGCACTTGTCAGTTTCTTGGTTCTTCGTTGGTCTCATGGTCTTCCCGCAAGCGGTCTAGTGTAGCTCGGTCTACCACGGAGGCGGAGTATGTTCTTTGCGCGAGTTGTTGTTCCCGGTTGTTGTGGATTTCATACACTTTGAGAGACTTTGGTGAGGAGTGCACCCAGATCCCACTTCTTTGTGATAGCACCGGTGCCATAAGCGTAGCCAAAAACCCGGTGCTTCACTCCGGAACCAAACACATAGAGGTGAGGTATCATTTCTTGAGGGACAATGTGGAGAAAGGAACCATTGTTTTGAGCCATGTCCCTACCCAAGATCGGCTAGCCGACATCTTTACAAAGCCTCTCGACCAAGCTACATTTGTGCGCTTGCGGGGGAACTTGGGGTTTGTTGCCCTTTCTAGTTGATTCTTGGGGGATTTCCTTTTTGTACCATATGTATCATACCATGTTTACTTTGATGTATATACATGCTTTGCTTGATGTACAAACCATGGTAGGATAGCCATCTTGTCATATATCATGTTGCATTTGTATCATATTGCATTTTAGGATGATGAGCTTCTTTCATATGCCATATTTGAGTCTCTTTGGCTATTTGTGAGATATTGGTTATATGTGTGGAGAAATGGTGATGTGAGGCTATGCTCTTGGAATATTTGAGATATATGTGTGGTGAGATAGCCCCTTTTGAAATAAATGCTTAACTTGACTAATTTTTGATGAAATTTGCTCCACTCGTGTGTAGTTGTGTATCCATGTCACGGTTTGGTCTAAATGTGCTTTTCATGCTTAGATTGTGCTTGGATGCTGTTCTTGCATTTGGGCCAAAGGCCGATATCATTGTGAATGTTTAGCCTATGTTGCATTCATGGGGGAGCATAAGCTTCTTTTTGCCGCAAAGGCACTTCATGTACCATGAAATGACTTAATCTTGAAAAGAAGTGTAAATGCACGAAAAATGCTCCATCCATCATGTCTATGCTTAAAATGTCTTATCTTTCACATATGGGTGCAAAACATGTTGCATGATGTTCACCGGTGGAGAAGTCTCCCCGAAGTGGACACATGGCTCATGAGCTTTGACATGACATGCTTTGCTTTATGGGTGTTTGCCATGATCTTTTGCTTGAGAATTTGATATCCTTGTATGATCTTTGAATGGTATGCATGTTTGTGGCTCAAGTGTGACATGGATAGGCTTTTACATGTGAAGCGAGCCTTCTTTTGGTAAAATTGCTTAAATCTGAAAATTTTGCTTTGTCACATGCTTGTATTTTCATATATTACTTGTGGCAATGCTTTGACTATGCTATGATTCATGTGTGTGATCTTTGTCTCATTTTTAGCCTTTGACACTAGATTTGGCCTATTTGAGAAGCTCATGTAGATGTTTATATGCTTTGCTTTGCATTTCGCATTTTCACCTTGATTCATACATTGTCAACAAGGGGGAGAAAAGGTGAGCTTAATGAAAATTCGGAAAAAGGTGAGCTGAAATTTGGAAGTGTGCATCCACATGTTCGGGGGGAGCTGCATTTGTTCGGGGGGAGCTTTCTTGCTTGTTTTCGGTGTGGATTTTGTGCTTTGCTTGGCTTGTGACCTTTCTTTGCCTTTCTTCGGTTTTGGTCATGAGTTGAGCTTCTTTGTTTTTCTTTCTTCTTCTTTTCTCTTTTTCTCTGAATTTCATTTCGCGTTGTGTGTTGTCAATGCACTCATCAAGGGGGAGATTGAGGACCGGGGAGCGTCCCGGTGGTCGGTGGATGACCGCTCCTCGGTGATGAGTGATTGACAACGGGTGTTGGAGTGACTCTTGGCTTAGTGCGCGGGGTGTAGGGCTGCGCGGCCTAGTTCGTGTTGTTGCGAGGTGAAGAACGGGCGCGAAAGGTCTTCGGCCTTGAGGGGCCTCGGGAGATGGAGAGACAAGTAGGCTCGGTTCGAGGGACCGGTGGACGGCGGGGCCCAGGGTGCGGGCCACATGGTGGCGACACAAGCAAGACGAAGTCATGGACAAGTGAGCCGGTGCACGGTGGCGGTCAAGTCAAGTGGTTTGGCGGGAGGCCGGACCGGGCACGCGGGGTTTGGTGGTTTGCCCACAAAACCATCGGCGGACGGTTTCTTGGTTTGGGCCTCAAAACCAAGTCCAGGGCCCAACACGACGGAGACGGGATCCGGGCGTGTCGGGAAGCTTCGAGGCGGAGGACACGCGGCGGGATCGCATGGCTTGCGTCGGGAGGACGCGGGGGTGCGGCAAAGGCGTGGCCGTCCGATGGGAAGACCCACAAACATTACAAAATGCCCCTACGTGGGTTGTATCGCCGGTAGTGTAGTTAGGGGTAGTCGAGTCATTTACCACTCACGGCGGGACACCGATATATAAGCCATGAGTGTGTGTTGATGGCTCTCTCTCTCCGCGACTTAGGGTTTCATTTGCTCCCTCCTCTTTCTCATTTTCGTAGCTATTTTCCTTCCTATTTTCTCTAGGCTAGCATGAGAGCTTCATGAGAGATTTGTTGAGAGGGATGGATGCTAGGGCGGCATGCTAGACCTTGTGAATCTTTCCTGGTTTGTATAGAAGATTCGGGGTTGTTTTTCGTGGCTTTTTGTGCTTGTTTTCGTGCCTTTGTTCCGGTGTGATTCCGCGGATTTGAGTGGGTTTCTTCCCGGATTTCTTTGAGGGAAACATGGATAGATGTCTTGTGCATCTTTGTGCTTGATCTTGTGCCCTCAAACGCCGGGAAACCACTTCGATTCGTGAGTTTTCGTTCGGTGCTCTAGCTTTTGGTGGTGCTCAAAGGATTCGCGATTCCCGGTGATTTAGGGAGTTAGGAGGCAAGATTTTTGGGCTATAGCATCCTTGTGTGACGCTTTTCAAGTCCCCAAACCCTTGTCTCCACGGCTTCAACCGTTTGGGAAATCCGATGATGATTTGGGGGAGTTGACTTTCGGGGTCGGGCGTTTTCGGCTCGTCCGCACACTCGGCGGACGGTCCGCGAGGACCGGGCGGACGGTCCGCGCGGCTAGGGTTCGTCCCGTGTTCTTCGTGTTCTTGCTCGTCCTTCGTTTCGATCCGTCGCGATTTTGGTTTTTGGTTGGACGGAGTTTCGGACGGTCCGCGGTGTCGGGCGGACGGTCCGCGGGTGCTTGGCGGACGGTCCGCGTGCTCCCCGCGGACGGTCCGTGGCTTGTAGGTGGCTTTGGTCCGTTCGTGTGAATTAACGGACGGTCGCGGCTAAGGCGGACGGTCCCGCGGCTCGGGTGCGGACGGTCCCGCGGTGCCGGCCGGACGGTCCGCGCGGCTCTTTGCGGACGGTCCGCCCCTCTGCGCGGACGGTCCGCCGAGCTCGTGTGCTTTGCTTCTTGGTTCGATTCCTTCCCCCCTTCTTTCGTGCTTCCGCGTGTGCTTCAAGGAATCGTTCCTAGGACTAGAGGTTGATCCATAACCTCGTGGTCTTGGCGATTGGTGTGTGATTCGATCCATCGCTTGTGTGTGACCGGGATTTGAGTAGGGCATAGGCGGGTTCTTTGGGAAGAATTTTTACACGGCTCCTATTCACTCCCCCCCTCTCTAGTCGCCATCCGATCCTTCGAAGTCTTGTTCGTGTCCATGAGCTCGCTGAAATTACTTCCAATGGTGGTGAGGACCGAAGTGCTACGAGGAACACCCCGGTGATTGAAGCGTAAAAGATCAAACTTCATGCAAAGAGAGCCTCCATCTTGATCGCGAGGATAACGGCGTCAAAATCATCCAAGTGGAGGGGGCAAAGTAGATAAGTGCACGAGGACCCACGGAGCAAAAGGGCGACCGAACCGGCCGAAACGGGCCCGGGCCGGCCGGCCCCGTGCGGGGCGGCCGCGGCCGGCCACTTCGGCACCGGTTCGGTCCCGTCTTCCTTGCCCTCGAAGGATCTTCGACCCTAAAACCCCCGACGCACCGCCAACACGAGAAGAGAGGAGTTATTCGCACCGAAGGCCATCTACAAGCTAGAGAGAGAGGAGGAGGATCTCCGGCGGGAGATCAACCACCTCGAAGGAAGCACCCTCTCGTGGAGAAGAAGGAAGACACGGCGGAAGGGAAACCATGATCAACGGTGCCATGATCGGCACCTTGATGGGGTAATCTTCTCATTCGTCCATGGGTTGTAATCGATATTGAGATGTAATCGCACTTTGTCGGATTATCTATCTATCATCTTGTGTTGAATATACTTTAATGCTTAAGGCTTGCAACCGTGCCGTAGAGGGAGTAAAGCTCCAATGCTTCCTTGGATCCATTCAATACGTCGTGGCCATCAAAGGTCTAGTCATGAATACCTTCGCGTAGTGACGGTACGAGAGGAGGGAAAGGGCGAAACCGTGGTCACATCCCCGATAGATTAGATTGGTTTTCATGTCTTTAAGCGATTGCATGCTCTAGTATCGTAGACCCGTGGGCGAGTGTCTTCTATCTTGATCGTTTATCATTCTCTCTAGTGTAGTTTAGTGTTTTCTAGTATAATAGTAGTTAGGGTTTTAGTAGCTAGTGTGTCGTTGTTGATCGAACGCTTGTAATCCCCTTGCTCCGCGGATTGACAAGAACCTTGGGAATCCCGTGGTGAAAAAGTGTGTGGGGTCCGTACGCTTGCGGATCGTAGAGGGATACGTCTTTTATCCGCCGGGCGGCTACCGCCGGTTGTGTGAGCCTAAGGACCACCCCGAGCGAGCCACCGGGTTCACTCCGTTTTTCCTAGTCCATGGTGCGGAGGCCGTCCTCCCCACGGACTTAGAATACGGATCGCCCGGGGGTTCGAGGCTATGACGAGGATGCCAACCGAGAGCCCGCGAGGACTCGCCGGATCGGACGAGGCACGCCTCGTGGCCTTAATGCATTCCGCAAGGTATCAACAGTCCCTAAGACGCTACCAAGCACGCAAGATACGTCGACGGGACTTCAGTGAAGGGGACTTGGTCTTAAGGCTACGCCAAGACAACCGAGGGCGCCACAAGCTATCGCCCCCATGGGAGGAACCCTACGTCGTGGTGAAGGTACTCAAGCCCGGCACGTACAAGCTGGCCAACGAGGACGGTGAAGAGCTCACCAACGCTTGGAACATCCAACAGCTACGTCGCTTCTACCCTTAGCTAGGATTTCCAAGTACTTTTTATTGTAAAAACCACATGACCAACGCCCCAGTTGGTAACAACTATGTAAATGCTTCAAGTCTAATAAAAAGAGCAACTCGGCTTTCCCCTAAAACCCAAGTTACCCTCGGGGCTACTACGGGGGGGGCACCCCCCCAAAAAATGGTCCCATTTTTCACGCAAAAACAAAAGAAACACGCGCTAAGTTTGTTTTCTACTTTAACCCCGAGCAATGATTCGAACGGGCGCGGGCGGCCTAGCGGAAGGAGCGCGCGAGCCGAGATAGCCTACGCCGCGTGGATATGGCCCTTCTCTCTCGCCTCCAACCCACACGGGCCCCCGCGAAAATCGAACTCCCCTAACTAGAATCTACTCGGAAGAAGGAGAAACAAAAAGCGTAGTAAACAAAAGACTTCATTACAGCAGACGTTTATGTCAAAAACAACTTGTTCATTTACAAAGGCCGCGAGGCCAGAATACTGATACACATAAAAATGGGCCTAGTGCCCAGCTGTCTTCAGGCAGGAGGAGCGGCGGCGTCAACAGCGTCCGGGAAGAGGAACTCCTCGAAGGCTTCAGCGAGCGACCCGGCGGCGTCAGCGGCGAGCGCGTCCACACGCTCCATCGCCACCTCGTCCTCGACACCCTCGGGAACGACGTAGCCCTCCGCCACGTGCCTCGAAGTTGACCTCGTAGTGGGATCGAACCACCCCGATGGCCTTCCCGGACGCCAAGACGCGGCGCTCGGCGCATCCGCTCGCAACGTGGCCGCCAAGGGCGCGCGGGCGGCGGCCGGCCGAGCTACCGACCCGTGCTTCGCCCTCCTCCATGGCTTGGCGGGGTCTCGAGGGCCGCACCCCGCGGCTCTCCCCGCAGCTCTGCTCGGAGGGAGTTATAGGAAGCTCTGCGGTGCCTCGGCCCGCTCGGTCGCATGCCCCGCAGCGGTGTGCAAGCCCGGAGTCACTAAGACAAGAAAGAAATCGAGAAAAAGGAGTGCAAAATCCCAAACGGAAAACCAACCAAACAAGAGTCAAGTAGCAGCTCACCTTTGACTTGCTTCCTCTTCGCCTCGAGGTCGCGGCGCACGGCCTCGACCCGCCGCTCGAGGCGCTTGACGGTCTCACCTTGCTCTCCGGAGGGCCGGCTCATTGTTTGCATTTGTGATGCCGAGCACAATCGGCTCGCCCTCGGCCTTGGAGAACGCGGTGTTCCGCTCCTCCGGCGACACGCACCGCCTCGAGAGCGACGCGCTCCTCGCTCCCGGCACCGACCGGGGCGTCGACGAGGGCGGCTTGCTCCCTCTTGGAGCCGCCCCTCGGCCCCTTGGCGGACGGTGCGCTCTCGCCGAAGCCGCCCCTCGCCGACGACGAGCGCCGCGACCTTGGCGTCGAGGGCGAGCCTTCAAGTCGTCGGCCTCCTTGGCCCGCTTGCTCCAACTCGCGCGCCCTCTCCTCGGCCCGCGCGCCTTGCGCTTGCGCCCCCCCTCGAGCGACGAGCGAAGCCCCCCGGTTCTCGCCGCGCACGCCGGCCACCTCCGCCTCCCGCTTGGTTGCCGCCGTGCGCATCTTCTCCGTGTCCGAGCACACACGCCGCATAGCGCCTCATCACGGTTGATGAGGGCTGCGCGCGACCCGCTCGAGGCGGGAGCGGCGCGCGGGTCTCGCCTTGAACTCTCGGGGGGGGGTTCGTCGCGCCGAGCCATGGCCCGTACGCCGGCCCGCCCGTCCGGGTCCCGAGGGCGTCAGCAAGCGCGTCGAAAGCGCTGCATCGCTCCCGGAGCTGGTGGACCTCGGCGTTCACCGGTCGAAGGCGTCGTACTTGTCGTGGGCGCGGCGCTCGAGCTCCTGGCACCCGCAAATCAAAACCCGTAAGCTCTACGACACAGAGGCAGCACACAAAAATGAGAGAAAGAAGAGAACGAGCAACGACGCCCTACCTGGAAGACGCGCCATGCGGGGCCGCCATGGACCCTCAGCGCCTCGTTCAACGCGCGGTTGAGCGTGGCGCCGTGGCTCGGAGCTCTCCCCAAAGCTCCTCGCTCCCCCCGTGGCGTCGGCAAACGCAGGGGGATCGCCGCCGGCCCCCTCCACTCGGGCGGGGGTGGCCGGCGCGGGAGGACGAGGCCTCGGCGCCGTGTCCTCGGTCCCCCACCACCATGTGACCCTCGTGCCGCCCTCACGAGGGCCCCGTCTCCGGGGCTCGGGGGAGCGTGTGGGGAAGCTCGCCCACCGATCCCACCCGGCGGCGGGGGGTCGTCATACGGGACCTCCACCACCTCCGCCGGGAATCGCCCCGGCGGGCGCCGGCCCTTGCGCCGCCTTCGCCGGGCGCCTCCACTTGCGCCTCCGCGGCCGCGGGCGCTGGACGCGGCGCCGCGGCCACCACCTCCGACCGTGCCTCCGCGACCACGGCCGCCGCCACGAGTTGCACCCGCTCCGCCCTCCTCTGCGGTCGGCGCCACGGACCGCGCCTCCGTAGCGGCGGCCTGCGCCGGCCGCGCTCCACCACGGCCGCCGCCGCGCGCCCGCGTCCTCACAATGGCCGGCGCCGGCCCGCTTCGCCGACCGCCGGCTGCGCCATGGCGGGGCCGGGACCGCCGGCCAATGGCTCGAAGCCTCAGCCGGGCTTTGCGAGCTCTCGCCCGCCGCCGCCGTGCTTGCCCCCGCTCGCGACGCCCTCGACGAGCGCCGCCGGTGGGGATGGATGCGTCCGCCTTCGCACCTTGGCCGGTGCGAGGGGAGGCACGCTGGCACCACCCCCCGCGCAAACACAAACGAGAAATTTAGAATGCCCGGTCGTCACAAAACCAAGCCAAGCGAAAAAGCGAGCTCCTTACCCTCGAAGAGGAAAAGGCGCGTTTCCTTTTCCTCGTAGCCTCGGCGGATGAGGCCGGCCGGCCGCGCGCGCGCCGCCGCCGCCTCCCCGACGACGCCACCGCGCGCGGGCCCCGCCGCGCGCGCGCGCGCGCTTGCCGTGCGCGCCTCCGCGGCACGCGTCGGCGCCTCCGCGGCGCGTGCCGCCCCCGTGCGATGCCGCCCTTGCCGCCGGCGCCGCTCCGGCGATGGGGGCGCGAGCTCCCACCTATCGAGGGGGCCCTCCCCCTCGGCCTCTTCCTCTTCGTCCTCCTCCGAGGACGAGTACTCCTCGATCCCCGGGAGGAGAGCCCCGCTTCCTCGCGCCGCCGTACTCCGCGTTCCGTCGCTCGCGCGCTCTTGGTGCCGCCTCGCACGCTCCCTCTTGCACGCCGCCCGCTCCTCGCTCCCGTTCGTCGCGCCGCCCGACCGAGCGCGCGGGAGTCCGGGGTGGGCGGAACGGACCTCGCGGCGGTGAAGCTCACCGGTGCATACGGGAACGACAAAGACGCGTCAGGGAGGCGAAGGCAACGCCAAGAACTAAAACGGAATCAAGAATCGAACTCACCGGCGGGGCCGGTGGGGAGCATCTCGATGTCCCACGGGGTCCGGTCCGGTGCGCCGCATCCGGGTGTCGACGGCGTTCCGCGCCGGGGTGAGCGCGTACGGCCACCCGAGGGGGTCGGGAGCATCCGCGACCTCGCCGGCGCGACGGGGTCCGCCTCCTCTCGTCATCCGAAAGATGCGGAGCGGGGCCTCTCCATCGAGGCACGACCCGCCGGTGATGGAGGAAGGCGAGGACGCTCGCCGCGGTCGGCCCTCGCGCCGTCGGGCTCCTCGGGGCGGCCAAAACCGACTCCCCGCCGCCTCCGATGTCTGGGGCGTGGACACCCCGTAGCCCCGGGAGCCGGGCTTCTCCTTGAACACCCGACCGGTGTAGGGGGGGGGGGCCGGGCTCGGCGTTGCGCGGTAGGAACCATCCCCGCTCCCAGGCCCGGCGTTGTTCGTCGTCATGGTGCGGGGGATGTAGTCGTCCTTGAACCGCACCCGCGGGCGAGTGACATCCCGCCGGCGCGCACCGCGCGGTGGGTCCTCGGCTCCGTCGTGGGCTGCGTGAAGAGCTCCGCGCAGAAGAGGTGCACCCGCAGCTCCCGCCTCACCGGGATCCCCGCATACCCCTCGCGGACGCCCACGAACGTGTCCGCTCGCGAGATCGCGTTGGGTGCGAAGTTGTGCAACTCCACGCCGTAGTAGTGGCACAACGCTCGCATGAAGCGGCTCGCCGGCGCGTTGAAGCCTCGCTCGTGGAAGCGCACGAAGCTCACCACATAGCCTTCCGGCGGGTTGGGTGCGCGGTCCCCGCCGGTGGCACTATCCACTCCGCCGGCGGCCATCCTCATTAGCCGCCAAGCGGCCGGCGGTGACCCGGCTCGCCAAGGGCCATCCGGTCACCGTCGACCGCTCCTAGGCGTACGGCTCAAGGATCGTGAGGCGCCGAGGCGGCGCCATGAGGAAGGGCAAAGGATGCGAAGAACGAAGGACAGGAAGAGGAGGAAAAGATCTAATGGCGAAGCCGCACGGTGGCAAAGGCAAAGCGGGGAAGAAAGCACGGAGGGCTAAAATGGCGGAGCGCTAAGGTAAAAAACCGTCATTTCCCCTTCTCCTCGGATTTATAAGCCGCGGGCGAGCTCTCGGGCGTATGTCCCGCGCGCATTAACCGCAGGGAATCTTCTCTTCTCGCCGGCGAGCGGACCCCACCACGACCACAAGCGGCCACATCACCGCAAACGGGCCATCATCACGGTGAAGACTAGCGGGGCCGTGGCGGCGGTCACGTCCGCCCGCCCACGCCGCCCACTACGCACGCGCGCGGCCGCAACGCCTAAAAGGCGCGCCCGCGATGCGAAACCGCAGCCTCTCTCGTGGAGCATTTAATGGCCCGGTCCCTTGTAAAACAAGGAGAACCCTCGAGCGGCACGGACTCCTGGCTCGGGATAAATTCAGCCCTCGAGTAGGTACAAGCGTGAGAGGGTCGCCCTGAGGCCCGCCTAAAACAAAGTGGGCCTCGCGAGCACCCATGCCACGTAGCACCCTCGAGCGGCACGAGCCCCTGGCTCTAGACAATGTCAACCCTCGAATGGGAACAAGCGTGAGAGGGTCGCCCCGAGGCCCGCCTGAAACAAAGTGGGCCTCGCGAGCACCCATGCCACGTAGGACCCTCGAGCGGCACGAGCCCCTAGCTCTAGACAATGTCAACCCTCGAATGGGAACAAGCGTGAGAGGGTCGCCCCGAGGCCCGCCTAAAACAAAGTGGGCCTCGCGAGCACCCATGCCACGTAGGACCCTCGAGCGGCACGAGCCCCTGGCTCTAGACAATGTCAACCCTCGAATGGGAACAAGCGTGAGAAGGTCGCCCCGAAGCCCGCCTGAAACAAAGCGGGCATCGCGAGCACCCATGCCACGTAGTGCTGCTGACCAACGCCTCGAGGGCCGGCACGCCCAGACCCCTCGACGGCCGCAAACGCAAAGACGGGGCCGCCCGTGCGCCGCCCCGCACGGCCCTACCGATCGAGGTTCGAAGCCCGACCCTCTACGGGTTCGAACAGCGCCCCCGCATCGCAGTCGGGGACGACGAAGGCACGCGCATTCGAGCCGTTCCACGAGCCCATCGTCTCGAGGGTGCCCCACATGTCGTGTTCGAGAGCCAGCGAGGGCAGCTAGCCGGGGGATCCCACCGAGGGAGAGCTTCCGCACCCTCGGTCCCTATCGAACGGGACCGAGCCCCACCTAGCAAACCCACGCAAGCGCTTCAATGGACGTGTCTCTGGACCACGCAGCCTACCCTTATCGAACGGGGCATGGGCGTCCACTCGAACCACCCGCTAGCAGCTCGACGAGGAATCCGCAATTCGCGACCCGCTCGATGGGGGTTGCGGAAACCTCACCCTCCGTCCCGCGGAGAGACGGCGAGGGCGCGTTAAGAAACAAGTCATAAAGTTCTACCCGATCACCTCGAACGGGCCCAAGCTCGGGGGCTTGACGCACGACTACACCTCCTTGAATTGCACCCGCCGGGAGACAGCGCCGCGCCGCGTGCGTCACCGAAGCCGGCCGAGATATTGCCGACGCCGGTTGAAACATGTGCCACGCCCTCTCGACCCGCTCACGGTTAACCCCCCGCAAGCATCCATGCTCTTGCGGGGCTTCGGGGGCTAGACCCGTGGGTTCGCCGACGCGGCCCCACGGAAAGCGTTCGCAAGACGAGGAGGGAAGAACGTCCTATCGCAGGTTCCGCATCCGCGGGAGCTTCAATGGCAAACCCACGGATGCTCGGGGGCTACTATCGGGGACAGCCCTAGGGGTCCCCTTTAACAACCGGGGAATCCCCCACTTAAAACCCGCAACAAAGCCAAACACACTTTGTCTAACCATGCAGGATACGACCCACGCTGCAAGGACCTCAACGGCCCACCAGGGCGGCCCTCTTAAAGATCCCCTCGAACAAGCTTCGCCTCGATCGAGGGTGCGCGCCTCCCTCGGGGCGGCTCCATCCCGTTCGAGGGGGTGCGCTCCCCTCGAGCGGGCTCCGCCCCGCTCGAGGGCCCGCTCCCCCTCGAGCAGTTCCGCCACGCTCGAGGGTCCGCCCCGCCCTCGACCGGGGTCCGCCTCGCTCGAGGGCGCCCGCTCGCGTGCGCCCGCCCCCGTACACGGGCATTTAACGCCCGGCACCGGCGGGACAGCGCCATCATGCGCCCAGGGCTCGCGCCCCGGTGCCGCCGCACCAACTCCCCAGGAGGGAGCCCATCCCCATCACTGTGGGGAGGGACTGTGCAGCGCGGCCGGTGTCAGTCCCGTGACGCCGTGCGCCTGCTCCAGTACGGCTAACGCGCCGAGCCCTCGAAGGGGGCCGGCTTCACCCTCGATTTGCTTTCTTGTGACCCTACAGGGTTAGGTGGAGGCGCTAGGCCGGAGGAACGCCATCCCTGCCACTGTTACGGCATGGCAGCCGTCCCCGCGCGTGCAGGCGCACGCCTGGCGCTGTAGCAACAACTCCAGTACGGTGAAGCGTATTGGAACGGGACACCGTTTTACCTACTCTTGTACTCCGTACGTGCCAACGTCGCCAGCCTCCCTCGAGCCCGTCAGAAGACATCACCGCCATCCGCCGTCCTCCTACCCTCAAACCGCCACTGTTTGGGTACAAGATAAGCCATGATGGCCGGATCACTGCAAGGATCGTCTGGACGGCCGCCCACTCTACAGCATAGCACGCCACGCCCCTTCACGTAGCTAGATAGCACGGCGCGCATGTGATTCGCTCCCTCCTTGATCTATAAAAGGGGGACGAACCCTCCCTGTCCCGGGGAGGAGGAGGACGAAGGGAACATAGACACAACACAACTGGAGACGAGCTGCGCCACGCACTTGTTCTCCAATTCTCCCACAACATCTTCAGCCATCACACCAGGGACTTGGAAGCCAGGCTTCCTCTCCCGCCTTGCTTGTAGCAGCCCCACTACAGGCACCCCCGGTGCTAAGTAATATAGTGCCTTGAGCACGCCACTGCTGGACGTACGGCCCCCTCGGCCGGAACCAGGATAAAAACTCTGTGTCACTTGTTACTTAGCATCGACCATTGAGGGATAGACCACGACGCTTATTACTGGTTAGTGTCGGGACCACATTCCGCACCGACAAGTACCGCTGGAAGCTCAACCCGAACAAGTGCATCTTCGGCGTACCTTCGGGCAAACTACTCGGCTTCATCATCAGCCAGCACGGCATCGAAGCCAACCCCGAGAAGATCTCCGGCATCACCAGCATGAAAGCTCCTACAAGCATCAAAGACGTCTAGAAGCTGACCGGGTGCATGGCGGTATTGAACAGATTTATCTCGAGGCTAGGAGAGCGGGGGCTCCCCTTCTTCAAACTACTCAAGCATCAAGAGAAGTTCGTGTGGACTCCAGAGGCGGATCAAGCCCTTGCCCGGCCAAGGACTTCCTATCGAAGCCACCGATCCTTACGGCTCCTCACAAGGGCGAGCGACCATCGCTCTACCTTGCCGCGACTACCCACGTGGTCGGCATCGCCATCGTCGTAGAGCGGCAGGAAGACGCGCCACGCCTATCCGGTCCAACGCCCGGCCTACTTCGTCGCCGAGGTTCTATCGCAGTCTAAGGCACACTATCGCCCGTGCGAAGCTCCCGTACGCGGTACTCATCACCTCGCGGAAGCTACGACATTACTTCCGAGTACTCGATCTCCGTCGTCATCGACTACCCGCTCGGTGACATCCCGCCGAACCAAGATGCTACCGGAAGAATCTCCAAGTGGGCGGTCGAGCTCGGCGCCCCAACTATCGACTTCAAGCCACGCACGGCCATCAAGTCGCAGCACTAGTCGACTTCATGGCGAGTGGCGGGAGAACCACCGCCTACCCCCACGGTGCGACCAGAGCATTGGGTGATGTACTTCGACGGCTCACTCAACCTCGAGGGCGCAGGTGCAGGGGTACTCCTGATCTCTCCAACGGGCGAACAACTCAAGTACGTCCTGCAGATCTCCTGGAAGGTTTCAAACAACGAAGCCGAGTATGAAGCCCTTCTACACGGGCTCCGCCTCGCGGCTTCACTTGGCATCAAGCGACTACTAGTCTACGGCGACTCCGCAGTAGTCATTAACCAAGTCAATAAGTCCTGGGACCGCAACAAGGAGAACATGGACGCCTACTGCCTAGAAGTCCGCAAGCTCGAGAACAAGTTCTACGGTCTCGAGTTCCACCACATCGTCCGCGACAACAACGTTGTAGCGGACGTCCTCTCGAAGCTTGGATCCACCCGCACTCAAGTACCAGCGGGTGTCTTCGTTCACGAGCTTCACGCGCCATCCGTCCTGGAGCCAGCGCCACCGACCACTATCCCATCTCACCCACCAGCTGGGCAGGAGGTCATGATAATCGACGTGGACTGGAGGCAACCCTTCATCGACTACCTCAGCGAGCAAAAGGTTCCCTTAGACAAGAACTTGGCTGAGCAGCTCGTTCGCCGTGCCAAGTCCTACGTCCTCGTCGGAGACAAGCTTTACAAGCGGGGCGCATCTTCTGGAGTACTCATGAAGTGCGTCCCCCGTGAAGAAGGCAAGGACATCTTGGAGGAGATCCACAAGGGCGTGCGCGCAACCACGCGTCCTCACGCACGCCGGTCGCCAAGGCCTTCCGCGAGCTTTCTGCGGCCCACGGCTGCGGGCGATGCCGAAGAACTCGTCGAAGGTGCCAAGGATGCCGCACTTCGCCAAGCAACAACACGCCCCGTGCCTACAAGCTAGTCACCATACCGCCAACCCTGGCCCTTTGCCCTCCTTGGGGGCTCGACATGATTGGGCCATTGCCAACGGCGCCAGGCGGTTTCAACAGGGTATTGGTGGCCATCGACAAGTTCACCAAGTGGATTGAGGTCAAGCCGGTGATATGCCCCAAGGCTGACAGAGTACTCGACTTCCTGGATGAACTCATACATCGCTACGGACTACCCCACTGCATCATCACAGACCTAGGCTCCAACTTCAACAATCACCAGTTCTGGGAGTACTGCGAGAACGAAGGGGATCGACATACGATACATCTCAATTGCCCATCCTCGGGCCAACGGACAAGTCGAGCGCGCCAACGAGATGGTGCTCGACGCTCTCAAAAAGCGGCTACACGACGCTGCTAACTCCAAAGGGGGCAAGTGGATCAAGGAACTACCCAACGCACTCTGGGGGTTGCGGACTCAGCCATCCAAGCCAACGGGGCAATCCCCTTACTTCCTGGTCTACGGCTCCGAAGCAATCCTCCCTGCCGATGTCATATGGAACTCGCCAGCAGTGGAGCACTACGACGAAGGCGTCTCAGAAGACAGCAGACGAGTTGACATTGATAGCCTCGAAGAAGCTCGCTGCGCTGCCCTCGTCCAATCAGCAAGGTACCAAGAGGGTATCCGGCGCTACCATGATCGCAATGTCAAGGAACGCTCCTTCAATGTTGTAGATCTTGTCCTCCGCCGTATCCAGAACACGGAAGGACTACACAAGCTCAGCTCCCCCTGGGAAGGTCCCTTCACCGTTGCAAAGGTGACCGGGCCGGGTTCCTACCGCCTCCAGACACTTGAAGGCGAAGACATCAACAACTCGTGGAACGTCGACCAGCTCTGTCGATTCTACGCCTAGTCTACACGACTACTCCAGGGTTCAAGTCTACACGACTGCATCAACACCCCCTTCGCCGTAAGCGGCCTCCGTGTCCCGGCTCTAGTCTCCGGACTTCTCCTCTCCGAGGATCCGGCCCCGCGCGGCCACCTACGGATCCCGGGCCGCGACGAGCGTCAAGGACTCTAGCGATGGTCTACTAAGAGACCATGTACTCCAAGATCTAGCCTACACGGCTACTTACCGATCTACCGCCGTAAGCGGCTACCCGCTCCGGCGCTACTCGGTGTAAGCGGCCTCCGGTCCAGGCGACTACTCGTAACTACGGCCCTGGCCATCCAGGTGTACTTCTTCAGTAATAAAGTTTGATCATTCATCAACTTCTTTACTGTCTACCCCCTTCAACGGGACCACTACTGCCGAGTACAACTACTCGCGTCCACTGGGCTCCGCACTCTGAGATCGCGACTACGAGTACTCATTGCTGGAAATTTTCTTTCATTAATACTTAAGCAATTCATTACAAATGTTTTTGTACAACTTTGGCTACTAGCTATCTATTACAGGGCTACTGGAGATTAAGCTTATCAGCTACTTGCTCCGCGATGGGAGCCATCTCGCTCC
This sequence comes from Cenchrus americanus, assembly GCA_947561735.1. Classification (NCBI taxonomy): domain Eukaryota; kingdom Viridiplantae; phylum Streptophyta; class Magnoliopsida; order Poales; family Poaceae; genus Cenchrus; species Cenchrus americanus. The sequence continues at coordinate 143,172,442 of OX387240.1, forward strand.
AGCCAGGCTCCGAGTACCGCTCATCGGTGCGCTTGGCGGCTACCCCCGCCGACTACTTCCACTGGGGCCTTCGGGAAGTAGGACTTCATGAAGGCCAAGACCTGCTTTGGGATCGACCTCGCCATGTGCTTCACATAAGCCGCCAGCCGGCTTGGGGCTTCCTTGAGGCGATCCACCAGTGGAGCAATCTTGGGGCCGCCCGGGTGCGGCACCAAGAGCCTTGCGATCGGCAGCGCGGCTTCCTCAAGCTCCTTCAGTTGGGCCCGCAGCGCCTCGCAGTCTTCATTCAACTTCTGCAATGATTTGTAGCGTTGACGAGAGCACCATGTGCTTCTCGCACTCGAAGGCAAGTTCTTTGTAGTCGAGCTCGAGTACCGGCGGGCTTCTTGCTCCCGGTAGAAGAGATTCTTCATGCTCGTCTCCGAGGACTTCGGTACCGCTCCACCCGGCCCTCAAGCTCGCAACACGAGCAACGAAGTACAGAGGGTCGACTACCTCTTGACCTCCAACAACCACCGGACAAGTCCAGCGGCGTACCTTTGTTCCTGTTGCGGAGGCTCTTATTCTTCCGCACCAAGTCGTCGCCCTTCGCCTGCAACTCTTGGACATCATTGTGATATTGCGAGAAGGCGGCGTCGAGCCTATACTGCATGGCGGCCGCGTGCTTCCGCGACTTCAAAAGCTACTCTTCCAGTGCCTCAGCCCGGAGCACCGTGTCACCAAAGCCCTGCAGCATGTTGGACTTCTCGCGGGACCTCTCCGTGACGTCCTGCACAAACAACACACGTCAACAAGTACTCAACGACGAGAGGTGAAGGACCGATACGGCGAACCGCAGAGAGGGGGGGAGTGAATGGGAGCCGATAAAAATTCTTCTCGAAGGAGATTAAAACTCCAACAAGACGAACGCGGCTTCCAACACACGTTTCCGACTCACTACCAAGGTTGGTCAAGCCCACGTAGCCACTGGAGTGCCACTGGACCTAGGAACCAACTCACAACCTTCCGACCCGAGAAACGCAACGGAAAAACCAAACCTCGAGTCTACAGACCCACACCCGCCGGGACCGGTGAGCACCACCGGTCAGACCGGTCCCTCGCCGGTGAAACCGAGCAACTTTCACTAAGTGGCTCTACACCGGTCGACCGGTGAGACACACCGGTCGGACCGATGGTAGCCCGAAAGCCCCCAAGACACCAAACAGCCAACCGACCACCAAACGGACCCAAACTCGAAACAACGACAACACGGGACAACAACGAACACACCAAGACGTTCACCCGAGCAAAATCCCACAAGGGCTTGCACCGGCCGGACCGGCCAAGAGCACCGGTCGGCCGACCGGTGTAGCTCGGGCGGCTCGGGATGAACAAAGACCCGCGGTCAACTCCCCCAAATCCAAATCTTGATCTCCCGAATCGCTCCACGGACTTGAACAAGACTTTGGGGATATCATGAACACCTCATGAGGAGTTCATAGCCAAGTTTCATCCCACCAAAACTAGTCCAAAAAGGAGGAATCGAAGAAATCCCGCCGAAAGCAGCTCCAACCCAAGAACTCAAGAAACCCCAAAATCGAGCACCTTTTCTCACGGATTTGGGAGGGGAATCACAGCCCAAAGAACCACGAAGGGTTCCCACAAATTTCCCCCATCAAATCCCCAAGAGAAAAGCCCCGAAAACACCCCAAAGAAATCACGAAGAGAGGGCTCCGAAAATCACCACCAAGAACAACCGGGGAAAACACATCCAAACCTTGAGGAACCACGCCGAATCATCTATACACGAAACAAAGGTTCGTACAAGGTCTAGCAAGCCGCCCGATCATCCATCCCTCTCTACAAGATCTCTCCGTGAAGCTCTCTTGCTAGTCCTAAGGAAAACCTAGAGAAAATAGGTGGAAAATAGGAAAACTAATGAGCTAGAGTTCCAAGAGTTGGCTGCCATCCTCTCACCTCTTGGGTTATATGGAGGCAACCGAATGTCTAAAATGCCCTTCTCTATTAACTAGGGATAGAAGCCCCTCAAGGGCGGATTTGGAATTCTTGATGTCTTCACCATCGGACGGATGCCCGCGACCGCACCTCGCGTAGCCTCGACGCAAGCCATGCGATCCCGACGCGTGTCCTCCGCTTCGAAGATTCCGGACTGCGTCGTCGCACACCGGTCGACCGGTGCTCCTCACCGGTCGACCGGTCCCCACCGGTCCGACCGGTCGGACCCACCGGTCGGACCGGTCCGTGCTGCCGCACCTCCGTCTTCGGTTCTCCGGTCTTGGCTTTGTGGATCAACCAAGGAACCCGGTGGTTTTCTCGGTGAACCACCGGAAACCCCGCGAACTCGGTGTAGCCTCCGCCAATCTCCACTCATGACTTGGCTCCCACGTAGTCCCGGCTCGACCTTGGTTTTGAGGCTCAACCAAGAAACCGTCCACGACTTCATCTTGCTGTTCATGCCACCATGCGGCCCGCACTTGACCCCCGCCGGCCACCGGGTCCCTCGAACGAAGCCTACTTGTCTTCTCCACACCCCGGAGGCCTCACCGCAACGACCTTTCGCACTTGTTCTTCACCCGCACCAACACGAGTCAAGCCGCAACCTGCACCTGCAATACTTAGCCAAGAATCAGTCCACACAACGTTGTCAATCACTCATCACACAAGGAAGCGACCATCCACCGGTCCTCGAACCACACATGGTCCTCAATCTCCCCCTTGATGAGTGCATTGACAACACCCACACGAAAGTAACAAGAGAGAAAAGAAAAAGAAAAAGAAACGAACAAAAAGAAACTCCAACAAGCGATCGAAAGCCAAACAAAGGCAAAGAGCAAGATCACTTGAAGGAAACAAGTCTCGGACCCCTTAGGCAAGGGCAACGGCTCGACACATCCGAGACAAAGCAAAACTCAAGCAAAGAGCACAAACCACTGAAACAGAGCTCGAAAACTCTCAAAGAGCTCCCCCTGCACACATGCAAGCTCCCCCTGAACCAATGCAACTCCCCCTGGACGACTGCATGCAAGACACCACTTAAAACAAAAGGGCCGCAACAAAACAGCCACGACCGGTCGACCGGTCCACACCACCGATCGACCGGTGAGCAACATGTATACGAGAACCAAGCCTCACACCGGTCAGACCGGTGACCCTGACCGGTCAGACCGGTGCACAACAGAGCCCAGAAATGGCTCGAAACCACCTGAAAACCTTCTAAACACGTCCAGCAAGCCATTTCAAGCTCAAACTTCTCCCCCTTGTTGGCAATGCATGAATCAAGCCAAAAATGCAAAACTTTCAACCTAGAGCTTCTCAAATATACAAAATTCAACATAGGATGCTACACATGTCCAAATGAGCAAGTTAGGTACTCTACGGCTTCGTATCGATCTCAACTACATGATCACCAAGTTTCACAACCATTGGACGAAGCTAAGATGGATTTTGGCAATTTTGCGAAAAACTTGCCTCTCATGAGCAAAGTCCTAAACATGATCAAAGCATATCAAAATGGCAAAGCCACACAAACTTCATGCTAGGACAACCATTCTAATCATAAGACCATCACAAACACCCGCAAGCACCTCATGTCATGTCAAAGCCACCGAGCCATGTGCCTACTTCTATTTATGAGACTTCTCGTTGGTAGGCATCATGCAACGGTTTAGCACCCAAAGCAAATTAAATTCAGCACATATGACATGGGAGCATATTTTCCAAGCATTTTTCATTTCATTTTCAGATTTGTAAATGGTACATGAAATGTCTTTGCGACAAAAAGGAACTTATGCTCCTCCACAAGATAAATCAAGAGGGCTAAACATTCATGATGGCAAATGAGCCTTTGGCCCCATATGATCAATAAACTAGCCATCCAACCACAAATTAAGCATAGCAAGGCCACAAAAACATGTCAAGAGCATGTAAAGGCATTTACACATGAGAGAGCATACATGTGACATTTTTCAAAAGCATAGCTATCAACCATGGATTATTCATCAAGATCATCAAGAGCTAAGCCAAACTAACCATAGCATACCAAACAAGCTCAAAAAGACCTATATCTCATTCCATGGTGAACAATGTATATGAGAGAAGCTTTTCCTAACCAATGCATATGATACAAAATGCATGCAATCTAAGATACAAGGATGCCTATACATCATGTTACATATGCCATGCCAAATGCAAGAAATGCACAAAGGAAAGCTATACATATGCTACAAAGGAGCTCCCACACACAAAGCTCACAAACCACCGGCTCCTCGAGGGGAGGCAAAAAGGGCTCGACACCACCGCAAAAGAGCAAAGGAGCACCAAACTCACAAGCTCCCCCTAAACTCATGCATTAAGGCCAAAGAGCGTACAAAGCTCACCTTACACACATGAGATAAGGCAAAGAGCAAAAGAAACCAAGTGGCTTGACCAAGGCCACACACTCGAAGGTCACAAATACACTTACCTTTATCATTTCTTCACAATTCCCTCATCCTTGTCCACCATCCCCGAAAGTGATGTACCTCCATGTCACCACCGGGATATGAAGCCGAAGAACCACCCCCCGATATCAACCAAATGTTCTCCGGGCTATCCACCTGCAACTCAAAACCAAGAGCGAGGGCGAGCAAACGACTCAACACTGGGGTTAGTTCCAAACGTGTGAAACCAGTGCCTAGCCATTTGCTCGAAAGTAGGGTTAGCACAAACCAAACCATCTTTCCTACCAAAGCTACCTCCACGAACACCACTACGGTAGCCATCATGAGGGAACCAACCCTCTCTCGCCCGGAGGAGGACCAAAACCACGAAAGAAAGCCCGTGGACCATCCCTCCTCTCCTTCTCAAAGCCATGACTCCTCCCATCCCCGTAGTGAGCTCGAGGGGGAGAACGTCTAGCAACCGACCACCCGCAAACTTTCCAGAACAACCACCGAACCACGACCTCCGTAAACAACCCTCGCACCCGTACGAGCACGAAACCCAAACCGCCGCCCTGTCCAGCCTACACCGTCCGACCGGTGCTCCACACCGGCCCGACCGGCAGCTCGGCGCAAAGACCTCCAACGACCTTCCGCTCTCCCCAAGCCCGAACTGACCTCGCACTCGCCTTGGCCCTGGGCAACTGCACACGAGGCTCAAGTACACCATCAAAAGGGTGGTACTTGTCCTTGTTAGCCCACTCCTTCGCCATTCTCTCCTCACGCTTCCTCTTGAAGCAAAACGCTCTCTTGTGACCATCCTTCCCACAAAACTCACAATGGAAATGGATCGATCTGGGCTTAGGCTTGGGATGAGGCTCTTCACAAGGCTTCTCACTTGGTTTCTCACTAGGCGTTTCACTTGCCTTCTCACTCGGTTTTTCTCTTGGTTGGTTTGGCTTGCATGCAAACTTGTCTTTGGGTGTGGGTTGTGGTGGAACTGAAACATCCCCAAATTTCCTTTCTCTCTCACCACAGCCCTCACCAACCTTATCCAATCCCAAAGCCCAACCGTCAAAGCGCTTACAGCTAGCAATCATCATACCAAGCTGAGGTTCTTGACTCGACAACCAACTCAGTGCTTCACGCAACTTATCATTCTCATCTTGCAAGCGACCAACACATTTTGCAAGATCTAAATTCTTCATAGCATGCAACTCACATGTAGAGCAAGAAGTAGGAATAGGCACTTTCAAATCAGCCTCAAGTGAAACAATGCGAGAACGGAGCTCAGCAATTTTCTCATGCAAACTAGGGCAAGAAGTGCAAGCACCAAGCAAAGTGGGTCTAGATTGTAGCTCACCCAACTCAACCCTAAGCACGTCTAGTTCCTCACACTTGGAGGCATACTTCTCCCTAAGATCGGTAAAGTCGGCCTAGGAAAGCAGAGCAATCAAGCACAATCATTTTCATCGAAACAACAGGGCTAGCCTTGAGCGAATCAATTTCAAGCTTGCTATCAAGAACCTGTGTTTCTAGCTCAGCCACTCTAGTCCTAGCATCCTCGAGCAAAGATCTAAGCTCCTTCCTAAGCTTCTTAGCCTCTCTAAGCATGTGATCGCGATTATCAAGCAAGTCAACCAACTCCTCATTCTCCTTGCACAAAGAGGAGAGCTCATCACATACCTCATCCTCGGAATCCAAATCCGAGGCGTCCCTCTGGCTTCTCTTGCTGCTCGAACTGCGAGCCATGCCGCAGAAGTCGTCCTTGAGGCTTAGGCCCGTCACACAAAGGCCGTTGAGATACTTGCCAAAGTTCTTCTTCTTCCTCCTCTTCTTCTCATCCTCTTCGTCTTCATCACTCGAGCTTGAAGACGTGTCCTCGAATCGGACTCGATGTCGCTTGATCTCTTCATCTTCTCTCGAGACCGTGTCTTCTTCCCATGTCCATGATCCTTCGTCTTGGACTTCTTCTTCTTGTCCTTGAACTTGTGCTTGTCGGGGTCGTTCACCTTCGGACACTCGGCGAAATAGTGTCCAGCCTTGCCGCACTTGAAGCATGTCCTCGTCTTCCTCCTCATGTTCACTCGGTTCTCGTGCAGCCTCTCGAACCGCCCTCGTCGGAGCGCCGCCCGTCCTCTCCAAGCACATCGAACTCCTCATCTGGCATAGACATCAAAGAGGATAAAGAGAACATCCTGGTGGCTGGGTTAGTGTTAGCTTTTCCTTTCGAACCACCAACGAGGGCAAGACTATGAGAGTCAGTCGGGCCCTCAAGCTTGGTTGTCATGCCTCTATCCACCTCAGCTGACTTGAGCTTCGAGAACAGCTCGTTCACCGTCAGAGTGTCATACTTCTCCGACTCCACAATGGCCTCGAACTTTCCGCCCCAAATCGTACGATCCAAAGAGTGTAAGAGCTTGACCGCTCTATCATGATCATCGTACGGGAGCACGTCCACATTGGCCCTCATGTTGTTCACAACCACCGTGAACCTCTGAAACAAGGCATCGATGGACTCACCGGGGAGATGAGTGAAATTCTCGTACTCTCTCCGTAGGTCGCATACATCCGTGCCTGAACCTGGGCGTTCCCAACATGCGCCTCCTTCAACACCGCCCAAATCCTACAAGCCAAGTGCTCGGTGTGCACCCGATCGAACTCGGCCGACACAAAGCACGAAACAAGTAGTCGACCGCCTTATTGTTGGCGTCGAAGCCGTCCCTCGATCCCGGAGCGAGGAAATCAACCGGCCGGACATAGCCTCGTGTCCACCGTGATATCCCAAAGGATCCGACCCTTTCCGCGGAGAAAAGCACCCATCCGCTTGCTCCACATCCGGTAGTTCTTGCCATCGAAGTGTGGAGGACCCGAACCCCGTTCCCGGTACGCCATCCTTGGATCTTAGACTCGGTTAGAGTCAACAAAGACCCGAACCGGCTCGATACCACTTGAAGGACCGATACGGCGAACCGCAGAGGGGGGGGAGTGAATGGGAGCCGATAAAAATTCTTCTCGAAGGAGATTAAAACTCCAACAAGACGAACGCGGCTTCCGAGCACACGTTTCCGACTCACTACCAAGGTTGGTCAAGCCCACGTAGCCACTGGAGTGCCACTGGACCTAGGAACCAACTCACAACCTTCCGACCCGAGAAACGCAACGGAAAAACCAAACCTCGAGTCTACAGACCCACACCGGTCAGACCGGTGAGCACCACCGGTCAGACCGGTCCCTGCTGGTGAAACTGAGCAACTTTCACTAAGTGGCTCTACACCGGTCGACCGGTGAGACACACCGGTCGGACCGATGGCGGCCCGAAAGCCCCCAAGACACCAAACGACCAACCGACCACCAAACGGACCCAAACTCGAAACAAGAAGCACCACGGGACAACAACGAACACACCAAGACGTTCACCCGAGCAAAAACCCACAAGGGCTCGCACCGGTCGGACCGGTCAAGAGCACCGGTCGACCGGTGTAGCCCGGGCGCTCGGGATGAACAAGACCCGCGGTCAACTCCCCCAAATCCAAATCTCGATCTCCCGAATCGCTCCACGGACTTGAACAAGACTTTGGGGATATCATGAACACCTCATGAGGAGTTCATAGCCAAGTTTCATCCCACCAAAACTCGTCCAAAAAGGAGGAATCGAAGAAATCCCGACGAAAGCACTTCCAACCCAAGAACTCAAGAAACCCCAAAATCGAGCACCTTTTCTCACGGATTTGGGAGGGGAATCACAACCCAAAGAGCCACGAAGGGTTCCCACAAATTTCCCCCATCAAATCCCCAACAAAAAAAGCCCCGAAAACACCCCAAAGAAATCACGAAGAGAGGGCTCCGAAAATCACCACCAAGAACAACCGGGGAAAACACATCCAAACCTTGAGGAACCACGCCGAATCATCTATACACGAAACAAAGGTTCGTACAAGGTCTAGCAAGCCGCCCGATCATCCATCCCTCTCTACAAGATCTCTCCGTGAAGCTCTCTTGCTAGTCCTAAGGAAAACCTAGAGAAAATAGGTGGAAAATAGGAAAACTAATGAGCTAGAGTTCCAAGAGTTGGCTGCCATCCTCTCACCTCTTGGGTTATATGGAGGCAACCGAATGTCTAAAATGCCCTTCTCTATTAACTAGGGATAGAAGCCCCTCAATGGCGGATCTGGAATTCTTGATGTCTTCACCATCGGACGGATGCCCGGCGACCGCACCCCGCGTAGCCTCGACGCAAGCCATGCGATCCCGACGCGTGTCCTCCGCTTCGAAGATTCCGGACCGCGTCGTCGCACACCGGCCGACCGGTGCTCCTCACCGGCCGACCGGTCCCCACCGGGCCGACCGGGGTCGACCCACCGGTCGACCGGCCTCGGTGCCGCCGCACCTCCGTCTTCGGTTCTCCCGGTCTTGGCTTTGTGGATCAACCAAGGAACCCGGTGGTTTTCTCGGTGAACCACCGGAAACCCCGCGAACTCGGTGTAGCCTCCGCCAATCTCCACTCATGACTTGGCTCCCACGTAGTCCCGGCTCGACCTTGGTTTTGAGGCTCAACCAAGAAACCGTCCACGACTTCATCTTGCTCGTTCATGCCACCATGCGGCCCGCACTTGACCCCCGCCGGCCACCGGGTCCCTCGAACGAAGCCTACTTGTCTTCTCCACACTCGGAGGCCTCACCGCAACGACCTTTCGCGCTTGTTCTTCACCTCGCACCAACACGAGTCAAGCCGCAACCTGCACCCGCAATACTTAGCCAAGAATCGGTCCACACAACGTTGTCAATCACTCATCACACAAGGAAGCGACCATCCACCGGTCCTCGAACCACACATGGTCCTCAAGAGGATTGGCTACTCAGAAGCTACGGCTACTTACGTTCATCCACTGCTCGGCCTGGCGGATCGCTTCTAGGTGCTTGGCCACCGTTGCCGAGTCGACAAGATCGTCCGCGAGCAGCTCTATCCCGCCACGACTACTCGCGGTGGCCTCCGTCATCGGCGCAGAGCGGATGGGCTTTGCGTCCTGGATCTCCGGGGAACGGATAGCCACCTCCAGAGCGACCTCTGGCGACGTGGTGACCCCCTCTCCTCCGGCCGCCACGGCGGCTTCCTCGACGACTTCCTCCATGGGCTCGGGGGCTCCTCCGGCAGCCTCCGGTATGCCTGGTGTCGACTTCTGCATTGGCACCCACGCAGGGATGTCACTCCTTTCGGCCTCGGCACCTGTCAAAGAGAAGACAAGGGTATTAGGGACCACGACTACTCCTCGAGAAGCTCTACAGCTTCAGAAGAGTACTCACCTTCGACTACGCTGGCCTCCGGCAACGGCGCTTCGGTAGCCGGCGGCTCGGGCACCGCTTGGGAAACAGGAGCGGACTCCTCGGCGGGTGGCGCGACTTCTTCCGCCACCGCCGCAGAGGGTTCATCCCCCTACCAGGACAGATCCGTCGATTTCCTGCAGAAGCACACACAATTGGTCGTCGATCAACCTCGACTACTACAACAAGTACTACTCGGGAAGATGCGTGCTTACAAGTTTGACCGACTATTGTCACGGCGGGGCACCGAGGATGCTGGCAATGTCTACAAGTCCACCCTCGGCGGGCGCCTCCTCCTGCGCCCCCGCGGCTACCACCTCCTCTCGCAAAACGGCGACCGACGCAAGGCCCTCCTTCGCTCCTGTAGTCACCACATCTTCAACGGTGGCGGCCACGGGCTCCGTGCTCCCCTGTGGAGCAGGGGGCTGGCGCTCCAACTGCGCCAAGAGCTCCTCGACAGTGGGGGCTGGACTACGACTTCCGGCCGGCTCCCCCACTATATCCCATCTGCCTTCGTCGCCCTCCTCGACGGGCTCTGATGGTGGCACCTCCTGCATACAAGGAAGACTACTCGTCAGCAAGCGTACTCGTACGATGGGTACTCGACTACTCTAGTCAAGACGTCTTACCTCCTGAGGCGTGGTCTCTGAGACCTTCAGCTTTTTTGTCACCCGCTTGCGGGCGGGGTTGCGCGGCTTCCGTGGCGGCGCAGCCAGGCTAGCCTCCAGGCAAGCCGGGGGGGTCTTGCACCAGAGGCACATGAGGTAATCCTAGACGGCTAAACCTCGACCGCAACTGAAAGCGGTCCTGCAACGTCTCGTCGTCGTCGTCGTCGTCGGTGGTGTCCTCCACGATGACGGTGTCATCACCTTCGCCAACTTCTCGCCGCTCTTTGTCTTTGGCCTTCCCTTTCTTCCGTGAGGGGGCGGCTGCGGCTCGGAGACGAACTTTTTCAAGTCATCGTGCAAAGGCACAAGAACATCAGCACGTCTACTCCAAGAAAGGACTACTCGACTAGGGGAGTACGACTACTCACCTCCTTTCGCGGGCGCGCGGCGGAGTACTCCTGGACAGGGCATGCCGTGTACGGCGGCATATCCTTGAAGATCCGCGTTAGCCTCTCAATGATGTCGTCGTCGTCCATCTCCGCTCCAGGCATCCGCGACGTGTCGTCGTCGCCGGTGTACTCGAAGCCCAGGGTGTCACGGGCCATCAGTGGCTGCACCCTCCACTTCATGAAACTGAAGGCCACGTGCTCGGCCCTCGCTCCGGCTTTCCCCGAGCACCTTGATGCGTGCCGCGGCTCGGGAAGCCGGATCTCCTCCCCGCATGGTGGGCTCCGTGTTCCACCACTTGCGGTGCCTGGGTTGCCTTCCGCTCGGCTTCGGTAGGCCGGGGTGGTGGTTCGTGATGTAGAACCACCTCGTCTTCCAATCGGTGTTGGAGTCAACGAGCTTGTACACCAGGTACTGCTCCGCGGCGTCTTCTCTCAACTGGATGCCGGCTCCTCCGACTACTCTTGGATTGGTGGCGCTCGGTGCGCTTCACCCGAAAAACTTCCGAAGAAGAGGATCCAGTGCGGCTTGATCCCAAGGAAAGCCTCGCAGAAATGCACGAAGACCGCGGTATGGGAAATACCGTTAGGGTTCAGATTCAGGTACTGGACTCCATAGTACCCAAGGAGGCCCTTGAAGAAATCACTAGCCGGGAGCCCGAGTCCGCGCTCCACGAACCGCGCAAACATTGGAATCTCGTCTTCGGCCTTCTCCATCGGATATGGATCTCCAGCAGCGGCCCTCCACATGTAAACCTCCTTCTCCCGGATGAATCCGCTGTTCAGGAGGGCCAACAGATCTTCGGTCTTCACTTTTGATTTCTTCCACTCGCGGCTTGGATCGGCCCGCGGTGGAGACATTGGCGGTGCTGCTTCAGTGGTAGCTGCGGCGGCCTCTTCGCGGCCCCTCTTCTTCCCGGCGGCTTTCGCAGACTTTGACAGTGAAGCCTTCATTCTCCAAGTATAGGGCGTCTTCACGCGCATCCGCTCGGGGGCTACCCTAAAAGCTCTGGGTGGCGGCGCACTTGGATCTACTAAGGCAGCAGCGTGCGCTGGAAGTAGATCTACCTCAGATGGGTTCGAAATGACTACAGCTCAGATGGGTGGAAAACCCTAAGGGTTTTGGCTTCTATTTATAAGTCAAACCGGCTCCGCAAAGGCCGGCTGGATAAGTCCACGCGCGGCTGACTCAGCGGCTAAGCGTGACCCTTCGTATTCTACTAGTCGACGCGCCTCACCTCGGGGGCTCGGCTACTTCTACTTGACTACCTGGGCAGCGGCAAGGTTCAGGAGCGTCTCAGGACACATTCTTCAAGATGACCCTTCAATTCGAGAGGAAGTACTCGACTCAAGGCTCGGGGGCTCCGTGCCACGTGTCCTTCGGTTTTTTCTCTCCGGATTTTTTGAGATTTTCTTGCCAAGACTTCAGATGGACCCTCAGCCAGAGCCTACGGCTCAACCTAAGGCTCGGGGGCTACTCCATATGGAGTGCGATTTTGCAATCGCACCTCCATACCAGCTCCGGCTTCAAGACAAGATGGGCATCTCTTGAAGACCTTCGAAGGCAGCGCTCGAGGACGCTTGGGACTACTCGAGTAGACTTCAAGATTGCTCAAACATCAGCTGGAGTACATTCCAGCCTCGGGATACTTCGACTACTCTTGAGGACTTTAGACTTGTAGTACTCGGGGACGCTTGAGGACTACTCGTTAAGGCCATCAAGACTACTTGAAGCTATCCTTCTCGAATACAAAGTACTCGAAGGCTTGTCGTATGGACCTCCCTGGGCCCGCCACCTCGGTGGGTACCAGGACCGACTACTCGGTGGGCCCCTGGGACTACCCGGCTTGCGCTACACGGCACCTGAAGGCGTGGAGCACAAGGACTGCAGAGGAGGAGTACTCGGTTAGGAAGCTGTACATGTCCTGCACTGTATGTAAGACTCCTAGACGTACCCGACTAGTACCCTCTCCCTACTCCAACTTGTAACCCTGCCTCCCGGACTATATAAGGAGAGGCAGGGACTGTTCTCTAGGGACACAAGACATCTCATACAACCCGCGGCGCACTATTGCACCATCTTGTAATCATGCCCAATCAATCCAGAGCTACGCAGCATACAGGACGTAGGGTATTACGCACCTCGCGGCCCGAACCTGTCTAAATTGTGTGCCACGTGTCTCTTCCTTCGAGTTACCGATCTCGGCGAGGCCACATTCATCTACTTCGGGTACTCCCCTTAGTAGGTTGCCGGTCTAAAACACCGACAATTACGAACTACAAACTTGAGCACATGAACAAAGAGCTGGATGGGAGACTTATCTTCTCAAGTGTGCTCATGCTTGCTTTGTTGCTTCGTGACCGCGTGCTCCACGGGGTTGCACCTTCCAACGTTCTCGTCCACTCCTTCGCTTGCATTATTGCTCTTTCCACTAGATGATTTCTCTTTGAGTCACTTCCATGCTCTCTTGCCTCACATGCATCCATGATATTCCTACAAAACAAAGCCTTGGCCGCCTCCCCATGCTTGTCCTTTGTATGTGGATTGATAAAAGATGTTGGAGGGGCATCCCATGATGGGTCATGGTGCATGCATGGTTAGGTCAACTAGATTGCCTCCCTCTAAGCATGTTTCAATGCTAAGCACTCCTCTAATTTTGAAAATTAAAAATAAAGTCATAGCTATTAATGGGTTCAAATATAAATTTAGAGGAGTTTTTAAAGCATTAAAAACAAGATGTAAGTCGATAATATTTTCCGACCACTTTTATGTTGGTCTCACCGGTGTTGTTTGCTTTCATTAGTTGAGAGCAAACTTTACCCGGCTTGATCATGGGGGCATAGGTTTAGGTTCTAATCTTGGTTAGATAAGAGAGATTTTGAATGAAATAAAATTATATGAGGCTTAGAAAAATTCTAATCTTAGAGAAACCAAGGATATGGGTTTCTAAATCAAGTTTCTAGGTTCACGCGAGTCCTACCACATGCTGAAACTTAAATAACAAGTCAAACAAGTCAACCTTAACATCATAAAGAGGATGAAAGGTTGAGTTAGGTTCTGAATTTTTTTTTGTTGTGGTTTCTCGAAAAGAAGCAAACAATCACATAGGACGGTTCATGTAAAGGGTTTATGATCAAAACAAAATATTCAACCAAGAATTATGTCTCTAATATTGTTCAACCACTTCTAAGTCTAATGTTTTGCGTAGTAAAATTTAAAACTAAATTACTTGAAAAGACTCGAAAAACCTGGAATCGGCTTGTCATCCCGGTAGCTTATTCTTGACTCGACGAAACGGGTTGTCTCCCGCCTAGCGCTTCGTTTATAGTCTATGGCTAGACTTCTTCACTTGATTACTTCGGATCAACGCTCTTTGCGAGTGTTGCAATCTTGGGTACCCACTTCCTCACCATCTTGGGCACGGGCTTATTCTTCGGCTTAGTCATATTTTTGGTCTTCACAGGCTGGGTTTGTCCTTTGGTCTTGACGGATGCAACAACTTCCTTCATGTAGTAGCTCGGCATCTCAAACTCCGGTCCTTCGGTCGTGATCTTCGTGGTCTCCTTAGTGTGATCCTCCATCCCTCCTGAATGAGTTTGAGTAGCCTTCGCCATCTTGGGACCTTGGGATTGTCTCGGAAATTCTTCTTTGTTACCCATCGGGCGCCCGGCAAGTTGTCCCACTTGCATCTCTAGCATCTTCATCATGATGAACACTTCACGTATAGAGCTTCCGACCTCCGTCACCTTTCCATCTAAATTCTCCAATATTTTCACCATATCCTCAAACTTAGTGATGATGTCCTCGTTGATCTTAGCTTGCTCGTCCATGAAGTCCTTCAATTGTGTACAAAGGGGAACCAAATCTTGAATGGACAAACTTGCATTAAATCGGGGTTTACCTCGGACATGGTCGTGCTCCTCACACTCCTCGCATGTGGATCTTGCCTCGATAGCCTTTATGACTTGAGCTTCATTCTCTATCTCCATCTTCTCCATCCTCCTCTTAAGTAAACCGATATGCCACTCAAGGAATTCGGCTCATATGTATTCATTGAAACGCTCCAAGGCTCTCGCAATCGTCATGCGGATAGTTGAGACCTTGATCTTGAATGGCCTTCCGGTGTCTTGAAGGTTTATGATAGGTAGATCAACGATTTCTGGGGTGCATAGCTCGATCTTGCGCTCCGGTTGTGGTTGTTCTCCCATGGGTGGCAGTTGAGGTTGATCTTCCTTTGGACTTGGAGGTGGTCATTCCCTTAGAGATTTCGACGGTCCTTCGACTTTGGCTTTTGGATCTATGGTTTCCAACCCTTTAGCTTGTGTTGCACGTCTCCTTTGCCTGTAAAGTTTTCCTGGATCATCCACAAAAGAAAGTTTGAGTTTCTAGGAGCGGTAGCCAACCATCTCCGGTTAGGGTTAGCAAAAACAAAAATCTAACAAAAGAAAATTAAGATTAGTTAAAAATAGATTAGATTGTTTTGTTTTCTTTTGGAGAATGATCAAACATAATAGATGCAAAAGAAAATCAAAAGAAAAACTGAAAAAATAAGCGATACTAGATTGGATCTTGATTGCTTGTTCCCCGGCAACGGCGCCAAAAAAAGGCGCTTGTTGACGGTAGATTATCGTATCAAAGTTCATATGGATTCACAAGCAGACAAATCCCCCATCGTAGTCAAGGGACCCTTCTTCCCTTGAGTGGTGAACCCAAGGTATCGAATCCGTGGAACCATGTGCAACGCAAGGATACAATCTAGTAAAGCAAGGAAAGCTATCTTGTGAAGGACCAAATTGCATCTAATCTAAGATTTTTTCAAGAAAACACATCTAATGTAATCTACTAAAGAGGTAGGAAGAGAAAGCAAGAGATAACCGATCTAGAGAGACTAGATCATGCTTATGTTGTAGCTCCAAAGAAGATAGATGAACATAGAAAAGCGAATCTCATTAAAAGCATTTTTAAACTGTGGCCTCCGGTCCGATTCCGGAAACGCCCGCCTTTCAGAGCCCCCGTTATGTCACAACGTACTCCTATTCATGTGGGTAGTTTAGGGCGAGTTTGATAAGAACAAGTTAAAATTACTTGGTCGGTCCGGTTTGGACCTCTAGCCACCGCGGCTACAAGAGCACCCTACGCAATTTAGCTATAGACTAGATTGGGGAAGAAGCAAAACCAAGGGGAAAGCAAAATCATCGAGAAGGCACTTGATCGCTACAAATCGGATTCACTATAAAAACTTCACCATGAATGATTACATGAACAAGATCACCACTGGGATCCTACCTCGATCTTGATCCTTGCTCCGGAGCTCCGACGTGCTCTTCCATGCAAGGTTCCCACGTCAGCAAGGGAGACCCTAGACAACTAGCACGACCCTCATCTCCAAGATGGTGTCCCTCAAGCTTCTCTGTTCCTCGGTGGTGGATGACGAATTGATTGATGCGTGGCTCTTGGTCAGGGGGCTACAAATAGCCCGAGAGGCACCTAGGTCAAAGTGGGGCCGACTAGGCCTCGAAACGGGCTGGGCCTGCCTGCTTGGGCCGATCGTCCTTGGCCCATTTTGACCCAGTTCGTTGCCTCCTTCACCCGACATTGCTTCCTGAGTTTTCTAGATCCTTCTCCCTTTTGCATGTGGGCCCTTGTCGTCGGTTTCTCTCCGAATTTGACGAAGCTCCTTGTCACACAAGATTCAGTACTTTTCTGGCTAGGTCCTCGGAGTTTTCCATCTTCCCGGGTTGGGTCCTTGGGCTTCTTGGAGTCGTGTTCACTTCATTGCTTGACTTCTACTGGGCTTCAAGGTCTTGTCATGAGGTGCTTGATGAACTTATCCCGGAAGTCTTCCTTTCAACACTAAAATCCTGCATAAACACTAAACTCCAAAACCGACATGCACAAGTGAACTTGTTATACCACGGGGGTTATTACCAATGGATAAGATCTAAAAGTCATGCCAACACTGAAGGTACACTCATGGCTGGGTTGACGGAATTTCACCGTCAACAGCACCCGGACGCGTGGCGGAGGCAAAGTTGTCGACGACGAGCCTGCGCGAGGCGGAGTAGTCGACGATGGGCCTGCGTGACGTGGAGTCATCAACGACGAGTGGCGCAACGAGCCGCGTGACGAGCCGTGCGACGTGCCGAGGCACCCGGACGCGCGGCGTAGGCGAAGTAGTCGACGACGAGCTGCGCGACGAGGAGTAGTCGATGACGAGCGGCGCGATGAGCCGCGTGATGAGCCGCGCGATGTGCCGAAGCACCCGGACGCGCGGTGGAGGCGAAGTAGTCGACGATGAGCCTGCGCGAGGCGGAGTAGTCGACGACGGGTCTGCGCGACGTGGAGTAGTCGACGACGAGCGGCGCGACGAGCCGAGGCAGCTGGACGGGCGGAGGAGGCGAAGTAGTCGACGAAGAGCCTACGCAAGGCGGAGTAGTCGACGACGGGTCTGCGCGACGCGGAGTAGTCGACGACGTGCCGAAGCACCCGGACGCGCGGAGGAGGCGAAGTAGTCGACGAAGAGCCTACGTGAGGCGGAGTAGTCGACGACGAGCGGCGCGACGAGCTGCGTGACGAGCCGCGCGACGTGCCGAGGCACCCGGATGCGCGGCGGAGGTGAAGTAGTCGACAACGCGAGCCTGCGCGAGGCGGGGTTGTCGACGACGAGCCTGCGCAAGGCGGAGTAGTCGACGACGAGCCTGCGCGACGCGGAGTAATCGACGACGAGCGACACAACGAGCCGCGTGATGAGCTGCGCGACGTGCCGAGGCACCCGGACGAACGGCGTAGACGAAGTAGTCGACGAAGAGCCTGCGCGAGGCGGAGTAGTCAACAACGAGCCAGCTAGCGCGCCAGCTGTCGGTGTTTTAAACCGGCAAACCTACCAAGGGGATACCCGAGGTAGTAGATTGTGCGGTGAGGATCGTGATCGCGAGACTGAGAACTCGAAGGTATGCGCAAGGACACGGGACACAAGATTTATACAGGTTCGGGTAGCCACAGTAGCTATCCTACGTCCTGTTTGGAGTAGTATATCGTGCCATGCGCTTGGTGTTGTCCCCGGAGGGATTGTGGATGTTCGGCTAGGTACCCGACCCTCCATTATATAGTCCAGGGGTCGGGTTCCTAGTCGGTTACAAGGCAGGAGTCCTAGTAGGATTGCACGGAACGAGTACTAGTAGGATTACAGGGGAATTCTAATAGGAGTCTGTCTTCTTCCTTCCTTGCATGAGTACCCGGGGAGTATGCCCGACAAGCCCCCGAGCACGTTGTAGTAGAGAGTACTAGTTTGAGTAGTCTTGAAGCCTTTTCGAGTAGTTGTTGAGCGTCCTCGAGTACTTCTTGGAGAAGTCTTCAATAGTACTTGAACTGCCATGAGGCTGGAAGGTGGTCCAGCTCATCTGTCTTGAAGTCGAGATTATATGGAAGTGCGATTGCAAAATCGCACTCCATATGGAGTAGCCCCCATGCCTTAGGTTGAGTTGCAGACTCTAGATGGGGTTCAATCTTGATTCTGAATCTTCCGTCTTGAAAATTTTGAATGATGGATATAGCATAGCAGCCCCCGAGCCTTGAAATGATAGATAATCAATCCAAGGGTCTTCAGTATCCATGAAAGCCATCATCCGAGTACTCTTGCAGTGTGTAGCCCTGGAGATAAGAGAGTCGTATGAGCCATAACGAGTAGTTGGTGCGGAGCTCCCAAGCTTGAGAGTGAGCGAAGCCTGCTGAAGTTATCCTTGAGTAGTAATTTGAATGCAGCCCTCGAGCTGGAGAGATTTCGAGTATTAGTTTGGCGTTACGCCGTGGAGCTTGAGAAGTAGTCGTGTCGTCAAAGCGGACTTTAGATGCAACCGAAGTTGACTTTAGATGTCGGCAGAGCGGACTTTAGAATGCGACTTGAAAACCGAAGTCGACCTTGTGCCGCGCGGAGCGGACTTTGAGATGCAACTTGAAAACAAAAGTCGACTTTAGTTGCCGTGAGAAATGGATTTTGAGATGCATCTTGAAAACCGAAGTCGACTTTGTGTCGCGTGGAGCGGACTTTTGAATGCAACTTGAAAAACCGAAGTCGACTTTAGTTGCCACACAGAGCGGAGTTTGATATGCGACTTTAGAAGTCGACTTTAGGATGCCGCGCGGAGCGGACTTTGAGATGTGGCTACAATAGTCGACTATGTGCCACGCGGGGTGGACTTAAGATGCAAAAAACGTAAAGTACTTTCCGGAAAGCCAAAGCGAATGAAAAATCAGAGAAAATGACTACTTTTTCCACCAGAGCTGGCTTAAGATTGCGACCGAAGTCGGCTTGTGCCACCAGAGTGGGCTTGGCTACGACCATTAGCGTCGACTTGTGCCACCGGAGTGGGCTTGAGTACCTGAGCCATGGATTTCAGACCCAAGGTACGATTGCCGCCAGAGCGGGCTTCAGGGTGCGACCGGAGTCGGCTTGTGTACCTAGGCCATGGATTTTAGACCCAAGTTATGGTTGCCACCAGAGCGGGGTTGAAGGTGCGACCGGAGTCGACTTGTGTACCTGGTCCATGGATTTCAGACCCAAGGTACGGAGCACGAGTACTTAGGGTACTTGGACCCAAGGTACAGAGCGTGAAGACCACGTGCAGCTAGGTTCCATCGAAGCTTACACACGTAGTATGCCACCGAAGCATGCGAAGATGTGACCAGAGTCGACTTTAAGTTGCCGCACGGAGCGGACTTTAGAATACGACTTTAGAAGTCGACTTTAGATTGTCGCGCGTAGCAGACTTTAGAAGCTGCCTCCTAGGGATAGCCCCCGAGTTAATGAAGTAGACTCATGGTGACTTGATTGATATACCCCAAGAGTAGTCAGCAGAATGTAGCTCCCTGAAAACCCACCGAGAAGCGTACACAAATGAGTAGTCGGCAACTAGTCCTACATGATGAGGAGAACAAGCCAAGAAAAGAAACATGGTAATCATTTAAATAAATGACTTAGCTGTTGCTGCCTGGGCAGACTGTTGATGAAGCTGTGGCGGTCGGCGGTGGAGCCGCGACGGTTGTTGCTGAAGTTGACTAGTCAGAGTTGATTCCGACTAGTTGTTGCGGGTGTGACTGCCGTTCTCGACTAGTTTAGAAAACTAGTCGAGATGAATGGTCGTCGCATTGCGACCAAAAGACGACATCGCGGCGGTGCGCGGCGTAGTTGATGTAGAGCCAGTGTTGCCGCGAGACAAGTAGTCGCGACACACGGCGTGGATGAAGTAGGGCCAGTGTGGCCACAAGACGAAGTCGCGGCGCATGGAGTAGTTGACGATGAGGCGTGTGACGAGCCGCGCGACGTGCCGAAGCAACCGGACGCGCGGCGTAGTCGAAGGAGTGACGACGAGCCGCGTGATGTGCCGAGGCACCCGGACGCGCGGCGTAGGCGAATTAGTGGATGACGAGCCGTGTGATGAGCCGCGCGACGTGCCAAAGCAACCGGACGCGCGACGTAGTCGAAGTAGTCGATGATGAGCCACACGACAAGATGCGCGACGTGCCGAGGCACCCGGACGTGCGGCGTAGGGATAGTAGTCGATGACGAGCCGCTTGACGAGCCGCGCGATGAGACACGCGACATGCCAAGGCACCCGGACATGCGGCATAGGCGAAGTAGTCGACGACGAGCCGCTTGACGAGCCGCGTGACGAGCTGCGCGACGTGCCGAGGCACCAGGACGCGCGGTGTAGGCGAAGTAGTCGACAACGAGCCTGCTCAAGGCGAAGTAGTCGACGACAAGCCGCTTGACGAATAGCGCGACGTGCCGAGGCACCCGGAGGCGCGGCGTTGGCGAAGTGGTTGACGACAAGCCCATGTAAGGCGAAGTAGTCGAAGACGAGCCGTGTGACGTGCCGAGGCACCCGGACGCGCGGCGTAGGCGAGGTAGTCGATGATGAGTCGTGCTATGAGCCGCGCGACGCGCCGAGGCACCCGGACGCGCGGCGTAGGCGAAGTAGTCGACGATGAGCCACGCAACAAGCCGTGCGACGAGCCGCGCGACGTGCCGAGGTACCCGGTCACGCGGCGTAGGCGAAGTAGTCGATGACGATCCTACTCAAGGAGAAGTAGTCGACGACGAGCCGCTTGACGAGCCGCGCGACGTGCCGAGGCACCCGGACACGCGGCGTAGGCGAAGTAGTCGACGACGAGCCTGCGCGAGGCGAGTTAGTCGACGATGAGCCGCGCAACGAGCCGCGCGACGAGCCGCGCGACGTGCCGAAGCAACCGGATGCATGGCGTAGTCGAAGTAGTCGACGACGAGCCGCTTGACGAGCCGCATGACGATCCGTGCGACATGCCGAGGCACGTGTACGTGCGGTGTAGTCGAAGCAACCGGATGCGCGGCATAGGAAAATTGATTTCGCTTTGACAGGAGCAAGGCGACTTGCTTCAATGGGTCTCGGCGAGTCGATGAGTAGATTGATCTTGTTGACGAGGGTCCTTCAAATTTGCTTGGTGGTGATGATCGCCCCTACCTAGCGCTCCAGCGGTCGGTGTTTTAGACCGGCAAACCTAACAAGGGGATACCCGAGGTAGTAGATTGTGTGGTGAGGATCATGATCGGGAGACTGAGAACTCGAAGGTGTGCGCAAGTACACGGAACACAAGATTGAGATCAGGTGCCTTTCTAGGTACCCGACCCTCCTTTATATAGTCCAGGGGGCGGGTTCCTAGTCGGTCCCTTAAGGCAAGGGCAATGGCTCAACACAACCGAGAGAGAATGCTCCAAAATTGCTGACTCCTAAAGGTGAGGCAAAAGGGCTTGACACCATCGGCAAAATAGCACAACTAAAATAAGGCAACAAAGAGCTCCCAAATGCATGAATGCAAGCTCCCCCCGAACGAATGCATTTCTTCCAATTTTCTCCCCCTTGATGGAAAACTCCCCCTGAATGCCTGAATTGGTTACTTTCCCCCCCCCCCATGTTGGTAATGCACGAATCAAGTCTACAAATGCAAGCATGTGCTTCTCAAATATACGAAGAGCACTACAACATGCTAAAATGGAGACATAGACAAGCAAGATAGGCACAAATTTGGTACAAGCATTGCCGACAAGATAGATAGGGACATATTGAGGACCATGTGTGGTTCGAGGACCAGTGGATGGTCACTTCCTTGTGTGATGAGTGATTGACAACGTTGTGTGGACGGATTCTTGGCTAAGTATTGCAGGTGCAGGTTGCGGCTTGACTCGTGTTGGTGCAGGTGAAGAACAAGCGCGAAAGGTCGTTGCCGGTGAGGCCTCCAGGTGTGGAGAAGACAAGTAGGCTTCGTTCGAGGGACCCGGTGGCCAGTGGGGTCAAGTGCGGGCCGCATGGTGGCATGAACAGCAAGATGAAGTCGTGGACGGTTTCTTGGTAGAGCCTCAAAACCAAGGTCGAGCCGGGACTACGTGGGAGCCAAGTCATGAGTGGAGATTGGCGGAGGCTTCACCGAGTTCACGGGGTTTATAGTGGTTTACCAGAAAACCACTGGGTTACTCGGTTGAGCCACAAAACCGAGGCCGAAGACTCGACGAGGAGGTGCGGCCACCAAGGCCGATTCAACCGCCCAGGCGGGGCGGTCAGACCACCTGGGGCCGGTCAGATCTCCCGGGCTGGTGTAACCGCCCAGGGGGGGCGGTCTGACGGCCCTGGCCGCCGGCGCCTAGATGCTTCAAAGCGGAGTAAACGCGTCGGGATCGCAAGGCTTGCGTCGAGGCTAAGCAGGTTGCGGTCACCGGGCATCCGTCCGATGAAGATGTTCCGAAGATTTCCAAATCCGCCCTCGAGGGGCATGTATCCCTAGTTATTAGTGAAGGGTAGTTTAGTCTTTTGGGTGCCTCCATATATACTCATTGAGTGGGTGGATCGCAGCCAACTCTTGGAACCCTAGCTCATTTGTTTTTCCATTTTCGTTCTCCATTTTCCCTAGTTTTTCCTAGGACTATCTGGAGAGCTTCATGTGAGATCTAGAGAAAGGGATGGATGTTTGGGTGGCAAGCTAGACCTTGTACGAACCTTTCTTGGTATGTATAGATGGTTTTGTGTTGTTCCTCAAGGTGGTTATCTCGTCTCCTTTGTGTTCATTTTCGGAGCTCATTATTGGCGGTGTTATTGAAGGATCGGATGGCGACTAGAGAGGGGGGGAGTGAATAGGAGCTGGTAAAAATTCTTCTCAAAGAACCCGGACTATACCCTAGACAATTCCCGGTCACACACGAGCGATGGATCGAATCACATACCAACCGCCAAGACAACAAGGTTATGGATCAACCTCAAGTCTTAGGAACGATTCCTTGAAGCACACGCGGAAGCACGAAAGAAGGAGGAAGGAATCGAATCAAAGAACCAAGCTGTCAGCCTCGGGCGACTGTCCGGCCGGCGGGCGGACCGTCCGCAAAGGCCGCGCGGACGGTCGAGCCGTGCCGCGGACGGTCCGCTAGGGACACGCGAACCGTCCCGGCCGGGGGCCACGGACCGTCCGTTAAAGGCAACAGAACCACCAGAACCGACCCGAGAAAAACGGACCGTCCGCGAGGACCGGGCGGACCGTCCGCGCGGGTCACGGACCGTCCGCTACTGAAGCTCGGACCGTCCGCGAACCGGCTGCAACGAAAACCTAAAGCAAAACCGGATCGAAAGCAAAGGCACGTAAGAACACGACGAACACCTGAAGAACACTGTGCGCACGGACCGTCCGCCAGGCCCTCGTGGACCGTCCGCCAGGCACGAACAGAACTGAAAACTGCTCGACCCCGAAAGTCAACACTCCCAATCCATCACTGGATCTCCCAAATGGTAGAAGTTGTTGAGACAAGAGTTTGGGGACATGAAAAGCGTCAACCAAGGATGCTATACCCCAAAAATTTCTTCTCATAACTCCCTAAATTATCGGGAATCGTGGATCCTTTGAACACCACCAAAAGCTAGAGCACCGAATGAAAATCCTTGAATCGAAGTGGTTTCCCGGCGTTTGAGGGCACAAGATCAATCACAAAGATGCACTAGACATCCATCCATGTTTCCCTCAAAGAAATCCGAGGAGAAACCCACTCAAATCCGCGGAATCACACCAAGAACAAAGGCACCAAAAACAAGCACGAAAAAGACCACGAAATTCACAACGCCGAATCTTCTATACAAACCAGGAAAGATTCACAAGGTCTAGCATGCCACCCTAGCATCCATCCCTCTCAACAAATCTCTCATGAAGCTCTCATGCTAGCCTAGAGAAAATGGAGAAGAAAATAGTCCAGGAAAATGAGAAAGAGGAGGGAGAAATGAAACCCTAAGTCGCGGAGAGAAAGAGCCATCCACACACACTCATGGCTTATATATCGGGTCCCGCCGGTGTGGGAAATGACTCCACTACCCCTAACTTAACTATTGGCGATACAACCCACGCAAGGGCATTTATGTAATGATTGTGGGTCTTGCCATCGGACGGCCACGCCTTCGCCGCACCCCGCATCCTCCCGACACAAGCCATGTGATCCCGCCACGTGTCCTCCGCTTCGAAGCTACCCGACACGCCCGGATCCCGTCTCCGTCGTGTTGGGTCTTCGGACTTGGTTTTGAGGCCCAAACCAAGAAACCGTCCTCCGATTGTTTTGTCGGCAAGCCACCAAACCTCGCGTGCTCGGCTCGGCCTCCTGCCAAGCACCTTGACTCGACCGGCACCGTGCACCGGCTCGATCGTCCATGACTTCGTCTTGCTCGTCTCGCCACCATGTGGTCCGCACCTAGTCCCGCCGTCCACTGGGTCCCTCGAACCGAGCCTACTTGTCTCTCCATCTCCCGGAGGCCCCTCAAGGCTGAAGAACTTTCGCGCCCGTTCTTCACCTGCAACACCACGAACTAGGCCACAGCCTACACCTACGCACTGAGCCAAGAGTCAGTCCAACACTCGTTGTCAATCACTCATCACTGAGGAACGGTCATCCATCGACCACCGGGACGCTCCTGGGCCTCAGTTTTGAGGACAATTTCTTGGGGTTTTTGGTGGGTGTCACGTATGAGGTTCTTGTGCCTCTTTGGCTGGTGTCTTTGCCCCCAAATCTCCTTTGAATCGGACTCGTTTTGGTGGTTTTTCGAGTTGGGCAAGTTCTTGACCTAGAGAAGCGATTTCTTCGTTTTCTCTTGATTGTGAGCGTTTCGGGTCGATTCCTTTGAGGTAGAGGTTGCCCAGGAGGTAACCCAGCTAATCCCGAAGTTTCGCTGCAATCCGTGGAGTGATTCGGGAGATCGGGCGTGAGGAAGTTAGGGTTTGACCCGCGGGCTGTTTTTCTGGAAGAGGCGGTCTAACCGCCTGGGGGCGGTCTAACCACCCTGGGTATTTCCAGGTCGAAGTTTTGTTTCGCCGGATTTTCCTCTGTGAGTTTGTTCGCCTTGATAGGAGGAGCGTCTAGGTGAAATTTCGGGTCGTTCTCGTGCCGTTTGCTAGGTGTTCTTTGTTGGAATTCGTTGTTGGGTACAGGAGGTTAGACCGCCCCTGGTAGCCGGTCTAACCACCCCTAGGCCCCTGGGTGGAGTTTTGGTTTTCGCCAAAATTTTCTGGTAGCTGGCATGGCCTTGACTAGAGATCTTTGTTGGTGAAACTGTGGTGCGTTTTGGTGCTCGGAAGAGGTGTTTCGGAGGATTTCTTGGTTACCAGGTGGAGGCGGTCTAACCGCCCCCCTATACCCGGTCTAACCGCCCCCCTCTGGTTAGCCGGCTTTTGAGGTGTTTCCGCTGTCGTGGGTGTGTGTGTGTTGAGGTTGCTGGTAGAGTTTGTTCCTAGGATCAGTAGCACTCCAGTGGCTACATGGTTTTGGCAAACGGAAGGTAGAAGTGCGGAGCGTGTGATTTCGGGGGTCCGACCGAGCGAGTTCGTCTTGTCGGAGTTTCAATCTCCTTCGAGAAGTATTTTTATCGGCTCCCATTCACTCCCCCCTCTCTGGTCGCGTAATGGGTCCTTCACATATACACATGTGACATAGCCATGATCAAAGCATTTTTCATAAAGATATCCTTCTCATGAGCATAGGACCTACACATGGTTAAAATGAGCACGAACAGCATATAGCCCACAAACTTCATGCAAGGTCATACATTCTCATCACAAGATCATCAAAAACACCTACAAGCTATCTCATGTCATGTCGAAGCCACCAAGCCATGCATGTGTCCACTTATAGATATGAGACTTCTCATTAGTGAACACCAATCAACGGTTTAGCACCCAAGATAAGGAATTTAGAGCAAATTTGACATAGAAGCATATTTTTCAATCACAAGCATTTCATATACCAAATTCATGATTTACAAATTAAGCATGGTGCATGAAGTGCCTTTGCAGCAAAAAGAAGCTTAGGCTTCTCCACAAGGTAGCATGTAGGCTAAACATTCATGACGACAAATGGATCTTTGACCCCAAATGAAAAGAACATGGTTCCAAGCACAAATTAAGCAAGATATAGCCATAGCAGCACAAATTGATCATGAGAGGCATTGAACTCACAAGAGAGGATCATTTAGCATTTTTACAAAAGAAAGCCATCTACAAGCATATACATCCCAAAAACTACCAATAGCATGACTATTCATCTCATGGGCATCACTAACAAAGTCATAAGCTCATATCCAATATATCATGGTGATCAAAGCATATAAGAGAAGCACATCTCTAAGGCATATGATACAAATGCAGTCTATGATACAAAGATGCGAACATGATTCGAGAGGAGTATACGGCAAGTTTCATGCACATTTTTAGTACTAATAAGGTTCCACGAGTTGTGTTGTGAATTTCATAGGCAGATACACATCTTGGGAGAAATTGGAACCAATGTGGCACATGAGCAAGGCAAGGCCGCACTTGGCCAAGTTTGGCCGCACTTGGCTAGGTTCGACCGCACATAGCCAGGCTCGGCCGCAGCACAACCGGCCGCATCTGGCTAGAATCGGCCGCAGCTGGCCAAGGGTAGGCTCGACCGCACCAATAGGTGCGCCCGTACATCGAGGTGCGCTCGCACCTACCATATGCCAGGTCTCGAGTCCACGACACCAACAATCCCACAAACACACATTGGATGGATGAGATACACCGGTGAATGGTTGGTTTGATCAAAAGGCTAAGGTTGGAAGTACTTGGATCAATGGACCCACACTCAACCGCCACAACCATCATTCAGAGGCAACCCTAGGCTTTCTTGAGGATAGGCGGTGCATCACACGACAAGCAGGTGGGCCGACCGCACCTATCCATCCGCGTGCCGGGTGAAATCGACCTAAGGAACCGACCTACAACCGCCTCAGGAGCAGTGATCAGGGGCATCCAAGGTGAGTGGCGGTGGATCATAGGGTCGGCTGCACCTCCTGATCCGGACGCACTTGCCATATTGGCCCCACGCGCTCCACTGACACTCCTTGCCTATAAAAGCCACCTCACACTCGCTGGAATAGAAGACACACGACAGGAGCTTCACTAGTTTCCACTTTTGTATCTTAGTGTAGGAAGTAGTGTAGTTCGGAGTTAGAGTCGAGTCAAGCTAGTCTCGGGGTTTCGGAGAAGTCTTCTTCAGAGTTCGGGTACTACTCTTGTATCTTTCTTTTGTTAAGACTTAAGTGCATTTCAAGTTATCTTTCTATCTTACATTCCGAGTCAATTACATTCAGCTTTTACTTATCTAATAGAAGATTTATTCTAGGGTTAGGCTAAAGTGAGTTTGGCCTTGGTTAGCTTAGTTCTCTTGAACCCTATAGTGTTGTGGTCGTTCTTCCCTTGATTTCCGGTGTTTCACGGGAGAGAGAGACCTTTTTCTAAAGGCCTTAGGGAAGGTTCTTTAGTTCGTTGTGAGCATGGTGCTCAGAACTTGCCTTAGTCTTAGATTGGTGTCCCATTTGATAGAATAGTTGTGTTAGCCTAAGGAGGTCACAGCTCCAGATGGGCTCTATAGTCCACCACGTTAGTTCGGGCCGATAGGATTTAGCGCGTCGTCGTCCTCGCTTCTCATCCTATTCTGAGGGCGCGGCTTTGCATGCCCCAGCAGCACTAGAAGAGCTTGTTGATCCTATCTTACCTTGGCTTTGCTTTACCATAGTTCTTTTCCCAATGTTGACAAGAATAGATAGATTGCCTTAGGATCCTTTCTCGTCTCGTTGTCCTCCCAACTCACTAGGACTTCTCTAGTTCTTTTATCAAGATCTCCTCGCATGTCCATTTACTCTTTGGTCATCACTGGGGTGAGGCTGGAGAACCACCTTCGATCTCTGGTGAAGGACCGAAACGACAAACCAGAGAGGGGGAGTGAATGGGAGCTGATAAAAATTTTTCTCGACGGAGACAGAGGCTCCAACAAGAAGAACACAGCTTCCAAAACACGTCTCCGACTCAACTACCTAAGTTGGCCAAGACCACGCAGCCACTCGAGTGCTACTGGCCCTAGGAACCAACAACCACCTTCACAGACCCGAGAACACAGCGGAACCAGAACTCAAGCCTCACTAACCTACACCTGTTAGGCTGGTGAGCACCACCAGTTAGACCGGTCCCTGTTGGTAAAACCTGGGAACTTCCACAAAGGCCCCTACACTGGTTAGGCTGGTGTAGCTCACCGGTCAGATCGGTTCAAGTCAGGAAACCCCAAATCTACCAAATAGGCCTACCGAGCTCCAAGCTGACCCAAATTAGTAACAGCAGCAACACAGGACAACAACAAACTCACCAAGACATTCACCCAACAAAACACAACAGAAGTCTGCACCAGTCATACCAATGGGAGGCACTAATCGGACCGATGTGACCTGAGCTCTCGGCATGAACAACACCCGCGGGTCAACTCTCCCAAATCCAACTCCCGATCTCCCGAATCACTCCACAGATTTGTGCAAGACTTTGGGCCTAGCATGAACACCTCATGAGTACTCCATAGCCACGATTTGGTCCACCAAAACTTTCTAAATCGAGAGGAATTGAAGAAATCCCGCCAAGAAAACCTTTAACCCTAGAACACAAAAAACCCCAAAATCGAGCCCCTTTGCTCACGGATTTGGGAGGGGAATCAAAGGGAAAAGAACCACGAAGGGTTCTTGCATACATACCCCACCAAATCCCAAAGAGAAAGGCCTCGAAATCGCTCTAATAAAACCGCCAAGCAAAGGCTCCGAAAATCACCAAAAAGAATGAACAGGAACAACACATCCAAGCCTCGAGGAACCACACCAAATCATCTATACATCACAAAGAGGTTCGTACAAGGTCTAGCTTGCCGCCCGATCATCCTTCCCTCTCACAAGCTCTCACCATGAAGCACTCAAGCTAGTTCTATAGAAATCCTATGGAAAATAGGAGAGGAGAATAGGAAAACCAAATGAGCTAGGGTTCCAATAATAGTTGGCTGCCATCCTCTCACCTCTTAGGTTATATGGAGGCAATCGAAAGTCTAAAATGCCCTTACTAGCTAACTAGGGATACATGCCCCTCAAGGGTGAATTCAGAAATCTTTGTCATCGCTCCACCGGACGGATGCCCAGTGACCGCAAACTTGCTTAGCCTTGACGCAAGCCTTGCGATCCTGACGAGTGTCCTCCGCTTTGAAGTCTCCAGACTGCGTCGTCGCACACCGGTCAGACCGGTGCTCCTCACCGGTCAGATCGGTACCCACCGGTCAGACCGTTCCGATGTTGCTGCACCTCTGTCTTTGGTTCTTCGGTCTTGGCTTTGTGGATCAACCAAGGAACCCAGTGGTTTTCTGGTGAACCACGAGAAACCCTGCGAACTCGATGTAGCCTCTGCCAATTGACACTCATGACTCGGCTCCCATGTAGTCCCGGCTCGACCTTGGTTTTGAGGCTCAACCAAGAAACCATCCATGACTTCATCTTGCCGTTCTTGCCACGATGCAGCCTCACTTGACCCAGCTGGCCACCGGGTCCCTCGAACGAAGCCTACTTGTGTCAGGGGGTGAGACCTGCACAAATCCGCAAGGGGGCTACCCAAGCGGTTGTAGGTGGATTGATGTGGGATCAGGACCTAAGAGCGTAAGTGGTAGTTCTTGGATGAACTCGGAACTCAGCGAGAATGGCAAGGATGCGATGGTTTTAGACTGGTTCAGGCCTTCGAAGAGTAAAACCCTACGTCCAGTGTGATGGGATTATGTGGAAGAGGTGAACTCCACATGAATAGAGCTCTAGGCCGCCTTATATGGCCTGCGGGCTGGGTTTCCATTGAGGTTGGTGGACTCTCATCGGAGTCGGTTACAGATTTGGGAAGGTTGCCTTCCGTGAATACAGAGAAGATCTCGC
Source organism: Cenchrus americanus (assembly GCA_947561735.1). Taxonomy (NCBI): domain Eukaryota; kingdom Viridiplantae; phylum Streptophyta; class Magnoliopsida; order Poales; family Poaceae; genus Cenchrus; species Cenchrus americanus. The sequence continues at coordinate 143,202,526 of OX387240.1, forward strand.
GATCCTTAGGTCCACTGGCGGCGCCGCCACAGTGATCTAAGGTGAGGCTTGCCTCGCAAGCCTGGGAGGTCATCTGCAATCTGGATAAGGACGCTCGAAGTCTTCCAAGGTTGCTGGAACTGTGGATAAGGTCTCCAGGCCCAGTTGCAGGTCGATCGAGCTTCTGGTAGGTCGGCTGAGCTTCTGGCAGGTCGGGTCCACTTGAGAGGGACCTTTAGGACCCTGGTCGGTGGGAACCCATGGGTACCCATGTCTCACAAGCCCCCGATCGACGTGTAGGCAAAGTGGTAGAAACGAAGTCATGTCGAAGTAGAGAGAAGACGTGGCGGCGATGAAGTCGCGTAGGGTGCACGGGGATCCAAAGAAGAAAATCCTCCTGGGGGCAGACGAATAGGAACATCAAGTCTCTGGAGAGTAGATCCAGGGGCTTGAAGTGAAGACAAGGTGCCATGACTGCTAGAAAAATCCCTGACCTGAATAGGATCTGGCGAAGCCACCGGACCTTCAAGGAAGGTCGAGATGCTGACCCACAGGAGGTCAAGTGGAGACATACCGGAAGCGCGCTTCTAGTAGGTCGAGGCGACGTGAAGGAAAGAGGGCATCACACAGGTGCACTCGTAGAGTAGCCCCCGAGCAGTAAGGCGACCTGAAAGGTTGGGTTGATGCTCGAAGAAAGAATCCGCAACCTACGACCTTCTGTTTTAGGGAACAGATGCTCTTCTCTTGGAAATCAACAAAACAACAGGAATCTCCACACAGGCACACCGGGTAACTCAGGTTGTTGTCGCCTACCGACCCACGAGCGCAATGTGTAGATGTAGAGCCTATCCCTGTATAAAGATTCCACCGCCACCATTAGAAGACAAAGTCTGAAAAGGTGTCATCAAGACTGTTGTAGACGTGCCAGAGCTTCCGGTAGTGGACAAAGACCTCGTGATCCACGTGCCAAAAGTATCCTGATAAGGCCGCTGCGTCGCCAATGCAGTAGATGACCACCAATACTGAGCTCCGTTACTATAAATAGGCACTCAAGGCCCTTCGCCTAGCCAAATCAAGAGAAAGAACCATGGCAACTTCAGTTGATAATATTGTCTCGCCCTGGCTTTGTGTGCGTCCACCCGAGTGCGTAGCTGAGGTATCATCACTTGAAGCTAGAAGAATGCTTGCAAAGTTAGGAAAACTCCACCGACCTGTACACTCGCGCCCGCGCGAAGAATCCAGGTGCAGCATGGGGCAGTACATGCCATGACGGGCCTTGCAAGAAGAGGCCTAATATGGTGTTGGAGGTCGTTGTGCTACACCGGGGGAGGTCGAAGGCGGAGCTGGTTCCATTTGGAATCTTGTGAGAGCACCCTAGAAAAAGATGGGACTCCATAGGAAACCTTCAGGGGCTAGAATAGAGGTGGCTGTGTGGCAGCCACGACCTAGCCGTCGGTGGAGGGCCCCAAAGAGGTCCTGAAGCTAGAAGAAAGCTTGCTACGCGCTTCATCAGTATAGGTTGCGCCGCATAAACCATGTAAGGTAGACCGGGACGTTTAACATGTTTGTATCTTGTAACTTGGCCTTGCGCCAAGGTCTTTTGTAGCTTTGTAGCTGTTGTATACAAGCACTGAATATCTCCTCATTTCTGTCAATCATTGTGATTGGAGCACCCGAGACAGTAATGGCGTGGCCAATGTCTCGGCACTATTGTGGCGTTACGCCGACTTTAGGAAGGTCATAACACCCGTCGTGAGTGCTCGTGACGACCTGGGTCGCCACGGCCGCTTGCGTAGTGATGCAGCGCAGGTGCGTTAACCCGGGGGTTAAGAGGTCAAAATCGACCTGACTGGCACAAAGGCCTCAGTGAAGCACTGCAAATAGGACCACGGAGGTCGTCAACGGGCAGTAGAGCCATTAAGCATGGGGTCGTTAATATAGGCGCCGTTGTAGGTCATAGAGACCGAGAAGGCATGAAGGCAACGAGGCCTAAGGGATCCGAAGTAAACCCTTGTGTGAAGAGGTCGGAGACGACCGTGGGACTGCTGGAGTCTGGGCGACCTAAAGCAAGTCGAGTGTAGGTCGCTGGTGACCTTAAATGCAAAAGTCGGATTTCTGATATTGGGGTGCTTAAAGTGGGGCATAGCGAGTCCACGTCAGACGAAATGCCGCATGAACGCTGACGGACGCAGATTCCCGCACGGAACTAGCCGTTACTGCCAAGTAGCTGTCAGGCCGAAGAGAGCCGTTGGGCGAAAGATCCGTTGATGGTGCCGGACCGTTGAGTCGCTGAAAACTGCGCCGGATAGACCTCCAGACCTGGCTGCCGTTGCAACGCTGGGTCCCGATTATATAAGGCCGCCTTGCGGCCTAGGGGCCTCCTCTTGCTTCCATTTCTGCTCAGAGCTAGGGTTGCTGCCGCTGTGCCATGCTCAGAAAAGCGAGAGCGCTGCCGACGTAGGACCGATACGGCGAACCAAAGAGGGGGGGAGTGAATGGGAGCCGATAAAAATTATTCTCGAAGGAGATGGAGACTCCAACAAGACGAACACGACTTCCAACACACGTCTCCGACTCACTACCCAAGTTGGCCAAGCCCACTCAGCCACTGAAGTGCTAAAAGACCGAGGAACCAACAAACAACCTTCCGAGCCAAAACACACCAACACGCATAGCGGAAACTTGCATGGCTTGCTTCCTGTGCGGCACTAGTCAGACCGATGGCCTGCGCCGGTCAGACCGGTGACACCGATCAGACCGGTGAACAGCTCCGGTCAGGCTGGTGGCTACAACAGCCGCACAACAAGCGTTCCAGAGAGCCTCAGTGACTTCTCTAGGCCCTGGAACAAAAACACCCCCAAAACACAACATGCACGGAAGGAAAACCCTACACAAAACCTAACAAAACAACACCAAACAGACCAAGAGCTGACCAGCAGCACCAAGACCCAAACACACACGAGTCAAGCAGTTTACCTGAGGCAAATCCGACATAGGCTCGCACCGGTCAGACCGGTCAAGAGCACCGGTCAGACCGGTGTAACCTGGGCAGCTCGAGATGAACAACACCCGCGAGTCAACTCCTCCAAATCCAAACTTCGATCTCTCGTATCGCTCCACGGACTTGAACAAGACTTTGGGGATAGTAGGAACACCTCATGAGAAGTCCATAGCCAAGATTTTGTCCACCAAAACTTGCCAAATCAAGAGGAATCGATGAAATCCCACCAAGAACTACTCTAACCCTAGAACACCGAAAACCCCAAAATCGAGCACCTTAACTCACGGATTTGGGAGGGAAATCAAAGGAAAAAGAACCATGAAGGGTTCACATGAATTTCCCCCATCAAATCCCCAAGAGCAAGGTCCCAAAAACACACCGTCTAAACCACCAAGAGAGGGCTCCGAAAATCACCACCAAGATCAACCGGGAACAACACAACAAAGCCTTGAGGAACCACGCCGAACCATCTATACATACCAAGGAGGTTCATACAAGGTCTAGCATGCCGCCCGATCATCCAACCCTCTCACAAAATCTCACCATGAAGCTCTCAAGCTAGTCCTATGGAAAACCTAAGAAAATGGGAAGGGAAAGTAGGAAAGCAAATGAACTAGGGTTCCAAGAGATGGCTGCCATCCTCTCACCTCCTAGGTTATATAGGAGGCAACCGAAAGTCTAAAATACCCTTACTTAATAACTAGGGATACAAGCCCCTCAAGGGCAGTTTTGGAAGTCTTCAGATTTTCTCCATCGGACGGATGCCCGGCGACCGCACCCTGCTTAACCTCGACGCAAGCCATGCGATCCCGACGCGTGTCCTCCACTTCGAAGATTCCGGACTGCGTCGTCGCACACTAGTCATACCGGTTCTCCTCACCAGTCAGACCGGTACCCACCGGTCGACCGGCCGAGCCCACCGGTCAGACCGGTCTGGAGCAGCTGCAACACCATCTTCAGTTCTTCGGTCTTGGCTTTGTGGATCAACCAAGGAACCTAGTGGTTTTCTGGTGAACCACTGGAAACCTCGCGAACTCAGTGTAGCCTCCGCCAATCGCCACTCATGACTCGGCTCCCACGTAGTCCCGGCTCGACCATGGTTTTGAGGCTCAACCAAGAAACTGTCCATGACTTCATCTTGCTGTTCATGCCACCATGCAGCCCGCACTTGACCCCGTTGGCCACCGGGTCCCTCGAACGAAGCCTACTTGTCTTCTCGTGACGACATTTCATGCTTGTTCTTCACCTGCACCATCGCCAGTCAAGCCTCAACCTACACCTGCAATGCTTAGCCAAGAATCAGTCCACACAACGTTGTCAATCACTCATCACACAAGGAAGCGACCATCCACCGGTCCTCGAACCACACATGGTCCTCAATCTCCCCCTTGATGAGTGCATTGACAACACCCACATAAAGTAACAAGAGAGAAAAGAAAAAAGAAAAGAAACGAATAAAAAGAAACTCCAACAAGTGAAAGAAAGCCAAACAAAGGCAAAGAGCAAGATCACTTGAACAAGACAAGTCTCGGACCCCTTAGGCAAGGGAAACGGCTCGACACATCCGAGACAAAACTATGCTCAAGCAAAGAGCGCAAACCACCAAACAAAAGCTCAAAAAACCACAAAGAGCTCCCCCCTGCACACATGCAAGCTCCCCTGAACCAGTGCACCTCCCCCTGGATGAATGCATGCAAGACACCATTTGAAATAGGGCAGCTGCAACAGCACAGCCCTGACCGGTCAGACCGGTCAACACCACCGGTCAGACCGGTGTGCAACATGTGAACAGGGCCAGCACTCTGACCGGTCAGACCGGTGACATCGACCGGTCAGACCGGTGCACACCAGAGCCCAGAAATGCCTCGAAACCACCTGAAAACCTTCTAAATGCATCCAGCAAGTCATTTCAAGCTCAAACTTCTTCCCTTGCTGGCAATGCATGAATGAAGCCAAAAATGCAAAACTTTCAACCTAGAGCTTCTCAAATAGACAAAATTCAACATAGAATGCTATACATGTCCAAATGAGCAAGTTAGATACTCTATAGCTTCGTATTGACACCAACTACAAGATCACCAAGTTTCACAACCATTGGACGAAGCTATGATTGACTTGGGCAATTTTGCGAGAAATTTACCTCTCATGAGCAAAGTCCTAAACATGATCAAAACATGTCAAAATGGCAAAGCCACACAAACTTCATGCTAGGACAACCATTCTAATCATAAGACCGTCACAAACACCAACAAGCACCTCATGTCATGTCAAAGTCACCGAGCCATGTGCCTACTTCTATGTATGAGACTTCTCATTGGTAGGCATCATGCAACGGTTTAGCACCCAAAGAAAAATAGATTTAGCACATATGACATGGGAGCATATTTCCAAGCATTTTACATTTCATTTTCAGATTGATATTTGGTACATGAAATGTTTTTGTGACAAAAAGGAACTTATGCCCCTCCACAAGATAAAGAAAGAGGGCTAAACATTCATGATGGCAAATGAGCCATTGGCCCCATATGATCAATAAACTAGCTATCCAACCACAAATTAAGCATAACCAAGCCACTAAAACATGTCAAGATCATATAAAGGCATTACTCACAAGAGAGCATAAACGTGACATTTTTCAAAAACATAGCCATTAACCATGGATTATAAATTAAGATCATCAAGAGCTAAGCCAAACTAACCATAGCATACCAAACAAGCTCACAAAGACATATATAGCATTCCATGGTGAGAAGCTTTTTCTAACGAATGCATATGATACAAAATGCATGCAATCTAAGATATAAGGATGCCTATACATCATGTTACATATGCCATGCTAAATGCAAGAAATGCACAAAGGAAACTATAGATATGCTACAAAGGAGCTCCCAAACACCCAACTCAAGAAATCAAACACACACCAAGCTCCCCCCGCAAATGAGTGAAAGTTGCTTGATCTAGGGGTTTGGTGAAAATATCGGCTAGTTGGTCATGTGTGGGTACATGGATCAAGGTTATCTTTCCTTTCTCTACGTTATCTCTCAGAAAATGATACCTCACTTCTACGTGCTTGGTTTTGGAATGAAGCACTTGGTTCTTTGCAACGCTTATGGCGCTGGTGCTATCACATTGAAGTGGGACATGGGTATACTCCTCACAAAAGTCACTCATGGTGTATGTGATCCAAAAGAGCTGAGAGCAACAACTAGCAGCGGCAACGTACTCTGCCTTGGTGGTGCATTGAGAACACTCGACTGTTTGCGGGAAGACCAAGACACCGAAGATGATCCCAAAAATTGGCAAGTCAGAGGCTCAAGTACACGAGGCTCAAGTACACCATCGGAAGGGTGGTACTTGTCCTCTCGCTTCCTCTCCTCTCGCTTCCTCTTGAAGCAAAACTCATCCTTATGGCCATCTCTCTCACAACAGCCACAATGGAACCTCACAAGCTTAGGCTTAGGCTTGGATTTTGGCTGCTCACTTGGTTTCTCTCCACTCAGCTTCTCCACCGGTTTCTCCTCACTAGCCTTCTCACTCTCTTTCCCAAAAAACACTTTCCCGAAAGTGCTCACAAACTTGATAGGATTTTGGAAATCATTTGTTTGTGGAGGAAACACTGGTGGAGCTGGGATTGTGTCTTGTTGGTTCCTAAGATGGTTAGGTTTAGAAGGGAAATCGTTTTTGTGGTGGGTTTCGGTGGCTTTGGAATGTTTTCTCCACTTCCCTCACCAACCTTGTTTGCCCCAAGTCCCTCACCATCCTGCCTCTCGAATGTCTCGATCTTTATCCTCAACTGAGGCTCATGACCAGACAACCAATCCATCAACTTTCTCAACTCATCATTCTCATCCTGCAAACGATCAAGATAATGTGCAAGTTCTAGATTCTTCAAAGCATGCAATTCACGGGTAGAGCAAGATGTAGGAATTGGTTCTTTCAATTTAGCCTCAAGAGAAACAGTATAAGCATGCATCTCATCAATTTTATCATGCAAAACAGGGCAAGAAGTGCAAGCACCTAGGAAAGCAGATCTAGACTTAAGCTCAGCCACTTCAACCCTAAGCACATCTAGTTCCTAACACTTGGAGCCATGCTTTTCCTTAAACAAAGCAAGATCAGCAAGGAAAATAGAACAATCAGCACTTTCCACTTCATCAGAAACAACAGGTGAAGCTTTCAAAGAATCGATTTCAAGCTTAGCATCCAAATTCTGTGTTTCTAGCTTAACCACTCTAGTCCTAGCATCCTCGAGTGAAGCCCTAAGATCTTTCCTCATTTTCTTAGCCTCTCTAAGCACGTCATCATGATTATCAAGCAACAAGCCAAGCCGTTCATTCTCCTGACGCAAGAAGGGAAGTTCATCACGAACTTCGTCGTCAGAATCGGAGTCCGAGTCTCTCTGTGTGCTCTTCTTGCTGCCGGAGCTCAGTGCTATGGTGCAGAAGCCGTCTCTAGTGAAGCAGCTCAGCCCGCTCAGGTTCTTGGACAACTTCCTGCCCCTGTGATGATAACCTTCATCTTTACGATCAACCTCGAGGTGGAGTACGTGGAACTGGAGTCCACGTTGCTCTCTCCAACCATCGCTCGGGCCTTGCCTCGGCTCTCCTTCTTCCTCGGTCGTCACTGGTCCTTGTGCTTGTTCTCGTGCTTGCTCTTGTGGTCGCGCCTCGACCGGTACTTGCCATCCGTTCTTGACTTGTGCTTGTAGCCATCCTTGTTCTCGACCTTCTCCGGGCAGTCGGCGACGAAGTGTCCCGGCTTGCCGCACTGAAAGAATGTCCTCATTTTCCTCCTCATGTTCACCCGGTTCTCGTGCAGCCTCTCGAACCTCCTCATCAGCAACGCCAGCTCGTCCTCTCCAAGCACGTCGAACTCCTCATCTGGCATAGACATCAAAGAGAACAAAGAGAACATCCTGGTGGATGGGTTAGTGTTATCCTTTCCTTTCGAACCACCGACGAGGGCAAGACTATGAGAGTCAGTCGGGCCCTCGAGCTTGGCTGTCATGCCCCTATCCACCTCAGCCGACTTGAGCTTCGAGAACAGCTCGTTCACTGTCAGAGTGTCATACTTCTCCGACTCCACAATGGCCTCGAACTTTCCACCCCAAACCGTACGATCCAAAGAGTGTAAGAGCTTGACAGCTCTATCATGATCATCGTACGGGAGCACGTCCACATTGGCCCTCATGTTGTTCACAACCACCGTGAAACTTTTGAAACAATGCATCGATGGACTCACCGGGGAGATGAGTGAAGTTCTCGTACTCTCTCTGGTAGGTCGCATACATCCGAGCCTGAACCTGGGCATTCCCAACATGAGCTTCCTTCTACACCGACCAGATTCTACAAGCCAGGCTCTCCGTGTGCACCCGATCGAATTCAGGCTGACACAGAGCACAAAACAAGTAGTCGAACGCCTTGTTGTTGGCATCGAACATGTCCCTCGATCCTGGAGCAAGGAAGTTCATCGGTTGGACATAGCTGTTGTCCACCATGACATCCCAAAGGTTCTGACCCTTTCCGCAGAGGAACGCCGCCATCCTCTTACTCCACATCTGGTAGTTCTTGCCATCGACGTGTGGAGGACCCGAACTCCATTCCTGGTACGCCATCCTTGGATCTTAGACTGGTTAGAGTCAATAAAGACATGAACCTACTTTGATACCACTTGAAGGACCGATACGACGAACCAGAGAGGGGGGGAGTGAATGGAAGCTGTTAAAAATTCTTCTCGAAGGAGATGGAGACTCCAACAAGACGAACACGGCTTCTAACACGCGTCTCCGACTCACTACCCAAGTTGGCCAAGCCCACACAGCCACTGAAGTCCTACTGGACCTAGGAACCAACAAACAACCTTCCGAGCCAAAACACGCCAACACGCACAGTGGAAACTGGCACGGCTTGTTGCCTGTGCTGCACCGGTCAGACCAATGGCCTACGCCGGTCAGACCGGTGACACTGGTCAGACCGGTGAACAGCGCCGGTTAGGCTGGTGGTTACAGCAGCCACACAACAAGCGTTCCGGAGAGCCTTAGTGACTTCTCTAGGCCCTGGAACAAAAACACCCCCAAAACACAACCTGCACAAAAGGAAAACCCTACACAAAACCTAACAAAACAACACCAAACAGACCAAGAACTGACCAGCAGCACCAAGACCTAAAGACACACGTGTCAAGGAGTTCACCTAAGGCAAATCCCACAAGTGGCTTGCACCAGTCAAACCGGTCAAGAGCACCGGTCAGACCAGTGTAAACTGGGCAGCTCGGGATGAACAACACCCACGGGTCAACTCCTCCAAATCCAAACTTCGATCTCTCGAATCGCTCCACGAACATGAACATGACTTTGGAGATAGTAGGAACACCTCATGAGGAGTCCATGTCCAAGATTCTGTCCACAACAACTTGTCAAATTTAGAGGAATCGAAGAAATCCCGCAAAGAACACCTCTAACCCTAGAACACCGAAAACCCCAAAATCGAGCACCTTAACTCACGGATTTGGGAGGGGAATCAATGGCAAAAGAACCACGAAGGGTTCACATGAATTTCCCCCATCAAGTCTCCAAGAGCAAGGTCACGAAAACACCCCGAGAAAACCACCAAGAGAGGGCTCCGAAAATCACCACCAAGAACAACCGGGAACAACACAACAAAGCCTTGAGGAACCACGCCGAACCATCTATACATACCAAGGAGGTTCATACAAGGTCTAGCATGCCGCCCAATCATCCAACCCTCTCACAAAATCTCACCATGAAGCTCTCAAGCTAGTCCTATGGAAATCCTAAGAAAATAGGAAGGGAAAATAGGAAAGCAAATGAACTAGGGTTCCAAGAGATGGCTGCCATCCTCTCACCTCTTGGGTTATATAGGAGGCAACCGAAAGTCTAAAATACCCTTACTTAATAACTAGGGATCCAAGCCCCTCAAGGGAGGTTTCGGAAGTCTTCGGATTTTCTCCATTGAACGGATGCCTGGCGACCGCACCCTGCTTAGCCCCGACGCAAGCCATGGGATCCCAACGCGTGTCCTCCGCTTCGAAGATTCCAGACCGAGTTGTCGCACACCGGTTAGACCAGTGCTCCTCACCGGTTAGGCTGGTACCCACCGGTTAGACCAGTTAGGCCCACCGTTCAGACCGTCTGGAGCTGCTGCAGCACCGTCTTCGGTTCTTCGGTCTTGGCTTTGTGCATCAACCAAGGAACCTAGTGGTTTTCTGGTGAACCACTAGAAACCCCGCGAACTCGGTGTAGCCTTCGCCAATCGCCACTCATGACTCAGCTCCCACGTAGTCCCAGCTTGACCTTGGTTTTGAGGATCAACCAAGAAACCGTCCATGACTTCATCTTGTTGTTCATGCCACCATGCGGCCCGCACTTGACCCCGCTGGCCACCGGGTCCCTCGAACGAAGCGTACTTGTCTCCTCCACACTTGGAGGCCTCACCGGCGACGACCTTTCGCGCTTGTTCTTCACCTGCACCAACACCAGTCAAGCCGCAACCTGCACCTGCAATACTTAGCCAAGAATCAGTCTACACAACGTTGTCAATCACTCACCACACAAGGAAGCGACCATCCACCGGTCCTCGAACCACACATGGTTCTCAACTGAGCTTAAATCCGCCACCACCGCGCCCTCGCATGCGAGTGAAGTCTCTAGTGACCTTTAGATCCAAGAGCATCGCGTTCGAAGAATCCAAGATGGAGAAGCCGACAATCCCCCATCCAAGCACTGTATGGGAGACATCGACGATGACCGAGGAGCGAGATCCGCCGCCGGTCGACCGCGAGGCCGCTGCGGCCCAAGTGGCCGGTCGGGTGGAGGCCGGCGGTGGAAGAGGCGTTCCCAAATGAGGGCATCAGTGAGACGGTCGTCTTCATCGTGCACATCGAGCGCGGATTTGGCATCCCCGCAGGCGACTTCTCGCGCAGCCGCCGCAGCTCTACCGGATCGAGTTGGTGCATCTGGCACCCAACTCAATCACAATCATCATGACATTCATCCACCTCTTCAAGGCCTTCCTCGGCATCGCCCCGCACTGCCACCTCTAGCGCCACTTCTTAGAGCTGAAGAAGACGGGGAAGGGCATGGTCGTCGGCAGCGTCAGCTTCATGTTACATCATAACATGAAGTCGGAGTACATCGACCTAGCGCTTCTCGAAAACACCACCGGCTGGAAGCAGGGGTGGTTCTACCTCGACAACCCTGCGCCGGCGTTGAGGTCGAGGACAGGGCGGATTCCAGTCGTGGGCCAAGAATGGACCAACCATCTGGCGACGCTGACACCCAAGAGCTCCAGCCCTTGCTGGACGACCTGGAGCAGCTCAAGACGGAGGGGCTGACCGGCACCGTGGTGGCCATCGGCCCTTCGTCGCGGCCTCATCTAGCCTCTCCAGGACCAGCCCATTCGGCCTTCTAGTATTGGGGGCATTCCGACCCGACCCGGGTCGCGCAACGCAAGGTCTCCAAGGTGGAGATGATAGCCCGCGCGAAGAACATCTTTGGTGGGCGGATCCGCAACAAGGAGTGCCCCAAGGCGCTAGGGATATACAGCCCAACTGACCCAGTGAGTATTCGACCTTAGTCTTCCTTCGATCTGAAGTTCTTTGAATATACGTCTTTGCTCTGACGCGACCTTGATGTCTTATTGTGCAGCACTGTGAGGGCATCTACTGGTGCCCGGCACCGCTGCGCGACGAAGGCCAGCGCAGCTACAAAGTCCGTGACGTGGCGGATGTGTAGGCAGCACCACCTCCTCCCATCGACGAGTACATCTATGACTCGACGGTGGGGAGTGACAGGGAGGCTCCCGCCACGTCGCGCATGGCTCCATCCTGTGTCGCCGCAGCGTGACACACGCGGCAGACTCCGGGGAAGATTCCTGCCTCCCATGCTGTGACACAGCTTGCGGAGGCGAAGAAGAGGAGGGGGAAGCAGACTAGGTCCGCGGTGTCAGCGGACACCACCTCGAAGAGTTCCGACATCGAAACCATCGACGTTGAGGAAGACGAGGGAGACGTTAAGTCGCTGAGGGCACCAACGGCTCCGTCGCCAGGAAGGCGGGCGGCAGAGACGCCCCGCCCGACGCTTAGGGCTCAAGGGTTGTCTACGTCAAGCACCGGCTGTCGACGTTTAAACCTTTCGACCTCGCGGGAGGTACCCGCAAAGAAGGTAGAAGGTGAGGATCACCATGATCTGGAACCCGAAGGTCTGCGCAAGGACACAAGACACAAGATTTATACAGGTTCGGGTAGCCGGAGTAGCTACCCTACGTCCTGTTTAGAATAGTATTGCGCCCTGCACTTGGTGTTGTTCCCAGAGAGATCGTTGATGTCCAGCTAGGTACCCTGCCCTCCTTTATATAGTCCAGGGGGCGAGTGCCTAGTCGGTTACAAGGCAGGAGTCCTAGTAGGATTACACAGAGCGAGTCCTAGTAGGAGTACAGGGGAATTCTAGTAGGAGTCCGTCTTCTACTCTTCCTCCTTACTTGCATGAGTACCCAAGGCGTATGCCCGACAAGCCCCCGAGCATGTTGGAGTCGAGAGTAGTAGTTCGAGTAGTCTTGAAGCCTCTTCGAGTAGTTCTTGAGCGTCCTCGAGTACTGCTTGGAGAAGTCTTCAATAGTACTTGAACTGCCGCAAGGCTCGAAGGTGGTCCAGCTCATCAGTCTTGAAGTCGAGATTATATGGAAGTGCGATTGCAAAATTGCACTCCATATGGAGTAGCCCCCGAGCCTTAGGTTAAGTTGTGGACTCTGGCTGAGGATCAATCTTGATTATGAATCTTCTTAGGTAATCAATCCAAGGGTCTTCAGTGTTCACGAAAGCCATCATCCGAGTACTCTTGTAGCGTGTAGCCCCCGAGATAAGAGAGCCGTATGAGCCACGTCAAGTAGTGATTGGTGGGGAGCCCCCGAGCTTGAGAGCGAGCAAAGCATGCTGAAGTTATCCTCGAGTAGTATGTTGAGTGCAGCCCCCGAGCTAGAGAGATTCCGAGTAGTAATTTGGCATCGAGCCATGGTGCTTGAGAAGTAGTCGTGCTATCAGAGCGGACTTTAGGTGCGACCAAAGTCGACTTTAGATGCCGGCAGAGCGGACTTTAGAATGCGACTTGAAAACCGAAGTCGACTTTGTGATGCCGCGCGAAGCGGACTTGAGGAACCACGCCGAACCATCTATACATACCAAGGAGGTTCATACAAGGTCTAGCATGCCGCCCAATCATCCAACCCTCTCACAAAATCTCACCATGAAGCTCTCAAGCTAGTCCTATGGAAATCCTAAGAAAATAGGAAGGGAAAATAGGAAAGCAAATGAACTAGGGTTCCAAGAGATGGCTGCCATCCTCTCACCTCTTGGGTTATATAGGAGGCAACCGAAAGTCTAAAATACCCTTACTTAATAACTAGAGATCCAAGCCCCTCAAGGGAGGTTTCGGAAGTCTTCGCATTTTCTCCATTGAACGGATGCCTGGCGACCGCACCCTGCTTAGCCCCGACGCAAGCCATGGGATCCCAACGCGTGTCCTCCGCTTCGAAGATTCCAGACCGAGTTGTCGCACACCGGTTAGACCAGTGCTCCTCACCGGTTAGGCTGGTACCCACCGGTTAGACCGGTCGGCCCACCGTTCGGACCATCCGGAGGCTGCTGCAAAGACCGTCTTCGGTTCTTCGGTCTTGGCTTTGTGCATCAACCAAGGAACCTAGTGGTTTTCTGGTGAACCACTAGAAACCCCGCGAACTCGGTGTAGCCTTCGCCAATCGCCACTCATGACTCAGCTCCCACGTAGTCCCAGCTTGACCTTGGTTTTGAGGATCAACCAAGAAACCGTCCATGACTTCATCTTGTTGTTCATGCCACCATGCGGCCCGCACTTGACCCCGCTGGCCACCGGGTCCCTCGAACGAAGCGTACTTGTCTCCTCCACACTTGGAGGCCTCACTCGGCGACGACCTTTCGCGCTTGTTCTTCACCCGCACCAACACCGGTCAAGCCGCAACCCTGCACCCGCAATACTTAGCCAAGAATCAGTCTACACAACGTTGTCAATCACTCACCACACAAGGAAGCGACCATCCACCGGTCCTCGAACCACACATGGTTCTCAACTGAGCTTAAATCCGCCACCACCGCGCCCTCGCATGCGAGTGAAGTCTCTAGTGACCTTTAGATCCAAGAGCATCGCGTTCGAAGAATCCAAGATGGAGAAGCCGACAATCCCCCATCCAAGCACTGTATGGGAGACATCGACGATGACCGAGGAGCAGATCCAGTCGCTGGTCGACCGCAGGGCTGCTGCGGCCCAAGTTGCAGGTCGGGTGGAGGCCGGCGGTGGAAGAGGCGTTCCCAAATGAGGGCATCAGTGAGACGGTCGTCTTCATCGTGCACATCGAGCGCGGATTTGGCATCCCCGCAGGCGACTTCCTGTGCAGGCTGCTGCAGTTCTACCGGATCGAGTTGGTGCATCTGGCACCCAACTCAATCACAATCATCATGACATTCATCCACCTCTTCAAGGCCTTCCTCGGCATCGCCCCGCACTGCCACCTCTAGCGCCACTTCTTAGAGCTGAAGAAGACGGGGAAGGGCATGGTCGTCGGCAGCGTCAGCTTCATGTTACATCATAACATGAAGTCGGAGTACATCGACCTAGCGCTTCTCGAAAACACCACCGGCCGGGAAGCGAGGGGGTGGTTCTACCTCGACAACCCTGCGCCGGCGTTGAGGTCGAGGACAGGGCGGATTCCAGTCGTGGGCCAAGAATGGACCAACCATCTGGCGACGCTGACACCCAAGAGCTCCAGCCCTTGCTGGACGACCTGGAGCAGCTCAAGACGGAGGGGCTGACCGGCACCGTGGTGGCCATCAGCTTCTGTCGCCGCCTCATCCAGCCTCTCCAGGACCAGCCCATTCGGCCTTCTAGTATTGGGGGCATTCCGACCCGACCCGGGTCGCGCAACGCAAGGTCTCCAAGGTGGAGATGATAGCCCGCGCGAAGAACATCTTTGGTGGGCGGATCCGCAACAAGGAGTGCCCCAAGGCGCTAGGGATATACAGCCCAACTGACCCAGTGAGTATTCGACCTTAGTCTTCCTTCGATCTGAAGTTCTTTGAATATACGTCTTTGCTCTGACGCGACCTTGATGTCTTATTGTGCAGCACTGTGAGGGCATCTACTGGTGCCCGGCACCGCTGCGCGACGAAGGCCAGCGCAGCTACAAAGTCCGTGACGTGGCGGATGTGTAGGCAGCACCACCTCCTCCCATCGACGAGTACATCTATGACTCGACGGTGGGGAGTGACAGTGAGGCTCCCGCCACGTCGCGCGTGGCTCCATCCTGTGTCGCCGCAGCGTGACACACGCGGCAGACTCCGGGGAAGATTCCTGCCTCCCATGCTGTGACACAGCTTGCGGAGGCGAAGAAGAGGAGGGGGAAGCAGACTAGGTCCGCGGTGTCAGCGGACACCACCTCGAAGAGTTCCGACATCGAAACCATCGACGTTGAGGAAGACGAGGGAGACGTTAAGTCGCTGAGGGCACCAACGGCTCCGTCGCCAGGAAGGCGGGCGGCAGAGACGCCCCGCCCGACGCTTAGGGCTCAAGGGTTGTCTACGTCAAGCACCGGCTGTCGACGTTTAAACCTTTCGACCTCCGCGGGAGGTACCCGCAGCAAGGTAGAAGGTGAGGATCACCATGATCTGGAACCCGAAGGTCTGCGCAAGGACACAAGACACAAGATTTATACAGGTTCGGGTAGCCGGAGTAGCTACCCTACGTCCTGTTTAGAATAGTATTGCGCCCTGCACTTGGTGTTGTTCCCAGAGAGATCGTTGATGTCCAGCTAGGTACCCTGCCCTCCTTTATATAGTCCAGGGGGCGAGTGCCTAGTCGGTTACAAGGCAGGAGTCCTAGTAGGATTACACAGAGCGAGTCCTAGTAGGAGTACAGGGGAATTCTAGTAGGAGTCCGTCTTCTACTCTTCCTCCTTACTTGCATGAGTACCCAAGGCGTATGCCCGACAAGCCCCCGAGCATGTTGGAGTCGAGAGTAGTAGTTCGAGTAGTCTTGAAGCCTCTTCGAGTAGTTCTTGAGCGTCCTCGAGTACTGCTTGGAGAAGTCTTCAATAGTACTTGAACTGCCGCAAGGCTCGAAGGTGGTCCAGCTCATCAGTCTTGAAGTCGAGATTATATGGAAGTGCGATTGCAAAATTGCACTCCATATGGAGTAGCCCCCGAGCCTTAGGTTAAGTTGTGGACTCTGGCTGAGGATCAATCTTGATTATGAATCTTCTTAGGTAATCAATCCAAGGGTCTTCAGTGTTCACGAAAGCCATCATCCGAGTACTCTTGTAGCGTGTAGCCCCCGAGATAAGAGAGCCGTATGAGCCACGTCAAGTAGTGATTGGTGGGGAGCCCCCGAGCTTGAGAGCGAGCAAAGCATGCTGAAGTTATCCTCGAGTAGTATGTTGAGTGCAGCCCCCGAGCTAGAGAGATTCCGAGTAGTAATTTGGCATCGAGCCATGGTGCTTGAGAAGTAGTCGTGCTATCAGAGCGGACTTTAGGTGCGACCAAAGTCGACTTTAGATGCCGGCAGAGCGGACTTTAGAATGCGACTTGAAAACCGAAGTCGACTTTGTGATGCCGCGCGAAGCGGACTTTAGACGCGACCGAAGTCGACTTTGTGCTATGCGAAGCGGACTTTAGATGCGACCGAAGTCGACTTTATGCCGTGCGAAGCGGACTTTAGATGCGACCGAAGTCGACTTTGTGCCGCGCGAAGCGGGCATTAGATGCGACCAAAGTCGACTTTGTGCCGCGCGAAGCGGACTTTAGATGCGATCGAAGTCGACTTTAGTTGCCGCGCGGAGCGGACTTTGATATGCGACTACAATAGCTGACTTTGTGCCACACGGGGTGGACTTAAGATGCAAAAAATGAAAAGTACTTTTCGGAAAGCCAAAGCGGAAAAAAATCAGAGAAAACGAGTAGTTTTGCCGCTGGAGCGGGCTTAAGATTGCGACCTAAGTCAGCTTGTGCCACCGAAGTGGGCTTGGATGCGACCGTTGAAGGACCGATACGGCGAACCAGAGAGGGGGGGAGTGAATGGGAGCCGATAAAAATTCTTCTCGAAGGAGATGAAAACTCCAACAAGACGAACGCGGCTTCCAACACACGTCTCCAACTCACTACCAAGGTTGGTCAAGCCCACGTAGCCACTGGAGTGCCACTGGACCTAGGAACCAAGACACCACCTTCCGACCCGAGAAACGCAACGGAAACACCAAACCTCGAGTCTACAGACTCACACCGGTCAGACCGGTGAGCACCACCGGTCAGACCGGTCCCTGCTGGTGAAACTGAGCAACTTTCACTAAGTGGCTCTACACCGGTCAGACCGGTGAGACGCACCGGTCAGACCGATGGCAGCCAGAAAGCCCCCAAGGCACCAAACAGGCCAACCGACCACCAAACGGACCCAAACTCGAAACAGCAGCAACACGGGACAACAGCGAACTCACCAAGACGTTCACCCGAGCAAAATCCCACAAGGGCTTGCACCGGTCAGACCGGTCAAGAGCACCGGTCAGACCGGTGTAGCCTGGGCAGCTCGGGATGAACAGCACCCGCGGGTCAACTCCCCCAAATCCAAATCTCGATCTCCCGAATCACTCCACGGACTTGAACAAGACTTTGGGGATATCAGGAACACCTCATGAGGAGTCCATAGCCAAGTTTAATCCCACCAAATCTCGTCCAAAAAGGAGGAATCGAAGAAATCCCGCCGAAAGCACTTCCAACCCAAGAACTCAAGAAACCCCAAAATCGAGCACCTTTTCTCACGGATTTGGGAGGGGAATCACAGCCCAAAGAACCACGAAGGGTTCCCACAAATTTCCCCCATCAAATCCCCAAGAGAAAAGTCCCGAAAACAACCCAAAGAAATCACCGAGAGAGGGCTCCGAAAATCACCACCAAGAACAACCGGGGAAAACACATCCAAACCTTGAGGAACCACGCCGAATCATCTATACATGAAACAAAGGTTCGTACAAGGTCTAGCAAGCCGCCCGATCATCCATCCCTCTCTACAAGATCTCTCCGTGAAGCTCTCTTGCTAGTCCTAGAGAAAACCTAAGGAAAATAGGTGGAAAATAGGAAAACTAATGAGCTAGGGTTCCAAGAGTTGGCTGCCATCCTCTCACCTCTTGGGTTATATGGAGGCAACCGAATGTCTAAAACGCCCTTCTCTACTAACTAGGGATACAAGCCCCTCAAGGGCGGATTTGGAATTCTTGATGTCTTCACCATCGGACGGATGCCCGGCGACCGCACCCTGCGTAGCCTCGACGCAAGCCATGTGATCCCGACGCGTGTCCTCCGCTTCGAAGATTCCGGACTGCGTCGTCGCACACCGGTCAGACCGGTGCTCCTCACCGGTCAGACCGGTCCCCACCGGTCAGACCGGTCAGACCCACCGGTCAGACCGGTCTGGCGCTGCTGCAGCTCCGTCTTCGGTTCTTCTGTCTTGGCTTTGTGGATCAACCAAGGAACCCAGTGGTTTTCTGGTGAACCACCGGAAACCCCGCGAACT
Organism: Cenchrus americanus; assembly: GCA_947561735.1. NCBI lineage: Eukaryota > Viridiplantae > Streptophyta > Magnoliopsida > Poales > Poaceae > Cenchrus > Cenchrus americanus. The sequence continues at coordinate 143,221,107 of OX387240.1, forward strand.
CGGTGTAGCCTCCGCCAATCTCCACTCATGACTTGGCTCCCACGTAGTCCCGGCTCGACCTTGGTTTTGAGGCTCAACCAAGAAACCGTCCACGACTTCATCTTGCTGTTCATGCCACCATGCGGCCCGCACTTGACCCCCGCCGGCTACCGGTCCCTCGAACACGACCTACTTGTCTTCTCCACACCCGGAGGCCTCACCGGCAACGACCTTTCGCGCTTGTTCTTCACCTGCACCAACGCCAGTCAAGCCGCAACCTGCACCTGCAATACTTAGCCAAGAATCAGTCCACACAACGTTGTCAATCACTCATCACACAAGGAAGCGACCATCCACCGGTCCTTGAACCACATATGGTCCTCAATCTCACCCTTGATGAGTGCATTGACAACACCCACACGAAAGTAACAAGAGAGAAAAGAAAAAGAAAAGAAACGAATAAAACGAAACTCCAACAAGCGATCGAAAGCCAAACAAAGGCAAAGAGCAAGATCACTTGAAGAAGACAAGTCTCGGACCCCTTAGGCAAGGGCAACGGCTCGACACATCTGAGACAAAACAGAGCTAAAGCAAAGAGCGCGAACCACCAAAACAAAGCTCGAAAAACCACAAAGAGCTCCCCCTGAACCAATGCACCTCCCCCTGGAGAAATGCATGCAAACCAGCTGAAAATAGGGCAGCTGCAGCAATTTCAGCTCAGACCGGTCAGACCGGTCATCACCACCGGTCAGACCGGTGCCTAACATGTATACAGGATCAGCACTCACACCGGTCAGACCGGTGCTCCTCACCGGTCAGACCGGTGTACAACGAAACCCGTAAATGGCTCGAAACCACTCGAAAACCTTCTAAATGCGTCCATTAAGCCATTTCAAGCTCAAACTTCTCCCCCTTGTTGGCAATTCATGAATCAAGCCAAAAATGCAAAACTTCCAACCTAGAGCTTCTCAAATATACGAGAATTCAACAAAGAATGCTACACATGTCCAAATGAGCAAGTTAGATACTCTACGGCTTCGTATCGATCTCAACTACATGATCACCAAGTTTCACAACCATTGGACGAAGCTAAGATGGATTTTGGCAATTTTGCGAAAAAACTTGCCTCTCATGAGCAAAGTCCTAAACATGATCAAAGCATATCAAAATGGCAAAGCCACACAAACTTCATGCTAGGACGACCATTCTAATCATAAGACCATCACAAACACCCACAAGCACCTCATGTCATGTCAAAGCCACCGAGCCATGTGCCTACTTCTATGTATGAGACTTCTCATTGGTAGGCATCATGCAACGGTTTAGCACCCAAAGCAAATTAAATTCGGAACATATGACATGGGAGCATATTTTCCAAGAATTTTTCATTTCATTTTCACATTTGTAAATGGTACATGAAATGTCTTTGCGACAAAAAGGAACTTATGCTCCTCCACAGGATAAATCAAGAGGGCTAAACATTTATGATGGCAAATGAGCCTTTGGCCCCATATGATCAATAAACTAGCCATCCAACCACAAATTAAGCTTAGCAAGGCCACAAAAACATGTCAAGAGCATGTAAAGGCATTTACACATGAGAGAGCATACATGTGACATTTTTCAAAAGCATAGCTATCAACCATGGATTATTCATCAAGATCATCAAGAGCTAAGCCAAGCTAACCGTAGCATACCAAACAAGCTCACAAAGACATATATCTCATTCCATGGTGAACAATGTATATGAGAGAAGCTTTTCCTAACCAATGCCTATGATACAAAATGCATGCAATCTAAGATACAAGGATGCCTATACATCATACAACATATGCCATGCCAAATGCAAGAAATGCACAAAGAAAAGCTATACATATGCTACCACCGGCTCCTCGAGGGGAGGCAAAACAGGCTCGACACCACCGGCAAAAGAGAGCTCCCACACACCCAACTCAAGAAATCAAACACACACCAAGTTCCCCCCGCAAACGAGTGAAAGTTGCTTGATCTAGGGGTTTGGTGAAAATATCGGCTACTTGGTGATGTGTGGCTACATGGATCAAAGCTATCTTTCCTTTCTCTATGTTGTCTCTCAGAAAATGGTACCTCACTTCTATGTGCTTGGTTTTGGAATGGAGCACTGGGTTCTTTGCAACGCTTATGGCACTGGTGCTATCACATTGAAGTGGGACATGGGTATACTCCTCACCAAAGTCGCTCATGGTGTAGGTGATCCAAAGGAGCTGAGAGCAACAACTAGCAGCGGCAACATACTCGGCCTTGGTCGTGGATTGAGCAACACTCGACTGCTTGCGGGAAGACCCAAACACCAAAGAAGAACCCAAAAACTGGCAAGTCCCAGAAGTGGACTTCCTATCCAACCGACACCCGGCAAAATCCGCGTCTGAAAAACCATGAAGCGCCAAAGAAGAGGACGCGGAGTACCAAAGGCCGAAGTCGGGAGTGTGACGCAAGTACCTGAAAATTCGCTTCACCGCTTGCCGATGCAAAGTCCTCGGAGACGCTTGAAAACGAGCGCACAGACACACCGAGAACTGTATGTCCGGCCTCGTCGCCGTCAAGTAGAGGAGTGACCCGATCATGCTCCGGTACTCCTTCTGGTCCACGTGTTCACCTTCCTCGTCCGCATCAAGAGCCGTAGTCGTACTCATTGGCGTCGTCATAGCCTTGGAGTCCTCCATCTTGAACTTCCTCACAATGTCCTTGGTGTACTTAGCCTGGTGCACAAATGTTCCTTCCTTTGATTGCTTGATTTGTAGCCCGAGGAAGAACCGCAACTCGCCCATCATGCTCATCTCAAACTCCCTGCTCATATCAACCGCAAACCTTGCAACAAGAGAGTTAGACGAGCCACCAAAGACAAGTATCATCCACGTACACCCGCACAATCGGGATATCTCCGCCTCGCCTCGGCAAAAACAAGGTCCGATCGACCTTCCCCATCTCAAAACCTCTCTCAAACAAGAACCCCCTCAACCCTGCCATACCAAGCTCTAGGCGCCTCGCTTCACCCATACGGCGCCTTCCTCAACTTGTACACCCGGTGGGGGTACTTCTCACTCTCAAACCCCGGAGGCCGCCTCACATACACTTCTTCCTCCAACACTCCATTCGAGAAAAGCACTCTTCACATCCATTTGGTGCAACTTGAACCCTTTAGCCACGGAAAAGGCTAGAAGGATCCTAATCGCCTCCAAACGGGCTACGGGAGCAAAGGTCTCCTCGTAGTCAATCCCCTCCTTCGACCGAACCCCCGAGCAACAAGTCTCGACTTGTTCCTCACAACCTCACCCTTCTCTCCCTCTTTGTTTTTCCATACCCACTTTGTACCAATCGGCTTACACCCCGGGGGAGGGTCAACCAACTCCCACACTCGATTCCTCTCAAAGTTCTCCAACTCCTCATGCATCGAGTTAACCCAATTGTGATCGATAGTGCGTGTCCAATGTCTTTGGGCTCGAAAAAAGCAACAAATGCGGCATGAGCGAAATGAGAGTTGTTCCGAATCCTCGACCGTGTAGTGCGTTCATTCATGTCGCCAATGATCCTTGAAGCCGGGTGATCCACTTGAACTCGCCGGGGAGGTACTCGCCTCGAAGCTACCTCCCCCTCAACATCGGCTTCTCCTCGTTCTTGATTTGTCGTCGTAGGTGTAGCCGAGGGTCCATCTATCATCGTAGTCTAAGTAGTGGGTACATGTTCGGCGGGGGCACCGCACCACCATCCTCATCGTCACCATGTTCATGCTCCTCCTCCCCGAAAGATTGAGGACCATGTGTGGTTCGAGGACCGGTGGATGGTCGCTTCCTTGTGTGATGAGTGATTGACAACGTTGTGTGGACCGATTCTTGGCTAAGTATTGCGGGTGCGAGGTTGCGGCTTGACTCGTGTTGGTGCGGGTGAAGAACAAGCACGAAAGGTCGTCGCGGTGAGGCCTCCGGGTGTGGAGAAGACAAGTAGGCTTCGTTCGAGGGACCCGGTGGCCGGCGGGGGTCAAGTGCGGGCCGCATGGTGGCATGAACAAGCAAGATGAAGTCGAGGACGGTTTCTTGGTTGAGCCTCAAAACCAAGGTCGAGCCGGGACTACGTGGGAGCCAAGTCATGAGTGGAGATTGGCGGAGGCTACACCGAGTTCGCGGGGTTTCCGGTGGTTCACCAGAAAACCACTGGGTTCCTTGGTTGATCCACAAAGCCAAGACCGGAGAACCGAAGACGGAGGTGCGGCGGCACCGCACCGGCCCGACCGGTGGGGACCGGTCTGACCGGTGAGGAGCACCGTTCGACCGGTGTGCGACGACGCGGTCCGAATCTTCGAAGCGGAGGACACGCGTCGGGATCGCATAGCTTGCGTCGAGGCAACGCGGGTGCGGTCGCCGGCATCCGTCCGATGGTGAAGACATCAAGAATTCCAAATCCGCCCTTGAGGGGCTTGTATCCCTAGTTGTTAGAGAAGGGCATTTTAGACATTCGGTTGCCTCCATATAACCCAAGAGGTGAGAGGATGGCAGCCAACTCTTGGAACCCTAGCTCATTAGTTTTCCTATTTTCCACCTATTTTCTCTAGGTTTTCCTTAGGACTAGCAAGAGAGCTTCACGGAGAGATCTTGTAGAGAGGGATGGATGATCGGGCGGCTTGCTAGACCTTGTATGAACCTTTTGTTTCATGTATAGATGATTCGGCGTGGTTCCTCAAGGTTTGGATGTGTTTTCCCCGGTTGTTCTTGGTGGTGATTTTCGGAGTCCTCTCTCGGTGATTTCTTTCGGGTGTTTTCGGGGCTTTTCTCTTGGGGATTTGATGGGGGAAATTTGTGGGAACCCTTCGTGGTTCTTTGGGCTCGTGATTCCCCTCCCAAATCCGTGAGGAAAAGTGCTCGGTTTCGGGGTTTCTTGAGTTCTTGGGTTGGAAGTGCTTTCGGCGGGATTTCTTCGATTCCTCCTTTTTGGACGAGATTTGGTGGGATTAAACTTGGCTATGGACTCCTCATGAGGTGCTCCTGATATCCCCAAAGTCTTGTTCAAGTCCGTGGAGCGATTCGGGAGATCGGGATTTGGATTTGGGGGAGTTGACCCGCGGGTGCTGTTCATCCCGAGCTGCCCAGGCTACACCGGTCTGACCGGTGCTCTTGACCGGTCTGACCGGTGCAAGCCCTTGTGGGATTTTGCTCGGGTGAACGTCTTGGTGAGTTCGCTGTTGTCCCGTGTTGCTTCTTGTTTCGAGTTTGGGCCTCGTTTGGTGGTCGGTTGGCCTGTTTGGTGCCTTGGGGGCTTTCGGTGCCATCGGTCCGCCGCCGGTGTGTCTCACCCGGTCGGACCGGTGTAGAGCCACTTAGTGGAAGTTGCTCAGTTTCACCAGCAGTGACCGGTCTGACCGGTGGTGCTCACCGGTCTGACCGGTGTGAGTCTGTAGACTCGAGGTTTGGTGTTTCCGCTGCGTTTCTCGGGTCGGAAGGTGGTGTGTTGGTTCCTAGGTCCAGTGGCACTCCAGTGGCTACGTGGGCTTGACCAACCTTGGTAGTGAGTCGGAGACGTGTGTTGGAAGCCTGTTCATCTTGTTGGAGTTTCAATCTCCTTCGAGAAGAATTTTTATCGGCTCCCATTCACTCCCCCCTCTCTGGTTCGCCGTATCGGTCCTTCAAGTGGTATCGAGCCGGTTCGGGTCTTTGTTGACTCTAACCGCCCTAAGATCCAAGGATGACGTACCGGGAACGGGGTTCGGGTCCTCCACACTTCGATGGCAAGAACTACCGGATGTGGAGCAAGCGGATGGGTGCTTTTCTTCGCGGAAAGGGTCGGATCCTTTGGGATGTCACGGTGGACACAGGCTATGTCCCGCGGTTGATTTCCTCGCTCCAGGATCGAGGGACAGCTTCGACGCCAATAATAAGGCGGTCGACTACTTGTTTCGTGCTTTGTGTCAGCCTGAGTTCGATCGGGTGCACACCGAGCGCTTGGCTTGTAGGATTTGGGTAGTGTTGAAGGAGGCTCATGTTGGGAACGCCCGTGTTCGAGGCACGGATGTATGCGACCTACGGAGAGAGTACGAGAACTTCACTCATCTCCCCGGTGAGTCCATCGATGCCTTGTTTCGAGAGGTTCACGGTGGTTGTGAACAACATGAGGGCCAATGTGGACGTGCTCCCGTACGATGATCATGATAGAGCGGTCAAGCTCTTACACTCTTTGGATCGTACAATTTGGGGTGGAAAGTTCGAGGCCATTGTGGAGTCGGAGAAGTACGACACTCGACGGTGAACGAGCCGTTCTCGAAGCTCAAGTCGGCCGAGGTGGATAGGGGCATGACGACCAAGATCGAGGGCCCGACCGACTCTCATAGTCTTGCCCTCGTTGGTGGTTCGAAAGGAAAGGCTAACACTAACCCATCCACCGGGATGTTCTCTTTCTCCTCTTTGATGTCTATGCCGGATGAGGAGTTCGACGAGCTTGGAGAGGACGAGCCGGCGCTCCCGACGAGGCGGTTCGAGAGGCCGCACGAGAACCGCGTGAACGAGGAGGAGGAACACGAGGACATGCTTCAAGTGCGGCAAGGCCGGACACTATTTCGGCCGAGTGTCCAAAGGTGAACAGCCACGACAAGCACAAGTCCAAGGACAAGAAGAAGAAGTCCAGGAAGAAGGATCATGGACATGAGAAGAAGACGCGGTCTCGAGAGAAGATGAAGAGATCGAGCGACATCGAGTCTGATTCCGAGGACACGTCTTCAAGCTCGAGTGATGAAGACGAAGAGGATGACAAGAAGAGGAGGAAGAAGAAGAACATCGGCAAGTATCTCAACGGCCTTTGTGTGACGGGCCTAAGCCTCAAGGACGACTTCTGCGGCATGGCTCGCGGTTCGAGCGACAAGAGAAGCTAGAAGGACGCCTCGGACTTGGATTCCGAGGATGAGGTATGTGATGAGCTCTCCTCTTTGCGCAAGGAGAATGAGGAGTTGGTTGACTTGCTTGATAATCGCGATCACATGCTTAGAGAGGCTAAGAAGCTTAGGAAGGAGCTTAGATCTTCACTCGAGGATGCTAGGACTAGAGTGGGTGAGCTAGAGACACGGGTGCTTGATAGCAAGCTTGAGATTGATTCCCTTAAGGCTAGCCCTATTGTTTCGGATGAGAACGATTGTCTTGATTGCTCTGTTTTCTGGGCCGACTTGACCGATCTTAGGGAGAAGTATGCCTCCAAGTGTGAGGAACTAGATGTGCTTACGGTTGAGTTGGGTGAGCTACAATCTAGACCCACTTTGCTTGGTGCTTGCACTTCTTGCCCTAGTTTGCATGAGAAAATTCTTCGAGCTCCGTTCTCGCATTGTTTCGCTTGAGGCTGATTTGAAAGTGCCTATTCCTACTTCTTGCTCTACATGTGCGTTGCATGCTATGAAGAATTTGGATCTTGCAAAATGTGTTGGTCACTTGCAAGATGAGAATGAAAAGTTGCGTGAAGCACCGAGTTGGTTGTCGAGTCAAGAACCTCGGCTTGGTATGATGATTGCTAGTCGTAAACGCTTTGACGGTTGGGCTTTGGGATTGGATAAGGTTGGTGAGGGCGTGGTGGAGAGAGAAAGGAAATTTGGGAATGTTTCGGTTCCACCACAACCCACACCCAAAGACAAGTTTGCATCCAAGCCAAACCAACCAAGAGAAAAACCGAGTGAGAAGGCAAGTGAAAAGCCTAGTGAGAAACCAAGTGAGAAGTCTTGTGAAGAATCTCATCCCAAGCCTAAGCCCAGATCGATCCGTTTCCATTGTGAGTTTTGTGGAAAGGATGGTCACAAGAGAGCGTTTTGCTTCAAGAGGAAGCGTGAGGAGAGAATGGCGAAGGAGTGGGCTAACAAGGACAAGTACCACCCTTCCGATGGTGTACTTGAGCCTCATGTGCAGTTGCCCAGGGCCAAGGTGAGTGTGAGGTCGGTTCGGGCTTGGGGAGAGCGGAAGGTCTGTTGGAGGTGCTTTGCCCGGGCTACACCGGTCGGACCGGTGTGGAGCACCCGGTCGGACCGGTGCGAGCCTGGACGAGCAGCTGTTTGGTTTTCATGCTCGTACGGGTGCGAGGGTTGTTTCGGAGGTCGTGGTTACGGTGGTTGGTCCGGAAAGTTTGCCGGAGGCCGGTTGCTAGGCATTCTCCCCCTCGAGCTCACTACGGGGATGGGAGGAGTCATGGCTTTGAGAAGGAGAGGAGGGATGGTCCACGGGCTTTCTTTCGTGGTTTTGGTCCTCCTCCGGGCGAGAGAGGGTTGGTTCCCTCATGATGGTTACGGTAGTGGTGTTCGTGGAGGTAGCTTTGGTAGGAAAGATGGTTTGGTTTGTGCTAACCCCACTTTCGAGCAAATGGCTAGGCACCGGTTTCACACGTTTGGAACTAACCCCGAGTGTAGAGTCGTTTGCTCGCCCTCGCTCTTGGTTTTGAGTTGCAGGTGGACGGCCCGGAGAACATTTGGTTGATATCGGGGGGTGGTTCTTCGGCCTCATATCCCGGTGGTGACATAGAGGTACATCACTTTCGGGGATGGTGGACAAGGATGAGTGACTTGTGAAGAAATGATAAAGGTAAGTGAATTTGTGACCTTCAAGTGTGTGGCCTTGGTCAAGCCACTTGGTCCTTTTTGCTCTTTACCCTATCTCATGTGTGTAAGGTGAGCTTTGTATGCTCTTTGGCCTTAATGCATGAGGTTAGGGGAGCTTGTGAAGTTTGTGCTCCCTTGCTTTTTGCGGTGGTGTCGAGCCCTTTTTGCCTCCCCTCGAGGAGCCGGTCGTTTGTGAGCTTGGTGTGTGGGAGCTCCTTTGTAGCATATGTATAGCTTTCCTTTGTGCATTTCTTGCATTTGGCATGGCATATGTAACATGATGTATAGGCATCCTTGTATCTTAGATTGCATGCATTTTGTATCATATGCATTGGTTAGGAAAAGCTTCTCTCATATACATTGTTCACCATGGAATGAGATATATGTCTTTGTGAGCTTGTTTGGTTTGCTATGGTTAGTTTGGCTTAGCTCTTGATGATCTTGATGAATAATCCATGGTTGATAGCTATGCTTTTGAAAAATGTCACATGTATGCTCTCTCATGTGTAAATGCCTTTACATGCTCTTGACATGTTTTTGTGGCCTTGCTATGCTTAATTTGTGGTTGGATAGCTAGTTTATTGATCATATGGGGCCAAAGGCTCATTTGCCATCATGAATGTTTAGCCCTCTTGATTTATCTTGTGGAGGAGCATAAGTTCCTTTTTGTCGCAAAGACATTTCATGTACCATTTACAAATCTGAAAATGAAATGAAAAATGCTTGGAAAATATGCTCCCATGTCATATGTGCTGAATTTAATTTGCTTTGGGTGCTAAACCGTTGCATGTTGCCTACCAATGAGAAGTCTCATAAATAGAAGTAGGCACATGGCTCGGTGGCTTTGACATGACATGAGGTGCTTGTGGGTGTTTGTGATGGTCTTATGGTTAGAATGGCTGTCCTAGCATGAAGTTTGTGTGGCTTTGCCATTTTGATATGCTTTGATCATGTTTAGGACTTTGCTCATGAGAGGCAAGTTTTCGCAAAATTGCCAAAATCCATCTTAGCTTCGTCCAATGGTTGTGAAACTTGGTGATCATGTAGTTGAGATCGATACGAAGCCGTAGAGTATCTAACTTGCTCATTTGGACATGTGTAGCATTCTTTGTTGAATCTTGTATATTTGAGAAGCTCTAGGTTGAAAGTTTTGCATTTTTGGCTTGATTCATGCATTGCCAACAAGGGGGAGAAGTTTGAGCTTGAAATGGCTTGTTGGACGCGTTTAGAAGGTTTTCAGGTGGTTTCGAGCCATTTTACGGGCTCTGTTGTACACCGGTCGACCGGTGATGAGCACCGTCCGGCCGGTGTGAGTCTTCGTCCTGTACATATGTTAGGCACCGGTCGACCGGTGGTGATGACCGATCGACCGGTGTGAGTGAAAGTCTTGCGGCCTGTCTGTTTCATGTGGTTTCTTGCATGCATTCGTCCAGGGGGAGGTGCATTGGTTCAGGGGGAGCTCTTTGTGGTGTTTGAGCTTTGTTTTGGTGGTTTGCGCTCTTTGCTTGAGCTTTTCTTTGTCTCGGATGTGTCGAGCCGTTGCCCTTGCCTAAGGGGTCGAGACTTGTTTCCTTCAAGTGATCTTGCTCTTTGCCTTTGGTTGGCTTTCGATCGCTTGTTGGAGTTTCTTTTTGTTCGTTTCTTTTCTTTTTCTTTTCTCTCTTGTTACTTTCGTGTGGGTGTTGTCAATGCACTCATCAAGGGGGAGATTGAGGACCATGTGTGGTTCGAGGACCGGTGGATGGTCGCTTCCTTGTGTGATGAGTGATTGACAACGTTGTGTGGACCGATTCTTGGCTAAGTATTGCGGGTGCGGGTTGCGGCTTGACTCGTGTTGGTGCGGGTGAAGAACAAGCGCGAAAGGTCGTCGCCGGTGAGGCCTCCGGGTGTGGAGAAGACAAGTAGGCTTCGTTCGAGGGACCGGTGGCCGGCGGGGTCAAGTGCGGGCCGCATGGTGGCATGAACAACAAGATGAAGTCGTGGACGGTTTCTTGGTTGAGCCTCAAAACCAAGGTCGAGCCGGGACTACGTGGGAGCCAAGTCATGAGTGGAGATTGGCGGAGGCTACACCGAGTTCGCGGGGTTTCCGGTGGTTCACCGAGAAAACCACCGGGTTCCTTGGTTGATCCACAAAGCCAAGACCGGAGAACCGAAGACGGAGGTGCGGCGGCACCGGCCCGGTCCGACCGGTGAGTTTGACCCAGGTCGACCGGTGGGGACCGGCTCGGCCGGTGAGGAGCACGGTCGGCCCGGTGTGCGACGACGCGGTCCGGAATCTTCGAAGCGGAGGACACGCGTCGGGATCGCATAGCTTGCATCGAGGCTACGCGAGGTGCGGTCGCCGGGCATCCGTCCGATGGTGAAGACATCAAGAATTCCAAATCCGCCCTTGAGGGGCTTGTATCCCTAGTTGTTAGAGAAGGGCATTTTAGACATTCGGTTGCCTCCATATAACCCAAGAGGTGAGAGGATGGCGGCCAACTCTTGGAACCCTAGCTCATTAGTTTTCCTATTTTCCACCTATTTTCTCTAGGTTTTCCTTAGGACTAGCAAGAGAGCTTCACGGAGAGATCTTGTAGAGAGGGATGGATGATCGGGCGGCTTGCTAGACCTTGTATGAACCTTTTGTTTCATGTATAGATGATTCGGCGTGGTTCCTCAAGGTTTGGATGTGTTTTCCCCGGTTGTTCTTGGTGGTGATTTTCGGAGTCCTCTCTCGGTGATTTCTTTGGGGTGTTTTCGGGGCTTTTCTCTTGGGGATTTGATGGGGGAAATTTGTGGGAACCCTTCGTGGTTCTTTGGGCCGTGATTCCCCTCCCAAATCCGTGAGGAAAAGTGCTCGGTTTCGGGGTTTCTTGAGTTCTTGGGTTGGAAGTGCTTTCGGCGGGATTTCTTCGATTCCTCCTTTTTGGACGAGATTTGGTGGGATTAAACTTGGCTATGGACTCCTCATGAGGTGCTCCTGATATCCCCAAAGTCTTGTTCAAGTCCGTGGAGCGATTCGGGAGATCGGGATTTGGATTTGGGGGAGTTGACCCGCGGGTCTTTGTTCATCCCGAGTCGCCCGTGCTACACCGGCTCGACCGGTGCTCTTGACCGGTCTGACCGGTGCAAGCCCTTGTGGGATTTTGCTCGGGTGAACGTCTTGGTGAGTTCACCGTTGTCCCGTGTTGCTTCTTGTTTCGAGTTTGGGCCCGTTTGGTGGTCGGTTGGCCCGTTTGGTGCCTTGGGGGCTTTCGTTGCCATCGGTCTGACCGGTGTGTCTCACCGGTCTGACCGGTGTAGAGCCACTTAGTGGAAGTTGCTCAGTTTCACCGGCGGTGGCCGGTCGGCCGGTGGTGCTCACCGGTCCCGACCGGTGTGAGTCCGTAGACTCGAGGTTTGGTGTTTCCGCTGCGTTTCTCGGGTCGGAAGGTGGTGTCTTGGTTCCTAGGTCCGGTGGCACTCCGGTGGCTACGTGGGCTTGACCAACCTTGGTAGTGAGTCGGAGACGTGTGTTGGAAGCTTTGTTCATCTTGTTGGAGTTTCAATCTCCTTCGAGAAGAATTTTTATCGGCTCCCATTCACTCCCCCCTCTCTGCGGTTCGCCGTATCGGTCCTTCAAAGATCTCCTCGCCAAGCTCATCATCACGTGCACACTTAAAGACAAGGCGACTACGTGGCTCTGTCTCGTCGAATGTTACCTCGCAAGTCTCCACGATTTGATTAGTTTCAAGATTGAGCACACGATATGCTCTAGAATGAGATGCATAACAAAAGAAAATGCCATCGACGGACCTAGCCTCAAACTTATCCAACTTCTCGCCCATCTTCAAAATGAAGCACTTGCAACCAAAGACATGGAAGTGACTCACCTTGGGTGTGCGACAATGCATCAACTCATTGCATGTCTTCTTCTTGTGCACTCCGAGGTATATCTGTTCGACACGAGCACGTGGTGTTCACCGCCTCGGCCCAATACCTCCTCGGAGTCCTATGCTCATCAAGCATCGTCCGAGCCATGTCGCACAAGGTCCTGTTCTTACTTTCCACAACACCATTCGGGGAGGCGTATACGGACTCGAAAACTGGTGCTCAAGACCCAAGTCATGGAAAAAGGTTTCAAAACGAGAGTTCCTGAATTCCGAGCCATTATCACTTGCGGATAGCTCGTATGGCATCTCCGTGCCTCTCGTTCCTCAACCTCAAGACTAGATCTCGAACAAAACCAAACGTCTCCCCCTTATCCTCAAGAAAGAACACCCACGCATACCGAGAATAGTCATCCACCACAACAAGGACATACCACTTCCCACCCGCAGATCGCACACGAGCTAGGCCAACAAGGTCCATATGGAGCAGCTCGCATGGACGCTCAGTCATCACATCGGTGAGAGGCGGGTGAGAAGAGGCTACCATCTTGGCATGCCTACACGGAGCACAAACCAACTCTTTCTCAAGCCTCAACCGTGGCAATCCTCGGACCAAATTGAGTTTACTCAATCGTGACAAAAGGTCAAAGCTCAAGTGACCCAACTTCCTATGCCACTTCCACAACTCACTCGAAGAACCAGCCAAGAAACAACGCTCCACACCCGAAGACTGGGAAAAATCAGCACGAAACACCTTACCCTCGGGAACGACCATACAAACAAGGTCCCCTCGAGAGTCCACAATCCGAGAACCACCTGGCCGAAACAACACCTCAAAGCCCTCATCCAACAAGCCGGGACACGAAAGCAAATTGTACCCCGGCGATTGAACAAGAGCAACACGCCTCGAGTGATCTTGTCACTCACTTTGATCTCACCTTCTCACAAAGCACACGCCCACGCCCATTGTCCCCAAAGGTGATGTACCTCTTCGTCACCACGGGACGAGACTTGAGAACCACCCCCTGTCTCCGGTCATATGCCTCGAGCAACCGGAGTCAATCAACCAAATGTTCTTCAAGTCTCCCACCCGAAATTCAAAAATAGGCATGTGAGAGAACAAACGACTCGGCCACCGGGGTTAGTACCAAAGGAGGAAAACCGATGCCGAGCCATTTGCTCGAAAGTGGGGTTAGCACCAACCAAAGCATCTCTCCTACCAAAGCTACCTCCACGAACACCACCAAGGTAACCACCGGAGGGAACCACCCCTCTCTGCCTGGAGGAGGACCAAATCCACGCAAGAAAGCCTGTGGAACGTCCTTCCTCTCCAACTCAAAGCTACGACTCCTCCCATTCCCGTAGTGAACTCGAGGGGGAGAACGCCTAGCAAACTGACCACCTGCACCTTTTCCAGCCCAACCACCAGAACCACGACCACCAGAAGCAACCCTCGCACCTGTACGAGCTCGAAACCCAAACAGTTGTCTGTCCAGGCCCGCACCCAGGTCGACCGGTGCCCCACACCCGATCGCCGCGGGTGTGACCCGGGTAACGCACCACTGCAGCCTTCTTCTCTCCCCAAGCCCAAACTGTCCTCACACTCGCCTTGCCCCTGGGCATCTGCATGCGAGGCTCAAGCACACCATCGGAAGGGTGGTACTTGTCCTTATTAGCCCACTCCTTCTCCATTCTCTCCTCACGCTTCCTCTTGAAGCAAAACTCCTCCTTATGGCCATCTCTCCCACAATAGCCACAATGAAACCTCACAATCTTAGGCTTAGGCTTGGGATGTGGCTGCTCACTTGGTTTCTCTCCACTCAAACTCTCCACCGGTTTCTCACCACTAGCCTTCTCACTCTCCTTCCCAAAGAACACTTTCCCCGAAGTGCTCACAAACTTGATAGGATTTTGTAGGTCATTTGTGGGTGTAGGAAACACGGGTGGAGCTGGAGTTGTGTCTAGTCGGTTCCTTAGATGGTTAGGTTTTGGTGGGAAATCATTTTTGTGGTGGGTTTTTGGTGGCTCCGGGATATTCTCTCCACTTCCTTCACCAACCTTGTTTGCCCCAAGCCCCTCACCATCTTGCCTCTTAAAGGCCTCGATCATCATCCTCAACGAGGCTCATGACCGGACAACCAACCCATCAACTTCCTCAAATCATCATTCTCATCCCGCAAACGATCAACATAATGTGCAAGCTCCAAATTTTTCAATGCATGCATTTCACGGGTAAAACAAGATGTAGGCATGGGTTCCTTCAATTTGGCCTCGAGCGAACTAGTGTAAGCATGCATCTCATCAATCTTAGCACGCAAAACAGGGCAAGAAGTGAGCACCTAGCAAAGCAGGTCTAGACTTAAGCTCAGCCACTTCAACCCTAAGCACATCTAGTTCCGCACACTTGGAGGCATGCTTCTCCTTAAACAAAGCAAGATCAACAAGGAATATGGAGCAATCAGCACAACAGGGCTAGCCTTAAGCGAATCAATCTCAAGCTTGCTATCAAGCACCTGTGTCTCTAGCTCAGCCACTCTAGTCCTAGCATCCTCGAGTGAAGCCCTAAGCTCTTTCCTCATTTTCTTGGCCTCTCTAAGCATGTCATCACGGTTATCAAGCAAGGAGCCAAGCCTGTCATTCTCCTGGCGCAAGAAAGGAAGTTCATCACGCACCTCGTCGTCCGACTCAGAATCCGAGTCGCTCTATGTGCTCTTCTTCTTCCGCCGGAGCTCGGTGCCATGGTGCGAAGCCATCTCACGCGAAGCGGCCTCGGCCCCCGCTCGGGTTCTTGGATGACTTCTTGTTCTTGCGGCGATCTCCCTCGTATTCACCTTTGCTCGAGCTCGAGGTGGAGTACGCGGAACTGGAGTCGACATCGCTCGCGCCAACCATCGCTCGGGCCTTGCCTCGGCCCTCCTTCCTCGATCGTCGCTCGTCCTTGTACTTGTTCTTGTGCTTGCTCTTGTGGTCGCGCCTCGAACGGTACTTGCCATCGTTCATCCTCGGCTTGTGCTTGTAGGCTGTCCTTGTTCTCGGCCTTCTCCCGGCGGTCGGCGACGAAGTGTCCCGGCTTGCCGCACCTGGAAGCAAGTCCTCGTGTTCCTCCTCATGTTCACGCGGTTCTCGTGCGGCCTCTCGAACCGCCTCGTCAACGGCGCCGGCTCGTCCTCTCCAAGGTCATCAAACTCCTCATCCGGCATAGACATCGGAGAGGAAAACGAGAACCTCCTGGTGGATGGGTTAGAGTTAGTCTTTCCTTTGGAACCACCAACGAGGGCAAGACTATGGGAATCGATCCGTCCCTTGAGCTTGGCGGTCATGCCCCCTATCCACCTCGGCCGACTTGAGCTTCGAGAACGGCTCGTTCACCGTCGAGTATCATACCTCTCCGACTCGACTATGGCCTCAAACTTTTCGCCCCATATCGTACGATCCAAAGAGTGTAAGAGCTTGACCGCTCTATCATGATCATCGTACGGGAGCACGTCCACATTGGCCCTCATGTTGTTCACAACCACCGTGAACCTCTGAAACAAGGCATCGATGGACTCACCGGGGAGATGAGTGAAGTTCTCGTACTCTCTCCGGTAGGTCGCATACATCCGTGCTCCGAACCCGGACGTTCCCAACATGAGCCTCCTTCAACACCGCCCAAATCCTTCAAGCCAAGTGCTCGGTGTGCACCCGATCGAACTCAGGCTGACACAAAGCACGAAACAAGTAGTCGACCACCTTATTGTTGGCGTTGAATCCGTCCCTCGACCACGGAGCAAGGAAATCCATCGGTGGACATAGCTTTGTGTCCATCGCGACATCCCAAAGAAGCCGACCCTTTCCGCGGAGGAACGCACCCATCCGCTTGCTCCACATCTAGTAGTTCTTGCCATCGAAGTGTGGAGGACCCGAACCCCGTTCTCGGTACGCCTCCTTGGATCTTAGGCGGTTAGAGTCAACAAAGACCCGAACCGGCTCGATACCACTTGAAGGACCGATACGACGAACCGAGAGACGGGGGAGTGAATGGGAGCCGATAAAAATTTTTCTCGAAGGAGATGAAACCTCCAACAAGACGAACGCGGCTTCCAACACACGTCTCCAACTCACTACCAAGGTTGGTCAAGCCCACGTAGCCACCGGAGTGCCACCGGACCTAGGAACCAACACGCAAACTTCCGACCCGAGAAACGCGGTGGAAAAACCAAACCTCGAGTCTACGAGACCCACACCGGTCGGACCGGTGAGCACCACCGGTCGGACCGGTCCCCGCAGGTGAACCGAGCAACTTCCACTAAGTGGCTCTACACCGGTCGGGCGGTGAGACACACCGGTTAGACCGATGGCGACCGAAAGCCCCCAAGACACCAAACAAAGCCAACCGACCACCAAACGGACCCAAACTCGAAACGAAGCGGCACCACGGGACAACAACGAACACACCAAGACGTTCACCCGAGCAAAAACCCACATGGGCTCGCACCGGTCGGACCGGTCAAGAGCACGGTCGACCGGTGTAGCACGGGCGACTCGGGATGAACGACACCCGCGGGTCAACTCCCCCAAATCCAAATCTCGATCTCCCGAATCACTCCACGGACTTGAACAAGACTTTCGGGACATCGGGAACACCTCATGAGGAGTCCATAGCCAAGTTTAATCCCACCAAATCTCGTCCAAAAAGGAGGAATCGAAGAAATCCCGCCGAAAGCACTTCCAACCCAAGAACTCAAGAAACCCCAAAATCGAGCACCTTTTCTCACGGATTTGGGAGGGGAATCACAGCCCAAAGAACCACGAAGGGTTCCCACAAATTTCCCCCATCAAATCCCCAACGAGAAAAGTCCCGAAAACAACCCAAAGAAATCACCGAGAGAGGGCTACGAAAATCACCACCAAGAACAACCGGGAAAACAGATCCAAACCTTGAGGAACCACGCCGAATCATCTATACATGAAACAAAGGTTCGCACAAGGTCTAGCAAGCCGCCCGATCATCCATCCCTCTCTACAAGATCTCTCCATGAAGCTCTCTTGCTAGTCCTAGAGAAAACCTAAGGAAAATAGGTGGAAAATAGGAAAACTAATGAGCTAGGGTTCCAAGAGTTGGGTGCCATCCTCTCACCTCTTGGGTTATATGGAGGCAACCGAATGTCTAAAACGCCCTTCTCTACTAACTAGGGACACAAGCCCCTCAAGGGCGGATTTGGAATTCTTGATGTCTTCACCATCGGACGGATGCCGGCGACCGCACCTCGCGTAGCCTCGACGCAAGCCATGCGATCTCGACGCGTGTCCTCCGCTTCGAAGATTCGGACCGCGTCGTCGCACACCGGCCGGGCCCCGGTCCCCACCGGTCGGACCGGTCGGACCCACGGTCGGACCGGTTTGGCGGCTAGCTGCGGCTCCGTCTTCGGTTCTTCTCGTCTTGGCTTTGTGGATCAACCAAGGAACCCAGTGGTTTTCTGGTGAACCACCGGAAACCCCGCGAACTCGGTGTAGCCTCCGCCAATCTCCACTCATGACTTGGCTCCCACGTAGTCCCGGCTTGACCTTGGTTTTGAGGCTCAACTAAGAAACCGTCCACGACTTCATCTTGCTGTTCATGCCACCATGCGGCCCGCACTTGACCCCGCTGGCCACCGGGTCCCTCGAACACGACCTACTTGTCTTCTCCACACCCGGAGGCCTCACCGCAACGACCTTTCGCGCTTGTTCTTCACCTGCACCAACACCAGTCAAGCCGCAACCTGCACCTGCAATACTTAGCCAAGAATCAGTCCACACAACGTTGTCAATCACTCATCACACAAGGAAGCGACCATCCACCGGTCCTTGAACCACACATGGTCCTCAACCGTTAGCGTCGACTTGTGCCACCGGAGTGGGCTTAAGTGCCTGAGCCATGGATTTCAGACCCAAGGTACAGTTGCCGCTAGAGCGGGCTTGAGGGTGCGACTGGAGTCGGCTTGAGGGTGCGACCGGAGTCGGCTTGTGTACCTAGGCCATGGATTTCAGACCCAAGGTATGGAGCGTGAGTATTTAGGGTACTTGGACCCATGGTACACAGCGTGAAGACAATGTGCAGCTAGGTTCCATCGTCGCCAGGACCCGAGGGCCGCTTATAGCTAGGTTCCATCGAAGCTTACACACGTAGTATGCCATCGAAGCAGGCGAAGATGCGACCAGAGTCGTCTTTAAGTTGCCGCACGGAGCGGACTTTAGAATGCGACTTTAGAAGTCGACTTTAGGTTGCCGCGTGTAGCGGACTTTAGAAACTACCTCCTAGGGATAGCCCCCGAGTTGATGAAGTAGACTCGTAGCGACTTGATCGATATACCCCAAGAGTAGTTAGCAGAGTCTAGCTGCCATGAAAACCCGCCGAGAAGCATACACAAATGAGTAGTCGGCAAGTATTCCTACATGATGAGGAGAACAAGCCAAGAGAACAGTAATCATTTAAATAAATGACTTAGCTTTTGCTGCCTGGGCAGACTGATGATGAAGCCGTGGCGGTCGGCGATGGAGCCGCGACGGTTGTTGTTGAGTTGACTAGTCAGAGTTGATTCCGACTAGTTGTTGGGGGCGTGACTGTCGTTCTCGACTAGTTTGGAAAATTAGTCGAGATGAATGGTCGACACGATGCGACCGAAAGACGACGTCGTGGCGGCGCGTGGCGTAATCGAGGTAGAGCCAGTGTTGCCGCAAGGCAAGTAGTCGCGCCCCATGGCGTGGCTGAAGTAGAGCCAGTGTGGCCGCAAGACGAAGTCGCGGCGCACGAAATAGTCGACGACGAGACTGTGTGACGCAGAGTAGTCGACGACGAGCGACGCGACTAGCCACGTGACGAGCCGCGCGACGTGCCGAGGCACCCGGACGCGCGGTGGAGTAGTCGACGACGAGCCTGGGCGAGGCGGAGTAGTCGACGATGAGCCGCGCGATGTGCCGAGCCACCCGGACACGCGGCGAAGGTGAAGTAATCCACGACGAGCCGCACGACGTGCCGAGGCACCGGACGCGCGGCGAAGGCGAAGTAGTCGACGACGAGCTCGCGCGAGGCGGAGTAGTCAACGACGAGCACTGCGACGAGCTGCGTGACGAGCCACGCGACGTGCCGAGGCACCCGGACGTGTGGCGGAGGCGAAGTAGTCGACGACGAGCTCGCGCGAGGCGGAGTAGTCGACGACGAGCGGCACGACGAGCTACGTGACGAGCCGCGTGACGAGCCGCGCAACGTGCCGAGGCACCCGGACGCGCGGCGTAGGCAAAGTAGTCGCTGCAGCTGGGAGAGTGGAGACGAGTACTCGCGGTGCACGACGAGGTTGACGTAGAACGCGTGCAGCCAGAGACGAGTAGTCGCGGCGCATGGCAAAGTTGACGTAGAGCCCGTGGCCGAATGACAAGTAGTTGCGGCGCGTGTAGTTGTACCCGCGTACATCCCTTGTGTCCATCAAGCGTTGAAACTTGGAGCCTTGTGGTGTAGCTATTCGTGTGCAAGTAGGAGAAATCATGATTTGCACATGCAACTGATGGAAACATCACGAATTCGCCCCCTGTCCTGCCACATGCGTCAGCCACTTGATTGATTAGGAAAAATCTGTTGGTCCCCACACCAATCTCTGTTCTACATGGTGGATGGCACCGCGTGTGGATGTGGACAGCCTTGATCTACATGCTCAGCTCTGGAATAGAACTCGGCGAGATCTTCTGGCGTGTGGACAGGAACAATGAAATTAATTCCGTAGCAATAGCGAGTTGCGAATCCGAATTCTCCCCGATGATCGTGACGATGGCCCCACGGTGGGCGCCGGTTGTCGGCATTTAAACCTTTCGACCTCCGTGGGAGGTACCCGCGAAAGCAAGGTAGAAGGTGAGGATCGCCATGATGCGGAACCCGAAGGTCCGCGCAAGGACACAAGACACGAGATTTATACGGGTTCGGGTAGCGGAGTAGCTACCCTACGTCTGTTTAGAGTAGTATTGCGCCTGCGCTTGGTGTTGTTCCCGGAGGGATCGTTGATGTCCGGCTAGGTACCCTGCCCTCCTTTATATAGTCCAGGGGGCGGGTGCCTAGTCGGTTACAAGGCAGGAGTCCTAGTAGGATTACACAGAGCGAGTTCTAGTAGGAGTACAGGGGAATTCTAGTAGGAGTCCGTCTTCTACTGTTCCTCCTTACTTGCATGAGTACCCGGGACGTATGCCCGACACCGGCCCAGCGGACAACGCAGGGTTGAACAAGAGGTTGAAGAAGGCCCCGCCCAAGCCTTGCAAGCCCGGCCTTAGGTCGGCAACCAAGTAAGTTAGCTATCCTGCTCACAACATAACTTCGTTCTTCCCCTGTGGGCTGGTTGTTTGCTTAGGTCGCCTTTCTATGAGAAGGGTTCCTCCGACGTCATCGGAGAGCGGGAAGAATGCCTCAGGGCAGGAGGCGTTTGGGACTAAGGCACCACATACGCCGGTTGTAGAATCGCCGGCGACTTCAGCGGCCGACGTGACGAGTGCGACCACTGGAGTTGGGACAACGGCGGGACCCGAGGCGAACAAGACCGGGACTAGTGCGCCTTCTACCGACGAGGGCAAGGATGGTGACCGTGGCACCTCTGGCCCGCAGGAGGAGCCACCATCTCGAGGTATCTTTACTGAGGGCATGGAGGTAGTGGATGATGAAAACCGGTGTCTGTACGTCGGCACCCTGTGGGAGGCGGAGGTCGTTACCGACCGCCGCGACTTCGAGAAGTTCAAGGAGGTGGCGCACATAATCTGTATCGTGCTACTGGTAAGGATGCTTGCTAGGTTCCTTTGATTCTTGTTTCAGTTAATTGAATGCCATGAGGTTTTAATGACCTCTGTTGCTCGATGTGCAGTCTCTTGCTGAGCGGGCACAAGCGCGGATAGGTCGACTACGGGAGGCGGCAAACGCGTAGGTAGAGGCCGCCGCAGCTCATGAGGTGAAGTTGCAGGCCGAGGTCGTGGCGGCGCATGAGATCCAGCGCGTCAAGGAGGCCATGGCGCACCAGGCGCGCAAGGATGCAAACGACCTGAAACAGAAGCTGGAGGACGCCTAGCGGAAGGGTAAGGACGCGGCCTCCGACCTCTAGGCTGTTGTAGATGGTTCATTCGCATCGCTGCTCTGGGCTGACTCCAAGTGCTTTTTGTAAGGTCTTGGTCACGACTCTTCGACCTTGAATCACTGCAGGTGCTCGAGAGACCGAGGAGGCCCTCAAGAAGGAGCTGGCCGCGATCAAGAGCCAGTTGACGGCTATCAAGTAGAAGTCCATGGAGACCCGGCGAGGTTAGCGTCTTGCTTGTTGTTTGAGAGACGATCGACGTATCGCAGTAGGTTGTGATTCCGATTCCGCTTTCTTGAGATGCAGGTCTTGAGAAGGAGCTGGGCGAGCTCAAGGACGCTGCCCAGTACGTCATGGACCTCTGCATCCCGCAAGAAGAAGGGGCCGAACCCAAGCCGCTGATCGACCGGTTGGACAAGGATGAAGGTCGCATCAAGGGCCTGCTCCTGGACACCGCCAACCTAGCAGCGGCTACGACATTGTCCACCATCAAGCACCATGACCCGTTGTTCGGCTCGCAGAAGGTCTCAGAAGACGTGGACCCGTCGGGGCTCATCAGGCGTGAAGACATCGTGGCAGATGTGGGTGAGGTCGTCAAGAAGTTTGACTTCGGCACTGATTGAGGCGGTGCTGAAAGGAGCTGTTTAGGCATGGGTTAGGTCGACAAGTGGTGTAAATAAACTTGCAGCATGAAAAAGCTTTTACCTAGTAAGTGATGCATGCATGTTAAAACAAAATGGTTTCGTTATGCACGTCGAAAGTAACTAGGTTGCAAGATAAACCCTACGCTGACCCAACTCAGTGGAGGAACGGCTTACCGATCGGGCGGCCCAGCGTGGGGACTTAGGTACGACTGGCGTGTGGAGGGGGGTCGTGGACCCTAGGTCTTTTGAACCAGAGACTTAGGAACATTAATAACAGAAGCAGATGCTAACGAAACAGTAAGGACTAGAAAGCGTAAAACATGAGTGGAAATCCATTCAGGTCGCGAGACCCTTAGGTTGGCGAAGCCAAGCCCCCGAGCGTTTCGAGACCTGACCTAGACCAAGCCCCCGAGCGCTTCGAGGGGGAAGGGGAAATAACTTAAAGTAAAAAGGGAAATCGAAACACAGGTCGATAGAGGGGTTGCCGAATAGGGGATCTCTTTCTTTATTATATTGAAATTACAAGTGAGGAGAGTACTTAGCTTTTTTTGGTACAGATCTTCTAAGGATAAAAGAGACGTAAATGTTCAATGTTCCAGACGTTAGGAAAGCCTTGTCCGTCAGCCCACTAGAGGTGGTAGGTCGATGGGCTGACAACTTCCATCACGATGAAGGGGCCTTCCCAAGGGGTACATAGCTTGTGCATCCCCTTGGTGCTATGGATACGACGTAGGACTAGGTCTCCCACGTTGAAGGATCGATCTCGTACGTTGCGGTCATGATAGTGCCGCAACTGCTCATACCGCGCGTGCCGCATCAGAGCAGCTACGCGATGTTCTTTAATGCTGTCGAGGTCGACCTTGCATGTTTCCTCAGCCGTCCTTTCCTCATAGTGTTGGATGCGCGGGGCACCGAAGGCTATGTCGGTTGGGAGGACCGACTTTGATCTGTACACTAGGAAGAACGGTGAGTATCCTGTGACCGAGCTAACTTGGGTTCGGAGACCCCAGATGACGTGAGGCAGCTCTGCATGCCACCTGGTCGCGTACTGTGAGGCATCGTCGAAGATGCGGTCTTTGACGGCTTGAAGCACCATGCCGTTTGCTCGCTCGACCTGGCCGTTGCACTGTGGGTGGGCCACCGAGGAGTAGTAGACGTCGATGAGGCTGTCCTGGAAAAAGTCCGACCCTGTAAAGGCCTTACCCAGGTCGGTGACGATCCTGTTAGGTACACTGTACCGATGGGTGATGTCCTCGATGAACTTTGCGGCTTCTTTCGACGTGACCGTAGTGATGGCGTGGACCTCGATCCACTTGGTGAATTTGTCCACTACCACCACGATGTGCTTGTAACCACCATGAGCCATCTTGAATGGTCCCACCGAGTCAAGGCCCCAAATGGCAAAGGGCCAGGATGGTGGAATTGTCCTCAGTACTTGAGCTGTGACGTGCTGCTTCTTAGTGAAGAACTGGCAGCCCTTACATCACCGAACCAGGTCTTGCGCATCGGCCATAGCGGTAGGCTAGTAAAAGCCTGACCTATAGGCTTTCTCCACCAGGTTTGCAGAGGCTGAGTGGTTACCGCATTCCCTGCCGTGGATTTCCTGCAGGAGCTCAAGACCTTCCAATCGGAGGATTTACTTCATTCATATACTGCTGGAGGCGGACCTCTGGTACAACTCGGTGCCGATGATGACGTAGTTGGCTGCACGTCTGACGATCTTTTCTCGCTCGACCTTGTCTTCAGGGACGCGCTTCTCCACGATGTAGGCGATGCAGTCGAGGGGTCAGTTGACTTCGGCCTCCACCATGAGGATGTCACAGCTACCCAGTACGTCACTAGGCGACATGTCAGGGCGACCCAGTACGTCCACTCAGAGATGAAATCAACGAGGATCTGTGACTTGATGGCCTGCCGTGGGCAGAACTCGAGGTCGAATTCACCCAGCTCGACTGACCACTTAACGATACGCCCCACAGTGTCGCGACTGCGTAGGATTTATCCAAGGGGGAAACTTGAGACGACCTTGATCTTGTGCGACTGGAAGTAATGTCGCAGCTTGCGCGACGTGACAAGAATAGCGTACAATAGCTTCTGAAGTTGTGAGTACCTGACCTTGCTGTCAGATAAGACCTCGCTGACGTAGTAGACAGGTCGCTGGACGGGGTACTAGTGGCCCTCTTCAGGTCGCTCGGCTACCAACACCGCGCTGACCACCTGGGTGGATGCAGAGATGTAGAGCAACAAGGTCTCCTTGGGTGCCGGGGGCACCATGACTGGTGGCGACGTGAGGAAGGTCTTCAGCTCTTCGAGCGCCCGGTCCGCCTCATCTGTACACTGGAACTTGTCGGACTTTTTTAGGAGCTTGAAGAAGGGCAGGCCTTTTTCTCCAAGTTTACTGATAAAGCGACCTAGGGCTGCCATCATTCCGGTAAACTTCATGACGTCTTTCTTTCCAGTAGGTCGGTTCATCCAGCGGATGGCGTCGACCTTGGTGGGGTTGGCCTCGATGTCGCGATGGCTGACCATGAAGCCTAGAAGCTTGCCAGAAGGAACACCGAAGACGCACTTCTCTAGGTTGAGCTACCAGCTGTAGACCCGGAGGTTAGTGACGGTCTCTGCGAGGTCGGCGATGAGGTTATCTTTGATGGTATTCTTGACAACTACGTCGTTGACATAAACTTCAACATTCTTGCCGATCTAGGACCCTAAGCACTTCTGGATGGCCTTCTGATAGGTCGCTCCAGCATTCTTGAGGCCGAAAGTCATGGTCGTGTAGCAGTAGATGCCGTGCGGCGTTATGAACGCCGTCTTGTCCTAGTCAGAGACCTTGAAGGCTATCTGGTGGTAGCCTAAGTAGTAGTCGAGGAAGCACAACAAGGTGCTCCCCGTAGTAGAGTCGACGACCTGGTCGATGCGCGGAAGAGGGAAGGGGTCTTTAGGGTAGTGGCGATTGAGATCGGTGTAGTCGACACACATTCCGCATTGGCCGATTTTCTTGGGTACAAGCACCGGGTTGGCGAGCCAAACCGGGTTTTTACATTCATGGATAAATCCGGCAGCTAAGAGCTTCAAAACCTCTATCCTAATGACCTCCTTGCGATCCTTCGCAAAGCGGCGCAACTTCTGCTTGACAGGCTTGGCTGTCTTGCTTACATCCAAGGAGTGCTCAGTCAGCTCCCTAGGAACACCTGGCATATCTGATGCAGTCCATGCAAATATGTCAGCATTGTCCCAGAGGAAACTGGTGAGCGCGAGTTCCTATTTCTCCCCGAGGTTGTCACCAATGACCACAGTCTTAGCTGGGTCGGCAAGGCCGAGACAGATCTTCTTCGTCGATGGCGTGGCATCGATAGCGGTCTTGGTGCGCTTCTGCTCCGGGACGGTCAGTTTGGACTGGTCGACCTTCTTGGCTTCAGCCACCATGACAGTCGAGGCACCGAAGCAGGCGTGCGTTGTGGCGATCTCCAAGGCCGCGGTGTCGCACTTGAACGAGATCTGCAGGTTGCCGTGGACTGTGAGAGCTTCCTTGGGAGTTGGCAACTTTAGCACTAGGTAGTTGTAGTGTGGGACGGCCATGAACCTGGCCAGCATGGGACGACCTAGGATGGCGTGGTAGGACGACTTGAAGTTAGCGACCTAAAGCTGAGATACTCTGTGCAAAAGTTTTCCTCCGTGCCCAACATGACCAGGAGGGAGACACGACCCATGGGGTAGGCCTCCTTGCTAGGCACAATGCCGAATAAGGCTTGTCACACTACGTGAGCCACTTGAAGTCCAAGTCCATCTTCTTGAGAGTGTCGAAGAAGATGACGTTGAGCCCACTCCTGCCATCGATGAGGGTTTGACCGAGCAAGGCGCCCTCGACGTTGGGCTCAACGACCAGTGGGTATGACCCAGGGTCCGGGATGTGAACCCAGTGATCAGCTCTGGAGAAGGTAATGGGCTGCTCACGTTGTCGGTGTTTTGGACCGGCAACCTACTACGAAGATGCCGAAGTAGATGAATGTGACTCGCGAGATCGGTAACTCGAAAGAGGCACGTGGCACACAATTTAGACAAAGTTCGGGCCGCGAGGTGCGTAATACCCTACGTCCCGTATGCTGCGTAGCTCGGATTGATAGGGCACGATTACAGGATGGTGTAATAGCGCGCCGTGAGTTGAGATTGGATGAGGTGATCCCGAGATCGGTCCCCGCCTCGCCTTATATAGTCGGGAGGCGGGGTTACAAGTCGGAGTAGGGAAGGAGTACTAGTCGAGTACGTCTAGGAGACCTCTACACAGTGCGGAACGTGTACAAAGTCCTAACCGAGTACTACTCCTGTGTTGTCCTTGTGCTCCACGCCTTCAGGTGCCGTGTAGCGCAAGCCGGGTAGTCCCAGGGGCCCACCGAGTAGTCGGTCCTGGTACCCACCGAGGTAGTGGGCCCAGGGAGGTCCATACGACAAGCCCCCGAGTACTTTGTAGTCGAGAAGGATAGCTTCAAGTAGTCTTGAAGGCCTTAACAAGTAGTCCTCAAGCGTCCCTGAGTGCTACAAGTCAAAAGTCCTCAAGAGTAGTCGAAGCATCCCGAGGCTGGAATGTACTCCAGCTGATGTTTGAGCAATCTTGAA
This sequence comes from Cenchrus americanus, assembly GCA_947561735.1. Taxonomy (NCBI): domain Eukaryota; kingdom Viridiplantae; phylum Streptophyta; class Magnoliopsida; order Poales; family Poaceae; genus Cenchrus; species Cenchrus americanus. Next base: position 143,247,847 of record OX387240.1, read on the forward strand.
GTCTTCTCGAGTAGTCCCAAGCGTCCTTGAAATCGCCTTCGAAGGCCTTAAAAAATGCCTCGCCTTGTCTTGGAAGCCGGAGCCGTCAAGAAGATGCGATTTGCGTAACCGCCATCCACGTGGAGTAACCCCCGAGCCTCGAGCCGCGGGCTCTGGCTGAGGATCTATCCGAAGTCTTGGCGAGAAAATCCCGAAAAATCCGGAGAGAAAAAACCGAAGGACACGTGGCACGGAGCCCCCCGAGCCTTGAGTCGAGTACTTCCTCTCGAATTGAAGGGTCTTCTTGAAAAATGTGTCCTGAGATGCTCTTGAGACTAGCCGCGTCCCAGGTAGTCGAGTAGAACTAGCCGAGCCCCCGAGATGAGGCGCGTCGACTAGTAGAATACGAAGAGTCACGCGCAGCCGCTGAGTCAGCCGCGCGTGGGCTCATTCAGCCGCCCGTTACGGAGGCGTTTTGGCTTATAAATACAAGCCGAAACCCTTAGGGTTTTTCACCCAAGTGAGCCGCAATCATTCGCCACTTGAATCTTGAAGTAGATTTACTCCAACGAGCACCGCCGCCGTAGTAGATCCGAGCGCATCGCCACCCGAAAGCCGTAGGGTAGCCCCCGAGCGGATGCGAGTGAAGACTCCCCGTTCTTGGAGGATGAAGCCGTCCCCGTCGAAGACGTCGAAAGGCGGCGGGAAGAAGAGGAGCCATGCGAGAGGCCGCCGCGGCCGGCGCCGGAGCGGCGCCGCCCACGTCTCCACCGCGCGCCGACCCGAGCCGCGAGTGGAAAAAATCGAAGGTGAAGACCGAAGACTTGCCGACCCCCGTTGAACGGCGGGTTCATCGGGGAGAAGCGGATCGACATGTGGAGATCCGCCGGGGGAGATCCCTATCCAATGGAGAAGGCACAAGACGAGATCCCGATGTTCTCGCGCTTCGTGGAGCGCGGTCTTGCGCTCCCGCCGAGTGACTTTTTCAAGGGGCTTCTCGGTGTACTATGGCATCGAGTACCTCAACTTGAACCCCAACGGTATCTTCCACACTTCCGTCTTCGTCCACTTCTCGCGAAGCTTTCTTGGGAATCAAACCGCACCGGGATTCTCTTCGGAAGTTTTTCCGCGTGAAGCCGCAGCCCCCGCCTCCAACCCCGGAGTAGTCGGAGGGAGCCGGGATCCACCGAGGGAGGATGCCGCGAGCGGCGCACTCGGCGTACAAGCTCGTGGACTCCAACACCGATCGGAAGACGAGGTGGTTCTACATCACGAACCACCATCCCGAGCTACCGAAGCCGAGCGGGCGGCGGCCCGGGCACCAAGAGTGGTGGAACACGGAGCCCACCATGCACGAGGGGCTCCGGCTCCCGGAGTTGCTAGCACGCATCAAGACTCGCGGGGATGCGGGGCCGAGGGCCCAACACGTGGCCTTCGCCTTCATGAAGCGCCGGATCCGGCCCGCCGATGGCGAGGGATACGATGGGCTTCGAGTACACCGGCGACGACGACACGTCGCGGATGCCGGGGGCGAAATTGAGGACAACGACATCATCGATAGGTTGTCGAGGATCTTCAAGGACATGCCGGAGTACACGGCGTGCCCTGTCGAGGAGTACTCCGCCGCGCGCCCGCCCAACGAGGTAAGTAGCCGTACCCCCCTCGTCGAGTAGTAGGCACTTGTAGCAGAGTTGCTGACGCTTTTGTGTCTTTTGCGCAGGATGATGTGAAGCGGTTTGTCTCCGAGCCGCAGCCACCACCGAGCGGAATTGAGATCCCAACGGTGGAGAAGGTGAAGGAGCGCCGAGTAGTCGGAGACGACGACGATCCCGTCATCGTGGAGGATACCTCCGATGACGAAGAAGACGAGGAGACGCTGCAGACCGCTTCCACCGCGGTCGAGGTTTAGCCGTCCGGGCTTGCCTCATGTACCTCTCATCCAAGACCCTCCGGCTAGCTCCGGAGGCTAGCCTTGCCGCGCCGCCGAGGAAGCCGCGCAACCCCCGCCAAGAAGCGGGTGGCGAAGAAGATGAGGGTCTCAGAGACCACGCCTCCGGAGGTAAGCCATCTTGAGCAGAGTAGTCGAGTACCCAGTGATCGAGTACGGTGCTGACGAGTAGTCGTCCTTGTGTGCAGGAGAGGCCGCCAACAGAGCCCGTGGAGGAAGGCGATGAGGGCATGTGGCCCACAGTGGGGGGACCGGCTGGAAGCCGAAGTCCAGCCCCCACTGTCGAAGAACTTCTGGCGCAGCTGGGGCGCCAGCCCCCTGCCCCAGAAGGGAGCAGAGTACCCGCGACCGCCGCCGTTGAAGAGGTGGAAGCCGCAGGGGTGCAGAAAACTTCTGCGCCGGCCGCCGCCGCCGTGGAGGAGGCGGTAGTCGGAGAGGCGGAGGAAGAAACGCCCGCCGAGGGTGGACTGGTTGATATCGCCAGCATCCTCGGTGCTCCGGCCGTGACTATCGTCCGGTCGAACTTGTAAGTACCACGCCTTCATGAGTAGTACTCATTGTAGTAGCCGATTTTATCTGACGACCCTCTGTGGATACTTGTACAGAAAATCCACGGACTTGAGCTGGGACGGAGAGGAGCCCACGGCAGCAGAGGCAGAAAAGGCCGCGCCGCCCGTCGAGGAGCCCGCTCCAGAAGCCCAAGCCGCGACCGAGCCCCCAGCTGCCGAAGCGCCGCTGCCAGAGGCGGTCGTAGTTGAAGGTGAGTACTCCTCCTGAAGCTGTAGAGCCCCAAAAAGAGTAGTCGTAGATACTGATGCGCGTGTTCCTTGGTGACAGGCGCCGAAGGAGGTGACATCCCCGCAGGGGTGCCCATGCAGGAGTTGACACCAGAAGCCCCAGAGGCTGCGGTAGGAGCCCCCGAGCCCATGGGGGAGACCGTCGAGAAGTCCGCCGAGGGGGAGGCGGCTACCACGTCGCCAGGGGTTGCCCCGGAGGTGGCGATCCGATCCCCCGAGATCCAAGACGCGGAGCCTATCCGCTCGGCGCCAATGACGGAGGCTACGCCGAGTAGCCGTGGCGGGATTGAGCCGCTTGCCGACGATCTCGTCCGGCCGGCGGTGTTGGCGCAAAGCATCCGGAGGCGATGCGGCGAGCCGAACAAAGGATGAAGGTACGTGGCCGTTGCCTCCCTAGTAGTCGGCCCTTTGCGTTGAGTACTCGCTTGACTTGAACTTGTCTTGTGCGGGACGTCGCGGAACGATCCCGCGAGAAGTCGAATCTACCGCAAGGCTACGGCGACACCGGCATCGCGAGCTAAAGCCCCGGAGGAGCAGCTCATGAAGTCGAGGAAGCACGCGGCCGCCATGCGTCGAAGCTGACGCCGCCTTCGCCAAGTACCACAACGATGTGATGGACTTGCGGGCGAAGGGCGACGACCCGGTGCGGAAGAACAAAGGCCTCCGCAACAAGAATAAAGGTATGTCTCTTGACTTGTCGGGTACTTGTTGGGAGTCGTCAAGCTCTGACCCGTTGTTGTGTTCCGGTGTTGCAGAACTCGAAGGCCAGGTGGAGCGACTGAAAGGCTCGGAGATCAGCATGAAGAATCTCTTCTACCGGGAGCAAGAAGCCCGCCAGGTACTTGAGCTCGACTACAAGGAGCTGGCCTTCGAGTGCGAGAAGCACATGGAGTTGCGAATTGCATCTGATAGAGACCTCGTCAACTGCTACAAATCTTTGCAGAAGTTGAACGAAGACTGCGAGGCGCTCCGGGCCCAGCTGAAGGACCTTGAAGAGGCTGCCCTCCCGATCGCGAGGCTCCTGGTGCCGCACCCGGGCGGCCCCAAGATCGCACCGTTGGCGGATCGACTTCGTGAGGCGCCAAGCCGGCCGGCCGCCTACGTGAAGCACATGGCCAAGTCAATCCCGAAGCAGGCCGGCCTTCATGAAGTCGTACTTCCCGAAGGCCCCGGTGGAGGTAGTCGCCGGCGGGGTAGCCGCCAACCGGCTCGGATGAGCAAGACGCGCAGTTGCTGGAGCAGATGGCTCCCATCGCGGAGCGGTAGCCGATAAGTTGAACCTCCGTAGCCCCGCATAGATAGCTAGTAGCCGTAGTTGTATAGGAAACAAGCTTGTAATGAACTTTTTTCATATATCAATGAAATGTGATGTTCCATCAATGAGTACTCGTAACCGCGATCTCAGAGTGCGGAGCGCCCATCGTGGAGTAGGTGCGAGTAGTGGTACTCGGCTTAGTAGTCTCGTAGCAGGGAGTAGACAGTAAAGAAGTTGATAAACAATCAAGCTTTATTACTGAAGAAGTACACCTGGGTGGCCAGGGCCGTAATTACAAGTAGTCGCCTGGACCCGGAGGCCGCTTACAGCTAAGTAGCGCTGGAGCGGGTAGCCGCTTGCAGCGAGTGATCCGTAGGTAGCCGTGTAGGCTGGATCGCAGATCCGTAGGTAGCCGTGCAGGCTGGATCTTGGAGTGTGGTCTCTTGGTAGACCGCTGCTAGAGTCCTTGATGCTCGTTGCAGCCCAGGGTCCGTAGGTAGCCGCACGGGCTGGACCTGGAGGAGAGTAGTCCGGAGACTTGGAGCTAGGACCCGGAGGGTCGCTCGCGGCGAGGGGAGTTGATGAAGTCGTGTAGACATGAACCCCGGAGTAGTCGTGTAGACTAGGCGTAGAATCGACAGAGCTGGTCGACGTTCCACGAGTTGTTGACTTCTTCGCCTTCAAGTGTTTGGAGGCGGTAGGAGCCCGGCCCGGTCACCTTAGCCACGGTGAAGGGGCCTTCCCGGGTGGGGAGCCGAGCTTGTGAAGTCCTTCCGTGTTCTGGATACGGCGGAGGACAAGATCTCCAACGTTGAAGGAGCGTTCCTTGACGTTGCGATCGTGGTAGCGTCGGATACCCTCCAGGTACCTTGCTGATTGGACGAGGGCGGCGCAGCGAGCTTCTTCGAGGCTGTCGATATCAACTCGTCTGCTGTCCTCTGAGACGCCTTCGTCGTAGTGTTCCACTGCTGGCGAGTTCCATATGACGTCGGCAGGGAGGATGGCTTCAGAGCCATAGACCAGGAAGTAGGGGGATTGCCCCGTTGGCTTGGATGGTTGAGTCCGCAGCCCCCAGAGTGCGTTGGGTAGTTCCTTGATCCACTTGCCCCCTTTTGAGTTAGCAGCGTCGTGTAGCCGCTTTTTGAGGGCGTCGAGCACCATCCCATTGGCGCGCTCGACTTGTCCGTTGGCCCGTGGGTGGGCGACGGAGACGTATCTGACGTCGATCCCGCTGTTCTCGCAGTACTCCCAGAACTGGTGGTTGTTGAAGTTGGACCCCAGGTCTGTGATGATGCGGTGGGGTAGCCCGTAGCGGTGCACGAGTTCATCCAGGAAGTCGAGTACTCTGTCAGCTTTGGGGCATGTGACCGGCTTGACCTCGATCCACTTGGTGAACTTGTCGATAGCCACCAGCACCCTGTTGAATCCTCCTGGCGCCGTTGGCAGTGGCCCAATCATGTCGAGCCCCCAGCAGGCAAAGGGCCAGGTTGGCGGTATGGTGACTAGCTTGTAGGCAGGGACGTGTTGCTGCTTGGCGAAGAACTGACATCCTTGGCACCTTCTGACGAGTTCTTCGGCATCGCCCAGGCCGTGGGCCGCAGGGAAGGCTCGCCGGAAGGCCTTGCCGACCGGGCCGTGCGGGAGGACGCGTGGTTGCCGCACGCCCTTGTGGATCTCCTCCAAGATGTCCTTGCCTTCTTCGCGAGGGACGCACTTCATGAGTACTCCAGACGACGCGCCTCGCTTGTAAAGCTTGTTGCCGACGAGGACGTAAGACTTGGCGCGGCGGACGAGTTGTTCGGCTGCGTTTTTGTCGGAGGGGGCCTTCTGCTCGCTGAGGTAGTCGATGAAGGGTTGCCTCCAGTCCACGTCGATCATCATGACCTCCTCGCCCGACTGGTTGATGGGCCGGGGCGTGGTCCGTGGCGCCGGCTCCGGGATGGATGGCGTGTGAAGCTCATGGACGAAGACGCCCGCGGGTACTTGGGCGCGGGTGGATCCGAGCTTCGAGAGGACGTCCGCCGCAACGTTGTTGTCGCGGACGATGTGATGGATCTCGAGACCATAGAATTTGTTCTCGAGCTTGAGGACTTCTAGGCGTAGGCGTCCATGTTCTCCTTGTTGCGGTCCCAGGACTTGTTGACTTGGTTGATGACCACTGCGGAGTCGCCGTAGACTAGTAGCCGCTTGATGCCAAGTGAAGCCGCGAGGCGGAGCCCGTGTAGGAGAGCTTCGTACTCGGCTTCATTGTTCGAGACCTTCCAGAAGATCTGCAGGACGTACTTTAGTTGTTCGCCCGTTGGAGAGATCAGGAGCACTCCTGCGCCTGCGCCCTCGAGGTTGAGTGAGCCGTCAAAGTACATCACCCAATGCTCCGGTCGCACAGTGGGAGCAGGTAGCTGGTTCTCCCGCCACTCTGCCATGAAGTCGACTAGGGCTTGCGACTTGATGGCTGTGCGTGGCTTGAAGTCGATGGTGAGGGCGCCGAGCTCGAGCCGGCCCATTTGGAGATCCTTCCGGTGGCGTCTGGGTTCCTCAGGATGTCGCCGAGCGGGTAGTCGGTGACGACGGAGACCGAGTACTCCCCGGAAGTAGTGTCGTAGCTTCCGCGAGGTGATGAGTAGAGCGTACGGGGAGCTTCTGCACGGGCTGGTAGCGAGCCTTGGACTCTGATAGAACCTCGCTGACGAAGTAGACTGGGCGCTGGACCGGGTAGGCGTGGCCGTCTTCCTGCCGCTCGACAACGATGGCAGTACTGACCACGTGAGTAGTCGCAGCAAGGTAGAGCAGTAGCTGCTCGCCCTTGTAGGGAGCCGTGAGGACTGGCGGCTTCGACAGGAAGTCCTTGAGCTGGGCAAGGGCTTGGTCCGCCTCTGCAGTCCACACGAACTTCTCGTGGTGCTTGAGTAGTTTGAAGAAGGGGAGACCCCGTTCTCCTAGCTTCGAGATGAATCTGTTCAATGCCGCCATGCACCCCGTCAGCTTCTGGACGTCCTTGATGCTCGTGGGAGCTTTCATGCTGGTGATGGCGGAGATCTTCTCGGGGTTGGCTTCGATGCCGCGCCGGGTCGATGATGAAGCCGAGTAGTTTGCCCGAAGGTACGCCGAAGACGCACTTGTTCGGGTTGAGCTTCCAGCGGTACTCGCGTAGTGATGCGAAGGTCTGTTCAAGGTCGTCGATGAGGGTACTGGAGTCCCTGGTTTTGACAACCACGTCATCCACGTAGGCCTCGACGTTCTTGTTGAGTTGCCGCTTGAAGCAGGCCTGGATGGCCCGTTGATAGGTGGCGCCGGCGTTCTTCAGCCCGAATGACATGGTCGTGTAGCAGTACGCGCCAAACGGGGTAATGAACGCGGTCTTCTCCTGGTCCTCTTCCTTGATTGCGATCTGGTGGTACCCGGAGTAGCGCCGAGGAAGCGAGCAGGTCGCGCCCCCCGCCGTGGAGTCGATGACTTGATCAATCCGCGGCAACCCGAAGGGGTCCTTGGGGCGTGCTTGTTGAGGTCGGTGTAGTCGACACACATCCTCCACTCGTTCGAGTTCTTCTTGCGGACGAGGACGGGGTTGGCGAGCCACTCGGGATGGAAGACTTCTCTCGATGAAGCCGGCGCCGAGTAGCTTGGCGAGCTCCTTTTTGATGGCGTCCCGTCCGTCGTCGGCAAAGCGTCGGAGGTGTTGTCGCTTGGGGGTGGCCTTTGGGTCGACGTTGAGGCAAGTGCTCGATCGGCTCCCCGGGCACTCCCGGCATGTCCGTCGGCTTCCACGCGAAGATGTCGCGGTTAGCCCGAAGGAAGCCGATGAGCGCGTCTTCCTATTTGGGGTCGAGGCCGGCCACGATGGTGGTGGTCTTGGTGGGGTCGCCCTGTTCCGAGGTCGACCGACTTGACGAGCACCTCCTCGGTGGCCGAGGCTTGTTGGCGCTCGTCGGACTTCTGCGGGATGTCGAGTTCACTTGTGGCAAGCTTCTTCGACGCGGCGTAGACCTCCATCATTGGGGTGGGCACTTGATTTGTTGAGGCGATCACCACGGCCTCGTATCGCGGTCGTGAGAGATTTTCGTGTCCCCTTGGAGGGAGAGTACGCCGAGCTGGGCTTGGCATTTTGAGTACCAAGTATGTGTAGTGGGGCACCGCCATGAACTTGGCGATGGCCGGTCTGCCGAGGATGGCATGGTAGGAAGTCTCGATATCCGCGACCTCGAACTTGATGTACTCGGTGCGGTAGTTGTCGCGAGACGCCCCGAAGGTAACTGGCAGTACCACTGAGCCTAGTGGGATAGCCGTGTTGCCTGGGACGATGCCGTAGAAAGGCATGCTGCTCTTGTCGAGCATGGGGGTGACGTCAAGGTTCATCTTCTTCAGAGTCTTGGTGAAGAGGACGTTGAGCCCGCTTCCGCCGTCGATGAGCACCTTGTTGAGCTTAGAGCCCGCCACTGTTGGTTTCAGGACGAGAGGAAAACGTCCCGGTTCGGAGAAGCCGGTCCATTGGTCCGCGCGGGAGAAGGTGATGGGTGTCTCTCGACCACCCGAGAGGGGTCATAACCGCCGGTTCAATGGACATCACTTCACGGCGAGTAGCCTTCGCTCCCGCCTGCAGGGTAGTCCGCCGAAGAGGACGTTGACGGTCTTCTCGGGTTCTTGGAAGTCGTCGCCGTCCTTCTTCTTGTTCTTCGATCGTGAGGGTGCGGTGGCTCCGGCGTATCCTTGAGTGCATGCCTGAGCTGGTAGCACTGCTCGGTAGTGTGGTTGCCGTTCGGGTGCCACGGGCACTTCTCCTTCAGCAGGTCTTTGAACCCGCCGGAATTCTTCTTCGAGTTCCCTTTCGGAGGGCGCTGGATAGCCGCGACGGTATTGTCTGGCTTGCGCTTGCGGTTGGAACCCGAGAAGTTGTTGTTGTTGTTGTTGTTGTTGTTGCGGCCGCCTTGGTTTGGATTGCTGCCGCTGCCGCCGCCCTGGTTCTGCTTGGACTTGCCGCGGATGGCGTCGTACTTGGCGTTGGCCTTGTCCTCTTCATCCGCCCAGGACGTGATCATGTCCTTGAGGTGGGGAATGGACCGGGGGCGGCGACGACCGAAGTCTTCGAAGGTGCGGCGATGGTAGAGCCCGCCCTGGAAGAGGTCGATGACCTCCGTGTCGGTGACGTCCACGACGGTAGCGCGCTTGTCGAAAAAGCGGCGCATATACTTGCGGAGGGTCTCGCCTTGTTCCTGCTTGATCATGGCGAGGTCCATGCGAGTACCCGAACGGCCCATGGAGCCCGCGAAGTTGCTCGTGAACCGTTCCTTCGGCTCGGTCCCACTTGTCGATTGAGTGCTTGTCCGGCCGACTCGAGCCACGTGAGTGGGGCTTGGTCCGAGCAGAAGGGGAAGTAGAGGCACTTGGTGTCGCCGTTGCCGCCGCCGTTCTCGATGGAGAGAGCGTAGCATCGGAGCCACTGGATAGGATCCTGCTTCGCGTCGTACTTGGTGATCCCCAAAGGCTTGAACTTGTCGGGGGAGGAGCAAGGTTGCGAAGCCGGGGTGAGAAAGCAGGGAAGCCGTCGCCTTCAGCAGCGGTCGTCGACTTCTTTTGCCGTAATTCCTCGATTCTCTGGCGAGCATCGTACCCGCCCTGAGAGGCGCCGGAAGCGTGGCTGTGCGCGTGGCCGCGGCCGCCGCGGCCGCCGCCGCCTCCGGCTTTCTTGTTGGCCCCGTGGTTGGAGCCGCCGCCGTCGCCGCCACCGCCGTCGGGGTCGTTGCCGCCGCCCACCGGCCGGGGCACGGTGGGGGACGACTTCCCGGTTGCCGTTGTCTTGCCGTGAGGGTCCGCCGGCGGTGGAGCGTCGACGGTTTGGGTCGGCGGGATGTCGCCCCGAGTACGGTTAGGACCGGGGTCAACACCGCGACTAGTAGCTTCGTTGTCGCGAGGCTTAGCCGGGAGAGGTTGGCCGACTCTCTTGTCTACCCGCATGAAGTAGGCTTCTTCAGCGAGCTTGGCGATGACCTCCCCAGCTCGTATGCCCTGAGCCTGGCGTGCGATCGTTGTGATCGACATGAGGCATTGCTCAGGAGTGGTGTGGACTCTGCTCTCAACTGCTTCGAGAGCTTCCGCAAGGTTGCGGATGGGAAGGTTGTCTCTGAGCCGCCGGCGTCGTTCGTTGCGCTTCCTGTTACGTTCGCGCCGGGCGTCCCTGTTGGCGTCGGTCTCGTCCGCAGGGGCATCAGCAGACAGCTCGTCTGCGGAGATGTCCTCCAAGTACTTGTCTGCGGCCGTGCCTGAGGTTCCCGGGGTGTCGCCGGCAGCCATGAAGACTTGACGATCAGGGGTACCCAAGCTTGGCTCAGAAGGTGCCACCTCAGTTGGTGTGTTTGAGTCAGCCTGGGCTAGTGGCGTTCCCTCCCGGAACGGTAGCGAGTCGATGTAGGCGACGTAGCGTGAGTCCTCCTTTGTCAGCTCGGCGGGCTTGCGGTCCGGCCGCATGAGACGTATCTTCCGGCCGGCGTCGATCTTATAACCAGCCCGCAGGCCGGCCCTGACAAGGGAAGCTCGGAGGAGTCATCTTCGGACTCGGGCTCCTCAGGGTCCGACCCGAAGTCGAACTCGTAGTCCGGGTTCGAGTAGAACTCGGAGAGAGGGCTGGAGTCCGAGACGCGGCCGGGGACGGCGTCGGAGTCCGAGTTGTACTCGGTTACGGGCCCCTTGCCGGCCCGACGTGGTGTAGAAGCCTCCGTGCGGGCCCGGCCCCGGGAACGCGAGGGCCGCGTGGGAGCGCTGGCATGGAGAGGGGACCGCCTGCGATGGCTGAGGAGCCGGCTCGCATGCGATGGCCCATGGCGACGTCGGGTTCGAGTTGGAGACGGACTCGAGCTCGAAGTCAGCGTGGAGGTTGGAAAGCGAAATTTCGCCGAACTTGCCGGCGAGCTTGCCCGTGACAACTTCGGGAAGCGTCACAAGGCTCCGTCCTCGAGTCGGGTTGCATGATCAAGCGGCGCGCGGAAGGAGCCCGCGCCATCGGCAGCGTGCGGACCCGGTGCGCCGAAGACGAAGGTGTCGCCGCGGTTGAAGGCGACGGTTGGCTTGATGTGAACGGAAGCCGTCGAGTTCGCCATGTGATCTCGAGCGAGACCCCCTACCGGGCGCGCCGGTGTCGGTGTTTTGGACCGGCAACCTACTACGGGGAGTACCCGAAGTAGATGAATGTGACTCGCCGAGATCGGTAACTCGAAGGAAGAGGCACGTGGCACACAATTTAGACGAGGTTCGGGCCGCGAGGTGCGTAATACCCTACGTCCGTATGCTTTGCGTAGCTCGGATTGATAGGGCACGATTACGGGATGGTGTAATAGCGCGCCGTGAGTTGAGATTGGATGAGGTGATCCCGAGATCGGTCCCCGCCTCGCCTTATATAGTCCGGGAGGCGGGGTTACAAGTCGGAGTAGGGAAGGAGTACTAGTCGAGTACGTCTAGGAGACCTCTACACGGTGCGGAACGTGTACAAAGTCCTAACCGAGTACTACTCTGTGTTGTCCTTGTGCTCCACGCCTTCGGGTGCCGTGTAGCGCAAGCCGGTAGTACCGAGGGGCCCACCGAGTAGTCGGTCCCGGTACCCACCGAGGTAGTGGGCCCGGGGAGGTCCATACGACACCGACCAACGCAGGGCTGTGATGGCTTGGTGTGGATGAGCTTGACCTCGCGGCTGTCCTTCCGGTACCTCCTTTTGTTTGTGTTGCTCTTTAGGCCGCCGACGATCATGTTGATCGATCCCTTGCCTGTCTCCGGCAGGGGAGGCAGGTCGCGCTCCTCGTGACGGTCCTCCGATGGGTTGTTGTCACGTCGCCGGTCGTCGCGTCGCTCATTGTCTTGGCGGAAACGTTGGTCGTCGTGGCGGTTGTTGCTGTAGCGACGTGAGGATGACCTATCTCCGTCGCCTCTAGGTCGCTTGGGGTCCTCAGGCATGTGGAACGCCCTCTTGAACTATTGGCACTCTCGGACCGTGTGAGTACCCCCTTCATGGAATGTGCAGGGGCCGTCCACAGGCCGGCGCCCGTCCTCCACGAGGGCCTCTGAAGATCGCTTGCGGAACTTTGAGACGACATCTTCAGCAGTTCCAGGGGAGCCAGCGTCTTGCTTGCCGACGTGGTCAAACTAGTTAACCAAGGCCTCCTTCGTGTTGATCAGCTTGTTGACGACCTCCATGAGCGGTGTAACCGTCGTGGCACCGGACTGGTCGTCCCGAACGCCGACACAGGTGTTGCCGCTCGCCAAGCTTCATGGTCACCCTCTTAAGGTTGAAGGCGTTGCCGGGGCTATTGTACGTCACCTAGAAGTTCGACGTGAAGGCCTGGGACCCGCCGAGAGGTTGTTGAGCTAGAGTGATGGCGCATCGCCCATCACTAGCGGGATGTAAGCCGCCATGTGGTCGAAGTTGCCCCCTGCCGCCTTGACCGCGATGTAGTAGGTCGACAGCCAGATGTTGGGGTCAGAGCGACCGACAACCGGAGACGTGGCGCCAACGCAGGGAAGGCGGTGAGTGCCATGTCATCGCCGTTGTCGCTGACCTGAGCTACAGCATCGTCCTGCACCGCAGCCACGACCTCATATCTAGGTTGTCGCGCTGGGTTACGGACCGGACCCTCAGGGTGGCTACAGTCTTTCTCGTACTGGGCACGCCGCCGGTTCTCGACGTCATGGCGCTTGCGCTCCTCGCGCTCCATGATCCGGTGGACGCCACCTGGAGGACTGTACTCACGGTCGTAGTCGAGGCGACGTCGCAACTCTCGCTCCTCGCGCTCGTGGTAATGTTGGTCGATGTAACCGCGGGCATCGCGACCACACCGGTTCTTATCAAGGTTGGCACGTAGATCGGCGACTGGAGTAGCTCTCGCTCCAGGCTGGTAGACCTCCTCCTGGATTGTGGGGAGCCTGCTATGCATAGGCCGATTAGATCAGCTGCGCGAGTGCCGACTCGACGTTGATGCAGCCGACTTGGACGCCGTGCTCTTCTCCTCCACCTAAGTACTGGCGGCCCGGATGTGCGCCATGGCTACTTCAACCTCAGGCGAAGGATTGGCCTGCTGACGACGTGCCAACGCTGCACCCAGGTTGGCCTAGGGGCTGTTGAACGTCGGTACACCCGCCTCTTCGAACTCGAGATGCAGGTCGCGGGCACACGGGGGTGCCTCCTGCCGCTGCTCCTCGGCCCGCCGGTGGGCGCGATTTGCGTTGTCCTAGATCCGACGTGCTTCCTCGGAATCCGTCGTGCAAACCCACGGTGGGTCATTCACTGAGACCACCAGGACATGTCGTCGGTAGATCTCTGGTTGTTGGGGGAGATGCGGATCCGGGCCTTCTGAAACTCACAGTCTTCCGGAGACGTGGGAGCTTGCGTAGTGCTTGGGACTTCGTGCTCCTAATCGATTTTCTTCCGTAGCCGGCAGCCCCGGAGCGTGTGCTGTGCACCCTTGTGGTAGATGCACGATACGTCAAGAGGATCACGACATGCGCGAGGTTTGACCTTGAGGTCGCTAAATGGTTGCTGTCGTCCAGATTGGATCTGGATCGACTTTGCCGCCCGATGCTGGTATACGTCGTTGGGGGCCGCAGGCCAAACGGGAAGGTTCGCGGTGCGATGCATCCCGTGTTGATTGCCGACCTCGTTCATAGATCCGGAGGGTTTCCTCCATCATGTCGACGACGCGCTCCATCCCCTGGACAAGGTCATAGGGTCCGGTTGGGTGGGGATTCGACTTTCGGCCGGAGGCCGGGGGGACGCCAGACGTCGCGTGGACCTTCACGGAGGTCATTGGTGAGGTTGCTGCTGCCAGCGTGGTCGAGGTCGCCGTGAAGGAGCCGATGCAGATCTCCACGGGGTCGGCGAGGATGTCTGCCATGATCGCCGGGAAAATAACGCCAGATCGGGCCGCCATGCTACACAGGGAGTTCCTGATCGCCCCTACCTGGCGCGCCAACTGTCAGGGGGTGAGACCTACACGGATTTGCAAGGGGCCTACCCAAGCGGTTGTAGGTGGATTGATGGGGGATCGGGACCTAAGAGCGTTAGCGGTAGTTTTTGGATGAACTCGGAACTCGGTGAGAACTCGGAACTCGGAACTCGGATCATAACATTTAATTTTAGAAAAACTAAACTATATGAACAATCTAAACGAAACTTTGTAATTCGAGTAGATCATATTATTATTAAAAACATTATGATATTGGCATTAATCAAATTAATATTTATTATAAAAGTCGATGTAAAAGCCTAATCAAATTTTTAATTAGAAAAGATTAATTAACAATTAAACAAATTAACATTTGGTTTACGAAAACCGAGATAAAGATCTAATTAACTTTTATGTACAGAAATATGTGATAGAAACATTAATCAGATTTAATTTGATTATGAAAAACGATGTATAGATCTATATTACTTTTATTTATAAAAGACATGTGTAAATAGACATTAATCAAAAAAAAATATTAATTTTATTTTCAGAAAAGAAAACATGGTGAAAACACACCGCTAACGCGTGCTTTACATCATTATGAACCCGACGCAATTTGAACGGATGAAATCGGGGCCAAAACAATGAAGATATGATTGTTCAAAGGTGCGGGGATCTAGTTGCGAGAGATTGGAAACTTCCCGGGCTTAACTGTGAAAAGACAAGGCATATACATAATTATGTATAAAAACCCGAGGATTTACTTGCAAAACCGCGGGAAGGGTTTATGTGCAAGAGGTGGGGTCTCTCCAGGGGGTTACGAGCAAGATTCATTGGTCACAGTTTAGATCCAAGGATTATGGAGCTCTTCAGGGGGTTTTTCGCAAAACCACCATCTTCTACCCTGGATTCGCATCGGAACAAGGGATGGGGTGCTCCCGGCGGCGCTGGATGATGGCGGCGCTGGTGAAGCTCGGCGCGAGAGCTCCGGCAAGATGGGGAGAAGGAAGAGGAGGGGAAGGGGCACCTATGGTGGGACTCACCTAGGTCGGAGGCATCCTGCAGAGGCTTGGCGGCGGTGAGCACGAGCAACCGGCGGCGGTCCAAGGCAGTGGCGGTGTTCCGGTGCTCGATTGGCGACGATGAGGGGCTGAGGAGGTGCAGCACTTCCACGTGAACCCCAAGGCAGCCTCGGCTTGGCTCGGCGGATGGCGGGGGCGGCGAATCGGGCGGCGGCCAGCTCGGGGCGGACACGGGGAGGCGGCACGCGGTGCTGTTGGCCGACGGCGGCGCGCGCGGCGAGGAAGGCGGCACGTGTGGGAGGCTCGAGATGGCGCCGCTTTATAGGCGTGC
Organism: Cenchrus americanus; assembly: GCA_947561735.1. Taxonomy (NCBI): domain Eukaryota; kingdom Viridiplantae; phylum Streptophyta; class Magnoliopsida; order Poales; family Poaceae; genus Cenchrus; species Cenchrus americanus. The sequence continues at coordinate 143,263,102 of OX387240.1, forward strand.
GGCTTGCGGTGCTTGGCACGGAAGCCAAGGCGTGCGGCCCGGACTCCGGCGGAGTCCCGCCGAGCACGAGGCGGCGGCGGTCCGGCTTGGATGGGCATCGAAGGGCTGGGCGAGCGGGCTTGGGTCGGGCCAGTCGTGGGCTGGGCTTGGTGGTCCGCGGCCTGCGGAGGAATTGAGGGGGCACGGGCGGACTTCCGCAGATAGGCTTGGCCCAACTAGAAAGAAAGCTTTTTTTCCATTTTTCGAATTTAATTTTCAATGCAAAAATATTTCCAAGATATCCTAGAAAATGTTTTAAAGCACAGAAAATACTCAGCAAATTCCAAAAGTTCCAGGAAAATTCCCAGAGCTAGATTGAGACATGAACAATCCAAATAAAACATTTGGAGCTCATGAAAAAGATTTTTAGAGCCTTCTAATAAATAGAAAATGCTCAGAGAAAATAAGAATAAATTCCAGAAAAATCCAAAAAATTCTCGGAAGGATTTGGACAACTCCTAAACGCCTTTTTGAAACCTTTTGCACTCAAGAAGCACCAAGATGCACCGGCATGAATGGAACACTCATAACTTTTATTTGATTCAGAAAATCAAATAAGGATTATTCCTATACTATATTCCCTGTAAAGAAAATAAATGTTGGAATTTTTTTTAAAATTATGAGAAAATCGTTATTTAATTATTCCTTCTATTCACATCTTGAAATTGGAAATTTCAGAGTGTGACAGCCCCTCTCCCACACCGGCTACAACAAACCAAGATCAAGGAGAAGCTGTGTTGAGGGGGAGGTAGCATCAAGGTGAGACCTCCTCGGCGAGTTCAAGTGGACCATCCAGCTTCAAGGATCATCGGCGACATGAATGAACGTACTACACGGTCGAGGGTTCGAAACAATTCTCATTTCGCACATGCTGCTCTTGTTGCCACCTTTGAGCCCAAAGATATTGGACACACACTATCTGATCATAATTGGGTTGATTTGATGCATGAGAAGTTGGAGAATTTTGAGAGGAACCAAGTTTGGGAATTGGTTGACCTTCCCCAGGGTGTAAGCCAATTGGGACAAAATGGGTGTGGGAGAACAAAGAGGGTGAGAAACAAGTCAAGGCTTGTTGCTCAGGGGTATAGTCAGAAAGAGGGGATCGACTACGAGGAGACCTTTGCGCCCGTAGCTCGTTTGGAGGCAATCAGGATCCTTCTAGCCTTTTCCGTGGCTAAAGGGTTCAAGTTATACCAGATGGATGTGAGGAGTGCCTTCTTGAATGGTGTGTTGGAGGAAGAAGTGTATGTGAGGTAGCCACCGGGATTTCAGAGCGAGAAGTACCCCCACCGGGTGTACAAGTTGAGGAAGGCATTGTATGGGTTGAAGCAGGCACCTAGAGCTTGGTACGGTAGGTTGAGGGGGTTCTTGTTTGAGAGAGGATTCAAGATGGGGAAGGTCGATCAGACTTTGTTTCTTCTCAGACATGGCAAAGATATCCTGATTGTGCAGGTGTACATGGATGATATTGTCTTTAGTGGCTTGTCTAATTCTTGTGTTGCAAGGTTTGCAGAGGATATGAGCAGGGAATTTGAGATGAGCATAATGGGTGAGTTGCAGTTATTCCTCGGGCTACAAATCAAGCAATCATTGGAAGAAACATTTGTGCATCAAGCTAAGTACACCAAGGACATTGTGAGCAAGTTCAAGATGGAGGATTCCAAGGCCATGGTGACACCTATGAGTACAACTACAGCTCTTGATGCAGATGAGGAAGGTGAACACGTGGACCAGAAGGAGTACCGAAGCATGATCGGGTCACTCCCCTACTTGATGGCGACGAGGCCGGACATCCAGTTCTCGGTATGTCTGTTTGCTCATTTTCAAGCGTCTCCAAGGACTTCGAATCGGCAAGCGGTCAAGCTTCGGCCTATGGTACTCCACGTCTTCTTCTTTGTCTCTTCATGGGTTTTCAGACGCGGATTTTGTCGGGTATCAGTTGGATAGGAAGTCCACTTCTGGGACTTGCCTATTTTTGGGATCTTCTTTGGTGTCTTGGTCTTCCCGCAAACAGTCGAGTGTTTCTCAATCCACTACCGAGACAGAGTATGTTGCTGCAGCTAGTTGTTACTCTCAGCTCCTTCGGATCACATACACCATTAGTGACTTTGGTGAGGAGTATACCCTTGTCCCACTTCAATGTGATAGCACAAGTGCCATAAGTGTTGCAAAGAACCTAGTGCTCCATTCCAAAACCAAGAGTGAGGTACGATTTTCTGAGAGACAACGTAGAGAAAGGGATGATAGCCTTGATCCATGCACCCACACATGACCAACTAGCTGATATTTTAACCAAACACCTAGATCAAGCAACTTTCACTCGTTTGCGGGGGGGGAGCTTGGTGTTGGTTTGATTTCTTGAGTTGGTGTGTGGGAGCTCCTTTGTAGAATATGTATAGCTTTCCTTTGTGCATTTCATACTTTTGGCATTGCATTTGTATTATGATGTATAGTCATCTTTGTATGATAACTTGCATGCATTTTGTATAATATGCTTGTGTAGGAAAAACTTCTTCTATATGCAATGTTCACCACGGTATGCTATATATGTTCTTGTGATCTAGCTTGGTATAATATGGCTTAGTATGGCTTAGCTCTTGATTATCTTGGTTTATATCCTTGGTTGATGGCTATGTTTTTGAAAAATGTCTTATGTATGCTCTCTTGTGAGTAAATGCCTCCAAATGATCTTCACGTGTTTTAGTGGCTTAGCTATGCTTAATTTGTGGTTGGATAGCTTATTTTGATCATATGGAGCCAAAGGCTCATTTGCCATCATGAATGTTTAGCCCTCATGCTTTATCTTGTGGAGGGGCATAAGTTCCTTTTTGTCGCAAAGACATTTCATGTATCAAATATGAATCTGAAAATGAAATATAAATTGCTTAGATAATGAAATATAAATCGCTAAGACATTACGGTCATCACTCGACTTCTACCGTGGTCCTAAGCATGGCAACTAGCGACCTAACATGCTAGTATTTAAACATAGGAACCTAGGATCATGCATCTAAGGTTTCAAGTCAACTCCTGAACGTAAATGCACAAGCATCGCATAAAAGGAAAAGTTGCAGGAGTTTAACAAAAGGTAGGTTATGCTCTGGGGCTTGCCTTCACTAGCAAAGTCAGAAGCGAGACCCTCCGAACTTTGGTTCGGGTCTTGCTGCACTTTCACCACGTTCACTTCTCCCTCAGCTGGCTCTCCTTCGGACTCAGGCACCAGCTCGTAGTTCTCGTCGGGAAGTTCTATACGACATGCAGATGCATTATGATTCAAGTATACAAAATTAAGAAGTTAAATTCAGTTATGAATTCAGAGATAAACATAGGGGTTTTTGTTGGTCATATTCACCTTAACAAGTTTTTAATTAAACTGTTTTTCACTAGGACAAGTGGATGGGTGTGAAACTTTATTCTTACTTAACGGTGACTGTGTACACAGATAAGTTCATTAGCTAAGTGAACATCATTAAAGTGTTTTGGGGCTGTCCAGAGATGGTTTCATAAATTTCAAGCTTTGAATTTAAACTACACATGGAGACATGTCTGATTTCCCTTTATTTGGCCCATGTTAAGCTTGATTACTTATGAAATTAATTCTGACTAAAATATACCCAAACTGATCACAAACTTTCACCAGCATGCACATAACAGCAAAAACATAAGTTCTGATCAAAACTTAGGCAAAACAACACTACAAAACAATTATGATAAATGTAACAAGTTTAAGCCACTAGGAGCATGAATAAATCATAAATCACAATATACATAGAATCTGAGGCTATAACTTGGCACACAGCATGATAAGGACATATTTAACTCACACACCAAAAATCACATCCATAGCTGTAGTAGAAATATGGATTTGAATTTGATTCAAAATAGCCACCATAAATTAGCAGGCCATTTTACGCAAGTCCAAAATTCATCTCTGATTTATGAAACATACTACTAAGCATTGTAGAGCTACAAGAGAAAGTTGGAAGGCATTTGATCAACAGATAAATCCAAACAATTCAAAAATGGAGAACAGGCTGAAATCAATATAAATCCATAGCTGGAGTTACACACATGATTTCAGTGCCAATTTTCTACACAAGGTCAGGAATGCTATTATTGACAACATACCAAAATTCACATGCAGATCCTTTATACATTTCAAGTTATTTCAAATTTACTCAAACTGCTCAATTCAAGATCATTTAAAAACTACTCTGAAATTTGAAAACTGCCTTTCTATAAAAGTTAGGTTTTTTCATAAGGATTCCAGAACAGTTGAGTTTGCATTTTTACGATTTTTCTACCATTTACTACGTAATTTACAAGATTCAGGTTTTTAACCCTAGATTTGTAGATGTCGTTTTGCAGAAAGGACCCCCGATTGAAAACCAAGATTACAATCGGGTCCCTGGCGGCGGAGCAAGGCTGGCCGGCGGCGAGGGATGGCCGGACTCCGGCCAGCGAGCGGCTAGGGTGGGGTTTGGACTCACCCTCAGTTAATTGGCGGGGTTGGCTTGGCGGGAAACGGCTCCGGCGACGGTCGGCGACGAGGGAGGCGGCGGACGGCCGCGGCGGCCCCAATGCGGCGGGCGGCGGTTCGGCCGGCCAATGCGTGTGCACGGGAGGGTCCAAGGGGTGCGGATGGATGCTAAGGTGGGGCTTGGGCTCGAGCGAGAGGAGGGGGGGAATTGGCGAGCTCGGCACGGCGGCGGCGGCGGGCTCGGAGGAGCGGCGCGGTGCGGCGCCGAGCAATGCGAGGGAGGGGGAGGTGCATGGGGCGTCGGGAGGAGCTAAAGGCACGCATGCAAGCCGGGTGGCGCGGCCGTGCGGGCCCCGGACGAGTGGGGCGTGATGCGTGGCCGCGGCGGCGCGCGCGCGCACGGCGCGGCCGGCCGACGGCTGCCCACGCGCGGGCGATCGCGCGGGCGTGTGGGCGCGAGGCCGTGGGCCCCGCCACGATGGCCGACGCGTGGTCCTCGCCGTGACGGCGTACGGACGGCGGGCGGGTGTGGGCCCGGTGCGGCGCGCCGCGCGCGCCGGACGGCAACGCGCGCGCGCGGGGCGTGCTCCGGCGTTCCAGCCCACACATGTTTCGCTGTACCCTACTTTAACCGTCTCAAACTCAGAAACTTTGAACTAAAGTTCAAATTCGCCAAATACGAAAGTTGTAGACTAGTTAACCCTCTCCAACTTTCATAAAGGCCGACCGGTCGAAATCTCAACGGATTGGGAGATAATCATCCTCAAAGTTACAGATTTGCATGCATTGGTCAAACTGTTCAGCAGGACTTTGACTGGGTTTTTGAGGGTTCAAACCTCCGAATTTGAAATGCCAACAATGGAATGAAATGTGTTCCCGGAAAAACTGAGAAACTTTGATGTTGGTCGATTTTGAAGTTCTATAGGGAAATTTCGGGAACGCGCAGGAAAACTAATCCAGCCTTAAGGAGCACTTGGGCTTTGACAACAGTTTATGGTGTTGACCAAGGTTCTTTGTGCAAAAGTGTGACCCACCATGTTAAACATGATTAGAGGCTACTTAATCTTGATTACTAAAGCTAGGTGATGTCATAAGCAAAATAAACATCAGGGATGTTACAGGTTTTGTCTCGGATGTGTCGAGCCGTTGCCCTTGCCTAAGGGGTTCGAGACTTGTCTTCTTCAAGTGATCTTTCTTTTTTCCTTTCCTTGGCTTTTGATCGCTTGTTGGAGTTTCTTCTGTTCGTTACTTTTCTTTTCTTTTTCTCTTGGGTTACTATATGTGTGTGTTGTCAATGAACTCGTCAAGGGGAAGATTGAGGACCATGTGTGGTCTGAGGACCGGTAGATCGTCGCTTCCTGGTGTGATGAGTGATTGACAACGTTGTGTGAACTGATTCTTGGCTAAGTATTGCAGGTGCAGGTTGTGGCTTGACTAGTGTTGGTGCAGGTGAAAAACAAGTGTGAAAGGTCGTTGTTGGTGAGGCCTCCAGTTGTGGAGAAGACAAGTTGTGAGACATGGGTACCCATGAGTCCCCACCGACCAGAGTCGTAGAGGTCCCTATCAAGTGGGCCCGACCTACCAGAAGCTTAGCCGACCTGCCAAAAGCTCAGTCGACCTGCAAGTGGGCCTGGAGACCTTATCCACAGTTCTGGCGACCTCAGAAGACATCGGGCGACCTTATCCAGATCGCGGGCGACCTGCTAGGCTTGCGAGGCAAGCCTCTCCTTAGATCACAGCGGCGGCGCTGCAAGTAGACCTGAGGATCGTGTGATCTTCTTTGTAATCACGGAAGGCGACCTTCCTAAATCTGTAACCGACCCCGATGAGGGTCCACCGACCTCGAAAGGAAACCCTAGCCCGCCGGCCATATAAGGCGGCCTAGAGCTCCATTCGAGGGGAGTTCACCTCTTCTACATAATCCCATCACACTGGACATAGGGTTTTACTCTCCGGAGGCCTGAACCAGTCAAAAACCATCGCGTCCTTGCCATTCTCACCGAGTTCTGAGTTCTTCCAAAAACTACCGCTTACGCTCTTAGGTCTTGATCCCCCATCAATCCACCTACAACCGCTTAGGTAGCCCTCTTGCAAATCTGTGTAGGTCTCACCCCCTGACAGTTGGCGCGCCAGGTAGGGGCGATCAGGAACTCCCTGTGTAGCATGGCGGCCCGATCTGGCGTTATTTTCCCGGCGATCATGGCAGACATCCTCGCCGACCCCGTGGAGATCTGCATCGGCTCCTTCACGGCGACCTCGACCACGCTGGCAGCAGCAACCTCACCAATGACCTCCGTGAAGGTCCACGCGACGTCTGGCGTCCCCCCTAGCTCCGGCCGAAAGTCGAATTCCCACCCGCCCAGACCCTATGACATTGTCCAGGGGATGGAGCGCATCGTCGACATGATGGAGGAAACCCTCCAGATCTGCGAACGAGCTCAACTGTAACACCCTAATTTTATTAAAAATTTGGCTTTATTAGAATTTGCTAAAATAAGGTTGTTTATTTATTTTTAGGCATTTAAAACTTTTCTAAAATAAAGTTAATGGAATATAGGAATTATTTGTGGCATTCATCTTTGGTGCATTATTTTTGGTTCTTTGGAATTCAAATTCAAATTTGAATTATATTTGTTTGAAGCTTTTTTTTCTAAATCCCTAAAATCCCAAAACCTTTTCTCCTTTTCCCTTAACCCTTTCCCCCTTTCTAGCCCGGCCCGGCGACAACGACAGCGACCCATTTTTTTTTCTTTTCTTTTTCTTTTAGCCAGCCCGCTCGCACCTTGCGGCCCAGCTAGCCAGCCGCGCGGCCCAGCACCGCCGGCCCACCCGCGCGCGGCCGCACCCCCGCGCCCGTGCCGGCCGACGGGTGGGGCCCCCTTGTCATCCCCGCCGGCGCGCCGTCCCCGCGCCGGGACTCGGCCTCGCCTCGCGCCGCCACCGAGTCCGACCCGCGCACGACGTCCTCGCGTGGCCCGCACGCCAAGGAGACCGCCGGGCCTTTATAAGCGTGCCGCCCCCCGGGACGCCCCTCACCCGAGCCGCCTTGCCCGTGCGCGGCCGCCACCGAGCCGCCGAAACCCCTAACCCGCGCCGCCGCCTTGGACCCTCGTCGTCGCCGCCGCCGCACCGCCGAGGAGCACGCCCGGAGCCGCGCCGGGAGGTGAGCTTCGTGCCGGTGCCGTCCGTGTCGACCCCGCGCCTTCCGTCGCCCCCGTGGCCTCGCCGGAGTTCGCGCCTCGCGCCGCCGCGTCGACCGCCCGCGCCGCCGCGTCTTCGCCCGAGCCGCCGCCCTAGATCGATCCGTCGTCCCCGCGCGCGTCGCATAGATGCCTCCCGCGCGTCGAATCGTGGCTCGAGCCCCGGATTGGGGCCTCACCGGCGAGCCCGCCGCCCGGCGCTGCCGTAGCTGCTCGCCGCCGGCTCGGCGCCGCCGCCCCGCCGCTTGCTCGCGTCTTGCGCCGTCGGATTGAGATCCGACGCCCCCGATCAACCCGGCCCGCACCGCTTCGCCCCGCATGCAACCACGACCGTCAGATCTAGATCTAATGGATCTGGATCGAGTCAACTTGAGTCAGCCGGTCAAACCCGCCGCCAGCCCTGGCAATTTTGCAGAAAAGCCCCTGAGTTTTCTATATTTACAAAAATACCCTTCCACCTTATGAGTTTTCTTACAGTTTAGTCCTTTTTTATTTTAGCCCAAAACCTTTTCGAATCTTTACAGATTGGTCCCTATACCTCCCCTAAGCCATAACTTAGTCGTTTTAGCTCCGATTTTAGCGTTCTTTATGTCCAAGCGTTCGTCTCGAAGCGTAGATTAGTTTTATGCTACTGTTTAGATCTGTTTGGTGATTGTTTCTTATTTATTCCTATTGTATGCTTGCATGTGATGATTGTGGACCGTAGAGAGCGATTCGTTCGAGGGATTCGAGGATCAAGTCGTGCAAGAGTTTGAGCAAAGCAAGGCTTTATTGAAGGCAAGTATTCCTTGATGCATGCCCGCTTGTCCTACATAACATGCATCTAAATTCATTGTTTTTACGTTCTCGCTTGCATTAACTTGATGGGAACCTATTAAGGATCATGCCTAGCTTTTTACTACCTTTACCTTGATGCCGGGAATTAAATTAATCTTGTGATAGTTATTGCTTAGCATGCTCAACTCGGGAATTGGTATTAATCTACTTGGTTACCTTTTGTTATTCTATGTTCCGTTTATGATCCTTTACTTTACAAGACCACTTTAATATGATAATCGGAACATGGAGAACCATCCGGAAAACGAGTACAACCACAAGAACTAATGGGAAATGGTCTTGGCTGAATAATTAGGAACTTTAGCTTGGGATGGTCTTACCCGATAAGGACAAGGGATCGGCGGTACCGTGGGGTATGGACTCGCTCTAGCAGGGGGTTGGGTGAGTTATTCTTTTATGGTGGGGTATCGACTGCTAGGGGACTTTATACCTTGCTAAGCGATCCGGACCTTGTGGGTCATAACTTGCTAGGGAACCTTTGTAAAGGCCATGTAGCGTCCCTATGCAATCGCACCTCGGAAGTGTGATATGGTGTCTTGCAAACACTTGCATGGTTGGGTCCAAAGTTCTTCGGAGCTTTTACGCTGCTTGTGGGTAAAGATGTACAACCTCTGCAGAGTGTTAAACTAATCGATTAGCCGTGCTCACGGTCAAGAGCGGCCTGGACACTCACATGATTAAATTATGGAACTTTAATGTTTAAATTGTTGTTTTATTCTTTATTTATGATGCTTATATCTATTTAATTGGGTTGGTATGAACTTACACTCTTTAGTAAACAGGTTGCTAATAAAACTTGACCAACTAAAATGCTAAAGTGCTTGAACCTTAGCCATCCACCATATGGCCTCGCATGTTATGTTGTTCTCTCTTGCTGAGTAAGATATGTGCTCACGCTTGTTTATTCTCTTGCATCTACAATACCCGGATTTGCTGCTCAGACTGGGAGAACTTTGAAGATATTCCAGGAGATTTCCAGGAGTTCTAGGTGTGCGTAGTCTTCAGTCAGCTACCTGTGGAGGCATTTTGTCCGCTGCGAGAACTCGTTTGTTTAAGATTCGTTTAAGACTATGGTTTGTAATAACTCTTTATTCGTGTGGCACTGATTTTGGTATTCATAATGTCTAAGCGTGTGTGTAACTTGATCCTGGCGCACACGTGATCAATGCATTCGGTTTTGCCTTTAAAACTGGGTGTGACATCAACACTCAACGCAGGACGCGTCGCACCGCAGGACCTTCTCGTTTGGCCTGCGCCCCCAACGACGTATACCAGCATCAGGCGGCAAAGTCGATCCAGATCCAATATGGACGACAGCAACCATTTAGCGACCTCAAGGTCAAACCTCGCACATGTCGTGACCCTCTTGACGTATCGTGCATCTACCACAAGGGTGCACAGCACACGCTCCGGGGATGCCGGCTACGGAAGAAGATCGATTAGGAGCGCGAAGTCCCACGCACTACGCAAGCTCCCACGTCTCCAGAAGACTGTGAGTTTCAGAAGCTCCCACGTCTCCGGACATTATAATCTATATGTGAATCTTTATAAATAAAACTTGAGTAGTTCTTTACACCGGCTTTGCAAATAAAATCTAATTTGCATTAAGACCAACTTAGGGTATTTTCTTTATGAAATATCCTTTGCACATTTTTTTGCTAATTAAAATAAACCTAGCTTATAGCCTTGTTCTCTCATATGCAAATAATTCGTTAGACGTTCGGTATCAGCTTTATCCTAGTATCTCTTTTGATCAAGTTTATCAGAAGCTCTAAACCTTTCTAGTGTGAGCCCAAGCTAAACCGTGTGCATCTAATTAGACCTTTTAAGCACGGTTTGTGTGCTTTGGTGATCCTAGTGGATATCTTAGAGTTTCTGTTCTGCCGTTCCTTATCAAGTAATCCTATCATGATTATTTCATGTTTCTCTTAGAATCTCGTTCATCAATATCTAGTTCATACCTATCCTATCTCAGTTAGGTTGTCTCTTTATGAATCAGCTGTGTTCTTATACCTAATCTATCGTAGCTACCTTTATTTAGAGTTTGCCTTGCTATCTGTTTTTCCTGTCAGATCACATCACCCTTGGTTAGTGTGTCAGTTGATCATCCGAGTTTTCTTCGTAGACTAGTTTTCCTAAACCTAGCCTAAGGTTTCTTATGCGCTTGATAGTTCGTTGCTACCATTCTCGTTCGTTTCACCTTAACTTGTACGTTAGCATGTGTATCACCTGTTATTTATTATAATACTAAAGATGAATGTTAATCTTGACTAACTCTTATTCCAATGCTTTTATAAATAAAAAGTGATTAGGTTCTAATCCGGTTTTCTTTAATCATGATGTAATTGGTTAATCCCTATTCATAACTGGTTTTTATAAATAAAAGATGTTAGAGTTAAACATCGGTTTTCATGATAAAGTTAATATGCCTAATGACATCATAAATGCCTTTTCAATATTAAATATGTTTAGTTGAACACGTGACATAAAGTTAATCGTCTAGATATCTTACACTTGCTTTACCTTTTTAAAGTAATTGTTAATTTGACATAACTTCCACTCGAATGTTATAAATAAAATATAATTAGGCGTATCGTGATTTCTTTAATTAAATGTAACTTGTTTAATGGTAACATAGAGTATTTCTCTGAAATATTCTTTCACATGATTTCTTAATTAAAATATGCCAAGCGTCGTCTCTTGTTGTTTGATAATGATCTCACGATAGTTTCGAGCTTAGTTCTGTTTCCAGCGTTTCTTGTGCTTGCGTAACCAATAAAACCGAGCTCTATCTCTAAGTTATCTTTTCGGTCCTTGCTCAATCTTCCGTGATCATCTCTTCAAAGTTAACCAAGCCTTTCCCTTCCAAGAACACTTTGTGTTCTTCAGTGATCCTTAGAATCGATCCTATTCTTTCAGTGCTTTGCATTAATTTTAATGGGTTCCTATTAAGGATGACTAGCCTCTTTTGACTGTTATCTTGAACCTGGTTTTAATTAATATTGATGGTAGATATTGCTTAGTGTGCTCAACTGGGTTGGTAATAATCAACATGATTATCATTTTATGCTCTATGTTCCTTTATGATAATTTTAATACAAGATCACTATGCATTAATCGGAACATGGAGAACCACCCAGGAAAACAGTACAACCACAAGAACTAATGGGCAATGGTCTTGGCTGAATAATTAGGAACTTTAGCTTGTGGTGATCTTACCCGATAAGGACAAGGGATCGGCGGTCTTGCGCAGGGTATGGACTCGCTCTAGCGAGGGGGTTGGGTGAGTTATTCTTTTATGGTGGGGTATCGACTGCTAGAGGACTTTATACCTTGCTAAGCGATCCGGACCTTGTGGGTCACAACTTGATGGAGAACCTTTGTAAAGGCCTCGTAGCGTCCCTATGCAATCACACCTCGGTAGTGTGGTATGGTGCCTGATCAGCATCGCATGGTTGGGTTCAAAGTTCTTTGGAGCTTTTACGCTGCTTGTGGTGAAAGTGTACAACCTCTGCAGAGTGTAAAACTAATCGATTAGCCGTGCTCACGGTCAAGAGCGGCCTGGACCCTCACATGATAACTGAACGTGAAGACAGACTTAAATTGTGATATGTGTTATGGGTATGCTTGCCATGTGCTCATGGTGTTTCTCTTACCTTTATGCTTAATGTGGGTTGGTATATACTTATACTTTATTAGTAATCAGGTGCTAATAAAACTTGGTCAACTAAAATGCTAAATGCTTAAAGCCCAGTCCACTATAAAGCCTTTGCATTCATTCTTTCCCACACTTGCTGAGTACGACAAGTGCTCACCCTTGCTATAAACAATGTTGCTCAGAAGGAGGAAGCTACTCTGAAGTCTTGTGAAGATGTTGCTGGTTCTAGGCGTACGCAACTCCCGGTCGACTGCCTGTGATGCTTGGTGCCTTCGTTTCCAAGATTAAGCGTAAATATCTGATAATCTCCCTTTTTCTTACGTGATATTGTTTCTGTTATTCACTTATGCCAACTATATGCATGAAAATTGATCCTGGCATGCATATAGGTTTGCACTTGGTTTTCTTTGGGAAAATAGGTGTGACAGGGGCCGTCCTCGATTGTCGTCAAAGTAGTAGGTACATGCTCAGCCGTGGGCACCATAGCAACATCTTCATCATCTCCATGTTCATGCTCCTCCTCCTGAAAGATCTCCTCACCAAGTTCATTGTCACCTGCACACTCAATGACAAGCTGACTACGTGGCTGTGTCTTGTCGATGGTTACCTCGCAAGTCTCCACAATTTGGTTAGTTTCAAGACTGAGTACACGATATGCTCTAGAATGAGATGCATAACCAAAGAAAATACCATCGACTGACCTAGCCTCGAACTTGTCCAACTTCTTCCTTTTCTTAAGGATAAAGAACTTGCAACCAAAGACATGGAAGTGACTCACCTTGGGTGTGCGACCGTGCATCAACTTGTAACAGGTTTTTTCTTTTGCACTCTGAGGTAGATCCTGTTCGAAACATAGCACGTGGTATTGATCGCCTCACCCAGAACCTTCTTAGAGTCCTATGCTCATCGAGCATCGTCCGAGCCATCTCACACAGGGTCTGTTTTTCCTATCCACAACATCATTCTGGGGAGGCGTATACGGACACGAAACCTGGTGTTCAAGACCCAAGTCATGGAAAAAGGTTTCGAAATGAAAGTTTCTGAATTCCGAGCTATTATCGCTGTGGATCGCTCGTATGTCATCTCTGTGTCTCTCGTTTCTCAACCTCAAGACAAGATCTTGAACAAAACCAAATGTCTCCCCTTTCTCCTCAAGAAATAACACCCATGCATATCGAGAGTAGTTGTCCACCACAACAAGGACTTACCACTTCCCACCCACAGATTGCACACGAGCTGGGCCAACAAGGTCCATATCGAGCAGCTCGCATGGATGCTCCGTCATCACCTCGGTGAGGGGTGGATGGGAAGTAGCTGCAGTCTTAGCATGCCGACACAGAGCACACACTAACTCTTTCACAAACCTTAGCTGTGGAAATCCTCGGACCAAATTGAGTTTACTCAAGCGAGACAAAAGGTCGAAGCGAAAGTGAGCCAACTTCCTATGCCACTTCCACAACTCACTCGAAGAACCAGCCAAGAAGCAGCGCTCAACACCAGAAGACTGAGAAAAATCAGCTCGAAACGCCTGACCCTCGGGAACGACCGTACAGACAAGGTCCCCTCGAGAATCCAAAATCCGAGAACCACTAGGTCGAAACAACACCTCAAAACCCTCATCCAATAGTTGGGACACGGAAAGCAAAATGTATCCAAGCGATTGAACAAAGGCAACACGCCTGAGAGTGATCTTGTCACTCACCTTAATATCAGCTTCTGACAGCACACGCCCTCGCCCATTGTCCCCAAAGGTGATGTTCCTCTTTGTCACCATTGGGACGAGACTTGAGAACCACCCCTTGTCTCCGGTCATATGCCTCGAGCAACCAGAGTAAATCAACCAAGTGTTCTTCAAGTCTCACCTGAAATACAAAAGTGAGCACGTGAGTGAACAAATGACTTAGCACTGGGGTTAGTACTAAAAGAGTAAAGCCAGTGCTGGGCCATTTGCTCCAAACTGGGGTTAGCACAATCCAAAGCATTCCTTCAATCAAAGCTACCTCCACGAACACCACCACGGTAACCACTACGAGGGAACCAACCCTCTCTAACTGGAGGAGGACCAAAACCACGAAAGGAAGACCGTGGACCATTCCTCCTCTCCATCTCAAAGCTATGACTCCTCCCATCCCCGTATTGAGCATGAGCAGGAGAACGCCTAGCAAACTGACCACCTGCAGACTCTCCAAACCAACCACCAGAACCACGACCTCCTAAAACAAACCAAGACTTATCATAGGCACGAAAACCAGCCCCCTGTCTGTTGAGACCTGCACCGGTCTGACCGGTGTGGCGCACCGGTCTGAGAGGTGTAGCCTGGCCAGCAACACCTCCTTCAACCTTTCGCTCTCCCAAAGTCGAAACCGTTCTCACAATCTATTTGGCCCTGGGCATCTACACACGAGGCTCAAGTACACCATTGGAAGGGTGGTACTTGTCCTTGTTAGCCCACTCATTCGCCATTCTCTCCTCACGCTTCCTCTTGAAGCAAAACTCACCCTTGTAACCATCTCTCCCACAATAGTCACAATGAAACCGCACGAGCTTAGGTTTAGGCTTGGGTTGAGGCTCCTCGCCTGGTTTCTCTACACTCGATCGCTCAACCGGTTTTTCCTCACTCGGCTTCTCACTCTCTTTCCCAAAGAACACATTCCCCGAAGTGCTCTTGAACTTGATAAGCTTTTGAAAAACATCTGTGGGCTTTGGGAATATGGTAGGATCTGGGGTTGTGTCAAGTTTGTTTCTTAGGGGATTGGGCTTAGGAACATGAGCATTTTTGTGGTAGGTTTTTGGTGGAGCTTGGATATCACCAATTTTCTCTTCCTAGTATGCCATCCTTGGATCTTAGACTGGTTAGAGTCAATCAAGACCCGTAATCGGCTCTGATACCACTTGCAGGACCGAAACAACAAACCAGAGAGGGGGGAGAATGAATGCGAGCCGATAAAAACTCTTCTCGAAGGAGATAGAGGCTCCAACAAGATGAACACAACATCCAACACACGTCTCCGACTCAACTACCCAAGTTGGACAAGACCACGCAGCCACTGGAGCGCTACTGGCCATGGGAACCAACAACCGCCTTCACGGACTCAAGAACTCAGTGAAACACCAACTCAAGCCTCACTGACCTACACCGGTCAGGCCGGTGAGCACCACCGGTCAGACCGGTCCATGCTGGTGAAACCTGGGAACTTCCACAGAAAGGCCCCTACACTAGTCAGGCCGGTGTAGCTCACCAGTCAGACCGGTTCAAGCCAGGAAACCCCAAATCTACCAAATAGGCCTACTGAGCTCCAAACTGACCCAAATTAGTAACAGCAGCAACACAGGACAACAGCGAACTCACCCAGATGTTCACCCGAGCAAAACTCAACAGAAGTCGGCACCAGTCAGACTAGTGAGAGGCACGAGTCAGAACGGTGTGAACAACACCCGCGGGTCAACTCCCCCAAGTCCAACTCCCGATCTCCCAAATCACTCCACGGATTTGTGCAAGACATTGGGGAAAGTAGAAACACCTCATGGGTACTCCATAGCGAAGATTTGGTCCACCAAAACATTCTAAATCGAGAGGAATCAAAGAAATCCCGCCAAGAACACCTCTAACCCTAGAACACCAAAACCCCCAAAATCGAGCCCCTCTTCTCTCTGATTTGGGAGGGGGTCAAAGGGAAAAGAACCACAAAGGGTTCATGCATACATACCCCACCAAATCCCAAAGAGAAAGGCCTCGAAATCGCTCCAAGAAAATCGATAAGCAAAAGCTCCGAAAATCACCAAAAAGAGCGAACGGGAACAACACATCCAAGCCTCGAAGAACCACGCCGAATCATCTATACATCACAAAGAGGTTTATACAAGGTCTAGCTTGCCGTCCGATCATCCTTCCCTCTCACAAGATCTCACCATGAAGCTCTCAAGCTAGTTCTATAGAAATCCTAGGGAAAATAGGAAAACCAAATGAGCTAGACAGTCACCCTTCTCGACGGCCCACGAGGGCGAAACCGGTCCGATCGGTTTGGGAAACCGGTCGGGCCGGTTTTGCTCGGACGATCGGGAAGAACACAGCCCACGGGAAAAACTCCACCCTTCCACCAATCGATCTCCCGATTAGTTCCACGGATCAAAGTGAGACTTTGGGGATAGTTGGGGTACCTCGTGGGCTACCCTTGGCTAGAATCTCGGTCCCCAAAACCCACTCAACCAAGAGGAGTCGAAAGTCAACCCTAAAGAACACCTCTTACCCTAGAACTCCGAAACCATCAAAGTCGAGCCCCTTAACTTGCGGAATTGGGAGGGGAATCAAAGGCAAAAGAACCACGAAAGATCACACGAATTTCCCCCATTAAATCCCCAATAACAAGGTCCCGAAAACACCCCGAGAAAATCACCAAGAAAGGGCACCGAAAATCACCACCAAGAACAACTGGGAACAACACATTCAAACCATGAGGAACCACGCCAAATCATCTATACATGCCACAAAGGTTCATACAAGGTCTAGCTTGCCGCCCGATCATCCAACGCTCTCAACAAGATCTCACCATGAAGCTCTCAAGCTAGTCCTATGGAAATCCTAGGGAAAATAGGAAAACCAAATGAGCTAGTGTTCCAAGAGTTGACTGCCATCCTCTCACCTCTTGAGTTATATGGAGGCAACCGAATGTCTAAACTGCCTTTACTAGCTAACTAGGGATACATGCCCCTCAAGGGCGAATTCAGAAATGTTTGTCATTGCTCCATCGGACGGATGCCCGGCGACCGCAAACTTACATAGCCTCGTCGCAAGCCTTGTGATCCCAATGTGTGTCCTCCGCTTTGAAGTCTTCAGACTGCGTCGTCGCACACCGGTCAGACTAGTGCTCCTCACCGGTCAGACTAGTGCTCCTCACCGGTCAGACCGATACCCACCGATCAGACCGATCCGATGCTACTGCACCTCCGTCTTCGATCCTGGCTTTGTGGATCAACCAGGGAGCCCAATGGTTTTTTGGTGAACCACCGGAAGCCCCACGAACTCGATGTAGCCTCTGCCAATCGCCACTCATGACACGACTCCCACGTAGTCCCGGCTTGACCTTGTTTGGAGGCTCAACCAAGAAACCGTCCATGACTTCATCTTGCCATTCTTGCCACGATGTGGCCGCACTTGACCCCGCTGGCCATCGGTCCCTCGAACGAAGCCTACTTGTCTTCTCCACACCTGGAGGCCTCACCAGCAATGACCTTTCACTCTCGTTCTTCACCTGCAGCAACACCAGTCAAGCCGTAACCTGCACCTGCAATACTTAGCCAAGAATCAGTTCACACAACATTGTCAATCACTCATCACACCAGGAAGCGACCATCCACCAGTCCTCGAACCGCACATGGTCCTATTTAGGTCATGTGTCGTGAGCAACCGGAGTCGATCAACCAAAATCCCTCCATGCCTCCCACTTGCAAAATAAAAAACAAGAGCAGGAGTGAGCAAATGACTCAGCACTCGGGTTAGTACAAAATGGATCAAACTAGTGTCGTGCCATTTGCTCAAACGTGGGGTTAGCAAAATCCATCCTATCTCTCCTAGGTGGAACACCCACACGCCCCCCTTGGAGGACTACACGTACCACGAAGGGGAGACCATGGCCAGTAGCTCCTATGGGACCTAAAGCTCCAATCGCCCCCATTCTTATATTGGCCACGAATGAATGAACGTCCAGCAAACTCACCACGCTCAAACCCAACACGCCTACCAACTTCTCTATGTGGTGGCTCATCTCGAGGCACAATCTCACGCCTCTCCCGAGGGTGAATGGTACACACCACTACCTCGCCTTTTGGCACCATCCTAGGCTCAGGCACACCACGAGAAGGGCGGTACCTATCCTTGTTTACCATTTCTCTCACAAACCTCTCCTCACGCTTCCTCCTGAAGCAAAACTCAGCTAGGTGCTCATCCCTCCCACAATGCTCACAATGGTAGGGTTTTGGCTTTGGGTTTGGCATTGGGCTCTGGCTTCTCCTCATTCGGTTTCTGAGGACTATGTGTGGTTCGAGGATCGGTGGATGGTCGCTTCCTAGTGTGATGAGTGATTGACAACGTTGTGTGGACTGATTCTTGGCTAAGTATTGCAGGTGCAGGTTGTGGCTTGACTTGTGTTGGTGAAGGTGAAGAACAAGCGCGAAACGTCATCACCGGTGAGGCCTCCAGGTGTGGAGAAGACAAGTAGGCTTCGTTCGAGTGACCCTGTGGCCAGTAGGGTCAAGTGCGAGCCGCATGGTGGCATGAACAACAAGATGAAGTCATGGTCGGTTTCTTGGTTGAGCCCCAAAACTAAGGTCGAGCCAGGACTACGTGGGAGCCGAGTCATGAGTGGCGATTAGCGGAGGATACACCGAGTTCGCGGGGTTTCCATTGGTTCACCAGAAAATCACTTGGTTCCTTGGCTGATCCACAAAGCCAAGACCGAAGAATCGAAGACGGTGCTGCAGCAGCTCCAGACTGGTCTGACCGGTGGGTCTTACCGGTCTGACCGGTGGGTACCGGTGGGGCCGGTGTGCGATGAAGCTGTCCGAAATCTTCGAAGCGGAGGACGCACGTCGGGATCGCAAGGCTTGCGTCGAGGCTAAGGAGGGTGCAGTCGCCGGGCATCCGTCCGATGGAGAAAATCTGAAGACTTCAAGAACCGCCCTTGAGGGGCTTGTATCCCTAGTTATTAAGTAAGGGTATTTTAGAATTTCGGTTGCCTCTTTATAACCCATGGGGTGAGAGGATGGCAGCTATCTCTTGGTACCCTAGTTCATTTGCTTTCCAATTTTTCCCTTCCTATTTTCTCAGTCTTTCCATAGGACTAGCTTGAGAGCTTCGTGGTGAGATTTTGTGAGAGGGCTGGATAATCGGGCGGCAAGCTAGAACTTGTATGAACCTCCTTGGTATGTATAGATGATTCAATGTGGTTCCTCAAGGCTTTGTTGTGTTGTTCTCGGTTGTTCTTGGTAGTGATTTTCAGAGCCCTCTCTTGGTGATTTTCTCGGTGTGTTTTCGGGACCTTGCTCTTAGGGATTTGATGGGGGAAATTCGTGTGAACCCTTCATGGTTCTTTTGTCTTTGATTCCTCTCCCAAATCCGTAAGTTGAGGGGCTCGATTTTGTGTTTTTCGGTGTTCTAGGGTTAGTGGAGTTCTCAGCGGGATTTCTTCAATTCCCCTTGATTTGGCAAGTTTTGGTGGACAAAAACTTGGCTATGGACTCCTCATGAGGTGTTCCTACTATCCCCAAAGTCTTGTTCAAATCCATGGAGCAATTCGGGAGATCGAAGTTTGGATTTGGAGGAGTTGACCCGCGGGTGTTGTTCATCCCGAGCTACCCAGGTTACACCAGTCTGACCGGTGCTCTTGACCAGTCTGACCGATGCGAGCCACTTGTGGGATTTGCCTCGGATGAACTGCTTGACTCGTGTGTCTTTGGGTCTTGGTGCTGCTGGTCAGTTCTTCATCTATTTGGAGTTGTTTTGTTAGGTTTTGTGTAGGGTTTTCCTTCCGTGTAGGTTGTGTTTTGGGGGTGTTTTGGTTCCAGGTCATAGAGAAGTCACTGAGGCTCTCTGGAACGCTTGTTTTGCGCTGTTGTACCACTGGGCCTGACCGGTGCTGTCCACCGGTCTGACCGGTGTCACCGGTCTGACCGACGCAGGCCATCGGTCTGGTCGGTGCAGCACAGGCAGCAAGCCATGCAAGTTTCCGCTGTGCGTGTTGGTGTGTTTTGGCTCGGAAGCTTGTTTGTTGGTTCCTAGGTCTAGTAGCACTTCAGTGGTTGCGTAGGCTTAGCCAAATTGGGTAGTGAGTCGGAGACATGTGTTGGAAGCTGTGTTCGTCTTGTTCGAGTCTCCATCTCCTTCGAGAAGAATTTTTATCGGCTCCCATTCACTCCCCCCCTCTCTGGTTCGCCGTATCAGTCCTTCAAGTGGTATCAGAGTCGGTTACGGATCTTGATTGACTCTAACCAGTCTAAGATCCAAGGATGGCGTACCAGGAATGGGGATCGGGTCCTCCACACTTCGATGGCAAGAACTACCAGATGTGGAGTAAGCGGATGGCGGCGTTTCTCTGCGGAAAGGGTCAGATCCTTTGGGATGTCATGGTGGACACAGGCTATGTCCAGCCGATGAACTTCCTTGCTCCAGGATCGAGGGACATGTTCGACGCCAACAACAAGGCGGTCGACTACTTGTTTCGTGCTCTGTGTCAGCTTGAATTCAATCAGGTGCACACGGAGAGCTTGTCTTGTAGAATCTGGTCGGTGTTGAAGGAAGCTCATGTTTGGAATGCCCAGGTTCAGGCTCGGATGTATGCGACTTACCGGAGAGAGTACAAGAACTTCACTCATCTCCCCGGTGATTCCATCGATACCTTGTTTCAGAGGTTCACAGTGGTTGTGAACAACATGAGGGCCAATGTGGACGTGCTCCCGTACAATGATCATGATAGAGCTGTCAAGTTCTTACATTCTTTGGATCGTACGATTTGGGGTGGAAAGTTCGAGGACATTGTGGAGTCGAAGAAGTATGACACTCTGACCATGAACGAGCTGTTCTCGAAGCTCAAGTCGGCTGAGGTGGATAGTGGCATGACAGCCAAGATCGAGGGCCCGTCTGACTTTCATAGTCTCGCCCTCATCCGTGGTTCGAAAGGAAAGGCTAACGCTAACCTATCCACCAGGATGTTCTCTTTTTCCTCTCTGATGTCTATGCCATATGAGGAGTTTGACGTGCTTGGAGAGGACGAGCTGGCACTCCTGACGAGGCGATTCGAGAGGTTGCACGAGAACTGGGTGAACATGAGGAGGAACACGAGGACATGCTTCAAGTGCGGCAAGGCTGGACACTATTTCGTCGAGTGTCCGAAGGTGAACAACCACGACAAGCACAAGTTCAAGGACAAGAGGAAGAAGTCTAAGAAGAAGGATCATGGACATGGGAAGAAGACGCGGTCTCGAGAAAACATGAAAAGATCGAGCGACATCGAGTCTGACTCCGAGGACATGTCTTCAAGCTCGAGTGATGAAGACGAAGAGGATGACAAGAAGAAGAAGAAGAAGAAGAAGAAGAAGAAGAAGAAGAAGAAGAAGAAGAAGAAGAAGAAGAAGAAGAAGAAGAAGAAGAAGAAGAAGAAGAACCTCAGCAAGTATCTCAACGGCCTTTGTGTGACGGGCCTAAGCCTCAAGGACGACTTCTGCGGCAACGCTTGCAGCTCCAGCAGCAAGAGAAGCCAGAAGGACTCCTTGGACTTATATTCCGAGGATGAGGTATGTGATGAGCTCTCTTCGTTGCGCAAGGAGAATAAGGAGTTGGTTGACTTGCTTCATAATCGCGATCACATGCTTAGAGAGGCTAAGAAGCTTAGGAAGGAGCTTAGAGCTTTGCTTGAAGATGCTAGGACTAGAGTGGCTGAGCTAGAAACACAGGTCCTCGATAGCAAGGTTGAAATTGATTCTCTCAAGACTGGCCCTATTGTTTCTGATGAGATTGATTGTGCTGATTGCTCTGTTTTCCTAGCTGACTTGACTGATCTTAGGGAAAAGTATGCCTCCAGGTGTGAGGAACTAGATGTGCTTAGGGTGGAGTTGGCTGAGCTACAATCTAGACCCACTTTGCTTGGTGCTTGTACTTCTTGCCCTAGTTTGCATGAGAAAATTGTTGAGCTTCGTTCTCGCATTATTTCACTTGAGGCTGTTTTGAAAGTGCATATTCCTACTTTACTACTTGTGAGTTGCATGCTATAAAAAATCTGGAACTTGCACATTGTGTTGACCGCTTGCAAGATGAGAATGATAAGTTGTGTAATGTGCTGAGTTGGTTGTCGAGTCAAGAACCTCAGCTTGGTATGATGATTGCTAGTTGTAAGCGCTTTGATGGTTGGTCTTTGGGATTTGATAAGGTTGGTGAGAGCAGTGGTGAGAGAGAAGGGAAATTTGGGAATGCTCCAGTTCCACCACAATCCACACCCAAAGACAAGTTTGCTCCCAACCCAAACCAGTTGCTCAACCCGAGAGAGAAACCAAGTGAGAAGCCTTGTGAAGAGCCTCACTCCAAGACTAAGCCCAGATCAATCCGTTTCCATTGTGACTTTCATGGAAAGGATGGTCACGAGAAAGAGTTTTGCTATAAGAGAAAGAGAGAGGTGAGAATGGCTAAGGAGTGGGCAAACAAGGACAGGTACCACCCTTTTCATGGTGTGCCTGAGCCTCGTATGTCTCTACCCAAGGGAAAGGGTTTTATGTATACGGTTCCAGCTTGGAGAGATAGGAGAGCCTCAGGTGGAGACAAGGCTGCTGGCCGAGGACCACCAGCCAAACCGGTCAGGGTGACCGTTCAGACTGGTGCTAGGCAGATTGCTGGAGGGTTTGGTTTCCCTGGTTGTGATGCTAGAGGGTTCAGTCCTTTCAGTCGTGGTACAGATGGTAAGCACCTTGAGTTTGGTGGTGTTGACTTTGCTGGACGTTCTCCATCTCGTGCTCAATACGAGTTTGGGAGAGGTCACAGTTTTGAGTCTTAGAGGGGCTACGGACCATGGTCTTTCTTTCCTGGCACTCGTACTCCTCCAGTGAGACGGGAGTGGTTTTCCCATGGTGGTTCCAGGTTTCATAGGGTTGACAGTATGGATCACATTTTTGATAGGCGCGGTAGGATGACTGTTGCTAACCCTACTTTCGAGGAAATGGCCCGACACTGGTTTAACACCTTTTGAACTAACCCTAGTGTTGAGTCATTTGCTCGCTCTCGCTCTTGGTTTTGAGTTCTAGGTGGGAGGCTTAGAGAACATTTAGTTGATATCGGGGGTGGTTCTCTGGCCTCATACCCCGGTGGTGACATGGAGGTACATCACTTTCGGGGATGGTGGACAAGGATGAGTGACTTCTGAAGAAATGATAAAGGTAAGTGAATTAGTGACCTTCAAGTGTGTGGCCTTGGTCAAGCCACTTGGTTTGTTTTGCTCCTTGCCCTATCTCATGTGTATAAGGTGAGCTTTGTATGCTCTTTGAACCTAATGCATGTGTTTAGGGGGGGCTTGTGGGTTTTCTGCTCCTTTGCTCTTTTACTGGTGGTGTTGAGCCCTTTTTGCCTCTCATCGAGGAGCTGGTGGTTTGTGAGCTTTGTGTGTGGGAGCTCCTTTATAACATATGTATAGCTTTCCTTTGTGCAGTTCTTGCATTTTGCATGGCATATGTAACATGATGTGTAGGCATCCTTGTATCATAGATTGCATGCATTTTGTATCATATGCATTGGATAGGAAAAGCTTCTCCTATATACATTGTTCACCATGGAATGCTATTTATGTCTTTACGAGCTTGTTTGGTATGCTATGGTTAGTTTGGCTTAACTCTTGATGATCTTGATTTATAATCCATGGTTGATGGCTATGTTTTTGAAAAATGTCATGTATATGCTCTCTCATGTGTAAATGCCTTTATATGATCTTGACATGTTTTAGTGGCTTCGTTATGCTTAATTTGTGGTTGGATAGCTAGTTTATTGATCATATGGGGCCAAAGGCTCATTTGCCATCATGAATGTTTAGCCCTCTTGTTTTATCTTGTGGAGGGGCATAAGTTCCTTTTTGTCGCAAAGACATTTCATGTACCAAATTTGAATCTGAAAATGAAATGTAAAATGTTGGGAAAATGTGCTCCCATGTCATATATGCTAAATTTAATTTGCTTTGGGTGCTAAATCGTTGCATGATGCCTACCAATGAGAAGTCTCATACATAGAAGTAGGCACATGGCTCGGTGGCTTTGACATGACATGAGGTGCTTGTGGGTGTTTGTGATGGTCTTATGATTAGAATGGTTGTCCTAGCATAAAGTTTGTGTGGCTTTGCCATTTTGACATGTTTTGATCTTGTTTAGGACTTTGCTCATGGGAGGTAAATTTTTCGCAAAATTGCCCAAATCCATCTTAGCTTCGTCCAATGGTTGTGAAACTTGGTGATCTTGTAGTTGATGTCAATACGAAGCTATAGAGTATCTAACTTGCTCATTTGGACATGTGTACCATCCTATGTTGAATTTTGTCTATTTGAGATGCTCTAGGTTGAAAGTTTTGCATTTCTGGCTTGATTCATGCATTGTCAACAAGGGGGAGAAGTTTGAGCTTGAAATGGCTTGTTGGATGCATTTAGAAGGTTTTCAGGTGGCTTCGAGCCATTTCTGGGCTCTGGTGTGCACCGGTCCGACCGGTCGAAGTAACCGGTCTGACCGGTCAGAGTGCTGGTCCTGTTCACATGTTGCACACCGGTCTGACCGGTGGTGTTGACCAGTCTGACCAGTCTGGGCTGAGTTGTTGCAGCTGCCCTATTTCAAGTGGTGTTTTGCATGCATTGTCCAAGGGGAATTGCATTGGTTCAGGGTGGCTTGCATGTGTGCAGGGGGAGCTCTTTGTGGTTTTTCGAGCTTTGGTTTGGTGGTTTGCGCTCTTTGCTTTAGCTTTGTTTTGTCTCGGATGTGTAGAGCCGTTGCCCTTGCCTAAGGGGTCCGTGACTTGTCTTCTTCAAGTGATCTTGCTCTTTGCCTTTGTTTGGCTTTCGATCGCTTGTTGGAGTTTCTTTTTGTTTGTTTCTTTCCTTTTTCCTTTTTCTTTTCTCTCTTGTTACTCTAAGTGGGTGTTGTCAATGCACTCATCATGGAGGAGATTGAGGACCATGTGTGGTTCGAGGTCCAGTGGATGGTCGCTTCCTAGTGTGATGAGTGATTCACAATGTTGTCTGGACTTATTCTTGGCCAAGTATTGCAGGTGTAGGTTGCGGCCTGACTGGTGTTGGTGCAGGTGAAAAACAAGCGTGAAAGGTCATCGCAGGCGAGGCCTCCAGGTGTGGAGAAGACAAGTAGGCTTCGTTCGAGGGACCCGGTGGCCAGCGGGGTCAAGTGCGAGCTGCATGGTGGCATGAACAGCAAGATGAATTCATGGACGGTTTCTTGGTTGAGCCTCAAAACCAAGGTCGAGCCGGGACTACGTGGGAGCTAAGTCATGAGTAGCAATTGGCAGAGGCTACACCGAGTTTGCGGGGTTTCCAGTGGTTCACTAGAAAACCACTGGGTTCCTTGGTTGATCCACAAAGCCAAGACCGAAGAACCGAAGACGGTGCTGCAGCAGCTCCAGACCGGGATGACCGGTGGGTCTTACCGGTCTAACTGGTGTGCGACGACGCAGTCCGGAATCTTCGAAGCGGAGGACACGCGTCGGGATCGCATGGTTGCGTCCAGGCTAAGCAGGGTGCAGTCGCCGGGCATCCGTCCTGTCGGGGACCGCCCTAGGGGTCCCCTTAAACAATGGGGGAACCCTCATTGAAATCCCAGTACCGAGACACGTTAAGCCTAACCATGCAGGAGACTAACCATGCAGGGCACGGCCCACGCCGGGACCCCGACGGCCCACCAAGACGGCCCGCTTAGAAGACCCCTCGAGCAGGCTCCGCCTCGCTCGAGGGCGCGCTCCTCCTCGAGCGGGCTCCGCCCCGTTCGAGGGGCAACTCTTCCCTCGAGCGGTCCCGCCCCGCTCGAGGGCTCGCTCCCCCTCGAGCGGGTCTCGTCTCGCTCGAGGGTCCGCTCCGCCCTCGGCCGGGGCCCGCCACGCTCACGGGCGCCCCGCACGCGTGCGCCGGTCCCGTACACGGGCATTTAACGCCCCGACGCCGCGGGGACGGAGCCATCATGCGCCGGGGCTCGCACCCCGGTGCCGCCGCACCAACTCCCCAGGGAGGAGCCCATCCCCGCCACTGTGGAGATGGACCGTGCGTACGGCCGGTGTCGGTCCCGTGACACCGAGCGCCCACCACGGTACGGCTAACGCGCCCGGCCCTCGAAGGGGGCCGGCGCACCCCTCGATTTCACTTTCCCGTGACCCTACAGGTTAGGTGGGGGGCGCTAGGCCGGTGGATAGCCATCCCGGTCAGCGTAACGGCGCGGCCGCCGTACCCACGCGTGCAGGCGCACGCCCGACACCGCAGGCGCACGCCCGGGCGCTGTAGCAACCACTCCGCTACCGCGGAGCGCGTTGGGAAGGAACGCCGTTCTGCCTGCTCCTGTGCCCCGTACCAGCCATCATCAGCACCTCCCTCGAAGCCTATCAGAGGACGCCACCGCCATCTGCCGCCCTCCTACCCTCGAACCGCCACTGTTCGGGTACGGGGTAGGCCATCATGGCCGAACCACAGCGAAGATCGTCCGGACGGCCGCCCACTCTACGGCGTAGCACGACGTGCACCCCCACGTAGCTAGATAGCGCGGCGTGCATGTAACTCGCCGCCCCCTTGGCCTATAAAAGGGGAGGCGAGCCCCCGGCCCGCGGGGGACGGAAGAAACCGAGCACAACACAAGACACCGTGCACTCACTCTCTTATTCTCCCACAACATCTTCGACCACTCCACCGGGGACTTGGAAGCCACGCTTCCTCTCCCGCCTTGCTTGTACTTGCCCCACTACAAGCACCCCCGGTGCTGAGCAATATAGTGCCACGAGCACGCCCCTGCTGGATGTACGGCCCCTTCGGCCGGAACCAGGATAAAACCTTGTGTCATTTGTTGCTTGGCATCGACCATTGAGGGATAGACCTAGGCGTTATCTACTGGTTAGTGTCGGGACCATATTCCGCACCGACAGTTGGCGCCCACCGTGGGGCAAACGAGCGCCTGAGGTCATTTCGCCAACTCCCTCCATGGTGATCCGCACTGAGTACCGTGCTACGCGCTACAACATGGGTAGCTCGGACCCTCTCCCGGCCGGGTTCGAGATCCGCTTCGGGGACCTGAATTTTCAGGCCACAGGGAACGGCTATCTCATGCGCCTCACCAATCGTGAGGAGCTTCGCGCGCAGCGCCAGGCCAGGTCCGCCCTGGTCTCCGCCGCACGCACGACACCGCGCGCGGACGCTGCGCAGCACGGATGCGCGGGCCGTCGACGCCGCGACGCCGTCGTCGCTCCGGGCTACGATCACGCCGGGCGCGGTCCGAGCGGCGGCGGGCGAGCGCGCCGCCGCCCAACGCGGTGCGCCCTCCGTCACGACGGCCGCCACCGCCCGGCGGGGCCGCGTGCGCTCTCGGGCCACGCGTCCCCATCGGGCCGCGTGGCGCCACGACGGCCCATAACGCCAACGTGAACACGACGATGCGCCGGTTCCGCCCGGCCGCCACGTCTTCGTCGCCGGGGACCCCGGCACCTCGGCCACGGACGAGTCGTCCCCGGGCTCCGTCGACACGATGCCACCCGCCAACCGCCACGGGTACGCGGAGTGGGACTTCTCCGGCGTGCCGGACCCGGGTCGCGTTCGGGGCGCTTCCTCGACGCCACGGACTGCGGTTTGGGTCGCTCCGACGATTCCAAGCGCCGGGAGCTACGACCCCACACGGGAGTGTTGCGCCGTCATCACCAACGACCCGGCCAACGCCGCCGGTGCGGCGGCGCCGGAGACGGGGGAAGTCACGCCCGCCCCGGCGATCGCTGCGCGCCGGCCGCGGGGCCGAGCGCTCCCGGCCGGGGGCCGACGTCGACGCACGGGCGGCCCAAGCCCGCGAGCTCGAGGCCAAGCCGGGCGAGAGGAATACCGGACGCACGGCTACTCCGTGCCTCGATGGCCGGGGAGGCCTCCGCGCGCGGCGAACGCGCGCGGGAGCTGGGCCGACAAGTCCGCGACCGCCTCAACACCGCCCCCAACGCGGACAACGCGGACGTCCCGCCGCGAGCAAGCCAGAAGCTCGTCGCCGCCGCGACGCTGCTACGGGCTATGCCAGCACCGTCGACCCCCGAGGCTCGAGATATGCACCGCGAGGTGCAAACTCTCATCGAGCAAGCGGCCGTCCAACAGGCCGAGAGCTCGGCCTCACGCATTCGTCAACAGGGGGATGCGCGGGGCGATGAAGCCGCACCAGGAGGCGAACCCTCGGTGCACGCAGGCCAACCTGCTGACCAGGGACGCACGCCAGCCAAGGAACGACTCCTTGACACGCGCAGGGCACTGGATGGCGACGCTCGCAACGTCATCAACGCCCGGCGTACCAGCAAGGCGGACGCACGAGCGGCCAGGGGCTACCACCCTCGAAGGGGTGGACGCTACGACAGCGGTGAGGATCGCTCCCCGACACCGGAGCCCCCGGGCACCCGTGTGTTCAGCCGGGAGATCCGCACGGCGGCGTTCCCCCAGCGCTTCCGTCAGCCCTCGACAATCGTCAAATACAACGGGGAGACGGACCCCCGCGTCTGGCTCAACGACTACCGCCTAGCCTCGTCGGCGGGCGGGGCCACCAACGACGAAGTGATCATCCGCAACTTGCCCCTGCATCCGGGCGACGCGGCCGGACATGGCTCGAGCACTTGCCCGCCGGCCCGGATCCATAACCGGGACGATCTAGTCCACACGTTCGTGGGCAACTTCCGGGGGCTCGTACGTGCGCCACGGGAACTCTCGGGACTCGCGCTCCCGCACGCGAAGCCCGGCGAGTCGCCGCGGGACTTTATACGGCGCTTCTCCAAGCGGCGTACGGTGCTACCCGGCGTGGCACGGTCCGAGATCGTGCACGCGTTCCTCGAGGGCACCACGTGCGGGACCTTGTGCGCGAGCTGGGACGCAGCCCGCCTACGGACTCAAACGAGCTGTTCGACATCGCCACCAGCTTCGCCTCCGGAGAGGAGGCCGTGGGGGCGATTTTCGACGGCAAGAAGGGCAAGCGCTCCGAGGACACGCCCGCGGAGGGCGGCGGGTCCAAGGAGCCGCGCCGCAACGACAAGCGGGGCAAGAAGGGGAAGAAGCCGCGCCGCGAGGCGCGCGAGCAGGGGCGCAACGGCGGCAACGCCGAGGCCCCCCGCCGTCGACCCGGCTCGACGGGGCCCTCGACCGGCCCCTCGAGGCCCGGGGGTGTTTGACGACATGATGAAAAAGCCATGCCCCTACCACAAGACTCCCGTGAACCACACTCTTGAGCAATGCGACATGCTCAAGAAGTTCTACGGCCGTGCCACCGCGAAGGAGGCGAGAGGCCAAGAAAGATGGGGGCGATGGCGACGCGGGTGGCTTCCCCGCTGTCGAAAATGTGTTCCTCATCTTTGGGGGACCTACCGTCGACATGTCGACCCGGCAGCGCAAGAAGGAGCGGCATGAAGTCCTCGCCGCAGAGAGGGCGCCTCCGGCCTTCCTCAACTGGTCGAAGGATGCCATCACCTTTAGCCGGGACGACCACCCAAACCGCATTCCGAACCCAGGCCAGTACCCGCTGGTGGTCGATCCCATCATTGGGAACGCCCGGTTTTCGAAGGTCCTTATGGACGGAGGCAGTAGCCTCAATATCCTCTTCGCGCATACTTTGCGCCTGATGGGGATCGGATCGGACCGGCTCGCGGCCCAGCACGAAGCCGTTTCACGGCATCGCGCCCGGCAAGCAGGTTCAACCACTCGGGCAGATCGATCTGCCGGTCTGGTTTGGGACCCCCAAGAATTTCCGCAAGGAAACCCTCACCTTCGAGGTGGTGGGGTTCAAAGGGGCCTACCATGCCATACTTGGGCGACCTTGCTATGCCAAATTCATGGCGGTCCCCAACTACACGTACCTGAAGATGAAGATGCGGGTCCAAACGGCGTCATCACCGTCGGGTCGTCGATCGAGCACGCATTCGACTGCGACGTCGAATGCGTGGAACATGCGAGAGGCACTAGCGGCTGGATGAAGCGCTGGTGAACACGCTGGAGAAGATGGTCAACGACGACCTCAGCTCCGCCGCCAAGCACGTCGGCACCTTCGAGGCCGCCGAGCAAACCAAAGGGGTCCCCCCTCGACCCGTCGGCCCCCGAGGGCAAGGCGTTGAGGGTCGGCTCGACCCTCGACCCTAAATAGGAAGCGGTGCTCGTCGACTTCCTCCGCGCCAACGCCGACGTCTTCGCGTGGAGCCCCTCGGACATGCCGGGCATCCCGAGGGAGGTCGCCGAGCACTCCCTTGATATCCTCGCCAAACGCCCCGCGGCGTGCGGCGGCGGGCCGCGCCGCTTTGACGAGGGAGCGGCGACGGGCGATCGGAGCGGAGCCGCGGAAGCTCCTCGAGGCCGGGTTCATCAAGGAAGTGTTCCACCCTACGTGGCTAGCTAATCCCGTGCTTGTAAAAAAGAAAAATGGGAAGTGGAGGATGTGTATAGACTACACTAGTCTCAATAAAGCATGTCCAAAAGTCCCTTTTCCTTTGCCACGAATAGATCAAATCGTTGATTCGACGATAGGGTGTGAACTACTCGTTTCCTTGATGCCTACTCGGGATATCACCAAATAAAAATGAAGGAGTCCGACCGGCTCGCGACTTCGTTCATCACACCGTTCGGGACGTTCGTTACGTCACGATGCCTTTTGGCCTCGAAACGCGGGCGCAACATATCGGCGGCCGCATGCGGCACGTTTTTGGGGATCACATCGGGCGGACGGTCGAAGCCTACATGGACGACATCGTCGTCAAGACCGAGAAGGCGGACGACCTGGTTAGCGACCTTGGCGTCGCGTTCAGCTGCCTACGGGCCAACGGGGTCAAGCTAAACCCCGAAAAATGTGTCTTTGGAGTGCCGCGGGGCATGCTTCTAGGATACATCGTCTCCCAGCGGGGAATCGAGGCCAACCCTGAAAAGGTCGCGGCCCTCGAGCGAATGGGTCCAATTCTGGACCTCAAAGGGGTGCAGAAGGTGTTGGGGTGCCTCGCCGCCTTAAGCCGCTTCATCTCGAGGCTCGGTGAGAAAGGCTCCGCCCTCTACCGGCTGCTCAAGAAGCACGAGCGCTTCTCCCGGACCACCGAGGCCCGGGACGCGCTTGACAAGGCCGAAGGCGTCTCGACGCACGCTCCAATCCTCACGCCGCCGCGAGACGGCGAACCCCCTGCGGCTCTACGTGGCCGCAACCACCCAGGTGGTCAGCGCCGTGATCGTCGTAGAGCGCGCGGAGGAAGGACACGCCTTGCCCGTGCAGAGGCCAGTCTACTACATCGGCGAAGTCTGTCGGACACGAAGACGCGCTACCCCCATATCCGAAGGCCGCCGTACGCGGTAGTCCTCGCGCGGCGCAAGCTCCGCCACTACTTCGAGGCCCACCCAGTCACGGTGGTCTCTTCCTTCCCGCTAGGAGAAATCATTCGCAACCCCGACGCGGCAGGCAGGATTGCCAAGTGGTCCGTGGAGTTGATGGGCGAGACGCTCGCCTACGCTCCGCGCAAGGCCATCAAATCACAAATCTTAGCCGATTTCGTCGCTGAGTGGACGGACACGCAGCTGCCGCCCCTCAAATTCAAGCGAGTGTTGGACTGCGTTCTTCGACGGCTCGGTGATGAAGACGGGGAGCGGGCGCGGGCTCTGCTCTTCGTGTCACCCCTCGGAGAGCACATGCGCTACGCAGTGCGCCTCCACTTCCCCGCGTCCAACAATATGGCTGAGTACGAGGCCCTCCTCTGCGGCCTCAAAATCGCCATTGAGTTGGGCGTCAAGCGCCTCGACGTGCGAGGGGACTCGCAGCTCGTGATCGATCAAGTCATGAAGAACGCGAGCTGCCACGACGACAAGATGGAGGCCTACTGTAAAGCCGTGCGGGCCCTCGAAGACAAGTTCTACGGCATCGAGCTTAATCACGTACCCCGCCGGTACAACGAGGAAGCGGACGAGCTGGCGAAGATCGCGTCCGGGCGGATCACCGTTCCCCCAAACGTTTTCGCGCGCGACATCGCGCAGCCCTCGGTTGCCCTCGAACCCTACCCCTCGAGCGACGGTGGACCCTCGGGGGCTCCCTCGAATCCAGCGGGTGCGGAACCCATGGATGAGGACCCCTCGAACGAGGCGTACGTGCTCTCCCTTCTCGAGGGGTACGGCTCCGTCGAGGTCGATGTGATGGACATAGAACCGGTTCCTGTCCAAGCGGATTGGCGGGAAAAATACATCGCCTGGATCGATCGAGGGGAACTCCCCGCGAGGCCGAGCCGCGCCGAGCGCATCGCCGGGATGGCCAAATCCTTCACCCTCGTCGACGGCGAGCCGTACAAGCGCGCCGCGTCAGGCATCCTCCAGCGGTGTATACCCATTCCCGAGGGGCGCGAGCTCCTACGGGACATCCACGCGAGGATCTGTGGCCACCACGCCGCGCCGCGCGCCCTCGTTGGCAACGCGTTCCGCCAAGGCTTCTATTGGCCTACCGCGATCGCGGACGCCAACGAAATCGTACGCACCGCGAAGGGTGCCGATTCTACGCCCGCAAGTCCAACTTGCCCGCTCATGCCCCGCAAACGATCCCCGTGACATGGCCGTTCGCCGTGTGGGGGTTGGACATCGTCGGGCCCTCGCGGAAGGCGCCGGGGGCTTCACCCATCCGCTTGTCGCGATCGACAAATTCTCCAAGTGGGTAGAGGTGCGTCCCATCACGAATTTAAGGGCGGAGCGGGCGGTCACGTTCTTCACTAACATCGTATACCGCTTTGGAGTGCTAAACTCCATCATCACGGACAATGGGTCCCGGTTCACGGGCCGGAAGTTCTTGGAGTTCGTGATAAGTTCCACATCCGCGTGGATTGGTGTCACACCTGTTTTTCCAAAGAAAACCAAGTGCAAGCCTATATGCATGCCGGGATCAATTTTCATGCATATAGTTGACATAAGTGAATAACGAAACAATATCACGTAAGAAAAAGGGAGATTATCGAGATTTACGCTTAATCTTGGAAATGGAGGCACCAAACTTCACAAGCAATCGGCGGGGGTTGCGTACGCCTAGAACCAGCAACATCTTCACAAGACTTCAGAGTAGCTTCCTCCTTCTGAGCAACATTGTTTATAGCAAGGGTGAGCACTTGTCGTACTCAGCAAGTGTGGGGAAAGAATGAATGCAAAGGCTTTATAGTGGACTGGCTCAAAGCATTTAGCATTTTAGTTGGTCAAGTTTTATTAGCACCTGATTACTAATAAAGTATAAGTTTATACCAACCCTCAATTAAGCATAAAATAAGAGATACGCCATAAGCACATGGCAAACATAACCATAACACATATCACAATTTAAGTCCATCTTCAAGTTCAATTATCATGTGAGGGTCCAGGCCGCTCTTGACCGTGAGCACGGCTAATCGATTAGTTTTACACTCTGAGAGGTTGTACATCTTTACCCACAAGCGGCGTAAAAGCTCCGAAGAACTTTGAACCCAACCATGCGATGCCGGCCAAGCACCATACCACACTACCAAGGTGTGGTTGCATAGGGACGCTACATGGCCTTTACAAAGGTTCCCTAGCAAGTTGTGACCCACAAGGTCCGGATCAGTTAGCAAGGTATAAAGTCCCCTAGCAGGTCGATACCCCACCATAAAAGAATAACTCACCCAACCCCCTGCTAGAGCGAGTCCATACCCCGCAGTACCGCCGATCCCTTGTCCTTATCAGGTAAGATCACTCCAAGCTAAAGTTCCTAATTATTCAGCCAAGACCATTGCCCATTAGTTCTTGTGGTTGTACTGTTTTCCTGGGTGGTTCTCCATGTTCCGATTAAACATATAGTCTTGTATATTAAACATCACATAAAGGAACATAGAGCATAAAATGATAACCATGTTGATTATTACCAACCCAATTGAGCAAACTAAGCAATAGCTACCATCAATATTAATTAAAAACCGGGTTCAAGATAACAATCAAATGAGGCTAGTCATCCTTAATAGGAACCCATCAAAGTTAATGCAAAGCAATGCAACAGTGATTAATAAAGTTATTAGGACAAAAGATCAAGGACACACTTGCCTTTAACCAAAGAGTAGTTGCTCAGAATATCTTCACCTTCACACTCTTCAAAGCTCTTGAACCACGTTCGTTCTACTCGCATCAATCATCGGGCACAAGCATACAAAGCAAACAAACAAGCATATACTAAGAACAATACATCAATCATATCAAAGCTTTAAAGAACGCACTTAAAGAATAGGATCGATTCTAGGGATCACGAGAAGAACACAAAGTGCTTGGAAGGGAAAAGTCTGGTTAGCTTTGAAGAGATGATTGCGGAAGATTGAGCAAGGACCGGAAAGATCACACCGAGATAGAGCTCGATTCTATTGGCTACGCAAGCGCAAGAAACGCTCGAAACAAAACTAAGCTTGAAACTATCGCGAGATTATTATCAAACAATAAGAGACTACGCTTAGCATATTTTAATTAAGAAATCATGTAAAAGAATATTTCGGAGAAATACTCTATGTTACCATTAAGCAAGTTATGTTTAACTAAAGAAATCACGATAAACCTAATCATATTTTATTTATAACATTCGAGTAGAAGTTATGTCAAGTTAACAATTACTTTAGAAAGATAAAGCAAGTATAAGACATCTAGGCGAATAACTTTATGTCACGTGTTCAACTAAACATATTTTAATTATTGAAAAGGCATTTATGATGTCATTAGGCATATTAACTTTATTATGAAAATCGATGTCTAACTCTAACATCTTTTATTTAGAAAACTAGTTATGAATAGGGATTAACCAATTACATCATGATTAAAGAAAACCGGATTATAACCTAATCACTTTTTATTTATAAAAGCATTGGAATAAGAATTAGTCAAGATTAGCATGCATCTTTAGTATTAAAACAAGTAACAGGTGATAGACATGCTAACGTACAAGTTAAGGTGAAACGAACGAGAACGGTAGCAACGAACCATCAAGCGCACAAGAAACCTTAGGCTAGGTTTAGGAAAACTAGTCTACAAAGAGAACTTGGATGAACAACTAACACACTAGCCAAGGGTGAATTGATCTGACAGGTGAAGCAGATAACAGGGTAAACTCTAAAGAAAGGTAGCTACGATAGATTTGGTACAAGACACAACTGATTCAAAGAGAGACAACCAAACTGAGATGGAATAGACATCAACTAGCTAGATGCCGATAAATAAGATTCTAAGATAAACATGAAACAAGAGTGATAAGATTACTTGATAGGCAAATGAGCAGTGCAAACTACTCACACAGATAAAGCTATTAAGCTGAGCAGAAACTCTATGGCTCGATTGAATACACACGGTTTAGCTTGGGCTAACACCAGAAAGGTTTAGAGCTTCTGATAAACTTGATCAAAAGAGATATAGCTGATACCGAACGTCTAACGAACTATTTGCATATGAGAGATCAAACTATGAGCTGGATTTATTTTAATTAACAAAATATATGTAAGGATATTTCATAAATAAAATAGCCCATGTTGGAATTAAAGTAGATTAAACTTTATTTGCAAAACCGGTGTAAAGGACTAGTCAAGTTTTATTTATAAAGATTCATATTTTTATTAAACCGATTAAACATTTAATTTAGAAAAACTAAACTATATGAATAATCTAAACGAAACTTTGTGATTCGAGTAGATCATATTATTATTATTAAAAACAGCATTTACGTTGGTATTAATTAACATTTACTTATAAAGCGGAGTAAAAGCCTAATCAACTTTTAATTACAAAAGTTAATTAATCATTAAACAAATTAATGTTTGACTTATGGAAAACCGGGTAAAAGATCTAATTAGATTTTTATTCATAAAAGCATGTAAAGTAATCATTAATCAAATTAAATTTGATTATGAAAAACGATATATATAGATCTATATAGCTTTTATTTGGAAAAAAACATGTATATCTAGTCACTAATCAAAATTAATATTAATTTTATTTTCAGAAACAAAACATGATGAAAACTCACCACTAACGCGTGCTTTACATCATTATGGATCTAACGCAACTTGAACGGATGAAATCGGAGTTAGAACGAAGATTTTATGCTATGAACAAGGTAGCAGGGACCTAAACGGGAATAACCATAGATGTCGGGGGTTAGCAGAGAAGATTTACGAGACACATTAAATAGTGCTAGTGAAACTGATAAAGGACAGGGTTAGATCTGAAAAAGACTCGGGTTGGATTGGATCTAGGGAATCTAATCTCTTCGGGGGGTTTACGGAAAAGGGGCAAGACACAAAAATAACTCGTAAGGATTATAGGTTTCCCTAGGGTCCTAGCGCAAAAGATCCAACTCATCCCCTTCCTCCGAGCTCGACCCGCGGTGGACGGGGGGCTGCGGTCGTTGGGGTCGCCGGCGCCCGGGCGGTCTCCGGCTTGGCCGAGGCGTCGCATTGAAAGAGGTGGTCGAGGGGATGATTGTAGAGGGGCTCACCATGGTGGAGGCAGATGGAATCCGCCGGATTCGAAGAAGGGGCGGCCGACGGTGGAGCTTGGGCGGCCGGCTCGTGTCTTCGAGGGCGGCGATGCTCCGGTGGAGGCACGGGGCCAAAGAATAGCGGCGGAGCATCGACTCGGCGTTGCAGAGATTCTGGTGGCGGCGGCTTCCTCCGGTCGGGCTCCACGCCGGCAAATCGACGACGGCGGCGGCGGCGCACCTACCGGTGGCGCAGGGCAGGGTGGTGGCGGCACACAGGCGAGGAAGCCATCGGGGTGCGGTTTTATGGGCGCGGGCACAGGGGACCGAGCCGTGCCCGGCTCGGACGCCGAGAGGCAGCGCCGGCGGGGTGCCCCTGGACTCGGCGAGTCCAGGTCCGGCACGAGGTGGGCGGCGGCGCCAGACGGGCCTGCGCGGCGGGCTCGTAGCTGGGCTTGTGCGGGTCTGGGTTGGGCTGGAACAGGAGCTGGGCCGAGCTGGGCTGTTTGCTAGCTGGGCCATACGAAGCTGGGGTGGCCGAGCGAGAAAGGGTGAAGAACTCAGGGGGGTCCATCAGACTTCCGAGGCTGCTGCGTACAGCGAGCTAGGCCGGCTACTGGGCCGCAAGTGAATCTGGGCCGCGGCCTACTGCGGTTGGATGGCGAGGAGATAAGGGGGCACGGAAGGACTTCCGCGGTCGGGCTTGGCCCAATAGAAACAAAAGTTTATTTATTTTCCGAATTAAATTTTCAGTGCGAAAACAATTCCAGGAAAACCTAGAAATTGTTTAAAGGCACTAAAAATACTCCGAAAATCACAGAAATTTCATAAAAATTTCTAGAGATAGATTTGAGCATGAACAATCCAAAGAAAGTATTCAGAGCTCATGAAAAGAATTTTAGAGCCTTCTAATAAATAAAAATAGCTCCGGGAAAATGAGAATAAATTCCAGAAAAATCCAGAAAATTCTCAGAAGAATTTGGACAGCTCCTAAACGCGTTTTTTTGAAATCTTAAGCACTCAGGAAGCACCAAGATGTATCGGCATGAATGCAACACTCGGAACTTTTAATTTGCTTAAGAAAATCAAACAAGGATTTTTCCTATCCTATATTTCCTGTAAAGAAAAAATAAATATTGGAAAAAATTTTAAAACTATGAGAAAATTGTTATTTAATTATTCTCTTTATTCACATCCCGAAATTGGAAATTTCGGGGTGTGACAATTGGGCGGCCGTGGCACACCCACGGACCAACGGCCAAGTAGAACGTGCCAACGGCATGATCCTACGGGGCCTCAAGCCCCGAATTTTTGACCGACTCAACAAATGCGGCCGAAAATGGCTCCAAGAACTACCCGGCGGTCGTGTGGAGCCTAAGGACCACCCCAAGCGGAGCCACCGGGTTTACCCCGTTTTTCCTAGTCCATGGCGCGGAGGCCGTCCTCCCCACGGACACGGAATATGGGTCGCCCGGGGTTCGAGGCTACGACGAGGATGCTAATCGGCGAGCCCGCGAGGACTCGGCCGGGACCGGCTAGACGAAGTACGCCTCGTGGCGTTGATGCACTCCGCAAGGTATCAACGGTCCCTACGATGTTACCAAGCACGCAAGATACGTCGGAGGGATTTCGGCGAAGGGGATCTGGTCCTAAGGCTGCGCCAAGACAACCGAGGACGCCACAAGCTATCGCCCCCATGGGAGGGACCCTACGTCGTGGTGAAGGTACTCAAGCCGGGCACATACAAGCTGGCCAACGAGGACGGTGAAGAGCTCACCAACGCTTGGAACATCCAACAGCTACGTCGCTTCTACCCTTAGCTAGGATTTTCCAAGTACTTTTCGTTGTAAAAACACATGGCCAACACCCCAATTGGTGTCAACTATGTAAATACTCCAAGTCTAATAAAAGGGAACTCGGCTTTCCCCGAAACCCAAGTTACCCTCGGGGGCTACTTGCGGGGGGCACCCCCCCCCCAAAATAGTCCCATTTTTCGCGCAAAAGTAAAAAACAACTCACACGCGCTAAGTTTGTTTCTTACTTCAACCTCGAGCCACGATTCGAACGGGCGCGGGCGGCACGGCGGAAGGAGCGTGCGAGCCGAGATAGCCTACGCCGCGTGGCTATGGCCCTTCTCTCTCGCCCCCAACCCGGCGGGCCCCTTGCGAAAATCGAACTCCCCTAACTAGAATCTACTCGGGAAGAAGGAGAAACAAAAAGCGTAATAAACAAACGATTTCATTTACAACAAATACCCATGTTCATGAAACAGCTTGTTTATTTACAAAAGGCCACGAGGCCGAATTCCGATACACATAAACAAAAAATGGGCCTCGCCCTCCTCGACGACGTGGCAGGTCTCGAGGGCCGCATCGCGCAATTCCTGCAACTCCTGCTCAGAGGAGTCGTAGGAAGCCTGCGAGCCGCCTCGGCCGCTCAGCCGCGTGCCCCAAGGCGGTGCGCAAGCCTGGAATCGACAAGACAAGAAGAAATCAGAAAAAGGGAATGCGAGTTCCCAAACAAAAAACCGGCAAGCAAGAGTCAAGCGGTGGCTCACCTTCGACTTGCTTCCTCTCCATCTCGAAGTCCCGGCGCACGGCCTCGAGCGACAGCTCGAGGCGCTGGACGGTTTCGCCTGCTCGCGGAGGGCCGGCTCCGGTTGGCGTTGCGATGCTGAGCACGAGCGCCTCGTCCTCAACTTTGGAGAGCGCGGTGCTCCGCTCCTCCAACGACTTCCGCGTCCCCTCGTGGGTGGCGCGCTCCCGCTCCCGGCGGCGCACGGGCATCGACGAGGGCGGCTCGCCCTCGCTGCGGCCGCTCCTCGGCCCCTTGGCGGGCGGCGCTCTCTTGCGGGAGCCGCTCCTCGCCGACGATGAGGGCCGCGGCCTTGGCGTCGAGGGCGCCTTCGGGTCGTCCGCCTCCTTGGCGCGCTTGCTCCAACCCGCGCGCCCGCTCCTCGGCACGGCGCCGTTGCGCCGCGCCCCCTCGAGCGACGTGCGGAGCTCCCGGGCTTCGGCGCGGCGGTGGCCACCTCCGCCTCCCGGTTGGCGCCAACGTCCGCGTCTTCTCCGGGTCCGCGCGCGCATTCCACGGCGCCTCGTCGCGATCGAAGAGGGCCGCGCGGACCCGCTCGAGGCTCGAGCGACGCGCCGCGTCCTGCCTCGAGCTCTCGGGGAGCTCATCGGGCCGGAGCCGGGGCCGGTACGCCAACCGGTGTCCGGCGTCCTAAGAGCGTCCGCAAGCGCGTCGAAAGCGCCGCATTGCTCCCGAGCCGGCGGGCCTCGGCGTTCACCCGGTCGAACGCGCCGTATTTGTCGTGGGCGCGGCGCTCGAGCTCCTGGCATCCACACGTCAAATCCCGTAAGCGCCAAGACTTGAATGTAGCATGCGAAAACAAAAAGGGAAGAGGGGCGAGCAACCATGGCTCACCCGAAAGACGAGCCAGGCCGGGCCGCCATGGACCCGCAGCGCCTCGTTCAGCGCGCGGTTGAGCGTGGCGCCATGGCTCCGGAGCTCGCCCCGAGCCTCTGCTCCCCCCCGGCGTCGGCGAACGCGGGGGGATCCTCCACGGCCCCCTCCACACGGGCGGGGCGGCCGGCGTGGGAGGACGAAGCCTCGGCACCGTGTCCTCGGCCCCCCACCACCATGTGACCCTCGTGCCGCCTCACGAGGGGCCCCCTCCGGGGCTCGGGGGAGTTCGTGGGCCGGGCCCGGCCCACCGATTCCATCCGGGCGGCGGGGAGTCATCCGAGAGCTCCACCACCTCCGCCGCAAATCGCCGGCGGGGCGCGGCGGTCGCTCGCGCGCGCCTCCGCCGGCACCTCCACCGCGCCTCCGCGGCCACGGGCGCCCGTTGTGCCGCCGTGGCCGCCACCTCCGGCCGTACCGCCACATCCGCGGGCGCTCCCGCGGGTTGCGCCCGCTCCACCTCCTCGGCGGTAGCGACCACCGCGGGCCGCACCCTCCACCGTCGCCGCCGCCGCGCCCGCGTCTCCGTGACGACCGGCGCCGGCCGTCCCCCCGGCGGCCTCGCGGCCGCGCCGCGGCATGCGGATCGCGCCGGCCGGGGCCTCGAGGCCCCGGCCGGGTCTTGCGAGCTCGCGCCCGCCGCCGTACTTGTCCCCGGGCGCGACCCCCTCGACGAGCGCCGCCGGGTGGGGATCGACGCGTCCGTCCTCGGCACCTTGGTCGGTGCAAGAGGAGGAACGGTTGGCACCGCCCGCGCGAGCACGAACGGAGGGGTCGAGCACTTAGTCATCGACGAGCCAAACCAAATGAAGAAGGACGGAGCTCCTTACCTCGCGAGAGGAAAAGGCCCGCTTCCTTTTCCTCGAGGCCTCGCGGACGAGGCCGGCGCGGTGTCGCGCCCTGCCGAAGCGCCTCCCGATGGCGCCGCCGCGCGCGGGCACGCCCGCCCCCATGCGCGGGCGCGCCCGACGCCGCACCTCCCGAAAGCGCCACCGCGCGCGGGGGCACGCTCGCCCGCGCGCGGGCACGCCTGCGCCGTCGCACCCCCTTGACGATGACGCCGCGCGCGCGGCACGCTCCCCCCGCGCGCGGGCACGCCCGACGCGCGCACGGGCGCGTCCGCCGCGCGCGCGTCCGCCGCGCGCACCTCCGTGGCGCGCGCCGGCACCTCCGCGGCGCGTGCCGCCCCCGATGACGATTGCCGGCGGCGGGCGCCGGTGCGCCCGCCCCGCACGAAACCGCCCCCCGACGCCGACACGGGTTCCGGTGATGGGGGCGCGGCCGCCACCCGTCGGAGGGGGCCCTCCCCCTCGGCCTCTTCCTCCTCGTCCTCCTCCGAAGACGAGGGCTCCTCGATATCCGGGGAGGAGAGCCCCGGCTTCTCGCGCCGCGGTACTCCGCGGCCCCGCCGGCCGCGGCGAGCTTGACGTCGCCTCGCGTGCTCCCTCTTGCGCGCCGCCCGCTCCTGGTTGCTCCCGGCCGCGCCGCCCGCCGAGCGCACGGGAGTCGGGGGTGGGTGGAACGGACTTGGCGATGTTGAACTCCACCGCCTGCGCACGGGAGCGACAATGGCGCATCGAGAAACGAAAGCAAGACCAAGAACTAAAACAAAATCGGGAACCCAACTCACCCGCGGGCCCGTGGGGAGCATCTCAAGGTCCCACGGGGTCCGACCCGCGGTGGCGGCGTCGGGTGTCGACGGCGTTCCGCGCCGGGCGAGCGCATACGGCCGCTCCGGCGGCGTCGGGAGCATCCGCGACCTCGCCGGGTCGACGGGGTTGGCCGCCTCCGTCATCTCGAAGATGCGAGTGGCCTCTCGCATCGGAGGCACGACCGCCGGTGGTGGAGGAAGGCGAGGACGCCCATCGCGTTGAGCCCGTGCTTCGCCGGCCGCGCGGGCGGCGAGGACGGACTCTTGCCGCGCCGATGCTTTGGGCCGTAGACACCCCGTAGCCCCGGGAGTCCGGCCTCTTCTTGAACACCGGCCGGTGTAGGGAGGAAGGCCGGGCTCGGCGTTGCGCGGGTAGAACCATCCCCGCTCCCGCCGGCGTTGTTCGTCGTCATGGTGCGGGGGATGTAGAAATCCTTGAGTTGCCCCCGCGGGGCAAGCGACATCCCGTCGGCGCGCACCGCGCGGCGGGTCCTCGGCTCCGACGTGGGGCTGCGTGATGAGCTCCCCGCGGAAAAGGTGAACCCGAGAGATCCCGGTTGGCGG
Source organism: Cenchrus americanus (assembly GCA_947561735.1). Classification (NCBI taxonomy): domain Eukaryota; kingdom Viridiplantae; phylum Streptophyta; class Magnoliopsida; order Poales; family Poaceae; genus Cenchrus; species Cenchrus americanus. Next base: position 143,305,176 of record OX387240.1, read on the forward strand.
GATCTCCGGGTACCCTTCGCGGACGCCCACGAACGTGGCCGCTCGCGAGATCGCGTTGGGGGCGAAGTTATGCGGCTCCACCCCCGTAGTAGTGGCACATCGCCCGCATGAAGGTGCTCGCCGGCGCGTTGAAGCCACGCTCGTGGTAGCGGAGGAAGCTCACCACGTAGCCCTCCGTCGGGTTGGGCTCGTGGTGCGCCGCCGGCGGCACGATCCACTCCGCCGGGCGCCGTCTTCGTTGGCCGACGGTGGCCGGCGGCGACCGGCTCGCCAAGGGCGAGCCGGGTCACCGTCGACCTCTCCCGGGCGTACGGCTCCGGGATCCTAACGGGGAGCCGAGGCGGCGCCATGAGGTGGAACGGAGGAATGCGAAAGCGGGGGACGAGGAAACGAAGGAAAAAGCTTTAACGGCGAGCCCGCGCGGTGGCAAGAGCAAGACGAAGGCGAAGGGGCGGAGGAGCGAAAACGGTGAGAAGCTAAGGTAAAAAAACCGCCGTCCCTTCCTCCCCGCGGTTTATAGGCGGACGGGCGAGCTCTCGGAGCGGACGCCCCGACTAGCATTACTTGCGGGGAATCTTCCCATCGCGTCATCGGGCGGGCCCCACCACGACCACGGCGGCTATAACACTACGGGCGGGTCATCATTATAACAAAGACCGGCGGCTACCGAGGCAAAACCGTCACGTCCGCCCCGCCGCGCCGCCCACTACGCGCGCGCGCGCGGCCGCGCCGCCTAAAAAGGCGCGCCCGCGCTGCAAAACCGCGGCCGCGACCGCGAGGCATTTAAATGCCCGGGTCCCTTGCCAAGCAAGGAGCACCCTCGAGCGGGGCGGACCCCCGGCTCGAAGCAGAGGCGACCCTCGATGGGGTATCGGCGTGAGAAGGTCGTCCGGGACCTGCTCGATGTAGAGCAGAGGCACCGCGGGCACCCATGCCACGTGAAACCCTCGAGCAGCATGACCCTCGGCTCGAAGCAAAGGCGACCCTCGATGGGATATCAGCGTGAGAAGGTCGCCGGGACCCTGCTCGATGTAGAGCAGCAACCGCGGCACCCATGCCACGTAAAACCCTCGAGCGGCATGAGCCCTTGGCTCGAGACAATGTCAACCCCCTAAAAGAAAGCACATACGCCGTGCCACCAACCGAAGCACCTCGAGGGTCGGCACGCCCAGACCCCTCGACGGCCGCAAACGTGAAAAGACGGGGCTGTCCAGACACGGCCCCGCACGGCCTTACCGATCGAGGTTCGAAGCCCGACCCTCGACGGGTTCGAACAGGGCGCCTCGGATCACGCAGTTAGGGACGACGAGGGCACGCGCATTCGAGCCGTTCCTCGAGCCCGTCGGCTCGAGGGTGCCCCACATGTCGTGTTCGAGAGCCGGCGAGGGCGGCTAGCCGGGGGATCCCACCGAGGGAGAGCTTCCGCGCCCTCGGTCCCTAGCGAACGGGACCGAGCCCCACCTAGCAAACCCACGCAAGCGCTTCCATGGACGCGTCTCCGACCGTGCGGCCTACCCTTATAGAACGGGGCATGGGCGTCCACTTGAACCACCCGCTAGCGGCTCGACGAGGAATCCGCGATTCGCGACCCGCTCGATGGGAGTCGTGGAGACCTCACCCTCCGTCCCGCGGAGGAACGGCGAGGGCGCGTTAAAAAACAAGTCGTCGGGCTCGACCCGATCGCCTCGAACGGGCCATGGCTCGGGGGCTTGACGCACGGCTACACCTCCTTGAAATTGCACCCGCCGGAGACACGGTGACGGGGGGAGCGTGCACCCCCGGCCGGGCCGAAACACCACCGATGCCGGTTGGCATATGTGCCACGCCTTTCGACCAAAGTTCTCGCGGTTAACCCCTGGGGCAGAGAACCCACACTCTTGCGGGGCTTCGGGGGCTAGACCCGCGGGTCCGCCGACGCGGCCCCACGGAAAGCGTTCGCGAACAAGGAGGAAAGAACGTCCTATCGGTAGGTTCCGGCACCGCGGGAGCCTCAATGGCAAACCCGCGCATGCTCGGGGGCTGCGTCGGGGACCGCCCTAGGGGTCCCCTTAAACAATGGGGAAACCCTCACTTAAATCCCGCACCGAGACACGTTAAGCCTAACCATGCGGGTGACTAACCATGCGGGGCACGGCCCACGCCGGGACCCCGACGGCCCACCAAGACGGCCCGCATAGAAGACCCCTCGAGCGAGGCTCCGCCTCGCTCGAGGGCGCGCTCCTCCTCGAGTGGGCTCCGCCCCGTTCGAGGGGCAACTCTTCCCTCGAGCGGTCCCGCCCCGCTCGAGGGCTCGCTCCCACTCGAGCGGGTCTCGTCTCGCTCGAGGGTCCGCTCCGCCCTCGGCCGGGGCCCGCCACGCTCACGGGCGCCCCGCACGCGTGCGCCGGTCCCGTACACGGGCATTTAACGCCCCGACGCCGCGAGACGGAGCCATCATGCGCCGGGGCTCGCACCCCGGTGCCGCCGCACCAACTCCCCGGGGAGGAGCCCATCCCCGCCACGCGTGGAGATGGACCGTGCGTACGGCGGTGTCGCCCCGTGACACCGAGCGCCCACCACGGTACGGCTAACGCGCCCGGCCCTCGAAGGGGGCCGGGCGCACCCTCGATTTCACTTTCCCCGTGACCCTACGGAGTTGGGTGGCGGGCGCTAGGCCGGTGGATAGCCATCCCGGTCACCGTAACGGCGCGGCCGCCGTACCCACGCGTGCGGCGCACGCCCGACACCGCGGGCGCATGCCCCGGGCGTCGTAGCATCCACTCGCTACCGCGGAGCGCGTTGGGAAGGAGGAACGCCGTTCCGCACGCTCCCCCGTGCCCCGTACCGCCCATCATCGGCACCTCCCTCGAAGCCTATCGGAGAGGACGCCACCGCTATCCGCCGCCCTCCTACCCTCGAACCGCCACTTTTCGGGCACGGGGTAGGCCATCATGGCCGGACCACGGCGAAGATCGTCCGGACGGCCGCCCACTCTACGGCGTAGCACGACGTGCACCCCCACGTAGCTAGATAGCGCGGCGTGCATGTAACTCGCCGCCCCCCTTGGCCTATAAAAGGGGAGGCGAGCCCCCGGCCGCGGGGGACGGAAGAAACCGAGCACAACACAAGACACCGTGCACTCACTCTCTTATTCTCCCACAACATCTTCGCCCACTCCACCGGGGACTTGGAAGCCACGCTTCCTCTCCCGCCTCGCTTGTACTTGCCCCACTACAAGCACCCCCGGTGCCGAGCAATATAGTGCCACGAGCACGCCCCTGTCGGACGTACGGCCCCTTCGGCCGGAACCGGGATAAAACCTTGTGTCATTTGTTGCTTGGCATCGACCATTGAGGGATAGACCTAGGCGTTATCTACGGTTAGTGTCGGGACCATATTCCGCACCGACACGTCCGATGGAGAAAATCTGAAGACTTCCAAAACCGCCCTTGAGGGGCTTGTATCTCTAGTTATTAAGTAAGGGTATTTTAGACTTTTGGATGCCTCCATATAACCCATGAGGTGAGAGGACGACAGCTATCTCTTGGTACCATAGTTTATTTGCTTTCCTATTTTCTTAGGCTTTCTATAGGACTAGCTTGAGAGCTTCATGGTGAGATCTTGTGAGAGGGTTGGATGATCGGGCGACAAGCTAGACCTTGTATGAAGCTCCTTGGTATGTATAGATGATTCGGTCTGGTTCCTCAAGGCTTTGTTGTGTTGTTCATGGTTGTTCTTGGTGGTGATTTTCAGACCCCTCTGTTGGTGGTTTTCTCGGTGTGTTTTCGGTACCTTGCTCTTGGGGATTTGATGGGGGAAATTCATGTGAACCCCTCGTGGTTCTTTTGTCTTTGATTCCCCTCCCAAAACCGTAAGTTAAGGGGCTCGATTTTGGGTTTTACGGTGTTCTAGGGTTAGAGGAGTTCTCGGCGGGATTTCTTCAATTCCCCTTCATTGGGCAAGTTTTGGTGGACAAAAATTTGGCTATGAACTCCTCATGATGTGTTCCTACTATCCCCAAAGTCTTGTTCAAGTCCGTGGAGCGATTCGGGAGATCGAAGTTTGGATTTGGAGGAGTTGATCCGCGGGTGCTGTTCATCCTGAGCTGCCCAGGTTACACCGGTCTGACCGGTGCTCTTGACCAGTCTGACCGGTGCGAGCCACTTGTGGGATTTTCCTTGGGTGAACTGCTTGACTCGTGTATCTTTGGGTCTTGGTGCTGCTGGTTAATTCTTGGTCTTTTTGGAGTTGTTTTGCTAGGTTTTGTGTAGGGTTTTCCTTCCGTGCAGGTTGTGTTTTGGGGGTGTTTTTGTTCCAGGGCCTAGAGAAGTCACTAAGGCTCTCTGGAACGCTTGTTGTGCGGCTGCTGTAGCCACCAGCCTGACCGGCGCTGTCCACCGGTCCGACCGGTGTCACCGGTGTGACCGGCGCAGGCCATCGGTCTGACCGGTGTAGCACAGGCAGCAAGCCATGCAAGTTTCCGCTGTGCGTGTTGGTGTGTCTTGGCTCGGAAGGTTGTTTGTTGGTTCTTAGGTCCGGTAGCACTTCAGTGGTTGTGTGGGCTTGGCCAACTTGGGTAGTGAGTCGGAGACGTGTGTTGGAAGCTGTGTTCGTCTTGTTGGAGTCTCCATGTCCTTCGAGACAAATTTTTATCGGCTCCCGTTCACTCCCCCCTCTCTGGTTCGTTGTGTCGGTCCTTCAGTTTCTCTCCATTCTTCCCAAAGAACTCATTCCCCAAGTCACTCTTGAACTTGATGGGTTTCTGGAAGTTATCTGTGTGTGGAGGAAACACGGGTGGAGCTAGGGTTGTGTCTAGTCATTTCCTAAGAGGATTTGGCTTAGGAGCATAGGCATTTTTGTGGTAGGTTTTTGGTGGTTCTAGGATATCTCTGATCTTCCCTTCATTCACACCACTTCCCTCACCAACCTTGTCAGACCCAAGCGCATGCCCATCATAGCGCTTGTATGACTCAAACATCATCCTGAGTTGAGGCTCATGACCAGACAACCAACTCATCATCTTCCTCAACTCATCATTCTCATCCTGCAAATGATCAACATAGTGTGCAAGCTCTAAATTCTTCACAACATTTATTTCACAAGTAGAGCATGATGTGGGAACAGGTTCTTTAAAAGTAGCTTCTAGAGATGTAGCATAAGCAACTGACTCATCTAGTTTCTCATGCAAAACTGGACAAGAAGTGCAAACACCAAGCAAGGAGGGCCTAGATTTCATCGCATCTAGCTCAACCCTAACCACATCTAGTTCCTCAACCTTGGAGGCATACATTTTCTTATGCACAGTCAAATCACCAAGAAAGGTGGAAAAATAAATGCATTTAGGTTCATCGTTCACAATAGGAGCAGACTTAAGAGAATATATTTAAGCCCTAGCATCAACAAGCAAAGACTCTAGCTCAACCACCTTCTCCTTAGCCTCTCCAAGCAAAGACCTATACTCCCTCTTGTCCTTATTGGTCTTTCTAAGAACATCATCACGAGTGTCAAGCAATTCATCAACCTAGCATTCTCCGCTACCAAGAAGGATGGATCATTGTTTACCTCATCCTCGAAGTCGAAGTCTGAGTCAACCTTGTTGCTCTTCTTGCTTACAGAGCTATGTTCCATGCTGCAAAAGCCTTAGGCAGCTTAGCATAGCCCGTTGATGTTCTTGCTCGACTGCTTGCCCTTGTGCCAGTTCTCAGCTTCGTCACTTGAGCTCGACGAAGAGTAGCAGGAGCTTGAGTCGATGTCGCTCGCACTAGCAACCATCGCACGCTCCTTCTTCTCGTGACCACCACTCCTTCTCGGCCTTCTCTCGGACTTGTTCTTGCCCTTGTGGTCATCCCTCGAGCGGTGCTTGTAGTCGGTCCTTGGACGGTGCTTGTGTCGGGCTTGACCTCCATGTCTTCCAGGCACTCAACGATAAAGTGCCCGTGCTTCCCTCGCTGATAGCACATGCCTGAGCTCCTCTGAGCATTCTTCCGGTTCGTGTACATGCGCTCGAACTGCCTGCTCAGCAACGCGAGATCCTCCTCGCCTAGCACGTCAAACTCCTCATCTAGCATGGACATAAGACAAGACAAAGAAAATTGTCTCGAAGACATGTTAGCGTTAGTCCCTGATCCAGAAACGAGAGCCAGACTATGAGGGTCAGTCGGGTTCTCGATCCTTGCATGCACCCCACGGTCCACCTCGGACGACTTGAGCTTGGAAAACAGCTCATCCACCGTGAGGGTTTCATACTTTTCCAACTCAAGAATGGCCTCGACCTTCTCAATGCACACGGTATGACCCACTAAGTACAGGAGCTTCACAGCCATGTCATGATCATCGTACGGGAGCACGACCACATTAGCCCTCATGTTGTTCACAATCACCGTGAACCACTAGAACATGCTGTCAATGGACTCACCGGGGAGATGAGTGAAGTTCTCGTACTCTCTCCGGTTGGTCGCAAACAACCGAGCCTGAACCTGAACATTTCTAGCATGAGCATTCTTCAACTGCTCCCCAATCCTACAAGTGAATCCTCTATCTGAAGCTGATCAAATTCGGATTGACACAGAGCACGAAACAAGTAGTTGACCCCCTTCTTGTTGGCGTCAAACATATCCCTCAATCCTGGAGCTTCGAAGTTCATTGGATGAACATAAGTTGTGTTCACCGTGACATCCCAAAGCATCTGACCCTTGCCGCAGAGCAAAGCAGCCATCCACCTCTGCCACATCTTGTAGTTCTTACAATCAAAGTGTGGAGGACCCGAACCCCGTTTCTGGTACGCCATCTCTGGATCTTAGACTGGTTAGAATCACGAAGATCCGTAACCAGCTCTGATACCAATTGAAGGACTGGATTGGTGACTAGAGAGGGGGAGTGAGTGAGAGCCGATAAAAATTCTTCTTCCAAGAACTCGGCTTATGTCCCAATCGCAACTCCAAGAGTAACACACAAACAAGCGGAAAGAAGCACACACCTCCAAGAGTCACACACAAACAAGCGGAAAGAAGCACACTCCAAGAGATGCTAGCACAAGGATTGAAAAGATTAGAAGCAAGATGGAAACAATCGTGAATAAAATGGAGCAAAACCGAGCACTGCAACAACCTACCGGAACATACGACCAAGAGGTCGGAACTTCCAGACCAAGCCCGAGCCCTGGCAGAAGATATTGTTAGAACTTTTGGCGAAACCTAGAACTGCGGCAACCTACCAGAACATACGACAAAGAGGTCGGAACTTCCGGACCAAGCCCGAGACTCAACAGAAGATATTGTCGGAACTTTCGGCCCCCTACCGGAACATACAGCCTCAGCGTTGGAACTTTCTAGACAGCCCAGAATAACACCCGCGAGTCAACTCCAAACTTCCAATCGATGGATCTCCCATACCACTTGGAGCATTAAGACGAAACTTTGGGGAGATGATGAACACCCCAAAGAGAGGATATACCACAAAAATTTCAACCTCTAACTCTCTACAACTCCCAGAATCGCAAATCCTTGCCAAGAACACTATGAACTAGAGTTCATCCAAAAATCAACGAATCGAAGGTCCAATCCGGCGTTTGAGGGGTCAAGATCATCAACAAATAGGCACAAGGCACTCACCCATGATCGCCTCAAAGAAATCTAGAGAGAAACACCCTCAAATCGACGAATCGAGTGACGAACGAAAAACCTCCAAAAATACCTCTGAAAATCGCAGAAAAACAAAAACATGAGGAGCAACAAGAACACTTGAGGAATCACGCCAAACCTTCTATACACACCATGAAAGATTCATACAAGGTCTAGCTAGCCTCCTCAACATCCATCACTCTCTCAAGATCTCACCATGAAGCTCTCAAGCTAGTCCTATGGAAAACCTAAGGTAGGAAGGGAAAATAGCAAAGGGAAATGAGCTAGGGTTCCAAAAGATGGCCGTCATCCTCTCTCCTCTAAGTTTATATGGAGGCAACCGAAAGACGAAACTACCCCTATTACATAATACTAGGATACACACCCCCCGAAGGGCACTTTAAAAATTCTCATCGTAGCACCATCAGACGGGGTGCCCGACGACTGCACCTCACTTAGCCTCGACGCAAGCCTTGCGATCCCAATGCGTGTCCTCCACTTCAAAGTCTCTCGGCGCGCCCGGATCCCGTCTCTGCCCACTAAGCCTCCGGTCTTGGTTTTGTGGTTCAACCAAGTAACCCGATAGTTTTGTAGTGAACTGCCGCAAACCTCGCGTACAGACTCTGGTCGTGAGCCGCTACCCTACACCAACTTTTGTCCACGACTGCGTCTTGCTTTTGTTGCCACCATGCGGCCCGCACTTGATCCCGTTTGGCCACAGGGTCCATCGAGAGCCTACTTGTCTCTCCACTCCTCAGAGGCCCCGCAAGGCCAAGACCTTTCACGCCAGCTCTTCACCTGCACCAACGCAAATCAAGCCGCAACCTACACCTGCAATACTCGACCAAGAGTCAGTCCACACCACGTTTTCAATTACTCATCACACCAGGGAGCGACCATCCACTGGTCCTCGGACGCTCCGGTCCTCAAGGGCGAGCGCGAAAGGTCTATGCCATGTTGGGCCTCCGAGGAGTGGAGAGACAAGTAGGTTTGGCTCGAGGGACCCGTTGGCCAGCGGGGTCAAGTGCGGGCCACATGGTGGCAAGAAAAGCAAGACGAAGTCGTGGACATGAGCCGGTGAAGGGTAGTGGCTCACGACCAGAGTCTGCACGCGGGGTTTGCGGTGGTTCACCACAAAATCATTGGGTTACTTGGTTGAGCCACAAAACCAAGACTGGATGCTCGACGGTTGGAGACAGGATCCGGGCGCGTCATGAAGCTTCGATGCCAACAGACACGTGGCGGTATTATAGGGCTTGCGTCAGGAGGACGCAGACTACGACAATGGCGTCGCCGTGCGATGATGAGGAGTGCTACATGACCTATTTGCCCCTGCAGGTATTCTATCTCAATTTAAGTGCTAGGGGTAGCTTGGTCATTTGCCCAACCCAAAGGGGACTCATATATATTAGCTCTAGGGTTTCTGGACAAACCATCCTTCCGGACTGCTTCACATTTCCTTGCTCCATAGGAGTAGATTTCTTCACTGTTTTGTAGAGAATCTGTCCTCTGAGTGTATGGAAACATTAATGGTTGCGTTGATTTCCTTCTTGTAGCTCATGTGATTTCGTGTCTTTTTCAAGCTATTTTTGTTACATTTTCATGCGCACCTTGTTCCTCGATTCTAAGGTGTTTGGGTTCGGATTTGTTGGTGGGGATCAGGGATAGATGACTTGTGCATCTTTGTGCTTGATCTTGACCCCCCCAATCACCGGATTTGGCCTCCGATTGAAGGATTTCGGTTGGAACCCTAGCTTTTTGGTAGAGCTCGGTTGTGATTCAATTCCCGATGATTTAGTTCGTTTGACATCTCAAGTTTTGGGGTATAGCATCTCCTACGAACGCTTCTCATCTCCCTCAAATCTTACCTCAAGAGCTCAAGTCGTTTTGGAGATCCATGGACGGGTAGGGGATTTCGTGCTTCCGTTTTCGAGCTCGGGCTCCTCTGTCCGTGCCTGGTCAGCGGTCCATCTGCGAGGAGCCTGGCAGACGGCTGTTCTTCGTGATCTTCGCGAGTTCGTGAGTTGCTTCGTTTCGATCCATTGGGTCGGTAGGTTTTGGTTGCAGGTTGTTGGTCGTACTGTCCGCCGGTGAGGCCAGACTATCCGCGAGGTGCGGACAGACTGCGGTGAGCTCATGGACCATCCAAATTTCGGAGGGTGCATACTGGAGGTTCGATGTCTATTTGCCAACTGTCTGCCCCCTGACCAGCGGACCGTCCGCTTGGCCCACGCGGACCGTCCGCCCGGTCACCTCGGACTGTCCACCTGGGACTTTGCAAATTGCCTAAGTCATTTGCTTTTTGAGTTGCATTTCCATGTTGCTTTGAGTTGGGGTTTGTTCCTAGGGTTGATCGGTCCATTGACAAACTCATGTGGGAATCCTCAGTTGTGAATTTGGGGCATAGGCCCAGTTCATCCTTCGGGAAGAATTTTTATCGACTCCCATTAACTCCTCCCTCTCTAGTCGCCTAATCGGTCCTTCAAGCCTATATAAGGTTCAACCCTGCCTGAGGTTGTTTGCACCGTGGTAAAATCTTTGCTGCTTGAACATTGCCTTCACAGGTGCCACAACTTTCTGCTCTGTCTTCGTTGCCTTCGCTTCCTTGGTATCTCCTTCTCTTTTTGCATTCCTTTCTTCGCTTTAGTTTCTTATTGTTCTTCTGTACTCATGTAGTTTCCTTCCTTGTCTTCTCTACTCCTTTGAGGTGATGGCTCCCTAGTCGATAGGCCTCCGACTACTTTTGTCTTCGGTTGGAGCAAAGTTTCTGAAGGTCTGTTAGCTGAGTATGTGACTTTTGGCTATATCAAGGAAAGGAAGGGTAGACCCCCTAGCTCTGAAACTGTTCCAACACCTCGTCCTAATGAAGTGGTAGTTTTTCGCGATCTGTTCACTGCTGGACTTCCTTTTCCCTCTTGATGGTGCTATTGTCTCCATTCTCCACAACTTTTTGATGTATCTTCATCATCTCACTCCTAATGTCATTCTTTGGCTCAGCATGTACATGTGCTCCTTCAAGACAATGGGTGTGGCTCCCACTGCTGCTAACTTTATTAGAGCTCATACAGTTCATCATCAGCTTCTAAAGATAGAGTGACTCATTGATGGTTCTCTAGTTCGCGAAGAAGTGCAATTTTTTTTCTAAACATAAAATATCGCAGTGATACTGAAGTTCCAATTGTCTACTATAAGAACAAGTGGGATGAAAATTAGAATCATTACTGGTTTTACCACACCCTTGAAGATGAAGAGCTTCCTCTTATCTTCACTCAATTTGGGAATCTTCCTAAGGGTGTTGGCACTGCCTATGATGATTGTGACGCGGATCGCCATTTCCTCACTACTTTCTAGGAGTTAGCGAAGACCTATGCAACTCGTGACCTAATTGAGGAATATATTGGTGCGAATGTGTTCCCTATTCATGTCGGGTGGTCCATTGTCTCCGGCCACGACTTTGCTTCTCCTATCAAGATCCCAGACTTCACGCAGAAGCTACCGCTTGGAGAAGAATGGTACCCACCTCTTACTTCTTTTATGTTTCTATCTTCTTTTAATTTATGGTTTACTATTGATTCTTTACTTTTATTCTATTGTTTAGATATCAATGTTGTTGAGACCAAGGCGAATGCCAATAGAATTCTTGGGCCTATCTCCGCCAGAGAAGATGGCTCCACCATTGCAAGGGTTCGAACTAGAGACCAATAGGAATAAGACCGTGTTTTTTTCCACTGCACCACTTCCAGGTTGTGCCATTTTAATAGGAAACACTTTTCCTATGGTTGTGTCAGGTGAATCTTTAATATAAATCAGTAATTCACAGGAGAAGCACTTCACTACCTTCGCAAAGATTTTCAACTTTTACTATGTGCAGATCTGTAATGGCTCCTGGTAGGTGTTGACGGTGTATTTTGGTACACCAAACATGTTCATTACACTTTGGTTTGGATTTGGTTTGGATTGAAGTGTAAAAGACCGGACTTCATGCACGGAGAACCTCCATCTTGGACGCGAGGATGACATCGTCGAAATGGTGCAAGTGGAGGGGGCAAAGTGCATAAATGCATGAGGACCCACGGGAGCGAAGGGGCGACTGAACCGGGCCGGGATGGGCCTGGGCTGGTCGGCCCAGGTCCCTACTCCCGTTCGAAGGTCGGCGCGCATCCGAGGCATGGAGAGGAAGGATTACAAGGAGGTGTCGCCCGAGCCTAGAGACTATGGGGGAGCGACTATTCTGATGATCGTAGCCGGGCTCGTGGGCGGCCACCGGAAAGGAATACAATGACTTGTACTATTGGGAAGAGATGCCCAAGGAGAAGACTCTCGAAGGCCCCAACGGCGGCGGCAACGGCGACGACGGTGACGACGGTGATGATGGCGACGGCGGCAACGACGGCAGAGACCCTGACAATGAAGACCCTTTCGGGATGCATCCGATGTGTTGGGCGGCTTGCTGTCACTCCATCTCGGACCGAGAGGCCATCCACAAGCTAGGGAGAGAGAAGGGAGATCTCTGGAGGAGGATCGCTCATCTCAAATGAAGCACCCACAAGTGGAGAAGAGGGAAGACACCGTCGGAAGCGTCACCATGATCAACGGTGCCATGTCTAGCACCTTGATGGGGTAATCTTTTCATTCGTCCATGGGTTGTAATCGTTCTTGAGATGTAATCGTTACTTCACTGGAACATCTATCTATCATCGTGTGTTGAATGTTCTTAGATGCTTAAGGTTAGATACCATGCCGTAAAGGAAGTAAGGGCCCCAATGCTCCCTTGGATCAATTCAATACGCCGTGTCCATCATAGGTGCAGTCACGAATACCTCCACGTAGTGACAGTACGGGGGGGGGGAAAGGGTGAAACCGTGGTCACAACCCCCGATAGATTAGATTGGTTTTCATGCTTTAAGCGGTTGCATGTTCGAGTATCGTAGACCCATGGGAGAGTGTCTTCTATCTTGATAGCTTGATCGTTCTCTCTATTGTAGTATAGACGTTTTCTAGTTTAACCATAGATTGGGTTTAGGTAGTTAGTGAGTAGAAGTAGATCAAACGCTTGTAATCCCCTTGCTCCGTGGATTGACAAGATCCTAGGGAATCCTGTGACGAAAAAGGTGTAGGTTCATACGCTTGCAGATCGTAGGTGGATACGTCTTTTATCTGTCAATAGTAGGAATGGTGGATCCTAGAGGCGACGAGAAGATGGTTCCGCCACCACCTCCCAGCTACAAGAAGCTATGACAGCTCATCAAGGTCAGTTCCTTGGTTGAGCCACTATATTTTCCACTATCATCTTATGGATTTCTAGATTTGGTGATCTAATGGATTGATAAGGATATACACTAGAATCAGATTTGGTCGTACCCTCATATTTGCACTTCAATTGGTGTTACAAGTTGATAGGCTATAGACAATTCATAGGTGTTAGATTCAGTTAGTTTTTAGTTTGCATCGTTTGATGGATTGGCAGGTTCATGTATTTTACTAGCTTCTAGATGTTCTTAAAACCACTAAAGCGGTTCTGCGGGAGGAGAAGAGACACCCCCAAGAACAACAAGGCAAAGAACTCATGGTGCAGCAAGAGGATGTAAAATACAAGGAGTGTGTCTGGAAATTTTAGGAGATTTCTGACCAATTGTTACATGAACAATTGCAACAGACCAACAAATACAAGGAGATGTGTGCCCATATGTTATGACAGGAGTCAAAAGGCTTGGTGCTGGACTAGATGGCAAAACCTGAAGAGGAGGCAAGGTCATGGAAGGAAGAATACACAAAGGGTAACATCAAGATAAAAGCAACTACCAATAAGCTGGAAAACGTGAAGGGAAAGCTGAAACATGCCATCAATGCGATGGAAGTGCATAAGCAATCGGTTGAGTAGCTAGTATCAAGATTAAGAAGGAGAAGCAAATGATACAACAGAGTGTTATCCAAATGGAGAAGGAGAAGCAACAAATACCGCGGGACATAGATAAAAATAGGTAGTGCTTGATTATTATGAAACTTGTTCCTTGTTGATGTAATTACTAGTTATTGCTCGTGTGCACTTTATAGTGATGAACTACCATGACACGTACTGTTATGAAACTTGTTGCTGCTTATGTTTTTTAGATCAGCAAAGCAAAAAAGGGATCAACAATGGGTAGGATCCTCGGAAGCTATTATGAATCTTGAAGCTACTGCCATTGAACTGCAGAAGGCGAAGGGACAGCTATAGGATCGAGTTATGGAAGGAAAATCAGTGCCTACAGATGTAAATTAATGTTTAGTTCTTATCATTATGCTTTCAAATGGGTGGTTATGATTATTGTGAAAATTGTAATGATGAGCGTCCTATGATCTTTGCTACTAGGTGTTGTGAATTTTGTGGTCATTTATTGAGAAACTTGTTGCTACTTGGTGTTGCGAACTTGATGCTACCGGATCATAATATGATGTTTGTTTCTCGGCGGAAGAAAAAGGCCATTTCTGTTGATGTTTTGCTAGAAGGACCTTCCTGAGTAATGACCGTGTAACTTGTGACAAGACCTTGAAGCCCGGTACAAGTCATGCAATGAAGCAAACATGACTCCAAGAAGCCCAGGGACCAAACCCGAGAAGATGACAAACTCCGAGGACCCAGTCAGAAAAGTGCCGAATCTTGCGGGACAAGGTGCTTCATCCAATTCGGAGAGAAACTAACGACAAGGGTCCACATGCAGAACGGGGAAGGATCTAGAAGACTCGGGAACCGACACCGGGTGAAGGAGGCGGCTAACTAGGCCGAAGTGGCCCAGGCCGGTCGGCCCAGTCCATTCTGGGGCCCAGTCAGCCCCCCTTTGACCTGGCCACCATTCTAACTATTTATAGCCTCGAGGCCAAGAGCCACAAATGAATTCATTCATCATCAGCCGCCGAGGAGCAGAGAATATAGGGACACCACCTCGGAGAGGAGAGGGTCGAGCTAGTTGACTAGGGTCTCCCTAGCCGACGTGGGAACCTTGCAAGGAAGACCACGTTGGAATTCCCGGAGCTACAGGAAAGATCAAGGTAGGATCCTAGTGGTGATCTTGATTCATGTATCATGTACTATGTTGAATTATCAAGTTGCAATCCGATTTCTAGCGACCAAGTGTTTCTCCTACGTCTTTGATTTCGATCGGCTTTTCTTATCATAAGATCTATTCTCGAGACAAATCACTGAGGATGTTCTTGTAGCCGTGGTGGCTAGAGGTGCATGCCTAACCTTCCAAAAGATTTCAACTTGTCCTTGGACTCACCCTAGACTAACCAGCACGAATAGGGGTGCGTTGTGACAGAACGGTGGCTCCAAAAGGTGGGCGTTTTCTGAGTTGGACGGGAAACCATGGTTTGAAGAGGCTTTTAATGAGATTGAACTTGTTACTTCTTCTTTGCTCGGAACTTCAACAAAGGCTTGATCCAATCTCTCTAGATTGGTTTAGCTATCCCCCTCTATCTCTTGCTAACTCTAGTCTTTAATAGATTAGATTCGTTTTCGAGATGTTCTTTAAGATTAGATGCATAGGTTTCACCTCTTGAAGATCGAAGTTTCTTGGCTTTAATAGATCAACTCTTGTGTCACACATTGTTCCACGGATTTTCGATACGTTGGGTTCACCACTCGAGCGATGGAGGGTCCCTTGACTACGACGGGAGACTTGTCCACTTGCAAGTCTACTTCAAGTTTAATATGATTATACACCGTCAACAGGCCAACAGCTAAATCTCCAACCGCATACCCTATAAGGGGCTCGCCAGGACGCTCTTGTGGGTCGTTGTGGCAAATATCTAGCCTACAGGCATTGGTGTGTAGATCTACAACCCGCGGTGGGAATGGCACATCATCACATCAAAGGGAGTAGAGTGAGCTACAATCAGGTTGATACCCTGTTTTGTGCCTCTGCTTTCCACCATTTGTCAGAGGGTTATGGCTGGGGCCACAAGATGAAGAAGAGGGTTATGGCTCTACTAGTGCACAACGAGACCAGGTGGGTGGGGCTTAGCGCCGAGGCAGAGCGCCAAGGACATCCAAAAAGTGGCCAAGTGACACATTGATAGTCACTGAGGTCGACATAGAGGGGATGCCAGTACCATTAACTCAAAATTGCAGGTTCAGGGCGCTTGAGGGGCTCGCTGCTAGACAGAAGATACCTTTGCACTTGCCAGAATTCAAAGAACTAAGCAATGATGAAATGTGAGACTTGTTTGATAAGCATGTGCATAAACACTTGAAGTTCCAGGAAGACGCGAAACCGCAGGCATTCAAGCTTTTCTGGAAGACGACAGCTAAGGCATGGAGACAATTCAGATTTCAGCTTAGGCGAGATTTTATCAGAAAAGGACTTGCGCCATTAACAAGGCACCCGTTTATTGTCTCGGAACAGTGGAAGGAGTTCGTGAAACAGGAGGAAACCGAGCAAGCCTCATCTATTAGTGTCAAGTTCAAAGAACTCCGTAGCCGGAACAGAAGCGAGCACAACATGGGTTTAGCTAGTTATACTCTGAAACTAGAAAAATGGAGGAAGAGGACAGACAATTAGCTGCAGCTGGTATCCCCAACCCATATGACACCTACCCTGACGATCGTTCCAATAATTGGCTGCGAGCAAGGAATAGGCTAGTGATTAAAGATCGTGTTGCTTTGATAGTGTTCAACAAAGAGGCAGAAAAATTGGCTGTAGACATCAAGGATGTGCAGAATCTTCAGGAATGGCAGGGCAGAGGGAGTATGATGTGCTAATTTAGTACTTGGGCCGCCCTGAACAACCAGGTCATGTGCGTGGTGTCTCCAGCTACTAGGGATTGAAGTATGCATGGCCTCAGCACGCTTCCATGTACAGGAAGAGGAAGAGGACAAAGACCGATGCATTAGTTGATATGGAAAAGATAAAGGAACATATCAAGTAAAAACTGGTGAGTGAGATGCAGATGCAGAACATACAGATGCAGAGGTGGTGTTGTCACCAGTGTCCAATCGTGCAAGCCCTTCACCCGCCACATTGAGGAGCTGCTGTGCGTCCATAGATAATGTAGGTTTGATCGATGGCACTACAGAGTAGGGGACGGAGGTGCGCTGTGACGATCGTACACATGAAGACCTTATAGGCATGTTAACTGAACCTACACAATGTGGCCTATGGATCACGTGGTGGGGTCTTCAATGTGAGGCTGCAATTGGTCTTGTTCATCCAGAGTAGACTACGCTACAAACATTCCCGATTCATGAAGACTGTGTCGTAGTTGAAGTGCTCACTATATATACTATCTTTGCAAATGAACAAGTGGAACACCCTCATAATGATGAGGTGATCAAACTCAGACAAGCTGAAAGACAAAGGTTACAGTGGAGAATGTGTCGGACTGACATCAAAGGAGCACCAACATGTAAATCTCATTCACAGGCTATGGTATAGATTCCTTGTAGTTCACAAAGTATGGTACAATTTCCTTCCTCACATGGTTCCCCACATCCTCCTCCTCCTCCTCAATCCCCACATCCGCAAGACGTTCCATTCGGACCTCCTCCTCGTCCTGAAAAACTTGCATCCCCACCTCCGTGTCATCCTGAAAACACAGAAAAACTTGCATCCCCACATCCGCAAGATACACCAAATATTCCATGCCCACATACTACTAGTCCTGAAAAACAGAAAAACTTGCATCCCACATGAGCAAGAGACACCAAATATTCCATCCCCACCACCACCTCCTCGTCCTCCTCCTCCTTCTCCTCCTCATGAAACAACAAAACCTACACCCCCAAATGAAAGTGCTCAAAACAATCATGCCAAAGTAGGTACATCTGGGCCTAATATCTCTGTAATAGCTCCTGGTGAGACACCACTGTTACTAGTAAACCAGAGTGATGGCTGGTGCTGATAAATCTGTCGACAACATTTTCAAGAAAACTGTAGGTACATCGGGGCCCAATACCTCTGTAATATCTCCTTGTGAGACACCACTAGGCAAGATGAATGATCGATTAGGTGACCAGAGGTGGGAGGAGTGAATGGGAACCAATAAAAAATCTTCTCAAAGGATGAACTTAGCCTATGCCCCAAATTCACAACCGAGGATTCCCACACGAGTTTGCCAAGGTCGCGTGGTCACAACAGACCTACCAACCCTAGGATTAGACCCCAACTCAAAGTAACACGGAAGCGCAATCAAGAAGCAAAGGAGTTAGGCAATCTGCACAGCCTGGGCGGACCGTCTGAAAAAGCCACACGAACTTCCAGTACTTCACCTTGAATAATGGACCGTCCGCGCCTACCCGCAGACCGTCCGCGCGGATAAGACCGTCCGCACTCACCTCGCGGACCGTCCGGCAAACTTCTAGTGACCAAAAGTGCTGGACAAAACAGATCGAAACACGAGCACGCAAGAACACGCGACGAACTCGAAGAACTTCTGGCTGAAAGCCTCCTCGTGGACCGTCCACCAGGGACATGCAGACCGTTCGTGTGGTGCGCAGACAGCAGCCTGAGCTTTAATCTGCGAAGTCAACCTCTTCTACCCATCCATGGATCTCCCAAATGGTTTGAGCTCTTGAGGAAAGTTTTGGGGGAGATGTGAAGCGTCCCTAGGAGATGCTATACCCCAAAACTTGAGACCTCAAACAAACTAAATCGTCAAGAATAAAATCGCAACCGAGCTCTACCAAAAAGCTAGGGTTCCAACCGAAATCCTTCAATCAGAGGCCAAATCCGGAGACTGGGGGCTCAAGATCAAGCCCAAAGATGCACAAGACATCTATCCGTGATCCCCACCAAGAAATCCGAACCCAAACACCTCAGAATCGAAGGAACAAGGCGCGCACGAAAATCCAACACAAATAGCTTGAAAAAGACACAAAAATCACACAATCTACAAGAAGGAAATCAACGCAACCATGAATGCTTCCATAAACTCGGAGGATAGATTCTTTACAAGTTGGTGAAGAAAATCAACGCCTATGGAGCAAGGAAATGAGAAGCAATTTGGAAGGATGGTTTGCCCAGAAACCCTAGAGTTAATATATATGAGTCCCTATGGGTTGGGAAATGAACAAGCTACCCCTAGCACTTAATTTGTGATACAAACCCCTCAGGGGCAAATAGGTCATGTAGCACTCCTCTTCATCGCACGACCACACCTTTGCCGCAGTCTGCATCCTCCCGACCCAAGCCTTGCGATCCCGCCATGTGTCCACCGGCATCGAAGCTTCTTGACACGCCCGGATCCCGTCTCCGGCCGCCGAGCCTCCGGTCTTGGTTTTGTGGCTCAACCAAGTAACCTAATGTTTTTGTGGTCTACCACCGCAAACACCGCTTGAAGACTCTGGTCGTGAGCCGCTACCCTGCACCGGCTCCTGTTCACGACTTCGTCTTTCTTTTTTTGCCACCATGCGGCCCTCACTTGACCCCGTGTTGACGCTTAATAGTTGTATCAAAGTTCATTTGGACTTGCAAGCGGGCAAGTCCTCCGTCGTAGTCAAGGGACCCTTCTTCCATCAAGTGTGAACCAAAGGTATTGAATCCGTGGAACAATGTGTAACACCAGATCCAATCTAGTAAGCGGAAAACAGCTTGATCTTGTAATGGGGGGTTCATCTAATCTATGGAAACACCAAGAAAACCAATCTAATCTAAGAAACACCAGAGGTAGCAAGAGAGGGAGAGGGGTAGGTAAAACCAATCTAGAGAGATTGGATTGAGCACTTGTTGAAGTTACAAGCGTAGATGAACAAAGCAAATCGAATCTCATAACTAGCCTCTTTAAATCGTGGCTTCCGTTCCAACTCTGAAGACGCCCGCCTTTTGGAGCCACCGTTCTATCACAACGCACCCCTATTCATTCGGTTTAGCCTAGGGCGAGTCCAAATGACAAGATGAAAATGCTCGGTAGGTCGGGTATGCACCTCTAGCCACCATGGCTACAAGAACATCCTACGCAATCTATCTGGAATAGATCAGAGAAGAAGAATACCCAAGTGAAGACAAAGTCGTAGTGAATGCACTTGATGGCAAGAAATCAGATTCAAACATGCAAATTCAACATGAGAGTATAATACATGGACAAGATCACCATTTGGATCCAACCTTGACCTTGATCTTAGCTCCAGAAACTCCGACATGATCTTCCATGGAAGGTTCCCATGTCCGCTAGGGGAACCCTAGTCAACCATCTCGACCCTCTCCTCTCCGGAACGGTGCCCCTCCCTTCTCCGCTCCTCGGCGGCGGATGACGAATGTATTTCTTCGTGGCTCTTGGCGACGAGGCTATAAATAGTTCGAAGGGCGGCTAGGTCAAAGGGGGCGTCGTACCGGGCCCAAAATGGGCTGGGCCGGTCGGCCCAGGCTAGCTGGCCCAGGCCCGTTGTTGACGGTGAAATTCCGTCAACCTAGCCATGAGTTTAGCTTCGGTGTTGGCATGACTCTTATATCTTATCCATTGGTACTAACCCCATGGTATAACAAGTTCACTCGTTCATGTCGGTTTTGGAGTTTAGTGTTTATGCAGGGTTTTAGTGTTGAAAGCGTGACCTCCGGGATAAGTTCACTAAGCACCTCATGACAAGACCTTGAAGTCGGTACAAGTTAAGCAATGAAGTGAACATGACTCCAAGAGCCCAAGGACCAAGCCCGAGAAGACGACAAACTCCAAGGACCTAGCCAAAAAAGTGTTGAATCTTGCGAGACAAGGAGCTTCGTTCAATTCGGAGAGAAACTGACGACAAGGGCCCACATGCAAAAGGGGGAAGGATCTAGAAGACTCGGGAAGCAACACCGGGTGAAGGATGCAACGAACTGGGCCGAAATGGGCCCAGGCCGGCCGGCCTAGCCCGTTTCAAGGCCCAGTCGGTCCCCCCTTGGACCTAGATGCCTCTCGGGCTATTTATAGCCCCCTGAACGAGAACCACGCATCAATCAATACGTCATCCGCCACTGAGGAGCAGAGAAGCTTGAGGGACACCATCTCGGAGATGAGGGTCGTGCTAGTTGTCTAGGGTCTCCCTATCCGACGTGGGAACCTTGCATGGAAGACCACGTCAGAGCTCCGGAGCAAGGATTAAGATCGAGGTAGGATCTCGGTGGTGATCTTGTTCAAGTAATCATTCATGGTGAAGTCTTTAAGTGAATCCGATTTCTAGCAATCAAGTGCCTTCTCGATGATTTTATTTTCTTCTTGGTTTTGCTTCTTCCCCAATCTAGTCTATAGCTAGATTGCATAGAGTTCTCTTGTAGCCGCGGTGGCTAGAGGTGCATACCAGACCGACCAAGTGATTTCAACTTGTTCTTATAGAACTCGCCCTAGACTACCTGCATGAATAGGAGTACGTTGGGACAGAACGGGGGCTTTGAAAGACGGTCGTTTTCTGAATCGGATCGGAGGCCACGATTTAAAGAAGCTTTTAATGAGATTTGCTTTTCTATCTTCATCTATCTCGTTTGGAGCT
Source organism: Cenchrus americanus (assembly GCA_947561735.1). Taxonomy (NCBI): domain Eukaryota; kingdom Viridiplantae; phylum Streptophyta; class Magnoliopsida; order Poales; family Poaceae; genus Cenchrus; species Cenchrus americanus. The sequence goes on from OX387240.1 coordinate 143,326,212, forward strand.
ACAACATAAGCATGATCTAGACTCTCTAGATCGGTTATCTCTTGCTTTATCTTGCTACCTCTTTAGTAGATTAGATTAGATGTGTTTACTTGATGATATCTTAGATTATATGCAATTTGGTTCTTCAATAGATAGCTTTCCTTGCTATATTAGATTGAATCCTTGCGTCGCACATTGTTCCACGGATTCGATACATTGGGTTCACCACTCGAGGGAAGAAGGGTTCCTTGACTACGACGGTGGATTTGTCCGCTTGCAAATCCATTTGAACTTTGATACGATAATCTACCGTCAACAAGCCCCTTTTTGTGGCGCCGTTGCCGGGGAACAAGCAATCAAGATCCAATCTATTATGACTTATTTTTCAGTTTTTCTTTTGCTTTTCTTTTGCATCTCTTAACTTTGATCATCCTCAAAAAGAAAAAAAAATCAATCTTTTGATTAACCCTAATTTTTCTTTTGTTAGATTTTTGTTTTTGCTAACCCTAATCGGAGATGGTTGGCCACCTCTCCAAGAAACCCAAACTTTCTTTTGTGGATGATCCAGGAAAACTTTACAGGCAAAGGAGACAGGCAACACAAGCTAAAGGATTGGAAACCCTAGATCCAAAAGCCAAAGTTGAAGGACTGTCGGAATCTCTAAGGGAATCACCACCTCCAAGTCCAAAGGGAGATCAACCTCAACCGCCACCCATGGGAGAACAACCACAACCAGAGCGCAAGATCGAGCTATGCACCCCAGACATCGTTGATCTACCTCAACTATCTGCATGACGGTTGTGGGAGCTTTAGAGTGTTTCAATGAATACATACGAGCCGGATTCCTTGAGTGGCATATCGGTTTACTCAAAAGGAGGGTGGAGAAGATGGAGATAGAGAAAGAAGCTCAACACCTAAAGGCTGCCAAGGCAAGATCCACATGCGAGGAGCGTGAGGAGTACGACCATGTCCAAGGTAAACCCCGATTTAATGCAAGTTCGTCCATCCAAGATTTGGTTCCTTTTTGTACACAATTCAAGAACATCATGGACGAGCAAGCTAAGATCAACAAGGACGTAGTCACTAAGTTTGAGGCTATGGAGAAAATATTGAAGAATTTAGATGGAAAGGTGATGGAGGTAAGAAACTCTATACGTGAAGTGTTCATCATGATGAAGATGCTAGAGACGCAAGTGGGACAGCTTGTCGGGCACCCAATAGGTAGCAAAGGAGAATATCCGAGACAATCTCAAGGTCCCGAGACGGTGAAGGCTACTCAAACTCATTCGGGAAAGATGGAGGATCACACTAAGGAGACCAGAAAAACACGACCGAAGGACCGGAGTTTGAGATGCCAAGCCACGACATGAAGGAAGTTGTTGCATCCGTCAAGACCAAAGGACAAAGCCAGCCTGTGAAGACCAAAAATATGACGAAGCCGAAGAATAAGCCCTTGCTCAAGATGGTGCGGAAGTGGTTACCCAAGATTGCAACACCCGCAAAGAGCATTGATCCGAAGTAATCAAGTGAAGAAGTCTAGCCATGGACTATAAACGAAGCGCTAGGCGGGAGGCAACCCGTTTCGTTGAATCAAGAATAAGCTACCGGGAGGACAACCTGATTCCAGGTTTTTCGCGTATTTTCAATTAATTTAGTTTTGAATTTTACTATGCAAGACAAAAGACTTAGAATGATTGAATAACATTAGAGACATAATTCTTGGTCGAATATTTTGTTTTGATCATAAACCCTTTACATGAATCATCCTACATGTTTGTTTGCTTCTTTTCGAGAAACCACAACCAAAAAAAATTTCAGAACCTAACTCAACCATTCATCCTCTTTATGATGTTGTGGTTGCTTATTTTTCATGCTAAAAACACACGAGTAGAGCCACGACTTATATCTCGATGTTATTTAAATTTCAGCACATGGTAGGACTCGCGTGAACCTAGAAACTTGACTTTTGGTTGGTTAAAACAAAAAAATCTATATCCTTGGTTTCTCTAATATTAGAATTTTTTCTAAACCTCATTTAATTTTATTTCATTCAAAATCTCTCTCATCTAACCAAAATTAGAACCTAAACCTATGCCCCCATGATCAAGCCGGGAAAAGCTTGATCTCAACTAATGGAAGCAAATGATACCGGTAAGACCAAAATAAAAGTAGTCGAAAATATTTTTTGACTTACATTTGTTTTTAATGATTTAAAAACTCCTCTAAATTTGTATTTAAACTCATTAATAGCTCTGATTTTTATTTTTTATTTTTGAAATTAGAGGAGTGCTTAGCATTAAAACATGCTTAGAGGGAGGCAATCTAGTTAACCTAACCATGCATGCACCATGATACATCATGGGATGCCCCTCCAACATATTTTATCAAACCACATGCAAAGTACAAGCATGGGGGGCAGCCAAAGCTTTGTTTGCAGGAATATCATGGATGCATGTGAGGCAAGGGAGCATGGGAGTGACTCAAAGCGAAAACATCAAGTGGAAGGAGCAATAATGCAAGCAAAGGAGTGGACGAGAGCGTTTGGAAGGTGCACGCGGTCACGAAGCAACAAAGCAAGCATGAGTGCGCTAGAGAAGAACCGAGCCAAGAGGAGGAGAGAGGTAAGTCTCCCATCCAGCTCTTTGTTCGTGTGCTCTAGTTTGTAGTTCACAACCACCTTAGACTTAGCCATCCACCCTGCTTGTTTCGTGCAACAAATCACATTCTTAATCCACTCAAAGTCCAGACTCCAAAATAATATTTGTGTACCTTGTTACCGATTGAAAACCCCGGATATATATTTGTGAGGAGAGTGCTGCAACCATGGAAGAAAACTACAAGTCTTTTCACCCAGAAGAAGGGATCATCGTCATCCAAGACAACCTCTTCGAGGAGGCACTCGGTTTCCGAGTCTCCTCAGAGTATGGAGGAGGACATGGCACCACCGAGGAGTAACGATACTATTCTCTTCGGTGGCATGAGGGCCACTCGAAGCTCGTCTATGAGGTTCATCGAACCTCATGGATGTACGGAGGAGCCGCCCATCCGACCTCACCGCTCGACACGATCATCCGCTCCACCTCCACGCACTCCGTGGTGTTCCAATGGGTTTATCATCATGACGGAGGAGGAGGAAGAGAAGCTCGCTCGCCTTGAGTAGAGGCTTGTAGCGAACATCAACTTCATTGACTAAGCTCTCCACATATTGGGTTTTCATACGGAACACCGAGGTTGGGTGCAATTCTCCAACGGAGTGTCGGTAAACACCCACAAGGGATTCGCCTTGGAAATTCTCATGACCATGGCACCTATCCTTGATGAAGGAGTGCCGAGTCTCTCATTCTATTAGGAGGGAGTTGAACAAGTGGTTCCCTATGAGTATATTAAGGAACTGCTTGGTTTTCAAAAGGGAGCCCCGAAACAAGTGGATGTGCATGATGGCGCATGTCTTTTCTGCAATCATAAAATGACCAGCAGTGTTTGCAATGACACACAGAAAATAGTTGCAAACACATTGTGCATGCTGTTTTTTTGCAATCACAACGAACCAGCTATTGCAATCACACACTATTCAGGCTTATAATCATAAATCACCAAATAGCCAAGTAGCTTTAGCAACACAGACACAATCATGTTGCAACCACAGATAACTTCTCATTGCAATCACACACGCAAAATAGTTGCAAACACACACTGTTCAGGTTTGCAATCATAAATAACCAAATAACCAAGTACCTCACAGATACAGTCATGTTGCAACCACAGATAACTTCGGGTTCCAATCACACACACACACAAAATAGTTGCAAAACAAAACAATGTGCATGCTCTTTTTTTCATAAAATAACCAGCAGTGTTTGCAATGACACACACAAAATAGTTGCAAACACACACTGTTCAGGTTTTTTTGCAATCACAACGAACCTGCTGTTGCAATCGCACACTATTCAGTCTTGCAATCAGAAATAACCAAATAACCAAGTAGCTTTAACCACACAGACACAGTCACGGTGCAACCACAGATAACCAGCATTGTTTGCAATGACACACACAAAATAGTTGCAAACACACACTATTCATGCTTTTTTTCTGCAATCATAAAATAACCAGCAGTGTTTGCAATGATACACACATAATGATTAGTTGCAATCACACAAAAAAATGCTGACATATGACTTACATGTTTTGGATATCCTTCTCTATGAATGGTCAGTTTTGACGCCCTCCATACAACTCTGACATGATATTCATAGCAGCCTGGTTTCGCACGCCACTTCTTAACATGATTGCAAACAAGTCATCCATAGCCTCTTCCTTCTGTTTATGAGCATGTATATATCCAACCATCCTGGCTGACGGCTGAAGTTTATGGTTGTGTGCTTCCCAGATTCTGTCGAAGTACCAGATTTTGCGTTTTTTGTCCTCCTTCACCTTAGCATATGCTGGGCAACCAATTCTCATCGATCTTTTATCAATCTGTGGTTCCTCATTTTCTTTGCCTGGCTTCATAAAACCCTAATTGTTGCAAACCCAGTGTTTAGTCTCTTTACTGGTCCTCATGGTTCTCACACTGAATCCAGCCATTTTTGCATAATCAAGGTAAAATTGGTGTGCTGCTTCCATTGAATCAAACTGCTGCCGCGCCCTCGGGACAAACACAACAAGCATGTTTGCATCTAGTGGGAGAAAATAATCAACCATAAGTTGTTTGCAACTACTGTTTTTTAAATCAAAAATTGAAAACCAAGTTGCAACCAACAGGAGCTTTTTTGCGTGCAATCAACATCAATCAAACATTGTTTTTTGCAAACTAGAACAATATGTATTGTTTTTTTTTGCAATCCACACGACAATGATTTTTTTGCAATTTACACGAACTTCTTGTTGCAACTAGATAGCATCACACGTTGCAAACCAGCACAACAAAATAATTCCAGATTTAGCCTACACAAGAGACTATGATTTTTTTACAATGCACACGGAAGTCTTGTTGCAACTAGAGGGCACCCTATGTTGCAAACTAGTGCGACAAAAATTTCCAGTATCAATCTACCAGATAATGAAGTTTTTTTTTGCAATCACACACGAGCCATTGGTTGCAACCATAACAACAACCCACGTTTGCAAACTTGCGCAACAGAAACTTTTTAGCAATCTACCAAAACACTGACAATGAAGCCGAGAATCATCATGGATCTAGGGGGGTTGCAACTAGAAGTTGCAAACCAATAGCAACTAAATAGCAGAAACGAGCATAACGTTTTGTGTGTGATTTTTTTGTTACCAGGATGAACATCTCTGTCGGATCAGGCGTGATCATTGAGCCAGGCGTAATTGATGGCGGAGGCATCAGCAACATCGCGTGATGCAAGGAATCACCCGATCTGAGGTTGCTACGCGCCCCTACTGTAGGCGTGACTGACACAGGAGCTGCCGCCGACGCAGATGCAATCGGCGACGGTGCCGACGATATCGGTCGAGCCCAGTCGTCGCAACAACCGCCATCTGCACTGAAATGACGGGCTACCCTGTCTGAGGTGATTCCAGGCGCGGAAGTGACGACGGAGCCATGGGTTTAGGCGAGGAGAGGCTAGGCAACCCGAGGCGTGGAGGCGACGGCGGAGCCATGGGTTTTGCAGGGGAGGGGGGAGCGCCTAGCCCGACATTGATTTTCTAAGGGAGGGGGTCTGACTTGCGAGAGAGGTTGATGAGGATCGAGGCGGGGGAGGGGGATGGTCGGAGGTGGGGAAGTGCGCTCGGTGGGGTCTACTGGTCGGACCCGGTCGGGTCGGGGGAAGCTGGGCTCGGTGGGGGGGTCTGTGCATCGGCGAACTAAAATGGGTCTGTTATGTATGTATGTATGTATGTATGTATGTATGTATGTATGTATGTATGTATGTATGTATGTATGTATGTATGTATGTATGTATGTATGTATGTATGTATGTATGTATGTATGTATGTATGTATGTATGTATGTATGTATGTATGTATGTATGTATGTATGTATGTATGTATAGATATAGATATAGATATAGATATAGATATAGATATAGATATAGATATAGACATAGATATAGACATAGACATAGATATAGACATAGACATAGATATAGACATAGATATAGATATAGATATAGATATAGATATAGATATAGATATAGACACACAGCGGCTAGACAGAATAACAGGCGTCAGCATCAGTTCTCATAGACCAACAATTTCCTAGCTGCATGAGCTTCCATCACATAGAAATAGAAGATCAGCAACCGGAAGCAAGTAACCCACTTAACCATCGGCTAACAACACTACTGCTGCTACCGCGGCTACTATTATCATTCAATGCCGATGCAAGGGTGCTGGGGACACCAGCCCTTATTGTTAAGAAATGATTAGTGGTGATCATTAGCCTAATTTTGTAATTAACATAATCATTAGTGTGTAATTAGGGAAAGGCACCTGCACACCGTACGAGTGTGTCTCCGGTACAGGTGCCTATCCATCCCGAAAGGGTGCCTGCGTGCCCCTTCCCTGTACATAAATAGTGGGGTCCACCCTCACTCAATCAATCAATCAATCACATCATTTGTTTAAACATGTTATCAGCACGCTCTCCTGAGCACTCACACAACAGAAGCCAGAAGGCCACACCGCCGGCAACAACGCCAGAATCCCTCCCAGGATTATCCTACGGGAACAATCGAAATGGAGGAAGAACTTTATTTGGTGGATAGTTGCACAACTAACACCATACTCAAAGAACCTAAATATTTCCAAACTCTCAAAAAGAGTAAAGGAAATGTCACAACCATCGCGGGCTGCGATGCTATAATTGTTGGTTTAGGACGAGCCACAATAGTTCTCCCTATGGGTACTCAAATAGTAATTGAGGATGCACTCCTTTATCCCGATTCAACTCGTACCTTATTAAGTTACAAAGATATCCATCGCAATGGTTTCCATGTGGAAACAAACAGTGACAATAAAAATGAATATCTATTCATCACTAAACCTGACGAATATAACAAGCGACTGCTTGAGAAAATTCCTTCACTATCATCAGGATTGTATTACACATACATCAAACCCGTACAACATGTTGCATACAAGGTAATTTTTCAAAATCTTGATCTCTTCAAGATTTGGCATGATCGCCTTGGTCATCCCGGCATAGGGATGATGAAAAAATTAATAGGTCACAAGTTAAATACTTCAAAATTTCCCAAGCTAGCAGACTTTGTGTGCACCGCATGTGCCACGGGAAAATTAATTTTAAGACCCTCTAATCTTAAAATAAAGGCTGAACCACTACATTTTCCTGAACGCATTCAAGGAGATATTTGTGGTCCTATACATGCATCAACTGGACCATTTAGGTACTTTATGGTACTTATTGATGCATCTACTAGATGGTCCCATGTATGTTTATCATCCACAAGGAACCATGCTTTTGCAAGGTTCATTGCTCAAATTATCAAATTAAGAGCACATCATCACGAATGTGCTATGAAAACAATCAGGATGGATAATGCCGCTGAATTTACTTCGCATACCTTCAATGACTATTGTATGGCTCTAGGCATAAATGTGGAACATTATGTTCCATATGTACATACACAAAATGGATTAGCCGAATCTATTATCAAGAGAATAAAGTTAATTGCTAGACCATTACTACGGAATTGCAACCTACCAACATCATGTTGGGGTCATGCGGTATTACACGCAGCTGATTTGATTCAAATAAGACCTACTCCATACAACACGGTTTCCCCGTTGCAGTTAGTACGTGGAAATCAACCATGTATTTCCCATCTGCGAAAATTCGGTTGCACTGTATACGTACGGATATCACCACCTTAGTGTACATCAATGGGCCCCCATAGGAAATTGGGGATATATGTAGGGTACATATCACCGTTAATCATTAAGTACCTCGAACCCCTTACAGGGGATTTATTTACTGCCCGGTATGCTGATTGCATCTTCGATGAGGACAATTTCCTGGCATTAGCGGGAGACAAGTACCAAACAGAATGCCAGGAAATAAATTGGAATACCACTGGTATCTAGTCCTATGATCCACGTACTATAGAATCTGAACGTGAAGTTCAGAAAATTATCAATTTGCAAAACATTGTGAATACTCTGCCAGAAGCATTTACTGATTTTAAGGGTGTCACAAAATCACATAATCTGGCTGCAAATGTACCGAAAAGAGTAGAAATTCCTACTCAAGAACTCCCAAATCAAAATAAGAGGGGGACAGGTACTTCAACAAAGGATAAGGCTATACAAAAGCCTGTGTGGGAAACTAGGAAGGTCACTTCCACAACAGTAAATGCAGATCAACATCAAGTTGACAGACACCAATTGGATATTATAAATCTAGACAATATGGATATTCAATAGATACATCACATACCTAGCACAAGTGCACCAAATAATATAAGTGCTAGGACATCGGAAGACCCAAAATCTATCGTTGTGGGAAATCATGATGAGTCGCAAGGGGTACAAGAAATTTCCATTAATTATATTGATTCTGGAGAATCATACAATAGAAAGACTACAAATGTTGACATTTACTTTGCCACTAAGATTGCAAGTGAACTTCGCATTGATCCAGAACCTAAGTCCATGGTAGAGTGCATCAAGCGCTCCGACTGGCTCAAATGGAAGGAAGCAATCAAGGCGAATTAGACTCGCTCAAGAAACGAGAGGTATTCTCCGCAGTGATGCCTACTCCTCATCATATTTTTTGTGGGATCAAAACGTATTTTCGTTCATAAAAGGAATGAAAACAACGAGGTGGTGAGATACAAAGTGAGACTTGTAGCACAAGGGTTCACGCGGAAACCCGGCATCAATTTCGATGAAACATATTCTCCAGTTATGAGTGGTATAACATTCCGATATCTAATATCATTGGCAGCACAAAAAGGTCTATCGATGCATCTCATGGATGCAGTGACAACATATCTATATGCGGTGACAAAAAGGTCTATCGATGCACAAAAAGTTCGGAAGGAATTGATATCCCGAACAAGAATCATTCACGCAACAAGTATTGTGTAAAACTTCAAAAGTCATTATACGGCTTAAAACAGTTGGGAAGAATGTGGTACAACCGACTAAAGGAATTCCTTCTTCAGAAGGGCTTTTCCAACAAAGATGATTGCGCATGTGTATTCATCAAGAAATCCTCAACTGGATTTTGTATTATATCTATATATGTTGATGACCTCAATATCATTGGAACTCAACAAGATATAGATGAAACACGCAACCATCTTAAGGCGGAATTTGAAATGAAAGATTTGGGTAAAACCAAATTTTGCTTAGGTTTACAACTTGAGCGTCCCCCAACAGGGACTTTAGTACACCAGTCTGCTTATATCCAAAACATTCTACAGAAATTCAATATGGATAAATCATATCCATCCAAAACACCTATGTTGTACGCTCTCTTGAAATTGATAAAGATCAATTCAGACCCAAAGGTGAAAATGAAGAGGTATTGGGACCAGAAGTTCCATATCTCAGTGCCATTGGAGCTTTGATGTATATTGCAAATTGCACGAGTCCTAACGTTGCATTTGCAGTAAACTTGCTAGCTAGGTATAGCGCTGCTCCAACACAACGCCATTGGGCGGGAGTTAAGAATATCTTCAGATATCTCATTGGCGCAATAGATCTTGGCTTATTTTACAAAATTAACCAAGATAAAACATTAGTTGGATACTCAGATGTTGGCTATTTATCTGATCCCCATGAAGCCAGATCTCAGACAGGTTTTGTGTTCTTACATGGTGGAACGACTATTTCATGAAGTCATCAAAATAGACTCTAATAACCACATCCACAAACCATTCTGAAATAATTGCATTATTTGAAGCATCACGGTAATGTGTATGGCTTCGCAGAATGATTAAGCACATACAACAATCATGTGGTATAAGTTCAATCATGAACCCTACCATAATGTATGAAGATAATGCTTCTTGTATTGCACAAATGAGAGCAGGTTATATTAAGAGCAATCTTACAAAACATGTGGCTCCTAAATTATTCTATCCTCGTCAACTACAGAAGGTAGGAGAGACAGAAATCTTGCAAACTAAATCTTGTGATGATCTTGCAGGTTTATTCACAAAATCATTACCAACATCATTCTTCCAGAAATATGTTTTTGGGATTGATATGAGACAACTCAAATATTTGCAAGAATCGGGGGGAGACACTCTTTGATATAACCTATATAAATAATAATCTGATAAGTGTACTTTTTTTCCTATATGAGTTTTTGCTAACAAGGTTTCTCATAAAAGGTTTTAACGAGGGAACAACAATACAAGACCATATCTTATATCACCTAATTTTTACATTAAGGTTTTAAAGGTGATATACAAGACATATTCTATGTCATATCTTCCGTTTTCTCTATAAGAGTTTTTAAGAAGATATAAACCCTTCTCATATTTTTCTATTAAGTTTTGGAGAAGGATATTCAAATATGATCCTCATATCATTATTCTTATTGATGAGTTTTCCTTTACCAAAGGTTTTTCTCATACAAGTATTTAATAAGATAATAATACCATATCATTTCTCCTAATATTTTTCCACTAGGTTTAAAGGAGTTTTAGTGGCATATAGATACAGATTGGTTTCTCCTCAAGATTTTCCCATAGGGTTTTTGGAGGAGTTTTACAATATAATATCCAAGGAAGATTAAAGTCAAATTACATCAAGATCTCATGAAGCTATTGATCAAGGGGGTGTTAAGAAATAATTAGTGGCGATCATTAACCTAATTATGTAATTAACATAATCATTAGTGTGTAATTAGGGAAAGGTACTGCACACCGTACGGGTGTGTCTCTCCCATACAGGTGCCTATCCATCCCGAAAGGGTGCCTGCGTGCCCCTTCCCTGTACATAAATAGTGGGGTCCTCCCCCACTCAATCAATCAATCGCATCATTTGTTTCAACACTGATTAAGCTCTGAAGAGGAATGTTCAACATCTGAAATTAAGAGCAGAATCTGATATTTATAAACGTACCAATAAATGTGTGCCTTGCTCTTGAGTTCCGCCGGCCAAAATAAAGACTGTATGCATCAGCTGATTAATCGTTGGTTCTAGAAGAAATAATTTATATGGAGCAGCTGGTCGAAGAACTGCTAAGTGATGTATCGGTTTTGAAGAGTTAAGTTTACCTCAAGCTAATATGGTTCTACCACCAAAGCTGATGGACATATTTATGAGTCAAACTTAGTCTTGGCTACATACATTTTTTTCTGTGGCCGAAGATTCACTACCAGCGGGAATGAAACCAAGTATTGGCGTGTTACTCGATATATACCCTATTGCTTTGCATCAGTATTTCATTAAAAATAAGAGCGCCGCTCGTCAGCGATTGTCGTTGTGTTCTATCAAGTACATAAGCAGCCAATGGATGAAGGAGATCAAGAACAGGTGATGGAGTGACTGATTTATTTCCATTGGCTAATAAAATTATGGATGAGCTGGCAAGATGAAGGGATTGGTTGTCATGAAACACAAAGCGATCGAAATCACCAACATGATTGACGAAGTCCAGAAGCTCTCTGATAATGCAACGATGAGGATGAAATTGGCAGGTGAAGAAGCACGTGATTTAGCAAAGCCCATGGAATCTTGCTTGCATGGAGTACTAAATGAAATTTATTTGCAAAACCTTTTCACGTATGAGTGTAACTTTGCACGACGAATATAATAAACATAATTAAAGAGCACTACTATTGAAAGACTGATTAGGCGACCAGAGAGCGGGGCGTGAATGGGAGCCAATCAAAATTCTTCCCGAAGGTAGAGCTTGGCATGTGCCCCAAATTCACAACCAAGGATTCCTACACATGTTTGTCAAGGTCGCGTAGTCACAACGGACCAACCAACCCTAGGAGCAAACCCCAAACAATCCAAAAGCGAAAGCGAAACACAAGGAGCAAAGGACTTAGCAGCTCTGCGAGGCACCAGGTGGACGGTCCGCGGGTCACGGACGGACGGTCCGAAAAAGAAAGCCGACCCTCCAGTAGCGCACCTCGAATAACGGACGGTCCGCGCCCTATCCTCGGATGGTCCGCGAGCAACTGGTGCCGCGGGGACGGTCCGCGACGTCCAGGCGGACAGTCCGCCAAACTCCTCCCGGCCAGAAACAGCTGTCCAAACAGATCGAAATGAAGACCCTCAAGAACACGCGACGAACACGAATAATAGTAGGCCAACTGGCTCCACGCGGACTGTCCGCGCCTACTAGGCGGACTGTCCGCCAGGTGCGAACAGACGCGGGAACAGCAGACCGAGAGCAAGAACGCGAACTCCCCAACACCTATCCTTCCAAGGATCTCCCAAACGGCATAAGTTATTGAGGAAAGATTTGGGGAAGATGTGAAGCGTCCCTAAGGAATGTTGTGCCCCAAAACTTAGGTCCTCAAACGAACTAAATCGCCGGGAATCGACTCGAAACCGATCTCATCCAAAAACCTAAAGTACAACCGAAATCTTTCAATCGGAGGCCGAATTCGAAGTTTGGGGGGTCAAGATCAAGCACAAAGATGCATGAGGCAACTATCCATGATCCCCACCAACAAATTTGATTCAAACACCTCAGAATCGAAGGAACAAACCGCACACGAAAAACTGACAAAAATAGCTCAAAAAAACACAAAAATCCAACGAGCTACAAACCGGGAATCGACGCAACCATGAAAGCTTCCATTCACTCGGAGGTCAGATTCTTTACAAACGGAGGAAAAGTCTAACCCTATGGAGCAAGGAAATGAGAAGCAGTCTGGATGGATGGTTTGCCTGGAAAACCTAGAGCTAATGTATATGAGTCCCCTCCGGGCCAGGCAAAAGACCACACTACCCCTAGCACTTAAGTTGTGATACAACCCCTCAGGGGCAAATAGGCATGTAGCACTCTTCTTCATCGCACGGCCATGCCGTCGCCGTAGACCCCGTCCTCCCAACGCAGCCCCACGATCCCGCCACGCGTCCGCCGTCATCGAAGCTTCTCGGCGCGCCCGGATCCGGTCTCCGCCCGCCGAGCCTCCGGTCATGGTTTTGTGACTCGACCAAGTAACCCGACGGTTTTGTGGTGAACCGCCGCAAACCCCACGTGCAGACCTCGGTTGTGAGCCTCTAACATGCACCGGCTCTGGTCAACGACTTCGTCTTGCTTTTCTTGCCACCATGCAGCCCACACTTGACCCGTTGGACACCGGGTCACTCGAGTTAGGCCTACTGTCTCTCCACTTTTCGGAGGCCTCGCAAGGCGTAGACGTTTCACGCCCATTCTTCACCTGCACCAACGCAAATCAAACCGCAACCTGCACCTACAATACTCGGCGAAGAGTTAGTCCACACCACGTTGTCAATCACTCATCACAACCAGGATCGACCATCCACCGGTCCTCAGATGCTCCAGTCCTCAATCCCCCCCCCCCCCCCTTGATGAGTGCATTGACAACACACACAAGTAACCAATTCAGAGAGAAGTTGAAAAAGAAAAGAAACGAAATAAGAACTCAAGCAAGTGATCAAAAGTCAAACAAAAGACAAGAAAAGATCACTTGAGTGAGAAAAATCTCGGTCCCCTAAGGAAAGGACAACGGCTCGACACGACCGAGATAAAATGCTCCAAAATTGCCGACTCCTCAAGGTGAGGCAAAAAGGGCTCGACACCATCAGTAAAAGAGCACAACTAAAATTCAGGCAAAAAAGATCCCCCAAATGCATGAATGCATGCTCCCCCTGGACAAATGCATTTCTCCCAAAAAATCTTCCCTTGATGCAAAACTCCGCCTGGAAACATGAATTGGGTACTTTCCTTCCCTTGTTGGTAATGCATAAGTCAAGTCTACAAATGCAAGAGAACACTACAACATGCTAACATTGAGACATAAACAAGCAAGATAACCACAATTTGAGCACAAGCATAGCCAACAAGATAGAAAGGGACCTACAAGCAAGTGACATAGCCATGATAAAAATGAAGCATTTTCATAAAGATTTCCTCTATATGTTTGGTTCTGGAGTGAAGCATGGGGTTTTTGGCAACACTAATGACACTCGTGCTATCACACATGATAGGTACATGGAACACTCCTCACCAAAGTCACTCAGCGTGTATGTGTTCCAAAGCAGCTATGAGCAGCAATTAGCAGTAGCAACATATTCGGCTTTTGTGGTAGACTGAGCTACACTGGACTATTTGCGAGAAGACCAAGAAACAAGCGAGGAACCCAAAAACTTGCAAGTACCTGAAGTCGATTTCTGCTCGACTCGACACTCTGCAAAGTCGGCATCCGAAAAACCACGGAGTGAAAGAGAAGAGGACGCCGAGTACCAAAGACCGAGCTCAGGAGTGTATCGAAGATACCTGAAGATCCGCTTGATGGCTTGCCGATGTGAAGTCCTCGGCGACGCCTGAAAACGAATGCACAGACACACATGAAACTGGATTTCTGGCCTCGTCGCCGTCAAGTACAAGAGGGAGCCGATCATGCTCCGGTACTCCTTCTGGTCCACACGCTTTCCGTCCTCGTCCGCGTCAAGTGTCGTAGTCGTACTCATCAGTGTCGACAGGGGCTTAGAGTCATGAGGACCATGTGTGGTTCGAGGACCGGTGGATGGTCGCTTCCTGGTGTGATGAGTGATTGACATTGTTTTGTGGACTGGTTCATGGCTAAGCATTGCAGGTTTAGGTTGTGGCTTGGCTGGTGTTGGTGCAGGTGAAGAACAAGCGCGAAAGGTCGTTGCCGGTGAGGCCTCCAGGTGTGGAGAAGACAAGTAGGCTTCGTTCGAGGGACCCGGTGGCCAGCGGTATCAAGTGCGTGCCGCATGGTGGCAAGAATGGCAAGATGAAGTCAAGGACGGTTTCTTGGTTGAGCCTCAAAACCAAGGTCGAGCCGGGACTACGTAGGAGCCGAGTCATGGGTGGTGATTGGTAGAGGCTACACCGAGTTCGTGGGGTTTCCGGTGGTTCACTACAAAGCCAAGGCCGAAGAACTGTAGATGGAGGTGCAGTAGCATCAGACCGGTCTAACCGGTGGGTCTGACCAGTGGGTACTGGTCTGACCGGTGAGGAGAACTGGTCTGACCGGTGTGCAACGACGCAGTTCGGAGACTCCGAAGCGGAGGACACGCATCGGGATCGCAAGGCTTGCGTCGAGGCTAAGCAAGTTTGTGGTCGCTGGGCATCCGTCCGATGGTGTTACGAAGACAATTTTCCAAAGTGCCCTCGGTGGGCGTGTATCATAGTTTAGGCCTTAGGGGTAATTTAGTCTTTCGGGTTGCCTCCATATAACCCAAGGGGTGAGAGGATGGCAGCCATCTCTTTGAACCCTAGCTCATTCTGTTTTGCTATTTTCCTCTTCCTTTTTCCCTTGGAATTTCTAGGACTAGCTTGAGAGCTTCATGGTGAAATCTTGTGAGGGGGTAGGATATATTTTGTGTCTAGATCAATCCAATGATATCTGTTTCTATCTCTCTTCCTTGGTTCCCATGTACCAATACTCGCACACGCATTGACATGATGGAAACTAACTTCAGGTCTTTCCCCATTTATTTACCACAACTGGTAGTTGGATTATTTCATCACAATTTATAGAGATGGAAAATCAATGTTGGACAATTAGAAATCAAATGATGCGATCTCACTATCTCAGAAACTACAAAATCCGTAATCAGGTTTGCCCAATTCAAAACCAACAACTTTTGCCAGGAAAGGAATGAAAATTATTGTCCGACCAATTAATGTTTTGTAAACCCAAACATCCGGTCCTGCCCGGGTTGTATTTCCTATTTCATTGCATGCTTTCATTTTGTTACCATGCATGACTTGTCAACAAGGAAGAATGAAGCCTTGGTTCAAACTCTAAGTCAGCTTGCTTGTCTTCATGATTCTTTCCTGCTAACCAAGTATTTGAAAAACAAATCTTTGATAGATGGGGTAGTGTACACTAGATAGAGTTGACACCGTCTTACTGAAAGCCAATTTGTTGCCCATCACTTCAAATTGCTCTACCTAAGCCACGGCTTCACGTTCGAATTGTGCACTTTTTGGCTCTCCCTAACAAGGATGATATCATAGCTCACCTTGTCCAAATATAAAACAAGCAACTTTTTCCATCAAATGATTAAAAATAATTCTCCGGTCTACTCATGGTTCGTAAACCCAAACATCTGACACCGTATACCAGAACAACCGGTCTTATGGGAACTTTCGATCTCCTCATGTTCAAGTGAATTAAGTTTGCTCCTAGTTCAACGAAATTGCATATTACGCGTCTAGGCCATTTGCCTAACACAACCCCGTATGAGACCTTGCGCCTTTCCCTTGGCAAATGAGATCTATTAATATATACTGTAAAACAATTTTGCATCTCCTCCTCAACGGAATAAAACCCCACCGGCATATCCTCCTCTCGGCACTAGGAAGACCCCATCGGCATCGCCTCCTATCGGCGCAAATACTATCGTCCTCTCTCCCAATTCAATTGATTTCTTTGTTCTTTCGACCTTTTCCACCTCCCTGAGCAAACTAATTTCTATGTGCATTTTAGAGCATCTCCCCAATGGCCCGCAACAATTGTCACGTGCCTCATGAGAGCTCGCTCTCCTATCATCCACGCCGGCTAAAGCTCTGACGGGGCCGAGATGCGGTGACTGCAGCGGGACAGAAATGCCGTAATGGGTGTAGTGGGTGGAGTGCCCGAGAGGCTAGGCTGGTTGCACGTGGCAGCTGTGACCCTCCACTCCGCCATTGATGTCAAGTGTGTCCTCTGCTTCGACTGTCCTGGAGAGCTCAGGCACACGGTCGTTCACGTCCCTGCTCCACAGGTGTTGACGCTCCTTAGCCTCACTACTAAGTATGCACACACGGCGACGGCGCTAGGAATGCTTGTTGGCACTAGCAAGCGTTGCTACTGGGTTTATACCTCTAGTAACAGGGCTAGGGAACATATTTGGTAAAACACACTATCACAAAAAGGTCTGCAAGCTCAAAGATTACCGTTGTAGCACTTCACCCTGTGGTATTCTGGTTATAGTATTTATATTTTCCCAAGGGAGGCAGTACGGCAAAGATGATCGTATAAACGGTGGAGAAAAACAAGTATTGGTATAGAGCTATAGCGGGGGATAACGAATAAAGATATTCGGGGATAAATTGACACACACAAGAAGATCTTGATAAATGACTAGACAGGATCTAGCAACCTGGGAGGACGAGATGAGAAAGGATCCTAACACAATCTATCTATTCTTGTCAACTCTAGGCAAAGAACTAAGACAAAGGATAACCAAGACAAGTTAAACTCGACAAGCTCTTCTAGTTCCACAAGGGCATGCAAAGCCGCGCTCTCAGACTGGGATGAGAAGGGAGAACGATGATGCGCTGAATCCTACCGGCCCGAACTAATGTGGTGGACTACAGAGCCCATCCGGAGCTGTCACCTCCTTAGAGTACCACAACTATTCTGAACGGGACACCAATCTAAGACTAAGGTAAGCTTTGAGCACCACGCTCACAACGAACCAAAGTACCTTTCCCCAGGTACCACGAAGGAAGGTCTCTCTCTCTCGTGAACCACCGGAGATCAAGCGAAGAACTACCACAAAACTATAGGGTTCAAGAGAGCTATGCTAACTAAGACTAAACTAACTTTAGTCTAAACCAAGAATAAAGCTTCTAGATCAAAGTAAAAGCTGAATGTAATTGACTCGAAAGGTAAGATAGAAAGATAACTTGAATTGCACTTGAGTCTAACACAAAGAAAGGATACAAGAGTAGTACTGGAACTCTGAAGAAGACTCCTCCGGAACACCAAGACTAGCACGACTCGACTCTAACTCCCAAGCTACACTAATCCTACTCTAAGTGCACAAAAGAGGGAAATGGAGATGCTCCTGCGTTTTGTGTTCAATCCAGCGAGTGTGAGGTGCCTTTTATAAGCAAGGAGGGTCGGTGGAGTGCGTGGGGCCAATATGTCAGGTGCGGCCAGATCAGGAGGTGTGGCCGACCCTATGATCCACTTTCTCTCGCTTTGGACGCCCCTGATCACTGCTCCTGAGGCGGTTGCAGGTCGGTTTCTTGCGTCGTTTTCGCTCGGCACATGGATGGATAGGTGCGGCCGGCCCTCTAGGTGTGGTCAACCCACCTCCTTGTCGTGCGATGCACCGCCTTCGCTCAAGATCGCCTAGGATCACCTTGGATTGACAGTTCTGGCAGTTGAGCAGACGGACAAGTGGACCCATTGATCACAGCCTCCACCTTTGGATCAAACCGACGTTCTTCAGTGAATCGTGCTCATCCAAGTGTTGCTCGAGGGAGAGGAGGTGCTCTGGACCAAGCACAAGCCACGAGCCCTGATAGGGCCGGCCGCACCTGTAGGGCCGACTGAACCAGGTGGTTTGGCCGTGCCTTGCTCATGTGGCATGTTGGTTCCTGTTTCTCCCAAGATGTGTACCTGCCTAAGAAAATCACAACACAACTCGTGGAACTTTATTAGTACTAAAAATGTGCATGAAACTTGCCATATACTTCTCTCGAACCCGAGGTTTTTACGGTCCAAACTTTGTTGTAAGGACTGTCAACAACAGGCCGGTGACATTACCGACCACTTGGCCATTGATGTCAAGTGTGCCCGCCACCGTAAGCTCAAGCGCACGGCCATACCCGTCGCCACCGAAGCCGACATGCGGTGGGCGGAGTGCCGGAGAGGTGGGGCTAGCCGCACGTGTTTCTCATGGCCGGTCGTCCATTCCACTATTGATGTCAAGTGTGCATGTCATGCCGATCGTCCCGGGAGAGCTCAAGCGCACGCCCATTCCCGTCCCCGATCGATAGGCCGGTGATCTTGCCGGCCGCTCGGCCATTGATGTCAAGTGTGCCCACCGCGCCGATCGTCCCGGAGAGCTCGGGGCACGACCGTTCCCGACCCTCGCTCGAAAGGCCGGCAACGTTGCCGGCCGCTCGCCCACCAATGTTGAACCTCGTTCTCGCTCAACAACGTGGCGTCTCCTTTGATCCTCAATGACCCGGATCGGATGAAAAGTTAATTTCCAACAATAACATGTGTCACTTTGATGTAATGCTTATTAGTACTTTTGGATTATGTTTGGTTCCTCCGTATTTGATTATGCTCGATTGAATGATCGAGAACTCGCTTTCCTCCTATGGAGTACTTTGGATGAATGTTCATTTGAAAATTGTGAACCTATTTTGCCAACAAATCAACAAAAAATTTAGACCGGTCTTATCACTTTTTCTTAACAAGTAACATCCGCTCGTTGCCATCCTAGTGCCACAACTTTCCATGGAAGGTGGTTGCCATCACCAAGAGATCACATATGTGTTGGTCATACGGCCCGGGGATCCGCACATCAGCCCCTCAATGGTAGAAGATGAATGGAAGCCACTAAAGAGGTGCATGTTGCTTACCTTCTCACCAAGTGGCACAACTTCCCAGCAAGGTGAGTTACTCCACATAAATCATCATTCCTACCCCCACCATCGGCATCCTTGCCTGTTTAGAACCACTCTACAACTTCCCAAACACTGTGACAACCCCATCCGAGATAATTCCGTACTATCGCCTAAACCACTCCATTTGTCATTAAGCGACAATAAAGGCTCATCCCGTTGAGTGTTGCCGGGTTTACACCCGGTAAATCACTTGGAAACACAGAGAGGATCGAACGTATGCATAAAACTCCCACGAAGGAGAGTCCAGAGTGCCTTACAAATTAATATCAATTCCCCGAGGGTCCATTATTACAAACATGGGTCTTTGACATGAAAGTAGAAGGTTCGGAGTTTTATTAAGACAGCAGAAGTACTAATAACGATACGATATGACATCACTGGAGGCCATTCGTGATGCCATTACTCGGCGTCATCATCCACCCATTCCAGCTCCCAGCCGGGTGGAACCTCACCAGGCCAAACAACTTCACCTGAAAACCACAATTATAGCAAGGATGAGTATACAAATACTCAACAAGACTTACCCGACAAAAGTTATCTCTAGTCGTGTAGGCTTTTGGCTGGTGGGTTTGTTTTGCCAAAAACAACTAGGATCATGGATCCTTACTTTCAATATTTTAGCTGAAATTCTAGTGAGATTAACATTACTATGATGAGCAACTAATACAATCAAGAATTGTACAATACAATTATTTCACGCAGAAGATTTCACATAGTTCCATCATTAAGGGATATCATGGCCGGTGATTAAGCGATCTCGGATAACGGTGAGAGGCCGACAATCGATTGATTCATAAACCCTTGCAAGGTAAACCTAAACACACGGAGCGGTGCCCCACGGAGCTGACACCGACCAAACGGTTCCCAAAAATCCTCGGGTTGGGATGATAGCCTACAGTCCCGGGTACAAGGCTATCTGGCATGCCCCACCCAGTACATCCAGCCTCACACAAGTACCCTCCTCCCGGTTGCAAGCCGGGCAGGAGACGAATCGAGAGTAGTTGTAGTAAAATCCCGTACCGTCTCATTAAGGTACTAGGGTTACCGGTACCATTCCCGACAAGTGCTTAGTATATTAAAAAGCTTAGCCCACGACCTATCACACTAGTAAATCAACATAGGCACCTAGGGATCATGCAACTAGTTTTCATTCAATTCCTGAATGTAAATGCACATAGAATAACAAAGGCAGTTGCATAATTCAAATAAAACATGGGTTAATGATAAAATCGGGGCTTGCCTTCGTTAGCACAAGCAGTTAAACGATCTTCCGGACTTTGGCCCGGGTCTTGCTCTACGGTGACGTAGTGCACGTCTCCTCCAGCTCCCTCGTTCATGTCCACTGGCACGAGCGTGTAGCTACCGTCGGGAACTTCTACATGAAGGATGCAAATGCAAGACTTAAGTAACAATTTGATTTATATAATTCCCAAAATAACTTATGTCAACCACGGGGTGTTGGTTGACCACATTCACCTAGATAATAATACATTCAGCATACTCTACCTATAAAGGAACAATATGCGATGCTTTATTATCTAGATTGTTTAAAAGTGTCTGTGTAGATATATATACAAGTAATTTAATTTAAATTTCACAAAACAGCAAGGGGTTGGTTATAAACTAGTTAGCAAGTTTTGCCATACCATCACATAATCCTTAGGTGAGATTTAAGATTTTCCAATCATTTTCACTATTTAAACCTACAAAGGTTGTTTCACATTAATGCACAAAAATAAATCATAATACACCAAGAGTGGTGCTTTCTGGTCTTATTGAATCTAACATAAGCCACTAGTCACACATGCACACTTGCTTAAGCTATAAAAATAAATATATCAGTTATTGCATTTCTATTCAATCCTTTAGTCAGTGTGATTGTGTACCCATCTATAAAGAATATCCTATTTAACTACCAACAGCAAGGAACTTCACTTTTATGCTACAAATTTACTTCCCTAACTCATTTATTTAACTTTATGCACAAAAGGATATATTTTTACTATTTTTCCTTTACTAGATTACTGCAGTTTGCACTCCTATAATCAACCAATCATGCTCCAAACTTGTCCAACGGTACCCACTGGTCCTAATGACCAGGAAACACTCCCCTGGACAGCAAGCAACTGGTTTGCACCGTTGAATTTAATTGCACATAAACAAGAGCATTTCTAGCTAGCAAATGGAGGATTAAAGCATATTAAAATAAATATACCAGTAGTGAATCCAAACTCTCTCCTACACATGCTTTGGTCCAAAACAAGACTAAAGATCCAATAAACACACCTATAGCCCTTATGGATCTTGATACACATATTTATGATTAAAAACAAGCATAAATGAGGAAATAATATTTCTAGTAGAGATAAAATCATGGTAAGTTCACCATAGGTGCATTTCAACATTACAAGATGATATCCAGAAGTTGGGCTCAATAATAATTATATTCTAAGCTACAAAAATCATCTAGGCAGATTTAACAACATCACAAGAAAATTTATTTAAAAAGATCCCTTCAGTAACTTTGTTCAATTTTTGGCACAGAACCTAAACATGCTAGTTCCCCCAACATAACCAAAATCTAGCTCAAGATCTTGTGTGGATTTTGCATAATCACAAATCTAGGTATTTTACATTTCTATTTTTCAAGCAAAAACTGTAGCTCAAAAGTATATACATGTTTGGACAAAGTTGTAGTCCTTGATACACTAAGCACAGCAAAAATGAGTTTGCTATTTTTGGATTTTTCAACGATTTTATATTGAATTTGAAAGTTGCTGCTGAAACACATCAAAGGGGTAGAATCTTTTTAGCACTCGGGTCCCTGGAATTATTTAACTCCACAACTCTATCCTTGACCTTAGCAGCTAGGCCCTCGGTTCCCAGAAATCTCTCATAGGGGTACCCTCCGCGACGGGGGAGGGTTCGCTGGCGACGAGGTGGAACCGGGGTTGGCAAACAAATGACCCATATGCTCGATTCCACTCACCTAGGGCCTGTTGGTCACGGATTTGAGGGTAGGAATTGCTCCGGCGAGCGGGCGCGAAAGAGTCCGACGACGGCTTTCGCTGGAAACTTTGTTCCGGCGAACTGATGAGTGGAGCTGGACAACAAGCAATGGTAGAAGCTTTAGGGGGTCCTAGAGAGGAGGTTTGAAGCGGCGGTCGACTGTGAGAGCGGCCGGCGCACGGAACTCACCGGGGGGGGACCCAAGCCGACAGCGGTGGCTGCCGTGGACCAAACTCCGGCGCGGTGAGAGAGGCTGCGCTAACCAATGCGCGGCACAGGGGGTCCCAGTGGTGCTTTAGAAGCGGCTACGGGGTCAGTTAGTTCGAGGTGCAAGCCGGGGGTGGAGCTCACCGTGTGGCACCCATGGCGGACGGCGGCGCATGCACGGGTCTCGCGCGCGGAGAAAAGGGAGGCTTTTATAGCCGGCTCGAGGCTATTGGGTGTTCCTTGTGCGCCAAGACCGTGGGGTCAGGGTATGGGCGGTGGCACGGCAAGTACGGCGATGTATGGGAGGCGGCGTGCGTCGGCCTTAGGACCAATGGCGGCGAGGCGGTACACCGGCCAGCGATTGGGAGGGACACGTGTGGCCCTGGCCTACTGCCTAGACCACATCACCTGTACGTTGCCACAGTGAGAAAGACACCCCGCACGGACCGGCGGTCGGAGGCGGGCCTCGGCGTCCGTGCACCAGGCGGTGGGTCGGCGTGACGTGACGCCTTCGCGCGTGACGTCGCGCGTGTGGCGCGGGTCGGCTCGTTTGAAATTCATTTGGCTCTGTTTGAACCAATTTTTCTCAAAATTTTTGAACTGAAGTGGTCCAAGCGATAAATAGGAATGTTGTAGATCAATCAACCCTCTACAACTTTTACAAAGGGCGTCTGGCCTTTTACTCAACCATTTGTGCACAATTCGCATGCCAAGCTGCAGATTTCCTGGGCGCCAGTGAATAGTAACCAGGAACGTTGACTTGAGTTTTTCATTTATTTAAACTTCAAATCTCAAATTCCACACAACATGAAAGTTGTGTCCCTCGACGAAACACACAATTTTTACATTTGGAGATTTTTAAGTGTTTAGGAGAAATTTGGAGAACGTGACAAAAGTACCGGCTGACACTGGTGGGTCAACAAGGGTTAAGAGGTTTTTGAGTGGGGTTTTGACCAAGGTTGACTATGGTTGACCAAAAGGGGTCATTAGGGTTTGTCGGTGATGTTTTCAAGGTGATGGCCCAGGTTGACCGTCGTTTGACCAAAGTCAACACTGTTGACTGGATCATTAGGGTTAATTACCCGGCCGGAAACCTGGGGCGTCACAGCCTACCCCCCTTAAACAGAATCTCGTCCCGAGATTCGACAACAATATTAGAGCAACTCTTTCTAACAAGATAAGGGTTACAAAGGTGACAGACATACTCGCTTACATTTCTAGGTAGCGAGAACTTATTCGGGGCAAAAGATACATGGTGCTCTCCTCGCTTCCTCAACGCAGTTCATGAGGGAGCAGGCGATGGATGTGTACATGGAAAACTAAAAGAAGACAAACTCCGCCGACGATGCAGAGGTACATCGCCACAAGCGTCCAGCGGAGGGACTCGAACGTCTCTACGAACTGGGGCTTGGTCGACGATGGAGCCGGGGTCTTCTCTCGGTCTTCTTCGAGCTTCTTCCGAAGGTCGTCAACAAAGGCGGCGAACAGCTCGCTCGGCGGGTGGGCGGAGCAACAGCTGAGATGGCTATTGGCGGGTTGGCCAAAACTAGCCGTAATGGAAAATAAGAGCGGCGACAATGTCAGGCTCGGAAGCAGGCGAGGCTTGGCAAAGGCAAACCGCCTGAGGGTTTCCCTTTTTATAGCTCAATGGAACGCAACGGTCATCCCCAACTGACTGAGATAGGGACTAGCAGAGCGTTCCGGCGGTTGCCACACGGGGCTCGATAGTGGTCGGCCCGTGAGGTCTCGACAACATGATCGTGGTCGTGGGAAAAGAGATGGTAGGGCGACGCTACGGCGTCGTACCATCGTGGCACTTAAACGAATGGGGTCCAACGGTCCGAAGATTTGATCCTACTCCTTCAACTTAGTCGGTCGATTGATTTGAATCTTGGAGGCTTGGAGATTAGGCGGAAAGACTAAGTTGAGAGAGATGATTACCAAAAACATTTTTATGAAGAAAGGGAAGGATAGTAAACAAATGCATCATTATATTTGTTCACTAAGTGTCCTAAGTTTGGTTCTTAAAAAGTAACGAAAATGTGAGGATGGGGTAGAATTCCATCATCAAAAGTCCACAGTAAGGAGGGATGCACTCGGATAGAAAGGTTACCCGTGAAGTTAAGCTGACCTTGCTTCACTTGAATCATGGGCTTCTTGTCTCGATTGCCCTTAGCTACTCCGGGGTTCGGAGCCTGTTGCTCGGTCTTGATCCTCCTAGGGTTTGGGCACTCATTGGCATAATGCCCTGGTTGCCTACAATTGTAGCAAACACAGGGTTGAAGTTCCTTTGGCTTGGAGACTTGTGGCTGAGCCTGGCGGTACTGTAAATTTCCAGGAGGCTTATGCTGGGACGGAGTCATTCTCCAATGCCCTGATGCGGATGATTGGGAAGAACCATGCGCATTCTTCTTGACGAAACGAAATTTCTTGCCCGATCCATTTCCTGAGGTAAAGTCGCTCTGTCTCTTCTTCTCTTTCTGTACTTTCATCATGGCATCCTCTTGAGAGATAGCTTTGTTCACTAACTCGTGATAACTGTTGGGCTCTAGTAGGTTTAGTCTTTCATACAATTCACTCCTGAGACCATCACGAAAACGTTCCATCTTTTTGGCATCGGTATCTACGTGATGTTCTCCATACTGGCAAAGACTATTAAACTTCTGTGCATATTGATACATGGTGTCATCACATTGCTTAAGAGCAAGCAACTCTTTTATCTTTCTAACCATGAGTCCTTTTGGGATGTGATGATCCTTGAAAGATCTCTTGAACTCGGTCCAAGTAATTTCATATCCAGCAGGTTGCATGGTCTTCAAGTGCTCCCACCACATTAAAGCTTCTCCACGAAGCTGCAAGGCTGCAAATCTAGCCTTGTGCTCCTCAGAACAAGGTAGGACAAATGCAGAAAATTTGGCCTCAATGGCCCTAATCCATGCGTCAGCATCAAGGGGCTCTTCTGCTTTAGTGAAAGTCTGGGGCTTCATCCCGATAAACTGGGAATAGGTGGTAACCATCTGCGGTCCATCTTGATTAGCTCCCATTGGCGGTCTCTGGTGCATCTGTTCCGCGATTTGCTGTTGCGTCTGCAAAATCTGGCGCAACACTTCGGTCTGGGCGGCCATGAAAGTCTCCACCGGTGTCATGGGTGGTGGCGGCGGTAGATCACCACTACCCGATGCATCAAAACCATTGGGGGTGCTACGTGTGGATCCGACCATCTGAAAAAGTTGAGTTCTCATTAAACACATATTCATAAGCTTGCTCACATAAATTAACAAGTAGAATATGTATGACGAAACTCATTCACAGCAACTTTCGGAATCAGACAGCACGGCGGTCATAAGCATAGAATTCATAAATCCTTGCTTATACACCGAAAAATTCCCATTTTTTTCAAGGATGTAGGATTTCATACTCTCCAATGTTGGTATCCAACTCTAAGTCAATTTCCAACATTATCATACCCGAAAATTCCGTCACCGAGGTTTTACCTAGCTGTTTTCATAGAAGGCCCCGGTGCACACAATTTACCACAACTCTCTGTACGTATATGCAAACATGATAAAATCGGTGAGCATGATCTCCACGTCATTTCACACATCTTGATATTCAACACATGGTCCAAAGTTGATCACCAACCAACATCATTACAAGATCCATTATGACAACACATTACTTTATTGAAAGCGTAACCAATATCAACTAGATAACACTCTAGCCTCGGTTCACTTAAGGTGAAGCAGGTCCAGTCTCCACTCCAGATTCTCCTTGGATCTTTTCGGGATCTTCTTCCTCTTCGGGATTAGGAGGTGGAGCTGCTACAGCTTCTAGTTGATTATATAAGTCAAGCATATATTGATCATTATGCTGCAATAAGAAATTCTGTTCATGAATAACTTCACTCAATTCTTGTATTGTTGTTTTATCCTTGCGTCTTCTCTTCTTAAGATGGGCTATCGTTGCTCGAGCTTCCTTCAACTCTTGGGTGATAGCTTCTGCACCATTAACTTGTTGTCTATAAACTTGGTGTCTATAGAACATGCTTTCTCCAACCATCACTTGATATGTGTCAAACATAGCTTTGGAGAAACGGACTGACGTGACAAGTTTAGGACTATGGTGATTGCTCTGAGTGGAGAGAAAAGCTTCGCGCTCAATCCCATGTCCGGAATGTTGCTTAGGCAAAGGAACCACCTTGGCTGCAGTGCTAACTACCAAATCAGCGTGCTTCTAACAAAAAGTTGTGAGCGCTTCCAGAGCAGCCTTTTGCACGGTGTCAGCCAAGTTCAACCCTTGTGCCTTGACCTCCCACTCTTCCCAAGTAGGGTGTGTCGGACACACGGGGGTCTTCACCTTCACTTCCCAACGAAGCAGTTGGCCTGTGCTCATGAGCTCACGTGCCGAGTACTCGGGATACGCTGTATACCCAAGGTCCTTTAGGGTGTCCAACAAAAGTGCAGGAAAACCACCCTCCTCGAGGCAGTTCAAGTGAGTCCACGCCTGCCCATCAACGGTCATGGATCAGGATGCAGACATCTAGAATAAGTGACAACATCAGAACCAGATGCGAACACGAGCACAAGGTTAAGTTCTCACAGCTATAAAAGAATGTCGCATACACAGACCACTACTAAAGGTTTCAAATTTTCCGCAATATGTCAATGAGTGCAAGGGGTAAGCTTGATCCTCAATCAGGTGAAATTTAGGGCAACCATTGCACATGGTGCAAGTATATGCCGGAACTCGAAACGAGTACACATAAAGTTCGGGGGTTGTGAATCAAAAATTCATAACTCAGAACCTGTGACTCCAAGAATAACCAAATTTTGGTAGCAACCCAGTGACATAATTATGCACACTTTTGGCATTCAAAGGTAGAGCTAGATTGGATTGGAACATACTCGAAAATTTCCATTTGCAGAGGAATGCTGCTCTGAAAAACAGCAGAACAGAGACTCACCAAACTGAGCATAACTCTCCGCAGGAAATTCCTAAAATCCTGAAAAATGCACAGTGGAGGCTCAACTAAATAAGAAACAACTTTCCTAAAGGATGTCTAGTCAGATTCCTTACAGATTTTGCTACAAAAATTGAGAAAGGACAGAGACAGAATCTGCCAAAATTTTCCTAAACTCGAAAGAGAGGAAAACCTTATCCAAGATCAACCAAATTACTCTAGAAAATTTACTCACACAAGCAATGGCCAATTTTAGGTTCAACAAGATTTTAATTATGCATGCACACGCCTTAAACGACCTCACACAACTAGATCCAAAAGACGTAGTTAGTGCCGGTGGCAAGCTTATAATCGGCTCTCCTTATAATAACTAGTCGGAGCTACTCGATTCGCACTTAACGACTTACGAACATTGTTAGTGTACCTGCAGAAAACGAACCTTTCGTGCCAGCACGTCATGAAAGCGTCCACATACATTACCGTTCACTTATAGAAACGGTATCCATGTGTCAAGCCACTGCATGGACAGCGTCCAACCTCAGACACGCTCCGTTTGAATGGAGTGTATCCTTGCCTCGCATGATCGACATGCAGAATGCACACGTATGAGACACGTGTCGACACCACAACTCATATCTAGACGAGAAGATGGGATCCGTGGAAGGGATCACTCCATCAACCCTCGCAATTCCCGTGATGCGGAACAGCACACGTATTAAACACGTGGCTCATCTAGTTTGGTTGTGCAATAAACTAAGTCTGACATAAAATAAAGTGCTGGAAGTTAGAAAAATAAACCATAGATTCTTATGCCACCTTAAAGAACCCAAAATTCCCTCTAGGACCTCTCGATCTAGATCATTCCTTAACGATCCAACGGATTTTCAAAATCCAATCAATCTTGGCAAGTTTTATTGTAAATCATTTGATTAGTATTAATCTAATCACTCTGGTGCATACGGATGCTCTGATACCAGATGTGACAACCCCAACCGAGATAATTTCATACTATCGCCTAAACCACTCCATTTGGTCACTAAGCGACAATAAAGACTCATCCCGTTGAGTGTTGCCGGGTTTACACCCGGTAAATCACTTGGAAACACAGAGAGGATCGAACGTATGTATAAAACTTCCACGAAGGAGAGTCCAGAGTGCCTTACAAATTAATATCAAGTCCCCGTAGGGTCCATTATTACAAACATGGTTCTTTGACATGAACGTAGAAGGTTCGGAGTTTTATTAAGATAGCGGAAGTGCTAATAACGATACGATATGACATCACTGGAGGCCATCTGTGATGCCATTACTCGGCGTCACCATCCACCCATTCCAGCTCCCAGCCAGGTGGAACCTCACCAGGCCAAACAACTTCACCTGAAAACCACAATTATAGCAAGGCTAAGTATACAAATACTCAGCAAGACTTACCCGACAAAAGTTATCTCTAGTCATGTAGGCTTTTGGCTGGTGGGTTTGTTTTGCCAAAAAAAACTAGGATCATGGATCCTTACTTTCAATATTTTAGCTCAAATTCTAGTGAGATTATCATTACTATGATGAGCAACTAATACAATCAAGAATTGTACAATACAATTATTTCACGTAGAAGATTTCACATAGTTCCATCATTAAGGGATATCATGGCCAGCTGATTAAGCAGTCTCGGATAACGGTGAGAGGCCGACAATCGATTGATTCATAAACCCTTGCAAGGTAAACCTAAACACACTGAGCGGTGCCCCACGGAGCTGACACCGACCAAACGGTTCCCAAAAATCCTCGGGTTGGGATGATAGCCTACAGTCCCGGGTACAAGGCTATCTGGCATGCCCCACCCAGTACATCCAGCCTCACACAAGTACCCTCCTCCCGGTTGCAAGCCGGGTAGGAGACGAATCGAGAGTAGTAGTAGTAAAATCCCATACCGTCTCATTAAGGTACTAGGCTTACCGGTCCCATTCTCGACATGTGCTTAGTACATTCAAAAGCTTAGCCCACGAAGCCACTAGACCGGACCCCAAATCCCATGCTCTTACCACATGAGCAATCCATTTAAAAAAGGGGTGATTCCAAAAAGGAAATCCTATTCTCGCGAGTGACGAACATCACTCGACTTTTACCGGGTCCTTAGAGCTTAGCATCTAATGACCTAGCACACTAGTAAAGGAACATAGGCACCTAGGGATCATGCAACTAGGGTTTCATTCAATTCCTTAACGTAAATGCACATAGAATAACAAAGGTAGTTGCATAATTCAAATAATACATAGGTTAATGATAAAACCGGGGCTTGCCTTCGTTAGCACAAGCGGTTAAACAATCTTCCGGACTTTGGCCGGGTCTTGCTCTACGTTGACGTAGTGCACGTCTCCTCCAGCTCTCTCGTTCACGTCCACTCGGCACGAGCGTGTAGTTACCGTCGGGAACTTCTACACGGAGGATGCAAATGCAAGACTTAATTGACAATTTGATTTAATTAACTCCCAAAATAACTTATGTCAACCATGAGGTGTTTGGTTGACCACATTCACCTAGATAATAATACATTCAGCATACTCTACCTATAAAGGAACAATATGCGATGCTTTATTATCTAGATTGTTTAAAAGTGTCTGTGTAGATATATATACAAGTAATTTAATTTAAATTTCACAAAACAGCAAGGGGTTGGTTATAAACTAGTTAGCAAGTTTTACCACACCAACACATAACCCTTAGGTGACACTCGTGATTTTCCAATTAATTTCACTATTAAACATACAAAGGTTCTTTCACATTAATGCACAAAAATAAATCATAATACACCAAGAGTGGTGCTCCTTGGTCTTATTGAATCTAACATAAGCCACTAGTCACACATCCACACTTGCTTAAGCTATAAAAATAAATATATCGATTATGGCATTTCTATTCAACACTTTAGTGATGGTGATTGTGTACACATCTATAAAGAATATCCTATTTAACTACCAACAAGCAAGGAAACCTTACTTTTGTGCTACAAATTTACTTCCCTAACTCATTTATTTAACTTTATGCACAAAAGGATATATTTTTACTATTTTTCCTTTACTAGATTACTGCAGTTTGCACTCCTATAATCAACCAATCATGCTCCAAACTTGTCCAACGGTACCCACTGGTCCTAATGACCAGGAAACACTCCCCTGGACAGCAAGCAACTGGTTTGCACCGTTGAATTTAAATGCACATAAGCAAGAGCATTTCTAGCTAGCAAATGGAGGATTAAAGCATCTTAAAATAAAAATAACAGTAGTGAATCCAAACTCTCTCCTACACATGCTTCGGTCCAAAACAAGCCTAAATAAGCGATAAACATACCTATAGCCCTTATGGATATTGCTACACATATTTATGATTAAAAACAAGCATAAATGAGGAAATAATATTTCTAGCAGAGATAAAATCATGGTAAATTCAACACAGGTGCATTTCAACATTACAAGATGATATCCAGAAGTTGGGCTCAATAATAATTATATTCTAAGCTACAAAAATCATCTAGTCAGATTTAACAACATCACAAGATAATTTATTTAAAAAGATCCCTTCAGTAACTTTGTGTAATTTTTGGCACAGAACCTAAACATGCTAGTTCCCCCAACATACCCAAAATCCAGCTCAAGATCTTGTGTGGATTTTGCAGAATCACAAACCTATGTATTTTACATTTCCATTTTTCAAGCAAAAACTATAGCTCAAAAGTATATACATGTTTGGACAAAGTTGTAGATCTTGTTACACTGAGCACAACAAATTTGAGTTTGCTATTTTTGGATTTTTCTATGATTTTATATTGAATTTGCAAGTTGCTGCTGAAACACATCAAAGGGGTAGAATCTTTTTAGCACTCGGGTCCCTGGAATTATTTAACTCCACAACTCTATCCTTGACCTTAGCAGCTAGGCCCTCGGTTCCCAGAAATCTCTCATAGGGGTACCCTCCGCGACGGGGGAGGGCTCGCCGGCGACGAGGTGGAACCGGGGTTGCCAAACAAATGACCCAGATGCTCGATTCCACTCACCTAGGGTCTGTTGGTCACGGATTTGAGGGTAGGGATTGCTCCGGCGAGCGGGCGCGACGGAGCCCGACGACGGCGGCCGCTGGAAATGTTATTCCGACGAACCGATGAGTCGAGCTGGACAACAAGCAATGGTAGAAGCTTTAGGGGGTCCTAGAGAGGAGGTTTGAAGCGGCGGTCGGCTGCGAGAGCGGCCGGCGCACGGAACTCACCGTGGAGGACCCAAGCCGACGGTGGCGACTGCCGTGGACCAAACTCCGGCGCGGAGAGAGAGGCTGCGCTAACCAATGCGCGGCACAGGGGGTCCCAGTGGTGCTTTAGAAGTGGCTACGGGGTCAATTGGTTCGAGGCGCAAGCGGGGGATGCAGCTCACCGTGTGGCACCCATGGCGGACGCCGGCGCATGCACGGCTCTCGTGCGAGGAGAAAGGGAGGCATTTATAGCCGACTCGAGACGGTTGGGCGTTCCTTGCGCGCCAAGACCGCAGGATCAGGGTATGGGCGGTGGCACGACAAGTACGGTGATGTATGGGAGGCAGCGTGCGTCGGCCTCCGGACCAATGGTGGCGAAGCGGTGCACCGGCCAGCGATTGGGAGGGACACGCGTGGCGCCAGCCTACTGCCTAGACCACATCACCCGTACCTTGCCACAGTGAGCAAGACACCCCGCACGGACCGGCGGTCAGATGCGGGCCTTGGCGTGCGCGCACCGGCGGCGGGTCGTCGCGCCGCGACAGCGTCACACGCGACGTCGCGCGTGTGGCACGAGTCGGCTCATTTGAAATTCATTTGGCTCTGTTTGAACCATTTTTTCTCCAAATTTTTGAACTGAAGTGGTCCAAGCGATAAATACGAAAGTTGTAGATGAATCAACCCTCAACAACTTTTACAAAGGGCGTCTGGCATTTTACTCAACCATTTGTGCACAATTCGCATGCCAAGCTGCAGATTTCCTGGGTGCCAGTGAATAGTAACCAGGAGCATTGACTTGAGTTTTTCAACTATTTAAACTTCAAATCTCAAATGCCACTCAACATGAAAATTGTGTCCCTCGACGAAACACACAACTTTTACATTTGGATATTTTAAAGTGTTCAGGAGAAATTTGGAGAACGCGGCAAAAGTACCGGCTGACACTGGTGGGTCAACAAGGGTCAAGGTGTTTTGAGTGGGGTTTTGACCAAGGTTGACTATGGTTGACCAAAAGGGGTCATTAGGGTTTGTCGGTGATGTTTTCGAGGTGATGGCCCAGGTTGACCGTCGTTTGACCGGATCATTAGGGTTAATTACCCAGCCGGAAACCTGGGGCATCACAAACACTCGTGCCTCACTCCTCCTGCTCGGCAATGCAATGAAGTGATTAGGCTCCCCGTCGCGCCGACTATCCCCCATTGGTTCCCCGTCGTGCCGACTATCCCCCACTGGCTCCCCGTCGCGCCAGATCTCAACCTCGCCCTTCAACCGATCCTCTAGTGCCACATCCTCTTCGCGCGCTTGTAACTGGGTGCCGCCGCGTGACGGCCAGCACTTCGTTCGCATGTTCACAAAGGCGTTGTGGGGCCACATCCACGGCACGCTGCCGCCACACTCTTACGCCACCAATGTTGACCCGCTGTCGCTCGTCGGTGGTTTCCCAAGTGCCGGTGGTGGCTCGTCGGCGGATTCCCAGCCTCCTCCACTATTGCTGCCGCCGCCCTCCGACGACGCCAACGTCGACCCGCAGTCGATTGCTGGCGCTTTGCCAGGAGCAGCTGGTGTCTCGCTGGCGGATATCCAGCCTCCTCCACCGTTTCCGCCTAGGAAGCTTATGTTCACGGTTACTCTTCGTGCTGGTGAGTTTGATTTTGACTCTGACTCTGACTCCCAAGCTGACATAGACTCGTCTGAGCATTGTTTCCACAGCTAGATCCCTCCGGTCCCCCAGGGTGATGCTTTGCGTGTTTTCCTGCGCTTAAACGGCACAACGAGTGCCTTGTCTACCCCAACCTTATGCACCGGTGGCGCAAGCTGATTGAGGTCAACAATCATGTCCTTGGGATGGCCAAGTTTACGCCCCTGAGGCAGAACTACAAGTAGAAGTGGAGCCACCACCGCGTCGTGCCCAAGAATGAGGGATGGATGGAGTAGATGGAGCGAGCGAGTCGTGCCAGTGGTGATCTATGTTGTTATGTTACCTGTGATGTTAATTAGTATCTTTAGATTTTGTTGGAACATTGTCTTATGTATGTGAACTTTTTGATGTTATGTTATCAGTGGTGTTAATTAGTATCGTTAGTTTTCGTTGGAACATTCTCTTATGTATGTGGAAAAATTGTGATGTTTAATTAGCCACTTTAGAATGGACACTGTTTCCTACTTTGGATGGATGTTCGTTCCACTAACGCGATAGTATTTTCCTAATAACAATTCAACGAACCATTTAGTCTGGTCTGGTCACTTTTGCAGACCAATAAGATCTAGTCGTTGTGATCTTATTTTTCCCACAAAATCAACACTGAATTTAGTCTGGTTTGGTCACCTTTTCTTATCAGTAACATCCGGTCGTAGCCTTCCTCGACGGGCGAGTGGCGCCCATTGCCTAATTTCCCATGGAAGCTTGCCACAATGCCCCATGGTAGGCAGTTGCTATCATCAAGAGGTTAGGGACGTGTGGGTATACCCAGATGGTACCCACACGTCATCCACTCAAAGCTTGAAGATGAATAGCAGCCACTTGATCTAGAGGCCCATTGCTTAGATTGTCACATAAGCTTGCACAACTTCTCATTGAAGTTGGCCGTTGTATTCCCACAACCATCGGTGTACTCACCAGTTCTTAACCACTCTAGCCTTAGTTCTCTTCCCAAATAGTCAAATTTCAATCCTATTGCCCGTCCGACTCAATGAAGCAATTAGTCTCTCCAAACACACAGAGCTCAGGCGATCGCCGTACCCGCTCCTGCTCGTCGGTCCGGCGGTGTTGCCAGCTTCTCGCCCACTACCTCCTAGCTGTCACTGCGCGGCCTCCACTTCATCCGTGCCTACTTAGAGTGGCAAGGGTGTCAATTCCACAGCATGTAGCCGCTTCGATGCGACGCTGCCAACGTCGACCCGCCAATGCCCAGACCTGCTAGTACGTCATCGGCGGATTCCCAGCCTCCTTCACCACCTGCAGAGTTGGATTCCGACTCCAATTCCAAATCCAACTGCGACACCCAAACTGAAGATCATCTTAAGACCTTTGTTCTATGCATCTTCAGGTGCACTACCAACACCTACGGGTGCCCTGTCTGCTCCAACCGTATGCACCACTGGAGGAACCTGAATGAGATCAAGGACCACGTCCTTGGGATGGCCAGGTTTGAGGCCCTAAGGGAGGACAACAAGAAGAAGTGGAGCCGCCACCGCGTCCTGACCAGAAACGAGGGATGGATGTAGATGGAGTGAGCGAGCCGCGCCAGTGGAAGACCAATGCCGATATGTTATCTGTGATGTTAATTAGTATCTTTAGGTTTCGTGGGAACATTGTCTTATGTATGTGAACATCGTGATGTTAATTAGTATCTTTACATTTCAATGAAATATGGTCTCATGTTTGTCTGGCCTGTTCGTGTTTCATAGACAAGAATATCCGCTCTTATTGTACTTATACATGATCGTGTTTCCTACCTTGACACATAATCTGGAGAGGTTGAAGATCAATATTGGACGATAAATAAGAAATTGCAATGTGATCGTTTCTCACCTTAACCAAATTCAAAACAAGCATCCGGTTATTGCCAAACATCCAAAATGTAAATGCATCCCAAACCCAAACCATGTTTGTGACTTTGGTTATCATTTGTTGATCGATCCCCTTGTTTGATGTTGTTTATGCCTTGTTTCCCTAACCATCTCTCTTCATTGTCTCCCTATAAATGTTATCCTATTTTATTACTATGAAATAATAGATCACCTTTGCCCAAAATCAAAACAAGCATCTTTTACAGATCTGGATAATGCATCCCATACCCGAACATCTGGATTAATGGCAGTAAACAGTTTATCTTTGCATATTGAAGTGCCTGTAAATATAGTTTGCTCCATGTTCACTAAGACTACAATTTTACATAGTTCTTTTCTTTGCAAAAGACCGTTAGATAATTAGAGATCGAGGCCCCTCCTTGCATTAGCATGATACAACTCCCAAAGAGACACCCCGACTTTCCCCAAAACTAAGATCAATTAATATACCGGACTCTCCCAACTCCCTCCATTGCCTTGTCTCAAACTCTCTTCCTCCAGAAAACCACAACCACCATGCCTTCTTCTCCGATTTGACTTCCCGCCTCCCTTTTCCCTCCCAACCCCTCCTCCATCGGGACACCACCCAACTCCCCCCAACCAAGCGCATGCAAGCCATCTGAGCCCTCCTTAAGTGAATCTGATGTAGAATACATGGAAAGGTAGGAGAGTGAGGACAGCGAGGATAAGTACGAATACGTTGAAGAGGATGAAGAGGAAGAGGATGAGGAAGAGATGTGGGCAGCCATTGAGAAGAAGCGATTGGTGGCCAAGAAGAGGAAACGGGTGGAGGCCAAAAAGAGGAATCAATAGACGTAGGTGTTTGTGAGGCAGCTTTTGGAGGATGACAAGGTCGGTAAGCTTGATTCATTCAAGGACATTCCTTCGGCGAAGAAGAAGGGTGCGGAGGAGGAGGAGGAAGAGGAGGTGGTGGACTCGAAGAGGACCAAGAAGAAGATGGACCTCGGCGCTGGTCCTTCAAATGCTAGCACCGCCAATCTCGGTCCCGTGGCTCCCCCAGCCATTGAATCTCCGTCGACGCTAGAGTCATCGGGGAACTCCTCGAGGGGTCGTTTTAGATTACTCCGATTTGGGTTTTCTTTTTCATGTTCAAAGAGGTGGTCTTGTGGATGGAAAGATCAATGGTATGTTTTCTTTTGGATGGAAAAGATCGATCCCCTGTTTTCCTGCTATGTGAATCTTGTAGTGGTAGGAAAATCCCCTGTATCCCCTGTTATCCATGAAGAACATGGGTGTTCTTCTTTTCCATGATCACCTTCCTTGCTTTAGTGGATTTCCCTGGTCATGATGCGGTACCATACTCTGAGATGTAATGTCTTGTCACATGATATTTTATTCTTATCCCACAGCACTGCATTGCAGATACACACGTGAATGATAACCGATTTTACAAATTCACTCTTGGAATAAAATCACCGTTTTGCCAAGAATATACAGAACGTAAATGATGGTCACCTTGCCCAAATTATTCAACTTAAATGTGCAGATACATGATACATCCCCATAGACCTACACTCGTACGGTGGCACTGGCACATGTGCGCACAAACACACACCCAGCAACGAAATCTTCGGAGTTGGCAACGAGGAAGACAACAGACACAGTCATGGAGATGGATACAACAAACGCCTATCCCGCCAGACCTAATGCACGAGGGAATGTAGTATAACGAGGATCCGTACGACGATATTCCTCCATTGCACGATGCCTACCCCTCGACTTCATGGTACGTCCAGAGCGACCAATGCCAGAAGCAAGATGTAGGATGTCACAATACCCCACTGCTAGTGAGCATGATTGCAGTAAGGGCACACACATTGACCATGGCGAAGCACACGAGTGTAACCCTGCTCATGTAGCCAAGCCAAAACATATTTCTTCATCTCCTCTGTTTCTTCCTCGTCTACTTTGTCCATGTCATACAGATCATATGGATCCATGTATCCTAGCCGCTGCGGAGGTGGCACAGTAGGGAAGTTGGTGGTTCCTCCGTTTGCATCAAAAGCCATCCTCCTACACACTCGCCAACAACGTAAACATAATAAGCACTGACTAGAAACAATGATTGTAACCTGTAAAGACACGAAGCAGAAGCTAAGAGCTAACCTATTTTCACAGCACGCAGAACCAAATAGAGAGGTATGCTAGCACAATGCGTGGAGGATGAAGAGGCGATGAGCAAAGGCCTTGGGGGCACGCCTATTTATCGAACCAGGACTGATAATAAGGTAGTGTGCACCTTGTGGCAGAGGATGCCTCATGCGATTACAGTAGCCATGAAATACGTGGGATGCTCGGAATACGAAGGCCTACAATGTAGAGGAATCCTGTCACAAGTATAGGGCGGAATATGTAGGCTTTTTTCCCGGTAGGCATGCGAAATATTTGGTGGGTACACGAGTGTGCTTTGGTGTAGATAAGAACACAGAAGGATGATCCTTATATCAGTATGACTTAAAAAACTAGACGTGTAGGCATTGTAGTGGGAGAAGTAGTTGTTAGGCTTTGTGTGATCTTCGACTTGAAACACACCTAGCTTCACTGAAGCGTGGGCCTCTTCCAAATATCCGTCTCCCACCTATATTCTACGCCACCAGAATCCCACCCAAACTCAGTGACAATATGGGGCCGTGATTGCACGGTCTCACTTGTCAGTGGCCCCGAAGCAAGTGCAGCTTACCAAATTTTCATTTCACGATTAGGAAGTCGAAAGCGGGATTTTCAAATTCTGTATTCCCTCTCTGCCCTGAAATAATAAATACTATACTCCATTACTACCATGTTGTGCCACTAAATTCCCTCCTTCCATTTCCAAAAAGCATCACTCTGCTCAGCGAGATCTGCGGTGGCGGTCCGACCTCACCGTCGCCAGTGGAGGGGGAGGGGTATCTCAGCAGTGGTGGGCAACAGATATCGGTGTTCTGCTTGCGTCTGCCGTGTTGGCCAAGCTGAGTAGTTGAGCGAGGATACGGCGCAAGCACCGGCTCCCGGTGTGCCCTCAATCTATGGGGCCCTGAATCTTGGAGCTTCACAAGTGAGAATCTCATTTCCTTTTTTTTCTAGTCCCCTAAACGTATTTTCGCTCGCTTAGAAAGTAAATTGCTTTGTGTGTTGTGCTAGTTCTAAGATTCTTATCTTAACTATGTCATTCTAGATCCAGGCACTAGTTTAGAACACAAGTTAATCAATGAGCCATGCATTGAAAGTAAATTGCTTTGCGTATTGTGTTAGATTGGAGATTCTTCTCTTACCTTGGCCGCTCTAGATGCAGTTACTGATTTGTAACACAACTTAATAGATGAGCCATGCTTAGAAAGTAATTTACTTTGTTTATTGTCTTATATTTCAGATGCTTCTCTTACCATGACCGCTCTGGATCCTGTTCCCGATTTGTAACTTATTGCTTAGGGCCTATGAAGGACTGATTTGGCGACCAGAGAGGGGGTAGTGAATGGGAGCTAATAAAAATTCTTCTCCGAAGAGTCGAACAAGGACTATGCCCCAAATCCACAACTAAGGATTCCCACACGAGCTTGCCAAGGTTGCATAGTCACAACAGACCTACCAACCCTAGGAACAAGTCCCAAACCAATCTAACGTGAAAGCACAACTCAAAAGGCAAGGGACTTAGGCAATCTGGAAAGCACCAGGCGGACTGTCCGTAGTGTCCGGGCAGACTGTCCGCGAGGAGGGCGCGGACTTTCCGCGGGTAGGGGGTGGACCGTCCGAAATCGATACCTGAACCTCTAGTAGTGCAGCGAGAAAAACAGACTGTCTGTGATGGACTCGCGGACCATCCGGGACACTAGTACAGACTGTCCACAAACTTCATGCACCAAAAACTCACCGACAAAATGGATCAAAAGAAAGACGCTCAAGAACTCGGACAAACACGAAGAACAATCGGGCTGTCAAGCACCTCACTGACGGTCCGTGTCTACCTCGCGAACAGTCCGCAATGACCTCACGGACGGTCCACCAGGTGCGAATCAGCACAGCCGAGAAACCCGAGAAACAACCTCAAACTTCCGATCGACAAATCTCCCAAACTACATGGAGTATTGAGATGAAATTTTGAAGAGATGATGAGCCCCCTAAAGAGAAGATATGCACCAAAAATTACAGCCTCTAACTCCATACAACTCCCGAAATCGCAAATCTCGTGCCTCTACCTCAAGAACATGAACAACTCGAAAACCACCAAAATCGAAGGCCTTCCTATGGGATTTGAGGGGCAAGATCACCACGAAAAAAGGCACACCAATCTCATGTGTGATTCCCAAAACAAATCCTGAAAAGAAACACCTCCAAATCCTTCCCACGAGAATCCCAAGAAAAGGCTCCGAAAATCACCGAAAAAGAGAAACGGAAGGGACACAATTAAGCCTTGAGGAACCACGCCGAATCATCTATACAAACCATGAAGGTTCATACAAGGTCTAGCTTGCCACCCAATCATCCATCCCTATCTCAAGATCTCACCATGAAGCTCTCAAGCTAGTCCTAGAAAATCCTAAGGAAAATAGGAAGAGGAAAATAGCAAAACAAATGAGCTAGGGTTCAAGTGGTGGCTGCCATCCTCTCTCCTTGTATTGAGGCAACCGAAAGACGAAATTACCCCTATTACATGAAAGTAAAATACACACCCCCGAAGGGCCTCATCATAGCACCATCGGACGGATTCCTGACTACCGCACCTCGCTTCACCTCGACGCAAACCTTGCGATCCCGACGCGTGTCGTTTGCTTCGAAGTCTCTCGGCTCGCCCGGATCCCATCTCCGTCCGTCGAGTCTTCGGTCTTGGCTTTGTGGCTCAACCAAGGAACCTCAACGGTTTTGTGGTGAACCACCGCAAACCCTGCGAACTTGGTGTAGCCTCCACGCCAATCCCACTCATGACTTGACCGCCAAGTCGTCTCGGCTCGGTGTTGGTTTTGTGGAGTAAACCAACCAAATCCCATGTGCATAGTTCAGTTGTGAGCCGCTACCCTACACCGGCTCCACCTTGGTTTTGAGGCACAACCAAGAAACCGTACCCGACTTCGTCTTGCTTTTCTTGCCATCATGCGGCCTGCACTTGATCTCCTTCGGCTACCGAGTCCATCAAGTCGATCCTACTTGTCTCTCCACTCCTCGGAGGCCACAGAGGATAAGACCTTTCGCGCCCGCTCT
Organism: Cenchrus americanus; assembly: GCA_947561735.1. Lineage (NCBI taxonomy): Eukaryota > Viridiplantae > Streptophyta > Magnoliopsida > Poales > Poaceae > Cenchrus > Cenchrus americanus. The sequence goes on from OX387240.1 coordinate 143,366,903, forward strand.
TCACCTGCACCAACACAAATCAACCCACAACCTGCACCTACAATAGTCAGCCAAGAGTTAGTCCACACTACATTGTTCATCGCTCATCACACCAAGGCACGACCATCCACCAGCCCTCGGACGCTCCGGTCCTCAATCTCTCCTTTGATGAGTGCATTGACAACACACATAGTCACCAATTCATAAAAGAAAGAAAAAGAAAAGAAACGAACAAAGATCTCAAACAAGTGATCAAAAGCCAAACAAAAGCCAAAACAAGATCACTTGAAAGAGCAAGTCTCGGTCCCCTAAGGAAAGGGTAATGGCTCAACACAACCGAGACAAAATGCTCCAAACTGTCGACTCCTCAAGGTGAGGCAAAAGGGCTCGACACAATTGGTAAAAGAGCAAAACACAAAGCAAATTCAGGCGACACAAAGAGGTCACAAAGCATGAATGCAAGCTCCCCTAAACAAATGCATGCAAACTCAAGTTCTCCCCATGAACTGGGTATCCCTCTTTTTCTCCCCTTGATGCAAAATCTCTCCATTACAAAATGCATCTCCCCCCTTATTATGAATTGGATGCAAATTTCTCCCCTTTGTTGGTAATGCATGAATCAAGGCTATAAATGCAAGCATGTTCTTCTCAAATATACAATGAGCACTACAACATGCTAAAAAGAGATATAGACAAGCAAGATAGCCACAAATTTAGTACAAGCATCGCCAACAAGATAGATAGGGACATATACACATGTGACATAGCCATGATCAAAAGAAGCATTTTCCAGAAAGATATCCCTCTCATGAGCATAGGACCTACACATGGTCAAAATGAGCACGAACAACATATAGCACACAAACTTCATGCTAGGTCACACATTCTCATCACAAGATGATCACAAACACCTACAAGCTATCTCATGTCATGTCAAAGCCACCAAGCCATGTGTCCACTTCTAGATATGGGACTTCTCATTGGTGAACATCATGCAACGGTTTAGTACCCAAGATAAGGAATTTAAAGCACATTGGACATGGAAGCATATTTTTCAAGCATAAGCATTTCATATACCAATTTCATCATTTAAAAATTAAGCATAGTATATGAAGTGCCTTTGCGGCAAAAAAGAAGCTTAGGCTTCTCCACAAGGTAGCATGTAGGCTAAACATTCGTGATGACAAATGGGTCTTTGACCCCAAATGAAAAGAACATGGTTCCAAGCACAAATTAAGCAAGATATAGCCATAAGTGCAAAATTTGAATATGAGAGGCATTCAACTCACAAGAGAGGATCATGAATAGCATATTTACAAAAAAGCCATCCACAAGCATATACATTTTAAAGCTACCAAGAGCACATCTATACATCTCATGAGCATCACTAGCAAAGTCATAAGCTCATATCCAACATATCATGGTGAGAGTATATAAGAGAAGCACATCTCTAAAGCATATGATACAAATGCAGTCTATGATACACAGATGCAAACATGATATGAAAATGCAACATGCATATGTACATGAGATGCCTAACCCAAACTCAAAAAGGCAAAAGAGCACAAAACTCACAAGCTCCCCGTAAACACATACGCTAGGGCCAAAGAGCATATAAAGCTCACCCTAACTACATGATATAGGGCAAAGAGCGCAAAGCTTACAAGCTCCCCCTAAATACATGCACTAGGATCAAAAAGCATACAAAGCTCATCCTAAGTACACGCGATAGGGTAAAGAGCAAAAGAGACCAAATGGCTTAACAAGAGCCACACAACTCAAAGTCACCAAACTACTTACCTGTTGACGGTGAAATTCCGTCAACCTAGCCATGAGTTTACCTTCGGTGTTGGCATAAGTTTTATACCTTATCCATTGGTACTAACTCCCGTGATATAACAAGTTCACTTGTGCATGTCGGTTTTGGAGTTTAGTGTTTATGCAGGGTTTTAGCGTTGAAAGCAAGACTTCTGGGATAAGTTCATTAAGCACCTCATGACAAGACCTTGAAGCCCGGTAGAAGTCAAGCAATGAAGTGAACACGCCTCCAAGAAGCCCAAGGACCCAACCCGAGAAGATGGAAAACTCCGAGGACCTAGCTAGAAAAGTGTCGAATCTTGCGAGACAAGGAGATTCGTCCAATTCGGAGAGAAACTAACGACAAGGGCCCACGTGCAGAAGGGGGAGGATCTAGAAGACTCGGGAAGCAATGTCGGGCGAAGGAGGCCGTGGACTGGGCTGAAGTGGGCCCAGACCGGTCGGCCCAGGCCGGCCGACCCAGCCAATTTCGAGGCCCAGTCGGCCCCCCTTTGACCTAGATGCATCTCGGGCTATTTATAGCCCCCTGACCGAGAGCCACGCATCAATCAATTCGTCATCCACCGCCAAGGAGCAAAGAATCTTGAGGGACACCATCTCAGAGATGAGGGTCGTGCTAGTTGTCTAGGGTCTCCCTAGCCGACGTGGGAACCTTGCATGGAAGACCACGTCGAAGCTCCGGAGCAAGGATCAAGATCGAGGTAGGATCCCGGTGGTGAACTTGTTCATGTAATCATTCATGGTGAAGTCTTTAAGTGAATCCGATTTCTAGCAATCAAGTGCCTTCTCGATGATTTTGTTTTCTTCTTGGTTTTGCTTCTTCCCCAATCAAGTCTATAGCTAGATTGCATAGGGTTCTCTTACAGCCGCGGTGGCTAGAGGTGCATACCGGACCGACCAAGTGATTTCAACGTGTTCTTATCGAACTCGCCCTAGACTACCCGCATGAATAGGAATACATTGTGATAGAATGGGGGTTCCGAAAGACGGTCGTTTTCGGAATCGGACCAGAGGACACGGTTTGAAGATGCTTTTAATGAGATTCGCTTTTCTATCTTCATCTATCTTGTTTGGAGCTACAACATAAGCATGATCTAGATTCTCTAGATCGGTTATCTCTTGCTTTCTCTTGCTACGTCTTTAGTAGATTAGATTAGATTCGTTTTCTTTATGAGTTAGTAGATTAGATGCAACTTGCTTCTTCATAAGATAGCTTTCCTTGCTTTACTAGATTGAATCCTTGCGTTGGACATTGTTCCACGGATTCGATACGTTGGGTTCACCACTCGAGGGAAGAAGGGTCCCTTGACTACGACGGGAGACTTGTCCGCTTGCAAGTCTAAACGAACTTTGATACAACTATTGACCGTCAACAAGCCCCTTTTTTTGGCGCCGTTGCTGGGGAACAAGCAATCAAGATCCAATCTAGTATCGCTTATTTTTCAGTTTTTCTTTTGATTTCCTTTTTGCATCTCTTAAGTTTGATCATCCTCAAAAAGAAAAAAAATCAATCTAATTTAGTTTTGATTAACCCTAATTTTTCTTTTTTTAGATTTTTGTTTTATCACTAACCCTAACCGGAGATGGTTGGCTACCTCTCCAAGAAACCCAAACTTTCTTTTGTGGATGATCCAGGAAAACTTTACAGGCAAAGGAGACGTGTAACACAAGCTAAAGGGTTGAAAACCCTAGATCCAAAAGTCGAAGGACCATCGGAATCTCCAAGGGAATCACCACCTCCATGTCCAAAGGAAGATCAACCTCAATCACCACCCATGGGAGAACAACCACAACCGGAGCGCGAGCTATGCACCCCGAACATCGTTGATCTACCTATCATAAACCTTCAAGACGCCGGAAGGCCGTTCAAGATCAAGGTCTCAACTATCCGCGTGATGATTACAGGAGCTTTGGAGGTTTCAATGAATACTTACGAGTTGGATTCCTTAAGTGGCATATCGGTTTACTTAAGAGGAGGATGGAGAAGATGGAGATAGAGAAAGAAGATCAACACCTAAAGGTTGCTGAGGCAAGATCCACATGCGAGGAGTGTGAGGAGTACGACCATGTCCAAGGTAAACCCCGATTTAATGCAAGTTCGTCCATTCAAGATTTGGTTCCTCTTTGTACACAGTTCAAAGACTTCATGGACGAGCAAGCTAAGATCAACAAGGACGTCGTCACTAAGTTCAAGGGTACAGAGAAAATATTGGAGAATTTAGATGGCAAGGTGACAAAGGTCGGAAGCTCTATACGTGAAGTGTTCATCATGATGAAGATGCTAGAAACGCAAGTGGGGCAACTTGTCGGGCGCCCGATGGGTAGCAAAGGAGAATATCCGAGACAACCACAAGGTCCCGAGACGGCGAAGGCTACTCAAACTCATTCGGGAGAGATGAAGGATCACACTAAGGAGACCATGAAGATCACGACCGAAGGACCGGAGTTTGAGATGCCGAGCCATTACATGAAGGAAGTTGCTGCATCCGTCAAGACCAAAAGACAAAGCCAGCCTGTGAAGACCAAAAATATGACTAAGCCGAAGAATAAGCTCGTGCCCAAGATGGTGCGGAAGTGGGTACCCAAGATTGCAACACCCGCAAAGAGCGTTGATCCGAAGTAATCAAGTGAAGAAGTCTAGCCATGGACTATAAACGAAGCACTAGGCGAGAGGCAACCCGTTTCGTCGAGTCAAGAATAAGCTACCGGGAGGACAACCCGATTCCAGGTTTTTCAAGTCTTTTTAAGTAATTCAGTTTTGAATTTTACTACGCAAGACATTAGACTTAGAAGTGGTTGAATAACATTAGAGACATAATTCTTGGTTGAATATTTTGTTTTGATCATAAACCCTTTACATGAACCATCCTATATAATTGTTTGCTTCTTTTCGAGAAACCACAACCAAAAAAAATCAGAACCTAGCTCAACCTCTCATCCTCCTCATGATGTTATGGTTGACTTGATTTACATGCTAAAAACACATGAGTAGAGCCACGCTTTGTACCTAGATGATATTTAATTTTCAGCACGTGGTAGGACTCACGTGAACCTACAAACATGACTTTTAGTTGGTTTAAAAATCCGTATCCTTGGTTTCTCTAAGATTAGAATTTTTCTAAGCCTCATTCAATTTTATTTCATTCAAAATCTCTCTCATCTAATCAAAATTTGAACCTGAACCTATGCCCCCATGATCAAGTTGGGAAAAGTTTGCTCTCAACTAATGAATGCAAACAATACCGGTGAGACCAAAATAAAAGTAGTCGGAAAATGTTTTCGACTTACATTTGTTTTTAATGCTTTAAAAACTCCTCTAAATTTATATTTTAAGTCATTAATATCTCTGATTTTATTTTTTATTTTCGAAATTAGAGGTGTGCTTAGCATTAAAGCATGCTTAGAGGGAGGCAATCTAGTTAACCTAACCATACATGCACAATGATACATCACGGGATGCCCCTCCAACATATTTTATCACACCACATGCAACAAGCATGGGGGGGCAGCCAAGGCTTTGTTTTGTAGGAAAATCATGGAGGCATGTGTGGCAAGGGAGTATGGAAGTGAGTCAAAGTGAAAACATCATGTGGAAGGAATAATAATGCAAGCGAAGGAGTGGACGAGAACGTTTGGAAGGTGCACACGGTCACGAAGCAAAAAGTGCGCTAGAGAAGAACCGAGCCAAGAGGAGGAGAGAGATAAGTCTCCCATCCAGCTCTTTGTTCATGTGCTCTAGTTTGTAGTCCGGAACCACCTTAGACTTAGCCATCCACCTCGTTTGTTTCGTGCAACAAAACACATCCTAATTCCACTCAAAGTCCAGACTCCAAAATAATATTGGTGTACCTTGTACCGGTTGAAAACCACGGATTTATATTTGTGAGGAAGAGAGTGCTGCAACCACAGAAGAAAACTACAAGGCTTCGCACCAAGAAGAAGGGATCATCGTCGTCTAAGCCATCATCGACAACCTCTTCGAGGAGGCACTCGGTTTCCGAGTATCCTCGGTGTATTGAGGAGGACACGGCACCGCCGAGGAGGAACCACACTCTTCTCATCGGTGGCATGAGGGCCACACGAAACTCGTTTATGAGGTTCACCAGACCTCAAGGACATATGGAGGAGCCGCCCGTCCGACCTCGCCACTCGACACGATCATCCGCTCCACCTCTATATGCTCCGTGGTGTTCCAATGGGTTTATCATCATGACGGAGGCGGAGGAGAAGCTCGCTCGCCTTGAGTAGAGGCTTGTAGTGAACGTCGACTTCGACGACCAAGCTCTCCACATATTGGGTTTTCATGGGACACCGAGGTGGGTGCAATTCTCTAACGGAGTGTTGGCAAACACCCACAAGGAATTCGCCTAGGAAATTCTCATGACCATGGCGCATATCCTTGATGAATGAGTGCCAAGTCTCTCATTCCGTTTGAAGAGAGCCATTCTCACCAGGAGGCCATCCACAAACTAGAAGCACCCACAAGTGGAGAAGAAGGAAGACACCGTCGGAAGGGTAACCGTGATCAACGATGCTATGTCTAGCACCTTGATGGGTTAATCTCCTTTCATCCATGGGTTGTAATGATCTTGAGATGTAATCATACTTTGTTGGATTATCTATCTATCATCTTGTGTTGAATATACTTTAATGCTTAAGGTTAGCTACATGCCGTAAAGGGAGTAAGAGCTCCAATGCTTCCTTGGATCCATTCAATACGCCGTGTCCATCTAGTCATGAATACCTTCGCGTAGTTACGAGAGAAGGGAAAGGGCGAAACCGTGGTCACAACCCCCGATAGATTAGATTGGTTTTCATGATCAAAACGATTGCATGTTCTAGTATCGTAGACCCATGGGCGAGTGTCTCCTATCTTGATTGAACAAGCGGTTCCCTATATTAGGGAATAGCTCGGTTTTCAAAAAGGGAGCCCCTGAACAAGTGGATGTGCATCGAGGCACATTGAAAGGTTTTTGGAGTATGATCGCAGGAGAAGCATAGCAACAAAGAAATTTTATCCGGAACCCCATTATCCAAGTGTTTCACTCATGGATGTGCAAAAGGATTTTGGGGAGAATGAGAGAGCAAATATAACCAACATAGAGTTGAATTGGCTTTACTCGGCTTTGATTGCCAGGCAGCCAATCGACCCCACTCACCTCATGATCAACCGGTGGTGTTGTGAATCAGCATCGAGTTCGGGAGATATTGGTTCGGGGTGTTACCTCTCCATGTTGGCTATCTCTTTGAAACCGGGTATTATAAGGAACCCGAAGCATCTTCTACCCGGGACTTCCCTAGAATTTGAATATATGAAGAAAGGCAAATACATAAGTGGAGATGAGAGAGGAGGCTTCAAAGTGGCCAAGGTGAATTTGCCCCTTTCAGAATGAAGGTTAAGACTTTTTCTTGAGGGGAAGAAAGATTGGTTAGAGGAAGGACTTCTTGTGCCAGCGAAGAAAAATAAAATAGGAAGGATTATAGGAGAAGGTTCTCCCACGGCCCAAGAAGGAGGTGCGGAACAATACTATATGCCACCATTTGGAGGAACCCCGGCGCCGCCGAGTTACTATGGTGATGTACCAATGCAAGCATGGGGGAGTGGTGCAACCATACCCCCCATAAAATTTTGCGGTGCCCAACATAGCCTTTGCGGAGCCATATGCACACCTTCCTTAACTACAACAGAATGTGGCCATCATTGGAGGATACGCTGTGAGGAACATGCAAATTATTGCAGCCATCCTAACCAATGCAAACCAAATGGGTGAAGGAAATGCAAACATCGCTTATGAGCTTTGACACCTTCACCTAGCACCATTGGACAATTCATAGGAGGAGTGGTGCAATCCTATTATGAGCAAGGGTGCAACAACCAAGACTATCAATATCAACCATCGGAGGAAAATTAGAGAGAGGATGAGCTTTAGTTTAATCTTTCCTTTTTCCCTTTTCTTTAATTTTCAGCTTGTATGCGCCTATGTTTGCGTACTATTTTCAGTTTTATTTAAAATTTCGGCATGTGTGTTAGTTTTTATTTTCATCAGGAATAATGTCACCACCAAGTTTATACCTTTGGTAAAGTTACAAGGTTTATGCCATGATGATATATGATTATAATTGCCACTTTGTTTATCTTTGTAATTGTTTTATGCATGTTTAAGCTAGTGCTCTCTTAAAATACAAATCTGAAATTATCTATATGCTAGCTTAATCTTTACCGGAGGTTATGATAAAAATACAGACCCATAGTGTTTTATGTGCTCTCAAGTTTTAGATGGATTAAAGATGATTTATTTATGTTCTTAAAAGTAATACTAACCTTGTCATAAATACCACTTGCGTGTTGCTCTACCTATCCAGAGCCATATAAATATTTGAGTGCAAAAACTTAGTATACAAGGTTTATTTTTGGGCGAGTTATTTCAGGCCTTCATTTCTTTGACTCGAGACTAAGAAGCTGGTCATTCCGTTTTTGCGTATCTATCTTATTGCTAGCCTCTTATATGTGCATTGTGTATCCACACATCGAAGATCTCACAAACCTCGCCGGATATCCATCCTCAAAACCAAATATCATCTTTTGTGATTACCTCCTTGACCACAACCTATCATTGAGTATGAATCATCAATTCAAGGAAGATCGATGGTGCCAAGATTGAAGACTTCAAGTATCTCTCGAAAGCAAAAGTATTTACGGTACCTACCTTATCTTTATCACCTCTTTGCCCGAGGATGAGCAAACGTCTAAGCATGCGCGAGGAGGTAGGTACAATGCAATTTTAGAGTTCAAAGGGGAGCAAATAAAAAAAATTGATGAGAAAGAAAAAGAAATAAACAAGAAAAAGTATATGTATGAGGAAAAAAAGAAAAGAAAAAATATGAGTATGTTTAAAAATAATAATAAAGTGAACTCCCCGGTTCTCTAAAGTGCATTAGGAATTTCAAGGCTTCAAGATTAAAAGATCCATACTCATTTTCCAACCATGTGCAATCCGATAACGAGGACTTCCTTTGTGCCTCGGGATCACTCTTTGCCATTTGCACATGTCCACCTATCTCAAAGTGTGTGTATTTTTCTCTACCCCTCCTTGATATAACATTATTTTCCAATGACCTTTTTGACGAGTCTCGGTAAGACCATGAGAAACTTGTCTTGTTTTAAAAACATCTCATTTATAATATCTTGGTAGGACTAAACTTCCCCAAAAAGCTCCATATAAAGTCTACCACATAAATGAATGAGACGGAAAGGAGTAGAATAAATAGGCTTGAGAGACAAGATGAGACGAGTTCACTTGTATAACAACCCCCGTGGTATAACAAGTTCACTTGTGCATGTCGATTTTGGAGTTTAGTGTTTATGCCGGATTTTAGCGTTGCAAGCAAGACTTCTGGGATAAGTTCATTAAGCACCTCATGACAAGACCTTGAAGCCCGGTAGAAGTCAAGCAATGAAGTGAACACGACTCCAAGAAGCTCAAGGACCCAACCCGAGAAGATGGAAAACTTCGAGGACCTAGCCAGAAAAGTGTCAAATCTTGCGAGACAAGGAGCTTCGTCCAATTCGGAGAGAAACTGACGATAAGGGCCCACATGCAGAAGGGGGAGGATCTAGAAGACTCGGGAAGCAACGTCGCGCGAAGAAGGCCGCGGACTGGGCCGAAGTGGGCCCAGCCCGGCCGGCCCAGCCCATTTCGAGGCCCAGTCGGCCCCCCTTTGACCTAGATGCATCTCGGGCTATTTATAGCCCCCGAAAGAGAGCCACGCATCAATCAATTCGTCATCCGCCGCCAAGGCGCAGAGAAGCTTGAGGGACACCATCTCGGAGATGAGGGTCGTGCTAGTTGTCTAGGGTCTCCCTAGCCGACGTGGGAACCTTGCATGGAAGACCACGTCGGAGCTCCGGAGCAAGGATCAAGATCGAGGTAGGATCCCGGTGGTGAACTTGTTCATGTAATCATTCATGGTGAAGTCTTTAAGTGAATCCGATTTCTAGCGATCAAGTGCCTTCTCGATGATTTTGTTTTCTTCTTGGTTTTGCTTCTTCCCCAATCAAGTCTATAGCTAGATTGCATAGGGTGGTCTTGTAGCCTGGTGGCTAGAGGTGCATACCGGACCGACCAAGTGATTTCAACATGTTCTTATCGAACACGCCCTAGACTACCCGCATGAATAGGAATACGTTGTGACAACACGGGGGTTCCGAAAGGCGGGCGTTTTCAGGATCGGACTGGAGGCCACAATTTAAAGATGCTTTTAATGAGATTCGCTTTTCTATCTTCATCTATCTTGTTTGGAGCTACAACATAAGCATGATCTAGATTCTCTAGATCGGTTATCTCTTGCTTTCTCTTGCTACCTCTTTAGTAGATTAGATTAGATTCGTTTTCTTTATGAGTTAGTAGATTAGATGCAACTTGCTTCTTCATAAGATAGCTTTCCTTGCTTTACTAGATTGAATCCTTGCGTTGCACATTGTTCCACGGTTTCGATACCTTGGGTTCACCACTCGAGGGAAGAAGGGTCCCTTGACTACGACGGGAGACTTGTCCGCTTGCAAGTCTAAACGAACTTTGATACAACTATTGACCGTCAACATTACCTTAATCACTCGTTCTCGTCCATCGACCCCGAAAATGATGTCCTCCTTTGACACCACCAGGATGAGGCTTAAGGACCACCTTCGAGCTCTGTTCGCCATCCTCAAGAGTAAATCCTCCAAAAGTCCTCCAAGCCTCTCGCCTGCATAATCAAAACCAAGAGCAACAATGAGCACTCAACTTAACACTGGGGTTAGCACAAAAAGAGTCAAAGTAGTGCCGAGCCATTTGCTCGAAAGTTGGGTTAGCAAAATTCATCCTACCAAAGCAATGACCACCATGGGAAATCACCTCACATCTCGCTGGAAGAGTACAAGCACCACGAAGGGGAAAACGTGGTCCGTAGCCCCTCTGAGACTCAAAGTTGCGACCTCTCCCAAACTCGTATTGATCACGGTGTGGAGAACGTCCAGCAAACATACCACCGCCAGACTCAACATACCCATCACATGCACCACGACCAAAGGAACCAAACCGATCATCACCACAACCCCGAAAGCGGAAACTCTAAGCACCTTAGGTAGGAAAGCCCCGATCCCTCCAAGATGGGACCGTATGCACAACACCATCACTCCGAGGCACAACACAAGGCTCAGGCACACCACGAGAAGGGCGGTACCTATCCTTGTTTTCCATCTCCCTAGCAAGCCTCTCCTCCCTTCTCCTCCTAAAGCAAAACTCTCTCTTATGACCATCCCTCCGACAATGCTCACAATGGAAGCGGACTAGTTTTGCTTTGGGTGTTGGTTGTGTTTCTATCTCATGCTTGTTTCCTTGCACACTTGGCTTCTCACTTGGTTTTTCTCTCGGCTTATGCATCTGGTTTGGCTTGGGGGCAAACTGGTTCTAGGTGTAGTGTGTGGTAGAACTAGAGTTTTCCCAAACTTCCCTTCTCTCACACCACTGCACTCCCCTACCATATCAGACCCAAGCGCCTGACCATCAAAGCGCTTAAATGCCACAATCATCATACCAAGTTGAGGCTCTTAGGTAGACAACCAACTCAACAAGTTTCACAAATCATCATTCTTAGTTTGCAAGCGATCAACACATTGTCCAAGTTCCAAATTCTTCACAGCATGTAATTCACAAGTAGAGCAGGAAGTAGGAACAGGAACTTTCAAATCAACCTCAAGAGAAATAATGCGAGAGCGAAACTCAACAATCTTTTCATGAAAAGTAGGGCAAGAAGTGGGTCTAGATTGCAGCTCAGTGTAGCAAACATGGCCTCATTTGCCATTTGTTCGAGTTGATTTTGGTGATTCATGTTAACACAAGCAATGGGACTAACCACTTTGTCGAGCATGTCTTTGTAGGCATTTCTAGGTCCCATGGATGTTAGCACATGTTAACATACCATGCACAAGTTAACATACCATACCCAAGCTAACATGTCATACCACAAGTTAACATACCATGGACATGTTAGGTTACTTATAGCAAATTTGAGGACTTAGTATATATTTTGAGGCTATAAGTAATGGCATGTTAAGTATGTTAAGTATGTTAAGTTGAAGCAAAGATCCAAGTTGAAGACGTGAAGAAAAAGAAGGAAAAAGACACCGTCGGATGAACCGGCGAGACCAATATAGCAAGCGTCAGTGCAATCGTCGAACGAGTTGGTACAATTGTTGAAACCCTAGGCACCATCGGATGAACCGACAGTCTATTTTCTAGTAGCGTCGGACGAGTTGCAGAGGAAGAGCAGCAAAGACAGTAGCACCGGATGATCCGACGGTCTGAGTGAGGACGCCGTCGGTCTATCCGACGCTCAGTTCGAATCAAGACAGAGATGCGCCAAGCCAAAGCCTTCAGCCCCGGATGATCCGACGCCTTGGTCAAGGTGAAGCGTCGGTGTATGCAACGGTCGCGTGAAAGCTAACAGAGGTGACTTGGTCGCTGGGTCTTCAGCACCGGATGAACCGACGCACCATCGGTGTATAGCGTCGAAGCAGTTGTGTCAGGGAATCTCAACGGCTAAGTGACGTGGGAGGGGCATCAGATGAACCGACGCCTTGAAAAAGATAGCATCGGTTCATCCGACGCTTACTTTTTCAGTGGCCATTAGCCAACGGCTAGTTTGATGCCTTGGGCTATTTATACCCCCTCCACTCACCCATTTGAGGTTGCTGGATTGTGTGCAAGTGCAGAGGAGTTCAAGACACCTAGAAGATCATATCCAATCCATCCAACTGCTTAATTGCTGATCCTTAGACTTGCATATGCTTTGTGTATGTGCTTAGTGCTAGGCTTAGCTTAGAGCTGAGTGAGTGCAAGATTGTGCCAACCTTGTGAGGTGATTCTTGAGTGAATCAAGTTGTACAAGGTTCACCGAAAGCCTTGGGGCCTAAGTGGCTCACCGGTAATCGTCATCGACCCTCCGGATTAGTGTGGAGCGGCGAGGACAGTTTGTGCGGGGGACATGGAGACCCCCTTCCTTGGTGGAGAAGCTCCTTAGTGGAGGCGGCATCAAGGTGACCAAGGGAGCATGGCAAGTGCCTAAGTGGCTAGCCTTTGTGGCGAGTCAAGTGGTGCTCTTGGGAGAGACTTGGTGATGGGGAAGCAATACTCTTATGTGAGTGCTTCAACAACGTGGACTAGGCGTGTCAAGAGTTTGCTTCCTCTCATGCCCTTTACGTTTCCGCATTTACTCTTTTGCAATCTTTGCTTGCCTTTACTTTCCTAGAGTAGTATCATGCTAGGAATGGCTATAGGTTGCAAACCTTGTTTTGGGATGGGAGTTTCACACTAGAACAACCTTAGTTGCACATCTAGATAGTATGTTCTAGTTTATCTTTGTGTAAAATTAGTGAAGCCATAGGTTAAAGTTTTAAGTTGCCTAATTCACCCCTCCCCCTCTTAGGCTAACGGGCATCCGATTCCTTACAAGTGGTATCAGAGCCGTGACTCACTTCCTTCACAAGGAATCACCAATCCGATTGGTAAATTGTGAAAACTGGCTCATTGGAACGGTTAGGCTTCACCGCCTAATGAGTTGCTCTATAGAGGTATGAAATGGGTGGATACCTTAGGTTTGGCTCCACATTTCGATGGCACGGGCTATCCTCGGTGGAAGGTTCTCATGGAGGCCTATCTCCGAGCAAAGGACCTTGATGTTTGGAGAGTTACCGATGAGAGCATGAAAAATGGTACTAAGAAAGAAAAGCAATTTGATGTGATTGCTAAGAGTATCATTTTGTTCTCACTAGATGTAGGCGTTTTCAATAAAGTTTCAATTGTGAAAATGCTCATGAGCTATGGAAAACCATCAAGGAGCAAAATGAGGGTTCAAAAGAAGTTGCTAATGAACGCTACGGTTGTCTCCTTGAGGAATTCAATAGCTTTAAGCAACTTGCAAATGAAAATGTCGAATCTATGTACTCACGCATAAATGTGCTTCTCAATGAGATCAATGCTTTAGGTGTGAAGGATATCACGGACTTGAACATCAATCGCAATATTCTTCAAAGTCTCTGGAAGCCTGATTATGACTTGGTGAAGGGTATCATCTATGAGAAGAAGCTCGAAGATTTGAAGCCATCTGAGCAAGATCATGGCACATGAGCTTCAAATCATGCCTAAGTCAAAGAAGGCGCCCCAAGAAAATCCCCAAGAACCATCCTCTCCACTACAAGCCATGCTCTCTCAAGCCAACAAGAGAAGATGTTGAGTAGGATGGCTACTCATGGAAGCTCAAGCGAAGATGATGGTGATGATGGTGACAATGAAGATTCCTCAAGTGATGAAGAGGTTGAATCCATGGTGGCTGAGTACGTGAAGAAGATCTTCAAGTATGTGAAGAAAGTAAACATGTACGGCTACAACATCCACTTGAGAGAAGGGCGTCATCATCAACACATCAAGTTCACCAAGATCGAGCACAAGCCCAATAAGAAGGTGATCAAGGAGAGGGGACCAAGGCAATAAGCAACTATCGCCGTCCATGAGTGGACAAGTGGTGGAGCATCAAGTTCTTCTAGCTCAAATGATGAATCAAGAAAGAACTACACCACCCGCTTCATGCAAGGTCCTTCATCATCACTACACATGTGCCTTATGGCCAAAGGTATGGAGAGCAATGTAAGTGATGACGAATCCGACACCACCTCTCTCGATGATCTTGTTGAGCTAGTCCATGAGCAAAAAGGAATGCATAATAAACAAGCTAATGAAATTAAAGAACTCAATGCTCTCAATGATCTTAGTGCAACCCTTGCTACAAATTACGAACATTTGTTGTGCATATTGAAATTGCTTAGCAAGGAGTGTGATGAGCTAAAATCTAAGCTTGAGAGCAATGAGACTAAAACAAGTAATTCCTTTGAGCTTGATGAATCATGTATCCCTTCTGCTATTTCTATCTCCAAGGTAGATGCTTCAACTTCTTGCATTGATTTAGTTGATGAATCTTGCTCACCATCTTGCAATGAGAATGTTGTTGTAGAAACATGTGATTGTCTCATAGGCAAGAAAAATGATGAGCTCAAGCATGAAGTGAAATGGCTCCGAGAGAGATTGGATAACTTGATGGGCAAGGGCAAGAACGATGAGGAACAAGTGGACATCTCTCAAGAAATGAAGAGCAAAGTCCAATCTTCTCAAGATAACCGTGATCTCATGGTGAATAAGCTTGAGAAGGGTGCAATCGTGACTTGCTACAAGTGTCATGGAGAAGGGCACAAGTTCTACAAATGCCCTCGATTTGTCAAGAAGATGGACAAGGGCGCAAAGAAGAAGTTGAACCCCACCATCAAGAGCTCCCTCATCTACACCAAGCCCAACCGCAAGAACAAGACCAAGAGCAACACCTACGTCATCAAGAAGAAGGCTAATGGAAAGGTGGTTGCACACAAGGTTGGAAAGATGAAGGAGGAGCGGGGTCGAAACCAACCCATTTGGGTGCCGAAGGAAGTCATCATCAACATGAAGGGGCCTCAAATGGTTTGGGTTCCAAAGGCCACTTGAAGGGTATGAGTTCGGGGACTTGGAAGGCTTGGCACAAAGAAGTTGTGAAGAATCAAGCCTAGAAGCCAAGCTTGCAAGTTGGACATGTGTTGCCCAAGTTCCTCAGTTGAGGTAATGGAAACTAGTACCTATCTCTTGTATCATTGTAGCTCCATTGCCTTGTTTAGGTTTCATTTGTTGCAATATTTACATATGGTAGGTTGCTTGTTGTTGACGTCAAAGCAACACCTCACGCCAAGTGCACAACAAGCCGAATCAGCTGGCTTAACACACGTGGCCCGAGCGTCAGAATCCAGAAGCGTGCCAGTCAATTTTCCCTGAAACTGACAAAGGATGAAAACAGTTAGATTAAACCTGGAACTTTCCGGGTGGTACCAGACAGTTCCGTATTTACGGCTACAAAGCCAAACAAAAACGACATAGAGCTACAACAAGCTATCTGTCGACAATCTGATCATCATTCGGGAACTGATAAAATATGTAAATAGGTATAGCCGAATGCATGATGTAAGCATGATGAAAATCGGTCTTTATTTAAACAACATTGCAGCACGTAACCATGACCGATTATCAAGGATAAATGACAATAAAATAAATAAAAGAGAAACATGATTATAAATTTGCAATAAACTGCATGCATAGACCAAAAGCACTAGTCTACCGCATGTCTAGGTACTTTCAAACCCGTCGAGCGTGACACCAAACAAGTTAATCCACCGCATGATATGACTTGTTTGAAATCACACCACCAACCGAGAATAGATCAATCCACCGCATGATACAATCTAAACATGGAAGGCTAAAAGCATACATTATTTAAAGCAAACTCATGAACATGTTTCAGGCTCCGCGGCGAAGGAACAAACTATGTTAGATTAACAAACTTGAAACCGCAACACGTGGCAATCTAGATTGATTCGAATTCGGCTATTAGAGAACACGTTACCCATGCACTACGTCGGGCTAAAGATTTGCACATACAACATGTGGATCACAAACAAGATAGGGCCGAATCTAGTCAATCTAAATTGGGCAATAAGAGTGTTACATGAATTAAACATAAGAGGAAAATTCAAAGCAACACATGGTAACTTAATGAATCTATTAGATCTTGCCAAATCTAATAGAGCCAGTAACTAGCTCCAAGCTAGGTCTTAGCCTACCGCATGGCTCATGATCTAACAAGAAAGCCCTCTTGAACCAAGCTTAAATCCACCGCATGATACTAAGAAGAGTAACAAGACTACTTGCATCACGGTCGAAATCCACTGCATGATACTAGACATGATACAAGGTTGCCGGTATTTACAGAGGTCGACGGATCGATTGCTCCTCTCGAAGAACTCGATGACTCGACTAAAGGACTCGAAAGATGGCACGGGGCCGGTTTGTTGTGAAATTGTTCGATTCCTATTACAAATACAAACACTAAGGGTTCATATTTACACACTTGTTCTAACACGACTCCTAGTCGACCACAATTACAACATTTATTGCCTAAATTAATGCCCCGGCACCAATGTCTGTCTCGCACCCGTCATCAATTCGTCCTTTCTTTATGCTCAAGCCACATCATCACGCATTCCCGAATGCTTCCTCTTCCAAGTGTGAAACAACTCTTCTGCTGAACGATGACGCACTTCCAACCGCAGACGTCCTTACCGAAAGCTTTGAGGAAAACCTCTTGCCGAATGGTGCTCTCCTACCAAACTCGTCCCACAGGTCAGTCTCTTCCCTGTACCAATTTTTGGTGTTAACATATGCCCCTTCAATTACAGGATAAAAGGTGATTTTATTCCGGAATTGACCATAAATGCTCAACGTGCTCAGGCCGAATCTGTTCAACACCCGTTCTTTCCTCCTTCAAACCGTTGGAGTTTTCGCTCAGATCCAAACCCTAGTTCATCAACCTTTTAAGCTCCAATCTTCAAATGGCGAACCAAGACCAAGCTCTTCAGGTAAATCTTATCCACCTCAATCTCATTCGGTATTACCTTCCTCGAATCTTATCTCAAATTTTTCTTTTGCCCTCTCTTGTTCTTGATAGGCTCTAGCTGCCGAAATCTTGATTCCTATCGAGGATCAATCAACGTCTTATTTCCTCCGGCCCGTAGGAATCTCCGATCCTTCTGAGTTCATCGCAGCCGAATCCCAGAGGATCCCCTTCAAAACATCACTGTCGAAACCCCATGACTGGCAGGATGCTTTCAAGAACTGGCCTCTGCCCCCAATTGCAGGCTGGAGAAATTGGTACAAGAGGATGCTTGATGATGACAGCGCCAAGACAAGCAATTGGGACAGCCTTCGCATTGCTCACTGTTTAGAATTATCTCTGGCTGAAACACCCAAAAATGAAAACCTTCTGATTGTAGCCTGCCATTTTTGGTCGAATGGCGCTAATGCCTTTCTTTTTGGCCACGGGCCAATGTCCCCCACTTTGGCCGATGTATACATGATAATCGACCATGGAGTCATAGGAACTGTATATCCACACAAGTACAAGGGCTCCTCCAGGCAAACAGGAGTGAGAACAGGGGTTGGATATAAGAGATACATCCAAAACTATATGTCTGATGGCCCTTTGTCTGATGTTGAATACAGAGCTTTTCTGAACATGTGGCTATGCAGATTCATCTTCTCTGGAAGAGCCAATGAGCCAACCCTGAACCACATTGTAATGGCTGAGGACCTGGCTGCTGGTACCTCTATTCCCCTCGAGAAGTACCTCCTAGGAAGTGTCTACCATATACTACATCAGACCACCTATCTGATGGACACTAGCCAAAAGATCTCATGTGTTAATGGCCCTTGGTGGTTTGTTCAGATGTGGCTGCAATTATATATGCACCAGATTGTTGCTGTTGATCTCAACAATCGGCACTTCCCTTCAACCAATTACAAGAAAGGGGAAACCCAGCGCACCAAAGGTTGCCAAACTTATGGAGAAGCTGCCTCCACTGTGTCCATCAACCAAAGCATTGGCCAACTATTTGAGCTCTTCTTCAGAGGTTTTGCCAACCCTCTTTGGCTTCCATATCTGGAAAATGACAACTTGACTCTTCCTTGTGAGTTTAGTTTTGAAGCTGGATGCAATGATGTACATTCTATAGCAATTTTCAATGCCTTCATTCATCCATGTATCCTGCCAGCAGAATTTTGTGGAGGAAGGCAAGTTCAGATTACCTTTGAGTACTACCAGCCCAACATGATGGCCAGACAATTAGGATGCGGCCAAGTTCCCCCAAGGCTATTCCTTCATGAATTCCTCAAGCCCAGAGAGGATATCAAGGAATCCATGCAAGCAAAACGGGTCTTTGAGTACAAGTGCAGCACAACTGTTTATGCACCCAAGCCTTTTGTGCCAATAACAGTCACTCATCCCTCTTTCATTCCTTGGTGGCAAGAACTTCATGATCATATCTTTAATATGCCAGTACATCCTCTCTGTCTTGAACTAATGCCTGACTTTCATCCAACTTCAGTGGTAATATACTTATTTCCCTCTTTTTCAATCATGCCCCCCTTTACTGATCAGGATTTTGTCATTTTCTGCAAGATATAGTACTTGCCCCACTTGCCAGGACAATCTCCTATAATATAGAAGGCCCAATCTCTACCTTGGGATATCAATCTCCTACTCTGGCTCAACTGATGTCCAGATGTGCCACACTAGATCCAACTCTCACCAGTTCAACCTCTGACAAAAGGAAAGCTCCATCTCTGATTGCTCCTTCAATTGCCAAGAAGAAAAGAGCAAGCAAAAAACTACTCATTCAGGTTAGAACTCTTTCCTTCCTAAACATAAAACCACTCTTCATCCTGATCATCTTTATCTTGTGTGATTTCAGACCAGAACTCAGCAACCATTGGTCATTATAGATTCTGCCAATGCTTCATCCATTGGTAAAATTTTCACCATCTTATTTTTCTAATCATTTTCTCTTCATTGACAGTTATCCTCTACTTATTAGTTGCAGAGGAAACTTTGGTGAGCCAAACTATGGGGAGTTCTTCTCCTCAGCATGATTCAAAGCCAACCTCACCAAGGATCCAACCATCCTCTCCTCAACCAGAAGCTTCAGCTTCACCAAGGATGCATCCAGCTTCTCCTCAGCCAGAAGCTTCAGCCTTACCAAGGATTCATCCAGCTTCTTCTCAGCCAGAAGCTTCAGCCTTACCAAATACTCCTCAAGCTTCTCCTCAACCAGACATCCAAGAGCCCCTCCTTGAGCCTGAAAAACTTCCTTCCCCAACTCGAGAAGCTAGAAACGATGTAAGCATGAACACCCATCCTTCTATTTTCATTCAATAAATCACCACTAATTCGGCAAGAAACCCGTTTCAGGAGGAAACTGTATCATCACCAATTTACTCCTTTACTGTGGATGACTTGGTTGCCGAAAAAGGGGATGAAGCATCTTCTAGCCAGGCTTCATCAAAAGAAAATCAAGCAAAGCTGAAGAAAATTTTGTCTCTGCTGCAAAGGGATGTTCAAGACCAAGTTAAGTATGCTGATCTTCTAAGAGAAGCACTTGAACTCATCGATCAAGATCTCCCAGCTGACATCAAGGCTTCCCTAGAACCTGTTTCCAAGCTGGATGATCACATTGTAGCAAAGAAACAAAGCTTTGAAGAACCTATCCTCTCAACCAGCTCTAGAACAAAAGAAAGCCGCAAACAAGCAATCTATGAAAGATTTGCATATCCAAATGCAGTAATCATAAGGAATTGCTAACCAAATTGCAGCTCGAACTTGAGTCGAAGAAAGTCGAAAAGCCGAATTGGGAGGCCGAGCCGAGAACCCCGATACCGAGATCGAGGCTGATGAAAAGAAGATGGCTGACCTTCCTGAATCAATGGAGAAAATACGAAAAGAAGCCACAGTAACCATGATTGCAGGAAAGCAGCTCAAGACAAAGCTCTCGACTATGTCCAAAACCCAAGAAGCTGATCAAAGATTTGCTGGAGAATATCAATAAGATGATATCAGATGCCTCCAATGTAATCTCAAAATACTTGGGTGTATAATTGTAACAAACAATTTGTAGCCGAATGCCTTATCAGCTCTATTAATTTTGCTCCTCATCAGTCTTTATTTTCCCATATTTATCTTGCCTTATTTTGACGAGCAATTTCTGGACGATTCATTCGGCAACTCTGACCAAACAGTGTCAGACCCGGGAAAGAACCCGACCGCAACACAGCCGGATTCCAACCAGTCAAACCGAATATGACTCAGCTTGATTCCCAAACGACCTGACGACGGTTCGGTTGAGAGAGTCTCTCCACTCCCCAAATTTCTTGGGATATGCGCCACGATCTCCAGCCATGATCTCTTCGCCAGTTCCATAAATAAGAACCTCGGGTGCCCCTAGCCTTGCACCAAGTCCTCTGCCTCCTAAGCCTTTGCCAGCCAAATCTCTCTTTCTCTAGTACCAGTACTCCCAAGAGCTCCATGGCAAACAGCATCAACAGGCATCGGGCCAATGACGAGGCCGAAGGGAGCCGTGCCGGTGCTCGCCAGAGGTGGTGATCGTTGGCTTCTTCGCAACCCCCTTTTTAGATCTTTTTCCACCCCTGACTATTTTTTCTTGTGTTTTTCAGGCTCATTCGGTGGAATCCTGCTCCTGCTCCAGCCACAACCCCGGCCATGGCGAGCGATTCCTCGGGATCGTCCGGCCGTTCCCACTCCTCTAGCTCGCGATACAACGATCGTGACGCCCGCAGATTCAAGGAGCAGCGCGATGCAACCCAGCACGAGTTGGAGATCATCTCCAAAGAAGCCGGGATCGCCGAGATTGAGTGGAAGCATCAACGCAAGCCACTGCTGGAGACCATTGACGGTCAATCTTGTAACCTGCTTAATCTTAACTTAATCTTGAACTAACCACCATTGCTCTGTGATTTCCGCAGATCGCGACGCTGAGCTCAATCGGCTGAAGGCGCTGGTTGAGAAGCTGGCGGACAAGGTGAATTCTCCCGGAGACACACCGGAAGCTCGCCTTGGTGCGGTGGAAGACCGCGTCGATGAGGTGGCCCTTCACGGCGTCCGCCTGGGAACCACCTTGGGCCTGGCCGCCATGGCGACGCATACTGGCGTCAACTACTCCACGCGTCCACGCGGCTTCTACGGTGGTGCGCCGGAGGACGTTGACGACATCGAGGCCACTATAGAGGGCCACGACGGCCATGACATCGCCGTTGCCGATTCCATCCACCCCCAGTCTGTTCTGAAGAGGCTGTTTGATTAGTTTGTACTAGGGATTATGGAATTTTTGACAATAAAGATGAAATTTTATCTTTTGTATTTGTCTCGTGATGATTTCTTTAATTTGTGCATACGAATCTTTACTGTCTTGAACGCATTCGGGAACTTTTCCCCAGCTGAATACGCACAAACTCTTGCTCCTTGGCGTAGAATCCGCAAAAAATCTTCATTCGGGAGCCATGAACACTGTTCAATAAAAAAACCCTTCGCATCCAAGGAAAAAACCTTCGCCGTTTGGTATTCCCATAAATGCACGCCAGTCAGTCATCACTCCCGATGCACTCTCACTACTAATAAAATAGACCCTCTGGTGCCCTGCAAATCCATTCGCATACACTTCCATCATTTCACGTCCTCTCGTCCTCCTCTTCCAGAAAAAACCCCCAAGGCCATGGCGGATAAGGGGAAACAACCACTAGAGGAGAACAGCTTCCCATCAAAGAAGCGAACCATTCGAGAGTAATCTTTTCTTCTCATCCCTTTCTCTTGGTTTCGATTGCAATCTCGCGATTCATCTTTCTTTGATTTCAGCCTCGACCTGCTATCGGAGGAAATCTTCGGTACAGAAGAAGTCCCTGAGTACATCCTCTCTGACTTCTAGGCTGAAGAAGAAGACACCACGCCTGAACAGAGGACCAGTCATCAACTGCGCCGTCGCATCCGGCATCTAGAACATGACCTGCGGGACACCACCGCCCGTTGCAGTGCCGAACGCGAACGCCGCATGAGCTTGGAGGCGTTGATAGGCGGTAAGATCTTCATCCTCATCTGAATCTCACATTCAAGATCAGATCCCACATTTGACAATAATCTGTTCTCCTTCCTCGGATATGTCTGACAGGTACAACAACCTGAAAGCCGCCTGGGATAGCTTGATGGAAGCTGCAGAACACGCCAAGCCCTGAGGCTTCTACGTCGCCGTCAAGGTAGTCTTGGAGCGGCTGAAGAGGGAAGAGCTGAAGAGGAAAAGCACAGAACCAAAGGAATGAAGCATACTTTCGCTTCTTCCTTTAGGCATCCTGCTTCCTGTAGGTCTTCTCTTGTAATCTTAGGCGGCTGTGTTGCCAATGAAGGAACCTGCAAGAATGCTTGTAATGCAGAACATTTTCGTGCTAAGGGCAATACACTTTAGTATTGGCCATTTCCCTTTACCAGGTTTTTTCGTTCGGAAGGCGGCTTCTTTCCTGAATGTCGGCTATTTCTGTGTTCCTGATGCTTGTAGTAGCAATCAACGATCAACTTCAATACTAGCATAATATTTCTTCATGTGTACGCATTTCTAGGTGTGCACCTAACTACCCGAAAAGGACCTTCCCAATCCGGGGACCACTTGCCGAACGTACTGTACTTAGTTCCAATCGGCAATAACGCTTTCCAAACCAAATCTCCTTTTGCAAATTGCTTGACTTTTACCTTCTTGTTATAGTACTTAGCAACTCGCATTTTGTTTTTCTCAATATTCTTCAAGGCCCTAAGACGGATCATATGCAAATCCTCTAATTCGTCCATCATTAAGTCATTATAATCCTTGGAACTTAAATCCTTTTGCAACACTACTCTCCTTGACTCTGATTGCATTTCCCATGGCAAGACAGCACGATGCCCGTAAACCAACTCGTAAGGAGATGTCTGTGTAGCCCCATGAGGAGCCATTCGGTAAGCCCACAAGGCTTCATTAAGTACTGAATGCCACCTTTTTGGCTTCTGATCAATCTTCTTCTGTATAATCTTGATCATGATCTTGTTAGAAGCCTCTGCCTGACCATTAGCCTGGGCATAATAAGGAAAAGAATTTAACAGTTTGATCCCCATACTTACAGCAAATTCTCTAAACTTTGAAGATGTAAACTGAGTTCCCTGATCAGTTGTAATTGTTTGAGGAATTCCAAATCTATAAATAATATGCTCTTTGACAAACTCAACCATATTTTCTGATGTCACTTTCTTCAATGGAATTGACTCAACCCATTTAGTGAAATAATCTGTTGCTAAAAGCACAAACTTATGCCCCTTGCTAGATGGAGGATTTATTTGGCCAATCAAATCTATGCCCCATCCTCTGAATGGCCATGGCTTGATAATAGGATTAAAAGCTGATGCTGGAACTCTCTGAATATTTCCAAACTTTTGAAATCTTGACACCCTTTGTAATATTCAAAGCAATCTTGGCCAATAACATCCAGTTTGCCTAATGACCCATTTCATCCGGTAAGCCGACTGATGTGCTCCACACTGCCCATCATGTACTTCACTCATCATTGCTTCTTCTTGACCCAGGCATTGTAGTAACACCCCATCCAATGATTTGTAATACAAACGTCCATCAAGAAGAAGAAACTTTATAGCTTTATACCTGAGCTTCCTAGAGACCTTTCGGGATGGATTCTCCAAATAATCAGCAATTTCTTTTCTCCAATCATCTTCTGCTAAATCACTCCCAAAAGAATATACATCGTTGGCAAATACTTCTTGATTCTCTCTATAACCCGAAGCACTTTGAGCTAACCAGTTTGCCTCTCCATTGTTTTCCCTAGGAATATGTTGCAGAATTACTAACTGAAAACTTTTCAGGATTTCCTTGCACTCCTCGTAGTAATTCCTCAGGATATCGTTTTTACATTCATATTGACCATTCAATTGCTTTATAACTAGCTCTGAATCTCCAAAAATCTCAACTGAAATAGCCTTTGCCTCTTTCAAGTATTGAAGCCCTCTGAGCAACGCTTCATATTCAGCTTGATTATTTGTGACAGTAGGTTGAATAGGAATAGCAAATTCAAACATTTCTCCTCTGGGTGAAATTAACAAAATTCCTACTCCACCACCTTTGCCACATGAAGATCCAGCAAAGAACAAAACCCAAGGAGTAATCTCAAGTAAATTAATTGATGGATCACGATGTTCAGTAATCAAATCAGCAATAATCTGTCTTTTAACAGCTTTTGCCGATTCAAACTTCAATTCAAACTCAGACAAAGCTAAAATCCATTTGCCAATCCTTCCATTCAAAATTGGCATCGACAACATGTGTTTAATTTCATCAAATTTTGAATATACAATGCATTCGGCATTCAACAAATAGTGCCGAAACTTTGTACATGAGTAATAAACACATAAGCAAAGCTTCTCCGCAGCCGAATATCTTGTTTCGGGATCAAGCAATTTTTGGCTAAGGTATGCAACTACTCTTTTCTTTCCCTCAAATTCTTGTATGAGGGACGATCCAATAGTTTGGGTATCGACCGCCATGTACAACTTAAAAGGCTTGTTCAATTGTGGAGGCACTAATACTGGTGGTTCGTTCATATATTCCTTGATCTCATCGAAAGCCTTCTGTTGTTCGTCACCCCATACAAACTTCTGATCCTTTTTGAGTCTTAACAGTAGAGAAAAAGGCAACACCTTTTGTGACAAGTTTGAAATGAATCTTCTCACAAAATTGATTTTGCCAAGCAATGATTGTAATTCCTTAAGATTGGTTGGAGGAACAACTTCATCAATAGCTTTCATGCTCTTTTTGCCAACTTCTATTCCTCCTTCATGTACCAAAAACCCCAGGAACTCTCCAGTCGAAACTCCAAAAGCACACTTGTTCGGGTTCATCTTAAGCCCATGTTTTCTAGTGCACTCTAGAGTTTTCCTCACATCATCCAAATGTGATTCATGATCCAATGACTTCATCACAACATCATCAATATATATCTCCAAAATTTTGCTGATCAACTCGTGAAAATATAATTCATGGCTCTTTGATAAGTTGCACCAGAATTTTTCAACCCAAATGTCATGACAATCCACTCAAACAACCCTACATCTCCAGGGCATCTGAAGGCTGTTTTCGATACATCTTCTATTGCCATAAAAATTTGATTGTACCCTGCATTGCCATCCATGAAGCTAATAACTTTATGTCTAGCAGCGGCATCAACCAACAAGTCGGCAACAGGCATTGGATATCCATCCATAGGTGTAGCTCTGTTTAGATCTCTAAAGTCTATGCAAACCCTCATTTTTCCGTTTTTCTTGTAAACAGGCACAATATAAGAGATCCACTCTGCATATCTACATGGCCGAATGAAATTTGCTTCTATTAATCTCTCAACTTCTTTTTTCACGTCAGCCAATACTTCATCCTTGTAGATCTTTCGGGGAGGTTGCTTGTAAGGCCTAAAACCAGGCTTGATAGGCAACCAATGCTCAACAATGGAACGATCCAAACCAGGCATCTCCGAATAATCCCAAGCGAACCAATCTTTGTATTCTTTTAGTAGCTTAATTAACTCTTCTCTGAAACTTGAATTCAAGTCAGCATCGATAAATGTCGGCCTTGGCTTGTCACCATCTCCAATATCTATTTCTTCCAATTTATCGGCCGACATAAATCCACGTCCTAACTTTCCATCAGTTCCATGAATTGGATTCTCCATTAGAAATTACTATAAGAGTCGACTGCTTGAATCGGCTGTTGATCACTGTTGACTAGTTCAACAGGACCTTCACCCCAGTCCTTGCCTGAGAAGCAATCTATGCCTTGATACTCCCAGAAGGTTGTTTCCACGTTAGCCACGCTTACTGAATCATCTGCTTGGACAACTTCTACATCATCATCCACCCATTGAACAAGCTGTTGATGCATAGTAGATGGAATGCAGTAGTTCGCATGGATCCAATATCTCCCAAGCAGCAAGCTATATGTCCCTTTGCCTTCAATGACAAATGTTGACGGTGTATTTTGGTGCACCAAGCATGTTCATTACACTTTGGTTTGGATTTGATTATGGAATTAACTCGCCACTAGGCACACTAATCATATAACAAGTTCATCTTTGTGCATGCATTTGGAACTATTGTGCTTGTGTAGGAAAACATGGACATGAAGGACAGATTCGCAACAAGTTCAAAGGAGCATTTACGGAGTCTTGTTCGTGTTCATGAGCTTGATGAAATCACTTCCAATGGTGGCGAAAACCGAAGTGCTACAAGGAACACCCCCGGGGATTGAAGCGTAAAAGATCGAACTTCATGCGAAGAGAACCTCCATCTTGGACGCGAGGATAACATCATCAAAATCAAGCAAGTGGAGGGGGCAAAGTACATATATGTATAAGGACCCACGGAGCAAAAGGGGCGACCGAACCGAGCCGAGCCGAACCGGGCCGGGCCGGTCGGCCCCGGCCGGCCGGCCCGGCCCCAGCCCGCTTGCACCGGCTCGGTCCCGTTTTCCTTGCACTCGAAGGATCTTCAACCCTAAAAGCCCCGAGGCGCCGCCAACACCGAGGGAGGAGTCATTCGCACCAGAAGGCCATCCACAAGCTAGAGAGAGAGGAGGAGGATCTCCGGAGGGAGATCAACCACCTCGAAGGAAGCACCCTCTCGTGGAGAAGAAGGAAGACACCGTCGGAAGGGAAACCATGATCAATGGTGCCATGATCAGCACCTTGATGGGGTAATCTTCTCATTCGTCCATGGGTTGTAATCGACCTTGAGATGTAATCGCACTTTGTCGGATTATCTATCTATCATTTTGTGTTGAATATACTTTCATGCTTAAGGTTAGCTGCCATGCCGTAAACGGAGTATAGGCCTTGATGCTTCCTTGGATCAATTCAATACACCGTGTCCATCAAAGGTCTAGTCATGAATACCTTCGCGTAGTGACAATACGAGAGGAGGGAAAGGGCGAAACCGTGGTCACAACCCCGATAGATTAGATTTGTTTTCATGTCTTTAAGCGATTGCATGCTCTAGTGTCGTAGACCCGTGGGCGAGTGTCTTTTATCTTGATATCTTAATCATTCTCTCTAGTGTAGTTTAGTTGTTTTCTAGCATAATAATAGTTAGGGTTTTAGTAGCTAGTGTGTCGTTGTAGATCGAACGCTTGTAATCCCCTTGCTCCGCGGATTGACAAGAACCTCGGGAATCCCATGGTGAAAAAGGTTGGGGTCCGTACGCTTGCGGTTCGTAGAGGGATACGTCTTTTATCCGTCAACAACAAAGAAGGTCATAAGCAGAGTCTTAGATCCAATCATCAAATCCACACACACGCAGCCCTTGGTATCTGAAGGATTTCCAGCAAAATCATTCAGAACTATGCTTGTTGGCGTCAAATCTCCAGGGCTCATGCCAAGCTTCCTGAATGTAGTGTACGGCATCACATTGACAGTAGCTCCACCATCAACAAACATCTTGGTCAATGGTTTCCCGTTGACATATCCTCTCAAGTACAATGGTCTCATGTGTCGATTCTTGGCTGGCTTATCAAAAGTAGCCTGCTTGGCCAACACTAACTGTGCCATTAGCCCAAATTCCTCGGCCTCATCCATGTCTGGAGACACCTCCTCCTACACAATCTGATTAGCTGGAGCCATGAATTCATTCGGCAAGAAGCATACCATGCACGTAGGGGCCGAATGACAAGATCCGTCAGGCTTATCTTTTGGGCGCCACACCTGTTTCCTCTTGATTCCTGCCTGCTTCAGCTCCTGATTCCTCAAGCGCTGAACCCTTCTCCTTTGGCTTCTTCTCAAACCAGGTGGGCACCACTGTCCCTTCTGCCAGACATACTCATGATCTTCCTCTTCCTCGTGATCAACCCACCTGTGATCAACATGCCTTTTCCTCGGTTGATCATCAATTCTATTTATTTTTAGGAGTCGACCATCACTAGGATACACCCTTCCAATTCTTTCATGGACGGATCAGCGAATGGCAATATCCTGCCTGTATTCGGTATACTTGTCGCTGCATTTAGGGCAATTATTTTGCGTGAGAACCCTCATTCCAACAGTGTCTGAAGAAGGCACACCCC
The DNA here is from genome assembly GCA_947561735.1 of Cenchrus americanus. Taxonomy (NCBI): domain Eukaryota; kingdom Viridiplantae; phylum Streptophyta; class Magnoliopsida; order Poales; family Poaceae; genus Cenchrus; species Cenchrus americanus. The sequence continues at coordinate 143,395,344 of OX387240.1, forward strand.
CAATGTGCATGCTCTTGCTCTCGCATATACTCTTCTTATTCCTTCCTGCACATCTCTTCTTCATATCTCCGCTTCTCCTCTTCGTATTTATACTTCTGGTAGCGCTCCTTTTCTTGCTGACACTGCCACTTGTTGAGGAGAACACGCGAAGTCACCCTGGAATAGAGGATTCACCCACTTCAATTTGACTTTTCAGAAAGCGAGGCTCTCCCTTGTGGACCTGTTCAAATGTTGCTTGTCGAGTGGGGTCAACTGAGCCATCCTGCTTCGCCTTCGCTGAAGTCAAAGCCTTCACTTTTCCTTTCTCTTCAACAGTCACCATGTTGACTGAGAACCCAATCATTATCTGAGGAAAAGGATTACCATCCAATTTCATCTTATTATCAAATTTCAGATGACCTTCTTGGATAGCTTTTTGAATTCTCATCCTAAATACCCTACACTCATTGATGGAATGAGAATTCCTGTCATGAAACCCACAGTATCTCTTTTCTTTCACTCCATCAGGACGAAGCATAGAATGCCCATCTGGCAACTTGATTCGGCCTTCTTTTATGAGGAACTCAAAGAGCTTATCTGCCTTGGTCACATCAAAATCATAGGTGCCTTTAGCTTGCTTAATCCACCTTTGATTTACTGTCAATGGCTCTTTGCCCCATACTATTTCTACTGCAGCTATTTCTTCTTCATCATCACATTCCTCTCCCTGATCTGCCCTTTCAAGTAATTGATTATAAATGTCAGCTACATCACTGTGTTCGACGAATCTGGAGTCCTTCTTGAAGAAATAAGCTTGATTGCTCATCAACGACAGTCTGTGCGATAGCTAGCCAAGGTCATCGAACTCCATGTCGAATAGCTTTTCCCGAATAGCTGGCAACATCCCTGCTACAGCCATACCGGTCAATTGATCATCCGGTATGTTCAAAGAGAAGCACATGCTTTTTGTCTCTCTGAACCTCCCGAGGAACTCCATTGGTGTTTCATTGTTCCACTACCTCAAGGTAGTTAGATCAATTAGCTTTTTCTCATTACTGCAATGAAATAATTGAAGGACCGATACGGTGAACCAGAGAGGGGGGAGTGAATGGGAGCCGATAAAAATTCTTCTCGAAGGAGATGGAAACTCCAACAAGATGAACACGGCTTCCAACACACGTCTCCGACACACTACCCATGTTGGCCAAGCCCACGTAGCCACTGGAGTGCCACTGGACCTAGGAACCAACATACAACCTTCCGACCTGAGAACGCAGCGGAACACCAAACCTCGAGTCTACAGACCAACACCAGTCAGACCGGTGAGCACCACTAGTCAGACCGGTCCCTGCTGGTGAAACTGAGAAACTTTCACTAAGTGGCTCCACACTGGTCAGACCGGTGAGACACACCGGTCAGACCAGTCACAGCCTGAAAGCCCCCAAAACACCAAACAGGTCAACCGACCACCAAACTGACCCAAACTCGAAACAGCAGCAACACAGGACAACAGTGAACACACCAGACGTTCACCCGAGCAAAAATCCACCGAGGGTTGCACCGGTCAGACCGGTCAAGAGCACCGGTCAGACCGGTGTAGCCTGGGCAGCTCGAGATGAACAGCACCCGCGGGTCAACTCCCCAAAATCCAAACCTCGATCTCCCGAATCGCTCCACGGACTTGAACAAGACTTTGGGGATATTAGGAACACCTTATGAGGAGTCCATAGCCAAGTTTAATCCCACCAAAACTTGTCCAAAAAGGAGGAATCGAAGAATTCCCGCCAAGAGCACCACAAACCCTAGAACTCGGAAAACCCCAAAAGCGAGCCCCTCTACTCACGGATTTGGGAGGGGAATCACAGCCCAAAGAACCACGAAGGATTCCCACAAATTTCCCCCATAAAATCCCCAAGAGAAAGGTCCCGAAAACAACCCAAAGAAATCACCAAGAGAGGGCTCCGAAAATCACCATCAAGAACAACCGGGAACAACGCATCCAAACCTTGAGGAACCACGCCGAATCATCTATACATGCAACAAAAGTTCATACAAGGTCTAGCTTGCCGCCCGATCATCCAACCCTCTCACAAGATCTCACCATGAAGCTCTCAAGCTAGTCCTATGGAAATCCTAAGGAAAATAGGAAAGAAAATAGGAAAACAAATGAGCTAGGGTTCCAAGAGCCGGCTGCCATCTTCTCACCTCTTGGGTTATATGGAGGCAACCGAAAGTCTAAAATGCCCTTTCCTAATAACTAGGGATACAAGCCCCTCAAGGGCGGATTTGGAAGTCTTCATGTCTTCACCATCGGACGGATGCCCGGCGACCGCACCCCGCGTAGCCTCGACGCAAGCCATGCGATCCGGACGCGTGTCCTCCACTTCAAAGTCTCGGACCGTGTCGTCGCACACCGGTCAAATCGGTACCCACCGGTTAGACCGGGCCGTGCAGCCTTCTTTGCAAAGCTTGTCTTCGGTTCTTCGGTCTTGGCTTTGTGGATCAACCAAGGAACCCGGTGGTTTTCACGGGTGAACCACCGGAAACCCCGCGAACTCGGTGTAGCCTCCGCCAATCTCCACTCATGACTCGGCTCCCACGTAGTCCCGGCTCGACCTTGGTTTTGAGGCTCAACCAAGACATCGTCCACGACTTCATCTTCTTGTTCATGCCACCATGCGGCCCGCACTTGACCCCCGCCGGCCACCGGGTCCCTCGAACGAAGCCTACTTGTCTTATCCACACCGGAGGCCTCACCGGCGACGACCTTTCGCGCTTGTTCTTCACCCGCACCAACACCGGTCAAGCCGCAACCCGCACCCTGCGTACTTAGCCAAGAATCAGTCCACACAACGTTGTCAATCACTCATCACACAAGGAAGCGACCATCCACCGGTCCTCGAACCACACATGGTCCTCAATAATGAGCATGAAACTTTTTCTCCAAATCCTTCCAGGAGCAGATTGAGTGAGTAGGTAGAGAAGTAAACCATGTAAACGCTGGGCCTGTCAATGATAAAGGGAAATATCTAATTCTGAAGGCCTCATCAGCAGAAGCTTCCCCAAGTTGCATCAGGTACCGGGCTATGTGTTCCACAGTACTGGTATCATCTTGCCCTGAAAACTTGGTGAACTCTGAGGGGCCTTTCACCCTGTTCGGTAAAGCCACCCTGTGGTACCATTCCGGGAAAGGAGGTGTATACTTGTCCTTGGTTTTTAGGCTTTAGACCGAATTGATTTTGAAGCACATCGGTCATCCTCTGCATTAGGAGATCAAAATTGACATCTTGATTCCCTGGTCCACCAACAGGCATCCCTGTAGCACCACCATATCCAGGATTCGGGAGAGCATCAACATCACTGTAATCCATGAACTCCGAATACCCAGTGCCGTACATGTTCTTTTGCAACCTGTTATTTGTTGGGGCTATCCTGTAAGTAGAGACAGATTGAACTCCAGGAGTGTCGAATGCCATTTCTCTATACGTACGTGGATTAGGTATTGCTTGATGAGGGCTCTGCCGAATTGGTTGACCACCCACGTGCTGAGTTAGCTGAACACTTACACTCTACGGAGGTGGTTGAACACTTGCATCTTGACGAGATGGTTTACCAGCAGCAGCAACACTTGAATCACCTTGTTCAAAATGTTTGTCCACGCATGGGCCAAAGATACCAACCATCATCTGTCAGAAGTTGCTTAAAAATGCAGTATTGTGCCTAGCCATTATGTCTTCCATAGTTTGCTGAATCATTCCAAAAACTCCTTGTTTCTCGGTATCAGTTTCTCCTGGCATCAGAACCCTTGGCATTTCTGACTTGAGGAATGGCACACCACTCCTATTTTTGGAAAATGACAATAGACACTTCTGCTGGAATTGTTCAATAGCTTCTTTCAGTAGTAATTGTTGTTCCGAAGACAGCTGATTGAAGGTCACATCCATGATATATTGGATATCAGGCATCTTGATCAACTAGAATGTCCCACCGGGCGTGCCAAAAAGTGTGTTGACGTAAAATCAGCACCTCACTCCAAGCACACAGCAAGCCGAATCAGCTGGCTTAACACACGTGGCCCAAGCGTCAGAATCCAGAAGCGTGCCAGTCAATTTTCCCTGAAACTGACAAAGGATTAAAACAGTTAGATAAAACCTGGAACTTGCCGGGTGGTACCAGACAGTTCCGTATTTACGGCTACAAAGCCAAACAAAAACGTCATATAGCTACAACAAGCTATTTGTCGGCAATCTGATCATCATTCGGGAACTGATAAAATATGTAAACAAGGTATAGCCGAATGCATGACGTAAGCATGATGAAAAATCAGTCTTTATTTAAACAACATTGTAGCACGTAACCATGACCGATTATCATGGATAAATCACAATAAAATAAATAAAAGCGAAACATGATTATAAATTTGCAATAAACATGCATGCATAGACCAAAAGCACTAGTCTACCGCATGTCTAGGTACTTTCAAACCCGTCGAGCGTGACACCAAACAAGTTAAGCCACCGCATGATATGACTTGTTGAAATCACACCACCAACCAAGAATAGATTAATCCACCGCATGATACAATCTAAACATGGAAGGCTAAAACCATACATTATTTAAAGCAAACTCATGAACATGTTTCGGGTTCCGCGGAGAAGGAACAAACTATGTTAGATTAACAAACTTGAACCCGCAACATGTGGCAATCTAGATTGATTCGAATTCGGCTATTAGAGAACACGTGACCCATGCACTACGTCGGGCTAAAGATTTGAACATACAACATGTGGATCACAAACAAGATAGGGTCGAATCTAGTCAATCTAAATTGGGCAATAAGAGTGTTACATGAATTAAACATAAGAGCAAAATTCAAAGCAACACATGGTAACTTAATGAATCTATTAGATCTTGCCAAATCTAATAGAGCCGATAACTAGCTCCAAGCTAGGTCTTAGCCTGCCGCATGTTTCATGATCTAACAAGAAAGCCATCTTGAACCAAGCTTAAATCCACCGCATGATACTAAGCATGGTAACAAGACTACTTGCAACACGGTCTAAATCCACCGCATGATACTAGACATGATACAAGGTTGCCGGTACTTGCGGAGGTCGACGGATCGTTGGCTCCTCTCGAAGAATTCGACGACTCGACTAAAGGACTCGAAAGATGGCACGGGGCCGGTTTGTTGTGAAATTTTTCGATTCTTATTGCAAACACTAAGGGTTCATATTTATACCCTTGTTCTAACATGACTCCTAGTCGACCACGATTACAACATTTATTGCCTAAATTAATGCCCCGGCGCCAATGTCTGTCTTGCACCCGTCATCAATTCGTCCCTTCTTTATTCTCAAGCCACGTCATCACGCATTCCCGAATGCTTCCTCTTCCAAGCGTTAAATAGCTCTTCTGCCGAACGATGACGCACTACCAGCCGCAGACGTCCTTACGAAAGCTTTGAGGAAAACCTCTTGCCGAATGGTGCTCTCCTACCAAACTCGGCCCACAGGTCAGTCTCTTCCCTGTACCAATTTTTGGTGTTAACACTTGTGTCATGTGCTAACCCATGAGCAATCTACATGGTTTGATTAGTGTGTAGGAAAGCTACACTTGTTCTTTCATGGTGCATGTTTTCATTTATATCTCTTTGCATCATGAGCAAGCTATAGGGTTAGCCTCCCTTTTTGTTGTCATAAACAATGTGCATACATTTGGTTGGTGATTCAAACACTAAATGCACACATTTAGGGGGAGCTTATCCTATGGTTTGTTAACGGGACTAACATTGTTTCAAGCTTATCTTATGTAGTCCCTTGGCGACGCGTTCCGGTGTGGTACTTCATTCTAAGAGAATGCTATTTCACTCTCAATGTGATCTAACATCTCTGAAAGACTGAATATAGCAATATGAGCTTCATGCTATTGAGTCATGTCCTTGCGAGCTTATGTCTATATAAGTTCAAAGGCAATGTACTCATACATTCCTAATCCTTGTGGTACCCCAAGTGTCTTATATACAAGCTTCTTTCAAGTGGTGTCACCTAGTGATATCATCTCCAAGAGGCTCATCTCAATGTGGTGCCAACAAGGTAGAGAGGATCATCCCCCGGAGGTATGCAATGATTAAAAGACTACACGTGATATCTACAAGTGGTAATGTAACAAGAACCCATTTGTCTTATCTCTTGTCCTTTAAACCTACCTCCTTGCATGATATGCTCTACGCTTCCTTGTCTTGCAAGTTTGTAGTTGTGCACTTGTTTTTCACACTATCATTTTGTGCACACACACTTAGGGGGAGCTTAGTTTGTATCATGCAAGTCTCATGAGCTTGTGATCCACCTTAGTTATTCTTACATGTGGTATCATCATTGATATCATACATATAGATCATGATTCATGCGGCTTTCTCCCTTGTATTTAAGATTTCTCTTTGAGCTATGTTTGCTAGGACTTGCTAGTTTCCTTGGAGTTCTTTTTGTTTTGGACTTTTTGGAGATTTTATTCCAAAGGTGGAGAATGTGAGACCACAGCAAGCTAGTGGTTCCAAAGTGGGAAGAGGCAAGCTATGTGTGAACATAGGAAGAGAAGATCAAAAAAGGGGGAAGTTTGATCTAGGGGGAGTTTGGATGATGGTAAGCATCCAAGCAAGTGTAAGTGGCTCTAATTTTGTCAATTTTTGCAAATTTATGCTTGCTTCGCTTGTGTTGTCATAAATCACCAAAAAGGGGGAGATTGTAGCGAACATGGACTCATTTGCCATTTGTTCGAGTTGATTTTGGTGATTCATGTTAACACAAGCAATGGGACTAACCACTTTGTCGAGCATGTCTTTGTAGGTATTTCTAGGTCCCATGGATGTTACCACATGTTAACATACCATGCACAAGTTAACATACCATGCCCAAGCTAACATGTCATACCACAAGTTAACATACCATGGACATGTTAGGTTACTTACAGCAAATTTGAGGACTTAGTATATATTTTGAGGCTAAAAGTAATGGCATGTTAAGTATGTTAAGTATGTTAAGTTGAAGCAAAGATCCAAGTTGAAGACGCGAAGAAAAAGAAGGAAAAAGACACCGTCGGATGAACCGACGATAGCAATATAGAAAGCATCGGTGCAATCATCGAACAAGTTGGTACGCTGGTTGAAACCCTAGGCACCATCGGATGAACCGACGGTCCATTTTCTAGTAGCATCGGACGAGTTGCAAAGGAAGAGCAGCAAAGACGTAGCACCGGATGATCCGACGGTCTGAGTGAGGACACCGTCGGTCTATCCGGTGCTCAGTTTGAATCAAGACAGAGACACGCCAAGACAAAGCCTTCAGCACCGAATGATCCGACGCCTTGGTCAAGGTGAAGCATCGGTGTATCCGACGGTCGCGTGAAAGCTAACAGAGGCGACTTGGTCGCGGGGTCTTCAGCACCGGATGAACCAACGCACCGTCGATGTATAGCGTCAGAGCAGTTGTGTTGGGGAACCTCAACGGCTAAGTGACGTGGGAGGGGCATCGGATGAACCGAAGCCTTGAAAAGGTAGCATCGGTTTATCCGATGCTTACTTTTTCAGTGGCCGTTAGCCAACGGCTAGTTTGATGACTTGGGCTATTTATACCCCCTCCACTCACCCATTTGAGGTTGCTGGATTGTGTGGAAGTGCAGAGGAATTCAAGACACCTAGAAGATCATATCCAATCCATCCAAGTGCTTAATTGCTGATCCTTAGACTTGCATATGCTTTGTGTGTGTGCTTAGTGCTAGGCTTAGCTTAGGGCTGAGTGAGTGCAACGTTGTGCCAAACTTGTGAGGTGATTCTTGAGTGAATCAAGTTGTACAAGGTTTGCCGGAAGCCTTGGGGCCTAAGTGGCTCACGAGTAATCGTCATCGACCCTCCGGATTGGTGTGGAGCGGCGAGGACACTTTATGCGGGGGACGTGGAGACCCCCTTCCTTGGTGGAGGAGCTCCTTAGTGGAGGCGGCATCAAGGTGACCAAGGGAGCTTGGCAAGTGCCTAAGTGGCCAGCCTTTGTGGCGAGTCAAGTGGTGCTCTTGGGAGAGACTTGGTAACCGGGAAGCAATACTCTTCTGTGAGTGCTTCAACAACGTGGACTACTGGTGGCTTAGTGCCTACCGATACCACGCCTCTCATCCCCTTTACGTTTCCGCATTTACTCTTTTGCAATCTTTGCTTGCCTTTACTTTCCTAGAGTAGCATCATGCTAGGAATGGCTATAGGTTGCAAACCTTGTTTTGGGATGGGAATTTCACACTAGAACAAACCTAGTTGCACATCTAGATAGTATGTTCTAGTTTATCTTTGTGTAAAATTAGTGAAGCCATAGGTTAAGGTTTTAAGTTGCCTAATTCACCCCCTCCCCCTCTTAGGCTAACGGGCATCCGATTCCTTACACTCAGCCAATTCAACCCTAAGCACATCTAGTTCCTCATACTTGGAGGCATGCTTTTCCTTAAGAGCAATCAAACAGCTAGGAGGATAGAGCAATCACCACAATCAACCTCACTAGAAACAACAGGATTGGCCTTAAGCGAAACTATCTCAAGCTTGGTCTCAAGGTTTTTTGTTTCTAGCTCATCTACTCTATCCCTAGCATCTTCCAATGAAGCCCTAAGCTCTTTCCTAAGCTTCTTGGCCTCTCTAAGCATTTGAGCACAGTTATCAAGCAAGTCAACCAACTCCTCATTCTCCTTGCACAAGGAAGATAATTCATCAGTACCTCATCCTCAGAATCTGAGTCTGAGGTGTCCTTCTAGCTTCTCTGCTGCTAGAGCTGCGAGCCATTGTTGACATAAAATCTGCACCTCACGCCAAACACACAGCAAGCCGAACAAGCTAGCTTCACACGCGCAAAGACTCCAACACATGGCAGTCAATTCTTCCTGAAAAAATTAATAAAAAGACAAAGTAGTTAAATTCCAAAGCTTGGAACTTGCCGGGTGGTACCAGACAGTTCCATATTTACGGCTAAAAAGCCAAGTGAGATGACATATAGCTATAGAGAGCTATCTGCCAGCAAACTAGAAACCATTCGGGAACTTCAAAGTGCAAAAGGTAACATAGCCGAATGGATGATGTAAGCATGACGACAGATCGGTCTTTATTTGGATAAAAATGCACGTGCGCAAAGCCATGACCGATCCTCGTGGTGAATGACATTAAACAATAAATGAAGTAAAGCATGATCATAAATATACAATAAACAAGCGTGCATAGGCCCAAAGCACTAGTCTACCGCATGTCTAGATACTTTAAGAACCGTCAGGTATGATATCAAACAAATCTATCCACCGCATGATACAACTTGTTTGAAATCAAACCACCGTCCACAAATAGATCTATCCACCGCATGATACAATCTAAATATGGAAAGATAAAAGCATACAATATTTAAAGCATAACTTATGAACACGTTTTACTCGTGAAAGCATAAATGAATACGGCTGAACAGCCGAATCGGGGTCCATGAAGAAGGAATGAGCATTACCAAACAAGATAAATCTATCAGATTGGATTGAAATCTAATCCACCGGATGACTAGCTCCAAAACAACCCAAAAACTTGCATCTACCGCATGATACCCAGCTCTTTCAAGATTTATACAAGATTTGGCAAGCTTGAACCCACAACACGTAACAACCTAGATCGATTCGATTTCAGCTATTAGGAAACATGTGATCCACGTGCTATTTAAGCCAAAGATGCAAACTCGATTCGCATAAGGATCATCAAAAGAGATGAAACCGATCCAAACCAATCTAGATTGGGCAAAGAAGTGTTACATGAATTTAAACATAAAGTAAAAACTCAAAGCAACACGGGGTAACTTAGTGAATCTATTAAATCTTGCCAAAAATCAATAGAGCCGATAACTAGCTTCAAGCTAGATCTTAGCCTACCGCATGGCTCATTACCTAACAAGAAGCCCTCTTGAACCAAGCTTGAATCTACCGCATGACACTAAGCATGGTAACAAGACTACTTGCATCAGATCTAAATCCACCGCATGATACTAAACATGATACAAGGTTGCCGGTACTCACGGAGGTCAACGGATCGATGAACCCTCTCGAAGAACTCGACGACACGACAAAGGACTCAAGGGTTTGGCGTAAAGCCGGTTTGTATTGAGATTGTTTTGAATACCATTACATACATTCAGGGTCTATATTTATACCCTGTCACGACATGACCTCGAATGGATTTGATACCTAATTTATCTCTAAATGCGATCGCTTATCCATCCATTCGTCCCTTCCGCTCGGGCCACGTCACCACACAATCCCGCAAAATCAGCGCAACAGTTTTCTGGCCGAACGGAAGCACATTGCTGACCGCGGACTCTTTTGTCGAATTCTTCTGAAGAAACCTTCCTTCTGCCGGACGGATTCCTCACCGCGTTGGACCCACAGGTCAGACTCCTTACCAAATTTTGGTGTGAACATATGCCCCTTCAATTACGGGATAAAAGTAATTTTATTCCGGAATTGACTCCAGCCACCAATGTTTTGAATCTGTTCAACACCTATTCTCTCTCTTCGCAATCCGCCGGAATCTTCGTCTAGATCCAAACCCTAGATCACCTTTTCCTGAGCTCAAATCCTCAATGGCAGGTCAAAATCAAGCTGCTCGGGTAAATTCCTCCTCCATAAGCCTCATTCGGCACTCAACTTTTTGATTTTTACCCGAGATTTCTTTTCCGTCTTCTTGCGGCGGGGAGCTCTCTACTGAGCTTCTGATCCGCACTGAGGCCAATTCGACGTCTTATTTCCTTGGTCCTGTGGGAGTTTCTGATCCCCGCAAATTCATCGCAGCCGAATCCCAAAAAAATCCCCTTCAAAGCGGCTTTAACTTAGCCTTCCCTGTGGCAGGATGCTTTCAAGAACTGGCCTTTGCCCCCAATTGCGGGCTGGAGGAATTGGTATAAGAGGATCCTTGCGGACAACAGTGCTAAGACCCAACTTGGGACACCCTCCGAATTGCTCAATGTTTGGAGCTCTCTTTGGCTGAGACCCCAAGAAACGAAGACCTCGTGATAGCCGCCTGTCATTTTTGGTCAAATGGTGTCAATGCCTTCCTTTTTGGTCACGGCCCAATGTCCCCCACTCTGGCTGATGTATACATGATTACCGGCCTTGATATTTCAGGATCCGTGCATCCCTGGGACTACATAGGTTCCACAAGACAAATGGGAGTGAAGTTAGGGAGTGGATATAAATTTTATATCCAGAACCATATGAAAGACGGCCCTCTTGGTGAAGTTGAATATAGGGCCTTCTTGAATATGTGGTTGTGCAGGTTCATCTTCTGTGGTAAAGCCAATGAGCCTACTCTGAATCATATTGTAATGGCTACACAATTGGCTGGTGGTAAGCGCATTCCCCTTGGAAAATACCTCCTGGGCAGTGTATACCACATGCTTCATCAAGCTCGTCACCCAAATGTACACCGCCGAGAAGATAGCATGTGTCAATGGCCCTTGGTGGTTTGTACGGATGTGGCCGCAATCGCACGTGCACCAGATCGTTGGTATTGACCTCAATACCCGGTTTTTTTCCTTCATCCAACTATCATGAAGGAGAAGTTCGGGTTACCGAGAGGATGCCACACCTATGGAGAAGCGCTTCTTCAAGCTGTTCCCATCAATCAGAATGTCAGCCAGCTCTTTGAGCTCTTCTTCAAAGGCTTCTCCAACCCTCTCTGGCTTCCTTACTTGGACAATGATAATTTAACCCTCCCTTGTGAGTTCTCCTTTGAAGCTGGACGCCAAGATGGAAGGTTTCTGGAAATCCTCAATATCCTCATCCATCCATGCCTTCTGCCAGCTGAATTTAGTGGAGGGAGATTAAACCACAACACTTACGAATACTACCAGCCAAATATGATGGCTCGACAACTTGGATGTGGCCAGATGCCCCCAAGACTATTTCTGCATGAATTCCTCAAACCCAGAGAGGAAATCAAAGAACTTGCTCAATCCAGCAGGGTTTTTCAGTATGTATGCAGTCCAACTGTTTACACCTGGCCATTCACACCTACAACAGTAGATCACCCCACCTTTAACTCTTGGTGGCAAGAATTCCATGACCATATTTTCAGTGAGCCTGTGCACTCATTCTGCATAGAACTGATGCCTGATTTTCAGCCAACTTCAGAGGTAACATGATTGTCCTTTTCCCAAAATCAGACATTTCTTCCTCTAACCATGATCTTGATTTTCTACCCGCAGAATACAGTGCCTGCCCCCCGAGCCAGGGCAATTGCTTACAATGCAGTATGCCCAATCTCAGCACTAGGATTTAAATCCCCACCTTGGCTCAACTAATGGCTAGGTATGCCACAACAGACCCAATTTTGTCCAGTATTACTGCTGACAAGAGGAAAGGCCTGTCTCTAATCGCACCTCCAATTGCCAAGAAGAGGAGAACTGTCAAGAAAGTTCTTATTGAGCTAGAATCTCCCCTTTCTCGGTCACAAGATTATCCTTTACTGATAAATTTCGTCTTATACAATTTTTAGACCAGAATCTAGCAGCCTTCAGTTTCAGAACCTGCCAATGCTCCATCTACTGGTATGATTTTCATTACTCTTTCTTCAAAGATCAACACTGGCACTGACCCCTAATCTGGTACTTGCAGAAGAAACACTGGTAGATCATACTGTGGATATCCCTGTTCCTCAACATATAAGTCCACCAAGGGCTGAGCCACCTGCTCAAGTGGACATTTCATCTTCATCAGGAACTCAATCACCCCCTGCTCAGATAGAGACACCAACCTCACCAGAGGCGAACTCTCCCATCCAACCAGAGACTTCAAGCCCTACAAGGGTTCAATCCCTTGTTGGCCAGACAGAAACCCCAACTTCAACAGAGGTAAATCCATCTCCTCTCCAGCCAGAAGCTTCAGAGTTACCAGAGACTGCACCAGCACCCTCTTACACAGAAGCCTCAGCTTTGCCAAGAGCATCTCCTTCACCAGTGGCTCCAAAAATCGCCCCTGAAACTGAACAAAACATTGTTCCAGTTCAGGAAATCAGGCATGAGGTAAACACTTGCACTTAACTCTGTTATCTTCTTCATTTCCCAACACTCCTGACTCGGCAATGCTACTCTTCCAGGATCAAGCTCCGTCATCATCAAACCCATTAATGGAGGATAATCCAACTGCCGAGACAAGGGATGGTGGGACTCAAGCCTTGTCAGAGGAAGTACAAGAAAAGCTCAAGGAAATTTTTGCCTGGCTGCAGAGAGACGCTCGAGATCAAATCAGAGATCTCGATCATTTCGAGGAAATGCTTGGACCCATCAGCCAAGAACTCCCTGAGGACATCAAGACCTCACTTGAACCCATCTCTAGTTTGGATGTTCATTACGTAGCCATAAGATGAGCTCTGAGAAATGTGTCTTCCCGCCCAGCCGTTGAACAAAAGAAAGCCAAAGCTGAACAAGCCGTGAAGGGAGCACAATCTCAAACTGAGAATCACAAAGGGGTATTGGCCAATCTGCAAGCTGCTCATGAACTGAAAATCGCTAGAAAGGCCGCACTGGAGGCAGAGCCGAAAAGCTTATCAGCAGAAATAGAAGCTGATGACAAGAAGATAGTCGAACTTCCTGGACTGATAGGGAAAATCCAAGAGGAAGCAGCATCGGCCATAGCTGAGGTGAATCAATGTGATGCAGAACTCACCATCCTGTCCAACGCCCAGAAAGATTATCAAGAACGGATGGAGAACATTCACCAAACAACATCGAACGCCTCCAATGTAATTGCAAAGTATTTGAACGTTTAGCTGTGCTGATCGATGCGTAACCGAACTGGCCATTCTTGCAACACTTGCCTTCTTATAAGTTTGCTTTTCCTTTTCTTGCACGACCTTGACTGCAACGCTGAACGACCCATTCGACAACCAATAGCCAAATAGTGCCATACCCGAACGACACCTCAACCGTAACTTAGCCGAGTCAGTCAACCGAATACGACTCAGTCTTGAACTCCAAACGACCCGGCGGCAGATTGGTCAAGGAAACCTCTCCACCTTCCAAGTTTCTTGGGATACGGGCCACGATCTAAGGCCACGACCTGAGGCCACGATCTACTTCACCAGGCCTATAAATAAAAACCGTGGGTGCCCTCAGCTCTTTACCAAGCCTTTAGCCATCAAATCTCTACCAACCTCAAGCTTTCTTCCCAATCGCCAACTTAACCCCAAAAACCAATGGCGGGGAGCAACAACAGGCGTCGCGCCGCCGACGAAGCAGAAGGGAGTCACGCCAGTTCGCGTCGGAGGCAATAATCTCCATCTTTTCCTTTACGATTCGTCTTTGATTCCCTTTTGTTTCTGATGATCATCTCTGTTTCAGACTTATTCAATGGAATCCATCTCCCGCGCCGGCCAATCAGCCTCTACCGGACGACTCGTGGGAGTTAGACCGCTACTCCCCCGTGCCCTACAGGGAACTTGATGCTCTCCGTTTCAAGGCGGAACTCGAGGTGGCCCAGCGCGAGCTGGAAGACGTCTCCAAGAAGGCTGGTATAGCCGAACTGGAGTGGGAGGACCAGCACAAGCAGCTGCTGGCGACCATCGATGGTACGGCCTTGAAACTGCTCCCGAGTCCAATCGGCTTCGATATTAATTGTCATCACCTTGTACTTTGCAGCCCGCGACGCTGAGCTCAACCAGCTGAAGATGCTGGTGGAGCAATTGGTTGACAAGGTGAACGCCCGCGGAGACACGCCGGCGGAGCGCCTCGCCGCGGTGGAAAACCGCGTGGACGAGGTGGCCATTCACGGCATCCGCCTGGGCACCACCTTGGGCCTGGCCGCCATGGCGACGCACACCGGCGTCGACTACTCCACCAGGCCGCGCGGCTTCCAGGGCGGCGCACCGGAAGACATCGATGAGATCGAGGTCATCTTGGAGCGCCTCGACGGCCACGGCGACGCCATTGCCGAACTCACTCATCCCCAGTCTGTGCTAAATAGGCTCTTTGATTAGATTGTACTAGGGATGTTTGATTATTGGCAATAAATAAAGAACTTTTAATTCTCGTGCTTGTATTGCGATGATTTTTTCTATGTTTGCATCTGTGAATCTTGTTTCTCCTTAAACGCATTCGGGAACTCGCTTGAGCCGAACACTCAAAAACAGATGTCCCTTGGCGCAATACCCGCAAAAAATCCTTGATTCGACAATCCATAAGCACTGTTCAAACGAAAACCCTTCGCATTCGGAAGGAAACCCTGCCGCTTGGTATTCCAATAATGCACGCCAGCCAGTCATCACTCCCAACGCACTCTCTCAGTCAATAAAATAGCCTGCTGAGATGCCCTGCAAATCCACTCGCACACTCATCCATCACTTCTCATCTTCTCCCCTGCTCCGGAAAAGAAAACCCCAAAGCCTTGGACAAAGGCAAGCAACCCAAGGAGGACAGTGCCCCAAAGAAACGCACGATTCGAGAGTGAGTTTTCCTTTGACTCGCTTCTTGTTTCCTCATGTGGTCTCGTGTTTTACCTCCTCTCTGTTTTTTCTCCTTCAGCCTTGATCTCCTTCCTGAGGAAATCATTGGGACTGAAGACATGTCTGAGTACATCTCCTCTGATTCCTCTCTTGAAGCAGAGGATGCCACGTCCGAGCAGAGAATCAGCCATCAACTGTGCCGTCGCGTTCGGCACCTGGAGCACGACCTCCGGGACATCACCGCTCGTTGCCAGGCCGAACGCGAGCGTCGCATGGTGTTGGAGGCACTAGTAGGAGGTAAATATCTTCAACTCCTTCTTGACTCCATGCTCACATCTGGATCTCTGCCTCTAACGACTACTCCTCTGTCCCAGATGTCTCTGATAGGTACAATAACCTGAAAGCGGCTTGGGACAGCTTGGTGGAGGCAGCAAACCATGGTCATCCCCACGGCTTCCAAGTTGCCGTCACGGTGGTCCTGGAACAACTGAAGAGGGAACAGTTGAAGAAGCAAAGAAAAGATTGAATCATTCTTTCGCTTCTTACGCCAGGCCTTCTGCTTCCCACCTCCTCGTAGTCCTGATCGCCAGGATTGTTAGATGCAAACCTGCAAGAAGCACTTGTAATTTCATGCTAAGGGCAATAAATCTAAGTATTGGCCATTCCCTCTGTTTGGGGATTTTTTGTTCTGAAGGCGGCCTCATTCTTGAGCGTCGGCTATCTCTGTATCAGATGCATGTAATCCCAATGCTTGTGGTTAGTGATCGATTTCAATACTAGGATAATACTTCTTCAAATATCTTCCGTTTATTGCGGCCGAAAATTCTTCTACTAGTAAAGTTTTCAACATGTAGGCATTACCGGGCACGCATCTAACCACCCGAAAGGGTCCTTCCCAGTTAGGGGACCATTTCCAAATTCACTATATTTGGTTCCAATCGGCAGTAAAGCTTTACAAACCAAATCCCCTTCTGCAAATTTCTTGGCTTTTACTTTCTTGTTGTAATATTTGGCAACCCGCAGCTTGTTCTTTTCGATGTTTTCTAGGGCCCTAAGACGGATCATGTGCAAATCTTCTAACTCATCCATCATTAAGCCACTGTAATCTTTGGAGCTTAAATCTTTCTGCAAAACCACTCTCCTAGAATCTGATTGTATTTCCCAAGGCAAAACTACATGGTGCCCGTAAACTAGTTCATAAGGAGATGTCTTTGTGGCTCCATGAGGGGCCAATCGGTAAGCCCACAAAGCCTCATTGAGTACCGAATGCCACCTTCTTGGCTTCTGGTCGATCTTCTTTTGTATAAGCTTGATCATGATCTTATTAGAAGCCTCTGCCTGACCATTAGCTTGGGCATAATAGGGAGAAGAATTAAATAACTTGATCCCCATGCTTTCGGCAAACTCCCTGAACTCCAAGGACACGAACTGGGCTCCTTGATCAGTTGTGATTGTTTGAGGGATTCCAAACCGAGAGATGATGTGTTCCTTAACAAACTCAACCATATTTTCTGATGTTACCTTCTTCAGTGGAATTGCCTCGACCCATTTGGTAAAGTAATCTGTTGCCAAAAGCACAAACTTATGCCCCTTGCTAGATGGTGGATTAATCTGGCCAATCAAGTCTATACCCCGGCCTTCGAATGGCCATGGCTTGATAATGGGATTTAATGCTGATGCAGGAACTCTTTGAATATTTCCAAACCTCTGGCAGTCTTGACATCCCTTGTAATACTCAAAGCAGTCCTGCAATATCGTCGGCCAAAAGCACCCAGCTTGCCTGATAACCCATTTCATACGGTAGGCCGATTGGTGTGCTCCACATATCCCATCATGTACCTCACTCATCATCCTTTTAGCTTCTTCTGGACCCAAGTATCGTAGCAACACCCCATCTAATGATTTGTAAAACAAACTATCATCCAGAAGAACGAATTTTATGGCCTTGTACCTGAGCTTCCTAGAGACTTTTCAGGATGGATCCTTCAAATAGTCAACGATCTCTTTTCTCCAATCACCTTCCGCAAGATCCAGTCCCAGCGTACATATCTCCATGGCAAACACTTCTTGATGCTCTTTATAACCGGAAGCGCTCTGAGCCAATCTGTTTGCTTCTTCATTGTGTTCCCTAGGAATATGCTGTAGAATTACCAACGGAAAGATCTTCAAGATTTCCCTGCATTCTTCGTAGTAACTCCTCAGCGCATCACTTTTACATTCGTATTGGCCGTTCAATTGCTTTATAACCAACTCTGAATCTCCATAAACCTCAACTGAAACGGCCCCGGCTTCTCTCAAATATTGAAGCCCCCGAAGTAATGCCTCGTACTCAGCCTGATTGTTTGTAACAGTGGGCTGGATAGGGATAGCAAACTCAAACATCTCACCTCTGGGTGAAATTAATAGAATCCCTACTCCTCCACCTTTACCGCATGATGATCCATCAAAAAACAAAGCCCACGGAGTAATTTCAAGCAAATCAATTGATGGATCGCGATGTTCAGTTATAAAATCGGCAATGATCTGACCTTTTATAGCTTTTGCCGATTCGAACTTTAATTCAAACTCCGATAAAGCCAAGATCCACTTGCCAATCCTGCCATTCAAAATTGGCATAGATAACATATGTTTTATTACATCAAACATGGAGTATACAACGCATTTGGCATTCAACAGGTAGTGCCGAAATTTTGTACACGAGTAGTACACGCATAGGCACAGTTTCTCCGCAGCCGAATACCTGGTCTCAGGATCAAGAAACTTTCGGCTAAGGTACGCTACTACCCGCTCCTTTCCTTCGAATTCTTGAATAAGGGCCGATCCAATGGTTTGGGCATCGGCCGCCACGTACAACTTGAAAGGCTTATCCAAGCTGCGGAGGGACCGATCTTGGTGGTTCCTTCATATATTGCTTGATCTCATCAAAAGCCTTTTGTTGTTCGTCGCCCCATGTGAACTTCTCTAAGGGCCAACGAGCACGCAAACGCAGCTATCGTAGCGCCTTTGCATCGACACCGGTCAGATAGGTGTGGTGGACCGGTCAGACCAGTTCCTAGTGAAATTCTGGCGGTAGACCTCCAAACGGCTCCGGGCAGGATCCCCTCAGGATAGTGCATGCAGGGTTGCTCTAGGATTGGCAAGGCCACTTAGAATGCCTTTGGATGTCGTGGAAACGAAGGAAGAACAACAAGTAGTTGATTGGAAAAGTTGGGAAGAGATAAAAGTAAATACAAGACAATAGAAGGTAAATATATTTGCCTTGATTGGATGATACTCAATCGGGCGCGACCCTTCATATTATTAGGGTGGGAAGGACTTGCCATAAAAGGAATTCCTTTCACGAGTCTAAACCTATCAAGACTCCTTGATCTAATTTCGAATCGGGGGCACCGATCAGACCGGTGTGGCTTGCCGGACCGGCTATAGTGGCCAAGTCCGGTCAGACCGCCTCAGGGCAACAGTTAGACTGGTCCTATCCTGCCTGGTCGGCTACGTGCCAATTTTGAGTGTCAACAGTTTGGCTCAAGAAAGAGGATGTTTACGTCATGCAGCAGGAAGATAAATATTTGTTAGAAACCACAAATTTATTAAAAAGGTACGTGTGATTCCTGATGCAACTATGGAGGCATGTGGGAGAATAGCTCAAAGCCGATGATGGATTTGATTCAAGGAGGAGAGGATGATGAGTCCATGGCAACTCAAGATACAGTTGTAGAAAATTCTAGTTTTATTTTGAACATGGCAGCTAGTAATTATCCAGAGACCTTGAATCTTTAATTTGGTGCTTTTCAGTTTTGTACTTGATATATGATGAAGGAGAAGGGATCACTTTCTAAAGCTTTGTTGTTGTTGGCAGAAGTGTGATTTCTTGGAGCTCTTGTACGTCGTAAAGAAAAGAATCAAGATACACTAATCTCAGATTGGTCCCTATGCAAGTCGGAATGATAACATGGTTGAGCCAGGATAATTAGCATTGGGAGGCAAACCAAAACATCATTGAGCTAGGAATGAAAACATGATTGAGCTAGGATAATCAAGGTACACTAATCTCAGATTTGTCCCTATGCCCAGAAGGCTCTCCAACATGCATCCAGCGAGGCAGTTTTCCTTTGGAGGAGTCTCTCTCCTGGAAGACATCCGCCACAGCCGCTGGGAGGGAGCGGGCTGGCTGTGCATGGGAGAAGGAGGAGGCGGTGACGTACCGAGAGGAGGAGGAAGCTGCAAAGGTGCTGGGATCCGACAGGTGGAAGAGGACTCGGGGTCGTTAGGGCGAGGAGCGGTAGGAGCGGCGTGGCACACCCGACCTCCACCTCATCACTGGAGCGGCTGCCTCTCTGTGACAAATGGGTACCCCAGACCAGGCTCGGAGTCATCCCCGACAAGTGGATTCAGTCCACCAGAAGACCCGCCGACCAGTCAGTAGGCCTAGCCGACCGTTGACGGTGAAAATCCGTCAACCTAGCCATGAGTTTACCTTCGGTGTTGGCATGACTTTTGTATCTTATTCATTGGTACTAACCCCCGTGTATAACAAGTTCACTTGTGCATGTCGGTTTTGGAGTTGTGTGTTTACGCGAGGATTTAACGTTGAAAGCAAGACTTCCGGGATAAGTTCATTAAGCACCTCATGACAAGACCTTGAAGCCCGATACAAGTCAAGCAATGAAGTGAACATGACTCCAAGAGCCCAAGGACCAAGCCCGAGAAGATGATAAACTCCAAGGACCGAACCGGAAAAGTCCCGAATCTTGCAAGACAAGGAGTTGAGTCCAATTCGGAGAGAAACCGACGTCAAGGGCCCACATGCAAAAGGGGAGAACATCTAGAAGACGCGGGAAGCAACATCGGGCGAAGCGAGCCACGAGATGGGCCGAATTGGGCCCGGGCCGGCCGGCCCGGCCCAATTCGGGGCCCAATCGGCCTCTCCTTTGACCTAATTGCTTCTCGGGCTATAAATAGCCCCCCGACCGAGAGCCACGCAGAACCGAAGTCGTAATCCGCCGCCGAGGAGCAAGAGAAGCTTGAGGGACACCATCTCGGAGATGAGGGTCGTGCTAGTTCTCTAGGGTTTCCCTAGCCGACGTGGGAACCTTGCATGGAAGACCACGTCGGAGCTCGGAGCGAGGATCAAAATCGAGGGAGGGCCCCGGTGGTGATCTTGTTCATGTAATCATTCATGGTGAAGTTTGTAAGTGAATCCGATTTCTAGCGATTAAGTGCCTTCTCGATGATTTTGTTTTCTTCTTGGTTTTGCTTCTTCTACGATCTAGTTTGCGGCTAGATTACATAGGGTGCTCTTGTAGCCGCGGTGGCTAGAGGTGCATACCGGATCGGCCAAGTGATTTCAACTTGTTCTATCGAACTCGCCCTAGACTACCCGCATGAATAGGGATACGTTGTGACGAACGGGGGTTCCGAAAGGCGGGCGTTTTCGGAGTCGGATGGAAGGCCATGATTTAAAGATGCTTTTAATGAGATTCGCTCTACTATCTTCATCTATCTTGTTTGGAGCTACAACATAAGCATGATCTAGATTCTCTAGATTGGTTATCTCTTGCTTCCTCTTGCTACCTCTTTAGTAGATTAGATTAGATTCGTTTTCTTTATGAGTTAGTAGATTAGATGCAACTTACCTTCATAAGATAGCTTACCTTGCTTTACTAGATTGAATCCTTGCGTTGCACATTGTTCCACGGATTCGATACCTTGGGTTCACCACTCGAGGGAAGAAGGGTCCCTTGACTACGACGGGAGACTTGTCCGCTTGCAAGTCATAAACGAACTTTGATACAACTATTAACCGTCAACAAGCCCCTTTTTCTGGCGCCGTTGCCGGGGAACAAGCAATCAAGATCCGATCTAGTATCGCTTATCTTTCAATTTTTCTTTTGATTTTCTTTTGCATCTCTTATGTTTGATCTTCCCAAAAAAAAGAGTCAATCTAATCTAGTTTTGATTAACCCTAATCTTTCTTTTGTTAGATTTTTGTTTTTTTTGCTAACCCTAACCGGCGATGGTTGGCTACCTCTCCAAGAAACCCAAACTTTTTTTGTGGATGATCCGAGAAAACTTTACGGGCAAAGGTGACGTGCAACACAAGCTCGAAGGACCATCAAAATCTCCAAGGGAATCACCACCTCCAAGTCAAGACGCCGGAAGGCCGTTCAAATCAAGAGGAGGATGGAGAAGATGGAGATGGAGAAAGAAGCTCAACACCTAAAGGCCGCCAAAGCAAGATCCACATGCAAGGAGTGTGAAGTGTTCATCGTGATGAAGATGCTAGAGACGCAAGTGGGACAACTTGCCGGGCGCCCGATGGGTAACAAAGAAGAATATCCGAGACAACTCCAAGGTCCCAAGACGGCGAAGGCTACTCAAACTCATTCGGGAGATATGAAGGATCACACTAGAGACCATGAAGATCACAACCGAAGGACCGGAGTTCGAGATGCCGAGCCACAAGGAAGTTGTTGCATCCGTCAAGACCAAAGGACAAAGCCGCCCTGTGAAGACTAAAAAAAATTGACTAAGCCAAAGTGGGTACCCAAGATTGCAACGCCCGCAAAGAGCGTTGATCCGGAGTAATCAAGTGAAGAAGTCTAGCCATGGACTATAAACGAAGCGCTAGGCGGGAGGCAACCCGTTTCGTCGAGTCAAGAATAAGCTACCGGGAGGACAACCCGATTCCAGGTTTTTCAAGTCTTTTTAAATATAATTCAGTTTTGAATTTTACTACGCAAAACCTTATACTTAGAATGGTTGAACAATATTAGAGACATAATTCTTGGTTGAATATTTTGCTTTGTCATAAACCCTTTGCATGAACCCTCCTATGTGTTTGTTCGTTCTGTTTCGAGAAATCACAACCAGAAAATTTCAGAACCTAACTCAACCCTTCACCCTCATTATGGTGCTGTGGTTGACTTGTTTTTCATGCTAAAAACACTCGAGTAGAGCCACAACTTATACCTAGATGTTATTTAAATTTCAGCATGTGGTAGGACTCGCGTGAACCTAGAAACTTGTTTTTTGGTTGGTTTAAAAATCCATATCCTTGGTTTCTCTAAGATTAGAATTTTTCTAAGCCTCACTTAATTTTATTTCATTCAAAATCTCTCTCATCTAATCAAAATTAGGACCTAAACC
This sequence comes from Cenchrus americanus, assembly GCA_947561735.1. Taxonomy (NCBI): domain Eukaryota; kingdom Viridiplantae; phylum Streptophyta; class Magnoliopsida; order Poales; family Poaceae; genus Cenchrus; species Cenchrus americanus. The sequence goes on from OX387240.1 coordinate 143,417,962, forward strand.
TATGCCCCCATGATCAAGCCGGGAAAAGCTTGCTCTCAACTAATGAAGGCAAACTATACCGGTGAGACCGAAATCGACGTAGTCGAAAAATATTTTCGACTTACATTTGTTTTTAATGGGTTAAAAACTTCTCTAAATTTATGCTTGAGCTCTTGCATGGCTCTGAAAAATATTTTTAAATTTCGAAATTAGAGGAGTGCTTAGCCTTAAACACACTTAAAGGGAGGCAATCTAGTTAACCTAACCATGCATGCACCATGATACATCACGGGATGCCCCTCCAACATATTTAAAGCACATGCAAAGTACAAGCATGGGGGGCAGCCGAGGCTTTGTTTTGTAGGAATATCATGGATGCATGTGAGGCAAGGGAGTATGGAAGTGAGTCAAAGCGAAAACATCAAGTGGAAGGAGCAATAATGCAAGCGAAGGAGTGTACGGGAACGTTTGGAAGGTGTACGCGATCACGAAGCAACATGCACTAGAGAAGAACCGAGCCAAGAGGAGGAGGTAAGTCTTTCATCCAACTCTTTGTTCGTGTGCTCTAGTTTGTAGGCCGGAACCACCTTAGACTTAGCCATCCACCGCGTTTGTTTCGTGCAACAAATCACATCCTTAATCCACTCAAAGTCCAGACTCCAAAATAATATTTGTGTACCTTGTTACCGGGTGAAAACCCCGGATATATATTTGTGAGGGAGAGTGCTGCAATCATGGAGGAAAAACTACAAGCCTTTTCACCAAAGAAGAAGGGATCATCGTCGTCTAAGCCATCATCGACAACCTCTTCGAGGAGGCACTCATCTCCGAGTTTCCTCGGGGTATGGAGGAGGACACGGCACCGCCGAGGAGGAATCGCACTCTTTTCCTTGGTGGCATGAGGGCCACGCAAAACTCGTTTATGAGGTTTACCAAACTTCAATAACATATGGAGGAGCCGCTCGTCCAACCTCGCCACTTGACACGATCATCCGCTCCACCTCCATATGCTCCGCGGTATTCCGAGGGGTATGTCATCATGACGGAGGAGGAGAAGAAGCTCGCTCGCCTTAAGTAGAGGCTTGTAGCGAATGTCGACATCGACGACCAAGCTCTCCACATATTGGGTTTCACACGGGACACCGGTGCAATTCTCTAACGGAGTGTCGGCAAACACCCACAAGGAATTCGCCTAGGAAATTTTCGTGACCATGGCGCATACCCTTGATGAAGGAGTGCTGCGTCTCTCATTCCGTTGGAGGGAGCCCACAAGTGGAGAAGAAGGAAGACACCGTCGGAAGGGTAACCTTGATCAACGATGCTATTTCTAGCACCTTGATGGGGTAATCTCCTTTCATCCATGGGTTGCAATCGATCTTGAGATGTAATCACACTTTGTTGGATTATCTATCTATCATCTTGTGTTGGAAATACTTTAATGCTTAAGGCTAGCAACCATGCCGTAAAGGGAGTAAGGGCTCCAATGCTTCCTTGGATCCATTCAACACAATCCCCGATAGATTAGATTGGTTTTCATGTTCAAAACGATTGCATGTTCTAGTATCGTAGACCCATGGGCGAGTGTCTCCTATTTTCAAAAGGGAGCTCCGGAACAAGTATGTGCATGAAGGCACATGGGAAGGTTTTTGGAGTATGATCACGGGAAGAGACCATCAACGAAGAAATACTATCCGGAACCCCATCATCCAAGTGTGTCGCTTTTGTGCAAGTGGATTTTTGGGAGAACAAGAGAGACAAAGATAACCAACACGGAGTTGAATTGGCTTTACTCGGCTTTGATTGCCAAGTGGCCAATAGACCCCACTCACCTATGATCAACCGGTGGTGTTGTTTTTGCAACATCGAGTTCGGAAGATATTGGTTTGGGGTGTTACCTCTCCATATTGGCTATCTCTTTAAAAAACCGGGTATTACAAGGAACCCGAATCATCTCCTACCCGGGACTTCCCTAGGAATATATGAAGAAAGGAAAATATAAGAGTGAAGATGAGAGAGGAGGCTTCCGAGTGGCTTAGGTGAATTTGCCCCTTCCGGATTGAAGATTAAGACTTTTCTTGAGGGGAAGAAGATCGGTTAGAGGAAGGACTTCTTGTGCCGGCGAAGAAAAAAATAATAAAAGAAAAGAATTATAGGAGAAGGATCTTCTATGGCCCAAGAATAAGGTGCACAACAAAATTATGTCCCACCATTGGGAGGAACCCCGCGCCGCCGAGTTACTACGGTGGTGTACCAATGCAAGCATGGGGGAGTGGTGCAGCCATACCCCCACCATTTTTGCGGTGCCCAATGTAGCCTTCGCGGAGCCATTTGCACACCTTCCTCAACCACAACAAAATGTGGCCACCATTGGAGGATACGCTGCAAGGAATGTGCAAATTATTGCAGCCATCCTAACCAATGCAAACCAAATGGGTGAAGAAAATGCAAACGTCGCTTATGTGCTTGGACACCTTCACCTAGCACCGTCGGACAACTCATAGGAGTAGTGGTGCATTCCTATTACAAGTAAGGGTACAACAACCAAGACTATCAATATCAACCACCGGCGGAAGATTAGAGAGAGGAGGAGCTTTAGTTATCTTTCCTTTACCCCCTTTTCTTTAATTTTCAGCTTGCATGCGCCTATGTTTGCGTAGTATTTTCAGTTTTACTTTAATTTTTAGTGTTAGTTTAATTTTTCAGTGTGTATCTTAGTGTTTATTTTCATCATGAATAATGTCGCCACCAAGTTTTTACCTTTGGTAAAGTTACAAAGTTTGTGCCATGATGATATATGATTATAATTGCCGCTTTGTTTATCTTTGTAATTGACTTATGCATGTTTGAACTAGTGCTCTCTTAAAAATACAAATCTGAAATTATCTAAATACTAGTTTAATCTTCAGCGGAGGTTATGATTAAAATAAAGACCCAAAGTGTTTTATGTGCTCTCAAGTTATGAATAGATTAAAGATGTCTTTTATGCTAAAAAATATTGCTAACCTTTTCATAAATATCACTTGTGTGTTGCTCAACCTATCCCAGCCTTATATATATTTGAGTGCATAAACCTTAGTGTACAAGATTTATTTTTGAGTGAGTTATTGCAGGCCATGATTTCTCTGGCCCGAGACTAAGAAGTTGGTCATTTCGTTTTTGCGTATCTATCTTTTTGCTAGCCTTTTATCCGTGCATTGTGTATCCCCGCATTGGAGATCTCACAAACCTCGCCGGATATCCACCCTTAAACCAAATATCATCTTTTGTGATTACCTCCTTGACCACAACCTATTGTTGAGAATGGATCATCAATTCAAGGAAGATCGCAAGACGGTGCCAACGTTGAAGATTTCAAGTATCTCTCCAAGGAAAAATATCTCCGATACCTACCTTATTTTTTGCCTCTTTGCTCGAGGACGAGCATCATCTAAGCATGGGGGAGGAGGTAGGTACGGTGCAGTTTTAGAGTTAAAAGGGGAATATTTAAAAAAAATGATGATGAAAGAAAAAATTCGGCGATATACGTGACTTCCAAGAAAGAAAATATATATATATATATATAATGTATGAATGAAAGAAAGAAAGAAAGAAAGAAAAGAATGAAAAATATGAGAAAGAAAAAAAAATGTGCGTAAAGTAAACTCCCGGTTCTCTAAGAGTGCATTCAAGGCTTCAAGTTTAAAAGATCCATTCACATTTTCCAACCATGTGCAATCCGATAACGAGGACTTCCTTTGTGCCTCGGGATCACTCTTTGCCATTTGCACATGTCCACTCATCTAAAAGTGTGTGTATTTTTCTCTTTCCCCTCCTTGATTTAACATTATTTTCCAATGACCTTTTTGACGAGTCTCGGTAAGACCATGAGAAGCTTGTCTTGTTTTGACAACACCTCATTTATAAAATCTTGTTAGGACTAAACTTTCCCAAAGCTCCATATAAAGCCTACCACACATATATGTTATGAGAGGGAAAGGAGTAGAATATATAGGCTTGAGAGACAAGTGAGATGAGAGTTCATGAGCAATATACAAGATGATTTAAATTTGTGAACTTGGTTTAGCTTTTCTTTATCTCGTTCTTTATTTCAAAAATTTCGAGATCTATTTAAACTTTGTGAGCATGTTAATACTTGTGGGATAAGCTTAATAAGAATCTACCCACCGTAGAGGTGAAGGCTAGTACATTCTGGAACTTTAACGAATTAAACTTTTGAGAGCATTATGTTTTTTTTCATGTATGATCAAGTGCCGGTTTAAACATTGTTTGGCAATGATGATATCCATCGAAGGCTTACTCGAGGACGAGCAAGGTTTAAGCATGGGGGAGATTTTGACGGTGAAAATCCGTCAACCTAGCCATGAGTTTACCTTCGGTGTTGGCATGACTTTTGTATCTTATTCATTGGTACTAACCCCCCGTGGTATAACAAGTTCACTTGTGCATGTCGGTTTTGGAGTTGTGTGTTTACGCGTGGTTTTAACGTTGAAAGCAAGACTTCCGAGATAAGTTCATTAAGCACCTCATGACAAGACCTTGAAGCCCGATACAAGTCAAGCAATGAAGTGAACATGACTCCAAGAGCCCAAGGACCAAGCCCGAGAAGATGATAAACTCCAAGGACCGAACCGTAAAAGTCCCGAATCTTGCAAGACAAGGAGTTGAGTCCAATTCGGAGAGAAACCGACGTCAAGGGCCCACATGCAAAAGGGGAGAACATCTAGAAGACGCGGGAAGCAACACCGGCGAAGCAGCCACGAGATGGGCCGGGTGGGCCCGAGCCGGCCGGCCCAGCCGGCCGGCCCGGCCCCAATTCGGGGCCCAATCGGCCTCTCCTTTGACCTAATTGCTTCTCGGGCTATAAATAGCCCCCCGACCGAGAGCCACGCAGAACCGAAGTCGTAATCCGCCGCCGAGGAGCGAGAGAAGCTTGAGGGACACCATCTCGGAGATGAGGGTCGTGCTAGTTGTCTAGGGTTTCCTAGCCGACGTGGGAACCTTGCATGGAAGACCACGTCGGAGCTCGGAGCGAGGATCAAGATCGAGGGAGGGCCCCGGTGGTGATCTTGTTCATGTAATCATTCATGGTGAAGTTTGTAAGTGAATCCGATTTCTAGCGATTAAGTGCCTTCTCGATGATTTTGTTTTCTTCTTGGTTTTGCTTCTTCTACGATCTAGTTTGCGGCTAGATTACATAGGGTGCTCTTGTAGCCGCGGTGGCTAGAGGTGCATACCGGACCGGCCAAGTGATTTCAACTTGTTCTATCGAACTCGCCCTAGACTACCCGCATGAATAGGGATACGTTGTGACAGAACGGGGGTTCCGAAAGGCGGGCGTTTTCAGAGTCGGGTGGAAGGCCATGATTTAAAGATGCTTTTAATGAGATTCGCTTTACTATCTTCATCTATCTTGTTTGGAGCTACAACATAAGCATGATCTAGATTCTCTAGATTGGTTATCTCTTGCTTTCTCTTGCTACCTCTTTAGTAGATTAGATTAGATTCGTTTTCTTTATGAGTTAGTAGATTAGATGCAACTTACCTTCATAAGATAGCTTACCTTGCTTTACTAGATTGAATCCTTGAGTTGCACATTGTTCCACGGATTCGATACCTTGGGTTCACCACTCGAGGGAAGAAGGGTCCCTTGACTACGACGGGAGACTTGTCCGCTTGCAAGTCATAAACGAACTTTGATACAACTATTAACCGTCAACACCGACCTAACATGTGGGTACAAAGATGAGAAGACAGCTTGGCGTGCAAACCAAGGCAACCCAGACGGATTAAGGTAGCTCGGATAAGCCTTTCATATAGTAACTAACTAGCGATAGGTTTCCCTGTTGTAACCGACTTGGACTCCAGTCCACGTGTCTCAACGTGATTTTCGTGTGCTACACTAACATAACCATCACGTCAATAGCTCTCGATCTCCCCCACCGAACAAATAAACCACCGGGGTTGACCCCCTTTGGACTGCTCAGACCTAACTGGCACTCTCCCCCTCCTCATCATCTTCTAGTTGTTGCCCCGGCAAGGCATGGGATGGCGGAGGAGTGACATCTCCCACCGCATCTCGATTCAGCGGCGATGTAGCTCGATCGTGGCGGAGGAGCTCGAATTCGGTGCGATTTGGTGGTGGAGGAGCTCAAATCGCGGGATTGGAAGGAGCTCATCGCCGTTCCCAGCACATGCGCCGGCGCCGGCGAGGATGGGCTGTCGTCGCGCCTACGGCGGCATAGGGCCACATTGCTGCGAACGAGGAGAAGAGCGGGTGCATATGGGCTGGCCGACATCACTCTTGCTCTGCCTCCCTCCTTCCCTGTGCAGCGCGCGGCGCTGCTCCTCTCCCCCGTGCGAAGGTGGGCAGAAGGCATGGTGGAGGGAGAATGCGAATGCATTCGGTCTGTTGGAGACCGTCCGAGGAGAATGATGTGCAAAACACTGTTGCCTCTCAAAAAAGTAACACATCGTTGGAGTCGGTCTAAGCCCATCCCAATTTATCTATCATTGCTACTGGTTGCCTGTAGTTGATCATTCAAATTTATCTTGCCCTTGTAAATTATCATATTATCTTGTTTGGTCAATTACACCATTGTGGCTGATTCGCTACTTGGTATTTTAGTGAAGCTGCAACTGTGATTCATTGGGAAAGATACAATAAACTCAGTTTGATCTAGCGCCTACAGTACTAGTTGTGCTACATTGCAAATAATTCTCGTTGGCTGTTGTTTCTATTTGTTGCTTTGGCCAGGATTGCACTAGAATATATATTACCGCTCTCAACTATAATTAAATATTTTACTTATCAATTGTCACGTACGGCTACCATACTATTAAGAGATTAGTAAACAATTGTTATTAATTACTGTCGTGAAAGGTTGGGATCTAATTAAACCCGGGCATCATAGGCGTGTCCTTATCAACACACGACCCCTACTATGTCGTAGCTTTTCTACCCTTGGTGATGATGCCGTGTGGACCTGGGATCTTGAGCTTCAAGTAGATGAAGTTGTGAATGACCATGAACTTCATGTAGCACGACCTCCCCAATATGGCATAATAGCCTCCTAAGAAATCAGCAATTTCAAAAGTGAGTATCTCGGTTCAGAAATTGGACCTGGTCCCGAAGGTGAATGGTAGGTTAATCTGATCGAGGAGGATTGCCTAGACTCCTTGCAGAACTCCATGATAGGGCATGCCTGTCGATCGTATCGTGGCTCTCGAAAGGCCCATGGCATCAAAGGTCTCGACGTAGAGAAGGTTGAGGCTGCTTCCTCTGTCCTTGAGGACCCTGGAGTCCTGAACATCAGCATGTGCCTGATGATGGGGATGATGATGTTTGGAAACCGACCCGGCTAAGGGACGTAGTTCGGGTGGTTGGCTCGATTGATGGTGATCACGACTTCCAGCAATTTGAGATAGGTCGGACTGGCCTCCGCTATGAAGGTCACGGCATTGAATTCCCTAGTCATGAGCTTGTGCTTATGCCTCGATTCGTACATCGTTGGCCCACCGAAGATCATGAGGCATCCCTCTGCATCGAGGAAGGGCCTTAAAGTCTCCTTGAAAGTTGCACTTCATGAGGTTGCAGTCCCGAGAGTCTGTTTGAGAACAAAGCCATGGTCGGTGCATGGCACCTTCATGAGCTTCTCCAAAGTGTCATGGTTCGGATTAGGCTTGCTGGCCTTCTGCTTGATCAAATGGCCGGTTGCTGCCATGATGTCGCATTACTTCTTGTTTTTCTTGCCTTTTCCTTGTGAGATATGGCTCCTAGCCCTACTCTCGGGGTCGGGACTGCCCTTTCTCTTGCCCATGCCAAGCAAAGTTGGCAGGAACTACCTCCTCCCAATGCCAAAGGCGTGGCTGTTGGCTAGATGACCAAAGACTCGTTGCTCATTGCAAAAATGAACATTATTAGGTGGTGAAAGCTATAACGGTATCCGTGCACTTGCGCATTTATTTGCATACGTTAAAATACTCAACCGGGTATGTATCCCCGACAATGACTACGATGATGATGACACTTGGTGAATAATGAGGTGAATGACAAGGCAGCTGATGATGCATGAGAAGATTGGGGAGGATGCAAGGTATCGAAAAAATAGATGGCTAGTCACAAGCATAGTCTCGATTTGATAATCCTAAATAAAACAAGATGAGTCATCAAATCCAATAAAACAATTGTGATATGCTATTTGACCAACTAAAATAAGACTCATAGATAATTGAGGTAAAAAGAGACATTAGACATTGAAAAAGTAGAATACAATTGGAACCATGATGAGTGATCTAACAAGATGTACCATATGCTCTCTGAATATAAGCCCCTATCAGCCGGCCTCTCGCCGGCATCGTGCCTCGGCATGCTCTGAAGCTGAGCATGTTGAACAAGAAGAACAAAAAAGACTCAGTGTATTTGGTGTCGTGCTAGATCGCGACATTTTCTCTTTGATTCCCTATTTATAGAAAGTTTACAACTGAATGAAAGAAAGCGAGAGGGATAGCTCAGTCTTCCCTCCGCCATGCGCACACTACGATCCCGTTGAATGTGTGTGCCATCCCACACGTCGAGCCGTGCCGCGCCACACGGTCTCTGCCAACGACGCGGATGCCGTGCAGCTTACAGGACATGCCCCATGATCCGGATAAGACAACGATTGAGGCTCACTAACTAACAAACTCAACAGAAAGGAAAAGCTAACAAAACACAAGTTTATTTGCTAACAAATCACCCATAACCTTGATGTTCATCAACAATCTTGCCAACTCCCAGTTGAACGTGCAGCTCACAAAATTAGGCATGCCCGAGTGGTTTAGTTAAGATGTTAGCGAGTTGCTCCTCAGTGTGGACTTGTTCCACATCCATCTTCCCATCTCCAATGCAGTTTCGAATGAAATTATAGCGAACATATATATGCTTACTTCTTTCAAGGAAGACGACATTCTTACTGAGTGCTATTGCCGATTGGCTATCCATCTTCAGTGTGAATTTCCTCAGCTGCTCATTCATCTCTGCAAGCAGCTATGCCAGCCATTTGCCTTGGCAGGCTACAGTCGTCCCTGCATTGTACTCGGCTTTGCAGGAAGACAATGCCACACCACCTTCTGCTTTTGGGACTGCCAGTTGACAGTGACGGACGTAGAAGAATAGAACACCGGTGGTGCTCTTCCTTGTGTTGATGTCGCCGCCCATGTCTGCATCGCTGAACCCGAGCAGCTTTGCCTCGGCTCCAGCTCTCTTGTGTCAGTAGCCGTAGTTGTTCGTCCCCGCCACGTACCGGAGAATCCTCTTCACCGCCGCCAGATGCTCAGTTGTGGGCGCCTCCATGAAATGGCTCACATATCCCACAGCAAATGCAATGTTTGGGTGAGTGTGGACGAGGTATCTGAGAGACCCTATGATGTCGTGGTACTTAGTCGGGTCCACCAGAGTGCCGCTGCTGGTCTTTCTGAACTTCAGCCTGGGCTCCATGGGCATATGGCACGGGTTGCAGCCGCCCATTCCTGCCCTGTCAAGCACCTTGCGTGCATACGCCGCTTGTGAGAGCTAGATGTCGTCGGCACGCTGCAGCACCTCGATTCCCAGGTAGAAGCTCAGGAGATCGAGGTCGCTCATCTTGAATTGCGCCTACATCTCCAGCTTGAAGGTGTCGATCTCGGTGGTGTCATTGCCGGTGATATTAGGTCATCGACGTAGACGCCCACCAGCAGTCGTCAGGAGTCGTGCCCCCGTGCGTACACCGCGTGCTTAGCGTCGTTGTTGGTGAAGTAGAGGGCGCGCAAGGTCTGATCTAGCTTGGTGTTCCAGGCGCGAGGAGCTTGTTGGAGGCCATACAATGCCTTGTTGAGTGGCAACGCCTTCTGCTCCTGCCCTTTAACTATGAACCCCTCTGGCCGTCGAGCGCACACCACTGCTTACAATTCACAGTTGAGGAAGGCTGATTTCACATCCATGTAATGAACCGGCCAACCCTCTTGTGCAGCGAGCACCAACAGCAAGCGAACGGATTCCATCCGTGCCACCGGTGCGAACACTTCATCAAAGTCCACCCCCTGCTATTAATGTACCCCTTAGCCATGAGTCTTGCTTTATGCTTGATGATCTCCCCAGCACTGTTCTTCTTCAACTTGTACACCCAATTGAGGCCAATTGCTCGATGACCAGTGGGGAGGTCCTCCAGGTGCCAGGTATGGTTGCTCTCAATGGCCTCCATCTCTTCCTTGATTGCGTGGCGCCAATGCTAGTGATGCATCGCCTCCTTGAACGTGGTTGGCTTTTTCCCAATCTGCAGGTGCAGCTCGTCTTCCAACTCCTTGGGGATCGGGCCAGGTGGGGTCGCCGACCCGATCACGTCGTTGACAGAGCAGTAGCATGGCATTACGTTGTTGTCAAAGTCGAGGTACTCACGAGCGTCCGGCGGTGGCGACAAAAACGTAGGAGTTGTCACGCCTGTGCTCATGGTTGGTGGAGGAGAGACGCCACATGCAGGTGATGAGCACATCATGCCTGGGGTGTTCAGGACCTCCTCCTTGGCGTAGTTGATGGCGAACACGGGGCTCCACTCTGTCTCATTGGTGTACTCGTCACTCCAATTGAACCCATCCTGCTCCTGGAACAAGGCGTCGCGTGACACATACACGCGTCGCGTCGCCAGGTCATAGAACCGCCACGCCTTGGTGCCAGGCTTGTAGCTGATGAAGACCTTGGCGGTGCTCCTGTCGTCGAGTTTCTTGAGATGAGGACGGGTCATCTTGACATACGCGATGGAGCCGAAGGTTCGCAGGTGCTCGACGTTCGGCTTGTGCCCGTGCCAGGCTTTGAACGGGGTCTTCCCTGCCACGCTCTTGGTCGGCTTCCGGTTGAGAAGATAAACCGTGGTAGTCACGGCATCACCCTAGAACGCCGCTAGGAGGCCTCTAGTCTTCAGGAGACTGCGCGCCAAAGTCGCCACGGACTGGTTCCTCCTTTCGACAATGTCGTTATGTTGCGGTGTGTAGGGGGCGGAGTGTTGGCGCTTGATGCCGCTCTTGGCGCAGTGCTCAACATAGGAGACGGAGGTGAACTCACCCCCGTTGTCTGTGCGCAGTACCCGCAAGCGCTGACCCATCTCCACCGCGACGTGAGCCTAGAACTTGTGTACTGCCTCTAGTGCTTCGTTCTTGGCCGCCATCAGAGACAACCACATATAGAGGTTGTGGTCGTCGACGAGGAGCAAGAAAAACGTCTTCCCTCCTAGTGTCGCCGGGGAAATGGGCCCACAAAGATCGTCGTGGACTAGATCATGGAGCCCATTGGCGCGCCACTTCGCCTGAGCAAGGAACGGCTTCCTCTTTAGCTTGGTGGTGTGGACCCGGTGCAAAGTTGCTGGACGTGCTCCGCGCAGGGCACCCCTCCAACATCTTGTTCTACCCCAGCTTGTGGAGCGCCTCGAAGTGCAAGTGTCCGTAGCGCTCATGCCAGAGCCACGCTCCGTCTTCGCACCTCGCCACTAGACAGAGCGGTGGAGCGACCTTGACCCGCAACTTGTAGAGACGATTCCCCGAGCACCTCACTTTGGCGAGGAGGCGCTGGTTCTCGTCGCGGATGCGGAAGACACCGTGCTTGATGTGGACGTTGCTGTCGCCTTCGTCAAGCTGCCTGAGGCTGAGGATGTTGGTGGTGAGCCTCAGGATGTAATACACCCTCGTGATGGGAGTGTGCTCGCTGGTGTTGCCCTCGAGGATCACCGTGTCGGCACCTTCAATTGGCACCGCGGAGCCGTCACCGAACTTGACAACACCGTGTATCTTAGTGTCGACATCTTGGAACGCAGAGCGGCACCAGGACATGTGATTGGTTGTGCCGGTGTCCAGGTGCCACACTGATTCGTCGCGGTCGGCATCCCCATCATAGAGCTGAGCAAAGACCTTCGCCTCGACGACCTACAGTGCCTGGGAATCGCCAGTGGAGCTCGAAGTTGACATGGTGGTGCGGGAAGAAAGGGGATCAGTGGTCAACACCGCCGATGCCATCAGCAGGGTTTATCCACTTCCTCCACTTGGCCTAAGTGGGCTTCATCACCAAGTATTGACATGTACTCTTTGGCACAATGGCCTTTTTTCCACAATGCTTGCACTTGTCTGATCATTTGGGCTGGCCCATACATTCACCTGATCCATGAGCGTGACGAGAGCCAGCAGCAGAGTTGACACGGCCACGCCCCCTGGATCCACATGCCGTCGGCCGAGCCGCGGGGGGCTGCTGGTGCTCCCCTTCTCGCTGGAGCCTCAGCCGAGCTTGAGCTTCGCCATCCACTCCTCCTGCATTGGGAGAAGTCTCCCCTGGCTGTTGACGATGGGCGTCGTTGGCTTGCGGCCCCTCTGCTTGACGGCACGGAGCCGCCTGGTGAGCTCCTCAACCGTCACCATGTTCCAGTCGAGGTACCTCTTAGCCACGACAGTAACCAGCTCCAGGTCTCGGGGATGATGTCAAACATCTTGCGCACGATGATGGCATCGGGGATGTCATCGCTGAGGGTGCGGAGGTTGTTGGCGAGGCTGGTGATGCGGATGAAGAAATCCTCGGCGGACTCTGCTTCCTTCCAGGTGATGGCGGCGAAATCATGGCGAAGCTGCTGCGCCTTGGACTCGCGCATGCGCTCGACACCAACACGCATTGTCTTCATGGCATCCCACGCCGCACGCGCAGAGCGCTTCCCATGGAGTGCTGACAGCAATTTTGACGGGACGAAGTGCAGGATGGCCACCAACACCAGCGGTCGTCGCGAGATACTCCACCTCCTCTTCGGGGTAGGACTCAACGGCGTACTAGATCCCCGCCACCTCCATGTTCACCTTCATCAGCATTGCCCACTCGTCGTAGTTGGTGCGAGTGAGTGTCGGGTACACGATCGTCGCATTGGCCTCCTTGATGGTTCTCTTGACGATGATCTTCGGTTCGCTGCGGCCACGCATGGGCTCGGACGACATCGACAGGCGACGACGGCATGTGCGAGTGGCCGCCACGCGGCTCGGAACGACGTGACATCAGGTCCCCTTCTTGATCTTAGCTCTAGTGCCAAATGTCAGTCGGCCTCTCGCCGGTGTCGTGCCTTGGCGTGCTCTGAAGCTGAGCACGTTGAACACAAAGAACAGAAAAGACTCAGTGTATTTGGTGTCTTGCTAGATCACGACGTTTTCTCTTTGATTACCTATTTATAGAAAGTTTACAACTGAATGAAAGAAAGCGAGAGGGAGAGCTCGGTTTTCCCTCCGCCATGCGCGCGCCACGATCTCGCTGAATGCGTGTGCCATCCCACACGCCGAGCCGTGCCGAGTGTTGACGCTGAAAATCCGTCAACCTAGCCATGAGTTTACCTTCGGTGTTGGCATAAGTTTTATACCTTATCCATTGGTACTAACCCCCGTGGTATAACAAGTTCACTTGTGCATGTCGGTTTTGGAGTTTAGTGTTTGTGCAGGGTTTTAGCGTTGAATGCAAGACTTTCGGGATAAGTTCATCAAGCACCTTGTGACAAGACCTTGAAGCCCGTACAAGTCATGCAATGAAGCAAACTTGACTCCAAGAAGCCAGGGACTCAATCCGAGAAGATGACAAACTCCGAGGACCCAACCGTAAAAGTGTCAAATCTTGTGAGACAAGGAGCTACGTCCAACTCGGAGAGAAATTCACGACAAGGGCCTACATGCGTAAGGGGGCGCATCTAGAAGACTCGGGAACCGACACCACGCAAAGGAGGCCCCGGCCGGGCCTCGGATGGGCCCGGGCCGGCCGGCCCGGCCCCGGCCCGTGGCCCACTTCCCCCCCCCCCCCTCCTTTGACCTAACCGCCATTCGGGCAATTTATAGCCCCAGGGTCGAGGGCCACGCATGATCTAATTCGTCATCGGCCGCCGAGGAGCAGAGAAGAGAGGGATACCATCTAGGAGACGCGAGGGTCAAGCTAGTTGACTAGGGTTTCCCTACCCGACGTGGGAACCTTGCACGGAAGACCACATTGGAGTTCCCGGAGCTAGAAGCAAGATCAAGGAAGGATCCCGGCTGTGATCTTGTTTATGTATCATTGTAATGGTTGAATTATCGAGTTGAATCTATTTCTAGCGATCAAGTGTTTCTTCGATGATTTCGTTTTTCGATCGGCTTTGCTTATTCTAGATCTATTCTCGAGATAGATCACATAGGGTGTTCTTGTAGCCGCGGTGGCTAGAGGTACACGCCTGATCTTCCGAAAGAACTCGACTTGTCCTTGGACTCGCCCTAGACTACCCGCATGAGTAGGGATATGTTGTGACAGAATGGGGGTTCCGAAAGGCGAATGTTTTCGGAGTTGGACGAGAAACCACGATTTAGAGAGGCTTCTAATAAGATTCGATTTGCTACTTCTTCTCTTGCTTGGAACTTCAACAAAAGGCTTAACCCGATCTCTCTAGATCGGTTTATCTACCCAATCTTACTTTGTTATCTCCGGTCTTTAGTAGATTAGATTAGTTTCGTGTTCTTTATCTAGATGCATTAGGATTTCTCTTTTACCGAAGATTGAAGTTACTTGGCTTTACTAGATCATCTTTTGCGTCACACATTTGTTCCACGGATTCGATACCTTGGGTTCACCACTCGAGGGAAGAAGGGTCCCTTGACTATGACGAGAGACTTGTCCGCTTGCAAGTCTAAATGAACTTTGATACAACTATTAACCGTCAACAAGCCCCTTTTTCTGGCGCCATTGCCAGGGAACAAATGATCAAGATTTGATTTTTTATTGCCTTTTTGTAATTTTCAGTTTTCTTTTAGTTTTTGTTTTTGCATCTAGTAAACTTTGATCATCCTCAAAATAAATCTAATCTAGTTTGTCTAACCCTAGTTTTCATAGATTTATTTTTACTTTCTAGTTTTTGTATATTTTGTTTATTGCTAACCCTAGCAGGAAATGGACGGCTACCTCTCCAACAAACCTGATAATTTTGTGGATGATATAGAAAAACTTTACAGGCTAAGGAGACGCAAAGCACATAAAGCTAAAAAGCTGCATTTTGTAGATTCGAAGTCGGAAGACAAAGGATCGAAGGAATCTCCGAAGAATTCACCACCTCAAAGTCCTCGGGAGAATCGACTTCCACCGATGGGTGATAAACCGCAAGAGCGCAAGATTGGGGAGCTATGCACCCCGAACATCATCGACCTACCAATCTTGAACCTTGAGGAGATCGGAAGACCGTTTGAGATCAAGACCTCAACTATCCGCATGGTGCAACATTCACCCTTCCCGGTAAAGAGGATCCGAACCTTCACCTCCAAGCGTTCATTCAACTATGTCAAACTTTCAACATGGATGGGGTGACTCAAGATCAAATGAGGGCAAGACTTTTTCCGTTCTCACTACTCGGGAAGGCTTTGCAATGGTTCCACTCTCAACCTGCGGAGACGGTGCAAAATTGGAACACATTGATGAAGGCTTTCATGAAGGAATACTACTCGCCGGGTAAAACTCAAAGTTTGCGTAATAAGATTGCCACCTTTATTCAATATCCTACGGAAACTATCTCGGAGGCATTCGAGCACTTCCACGAGTACACTCGGGCGGTTCCACATCACAAGTTCCCGAAGGAAGACCTCGTGCAAAAGTTCTATCAAGGTCTCACCATGGCGTCAAGGACGATCATCGATGCATCGGCGGGAGGATCTATCATCGATCTAACACCAACGGAAGCTTTCACTCTATTCAAGAAGGTCGCGGCTAATGACACGTGGGCGTCATCCGGGCGCCTAGATCCGGTTCAACCCACGGGGAATGTCAAAGGGGTCTTGCAAGAGGAGAAGGAGAACATACTTGAAGGCAAGATCGATTCACTCATGAGGAGGTTGGAGAAGATGGAGATAGAAAAGAAAGAGGCTCAATACTTGAAGGCCGCCGAAGCAAGATCCACGTGCGAAGAATGTGGAGAGTATGGCCATGTCCGCAAAGATTGTCCGGAGGAAGCCAAAGCGCTCGACTACATGAGGAAGGGAGAATTGCCGAACTTCTGCTACTGGCAAGGTAGACCTCAATTTAATGCAAGCTCATCCATTCCGAATTCGGTTCCGCTTCGTATACAATTGAAGGAATTCATGGACGAGCAAGCCAAGATCAACAAGGACACCGTCACCAAGTTCAAGACCATGGACAAGGTGTTGGAGAACATCGATAGCAAAGTGACGGAGGTCGGGAGCTCCAACCATCAAGTGCTCAACATGATGAAGATGCTCGAGACGCAAGTGGGACAACTTGCCAGGCGCCTCACTAATGATGAAGGGAAGCTTCCGGGACAACCTAAAAGTCCCGAATCAGCGAAGGCCATTCAAACACGTTCGGGAAAGGAGACCGAAGATCCGGAATGTTTCGCGGGAGCAAGGAAGCCTAAACCATCCACCGAGATGGAAGGAATTGCTAAGGAGAAGGTTACGGGGATCGTCACCGAAGAGCCCGAATTTGAGATGCCGGAAGAAGACATGAGGATACCGCAACTCAAGCCACGCTACTTCCGAGGTAAACTTGACAACCACTTTGAGAAGTTTGTGGAGGTTGTGCGTAGACTTAGCATCAACATGCCATTATTAGATGCCATACAAGTACCTACATATTCTCGTTACTTTAAAGACATACTTGCAAATAAATATGAGATAGCAACACTCGGGGTAGATCATGTCAAGATGTCCGAGGAGTGTAGTGCCGCTATTGCTAATGGGCTAGAGAAACAAAAGGACCCCGGATGCCCTACAATTCCATGTTCTGTTGGTTCATTCAATTTCGAGAAGGCGTTATGCGACCTTAGAGCAAGTGTGAGCGTCATGCCAAGGGATGTGTTCGAGAAGCTACGCCTACCATTGGAGCCTACGGGTATGTGTTTGGAATTGGGAGATAACTCCATTCGCTATCCCTTGGGCATTGCCGAAGATGTACCTGTGAAGGTCGGACACCACTTCATCCCCGTCGACTTCGTGGTGCTCGAGATGGGAGAGAGGGAGAAGCCGCCGCTCATCCTTGGGATGCCTTTCCTCAAGACCGTGGGAGCTACTATTGACGTTGGCAAGGGGGAGATCATGTTCAATATTAACGGAGAAAGGAGTTCCTTCAAGTTCCGACCACGTCTCGAGGCGTGCAATATGATTGAAGTTAAATACATTTCACCTCATCGTCGCGTTGTTAAAGAAGAACCAAGGAAGAAGGAAGGGCTGAAAAAGAAGAAAGAGCCGAAGAAGAAGGACGTAAAGAAAATCAATGAAGGTGCTGCATCCGTCAAGACAAAGGAAGAAAAGCCGCCTGTGAAGACCAAAAAAATGACTAAGTCGGAAGATAAGCCCGTGCCCAAGATGGTGCGGAAGTGGGTACCCAAGATAGCAACGCCCGCAAAGAGCGTTGATCCGAAGTAATCAATTGAAGAAGTCTATCTATGGACTATAAACGAAGCGCTAGACGGGAGGCAACCCGTTTCGTCGAGTCAAAGAATAAGCTACTAGAGGAGGACAACCCGATTCCAGGTTTTTCGAGTCGTTTTAATAATTTAGTTTTGAATGTTATTACACAAAGACAATAGACTTAGAAGTGGCTAAACAATATTAGAGACGTAATTCTTGGTTGAATATTTTGCTTTATCATAAACCCTTTGCATGAACCCTCCTATGTGTTTGTTTGTTCTTTTTCGAGAAACCACAACCAAATAATCTCAGAACCTAACTCAACCTTTCATCCTACTTATGATGTTGTGGTTGCCTTATTTTTCATGCTAAAAACACATGAGTAGAGCCACAACTTATACTTAGGTGTTAATTAAATTTCAGCACGTGGTAGGACTCGCGTGAACCTAGAAACTAAAGTTTTGGTTGGTTTGAAAATCTATATCCTTGGTTTCTCTAAGATTAGAAGTTTTCTAAGCCTCATTTATTTTTGTTTTATTCAAAATCTCTCTCATTTAGCCAAAATTAGAACCTAAACCTATGCCCCCATGATCAAGCCGGGAAAAGTTTGCTCTCAACCAATGAAGGCAAACTATACCGGTGAGACCGATATCAACGTAGTCGGAAAATATTTTTGACTTACATTTGTTTTTAATGGTTTAAAAACTTCTCTAAATTTATGTTGAAGCTCTTCCATAGCTCTGAAAATATTTTTAATTTTTGAATTAGAGGAGTGCTTAACCTTAAACATACCTAAAGGGAGGCAATCTAGTTAGAGTTAATCATGCATGCACCATTGGATACCCTTTCATCAACTTTCGTCAAGTCCACATGCAAAGGACAAGCATGGGTGGGAAGCAAGCATGACTTTGCAGGAATTTCATGGTGGCATGTGAAGCAAGTGGAGCAAGGGGGCATGGACATGACTCAAAGCATGAAGCATCAAGTGGAAGGACCAATAATGCAAGAAAAGGAGTGGACGAGAGCGTTTGGGCGGTGCAACTCGTGGAGCACGCGGGCAAGAAAGTCACGAAGGAGAAATGATCATGATGGAGGAAAACCGAGCCAGGGGGGAGCACGCGGCCACCCAGGCCGGTCGGCCCAGGCCGGCCGGCCTCCCCTACATAAGGAGACCCCCGGCTCCCGTCTTCTGCAGGCAAGCATCCCTCTCCTTCCTCAGTTTGTGTGCTCAAGTTTGTGTGCCCAGAACCACCGTAGACATAGCCAACCTTCCCAAGCTTGATAGCTCAAACAATCCACACCCTTAATCCACTCAAACTCCACATTCCGAAGTAAGTTTATAAGTGGCTAGTTACCGGTTGCAACCCGGAATTTTAGTGGAGAGAAGAGTGCTGCAATAATGTGGAAGAAAACCACAAGTCTCTTCACCAAGAAGAAGGGGTCATCGTCATCCAAGCCGTCCTCGACGACGTCTTCGAGGAGGCACTCGGTTTTTGAGTCTCCTTGAACCATGGAGGAGGACACGGCACCGTCAAGGAGGAACGACGCTCTCTGGGCAACAAGGAGCACGTTGTCGTATGGACCTCCCTGGGCCCACTGCCTTGGTGGGTACCAGGACCGATTACTCGGTGGGCCCCTGGGACTACTCGACATGCGCTGCACGACACCTGATGGCGTGAAGCACAAGGACTACGGAGGAGAAGCACTGGGATAGGAAGTTGTACAAGTCCCGTACTGTATAGAGGACACCTAGACGTACTGGACTAGTACTCTATCCCTGAGTCGACTTGTAACCCTGCCTCCTGGACTATATAAGGCGAGGCAGGGACCCCCTCTATCTCATCTCGTTCATACGCATCAGATTGCATCATCTTGTGATACCCAATCAATCCAGAGCCACGCACCATACAGGACGTAGGGTATTACGCACCTTGCGGCCCGAACCTGTCTAAATTGTGTGCCACGTGTCTCTTCCTTCGAATTACCGATCTCGGCGAGGCCACATTCATCTACATCGGGTACTCCCCTTAGTAGGTTGCCAGTCTAAGACACAGACAGCTGGCGCGCTAAGTAGGGGCTCTCGCCCGAGATCACATGGCGAACTCGACGGCTTCCGTCTACATCAAGCCAACCGTCACCTTCAACCGCGGTGACACCTTCGTCTTCGGTGCCTGGGTCTGCACTGCTGACGGCGCTGGATCCGTCCAACACCGCCTCACCATGCCGCCCAAGTCGGAGACCGGCCTCATGACACTTCCCGAAGTAGTCACGAGCGAACTTGCCGGCAAATTCGGCGAAATTTCGCTCTTAAACCAGCACGCCGACTTCGAGCTTGGATCCTCCTCCAACTCGAACTCGACGTCCCCGTGGGCTATTGTATGTGAGTCGGCTTCTGAGCCATCGCATGTGGACTCCCCACCCCGCGAGCCCCTCACACGTCCCCCGCAACGTCAGCAGGGCCCACACGAAGGCTCCCACTACGCGCCGGGCCGGCAAGGAACCTGTACCCGAGTACGACTCGGACTCCGACACCGCCCCCGGCTACAACTCGGACTCCAACCCTCTCTCCGGCTTCTACTCGGACTCCGCATACGAATTCGACTTCGGGGTCGGACCCTGATGAGCCCGAGTCCGAGAACAACTCCACAGAGCAACCCCTGTCAGGACCAGCTGCCGGCTTGGTTATAACAGCAACACCGGCCGGAAGGTTTGTCTACTCGCCAGACCGCAAGCCCGCAGACCTGACAGGAGGGAACTCACGCTGCGTCGCCTACCTCGACTCACTCCCATTCCAAAAGGGAACACCGCTTGCTCCAGCTGGGGAGCACACCCCTATAGAGGTGGCAACTAGTCACTCCAGCCTTGGCTCTCCCGACCGGCAAGTCTTCATGACTACCAACGAGACGCCAGGGCCCTCGGGGACGGTCCCTGACCGATACCTCGAGGACATCTCAACAAACGAGTTGTCCGCCAACGCACCCGCCGACGAGACCCCCGCCAACAGAGACGCCCGGCGGGAACGCAACAGAAAGCGAAGCGAACGGCGCCGACGTCTCCGCGACTCCCTCCCCATCCGCAACCTTGCTGAAGCACTCGACCAAGTCAAGAGACGGGTACACACTACCCCAGAGCAATGCCTCATGTATATCACTACGATAGCACGTCAGGCCCAGGGGATGCGCGCGGGACAAGTCATTGCCAAGCTCGCAGAAGACGCCTACTTCATGCGAGTCAACACCAGGGTCGCTCAACCACCTCCCGCCAGGAACTGCGACAACGAAGCAACAAGTCGTAGTGCGGACCTCGGTCGTAACCATACCCGAGCTGAGCTGCCGGCTAATCCCAACCGTACTCGCGCAACGGCCGGCGGACCTTCTCAAGGCGGCAACAGCACTGCAGCTGTTGGCGGCGATCGCGAGGTCGTCCCTCATCGCGACCCTGGCAGTGGAGGCAGCGACGGCAGAAGCTCCAACCATGGGGCTAACAGGAGGGACGGTGGCAGAGGCGATCACGGCGGCCGAGGCCACGCGAACAGCCACGCCTCCGGTGCCTCAGAGGGAGGCTTCGACGCCCACCAGAAGATTGAAGAACTATGGCGCAAGAAAGCTTCCACATCAAGCGACAACGACGGCTTCCCTGCCTTCTCTGCGCGACTTCGCAACCTCCTCCTCCCAGAGAAATTCAAGCCTCTGGGAATCACCAAGTACGACGCGAAGCAAGAGCCTGTGCAGTGGCTCAGATGCTACGCCCTCTCCAGAACGCTGGTGGCAACAATGACACCAAGTGCCTCTACTTCCCCTTCTACCTGGACCAAGCACCGCTCACATGGCTCGAGTCACTCGAAAAGTACTCGATCGACAAGTGGGACCAGCTGAAGGAGCAGTTCACCAGCTACTTCGCGGGCGCTATGGGCCGCTCGGGTACTCACATGAACCTAGCCATGGTGAAGCAGGAACAAGGCGAGACCCTTCGCAAGTACATGCACCGCTTCTTCGACATACGCGCCACAGTAGTCGACGTCTCTGACAAAGAAGTCATCGACCTCTTCCAAGACAGTCTTTACCACCGTCGCACTTTTGAAGACTTCGGCCGTCGCCGCCCAAGCTCCATCACCCACCTCAAGGACATGATCATGTCCTGGGCTGATGAAGAAGACAACGCCAATGCCAAATACGACGCCATCCACGGCAAGAGCAAACAGAACACGGGCGGCGGCAGCAGCAACAACGGGAACCAAGCCGGTCGTAACAACAACAACAACTCGGGTCCCAACCACAAGAGTAAGCCAGACAAAACTGTCGCGGCTATCCAGCGCCCTGCGAAGGAGAACTCGAAGAAGAACTCCGGCGGCTTCAAAGACTTGACGAAGGAGAAGTGCCCGTGGCATCTGGACGGCAACCACACCACCGAGCAGTGCTACCAACTCAGGCGAGCACTCAAGGATACTCCAGAGCCGCGGCACCCTCATGACAAGAAAGGCAAGAAGAAGAACAACGAAGGCAACGACGACTTCTAGGAACCCGACAAGACGGTGAACGTCCTCTTTGGTGGAGTACCCAGTAGACGGGTCCAAAAGGCTACCCGTCGAGAAGTCATGAGCATTGAACCAGCGGTCCCGACCCCTCTCAGATGGTCGGAGGTACCCATTACCTTCTCCCGCGAGGATCAATGGACCAGCTTCTCCGAACCAGGGCGGTTCCCACTCGTCCTGAAACCGGTGGTCGCGGGCTCCAAGCTCAACAAGGTCCTCATCGATGGTGGAAGCAGGCTTAATGTCCTTTTCACCAAGACCTTGAAGAAGATGAAGCTCGACATCACCCACATGCTCACCAAGCGCACCTCGCCCTTCTACGGCACCGTCCCCGGGAACGCGGCTATCCCACTAGGCTCAGTGATCCTGCCAGTTACATTCGGAGAATCTCGGGACAACTATCGTACCGAGTACATCAAGTTCGAAGTCGCGGACTTCGAGACGTCCTACCATGCCATCCTCGGCAGACCGGCTATCGCCAAGTTCATGGCGGTACCCCACTACACCTACTTGGTACTCAAGATGCTGCGTCCAGCGGGTGTACTCTCACTGCAAGGGGACTTGAAGATATCGCATGACTGCGACACGGAAGCTGTGGAGATCGCCTCCACAAATCAAGTACCCAATGCAATAATGGAGATCTACGCTGCGTCGAAGAAGCTTGCCCCAAGCGAACTCGACATCCCGCAGAAGTCGGACAAAGCTAACAAGCCTCGCCCACCGAGGAGGTTCTCGGTCAAGACAATTGACCTCGGGACAAAGACAAAGAAAGCAAGACCACCACCATCGGGGCGGGCCTTGACCCAAAATAGGACGACGTGCTCATCAACTTCCTCCGGCTAACCGCGACATCTTCGCGTGGAAACCGACGGACATGCTAGGGGTGCCCACGGAGTTGATTGAGCACTCACTCAATGTCGATCCTAAAGCTACCCCCGAAGAGACAACACCTTCGCCGCTTCGCCGACGACAGACGAGACGCCATCAAGAAGGAACTCGCCAAACTACTCACGGCTGGCTTCATCAGAGAAGTCTTCCATCTTGAGTGGCTCACCAACCCCGTCCTCGTCCGCAAGAAGAACTCGAACGAGTGGAGGATGTGCGTCGACTACACCGACCTCAACAAGCAATGCCCCAAGGACTCCTTCAGGTTGCTGCAGATTGACGAAGTCACCAACTCCACGGCGGGCTGCGACCTGCTCTACTTCCTCGACTGCTACTCCGGGTACCACCATATCGCGATCAAGGAAGAAGACCAGGAGAAGACCGCGTTCATCACCCCGTTTGGCGCATACTGCTACACGACCATGTCCTCGGGTTGAAGAACGCCAGCGCTACATACCAACGGGCTATCCAGGCCTTCTTCAAGAGGCAACTCAACAAGAACGTCGAAGCCTACGTGGATGACGTGGTCGTCAAGACTAGAAACTCCAGCACGCTCATCGACGATCTTGAAGAGACTTTCGCATCCCTGCGCGAGTACCGCTGGAAGCTCAACCCGAACAAGTGCGTCTTCGGCGTACCGTCGGGCAAACTACTCGGCTTCATCATCATCCATCGCGGCATCGAAGACAATCCCGAGAAGCTCTCCGCCATCACCAACATGAAGGCTCCCACATGGTTAAAAGACGTGCAAAAACTAACCGGATGCATGGCGGCTCTTAACAGATTTATCTCGAAGCTTTGAGAACAGGGGCTCCCCTTCTTCAAACTACTCAAACACCAAGAGAAGTTCGTGTGGACTCCAGAGGCGGACCAAGCCCTCGCCTAGCTCAAGGACTTTCTATCGAAGCCACTAGTCCTCACGGCTCCCCGCAAATGCGAGCAACTACTGCTCTACCTCGCTGCGACTACTCACATGGTCAGTACTGCCATCGTCGTCGAGCGGCAGGAAGATGGCCACGCCTACCCAGTCCAGCGACCAGTCTACTTCGTCAGCGAGGTCTTGTCAGAATCCAAGGCACGCTATCAGCCAGTACAGAAGCTTCTATACACAGTGCTCATCACCTCGTGAAAGCTACGATACTACTTCCAGGAGTACTCGATCTCCGTCGTCACCGACCCGCTCGGCGACATCCTGCAGAACCAAGATGCTACTGGAAGAATCTCCAAGTGGGAAGTCGAACTCGGCGCCCTCAACGTCGACTTCAAGCCACGCACAGCCATCAAGTCGCAGGCACTAGTCGACTTCATGGCGGAGTGGCGGGAGAATCAGCTACCTACTCCAACCGAGCGCCCAGAGCATTGGGTGATGTACTTCGATGGCTCACTCAACCTCGAGGGCGCAGGTGCAGGAGTACTCTTGATCTCTCTAACGGGCGCAACTCAAGTACGTCCTACAGATCTTCTGGAAGGTCTCAAACAACGAAGCCGAGTATGAAGCTCTGCTACACGGGCTCCGCCTCGCGGCTTCACAGGGCATCAAGCGGCTACTAGTCTACGGTGACTCCGCAGTGGTCATCAACCAAGTCAACAAGTCCTGGGACCGCAAGAAGGAGAACATGGACGCCTACTGCCTAGAAGTTCTATGGTCTCGAGTTCCACCACGTCGTTCACGACAACAATCTTGCAGCAGACGTCCTGTCGAAGCTTGGTTCTACTCGCGCTCAGGTAGCAGCAGGTGTTTTCGTCCATGAGCTTCACGCGCCATCCATCTCGGAGCCGGCGCCACTGACCACTGACCCAGCGCATCCCCCGGCTGGCCAGGAGGTCATGATGATCGACGTGGACTGGAGGCAGCCCTTCATCGACTACCTCAGCGAGCAGAAGATTCCCTCGGACAAGAACTTGGCCGAGCAACTCATCCGCCGTGCCAAGTCCTACGTCCTCGTCGGAGATAAGCTCTACAGGCGGGGCGCATCTTCCGGAGTACTCATGAAATGTGTTCCTCGACAAGAAGGCAAGGACATCTTGGCGGAGATCCACAGAGGCGTCTGCGGCAACCACGCGTCCTCACGCACGCTGGTCAGCAAGGCCTTCCGACGGGCTTTCTATTGGCCCACAGCTCTGGGCGACGCTGAAGAACTCTTCAGAAGGTGCCAAGGGTGCAAATACTTCGCCAAGCAACAACACGTCCCGGCCTACAAGGTAGTCACCATACCGCCAACCTGGCAATTCGCCTGCTGGGGCTAGACATGATTGGGCCACTTCCAACTGTGCCAGGTGGATTCAACCGAGTATTGGTGGCCATCGACAAGTTCACCAAGTGGATCGAGGTCAAGCCGGTTACATGCCCCAAGGCTGACAGAGTCCTTGACTTCCTGGATGAACTCGTGCATCGCTACAGACTACCCCACCGCATCATCACAGACCTGGGCTCCAACTTCAACAATCACCAGTTCTGGGAGTACTGCGAGAACAGCGGGATCGACGTCCGATATGTCTCAGTTGCCCATCCTCGGGCCAATGGACAAGTCGAGCGAGCCAATGGGATGGTGCTCGACGCTCTCAAGAAGCGGCTACACGACGCTGCTATCACCAAAGGAGGCAAGTGGATCAAGGAGCTACCCAATGCACTCCGGGGGCTGCGTACTCAACCCTCCAAGCCAACGGGACAATCTCCATACTTCTTGGTCTACGGCTTCGAAGTAATCATCCCTGCTAATGTCATGTGGGATTCACTAGCAGTGGAGCAATACGATGAAGGTGTCTCCGAAGACAGCAGACCAGTTGACATCGACGGACTCAAAGAAGCTCGTTGTGCCGCCGTCGTCCAATCAGCAAGGTACCTAGAGGGTATCCCACGCTACCACGATCGCAACGTTAAGGAACGCTCCTTCAATGTTGGCGAAGTTGTCCTCCGTCGCATCTAGAACACGGAAGGACTACACAAGCTCAGCTCGCCCTGGGAAGGTCCCTTCACAGTTGCAAAGGTCACCTGACTGGGCTCCTACCGCCTCCAGACGCTTGAAGGTGAAGACGTCAACAACTCGTGGAACATCGACCAACTCTGTCGATTCTACGCCTAGTCTACACGACTACACCGGGGGCTCCAGTCTACACTACTACTCAATGACCCCTTCGTCGTAAGCGGCCTCCGGGTCCAGGCTCTAGTCTCCGGACTACTCCACTCCAGGATCCAGCCCACGCGACTACTAACGGATCTTGGGCTGCGACGAGCGATAAAGGACTCCAACAACGGTCTACTGAGAGAACTCGGGCGGATCCAAAAGGTTAGAGAGGATAGTTAGTTCAATTAGTTTTTATTTATATTTGAAATTAGATTCAAATATAAACCACACTCAAAGATTTTAGAAAAATCCAATTAACTCCAAAATTATAGCAGTAACATTTTATAGTTCCTAAAATTATTATTTTGCTCAAAATAAATCTAAGAATTCAGGGAAGGATCAAAGAAGGCATCCTTTCAAATTAAATGAGCACTCAAATCCATCAAAAAAAATTTAAATCCATATTTTTGCAAACATTCACACTCCGAAAAAATCCAGGATGTTACACTTACCCTCTACCACAGCCTGGAGGTCGGAAGCCGTTTCCTTGGCCTTCCGCTCGGCATCCTCCAGCTTCTTCTTCAGGTCAGCCGCCTCCTTCTGCGCCTGGTGCGCCATGGCCTCCTTGATGCGCTGGATCTCATGTGCGGCCGCAATCTCGGCCTACAGCTTCGCCTCATGGGCCGTGGCGGCCTCTGCGTGCGCGTTCACCATCTCCTGCAGCAGACCTGTCCGAGCTTGCACCCGCTCAGCAAGGGATTGCACAACAAACAAAACAGATCATTAAACCTCACGACATTCAAATACCCGAAGTAAGAACCTCAGAAGGTCGACAAAGGTCCACACTAGAAGCACGGTCCCGATCATGCGCGCCGCCTCCTTGAACGTCTCCAGGTCGCGGCGGTCGGTAACAACCTCTGCCTCCAACGGGTTGCCGACGTAAAGGCACCGGTCTTCGTCGTTCACCGACCTCATGCCCTCCTCAATGATGCCCTGTGGCCTGGCGCCGCCTGCGGGCCAGAGGTGCCGCGGTCACCGCCCTCACCTCCGGCGGTGGGAGGCACACTGATCCCGGCCCTGTCCGCCTCGGACGCCACCGTCGTCTTTGAGGACCATGTGTGGTTCAAGGACCGGTGGATGGTCACTTCCTGGTGTGATGAGTGATTGACAACATTGTGTGAACTAATTCTTGGCTAAGTATTGCAGGTGCAGGTTGCGGCTTGACTGGTGTTGGTGCAGGTGAAGAACAAGCGCGAAAGGTCGTTGTCGGTGAGGCCTCCCAGTGTGGAGAAGATAAGTAGGCTTCGCTCGAGGGACCCGGTGGCCAGTGGAGTCATGTGCGGGCCGCATGGTGGCAAGAACGGCAAGATGAAGTCATGGACGGTTTCTTGGTTGAGGCTTAAAACTAAGGTCGAGCCGGCACTACGTGGGAGCCGAGTCATGAGTGGCGATTGGCGGAGGCTACACCGAGTTCACGGGGTTTCCAGTGGTTCACCAGAAAATCACTGGGTTTCTTGGTTGATCCACGAAGCCAAGACCGAAGAACCGAAGACGGAGTTGCAGCAGCTCCAGACCGATCTGACCGGTGAGTACCAGTCTGATCGTTGAGGAGCACCGGTCTCACCGGCACCGGTGACGAGCACCGGTCTCACCGGTGTGCGACGCGCAGTCTAGAGACTTCGAAGCGGAGGACACACGTTGGGATCGCAAGGCTTGCGTCGAGGCTAAGCAAGTTTGTGGTTGTTGGGCATCCGTTCGATGGAGCGATGACAAAGACTTTCGAATTCGCCCTCGAGGGGCATGTATCCCTAGTTAGTTAGTAAGGGTATTTTAGACTTTCGGTTGCCCCCATATAACCCAAGAGGTGAGAGGATGGCAGCCAACTCTGGAACTCTGGCTCATTTGGTTTTCCTATTTTCCCTTCCTATTTTCCCTAGGATTTCTATAGGACTATCTTGAGAGCTTCATGGTGAGATCTTGTGAGAGGGATGGATGATCGGTCGACAAGCTAGACCTTGTATGAACCTCTGTGTGATGTATAGATGATTCGGTGTGGTTCCTCAAGGCATGGATGTGTTGTTCCTGTTCGTTCTTTTTGGTGATTTTCGGAGCCTTTTCTTTTGATTTTCTTGGAGCGATTTCGAGGCCTTTCTCTTTGGTATTTGGTGGGGGATGTATGCATGAGCCCTTTGTCGTTCTTTTCTCTTTGATTCCCCTCCCAAATCCGTGAGCAAAGGGGCTCGATTTTGGGGTTTTCGGTGTTCTAGGGTTAGAGGAGTTCTTGGTGGGATTTCTTCGATTGCTCTTGATTCAAGGAGTTTTGGTGGACCATAACTTAGCTATGAAGTGCCCATGAGGTGTTCCTACTATCCCCAAAGTCTTGTTCGAATTCGTGGAGCGAATCGGGAGATCGGGAGTTGGATTTGGAGGACTTGACCCGCGGGTTCTGTTCATCCCGAGCTGCCCAGGTTACACCGGTCTGACCGGTGCTCTTGACCGGTCAGACTGGTGTGAGCACTTTGTGGGATTTGCCTCGGGTGAGTTGCTGAATCCATGTGTCTTTGGGTTGTGTTGGTGTTGGTCAGTTCTTGGCAGTTTCGGAGGTGTTTTGGTTGTCTTGGTGTAGGGTTTTTCTTTCGTGTAGGTTGTATTTTGAGGGAGTTTTTGTTCCAGGGCCGAGAGAAGTCACTGAGTCTCTCTGGAACATTTGTTGTGTGGCTGCTGTAGCCACTGGCCTGACCGGCTCTATCCATTAGTCTGACCGGTGTCACCGGTCTGACCGGCGCAGGCCATCGGTCTGACCGGTGTAGCACAGGAAGCAAGCCGTGCAAATTTCCGCTGTGTGTGTTGGTGAGTTTTAGCTCGGAAGGTTGTTTGTTGGTTCCTAGGATCAGTAGCACTCTAGTGGCTACATGGTCTTGAACAACTTGGGTAGTTGAGTTAGAGACGTGTGTTGGTAGCCGAGTTCATCTTGTTGGAGCCTCTATCTCCTGCGATAAGAATTTTTATCAGCTCCCATTCTCTTCCCCCTCTCTAGTTCGTCGTATCGGTCCTTCAAGTAGTATCAGAGCCGGTTACGGGTCTTGATTGACTCTAACCAGTCTAAGATCCAAGGATGGCGTACCAGGAACGGGGTTCGGGTCCTCCACACTTCGATGGCAAAAACTACCAGATGTGGAGTAAGCGGATGGCGGCGTTCCTCCGCGGAAAGGGTCAGATCCTTTGGGATGTCACGGAGGACACAGGTTATGTCCAGCGATGAACTTACTTTCTCCAGGATCGAGGGACATGTTTGACGCCAACAACAAGGCGGTCGACTACTTGTTTCGTGCTTTGTGTCAGCCTGAATTCGATCGGGTGCACACCGAGCACTTGGTTTGTAGAATCTGGTCGGTGTTGAAGGAAGCTCATGTTGGGAATGTCCAGATTCAGGCTCGGATGTATGAGACCTACCGGAGATAGTATGATAAGTTCACTCATCTCCCTGGTGAGTCCATCGATGCCTTGTTTCAGAGGTTCACGGTTGTGGTGAACAACATGACGGCCAATGTGGCTGTGCTCCCGTACGATGATCATGATAGAGTCTTCAAGCTCTTACACTCTTTGGATCATACGGTTTGGGGTGGAAAGTTCGAGACCATTGTGGAGTCGGAGAAGTATGACACTCTGACCTTGAACGAGCTATTCTCGAAGCTCAAGTCGGCTGAGGTGGATCGGGGCATGACAGCCAAGATTGAGGGCCCAACTGACTCTCATAGTCTTTCCCTCATCGGTGGTTCGAAAGGAAAGACTAACGCTAACTCATCCACCAGGATGTTCTCCTTGTCCTCTTTGATGTCTATGCTAGATGAGGAGTTCGATGTGCTTGGAGAGGATGAGCTGGCATTGCTGACGAGGCAGTTCGAGAGGCTGCACGAGAACCGGGTGAACATGAGGAGGAACACGAGGACATGCTTCCAGTGCGGCAAAACAGAACACTTCATCGCCGATTGCCCGGAGAAGGTCGAGAACAAGGACAGCTACAAGCACAAGTCGAAGACGGATGGCAAGTACCGGTCGAGGTGTGACCATAAGAGCAAGCACAAGGACGAGCGACGATCGAGGAAGAAGGAGAGCTGAGGCAAGGCTCGAGCGATGGTTGAAGCGAGTGATGTCGACTCCAGTTCCGCGTACTCCACCTCGAGCTCAAGTAGCAGTGAAGATGAAGGTGATCGTCGCAAGGGCGGGAAGTCGTCCAAGAACCTGAGCAGGCTGAGCTGCTTCGCTAAAGACGACTTCTACACCATGGCGCTGAGCTCCGACAGCAAGAAGAGCACACAGAGCGACTTGGACTCCGACTCCGACGACGAGGTGCGTGATGAACTTCCCTTCTTGCGTAAAGAGAATGAATGGCTTGGCTTGTTGCTTGATAATCGTGATGACATGCTTAGAGAGGCCAAGAAGATGAGGAAAGAGCTTAGGGCCTCGCTTGAGGATGCTAGGACTAGAGTGGTTCAGCTAGAAACACATAATTTGGATGCTGAGCTTGAAATTGATTCTCTGAAAGCTTCACCTGTTGTTTTTGATGAAGTTGAATGTGCTGATTATCCTATCTTTCTAGCTGACCTTGCCTTGTTTAAGGAAAAGCATGCCTCCAAGTGTGAGGAACTAGATGTGCTTAGGGTTGAAGTGGCTGAGCTTAAGTCTAGACCTGCTTTGCTAGGTGCTTGCACTTCTTGCCCTGTTTTGCATGAAAAAATTGATGAGATGCAAGCTTACACTGTTTCTCTTGAGGCTAAGCTCAAAGAACCAATTCCTACATCTTGCTCTACTTGTGAATTGCATGCTTTGAAGAATCTGGAACCTGCACATTATGTTGATCGTTTGCAGGATGAGAATGATGAGTTGAGAAAGTTGATGGGTTGGTTGTCTGGTCATGAGCCTCAGTTGAGGATAATGATCGAGACATACAAGAGGCAGGATGGTGAGGGACTTGGGGCAAACAAGGTTGGTGAGGGAAGTGGAGAGAATATCCCAGAGCCACCAAAAACCCACCACAAAAATTCTTTCCCTCCTAAACCGAACCATCTTAGGAACCGACTAGACACAACCCCAGCTCCACCCGTGTTTCCTCCACAAACAAATGATTTCCAAAAGCCTATGAAGTTTGTGAGCACTTTGGGGAAGTGTTCTTTAGGAAAGAGAGTGAGAAGGCAAGTGAGGAGAAACTGGTTGAAAAACCTAGTGAGGAGAAACCGGTTGAGAAGCCGAGTGGAGAGAAACCAAGTGAGCAGCCCCATCCCAAGCCTAAACCTAAGCCCATAAGGTTTCATTGTGGCTATTGTGGGAGAGATGACCATAAGGACGAGTTTTGCTTCAACAGGAAGCGAGAGGAGAGAATGGCGAAGGAGTGGGCTAACAAGGACAAGTACCACCCTTCCAATGGTGTACTTGAGCCTCGTGTGCAGATGCCCAGGGACAAGGCAAGTGTGAGGACAGTTCTGGCTTGGGGAGAGCGAAAGGCTGCTGGAGGTGTTGCTGGCTGAACTACACCGGTCAGACCGGTGCGCCACATCGGTCGGACCGGTGCAGGTCTGGACAGGAAGAACTTAGGTTTCGTGCTCGTACAGACGCTAGGTTTGGTTCTGGAGGTCGTGGTTCTGGCGGTTGGTCTGGAGAGTCTGCAGGTGGTCAGTTTGCTAGGCGTTCTCCCCCTCGTGCTCAATACGGGAATGGGTGGAGTCATAGCTTTGAGTTGGAGAGGGGGGACGGTCCATGGTTTTCCTTTCGTGGTTTTGGTCGTCCTCCAGTTAGAGAGGGTTGGTTCCCTCACAGTGGTTACCATGGTGGTGTTCGTGGAGGTAGCTTTGGTAGGAAAGATGTTTTGGATTGTGCTAACCCAAACTTTTGAGAAAATGGCTCGGCACTGGTTTTACTCTTTTGGTACTAACCCCAATGCTGAGTCTTTTGTTTGCTCACGTGCTCATTTTTGAATTTCAGGTGGGAGACTTGAAGAACATTTGGTTGAATGACTCCGGTTGCTTGAGGCATATGACCGGAGATAAGGGGTGGTTCTCAAGTCTCGTCCCGGTGGTGACAAAGAGGTACATCACTTTTAGGGACAATTGGCGAGGGCGTGTGCTATCAGAAGATGAGATTAACGTGAGTGACAAGATCACTCTAAGGCATGCTGCTCTTGTTCAATCGCTTGGATACAATTTGCTTTCCGTGTCCCAGCTATTGGATGAAGGTTTTGAGGTGTTGTTTCGGCCTGGTGGTTCTCGGATTTTTGATTCTCGAGGGGACCTTGTCATTATGGTCATTCCCGAGGGTCAGGTGTTTCGAGCTGATTTTTCTCAGTCTTCTGGTGTTGGGCGTTGTTTCTTGACTGGTTCTTCGAGTGAGTTGTGGAAGTGGCATAGGAAGTTGGGTCACTTGAGCTTTGACCTTTTGTATCACTTGAAACTCAATTTGGTCTGAACATTGCCACGGTTGAGGCTTGAGAAAGAGTTGGTTTGTGCGCCGTGTAGGCATGCCAAGATGGTAGCCTCTTCTCATTCGCCTCTTACTAATGTGATGACTGAGCGTCCATGCGAGCTGCTCCATAAGAACCTTGTTGGCTAAGCTCGTGTGCGATCTGCGGGTGGGAAGAGGTACATCCTTGTCGTGGTGAACGATTACTCTCGGTATGCGTGGGTGTTCTTTCTTGAGGAGAAAGGGGAGACGTTTGGTTTTGTTCGAGATCTTGTATTGAGGTTGAGGAACGAGAGGCACGGAGATGCCATACGAGCAATCCACAGTGACAATGGCTTAGAGTTCAGAATCCCTCATTTTGAAACCTTTTGCCGTGACTTGGGTCTTGAACACCAGTTTTCGAGTCCATATACGCCTCCCCATAATGGTGATGTGGAAAGGAAAAACAGAACAATGTGTGAGATGGCTCGGACGATGCTTGATGAGCCTAGGACTCCGAGAAGGATCTAGGCTGAGCCAGTGAATACCGCGTGCTATGTTTCGAACAGGATCTACCTCAGAGTGCACAAAAAGATAACATGTTACGAATTGATGCACGATCACACACCCAAGGTGAGTCACTTCCATGTCTTTGGTTGCAAGTGCTTTATCCTTAAGAAAGGGAATAAGTTGGATAAGTTTGAGGCTAGGTCGGTCGATGGTATTTTCTTTGGTTATATATGCATCTCACTCTAGAGCATATCGTGTGCTCAATCTTGAAACTAAACAAATCGTGGAGACTTGCGAGGTAACGTTCGACGAGACACAAACACATAGTCAGCTTGTCATTGAGTGTGCAGGCGATGATGAACTTGGCGAGGAGATCTTTCAGGAGGAGGAGCATGAACATGGAGATGATGAAGATGGCAGTGTGGTGCCCGTGGATGAGCATGTACCTACTACTTCGACTACGGTGATGGACGGCCCCTCTCTCACACCTACAACGACAAACCAAGATTAAGGAGAAGCTACTGTTGAGGGGGAGGTAGCATCAAGGTGAGAACCTCCCCGGCGAGTACAAGTGGATCACCCAACTTCAAGGATCATCGGCGACATGAATGAACGTACTACACGGTCGAGGGTTCGGAACAATTCTCATTTCGCTCATGCTGCTTTTGTTGCCACCTTTGGGCCTAAAGATATTGGACACGCACTATCTGATCACAATTGGGTTAATTCGATGCATGAGGAGTTGCAGAACTTTGAGAGGAATCAGGTTGGGAATTGGTTGATCCTCCCCTAGGGTGTAAGCCGATTGGGACAAAATGGGTGTGGAAGAACAAAGAGGAAGAGAAAGGTGAAGTTGTGAGAAACAAGTCAAGGCTTGTTGCTCAGGGGTTCAGTCGGAAAGAGGGGATCAAATACGAGGAGACCTTTGCTCCTGTAGCTCATTTGGAGGTGATTAGGATCCTTCTAGCCTTTTCCGTGGCTAAAGGGTTCAAGTTGCACCAAATGGATGTGAAGAGTGCGTTCTTGAATGGTGTGTTGGAGGAAGAAGTATATGTGAGGCAGCCACCGGGGTTTGAGAGTGAAAAGTACCCCCACAGGGTGTACAAGTTGAGGAAGGCGTTGTATGGGTTGAAGCAGGCACCTAGAGGTTGGTATGATAGGTTGAGGAGGTTCCTGTTTGAGTGAGGATTTGAGATGGGGAAGGTCGATCTGACCTTGTTTCTTCTCAGGCAGGGCAGAGATATCTTGATTGTGCAGGTGTACGTGGATGATATTGTCTTTGGTGGCTCGTCTAACTCTCTTGTTGTAAGGTTTGTGTAGGATATGAGCAGGGAATTTGTGATGAGCATGATGGGTGAGTTGCAGTTCTTCCTCGGGCTACAAATCAAGCAATCAAAGGAAGGAACATTTGTGCACCAAGCTAAGTACACCAAGGACATTGTGAGGAAGTTCAACATGGAGGACTCCAAGGCCATGGTGACGCCTATGAGTATGACTACAACTCTTGATGCGGATGAGGAAGGTGAGCCTGTGGACCAGAAGGAGTACCAGAGCATGATCGGGTCACTCCTCTACTTGACGGAGACGAGGCCAGACGTCCAGTTCTTGGTATGTCTGTGCGCTCGTTTTCAAGCGTCTCCAAGGACTTTGCATCGGCAAGCGGTGAAGCGCATATTCAGGTACTTGCGTCACACTCCCGATTCGGCCTTTGGTACTCCGCGTCTTCTTCTTTGGCACTTCATGGTTTTTCAGACACGGATTGTGCCGGGTGTTGGTTGGATAGTGTCGGGCATACTCCCCGGGTACTCATACAAGGAAGGAAGAAGACGGACTCCTACTAGAATTCCCCTGTAATCCTACTAGGACTCGTTCCGTGTAATCCTACTAGGACTCCTGCCTTGTAACCGACTAGGAACCCGCCCCCTGGACTATATAAAGGACGGCCGGGTACCTAGCCGGGCACCGAATTTCAACCCAACACCAAGCGCAGGGCGCCATACTTGATTCCCCAAACAGGACGTAGGGCTCGCCACCTTGGCGACCCGAACCAGTATAAATCTTGTGTCCCGTGTCCTTGCGCACACATTCGAGTTCTCGGTCTCCCGATCACGATCCCCATCGCACAATCTACTACCTCGGGTACCCCCTTGGTAGCTTTGCTGGTCTAAAACACCGACAGCTGGCGCACCAGGTAGGGGTGATCATCACCACCGGGCGAATTCGAAGGACCCTCGTCAACAAGATCAATCTACTCATCGACTCGCCGAGATCCATTGAAGCAAGTCGCCTTGCTCTTGTCAAAGTGGAATCAATTTTCCTACACCGCGCTTCCGTTGCTTTGGCTCGTCACGCGGCTCATCACGCCGCTCGTCATCGACTACTCCGCCTCGCGCAGGCTCGTCGTCGACTACTCCTCCTCGCGCAGGCACGTCGTCGACTACTTCGCCTCTGCCGCGCGTTCGGGTGCCTCGTCACGTCGCGCGGCTCATTAGGCGGCTCGTCGCGACGCTGGTCGTCGACTACTCCGCCTCGCACAGGCTCGTCGTCGACTACTTCGCCTTCGCCGCGCGTCCGGGTGCCTCGGCACGTCGCGCGGCTCATCACGCGGCTCATCGCGCTGCTCATCGTCGACTACTCCGCCTCACACAGGCTCATTGTTGACAACTCCGCCTCATGCAGACTCGTCGTCGACTACTCCGCCTCACGTAGGCTCGTACGCCGCGCGTCCGGGTGCCTCGGCACGCCGCGCGGCTCGTCACGCGGCTCGTCGCGTCGCTCGTCGTCGACTACTCCGCCTCGCGCAGGCTCGTCGACGACTACTTCGCCTCCGGCGTGCGTCCGTGTGCTTCGGCACGTCGCGCGGCTCATCACACGGCTCGTCGCGCCGCCCGTCGTCGACTACTCCGCCTCGCGCGAGCTCGTCGTGGACTACTTCGCCTCCGCCACGCGTTCGGGTGCCTCGGCACGTCACGCGACTCGTCGCGCTGCTCGTCATCGACTACTCCGCCTCGCGCAGGCTCGTCGTCGACTACTTCGCCTCCGCCGCGCATCCGGGTGCCTCGGCACGTCACGCAGCTCGTCATGCGGCTTGTCGTGCCGCTCGTCGTCAACTATTTCGCCTACGCCGTGTGTCCGAGTGCCTCGGCACGTCGCGTGGCTCGTCACGCGGCTCGTCACGCCGCTCGTCGTCGACTACTCTGCCTAGCGCAGGCTCGTCGTCGACTACTTCGCCCATGCCGCGCGTCCGGGTGCCTCGGCACGTCACGCGGCTCATCACGCGCCTCGTCGCGCCGCCCGTCGTGGACTACTCCGCCTCGCGCGGGCTCGTCGTGGACTACTTCGCCTCCGCCACGCGTTCGGGTGCCTCGGCACGCCGCGCGGCTCGTCACGTGACTCGTCGCGCCGCTCGTCATCGACTACTTCGCCTCGCGCCAGCTCGTCGTCGACTACTTCGCCTCCGCCGCGCGTCCGGGTGCCTCGGCACGTCGCGCGGCTCGTCACGCGGCTTGTCGTGCCGCTCGTCGTCGACTATTTCGCCTACGCCGTGCGTCCGAGTGCCTCGACACGTCGCGCGGCTCGTCGTCGACTACTCTGCATCACGCAGACTCGTCGTCGACTACTTCGCCCACGCCGCGCGTCCGGGTGCCTCGGCACGTCTCGTGGCTCATCAAGCGGCTCGTCGTCGACCACTCCACCTCGCATAGGCTCGTACGCCGCGTGTCCGGGTGCCTCGGCACGCCGCGCGGCTCATCACGTGGATCGTCGCGCCGCTCGTTGTCGACTACTCCGCCTCGCGCGAGCTCGTCGTCGACTACTTCGCCTCCGTCGCGCGTCCGAGTGCCTCGGCACGTCGCGTGGCTCGTCACACGGCTCGTCGCGCCACTCGTCGTCGGCCCGCTCCGCGTCGCGCAAACTCGTCGCGCGGCTCGTTGCGCCGCTTGTCATCGACTACTTCGCCTACGCCGCACATTCGGGTGCCTCGGCACGTCGCGCGGCTCGTCACACGGCTCGTCGTCGACTACTCCGTGTGCCGCGACTTCGTCTTGCGGCCACATTGGCTCTACTGCAGCGACGCTGTGCGTCGCGGCTACTTGTCTCGTGGCAACACTGGCTCTACTTTGAGTACGTCGCGCGCCGCCGCGACATCATCTTCCGGTCGCATCGCGTCGACCATTCATCTCGACTAGTTTTCCAAACTAGTCAAGAACAACAGTCACGCCCCCAACAACTAGTCGGAATGAACTCTGACTAGTCAACTTCAGCAACAACCGTCGCGGCTCCATCACCGACCGCCACGACTTCATCAACAGTCTGCCCATGCAACAACAGCTAAGTCATTTATTTAAATGATTACTATTTTCTTTTCTTGGCTTATTCTCCTCATCATGTAGGACTACTTGCTGACTACTCATTTGTGTACGCTTCTCGGTGGGTTTTCACGGGAGCTACACTCTGCTGACTACTCTTGGGGTACATCGATCAAGTCACCACGAGCCTACTTCATCAACCCGGGGGCTATCCCAAGGAGGCAGCTTCTAAAGTCCGCTACGCGCGGCAACTTAAAGTCGACTTCTAAAGTCGCATTCTAAAGTCCGCTCCGCGCGGTAACTTAAAGTTGACTCCGGTCGCATCTTCGCCTGCTTCGGTGGCATACTACGTGTGTAACCTTCGATGGAACCTAGCTGTAAGTGGCCCTTGGGTCCTGGCAACGATGGAACCTAGCTGCACGTGGTCTTCACGCTCTGTACTATGGGTCCAAGTACCCTAAGTACTCGCGCTTCGTACCTTGTGTCTGAAATCCATGGCCCAGGTACACAAGTCGACTCCGGTCGCACCTTCAAGTCCACTACGGTGGCAATCGTACCTTGGGTCTGAAATCCATGGCCCAGGTACACAAGTCGACTCCAGTCGCACCTTCAAGCCCGCTCTGGCGGCAATCGTACCTTGGGTCTGAAATCCATGGCTTAGGTACTCAAGCCCACTCCGGTGGCACAAGTCGACGCTAACGGTCGCACCCAAGCCCACTCCGGTGGCATAAGTCGACGCTAACGGTCGCACCCAAGCCCACTCCGGTGGCACAAGTGAAGGACCGATACGGCGAACCAGAGAGGGGGGGGGAGTGAATGGGAGTCGATAAAAATTCTTCTCGAAGGAGATGGAAACTCCAACAAGATGAACACGGCTTCCAACACACGTCTCCGACTCACTACCAAGGTTGGTCAAGCCCACGTAGCCACTGGAGTGCCACTGGACCTAGGAACCAACACACCACCTTCCACCAAACCTCGAGCCTACGGACCCGGACCGGCCGGACCGGTGAGCACCACCGGTCCGACCGGTCCCCGCCGGTGAAACCGAGCAACTTCCACTAAGTGGCTCTACACCGGTCGACCGGTGAGACACACCGGTCGTACCGATGGCAGCCTCGAAAGCCCCCAAGGCACTAAACAAGCCAACCGACCACCAAACAGACCCAAAATCGAAACAAAGAAGAACACGGGACAACAACGAACACACCAAGACGTTCACCCAAGCAAAATCCCACAAGGGCTCGCACCGGTCAAGAGCACCGGTCGACCGGTGTAGCTCCGGGCGCTCGGGATGAACAAGCACCCGCGGGTCAACTCCCCCAAATCCAAATCTCGATCTCCCGAATCGCTCCACGGACTTGAACAAGACTTTGGGGATATTATGAACACCTCATGAGGAGTACATAGCCAAGTTTAATCCCACCAAAACTCGTCCAAAAAGGAGGAATCGAAGAAATCGCGCCGAAAGCACCTCCAACCCAGGAACTCAAGAAACCCCAAAATTGAGCACTTTTACTCACGGATTTGGGAGAGGAATCACGGCCCAAAGAACCACGAAGGGTTCCCACAAATTTCCCCCATCAAATCCCCAAGAGAAAAGTCCCGAAAACAACCCAAAGGAATCACCGAGAGAGGGCTCCGAAAATCACCACCAAGAACAACCGGGGAAAACACATCCAAACCTTGAGGAACCACGCCGAATCATCTATACATAAAACAAAGGTTCGTACAAGGTCTAGCATGCCGCCCGATCATCCATCCCTCTCAACAAGATCTCTCCGTGAAGCTCTCTTGCTAGTCCTAAGGAAAACCTAAGGAAAATAGGTGGAAAAAAGGAAACTAATGAGCTAGGGTTCCAAGAGTTGGCTGCCATCCTCTCACCTCTTGGGTTAAATGGAGGCAACCGAATGTCTAAAATGCCCTTCTCTAGTAACTAGGGATACAAGCCCCTCAAGGGCAGATTTGGAATTCTTGATGTCTTCACCATCGGACGGATGCCCGGCGACCGCACCCTGCGTAGCCTCGACGCAAGCCATGCGATCCCGAAGCGTGTCCTCCGCTTCGAAGATTCCGGACCGCGTCGTCGCACACCGGCCGACCGGTGCTCCTCACCGATCGACCGGTCCCCACCGGCCGACCGGTCGGACCCACCGGCCGGGGACCGGTCCGTGCCGCCGCACCTCCGTCTTCGGTTCTCCGGTCTTGGCTTTGTGGATCAACCAAGGAACCCGGTGGTTTTTCGGTGAACCACCGGAAACCCCGCGAACTCGGTGTAGCCTCCGCCAATCTCCACTCATGACTCGGCTCCCACGTAGTCCCGGCTCGACCTTGGTTTTGAGGCTCAACCAAGAAACCGTCCACGACTTCATCTTGTCGTTCATGCCACCATGCGGCCCGCACTTGACCCCGCCGGCCACCGGTCACTCGAAAAAAGCCTACTTGTCTTCTCCACACCCGGAGGCCTCACCGCAACGACCTTTCGCGCTTGTTCTTCACCCGCACCAACACCGGTCAAGCCGCAACCCGCACCCGCAATACTTAGCCAAGAATCAGTCCACACAACGTTGTCAATCACTCATCACACAAGGAAGCGACCATCCACCGGTCCTCGAACCACACATGGTCCTCAATCTCCCCCTTGATGAGTGCATTGACAACACCCACACGAAAGTAAGAAGAGAGAAAAGAAAAGAAAAGAAAAAGAAACAAACAAAAAGAAACTCCAACAAGCGATCGAAAGCCAAACAAAGGCAAAGAGCAAGATCACTTGAAGGAAACAAGTCTCGGACCCCTTAGGCAAGGGCAACGGCTCGACACATCCGAGACAAAGCAAAGCTCAAGCAAAGAGCGCAAACCACCAAAACAAAGCTCGAACACCACAAAGAGCTCCCCCGTACACATGCAAGCTCCCCCGAACCAATGCATCTCCCCCGGACGAATGCATGCAAGACACCACTTGAAACAGGCAGCCGCAACAAAACAGCCCCCCGACCGGTCGACCGGTCCACACCACCGGCCGACCGGTGTGCAACATGTGTACAGAACGAAGACTCACACCGGTCGACCGGTGACCCCGACCGGTCGTACCGGTGCACAACGAGAGCCCGTAAATGGCTCGAAACCACCCGAAAACCTTTTAAACACATCCAAAGCAAGCCATTTCAAGCTCAAACTTCTCCCCCTTGTTGGCAATGCATTAATCAAGCCAAAAATGCAAAACTTTCAACCTAGAGATTCTCAAATAGACAAAATTCAACAAAGAATGCTACACATGTCCAAATGAGCAAGTTAGATACTCTACGGCTTCGTATCGATCTCAACTACATGATCACCAAGTTTCACAACCATTGGATGAAGCTAAGATGGATTTTGGCAATTTTGCGAAAAACTTGCCTCTCATGAGCAAAGTCCTAAACATGATCAAAGCATATCAAAATGGCAAAGCCACACAAACTTCATGCTAGGACAGCCATTCTAATCATAAGACCATCACAAACACCCACAAGCACCTCATGTCATGTCAAAGCCACCGAGCCATGTGCCTACTTCTATGCATGAGACTTCTCATTGGTAGGCATCATGCAACGGTTTAGCACCCAAAGCAAAT
The DNA here is from genome assembly GCA_947561735.1 of Cenchrus americanus. Classification (NCBI taxonomy): domain Eukaryota; kingdom Viridiplantae; phylum Streptophyta; class Magnoliopsida; order Poales; family Poaceae; genus Cenchrus; species Cenchrus americanus. The sequence continues at coordinate 143,458,675 of OX387240.1, forward strand.
TAAATTCAGCACATATGACATGGGAGCATATTTTCCAAGCATATTTCATTTTCAGATTTGTAAATGGTACATGAAATGTCTTTGCGACAAAAAGGAACTTATGCTCCTCCACAAGATAAATCAAGAGGGCTAAACATTCATGATGGCAAATGAGCCTTTGGCCCCATATGATCAATAAACTAGCTATCCAACCACAAATTAAGCATAGCAAGGCCACACAAACATGTCAAGAGCATGTAAAGGCATTTACACATGAGAGAGCATGCATGTAACATTTTTCAAAAGCATAGCCGTCAACCATGGATTATTCATCAAGATCATCAAGAGCTAAGCCAAAACTAACCGTAGCATACCAAACAAGCTCACAAAGACATATATCTCATTCCATGGTGAACAATGTATATGAGAGAAGCTTTTCCTAACCAATGCATATGATACAAAATGCATGCAATCTAAGATACAAGGATGCCTATACATCATGTTACATATGCCATGCCAAATGCAAGAAATGCACAAAGGAAAGCTATACATATGCTACAAACCAGCTCCTCGAGGGGAGGCAAAACGGGCTCGACACCACCGGCAAAAGAGAGCTCCCACACACCCAACTCAAGAAAACAAACACACACCAAGTTCCCCCCCGCAAACGAGTGAAAGTTGCTTGATCTAGGGGTTTGGTGAAAATATCGGCTAGTTGGTCCTGTGTGGGTACATGGATCAACGCTATCTTTCCTTTCTCAACGTTGTCTCTCAGGAAATGATACCTCACTTCTATGTGTTTAGTTTTGGAATGGAGCACTGGGTTCTTTGCAACGCTTATGGCACTGGTGCTATCACATTGAAGTGGGACATGGGTATACTCCTCACCAAAGTCGCTCATGGTGTAGGTGATCCAAAGGAGCTGAGAGCAACAACTAGCAGCGGCAACATACTCGGCCTCGGTCGTGGATTGAGCAACACTCGACTGCTTGCGGGAAGACCAAGACACCAAAGAAGAACCCAAAACTCGGCAAGTCCCGTAAGTGGACTTCCTATCCAACCGACACCCGGAAAAATCCGCGTCCGAAAAACCATGAAGCGCCAAAGACGAGGACGCGGAGTACCAAAGGCCGAAGTCGGGAGTGTGACGCAAGTATCCGAAAATTCTCTTCACCGCTTGCCGATGCGAAGTCCTCGGAGACGCTTGAAAACGAGCGCACGGACACACCGAGAATTGTATGTCCGGCCTCGTCGCCGTCAAGTAGAGGAGTGACCCGATCATGCTCGGTACTCCTTCCGATCCACGTGTTCACCTTCCTCGTCCGCATCAAGAGCTGTAGTCATACTCATCGGCGTCGTCATAGCCTTGAAGTCCTCCATCTTGAACTTCCGCACAATGTCCTTGGTGTACTTAGCCTGGTGCACAAATATTCCTTCCTTTGATTGCTTGATTTGTAGCCCGAGGAAGAACGCGCAACCTTCCCCATCATGCTCATCTCAAACTCCCTACTCATATCATCCGCAAACCTTGCAACAAGAGAGTTAGACGAGCCACCAAAGACAATATCATCCACGTACACCCGCACAATCGGGATATCTCCGCCCTCGCTCAAAAAAACAAGGTCCGATCGACCTTCCCCATCTCAAAACCTCTCTCGAACAAAAACCCCCTCAACCTCGCCATACCACGCTCTAGGCGCCGCTTCAACCCATACGGCGCCTTCCTCAACTTGTACACCCGGTGGGGGTACTTCTCACTCTCAAACCCCGGAGGTCGTCTCACATACACTTCTTCCTCCAAGACACCATTCGAAAAGCACTCTTCACATCCATTTGGTGCAACTTGAACCCTTTAGCCATAGAAAAAGATAGAAGGATCCTAATCGCCTCCAAACGGGCTACGGGAGCAAAGGTCTCCTCGTAGTCGATCCCCTCCTTCTGACTGAACCCCTGGGCAACAAGTCTCGACTTGTTCCTCACAACCTCACCCTTCTCTCCCTCTTTGTTTTTCCACACCCACTTTGTACTAATCGGCTTACACCCTGGGGGGAGGGTCAACCAACTCCCACACCTGATTCCTCTCAAAGTTCTCCAACTCCTCATGCATCGAATTAACCCAATTGTGATCAGATAGTGCGTGTCCAATGTCTTTGGGCTCGAAAGAAGCAACAAATGCAGCATGAGCGAAATGAGAGTTGTTCCGAACCCTCGACCGTGTAGTGCGTTCATTCATGTCACCGATGATCCTCGAAGCCGGGTGATCTACTTGAACTCGCCGGGTAGGTTCTCACCTCGAGGCTACCTCCCCCTCGGCATCGGCTCCTCCTCGTTCTTGATTTGTCGTCGTAGGTGTAGCAGAGGGTCGATCCATCATCGTCGTCGAAGTAGTGGGTTCATGTTCGGTCGGGGGCACCGCACCACCATCTTCATCATCTCCATGTTCATGCTCCTCCTCCCCGAAAGATCTCCTCGCGAAGCTCATCATCACCGCACACTCAAAGACAAGCCGACTACGTGGCTCGTCTCGTCGAAGGTTACCTCGCAAGTCTCCATGATTTGGTTAGTTTCAAGATTGAGCACACGATATGCTCTAGAATGAGATGCATAACCAAAGAAAATGCCATCGACAGACCTAGCCTCAAACTTATCCAACTTCCCCGCCTTTCTTCGAATGAAACACTTGCAACCAAAGACATGGAAGTGACTCACCTTGGGTGTGCGACCATGCATCAACTCATAGCATGTCTTCTTCTTGTGCACTCGAGGTATATCCTGTTCGACACATAGCACGCGGTATTCACCGCCTCGCCCCAATACCTCCTCGGAGTCCTATGCTCATCAAGCATCGTCCGAGCCATCTCGCACAAGGTCCCGTTCTTCCTTTCCGAACACCATCCCGGGGAGGCGTATACGGACTCGAAAACCGGTGCTCAAGACCCAAGTCATGGCAAAAGGTTTCAAAACGAGAGTTCCTGAATTCCGTGCCATTATCACTGCGGATAGCTCGTATGGCATCTCCGTGCCTCTTGTTCCTCAACCTCAAGACTAGATCTCGAACAAAACCAAACGTCTCCCCCTTATCCTCAAGAAAGAACACCCACGCATACCGAGAATAGTCGTCCACCACAACAAGGACATACCACTTCCCACCCGCAGATCGCACACGAGCTGGGCCAACAAGGTCCATATGGAGCAGCTCGCATGGACGCTCGGTCATCACATCGGGTGAGAGGCGGGTGAGAAGAGGCCACCATCTTGGCATGCCTACAAGGAGCACAAACCAACTCTTTCTCAAGACTCAACCGTGGCAATCCTCGGACCAAATTGAGTTTACTCAAGGGAGACAAAAGGTCAAAGCTCAAGTGAACCAACTTCCTATGCCACCTCCACAACTCACTCGAAGAACCGCCAAGAAACAACGCTCCACACCGGGAAGACCGAGAAAAATCAGCACGAAACACCCGACCCTCGGGAACGACCATACGGACAAGGTTCCCTTGAGAGTCCACAATCCGAGAACCACCTGGCCGAAACAACACCTCAAAGCCCTCATCCAACAACTGGGACACAGAAAGCAAATTGTACCCCAGCGATTGAACAAGAGCAACACGCCTCAGAGTGATCTTGTCACTCACTTTGATCTCACCTTCTGAAAGCACACGCCCACGCCCATTTTCCCCAAAGGTGATGTACCTCTTCGTCACCACCGGGACGAGACTTGAGAACCACCCCCTGTCTCCGGTCATATGCCTCGAGCAACCAGAGTCAATCAACCAAATGTTCTTCAAGTCTCCCACCTGAAATTCAAAAATAAGCACGTGAGCGAACAAACGACTCAGCACTGGGGTTAGTACCAAAAGAGGAAAACCAGTGTGCTAAACCGTTGCATGATGCCTACCAATGAGAAGTCTCATATATAGAAGTAGGCACATGGCTCGGTGGCTTTGACATGACATGAGGTGCTTGTGGGTGTTTGTGATGATCTTATGGTTAGAATGGTTGTCCTAGCATGAAGTTTGTGTGGCTTTGCCATTTTGACATGTTCTGCTCATGTTTAGGACTTTGCTCATGAGAGGGTAAATTTTCGCAAAATTGCTCAATTCTATCTTAGCTTTGTTCAATGGTTGTGAAACTTGGTGGTCATGAAGTTGATGTCATTACGAAGCTATAGAGTATCTAACTTGCTCATTTGGACATGTGTAGCATCCTTTGTTGAATTTTGTCTATTTGAGAAGCTCTAGGTTGCATTTTTCACATTTTTGGCTTGATTCATGCATTGTCAATAAGGGGGAGAAGTTTGAGCTTGTTTTGGGCTACTGAATGCATTTCAAAGGTTTTCAGGTGATTTTGAGCCATTTCTGGGCTCTGTGTCTTACCGGTCTGACCGGTCGAAGTCACCGGTCTGACCGGTCGGAGTGCTGGTCCTGTTCATATGTTGAGCACCGGTCTGACCGGTGGTGGTGACCGGTCTGACCGGTCAGAGCTGAGCTGATGCAGAGGATCTGTTTTCTTCAAGTGGTTTGCATGCATTCATCCAGGGGGAGCTTGCATGTGTGCAGGGGGAGCTCTTTGTGGTTTTCGAGTTTTGGTTTGGTAGTTTGTGCTCTTTGCTTGAGCATAGTTTTGTCTCATATGTGTCAAGCCGTTGCCCTTGCCTAAGGGGTCCGAGACGTGTCTTCTTCAGGTCATCTTTCTCTTTGCCTTTGTTCTTGACATTAAAGAAAAATTCGGGAAGTGAAGGCAACACCGAAGGGTGACAAAGAAGGAGAAAGCGATGACGTGGAAAGTGATAGCTTGGGCAAGACTCCTCTAAACAAAAAGTGATCATGGGAAATATGGGAAGTGAATTAAAGTTACATTGGCACCATGTCTTCTTGTACGAAGGGCCATGGCTGTGCGGCGCAAAGAAGGTATGTGAGAAAGTCGAAATCTATGACTTTAAATGAAGCGCTTTTCAGGAGGCAACCCATTTCTTTATGTTTTTTATTCCTTGCTTAGAGAGAATAAAGAACGACACAATCCTATGATGAACAACTTGTGGCTAATTAATCTAAGTTTATTGTTTCTTTTTAGAACCACCATCATGTTCATGCTTATATTTACTTATTTGCATACATTGACTTTTATCATTGGCGCAACATTTCTTTCTTTACATATACATGTTTTGCATATAGTTGGCTTGATTGTTTTATAAGGCTTCATGATGAGTGCTTAATTTTACATGTTTATGCTTCCCACATGTGGCATATTCAAATTTGCTATTTTGTGTAAACTTAGTGTTTAAACATGATTGCGGACCATCATTGTTTAGTTCAATAAACCTTGCTCGCTTTTCATATGTTTTCATGTTGCATTGGTTAGTTTATAAGCTTTGCATTGAGCTTTATTTTTCTTGTGCTATAAGAGTTATTGAGCTAGGGATAGACATGGTATTTTAACCTTGGATAAATAAACCTTTATGGCTATGGAAGAAGTTCGGCAACCTAGTTTTAAACATGGTGTTTAGAACTAGGTGAAGGCATTGTCTTTGTTTATATGCTTTCCTCTCATGTGCACACACACTTTCCACCCACATATACTCTTTAGGCTTTTTGTTTTCTCCTCATTAAGACTGATTATGCCACAAGTTAAGATTCCTTGGAAATATTGTGTTGACACCCAAAATTGGCAAGAGCCGTCTTGGGCCAGGCAGGCCAGTTAGACCGGGTTCGAGGGGCGGTCTGACCGGGTGTCCTGTAGCCGGTCTGGCACAAAGGTGCCAGGCGGTCTAACCACCCCTGGGGGCGGTCTAACCGGGTCTCCCCGATTGCGGGTAGAATTAGGAGTTTAGCTTGATTTCGACATGAAAAGTGCTATTTGCAGGGCAAGACCTCCCACCCTATAAGTATAAAGGGTCGTGGCCGATTGAGACCTATTATCCAATCGTCATTACCAATTTTATCTTATTTTCTCCAAACTCTAGCTTTTCCAACCTCCATTGCTCTCCTCCTTCGGCTCCACGGCAGTTGAGGAAGTTCTGAGTGGCCTGCCGATCTCAGGACAACCCTTGGTGCACTATTCCTGACGGGGTCCCTCCCGGAGTAGCGAATCTAGGTTTTCGACGTGCCTTTTGTCCAAGGCGGTTAGACCGCCCCCAAGGCAGTTAAACCGGCCCATGCTAGGAGGTTCGCGAGGTGATTTCCGATGACCGCGCAATCAAGCGCATTTGTGTTTTCGATTGAGAAAAGCGTCAACACACTTTTGGCGACTCCGCTCGGGAATAGCTCTGGTTTCACAACTGATCTTTCGATTTCTGCATGGGATCACAGTGCGACTTTGACAAGAAAACGTGACCATGGTGAAAATTGAGGAACTCAGTGAGGAAGACCAGAGGAAGTACATGGAGCTGCAAGAGTACATGAAGCAGAAATTTCTCTCTAGCGCCAAGAAGGATCGTTCAGAGAAGGTGACACTCAATCAAGATTTTGAGTTGCCGGCAATCAAGCTGAACAAGGACAAGGTTGAGGTGATACCCACTATAAGTCAAGCATCCCCTCCTGACCTAGTTACGCAATTATCTGCTATTACCGATAGATTTGAACGTGTGTTTAATGATCAGAGTAGTTTGGTTGCTAGTGTTGTTACTCTCCTTGAAAAAATTGAGGGTAAACGTGTTATTAATATATCTAATGATGGCATCCCTCAAGTAGATTAACAAGGGGTTCTACATTCCACCACGTTGGTAGCACTGGAAGCTTCGCCTGAAGCTCCTCTGTATGGTATGACGACAGGGTTTTATCCGGAACAAACGCCATTGCCTAAGCCGACCCCGGTTAGACCGCCCCCAGGCCGGTCTAATCGCCCCGTCTGGCCAGATGGTCACGGTTCCGGATCAGCCATTTCCTTTGTCAGTTGTGCCTAGTACATTGATTCAAAGTCAAAACAATGCTTATGGTACTGTTCCACCAATGTATTGCACAATAGCTCACACATCACCAGTTATCCCTAATGTTGCTCCATATTATGGTGTGCCTAATGATGTGTTTACCGACTTGCATCACATGCAAAATCCTAATCAACCCCCTGTGAGTAATTTAAGAACATCTACAATGCAATCTCAGTTAGCTGCTAGGAGTGAATTCACTCAATTTAAGGAAGAGATAGCTAATATGATGAGAAATAAACTCGGTCTTGATATGGGTAATACTAGGTCATATCAAAAACCATATAGGGACGATGTTGATTATGTGGCTTTCCCCCCAGTTAGAATATGCCTGATTTTGTTAAATTTAGCAGTGATGATAACCGTACAACCTAGGAACACATTAGTCAATATACTGCTCAACTAGGTGAAGCTGGTACCTTTAATTCTTTAAAAGTTCGCTTATTTTCACTGTCTTTGACTGATACCACTTTTGCTTGGTTCTCTTCGTTAGCTCTCAACTATTGATTCTTAGGATCAACTAGAGCAAAAGTTTCATGATCACTTCTTTAGTGGGAGCTACCAGCTAAACTTGACAGATTTAACATCGGTTAGACAAAGTAAAGAGGAATAGGTTTCTGATTACCTTAAACGCTTTAAAGAAGTTAAAAACCATTGTTTTAATTTGTCTCTCACTGATTCTGACCTTGCTGATCTTGCTGCTAGAGGGTTAAGACATGCTATAAGAGATAGATTAGAAGGTGTAGAATTTCATACGCTTGCTAATGTGCTTGTTAGAGGTATGGCACAAGAATTAAAACTGAATAAAGAAAAAGAACACTCTAAACCTCGTTAGTCTAATGTGCATATAATTGAATATGATACTGATAGTTCAGACAATGAGAACGAAGTGCATGTTGCTGAATTTGTGTGGCCTTTTGTCTAAAGCTAGTTCTTGTGCATCCCTTAAGCCGGCTACTAAAGGTCGGCAAGAAGAACTAAAATTTACTTTTGATGTTTCTAAATGTGATTGTATATTTGATGAATTACTTAAGCTTGGAAACATTAAAATTTCTCATACTATGCCTCCACTTGATGAAATTAAACGACGTGCATATTGTAAGTTTCATAATTCTTATTCTCATGTCACTAACGATTGCAGTGTGTTTCGTCGTCAGATTCAATCGGACATTAATGTAGGTAGTTTGATGCTTCATGAGATGCAAGTGGATAAGCAACCTTTTCCCATCAACACTATGGAGTTGCAGCAGCCCAAGGTCTTTGTTCGGCCACATTAAGCCGAAGCTACTAAAGTGAAGGACCAAAATGGCGAACCAGAGAGGGGGGAGTGAATGGGAGACGATAAAAATTCTATTCAAGAATTCGGCCTATGAACCCAAATTCACTCATGCACCTCCGCAAGCTTCTCTTGCCAAGTTCACGTAGCCACTGGAGTGCTACTGAACCTAGGAGCAAGACCCAACCAACAGCCTCAACACACACACACGCAGCGGAACCACACACGACACGGCTGCTGGCAGCCCAAACCGGTTAGGCCGGTTTCGAAACCGGTCGACCGCTTCGTTGGACTTAGCCTCACGCGAGCGGGGAAACCGGTCAGACCGGTTAGGCAAACCGGTCAGACCGATTCTGTCCAGAAACTCCCCAAAGACCCCAAACACCTCAAAAGTCTTTCCACATCTGAACAAACGAAGCCATGGAGCAGCAAAGACTCCTTGTTCAAAAATCTTTCTCGACAGCCCACAGGGCGAAACCGGTCAGACCGGTTTGGGAAACCGGTCAGACCGGTTTGGGAAACCGGTCAGGCCGGTTTTAGCCTGGACAGTCGGGAAGAACACAGTCCGCGGGTCAACTCCTCCAAAACCAAACCTCGATCTCCCGAATCGCTCCACAGACTTGAACAAGACTTTGAGAATATTAGGAACACCTCATGAGAAGTCCATAGCCAAGTTTAATCCCACCAAAACTCGTCCAAAAAGGAGGAATCAAGGAAATCCCGCCAAGAGCACTTCCAACCCAAGAACTCAAGAAACCCCAAAATCGAGCACCTTTACTCACGAATTTGGGAGGGGAATCACAGCCCAAAGAACCACGAAGGGTTCCCACAAATTTCCCCCATCAAATCCCCAAGAGAAAGGTCCCGAAAACAACCCAAAGAAATCACCGAGAGAGGGCTCCGAAAATCACCACCAAGAACAACCGGGAAAAACACATCCAAACCTTGAGGAACCACGCCGAATCATCTATACATGAAACAAAGGTTCATACAAGGTCTAGCAAGCCGCCCGATCATCCATCCCTCTCAACAAGATCTCACCATGAAGTTCTCTTGCTAGTCCTATGGAAAACCTAAGGAAAATAGGAAGGAAAATGGGAAAACAAATGAGCTAGGGTTCCAAGAGTTGGCTGCCATCCTCTCACCTCTTGGGTTATATGGAGGCAACCGAATGTCTAAAATACCCTTTCCTAATAACTAGGGATACAAGCCCCTCAAGGGCGGATTTGGAAGTCTTCATGTCTTCACCATCGGACGGATGCCCAGCGACCGCACCCTGCGTAACCTCAACGCAAGCCTTGCGATCCCGACACGTGTCCTCTGCCTCGAAGCTTCCGGCGCCCTGCGACCCCAAACCGGTCAGACCGGTTCTCCAAACCGGTCAGGCCGGTTTTGGCCAGATAGCCACGCCCGGTCTTCGGCCTCGGCTTTGTGGCTCAGCCGAGTAACCCGGTGATTTTCTGGTGAACCACCGCAAACCCCGCGAACTTGATGTAGCCTCCGCCAATCACCACTCATGACTTGGCTCCCATGAAGTCCCGGCTCGACCTTGGTTTTGTGGCTCAACCAAGAAACCGTCCACCGACTTCATCTTGTCGTTCTTGCCACCATGTGGCCCGCACTCGACCCCCGCCGGCCACCGGGTCCCTCAAACGAAGCCTACTTGTCTTCTCCACACACGGAGGCCTCACCGGCAACGACCTTTCGCGCTTGTTCTTCACCACCGCACCAACACGAGTCAAGCCGCAACCTGCACCTGCAATACTTAGCCAAGAATCAGTCCACACAACGTTGTCAATCACTCATCACACAAGGAAGGGACCATCCATCGGTCCTCGAACCACACATGGTCCTCAATCTCCCCCTTGATGAGTGCATTGACAACACACACATTTGGTAAATAAAGAGAAAAGGAAAACAGAAAAGAAACAGAAAGAAAAACTCCAACAAGCAATCGAAAGCCAAACAAAGGCAAAGAACAAGATCACTTGAAGAAGACAAGTCTCGGACCCCTTAGGCAAGGGCAACGGCTCGACACATCCGAGACAAAACAAAGCTCAAGCAAAGAGCGCAAACCACCAAAGCACACAAGAGCTCCCCCCTACACATATGCAAGCTCCCCCTGATCAAGTGCCAACTCTGGGCACAAACCGGTCAGACCGGTTCCCATAACCGGTCAGGCCGGTTCCACCAAAATCGGTCAGACCGGTTTCCACAACCGGTCAGGCCGATTTCACACAACGAGATCACACCCCAAAAGCCAAAAATGCAAAAGAAATGCACAAACTCCCCCTTGACACTTGGGATAACCCCCCCTTGACACTTGGGATAGGTTCCGGGGGTACAAAACAACTTTTCTCAACCTTATTTTCTCCCCCTTGTTGCCAATGCATGAATCAAGGCACAAATGCAACCTAGAGCTTCTCAAGTATACAAAATTCGTCACAAGATGCTACACATGTCAAAATGAGCAACTTAGATACTCTACAGGTTCGTATAGACCTCAACTACAAGATCACCAAGTTTCACAACCATTGGACAAGGGTAACAAGGATTTGAGTAATTTTGCGAAAAGTTACTCTCTCACACGCAAAGACCTAAACATGAGCAAAACATGTCAAAATGGCAAAGACACACGAACTTCATGCTAGGACAACCATTCTAATCATAAGACCATCATAAACACCCACAAGCACCTCATGTCATGTCAAAGCCACCGAGCCATGTGCCTACTTCTATGTATGAGACTTCTCATTGGTAGGCATCATGCAACGGTTTAGCACACAAAGCAAATTAAATTCAGCACATATGACATGGACATTTCCAAGCATTTTTCATTTCATTTTCAGATTTGTAAATGGTACATGAAATGTCTTTGCGACAAAAAGGAACTTATGCCCCTCCACAAGATAAGGCAAGAGGGCTAAACATTCATGATGGCAAATGAGCCTTTGGCCCCATATGATCAATAAACTAGCTATCCAACCACAAATTGAGCATAGCCAAGCCACTAAAACATGTCAAGATCATATAAAGGCATTTACACATGAGAGAGCATATATGTGACCTTTTTCAAAAGTAAAGCCATCGACCATGGATCATTCATCAAGATCATCAAGGGCTAAGCCAAACTAACCATAGCATACCAAACAAGCTCACAAAAACATATATAGCAACCCATGGTGAACAATGTATATAGGAGAAGCTTTTCCTATCCAATGCATATGATACAAAATGCATGCAATCTAAGATACAAGGATGCCTATACATCATGTTACATATGCCATGCCAAATGCAAGAAATACACAAAGGAAACTATACATATGCTACAAAGAAGCTCCCACACACCCAACTCAAGAAATCAAACACACACCAAGTTCCCCCCGCAAACGAGTGAAAGTTGCTTGATCTAGGGGTTTGGTGAAAATATCGTCTAGTTGGTCATGTGTGGGTACATGGATCAAAGCTATCTTCCCTTTCTCTACGTTGTCTCTCAGGAAATGATACCTCACTTCTATGTGTTTGGTTTTGGAATGGAGCACTGGGTTCTTTGCAACACTTATGGCACTGGTGCTATCACATTGAAGTGGGACATGGGTATACTCCTCACCAAAGTCACTCATGGTGTAGGTGATCCCAAGGAGGTGAGAACAACAACTAGCAACGGCAACATACTCGGCCTCGGTCGTGGATTGAGCAACACTCGATTGTTTGCGGGAAGACCAGACACCAAAGAAGAACCCAAAAACTGGCAAGTCCCAGAAGTGGACTTCCGATCCAACCGACACCCGGCAAAATCCGCGTCTGAAAAACCATGAAGCGCCAAAGACGAGGACGCGGAGTACCAAAGGCCGAAGTCGGGAGTGTGACGCAAGTACCCGAAAATTTTCTTCACCGCTTGCCGATGCGAAGTCCTCGGAGACGCTTGAAAACGAGAGCACGGACACACCGAGAACTGTATATCCGGCCTCGTCGCCGTCAAGTAGAGGAGTGACCCGATCATGCTTCGGTACTCCTTCTGGTCCACGTGTTCACCTTCCTTGTCCGCATCAAGAGCCGTAGTCGTACTCATCGGCGTCGTCATAGCCTTGGAGTCCTCCATCTTGAACTTACGCACAATGTCCTTGGTGTACTTAGCCTGGTGCACAAATGTTCCTTCCTTTGATTGCTTGATTTGTAGCCCGAGGACGAACTGCAACTCACCCATCATGCTCATCTAAAATTCCCCGCTCATATCATCTGCAAACCTTGCAACAAGAGAGTTAGACGAGCCACCAAAGACAATATCATCCACGTACACCTGCACAATCAGGATATCTCTGCCCTGCCTCAGCAAAAACAAGGTCTGATCGACCTTCCCCATCTCAAAACCTCTCTCAAACAAGAACCCCCTCAACCTACCATACCAAGCTCTAGGCGCCGCTTCAACCCATACGAGCGCCTTCCTCAACTTGTACACCCGGTGGGGGTACCTCTCACTCTCAAACCCCGAGGTCGCCTCACATACACTTCTTCCTCCAACACACCATTCAGAAAAGCACTCTTCACATCCATTTGGTGCAACTTGAACCCTTTAGCCACAGAAAAGGCTAGAAGGATCCTAATCGCCTCCAAACGGGCTACGGGAGCAAAGGTCTCCTCGTAGTCGATCCTCTCCTTCTGACTGAACCCTTGAGCAACAAGCCTCGACTTGTTCCTCACAACTTCACCTTTCTCTCCCTCTTTGTTTTTCCACACCCACTTTGTACCAATCGGCTTACACCCTGGGGGAGGGTCAACTAACTCCCAAACCTGATTCCTCTCAAAGTTCTCCAACTCCTCATGCATCGAATTAACCCAATTGTGATCAGATAGTGCGTGTCCAATGTCTTTGGGCTCAAAAGTAGCAACAAACGCAGCATCAGGGAAATGGGAATTGTTTCGAACCCTCAACCGTGTAGTGCGTTCATTCATGTCGCCGATGATCCTCGAAGCTGGGTGATCCATCTGTACTCGCCGGGGAGGTTCTCGCCTCGATGCTACCTCCCCCCTCAACATCGCCTTCTCCTCGTTCTTGATTTGTCGTCGTAGGTGTAGTAGAGGGTCCATCCATCATCGTAGTCGAAGTAGTGGGTACATGTTCGGCGGGGGCACCACACCGCCATCTTCATCATCACCATGTTCATGCTCCTCCTCCCGAAAGATCTCCTCGCCAAGCTCATCATCACCGCACACTCAAAGACAAGCCGATTACGTGGCTCGTCTCGTCGAAGGTTACCTCGCAAGTCTCCACGATTTGGTTAGTTTCAAGATTGAGCACACGATATGCTCTAGAATGAGATGCATAACCTAAGAAAATGCCATCGACGGACCTAGCCTCAAACTTATCCAACTTCCCGCCTTTCTTCGAATGAAACACTTGCAACCAAAGACATGGAAGTGACTCACCTTGGGTGTGCGACCATGCATCAACTCATAGCATGTCTTCTTCTTGTGCACTCTGAGGTATATCCTGTTCGACACATAGCACGCGGTATTCACCACCTCAGCCCAATACCTCCTCGGAGTCCTATGCTCATCAAGCATCGTCTGAGCCATCTCACACAAGGTCCTGTTCTTCCTTTCCACAACACCATTCTGAGGAGGCGTATACGGACTCGAAAACTGGTGCTCAAGACCCAAGTCATAGCAAAAGGTTTCAAAATGAGAGTTTCTGAATTCCGAGCCATTATCACTGCGGATAGCTCGCATGGCATCTCCGTGCCTCTCGTTCCTCAACCTCAAGACCAGATCTCGAACAAAACCAAACGTCTCCCCCTTATCCTCCTGAAAGAACACCCACGCATACCGAGAATAGTCGTCCACCACAACAAGGTCCATATGGAGCAGCTCGCATGGACGCTCAGTCATCACATCGGTGAGAGGCGGGTGAGAAGAGGCTACCATCTTGGCATGCCTACACGGCGCACAAACCAACTCTTTCTCAAGCCTCAACCGTGGCAATCCTCGGACCAAATTGAGTTTACTCAAGCGCGACAAAAGGTCAAAGATCAAGTGACCCAACTTCCTATGCCACTTCCACAACTCACTCGAAGAACCAGCCAAGAAACAATGCTCCACACCCGAAGACTGAGAAAAATCAGCACGAAACACCTGACCCTCGGGAACGACCATACAGACAAGGTCCCCTCGAGAGTCCACAATCCGAGAACCACCTGGCCGAAACAACACCTCAAAACCCTCATCCAACAACTGGGACATAGAGAGCAAATTGTACCCCAACGATTGAACAAGAGCAACACGCCTCAGAGTGATTTTGTCACTCACTTTGATCTCACCTTCTGAAAGCACACGTCCACGCCCATTGTCCCCAAAAGTGATGTACCTCTTCGTCACCACCGGGACGAGACTTGAGAACCACCCCCTGTCTCCGGTCATATGCCTCGAGCAACCGGAGTCAATCAACCAAATGTTCTTCAAGTCTCCCACTTGAAATTCAAAAATGAGCACGTGAGCGAACAAACGACTCAACACTCGGGGTTAGTACCAAAAGAGTAGAACCGATCGTGCCGAGCCATTTGCTCGAAAGTGGGGTTAGCACCAACCAAAGCATCTCTCCTACCAAAAAGCTACCTCCACGAACACCACCACGGTAACCACCCCGAGGAAACCACCCCTCTCGCCCGGAGGAGGACCAAAACCACAAAAGAGAACCCGTGGACCGTCCCTCCTCTCCTTCTCAAAGCTACGACTCCTCCCATCCCCGTAGTGAACTCGAGGGGGAGAACGCCTAGCAACCTGACCACCTGCCAACTCTCCAGCCCAACCACCAGAGCCACGACCTCCAGAAACAACTGTCGCACCTGTACGAGCACGGAAACCAAACTTGTCATTCTGCAGACCCCAAACCGGTCTGACCGGTTCCAAAACCGGTCTGACCGGTTTCACTCCTCCAGCAGCACCACCTGCACTCTTTCGCTCACCCCAAGCCAGAACTATCGTCACACTCGCCTTGGCCCTGGGCATCTGCACATGAGACTTTAGTACACCACTGGAGGGGTGATATTTGTCCCCGTTAGCCCATTCCTTCGCCATTCGCTCCTCTCGTTTCCTCTTGAAGCAAAACTCATCTTTATGGCCATCTCTTCCACAATAGCCACAATGGAACCTCACAAGCTTAGTTTTGGGCTTGGATTGGGGCTGCTCACATGGTTTCTCTCCACTCAACTCCTCCACCGATTTCTCCCCACTAGCCTTCTCACTCACTTTCCCAAAGAACACTTTCCCGGTAGTGCTCACAAACTTGATAGGCTTTTGGAGATCATTTGTGGGTGTAGGGAATATGGGTGGAGCTGGGGTTGTGTCTAGTCGGTTCCTAAGATGGCTGGGTTTTGGAGGGAAATCATTTTTGTGGTGGGTTTTTGGTGGCTCCGGGATATTCTCTCAACTTCCCTCACCAACCTTGTTTGCCCCAAGTCCCTCACCATCTTGCCTCTTAAAGGCCTCGATCATCATCCTCAACTTAGGCTCATGACCGAACAACCAACCCATCAACTTCCTCAAGTCATCATTCTCATCCTGCAAACGATCAACATAATGTGCAAGTTCCAAATTTTTTAATGCATGCATTTCACAGGTAGAGCAAGATGTAGGCATGGGTTCCTTCAATTTAGCCTCAAGAGAACTAGTGTAAGCATGCATCTCATCAATCTTAGCATGCAAAACAGGGCAAGAAGTGCAAGCACCTAGCAAAGCGAGGTCTAGACTTAAGCTCGGCCACTTCAACCTTAAGCACATCTAGTTCCTCACACTTGGAGGCATGCTTCTCCTTGAACAAAGCAAGATCGGAAGAAATATGGAGCGATCAAGACAATCATTCTCATCCGAAACAACGGGGCTAGCCTTAAGGGAATCAATCTCAAGCTTGCTATCAAGAACTCGTGTCTCTAGCTCAGCCACTCTAGTCCTAGCATCCTCGAGTGAAGCCCTAAGCTCTTTTCTCATTTTCTTGGCCTCTCTAAGCATGTCATCACGGTTATCAAGCAAAGAACCAAGTCTCTCATTCTCCTGGCGCAACAAGGGAAGTTCATCACGCACCTCGTCGTTGGACTCAAAGTCCGAGTTGCTCTGTGCGCTCTTCTTGCTGCCGGAGCTCAGCTCCATGGTGCAGAAGCCATCTCTCGCGAAGCAGCTCAGCCCGCTCAGGTTCTTGGACGACTTCTTGTTCTTGCGACGATCACCTTCGTCTTCACTGCTGCTCGAGCTCCAGGTGGAGTACGCGGAACTGGAGTCGACGTCGCTCGCTCCAACCATCGCTCGGGCCTTGCCTCGGCTCTCCTTCTTCCTCGATCGTCGCTCGTCCTTGTACTTGTTCTTGTGCTTACTCTTATGGTCGCGTCTCGACCGGTACTTGCCATCCGTCCTCGACTTGTGCTTGTAGTCGTCCTTGTTCTCGACCTTCTCCGGGCGATCGGCGACGAAGTGTCCGAGCTTGCCGCACTGGAAGCACATCCTCGTGTTCCTCCTCATGTTCACGCGGTTCTCGTGCAGCCTCTCGAACCGCCTCGTCAAGAGCACCCAGCTCGTCCTCTCCAAGCTCGTCGAACTCTTCATCTGCCATAGACATCAAGGAGGAGAAAGAGAACATCCCGGTGGATGGGTTAGAGTTAGACTTTCCTTTGGAACCACAAACGAGGGCAAGACTATGGGAATCAGTCGGTCCCTCGAGCTTGGCAGTCATGCCCCTATCCACCTCAGCCAACTTGAGCTTCGAGAACAGCTCGTTTACCGTCAGAGTGTCATACTTCACCGACTCCACAATGGCCTCGAACTTTCCGCCCCAAATCCTACGATCCAAAGAGTGTAAGAGCTTGACCGCTCTATCATGATCATCGTACGGGAGCACGTCCACATTGGCCCTCATGTTGTTCACAACCACCGTGAACCTACGAAACAAGGCATCGATGGACTCACCGGGGAGATGAGTGAAGTTCTCGTACTCTCTCCGGTAGGTCGCATACATCCGTGCCAGAACCTGGGCGTTCCCAACATGAGCCTCCTTCAACACCGCCCAAATCCTACAAGCCAAGTGCTCGGTGTGCACCTGATCGAACTCAGGCTGACACAAAGAACGAAACAAGTTGACCGCCTTATTGTTGGAGACACTGGAGTGCTATTGAACCTAGGAGCAAGACCCAACCAACAGCCTCAACACACACACACACGCGAGCGGAACCACACACGACATGGGCCGGCGGGCAGCCCAAACCGGTCAGACCGGTTTCTGAAACCGGTCAGACCGCTTCTGTTGGACTTAGCCTCACGCAAGCAGGGGAAACCGGTCAGACCGGTTAGGCAAACCGGTCAAACCGATTCTGACCAGAAACTCCCCAAGACCCCAAACACCTCAAAAGTCTTTCCACATCTGAACAAACGAAGCCATGGAGCAGCAAAGACTTCCTTGTTCAAAGATCTTTCTCGACAGCCCACAGGGCGAAACCGGTCAGACCGGTTTGGGAAACCGGTCAGGCCGGTTTTAGCACAGACGATCGGGAAGAACACGGCCGCGGGTCAACTCCTCCAAAACCAAACCTGGATCTCCCAAATCGCTCCACGGACTTGAACTAGACTTTGGGAATATTAGGAACACCTCATGAGGAGTCCATAGCCAAGTTTAATCCCACCAAAACTCGTCCAAAAAGGAGGAATCAAGGAAATCCCGCCAAGAGCACTTCCAACCCAAGAACTCAAGAAACCCCAAAATCGAGCACCTTTACTCACGAATTTGGGAGGGGAATCACAGCCCAAAGAACCACGAAGGGTTCCCACAAATTTCCCCCATCAAATCCCCAAGAGAAAGGTCCCGAAAACAACCCAAAGAAATCACCGAGAGAGGGCTCCGAAAATCACCACCAAGATCAACCGGGAAAAACACATCCAAACCTTGAGGAACCACGCCGAATCATCTATACATGAAACAAAGGTTCATACAAGGTCTAGCAAGCCGCCCGATCATCCATCCCTCTCAACAAGATCTCACCATGAAGTTCTCTTGCTAGTCCTATGGAAAACCTAAGGAAAATAGGAAGGAAAATGGGAAAACAAATGAGCTAGGGTTCCAAGAGTTGGCTGCCATTCTCTCACCTCTTGGGTTATATGGAGGCAACCGAATGTCTAAAATACCCTTTCCTAATAACTAGGGATACAAGCCCCTCAAGGGCGGATTTGGAAGTCTTCATGTCTTCACCATCGGACGAATGCCCAGCGACCGCACCCTGCGTAACCTCAACGCAAGCCTTGCGATCCCGACGCGTGTTCTCCGCCTCGAAGCTTCCGGCGCCCTGCGACCCCAAACCGGTCAGACCGGTTCTCCAAACCGGTCAGGCCGGTTTTGCCGCACGACCACGCCGGTCTTCGGCCTCGGCTTTGTGGCTCGGCCAAGTAACCCGGTGATTTTCCGGTGAACCACCGCAAATCCCGCGAACTTGATGTAGCCTCCGCTAATCACCACTCATGACTTGGCTCCCATGAAGTCCCGGCTCGACCTTGGTTTTGTGGCTCAACCAAGAAACCGTTCACCGACTTCATCTTGTCGTTCTTGCCACCATGCGGCCCGCACTCGACCCCGCTGGCCACCGGGTCCCTCGAACGAAGCCTACTTGTCTTCTCCACACCTGGAGGCCTCACCGGCAACGACCTTTCGCGCTTGTTCTTCACCTGCACCAACACGAGTCAAGCCGCAACCTGCACCTGCAATACTTAGCCAAGAATCAATCCACACAACGTTGTCAATCACTCATCACACAAGGAAGTGACCATCCACCGGTCCTCGAACCACACATGGTCCTCATAAAGGCAAGAACGTGATGGTCGGGGAAGCTAAACCCGATTTGAGGGAAAAAGAGTTGACAAGAGAAGTGGCATATTAAAAGACCCCTAATGATAGAGAAACTTTCAAGATTACTGCCAAAGCTTCTAGATATGGGGGACAAGGATCACCCACGCCTTCTGGTCAACAAACAACCGAGCCAGTCCTGGACAGGGCGGTTAGACCAGGGGTACAGGGCGGTCAGACCGCCCCTGCACATGGCCGCCCAAAGATGCTTGTTCCGAAGCTGCCCGAGATAGGAAACTGGAAGCTCAACATAGCAAAGAATCAGGGAAGCATTCCAAAACCAAAGGTCACATTTGATATGCTATTTGACAAGTATTCCAAACAAAAGGCCGTTAAAAGTGATCGGCCGGTAAAAAAGGATGAGATCACCTCCACATCAAGAGAGACCAACATCGCCTCCAAGGACAGCCATCAGATTCAGAGGTGAATCGTCTCAGAGGCAACACTTTACTCCAGATTGGGCTCCTACAAGTTCAAATCCACTGCGTCCTATCTATGTTGACAATGGGGTAATGTGGGTGCCATATCAGCAATCCTTCTATCCTGGATGGGGAGGACTAAGGAGATCAGCACTGGATCGAATTTCAAGAAATAGACAAGATCGCTGGACTCCACGACAAACTGGGCAGGGTCATCAGGCTGACTCGGTTAGACCGCCCCCTACAGGCAGTCAGACCACCCAGCCCAGAAGAGAGCAATTTCCACCAAAAAAGGTGTACAAGCCCAAGATCAGAGGGGAGGAAGCTCAACAGATGAACATCGACCCAGAGAGGAGTACTAGTCTTGAGATTTTTCAGATTGGGACGATGAATGTTCCAATTGAGGGAAGTAGCAAAAGACCGGTTGTGCCAGACAATCAGGTTGTGACACCAACTCAAAAGGGATCTGTTGCTAATGATCATGAGGCCAACAGAAGCAAGTCTCTTCTAGAGTGCTTTTTGCCAAGGTGGTGCCCTCCCGGTCTGACTCATACTCATAGGCGGAAGCTTCAACGATTGAGGCTACGTGAGAAAAGAAAGAAGGAACTTGAGAAGCGGAAGGACGAGGATTTCAACAGCTATAGGCCCATGGTGCCATAGGGGAAGGAGTGGAGAGTTAAGGCAGCAACCCGGACAGGGGCGGTCAAACCGCCAATGGGGGCGGTTCAACTGCCAGAGGTGGTTAGATCGGGTGACCAGGCGGTGAGACCGGGTTCTCGAGAAATGCCGTCCGATTTTGCTTCTTTGATCCCTATGGCTTGTGATGACAAGGGTTCGTCTGTCCATACTTTAGAGGACGACGAAGAGCTTGTCAACTACAGTTCTTCTCCAGAGTGGATGAACCTTGAGATCAATGTGGTTCATTTGTTTGTTGATGGTTCGGTACCTACGGAGGAGGACTTGGCTCATTTTGACTTTGAGCCTAAAGATGCTATATTTCAGAAGCCCAAAGACACTGATAATCATCTGAAGGCTTTGTACATGAAGGGTCACATCAATGGGAAGCCTGTATCTCGGATGCTAGTGGATGGAGGTGCGATTGTCGACCTGATGCCGTACTTCTATTCAAGTGAA
Organism: Cenchrus americanus; assembly: GCA_947561735.1. Taxonomy (NCBI): domain Eukaryota; kingdom Viridiplantae; phylum Streptophyta; class Magnoliopsida; order Poales; family Poaceae; genus Cenchrus; species Cenchrus americanus. Next base: position 143,479,278 of record OX387240.1, read on the forward strand.
GGACCGAAATCGGCGAACTAGAGAGGGGGGAGTGAATGGGAGCCGATAAAAATTCTTCTCGAAGGAGATAGAGGCTCCAACAAGATGAACATGGCTTCCAACACACGTCTCTGACACACTACCCAAGTTGGCCAAGACCACGCAGCCACAGGAGTGCTACTGGCCATAGGAACCAACAACCAACTTCACGGACCTGAGAATGCAGCGGAACACCAACTCGAGCCTCACTGACCTGCACCGGTCAGGCCGGTGAGCACCACCGGTCAGACCGGTCCCTGCCGGTGAAACATGGGAACTTCCACAGAAAGACCCCTACACCGGTCAGGCCGATGTAGATCACTAGTCAGACCGGTTCATGCCAGGAAACCCCAAATCTACCAACAGGCCTACCGAGCTTCAAACTAACCCAAACTTGAAACAGCAGCAACACGGGACAACAGAAGTCTGCACCGGTCAGACCAGTTTGAAGCACCGGTCGGACTGGTGTGACCTGAGCTCTCGGGATGAACACCACCCGCGGGTCAACTCCCCCAAATCCAACTCCCGATCTCCCGAATCGCTCCATGGATTTGTGCAAGACTTTGGGGATAGTAGGAACATCTCATGAGTACTCCATAGCCAAGATTTGGTCCACCAAAACTTGCTAAATCGAGAGGAATCGAAGAAATCCTGCCAAGAACTCCTCTAACCCTAGAACATTGAAAACCCCAAAATCGAGCCCCTTTGCTCACGGATTTGGGAGGGGTATCAAAGGGAAAAGAATCATGAAGGGTTCATGCATACATCCCCCACCAAATCCGAAAGAGAAAGGCCTCGAAATCGCTCCAAGAAAATGACCAAGAAAAGGCTCTGAAAATCACCAAAAAGAACGAATGGAAACAACACATCCAAGCCTTGAGCAACCACACTGAATCATCTATACATCACAAAGAGGTTCATAAAAGGTCTAGCTTGCCACTTGATCATTCTTCCCTCTCACAAGATCTCACCATAAAGCTCTGAAGCTAGTTCTATAGAAATCCTAGGGAAAATAGGAAGGGAAAATAGGAAAACCAAATGAGCTAGGGTTCCAAGAGTTGGCTGCCATCCTCTCACCTCTTGGGTTACATGGAGGAAACTGAAAGTCTAAAATGCCCTTACTAGCTAATTAGGGATACATGCCCCTCGAGGGCGAATGCGGAAATCTTTGTCATCGCTCCATCGGACGGATGCACAACGACCACAAGCTTGCTTAGCCTGGACCCAAGCCTTGCGATCCCGACGCGTGTCCTCCACTTCGAAGTCACCAGACTGCGTCGTCGCACACGGGTCAGACCGGTGCTCCTAACTGGTCAGACCGGTACCCACCGGTCAAACCAGTCAGACCGGTCCAATGGTGCTGCACCTCCGTCTTTGGTTCTTCGGTCTTGTCTTTGTGGATCAACCAAGGAACCAGTGGTTTTCTGGTAAACCACCAGAAACCCCGCGAACTCAGTGTAGCCTCCGCTAATCGCCACTCATGACTCGGCTCCCACACAGTCCCGGCTCGACCTTGGTTTTGAGGCTCAACCAAGAAACTGTCTGTGACTTCATCTTGTTGTTCTTGCCACCATGCGTCCCGCACATGACTCCGCTGGCCACCGGGTCCCTCAAACGAAGCCTACTTGTCTTCTCCACAACTGGAGGCCTCACCGGCAATGACCTTTCGTGCTTGTTCATCACCTGCACTAACAATAGTCAAGCCGCAACCTGCATCTGCAATACTTAGCCAAGAATCAGTCCACACAACATTGTCAATCACTCATCACACCAGGAAGCGACCATCCACCGGTCCTCAAACCACACATGGTCCTCATCAAGAAGCTTGGAGGTTCAGATGAGGAGCTGATCAAGAAAAACATGACTGTCAATGGGGTTGGAGGAGGCGAGCCAATGGGAGCTAAAGTTGTGATATCCATGGAGCTCACTATTGGTAGCAAGACGCTCGCTACGGCTTTCTTCGTCGTTGAGACACAAGGTAACTTTAGTCTTATTCTTGGTCGTGATTAAATTCATGCAAATAAATGTCTTCCTTCTACTTTTCACCAAATGTTAATACAATGGGTAGATGATGAGGTAGAAGTAATACATGGTGATAATTCTGCTTGTGTAGCTATAGCCGATAGTCATTCTATAGGTGTGCATGAAGATGTAAAATGTCTATCTGGTTTAGATTTATCTAATTATGAGTTTGTAAGTTGTTCTAACAATTGTTACATTCCTGCTGTCATAAAGCCGTTTTATAATCGGCTAAACCACTTTATGTTACTCAATGAGTTCAACAAAAGAGTGGTTGCAGCAGAGAATTGATCACTATCGGGCGCATAAGACCGATACCTGTGAAGCCATTGAGGATCTTGATGATTTGGGCCAGTTAGGACAAGGGTTTACGCCGGCTGATCCTCTTGAGGAGGTAGATATTGGTGATGGCACTGTACCTAGGCCAACATTTGTAAACAAGAATCTTGATCCTATGTTTAAGCTTGAATTAATAAATATATTAAAAGAGTATGTTGATTGCTTTGCTTGAAATTACAATGAAATGCCTGGTTTAAGTCGTGATTTGGGAGAACATAAATTACTTATTAAACCTAGTTTTAAGCCTTATAAACAGCCTCATAGAAATTTAATCCTGATATTTATGACCGAGTGAAAGAAGAAATCAATCGATTGCTTGATGCTAAGTTTATTAGGCCTTGTCGATATGCTGATTAGATATCTAATATTGTGCCTGTTGAGAATAAAGGAAGAAAGAAACTTCGTGTTTGCATTGATTTTAGAGATCTTAATAAAGCAACTCCTAAAGATGAATATCATATGCCTATAGCTGACTTTCTTGTTAATTCTGCATCTGGACATAGAATACTTAGCTTTCTTGATGGTAATGCTGGTTACAGTCAAATCTTTATGGCCGAAGAGGATATCTCCAAAACGACATTCATATGTCCAGGATTTGTGGGTCTGTTTGAATGGATAGTCATGACTTTTGGTTTGAAAAATGCTGGTGCCACTTATCAAACGGCTATGAACTTGATTTTTCATGACTTGCTTGGTATTATTGTAGAAGTCTATATCGATGATATTGTTGTTAAATCGTCTAGTCTAAATTCTCATTTAGCCGATTTAAGACTTGCATTTGAAAAGATGCGTCAGTATGGTTTAAAGACGAATCCACTCAAATGTGCTTTTGGAGTGTCGGCTGGCAAGTTTTTGGGTTTCATTGTGCATGAGAAAGGTGTGGAAATTGATCATCAGAAGATTGAGTCAATTAGAAAGGTTCAAGATCCTACTTGTAAAAAGGAGTTGCAGAGATTCTTGAGCAAGGTTAATTACTTGAGGCGATTCATTTGTAACTTGTCTGGGAAGGTTGATGCTTTTACTCCTTTACTTCGGTTGAAAAGTGGAGCTGAATTCATTTGGGGGGCAAAACACAAGAGGCTTTTGATGAGATTAAGAGTTATTTGACTTCACCGCCTGTTCTTCAAGCACCCAAGAGTGGTGTTCCATTCCGACTTTATGTCGCAGTGGAGTCAAGTGTAATTGGGGCTATTTTGACTCAAGAGACCGATGGCAAAGAGTATGTTGTTGCTTATGAGAGTAGAAGATTGCTAGACGCTGAAATGAGGTACATGTTGACGGTTCAAAACCGTGCTAAAGTTCACCGCAAGCCTACGGGTGACTTGGTGCCTTTTTCACCAAGGAGGGTCCTCCCTAGATTTGTCAATCCAAGGATCGGAAGAAAACTCTTAGGATTCTCCATCTAACCTATTGATCTAGCCTAACATGAAGCATTTATTGCATAAGAAGATAAATCTTAAAGATGTATGAGTTATAGCATAAGGTTGATCGCATCCATGAACGTAGACAAGGTAAAGAGCAACCAAGGGAAACTAAGGCCTATCATCTTCTAGTCGTAGTTCGAGCCCAAAAGAGCAAGCGCGACATGCATCTCATCCAAAGCCATCTTTAAACTACTATCCTCCGGTCCGATTCCGAAAATGCCCGCCTTTTAGAGCCCCCGTTCTGTCACAACGTACTCCTATTCATGCGGGTAGTCTAGGGCGAGTCCAAAAGAACCAGTTGCAATCACTTGGCCGGTCTGGTATGCACCTCTAGCCACCGCAGCTACAAGAGCACCCTATGCAATCTATCTTAAGTATAGATTAAGTAATAAGCAAAACCAAGCGAGAGCAAACTCATAAAGGGAGGAATCGAGTCGCTAAAAGATCAGATGACATGAAGTACTTTACTCACATAATAAATGTGTTTAGATCATCTCCACCGAGTAGATACCGTTGATGACCTCAACTAACTTCGGAACTCCGCCATGGCTCAACCATGCAAGGCGGCCATGGCGGCTAGGGTAGGCCTAGGCCATCTCCTATACGACTACGAGGACTCGCGGCGGCCGTCGTCGCTCTCTCCTAGGTTTCGCCGAGTTCCTGTGGATGATGGATGTGGCGGCCGGCGGAGGCAGGGGCAATAAATAGACAAGCACCTAGGGCAAAAAGGGGACGCGAACTGGGCCCGGAGTGGGCTGGGCTGGTCGGCCCAGGCCGGCCGGCCCAGGCCCATTTCGTCCCGGTTCGGCTCCGGTTTCCTCCCCGGTTGCTTCTCGCGTGCTCCCTTATTTGTGTGCACTTGCATGTGGGCCTTTGACGTCGTTTCTTGCATGGTTTAGGCTTGAATCCTTGCTATGCAAGCTTCGATGTTTTCTAGTTGAGTCCCTGAAGACTTGCACGTTGACGCTTCGGTCCTCGGTCATTTGGAGTCATGTTCATCGTGTGTCTTGACTCTTGTCGGGCTTCATGATCTTCTTCCAAAGTGCTTGGTGAACTTATCCCAAAAATTTCCTCTTTAACGTTAATTTCCTGCGTAAACAACAAACTCCAAAATCGACATGCAAGTGTGAACTTGTTACATCATTAGTATGCCTAGTGGCGGGTTAGTTGCAAATCATAATTGAAACCAATGTATAACAAGTACTCTAGGTTGACGGAAATTCACCGTCAACAGTACACCTTTATTGAAAAGCTTTGTCTATCTTTATATTATGTTTGTACCAAGTTAAGGCATTATTTATTATCTAGTACTTGTTAAGTTGCATGCCAAACCGACATAATTAAATACATGTTGCAAACACCCATTCTTAGTGGTAGAGTCGGCATGTGGGCTTATATTCTTGTTGAGTATGATCTGCGTTGTGAACCTATTGGATCAATGAAAGGCCAAATAGTAGCCTACTTTATTGTTCAACATAGGATTGATAAGCAGCTTGATTTGGATGTCAGTTATGTAACTTTTACTCCATGGAAATTACATTTTGATGTATCGACTTGTAGAAGTGGTTGTGGTGTTGGGATTATTATTATGTCACCTAGTGGAGCTATTTTTGAAGCCCTTAGCCGGTTGGATCATAAATGTACTAATAATCAAATTGAGTATGAAGCTCTCTTGTTTGGATTACAAATCTTACTCGACATGGTAGTGAAACATGTAGAAGCTTATGGTGATTCTTTACTTGTGCTACAACAAGAATCTAAGGTATGTCAATGTCTAAATGGTTCTTTAAATATTTACCTTGATAAATGCTTGGATATTATATCTTGTATGGATGAGTTTGTGATTTATCATGTACCACGGGAGGAGAATCCAAAGGCTAACGCTCTGGCTCAGCAAGCATCTGGTTATAATGTTCAAAAGAGAAATTTTCAGGAACGAAAACCGATGTTTAGTGAAGCCGAGGGTTACATTCTGGCGGAGCCGGTTCAACTGCCCCCTCCGTCCGGTCAAACGGGTACCCCGGTCAGACCGCCCCTCGGGCCGGGCAGACCGCCCCTCGGGGGGCAACCCTACTTCCGCCACCGTTTCTTACAAAATTGTTGAGGACGAAGTGGGAGATTGGAGAACGCCTCTGATTAAGTATTTACGGGATCCTAAAAGTGTAAGTGACAGAAAAGTCCGACGGTGGCCACTTAAGTTTATCTTAGATAATGATGAGTTGTATCGTCGGACGGCGGATGATTTGCTTTTGAAGTGCTTAGGTCCTGATCAAGCATGGTTAGCTATGACAAAGGTACATGAAGGAATTTGTGGTACTCACCAATCGGCTCCTAAGATGAAGTGGCTTCTTAGGCAGGCTTGCTTTTATTGGCCTACTATGATAGTTGATTGCTTTAGGTACTACAAAGGATGTGAAGAGTGTCAAAAGCACGGAGATGTTCAGTTGGTGCCTGCTGCGTTGTTGCATCCAATTATCAAGCGTTGGCCATTCAGAGGCTGGGGGTTGGATTTCATTGGCAAGATACATCCTCCGTCAACCAAAGGACATTGCTTTGTGATTGTGGCAACTGATTATTTTACCAAGTGGATTGAAGCAATTCCTCTGAAGAACATGACGCACAAGGAGGTAATTGGGTTTATTACGGAGCATATCATACATAGGTTTGGCATTCCACAAACTCTAACTACGGATCAAGGTACTTCATTTGTGTCTAAAGAGGTGCGTGATTTTGTCAATTCCTACGACATTAAATTGCTCAATTCATCTCCATATTATGCTCAAGCTAATGGTCAAGCCAAGTCTAGCAATAAAACTCTAGTTAAGCTCATTAAGAAGAAGATAGAAGACAATCCTAAAAGATGGCATGAAGTATTATCTGAAGCTTTATGGGCTCATCGCATCTCTAGACATGGGGCTACTAAAGTTACTCCTTTTGAGCTTGTGTATGGTCAAGAGGCCGTTTTACCTGTTGAGGTGAATCTAGGCGCATATATACTTGCAAGGCAAAATTATCTAAATGTTGATACATATCATGCTTTGATGATGGATAACATTGATGAAGTGACCGATAAGCGTTTGGAAGCTTTGGAAGCAATTGAGAGGGATAAAAGGCGAGTTGCTAGAGCATATAACAAAATGGTAAGAGCTTAGTCTTTTCCAGTAGGGGATTTGGTTTGGAAAACTATTTTGCCTATAGGATCCAAGAGCAACAAGTGTGGTAAATGGTCTCCAAGTTGGGAAGGTCCATACAAGGTTGTGAGAGTTTGCTCCGGAAATTCTTATATGGTGGAATTTTGCAAGGACAACATCTACCAGGGGCACTCAATGGGAGATATTTGAAGAAGTTTTATCCAAGTATATGGCATGATCCTTGAAGGTTCATGGCTAGTTTCTATGAAAATCACCCTTAGCATAAAAAAATAGCCGACAATAGTTTTTTGTCGTTCTTAGAATTCTTTTTTAGCACGCAAGCTTTACTAAAAAACAGGGGGCATGTGTTGACACCCAAAATTGGTAACAGCTGACTTGGGCCAGGCAGGCCGGTTAGACCGGGTCCCAGGGGCGGTCTGATCGGGTGTCCTGTAGCCAGTCTGGCATAAAGGCGCCAGGCAGTCTAACAGCCCCCCGGGGGCGGTCTAACCGGGTCTCCTCGATTTCGGGTAGAATTAAGATTTTAGCTTGATTCCACGATGTAAAGTGCTATTTGCAGGGCAAGACCTCCCACCCTATAAATATAAAGGGTCGTGGCCGATTGAGACCTATCATCCAATCGTCATCAATTTTATCTTATTTTCTCCAAACCCTAGCTGTTCCAACCTCCATTGCTCTCCTCCTTCATCTCCACGGCGGCTGAGGAAGTTCTGAGTGGCCTGTCGATCTCAGGACAACCCTAGGCGCACTGTTCCTGACGAGGTCCCTCACAAAGCAGCGAATCTAGCTTTTCGATGTGCCTTCTGTCCAAGGCGGTTAGACCGCCCCCAAGGCTGTTAAACTGGCCCGTGCTGGGAGATTTGGCAAGGTGATTTCCGACGACCGCACGATCTAGCGCATTTGTGTGTTCGACCAAGAAAATCGTCAACATGGATTGTTGGCAATTCTATCTACTCCCAACCGTCACCTTGGGGGTAGAATGTGCATTTAAAATGTTTTGCAGGCAAGATAAAGACTCTCACGACAAAGAAATTGAACGATGACCAAGAGAAAAATATTTTATCTTATTCTTCCATGCCTAGCAAAATACTAAGCATGGGGGAGGCCCTGAACCTTCAACACGGAAGTGTGACATGATGCTCTAGAAGATAAAGAAAGAAAGACCAAGATCATCAACATCTCCGGATCGATGCACAAGAAGCTATTGATCTCATCAAAATTCTATGTGGTCTCAAATGGAATACGCTGAGTACTTTTGGATGTTAAGAAAGCCCCATAAACTTACGACTCCAACAAATCAAGAACCAAGGCCGTTGGAGGTTCCTACAAGCGGTTATGGTCGAATCACCGAGTGCAACACGTCCTGAAATCAGTTTTGAATAACATGAAGTATTGAAGTAAAACGGACATAGCTCCCTTATTTGAACTTCGTTTTTACGTTGGAAAGTTAATTTCATAAAATTTTCAATAGAGCTATATTTCGATATATGTTCTATTTTGGACAGTGGCAAAATCCATGAAAAAGGGATAGCAAGGAGATGCTGGGAACAAGAAAGAGGATATGATGATGATAACATTGGAGAGAAGGGTGACTGTTGACTCCCTTAAGCATACATGATCAAGTTCACAAGTTTAGGAGAATAGGAAAATCAAGACAAAAGCAAATCCACATTTGATACATGGAGATGTCGGGAGGAGATAATGAAGAACTACAAAAGATAGTAACACCTCCATGGACCTTCTCTTTTCTGAATATAAATGCTTGTAAGTATGCCTTCAACCTTAGGTGCAACCTTTTATCTATAACAATAACATGGCTACTAGGAGGACAACCTAGAATTCTTTTTATTTTCAATAAATAAGCATGACCATGTGTTTACCTCGATGTTTAATATTGTCTTTGCTTATGGAAAAAATGATGAAAGTTGCCGCATTGTTTTATCTACATGAAGTTATACATGTCTTGGCTAATTGATCTCTAGAACATGATCTGAAATTAATTTAAATGCCGACTCTTTTATTTGTGAAGGTGAAATGACTATACTCTAGACCCATGTACATATCTTTGCTCTTTTATTTAAGTTTACGTAGAGCCGGATAACTTGTGGTTTTTACGAAAACTTAACTCTTATGCTATATACATATTTGTGATGCTCTTGCAAAGTTCTACCTACCAAATCCATATACATATATGTTCCATAATAACAAAACCCCTAGATTGCAAACATATGTTTTGATGAGTTGGATTAGGATTTATTTCTATGATTCGAGACTAAGAAGTTGGTCATTCCTTTGTGTAACTTTTCATGCTAGCCTCTTTGTCCATGCATTGTGGGTTTTCACATCAGAAATTTCACAAACCTAGCTGGGCATCCACCCTAAACCAAAAACATCTTTTTGTGATCACCTTCTTGTCCACAACTCAATTTGAGTATGGATGGTCTTTCGACGATTTTCTTGAAGATTTTCTTGCAAGATTTCAAGATATATAACATATGGAGGGACTCATTAATGCCCCCAAGATCATGCAGAATTTTGACACTGAGGATGCCCCTGAAGATTTCAAAAGATTTATAAAGGAACACAAGGATTTTGTACATCTCTAGCAGCCATAGGTCCCCTCACTTCTGTGCTCGAGGACGAGCAATTGTTCAAGCATGGGGGAGGAGTCATCACATCATCTCTTACAAATGCTAAGTATTATGTTGCAAAAGTTCTGAGGAGCAACATAAAAAATGAAAAAAAATTATGAGATGAAAGAAAATTAAGAAAAAATGCAAAAGAAAAAATGAGAAGGAAATGAAATAAAAAAACTAAAGATGCTCCTCAATTCTTTTTGCTTCATAATTAAGTTCTCAAGTGCCTCGAAGAAAATCCATACTCAAATCTTCCAACCATGTGCAACCTGATAACGAGGACTTCACTTGTGCCTTGGGATCATCCATTTGCCACCTGCACATGTCCACCTATCTAAATGTGTGTGTTTCATCCTTCTCTTTTTCCAACATTATTTTCCATGGACTTTTTGACGAGTCTCGGTAATTCCAGTAGATCTCTCTCTTAATTTGATAATATTTTGGATGTATGTTTTGCTATGATTGTTTTGACCTACCAAGCTCCACATAAGCCTTCCACTATCACATATAAGTAGAATAGGTTGACAATAACATAGTTTAGGCTTGAGTGACTTGATGATTTTCACTTATGTTGGATTCACATCTTTTTCAAAATTCTTTGGTGGAAAATTGTGGCTTGTTCTTTATTATTATTCTATCTTCCACAATGACAAAGAAGTCGGTCATAACTTGAACTTTAAAACTATATTCTTGAGAGAGCAATTTTCCTCGTCATGAATGACTAAGTGCAGGGACAACGTTGGAAGCCAACGCTGATTTCCCCTTTAAGCAAGGATTAATTACTCGAGGACGAGCAAGGTTTAAGCACGGGAGTATGTTGACAGTCGATTTTGGTACATGTGGCTATGAGTTTACCATCAACATTGACATTAATTTGATATCCAAACTAATGGTACTAACCCTGTTGGTATAACAAGTTCACACTCGCATGTGGTTTTTGGAGTATATTCTTTGTTGACGATGTATATTCGTATTAAAGTTCAACTGGACCTGCAAGCGGACAAATCCTCTGTCGTAATCAAGGGACCCTTCTTCCCTCAAGTGCGAACCCAAGGTATCGAATCCATGGAAAAAATGTGTGATGCAAGAATCAATCTAATAAAGTCGAGAACTTTGATCTTCAAAGGAGAATCTAATGCATCTAATCTAGAGAACATCACAAAATCGTCTAATCTAAGAAAACCGGATGTAGCAACAGATAGAGGGGGATAGATAAACCAATCTAGAGAGATTGGATCAAGCCTTCGTTGAAGTTCCGAGCAAAGAAGAAGTAGACAAGTTCAGTCTCATAAAAAGCATCTTTAAATCACACTTTCCTGTCCGACTCCGAAAACGCCCACCTTTTGGAGCCACCATTCTGTCACAACACACCCCTATTTGTGCGGCTTAGTCTAGGGCGAGTCCAAGGACAAGTTGAAATCTCTCGGAAGGTCAGGCATGCACCTCTAGCCACCACGGCTACAAGAACATCCTCGATGATCTATCTCGAGAATAGATCATAAGATACAAAAAGACGATTGAAATCAAAGTCATAGGAGAAACACTCGATCGCTAGAAATCGGATTACAGCTTGAAAATTCAACATAATACATGATACATGAATCAAGATCACTACGGGGATCCTACCTTGATCTTGCTTCTAGCTCCAGGAACTCTGACGTGGTCTTCCTTGCAAGGTTCCCATGCCGGCTAGGGAGATCCTAGGCAACTAGCTCGACCCTCTCCTCTTCGAGATGGTGTCCCTTTCTTCTCTCCTCCTCAACGGCGGATGGCAAATGAGTATTTGCGTGGCGCCTGGCCTCGAGGCTATAAATAGCCTGAATGGTGGCTAGGTCAAAGGGCGGCCGACTAGGCCTCGAAATGGGCTGGGCCGGCCGGCCTGGGCCCATTTCGGCCCAGTCCGCGGCCTCCTTTGCCCGGTGTCTGTTCCCGGGTCTTTTAGAGTCTCCCCCAACTGCGTGTGGGCCCTTGTCGTCAATTTCTCTTCAGATTAGATGAAGCTCCTTGTGCCGCAAGATTCAGCAGTTTTCTGATTGGGTTCTCGGAGTTTTTCATCTTCTCGGGTTCGTTCCTTGGGCTTCTTGGAGTCACGTTTACTTCATTGCTTGACTTGTACTGGGCTTCAAGGTGAGGTGCTTAATGAACTTATCCTGAAAGTCTTGCTTTCAACACTAAAATGCTGCAGAAACACTAAACTCCAAAACTGACATGCACAAACGAACTTGTTATACCAAGGGGGTTAGTACCAATGGATAAGATATAAAATTCATGCCAAAACCGAAGGTAAACTCATGGCTAGGTTGACGGAATTTCACTATCAACATCTCCCCATGCTTACACCTTGCTCGTCCTCGAGTAAGCCTTTGATGGATATCATCGTTGCCCTTCATTGTTTAAACCTGGCACTTGATCATACATGAGAAAACATAATGCTCTCAAAAAGTTTAGTTCATTTAAAGTTTCATAATGTACTAGCCTTCATCCCTACGGAGTGTAGATTATTAAGTAAGCTTATCCCACAAATATTAACATGCTCCCAAAATTCAAATAGATCTCAGAAATTTTGAAATGAAGAACTAGATGAAAAAGAGCTAAACCAAGTTCACAAATTTAAATCATCTTGCATCTTGCTCATGAACTCTCATCTCATCTTGTCCCTCAAGCCTATTTATTCTACTCCTTTCCCTCTCATAACATTCATATAAGTGGTAGGCTTTATATGGAGCTTTTTGGGAAAGTTTGTTCCTACCAAGATTTTATAAATGAGATGTTGTCAAAGCAAGACAAGCTTCTCATGGTCTTACCGAGACTCGTCAAAAAGGTCATTGGAAAATAATGTTATATCAAGGAGGGGGAGAGAAAAATACACACACTTGAGATAGGTGGACATGTGCAAATGGCAAAGAGTGATCCCGAGGCACAAAGGAAGTCCTCGTTATCGGATTGCACATGGTTGGAAAAATGAGTTTGGATCTTTTAAACTTGAAACCTTGAAATTCCTAATGCACTTTAGAGAACCGGGGAGTTCACTTTATTTTTTTTACACATACTGATATTTTTCCCTTTTCTTATATATTATTTTTTTATACTCATTTTTTCTTTATCTTTCTTCTTTTTTTTATTTGCTCCCCTTGAACTCTAAAATTGCATTGCATCTACCTCGTCCCCCATGCTTAAACGTTTTCTCATGCTCGGGCAAAGAGGTGATAGAGATAAGGTAGGTACTAGAAATATTTTTCCTTTGGAGAGATACTTGAAATCTTCAATCTTGGCATCACCTTGCAATCTTCCTTGAATTGATGATCCATACTCAATGATAGGTTGTTGTCAAGGAGGTAATCACAAATGATGATATTTGGCTTTAAAGATGGATATCCGGCAAGGTTTGTTAGATCTCTTGTGTGGGGATACACAATGCACGAATAAAAGGCTAGCAATAAGATAGATACGCAAAAACGGAATGACCAGCTTCTTAGTCTCAGGAATGAGAAATCATGTCCTAAAATATCTTAGCCAAAAATAAATCTTGTACACTTAGGTTTATGCACTCAAATATATATATGGCTTTGGATAGGTAGAGCAACACGCAAGTGATATTTATGACAAGGTTAGCATTACTTTTAAGAATAAAAATCATCTTTAATCCATCTAAAACTTGAGAGCACGTAAAACACTATGGGCCTTTATTTTTATGATAACCTCCGCTAAAGATTAAGCTAGCATTTAGATAATTTCAGATTTGCATTTAAAAAGAGCATTAGCTTAATCATGCATAAAACAAATACAAAGATAAATAAAGCGGTAATTATAATCACATATCATCATGGCATAAACTTTGTTACTTTACCAAAGGTAAAAACAAGGTTGTGATTTTATTCATGATGAAAATAAACTAACACACATGCTGAAAATTTAAATAAAAACTGAAAACACTACACATGCATAGGCAAACACAAGCTAAAAATTTAAAAAAAAGGAAAAGAAAAGAAAACTGAAGCTCCTCCTTTCTCTAATCTTCCACCGGTGGTTGGTATTGATAATCTTGGTGGTTATACCCTTGCTCATAATAGGATTGAACATCCGCTCCTATGAATTGTTCCGGCGGTGCTAGGTGAAGGCGTCCAAGCTCATAAGCAATGTTTGCATTGCCTTCACCTAATTAAGCCGCATTGGCTTGGATGGCTGCAATATTTTGCATGTTGCTTGCAGCATATCCTCCAATGATGGCCACACTTTGTCGTGGTTGAGGAAATTATGCATAAGGATCCGCAAAGGTTACGTTGGGCACCACATAATTTGGTGGGGGCATGGCTGCACTACTTCCCCATGCTTGTATTGGTGAACCACCGTAGTAACTTGGCGGCGTCAGAATTCCTCCATACGGTGGCACATAATATTGTTGTGCACCTCCTTCTTGTGCCAAAGAGGATCCTTCTTCTACAATTCTTCCTCTTTTATTTTTCCTTGCCGGCACAAGGAGACCTTCCTCTAACAATTCTTCCTTTCCTTGAATAAAGAGTCTTAGTCTTGCATCCGGAAGGGGTAAGTTCACTTTGGCCACTTTAAAGCCTCCTTTGTCATCTCCACTTTTATATTTGCCTTGCTTCATATATTCAAATCCGAGAGAAGTCCCGGGTAGAAGATGCTCGGGGTTTCTTGGAATACTCGGTCTTAAAGAGATAGCCAACATGGAGAGGTAACACCCCGAACCAATATCTTCCCAACCTGATGTTGCTTCACAACACCTTTGGTTGATCATGAGGTAGGAGGGGTCTATTGGCTGCCTGGCAATTAAAGCCGAGTAAAGCCAATTCAACTCCGTGTCAGTCATCTTTGTTTCCCTCATTCTCCGCAAAATCCTTTTGCTCATCCATGAGTGAAACACTTCGATGATGGGGTTCCAGATAGAATTTCTTTGTTTGTGGGCTTCCCCCGAGATCATATTCCAAAACCCATCCAACATGCCTTCTGGCACGTCTACTTTTTCTTTAGATTCCTTTTGAAAACCAAGTAACTCCCTAATATGTTCATAGGGAACCACTTGCTGAATTCACTCCAACCGGAATGAGAGACTTAGCACCCCCTCATCAAGGATAGGTGCCATGGTCATAAGAATTTCCAAGGCAAATTCCTTGTGGTTATTTGCTGACACCCCGTTGGAGAATTGCACCAATCCTAGGTGCCCCAACATATAATAAATGTCTGTGCCAAAACCCAATGAGTTGAGAGCTTGATCGTCGAAGTCGACGTTCGCTACAAGCCTCTTCTCAAGGCGAGCGAGCTTCTTTTCCTCCTCCTCTGACATAATGATAAATCCATATGTGGAGTACCGCGGAGTGTATGGAGGTGGAGCGGATGATCATGTTGATCGACGAGGTGGGACGGGCGACTCCTCTGTACATCCTTGAGGTTCGGTGAACCTCATGGACGAGCTTCTTGTGGCCCTCATGCCACCGAGAAGAGTGTCGTTCCTCCTCGGTGGTGCCGTGTCCTCCTCCATACTCCAAGGAGACTCGGAAACCGAGTGCCTCCTCGAAGACGTCATGGAAGATGGCTTGGACGACGATGACCCTTTTTCTTGGTAAAAAGGCTTGTGGTTTTCTTCCACATGTTTATTGCACTGTCCTATCTAATATAATCCCGGGTTTTCAGCCGGTAACAAGGAACACAAAAATTATTTCGGAGTATTGACTTTGAGTGGATTTAGGATGTGATTTGTTGGGAAAAACAAACTTGGGAAGGATGGCTAAGTCTAAGGTGGTTCTGGACAACAAATTCGAGCACACAAACAAAGAGCTGGATGAGCTGCTTACATGCCAAAGAGGAGCACCAGGGGCGCTTAATAGGGGGAGGCCGGCCAGCCTGGGCCGACCGTCTTGGGTGGCCTCGTGCCCTCCCTGGCTCCGGTTTCTTCCAGCACACTCATCTTCACTTTGTGACCTTTGTGCCAGCGTGCTCCACGAGTTGCACCGCCCAAACTCTCTCATCCACTCCTTTTCTTGTATTATTGGTCCTTCCACTTGATGTCTTTGCTTTGAATCATGTCCATGCTCCTTTGTTTCACATGCCTCCATGATTTTTCTGCAAAACAAGGCCTTTTCTGCCCTCCCATGCTTGTCCTTTGCATGTGGCTTTGATGAAAGATGTTGGAAGAGCATCGCGTGATGCATCATGGTGCATGCATGATTTGTTTAACTAGATTGCCTCCCTTTATGCATGTCTTAAGGCTAAACACTCCTCTAATTTTGAAAATTTAAAATAAACTCAGAGCTATAAATGAGCTCAAGCATAGATTTAGAGAAGTTTTTAAAATATTAAAAATAAATGTAAGTTGAAAATATTTTCCGACTACTTTTATGTTGGTCTCACCGGTATTGTTTGCCTTCATTAGTTGAGAACAAACTTTTCCCGAATTGATCAAGGGGCATAGGTTTAGGTTTTAATTTTGGCTAAATGAGAGAGATTTTGAATGAAATAAAATTAAGTGAGGCTCAGAGAAATTCTAATCTTAAAGAAACCAAGGATATAGATTTTTAATCTAACCCAAAGTGAAGCTTCTAGGTTCACGCAAGTCCTACCACGTGCTAAAATTTAAATAACATCTAGGTACAAGTTGTGGCTCTATTTGTGTGTTTTAGCATGTAAAACAAGTCAACTATAACATCATAAAGAGGATGAGAGGTTGAGATAGGTTCTGAATTTATTTGGTTTTGGTTTCTCAAAAAAAAGCAAATAACACATTGGATGGTTGATGTAAAGGGTTTATGATCCAAACAAAATATTCAACCAAGAATTATGTCTCTAATGTTGTTCAACCACTCTAACTCTAATGTCTTGCATAGTAAATTTCAAAACTAACTTACTTGAAAAGACTCGAAAAAATATTGAATCGGGTTGTCCTGCCGGTAGCTTATTCTTGACTCGACGAAACGGGTTGTCTCCCGCCTAGCGCTTTGTTTATAGTCCATGGCTAGACTTCTTCACTTGATTATTTCGGATCAATGCTCTTTGTGGGTGTTGAAATCTTGGGTACCCACTTCTGCACCATCTTGGGCACGGGCTTATTCTCCGTCTTAGTCATCTTTTTCGTCTTCACAGGCGGCTTTTGTTCCTCTGTCTTGACGGATGCAACAACTTCCTTGATTTTCTTCACTTCCTTCTTCTTCGGCTCTTCCTTCTTCCTTGTCTCTTCCTTAACAACACGACGATGAGGCGGAATATATTTAACTTCAATCATGTTGCATACCTCGAGGTGTGGTCGAAACTTGAAGGAACTCCTTTCGCTGTTAATGTCGAACTTGATCTCCCCCTTGCTGACGTCAATGGTAGCTCCCACGGTCTTGAGGAAAGGCCTCCCAAGGATGAGTGGTGGCTTCTCCCTCTCTCCCATCTCAAGTACCACAAAGTCCACGGGGATGAAGTGGTGTCCGACATTCACGGGCACATCTTCGGCGATGCCCAAGGGATAGAGAATGGAGTTATCGCCCAACTCCAAGCACTTGCCCATAGGCTCCAATGGTAGGCATAACATGACGCTCACACTTGGTCCAAGGTTGCATAATTCCTTCTCAAACTTGAATGAACCAACAGAACATGGAATCGTCGGGCATCCGGTGTCTTTTTGCTTCTCTAGTCCATTTGCAAAAGCGACACTACATTGCTCGGACATCTTGACATGATCTACCGCAAGTGTTGATATCTCATACTTATTTGCAAGAATATCTTTGAAGTAACGAGAATATGTAGGAACTTGAAGGGTATCCAATAACAGCATTGTTGATGCTTAACCTATGCACAACCTCCACAAACTTCTCAAAATGATTATCAAGTTTACCTCGGAAGTAGCATGTCTTGAGTTGCGGCATCTTCGTGTCTTCTCTCGGCATCTCCAACTCGGTCTCTTCGGCGACGATCTCGGTAACTTCCTCCTTAGCAAATTCCTCCGTCTCAGCGGATGGTTTAGGCTTCCTTGCTCCCGCGGAACGTTCCGGATCTTTGATCTCCTTCCCCAAATGAGTTTGAATGGCCTTCGACGTTTCGGAACCTTGAGGTTGTCCCGGAAGCTTCCCTTCATTAGCGGATAGGCACCAGACAAGTTGTCCCACTTGCGTCTCAAGCATGTTCATCATGTTGAGCACTTGATGGTTGGAGCTTCCAACCTCCGTCACTTTGCTATCGATGTTCTCCAAAACCTTGTCTATGGCTTTGAACTTGGTGACGGTGTCCTTGTTGATCTTAGCTTGCTTGTCCATGAAGTCCTTCAATTGTATACGAAGCGGAACAGAATTCAGAATGGATGAGCTTGCATTAAATTAAGGTCTACCTTGTCCGCAGCAGAAGTTTGACAAATCCCCCTTCCTCATGTAGTTGAGCACCTTGGCTTCCTCCAGGAAATCCTTGTGGACATGGCCATATTTTCTGCACTCTTCACATGTGGATCTTGCTTCGACAACCTTTAAGTCTTGAGCATCTTTCATTTCTATCTCCATCTTCTCCAACCTTCGCATAAGCGAATCGATCTTGCTCTCGAGGATGTCTTCCATCTGCACTTGCAAGACTCCTTTGACGTTCCCCGTGGGTTAAACCGGAAGTAAGCGTCCGGATGACGCCCACGTGTCATTGTCTGCGACCTTCTTGAATAGAGTGAAAGCTTGAGTCGGCTTAAGCTCGATGATGGATCCTCCCGCCGATGCATCAATGATCATCCTTGACGCCATGGTGAGTCCTTGGTAGAACTTTTGAACGAGATTGTTAGGGGGTGAGACCTGGACAGATCTGCAAGGGGGCTACCCAAGCGGTTGTAGGTTGACTAATGGGGGGATCGGGACCTAAGAGCGTAGGTGGGATCGAACTCTGAACTCAGAGAGAATGGCAAGGACACAGTGGTTTTATACTGGTTCAGGCCTCTGAAGAGTAAAACCCTACGTCCAGTGTGATGGGATTATGCATGGGAGGGAAGTCCCCTCGAATGGAGCTATAGGACGCCTTATATGGCCGGCGAGCTAGGGTTTCCATTTGAGGTCGGTTACAGTTTTAGGAAGGTCTCCTTCCGTGATTTACACACAGGATCTCGCGATCCTTGGAACTACTGGCGGTGCCGCCACCGTGATCTAGGGAGAAGCTTGCTCCACAAGCCTGGCAGGTCTTCCAGAGTCTGGATGAGGTCGTCCAAGGTCGTCGGGGTTGCGGATAAGGCCTCTGGGCCCACTTGTAGGTCAGCAGGGCTTCTGGCAGGTCGGGTCCACTTGACAGGGACCTTTGGGACCCTGGTCGGTGGGGACCCATGGGTAGCCATGTCTCACAGAGATTCTCCTTCAGGACTTGTGATGTGAAACCACCCAAGTGTACTCATTGAAGCGCTTGAATGCCTCCGATATAGTCTCCGTAGGATATTGAGCAAAAGTAGCAATCTTATTACGCAAGCTTTGAGTTTTTACCTATTGAGTAGTATTCCTTCATGAGGCCCTTATCAATGTGTCCCAATTTTGCACTGTCTCCACTGGTTGAGAGTAGAACCATTGCAAAGCCTTCCTAAGTATCGAGATGAGGACCATGTGTGGTTCGAGGACCGGTGGATGGTCGCTTCCTTGTGTGATGAGTGATTGACAACGTTGTGTGGACTGATTCTTGGCTAAGTATTGCAGGTGCAGGTTGCGGCTTGACTGGTGTTGGTGCAGGTGAAGAACAAGCGCGAAAGGTCGTCGCGGTGAGGCCTCCGGGTGTGGAGAAGACAAGTAGGCTTCGTTCGAGGGACCCGGTGGCCGGCGGGGGTCAAGTGCGGGCCGCATGGTGGCATGAACAAGCAAGATGAAGTCGTGGACGGTTTCTTGGTTGAGCCTCAAAACCAAGGTCGAGCCGGGACTACGTGGGAGCCAAGTCATGAGTGGAGATTGGCGGAGGCCACACCGAGTTCGCGGGGTTCCGGTGGTTCACCGAAAACCACCGGGTTCCTTGGCCGATCCACAAAGCCAAGACCGGAGAACCGAAGACGGAGCGCGGCAAGAAGCCTGCACCGGTCCGACCAGGGTGGGTCCGACCGGTCCGACCGTGGGTCCGACCGGTCCGACCGGTGGGGACCGGCTCGACCGGCGGAGGAGCACCCGGTCCGACCGGTGTGCGACGACGCGCCCGGAATCTTCGAAGCGGAGGACACGCGTCGGGATTGCATGGCTTGCGTCGAGGCTACGCGAGGGTGCGGTCGCCGGGCATCCGTCCGATGGTGAAGACATCAAGAATTCCAAATCCGCCCTTGAGGGGCTTGTATCCCTAGTTGTTAGAGAAGGGCATTTTAGACATTCGGTTGCCTCCATATAACCCAAGAGGTGAGAGGATGGCAGCCAACTCTTGGAACCCTAGCTCATTAGTTTTCCTATTTTCCACCTATTTTCCTTAGGTTTTCCTTAGGACTAGCAAGAGAGCTTCACGGAGAGATCTTGTTGAGAGGGATGGATGATCGGGCGGCTTGCTAGACCTTGTACGAACCTTTGTTTCTTGTATAGATGATTCGGCGTGGTTCCTCAAGGTTTGGATGTGTTTTCCCGGTTGTTCTTGGTGGTGATTTTCGGAGCCCTCTCTCGGTGATTTCTTTGGGTTGTTTTCGGGGCTTTTCTCTTGGGGATTTGATGGGGGAAATTTGTGGGAACCCTTCGTGGTTCTTTGGGCCGTGATTCCCCTCCCAAATCCGTGAGTAAAGGAGCTCGATTTTGGGGTTTCTTGAGTTCTTGGGTTGGAAGTGCTTTCGGCGGGATTTCTTCGATTCCTCCTTTTTGGACGAGATTTGGTGGGATTAAACTTGGCTATGGACTCCTCATGAGGTATTCCCGATATACCCAAAGTCTTATTCAAGTCCGTGGAGTGATTCGGGAGATCGAGATTTGGATTTGGGGGAGTTGACCCGCGGGTCTTTGTTCATCCCGAGCCGCCGGTGCTACACCGGTCTGACCGGTGCTCTTGACCGGTCTGACCGGTGCGAGCCCTTGTGGGTTTTTGCTCGGGTGAACATCTTGGTGTGTTCGTTGTTGTCCCGTGTAGCTCTTGTTTCGAGTTTGGGTCCGTTTGGTGGTCGGTTGGCCTGTTTGGTGCCTTGGGGGCTTTCAGGCGCCATCGGTCTGACCGGTGTGTCTCACCGGTCTGACCGGTGTAGAGCCACTTAGTGGAAGTTGCTCAGTTTCACCAGCAGGGACCGGTCTGACCGGTGGTGCTCACCGGTCTGACCGGTGTGGGTCTGTAGGCTCGAGGTTTGGTTTTTCCGCTGCGTTTCTCGGGTCGGAAGGTGGTGTGTTGGTTCCTAGGTCCAGTGGCACTCCAGTGGCTATGTGGGCTTGACCAACCTTGGTAGTGAGTCGGAGACGTGTGTTGGAAGCCGTGTTCATCTTGTTGGAGTTTCCATCTCCTTCGAGAAGAATTTTTATCGGCTCCCATTCACTCCCCCCTCTCTGGTTCGCCGTATCGGTCCTTCACGAGAACGGAAAGAGCCTTGCCCTCATTTGATCTTGAGTCACCCTGTCCATGTTGAATGTTTGACATAGTTGAATGAATGCTTGGAGGTGAAGGTTCGGATCTTCTTTAATGGTGAAGGGTGAATGTTGCACCATGCAGATTATTGAGGTCTCGATCTTGAACGGCCTTCCAATCTCCGCGAGGTTCAAGATTGGTAGGTCGACGATGTCCAGGGTGCATAGCTCCCCGATCTTGCGCTCTTCCGGTTGTTCTCCCATTGATGGAAGTTGATTCTCCCTAGGGCTTTCAGGTGGTGATCCTTCGGAGATTCCGACGATCCTTCTTCTACTTTCAAATCTACAAAATCCAGCTTTTTAGCTTGTGCTTCACATCTACTTAGCCTATACAGTTTTTCTGGTTCATCCACAAAATTATCTAGGACAAATCTAAGAAATTTAGGGTTAGACAAACTAGATTAGATTGATTTTGAGGATGATCAAAAGTTAGTAGATGCGAAAAGAAAAACCAAAATAAAACTAAAAATTATACAAAAATCAATAAAAGATTGAATCTTGGTCACTTGTTCCCCGGCAACGGTGCCAGAAAAAGGGGCTTGTTGACGGTGTATATTCGTATTAAAGTTCAAGTGGACTTGCAAGCGGACAAATCCTCCGTCGTAGTCAAGGGACCCTTCTTCCCTCAAGTGTGAACCCAAAGTATGGAATCCGTGGAACAAATGTGTGATGCAAGAATCAATCTAATAAAACCAAGAACTTTGATCTTCAAAGGAGAATCAAATGCATCTAATCTAGAGAACATCACGAAAACAAATCTAATCTAAGAAAACCGGAGGTAGCAAGAGATAGAGGGGGATAGATAAGCCAATCTAGAGAGATTGGATCAAGCCTTCGTTGAAGTTCCGAGAAAAGAAGAAGTAAACAAGTTCAATCTCATAAAAAGTGTCTTTAAATCATGGTTTCCGGTTTCCCATCTGACTTCGTAAACGCCCGCCTTTTGGAGCCACCGTTCTGTCACAACGCACCCCTATTCGTGCGGGTTAATCTAGGGAGAGTCCAAGGACAAGTTGAAATCTCTCGGAAGGTCAGGCATGCAACTCTAGCCACCACGGCTACAAGAACATCATCGATGATCTATCTCGAGAATAGATCTTAAGATACGAAAAGCTGATTGAAATCAAAGTCGTAGGAGAAACACTCGATCGCTAGAAATCGGATTGCAACTTGATAATTCAACATAATACATGATACATGAATCAAGATCACCACGGGGATCCTACCTTGATCTTGTTTCTAGCTCCAGGAACTCCGTAGTAGTCTTCCTTCCATGGTTCCCATGTCGGCTAGGGAGATCCTAGTCAACTAGCTCGACCCTCTCCACTTTGAGATGGTGTCCGTTTCTTCTCTGCTCCTCGACGGTGGATGACGAATGAGTTTTTGCGTGGCTCCTGCCCTCGGGGCTATAAATAACCTGAATGACGTCTAGGTCAAAGGGGGGGGCGACTGGGCCTCGAAATGGGCTGGGCCAGCAGGCCTGGACCGGCGGGCCTGGGCCCATTTAGGCCTAGTCCACGGCCTCCTTTGCCTGGTGTCTGTTCTCGAGTCTTCTAGAGTCTTCCCCAACTGCATGTGGGCCCTTGTCATCAGTTTCTCTTTGGATTAGTTGAAGCTCCTTGTCCCGCAAGATTCGGCAATTTTCTGACTGGGCCCTTGGAGTTTTTCATCTTCTCGGGTTTGGTCCTTGGGCTTCTTGGAGTCATGTTTACTTAATTGCTTGACTTGTACCAGGCTTCAAGGTCTTGTCATGAGGTGCTTAATGAACTTATCCCGGAAGTCTTGCTTTCAACACTAAAATCCTGCATAAACACTAAACTCCAAAATCGACATGCACAAACGAACTTGTTATACCAAGGGGGTTAGTACCATTGGATAAGATATAAAATTCATGCCAACACCGAAGGTAAACTCATGGCTAGGTTGACGAAATTTCACTGTCAACATTCTTTACGCAACATTTAAGCGCTTAAAGGAGCACTTCCGGACAAAGTTCATTGAGCACTTTTTGAGAAGATAATGAAGCCCAACATAAGTCAAAATTCAAAGTGAACATGACTCCAAATGACCAAAGGTCGCCTTGAGATTTGGAGACTTACCCATGAGATCAACTCAACCCGAGAGATATTCACGCAGCCCAGAACAACATGATATCTCAATGCAGATTCGGGGACATAAACGACCTCTAATGGAAAAATGTTGGCAACCAAGGTTGTGGACCTTGTTGACAGCTTCGATTTGGACATGTGGAAAGCCCAGATCAGATCAAAGAGCTAGCAGATATGGCCCCCTAAATACCTACTCGCAGACAAGTCTGAAATCAGACAGATTATCTTCAGAAGCCGTTTCGGGGATCTTATCTTTGTTTCTAAGGAATCCAATGAATACCAAAGTTGGTTATAATTTCATGCCACACAATTTAGACACCTAATTTTTATTATTTAGAGTGTGGACATGGGAGATATGACGTTGGCAATGAAGGGCTGTAAAACTGGAAAGTCTAGGCGAGGCTAATTTTATGGAAACCAAGTTTGCTTCTCTCTAAGGAAGACCTAATGCAAGGTAAGGTGGATCACAGCTCAAGGCTCCCTAAGGGTATAAATACAACCCATTAGGTGCCCCAATATGGTTACCCATTAACATCCATTCATCAGAGAGACATCGTAGATCAATATTGGCACATTTTATCTATAAATATTTCCCCTCACATTTACTGGAAAAAGGACTAAAATATAATTAAATCACCTTGTTAGGATTTATATTGACAACTTCCACGAGTTTTGGTGAATCTATGAATCTGCAGGGACTATTCAGAAAATATGCAAAGAAACCACTCTAGAAGACTCCGGAACTCAACATGACTTAGCACCTAAGAAAGAAGCATCTAGATGGATCAAGGACCCACCTGGCCAAAGTGGACCTCGAGGGGGGCCCAACCCAGCCAGATCGGCCTGGTGGTGGGGCCGGTCGGCCCCCTCTAGTGCCAAATGGGCCCAGCTTTTAGAATGTTTTTCCACCACCTATGAGGATCAATCTAAACCACAAGTTAAGGTCGGTTTGATCGCACGACGCACGTCATCTCCTCCGGGCTATATAAGCAGACCCCATGACCCCAGGCAGACAACAATTCATTCTATCAGATCCTCCATGTCTAGCTGAGATTAGAGCTCTAGATTAGAATTAGAATTGGGGAGTTATTATCAAGTTGAGAGATTAGAGCCACGATCTATTTAGATCTAGCTAATCTTGTTCGAGAGGATTAGAGAGCGGTAGAGGTGAAGCTGAAGGAAGGCCCAGACCTGTCGGTGTCTCCTTTTCATCTCCTACCTCTGGGATCAACTCCATTGGAGCCTGATCTTGAGACCTTCTGGAAAGATCGACTTCTTATTCAAGTGAGTAACATTGTTTTTATTGTTCTTACGGTTCATAACTCTTTGAGTACTTTGAGGAACCAAGTTGAGAAGTACCTTGGTCCGTGTGTGATGAGTGATTGACCGGATGGTTTCAAGCTTTGTGTGTGTAGTGTTGAGTTGTGTTGTGTGTGTGTTTTATTTTGTGTATTTACCTTATTGTTTATGTGGTGTGTTGTCAATGCACTCGTGAGGAGTGGTTGACAACGTTGTGTGGACTGACTCTTGGCCTAGTATTGCAGGTGTTGGTTGCGGCTTGGTTTGCGTTGGTGCGGGTGAAGAACGGGCGCGAAAGGTCTTAGCCTTGCGCGGCCTCCGAGGAGTGGAGAGACAAGTAGGCTTGGTTCGAGGGACCCGGTGGCCGACGGGACCAAGTGCGAGCCGCATGGTGCAAGAAGAGCAAGACGAAGTCGTGGACATGGAGCCGGTGCATTGGTGGTGGCCAAGTCAAGGAACGAGGCAAGACTGAGTAGACCGTCCGGGCACCGGAGGTGAAAGGCTTGGCGAGCTCGACGCTTGGCGTGGTGAGGCCGGGCCGTGTACGCGGGGTTTGGTGGTTTGGCCACAAAACAATCGGAGGAGGGTTTCTCGGTTTGGGCCTCAAAACCGAGCTTGAGGGCCTGGCGTGACGGAGACGGTACCGGGTGCGTCGGGAAGCTTCGAGGCGGGCGACACGCGGCATGATCTAGGTGCTTGCGTCGGGAGGACGTGAAGTCCCGATGGATGCGCAGCCGTCCGATGGTGAACTTCATGTGTTGACCAAAACGCCCCTGTGAGGGATTGTGTTGTACTCCTAGTGTAGGGGCACTTCGGTCTTTTCCGGAGGGCCTATATATAGGAGGAGGGGGCTGAATTTTCAGCCAACTCTTGGGCTAGAGGCTGTTGTACTCTTTCATTTTCGAGTGATTTGGGAGAGAGGGAGAGAGGGGAGAGTGGCTCTTTGATTGGAGCTTTTTGCCATCTTAGATTTGGTTTCTAGGAGCGGCTTGTAATCCATTGGACAAGATATTCATTGTGATTTCATCCTCTAAATCTTGTGCCAATCTGTCTATTTCCGAATTTATTTTATTGCTTTTTCGGAGCTCTTTTTGTGCTATTTTCGTGCTTGTTTTTGGTGCCTTTGTTCTTGGTGTGATTCCGCGGATTTGAGTGGGTTTCTCCCCGGATTTCTTTGAGGGAAACATGGATGGATTTCTAGTGCATCTTTGTGATTGATCTTGTGCCCTCAAACGCCGGGAAACCACTTCGATTCAAGGATTTTCGTTCGGTGCTCTAGCTTTTGGTGGTGTTCAAAGGATGCGATCCCCGATGATTTAGGGAGTTAGGAGACGAAATTTTTGGGGTATAGCATCCTTGGTTGACGCTTTACATGTCCCCAAACTCTTGTCTCAACGGCTTCTATCGTTAGGGAGATCCGGTGATGGATTGGGAGTGTTGACTTTCGGGGTCGAGCGGTTTTCGGTTCGCTCGTGCACGGCGGACGGTCCGCGAGGGCCAGGCGGACAGTCCGCGTGTACAGTGTTCTTCGCGTGTTCTTCGTGTTCTTGCTCGGCTTTGCTTTCGATCCGATTTTGTTTTGGTTTTTCGTTGCGGCCGTTTGCGGACGGTCCGAGCTCCGTAGCGGACGGTCCGTGGCGCGCGCGGACGGTCCGCCGGTCTTCGCGGACGATCCGTTTTTCTCGGGTCGGTTCGGTGGTTCGTTCGCTTTAACGGACGGTCCGCGGCTTAGGCCGGACGGTCGCGGCAAGGGTGCGGACGGTCGCGGTCCCCGCCGGGACGGTCCGCGCGGCCATCGCGGACGATCGGCCGCCCCGGCCGGGACGGTCCGCCAGAGCCTGGCTGCTTTGCTCTTTGGTTCGATTCCTCCCTCCTTCATTCGTGCTTCCGCGTGTGCTTCAAGGACTTGTTGTTTTGGCGATTGGTGTGTGATTCGTTCCAACGCTTGTGTGTGACCGGGTTTTGACTAGGGTATAGGCCGGGTTCTTTGAGAAGAATTTTTATCCGGCTCCTATTCACTCCCCCCTCTCTAGTCGCCATCCGATCCTTCAATTGGTATCAGAGCCGGTTGTGGATTCTTTTGGCTCTAACAAGTCTTGAATCCATAGGGTGACTAGAGGAAAGAGGTGCTTTTGCTTGCGACCTTGGTTTGCACGGTTTGAGTCCGACGATTTGGAGTTGTGCCCTTGGAAAACCATAATTTGAGATACCTTCAGTAAAACGGGCATAACTTTTCGCTCGGTGCTCCGTTTTGGCTCAAATTTTTACAGCGGTTTCGTGACTCCATTTGTAGGTGATCCAAGGGTCTTCAAAAATTCAGAAAAAATCAACAAGATAATTGAAAAATCCTCATTTAAGTCTCTTGCGACTTTGTCTTGTTTCTTCTGGATTTTCTCTAGACTTCATTTCACCTTATTTTGAGCTGAAATTTTTTGTACCTCTATCTTTGGTGCTCCTTGTTCAGTGGTAAAATTTTGGGAAAAAGATAAGATCCTTTGCTATTGAACGCGTCAGTAGTTGTTAGAGAATTGAGGCATTTTGAGTGCTTTCTTTGCATCGTTGCTTGTTCCTCGAGTTTGCTTTCGTCTAATCCTAACCGGTACTTTGATTATGGCACCAAGTTCTTCTCCTTGTGGTTCTTTGAGCAGGAGGAGTATGGCGGTTGAGGCGGAAGCCGGAATGGAGGAGATGATATCTCTCATCGAGGACTATCGAGATGGTGACATCAAGAAAGGTGAGCTCTACCACAAGCTAGGAGGCATGAACCAAGGTACACTTGCCAAAGTTATCTTGATCCTATGCAATAGGTTGGATGATTGTGAGTGTGATTGTGGAGACTTGCATAGGAGAAACATAAATTTGTGTGATGCCTTGCGTAGGAAGAATGAGAAGATGAAATGCTCTCTTACTAGGTTGAAATGTGGTATGGCTCATTGGAGGTCTCGTGCTTTGAATTCTTGCACTTCTTGTAACACCATGCATGCTAAAAATGATGCTTTGATTGCTTCTATTGCATGCTTGAAATCTGAAATTAAGGTGTTAAATTTCAAAGCTTCTTTGCCTTGCAAATCTTGCGATGCCTTGTGTGCTGAAATGAGAAATTAAAAGATGAAGTTAATTGGCGCAAAATGCATGTTGAAGCTTTTAGAAGAGCATGCGACAATCTTGATTTTGAGAATGATGAATTGAGATCATCTCTTGCTAACTTGCAATCTGAAATTGATTTGTTGAAATCCAATGCTTCTGTGCCTTGCAACTCTTGTGTTGTTTTGAATGATGAGCTTGGTATGGCTAGGAGTAAGATTGCTTTGTTAGAGACAAGTGCTTCTCTACCATGTGTTTCTTGTGAGTCTTTGCATGCTGAAATTAATGAATTAAAATTGACTCACACCACATGTGTAGATGATCTTGAGGATGCTAGGGCTGAAATTTGTGATATAAAATCCATGCCTTGTAGCAAGTGCTCTTTGTTTCTTGTAGAGGATGCTTGCCATACTTCTTGTGATAATGATGATGATGATGCTTTGATGGGTGTAAATGATGATACTTGTTCATGTGGTCTCATTTGCACTTCATGCATTGATTTGGAAAGTGAAGTTTTGGCTTTAAAGAAAATGCGCGATGATATGAGCGCCAAGTTGGTTGAGCATGATGAGATGAGTGCCAACCTTGAGAAAGAAAATGAACTCTTGCGTACCACATATGCTAAATGCATTTAAGAAGAAATCAATAATTTGAGAAATATGACATGTGGTACTTGTGAGCGCCTCAAGTCTCAAAATGAGGTTTTGCGCACAAGGTGCAAGAGTCTTTGTGCCAAGGGTTTGGATTCTTGCTTCTCTTGTCACTCCGATGTTGATGCTTCTAAATTTGCTTCTTCTAAACCGGAGTCGACTTCTTCTCTTGAGTGTGAGTCTTTGAATGGTGGTAAGTGTGCTAGTGCTTTGGATAGCTCTCTCATAGCTACTCCTAAGCTTGTTGCTTCTTCCGGTGTTGCCCAAGGTGATTTGAATGGAAAGGGTGCCTCCCACATATTTGGGACTCATATTCCCAAGCTGAGGTTCCAATGCACCTTTTGCAAGAAGGATGGGCATACCATTGAGTTTTGCTTTCGCCGTGTGAAGCACGAGCGACATGTGCATGCCAAAGCTTTTAAGAAGCCACGTAGCCTTTCTCATGGCACGTGTGATTCTAATGTGGGCACCAAGTTGGATGTTGGGGTTGATGCTTCATGCTCTAAGTCCCAAGGGACTTCCCACTTACAAGAGAATGGTGATTCATCCACTCGGTCCGTGCCTCTCGATGGGCCTTCGTACCATTGCTCTCACCTGTGGGAAGGATGGGCATCAAGAGAGTTTTTGCTACCGCCGGGCAAGGAGAATACGGTGAGGAGGTGCCTCTAGGCCTTTGGTTGTTCATAGCCCTTCTCATGGCATGAACACTTGTGAGCCTAAGAAGGTGCGATTTGTGGATGGTTTTTATGACACTCTTTCTAGTGAGTTAGGCCATGCTCGTGGACATGCTTTTAGTGTTTCTTGTGTTGGTCCGCGACATGCTTCCCGTGGTGCTTGTGTTGGTTCTTCTCCTACGACCCCGAAGGATCTTTGCCTTTTTGCTTGTGGTAGCACTCGACTTTCCTCGCGAGTGACTTCTTTGAGGCATGGTTCCAAGGGTGTTCAAAAGACTTTTCATTCCAACCGGCATTTGCATCATGCTAACCCACATGATAGGTTGTGTGCACCACTTACCCGTGTGACCAAATCTTGGATTCCCAAGTACGTGCTTGCTAACCCTTTGGGATCCAAGGCTCGGACTTTCTCGTCTCCTTGTGTGTAGGTATGGAGACGTGGTTGGAGAACATGAGCTCAATGGAGACATGATGGTTCTCCACACCGTTTTGGATGGCTCTTGAAAGCCTTTGTACACATGTATAGTGAGTTTTCTTTTCTCCTTGTCCTCTCTTGTATATACTTGTGTCTTGCTTGTGTGAAAACCATGGTAGGCTAGCCACCTTGTTCATGATAGCTTTGTGATCTTGATTATCTATCTTGCTATCTTTTTATGATTTTAGGGTGGGTGATATTTATGAACATCATGTCATGCTTTATGCTTGATTGCTCAGTTATGTCATGTTGTTCATCCATATCATTTTTGTCTAGCTCGATGGTACCTTTCTTGTTAGCATGTTTGTCCCCCATGTATATCTTGTCATGCTAGCTTTGTAATATATGTTGGTGGATGATCCATGTGATCTTGTATCATGCCTTTGTTTAGTTCTTGTATATTGTGTGGCATGTTGTTCTTGTATATTGTCTGGCATGTTGTTCTTTGGTATCATTTTGTTGACATACTTGCTTGCCCATGCTTATTCATATTTGTGGAATCATGTTACAATGCTCTATTTATGTTAATTGTTATTGTCAATGCATTGTGTAGTATGTTGTGAGCTTTCCTTGGAGTTTTGGGCTTGTCTTGTCTTCGGGTTGTGTTGTTGTTCCTTTTTTCGGTTGGTTTTAGAGTTTTTCCTTGCTCTTTCTTTTCCTAGCTTTTGCTTTGTTAGTTGCCCTTGTTTGAGGGGGAGCTTGGCTTTTTTTGATAGGGAATTTGATTCCAAGAAGGGTTGTGGCTTTTTGGGCAGTCTTTGTGATCCTTCAATTGGTATTCCTTCTATGGTATTCAATTGGGATCTTTGCGGTTTTGCAATTGGTACTTTTTCTATGGTACTCAATTGGGACCTTTGGTGGCTCTTCTCTCGCTTAGAGCGATTCTTGGTTGGTGTGTTCCCTCATGAGCTTTATTGGTGTTAAGTCAAGTTCCTTGTCTCCCTATGCATTCTGCATTGCATTTGTATCATATATCATGATGTATAGACTTTGGTAGGTTTGACATTTGTGTCTTGCATTCTGTCATATATCATGTTCCTTTTGATGTACATATCTACCTGTGTTGCATTTGTATCATATTGCATTTTAGGATGATGAGCTTCTTCCATATGCCTCATTTGAGTTTCTTTGGCTACTTGTGAGATATTGGTCATGTGTGTGGAGAAATGGCTATGTGAGGCTATGCTCTTGGAATATTTGAGATATATGTGTTGTGAGATAGCCTTTTTGAATCAAATGTTAATCTTGACTAAATTTGATGATATGTGCTCCACTCATGTATAGTAGTATATCCATGTCACTTTTTGGTCCAAATGTGCCTTTCATGCTTAGATTGTGCTTGGATGTCTCTTTCTTGCATTTGGGCCAAAGGCCGATATCATTGTGAATGTTTAGCCTATGTTGCATTCATGGAGGAGCATAAGCTTCTTTTTGCCGCAAAGGCACTTCATGTACCATGAAATGATTTAATCTTGAAAAGAAGTGTGTAATGCTTGAAAAATGCTCCCTCCATCATGTTTATGCTTAAAATGTCTTATCTTTCACACATGGGTGCAAAACATGTTGCATGATGTTCACCAGTGGAGAAGTCTCCCCGAAGTGGACACATGGCTCATGAGCTTTAACATGACATGCTTTGCTTTATGGGTGTTTGCAATGATCTTTTGTTGAGAATTGGATATCCTTGTATGATCTCTGGATGATATGCATGTTTTTGGCTAGAATATGACATGGATAGGCTTTTACATTTGAAGTGAGCCATCTTTTGATATAATTATTCAAATCTGAAAATTTGCTTTGTCACATGCCTATATTTCCATATATTACTTGTGGCAATGCTTTGACTATGTTATGATCCATATATGTGCTCTTTGTCTCATTTCTAGCCTTTGTCACTAAATTTGGCCTATTTGAGAAGCTCATGTAGATGTTTATATGCTTTGTTTTGCATTTCGCATTTTCACCTTGATTCATACATTGTCAACAAGGGGGAGAAGAGGTGAGCTTAATGAAAAATTCGGAAAACCGCATTTAAAATTTGGGAGTTTGCTCCACATGTTCGGGGGGGCTTGCGTTTGTATAGGGGGGAGCTTTGGTGAGTCTCCTTTGTTTCCCCGAGTTGTGCTTTGGTGGTTGCCTTTTGCTCTATCACGTGTGTTTAGGGTGAGCTTTGTATGCTCTTTGTCCCTAGTGCATGTGTTTAGGGGGAGCTTGTGAGCATGGTGTGCTCTTTTCTCTATCTCATGAGTTTAGGGTGAGCTTTGTATGCTCTTTGGTCCTAGTTCATCTGTTTAGGGGGAGCTTGTGAGTTTTGTGCTCTTGTGCGGTGGTGTTGAGCCCCTTTGCCTCTTCTTGAGGAGCCGGCGGTTGACTTGTGTTTTCGATTATCACATGATTGGTGTTGAGCCCTTTGTGCCTCTTCTTGAGGGATCGTGTGATTTCGCTTGTCCATGATCGGTGTTGAGCCCTTTGTGCCTCTTCTTGAGGGATCATGCATTCTTGTCTCGGTTGTGTCGAGCCGTTGCCCATGTCTTTGGGGACCGAGACATTGAGTTGGCCTTTGTGGTTTCTCTCATGCCAAGTGACCTTGTTCTTTGCTCTTGTGTGGTTTTCTTTCACTTGGATGAGGTGTTCGGTCTTTGCCCTCTCAAACCATTTTTTTTGTGCTCACATGTTGTCAATCCGCTCCTCAAGGGGGAGAAATTTGGAAAATCAAGTTGATATGAACCTTGATTCTTGATTTGATGGTGATGAGCGGTTGACAAGTGTTTTGGTAAGAGTTTTATGGCACTTTGGGTTGAGCATTTTGGTTTGATGGCTTTTAGGGATTGCATGTTGGTAGTGTGTCTCTTCGTTTGCGCTTAGCCTTTGTGCTTGCTTTGGTTTCGAGAGGAATTTGTCGGAGCATGTTTTTATCCCTTCTCACTTCAAGTGGCCTTTTGTTTGCTTTTTATTGGCTTTGTGGCGCTTGAATGAGTTCTTATTTGCTTTTTGACCTTCTTTTGTCAATGCACTCATCAAGGGGGAGATTGAGGAACCAAGTTGAGAAGTACCTTGGTCCGTGTGTGATGAGTGATTGACCGGATGGTTTGAAGCTTTGTGTGTGTAGTGTTGAGTTGTGTTGTGTGTGTGTTTTATTTTGTGTATTTACCTTATTGTTTATGTGGTGTGTTGTCAATGCACTCGTGAGGAGTGGTTGACAACGTTGTCTGGACTGACTCTTGGCCTAGTATTGCAGGTGTTGGTTGCGGCTTGGTTTGCGTTGGTGCGGGTGAAGAACGAGCGCGAAAGGTCTTAGCCTTGCGGGGCCTCCGAGGAGTGGAGAGACAAGTAGGCTTGGTTCGAGGGACCCGTGGCCGACGGGATCAAGTGCGAGCCGCATGGTGCAAGAAGAGCAAGACGAAGTCGTGGACATGGAGCCGGTGCATCGGTGGTGGCCAAGTCAAGGAACGAGGCAAGATCGAGTAGACCGTCCGGGCGCCGGGAGGTGAAAGGCTTGGCGAGCTCGACGCTTGGCGTGGTGAGGCCGGGGCCGTGTACGCGGGGTTTGGTGGTTTGGCCACAAAACCATCGGAGGAGGGTTTCTCGGTTTGGGCCTCAAAACCGAGCCCGAGGGCCCGGCGTGACGGAGACGGTATCCGGTGCGTCGGGAAGCTTCGAGGCGGGCGACACGCGGCATGATCTAGGTGCTAGCGTCGGGAGGACGTGAAGGCCCGATGGATGCGCGGCCGTCCGATGGTGAACTTCATGTGTTGACCAAAACACCCCCGTGAGGGCTTGTGTTGCACTCCTAGTGTAGGGGCACTTCGGTCTTTTCGGAGGGCCTATATATAGGAGGAGGGGGCTGAATTTTCAGCCAACTCTTGGGCTAGAGGCTGCTGTACTCTTTCATTTTGGAGTGATTTGGGAGAGAGGGAGAGAGGGGAGAGTGGCTCTTTGATGGAGCTTTTTGCCATCTTAGATTTGGTTTCTAGGAGCGGCTTGTAATCGATTGGACAAGATATTCATTGTGATTTCATCCTCTAAATCTTGTGCCAATCTGTCTATTTCCGAATTTATTTTATTGCTTTTTCGGAGCTCTTTTTGTGCTATTTTCGTGCTTGTTTTTTGGTGCCTTTGTTCTTGGTGTGATTCCGCGGATTTGAGTGGGTTTCTCCCCGGATTTCTTTGAGGGAAACATGGATGGATGTCTAGTGCATCTTTGTGATTGATCTTGTGCCCTCAAACGCCAGCAAACCACTTCGATTCAAGGATTTTCGTTCGGTGCTCTAGCTTTTGGTGGTGTTCAAAGGATCCGCGATTCCCGATGATTTAGGGAGTTAGGAGACGAAATTTTTGGGGTATAGCATCCTTGGTTGACGCTTTACATGTCCCCAAACTCTTGTCTCAACAGCTTCTATCGTTAGGGAGATCCGGTGATGGATTGGGAGTGTTGACTTTCGGGGTCGAGCAGTTTTCAGTTCTGTTCGTGCCTGGCGGACGGTCCGCGAGGGCCAGGCGGACGGTCCGCGTGTACAGTGTTCTTCGCGTGTTCTTCGTGTTCTTGCTTGGCTTTGCTTTCGATCCGATTTTGTTTTTGTTTTTCGTTGCGGCGGTTTGCGGACGGTCCGAGCTCCGGAAGAGGACGGTCCGTGGCGCGCGCGGACGGTCCGCCGGTCTTCGCGGACGGTCCGTTTTTCTCGGGTCGTTCGGTGGTTCCGTTCGCTTTAACGGATGGTCCGCGGCTCGGGCCGGACGGTCCGCGGCAAGGGTGCGGACGGTCCGCGGTACCTCGCCGGACGGTCCGCGCGGCCATCCGAAGGCATCTAGGCCCCTAATTCGTGTTTTGGTAATTAATGACAATCATTATGGACTAACAATTTTATTTGAGTTATAAGAATAGGTTAGTCCGGTGAAACGATGAGATCATGTGGGGAACATGAGAAGGTCTTGGTTGACTTATGTTGGAAAGGGCTCAAGGCAAAGGTAAAAGTTAGGGTTTTGCTTTTACCGGTCATAAGGTGATTAGAGGATGTTATATGACCGGGTTAATAGGATAGATAGCCGTACTATCAAGAGGGATCAATTTCATTGGCTTGACTTTCCATAGTGCCACTTGGATCAAAAGTTTGCATGCATTGCATTTAGATGAGTGGTGGTTTCTCTTGGTAAAAGGTTTTCATTGAAAATCAAAAGAAAAACAAGTTTTCGGCATCGGCGGACGGCCCGGGCCCTTCGGGCGGACGGTCCGTGGGCGGCCGGTTTTTATTTTATAACCGAGTTTTTGGCAAAAGATTTCGAGAAAATGCGCTTCGGGGCGGACGGTCCGCGGGGACCGGGCGGTCGGTCCCGCACGGACCAGGGCGGACGGTCCGCGAGGTACCGCGGACGGTCCGTTATTTGCAACGAACGAGGTGCTCGCTCGGGGTCCCGGGGCGGACGGTCCGCGGCCGGCCCGCGGACGTCCGCGTGGGCCGGGCGGACGTCCGCGTAGCCCGGCGGACGGTCCGCCCGGCCCCGGCGCACGGCCCGCCTCGGCCCGTTGACCTAACGATTTTACCGTTGGAATTCAAACGCGGACCGTCCACGAGGGCATCGCGGACAGTCCGCGAGGCACGCGTTTTGTGTCTAACGGCTAGTATCGGAAAGGGGGAGTATTTATACTCCAAGCCCGGGGTTGGAGAGCCTCTCTTGGCACTTTTAAAGGTTCATACTCCCTTGTAGAGCTCTCTCTCCCTCCTCTCTCACTCACTTGACTTAGTGGTGGTATTCTTTGTGAGATTGAGAGTTTCTAGTGCATTGCATCAAGGTTTTTGATCTTTGTGGCACTAGGGAATCATCAAGCAAGTGGTTGATTTGTTACTCTTGGAAGTTGCCGCTTCCTAGACGGCTTGGTGGTGGAAGAATCCGTTGAAGCTCGCAAGAAGATTGTGCGTGGCTCCGGATTTCACGTTGTGAGAGGTATTGTGCTCACCTCACCGGAGCGGTAAAGAGCAACTCTAGTGGAATCGAGGTGTGGAGTGGTTCTCTTGTTCTAACCGGCTCAAGATCAAGTGGTATCTTGATAGAGGAGCGGTTGAACATTGAATCCACCTCAACGTGGATTAGGGGTGACCGGCAAGTCATCGATACCACGGGATAAAATTCGTCTCTTGTGCTTGGTTATCTCTTTACTCAATCTCCTTTCTAGCACTTTACTTTGAGCATTCTTTTTCTAGAGGTTTTTGTTTATCTTGTCACCTTAGGCCGCAAAACCCCCAACATAGGAATAGAGTAGGTAGAGATTTATTCCCTCTTGTGGTTCTAATCAAATTTCTCTAGTGTTGTGGTTTTAGTTTTTTAAACCGCCTATTCACCCCCCCTCTAGTCGGTATCCTAGATCCTACAAGTGGTATCAGAGCCGAGGACTCCTTATTTGAGAGATTTAACCATCTCGGAGTAGGATAAATGGGTGAGGAGGATAAGTTTCATGTTGGGAAGCCACCGGTCTTTGATGGGAACAATTATGACTATTGGAAGAAAAGAATGGAGGTTCACTTTAAGGCCTTGGGAAGAGAATTATGGAAGATTGTAATGGAAGGATATGTCATTTTGGATTCTAAGAATAAGACGGATCAAGATGATAAAAATGAAAAACTCAATGATAGAGCTTTGAGTGTACTTTACAATGCTCTTGCTCTTAGTGAATTCAATAGAGTGAAGGGACTTGAGAAGGCAAATGAGATATGGGAGAAACTTATGGAAATTTATGAGGGAACATCTACGGTTAAGGAGGCAAAACTTTATGTGTATAAGGGAAAGTTCAATGAGTTCACCATGAAGAAGGATGAAGATGTTTCAACTATGTTCAACCGGTTGAATGATATAGTGAATGAACTCAAGTGTCTTGATTTTGATGTATCAAACAAAGATTTTTCTCACAAGTTCCTTAGGTGCCTTCCGGCAAAATATGAGACAATTGTGACCTTGCTTGTGAGGAGTGATTTGAGTAAGATGACTCCTACGGAGGTGCTTGGTGAAGTGCAAACTCATGATCTATTCAAGCAATCACAAAAGGAAGTTCAAGGCCAATCAATCAATGAAGAGAAGAAAAATATTGCTCTCAAGGCCAAGGCTATTCAAGAGGAAAATGATGATGAGAACCAAGATATTGACTCCGATGAAGAAATGGCTCTTATTGTAAAAGGACTTAAAAGAATCATGAAGAAGAAGAAGTTTGGCAAGATGGGGCAATCTTCAAAGAAGAATCCTTTTGAAGGAAAAGATTGCTTCAATTGTGGTGAAATTGGACATATATCAATTAATTGTCCAAACAAGAAAGAAGACAAATATGGTAAGAAGAAAGACAAGAAGAGTGTACCTAAAAGGAAGAAATATTATAAGAAGGAGAAGAATGGTCAAGCATATTTTGTTGAGTGGGATTCCGATGCAAGCTCCGATGAAGAAGATGATGACAAGCCTTCAAGAGGACTTGCCGGGGTTGCTATTAAGGAAGCGCCGTCACTCTTCTCTAAGCCATATTGTCTCATGGCAAAAGGTGAATCTAAGGTAATAATCGACGATGACGATGATGATTGTGATAGTGATAATGATGATAATGCTTTATCTTATGATGATCTTGTCGCCATGATTATTAAGTCCAATGACAAATTGCGCTTGGAGAGATCAAAGTTGAAGGATTTGGAGTTGAAAGATATTTCACTTCAAAATTCTTTTGAGGAGCTAAATACTACTCATGAAAATCTAAAGACTTCCCATGAAACACTTAACATTTCTTGGGAAACTCTAAAAGATGAGCATGAGAAGCTTAAGGAAGCTCACAACTCTCTCCTTGCACAAGATGTCAAAGGAAAAATGAGTATGGGTGTTGAATGTAATATATTGAATGCTCCTCCTTGTTCATCTAACCCATCTTGTAGCACAAGCACTAGCTCTTGCATTAGTGAGGATATGTCTTATGACTCTCTATTATTGGAGAATGAATCTTTAAAAAAAGAGATTGAGTGCTTATCTAATGATCTTGCACGATATTTTGGAAGTCATGTACGGTTTAATCATATTTGGACAAATCAAAAATTCACCTTAAATAAAGATGCACTTGGTTACTTGCCCAAGAAAGGAAAAGAGGCTTTCATGTCTAAGAAAAGTGTCTTTATTAATTCAAGTGTGTCATTTGAGGAAGAAGAAAAGATGAAGACGTGTCATAAGTGTAAGACTAAGGTTGATGTGAATCACCAATGCAAGAGCAAGAAGACCGTATCCTTTGATCCTTCCTATATTCTTAAGAAAGATTCAAAGGGTGTTGTTTGTGCTCATTATGTTGGTCGCTCTCTTGGTAGTAGTAAAAAGAAATCTATTTGGGTGCCTAAAATTTTGGTCACTAACATTGAAGGACCCAAGAAAATTTGGGTACCTAAAACAAAGTAATTTCTTTTGTAGGTGAACTATAAAGCCGGAGGAAGACATTGGGTAATTGATAGTGGTTGTACAAACCACATGACCGGTGAAAGGAAAATGATCTCTCATCTTGATGAGGACATTTCCGATTTTGATAACATCACTTTTGGAGATGATAGCAAAGGAGGCGTAAAAGGCATTGGTGAAATACCTATCTCTAAAGATTATAATCTCTCTAATGTCTTGTTAGTTGATTCTCTTAATTTCAACTTGCTATCTATTGCTCAACTTTGTGATAATGGCTATAAATGTACTTTCACTAGTAATGATTTTGAAGTAACCTCACTTGATGGGAAAGATTCTATTTTTAAGGGTTTTCGTCATGAGAGCTTATATCTAGTGGATTTCTCATCGAAAAAGGCAAATTTGACTACTTGCTTATTCTCAAAGGCCTCTATGGGATGGTTATGGCATAGAAGACTTGGCCATGTTGGTATGAAACAACTCAACCGATTGGTGAAACATGACTTAGTTCTTGGCTTGAAAGATGTGAAATTTGAGAAAGATAAATTATGTAGTGCTTGTCAAGCCGGAAAGCAAGTTGCCAACTCACATCCTAGCAAGAGTACTATGTCAACCTCAAGACCATTGGAATTACTACATATGGATTTATTTGGTCCTACTACCTATAGAAGCATTGGTGGCAATACCTATTGTCTTGTAATCGTGGATGATTATTCAAGATACACATGGGTATTCCTTTTTCATGACAAAGCTATTACATGTGATATTTTCAAGTCATTTGTGAGAAGAGCCGAAAATGAATTTGAGCTAAAATTGAAGAAAGTTAGAAGTGACAATGGTAGTGAATTCAAGAACACCAATGTTGAAGAGTTTTGTGATGAGAAAGGAATCAAGCATGAGTTTTCAACTACATATACACCGGAACAAAATGGTGTTGTTGAGAGGAAAAATAGAACCTTAATTGAGATGGCAAGATCAATGCTAGATGAGTACAAAGTTTCGGATTCTTTTTGGGCCGAAGCTATCAACACAGCTTGCCATGCCTCTAATAGGTTATATTGTCATAGATTCTTTAATAAAACACCTTATGAACTTCTAAATGGAAGAAAGCCAAATATCTCATATTTTCGGGTCTTTGGTTGCAAGTGCTATATCTTGAGGAAAGGATCTCGATTGTCTAAATTTCAAAGTAAATGTGATGAGGGATTTCTTCTTGGATATTCTTCAAATTCCAAAGCCTATAGAGTATACAACAAGTCTAAAGGATTTGTTGAGGAAGCATATGATGTGCAATTTGATGAAACTTTGGGCTCTCAAGATGAAAAAGAGAATTTAGATGATGTGAGAGGCGAAAAATTAAGCAAAGCAATGAAGACTATGGCAATTGGGGATATCATGCCTAGAGAAGAAGATGATGATGAAGATCCATTGGTATCTATTGAAGCTAACCCATCCACTTCCACAACAAATGATCATGTTGAACAAGATGGTAACTCAAGCAATAATGACTCATCTCAAGAAGATAATCAAATAGCTCATATAACCACACCTTCTCCATCAACTCAAGAACAAATTGATCAACCAAGAATTCATCATCAAGTCGCCAAAGATCACCCCATTGATCAAATCATGGGTGACATTCGTAAGGGTGTTCAAACTCGATCTCGTGTTGCTTCTTTTTGTCAACATTATTCTTTTGTCTCTTTCCATGAGCCTAAGCGTGTAGATGAAGCACTTAATGATCCGGATTGGGTTATTTCCATGCAAGAAGAATTAAATAATTTCACTAGAAATGAAGTTTGGGAGTTAGTTGAAAGACCCAAGAATCATAATGTTATTGGTACTAAATGGGTCTTCCGTAACAAAGAAAATGAAGATGGTATTGTTGTAAAGAACAAGTCAAGATTAGTTGCTCAAGGTTATACTCAAGTAGAGGGATTGGATTTTGATGAAACTTTTGCTCCCGTAGCTAGACTTGAGGCCATAAGAATCTTGCTTGCTTATGCTTGTTCCCACAACATCAAGTTATATCAAATGGATGTCAAAAGTGCTTTCTTAAATGGGAAAATTAGAGAACTAGTATATGTTGAGCAACCTCCCGGTTTTGAAGATCCTACAAAGCCTAATCATGTGTACAAGCTCTCTAAGGCATTATATGGGTGGAAACAAGCCCCTCGTGCTTGGTATGAAAGGCTTCGGGACTTTCTTCTTTCAAATGGCTTTAAAATTGGAAAGGTTGACACTACATTGTTCACCAAGAAAATTGGAAACGACATCTTTATTTGTCAAATTTATGTTGATGATATCATTTTCGGTTCAACTAATGAAGATTTTTGTAAAGAATTTGGAGAAATGATGTCTAGGGAATTTGAAATGTCTATGATTGGTGAATTGAGTTTCTTCCTTGGTCTTCAAATCAAACAATTGAAGGAAGGCACTTTTGTTTGCCAATCTAAATATGTGAGGGACATCTTAAAGAAATTTGGCATGGAAGATGCAAAACCCATCAAAACTCCTATGGCTACTAATGGACATCTTGATCTTGATGAGGGAGGTAAACCGGTTGATCTTAAGCTTTATAGGTCCATGATTGGTAGTTTGCTTTATCTTACCGCATCTAGGCCCGATATCATGTTTAGTGTGTGCATGTGTGCTAGATTTCAAGCCGCTCCTAAAGAATGTCATTTGACCGCCGTAAAGCGTATCTTGAGATATTTGAAGTATTCTCCTAACATTGGTCTTTGGTATCCAAAGGGTGCTCAATTTGAATTAGTAGGGTTTTCGGACTCGGATTATGCCGGTTGCAAGGTTGATAGGAAAAGCACTTCCGGAGGTTGCCAATTGCTTGGACGGTCACTTGTTTCTTGGTCATCTAAGAAGCAAAATTCAGTGGCTCTTTCAACCGCCGAAGCGGAATATATCTCGGCGGGGAGTTGTTGTGCTCAATTACTATGGATGAAGCAAACACTTCTTGACTATGGTGTGAAATTCAAGGAAATTCCTCTTTTATGTGACAATGAAAGTGCTATCAAGATTGCAAACAATCCGGTTCAACATTCTAGAACCAAGCATATTGACATCCGGCACCATTTTCTTAGAGATCATGTGAGTAAAGGAGATATCAAGATTGATGGAGTAAGCACGGATGATCAATTGGCGGATATATTTACCAAGCCTTTGGATGAGTCTCGGTTTTGCAAATTGAGAAATGAGCTAAATGTGATTGACATTTCAAATGTGGCTTGAGAACTAGCACATGTGTTTATCCATATGTTTTTGCTTTTCTCTCTTATTAATTTCTAACTTATCTCTTGTCTTTTAGTTTCGTAAAGTTTGTTTGTGCATATTTTCTTTAGCATTACTCAGCACATTGCATCTTTAAATAAATTTCTCTTATTATTCTTGAGCAATGATCCCAAAAGAAATCCTTAAAATATCGCTTCTTAAAGTTAATAAACGCTGAAATAAAAAAGGGAGGTCGGACCGTCCGTCTCAACTTGGCGGACCGTCCGGCCTGCTCCCGGGGACCGTCCGCGGGGCGCGCGGACCGTCCGCGTGATTCGTGGGGCAACGGTGCGGTTCGGGAGGTTCCGGGAAGCTTTAACGGACCGTCCGCGCCCGGGGCCCGGACCGTCCGCGCGCCTCGCGGGACCGTCCGCGTGGGTGTCGCGGACCGTCCGCCCGTGTCGCGCACGGGTGGGTCCCGTGCCGCGGGATGGTTTTGACCCGGCCATCTTTTCCCTTTCCTCCACCGAAGGCTTTGGCTTCCTATCTTCTTCCTCTTGCCCTCTCTCAAAGAAAAGAGCCCCCTCTTAGGGATTTTGATTAGGGCCCTCCCCGGACAGTCCGAGCACATCCCCGGACTCTCCGCGAAGTTCTCCACCATGTCATCCGGGTATTTTTTCGAATCTCTATGTCTATCTCTTGGTTTTTGAGCAAGGAGGTGGTTAGGGTTTGGAGGTGTGATCTAAAATTCGTCCATGATTTCAAGATTTTGGCTCGGTGAATGTGTTTGGGGTATCAATGTAGTGTTGTGGCAAAATTTTGGTAAAGAAATTTCGGTTTTTGACGAAGATATGAGGTTGGAAAGGATCGGTGTCACTTGTTCATGGGGCGCCCGCCGTCACGGACCGGGCGGACCGTCCGCCGCCTCCTCGCGGACGGTCCGCGCGGCCCCCGCCGTCGCTCCCATGCACAGTGCCCTCTCGAATGGGGTTCATTATCAATTCAAATTGCTTCCTAAAGTTAATACTCATTGAAATGTATGGTTTTGACAGTGCTCGCAAGGCTATAGCTTCTCTCACTAAAAAGGTGACCAAAAAGGTCACATCAAAGAAGAAGGGCAAGGATGTTGGGACATCGAAGAGGCGGAGAAAAGATGATACCTCTGAGGAAGAAGAGGAACCTGACAATCCAAATGACAGCGATTTCAATCCGGCCGATGAAGCGGCAAGTGCCTCATTCATGATGGATGAAGATGAGATAAGTCAAGGGGGAGGTAACAATGTTGAAATCATTGATGTGGTTAATTACACAGCACCTAGAAGGCAGTGGACCCAAAGAGAGTTTGCTATTGCTAGAAATGAAAATGCTTATAATCAACCCCGTGACACCCACAATTTATTCTTCCACACTCTTGTGCAAGAACAAGCATTTTTCAGTAGTTTGATGGAGTGCACGGTTTTCTCTCATCAAAGGGTTGACTTTGATTATCTTGAATCCAAAACTGTCCTTGCTGGGGTGGCAACAAAATTTGAGAATTTGCGGTTAAAACCATTTCTTCAGCATAGATGTGACTGGAATGATACAATAGTTAGACAATTCTATGCAACTTATGAAATGGATTTCATAGGGAAGAAAATGAAATGGATGACTGGTAAAAGTGAGTATGAAGCCACATTTGCAGAATTTGCCGCTGCTAATCATCTTAACTATGAGTATTTTAGTGAGGGTATTGATGTTTATAACGAGGATATTCTTGAAGATACAAATTGTATTTTATGAGCCCGGCACTCTTAATGCAACCATAATGAACCGCTCGTCATCGGGACTTAGACACCATCCACAGCAGCCATCAACAACATCATTAGGCACACTTTTATGCCTAAAAGTGGTAATAAAGATAAAGTCCGGGAACATTATTGGAATGTGATTGATTATGTTATGAATGGAACTAGATTTGATGTTGTGAAACTTATTCTTGATCAAATGATTTGCAAGAAACGTCTTGTTCGAGATAGTATTTATTTTGCCCCCTATATTATGTCATTGATCAAGATAAAGACAGGGTTCAATGGGCTATGTGATGTGAAGCATGAACTTTATCGCCCATTTTACAATGCTAAAGCCTTTTTGAACAAGCCATTGACACCCTATGGACAGGAAGCAGAAGCTCACAATATTGCAGAAAACATTGAGGCTCATGGTGGTGATGATGAAAATGCAAATGTTGGAAACTTGGGAAATGTTAATGTTGATGAGGGTACTTATGATATGCCTCCTCCTCCTCCAGTTCCTCCTATGCAGACACAGTGGGAGCCTCCTGCCGGATACTTTGATCCCTATTTTGCTAATATTCAACAATCAATGAATTCTCAGTTTCAGCAAATGCAGTCGGGGTTTCAATCTCACTTTGAGGCATATGGACGACAGATGACCGACACCTTTCGGACTATGCAAGAGAATTTTCAAAGCATCAATTGATACTAGTCTGGACACCTTTGGTCATCATGTCTATAATACTATGCATGATCCCATGATGCAGCGGTTGGGTGAAATGCAGACTGATCTTCAGAATGATCTCAGTGCCCTCAATGATAGATTCTCTCAGATGTCCACCTCCGAGCAGTATCAGCAGTTACATGATCAGCAGACACAGCTTCAACACGATGTCCATGCCCTGAACACAGCTTTTGGAGATTTCAGAGATCATTTTTATCATTACTATCCGGCTCCTGCTCCACCACCAGAGTTCTGTCCCCCTCCGCCATTCTATCCTCCTCCGCCGCCGCCACGGGATGACTAGGCTCTTTTGGTATTTGATGCCAAAGGGGGAGAGAGATTTGGAGGAGTGTGTGATTTCTAGGGGGAGCTCACTTTGCTTGCATGGATTTGGAACTCTTTGCATTGCATTTACATGTTTAATTTCGGTCTTGCATGAACTTCGTGTGGCTTGTAATATTTTTTGTGAGACTTACGTTTTGTTGTGTGATGTATTTGAGAACTAGAACTTGTGGCTATCTTGTGAGGATCTTTAATTATGATCTTGCTTTGTTCTAGTTCCTATAGTAGTTTTTGATGCTAACCCTTAATTCGTT
Source organism: Cenchrus americanus (assembly GCA_947561735.1). NCBI lineage: Eukaryota > Viridiplantae > Streptophyta > Magnoliopsida > Poales > Poaceae > Cenchrus > Cenchrus americanus. The sequence goes on from OX387240.1 coordinate 143,523,383, forward strand.
TGGATATATCCTTGTGGTTGTTGCTTTGATCTCTATTTTGTAGGGAAACTCCGTCAAAATTTATCATATTTCTGCATTTATGTGAAAATCAAATGGAAATTACATGCACATATGTAGGGGGAGTTATCTATATTTTCTTGTTTTTGGAGACAATTACTCTATATACTTATTGAATTTATTTGAGAAGAGTAAGTGATTCCAAGACACAAAACCTTTATTATATCACTACTTTAAATGGTTGTCATCAATTACCAAAAAGGGGGAGATTGAAGGCATCTAGGCCCCTAATTCGTGTTTTGGTAATTAATGACAATCATTATGGACTAACAATTTTATTTGAGTTATAAGAATAGGTTAGTCGGTGAAACGATGAGATCATGTGGGGAACATGAGAAGGTCTTGGTTGACTTATGTTGGAAAGGGCTCAAGGCAAAGGTAAAAGTTAGGGTTTTGCTTTTACCGGTCATAAGGTGATTAGAGGATGTTATATGACCGGGTTAATAGGATAGATAGCCGTACTATCGAGAGGGATCAATTTCATTGGCTTGACTTTCCATAGTGCCACTTGGATCAAAAGTCTGCATGCATTGCATTTAGATGAGTGGTGGTTTCTCTTGGTAAAAAGTTTTCATTGAAAATCAAAAGAAAAACAAGTTTTCTGGCATCGGCGGACAGTCCGGGCCCTTCGGGCGGACGATGCGTGGGCGGCTGGTTTTTATTTTATAACTGAGTTTTTGGCAAAAGATTTCGAGAAAATGCGCTTCGGGGCGGACGGTCCGCGGGGGACCGGGCGGACGGTCCGCACGGACGGGCGGACGGTCCGCGAGGTACCGCGGACGGTCCGTTATTTGCAACGGAATGAGGTGCTTGCTCGGGGTCCGGGCGGACGGTCCGCGGCCGGCCCCGCGGACAGTCCGCGTGGGCCGGGCGGACGGTCCGCGTAGCCACGGCGGACGGTCCACCCGGCCCGGCGCACGGCCGCCTCGGCCGTTGACCTAACAATTTTACCGTTGGAATTCAAACGCGGACCGTCCGCGAGGGCATCGCGGACAGTCCGCGAGGCACGCGTTTTGTGTCTAACGGCTAGTATCGGAAAGGGGGAGTATTTATACTCCAAGCCCGGGGTTGGAGAGCCTCTCTTGGCACTTTTAAAGGTTCATACTCCCTTGTAGAGCTCTCTCCTCCATCTCTCTCACTCACTTGACTTAGTGGTGGTATTCTTTGTGAGATTGAGAGTTTTTAGTGCATTGCATCAAGGTTTTGATCTTTGTGGCACTAGGGAATCATCAAGCAAGTGGTTGATTTGTTACTCTTGGAAGTTGCCGCTTCCTAGACGGCTTGGTGGTGGAAGAATCCGTTGAAGCTCGCAAGGAGATTGTGTGTGGCTCCGGATTTCACGTTGTGAGAGGTATTGTGCTCACCTCACCGGAGCGGTAAAGAGCAACTCTAGTGGAATCGAGGTGTGGAGTGGTTCTCTTGTTCTAACCGGCTCAAGATCAAGTGGTATCTTGATAGAGGAGTGGTTGAACATTGAATCCACCTCAACGTGGATTAGGGGTGACCGGCAAGTCATCGATACCACGGGATAAAATTCGTCTCTTGTGCTTGGTTATCTCTTTACTCAATCTCCTTTCTAGCACTTTACTTTGAGCATTCTTTTTCTAGAGGTTTTTGTTTATCTTGTCACCTTAGGCCGCAAAACCCCCAACATAGGAATAGAGTAGGTAGAGATTTATTCCCTCTTGTGGTTCTAATCAAATTTCTCTAGTGTTGTGGTTTTAGTTTTTTAAACCGCCTATTCACCCCCCCCCCCCTCTAGTCGGTATCCTAGATCCTACACCATCGCAGACGATCCCGCCTGCCCGGCCGGACGGTCCGCCAGAGCCTGGCTGCTTTGCTCTTTGGTTCGATTCCTCCCTCCTTCATTCGTGCTTCCGCATGTGCTTCAAGGACTCGTTGTTTTGGCGATTGGTGTGTGATTCGTTCCAACGCTTGTGTGTGACCGGGTTTTGACTAGGGTATAGGCCGGGTTCTTTGAGAAGAATTTTTATCCGGCTCCTATTCACTCCCCCCCTCTCTAGTCGCCATCCGATCCTTCATACTTTAATTCATGTCGCTCTTGAGTTAAAGATGCATGTTTAGTGTAAGCTTGGTGCTTAGACTAGCTAGCTTATGAATGCCTTCCATATTCCAAATCGTGTGGTAGAAGTGGGAAGTGACCTTGTTCTCATTTGTCCTTTTCAATCCACCTCCTGCCTATAGAAACCGTAGGACTCCCCCATAGATTCTCGGGTCGTTCCCTTTCCTATGTGTGCCTTCAGACAATCACCCCATAAGAACAATATAGACATAGCTTGTGAGAATAAGAACCAGACATCCTTAAGTTTTCCTTATCTCTCTTTCTGTCAAGTCCTTGATAGCTACTCAGTGATTAGTTATATACCTCAGATACTCTCTTTACCATTGTCCTTGTGGATTCGATATTTAAAACCCTCTCCCGGTTGAAATGCTCACCAGTATTCGTGCGCTTGCGGATTATCCATCATAATATTTTTGTAGGCTTAACAAATACCAACAAGCATTTCTAGCTCCATTGCCAGGGAAAACGGTTAAGAGAAAAATCTTCCAGTATAACTAATCTTGTATCTTTCTTTTTTCTTTTTAGTTTTAGATTACCTATTATCCTTATGGACACTACCCTCATTAAAGACTTTTCGGCACCCTCAGAGCTCAGCCTTAGGCCTATGCCATCATCGAAACCAATCATATCTGATGCCTATGATCTGCACCACAGTTAATGGAGATGGTCCGAACCAACACTTTCTTATGAATAGAAGACGAAGATCCTTATCATCATCTCTAAAAGTTTGAGCAAACTTGTGTCAGATGAGACTATATGTTGGAAGCTTTTTCCATTCACTCTGAAAGGAAAAGCTCGCCAATGGTACGACCAGACAAAATAGAAGATGAAAGGCAATTGGGAAACTCTCCGTGTAGATTTTTGCATGGATTTTTATCCCTTATCTAAAGTAGTCAACCTCAGAATCAAGATCATATCCTTCAAACAGGGGGATAATGAGTCTATGGGTTCATCCTGGGAACATTTTGAACTTCTTTGCAAATCCGGACCAGATCTAAGCCTTCAAGACCATATTCTCCTTTCAACATTCCATATTGGTCTTAATAAGGAATCTAGAGCCTATTTGAATATCTCCTCTCATGGATCATTCATACACCTTACATCTAGTGAAGCTAGAACTGTCCTAAACAACATTCTAGCCAGCACTAATGATGGTCCTTTAAAAGAGAAAACTTTAGAAGAAGAGATTCCAGAGATAGCTACACCAGAACCTATGCCAAAAACATCTCAACCTATAGCTATCCAACATATAGAATCACCACAGGAAAACATTCCTCTACCTGATTTTATAAATGATATCGAGGATGATTTATTTTTCGATTATGGAAACAACTCGAAATATCATAAAGAGAAGAGGCCTCAAAAGCACACATCTTCTTCACATGAGAAGATAGACCCTTTTGATCAAACCTTCTCAAGAGACCACACTGGGGAGCTTGCATCCATCATGAGTGGGGAATGGCTGGAAGAGTCAGAGCTTTCCTCTGATGTAGTCCGTTTGGATTCACCTTCTATGTCAATTAAATGTACAATCAATGGAACCCCCTTTGATGCCCTTTATAATCCAGTTGTGGGAATCAACATAATGGCCTTATTCTTTTTCCATCATTTAATAAAAAACATGCCATTATCTCCCACAAGGAAATTATTAAAGTGCTCTTCATCAAAAAATATTCAAAGTTCGGGAATTCTCTGTCTTACCTGTTTCAGTAAACGACATGCCAATTTACATAAGCTTTCACATTTGTGATATTAAGGAGTTCGATCTTTTAATAGGCTATCCTTTATAAAACTCCTTAAAGAAGGACACACAGGGAAACTTGATGTTTGCCTAGGCAAAACTATTAGAGTTCCCTTACACTTCTCACATTCGATCCATACTAAGATCGAACCTAGTTCTGAACCTAACCCAATGGAAGAGGTGAATGAAGCATCTCTAGAACATTTCGTAGAATCCAATCAAAAAAATGTCACTGAATTCTTCATCGAGGATGAAGAAGAAAATCCTACAGAATCTGAGCCCCTCGATGAAACCGAGGAACCCTCGAGACCTCCCACTGAGCTTAAACCTTTACCACCTGGTCTTAGATATGCTTTTTTGCACAATGATTCTGAGTCTCCTATTATCATTGATGACCAACTCACTCCGGAAGAGACTCATAGGCTGATAACCATCTTAGAACAACATCGCTCAGCCTTTGGCTACTCACTCCAAGACCTTAAGGGCATCAGTCTTGCCCTTTGCACTCATCGCATTCCTACAAACCCTGATGTTCTACCATCTAGAGAGCCACAACGAAGACTCAACAATGCGACGAGAGAGGTAGTGAAGAAAGAAGTTCTGAAACTCTTACATGCCAGAATTATATATCCTGTGCCACATAGTGAGTGGGTGAGCCCTGTGAAAGTTTTGCCTAAAAAGGGAGGCATGACATTTGTGAAAATGAGAGGAATGAATTAATTTCTCACACAACCGTCACTGGTTGGCGTATGTGCATAATTTATAGAAAACTCAACAAAGCCACAATGAAAGATCACTTTCCACTACCCTACATTGATGAAATGTTAGAGCGGTTAGCAAATCACTCTTTCTTTTGCTTTCTTGATGGATGTTCTGGATATCACCAAATTCCAACCCATCCCAGTGACCAGAGCAAAACCACTTTTACATGTCCTTTTGGAACTTATGCTTATCGTAGAATGTCATGTGGGCTATGTAATGCTCCAGCTTCTTTTCAAACATGTATGATGTCTATATTCTCTGATATGATTGAAGAGATCAAGAAGTTTTTATGGATGATTTTTCTATTTATAGAAAAACTTTTGATGATTGTCTAGAAAACTTGGATAAGGTTTTGCAAAGATGTGAAGAAAAGCACTTAGTCCTTAATTGGGAAAAATGTCATTTCATGGTTAGAGAAGGAATAGTGCTAGGTCATCTAATTTCTGAAAGAGGAATTGAGGTAGATAGAGCTAAAATAGAAGTAATAGAACAACTACCTCCACCTGTTAATGTCAAGGGAATCAGAAGTTTTATTGGCCATGCTGGTTTCTATAGAAGGATTATAAAAGATTTTTCTCAGATTGCTAGACCTCTTACAAACTTGCTTGTGAAAAATGTTCCTTTTGACTTTGATGATGCTTGTGTTAAATCTTTGAAACTCTAAAAATGCACTTATTTCTGAACCCATTATACAACCCCCTGATTGGTCTTTACCTTTTTAAATTATGTGTGAAGTGATTATGTTGTGGGGGCTGTTTTGGGACAAACAAAGGACAAGAAACATCATGCCATTGGTTATGCTAGTAAACCTTTGACTGGACCTCAACTCAATTATGCCACAACTGAAAAATAACTGATAGCTATTGTTTATGCCATTGACAAGATTAGATCTTACCTAGTAGGAGCAAAAGCTATTGTTTACACTGATCATGCTGCTTTAAAATATTTTCTCACTAAGAAAGATGCTAAACCTAGATTAATAAGATGGATTCTGCTTCTCCAAGAATTTGACTTAGAAATAAAAGATAAGAAGGGAGTAGAAAACTCTATTGCCGATCATTTTTCTAGAATGTATTTTGAGAAACCACAAGAACTACCCACCAATGACGCAATGAGGGACAACATGCTCTACCGGATCGCCCGGTCAGACCCCTGGTACGCAGATATTGTTAATTTTATGGTTGCTGTGACGCCCCAGGTTTTTAATTAGTGTTATTGACGCTAATGACCGAATCAGCCCAACGCAACCGGCTGACTTTGGTCAAACCTAGGTCAACCTGGGTCATCACCTCGAAAACGCCGCCAGCAAACCCTATTGAACCCCTTAACCAAGTCAACACGCACTTGTGGTCGACCCTTGGTCAAAGACACGGTCGAACCCCGCTTGAACCCACGGCGTCGGTGAATGTCTTTCGGAACTTTTGCCGCGTTCTCCAAATTTCTCCTAAACACTCCAAAATGTACCGTTATGAAAGTTGTCCGGCTTGTTGAGGGACACAATTTTCGTGTAGAATGGCATTTCAAGTTTTGAGCGCAAAAGGGTGGAAAACTTGGTCAACTGGCGTACCTCTTGTTCACCGAGACATGGCGGCATTCAAAGTTGGCAAGCCGTTCCTGCAAAAACCATTGATAAAAACACCGTGAGCCTTTGTGAAAGTTGTAGAGGGTAGTGAGATCTACGACTTTGGTATTCACTGCTCGGTGCACTTCAGTTCAAATTTTTGGAATAAATCTCGGTCAACCTAGGCTACACCGCAGCATGTCGCGCTAGAACACGACGTCGTGCCCGCTCCTGTTCGCCGCGCGTGCCGCGCGCCGTACCGCCGCCTCGACGTCCGGGCTCGCTCGTGCCTTCCCGAAGCCACCTCTTCCCAAGGCCGGGAGCACTCCGAGGTGCCTTGAAGTTTTCCCATGCCACGTGCCACGTCGTCCCTCGCCGGTTGGCCACACCACCATGGACCGCCGGTCCGTTCCCTACCCCGGTACGTGCGCGCCTACCAAGGCCGCCGCCGTACCACGGCGAGAGGTCATCGGTCTCCTCGACGCGAAGCAAGCGACCAGCCGTCTATAAAAGCTGGAGCCAGTCCTCGCGAGTGCCGAGCCGCCCAGTGCAACTGCTAGTCCGCCGCCGGTCCTCCATGGTCGCCCCCACGGGACCCTCTTCCTGTGCCCTCCTCCACGGCCGCCCAGCCACTCCACACCTCCTCTAGCCCGACTGAAGCTTCCTGAGCTGCCTATTCCTTTGCCCCGGTCGTGACCCTGCCGGAACAGGGGGCACCGCGGCTAACACCGGTCGCCACCGCCGTGCGACCCCGCCGGCACACCCACCACTCCAAACTCCGGCTGAAATTGAGCCAAGGGATCCCTCTAGTCGCCCTCCGCCCGCGCTCGGCCGGTCCCGGCCGCCGGTTCGCCGGAATTTGGCCGGACCGCCGCTACCGGTGCTAGGGGACTACATTGCAAGCCCCTAATTCTTTGCAGGGTCTAAACCGCGAACCGAGGGTATATTTGTGAGGAATCAAAGGTTCCAGGGGCCTGCTCGTAAGTTGTTTCTTGAATAGTGTTATAACTTTTGCTAAAACTTGTAAAATCTCTTGAAAATCGTAGCGAAATCAGAAAAATGCAAACCCAATTTTTTGGATCCGTTGTGAAAAATCCTACAACTTTTGTTATTCCTGCCTGAGCTGTTTCCTGATATTTTTGCCATGAAAAATAGAAATGTGAAAACCCTAGATCTGCAATATCTCAAAATCCATAAATCCTCTATAGCTAATTTCTGGACATGTTGTGTCTTAGGCCGTGACTAGATCATGAGCCAAAAATTGCAAAAACTTTTGTTGTAATTCTTTTTATAAAAATTGTTTTCTATTTATTCAAAATCTGTCCAAATGCTTTTTGTAGCTAAAAATATTTAGGTTTTTGCAACCAACTTCTGCATGTTGTCTTTTAATGTCAAAATTCACCCTTGGTGAATTAATCACAATTTTATAGTTCCCAGAGTTATTTATTCCTGCACTATGCTTGATTTTCTTTGTAAATGCATAACTCAAGATTCATAATAGTTCTAGGTGTATATGCTGCATCCCTAGGTTAGTTTTGGACCATATAACATGTGTGAGAAAGTTTGGATCATTTTCATGAGTATTTATTTTTGTGTGCATTTACCTTTTTCTTCTAGCTAGCTTTTGTTATTTTCAAAAATAATTAATTTCTTAGCTATCCTAAGCATGCATGTATGTCCAGTGGATTGTTATAGGTGATTAGTGCCTAATACACACTTCCACTGAATTTTAATTAATTAATTTATGAATAAAAGTTGTTGGAGCAATTTAAGGCTTAATAGTCATTTAAATGGGAAAAATCACCAAACCACTTTTTACGACTTTGCATGTGATGAAAATCATTTTAAAAAGATAAATACCAACCCATTGCTGTTTGTGAAATTAAATTAAATTATTTACATAGATATGAACACAGTCACTATCAGCCAGAGTAATTAATAAAGATCTGCATATTGTTCCTTTTTTGGAGAGTATGTTCAATGTATTTCTTATCTAGGTGAATGTGTCCAAACCAATGCACCCCATGGTTGTCATTTATTGTTTGTAGTTAATTAAAATACAAATCGACAGATACACCCTGCATTTGCATCTTCGTGTAGATCTTTCCGACGGTAGGTGTACGCTTGTGCCGAAAGGAGGAGACGAAGGTGCTGATGAAGAGCTGCAATACGTGAACGTAGCTCAAGACCTGGAACCAAGTCCAGAAGGGCCCAAGGCCAACCTTGCCAGCAAAGGCAAGCCCTAGAGCATTAACCCCGTCTTTCAAAACTATGCAATTATGTTTCACTATGATTGTGCATTTATGTTTCAGGAGTTGAATTGAAAACCCTAGAGCATTTACGTTTCACTAGGATGCTAGGTTGATAGCTGCTATGGTACAGGACCCGATAGAAGTCGAGTGATGTTTGTCACTCCCGAGAATAGGTTCTTATGTTGGAATCATAAGATCTTCACAAATGGATTGCTCATGTGGTAAGAGCATGGGATTTGGGCTCCTGTCTAGTGGCTTTCGTGGGCTAAGCTTTTGAACGTACTAAGCACTTGTCGGGAATGAGACCGGTAAGCCTAGTACCCTAAAGAGACGGTGCGGGAACTTACTATTACTACTCCTGAGGAATCACCTAACCGGCGAGCTACCGGGAAGGGGGGTGCATGTGTGAGACTGGATGCCTCGCGGGGTGTGCCAGTTAACCTTGTACCCAGGACTGTAAGATTTGATCCAAACCCGAGGACTTTTGGGAACCGCCTAGATGGTTGTCCTTGTGGGGGCAACCTACCGAGTGTTTAGGTTTACCTTGTAAGGTTTAAATCAATCGATTGTCGGCCTCTCACTGTTATCTGAGACTGCTTAATCAACTGGCCATGGTATCCCGTAATGATGGAAGTGATGAACAATGTTGCATGAAATAATTGCTTTTCCAAACTCTTGATTGAATTAGTTGGCACTTAGAAATGGTAATCAACTAGAACTGGTGCTAAAATCTTGAAAGTAAGGACCTACTCTTCGTGGTTGTTCAGCAAAAGAAACTCCGCCGACCAAAAGCCTTTCATGTCTAGAGTTTGGTGATGTAGTTATCACCCGACGGTTAAGTCATGATGAGTATTAGTATACTCAGCCTTGCTTTAGAACTGTTGCGCAGGTGTTGTTGACAGGGTGGATGATGACAAGTGATGACATCACAAATGGCCTCCTGTGATGTTTACCGTTGCGCTAGTTTAATTCTTTTCCGCTGTTTTTTTTGAACTCTAAACCATCACTCCATGTCATGAACAATGGTTTGTAATAGATCGTTTTTAACTAGTGTTGTACTCTTGACTCGTCGTCGCGTGAGTTTTTGAGGACCATGTGTGGTTCGAGGACCGGTGGATGGTCGCTTCCTTGTGTGATGAGTGATTGACAACGTAGTGTGGACTGATTCTTGGCTAAGTATTGCAGGTGTAGGTTGCGGCTTGACTGGTGTTGGTGCAGGTGAAGAACAAGCGCGAAAGGTCGTCGCCGGTGAGGCCTCTAGGTGTGGAGAAGACAAGTACGCTTCGTTCGAGGGACCCGGTGGCCGGCGGGGTCAAGTGCGAGCCGCATGGTGGCATGAACGAGCAAGATGAAGTCATGGACGGTTTCTTGGTTGAGCCTCAAAACCAAGGTCGAGCCGGGACTACGTGGGAGCCGAGTCATGAGTGGAGATTGGCGGAGGCTACACCGAGTTCGTGGGGTTTCCGGTGGTTCACCGAGAAAACCACCGGGTTCCTTGGTTGATCCACAAAGCCAAGACGAGAAGAACCGAAGACGGAGGCTGCAAGGCGGCGCTAGACCGGTCGGCCGACCGGTGGGTCCGGCCGGCCCGACCGGTTGAGGACCATGTGTGGTTCGAGGACCGGTGGATGGTCGCTTCCTTGTGTGATGAGTGATTGACAACGTTGTGTGGAGCGATTCTTGGCTAAGTATTGTAGGTGCGGGTTGCGGCTTGACTCGTGTTGGTGCGGGTGAAGAACAAGCGCGAAAGGTCGTTGCCGGTGAGGCCTCCGGGTGTGGAGAAGACAAGTAGGCTTCCTTCGAGGGACCGGTGGCCGGCGGGGGTCAAGTGCGGGCCGCATGGTGGCATGAACAAGCAAGATGAAGTCGTGGACGGTTTCTTGGTAGAGCCTCAAAACCAAGGTCGAGCCGGGACTACGTGGGAGCCGAGTCATGAGTGGAGATTGGCGGAGGCTACACCGAGTTCGCGGGGTTTGCGGTGGTTCACCGGAAAACAACCGGGTTACTCGGTTGAGCCACAAAACCGAGGCCGAAGACTCGACGAGGAGGTGCGGCCACCCGGGGCGGTTCAACCGCCCGGGAGGGGCGGTCGGACCGCCCGGGGCCGGTCGGATCCACCGGGCCGGTCTAACCGCCGCGGGGGGGGCGGTCCCGACCGCCCGGCCGCCGGCGCCGAGAAGTTTCGAAGCGGAGGACACGCGTCGGGATCGCAAGGCGTGCGTCGAGGCTACGCAGGGTGCGGTCGCCGGGCATCCGTCCGATGGTGAAGACATCAAGAATTCCAAATTCGCCCTTGAGGGGCTTGTATCCCTAGTTAGTAGAGAGGGGCATTTTAGACATTCGGTTGCCGCCTATATAACCCAAGAGGTGAGAGGTTGGCAGCCAACTCTTGGAACCCTAGCTCATTTGGTTTTTCCATTTTCGTTCTCTATTTTTCCCTAGTTTTTTAGAAGGCTAGTTTGAGAGCTTCATGTGAGATCTAGAGAGAGGGATGGATGTTTGGGTGGCAAACTAGACCTTGTACGAACCATTCATGGCATGTATAGAAGGTTCGGCGTGGTTCTTCATGATGGTTTTCCCGTCTCTTTTGTGTTGATTTTCGGAGCTCTTTTTGGCGGTGTTTTGAGGACGATTTCTTGGGGTTTTTGGTGGGTGTCACGTATGAGGTTCTTGTGCCTCTTTGGTGGTGACTTTGCCCCCAAATCCCCTTTGAATCGGACTCGATTTGGTGGTTTTTCGAGTTGGGCGAGTTCTTGACCTAGAGAAGCGATTTCTTCGATTCCTCTTGATTGTGAGCGTTTCGGGTCGATTCCTTTGAGGTAGAGGTTGCCCGGGAGGTAACCCGGCTATCCCCGAAGTTTGGCTGCAATCCGTGGAGTGATTCGGGAGATCGGGCGCGAGGAAGTTGAGGTTTGACCCGCGGGTTCGTGTTCTGGAAGGGGCGGTCTAACCGCCTACGAGGGCGGTCTAACCGCCCGGGGTGTTTCCGGGTCAAAGTTTTGTTTCGCCGGATTTTCCTCTCGTGAGTTTGTTCGCCTTGATCGGAGGAGTGTACGGGTGAAATTTGGAGCCGTTCTCGCGCGGTTGCTAGGTGTTCTTGGTTGGAGTTCATTGCGGGTACGGGAGGTTAGACCGCCCCCGGGTAGCCGGTCTAACCGCCCCTAGGCCCTTGGGTAAAGTTTTGGTTTTCGCCAAGATTTTCCGGTAGCTAGCATGGCCTTGACCGGAGATCTCGTTGGTGAAACCGTGGTGTGTTTTGGTGCTCGGAAGAGGCGTTTCGGAGGATTTCTTGGTTGCCGAGGTGGAGGCGGTCTAACCGCCCCCTATACCCGGTCTAACCGCCCCCTGCGGTTGGCCGGCTTTCGAGTAGTTTCCGCTGTCGGTCTTTGCGTGTGTGTTGTGGTTCTTGGTAGTGTTTGTTCCTAGGACCGGTAGCACTCCGGTGGCTACGTGGTTTTGGCAAACGGGAGGTAGAAGTGCGGAGCGTGTGATTTCGGGGGGTTCGACCGAGCAAGTTCGTCTTGTCGGAGTTTTAATCTCCCTCGAGAAGAATTTTTATCGGCTCCCATTCACCCCCCCCCCCTCTCTGGTCGCCTTATCGGTCCTTCAAGTGGTATCAGAGCCGGTTCGGGTCTTTATTGACTCTAACCGTCTAAGATCCAAGGATGGCGTACCAGGAACGGGGTTCGGGTCCTCCACACTTCGATGGCAAGAACTACCAGATGTGGAGCAAGCGGATGGGTGCGTTCCTCCGCGGAAAGGGTCGAGCCGCTTTGGGATGTCACGGTGGACACGGGCTATGTCCGGCCGATGGATTTCCTTGCTCCGGGGTCGAGGGACGGATTCGACGCCAACAATAAGGCGGTCGACTACTTGTTTCGTGCTTTGTGTCGGCCCGAGTTCGATCGGGTGCACACCGAGCACTTGGCTTGTAGGATTTGGGCGGTGTTGAAGGAGGCTCATGTTGGGAACGCCCGGTGTTCGAGGCACGGTTGTATGCGACCTACGGAGAGAGTACGAGAACTTCACTCATCTCCCCGGTGAGTCCATCGATGCCTTGTTTCAGAGGTTCACGGTGGTGGTGAACAACATGAGGGCCAATGTGGACGTGCTCCCGTACGATGATCATGATAGAGCGGTCAAGCTCTTACACTCTTTGGATCGTATGATATGGGGCGGAAAGTTCGAGGCCATAGTCGAGTCGGAGAGGTATGATACTCTGACGGTGAACGAGCTGTTCTCGAAGCTCAAGTCGGCTGAGGTGGATAGGGGCATGACAGCCAAGATCGAGGGCCCGACTGACTCTCATAGTCTCGCCCTCGTCGGTGGTTTGAAAGGAAAGGCTAACACTAACCCATCCACCGGGATGTTTTCTTTGTCCTCGTTGATGTCTATGCCGGATGAGGAGTTCGACGTGCTTGGAGAGGACGAGCTGGCGCTCCTGACGAGGTGGTTCGAGAGGTTGCACGAGAACTGGGTGAACATGAGGAGGAACACGAGGACATGCTTCAAGTGCGGCAAGACTGGACACTATTTCGCCGAGTGTCCGAAGGTGAACAACCACGACAAGCACAAGTTCAAGGACAAGAGGAAGAAGTCCAAGAAGAAGGATCATGGACGTGGGAAGAAGGCTTGGTCTCGAGAGAAGATGAAGAGATCAAGCGACATCGAGTACGATTCCGAGGACACGTCTTCAAGCTCGAGTGATGAAGACGAAGAGGATGAGAAGAAGAGGAAGAAGAAGAAGAACCTTGGCAAGTATCTCAACGGCCTTTGTGTGACGGGCCTAAGCCTCGGGGACGCACTTCGCGGCATGGCTCGCGGTTCGAGCGACAAGAGAAGCCGGAGAAGGACGCCTCGGACTTGGATTCCGAGGATGAGGTATGTGATGAGCTCTCTTCTTTGCGCAAGGAGAATGAGGAGTTGGTTGACTTGCTTGATAATCGCGATCACATGCTTAGAGAGGCTAAGAAGCTTAGAAAGGAGCTTAGATCTTTGCTCGAGGATGCTAGGACTAGAGTGGGCTGAGCTAGAAACACGGGTTCTTGATAGCAAGCTTGAAATTGATTCGCTTAAGGCTAGCCTGTTGTTTCGATGAAAATGATTGTGCTTGATTGCTCTGCTTTCCTAGCCGACTTGAGCGATCTTAGGGAGAAGTATGCCTCCAAGTGTGAGGAACTAGATGTGCTTAGGGTTGAGTTGGCTGAGCTACAATCTAGACCCACTTTGCTTGGTGCTTGCACCGGGTTTGCATGAGAAAATTATTGAGCTTCGTTCTCGCATTGGTTCGCTAGAGGCTGATTTGAAAGTGCCTATTCCTACTTCTTGTTCTACATGTGAGATGCATGCTATGAAGAATTTGGATCTTGCAAAATGTGTTGGTCGCTTGCAAGATGAGAATGATAAGTTGCGTGAAGCACTGAGTTGGTTGTCGAGTCAAGAACCTCAGCTTGGTATGATGATTGCTAGCTCGTAAGCGCTTTGATGGTTGGGCCTTGGGATTGGATAAGGTTGGTGAGGGCGGTGGTGAGAGAGAAAGGAAATTTGGGAATGTTTCGGCTCCACCACAACCCACACCCAAAGACAAGTTAGCATCCAAGCCAAACCAACCTAGTGAAAAGCCTAATGAGAAACCAAGTGAAGAGTCTCACCCCAAGCCTAAGCCCAAACCAATCCTTTTCCATTGTGAGTTTTGTGGGAAGGATGGTCACAAGAGAGAGTTTTGCTATAAGAGAAAGAGAGAGGCGAGAATGGCTAAAGAGTGGGCGAACAAGGACGGTACCATCCTTCTCATGGTGTGCACGAGCCTCGTATGCCACCGCCTAAGGGAAAGGGCTTTGTGCGTAAGGATCCGGCATGGGGATATGAGAAATCCCGTAGCCGCGGTGGTGGTACGGGAGAGGGCGGTCGGAGCCCGGCCACGGCTAGGCGGTCGGACCGGCCCCGCCCGGGGAAGGGCGGTCGGGCCCGTGCGGCTAGGCGGTCGGACCGGCCCTCCCCGGATTTCGGGCGGTTCGTTTTCGAGGTCGTGATGCCTGGTGGTTTCGGTTCCCTTGGTCATGGTGCGGATGGTAGACACTTTGAGTCTAGTGGCGTTGAGTTTGTTGGACGTTCTCCACCTCGTGATCAATACGAGTTTGGGAGAGGTCGCGAGTTTTGAGTCTCGGAGGGGCTACGGACCATGCTTTCCCTTTCGTGGTACTCGTGCTCCTCCGGTGAGACGGGAGTGGTGTTCCCATGGTGGTTCCGGGTTTGATAGGCTTGACGGGATGGATCGCCGTATTGATAGGCGAGTAGGATGAATGTTGCTAACCCTACTTTTGAGGAAATGGCCCGACACTTTGGTTTCACACTTTTGGGACTAACCCCGGTGTTGAGTCATTTGCTCGTTCTCGCTCTTGGTTTTGAGTTGCGGGTGGGAGGCCCGAGAGAACATTTGGTTGATATCGGGGGTGGTTCTTCGGCCTCATACCCCGGTGGTGACATGTAGGTGCATCACTTTCGGGGGATGGTGGACAAGGATGAGTGAATTGTGAAGAAATGATAAAGGTAAGTGCTTTGTGACCTTCGAGTGTGTGACCTTGGTCAAGCCACTTGGTTTGTTTTGCTCCTTCTCTCGTATCATGTGTGTAGGGTGAGCTTTGTATGCTCTTTGGCCCTAGTGCATGTGTTTAGGGGGAGCTTGTGAGTTTTGTGCTCCTTTGTTCTTTTGCCGGTGGTGTCGAGCCCTTTTTGCCTCCCCTCGAGGAGCCGGTCTTTTGTGAGCTTTGTGTGTGTGGTTGATTTCCTAAGTTGGTGGTGAAGCTCCTTGTGTACCATATGTATATCTTTCCTTTGTGCATTTCTTGCATTTGGCATGGCATATGTAACATGATGTATAGGCATCCTTGTATCTTAGATTGCATGCATTTTGTATCATATGCATTATTAGGGAAAGCTTCTCTTATATACAATGTTTACCATGGGTTGCTATATATGTTCTTGTGAGCTTGTTTGATATGCTACGGTTAGTTTGGCTTAGCTCTTGATGATCTTGATGAATGATCCATGGTTGATGGCTAATTTTTTGAAAAATGTCACATACATGCTCTCTCATGTGTAAATGCCTATATATGATCTTGACATGTTTTAGTGGCTTTGCTATGCTTACTTTGTGGTTGGATAGCTAGTTTATTGATCATATGGAGCCAAAGGCTCACTTGCCATCATGAATGTTTAGCCCTCTTGCTTAATCTTGTGGAGGGGCATAAGTTCCTTTTTGTCGCAAAGACATTTCATGTACCATTTACAAATCTGAAAATGAAATGAAAAATGCTTGGAAAATATGTTCCCATGTCATATGTGCTGAAATTAATTTGCTTTGGGTGCTAAACCGTTGCATGATGCCTACCAATGAGAAGTCTCATACATAGAAGTAGGCACATGGCTCGGTGGCTTTGACATGACATGAGGTGCTTTTGGGTGTTTATGATGGTCTTATGATTAGAATGGCTGTCCTAGCATGAAGTTTGAGTGGCTTTGCCATTTTGATATGTTTTGATCATGTTTAGGTATTTGCTTGTGAGAGAGTAACTTTTCGCAAAATTACTAAAATCCTTTTTAGCCTTGTCCAATGGTTGTGAAACTTGGTGATCACGTAGTTAAGGTCTTTACGAACTGTCGAGTATCTAACTTGCTCATTTGGGCTTGTGTAGCTCCTTGTGATGAATTTTGTATATTCGAGAAGCTATATGTTGCAAGTTTTCGCATTTTGCCTTGATTCATGCATTGTCAACAAGGGGGAGAAGTTTGTGCATGTTTTGGGCACTGGGAGTGTTTGGAAGGTGTTCCAATTGTTTCGGGCATTTTTTGGGTAGTTTGGTGCGGGGCCGGTTTCTTTGGGCGGTCTAACCGCCCCCCGGGCGGTCGGTTCGGGCAGAGGCGGTCCTAACCGCCCTGGGCGGCGGTCTAACCGCCTGGGCGGTGTGAGCGAGTTTTTGCTCTTTGTTGCATTCCC
Organism: Cenchrus americanus; assembly: GCA_947561735.1. NCBI lineage: Eukaryota > Viridiplantae > Streptophyta > Magnoliopsida > Poales > Poaceae > Cenchrus > Cenchrus americanus. Next base: position 143,539,835 of record OX387240.1, read on the forward strand.
GAGTTGCATTGATGCATGTGTTCGGGGGGAGTGTCTTGTGGCTCGGGGGGAGCTTGCATTTGTACGGGGGGAGCTCTTTGTGGTGTTCGAGTTTTGCTTTGGTGGTTTGCGCTCTTTGCTTGAGTGTGTTTTGTCTCGGATGTGTCGAGCCGTTGCCCTTGCCTAAGGGGTCCGAGACTTGTCTTCTTCAAGTGATCTTGCTCTTTGCCTTTCTTTGGCTTTCGATCGCTTGTTGGGGTTTCTTTTTATTTGTTTCTTTTCTTTTCCTTTTCTCTTATGTTACTTCATGTGAGTGTGTTGTCAATGCACTCATCAAGGGGGAGATTGAGGACCATGTGTGGTTCGAGGACCGGTGGATGGTCGCTTCCTTGTGTGATGAGTGATTGACAACGTTGTGTGGACTGATTCTTGGCTAAGTATTGTAGGTGCAGGTTGCGGCTTGACTCGTGTTGGTGCAGGTGAAGAACAAGCGCGAAAGGTCGTTGCGGTGAGGCCTCCATGTGTGGAGAAGACAAGTAGGCTTCGTTCGAGGGACCCGGTGGCCAGCGGGGTCAAGTGCGGGCCGCATGGTGGCATGAACAGCAAGATGAAGTCGTGGACGGTTTCTTGGTAGAGCCTCAAAACCAAGGTCGAGCCGGGACTACGTGGGAGCCGAGTCATGAGTGGAGATTGGCGGAGGCTACACCGAGTTCGCGGGGTTTGCAGTGGTTCACCAGAAAACCACTGGGTTACTCGGTTGAGCCACAAAACCGAGGCCGAAGACTCGACGAGGAGGTGCGGCCACCCGGGCCGGTTCAACCGCCCGGGGAGGGGCGGTCGGACCGCCCGGGGCCGGTCGAATCCACCGGGCCGGTCCTAACCGCCCGGGGGGGGCGGTCCGACCGCCACGGCCGCCGGCGCCGAGAAGTTTCGAAGCGGAGGACACGCGTCGGGATCGCAAGGCGTGCGTCGAGGCTACGCGAGGTGCGGTCGCCGGGCATCCGTCCGATGGTGAAGACATCAAGAATTCCAAATTCGCCCTTGAGGGGCTTGTATCCCTAGTTAGTAGAGAGGGGCATTTTAGACATTCGGTTGCCGCCTATATAACCCAAGAGGTAAGAGGTTGGCGACCAACTCTTGGAACCCTAGCTCATTTGGTTTTTCCATTTTCGTTCTCTATTTTCCCTAGGTTTTTAGAAGGCTAGTTTGAGAGCTTCATGTGAGATCTAGAGAGAGGGATGGATGTTTGGGTGGCAAACTAGACCTTGTACGAACCATTCATGGCATGTATAGAAGGTTCGGCGTGGTTCTTCATGATGGTTTTCCCGTCTCTTTTGTGTTGATTTTCGGAGCTCTTTTTGGCGGTGTTTTGAGGACGATTTCTTGGGGTTTTTGGTGGGTGTCACGTATGAGGTTCTTGTGCCTCTTTGGTGGTGACTTTGCCCCCAAATCCCCTTTGAATCGGACTCGATTTGGTGGTTTTTCGAGTTGGGCGAGTTCTTGACCTAGAGAAGCGATTTCTTCGATTCCTCTTGATTGTGAGCGTTTCGGGTCGATTCCTTTGAGGTAGAGGTTGCCCGGGAGGTAACCCGGCTATCCCCGAAGTTTGGGCGCAATCCGTGGAGTGATTCGGGAGATCGGGCGCGAGGAAGTTGAGGTTTGACCCGCGGGTTCGTGTTCTGGAAGGGGCGGTCTAACCGCCTACGGGGGGCGGTCTAACCGCCGGGGTGTTTCCGGGTCAAAGTTTTGTTTCGCCGGATTTTCCTCTGTAAGTTTGTTCGCCTTGATCGGAGGAGTGTCCGGGTGAAATTTGGAGCCGTTCTCGCGCGGTTGCTAGGTGTTCTTGGTTGGAGTTCATTCTTTGGGTACGGGAGGTTAGACCGCCCCGGGTAGCCGGTCTAACCGCCCCTAGGCCCTTGGGTAAAGTTTTGGTTTTCGCCAAGATTTTCCGGTAGCTAGCATGGCCTTGACCGAGAGATCTCTGTTGGTGAAACCGTGGTGTGTTTTGGTGCTCGGAAGAGGCGTTTCGGAGGATTTCTTGGTTGCCGGGTGGAGGCGGTCTAACCGCCCCCTATACCCGGTCTAACCGCCCCCTCCGGTTAGGCGGCTTTCGAGTAGTTTCCGGCTTGTCGGTCTTGCGTGTGTGTTGTGGTTCTTGGTAGTGTTTGTTCCTAGGACCGGTAGCACTCCGGTGGCTACGTGGTTTTGGCAAACGGGAGGTAGAAGTGCGGAGCGTGTGATTTCGGGGGTTCGGCCGAGCAAGTTCGTCTTGTCGGAGTTTTAATCTCCCTCGAGAAGAATTTTTATCGGCTCCCATTCACCCCCCCCCTCTCTCGGTCGCCTTATCGGTCCTTCACCGGGGTGGGGGACCGGTCTGACCGGTGAGGAGCACCGGTCTGACCGGTGTGCAACGACGCAGTCCGGAATCTTCGAAGTGGAGGACACACGTCGGGATCGCATGGCTTGCGTCGAGGCTATGTAGGCTACGGTCGCCGGGCATCCGTCCGATGGTGAAGACATCAAGAATTCCAAATCTGCCCTTGAGGGGCTTGTATCCCTAGTTAGTAGAGAAGGGCATTTTAGACATTCGGTTGCCTCCATATAACCCAAGAGGTGAGAGGATGGCAGCCAACTCTTGGAACCCTAGCTCATTAGTTTTCCTATTTTCCACCTATTTTCCTTAGGTTTTCTTTAGGACTAGCAAGAGAGCTTCACGGAGAGATCTTGTTGAGAGGGATGGATGATCGGGCGGCTTGCTAGACCTTGTACGAACATTTGTTTCATGTATAGATGATTCGGCGTGGTTCCTCAAGGTTTGGATGTGTTTTCCCCGGTTGTTTTTGGTGGTGATTTTCGGAGTCCTCTCTTGGTGATTTCTTTGGGTTGTTTTTGGGACCTTTCTGTTGGGGATTTGATGGGGGAAATTTGTGGGAACCCTTCGTGGTTCTTTGGGCTGTGATTCCCCTCCCAAATCCGTGAGTAAAGGTGCTCGTTTTTTGGGTTTCTTGAGTTCTTGGGTTGGAAGTGCTCTTGGCGGGATTTCTTCGATTCCTCCTTTTTTGACGAGTTTTGGTGGGATTAAACTTGGCTATGGACTCCTCATGAGGTGTTCCTAATATCCCCAAAGTCTTGTTCAAGTCCGTGGAGCGATTCGGGAGATCGAGTTTTGGTTTTGGGGGGAGTTGACCCGCGGGTCTTTGTTCATCCCGAGCTACCCGGAGCTACACCGGTCGGCCGGTGCTCTTGGCCGGTCGGACCGGTGCGAGCCTTGTTGAGAGGGATGGATGATCGGGCGGCTTGCTAGACCCCTGTACGAACATTTGTTTCATGTATAGATGATTCGGCGTGGTTCCTCAAGGTTTGGATGTGTTTTCCCCGGTTGTTTTTGGTCGGTTGGCCTATTTGGTGCCTTGGGGGCTTTCGGCTGAGATCGGTGCGACCGGTGTGTCTCACCGGTCGACCGGTGTAGAGCCACTTAGTGAAAGTTGCTCGGTTTCACCGGTAGGGGACCGGTCCGGCCGGTGGTGCTCACCGGTCTGACCGGTGTGGGTCTGTAGACTCGAGGTTTGGTGTTCCGCTGCGTTCTCGGGTCGGAAGGGTGTGTGTGTTGGTTCCTAGGTCCAGTGGCACTCCAGTGGCTACGTGGGCTTGGCCAACTTGGGTAGTGAGTCGGAGACGTGTGTTGGAAGCTGTGTTCATCTTGTAGGAGTTTCCATCTCCTTCGAGAAGAATTTTTATCGGCTCCCATTCACTCACCCCCTCTCTGGTTCGCCGTATCGGTCCTTCAGTTTTAATGCATATGTCGATCCTCTGTATGAACTCCAAGTGATTTACCGGGCGTTAACCCAACAACCAACGACAGAATGATACTCTACTATTGTTTAATGACCAAAGTAGATTGGTTTTAGGCGATAGTACGGTATTTTTCTGTGCGGCTTGTCACACTTGGTATCAGAGCCATTATATGCACCAGAGATTAATTAATAACCTTAATCACTGGTTTTTGAATAAAATTTTCCAAGATTGTTTGATATTCCAAAACATGTTGGCCCGTTAAGGATAAACTAGACCGAGATGCCCTAGAGAGAATTTTTGGGTTCTTTCAGGTGGCTTATTAACCTATGGTTGATTTTGCTAAGTTCCAGCACATTTTATTTCTGTTAGACTTACTTTCTTGCACAACCAAACTAGATGAGCCACGTGTGTTATACGTGTGTTGTACCGCATCACGGGAATTGCGAGGGTTGATGGAGTGATCCATTCCATGGATCCCATCTTCGCGTCTGGTCATGAGTTATGATGTCGCCACGTGTTTCATACATGTGTATTCCGCATGTCGAATATGCGAGGCAAGGATACACTCCATTCAACGGAAGGTGTCCGAGGTCGGACGCTGCCCATGCAGCGGCTTAACGCATGGGTGTCGTTTCTATAGTGAACGGTAATGTATGTGGACGCTTTCATGAGTGCTTGGCATGGAAGGTTCGTTGTGCTTTGTGATTTTCACGGGTACACTAACCTCGTTTTGTAAGTCGCTAAGTGAGCATCGACTAGTTCTCGAGTAGTATTATAGGGTGAAACGTGTATGTGCCTTGCCACCGGCACTAACTTCGAGTTTGGCTTGATTGCCTTTTGAGGACGTATAGGACGTCTTGCATCATGTTAAAAATCGCGAAAAGATAAAAGTGGAACCCATATTGTTTTTGTGCTCCCTAAGGTAATATATTGCTAGTATGTTTTGTCCTGTTTAGCCGCTCAAGGGTAGGTGTGTTGTTGTTCATACACCATTTAGGGTTGTTTCTTATATTGTTATCCCCGATCCAAGAATCTTCTGACCTAGATGATCGGTACCAAAGTTGCTCCCTGTCCAATCTAATCGGGTTTCTGCTTGCCGGAATCCACGGTCCTAGTTATGGCCTACCGCGAGTTGTGCTCAAGTTTGTGAACCCAACATGAAATCTTGCTTAGTTAAGCACCTTCCTGATCATCTGAGCTCAACCTCACATACCCAAACATGTGTCTTATAACCTTGCTGGGTGCTACCAAATTTGAGAAATTTTGGAACTCTGGTTTAAGTTATGAATTTTTGTTCACAACTGCCAGAACCATGCCAAGTTGTATGTTTGTGCCAATGGCTACTCCATTTCTTAATCACATACCTTTTAATCGTGGATCAAGTATCCTTGTACACTCACCACCGCCTGGTTCTCACTTTTGTCGTTATGTCCAGATGGACAACGCTGGATCTGTGTCGGCTGATGTGGAAACATGGACTCTCGTGAACTACCTCGGGGAGGGTGGATTTCCTGCACTCTTGTGGGACACCCTGAAGGACTTTGGGTATACTACTTACCCAAAGTACTCGACACGTGAGATCATGACCACATGCCAACTCCTTCGTTGTGAAGTAACGGTAAAGATTTCCGTGTGTCCGACCAATCCTGCTTGGGAAGAGTGGGAGTGTAAGGCACAAGGGCGAAACTTGATTGACGCGGTGCAGAAGGCTGCTCTTGAAGCGCTCAAAACTTTCTGTGGGAAGCACCCTGACGAGGTAGACGGCTGCGGCAAAAGTAATTCCTGTACCTGAGCGACACACCGTACTTTGTGTCGAACGTGAAGCCTTCTTTCCAGCTCAGGGCAGCTCCCACTACAGTCCCGATCTCGTCACCTCAGTTCGTTTCTCTGAAGCCATGTATGACACCTACCGACGCATGGTGGCAGAAAGTGTATTCCATAGACACCAAATCTATAGGTACCGAGCTAAAGAAATGGACTATACGCCTCAAGTATTGAAGGAAGCCCGAGACATGTTAGCTACTCTCAAGAAGGAAATACGCAAGGATAAGGCAAAGATACAAGAATTAAGTGAAATCATACACGAGCAGAACTTCCTGTTGCAGCATAATGATCAGTATATGCTTGAACTAGAGAATCAACTGGAAGTTGTAGCAGGTCTACCCCCAGAACCTGTCATTCCTGGACCAGCAGAAGAAGAAGATGCCGAGGACATCCAAGGAGAGTCCGGAGTAGAGTCTGAACCCGAGTCACCATAGTCCTTCAGCATGGAAGATCCAACCCTAGAAAGTGTTATGTCGGAAATAAAATTTTGAGTCGAACGAGTGTAGTATTTGTAAGGGACCCTCGGGTACATTAACTGCGTTTGGTTAGTGAATCTCAAACTCGTTCAAAAAGTTCGTGCCAATCAAAGATCCAATCGATTCTTCAATCCTGACTTATTCTTTTTTTGGTCTTGCTCACAACTTTGTGAATTAAAATAAATGTCACTTTTTGAGTATGCATTGCATAGCATATGCATTTGGGAAGCTTGGGTATACTAACGTGCATTCGCATGAAAACTCCGTGCTTATACCCTATCTCTCTCTTTGGTGATGTTGTTGTTCCATAACTAATGGTGCCGCAACGGAACCTAGGGCATCGTGTGTGCTGCAGCCACATGACTGCCACTAGGAGTGCGCTAGGTATCTTGATTGTGGGAAAGCGACTTGCCGCACAGATCCTCTCTCTTCCTATGATTGCCCTCGCAATCACTAACTCCTCATATGGGTAACTGGATCATTCTAACATGCATCATAAACACCACACCGCACGAGCATGTGCATAGTGTCTTCACATGCATGTGCATCACATCAACTTTTTAAAATCATTGCACATCAAAATAATGAGTTGTCAACACCTCAAATTCACAAGTTAAGTAAAGGTGTGAGCAGAAATGTTTTGAATTTTCCACACAAAATTGTCTTTCGTACAAGAAATTACGGAACTCTTTTACTAGCCCTCCTTTTCTTCGCAAAGGTCTTTTGATAATCCCCGTCAACTTGATTCCTTGCCGCCAATCTAGACGACCTTTTAACAATCAACTCTTTTCCAATCAGATAAGCAATAGAAGTAGAAGTTTTCCTGAGCAGTCAAGGTTCTCGAAAAGTCCATGTGGAAAGGTCATCCATCGCTTATCCCTTCTTAATCCGTACTCATAACCTCCAAATCATCGGAATCGAGCAAGGAAGTAAACCCAGGATCGATTGATGCTTTTGTTGAGTTTCTCTTAACTGCAATCGCGAGCTTAGGATGCTAATACACTGAGCTCTCCTTGTTCTTCTCCCCATCACGGTCGATTCTTTGGACCGTTGGACCCATTCCTTTCAGTGTCACGACCGTACGACGCCGTGACGCCATTCCGCCATCTTCTTCTGCAACCGTGCTCACGTCGCCGAGGCCTCACGGGTTGACCATTGTCGAGCTCCGTGTTGTCCACACCAGATACTCGGCTGGTAAAATGACCGTTGCAGCCTCGCAGCGGCCATAAAAGGGAAGCCCTTTACCCAGAACCGCCGATACGAAATCCCCATGTCCGTCCGAGCTTGGTATCACCACCGCTCTTGTCCTCCCTCCAGCTAGTCTTGGTCACCCCGCCACTAGCCCATCTCTCCCATCTGTTTTGTTCCTTACCGAGCAAGTTGCCCTCGGTCTTTGTCCACGACATCAAGAAGAAGCTCGGAAGTAGGCCGGAAGAAGGACTCAAGCCAAGCTGACACCCATGACTCAATCCTTGGAAGAGTTCGAGTCGCTTCACTGGACACTGGTAGGGATGTATCTCTGTATCGTAGGCGGAATCTGTCTGCTATTAGCTGTACATGTGCACATTCAACGCCCGCTTCCTCATGAACGGCGATGAGGTAGTAGGGAGTGCACCTTGTATCTTTTGTTCCATCTGAATTCCCGATATTGGGAAGTGTAAGCGGAGATACCTTTCTCCCTTTGTAACTCCTTGTCCTGATGGAAGGAATCACTTCCTCTTGTAATTTCGAATCTTGGGACGAGATTCTTCTTAAGGGGGGTAGGCTGTGACGACCCAGGTTAATAATTAGTGTTATTGACGCTAATGACCGAATCAGCCCAACTCAACCGGCTGACTTTGGTCAAACCAAGGTCAACCTGGGTCATCACCTCGAAAACCTCGCCAGCAAACCCTATTGAACCCCTTCACCAAGTCAACACACCCTTGTGGTCGACCCTTGGTCAAAGACACGGTCGAACCCCTCTTGAACCCTGACGTCGGTGAATTTCTTCCGGAACTTTTGCTGCGTTCTCCAAATTTCACCTAAACACTTCAAAATCTACTTTTATGAAAGTTGTCCAGCTTATTGAGGGACACAACTTTCGTGTAGAATGGCATTTCAAAATTTGAGCGCAAAAGGGTGGAAAACTTGGTCAACTGGCAGTACCTCCTGTTCACCGAGACCTGGCGGCATTCAAAGTTGGCAAGCCGTTCCTGCAAAAACCATTGAGAAAAACACATGCAAGCCTTTGTAAAAGTTGTAGAGGGTAGTAAGATCTATAACTTTGGTATTCACTGCTCGGTGCACTTCAGTTCAAATTTTTGGAGTAAATCTTGGTCAACCTAGGCTACACCGCAGCGTGTCGCACTAGAACGTAACGTCGTGCTCGCTCCTGTCCGCCGCGCGCGCCGTACCGCCGCCTCGACGTCCGGGCTCGCCCGCACCTTCCCGAAGCCACCTCCTCCCAAGGCCGGGAGCACTCCGAGGTGCCTTGAAGTTTTCCCATGCCACGTGCTGTGTCGTCCGTCGCCGGTCGGCCACGCCACCATGGACCGCCGGTCCGTTCCCTACCCCTGTACCCACGCGCCTACCAAGGCCGCCACCGTACCACGGCGAGCGGCCGTTGGTCACCTCGACACGATGCAAGCGACCAGCCGTCTATAAAAGCTGGAGCCAGTCCTCGCGAGTGCCGAGCCGCCCAGTGCAACTGCCAGTCTGCCGCCGGACCTTCATGGCCTCCGCCACGGGACCCTCTTCCTATGCCCTCCTCCACGGTCGCACAGCCACTCAACACCTCCGCTAGCCCTACTGAAGCTTCCCGAGCCGCCCATTCCTTTGCCCCGGCCGCGACCCCGCCGGAGCATTGGTGCAACGCGGCTAACACCGGTCGCCGCCGGCGTGCGACCCCGTCGGCACACCCACCGCTCCAAACTCCGACCGAAATCGAGCCAAGGGACCCCTCTAGTCGCCCTCCGCCGCGCCGGCCGGTCCCGGCCGCCGGCTCACCGGAATTTGGCCGGACCGCCGGCGGCCGGTGCTAGGGGACTACATTGCAAGCCCCCAATTCTTTTCGGGATCTAAACCGTGAACCGAGGGTATATTTGTGAGGAATCAAAGGATCCAGGGGCCTGCTCGTAAGTTGTTTCTTGAATAGTGTTACAACTTTTGCTGAAAATTGTAAAATCTCTAGAAAATCGTAGCAAAATCAGAAAAATGCAAACCCAATTTTGTTGGATTCGTTGTGAAAACTCGTACAACTTTTGTTATTCTTGCCTGAGCTGTTTCCTGATATGTTTGGCATGAATAATAGAAATGTGAAAACCCTAGATCTGCAATATCTCAAAAATCCATAAATCCTCTATAGCTAATTTTTGGATATGTTGTGTGTTAGGCCATGGCTAGATGCTGAGCCAAAAATTGCACAAAGTTATGTTGTAATTCTCTTTATAAAAATTGTTTTCTATTTATTCAGAATCTGTCCAAATGCTTTTTGTAGCTAAAAATAATTATATTTTTGCAACCAACTTCTGCATGTTGTCTTTTGATGTCAAAATTCACCATTGGTGAATTAATCACAATTTTGTACTTCCTAGAGATATTTATTCTTGCACTATGCTTAATTTTCTTTGTAAATGCATAACTCAAGATTCATAATAGTTCTAGGTGTATATGCTACATCCCTAGGTTAGTTTTGGACCATATAACATGTGTGAGAAAGTTTGGATCATTTTCATGAGTATTTATTTTTGTGTGCATTTACCTTGTTCTTCTAGCTAGCTTTTGTTATTTTCAAAAATAATTAATTTCTTAGCTATCCTAAGCATGCATGTATGTCCAATTGCTTGTTATAGGTGATTAGTGCCTAATACACACTTCCACTGAATTTTAATTAATTAATTTATGAATAAAAGCTATTGGAGCAATTTAAGGCTTAATAGTATTTAAATGGGAAAAATCACCAAACCACTTTTTACGACTTTGCGTGTGATGAAAATCATTTTAAAAAGATAAATACCAACCCATTGCTGTTTGTGAAGTTAAATTAAATTATTTACATAGATATGTACACAGTCACTATCAGAAAGAATAATTAATAAAGATCTGCATATTGTTCCTTTTTGGAAGAGTATGTTGAATGTTTTTCTTATCTAGGTGAATGTGTCCAAACCAATGCACCCCATGGTTGTCATTTATTGTTTGTAGTTAATTAAATTACAAATCGACAGATACACCTTGCATTTGCATCTTCGTGTAGATCTTTCCGACAGTAGGCGTACGCTTGTGCTGAAAGCAGGAGATGAAGGTGCTGACAAAGAGCTGCAATACGTGAACGTAGCTCAAGACCTGGAACCAAGTCCAGAACGGCCCAAGGCCAACCTTGCCAGCAAAGGCAGGCCCCAGAACATTAACCCCGTCGTTCAAAACTATGCAATTATGTTTCACTATGATTGTGCATTTACGTTTCAGGAGTTGAATTGAAAACCCTAGATGCATGATCTCTAGGTACCTATGCTCTAGTGCTAGGATGCTAGGTCGATAGCTGCTATGGTACAGGACCCGATAGAAGTCGAGTGATGTTCGTCACTCACGAGAATAGGTTCTTATGTTGGAATCATAAGATCTTTATAAATGGATTGCTCATGTGGTAAGAGCATGGGATTTGGGCTCCGGTCTAGTGGCTTTCGTGGGCTAAGCTTTTGAACGTACTAAGCACTTGTCGGGAATGGGACCGGTAAGCCTAGTACCCTAAAAAGACGGTGTGGGAACTTACTATTACTACTCCTGAGGAATCACCTAACCGGCTAGCTACCGGGAAGGGGGGGGTGCATGTGTGAGACTGGATGCCTCGCGAGGTGTGCCAGTTAACCTTGTACCCAGGACTGTAAGATTTGATCCCAACCCGAGGACTTTTGGGGACCGCCTGGATGGTTGTGCTCGCGGGGGCATCCTACCGTGTGTTTAGGTTTACCTTGCAAGGTTTAAATCAATCGATTGTCGGCCTCTCACCATTATCCGAGACTGCTTAATCAACTGCCCATGGTATCCCGTAATGATGGAAGTGATGAACAATGTTGCATGAAATAATTGCTTGTCCAAACTCTTGATTGAATTAGTTGGCGCACTTAGAAATGGTAATCAACTAGAACTGGTGCTAAAATCTTGAAAGTAAGGACCTACTCTTCTTGGCTGTTCAGCAAAAGAAACTCCACTGACCAAAAGCCTTTCATGTCTAGAGTTTGGTGATGTAGTTATCACCTGACGGTTAAGTCTTGCTGAGTATTAGTATACTTAGCCTTGCTTTAAAACGGTTGTGCAGGTGTTGTTGACAGGGTGGATGATGACAAGTGATGACATCACAAATGGCCTCCTGTGATGTTTACTGTTGCGCTAGTTTAATTCTTTTCCGCTAGTTTTTTGAACTCTGAACCATCACTCCATGTCATGAACAATGGTTTGTAATAGATCGTTTTTAACTAGTGGTGTACTCTGGACTCGTCGTCGCGTGAGTTTTAATGCATATGTCAATCCTCTGTATGAACTCCAAGTGATTTACCTGGCGTTAACCCGGCAACCAATGACAGGACGATACTCTACTATTGTTTAATGACCAAAGTAGATTGGTTTTAGGCGATAGTACAGTATTTTTCTGGGCGGGTTGTCACAGTTGCATGATATGTACGACTAGGAGCCGACAAGAAAAAGCTTATTTACGAGTCACCATCACCTGTGGGTTGAACCATACCTTTTTCGAGTATGCTCTGACGGGTTACTCAGGAGGTGTGTACCGGCAGAAGAAGGAATGAAGATAATTGAGAAGTGCCACTCATCAACATATGGAGGTCATTATGGAGCTTTCCGCACACATGCAAAGATCTGGCAAAGCGGATTTTTCTGACGAACCGTGTATCAAGACACAAAAGATTTCGTACGAAGGTGCAACTCCTGTCACAGGCACGAAAACATCAATTCCAGAAATGCCATGCCACTAACAACCAACCTTTAGATCAAGCTCTTTGATGTCTGGGAATTGACCACATGGGACCATTCCCAAAATCCGGAAAATTCGAGTACATCTTAGTTGTAGTTGACTATGTCTCCAAACGGGTTGAAGCCCTACCATGCAGATCTGCTGACCACAAAAGCTCAATAAGAATGTTTGAAGAGACAATATTTCTGAGATTCGGTACGCCAAGGTTAGTGATAAGTGATGGAGGATGCCATTTCATTGACAAGCACTTCGAGAAATACCTCATGAACCATGGGATCCAGCACAATGTCGCTACTCCTTACCATCCGCAAACAAGTGGTTAAGAAGAGACGTCCAATAAGCAGATCAAGAACATTCTACAGAAGACGGTGGACCAAATGGGTAGACGCAAAGCTGAAGGAAGGTCCGGACCTGTCGGTGTATCCTCTTGATCTTCTATCTTTGGGATCAACTCCATTGGAGCCTGATCCTGAGACCTTGTGGAAAGATCGACTTCTTATTCAAGTGAGTAACATTGTTTTTATTGTTCTTACAGTTCATAACTCTTTGAGTACTTTAATTTATGTCGCTCTTGAGTTAAAGTTGCATGTTTAGTGTAAGCGTGGTGCTTAGACTATTTAGATTATGAATGCCTTCTATATTATGGATCATGTGGTAGAAGCGGGAAGTGACCTTGTTCCCGTCTGTCCTTTGCAGTCCACCTCCCGTCTTTAGAAACCGTAGGACGCCCCCATAGATTCTCGGGAGGTTCCCTTTCCTAAGTGCACCTTCAGACAATCATCCCATAAGAACAATATAGACTTAGCTTGTGAGAATAAGAACCAGATATCCTTAATTTTCCTTATCTCTCTTTTCTGTCAAGTCCTTGATATCTACTCAGTGATTATTTATATACCTCAGATACTCTCTTTACCATTCTCCTTGTGGATTCGATATTTAAAACCCTCTCCCAGGTGGAATGCTCACTGGTATCTGTGCGCTTGCGGATTGTGCATCATAATACTTTTGTAGGCTTAACAAATAACAACAATCACCATAAGGAGGAGGACACCGAGGCCTTGCGAGGACGGCTATGGTTGATTTCCATCGAATGCATCTACCACGTTCAATGGTACAATGCTTAGCATCTTGATGGAGTAGATTCATCATTTGTTCATGGAGTTGCAATGGATCTTGATACATAGTCACCAACTCTTGTTTAAATCGTAATCTAGTGTTCCTTTGTTGATGATGATTAATGCTAAAGGTTTGGCCACCATGCTTTTCGGGTCACTCCAGTGGATCGCTTCAACATAACATGATCATCAATAGGTTTAGCACAGATTACCTTCACATAGTGATAGTACGAGGGGAGGAAAAATGCTAAACTATGGTCACATGTTTAGATAGATTAGATTGGTTTTATCATGTTTTGGTGAATACGTCTTCAAGTACCCGAGACTCCATACGCAAATGTTCTCCTTAACTTGTGTATCTCACGTCTCTCATTTAGCATAGATTACATTGGTCTTGACTTGTGTTAATTCATAGATTAGATTGTCTTTAGTTCATAAATTAATATTTTATCCAAAGGTTTGCATCTACTAGATTAGTGCTACATCAAACGCTAGTGATTCTCTTGCTCCGCGAACTGACAAGAACCTAGGGAATCACCCTATGGTGAAAATGGCCTGTGGTCCGTACTCTTGCAGATCGAAGTTCGTTATGCATCTCAACCATCAACAGATCGGCTCACCCGGTCAGACCGGACCCTCGGGCTGGTCAGACCGCCCCTCGGGGAGCAATCCCGCTTTGGCCACCATTTCTTCTAAAACTATTGATGACGAAGTGGATGATTGGAGAAAGCCTCTGACTGAATATTTGCAGACTCCTAAAGGTACAACTGACAGACAAGTCTGATGGTGGACACTTAAATTTATTTTGGATAATGGTGAGTTATATCGTCGGACGACAGATGACCTACTTCTAATGTGTTTAGGTCCTGATCAATCAAGATTGGCTATGGAAGAGGTTCACGAAGGAGTTTGCGGTAATCAATAATCGGCTCCAAAGATGAAGTGGCTCCTTATTCGGAGAGCTTGCTTTTATTGTCCCACTATGATAGCCGATTGCTTTCGGTACTACAAAGGGTGTGAAGAATGTCAAAAGCACGGGGATGTTCAGCTAGTGCCTGCTGTGTTAATGTATCTGATTATCAAGCCTTGGCCTTTTAAAGGTTAGGGATTGGATTTCATTGGCAACATCCATCCTCCGTCGTCAAAAGGACATTGCTTTGTGATTGCGGGTACTGATTATTTTACTAAGTGGACTGAAGCAATTTCTCTCAAAAGCATGACACACAAGGAGGCAATTGGGTTTATTACGAAGCATATGATACATAGGTTTGGTATTCTGCAGACTTTAACTACAGATCAAGGTACTTCATTCGTGGCTAAAGAGGTGCGTGATTTTGTTAATTCCTAGGGTATTAAGTTGCTCAATTCATGTCCATATTATGCTAAAGCTAATGGTCAAGCCGAGTCGAGCAATAAAACTTTAATAAGGCTCATGAAGAAGAAGATAGAAGATAACCCTAAAAGATGGCATGAAGTATTATCTGAGGCTTCATGGGCTCATCGTATTTCTAGACATGGTGCTACTAAGGTTACTCCTTTTGAGTTTGTGTATGATCAAGAGGTTGTTTTGCCTGTTGAGGTGGATCTAGGCGCATATGGACTTGCAAAGAAAAATGATCTTAATGTTGATACATATTTTGCTTTGATGATGGATAATGTTGATGAAGTGACTGTCAAGCGATTGGAGGCTTTGGAAGCTATTGAGAAGGACAAAAGGTGAGTTGCTAGAGCATACAACAAGAAGGTAAAAGCTAAATCTTTTCAAGTAGGGGATTTGGTTTGGAAGACTATTCTACCTATAGGATCCAAGAGCAATAAGTTTGGTAAATGGTCTCCGAGTTGGGAAGGTCCATACAAGATTGTGAGAGTCTGCTCAAGATATATGGTGGAACCATTGCAAGGAGAGCAGCTGACCAGGGCGCTTAGTGGAAGATACTTGAAGAAGTTCTACCCAAGTGTGTGGCAAGATTCTTGAAGGTACATGGTCGGTTTCTATGAAAATCTCCCTTAGCATAAAGATGGCTTACAACAGGTGCTATGTCATCCTTAGATTTATTTTCTAGCATGCAAGCTTTACTAAAAAATAGGGGGCATGTGTTGACACCCAAAATTGGAAAGAGTTGGGTCAGGCTAGACAGGTCCGTCAGATTGGGTCCCAGGGCGGTCTGATCGGGGTGTCCTGTAGCCGATCCGGCACGAGGCTGCCAGGCGATCTAACTGCCCCCAGGGGCGGTCAGATCGGGTCACCCCTATTCTGAGTAGAATTAGGAGTTTTGGCTTGATTCTGAGATGTAAAGTGTTCCTTGCAGAGCAAGACCTCCCACCCTATAAATATAATGGGTCGTGGCCGATTGAGAGCTAACATCCAATCGAACTTATCAATTTTATTATTTTTCTCCAAACCCTAGCTTTTCCAACCCCAATTGCTCTCCTCCTTCGGCTCTACGGCCGTTGAGGAAGTTCTGAGTGACCTACCCATCTTAGGATAACCCTAGGTGTACTATTCCCAACGGGGTCCCTCCTTGAGCAGCGAACTTAGGTTTTCGACGACGTTCCTGTCCAAGGTGGTTAGACTGCCCCCAGGCGGTTAGATCAGTCCGTGTTGGTAGCTTTGACAAGTGGATTTCCGACGACCACGCGATCTAGCGCACTCGTGTGTTTTCGACCAGAAAAGCATTAACACACACCTATCAGCACAAAAGGCATTAGCAGAGGATTTTTCTTGCATCCCCTTCCCTCCAATCACAAGTACATAAAACCTTGTTGGACCAGTGAAAATATAAAAATAATAAAAAGGGGAAATTTAACTACTCCCTCCGTATAGGATTTAGATGTCATTCATGTTGAGAGACAAAAGAGAATGTAATGTAATGGAATGAGTCAAATGATTGATTGATTCACTAGTAGAAAACCTCACATCCATGACCATTTCCCCATGACCATTTATGTATTGGTCATAGAAGTGTAGTCTTCAATGACGATTTACATAATTTGGTCACAGATGAGGTGTTACGCCGCCAGGCCACTAAGGAATAATGACGAATAGGAAAAAATGGTCACAGAATAATAATCCTATTGGTCACAGTTCAATATTTCCGCTTCTGAACATGTGAAATCAACGACCAAACGAGAAAAATGATCACAAAACAATTAGAATAAAAAAGAACAAATCTAGAACCACATGGGCCACGTGAAGGTGTGAGTCTGACATGTGGGTCCCACAGCCACGTGGCCATGCGGACCCACAGCCGCACGGCCACGTGGGTCCCACATGACGTGGACCCCGTGCCCTTCCCACTTCCACGTGGGTACCACCGGTCCCACTTGCGATCCCACCATGTGGACCCCACCACCACCACACCGACTCCCACATGCACAGCCACACGGCCACTCAGACCCACAGTCACGTGGCCAACAGGGTCCCACCACCAAGTGGCATCGTGGGTCCCACGTGACGTGGACCCCGCTCCCTTCCCACTGCCACGTGGGTACCGCCGGTCCCACATGCGGTCCCACCATGTAGACTCCACTACCGCCATATTCGACTGCCACATGGCCACGTGGGACCCGTCGCCATGTGGGTCCAACGTAACGTGGACTCTGAAGTTTTTTTTGTATTTGTTAAAATCTAAAAATTTGTGCCGCCAGGTCAGTACTAAGCTCAACCGGGAGCTGGCACAGAGTGGTGAGGCATGGTAGGCAGGGTATACAAGTGAGTTAGAGACACCCTCCTGGCTCACGTTTTTAAGTTGTGCGGCGGATCCTTGAGTAGGCAAGGTGGGACAATGTTTTAGAGTGGAAGGCGAATCCACACCTGCCTGGCCTTTCTCCCCCGCAGCCCGCTCGGCCAGCTCGGCCCACCGGTGGCCACCTAGGGCGGTGCGCGAGCGGGAGAAGGTAGTCTGGGCCGGTGGAGGCGGGCCGGCTGGGGGTTATGGGCTTCTTTCTCTTTTCCTTTTCTTCTTTTCTTTCCTTTCTAGTTTCTTTATTTTGTAAACATTTGAATTAAAATTTCATTTACAATTTTGATTTTTCCACTCTTTCTTTCTTTTTGAATTTGATTTACAAATTCAATTTTTAAAACTAGTACGTGGAAGTTTAGGGCAAGAAAGGATGGTGAGCATGATAATTTTAGGCCGATACTTTTTCCTAATTTTTTCTAAAATCTCCCGTGCCAACTTTTCTAAAAAAAATTATATTTGTTAAATACAAATAAATTTTGCCGCCCAGCCGTCCGAAGCCAGGCCAGCCTGGTCATGCTCAACCATTCCGAGATCAAAGACATAGCCGGCCTGGCCCAAACAACCGAGAGGCAGAGAGCGGTGAGGCAGAGTAGTGAGTGATCATGTGAGTTTGAGAACCGCTGTATCGCTCAGGCTTTTAAGTCGTGCGTGCCTTCCGTGAGTAGGCGAGGTGGGACTATGTAGTTGTGCGCGCCTAGGTGAGAGGAGCGAGGCACTGAGAAGTGTCGGCCCAACAACAACACCGCGGGAGCGCCCGACCCACTCGCTCAGAAGTAGAGCCAGGCGGCCTAGTTGGGTGGGCGCGGCCCAGCGCGGGAGCAGAGCAGAGCGGTGGCGGCGGCGTTCATCTCCCCTGCCCTCGAGTTACTGTAGCAGTACCCCCCCTTGAAACTTCTTCACCGAATTACTCCAGATGTTTACATAAAAGATAAAAATCTATAAAAAGCAAAGTTGCTCACTTTGGCATGCTCTCCAACTTTGGTATTCAAAACATTTTCAAATTTGGTCTAGTTTTTGAAATTTGAATTGAGGAAATTTTGGGGTTTATAGGGATTCAAAATTACTTTGAAGTTTGCATAAAAACTTTTTAAAACTCAAAATACCAAATTTGTTCATCTTTGATAGATCTACAAAGTTGCTTTTGAAACCATATCCAAATTCTTGATAGTTTTTGATAAATTGAAAACGGGGTAAAATATGTATAGGAAATTAGGGTTTTCGGAAATCTTAAACACATGAAATATCACCCTTTTGCAAGTATTGTATTGCTCTCAAACTTTTTCTCAGGCTTCCAAATACCTTTTGTGAAGCAACCACCAAGTTTGAGATTTTTTGGAATTCGTTTGGTACTTTTTTCAGATTAATTGAATTTCCACGCGACTTCGCTCGGTAATTCTGTGTTGAACTAGGCCCACCCTCGGAAAGATCAGAAATGGCGCCAAACTTCGCCACAAGGTCCCTTGTGTCCTAGGAAAAAAATACATGTGGAGGTCGCTGCATAATTATAGAGTTTTCATTGTATAATTCACCATATTTTGTCTCACACAACACGAAAAAAATTATAAAAATGAAAATAATTGTCCAAAAAATGTAAGTTCTTGTGAGGGACCGTATTTTTGCTACAAATGACTACCAAAAAAATCTCAAGTCATTTCAAAAAAGTTGAGTGCTATGTAGTCCAAATATAACAAGTCACTCACATAGTTCCTTAAACTATGTGAGTGGCTTGTTATATTTGAACTACATAATATCACCACTTCCTCAAATGGAAATTTGACCTACACAAAGTTTGTTAGTCTCGACAAGTTATAAAACTTTTGTGTTCAAAAGATTTTCATCCAAGTTCATTTCGTGTTTCGTTTGACTAAGTTTCGACCGAGTCAAACTTGGATTTTAAAATTTGAATTGCTCATGTTTTGTTGCATGAAGAAATGATTGAATCCAACACCATAACTTGATAAATCATGATTTTAAAAATTCTTGGGAAGAAGAATCACCTCATTTCGAGTTCGTATGAGGGAGAACGACTAGTTACAAGTTTTAATCCTTGGAAAAAAATCGATCAGTTCATTCCAGTTCGTCAAGTGTTCATGAAGAAGGACTGATTTCTCTTTTTTTTCCTCGAATTAAAAATTGTAACTAGTCTTTCTCCCTCATATGAACTCCAAATGAGGTGATTTTTTATCCTAAAGTTTTATAAAATCATTCTTTATCTAAAGTTACCTAGTTTTGAGTTTCAAATTTTCGGTTAAATGATGTCAAATTTTGAATTCCAAATTCAAATTATATGTCAATTTGTAGAATTTTCTAGCTTATTTACATATTATTATAACTCTCATGGTGGTGACAGCTTGTGGCGGCCTCGGTTGTCTTGGCGCAGCCTTAGCACTAGGTCGCCCTTGTTGAAGTCTCGGCGCCAGATTTTCTGAGCTTGCTACCGCCTTAGTGTCTGCTGGTATCTTGTGAGGACCATGTGTGGTTCGAGGACCTATGGATGGTCGCTTCCTTGTGTCATGAGTGATTGACAACGTTGTGTGGACTGATTCTTGGCTAAGTATTGCAGGTGCAGGTTGCGGCTTGACTCATGTTGGTGCAGGTGAAGAACAAGCGCGAAAGGTCGTTGCCGGTGAGGCCTCCAGGTGTGGAGAAGACAAGTAGGCTTCGTTCGAGGGACCCGGTGGCCAGCGGGGTCAAGTGCGAGCCGCATTGTGGCATGAACAGCAAGATGAAGTCATGGACGGTTTCTTGGTTGAGCCTCAAAACCAAGGTCGAGCCGGGACTATGTGGGAGACGAGTCATGAGTGGCGATTGGCAAAGGCTACACCGAGTTCGCGGGGCTTCCGGTGGTTCACCAGAAAACCACTGGGTTCCTTGGTTGATCCACAAAGCCGAGACCGAAGAACCGAAGACGGAGCTGCAGCAGTGCCAGACCGGTCTGACCGGTGGGTCTGACCGGTCGGACCGGTGGGTACCGGTCTGACCGGTGAGGAGCACCGGTTTGACCGGTGTGTGACAACGCAGTCCGGAATCTTCGAAGCGGAGGACACGTGTCGGGATCGCAAGTCTTGCGTCGAGGCTAAGCAGGTTGCGGTCGCCGGGCATCTGTCCGATGGAGAAAGCTTGAAGACTCCCAAAACCGCCCTTGAGGGGCTTGTATCCCTAGTTATTGGGAAAGGGTATTTTAGACTTTCGGTTGCCTCCATATAACCCATGAGGTGAGAGGATGGCAGCCAAGCTCTTGGTACCCTAGTTCATTTGCTTTCCTATTTTTCCCTTCCTATTTTCTTAGGATTTCCATAGGACTAGCCTGAGAGCTTCATGGTGAGATCTTGTGAGAGGGTTGGATGATTGAGCGGCAAGCTAGACCTTGTATGAACCTTTGTGGCATGTTTAGATGATTCGGCGTGGTTCCTCAAGGCCTTGTTGTGTTGTTCCCGGTTGTTCTTGGTGGTGATTTTCGGAGCCCTTTCTTGGTGTTTTTCTTGGGTTGTTTTCGGGACCTTTCTCTTGGGGATTTGATGGTGGAAATTTGTGGGAACCCTTCGTGGTTCTTTGGGCTGCGATTCCCCTCCCAAATCTGTGAGTAAAGGGGCTCGATTTTGGGGTTTTCCGAGTTCTAGGGTTAGAGGTGTTCTTGGTGGGATTTCTTCGATTCCTTCTTTTTGGACAAGTTTTGGTGGGATTAAACTTGGCTATGGACTCCTCATGAGGTGTTCCTATTATCCCCAAAGTCTTGTTCAAGTCCGTGGAGCGATTCGGGAGATCAAATTTTGGATTTGGGGGAGTTGACCCACGGGTGCTATTCATCCCGAGCTGCCCAGGCTACACCGGTCTGACCGGTGCTCTTGACCGGTTTGACCGGTGCAACCCTTGGTGGGTTTTTGCTCGGGTGAACGTCTGGGTGAGTTTGTTGTTGTCCTGCGTTGGGGTTGTTTCGAGTTTGGGTCAGTTTGGAGGTCGGTTGGCCTGTTTGGCGATTTGGGGGCTTTCAGGCTTAGACCGGTCTGACCGGTGTGTCGCACCGGCCTGACCGGTGTGGAGTCACTTAGTGGAAGTCGCCAAGTTTCACCAGCAGGGACCGGTCTAACCGGTGGTGCTCACCGGTTTGACCGGTGTTGCTCAGTGGACTAGAGGTTTGGTGTTCCGCTGCGTTCTCGGGTCGGAAGGTTCTGTGTTGGTTCCTAGGTCCAGTGGCACTCTAGTGGCTACGTGGGCTTGGCCAACTTGGGTAGTAAGTCAAAGACGTGTGTTGGAAGCCGTGTTCATCTTGTTGGAGTTTCCATCTCCTTCGAGAAAAATTTTTATCGGCTCCCATTCACTCCCCCCCTCTCTGGTTCGCCGTATCGGTCCTTCAAGTGGTATCAGAGCTGGTTCGGGTCTTTGTTGACTCTAACCAGTCTAAGATCCAAGGATGGCGTACCAGGAACGAGGTTCGGGTCCTCCACACTTCGATGACAAGAACTACCAGATGTGGAGTAAGCGGATGGCTGCGTTTCTCAGAGGAAACGGTCAGATCCTTTGGGATGTCACGGTGGACACAGGCTTTGTCCAGCCGATGAACTTCCTTGCTCCTGGATCGAGGGACATGTTCGACGCCAACAATAAGACGGTCGACTACTTGTTTCGTGCTTTGTGTCAGTCTAAGTTCGATCGAGTGCACACCGAGCACTTGGCTTGTAGAATCTGGTTGGTGTTGAAGGAGGCTCATGTTGGGAATGCCCAAGTTCAGGCACGGATGTATGCGACCTACCGGAGAGAGTACGAGAACTTCACTCATATCCCCGGTGAGTCCATCGATGCCTTGTTTCAGAGGTTCACGGTGGTTGTGAACAACATGAGGGCCAATGTGGACGTGCTCCTGTACGATGATCATGATAGAGCTATCAAGCTCTTACACTCTTTGGATCGTACGATTTGGGGCGGAAAGTTCGAGGCCATTGTGGAGTCGGAGAAGTATGACACTTTGACGGTGAACGAGCTATTCTCGAAGCTCAAGTCGGCTGAGGTGGATAGGGGCATGACTGCCAAGCTCGAGGGTCCGACTGATCCCCATAGTCTTGCCCTCGTTGGTGGTTCGAAAGGATAGGCTAACACTAACCCATCCACCAGGATATTCTCTTTGTCCTCTTTGATGTCTATGCCAAATGAGTAGTTCGATGTACTTGGAGAGGACGAGCTGGAGCTGCTGACGAGGAGGTTCGAGAGGCTGCCCGAGAACCGGGTGAACATGAGGAGGAACACATGGACATGCTTCCAGTGTGGCAAGCCGGGACACTTCGTCGCCGACTGCCCGGAGAAGGTCGAGAACAAGGATGGCTACAAGCACAAGTCGAGGATGGATGGCAAGTACCGGTCGAGGCATGACCACAAGAGCAAGCACAAGAACAAGCACAAGGACGAGTGATGATCGAGGAAGAAAGAGAGCCGAGGCAAGGCCCGAGCGATGGTTGGAGCGAGCAATGTCGACTCCAGTTCCGCGTACTCCACCTCGAGCTCGAGCAGCAGTGAAGATGAAGGTGATCGTCGCAAAAGTAGGAAGTCATCCAAGAACCTGAGCGCGCTGAGCTGCTTCGCGAGAGACGGCTTCTACACCATGGTGCTGAGCTCCGGTAGCAAGAAGAGCACACAGAGCGACTCGAACGCTGATTCCAACGACGAGGTGCGTGATGAACTTCCCTTCTTGCGCCAGGAGAATGAGAGGCTTGGCTTGTTGCTTGATAACCGTGATGACATGCTTAGAGAGGCCAAGAAAATGAGAAAAGAGCTTAGTGCTTCACTCGAGGATGCTAGGACTAGAGTGGGCCGAGCTAGAAACACGGGTTCTTGATAGCAAGCTTGAGATTGATTCCCTTAAGGCTAGCCTTGTTGTTTCGATGAGGTTGATTGTCCTGATTGCTTCATCTTTCTTGCTGATCTTGCTTTATTCAAGGAGAAGCATGCCTCCAAGTGTGAGGAACTAGATGTGCTTAGGGTTGAAGTGGCTGAGCTTAAATCTAGACCTGCTTTGTTAGGTGCTTGCACTTCTTGCCCTGTTTTGCATGCTAAGATTGATGAGATGCATGCTTACACAGCTTCCCTTGAGTCCAAGCTGAAAGAAGCAATTCCTACATCTTGCTCTACCTGTGATGTATGCTTTGAAGAATTTGGAACTTGTGCATTATGTTGATCGTTTGCAGGATGAGAATGATGAGCTGAGAAAGTTGATGGGTTGGTTGTTTGGTCATGAGCCTCAGTTGAGGATGATGATCGAGACATTTAAGAGGTAGGATGGTGAGGGATTTGGGGCAAACAAGGTTGGTGAGGGAAGTGGAGAGAATATCCCAGAGCCACCAAAAACCCACCACAAAAATGATTTCCCTCCAGAGCCTAACCATATTAGGAACCGACTAGACACAACCCCAGCTCCACCCGTGTTTCTGATGGACCGATTAGGCGACCGAAGAGGGGGGAGTGAATGGGAGCCGATAAAAATTCTTCTCAAGAACTTGGCCTATGCCCCCAAATCACTTCCGAAGAATCTCGCACACACTTTCCAAGATCACGTAGTCACAACGGACCTACTGACCCTAGGAACAAGTTAGATCAAGCCTAAGAACAAAGCGGAAGCAAGCGCCAAACGAACCGAGAGAAAAAGCTAGCGCAAGGCAAGCTGCCGGCGAGAAATTGTCGGTACTACGGCCCCGGTCGGTACTACCGATATGGGCTTCTTGGCACCTAAAAACCGGGTTATCGGTACTACGGCACGGGGTCGGTACTTCCGACTATCGGTACTACCGACCTTGTGTCCGTACTACCGATAAGGACTCTCTGGCGGACTGAAAATCGGGTTATCGGTTCTACCGCACGGTGTCGGTAGTACCCCCCCCCCCCCCAAATCGGCCGCGCGAAACGACCCCAAACTTTCGATCGACGGATCTCCCAAACCACTTGGAGTCTTGAGACGAAATTTGGAGGAGATGTTAAGCACCCCTAGGTGAGATTATATCCCAAAAATTTCGTCTCCAAACCCACCAAAACACCGGGAATCACGGATCACACGAGCTCAAGTTCTACACACGAGTTCATCCAAAGAATCACGAATCTAGGACGATTTGAGGAGTTTGGGGGCAAGAGATTACTGGGAAAAGAGGCACAAGGCACTCATGGATGAATCCCCCAAACAAATCTGAACCAAAACCGTCTAGAAAACGAGAATGAAGACGAGCACGAAAATAGCACAAAAATGACTCCGAAAATCATCACGGGAACCACAACACCGAATCTTCTATACAAATCAGGAAAGATTCACAAGGTCTAGCATGCCGCCCTAGCATCCATCCCTCTCAACAAATCTCTCATGAAGCTCTCATGCTAGCCTAGAAAAATGGAGAAGAAAATAGTCTAGGAAAAAGAGAAAGAGGAAGGGGGAAATGAAACCCTAAGTCACGGAGAGAGAGGCATCCACACACACTCATGGCTTATATATCAGGTCCCGCCGGAGTGGTAAATGACTCGACTACCCCTAACTTAACTACTGGCGATACAACCCACGTAGGGGCATTTAGGTAATGTTTGTGGGTCTTGCCATCGGACGGCCACGCCTTTGCCGCACCCCGCGTCCTCCCGACGCAAGCCATGCGATCCCACCGCGTGTCCTCCGCTTCGAAGCTTCCCGACACGCCTGGATCCCGTCTCCGTCGTGTTGGGCCCTCGGACTTGGTTTTGAGGCCCAAACCAAGAAACCGTCCTCCGATGGTTTTGTAGGCAAACCACCAAACCCCGCGTGCTCGGTTCGGCCTCCCGCCAAACCACTTGACTCGACCGCCACTGTGCACCGGCTCGATTGTCCATGACTTCGTCTTGCTCGTATCGCCACCATGTGGCCCGCACCTAGTCCCGCCGTCCACCGGGTCCCTCGAACCGAGCCTACTTGTCTCTCCATCTCCGGAGGCCCCTCAAGGCTGAAGACCTTTCGCGCCCGTTCTTCACCTGCAACAACACGAACTAGGCCGCAGCCTACACCTGCGCACTAAGCCAAGAGTTAGTCCAACACCCGTTGTCAATCACTCATCACTGAGGAGCGGTCATCCATCGACCACTAGGACGCTCCTGGTCCTAAATCTCCCCTTGATGAGTGCATTGACAACACACAACGCGGAATGAAATTCAGAGAAAGAAAGAAAGAAGAAAGAAAAACAAAGAAGCGCAACTCATGACCAAAACCAAAGAAAGGCAACGAAAGGTCACAAGTCGAGCAAAGCACAAACTCCACACTGAAAACAGCAAGAAAGCTCCCCCTGAACAAATGCAAGCTCCCCCTAAACATGTGGATGCAATCTTCCAAATTTTAGCTCACCTCTTCTGAATTTTCATTAAGCTCACCTCTTCTCCCCCTTGTTGACAATGTATGAATCAAGGTGAAAATGCAGAAATGCAAAACAAAGCATAGAAACATCTACATGAGCTTCTCAAATAGGACAAATCTAGTGTCAAAGGCTAAAATGAGACAAAGATCACACATATGAATCATAGCATAGTCAAAGCATTGCCACAAAGAATATATGAAAATACAAGCATGTGACAAAGCAAAATTTTCAGATTTAAGCAATTTTACCAAAAGAAGGCTCACTTCACATGTAAAAGCCTATCTATGTCACACTTGAGCCACAAACATGCATACCATTCAAAGATCATACAAGGATATCAAATTCTCAGCAAAAGATCATGGCAAAGACCCATAAAGCAAAGCATGTCATGTCAAAGCTCATGAGCCATGTGTCCACTTCGGGGAGACTTCTCCACTGGTGAACATCATGCAACATGTTTTGCACCCATATGTGAAAGATAAGACATTTTAAGCATAGACATGATGGATGGAGCATTTTTCAAGCATTACACACTTCTTTTCAAGATTAATTCATTTCATGGTACATGAAGTGCCTTTGCGGCAAAAAGAAGCTTATGCTCCCCCATGAATGCAACATAGGCTAAACATTCACAATGATATTCGGCCTTTGGCCCAAGTGCAAGAAAAAGGCATCCAAGCACAATCTAAGCATAGAAAGCACATTTAGACCAAAACGTGACATGGATACACTACTACACATGAGTGGAGCACATTTCACCAAAAATTAGTCAAGATTAGCATTTATTTCAAAAGGGGTTATCTCACCACACATATATCTCAAATATTTCAAGAGCATAGCCTCACATCACCATTTCTCCACACATATGACCAATATCTCACAAATAGCCAAAGAAACTCAAATAATGCATATGAAAGAAGCTCATCATCCTAAAATGCAATATGATACAAATGCAACATGATATATGACAAGATGGCTATCCTACCATGGTTTATACATCAAGCAAAACATGTATATACATCAAAGTAAAACATGGTATGATACATATGGTACAAGAAAAACCCCCAAGAATCAACTAGAAAGGGCAACAAACCCCAAGTTCCCCCCGCAAGCGCACAAATGTAGCTTGGTCGAGAGGCTTTGTGAAAATGTCGGCAAGATGATCTTGGGTAGGGACATGGCTCAACACAATGGTTCCTTTTTCCACATTGTCCCTCAAGAAATGATACCTCACTTCTATGTGTTTGGTTACGGGAGTGCGACCTTTGGGTTTTTGGCTATGCTTATGGCAACGGTGCTATCACAAAGAAGTGGGATGCGGGTGCACTCTTCACCAAAGTCTCTCAAGGTGTATGAGATCCACAACGGTGGGAACAACAACTCGCGGGCCGCAACATACTCCGCCTCGGTGGTAGGCCGAGCTACACTAGGCGCTTGCGGGAAGACCATGAAACCAATGAAGACCCAAGAAGCGGCAAGTACCGAAGTAGACTTCCTCTCGACTCGACAACCAGCAAAATCCACATCGGAAAAACCATGAAGAGAAAGAGTCGAGGAGGACGAATACCAAAGGACAAGACCGGGGGCGATCGTAGGTACCGAAGGTCCTCTTGACGGCTGTCGATGTGATGTCCTCGGCGAAGCACGAAAACGAGCGCACGGACACACGCCGGACGCGTATGTACGGCCTCGTCGCCGTCAAGTAGAGGAGGGAGCCGATCATGCTCCCCGTACTCCCGCCGGTCCACTCGGTTCTCCGTCCTCGTCCGCATCCAAAGTAGCCGTACTCCCCATGGGAGTCGACATCGGCTTCACATCTTGCATACGGAACTTCCTCGCATGTCTTTCGTGTACTTGGTCCGGTGCACGAATGTTCCATCCTTCACTTGCTTGATGCGGCCCGAGAAAATACGCAACTCGCCCATCATGCTCATCTCGAACTCCCTGCTCATCTCATCGCAAACTTGGCAACAAGGTTATGTGACGAGCCACCAAAGACAATATCATCCACGTATATCCGAACAATCAACAAGTCATTTCCATGCTTGAGGAGAAACAAGGTCCTATCCACGGTACCCATCACAAACCCTCTCGCTCAACGAAGAAAACCTCTCAATCTCCCATACCAAGCACGGGGCGCTGTTTCAACCCATACGAGCCCTTTTCAACCCGTACACCCCGTGTGGGTACAACTCGCTCTCAAACCCAGGTGGCTGCTTCACATACACCTCCTCCTCTATGACCCCATTCAGAAAGGCACTCTTCACATCCATACGAAACAACTTGAAACCTTTAGCCACGGCAAAGGCTAGAAGGATCCGAATTGCCTCAAGACGGACCACGGGGAGCAAAGGTCTCCTCATAGTCGATCCCCTCCCTTTGACTAAACCCCTGAGCAACAAGTCTGGACTTGTTCCTCACAACCATCCCATTCTCACCCTCTTTGTTCTTCCAAACCCACTTGGTTCCTATATGATGGCAATTTGGAGGTGGTTCAACTAACTCCCACACCTGGTTCCTCTCAAAGTTTTCCAACTCCTCATGCATAGAATTGACCCAGTTTGCATCAGATAAAGCGTGTCCAATGTCCTTGGGCTCAAAAGTGGCAACAAAAGCAGCATGAGCAAAATGAGAGGAATTCCTAGACCTTGACCGTGTAGTGCGTTCGTCGATGTTCCCAATGATCTTCGACAGGGGATGCACTTCTTGAATCCGCCGGGGAGCCTCACGCCTCGAGACTACCTCCCCCTCAACCTCAGCTTCTCTCGCTTTGGTCCTCTTGTCGCACCGTCGTTGTCCATGAAGTAGACAGTCCACGCTCCGTAGTGGTCGTAGGGGAAGTAGTGGGTACACACTCAGCTTCAGGCGCATGGTTCTTTCCATCATCATCTCCGGCTTCATCCTTCTCCTCTTCAAAGAGGTCCTCGGCCATCTCCTCATCACCTGCACATTCAAAGCCAAGAGAGGTACATGGCATTGTCTCATCGAAGGTTACCTCGCAAGTCTCCATGATTTTGTTAGTCTCAAGGTTAAGCACCCTATAGGCTCTAGAGTGGTTAGCATATCCAAAGAAAATACCATCACTAGACCTAGCCTCAAACTTGTTGAGTTTTCCCTTCTTAAGAATAAAGCACTTGCGGCCAAAGACTTGGAAATGACTCACCTTGGGTGCCCGACCATGCATAAGCTCATAACGAGTCTTCTTCTTGAAAGTTCGCAATAAAATCTCGTTGGAAACATGACAAGCCGTATTGACCGCCTCGGCCCAATACCTCCTAGGAGTCCTGTGCTCATCGAGCATCGTCCTAGCCATCTCACAAAGAGTCCGATTTTTCCTTTCCACAACTCCATTTTGAGGTGGCACATAAGGGGTCGAATCCGATGTTCGAGACCTAGATCACGACAAAAGTCATCAAAACGAGAGTTCTTGAACTGCGAGCCATTATCCTTGCGGATAGCTCGAGTAGCATTCCCATGCCTCTCGTTTTTCAACCTCACGATCAGATCTCGAACAAAACCAAATGTCTCACTCTTGTCTTCCAAGAAAAACACCCAGGCATAGCGAGAGTAATCGTCCACCACAACAAGGACATACCACTTCCCACCCACCGAGCGAACTCGAGATGGCCCAACAAGGTCCATATGCAACAGCTCTGTCGAACGCTCGGTCATGACATCGGTCAGGGGTGGATGGGGAGTGGCTACCATCTTGCCATGCCTACACGGAGCACAAACCAAATCCTTCTAAAGCTTCAACCTCGGCAATCCTCGGACAAGGTCAAGACCACTCAAGCGGGAAACCAAATCAAAGCTCAAGTGTCCCAACCGCCTATGCCATTTCCACAAATCGAGAAGAAGGACCGGCCATCTAACGGCGAGCGAGGACCCAAAGAACGAGAGAAATCGCCACGAAAATGCGACCCTCGGGGATGATCATACGGACAAGATCACCTCGAGAATCCGGCAAACGAGACTCGCCGGACTTGAAACGCACCTCAAAACCCTCATCAAGCAAGCGATAAACCGAAAGCAAATTGAAACCCAAAGACTTCACAAGAGCAACTCTCTTCAACGTTACCTTGTCACTCACATGCACAACACCCTCGAAATCACCCTTCCTCATCCATTGTCCCCAAATGTGATGTGCATCTTATCCTTCACGGGGTCAGGCTAGAGAACCACTTCTTATCTCCGGTCATGTGTCGGGAACATCCGGAGTCGATCAACCAAATGTTCTCCAAGCCTCCCGCTCGTAGTCGAAACAAGAACGAGAGTGAGCTAACGACTCGACACTGGGGTTAGCACAAAGAAAGTTAAACCAGTGTCAAGCCATCTGCTCAAAAGAGGGGTTAGCAAACATCATTCCCTTGCCACCAAACTTCCCATGTCCCATGGGAGGAGTACGAACACCACGAGGGGCAAAACGTGGTCCGTAGTTCCTCTGGAACCCAAAGCTGCGATCATCTCCCCTAAACCCGTATTGACGACGAGTAGGGGGACGTCCAGCAAAACCACCACGAGCCCGACCAAACCTCTCACCAGCACGCACACCATCATCTCTCCTAACAAACCTACCACCCTGAGCTCCAACTCTACCAACACTCTTCACACTTCCCACACCCCGTGGAAGTGGCACTCTAGGCTCAAGAATACCATGAGACTGGCAATACTGTCCGGTTTGCTTGCTCCCTAGCAAGCCTCTCATCCCTCTTCCTCTTATAGCAAAACTCGCTAGGTGTCTCTCCTTGCCACAATACTCACACTCGAAGGGGATGGGTTTTGGTTTTGGCTCTGGCTTCTCTTTGGGCTTCCCACCCTTCTCACTCACAAACTTCACCGATTTATGGAAGTCATTTGTCTTAGGTGGGAATTTGGGTGGATCTTGGGTTGTGTCAAGCTTGTTGCAAAGGTGGTTGGGCTTTGGTGTAAAAGAGTTCTTGGGTGCTTTTGGAAGTGGGACTTGGATGTCTCCGATCACCTCAAACTCGGGGTTAGACTCAACACACTTTTCATACACACTCTCCCCACTGTTCTCTCCCACTTTCTCACCCAACTTCTCAAAACCCAAACCACGACCATCAGCTCTCTTGAACTCCTCAATCATGATTTTCAATTGAGGTTCCTACCCAGACAACCAACCCAACACCTTCCTCAAATAGTCATTCTCCTCATAGATGACATCCAAATGGGAAGTAAGTTCAAGATTGCGCAAAGTAACTTCATCACAGCTAGAGCATGCATTTGCAACAGGAGATTTCAAAGATGCTTCCAAAGAACTAATGGTAGAACGAGCATCAACAAGCTTAGCATGCATAGTAGGACATGATTTACAAGCACCAAGCAAAGTAGGTCTAGCCTTAAGCTCATCATACTCTGTCCTAAGAGCATCTAGTTTAGCCAAAGTAGAAGCATTCTTCTCATTAAGCTACTTGATCTCATTCAACCATGCATCACACTCAAGACACTCAACATCATCAGGAGTAGTAGAAGCAAGTTTCAAGGAGTCATTCTCAAGTTTTAATTCAAGCAATTTGGACTCTAACTCTCCTACTTTCTCACTAGCATTCTCAAGTTGAGCCCTAAGATCTTTCCTCATCTTCTTAGCATCTCTCAACACACTATCACGGTTGTCAATCAAGCCATTCAACCTAGTGATCTCAGCAAGCAAAGAGTCGGGGTCACGATTTACCTCATCCTCCGAGTCGAAGTCGCTGTCTTCCTTGTCGCTCTTCTTGCTGCTCGAGCTTTGGGTCATGCCACAAAAGCCTTCAAGTGCCACACAGCTCAATCCACTGAGGTTCCGTCTTGCACTCTTCTTGCCCTTGCGCCTCCCGGCATCTTCATCTTCACTGCTTGAGCTTGACTGCACGTCGCTTGAGCTTGAGTCGACGTCGCTTGCACCGGCCACCATAGCTCTTGCCTTGTCCTTCTTGTAGCCGCCCTTGCTCGGTCGCCGCTTGTCCTTGTCCTTGCTCTTGGACTTGCTGAAGTACTTGCCCTTGGAGGAGTACTTGTCTTCACGCCTTGGGTGCGCCTTGTACTCGTTCATCTTGTACTTGTTCTCCTCTGCTTCCGGGCACTCGGCGATGAAGTGGCCACGCTTGCCACACTTGTAGCACGTCCCTGAGCTCCGCCTTGCATTCCTCCGACTCTCGTGTAGTCGATCAAATCTTATTGAGAGCAAGGCCGGCTCCTCCTCGCCCAAAGACATCAAACTCCTCATCGGGAATAGACATAAGAGAAGACAAGGAAAACTTTCGATAGGAAGGGTTAGATTTGCCCTTTGATCCGTCCACAAGAGCAAGACTATGGTCGGTCGAGCCCTCATGTTTGGATTGCAACTTCCTGTCAACCTCGGCCGACTTGAGCTTAGAAAAAAAGGTCATCCAACTCAATGGTCAAATATTGCCAGACTCTTTGATGGCCTCAACCTTAGCACCCCAAACATTTGGGTCCAAGACATGGAAGAGCTTCAAAGCCGATCATGCTCGGTGTAAGGAAAATCCTCAACATTAGCCTTCATGTTGTTCACAATGGCGGTGAACCTGCGAAACATCGCATCAATGTCCTCATCGGGAAGTTGAGTGAAGTTCTCATATTGCATCCGGTAAGAAACAAAGAGGCGAGCCTTCACATGGTTATCACCATCGTGAGCAACCAACAACTTCTCCCAAATTTGCCAAGCAAGATTCAAATGGCGAACACGCTCAAACTCAGGATCACACAAGCTCCGGACCAAGTGATCAACGGCTTTTGCATTTGCCTCATACTTGGCCTTAGCACCAGCATCGGTCACCATAAGAGTATGGATGTTGACCGGAATAGCATAGGTCTTGTCAAGCACAATGAAATCCAACAACTTGCCACGAAGAAAGATCATCATACGAGCCGCCCACTTGTGGTAACCCTTGCCATCGAAGTGCGGCGGACCGCCCCGCTCAACGTACGCCATCTTAGGATTCGAGACTTGTCAAAGTCACAAAGAATCCGGCACCAAGCTCTGATACCAATTGAAGGACCGATTAGGCGACCAGAGGGGAGAGTGAATGGGAGCCGATAAAAATTCTTCTCAAGAACTTGGCCTATGCCCCCAAATCACTTCCGAAGAATCTCGCACACACTTGCCAAGATCACGTAGTCACAACGGACCTACTGACCCTAGGAACAAGTTAGATCAAGCCTAAGAACAAAGCGGAAGAAAGCGCCAAACGAACCGAGAGAAAAAGCTAGCGCAAGGCAAGCCGCGAGAAATTGTCGGTACTACCGGCCCCGGTCGGTACTACCGATATGGGCTTACTGGCACCTAAAAACCAGGTTATCGGTACTACCGGCACAGGGTCGGTACTTCCGACTATCGGTACTACCGACCTTGTGTCGGTACTACCGATAAGGACTCTCTGGTAGCTGAAAATCAGGTCATCGGTACTACCTGCACAGTGTCGTAGTACCCCCAAACCACTTTCGATCGACGGATCTCCCAAACCACTTGGAGTCTTGAGACGAAATTTGGAGGAGATGTTAAGCACCCCTAGGTGAGATTATACCCCAAAAATTTCGTCTCCAAACCCACCAAAACACCGGGAATCGCGGATCACATGAGCTCAAGTTCTACACACGAGTTCATCCAAAGAATCACGAATCTAGGACGATTTGAGGAGTTTGGGTGCAAGAGATCACTGGGAAAAGAGGTACAAGGCACTCATGGATGAATCCCCCAAACAAATCCGAGCCAAAACCATCTAGAAAACGAGAATCAAGATGAGCACGAAAATAGCACAAAAATGACTCCGAAAGCCATCACGGGAACCATAACGCCGAATCTTCTATACAAACCAGGAAAGATTCACAAGGTTTAGCATGCCGCCCTAGCATCCATCCCTCTCAACAAATCTCTCATGAAGCTCTCATGCTAGCCTAGAAAAAATGGAGAAGAAAATAGTCTAGGAAAAAGACAAAGAGGAAGGGGGAAATGAAACCCTAAGTCACGGAGAGAGAGGCATCCACACACACTCATGGCTTATATATCAGGTCCCGCCGGAGTGGTAAATGACTCGACTACCCCTAACTTAACTACTGGAGATACAACTCACGTAGGGGCATTTAGGTAATGTTTGTGGGTCTTGCCATCGGACGGCCACGCCTTTGCCGCACCCCACGTCCTCCCGACGCAAGCCATGCAATCCCGCCGCGTGTCCTCCGCTTTGAAGCTTCCCGACATGCCCGGATCCTGTCTCTGTCGTGTTGGGCCCTCAGACTTGGTTTTCAGGCCCAAACCAAGAAACCGTCCTCCGATGGTTTTGTGGCAAACCACCAAACCCCGCGTGCTCGGTCCGGCCTCCCGCCAAACCACTTGACTCGACCGCCACCGTGCACCGGCTCGATTGTCCATGACTTCGTCTTGCTCGTATCGCCACCATGTGGCCCGCACCTAGTCCCGCCGTCCACCGGGTCCCTCGAACCGAGCCTACTTGTCTCTCCATCTCCCGGAGGCCCCTCAAGGCCGAAGACCTTTCACGCCCGTTCTTCACCCCGCAACAACACGAACTAGGCCGCAGCCTACACCTGCGCACTAAGCCAAGAGTCAGTCCAACACCCGTTGTCAATCACTCGTCACTGAGGAGCGGTCATCCATCGACCACTGGGACGCTCCTGGTCCTCAGTTTCCTACACCTACAAATGATCTCCAAAAGCCTATCAAGTTTGTGAGCACTTCGGGGAAAGTGTTCTTTGGAAAATAAAGTGAGAAGGCTAGTGAGGAGAAACCGGTGGAGAAGTTGAGTGGAGAGAAATCAAGTGAGCAGCCACAACCCAAGCCTAAGCCTAAGCTTGTGAGGTTCCATTGTGGCTATTGTGGGAGAGATGGCCATAAGGATGAGTTTTGCTTCAAGAGGAAGCGAGAGGAGAGAATGGCAAAGGAGTGGGCTAACAAGGACAAGTACCACCCTTCCGATGGTGTACTTGAGCCTCGTGTGCAGATGCCCAGGGCCAAGGCGAGTGTGAGGACAGTTCGGGCTTGGGGAGAGCGGAAGGTCGTTGGAGGTGCGCTTTGCGCGCCAAGGCTACACCGGTCAGACCGGTGTGAGGCACCGGTCGGCCGGTGTGAGGCACGGTCGGCCGGTGCGAGCTGGGACGAGCGTAGTTTGGGTTTTGTGCTCGTACGGGTGCAAGGGTTGTTTACGGAGGTCGTGGTTACGGTGGTTGGGCTGGAGAGTTTGCGAGGTGGTCGAGTTGCTAGGCATTCTCCCCCTCGAGTTCACTACGGGGATAGGAGGAGTCGTAGCTTTGAGAAGGAGAGGAGGGACGGTCCACGGGCTTTCTTTCGTGGTTTTGGTCCTCCTCCAGGCAGAGAGGGGTGGTTTCCTCAGGGTGGTTACCGTGGTGGTGTTCGTGGAGGTAGCTTTGGTAGGAGAGATGGTTTGGTTTGTGCTAACTCCACTTTCGAGCAAATGGCTCGGCACTGGTTTTACTCTTTTGGTACTAACCCCAGTGCTGAGTCGTTTGTTCGCTCACGTGCTCGTTTTTTAATTTCAGGTGGGAGACTTGAAGAACATTTGGTTGATTGACTCCGGTTGCTCGAGGCATATGACCGGAGACAGGGGTGGTTCTCAAGTCTCTTCCCGGTGGTGACAAGGAGGTACATCATTTTTGGGGACTATGGGCGTGGGCGTGTGCTTTCAGAAGGTGAGATTAAAGTGAGTGACAAGATCACTCTCAGGCGTGTTGCTCTTATTCAATCGCTGGGGTACAACCTGCTTTCTGTGTCCCAGCTGTTGGATGAGGGTTTTGAGGTGTTATTTCGCCCTGGTGGTTCTCGGATTTTGGACTCTCGAGGGGACCTTGTTTGTATGGTCGTTCCCGAGGGTGAGGTGTTTCGTGCTGATTTTTCTCAGTCTTTGGGTGTGGAGCGTTGTTTCTTGGCTAGTTCTTCGAGTGAGTTGTGGAAGTGGCATAGGAAGTTGGGTCACTTGAGCTTTGACCTTTTGTCTCGCTTGAGTAAACTCAATTTGGTCCGAGGATTGCCACGGTTGAGGCTTGAGAAAGAGTTGGTTTGTGCGCCTTGTAGGCATGCCAAGATGGTAGCCTCTTCTCACCCGCCTCTAACCGATGTGATGACTGAGCATCCATGCGAGCTGCTCCATATGGACCTTGTTGGCCCAGCTCGTGTGCGATTTGCGGGTGGAAAGTGGTATGTCCTTGTTGTGGTGGACGACTACTCTCGGTATGCGTGGGTGTTATTTCTCGAGGATAAGGGGGAGACGTTTGGTTTTGTTCGAGATCTAGTCTTGAGGTTGAGGAACGAGAGGCACGGAGATGCCATACGAGCAATCCGCAGTGACAATGGCTCGGAATTCAGAAACTCTCATTTTGAAACTTTTTGCCATGACTTGGGTCTTGAGCACCAGTTTTCGAGTCCGTATACGCCTCCCCAGAATGGTGTTGTGGAAAGGAAGAACAGGACTTTCTGCGAGATGGCTAGGACGATGCTTGATGAGCAGAGGACTCCGAGGAGGTATTGGGTTGAGGCGGTGAATACCGCGTGCTATGTGTCGAATAGGATCTACCTCAGGGTGCATAAGAAGAAAACATGCTACGAACTGATGCACGGTCGCACACCCAAGGTGAGTCACTTCCATGTCTTTGGTTGCAAATGCTTTATTCTGAAGAAAGGGAAGAAGTTGGATAAGTTTGAGGCTAGGTCTGTCGATGGTATTTTCTTTGGTTATGCATCTCATTCTAGAGCATATCGTGTGCTCAATCTTGAAACTAACCAAATCGTGGAGACTTGTGAGGTAACCTTCGACGAGACACAGCCACGTAGTCAGCTTGTCTATGAGTGTGCAGGTGATGATGAGCTTGGTGAGGAGATCTTTCAGGAAGAGGAGCATGAACTTGGAGATGATGAAGACGGCGGTGTGGTGCCCCCGGCTGAACATGTACCCACTACTTCGACTACGGTGGTGGACGGACCCTCTCCCACACCTACGACAACAAATCAAGAACGAGGAGAAGCTGTTGTTGAGGGGGAGGTAGCATCGAGGCGAGAACCTCCCCGGCAAGTACAATTGGATCACCTAGCTTCGAGGATCATCGGCGACATGAATGAACGCACTACACGGTCGAGGGTTCGGAACAATTCTCATTTCGCTCATGCTGCATTTGTTGCTACTTTTGAGCCCAATGACACTGGACACGCACTATCTGATCACAATTGGGTTAATTCGATGCATGAGGAGTTGGAGGACTTTCAGAGGAATCAGGTTTGGGAGTTGGTTGACCCTCCCCCAGGGTGTAAGCCGATTGGTACGGGTGTGGAAGAACAAAGAGGGAGAGAAAGGTGAGGTTGTGAGAAACAAGTCGAGGCTTGTTGCTCAGGGGTTCAGTCAGAAGGTGGGGATCGACTACGAGGAGACCTTTGCTCCCGTAGCCCGTTTGGAGGCGATTAGGATCCTTCTAGCCTTTTCTGTGGCTAAAGGGTTCAAGTTGCACCAAATGGACGTGAAGAGTGTTTTCCTGAATGGTGTGTTGGAGGAAGAAGTGTATGTGAGGCAGCCACCGGGGTTTGAGAGTGAGAAGTACCCCCACCAGGTGTACAAGTTGACGAAGGCACCTAGAGCTTGGTATGGCAGGTTGAGGGGGTTCTTGTTTGAGAGAGGTTTTGAGATGGGGAAGGTCGATCAGACCTTGTTTCTACTGAGGCAGGGCAGAGATATCTTGATTGTGCAGGTGTACGTGGATGATATTGTCTTTGGTGGCTCGTCTAACTCTCTTGTTGCAAGGTTTGCAGAGGACATGAGCAAGGAATTTGAGATGAGCATGATGGGCGAGTTGCAGTTCTTCCTCGAGCTACAAATCAAGCAATCAAAGAAAGGAACATGTGTGCACCAAGCTAAGTACACCAAGGACATTGTGCGAAAGTTCAAGATGGAGGATTCCAAGGCTATGATGACGCCGATGAGTACGACTACAGCTCTTGATGCGGACGAGGAAGGTGAACACGTGTCCAGAAGGAGTACCGAAGCATGATCGGGTCACTCCTCTACTTGACAGCGACGAGGTTGGACATCCAGTTCTCGGTATGTCTGTGCGCTCGTTTTCAAGCGTCTCCGAGGACTTCGCATCGGCAAGCGGTGAAGCGAATTTTCAGGTAATTGCGTCACACTCCCGACTTTGGCCTTTGGTACTCCGCGTCCTCTTCTTTAGCACTTCATGGTTTTTCAGACGCGGATTTTGCCGGGTGTCGGTTGGATAGGAAGTCCACCTCTGAAACTTGCCAGTTTTTGGGTTCTTCTTTGGTGTCTTGGTCTTCCCACAAACAGTCGAGTGTTGCACAATCCACTACCGAGGCCTAGTACGTTGCCGCTGCTAGTTGTTGCTCTCAGCTCCTTTGGATTTCATACACCATGAGTGACTTTGGTGAGAAGTATACCCATGTCCCAGTTCAATGTGATAGCACTAGTGCCATAAGCGTTGCAAAGAACCCAATGCTCCATTCCAAAACCAAGCACATAAAAGTGAGGTATCATATTCTGAGAGACAACGTAGAGAAAGAAAAGACAGCTTTGATCCATGTACCCACACATGACCAACTAGCCGATATTTTCACCAAACCCCTAGATCAAGCAACTTTCACTCGTTTGGGGGGGAACTTGGTGTGTGTTTGATTTCTTGAGTTGGGTGTGTGGGAGCTCCTTTGTAGCATATGTATAGCTTTCCTTTGTGCATTTCTTGCATTTGGCATGGCATATGTAACATAATGTATAGGCATCCTTGTATCTTAGATTGCATGCATTTTGTATCATATGCATTGGATAGGAAAAGCTTCTCCTATATACATTGTTCACCATGGAATGCTACTTATGTCTTTGTGAGCTTGTTTGGTATGCTATGGTTAGTTTGGCTTAGCTCTTGATGATCTTGATGAATAATCCATGGTTGATGGCTATGTTTTTTTGAAAATTGTCACATGTATGCTCTCTCATGTGTAAATGCCTTTATATGATCTTGACATGTTTTAATGGCTTTGCTATGCTTAATTTGTGGTTGGATAGCTAGTTTGTTGATCATATGGGGCCAAAGGCTCATTTGCCATCATGAATGTTTAGCCCTCTTGCGTTATCTTGTGGAGGGGCATAAGTTCCTTTTTGTCGCAAAGACATTTCATGTACCAATTATGAATCTGAAAATGAAATGAAAAATGCTTGGAAAATGTGCTCCCATGTCATATGTGCTGAATTTAATTTGCTTTGGGTGCAAAACCATTGCATGATGCCTACCAATGAGAAGTCTCATACATAGAAGTAGGCACATGGCTCGGTGGCTTTGACATGACATGAGGTGCTTGTGGGTGTTTGTGATGGTCATATGATTAGAATGGTTGTCGTAGCATGAAGTTTGTGTGGGTTTGCCATTATGATATGTTTTGATCATGTTTAGGACTTTGCTCATGAGAAGCAAATTTTTCGCAAAATTGCCCAAATCCATCTTAGCTTCGTCCAATGGTTGTGAAACTTGATAATCATGTAGTTGATGTCGATACGAAGCTATAGAGTGTCTAACTTGCTGATTTGGACATGTGTAGCATTCTTTGTTGAATTTTGTCTATTTGAGAAGCTCTAGGTTGAAAGTTTTTTATTTTTTGCTTGATTCGTGCATTGTCAACAAGGGGGAGAAGTTTGATCTTGAAATGGCTTGCTGGATGCATTTAGAAGGTTTTCAGGTGGTTTCGAGCCATTTCTGGGCTCTGGTGTGCACCGGTCTGACCGGTCGAGGTCACCGGTCTGACCGGTCAGAGTGCTGGTCCTGTGCACATGTTGGGCACCGGTCTGACCGGTGGTGGTGACCGGTCTGACCGGTGTGAGCTGAAGGTGTTGCAGCTGCCCTGTTTCCATGTGGTTTGCATGCATTCGTCCAGGGGAGTTGCATTGGTTCAGAGGGGGCTTGCATGTGTGCAGGGTGAGCTCTTTGTGGTTTTTCAAGCTTTGGTTTGGCGGTTTGCGCTCTTTGCTTGAGCTTTGTTTTGTCTCGGATGTGTCGAGCCGTTGCCCTTGCCTAAGGGGTCCGAGACTTGTCTTCTTCAAGTGATCTTGCTCTTTGCCTTTGTTTGGCTTTCGATCGCCTGTTGGATTTTCTTTTCGTTCGTTTCTTTTCTTTTTCTTTTCTCTCCTGTTACTATATGTGGGTGTTGTCAATGCACTCATCAAGGGGGAGATTGAGGACCATGTGTGGTTCGAGGACCGATGGATGGTCGCTTCCTTGTGTGATGAGTGATTGACAACGTTGTGTGGACTGATTCTTGGCTAAGTATTGCAGGTGCAGGTTGCGGCTTGACTCGTGTTGATGCAGGTGAAGAACAAGCGCGAAAGGTCATTGCTGGTGAGGCCTCCAGGTGTGGAGAAGACAAGTAGGCTTCGTTCGAGGGACCCGGTGGCCAGCGGGGTCGAGTGCGGGCCGCATGGTGGCATGAACAGCAAGATGAAGTCATGGACGGTTTCTTGATTGAGCCACAAAACCAAGGTCGGGCCGGGACTACGTGGGACCCGAGTCATGAGTGGCGATTGGTGGAGGCTACACCGAGTTCGCGGGGTTTCCGGTGGTTCACCAGAAAACCATGGGTTCCTTGGTTGATCCACAAAGCCAAGACCGAAGAACCGAAGACGGAGCTGCAGCAGTGCCAGACCGGTCAGACCGGTGGGTCTGACCGGTCTGACCGGTGAGAAGCACCGGTCTGACCGGTCTGACCGGTGAGGAGCACCGGTCTGACCGGTGTGCGACGACGCAGTCCGGAATCTTAGAAGCAGAGGACACGCATCAGGATCACAAGGCTTGCGTCGAGGCTAAGCAGGTTGCGGTCGCCGGGCATCCGTCTGATGGAGAAAGCTTGAAGACTTCCAAAACCGCCCTTGAGGGGCTTGTATCACTAGTTATTAGGAAAGGGTATTTTAGACTTTCGGTTGCCTCCATATAACCCATGAGGTGAGAGGATGGCAGCCAAGCTCTTGGTACCCTAGTTCATTTGCTTTCCTATTTTTCCCTTCCTATTTTCTTAGGATTTCCATAGGACTAGCTTGAGAGCTTCATGGTGAGATCTTGTGAGAGGGTTGGATGATCGGGCGGCAAGCTAGACCTTGTATGAACCTTTGTGGCATGTTTAGATGATTCGGTGTGGTTCCTCAAGGCCTTGTTGTGTTGTTCCCAGTTGTTCTTGGTGGTGATTTTCAGAGCCCTTTCTTCGTGTTTTTCTTGGGTTGTTTTCGGGACCTTTCTCTTGGCGATTTGATGGGGGAAATTTGTGGGAACCCTTCGGTGGTTCTTTGGGCTGTGATTCCCCTCCCAAATCTG
This sequence comes from Cenchrus americanus, assembly GCA_947561735.1. Classification (NCBI taxonomy): domain Eukaryota; kingdom Viridiplantae; phylum Streptophyta; class Magnoliopsida; order Poales; family Poaceae; genus Cenchrus; species Cenchrus americanus. Next base: position 143,580,422 of record OX387240.1, read on the forward strand.
TGAGTAAAGGGGCTCGATTTTGGGGTTTTCCGAGTTCTAGGGTTAGAGGTGTTCTTGGCGGGATTTCTTCGATTCCTCCCTTTCGGACAAGTTTTGGTGGGATTAAACTTGGCTATGGACTCCTCATGATATGTTCCTATTATCCCCAAAGTCTTGTTCAAGTCCGTGGAGCGATCGGGAGATCGAAGTTTGGATTTGGGGAAGTTGACCCACGGGTGCTATTCATCCCGAGCTGCCCAGGCTACATCGGTCTAACCTGTGCTCTTGACCGGTCTGACCGGTGCAACCCTTGGTGGGTTTTTGCTCGGGTGAACGTCTGGGTGAGTTTGCTGTTGTCCTGCGTTGGGGCTGTTTCGAGTTTGGGTCAGTTTGGAGGTCGGTTGGCCTGTTTGGCGATTTGGGGGCTTCATCTTGCCGAGTGCATCAAGGCCACGTCACGGGCTTCGTCAATTTGTAAAATTTTCTAGCTCATTTACATATTATTATAACTATTATGTTGTACTTTTGAGATGAAAATTTGAATGTAAATTCGAGATGTAAGTTTGAATTGCCCCTAATAAACTGTTGTCGAAATCATTTTTCATTTGTTAAAGTTGTAGATCTTGGTAGAGAACGATTTTAGAAACTTTTAGAAAAAAGAATCGTCTAATTTGGAGTTAGTATGAGGTAGAAAAACTAGTTACAAGTTTTAGTCAAAGATTAAAAAGAGAAAACACACTTGTTCATCTCAGTTCATAGCAAGTGCAGTTTCTGTTTTTAATCTTTGGATAAAACTTGTAAACTGTTTTTCTTCCTCATACGAACTCCAAATCGGTTGATTCTTTTTCCTAATTTTTTCTAAAATCAAGATGTTTTACTCAGTGCCATTTGTTTGTATCTTAATTACTATTTTTTGATTGCTTTTCATACAACATATCTTTTCCAACTAAAAGAGAATATAAAAAACATGTTTTTTCATAATAATTGCTAATATAAGTTAATATTCTCTAATGTTATGGTCAACACAAGGTTGCTACCAAATTTGAGGTGCCCATGAGTAAGAAAGTATTTGAGTGTGTACAAAGTTTGAAGTTTAAGTTGAGTTGTATGAAACAATGTGATGATCTAGCTAGTTTATGAACAATGTATACTCCAATTTTCACAAAATCTTATGAAACTTTTTTGTCAAGCTTGTACATTGATAAAATGATTTTATGCCAATTTACATAATTTTTTGATAAGTTTTATTTATTCATCATTATTTTTATAACAAGGTGACTAGTAGAAGTTTGAAATTTCCTACAAGCCAATTGAATTTTTCGTCAATCTCCTAGATGTGGCCTAGAATGGACCATAGGCGCCTAAATATAATTTTTTGAATTTTTTTAAACTTATTAGATGCACATATAGGTCATTAGAATGGACCATTAGGCGCCTAAATATAATTACTTTCGGTAAACACGTAGAAATTCATTTAAATAATAGAAAATAGCAAATCCACTCCAAAAATCTTGAAACTCCTAGATGAAAACTTGTATCCATACTGTTATATATAAAAAATATATTTGTACATATAACATAATTATTTTTAGTGTTACTTCACAATGGTGCAATAAAAAGGAAAAAAGAAAAAGAAAAACAATAAACGGAGAAGCCCATGTCGGCCCAAATAGCCCAACATTTGCAGCCATCGATCGTCGATCCAATGGTTCTCATCGTGTTTCCTTGGTATATAACGCATCATCCAACCCTAACCCTAACCCCATCCCCCTCCTCCCGCAGTCCCTCCTCCCCTCTCTCTCCCCTAGTCCCCCTACTCTCCTCCCGCCTCACCCATCCCCTCCCTAGATCCGCCGCCCCTGCTCCCACTCTCCCCCACAGATCCACCTACAGCTACCCAACCCGGCCCGGCCCGGCCCGGCCGAAGGCCCTCGCTCCCCCGCCCCACCTCTGCAAGCCACAGGCCGCCGCCCACCGTCGTCTCTCCGCACCGGGGAGGAGGAGCGCAGTGAGCGAGCCACGTCGGAGCCAAACAACCCGAACAGAGAAGAGCTCGACCCGTGCGGCCGCCGCACCCCTCCCCACAATGGCGTCCCTCTTCAAGGTACGGATCCCCGAACCCTAATCCCCTTGCCCCCGGTTCTCGTCGCCCCGCCCACGCTCACGCGGCTTCCCCTGCTTCCCTGCAGGACCCGAGCAAGCTGTCGGCGTACAGGGACCGGCGGTTCCACGAGACGCAGGAGGAGTACGAGGCGGCGCTGCAGGCGTTGACGACAGTGTACATCGGGAACATGTCCTTGTACACCACGGAGGAGCAGGCCTACGAGCTCTTCTCCCGCGCCGACGAGATCAAGAAGATCATCATGGGGCTCGACAAGAACTCCAAGACCCCCTACGGCTTTTGCTTCGTACTGTGCGCGCCTCTTCCCTGATTCGATGCGTTGCGTTTCATTTCCTCTCTGTTCCTGTGCTAGATGATTGGATTTGCTGCTGTAATTTACTGCAATTTAGGGACCAAATCCCTATCCCTAGTTTTATTACAAGTGAAGATTGCCCCAGTTGCTCTGTCTGGATGTAGTTTGATGCAATTAGATGCTTGTAGATGGCTTTCTAGTTATGTTTATGTATTGATTTCATTCTTCACTGTAATAATTTGAGCTACTCACCAGTTAGTGGCTATAGGACAGTACCTCGGGGAACTTTAATGCTCTCAAGAATGTCTGATGTTTGTGGTTCAGTCATCGAGTGGCTCCTAAATCACAGGAATGTCCGTCGCGTGAACAGCTCCGCGCGGAAGAGGTGAATCCAGAGATCCCAGTTCACCGGGATCCCTAGGTAGCCCTCGCAAACGCCAACGAACGTGGCCGCCTGCGAGATCGCGTTCGGCGCGAAGTTGTGAAGCTCCACGCCGTAGTGGTGGCAGAGCGCCCGCATGAAGCGGCTCGCCGGCGCCGTGAAGCCTCGCTCGTGGAAGCGGACGAAGCTAACCACGAAGCCGCTCGGAGGGTTGGGCGCGTGGTCCCTTGCTGGCGGCACGATCCACTCGGCTGGCCGTCCATCCTCGTTCACCGCCACCGGCGGCGGCGGTCACCACCGGTTCGGGGCCGGTCGCGTCACCGTCGAGCGCTCCCACGCAAACGGGTCGATGATGACGAGAGGCGGTTGGGGCGCCATGCGGGTGGACGAAGGGGCGAGGGACGAAGAACAGGAAGGAGGAGAAGAGCTCCGAAGGAGGAAAGCTGCTTGGGCAAGAACGACTCGGGGGCTGAGGCGCAAGGAGCAAGAATGGCGAATGCTAAGGTAAAAACCGCCGTTTTCCCCTCTCGTCGGATTTATAGGCCGCGGGCGTGCTCTCCGGAGCGTGCGCCCCGCGCGCATTAACTGCAGGAGGAATATTCCCTCGCTGACGGACGGGCCCCACCACGACCGCGGCGGCCACGCAACCGCTCGCAAGCCATCATCACGGCGTAGAAACGGGAGGGCCGTAGCAGGCGGTCACATCCGCCTGCCCACGCCGCCCACTACACACGCGGTTGCAGCGCCTAAAAAGGCGCGCCCGCAGCGCGAAACTACAGCCGCAGCTGCGAGCATTAAATGGCCCGGTCCCTTACTAAGTAAGGAAGACCCTCGAGCGGCGCGAGCCCCTGGCGTAGAAAAAATTCGACCCTCAAAGGGTGCAAACATCAGCCGGTAACCTCGGGGCCCGTTTGAGGTAAAACAGGCACCACAGGTACCTTCGATGCACTATTTTACTGATCAGCGTTTCGGGGGCTGACACGATCAGGGACCCTCGAAAACTCGCAGATGCAAAGACGGGAGTGCCTAGCCGCCACCCCACACTATTTTGCGATCGGCGTTTCGGGGCCGACACGATCGGGGACCCTCGAAACCCGCATGCAAAGATGGGAGCGCCTAGCCGCCACCCTGCACGGCCCTACTGATCAGAGGTTCGAAGCCTGACCCTCGACGGGTTCGAAGAGGCGCCCCAGATCACCAGAGTCAGGGACGACAAGGGCACGCGCATTCGAGCCGTTCCTCGAGCCCGCCGGCTCGAGGGTGCCCCACATGTCGTGTTCGAGAGCCGCCGAGGGCGGCCTAGGCGGGGGGGATCCCACCGAGGGAGAGCTTCCGCGCCCTCGGTTCCTAGCGAACGGGACCGAGCCCCACCTAGCAAACCCACGCAAGCGCTTTAATGGACGTGTCTCCGGACCGCGCAGCCTACCCTTATCGAACGGGGCATGGGCGTCCACTCGAACCACCCACTAACAGCTCAACGAGGAATCCGCAATCCGCGACCCGATCGATGGGGGTTGCGGAAACCTCACCCTCCGTCCCGCGGAGGGACGGCGAGGGCGCGTTAAAAACAAGTCGTAGAGCTCTACCCGATCGCCTCGAACGGGCCCAGGCTCGGGGGCTCGACGCACGGCTACACCTCCTGGATCGCACCGACCGCGAATAGTGCCAGCTGCGCGTGCGTCACCGAAGCCGGCTGAAACATCGCCGACGCCGGTTGGGATATGTACCACGCCCTCTGACCAAATCCCACGGTAAAACTCCTGCAGGAGCACTCACGCTCCTACAGGGCTTCGGGGGCTAGACCTGCGGGTCCGCTGACGCGGCCCCACGGAAAGCATTTGCAAACCAGGGGGAAGGACGTCCTATCAGTAGGCTCCAGCATCCGCGGGAGCACGGCGGCGAACTCGCGGATGCTCCGGGGCTACTGTCGGGGACACCCCTGAGGGTCCCCTTAAACAAATGTGGGAATATCGCTTAAAACCTGCACAAAACCAAAGCCAAACGCATCTTGCTTAAGCGCGCACACGGGGCACAGCCCACGCCGCGGTGGCCCCCGCGGCCCACCAAGGCGGCCCACTCAAAGGTCCCCTCGAGCAGGCTCCGCATCGCTCGAGGGTACACACCTCCCTCGAGCGGGGTCCTCGAGGGTACACACCTCCCTCGAGCAGGCTCCGCCTCGCTCGAGGGCGCTCCGCACGCGCACGCCCCCGCCCCCCGCACGCGGGCACGGGCATTTAATGCTCGACAACGGCGGGGCGGCGCCATCATGCGCCCGGGACTCACGCCCGGCCCCGTTGCACCAACTCCCTAGGGGAACCCATACCCGCCACTGTGGGGGACTGTGCGACATGGCCGGTGTCAGCCCCGTGACGCCGCGCCGCCTACTCCCGTACGGCTAACGTGCCAAGCCCTCGAAGGGGGCCGGCCACACCCTCGAAATGCTTTCCCGTGACCTTGCAAGGCCAGGTCATGACGCTAGGCCGGCGGGGCGCCATCCCAGCCACTATAAATTGCAGGCGGCCGCCCCCGTGCGTACAACACCACGCCGGGCACTGTGGTAACAGCTCCGGCGCTGTGAGGCATGCGGGAACGGGACGCCACCACGCCTGCCGTTGTATCTCGTACGGATCGTTGTCAGCAACCCCCTCGAGCCCGCCTGGGGACATCACGGCCAACCACTGCGCTCCTACCCTCGAAGCTACCACTGTTCGGGTATAAGATACGTCATGATGGCCAGATCGCGGCAAGGACCGTCAAGGCGGCCGCCTACTCTACGGCGTGGCGCACCTTACTTTCACATGTAGCTGAATAGTACGGCATGCTTGTAATTCGCCCTCTCCTTGGCCTATAAAAGGAAGGTGAACTCCCCCACCGCAGGGGACAGAGGACACAACGCACAACACGAGACAGAGAATAACAAACAACATACGACGCACCACACACACTCCCCAATTCTCCCACAACATCTTCAGCCACTTCACCAGGGACTTGGAGGCCACGCCTTCTCTCCCGCCTTGCTTGTAGCCGCCCCACTACAGGCAACCCGGTGCCGAGCAATATAGTGCCCCGAGCACACCACTGCTGGACGTACGGCCCCCGGCCGGAACCAGGATAAACCTTGTATCTTTGATTGCTTAGCATCGACCATTGAGGGACAGACCTTAGCGCTTATTACTGGTTAGTGTCGGGACCACATTCCGCACCGACAGCTGACTTGGATGTCACGTGGCTGCTGACGTGGCGTGCGTGCTGACGTAATTTTTTGTACCACGTGAGTTTTTTATTTATTACCATGGACTAATCACTAATGGGCTAATTTTACAAGTGGGCCAGATTGCAGCCCAACATTTCAACTCATTGAAACCATTTCAACCCACTAAAAATGCCCATCACATTTCAACCATCTCAACCCAAATACAAGAACCATTTCAGCCCAAATACAACCATTTCAGCCCAAATTCAATCAGATTCAGCCCAAAAGATAATCAGAAAGTATTTATTACACCACAATTCATGTATCACTTATTATCAAAACCACTTAATTTCTCTATTTTTTATCTTGCATCAGACAATAGACAGCACAAAAATCTGCCATTTCAGTAGGTCATCAGCATTTTTAGACAACAGACAGCAGATACATCTTGCATCCGGCCAACAAAAAGGACATCATATCTTGTAGAACACACACCATCAGACTTGGACACACACCATCAGAGTTGCAATAGTTGTAGCACACAGGGCAACAATCGCTCACCATCAGAATTGCATGGATGGCCGCATCTCTAGTTCGCAAAATAAAAGCAGCACCAAAAACCAAAAAAATATGGAAAAGAAAAGGAGTTTGGTTCTGATACAGATAGCTCGGGACATAATCTTGCTGATGGTTCCTAGAGCTCAAATGGAAAAGATGCGGAAGCATACAAGCTGATGGTTCATATCATTCATGGCTGATTGAAACAATGAGCTCAATAAAATTACTGCTGCCAGGCACGCATGTATACAAGAAATAATTATCAAAATAAACTATTGCATGATAGTGACATATATACAGACCCAATATAAGAAAACCCTCAAGTAAAAAGGCACAAAGAGAAGCACACATGTATACAAGAAATAATTATCAAAATAAACTATTGCATGATAGTGACATATATAGAGACCCAATATATATAAGAAAACCCTCAAGTAAAAAGGCACAAAGGGAACAGAGAAGCTAAATGACATATTTGATTTGTCATACTATATTACTACAGGGGAAAAATGAATTCCATCCAAACCATAATAGTCAAATGCTACAAACAATTTGTGACCAAAAGAGAATATGACATACCAATTGACCAAAAGTAAATTATCACATTATGAACAAATATACTGCAGCGAGGCATTTGAGCAAGCAGTTTTTGCATATATCTGCTACAGGGTCAAAAAAATAACATGGCAGTGTACCTTCAAATTTCTTTGAAGCTGGCTGATCTCCATCTGACATTTCCTGAATTTTCTGCTTAGCATATCAGCCTTCTCATAGGCTGCATTTTCTTCTTGTAGAGCTATTTCTCTTTGTTGCGCCTACATGAAGTTTACATGATCCATTTAGAGTTTTCAGTGTGTCACTAACAAGAAATTGAAGGAGTAAACTAATTAGACTTGACAAATTAGCAGTGCTGCAACCAGTTAACACTACGAGGAACAACTAGCAATTGAGCAAAACTTAATATTTCTCTACACAAATCATTAGTGAGCAAAACTTTCAGCACAAAACTTAAGATTTCATTCAAGTGCACATCGAACAGATTCCTCTCCACAAATCATTAGTGAGCAAAACTTTCAGCACAAAATTTTAATTCTGCAAAAAGGCAACAATAGGATGGTAGAAATTAAGATGGCATCCACTTCCCTAGTCCCTAATTTGTAAGGCATGCACGAATGCTCAACACAGTTACGTCAAGATTCAAGGTATTGCAAACATATCGTTGTTCTTTATTCTGAATCTAAACAAAGAATATCTAGATCTAAATAATTAACTGCAAAGTGCTAAAATTGGGGATCCAAGTCTTACCAAAGAATCATAAGAGTACTAGTGGCAGGAATAGACGAATCTGTATGCATATACGAACCTGTAGGCCAACGCAACACCCATGGTCCATGGATGACGAGGGCAGGCCGGCCGTGGACGGGAAACAAGTAGAGGATGGAGACCACGCCGGCGAGCTCACCTCGACGTAGGGCCGCCCTCCTCTGAGACAGCCGCCGCTCTCGAGGCACCGTGTTCCGACTCTTGGAGCTCGCGAGGGGCCACTGCCGTACCCTGCGAGCCGCGACCACCGGGATCTACCATGGGGGAGCTTGCCCCATGCTCTCACGGCTGTTGAGATCCGGTCGGTGGAGCTATGCCCCCTCCTCGTGCCCCTGGCTAGTCAGGGCCGAAGGGCTCGCCGTAGAGGACCCCGAAGCCCGTGACACTGTTGGTGGGGAAAGCCCGTGTAGTCGATCCGCGCCGAGCTGGAGAGGATGGAGCGCCGTCTGGTCTCGATCCATGCGCCGCAGCTGAGAGCGTGAAGGAGAGTGAGCAGAGGCGAGCGCCGAGCGGGTCTGGAGAGCGGAGGCGGCGGGGAATAGCTTCGCCAGAGAATTGGGGTCAGAGCTGCATCAATGGGGGAGGAAGGGGCGGCCAAGGAAGAGCGCGTCGGGAGGGGGATGGACCCTAGGGTTTCTGGCACAGTCTCTGGAGAGATAGCGTTCCCAGCCGGTGAGGGGAGGTGAGCGATATTTAACTATTTGCCATGATGTGAGAGGGTGCTCCTTCCGGTTGCCATTTTTACAAATGCACCTACGTATTTGGAGTCATTTACGTGTATGCCATTAAGAAAGTTGTCAGTTACATGTATGCCATGGAAAAGTTCTCAAGCACGTGTATGCCACGCACCCGAAGTTCGTTGACGTACATGCCATTTTGGATGGATTCTGTTAGGACTTAACAGTTGCACCCATCTAACATGTGGGACCCGCGTACTGAAAAGACCATTGTGCCCTTGTGCCTATCCCGTTTGTCTCCTGGAACCGAACTCAACTCAGAATCGAATCGAAAGCTCTCCTGGACGCAGCCTTGTCTCGAGCCGCACAGGAACCCTAGACCGCCGCCGGCCGCCGCTGGAGACCCGCCGCCGACCGCCGCCGTCCGCATCCGAGCGCGCCCTTGCGCGGCCACGGCCCGGGCCTCGGCGGCCGCACGCCCGCGGCCGCCCGTGCGCGCGGCCGGGCTCGGCGGCCCGCACGCCCGCGGCGCGCGCGCCGCGGCCCGCCGGCCCGGCGCGCCCGCGGCCGCCCGGCGCCCGCGCGGCCTGCCGGCCGGCCGGCGCCACCCCTGCTCGGTGTCCAGGTATTAAAAAAATTCAGTTCCTGTTTATCCTTCTTTGCTCGCATGTATGTGATGTATGCATATGTGCTGAGCATGCGCTGTTGTTCATGTGTAGGATGGACGCCGGCTTGGGTAGTGAACCTCCTGACATTTCAGAGTAGGAAATTGGTACTGGACAATCAGTTGAACTAAGCATAGGGGAATCTTACCTTACTAAATCTGCAGATAGTGAATTTCTTGCTAACCCAAACCCATCGAATGAGCATGCGGGTATTGATGACGAATGCTTGTATATTGACATTGGTCCTGAACATCGAGCACCTCCCATTCCCACTAGTCAAACTGAACCAGACACATTGTTAGATGATGTAGAGGGAGATGAAGTAGAGGAAGATGAATTAGAGGAGATTGAGGAGGATGAATCTTTGTCTGATGATGAAATAGATGAAGATGACGCTGTAATAGATAGGGAGCCTGCACAGAAACCTGATGCACACTATGACAAGAATGATCCTCCTATGGCAGTAGGCACTATGTATTCAGATCAGAATGCTTTTAAGTTGTCTTTAGCTACACATGCTACCAAGTATGAGTTCCAATATAAGATTGAAAAGTGTGATAAATCTCGGTACAGGGTGTATTGCAGTGGCAAGGATGTGGGTTGTAGGTGGAGAATTCATACTGCTACTTTGAGTGATGAAGTTACAGTGAAGGTAAATTTTTTAACACTCTTTATGCAATGATTTTTTTAACAGTCTTTATGCATTTATTTTTTAACACTCTTTATGCAGATCACAGAAACCCATACAAGCATGAGAATTTTGAGAGCAAAACAAGGAAAGGCAGTTGTGTAGGAGTGACACAATATTGGGTGTGTGAACAAGTGCTTGATTGGTTGAGGGAAAATGGAACAGTGGGTGCCAAAGAGCTGAAAAGAAGGTTGAAGGAGAGGCACAAAATTGATGTGACCTACAGAAAAGTATATCTAGGTAAGCAACTTGCTATGGGCAAAATTTATGGACCTTGGGGTGAAAGTTTTGACAACCTGTACAAATTTAAGGCTCAAATAGAGGATAGTAGTCCTGGATCCTTTGTTGTAATTGATCATCGTACCATCAACAACAAAATAAGGTTTAATAGGCTGTTTTTTGCTTTGAAAGCTTGTGTTGATGGTTTCCTACAAGGTTGTAGGCCCTATCTTGCAGTAGATAGCACATTTTTGAATGGAAGGTTTAGGGGTCAGTTGTGTGTAGCTTGTGCAGTTGATGGTCACAACTGGATGTACCCGTAGCGGTTGGTGTTATTGACTCAGAAACAAATCCGAATTGGGAGTGGTTTATGGAGAGGTTGAGAGAAGCTATAGGCAATCCAGTTGGTCTTACATTCGATCGATTGTGGGCAACCAGATGATGCATGGGGTTAGTAAAGTTTTTCCCGATGCCGAACATAGAGAGTGTATGTACCATCTAACACGAAATTTCAAGAAACACTATAGTGGACAGATTTTTTATGATCACTTGTGGGCATCCGCATATTCTTGGAGCCCTTACATGTTTGAGAAACATTATCAAGCCATGGTCTGCACCAAACCAGAGGCTATGAAATGGCTTCAGGAAAATCACAAGAAATTGTGGACTAGGAGCCAGTTTTCCACATTATCAAAAGTGAATTATGTTACCAATAACTTGGCCGAGACATTCAATAAATGGGTAAGATTACCTTGTTTAACTTTGCATTTATTATCTTATTTTATTCCATGTTTGCTCAAAATTGAATTTCTATGTTGGCAGGTGAAGGATATGAAGGGCATGCATCTGGATGAGTTGATGGATAACATTAGATAGAAGATCTTAATTAAATGGAACCTTAGAAGAAGGGTTGCCCAAAAGTTTGAAGGAAAGATCTTGCCTCATATAGTGCAGAAGTTGAGAGGAGCTAGCTATAACCTGGACATTGAAGTAATCACAAGCTCACCTGATGGCATTGCAGAAGTTTGTGCTAAGGGAAGTTCTGCTAGTAGCTTCAGGTTTGTAGTGAATACAATTGAGAGGACATGTTCTGCAGAGCTTGGCAAGGGTCGGGAATACCATGCAAACATGCCATTGCCTACATCACATCTATCCCCGGGGCCAAACTTGAAGATTATGTAGATGAGTGCTATTCGGTTGAGAAATTCAAAACCGCATATGCGGGTTGTATGCCCTTTATTCCCGACAAGTCCATGTGGCCCAAATCCACACATGGCTTCTTCATGCATCCTCCATTGCTTAAGTCAACCTGCAGGGGGAAGGAGGAAGAACGAGGATGAAATCAGCTTTGGAGGGAGGCAGTAGTAGGAAGAAATCAGGCAATGAGGAAGGTACTGGCAAAAGGCAACATCAGTGCCCAATATGCCATCAATTAGGACACCATTGGTACACATGTAAGAATGGCAATCCAGATGACATAGCTGCATTTGAGGCTGAGAGGTAGACTTTGTAGACATAGCTACACAATGACAACACTTCTTGTTTAGCTATGCAAAATAACAATTTTCCATAATTTATTTCAGGGGTCCACCAAAGAAAAGGCAGAAGAAAGCATCTTGCACTAGCACAAGCATTGTTGTGGCCACTACTGGATCAGGCATGGTATTTCCATACAATGAGGCGGTGGCCAATGCTACACATAAGCCAAAGAGAGTGAAAAAGGGTGCCAAAAAACGGGGGCCACCACCTACAACAAGTACTAGCAAGTTGATCTTTCACTTTTCTACATCTAGTCATTTACAATCTACAACCTAGTTGATTTTGTCAATGAACCTAGCTGATTTTGTCATTGAACCTAGCTGATTTTGTCATTAAACCTAGCTGATTTTGTCAATGAACCTAGCTGATTTTGCCAATGAACCTAGCTGATTTTGTCATTGAACCTAGCTGATTTTGTCAATGAACCTAGCTGATTTTGTCATTGAACCTAGCCGATTTTGTCATTGAACCTAGCTGATTTTGTCATTGAACCTAGCTGATTTTGTCATTGAACCTAGCTGATTTTGTCAATGAACCTAGCTGATTTTGTCATTGAACCTAGCTGATTTTGTCAATGAACCTAGCTGATTTTGTCATTGAACCTAGCTGATTTTATCATTGAACCTAGCTGATCTTGTCATATATAACCTACAACCTAACTGATCTTTTTTCACACAAGGTCTGGAAGTGGACATGGATCCAATGACCCCTTTTCTCTCCAAATTGAGCACCCTCCTGCTGTTCATGAAGAAATTGCATCCTATGAAGTCTCTGCACCAAGACAGAAGCAAGCCATCATGAAGAAGTGTACACCTAGGAGGGCTCCTGTTGAAGTGGTCAACCCATCCAGCCCAGCTTCTAATACCAGAAGCAAGAAGAAACTCCAGCTTGAATAAATTATGCGGAGGAACTATTACTTTTGATGTAATTTGAGACATGTATGGTTTGGTGTGATGTCATGCAAACTAGTGAACTTTACTTTCTATGTGTGGACTGAGTGTGATGTCTATGAGTGGACTGAGTGTGATGTCTATGAGTGGACTAAGTGTGATGAAAACTAGTGAACTTATCTGTTTAAATATTGGTGATATGAACTTGTTACTATGCAATGGTCATCCCTTATTTTTTTTCATGTGATACGTACATTAGTTTGTATGCAATGGTCATGCACCTATTTTTCCCTCTTAAAAAAATTAATGTCTAATTTCTTTCTATTTTTTGCAACCCCTTTCTAATTTGTTCCACATTTAACTACATTTTTCTAGCATTTCTCTCAATTTTCCCAGATTTTTTTAACCATTTAAAAAATTTATTTCCACTTTTCTAATTTTTTTACGATTTTAAATAATTTTTATAATTTATTTCCGCTTTTCTGATTTTTAATCATTTTTATAATTTATTTCTGATTTTTTACGATTTTTTGCAATTATTTCTTTTTTTATTGAATTATTTACATTATTTCGATTTTTTCACTTTTCTGATTTTTTTAACCCTTTATTGCACATAAGGGCAAAACTGTCTTTACACACCCTCTAACACCTCTGTTAACTCTCCATCCATCCAAAATGGCATGTACGTCAACGAACTTCGGGTGCGTGGCATACACGTGTTTGGGAACTTTTCCATGGCATACACGTAACTGGCAACTTTCTTAATGGCATACACGTAAATGACTCACGTATTTGCCATCGTCGAACAAACGGAGCAACAAAATTACCACTCTTGGTGACGTGGCAAGACACCTCCCCATGCCAGCATGGATCGTCCATGAAAAATGACCACGATGCCCCTGCAATCTTCGTCTTCCTCCCAGCTATGTTCTTCCTCCTCTCCGATTTTTCACCAATTGGTCCTCCTCACAAAGATGGAGGCGAGGATGAGGACGCCGACAGCCTTGGCGCCCTCCCGTGGCTGCTTTCTCGATGTCGTTCTTCCTTCTCACCACAGGCACAGTGTGGGGGTCGGCAGTGTAGGCCTGTAGTGAGACGCGACGGGACCGCAGAAGGAGCTGCCGCAGGCTGCGCGCAGGCAGCTGTTAGCAAGTTAGCAGCAGCAACAGCAAGCAAGCAGCGGACGCGCAGGTGTGTGCTAGCAAGCTACTCATAGCTTGATTGGCTAACGGAGTAGTGGTAGGTAGTAGCTAGTAGTAGCTTTTAGTTTTGAGCGTGGACCATTTTGATTGACTGAGTTAGAGGAGAAAGAACGATGATGTCGAGAGGTTGAAGATGATATTTACAAGTGGGTCCCATGTGTCTGTGGTTGAAGATAGATGATGAGATGGCCAACCTGATGAGAGGGGGCATCATGGTCATTTTCTATGGATGATCCATGCTGGTATGTGTAGGTGGCTTGCCACGTCATCAAAAGTGTCAATTTTGTTGCTTCATTTGTTTGACTATGGCAAATATGTAGGTGCATTTGTAAAAATGGCAACTCAAGGAGTGCCCTCTCTAACGATGGCAAATAGTTAAATATCCCGGGAGGTGAGGGTATGGGCGAATGTAAGGCAAGGGGAGTGGTGGATGTTGAGCTGAGGTGAACCAGACGAGGAGGTGAAGAGGAGGGGGCGGGGAGGAGAAGAGGGGGTGGGCAGTCGGAGTGAGCACAACTTTTCTAGCATTGACCTAGGGTTTGTGGAGGCATCATAGTTTTAAAGCCATCGCATCAACGGTGGATGGCTAAAGATTGTTGGGCCATTTGGGCTGAATTGGGACTTCCTTCATTTCTAGTCTAATCAATGTTTTTCTTTTTCTTTTTTCAATTTTTGAACCATTATGAAGTAACACACAAAAATAATAATCTTATATGAACAACTACATTTTTATATGTTATAAACTCCACATAAGTTGTCTCTGCAGAGTTTCAAAAAGTTTTAAATAAATTTAGTATTTTTTATGATATAAATGAATTTATGCGTGTTTATCGAAAGTAATTCCAAATTAACCTATATATGTACCTCAAATAAGATTAACAAAATTTCAAAAATAGGCACATATGGTCCATTATAGCCCACATCTAGGAGATTGACAAATAATTCAATTGACTTGTAGGGAAAACTCGAACTTCTACTAGCCACCTTGTTACAAAATAATGATAATAAGACCTAAAACTTCTCCAAAAATTATGTAAAATGGCATATAACCATTTTATGGATGTACAAGCTTGGAAAGAAAGCTTCATAAGATTTTGTGAAAATTGGAATATATATTGTTCATAAACTAGATAGACTAAACTTAAACTTCAAAGTTTGTACACAGTCAAGTACTTTTTACTTCATGGACACCTCAATTTTGGATACAACCTTACTCTTACTCTCATATTAGTATTTGGATATTAGTATTTGGAGATTTAGATTTCCAATTGCCATAAAAAAAAGTCTTTTTTCTGTTTTTTCTAAAACCTAATTAAGACACCCTTGTAAAGTAACCTACAAAAATATTATCTTACGTACCCTCGAATCATTTTCACATGCAACATACAACATACAAGTTGTCACGTAGGAGTTTCAAGAATTTTCAAGTAGATTTGCTATTTTCTATCATTTAAATGAATTTCTACATGTTTACCAAATTTAATTCCAAATTGACATAATTGTACCTCTACTAAGTTTAAAAAAAATCAAAAAATGTATTTAGTTTTCTATGGTCCATTCTAGCCCACATCTGAGATATTGAGGAAAAAATCAATTGACTTATAGGAAAAACTCAAACTTCTACTAGTCATCTTGTTATACAATAATGATAATAATACCTAGAATGTGTCCAAAAAATCTGAAAATAGCTATACAATCATTTTATTGATATAGAAGGTTGGCATAAACGTTTCGTAAGATTTTATGCAAACTGGGCCATACAATATTCGCAAAAGGATGCGTCCCTCTTATACTTTCCTAAAAGTCAGAGTCAAACTTTTAGTTTTGAATACCTCATAACAAATTTGGACTCGTATGCATCTATATTATGGACACAACCTTATGTTGACCATAACATTTGAAACTATAAAGTTAAATTAGCAATTTTTATTCAAAAGCATGTATTTATATATTCTACACAAATTGTTGTAAACAAGCCATGTGAATAAAATTAACAAAATAATAACTGACTTACAAAATAACACTAGAAAATAAAAGAACGCGTTTTTAGAAAAAATAGGAAAAAGAAACACCAAATTTGGAATTTATATGAAAGACAAAAACTAAATCCAACTTTTAATTCGGGATTAAAAAGAGAAAGACGAACTCTATAGGTGTTCTTCATCTCTGTACACTTCGGATATAAAATGCAACACTAACCAACAAGATTTTAAAGTACATATATATACAAACGTCTCCAGGCAAACACAACTTGACTTGTAACTCAATGGCAACTCTTCTTCCTCCCTACCCCTAGGTTGTTGGTTCGAGTCCCCCATCTAATGCTTTTTTTGTATGTGGGATATATTCCGAAGGGGTTGGGCCAACATGGCGCTAGCGGCCCATGCGGTGTTCACAGCCAACTTGGCGCTAGCAGCCCGTGCGGCCGCTGGGCCAGCTTGGCGTAGGAGCCCCATGCGGCGTTGGGCTAAAAGGACCTTGTGATGCCTAGAGGGGGGTGAATAGGATCAATTTAAAATTCTGCAAAAAATAAGCAACGGATCAGGGACCGGATGACCCGACACAAGTGACCGAAGGACCCGGGGGGTCTGGGTCACCCTGGCACATGGGTCGGATCAACCAGCACGTGAATATAGAGTACAATAAGCTATGGAAAACTTGAATTTGTAGAAAGCATATGAATTAAACTTTGCGTATATGAGGTAGTCACAATCTGCAGCCAAAGATTTTACAAGCAACAACACAAATAGAGAGATCGATCCAAATTTAGTTTCTAGGGTTAGAGGAAGGGGATGAACTCATTCAAGCAAGAGACAAGCGAATTAATCCGAAGTTCACTCTCACAAAGGAAGCTAAGTCTCTGTTGAGGACCCCACGAAGGGAGTGATATCACTAAGAGCCTCTTTTCCTCACCCAATTCTCACAAAGGAAAATTAGTGCTCACTAAGAGGAATCCACATAGGATGGGTAATACAAATGATCTCGGGTGCTCCACACGGAGAGGGTACTCAACGGGTGACGCCTAAGCATCTAGAAGCAAACTTCAAGAGTAACAAACGCGAAGTGATCAACCAAAGCCACCACAAGTGCTTGTTGAGAGGAAGGAGTGAAGAGCTCTCATAAAGGGGCTTAATCCTACACCTCAAAGGACTCTCACAACCAAACCCTAGGAGTAATCTTTGCTAGGAGTGCTTGGAAGGGAGTTGGGAGGAGGGAAGCATGGGAGGGTTTCAATGGAAGCGAAGGCAGAACCGTAGAGAGGAGGAAGAAGGGGTATTTATACCCAAGCCCGACAAGCTAGCCATTATGAGCAGCCTGCGCCCCGGCTGGGTCAACCGGCCACAAGTGGCCGGGTCGCCCGCCTTCCTCCAGAGCCATCCCGGGTCGCCCGGTCACTTAGGTCGGTTGACCCGGTAAGGCAAGGGAGACTAGGTTAAGCTATTCTAAGGCTTTGTCTAATGTTTTTCTAGGGTTTTTCTAAAGGTGAGAGGATCTCAAGATGAGCACTTGTAGCAAGCTACGACCAACCGATCACATCCCTCTTTATAGTATGGTGTTTCTTAAACTCAAATTCAAAACAAAAATTAAATTTAAACCGCCAATTGAGCTTCAACACCTTTTATAGGAAATTGAGGGCCTTCCTTTGAATATTATCATTTATTTCTTTTCATTCTTGCACACACTTAATTGAACCATCAAATAATCAAATTATACTTGTCATTATCACCAAAATAATTAGGTGCCTAGATGCTCTTTCAATCTCCCTCTTTTTGATGATTGATGACAACTATACTTGGAGCTCATAAGAGAGGGATAAAATGATAGATTGACCAATTATTTAGGTGAGAGCCCCCCCTAAATATGTGCCTTTTCAAACAAAATGGCTTCAAATGCCAATATCACATATTTAGAAAGGGCTCCCCTTAAATCATTGCATACAACACAACGTGCAAAGGTGTGATAAGCAATAATCTGTGCTGCATATGGCAAGTATATAACTACAATAAAGTGGGAAATAACAAGACATCAACCAACACATGAATCACACACAATAAATAAGGTTCATGCATCACACTAGCATAGATAAAAGTACCACAACTAAGTCTTACGAAAGTTTGCACTTGGCACATCATCATCCATCACACCACACATAGTTCATTACTTGTCCACTAGTTCTATTACATGAATAGCATACATGAATAGTGATAAAGATAGATAGATAGTGATGAGGGGCTTCCGTCCTCCAAATTCATTCCCCCTTTGGCAACAAGGACCAAAAAGGGAGCTACTCCTCCTCGTTCTCGTCCCCACCCTCATCTTCATCACGCTCACCACCTCCATAATCCTCTTCTTCTTCCTCATCAACCGAGACCCAAGAGCCAAGGTCCTCCCACGGGTTAGGAACGGGAGATGGAGGATCAAAGGTTCTCATCTCGTGCATCGGAGAGTGAGGAAGATTGAGCCGAGCTGCCATGTCCTTTTGATTTCTTTCTTGCCTATGGGGCTCTTGAGCCATCCTCTCACAGACGGCCTTATGCTCTCTAGCATCTTTGCAGAGCATGTTGAAGCACACAAATAAACCCTTGGCAATGAAATTTAGCTTGCCCTTCTTACCCCTAGGAGCCCCACAAGAGTGAGATGGACCCTCCATTGGAAGGGGATCATACGGATGCCTTGGTGGTGGTGCTTGAGGGGAGGAGGCACCCGCATCAATGGGTCCATCAGTAGGATAAATGCCCGGATAAGGTCCTCTAGCATCAACACCAGTCTCATGCTTACCAAGTCTGAAAGTTTGGACAAGCTTTCCTTTGCTAGTCTTGTAGTGCTCATGAGTGACGTCCATGTTAAGGTCAAGTTTAGTGGCATGCATGCTTAACCATTCAAGCTCAAACACTTTATTAAAATCAGGTAATTGCAAAAGGGGAGCATGAGTTAACTTATCTTTCAAAGTACGGAATGCGACCTCCTGCGAATCACTCCAAGCGAATGGCACATCTCTCTTGGTAAGCTCATGTAAAGGTGCTGCAATGGAGCTAAAATCACGAACAAACCTGCGGTAGAAACCTACAAGTCCAAGGAAGCTCTGAATCTGTGTAACCATCGTCAGTGTAGGCCACTCCTGAATGGCAGCAATTTTACTGCTATCGACCTCAATGCCCTGTGGACTAACAACATAACCAAGAAATGAGACACGTTGTGTGCAAAAGATGCATTTATCCATGTTAGCAAATAAGCGGGCAGTACGCAACGCATCAAAAATAACACTCAAATGTTTCAAATGGTCTTCCATAGATTTGCTGTAAATCAAGATATCATCAAAATAGACAACAACAAACAATCCTATGAAGGGCCTCAGAACTTCATTCATCAAGCACATAAAAGAGCTGGGAGCATTAGTCAAACCAAACGGCATAACCAATCATTCATATAAGCTGAATTTCGTTTTAAAAGCCGTTTTCCATTCATCCCCCAATTTCATTCTAATCTGGTGGTACCCACTACGCAAATTAATCTTAGTAAAAAGAATGGCACCACTAAGCTCATCTAGCATATCATCAAGGCGTGGTATAGGGTATCGATAACGAATGGTGATGTTATTAATAGCACGACAGTCGACACACATACACCATGAACCACCTTTCTTAGGAACAAGTAACACCGGAACCGAGCAAGGGCTAAGAGACTCACGAATGTAACCCTTATCAAGCAACGCCTGCACCTGGCGCTGAATCTCTTTTGTCTCATTCGGGTTTGTACGGTACGGGGCGCGATTTGGAAGCTGGGCGCCGGGAATGTGGTCGATCTGGTGCTCAATGCCACGAAGTGGTGGAAGGCACAGTGGCAAGTCTTTGGGAAAGACATCAGCGTACTCCTGCAAAAGGTCAGCAACTGCAAGCGGAATATCCAAAGATGGTGCATCATCAAGGGAAACAAGCAATCTAGAGCATATAAGTGCATAGCATGGAAATGAGCATCTTGAATATCATCAAAATCAGCACGTGTAGCAAGTAAAACAGGAGCATTCAACTTAATTTCAGATTTATCTGAAGTGGATGGTGATGGTTCCTGTTCTTTAGCAGTTTTAACAGCTCTAGCAAGATCATCTTTAACAATTTGTTCTGGTGTCATAGTATGTATAATTATTTTCTGTCCCTTAAACATGAGAGAATAATGATTCGAACGACCATGATTCAAGCTATCAGTATCATATTGCCAAGGTCTACCAAGTAACAAAGAGCATGCTTCCATAGGAACAACATCACAATCAACATAATCAGAGTAAGCACCTATAGAAAAAGGAACGTGCACCGATCGTGATACTCTAATTTTACCACCATCATTGAGCCATTGAATGTGATATGGGTTGGGAAGCTTACGAGTGGATAAAGACAACTTCTCGACCATCGTAGTACTCGCCAAATTGTTGCAGCTGTCGCTGTCGATGATGATGCGAATTGACTGCTCCTGCACAACACCCTTCGTACGGAACAGAGTGTGTTGCCGATTCTTCTCGGCCGGGGTGACCTATGTACTAAGAACACGCTAGACAACAAGACTCTCATACCTACCAGCGTCCGCCGGATTGACATGTATGACCGTCGTAGCTGCATTGTCAGTGGCAAGCAAAGTATGTTCAAGTTCTTCTGAATCACTAGCTGAAGAGTACTCACCATTGTCACGAATGAGTAATGTGTGCTTGTTTGGACAGTCGCGAGCCACGTGGCCACGTCCCCTACAACGAAAACACGTGATATCCCGTGTACGACCTGTGGTGGGTGCTGCGCCTGTGGCTGGGGCGGCTCCTGTCGGTGTAGCTGCCTTCTCACGCGGTGTAGGTGTGGATGGCGCAGGGAGAGCAGGTGCTGAACTGGACGACGAGTTTCTACCTGAAAAGTGTTAGAATATGTCCTCGAGCGGCGTCCCTGCACTTCGCGTTCAGCTTTGTAAGCAAACTCAAATAATTGGGTCACGTCAGCATATTCTTTATAATCAAGGATGTCTTGAATTTCGCGGTTCAAACCACCACGAAAGCGTGCCATTGCAGCGTCGGGTTCCTCCAATATACCACAACGAATCATACCTTTTTGCAACTCCTGGTAGTAGTCCTCAACAGACTGAGAACCTTGCTGAAATCGCTGCATTTTGTTAAGCAAATCACGAGCATAATATGATGGCACAAAGCGATGTCGCATAGCAGTTTTTAATTGCTCCCAAGTGGTCGGAACAGCAGTAGGATTTATATTCTTATACTCACGCCACCAAATTAAAGCAAAATCAGTAAATTCACTAATGGCGGACTTAACTTGAGAGGTAGCAGCAATATCATGACATGAAAATTTTTGTTCAACTTCTAGTTCCCAATCAAGATATGCAGCATGATCATATTTGCCATTAAAGGGTGGAATTTTAAATTTGATTTTAGAGAAGGAATCATTACTGGCGGGGCCGCGTGGTACATGGCAGGCTTTGCCTCGGCGATCAGCATCCTCCTCCTCATCACCTGCACATCCTTGGGCCACCAAATCAGTGACCACCGTGTTCAATGCATTGAGTCGTGACACGATGGTGTCGAGCGTCGTCTTGGTGGCTGTCTGCGCGAGATCAAGCTAGTCGAACCACGAGTTGGCCGTCGTAACTGTGGAATCCACCCGCTCATGGATCGTCTTGATGTCTGTGACAAGGCCATCAATCTCAACCCACAAGTCCTGCAGTTATGTCTTGTCGTCGTCTCCTGCCATGAAACAAAAACGAATGCCAACACAGGGGTGGAACAGCTCACAAAGGCGCTCGAACTAATGCTGTTATCAAATTCTTATCTGTTCTTACCACGCACACAGGGGCGACCTGCAACCAACCGGTGGAACTCGCGAAAGATTGTTGGAGCGATTACTTGGAGAAACAAAATCTGCTTGACGTAGGAATATGTGGAGTTCGAGGTAGGCTGCACTCAAGTCAAAGATTAGCACACTCAAACAATAATGCAAAGTTGAATGATAGTGCTAAACACGAAACAAACGCTGCTGACAACAAGTGAAATCGAAAGGACTGCAAGTAAGGTGGAGAGGGTGCAACAGAAGGCTGTTTTTTTGCTTCTCTTTTTTTCCAGAAGTCCTCAAAACTGATAATATGAACACTGAGGATCTCCTACAGCAAAATACCACACACACTTTTTCCGAAAGGACAGGGGTATTCCGGTAATTAAAAGATCAAACTCCGAATATGGTACTGGAAAGAGAGGTGATGGCTCGGTGTGGGGGTACGTAGCACGATCAGGGAGAGATAGCTACCAGGGCATGCACGGTGCAGCCCAGAAAGCTTCCAAGCTAGGGGAAACTGTGGCGCAAAACTCCTTCACCAAGACGAATCGGTTCCCGTTACCCACTTGGACTGTGCGGCGGTCTCCTCTTTTTTGATTATTTTTTCCTTTTTTTGACTGCTTTCCTTCTTTCTCTTTTTTTTTCCTTTTTTTCTTTCCCTTTTTTTGACCTACCACACCAGGGAATAGGGATGGGGGTGACTGAGAGGCGGCGACGCGACGGATGTGCGCACGAGGTGGCGGATGGATGAGCAGCGGAGATGAAACTAGGGTTACAAGAAAAGATGGATCAAAAGGTAGACAACACAAGTAACCAGGAACAATTGAACGCGTAAGCACACAAATTCAACAAAGACACTTATTGAAAGGAATGTGCAAGGCTAAACGGTTGCTGGGAAAAGATCTAACCTAAAAGTAAATTTCTGTTGGTTTTTTGTGAACTGTAGGAAGGGGAAACACTAGATAAAACTCACCGATCAACCTGGAAAGCTGATACCACTTGATAGAGGTGGAGTGCCCGATTTTTCTGTGAGTGGAGATAACTTCGATCTGGTGGGAGGCGACCTTCACGATCCGACTACGACGAGCGAGACTCAAAGCGCCAATGCAATCGCTGAACCAACTCCCGATGGTTACCGCCCTTGCTGGCGCTAGATCAGCCTGATCACAAAGATTAATTCCTGTGCGCAATCGAAGAACGAACAAGAATCTGAGGCGAGCAATCTTAATATCACTCGAAGGTGGAGTTCTGAATCACAGAGGACAACACGTATTTGTGCGTGTTTTGGTGTAGCTAAAGCTAGATGTAAAACAAAACTCGAGTTGTAAAAGATACAGGACTCTGACGAATAAAGGGGGCGCCGCCCCTAGCGTTGTGGATGCGGGGGTGCAACCCTAGGCGCCCTCTTGGGCCAGTCCTAGGAGCCCACACACAAGGCCTCCTGCTAGGCCAACCTTCAGTCTTTCGGGCCTTCATTCTTCAACATCATGACGAAGTTGAACTCTCTTGCACAGGCACGAGTACTCATCAAGCAAACTCGTGGTGTCCTCATCACTTGTACTCATCAAGCATTGTTCTTGTCGCTTCAATCAATTTATGATTCTTCCTCTCTACAATGCCATTTTGTTGTGGTGTGTATGGAGCGGAGAGTTCATGCTTGATGCCTTCTTCATCGAGTAGATCTTCAACTTGAGTGTTCCTAAACACCAAGCTGTTGTCACTTCTTATGTCCTTGACCTTGAGCTCGAACTCATTTTGAACTCTTCTAATGAACTTCTTCACCACTCCCTTTGCTTCACTCTTATCTTGCAAAAAGAATACCCAAGTGAAACGGGAAAAGTCATCAACAATTACTAGACCATATTTGTTACCACTGATGCTTATGTAGGGAATTGGTCCAAACAAGTCCATGTGTAGTAGCTTCAACAGTCTTGATGAAGATAGGATGTTTTTGGCGGGATGATGCGCTCCAACTTGCTTCCCGTCTTGACAAGCACAACACAACCTATCTTTCGCAAAACAACATTTGCTCGTCCTACGATGTGCACATCTTTTTGAAGTTTGGCCAAGTTCCTCATGGCAACATGGGCTTGTCGGCGATGCCGTAGCCAACACAAGTCAGATTTTGCCACTAAGCAAGCCTTAGGGTCCACCTTCACTTTTGTGATCCACATAGTAAAGCTTTCCCCTTAGATGACTCGCAAAGACAAGAAAGGAATCTGTCATATGGACATCCCTAGGCCCACTACCCAGGCGGGTACCAGGACCAACTACTGCATGGGCCCCTGGGACTAATCGACTTGGGCTACATGATGCAAGACAGTGTGAAGCACAAGGCAACCAGAGGGCTAGTACTCAGTTAGGAAACTAGTCATGTCTGAATCCATGTAGAGTACTCCTAGCCGTGTACGACTAGTACTCTCCCCCTTAAACTGCCTTGTAACCCCGCCTCTAGAACTATATAAGGCAATGCAGGGACCCCTATCTCTCATATGCATCATCTTGTAAACACACCCAATCAATCCAGAGCTACACATCATACAAGACGTAGGCTATTATGTACCTCGCGGACTGAACCTGTCTAAATTGTGTGCCACATGTCTCTCCTTCGAGTTCTCGATCTAAGCGAGGCCACAAACGTCTACCTCGGGTAGTCCCCTTGGTAGGTTGCCAGTCTAAAACACTTACATCAGGCATGCTAGGTAGGGGATCTCACCGAAGATCTCATGGCGAACGCGGTGGCTTCAATCCTCATCAAGCCAACCGTCGCCTTCAACCGCGGCGACACCTTTGTTTTCGGCTCCTGGGTTTGCACCACTAATGGCGCTGCTTTGTTCCAGTGTTATGTCACCATGACCCCGGACCCGGAGACCAGACTTGTGACGCTTCCCGAAGCCGTCACGGGTCAACTCGTTGAAAAATATGATGAATTTTCGCTCTACAACAAAATTGCCGGCTTCGAGACTGGATCCACCTCCAACTCGAACTCAACGCCAACCTTGATCGAACCACGCAAGCTGGCTCTTTAGCCATCGTGTGGACTGGTTCTCCCTAACAAGCACTTCCTTCATGGCCTCTGCAACGCTACTGTGTCCTACGTGGATGCGCCCGTCCCACGTCGGACCGGCAAGGAGGTCGTCTCCGAGTACTCCTCAGACTCCAACACCGTACCCGACTACAACTCGGACTCCTCTTACAAGTTCGACTTCGGATTGGATCCGAACGAGCCTAAGCCTGAGTTCGACACCACTGAGCAGCTGTTGTTAGGAACTACCACTGTCTTGGTCATCACGTCCACTCCTGCTGACAGATTCGTCTATTGGCCCAACTGCAAGCCCCCAGATCTGATCAACGACAACCCACGCTGTGTCGCCTACCTCGAGACACTCCCCTTCCAGGAGGGGACACCTCTGACCCCAGTTGCAGAGGAGTACTCGTCAACAGAGGTGGCAACTACTGACTCCGTACTATGTATGCCCGACCGCGAAGTATTTGTTGCGACCGCGGAAGCCAAAACCATGGAGGCCCGACCTGATCGATAACTTGATGACATCTTAGAAGATGAGGAATCAGCCAATGCACATGTAGATGAGACTACTGAAGCTAAGAACGCCTGACGCAATCGCAACAAGAAGCGAGCAGGCTGACGCTGACAGCTTCGGGAATCTGTACCCATCCACAACCTCAATGAGGCTCTCGATGAAATCGCTAATAGGAGCCACACTACCCCTGAGTAATGTCTAATGTTCATCAACAGGATAGGACGAGATGTTCAGGAGCATCGTGCAGGCGACCTCATCGCCAAAATTGTCGAGGATGCCTACTTCATGTGGGTTGACAGTAGGATTGCCGGAGCCACAAATAACGAAGCCACTAGTCGCAGCCACACTCCAGCTGAAGTTGGACCTAACCACGTCCGTGGTGACTACCAGCCAAACCCCAATCGCTCCAGAGCCTCGGGGGGAGGACCCTCACAGGGTGGCACAACTGGCGACGACATTGGCGGCAGCTCCTCCCATGGCGCCGACAGAACAAGTGGCTTCGGCGGCGATCGCAGAGGCCGAGGCCACGCGAACAGCCACACCGATGACTACGTACGTGGTAGCTTCGACACCCGCCATAGAATCGACGAGATAAGCAATGTTAAGAAGACTACCAACATCAGCGACAACAACAGCTTCCCCGCCTGCTCTAAACGACTTCGCGCTCTGCTACTCCCTAGAAGTTCAAGCCTTTCGGGATCTCCAAGTACGACGCGAAGCAAGATCCAGTTCAGTGGCTCAGGTGCTACGTGCTGGACATTTCGAACATTAGTGGAAACAACGACACCAAGTGTCTCTACTTCCCCTTCTATCTGGACTAGGCTCCACTCACATGGTTTGAGTCGCTCAACAAAGAGCTCGATCGACGAGTGGGACTAGCTAAAGGCACAGTTCAGCAGCAACTTCACGGGTGACATGGAGCGCTCGGGTACTCGCATGGACCTGGTGATTGTCAAGCAAGAGCAAGGCGAGATGCTACACCAGTACATGCGTTGCTTCTTCGATAAGCATGCGACTGTAGTCGACGTCACCGACAAAGAAGTCATCGACTACTTCCAAGACGGTCTCTACCACCGTCGCACCTTCGAAGACTTCGGTTGCCACCACCCAGCTCAATCACCAAGCTCAAGGACATGATTACTTCATGGGTCGATGTGAAGGACAAGGCCAAAGCTAAGTACGACTCCAACCGCGACAAGATCAAGAACAACACGGGCGGCAACAACAACAAGGATCAAGGGGGTCGCAACAACAACAACAATACCAACAACAACAACTCAGGTCTTAACCGCAAGCGCAAGCTAGACAACACTATCACAGCTATACAGCGCCCTGCGAAGGACAGCTCCAAGAAGACCTCTTGCAGCTTCAAGGACTTCCTCAAAGAGAAGTGTCCATGGCATCAGGATAACAACCACACCACCGAACAGTGTTACCAGCTGTGGCGGGCACTCGAGGAGACTCCTGAGCCACGACACCCTCATGATAAGAAGGGAAAGAAGAAAGTCAATTAAGGCAATGGGGACTTCTAAGAACCCGACAAGATAGTGAACATCCTCTTCAGGTTCCATAACCAAGTGTGCGCAGAAGCTCACTCTGCGTGAAGTTCTGAGCATTGAACCAGTAGTGCCAACACCCTCAGGTGGTCGGAGGTACCCATTACCTTCTCCCATGTGGATCAACGGACAAACTTCTTTGAGCCCGGACGTTTCCCACTCATCCTGAATCCAGTAGTCTGGGGCTCCAGAATCACCAAGGTACTCATCGACGATGGAAGCGGACTTAACATTCTGTTCACCAAGACCTTAAGGAAGATGAAGCTCGACATCACTGGCATGCTCACGAAGAGCACGTTGCCCTTCTACAACATCGTCCCAAGGAACACGACTATGCCACATGTCTCAGTGGTTCTGCTATTACCATTGGGACAAGGGAGAACTACCGCATCGAGTACATCAAGTTCGAGGTCGCGGACTTCGAAACCTCCTACCACGCCATCCTCGGCAGACCGGCTCTTGCTAAGTTCATGGCAATACCTCACTACATGTACTTGGTACTCAAAATGCCAAGTCCTGTCGATGTACACGCACTGTAAGGGGACTTGAAGGTTTCCTACGACTGCAACATCGAAGCCGTGGAGCTCGCAGCAACCAATCAAATACCCGACGCGATGATGGTGGTCTTCGCTATGTCAAAGAATCTCACCCCAACCGAACTCGAGATACCTGAGAAGGCCAACACCTCTAACAAACCTCAGCCAACAGAGGAAGTGCAAGTGAAGGCCATCGACCTCAGGATTAGCGATAGCATCAAGACTACCATGATTGGGTTGCCCTCAACAAGTGAACAAGGAGTACCCCAAGGACCCCTTCGGGTTGCCGCGAATTGATCAAGTCATCGACTCCACGGCGGGCTGCGATCTGCTCTGCTTCCTCGATTGCTACTCCGAGTACCACCAGATTGCAATCAAGGAAGAAGACTAGGAAAAGACCACGTTCATCAGCCCTTTCGGTGCCTACTGCTACATGACAATGTCATTCGGGTTGAAGAATGCTGACGCTACCTATCAACGAGCTATCCAGGCCCGCTTCAAGGAGCAGCTCAACAAGAACGTCGAATCCTACGTGGATGACATAGTCGTCAGGACTAGAACTCTAATACACTCATCGCCGATCTTGAAGAGACTTTCGCATCTTTGCAGGAGTACCAGTGGAATATCAACCCCAACAAGTGCGTCTTCGGCGTACCCTCAGGGAAACTGCTCGGCTTCATCATCAGCCATCGTGCCATTAAAGCCAACTCCAAGATGATCTTCGCCATCACAACCACGAAATCTCCGACTTGCATCAAGGATGTCCAAACGCTGACCGGGTGCATGGAGGCCCTGAACAGATTTATCTTGAAGCTCAGAGAATGGGGACTGCCCTTCTTCAATCTACTCAAGCACCAAGAAAAATTCGTGTGGACCGCGGAGGCTGATCAAGACTTCCTCTCCAATCCACTGGTCCTCACGGGTTCGCTCAAAAAGGAGCAACTACTGCTCTACCTCACTGCGACTACTCATGTGGTCAGCACTGCATTGTTGTCGAGCGGCAGGAAGAAGGCCACGCCTATCCAGTCTAGTAACTAGTCTATGAAATCAGCGAGGTCCTGTCTGAGTCCAAGGCACGGTACCAACCGGTCCAGAAGCTACTCTATGCAGTACTCGTCACCTCGCAGCAGCTATGACACTACTTACAGGAGTACTCGATCACTGTCATCACCGACTACCCGTTCAGTGATATACTCCACTAAGGACTGGAGCGTTCGAGGACCGGTGGATGGTCGCTCCTGGCTGTGATGACTCTTGGCCGAGTATTGTAGGTGCAGGTTGCGGCTTGATTTGCGTTGGTGCAAGTGTAGAGCGAGTGCGAAAGGTCTATGCCTTGCGGGGCCTCCGAGGAGTGGAGAGACAAGTAGGCTCGGCTTGAGGGACCCGGTGGCCAGCGGAGTCGAGTGCAGGCCACATGGTGGCAAGAAAAGCAAGACGAAGTTGTGGACAAAACTTGATGCAGGGTAGCGTCTCAAGACCGGAGTCTGCACGCGGGGTTTGCGGCGGTTCACCACAAAACCGTCGCGTTACTTGGTTGAGCCACAAAAACCAAGACCGGAGGCTCAGCGGGCGGAGACGGGATCCAGGCACGCTGAGAAGCTTCGATGTCGGTGGACACGTGGCGGGATCGCAGGACTTGCATCGGGAGGACACAGTCTGCGGCGACAACGTGGCCGTGCAATGAAGTGGAGTGCTACATGACCTATTTGCCCCTGAGGGGTTTGTATTACAACTTAAGTGCTAGGGGTAGTGTGGTCTTGTTGACGGTGAAAATCCGTCAACCTAGCCATGAGTTTACCTTCGGTGTTGGCATGAGTTTTATACCTTATCCATTGGTACTAACCCCCGTGGTATAACAAGTTCACGTGTGCATGTCGGTTTTGGAGTTTAATGTTTATGCAGGGTTTTAGTGTTGAATGCAAGACTTTCGGGATAAGTTCATCAAGCACCTCATGACAAGACCTTGAAGCCCCGTACAAGTCATGCAATGAAGCAAACTTAACTCCAAGAAGCCGGGGACTTGATCCGAGAAGACGACGGACTCGAGGACACGACCAAAAAAAAGTGCCGAATCTTGCAAGACAAGGAGTTGAGTCCAATTCGGAGAGAAAGCGACGACATGGACCTACATGCGAAGGGGGAACATCCGGGAAGCAAGGGAACCGACGTAGATCAAAGGAGGCCTCGGGATGGGCCTGGATGGGCCCGGGCCGGCCGGCCCGGTCCCGGTCGGCTCGGGCCCATCCGGGGCCCATTTGCCCCCTCCTTTGCCCTAGCCGCCAATCGGGCTATTTATAGCCCCCCGACCGAGAGCCACGCGAGAGGAGAATTCGTCATCGGCCGCCGAGGAGGCCGAGAGGAGAGGGTCGAGCTAGTTGACTAGGGTTCCCCTAGCCGACGTGGGAACCTTGCACGGAAGACCACGTCGGAGTTCCGGAGCTAGAAGCAAGATCAAGGAAGGATCCCGGTGGTGATCCTGTGTATGTATCATTGTTATAGTTGAATTATCAAGTTGAATCTTTTCCTAGAGATCAAGTGTTTCCTCGAAGATTTCGTTTTTCGATCGGCTTTGCTTATTCCAATTCCATTCTCGAGATAGATTACACAGGGTGTTCTTGTAGCCGCGGTGGCTAGAGGTACACGCCGAATCTTCCGAAAGAATCTCGACTTGCCTTTTGACTCGCCCTAAGCTCCCCGCATGAATAGGGATACGTTGTGACAGAACGGGGGTTCCGAAAGGCGGATGTTTTCGGATTTGGACGGGAAACCACGATTTAAAGAGGCTTCTATTAAGATTCGATTTGCTACTTTTTCTCTTGTTTGGAACTTCAACAAAAGGCTTACCCCGATCCGTCTAGATCGGTTTATCTACCCAATCTTACTTTGTTTTCTCCGGTCTTTAGTAGATTAGATTCGTTTCATGTCTTTTACATAGATGCATTAGGGTTTCTTTTATCGAAGATTGGAGTTACTTGGCTTTATTAGATTAAGTTTTGCGTCACACATTTGTTCCACAGATTCGATACCTTGGGTTCACCACTCGAGGGAAGAAGGGTCCCTTGACTACGACGGGAGACTGGTCCGCTTGCGAGTCACAAACGAACTTGGATATAACTATTAACCGTCAACAAGCCCCTTTTTCTGGCGCCGTTGCCGGGGAACAAGTGATCAAGATTTGATTTTTTATTGCCTTTTTGTAATTTTCAGTTTTCTTTTTGTTTTTATTTTTGCATCTACTAAATTTTGATCATCCTCAAAATACATCTAATCTAGTTTGTCTAACCCTAGTTTTTATAGATTTGTTTTTACTTTCTAGTTTTTTTGCATACTTTGTTTATTGCTAACCCTAACAGGAGATGGACGACTACCTCTCCAACAAACCCAATAATTTTGTGGATGATCCGAGAAAAACTTTACGAGGCTAAGGAGACGCGAAGCACAAAAAGCTAAAAAATTTGGATTTTGTAGATTCGAGTCGGAAGACAAAGGATCGCGAGGAATCTCCGAAGAATTCACCACCTCAAAGTCCTCGGGAGAATCAACTTCCACCGATGGGTGACCAACCACCACAAGAACGCAAGATTGGGGAGCTATGCACCCCCGGACACCATCGACCTACCAATCTTGAACCTTGAGGAGATCGGAAGACCGTTCGAGATCAAGACCTCAACAATCCGCATGGTGCAACATTCACCCTTCACCGGTAAAGAGGATCCGAACCTTCACCTCCAAGCATTCATTCAACTATGTCAGACTTTCAACATGGATGGGGTGACTCAAGATCAAATGAGGGCAAGGCTTTTTCCGTTTTCACTACTCGGGAAGGCTTTGCAATGGTTCCACTCTCAACCGGCGGAGACGGTGCAAAATTGGAACACGTTGATGAAGGCTTTCATGAAGGAATACTACTCACCGGGTAAAACTCAAAGCTTGCGTAATAAGATTGCCACCTTTGTTCAATATCCTACGGAAACTATCTCGGAGGCATTCGAGCGCTTCAACGAGTACACTCGGGCGGTTCCACATCACAAGTTCCCGAAGAAAGACCTCGTGCAAAAGTTCTATCAAGGACTCACCGTGGCGTCAAGGACGATCATCGATGCATCGACGGGAGGATCCATCATCGAACTTATACCGACGGAAGCTTTCACTCTATTCAAGAAGGTCGCGGATAATGACACATGGGCGTCATCCGGGCGCCTACATCCGGTTCAACCCACGGGGAACGTCAAAGGAGTCTTGCAAGTGGAGAAGGAGAACATACTTGAAGGCAAGATCGACTCGCTCATGAGGAGGTTGGAGAAGATGGAGATGGAAAAGAAAGAGGCTCAAGACTTGAAGGCCGCCGAAGCAAGGTCCACATGCGAAGAATGTGGAGAGTATGGCCATGTCCGCAAAGATTGTCGGAGGAAGCCAAAGTGCTCGACTACATGAGGAAGGGAGAATTGCCGAAGTTCCGCTACGGGCAAGGTAGGCCTCAATTTAATGCAAGCTCATCTATTCCTAACGCGGTTCCGCTTCGTATACAATTGAAGGAGTTCATGGATGAGCAATCTAAGATCAACAAGGACACCGTCACCAAGTTCAAGACCATAGACAAGGTGTTGGAGAACATCGATAGCAAAGTGATGGAGGTCGGAAGTTCCAATCATCAAGTGCTCAACATGATGAAGATGCTCGAGACGCAAGTTGGACAACTTGCGCGGCGCCTTACTAATGATGAAGGGAAGCTTCGGGACAACCCAAATGTCCCGAATCGGCGAAGGCCATTCAAACACGTTCGGGGGAAGGAGACCGAAGATCCGGAATGTTCCGCGGGAGCAAGGAAGCTTAAACCATCCACCGAGGTGGAAGGAGTTGCTAAAGAGAAGGTTACGGGGATCGTCACCGAGGAACCCGAATTTGAGATGCGGAGGAAGACACGATGATACCGCAACTCAAGCCACGCTACTTCCGAGGTAAACTTGACAACCACTTTGAGAAGTTTGTGGAAGTTGTGCGTAGACTTAGCATCAACATGCCATTACTAGATGCCCTACAAGTACCTACATATTCTCGTTACTTTAAAGACATACTTGCAAATAAATATGAGATAGCAACACTCGGGGTAGATCATGTCAAGATGTCCGAGGAGTGTAGTGCCGCTATTGCTAATGGGCTAGAGAAGCAAAAAGACCCCGGGTGCCCTACAATTCCATGTTCGGTTGGTTCCTTCAACTTCGAGAAGGCGTTATGCGACCTTGGAGCTAGTGTAAGCGTCATGCCGAGGGATGTGTTCGAGAAGCTACGCCTACCAATGGAGCCTACGGGAATATGTTTGGAGTTGGGAGACAACTCCATTCGCTATCCCTTGGGCATTGCGAAGATGTACCGTGAAGGTCGGACACCACTTCATCCCCGTCGACTTCGTTGTGCTCGAGATGGGAGAGAGGGAGAAGCCGCCGCTCATCCTAGGGAGGCCTTTCCTCAAGACCGTGGGAGCTACTATTGATGTTGGCAAGGGGGAGATCATGTTCGACATCAACGGAGAAAGGAGTTCCTTCAAGTTCCGTCCAAGAATCGAGGCATGCAACATGATTGGAGTGAAGGGAGAACCAAAACAAACGGAGGGGCTGAAAAAGAAGAAGGAGCCGAAAAAAATGAACGTAAAGAAAATCAAAGAAGGTGTTGCATCCGTCAAGACAAAGGAAGAGAAGGCCCGTGAAGACCAAAAAAATGACTAAGCGGAAGACAAGCCCGTGCCCAAGATGGTGCGAAAGTGGGTACCCAAGATTGCAACGCCCACAAAGAGCGTTGATCCAAAGTAATCAAGTGAAGAAGTCTAGTCGTAGACTATAAACGAAGCGCTAGGCGGGAGGCAACCCGTTTCGTCGAGTCAAGAATAAGCTACGGGAGGACAACCCGATTCCGGGTTTTTCGAGTATTTTTAATAATTTAGTTTTTGAGTTTTATTACGCAAAGACATTAGACTTAGAAGTGGTTGAACAATATTAGAGACATAATTCTTGATTGAATGTTTGCTTTATCATAAACCCTTTGCATGAACCCTCCTATGTGCTTGTTTGTTCTTTTCTTTTCGAGAAACCTCAACCAAATAATTTCAGAACCTAACTCAACCTTTCACCCTCATTATGGTGCTGAGGTTGACTTATTTTTCATGCTAAAACCACACGAGTAGAGCCACGATTTATATCTATGTGTTAATAAAAAATTCAGCACGTGGTAGGACTCGCGTGAACCTAGAAATCAAAACTTTTGGTTGGTTTTAAAAATCTATATCCTTGGTTTCTCTAGGATTAGAATTTTTCTAAGCCTATTCTAATTTTGTTTTATTCAAAATCTTTCTTATTTAGCCAAAATTAGAACCTAAACCTATGCCCCCATGATCAAGCCGGGAAATGTTTGCTCTCAACCGATGAAGGCAAACTATACCGGTGAGACCGAAATCAACGTAGTCGAAAAATATTTTCGACTTACAGTTGTTTTTAATGGTTTAAAAACTTCTCTAAAATTATGTTTGAGCTCTTGCATGGCTCTGAAATTTTTTTTAAATTTCGAATTAGAGGAGTGCTTAACCTTAAATACACCTTAATGGAGGCAATGTAGTTTGAATTAATCATGCATGCACCATTGGATTCCCTTTCATCAACTTTCACCAATTCCACATGCAAAGGACAAGCATGATGGGTAGCAAGCATCAACTTTGCAGGAATTTCATGGTGGCATGTGAAGCAAGTGGAGCTAGGGAGCATGGACATGACCCAAAGCATGGAGCATCAAGTGGAAGGACCAATAATGCAAGAAAAGGAGTGGACGAGAGCGTTTGGGCGGTGCAACTCGTGGAGCACACGGGCGGGGAAAGTTGCGAGAGGCAAAATGATCGTGCTTTGGAAGAAAGACGAGGCGGGGTGGTGCACCGAGGACCCCAGGCCGGCCGGCCTCACCTACATAAGGAGCCCCCCGGCTCCCGTTTTCTGCAGGCAAGCTTCCCTCTCCTTCCTTTGTTTGTGTGTTCAAGTTTGTGTGCTCAAAACCTCCGTAGACATAACCAACCTTCCCAAGCTTGATAGCTCAAGAAAAAAAATCCACATCCTTAATCCACTCAAAGTCCACATCCAAAGCAAAGAGTTTAAGTGCCTAGTTACCGGTTGCAACCCGAAGTTTTAGTTGAAGAAAAGAGTGCAGCAACCATGTGGAAGAAAACCACAAGTCTCTTCTCCAAGAAGAAGAGTTCGTCGTCATCCAAGCCGTCATCAACCACGTCTTCGAGGAGGCACTCGGTTTCCGAGTCTCCCCGGAGCATGGAGACGAATACGGCACCACCGAGGAGGAACGATGCTCTCCTCCTTGGTGGTATGAGGGCTGCAAGAAGCACGTCCATGAGGTTTACCGAACCTCGTGGGCACACGGAGGAGCAGCCCGCGCCACCACGACGATCGACCCGTTCAACCGCGCCACCTCCTTACACTCCGACATACTCTTCATCGGCTTCATCATCTTGTCGGCGGAGGAGGAGAGGCTCTCTAATCTTGAGAAGAGGCTTGTGCCCAACGTCGAGTTCGATGACCAAGCACTCTACACCTTGGGTTTTGGCACCGACATATACTATATGTTGGGGCACCTTGGATGGGTGCAGTTCTCCAACGGAGTATCGGTGGACACCCACTTGGGGTTCGCCTTGGAAATTTTAATGACTATTGCACCTATCCTTGATGATGATGGGGTGCAAAGCTTGTCATTCCGTTTGGAGGAAGTCCAACAAGTGGTTCCCTACGAGCACGTTAGGGAGGCTGCTTGGATTCCACAAGGGAGCTCCGGAGGAAAGTTGACGTGCCACCGGCATGTTAGCGAGGATTTTGGAATATGATCTCCGGAGAAGCCCATCAACAATGCAATTGCATCCGCAACCCCATTATCCGGATATTTCACTCTTGGATGTGCAAGAGGGTATTGGGGAGGATGAAGGAGACAAAGGTGACTGACACGGAGTTGAATTGGCTATACTCGGCTTTAATTGCCAGGCAGCCAATAGACCCCTCTTACCTTATGATCAACCGTTGGAGTTGTGAAGCAACGTCGGGGGTGGGTAATATTGGTTCGGGGTGCTACCTCTCCATGTTGGCCTTCTCCTTATGGCCGGGGATCGCAAGAAACCCCGACCATCTTTTGCGTGGTACCTCTCTCGGCATTGAGTATTTGCGGCAAGGCAAATACATTAGTGGAGATGAGAGAGGAGGTTATCGGTTGGCCATAGTGAACCTACCCCTTCCCAATGAGAGGCTTAGGCTTTTCACCGAAGGGAGAGAAGATTGGTTGGAAGAGGGACTCCTTGTCCCTGCAAGAAAGAACAAAAGAGGAAGAACCGTAGAGGAGGGAACATCCTCCGCACAAGCGAGTGGAGCACAACCCAATGTGCAACCATTCGGTGGGATCCCTCCTCCGCCAAGTTATTACAGAGGGCAACAAGAGCAAGCATGGGGGGTGGTGCACCGGTACCCCCGCCAAATTATGTTGTGCCCAACGCTAACTTCGCGGAGTCCTACGCTCATCATCCCCAACCGCAACAAAGCATGGCCATAATTGGAGGGTATGCTGCAAGAAACGCCCAAAACATCGCAGCCATCCAAGCTAACGCAGCTCAACTTGGTGAAGGAAATGCAAATATTGCCTTTGAGCTCGGACGCCTTCACCTTGTGGAGCCAAATCAATTCGTCGGAGGAAATGTCTAATCATATTATGAGCAAGGGTATTATTATCAAGATCATCAACATCAACCACCGGCGGAGGACTAGAAGATTTAGGAACTTTAGTTTTCTTTTATTTTCTTTTTCTCTGTAATTTTCAGCTTTTGCTTATGTGTGTTTGCGTAGTATTTCCTGTTTTTATTTAAATTTCAGCAAGCATGTTTGTTTATTTTCAGTTTGTATTTCAACTTTATATCATCATTAATAAAGACACCACCTTGATTATATCATTGGAAAAGTTACAAAAATTTGTGCCATGATGATATATGATTATAACTATGACTTTGTTTATCTTCGTAATTGATTTATACATGTTTAAGCTAGTGCTCTCTTAAAAATACAAATCTGAATTTATTTAAATGCTAGCTTAATTTTCAGCGGAGGTTATGATTAAAATAAAGACCCATAGTGTTTTATGTGCTCTCAAGTTATGAATAGATTAAAGATGTCTTTTATGCTCAAAAATATCGCTAACCTTGTCACAAATATCACTTGTGTGTTGCTCAACCTATCCAAAACCTAATATATATTTGAGTGCATAAACCTTAGTGTACAAGATTTATTTTTGAGTGAGTTATTGCAGGCCATGATTTCTCTGGCCCGAGACTAAGAAGCTGGTCATTCCATTTTTGCGTATCTATCTTTTTGCTAGCCTTTTATCCGTGCATTGTGTATCCCCGCATTGGAGATCTCACAAACTTCGCCGGATATCCACCCTTAAACCAAAATATCATCTTTTGTGATTACCTCCTTGACCACAACCTATCGTTGAGAATGGATCATCAATTCAAGGAAGATCGCAAGACGGTGCCAACATTG
This sequence comes from Cenchrus americanus, assembly GCA_947561735.1. Classification (NCBI taxonomy): domain Eukaryota; kingdom Viridiplantae; phylum Streptophyta; class Magnoliopsida; order Poales; family Poaceae; genus Cenchrus; species Cenchrus americanus. Next base: position 143,617,165 of record OX387240.1, read on the forward strand.
AAGATTTCAAGTATCTCTCCAAGGAAAATTATTTCCGGTACCTACCTTATTTTTCGCCTCTTTGCTCGAGGACGAGCAACGTCTAAGCATGGGGGAGGAGGTAGGTATGGTGCAGTTTTAGAGTTCAAAGGGGAGTATTTTAAAAAAAATGATGAAAGAAAAAATTCGGCGACGAACGTGACTTCCAAGGTGAAGGTCTCACAAGAAGAAAGAAAGAAAAATATATATAATGAAAGAAAGAAAGAAAGAAAGAAAGAAAGAAAGAAAGAAAGAAAAGAATGAGAAATATGAGAAAGAGAAAAAATATATGAGTATGCGTAAAGTGAACTCCCTGGTTCTCTAAGAGTGCATTCAAGGCTTCAAGTTTAAAAGATCCATCCTCATTTTCCAACCATGTGCAATCCGATAACGAGGACTTCCTTTGTGCCTCGGGATCACTCTTTGCCATTTGCACATGTCCACTCATCTAAAGTGTGTGTATTTTTCTCTTTCCCCTCCTTGATTTAATATTATTTTCCAATGACCTTTTTGACGAGTCTCGGTAAGACCATGAGAAGCTTGTCTTGTTTTGACAACACCTCATTTATAAAATCTTGTTAGGACTAAACTTTCCCAAAGCTCCATATAAAGCCTACCACACATTTATGTTATGAGAGGGAAAGGAGTAGAATATATAGGCTTGAGAGACAAGCAAGATGAGAGTTCATGAGCAATATACAAGATGATTTAAATTTGTGAACTTGGTTTAGCCTTTTCTTTATCTCGTTCTTTATTTCAAAAATTCTGAGATCTATTTAAACTTTGTGAGCATGTTAATACTTGTGGGATAAGCTTAATAAGAATCTACCCTCTGTAGAGATGAAGGCTAGTACATTATGGAACTTTAATGAATTAAAAATTTTGAGAGCATTATGTTTTCTCATATATGATCAAGAGCAAGGTTTAAACATTGTTTGACAATGATGATATCCATCGAAGGCTTACTCGAGGACGAGCAAGGTTTAAGCATGGGGGAGATGTTGACGGTGAAAATACGTCAACCTAGCCATGAGTTTACCTTCGGTGTTGGCATGAGTTTTATACCTTATCCATTGGTACTAACCCCCGTGGTATAACAAGTTCACGTGTGCATGTCGGTTTTGGAGTTTAATGTTTATGCGGGGTTTTAGTGTTGAATGCAAGACTTTTGGGATAAGTTCATCAAGCACCTCATGACAAGACCTTGAAGCCCCGTACAAGTCATGCAATGAAGCAAACTTAACTCCAAGAAGCCGGGGACTTGATCCGAGAAGACGACGGACTCGGGGACACGACCGAGAAAAAGTCTCGAATCTTGCAAGACAAGGAGTTGAGTCCATTTCGGAGAGCGACGACATGGACCTACATGCGAGAAGGGGAAACATCCGGGAAGCAAGGGAACCGACGTAGAGCAAAGGAGGCCTCGGGGGGCCGGGCCCGGATGGGCCCGGGCCGGCCGGCCCAGTCCGGTCGGCCCAGGCCCATCCAGGGCCCATTTGCCCCCTCCTTTGCCCTAGCCGCCAATCGGGCTATTTATAGCCCCCTGACCAAGAGCCACGCAGAGGAGAATTCATCATCGGCCGCCGAGGAGCTGAGAGGAGAGGGTCGAGCTAGTTGACTAGGGTTTCCCTAGCCGACGTGGGAACCTTGCACGGAAGACCACGTCGGAGTACCCGGAGCTAGAAGCAAGATCAAGGAAGGATCCCGGTGGTGATCTTGTGTATGTATCATTGTTATAGTTGAATTATCAAGTTGAATCTTTTCCTAGCGATCAAGTGTTTACTCGAAGATTTCGTTTTTCGATCGGCTTTGCTTATTCCAATTCTATTCTCGAGATAGATTACACGGGGGTGTTCTTGTAGCCGCGGTGGCTAGAGGTACACGCGGATCTTCCGAAAGAATCTCGACTTGTCTTTTGACTCGCCCTAAGCTCCCCGCATGAATAGGGATACGTTGTGACGAACGGGGGTTCCGAAAGGCGGATGTTTTCGGATTTGGACGGGAAACCACGATTTAAAGAGGCTTCTATTAAGATTCGATTTGCTACTTCTTCTCTTGTTTGGAACTTCAACAAAAGGCTTACCCCGATCCCTCTAGATCGGTTTATCTACCCAATCTTACTTTGTTTTCTCCGGTCTTTAGTAGATTAGATTCGTTTCGTGTCTTTTACATAGATGCATTAGGATTTCTTTTATCGAAGATTGGAGTTACTTGGCTTTATTAGATTAAGTTTTGCGTCACACATTTGTTACACGGATTCGATACCTTGGGTTCACCACTCGAGGGAAGAAGGGTCCCTTGACTACGACGGGAGACTTGTGCGCTTGCAAGTCACAAACGAACTTGGATATAACTATTAACCGTCAACAGGTCTTTTGCCTGGCCCGGAGGGACTCATATATATTGACTCTAGGGTTTCCATGCAAACGATCCTCTCGGACTGCTTCTCATTTCCTTGCTCCATAGGTTTAGATCTTTCATCCATTCGTAAAGAATCTGACCTCCGAGTGAATGGAGGTTTCATGGTTGCGTCGATATTCCTCTTGTAGCTCGTGTGATTTTCGTGTCTTTTTCGAGCTATTTGTGTTGGATTTTCGTGCATGGCTTGTTCCTTTGATTTTGATTTGTTTGGGTTTGGATTTGTTGGTGGGGATCATGGATAGTTGCCTCGTGCATCTTTCTGCTTGACCATGACCTCCCAAACTCCGAATTCGGCCTCTGATTGAAGGATTTCGGTTGGAATCCTTGCTCTTTGGGAGAGTTCGGTAGAATCTCGATTCCTCTCGTTTCAGTGGGTTTGAGGCTACAAATTCGTAGGCATAACATCTTCTAGAGGTGCTTCAACCTCACCTATGATTTGGTAGCAATCCCTTGGTTGATTGGGGAGATCGGGCAAAGGAAAGGTGGTGTTGACCTTCAAGGGATCGATCTCGTTTTGCTGTCGGCGTGCTTGGCGAACCGTCTGCGGTCACCATGCAGACTGTCCACGAGGCACAGTTCAGTCGGTTGTTCTTCATGTTTGTCGCGTGTTCTTGAGTGCTTTCGTTTCGATCCGTTTTGCCGGCTGTTTTTGGCTTGGAGAGGTTTCGTGGACCGTCCGCCTGGACGTCGTGGACCGTCTGCGCGGCATGAGTTGCTCACAGACCGTCCGAGGACAGGGTGTGGACCGTCCGTTTTTCAGGGTGAGGCACTAGAGGTTCTGTTGCCTTGCCCCTCCACGCGGACCGTCCGCCCGGTCACTGCAGATTGTCCGCCTAGGACTTCGCAGATTGTCTAAGTCCTTTGCTTCTTGTGTATTGCTTTCGCTTTGGGATCATTTGGGGTTTGTTCCTAGGTTTGGTAGGTCCGTTGTGACTACGCGACCTTGGAAAACTCATGTGGGAATCTTTGGTTGTGAATTTGGGACATAGGCCGAGTTCGACCTTCGGGAAGAATTTTTATCGGCTCCCATTCACTCCCCCCTCTCTGGTCGCCTAATCGGTCCTTCATCCACAACCAAGATGCAACCGGGAGAATCTCCAAGTGGGCGGTCGAGCTTGGCATCCTCAACATCGACTTCAAGCCGCACCCTACCATCAAGTCACAAGCTCTAGTCGACTTCATGGCAGAGTGGTGGGAAAATCAACTACCCACACCAACAGAGAGACTAGAGCATTAGTTGATATATTTGACGGCTCGCTCTAGCTCGAGGGCGGAAGCGCAAGGGTACTCTAGATTTCTCCAAAGAGCGAACAACAGAAGTACGCCCCGCCGATGTTCTGGAAGGTGTCAAACAACGAAGTTGAGTACGAAGCTCAACCACATGGGCTTCGGCTCGTAATCTCACATGGCATCAAGCGGCTACTAGTCTACGACGACTCCACTGTGGTTATCAAACAGGTCAATGACTATTGGGACTGCAACAAAGAGAACATGGACACCTACTGCCTAGAAATCCACAAGCTCGAGAACAAGTTCTATGGTCTCGAGTTCCACCACATCATCCGTGACAACAATGTTGCAGTGGACGTCCTATCGAAGCTTGGTTCTACTCGCGCTCAAGTACCCACTAGTCTTTGTCCACGAACTTCACACGCCATCCATCCCAGAGTTGGCACCAACGACCACTAACCCTGGGCCATCATAGCCCAGCTAGGCGGTCATGATGATCGACGTGGATTAGAGGCAACCCTTCATCGACTACATCTGCAAGCAGAAGATCCCCTCCGACAAGAACGAGACAGAACAACTCTTCCATCAAGCCAAGACCTATGTAGTAGTCAGGGACAAGCTCTACAGGCAAGACATGACTTCTGGAGTATTCATGAAGTGTGTACTCTTAGAAGAAGGCAAGGACATCTTGGAGGAGATTCACAAAGACATCTATGGCAACCACACGTCTTCTCGCACACTGGTGAGTGAAGCCTTCTGATGAGCTTTCTACTGCCCGCAACTCTGGCCGATGCCGACGAACTCATCAAGAGGTGCGAAGGGTGCCAATTCTTCGCCAAGCAGCAACACGTTCTGGCCTGCAAGCTAGTCACCATACCGCCAGCCTGGCCCCTTGCCTATTGGGGGCTCGACATGACTGGGCCTTTGATAACTGCGCTAGGAGGATTCAACAGAGTTTTGGTGGCTATCGACAAGTTCACCAAGTGGATCGAAGTCAAGCCGGTTACCTGCCCAAAAGCCGACAAAGTAATCGACTTCTTGGATGAACTCGAGCATCACTATGGGCTACCCATCGCATCATCACAGATCTGGGCTCCAACATCAACAACCATCAGTTCTAGAGTACTGCGAGAACAGCGGAATCTACGTTCGATATGTCTCAGTCACCCACCTATGTGCTAATGGCCAGGTGGAGCGCACTAACAGGATGGTACTCGACACCCTCAAGAAGCGATTACACAATGCTGCTAATACCAAAGGGGCAAGTGGATCAAGGAACTACCCAATGCACACTTGGGGCTTCGTACTCAACCTACCAGCCAACTGGGCAGTTGCCCTACTTCCTGGTCTACGGCTCTGAAGCTATTCTACCCGTCGATGTGATGTGGGAATCACTGACAGTCGAACAGTATGACAAAGGCATCTCAGAGGACAACAGACGGGTCAACATCGACAGCCTCGAAGAAACCTGTTGCACCGCCCTCGTCCAATCAGCAAGGTACCTAGAGGGTATCCGACGGTACCACGATCGCAATATCAAGGAACGCTACTTCAACATCGGCGATCTAGTCCTTCATCGCATCCAGAACAAGGACGGACTACACAAGCTCAGCTCGCCCTGGGAAGGTCCCTCTCAGTATCCAAGGTGACGGGCCCGGGTTCCTACCATATCCAGACACCTGAAGATGAAAACATCAACAACTCATGAAATGTCGACCAACTGTGTTGCTTCTACATTTATTTGCTCGACTACTCATCTACGGGTCCAGCCTACTCTGTTACTCATGAACTCCTTGTTGTAAGTGGCCTCTTGGTCCTAGTGCTAGTCTACGGACTACCCCCATCCAAGATCCAGTGCTAATGGCTACTCATGGATCCTGGGATGTACACAGCCTAAGGGTTTTGCGGTCTACGGAACATCTACTCTTCTGATCTAGGTCCTACGGATAACTACGGATCCACATCTATAAGCGGTCCGAGGACCCTAGCAATTACATAGCCATAGGCGGCCTACGGGTCCTAGAGACTACCTATTTGTAATGACCCTGGCCATTCAGGTGTACTCTTTTAACAGTAATAAAGTTTGATTCTACTCAACTTGCTTACTGTGTCTCCTAACTAGACAAATCCTAATGAGTACTACTACTCATCTCCTCTTCAACAGTTCGGTACTCCGGAGGCTTTGCTACAAGTCATGGTAATGAGTACTCGTCACAACACATAAGTGAACCAACTTCAATAATATTTAAACAAGATCCTGACCAACTTGTTTATCTTACATCAACTACTCTTATACATCAGCTATGTTTAACAGGTACACCTACTGGAGGTTCAACTTGTCGGTGACTTGTTCTATGATGGGACCCAGCTCCTCCATTAGAGCCTTGTACTGCTCGTCCGTGCAGTTCGCCGCAAGTCCTCCAACCACTACATCCACCGGCGCCTTCAGGGAGTACGACTTCATGAAGGCGAGTACCTGGTCCGGTATCGGCTTCACCAAGAGTTTGATGTACATCGCCAAGTGCCCGGTGGCCTCTTTCAGTCTATCCACTAGAGGTGCTATCTTGGGCCTGCCTAGATGTGGGACCAACAATCTTGCGATGGGAAGTGCGGCTTCTTCTTGTTCCTTCAGTTGCGCCCGCAGCTTCTCGAAGTCTTTATTAAGCTTTTGCAGAGATTTGTAACAATGTACAAGGTCAATATCGGAGGCTTCACGAAGTTCCATCCATTTGATGCACTCATGGTGCATCTTTGCGTACTGATACTCGGCTACATCTCGGCGGTCTGAGGACCATGTGTGGTTCGAGGACCAGTGGATGGTCGCTTCCTTGTGTGATGAGTGTTTGACAACGTTGTGTGGACTGATTCTTGGCTAAGTATTGCAGGTGCAGGTTGCGGCTTGACTGGTGTTGGTGCAGGTGAAGAACAAACGCGAAAGGTCGTCGCCGGTGAGGCCTCTAGGTGTGGAGAAGACAAGTAGGCTTCATTCGGACCCAGTGGCCAGCGGGGTCAAGTGCGGGCCGCATGGTGGCATGAACAGCAAGATGAAGTCATGGACGGTTTCTTGGTTGAGCCTCAAAACCAAGGTCGAGCCGGGACTACGTGGGAGCCGAGTCATGAGTGGAGATTGGCGGAGGCTACACCGAGTTCGCGGGGTTTCGGTGGTTCACCGAGAAAACCACCGGGTTCCTTGGTTGATCCACAAAGCCAAGACCGAAGAACCGAAGACGGTCTTTGCGGTAGTGCCGGCCCAGGTGGGTCCGACCGGTCCCCGACCGGTGGGTACCGGTCCCGACCGGTGTGTGACGACGCGGTCCGGAATCTTCGAAGCGGAGGACACGTGTCGGGATCGCAAGGCTTGCGTCGAGGCTACGCGAGGTGCGATCCAGGGCATCCGTCCGATGGAAAAGACATGAAGACTTCCAAATCGGCCCTTGAGGGGCTTGTATCCCTAGTTATTAGGAAAGGGCATTTTAGACTTTTGGTGGCCTCCATATAACCCAAGAGGTGAGAGGATGGCAGCCAAGCCTTGAAACCCTAGTTCATTTGCTTTCCCATTTTCTCTTCCTATTTTCCCTAGGATTTCCATAGGACTAGCTTGAGAGCTTCATGGTGAGATCTTGTGAGAGGGTTGGATGATCGGGTGGCAAGCTAGACCTTGTATGAACCTTTGTTGCATGTATAGATGATTCGGTGTGGTTCCTCAAGGTTTGGATGTGTTGTTCCGGTTGTTCTTGGTGGTGATTTTCGGAGCCCTCTCTTGGTGATTTCTTTGGGTTGTTTTTGGGACCTTTCTCTTGGGGTTTTGATGGGGGAAATTTATGGGAACCCTTCGTGGTTCTTTGGGCCGTGATTCCCATCCCAAATCCGTGAGTAAAGGGGCTCGATTTTGGGGTTTTCCGAGTTCTAGGGTTTGTGGTGCTCTTGGCGGGATTTCTTCGATTCCTCCTTTTTGGACAAGTTTTGGTGGGATTAAACTTGGCTATGGACTCCTAATGAGGTGGTCCTAATATCCCCAAAGTCTTGTTCAAGTCCGTGGAGCGATTCGGGAGATCGAGGTTTGGATTTGGGGGAGTTGACCCGCGAGTGCAGTTCATCCCGAGCTGCCCAGGCTACACCGGTCTGACCGGTGCTCTTGACCGGTCTGACCGGTGCAACCCTCAGTGGGTTTTTGCTCAGGTGAACGTCAAGGTGTGTTCGCTGTTGTCCTGTGTTGCTGCTGTTTCGAGTTTGGGTCAGTTTGGTGGTCGGTTGGCCTGTTTGGTGCTTTGGGGGCTTTCAGGCTGTGACCGGTCTAACGGTGTGTCTCACCGGTTTGACCGGTGTGGAGCCACTTGGTGAAAGTTGCCCAGTTTCACCAGCAGGGACCGGTCTGACCGGTGGTGCTCACCGGTCTGACCGGTGTTGGTCTGTAGACTTGAGGTTTGGTGTTCCGCTGCGTTCTCGGGTCGGAAGGTTGTGTGTTGGTTCCCAGGTCCAGTGGCACTCCAGTGGCTACGTGGGCTTGACCAACTTGGGTAGTGAGTTGGAGAAGTGTGTTGGAAGCCGCGTTCATCTTGTTGGAGTTTCCATCTCCTTCGAGAAGAATTTTTATCGGCTCTCATTCACTCCCCCTCTCTAGTTTGCCGTATCGGTCCTTCAAGTGGTATCAGAGCCGGTTCGGGTCTTTGTTGACTCTAACCAGTCTAAGATCCAAGGATGGCATACTAGGAACGGGGTTCGGGTCCTCCACACTTCGATGGCAAGAACTACCAGATGTGGAGTAAGCGGATGGGTGCGTTCCTCCGTGCAAAGGGTCAGATCCTTTGGGATGTCACGGTGGACATAGGCTATTTCCAGCCGATGAACTTCCTCGCTCCAGGATCGAGGGACAAATTCGACGCCAACAACAAGGCGGTTGACTACTTGTTTCGTGCTTTGTGTCAGCCTGAGTTCGATCGGGTGCACACCGAGCACTTGGCATGTAGGATTTGGACGGTGCTGAAGGAGGCTCATGTTGGGAATGCCCAGGTTCAGGCACAGATGTATGCGACCTATCGGAGAGAGTACGAGAACTTCACTCATCTCCCGGTGAGTCCATCGATGCCTTGTTTCGAGAGGTTCACGGTGGTTGTGAACAACATGAGGGCCAATGTGGACGTGCTCCCGTACGATGATCTTGATAGAGCGTTAAGCTCTTACACTCTTTGGATCGTACAATATGGGGCGGAAAGTTCGAGGCCATTGTGGAGTCGGAGAAGTATGACACTCGACGGTGAACGAGGCCGTTCTCGAAGCTCAAGTCGAGGTTGAAGTGGATAGGGGCATGATCGCCAAGCTCGAGGGTCCGACCGATTCCCATAGTCTTGCCCTCATTGGTGGTTCGAAAGGAAAGGCTAACACTAACCCATCCACCGGGATGTTCTCTTTTTCCTCTTTGATGTCTATGCCGGATGAGGAGTTCGATGTGCTTGGAGAGAATGAGTGGCGCTCTGACGAGACGGTTCGAGAGGCTGCATGAGAACCGAGTGAACATGAGGAGGAACACGAGGACATGCTTCCAGTGCGGCAAGCCAGGACACTTCGTCGCCGAGCCGCCGGAGAAGGTCGAGAACAAGGACGGCTACAAGCACAAGCCGAGGAACGATGGCAAGTACCAGTAGAGGCGCGACCATAAGAGCAAGCACAAGTACAAGGACGAGCGACGATCGAGGAAGAAGGAGAGCCGAGGCAAGGCCCAAGCGATGGTTGGAGCGAGCGACGTCGACTCCACTTTTGCGTACTCCACCTCGAGCTCGAGCAGCAGTGAAGATGAAGGTGATCGTCGCAAGAACAAGAAGTCATCCAAGAATCTGAGCGGGGTGAGCCGCCGCGAGAGATGGCTTCGCACCATGGCGCCGAGCTCCGTAGCAAGAAGAGCACACGGAGCGACTCGGACTGCGAATCCGACGACGAGGTGCGTGATGAACTTCCCTTCTTGCGCCGGGAGAATGAGAGGCTTGGCACTTTGCTTGATAACCGTGATGACATGCTTAGAGAGGCCAAGAAAATGAGAAAAGAGCTTAGAGCTTCACTCGAGGATGCTAGGACTAGAGTGGGCTGAGCTAGAGACACGGGTGCTTGATACCAAGCTTCGGATTGATTCCCTTAAGGCTAGCCCTGTTGTTTCGGATGAGGTTGATTGTCTTGATTGCTCCATCTTTCTTGCGATCTTGCTTTGTTTAAGGAGAAGCATGCCTCCAAGTGTGAGGAACTAGATGTGCTTAGGGCTGAAGTGGCTGAGCTTAAGTCTAGACCTGCTCTGCTAGGTGCTTGCACTTCTTGCCCTGTTTTGCATGCTAAGATTGATGAGATGCATACTTACACTAGTTCTCTTGAGGCTAAGCTGAAAGAACCCATGCCTACATCTTGCTCTACCTGTGAAATGCATGCTTTGAAAAATTTGGAACTTGCACATTATGTTGATCGTTTGCAGGATGAGAATGATGAGCTGAGAAAGTTGATGGGTTGGTTGTCCGGTCATGAGCCTCGGTTGAGGATGATGATCGAGGCATTTAGAGCGGGGATGGTGAGGGACTCGGTGATAGAGGGGGGAGTGCCCGATCTTTCGGTGAGTGGAGATAAATCCGATTTTGTGGAAGTCGACCCTCACGATCCGAGCTACGACGAGCGAGACTCGAAGCGCCAATGCAATCGCCGAACCAACTCCCGATGGTTACCAATCTTGCCGGTGCAAGATCGGCCGATCACGAAGATCGTTTCCTGCATGCAATCGAAGAACGAACAAGAATGCGAGGCGAGCAATCTTAATATCACTCGAAGGTGGAGTTCGAATCACGAGAGGACGGCACGTATTTGTGCATGGTCTGGTGTATCTAAAGCTAGATGTATAACAAAACTCAAACCCTAAGGTGGCGGCGGCTACGAATATATGAGCTAGGAGGACGTCCTCCTAGGGTTGTGGGCGACCAGGGGTCGACCACAACATGGGCTTAAGGCCCGACACGATACACGGCCCGTTGGACCAAAATAAGGTGACGCAGCACCTTAGACAGAAAAACAGTCAGACTCAAAACGACGATTGCGGCTGTCTCGTTGAAGATATGACAGTGATTCCAGACCCATCTGAAAGTAGACTTGATAAGCTTTCCATCAAGTACTTGATCGCCCAAAACAGAGTCCGGATGAAACCGTGGTGACCTTCACAAGTTGACGTTCGTGCGCAGTCCGAATCCAGCCACATATCCTTCATTCTTTAGCACCATGACGTAGTTCAACTCTCTTGCACGAGCCCGAGTGATTGGCCCCCGAAGGTGGTGCCTGGAGTGAAGGTGCTGCTGGTGTAGATGTACTTGTGATGTCCTCATCATCCTCCCCTTCTTGAGCTGAAGTCGTCCTCGACGGCAACTCGTCATCTTCGCCCGCATATGGTTTCAAATCCGCAACATTAAAACTAGTGGAAACACCAAACTCCGCGAGCGGGTCAAGAACATAAGCATTTTCATTAATCTTGGTTAGCACTTTAAAAGGACCAGCAGCACGAGGCATTAATTTAGAACGGCGCAAAGCGGGGAAAACGATCCTTTCGTAAATGCAACCAAACCATATCACCGGGCTCAAAAGTAACAAGTTTTCTACCTTTACTACCGGCAACTTGATACTTAGCATTAGCGACAGCAATGTTTTGGTGAGTTTGTTCATGTAGATTAATCATTTGTTCAACATGTGCAACGACATCGATGTGCGGGACGTCCTCGGCATCAAGTGAAAATAAATCAATAGGCGCCGCGGAATGTAACCATACACAATGCGAAAAGGACTCATCTTTGTAGAAGAATGTGTTGCATAATTATAAGCAAACTCAACATGAGGCAAACAATCTTCCCAACGTTTCAAATTTTTATCTAGAACAGCCCTAAGCATGGTTGACAAAGTCCTATTAACCACCTCGGTTGCCCATCGATCCGAGGGTGACAAGTTGTACTAAACGGTAATTTAGTTCCCAATTTATTCCAAAGTGATCTCCAAAAATGAGCGAGAAACTTAGCATCACGATCGAGAGACTATTGTATTTGGAATACCATGCAAACGAATAATCTCTCTAAAGAACAAATCGGCAACACGACTAGCATCATCGGTCTTATGACAAGGTATGAAATGAGCCATTTTGGAGAAACGATCAACAACCACAAAAATGCTATCCCTCCCCTTCTTAGTTCTAGGCAATCCCAAAACAAAATCCATCAAAATATCAAGCCAAGGAGAGGTAGGGACGGGCAAAGGCATATACAAACCATGGTTGCTCAAACGTGACTTAGCTTTCGACAAGTAGTGCAACGTGCAACAATGCGCTCAACATCTTTGCGCATCGGGGCCAAAAGAAGTGGGCAGCCGGCACCTCATGTGTCTTGTAAACGCCAAAATGCCCCATGAGACCGCCTCCATGTGCTTCCCGCAACAACAACGGACGAACCGAACTAGCTAGAACACACGGCTTGTTAGCGCGAAACGAGGAACCCGTCCTGCGGGTGAAATTTGCCCCAAGGTTTCCCATTAACACAATGAGCGAAAACATCTTTAAAATCAGCGTCGTCCACATATAAATCTTTCACGGTTTGCAAGCCAAAAATTTTAAAAGCTAAGCGTGACAACGCATAGTATAACGACAAGACAAAGCATCGGCGATAACATTATCCTTCCCGTTCTTGTGTTTTATGATGTAAGGAAAGGACTCAATAAATTCGACCCATTTAGCATGACGACGGTTCAGATTTGTTTGGGTACGAATATGTTTCAAAGCCTCATGATCCGAATGAATTATAAACTCGCGATGCCAAAGATAGTCTTGCCATGTTTGCAAAGTTCGCACTATAGCATAAAGTTCCTTATCATAAGTTGAGTATTTCAAGCTAGCACCACTTAATTTCTCGCTAAAGTAAGCAAGCGGTTTACCTTCTTGTAACAAAACGACACCTAGCCCAATACCACTAGCATCACATTCAAGCTCAAACACTTTAGTAAAATCGAGCAAGCGTAAGAGAGGAGCGTGGGTTAACTTATCTTTCAATGTGGTGAACGCTACCTCCCGTGCATCACTCCAAGCAAAAGGAACATCTTTCTTTGTAAGCTCATGTAGAGGTGCTGCAATGGTGCTAAAATCACGGACAAAACGGCGGTAGAAACCCGCAAGACCAAGAAAACTCCGAATACGGGTAACCGTTGTTGGTGTAGGCCACTCCCGAATAGCATCAATCTTGCTTCTTGTCCACCTCAATACCCGTGGAGTAACAACATAACCAAGAAACGAGACACGTTGTGTGCGGAAGATGCATTTTTCAATGTTAGCAAATAAATGGGCAGCCCTCAATGCGTCAAAAACAGCACGCAAATGTTCTAAATGCTCGCCATAGACTTGCTCGTAAATCAAGATATCGTCAAAATAGACAACGACAAACAATCCTATGAAGGGCCTCGAACTTCATTCATCAAGCGCATAAAAGTGCTTGAGAGCATTAGTCAAACCAAACGGCATAACCAACCATTCATATAAGCAAATTTAGTTTTAAAAGCCGTTTTCCATTCATCTCCCAATTTCATTCTAATTTGATAGTAACCACTACGCAAATCAATCTTAGTAAACAGAATGGCACCACTAAGCTCATCTAGCATATCATCAAGGCGTGGTATAGGGTGGCGATAACGAATTGTTATGTTATTAATAGCACGACAATCTACACACATACGCCATGAACCATCTTTCTTAGGAACAAGTAACACAGGAACCGAGCAAGGACTAAGAGACTCACGAATGTAACCCTTATCAAGTAGCGCCTGCACTGGCGCTGAATCTCTTTTGTCTCATCGGGTTTGTACAATACGGGGCGCGGTTTGGAAGGCCGGGCACGGGAATGAGGTCGATCCGGTGCTCAATGCCACGAAGCGGTGGGAGACCCGGTGGCAAGTCTTTGGGAAAGACATCGAGCATACTCCTGCAAAAGGTTAGCAACCGCAGGCGGAATATCCACAGATGGTGCATCATCAATGGAAAGCACACTACAGCATACAAGGGCATAGCATGGCAAAGAAGCATCTCGAATATCATCAAAATCAGCACGTGTAGCAAGTAAAACAGGAGCATTCAACTTAATTTCAGATTTATCAGAAGTGGAGGGTGATGGCTCCTGTTGTTTAGCCATTTTAACAGCTCTAGCAAGATCATCTTTAACAATTTGTTCAGGCGTCATAGGATGTATAATTATTTTTTGACCCTTAAACATGAGAGAATAATTATTCGAACGACCATGATGCAAGCTATCAGTATCATATTGCAAAGGTCTACCAAGTAACAAAGAACATGCTTCCGGAGGAACAACATCACAATCAACATAATCGAGTAAGCACTTATAGAAAAAGGAACACGCACCGAGCGTGATACTCTAATTTTGCCACCATCATTAAGCCATTGAATGTGATATGGGTTTGCATGCTTACGAGTGGGCAATGACAACTTCTCGACCAGCATAGTACTCGCCAAATTGTTGCGGTACCGCCATTGTCGATGATGATGCGAATCGACCGCTCTGCACAACACCCTTCGTATGGAACGAGAGTGTGTCGGCTGATTCTTCTCGGCGGGGCGACCGTGTACTAAGAACACGCCGCACAAAAAGACTCTCGTACCTATCGGCGTCCCCGGATTGACATGTATGTCCATCTTAGCGCATTGTCGGTGGCAAGCAAAGTATGTTCAAGTTCTTCGAATCACTAGCCGAAGAGTACTCACCATTGTCACGAACGAGTAATGTGCGTTTGTTCGGACGATCCCGAGCCACGTGGCCACGTCCGCCGCAACAAAAACACGTGATATTCCGTGTACGACCCGTGGTGGATGCTTTGCGCCCGTAGATGGAGTGGTGCTGTGGGCGGGGTGGCTCTGCTGCGTAGGCGGCTTCTCACGTGGTGTAGGTGTGGATGGCGCGGGGAAGAGCGAGGTGCTTTGAAGGCCCCGGGACGACAAATTTCTACTCGCAAAAGTGTTAGAATATGTCCTCGAGCGGCGTCCCCGCACTTCACGCTCGGATTTGCAAGCAAACTCCAATAATTGGGTCATGTCAACATATTCTTTATAATCAAGGATGTCCTGAATTTCGCGGTTCAAACCACCACGAAAGCGTGCCATTGCAGCGTCGGGTTCCTCCAATATACCACAACGAATCATACCTTTTTGCAACTCCTGGTAATAGTCCTCAACGGAGTGAGAACCTTGCTGAAATCGCTGCATTTTGTTAAGCAAATCACGGGCATAATATGAAGGCACAAAGCGATGTCGCATAGCGAGTTTTTAATTGCTCCCAAGTGGTCGGAACAGCGGTAGGATTTTTATTCTTATACTCACGCCACCGGATTAAAGCAAAATCGGTAAACTCACTAATGGCAGCCTTAACTTGAGAGGTAGCAGCAATATCATGACATGAAAATTTTTGTTCAACTTCTAACTCCCAATCAAGATATGCGAGCGGGATCGTATTTGCCATTAAAGGGTGGAATTTTAAATTTGATTTTTGAGAAGGAGTCGTTACCGGCGGGGCGGCGTGGTACACGGCGGGCTTTGCCGCGGCGGTCGGCATCCTCCTGCTCATCGTCACCCACACATCCTTGGGCCACCAAATCGGTTACCACTCGTGTTCAATGCATCGAGTCGTGACACGATGGCGTCGAGCGTCGTCTTGGTGGTCGTCGCGTGAGGTCGAGCTGGTCGAACCGCTCGTTGGCCATAGTAACCGTGGAGTCCAATCGTTCGTGCATGGTCCGGATGTCGGTGACAAGGCCTTCAATCTCGGTACGCATGTCCTGCAACTCTTTCTTGTCGGTGTCGCGACATGGTTAGCGCAAACACAAAAACAAAACGACAACAAAAGCGAGGTGTGGAACGGCTCACAAGGCGCTCAAACTAGTGTTGTTATCAAATTCTTATCCGTTCTTACCAGCACACAGGGGCGACCTGCAACCAACCGGTGGAACTCACGAAAGATTGGAGGAGCGATTGCCTGGAGAAACAAAATCTGCTCGTCGTAGAAATATGTGGAGTTGTAGGTAGGCTGCACTCAATTCAAGGATTAGCACAATCTAACAATAATGCAAAGTTGAATTATAGTGCTAATCAAACGTACAAGAGTTGCTGGACACAAAGTGTAAAAGAGAACAAGAAGGAAAAAGAAATGAAGGCGATGGCAGGAACACTGGCCGGCCCGAGGCAGAAACGGTGCCAAACACGGTAAAGAAACAAGACCGGACTCCCTAGGTGTCCCGTGCTTTTTTTTCTTTTTATATATAGAAACCGGACTTCAGAACGGTCACGGACAGGAAAAACGCGTGCGGCAGAAACGCGTTGGTTGGAAAACCTTTTCCGGTTTATTTTTTTTTACTCTATTCTTTTTTTTTGGTACTCTTTTCTTCTTTTTTTTTGATACTCTTTCCAAACCGAAACCGCTCGGCCGACGATCACCAAAACGGAAAGGACGCGAGGCAGGAGGAGAAAACGCGGCGTGCCGGCGTGTGCTGTTCGGAGAGTTTTTTTTATCCGAACCGGATCAAACCGGGCACAACACGTAAACTAGGGCCGGCGGCGGGGAACAACTCGCGGCAAAAAAAATAGAATGGTGAAGGTGGTGTCGCAGATCAAAAAGAGAGAAAAAATGGCCGCGGGGGGAGAGATCAAACACAAAGTAACCAGCAACAATCGACGCAGAAGCACGCAAATTCAACAATACAAAATTGAGAGAAAGTGCGAGGCGAAGAAGGGTACTGGGACAAAGGTCTAACCTGAAAATTTTTTGTGGTTTAATGGACTGTAGGTAATGAAACACTCGATAAAACTCACCGATCAACCTGGGAAGCTGATACCACTTGATAGAGGGGGAGTGCCCGATCTTTCGGTGAGTGGAGATAAATCCGATTTTGTGGAAGTCAACCCTCACGATCCGACTACGACGAGCGAGACTCGAAGCGCCAATGCAATCGCTGAACCAACTCCCGATGATTACCAATCTTGCCGGTGCAAGATCAGCCTGATCACGAAGATCAATTCCTGCACGCAATCGAAGAACGAACAAGAATCTGAGGCGAGCAATCTTAATATCACTCGAAGGTGGAGTTCTGAATCACAGAGGACAGCACGTATTTGTGCGTGGTCTGGTGTAGCTAAAGCTAGATGTAAAACAAAACTCAAACCCTAATGTGGCGGCGGCTACTGAATATATGAGCTAGGAGGACGTCCTCCTAGGGTTGTGGGCGACCAGGGGTCGACCACAACATGGGCTTAAGGCCCGACACGATACACGGCCCGTTGGACCAAAATAAGGTGACGCAGCACCTTAGACAGAAAAACAGTCCGACTCAAAACGACGATTGCGGCTGTCTCGGTGAAGATATGACAGTGATTCCGGACCCATCTGAAAGTAGACTTGATAAGCTTTCCATCAAGTACTTGATCGCCCAAAACGGAGTCCGGATGAAACCGTGGTGACCTTCACAAGTTGACGTTCGTGCGCAGTCCGAATCCAGCCACATATCCTTCATTCTTTAGCACCATGACGTAGTTCAACTCTCTTGCACGAGCCCGAGTGATTGGCCCTGAAGGTGGTGCCTGGAGTGAAGGTGCTGCTGGTGTAGATGTCTTGGTGATGTCCTCATCACTCGGGGCAAACAAGGTTGGTGAGGAATATCCCAAAACCACCAAAAACCCACCACAAAAATGATTTCCCCCAAAACCTAACCATCTTAGGAACCGGCTAGATATAACCCCAGCTCCACCCGTGTTTCCTACACTCACAAATGATCTACAAAAGCCTATCAAGTTTGTGAGCACTTCCGGGAAAGTGTTTTTTGGGAAAGAAAGTGAGAAGGCTAGTGAGGGGAAACCGGTGGAGGAGTTGAGTGGAGAGAAACCAAGTGAGCAGCCACAGCCCAAGCCTAAGCCTAAGCTTGTGAGGTTCCATTGTGGCTATTGTGGGAGAGATGGCCATAAGGATGAGTTTTCCTTCAAGAGGAAGCGAGAGGAGAGTGGCAAAGGAGTGGGCTAACAAGGACAAGTACCACCTTTCCGATGGTGTACTTGAGCCTTGTGTGCAGATGCCCAGGGCCAAGGTGAGTGTGAGGACGGTTCGGGCTTGGGGAGAGCGGAAGGCTGTTAGAGGTGCTGCTGCCCAGGTCACACCGGTCAGACCGATGCAGTCCTAGACAGGCGGCGGTTTGGGTTTCGTGCTCGTACAGGTGCGAGGGTTGTTTCTGGAGGTCGTGGTTCTGGTGGTTGGGCTGGAGAGTTTGCAGGTGGTCAGGTTGCTAGGCATTCTCCCCCTCGAGTTCACTACAGGGATGGGAGGAGTCGTAGCTTTGAGAAGGAGAGGAGGGACGTTCCACGGGCTTTCTTTCGTGGTTTTGGTCCTCCTCCAGGCGAGAGAGGGTGGTTCCCTCGGGATGGTTACCGTGGTGGTGTTCGTGGAGGTAGCTTTGGTAGGAGAGATGCTTTGGTTTGTGCTAACCCCACTTTTGAGCAAATGGCTCGGCCGGTTTTACTCTTTTGGTACTAACCCCGGTCTTTCGAGTCGTTTGTTCGCTCACGTGCTCGTTTTTGAATTTCAGGTGGGAGACTTGAAGAACATTTGGTTGATTGACTCCGGTTGCTCGAGGCATATGACTGGAGACAGGGGGTGGTTCTCAAGTCTCGTCCCAGTGGTGACAAGGAGGTACATCACTTTTGGGGACAATGGGCGTGGGCGTGTTCTTTCAGAAGGTAAGATTAAGGTGAGTGACAAGATCTCTCTCAGGCGTGTTGCTCTTGTTCAATCGCTGGGGTACAATCTGTTTTCTGTGTCCCAGTTGTTGGATGAGGGCTTTGAGGTGTTGTTTCGGCCAGGTGGTTCTCGGATTTTGGACTCTCGAGGGGACCTTGTCTGTATGGTCGTTCCCGAGGGTCAGGTGTTTCGTGCTGATTTTTCTCAGTCTTCGGGTGTGGAGCGTTGTTTCTTGGCTGGTTCTTCGAGTGAGTTGTGGAAGTGGCATACGAGTTGGGTCACTTGAGCTTTGATCTTTTGTCTCGCTTGAGTAAACTCAATTTGGTCCGAGGATTGCCACGGTTGAGGCTTGAGAAAGAGTTGGTTTGTGCGCCTTGTAGGCATGCCAAGATGGTAGCCTCTTCTCACCCGCCTCTCACCGATGTGATGAGCGAGCGTCCATGCGAGCTGCTCCATATGGACCTTGTTGGCCCAGCTCGTGTGCGATCTGCGGGTGGGAAGTGGTATGTCCTTGTTGTGGTGGACGACTATTCTCGGTATGCGTGGGTGTTCTTTCTCGAGGATAAGGAGGAGACGTTTGGTTTTGTTCGAGATCTAGTCTTGAGGTTGAGGAACGAGAGGCATGGAGATGCCATACGAGCTATCCGCAGTGATAATGGCTCGGAATTCAGAAACTCTCGTTTTGAAACCTTTTGCCATGACTTGGGTCTTGAGCACTAGTTTTCGAGTCCGTATATGCCTCCCCAGAATGGTGTTGTGGAAAGGAAGAACAGGACCTTGTGCGAGATGGCTCGGACGATGCTTGATGAGCATAGGACTCCGAGGAGGTATTGGGCTGAGGCGGTGAATACCGCGTGCTATGTGTCAAACAGGATCTACCTCAGAGTGCACAAGGAGAAAACATGCTATGAGTTGATGCATGGTCGCACACCCAAGGTGAGTCACTTCCATGTCTTTGGTTGCAAGTGTTTCATTCGAAGAAAGGCGGGGAAGTTGGATAAGTTTGAGGCTAGGTCTGTCGATGGTATTTTCTTTGGTTATGCATCTCATTCTAGAGCATATCATGTGCTCAATCTTGAAACTAACCAAATCGTGGAGACTTGCGAGGTAACCTTCGACGAGACAGAGCCATGTAGTCAGCTTGTCTTTGAGTGTGCAGGTGATGATGAGCTTGGCGAGGAGATTTTTCAGGAGGAGGAGCATGAACATGGAGACGATGAAGATGGCGGTGTGGTGCCCCCGGCTGAACATGTACCCACTACTTCGACTACGGTGGTTGACGGACCCTCTCCTACACCTACGATGACAAATCAAGAACGAGGAGAAGCTGATGTTGAGGGGGAGGTAGCATCGAGGCGAGAACCTCCCCGTCGAGTACAAGTGGATCACCCAGCTTCGAGGATCATCGGCGACATGAATGAACGCACTACACGGTCGAGGGTTCGAAACAATTCTCATTTCGCTCATGCTGCATTTGTTGCTAATTTTGAGCCCAAAGACATTGGACACGCACTATCTGATCACAATTGGGTTAATTTGATGCATGAGGAGTTGGAGAACTTTGAGAGGAATCAGGTTTGGGACTTGGTTGACCCTCCCCCAGGGTGTAAGCCGATTGGTACAAAGTGGGTGTGGAAGAACAAAGAGGGAGAGAAAGGTGAGGTTGTGAGAAATAAGTCGAGGCTTGTTGCTCAGGGGTTCAGTCAGAAGGAGGGGATCGACTACGAGGAGACCTTTGCTCCCGTAGCCTGTTTGGAGGCGATTAGGATCCTTCTAGCCTTTTCCGTGGCTAAAGGGTTCAAGTTGCACCAAATGGATGTGAAGAGTGCTTTTCTGAGTGGTGTGTTGGAGGAAGAAGTGTATGTGAGGCAACCTCCGGGGTTTGATAGTGAGAAGTACCCCCATAGGGTGTACAAGTTGAGGAAGGCGTTGTATGGGTTGAAGCAGGCGCCTAGAGCTTGGTATGGTAGGTTGAAGGGGTTCTTGTTTGAGAGAGGTTTTGAGATGGGGAAGGTCGATCAGACCTTGTTTTTGCTGAGGTAGGGTAGAGATATCCTGATTGTGCAGGTGTACGTGGATGATATTGTCTTTGGTGGCTCGTCTAAGTCTCTTGTTGCAAGGTTTGCAGAGGATATGAGCAGGGAATTTGAGATGAGTATGATGGGCGAGTTGCAGTTCTTCCTTGGGCTACAAATCAAACAATCAAAGGAAGGAACATTTGTGCACCAGGATAGTTGTTGCTCTCAGCTCCTTTGGATTTCATACACCATGAGTGACTTTGGTGAGGAGTATACCCATGCCCCACTTCAATGTGATAGCACCAATGCCATAAGCGTTGCAAAGAACCTAGTGCTCCCTTCCAAAACCAAGCACATAGAAGTGAGGTATCATTTTCTGAGAGACAACGTAGAGAAAGGAAAGATAGCCTTGATCCATGTACCCACACATGACCAACTAGCCGATATTTTCACCAAACCCCTAAATCAAGCAACTTTCACTCGTTTGCGGGGGGAACTTGGTGTGTGTTTGATTTCTTGAGTTGGGTGTGTGGGAGCTCCTTTGTAGCATATGTATAGTTTCCTTTGTGCATTTCTTGCATTTGGCATGGCATATGTAACATGATGTATAGGCATCCTTGTATCTTAGATTGCATGCATTTTGTATCATTTACATTGGTTAGGAAAAGCTTCTCTCATATACATTGTTCACCATGGAATGTGATATATGTCCTTGTGAGCTTGTTTGGTATGCTATGGTTAGTTTGGCTTAGCTCTTGATGATCTTGATGAATAATCCATGGTTGATGGCTATGTTTTTGAAAAATTGCCACATGTATGCTCTCTCATGTGTAAATGCCTTTATATGATCTTGACATGTTTTAGTGGCTTGGTTATGCTTCATTTGTGGTTGGATAGCTAGTTTATTGATCATATGGGGCCAAAGGCTCATTTGCCATCATGAATGTTTATCCCTCTTGATTTATCTTGTGGAGGAGCATAAGTTCCTTTTTGTCGCAAAGACATTTCATGTACCTTTTATCAATCTGAAAATGAAATGAAAAATGCTTGGAAAATATGCTCCCATGTCATTTGTGCTGAATTTAATTTGCTTTGGGTGCTAAACCATTGCATGATGCCTACCAATGAGAAGTCTCATACATAGAAGTAGGCACATGGCTAGGTGGCTTTGACATGACATGAGGTGCTTGTGGGTGTTTGTGATGGTCTTATGATTAGAATGACTGTCTTAGCATGAAGTTTGTGTGGCTTTGCCATTTTGATATGCTTTGATCATGTTTACGACTTTGCTCATGAGAGGAAAGTTTTTCGCAAAATTGCAAAAATCCATCTTAGCTTCGTCCAATGGTTGTGAAACTTGGTGATCATGTAGTTGAGATCGATACGAAGCCGTAGAGTATCTAACTTGCACATTTGGACATGTGTAGCATTCTTTGTTGAATTTTGTCTATTTGAGAAGCTATAGGTTGAAAATTTTGCATTTTTGGCTTGATTCATGCATTGCCAACAAGGGGGAGAAGTTTGAGCTTGAAATAGCTTACTGGATGCATTTAGAAGGTTTTTAGGTGGTTTCGAGCTATTTCTGGGCTCTGTAGTGCACCGGTCTGACCGGTGAGGAGCACCGGCCTGACCGGTGTGAGTGCTGATCCTGTGCACATCTTAGGCACCGGTCTGACCGGTGGTGATGACCGGTCTGACCAGTGTGAGCTGAATTTGCTGTAGCTGCCCTGTTTTCAGCTGGTTTGCATGCATTCGTCCAGGGGGAGGTGCATTGGTTCTGGGGGAGCTTGCATGTGTGCAGGGGGAGCTCTTTGTGGTTTTTCGAGCTTTGTTTTGGTGGTTTGCACTCTTTGCTTGAGCCTTGTTTTGTCTCGGATGTGTCAAGCCGTTGCCCTTGCCTAAGGGGTCAGAGACTTGTCTTCTTCAAGTGATCTTGCTCTTTGCCTTTGTTTGGCTTTCGATCACTTGTTGGAGTTTCTTTTTGTTCGTTTTTTCTCTCTTGTTACTTTCGTGTGGGTGTTGTCAATGCACTCATCAAGGGGGAGATTGAGGACCATGTGTGGTTCGAGGATCGGTGGATGGTCGCTTCCTTGTGTGAAAAGTGATTGACAACATTGTGTGGACTGATTCTTGGCTAAGTATTGCAGGTGTAGGTTGCGGCTTGACTGGTGTTGGTGCAGGTGAAGAACAAGCACGAAAGGTCGTCGCCGGTGAGGCCTCCAGGTGTGGAGAAGACAAGTAGGCTTCGTTCGAGGGACCGGTGGCCGGCGGGGGTCAAGTGCGGGCTGCATGGTGGCATGAACAGCAACATGAAGTCATGGACGGTTTCTTGGTTGAGCCTCAAAACCAAGGTCGAGCCGGGACTACGTGGGAGACGAGTCATGAGTGGAGATTGGCGGAGGCTACACCGAGTTCGCGGGGTTTCCGGTGGTTCACCAGAAAACCACTGGGTTCCTTGGTTGATCCACAAAGCCAAGACCGAAGAACCGAAGACGGTCTTTGTAGCGGTGCGGGGACCGGTCTGACCGGTGGGTACCGGTCTGACCGGTGTGCGACGACGCAGTCCGGAATCTTTGAAGCGGAGGACACGCGTCGGGATCACAAGGCTTGCGTCGAGGCTACGCAGGGTGCGGTCGCCGGGCATCCATCAGATGGAGAAGACAAGAAGACTTCCAAATCCGCCCTTGAGGGGCTTGTATCCCTAGTTATTAGGAAAGGGCATTTTAGACTTTCGGTGGCCTCCATATAACCCAAGAGGTGAGAGGATGGCAGCCAAGCCTTGAAACCCTAGTTCATTTGCTTTCCCATTTTCTCTTCCTATTTTCCCTAGGATTTTCATAGGACTAGCTTGAGAGCTTCATGGTGAGATCTTGTGAGAGGGTTGGATGATCAGGCGGCAAGCTAGACCTTGTATGAACCTTTGTTGCATGTATAGATGATTCGGTGTGGTTCCTCAAGGTTTGGATGTGTTGTTCCCGGTTGTTCTTGGTGGTGATTTTTGGAGCCCTCTCTTGGTGATTTGTTTGGGTTGTTTTCGGGACCTTTCTCTTGGGGATTTGATGGGGGAAATTTGTGGGAACCCTTTGTGGTTCTTTGGGCTGTGATTCCCCTCTCAAATCCGTGAGCAAAGGGGCTCGATTTTGGGGTTTTCCGAGTTCTAGGGTTTGTGGTGCTCTTGGCGGGATTTCTTCGATTCCTCCTTTTTGGACAAGTTTTGGTGGGATTAAACTTGGCTATGGACTCCTAATGAGGTGGTCCTAATATCCCCAAAGTCTTGTTCAAGTCCGTGGAGCGATTCGGGAGATCGAGGTTTGGATTTGGGGGAGTTGACCCGCGGGTCTTGTTCATCCCGAGCTGCCCGGTGCTACACCGGTCGATCGGTGCTCTTGATCGGTCCGACCGGTGCAAGCCTCGGTGGGTTTTTGCTCGAGTGAACGTCCGGGTGTGTTCGCCGTAGTCCCGTGTTGCCGCTGTTTCGAGTTTGGGTCAGTTTGGTGGTCGGTTGGCCTGTTTGGTGCTTTGGGGGCTTTCGGGCTACCATCGGTCCGACCGGTGTGTCTCACCCGGTCCGACCGGTGTGGAGCCACTTGGTGAAAGTTGCCCAGTTTCACCAGCAGGGACCGGTCTGACCGGTGGTGCTCACCGGTCTGACCGGTGTTGGTCTGTAGACTTGAGGTTTGGTGTTCCGCTGCGTTCTCGGGTCGGAAGGCTGTGTGTTGGTTCCCAGGTCCAGTGGCACTCCAGTGGCTACGTGGGCTTGACCAACTTGGGTAGTGAGTTGGAGAAGTGTGTTGGAAGCCGCGTTCATCTTGTTGGAGTTTCCATCTCCTTCGAGAAGAATTTTTATCGGCTCCCATTCACCTCCCTCTCTGGTTCGCCGTATCGGTCCTTCACAGTCTGTCTCTCGGTACACGATGTTCTTCAAGTCTATCTCGGACGCTTTCATCCGATCGACAGTAGCCTCAAGCTCCGTTGTGTTAAACTACACATAAGTAAGACAAAAAGTACCCAATTACTGCGGCAGAAGGCATACCTTTGTTCTTCTGATGAAGAGACTTGTTCAACCTGGTCAGCTCATCCCACTTCTCCTGCATATCTTGCACCTCGTTATGGTACTAGGTGAAGGCGTTGTCAAGTTTGGACTGGAGAAGAGCACAACGTTTTCTCGACTCGTCTAGCTCCTTCTCCAGTGCTTCGGCACGGATGACTGTGTCACCATATCCCGTCAAGAGCTCGGATTTCATTCGGGATCTCTCTACATGGTCCTGTGCAAAGTCAAAGCCTCATTTGTACTCACCACTACAAGACTACTCAGGGTACCCACAACATATCTTGATCCATTGCTTTGTGTGGCACCATGACTCCATGTTCAGAGACACGATGGTTAGGTCGATCAGCTCGTCGTCCAACAACTCGAGGCCTCCGCGGCTCGAGGTCCTAGTCTCCAGCATTGGTGCCGAGCGGAGCACTGCTGCATCTTCAACAATCACCTCGTGGACGACAACTTCAGTCCTTGACTCCATTTGTGGGTCAACCCCGAAGGACCGATACGGCGAACCGGAGGAGGGGGGGGGGGGAGTGAATGGGAGCCGATAAAAATTCTTCTCGAAGGAGATCGAAACTCCAACAAGATGAACACGGCTTCCAACACACGTCTCCGACTCACTACCAAGGTTGGTCAAGCCCACGTAGCCACTGGAGTGCCACTGGACCTAGGAACCAACACACCACCTTCCGACCCGAGAAACGCGGCGGAAAAACCAAGCCTCGAGTCTACGGACCCACACCGGTCGGACCGGTGAGCACCACCGGTCGGACCGGTCCCCCCGCCGGTGAAACCGAGCAACTTTCACTAAGTGGCTCTACACCGGTCGGCCGGTGAGACACACCGGTCGGACCGGTGGCGCACGAAAAGCCCCCCCAAGGCACCAAACAGGTCAACCGACCACCAAACGGACCCAAACTCGAAACAGCAGCAACACGGGACAACAACGAACACACCAAGACGTTCACCTGAGCAAAAACCCACAAGGGCTTGCACCGGTCAGACCGGTCATGAGCACCGGTCGGACCGGTGTAGCACTCGGGCGACTCGGGATGAACAGCACCCGCGGGTCAACTCCCCCAAATCCAAATCTCGATCTCCCGAATCGCTCCACGGACTTGAACAAGACTTTGGGGATATCAAGAACACCTCATGAGGAGTTCATAGCCAAGTTTAATCCCACAAAAACTCGTCCAAAAAGGAGGAATCGAAGAAATCCCGCCGAAAGCACTTCCAACCCAAGAACTCAAGAAACCCCAAAATCGAGCACTTTTTCTCACGGATTTGGGAGGGGGAATCACAGCCCAAAGAACCACGAAGGGTTCCCACAAATTTCCCCCATCAAATCCCCAAGAGAAAAGCCCCGAAAACACCCCAAAGAAATCACCTAGAGAGGGCTCCGAAAATCACCACCAAGAACAACCGGGAAAACACATCCAAACCTTGAGGAACCACGCCGAATCATCTATACATGAAACAAAGGTTCGTACAAGGTCTAGCAAGCCGCCCGATCATCCATCCCTCTCTACAAGATCTCTCCGTGAAGCTCTCTTGCTAGTCCTAAGGAAAACCTAGAGAAAATAGGTGGAAAATAGGAAAACTAATGAGCTAGGGTTCAAAGAGTTGGCTGCCAACCTCTCACCTCTTGGGTTATATAGGCGGCAACCGAATGTCTAAAATGCCCCTCTCTACTAACTAGGGATACAAGCCCCTCAAGGGCGGATTTGGAATTCTTGATGTCTTCACCATCGGACGGATGCCCGCGACCGCACCTGCGTAGCCCCGACGCAAGCCATGCGATCCCGACGCGTGTCCTCCGCTTCGAAGATTCGGACCGCGTCGTCGCACACCGGTCGACCGGTGCTCCTCACCGGTCGACCGGTCCCCACCGGTCGACCGGTCGGACCCACCGGTCGGACCGGTCCGTGCCGCCGCACCTCCGTCTTCGGTTCTCCGGTCTTGGCTTTGTGGATCAACCAAGGAACCCAGTGGTTTTCTGGTGAACCACCGGAAACCCCGCGAACTCGGTGTAGCCTCCGCCAATCTCCACTCATGACTTGGCTCCCACATAGTCCCGGCTCGACCTTGGTTTTGAGGCTCAACCAAGAAACCGTCCACGACTTCATCTTGTTGTTCATGCCACCATGCGGCCCGCACTTGACCCCCGCCGGCCACCGGGTCCCTCGAACAAAGCCTACTTGTCTTCTCCACACACGGAGGCCTCACCGGCGACGACCTTTCGCGCTTGTTCTTCACCCGCACCAACACGAGTCAAGCCGCAACCCGCACCGCAATACTTAGCCAAGAATCGGTCCACACAACGTTGTCAATCACTCATCACACAAGGAAGCGACCATCCACCGGTCCTCGAACCACACATGGTTCTCAATCTCCCCCTTGATGAGTGCATTGACAACACCCACACGAAAGTAACCAGAGAGAAAAGAAAAAGAAAAGAAACGAACAAAAAGAAACTCCAACAAGCGATCGAAAGATCGAAAGCCAAACAAAGGCAAAGAGCAAGATCACTTGAAGGAAACAAGTCTCGGACCCCTTAGGCAAGGGCAACGGCTCGACACATCCGAGACAAAGCAAAGCTCAAGCAAAGAGCGCAAACCACCGAAACAAAGCTCGAACACCACAAAGAGCTCCCCCGCACACATGCAAGCTCCCCCGAACTAATGCATGCAAGAAACCACATGAAACGAGACGGTTGCGGCACTTTCGGCTCACACCGGTCGGACCGGTCATCACCACCGGTCGGACCGGTGCCTAACATATGTACGGGACCGAAGCACTCACACCGGTCAGACCGGTGCTCATCACCGGTCAGACCGGTGTACAACAGAGCCCAGAAATGGCTCGAAACCACCTGAAAAGCTTCCAAACGCGTCCAACAAGCCATTTCAAGCTCAAACTTCTCCCCCTTGTTGGCAATGCATGAATCAAGCCAAAAATGCAAAACTTGCAACCTAGAGCTTCTCAAATATGCAAAATTCAACCAAGAATGCTACACATGTCCAAATGAGCAAGTTAGGTACTCGACGGCTTCGTATCGATCTCAACTACATGATCACCAAGTTTCACAACCATTGGACGAAGCTAAGATGGATTTTGGCAATTTTGCGAAAAACTTGCCTCTCATGAGCAAAGTCCTAAACATGATCAAAGCATATCAAAATGGCAAAGCCACACAAACTTCATGCTAGGACAACTATTCTAACCATAAGACCATCACAAACACCCACAAGCACCTCATGTCATGTCAAAGCCACCGAGCCATGTGCCTACTTCTATGTATGAGACTTCTCATTGGTAGGCATCATGCAACGGTTTAGCACCCAAAGCAAATTAAATTCAGCACATATGACATGGGAGCATATTTTCCAAGCATTTTTCATTTCATTTTCAGATTTGTAAATGGTACATGAAATGTCTTTGCGACAAAAAGGAACTTATGCTCCTCCACAAGATAAATCAAGAGGGCTAAACATTCATGATGGCAAATGAGCCTTTGGCTCCATATGATCAATAAACTAGCTATCCAACCACAAATTAAGCATAGCAAGGCCACAAAAACATGTCAAGAGCATGTAAAGGCATTTACACATGAGAGAGCATACATGTGACATTTTTCAAAAGCATAGCTATCAACCATGGATTATTCATCAAGATCATCAAGAGCTAAGCCAAACTAACCGTAGCAAACCAAACAAGCTCACAAGGACATATATCTCATTCCATGGTGAACAATGTATATGAGAGAAGCTTTTCCTAACCAATGCATATGATACAAAATGCATGCAATCTAAGATACAAGGATGCCTATACATCATGTTACATATGCCATGCCAAATGCAAGAAATGCACAAAGGAAAGCTATACATATGCTACAAACCGGCTCCTCGAGGGGAGGCAAAACGGGCTCGACACCACCGGCAAAAGAGAGCTCCCACACACCCAACTCAAGAAATCAAACACACACCAAGTTCCCCCGCAAACGAGTGAAAGTTGCTTGATCTAGGGGTTTGGTGAAAATATCGGCTAGTTGATCATGTGTGGGTACATGGATCAAAGCTATCTTTCCTTTCTCAACATTGTCTCTCAGAAAGTGATACCTCACTTCTATGTGTTTTGTTTTGGAATGGAGCACTGGGTTCTTTGCAACGCTTATGGCACTGGTGCTATCACATTGAAGTGGGACATGGGTATACTCCTCACCAAAGTCACTCATGGTGTAGGTTATCCAAAGGAGCTGAGAGCAACAACTAGCAGCGGCAACATACTCGGCCTCGGTCGTGGATTGAGCTACACTCGACTGCTTGCGGGAAGACCAAGACACCAAAGAAGAACCCAAAAACTGACAAGTCCCAGAAGTGGACTTCCTATCCAACCGACACCCGGCAAAATCCGCGTCTGAAAAACCATGAAGCGCCAAAGAGGAGGACGCGGAGTACCAAAGGCCGAAGTCGGGAGTGTGACGCAAGTACCGAAAATTCTCTTCACCGCTTGCCGATGCGAAGTCCTCGGAGACGCTTGAAAACGAGCGCACGGACACACCGAGAAGCGTATGTCCGGCCTCGTCGCCGTCAAGTAGAGGAGTGACCCGATCATGCTCCGGTACTCCTTCCGGTCCACGTGTTCACCTTCCTCGTCCGCATCAAGAGCCGTAGTCGTACTCATCGGCGTCGTCATAGCCTTGGAGTCCTCCATTTTGAACTTCCTCACAATGTCCTTGGTGTACTTAGCTCGGTGCACAAATGTTCCTTCCTTTGATTGCTTGATTTGTAGCCCAAGGAAGAACCGCAACTCACCCATCATGCTCATCTCGAACTCCCCGCTCATATCATCCGCAAACCTCGCAACAAGAGAGTTAGACGAGCCACCAAAGACAATATCATCCACGTACACCGCACAATCGGGATATCTTTGCCCTCGCCTCTGCAAAAACAAGGTCCGATCGACCTTCCCCATCTCAAAACCTCTCTCAAACAAGAACCCCCTCAACCTCGCCATACCAAGCTCTAGGCGCCCGCTTCAACCCATACGGCGCCTTCCTCAACTTGTACACCCGGTGGGGGTACTTCTCACTCTCAAACCCGGAGGGTCGTCTCACATACACTTCTTCCTCCAAGCACACCATTCGGAAAGCACTCTTCACATCCATTTGGTGCAACTTGAACCCTTTAGCCACGGAAAAGGCTAGAAGGATCCTAATCGCCTCCAAACGGGCTACGGGAGCAAAGGTCTCCTCGTAGTCGATCCCCTCCTTCGATCGAACCCTTGAGCAACAAGTCTCGACTTGTTCCTCACAACCTCACCCTTCTCTCCCTCTTTGTTTTTCCACACCCACTTTGTACCAATCGGCTTACACCCACGGGGGAGGGTCGACCAACTCCCACACCCGATTCCTCTCAAAGTTCTCCAACTCCTCATGCATCGAGTTAACCCAATTGTGATCAGATAGTGCGTGTCCAATGTCTTTGGGCTCAAAAGAAGCAACAAACGCAGCATGAGCGAAATGGGAATTGTTTCGAACCCTCGACCGTGTAGTGCGTTCACTCATATCGCCGATGATCCTCGAAGCCGGGTGATCCACTTGAACTCGCCGGGGAGGTTCTCGCCTCGAAGCTACCTCCCCCTCAACATCGCCTTCTCCTCGTTCTTGATTTGTCGTCGTAGGTGTAGCGAAGGTCCATCCATCATCGTAGTCGAAGTAGTGGGTACATGTTCAGCCGGGGGCACCGCACCTCCATCCTCATCATCTCCATGTTCATGCTCCTCCTCCCGAAAGATCTCCTCGCCAAGCTCATCATCACCCGCACACTCAAAGACAAGCCGACTACGTGGCTCGTCTCGTCGAAGGTTACCTCGCAAGTCTCCACGATTTGGTTAGTTTCAAGATTGAGCACGCGATATGCTCTAGAATGAGATGCATAACCAAAGAAAATGCCATCGACGGACCTAGCCTCAAACTTATCCAACTTCCTCGCCTTTCTTCGAATGAAACACTTGCAACCAAAGACATGGAAGTGACTCACCTTGGGTGTGCGGCCATGCATCAACTCATAGCATGTCTTCTTCTTGTGCACTCGAGGTATATCCTGTTCGACACATAGCATGCGGTATTCACCGCCTCGGCCCAATACCTCCTCGAGTCCTATGCTCATCAAGCATCGTCCGAGCCATCTCGCACAAGGTCCTGTTCTTCCTTTCCACAACACCATTCGGGGAGGCGTATACGGACTCGAAAGCGGGTGCTCAAGACCCAAGTCATGGCAAAAGATTTCAAAACGAGAGTTCCCGAATTCCGAGCCATTATCACTCGCGGATAGCTCGTATGGCATCTCCGTGCCTCTCGTTCCTCAACCTCAAGACTAGATCTCGAACAAAACCAAACGTCTCCCCCTTATCCTCCGTAAAGAACACCCACGCATACCGAGAATAGTCGTCCACCACAACAAGGACATACCACTTCCCACCGCGAGATCGCACACGAGCCGGGCCAACAAGGTCCATATGGAGCGAGCTCGCATGGACGCTCGGTCATCACATCGGTGAGAGGCGGGTGAGAAGAGGCCACCATCTTGGCATGCCTACACGGAGCACAAACCAACTCTTTCTCAAGCCTCAACCGTGGCAATCCTCGGACCAAATTGAGTTTACTCAAGCGTGACAAAAGGTCAAAGCTCAAGTGACCCAACTTCCTATGCCACTTCCACAACTCACTCGAAGAACCGGCCAAGAAACAACGCTCCACACCCGAAGACTGAGAAAAATCAGCACGAAACACCTGACCCTCGGGAACGACCATACAGACAAGGTCCCCTCGAGAGTCCACAATCCGAGAACCACCAGGCCGAAACAACACCTCAAAACCCTCATCCAACAACTGAGACACAGAAAGCAAATTGTATCCCAGCGATTGAACAAGAGCAACTTGCCTTAGAGTGATCTTGTCACTCACTTTTATCTCACCTTCTGAAAGCACACGCCCACGCCCATTGTCCCCAAAGGTGATGTACCTCTTCGTCACCACCGGGACGAGACTTGAGAACCACCCCCTGTCTCCGGTCATATGCCTCGAACAACCGGAGTCAATCAACCAAATGTTCTTCAAGTCTCCCACCTGCACATCAAAAATAGGCACGTGAGCGAACAAACGACTCAAAGATCGGGGTTAGAACCAAAAGAGGAAAACCAGTGCCGAGCCATTTGCTCGAAAGTGGGGTTAGCACCAACCAAAGCATCTCTCCTACCAAAGCTACCTCCACGAACACCACCACGGTAACCACCCTGAGGGAACCACCCCTCTCTGCCTGGAGGAGGACCAAAACCACGCAAGAAAGCCCGTGGAACGTCCTTCCTCTCCAACACACCGCCACGACTCCTCCAATCCCCGTATTGAGCACGAGGAGGAGAACGCCTAGCAAACTGACCACCTGCACCCTTTCCAGCCCAACCACCAGAACCACGACCACCAGAAACAACCCTCGCACCTGTACGCGCTCGAAACCCGAACACCGTCCGTCTGTGCCTGCACCGGTCCGACCGGTGCCCCACCGCCGGTCCGACCGGTGTGGTGCGCAAGCAGGACCACCCTGCGGCCTTCTTCTCTCCCCAAGCCCGAACCGTCCGCACAATCGCCTTGCCCCCGGGCATCCGCATACGAGGCTCAAGTACATCATCGGAAGGGTGGTACTTGTCCTTGTAAGCCCACTTCTTCTCCATTCTCTCCTCTCGCTTCCTCTTGAAGCAAAACTCCTCCTTATGGCCATCTCTCCCACAATAACCACAATGGAACCTCACAAGCTTAGGCTTTGGCTTGGGATGTGGCCGCTCACTCGGTTTCTCTCCACTCAAACCCTCCACCGGTTTCTCACCACTAGCCTTCTCATTCTCCTTCCCAAAGAACACTTTCCCCGAAGTGCTCACAAACTTGATAGGCTTTTGTAGGTCGTTTGTGGGTGTAGGAAACACGGGTGGAGGCCGGGGTTGTGTCTAGTCGGTTCCTTAGATGGTTAGGTTTTGGGGGGAAATCATTTTTGTGGTGGGTTTTTGGTGGCTCGGGGATATTCTCTCCACTTCCCTCACCAACCTTGTTTGCTCCAAGCCCCTCACCATCTTGCCTCTTAAAGGCCTCGATCATCATCCTCAAGCGAGGCTCGTGACCGGACAACCAACCCATCAACTTCCTCAAATCATCATTCTCATCCCGCAAACGATCAACATAATGTGCAAGCTCCAAATTTTTCAATGCATGCATTTCACGGGTAGAGCAAGATGTAGGCATGGGTTCCTTCAATTTAGCCTCGAGCGAACTAGTGTAAGCATGCATCTCATCAATCTTAGCATGCAAAACGGGGCAAGAAGTGCAAGCACCTAGCAAAGCGAGGTCTAGACTTAAGCTCAGGCAACTTCAACCCTAAGCACATCTAGTTCCTCACACTTGGAGGCATGCTTCTCCTTAAACAAAGCAAGATCGGCAAGGAATATGGAGCAATCAAGACAATCATTCTCATCGAAACAACAGGGCTAGCCTTAAGCGAATCAATCTCAAGCTTGCTATCAAGCACCTGTGTCTCTAGCTCAGCCACTCTAGTCCTAGCATCCTCGAGTGAAGCCCTAAGCTCTTTCCTCATTTTCTTGGCCTCTCTAAGCATGTCATCACGATTATCAAGCAAAGAGCCAAGCCTCTCATTCTCCTGGCGCAAGAAGGGAAGCTCATCACGCACCTCGTCGTCGGACTCGCAGTCCGAGTCGCTCCGTGTGCTCTTCTTGCTTCGCCGGAGCTCAACGCCATGGTGCGAAGCCGTCTCTCGCGAAGCAGCTCAGCCCGCTCAGGTTCTTGGACGACCTCTTGTTCTTGCGGCGATCTCCCTCGTCGTCGCCGCCTGCTCGAGCTCGAAGTGGAGTACGCGGACCCGGAGTCGACGTCGCTCGCTCCAACCATCGCTCGGGCCTTGCCTCGGCCCTCCTTCTTCCTCGATCGTCGCTCGTCCTTGTACTTGTTCTTGTGCTTGCTCTTGTGGTCGCGCCTCGAACGGTACTTGTCGTCGTTCTTCCTCGGCTTGTGCTTGTAGTCGTCCTTGTTCTCGGCCTTCTCTCGGGCGGTCGGCGACGAAGTGTCCCGGCTTGCCGCACGGAAGCAAGTCCTCGTGTTCCTCCTCATGTTCACGCGGTTCTCGTGCGGCCTCTCGAACCGCCTCGTCAACGGCGCCGGCTCGTCCTCTCCAAGGTCATCAAACTCCTCATCCGGCATAGACATCAAAGAGGAAAACGAGAACATCCCGGTGGATGGGTTAGAGTTAGTCTTTCCTTTAGAACCACCAACGAGGGCAAGACTATGGGAATCGGTCGGTCCCTCGAGCTTGGCGATCATGCCCCTATCCACCTCGGCCGACTTGAGCTTCGAGAACGGCTCGTTCACCGTCGAGTATCATACCGCTCCGACTCGACTATGGCCTCGAACTTTCCGCTCCATATCGTACGATCCAAAGAGTGTAAGAGCTTGACCGCTCTATCATGATCATCGTACGGGAGCACGTCCACATTGGCCCTCATGTTGTTCACCACCACCGTGAACCTGCGAAACAAGGCATCGATGGACTCACCGGGGGAGATGAGTGAAGTTCTCGTACTCTCTCCGTAGGTCGCATACAACCGTGCCCGAACACCGGGCGTTCCCAACATGAGCCTCCTTCAACACCGCCCAAATCCTACAAGCCAAGTGCTCGGTGTGCACCCGATCGAACTCGGGGCCGACACAAAGCACGAAACAAGTAGTCGACCGCCTTATTGTTGGCGTCGAAGCCGTCCCTCGATCCGGAGCGAGAAAATCAACCGGCCGGACATAGCTCGTGTCCACCGTGACATCCCAAAGGATCCGACCCTTTCCGCGGAGAAAAGCACCCATCCGCTTGCTCCACATCCGGTAGTTCTTGCCATCGAAGTGTGGAGGACCCGAACCCCGTTCCGGTACGCCATCCTTGGATCTTAGGCGGTTAGAGTCAACAAAGACCCGAACCGGCTCTGATACCACTTGAAGGACCGATACGGCGAACCAGAGAGGGGGGGAGTGAATGGGAGCCGATAAAAATTCTTCTCGAAGGAGATCGAAACTCCAACAAGATGAACACGGCTTCCAACACACGTCTCCGACTCACTACCAAGGTTGGTCAAGCCCACGTAGCCACTGGAGTGCCACTGGACCTAGGAACCAACACACCACCTTCCGACCCGAGAAACGCGGCGGAAAAACCAAGCCTCGAGTCTACGGACCCACACCGGTCGGACCGGTGAGCACCACCGGTCGGACCGGTCCCCTGGCGGTAAACCGAGCAACTTTCACTAAGTGGCTCTACACCGGTCGGGACCGGTGAGACACACCGGTCGACCGGTGGCGACCGAAAGCCCCCCCAAGGCACCAAACGAGTCAACCGACCACCAAACGGACCCAAACTCGAAACAAGCAGCAACACGGGACAACAACGAACACACCAAGACGTTCACCCGAGCAAAAACCCACAAGGGCTTGCACCGGTCGGACCGGTCATGAGCACCGGTCGGACCGGTGTAGCTCGGGCGACTCGGGATGAACAAGACACCCGCGGGTCAACTCCCCCAAATCCAAATCTCGATCTCCCGAATCGCTCCACGGACTTGAACAAGACTTTGGGGATATCAAGAACACCTCATGAGGAGTTCATAGCCAAGTTTAATCCCACAAAAACTCGTCCAAAAAGGAGGAATCGAAGAAATCCCGCCGAAAGCACTTCCAACCCAAGAACTCAAGAAACCCCAAAATCGAGCACTTTTTCTCACGGATTTGGGAGGGGAATCACAGCCCAAAGAACCACGAAGGGTTCCCACAAATTTCCCCCATCAAATCCCCAAGAGAAAAGCCCCGAAAACACCCCAAAGAAATCACCTAGAGAGGGCTCCGAAAATCACCACCAAGAACAACCGGGGAAAACACATCCAAACCTTGAGGAACCACGCCGAATCATCTATACATGAAACAAAGGTTCGTACAAGGTCTAGCAAGCCGCCCGATCATCCATCCCTCTCTACAAGATCTCTCCGTGAAGCTCTCTTGCTAGTCCTAAGGAAAACCTAGAGAAAATAGGTGGAAAATAGGAAAACTAATGAGCTAGGGTTCAAAGAGTTGGCTGCCAACCTCTCACCTCTTGGGTTATATAGGCGGCAACCGAATGTCTAAAATGCCCCTCTCTACTAACTAGGGATACAAGCCCCCTAAGGGCGGATTTGGAATTCTTGATGTCTTCACCATCGGACGGATGCCCGGCGACCGCACCTCGCGTAGCCCCGACGCAAGCCATGCGATCCCGACGCGTGTCCTCCGCTTCGAAGATTCGGACCGCGTCGTCGCACACGGTCGGGACCGGTGCTCCTCACCGGTCGGACCGGTCCCCACCGGTCGGACCGGTCGGACCCACCGGTCGGACCGGTGCAGTGCCGCCGCACCTCCGTCTTCGGTTCTCCGGTCTTGGCTTTGTGGATCAACCAAGGAACCCGGTGGTTTTACGGTGAACCACCGGAAACCCCGCGAACTCGGTGTAGCCTCCGCCAATCTCCACTCATGACTTGGCTCCCACATAGTCCCGGCTCGACCTTGGTTTTGAGGCTCAACCAAGAAACCGTCCACGACTTCATCTTCTTGTTCATGCCACCATGCGGCCCGCACTTGACCCCGCCGGCCACCGGGTCCCTCGAACAAAGCCTACTTGTCTTCTCCACACGGAGGCCTCACCGGCGACGACCTTTCGCGCTTGTTCTTCACCCGCACCAACACGAGTCAAGCCGCAACTTTGCACCGCAATACTTAGCCAAGAATCGGTCCACACAACGTTGTCAATCACTCATCACACAAGGAAGCGACCATCCACCGGTCCTCGAACCACACATGGTTCTCAAACCCGTACCTCCACCATTGGCTCAGGGGATGTAGAAGTCGCCTACTCGACAACTGGCTCAGTAGTCGCTGCTTCGATGGTAGCCGCTCCAATGGCTACTGCCTCGGGAATCACCTCTCCTTCGGCTTGCAACCCTGTTAAGATCAAGTCAGCTACGCGTGGCAGATACATATATTCTCCACGACAAGTACTCATGATAGCAGGATATGTACCTTCTATGAAGGTGGTTTCTTCAAGTCTCTGCTGTGTTGCGGCTTTGGCTTGTTGCGACAGTGTGGCTTCTCGCATTTCTATCGAGCGGTCCCCACCATCGGCAGCCGCACTGGACCCCGCCTTGTCCCACAACAAGTTAGTGTATTTCCTGCATCAAGACATACTCGGCCAGCATCACATACAAAGCGGTAAATGACTACTCGAGGACTTCGTGTACTCACAGTGTTGACCTCACTACAATGACAGTCGGGGCACCAAGCAGACTGGTGATATCAACAAAACCAGGCTCGCTGGCAGCTCCTGCTTCAACTGGAGGCTCTTGCTCCTTCTCCTCCAGTTGCTCAATGGCCATGGCTGCAACGAGAGGAGGGCCTTGGACTTCTTCCGTAAATGGTTGTGGAAGGTTGTCCACCGTCGCGACCTGATCCTGTTCCTCGACAGGCACAACATTTTCAACTACTGGAGGCGAGCTGGTACTTTTTCCAGACGTCGCCCCCACTGTATCCTAGACTTCCTCTCCCTCATATTGGATAGCAGGATCCAGGGAAGGGATGTCCTGCTACAAAGCAATTCAAGTTGTTAGCAACAGACTACTCGATAAAGTACTCGACTACTCTAGTCATAGTACTAACCTCTTGTTTGGTGACCTCTGACACCTTCAATTTCTTCACAACACGTTTGCGTGCCACATTGCGGGGCCTCCTCGGTGGGAGGGGCAAGTCCTTCTCAAGAGTGGACAGCTGCTCAACTACAGGGACATGCATCATTCCAGCTCGACTAAACCTAGATCGGAGCTGGAAGTGCTATTGCAGCGTCTCTTCGTCCTCATCATCAGGCGTATCTTCAATGACGACAGCACATCGTCCTTGTCGACTACTCAGTGCTGTTTCACTTTTGGCTCCGCCTTCCCCTGTGGTTGCTTCTCAGGCTGCGGGCGAGGGGGGGAGGGGGTTGGTGGGATGGAGATGTGCTTCTTGAGGTCCTCCTACAAGACCAGCCAAGAATCAATACGATTACGCATGGTATTAGTACTCAGAGGCTCTAGCCACAACTACTAACCTCATTGGGAGGGCGTGCTGCGGAGTACTCCTCCACAGAACATGGTGTGAACGGGGGCATATCTTTGAAGATTCTCCCTAGCCTCTTAATGATGATGTCATCATCGACTTCCTCACTGGGCATCCCAGAGGGATCCTCAGCGCCGGTGTACTCATAACCGAGTTGGTCTCGTGCCATCAGCAGATGCACTCTCCTCTTCATAAAGCAGAAGGCCACATGCTCGGTCCTCAGTCCAGCCTTCCTCAAGGCCTTGATCTTCTCCAACAGCGCACGTAGCTAAAGGCCTTCCTGCATGGTGGGCTCTGAGTTCCACCACAGTGCACGCTTTGGCTGGTACTCGCTCGGCTTCAGTAGCTCCGGGTGGCGGTTGCTAATGTAGAACCGTTTTGAGTTCCAATCTTGGTTGGCGTCTATCAGCTTGTACGGTAGGTACTGCTCGGCGGCATCCTCACGCATCTGCACCTCGGTACCTCCAACTACCCGAGGGTCACCCGCACTCGGCTGGGGCTTCAATTGGAAGAACATCCAGAAGAAGATCTAGTGGGGCTTGATTCCCACAAATGCCTCACAGAAATGGAGGAAGATGGAGACGTGGAAGATACCATTGGGGTTGAGGTTGAGGTACTCAATGCCATGGTATCAGAGCATCCCATTGAAGAAGTCACTCGCAGGAGGGGTGAGTTTGCGCTCCATGAATCACGCGAACATTGGGATCTCGTTTGGATTTTTCTCCATCAGATACGGATCACCAGTGGTGACGCGCCACAGATCCATCTCCTCTCGTGGAGGAACCCACTATTGATCCATCTCCTTCTCTTGAAGGTCCTCAGTCTTCAACTTCGCCTTTTTCCACTCTTTCGACGGATTCGGTGCAGTGGAGGGGGGCGGCAATGACGACGACTGACCGACATCGCTGGCCTCATCGCGACTCCTTTTCTTTAATGCACTAGTCTTGCTGCTCTTTGACGGTGACTCCTTCATCCTCCCAGCCACAAGTGTTTCACTCGCATTCGCTTGGGGGCTGCAGGGGAGGGCAGACTGTGGCAGTAGTGTAGAAGTAGATCTAATCTACTCAGTGGCAGTGGTGGCAGAAGCAGTGAAGGGAGGAGGTGACTCAGATCTAATCTTAGAGATTGCAACTGCTATAAGTGAAAAACCCTAATGGGTCACCCTGTTATTTATAAGCCATCGGGCGGCTCAGTTCCGAGTGGGTGGCTAGGTTCAAGGCGGCTGACTCAGCATGTGTGACAACCCGCCGGAAAAATACCGTGCTATCACCTAAGACCGATCCACTTTGGTCGTTAAGCAATAGTAAAGTATCATCCTGTCGTTGGTTGCCGGGTTAACGCCCGTAAATCACTTGTACATCGAACGAGAGGATCGATACATGCATTAAAACTCACGCGAAGGCGAGTCCAGTACAACATGGATTAAACATTTGATTACAAACCATTGTTCATGGCATAAGATAAAGTTTCGAGTTCGAAAATACGGCGGAAATAATTTAACTAGCGCAACGGAGAACATCACGAGAGGCCATCCGTGATGTCATCCCTTGTCGTCACCCTTCCGATCCATCACACCTACATCAACGAGTTTAAAGCAAGGCTGAGTATACTAATACTCAGCAAGACTTAACCGTCGGGTGATGACTACATCACCAACCTCTAGACATGAAAGGCTTTTGGCCGGTGGAGTTTCTTTTGCTGGAAAGCTACTAAGAGTAGATCCTTACTTTCAATCTTTTAGCACAAGTTCTAGTTGAT
This sequence comes from Cenchrus americanus, assembly GCA_947561735.1. NCBI lineage: Eukaryota > Viridiplantae > Streptophyta > Magnoliopsida > Poales > Poaceae > Cenchrus > Cenchrus americanus. The sequence continues at coordinate 143,656,642 of OX387240.1, forward strand.
TACCATTTCTAAGTGTGCCAACTAATTCAATCAAGAATTGGACAAGCAATTAATTCATCCAACCATATTTTCTCGGGTTCCATCGTTATGGGATATCATGGCCGTGAGAATAAGCGAGTCTCGGATAACGGTGAGAGGCCGACAATCGATTGATTTAAACCTTGCAAGGTAGACCCAAACACACGGTCGGCGGCCCCCGCGAGGACAACTCCCCGAGCCGTCCCCATAAATCTTCGGGTTGGGATCGAATCTTACGGTCCCCGGTGCGGGCTATCCGCATACCCCGCGAGATACCCGAGTCACCATACACCACCCTTTCCGGTAGCTAGCCGGTAAGGAGATTGCTCAAGAGTAGTAATAGTAAGATCCCGTGCCGCCTCATTAAGGTACTAGGCTTACCGGTCCCATTCCCGCATATGCTTGGTACGTTCAAAAGCTTAGCCCACATGCCCACCGGACCGGAGCCCAATCCCATGCTCTTACCACATGAGTGATCCATTTAAGGATATCTTATGATTCCTATCTAGGAACCTATTCTCGCGAGTGACGAACATCACTCGACTTCTATCGGTCCTATAGCATGGCAGCTATCGACCTAGCATACTAGTGATAGAGCATAGGTACCTAAGGATCATGCATCTAGGGTTTCAAATCAATTCCTGAAACGTAAATGCACAATCATAGCAAACATAATTGCATAATTTTAAAAGACGGGGTTAATGATCCGGGGCTTGCCTTCACTGGCAAGGTTGGCCTTGGGCCCTTCTGGACTTGGGTCCAGGTCTTGAGCTTCGTTCACGCACGGCAGCTCTTCATTAGCACCTTCGTCTCCTCCTTCCGGTACGAGCGTACGTCTATCGGCGGAAAGATCTACACGAAGATGCAAATGCAAGATTTATTCGACGGTTTATACTTTAATCAATTATAAACCATTTTGGCAATCAAGGGTGTAATTGTTGGGCACATTCACCTAGATAAGAATACATTCAAGCATACTCTCCCATAAAGGAATAATATGCAATGCTTTATTAATTATTCTTTTTGATGGTGATTGTGTACATATATATGTAAATAATTTAATTTAATTTCATCAACGGTAGTGGGTAGGTACGGTTAACCTTGTTAACACGATTTGCAACCACACTCAAGTTACATGGGTGGTTGGGTGATTTCTCTTTATTGCACAATTGAATAAAGGTTTCTTTGTACTTGTCATTTCATGTGAAAAGCTTTTAATCATTTTCCTTTCATAAGTAAAGATATAAATAATATTCTCATCCTTGAATTAATTTCTTATCAGCATCTAGAATTAATTATCTTTTAATTGAATTAGATAATATTTTCAAAAAGGAAAAAGAATTAAATAAGGCTTTTCTTTATTTAATTTCCCTTTAATAGAAAAAGGGTTTTTAAGTCTTTTATTAAACAATTAAATTACCAAAAATTAGTGGGGTGTTTCTTAAGCCTACTAGCATCTATACTGGTCCATTGGACCCACATGTAAGGGTTGGATGCTAAAAAATTAATTATTATGGAAAATAACAAGGGTTTTTCTAGTGATTCCATTTAAATGCATATAGAAATATTTAAGCATCCAAATGACCTAGAATTTCTTGTGGATCTTCTCTGGTCCTGAACAAGCTTAGAAAACAAACATGTTCACATGGAACCTCTACTTATCTTGTTTTATTAATTTACAAAGGAAAACATGCATAAATCAAGAATAATTATTTCTGTTAATCCAAAATTCATGATTAATTCACAAGATGTGTATTTTGGTATTATAAGACAGTGTGCACAAGTTGAGGTCAAAAACATAAATATATTTAACATGAAAAATCATTTATACAGTTCTGCCGAGAGATAGAAAAACATTGTTATAAAAAGCTTTACATGATAACTTTGTGCAATTTTTGGCATAGGAGCTACTCATGACCTCATACACAACATATACAAAAATTAGCTACAGAGGTTCTATGGTTTTTGAGATATTGCAGATCTAGGGTTTTCACATTTGTATTTTTCATGCAAAAATTAAAAGGAATTAGCTCAGGCCAGAATAACAAAAGTTGTAGTATAATTCACCATGGATCCAACAAAATTGGTTTCACATTTTTCTGAATTTTCTGTGGTTTTCTACGCATTTTACAAGAAACAGGGAAATTGCAATAATATTGGAGTTACCCTTTCGCGAATCGGACCCCTGGAAAGATTGGCACGTTTGCAATGTAGTCCTCGGGCTGGCCGGCCGGCGCGGCTTGCCGAAATCCGGCGAGGCCGGCGCGGGTTCTGGCCGGGGAAGGGGCGGAGGATGGTCCTAGGGGTCTAGGGGCTTGATTTGTGGCACCGGTTTGGTAGGTGGTGGCCGGCGGTGGGGTGCCGGCGGCGGCGGCCGGCGGCCGGCGCCGTGCGCCCGTGTCCGGCGAGGTGAGGGCGCGGGCGGTGTCACAAGTGGCTTGGGGTGCTTTGGTAGGTGTGGGGAGAAGGCGGTGGCCGACTGTGCGGGGCGCGCAACCGGCCGGAGCGGGGGAGCTCGCCGCGGCCGCCGACCGGGACGCCGGCGGCGGCTGCGCGCGCGGCCGCACGGAGGGGCGCGGCGCCGCGTGGCCGGGGGACGGCGACCGTGGCGGCTCTTAAGGCCGCGCGCGGGCGGGGCGGCAGGCACGGGCGGCGCGGGCAGGTCGGGCCGCGGCGGTACGGCGGCGGGTAGGACCGTACCACGGCGGGCGAGGAGGCGGTACGGCGGCGCGGCGCCCCTAGAACGCGGGCGGCGTGCCCCCTCGGTGTGTGTGCCACCTCGGGATGGAGCGGTGCATCGGGAAGGCGCGGGCGGCGCGTGGACCGAGGCACGGCGGAGGGGGAGCGCGGGGCGGCGCCGGCGGCGCGGCGGCGGGGTGCCGCGCGCGCGCACGCGCGCGCGGCGTCGCGCCGGCGCGGCGTCGGGCCGGCCGAAAGCTGCAGAGTGGCCTTGTTCAACCACCATTTTCTCCCAAAAATTGAATAAAAGTGCACCGAGGCAATGAATAGGAAAGTTGTAGATCTAACTACCCTCTACAACTTTCAAAAAGGCCACATAGGGTTTTTCTCAACGGATTTTGCGAGAACGTCGTGCTAACTTTGAATGTCGACACGTTCGGAAAACGGGAAAATCCGTCTTGCAAGGGGTTTTTCACAATTTTCCTCTCCAAATTTTGAAATGCCAATCTACATGAAAGTTGTGTCCCTCGACAAGATGGAAAACTTTCCTAAAGGTAGATTTTGAAGTGTTTAGGTGAATTTTGGGGAACGCGGCAAAAGTTCCGGACGACATTCGCTGACGTCAACGGTTAAGCGGGGTTTAACCGTGTCTTTGACCAAGGGTGGACTACGGGTGTTTGTAGGCTTGGTCAAGGGATTCACTAGGGTTCATTGACGAGGTTTCGGGTGATGACCCAGGTTGACCTAGGTGTGACCGGGGTTTGACTGGTTTGACCCGGTTGATCCGGTCATTAGCGTTAATGACGGTAATTAAAAACCTGGGGCGTCACAGGATGGCAAGCTGACTCTTCATCTTCCAATATTCGAAGCTCTCGATCTAGGGGGCTCGACTTCGATCGTCGGAATCCGTGGGCCAACCAGATCAAGGACCCACTCCGGACACATTCTACAGTCAAGATGACCCTTCAATTCGAGAGAAGTACACGATTCAACGCTCGGGGGCTTTGTGCCACGTGTCCTTCGGTTTTTTTCTCTGGATTTGACAGGATAAGATTGGCAGAACTTCAGATTGACCCTCAGCTTGAATATACAATTCGACCTAAGGCTCGGGGGCTACCTTCCATATGGAATGAGATTCCTCGAATCACATTTTCCATATGGTTTTTCATTAAAGACATTGCGAGTACTATTGAAGACCTTAAAGAGAAGCACTCAAGGATGCTTGGGGACTACTAGAGAAGACTTCAAGACTACTCAAAGATCAGCTGAAGTACATTCCAGCCTCAGGATGATTCAATCATTCTTGAGGACTTTCTTCTTATGGAACTCGGGGATGCTCAAGGACTACTCGCCAAGGCCGTCAAGACTACTCAAAGACATCCTTCTCGACTACAAACTACTCGGGGGCTTGTCGTATGGACATCCCTGGGCTCACTACCCAGGTGGGTACCAGGACCGACTACTGTGTGGGCCCCCAGGACTACTCGACTTGGGGTACACGCTGCAAGACAGCATGGAGCATAAGGAAACCAGAGGGCTAGTACTCATTTAGGAATCTTGGCATGTTCGGATCCATGTAGAGTACTTCTATCCGTGTACAACTAGTACTCTCCCCCTTAAACCGACTTGTAACCCTGCCTCCTGGACTATATAAGGCGAGGCAGGGACCCCTATCCCTCATCCGCATCAGCTTGTAAACACACCCAATCAATCCAGAGCTATGCAACATACAGGACGTAGGGTATTACGCACCTCGTGGCTCGAACCTGTCTAAATTGTTTGCCATGTGTCTCTCCTTTAAGTTCCCAATCTTGGCAAGGCCACAAACGTCTACCTCGGGTACTCTCCTTGGTTGGTTGTTGGTCTAAAACACCGACATAATCCTCCCTTCTAGAGATGGTCACACCGTCATGGGTAAAGAGACAATTGTAGCCTTTCTCACAAAGTTGTGAAACCGACAACAAGTTGTACCCTAACCCTTCAACATGGTAAACATCTTCAATTGAATTGGATGTTGAGATAGCAATTTTACCTAGACCAACAACATATCTTGACCATTGTCTCCACAGATGATAGTTTCCATGGCGGTGTCATAATGATCAAGGGATGCAAATAAGACCTCATCTCCGGTCATATGATTAGCGGGACCACTATCAATCATCCAAGTGCTTCGACAGGAGTAGGCCTACAAAACATGTTTAAGCTTTTGGTTTAGGTACACAAAAAGATTTGGGTCATTGATGGTTAGAAGCATAAACTTTTGGAACCCACACACTCTTCCTCATAACCTACTTTGTGTAGGACCCAACATACTTGAGCACCATTTTACCATTGTTGTCCAAGGTCAAAACATAGTCACAAGTGTAGTTCGGAGAGGGCTTGTGTTCCACCTCATTCTTCGATGCCTTTGATGTAGAATTAACCCCACCATTTCCTTTTGTGATGTTCACAACCTCTGGCTTGTCCTTTGTTGTGGTAGAGGTGGTGACTCCATGGGTTATGTCCATAATACTGTTGAGGTAGCCTTCCTTGTTCCACAATGGGATCTCATGCCCTTTCACCACGATCCTACCATTGACCTTGTTGTTCTTGTAGTGCCCAAGTCCTTGCTTCTCAACTACCTTAGGAACAGATTTAGCACCAATCTTGCCTTGATTGATCAACATGTTTAATCAGGCTATTTCGTTGTCTTTGCTCTTGATCGTCTCTTCAAGCCTTGCATGGTTAGTCTTATGAGTATTTATATCAACATTGGAGCAAATTGAGCAACCTTTGCTAGTGGAGGCATTATACTGAAGTGTTGCCTTAGGATTGTCTTTGGTGCTTTCCCAAAAAGCACTATAACTTGCTTCAAGATTTTTTTGTTTATCCAACAACCATGACAAGCTTGTTTGAAGCTCACTATGAGTGTCCTTTTGGGAAGCTAAAGATTCATTTGTCAAGGTGTAATCCTTTGACATCCTCTTGTTGGAGTCATTGGCCAAGGACAAGTCTGTGGTCAACTTCTCCACCTTAGCCGCTTCTTCGGCAGAGCGTCTCTGTAGAGTAAGGTTTCTTTCCTTCTCAAGGATAAGCAAGCTTTCTTGCTCATGGAGAGACACTTTATTTTTCTCTAATTTTTCCAAAAGCCTTTTATTTCCTTATTGGCTTTTTGACTAAATTGCTTTATCATGTTCGCTTCAATTTCTTCTTTATTATCTAGATCATCTATGTCACTAGGTGTGGTTGAGGAAGAGGTGAGAGAGGATAAGGTGGTTGTTTCTTATACCTTGATCCCCCTTGCCATGAGGCAAAAGTGAGAGTGGTCCTCATCGTCGGAGAAGTTGTTGAAGAGGCGTGGTGAAGATGATCATTGTTCCATGGCAATGCTTGCCATGCCTTGTTTCTTTGGCTCTTCATCTTCATCACTTGAGTCCCATTGTTGACCCACGTGAGCACGCCCTTGATACTTGTTTTTGTACTCTTTGCTTTTCTCCTTGCACTTCTTCTCTTCTTCACCTTTGTTCTTGTTTTTGGGACACTCAGTAATGAAGTCTCCATAATCTCCACACTCATAGCAATTGCGTTGAGACTTCTTCCTTTCATCACCACCTTTCCTTGATGCCCTTGACTTCAAGAATTTCTTGTACTTTCTTATGGCAAAGGCGATTTCTTCGCTTGTGCTTCCTTCTTCACTAATTTCTTCATTCATGGTCTTGGAAGTCTTTTGCTTCACTTCCACCACTTGACTAGAGCTAGCATTGAGGGCCAGGCTCTTGTTCACCTTCAAGCTTAGCAGCTTCTCCGCATCTTGGTCAACTAGCTCTTGATGCAAGATCTCACCAAGAAGTTGATTGGGGGTCATCTTGTAGTAGTTTGGATCTCTTCTAACCATAGTTGCTAGGTTTGGGTTCTTTAGGGTGAAAGCTCTTAGCAACTTCTTGGTGACCTTGGAATCATCCCAATCATCACTTCCTAGTGCTTTGATGTCTGAGACAAGGAGCATTAGTCTATAAAACATCTCTCTCACGGTTTCTCCGTGAATCAAATCAATTTTTCCTTGCCTCACATGATCGGTCCCCTCATGTGCCTCCTTGAGTGTGTCCCAAATCACCTTGGCAATTTGGATGTTTCGAACCTCGTTGAATTCATGAGCACACAAGGATCCCCTGATGATTTTTATTGCTTGTACATCACGGTGGAGGTCTTGCTCATGCTCGATGGTTAGGGCTTCTCCTTCGGCAGAGATTGTCACACCTACACACACAGTCTTCCAAAGAGAAGGGTGAAGCTTGTAAAGGTGTATTTGCATATGATAAGCCCATTTGGGATAGTCTTTCCCATCGAAGTGGGAATGCTTTCCCAAATGTACGGAGTAGAATTTTTTGCTAGGATGGTTGCCCAGAAATTGTGTGTAGTTGTGCGGCACTTCGTAGCAGGCTGAGTGAGTGTACTTAGCTTGCTCCTTTTTATCATCTTTTAAGGAGCTTCTTGGCCATCTTCTTGGCCTCCTTCTTCTTATTGGCCATCCTTCTTTTCTTCACTTCTTTCCTTACCGCATCATCACCATCCTTGACATCTTCATCGCTCGAGTCGGAGTTCGAAGAGGAGTCGTCGGAGCTCTCAATGTTGGACGGTGTGCCTTGGAGCCTTCCTGGTGATGTCATCTTCTTGGGCTGCCTTAAGCTCTCTTTCTTGAGCTTCCTTGGCGACGACCTCTTCGGTGGTTTGGTTACCTCCACTCGCCGACATCTTGATCCCTTAGTGGTTAAGCCTAAATCAAGGGATTAGGATCTGATACCAAATGAAAGGACCTTGTGATGCCTAGAGGGGGGGGGGGGGTGAATAGGATCACTTTAAAATTATGTAAAAACTAAGTAGCGGATCAGGGACCGGATGACCCGGCATGAGTGACCGGATGACTCGGGGGGTTTGGGTCACCCTGGCACTTGGGTCAGATCAACCAGCGTGCGAAGATAGAGTACAATAAGCTATATTGAACTTGAATTTGCAGAAAGTATATAAATCAAACTTTGCGTATTTGAGGTAGTCACCACCTGCAACTAAAGATTTTAGAAGCAACAACACAAATAGAGAGATCGATCCAAATTTAGCTTCTACGGTTAGAGGAAGGGGGTGTACTCAAATGAGCAAGAAACAAGCGAATTAATGCGAAGTGTACTCCCACAAAGGAAGCTACGTCTCCGTTGAGGATCCCACGAAGGGAGGGCTATAACCAAGAGCCTCTTTTCCTCACCCAATTCCCACAAAGGAAAATTGGTGCTTACTAAGAGAAATCCACAAAGGACGGGTAATACAAACAATCTCGGGTGCTCCACATGGAGAGGGCACTCAACGGGCGACGCCTAACCATCTAGAAGCAAGCTTCAAGAGTAACAAACACGAATCGATCAACCAAAGCCACTGCAAGTGCTTCTTGAGAGGAAGGAGTGAAGAGCTCTCACAACAAGACCTAATCCTACAACTCAAAGGAGTCTCACACCCAAACCCTAGGAGTAATCTTTGCTAGGAGTGCTTGGAAGGGAGTTGGGAGAGAGGGAAGCAAGCTTGGGAGGTGTTCCGATGGAAGGGGAGGCGGAACCCTAAAGAGGAGGAAGAAGAGGTATTTATACCCAAGCCCCCCGAGCTAGCCATTATGAGTAGCTTGCGCCCTGGCCGGGTCAACCGGCCACAAGTGGCCGGGTCACCCAGCTCCGTCTAGAGCCGTCCCGGGTCGCCAGGTCACTTAGGCCGGTTGACTCGATAAAGCAGGGAAGACTAGGTTAAGCTATTCTAATGCTTTTGTAATGTTTTTCTAGGGGTTTTTAGTAGTTTTCACTCTATGAAAAGGTGAGAGGATCTAAAGATGAGCACTTCTAGCGAGCTACGACCAACCGATCATGTCCCTCTTTATAGTATGATGTTTCCTAAACTCAAATTCAAACCGAAAATTAAATTTAAACCGCTAATTGAGCTTCAAGACCTTTTATAAGAAACGAAGGGCCTTCCTTCGAATGTTCTCATTTATTACATTTCATTCCTCCACACACTTAATTGAACCATCAAGTACTCAAATTATACTTGTCATTATCACCAGAATAATTAAGGGCCTAGATGCTCTTTCATGGGCCAGCGCTGAGGTGGCGCTCGCGGGGCTAGGTGGCATCCAAGGGTGAGGTGGCGTGGGCCTAGGGGCTGCCACCTAATCACCAGTGCTCCAAAACTATATAAAAATGAATTACAAAGATTAGGCAAAGAGAAGAGCTAGCTTGGTGGTAAAGTTCCTTCCATTCCTACCATGAGGTCTAATGTTCAATTCTTTGTTATCCTCCTTTTTTCTAGTTTGTTTGAGATTTTTATTAATTTGTGGACTATCATTTTTTAATTTATTAATTTTTGGATTATTTTGTATTTATTTATCACGACGAATCTGCTAAAATGTCGCAGTGTTGTGGACTAGATTGTGATGAATTTAACAAATCGTCGCAATGTTCTGGGCTTTAATATCCATCAGTGCACATCCGTGACAAAAAACAGGGATACGTCATAGACGCAATGCTCTTTGTGATGTTTTCTGAAAATGTCATGGAGAATGTGTCACAGATTAAATAGTTCCTTGTAGTGTTTGTGTGTTGGGATTATGGAAAAATCCATAATTGAGTTGAGTGATCTTGTTAGATTTACACACTTTTCTTGCACATTAAATTGTAGGGATTGAATAAAACAATACTTTTGATAAGTAAATGCATTTTGTAGAATATTTGTAATATGCTACAAATATATAAGGTGTTATGAACTGATAGTTTAGATATTCTTTTGTATGTACGTGAATATGAGGATTGAATGTGATGTGTAACATTCATTTTGTATCCTGGCATTTTATTTGTGGTATTAATCCTCCACTAATGCCTGGAATTATCCTCAAGGTGTGATCAACATACAGGCTTTTTGTGTAAACTAGCAATGGCGCCCGTGCGACACACACGTGTCTTCATAATTTTTTATAAATATATAATTTCTAGTCACGGGAAGTATAGAATTTTGCAAAAGAAAGTATTACTACAATGCAAGATACATATCTTTAATAAGGTCGGTCACAATAGAAATTTCATGGAGTGTTTCACAACATTAAATATCATTAATTTTGCTAATGTGATGATGAGAGAGAATTATGAAGTTTTATGGGATGTAAAGAGAAGTTTCATCCCTATGAACTTCACTAGCACAATTACCTATAGTTTCTGGTCAAGATAATTGTACCATAAAATTGTGTACTGAGACTGACCTATTAGTTAATAAAAATGCAAATAAGAAAGGGTACGTGAAGATTGAACCTAGAACAAACATTCTATTCATTCATGATGCAATGGAAAAAATATCTCAATTTATGGTTACAAAATTCAGATAATACTAACGCATGTTGATGCCCAAATCATATAAATAGGATTCCTTCCGTCTCGAAATATAGCTACGTTTAGCTTTTTCAAAAGTCAGATATTTTCAACTATGACCAACAATAAGTCTAAAAACATTTTTCTTCAAAATGACATGATCATGCTGCCACGGCCAATGACATTCTCTTCTGGTCAACTTTCTGTGTCAACAACAACAAAACCGATGTACATTGTCTTTTGTCTCAATTGACAACATGAATAAACAAAAATGAATTCGTACGAACTTGTCATTTAATACATGCACGGAGTATTAAATGCCATTTCGTACATAGAGGAGCAAGCAACAGCAGAAATGTTGTACACGGTTCTGAGGCCCTCATCACATGCAGCAGACGGGCTCCTGCGTTTGTGGAGGAGGAGTGGGGAAGGTGGCGGCGGCATCGCACGGGTCGTCGTGCGTGGTGGTGCCGGGGGGGGGGCACCATGAGGACGCGGTGCGCGTGGGGCAGTGCTGGTCAGCGGTGGTGCAACCGATCGCGGCGCCCGTGGGGGTAGTCTGGTCGGTGGTGCGGTGCTTCGACCGGCCGCAGGCGTAGAAGCACTTCATCCGGAGCTGCCGCCTCATGGACTGCGGGGCGGCTGTGGGGCTCCGTCAGATAGGTGAGTGTCGTGTCAGGACTCCCTGTCACCAGCAGCCGCGAGCTGCTCGAGATACTCAACGACGATCACCGCAAGCTCAGCTTCCGTGTCATCGGCAGGGAGCACCGATTCGCCAACTACTGGAGTACAGGTCACACCTGTTTGCTCGGCTTATCAGCCACCAGCCAGTAGTACTTTTCTCTCAGAACAAACCAGCCACCAGCAACCAGCCAGCAGTACTCTTCTCTCAGAACAAACTAGCACCAGCCATCAGCCACCAACCAACCGAACAGGCTGGTGGTCGAGTCGTACGTCGTCGACGTGCTGCCCGGGAACACCGCAGACGAGACCCGCACATTAGTGGATACCATCATAAGATGCAACCTCCAGTCGCTAGCGCGCACCACCGAGCACCTCGCCGCCGCCCTTTCCTAGCGATGCCCGCTATGTCAACCCCCGTCGATCCGGCCTTTTTGCAATATGATGTTTCTTGACCTTTTCATGTTCTTTTGCCTTATTTCTAGCTTTTCTACTCGTGGGAACACACGAGAACAGGGGTGGCAGGACTCTATTCTTTTTCGTCAACTCCTTCGCACCGAGGAAACAGGTGGGGCGCAGAGAAGGACATGAGGAGCCATGAATGCATGGGACTCGGTAGAGCTGAGGTGTGGGTATGGTCGGTGGGTAAACAAAACGTAGGGTGACAAAAATATTAAGATTTTGGCAGAAACTCTCTCAAAATTGTGATTCTATGGGTCTTCCACCCTATCTATTCCCACAATTAGATGACGGGTGGGTCCAACGTGAGGGGTAAAGTGGGCCCGAATTGGGTGAGAAATGTTTTTCAAATTATTCGATCTTTATACCATAGATCCCCATGGAGACTTTTATGTAGGTCCCTAGTGCCTATGATGTATGTTGTGAGGTGGTCATATCGGTATGTGCAAAACATAACTAATACGCAGATGGGGAATATTTGAGTATGGCCAAGCTTTCACGTACTAACTCTAACGGAGGGAGCCCTATGACTGCAGCTTGATGAATATAAAATATGTGGATTGTAAATCCACATAATACCAACTTGATGTGATAAATTAAATTCTATTTGGATGGTCATAAAAATAAGTTATTTCGATAAGGTATTCTATTAATCCATAATTGATGTGGACAAGTGATATAGTTCTCAGAATCAAATATCTCCATACGAAAATTTTGCTGAAAGTTGAAAACTAGAGGAATTAATTTAGTAGTTTGTGAGGCCTTATGATCGGTAAGGGGCACATATGAGACTTTTTATAAATGACTTTATGAGCACTTGAGAGTACGTAGATAATCCATAAATGGCTGAATATGCCAACTTATCTTGAATGCATTTCAAGACATTGAATGTCTCATTGTTTATAATTTAAATGTAAGAGAGCCTTAAAATTAATTCTCAAGTGACACATGCGGTGCACAAAATCTGAGGAATTTGAGAATGTATGCTATGACCAATAGAATTGATAATAATTTTTCTTATCATCCTTGAGTTAGGACGACCAAGGCTATAATGCCAATTCTTAATACAATCAAGATTAAAAAATTATTTGATACGCAACATGTCATATGGGAAAAAATAACATGTCTAAGATGATATGAAAGGAAGTGTGTGAATATTGAATTTTCTTGTCCGTTCTACCAAGTTGAGTGCAGATTTTTTATCATTATCCTTGGTAATGGGTTTCAGTATGAAACCATGCACAAATGACTTTCACTAAATTGGGGGTATTTGTAGAATACATGAGTGCACCTACAATAAATAATTTTTAGGCGAAAACTGTGGGGCAAAGCCCCCCGGCAGCTGAAATTAACTAAAAGATAAGGGAACACTTACCTATAATAAATAATTGAATCCCATGAGGAGAGTATATATCCCTCATTTTTGTTATAGTTGTGATCCACTAAATGAAATTCATTTTCTTTCTGGTTGTATCCCGAATAAATACCATGTATGAAGTACATGACATTAATTTGTTGAAGTTTGCTTCAAATTGATCTCCTTGAATTCACTTTCCTACACTAGAGTGGAGGTTTCATTTGAACCAAATATATTAATTGGAATCATGTGTACATGAATGTACGAACTTGAGGTTAGTCATTATGGTCACTTGATTTGAAAGAAAGTGAGATTTTATAGATGAGATCCATTGTGTTGTAAATACCATGAACAAAAAGTTCTATTCTTTGTTGATAACTCTATGAGGAGTTCAAAGAAATAAATGGATCAGATTTGTAAAATATGAATTTGAGAAAATTTTGTAACACAAAAGGTGTGTGGTAACTCAACTGTGAATTGTATTAGGTACTTCTTTAAAGTAGAACTATGGTGGCTTGCCTTTTGTGGTAACTCAACTGTGAATTCTATTAGGTACTTCTTTAAAGTAGAACTATGGTGGCTTGCTGTGACAGAACTACCCAAAATAATTTTGTATTATCGCCTAAGACTATCCACGTGGCCATTAAGCAATAATAAAGAACTATCTGTCGCCTCTGCCGGGTCATGCCCGGTGAATCACTTACAATAAGATCGTTGATATGCGCAAAGCCCCAAAAAATACAGAACCAGAGTACAAGTTCAACATTAATAAAAGGTCAAAAAGTTACATTATTATAAACCAGGTTTTCATACATAAAAAAGTAAAGGTGATTCAGAGTTTAAATAGCAAAAATAAAACTAACGGAAGATACACATGGGAGGCCATCCATAGAGTATCACTCATCATCATCCTGCTCCCACTCAAGCTCCCAACCATCAAGAATAGAACTAGGTAGATGGGATTACCTGAAAACCACAAATTAAGCAAGGCTGAGTATTAGCATACTCAGCAAGACTGACCCAACAAAAAGAAAGTAGAACTAGACATGCAAGGCTTTTTGGCTGATGGGTTTATTTTGCCAAAAGTGACTAAGAGTTGATCCTTAATTTCAAATTTTAGCTAATATTCTAGTATGTTAACCATTCTAGGTAAGCACCCCTATACTAGAAAAGCATGTTTGTGCAAACAACATTAATCATGCAATAATATTAATCCAATTGTTCCATAAATACATGGAGTATGTCGCCAGTGGCCGAGCCAACTTAGATAACGGTGAGTGGCAGAGGATCGATCGATTTATATCCTTACAAGGTAAACCCAAGATACACAGAAGAAGGTAGACCCCAAGAAATAAAATAAAAGTGAATGCGGAGTCTACCCCAACCAGGTGGTTCATGTCATTCCCTAGATTAGGGACATGCGCTATAGTCATGAGAACAAGGTTTCTGGAACACCCACACACGGCACGTCCAGACTCAGACTTGCAGTACTGGTAGCGAACTGAGAGAAGCATCTCAAGAGTAGTAGCGATAAAGTCCTCGCACTGGTTCGTTAGGTACTAGGCTTACCGGTCCCATCCCCGATAAAGCACTTGGTACGTTCAATAGCTTACCAGCACCATGCTACTCGGTCGAGACCGAACCCAATGCTCTTACCACATGGCAAGTAAATTTAACCAACTTATGATTCCAACATAAGCAACCTATATCTCGCGAGCAAGGAGTCATTAGTCGACTTGTACCGTGTCCTTAAAGTATGGCACTAGCGTCCTAACATACTAGTATAAGAGCATAAGAACCTAAAGATCATGCATCTAGATTTCAAAACAACTCCTAAAACTTAAATGCGCAAAGTAAAACATAAATGCGAAAAGTAAAGATGTGAGTTTTCCAAAAAGCTTATATGCACTCTGATGCTTGCCTTCTTCTATATTAGCAACAGCCTTGGGCTCTTCTGGACTTTGGTCCAGGTCTTGTTGCACGACAGTCTAGTTCACCTCTCCACTAGCTGCTCCCTCCTCCACCTGAGTGAGCGCGTAAAACCTGTATGGTAGATCTACACGTTCATATGCATATGCATTAGGTGAGGGTATGAGAGGTTTATTAAAGTTAACTTTGATGGTGATTGTGTATTTAAGCAAATTAACTCACTAAACTTCAGCAAATAGTATGGGGTTTGTAATAATGATTATAAACAGAAACAAATGTGAATTAACTCACTAAACTTCACCAAACAGTATGGGGTGTGTTTTAATGACTATAAACAGGAATAAACATGAAAACCTTGATTAAAATTAAATAAGAAATATAAACCTATTTATTCAACTCCTATTTAGCCATTCATCCAAGATTCTTATAAAATCAAATACACATCCATTGGTCCTAAATTTTGGTATGTAGCAACATATACCTAAACTAAGCTCGCATGCCAAGGATTAGCTCCAGATTACATATAAATTAATTTATATGAAAAAGAGAAAATTTAGCCTATTAGCTCACAAATAAATCCTACAAAAAGATTTATTAAACTTTTGGTCTCAACTTTCTACTACACCTCATTTAGGTCAAATATAAGCCTTTGACCAAAGCATAGGTGCATATTAAATTTATTTCTCAAAAGTTTAATTTAAACTCCTCCACAATATTAAATCCAAAACATAAACCAAATCACACCCAAAAATCCCATCTACTTTACCAGGGGTACAACTAGCCTTGACAAAGCCATGAGGTTCATTTGTTCTTAGAGAAAGTTTATTTAAAGGGGCTATAAAAAGCATCAAGGTTAATCTAGCAAAAAGGTTACCTTAATCATAACAAAATATCTACTCGTCAAACTCATGTCGACTTTGGTCACCAATCTAAACATGCCATAAAGAACAACATATCCAAAGTTCACTTCCATATCATGAGTATAATTTAAACTACAACAAAAACACCTCAACATAGTTTGAATTTTCATTCAAAAACTTTAGACAAAAACTCTATACAACCTCTCTAGAAAAGGTAGAGTGCTTCACCAGGAACCGAACAAAATTAGATTTGCAGTTTTCAGATATTTCTACGATTTTATATCGATTTTACAAGTTCCTACGTTTCAGATCTAGATCTGCAACTTAGTATTTACGAACAGGTCCCTGGTTCTTGCATCTAGGACCCTAGAAAGGACTTGACCCCTGCAATGCAGTACCTGGCCACGGACAGAGATGGAGATGGCCGGATTCGGGCGAGGGGAAGGACGGGATTGGACGGGAAGAGGCGGGTGAGTAGTCCTTGCTCAAATAGGGTTCAATTTTGATGCATAAATGGCTAAGAGGAGGTGCCGGAGGTGGTCCTTGGTGGCTCGGTGCATCTGAAGGCTGCCTCTGCTTCTGCTCTGGTGACATGAGCACCCGGCTGGGGCAAGGGACGGCAGAGGAAGCACCAGAGGGGTCAAGGGAAGGTGTATGTGCACGTGGACGGCGATGAAATCGAGCTGGAGGCGGAGCACCTTGACGACGACGGTGCGTGGTACGACAAGTTGGCCCGTGAGCTGCGGTGCGTACCTAGGCGTGGCGCAGGGGACACAAGGTCGGGCGGAGCACCCGCGGGGGCGCGGGTCCACTATGGAGCCCCCGAGAGGCCGTACACTAGAGGAGAGGGCGCTCGACATGTGGCACCCTCGATCGGCTTGGGCGCGGCGTGGCGACGCGCTGAAGCCTGCGGGTCAGTCAACGGCCCTTTGTCTTGGTTTAGCCCATTTCAAAATTGTGAAACTCCAAGTTCTTGAATAAAACTCAAAAATCCCCAAATACAAAAGTTGTAGAGAAACTATAGGTGTATATTTTCACAAAGGCGACCTATTGATGTTTGGTTTGACGGGAAAAATGTGGCAAAGTTAGAGTTTTTCTCGCCCCCTAACACTATGCACATGAACTTCAACTCAAATTTAAGTGAATTTGCATTCAAAATTTGAATGCCCGCCAATTATAAAAAATGTGTTCCCCGAGATAAGGAAAAACTTTTATTTTGGCTGAGTTTGAAGTTTTATTAAGAAATTTCGAGAACGCGCTAGAAAGTCATTTCAACATTATAGAGCTCTTAAGGGGTTTGACTAAGATTTGAGATTTTGACCAAGGGTTCTTTTACAAAGTTGATCAAAACTAATTTAAGCATGCTTTGGGACTAATCACACTTGATTATTAAGACTAATTAGTTCCCTTAGGTTAACTAAACATCAAGGATGTTACACTTGGATGCCAAGAATCTTGCAAGGATATCATTAATATAATGTACCCATATTGGATAGTAAACTCAATCCAATGCGAATTAAAAAAATTCCATTTTGGAAACATTAGTCATTTCCTTCATGAGTTAATCATGCATTGAATGAATTCACTTGATGAGTAAAGTATATAGCATGAAATATAATATAGTGCAAAATTATTTAAATCAAGTTGATACTTGACTAAATGGACTACTATATAATAAGTAAGCAACAAATGTTGTTCAATATGTTTTGGACTTCATTCTTGTGAGAATATATTTATGATCTAATCATCATTGCCAAATATACTTTTATATATATGATAAAATAATAGTCACAATAATCATCAAGAATTGTTCTAACACCAATAGACGATCAGCAAATCATAGAGATGCATAATTACTGTGATAATATTAGCATCCAAATTACATAGGTCAAATACGAGAGGGTACATATTATAATATGCATGACAACACATAATTACAAAACAATTCAGGGTCTAAAAAAGAAACATGCAGAATTAATTATTCTAGACATGTAAATAAATTAAAGCCTGGGGCTAATTTCTAAATCGGAGGGGGCAAAGCGGCCGATTGGCCTTCTATGGCAGCTTTATTTGTTCCATACGACCCAAAATGCCTGCGGACCGTTAGCACCCTAGCGGCCCATGTTGGCCCACTTGCGAGGCCCGTATAAGAGGGGTTCAGGGGCGGTGGTTAGAGTTCCCACCCCAGCTGCGCACCCCTGAGTGACGACACCTCCTCCTCTGGAAGGTGCAGTCACCGGTAGCAGGTTGGCCAGAACGCCGGCGTCGTTCTGCGCCACCAGCAGTCGCCACTCCACTTTCTCCTCCCCTCCTCCTTTATTTGTTGTGCTCGCTGCCCCCCATTTGTGCCGACTTGCGCCATTTAAGGCCTGGAGGAGAGCCTAGTGGCAGTCCACAGTCGCGACGTGGCCATGTGGACTCGGTGCAGCATGATTCGCTGGTTCCATCGAGGAAGAGAAGAAACTGACGCAGAGGCGCCATCGTTGGTGAAGAATGGTGGAGCCTCTTGACGAGCCACCATGGTCCCGAGCGAGAAACTCAGGTTCGCTATAGTGGAAGGTTCGGCAAGGCCGGAAGTGATGCTAGTGGGCGGTAAAGGAGTTGATGGCGGGAGGTCCGGCCTGAGGACCGAAGCCGGTGACGCCAACCACCGCCAGTTTTGCTGGGCGCTATCCTTTTGGCACCACGATGTGGTGCCATCAAGGTAATGCATCTCAATTAAAGAAGAATAGTTTGATGTTTAAAGAGTGATTTGGTAAACTCCATCAATGGAGTTCTTGATTGAAGTCATGACAATGCCTCTGTTGATGCAAATCTTTTACTGTGTAGAATGATGACAATAGAAATAGCATCCTTATTCGTTGCCAGCATTGACATCAACTTGTAGGAGTGCTTGGCATGGTGCAATGCAAGATGCAACTGCCATAGTTTGTTCTATTGGGTGAGGGTCGTTGGTCTGGGTTCTATTATGGCGTGAGGGAATCTCATCTATGGCAAGGTCTCTAGTGGTAAGGTGTCCAGGAACTTCGGCCAGGATGAAACGACATCCTCGGTCACCATGGAAACGGTGACTATGATGGCCATGGTGACCTTGCTGTTGGTTGAGGCCTTTGGTCTGGACTTGTTGGTAGAGCACTGCAAGGACTCGAAGGTGGAGTGCCCTATTGTTCCTGCCAGTGAAGGGACAATGTCCCAGATCACCACGGAAGTGGAGATCATGTCGCCCATGACATTCTGCAAGACTGCAGAAGTGCAGGATAATGACCTTGACGTGCAAAGAAAATGCACAACCCCTATTGCGGAAGAAAACTTGGGGCACCGTCCATGGAACATCACCGGTGATCACGAAGAGTAATGGCAAGAAGACAGTCATGCAAACCAACGAAATGTAAGTTTGTGGAAGTCATCTAACAAAGTGATGGTGAGAGCGTCACCTTCTAGCCCAGTAGAGAGCAATGTGCATGATAACGTGTTTGAGAGTTGAAGGACCGATTAGGCGATCAGAGAGAGGGGGGAGTGAATGGGAGCTGATAAAAATTCTTCTCGAGTGGGATGAATTCCCAAACAAGATGAACTCGGTATGACACCCAAAATCACACGCTTCGCATGCAACCTTCCGTTTGCCAAAACCACATCGCCACTGAAGTGCTACTAGTCCTAGGAACAAACACTACCAGCAGCCTGAACTCCTACACGCACACGACAGTGGAAATGACTCGGGAGCAGGCTGTCTGGATGGGGCGGTTAAACCGAGTATGGGGGGCGGTTAGACCGCCTTCAACTGGTAATCGAGAAATTCTCCGAATCACATCTTCCGAGCACCAAAACGCACTACAATTTCACCAAACAAAAATCTCTAGTCAAGGACAAGCTAGCTACGAGGAAATCTTGGCGAAAACCAAAACTTCACCTAGGGGCCTAGGGGCGGTTAGATCGGCTACAACGGGCGGACTAACCTCCTGTACCCAGAACCGAACACCAAGCAAGAACTCTTAGCAAACAGCCCCGAAACAAGCCGATATTTCACCTGAATGCTCCTCTTATGGAGGCAAACAAACTGATAGAGGAAAATCCTGCAAAATCAAAAACCTTCACCTGGAAGACCCAGAGCGGTTAGACTTCCCCCTATGGCGGTTAGACCGCCCTACCCAGAAAATCTGGCCGCGGGTCAACCCTCAACTTGCCATCGCCCAATCTCCCGATTCACCCCACAAATTGCGGCAAAGCTTCGGGGATAGCTGGGTTACCTCCTGGGCAATCTCTTCCTCAAAGAAATCGAACCGAAACGCCCACAATCAAAGGGAATCGCGGATTTAGGCCCTTTAGGTGAAATACTCGAGCAACTCGAAAAACCACCAAATCGAGGTCGATTCAAGGGAGTTCTTGGGGAAAACTCACCAGCCAGAGAGGCATAAGATCCTCATACGTGACACCCAACAAGAACCCCACAAGAAATCTCCCTCAAAACACCGCGAAAAAAATCACAAGAAATAGCTCCGAAAATCACCAAAGAGGAAAACGGGAGAGACAACACAAGGTCTTGAGGAACCACGCCAAATTATCTACACATACCATGAAGGTTCATACAAGGTCTAGCTTTCCACCCGATCATCCATCCCTCTCTCTAGATCTCTCATGAAGCACTCAAGCTAGTCCTAGAAAACTAGAGGAAAATAGAAACAAACATGGGAAAACAAATGAGCAAGGGGTTCCAAAAGTTGGCTGCCATCCATCCCCTCAAGTGTTTATATGAAGGCACCCAAAAGACTAAACTACCCTTACTAGATAACTAGGGATACATGACCCTTAAGGGAGATTTTGGAAGTCTTCAGATTTTCTCCATCGGATGGATGCCCAGCAACCGCAACCTTGCTTAGCCTCGACACAAGCCTTGCGATCCCGACGCGTGTCCTCCGATTCGAAGCTTCTTTGGCGTCAGCGACCCTGGCAGACAGATCGCCTCTTGGGCTGTTAGACCGGCCCAGGCGGTTTGACCGTCCCTCCTGGGCGGTTGAACAAGCCTGGATGGCCACACCTCCTCGTCGAGTCTTCGACCTCAGTTTTGTGGCTCAACGAGTAACCCAATAGTTTTCCGGTGAACCACTGTAAACCCCGCGAACTCGGTGTAGCCTCCGCCAATCGCCACTCATGACTCGGCACCCATGTAGTCCCGGCTCAACCTTGGTTTTGAAGCTCAACTAGGAAACCATCCACGATTTCTTCCCGCTGTTCTTGCCACCATGCGGCCCGCATTTGACTCCGATGGCCACCAGGTCCCTCGAACTAAGCCTACTTGTCTTCTCCACCCCTGGAGGCCTTACCAGCAACGACCTTTCATGCATGTTTTCACCTGCACCAACAACAGTCAAGCCGCAACCTGCACCTGCAATACTTAGCCAAGTCAGTCCACACCACGTTGTCAATCACTCATCACACCAGGAAGCGACCATCCACCTGTCCTCGAACCACACATGGTCCTCAATCTCCCCCTTGATGAGTGCATTGGCAACACACACATTTGGTAACGAAAGATAAAAGGAAAAGAAAAGAAACGACTAAAGGAAAACTCCAACAAGTGATCAAAAACCAAAAGAAAGGCAAAGAGCAAGATCACTTGAGGAGGAACAAGTCTCGGACCCCTTGGGCAAGGGCAACGGCTCGACACGTCCGAGAAGAAACCATGCTCAAGCAAAGAGCAACCACCAATCCAAAGCTCGAACAACACAAAGAGCTCCCCCTGCACATATGCAAGCTCCCCCTAAACCAATGCAGCAATGCAACATGGTAATGCAACCAAGAGCAAAAACCTGCTCACTCTGACCACCGCGGTTAGACCGCATGCCCTGGGCGGTCTAACCGCCCCTCTAGGATCTGACCGCCTTGGGGCGGTTAGACCACCCCAAGAAACCGACCCTGCACCAAACTTTTCAAAAACTGCCCGAACCACTTTGAACACCTTCCAAATGCTCCCAGGTGCCCAAATCATGCACACGCTTCCCCCCCTTGTTAACAATGCATGAATCAAGGCAAAATGCGAGAAGATTCAACACAGAGCTTCTCAAATATACAAAATTCTTCACAAGATGCTACACATGTCCAAATGAGCAAGTTAGATACTCTATAGCTTCGTAATGACATCAACTACATGATCACCTAGTTTCACAACCATTGGACAAAGCTAGGATGGAATTGAGCAATTTTGCAAAAATTTACCCTCTCATGAGCAAAGTCCTAAATATGAGCAAACATATCAAAATGGCAAAGCAACACAAACTTCATGCTATGACAACCATTCTAACCATAAGACCATCACAAACACCCACAAGCACCTTATGTCATGTCAAGGCCACCGAGCCATGTGCCTACTTCTATATATGAGACTTCTCATTGGTAGGCATCATGCAATGGTTTAGCACCCAAAGAAAATTAAATTTAGCACATATGACATGGGAGCATAATTTCCAAGCAATTTACATTTCATTTTCAGATTAATATTTGGTACATGAAATGTCTTTGCGACAAAAAGGAAGTTATGCCCCTCCACAAGATAAAGCATGGGGGCTAAACATTCATGATGGCAAATGAGCCTTTGGCCCCATATGATCAAAATAATCGATCCAACCACAAATTAAGCATAGCCAAGCCACTAAAACATGTCAAGATCATATACAGGCATTTACTCACAAGAGAGCATGTATGTGACTTTTTTGAAAAACATAGCCATCAACCACGGATATAAATCAAGATTATCAAGAGCTAAGCTAAACAAACCATAGCTTACCAAACAAGCTCACAAACACATACATAACATTCCATGGTGAACAATGTTTATAGGAGAAGCTTTTCCTAACGAATGCATATGATACAAAATGCATGCAACCCAAGATACAAAGATGCCTATACATCATGTTACATATGCAATGCCAAATGCAAGAAATGCATAAAGAAGAGCTATACATATGTTACAAAGGAGCTCCCACACACCAACTCAAGAAATCAAACAAACACCAAGCTCCCCCCACAAATAAGTGAAAGTTGCTTGATCTAGGGGTTTGGTGAAAATATCGGCTAGTTGGTCATGTGTGGGTACATGGATCAAAGCTATCTTCCCTTTATCTACGTTATCTCTTAGAAAATGGTAGCTCACATCTATGTGCTTGGTTTTGGAATGGAGAACTGGGTTCTTTGCAACGCTTATGGCACATGTGCTATCACATTGAAGTGGGATATGGGTGTACTCCTCACCAAAGTCATTCATGGTGTATGTGATTCAGAGTAGCTAAGAGCAACAACTACCTGCGGCAACATACTCTACCTTGGTAGTGGATTGAGCAACACTCGACTATTTGCGGGAAGACCAAGACACCAAAGAAGATCCCAAGAACTAGCAAGTCCCAGAAGTGGACTACCTATCCAACCAACACCCGACAAAATCCGCATCTGAAAAATCATGAAGCGCCAAAAAGAAGATGCGGAGTACCAAAGGCCAAAGTCGAGAGTGTGACGCAAGTACCTGAATATGTGCTTGACCGCTTGCCGATGTGAAGTCCTTGGAGACGCTTGAAAGCGGGTGCACACACATACCGAGAATTGGATGTCCGGCCTCGTCGCCGTCAAGTAGAGGAGTGACCCGATCATGCTCCGGTACTCCTTTTGGTCCACATGTTCACCTTCCTCATTCGCATCAAGAGCTGTAGTCATACTCATAGGCGTCGCCATGGCCTTGGAGTCTTCCATCTTGAACTTTCTCACAATATCCTTGGTGTATTTAGCTTGGTGCACAAATGTTCCTTCTTTTGATTGCTTGATTTGTAGGCCGAGGAAGAACTGCAACTCATCCATCATGCTCATCTCAAATCCCCTGCTCATGTCCTCTGCAAACCTAGCAATAAGAGAGTTAGATGAGCCACTAAAGAAAATATCATCCACGTACACCTGCACAATCAGGATATCTCTGCCCTGCCTGAGGAGAAACAAGGTCTGATCAACCTTCCCCATCTCAAACCCTCGCTCAAACAGGAACCCCCTAAACCTACCGTACCAAGCTCTAGGCGCCTGCCTCAACCCATACAACACCTTCCTCAACTTGTACATCTGGTGGGGGTACTTCTCACTCTCAAACCCCAGTGGCTGCCTCACATACACTTCTTCCTCCAACACACCGTTCCAGAAAGCACTCTTCACATCCATTTGGTGCAACTTGAACTCTTTAGCCACAGAGAAGGCTAGAAGGATCCTAATCACCTCCAAACGAGCTACGGGAGCAAATGTCTCCTCATAGTTGATCTCCTCTTTCTGACTATACCCCTGAGCAACAAGCCTTGATCTGTTCCTCACCACTTCTCCTTTCTCTCCCTCTTTATTATTCCACACCCATTTTGTCCCAATCGGCTTACACCCTGGGGGAGGGTAACCAACAGCCAAACCTGGTACCTCTCAAAATTCTCCAACTCCTCATGCATCAATTAACCCAATTATGATCAGATAGTGCTTGTCCAATGTCCTTGGGCTCCAAGGTGGAAACAAAAGTAGCATGAGCGAAATGAGAAATGTTTTGAACCCTCGACCGTGTAGTACGTTCATTCATGTTGCCGATGATCCTCGAAGTTGAGTGATCCACTTGTACTTGCCGGGGAGGTTCTCGCCTTGATGCTACCTCCCCCTCAATAGCAGCTTCGCCTTGTACTTGGTTTGTCATTGTAGATGTGGGAGAGGGCCCGTCCTCGATCATCATCGAGGTAGTAGGCACATGCTTAGCCAGAGGAACCACACCACCATCTTCATCATCTCCATGTTCATGCTCCTCCTCTTGAAAGATCTCCTCGCCAAGTTCATCGTCACCTGCACACTCAAAAACAAGCTGACTACATGGTTGTGTCTCGTCGAAAGTTACCTCGCAAGTCTCCATGATTTGGTTAGTTTCAAGATTGAGCACCCGATATGCTCTAGAGTGAGATGCATAACCTCGAACTTGTCCAACTTCTTCCCTTTCTTAAGGATAAAGCACTTGCAACCAAAGACATGGAAGTGACTCATCTTGGGTGTGCGCCCAAGCAACCCATATCACGTTTTCTTCTTGTGAACCCTGAGGTAAATCATGTTCGACACAGCACGCGGTATTGACCGCCTCAGCCCAGAACCTTGATGGCAGTTAAATAATGTGTCAAGTTACGATCCGCAAGCGCATGGGTCAGTTGTAGCTTTTCCCTTAGAGTATCCCCCCAAGGTTAATCAATCCGTGGAACAAGTGGATTGCTATGCTCAACTAATCACTAATGTTGTTGATATAAAGCTCTTTATCAAATATGTGTAAGTAAGGAACTTAATCTATTTTTGTGAAGGTTAAAGAAGACAAGTAGAGAGTGATGGAAAGGAAATCTCAAGAACGTAGAACGCTTGTCCAAGGTATCTAGGATCACTGAAGATGTAACCACCTAGCAAGAACAACCCAGTCTAATCTATCAAAGGTAAAAGTGCACGGAGTCCAACCCTTTCCCTCTCGCATACTAGTCAGTACATGAGGCTAATCCGTGATCGAACACCAAGTGCACAAGACGTTGATGTGTTCTAGGCTTGCATGATCAAAGGTGTGAACTAAGTTCATTATGTTTTCCCTCCCGTGCACTGTCACTACATGACGGTAATCGCATAAAGAACAAAAGGAACACGATAGCGAAACTACGAGCGATGCATCCCCAAAGCAAGCCGGCCGACCAATATGATTGAAGCACCATCAACATGAACGTGAATATGATAGCAAAAGATTCAAAACATAGGTTCGGTGATTACAACTCAAGATCTCCCTTCAACCCCTAGGACAAACAAGGACTTTACCCCATAATGTTACCCATTGTAGGCTGATCATGGTGTAGAATACCCCGAAGTAGATGAAGGCCATTAGTGCTCCCTTCGCGATCCAATCTTCTTCTCGTTCTCGGTCTTGTGGCGGCGGATGACAAATGAATTTTCACGTGGCTCTCGTCCAGGGGGCTATAAATAGCACGAGAGGCAACTAGGTCAAAGGGGGCATCGAACCGGGCCCGGTATGGGCTGGGCCGGTCGGCCCAGGCTGGCCGGTCCAGGCCCATTTTGGCCTGGTTCGGCCCCGGTTTCCTCCCCGGTTGCTTCTCGTGCGATTCCCTACTTGTGTGCACTCGCATGTGGGCCTTTGACATCGTTTCCTTCACGGTTAATGCTTGAATCTTGCTATCCAAGCTTCGCCGTTTTCTAGTTGAGTCCCTGAAGATTTGCATGTTGACGCTTTGGTCGTCGGGTCATTTGGAGTCATGTTCATCGCATTTCTTGACTCTTGTCAGGCTTCATGATATTCTTATGCAGTGCTTGATGAACTTATCCTAAAAGTCTCCTCTTTAGTGTAGATTTCCTGCGTAAATAATAAACTCCAAAATCGACATGCAAGAGTGAACTTGTTATATATGGGGGGGGGGGTAGTTCCAGTGGTTAGAATAATAAATCAATGCCAACACTAAAGGTAAACTCATGTCTAGATTCCTAATGCACTTTAGAGAACTGGGGAGTTCAATTTTTTTCTCATACATATTTTTCTTTATCTCTCTTTTTTTTCTTTATACTCATTTTTTTTCTTTTTTCTTTTTTCATTATTATTTTTTTATTTGCTCCCCTTGAACTCTAAATTGCACTGTACCTACTTCCTTCCCCATGCTTAGACGTTTGCTTGTCCTCGGGAAAAGAGGTGATAGAGATAGGGTAGGTACTAGAAATATTTTTCCTTTGGAGAGATACTTGAAATCTTGAACCTTGGCACCATCTTGCAATATTCCTTGAATTGACGATCCATACTTAATGATAGATTGTGGTCAAGGAGTTAAACAGAAAAGATGATATTTCTGGTTTTAAGGGTGGATATCCGGCGAGGTTTGTGAAATCTCCGATGCGGGGATACACAATGCATGGATAGAAAGGCTAGCAAAAAGAGAGATACGCAAAAATGGAATGACCAACTTTTTAGTCCCGGGCGAGAGAAATCAAGGCCTGAAATAAATCACCCAAAAATAATTCCTGTAGACTAAGGTTTATGAACTCAACATATATATACGGCTTTGGATAGGTAGAGCAAAATGCAAGTAGCATTAATTGACAAGGTTAGCAAATATATTTTTCAAGAACAAATCATCTTTAACTCATCCGAAATTGAGAGCATGAAATTAACAGGTCTTAATTTTTATCATAACCTCCACAAAGATTAAACTAGCATTTAATTAATTTCAGATTCATATTAAAGAGAGCATTATCTTAATCATGCATGAAACAAGTACAAAACTTCAGCAAAGTGGCAACTTTTCATCATATATTATCATGACATCAACCTAATATTTTTATCAAAGGTTGATCAAGGCGGGAAACTTTATTCATGGTGATCTTTAACACTAACACACATGCTGAACATTAAATAAAGTAGAAGGCTATTTACAGCATACCTTGTTTTCGTCGCTTAGTCTTGATGGTCCGGTCACCATCCAAGGTGTAGACGTCAATGTATTTAATAGGCACAACATTAGGCTCTAGGAATACCTTGAGTCATTGTCCATTCACAACATATTGATCTCCTTTGGCGTCCATGATTGTTACCGCTCCCGATGGTTACACTGAATGTACGACGTATGGTCCATCCCATTTGCTTTGTAGTTTTCCTTTGCCGAAGACCTTGTATCGAGAATTGTATAGTAGGACCTTGTCTCCTTCCTTGAATTCCTTCTTATGCAATCTTTTCTCATACCATCTCGTCATCCTTTCTTTATAGATGCTAGCGTTGTGATATGCCTTCAATCTCAACTCTTCAAGTTCACTTATTTGAATCCTCCGCTTTATTCGTGCCGCATCAATATCAAGATTCATCTCCTTTATTGCCCAATAAGCCTTGTGCTCTAGTTCTACCGGCAAATGACATGTTTTTTAGTAAACAAATTGATAAGGGGTCATACTTATTGGTGTTTTATGGGCGGTCCGGTATGCCCACAATGCTCCGTCTAGCTTCTTTGACAAATCTTTTCCTCCTTTAGTCACTATCTTCATGAGGATTCCTTTGAGTTGCTTGTTAGATGTTTCCGCTTGGCCATTTGTTTGTGGATGATAGGACGTAGACACCCTATGCTTGATTCCCAACTTTGCCAAACATCCTTTAAAATCCTTGCTAATAAAGTGTGATCCACCATCACTTAGTAAAATTCTAGGAATGCCGTATCGAGGGAATATCACCGTCTTGATCATTTGAATAGCCTCTTCTGTAAATGCTTTCTGACATGGAATTGCTTCAACCCATTTTGATACATAATCAACTACGACCAAGTTGTGTTCATATCCATTCGAGTTCACGAATGGTCCCATAAAGTCGATGCCCCAAACATCAAATACATCAACTTGCAAATTATAATTCAGCGGCATTGCATTCCTTTGTGATATATTTCCACTCCTTTGGCACTCCGGGCAAGTTGCAACAAACCTTTTAGCATCCTTGTGCATCTCAGGCCAATAGAATCCGCTTGCCCATACCTTCGCTTGTGTTCTAAAATGTCCATAGTGTCCTCCATATTCCGACGAGTGGCATTTTCTTAGAATTTCTTCTCTTTCTTCCCGCGGCACACATCTTCTTAGCACTCCATCATCTCCACATCTATATAGGTATGGTGCATCCCAATAAAATTTTCTACTCTCGGCAATTACCATTCTTTTAACATTTTCATCCAAGTGATCCAATGGCACCTTTCGTAGGCATCTTATGATATCATGCATCCATCCTCCACTATCAAGTACTCGATATAGATGGTCATCTCTCATTCTATCTTCAATTAGCTCCATCGCATCATCTCCATGATGCATCCTTGATAGGTGGTTGGCTATGACATTGTCTGACCCTTTCTTGTCTCTAATTTCCATATCAAACTCTTGTAATAATAGAATCCATCTAATCAAACGTGGCTTGGCATCTTTCTTGGACAAAAGGTACTTGATTGCAGTGTGGTCGGTGTACACGATCACCTTCGAGTTCATAATATAAGATCTGAATTTTTCGAATGCGAACTACGACAAGAAATTCCTTCTCCATAGTTGCATAATTCACTTGAGCATCATTTAATGTTTTACTTGCATAATAAATTGCGTGTACCTTCCCTTCCTTCCTTTGTCCAAGAATGACTCCAACGGCACAATCACTTGCGTTGCACATTATCTCAAATGGTAGATTCAAATCGGGAGGTTGCATAATTGGTGCACTTATGAGAGATTGCTTCAACGTCCAAAAAGCATGCAAGCATTCTTCATCAAAATCGTATTCCACATCTTTTTGGAGAAGTCGTGTCAATGGCTTGGTGATCTTTGAGAAATCCTTTATAAATCTCCTATAAAATCCACCATGCCCAAGAAAGCTTCTTAACGATTTGATATTTGTCGGAGGGGGCAACTTTTCAACCATTTCAATCTTAGCTTTGTCCACCTCTACTTCTCTCTTAGAGATTACATGTCCCAAGACTATCCCTTGTTTCACCATAAAGTGGCACTTCTCCCAATTAAGCACTAGGTCAATTTCTCCACACCTTTCAAGAACTTTTTCCAAATTTTTCAAGCAACTTTCAAAACATGTACCATGCACCGAGAAGTCGTCCATGAATACCTCCATAATTTCTTCAATAAAATCTGAGAATATAGCCGTCATGCATCTTTGAAAAGTGGCCTGTGCATTACATAAACCAAATGGCATTCTTCTATATGCGAAAGTTCCATACGGACATGTGAAGGTTGTCTTTTGTTGATCATCTGGATTAATCGGAACTTGCATGAACCCTGAGTATCCATCAAGGAAACGAAAGTAACAATGTCTAGCTAACCTTTCAAGCATCTCGTCGATAAAGGGTAGCGGAAAGTGATCCTTCCTTGTTTCCTTGTTCAACTTCCTATAGTCGATGCACATTCTCCACCCGGTCACGATCCGTTGTGGTATCAACTCATCCTTTTAATTTTTTACAATCGTTATTCCTCCTTTCTTTGGTACACAATGCACCGGGCTCACCCATTCACTATGTGGCACGGGGTATATTATTCCGGCATCTAACAATTTGATTACCTCCTTCTTCACCACCTCGCGCATGGCATGACTCAATCTTCTTTGAGGCTCAACAACGGGCTTGCATTGTTCTTCAAGTGGTATGCGGTGGGCGCAAAAGGCTGGACTAATACCCTTCAAGTCACTTATTGAGTACCCAATCACCTTCTTGTGTTTCCTCAATAAATTCAGCAACTTATCCATCTCCTCCAGACTTAATTCATCACTCACGATGACCGGGTACGTCTTATCGGCTCCTAAAAATTCATACTTTAATCCCTTGGGAAGTGGCCTTAACTCAATATCGGGCATCTCGGATTCTTGTTGTTTCAAATTTCCAATATCTTCATAATTTTCTTCATCCAAGCTTCCATCTTGTGCCTTCAACCCCTTGATTGCTTCTGCTAGTTCTTTGTCTTGATCATCATACATAGCATCATTCTCCATTGCTCTTTGGACAGGGTCTTTGAAAGTATCAACAAAACAAAGATCCTTTACCTCTTCGTTATTAAGAGGTAGAGGTAAAGCAATACGAGAAGCAGGTAGGAAATCATAAGTGGATTTAGTTCCATTTAGATCAATAGTAACTCTACCCTTTCCGGCATCAAGAACGGCATTAACCAACTTAATAAAATGCATACCAAGAATTATATCATCATGTTCACTATGGCAAGCATCGATTACGAAAAGACGGTTGGAATAATTTTACCTGAGATAGCAACATCTAAATCTCTAAGCACACCCAAAGGTCTTGTTGTTCTACCATCTCCCATGATTAATTTTATTTGTGTTGGAGCAAGATTTAAAGTTTTACTAAAAAGCTCATAATAAATCTTGGAAGTCATGACACTAACTTGTGCTCCTATGTCACATAAGGCTTTACAAATTTTCTTTCCATTAATGTTGCAACTTATGTGAGGTGTCGGAAGAGAGGTACCTTCGACATGGTCGGCTCCTATCGAGTACACCTCGGCTAGGTGTGCATATTGCGAGGCCTCCAGCTTCACTCCCATGATCCTCTTTACTTCGGCAATGTGATCCGGATCTACCTCTTCTTCCTCATTGAAAAGCCTTTGGATAATCTCTCCAGCTGATTCTTTGTCCAACTCGTACCCCGAGTGCCTCTCATTTGGAAAGTTGAATTCTATAGCTCTCGCCAACTCTTTTTGGTTCGGGTATGGTCTCCTCTTGTTGAATATTTCTTCGAAGTTAATTGGGATCCAATCCATTTGTTCGAACTCCTTTAACGGCTTTGCATTCGCCAAACTTCTTCCTTGCAACTCTTCGAGCTTGCGAATTTTGATGCCTTGGATTGGTCCTCCTTCATTGTGGGTTGTCCCTTCAATCTTTTCTTCCCTTGCTTCTTCTTTCTTCACTTTTGGGGCTTCTTTTCTTGAAATTCCAGCAAGTACCTCCACACAAGTTTCTTGCTCAATGCTTCCCGAAATATGTTCTTCCCAATCTCTTTGCATGGCCACCCCACTACAAGAAATCCTTTGATCTATGACGAACTTCTCATGACGATCTCAGATTTCGTCATAGATCACACTGCATCCATGACAAACGGTCTGTTTCGTCATAAATTCACAGTGTTGGATATGAAGCCCGATAAGAAGTCCAAACACTATGACGATGTGTCAATTTCGTCACAGATCACAACGCATCCATGACAACAATCAGATTTCGTCATAGATAATGTGGGAAAATAAATAGAGTGAGTGTATAAAATAAAAGATTTCGTCATAGATAATGTGTGAAAATAAATAGAGTGAGTGTATGAAATAAAATAGAAAAAAATGGAAATAAAAACTGCAGAGATTTTGATTAGAACCATGGGCCTCATGGTTCCCTAGAGCCACCCTTTGCCACTATGCTACAGGCCATTAGTTGATTAGTTGCATAAAAAATTCCTAAAAAATAGTTCCTGATGACATCTATTCATTAAGATCTCATATCTTGAAAATATATTGAAATTTCAAATGTTTGGTAGCGAAAATTTGTACTTCTACTTCCACCTTTATTAAAAATTAATGGTAATAATATCTAAATGTTCTCCAAAAATTCTGGAAATTGGAATATAGTCATTGTAGGGGTGTTGAAGATTGAGAATAAAGTTTCATAACATTTCGACAAAAATAACTATACATTCTTCACAAATTAGAGAGGTCTCTCACATTTTTTCATGCAACTCAACTCAAACTTTAAGATTTCTAACACCTTATGACATGTCTGAACTTCACAAGGGTGTACTCATTAGTGATTTAAAAAATAGAAAAAATCAAATTTTTGCACAACTATATAGAAAAACCATTTTTCATTTGTTAAAGTTGTAGATCTTGGTAGAGAATGATTTTAGAAAATTTTAGAAAAAAGAATCATCCAATTTGGAGTTTGTATGAGGCAGAAAAACTAGTTACAAGTTTTAGACAAAGATTAAAAAGAGAAAACACACTTGTTCATCTCAGTTCATAGCAAGTGTAATTTCTGTTTTTAATCTTCGGATAAAACTTGTAAACTGTTTTTCGTCCTCATACGAACTCCAAATCGGTTGATTCTTTTTCCTAATTTTTTCTAAAATCGAGATGTTTTACTCAGTGTCATTTGTTTGTATCTTAAGTACTATTTCTTGATTTCTTTTCATACAACATACCTTTTCCAACTAAAAAGTGAATATAAAAAACATGTTATTTCATAATAATTGCTAATATAACTTAATATTCTCTAATGTTATGGTCAACACAAGGTTGTATCCAAA
This sequence comes from Cenchrus americanus, assembly GCA_947561735.1. Taxonomy (NCBI): domain Eukaryota; kingdom Viridiplantae; phylum Streptophyta; class Magnoliopsida; order Poales; family Poaceae; genus Cenchrus; species Cenchrus americanus. The sequence continues at coordinate 143,688,827 of OX387240.1, forward strand.
TTTGAGGTGCCCATGGGTAAGAAAGTATTTGAGTATGTACAAACTTTTAAGTTTAGTTGAGTTGTATGAAACAATGTGATGATCTATCTAGTTTATGAACATTGTATAGTCCAATTTTCACAAAATCATATGAAACTTTTTTGTCAAGCTTGTACATCGATAAAATGATCCCGTGCCAATTTACATAATTTTTTGATAAGTTTTATTTATTATTATCATTATTTTATAACAAGGTGACTAGTAGAAGTTTGAAATTTCCCTACAAGCCAATTGAAATTTCCCTACAAGCCAATTGATTTTTTCATTATTTTTTCATTATTTTTAAGTAGCTTCTTTTCTTCTGTCAAAAGAGAATAAATAAAAGATACTTTTGGATAATAAATGGTAACATAACTTCATATTCATGATTTCAAAATTAGAAAACAAAAATTGCACAACAAATGGCAGTGTCCCATATGTTAATAGAATAGTAAATGTGAGGTTTTGTCCAAATTTGAGGTGTCCATGTGGCAAGAAAGTACTTGAGTGTGTACAAACATTGAAGTTTAAGTTGAGATGCATGAAGCAATGTGGGGGATCGATTCATTTTGTAAACAATGTACACTTCCTTTTTCAAAATACAATAAAATTTTTATGTCAAGTTTAAACATCCATTCAATGATTTCATAGCAATTTTAAGAAGTTTTGAAGAAGTTTTAGATTTTATTATCATTATTTTATAATAAAGGGTCAAGTAGAAGTTTGAATTATGACCAAAAACATTTGAATCTTTCATCTATTTTCAGAATACGAGTTTTAGCAATTTTTTTAAATTTTACTTGACAAACATATAGTTAAAATTGTAATTACTTCCATATTGCAAAGAAATAAAAAAGAAAAAGAAAAGTGTTAAGCAGTGTAGAGGCCCGTTTGGCCCGAAACGGCCCAAATTTTTTCGACCGTTGATCTGGGAACCGATGGCTCTGATCACGTTTCCATTGTATATAAGATGCTGCAATCCGCCACAACCCTAGCCCCAGCTCCCTCCTCCCGCAGCCCCCATCCCCTATCGACTCTCTCCTCTCCCACCGTCCCCTCCTCCTCCTCATCCCCTCTGATGTCGCCTCTCTCCCCATCCCATCCCCCACCGCCCTCTCTGTCAGCCAGGAGGAGTGTGCCTCCCGCGCCGGACCTCCCCGTCTCCTCTGAAGGATCAGATGGCGACTAGAGAGGGGGGGGGGTGAATAGGAGCCGGTAAAAATTCTTCACAAAGAACCCGGCCTATACCCTAGTCAAATCCCGGTCACACACAAGCGATGGATCGAATCACACGCCAATCGCCAAGACAACGAGGTTATGGAGCAACCTCTAGTCTTAGGAACGATTCCTTGAAGCACACGCGGAAGCACGAGAAAGGAAGGGAGGAATCGAACCAAGAGACAAAGCACTTAGGCTATGGCGGACCGTCCGGCCAGGAGGGGCGGACCGTCCGCACGGGCCTCGCGGATCGTCCGGCCCTCGCCGCGGACTCTCTCGCACACACACCGCGGACTGTCCGCCCCTGCACCGCGGACCGTCCGTTAAAGCGAACAGAACCACCAGAACCAACCCGAGCAAACGGTCCGTCCGCAAAGGCCACGCGGACCGTCCGCGCGGGTCCCGGACCGTCTGCTACTGAAGCTCGGACCGTCCGCAAACCGGCTACAACGAAAACCTAAATCAAAACCGGATCGAAACGAAACGAAGCAAGAACACGAAGAACACCGCGAAGAACTGGAGCGGCGCGGACTGTCCGCCTGGTCCTCGCGGACCGTCCGCGAGGTGCGGACAGAGCAGAAAACGCACGACCCCGAAAGTCAACTTCCCCAAATCATCATCATATTTCCCAAACGGTTGAAGTTGTGGAGACAAGGGTTTGGGGACACGAAAAGCGTCACACAAGGATGCTATAGCCCAAAAATCTCGCCTCCTAACTCTCTAAATCACAGGGAATCGCGAATCCTTTGAGAACCACCAAAAGCTAGAGCACGGAACGAAAATCCTCGAATCAAAGTGGTTTCCCGGCGTTTGAGGGCACAAGATCAATCACAAAGATGCACGAGACATCTATCCATGTTTCCCTCAAAGAAATCCGGGGAGAAACCCACTCAAATCCGCGGAATCACACCGAGAACAAAGGCATGAAAACAAGCACAAAAAGACCATGAAAAACACAACTCCGAATCTTCTATACAAACCAGGAAAGATTCACAAGGTCTAGCATGCCGCCCTAGCATCCATCCCTCTCTACAAATCTCTCATGAAGCTCTCATGCTAGCCTAGAGAAAGTGGAAGAAAAATAGCTACGAAAATGAGAAATGGGAGGAAGGAAATGAAACCCTAAGTCCCGGAGAGAGAGAGCCATCCACACACACTCATGGCTTATATATCAGGTCCCGCCGGAGTGGTAAATGACTCGACTACCCCTAACTTAACTACTGGCGATACAACCCACGTAGGGGCATTTAGGTAATGTTTGTGGGTCTTGCCATCGGACGGCCACGCCTTTGCCGCACCCCGCGTCCTCCCGACATAAGCCATGCGATCCCCCCGCGTGTCCTCCGCTTCGAAGCTTCCTGACACGCCCGGATCCCGTCTCCGTCGTGTTGGGCCCTCGGACTTGGTTTTGAGGCCCAAACCAAGAAACCGTCCTCCGATGGTTTTGTGGGCAAACCCCCAAATCCCGCGTGTTCGGTCCGGCCTCCCGCCAAACCACTTGACTCGACCACCACCATGCACCGGCTCGACTATCCATGACTTCGTCTTGCTCGTGTCGCCACCATGTGGCCCGCACCCAGTCCCGCTGTCCACCGGGTCCCTCGAACCGAGCCTACTTGTCTCTCCATCTCCCGGAGGCCCCTCAAGGCCGAAGACCTTTCGCGCCCGTTCTTCACCCGCAACAACACGAACTAGGCCGCGGCCTACACCGCGCACTAAGCCAAGAGTCGGTCCAACACCCGTTGTCAATCACTCATCACCGAGGAGCGGTCATCCATCGACCACCGGGACGCTCCGGTCCTCAATCTCCCCCTTGATGAGTGCATTGACAACACACAACGCGAAATGAAATTCGAGAGAAAGAAAGAAAGGAAGAAGAAAGAAAAACAAAGAAGCTCAACTCATGACCAAAACCAAAGAAAGGCAAAGAAAGGTCACAAGCCAAGCAAAGCACAAACTCCACACCGAAATCGGTAAGAAAGCTCCCCCGAACAAATGCAAGCTCCCCCCGAACATGTGGATGCAAACTTCCAAATTTTAGCTCACCTCTTCTGAATTTTCGTTAAGCTCACCTCTTCTCCCCCTTGTTGACAATGTATGAATCAAGGTGAAAATGCAGAAATGCAAAACAAAGCATATAAACATCTACATAAGCTTCTCAAATAGGCCAAATCTAGTGTCAAAGGCTAAAAATGAGACAAAGATCACACATGAATCATAGCATAGTCAAAGCATGGCCACAAGTAATATATGAAAATATAAGCATGTGACAAAGCAAAATTTTCATATTTAAGCAGTTTTACCAAAAGAAGGCTCGCTTCACATGTAAAAGCCTATCCATGTCACACTTGAACCACAAACAGGCATACCATTCAAAGATCATACAAGGATAGCAAATTCTCAGCAAAAGATCATGGCAAACACCCATAAAGCAAAGCATGTCATGTCAAAGCTCATGAGCCATGTGTCCACTTCGGGGAGACTTCTCCACTGGTGAACATCATGCAACATGTTTTGCACCCATATGTGAAAGATAAGACATTTTAAGCATAGACATGATGAATGGAGCATTTTTCAAGCATTATACACTTCTTTTCAAGATTAAATCATTTCATGGTACACGAAGTGCCTTTGCAGCAAAAAGAAGCTTATGCTCCCCCATGAATGCAACATAGACTAAACATTCACAATGATATTCGGCCTTTGGCCCAAGTGCAAGAAAAAGGCATCCAAGCACAATCTAAGCATAGAAAGCACATTTAGACCAAAACGTGACATGGATACACTACTACACATGAGTGGAGCACATTTCACCGAAAATTAGTCAAGATTAGCATTTATTTCAAAAGGGGCTATCTCACCACACATATATCCCAAATATTCCAAGAGCATAGCCTCACAACACCATTTCTCCACACATATGACCAATATCTCACAAATAGCCAAAGAGACTCAAATAAGGCATATGAAAGAAGCTCATCATCCTAAAATGCAATATGATACAAGTGCAACATGATATATAACAGGATGGCTATCCTACCATGGTTTGTACATCAAGCAAAGCATGTATATACATCAAAGTAAAACATGGTATGATACATATGATACAAAAGAAAATCCCTCAAGAATCAACTAGAAAGGGCAACAAACCCCAAGTTCCCCCCGCAAGCGCACAAATGTAGCTTGGTTGAGAGGCTTTGTGAAAATGTCTGCTAGCTGATCTTGGGTAGGGACATGGCTCAACACAATGGTTCCTTTTTCCACATTGTCCCTCAAGAAATGATACCTTACTTCTATGTGTTTGGTTCTGGAGTGAAGCACCGGGTTTTTGGCTACGCTTATGGCACCGGTGCTATCACAAAGAAGTGAGATGCGGGTGCACTCCTCACCAAAGTCTCTCAAAGTGTATGAAATCCACAACGGTGGGAACGACAACTCGCGACCGCAACATACTCCGCCTCGGTGGTAGACCGAGCTACACTAGAGCGCTTGCGGGAAGACCATGAAACCGGCGAAGACCCAAGAAAGCGGCAAGTACCGGTAGTAGACTTCCTCTCGAATCGACAACCAAAGCAAAATCCGCATCGGAAAAACCATGAAGAGAAAGAGTCGAGGAGGACGAATACCAAAGGCCAAGACCGAGGGGCGGATCGTAGGTACCTAAAAAATCTTCTTGACGGCCTGTCGATGTGATGTCCTCGGCGAAGCTCGAAAATGAGCGCACAGACACACGCTGAACTGTATGTCTGGCCTCATCGCCGTCAAGTAGAGGAGGGAGCCGATCATGCTCCTGTACTCCCGCTGGTCCACTGGTTCTCCATCCTCGTCCGCATCCAAAGTGGCCGTACTCCCCATGGGAGTCGACATCGGCTTCACATCTTGCATCTGGAACTTCCTCAGCATGTCTTTCGTGTACTTGGTCTCGTGCACGAATGTACCGTCCTTCACTTTCTTGATCTGCAGCCCGAGAAAGTACTGCAACTCGCCCATCATGCTCATCTCGAACTCCCTGCTCATCTCATCTGCAAACTTGGCAACAAGGTTAACCAAAGACAATATCATCCACGTATATCTGAACAATCAACAAGTCATTTCCATGCTTGAGGAGAACAGCGTCCTATCCACGGTACCCATCACAAACCCTCTGCCCAACAGAAAACCTCTCAATCTCCCATACCAAGCACGGGGCGCCTGTTTCAACCCATACAGAGCCCTTTTCAACCTGTACACCCTGTGTGGATACGGACTCGCTCTCAAACCCGTGTGGCTGCTTCACATACACCTCCTCCTCTATGACCCCATTCAGAAAAGCACTCTTCACGTCCATCTGAAACAACTTGAACCCTTTAGCCATGACAAAGGCTAGAAGGATCCGAATTGCCTCAAGACGGGCCACAGGAGCAAAGGTCTCCTCATAGTCGATCCCCTCCTTCTGACTAAACCCCTGAGCAACAAGTCTGGACTTGTTCCTCACAACCAACCCATTCTCTCCCTCTTTGTTCTTCCAAACCCACTTGGTTCCTATGGGATGGCAATTTGGAGGTGGTTCAACTAACTCCAACACTTGGTTCCTCTCAAAGTTTTCCAACTCCTCATGCATAGAATTGACCCGGTTTGCATCAGATAAAGCATGTCCAATGTCCTTGGGCTCAAAGGTGGCAACAAAAGCAAGATGAGCAAAATGAGAGGAATTCCGGACCATGACCGTGTAGTGCGTTCGTCGATGTTCCCAATGATCTTCGACAGGGGATGCACTTCTTGAATCCGCCGGGGAGCCTCACGCCTCGAGACTACCTCCCCCTCAATTTCAGCTTCTCTCGCCTGGTCCTCTTGTCGCACTGTCGTTGTCCATGAAGTAGACGGTCCACGCTCCGTAGTGGTCGTAGGGGAAGTAGTTGGTACACACTCAGCTTCAGGCGCATGGTTCTCTCCATCATCATCTCCAACTTCATCATTCTCCTCTTCAAAGAGGTCCTCGGCCATCTCTTCATCACCTACACATTCAAAGCCAAGAGAGGTACATGGCATTGTTTCGTCGAAGGTTACCTCACAAGTCTCCATGATTTTGTTAGTCTCAAGGTTAAGCACCCTATAGGCTCTAGAGTGGTTAGCATATCCAAAGAAAATACCATCACTAGACCTAGCCTCAAACTTATCGAGTTTTCCCTTCTTAAGAATAAAGCACTTGCAGCCAAAGACTCGGAAATGACTCACCTTGGGTGCCCGACCATGCATAAGCTCATAACAGGTCTTCCTCTTAAAAGCTCGCAATAAAATCCTGTTGGAAACATGACAAGCCGTATTGACCGCCTCAGCCCAATACCTCCTAGGAGTCCTGTGCTCATCAAGCATCATCCTAGCCATCTCACAAAGAGTCCGAAATTTCCTTTCCACAACTCCATTTTGAGGGGGCACATAAGGGGTCGAATATTGATGTTCAAGACCTAGATCACGACAAAAGGCATCAAAACGAGAGTTCTTAAACTGCGAGCCATTATCACTGCGGATAGCTCGAATAGCATTCCCATGCCTCTCATTTTTCAACCTCATGATCAGATCTCGAACAAAACCAAATGTCTCACTCTTGTATTCCAAGAAAAACACCCAGGCATAGCGAGAGTAATCGTCCACCACAACAAGGACATACCACTTCCCACCCACCGAGCAAACTCGAGCTGGCCCAACAAGGTCCATATGCAACAGCTCTGTCGGACCCTCGGTCATGACATCGGTCAGGGGTGGATGGGGAGTGGCTACCATTTTTCCATGCCTACATGGAGCACAAACCAAATCCTTCTCAAGCTTCAACCTAGGCAATCCTCGGACAAGGTCAAGACCACTCAAGCGGGAAACCAAATCAAAGCTCAAGTGTCCCAACCGCCTATGCCATTTCCACAAATCGAAGAAGGACCGGCCATCAAACAACGAGCGGGACCCAAAGAACGAGAAAAATCAGCCCACGAAAATCGACCCTCGGGGATGATCATACAAACAAGATCACCTCGAGAATCCGACAAACGAGACTCGCCAGACTTGAAACGCACCTCAAAACCCTCATCAAGCAACTGAGAAACAGAAAGCAAATTGAAACCCAAAAACTTCACAAGAGCCACTCTCTTCAACGTTACCTTGTCACTCACATGCACAACACCCTTAGAAATCACCCTTCCTCGTCCATTGTCCCCAAATGTGATGTACATCTTTTCCTTCACTAGGGTGAGGCTGGAGAACCACTTCTTATCTCCGGTCATGTGTCGAGAACATCCAGAGTCGATCAACCAAATGTTCTCCAAGCCTCCTGCCTGTAGTCAGAAACAAGAACGAGAGTGAGCTAACGACTCGACACTGGGGTTAGCACAAAGAAAGTTAAACTAGTGTCGAGCCATCTGCTCAAAAGAGGGGTTAGCAAACATCATTCCCTTGCCACCAAACTTCCCATGTCCCATGGAAGGAGTACGAGCACCACGAGGAGGAAAGCGTAGTTCGTAGTTCCTCTAGAACCCAAAGCTGCGATCATTTCCCCTAAACCCGTATTGAGGACGAGTAGGGGGACGTCCAACAAAACCACCACGAGCCCGACCAACCCTCTCACAGCACGCACACCATCATCTCTCCTATCAAACCTCTCACCACCACCTCTCTGTGGGAACCTACCACCCTGAGCTCCAACTCTACCAACACTCTTCACACTTCCCACACCCCGTGGAAGTGGCACTCTAGGCTCAGGGATACCATGAGACTGGCGATACCTGTCCTGGTTTGCTTGCTCCTTAGCAAGCCTCTCATCCCTCTTCCTCTTGTAGCAAAACTCTGCAAGATGCCTCTCCTTGCCACAATACTCACACCTGAAGAGGATGGGTTTTGGTTTTGGCTCTGGCTTCTCTCTAGGCTTCTCACCCTTCTCACTCACAAACCTCACCGGTTTTTGGAAGACATTTGTCTTAGGTGGGAATTTGGGTGGATCTTGGGTTGTGTCAAGCTTGTTGCAAAGGTGGTTGGGCTTTGGTGTGAAAGCGTTATTGGGTGCTTTTGGAAGTGGGACTTGTATGTCTCCGATCGCCTCAAACTCGGGGTTAGACTCAACACACTTCTCATACACACTCTCCCCACTATTCTCTCCCACTTTCTCACCCAACTTCTCAAACCCCAAACCACGACCATCAGCTCTCTTGAGCTCCTCAATCATGATTTTCAATTGAGGTTCCTGCCTAGACAACCAACCCAACACCTTCCTCAAAAATAGTCATTCTCCTCATAGATGACATCCAAACGGGAAGTAAGTTCAAGATTGCGCAAAGTAACTTCATCACAGCTAGAGCATGCATTTGCAACAGGAGATTTCAAAGATGCTTCCAAATAACTAATGGTAGAACGAGCATCAACAAGCTTAGCATGCATAGTAGGACATGATTTACAAGCACCAAGCAAAGTAGGTCTAGCCTTAAGCTCATCATACTCAGTCCTAAGAGCATCTAGTTTATCCAAAGTAGAAGCATTCTTCTCATTAAGCAACTTGATCTCATTCAACCATGCATCACACTCAAGACATTCAACATCATCAGGAGTAGTAGGAGCAAGTTTCCAAGAGTCATTCTCAAGTTTCAATTCAAGCAATTTGGACTCTAACACTCCTACTTTCTCACTAGCATTCTCAAGTTGAGCCCTAAGATCTTTCCTCATCTTCTTAGCATTTCTCAACACACTATCACGGCTGTCAATCAAGCCATCCAACCTAGTGATCTCAGCAAGCAAAGAGTCGGGGTCACGATTTACCTCATCCTCCAAGTCGGAGTCGCTGTCTTCCTTGTCGCTCTTCTTGCTACTCGAGCTATGGGCCATCCCACAAAAGCCTTCAAGCGCCACACAGCTCAACCCACTGAGGTTCCGGCTTGCACTCTTCTTTCCCTTGCGTCTCCCGGCGTCTTCATCTTCACTGCTTGAACTTGACTGCTCGTCGCTTGATCTTGAGTCGACGTCGCTCGCACCGGCCACCATGGCTCTTGCCTTGTTCTTCTTGTAGCCACTCTTGCTCGGTCGCCGCTTGTCCTTGTCCTTGCTCTTGGACTTGTTGAAGTGCTTGCCCTTGGAGGAGTACTTGTCTTCACGCCTCGAGTGCGCCTTGTACTCGTTCATCTTGTACTTGTTCTCCTCCGCTTCGGGCACTCGGCGATGAAGTGGCCACGCTTGCCACACTTGTAGCACGTCCCACGAGCTCCGCCTTGCATTCCTCCGACTCTCGTGTAGTCGATCAAACCTTCTTGAGAGCAAAGCCGGCTCCTCCTCGCCCAAAGACATTAAACTCCTCATCCGGAATAGACATAAGAGAAGACAAGGAAAAGCGTCGACAAGATGGGTTAGATTTTCCCTTTGATCCGCCCACAAGAGCAAGACTATGGTCGGTCGAGCCCTCATGCTTGGATTGCAACTTCCTGTCAACCTCAGCCGACTTGAGCTTAGAAAAGAGGTCATCCAACTCAATAGTCAAATATTGCCCAGACTCCTTGATGGCCTCGACCTTAGCACCCCAAACATTTGGGTCCAAGACATGCAAGAGCTTCAAAGCTCGATCATGCTCGGTGTAAGGAAAATCCTCAACATTAACCTTCATGTTGTTCACAATGGCGGTGAACCTGCGAAACATCGCATCGATGTCCTCACCTAGGAAGTGGAGTGAAGTTCTCATATTGCATCCGGTAAGAGACAAAGAGGCGAGCCTTCACATGGTTATCACCACCGTGAGCAACCAACAACTTTTCCCAAATTTGCCAAGCAAGATTCAAATGGAGAACATGCTCAAACTCAGGATCACACAAGCTCCGGACCAAGTGATCAACGGCTTTTGCATTAGCCTCATACTTGGCCTTAGCACCGGCATCGGTCACCATAAGAGTATGGATGTTGACCAGAATAGCATAGGTCTTGTCAAGCACAATGAAATCCAACAGCTTTCTACGAAGAAAGATCATCATACGAGCCGCCCACTTGTGGTAACCCTTGCCATCGAAGTGTGGCGGACCGCCCCGCTCAACGTACGCCATCTTAGGATTCGAGACTTGTCAAAGTCGCAACGAATCCGGCACCAAGCTCTGATACCAAATGAAGGATCAGATGGCGACTAGAGAGGGGGGGAGTGAATAGGAGCCGGTAAAAATTCTTCACAAAGAACCCGGCCTATACCCTAGTCAAATCCCGGTCACATACAAGCGATGGATCGAATCACACACCAATCGCCAAGACAACGAGGTTATGGATCAACCTCTGGTCTTAGGAACGATTCCTTGAAGCACACGCGGAAGCACGAGAAAGGAAGGGAGGAATCGAACCAACAGACAAAGCACTCAGGCTCTGGCGCACCGTCCGGCCGGGGAGGGGCGGAGCGCGTCCGCACGGGCCTCGCGGACCGTCCGGCCTGCTGTCGCGGACTGTCCGCACCCACACCGCGGACTATCCGCCCCTGCACCGCGGACCGTCCGTTAAAGCGAACAAAACCACCAGAACCAACCCGAGAAAACGGACCGTCCGCAAAGGCCAGGCGGACCGTCCGCGCGGGTCCCGGACCGTTCGCTACTGAAGCTCGGACCGTCCGCAAACCGGCTGCAACGAAAACCTAAATCAAAACCGGATCAAAACGAAACGAAGCAAGAACACGAAGAACACCGCGAAGAACTGGAGCGGCGCGGACTGTCCGCCTGGTCCTCGCGGACCGTCCGCGAGGTGCGGACAGAGCAGAAAACGCATGACCCCGAAAGTCAACTTCCCCAAATCATCATCGGATTTCCCAAACGGTTGAAGCTGTGGAGATAAGGGTTTGGGGACTTGAAAAGTGTCACACAAGGATGCTATAGCCCAAAAATCTCGCCTCCTAACTCCCTAAATCACCGGGAATTGCGAATCCTTTGAGCACCACCAAAAGCTAGAGCACCGAACGAAAATCGTCGAATCGAAGTGGTTTCCCGGCGTTTGAGGGCACAAGATCAATCACAAAGATGCACGAGACATCTATCCATGTTTCCCTCAAAGAAATCCGGGGAGAAACCCACTCAAATCCGCAGAATCACACCGAGAACAAAGGCATGAAAACAAGAACAAAAAGACCACGAAAAACACAACTCCGAATCTTCTATACAAACCAGGAAAGATTCACAAGGTCTAGCATGCCGCCCTAGCATCCATCCCTCTCTACAAATCTCTCATGAAGCTCTCATGCTAGCCTAGAGAAAATGGAAGGAAAATAGCTACGAAAATGAGAAATGGGAGGAAGGAAATGAAACCCTAAGTCTCGGAGAGAGAGAGCCATCCACACACACTCATGGCTTATATATCAGGTCCCGCCGGAGTGGTAAATGACTCGACTACCCCTAACTTAACTACTGGCGATACAACCCACGTAGGGGCATTTAGGTAATGTTTGTGGGTCTTGCCATCGGACGGCCACGCCTTTGCCGCACCCCCGCGTCCTCCCGACGCAAGCCATGCGATCCCGCCGCGTGTCCTCCGCTTCGAAGCTTCCCGACACGCCCGGATCCCGTCTCCGTCGTGTTGGGCCCTCGGACTTGGTTTTGAGGCCCAAACCAAGAAAGCGTCCTCCGATGGTTTTGTGGGCAAACCACCAAACCCCGCGTGCTCGGTCCGGCCTCCCGCCAAACCACTTGACTCGACCACCACCGTGCACCGCTCGACCGTCCATGACTTTGTCTTGCTCGTGTCGCCACCATGTGGCCCGCACCCAGTCCCGCTGTCCACCGGGTCCCTCGAACCGAGCCTACTTGTCTCTCCATCTCCCGGAGGCCCCTCAAGGCTGAAGACCTTTCGCGCTCGTTCTTCACCTGCAACAACACGAACTAGGCCGCAGCCTACACCTGCGCACTAAGCCAAGAGTCAGTCCAACACCCGTTGTCAATCACTCATCACTGAGGAGCGGTCATCCATCGACCACTGGGACGCTCCTGGTCCTCATCCTCCCACCTCATCTAGCAAACTTTATCACTTCGACTCATATTGCAATCTCTCTCTATCACACCTTTACTTCTCGTTGCTCTACAGATCCAGATGTGAGGGCTCAAGGAGCTGGCGGCGCGGGGAGGCGGCCGATGGGGAGCGGTGGCGAGGGTGATGTGAAGGGGCCGGGGGAGGGAGGCGGAGGCGGCCGGAATGGGATTGGGAGGAGGTCCCCTCAGCGCCATCATCGGCCGCTACCCGTCGGCGGCCGCGGCCGAAGACGAGCACGCAGCATCCACACCCACGTCGACGATCCGACCCGAAGGTACGGCGAGTTCGAAATCTGGATCGAATCGTTGCGAATTTGGGGCTGTTGCATGTGGGTTGTTGCTGATTGTTTTTGGTTTTGTTGGATTTGATTTGGTGCTGCAGGTTCCAAGATGAAGTCGAGGGCGAGGTCCAGCGGCGCCGACTCCAAGTATGAATCGATCCTGCCTTGTCACTTCTTCCCCCATTCTCGTGGTGTTTTTGGTGGTGGTTTCAATTCGTTTTCGCTTGGGGGATTCTGATGGGGTTTCGTTTTGCTGTTGGTTGGTTGTGGTGCACACTCTCGGTGAGGAAGGGCAAGGCCGAGAAGGACCCCAACAAGACCAAGAGGCCTCCGAGCGCGTTCTTCGTCTTCATGTGAGTGCTAGATTCATGCGGCTTTGTGGGTTTGCTCCCCCGCACATAGTTTCGGTTTCGTTCTGATCGATTGGTGTGCTTGTTTCTGCAGGGAGGATTTCAGGAAGGACTACAAGGAGAAGCACCCCAATGTGAAGCAAGTTTCTGTGGTAAGTGTTAGTTCCTCCGCGAATTCGTCTTTCGATTCAAAAACTTGTGATGGTTTTGTTGTGATTCTGATGCTTGTAGCTTTGTGAATTGCAGATTGGCAAGGCTGGTTTTGACAAGTGGAAGTCCCTGTCTGATGCTGTGAGTTTGCTTTCCCCATTCTGAACTGTAGTTAGTTTTGTTGCGTGCTCATGGGTAGTTAGATTTGAATGTTTGTTCAATTTTGTTCGGTTCTGGGGTCCCTTTGTCGTGCATGTATCATCTGCTACAATTTCAGATCTGCGAAATTTCTCGTGTACCTCGTTCAAGATATGTTCCAATGGTGGTTGCCAGTTCAAATTTCGCTCATGTCTTAACTAGTGGATAAGTTGTGGATGCTTGTAACAGTCGCATCAAGTGTGAAGAATTAGTATTTTTTTTAGAATCCCGTAGTGTTTACATTGCCAGACTTGCACATGTATGATTGTACACCGAACTGTTCTTGTCACTACTTGGTAGGTATTATTTGATCCATGGCATTTTCAACTATGCTGTTGTGTGAACCGAATCCTGACCTATACAGACCAGGAGCCTTTTTGTGCCAATAACACGCAATGGGCGTGCTTGATGATTATAAATTCATGGACTATTGTTAGTGCTGGGAAATCGGTTCCGTTATGATTTATTACATCTTGTATGCATTAAAACAAAGTTGAATGGTTCTAGTATGCATCTTGCAGGTGCTGCATTTAAGAATTCATTTTTCTTGTAAGATTGCATTCAGTAACATTGTTTCATGTAGTAGTGCATTGCTGCATATGAAGAGAAAATGGATGATCTGTCAAGTCAAGTGATGGCGAGTCAAAAGAAGCAAGCCGAGTTGGAGGCAAAACTGGACCTTCTCCTAAAGACAAATCAAGGCAACTAAGCGGCAAGATGGTATGCTACCTTTTGGTGGAACTTTGCAGGAATCGAACTGTGCAGTGGGCAACAACTGGTGTTTTGACCAAACTTGTCTATAATGTGTTACCTGTGTTTTGATGGTGATATCCTAGTACTTTTGGTGATATCCTGGTACTTTTTTGTGATATCCTGGTAGTTTTGATGGTGATATTTTGCTCTTTTTGGTGATATATGGTGATCTGGTGCTGAGATTTTTATGTCATGCTAGACCTAAAAAGATTTAATTTGTTTTCTGGGAATTATGGCTGTTTTGAAATGTATGACATGTGCCTGGAATGAATATGAGTTCTTATTGCAATCTATTTGGGTTGGGCTGTAATGTATTTGTGGGCTGAAATTCATACGCGGCGAAAAAAATCAGACCAGATTAAGGCCCATATTCAATTGGGCCTGTTAAAAATATGACGTCATCAATGCCACATTTTCTGCCACGTGGCAGCCACAATATGTGCCACGTGTCAGCCATAATATGTGCCACGTGTCAGCCACAATATGTGCCACGTGTCAGCCACAAAATCTGCCACACGGCAGCAATAAAATCTGCCACGTGTGGCCCCACGTGGACGCCATGTCATGTGCCACGTGGCGCTCATGTCAACAATTGCCACATCATCTGCCACGTCCTCATCCACGTCAGCTTTCAACTCATCATCCATGTCATCTACGAGTGATGTGGCAAGTTAATCTACGATGGTCACCTTTCGTCATAGATTTTGGGCTTCGGGCTGGGTTCAATGGGCTTTAGACAAATCTATGACGCCATTAGAACATCATAGATCACGTTAATCTATGAAGAAAATCTTAGTTCGTCACAAGGCTTAATCTATGATGCTCAATACATGACGAAATGAAATTTCGTCATAAAAGCCATTTTATGACGATTTTTCACTGATCCATGACAAAAAATCACCGTTATAGACTGCCACATTTTTTGTAGTGCCCCCTTGCTTATTCTTTGTAGTAATTGGGTGGCCTTTGTGAGTGTTTTCTCCATGATATTTCCGCCTGCACACATTTGAATATACCGCATGCATTCGGGGGTTAGGGAAAAATAAAATGTATGCAAAAGTACATCATCGGAGAACCCTAGGCTTGGTCCTTGTTTGATTAATCCATTGAATCTTTCCCAAGCTTGATCTATTCCTTCTTCTTCTCCTTGCCCAAAATTTATCACTTGCTTCCTCACATTTTGAACCCTACTTATCGGAAAGATTTTTTCACAAAATTTCTTCACCAATCGATTCCAATTTCCTTCCACCTTGAAGGATGCAAGTGAGTACCATCGTTTTGCTTTATCCACACGTGAGTATGGAAAAAGATTCCATTTGTACCAATCGACAGGAACTCCTTCTTGTTGCACCGTGCTGCATAGCATCGTGAAACGCTCGACGTGCCTACATGGATTGTCCGTCTTCACCCCTCTAAATGGGTTGGCTGCCACCATCTCAATAATTTAAGGCTTAATCTTGTATTCGGTAGCCTCAAGTATCAAATCTGATTTTTGGACTTTAATATCCTCCAATTGCAAGGTAGCATAGTACCATAGTGGTTTTTCTTCTTCCTCCATGGGGTGATTGACAAAAGCCATCTAGACAACAAAAACAAAACAAAAACACAAGAATTTCTAGAAAAAAGGTTAGGTGTTAGTAATCAACAAAATTAATAGAAAGTTAAACGTAGCAAACTATCTTGTTCCCCGGCAACGGCGCCAGAAAAGCATGATGATAGTTAAATAACGTGTCAACTTACGATCCGCAACCGCACGGGTCGGTTGTAGCTTTTCCCTTAGAGTATTCCCCCAAGGTTAATCAATCCATGGAACAAGTGGATTGCTATGCTCAACTAAGCACTAATGTTGTTGATTTAAAGCTCTTTATCACATATGTGTAAGTAAGGAACTTAATCTAATTTAATCTAGGTTAAAGAAGACAACTAGAGAGTGATGGAAAGGAGATCTCAAGAACGTAGAACGCTTGTCCAAGGGATCTAGGATCACTTGAAGATGTGACCACCTAGAAATAACAACCCAATCTAATCTATCAAAGGTAAAAGTGCACGGAGTCCAACCCTTTCCCTCTCGCATACTACTCACTACACGAGGGTAATCCGTGATCGAACACCAAGTTCACAAGACGTTGATGTGTTCTAGGCATGCATGATCAAAGGTGTGAACCAAGTTCATTATGTTTTCCCTCCCGCGCACTGTCACTACACGACGGTAATCGCATAAAGAACAAAAGGAACATGATAGCTACAAGCGATGCATCCCCAAAGAAAGCCGGTCGACCAATATGATTAAAGCACCATCAACATGAACATGATTATGATAGCAAAAGATTCAAAACATAGGTTCGGTGATTACAACTCAAGATCTCCCTTCAACCCCTAGGACAAACAAGGACTTTACCCCATAATGTTACCCATTGTAGCGCTGATCATGGTGTAGAATCCCCCGAAGTAGATGAAGGCCACGAGTGCTCCCTTCGTGATCCAATCTGCTTCTCGTTCTCGGTCTTTTGGCGGCGGATGACGAATGAATTTTCATGTGGCTCTCGGCCAGGGGGCTATAAATAGCACGAGAGGCAACTAGGTCAAAGGGGGCATCGAACCGGGCCTGGTATGGGCTGGGCCGGTCGGCCAAGGCCGGCCGGCCCAGGCCCATTTCGGCCTGGTTCGGCCCCAGTTTCCTCCCCGGATGCTTCTCGTGCGATTCCCTACTTGTGTGCACTTGCATGTGGGCATTTGACATCGTTTCCTTCACGGTTAATGCTTGAATCATGCTATCCAAGCTTCGCCGTTTTCTGGTTGAGTCCCTGAAGATTTGCATGTTGACGCTTTGGTCCTCGGGTCATTTGGAGTCATGTTCATTGCATGTCTTGACTCTTGTCGGGCTTCATGATCTTCTTCCGAAGTGCTTGACGAACTTATCCCGAGAGTCTCCTCTTTAGCGTAAATTTCCTACGTAAACAACAAACTCCAAAATCGACATGCAAGAGTGAACTTGTTATATACGAGGGGTTAGTTCCAGTGGTTAGAATAATAAATCAATGCCAACACTAAAGTTAAACTCATGGCTAGGTTGACGGAAATTCACCGTCAACAAACGTTCTCGGAGTCCTATGCTCATTAAGCATCGTCCGAGCCATGTCACACAAAGTTTTGTTCTTCCTTTCCACAACACCGTTCTAGGGAGGTGTATACGGACTCGAAAACTAGTGTTCAAGACCCAAGTCATGGCAAAAGGTTTCGAAGTGAGAGTTTCTGAAAGCCATTGTCACTGCGGATTGCTCGTATGGCATCTCTGTGCCTCTCGTTCCTCAACCACAAGACAAGATCTCGAACAAAACCAAATGTCTCCCCTTTCTCCTCAAGAAAGAACACCCACACATACTGAGAGTAGTCGTCCACCACAACAAGGACGTACCACTTCCTACCCACAGATCGCACATGAGTTGGGCCAACAAGGTCCATATGGAGCAGCATTCATATGCTGAGTCATCACATCGATGAGAGGCAGGTGAGAAGAGGCTACCATCTTGGCATGCCTACACGGCGCACAAACCAACTCTTTCTCAAACCACAACCGTGGTAATCTTTGGACCAAATTGAGTTTACTCAAGCAAGACAAAAGGTCAAAGCTCAAGTGACCCAACTTCCTATGCCACTTCCACAACTCACTCGAAGAACCAGCCAAGAAACAACTCAACACCAGAAGACTGAGGAAAACCAGCTCGAAACACTTGACCCTCGGGGACGACCATACAGACAAGGTGCCCTCAAGAGTCCAACATCCGAGAACCAACAGGCCAAAACAATACCTCAAAACCCTCATCCAATAGCTGGGACATGGAAAGAAAATTGTATCCAAGAGATTGAACAAGAGCGACACGCCTGAGAGTGATCTTGTCACTTACCTTAGTCTCACATTCTGACAGCACACGCCCTCGCCCATTGTCCCCAAAGGTGATGTAACTCTTTGTCACCACCGGGATGAGACTTGACAACCACCCCTTGTCTCTAGTCATATGCGTCGAGCAACCGGAGTCAATCAACCAAATGTTCTTCAAGTCTCCCACCTGGAATTTAAAAGCGAGCTAGTGAGTGAACAAACGACTCAGCACTAGGGTTAGTACCAAAGGAGTAAAACCAGTGTTGGGCCATTTGCTCCAACCAAACGACTCAGCACTGGGGTTAGTACCAAAGGAGAAAAACCAGTGCTGGGCCATTTGCTCCAAAGAGGGGTTAGCACAATCCAAAACCTTTCTCCTATAAAAGATACCTCCATGAACACCACCATGGTAACCACTACGAGGAAACCAACTCTCTCTAGATGGAGGAGGACCAAAACCACGAAAGGAAGACCCTAGACTGTTCCTCCTCTCCAACTCTAAGCTACAACTCCTCCCATCCCCGTATTGAGCACGAGGGGGAGAACGTCAAGCAAACTTACTACCTGCAGACTCACCATGCCAAACACCAGAACCATGCCCTCCAGAACTGAAACCAATCGACTCACCACCTCGAAAACCGATCCACCCAGAATTCTAGGGGGGCGGTTTAATCGCCTAGCCAGGCCGGTCTAACCACCCCCCTCTAAGCAGGGCCGGTCTGACTGCCTTCTCCAGAAAGCCACCTCGGCTGCGAGAACTCGCATCTTCCCATGACGGAACACTTCTCACGACTGCCTTTCCCCTGGCAGTGGCATACGAGGATTAGGTACATCATGGGAAGAGTTGTACCTATCCTTGTTAGCCCACTCTCTCGCCATTCTCTCCTCATGCTTCCTCTTGAAGCGAACCTCACCCTTGTGACCATCTCTCACCCAATAGTCACAATGGAATTGCACAAGCATAGGTTTAGGCTTAGGTTGGGGCTGCTCACTTGGTTTCTCTCCACTTGGTTGCTCAACCGGTTCCTCCTCACTAGACTTGTCACTCTTTATCCCAAAGAACACATACCCGAAGTTTCTCTTGAACTTGATAGGCTTTTGAAAGTCATCTGTGGAGTGAGGGAATACGGGAGGATCTGGGGTTCTGTCAAGATAGTTTCTCAGTGGGTTGGGCTTAGGAACATAGGCATTTTGGTGGTAGGTTTTTGGTGAAGCTTGGATACCACCAATCTTCTCTCCTCCCTCACCACTACACTCTCCAATCTTATCCGAGCAAAGCGCTTGCCCATCATAATGCTTGTATGCCTCTATCATCATCCTAAGCTGCGGTTCATGCACCGACAACCAACTCATCATTCTCATCCTGCAAGCGATCCACATAATGTGCAAGTTCCAGATTCTTCAAAGCATGCAACTCATAGGTAGATCAAGAAGTAGGAATAGGTTCTTTCAGTTTAGCCTCAAGTGAAATAGTATAAGCATGCATCTCATCAATTTTTCCATGCAAAACATGGCAAGAAGTGCAAGCACCTAACAAAGCAGGTCTAGACTTAAGCTCAACACTTCAACCCTAAGCACATCTAGTTACTCACACTTGGAGGCATGCTTTTCCTTAAACATAGCAAGATCGGCTAGGAAAATAGAGCAATCAACACAATTAACCTCATCAGAAACAATAGGTGAAGCTTTAAGTGCATCAATTTCAAGCTTGGCATCTAGGTTCTGTGTTTCTAGCTCAGCCACTCTAGTCCTAGCATCCTCAAGCGAGGCCCTAAGGTCCTTCCTCATCTTCTTAGCCTCTCTAAGCATATCATCACGGTTATCGAGCAACAAGCCAAGCCGTTCATTCTCCTAACGCAAGAAGGGAAGGTCGTCACGTACCTCATCCTCGGAATTGGAGTCAGAGTCGCTCTAGTGACTCTTCTTGCTATCAGAGCTAAGCGCCATGGTGCAGAAGCCATCTCGAGCGAAGCAGCTCAGCCCACTCATATTCTTGGATGACTTCCTGCCCTTGCGCCGATCACCTTCATCTTCACTGCTACTCGAGCTCGAGGCGGAGTACACGGAACTGGAGTCGACGTCGCTCTCTCCAACCATCACTCGGGCCTTGCCTCGGCCCTCCTTCTTCTAACGATCGTCGCTCGTCCTTGTGCTTGTTCTTGTGCTTGTTATTGTGGTCATGCCTTGATCAGTACTTGCCATCCGTCTTCGACTTGTGCTTGTAATCGTCCTTGTTCTCGACCTTCTCGGGGCAGTCGGGGACAAAGTGTCCTTGCTTGCCGCACTAGAAGCATGTCCTCGTGTTCCTCCTTGTGTTCACCCGGTTCTCGTGCATCCTCTCGAACTGCCTAGTCAGCAGTGCCAGCTCGTCCACTCCAAGCACGTCGAACTCCTCATCTAGCAAAGACATCAAAGAGGACAAGGAGAACATCCTGGTGGATGGGTTTGTCGTATGGACCTCCCTGGGCCCACTACTTTGCTGGGTACAAGGACCGACTACTCGGTGGGCCCTTGGGGCTACCCGGCTTGCGCTACACGGCACCTGATGGCGTGGAGCACAAGGACTACGGAGGAGAAGTACTCGGTTAGGAAGCTGTACATGTCCCGCACTGTATGGAAGACTCCTAGACGTACTCGACTAGTACTCTCTCCCTACTCCGACTTGTAACCCCCCTCCCGGACTATATAAGGCGAGGCGGGGACCTCTCTCTAGCATCCAATCTCATCTCACGGCGTACAATTACACCATCTTGTAATCGTACCCAATCAATCCGAGCTACGCGGCATACGAGACGTAGGGTATTACGCACCTCGCGGCGGAACTCGTCTAAATTGTGTGCCACGTGTCTCTTCCTTCGAGTTATCGATCTCGGCGAGGCCACATTCATCTACTTCGGGTACTCCCCTTAGTAGGTTGCCGGTCTAAAACACCAACAGCCGGCGTACTCGACGGCTAGGGGAATCTCGCCCGAGATCACATGGCGAACTCGACGGCTCCTGTCTACTTCAAGCCAACCGTCGCCTTCAACCGCGGCGACACCTTCGTGTTCGGCGCCTGGGTCTGCACTGCTGACGGTGCGGGATCTTTCCAGTGCCGCCTCACCATGCCGCCTAACCCGAAGACCGGCTTCCTGACGCTCCCTGAAGTTGTCACAGGCGAACTCGCCGGCAAGTTCGGCGAAATTTCGCTCTTCAACCACCACACCGACTTCGAGCTCGAGTCCGCTTCCAACTCGAACTCGACGTCTCCATGGGCCATCGCATGCGAGCCGCCTGCTCAGCCATCGCATGTGGTCCCATCACCCTGTGAGCGCTCCGCGCGCGGTCCCCGCATCCTCAGCCGGGCCCGCACGGAGGCTCCCTCTTCGCGCCGAGTCGGCAAGGAACCTGTACCCGAGTACAACTCGGACTCCGACACCGCCCCCGGCGACGCTTCGGACTCCAACCCCCTCTCCGGGTTCTACTCGGATTCCGCATACGAGTTCGACTTCGGGTCGGACCAAGAGGATCCCGAGTCTGAGGACAACTCCACTGAGCATCCCTTATCAGGGCCGGCCTATGGGCTGGTTATAACATCCACACCGGCCGGGAGATTCGTCTACTGGCCAGACCGCAAGCCCGCTTACCTGATAAGTGGAGACTCGCGCTACATCGCCTACATCGACTCGCTCCCGTTCCAGGAGGGAACACCACTTGCCCGGGCGGACTCGAACACCCCAACTGAGGTGGCAGCTTCTAAGTCCAGCCTTGGCACCCCTGATCGCCAAGTCTTCATGGCTGCCGGCGACACTCCAGGATCTTCAGGGACGGCTCAAGACAAGTACCTTGAAGACATCTCCTCAGACGAGCTGTCTGCCGACGCACCTGCAGACGAAACCCCCGCCAACAGAGACGCTCGACGTGAGCGTAACAGGAAGCGCAGCGAACGACGCCGGCGTCTCCGAGACAACCTCCCCATCCGCAACCTCGCGAAAGCTCTCGAGGCGGTTGAGAGCAGAGTACACACTACCCCTGAGTAATGCCTCATGTCGATCACAGCGATCGCACACCAGGCTCAGGGAATTCGCGCCAGGGAGGTCATCGCCAAGCTCGCTGAAGACGCCTACTTCATGCGGGTCAACAACAGGGTCAACCAGCCTCCTCCCGCCAGGAACCGCGACAACGAAGCAACAAGTCGCAGCGCCAACCTCGGTCCCAACCGTACTCGAGCTGAGCTCCCAGCTCAGCCCAACCGTACTCACTCAAACGCCGGCGGACCTCCGCGGGGGTGGAAACGACAACCGTGAGGTTGTCCCTCACCGTGCTCCTGCCGGCGGCGGCGGCCCGCGACCCCGACGGCGGCGGCGGCGACGACGGGAGCTCCAACCATGGAGCCAACAGGAGGGCCGGCGGTGGCGGCAACCGCGGCGGTCGAGACCACGCGAACAGCCACGCCTCCGGTGCCTCACAGGGCGGCTACGACGCCCGCCAGAAGATTGAGGAGCTGCGGCGGAAGAAGTCAACCACCGCAGGCGACAACGATGGCTTCCCCGCCTTCTCACCTCGACTTCGCAACTTGCTCCTCCCCAACAAGTTTAAGCCTTTGGGGATCACCAAGTACGACGCGAAGCGGGACCCCATCCAGTGGCTCAGGTGCTACGCCCTCTCCATCGAGAACGCTGGCGGCAACAACGACACCAAGTGCCTCTACTTCCCCTTCTGCCTGGACCAAGCCCCACTCACATGGCTCGAGTCGCTGGACAAGCACTCGATCGACAAGTGGGACCAGCTAAAGGAGCAGTTCACCAGCAACTTCGCGGGCGCCATGGGCCGATCGGGTACTCGCATGGACCTGTCCATGGTCAAGAAGGAACAAGGCGAGACCCTCCGCAAGTACATGCGCTACCATAGTCGACGTCACCGACAAGGAGGTCATCGACCTCTTCCAAGACGGACTCTACCACCGCCGCACCTTTGAAAACTTCGGTCGTCGCCGCCCCATGTCCATCCCCAACCTCAAGGACATGATCACGTCCTGGGCGGACGAAGAAGACAAGGCCAACGCCAAGTACGACGCCATCTGTGGCAAGAACAAGCGAACGCGCGGGGCAGCGGCGGCGGCAACAACGGGAACCAAGGCCGTCGCAAAAACAACAACAACTACTCGGGTCCCAACCGCAAGCGCAAGCCGACAACACCGTTGCGGCTATCCGGCGCCTGCGAAGGAGAACTCGAAGAAGAACTCCGGCGGCTTCAAAGACTTGTTGAAGGAGAAGTGCCCGTGGCATCTGAACGGCAACCACACCACCGAGCAGTGCTACCAGCTCAGGCATGCACTCAAGAGTACTCCAGAGCCACCGCACCCTCACGACAAAAGGGGCAAGAAGAAGAACAACGGAGATAACAACGACTTCCGGGAACCCGACAAGACGTCGGCGTCCTCTTCGGCGGACTACCCGGCGGGCGGGAAAAAAAGGCTACCCGTCGAGAAGTCATGAGCATTGAACCAGCGGTCCCGACCCCTCTCAGGTGGTCGGAGGTACCCATTACCTTCTCCCGCGCGGATCAATGGACCGATTCTCCGAACCGGGCGGTTCCCCCTTGTCCTGAAGCCGGTGGTCGCGGGCTCCAAGCTCAACAAGGTCCTCATCGACGGTGGAAGCGGGCTCAACGTCCTTTTCACCAAGACCTTGAAAAAGATGAAGCTCGACATCACCCACATGCTCACCAAGAGCAACACGCCCTTCTACGGCATCGTCCCCGGTAACGCGGCTATCCCACTGGGCTCAGTGGTCCTGCCAGTTACCTTCGGGGAATCTTGGGACAACTACCGTACCGAGTACATCAAGTTCGAGGTCGCGGACTTCGAGACTTCCTACCATGCCATCCTCGGCAGACCGGCCATCGCCAAATTCATGGCGGTGCCCCACTACACCTACTTGGTACTCAAGATGCCAAGCCCAGCGGGTGTACTCTCTCTCCAAGGGGACTTGAAGATCTCCCACGACTGCGACACAGAAGCCGTGGAGATCGCCTCTACAAATCAAGTACCCAACACTATGATGGAGGTCTACACTACGTCGAAGAAGCTTGCTACAAGCGAACTCGACATCCGGAGAAGTCCGACGAGCGCCAACAAGCCTCGGCCACCGAGGAGGTTCTAGTCAAGACGATCGACCTCGGAACGGGCGACTCCAAAGCAAGACCACCACCATCGGGGCCGGCCTCGACCCCAAATAGGAAGACGCGCTC
Source organism: Cenchrus americanus (assembly GCA_947561735.1). Classification (NCBI taxonomy): domain Eukaryota; kingdom Viridiplantae; phylum Streptophyta; class Magnoliopsida; order Poales; family Poaceae; genus Cenchrus; species Cenchrus americanus. Next base: position 143,712,894 of record OX387240.1, read on the forward strand.
ATCAACTTCCTCCGGGCTAACCGCGACATCTTCGCGTGGAAGTCGATGGACATGCCAGGAGTGCCCAGGGAGTTGATTGAGCAATGCCTCAACGTCGATCCTAAGGCCAACCCCAAGCGACAACACCTCCGACACTTTGCCGACGATAGAAGGGATGCCATCAAGAAGGAACTCGCCAAATTACTCACGGCTGGCTTCATCGGAGAAGTCTTCCATCCGAGTGGCTCGCAAACCCCGTCCTCGTCCGCAAAAAGAACTCGAACGAGTGGAGGATGTGCGTCGACTACACCGACTTCAACAAGCACCGCCCCAAGGACCCCTTCGGGTTGCCACGGATTGATCAAGTCATCGACTCCACGGCGGGCTACGACCGCTCTGCTTCCTCGACCGCTACTCCGGTACCACCGGATCGCGATCAAGGGAGAAGACCGAGGAGAAGACCGCGTTCATCACCACATTTGGCGCGTCTTCGCTACACGACCATGTCGTTCGGGTTGAAGAACGCCGGCGCCACCTACCAACCGGCTATCCGGGCATGCTTCAAGAAGCAACTCAACAAGAACATCGAAGCCTACGTGGATGACGTGGTCGTCAAGACCGAAACTCCGGTACCCTCATCGACGACCTTGAAGAGACTTTCGCATCCTCGCGCGAGTACCGCCGGAAGCTCAACCCGAACAAGTGCGTCTTCGGCGTACCTTCGGGCAAACTACTCGGCTTCATCATCGCCAACGCGACATCGAAGCTAACCCCGAGAAGATCTCCGCCATCACCGGCATGAAAGCTCCCACGTGCATCAAAGACATCCGGGAAGGCCGACCGGGTGCATGGCGGCCTTGAACAGATTCATCTTAAGCTTGGAGAACGGGGGCTCCCCTTCTTCAAACTACTCAAGCACCAAGAAAAGTTCGTGTGGACTCCGGAGGCGGATCAAGCCCTTGCCCGGCTCAAGGACTTCCTATCAAAGCCACCGGTCCTCATGGCTCCTCGCAAAGGCGAGTAGGCCGCCGCTCTACCTCGCTGCGACTACTCATGTGGTCGACGCGCCATCATCGTCAAGCGGCGGGAAGACGGCCACACCTACCCGGTCCGGCGCCCGGTCTACTTCGTCGGCGAGGTCCGTCGAGTCCAAGGAACGCTATCGGCTGTGCGGAAGCTCCCGTACGCGCGGTACTCATCACCTCGCGGAAGCTACGACACTAATTCCTGGAGTACTCGATCTCCGTCGTCACCGACTACCCGCTCGGCGACATCTCGCGGAACCAAGATGCTACCGGGAAGAATCTCAAAGTGGGCGGTCGAGCTCGGCGCCCTCACCATCGACTTCAAGCCACGCACGACCATCAAGTCGCGGGCGCTAGTCGACTTCATGGTGGAGTGGCGGGAGAACCGGCTACCTACTCCAACCATGCGACCGAGCATTGGGTGATGTACTTCGACGGCTCACTCAACCTCGAGGGCGCGAGTGCGGGAGTACTCCCCGATCTCTCCAACGGGCGAACAACTCAAGTATGTCCTGCAAATCTTCTGGAAGGTCTCAAACAACGAAGCCGAGTACGAAGCTCTCCTACACGGGCTCCGCCTCGCGGCCACCGGGCATCAAGTGGCTACTAGTCTACGGCGACTCCGCAGTGGTCATCAACCAAGTCAACAAGTCCTTGGACCGCAACAAGGAGAACATGGACGCCTACTACCTAGAAGTCCGCAAGCTCGAGAACAAGTTCTACGGTCTCGAGTTCCACCACATCATCCGCGACAACAACGTTGCGGCGGACGTCTGTCGAAGCTTGGATCTACCCGCGCTCAAGTACCAGCGGGTGTCTTCGTTCACGAGCTTCACACGCCATCCATCACGGAGCCGGCGCCACCAACCCTTGTCCCCGGCGCACCCTCCGGCCGGACATGAGGTCATGATGATCGACGTGGACCGGAGGCAACCCTTCATCGACTACCTCTGCGAACGAGAAGGTTCCCTCGGACAAGAACTTGGCCGAGCGGCTCATCCGCCGCGCCAAGTCCTACGTCCTCTCGGAGACAAACTTTACAAGCGGGGCGCATCTTCCGGAGTACTCATGAAGTGCGTCCCCAAGCAAGAAGGCAAGGACATCTTGGAGGAGATCCACAAGGGCGTCTGCGGCAACCACGCGTCTTCCCGCACGGCCGGTCGGCCAAGGCCTTCCGGCGAGCTTTCTGCGGCCCCACGGCCACGGGTGACGCCGAAGAACTCGTCAGAAGGTGCCAAGGATGCCAGTACTTCGCCAAGCGGCAACACGTCCCGGCCTACAAGCTAGCCACCATACCGCCAACCCGGCCCTTCGCCCGCCGGGGGCTCGACATGATTAGGCCACTACCAAGCCGCGCGGGGTGGTTTCAACAAGGTATTGGTGGCCATCGACAAGTTCACCAAGTGGATCGAGATCAAGCCGGTCACATGCCCCAAGGGCGACGAGTACTCGACTTCCGGATGAACTCGTGCATCGCTACGGACTACCCCACCGCATCATCACGGATCCGAGCTCCAACTTCAACAACCACCGGTTGCGGGAATACCGCGAGAACGAGCGAGATTGACGTCCGATACGTCTCGGTCGCCCATCCTCGAGCCAACGGACAAGTCGAGCGCGCCAATGGTATGGTGCTCGACGCCCTCAAGAAGCGGTTACACGATGCTTGCCACCTCCAAAGGAGGCAAGTCGATCAAGGAACTACCCAATGCACTCTAGGGGCTATGTACTCGGCCCTCCAAGCCAACGGGGCAATCCCCTTACTTCTCGGTCTACGGCTCCGAAGCAATCCTCCCCACCGACGTCATATGGAACTCACCGGCGGTGGAGCATTACGACAAAGGCGTCTGCGAAGACGGCAGAAGAGGCGACATCGATGGACTCGAAGAAGCTCGCCGCTCTGCCCTCGTCCAATCGGCAAGGTACACGGAGGGTATCCGACGCCACCATGATCGCAACGTCAAAGAATGCTCCTTCAACGTTGGTGATCTCGTCCTCCGTCGTATCCGAACACGGAAGGACTACACAAGCTCGGCTCCCCACGGGAAGGTCCCTTCACGATTGCAAAGGTGGCCGGGCCGGGCTCCTACCGCCTCCCGGACACTTGAAGGCGAAGACGTCAACAACTCGTGGAACGTCGACCAACTCTGTCGGTTCTACGCCTAGTCTACACGACTACTGCGGGGTTCAAGTCGACACGACTACATCAAAACCCCTCTGCCGTAAGCGGCCACCGGGTCCGGGCGCTAGTCTCCGGACTACTCCCCTCCGAGGATCCCGGCCGCGCGGCTACCAACGGATCTGCGGGCTGCGACGAGCGACAAAGGACTCTAGCGGTGGTCTACCGAGAGACCATGTACTCCAAGATCCGGCCTATACGGCTACTTACGAATCTCTTCGCGTAAGCGGCTACCCGCCCTAGCACCACTTAGTTGTAAGCGGCCTCCGGGTCCTGGCGACTACTCTGTAACTACGGCCCTGGCCATCCAGGTGTACTCCTTCAGTAATAAAGTTTGATCGATTATCAACTTCTTTACTGTCTACTTCCCTCAACGGGACTACCGCCGAGTATGACTACTCGCGTCAACTCCACGATGGGACTCCGCACTCCAAGATCGCGACTACGAGTACTCATTGATGGAACTTTTTCTTCATTAACACTTGAACAATTACATTACAAATGTTTTTGTACACATACTGCTATGAGCTAACCATTACAGGACTACTGGAGGTTAAGCTTTTCGGCGACTTGCTCCACAATGGGCGCCATCTGCTCCAGCAGCTCCGCATACTGTTCATCCGTACAGTTGGCGGCTACCCCGCCAGCGACTACATCTACAGGCACCTTCGGAAGTAGGACTTCATGAAGGCCAGCACCTAGTTCGGGATCGACCTCGCTGCTTCACATACGCCGCCAGCCGGCTGGGGGCTTCCTTGAGGCGATCCACGAGCGGTGCTATCTTGGGGCCGCCGGGATGAGGCACCAAGAGTCTTGCAATGGGAAGCGCGACTTCTTCAAGTTCCTTCGAGTTCGGGACCGCGGCGCCTCGCGATCCTCGTTCGGCTTCGCAATGATTTGTAGCGTTGACGAGGTCACGATCGGAAGCAATACGAAGCTCCATGTGCTTGTCGCACTCGAAGGCAAGCTCCTTATAGTCAAGCTCGAGTACACGGCGGGCCTCCCGCTCCCGGTAGAAGAGGTTCTTCATGTCCGTCTCCGAGGTCCTCAAGCGCTCCACCCGGGTCTCAAGCTGCGCAAAACAACAAGGCGCGGCGGGTTAGACTACCTCTCGACCTCCAACAACTACTCAACAAGTCAAGCGGTGTACCTTTGTTCTTGTTGCGGAGTGATTTGTTATTCCGCACCAAGTCGTCGCTCTTCGCCCGCATCTCTTGGATATCGTTGTGATATTTGGCGAAGGCGGCGTCAAGCTTGGATTGCATGGAGGCCGCGTGCTTCCGCGACTTCAAGAGTTGATCCTCCGGCGCTTCGGCGGGGGAGCACCGCATCGCCGAAGCCTTGCGGCATGCTAGACTTCTCGCGGGATGTTTCCACAACGTCCGCACGGACAACACATGTCAAATGAGTACTCAACGCCTACGGATTGACTACTCGGGAGTTAAGACTACTCACCTTCATCCATTGCTCGGCTGGTGGACCGCCTCCCAGTGCACGGCCACCGTTGCCGGGTCGACCAAGTCGTCCGCCGACAACTCCACCACGCCACGACTACTCGTGGCGCTTTAGTCATCGGGGCGGAGCGGATGGGTTCCGCGTCTTGGATCTCCCGGGGAGCGGACAACCACCTCCCGAGCGGCCTGCGGAGGCACGGTGGCCTTCTCTCCTCCGGTTGCCATGGCGGCCTCCTCGGCGGCCTCCTCCATCGGCTCGGGGGCTCCTTCAGCAGCTTCCGGCACTTGTGGTGTCAAATTCTGCATGGGCACCGCCGCCGGGATGTCGCTCCCTTCAGCCCCGGCACTTGTCAACAAGAATACGAGCGCATCAGCGACTACGACTACTCTTTGGGAGTACTATACCCTCAGCAGAGTACTTACCTTTGACCACGCTGGCCTCGGGCAATGTAGCTCCAGTAGCCGGCGTCTCGGACTCCGCCTGAGGGGCAGGAGTGGACTCCTCGACGGGCGGCGTGGGTTCTTCCTCCGCCACCGCCATAGAGGGCTCATCCCCCTCCCAGGATAGATCTGTTGATTTCCTGCAAAAGTACACAAATTGGTTGTCAATCAAGTTCGACTACCACATCAAGTACTACTCGAGAAAGTTCAGCACTTACAAGCTTGACCGGACTATCGTCACGGTCGGGGGCGCCGAGGATGCGGCAATGTCTACCGGTCCCGGCCTCGGCGGGCGCCTCCTCTTGTGCCTCGCGGCCGCCGCCTCTTCGCGGCGACGGCGGCCGGTGCGGCACCCTCCCTGCGCTCCTGCGGCCACCACATCTTCAGTAGCAGCGGCTGCGGGCTCCATGCCCCCTTGAGGAGCAGGGGGCGGCGCTCCGAGCCGCGCCAAAAGCTCTTCAACAGTGGGGGCTGGGCTACGACTCCCAGCGGGTTCCCCCACCGTATCCCACTCGCCTTCGTCGCCCTGATCAGCGGGCTCCATCGGCGGCACCTCCTGCGGGGCAAGGAAGCTCAGTCATCAGCAAGTGAACTCGAGAGACTAGTACTCGACTACACTAGTCAAGACGTCTCACCTCTTGAGGCGTGGTCTCGAGAGACCTTCAACTTCTTCGTCACCCGCTTGCGGGGCGGGGTTGCGCGGCTTCCGTGGCGGCGCAGCTAGACTAGCCTCCGGGCTAGATGGTGGATCTGTACGAGGGGCACGTGAGGTAGGTGGGACGGGCCGAACCTCGACCGCAGCCGGAAGCGGTCTGCGAGCGTCTCCTCGTCGTCGTCCTCGTCGGACGTGTCCTCCACGACGACGGTGTCGTCTCCTTCGCCAACCTCCCACCGCTCCTTGACCTTGGTTTTTCCCTCCTGCGGGATCTCGACTTCCCGAGGGGGCGGCGTCGGCTCGGAGATGAACTTCTTCAAGTCGCCCCGCAAGACACAACTCATCGGCGCGACTACTCGGGAAGGAACGGGTACTCGACTTTGGGGTATGACTACTTACCTCCTTTGGCGGGCGCGCGGCGGAGTACTCTGGGACAGGGCACGCCGTGTACGGTGGCATGTCCTTGAAGATGCGCGTCAGCCTATCGACAATGTCGTCGTCGTCGACTTCGCCTCCGGGCATCCGCGACATGTCGTCATCGCCGGTGTACTCGAAGCCCCGGGGTGTCGCGGGCCATCGGTGGGCGCACCTGCGCTTCATGAAGCTGAAGGCCACGTGCTCGGCCCTCAGCCCGGCTTCTCTCAGCACCTTGATGCGCGCCACGGCTCGGGGAGCTAGATCCCCTCTGCATCGTGGGCTCCGTGTTCCACGGGCGCGATGTTTGGGATGCTTCCCGCTCGGCTTCGGCAACCGGGGGTGGTGGTTCGTGATGTAGAACCATTTCGCCTTCCGGTCCTGGTTGGAGTCAATAAGCTTGTACGAGAGGTGCTTGCTCGGTGGCGTCCTCCCGCATTTGGATTCTGCTCCACCGACTACTCGCGGGTTCTTGGCGCTCGGTGCGGCTTCACCGGAAGAACTTCGGAACAAGATCCAATGGGGTTTGATCCCCGGGAACGCTTCACGAAGTGGACGAAGACGGCGGTGTAGAAAATACCGTTTGGATTAAGGTTGAGGTACTCGACGCCGTAGTACCCCATGAGGCCTTTGAAGAAGTCGCTCGGCGGAAGCGCGAGTCCGCGCTCCGCGAAGCGCGCGAACATCGGGATCTCGTCTTCGCTCTTCTCCATGGGGTACGGATCCCCGGCGGCGGCCCTCCACATGTCCATCTCCTTCTCATGGATGAATCCGCGTTAAGGAGGGCCAACAAATCTTCGGTCTTCGTCTTCAACTTTTTCCACTCGCGGTACGGATGCGGCCGCGGTGGAGACATCGGCGGTGCGCCCTGCCGGCGGACACGGCGGCCTCGTCACGGCCCCTCTTCTACCCGGCGGTCTTCGCGGTCTTGGACGGTGATGGCTTCATTCTCCAAGTGCACGGCGTCTTCACGCGCATTCGCTCGGGGGCTACTCCGGCGGCTGCGGGTGGCGGCGCGCTCGGATCTACGGTGGCGGCGGCGTGCGGCGGAGGTGATTACGGTCAAGATCTATTCGAAATGGCTACGGCGGCGATGGGTGAAAACCCCTAAGGGTTTTAGCTTCTATTTATAAGTCAAAACGGCTCTTCAACGGCCGGATGGATAAGTCCGCGCTCGGGTGACTCAGCGGCCGCGCGTGACTCTTCGTATTCTACTAGTCGACGCGCCTCACCTCGGGGGCTCGGCTACTTCTACTCGACTACCTGGGAAGCGACAAGACTCAAGAGCATCTCAGGACACATTCTACAAGATGACCCTTCAATTCGAGAGGAAGTACTCGACTCAAGGCTCGGGGGCTCCGTGCCACGTGTCCTTCGGTTTTTTCTCTCCGGATTTTTCGGGATATTCTTGCCAAAACTTCAGATGGACCCTCGGCCCGGAGCACTGCGACTCAACCTAAGGCTCGGGGGATACTCCATATGGAGTGCAATTTTGCAATCGCACTTCCATATCAGCTTCGGCTTCAAGACAACGCGGGCATTTTTGAAGACCTTCGAGGGCAGCACTCGAGGACGCTTGGGACTACTCGAGAAGACTTCAAGATTGCTCAGACATCAGCTGGAGTACATTCCAGCCTCGGGATGCTTCGACTACTCTTGAGGACTTTTGACTTGTAGTACTCGGGGACGCTTGAGGACTACTCGTTAAGGCCGTCAAGATTACTTGAAGCTATCCTTCTCGACTACAAAGTACTCGGGGGCTTGTCGTATGGACCTCCCTAGGCCCACTACCTCGGTGGGTACCAGGACCGACTACTCGGTGGGCCCACAGGGCTACCGGCTTGCACTACACGGCACCTAATGGCGTGGAGCACAAGGACTACGGAGGAGAAGTACTCGGTTAGGAAGCTGTACATGTCCCGCTTGTATGGAAGACTCCTAGACGTACTCGACTAGTACTCTCTCCCTACTCCGACTTGTAACCCCGCCTCCCGGACTATATAAGGCGAGGCGGGGACCTCTGTCTAGCATCCAATCTCATCTCACGGTGTACAATTACACCATCTTGTAATCGTACCCAATCAATCCAGAGCTACGTAGCATACAGGACGTAGGGTATTACGCACCTCGCGGCCGAACTGTCTAAATTGTGTGCCATGTGTCTCTTCCTTCGAGTTACCGATCTCGGCGAGGCCACATTCATCTACTTCGGGTACTCCCCTTAGTAGGTTGCCGGTCTAAAACACCGACGGGGGTTAGCATTATATTTTCCTTTCGAGCCACCGATAAGGGCGAGACTATGAGAGTCGGTCGGGCCCTCAATCTCGGTCGTCATACCCCGATCCACTTCGGACGACTTGAGCTTTGAGAATAGCTCATTCACGGTCAAGGTGTCATACTTTTCGGACTCTACAATGGCCTCGAACTTTCCGCACCAAGTCGTAGGTGCAAGAGATTGACGGCTCTATCATGATCATCGTACGGGAGCATGTTCACATTGGCCCTCATGTTGTTCACCACAACCGTAAACCACTAGAACAAGGCATCGATGGACTCACCAAGGAGATGAGTGAAATTCTCGTACTCTCTCCGGTAAGTCGCATACATCCGATGCTAAATCCGAGCATTTCCTACATGAGCTTCGTTCAACGGTGTCAAAATTCTACAAGCCAAGTTCTCTGTATGCACCCGATCGAAATCGGATTGACACGGAGCACGAAACAAGTAGTCGACCGCCATGTTGTTGGCGCCGAACATGTCCCTTGATCTTAGAGCAAGAAAGTTCATCGGATGTACATAAGTTGTGTCCACCGTGACATCCCAAAGGATTTGACCCTTGCCATAGAGCAACGCCGCCATCCGCTTACTCCACATCCGGTAGTTCTTCCCATCGAAGTGTGGAGGACCCGAACCCCATTCCTAGTATGCCATCTTTGGATCTTAGATTATCTAGAGTCAATAAAGACCTAAACCGGCTCGATACCTATTGAAGGACCGATTAGGCGACCGAGAGAGGTGGTGGAGTGAATGTGCGCCGATAAAAATTCTTCTCGAATGGGATGACTTCCCAAACAAGATGAACTCGGTAGGACACCCAAAATCACACGCTCCGCACGCAACCTTCCATTTTCTAAAACCACGTAGCCATTGAAGTGCTACGGGTCCTAGGAACAAACACTACCGGCGGCCTCAACTCCTACATGCACACGGCGTAAAGGGAAACGACTCGGGAGCGGGGGGTGTCTAGAGGGGGTGGTTAGACCGAGTATGGGGGCGGTTAAACCGCCTTCACCTGGTAATCGAGAAATCCTCCGAAACACCTCTTCCGAGCAATAAAACATACTACGGTTTCACCAACGAAATGTACGGTCAAGGACAAGCTACCTACCGGGAAATCTTGGCGAAAACCAAAACTTCACCCGGGGGCCTAGGGGTGGTAAGATCGGCTATAACGAGCGGTCTAACCTCCCGTGCCCGACAACGAACACCAAGCAAGAACTCTTAGCAAACGGCCCCGAAACAAGCCGAGATTTCACCGAACGCTCCTCTTATCGAGGTGAACAAATTCATAGAAAAAATCCTGCAAAATCAAAAACCTTCACCGGAAGACCCGGGGCGGTTAGACCGCCCCCTATGGCGATTAGACCGCCCTACTTCCCATCGCTCGATCTCCCGATTCACCCCACGAATTGCGGCGAAGCTTCGGGGGATAGGCCGGGTTACCTCTTGGCAACCTTTCTCACAATGGAATCGAACCGAAACGCCCATAATCAAAGGGAATCGAGGATTTAGGCCCTCTAGGTCAAGAACTCGAGCAACTCAAAAAGCACTAGTAGGGATGTTGTCATCAATGACGTTGCATTAACGTCATTGAAGACGTCGAAATGGTCACAATTAGTCTTTTGTGACGTATTTGTGACGATTTTGGTTTGGTCACTATGGTGGCGTCACATTTGATCATCGGTGACGAAATTGGTTTTTTCGTCATAGATGTGTCTCCAATGCGTGGTGATTTTGTGTCGTCATGGATTTGAATTCATTCTATGAATAATGTTTGTGGTCATAGATTATACCCGAGTTTTCGTCATAATTTCACGTCCGCCCGGCTAGCGACGTCGTCGTTAATGCCGTTAATGCATTTTGTGACGATCCTTTTTCGTCACAATCTCCCGTTCGCCTGGATAACGGATGGCGTCGTTGCAGTAGTGTGACGATCCGGTTTCGTCACAAATGTAGTCTTGTGTTGGTCATAGGCTGCCGTATGCCACGCTGGCAGATGACGAGGCTGTGACGTCATCAATGACGTGGCTGCTGAGATCATCATCTTGCAACCGTCATAGATGTGATGTTTAAATCGTCACAGATTGGTATTTGGCATTGTCACGGTTTGATATAATATGGTCACTGATTTTCCAGCACTTTGGTCACAAATATAACATCTTTTGGTCACACATTTAAAAGTAGTTTGGTCATAGATACACCATGCATTTGGTCACAGGTTTGGAAATAATAATATAATAGGAATTTGCAATTGATACTATAATGGGCACACAATTCCATTAGGTTTGCATCAAGTATTCCAGTGTGCATATACAACAGATGCACACCACTAGACATTGCAAATTCAGTAAATATGTTGTTGAAACAGTACCAAGTACCATAAAAAGTTGCACACACGACCAAGTTACTAGATAGGCAAAGTGACAAATAATAGAAAGGAAAGCTGAGCAGCAGCTATGTTGAAGTCGATGACGAAGCATTTCCCTGGAGGCAGAAGAGCTTCTTGAGGAGCAAATTGGTCTCCACCATCTCCTTGATGTTCTTCTCTGTAAGCTTCTTGTACTCCTCCAGCTCCTTCTGTGTCCTTGCCCGGTCTTCCTCTTGCATCTTGAATTTTCTTCACGAGGTCATCCAGTTAACCTTGAGCAGTGCCGTCGCTTCGGCTGCAAGTTGCTCCCTTGCCGACTTTCATTTGATGATACTGACTTGGAGGATGGCGGTGTTTGGAAGCCAACATTCTTCAGGAATAAGTTGGAGCTGTTCTGAGAGAGCACCTTCGACACAACTTGCACACTGGATGCTGGCATCTCACCTTCAGGAACAGGTTCAGTCCTCAAAGCTTCCATTTGGGACTAAAATATCATCAAGGTAAAAGAGTTACAAGTATTTGATGCAGAGTAACATGACAATGTGTAATAAATGCAATAAAGTAGAGGCAAGTAAAAGAACCGGATAATTGAAAACCTACTACTATGTATGCATAAAGTCCACACATGATTTATGTGAAATGGCAACTAGTAGGCATATAATCGTGCACTTACAAGTGCCTCCCTTGCGGGGTCACTCGGGCCAAGTTTGGAGCTAGTGTGGCACATATGGAAGGCTTCCACTTGCGTCTACTTCGCAGCGATCTAGGCTTGGTTCATCAAGGATTCTTGTTTGTTTACGTGTAATGGAAAAATGACAGCAAAGTAGGCACGGATGAAAGGGAAAATAATTAGTTGAGTCCAAATGTGCGGGTAAGTGAACAAGGTAATGTTTTACTTACGTATGTATGTAAGTGTGCCACATAGCGGCGAGAACCGGTAGCTTGATGATACTTGACTTTCTTGCGGTTTTCCTTGTTCTTCTCACATGTTTGCTAAAAGAGGATGAACATGTTAGTTGATATCACATGTTTAAAATAAGGGACTTTGTAAAGGCGATAGTGAATGTATGAATTGATGCCCATACCATGTTCTTTGGATCCGACCACCTTGCAACATGTGCCCTCCATTTGACATCGATCATGTAGCGAATCGGGAGAAGTTGTATGAATCGATTTGCGGGAACACCATTGAAGTATCTCTTCTTGAGTCGATAGCGTTAGTTCTATATCGCAACAAGCATCGGATCAGTCATAGCTTCCCTTGTTGGGGCATGCTTTGTGTTAATGGCCCGGCGACCCTAGGCATATGATAGTTGGATATTTAGTTAGTCAAATAAGCTTAATGAACAATAGTTTCATATGGCTATAGTAATGCACTTACAGCTAGCTGTCCCTCAAAGGCTTTGTAGTGTACGTCGTCTTTCTTGTAATCTTTCCAATGTGGGAGGACAGGAATACTTTCCCGAATGATGACGCCAGCCTCCGAAGCTAATTTGGCGGCTTGAACGAGGATCTTAAGGTCTTTTTTCCTTCCTGAACAACTATGGGCAATCTCCTTCCCATAGCTTTGGTCATCCTATCTAGCTGCTTTCCAACAGTAGGTGGTCTGGGCCTCCTAGGAGCTCGCTGAGGAGGACCTACATCATAGAATTTACATTCAGTTTTATTATTTTATTGATGCAAAATCAACTAAATAGATGTCAAAACTGCATGAAAAAAGTGCTTGCCTTCAGCTAGTGTGTTGTCATCGTTAGCAGCTGCAATGTGTGCCTCAAAAGCTGCATTGTCATGGCCGATAGATACACTGCCATCCTCTCGATGGTGTGTTCTCATCAACAATTTGGTCCATTGGATTCCTCTCACTGGATTGTCATCATAAGGGGCTGTAGGATCCGTACAAGAAGCCTTTTTTATGCTTTTGTTTCGGATTCGGAAGGCCATCCGACCGAGTTGATGCCCTCACTCTGCCCTCACTCTTTTCTTGTTCCTAACTCCGGGAGCCATTTTGCCAATGATTTCTTGATCTTTGGAGAGATGATTTTGCGACTATGCGGTTGGAGAAGCCGTGGGGGAAAAAAAGCTCATGTAAGTCATGTGCATTAATAATGAAAACCATATATTCAACATCATCTTAGTTTGAAAGAATTTGCATATAAATCGGAGATCAAAATGCAGATCGGAAACGATAAATTGCAATCAACTATATTAATAATAAGTACAATATAGTAAACATTTAATTCCAATGCAATCTAAGTCCTAAAGCATACTTCAGAGTAGAAACATTTAATCCTAGATTATATATTAATAATGAATACAATGTAGTAAACAAGTTGTATGTTCCAAGTATGCCCCATTCACTACTGTGAAGATAGAAGAAGCACCTTAAGTTGTGGCTGCTCATTAGATTCAATGTCTTCATCATCAGTATTATCTCCTTGATCATCCTCATCAAGGAGATACTCCGATGATGATGAATCTTCGTTATCAGTTCCCTTGTTTGCTGATTTTCCCCTTCTTTTGTGCAGGTTGAGGCAAGGATGTAATAATTTCAGAAGCTAAGGTATTCAATCCAAGCTCTTCAAGCATCTTTTGATTTTCCGCCACGCTTCTATCTCGACATCGCTCATAATCAGTTATCGTAGGTTCTTTGAAGGATAAGAAATTGGGTGTATTAGAATTTTTAAAAGACTTGAACTAATAGGTTAGAGTTAACAAAACTACTTAAAAGATAGATAAGAGGTCTAAGATATGAGATAAGACCTACAACTATGTGTGGACTCCTAGATCGAAAAACCCGGGGTATTACGGTGAAACGAAAGCTGTTATAACTACATAAGTAACTATGAATATAGAATGGAGTGAACTACAATCTTCCTATCAACAAAAAATCGAGGCAATATTACGGTACCAAACTGTGACATGATAATGGACTCATGAATCGAAAAAATACATTTCAAAATGACATACATATACGACAACATCAAAATTGTAGATCTACTCTCGGAAATATAGTTGAATTTTTTGACGGACACTGCAGGCCCGTTCCTCTTTTGCCCCCCTTGTTGCCACCATTGAAACCTGCAGATGAGCTTTGGGTTAGGTCGGGGGAACAAAAGGAGGTGCATGGGTAGAGAAATGTACGTGAGAGAGAGGGATTGGGGGCGGCGTGAATTCAAATTGTGTTATTGACGGAGCTACTCGTCGCCGGCGGGTGTGGTTAGGGTTTCGTTGATGTGACCGAGTGGTTGATGGGAAGATTTAGGTAGGTGGGGCATTGAGAGAGAGGGTTAGGTTGAGGCGTCGCGGCACGGAAACTAACAACCCGGGTTGCGGGAGCACCTCGTCGCCGACGATGGGTCTTGTGGCGGCGGCGGCTTCGTGGTTCCGGAGGAGTTGTCGAATAGATGGGAATAGGAAGTGGGGAGGTTTGATGAGTTGTGGGGGAGGCATGTAAATAAGTACGCCTTTTTTTCGTGAAAGAATGGTGTTGAAAAGTTTTGGCGCAATTCCTCTCGCGTTGCCGCCGAAGCGTCGGTTACTCGAATCATATAAAACTATTTCGATTACGAACGAACATCCTCGAGTAGCGCGGTGGTAAGGCCCATTCTTTGGAACCCTTGGGTCACTGGTTCGATTCCTATGGGGCTCAAATTTTTTTTTGACTTTGTTCCTTTTTCTTTAAACATCGAGTTGCTTCTATTTATTTATATTTTTTTCGTCAACACCTCCTTGCTTACCTCCAATAACACGCTCCGATAGTTTCTCATGATTTTGAGATATTTGTGATGCACATATCTCACATGTGGAGATGTCCCTTGCATAGGAACATTGGTCGTAGTGGGGCATGTAGTCCATCGTAGTGCCGTGCACCGCCACTTTGGTATAATGAATTGAATATTACTTTGGCATGACTCCACACCAAATTGGTGTCTCCTTGCATGTTTTTACATTTTTCTATCATGGTTTGGTAATTTTCTTATTTATTCTTTATTAAATCATCAAAAATTCAAGATAATAGGTAAAAATGCTCCGAAAATTGCACAATTGCACAAAACCTCCTTGTTTACCTACAATAACACACTCGATAGTTTCACATGATTTCGAGGTACTTGTGATGCACATATCTCACATGTGTAGACGTCCCTTGCATAGGTACATTGGTCGTAGTGGGGCATGTATTCCATCGTAGCACCGTGCACCGCCACTTTGGTATAATGAATTGAATGTTATTTTGGCATGATTCCACACCAAATTGGTGTCTCCTTGTAAGTTTTTACATTTTCTATCATGGTTTGGTAATTTTCACATTTATTCTTTATTAAATCATCAAAAATTTAAGATAATAGGTAAAAATGCTCCGAAAATTGCACAATTGCACGAAACCTCCTTGTTTACCTCCAATAACATGCTCTGATAGTTTCACATGATTTCGAGATACTTGTGATGCACATATCTCACATGTGGAGACGTCCTTTGCATAGGCACATTGGTCGTAGTGGGGCATGCCTCACATATACTCAATGTGTGCAAGGGATACTTTAGTCTAATGAGTGGGATCTTTAGTTACTCGTTCAAGAAATTATTACGGTTATATTACTGCCAATGTCACCTAGTAAAAAAGTAGAAAACAAATGAAATAAAGTGCAGCCTTGCCGTGCGGATCTATATAGCGTCGCCACGACGGTTTCCCCCAAATCGCCCCCAAATCGTCACGCCTCCTCGTCTTCCCCGCTTCACCTTCCGCCACTGCCATCTCTCGCCCTTGCGCCACCACCACCTCTGCGCCCTTGCGCTGCGCAGCCGCGGCGATTGGAAGATGACGAAGGCGATGAAGAACCGGGAGCGATCGGAGCGTGCGAGTAACCGAAGCGGGACCCGAGGACCGGGAGGTTCACCCGCGCTTCCCATGGCGTGGTGGTACGCCGAGCCTCCGCCGCCTCTCGCCGACATCGTTCCCGATGTCCCACTAGGCTTCGAAAGGATCGCTCCCAATCCGAATCACCCCGGGGGATCGGCATTCCCATCCGCAAAACCTATGGTTGAATTTCTCGCCCGTCACTATTTAGGGGTTTTTTAATTCAATCGAAGATGTTCATCATTTATAAGTTCAATTACTCAACGATTTTGCATTTCCCTAATTTGCTTGATTTTTGTACTAATCTATGCGCCCTTTGGATATATGCATGCCCTTAGAATCTTGAGGGGGATTTTCGGTTAAGCTTGTGCGGGGGTTTTTCGGTTCAATCCTATTTTCCTTGAATGTAGTACTAACTTATTTGCCACCGGAAAATTGTGAGTTGTAATTTGAGCAAGTATGGTTTACAATGCACTTTGGACATATATATGCATGCCCTTAGAATAAATCGATTGCTCTTGGTCAGAAATTGTGCTATTTTTAGATATCCATATGCTGATAGACATATATATGCTATTTTCAGATATCCATATGCTTAAATTATGCTATTTACAGATATCCATATGCTCAAATTATGCTACTTACGAGATATCCATATGTTATGCTTATATGAATTCTTAAGTTGAACTACTCGGTGACTATAAATGACATATCTTTAAATCTTTTTAGTTGAACTACTCGGTGACTATATATGACATATATTTTAATTTTGATTGGATTCTTTAAATATTTTTTAGTTGGAGTACTCATTGTCTATATATGTGTTGTTAAATCTTCACACCGAAATTGGCATAAGCGAATTGGCATTAATTCGTCGGCACTTGTGCAAATGAATTGTGTTTCACTTAATCTTCGGAGCCACCGCACGCGGGGGGCTCTCCACCAAGGCCGCGAGAGCGCGCTCCGAGAATCGGCGAGCACCACGAGAAGAAGGTCCGCATGAAAACCCGGTACCTAGTGAGTGCTTCTAGTAGCGGCGGCACCGCCGAGTCTACAACCGAAGAATCAAGCGGGGAAACTTATGTGAACCCAGGTGCAAGCGGGCGAAAGGGAAGGAGAAGAAGGTGAGTTTCTTCTTGTTGACGGTTTTGAGATAATCGATTTGAGATCAATTAGGCCTTAACGGTGCTCCTTTTCATAACGTAATCTGGACTTCCGGGAGTTGCTGAAGGAGGCCGGGGACTTCACAAGAGAACATGATGCTGCCGGAGGTTCACCGAACAAGGAGAAGAACTGGTGCACCGGACTCAAGGTCGCTCTCAAAGCTGCTGCTAACAAGGCGAAGAAGAAGACAAAGTGCATTCCAGAAGAGTGATGGTTAAATGTCAAAGCTGCTGCTGTCTGCAATCTTTTGAAAGTTTGGCTAATCTATATGGCCATGTGATGAAACTAGTAGAACTGCATGCATGTCAAGAATGAACCTATATGGTTGCATGCTTTTGCTTTTGTGAGTTATGGAAGACAATAACTTAGTTGTGTCGTAGCAAGCTGGAAGGCAAGAAGATTTTGTGCCTTGCTTGCTTTAGCTTGTAAATACATATGGTCAGTGCAATGTGCCTAGTTAGTAGTGCCTTATGTGGCAACAAGACAAGTAACTTTCATATACTGCCATGTACATGCCCTATAAATATTTGGTAATGGCACGTTAAAGTATCATTTGTGGTAGTCAATCCGGTATACTTTTTTATTGAGATAACAAGTAATCACCAATCTATATTATTGTAACAAAGTTTTCTTATCTCTAAACTAATGAGACATGTCATCTTCATGTGGAGACATATATGGTTTGGAAAAACATATATTCAAACTAGAAATCTTCATCTTCGTCATCTGGAGACATGTCATCGTTGTTATCGTTGGCATCGTCACTACGGTATTGCAAAGACTGTCTCATCCTCCTCCTCCTCGCTATCGACATCAATAATTGCAGCTTCCTTCTTGTTTCTTATTAATTCTTGCAAATTGCCTTCAATTATAGTGGCTTCCCCACCTTGAATATTTGGTAATGTCACGTCGTCACCACCTTCTTGCACCACATGCTCAGTATCAGAATGGTAATCGTCCTAATGCACATCATAGCTGCCCTCATCTTTTTCTGCCACATCATAAATGTTTCTATGTTCAAACTTCTGCACAACTCGCCAATCTTTACCTAAAGATGTGTCTTGAATGTAAAATATTTTTTCGCTTGAGAAGATAGGATGAAAGGATCTGTCTTGTACCATAATGACCGCACATTGAGGGATTTGAAATGTCCGTCATCTTGAAGGCCTTCCCCCCTGCCTTATTGGTTGTACCAATTGCATCGAAATATAACCACGAGTTCGACAAACTTGAAGATTCTAGTTATACAACAACTCAATCACCTCTTGAAGTTCTCCATAAAAATCTATAAAGTTGTTATTATGTTCACCTGGAGTCATCACACCACTATTTTGTGTCCGTAGGAACTTTTCGCGATCCGCCGTGCTATACCGAACACCATTAATCTTGCAAGTCGTTAAAAAACTTAACTCGTAGACATGGTCCACAAGACAAGTGCCCACAATCCTTCGCTAACCGACCCCGGATTCTCCTTGCGTTGGTGCTCGGTCTATTGCAACAAAAATAATCATTAGAAAAAATATGTATCCACTCAATATCTAATTAGTTGTAGTTACTAACGTGGTGCCCGAACCACTTGGTAAATCCTTGTTCAACCATTTTATCAACATTATTTTGTTGTGCACCTTGCTGCAATGACTCGTCTCGTACATCCCGCAAAGACAAGTTTATTTAAATTTATTTTTTTTAAAATTAAGTAACAAATCAGCAAGTCTTAAAAATCATACTTACTCCTTATATTCATCGGCTTCTTCACAATTATGTAGCACATACCAAACAACTTATCCATTAGATCATCTTCAATGTATCGTACCCTATTGCCTCCAACAAGAGTAACACCGTGCTAAAAAACGAGAGATGTCATCGAGGCAATGGTACCTCTCCACCACTATCATCCTCCGAGTTGAATCTAGTGTCCATATCCTCCATGTACCTAGAACAAAATGCCAAGGTGTCACTTGCCACATATGCCTCAAAGAATTGATCCTTCGGCTTCGCCCTCGTTCCTTACAAAATTCTTCAAGGTGCCCGGGCGTCTTTCTATTGGGTACATCCGGCCATATTGAACGGGACCTCTTAGCGGTGCCTCGTCGGGTAGATGGACACACAAGTGAACCATGACATCAAAGAAGGCAAGGGGGAAATATTTTCTCAAGCTTGCATAAGATCAATGGAATCGTTCTTTCAATCGTTTCACAACATCAATCCTTATATTTCTACCGCATAGCTCCCTAAAAAAGGTCCCGAGCTTAGCTATTGCTTCATACACATCCTTCGGCACCAATCCTCTTAGTCCAAAGAGAATGATTCTTTGAAGGAGTATGTGGAAAGAATGTGTCTTCGACTTTCCAACCACTCTCGCACCATCTTCACTTATGTACCTTGCTAGGTTAGCAAGATATCCATCGGAAAAACTTAATACCTTTGAGAAACTTGCAAAACTCGACTCTTTGTCGCTTCGCCAACACATAAGGAGAGGGTGGAGCACCGACCGAGTTGTTCCCTTTCTCCCGTAAGTGCAAATGACGTCCGATGCCCATATCATACAAATCTAGCCTAGCATTATGTGTGTCCTTGGTCTTGCCGGGTACATTGAGTAATGTGCATAGAATGTTTTCACACACATTTTTCTTTATGTGCATGACATCAAAATTATGTGGAAGCTTCAAATGTATCCAATAAGGCAACCTCCACAACATAGATTTGCGGCTATAAATCTTTGGACCCGGATCACGCTTCCTTTTTCTTCTAGTGTTTTGAGTTTCATTCATCGGCTTCCCGGCTCGACATCTCTCACCTTATCTAGCTCGTCCAGGACCTCACCCAAAGTGAACTTTTGTGGTGCATCTCGTTTTTCACGCTTACCATCTAAACCCAAGCTTCTCCGCCATGCATGTGAGTTTGGAAGGTATCGACGATGTCCAATGTAACATATCTTATTCCTTATTGACCGAGACAGAGGATCCTTGTTGTAGTAAATACATGCATAATACCCTTTTGTTGTTCGGCCGGACGGTGTGCTCAACGCGGGGGTAATCATGTATACACCATAGCACAAGAAAGACGTCGTGTCAAACTTCCTACCAAGACATGCATCATAGGTACTTATACCCTTTCATAGCCGTAGCGGTTCTTCAATTAAGGGCTCAAGGAACACATCAAAATCCTTTCCTGGAGATTTTGGCCCCGGGATGAGTAAAGACATAAAGCAATTTGCGGGATTAACACATTCCCGGGGTGGGAGATTCGGTGGAGTCGAAGCACGCGGCCACATACCGTATTGGGTACTCATGTTGCCAAATGGATTGAACCCATCCGTAGCTAAGGCAAGCCTCAAGTTCCTTGGATCGATGCAAAGAATTTTTCCTTCTTGTCAAAGTACTTCCATGCTTCCCCATCGACCGTATGGCTCATTACATTCTCCACTAGCGTCCTTACTTTCATGTGCCATCGAGTTTCCTCGGAAGTACGCTTTGAAGCATATATTCTCTTCAACCTTGGCAACGGTGGAAAATGCCTCGGCACCTTATGTGGAACATGCTTGGTTCTAGTTTCATCTTTCCATCTAGACTCCTTGCATATCGTGCACACATTCAACTTCGCATACTTGGTTGTTTTTGAATTCGAAACAACACACAATTATTCTTGCACACATGTATGTTTCCGTATTCAAGGCCCAACTCTCGAAGGTATTTCTTCGCCTCATCATAAGAATTTGGCAACTCACTCTTAGGGTATCCCGATGAGATCAAGTTCATCATCGTTGAAAATCCCGCATTGCCGATTCGATAACGAGACTTGATATACAACATCCTCACCATAAAAGAGAATTTGGAATGCCTAGATCCGGGCTAAGTGCCTTCTTCGCATCCTCAAGCACTCTTGCAAACCTTGGCTGTTCTCCATCGGCCCTCGCTTGAGCATACAGATCTCCAATCATCTCTCGGTACTCCAAGATCCTCATCAAGATGACCATCATCGTCCACATTCACATGTATCCCATAGTCATGATCACCTTCCACATCCTGGTGCTCGTATTCGAACTTCAAGCACTATCTCTGTGCTCCCCATGATGAATCCACCCGGTATATGTAGGCGACATTCCAAAGATGTGTATGTGGTTTTCAACATCATGTTGGGGTCGCACCCTTTGATTCGGACATTGTGGCAAGGACAACGTATCTCGATGTCTTGTGCGTATCTTGCTCCAACAAATTCCAAAAACTCTTCAACTCCTTTCAAATATGCGGGTGTGAATTGTTTCCCAAATATCCAGCTTCTATCCATATGTTTTGACAGTCACAAAAAAAATTCAAAACACCCAAACCGAGAGGTATTAAGCTCGAAAACAATAAAATTTTTTTGGATATTTGAACACATAATTGATAATCGGATGCTAATAGGCTCTACAAAATCTAAACCATTGATCCATATATGAAAAAATCCTTCAAATTAAACTCATATGCATATCCGACCAAATACTTTAAACAAATACTTCTAAAAACCATGGAGGCGCCGCTCTTCTCGAATGCGGCCGATGCCTCCTCGGCCGTGAGGAGCTCGCTCGCCTCCTACGACGTCGCGAGCAAGCATCTTCGATGCCACGCAATGCCCTCGACCTTGATTACCTGCGGGCGCCGCCGCCCCACTACGTGTGCAAAACCTATCTACGTCGTCACGAGGACCAACGCTTCGATAGGCCTCGTCACGTTACTCCCGGATATATTGCACGATCGGCCTCGCACGTTAGGCCCGAACATCACAATCGATCTAGTAGAAGGCCCACGACTTATTACAACAACGTATTAAAGGTTCAAATAACAACTATACTTAAGACCTACACGAAAGCTCACGCAAGGTAGTGGCAAAGATCTAACTTGCATACCCCCGGTTTAGGGATCGAAGCTCCGCAAGAGCAATTTTTTGGCCTAATACTTGTTGCCCGAGTTCCAAACAAACGGGGACCGAAGCGGCCCATTAGTTATGGCCCGGGACCAAAATACCGGGGGAAAGGAGCAGCCCATTTCGACAACTAATCCTACGCCGTCAATTCGACCACCGATTTGTGACGAATTTGTTTCTTCATTAAGTGTGTCAAACAATGCCAATATATGTTGACGATAACAAAACTAATTTGTGACAATCAACTTTCGTCATTCCAATAAGGTATACCCAAAACAAGTTTTATGACGATCTCCTTTTACTATTATGTGATGCTATTTTTATTTTTGTCATAAATTTCCGGGCCAAATCTTTGTCACTTGGCACCTATGATGAAAATGAAGCTTTCGTCACGGATGACATACCATTTCGTGACGAAAGTGAGCGGCGTCACGAGCAAATCGTCACAGATTGCAACATTTCTAGTAGTGAAATCACCAAATCAAGGTCGATTCAAGGGAGTTCTTGGGGCAAAGTCACCAGCCAAAGAGGCACAAGATCCTCATATGTGACACCCAACAAGAATCCCACAAGAAATCACCGTCAAAACTTCGTCAAGAAAATCACAAGAAAGAGCTGCGAAAATCACCAAAGAGGATAACGGGAGAGACAACACAACGCCTTGAGGAACCATGTCGATCCATCTATACATACCATGAAGGTTCATACATGGTCTAGCTTGCCACATGATCATCCATCCCTCTCTCTAGATCTCTCATGAAGAACTCAAGCTAGTCCTAGAAAACTAGAGGAAAATAGAAAGAAAAATGGGAAAACAAATGAGCTAGGGTTCCAAAAGTTGGGCGCCATCCATCCCCTCAAGTGTTTATATGGAGGCACCCAAAAGACTAAACTACCCTTACTAGATAACTAGGGATACATGCCCCTCAAGGGCAAATTTGGAAGTCTTCGCATTTTCTCCATCGGATGGATGCCCGGCGACCACAACCTTGCTTAGCCTCGACGCAAGCCTTGCGATCCCGACGCGTGTCCTCCACTTCGAAGTTTCTAGACAACGGTGACCGGGCGGTCCGACCGCCCCCTAGACGGTTAGGACCGGCCCGGGCGGTCCGACCGCCCTCTCCGGGCGATTGAACCGGCCCGGGTGGCCACACCGCCTCGTCGAGTCTTCGGCCTCGGTTTTGTGGCTCAACCGAGTAACACAAGGTGGTTTTTACGGGTGAACCACCGTAAACCCCTCAAACTTGGTGTAGCCTCCGCCAATCGCCACTCATGACTCGGCTCCCACGTAGTCCCGCTTGACCTTGGTTTTGAGGCTCAACCAAGAAACCATCCACGACTTCGTCTTCTTGTTCTTGCCACCATGCGGCCCGCACTTGACTCCGCCGGCCACCGGGTCCCTTGAACCAATCCTACTTGTCTTCTCCACCCCCGGAGGTCTCACCAAAGCAATGACCTTTCATGCTTGTTCTTCACCTCGCACCAACAACGGTCAAGCCGCAACCGCGCACTCGCAACACACCGGGAAGGGACCATCCACCGATCCTCGAACCACACATCGTCCTTAAGAGTCGAAAGATAATGCAATGTAATGGAATGAGGAAAATGATTGATTGATTGATGTGGGGGGTGGACTC
The DNA here is from genome assembly GCA_947561735.1 of Cenchrus americanus. Classification (NCBI taxonomy): domain Eukaryota; kingdom Viridiplantae; phylum Streptophyta; class Magnoliopsida; order Poales; family Poaceae; genus Cenchrus; species Cenchrus americanus. The sequence continues at coordinate 143,736,247 of OX387240.1, forward strand.
CATGAATATATACACCGGGAAAAGGTGTTTAGGCACCCCTTCGAGATGGCATTTGGACAAGGCATTTGTAACTCCCTAATTACATCGCTAATGATTCACCTAATTACATAGTTATGCTAATTGATCACCGATCAATATTTCAGAAAAAGTTTAGGACATGATTTCCAAGTTACCCTTATTAAATAGTGTTGCGGGTATATTAAAGACACTAGAGTAAACCGGCTCGATTGGTTCTCGCATTCACTCATAAGGCGAGGGACCCGAGGTCTCGGCTTGAATCCCCAAGGTAATTTTCTTGCGCTAGACGGCAACACATGCCAATGACAAACTTGTCAAAGTACAACCGCCTCTATAGGATGACATCTTTTAGCAAAATCGCCCACTCACGCGAGAACAACATCTAAATCGTAAATGGAGGGACTATTTGTCATCTTGCGGACGGTACCTCTTCATTTGCTATTCTTCTCGTGGCACTTGTGTACATACATATTTGCCATTCTTATCCAAATGTAGTAACAATTTTGTCATTATCCCCGACGTGGCATGCCAAACACTCATGCCATCATTGTCCGGAACACAAAATGACAAAAATACCACTGCTATCTTCTTCTTCCCCCCCCCCCCCTCCATGTTTCTTCGTGACTCCTCGCCCTCGCCATGGCCATGGCTGCAATGAACCGAGTATACATTAGGACAACCCGACTCCTTGCACCCTCGAGATATTCCCTAGATTATTAGGTATCATGTACAAAAAATCATTACAACATAATATCATTTCCATACAATGAAATCGAGTACAAAGTAGAACATTTAAATCCGAATACAACTCAAGATACGATTTTAGTACAAGCCCCTTGGGCTAAACGACAAGTGAAACTCCCGTGTGATGGTAGCTAGGGCTTCTAGACTTCAACATCCATCTTCACTAGAGGCATCCTTGAGGGAAGCAACACAACCTTTTCTTCTTGGATTATTCAAGAATAGACTTACGCTCGAAGTCCAATCATGCACACTCGCAAACTATCCTCAAGGAATGGGATAGGTTCACGTCATCGTCCGTATGCAAGATTTAAGTGGCCTAGAACTAAAGGTTGTAAGGAATCGGATGCTCGTAGCCTAGGAGAGGGAGGGGGTGAACTAAGCAATCTTAAAACCTTATCCCAAGGCTTCACTATTTTTGCACAAAGATAACTCGGAACATACTATTTAGATGTGCAACTAAGGTTGTTCTAGTGTGAAACTCCCATCCCAAAACAAGGTTTGCAACCTATAGCCATTCCTAGCATGATACTACTTTAGGAAAGTAAAGGCAAACAAAGATTGCAATAGAGTAAATGCGGAAATGTAAAGGGGATGGGAGGAAGAAAACTCTTGACACGCGATTTATCTAGTGGTATCGGTAGGCATTAAGCCACCCCTAGTCCACGTTGTTGAAGCACTCACACAAGAGTATTGCTTCCCGGTCACCAAGTCTCTCCCAAGAGCACCACTTGACTCGCCACGAAGGCTAGCCACTTAGGCACTTGCCAAGCTCCCTTGGTCACCTTGATGCCGCCTCCACTAAGGAGCTTCTCCACCAAGGAAGGGGGTCTCCATGTCCCCCGCACAAAGTATCTTTGCCACTCCACACCAAGCCGGAGGGTCGATGACGAATGCCGGTGAGCCACTAAGGCCCCAAGGCTTCCGGTGAACCTTGTACAACTTGATTCACTCAAGAATCACCTCACAAGGTTGGCACAACCTTGCACTCACTCGGCTCTAAGCCAAGCCTAGCACTAAGCACATACATAAAGTATATGCAAGTCTAAGGATGAGCAATTAAGCACTTGGATGGATTGGATATGATCTTCTAGGTGTCTTGAACTCCTGTGCACTTCCACACAATCCACCCACCTCAAATGGGTGAGTGGAGGGGATATAAATAGCCCAAGGCACTCGGCTAGCCATTGTCTAATGGCTCTCTAAAAGTTGACCGTCGGATGAACCGACTCCTACTTTTCAGAGCATCGGTTCATCCGGTGCCCCTCCCACGTCACGTAGCCGTTGAGGTTTTTCGACGAAGCTCGCTCCGACGCTATGCACCGATGATGTGTCGGTTCATCCGGTGCCGAAGGACTTCTCGCCAAAACGTCTATGTATCTTTGCTTCGTGACCGTCGGATAGACCGACGCTATCTCGGACCCAAGGCGACGGTTCATCTAGTGCTACCGTCTTCGTTGCTCTTCTTCTACAATTCATCCGGCGCATCTAGAATATAAACCATCGGATCATCCGATGGTGTTAACTTCATTTCGGCTTCGCACGGTGTACCAAGTGCTCCGACGCTTGCACCGATGGTACCCTCGGTTCATCCGACGGTGTCTTTTTCCTTTTTTTTTCTCCGTCTTGACGGTGTATTTTGGTGCACCTAGCATGTTCATTACACTTTGGTTTGGATTTGATTATGGAACTAACCCGCCACTAGGCACACTAATCATATGACAAGTTCATCTTTGTGCATGCATTTGGAAGTGTTGTGTTTATGTAGGAAAACATGGACATAAAGGACGGATTTGCAACAAGTTCAAAGGAGCATTCATGGAGTCTTGTTCGTGTTCATGAGCTTGCCGAAATCACTTCCAATGGTGGCAAGGACCGAAGTGCTACGAGGAACACCCGGGGATTGAAGCGTAAAAGATCAAACTTCATGCAAAGAGAGCCTCCATCTTGATCGCGAGGATAACGGCGTCAAAATCATCCAAGTGGAGGGGGCAAAGTAGATAAGTGCATGAGGACCCACGGAGCAAAAAGGGCGACCGAACCGGCCGAAAGCGGGCTCGGGGCCGGCCGGCCCGGCGGGCGGCCCGGCCCACTTCGGGCACCGGTTCGGTCCCGTCTTCCTTGCCCTCGAAGGATCTTCGACCCTAAAACCCCGACGTGCCGCCAACACGAGAGGGAGGAGTTATTCGCACCAGAAGGCCATCCACAAGCTAGAGAGAGAGGAGGAGGATCTCCGGCTGGAGATTAACCGCCTCGAAGGGAGCACCCTCTTGTGGAGAAGGAGGAAGACACCGGCGGAAGGGAAACCATGATCAACAGTGCCATGATCAGCACCTTGATGGGGTAATCTTCTCATTCGTCCATGGGTTGTAATCGATCTTGAGATGTAATCGCACTTTGTCGGATTATCTACCTATCATCTTGTGTTGAATATACTTTAATGCTTAAGGTTCGCAACCATGCCGTAAAGGGAGTAAGGCCTCAATGCTTCCTTGGATCCATTCAATACGCCGTGGCCATCAAAGGTCTAGTCATGAATACCTTCGCGTAGTGACAGTACGAGAGGAGGGAAAGGGCGAAACCGTGGTCACAACCCCGATAGATTAGATTGGTTTTTCATGTCTTTAAGCGATTGCATGCTCTAGTATCGTAGACCCGTGGGCGAGTGTCTTCTATCTTGATCGTTTATCATTCTCTCTAGCGTAGTTTAGTTGTTTTCTAGTATAATAGTAGTTAGGGTTTTAGTAGCTAGTGTGTCGTTGTTGATCGAACGCTTGTAATCCCCTTGCTCCGCGGATTGACAAGAACCTTGGGAATCCCGTGGTGAAAAAGGTGTGGGGTCCGTACGCTTGCGGATCGTAGAGGGATACGTCTTTTATCCGTCAACAAGCCCCTTTTTCTCGGCGCCGTTGCCGGGGAGCAAGTTAGTTTACATCGTTTGATTTGCATCTAACTTAGTTTTATATTTTAGTTTATCTTTTATTTGCTATATCTAACATATATTATCGAAAAACACTTGTTTCTTTTTTGTTTTTGTTTTTATCTTATTGTCTAGACGGAGTTCGTTAATCAACCCGTGGAAGAACCGGAGAAATCATTAAGGGATTACGCCGGCCCTCGATGTGAAGACATAAAAGTACAAGAGTCGGATTCGAAGCTCGAAGCGACCAAGTATGAAATTAAATCCAAGATCATCAAGATGGTGGCGGAAAACCCATTTGAAGGGATGGTTACGCAGAACCCATATAGACACATAAGGGATTTCGCGACAATATGCAACACGGTGCGTCAAGAAGGAGTTCCCGATGAATGGTTCAAATGGAATCTCTTTCCCTACTCACTTGCCGGCAAAGCAAAGACATGGTATTCGGTTGCGTCCTTTGAAGTTGAAGGCAATTGGAACAAGTTGACAAAGAAGTTTTGCGAGAAGTTCTTTCCAATTAGCAAGGTTCAACATCTAAGGAGGCAAGTGATCACTTTCATGCAAGGAGAAGAGGAAGGGATAGACCAAGCCTGGGATAGGTTTAATGAATTAATCGAACAAGAACCAAAACTCGGCTTCACCGGTGACGTACTCTTGCATACATTTTTCTTTTCCCTAACCCCTAGTTGCATGCGACACGTCGAGATGTGTGCAGGTGGGGATCTCATGGAGAAAACACTCACGGAAGCTGCCCAACTTTTACAAAAAATTAGTAAAGCGGCTGCCATGCGAAGAGATTGGGAAACAAGACTTGTGGAAGAGCCGGAATTCAATTCAAGGAAGAAAAAGCTTGCTGATTTTTCTAAAGAGGCAACCCCGGAAGTCGCAAAAGAGGAGCCAATCATGGAAAAGCCTGAACAAGAACACATCAAGTCAAGAACTACACCAAACGTCGACTTCGCCGCACCAAATGAGACGAACAAGAGAAGCATGTCAAGCGCGAAGCCACTAAGGGAGTTCGAGCCAATGGATTGGGTTCCTATTGATTACGGAGAAGTATTCGACAAGAGAAGACCGTTCCCTAATCAAAAGGGGATGGCGAGAGCATTGGAAGTGGATTTCCCACCGGAGAAGAAAGCTGAAAATTCATACGACCTCGAAACCACCGGTGAGATTTTTGAAAAGCTCTTTGGAGATGACGTGGTGGATCCGGAACATATTGCCGAGGTGAAGAGAATCATGGGGATCAAGCCCGAAGCATCACCATATGCTCGCCTTGCTGAAATTTATTCGATCGGATCCGAAGAAGAAGAGAAGATGACGCCGCACTTGAGTTGCGAGATCAACGGAGTTCAATGCAAAGCTTTATGCGACATCGGAGCCCAAGTAAGTGTTCTATCTTCTAAAATTTACGATAAAGTTCAATACCACAACCTAGACTTAGCTCCAACATCAACGAAATTAATTATGGGAGATGGTAGAACTATCAAACCTCTAGGTATTGCTTGCAACATGAAAGTAAAAATTTCTAGAAACTATATACCAACCGATTTCTTTGTTATTGATGCTTAGCATGGTAATTCTGATCATATAATCTTAGGTAGGCCTTTTCTTAAGTTGGTTGATGCCGTGTTAGATGCCGGAGAAGGCAAAGTAACAATGAACCTTAATGGAACAAAGTACACATATAACTTTCTTCGTGCTTCTAAACACCTTACACCTTTTCCTCCCGACGATGAAGAAGTAGAAGAGATAGATAGTCTTTGTTTTGTTGAAACCCTTAGAGACCCGCTGCAAAGAGCGATGGAAAATCAAATTAGTAATCAACAAGATGAAGAACTAGAGGAAGCAACAAAAGGCTTAGAGCCGCATGACGGTAGTGTGGAGGAAGAGAAATGCGAAGACATAGGAGAAATCAAACCCGAGGAGCCACAAGTGCCCGAAGTAGACCTTAAACCTTTGCCCAAGGGATTAAAATATGAATTTTTGGGCCCAGACAAAACTTATCCAGTCATTGTGAGCGACGAGTTGAGCCCCGAAGAAAATGAAGCGTTGCTGATTTTATTAAAAAACATAGGAAGGTGATTGGATATTCAATTAATGATCTCAAAGGTATTAGCCCGACCTTTTGCACTCATCGTATACCAATGGAAGACCAATGTAAACCTGTAGTGGACCACCAAAGGAGGCTAACCCATGCCATGCGAGAGGTAGTAAAGAAAGAGGTTATCAAGTTACTTGACGCCGGAATCATCTATCCGGTTCCGCATAGCGAATGGGTGAGCCGTACATTATGTACCGAAGAAAGGAGGTTTGACCGTGGTGAAGAATGAGAAGAACGAGTTGATACCACAAAGAACCGTGACCGGGTGGCGGATGTGTATCGATTACCGTAAGCTTAACAAAGCGACGAAGAAAGATCACTTCCCCCTACCGTTCATAGACGAGATGCTCGAGAGGTTAGCAAACCACGCTTATTTTTGCTTTCTCGACGGATACTCGGGGTTCATGCAAATTCCCATTCACCGGAAGATCAACATAAGACAACGTTTACGTGTCCTTACGGAACGTTTGCATATAGGAGGATGCCCTTCGGCCTATGCAACGCTCCGGCCTCTTTTCAACGTTGCATGATGGCCGTGTTCTCGGAATTCATCGAAGAAATTGTTGAAGTGTTTATGGATGATTTTTCCGTTTACGGGAAGACGTTCATGGATTGCTTAGCAAACTTAGAAAAGGTCCTTACAAGGTGTGCGGAGGTAGATTTGGTTTTAAATTGGGAAAAGTGCCACTTCATGGTTAAGCAAGGCATAGTGCTCGGACATGTTATATCCGAGAGAGGAATTGAAGTGGACAAGGCTAAGGTAGAGACGGTTGAGCAACTCCCACCTCCTACGGATATTAAGTCCTTAAGGAGCTTTCCGGGCTATGCCGGATTCTATAGAAGATTTATAAAGGACTTCTCGAAGATCACTAAGCCTTTAACGCACCTTCTTCAAAAGGATGTGGCTTTCGACTTTGATGAGAAGTGTCTAGCGGCATCCGGACCTTGAAAAATGCATTGGTGAGTGCTCCCATCATCCAACCTCCGGATTGGAGCCAACCTTTCGAGATCATGTGTGACGCAAGTGACTACGCCGTAGGCGCGGTCTTGGGACAAAGAAAGGAAGGCCGAGTTCACGCCGTTTACTACGCTAGCAAAACTCTTAGTGGGGCACAATTAAATTACGCCACTACGGAAAAAGAGTTGCTAGCGGTGGTATTCGCTTTCGAAAAATTCAGATCTTACATCGTGAACTCGAAAGTCATTGTTTACACCGATCACGCAGCCATCAAGTATCTCTTGGCTAAGAAGGAAGCTAAACCACGTTTGATTCGTTGGATCCTTCTTCTCCAAGAGTTCGATGTTGAAATTCGTGATAAAAAGGGGGGTGGAAAATGTTGTGGCCGATCATTTGTCTAGGATGAATCGTGGACAAGATGACAAAGAGCCCATAGAAGATAAGATGAGAGATGACCACCTCTATAGAGTGCTTGATAAAGATACTTGGATGATCGACATCATTCGAGCAATTCGAAAGACGCCCCTCGATCATCTCGATAAAAACACTCAAAGGAAGATAATCTCCGAAAGTAAGAAATATTTTTGGGATGCACCATACCTCTTCAAACTTGGCAATGATGGAGTGATGAGAAGATGTGTGCCAAGAGAAGAGAGGGTTGAGATTCGAGGAAGTGCCACTCGGCGGGAGTACGGTGGACACTATAGCCATTTTCGAACCGAAGCCAAAGTATGGTCGAGTGGATTCTATTGGCTGGAGATGCATGAAGATACTAAAAGATATGTTGCGTCATGCCCCGAATGCCAAAGAACCGGAAACATCTCTCAAAGAAATTCTATGCCTTTGAAATACAACTTGCAAATCGACATATTCGATGTATGGGGCATAGACTTCATGGGGCCTTTTAAAAACTCATTTGGATTCGAGTATATCCTTGTTATGGTTGATTATGTATCCAAGTGGGTAGAGGCTATACCATGTCGTAAAGCTTCCACGGAGGAGTCCATCACTATGATCAAGAACGTGATTTTTCCCCGTTTCGGTACACCGAGAATCTTGATAAGTGATGGAGGAACTCATTTCACCGGGAAGAACTTCAAAAGGTGCTTGTCCAAGTTGGGAATTGAGCATAGGGTCTCCACGGCCTATCACCCACAAACCAACGGACAAGCGGAGACGTCAAATAGGCAATTAAAAAGCATACTCAACAAGACCATAGAGAAGGGAGGCAAGGATTGGTCAAAGAAATTAGACGGAGCTTTATGGGCTTATCGAACGGCGTTTAAAACACCGATAGGTATGACCCCGTATCAATTCGTCTATGGAAAAGCTTGCCACCTTCCGGTTGAGTTAGAACATAAAGCCTATTGGGCGATTAAAGAAATGAACCTTGATCTCGATGCCGCGGTGGTGAAACGAAGAATTCAAATAAGCGAGCTAGAGGAGTTGAGGTTGAAAGCATATGAAAACGCAAGCATATACAAGGAGAGAATCAAAAGGTGGTATGATAAAAGATTGAAGAAAAAAGAATTCAAAGAAGGAGATAAGGTCCTCCTCTACAATTCGAGGTTTAAAACCTTCGGAAAGGGGAAATTGCAAAGCAAGTGGGATGGACCTTATGTTGTGCATTCGGTGTTCTCCAACGGAGCGGTAACCATTATGGATATAAACGGCGATCAATTTGTGGTGAATGGACAGCGGCTTAAGGTTTACTACGAACCCGATGTCGTGCCCATTCATCATGTTGACGTCTTTACCATGGAGGAAGAGCCCGAACGTCCCGCCTAGGACGAAAAACAAGGCATCAACTCTCGTAAATAATTTTTCTTTTAGCTTTTCGGGAGTTTTTCGCGAAGATTAACCGGGCCAACTTTTTCCCATGGGCTGAGGAAGAAAAAAATAGGGCGGTGTGCAAAAAACCGGACCGGCCCGCCCCCGAGGCGGGGTGGGCCGGGCCGGCCCGGCGGATCGGCCCGGGGGTGGCCCGACGCCCGATGACCCCGAATTTCGCCCGAATTGCTCCTTTTTGACTTCCTTTTTTGGTCGGAAAATTTTAAGGGAAGTGTAAAAAAGGAAAATAAGGTTCCCAGGGCTTTTCTCTTAGGACTATATATTTGGCCGAATTGGGAGCTCGAGAATCAAACCTTTCAAGCAATGTGTTGCACCCTTGTAGCGACCATTGAGCCTCAAAAAAGTTTAGAGTTGAAGCTAGAAGCCAAGAAGCCATCGATGGAGGAGGCGATGCGATGCGAGGTCAAGCTACCCGTCAAGAGGACCGCACGTATCCGTTGCGGAGGACGTGTCCCGACCGGAGCTCTTGCATCTCGCAACCCCGTCAAAGGAGAGAAGGTCCCTACACCCGTTCGAAGGTCGGCACGCCTCCAAGGCATCAAGCGCAAGGATTACAAGGAGGTGTCGTCGGAGCCTAAGGATTATGGGGATAGCGACTACTCCGACGATCGTAGCCCGAGCTCGTGGGCGGCCGCCGGTAGAGATGATGATGATTGGGGTGAGCAACCCTATGAAAGGACTCCCGAAGGCCCCAATGGCAACGGCAACGGCGGTGGTGAAGGCAACAACAATGGAGGTGGCGACGACGGTGGTGACAACGGTGGAGACTATGGCGACGATGACCCCTTCGGACTGCATCCGGTGTGTTGTCGATTTTGCCGTCAGTCCATCGCGGATCTCTACATGTCGGCCGACGAATGTCTCCAAGCCATGGAAGCGATGAAGCAGCGTATGGAGGACTTGGAGCGCGTAGTTGAAGATGACTACAAGTTCCTTAACCGCAACGTGCGCAAACTTTTTGGCATGGTTGGAAACATGAGAGGCAAGTGGTGCAAAACTTGCTCGAAGTACCACTAGATCTAGTTTTTCCCCTTAGGATTTTTGTAAGATACGACGAGGACGTCGTATGTTTTAAGTGTGGGGGAGAGCTAGCTCGCTAGCCTTAGCTTTTGAACTTCAAGTTTATGTTCGGTTTAATCTTCGTGTGAGAGTCTTAGTGTTTTAATGAGTCTTTAGCTTTCGAGTCCGTTTTTAAAATTTTCGCAAGTGTCTTAAATTAGTGTTGAGTCAAGAAAACCAAATAAAAAGTGTCTTTATATATATCTTTGTGTTTTATGTATTGTTTATCTTTATTTACTTGTTTGTTTAATCTTCGATTCTTGATATATGAACACAAGTATGTGGTTTGAAAAACGTTTATCGTGGTGCTTAGTGGAATCGCTACTACTTAAAGTACCCATACCGCACTTCGATCTTGAGCTTCACATGTTAGTTGTGCTATGTTCGATGCTAAAAATTGGAGGATTTCAGTTCTGAAAATTATTTTAAAACCCTTGTAATAAAGGTTAGCAAAACCTCTTTTTCCAAGTTGAGAGTCAGGAAAAATTCCTATCCAAAGCCAAGTTTATTTTTTTCGCTCCACCATAAGTGTGATTAGCACGATGAGTTAGGCTAGGACCCTTCTCTCTTGGTGAGTTTTAATTTCGAGCAATGATCATGTCCTTGTGCTTATCTTTTGTTGCTAGCCTCGTCATATATTCAGTCCATGACTTTCACAACGGAAGTCATGAATATCACTGGATTCCATACCCAACCCTATACATCTCTTTTGTACATCGTATTCCTTGAACACAACCTATTTTCAAAGTTTCGTCTCGTCTCTAGCATGATTTAATTAAAAATTTCAGATTGTATGCGTGCGAGGAAAGAGAGAATTGAAAGCTTTGAAAAAGTTGTCAAGAGAGAGAAAAATAAAGAGAAAAAGTATGTGTATGGAAAAGAAAGAAAGAAAGAAAGAAAAATCATATGTGAATGAAAGAAGAAAAAGAAAAAGAGAGAAAGATGAGTTAGCAATGAAGATATGAGAGGGATGGATCAAGTGAAAGAAAAGAAAAATAATAAAGTGTAAGGAAGGATGTCACGTTGATTGTGAGACGAAACTTTTACTCTATTTCCAACCATGTGCAATCCGACAACGAGGACATCATCGGTGCCTTGTAGTCACAATTTTCTTTTGCCCTTGCACATGTCTACCATTCTAAATCTTCTCATCCTTGATATCCCTACATATGGTTAATTCTCATGATCATTGGCTTTGAAAGGTAGACAACCATTAGAGGAAGTTCTTAGTTTGACAATACTTGTGTTGATTACGCTAGCCCTACCTATAGCTCCACTTTTACACGATATATGAGAGATTAATGGGAGGTGAGAGTTTTATAAAATTTGGTTAGGATAGCCACATCATATGAGTGACTTGAGAGAGCTTGGAGAAAGGTTTTTGTCTAATACTTGTTGCAGGAATTTTTTGTTTTGAAAACCATAAAAAACCCTCCGATGGAAGCAAAGGAGTAAGCATGGCTGAAATTGAAGACTTTGAGTGAAGAGTTTGAGTTGTGGGGTAAATCTTGACGTGGTAAAAATTCTAAACGCCCATGTTTATGTTGGATTATCATTACTTTGTGTTTATGTATTAAAGATGAAGGGATTGACTAACTTGTGAGGAAGGATAAGTGATACACGATTACACTCCTTGGACGAAATTCTTTTACTAGTACTTGCTCGAGGACGAGCAAGAGCTAAGTGTGGGGGAGATGTTGACGGTGTATTTTGGTGCACCTAGCATGTTCATTACACTTTGGTTTGGATTTGATTATGGAACTAACCCGCCACTAGGCACACTAATCATATGACAAGTTCATCTTTGTGCATGCATTTGGAAGTGTTGTGTTTATGTAGGAAAACATGGACATAAAGGACGGATTTGCAACAAGTTCAAAGGAGCATTCATGGAGTCTTGTTCGTGTTCATGAGCTTGCTGAAATCACTTCCAATGGTGGCAAGGACCGAAGTGCTACGAGGAACACCCCCGGGGATTGAAGCGTAAAAGATCAAACTTCATGCAAAGAGAGCCTCCATCTTGATCGCGAGGATAACAACGTCAAAATCATCCAAGTGGAGGGGGCAAAGTAGATAAGTGCACGAGGACCCACGGAGCAAAAAGGGCGACCGAACCGGGCCGAACCGGGCTCGGGCCGGCCGGCCCGGCGGGCCGGCCCAGCCCACTTCGGGCACCGGTTCGGTCCCGTCTTCCTTGCCCTCGAAGGATCTTCGACCCTAAAACCCCCGACGCGCCGCCAACACAGAGGGAGGAGTTATTCGCACCAGAAGGCCATCCACAAGCTAGAGAGAGAGGAGGAGGATCTCCGGCTGGAGATTAACCGCCTCGAAGGGAGCACCCACTTGTGGAGAAGGAGGAAGACACCGGCGGAAGGGAAACCATGATCAACGGTGCCATGATCAGCACCTTGATGGGGTAATCTTCTCATTCGTCCATGGGTTGTAATCGATCTTGAGATGTAATCGCACTTTGTCGGATTATCTACCTATCATCTTGTGTTGAATATACTTTAATGCTTAAGGTTCGCAACCATGCCGTAAAGGGAGTAAGGCCTCAATGCTTCCTTGGATCCATTCAATACGCCGTGGCCATCAAAGGTCTAGTCATGAATACCTTCACGTAGTGACAAGACGAGAGGAGGGAAAGGGCGAAACCGTGGTCACAACCCCGATAGATTAGATTGGTTTTTCATGTCTTTAAGCGATTGCATGCTCTAGTATCGTAGACCCGTGGGCGAGTGTCTTCTATCTTGATCGTTTATCATTCTCTCTAGCGTAGTTTAGTTGTTTTCTAGTATAATAGTAGTTAGGGTTATAGTAGCTAGTGTGTCGTTGTTGATCGAACGCTTGTAATCCCCTTGCTCCGCGGATTGACAAGAACCTTGGGAATCCCGTGGTGAAAAAGGTGTGGGGTCCGTACGCTTGCGGATCGTAGAGGGATACGTCTTTTATCCGTCAACACTCCGCGTCTTCAACTTGGATCTTTGCTTCAACTTAACATACTTAACATAATTAACATGCCTTTACTTATAGCCTTAAGATATATACTAAGTCCTCAATTTTGCTATAAGTAACCTAACATGTCCATAGTATGTTAACTTGTGGTGTGACAAGTTAGCTTGGGTATGGTATTTTACATGTGGTAACATCCATGGGACCTAGGAATGCCTACAAAGACAAGCTAGACAATGTGGTTAGTCCCATTACTTGTGTTAGCATGAATCACCAAAATTAACTCGAACAAATTGCAAATGGGGCCATGTTCGCTACAAAGGTATAAAAGGTAGATACGGAGTAGGCATGGGTTTTCATATGCAGCAATAGCAAATCATAAAGAATAAATCTTCATATACCACCTGTCAATGGATCTACACTTTGTAGAGCGTTTACACCTGTACCTAACTCGGGATGGCACCCGTGGTTATCGGCCCACCAAGCCCACCCAAACGGACAAACACCCGGGAGTTACGATACCACCCTACATTCCGGCTCGGTTGCAATCAACCGAAGCGGACCGCCCCGAAACTATGAACATACCCCCATGTGGCCACATGGGGAATGCTCAAAGTGTGAGAAAGGTCCAAACCTATCCCCCTTTCACCGATACCCTCTATCCTACTAGCGGGTATTGCATCGCACTTGCGAGGATTCAACTCGGCCCTATCCGCATTATCGGTGAGGCGGTGTATACAAATAATGATGGCAACGAGCAGCAAATATCCGCAAACCCGCGAATGTTAAACACGACGGGTGTAACCCCGTACCCGCGAGCGTAGGCGTGGGCATGCCCTTGAACCCGGTGGATATTAGCTTGCGAGCATGGAAAAATGGTATCCACACCCGTGAATCCGCCATACCCACTCCAATATACCGAAATGTAACACCAATATCCAATACCATATATATTAGGGTTTCACTCAACAACAACAGCTCGCCCACAACTCTAAAAAAAGAAAATAGATGCCCGCACACCCACTTCGACTCCCTCCCGGTCTCCACGACCCCAACCCAAAGACCGCCGGGACCTCGACACTCGCCAACCTTCTCGTTGTTCGTCCGTCCGCCGCCGGTCAACACCTCATCCAACGCCGGCGCCCACCCCTATCCCTCCATTCCTCACCACCTAGACCACCGAGTAGGTGTCATCACCCCGCCAAAGACATCAAGGAGCCACGGCTTCCCTTAGATCCGGGAGCTCCTCGGCCCGCCGGCGTCCTCCTCACCCGTCCCGCGCGACCATGGACCTGGTCTAGCCGCCCCGCCGTGAAATCGTCCTCAACTACTCCCCATCTAGCCGGGGCACGGGCATGCCCGCGGGCATGCGTTGCCCGCGGATAGTGGGCACGGGCACGAGATGGCGCCCGTCACGGGTGGAGGGCGCGGGCGCGGGCAAAGAGTTTTCCTCGCGGGCGCGGGCGTGTGATGGCTATATCCGATACCCTCTATCATACTAGCAGGTATTGTATCGCACTTGCCGGTTTCAACTCGGCCCTATCCTTATCCACACTATCGGTGAAGTGGTGTATACGATAAGTCCTATGAAAAAGGTGTACCCACTTGTTGATGGTGTATATTTGTAGTAAACTTCAAGTGAACTTGCAAGCGGACAAATCCTCCGTCATAGTCAAGCGACCCTTCTTCCCTCAAGTGTGAACCCAAGGTATCGAATCGGTGGAACAATGCGCGATGCAAGAATCAATCTAATAAAGAAGAGAACTTTGATCTTCGAAAGGAGAATCCTATGCATCTAATCTAAAGAACACCATGAAAACGAATCTAATCTATGAAAACCGGAGGTAGCAAGAGATAGAGGGGGTAGATAAACCAATCTAGAGAGATTGGATCAAGCCTTCGTTGAAGTTCTGAGCAAAGGAGAAGTAAACAAGTTCAATCTCATAAAAAGCTTCTTTAAATCACGGTTTCCCGTCCGACTCCGAAAACGCCCGCCTTTTGGAGCCACCGCTCTGTCACAACGCACCCCTATTCGTGCGGGTTAGTCTAGGGCGAGTCCAAAGACAAGTTGAAATATCATGGAAGGTCAGGCATGCACCTCTAGCCACCAAGGCTACAAGAAGACCCTCGATGATCTATCTCGAGAATAGATTTTAAGATACGAAAAGCCGATTGAAATCAAAGATGTAGGAGAAACACTCGATCGCTAGAGATAGGATTGCATCTTGATAATTCAACATTACATGATACATGAATCAAGATCACCACCGGTATTCTACCTTGATCCTGCTTCTAGCTCCGGGAACTCTGACGTGGTCTTCCTTGCAAGGTTCCCATGCCGGCTAGGGAGATCCTAGTCAACTAGCTCGATCGTCTCCTCTCGATCTTCTAGAGTCTTCTCTCGATCGTTGGAAGGTTCCCATGCCGGGGTCGGTTCCCGAGTCTTCTAGAGTCTTCTCGATCTACATGTGGGCCCTTGTCGTTGGTTTCTCTTCGGATTGGATGAAGCTCCTTGTCCCGCAAGATTCGGCAGTTTTCGACTAGGTCCTCGAGTTTTTCATCTTCTCGGGTTTGATTCCCGGGCTTCTTGGCGTCACGTTTACTTCATTGCTTGACTTGTACCAGGTTTCAAGGTCTTATCATGAGGTGCTTGATGAACTTATCACGGAAGTCTTGCTTTCAACACTAAAATCATGCATAAACACTAAACTCCAAAACCGACATGCACAAACGAACTTGTTATACAAAGGGGGTTAGTACCAATAGATAAGACATAAAATTCTTGCCAACACCGAAGTTAAACTCATGGCTAGGTTGACATAATTTCACCATCAACATCTCCCCCATGCTTAAACCTTGCTCGTCCTCGAGTAAGCCTTCGATGGATATCATCGTTGTCCTTCATTGTTTAAACCTTGCACTTGATCGTACACAAGAAAACATAATGCTCTCAAAAATTTAATTCGTTAAAGTTTCATAATGTACATTCCTTCATCCCTACGGAGGGTAGATTATTAATTAAGCTTATCCCACAAGTATTAACATGCTCCAAAAATTCAAATAGATCTCGTAAATTTTGAAATAAAGAATGAGATGAAAAAGTGCTAAACCAAGTTCACAAATTTAAATCATCTTGCATCTTGCTCATGAACTCTCATCTCATCTTGTCTCACAAGCCTATTTATTCTACTCCTTTCCCTCCCATAACATATATATAAGTGGTAGGCTTTATATGGAGCTTTTTGGGAAAGTTTAGTCCTACCAAGATATTATAAATGAGATGTTGTCAAAACAAGACAAGCTTCTTATGGTCTTACCGATACTCGTCAAAAAGGTCATTGGAAAAATAATGTTATATAAAGGAGGGGCGAGAGAAAAATACACACACTTGAGATCGGTGGACATGTGCAAATGGCAAAGAGTGATCCCGAGGCACAAAGGAAGTCCTCGGTATCGGATTGCACATGGTTGGAAAAATGGGTTTGGATCTTTTTTGTAATCTAGAAACCTTGAAATTCCTAATGCACTTTAGAGAACCGGTGAGCATACTTTATTTTTTTTCACATACTCACTTTTTTTTCTTTTTTCTCATACATACATATACATATATATAAATATTCTTATTTTTTTCTTTCTCTTTTTTCTTTCTTTCTCTTTTTCATTTTTAATTTTTATTTTTTTTATTTGCTCCCCTTTGAACTCTAAAATTGCATTGTACATACCTCCTCCCCCATGCTTAGACGTTTGCTCGTCCTCGGGCAAAGAGGTGATAGAGATAAGGTAGGTACCCGAAATATTTTTCCTTTGGAGAGATACTTGAAATCTCCAATCTTGGCACCATCTTGCAATCTTCCTTGAGTTGATGATCCATACTCAACGATAGGTTGTGGTCAAGGAGGTAATCACAAAAGATGATATTTGGTTTTAAGGGTGGATGTCCGGCGAGGTTTGTGAGATCCCCGATGTGGGGATACACAATGCATGGATAAAAGGCTAGCAATAAGATAGATACGCAAAAACGGAATGACCAGCTTCTTAGTCTCGGGCCGGAGAATAAATCTTGTACACTAAGGTTTATGCACTCAAATATTTATAAGGCTCGGATAGGTAGAGCAACACACAAGTGATATTTATGACAAGGTTAGCATTACTTTTAGGAATAAAAATCATCTTTAATTCATCTAAAACTCGGAGAGCACATAAAAAACTATGGGTCTTTATTTTTATCATAACCTCCGCTAAAGATTAAGCTAGCATTTAGATAATTTCAGATTTGCATTTTAAGAGAGCATTAGCTTAATCATGCATAAAACAAATACAAAGATAAACAACGCGGCAATTATAATCATAAGCATAAATTTTGTAACTTTACCAAAGGTAAAAACAAGGTGGTGACTTTATTCATGATGAAAACAAACTCACACATATGCTGGAAATTTAAATAAAAACTGAAAACACTACGCATACATAAGCAAACACAAGCTGAAAATTAAAGAAAATGGGAAAAGAAAAGAAAACTAAAGCTCCTCCTTCGTGAATCATCTGCTGGTGGTTGGTATTTATAATCTTAGTGATTGTACCCTTGCTCATAATAGGATTGGACATCCCCTCTTACAAATTGATCCGGCGGTGCTAGGTAAAGGCGCCCAAGCTCATAGGCAATGTTTGCATTGCCTTCACCTAATTGAGCCTCATTTGATTGGATGGCTGTAATATTTTGCATGTTCCTTGTAGCATATCCTCCAATTATAGCCACACTTTGTTGTGGTTGAGAAAATTGTGCATAGGGCTCTGCAAAGGTTACGTTGGGCACCACATAATTCTGTGGGGGCATGGCTGCACCACTCCCGCATGCTTGCATTAGTGTCCCAACGTAGTAACTTGGCGGAATAGATGGCCAACATGGAGAGGTAACACCCCAAACCAATATCTCCCGATCCCGATCTTTGCTTCACAACACTATCGGATGATCATGAGGTAGGAGGGGTCTATTGGTCGCCCGGCAATTAAAGTTGAGTAAAGCCAATTGAACTCCGTGTCAGTCACCTTTGTTTCCCTCATTATCCCCAAAATCCTTTTACACATCCATGAGTGAAACACTTGGATGATAGGGTTTGGATAGAATTTCTTTGTTGGTGGGCTTCACCCGAGATCAAATTCCAAAACCCATCCAACATGCCTTCCCGTACGTCTACTTTCTGCGGGGCTCCCTTTTGGAAACCAAGTAGCTCCCTAATATGCTAATAGGGAACCACTTTCTCGAATTCCCTCCAACCGAAATGAGAGACTCAAGCACCCCCTCATCAAGGATAGGCGCCATGGTCATTAGAATTTCCAAGGAAAATTCCTTGTGGGTATTTGCCCACACCCCATTGGAGAAGCTGCACCCATCCTAGGTCCTTAACGTATAATAAATGTCTGTGCCAAAACCCAATGAGTTGAGAGCTTGATCGTCGAAGTCGACGTTCGCCACAAGCCTCTTCTCAAGGTGAGTGAGTTTCTTCTTCTCCTCCTCCTCCGACATGATGATGAAGCCATATGCGGAGTACCGTGGAGTGTATGGAGGTGGAGGGGATGATCGTGTCGATCGACGAGGTGAGACGGGTGGCTCCTCCGTACACCCTTGAGGTTCTGTGAACCTCATGTACCAGCTACTTGTGGCCCTCATGCCACCGAGGAGGAGAGTGTCGTTCCTCCTCGGAGGTGCCGTGTCCTCCTCCATGCTCCGAGGAGACTCGGAAACCGAGTGCCTCCTCGAAGACGTCATCAAAGATGGCTTGGACGATGACAACCCCTTCTTGGTGAAGAGACTTGTGGTTTTCTTCCACATGATTGCAGCACTCTTCCCTCTAACATAATCCCGGGGTTTTAACCGGTAACAAGGCACACAAAAATTATTTTTGAGTATGGAGTTTGAGTGGATTAAGGGTGTGATTTGTTGGGCAAAACAAACTTGGGGAGGATGGCTAAGTCTAAGGTGGTTCCGAACTTCAAATTCGAGCACATAAACAACGAGTTGGGAGAGTTGCTTGCTCGCCAAAGAAGAGCACCGGGGGGTGCTTATATAGGGGAGGTCGGTCGGCCTGGGCCGACCGGCCTGGGTGGCCTCTTGCCCTTCCCGGCTCGGTTTTCCTCCAGCATGATCATCTTCACTTTGTGACTTTTGTGCCCGTGTGCTCCACAAGTTGCACCGCCCAAAATCTCTCATTCACTCCTTTGCTTGCATTATTGGTCCTTCCACTTGATGTCTTTGCTTTGAGTCATATCCATGCTCATTTGCTTCACATGCCCCCATGAATTTTCTGCAAAACAAGGCTTGCTGCCCACCCATGCTTGTCCTTTACGTGTGGCTTTGATGAAAGTTGTTGGAAGAGCATCCCGTGATGCATCATGGTGCATGCATGATTTGCTTAACTAGACTCGCCTCCCTCTAAGCATCTTTTAAGGCTAAGCACTCCTCTAATTTCGAAAATTAAAAATAAATTTAGAGCTATGGATGAGCTCAAGCATAAATTTAGAGAAGTTTTTAAAGCATTAAAAACAATATGTAAGTCGAAAATATTTTCCGACTACATTTATGTTGGTCTCACGGTATTGTTTGCCTTCATTAGTTGAGAGCAAACTTTCCCGGTTTGATATGGGGGCATAGGTTTAGGTTCTAATTTTGGCTAAATGAGAGAGATTTTGAATGAAACAAAATTAAATGAGGCTTAGAAAAATTCTAATCTTAGAGAAACCAAGATATGGATTTTTAAACCAACCAAAAGTTAAGTTTCTAGGTTCACTCGTGTCCTACCACGTGCTGAAATTTAAATAAAATCTAGGTACAAGTCGTGGCTCTACTCGTGTGTTTTTGCATGTAAAACATGTCAACCATAACGTCATAAAGAGGACGAAAGGTTGAGATAGGTTCTGGATTTATTTTGTTTTGGTTTCTTCAAAAGAAGCAAACAACACATAAGATGGTTCATGTAAAGGGTTTATAATCCAAGCAAAATATTCAACCAAGAATTATGTCCCTAATATTCTTCAACCACTCTAAGTCAAATGTCTTGCGTAGTAAATTTCAAAACTAACTTACTTGAAAAGACTCGTAAAATCTTGAATCGGGTTGTCCTCCCGGTAGCTTATTCTTGACTCGACGAAGCGGGTTGCCTCCCGCCTAGCGCTTCGTTTATTGTCCATGGCTAGACTTCTTTGCTTAATTACTTCGGATCAACGCTCTTTGCGGGCGTTACAATCTTGGGTACCCACTTCCGCACCATGTCGGGTACGGGCTTATTCTCCGGCTTAGTCATCTTTTTGGTCTTCACGGGCGGCTTTTGTTCCTTTGTGTTGACGGATGCAATAACTTTTTTGATTTTCTTCTCTTCCTTCTTCTTCGGCTCTTCCTTCTTCTTCAGCTCTTCTTTCTTCCTTGGTTATTCCTTAATAACGCGACAATAAGGTGGAACATATTTAACATCAATCATATTGCATACCTCGAGGCGTGGTCGAAACTTGAAGGAACTCCTCTCGCCGTTAATGTCGAAGTTGATCTCTCCTTTGCCAACATCAATAGTAGCTCCCACGGTCTTGAGGAAAGGCCTCCCAACGATAAGTGGTGGCGTCTCCCTCTCTCCCATCTCGAGTACCACGAAGTCGATGGGGATGAAGTGGTGTCCGACCTTCACGGGCACATCTTCGGCGATGCCCAAGGGATAGCGAATGGAGTTATCACCCAACTCCAAGCACATACCCGTATGCTCCAATCGAAGGAGTAGCTTCTTGAACACATCTCTTGGCATGATGCTCACACTTGCTCCAAGGTCGCATAATGCCTTCTCAAACTCGAATGAACCGATGGAACATGGGATTGTTGGGCATCCGGGGTCTTTTTGCTTCACTAGTCCATTTGCAATAGCGGCACTACATTGCTCGGACATCTTGACATGATCTACCCCGAGTGTTGCTATCTCATATTTATTTCCAAGGATCTCTTTGAAGTAACGAGAATATGTAGGAACTTGAAGGGAATCCAATAACGGCATGTTCATGCTTAGTCTACGCACAACCTCCACAAACTTCTCAAAGTGGTTATCAAGTTTACCTCGGAAGTAGTGTGACTTGAGTTGCGGTATCTTCGTGTCTTCACCCGGCATCTCAAACTCGAGCTCTACGGTAACGACTCCGTAACTTCCTCCTTAGCGAATTCCTCCGTCTCGGCGGATGGTTTAGGCTTCCTTGCTCCCGCGGAACGTTCCGGATCTTCGGTCTCCTTCCCAGAACAAGTTTGAATAGCCTTCACCGTTTCGGGACCTTTAGGTTGTCCTGGAAGCTTCCCTTCATTAGCGGATAGGCGCCGAAAAGTTGTCCTACTTGCATCTCGAGCATCTTCATCATGTTGAGCACTTGATGGTTGGAGCTTCCGAACTCGTCACCTTGCTATCAATGTTCTCCAACGCCTTATCTATGTCTTTGAACTTGGTGACGGTGTCCTTCTTGATTTTAGCTTGCTCGTCCATGAGGTCCTTCAATTGTATACGAAACGAAACCGAATTCGGAATGGATGAGCTTGCATTAAATTGAGATCTACCTTGCCCGTAGAGGAAGCTCGGCAAATCTCCCTTTCTCATGTAGTCGAGCACCTTGGCTTCCTCCGTACAATCCTTGTGGACATTGCCATATTCTCTCGCACTCTTCACATGTGGATCTTGCTTCGGCAACCTTTAAGTCTTGAGCCTCTTTCTTTTCTATCTCCATCTTCTCTAACCTTTGCATTAGAGAATCGATCTTTCCCTCGAGTATGTCTTCCTTCTCCACTTGCAAGACTCCTTTGATGTTCCCCGTGGGTTAAACCGGAAGTAAGCGTCCGGATGATGCCCACTCGTCATTGTCCGCGACCTCTTGAATAGAGTGAAAGCTTGAGTTGGTGTATGCTCGATGATGGATCCTCCCGCCGATGCATCGATGATCGTCCTTGACGCCATGGTGAGTCCTTGGTAGAACTTTTGAACGAGGTCCTCCTTCGGGAACTTGTGATGTGGAACCACCCGAGTGTACTCATTGAAGCACTCAAATGCCTCCGATTTACTCTCCGTAAGATACCGAGCAAAAGTAGCAATCTTATTATGCAAGCTTTGAGTTTTACCCGGTGAGTAGTATTCCTTCATGAAGGCCCTCATCAACACATCCCAATTTTGCACCGTCTCCGCCGGTTGAGAGTAGAACCATTGCAAAGCCTTCCCAAGTAGCGAGAACGTAAAGAGCCTTGACCTCATTTGATCTTGACTCACCCCGGCCATGTTGAATGTGAAGGACCGAAACGGCAAACCGAGAGGGGGGAGTGAATGGGAGCCGATAAAATTCATCTCGAAGGAGATAGAGGCTCCAACAAGATGAACACGGCTTCCAACACACGTCCTCGACTCAACTACCCAAGTTGGCCAAGACCACGCAACCACCGGAGTGCTACCGGACATAGGAACCAACAACCACCTTCGCGGACTCGAGAACACATGGGAACACCAACTCGAGCCTCACTAACCTACACCGGTCAGGTCGATGAGCACCACCGGTCAGACCGGTCCCTGCTGGTGAAACCTGGGAAGTTCCACAGAAAGGCCCCTACACTGGTCAGGCCGGTGTGGCTCACCGGTCGAGCCGGTTCCATCCAGAAACTACAAATCTACCAAACACCTATCGAGCTCCAAACTGACCCAAACTCAAAACAGCAGCAACACAGGACAACAGCGAACTCACCCAGACGTTCACCCGAGCAAAACTCAATAGGAGTTTGCACTAGTCGAGCCGGTGAAAGGCACGGAGTCGGACCGGTGTGACGTGAGCTGTCGGGATGAAAAGCACCCGCGGGTCAACTCCCCCTAAATCCAACTCCCGATCTCCCGAATCGCTCCACGAATTTGTGCGATACTTTGGGGATAGTAGGAACACCTCATGGGTACTCCATAGCCAAGATTTGGTCCACCAAAACTTGCTAAAACGAGAGGAATTGAAGAAATCCCGCCAAGAACACCTCTAACCCTAGAGCACTGAAAACCCCAAAATAGAGCCCCTTTGCTCACGGATTTGGGAGGGGAATCAAAAGGAAAAGAACCACGAAGGGTTCGTGCATACAACCCCCACCAAATCCCAAAGAGAAAGGCCTCCAAATCGCTCTAAGAAAAACGCCAAGAAAAGCCCGTGAAAATCACCAAAAAGAACGAACGGGAACAACACATCCAAGCCTTGAGGAACCACGACGAATCATCTATAACCCACAAAGAGGTTCATACAAGATCTATATTGCCGCCCGATCATCCTTCCCTATCACAAGATCTCACCATGAAGCTCTCAAGCTAGTCCTATAAAAATCCTAGGAGAATAGGAAGGGAAAATAGGAAAACCAAATGAACTAGGGTTCCAAGAGTTGGCTGCCATCCTCTCACCTCTTGGGTTATATGGAGGCAACCAAAAGTCTAAAATGCCCTTAGTAGTTAATTAGGGATACATGCCCCTCAAGGGCGAATTCGGAAATCTTTGTCATCACTCCATCGGATGGATGCCTAGCGACCGCAAACTTGCTTAGCCTCGACGCAACCCTTGCGATCCCGACACGTGTCCATCGCTTCGAAGTCTCCGGACCGCATCGTGGCACACCGGTCGGATCGATGCTCCTCACGGTGTCGACCGGTCCGATGCCGCAAAGCACCTCCGTTTTCGGTTCTTCGGTCTTGACTTTGTGGATCGGCCAAGGAAACCCCGCGAACTCGGTATAGCCTTCTCCAATCGTCTCTCATGACTCGGCTCCCAAGTAGTCCCGGCTCGACCTTGGTTTTGAGGCTCAACCAAGAAACCGTTCATGACTTCATCTTGCTGTTCTTGCCACCATGCGGCCCGCACGTGACCCCGCTAGCCACCGGGTCCTTCAAACGAAGCCTACTTGTCTTCTCGCACACACGGAGGCCTTACCGGCAACGGCCTTTCGCGCTTGTTCTTCACCCGCACCAACACCGGTCAAGCCGCAACCTGCACCTGCAATACTTAGCCAAGAATCGGTCCACATAACGTTGTCAATCTCTCATAACATCGGGAAGCGACCATCCATCGATCCTCGAACCACACATGGTCCTCGGAATGTTTGACATAGTTCAATGAACGCTTGGAGGTGAAGGTGCGGATCTTTTTTACCGGTGAATGGTGAATGTTACACCATGCGGATTGTTGAGTTCTTGATCTCGAACAGCCTTCGATCTCCGAAAGGTTCACAATTGGTAGGTCGATGATGTCCGGGTTCATAGCTTCCCGATCTTGTGTTCTTGCGGTTGTTCTCCCACTAGTGGAAGTCGATTCTCCCGAGGACTTCGAGGTGGCGATTTCTTCGGAGATTCGATGATCCTTCGTCTTCCGACTTTGAATCTACAAAATCCAACTTCTTAGTTGTTGTGCTTTGCATCTCCTTAGCTCGTAAAGTTTTTCTAGATCATCCACGAAATTGTCGGTTTTGTTGGAGAGGTAGCCGTCCATCTCCGTCGGGGTTAGTGATAAACAAAATATACAAAAACGAAAAATAAAAACAAATCCAAGAAAGCTAGGGTTAGACAAACTAGATTAGATTGATTTTGAGGATGATCAAAAGTTAGTAGATGCAAAAAGAAAATCCAAAAGAAATCTGAAAATTACACAAAAAGCAATAAAAGATCGAATATTGGTCACTTGTTCCCCAAAGCAACGGCGCCTGGGAAAAAGGGGCTTCTTGACGATGTATATTCATATTAAACTTCAAGTGGACTTGCAAGTGGACAAATCCTCCGTCATAGTCAAGCGACCCTTCTTCCCTCAAGTGTGATCCCAAGGTATCGAATCCGTGGAACAATGTGCGATGCAAGAATCAATCTAATAAAGCCGAGAACTTTGATCTTCGAAAGGAGAATCCTATGCATCTAATTTAAAGAACATCACGAAAATGAATCTAATCCATGAAAACTCGGAGGTAGCAAGAGAAAGAGGGGGGTAGATAAACCAATCTAGAGAGATTGGATCAAGCCTTCGTTGAAGTTCCGAGCAAAGGAGAAGTAAACAAGTTTAATCTCATAAAAGCTTCTTTAAATCACGGTTTCCGTCTTACTCCGAAAACGCCCACCTTTTGGAGCCACCGTTTTGTCACAACGCAACCCTATTCATGCGGGTTAGTCTAGGGCGAGTCCAAAGACAAGTTGAAATCTCTCGGAAGGTCGGGCATGCACCTCTACCCACCATAGCTACAAGAACATCCTCGGTGGTCTATCTCGAAAATAGATCTTAAGATACGAAAAGCCAATTGAAATTAAAGACGTAGGAGAAACACTCGATCGCTAGAAATTGGATTGCAACTTGATAATTCAACATTACATGATACATGAATCAACATCACCACTGGGATCCTACCTTGATCTTGCTTCTAGCTCTGGGAACTCCGACGTGGTCTTCCATGCAAGGTTCCCACGCCGGCTAGGAAGATCCTAGTCAACTAGCTCGACCCTCTCCTCTCCGAGATGGTGTCCCTCTCTTCTCTGCTCCTCGGTGGCTAATGACAAATGAGGAGATGTGTGGCTCCTGCCCTCGGGGCTATATGTGATAGAACCGCCCAAGTTAATTCTGTATTATCGCATAAACCTATCCTCTTGGTCATTACACGATAACACAGAGTTAACCCGTCGCCTCTGCCGGGTCAATCTCGGTGAATCACGAGTAGCCATGACGCACATTCATACACAAAACTCACATGAAGGCGAGTCCAGAGATTACATCATCATAGATTATATTACATCAACTCCCTTAAGGGTTATTTTATTACAAACCGAGTTCATTGCGTAAAAGGAAATGGTTCAAAGTTTGATTACACAGAGCGGAAATAAAATACTACACGTCATAGGTAACATCCAAGGAGGCCATCCGAGATGTCACTAAGCACTGTCCTCCTCCCACTCGATCTACCAATTAGTTGGGAACGATTCAGGGCACGGAAACTCATCATTCACAATACCTGAAAACATCAACAACAGCAAGGCTGAGTACACTAATACTCAGCAAGACTTAACCGACGGTGATATTATTCACTGAACCCCTAGGCATGATAGGCTTTATGGGTAGTGGTTTATTTTGCTGAAAAGCAACAAATAATAGGTCCTTACTTTCAAATTTTAGCTCATTATTCTAGTTGTTTACTCATTACTAGGTTGGCAACTACTGCAAGCAAAGTTGAGCAATACAATTAAGCAATATTCAAATTAATTCTCAATTTCATCATAATGGGAAATGAGCTGTATAGTTAAGCAGTCCCGTATAACGGTGAGAGGCCGGCGATCGATCTATTATTAACCTTGAAAGGTGGACCTAAACAAACGGGAGGTGCACTCCCCAAAATGACAAAGAAACCAAGGGGGTGGGCATACACCAACCAGGCAGTTCCCAGCAATCCTCAGTTTAGGAGCAAAGATCACGGTCTTGATACAAGGTGGGAAGGTTACGGACTACGCCGCCCAACCAAGCACATGTACCGCGTGGCCTAGAACACGGGGGCCCTCCCCAAGAGTAGTGGTCCAAGCTCCCCATCCGATTCCTGATGGTACTAAGCTTACCGGTCCCATTCCCGACAAATGTTTAGTACGCTCAAAAGCTTAAACAGTGTCACCCACTACCTGGAGCCGATCCCAAGCTCTTACCACATGAGCAAGGCAGATTAAAATCTCATGATTCCAACATAAGGTCCTATAGCTCGCGAGTGAAAGATTTCACCCAACTTTTACCGGGTCCTTAGAGCATGGCAACTATCGTCCTAACATACTAGTATTAGAGCATAGGAACCTAGGATCATGCAACTAGGGTTTCAATTCAACTCCTGAACGTAAATGCGCAAACATCCATACATATAGTTGCATAACTTAGAGGGAAAATGCTTCAGTGCTTGTCTTCACTAGCACAGTCAGTGGTGAAATCTTCCGAACTTTCATCCCGACCTTGTTGCACTTCCACTGCGTTCACTCCTGCATTAGCGAGGTCCTCGTCAGCTTTCGGCACTAGCTCGTAGTTTTCGTCTGGGAGCTCTACACGATATGCATATGCATGAGATTGGTGTGTTCAAAATTTAAATAATTTCAGTTCTGATTTTAGTGACAACCATGAGTTGTTTTGATGGATCACAATCAACAAGAGGGTTAATACATTCAGCATACTCTTCCGGATTTTATCGATGTGTTGAAACTTATTAAATTTCCTTTCTTGATAGTGACTGTGTTCATATATATTAGCATGAAATTATCTTTACTTCTCCAAGGACACGCTGCTGCCTCGAAATTTAATTTAGTGAAATTCAATCATTTAAACTTGCATTGCATGAAGGTGATGGTGAATTCTCCATTTATTCCATTTATGGAGTGTGATTTGCTTTCAAAAGTTTATTTCCAGGAATATACATATAAACTGAACAAAACACATCTCAACCATGAACTTGACACATGGAGCAAGTCAC
This sequence comes from Cenchrus americanus, assembly GCA_947561735.1. Taxonomy (NCBI): domain Eukaryota; kingdom Viridiplantae; phylum Streptophyta; class Magnoliopsida; order Poales; family Poaceae; genus Cenchrus; species Cenchrus americanus. The sequence continues at coordinate 143,763,341 of OX387240.1, forward strand.
TGCCCAAAAACCACTTATATCATCAACTAGTGCTAGCATGAAAAATCATACAAAACTATGCCTAGTCTATGAAAAATAAATCACACATAAATAAATACACATCCTTTGAACTGAAACATCACACAAGGCTAAATTGCAGTATAACTATCAGAGATATGCAAAAACTCGGCAAGGAAACTGAAAGGAGCTCCTCTCATGAATTTAACCCTAAAAAACCATGGCAATTCACTCGTCTAAGCAAAACATGTCAAAAACATGCATACTATTTAACTGGGGTACATAAACATGAAACAGGGCTATGGTAAAAAGATTGACATTATTTGACCAACAGATTAATTTATAAAATACAAAAACAGAGGCTCTAGCATACATGAAAAAAAATTCATAAGTAAAGCTACACGTGCTAACTAATTGCCATCTTTCTACCAGAGCTCAGACATGCCAAAAGTAGCAACATATCCAAAATTTGGCCACAGATCGTTTATAGACTTTGAATTATTTCAAATCTAGCCAAACTGATCAATTTGAATTAGGTTAAAAACTACTTAGAAATTTGAAAAATCTATTTGTATAAAAGTTGCTCCTAGTCATGATGAGCACAACAAAATTGAGTTTACAATTTTAGCATTTTTCTGTGATTTATGGTTGAATTTACAAAATCCCTGAATTCAAACCTAGATCTATAGATACACTTTACGAAATAGCCCCTATAAAGACTTCACTGGTCACATATCTACCCTCGGTGGCTCAAGGGACCTCGCCGGCGGCTCGCTGGCGGCCGGACATGGTCGGGTGAGTAGCTAGGGTTGAGTGCATGCTCACTAGAGATCGATTGGGGGTGACGGGTTCGACGGGGGAAGCTCCAGTGATCGCCGACGGCGAAGGGGGCGGTGCTGGAGCCGCGACGGCTGGGCTCCGGTGAATGCGCGGCGCAATGGATCAATGTGGGTCTCAGCGAAGCGTCTACGGGGTCTAGGGAAGGTTCTAGGCGGGTTAGCCGGCAGCGGCGAAGCTTTGGCGAGCGAGCTCCATGGCGGCAGCGCAATGGCGAACGGCGGAAAGGAGGAAAAATCATGCGCTTGCTCCGGCGGCTCCTTTTATAGGTGGAACGACTTGGAGGAGGGTCCAAGACTTCCCTTGGGGGATAAGCTCGCCCGTGCGGCAATGGGCCAGCACCGGCCTCGGCGTCCGCGGCTACAGTGCATGGCGGCGTGGCGCGTGGCAGCTAGGCAGCTAGCGCGCGTAGTCACTCGAGGGCCTAACTCAGGAGGTGGCGCGGCACAAGTAGATGATGGCGGTGGTGATGCGACAGTTCGACGACGCTATTGACTTCTCCCTTCCGGCATGCACAGCATCGAGCTCCCGCGGCGGCGACGGCCGGCGCGTGTCGACTGGCTTCGTGGAGGGGAGAGGAGAAAGGAGGGGGAAAACCGTGGGCGGCGCGTGGTTTTGTGGCCGACGTGGCAAGTGAGATGACGGCGTGACGGCGGGGCCTACCGAGGAGACGGCCGGGGCACGGACGTCGGGGCGTCGCGCCGGCGCGGCGTCGCACGCGAGGACGCCGCTCCGGAGCGCCGGGCGCCGATCCAAAATCAGTGAAGGGTGGTTTGACCGATTCAAACAAATGTTTTTCAAACTAAACTTTAAAACCGTCAAAAACAAAAGTTGTAGATTCAAGTACCACCTAAAACTTTTACAAAAGTTGACCTATCAAATTTTGCCTAGATTCGCCAGAATTAACACTTCAGTTTATGGATTTATCGGCCTGGTCAAACTATTACATCTGAGAGTTGACTGAATTTTTGAGGCTTTTCCACCCCAAAACTCAAATGCCGCCAATTGGATGCATTGTGTTCCATGCCATTCTGGACAACTTTCATATTGGCATAATTTTGAGTACTTACGAAAAATTTTGAGAATGAGCTAGTCTTTGAAAGATAGGTATGGATCTCAAAGGGGTTTAACTTAGAGTTTGAAGGAGTTGACCCCTAAGGGTGGTTTGACCAAGAGAACAATTGTTAGGGTTACTAATGGTGATGATTACTATTGCCCCAGACATCCAAGATGTTACAGCCTACCCCCCTTAAAAAAATCCCGTCCTGATATTTGGAAATGTAAACAAGGTAGGGTAAAGTTCATACGGTTTCGAACTTGTAGGAATCCCAGATATTTGGTATTGAGGAACTGTTCAGTTTCCCAAGTAGCTTCTTCTTCGATATGATGGCTCCATTGTATTTTGTACATCCTTACCGTTTGCCTTCGAGTTTTTCTCTCCTTGCGATTCAATACCCGCATGGGGTGCTCTGCTAGAGAAAGATCAGGTTCGATCCACGCATTTGCTCCTTCGATGATTTCAATTTCTGGCTCGTGGACACACTTTCTTAGTTGAGATACATGGAAGACGTCATGGATAGCCAAGAGACGATCCGGAAGCCGGATATGATAAGCAACTGGTCCACATACTTTAGTAATTTCAAATGGACCAATACAGCGTGGGGCTAATTTCCCTTTACTCCAAATCTTTGTAGACCCTTGGTAGGTGAAACTTTCAGATATACCCTTTCGCCAACTTGGTTTTCCCTCTGCGCCTTTCCTTCATCGTGATAACCCTTTTGCCTCATCTGTGCGGCCCTAAGATTCTCCTGTCTAACCTTTACTTTTTCCTCTGCCTCTTCAACCAAGGCTTGGCCAAAGAACTTTCGCTCTCTTGCCTGAGACCAGTTCAAAGGAGTTCGGTACCTCCATCCATAGTGGGCTTCGAATGGTGCCATCTTTAAGCTAGACTGGTAGCTATTGTGATAAGAAAACTCCGCTAAGGCCAAAGATTGGTCCCAACTCTTATCAAAATGAATGATGCAAGCTCTTAGCATATCCTCCACAATTTGATTGACTCTTTGTCCATCTGTTTGAGGATGATAGGCCGAACTACGGATCAATTTCATTCCCAAAGACTCGTGTGGTTCTTCCCAAAAATGAGCTATAAATTGGGGGCCGTTATCTGAAATAATGGTCATGGGAACCCTGTGTAAACGCACAATTCGATCAAGATAAAGATCAACATATTTCTTAGCCGAATACGTGGTGTTGATGGCAATGAAATGTGAGGACTTAGTCAGTCGATCCACAATAACCCAAATGGAGTCATGATTCATGAGAGTAAGGGGTAGTCCAACAACAAAATCCATGCTGATGTCATCCCATTTCCAAGAAGGTATGGGTAACGGTTGGAGCTTATCCGCAGTCTTCAAATGACTAGCTTTTACTCTCAAGCATGTATCACACTCCAAAACGTATTTGGCTATCTCCACTTTCATGTTGGACCACCAAAAGTTCTCTTTCAAATCTTGGTACATCTTACTACTTCTAGGGTGAATCGAAAATTTGGAGAGACGAGCCTCGTCATAAATTTCCTTGCGGATAGTAGCATCTTCGGGAACAACAAGGCATTGTCCAAACCATATTGTACCCTTCTTATCTCAACAAAAGCAAGCGTATTTGGGGTCATTCTCGGATAGTTTGTGCTTTATGGTTCTAACACCCTCATCATTATGCTAAGCTGCGATGATTTTATCGTACAAGGTAGCCTGAATGCTAAATGTAGTTAATTCCCCTTGTGGAACAATTTCCAACGCCAGTTTCCTTAGTTCTTCGCATAAGGTGTCATCGTAAGATTCTACTGTCCAGCAATTGCAGTGAGCCTTGCGGCTGAGAGCATCTGCAACAACATTGGCCTTGCCGGGGTGGTAGTGTACCTCCAAGTCATAGTCTTTAATGAGTTCTAACCACCTCCGCTGCCGCATATTCAGGTCGGCTTGAGTGAAAATATACTTGAGGCTTTTATGGTCGGTGAAAATATTGCAGTGTGTCCCGATAAGGTAATGCCTCCAAATATTCGAGAGCACGAACAACCGCTGCTAGCTCCAGATCATGTGTTGGGTAATTCAGCTCATGAGGTCGAAGTTCTCTTGAAGCATACACAATGACTCTATTTTCTTGTATAAGGACACAACCAAGACCAGTACCCGAGACGTCACAATACACGTCATATGTCTTGGAATTGTCAGGCTGAGCCAAAATGGGTGCTGAAGTCAGGTGTTGCTTTAAGGTGTGGAAGGCCTTCTCATATTTCTCATCCCACACGAATTATACCCCATTCTTCAACAATTCGGTCATCGGTTTGGCCACTCTGGAAAAATCTGGGACAAAGCGACGATAATACCCGGCTAACCCAAAGAAGCTTCAAATTTGATGGACCGACTTAGGTGGCCTTCAGTCCATTACTTCTTGTATTTTACTTGGGTCCACAGTTATACCCTCACTAGAGCTGGTGTGTCCCAAAAATTTGACACTGTCTAGCCAAAACTCACATTTGGAGAAGTTGGCATAAAGCTTGTGATCTCTCAAGCGTTGTAGAACAATGCGAAGATGTTTAAGATGTTCAGTTTCATTCTTAGAATAGATCAGAATGTCATCGATGAAGACAACCACAAACTTATCCAATTCGGTCATGAATACAGAATTCATGAGGTACATGAAGTAGGCAGGTGCATTGGTAAGACCGAAGGACATGACTAGATATTTGTATAGCCCATATCTAGTAGAAAAGGCGGTCTTGGGAATATCGCAAGGTCGAATTTTAATTTGATGATATCCTGACCTAAGGTCGATCTTGGAAAAGACTTTGGCTCCAACTAGCTGATCAAACAAAACATTGATGCGGGGTAGGGGATATTTATTTTTGATGGTCACCGCATCGAGAGGTCGGTAGTCCACGCACAACCTCAAGCTACCATCTTTCTTTTTGACGAAAAGACCGGGACATCCCCAAGGTGAAGAACTTGGGTGAATCAAACCCTTGTCCAACAACTCTTGAAGCTGGGATTTTAACTCAGCCAGTTCCTTGGGTGGCATACGGTAAGCTCTTTTCGAAATAGGTGATGTACCAGGCTGGAGTTCAATGACAAACTCAATGTCCCGATCGGGTGGCATAGCAGGTAGGTCATCAGGAAGACATCGGGGTACTCACAAACTACTGGAATGCTTTCCTAGTGCGAAGTTATGGTGACAAAAGCACTAGGGTGTGTTTGGTTCGGCTGTGGCTTTTGAAAAAGCTACTGTGAGCTGTGGGCTGTGGAAAAGCAGCTGTGAGAAAGCAGCTGTGGGAAAAGCAAAAGCCCATTTGGTTAGAGGTACTGCCAAACTGCAGGCTGTCTGTGACATACTTGTATTGCCCGTAATAACCTATGGTTATTTTTGAATGAAAAATTACAAGTTTTTCCCATCAAAGTGATATGGTCCACATAAATAGAAAAAAATCATAAATGGTTCATACAATAGTACCATCTCTCAACATAATTACCCGACACTTGCACTAACCAAAGCATCAGCTATCCTAGTGCGAATGATATTCATGGTGTCATCATTCTCCACATCTTTACTCTCTTCTTCTTCTTCGTCGTCGTCGACACTTTCTATTAAATAGTCCTCATTAGTGTCACATCTCTCAAACTCCTTGTCACGTAAATTTCTCTCACGGATGAAGTTATGCAAAGAAAGACAAGCCATGATAATACACTTTTGAGAAGTAGGTGAGAAACTTGGGATGCTCTTCAAAATACACCACTTTTGCTTCAAGACTCCAAAAGACCTCTCAATGACATTTCGAAGGGATGAATGGAGGAAATTGAACTTCTCGTACTTTCCTTGAGGAGGTCCAACACGATGTCGAAATTCCGGTATATGGTATGTGGTTCCTTTGTAAGGTGCAAGATACCCTATTCGATTTGCATAACCCGAGTCGACGAGGTAATATTTTCCTATAAAGCTGAGTTAGTAATGAAAATAATATTACAAGTGTTTCAATATTAAAAATAATGAAGGAACCATTTATACCTTTAGGAGGCACCGGAAAAGAAGAGAAATTTGCTAATGCATGAGTGAGGATATGTGAGTCATGTGCAGAACCTGGCCAACCAGCAACAACAAAGATAAACCTCATGTTGAAGTCACAAATAGCCAGCACATTCTGAGATGTATATCCATGACGACATGTGTGGCTGATTGTTTGGTCCAATGGCACTACCGCTTGAATGTGTGAACCATCTATTGCTCCAATTGCATCTTTGAAGTGTGGCCAAAATCGATAATCTCTCAGCCTTTCATGCTCAGTAGAAAAAGTAGGATCTCTAGGAGTAACATTGAATTTAGCTAACTTACACAAACACTTCAACACTTCATGAAACTTGGTGTGAATTGTCCAAAGTGACCGTGTGAAACGATTATCGGCTTGTGCAAATGACTCAGGCCCTCCAATAATCCACAAAAACATTGCCAATGACTCAATGGATGAAACATTATTGGTCGAGTTCAATCCGTAGGTAGAGACCAACAAGTCATGAAGAACATGAAAAATCTCAGGGCTCATTCGAAACATCTTATAGAAATACCTTGGAGTTGTCATGCACCTCGTTACCCATTGGATCCCACTTTCTGGCGTTTCTCTGTGTGGACCTTTTTCCAAATATCGCTTAGTGTACAAGTTGCCCATTTCTCCCATAGCAGCAGCATGTTGGGCAAGTTCAGCTAGCATCAGTAAACCCTTTTGTCCTTCTTTGTCTACATCTGGCAATCTTCCATGCATCTAGAGGAAAGAAGAAAATAAAAATATTGATTGACATCAAGGAATTATTATCACAGCCAACAAAATAATTATAACAGTAAGAACTTGCTGATTGACAGCAAGGAATCATTATCACAGCCAACAAAATAATTATAACAGCAAGCACATGCTGATTGACAACAAGGAATCATTATCACAGGAAGCACATGTTGATTGATAGGAAGCAATAATTATCACAAGAATTAATTATTACATGTCCAAGCAAATATTAGTTCACAACAAGTAAATAAATTAAAATATCCAAGCAAATGATGTTCACAGCAAGCTAACAAAACAGGTCACAAATGACTGGAAAAAAGACGTAGGGAAATCACATATATCCCTAATGACAATCAGTCACGCTTATGATGCTCCCTCTCAAGCAAATTAAGCCTTCCTTCATTGGTTTGCAGAGAGCTAAAGACCTCCCTAAATTCAGGCTTCATAATCAGAGATGTTGTTGTATGCATCAGGGCAGTTCCTTCTTGTACTCCACAATCTTTCACCATCTTCGTAACCTCTTTAATGGTAGGGACTACATTTCCTGGAGACGCTGATGATGCTTCAACACTTGTAGAAATCCTCTCAGCCGCTGCTTGCATCTTCTCGCAAGTGTTGTTGTACATACGAGAGAATGGGCTCTTCTCATCCTTATTACGAACAGCACTGGACAGACCCTTGCGTTTATTTTTTCCGGTGTTCACTGTCTTCTCAGGCTTCTCTACAGGTTTTGGTACCTCAGCCACATCATCATCACCTTCGTCAGAGGAAATATCTCCAGGACAGGATGCTGATGCCCCACTAACATACGTCTGGCCAAAAATGTAATGCAGATCATCTAGGAATTTTGGTACTTTGTTTCGAAATTTCACATGAATGCATTTGATTCCTTTCTCTTTATTTTGAGGACCAGGAGCGTCCTAGTGGTCGATAGACGACCGCTCCTCAGTGATGAGTGATTGACAACGGGTGTTGGACTGACTCTTGGCTTAGTGCGTAGGTGTAGGCTGCGGCCTAGTTCGTGTTGTTGCAGGTGAAGAACGGGCGCGAAAGGTCTTCAGCCTTGAGGGGCCTCCGGGAGATGGAGAGACAAGTAGGCTCGGTTCGAGGGACCCGGTGGACAGCGGGACTGGGTGCGGGCCACATGGTGGCGACACGAGCAAGACGAAGTCATGGACAATCGAGCCGGTGCACGGTGGTGGTCAAGTCAAGTGGTTTGGCGGGAGGCCGGACCGAGCACGCGGGGTTTGGTGGTTTGCCCACAAAACCATCGGCGGACGGTTTCTTGGTTTGGGCCTCAAAACCAAGTCCGAGGGCCCAACACGACGGAGACGGGATCCGGGCGTGTCGGGAAGCTTCGAGGCGGAGGACACGCGGCGAGATCGCATGGCTTGCGTCTGGAGGACGTGGGGTGCGGCAAAGGCGTGGCCGTCCGATGGCAAGACCCACAAACATTACCTAAATGGCCCTACGTGGGTTGTATTGCCGTAGTTAAGATAGGGGTAGTTGAGTCATTTACCACTCCGGCGGGACCTGATATATAAGCCATGAGTGTGTGTGGATGGCTCTCGCTCTCCGCGACTTAGGGTTTCATTTCCTCCCTCCCATTTCTCATTTTCGTAGCTATTTTTCTTCCATTTTCTCTAGGCTAGCATGAGAGCTTCATGAGAGATTTGTTGAGAGGGATGGATGCTAGGGCGGCATGCTAGACCTTGTGAATCTTTCCTGGTTTGTATAGAAGATTCGGAGTTGTGTTTCTCGTGGTCTTTTGTGCTTGTTTTCGTGCCTTTGTTCTTGGTGTGATTCCGCGGATTTAAGTGGGTTTCTCCCCGGATTTCTTTTAGGGAAACATGGATAGATGTCTCGTGCATCTTTGTGATTGATCTTGTGCCCTCAAACGCCGGGAAACCACTTGGATTCGTAGTTTTTCGTTCGGTGCTCTTTCTTTTGGTCGTGCTCAAAGGATTCGCGATTCCCGGTGATTTAGGGAGTTAGGAGGCAAGATTTTTGGGCTATAGCATCCTCGTGTGACGCTTTTCAAGTCCCCAAACCCTCGTCTCCACAGCTTCAACCGTTTGGGAAATCCGATGATGATTTGGGGGAGTTGACCTTCGAGGTCGAGCAGTTTTCTGCTCTGTCCGTGCGGCGCGGACGGTCCGCGGGGTGGTCGCGGACGGTCCGCGGGTGGCGTGTTCGTCGCGTGTTCGTCGTGTTCTTGCGCGTCCTTGCTTTCGATCCGGTTTGGCTTTTGGTTTTTGTTGCGGTCTGGTTTGCGGACGGTCCGAGCCGAAGTAGCGGACGGTCCGCGACCCACGCGGACGGTCCGCCCGGCCTTGGCGGACGGTCCGTTTTTCTCGGGTCGCTTCTGTTGGTTCTGTGTGCTTTAACGGACGGTCCGCGGCGTAGGGCCGGACGGTGCGCGGGGGTTGGTGCGGACGGTCCGCGGCATCAGGCCGGACGGTCCGCGAGGCTAGTGCGGACGGTCCGCCCCTCCTGGCCGGACGGCCCGCGTAGCTCGTGCGCTTTGCCTCTTGGTTCGATTCCTTCCCTCCTTATTTCGTGCTTCCGCGTGTGCTTCAAGGAATCGTTCCTAAGGCTAGAGGTTGATCCATAACCTCGTGGTCTTGGCGATTGGTGTGTGATTCGATCCATCGCTCTTGTGTGACCGGGGTTTGACTAGGGTATAGGCCGGGTTCTTTGAGAAGAATTTTTACCGGCTCCTATTCACTCCCCCCCCTCTCTAGTCGCCATCCGATCCTTCATATTTTTGCATTTCTGAAAAATAGAAAAAAATATATGTTTAGCAATGCACAGCCAACCAAGTAATAGAAAAATATATGTTTACAGTGGTATAAGAGAAAGAACTTCAAACAAGGTGTTCATCCCACCATTCCTGGGAGCACACAACAGTCTGCTTTGCCTCGTCCCATCCAAGACCAGTGGCTAAATTCTTGAACTCCATAAATGCTGAATATTCCTTTTTCAACCCATCTAACTTGTTCTTCAATTGTTTCTTTGTTCGCTTGTCATCGGATTTTTGTGCAAACTTGGAAACAAAGTTCTTCCAACCAGTACTAGTAAATTGTCCATTCGGCCTATTGCCAGCTTCTATTTCTTCTTTGTAGGCATCAAACAAATTCCTCAAAAAACCATCACTCCAATCTGCCTTGTCACCCATACTTGAACCAAGCAAGAAAAAATTTAGGGACAATGGGGACAACCAACATTTGTTGTACATGTGACCATTAGAGCTAAAGAAAAGCACCAAAATCATTTATCATGGCATCCCGAGTATAAATTTGAATGTGTACAGCAGCAGTTCACCTTATGTCAAGGTAAACTCATCTGCTCTCATGGCTTGCCAACTTTACAGTTTTTTATTTTTAATATTCTTGCTTCTAGCAGTGGATCACTTCTGAAGTTTCTAAATGCCATGTGCAATAGATAATCTTTTATGAACGTGACAATAGAATTATACAGGAAATGAGGAAAAGATAGCCCAATCCACAGATTTGTCTTAAAACCTTCAGAGCAAATATATGTGAAGTTCATGTGTTTTTTCCTTCTTACCATATTCCATTAGACATGACATCTACTTTGTTTACATATACTATTTCTGTGTGTTTGTATTTTTATACTTAAACCAAGCAAGAAAAAATTTAGGGAATGTATTTTTCAACCATAGTGTCACCCATCACAACCACTATACATCTATTTTGCATATTACTCATGCATTCTACGTCTATTTTACAGAGTACTCATGCATCCATTAGACCATCACGGAGGGGCACCGGGGACGGATGTACCTTGTATGCTCGTTGCCGGTAGGGGAGGAATCCGTGGAGGAGCAGGGCGACTTGGGGCGTTCTTGGATGGGGCAGTCCTCCGACGCAGTCCTCCGGCGGCGTTGGCTGGACTCTCGGTCGGCTTCTGTTCCAATCCAGGGAGGAGCAGGGTGACCTAGGGCGGGGTATCTGGGGTGGCGGCTGGCCGGAGAGCGCGGGATGTTGGGGCGGCCGCCGGCCAGTGAGCTCGGGATGTGGGGGCGGCGGCCGGCCGGCGAATTCTAGCCGGCGGTGCCAGAACGGCACAGGGTGAGGGGCGACGGGAGAACTGAGGACGCGAGGAGCCGGGCGTGGGGGCGACGGGATAAAAAAAAAGAACGAAACGTTTTCTTTCATAACCAGTGGTAGGTGGGTAATTTTTTACCCTAAAAGTAGCTAAAAGCAGGGGTCAGGGTGCTTTCAAGTTTGTACTAGGCAAAAGCTGCTTTTGTCTGTGGCTTTGAATGGCAGCCAAGCCCTTTGGTTGGCTTTTGACTTTTGCCAAAGGCAAAAGCAGCTAAAAGCCCCAACCGAAGGCACCCTAGGATTCACAGATTCTCTCAAGGGTAAGTAGAGTGTAGAAGTCCCGACAACTGGTGAATTAATTTCTATCCTTCTTTCAGTGATATCCAAAGTCACTTTATGCTGGGTCATCCAATCCATACCCAGAATGACATCTACCCCCTCTAAGCCCAAGGTGATAAGATTGATAAACACGACCTTGCTACCCAGTTTCAGTGGTACCCCGTCATTGATAGTGTTGGAAGTAACGTTTCCTCCCGGGGCAACAATCTTATAGATATCCTTAACCCGAGTCGTATCTATTCTTAACTTGCTTTGTGCCTTCTCATTAATAAAGTTGTGGGTAGCACCATAATCGAACAATATCTTAATAGGTTTATTTTGGATAGAAAATGTACCCGTCATGACTGCTGCTCCTTTGGGAATTCCCACCATTGTAGTAAAGTTGAGGCGGCCTTGCTTAACTTGCACGGTCTGCCTCTTTCCCTTGTCCTTGTTGTCCTGGTTGGAACCACGTCCTTGGTTCTACTGGTTCTGCTTCTTTGGATTGGGACATTCATAGGAATAGTGCCCGACATTCCCACAGTTGTAACATTTGTTGTCCCTGTTATTCCAAGAAGGTGGTGAAGTATTGGATTTGGCATTCTGATGCTGAAAAGCAGAGGAACGCTGACCTCCCCACTGTTGCTTTTTGGGGTGGCCTGGTCACCCACCTCGCAGATTTCTGGTTCCCCTGGGCACCCTGTTCAACCTTCTTCACCAGTCGGAATTTTATGTTAGGCGCGTTGTTAGAGGTGAACACCGCCTTTCTCTTCCTTGCCTTCTCGGGCCCGTTTCATAGCATCTTCCGGGAGATGGCTAAATCCACCGGCTCGTGGTAGGTCTCGATCTTGATGGGGTTGATACGCTCATACGCCTCCTCATCAATGCCGCGACGGAAATGATCCATCTTTTTCTCGTCCATATCCACATGGTACCCACCATACTCGCAAAGGTTGTTAAATTTCTGTGCATATTCAAACACAGAGTCAGACCCTTGCTTTAGTGCTAGCAGTTCGTTCAGCTTTCTCTCCACCATTCCCTTGGGGATGTCGTGTTCCTTCAAGGCTCTTTTAAATTCATACCAAGTAATGGCATGTCCAGCCTGCTGCATCATCTTGTAGTGGTCCCACCAGATAAGTGCAAGATCACGGAGTTGCTATCCTGCAAAGCTAGCCTTGCGCTCCTCCGAACATGGTAGAGTCAACACATCAAGCTTCGCCTCGATGGCACGGATCCAAGCGACAACTTCCAATGGCTCTTCCGCTTTAGAAAAGATCGGTGGCTTCAAGGCAGCAAATTGCTCCCACTTAGCCACACGGGGCTGCTCGTCACGTTCGCCCTGGGGTGGCTGCGGGGGGCTGCTGGTGTTGCATCATGTAGCGTATTGCTTCTGCCTGCGCCACCATGAAGGCTTCCATTGGAGTCATGTTCGGTGGCGGTGGCGGTGACGGATCGTTGCTGCCACTAGCACCACCGAAACCGTTCGGATGACCGCGGGTTGGTCGAACCATCTGAAATTTGGAACTTGTATTAGCCACATATTCACAAGCTTGCTGATATAAAAATAAACAAGAAGAACATGTGGATAAAATTCCAAACATTGCAACAAAATTTTGCAGACGGGGCTGCCACGCTTCTTTTGAGCGAAAAAATCGTAACTCTTTACTTGATTATCGAATGATGCTCTTCTTTGGTCAGAATATGCGTGATTTCACGCTCTCCAACTTTGGTATTCAACTGGGCCATGAATTTTGAGCGTAACGCGTTCGAATAAAATTCACTTCTTGATAATCTGTTTGTTGTTTTACAGAAAATCGAGCTTCACCAAAACGTCCATAACTTTTAATCTACAAGAGCCATAAGTAGGGGCGGACCGCTGGCAGCCCGACGCCTAGGGCCACCATATGGGCTGACTTTGGTACATGGGTTGAGCCTTATGATATAGTAGTGATGCAGGAATGCAACAATATGCAAATTGTGGGCTGACGCCTAGGGCCACGGCCCTAGTGGCCCTAGGCCTCTGTTCGCCACTGGCCATAAGGCTGAAATTTTGTGAGCACGCAAGACATGAGATTTCACACAACTTTGTTATTTATTTTACAGCCCAGATCTGATCACAACTTGGTCCATATTACACCTTAATTAAGCTACTGCAGAAAGTCTTACATCTCACAAACAACACTTGCAAACAAATACTAGAGTCCTTGGTTCACATACATAAGGGGGTTATTGTGTAGCACCTAGCTACAGAAGGGTCACTTTGTATACGCTAGCCTATCCCATCCACGGACCAAAAACTAGGCTACCTGTCAGAGCATTGGCCGTTGCGTCGAAAGTCCTAAAAGTCATCCAGGTTCCCCATAGAGGAACCACTGCCCAAAGAGGAGTCAGGGGTCCTGGGGCCTCCTGCACCGGAGTACTGAGCACCATCATCGCTGTCCATCCCTGACTGGGCGTCCTCCTCGTGGCCCTCCATCGCTCCAGCTGGTGGTGGTGGGGCTACCTGCTACATCGCAATGATAGTGTCGTTGGCAGCCTGCAAGTCAAGGTCAAGCTGCTCCAACTGCTCACCCATCTGTGCCAGTGCCTGGATGTGCTGCATACGCTCATCCCTCAACTGCTGCAGTTCCACCTGCATCTCGATCCACTGCTCCTGCAGACCAACCATGGTCTGCAAGCGGGTGGCATGCTGATCAAGCAACTGTGCGTCCCGAGCTCTCCACTGGTACGTGCCTCCAACTCAATGACCCTCTGCTGTGGCACCGCAAGGTCCCTCTCCATATCCAAGTACCTAACCAAGGTGGCGTGCAAGTGAGCAGTACGTAGCCATCGGCAGAAACAGTGTGCGCAGCCATCGTCATGTCAGTGGTGGAGATGCTGCGGAGGGCCTGCAGGCGGTACGTGCGCTCAAGTACCCCACCAACCCCTGGACGGTATGGAGTGGGGTAGTGTGGTCGATGAGCGACGCCACATTCCCAACGCGCTCACACCACGCGGGGTCCTCAGGGTCCTCCGTCGGCAGCAGCCCCAACGGAGTCAGGAACACCTCAAGGGGGTGCTGCATCGCAGAAGGTGTTCAGCACACGTAAAGCAGCCACCTCGAGTGTCTCCAAGCGAACGCTCATCACCTGCATACCCAGGTCCGGCCACTCCGGGTGGTCCGGGTGAAGTGGCACAGTCACCAGAACACGGCAGCTAGGAATCCCCAGCTGCAGGGACTCAGTCGCCTCGTACGTGGGCAGTGTCGCGTAGCCGGAGGTGCAAAGGGCATCCCACAAGATGCGGGCAAAACCCTCCAGGTGCAGCCCGTCCGTGCGGACCGAACCGTCGGGCCCAACCTCGCAGAAGAGCTGTCCAGCCATCTGTATCAAAAAAAAACCCACAAATCTGTGTGAGTTCATAAGATAGCAGATTCTATACAATGCATAAAAAGACGCATAACTCATAAACTGGTAGGGCAAAAATGCTAAACTTTAGTCAGCAGTTCAGTTATGTTATGAAGCACACAATTGGTATTCAAATGTTGAGCCAAAAACAAAAGGATCTAGCCCAAACATTTCAAATGCAGCTTGCTGTCCAACAGGAATTTCAGCAGACCAACATTCACCAAATTGCCCATAACTCTAAACCTACTTAACAAAAAGTTCTGAATTTTTGACAGCAGATAGATGATAAGATTTGTGACAACTTTCGTATGTAACTTTTCTTCAAAAGCTTCTGTTATTAAGGTCGAAAAATTCATGCAAACAGAGGTACCAAACTAGATAGACAGGAAAAACAACAGGTGTGTAGGAATGACTAGGACATGCATTGGTTGATTGATTTAAAACAAATGGCATCTTTGATTTTATTTAATTGTTCAAGTCTTGTAACATGATGCAAAAGCGTCCTACTTATCCTCACAAGGCATAACCATGCCTGAAATCGAAGTTAGTGCCGGTGGCATGGCATACATATGTCTCTCCCTATAATAACTAGTCGGATAATTATTCGTTCTAAGCGTAACAAATCACGGTCAGTGTACCTGCAGAAAAATCATAGAACATCCCGAACATTTCATGCCAGCACTCACGAAAGCATCGACATACATTATCGTTCACTATAGAAACGGCACCCATGCATAAAACTGCTGCATGACAGCGTCCAACCTCAGACACCCTCCGTTGGAATGGAGTGCATCCTTGCCTCACATTTTTGTAATACGGAATGTCCACGTATGGCAAAACGTGGCGATACACAAATGCGATGGTGGGTTCCCTTTGGAATATGTCCCATCCATCCCTCACATGACTTCCATGTGGTACCACACACGTGTAGCAAAACGTGGTGTACTAGTATGGTTGTGCGAGAAAGTAAGTTATGAAAGAGAGTAATGTGTTGGAAGTTAGACTAATAAACCTTAGATTATTAGCCACCTAAATCACCCAAAAATCCCTCTAGGACCTCTCGGACTAGTTAATCCTTAGCGTTCCTGACGCATTTTGCAAACACCTTAATCTTGCCAAATTTTATTCCAAAAATATGTTATTAAGAGTGTTTTAAATCCCGGGTGGACGAATGAAGCTGGTACCAACTGTGACAGAACCTCCCAAGTTAATTCTGTATTATCGCATAAACCTATCCTCTTGGTCATTACACGATAACACAGAGTTAACCTGTTGCCTCTGCTGGGTCAATCCCGGTCAATCACGAGTAGCCACAATCGCAAATTCATACACAAAACTCACACGAAGGTGAGTCCAGATTACATCATCACAGATTATATTACATCAACTCCCTTAAGGGTTATTTTATTACAAACCGAGTTCATTGCATAAAAGGAAATGGTTTAGAATTTGATTACACACAGCAGAAATAAAATACTACATGTCATAGGTAACATCCAAGGAGGCCATCTGAGATGTCACTAAGCATTATCCTCCTCCCGCTCGATCTCCCAATCGGGTGGGAACGATCCAGGGCACGAAAACCCATCATTCATATTACCTGAAAACATCAACAACAACAAGGTTGAGTATACTAATACTCAGCAAGACTTAACCGGTGGTGATATTATTCACCGAATCCCTAGGCATGATAGGATTTATGGCTAGTGGTTTATTTTGCTGAAAAGCAACAAATAATAGGTCCTTACTTTTTTTAGCTCATAATTCTAGATGTTTACTCATTACTAGGTTGGCAACTACAGCAAGCAAATTTGAGCAATAAAATTAAGCAATATCCAAATGAATTCTCAATTTCATCATAAAGGGAAATGAGCTGTATGGTTAAGTAGTCCAGGATAACGGTGAGAGGCCGACGATCGATCGATTATTAACCTTGTAAGATAGACCTAGACACACGGGAGGTGCACACCCCAAAATGACATAGAAACCAAGGGGGTGGGCCTACACCAACCAGGCAGTTCCCAGCAATCCTCGGTTCAGGAGCAGACCTCACAGTCTTGATACAAGGCGGGAAGGTCACGGACTCTGCCACCCAACCAAGCACATGTACCGCGTGGCCTAGAACATGGGGGCCCTCCCCAAGAGTAGTTGTCCAAGCTCCCTTGCCGATTCCCGAAGGTACTAAGCTTACCGGTCCCATTCCCGACAAATGTTTAGTACGTTCAAAAGCTAAACCAGTGACACGCACTGACCAGAGCCGATCCCAAACTCTTACCACATGTGCAAGGCAGAATAAAATCTCATGATTCCAACATAAGGACCTATAGCTTGCTAGTGAAAGATTTCACCCGACTTTTACCGGGTCCTTAGAGCATGGCAACTATCATCCTAACATACTAGTATTAGAGCAGAGGAACCTAGGATCATGCAACTAGGGTTTCAATTCAACTCCTGAACGTAAATGCGCAAACATCCATACATATAGTTGCATAAGTTAGAAAATGGGACTTAATGACACTGTCTCCACGTGACGGAGGGACCTGCAGCCTGTGCATCATTAAAGGCAACGACGTTAATTTCCCTGACTCATGACGCCTTTGTCGTTTGCGCATCAATGATGCTTGAGCCCCGCCGCAGAGGTCACATGGCTACAGTAACTTCTCGATCAGTGGCAGTTTGTCGTTTTCTGGGTGGCAAGAGCATCTCCGACCACTGTTGACCCGTGACCCTGCAGTCTACGCTACAAGACAAAACCTGACCTCGTGTCAGAGGGCTCCGCACCTACATTAACCCCCGTTTCGACGACAACTTCACGACCTTCCTCTACGACCTGATGAATGTTATTTGCACCCGCTAGGCACTGCGTCCTGGTGCACCTGCTATGGCTCTGCACGTAAACGGACCTATTCCAATCAGCCTATATTTTTGTTTCCTGAGCAGAATTGTCATAGGTTCGATTGAAGACCTTCCGAGGTAGGCGTGCCTCGCTGCTCTACCAGATCCTTCTGGACGCCTGGAAATCAGAAGTATTAAAGAGATCTACAATTTTCGCTAGGCCTCCGTGGTCGGTGTTCCTATTGTTGCTAAGGTCGACAATAACTTAGTATCACGGCTCCGCCGGGTGGCCAGCAGCTATGTTGGTCGTCTGGACACCAAAACGACCTCCTAAAGGTCGGCGTGCCTTTATACTTAGGTCTTGCAATACCTTGGTATATCTAAGGCTCCGCCAACTTAGTTGGGCGGCTCGGATGCGTGACCTTCTAAGGTCGGTGTGCTATCGTAGCCCTGCCAGCCCGCTCTGGAGACCATGGATTTTATGTCGGGAACGAAGGCCTCCATGAGGGGTGCGCGCCTGATGGCCCTGCCAAGTATCTCCGGATGCTTGGGCGCTTCTGTCCTAAGACCTTCTTGAGGTCGGCATGCCTCGAGTGGCTCTGCCAGACTCCTTACAGCCATGTGGGATATCTGGGTGTCTATACACACAATATGTTCAATATCAACGGATTTTTTGGCTTCATCGTCGCCCAAACCTGGACATCGCAACTACAGCTACGACATCATCATTGGCGACCTCTTCATTCGACATACCTTCCAAGACCTTGCTGGGTATCCTCGGATACTGGGCATTGTTGATTTAAGGCCTCTTCGAGGTCGGCATGCCTATAAGGCCTCCTTAAGGTCGGCCCTTCCAGGTTCCTTGTAGCCATGCTTGGAGATCTGGGTGTCTCTACACTTCGTTCGATCAAGACCATGACTTAGTTTTTCTTCTCTTTCGGAGCATCATACCAGCCATGCTGCCTGCTTCAATGCTCGGGGACTAATCTACGAGTGCGTCTTCGACGCCCTCTTATTTTCCTCGTCGTACCGACCTGTTGGGGAAGCTTTTTCTCATCACGTCGTTACTCGATCTACTCTTTCTCTTCTTTTTTGGACCATCATACCGACCATCCTGCCCGCCATGATGCTCGGATACTACTCATGAGTGATTCTTCGATGCCCTCTGAATTTTTTCATCGTCGTTTCGATCTATTGGAAGCCTGCTTCCTATAGGTCGTCACTCGACCTCCCTTCGTTCGGCAAGACATAAACAGGTTGGCTGCTATGCTGATTTGTTTCTTTTCTTTTTGGACCGACGTGCATGCTATTAGACCTGTCGATAGCTCTACGACTTCGTCATGACCTTTCTAAGGTCGCTGCGCATACACCTCGCTCGGGGGCTTGTGAGACATGGGTACCCCTGGGTCCCCAAAGACCATGCTCACGGCTGTCCCCGACAAGTGGGTCCGGCCTACTAGAAGACCCGCTGACCTGTCAGTGGGCTCAATCGCCCTAGTTGGTGATCCACAAGACCTCCTGAAGACCTTCCAGAAGATTCCCCAAATGACCTCATTCGCCACGACCTCAAGACTTGGCGCACAAGACAAGATCTCGGTGGATTATGACCAAAGCAGATCGACAGGATATGGCAAGATGTGTAACGTAGATTTAGGTCTCCTGGTCGTAACCGACCAGGAGTCTGGGAACCGACCTCATCCGCTAGCCAATATAAGGCGGACGAGGCGATCTCTTTTGTAACATCATCATCTCAACCAACCCTCAAGCAATCTACACTGACAACTGGACGTAGGGTATTACTCTCCGGAGGCCCGAACCAGTATAAACTCGCCGTGTTCTCTGTGTTCCGCGTACTCGTGTGCGACCTTCGAGTTTTTAGCCTTAGACTCCTTCCCGCCGAACAACTAAACCACAGGGATTAACACCCCCGTGGGCTGTCCAGATCTCACCATCTGACAATTCCCGAGCTACCATCTCGGCTAATTAAATAGTCCGGGTAGGAATACTCTAGAAACCTCATTTTCCTTTTTAACTTCCCTTAAATTTTTCTAACCAAAGAAGGAAGTCAAAAACGCACGTCCCAGAGGAAACCTGGGGCGAACTGCCGCCTAGGCCCTTTGGGCCGGTCGGACTGGGCCGGCCGGCCTGCCTCAGTTCGCGGACCGGTGCAGTCCGGTTCTTCGTGTGTCCCTTTTATTTTGCATTTTCAGCCCATGAAAAAAAGGTGGCCCGGTAAAACTTCGCAAGAAACTCCAAAAAAATAAAGGAAAAATTATTTACAAAATCCTCACCTTGTTTTACGTCCTAGGCTTGACGTTCGGGCTCTTCCTCCATGGTGTAGACATCAATATGGTGAAGAGGCACAACGTCGGGTTCGTAATAAACCTTAAGTCGTTGACCATTCACCATGAATTTATCACCTTTCACGTCCATGATGGTTACCACTCCATTGGAAAGCACCGAATGAACAATGTAAGGTACGTCCCATTTGCTTTGTAATTTCCCCTCTCCGAAGGTTTTAAACCTCGAATTGTAGAGCAGGACCTTATCTCTTTCTTTGAACTCATTTTTCTTCAATCTCTTGTCATACCACCTCTTGATCCTCTCTTTGTATATGCTCGCATTTTCATAGGATTTTAACCTCATCTCCTCTAGCTCGCTTATTTGGATTCTTCATTTTACCACTGCTGCGTTTCGATCGAGCTTCATCTCTTTAGTTTCCCAATAGGCTTTATGCTCTAACTCAATCGGAAGGTGACAAGCTTTGCCATAGATAAATTGATAAGGAGTCATACCTATTGGTGTTTTGAACGTCGTTCGATATGCCCACAAAGCTCCGTCTAATTTCTTTGACCTATCCTTTCCTCCCTTCTCTATAGTTTTGTTGAGAATGCTCTTTAATTGCCTATGTGATGTTTTCACTTGTTTATTGGTTTGTGGATGATAGGCCGTAGAAATTCTATGTTCAATCCCCAACTTGGACAAGCACTTTTTGAAATTCTTCCCGGTGAAGTGAGTTCCTCCATCGCTTATCAAGATTCTCGGAGTACCGAAACGAGGGAAAATCATGCTCTTGATCATTGCAATGGACTCATCCGTGGAAGCTTTACGACATGGCATGGCCTCTACCCACTTGGATACATAATGAACCATGACTAGGATATGATCAAATCCATGTGAGTTTTTGAAGGGCCCCATGAAATCTATTCCCCACACACCGAATAAGTCGATTTGTAGATTATTTTTCGAGGGCATGGAATTCCTTTGAGAAATATTCCCGGTTCTTTGGCATTCGGGGCATGACGCAACATATCTTTTAGTATGTGCATGCATCTCCGTCCAATAGAATCCACTGAACCACACTTTTTCTTGGGTCTGAAAGTGGCTATAGTGTCCACCGTACTCCGTCGAGTGGCACTTTCTCAAAATTTCTAGCCTCTCTTCTCTTGGCACACATATTCTCATGACTCCATCATTGCCAAGTTTGAAGAGGTAAGGTGGATCCCAAAAGTATTTTAGACTTTCGGAGATTATCCTCCTTTGGGTGTTTTTATATAAGTGATCAAGGGGCATCTTCCGAATTGCTTGAATGATATCGATCATCCAAGTATATTTGTCGAGTACTCGATAGAGGTGGTCATCTCTCATCTTGCCTTCTATTGGCTCTTTATCATCTTGTCCACGGTTCATCCTAGACAAATGATCGGCCACAACTTTTTCCACCTTGTTTTTTATCACAAAGTTCAACATTGAACTCTTGGAGAAGAAGGATCCAACGAATCAATCTTGGTTTAGCATCCTTCTTAGCCAAGAGATACTTGATGGCTGCGTGATCGGTGTAAACAAATGACCTTCGAGTTCACTATGTAAGATCTGAATTTTTGAAAGCCAAATACCACAACTAGCAACTCTTTCTCCGTAGTGGCATACTTTAATTGTGCCTCACTAAGTGTTTTACTAGCGTAGTAAACGACGTGAAGTCGGCCTTCCTTTCTTTGACTCAAAACCGCTCCTATGGCGTAGTCACTTGCATCACACATGATCTCGAAAGGTTGGCTCCAATCCGGAGGTTAATTAATGGGAGCACTCACCAAAGCACTTTTCAAGGTCTGGAATGCCGCCAAGCACTTCTCATCGAAGTCAAAAGCCACATCCTTTTGAAGGAGATGTCCTTAACAAATCTTCTATAGAATCCGGCATGGCCTAGAAAGCTTCTCAAGGACTTAACATCTGTTGGAGGTGGGAGTTTCTCAACCGTCTCCACTTTAGCTCTGTCCACTTCAATTCCTCTCTCGGATATAACATGTTCGAGCACTATGCCTTGCTTTACCATGAAGTGGCACTTTTCCCAAAGCACCAAGTCTACCTCCGCACACCTTGTGAGGACCTTATCCAAGTTTGCCAAGCATTCCACGAATGTCCTCCCATAAACGGAAAAATCATCCATGAACACCTCGACAATTTCTTCGATGAATTCCGAGAATACGACCATCATGCAACTTTGAAAATAGGCCTGAGCGTTGCATAGACCGAAGGGCATCCTTCTATATGCAAACATTCCATAAGGGCATGTAAACGTTGTTTTGTGTTGATCGTCCGGGTGAATGGGAGTTTGCATGAACCCCGAGCACCCATCGAGAAAGCAAAAATAAGCGTGGTTTGCTAATCTCTCGAGCATCGCGTCAATGAACGGTAAGGGGGAGTGATCTTTCTTCGTTGCTTTGTTTAGCTTTTGATAATCGAACACATCCGCCACCCGGTCACGGTTCTTTGTGGTATTAATTCGTTCTTCTCATTCTTCACCATGGTTAAACCTCCTTTCTTCGATACACAATGTACCGGGCTCACCCATTCGCTATGCGGAACTGGGTAGATGATTCTGGCATCAAGTAACTTGATGACCTCTTTCTTTACTACCTCTCACATGGCATGAGTTATCCTCCTCTTGTGCTTCACTACAGGCTTACATTGTTCTTCTATAGGTATACGATGAGTGCAAAAGGCTGGGCTAAGTCCTTTGAGATCATTAATCAAATATCCGATCACCTTCCTATGCTTTTCAATAAATTCAGCAACTTCTCATTTTCTTCGGGACTCAATTCGTCGCTCACGATGACTGGATAAGTCTTGTCTGGGCCCAGAAATTCATAATTTAATCCTTTGGGGAAAGGTTTAAGATCCACTTCGGGCACTTCTGGCTCTTCGGGTTTAATTTCTCCTATATCTTCGAATTTTTCTTCTTCCGCACTTCCATCTTGTGGTTCTAATCCTTTCGTTGTTTCTTCTAGTTCTTCGTCTTGTTGATCATTAGCCCGATTCTCCATCGCTCGTTGCAGCGGGTCTCTAAGGGTTTCAACAAAACAAAGACCATCTACCTCCTCCACTTCTTCGTCTTCGGAAGGAAAAGGTGAAGGGTGTTTAGAAATGCGAAAAGAATTATATGTGTACTTCTTTCCATTAAGATTCATTGTTACTTTGCCTTTTTCGGCATCCAACATGGCATCAACCAACTTAAGAAAGAGCCTACCTAGGATTATATGATCATGAGTACTATGGTAAGCATTTATAACAAAGAAATCGGTTGGTATACATTTTCCAGAGATGATTACATTCATGTTGCAAGCAATACCTAGAGGTCTAATAGTTCTACCATCTCCCATAATTAACTTTGTTGATGTTGGAGCTAAGTCTAGGTTGTGGTCTTGAACTTTATCGTAAATTTTAGAAGATAGGACACTTACTTGGACTCCGATGTTGCCTAAAGCTTTGCATTGAACTCCATTGATCTCGCAACTCAAGTGTGGTGCCATCTTCTCCTCTTTTTTCGGATTCTATCGTGTAAACTTCAGCGAGGCGAGCGTATGGTGATGCTTCGGGCTTGATCCCTATGATTCTTTTCACCTCGGCTATGTGTTCCAGATCCACTTCTTCATCACCAAAGAGCTTTTGAAAGATATCACCGGTGGTTTTAAGGTTCTATGAATCTTTCGCTGGCTTTTCCGGTGGGAAATCCGCTTCCAACGCTCTTGCCATCCCCTTTTTGTTAGGTAATGGTCTTCTTTTGTCGAATACTTTTCCATAGTCGATTGGAACCCTATCCATAGTCCCTTAATGGGTCCGCGCTTGACATACTTTTGTTTTTTCATTTGGTTCGGTGAAGTCAACGCTCGAGGTAGTTCTTGACTTGATATGTACTTCTTCAAGCTTTTTCGGGATTGGCTCCTCTTTCTTGACTTCTGAGGTTACCTCTTTAGAAATTTCAGCATACGTCTTCATCCTTGAATTGTGTTCTGGCTCTCCCGCAAGTCTTGTTTCCCAATCTCTTCGCATGGCCGCCGCTTTGCTAATCTTTTTGTAAAAGTTTGGCGGCTTCCGTGAGTGTTTTCGCCATGAGATCCCCACCTGCACACATTTGAATGTGTTGCTTGCAACTAGGGGTTTGGGAAAAGAAAAATGTATGCAAGAGTACTGTCATATGGACCTCCCTAGGCCCACTACCTCGGTGGGTACCAGGACCGACTACTCGGTGGGCCCCTGGGACTACCCGGCTTGCGCTACACGGCACCTGAAGGCGTGGAGCACAAGGACTGCAGAGGAGTAGTACTCGGTTAGGAAGCTGTACATGTCCCGCACTGTATGGAAGACTCCTAGACGTACTCGACTAGTACTCTCTCCCTACTCCGACTTGTAACCCTGCCTCCCGGACTATATAAGGCGAGGCAGGGACCGATCTCTAGGATCATCTCATCTCATACAACCCACGGCACACTATTGCACCATCTTGTAATTGTGCCCAATCAATCCAGAGCTACGCAGCATACAGGACGTAGGGTATTACGCACCTCGCGGCCCGAACCTGTCTAAATTGTGTGCCACGTGTCTCTTCCTTCGAGTTACCGATCTCGGCGAGGCCACATTCATCTACTTCGGGTACTCCCCTTAGTAGGTTGCCGGTCTAAAACACCGACAGCTGGCGCGAGATCACATGGCGAACTCGACGGTTCCCGTCTACTTCAAGCCAACCATCGCCTTCAACCGCGGCGACACCTTCGTGTTTGGCGCCTGGGTTTGCACTGCTGATGGCGCGGGCTCCTTGCAGCGCCGCCTAACCATGCCGCCCAACCCGAAGACTGGCCTCGTGACGCTTCCAGAAGTCGTCACAGGCGAACTCGCCGGCAAATTCGGCGAAATTTCGCTCTTCAACCACCACGCTGACTTCGAGCTCGAGTTCGCTTCCAACTCGAACTCGACGTCTCCATGGGCCATCGCATGCGAGCCGGCTGCTCAGCCATCGCAAGCGGACCCCTCACCTCGTGGGCGCTCCGCGCGTGGCCCCCGCATCCTCGGTAGGGCCCGCACGGGGGGCTCCCTCTTCGCGCCGGGCCGCAAGGAGCCGAAGCGAGTACAACTCGAACTCCTACACCGCCCCGGCCACCCCCCGGACTCCGACCCCTCCTCCGAGTTCTACTCGAACCCGGATTACGAGTTCGACTTCGGGTCGGACCCCGAGGAGCCCGAGTCCGAGGACAACTCTACCGAGCTACCCTTGTCGGGGGTGGCCTCTGGGGCGGTTATAACGTCCACGCCGGCCGGGGAGATTCGCTTCTGCGGCCGGACCGCAAGCCCGCCGACCCGATAAGTGGGGACTCACGCTACGTTGCCTACATCGACTCGCTACGGGTTCCGGAGGGAACACCCCTAGCCGGGGGCCGACTCAAGCACACCAACCGAGGTGGCACCCTGCGAGTCCGACCTTGGCACCCCCGATCGCCAAGTCTTCATGGCTGCCGGCGACACCCCAGGGCCTTCAGGCACGACTCAGGACAAGTACACGGAAGACATCTCCTCCGACGAGCTCTCTCGCCGATGCTCCACCGAACGAGAACCCGGCGGACGAGAGACGCTAGACGTGAGCGTAACCGGAAGAGCGGCCGAACGTCGCCGGCGCCTCCGCGACAACTTCCCCGTCCGCAACCTTGCGAAGCTCTCGAGGCGGTCGAGAGCGAGTACACACCACCCCCGAGCAATGCCTCATGTCGATCACGCGCCGATCGCATGTCGGGCTCGGGGCATACGCGCCGGAGAGGTCGTCGCCAAGCTCGGCCGAAGACGCCTACTTCATGCGGGTCGACAACGAGTCAACCCGGCCTCCTCCCGGCCCGGACCCCGCGACAACGAAGCCACAAGTCGCGGCGCCAACAATGGTCCTAACCGTACTCGAGCCGACCTCCCAACCGAGCCCAACCGTCGTCGCTCCAATGCCGGCGGACCTCCGCGCCGCGACAACAACAATCGTGAGGTCGTCCGCACCGTGCTCCGGCCGGCGGCGGCGGCAACGACCCCGACGGTGGCGGCGGCGCCGACGGCGGAAGCTCCAACCATGGAGCCAACGGGGAGGGGCGGCGGAGGGCGGCGGTCGTGGCGGCCGAGGCCACGCGAACGACCACGCTTTCGGCGCCTCACGGGCGGGTACGATGCCCGCTAGAAGATTGAGGAGCCGCGGCGGAAGAAGTCGACCACCACAACCGACGGCGACGGCTTCCCCGCCTTCTCACCTCGACTTCGCAACTTGCTCCTCCCCGACAAGTTGAAGCCTTTGGGGATCACCAAGTACGATGCGAAGCGGGATCCCATCCGGTGGCTCGGATGCTACGCCCTCTCCATCGAAAACGCGGCGGCAACGGCAACACCAAGTGCCTCCACTTCCTCTTCTTCCGGACCGAGGCTCCACTCACATGGCTCGAGTCGCCGGACAAGCACTCGATCGACAAGTGGGACCAGTCGAAGGAGCGGTTCACCGGTAACTTCGCGGGCGCCATGGGCCGATCGGGTACTCGCATGGACCTGGCCATGATCAAGCAGGAACAAGGCGAGACCCTCCGCAAGTACATGCGCTGCTTTTTCGACAAGCGCGCTACCGTCGTCGACGTCACCGACAAGGAGGTCATCGACCTCTTCCAAGACGGTCTCTATCACCGTCGCACCTTCGAAGACTTCGGTCGTCGCCGCCCCAGGTCCATCCCCCACCTCAAGGACATGATCATGTCCTGGGCGGATGAAGAAGACAAGGCCAATGCCAAGTACGACGCCATCCGCGGCAAGACCAAGCAGAACCAGGGCGGCGGCAGCGGCAGCAACACGAACCAAGGTGGCCGCAACAACAACAACAACAACTACTCGGGTCCCAACCGCAAGCGCAAGCCAGACAACACTGTCGCGGCTATCCAGCGCCCTGCGAAAGGGAACTCGAAGAAGAACTCCGGCGGTTTCAAAGACCTGCTGAAGGAGAAGTGCCCGTGGCATCCAAACGGTAACTACACCACCGAGCAGTGCTACCAACTCAGGCATGCACTCAAGGATACGCTAGAGCCACCGCACACTCACGACCAAAAGGGCAAGAAGAAGGATGGTGACAACAACGACTTCCAGGATCCTGACAAGACCGTCAACGTCCTCTTCGCCGGATTACCCAGCAGGCGGGAGCAGAAGGCTACCCATCGGGAAGTCATGTCCATTGAACCAGCGGTCCCGACTCCCCTCAGGTGGTCGGAGGTACCCATCACCTTCTCTCGCGCGGATCAATGGACCAGCTTCTCCGAACCAGGACGGTTCCCCCTCGTCCTGAAGCCAGTGGTCGCGGGCTCCAAACTCAACAAGGTGCTCATCGACGGTGGAAGCGGGCTCAACGTCCTTTTCACCAAGACCTTGAAGAAAATGAAGCTCGACATCACTCACATGCTCACCAAGAGCAACACGCCCTTCTACGGCATCGTCCCCGGCAACGCGGCTATTCCACTGGGCTCGGTGGTCTGCCCGATCACCTTCGGGGCATCTCGGGACAACTATCGTACCGAGTACATCAAGTTTGAGGTCGTGGACTTCGAGACTTCCTACCACGCCATCCTCGGCAGACCGGCCATCGCCAAGTTCATGGCGGTGCCCCACTACACCTACTTGGTACTTAAAATGCCAAGCCCAGCTGGTGTACTCTCCCTTCAAGGGGACTTGAAGATCTCTCACGACTGCGACACAGAAGCCGTGGAGATCGCCTCTACGAACCAAGTACCCAACGCGGTGATGGAGGTCTACGTGGCGTCGAAGAAGCTTGCTACAAGTGAACTCGACATCCCAGAGAAGTCTGACAGCGCCAACAAGCCTCAGCCACCTGAGGAGGTACTCGTCAAGACAATCGACCTCGGAACAGGCGACCCCAGCAAGACCACCACCATCGGGGCTGGCCTCGACCCCAAATAGGAAGACGCGCTCATCGGCTTCCTTCGGGCTAACCGCGACATCTTCGCGTGGAAGCCGACGGACATGCCGGGAGTGCCCGGGGAGGCCGATTGAGCACTGCCTCAATGTCGATCCTAAGGCCACCCCCAAGCGACAACACCTCCGACGCTTTGCCGATGACAGACGGGACGCCATCAAGAAGGAACTCGCCAAACTACTCGCGGCTGGAATCGTCAGAGAAGTCTTCCATCCTGAGTGGCTCGCCAACCCTGTCCTCGTCCGCAAGAAGAACTCGAACGAGTGGAGGATGTGCGTCGACTACACCGACCCCAACAAGCACTACCCCAGGGACCCCTTCGGGTTGCCGTGGATTGATCAAGTCATCGACTCCACGGCGGTCGCGCGCGACTGCTCTGCTTCCTCGACTGCTACTCCGGGTACCACCAGATCGCGATCAAGGAAGAAGACCAGGAGAAGACCGCGTTCATCACCCCGTTTGGCGCGTACTGCTACACGACCATGTCCTTCGGGTTGAAGAACGCCGGAGCTACCTACCAACGAGCTATCCAGGTCTGCTTCAAGAGGCAACTCAACATGAACGTCGAGGCCTACGTGGATGACGTGGTCGTCAAGACCAGAAACTCCAGTACCCTCATCGACGACCTTGAAGAGACTTTCGCATCACTGCGTGAGTACCGCTAGAAGCTCAACCCGAACAAGTGCGTCTTCGGCGTACCTTCAGGCAAACTACTCGGCTTCATCATCAGCCAGCGCGGCATCGAAGCCAACCCCGAGAAGATCTCCGCCATCACCGGCGTGCAAGCTCCCACGAGAATCAAAGATGTCCCGAGGCGACGGGGGTGCATGGCGGCACCGAAAGATTTATCTCGAGGCTAGGAGAACGGGGGGCTCCCCTTCTTCAAACTACTCAATCATCAAGAGAAGTTTGTGTGGACTCTAGAGGCGGATCAAGCCCTTGCCCAGCTCAAGGACTTCCTATCGAAGCCACCGATCCTCACGGCTCCTCACAAGGGCGAGAAGCTGCTGCCCTACCTCGCTGCGACTACCCACGTGGTCAGTACCGCCATCGTCGTCGAGCGGCAAGAAGACGGCCATGCCTATCCAGTCCGAGCGCCCAGTCTACTCCGTCGGCGAGGTTTTGTCGAGTCCAAGGCACGCTATCGGCCGTGCGAAGCTCCGTACGCGGTACTCATTACCTCGCGGAAGCTACGACACTACTTCCGGCGGTACTCAATATCCGTCGTCACCGACTACCCGCTCGGCGACATCCTCGCGGAACCAAGATGCTCTTCGGAAGAATCTCCAAGTCGGCGGTCGAGCTCGGTGCCCTCACCATCGACTTCAAGCCACACACGGCCATCAAGTCGCGAGCACTAGTCGACTTCATGGCAGAATGGCGGGAGAATCAGCTGCCTACTCCCACCGTGCGACCAGAGCATTGGGTGATGTACTTCGACGGCTCACTCAACCTCGAGGGCGCAGGTGCAGGGGTAATCCTGATCTCTCCAACGGGCGAACAACTCAAGTACGTCCTGCAGATCTTCTGGAAGGTCCCAAACAATGAAGTCGAGTACGAATCTCTCCTACACGGGCTCCGCCTCGCGGCTTCATTGGGTATCAAGCGGCTACTAGTCTACGGCGACTCCGCAGTGGTCATCAACCAAGTGAACAAGTCCTGGGACCGCAACAAGGAGAACATGGACGCCTACTGCCTAGAAGTCCGCAAGCTCGAGAACAAGTTCTATGGTCTCGAGTTCCATCACATCGTCCGCGACAACAGCGTTGCAGCGGACGTCCTCTCGAAGCTTTGATCCACCCGCGCTCAAGTACCAGCGGGTGTTTTCGTTCACGAGCTTCACGCGCCATCCATCCGGAGCCGGCGCCACCGACCATTGTCCCGCCCCATCCACCGCTGGGCAGGAGGTCATGATGATCGACGTGGACTGGAGGCAACCCTTCATCGACTACCTCAGCGAGCAGAAGGTCCCCTCCGACAAGAACTCGGCTGAGCAGCTCGTCCGCCGCGCCAAGTCCTACGTTCTCGTCGGAGACAAGCTTTACAAGCGGGGCGCATCTTCTGGAGTAATCATGAAGTGCGTCCCTCATGAAGAAGGCAAGGACATCTTGGAGGAGATCCACAAGGGTGTCGCGGCAACCATGCGTCCTCACGCACGGCGATCGGCAAGGCCTTCGGCGAGCTTTCTGCGGCCCACAACTGCGGGCGATGCCGAAGAACTCGTCGAGAAGGTGCCAAGGATGTCGGTACTTCACCAAGCGGCAACACGTCCCAGCCTACAAGCTAGTCACCATACCGCCAACCTGGCCCTTTGCCTGCTGGGGGCTTGACATGATTGGGCCACCGCAACTGCGCCAGGTGGTTTCAACAGGGTTTTGGTGGCCATCGACAAGTTCACCAAGTGGATCGAGGTCAAGCCGGTCACATGCCCCAAGGCTGACAGAGTACTCGACTTCCTGGATGAACTCGTACATCGCTACGGACTACCCCACCGCATCATCACATACCTGGGCCCCAACTTCAACAACCAACAGTTCTGGGAGTACTACGAGAACAGTGGGATCGACGTCCGATACGTCTCAGTTGCCCATCCACGGGCCAACAGACAAGTGGAGCGCGCCAATGGGATGGTGCTCGACGCTCTCAAGAAGCGGCTACACGACACTGCTAACTCCAAAGGGGGCAAGTGGATCAAGGAACTACCCAACGCACTCTGGGGGCTACTGACTCAGCCATCCAAGCCAACGGGGCAATCCCTTTACTTCTCGGTCTACGGCTCCGAAGCAATCCTCCCTGCCGACGTCATATGGAACTCGCCGGCGGTGGAGCACTATGACGAAGGCGTCTCGGAAGACGACGAGACGAGTTGATATCGATAGCCTCGAAGAAGCTCGCTGCGCCGCCCTCGTCCAATCAGCAAGGTACCTAGAGGGTATCGGACTCTACCACGATCGCAACGTCAACAAACGCTCCTTCAACGTTGGAGATCTTGTCCTCCGCCGTATCCCGAACACGGAAGGACTACACAAGCTCGCGCTCCCCCCGGGAAGGTCCCTTCACCGTGGCAAAGGTGACCGGGCGGGCTCCTACCGCCTCCAAACACTTGAAGGCGAAGACATCAACAACTCGTGGAATGTCGACCGGCTCTGTCAATTCTACGCCTAGTCTACACGACTACCCCGGGGTTCAAGTCTACACGACTACATCAACACCCCCTCGCCGTAAGCGGCCTCCGGGTCCTGGCTCCAGTCTTCGGACTTCTCTGCGCGAGCTCCAGCCCGTGCGGCTACCTACGGACCCTGGGCTGCGACGAGCGTTAAGGACTCTAGCAGCGGTCTACTGAGAGACCTCACTCCAAGATCCAGCCTGCACGGCTACCTACGGATCTACGATCCAGCCTACACGGCTACTTACGGATCTACTGCTGCAAGCGACCACCCGCTCCAGCGCCACTCAGCTGTAAGCGGCCTCCTGGTCCAGGCGACTACTCTGTAACTACGGCCCCGGCCATCCAGGTGTACTCCTTCAGTAATAAAGTTTGATCGTTCATCAACTTCTTTACTGCCTACTCCCTTCAACGGGACCACTATTGCCGAGTACGACTACTCGCATCCACTCCACGATGGGCGCTCCGCACTTTGAGATCGCGACTACGAGTACTCATTGCTGGAAATTTCCTTTCATTAATACCTAAGCAATTCATTACAATTGTTTTTGTACAACCTTGGCTACTAGCTACCTATTACAGGGCTACTGGAGATTAAGCTTCTCAGCTACTTGCTCCGCGATGGGAGCCATCTGCTCCAGCAGATCCGCATACTGCTCATCAGTGCAGTTGGCAGCTACCCCGCCGGCAACTACTTCCACCGGGGCCTTCGGGAAGTACGACTTCATGAAGGCCAAGATCTACTTCGGGATTGACCTCGCCATGTGCTTCACATAAGCCACCAGCCGGCTTGGGGCTTCCTTCAGGCGATCCACCAGTGGTGCAACTTGGGGCCGCCCGGGTGCGGCACCAAAAGCCTTGCGATCGGCAGCGCGGCTTCCTCAAGCTTCTTCAGTTGGGCCCACAACGCCTCGTAGTCTTCATTCAACTTTTGCAAGGATTTGTAGCAGTTGACGAGATCGCGGTCAGATGCAATCCGGAGCTCCATGTGCTTCTCGCACTCGAAGGCAAGTTCTTTGTAGTCGAGCTCGAGTACCTGGCGGGCTTCTTGCCCCCGATAGAAGAGGTTCTTCATGCTCGTCTCCGAGGACTTCAGCTGCTCCACCTGGCCCTCAAGCTCTGCAACACAGCAACAGTACATCGGGTCAGACTACTTCTCGACCTCCAACAACTACCCGACAAGCCCAGCGGCGTACCTTTGTTCTTATTACGGAGGCTCTTATTCTTCCGCACCAAGTCGTCGCCCTTCGCCTGCAACTCTTGGACATTATTGTGGTACTTGGCGAAGGCGGCGTCGAGCTTCGACTGCATGGCAGTCGCGTGCTTTCGCGACTTCACAAGCTGCTCTTCCAGCGCCTCAGCCCGGAGCACCACGTCACCATAGCCTTGCAGCATGTTGGACTTATCGCGGGACCTCTCCGCAACGTCCTGCATAGACAACTCAAGTCACACGAGTACTCAATAATAGAGGATTGACTACTCAGAAGCTACGGCTACTTACCTTCATCCACTGCT
The DNA here is from genome assembly GCA_947561735.1 of Cenchrus americanus. Classification (NCBI taxonomy): domain Eukaryota; kingdom Viridiplantae; phylum Streptophyta; class Magnoliopsida; order Poales; family Poaceae; genus Cenchrus; species Cenchrus americanus. The sequence goes on from OX387240.1 coordinate 143,795,559, forward strand.
CGGCCTGGCGGATCGCCTCTAAGTGCTTGGCCACCGTCGCCGGCTCGACAAGATCGTCCGCGAGCAGCTCTATTCCGCCGCGACTACTCGCGGTGGCCTCCGTCATCGGCGCAGAGCGGATGGGCTCTGCGTCCTGGATCTCCGGGGAGCGGATAGCAACCTCCAGAGCGACCTCTGGCGACGTGGTGACCCCCTCTCCCCCGGCCGCCACGGCGGCCTCCTCGACGACTTCTTCCATAGCCTCGGGGGCTCCTCCCGCAGCCTCCGAGACCTCGCGGTGTCGACTTCTGCATTGGCACCCCCGCAGGGATGTCACTACCTTCAGCCTCAGCGCATGTCAAAGAGAAGACAAGTGCATCAGCGACTACGACTACTCCTCGAGGAGCTCCATAGCTTCAGAAGAGTACTCACCTTCGATTACGCTGGCCTCCGACAACAGCGTTTCGGTAGCCGGCAGCTCGGGCACCGCCTGGGAAGCGGGAGCGGACTCCTCGGCGGGCGGCGCGACTTCTTCCGCCACTGCTGAAGTGGGTTCATCCCCCACCCAGGACAGATCCGTCGATTTTCTTTACAAGCAAACACAATTGGTCGTCAGTCAACCTCACTACTACAACAAGTACTACTCGGGAAGATGCGGTACTTACAAGTTTGACCGGACTATCGTCACGGCCGGGGCACCGAGGATGCTGGCAATGTCTACCAGTCCACCCTCGGCGGGCGCCTCCTCCGGCACCCCTGCGGCTACCGCCTCCAACTGCGCCAAGAGCTCCTCGACAGTGGGGGCTGGACTACGACTTCCGGCCGGCTCCCCCACCATGTCCCATACGCCTTCGTCGCCTTCCTCTATGGGCTCCGCTGGCGGGACCTCCTGCATACAAGGAAGGCTACTCATCAGCAAGCGTACTCGTACGACGGGTACTCGACTACTCTGTTCAAGACAACTAACCTCCTGAGGCATGGTCTCCGAGACCTTGAGCTTCTTTGTCACCCGCTTGCGGGCGGGGTTGCGCGGCTTCCGTGGTGGCGCGGCCGAGCTAGCCTCCGGGGGCTGAGTCGGGGGGTCTTGCACTAGAGGCACATGAGGTAAGCCTGGACGGCTAAACCTCGACCGCAACTGAAAGCGGTCCTGCAACGTCTCGTCGTCGTCGTCGTCGTCGGTGGTGTCCTCCACGATGACGGTGTCATCGCCTTCGCCGACTTCTCGCCGCTCTTTTGCCTTCCCTTCCTTCGGGATCTCGATCCCGCTCGGGGGCGGCTGCGGCTCGGAGACGAACTTTTTCAAGTCATCCTGCAAGACACGAAGACATCAGCACGTCTACTCCAAGCAAGGACTACTCGACTAGGGGAGTACGACTACTCACCTCCTTTGGCGGGCGCGCGGTGGAGTACTCCTGGACAGGGCACGTCGTGTACGGCGGCATATCCTTGAAGATCCGTGACAGCCTCTCGATGATGTCGCTGTCATCCAGCTCGCCTCCGGGCATCCGCGACATGTCGTCGTCGCCGGTGTACTCGAAGCCCAAGGTGTCTCGAGCCATCAATGGCTGCACCCTCCGCTTCATGAAACTAAAGGCCACGTGCTCGGCCCTCAGTCCCGCTTCCCTGAGCACCTTGATGCGTGCCGACCGGGGGGGAGCTAGATTCTTTCTGCATGGTGGGCTCCGTGTTCCACCACTCGCGGTGCCTGGGCTGCCGTCCGCTCGGCTTCGGCAGGCTGGGGTGGTGGTTCGTGATGTAGAACCACCTCGTCTTCCAGTCAGTGTTTGAGTCAACAAGCTTGTACGCCAGGTACTGCTCCGCGGCATCTTCTCTCAACTGGATGCCGGCTCCTCCAACTACTCTTGGGTTGGTGGCGCTTGGTTGCGGCTTGACCAGGAAGAACTTCCGAAAAAGAATCCAATGCGGCTTGATCCCAAGGAAAGCCTCGCAGAAGTGCACGAAGACCGCGGCATGGAAGATACCGCTGGGGTTCAGATTCAGGTACTCGACTCCGTAGTACCCGAGGAGACCCTTGAAGAAATCACTAGCCGGGAGCGCGAGTCCGCGCTCCACGAACCGCGCAAACATTGGAATCTCGTCTTCGGCCTTCTCCATTGGATATGGATCTCCAGCAGCGGCCCTCCACATGTCGACCTCCTTCTCCCGGATGAACCCACTATTCAGGAGGGCCAACAGATCTTCCGTCTTCACCTTGGATTTTTTCCACTCGCGGCTTGGATCAGCCCGCGGTGGAGACATTGGCGGCGCTACTCCGGTGGTGGCCGCGGCGGCCTCTTTGCGGCCCCTCTTCTTCCCGGCGGCCTTCGTGGACTGGGACGGCGACGGCTTCATTCTCCAAGTACAGGGCGTCTTCACGCGCATCCGCTCGGGGGCTACCCTAAAAGCTTTGGGTGGCGGCGCACTCGGATCTACTATGGCGGCAGTGTGCATTGGGAGTGGATCTACTTCAGATGGAATCAAAATGACTGCAACTCGGATGGGTGAAAAACCCTAAGGGTTTTGGCTTCTATTTATAAGGCAAATCGGCTCCGCAACGGCCGGCTGGATAAGTCCACGCGCAGCTGACTCAGCGGCTAAGCGTGACCCTTCGTATTCTACTAGTCGACGCGCCTCACCTCGGGGGCTCGGCTACTTCTATTCGACTACCTGGGAAGCGGCTAGTCTCAAGAGCATCTCAGGACACATTCTTCAAGATGACCCTTCAATTCGAGAGGAAGTACTCGACTCAAGGCTCGAGGGCTCCGTGCCACGTGTCCTTCGGTTTTTTCTCTCCGGATTTTTCGGGATTTTCTTGCCAAAGACTTCAGATGGACCCTCAGCCAGAGCTTGAGGCTCAACCTAAGGCTCGAGGGCTACTCCATATGGAGTGCGATTTTGCAATCGCACCTCCATAACAGCTCCGGCTTCAAGACAAGACGGGCATTTTTTGAAGAGCTTCGAAGGCAGTGCTCGAGGACGCTTGGGAGTACTCGAGAAGACTTCAAGATTGCTCAAACATCAGCTGGAGTACATTCCAGCCTCAGGATGCTTCGACTACTCTTGAGGGCTTTTGACTTGTAGCACTCAGGGATGCTTGGGGACTACTCGTTAAGGCCGTCAAGACTACTTGAAGCTATCCTTCTCGACTACAAAGTACTCGGGGGCTTGTCGTATGGACCTCCCTGAGCCCACTACCTCGGTGGGTACCAGGACCGACTACTCGGTGGGCCCCTGGGACTACCCGGCTTGCGATACACGGCACCTGAAGGTGTGGAGCACAAGGACTGCAGAGGAGTAGTACTCGGTTAGGAAGCTGTACATGTCCCGCACTGTATGGAAGACTCCTAGACATACTCGACTAGTACTCTCTCCCTACTCCGACTTGTAACCCTGCCTCCCGGACTATATAAGGCGAGGCAAGGACCGATCTCTAGGATCATCTCATCTCATACAACCCACAGCGCACTATTGCACCATCTTGTAATCGTGCCCAATCAATCCAGAGCTACGCAACATACAGGACGTAGGGTATTACGCACCTCGCGGCCCGAACCTGTCTAAATTGTGTGCCATGTGTCTCTTCCTTCGAGTTACCGATCTCGGCGAGGCCACATTCATCTACTTCGGGTACTCCCCTTAGTAGGTTGCCGGTCTAAAACACCGACAAGTACATCACCGAAGAAGCTGAGTCTTGCTCCTTATTCAATCAACTCATTAAATCTATTCCAACTTGGTTTATCCCTTCTTCTTCTCCTTGCATAAAAGTGATCACTTTCCTTCTTAGATGTTGAACCTTGCTAATTGGAAAAAACTTCTCACAAAAATTCTCTGTCAACTGTTTCCAATTGCCTTAAACTGTACCACGTCTTTGCTTCTCCAGTAAGTGAGTAGGGAAAAAATTCCACTTGAACCGTTCATCGGGAACTCCTTCTTGATGCACTGTGTTGCATAGCGTCGTGAAATGCCTTATATGTCTATATGGGTTCTCCGTAGTCATCCCTTCAAACGGGGTTGCTGCTTCCAGATGATCTTAGATTTGATTTCATACTTTGTCGCTTCGAGCTTCGAATCCGTCTCTTGTACTTTTATGTCTTCACATCGAGGACTAGCCTAATCCCTTAGCGATTTCTCCGGTTCTTCCACGGGGTGGTTGACGAACGCAATCTAGACAATAAAATAAAAAATATAAACAAAAACAAAAACAAAACAAAGTGATTTTCTAGGTAATATGGGTTAGACATTAGCAAATAAATGATAAATTAAATATAAAACAAAGTTAGATGCAAAACCAAACAATGTAAACTGGCTTGCTCCCCGGCAACGGCGCCAGAAAAAGGAGTTTGTTGACGGATAAAACTCGTATCCAACTACGATCCGCAAGCGTACAGACCTACACCTTTTTCACCACGGGGATTCCCTAGGATCTTATCAATCCGCGGAGCAAGGGGATTTCATGCGTTTGAGCTACCTCTAGTTACTAACTTACCCAAACCCTAATCTACGGTTAAACTAGAAAACAACTATGCTACACTAGAGAGAATGACTAAACCAACAAGATATATAGAAGACACTTGCCCAAGGGTCTACGAAACTTGAACATGCAACCTCTTAAGATTTGAAAACCGATCTAATCTATCGGGGGTTGTGACCATGGTTTCGCCCTTTCCCTTCCCCAGTACTGTCACTACGCGGAGGTATTCGTGACTATACCTACGATGGACACGACCTATGACCCCCCGTACTGTCACTTCTCCCGAATGATCTCCCGCCTCTTCTCTCTAGCTTGTGGATGGCCTCTCGGTGCCAATAGCTTTCTGTCTTGCGAATGGTGGCACCTCCATGAACTTAGGGTTGAAGGATCTTCGGGTGCATGAAAAGGAGGGCCGAACCGACCCCCGGAGTGGGCCTGGCCGGCTGGCTTGGGCCGATCGGTCCAGGCCCATCCCAGCCCGGTTTGGTCTCCCCTTCGCTCCAGTGGGTCCTCATGTATTTATGCACTTTGCACCATTTTAACGATGTCATCCTTACGTCCAAGATGGAGGTTCTCATTGCATGAAGTACGGTCTTTTAGCTTCAATCCTCGGGGATGTTCCTTTGTAACACTTTGGTCCTTGCCACCATTGGAAGTGATTTCATCAAGCTCATAAACATGAACAAGACTCCTTAATTGCTCATTTGAACTTGTTGTGAATCTGTCCTTTATGTCCAGGTTTTCCTACATAAACATAACACTTCCAAATGCACACACAAAGATCAACTTGTTATATGATTAGTGTGCCTAGTGGCGGGTTCGTTCCATAATTAAATCCATACCAAAGTGTAATGAACATGTTTGGTGTACCAAAATACACCGTCAACCCAATCACTCATCATAGCCAGGAGCGACCATCCACCTGTCCTTAGATGCTCCGGTCCTCAATCTCCACCTTGATGATGCATTGACAACACACACAAGTAACCAATTCAGAGAGAAGAGAAAAAGAAAACAAACGACTGAAAAACTCAAACAAGTGATCAAAAGACAAACAAAAGCCAAGACAAGATCACTTGAGTGAGAAAAATCTCGGTCCCCTAAGGCAAGGGCAACAGCTCGACACAACCTAGATAAAATGCTCCCAAATTGCCAACTCCTCAAGGTGAGGCAAAAGGGCTCGACACCATCGAAAAATAGCACAACTAAAATTCAGGTGAAAAAGAGCTCCCAAAAGCATGAATGCAAGCTCCCCCTAAATAAATGCATTTCTCCCAATATTTCTTCCCTTGACGCAAAACTCCCCTGGAAACATGAAGTGGGTACTTTCCTCCCCCATTTTGGTAATGCATGAATCAAGTCTGCAAATGCAAGCATGTGCGTCCCAAATATACGAAAAGCACTACAACATACTAAAATTGAGACATAGACAAGCAAGATAGCCACAATATTTCCTACAAGCATCACCAACAAGATAGATAGGGACATACACACTTATGACATAGCCAAGATCAAAATAAAGCATTTTCACAAAAGTTTCCCTCTCAAGCATAGGACCTACACGTGGGCAAAATGAGAACAAACAACATATAGCTCACAGACTTCATGCAAGGTCACACATTCTCCTTACAAGATCATCAAGAACACCTACAAGCTATTTCATGTCATGTCAAAGCCACTGAGCAATGTTTCCACTTCTAGATATGAGACTTGTCGGTGCGGAATGTAGTCCCGACACTAACTAGTAGTAAGCGCTGAGATCTGCCTCTCGATGGTCGGTGCTAAGCAACTAAAGACACTTGGTTTATCCTAGTTCCGACCGGGGCCGTATGTCCAGCAGGGGTGTGCTCGAGGCACTGTATTGCTCCGCACCGGGGTGCCTGTAGTGGGGCAGCTAAAAGCGAGGCGGGAGAGGAGGCGTGGCCTCCTAGTCCCAAGTGGAGTGATTGAGGCGAGTGCCAATATCGTGGGGAAGACGGGGAGCGTGTGAGCGATCGCGACCCGTAGCCCCGTGTCTCATACCCCCGCGGCGAGGGGGATCACCTTCCTTTTATAGACCAAGGAGAGGGTGATTTACAGGCATGCCGCACTGTTTAGCTACGTGTAATGGTATGGTGTACAGTGCCGGGGAGTTGACGGTTGTCCTGGCGAACCTCGCTTCAGTCATGGCGTCGTGGCGTGCCCTGTACTTGAACAGGGGCGGTCTCGAGGGTGGAAGTGTAGTGGTTGCCCGGGGCATCTCTATGCGGGCTCGAGGGAGCCGTTGACGGTGGTCCGTACGGGGTACAGTGGCAGGCGTGGCGACGTCCCGTCCCCGCGTGCTCAACAACGTTGAAGTGGTTGTAGCAGTGCACGGCGTGGCGCTGCAGGGGCGGGGATGGCCGCACAGGACTGACAGCGACGGGGATGGCGCTCCCACCGGCTTGACGTCACGGTTTGACCCTGCGGAGTCACGAGAAGAGGGTTCGCGGGTGCGACCGGCCCCCCTTCGAGGGCGCGGCGCGTTAGCCGTACTAGAGTGAGCGGCACAGTGTCACGGAGCTGACACCGGCCTCGTCGCACAGTTCCCCACAGTGGCGGGGATGGGCTCCCCCTAGGGAGTTGGCGGAACAGCGCCGGAGCGTGATTCCCAGGCGCGTGATGGCACGGATCTGCTGTGTCAAAGAATTAAATGCTCGTACCCGCGTGCGGGAGCAAGTGCGCTCGTGAGGGAGCCTCGAGCGAGGCGGAGCCCGCTCGAGGGAGGCAGGGACCCTCGAGCGAGGTGGAACCCGCTCGAGGGAGGCGGGGACCCTCGAGCGAGGCGGACCTTACACGAGGGGGCGTGAGCCCTCAGCGAGGCGAACCTTGCTCGAGGGGGCGCTTGATTGGGCCACTCTGGTGGGCCGCGGGGGCCACCGCAGCGTGGGCCGTGCCGTGCGTGCTTAGGTTAGAGGTGTGTTTTGTTTGTTTTTTGCAGGTTTTAAGTAGGGTTCCCCCGGTTTTTCCGGGGACCCTCAGGGCTGTCCTCGACAGTAGACCCCGAGCATCTGTGGGTGTGCCGGCCAGGCTCCCACAGATGCTGAAGCCTACTGATAGGACGTTCTTCTCCTCTGGTTGCAAATGCCTTCCGTGGGGCCGCGTTAGCGGACCCGCGGGTCTAGCCCCCGAAGCCCTGCAGGAGCGTGGGCGCTCCTGCAGGGGTTTTACCATGGAATCTTGTCAGTGGGCGTGGTACGTGTCCCAACCGGCATCGGCAATGTTTCAGCCGGCTTCGGTGACGCACGCGCAACTGGCACCATTCGCGTCCGGTGCATCCTAGGAGGTGTAGCCGTGCGTCGAGCCCCCGGTCCTGGGCCCATTCGAGGCGATCGGGGTGAGCTCTTCGTCTTGTTTTAAACGCGCCCTCGCCGTCCCTCCGCGAGACGGAGGGTGAGGTTTCCGCAACCCCCATCGATCGGGTCGCGGATTGCGGATTCCTCGCTGAGCTGTTAGCGGGCGGTTCAAGTGGACGACCATGCCCCGTTCGATGAGGGTAGGCTCGTGGTCCGGAGACTCGTCCATTATAGCGCTTGCGTGGGTTTGCTAGGTGGGGCTCGGTCCCATTAGCTAGGGACCGAGGGTGCGGAAGCTCTCCCTCAGTGGGATCCCCCGGCTAGGTGCCCTCGCTGGCTCTCGAACACGACATGTGGGGCACCCTCGAGCCGGTGGGCTCGAGGAATGGCTCAAATGCACGCGCCCTCGTCGTCCCTGACTCTGGTGACCTGGGGCACCTGATCGAACCCGTCGAGGGTCAGGTTTCGAACCCCTGATCAGTAGGGCCGTGCGGGGTAGTAGCGGAGTGCTCCCGTCTTTTCGCATCTGCAGGTTTCGAGGGTCCTTGGCCGTGCCAGCCCTCGAACTGCTGATCAGTAATTTCTTTGATCAAGGGCACCTATGGTGCCCTTTTATTTCGAACAGGCTTCGAGGCCACTGGTCGGTGTTCGCACCCTTCGAGGGTCGATCTTATTTGAGCTCGGGGCCCGGGCCGCTCGAGGGTCTTCCTTACTTGGTAAGGGACCGGGCCATTTAATGCCCGCAGTCGCGGCTATAGCCATGCGCCGCGGGAGCGCCTTTTCAGGCACCGCGGCCGCGCGCGTAGTGGGCGGAGTGGGCAGAAGGATGTGACCGCCTGCCGCGGCCCTCCGGTTACCGCGCCGTGATGATGGCGCGCATGCAGTCGTGCGGCCGCCGCGGTCGTGGTGGGCCCCACTCGTCAGTGAGGGGAAATTTCACCTGCAGTTAATGCGCGCGGGGCGTGCGCTCCGGAGACCACGCCTCGCGGTCTATAAATATGATAGGCGGAGGAGGGGTAGTTTTTTACCTTTGCACTTAGCATTTGACATCCCTGCCTCTTGTGCTTCAGCCCCCGAGCCTTTCTTGCCCTTGCGCCTCTGCTCTTGCCTCCCGTTCGTCGTCCCCCCGCCCATTCGTATGGCTCCCCAACAGCCCATCACCATCATCGACCCGCCGGCGTGGGAGCGCTCGACGGCGACGACGCTGTCTCTGAATCTGCTGGTGTCCGGCGGCCAGCTGGCAGCGAACGTGGATGGGCAGCCCGTGGAGTGGATCGTGCCGTCGGAGAGGGATCGAGTTCCCAACCCACCGTACGGCTACGTCGTCAGCTTCAAGCGCTTCCACGAGCGCGGCTTCGCGGCGCCGGTGAGCCACTTCATGCGGGGTCTGTGCTACCACTACGGCATGGAGTTGCACAACTTCACGATGAACGCGATCTCGCAGGCGGCCACGTTCGTCGGCGTCTACGAAGGCTTCCTGGGCATCCCAATAAATTGGGATCTCTGGGTCCACCTCTTCCGCGCGGAGCTGCATACGCTGTCGATGTCGGAGCCGAGGACTCGCCGCGCGGCGCGCGCCGGCGGCTTGGCACTCGCGTTGCGGAGCTCGCGCGGGGAGGAGTACATTCCCCGCACGATGACCTCCAACAACGCGAAGCGGGAGCGGGGGTGGTTCTACCTCCGCAACGCCGACCCCGGGTGCGGTCGCCGGCATCCGTCCGATGGTGAAGACATCAAGAATTCCAAATCCGCCCTTGAGGGGCTTGTATCCCTAGTTGTTAGAGAAGGGCATTTTAGACATTCGGTTGCCGCCTATATAACCCAAGAGGTGAGAGGTTGGCAGCCAACTCTTGGAACCCTAGCTCATTAGTTTTCCTATTTTCCACCTATTTTCTCTAGGTTTTCCTTAGGACTAGCAAGAGAGCTTCACGGAGAGATCTTGTAGAGAGGGATGGATGATCGGGCGGCTTGCTAGACCTTGTACGAACCTTTGTTTCATGTATAGATGATTCGGCGTGGTTCCTCAAGGTTTGGATGTGTTTTCCCGGTTGTTCTTGGTGGTGATTTTCGGAGCCCTCTCTCGGTGATTTCTTTGGGGTGTTTTCGGGGCTTTTCTCTTGGGGATTTGATGGGGGAAATTTGTGGGAACCCTTCGTGGTTCTTTGGGCCGTGATTCCCCTCCCAAATCCGTGAGGAAAAGTGCTCGATTTTGGGGTTTCTTGAGTTCTTGGGTTGGAAGTGCTTCCGGCGGGATTTCTTCGATTCCTCCTTTTTGGACGAGTTTTGGTGGGATTAAACTTGGCTATGAACTCCTCATGAGGTGTTCATGATATCCCCAAAGTCTTGTTCAAGTCCGTGGAGCGATTCGGGAGATCGAGATTTGGATTTGGGGGAGTTGACCGCGGGTGTCGTTCATCCCGAGCCGCCTGTGCTACACCGGTCGACCGGTGCTCTTGACCGGTCCGACCGGTGCAAGCCCTTGTGGGTTTTTGCTCGGGTGAACGTCTTGGTGTGTTCCTTGTTGTCCCGTGTTGCTTCTTGTTTCAAGTTTGGGTCCGTTTGGTGGTCGGTTGGCCGGTTTGGTGCCTTGGGGGCTTTCGGTCGCCATCGGTCCGACCGGTGTGTCTCACGGTCCGACCGGTGTAGAGCCACTTAGTGGAAGTTGCTCGGTTTCACCGGCGGGGACCGGTCGACCGGTGGTGCTCACCGCGCCCGACCGGTGTGGGTCCGTAGACTCGAGGCTTGGTTTTTCGCCGCGTTTCTCGGGTCGGAAGGTGGTGTGTTGGTTCCTAGGTCCGGTGGCACTCCGGTGGCTACGTGGGCTTGACCAACCTTGGTAGTGAGTCGGAGACGTGTGTTGGAAGCCGCGTTCGTCTTGTTGGAGTTTTCATCTCCTTCGAGAAGAATTTTTATCGGCTCCCATTCACTCCCCCCCCTCTGCGGTTCGCCGTATCGGTCCTTCAAGTGGTATCGAGCCGGTTCGGGTCTTTATTGACTCTAACCGGTCTAAGATCCAAGGATGGCGTACCGAGAACGGGGTTCGGGTCCTCCACACTTCGATGGCAAGAACTACCGGATGTGGAGCAAGCGGATGGGTGCGTTTCTCCGCGGAAAGGGTCGGATCCTTTGGGATGTCACGGTGGACACGGGATATGTCCGGCGGTTGATTTCCTCGCTCCGAGATCGAGGGACGGCTTCGACGCCAACAATAAGGCGGTCGACTACTTGTTTCGTGCTTTGTGTCGGCTGAGTTCGATCGGGTGCACACCGAGCACTTGGCTTGTAGGATTTGGGCGGTGTTGAAGGAGGCTCATGTTGGGAACGCCCGGGTTCGAGGCACGGTTGTATGCGACCTACGGAGAGAGTACGAGAACTTCACTCATCTCCCCGGTGAGTCCATCGATGCCTTGTTTCAGAGGTTCACGGTGGTGGTGAACAACATGAGGGCCAATGTGGACGTGCTCCCGTACGATGATCATGATAGAGCGGTCAAGCTCTTACACTCTTTGGATCGTACGATATGGAGCGGAAAGTTCGAGGCTATAGTCGAGTCGGAGCGGTACGATACTCTGATGGTGAACGAGCTATTCTCGAAGCTCAAGTCGGCTGAGGTGGATAGGGGCATGATTTGCCAAGCTCGAGGGACCGACCGATTCCCATAGTCTTGCCCTCGTTGGTGGTTCCAAAGGAAAGACTAACTCTAACCCATCCACCGGGATGTTCTCGTTTTCCTCTCTCGATGTCTATGCCGGATGAGGAGTTTGATGACCTTGGAGAGGACGAGCCGGCGGCGGTTGACGAGGCGGTTCGAGAGGCCGCACGAGAACCGCGTGAACATGAGGAGGAACACGAGGACTTGCTTCCGGTGCGGCAAGCGGGACACTTCGTCGCCGACCGCCGGAGAAGGCCGAGAACAAGGACGCCTACAAGCACAAGCCGAGGAAGAACGACGACAAGTACCGTTTGAGGCGCGACCACAAGAGCAAGCACAAGAACAAGTACAAGGACGAGCGACGATCGAGGAAGAAGGTGGGCCGAGGCAAGGCCCGAGCGATGGTTGGAGCGAGCGACGTCGACTCCGGTTCCGCGTACTCCACCTCGAGCTCGAGCGGCAGCCGACGACGAGGGAGATCGCCGCAAGAACAAGAGGTCGTCCAAGAACCCGAGCGGGCCGAGCCGCTTCGCGAGAGACGGCTTCTCGCACCATGGCGTTGAGCTCCGGCGGCAAGAAGAGCACACGGAGCGACTCGGACTGCGAGTCCGACGACGAGGTGCGTGATGAGCTTCCCTTCTTGCGCCGGGAGAATGAGAGGCTTGGCTCTTTGCTTGATAACCGTGATGACATGCTTAGAGAGGCCAAGAAAATGAGGAAAGAGCTTAGGGCTTCACTCGAGGATGCTAGGACTAGAGTGGCCGAGCTAGAGACACGGGTGCTTGATAGCAAGCTTGAGATTGATTCGCTTAAGGCTAGCCCTGTTGTTTCGATGAGAATGATTGTGCTTGATTGCTCTATTTTCCTTGCCGATCTTGCTTTGTTCAAGGAGAAGCATGCCTCCAAGTGTGAGGAACTAGATGTGCTTAGGGTTGAAGTGGGCCGAGCTTAAGTCTAGACTCGCTTTGTTAGGTGCTTGCACTTCTTGCCCGTTTTGCATGCTAAGATTGATGAGATGCATGCTTACACTAGTTCGCTTGAGGCTAAATTGAAGGAACCCATGCCTACATCTTGCTCTACCCGTGAAATGCATGCATTGAAAAATTTGGAGCTTGCACATTATGTTGATCGTTTGCGGGATGAGAATGATGATTTGAGGAAGTTGATGGGTTGGTTGTCGGTCACGAGCCTCGGTTGAGGATGATGATCGAGGCCTTTAAGAGGCAAGATGGTGAGGGGCTTGGGGCAAGCAAGGTTGGTGAGGGAAGTGGAGAGAATATCCGGAGCCACCAAAAACCCACCACAAAAATGATTTCCCACCAAAGCCTAATCATCTAAGGAACCGACTAGACACAACCCCAGCTCCACCCGTGTTTCCTACACCCACAAATGACCTACAAAAGCCTATCAAGTTTGTGAGCACTTCGGGGAAAGTGTTCCTTGGGAAGGAGAGTGAGAAGGCAAGTGGTGAGAAACCGGTGGAGGGTTTGAGTGGAGAGAAATCAAGTGAGCAGCCACATCCCAAGCCAAAGCCTAAGCTTGTGAGGTTCCATTGTGGCTATTGTGGGAGAGATGGCCATAAGGAGGAGTTTTGCTTCAAGAGGAAGCGAGAGGAGAGAATGGAAAAGGAGTGGGCTAACAAGGACAAGTACCACCCTTCCGATGGTGTACTTGAGCCTCGTATGCGGATGCCCGGGGGCAAGGCGATTGTGAGGACGAGTTCGGGCTTGGGGAGAGAAGAAGGGTGCAGGGTGGTGCGGCCTGCCCCGGACCACACCGGTCGGACGGTGTGGAGCCCCCGGTCGACCGGTGCGGGCACAGGCGGACGGATGTTCGGGTTTCGTGCTCGTACAGGTGCGAGGGTTGTTTCTGGTGGTCGTGGTTCTGGTGGTTGGGCTGGAAAGGGTGCAGGTGGTCAGTTTGCTAGGCGTTCTCCACCTCGTGCTCAATACGGGGATTGGAGGAGTCGTGGCGGTGAGTTGGAGAGGAAGGACGTGCCACGGGCTTTCTTGCGTGGTTTTGGTCCTCCTCCGGGCGAGAGAGGGGTGGTTCCCTCGGGGTGGTTACCGTGGTGGTGTTCGTGGAGGTAGTTTTGGTAGGAGAGATGCTTTGGTTGGTGCTAACCCCCACTTTCGAGCAAATGGCTCGGCACTCGGTTTTCCTCCTTTGGTTCTAACCCCGATCTTTGAGTCGTTTGTTCGCTCACGTGCCTATTTTTGATGTGCGGGTGGGAGACTTGAAGAACATTTGGTTGATTGACTCCGGTTGCTCGAGGCATATGACCGGAGACAGGGGGTGGTTCTCAAGTCTCGTCCCAGTGGTGAAGAAGAGGTACATCACCTTTGGGGACAATGGGCGTGGGCGTGTGCTTTCGTAAGGTGAGATAAAAGTGAGTGACAAGATCACTGCGAGGCGTGTTGCTCTTGTTCAATCGCCGGGGTACAATTTGCTTTTTCGTGTCCCGGTTGTTGGATGAGGGTTTTGAGGTGTTGTTTCGGCCTCGGTGGTTCTCGGATTGTGGACTCTCGAGGGGACCTTGTTTGTATGGTCGTTCCCGAGGGTCGGGTGTTTCGTGCTGATTTTTCTCGGTCTTCGGGTGTGGAGCGTTGTTTCTTGGCCGGTTCTTCGAGTGAGTTGTGGAAGTGGCATAGGAAGTTGGGTCACTTGAGCTTTGACCTTCGTCTCGCTTGAGTAAACTCAATTTGGTCCGAGGATTGCCACGGTTGAGGCTTGAGAAAGAGTTGGTTTGTGCTCCGTGTAGGCATGCCAAGATGGTGGCCTCTTCTCACCCGCCTCTCACCGATGTGATGACCGAGCGTCCATGCGAGCTGCTCCATATGGACCTTGTTGGCCCGGCTCGTGTGCGATCTCGCGGGTGGGAAGTGGTATGTCCTTGTTGTGGTGGACGACTATTCTCGGTATGCGTGGGTGTTCTTTCTTGAGGATAAGGGGGAGACGTTTGGTTTTGTTCGAGATCTAGTCTTGAGGTTGAGGAACGAGAGGCACGGAGATACCATACGAGCTATCCGTAGTGATAATGGCTCGGAATTCAGGAACTCTCATTTTGAAACCTTTTGCCATGACTTGGGTCTTGAGCACCAGTTTTCGAGTCCGTATACGCCTCCCCAGAATGGTGTTGTGGAAAGGAAGAACGAGACCTTGTGCGAGATGGCTCGGACGATGCTTGATGAGCATAGGACTCGAGGAGGTATTGGGTCGAGGCGGTGAATACCGCATGCTATGTGTCGAACAGGGATATACCTCGAGTGCACAAGAAGAAGACATGCTATGAGTTGATGCATGGCCGCACACCCAAGGTGAGTCACTTCCATGTCTTTGGTTGCAAGTGTTTCATTCGAAGAAAGGCGAGGAAGTTGGATAAGTTTGAGGCTAGGTCCGTCGATGGCATTTTCTTTGGTTATGCATCTCATTCTAGAGCATATCGTGTGCTCAATCTTGAAACTAACCAAATCGTGGAGACTTGCGAGGTAACCTTCGACGAGACAGAGCCACGTAGTCGGCTTGTCTTTGAGTGTGCGGGTGATGATGAGCTTGGCGAGGAGATCTTTCGGGAGGAGGAGCATGAACATGGAGATGATGAGGATGGAGGTGCGGTGCCCCCGCCGAACATGTACCCACTACTTCGACTACGATGATGGATGGACCTTCGCTACACCTACGACGACAAATCAAGAACGAGGAGAAGCTGATGTTGAGGGGGAGGTAGCTTCGAGGCGAGAACCTCCCCGGCGAGTTCAAGTGGATCACCCAGCTTCGAGGATCATCGGCGATATGAGTGAACGCACTACACGGTCGAGGGTTCGAAACAATTCCCATTTCGCTCATGCTGCGTTTGTTGCTTCTTTTGAGCCCAAAGACATTGGACACGCACTATCTGATCACAATTGGGTTAACTCGATGCATGAGGAGTTGGAGAACTTTGAGAGGAATCGGTGTGTGGGAGTTGGTTGACCCCTCCCCGGGGTGTAAGCCGATTGGTACAAAGTGGGTGTGGAAAAACAAAGAGGGAGAGAAGGGTGAGGTTGTGAGGAACAAGTCGAGACTTGTTGCTCAAGGGTTCGATCGAAGGAGGGGATCGACTACGAGGAGACCTTTGCTCCCGTAGCCCGTTTGGAGGCGATTAGGATCCTTCTAGCCTTTTCTGTGGCTAAAGGGTTCAAGTTGCACCAAATGGATGTGAA
Organism: Cenchrus americanus; assembly: GCA_947561735.1. Lineage (NCBI taxonomy): Eukaryota > Viridiplantae > Streptophyta > Magnoliopsida > Poales > Poaceae > Cenchrus > Cenchrus americanus. Next base: position 143,811,177 of record OX387240.1, read on the forward strand.
GAGTGCTTTCCTGAATGGTGTGCTGGAGGAAGAAGTGTATGTGAGACAGCCTCCGGGGTTTGAGAGTGAGAAGTACCCCCACCGGGTGTACAAGTTGAGGAAGGCGCTGTATGGGTTGAAGCAGGCGCCTAGAGCTTGGTATGGCAGGTTGAGGGGGTTCTTGTTTGAGAGAGGTTTTGAGATGGGGAAGGTCGATCAGACCTTGTTTTTGCGAGCGAGGGCGAGGAGATATCCCGATTGTGCGGGTGTACGTGGATGATATTGTCTTTGGTGGCTCGTCTAACTCTCTTGTTGCGAGGTTTGCGGATGATATGAGCGGGGAGTTCGAGATGAGCATGATGGGTGAGTTGCGGTTCTTCCTCGGGCTACAAATCAAGCAATCAAAGGAAGGAACATTTGTGCACCGGGCTAAGTACACCAAGGACATTGTGAGGAAGTTCAAGATGGAGGACTCCAAGGCTATGACGACGCCGATGAGTACGACTACGGCTCTTGATGCGGACGAGGAAGGTGAACACGTGGACCGAAGGAGTACGGAGCATGATCGGGTCACTCCTCTACTTGACGGCGACGAGGCCGGACATACGGTTCTCGGTGTGTCGTGCGCTCGTTTTCAAGCGTCTCCGAGGACTTCGCATCGGCAAGCGGTGAAGAGAATTTTCGGGTACTTGCGTCACACTCCCGACTTCGGCCTTTGGTACTCCGCGTCCTCCTCTTTGGCGCTTCATGGTTTTTCGGACGCGGATTTTGCCGGGTGTCGGTTGGATAGGAAGTCCACTTCGGGACTTGCCGGTTTTGGGTTCTTCGTTGGTGTCTTGGTCTTCCCGTAAGCGGTCGAGTGTTGCTCAATCCACGACCGAGGCCGAGTATGTTGCCGCCGCTAGTTGTTGCTCTCGGCTCCTTTGGATCACCTACACCATGAGTGACTTTGGTGAGGAGTATACCCATGTCCCACTTCAGTGTGATAGCACCAGTGCCATAAGCGTTGCAAAGAACCCAGTGCTCCATTCCAAAACCAAGCACATAGAAGTGAGGTATCATTTTCTGAGAGACAACGTCGAGAAAGGAAAGATAACTTTGATCCATGTACCCACACATGACCAACTAGCCGACATTTTCACCAAACCCCTAGATCAAGCAACTTTCACTCGTTTGCGGGGGGAACTTGGTGTGTGTTTGATTTCTTGAGTTGGGTGTGTGGGGGCTTTCTTTTGCCGGTGGTGTCGAGCCCGTTTTGCCTCCCCTCGAGGAGCCGGTTTTGTAGCATATGTATAGTTTTCCTTTGTGCATTTCTTGCATTTGGCATGGCATATGTAACATGATGTATAGGCATTCTTGCATCTTAGATTGCATGCACTTTGTATCATATGCATTGGTTAGGAAAAGCTTCTCTCATATACATAGTTCACCATGGAATGAGATATATGTCTTTGTGAGCTCGTTTGGTATGCTACGGTTAGTTTTGGCTTAGCTCTTGATGATCTTGATGAATAATCCATGGTTGATAGCTATACTTTTGAAAAATGTTACATGTATGCTCTCTCATGTGTAAATGCCTTTACATGCTCTTGACATGTTTTTGTGGCTTTGCTATGCTTAAATTGTGGTTGGATAGCTAGTTTATTGATCATATGGGGCCAAAGGCTCATTTGCCATCATGAATGTTTAGCCCTCTTGATTTATCTTATGGAGGAGCATAAGTTCCTTTTTGTCGCAAAGACATTTCATGTACCATTTACAAATCTGAAAATGAAATGAAAAATGCTTGGAAATGTGCTCCCATGTCATATGTGCTGAATTTAATTTGCTTTGGGTGCTAAACCGTTGCATGATGCCTACCAATGAGAAGTCTCATACATAGAAGTAGGCACATGGCTCGGTGGCTTTGACATGACATGAGGTGCTTGTGGGTGTTTGTGATGGTCTTATGGTTAGAATAGCCGTCCTAGCATGAAGTTTGTGTGGCTTTGCCATTTTGATATGCTTTGATCATGTTTAGGACTTTGCTCATGAGAGGCGAGTTTTTCGCACAATTGCCAAAATCCATCTTAGCTTCGTCCAATGGTTGTGAAACTTGGTGATCATGTAGTTGAGATCGATACGAAGCCGTCGAGTACCTAACTTGCTCATTTGGACGTGTGTAGCATTCTTTGTTGAATTTTGTATCTTTGAGAAGCTCTAGGTTGAAAGTTTTGCATTTTTGGCTTGATTCATGCATTGCCAACAAGGGGGAGTAGTTTGAGTTTGAAATGGCTTAGTGGATGCATTTAGAAGGTTTTCGAGTGGTTTCGAGCCATTTACGGGTCTCGTTTTACACCGGTCTGACCGGTGAAGAGCACCGGTCCGACCGGTGTGAGTGCTGGTCCCGTACACATGTTAGGCACCGGTCGACCGGTGGTGATGACCGGTCTGACCGGTGTGAGCTGAAATTGCTGCGGCTGCCCCCGTTTTCGTTGTTTTGCATGCATTCGTCCGGGGGGAGTTGCATTGGTTCAGGGGGAGCTTGCATGTGTGCAGGGGGAGCTCTTTGTGTGTTTTCGAGTTTTGTTTCGGTGGTTTGTGCTCTTTGCTTGAGCTTTGCTTTGTCTCGGATGTGTCGAGCCGTTGCCCTTGCCTAAGGGGTCCGAGACTCGTCTTCTTCAAGTGATCTTGCTCTTTGCCTTTGTTTGGCTTTCGATCGCTTGTTGGAGTTTCTTTCGTTCGTTTCTTTTCTTTTTCTTTTCTCTTGTTACTTTCGTGTGGGTGTTGTCAATGCACTCATCAAGGGGGAGATTGAGGACCATGTGTGGTTCGAGGACCGGTGGATGGTCGCTTCCTTGTGTGATGAGTGATTGACAACGTTGTGTGGACCGATTCTTGGCTAAGTATTGCGGGTGAAGAACAAGCGCGAAAGGTCGTCGCCGGTGAGGCCTCCGGTGTGTGGAGAAGACAAGTAGGCTTCGTTCGAGGGACCGGTGGCCGGCGGGGGTCAAGTGCGGGCCGCATGGTGGCATGAACAAGCAAGATGAAGTCGTGGACGGTTTCTTGGTTGAGCCTCAAAACCAAGGTCGAGCCGGGACTACGTGGGAGCCAAGTCATGAGTGGAGATTGGCGGAGGCTACACCGAGTTCGCGGGGTTTCGGTGGTTCACCGTAAAACCACCGGGTTCCTTGGTTGATCCACAAAGCCAAGACCGGAGAACCGAAGACGGAGGTGCAAGGCGGCACGGACCGGTCCGACCGGTGGGTCGGCCCGGTCCGGCCGGGTGGGGACCGGTCCGACCGGTGAGGAGCACCGGTCCGACCGTGTGCGACGACGCGGTCCGGAATCTTCGAAGCGGAGGACACGCGTCGGGATCGCATCGCTTGCGTCGAGGCTACGCGAGGGTGCGGTCGCCGGCATCCGTCCGATGGTGAAGACATCAAGAATTCCAAATCCGCCCTTGAGGGGCTTGTATCCCTAGTTGTTAGAGAAGGGCATTTTAGACATTCGGTTGCCGCCTATATAACCCAAGAGGTGAGAGGTTGGCAGCCAACTCTTGGAACCCTAGCTCATTAGTTTTCCTATTTTCCACCTATTTTCTCTAGGTTTTCCTTAGGACTAGCAAGAGAGCTTCACGGAGAGATCTTGTAGAGAGGGATGGATGATCGGGCGGCTTGCTAGACCTTGTACGAACCTTTGTTTCATGTATAGATGATTCGGCGTGGTTCCTCAAGGTTTGGATGTGTTTTCCCCGGTTGTTCTTGGTGGTGATTTTCGGAGCCCTCTCTCGGTGATTTCTTTGGGGTGTTTTCGGGGCTTTTCTCTTGGGGATTTGATGGGGGAAATTTGTGGGAACCCTTCGTGGTTCTTTGGGCTGTGATTCCCCTCCCAAATCCGTGAGGAAAAGTGCTCGATTTTGGGGTTTCTTGAGTTCTTGGGTTGGAAGTGCTTCCGGCGGGATTTCTTCGATTCCTCCTTTTTGGACGAGTTTTGGTGGGATTAAACTTGGCTATGAACTCCTCATGAGGTGTTCATGATATCCCCAAAGTCTTGTTCAAGTCCGTGGAGCGATTCGGGAGATCGAGATTTGGATTTGGGGGAGTTGACCCGCGGGGTCTTGTTCATCCCGAGCCGCCTGAGCTACACCGGTCGACCGGTGCTCTTGACCGGTCTGACCGGTGCAAGCCCTTGTGGGTTTTTGCTCGGGTGAACGTCTTGGTGTGTTCCTTGTTGTCCCGTGTTGCCGCTTGTTTCAAGTTTGGGTCCGTTTGGTGGTCGGTTGGCCGGTTTGGTGCCTTGGGGGCTTTCGGCCGCCATCGGTCCGACCGGTGTGTCTCACCGGTCCGACCGGTGTAGAGCCACTTAGTGGAAGTTGCTCGGTTTCACCGGCGGGGACCGGTCGACCGGTGGTGCTCACCGGTCCGACCGGTGTGGGTCTCGTAGACTCGAGGCTTGGTTTTTCCGCCGCGTTTCTCGGGTCGGAAGGTGGTGTGTTGGTTCCTAGGTCCGGTGGCACTCCGGTGGCTACGTGGGCTTGACCAACCTTGGTAGTGAGTCGGAGACGTGTGTTGGAAGCCGCGTTCGTCTTGTTGGAGTTTTCATCTCCTTCGAGAAGAATTTTTATCGGCTCCCATTCACTCCCCCCCCCTCCGGTTCGCCGTATCGGTCCTTCACAAGTACCGGTCGAGGCGCGACCACAAGAGCAAGCACAAGAACAAGCACAAGGACGAGCGCCGATTGAGGAAGAAGGAGAGCCGAGGCAAGGCCCGAGCGATGGTTGGAGCGAGTGACGTCGACTCCGGTTCTTTGTACTCCACCTCGAGCTCGAGCAAAGCGGTGAAGACGAAGGAGATCGTCGCAAGAGCAGGAAGTCGTCCAAGAACCCGAGCGGGCCGAGCCGCTTTGCTAGAGACGGCTTCTCGCACCATGGCGCGAGCTCCGGCGGCAAGAAGAGCACACAGAGCAACTCGGACTGCGAGTCCGACGACGAGGTGCGTGATGAGCTTCCCTTCTTGCGCCGGGAGAATGAACGGCTTGGTACTTTGCTTGATAATAGTGATGACATGCTTAGAGAGGCAAAGAAAATGAGAAAAGAACTTAGGGCTTCACTCGAGGATGCTAGGACTAGAGTGGCTGAGTACAAACACAGGTGCTTGGTAGCAAGCTTGAGATTGATTCCCTTAAGGCTAGCCCCGTTGTTTCGATGAGGTTGATTGTCTTGATTGCTCCATTTTTCTTGCCGATCTTGCTTTGTTCAAGGAAAATCATGCCTCCAAGTGTGAGGAACTATATGTGCTTAGGGTTGAAATGGCTGAGCTTAAATCTAGATCTGCTTTGCTAGGTGCTTGCACTTCTTGCCCTGTTTTGCATGCTAAAATTGATGAGATGCATGCTTACACTTGTTCTCTTGAGGCTAAGCTGAAATAACCCATTCCTACATCATGCTCTACCTGTGAAATGCATGCTTTGAAAATTTTGGAACTTGCACATTATGTTGATCGTTTGCAGGATGAGAGTGATGAGCTGAGAAAGTTGATGGGTTGGTTGTCCGGTCATGAACCTCGTTGAGAATGATGATCGAGGCATTTAAGAGGCAGGATGGTGAGGGACTTGGGGCAAACAAGGTTGGTGAGGGAAGTGGAGAGAATATCCCGGAGCCACCAAAAACCCACCACAAAAATGATTTCCCTCCAAAACCTAACCATCTTAGGAACCGACTAGACACAACCCCAGCTCCACCCGTGTTTCCTACACCTACAAATGATCTCCAAAGGCCTATCAAGTTTGTGAGCACTTCGGGGAAAGTGTTCTTTGGGAAAGGGAGTGAGAAGGCTAGTGAGGAGAAACCGGTGGAGGAGTTGAGTGGAGAGAAATCATGTGAGCAGCCACAACCCAAGCCTAAGCCTAAGCTTGTGAAGTTTCATTGTGGCTATTGTGGAAGAGATGGCCGCAAGGATGAGTGTTGCTTCAAGAGGAAGCGAGAGGAAAGGATGGCAAAGGAGTGGGCGAACAAGGATAGGTACAACCCTTCCCATGGTGTACCTAAGCCTCGGATGCCACCGCCCGGGGGTAAAGCCGTGGTGAGAAGTGTTCGGCATGGGGGCGATGCGAGTTCCCACGGCCGGGGGAGCCGTTCGGGAGAGGGCGGTCGGGCCCGGCCCGGCTAGGCGGTCGGACCCGTCCGCCCGAGAGGGGGCGGTTAGACCGGCTTGGGTAGGTGGTTCAACCGCCCCCCCCCCCGCACCCCGGGTGGAGTGGTTTTCGAGGTGGTGAGTCGAGAGGTTTTGGTTCGGGAGGTAGTGGTGCCGGTGGTTGGTCCGGAGAGTCGGCGGGTGTCGGTTGCAAGGCTTTCTCCCCCTCGTGTTCGGTACGGGAATGGGAGGAGCCATAGCTTTGAGATGGAGAGGATGGATGGCCCACGGTCTTCCTTTCGTGGTTTTGGTCCTCCTCCGGTTAGAGAGGGATGGTTCCCTCATGGTGGTTACGGTGGTGGTGTTCATGGTGGTAGTTTTGGTACGAAAGATGGTTTGGTGTGTGCTAACCCCACTTTCGAGCAAATGGCTCGGCACTGGTTTTACTCTTTTGGTACTAACCCCAGTGCTGAGTCGTTTGTTCGCTCACGTGCTCGTTTTTGAATTTCAGGTGGGGGACTTGAAGAACATTTGGTTGATTGACTCCGGTTGCTCGAGGCATATGACCGGAGACAGGGGGTGGTTCTCAAGTCTCGTCCCAGTGGTGACAAAGAGGTACATCACCTTTGGGGACAATGAGCGTGGGCGTGTGCTTTCAGAAGGTGAGATTAAGGTGAGTGACAAGATCACTCTGAGGCGTGTTGCTCTTGTTCAATCGCCGGGGTACAATCCGCTTCTCGTGTCCCATTTGTTGGATGAGGGTTTTGAGGTGTTGTTTCGGCCTGGTGGTTCTCGGATTATGGACACTCGAGGGGACCTTGTTTGTATGGTCGTTCCCGAGGGTCAGGTGTTTCGTGCTGATTTTTCTCAGTCTTCGGGTGTGGAGCGTTGTTTCTTGGCTGGTTCTTCGAGTGAGTTGTGGAATTGGCATAGGAAGTTGGGTCACTTAAGCTTTGATCTTTTGTCTCGCTTGAGTAAACTCAATTTGGTCCGAGGATTGCCACGGTTGAGGCTTGAGAAAGAGTTGGTTTGTGCGCCGTGTAGGCATGCCAAGATGGTAGCCTCTTCTCACCCGCCTCTCACCGATGTGATGAGCGAGCATCCATGCGAGCTGCTCCATATGGACCTTGTTGGCCCGGCTCGTGTGCGATCCGCCGGGTGGGCGTAGTATGTCCTTGTTGTGGTGGACGACTACTCTCGGTATGCGTGGGTGTTCTTTCTCGAGGATAAGGGGGAGACGTTTGGTTTTGTTCGAGATCTAGTCTTGAGGTTGAGGAACGAGAGGCACGGAGATGCCATACAAGCAACCCACGGTGACAATGGCTCGAAATTCGAAACTCTCGTTTTTAAACCTTTTGCCATGACTTGGGTCATGAGGACCCGATTTTCGAGTCCGTATACGCCTCCCCGAATGGTGTTGTGGAATGGAAGAACAGGACCTTGTGCGAGATGGCTCGGACGATGCTTGATGAGCATAGGACTCCGAGAAGGTATTGGGCCGAGGCGTTGAATACCACATGCTATCCGTTAAACAGATCTACCTCGAGTGCACAAGAAGAAAACATGCTATGAGTTGATGCATGGTCGCACACCCAAGGTGAGTCACCCTAGGTCCGTCGATGGTATTTTCTTTGGTTATGCATCTCATTCTAGAGCATATCGTGTGCTCAATCTTGAAACTAACTAAATCGTGGGGACTTGCGAGGTAACCTTCGACGAGACACGGCCACGTAGTTAGCTTGTCTTTGAGTGTGCGGTGATGATGAGCTTGGCGAGGAGATCTATCGGGAGGAGGAGCATGAACATGGAGATGATGAAGATGGTGGTGCGGTGCCCCCGCCGAACATGTACCCACTACTTCGACTACGGTGGTAGACGGACCCTCTCCTACACCTACGACGACAAATCAAGATCGAGGAGAAGCCGTTGTTGAGGGGGAGGTAGCATCGAGGCGAGAACCTCCCGGCGAGTACAAGTGAATCACCCGGCTTCGAGGATCATCGGCGACGTAAATGAACGCACTACACGGTCGAGGGTTTGGAACAATTCTCATTTCGCTCATGCTGCATTTGTTGCTACTTTTGAGCCCAAAGACATTGGACACGCACTATCTGATCACAATTGGGTTAATTCAATGCATGAGGAGTTGGAGAACTTTGAGAGGAATCAAGTTTGGGAGTTGGTTGACCCTCCCCCAGGGTGTATGCCGATTGGTACAAAGTGGGTGTGGAAGAACAAAGAGGGAGAGAAAGGTGAGGTTGTGAGAAACAAGTCGAGGCTTGTTGCTCGGGGGTTCGGTCGAAGGAGGGGATCGACTACGAGGACCTTTGCTTCCGTAGCCCGTTTGGAGGCAATTAGGATCCTTCTAGCCTTTTCGGTGGCTAAAGGGTTCAAGTTGCACCAAATGGATGTGAAGAGTGCTTTTCCGAATGGTGTATTGGAGGAAGAAGTGTATGTGAGGCAACCTCCGGGGTTTGAGAGTGAGAAGTACCCCCCACCGGGTGTACAAGTTGAGGAAGGCGTTGTATGGGTTGAAGCGGGCACCTAGATCTTGGTATGGTAGGTCGAGGGGGTTCTTGTTTGAGAGAGGTTTTGAGATGGGGAAGGTCGATCGGACCTTTTTTTACCGAGGCGGGGCAAAGATATCCCGATTGTGCGGGTGTACGTGGATGATATTGTCTTTGGTGGCTCATCTAACTCTCTTGTTGCAAGGTTTGTAGAGGATATGAGTAGGGAATTTGAGATGAGCATGATGGGCGAGTTGCAGTTCTTCCTCGGGCTACAAATCAAGCAATCAAAGGAAGGAACATTTGTGCACCAGGCTAAGTACACCACGGACATTGTACGGAAGTTCAAGATGGAGGATTCCAAGGCTATGACGACGCCTATGAGTACGACTACAACTCTTGATGCGGACGAGGTAGGTGAACACGTGGACCAGAAGGAGTATCGGAGCATGATCGGGTCACTCCTCTACTTGACGACGACGTGGCCGGACAACCGAGTTCTTGGTGTGTCCGTGCGCTCGTTTTCAAGCGTCTCCGAGGACTTCGCATCGGCAAGCGGTGAAGCGAATTTTCGTGTACTTGCGTCACACTCCCGACTTTGGCCTTTGGTACTCGCGTCCTCCTCTTTGGCGCTTCATGGTTTTTCGGACGCGGATTTTGCCGGTGTCGGTTGGATAGGAAGTCCACTTCGGGACTTGCCGTTTTTGGGATCTTCTTTGGTGTCTTGGTCTTCCCGCAAACGGTCGAGTGTTGCTCAATCCACTACCGAGGCGAGTATGTGGCCGTCGCTAGTTGTTGCTCTCGGCTCCTTTGGATTTCATACACCATGAGTGACTTTGGTGAGGAGTATACCCATGTCCCACTTCAATGTGATAGCACCGGTGCCATAAGTGTTGCAAAGAACCCAGTGCTCCATTCCAAAACCAAGCACATAGAAGTGAGGTACCATTTTCTGAGAGACAACGTAGAGAAAGGAAAGATAGCTTTAATCCATGTACCCACACATGACCAACTAGCCGATATTTTCATCAAACCCCTAGATCAAGCAACTTTCACTCGTTTGCGGGGGGGAACTTGGTGTCCGTTTGATTTCTTGAGTTGGGTGTGTGGGAGCTCCTTTGTAGCATATGTATAGTTTCCTTTGTGCATTTCTTGCATTTGGCATGGCATATGTAACATGATGTATAGGCATCGTTGTATCTTAGATTGCATACATTTTGTATCATAATGCATTGGATAGGAAAAGCTTCTCCTATATACATTGTTCACCATGGGATGCTATATATGTCTTTGTCAGCTTGTTTGGTATGATATGGTTAGTTTGGCTTAGCTCTTGATGATCTTGATGAATAATCCATGGTTGATGGCTATGTTTTTTTAAAAATGTTACATATATGCTCTCTCATGTGTAAATGCCTTTACATGATCTTGACATGTTTTAGTGGTTTGGTTATGCTTAATTTGTGGTTGGATAGCTAGTTTATTGATCATATGGGGCCAAAGGCTCATTTGCCATCATGAATGTTTAGCCCTCTTGCTTTATCTTGTGGAGGGGCATAAGTTCCTTTTTGTCGCAAAGACATTTCATGTACCAATTATGAATCTGAAAATAAAATGTAAAATGCTTGGAAAATGTGCTCCCATGTCATATGTGCTGAATTTAATTTGCTTTGGGTGCTAAACCGTTGCATGATGCCTACCAATGAGAAGTCTCATACATAGAAGTAGGCACATGGCTCGGTGGCTTTGACATGACATGAGGTGCTTGTGGGTGTTTGTGATGGTCTTATGATTAGAATGGCTGTCCTAGCATGAAGTTTGTGTGGCTTTGCCATTTTGACATGTTTTGCTCATGTTTATATTTTTGCTTATGAGAGAGTAACTTTTCGAAAAATTACTCAAATCATTTTTAGCCTTGTCCAATGGTTGTGAAACTTGGTGATCATGTAGTTAAGGTCATTATGAACCTGTAGAGTATCTAACTTGCTCATTTGGACTTGCGTAGCTTCTTATGATGAATTTTGTATATTTCAGAAGCTATATGTTGAAACTTTTCGCATTTTTCCTTGATTCATGCATTGTCACCAAGGGGGAGAAGTTTGTGCATGCTTTGGGCACACCGGGAGTGTTTGGAAGGTGTTCAAATTGGTTTGGGCAATTTTTGAGCAGGTTTGGTGCGGGGCCGGTCTCTTGGGGCGGTCTAACCGCCCCCGGGCGGTCGCTTGAGGTGCGGGCGATCTAACCGCCCCGTGAAGGCGGTCTAACCACCCCGGGCATGTTAAGCGATTTTTGCTCTTTGCCGCATTCCCATGTTGCATTGTTGCATTGGTTCGGGGGGAGTGAGCTTTGGCTCAAGGGGAGCTTGCATATGTGCGGGGGGGAGCTCTTTGTGGTGTTCGAGTTTTGGCTCGGTAGTTTGCGCTCTTTGTTTGAGCATGGTTTTGTCTCGGATGTGTCGAGCCGTTGCCCTTGCCTAAGGGGTCCAAGACTTGTCTTCTTCAAGTGATCTTGCTCTTCGCCTTTCTTTGGTTTTCGATCGCTTGTTGAGGTTTCCTTTTATTTGTTTCTTTTCTTTTTTTTCTCTTGTGTTAATTCATGTGGGTGTTGTCAATACACTCATCGAGGGGTAGATTGAGGACCATGTGTGGTTCGAGGACCGGTAGATGGTCGCTTCCTTGTGTGATGAGTGATTGACAACGTTGTGTGGACCGATTCTTGGCTAAGTATTGCAGGGTGCGAGGTTGCGGCATGACTCGTGTTGGTGCGGGTGAAGAACAAGCGCGAAAGGTCGTTGCCGGAGAGGCCTCCGGGTGTGGAGAAGACAAGTAGGCTTCGTTCGAGGGACCCGGTGGACGGCGGGGTCAAGTGCGGGCCGCATGGTGGCATGAACAAGAAGATGAAGTCATGGACGGTTTCTTGGTAGAGCCTCAAAACCAAGGTCGAGCCGGGACTACGTGGGAGCCAAGTCATGAGTGGAGATTGGCGGAGGCTACACCGAGTTCGCGGGGTTTGCGGTGGTTCACCGTAGAAAACCACTGGGTTACTCGGTTGAGCCATAAAACCGAGGCCGAAGACTCGACGAGGAGGTGCGGCCACCCCGGGCCGGCTCAACCGCCCAGAGGGGCGGTCGGACCGCCCGGGGCCGGTCGCATTGCCCGGGCCGGTCTAACCGCCTGTGGGGGCGGTCCGACCGCCCGGTCGCCGGCGCCGAGATGCTTCGAGCGGAGGACACACGTCGCATCGCAAGTCTTGCGTCGAGGCTAAGCGGGTTGCGGTCGCCGGCATCCGTCCGATGAACAGATTCTCGAAGACTAACAAATTCGCCCTTGAGGGGCTTGTATCCCTAGTTATTAAGTAAGGGTAGTTTAGTCTTTTGGATGCCTCCATATATACTCTTTGAGGGGATGGATGGCGACCAACTCTTGGAACCCTAGCTCATTTGTTTTTTCATTTTCATTCTCATTTTCCCCTAGTTTTTCCTAGGACTAGCTTGAGAGCTTCATGTGAGATCTAGAGAGAGGAATCGATGAATGGGTGGCAAGCTAGACCTTGTATGAACCTTCATGGTATGTATAGATGGTCCGGCGTTGTTCCTCAAGGTTGAGAAGTGTTTTTCCCGTCCTTCTTTGTCGGTGATTTTTGGAGCTTTTTGTTGGCGGAGTTTTGAGGATGATTTTATGGGGTTTTTTGTGGGTGTCACGTATGAGGATCTTGTGCCTTTTTGGTCGGTGACTTTGGCCCCAAATCTCCCTTGAATCGGACTCGATTTGGTGGTTTTTCGAGTTGGGGAAGTTCTTCACCTAGAGAGGCGATTTCTTCGATTCCTCTTGATTGTGAGCGATTCGGGTCGATTCCCTTGAGGTAGAAGTTGCCCGGGAGGTAACCCGAAACTGTTCCCGAAGGTTCGCTACAAGCCGTGGAGTGATTCGGGAGATCGGGCGCGAGGAAGTTGAGGTTTGACCCGCGGGTTGGTTTTCCGGAAGGGGTGGTCTAACCGCCCGGAGGGGGCGGTCTAACCGCCCGGGCCTTCCAGGTCAAAGTTCGTTTCGCCGCATTTTCCTCTCGTGAGTTCGTTCGCCTTGATCGGAGGAACGTCCGGGTGACATTTCGGGTCGTTCTCGTGCCGTTCTTTCGGGTACAGGAGGTTAGACCGCCCCCGGTAGCCGGTCTAACCGCCCCTAGGCCCCCGGGTGAAGTTTTGGTTTTCGCCAAGATTTTCCGGTTGCTAGCATGGCACCGACCGCAGATCTCTCGTTGGTGAAACCGTGGTGCGCTTTGGTGCTCGGAAGAGGTGTTTCGGAGGATTTCTTGGTTGCCCGGTGGAGGCGGTCTAACCGCCCCCCGGGACGGCCGGCTTTCGAATTGTTTCCGCCTGTCGTGGGTGCGTGTGTGTTGAGGTTGCTTGGTAGTGTTTGTTCCTAGGACTAGTAGCACTCCGGTGGCTACGTGGTTTTGGCAAACGGAAGGTAGAAGTGCGGAGTGTGTGTTTTTGGGGGTCCGACCGAGCGAGTTCGGCTTTTGGAGTTTCCATCTCTTTCGAGAAGAATTTTTATCGGCTACCATTCACTCCCCCCCCCCCCTCTCCGGTCGCCTAATCGGTCCTTCATTAGATAAAACCCGGAACTTGCGGGTGGTACCAAACAGTTCCGTATTTACGGCTACAAAGCTAAGCAAAACGACATATAGCTACGTAAAGCTATCCGTCGGCAATCCGAGCATCATTCGGGAACTTAAAACATGTAAACGGGGTATAGCCGAATGCATGACGTAAGCATGATGAGAAATCGGTCTTTATTTAAACCACATTGCGGCACGAAACCATGACCGATCATCAAGGGTAAATTACATTAAAATAAATAAAGGGGCGAAGCATGATCATAAATTTGCGGTAAACATGCATGCATAGGCCAAAAGCACTAGTCTACCGCATGTCTAGGTACTTTCAAACCCGTCGAGCGTGGCACCAAACAAATTAATCCACCGCATGATACAACTTGTTTGAAATCACACCACCAACCAAGAATATATCAATCCACCGCATGACACAATCTAAATATGGAAGGCTAAAAGCATACATTATTTAAAACAAACACATGAACATGTTTCGCTCGTGGTGGAGCTACCGAATACAAACTGTACGGCCGATTTCGGTTCCGTGGAGAAGGAACAAACAATGCTAGATTAACATGCTTGAACTCGCAACACGTGGCAATGTAGATTGATTCGAATTCGGCTATTAAAGAGCACGTGATCCATGCACCACATTGAGTTAAGGATTTGAACATACATCATATGGATCGCAAACAAGATAGAGCCGAATCTAGTCAATCTAAATTGGGAAATAAAGTGTTACATGAATTAAACATAAGAGCAAAAGTCAAAGCAACACGTGATAACTTAATGAATCTATTAGATCTTGCCAAATCTAATAAAGCCGATAACTAGCTCCAAGCTAGATCTTAGCCTACCGCATGGCTCGTGATCTAACAAGAAAGCCCTCTTGAACCAAGCTTAAATCCACCGCGTGATACTAAGCATGGTAACAAGACTACTTGCATCACGGTCTAAATCCACCGCACGATACTAGACATGATACAAGGTTGCCGGTACTTACGGAGGTTGACGGATCGATGGCTCCTCTCGAAGAACTCGTCGACTCGACTAAAGGACTCAAAAAATGGCACGGGGCCGGTTTGTTGTGAAATTGTTCGATACCTATTACAAACACTAAGGGTCCATATTTATACCCTTGTTCTAACACAACTCCTAGTTGACCATGACAACATTTATTGCCTAAATTAATGCCCGGCACCAATGTCCGTCTTGCATCCGTCATCAATTCGCCCCTTCTTTATGTTCAAGCCACGTCATCATGCATACCCGAATGCTTCCTCTTCCGGGCGTGAAACGGCTCTTCGCCGAATGTCGACACACTCCCGACCACGAGCATCTTTACCGAATGCTTTGAGGAAAACCTCTTGCCGAATGGTGCTTTCCTACCAAACTCGGCCCACGGTCGTCTCTTCCCCGTACCAATTTTTGGTGTTAACACATGTCCCTTCAATTACGGGATAAAAGGTGATTTTATTCAATTCAACTCCCGTTCTTTCCTCCTTCAGAGCCGTTGGAATTTTCGCCCGCATCCAAACCCTAGTTCATCAACCTTTCAAGCTTCAATCTTCAAATGGTGAACCAAGACCAAGCTCTTCGGGTAAATCTCATCCTCCTCGGGCCCATTCGGTATTACTTTTCTCGAATTTCATCTTAAATTTTTTTTTCTCTTGCCCTCTCTTGTTCTTGATAGGCTCTAGCCGCCGAAATCTTGATTCCCGTCGAGGACCAATAACCTTCTTATTTCTTCGGCCCGTGGGAATCTCCGACCCTTCCGAGTTCATTGCGGCCGAATCCCGCAGAATCCCCTTCAAGGCAACAACTGTCAAAACCCCATGAATGGTAGGATGGTTTCAAGAAGCGGCCCCCGCCCCCAATTGCGGCTGGAGAAATTGGTACAAGAGGATTCTTGATGATGACAGCACCAAGACAAGCAATTGGAACGACCTTCGCATTGCTCATTGTTTAGAGTTGTCTTTGGTGAAACACCCAAAAATGAAAACCTTCGATTGCACTGCCCTTTTTGGTCGAATGGCGCTAATGCCTTTCTTTTTGGCCACCGGCCAATGTCCCCCACTTTGGCCGATGTGTACATGATAACCGGCCTTGAATCACAGAACCGTATAGCCACACAAGTACATGGGCTCCTCCGGAAAACGGGAGTAAGAACGAGGAGTTGGATATAAGAAATACATCCAAAATTATATATTTGACGGCCCTTTGTCCGACGCTGAATATAGAGCTTTTTCGAACATGTGGCTATGCGATTCATCTTTTGTGGCAAAGCCAATGAGCCAACCCCGAACCACATTGTAATGGGCGACGACACGGCCGCCTGGTACCTCTATTCCCCTCGGAAAGTACCTCCTAGGAAGTGTCTACAATATGCTTCACCAAACCACCCATCTAATGCACACCACCCAATAAAAATCCGTGTTAATGACCCTTGGTGGTTTGTCCGGATGTGGCTGCAGCTATATATTCACCGATTGTTGGTATTGACCTCAACAATCGGTACTTTCCTTCAGCCAACTACAAGGAAGGGGAAACCCGAGCACCAAAGGTTGCCAAACTTATGGAGAAGTTGCATCCACTTTGTGTCCATCAACCAAAGCATTGGCCAACTTTTTGAGCTTTTCTTCAGAGGTTTTGCCAACCCTCTTTGGCTTCCATATCTGGATAATGATAACTTGACTCTTCCTTGTGAGTTTAGTTTTGAAGCTGGATGTAATGATGTACAATCTATAGCAATTTTCAATGCCTTCATTCATCCATGTATCCTGCTAGCAGAATTTTGTGGAGGAAGGCAAATTCAGAGTACCTTTGAGTACTACTAGCCAAACATGATGGCCAGACAACTAGGATGCGGCCAAGTGCCCCCAAGGCTATTACATCATGAATTCCTCAAGCCCAGAGAGGATATCAAGGAATCCATACAAGCAAAAAGGGTCTTTAAATACAAGTGCAGCACAACTGTCTATGCACCTAGGCCTTTTGTGCCAATAACAGTCACTCATCCCTCTCTCACTCCTTGGTGGCAAGAACTTCATGATCATATCTTTAATGTGCCAGTACATCCTCTTTGTCTTGAACTAATGCCTAACTTTCATCCGACTTCGGAGGTAATATATTCATATCCCCTTTGTACGTTTACCTTCAATCATGCCCCTCTTTACCGATCGGGATTTTTCCATTTTACGCAGGATATTTTACGTGCCCCACTTGCCGGGACAATCTCTTATAATATTGAGGGCCCAATCTCTACCCCGGGATATCAATCTCCTACTCTGGCTCAACTGATGTCTAGATATGCCACACTGGATCCAACTCTCATCAGTTTAGCCTCTGACAAAAGGAAAGCTCCATCTCTGATTGCTTCTTCAGCTGCCAAGAAGAAAAGAACAACCAAAAAACTTCTCATTCAGGTCAGAACCCTTTCCTTTCTGAGCATAAAAACTACTCTTTATCCTGATCATCTTTATCTTGTGTGATTTCGGACCGAGCTCAAGCAATCATTGGTCATGACGGATTACGCCAATGCTTCGTCTCTTGGTAAAATTTTCACCGTCTTATTTCTTCTAAACATTTTCTCTTCATTGGCATTTTTCCTCTACTCAATTGTAGAGGAAACTTTGGTGAGCCAAAGCGTGGGGAGTTCTTCTCCTTAGCATGACTCAAATCCAACCTCACCAAGGATCCGGCCATCCTCTTTTCAAGCGAAGCTCCCGGCCTCACCAAGGATGCATCAAACATCTCCTCGCGGCCGAAGCTTCACCCTACCAAGGACTCCTCCGGCTTCTCCTCGGCCGAAGCTTCGGCTTTACCAAGGGCTCCTCAAGCTTCTTGTCAACCGGACATCCCGAGCCCTTCCTCGAGCCCGAAAAACTTTCATCCCCAATTCGGGAAGCCGAAATGATGTAAGCATGAACATACATCTCTATATGTTCTACTTAATAAATCTCCACTAATTCGGCAAGAACCTCTTTTCGGGAGGAAACCGTATCATCACCAATTTACTCCTTTGATGTGAATGACTTGATTGCCGAAAAAGGGGATGAAGCATCTTCTTGCCGGGCTTTATCGGAGGAAAATCGAGAAAAAGTTGAAGGAAATCTTCTCCCCTGCTGCAAAGGATGCCGATCTTCTAAGAGAAGCACTTGAACACATCGATCGAGATCTCCCAGGCGACATCAAGGCTTACCACGGAACCTGTTTCCGGGATGGATGATCATTTTGTAGCGATAAAATAGGCTTTGAAGAACCTACCCACCCAACTAGCTGCGGGAACAAAAGCAAGCGCAAACAAGCAATCCATGAAAGATTTGCATATCCAAATGTAGAATCATAAGGAAGCGCTAACCAAATTGCGGCTGAACTTGAGTGAAGAAAGCCGAAAAGCTGAATTAGAGGCCGAACCGAGAACCCCGACAGTCGAGATCAAGGCCGATGAAAAGAAGATGGTGAACTTTACGAATCAATGGAGAAAATACGATAAGAAGCTACGGTAGCCATGAATGCGGGAAAGCAACTCAAAACAAAGCTCTCGGCTCTGTCTAAAACCCAAGAAGGCGATCAAAGATCGTTGGAGAATATCGGTAAGATGATATCGGATGACTCCAATGTAATTTCAAATACTTGGGTGTATAATTGTAACAAACAATTTGTAGCCGAATGCCTTATCGGCTCTCGTAATTTTTCTCCTCATCGGTCTTTATTTTCCATATTTATCTTGCCTTATTTTGACGAGCAATTTACGGATGATTCATTCGGCAACTCGACCAAACGAGTGTTAGACCCGAAAAGCAACCCGACCGCAACACGACGATTTCAACTAGTCAAAACGAATACGACTCAAAGCATGAATCCCAAACTACCCGGCGACGGTTTGGTTGAGAGAGTCTCTCCACTTCCCAAATTTCTTGGGATATGCGCCACGATCTCCGGCCACGATCTCTTTGCCGGCTCCATAAATAAGAAACTCGGGTGCCCCTAGCCTTTCACCAAGTCCTCTATCTTCTAAGCCTTTGCCAATTCAAGCCTCTTCTCTCCGGTACTAGTACACCCAAGAGTTCCATGGCAAACGGAACGACAACGGGCGTCGGGCTAACGACGAGGCCGAAGGGAGCCGGGTCGGTGCTCGTCGAAGGTGGTGATCGTTGGCTTCTTCACAGCTCTCTTTAGATCCCTTTTTATCCCTGACGATCCTCTTTATGTTTTCAGGCTCATTTGGTGGAATCCTGCCTCTGCACCAGCCACAACCCCGGCCATGGCGGGCGATTCCTCGGGATCGTCCGGCCCGTTCCCACTCCTCCGGCTCGCGCTACAACGATCGCGACACCCGCAGGTTCAAGGAGGAGCGCGATGCAACCCGGCACGAGTTGGGGATCATCTCCAAAGAGGTCGAGATCGCCGAGCTCGAGTGGGAGCATCGGCGCAAGCAACTGGCCGGAAGCCATTGACGGTGAATCCTTTAACCCACTTAATCTCAACTTAATCTTGAACTAAACACCATGGCCCCGTGATTGCTACGGATCGCGACGCCGAGCTCAATCGGCCGAAGGCGCCGGTTGAGAAGCCGGCGGGCAAGGTGAACGCTCCCGGAGACACACCGGAAGCTCGCCTTGGCGCGGTGGAAAACCACGTCAATGAAGTGGCCCTCCATGGCGCCCGCACGGGCACCACCGTGGGCACCGGCTGCCATGGCGACACACACCGGCGTCGACTACTCCACGCGGCCGTGCGGCTTCCACGGTGACACGCCGCAGACGTCGACGACATCGAGGCCACTCTAGAGTGCCTCGACGACCACGGCGATGCCATTGCCGATTCCATTCATCCCCGGTCTATGCTCGAACAGCCGTTTGATTAGTTTGTACTAGGGGTTATGGAATTTCAGCAATAAAGATGAAATTTTATCTTTCGTAATTGTCTTGTGATGATTTCTTTAACTTGTGCACACGAATCTTCACCACCTCGAACGCATTCGGGAACTTTTACTCTAGCCGAATACGCACAAACTCTTGCCCCCCGGCGTAGAATCCGTAGAAAATCCTTATTCGGGAGCCATGAACACTATTCAATCGAAAACCCTTCGCATTCGGGGAAAAACCCCCGCCATTTGGCATTCGAAGGATCGATACGGTGAACCGCAGAGGGGGAGTGAATGAGAGGTGATAAAAATTCTTCTCGAAGGAGATGGAAACTCCAACAAGATGAACACGGCTTCCAACACACGTCTCCGACTCACTACCCAAGTTGGCCAAGCCCACGTAGCCACCGGAGTGCCGGTGGACCTAGGAACCAACACACAACCTTCCGACCCGAGAACGCAACGAACACAAAACCTCGAGTCCATCGACCAACACCGGTCGGACCGGTGAGAACCACCGGTCGAGCCGGTCCCCTACTGGTGAAACTTGGCGACTTCCACTAAGTGGCTCCACACCGGTCGGAGCTTGTGAGACACACGGTCAAACCGGACACGACGAGAAAGCCCCAAATCACCAAATAGGCCAACCGACCTCCAAACCGACCCAAACTCGAAACGGCCCCAACACGGGACAACAACGAACACACCCGGACGTTCACCCAAGCAAAAACCCACCAAGGGTTGCCCGGTCGAGACCGGTCAAGAGCACACATCGTCGGACCGGTGTAGCCGGGGCGGCTCGGGATGAACAAGCACCGCGGGTCAACTCCCTCAAATCCAAACCTCGATCTCTCGAATCGCTCCACGGACTTGAACAAGACTTTGGGGATAATAGGAACACCTCATGAGGAGTCCATAGCCAAGTTTAATCCCACCGAACTTGTCCAAAAAGGAGGAATCGAAGAAATCCCGCCGGGGAACACCTCTAACCCTAGAACTCGGAAAACCCCAAAATTGAGCCCCTTTACTCACGAATTTGGGAGGGGAATCACAACAAAAGAGCCACGAAGGGTTCCCACAAATTTCCCCCATCAAATCTCCAAGAGAAAGGTCCCGAAAACAACCCAAGAAAAACACCAAGAAAGGGCTCCGAAAATCACCACCAAGAACAACCGGGAACAACACAACAAGTCCTTGAGGAACCATGCCGAATCATCTATACATGCCACAAAGGTTCATACAAGGTCTAGCTTGCCGCCCGATCATCCAACCCTCTCAACAAGATCTCACCATGAAGCTCTCAAGCTGGTCCCATGGAAAACCTAAGAAAAAGGAAGGGAAAAAAGGAAAGCAAATGAACTAGGGTTCCAAGAGGTTGGCTTTCATCCTCTCACCTCATGGGTTATATGGAGGCAACCGAAAGTCTAAAATACCCTTTCCTAATAACTAGGGATATAAGCCCCTCAAGGGCGGTTTTGGAAGTCTTCCGGCTTACTCCATCGGACGGATGCCGGTGACCGCAACTTGCTTAGCCTCGACGCAAGCCTTGCGATCCCGACGTGTGTCCTCCGCTTCGAAGATTCCGAACCGCGTCGTCGCACACCACTCGGACCGGTGCTCCTCACCGGTCGGACCGTACCCACCGATCGGACCGGTCGAGTGCGCTTTGCGCAGCTCCGTCTTCGGTTCTTCGGTCTTGGCTTTGTGGATCAACCAAAGAACCCAGTGGTTTTCTGGTGAACCACCGGAAACCCCGCGAACTCGGTGTAGCCTCCGCCAATCTCCACTCATGACTCGGCTCCCACGTAGTCCCGGCTCGACCTTGGTTTTCGAGCTCAACCAAGAAACCGCCCATGACTTCATCTTGTTGTTCATGCCACCATGCGGCCCGCACTTGACCCCGCTGGCCACCGGGTCCCTCGAACGAAGCCTACTTGTCTTCTCCACACCTAGAGGCCTCACCGGCGACGACCTTTCGCGCTTGTTCTTCACCTGCACCAACACCAGTCAAGCCGCAACCTGCACCTGCAATACTTAGCCAAGAATCAGTCCACACAACGTTGTCAATCACTCATCACACAAGGAAGCGACCATCCACCGGTCCTCGAACCACACATGGTCCTCAATCTCCCCCTTGATGAGTGCATTGACAACACCCACACGAAAGTAACAAGAGAGAAAAGAAAAAGAAAAAGAAAAAGAAAAGAAACGAACAAGAAGAAACTCCAACAAGCAATCGAAAGCCAAACAAAGGCAAAGAGCAAGATCACTTGAAGAACACAAGTCTCGGACCCCTTAGGCAAGGGCAACGACTCGACACATCCGAGACAAAACAAAGCTCAAGCAAAGAGCACAAACCACCAAACTAAAGCTCGAACAACCACAAAGAGCTCCTCCCGCACACATGCAAGCTCCCCCGAACCAATGCAACTCCCTCCGGACGAATGCATGCAAACCACTTGAAAAACGGGGTAGCCGCAACAACTTCTGACTCACACCGGTCGGACCGGTCACCACCACCGGTCAAACCGGTGCCCAACATGTGCACGGGATCGGCACTCGACCGGTCGGACCGGTGACCTCGACCCGTCGGACCGGTGCACAACGAGAGTCCGAAATGGCTCGAAACCACCCGAAAACCTTCTAAATGCGTCCGGCAAGCCATTTCAAGCTCAAACTTCTCCCCCTATTTGACAATACTTGAATCAAGCCAAAAATGCAAAACTTTCAACCTAGAGCTTCTCAAATAGACAAAATTCAACAAAGGATGCTACACATGTCCAAATCGAGCAAGTTAGATACTCTATAGCTTCGTATCGACATCAACTACAAGATCACCAAGTTTCACAACCATTGGATGAAGCTAAGATGGATTTGGGCAATTTTGCGAAAAACTTGCCTCTCATGAGCAAAGATCTAAACATGATTAAAACATATCAAAATGGCAAAGCCACACAAACTTCATGCTAGGACGACCATTTTAATCATAAGACCATCACAAACACCCACAAGCACCTCATGTCATGTCAAAGCCACCGAGCCATGTGCCTACTTCTATGTATGAGACTTCTCATTTGTAGGAATCATGCAATGGTTTAGCACCCAAAGCAAATTAAATTCAACACATATGACATGGGAGCATATTTTCCAAGCACTTTACATTTCATTTTCAGATTCATAAATGGTACATGAAATGTCTTTGCGACAAAAAGGAACTTATGCCCCTCCACAAGATAAAGCAAGAGGGCTAAACATTCATGATGGCAAATGAGCCTCTAGCCCCATATTATCAATAAACTAGCTATCCAACCACAAATTAAGCATAGCCAAGCCACTAAAACATGTCAAGATCATATAGAGGCATTTACACATGAGAGAGCATATATGTGACATTTTCCAAAAACATAGCTATCAACCATGAATTATTCATCAAGATCATCAAGAGCTAAGCCTAACTAACCATAGCATACCAAACAAGCTCACAAAGACATAAATAGCATTCCATGGTGAACAATGTATATAGGAGAAGCTTTTCCTATCCAATGCATATGATACAAAATGCATGCAATCTAAGATACAAGGATGCCTATACATCATGTTACATATGCCATGCCGAATGCAAGAAATACACAAAGGAAAGCTATACATATGCTACAAAGGAGCTCCCACACACAAAGCTCACAAACGACCGGCTCCTCGAGGGGAGGCAAAAGGGCTTGACACCACCAGCAAAAGAGAAAAGGAGCGCAAAACTCACAAGCTCCCCCTATACTCATGCATTAAGGCCAAAGAGCATACAAAGCTCACCATACACACATGAGATAGGGAAAAGAGCAAAAAGAACCAAGTGGCTTGACCAAGGCCACGGACTTGAAGGTCACAAATACACTCACCTTTATCATTTCTTCACAATTCACTCATCATTGTCCACCATCCCCGAAAGTGATGCACCTACATGTCACCACCGGGATACGAAGCCGAAGAACCACCCCCGATATCAACCAAATGTTCTCCGGGCCATCCACCCGCAACTCAAAACCAAGAGCGAGAGCGAGCAAACGACTCTACATCGGGGTTAGTTCCAAATGTGTAAAACCGGTGCCTAGCCATTTGCTCGAAAGTCGGGTTAGCAAAGACCAAACCATTTTTCCTACCAAAGCTACCTCCACGAACACCACCACGGTAACCACTATGAGGGAACCAACCCTCTCTACCCGGAGGAGGACCAAAACCACGAAAGAAAGCCCGTGGACTGTCCCTCTTCTCCTTCTCAAAGCTACGACTCCTCCCATCCCCGTAGTGAACTCGAGGGGGAGAATGTCTAGCAACCCGACCACCGACAAACTCTCTAGCCCAACCACTAGAACGACGACCTCCAGAGACAACCCTCGCACCCGTACGAGCTCGAAACCCAAGCGCCGCCCTGTCCGGAGCTCGCACCCGTCCGACCGGTGCCCCACACGAGTCCGACCGGTGTAGCACGGGCAGCGAAGCACCTCCAATAGCCTTCCGCTCTCCCCAAGCCCGAACCGTCCTAACACTCGCCTTGGACACGGGCATCCGCACACGAGGCTCAAGTACACCATCGAAGGGTGGTACTTGTCCTTGTTAGCCCACTCCTTCGCCATTCTCTCCTCACGCTTCCTCTTGAAGCAAAACGCTCTCTTGTGACCATCCTTTCCACAAAACTCACAATGGAAACGGATTGATGCGGGCTTAGGCACTGGGGTGAGGCTCTTCACAAGGCTTCTCGCTTGGTTTCTCACTAGGCTTTTCACTTGCCTTCTCAATCGGTTTTTCTCTTGGTTGGTTTGGCTTGGAGGCAAACTTGTCTTTGGGTGTGGGTTGTGGTGGAAGTGAAGCATTCCGAAATTTCCCTTCTCTCTCACCACTTGCCCTCACCAACCTTATCCAATCCCAAAGTCCGGCCATCAAAAGCGCTTACGGCTACCAATCATCATACCAAGCCGAGGTTCTTGACTCGACATCCAACTCAGGCAATTCACGCAACTTATCATTCTCATCTTGCAAGCGACCAACACATTTTGCAAGATCCAAATTCTTCATAGCATGCAACTCACATGTAGAACAAGAAGTAGTAATAGGCACTTTCAAATCAGCCTCAAGCGAAACAATGTGAGAGCGAAGCTCAACAATTTTCTCATGCAAACTACGGCAAGAAGTGCAAGCACCAAGCAAAGTGGGTCTAGATTGTAGCTCGGCCAACTCAACCCTAAACACATCTAGTTCCTCACACTTGGAGGCATACTTCTCCCTTAGATCGATCAAGTCGCCTAGGAAAGCGAGCAATCAAGCACAATCATTCTCATCGAAACAACGGGGCTAGCCTTAAGAGAATCAATTTCAAGCTTGCTATCGGGAACCCGTGTTTCTAGCTCGGCCACTCTAGTCCTAGCATCCTCGAGCAAAGATCTAAGCTCCTTCCTAAGCTTCTTAGCCTCTCTAAGCATGTGATCGCGATTATCAAGCAAGTCAACCAACTCCTCATTCTCCTTGTGCAAAGAAGAGAGCTCATCACATACCTCATCCTCGGAATCCAAGTCCGAGGTGTCCTTCGGCTTCTCTTCTTGCTCGAACTGCGAGCCATGCCGCAGAAGTTGTCCTTGAGGCTTAGGCCCGTCACACAAAGGCCGTTGAGATACTTGCCGATGTTCTTCTTCTTCTTCTTCTTCTTCTTCTTCTTCTTCTTCTTCTTCTTCTTCTTCTTCTTCTTCTTCTTCTTCTTCTTCTTCTTCTTGTCATCCTCTTCGTCTTCATCACTCGAGCTTGAAGACGTGTCCTCGGAATCAGACTCGATGTCGCTTGATCTCTTCATCTTCTCTCGAGACCGCGTCTTCTTCTCATGTCCATGATCCTTCTTCCTGGACTTCTTCTTCTTGTCCTTGAACTTGTGCTTGTCATGGCTGTTCACCTCCGGACACTCGGTGAAATAGTGTCCGGTCCTTTGCGCACTTAAAGCATGTCCTCGTGTTCCTCCTCATGTTCACTCGGTTCTCGTGCGGCCTCTCGAACCGCCTCGTCGGGAGCGCCGGCTCGTCCTCTCCAAGCACGTCGAACTCCTCATCCGTCATAGACATCAAAGAGGACAAAAAGAACATCCTGGTGGATGGATTAGTGTTAGCCTTTCTTTCAAACCACCGACGAGGGCAAGACTATGAGAGTCGGTCGGGCCCTCGATCTTGGTCGTCATGCCCCTATCCACCTCGGCCGACTTGAGCTTCGAGAACAACTCGTTCACCGTCGAGTGTCATACTTCTCTCGACTCTACAATGGCCTCGAACTTTTCGCCCCATATTGTACGATCCAAAGAGTGTAAGAGCTTCACGGCTCTGTCATTATCATCGTACGGGAGTACGTCCACATTGGCCCTCATGTTGTTCACAACCACCGTGAACCTCTGAAACAAGGCATCGATGGACTCACCGGGGAGATGAGTGAAGTTCTCGTACTCTCTTCGGTAGGTCGCATACATCCGTGCCTGAACCTGGGCATTCCCAACATGAGCCTCCTTCAACACCAACCAGATTCTACAAGCCAAGTGCTCGGTGTGCACCCGATCGAACTCAGGCTGACACAAAGCACGAAACAAGTAGTCGACCGCCTTATTGTTGGCGTCGAACATGTCCCTCGATCCTTCGACGAGAAAGTTCATCGGTGGACATAGCCTCGTGTCCACCGTGACATCCCAAAGGATCCGACCCTTTCCTCTAAGAAACATAGCCATCCACTTACTCCACATCTAGTAGTTCTTGCCATCGAAGTGTGGAGGACCCGTATCCCGTTCCGGTATGCCATCCTTGGATCTTAGGCGGTTAGAGTCGATAAAGACCCAAACCGGCTCGATACCACTTGAAGGACCGACACGGCGAACCGGAGGGGGGAGTGAATGGGAGCCGATAAAAATTCTTCTCGAAGGAGATGGAAACTCCAACAAGATGAACACGGCTTCCAACACACCTCTCCGACTCACTACCCAAACTGGCCAAGCCCACGTAGCCACTGGAGTGCCACTGGACCTAGGAACCAACACACAACCTTCCGACCCGAGAACGCGGCGGAACACCAAACCTCGAGTCCACCGACCAACACCGGTCGGACCGGTGAGCACCACCGGTCGGATCGGTCCCCGCCGGTGAAACTTGGCGACTTCCACTAAGTGGCTCCACACCGGTCGGGCACCGTGAGACACACGGTCGGACCGGTCACAACGTGAAAGCTCCAAATCACCAAACAAAGCCAACCGACCTCCAAGCCGACCTAAACTCGAAACGGCCCCAACACGGGACAACATCGAACACACCCGGACGTTCACCCAAGCAAAAACCCACCAAGGGTTGCATCGGTCGAGCCGGTCAAGAGCACGGTCGACCGGTGTAGCATGGGCGACTCGGGATGAACAAGACCCGCGGGTCAACTCCCCCAAATCCAAACCTCGATCTCCCGAATCGCTCCACGGACTTGAACAAGACTTTGGGGATAATAGGAACACCGATGAGGAGTCCATAGCCAAGTTTAATCCCACCAAAACTTGTCCAAAAAGGAGGAATCGAAGAAATCCCGCCAAGAACACCTCTAACCCTAGAACTCGGAAAACCCCAAAATCGAGCCCCTTTACTCACGGATTTGGGAGGGGAATCACGACCCAAAGAACCACGAAGGGCTCCCACAAATTTCCCCCATCAAATCCCCGAAAGAAAGGTCCCGAAAACAACCCAAGAAAAACACCAAGAAAGGGCTCCGAAAATCACCACCAAGAACAATCGGGAACAACACAACAAGGCCTTGAGGAACCACGCCGAATCATCTATACATGCCACAAAGGTTCATACAAGATCTAGCTTGCTGCCCGATCATCCAACCCTCTCACAAGATCTCACCATGAAGCTCTAAAGCTAGTCCTATGGAAATCCTAAGACAAAGGAAGGGGAAAAAAGAAAGCAAATGAACTAGGGTTCCAAGAGGTTGCCTGCCATCCTCTCACCTCATGGGTTATATGGACGCAACCAAAAGTCTAAAATACCCTTTCCTAATAACTAGGGATACAAGCCCCTCAAGGGCGGTTTTGGAAGTCTTCCGGCTTACTCCATCGGACGGATGTCCGGCGACCGCAACTTACTTAGCCTCGACGCAAGCCTTGCGATCCCGACGCGTGTCCTCCGCTTCGAAGATTCCGGATCGCGTCGTCGCACACCGGTCGACCGGTGCTCCTCACCGGTCGGACCGGTACCCACCGGTCGACGGCGTCCGCGCCGCTCGCAACTCCATCTTCGGTTCTTCGGTCTTGGCTTTGTGGATCAACCAAGCAACCCGGTGGTTTTACGGTGAACCACCGGAAACCCCGCGAACTCGGTGTAGCCTCCGCCAATCTCCACTCATGGCTCGGCTCCCACGTAGTCCCGGCTCGACCTTGGTTTTCGAGGCTCAACCAAGAAACCGTCCATGACTTCATCTTCTTGTTCATGCCACCATGCGGCCCGCACTTGACCCCCGCCGGCCACCGGGTCCCTCGAACGAAGCCTACTTGTCTTCTCCACACATGGAGGCCTCACCCGACGACCTTTCACGCTTGTTCTTCACCCGCACCAACACCGGTCAAGCCGCAACCCGCACCCGCAATACTTAGCCAAGAATCGGTCCACACAATGTTGTCAATCACTCATCACACAAGTAAGCGACCATCCACCGGTCCTCGAACCACACATGGTCCTCACATTCCCATCAATGCACTCCAACCGGTCATCACTCCCGATGCACTCCACTCGCTAATAAAATAGCCCCTGCGGTGTCCTGCAAATCCATTCGCATACACTTCCATCATTTCACGTCCTCTCATCCTTCTCTTCCGAGAAAAAACCCCCAAGGCCATGGCGGACAAGGGGAACAACCACTCAAGGAGAACGACTTCCCACCAAAGAAGCGAACTATTCGAGAGTAATCTTTTCTTCTCACTCCCTTCTCTTGATTTTCAATTGCAATCTCACGATTCATCTTCCTTTGATTTCGACCTCGACCGCTACTAGAGCAAATTTTCGGTCATCGAAGAAGTCCCCGAATACATCCTCTCCGACTCCTACGCGAAGAAGAAGAAGACACGCGGAACGAGAGGACCAATAACCAACTACGCCGTCGCATCCGACATCTAGAACATGATCTACGGGACATCACCGCCCTGCCGTCTGCCGAACACGAATGCCGCATGAGCTTGGAGGCGTTGGTAGGGGGTAAGATCTTCATCCTTATTTGATTCTTATGCTCAAGTTCAGATCCCATGTTCAACGAGAATCTGTTCCCCTTCTTCAGATGTGTCTGACAGGTACAACAACTTCGAAGGCCTCCCGGGACGCCTTGATGGAAGCTACGAGAACACGACAATACCCGAAGCTTCTACGTTGCCGTCACGGTGGTCCTGGAGCGGCCGAAGAAGGAAAAGTGAAGAGGAAAAATGTGGAACCAAAGAAATGAAGCATACTTTCGCTTCTTCCTCCGGGCATTTTGCTTCTTGCGGGCCTTCTCTTGTAATCTTAGGTGGCCGTGTCGCCAATAAAAGAACTCGCAAGAAATGTTTGTAATGCGAACATTTTCGTACTAAGGGCAATACACTTTAGTATTGGCCATTTCCCTTTGTCGGGACTTTTTGTTCGAAGGCGGCTTCTCTCCCGAACGCCTAAGTTTGTTTCCAAGTTTCGATGCTTGTAACAACAATCAACGATCAACTTCAATACTAGGATAATATTTCTTTAAATATCTCCCGTTTATAGTAGCAGTGAATTCTTCTCCTAGTGAAGTTTTCAAAATATACGCATTTCCGGTACGTACACCTAACCACCCGAAAAGGAGATTCCCAATTCGGGGACCACTTGCCGAATGTACCGTACTTAGTTCCAATCGGCAATAACGCTTTCCAAACCAAATCTCCTTCTACAAATTACTTGACTTTCACTTTCTTGTTATAGTACTTTAGCAATTTGCTTCTTGTTTTTCTCAATATTCTCCAAGGCCCTAAGACGAATCATATGTAAATCTTCTAATTCGTCCATCATTAAGTCATTGTAATCCTTGGAACTTAAATCTTTTTGCAACACTACTCTCCTTGACTCGGATTGCATCTCCCATGGAAAGACGGCATGATGCCCGTAAACCAACTCATAAGGAGATGTTTTTGTAGCTCCATGAGGAGCCATTCGGTAAGCCCACAAGGCTTCATTGAGTACCGAATGCCACCTTTTTGGCTTTCGATCAATCTTCTTCTATATAATTTTGATGATGATCTTGTTAGAAGCCTCTGCCTGACCATTAGCTTGGGCATAATAAGGAGAAGAATTTAACAATTTGATCCCCATACTTTCAGCAAATTCTCTGAACTCTGAAGATGTAAACTGAGTTCCTTGATCGGTTGTAATTGTCTGAGGAATCCCAAATCTGTAAATGATATGTTCTTTGACAAATTCAACCATATTTTCTGATGTTAGCATCTTCAATGGAATTGTCTCAACCCATTTAGTGAAATAATCTGTTGCCAAAAGCACGAACTTATGCCCCTTGCTAGATGGAGGATTTATTTGGCCAATCAAATCTATGCCCCATCCTCCGAATGGCCATGGCTTGATAATAGGATTCAAAGCCGATGGCCGGAACTCTCGAATATTTCCAAACTTTTGACAATCTTGACACCCTTTGTAGTATTCAAAGAAATCTTCCGGCATTGTCGGCCAATAACATCCGGTTTGCCTAACGACCCACTTCATTCGGTAAGCCGACCGATGTGCTCCACGCAACCCATCATGTACTTCACTCATCATCTTCTTTGCTTCTACTTAACCCGGACATTGTAGCGACACCCCATCCAATGATTTGTAATACAAACGTCCATCAAGAACAACAAACTTTATAGCTTTATACCGAGCTTCCTAGAGACCTTTCGGGATGGATTCTCCAAATAATTAGCGATTTCTTTTCTTCAATCATTTTCTACTAAATCACTCCCGACAGAATATACATCGTTGGCAAACACTTCTTGATTCTCTCTACAACCCGAAGCACTTTGAGCTAACTTTGTTTGCCCCTTCATTGTTTTCCCTAGGAATATGTTGCGGAATCACTAAGTGAAAACTTTTCGGGATTTCCTTGAACTCCTCGTAGTAATTCCTCAGGATATCATTTCTGCATTCATATTGGCCATTCAATTGTTTTATAACTAGCTCTGAATCCCCAAAAATCTCAACTGAAATAGCCTTTGCCTCTTTCAAGTACTGAAGCCCTCTGAGTAATGCTTCATACTCAGCCTCATTATTTGTGACAGTAGGTTGAATAGGAATAGCAAATTCAAACATCTCTCCTCTGGGTGAAATTAATAAGATTCCTACTCCACCACCTTTGCCACATGAAGATCCATCAAAGAACAAAGCCCAAGGAGTAATCTCAAGTAAATTAATTGATGGATCACGATGTTCGGTAATGAAATCGGCAATAATCGGACCTTTAACGACTTTTGCCGACTCAAACTTCAATTCAAACTCGGACAAAGATAAAATCCATTTGCCAATCCTTCCATTCAAAATTGGCATAGAGAACACGTGTTTAATTACATCAAATTTTGAATATACAATGCATTAGGCATTCAGCAAATAGTGCCGAAACTTTGTACACGAGTAATAAACACACAAGCAAAGCTTCTCCACGGCCCGAATATCTCGTTTCGGGATCAAGCAATTTTCGGCTAAGGTATGCGACTACTCTTTCTTTTCCTTCAAACTCTTGTATGAGGGTCGATCCAATGGTTTGGGTATCGGCCGCCACGTACAACTTAAAAGGCTTGTTTAATTGTGGAGGTACCAACACCGGTGGTTCCTTCATGTATTCCTTGATCTCATTGAAAGCCTTCGTTGTTCGTCACCCCATACAAACTTCGATCCTTTTTGATCCTCAAGCGTGGAGAAAAAGGCAACACCTTTTGTGATAAATTGGATATGAATCTTCTCACAAAATTGATCTTACTAAGCAATGATTGCAACTCCTTGAGATTGGTTGGAGGAACAACTTCGTCAATAGCTTTCCTACTCTTTTTGCCAACTTCTATTCCTCCATGCACCAAAAATCCCGAAACTCTCCACCCGAAACTCCAAAGGCGCACTTGTTCGGGTTCATCTTAAGCCCATGTCTTCTAGTGCACTCTAAAGTTTTCCTCACATCATCCAAATGTGATTCATGATCCAATGACTTGATCACAACATCATGAATATATATCTCCACAATTTTGCCGGTCAACTCGTGAAAATATAATTCATGGCTCTTTGATAAGTTGCAACGGCATTTTTCAACCCAAATGTCATGACAATCCACTCAAACAAGCCTATATGTCCTGGACATTTGAAGGTTGTTTTTGATATATCTTCTATTGCCATAAAAATTTGATTGTACCCCGCATTGCCATCCATGAAGCTAATAACTTTATGTCCAAAGCGGCGGCATCAACCAACAAGCTAGCAACATGCATTGGATATCCATCCATGGGTGTAGCTCCGTTTAGATCTCTAAAATCTATACACACCCTCATTTTTCCGTTTTTCTTGTAAACGGGAACAATATTAGAGATCCACTCGCATATCCGCATGGCCGAATGAAATTTGGTTCTATCAATCTCTTAACTTCTTTTTTCACGTCGGCCAATACTTCATCCTTGTAGATCTTTTGGGGAGGTTGCTTGTAAGGTCCGAAACCGGACTTGATTGGTAACCGATGCTCAACAATGGAACGATCCAAACCAGGCATCTTCGGATAATCCAAAGCGAAGCAATCTTTGTATTATTTTAGTAATTTAATCAACTCTTCTCTAAAACTTGAATCCAAGTTAGCACCGATAAATGTCGGCCTTGGCTTGTCACCATATCCAATGTCTATTTCTTCTAGTTTGTCGACCACATAAATCCACGTCCTAGCTTCCCATCGGTTCCATCAATTGGATTCTCCATTAAAAATTACTATAAGAGCCGACTACTTGAATCGGTTGTTGATCACCGCCGACCGGTTAAACGGGACCTTCACCCCGAGTCCTTGCACGAGAAGCAATCTATACCGTGATACTCCCAAAAGGCCGGTTCCACGTTAGCCACGCTACCGAATCATCTCGCTTGGACAACCTCTACCTCATCATCTACTCATTGAACAAGTTTGTTGATGCATAGTAGATGGAATGCAATAATTTGCATGGATCCGGTCCCTTCCAAGCGACAAGGTTTGTATGCCCCTTTGCCCTTAATGAGAAAGAAGGTTGTAAGCAAGGTCTTAGACCCGATCATCGGATCCACATGTACACAACCCTTGGTATCCGAAGGGTTTCCAGCAAAATCATTCGGGACTATACTTGTTGACGTCAAATCTCCGGGGCCCTTTCCAAGCTTCCCGAACATAGTGTACAACATCACATTGACGACTGCTCCACCATCAACAAACATCTTGGTTAATGGCTTTCCATTGACGTATCCTCTCAAGTACACCGGTCTCATGTGCCGATTCTTGGTTGGCTTGTCAAAAGTAGCTTGCTTGACCAACACTAATTGCGCCATCGGCCCTAAATTGCTCGACCTCATCAATGTCCGGTGACACCTCATCCCGCACAATCCGATTAGCCGGAGCCATGAATTCATTTGGCAAGAAGCATACCATGCACGTAGGAGCCGAACGACCGGATTCATCGAGCCTGTCTTTTGGGTGCCACACCTATTTCCCTCTTGATTCTCCCTTTGCTTCAACTCCCCGATTCCTCAAGTGTTGAACCCTTCTCTTTTGTCTTCTCCTCAAACCCCGGTGGGCACCACTGTCCCTTCTGCCAGATATACTCACGATCTTCTTCTTCTTCATGATCAACCCATCTGTGATCAGCATATCTTTTCCTTGGTTGATCATTAATTTCATTTATTTTTATGCACAGACCATCACTAAGATGCATCCTTCCAATTCTTTCATGGACGGATCGGCGAATGACAATATCCTGCCTGTACTCGGTGTACTTATCACTGCATTCGGGACAATTATTCAGCGTGGGAAGCTTTAACCCTTCGTTCCTGCAGTGTCTGAAGAAAGCACATCCCCAATGCGCGCGCTCTTGTTCTCACGCATGTTCTTATCGTTATTTCCTATGCACTTCTTCTTCGTATCTTCGTTTCTCTTCCCCGTACTTGTGTTTCTGGTAGCGTTCTTTTTCTTGCTGACGCTGCCACTTGTTGAGGAGAATACGCGAAGTCACCCTAGGTTTAGAGGATTCTCTGATTTCAATTTGACTTTTCAGGATGCGAGGCTCACCCTTGTGGATTTGTTCAAATGTTATTTGTCGAGCGGGGTCAATTGAGCCAACTTTGTTTTGCCTTTGCTAAAGTCAAAACCCTCACTTTCCATTTCTCTTCAGCAGTCACCATGTTGACTGAGAACCCAATCATGTTCTGAGGAAAAGGATTGCCATCTAATTTCATCTTATTATCAAATTTTAGATGGCCTTCTTGGATAGCCTTTTGAATTCTCATCCTATAGACCCTGCACTCATTGATGGAGTGAGAATTCCTGTCATGAAACCCACAATATCTTTTTTTCTTTCACCCCATCGGACCGAAGCATAGAATGCCCATCCGGCAACTTGATTCGGCATTCTTTTACGAGGAACTCAAAGAGCTTATCGGCCTTGGTCACATCGAAATCATAGGTGCCCTTGGCTTGCTTAATCCACCTCGATTTTCGTTAACGGCTCTTTGTCCCACACTATTTCATCCGCAACTATTTCCTCTTCATCATCACATTCCTTTCCACGATCTTCCCTTTCGAGGAATTGATTATAGATGTCGGCTATGTCACCGTGTTTGACAAATGCGGAGTCTTTCTTGAAGCCATAAGCTTGGTTGCTCATCAATGACGCTAC
Source organism: Cenchrus americanus (assembly GCA_947561735.1). Lineage (NCBI taxonomy): Eukaryota > Viridiplantae > Streptophyta > Magnoliopsida > Poales > Poaceae > Cenchrus > Cenchrus americanus. The sequence continues at coordinate 143,845,182 of OX387240.1, forward strand.
CGTGTGACGGTTGGCCAAGATTATCAAACTCCATACCGAACGAGTTTTTTCTGAATAGGCGGCAACATCCCTGCTACGGCCATACCGGCCAATTGATCATCCGTTATGTTCAAAGAGAAGCACATGCTTTTCGTCTCTCCGAACATCCCGAGGAACTCCATTGGTGTTTCATTGTTCCTCTGCCTCAAGGTAGTTAGATCAATTAGCTTCTCATTACTGTCAATGAAATAATGAGCATGAAACTTCGCTCCAAATCCTTCCGGGAGCAGATTGAGTGAGTAGGCGAGAGAAGTGAACCATGTAAAGGCCGGGCCCGTCAATGATAAAGGGAAATATCGATCCGAAAGCCTCATCGGTTGAAGCTTCCCCAAGCTGCATCAAGTATCGGGCTATGTGTTCCACGATCGGTATCATCTTTCCCCGAAAACTTGGTAAAATCCGCGGGAACTTTCACCCTGTTCGGTAAGGCCACCCTGTGATACCATTCGGGGAAAGGAGGTGTATACACGTGCCCTTGGTTTTTAGGCTTTAGACCGAATTGATTCGAAGTACGTCGGTCATTCTGCGTTAGGAGATAAATATTGACATCTTGATCCCCTGGTCCTCCAACGGGCATCCCCGTAGCACCACCATATCCGGGATTCGGGAGAGCATCAACTTGCCGCCGTAATCCATGAACTGCGAATACCTAGTGTCGTACATGTTCTTTTGCAACCTATTATTTGCGGGGCTATCCCGTAAGTAGAAGCGAGGTTGAACTCCGGGAGTGCCATACGCCATTTCTCCATATGTACATGGATTTGGTATTGCTTGATGGGGATTTTGCCGAATTGGTTGACTATCCACGTGTTGAGTTGGCTAAACACCCATGCTCTGTGGAGGCGGTTGAACACTTGCATCTTGACGAAGTGGTTGGCCGGCAGGCGGGCGCACTTGATTCTCCTTCAAAATGTTTGTCCATGCTTGGGCCAAAGATACCAACCATTGTCCGTCGAAAGCTATTTAGAAATGCGTATTATGCCTAGCCATTATGTCTTCCAACATTTTCTCGTACCATGCCAAAAACTTCTTGTTTCTCTGCGGCGGTACCGTGGTATCGAGTTCTCCTGGCATTAGAACTCTTGGCATGTCGGACTTGAGGAATGGCACACCACTTCTATTTTTGGAGAACGACATTAGACACTTCGCTAGAATTGTTCAATAACTTCCTTCAATTGTAATTGCTGCTCCGTAGACGAGTTCCTCGAAAGTGACATCCATGACATCTTGAATATCGGGCATCTTGATCGACTAGAATGTCCCACCGGGCGTGCCAAAAAGTGTGTTGACGTAAAATCCGCACCTCACGCCAAGCACACGACAAGCCGAACAAAGTCGGCTTAACACACGTTGCCGAATCCGAAGCGTGCCAGTCAATTTTCCCTGAAACTGACAAAGAATGAAAATAGTTAGATAAAACCTGGAACTTGCCGGGTGGTACCGCACGATTCCGTATTTACGGCTACAAAGCCAAGCAAAACGACATATAGCTACAGCAAGCTATCCGTCGGCAATCCGAGCATCATTCGGGAACTTAAAACATGTAAACGGGGTATAGACGAATGCATGATGTAAGCATGATGAGAAATCAATCTTTATTTAAACCACATTGCAGCACGAAACCATGACCGATCATCAAGGATAAATTACAATAAAATAAATAAAGGGGCGAAGCATGATCATAAATTTGCGGTAAACATGCATGCATAGGCCAAAAGCACTAGTCTACCGCATGTCTTGGTACTTTCAAACCCTTCGAGCGTGACACCAAACAAATTAATCCACCGCATGATACAACTTGTTTGAAATCACACCACTAACCAAGATTAGATCAATCCACCGCAAGATACAATCTAAATATGGAAGGCTAAAAGCATACATTATTTAAAACAAACTCATGAACATGTTTCGCTCGTGGTGGAGCTACCGAATACGAATTTGTGACGCCCCAGGTTTTTTAATTACCATCATTAACGCTAGTGACCGGATTAGCCGGGACAAATGGTCAACCGAGGTCAAACCTAGGTCAACCCGGGCCCTCACCCGGAAAACTCACTAACACACCCTAGTGACCCTAAATGAATAGTAAACACACTTGTGGGGCCAACTCATGGTCAAAGGTTGGGTCAAACCCCTTGCCACCCCAATGTCCACACGTGTCCGCCGAACTTTTGCCGCGTTCTCCAAAATTCACATAAACACTTAAAACTCTACCTTTAGGAAAGTTGTAGGTCTTGTTGAGGGACACAACTTTCATGTAAATTGGCATTTCAAATTTGGAGAGGAAAATCTTGAAAAACCCCTTGCAAGGCGAGAAAACACCGTTTGTCAAAACAGTCGACATTCAAAGTTGGCATTCAAATAATTTCAAATCCGGCAGAAAAACCCTATATAGCCTTTGTAGAAAATGTTGCTTGGTACCTAGATCTACAACTTTGGTATTCATCACTTGGTCCGGTTCGTTTGAAAATTTTGAGAAAAACGTGTTGAACGAGCACCGCAACACATTTGTGCCGGAGCGCCGCCACGCGCGGCGTCGCGCGCGCGCGCGCGCGCGCCGTCGCCGCCCGTGCGCCGCCGCGCCCCGGGCGTACGCGCCCACACCTCCCAAGGCCGCGCCTTTCCCAAGACGCTCCATCCCGATGCCCCCGCGTCCCCGGAGCGCCCCCGTCCCGAGGATGCCCCGAGGCCCGCGCCGCCGTGCGCGCGCACGCGCCACGGACCGGCGGTCCGTCGGCGGCGTCGCCGCCGCACGCGCGCGCGCCTCGAGCTGCCGTAGCATGGCGAGCATCTCGCGTCGTCACCCCGCATCACCCGGTGCTCGCGTGCCTAATTAAACCCTCCCCTCGCGCCCCACCGCGCGCCACCCCCGTGCTCCTCCCCGCCATGCCCGCCGCCGCTCGGTGCTAGCTCACCCCCGCTCGCGTTCATCGCCGTCCCACCGCCCCCGCTAGCTTCCCTAGCTCCCGGTGTAGCTAGCGCGCTTGCCAATTGCCCATCACCGTGCGTCCTTGCCACCCTTCCCCGAGCCGTCGTGGGTGCCGCCACCGGCCGCCGCCGCGCGCCCTCGCCGAAGCTCGCCCCCGACCCCACCACCACCGCCCATCGACCCGTGGTGAGGCCAAGTGCACCCCCGTGCCACGTGTTGTCCTGGCCCGGCCCCACATCACCTCCGGTGAGCCCTCCCGCCGCCGCGAGGGCACGGTTGTAAAATCCGGGGACTAGTTGTGAAGAAACCTAACTAGCTTTCCTTGCAGTTTGGTCCGGTGACTTGTAAAATCCCTAGAAATTCACAGAAAAATCAGAAAAATCCCAAACCAATTTTGTAGGATTCAGGATGATGAATCCCACCTCTTTTGTTCTATACTCATGGCTAGATTCTAAATAGTTTTAGCAGGAAAAATACAAGTGTGTTAAACATAGATCTATCATAACTTGAAATCTGTAACTCCTCTTTAGCCAAATTTTGGATATGTTGTGTGTTAGGATATTACTAGATGATGTGCCAAAAATTGCACAAAGTTATGCAGCAGATCTCGCTAAATAAATTCTTTTTCATTCTGCGAAGAATCGCTTTGATGATTTTTCTTGTTAAATATATTTATGTTCTTGAGCCCAACTTGTGCACACTATCCTGTAATGCCAAAGTACACATCCTGTGAACTAATCATGAATTTTGGATTAACAGAAATAATTATTCTCGATTTATGCATGTATTCCTTTGTAAATTAATAAACCAAGTTCAGTAGAGGTTCCATGTGAACATGCTGGTTCTTTAGGCTTGTTTAGGACCAGAGATCATGCATGGGAAAACTGGGATCATTTTGATGCTTATTTATTTTTATATGCATTTAAATGGAATCACTAGCTAGCCTTTGTTATTTTCCATAATATTTAATTTCCTAGCATCCAACACTTACATGTGGGTCCAATGGACCAGGATAGGTACTAGTAGGCTTAAGAAACAATCATTTAATTTTTGGTAATTTAATTGTTTAATAAAAAGCTTAAATGCCCTTTTAATATTAAAGGGAAATTAAATAAAGAAAAATCCCTAATTAATTCTTTTTCCTTTTTTAAGATATTATTTAATATAATTAAAAGATAATTAAATATCATCACTGATCAGAAAGTAATTCATAAATGAAAATATTATTTATGCCCTTGCTTGTAAAGATGAAAAGAATTAAAACTTTCACATGAAATGATAAGCTTAATAAAAACCTTTATTCAAATGCGGAATGAAAGAGTAACCCATGTACAACCCATACCCTTCCTAAAAGAGAAACCTTAGATAGATGCTTGTTAAGGTGAATATGACCAACTAGAGTCGGATGAGACAACAAACTATCACATCACCTAAAGTGCATTGCATTCCGTGTAGATCTTCGGACGGAGATTACTCCCTTGTCCGGAAACCGAGGAAGGAGGAGCGGAAGGTTCTCTGCAAAGACGTGGAACTACTCGACACCGAGGGTGCCCAAGCTAACCTAGGCGACGAAGGCAAGCTCGGTGCATCTAACCTAGTTTTAAAGTTCTTTATTCAATTTTCTATGAATGATTGTGCATTTACGTACAGGAGTTGAATGAAACCCTAGATGCATGATCCATAGGTACCTTTGGTCCCTACTAGTATGATAGGTCGATAGCTGCTATGCTATAGGACCGTTACAAGTCGAGTGATGACCTCACTCACGAGAATAGGTTCCTAGATAGGAATCACAATTTATCCTTAAATGGATTGCTCACGTGGTAAGAGCATGGGATCCGGGCTCGGTCCGGTGGTTATGTGGGTTAAGTTTTTGAACGTACTAAGCACATGCCGGTTATGGGGCCGGTAAGCCTAGTACCTTAACGAGGCGGCAAGGGATCCTACCATTACTACTCTTGGGATTCGCTCTCACGGCTCGCCACCGGTGGTGTATGGTGACTCCGGGTATCTTGCGGGGTATGCGGGATAGCCCGCACCGAAGATCGTAAGATTCGATCCCGACCCGAGGATTTATGGGGATGGCACGGGAAAGTTGCCCTCGCGGGGACGACCTACCGTGTGTTTGGGTCTACCTTGCGAGGTTTAAATCAATCGATTGTCGGCCTCTCACCGTTATCCGAGACTACTTACTCCACTAGTCATGTGATCCCTAATGATGGAAGTTGATGAAGATGATGTTTGATTAATTGTATCGTACAACTTTGTTTGTACTAGTTGGCTAATGTAGTAAAGATTAAACTACTAGAACTTGTGCTAAAATCTTAAAAGTAAGGACCTACTCTTGTTACTTTTTAGCAAAAAGCAACCCGAAGTAGCCAAAAAGCCTTTCATGGTCTAGAATTGGTGAAGTAGTTATCACCGACGGGTAAGACTTGTTGAGTATTAGTATACTCGGCCTTGCTATATTGTGTTGATCCGGGTAATGCCTTCGGTGATGTGTGGCCGGAGAGATTCCGCTCGGCTAGGAGATGGAGTGGGTGGAGGACGACTAGCGAAAGCATCATGGATGGCCTCCGTGGTGACTTCGCTTCTCGCTAGTTTATTCCGTTGCTTTTCGAAAACTGCGAACTATCTCATCATGACAAAAACTATGGTTTGTAATAATTAGACCCCTCGGGGGTACGAATTTGGATATTAATGTAGTTGTATCTCCGGACTCGCCTTCGAGTGAGTTTTAATGCATATATTCGATCCTTGTGCTCTTCAAGTGATTTACGGGGCGTTAACCCGGCAACTAACGACAGGATGGTACTTTATTATTGCTTAATGACCAAAGTAGACCGGTCTTAGGCGATAGTACGGTATTTTCTGGACGGGTTGTCACGAGTTGGTATCGAGCTTATATGCACCGAGAGATTAATTAATAAACCATAATCAATGGTTTTTGAATAAAATATGCCAAGGTTTTCGATTTTCCAAAATACGTTGGTACGCTAAGGATAAACTAGACCGAGAGGTCCTAGAGGGAATTTTGGGTTCTTTCAGGTGGCTTAATTAACTTATGATTTATTTTGCTAACTCCCAGCACATTACTTTATGTCAGACTTAATTTCTTGCGCAACCAAACTAGGAGCCACGTGTTTTATACGTGTGCTGTTCCACATCACGAGAATTGCGAGGGTTGATGGAGTGATCCATTCCACGGATCCCATCTTCGCGTCCGTTTGTGAGTTGTGTGTCGCCACGTGTTTCATACGTGTGCATTCCGCATGTCGCTCATGCGAGGCAAAGATACACTCCATTCAAACGGAGGGTGTCCAAGGTTGGACACTTTGTCCATGCGACGGCTTAACGCATGGATACCGTTTCTATAGTGAACGGTAATGTATGTGGACGCTTTCGTGACGTCTTTGGCACGAAAGGTTCGTTTTACGGGAGGTACATAACAGCGCTTCGTTAGTTGTTAAGCAAGTACCGTATAGCTCTCGACTAGATATTATAGGGAGAGACGATTAAAAGCCTTGCCACCGGCACTAACTTCGATTTTTGGCTTGATTGCCATGTGAGGTCGAATAGGACGTCTTGCATGCATATTAAAAATCGAAACAACCAAAATGGACCCAAAAATCGAATTTCCATATGCTCTCTAAGGAAGTTTATGCTAGTGTGTGCTTTTTATAAATTAGAAGTACCCCTCATACCTAGCCGTCATGCTGCCGAAATTTTGAAAAAGTTGTTTATCATGTGCTAGGTTAATTAAACCAAATTGTTAAAAAAATAATTGCTCCTCAACTAGCTATCTTGTAATAGCAAATCTCAATCCTAGTTTCGATGGGTTGGTTCACACTCCCCTAGACACATCCAGGTTAAGGACCATCCATCTTGTTTCCTTGATCGATGCTCAACCTTAAACAGCTTAATTAAAAGTATTAAAGGTTAATTTAAAACTTGGGAAATTTTTGAGGTTTACGGATTTCTGGTTATGAATTTTTATTCATTTACTGCCGAACTTCACCATTTGACATGCCGTTCTCTTTGAGATTTGACATGAGTTACATTTGTGTACGGATGGATTTCCCCGTGTTCCACCGGTTCGACGGCGACGGTACGATCCGTACCAACGGGTTGCACGCGGGAGGGTTTTCCGCGCTTGGCGCGGGAAGCACTCGGTGCCGCGAGCTACCTTACCCCACCGACTTACGAGGTGAAGGAGTTTGAGCGCTTTGGCGTTCCCCGCTACGGAGTGATCGTTCTTTCGTTCGCCACACCCGGACCACGCCGAGCGGTTTCACCCGAGCTTTATTTAGCGGGGATTTATCACTCACGAGTCCGTGGAGTCGGCCGCCCTCGAGTGCGACGGACTTTTGTGACCACAACCCCACCGTGGTAGCTCTTTCTCCGTTTGGACCTGTTTCTCGCCGTGAGTCATCACGACCCGGCTTGGTTGGACCGTATGGACCACCTACGGGAGCTACGCGACCCTAGCGGAGCCGTTGGATGTTACTCGGACGCTTGCCCGTTGTCCGAACGTGGTCTTCACACTCCGGGGGCTGCGTTATAACACCGCGGCGATTGTTGCACGGCGCTTGGAGGCATCTAGGCGCGATTGGGAGGCAGCGCACCGGCCACCGAACTTCACGCTTACCCGGGTGCAGCAGGGAGAACGACGAGTGCGTGCTAGGAGGTTCCGGTTCGAGCTTGAGAGAGGTGACCGCCTACGAGAGGATCGTAGATCTAGAGGCCGAGAACCATGCACTTCGGAGGAGGATGCCGACGCTCACGAGATAGAGAGGGCGACACTCTTGCGAACATTGCCGAGATGCGGGAGCACGTGTAGGAGGCCGAGGTACGGTGGCGGCTTTGTAGGCTATAGTGGCCTTACGGCCCACCGCCCCCCGATGACGGGGAACACCGGAGGAGCGGCAGGCTGTGTCCGGTCTGGATCAGACGAGCCAGGCAAGACCACCGCTACTGACTCCCCCAGCTTCGCCTTTGTACAGTGGTGCTTCAGTGGGCAACTAGGTTGCCGACAGCAGGGATTAGGAGGATGTCGATCCTATCAAGTTGTCTTTGAGATGTTAGAGTAGTTGGCTTGACAGCACGTCTTCGTGCCAAGCAACTATTGTATCGTGTCATGTCATGATGTTTCGAATTCGAGTTGTAATGTCGTTGAACCTTGTTCGTCATGTTGTAATAAAGAATGCTTAAGCTTGTATGCTTTAAGTAAATTTCGTTGTCATTCAATTTGAATTTTCTCGCGTTTGAATACCATATCCTTGGATAAATCATTGCAAATGACAACGCTTGTCAATGTTGCATTCTCTCATAAAAACGTTGGTAAAACAAAGCATTTTAGGAACATCACTCGTTGCTAGCAAATAAGTGCTCGTTCGTATACCACCTTCTTTGATATCCGGAATGACGATGATCGTTCGAAAGTAATTATGAGTCGTGCAATTGAGTAATCACCGTCCTAACCGTGTTGAGAAAAACGATTCTATGAATCTTGGTGGCTATAGAATATTGTTGATTGTTGTTGTCCTCATTGTTTAAGTACTAATGAGTTGTGATTATGCATGATCGTGCTTGTCATCATTTGGAGTAAGCTTTTGGTTATCTCACTAATAAAGCTCACTTTTCGGATGGTGGGAACCACGCGCGGCTCTCCCAATGGTTTCGGAGCGAGTGGTAGTGGTGACTTGCCACCACCCCCCGCCCATGACACCGACGGAGGCTTTCATGGCCACCCAAGGCGAGGTGCTGCGCCGGATCCCCGGACGCAGCAGCGGATCGCCCGACGGATGAACCGAGGGCCGCCACACGGGGCCAACCACGAGGGGCCTAACCGAGTCACCACGTACGCCCGGTTCATCGCCATGAAGCCGCTAACCTTCGCTAAAGCAGAAGACCCTGCGGAAACCGAGGCTTGGGTCAAGGCCTTAGAGGCGAAATTCTCTCGCCTTTGTGTTGCCTTGCTCCGAGGAGAACAAAGCGAACTTCGCGAGTCTCGCATTGCCGCGAGGGGAAGCTTTGATGTGGTGGGACCACTTGAAGTCCATGCGGCGAGGCCACGCCGTGACTTGGGATGTTTCAAGCAGGCTTTCAAGAGCCACCACATCCCCAAGGGTCGATGGACAGGAAGATGACGGAGCCGTTGGCCCTCCATCGGGGATCCGACTCGGTGTACCGCTATGCTTAGAAGTTCAATAGCTTGTGTCGGTATGGTGGGCATCATGTTGATACCGATGCCAAGAAGATGGAGAGGTTTCGTGATGGGCTTGATGGAAAGCTATATGAGTGCCCGAATCGCTCGAGCACGCCAATTTCCACGAGCTAGTGAACAAGGCTATCTCGCGAGGAGGATGCTATGAAGAAGGCCCATGGGGACAACAAGACGATGTCCGGTTTCACCCCGTGGCGGCGGAACAAACAAGAAGTTTCGCTTTGTGAAGAAGGAAGCTCCGGGGCCCATCCCGGCAATCATCAACTAGACGCTTGAGGACCATGTGTGGTTCGAGGACCGGTGGATGGTCGCTTCCTTGTGTGACGAGTGATTGACAACGTTGTGTGGACCGATTCTTGGCTAAGTATTGCAGGTGCAGGTTGCGGCTTGACTCGTGTTGGTGCGGGTGAAGAACAAGCGCGAAAGGTCGTCGCCGGTGAGGCCTCCGGGTGTGGAGAAGACAAGTAGGCTTCGTTCGAGGGACCCGGTGGCCGGCGGGGGTCAAGTGCGGGCCGCATGGTGGCATGAACAAGCAAGATGAAGTCGTGGACGGTTTCTTGGTTGAGCCTCAAAACCAAGGTCGAGCCGGGACTACGTGGGAGCCAAGTCATGAGTGGAGATTGGCGGAGGCTACACCGAGTTCGCGGGGTTTCCGGTGGTTCACCGAAAACCACCGGGTTCCTTGGTTGATCCACAAAGCCAAGACCGGAGAACCGAAGACGGAGGTGCGGCGGCACCGGACCGGTCGACCGGTGGGGACCGGTCGGCCGGTGAGGAGCACCGGTCGACCGGTGTGCGACGACGCGGTCCGGAATCTTCGAAGTGGAGGACACGCGTCGGGATCGCATGGCTTGCGTCGAGGCTACGCGGGGTGCGGTCGCGGGCATCCGTCCGATGGTGAAGATATCAAGAATTCCAAATCCGCCCTTGAGGGGCTTGTATCCCTAGTTAGTAGAGAAGGGCATTTTAGACATTCGGTTGCCTCCATATAACCCAAGAGGTGAGAGGATGGCAGCCAACTCTTGGAACCCTAGCTCATTAGTTTTCCTATTTTCCACCTATTTTCTCTAGGTTTTCCTTAGGACTAGCAAGAGAGCTTCACGGAGAGATCTTGTAGAGAGGGATGGATGATCGGGCGGCTTGCTAGACCTTGTACGAACCTTTGTTTCATGTATAGATGATTCGGCGTGGTTCCTCAAGGTTTGGATGTGTTTTCCCCGGTTGTTCTTGGTGGTGATTTTCGGAGCCCTCTCTTCGTGATTTCTTTGGGGTGTTTTCGGGGCTTTTCTCTTGGGGATTTGATGGGGGAAATTTGTGGGAACCCTTCGTGGTTCTTTGGGCTGTGATTCCCCTCCCAAATCCGTGAGTAAAAGTGCTCGATTTTGGGGTTTTCTTGAGTTCTTGGGTTGGAAGTGCTTTCGGCGGGATTTCTTCGATTCCTCCTTTTTGGACGAGATTTGGTGGGATTAAACTTGGCTATGGACTCCTCATGAGGTGTTCTTGATATCCCCAAAGTCTTGTTCAAGTCCGTGGAGCGATTCGGGAGATCGAGATTTGGATTTGGGGGAGTTGACCCGCGGGTGCTGTTCATCCCGAGCTGCCCAGGCTACACCGGTCTGACCGGTGCTCTTGACCGGTCTGACCGGTGCAACCCTCTGTGGGATTTTGCTCGGGTGAACGTCTTGGTGTGTTCGTTGTTGTCCCGTGGTGCTGCTGTTTCGAGTTTGGGTCCGTTTGGTGGTCGGTTGGCCTGTTTGGTGCCTTGGGGGCTTTCAGGCTGCCATCGGTCTGACCGGTGTGTCTCACCGGTCTGACCGGTGTAGAGCCACTTAGTGAAAGTTGCTCAGTTTCACCAACAGGGACCGGTCTGACCGGTGGTGCTCACCGGTCTGACCGGTGTGAGTCTGTAGACTCGGGGTTTGTTGTTCCGCTGCTTTCTCGAGTCGGAAGGCTGTGTGTGTTGGTTCCTAGGCCTAGTGGCACTCCAGTGGCTACGTGGGCTTGGCCAACTTGGGTAGTGAGTCGGAGACGTGTGTTGGAAGCCGTGTTCGTCTTGTTGGAGCTTTCATCTCCATCGAGAAGAATTTTTATCGGCTCCCATTCACTCCCCCCCCTCTCTCGGTTCGCCGTATCGGTCCTTCAAGTGGTATCGAGCCGGTTCGGGTCTTTGTTGACTCTAACCGTCTAAGATCCAAGGATGGCGTACCGGGAACGGGGTTCGGGTCCTCCACACTTCTATGGCAAGAACTACCGGATGTGGAGCAAGCGGATGGGTGCGTTCCTCCGCGGAAAGGGTCGACCGCTTTGGGATGTCACGGTGGACACGAGCTATGTCCGACCGATGGATTTCCTCGCTCCGAGATCGAGGGACGGCTTCGACGCCAACAATAAGGCGGTCGACTACTCGTTTCGTGCTTTGTGTCGACCGAGTTCGATCGGGTGCACACCGAGCACTTGGCTTGTAGGATTTGGGCGGTGTTGAAGGAGGCTCATGTTGGGAACGCCCGAGGTTCGGGCAAGGTTGTATGCGACCTACGGAGAGAGTACGAGAACTTCACTCATCTCCCCGGTGAGTCCATCGATGCCTTGTTTCAGAGTTTCACGGTGGTGGTGAACAACATGAGGGCCAATGTGGACGTGCTCCCGTACGATGATCATGATAGAGCGGTCAAGCTCTTACACTCTTTGGATCGTACGATATGGGGCGGAAAGTTCGAGGCCATAGTCGAGTCGGAGAGGTATGATACTCGACGGTGAACGAGCCGTTCTCGAAGCTCAAGTCGGCCGAGGTGGATAGGGGCATGATCGCCAAGCTCGAGGGACCGACCGATTCCCATAGTCTTGCCCTCGTTGGTGGTTCGAAAGGAAAGGCTAACACTAATCCATCCACCGGGATGTTCTCTTTCTCCTCTTTGATGTCTATGCCAGATGAGGAGTTCGACGAGCTTGGAGAGGACGAGCTGGCGCTCCTGACGAGGCGGTTCGAGAGGCTGCACGAGAACCGAGTGAACATGAGGAGGAAGACGAGGACATGCTTCAAGTGCGGCAAGGCTGGACACTATTTCGCCGAGTGTCCGAAGGTGAACGACCCCGACAAGCACAAGTTCAAGGACAAGAAGAAGAAGTCCAAGACGAAGGATCATGGACATGGGAAGAAGACACGGTCTCGAGACAAGATGAAGAGATCAAGCGACATCGAGTCTGATTCCGAGGACACGTCTTCAAGCTCGAGTGATGAAGACGAAGAGGATGAGAAGAAGAGGAGGAAGAAGAAGAACTTTGGCAAGTATCTCAACGGCCTTTGTGTGACGGGCCTAAGCCTCAAGGACGACTTCGCGGCATGGCTCGCGGTTCGAGCGAGCAAGAGAAGCCGGAGGGACGCCTCGGATTTGGATTCCGAGGATGAGGTATGTGATGAGCTCTCCTCTTTGCGCAAGGAGAATGAGGAGTTGGTTGACTTGCTTGATAATCGCGATCACATGCTTAGAGAGGCTAAGAAGCTTAGGAAGGAGCTTAGATCTTTGCTCGAGGATGCTAGGACTAGAGTGGCCGAGCTAGAAACACGAGTTCTTGATAGCAAGCTTGAAATTGATTCGCTCAAGGCTAGCCCCGTTGTTTCGATGAAAATGATTGTGCCGATTGCTCTGCTTTCCTAGCCGACTTGACCGATCTTAGGGAGAAGTATGCCTCCAAGTGTGAGGAACAAGATGTGCTTAGGGTTGAGTTGGGCTGAGCTACAATCTAGACCCACTTTGCTTGGTGCTTGCACTTCTTGCCCTAGTTTGCATGAGAAAATTGCTTGAGCTCCGTTCTCGCATTGTTTCACTTGAGGCTGATTTGAAAGTGCCTATTCCTACTTCTTGCTCTACATGTGAGTTGCATGCTATGAAGAATTTGGATCTTGCAAAATGTGTTGGTCGCTTGCAAGATGAGAATGATAAGTTGCGTGAAGCGCTGAGTTGGTTGTCGAGTCAAGAACCTCAGCTTGGTATGATGATTGCTAGCTGTAAGCGCTTTGACGGTTGGGCTTTGGGATTGGATAAGGTTGGTGAGGGCAGTGGTGAGAGAGAGAAAGAAAATTTGGGGATGTTTCAGTTCCACCACAACCCACACCCAAAGACAAGTTTGCATGCAAGCCAAACCAACCAAGAGAAAAACCGAGTGAGAAGGCAAGTGAAACGCCTAGTGAGAAACCAAGTGAGAAGCCTTGTGAAGAGCCTCATCCCAAGCCTAAGCCCAGATCGATCCGTTTCCATTGTGAGTTTTGTGGGAAGGATGGTCACAAGAGAGCGTTTTGCTTCAAGAGGAAGCGTGAGGAGAGAATGGCGAAGGAGTGGGCTAACAAGGACAAGTACCACCCTTTCGATGGTGTACTTGAGCCTCATGTGCGGCTGCCCGGGGCCAAGGCGAGTGTGAGGTCGGTTCGGGCTTGGGGAGAGCGGAAGGTCGTTGGAGGTGCCGCCGGAGGCTACACCGGTCGACCGGTGTGGAGCACCGGTCGGACCGGTGCGGCCTCGGGACAGCATCGGTTTGGGTTTCGTGCTCGTACGAGTGCGAGGGTTGTTTACGGGAGGTCGTGGTTCGGTGGTTGGTCCGGAAAGTTTGCGGGAGGCCGGTTGCTAGGCATTCTCCCCCTCAAGCTCACTACGGGGATGGGAGGAGTCATGACTTTGAGAAGGAGAGGAGGGATGGTCCACGGGCTTTCTTTCGTGGTTTTGGTCCTCCTCCAGGCAGAGAGGGTTGGTTCCCTCATGGTGGTTACCGTGGTGGTGTTCGTGGAGGTAGCTTTGGTAGGAAAGATGGTTTGGTTTTTGCTAACCCCACTTTCGAGCAAATGGCTAGGCACTGGTTTTACACATTTGGAACTAACCCCAATGTTGAGTCGGTTGCTCGCTCTCGCTCTTGGTTTTGAGTTGCAGGTGGATGGCCCGGAGAACATTTGGTTGATATTGGGGGTGGTTCTTCGGCTTCATACCCGGTGGTGACATGGAGGTACATCGCTTTCGGGGATCTTTGGACAAGGATAAGTGAATTGTGAAGAAATGATAAAGGTGAGTGTATTTGTGACCTTCGAGTGTGTGGCCTTGGTCAAGCCACTTGGTTTCTTTTGCTCCTTGCCTTATCTCATGTGTGTAAGGTGAGCTTTGTACGCTCTTTGGCCTTAATGCATGAGTTTAGGGGGAGCTTGTGAGTTTGGTGCTCCTTTGCTCTTTTGCCGGTGGTGTCGAGCCCTTTTTGCCTCCCCTCGAGGAGCCGGTGGTTTGTGAGCTTTGTGTGTGGGAGCTCCTTTGTAGCATATGTAAAGCTTTCCTTTGTGCGTTTCTTGCATTTGGCATGGCATATGTAACATGATATATAGGCATCCTTGTATCTTAGATTGCATGCATTTTGTGTCATATGCATTGGTTAGGAAAAGCTTCTCTCATATACATTGTTCACCATGGAATGAAATATATGTCTTTGTGAGCTTGTTTGGTATGCTATGGTTAGTTTGGCTTAGCTCTTGATGATCTTGATGAATAATCCATGGTTGATAGCTATGTTTTTGAAAATGTCACATGTATGCTCTCTCATGTGTAAATGCCTTTATATGCTCTTGACATGTTTTAGTGGCTTGGCTATGCTTAATTCGTGGTTGGACAGCTAGTTTATTGATCATATGGGGCCAAAGGCTCATTTGCCATCATGAATGTTTAGCCCTCTTGATTTATCTTGTGGAGGAGCATAAGTTCCTTTTTGTCGCAAAGACATTTCATGTACCATTTACAAATCTGAAAATGAAATGAAAAATGCTTGGAAAATATGCTCCCATGTCATATGTGCTGAATTTAATTTGCTTTGGGTGCTAAACCGTTGCATGATGCCTACCAATGAGAAGTCTCATAAATAGAAGTAGGCACATGGGTCGGTGGCTTTGACATGACATGAGGTGCTTGTGGGTGTTTGTGATGGTCTTATGATTAGAATGGCTGTCCTAGCATGAAGTTTGTGTGGCTTAGCCATTTTGATATGCTTTGATCATGTTTAGGACTTTGCTCATGAGAGGCAAGTTTTTCGCAAAATTGCCAAAATCCATCTTAGCTTCGTCCAATGGTTGTGAAACTTGGTGATCTTGTAGTTGAGATCGATACGAAGCAGTAGAGTATCTAACTTGCTCATTTGGACGTGTGTAGCATCCTATGTTGAATTTTGCATATTTGAGAAGCTCTAGGTTGAAAGTTTTGCATTTTTGGCTTGATTCATGCATTGCCAACAAGGGGGAGAAGTTTGAGCTTGAAATGGCTTGGTGGATGCATTTAGAAGGTTTTCAGTGGTTTCGAGCCATTTCGGGCTTCGTTGTACACCGGTCGACCGGTGAAGAGCACCGGTCTGACCGGTGTGAGTGCTGGTCCTGTACACATGTTGGGCACCGGTCGACCGGTGGTGATGACGGTCCGACCGGTGTGAGCTGAAGTTGCCGTGTGCTCTGCCCCGTTTCATGTGGTTTCTTGCATGCATTCGTCCAGGGGGAGTTGCATTGGTTCGGGGGGGAGTTTGCATGTGTGCGGGGGAGCTCTTTGAGAGTTTTCGGTCCGACCGGTGTGAGCTGAAGTTGCTTGCGGTACCGCCCGTTTCATGTGGTTTCTTGCATGCATTCGTCCGGGGGGAGTTGCATTGGTTCAGGGGGAGTTTGCATGTGTGCAGGGGAGCTCTTTGAGAGTTTTCGAGCTTTGTTTTGGTGGTTTGCGCTCTTTGCTTGAGCTTTGCTTTTGTCTCGGATGTGTCGAGCCGTTGCCCTTGCCTAAGGGGTCCGAGACTTGTCTTCTTCAAGTGATCTTGCTCTTTGCCTTTGTTTGGCTTTCGATCGCTTGTTGGAGTTTCTTTTTGTTCGTTTCTTTTCTTTTTCTTTTCTCTCTTGTTACTTTCGTGTGGGTGTTGTCAATGCACTCATCAAGGGGGAGATTGAGGACCATGTGTGGTTCGAGGACCGGTGGATGGTCGCTTCCTTGTGTGATGAGTGATTGACAACGTTGTGTGGACCGATTCTTGGCTAAGTATTGCGGGTGCGGGTTGCGGCTTGACTCGTGTTGGTGCGGGTGAAGAACAAGCGCGAAAGGTCGTCGCCGGTGAGGCCTCCAGGTGTGGAGAAGACAAGTAGGCTTCGTTCGAGGGACCCGGTGGCCAGCGGGGTCAAGTGCGGGCCGCATGGTGGCATGAACAGCAAGATGAAGTCGTGGACGGTTTCTTGGTTGAGCCTCAAAATCAAGGTCGAGCCGGGACTACGTGGGAGCCAAGTCATGAGTGGAGATTGGCGGAGGCTACACCGAGTTCGCGGGGTTTCCGGTGGTTCACCGAGAAAACCACCGGGTTCCTTGGTTGATCCACAAAGCCAAGACCGGAGAACCGAAGACGGAGGTGCGGCGGCACGGACCGGTCCGACCGGTGTGCGACGACGCGGTCCGGAATCTTCGAAGCGGAGGACACGCGTCGGGATCGCATGGCTTGCGTCGAGGCTACGCGAGGTGCGGTCGCGGGCATCCGTCCGATGGTGAAGATATCAAGAATTCCAAATCCGCCCTTGAGGGGCTTGTATCCCTAGTTAGTAGAGAAGGGCATTTTAGACATTCGGTTGCCTCCATATAACCCAAGAGGTGAGAGGATGGCAGCCAACTCTTGGAACCCTAGCTCATTAGTTTTCCTATTTTCCACATATTTTCTCTAGGTTTTCCTTAGGACTAGCAAGAGAGCTTCACGGAGAGATCTTGTAGAGAGGGATGGATGATCGGGCGGCTTGCTAGACCTTGTACGAACCTTTGTTTCATGTATAGATGATTCGGCGTGGTTCCTCAAGGTTTGGATGTGTTTTCCCCGGTTGTTCTTGGTGGTGATTTTCGGAGCCCTCTCTTCGTGATTTCTTTGGGGTGTTTTCGGGGCTTTTCTCTTGGGGATTTGATGGGGGAAATTTGTGGGAACCCCTTCGTGGTTCTTTGGGCCGTGATTCCCCTCCCAAATCCGTGAGTAAAAGTGCTCGATTTTGGGGTTTTCTTGAGTTCTTGGGTTGGAAGTGCTTTCGGCGGGATTTCTTCGATTCCTCCTTTTTGGACGAGATTTGGTGGGATTAAACTTGGCTATGGACTCCTCATGAGGTGTTCTCGATATCCCCAAAGTCTCGTTCAAGTCCGTGGAGCGATTCGGGAGATCGAGATTTGGATTTGGGGGAGTTGACCCGCGGGTCCTGTTCATCCCGAGCCGCCGGAGCTACACCGGTCCGACCGGTGCTCTTGACCGGTCCGACCGGTGCAACCCCGTGTGGGATTTTGCTCGGGTGAACGTCTTGGTGTGTTCGTTGTTGTCCGTGGTGCCGCTCGTTTCGAGTTTGGGTCCGTTTGGTGGTCGGTTGGCCTGTTTGGTGCCTTGGGGGCTTTCGGTCGCCATCGGTCCGACCGGTGTGTCTCCCCGGTCGACCGGTGTAGAGTCACTTAGTGAAAGTTGCTCGGTTCACCAACGGGGACCGGTCGACCGGTGGTGCTCACCGGTCGACCGGTGTGAGTCCGTAGACTCGGGGTTTGTTGTTCCGCTGCGTTCTCGAGTCGGAAGGCCGTGTGTGTTGGTTCCTAGGTCCAGTGGCACTCCAGTGGCTACGTGGGCTTGGCCAACTTGGGTAGTGAGTCGGAGACGTGTGTTGGAAGCCGTGTTCATCTTGTTGGAGCTTTCATCTCCATCGAGAAGAATTTTTATCGGCTCTCATTCACTCCCCCCTCTCTCGGTTCGCCGTATCGGTCCTTCAACGCCGGACGATGAAGCCACCCCGGGGGTAAACCCCGCCGAGAACTTCCGGTTCCGCCGTGCCCGACGAGCCAGGCTCCAAAGCCTAATGCACCCCCTCGCGATGTTGGAGATCGTCGTTGCTACAACCGTGGCCGCCGGGGCACTACATTAATGAGTGTCCCAAGCCCGAGCGCATCAAGCCCAACCCGCGAGAATCGGAGTACGGGAAGCTACCACTCCGGCCAAGAAGCCTATGGTGCATGTGCGCCAAGGCAAACCGAACTTCACTACGATGAGTGACATTCCGACGGGAGCTCCGGTACTCACGGTACATTCTCTATCAATAACACTCCTGTTAAGGTCTTATTTCATTCGGGAGCCACACATAGTTTCATAAATGAGAGTCTGCTAGAAAAATTGGGTCTAAGAGGAGTACAAACCAAACCTGCTTATAAAATTACCACACCCGGTGGAAACATCACGTCTCAATTAGTGACTTTTGAAGTTCCTCTGAGACTAGGAAGTAGGGTTATTCGATCTAATCTTATAACCATCAAATTGGGAAGCATGGATGTTATTTTGGGTATGGAATGGATGAATCAACATAAGGTGGTTCTAGATATATCGGATAGGGTCGTAGAGATCAATTCTCCTACGGTCGGGCACACTACCTTGTACCTACCTTTCCGGGACGGTACCGACTCTTGTGCCTATGTGACCATTATCTCCTCTCTTGATGAAATTCCAGTAGTGTGTGAGTACCCGGATGTTTTTCCCGATGAGTTGCCTGGTATGCCACCAGACAGAGATGTCGAGTTTGTGATCGAACTCCAGCCCGGTACCGCACCCATTTCCAAAAGACCTTATCGCATGCCACCCAAAGAGTTAGCCGAGCTAAAAACTCAACTCCAAGAATTGTTAGATAAGGGTTACATTCGCCCGAGCTCTTCTCCTTGGGGTTGTCCCTGCCCTCTTTGTCAAAAAGAAAGATGGTAGCTTGAGAATGTGCGTAGATTATCGACCACTCAATGCGGTCACCATCAAAAACAAATACCCGCTTCCTCGAATCAATGTTCTTTTCGATCAATTGGCTGGTGCCAAAGTCTTCTCTAAGATCGATCTTCATTCTGGCTACCACCAAATCAAGATTCGACCGTGCGACATTCCTGAAACCGCTTTTTCCACTCGTTATGGTCTTTACGAGTTCTTGGTCATGTCCTTCGGACTTACTAACGCGCCTGCCTACTTCATGTATCTCATGAACTCCGTGTTCATGACGGAGCTCGATAAATTTGTCGTAGTCTTTATCGATGATATTCTCATCTATTCTAAGAGCGAGAAAGATCATGCCAATCATCTCCGAGTTGTCCTTCAGCATTTGCGAGATCACCAGCTTTATGCTAAGTTCTCCAAATGCAAATTCCGGTTGAAAAGTGTCAAATTCTTAGGGCACCCCATTTCCCACGATGGTATCTCCGTAGATCCTAGCAAAGTTCAAGAGGTGATGGATTCGAAACCACCCAAATCCGTGCATCAAATCCGCGAGTTTCCTAGGATTGGTGGGATACTACCGTCGATTCATTCCCGACTTTACTAGAATCGCAAAACCCATGACCAAATTACTCAAGAAGGGAGTAAAATTCGTGTGGAGTGAAGCATGTGAGAAAGCTTTCCACACCCTCGGACAACATCTAACTTCAGCACCGGTGCTAGCTGAACCCGACAATTCCAAACCGTTTGAAGTCTTCGTGACGCATCGGGCACGGGTCTCGCCGTGTCCTTATGCAAGAAGGCCGAGTCATTGCCTATGCTTCACGGGCACTTCGACCCCATGAGCTCAATTATCCTACCCATGATCTTGAATTGGCTGCTGTTGTTCATGCCCTCAAGATATGGAGACATTACCTAATGGGCAATCATTGCAACATCTTCACTGATCACAAGAGCCTCAAATACATCTTCACCCAGTCATAATTGAATATGAGACAGAGAAGATGGCTTGAGTTGATCAAGGATTATGATCTAGAAGTGCACTATCATCCCGGCAAAGAAAATGTTGTTGCGGATGCTCTTAGCCGCAAAGATCATTGCAACCACCTAGAGTTGGAGCCGAGTCAGTGAACCCTTGTGTGAAGAAATGAGAAGGCTCAACTTAGAAGTGGTACCACAAGGAATTCTTTATGCCTTGACGGCAGAGTCAAATCTTTATGACGGAATTGTCACCGCCCCGCCACAATGATGCAGATATTCAAACCATCGAGGGCGAAATTAGCGAGAAGGAGACCGAAAGTACACTTGTTTCCAGAAGGATCACTAAGATGTGGTCTGGTTTGGGAAACGTCTAGTGGTCCCCGTTGACCCAGAAATTAAGAAAATCATTCTAGATGAAGCTCACAAGTCCAAATTCTCTATTCATCCCGGTAGTACCAAGATGTACCAAGATTTGAAGCAGAACTTTTGGTGGTCCAATATGAAGGTGGATGTAGCCAAGTATGTAGCCGAGTGCGATACTTGCCACCGGATGAAAGCAAGTCATTTGAAATCGGCAGGAGTACTCCAACCCCTGTCGATACCTATTTGGAAGTGGGACGATATTAGTATGGATTTTATTGTGGGTTTACCCCTGACCCCTAGAAAAAGGATTCTATTTGGGTAATCGTGGATAGACTTACCAAGACCGCTCACTTCATTGTCGTGCACACCACTTACTCCGTACAACAATATGCAGAGTTGTACGTGGACCATATAGTTCGTCTGCATGGAATTCCAAAGAATATAATGTCTGATAGAGGAACTCAATTTGTAGCCCGTTTTTGGGAACAGTTGCATGAGTGTTTGGGAACTCAGCTACTCCGCAGTTCCAGTTATCATCCGCAGACCGATGGTCAGACGGAGAGGATAAATCAGATTCTAGAGGACATGTTGAGAGCAAGCATCTTGCACTTTGACAAGAGTTGGGACAAGTGTTTGTCCTTGGCGAGAATTCTCTTACAATAACGCTATCGAGACCGGCTTGAAAATGGCACCGTTCGATGCCCTATACGGACGTAGATGCCGCACTCCGCTGAATTGGTCAGAGGCCGGAGAGAGAACACTCTTTGGACCAGAGTTAGTTAAAGAGGACGGAGAAAGGGTGCAAGTGATAAGAGAAAATTTGAAGATGGCACAGATGAGACAAAAGAGTTACCATGACAAGGGAACCACACCTCGACACTTTGAAGTGGGAGATCATGTATATTTGAAGGTATCCCCCACCAAAGGTGTGCAAAGGTTCGGAGTCAAGGGAAAGTTAGCCCCGCGCTACATTGGACCATATGAAGTAATATAAGTATGTGGACCCGTGGCTTACCGTATCCAATTGCCAGAATGGTTTTCCGCAGTTCACAATGTGTTCCATGTAACTCGGTTGAAAAGGGGAATGCCTGTGGGAGAATGAAATCATCACGGAAGCTAATGCTTGGATCGAGCTGGATTTCTCGCTCGTCGAGCATCCATTGAAAGTACTAGATCAGAAAGAGCGAAAGACCCGAAGGCAGACCGTGCGAATGTACAAGATCCAATGGAGCCATCACACGGAAGAAGAAGCCACATGGGAGACGGAGGATTATCTTAACACCAAGTATCCGGGCTTCCTCCAATCTCGAAACAGTGAGTCTTTCTCCCCATCTCTTCGTTGTCAAATCGAATCTCGGGACGAGATTCCGTTTAAGGGGGGTAGGCTGTGACGCCCCAGGTTTTTAATTACCGTCATTAACGCTAATGACCGGATTAGCCGGTCAAATGGTCAACCGAGGTCAAACCTAGGTCAACCTGGGCCCTCACCCCGGAAAACTCACTAACACACCCTAGTGACCCTAAATGAATAGTAAACACACTTGTGGGGCCAACCCATGGTCAAAGGTTGGGTCAAACCCCTTGCCACCCCAGTGTCCACAGGTGTCTGCCGGAACTTTTGCCGCGTTCTCCAAAATTCACCTAAACACTTAAAATTCTACCTTTAGGAAAGTTGTAGGTCTTGTTGAGGGACACAACTTTCATGTAGATTGGCATTTCAAATTTGGAGAGGAAAATCTTGAAAAACCCCTTCCAAGGCGAGAAAACACCGTTTGTCAAAACAAGTCGACATTCAAAGTTGGCATTCAAATAATTTCAAATCCGAGCAGAAAATCCCTATATAGCCTTTGTAGAAAATGTTGCTGGTACCTAGATCTACAATTTTTATATTCATCACTTGGTCCAGTTCTGTTTGAAAATTTTGAGAAACATCGTGTTGAACGAGAGCACCAAGCAACACATTTGTGCCGGAGCGCCGCCACGCGCGGCGTCGCGCGCGCCCGCGCGCCGCCTTCGCCGCCCGTGCGCCGCCGCGCCCCGGCGTCCGCGCCCACGCCTCCCAAGGCCGCGCCCTCCCCAAGACGCTCCATCCCGATGCCCCGCGTCCCCGGAGCGCCCCGTCCCGAGGATGCCCCGAGGCCCGCGTCGTCGTACGCGCGCACGCGCCACGGACCGGCGGTCCGTCGGCGGCGCCGCCGCCGTACGCGTCCGCCTTGAGCTGCCGTAGCACGGCGAGCATCTCACGTCGTCACCCGGTGCTCGCATGCCTACTTAAACCCTCCCCTCGCGCCCCGCCGCGCGCCACCCCCGTGCTCCTCCCCGCCATGCCCGCCGCCGCTCGGTGCTAGCTCACCCCCGCTCGCGCTCGCCGCCGTCCCACCGCCCCTCTTGCTTCCCTAGCTCCCGGTGTAGCTAGCGCGCTTGCTAATTGCCCAGCACCTTGTGTCCTTGCCACCCTTCCCCGAGCCGCCGTGGGTGCCGCCGCCGGCCGCCGCCGCGCGCCCTCGCCGGAGCTCGCCCCCGACCCCGCCACCACCGCCCATCGACCCGTGGTGAGGCCAATTGCACCCCCGTGCCACGTGTTGTCCCGGCCCGGCCCCACATCGCCGCCGGCAAGCCCTCCCGCCGCCGCGAGGGCACGGTTGTAAAACCCGGGGACTTAGTTGTGCGTAAACCTAACTAGCTTTCCTTGCGGTTTGGTCCGGTGACTTGTAAAATCCCTAGAAAATCACAGAAAAATCAGAAAAATCACAAACCAATTTTGTAGGCTTAAGGATGATAAATACCACCTCTTTTGTTATATACTCATGGCTAGATTCTAAATAGTTTTAGCAGGAAAAATACAAATGTGTTACACATAGATCTGTCATAACTTGAAATCTGTAACTCCTCTGTAGCCAAATTTTGGATATGTTGTGTGTTTGGATATGAATAGATGTTGTGCCAAAAATTGCACAAAGTTATGAAGTAGATCTTGCTAAATAAATTCTTTTCCATTCCTGCAGTAACTGCTTAGATGATTTTTCCTGTTAAATGTATTTATGTTCTTGAGCCCAACTTGTGCACACTGTCTTGTAATGCCAGAATACACATCCTGTGAATTAATCATGAATTTTGAATTAACAGAAATAATTATTCTCGATTTATGCATGTATTCCTTTGTAAATTAATAAACCAAGTTCAGTAGAGGTTCCATGTGAACATGCTGGTTCTTGAGGCTTGTTTAGGACCAGAGAGCATGCATGGGAAAACTGGGATCATTTTGATGCATATTTATTTTTATATGCATTTAAATGGAATCACACCTAGCCTTTGTTATTTTCCATAATATTTAATTTCCTAGCATCCAACACTTACATGTGGGTCCAATGGACCAGGATAGGTACTAATATGCTTAAGAAACACTCATTTAATTTTTGGTAATTTAATTGTTTAATAAAAAGCTTAAATGCCCTTTTATTATTAAAGGGAAAGTAAATAAAGAAAAATCCCTAATTAATTCTTTTTCCTTTTTGAAGATATTATTTAATATAATTAAAAGGTAATTAAATATCATCACTGATCAGAAAGTAATTCATAAATAAAAATATTATTTATTTTCTTGCTTGTAAAGATGAAAATAATTAAAACTTTCACATGAAATGATAAGTTTAATAAAACCCTTTATTCAAATGCGGAATGAAAGAGTAACCCATGTACAACCCATACCCTTCCTAAAAGAGAAACCTTAGATAGATGCTTGTTAAGGTGAATATGACCAACTAGAGTCGGATGAGACAACAAACTATCACATCACCTAAAGTGCATTGCATTCCGTGTAGATCTTCGGACGGAGATTACTCCCTTGTCCGGAAACCGAGGAAGGAGGAGCGGAAGGTTCTTTGCGGTACGTGGAAGTACTCGACACCAAGGGTGCCCAGGCTAACCTAGGTGACGAAGGCAAGCTTCGGTGCATCTAACCTAGTTTTAAAGTTCTTTATTCCATTATCTATGAATGATTGTACATTTACGTTCGGGAGTTGAATGACACCCTAGATGCATGATCCATATGTACCTTTGGTCCCTACTAGTATGATAGGTCGATAGCTGCTATGCTATAGGACCGTTACAAGTCGAGTGATGACCTCACTCGCGAGAATAGGTTCCTAGATAGGAATCAAAATGTATCCTTAAATGGATTGCTCACATGGTAAGAGCATAGGATGCGGGCTCCGGTCCGGTGGTTATGTGGGTTAAGTTTTTGAACGTACTAAGCACATGCCGATTATGGGGCCGGTAAGCCTAGTACCTTAATGAGGCGGCAAGGGATCCTACCGTTACTACTCTTGGGATTCGCTCTCACGGCTCGCCACCGGTGGTGTATGGTGACTCCGGTATCTCGCGGGGTATGCGGGATAGCCTCGCACCAAAGATCGTAAGATTCGATCCCGACCCGAGGATTTATGGGGGACGGCACGGGAAAGTTGCCCTCGCGGGGACAACCTACCATGTGTTTGGGTCTACCTTGCAAGGTTTAAATCAATCGATTGTCGGCCTCTCACCGTTATCCGAGACTACATACTCTACTAGTCATGTGATCCCTAATGATGGAAGTTGATGAAGATGATGTTTGATTAATTGTATCGTACAACTTTGTTTGTACTAGTTGGCTAATGTAGTAAAGATTAAACTACTAGAACTTGTGCTAAAATCTTGAAAGTAAGGACCTACTCTTGTTACTTTTTAGCAAAAGCAACCCGGTAGCCAAAAAGCCTTTCATGGTCTAGAATTGGTGAAGTAGTTATCACCGAGCGGGTAAGACTTTTGGGTAATAGTATACTCGGACTTGCTATAATGTGTTGATCCGGGTAATGCCTTCGGTGATGTGTGGCCGGAGAGATTCCGCCGGCCGGGAGCCGGAGTTGGTGGAGGACGACTACCGAAAGCATCATGGATGGCCTCCCGTGGTGACTTCGCTTTCACTAGTTTATTCCATTTTGCGCTTTTCGAAAACTCTGAACTATCTCATCATGACAAAAACTATGGTTTGTAATAATTAAACCCCTCGGGGTACGAAATTGGATATTAATGTTGTTGTATCTCTGGACTCGCCTTCGAGTGAATTTTAATGCATATATTCGATCCTTGTGCTCTTCAAGTGATTTACCGGGTGTTAACCCGGCAACTTACGACAGGATGGTACTTTATTATTGCTTAATGACCAAAGTGGATCGGTCTTAGGCGATAGTACGGTATTTTCCTGGGCGGGTTGTCACAACATGCTTGAACCCGCAAAACGTGGCAATCTAGATTGATTCGAATTCAGCTATCAAAGAGCACGTGATCCATGCACCACATTGAGTTAAGGATTTGAACATACATCATATGGATCGCAAACAAGATAGAGCCGAATCTAGTCAATCTAATGTGGGCAATGAAGTGTTACATGAATTAATCATAAGAGCAAAATTCAAAGCAACACGTCATAACTTAATGAATCTATTAGATTTTGCCAAATCTAATAGAGCCGATAACTAGCTCCAAGCAAGATCTTAGCCTACCGCATGGCTCATGATCTAACAAGAAAGCCCTCTTGAACCAAGCTTAAATCCATCACATGATACTAAGCATGGTAACAAGACTACTTGCATCACGGTCTAAATCCACCGCATGATACTAGACATGATACAAGGTTGTCGGTACTTACGGAGGTCGACGGATCGATGGCTCCTCTCGAAGAACTCGACGACTCGACTAAAGGACTCGAAAGATGGCACCGGGCCGGTTTGTTGTGAAATTGTTCGATACCTATTACAAACATTAAGGGTCCATATTTATACCCTTGTTCTAACACGACTTCTAGTCGACCACGATTACAACATTTATTGCCTAAATTAATGCCCCGGCGCCAATGTCCGTCTTGCACCCGTCATCAATTCATCTCTTCTTTATGTTCAAGCCACGTCATCACGCATACCCGAATGCTTCCTCTTCCGGGCATGAAACAGCTCTTCGCCGAATGCTTTGATGCACTCCCGACCGCAAGCATCTTTACTGAATGCTTTGAGGAAAACCTCTTGCCGAACGGTGCTTTCCTACCAAACTCGGCCCACGAGTCGGTCTCTTCCCTTACCGACTCGACTAAAGCACTCGAAAGATGGCACGGGGCCGGTTTGTTGTGAAATTGTTTGATACCTATTACAAACACTAAGGGTCCATATTTACACCCTTGTTCTAACATGACTCCTAGTCGACCACGATTACAACATTTATTGCCTAAATTAATGCCCGGCGCTAATGTCCGTCTTGCACCCGTCATCAATTCGTCCCTTCTTTATGTTCAAGCCACATCATCATGCATACCCGAATGCTTCCTCTTCCAGGCATGAAACGGCTCTTCGCCGAATGTCGACGCACTCCCGACCGGGCGTCTTTACCGAATGCTTTGAGGAAAACCTCTTGTCGAACGGTACTTTCCTACCAAACTTGGCCCACGAGTCGGTCTCTCGTCGTATGGACCTCCCTAGGCCCACTACCTCGGTGGGTACCGGGACCGACTACTCGGTGGGCCCCCGGGACTACCCGACTTGCGCCGCACGGCACCCGATGGCGTGAAGCACAAGGACTACGAGAGGAGAAGTACTCGGTTAGGAAGCCGTACGTGTCTCGCACCGTGTAGAGGACTCCTAGACGTACTCGACTAGTACTCTCTCCCCGAACCGACTTGTAACCATGCCTCCGGGGACCCCTCTCTCGATCATCTCATCTCACGGCGTAAGATTGCATCATCTTGTAATCGTACCCAATCAATCCCGAGCTACGCGGCATACGGGACGTAGGGTATTACGCACCTCGCGGCCCGAACTGTCTAAAGTGTGTGCCATGTGTCTCTTCCTTCGAGTTACCGATCTCGGCGAGGCCACATTCATCTACTTCGGGTACTCCCCTTAGTAGGTTGCCAGTCTAATACACCGACAGTTGGCATGCCAGGTAGGGGATCTCACCCGAGATCACATGGCGAACTCGACGGCTCCCGTCTACATCAAGCCAACCGTCGCCTTCAACCGCGGTGACACCTTCGTCTTCGGTTCCTGGGTCTGCACTGTTGACGGCGCCGGATCCTTCCAACGCCACCTCACCATGCCGCCCAACCCGAGAGACCGGCTTCGTGACGCTTCCTGAAGTAGTCACGGGTGAACTCGCCGGCAAGTTCGGCGAAATTTCGCTTTTCGATCAACACGCGGACTTCGAGCTCGGATCCGCTTCCAACTCGAACTCGACGTCCCCGTAGGCTATCGCATGCGAGCCGGCTACTCAGCCATCGCATGTGGTTTCACCACCCCGTGAGCACTCCACGCGTGGCCCCCGCAACCTCGGCGGGGCCCGCAAGGAGGCTCCCTCTACACGCTAGGCCGGCAAGGAGCCCGTGCCGAGTACAACTCGGACTCCGACACCGCCCCCGGCCACGCCTCGGACCGCAACCCCCCTCTCCGGCTTCTACTCGGACTCCGCGTACGAGTTCGACTTCGGGTCGGACCCCGAGGACCTCGAGTCCGAGGACAACTCCACCGAGCAACCCTTATCGGGGCCGGCTTCGGGCTAGTTATAACGTCCACACCCGCCGGAGATTCGTCTATTGGCCGGACCGCAAGTTCACCGACCGATGAGGCGGAACTCACGCTACGTCGCCTACCTCGACTCACTTCCGTTCCATGAGAGAACACCACTCATGCGAACCGAGGAGTACTCTCCAAGCGAGGTGGCAAGCTCGACTCCGGCCTTGGCAACCCCGATCGCCAAGTCTTCATGGCCGTCGCCGACACGCTAGGACCTTCGGGGACGGCGGAGAGGACCGGTACCTTGAAGACATCTCCGCGGACGAGCCGTGCTCCGCCGAAGCACCCGCGGATGAGACCGACGCCAACGGGGACGCTCGACGTGAGCATAACGAAAGCGGAACGAATGGCGCCGCGTCTCCGAGACAACCTCCCCATCCGCAACCTCGCGAAGCTCTCGGCCGTCGAGAGCAGGGGCACACACCACCCCGAAGCAATGTCTCATGTCGATCACGGCGATCGCACGCCAAGCTCGGGGGGATACGTGCTCGGAGAAGTCATCGCTAAGCTCGCAGAAGACGCTTACTTCATGCGAGTTGACAACGGGGTCACCGGCCCGCCCCCACCGAGAACCGCGACAACGAAGCTACAAGTCGCGGCGCGGACCTCGGGCCGTAACCGTACTCGGGCCGAGCTGCCGGCTCGGACCAACCGTACTCGTGCCAACACCGGCGGACCCTCTCAAGCTAGCAACGGGTGCCGCGAGGCTCGCCGGCGACGATCGCGAGATCATCCCTCACCGCGATCCGGCGGCGGCGGCGCAGCCGACGACGGCGGCTCCAACCATGGGGCCAACGGGGAGGGCCGGTGGCGGAGGCGGTCGCGGCGGTCGAGACCACGCGAACGACCACGCCTCCGGAGCCTCACGGGGCGGCTACGACGCCCGCCGGAAGATTGAAGAACCGCGGTGGAAGAAGTCCGCCACGGAGGGCGACAACGACGGCTTCCCCCACCTTCACTCCTCGGCTTCGCAACTTGCTCCTCCCGGACTAGTTCAAACCCTCGGGAATCACCAAGTACGACGCGAAGCGAGGATCCTATCCGGTGGCTCGGATGCTACGCCCTCTCCATCGAGAACGGCGGTGGCAACAATGACACCAAGTGTCTCTACTTCCCCTTACGCTCGGACCAAGCCCCACTCACATGGCTCGAGTCGCCGGACAAGCACTCGATCGACAAGTGGGACCAACTAAAGGAGCGAGTTCACCGAAACTTTGCGGGCACTATGGGCCGATCGGGTACTCGCATGGACCCGGCCATGTCGAAGCGAGAACGAGGGCGAGACCCTTCTCAAGTACATGCGGCGCTTCTTCGACAAGCGCGCCACCGTGGTCGACATCACCGACAAGGAGGTCATCGACCTCTTCCAAGACGGTCTCTACCACCGTCGCACCTTCGAAGACTTCGGTCACCACCGCCCCAAGTCCATCCCCCATCTCAAGGATATGATCACGTCCCGGGCGGATGAAGAAGACAAAGCCAACGCTAAGTACGATGCCATCCGTGGCAAGAGCAAGCGAGAACACGGGCGGTGGCGGCATCAACAACGGGAACCAAGGCGGTCGCAACAACAACAACTACTCGGGTCCCAACCGCAAACGCAAGCCGGACAACACGCGTCGCGGCTATCCGGCGCCCGCAAAGGAGAACTCGAAGAAGACCTGCGGTGGCTTCAAAGACTTGCTGAAAGAGAAGTGCCCGTGGCATCTGGATGGCAACCGCACCACCAAGCAGTGCTATCAACTCAGGCGAGCACTCAAAAGTACTCCAGAGCCACCGCACCCTCATGACAAGAAAGGCAAGAAGAAAAACGACGAAGGCAATGACGACTTCCAGGAACCCGACAAGACAGTCAACGTCCTCTTCGGTGGACTACCCAGCAGACGGGAACAAAAGGCTACCCGTCGGGAAGTCATGAGCATTGAACCAGCGGTTTCGACCCCTCTCAGGTGGTCGGAGGTACCCATTACCTTCTCCCACGCGGATTAGTGGACAAGCTTCTCCGAACCAGGGCGGTTCCCACTGGTCCAGAAGCCGGTGGTCGCGGGCTCCAAGCTTAACAAGGTTCTCATCGACGGTGGAAGCGGGCTCAACGTCCTTTTCACCAAGACCTTGAAGAAGATGAAGCTCGACATCACCCACATGCTCACCAAGAGCACCTGACCCTTCTACGGCATCGTCCCCGACAACGCGGCTATCCCACTGGGCTCAGTGGTCCTGCCAGTTACCTTCGGGGAATCTCAGAACAACTATGGTACCGAGTACATCAAGTTCGCAGTCGTGGACTTTGAGACATCTTTCCATGCCATCCTCGGCAGACCGGCTATCGCCAAGTTCATGGCGGTACCCCACTACACCTACTTGGTACTCAAGATGCCAAGTCCGGTAGGTGTACTCTCCACCCAAGGGGACTTGAAGATCTCGCACGACTGCGACACGGAAGCCGTGGAGATCGCCTCCACGAATCAAGTACCCAATGCTATGATGGAGATCTACGCTGCGTCGAAGAAGCTTGCCCCCAGCGAACTCGACATCCCTGAGAAGTCGGACAAAGCTAACAAGCCTCGGCCAACCGAGGAGATTCCCGGGTCAAGACAATCGACCTCGGGACCGGCGACAAGCAGCAAGACCACCACCGTCGGAGCAGGTCTCGACCCCAAATAGGAAGACGCGCTCATCAACTTCCTCCGGCTAACCGAGGCATCTTCGCGTGGAAGCCGGCGGACATGCCGGGGGTGCCCGGGGGAGTTGATCGAGCATTCCCTCAACGTCGATTCTAAAGCTACCCCGAAGCGACAACACCTCCACCGCTTCACCGACGACAGACGGGACACCATCAAGAAGGAACTCGCCAAACTACTTGCAGCCGGCTTCATTAGAGAAGTCTTCCATCCCGAGTGGCTCGGCAACCCCATCCTCGTCCGCAAAAAGAACTAGAACGAGTGGAGGATGTGCGTCGACTACTCCGACCTCAACAAGCACCGCCCCAAGGACCCCTTCGGGTTGCCGCGGATTGGCCAAGTCATCGACTCCACGGCGGGCCGCGACCTGCTCTCCTTCCTCGAGCGCTACTTCGGGTACCACCGGATCACGATCAAGGAAGAAGACGCGAGAAGAAGACCTCGTTAATCACCCCGTTCGCCGCGTATTGCTACACGACCATGTCCTTCGGGTTGAAGAACGCCGGCGCCACATACCAACGAGCTATCTAGGCATACTTCAAAAGGCGGCTCAACAAGAATGTCGAAGCCTACGTGGATGACGTGGTCGTCAAGACCGGAAACTCCGGTACCATAATCGATGATCTTGAAGAAACTTTCGCATCCCCGCGCGAGTACCGCCGGAAGCTCATCTCGAACAAGTGCGTCTTCGGCGTACCTTCGGGTAAACTACTAGGCTTCATCATCGGCCACCGCGGCATTGAAGCCAACCCCGAGAAGATCTCCGGCATCACCGAGCATGAATGCTCCCACGTGCATCAAAGACGTCCGTAAGCCGACCGGGTGCATGGCGGCCCCGAACGTATTTATCTCGAAGCTTGGAGAACGGGGGTTCCCCTTCTTCAAACTACTCAAGCACCAAGAGAAGTTCGTGTGGACCACCGAGGCGGACCAAGCCCTTTCCCGGCTCAAGGACTTCCTGTCGAAGCCGCCGGTCCTCACGGCTCTTCGCAAGGCGTGCGGCCTCTTGCTCTACCTCGCTGCGACTACCCATGTGGTCGATCGCCATCATCGTCGAGCGGCGGGGAAGACGGCCACGCCTATCCGGGCCCGGCGCCCGGTCTACTTCGTCGGCGAGGTCTGTCGAGAATCCAAGACACGCTACCGGCCCGTACGGAAGCTTCGTATGCGAGTGCTCATCACCTCGCGGAAGCTACGACACTACTTCCGGGGAGTACTCGATCTCCATCGCCACCGACTACCCGCTAGGCGACATCTCCGCGGAACCAAGATGCTACTAGAAGAATCTCCAAGTGGGCGGTCGAACTCGGCGCCCTCAACATCGACTTCAAGCCATGCACGACCATCAAGTCGCGAGCACTAGTCGACTTCATGCCGAGTGGCGGGAGAATCCGCCTACCTACTCCAACCGAGCGCCCGAGCATTGGGTGATGCACTTTGACGGCTCACTCAACCTCGAGGGCGCGGGTGCGGGGAGTACTCTTGATCTCTCCAACGGGCGAACAACTCAAGTATGTCTGGGATCTTGCGGAAGGTCTCAAACAACGAAGCCGAGTACGAAGCTGCGCTACACGGGCTCCGCCTCGCGGCTTCATTGGGCATCAAGCGGCTACTAGTATACGGCGACTCCGCGGTGGTCATCAACCAAGTCAACAAGTCCCGGGACCGCAACAAGGAGAACATCGACGCCTACCGCCTTGAAGTCCGCAAGCTCGAGAACAAGTTCTACGGTCTCGAGTTCCACCACATCGTCCGCGACGACAACGTTGCGGCGGACGTCTGTCGAAACTTGGTTTTACTCGTGCTCAAGTACCAACGGGTGTCTTCGTCCACGAGCTTCACGCGCCATCCATCCGGAGCCGGCGCCACCGACCGGTGCCCCGGGCATCCCCCCGACCGGTCGGGGAGGTCATGATGATCGACGTTGTCGGGGACAGCCCTAGGGGTCCCCTTTAACAACCGGGGAATCCCCACTTAAAACCCGCAACAAAGCCAAAATATACTTTGCCTAACCATGCGGGATACGGCACACGCCGCAAAGGATCTCAACGGCCCACCAAGGTGGCCCTCTTAAACATCCCCCTCGAGAGGTGCGCCCGCCGCCGAGGGTACACGCCTCCCCTCTCTCACCCTCGGCGCGCGTGCGCGATCCGGCTTCCGCACGCCCGCACTCGGGCCGTCGCTCGTGGCGTGCCGCCCCGGCACGCGGTCGGCCACCACGCGGGAGATCTCGCACACGCCGCGGTCCCGCGGGCCCCGGTTTGCTTCGCCATCACGGCTTGTCGAAAATCACGGCGCGCCGGCTTAGGAAAACCCCGCAAATCCTTTCCCCTAATTTCCCAAACTCTCCTAATTTTCTAAACTCTTTCCTATTTTCCTATTTCTTTTCCTCTTCCTATTTTTTTGTTCCTTTCTTTTCCTATTTCTCCTTTTTCTTCCTTTTCTCTTTTCCTTTCTTCTCATTTTCTTTTCTTCTCTTTCCTTTCTTTTCCCCCTTCCTTCTCCTTCCCTTGGCTTTGCGCCGCTCCCCTCTGGCAGGTGCGGGCGCCGGCCGTCTTAGGCCCCCCTCTCAGCTCCCGCCGCCACCCCCACCCCCCCCCCCCGCCCAGCGGCACCGGCGCGTCGCCGACATGTCCCCACACGCGGGACGCGACGACCTGCAACAGGAGGCGGACCGCCATTACTCCCCTGCTCGGCCGGTCCACCGCCACCACGCAAGCCACGCGCGGCCTTGCGCCACCACCGCACACGCCGCGCCGAGCTATCCCTTCACTGCGCAAGTTGACCCGCCGCCGCTGTTGCCATCTCATCGCACGACGCGCCGTCCGGTCGGGCATCGAGAAGCCGCTCGAGCTCCGCGGCGACCTCCCCCGCCGGAAATATCTCCCGAGAGCCGACCTCCTTGCGCCTACAAAAGGCCTGCGCGGCTCCCCACCTCGCCACGAGCCGCCCCATGAGACTCCCTACGGCCAACACCAAAATTTGGTAAGGTAAGGAGTCGGTTGTGGGTCCAACTCGGTGAAGAATCGCGTTCGGCGGAAGGAAGGTTTCTTCGGATGAATTCGGCGAGAAGAGTCGCGGTCGACAATTTGCTTCGTTCGGCAAGGAAACATTTGCGGCGATTTTGCGGGATTGCGTGGTGACGTGGCCGGCGGAAGGAACGAATGGATGGATAAGCGATCGCGCGCTTAGAGATAAATTAAGGTATCGAATCCATTCGAGGTCATGCTTAACGAGGGTATAAATATGGACCACGGATGTATGTAAGCGGATATTCGAAACATTCTGTGTTCATCGGCTTTACGCCAAACCCTAGAGTCCTTTGTTGTGTCGTCGAGTTCTTCGAGAGGATTCATCGTCCGTTGACCTCGTGGTCTTAGGCAGCCTTGTATCATGTCTAGTATCATGCGGTGGATTTAGATTTGATGCAAGTAGTCTTGTTACCATGCTTAGCGTCATGCGGTAGATTCAAGCTTGGTTCAAGAAGGTTTCTTGTTAGATCATGAGCCATGCAGTAGGCTAAGATCTAGCTCGAAGCTAGTTATCGGCTGCACGGTAGTTTTGGCAAGATCCATTAGATTCATTAAGTTACCCCGTGTTGCTTTGAGTTTTTACTTTATGTTTAAATTCATGTAACACCTTTTTTGCCAAATTTAGATTGATTTGGATCGGCTCTATCTCTTCGATGATCCTTATGCGACTCAAGTTCGTACCCATAGCTTTAATAGCACGTGGATCAGTGTTCCTTAATAAGCCGAAACCGAATCGATCTAGATTGTTACATGTGCGGAGTTGACTTGCCAAAATCTTGTATAAATCTTAAAGGAAGCGGGTATCATGCGGTAGATGCGAGGGTTTTTAGGGTTGTTTTGGAGCTAGTCATCCGGTGGATTAGATTTCAACTCAATCCCCGATAGATTTATCTTACTTGGTAATGCTCGTTCCTTCTTCATGGATCCCGGTCGAATTTGTTGTGTGTCGGATATGCTTTCATGAGTAAAGCGTGCTCATAAGCTATGCTTTAAGTATTGTATGCTTTTATCTTTCCATATTTAGATTGTATCAAGCGGTGGATAGATCTATTTGTGGACGGTGGTTTGTTCAAACAAGTTGTATCATGCGGTGGATAGATTTGTTTGATATCATGCCTAGACGGGTCTTAAAGTATCTAGACATGCGGTGACTAGCGCTTTTGGGCCTATGCATGCTTGTTTATTACATATTTATGATCATGTTTTTACTTCATTTATTGTTCAACATTGTTTATCATGGGGATCGGTCATGGCTTTGCGCACGTGCATTTTTATCCGGATAAAGACCGATCTATCGTCATGCTTACATCATCTATTCGGCTATATTACTTTTTGCACTTTAAAGCTCCCAAATGGTTTCTAGTTTGCGCGAGATAGCTCTTTATAGCTATATGTCATCCCACGTAACTTTCTAGCCGTAAATATGAACTGTCTGGTACCACGGCAAGTTCCAAGCTTTGGAATTTAACTACTTTGTCTTTTGTTAATTTTCGGGGAAAATTGGTAGCATGCACGTCTTGTGATCTCTTCGCATGTGAAGCTAGCTTGTTCGGCCTGGCGTATTGCTTGGCGTGAGGTGCAGATTTTACGTCAACACACTTTTTGGCAAGCCCGAGTGGGACGAATAGCGAAAATCGGGATGTGACATCGGTGACATTATGGATGTCAACATCGAAGATCTCTCTCGGGCAATGACAACGGCTGAAAGGATCTTGCGGATCGGTTCCAACGGTACTTGTTGTCATTTAAAAGAACGGAGTGGCGTCCCATACCTCAAATGAGATGCCTAGGGTTCTATTGCCGGGAGAGAGTGACGCTACAACTCGGCGAAGAGGGGAGGAATGCATGCAAGCGTTTCGAGGCCGCCCGAGATGATGTGCTAAGCGAGGCATCATAGAGCTTTCTGGGTGCGTTCAAATAGATGATGGTACTTGTTTCGGCCGGCATGGGCAAGTATTCAATCGAGCACCCCTTCGGGGAGGCACGCGTGGAGATTGGAGAGTCCGGTTCTCGACCCACCATTGCGAAGCCGGCCCGGCCCCGGCCCTCCTCCCGGCGAGGCGTTGGAAGCCAAGGCTTGTCCGGCCTCCTCCACGAGGCGGTTGGAGGTCGACCGGTTCAACCCCCTCTGGGCCGCGGGAGGTGCGGCCCGGTCCCGGCCACCTCCGCGGGGTAGCACGGGGTCAACCTATGCAACGTAGAACCCATATCGGCCCACGTATGGGAGTTGGCATTTGGCTCGTACGGAGTTCCACTCGCTTCCGCCTACGGGATTGCCCCGGCTAGCAATAGGCGCGAGGAAAATTTGTATGGTGGAGGCTACACGAAGTGATGAACTATGGTGCCATCGATGCTCTCCGGGTCGGGCTACGGCTGACAACGGCGTACGGGAGGATGATATCTGGCTCGGAAGATGGCGACTTGATGCGAATCGTTGGCCTCAAACCTAAAATGCGGGGACCTACCTACACGCCTCCGTTCTGCAGGTGGTATTCTGATAGATCCTTCCGCCAAGAGTAAAGCCTACGATGGAATTTACAAAGTTTTAAAAGGCGGGATGACACGAACACGGTGGAGCATATTGCTCGCTATTTGATGCGGCTCGGAGAGGCCTCACACACGAAGGGCGTTCGGGGTCGGAGTACTTCCCATGTCAGCGACGGGGCCCGGCGTTCCGGTGGTTCTCATCTTTGCCTCCCCAATGCGGTGGCACATGGAGGAGCTGGAGCGAAAATTCACGCCCATTACTTCGAGCGGTAGCATGGAGAAGAAGCTCATCGACCTCGCCACTCTCTGAAGCGAGGAGACACGGTGAGACGCCTTTGGAGTTCCTCGGGAGGTTCGGGGAAATCCAAAGGCATGTGTTTTCATTGAATTTGCCGGATGATCGGTTGGCGGGACATGGCCGTTGCGGATGCTACCGGCCGTGCGAAGAGTTTGTTTGGTATGGAGTTTGATAACCTGGGTCGGCTATCCCAAAGGCATTTGTCATTGATGAGCAACCAGGCTTACGGGTTTAAGGACACCGAGGTTCGGCAAACGGCACGACGTAGGCGAGATCTACAATCAATTCTGGAAAGGCCGATCAAATGGAGGACTCGACGATGACCGAAGTGGGCAACAACGAGATCATGTGGGGAAGGAAGCGGAGTTGACCATGAATCGGCGGGTCAAAACGAGACCAAAGGCACATACGACTTTGACGTCACTAAAGGCGATAAGGCTGTTTTGAATTCCTGGTGAAAGAAGGCCGAATCAAATTGCCTAAAGGGCATTCCATGCTTGACGATGGAAGACAAGGAAACGTCCTCGGCTTCCATGGCCAGGGAATTCTCACTCCATCAACGACTCCGGGGTCTTTAGAATGAGGATCGAGAGGGCTATCCGGAGGGTCATCTCAAGTTTGACAACAAGATGAAGCTGGACGACCACCCGCACCACGAACATGATAAGCTTTTCCGTCAACATGGTGGCAGTAGAGGAAAAGGGCAAGGTCAAAGTCTTGACTTCGGCCGGAAAAGGCGAGGGATGGAGCACTGAACCCGAACGTCAGTGACCTTGGAGCGAGTTCATGGTGAAGCCTCTCGCGTTCTCAAGAGCCATGTCGAGATCGGGGTCGTCCGGGGGCAAAACCCGGGGTGACTACGCGCATCCTCCTCAACAAGTGGCGGCGCCGGCTAGAGAAAGAGCGCTACCGAAACGAAAGCACGAGGAGGAGAGACGCGGGGCCAAAGAAGAAGCGCGCGCGGGGAGATTTGGAGCGGTATACGCGCGGCGAGGGCGCGCATTGGCGGTGCGCATTCTTTGGGCAGCTGGCTGGAACGAGGGGTTGAAGCTTCCTACGGCGAGAAGCGCACGAGTGCAGCGATAGGTACTTTGGTATAGGCGGGGAAGCGCAATCGCCGATCCGTCCATGAAAGGATTGGAAGGATGCATCCCGGTGGGGGATCGAGGCGTCAAATTGAAATCATCGATCATCCCGGGGAAGAGGCAGGCGGTTGAGATGGGCGTCGGGGAGGAAGAGCACGAGGACGGAGTACGTACGGCAAAAGGGGCAAATGGTGCCGCTGGTTTTAAGAAGAGTCAAAAAGGAGGGTTCAACGTTTGAGGAGGCAACGGCGGGAAACGGCGGGGATCCGGACGAGACAGTGTGGCGTCCGATGGACAAACCGAAGGATCAAGCCGTTAGAGCTCCCGACATGTATGAGTATATTTTACGCCGAGATGAGTTTATGGCTATGCTAATCGGGGTTGTGCGGGGAAGAAACGTCCCACTGGACGATGAACAACAGGGGGCTAATGCCGTATAGTAGTCTTGGCCAAGCAAGCCACCTTCGACAAGCCGGCCAAAAATAGACACATGAGGCCACTTGTACATGAAAGGATACGTCGATAGCCGAAGCCATTGACCAAGATGTTTGTCGACGGCGGAGCGGCGAGTCAACGTAATGCCATACACCACTTTCGGGAAGCTTGGCATGGGCCCTGGCGACTTGACACCTACGAGCATAATTCGAACGATTGTTGGAATCCTTCGGACACCAAAGTGCGTCCACGTGGATGCGATGATTGGGTCCAAGACATTGCTCACCACCTTCTTTGTCCTCAGAGGCAAGGAGCCTACGACCTCTCTGCTTGGGCGGGGTGGATTCACGCCAATTGCTTTGTGTCCACATCCTGTCACATCGGCGGCTCATTAAATGGGTGGATGACGATATTGAGTGGTCCAGATGACATTGAGCGTCGCAAATGTGGAACAACTCGGGAATATCGGGGTATTGAGCATTTCTCGGAAAAGGCCCAGGGGGAGAAGGTCCTATTGAGCCTGTCGGCGACGATCAACGGCCGATTCAAGCGGTTGGCTCTTATAGCTTTTAATGGATCATCCGTCGGCCGTCTTGACGGCAAGTTGGGGAAGGCGAGGATTCATGTCGGCGGAATCGTTGGAAGAAGTTGACATTGGAAGCGGTGACAACCCAGACGACATTTATCGAGTGCAAACTTGCAATCGGGCTTCGGGGAGGAATTGATCAAGTTGCTTA
This sequence comes from Cenchrus americanus, assembly GCA_947561735.1. Classification (NCBI taxonomy): domain Eukaryota; kingdom Viridiplantae; phylum Streptophyta; class Magnoliopsida; order Poales; family Poaceae; genus Cenchrus; species Cenchrus americanus. The sequence continues at coordinate 143,883,808 of OX387240.1, forward strand.
AGGAATACAAAGATTGCTTCGCTTGGGACTATTGGTCACTGGACTGGGCCGTTCCATTATTTGACATCGAGTTGCCAATCAAATCTTGGTTTTAAAACCATACAAGCAACCTCCGGAAAATCTACAAAGATGAAGTATTGGCGATGTGAAGAGAAAGAAGTTGAAAGATTACTTGATGCAAACTTCGTTCGGCCATGTGAAAGATATCTTGAGTGGATCTCTAATATTGTCCCTGTCTACAAGAAGAATGGAAAGATGAGGGTCTGCATAGATTTGAGGGATTTAAACGAGCTACTCCTATGGATAGTTACCCCATGCCTATTGCCGATTTGTTGGTTGACGCATTTCTTGGACACAAAGTTATCGGTTTCATGGATGGTAATGCGGGATACAAACTGAGATTTATGGCAATAGAAGATATATCAAAGACAACCTTCGGATGTCCTGGTCACATAGGCTTTGTTTGAATGGATAGTCATGACATTTGGGTTGAAAAATGCCGGTGTAACTTACCGGCGGGCCATGAATTACATCTTTCACGAGGTGATCGGCAAGATCGTCGAAATTTACATTGATGATGTCGTGATCAAGTCTTTGAATCATGACACGCACTTGGAGGATGTGAAGAGAACCTTGGAATGCACCCGGAAGCATGGTTTGAAGATGAATCCAAACAAATGTGCTTTTGGAGTATCAGCTGGAGAGTTCTTGGGATTCCTGGTACACGAAGGGGGGATTGAAGTTGGCAAGAAAAGCATGAAGGCTATTGATGAAGTTGTCCCTCCAACCAATCTCAAAGAGTTGCAATCACTACTCGGCAAGAACAATTTTGTAAGGAGATTCATCTCAAATCTGTCGCAAAAGGTTTTGCCATTTTCTCCATTGCGAAGCTTAAGAAAGATCGAGAAGTTCATGTGGGGCGATGAACAACAAAAGGCTTTTGATGAGATCAAGCATTATATGAAGGAACCACCGATGCGGGTCCCTCCGCGACTAGATAAGCCTTTCAAGTTGTACGTGGCGGCCGATACCCAAACCATTGGATCGGCCCTTATTCAAGAATTCGAAGGAAAGGAGCGGGTAGTAGCGTACCTCGGCCAGAAAAGTACTTGATCCGAGACCGAGGTGTATTCGGCTGCGGAGAGAAGCCTGTGCCTATGTGTGTACTACTCGTGTACAAAATTTCGGCACTACTTGTTGAATGCCGAATGCATTGTTCACTCCAAGTTTGATGTAATAAAACATATGTTATCTATGCCAATTTTGAATGGCAGGATTGGCAAGTGGATCTTGGCTTTATCAGAGTTTGAATTAAAGTTCGAATCGACAAAAGCTATAAAAGGTCAGATCATTGCCGATTTTATAACTAAACATCGTGATCCATCAATTGATTTGCTTGAAATTACTCCTTGGGATTTGTTTTTTGATGGATCATCATGTGGTAAAGGTGGAGGAGTAGGGATTCTATTAATTTCACCCAGAGGTGAGATGTTTGAGTTTGCCATCCCTATCCAGCCCACTGTTACAAACAATCGCACGGTGCGGGGAATTGCTTCGGGGGCTTCAATATTTGAAAGAAAAGTCGGGGCCGTTTCGGTTGAGGTTTATGGAGATTCGAGTTGGTTATAAAGCAATTGAACGGCCAATACGAATGTAAAAGTGATGCGCTGAGGAGTTACTACGAAGAATGCAGGGAAATCTTGAAGAGTTTTCAGTTGGTAATTCTACGGCATATTCCTAGAGAACACAACGAAGAAGCAAACAGGTTGGCTCAAAGCGCTTCGGTTATAAAGAAAGTCAAGAAGCGTTTGCCACGAGAGGTATGTGTCTTTGGGAATGGATCTTGCGGAAGATGATTGGAGAAAAGAGATCGTTGATTATTTGGAGGATCCATCCCGAAAAGTCTCTAGGAAGCTCGGTACAAGGCCATAAAATTTGTTCTTCGGATGGTAGTCTATTTTACAAATCATTAGATGGCGTATTTCTACGATGCACGGTCCCGGAAAGAAGCAAAAAGAATGATGAGTGAGGTACATGATGGGATAGGTGGAGCACACCAATCGGCCTACCGCATGAAATGGGTTATCGAGCAAGGCTGGGTGCTTTTGGCCGACGATATTGGAGGACTTCTTTGAGTATTACAAGGGATGTCAAGACTGCCGGAGGTTTGGAAATATTCAAAGAGTTCTCCGCATCGGCATTAAATCCCATTATCAAGCCATGGCCATTCGGGGGTTGGGGTATAGACTCAGTTGCCGATTAATCCACCATCGAGCAAGGGGCATAAGTTTGTGCTTTTGGCAACAGTTACTTTACCAAATGGGTTGAGGCAATTCCCATCGAAGAAGGTGACATCGAGAAAACATGGTTGAGTTTGTTAAGGAACACATCATCTATCGGTTTGGAATCCCTCAAACAATCACAAGTGATCAAGGAGCCCGGTTGTGTCCTTGGAGTTCGGGAAGTTTGCCGAAAGCATGGGAATCAAATTGTTTAATTCTTCTCCCTATTATGCCCAAGCTAATGGTCGAGCGAGAGGCTTCTAATAAGATCATGATCAAGCTTATACAAAAGAAGATCGACCGAAGCCAAGGAGGTGGCATTCGGTACTCGGTGAAACTTTATGGGCTTACCGAATGGCCCCTCATGGAGCTACAAAAACATCTCCTTATGAATTGGTTTATGGACAACATGCGGTTTTACCTTGGGAAGTACAATCGGATTCTAGGAGAGTGGTTTTGCAAAAGGACTTAAGCTCCAAAGATTACGGTGGCTTAATGATGGATGAGCGGAAGACTTGCGCATGATCCGTCTTAGGGCCCTGGAAAACATCGAAAAGAACAAGCTGCGAGTTGCCAAATATTACAACAAGAAAGTAAAAGCCAAGCAATTTGCGAGAAGGGGATTTGGTTTGGAAAGCTTCTTGCGGATTGGAACCAAATACGATGAATTCGGCAAATGGTCCCCTAGCGGGAAGGACCCTTTCGGGTGGTCGGATGCGTGCCGTAGTGCCTACATGTTGAAGACTTTACTAGGAGAAGAATTTTCCGCTGCAATAAATGGAAGATATTTGAAGAAGTATTATCCTAGTATTGAAATCGATCGCCGACCACAAACATTAGGATTGCATGCATCGATACGAAATATTGGCGCTCAAGAATGAGGCCGCCTTCAGAACAAAAAATCCCCAAACAGAGGGAATGGCCAATACTTAGATGTATTGCCCTTAGCATAAAACTACAATGCAAATGCTTCTTGCAGGTTTACATCTAACAACCTTGGTGATCAGGACTACGAGGGGGTGGAAAGCGAGAAGGCACGGCGTAAGAAGCGAAAGTACGACTCAATCTTTTCTTTGCTTCTTGGTGCTCCCTCTCCGATTGTTCCGGGACCACAGTGGTGGCAACTTGGAAGCCGTGGGGATGACCATGGTTTGCTGCCTCCACCAAGGTTGTCCCAAGCCGCTTTCGGGTTATTGTGCACAATCGAGTCATGCGGGACGGAGGGTAGTCGTTAGGGGCGAGTCCGGATGAGAGCGCGAAGAAGAGAAGAAGGCGAAGATATTTACCTCCTACTAGTGCCTCCAACACCATGCGACGCTCGCGTTCGGCACGGCAACGAGCGGTGATGTCCGGAGGGTCGTGCTCCGGTGCGCGAACGCGGCGGCGCGGTTGATGGCCGATTCTGCTCGGACGTAGCATCCTCTGCTTCAAGAGAGGAATCAAAGGAGATGTACTCGGGCATGTCTTTGGTCCCATTGATTTCCTCGGGAAGCGAGATCAAGGGGTGAAGGACAAAAAAACGAGAGAGGAGGTAAAACACGAGATCACATGAGGAAACAAGAAGCAAGTCAAAGGAAAACTCACTCTCGAATCGTGCGTTTCTTTGGGGCGCGTCCTCCTTGGGTTGCTTGCCTTTGTCCATGGCTTTGGGGTTTTCTTTTACGGGAGCGGGGGGAGAAGATGAGAAGTGATGGATGAGTGTGCGAGTGGATTTGCGGGGCATCTCGGCGGGCTATTTTATTGACTAAGAGAGTGCATTGGAAGTGATGGCGGTGGCGTGCGTTATTGGAATACCAAGCGGCGGGGTTTCATCCCGAATGCGAAGGGTTTTCGTTTGAACGGTGCTTATGGATTGCCGAATCAAGGATTTTACGCGGGTATTGCGCCAAGGGACATACTGTTTTTGCGTGTTCGGCTCGAAGCGAGTTCCCAATGCGTTTAAGGAGAAACAAGATTCACGAGATGCAAACACGAGAAGAATCATCGCAATACAAGCACGAGAATTAAAAGTTCTTTATTTATTGCGGATAATCAAACATCCCTAGTACAATCTAATCGAAGAGCTTTGTTTAGCACGGACGGGGATGAGTGAGTTCGGCAATGGCGTCGCCGCGGCCGTCGAGGCGCTCCAAGATGACCTCGATCTCGTCGACGTCTTCGGTGCGCCTCCCCGGGAAGCCGCGCGGCACAGTAGAGTAGTCGACGCCGGTGTGCGTCGCCATGGCGGCCAGGCCCAAGGTGGTGCCCAGGCGGATGCCGTGAGTGGCCACCTCGTCCACGCGGTTTTCCACCGCGGCGAGGCGCTCCGCCGGCGTGTCTCCGCGGGCGTTCACCTTGTCAGCCAATTGCTCCACCAGCATTTTCAGCTGGTTGAGCTCAGCGTCGCGGGCTGCAAAGTACAAGGTGATGGCAATTAATATCAGAAGCCAGATTGGATTCGGGAGCAGTTTCAAGGCCGTACCATCGATGGTCGCCAGCAGCTGCTTGCGCTGGTCCTCCCACCCGGTTCGGCTATACCAGCCTTCTTGGAGACGTCTTGCGGCTCGCGGCGGGCCACCTCGAGTTCCGCCTTGAAGCGGAGAGCGTCAAGTTCCCCGTAGGGCACGGGGGGAGTAGCGGTCGACTGCGACGAGTCGTCGGCGGTTGATTGGGCGCGCGGGAGATGGGTTCCATTGAACAAGCACGAAACAAACGGGATCGTCGAGAAACAAAAGGGGAATCTCGGGCAAGTAATGAGGAAAAGATGGCTATCATCACCTCCGACGCGAATGGCGTGGCTCCCTTCTGCCTTGTCGGCGGCGCGACACCTGTTGTTGCTCCCCACCATTGGTTTTTGGGGCTAAGTTGGCGATTGGGAAGAAAAGCTTGAGGTTGGTAAAGATTTGAAGACTAAAGGCTTGGTAAAGAGCTGGGGGCACCTACGGTTTTTATTTATAGGCCTGGTGAAGTAGATCGTGGCCTCAGGTCGTGGCCTTAGATCGTGGCCCGTATCCCAAGAAACTTGGAAGGTGGAGAGGTTTCCTTGACCAATCCGCCGTCGGGTCGTTTGGAGTTCAAGGCTGAGTCGCATTCGGTTGACTGACTCGGCTAAGTTACGGTTGAGGTGTCGTTCAGGTATGGCACTATTTGGCTACTGGTTACCGAATGGGTCGTTCAGCATTACAGTCAAGGTCATGCAAGAAAAGGGAAAGCAGACTGATAAAAGGCAGATGTTGCAAAAACGGCCAGTTCGGTTACGCATTGATCAGTACAGCTAAATGTTTAAATGCTTTGCAATTACATTGGAGGCGTTCGATGTTGTTTGGTGAATGTTCTCCATCCGTTCTTGATAATCTTTCTGGGCGTTGGACAGGATGGTGAGTTTTGCATCACATTGATTCACCTCAGCTATGGCCGATGTTGCTTCCTCTTGGATCTTCTCTATCAGTCCAGGAAGTTCGGCTATCTTCTTGTCATCAGCTTCTATTTCGCGATAGGCTTTTCGACTTTGCCTCCGGTGCGGCCTTTCTGGCGATTTTCAATTCACGAGCAGCTTGCAGATTGGCCAATATCCCTTTGTGATTCTCAGTTTGAGATTGTGCTCCCTTCGCGGCTTGTTCGGCTTTAGCTTTCTTTTGTTCAACAGTGGTCGGGAAGACATGTTTCTCGAGCTCGTCTTATGGCCACATAATGAACATCCAAACCGGGAGATGGGTTCAAGTGAGGTCTTGATGTCCTCGGGGAGTTCTTGATTGATGGGTCCAAGCATTTCCTCGAAATGATCGAGATCTACGATTTGATCTCGAGCGTCTCTCTATAGCCAGGCAAAAATTTCCTTGAGCTTTTCTTGTACTTCCTCGCGACGGGGGCTTGAGTCCCTCCTTTTCTTGTCTCGGCAGTTGGATTATTCTCCACTAATAGGCTTGATGATGACGGAGCTTGATCCTGAAAGAGTAACATTGCCGAGTCAGGAGTGTTGGGAAATAAAGAAGATAACAGAGTTAAGTACAAATGTTTACCTCATGCCTGACTTCCTGAACTGGAACAAGGTTTCGTTCAGTTTCAGGGACGATTTCTGGAGCCACTGGTGAAAGAGGGGCTCTTGGCAAAGCTGAGGCTTCTGTGTGAGAGAGTGCTGGTGCAGTCTCTAGTGACACCGAAGCTTCGGTTGGAGAGGAGATAGAGTTACCTCTGCTAAGGTTGGAGTTTACGCACGGCCAATAAGGGATTGAACCCTTGAAGGACTTGAAGACTCTGGTTGGATTGGAAAGTTCATCTCTGGTGAGGTTGGTGTCTCTGTACGAGCAGAGGGTGATTGAGTCCCTGATGAAGATGAAATCTCTACTTGGGCAGGTGGCTCGGCCCTTGGTGGACTTATATGTTGAGGAACAGGGATATCCACGGGATGATCTGCCGGTGTTTCTTCTGCAAGTACCAGATTAATGGTAAATGCCAGTGTTGATCTTTGAAGAAAGGGTAATAAAAGTCATACCGGTAGATGGAGCATTGGCGGGGTTACGAAGATGAAGGCTCGCCGGGTTACGGTCCGAAATTGCATAAGACGAAATTTATCAGTAAAGAATAATCTTGTGGCCAAGAAGGGGAAAATTCTACCTCAATGAGGACTTTCTTGACGGTTTTTCTCCTCTTGTCGGTTGGAGGTGCGATCGAGAGACGGGCCTTTTCTCTTGTCGGCGGTGGCACTAAAGAGAATTGGGTCTGTTGTGGCATACCTAGCCATCGGTTAAGCCAAGGTTGGGGATCTAAATCCCGGTGCTTTGAGATTGGGCATCTTGAATTGTAAGCAATTGCCCCTGGCTCGACGGGCGAGGCACCGTATATCTGCGGGTAAAAATCAAGATCATGGTTAGAGGAAGAAATGTACGGTCCGGAGAGAAGGACAATTATGTTACCTGCGAAGTTGGCTGAAAATCGGGCATCGGCTACGTGCGAGAATGAGTGCACCGGCTCACTAAAAATGTGGTCATGGAATTCTTGCCACCAAGAATTGAAGGTGGGATGGGTTATTGTTGTGGGTGTAAAAGGCCGGTGTAAACGGTTGGGTGCATTCATCTTGAAAAACCCCTTTGGATTGAGTAAGCTCTTTGATTTCTTCTCGAGTTTGAGGAATTCATGAAGAAATAATCTTGGAGGCATACTGGCCACATCCAAGTTGTCGAGCCACCATATTTGGTGGTAGTAAGTACTGTGGTTTAACCTCCCTCCACAAAATTCGGATGGCGAGAAGGCATGGATGGATGAGGGTATTAAAGATTTCCAAAAACCTTCCATCTTGGCATCCGGCTTCAAAGGATAACTCACAAGGGAGGGTGACATTATCATTGTCCAAGTAAGGAAGCCGAGAGAGGGTTGGGGAAGCCTTTGAAGAAGAGTTCAAAGAGCCGGGTCGACATTCGATTAATGGGAACAATTGAAGCGGCTTCTCCATAGGTGTGGCACCCTCGGTAACTCGAGCTTCCCCTTCATGATAGGCTGGATGAAGGAAAGAATCGGTGTTGAGGTCAATACCAACGATGCGGTGCATGTGCGGTTGCAGCCACATCCGTACCAAGCGCAAGGGCCGTTGACACATGCTATCTTACGTCGGTGTACATTTGGGTGACGAGTTTGATGAAGCATGTGGTATACACCGCCCGGAGGTATTTTCCAAGGAGAAGGCGCTTACCACCAGCCAATTGTGTAGCCATTACAATATGATTCGAGTGGGCTCATTGGCTTTACCACGAGAAGATAAACCCGCACAACCACATGTTCGGGAATGCCCTATATTCAACTTCACCAAGGGGACCATCTTTCATGTGATTACGGATATAATATTTATATCCACTCCCCGGCTTCACTCCCCGTTTGTCTTGTGGAACCTGCGAAGTCCCGGGGGTGTACGGATCCCGAAATATCAAGGCCGGTAATCATGTATACATCGACCAAAGTTGGGGACATGGGGTCGTGACCAAAAAGGAAGGCATTGACACCATTTGACCAAAAATGATAGGCGGCAATCGGGAGGTCTTCGTTTTTCGGGGTCTCGGCCAAAGAAAGCTCCAAGCATTGAGCAATCCGGAGGGTGTCCCAAGTTTGGTTCTTAACACTGTTGTCCGCAAGGACCCTCTTGTACCAATTCCTCCAGCCTGCTATTGGGGGCAAAGTTCAGTTCTTGAAGGCATCCTGCCACAGGGAAGGCTTAGTTAAAGCCGCTTTGAAGGGGATCCTTTGGGATTTGGCTGCGATGAATTCGTGGGGACCAGAAACTCCCACATGACCAAGGAAATAAGACGTCGAATTGGCCTCAGTGCGAATCAGAAGCTCAGTGGAAAGCTCCTGCTGGAAGTAGGCGGGGAAGAAATCTTAGGTAAGAATCAAAAAGTTGAGTGTCGAATGAAGCTTATGGAGAAGGAATTTACCTGGGCAGCTTGATTTTGACCTGCCATTGAGGATTTGAGCTCAGGAAAAGGTGATCCGAGGTTTGGATCTAGACGAAGACTCCGGCGGATTGCGAAGAGAGAGAATAGGTGTTGAACAGATTCAAGACGTTGGTGGCTGGAGTCAATTCCGGAATAAAATCACTTTTATCCCGTAATTGAAGGGGCATATGTTAACACCAAAATTTGGTAAGGTAAGGAGTCTGACCTGTGGGTCCAACGCGGTGAGGAATCCATCGGCAAGGAAGGAAGGTTTCTTCGAAGAATTCGGCAAAAGAGTCCGCGGTTGTGAATTCGCTTCCGTTCGCCAAGAAAAGCGTTGCGGCGATTTTGCGGGATTACGTGGTGACGTGGCCGAGCGGAAGGGACGAATGGATGGATAAGCGATCGCATTTAGAGATAAATTAGGTATCAAATCCATTCGAAGTCATCTTTGTGACGGGGGTATAAATATAGACCACGAATGTATGTAATGGTATTCGAAACATTCTCAATACAAACCGACTTTACGCCAAACCCTTGAGTCCTTTGTCGTGTCGTCGAGTTCTTCGAGAGGGTTCATCGATCCGTCGACCTCCGTAAGTACCGGCAACCTTGTATCATGTCTAGTATCATGCGGTGGATTTAGATCCGATGCAAGTAGTCTTGTTACCATCCTTAGTGTCATGCGGTAGATTCAAGCTTGGTTCAAGAGGGTTTCTTGTTAGATCATGAGCCATGCGGTAGGCTAAGATCTAGCTTGAAGCTAGTTATCGGCTCTATTGAATTTTGGCAAGATTCAATAGATTCATTAAGTTACCCCGTGTTGTTTTGAGTTTTTACTTTATGTTTAAATTCATGTAACACTTCTTTGCCCAATCTAGATTGATTTGAATCGGCTTTATCTCTTTTGATGATTCTTGTGCGAATCGAGTTCGTATCTTTGGCTTAAATAGCATGTGGATCACATGTTCCACGATAGCCGAAAGCTCGAATCAATCTAGGTTGTTACGTGTTGCGGGTTCAAGCTTGCCAAATCTTGTATAAATCTTGAAAGAAGCGGGTATCACGCGGTAGATGCGGGTTTTTGGGTTGTTTTGGAGCTAGTCATCGGTGGATTAGATTTCGATTCAATCGATAGATTTATCTTATTTGGTAATGCTCGTTCCTTCTTCATGGACCCCGATTCGGTACTGTTCACCGTATTCGGTTATACTTTCACGAGTGAAACGTGTTCATAAGTTATGCCTTAAATATTGTATGCTTTTAGCTTTCCATATTTAGATTGTATCATGCGGTGGATAGATCTATTTGTGGACGGTGGTATGATTTCAAACAAGTTGTATCATGCGGTGGATAGATTTGTTTGGTATCATGCTTGACGGGTTTTAAAGTATCTAGACATGCGGTAGACTAGTGCTTTTGGACCTATGCATGCTTGTTTATTGCATATTTATGATCATGCTTTTACTTCATTTATTGTTTAATGTTATTTACCACGAGGATCGGTCATGGCTTTGCGCACGTGCATTTTTATCCGAATAAAGATCGATCTATTGTCATGCTTACATCATCCATTCGGCTATGTTACTTTTTGCACTTTGAAGTTCCCGAATGGTTTTTGGTTTGGCCGGCGATAGCTTTCTATAGCTATATGTCATCTCACTTGGCTTTCTAGCCGTAAATATGGAACATGTCCGGTACCACCCGGCAAGTTCCAAGCTTTGTGGATTTAACTACTTTGTCTTTTGTTAATTTTCGGGAAAAATTGACTAGCACGTCTTGGAATCTTTGCGCGTGTGAAGTAGCTTGTTCGGCTTTGCTGTGTGCTTGGCGTAAGGTGCAGATTTTACGTCAACACTCCCCTCGGTAGGTTGCTGGTCTAAAACACGGACATACCGGCGCGCCGGGTAGGGGATCTCGCCGAAGATCATATGGCGAACTCGACAACTACAATCTTCATGAAGCCAAGCTGTCGCCTTCAACCGCGGCGACACCTTCGTCTTCGGCTCCGGGTCCGCACCGCCGACGGTGCCGGGTCTTTCCGCCGCCGCCTCACCATGCCCCGAACCCGAAGACCGGCCTCGTGACGCTTCTCGAAGTAGTCACGGGCGATCTCGCCGAAAATTCGGCGCAATTTCGCTCTACAACCGACACGCGGACTTCTAGCTTGGATCCGACTCCAACTCGAACTCGGCATCACCGTGGGCCATCACATGCGAGCCGGCTATCGAGCCATCGTGTGCGGACTCCCCACTCCATGAGCACTTCCCATATGGCCTCTCGCATCGCTAGCAATGCCCACGCGAAGGCTCTTTCCGCACGCCGGGCCGGGAAAGAGATCGCCTCTCGGGGAAAACTCGGACTCCAACCCCATCTCCGGCTACTACTCGGACTCGTCCTATGAGTTCGACTTCGGAGCGGACCCGAACGAGCCCGAGTCCGAGACCTACACGATGGAGCAATCGTTATCGAGAACTCGCATCCGGCCCGGTTATAACATCTACACCCGCCGGCATATTCGTCTGCGGCTAGACCGCAAACCCGCAAACCCGATAGATGAGAACTCACGTTGCATCGCCTACCTCGACTCACCGCCATTCCAAGAGGGAACACCGCTAGCTCCAACCGAGGAGCACACTCCAACAGAGGTGGCAACCAGGTGACTCTAGCCTTGTCTCTCCCGATCGGCAAGTCTTCATTACTACCAACGAGACGCCGGGGCCCTCGGGGGCCGGTCCCTGACCGATATCTCGAGGATATCTCGGTGGACGAGTTGTCCGCCAACGCACCTGCCGACGAGACAGACGCCAACAGGGACGCTCGACGTGAATGCAACAGAAAGCGGAACGAATGGCGTCGACGTCTCCGCGAGTCCCTTCCCATTCGGAACCTCGCGGAAGCACTCGACCAAGTCGAGAGTCGGGTGCACACTACCCCAGAGCAATGCCTCATGTCTATCACTACGATAGCACGTCGGGCTCGGGGGATGCGTGTGGGAGAAGTCATCGCCAAGCTCGCGGAGGATGCCTACTTCACGCGAGTTGACAATAGGGTCACTCAATTGCCCCCCGTCGGGGAACCGCTAGCAAGACAACGAAGCCACAAGTCGCGGTGCGGACATCGGTCGCAATCGTACTCGAGGGGAGCTACGGCTAACCCCAACCATACCGGGCATCGGCCGGTGGACCCTCTCATGGCGGCAACAAGCACCGGCGGCAACCGTGAGATCATCCCTCACCGTAATCTTGGCGGCGGAGGCGGCGACGGCGGGAGCTCCAACCATGGGGGGGGCAGGAGAGCGGGGGCGGAGGCGACCGCGGCGGCCGAGGCCACGCGAACAGCCACGCCTCCGGCGCTTCACGTGGCGGCTTCGACACCCGCCAAAAAATCGAAGAACTACGACGCAAGAAGTCCTCCACGGCATGCGACAACGATGGCTTCCCGCCTTCTCTGCATGGCTTCGCAATCTACTTCTCCCGGAGAAATTCAAACCTGCGGGGATCACCAAGTACGACGCGAAGCGAGATCCGGTGCGGTGGCTCGGATGCTATGCCCTCTCCATCGAGAACGGCGGTGGCAATAACGACACAAAGTGCCTCTACTTCCCCTTCGTCCGGATCAAGCCCCGCTTACATGGCTCGAGTCACTCGAGAAGTACTCGATCGACAAGTGGGACCGGCTTAAGGAGCGAGTTCTCCGGCAACTTCGCGGGTGCTATGGGTCTCTCGGGTACTCGCATGGACCTGGCAATGGTTAAGCAGGAACAGGGTGAGACCCTTCGCAAGTACATGCGACGCTTCTTCGACAAGCACGCCACCATAGTCGACGTCTCCGACAAGGAGGTCATCGACCTCTTCCAAGACGGTCTCTATCACTGTCGCACCTTTGAAGACTTTGGTCGTCGCCGCCCGAGCTCCATCACCCACCTCAAGGACATGATCACCTCCTGGGCTGATGAAGAAGACAAGGCTAACGCCAAGTACGACGCCATCCTTGGCAAGAGCAAGCAGAACACGGGTGGCAACAGCAACAACAACGGGAACCAAGGCGGTCGCAGCAACAACTACTCGGGTCCCAACCGCAAGCGCAAGCCAGACAACACCGTCACGCATATCCGATTGCCCCGTGAAAGACAACTCGAAGAAGACCTCCGGCGGCTTCAAAGACTTGCTAAAAGAGAAGTGCCCATGGCATCCGGACGGCAACCACACCACCGAGCGGTGCTACCAACTCCGGCGAGCACTCAAGGACACTCCGAGCCACGACACCCTCACGATAAGAAAGGCAAGAAGAAGGCCGACGAGGGCAACGACGACTTCCGAGGACCCAACAAGACGGTGAACATCCTCTTCGGCGGACTACCCAACCGACAAGGCTCGGGAAAGCCACTCGACGAGAAGTCATGAGCATTGAACCGGCGGTTCCGACCCCTCTTCGGTGGTCGGAGGTACCCATTACCTTCTCCCGCGCGGATCAATGGATAAGCTTCTCGAACCGGGACGGTTCCTACTCGTCCCGAAGCCGGTGGTCATGGGCTCCAAACTCAACAAGGTCCTCATCAACAGTGGAAGCGAGGCTCAATGTCCTTTTCACCAAGACCTTGAAGAAGATGAAGCTCGACATCACCCACATGCTCACCAAGAGCACTTCTCCCTTCTACGGCATCGTCCCCGGGAACGCGGCTATCCCACTAGGCTCGGTGGTCTGCCGCGGTTACCTTCGGGGAGACAAGAGAAAACTACCGCACCGAGTACATTAAGTTTGAAGTCGCGGACTTCGAAACTTCCTACCATGCCATCCTCGGCAGACCGGCTATCGCCAAGTTCATGGCGGTACCCCACTACACGTACACGGTACTCAAGATGCCAAGTCCGGCCGGAGTACTCTCATTGCAAGGGGACTTGAAGATATTCTTCGACCGCGACACGAAGTTGTGGAACTCGCAACCATGAATCAAGTACCCAACGCAATGATGTAAATCTACGCTGTGTCCAAGAAGCTTGCCCCAAGTGAACTCGACATCCCGCAGAAGTCGGACAAAGCCAACAAGCCTCAACCAACCGAGAAGGTTCAAGTCAAGACAATTGACCTCGGGACGGCGACAGCGAAGAAGACCACCACTATCGGGGCGGGCCTCGACTCGAAATAGGAAGACGCGCTCATCGGCTTCCTTCGGGCTAACCGAGAGATCTTCGCGTGGAAACCGCCGACATGTCGGGGGTGCCCATGAATCCGATCGAGCATTCACTCAACGTCGATCCTAAAGCTACACCGAAGCGATAGCACCTCCGTCGCTTCGCCGACGACGGACGGGATGCCATCAAGAAGGAACTCACCAAACTACTCACGGCCGGCTTCATCGGAGAAGTCTTCCATCCCGAGTGGCTCGCCAACCCCTTCCTCGTCCGCAAGAAGAATTCGAACGAGTGGAGGATGTGCGTCGACTACACCGACCTCAACAAGCACCGCCCCAAGGACCCCTTTGGGTTGCCGCGGATAGACCAAGTCATTGACTCGACGGCGGGGCTGCGACATGCTCGCTTCCTCGACTACTACTCCGAGTACCACCAGATCGCAATCAAGAAAGAAGACCAGGAGAAGACCGCGTTCATCACCCCATTTGCGCGTACTGCTATACGACCATGTCCTTCGGGTTGAAGAACACCGACGCTACCTACCAGCGAGCTATCTAGGCCTGTTTCAAGAGGAAGCTCAACAAGAACGTCGAAGCCTATGTGGATGACGTGGTCGTCAAGACCAGAAACTCCGACACGCTCATCGCCGATCTTGAAGAGACTTTCGCATCCTTGCGAGAGTACTGTTGGAAGCTCAACCCGAACAAGTGCGTCTTCGGCGTACCGTCGGGCAAACCACCGAGCTTCATCATCGGCCACCGCGGCATCGAAGCCAATCCCGACAAGATCTCCGCCATCACCGGCATCAAAGCTCCCACGTGCATCAAAGACGTGCGTGAAGCTAACCGGATGCATGGCGACCCCGAACAGATTCATCTTGAAGCTTGGAGAACGGGAGCTCCCCTTCAAATTACTCAAACATCAACGAAGTTCGCGTGGACTCCGAGAGGCGGACCAAGCCCTTACTCGGCTCAAGGACTTCTTATCCAAGCCACCCGTCCTCACGGCTCCTCGCAAAAGGAGCGACATCGCTCTACCTCGCTTCGACTACTCACGTAGTCGATGCGCCATCGTCGTCGAGCGGCGGGAAGACGGCTACACCTACCTAGTCCGGCGACCGGTCTACTTCGTCGGCGAGGTCCTCGTCGAATCCAAGGCACGCTATCAACCCGTACATAAGCTACTGTACGCAGTTCTCATCACCTCGCGGAAGCTACGACACTATTTTCAGGAGTACTCGATCTCCGTCGTCACCGACTACCCGCTCGGCGACATCTTGCGGAACCAAGATGCTACTGGAAGGATCTCGAAGTGGGCAGTCAAACTCGGTGCCCTCAACATCGACTTCAAACCACGAACAGCCATCAAGTCGCAAGCACTAGTCGACTTCATGGCGGAGTGGCGGGAAAATCGGCTACCTACTCCAAGCGATTGCCCGGAGCACTGGGTGATGTACTTCGACGGCTCGCTCAAGCTTGAAGGCGCGGGGAGCGGGGGGTACTCCCGATTTCCCCAACGGCCGAACAACTCAAGTACGTTCTGAGATCTTTTGGAAGGTCTCAAACAACGAAGCCGAATACGAAGCCCTACTACACGGGCTCCTCCTCGCGGCTTCACTAGGCATCAAGCGGCTACTAGTCTACGGCGACTCCGCAGTGGTCATCAACCAAGTCAACAAATCCTGGGACCGCAACAAGGAGAACATGGACGCCTATTGCCTAGAAGTCCGCAAGCTCGAGAACAAGTTCTACGGTCTCGAGTTCCATCACGTCGTCCGCGACAACAATGTCGCAACGGACGTCCTGTCGAAGCTTGGTTCTACTCGTGCTCAAGTACCAGCGGGTGTCTTCATCCACGAGCTTCACGCGCCATCCATCCCGGAGCCGGCGCCACCGACCACTGATCCAGCACATCCCCCGACTAGCCAGGAGGTCATGATGATAGACGTGGACTGGAGGCAACCCTTCATCGACTACCTCCGCGAGCAGAAGGTTCCCTCGGACAACAACTTGGCCGAGCAACTCATCCGCCGTGCCAAGTCCTACGTCCTAGTCGGAGACAAGCTCTACGGGCGGTGGGCACATCTTCTAAGGTAGTCATGAAGTGCGTCCCCGGGAAGAAGGCAAGGGCATCTTGGAGGAGATCCACAAAGGCGTCTATGGCAACCACGCGTCCTCACGCACGCCGGTCGGCAAGACTTTCCGATGAGCTTTCTCCGGCCCACGGCTCTAGGTGATGCCGAAGAACTCATCGAAGGTGCCAAAGGTGCCAATACTTCGCCAAGCAACAACACGTCCCGGCCTACAAGCTAGTCACCATACCGCCAACCCGGCCATTTGCCCGCCGGGGGGCCCGACATGATTGGGCCTCTACCAATCGCGCGGGTGGATTCAACACGATACGGGTGGCCATCGACAAGTTCACCAAGTGGATCGAGGACAAGTCGGTCACATGCCCCAAAGCCGACGAGTACTCGACTTCTTGGATGAACTAGTGCATCGCTACGGACTACCCCACCGCATCATCACGGACACGGGCTCCAATTTCAACAATCACCGATTCCGGGGAGTACCGCGAGAACAAGCGGGATCGATGTCCGATATGTCTCGCGTTGCCCATCCTTGGGCCAATGGACAAGTCGAGCGCGCCAATGGAATGGTACTCGACGCTCTCAAGAAGCTATTGCACGATGTCGCTAACTCAAAAGGAGGCAAGTGGATCAAGGAACTACCCAATGCGCTGCGGGGGCTACGTACTCAACCCTCCAAGCCAACGGGACAATCGTCATACTTCTTGGTCTACGACCTCCGAAGCAATTCTCCCCGCCGATGTATTGTGGGATTCACCGGCGGTAGAGCAATACAACGAAGGCATATCCGAAGCTAGCGAGACGAGTTGACATCGACGGGCTCGAAGAAGCTCGCCGCGCCGCCCTCGTTCGGTCCGCAAGGTACCTTGAGGGTTTCGACGCTACCATGACGCAACGTCAAGGAACGTTCCTTCAACGTTGGTGATCTCGTCCTTCGCCGCATCCCGAACACGGAAGGACTACACAAGCTCGGCTCGCCACGGGAAGGTCCCTTCACGGTTGCAAAGGTGACCGAACCGGGCTCCTACCGCCTCCCGGACGCTTGAAGGTGAAGATGTCGGCAACTCGTCGAATATCGACCGGCCTTTGTCGATTCTACGCCTAGTCTCTCGACTACCCCGGGGGCCCAAGTCTACACGACTACTCCAAGACCCCTTCGCTATAAGCGGCCTCCGGTCCGAGCACTAGTCTCCGGATCGCTCTACTCCAAGATCCGGTGTTAACGGCTACTAACGGATCTTGGGGTCGCTCGAGTGACAAAGGACTCGCGGCGGTCTACTAAGAGACCATGTACTCCTAGATACGGACGTACGGCTACTAACGGATCTACTACCGTAAGCGGTTATATGCCCTAGCACCACTTAGCCGTAGGCGGCCTCCGGTCCCGGTGACTACTCTTGTAAAATGACCATGGCCATCCGGGTGTATTTCTCTCGGTAATAAAGTTTGATTATCTATCAACCGACTTCTTCGTGTTTCCCTCAATGGGTCTGCGGCGAGGAGCACTACTCGCGACAACTCCACAATGAGAACTCCGTATACACATCTTGCGACAATGAGTACTCGAAGCTTTCTCATTCATAACTAAACAAGTTCGGTACAACTTTGTTTATACAATTACTGCTACAAGCTAACCCTACAAGACTACTAAAGGTTCAGCTTTTCGGCCGACGTGCTCGGCAATTGGCGCCATCTCGCTCCGGGAGCTCCGCGTCGCTCATCGGTGTAGTTGGCGGCTAGTCCATCCGTGACCACATCCACCGGAGCCTTCGTGAAGTATGACTTCATGTACGCCAAGATTTGATTGGGGATCGACTTCGCCAAATGCTTGACGCACGTCGCTAGTCGAGTGGGAGCTTCTCTCGGCCCGGTCCACCAATGGAGCTATCTTTGGCCCGCCCGGATGAGGCACCGGTAGCCTCGCAATGGGAAGTGCGGCTTTCTCAAGTTCTTTCAGCCGGGCTCGCAACTTCTCGCAATCTTCGTTCAACTTCGCGAGGGGATTTGTAGCAATTGATGAGGTCACGATCCGAGGCAATTCGAAGCTCCATGTGCTTATCGCACTCGTAAGCCCATTGCTTATAGTCATATTCAAGTACCTCACGGGCCTCCTTCTCCCGGTAGAAGAGGTTCTTCATGTCGACCTCTCGAAGCCTTCGGTTGCTCGACCCGGGTCTCAAGCTCGCAATCAACGAGGCGGGGTTAGACCACCGCAAGACATCTCTAATGGGTACTCGACAAGACAACATCGTACCTTTGTTTTTGTTGCGGAGCGACTTGTTCTTCCGCACCGCCTCATCGCTCTTCGCCCGCATGTCCCGGACTTCGTTATGATGCGGGCGAAGGCGCCGTCAAGCTTCGACCGGAGCATGGCGGAGTGCTTCGGGCCTTTGCGAGTTGTTCCTCCAAGGCCTCCGCCCGAGCACCGTATCGCCGTATCCCTAGAGCATGTCGGATTTTTGTCGGGATCTCTCCACGACATCCTGCGAGGAGATAACAACTTTTACTTGGGTACTCGGCATCTATGGCATATTGACTACTCAAGGGTACCGACAACTTACCTTCATCCACCGCTCGCCCGGCGCATTGCCTCCAAGTGACGCGCCACGGCCGCCGGATCGACGAGGTCGTCCGCCGGAGTTCAATCCCACCACGACTACTCGTGGCGGCTCCGTACATCGGTGCCGAACGGATCGGCTCCACATCTTGAATTTTTGGTCGGCGGACGACTACTTCTAGGTCCGACTGCGGCGCACATCGTCGCGCTCCTCTCCGGCCATCGCGGGGGCTCCTCCGCCGGCTACCTCCACCGGCTCGGGGCTACTCCGCCGGCTCGGGGCGGCTCCGGCGGCTCCTTGGGTCTCCGGCGCCAAGGCTTTAACGAGCACCGCCTCGGGGATGGTACTTCCCTCGGCCTTGGCCCCCGTCAACGAAGACATTCGGATTAGTCTCCCTCGGCGAGCCACAACTACTCCTTGAGGACGATTGCGTTCGTGTAGTGTACTCACCTTCTACTATGCGGCCTCCCGGCGGCCTAGCCTCTACGGCCGGCGCCACGGTCTCCGCTTGGGGGGCGGGAGTGGACTCCTCAGTGGCTGTCGTGGAACACCTCTTCAGCCACTGCCGCGATGGGTTCATCCCCCTCCCAGCACAAGTCCGTGGATTTCCGCATAGTACACAACCGGTTGTCAACCAAGTACGACTACCAAACTACATGTACTACTCGGGAAAGATTTTCACTTACGAGCTCGACCGGGACCTCGTCACGGTTGGGGCGCCAAGTGTCACACCCTGAAATTTCCAATTTCAGGATGTGAATAGAAAGAATAATTAAATAACAATTTTCTCATAATTTTAAAATTTTTCCAACATTTATTTTTCTTTACAGGAAATATAGTATAGGAAAAATCCTTGTTTGATTTTTCTAAATTAAATAAAAGTTATGTGTGTTGCATACATGCCGATGCATCTAGCGGTTCTTGAGTGCAAAAGGTTTCAAAAAGTGCGTTTAGGTGTCTTGTCCAAACTCTTCCGAGAATTTTCCCGATTTTTTTGGAATTTATTCTCATTTTCCCTGAGCTATTTCTATTTATTAGAAGGCTCTAAAATCTTTTTCATGAGCTCCAAATACTTTATTTGGATTGATCATGTTCCAATCTGTCTCTGGGAATTTTCCTAGAATTTTTGGGATTTTCAGAATATTTTTCGTGGCTTTTATGAATTACCTAGCTATTTCTAGATAATTCTCTTCCCGAAAATAAATTCTAAATATAAAAAGAAATTTATTTCCTTTTTCATTTTCTTTCTCCCTTTCCGGCCCAGTCAAACTTTTAGCCCAACTCATGGAAGTCTGGTGGACCTCCCTAAGGTTCTTCCTTTTGTTTGCTCAATCCCACTCGTTTTCCCTTGGCCCAGCTCGGCCCAACTCTTGTTTTCCGCCCAACCCGCTCCAAACCCTATCGCTCGGCCCGCCGAGAGCCCATCCGGCCATGGCGTGCACCGCCGGGACTCGCCGGAGTCCGGCGCTTCCACTCCCGGGTGTTCGTGCCGTAGCCGCCCCGAACTCCGGCACCGCGTCCCCTTTTAAGCCGCCTACGCGCTCCGGCCCGCCGCCTCCCCGTGCTTTCCTTGCCGCGCGCCACGCCGCCGCATGCCGACGCCATGGAGCCAAGCTCGCCGCCGGTTCGTCCCTCGATTCGCCGGCATGGGAGCACCGCCGGAGCAACCGACGCCGCCCCGAGCTCCGCGAGGCCGCCCGCACCGCCTCCGCCACTTGCCGTCACGGGCGACAACCGAGCGCCGTCCCCGCCTGGAGACCGAGCCGCCGGCCGGCCAAGCTTCGCCCTCTTCGAAAACCGGCGCCTCCCACCGACCTCCACCGCCGTGAGCCCTCCTTCACGATCCCCTCCCTCTCCTCGCATCCCGAACCACCCACTCGAGACCCCCGAGCCCAGGACGCCGGCGCCGTCGTTGGCCAGAGCCAGCGGGAGCCCCCGCCCCTTCCCCGTTGAATGCAAGGAAGAAGATAAAGGCAACTTTGCATATAACCCCCTGAGTTCTCCCGAATCTTCTAGATCTCATCCGTGTCTTGCAAATCTTGCTGAAAACCCCCCTAGATCTATTAGATACCCTAGGTCCGGTCCACTCTGCAGCTTCTGCGCAAATGTCCTCGAGTTTGTATACATAATTATGTATATGCCCTGAGTTTTCGCAGAAAAGTCCCTGGAAGTTTCCAATCTTCACATCTAGGTCCCTAGATCTTTAAAGAGCCATATCTTTCCCGTTTTAACTCCGATTTCATCCGTACAAGTTGTGTTAGGTTCATAATAATGTAAAGCACGCGTTAGTGGTGTGTTTTCATCATGTTTTGCTTTCTGAAAATAAAACTAATATTAATTTTGATTAATGACTAATTATGCATGCCTTTTATAAATAAAAGCAATATAGATCTATACATCATTTTCCATAAGCAAATTTAATTTGATTAATGTTTCTATCACATGTTTTTGTACATAAAAGTTAATTAGATCTTTACCTCGTTTTCGTAAACCAAATGTTAATTTGTTTAATAGTTAATTTATCTTTTCTAATTAAAACTTGATTAGGCTTTTACATCGGCTTTTATAATGAATGTTAATATGATTAATGCCAACACCCTAATGTTTTTAATAATAATATGATCCACTTGAATTACAAAGTTCCGTTTAGATTGTTCATATAGTTCAGTTTTTCCAGATTAAATATTTAATTGATTAATTCATATATGAATCTTTATAAATAAAACTTGACTAGTTCTTTACACCGGTTTTGCAAATAAAGTTTAATTTACTTTAATTCCAACATGGGGTATTTTATTTATGAAATATCCTTGCATATATTTTGTTAATTAAAATAAACCTAGCTCATAATCTTGTTCTATCATAAATGCAAATCATTCGTTAGACGTTGAGGACCGGGAGCGTCCGGGGTCGATGGATGACCGCTCCTCAGTGATGAGTGATTGACAACGGGTGTTGGACTGACTCTTGGCTTAGTGCGCAGGTGTAGGCTGCGGCCTAGTTCGTGTTGTTGCAGGTGAAGAACGGGCGCGAAAGGTCTTCAGCCTTGAGGGGCCTCCGGGAGATGGAGAGACAAGTAGGCTCGGTTCGAGGGACCCGGTGGACAGCGGGACTGGGTGTGGGCCACATGGTGGCGACACGAGCAAGACGAAGTCATGGACAATCGAGCCGGTGCACGGTGGCGGTCAAGTCAAGTGGTTTGGCGGGGAGGCCGGGACCGAGCACGCGGGGTTTGGTGGTTTGCCCACAAAACCATCGGCGGACGGTTTCTTGGTTTGGGCCTCAAAACCAAGTCCGAGGGCCCAACACGACGGAGACGGGATCCGGGCGTGTCGGGAAGCTTCGAGGCGGAGGACACGCGGCGGGATCGCATGGCTTGCGTCGGGAGGACGCGGGGTGCGGCAAAGGCGTGGCCGTCCGATGGCAAGACCCACAAACATTACCTAAATGCCCCTACGTGGGTTGTATCGCCAGTAGTTAAGTTAGGGGTAGTCGAGTCATTTACCACTGCGGCGGGACTCGATATATACGCCATGAGTGTGTGTGGATGGCTCCCCTCTCGCGCGACTTAGGGTTTCATTTCCTCCCTCCCATTTCCCATTTTCGTAGCTATTTTTCTTCCATTTTCTCTAGGCTAGCATGAGAGCTTCATGAGAGATTTGTTGAGAGGGATGGATGCTAGGGCGGCATGCTAGACCTTGTGAATCTTTCCTGGTTTGTATAGAAGATTCGGAGTTGTGTTACTCGTGGTCTTTTGTGCTTGTCTTCGTGCCTTTGTTCTCGGTTCGATTCCGCGGATTTGAGTGGGTTTCTCCCCGAATTTCTTTGAGGAAAACATGGATAGATGTCTCATGCATCTTTGTGATTGATCTTGTGCCCTCAAACGCCGAGAAACCACTTGGATTCGTAGTTTTTCGTTCGGTGCTCTAGTTTTTGGTGGTGCTCAAAGAATTCGCGATTCCCGGTGTTTTAGGGAGTTAGGAGGCAAGATTTTTGGGCTATAGCATCCTTGTGTGATGCTTTTCAATTCCCCAAACCCTTGTCTCCATAGCTTCAACCGTTTGGGAAATCCGATGATGATTTGGGGGGAGTTGACTTTCGGGGTCGGGCATTTTTCGCTCGTCCGCACACGGCGGACGTCCGCGAGGTGCGGCGGATGGTCCGCGCGGCTAGGGTTCGTCGCGTGTTCGTCGTGTTCTTGCGCGTCCTTGCTTTCGATCCGGTTTGTCTTTAGGTTTTTGTTGCGGCCGGTTTGCGGACGGTCCGAGCTTGAGTAGCGGACGGTCCGCGGGTGGCGCGGACGGTCCCGCCCGGCCTCGGGCGACGGTCCGTTTTTCTCGGGTCGCTTCGGTGGTTCTGTGTGCTTTAACGGACGGTCCGCGGCGTAGGGCCGGACGGTCCGCGGTGTTGGCGCGGACGGTCCACGGCTTCGGGTCGGACGGTCCGCGAGGCTCGCGCGGCCGGTCCGCCCCTCTGGCCGGGACGGTCCGCCAGAGCCTGTGTGCTTTGCTTCTTGGTTCGATTCCTCCCTCCCTTTCTAGTGCTTCCGCGTGTGCTTCTAGGAATCGTTCCTAAGGCTAGAGGTTGATCCATAACCTCGTGGTCTTGGCGATTGGTGCGTGATTCGATCCATCGCTTGTGTGTGACCGGGATTTGACTAGGGCATAGGCCGGGTTCTTTGGGAAGAATTTTTACCGGCTCCTATTCACTCCCCCCCTCTCTAGTCGCCATCCGATCCTTCGGACGTTCGGTGTCGGCTTTATCTTAGTACCTCTTTTGATCAAGTTTATCGAAGCTCTAAATCTTTCTAGTGTTAGCCCAAGCCGAACCGTGTGCATCTAATCAAGCCTTAGAGTTTCGTTTAGCTTAGTAGCTTTATCTGTGTGAGTAGTTTGCTTTGCTCATTTGCTCGTAAAGTAATCTTATCACTCTTGTCTCATGTTTATCCTATAATCTTATTTATCGGCATCTAGCTAGTTGATGTCTAGTCCATCTCAGTTTGGTTCTCTTTTTGAATCAGCTGTGTTCTTGTACCTAATCTATCGTAGCTATCTTTCTTTAAAGTTTACCCTGTTATTTGTTTCACCTGTCAGATCAGTTCACCCTTGGTTAGTGTGTCAGCTGTTCATCCGAGTTCTCTTTGTAGACTAGTTTTCCTAAACCCACCTTAAGGTTTTCTTGTGTGTTGATAGTTCGTTTGCGCCGTTCTAGTTCGTTTCACAGTAACTTGTACGTTAGCATGTGTATCACCTGTTACTTGTTTTAATACTAAAGATGCATGTTAATCTTGAGTAATTCTTATTCCAATGCTGTTATAAATAAAAAGTGATTAGGTTCTAATCCGATTTTCTTTAATCATGATGTAATTGGTTAATCCCTATTCCTAACTAGTTTTTCTAAATAAAAGATGTTAGATATAAACATCGGTTTCCATAATAAAGTTAATGTGCCTAATGACATCATAAACGCCTTTTCAATATTAAATATGTTTAGTTGAACACGTGACATAAAGTAACTCGTTTAGATATCTTATACTTGCTTTATCATTCTAAAGTAATTGTTAATTTGACATAATTTCTACTCGAATGTTATAAATAAAATATGATTAGGTTTATCGCGATTTCTTTAATTAAATGTAACTTGTTTGATGGTAATATAGAGTATTTCTCTGAAGTATTCTTTCACATGATTTCTTAATTAAAATATGCCAAGCGTAGGTTCTTGTTGTTTAATAATGATCTCACGATAGTTTTGAGCTTAGTTCTCGTTTTCGGCGTTTCTTGCACTTGCGTAACCAATAGAATTGAGCTTTATCTTAGTGTGATCTTTCCGGTCCTTGCTCAATCTTCCGCGACCATCTCTTCAAAGTTAACCAATCCTTTCCCTTCCAAGCACACTTTGTGTTCTTTAGTGATCCATCCGATCGAGCCCGTCCTTTAGTGTGTTCTTTTAAAGTTTCCTTTTTGATTAGTGCATTGTTCTTAGTTATGCTTGTTTGTTTGCTTTGTATGCTTGTGCCCGATGATTGATGCGAGTAGAAGGAACGTTGTTTGAGAGCTTTGAAGAGAATGAAGATGAAGATATTTTGAGCAACCGCACTTTGGTTAAAGGCAAGTGTGTCCTTGATCTTTTGTCCTAATAACTTTATTAATCACTGTTGCATTGCTTTGCATTAATTTTGATGGGTTCCTATTAAGGATGACTAGCCTCATTTGACTGTTATCTTGAACCCGGTTTTAATTAATTTTGATGGTAGATATTGCTTAGTGTGTTCAACTGGGTTGGTAATAATCAACATGGTTATCATTGTATGCTCTATGTTCTTTTATGATAATTTTAATACAAGATCACGGTGCATTAATTAGAACATGGAGAACCACCCGAGAAAACAAGACAACCACAAGAACTAATTGGCAATGGTCTTGGCTGAATAATTAGGAACTTTAGCTTGGGGTGATCTTACTCGATAAGGACAAGGGATCGGCGGTAGCGAGGGGTATGGACTCGCTCTAGCAGGGGGTTGGGTGAGTTATTCTTTTTATGGTGGGGTATCGACTCGCTAGGGGACTTTATACCTTGCTAAGCGATCCGGACCTTGTGGGTCACTACTTGTTGGAGAACCTTTGTAAAGGCCATGTAGCATCCCTATGCAACCACACCTCGGTAGTGTGGTATGGTGCTTGGCCGGCATCGCATGGTTGGGTTCAAAGTTCTTCCGAGCTTTTACGCCGCTTGTGGTGAAAGTGTACAACCTCTCGCAGTGTTAAACTAATCGATTAGACGTGCTCACGGTCAAGAGCGGCCTGGACCCTCACATGATAATTGAACTTGAAGATGGACTTAAATTGTGATATGAGTTATGGTTATGTTTGCCATATGCTTATGGCGTATCTCTTATCTTTATGCTTAATTGTGGGTTGGTATATACTTATACCCTATTAGTAATCGAGTGCTAATAAAATTTGATTAACTAAAATGCTAAATGCTTATAGCCAGTCCACTATAAAGCCTTTGCATTCATTCTTTTCCCACACTTGCTGAGTACGACAAGTGCTCACCCTTGCTATAAACAATGTTGCTCAGAAGGAGGAAGCTACTTTGAAGTCTTGTGAAGATGTTGTTGGTTCTAGGCGTACGCAACCCCCAGTCGACTGCTTGTGGAGTTTGGTGCCTTCGTTTCCAGGATTAAGCGTAAACTCTGATAATCTCCCTTTTTCTTACGTGATATTGATTCTGTTATTCACTTATGTCAACTATATGCATGAAACTTGATCCTGGCATGCATATAGGTTTGCACTTGGTTTTCTTTGGAAAAACGAGGTGTAACACCAAGTATGTTCGCGATGTTGACAAGGCCGCCTTCAAGCAGTACCTCCTCTTCAGCCCCGAGCCGCCGGCTCTTCGACAGCGGCAGTTGCGGCCGGTTCGGTCCTTTCCTTAGCAACCGGCGCCGCGGCATGGCCACGGCATAGCGGGGGCCGGGCCGCGACTTCTCTCGGCCGGCTCCCCCACGGCTTCCCGGGGTCGCCTTCGTCCCCCGTTCTACGGGGTCGGAAGGCGGAATCTCCTGCAAGCAACAGAATTTTGTTGTCAGCATACACAACATCGAGAAATAAGTACTCGATTACCCTACTTAAGGAGCTTACCTCTTGGGATGTGGTCTCAATGACCTTGGGCTTCTTGGCCACGCTCTTGCGTGCCATGTTGCGCGGCCTCCTCGGCGGCGCAGGCAAACTAGCCTCCAAACTAGTTGGAGGATCTTGGACGAGAGGGACGTTGGGCAGTCCAGGGCGGCTGAATCTCGACCACAGCTGGAACCGCTCTTGAAGCGTTTACTCGTCATCTTCATCCGATGAGTCTTCGACGACTACAGTGTCATCTCCTTCGCCGACTTTGCGGCGGTCTTTGGCTTTGCCCTTCCCCTCCTCTGGGATTTCGACAAGTCGAGGAGGCGAGGCCGGCTCGGAGACAAACTTCACTATGTCATCCGGCAAGAAGCACATTGGATGAGCACAACTACTACTACATAATCGGTACTCGACACCGAGTACGACTACCGACCTCGTTCGGTGGGCGCGCGGTGATGTACTCCGGGACCGGACAGGGTGTGTACGCTAGCATGTACTTAAAGATCCCCGCCCCGACTCGTCAATGATGTCGTCGTCGTCAATCTCGCCGCCGGGCATCCGCGACGAGTCACCCTCGTCGGTGTATCGGTAGCCGAGGATGTCGTGAGCCATCGGCCGGCCGCACCCTCCTCTTCATAAAGCTGAAGGCCACATGCTTGGCCCTCAGCCCGGCTTCCCTCAAAGCCTTGATCTTCGCCAGCAGTTCGGGTAGCTGGATACCCTCCTGCATCGTCGGCTCGGTGTTCCACCAGGGCCGGTGCTTTGGCTGCTTCCCGCTGGGCTTCGGCAGCTCCGGGTGGTGGTTGGTGACGTAGAACCACTTCGACTTCCAATCCTGGTTGGAGTCGATCAACTTGTATGCCGTGTGCGCTCGCGGCATCCTCGCGCATCCGGATGCCGGCTCCTCCGACTACTCGGGGGTCGTTGGCGCTCGGGCCGGGGCTTCACGCGGAATAATTTCCGAGAAGAGTACCTAGTGGGGTTCGATCCCCAAGAAAGCTTCGCGAGAAATGGATGAAGACGGAGGTGTGGAAGATACCATTGGGGTTGAGATTGAGGTATTCAATACCGTAGTACTCCAAGAGCCCCTTGAAGAAGTTGTTCGCCGGGAGAGCCAACCGAGTGCTCCACGAACCGCGTGAACATCGGGATCTCATCCGGATTTTTCTCCATCGGGTACGGATCTCCCGCGGCGGCGCGCCACATGTGGACCTCCTTCTCCCGAAGAAATCCTCTCGTTGAGCGGCGCCAACGGGTCCCCGGTCTTGGCCATTGACTTCTTCCATTCCTTGTTGGGATTTGGACGCGGGGGAGACACCGGCGGCATTGACCCCGCGGCGGATCTAGTGGCTTCCTCCCGGGATATCTTCTTCCCTCTCGGTGGTCTTCATGCTCTTGGATGGCGAGGGCTTCATTCTCCAAGTGCATCGGGTTTTCACCGCATTCGCTCGGGGGCTGCGGTGGTGGCTATCCGCGGCGACGCGCCTGGATCTACGATCTACACTGAGGTGGCAGTGTGCACTCGCGACGGATTCTAGGCGAGATTTGCTCCGAATGGCTGCAAGTGTGTGGGGTGAAAAACCCTAAGGGTTTTGGCTTCTATTTATAAGTCAACAGGCGGCTCCTCAACGGCCGGACGGATATGTTTCAACACGGCTGACTCAGCGGCAGCGCCTGACCCTTCAACTTCCAGTAGTCGATGCGCCTTATCTCGGGGGCTCGGCTACATCTAATCAATTCCTTGGGTAGCGACAAGATTCAAGAGCAACTTAGGACACATTCTAAAAACAAGATGACCCTTCAATTCGAGATAAAGTACTCGACTCAAGGCTCGGGGGCTCCGTGCCACGTGTCCTTCAGTTTTTTCTCTGGATTTTGCGGGATAATCTTGCCGAACTCGGATTGACCCTCGGCCCGAGTCTACGACTCAACCTAAGGCTCGGGGCTACTCCATATGGAGTGCGATTTTGCAATCGCACTTCCATATAAACTTCGGCTTCAAGACAACTCGGGTATTGTTGAAGACCTTCGAGAGCGAGAACTCGAGGACGCTTGGAGACTACTCGAGAAGACTTCGAGATTACTCAAGGATCAGCTGGAGTACCTTCCAACCTCGGGATGCTTCAAGTATTCTTGAGGACTTTCGACTTGTAGTACTCGGGGACGCTTCAGGACTACTCGTCAAGGCCGTCGAGACTACTCAAAGCTATCCTGCTCGACTACAAAGTACTCGGGGGCTTGTCGTATGGACCTCCCTGGGCCCACTGCCTCGGTGGGTACCAGGACCGACTACTCGGTGGGCCCCTGGGACTACCCGACTTGTGCCGCACGGTACCTGATGGCGTGAGGCGCAAGGACTATGGTGGAGGAGGAGTACTCAGATAGGAAGCTATACATACCATGTACTGTGTAGAGGACCCCTAGACGTACACGACTAGTACTCTCTCCCTAAACCGACCTGTAACCCTGCCTCCCGGACTATATAAGGCGAGGCAGGGACCCTTCTCTCTCATTACGCATCATCTTGTAATCACATCAAATCAATCCGAGCTACGCAGCATACGAGACGTGGGGTATTACACATCTCGCGGCCCGAACCCTCGTCTAAATTGTGTGCCATGTGTCTCTTCCTTCGAGTTACCGATCTCGGAGAGGCCACATTCATCTACCTCCGGTACTCCCCTTGGTAGGTTGCCGGTCTAAAACACCGACAGATAGCAACATAGTATGAGCTAGCGAGGAAGAGGTTCAAACTCGGCCAAGAGGGTTGATGATAGTCCGTCTTGACAATGGTGAAGAAGATCTTCTAATTCATACTTGTGAGTAGCAAAAAGGTCGACAACCTCGACGGGGGTGGGCTCGGACGATGCAAACGGAGATTGATGCATCATTTCCTCGAGTGGGTTTTGCTTGGGAAGAGGCTTCGCCATAGGATGTTCTAAACAAGAGGTAGGGATGGAGAAAGTGGCTTCCCTAAGCTTATCATCCAAGCTCCCTAAGGATGTGTCAAGCAGTTTTTCTAGTGGGTAGCTTGGGAGAAGATCAAGATCGAGGATATCTTAGATGTGAAAGTCCAAAAACTAATCTCAATCTTGGCTATTATGAGTGGTATGGCACTTGCGACGCCTCGACGTTCAAGAACATGTCTAGAAGGACAGCTCTTGAGGAGCATATTGGATGGTCCTAGTAGGACATTGCCCAAAAAGTTTCTGCTAGGTGCCATGGCATGATGTTAACCTCCATAATGGGGTTATAATGGGCCTCTATAGCAATCCCTCTAATAGAACAAGGAACGATCATAGAATGTGAACTATTCCAAATTGCTTCGAAAAAAAATATCACTCCATCTAACTATTCCTCCTTCATGACCTCCTCAAGAGATGAATTGTTAGGATGATCAGGAGGTAAATGAGGTACCATAGGTCTAGGGGAAGGTTCTGTCCAAGGATTTATGAAATGATCTGCATGGACAGAACCAGACTCCGTAGACTTTCCATCTGAGTACCCCTAAGACTTGGCAAGAAGTTTTTCTAATGGAAAACCTAGGAGAAGATCAAAATAGATGATGTCGTAGATGTGGAAATCTAATCATACCTCTATTTTGTCTATGATGATCGACACATCACATTAGCACAGCTTGACATTAATTCGTTGTAGTGGGTTGTGCAGTTTGTCTTTTTGTTCTTTCAGGATCGCGTCTATAACATTGAGACTTCGCTGTCTGTTGCATTTCTAGAACTTTCATCTGGTCATCCCCTCAGATATACGTGCTCACGTGAGCACGCTAACACCGTACAACGGGTTCTTCACCTGCTGTCTCTTGTGTGAGAGCACGAGACACATCGTCGTCCGATGAGACGACGGCCTCGCCCGGTCTGCTGCTTTCAAGGGAGGTTTTTGCAATATTCTCGTCACACTCACACAGCCGGCTCCTAAAGATGGGTTGTACATACCCTAATATGGCCGAGGTGGCAGCGCCACGTGGACTGGCGGGATCGCTGGACACCAGTTGGCGCTGGTGTTCGGCGCACACAACAGGAAACGCGTGCTTTGCCAACGGTGCTAAGCTGTTGGCGAAGACTCCAACCCTGTTGGCGAAGGCTTTCCCAACAGGGGTTTCCGAGTTCTGTTGGGAAAGAACCGTTGGCGTTTTAAGTGATGGAAAAGAGCTTTTCGCCAACAAGAACGCGGGCCCTGTTGGGAAAGCTTCGCCAACAGCCATGTGTGCCGGTGGCGAAGAGGGAACGCTGTCGGCTCGGATGCCGTTACCTTCGCCAACAGGGAAGCGACGGCTGTTGGCAAAGGGAACAGCAGCTTTGCCAACAGCTTGGTTTGCCAACAGCATCGGTCGAAGCTGTTGGCAAAGCTGGGCGCGTGCTTTAGGGGAAGCCCATCTTTGCCAACAGCCTGGCCCAAAGCTGTTGGCAAAGCTGGCAAGGCTGGTGAGGAAATCCCAGCTTTGCCAACAGCTTTGGCCCATGCTGTTGGCAAAGTTGGGAATCCCCCCCTTTTTTGCTCTTTTCTAGCATTTAATTCACACATCAAATCCACACATCAGCATATGAACCAGAATACCACATAGCATATGAACCACATTTCGGCATCGGTTTCGATCTCAACATGAATCCACACATCAAATCCTTCGATACATGTCCATAATACACATAAAGTCATGATACATGTCCATAATACACATAAAGTCACGAAACCAAGGTGTGTGAAACGAGTGCAATATTACAAAAAAAATAGGGATGTGTTCAGGAATGATGCAATGGACAAGCTCTACTGGGAGCCCTTGAAGTTCTGTATCCAATAATTTCGGATTTTGGGTGAGAGAGAAGGGTGCTATGAAACATCAGCAATATTAAAAGCAGTGAATTTAGCTGCTCAATGCTGGCAGAGGCCGGCCATTTGGCAAGCTGACCTTGGGGTCCCGCAGCTCATCAAAGAACGGATGGGCACAAGCATCAACCTACCTGAAAGTATGATTAATATGTTTAATCAGAAAGTACCCAAGTTTCAAAGCTCTCTTAATTTTTAAAAAATAGCAAGGCCACTGACTCATGTTCATAATAATATGCAAGTGATAGTGCAAAGATACTACTGCTTCAGATAACAATTGGCACATGTCGAAATAACTTGTTTAGCCAAAGGGAAATGTAAAGCTTAGCATAAATTGACCGTACTAATGTAACTTTACTAATTGGTATACATAATCCGACGGCAGATACGTACCTTTATTATTTGCACCGGCCGATCAATGCCACTTTCACCAGGAAACAAAGACTGATATTTGGTGGCAAAATAAACATAAACAAAATTCTCAGTGGCTACAAGAAAGAATATCTCAATTAACAGTAAGCTGAAGCAACAATAACAGAAAATTGATGAGGCTGAAAAAATATTTCAGTATCAGTGATGCACATAACTCTATCCGGAATTTTTTCATTAATATAAGCAACTCTATCTGGATGAGGCTTATACTTTTTTTAAGATTCCAGAAGCATCCCCATAAAGATACCAACTACACTTGATTCCCGACCAATGCAATGTACTCTTTTTGCATCACAAAGTCACTAGTGTGACAACTCCATAAAACCAAGTTCATTTGATTGTTCATTAAGAAAAAGTGGAGCTTGTTTTCAGTATATAATTCAACAATGGATAGACTAAACATGAAAATAAATTTGCAGTACACTCCAAATGAACAACACAAGTGCACATTCAGCTATAAGAGCTATAGAATATAGAACTTTTGCTACCTTTCAGAAAGTACATTCTAGGATAGTCATAAATTTTCCAAGGAACCGCAATATGTTCCTTTGGACAATAAACAAAGCAAGACAAACAATAATCTAATGCTTGGTAATATATAAGGAAATAGTTAACCTTTCTTTGACCTCCCATTCCGACTGCGGACTGCCTAGTAACATTTCATTTGGACCTCGCACATATGTGTGCAAAGTGGCACTCGCCAAGGATATACATGATAGCATCCCCATCGATCGACAGTTCTCAAAATCATGTATGCTTTGAATCTGAAGAGAAACAGTTACCTGCAGTGTTGTGGCGGCCAACAAGGTTCCCAACAGTTCCAAAAATACACTATTTCCTTATTTTAACACCACTAATGACCCATGGAAAGAAGCAAATAAGCCATTAATAGATAACCGATACCTAAAGAATTATGCTATTCTGCATCGGGATAATAAAATAAAACAATCATACCTACATTATAAGACAACTTTTTATGCACTAATACTCATATAAGGAACATGATAATTTTTTTAGCAAGTCTACCAAGCATTATTTTTAACTTGATCTCATGCTCAACAGTTTCAGTAAATCCTTATTTTTATAATTCAAACATTGAAGCAATGGATGAGACCGTGAGGACAAGTGCAAGGTGCTAATTGGGGTAGTAAACTGATCGACAAAATTTGCTAGAGTGCATGACAGATTAAATGAGATCGACACAGGATGATTGATGATGATAATGGTGTAGAAACCTTAACCGGGACAGATCGAAAACTGACCTTAAAGTCCATGCCCATGATTTCTAGGATATTCACTGGATTCATCACATACACTTTCTCACGGATACCGAGCCATGGTTTAAGTGTCTTCGGTTCCATAAATTGATCATTAATCTACAAGCAAGAGGATAATTTGCTTAATATCAATGAACTAGCAGAAACTAGGCTCCTCATCTCAATTAGAGTTTACCCGATTGCGCGAGATGAGTTCCTACTTTTCCCGGAAGAGATGTAACCAAAAGAGAATGCGGAAAAGCAATAGCTTCGGGGCGGAACTTCTTTGATTCTTTAGTAGCCTACGGATGTAAAATTTGTAGAGAAAATTATTTGCTATTGTCAAAGAAAAAGTATGGAAAACTTGACCATACATATGTTAATACAACAAAGCCATTAGAAGTGATCGATCACTTCGGGACTAGTTTCGATCCCGCTTGGAGTATGAAAAGGAGATTCGACTACAACTTCCAAGTTCAATTAATATTCATTCAATTGGGTAAAAATATCTTGGAAGGACTCCTAACGAGATAATCTTTAGCATTCCGGACAAGAAATTAAAAACCAAGTTAAAGAGCATACCGAAGCACCATGGAACACAAGAAAGATCCAACAACAACATCTCGGCCGGATTGGATAGGGCATCGCATCGGATATTCGCACAAGGGAGTAGGGTCGGCCGGCCGGGAGCCGCCGGGGAGGAGGGCGGGCGGCCGGGGGAGCCGCGCGCGCGCGCGGGGCGGGCGCGGGCGGCGCGCGCGCGCGCGCGCGGAGAGGGGTGACGGGGCGGGGGAGGGCGCGAGGGCGGCGGCGCGGGGCGGGGCGGGGCGGCACGGGCCGGGGCCGGATCCGCCGGCGAGGCGCGGGGTGGCGGCGCGCGCGGCCGGCGGGGGGGGGGGCGGGCGGGGCGGGGCCGGCGGGCGGCGGGGGCGGGCGGGGCCGGCGGGCGGGGCGGGCCGGCGGGCGGGGGCGGGGTGGGGGCGGGGCGATGCGGGGGTGGGGGCGATGCGGGGGGGGGCGGCGGACCGGAACCGCGGCGGCGGCGGCACGCGGGGTGGGCGGCAGCGCGCGGCTTGGAAGGAGAGGGCGGGGTTGGGCGGGTCCGGTGGGGGAGGGAGGGGGTCGCTTTGTTTTAGGGTTAAAGTTCTTTGCCAACAGCCTATAGGTGCGGCTGTTGGCAAAGCCTTTTTTTATTTTCTTACGCGTCATCCTTCGCCAACGACCGCGGTATTAAAGCTGTTGGTGAAGACACTTTGCCAACAGCATAACAAGGTTGTTGGGAAAGAATTTTTGCATTTTTGTTTTTTTCCTTTCAACTTTTTTGTGGGTCCTTCCTACTATAACTACATCTCAACTTCAAAACATGGGAATGTTTTGAGCTATTTAACTATATTTCGTTAATTATTTTTGTTCACTTGAATTTTCCGGCATAATTCAAATTTGAACTGCAGGTGCGTGAAATAATAAAACTTAGGCGTTCGAAAAATGATATTCATGTCGGGGAGTGTGTTTCGAGGTCGTGTCCCAAAGCTCACCCGAAATTTCGAAGTCCTTGTCCACGTAACACGACGGTCCAGGCGTGGTACAACTGTTTTTTAATTATATAAAATCCAAACGAAGTCGAAAAATCACGAAACTTGTCGGGGTGTCTTATTATCGCATGTGGAGGCTACGATAAACATTTGAGAAAGTTTGGAGCAAGTTGTCGCGTTACATGCTCAAAACCTAGACATCTCTACCATGTGATCACTTGTGAGCACATGTGGAGATGTCTAGATTTTGAGCAACCGACGCTGGTAACTTGCTCCAAACTTTCTCAAATGTTTATCGCAGCCTCCACATGCGATAACAAGACACCCCGACAAGTTTCGTGATTTTTCGACTTCGTTTGGATTTTATATAATTAAAAAACAGATTGTACCACGCCCGGACCATCGTGTTACGTGGACAAGGACTTCGAAATTTCGGGTGAGGTTTAGGACACAGCCTCAAAACACACTCCCCGATATGAATATCATTTTCCGAACGCCTAAGTTTCATTATTTCATGCACCTGCAGTTCAAATTTAAATTATGCCAGAAAATTCAAGTGAACGAAAATAACTAACAAAATATAGCTAAATGTTGCAAAAGGGCCCACATTCAACCATGTGCTTGTAAACAATGTAGCAAGGCTACCAAAAAAGTTTGAATTCGAAATTCGAAAAAAATGAAAATTCTTTGCCAACAAAGCATGTACAATCTTCGCCAACGGCCCCTACAAGGGCGTTGGGAAAGAAGGCTCTTCGCCAACGGCGTGGTAGCCCCGTTGGCGAAGGGCTGCTCCCTTTGCCAACAGCTAACGGAGAAGTTTGTTGGCGAAGCGGACGGCGTCGGCACCGTTTGGCCGCGCGGGGCTTCGCCAACAGCTGTTCTTTCCCAACAGGAATGCTGTTGGGAAAGAACTCCTTCGGCAACAGCCGAACGTTGCCATCAGTCTTTGGATTTTGGGCTGTTGGCGAAGATTTCTTTCCCGACAGCGGAGTTTTCCTGTTGGGAAAGAGTTTCTTCGCCAACAGCTCAGGTCTTGGCTGTTGGGAAAGGTCTGGACTGTTGGCGAAGCCACAGTTTCCTGTTGGGGCAGCAGTGACCGCAGACCTACTGGGCCGAGTCCACGACGACATCTACCAGCGGCCACTTGGCGTCGGGAGGTTTGGACGTGCTGCAGCTGGCGCCGTTGCTGCGGCAGCACAACACGGAGAGAGACGCGCTGGTACGCGCCGAGTGCGACCGACTGCGCGCTGGGCTACACATTTTTTTATGGGTTTGGTTTAGATACTCAAGTATTTATTGTAGTGTAATAAGGTAGTTTAGGATATCGGAATACTAGTGCAAGATATCTAGTAGAGCACATAAATCCGAGGATTAGGATATCAGAACACTAGTGCAAGATATCTAGTAAAGCACATAAATCCGATAGATTAGGATATTGGAACACTAGTGCAACATACTCCTATCTAGTAGTGCACGTAAATCTGATTAAGATACATATATTAAATGAGGTTGGTTGCGCTTCCCTATAAAAACCTATGTACACTATACATAATGCAGAGATTAGAAATCTTCTCCTTGGCATAGAAAGAGGAGGGTAGCAAGATTTTCTTCTTCATGGCACTACTCAAGGTCTCTATAAGGATTGTGTACCCATGGGCTGCACTGTTATTTGTTCTTGGGATCATGTCTGCTATGTTTCCCTCCTGCCAAGCTGCTAGCTTTTCCGGTAAAACCTACTTTTACATATACGGAGTAGGTCATGTTTTCTGATACATGTTACATTAATTCTGTTATGTTCGATATTCAGGCTTCAAGTGTTGCAGAAAAGAGTAGCTAAGGCCAGTCTCAATGGGGTTTCATGAGTGTTTCATGCACATTAAATACAGCGCCACATCAGCAAAATTTCACTTTTTGCACGAAACCTTTAGGAGAGAGAAGGAAAGTGTTTCACCATGGTGAAACCTTTGGTCACAGTTTCACATGCGTTGGAAACTGTGTGAAACCCCCATTGAAACACAAATAGAGTTTCACCATGCAACTATGCAATTAAACCATACAATGAGAGAGAGGTTATGGGACCCTTAAGCCTATGAAACTGTGCAGTGAAACTATGCATTGAGGGAGACATCTATTTCATACCAAAGTTTCACATCTTGGAAACCGGGACGGTGAAACTCTCCATTGAGACTGGCCTAATACTCTCTGGTGTTATTTATGTTGTGTTTGATATGTAGGCTTCAAATGTTGCCGGGGAAAGTTATCGCCGCAGCCACCAGCAGGGATGACATGCAAGACGTACCCCGGTTGCACTCCTCATCAGTGCTGGCTGATGTGTCGAACATGGGGCTACAATACCTATAACATCGGCTGCCTAAAAGGGAAAACTGCGGACAAGGACCAATGCTGCTGCCGCAACAATGGGACTACCCCAATAGCATAGGCTTTGTAAAATGTGACTTTTGTGGTAGCAAGCACATGCCATGAAAAATAAATGGTGTTCCTAGCCAGAAGATTTGTGTTGACACTTTGATGTCTCCAAGATGGAGCACGCCCCGTGCACCTTCAACAACTATCAGCCACCAAAAAGATAAAACAGATCTCTCAAGCCTCGCAAATGGAAACAAACTGTTGACACAATTAGGGTTCACGCCAACACACCAACAAAGAAAACGGATAATGAGCTAGATCGCTCCCGTAGGGCAAGCCGAATTTGGAAATCGGCCAGTTCCTAGGGTTTGTCCACACCTCACTACGGGAAACTCGAGGCTTTGACTAGGGTTTTTGTCTTTGCCGAGGGCTTTTTCTCGGGCCCTCGGCACGGAAAAATCTTTGCCGAGAGTCGCGCTCGGCAACCAAAAACTCACGACATCGCCCCTTTGCCGAGGGTCGGGCCGTCGGCGAGCTAGGACCCTCGGCATAATCAAGACTTCGCCGAGAGCCGGCCCTCGGCACGGAGTGCACCGTCGGAGAAGGAGCGAGCGCCGCCACATTTGGGCTGCCGTCCCGCGTGCCGACGGCTCCGCCGTCGGGCCATTGGCACGGATGCCACCGTGCCGAGCACCGCGGCCCATCTCTCGGCAAAGGCGTTGACCAAGGTTTACCCGGGTTGACCGGCCTTTGCCGAGAGCCGGCTAGGGCCGTCGGCGAGCACAAGTGATCACGGACAATTTCGTGATTTTTCGACTTTATTTGCATTTTACATAATTTGAAAATGATTCGCGCAGAAAGTGGGTGGACATGTGATCTCCACAAAGATGTTTGAATATTGGAACGTGGCGCTAGATTAGGACTAAACTCACACTAACAAGCAACAATATCAATTTTCCAATCATACACATGCACTGTTTTGAGGACTTGCAGTTCAAATTTGAAATATGCAGAGGAATTAAAAAAAAGACGAAAATACATGAAATATAGTAAAAATTTGTGAAAAAACACCAAAATTGGAAATCAAGCTCTAACTAATGTACCTTTAGCAAACAAAAAGCTCAACCCTAAAATAAAAAAATTACTTCTTTGCCGAGAGCCTGGTGGGGCCCTCGGCAAAGGTGCCTGTGCCGAGGGTGGGCCGTCGGCACAGACGTGTGCTCTGCCGACGGCCCCAGCTGGCTCTCGGCAAAAGCGAGTCAACCGGGGTAAACCCTGGTCAACGCCTTTGCCGAGAGCCGGGCCGCGGCGCTCGGCACGAGGTGGCATATTTTTGTTTTTTTAAATTTGTTAATCGTTGCCGACGGCCTCCGGATCCGGCCGTCGGCAAAGAAGCGCTACACCCGCTCGACCAACACATACACGCACACACCGACACATGTGCGTCGCATACTTTAGTCGCGAGGGAGCGCCCGCCACCGCCCGCCCCCCCCGCCGCCGCCCGCCCCCGCCACCGCCCGCCGCCGCCGCCTCGCCCGTGCGGCGCCACCCTCCTCGCCCCCGCTCGCCGCCAACGCCCGCTCGCCCCCCACCCTCCCCGCCCCACCCGCCCACCACCGCGCGCGCCGACCCTCCCTCGGCGCACCGGCCCCGCCCCCGCCCCGCCCGCCCCCGCCGCCTCACCCGCCCGCACCCGCCGACGAGCACGTGCGCCCTCTTTCCCCCACCCCCACCCGTCCGCCACCGCGCGCGCCCGCCCTCCCCCCGCCGACGCCTACCCGCCACCGGCGCTAACTCCCCGCACCGTCCATCGCTCACTCGTCCGCCCCCCGCCCACCCCGCCTACTCCCTACACCGGCCGCCGGGAGAAGAGAAGGAAGGGAGAGGGAGCAATGGAGTAAGGGGTGGAGGAAAAGGAGAGGGAGGAGAAGGGGAGAGGAGGAGGAGAGGGATGATCGAGAAGGGGGGAGGAAAAGCACGGGGCCAACGCCGGGACGGCCCCGCCGTCGTCGTCTATCCACGTCTCGCCCACGCTATCGTCGTCCGCCCGACCAAGGTGAGCCGGAATGTGAATGTGACTACCGATAATGACTTGCCGGCAATTACTAGTGGTAGAATGACTAGTTGAATTGGCAATATGAATGCGAATTGGCAATGCCTTGTTGAGTTCGATGAGAATGCATATATCCGGTTGTCGACCTTCGTGTCAAATGTTTAATTGCAGGTTTTGACACCTCACCGTGCGGGGGGAGGTGCTGCCAAAATTTTGAGCTAAGTTGTATGCTCATTTCTTTTTTTGCAAAGATGGGCTAGTGGAAGGCAAGCCGGAGTACCTCGACGACCCTGCTCTTCTTTGTTGGCATTGCGGATCTGCCTGCACTGCGGCGCCTCGTCACCGGCACCCTAGGTATGAATAACCTGTCTTCTGGTCGTATGGTCGTAGATCGCGTAACCTAGTTAGGTGTCTCCCGTCCGAAAGAGATACGGCTGGAGGTATGCATTTCTGTGCATACCTACGACCGTATCTGTTTCGGATTGTCCACGTTTTTCGGATAGCCCGCATCCGTAGATGAGTTAGTTTCCATGTCCCGGTCCGATCCGAGGTAAAGTTTTGGCATCACCTCCGTTGTTCTCTATATACACAATCTCCATACTCGAACATGTATCCGGAGAACGGCGGGGAGGTGCTTGCCAAAATTTTGCCTCGATCGGATCGAGGCATGGAAACTAACTCATATACGGATCCGCGGGTGGGATTAGGACCTATCCTCACCTATTAGACAAGTAGGATCACGATGTACATGGATTTTATGGTTCACATTCCTCATTGATAAAGGATGGAGGACCGTCGGTGGATGTACACCTACGGGAGAAGTAAACGTGATTTTGACGAGGAATGGAAGGTTAAGACCAATGATTTCTTGGAATTTGCATGGGCCAATTCTCGTGTTCATTTGCTAGTTTGGTGTCCCTGCACAAAATGTGACAACAAGAGGAGAGTTAGGAAGGAGGATATGGGCCGACATCTTCCGTACAATGGATTTACCAAAGACTATACCGTGTGGATCTACCATGGTCAAGCACATCGTATGAGAGAGGAGGTGGTGAGACCACACCGGAGGCGTGTGATGATGATGCGGGGGTTGTAGACATGATAGAAGATGCCCACCAAGCACTTTTCAATGACACCCGTGATTAGGAGGCGATGAAGGAGGAGGAGGCAAAGTTGTTCTACAAGATGATGGACTCGGCAAAGATACCTCTTCACGACAACACCACCGTTTCGCACCTAAAAGCCATTGGGCGGTTATTAGGGGTGAAATCCGAGTTAAACATCAGTCGAGCAGGCTTCAATAGGTTGTTGGTCGTTGTTGGCTCCTTGCTTCCAAAGGGCCATTCCCCACCAACGTCCATGTACGAGTCAACAACACTCCTCAAAGCACTTAAGATGCCATGTGAGCAGATAAATGCCTGCGTGAATGGGTGTGTCCTATTTAGGAAGGAACACGCAGATGCCACACACTGTCCAAAGTGCAAATCCTCAAGGTTCGAAGAGGTACCGGCTCGGATGGTCGGATGAAGCAGATCGATATCGCCCAAAAGATCGTACGGTACCTTCCGTTCGTGCGAGGATCCGCCGACTTTACATGACCGAGGAAACTGCCAAACAGATGACATGGCATAAGCATGGCATACGGTATAGTCCTGACAAGATGGTACATCCATCAGATGGTGAAGCATGGCAATACTTTGATGGACAACATCCTAAGAAAGCAGGTGAGGCGCGTAATGTACGTGTTGCGCCGGGCAACCGATGGGTTCAATCCTTATGGAATGAGTACCGCCCCTTACACATGTCGTCCCGTGTTCGTTATACCCCCCCCCCCCCCCCCCCCCCCCCCGCCCCGTGTCGCCTTCCAACGGGACACCATATTCATGTCCTTAATAATTCCTAGACACCGGGGAGTAATATGGGTGTGTACATGGAGCCTTTGTGGGATGAATTGATTAGTGCTTGGGAGGTAGGTGTATGCACATACGACCGAGCTAAAAGGGCAACCTTCAAGATGTATGTTTGGTACCGGTACTCTATTGATGACTTCTTGGCGTATGGGTTGTTCTCGACTGGTGTGTTCATGGAAAGTTCCCATGCCCAATATTCAAGGAACGTTTGAGGTTCATCGGTTGCGAAGGGTGCTATGTATTCAACGTTCGACCAACATCGTCGGTTCCTACCTCTTGATCATCCATTCGGACAAGACAAGAAGAACTTCACAAAAGGTCTTTGTTCACGGTGAAATTCCGTCAACCAAGCCATGAGTTTACCTTCGGTGTTGGCATGACTTTTGTATCTTATCCATTGGTACTAACCCTCGTGGTATAACAAGTTCACTTGTGCATGTCGGTTTTGGAGTTTAGTGTTTATGCAGGGTTTTAGCGTTGAAAGCAAGACTTCCGGGATAAGTTCATTAAGCACCTCATGACAAGACCTTGAAGCCCGGTACAAGTCAAGCAATGAAGTGAACATGAGTCCAAGAGCCCAAGGACCAAGCCCAAGAAGATGACAAACTCCGAGGACCTAGCCAGAAAAGTGTTGAATCTTGCGAGACAAGGAGCTTCATCCAACTCGGAGAGAAACTGACGACAAGGGCCCACATGCAGAAGGGGGAAGGATCTAGAAGACTCGGGAACCAACGTCGGGCGAAGGAGGCCGCGGACTGGGCCGAAATGGGCCTAGGCCAGTCAGCTCATGCCGGCCAGCCCAGCCCGTTTCGAGGCCCAGTCGGCCCCCCTTTGACCTAGATGCCTCTCGGGCTATTTATAGCCCCCTAACCGAGAGCCACGCATCATCCAATTCGTCATCCGCCGCCGAGGAGCAGAGAAGCTTGAGCGACACCATCTCGGAGATGAGGGTCGTGCTAGTTGTCTAGGATCTCCCTAGCCGACGTGGGAACCTTGCATGGAAGACCACGTCGGAGCTCGGAGCAAGGATCAAGATCTACGTAGGATCCCGGTGGTGATCTTGTTCATGTAATCATTCATGGTGAAGTTTTCATAGTGAATCCGATTTCTAACGATGAAGTGCCTTCACGATGATTTTGTTTTCTTCTTGGTTTTGCTTCTTCCCCAATCTAGTCTATAGCTAGATTGCATAGGGTGCTATTGTAGGCGCGGTGGCTAGAGGTGCATACCGGACCGACCAAGTAATTTCAACTTGTTCTTATCGAACTCGCCCTAGACTACCCGCATGAATAGGAGTACATTGTGACGGAATGGGGGCTCGAAAGGCGGGCGTTTTCGGAATCGGACCGGAGGCCACGGTTTAAAGATGCTTTTAATGAGATTCGCTATTCTATCTTCATCTATCTTATTTGGAGCTACAACATAAGGTTGATCTAGACTTTCTAGATCGGTTATCTCTTGCTTTCTCTTGCTACCTCTTTAGTAGATTAGATTAGATGTGTTTCCTTTATGAGTTAGTAGATTAGATGCAATTTGGTTCTTCATAAGATAGCTTTTCTTGCTTTACTAGATTGAATCCTTGCGTTGCACATTTGTTCCACAGGTTCGATACCTTGGGTTCACCACTCGAGGGAAGAAGGGTCCCTTGACTATGACAGTGGATTTGTTCGCTTGCAAATCCATATGAACTTTGATACGATAATCTACCATCAACAAGCCCCTTTTTTCGGCGCTCGTTGCGGGGAACAAGCAATCAAGATCCAATCTAGTATCGCTTATTTTTCGGTTTATCTTTTGATTTTCTTTTGCATCTCTTAACTTTGATCATCCTCAAAGAAAAAAATCAATCTAATCTAGTTTTGATTGACCCTAATTTTTTCTTTTTTTAGATTTTTGTTTTATTACTAACCCTAACCGGAGATGGTTGGCTACCTCTCCAAGAAACCCAAACTTTCTTTTGTGGATGATCCGGGAAAACTTTACGAGGCAAAGGAGACGTGCAACACAAGCTAAAGGGTTGGGAACCCTAGATCGAAAATTCGAAGTTGAAGGACCGTCGAAATCTCCAAGGAAATCACCACCTCCAAGTCCAAAGGAAGATCAACCTCAACCGCCGCCCATGGGAGAACAATCACAATCGGAGCACAAGATCGAGCTATGCACCCCGGACATCGTTGATCTACCTACCATAAACCTTCAAGATGCTTTGGAAGGCCGTTCAAGATCAAGGTCTCAACTATCCGCATGACGATTGCGGGAGCTTTGTAGCGTTTCAATGAATACATACAAGCCGAATTCCTTGAGTGGCATAACGGTTTACTTAAGAGGGGGATGGAGAAGATGGAGATAGAGAAAGAAGCTCAACACCTAAAGGTCGCCGAAGCAAGATCCTCATGCAAGGAGTGTGAGGAGTACGGCCATGTCCAAGGTAAACCCCGATTTAATACAAGTTCGTCCATCCAAGATTTGGTTCCTCTTTGTACACAATTCAAGGACTTCATGGACGAGCAAGCTAAGATCAACAAGGACGTCGTCACTAAGTTCAAGGCTATGGAGAAAATATTGGAGAATTTAGATGGCAAGGTGACGTATGTCGTAAAATCTATACGTGAAGTGTTCATCATGATGAAGATGCTAGAGACGCAAGTGGGACAACTTGTCGGGCACCCGATGGGTAACAAAAGAGAATTTTTGAGACAATCCCAAGGTCCCAAGATGGAGAAGGCTACTCAAACTCATTCGGGAAAGATGGAGGATCACACTAAGGAGACCATGAAGATCACGACCGAAGGACCGAGTTTGAGATGCCGAGCCACTACATGAAGGAAGTTGTTGCATCCGTCAAGACCGAGGACAAAGCCGACTCGTGAAGACCAAAAAAATTACTAAGCCGAAGAATAAGCCCGTGCCCAAGATGGTGCGGAAGTGGGTACCCAAGATTGCAACACCCGCAAAGAGCGTTGATCCGGAGTAATCAAGTGAAGAAGTCTAGCCATGGACTATAAACGAAGCGCTAGGCGCGAGGCAACACGTTTCGTCGAGTCAAGTATAAGCTACGGGAGGACAACCCGATTCCGGGTTTTTCAACTCTTTTCAAGTAATTTAGTTTTGAATTTTACTACGCAAAGACATTAGACTTAGAATGGTTGAACAACATTAGAGACATAATTCTTGGTTGAATATTTTGTTTTGATCATAAACCCTTTACATGAACCCTCCTATGTGTTTGTTTGCTTCTTTTCCAGAAACCACAACCAAATAAATTCAGAACCTAACTCAACCATTCACCCTCTTTATGATGTTTTGGTTGACCTGTTTTAAATGCTAAAAACACACGAGTAGAGCCACACCTTATACCTAGATGCTATCTAAATAAAATGTGAGTATGAGTAAAAATAAAATAAGCTCCCCGTTCTCTAAAGTGCATTAGGAATTTCAAGGCTTCAAGATTAAAAGATCCATACTCATTTTCCAACCATGTGCAATGCG
Source organism: Cenchrus americanus (assembly GCA_947561735.1). NCBI lineage: Eukaryota > Viridiplantae > Streptophyta > Magnoliopsida > Poales > Poaceae > Cenchrus > Cenchrus americanus. Next base: position 143,927,782 of record OX387240.1, read on the forward strand.
ATAACGAGGACTTCCTTGTGCCTCGGATCACTCTTTGCCATTTACACATGTCCACCTATCTCAAGTGTGTGTATTTTTCTCTTCCCCTCCTTGATATAACATTATTTTCCAATGACCTTTTTGACGAGTCTCGGTAAGAACATGAGAAGCTTGTCTTGTTTTGACAACATATCATTTATAATATCTTGTTAGGACTAAACTTTCCAAAAAAGCTCCATATAAAAGCCTACCACATAAATATGTTATGAGAGGGAAATGAGTAGAATAAATAGGCTTGAGAGACAAGATGAGACGAGAGTTCATGAGCAAGATGCAAGGTGGTTTAAATTTGTGAACTTGGTTTAGCTCTTTTTCATCTTGTTCTTTATTTCAAAATTTCCGAGATCCATTTGAATTTTGAGAGCATGTTAATACTTGTGGGATAAGCTTAATTAAATATCTATCCTCTGTAGGGATAAGCCTAGTACATTATGGAACTTTAACGAACTAAACTTTTGACAGCATTATGTTTTCTCATGTATGATCAAGTGCAAGGTTTAAACAATGAAGGGAAACGATGATATCCATCGAAGGCTTACTCGAGGACGAGCAAGGTCTAAGCATGGGGGAGCCGTTGACGGTGAAATTCCGTCAACCTAGCCATGAGTTTACCTTCGGTGTTGGCATAACTTTTATACCTTATCCATTGGTACTAAGCCCCGTGGTATAACAAGTTCACTTGTGCATGTCGGTTTTGGAGTTTAGTGTTTATGCAAGGTTTTAGCGTTGAAAGCAAGACTTTCGGGATAAGTTCATTAAGCACCTCATGACAAGACCTTGAAGCCGGTACAAGTCAAGCAATGAAGTGAACATGACTCCAAGAGACCAAGGATCAAGCTCGAGAAGATGACAAACTCCGAGGACCTAGCCAGAAAAGTGCTGAATTTTGCTAGATAAGGAGCTTCGTCCAATTCGGAGAGAAACTGACGACAAGGGCCCACATGCAAAATGGGGAAGGATCTAAAAGACTCAGGAAGCAACACCGGGCGAAGGAGGCCACGGACTGGGCCGAAATGGGCCTAGGCCGGTCGGCCGTTTTGAGGCCCGGTGGGCCCCCCTTTGACCTAGGTGCCTCTCGGGCTATTTATAGCCCCCTGACCGAGAGCCACGCATAATTCAATTCGTCATCCGCCATCGAGGAGCGAGAGAAGCTTGAGGGACACCATCTCGAAGATGAGGGCCGTGCTAGTTGTCTAGGATCTCCCTAGCCGACGTGGGAACCTTGCATGGAAGACCACGTCGAGCTCCGAGCAAGGATCAAGATCGAGGTAGGATCCCGGTGGTGATCTTGTTCATGTAATCATTCATGGTGAAGTTTTTATAGTGAATCCGATTTCTAGCGATTAAGTGTCTTCTCGATGATTTTGTTTTCTTCTTGGTTTTGCTTCTTCTCCAATCTAGTTTATAGCTAGATTGCATAGGGTGCTCTTGTAGCCACGGTGGCTAGAGGTGCATACCGGACCAACCAAGTAATTTCAACTTGTTCTTATCGAACTCGCCTTAGACTACACGCATGAATAGGAGTATAGCTACGGCGTGAGTGACGTCCGATGTGTCCTACGGCGTGAGCGACGGTCGGAGACATACGGCAACCCTAGCTTCGGCCGGCGCATCGGCGAGTACACGAGAGGCACTCGTAAGAAGAAGTATGGGGAAGATTACAACCCGAGTGAGCATGACATTGATACAAACATAGTCACGGCCTTGGGAGGAGGAAAGAAGCACGGGAGGTTGTGGATTAGCGACGGCATCATCGGCGGTTCCGGCCGAGACTTGCCGACGTCCGAGCACGAAGGACGGAGTCTAACCCCCGGATACGAGCATGGTCAAGCGTGGGGATGGGCCGTTTGAATGCCCTTGAGGTATGCACTAGTCATGTTATATTAATGTTTAAACACATTCTTAGATTTGCATTACTAAAACACTTAAGTCAAATGTTGCGGGTCGAGCTAGTAGAGGAGCGGGCTCTACGTCGGCGGCTAGCGGACCGGCCTATCTAGCACGGGAGCGGGCTCGGCGGCGGGGAGTATTTCCGGTCGCGGCGGGCAATGCCGAGTAAGTTCGAGGAACTTACTAGGTACCTTGCGACGTCGGGTGGTATGGCTCTACCACCGGGGCTCCTAGCTCCTATCGCTCCGAGTTCCCCTTCAAAGGTGTTTCCGACGAGCAAGTCCTCGGTACTCCGGTGTGTATGATACCAAAGAGTTTACGGTTTTCTGTCTAATCATGCCTAACACTTGCAATCTTGTCTCCTTTGTGCGGCCTTTCTCGGCGGGTTCGAATCATCGGGCTCCAAGTGGTGAGCAAGTCCTCCGGTCGCCGTCCCACCTTTCCCACCGCACGAGCACTCACCGTAGGCCCTTGTACTTAGTTTGATCATGTTGTGAACTTGTTTCGTTGGATTTGAGATACTTTGTGGATTTGCGGACTTGTTTCCATGGACTTGTGGTGTGTATGAACTTGTGGATAAATGTGGTGTATATGTGTTATCTATTGTTACATGAGAGATTTATATATATAGGGCGGCACTATTCCGTACCGAGGCAGCCCACCGGCACCCCCGTCGAGCGGCGCAACCCGATTCCCCCCCCCTCGCTGCGTGGCCGGATGCCGCCACCACGGACGTCACTATCAATCTTGGGAGTTTTTTAAATGTTATCTCACGGAGTTATTAAACATCGAGTCAAACATACATTTTGCATTGGAATTTGGAGGCGAGTCGATAACCGGACTAGCGAACCTTACGTTAGCACTAGTATGTATTTGCATGGAAGAGTTTTCCAATAATATTTTTTTAAAAAATGGTGTAAAAAATGAGTTTGCACTAGGAAGACATTGTAGGACCGCAAATCGGCTATTCTTTCACACTAGGTGGAGGCATATGAACTAGTTGTTCAATTCTTATCGGTCATAAGAACGATCTTGAATTGGTTAAGCATTCGACCATAACAAGATTAGTGAACTTCCGAATACCATGACCATTACAAGTGTTGAGTCTACCAAGGTAGCAGTTTTCATCTTCTTTCACAACCTCGAGCATGGGAAGAGCCTAGTCTAAAATGCGAAGACACCAATACAAATTAGTGAGGCGAACTAGAGTGAGCTAAGGCAACGAGTTGTCTCTGTAAACTCAAAGGTGCGGTCCTTTGATCAAGCTGTCATTGCATGATTCTCAACCGGTTTGATATATCTCCGGCTGCAGACAATCAAAAAAATATAGAAGTTAAATAATTTAAAAGAGAAATTTCTATGCAACAACATCCATCAACCAAGAGTCACACTTGATAGATACAAAAAATGTGAACTAGGCAAGGCAAGAAGGAATCGACAAGAACAAGTAACTTCTACATTTGTTATGAAACAATTTCTACATTACTGGAGACTAAATGGGAGATTGCAATTGGACTAAGCTGCTTTGTGCATACAGATACGAAAGCACAACTGCATATCTAGACTATATCACTTCCAGCATCACAAACATCTAGTTTCGGTCAATTACTTGAGTTCCAATCAAAATACATGGTCCGGCTTGCGAGGTCACGAAACAAGAGCCCCATAATCTTGATCAATATACAAGTGTAGGCACCAACCATGCTGCAAATTCTCAAGAGAGTAACACAAATAGACAATTTTGAGATTGGTTCGCACCCAAAAAAGTATCCTCGAATGACGCATACATTTATGCATTCCTCATCGTAAGTAGTCATATGTATATTTATAAGCTTTGCCATAATGCGGATGATGGTAGATTATTTCTTTTTTTTGTTTGCAAAGGTGTGATCTTGGAGTTAATGGCGATGGTCTGCGAAATTGGAGGTTGCGGGGAGGGGGGAATTAAGCTGCGGGGGTGAGCAACCCATGTTGAGGCTGCTGCAGGTGCGGGGATGAGAAGCTGTTGGCGCCGCGCCGTCTTGCCGCCGTTTTAACCTTCTCGCTAGCTCTTGAAGTGAAAGCGTGAAATTCCGAGTGTGACGGACACAACCGAGCGAGCGAGCACGAGGGGGTGTCCTCATGACGGTGGTCTTTGTCTTGCTTCTTCTAGCCGCGAATGGGAGATGCGGAGGCACGAGTAGCCGCAAGTGGGACCGTGGAGGAACGCGGGTAGGAAGGCAAGGCATGGTTATTTGTGTGGGCTGGAACTAGGTGGCTTGTGCTATTGGATGCGGCATTGGTGACTTAGATTGAGACCGGCGAATCGAGTGGTGTAGCATCATGCCAAGTGCGGTGAAGCCTGCGAGCGGCATCCGACATGAGTTCTCACTCGATCCTGCTCGTTCATTTCGATGGGGAACAGGCCAAAGAGCCTCGTTGTTTTTGAGAAATTGAATTTTTCACCCACGTAGGGTTTTAAAGTTTTGAAATACGATTCGGGGTTCAAATTTGAACCCAAGTGATGATTATATATTTTGCGTATTGTGCTCGCGAGCGGGAGACACGAACACATGTACTAGCTTTGGCAAAGTTCTTTGCTCTGTATTCGATTGCCTCGCAAGCACGAGTTTTCCTACAATATTGCTTGCACACATTCTTTATTGAAACAAATGAGGTGTTTGTTTAATTTTGTGGGCGACGGTTTATTAGTGAAGGGTTATTATCGACTATAACTATGATCCTAGCCAAATTATTTAGTTTAATAATACATTTGGGTTTATTCATAACCACATTTTGTTACAACCACATGATTATTCCGTTAACTATGATAAATTACCATTCTATTAAATTTATAGGATGATGCATGTGTGGGTTGTTTGTTTGTTACGATGGCCAAAATTTTTTTTTTCGAGTTGTTCTTCTACTCGCCGTGGTGGCCCATTTGTTTAATTTCTTGTGGCCGGCCACATGAATAAATTTGCTTGGGAGTACTTAAAAGCTTGAAGCATGCATGGCCATAACAAAATTAACCACGGACTCGCATACTAACACCCCGTGTTAATTACCGTACCATATGCAAATTCAAATTGAAACCCAACGAATTCAAATTCGGTCGCCAACAACGGTAGGTACCATGCATGTTTCGGTCGGATAGCTGTAATGGAAAATTAAACCAAGTGGTGCGTAGCACACGGTTAGGGCGATTAATGTACCTTTAATTGGTCCGACTAAGAGCGATGAGCCGAGGGTAAAACACATACCGCAGGTCCGCAGCTATCCCCAAAAGTTACGGCACGATTTGCCTATTACGGTAAAGCGGGGGAGATGCGAGCTGCCACTACGTACGCTCCTCTCGTAACACGGAGTATAACGTAAACTCGGTCATCGGTCTTGAGTCTAGACCGATGTATGATCACACTATCACTAGCGAAGTTAAGCGCATTGTTGCTTTAGAAGGGAGACCAATTTACAAGTACGGTACGTAGTTGCGATTCTGACTTTTTCTATCACACAATACGTACAACTCTCGGCTCTCGCACGTTCCTAGCTAGGTCACCTACGTGGCTACGCTACAAGATGTGTGATCATTCTTTAAAAGTTCAATTTTGACATGTGTAAGTGTGGCTAACGGTTTCATAATTCTTTTGTATACCGGTGTTTTTAGCACTTATGACTTTCTAGCATAATTTGCATTCCCCGCAGATTATAGTAGCCATCCAAGTATATGTGATATAGAAATTTGTCAACTACTCCACCGGCTACTCCATACGTTCCGTAAAAAGTATTCTTTTAGAATTGTACTCGTCGATCAAACTATTTTAAGTTTGACCAATTCTATAATGAAAAATATTAATATTTATAACACTAAACATGTATGCGAAGAAAAATATATTTCATAACAAATCTAATAAATTTGTTAATTGGACATTAAAAACTTTGGTATATTTTAATAATTTAGATCAATTACAAAAGGATTTAACTTAGCACAAAACTAAATGCACACTCTTTGCGGGATTAAGGAAGTACATATAAAAAAAAGCGTCGGGAGATCGAGGTTAACTCTTTTGCTAGCTAAGCGAGATCTTGTACTAAACTCGGACCGAGATCTACCAATTTAGAAAAAAATATGTCCAACGATTTGCTAGCTAAGCGAGTAACCAAGGCGAACTATCCACGTATAAAAAGATCCCCTCCTGAACACATATGCACCGCAGCGGAGTTTTATACAAAAGGAATACGATGCCAATTGATGATAGAAGAACGAACAAAGGCTGTAGTATTGAGCACCTGAACGACAGCAGGGGCCCATCAGTTGTGATCGGGCGTTGCTTGATTCCTCAACGCTTCACGCCGTCGTGCTCCTGCTCATCGCACAAGCTCGACAACCGGCGTCGCGGCAAAGAAGATCGATCCCTGCCATCACCGCAGCCACGAATTGACCACATGAAGGATTGGAATCCAATAAAATCTCATCCAACCGGCGAGGGATTATAAGAATCGAGAGATCGGAATCGAATCTTATTACGGCGATGGTGGCGGCCTAATCGAATCGGCCTAACCTTATCTCCGTATCGGCCGAAAGGTCAAAGCCTAATGGTGGCGGCTCCGTCTTATCACACAATGGGTCCTTACATGGCGGATTAACGATGATAGCTTGCGTATGAGCTGAGTAGAACTCACCATGGTGGAGGCTCTCGCCCGCGGCGGCGGAGCGCTCGGAATCGAGGAGGCGAGGCCGGGAGCGGCGCCTACCACCGGTGGGCTCCTACGCCCGGCGGTGTCCCGGCACCGCGTCGATGCTCGCCGACCACGGAAGGGGAATCGACAAGGAGAGGATCCGCGATGACGGAAGTGTGGGCGTGGCCGCACCGTACGGGGGACGGCGAGGCTCGGCCGGCGGTGCCGAGGTGCGAGGGGGAAAGAGATGCGCTCGGAGGAAGCGCTCGAAAGAAATCAACAAAGCAAGGAACTGCTCGGAGGATGAGGACCCACGAGGATGGGATGCGATATGAAAGTCGTTCGGAACGTGGGATCAACCGAAGACAAAAACCAACAAAATGCGGAGAAAAAACCGGCGAGGAACCGGTGCGGCTCGGAACCGGCAAGACGGTGGGTTGGCTCGGGTACGGAATAACTATTCCATACCCGGGGTATAGAATATAAATACTATATATATGTGTGTTTGACAATGTGAAAGCAAAAAAATAAAACAAAATGTGGCCTCTTTGCCGAGAGGGACCGTCGGCAAAGGGGCCTTTGCCGAGTGCTCCGGCAATTACGCTCGGCAACTGCGGGAAAAATTTTCCCAACTCGTGTGTTCCAAGCTTTGCCGAGCGTAGTTGCCTCGGGCGCTCGGCAAAGATTTTTTTTTCAAAAAAATAGAAAAAGCTGTCTTTGCCAACGGCCTTTGCCAAGGACGCTCGGCACGAGATTTTTTTCAAAAAAATAGAAAAACCATCTTTGCCCACGGTCTATCCCGGGGGCGTTCGGCAAAGGTTTTTTTTAAAAAAAACGAGAAAAACCATCTTTGCCGACGACCTTTGCCGGGGCGCTCGGCACATGTTTTTCAAAGAAAATAAAAAAACCACCTCTTTGCCGACGGCCCCGCCTCGAGGCCGTCGGCAAAGAAGATTTCAAAAACCGTTACCTTAACCGGCCGTTAACGGCTACTTTTTTTGGCCGACGGTTTGGCATAATTCACTTGCCAAATCCCGATTTTTTTTTATTTCTCCACTCCTTTATCCCCTCCCACACATGACTCGGCATCTTGCATCCGTCGCCGCGCGTGAGGAGCCGGATGTTAGGCGGCGGTGCTTGGGGTGACGAGCACCGGCGGGAGGAGCGCGGGGAGGTCGGGCGTGCTTGCACCGGCGGCCTCCTCTCGCCACGCGATCACCGACCGGCCTCCCCGCTCCACTGCGTCGGCGGCCTCCTCTACGTAGACGCGCTTCTTCTTTTGACCCGCCGGCCGCCCGAGGCTCCCGCGCTTCTCTCGCCCCTCCACCGCGCCCGCCGGCCGCCCGAGGGCCCCCGAGGCGAGAGGATGGAAAGTGGGAGGCGGGCCGCAAGCGGAGCGGGGGGGAGCTACGATTTTCGACTCCCTCCCGATCGAACGGCTCCGGTCGCCGGGATTTCCGGGTGCTTCTTCGTGGAATCCGTTTTGGGAGACCGTTTGGTACATATTCGGCTCCCCGCCGCCACGGAGCTGGAGCTGAAGCCCTACCAAAGGCACCCTTAGAACCACCCATCTTGTGTGAACTGTGGCAAACCGGCCCACTGGTCAGCCTCATCATCAAAATGTAAAGGCAAACCCTAGCTCTATCTCTCTTCTCTCTGTTCTTTCTGCCGCCACCGCCCCTCCATCCGCAGCTCGGAAAATCAGCAGCCCGCGCCCGCTTCTCGCGAATTCACCACTGCAGGTGCCCCCTCGTGAATTCGCCGCTGCGCATGGGCTCCCCCGTCCCCAAATCGCCTCCGAGCGTGCTCCCTTCCGACTCGCCACAGCTGCTCGGTGCCTCCCGGGTTGCAGCCGCCGCTCATTCCCTCCCAGGTCGCCGCCGCTCGGCCCCTCCAAATTTGGGGATTGGATTCATTGCATTCGTTGGGGATTGGATTCGTCCTTCGCCTAGTAAGTAACCCTAGCCCTCTGATTGTTACTCAAATCGGTCTATCATTCACACTCAGTCACAGATCTGTGTGCAGGTTCTTCCATCGAGGTCAAGCTGGCCATGGTTGGGCCTCTCAGGCCGACCAGATCTTGCTGTCCGTTAATGAGGTCATTGCATTTGAAAAGTTTACCCAAGGTAATATATGTGGTCCTTTTTTCCATCTACCAGGGAGATTATTAGTTTTAAATATACCAGGGACATTGGATGTAATGTTGTACAAAACTAATTGCCATTTTTTCATTTTTTTCTCTGCGCAAGTCATGCCTGTGTCAATAGAATGCATCCCGGTCCATATAAGTTCAGTTAGAATATGTCAGCCTCTTTTCAAAGGGATATACAATGCTAGTTTAATTCATGAGCTGTTTAAACATTTTCAATGCTACTAACAGTATTTGTGAGCTTTTCATACTTTCAGGAGTTAATGGGATTGTCCCTTCTGTTGAACAGAATTTGTGAGCTTTTCATACTTTCAGGAGTTAATGGGATTGTCCCTTCTGTTGAACAGATTGCTGATTTCTTTTGTTCATGAAGGAAAAAAAATGGCAAGTGCAAGAGGAGACAGTGAGAATCCTCTTGTGTATGAGCAGCGGTGGCTTGCAATGATTTCAAGCAACAAATGGAAGCTGGATTCTCTTAAACTCCCTAGTATGAGAGATGTAGTGCTGCATGGTCATCCTAAGAAAACAAAAAGGTTTGTATAAATATTTTTGTTGTTGCAAGTCTCTGACTATTTCTTAATATTTTTCACTATCATGTTTCTTTGTGGATTGTGATTCACTTGGAGATTTCTTATATGACAACAATGGAACCCAGTTAATTAATACACCTGATGTCCCATATAGTTTCTGATATTAATTTCTCATTTGGAACTAACATTTAACTGTAAATATATACTGTAAAACTTATCTGCAAGTCTCCCCAATTGTAGTAAGATATAAACAATTTTCTTCCTGAATGGTATAATTTTGCAAGTTTGTTCCTGCATGGTATAAGGAGGCATCACAGTCTTGTGGGGGCACTGCAGGTATGCATTTTTCAACTATGGTTGAACTACCTTTTCTTCTTCTCTAGTTAAAGAACAGGATGATTCAGAAATGAGCCTACAAATATACATAACACTGCCCACTAGAAATCAAGATAACCTAAATTGATAGCCATATCAACTTTACTGCCTTTTCTGATTTATAGATTGAACCAAGTAGCATTTTGAAAGACGTGTTGATGAATTCGAATATCAACATCTATTAATTTATATGCCATTTATTTGTGGGTGTGCTTTGAAGTACGTGTTGCGGCTGCCGCAACAAGCCTGCAGCAGCTTGTAGCAGCGGCTACAATGCTCCTGATAGCCAGCCTAAAGCTTCACTAGAGCCTTCTTTGAGCTGTTGCTGATTTTTTGTCATAGAGTATCAGCTGACCAGCTGGTGCAGCAGCTAGCTGCTGCTTGAGCTATATAGCATGGTAATTGTTTTTATAGAAGCTTAAGATATCTCTTTTTTTTGAGAATTAAGATATCTCTTTTGAGTATGGTAAACTGATGCACATGATGTTGAATATCTGTTGATATGGCAAACTGATGCAGTATTGGCCTTAGGGAAGGCTATTGTATTACTGAGAGCATGAGACTAGTATTTGGCTGTCGCTGAGATAGTTGTCATACTGAAATTGTAGTTTCCTGGCAGTTGTGCAGCAAGTAGCATGCCTTGTTCCTCTGACATGAGAGGATTAGCCTGATTTTTAATTCCAATCTGCATCAAATGGCTGCACTGCGTTTTACTTTAAATTGATCTATCTATGTACAAAAGTAGGTCCAGGTTCTTATAGCTCATGTCTTGAAACAATGTCTCATTAGCTTTTCTTTAATGAACTTGCACATCCATAATCTATTGATGCTTGTGACTTTGCAGGTGCCCCAAGAAATAGGAGACATTTTGGCCCCAAGACTGGCTAGCGTTGATGCTGCTGCACAACTGTTTGTTGCCTGTGGACATGCTGGAGAAATTGTGTGACAGCAACAGGGCAAATCAATCTTGGATGTTTGTTGCGAATCATTCCTAGATATGAATCATTTTGTATGCCAAACATGTGACCTGAGCATGTGGTAGGGACAAATACCATAGCCGGTGATGTCTGTGTGTTAGGCAAACATGCATGTTAATTAGTTGTGCAAGGTTGCAAGCAAAACATATATCTAAGCTTTGTTGCTTGTGAATTTATGAAAACTTGTACTACTGTATTTTGATGGCTTGAATGAAAATTGTGAGCTGTGTGTCAACTTAATTCAGTGTTTGTTATTGGATATGTTTATGGTGAATCATTGTTAGCATGCACCAAAATGTGGCAACAGACCATCCGTTGGCATAAGTTCTATCTGTCGTTATAACAATATCCGTCGGTATAGAATCTGGCAACGGAATATCCGTCGGCATAAGTTGTGTCCGTAGCTATAAACTTGTGTCCGTAGCTATAAACTTATACCGACGCCACTTACAACGACAGATAAGGTCCGTTGGCATAGATTTATAACGACGGACGGTAAGTTGCTGAAGCGACTTATACCAACGCCAAAGTTGTCGGTGATTCGGGGTTGTAGTATAGTGTGAATTGGTTTGACCAATTTGAAGAATCAGCTTAACCGAGTTGTGCGTGCATTCCAACAAAAACAGTGAGCAGGAGCACGTAAACGCAGCAACGACAAGATGATCGGCCAAGCCGACGGTTTTGCACCAGGTGCGTGTGCGACAAAAGGATCAACTAAACACTAGTTGGCAAATAGGCTAAAGCCGATCTAGCAAGAGAAATGCAAACATGTAATGATCAATAATCAAATCAGCAAGTTGACTAATAGAGCACAACGGCTGCATAATTGTCAAAGTTTAAGATCTGAACAGTCCACTGGGGGGTTAATCCCAGTGAGCCCCATTTGGGAGGGCTCCCGCCGGCTCTAGCTCCACACCGGTAGGGAGAGGGGCTTTAGTCCCGGTTGGAGAGGGGTATAGGTCTCTCAAGTCCATCCGGGACTAAAGTTCGAGAGACAAAAGGCCCTCCTTGTCCCGGTTGAACCAATCGGGACTAAAGGATCCTTCGGTCCCGAGTGGTATTACGAACCGAGACTAAAGGGGGGATGCCAGGCACTGCGCTCACCCCTTTAGTCTCGGTTGGTAATACCAACCGAGACTAAAGGGTCTCGTTTCTCTTTTTTTTCCATTTGAGCGTATATTCTAATTGTTTTTTAACCCGTATATGCACGTATATGTATTTGAACATGTATAGAGGTATATACTGTCTATATATACCATATACGCAATTAGACTTATATATAATGTTTTTTGAAGTTAGACTTATATATAAACATACATAAACTTAGAAATATACACATCAAAATAGATAGTATTTATACATCAAAATATTGTCCACTTCAAATTTTTAGTCTCTTTTGGATTTTTTGGACGTATCATAATGATGTTTTCCGTTGGCATAACCACCTCCTCCTGGATGAATCCCAAGAGACTTTCTTGAATTGCGTAAAGACGATCCTTCCGAATGACCTCGTCCTTAACGATATCCATCCGTATAATGTGCAAATATGTTAATATATTACACCCAACAATTAAATATAGAAGCGGTTAGGAAATGATGTATTATTAATAGGTTTATTTAATTAACTTACATCATAATTTTCGGACTTTGCACTTGCCAAACATCGTATATGCTCACGTACATAATATCCAAATCAATTATTTCCTTGTTTTCGTCTCAAACACTAAAGTGGATAGGAGAAAATGTTATGAAATATAAGTGTGATAAATTTAAATTTTCTCAAATTTGAAGTTGTTATTTGGATTACGTATCGGATAATCGGTATAGAATGTAATTGTTGTGTTAAATTCACCTTCTTTCTCTCGCAATTAATTTTTGCCAAGCTCGAGGAAAATTAATGAGAGATAATGTGTTAGTAAGAAATCTATATATATATTGCATTTAAAAGAATGTCTTAGGTAGAATTATTATACTTGAAACATATCTTGAATGTTTTGATAACTTGCGGGGTTTTTTCTCAATGAATCCCACACCATGACGCTGCTATTGTCGACTTGAATGATCATAAGAATCCAAAGGAAACTATACATACATGGTCATACTAGTCATACAAATTAGAACTAAATAGAATTAGCAAAGACAATTAGATGGCAATTGCACATACTCGCAGTTGTAAGGTAGTAGTATGAGATCCTTGTCATGAAACTTAGACAAGGTACTATAGATTGTCGCGATTGTTGTGTCTGGTTGATGCTTGACCTCAAACTCGTTGACTTTTGATTGGTCCATGAAACCAATATTGGCAATATTCTTTCTTTGCATCTCATATTTTTGCGAGGCTACCAAAAAGGAAACACAAATTTAATTAGTAAATCCACATACATAAAAATTTTAATAATAAACATAAAAAAAGCCGCCACTTACGGTACACCAAGCGATGATAAGATTGGTAGTCGTGGCGTCTTGATGGTAAACTTCATAAATATCTTTGAATTCCGGCGAGACCACCTTGTTGCCTTCGGTGGAAAAATCTTCGGGTGCAGCAAGCATAGCTATGCTATGTACGCCTTCGATGATTGCCGCATGTAGCACCCATGAAATTTGTACATCTTAGGTGAGAGCTTAAGTACTAGTTCGGGTCCGATAAGAGGTTTTCCTAGCCGAAAGGGCCATCTATACTCGAAACTTGGATCCCGAGGTGGTTCTTTATGGCCGAGTGCAACACCTAAAGGTATCCTTGTTTCTTCCATGAAACCAAGGAGCTTCACTACTTCTTGTGTAGGCATTTCGCCGGATCTCATTCCTATGCATTGAGGCCGGAGGGAACGTAAGTCCGTTTTCTCATTGACGCATCTTCTTTAGACAACGTCGACGCTAGTATGGGCATCAATTTCTTGCTCGTTTTCACTCATTAGTTTGAAAAACCCAAGTTTTGATGGATCTACTTGTTTGGTCTTCTCCGGCTCCCTCCGTTGCTGTTTTGTATTCAAATTGTTGAAAAATTCATGCACATGTTGGGCACCGATCGTAGTTTTTCCTTCTCTTCGTCGTCTTCCATGCTAGCTTCCTTTTGTTGATGGGCTCAACCATTTTCTTTATCGTTGGTGGTTTTGATGGTTGCACTCGGGTTGGAAGATTGTGCTCCGACGGTTTTTTCGGTTGTGCTTTCATGGCTAGGTGTTTTTTTGCGGTGGTTTCTTCTGCGGTGGTTTCTTCTACGGTGGTTTCTTCGGCGGTTGTTTCTTCGCGATGGTTTCGTGGTTTTTTCGATATGCTTTGGTGGTTAGGTGGTTTTTTTGATGTACTTTCGTGGTCGGGCGGTTTTTTCTACGGTGTTGTGGTGTTTTTTCTCGCTTTTGATGGTGCTTGCTTTGCCGCCATTGGTTTTTTCTCGCTTTTGTGGAGGTGATTCGGCATTGATGTCAATATCATGGCCGGAGCTCGCACCTCCGGAATTGAATAATGGTTCTTGTGTAGACAAAGTGAGCGTGGTGATATTGAAGGTCATGAGGATGACCTAGGAGATGATGATGGTCGCGACCGCGGGGGATCCGTAGGAGGGATTGATCCCTCCGTCCGGGGGATTATAATGTAACGTTTGGGCCACAATATGATAATGTGAGCCGCATCCTTGAGTGTCCTTTCCCCGTCACCTCCTAGGATGTCTAGCTCTAAATCTTCAAATTGTTCCCGACAAATCTCCTCCACGTAAACCGATACGTAGCCGCGTGGAATCAACATGTCGTGGCTAGTCCGTCCCGAAAAATGCGCAAAAGCACTTCCGTACTCCACCTACATTGTGATGTTGCCGAATGGCTTGTGCGGCTCACATGGGGTGCACCGAAAGAGAAAATCCAACGGGTATTGTTGGTTGTCATCCACCGGAACACCTTTGATTACCCTCGGCTCTTCAGGGCCTTCGTGCCAAAGCACCGGTGCGACCTCTATGCAAGCACCGGTGCAACCTCGGTAGAAGCACAACCGCTTTTCCGAGCGGACGGGCTAATGACGGGATCAAGAGGTACTTCGGGCAAAGGCTCCGGCTTGGGCTATTTGAGATATCGTTACGGTCGGCCGCCGTTCAATCTCTACCGCATCTTTTTGTCTTGTTCTTTAAGTCTTTGCTCCATCATTTAGCGCTAATGCTCCTCTTCTCGCTCTTTTCTTCTTTTGCGGATTTTATAGCTATCGAGGTTTCCCTTGAAGGCATACTTCCACGGCACCACCCCGTAGCCCTTGCAACGTCCCGGGTGTTCCGGATTCCCGAGTGCCATAGTGAGCTCATCCATTTCCCCGTCAACCTTCAATCTACTAGCTTTGACATCTTCTATTTTTTTTCAATAACTCAAGTGCCTTCTCTCATAACGTGGGCGGGAATTCAAGGGTACCATCTTCTCGGGTTCAATCGCCTCCATGCGCATAATACCAATTCTTTGATCTTTCGGGCTAGTGAAAGACCGCTCGATATGGTACTTTTGGCGATAAGGTCTTGTTCCATGTTCCCCCACTTGGGAATTGCTACCGCGTAACCACCTTGACCAAGACGATGGTTGTACTCCCCTTTCTTCCGGTACTCGTTCTTCGCTTGGGCACTTTTTTGGGAAAAAATTTCACTTTTCTTGTATTCAACAAAGGACTTCCGGTTGATCTTTTACGATATTCATCCCAATATGGATTACTTGGTTTTCCCTTCCATTCTATATACTTGATGGGCACGTTGTCCCTTACAATTGCCCCGCATTGAGACACGAACTTGTCCTTGACTTTTTTTTGGAGCAACAGTCGGCCAAGCTCGACACCTCCGTGATACGATACATCACATCACCGACGATTAGTTGTGTACGACATCTCTCGACTTTTTCGTCATCGATCCGAAGCCTACAAGAATTAATAGTAATTTCCATGAATCAAAGTAAATTTATGAGAATATACAAGAAATGGGGTTATCAAATTAATACTAATGAACTTAATGCATGATATGTATACCTCGTTGGAACCTTCGCATTAGCATCCTCAAGGTCGTCATTATTTTCTCGAGTCGGCAGCTATGTCTTCCTCGTTATTTGCAAAGTCATTGGTGGCGACGCCTACTTGACCAATCATCACCGTTCGTTTGGCCGGTGGCCGATGGCCGGTGTTGATTTGTAGTGAGAAAAAAGTACCGTTGGTCGGTTGCTCGTGGCCGGTTTGTTATGAGAGAAAAGTACTATTGGCCGGTGGCCGATAAGCCAAACGAACATGCCGCATATTTAGAATAATTTCCTCGTCCGTGTAGGATGCAAAGGCATTTGCACCACCAAGCAATAATCTCCTCCATAATCCTTTCATCATTGTTATTGTTATCCATCTAGAATGAACAGTAATTTTCTATGAATCGACATGAATTTATGAGAATATACAATAATTTCTATGTATTTCTAGTATCCATGTAGAATAAACACTATTTTTCTATGAATCAACATAAATTTATGAGAATATACAATAATTTCTATGTATTTCTAGAATCCACCTAAAATAAACACTAAATTTCTATGAATCGACACGAATTTATGAGAATATACAATAATTTCTATGTATTTCTAGTATCCATCTAGAATAAACACTAATTTTCTATGAATCGACACGAATTTATGAGAATATACAATACTTTCTATGTATTTCTAAAATTGGTAGTGTCGCCTACCGCGATCGGCGAGGAGAAGGGGAGCCGGGATCCTAGGGTGCGTCGAGGGAGGCGGGGGGGGAGCCGGGGCAAGACGGCGTTGGGATCTTGGGTGCGTCGAGCGAGGCGGTGGGGAGCCGTGGCGAGATGGCGGTCGTCGATGCCGGGGAGAAACATATTTAATTAGAATTATTATAGACATATTTAGTACAATTTTAAAAATAAATTTATTCTTCAAAAGAAATTAAAAAAATGCTAACGCAAACAATTAATTTGCTTGCGTCGCCCAAACCCAATTTGGGGGCAGGGCGGGGGTCGGTATACGCCGACGGCCGGGGGGGGTGCGCCCCTACCGGTGTTGGGGAGGACAATTGTGAGGTGACCCTACCAACAGGATGAGGCGACGATGTTGATGGGCGGGCGGAGGAGACGACGCTCGGGACGATCGGGCGGCAAGGCGCACGGCGCACGGCGGCGGCGGCGGAGCCCTAGAGGCAGGGGAGGACGGCGCGCAGAGGAGGAGGATGGGGAGGAGGCCGACACGAGGAGTATGGGGATTAGGAGCCCCGAGACCTAGGGCAGGTCGGGGAGGAAGCCGCCGGCGTTTCGGGGGCCGACGGTGGCGGACCGGTGGTGTGGGGGGGGGGGGGGGGGGGGGGCAAGGACGTCGGCGGGTCGGTGGACGATGGATTTCGGGAGGCCGGCGGCAAAGAATCCCGTGCGGCACAAAGACGGGGTGCGCCGCGGAAGGCGGCGGTTGGGGAGGATGACGGCGGCGGAGGAGGACACGATGACGACGATGGCAGCGGATTGGGGATAAAAAAGTGGCTAAGTGCAGGAGGGGGAGGGTCACTGCTTTTATATATAGACACACCTTTAGTCCCGGGTCGTGTAAAGAACTGTGACAAAAGGGGGGGCTTTTGTCATGGTGATACTACCCGGGACTAAAGGGTGATTTCGCGCGGGAGTCTCAAAAGGGAAAATTTCCCTCTTTAGTCCCGGGTGGGTTTACGACCCAAGACAAAAGGGGGTCTTTTGTCTCGGGTCGTAAAACCACCCGGGACTAAAGGTCTATTTTGAGCGGGACTTTTATTCTTTTCCCATTTTCCCTCCTCATTTTCTCAATTTTTCTCTTTGCAACATTTTAAAAAATGGCAAGTTTAATATTTCAATCATGCAAAATTATATTTCGTTAAGTGTTCACAAACCTTAACTTTCCAACATAAAAATAATTTAATAGTTGAAATAATTACTTTCTTTTCGGTCTCGACAATATTTGTCTCCTAAGACATAAGAAAAATGCTTAACTAATTCGAAAAGGCCGCGCCGCCCGCCCGCGCCGCCCGCATGCCGCCCATCGCCCATCTCCTATCCCGCACCGTTGAAGAAAAGGATAAGAGAGAGATAAAGAAGAAGAGATGAATGAGTGGATACAGGAGAAAGAAAGAAATATAGGAAGAGAGAGGGTCACGAGGGGAGACGAGGCCCCGAGGGTTGTCGGTGCGTGCCTCTTTAGTCTCGGGTCATGTTTCAACTCGAGACTAAAAGATCACTTTAGTCCGGGTTGATAACACCCAACGAGACTAAAGGGTCTTCAACCTTTAGTCCGGGTTGGTGTTACCACCCGAGACTAAAGGGGCACCCTTTAGTCCCGGTGGTGACACCACCGGGACTAAAAGCCGATACCAATTATTGCTCCAAATAGCCGTGGACGCCCCCACCCCTTTTGTCATGGTTGATAATACCAACCGGGACTAAAGGGGGGTGGCTAATGCAGCCATTTCGGGCCACGTTGATGAATCACCTTTAGTCCCGACTCCAAAATTGAACTCGGGACTAAAGGGGCGTACCAAAGGCCGGAACTCTACCAGGTGGTGGGTGGATGGGAATTGTGCTCTACGGCACCTTTTTCAAATAGCCTAAACTGTTTACTAAAATGGTTTATAAACCGTGAGTTGAAACCAAAATATTGATAAGTTTGGGAGAAAAACACTTACAGTTTGGTTTGGATTGGACAGAACTCTCAAATGGGTTTGGCTTGGGTTCTAGCCCATTACCGGGGTGATGGCCATATCAAGTATCCGTGTCATATGGTTAATTGATAAGTATATGACATACAATTTACCAACCGTGACAAAAGAGGGCGCTCTCAATGGCTCCATCCGACAATAATTGCCCCCGATCTTTAGTCTCGGGTGGTGTTACGAGCCGAGACTAAAGGGCATTAGTCCCGCCGGTGTTACGAGCCGAGACTAAAGGGGTACCCGTATCACCACTCGGGACTAAAGGCCGGCATCCATATAAGCACCGTACCTCTTCTTCCTCCCCGCCACCCGAGCCATTCAACCGTGCTCACCCCACGAGCACAAGCTCCTCCCGTCCATGGCGACTCAAGCCTAGGGTGGTGCTTCGCGACTTTTTTCTTCATTAGTTTGTGAAGATTTCTCTCCTCCAAGGTATTGTCAAGGTTGGAATCTTCATCCTCCCTTCATTTGTTGTGATTGAATTTTGTTTTATGGTTTAGAGATGGAGAAAATAGAAATGTTAATTTGTACCTAGATAGGAGGAGCTTAAATTAATTAGGGAGATCAGATTTTGTATATACATGTGAAGATGTAGTTATGATGGTACTTGCATTGTTCCTTCTTTCATTAAATTTGTATTAATAAGCATTCTCTTATTTTCTTGTTTTTCATAATATTGAATTTTTCTTGTACATATATATAGTTTATAAATACATGCCGATAAAAGAAGATATACATCCAATGTACTAGGTATTTCCATTCTTTCGTTGTTTAGAAATGATTTTATTCTAGGTAGCCATTGGAGGAAATAGAAGATTAACATATTTTGGTAAGTATGATTTTATTTATATATAGAATAAATGTAAGCATTCTCTTATTTTCTTGTTTTTCATAAATTTGAATTTTACTTGTACATATAGTTTATAAAATATATGCTCATAAAGAAAATAATAGACTTACGTAAAATGTACTAGGTATGTATTTTCGTTCTTTCATTGTTTAGAAATGCTTTTATTTCTAGGTAGCTGTAGGAGGAAATAGAAGATTAAATTCTTTTATTATTTTTTTATTTTTAAATATAATAAATGTAAGCATTTTCTTATTTTTCTTGTTTTTGATACAGATCCCCACGTCCTAATTAGCTACGGTTTGACCTCACGAGCTACATGGGGACCGCCTGCGCCTTAGTGAGGTGGGCCTATAGCTAGATAGGAGGTGTAGCGCATGTGTAGTACCGTAAGTGGGTGAGTCGGGTGTATATGACAGTGAGATGAGACTGTTGTAGTTCCCGGAGCATATGGGTCTTCTGAGTCACTGGTTCGCAAAGGTTATGTACAGTAATAATAGTGTTGAATTCTATCCCCTTTTGTTTTTCTATTTATGCATATATTGAATCCATTCTATATGTATGTAGGTATGTGTACATATAGTTTATAAAAATATAGTATTGAATTCTATGGCCCTTTTTATTTCTAGGTTGCTATAGGAGGAAATAGAAGATTAAATTCTTTTATTAAGTAATTTTTTTATTTTTATATACAATAAATGTAAGAATTTTATTTTTTTCTTGTTTTTATACGATTGCCCCACGTCCAAATTAGCTACGGTTTAACGTCACGGGCTATGTGGGGACTATCTCAGCCTCCGTGATGTTGGATCGTAGATAGATAGGAGGTGTAGCGCATGTGTAGTACCGTACGTGGGAGAGTCGGGTGTATATGATGGTGAGGTGAGACCGTTGTAGTTCCGGAGCATCTATAGGTCTTCCGAGTCGCCGGTTAGTAAAGGTTATGTACAAGTAATAATAATATGGAATTCTATCCCCTTTTGGTTTTCTATTTATGCATATATTGAATCCAATATAAATATATATATATATATATATGTGTGTGTGTGTGTGCGCGCGCGCATGTGTGTGTGTTTGTGTAGGTATGTGTACATATAGTTTATAAAATATAGTGTTGAATTCTATGGCCCCTTTTATTTATAGGTTGCTATAGGAGGAAATAGAAGATTAAATTCTTTTATCGGGTATTTTTTATTTTTTGTATACAATAAATGAAGGCATTTCCTTTTTTTCTTGTTTTTTATATAGAGCCCCACGTCCTAATTAGGTACGTCTAACATCACGGACTATGTGGGGACCGCCTGCAGCCTCCGTGATGTTGGGCCGTATATAGATAGGAGGTATAGGGCATGTGTAGTACCGTAAGTGGGAGAGCCACATGTATATGATGGTGAGCCGAGATCGTTGTAGTTCCCGAGCATCCGGTTCGCAATGGTTATGTACAATAATAATAGCGTTGAATTCTATCCCCTTTTTTTCTATTTATGCATATATTGAATCCAATCTATATATACAAACTAATCCTATTTATTGTGAATAATGTGTGTTATTTTGATTTGGATATAGTTTGATCTAACAATGTCATCGTCAAGTGGTGTTGGTAATGCCGCCCGTGGCCATGGCATAGTTCGTCACCGTGGCGGGCGTGGCATTGGCCGTGGAGGTGTTTTGGAGGATTCGTTGCCTCTACGTCCGAATTGCACTTTCACCGCGAGATTACCTTGCCAATGGGTGATCCAGGACGTGTAGCTAACGTGGTAATATAAGAATTGAAATTAATTTGCTTTACATATAACTTTTTTCATTTCACATGGAAAATCTATAATTTTAGTTAATATATAATTATTGTAGGTTCTCAACAATATCGGATGGCTCACATACATTATCGGGGATATGAATGGTACTCCTCCTATAGTGCAACCGAGCACGTTGATGAGCGCATGTCAAGAGTGTATATCTCTTTCACGGTACTTACTCGATATGTAGACTATGGCCGATTGCCTATAGGCGCACCACACCCGATGGTTGTCATTGCAACAGCTTGGCTCAACATCACCTATTCGGTTAACTCGAGAGAGGACTCGCCATGGAGAATTGTCTACAACGGCTCCGGCCTCCAGAATAATGTTAGGTGCTTCGTGGCCGGACCTTTCCTATTTTAAATTAAGGCAACTCGAGACGGGTGAAGGAAATGTGATTGAGACTACGGAGAGGCTTTGCGGTGGCTCATCAAGATGTGGTAATATACATTTATATATAAAAGAATTTTTATTCATTATTAATTAATTTTTTTGGTACAAATATATTTTGAACTTCCATAAGGTTATTATATCTCATCATCATCCGATTGTGTGCGGGATCACTCGGTTCTACCTATGCTTCAATTAGCTTCGTGCGATTCCGAATCAAGTCGTGGAAAGAGTTAGGGTGGATTACTATGGTGGGAAGCCGTTTTTCACCAACAATTAAAAGAGTCAACCAATTCTAACTTTCTACAAGCCAAGAGAACCCGAGGCTCCATTGTTTGTTGTCGCAGTGTTGTTTGTGACACTCCGCGGAAGCGGAGGAGAGTGCACTAGTACACACTCTAACTTATTTTGAGGGAGTTCTAGGCCGGAGGATAGCATACATTTACCATGTTTCATATCTACAAGCCATTGCTGCTCGGTAACATTATGAATGCATGGATTAGGCTTTGTACCTAACCTATTATGTGACTTGTATTAATTAGCTAGCTATGTGAACCTTTATGAACTTATTATCAATTATTGTTAATTATGTACTTTATTATGAACTCATGTGTTGTCTTCAACATGTTTAGTAAGAATATTTATTAAGCATATATATACTAGAATTCATACGCGAATTCATAAATGTGTTTGAAACGAGAGATTTTTTCGAGTTGATTTACTAATATTTTCAATTTAATTTATTTTCCCCATCAAATTGTAAAAAATAGTAATAGTTTCAACTCTTAAAATAATATGTGCATAGAAAAGTAGACATTTTTTGGTGTTAACATAATATAATTTTGCATGGCACAAATATTTTAACTAATGATTTTTTGAAATGTTGAAAGCAAAAAGAAATGAGATAATGAGCAAGGAAAAGAGAAAAAGCCCGCGAATGAAATGTAAATGAGCAAGGAAATGAGCATGTTGATTATTCGAAGACAATACGCGAATTCATAAATTTGTTTGAAATTAGATTTTTCGAGTTGGTTTACTAATACTATCAATTTAATTTATTTTTCCCCTTCAAATTATAAACAAAAAATTGTAATAATTGTTTCAACTCTTGAAATAATATGTGCATAGAAAAGTAGGTATTTTTTGGTGTTAACATAATATAATTTTGCATGGCACAAATATTTTAACTAATGATTTTTTAAGGAGGCTCCTACGGGGAGAAGGCTCTCTCGATAGCGTTCGGTCGAGAGCCCTCCCACCGCACGCCCCCGAGAACCGATGGTAAAAAAAAAATCCGAACGTGGGTCCCACAAAAGCACGTGGATCGCTTCATCTTATCACTTCGCCGTCTCCACCGGCTTCGTCTTCCTTAGCCTCCCCGTCCGCCCGAGCCCCCCCCCCGACCGCCCCACCCCCGCCCCCCTCTCGATCCGCCCGGCCGGCGGTGACCTCGTCGCCACGCCACCGCCCACCAACCACCCCCCGACCGCTCCCCCAACCTTCCTAATTCGTCGAGATTTCATCTTGCTCGACGATCCACCAACCCCCGCCGCCACCTCCACCACCCCCGCCGGCGGCCACCCGCCGCCGCGCCGCCCACCTACCAACCGCCCCCGCCCGCTCCGCCGCCCTTACTAATCCCATAGGGATACTCACCCCCGCCGCCGGTCACCGCCCGGCCGCCATCCGACCCCCGGCCGGCCGGCCGTGCTACCGCGCCGCCTCGCCTCCACATTCGGTCCTCCGGCGCCCCCAACCCGTCCTCTTTAGGTCCGGCAATCCAACCATAGGAACCCCGGAACCCTAAGCCCGCCCACCGGAAACCAAGATCCATAAAACCGCCGCCTCCACCACCACCCACGAAAGGGGATGTGTTACTTTTCTCTTCTTTCCCTTTGTGGCTCTTGCTTCTTCCAATTACCTAGTTTTTGCTATATTTGGGGGCTCTCCATCTAAGACTAAATGGAGAGCCCTCTCTATTTAGATTTTACATTTTTTAAATGTTGAAAGCAAAAAGAAATGAGATAATTGAGCAAGGAAAAGAGAAATATTAACTTCCCGCGCAAAATTGCCCTTTAGTCCCGAGTGGTGTGACCACTCGAGACAAAAGGACCCCCTTTTGTCACGGGTGGTAACACCACCCGAGAATAAAGGATGAAAATTCACCTTCGGGGGATCCCGCGTGAAATGCCCCTTTTGTCACCGATCGTGAGGCCACTGTGACAAAAGGGGGGCCTTTAGTCTCGGGTCATAATACAACCCGAGACTAAAGGGGACTTTTGTCACGGTTGTGAATACGACCCGTGACAAAAGGTCGGGGGTTCTATATAAACCCCATCGCCTTCCGGATCGGCACTTAGCCATTTTCCCCCGAAATCGCCGCCTCGCCTCTCTTCCTCCATCGTCGTCGCCACCGCCTCTCCTCACCGCGCCCATCGCCGACGTGAGGCTCCTCCCCGACGCGCCGCTCCTCCCCGACGCATCACTCCCCCTCGATACGCGTGCATCACCGTCTCCCCGCCGCCGGCGGGCCCGGCCCGCGCCGACGTCCGCCCCTCACCGACGCGCATCTCCCCCACGCGGCGCATCTCCCCGACGTGGAATCCCTCCCCGACGCGGTGCATCTCCCCGACACGGGGCCCCTCCCCGACTCGCCGCCACCGCCGCCCGCCCGGCCCTCCACCTCGGCGGCGCTTGAGTTCCATTCCCGCAGCCGGTATGCCGCGCCGCCGCCGCTTGCCGGCCCCCCCCGTGCGGCCACCGGCCGGCTTGCGTGTGCCCCGATGGCCGGCCGGTCGCGCCGGGGTTTGGCCTTGCCGACACTAGCCTCGTGAAATGATGGCGTCCGCAAGAATTTTTAATTAAATTTATATGATTTAGTATATCTATTGATATTAATTAGAAATTCTAATTGTGTGTAAATTTTTAATATGAAAGTTTATAGGAATAGAAAGAAATTTTAATTAGAAACTTGTATATTTTTGTGTGTATATTTGTGTACCAAAATCTAATTGTGTATTTGAGTTTAATTAAATAGTAATGCTTTGTATATTTTTGTGTGTATATTTGCGTACCAAAATCTAATTGTTTTGTAATATACGATTTCATAGTTTTGAGTATTTGTGTTTTGAGTATATTTGTGAATTGCAATATACAATTTATATATGTAATTTTGAGTTCTTAATTGTGTATTTGAGTTCTTAATTGTTTTCTAATATACAATTTCATTAGTTCGACATTTTCGAACTCGACGACTACCGCGTCGTCTCGAACAAGTGACTTCCCGTCACCTCTCGTCATTCTCCCACACGGCACCGCCACCAACAAGCATGGTTCATCCACAAGTTAGTAGAAATATTTTGACTTCGTTTATTCAAGAAAATTTGTAATAAATACTTGTTTATTCTAGAAATTCATAGAAAAACTTGTTGCTTATTGTAGAAATTCAAAGAAAAAATTCTTGTTCAATAAAGAAATTCTTAGTAAATACTTGTTTACTCTAGAGAGTTTTAGAAATTGTTGGTTATTCCGGAGATTCAACTTAGTAAATTGTTGGTTATTCTATAAACTCAAAGAAGTTCATCGAATATTCTTGTTTATTATAGAAATTCATAGAAATTCTTGTTTATTCCATAAAGTCATAGAAAAACTTTTTTCTTATTCTAAAATTCAAAGAAAATTTTTGTTTAATAAACAAATTCTTAGTAAATACTTGTTTATTCTAGAAAGTTTTAGAAATTGTTGAAAATTACATAAATTCATAGAATATTCTTATTTATTATAGAAATTCTTGTTTATTCCAGATGGATGACAACCATGACAACTTTATGGCCGACATTATTGCTAGTGGTACAAATACAATTGCAACCTTCACCGATGAGGAGTGCAGTCGAGCGGACATGTACTAGAACATACCTCCGAATGAGGACGATGCTCGCCCTCGTTGAGGACACAATAGCTAATATTGAGGACAATTCTAGAAACACTAAGTCTTGTGAATGAAAGCAAGTATATATATAGGATAAATCCATTCTACTTCCGGGTGTAACTACTCTCACGTTAAAAATACCAATTTGTGTATGTATACATTCCCATTTATCGATTGGAGTATGTAAACATACCTAAAATAAGATTTAGGAAAGTAATACCCATGAAAAATTTTTAGTGCAACTCGTAATTTTTTGCACCTTGTGATATATATTATTTCCTATATAGAAACAAGAGTATGTTCACAAACTATATATTTCCTCATATATAAAAAATGAGTATGTCCACATACCACTTTTAAAAATCAAGTATGCATACATACTTTATTTAGAAACCTCAAGTACAAAAAAATACCCTATAGTTTGTGAGATACCCACATGGGTGTAGCTACACGCGCGTGTAGGAAAAATTCGTCCTATATATATCATGCATTAACTTCATAGTTCTTTTTTTTCTAACCTCAATTCCTAGGTACTAATTAATTAAATAACGAATCTACAACATGTAGGCTTCAGCCTCCACATCAAACAAGACAAAGAGAGGGCGTACACAAGTACTCACCGGCCATGTCATGTATCATATCACAGAAGTATCAGATGATGGCCAACCATGTGCTCCAAAAAATCAAGGACACGTATGTGTCACAAGGTGTGGAGCCATTGTAAGGGAACGTGCCCATCGCCTACAGAGAATGGAAGGGAAAAACGGATAATCCACACGTTGTTCCGTACTTGAGGACCATGTGTGGTTCGAGGACCGGTGGATGATCGCTTCCGGTGTGATGAGTGATTGACAACGTTGTGTGGACCGACTCTTGGCTAAGTATTGCGAGGTGCGGGTTGTGACTTGACCGGTGTTGGTGCGGGTGAAGAACAAGCGCGAAATGTCATCACCGGTGAGGCCTCTAGGTGTGGAGAAGACAAGTAGGCTTGGTTCGAGGGACCCGATGGCCGGCGGGGTCAAGTGCAAGCCGCATGGTGGCAAGAACGGCGGGACGACGTCATGGACGATTTCTTGGTTGAGCCTCAAAACCAAGGTCGAGTCGGGACTACGTGGGAGCCGAGTCGGTGGTGATTGGCGAAGGCTACACCGGGTTCGCGAGGTTTGCGGTGGATCACCGAAAACCACCGGGTTACTCGGTTGAGCCACAAAACCGAGGCCGAAGACTCGTCAAGGATGTGCGGCCACCTAGGGCCGGTTCGGCCCACCCGGGAGGGGCGGTCAACCGTCCGGGCCGGGCCGACCGCCCAAGGGGGGGCGGTCGACCGCCCCGGTCGCGAGCATCGAGAAGCTTCGAAGCGAGAGGACACGCGTCGGAATCGCAAGGATTGCGTCGAGGCTAAGCGAGGTTGCGGTCACTAGGCATCCGTCCGATGGAGAAAATCTGAAGACTTCCAAATTCGCCCTTGAGGGGCTTGTATCCCTAGTTATTAAGTAAGGGTAGTTTGTTCTTTTTGGTGCCTCCATATATACTCTTTGAGGGGATGGATGGCAGCAACCCTTGGAACCCTAGTTCATTTGCTTTGCTATTTTCTCTTCCTATTTTCCTTAGGTTTTAAGAGGACTAGCTTGAGAGCTTCATGGTGAGATCTTGAGAGAGGGTAGGATGATTGGGAGGCAAGCTAGACCTTTTATGAACCTTCATGGTATGCATAGATGATTCGGCGTGGTTCCGCAAGGCTTTTGTTGTCTCTCCCATTTTCCCTTGTTGGTGATTTTCAAAGCCTTTTCTTGGGATTTTCGTGGTGGAGTTTTGGAGGCGTTTCTTTGTGGGATTTGGTGTTAGAGTCACACATGAAGACCTTATGCATCTTTTCTTGATGACCTTGCCCCTCCAAACCCGTGGAAAGCTCTCTAATTTGGTGGTTTTCGTTGGAGCTCAAGTTCTTGAGGTTTGGTCATGAGATTTGCGATTCCCCATGATTAAGAGTGTTTCGGTTCAATTCCTTTGAGGGAGAGGTCGTCCATGAGGTATCCCCAAAGTTTCGCTGCAATCTGTTGGGTGAATCGGGAGAACGAGTGATGCAAAGTTGAGAGTGGACCCGCGGTTCCTATTTTTCCCATTCTCGTCAGGAGGGCGGTCTAACCACGTAGGGGGGCGGTCTAACCGCCCCGGCTCATCCGGAGAAAGTTTTGATTTTGGCCGGACCTTCCGGTAGCATGTTGGCCTTGACTAGGGGATTGTATGGTTGAACTCTTGGAGCGTTTCGAGTCCATTTGCTTGGGTTTTCACTCGGATATTTGTGCTCGGGGGAGGGGGGGTCTAACCGCCCCCGGCACCCGCCTAACCGCCCTAGGCCTTTTCGAAGAAAGTTTGATTTTGCCGGACCTTTCTCGTGAGTTTGTTCACCTTGATTAGAGGAGCGTTCTAGTGAATTCTTGGCTCGTTTCGGTGCGGTTTGCTAGGAGTTCTTGCCTTGAGTTCGTTGCTTCGGGTATAGGAGATTAGACCGCCCCTAGGCCCTTTGGGTGAAGTTTCGGTTTTCACCAAGATTCTCCGGTAGCTAGCTTGGCCTTGACCGAGGATCCAGTGGATGAAACCGTGGAAAGTTTTGGAGATCGAAGAGGTGTTTTAGAGGGTTTCTTATCCGCCGGGAGCAAGGGCGGTTTAACCGCCCCCTTACCGCAGCTTAAACCGCCACCGCCGGCCGACAACTTCGAGTTTTTTCCATTGCCGAGTGTGTGTAGGAGCCGTGACTGCAGTAGTGTTTGTTCCTAGGACCGCAGTAGCACTTCGGTGGCTACGTGGTTTTGGCAAACGAAAGGTAGAAGTGCGAAGCGTGTGATTTTGGGTGTCTAACCAAGAGAGTTCATCTTGTTGGAGTTGCGATCTCCTTCGAGAAGAATTTTTATCGGCTCCCATTCACTCCCCCCTCTCGGTCACCTATCGGTGGGATGTCGTACCAAAGAATGGGGTTCGGGTCCTCCACACTTCGATGGGAAGAACTACCGGATGTGGAGTAAGCGGATGGCGGCGTCCCTCCGCGGAAAGGGTCGGATCCTTTGGGATGTCACGATGGACACAGGTTATGTCCAGCCGATGAACATCCTTGCTCTAGGATCGAGGGACATGTTCGACGCCAACAACAATGTGGTCGACTACTTGTTCCGTGCTTTGTGTCAGCCTGAATTCGATCGGGTGCACACCGAGCACTTGGCTTGTAGAATCGGTTGGTGTTGAAGGAATCTCATGTTGGGAATCCCAAGGTTCGGGATCGGATGTATGCGGCTTACCGGAGAGAGTACGAGAATTTCACTCATGTCCCCGGTGAGTCTATCGATGCCTTGTTTCGGCGGTTCACGGTTGTGTTGAACAACATGAGGGCCAATGTGGACGTGCTCCCGTACGATGATCATGATAGAGCCGTCAAGCTCTTGCACTCGCCGCATCATAAGGTTTGGGGCGGAAATTTCGAGGCCATTGTGGAGTCCGAGAAGTATGACACTTTGACCGTGAACGAGCCGTTCTCGAAGCTCAAGTCGGCCGAGTTGGATCGGGGTATGACAGCCCAAGATCGAGGACCCGACCGACTCTCATAGTCCCGCCCTCATCGGTGGCTCGAAAGGAAAATCTAACACTAACCCATCCACCGAATGTTCTCTTTGTCCCCTTTGATGTCTTTGCCGACGAGGAGTTCGACATGCTTGGAGAGGACGAGCTGGCATTGCTGACCAGGAGGTTCGAGAGGATGCACGAGGACTGGGTGAACTCAAGAAGAAACTCGAGGACGTGCTTGAAGTGTGGCAAGACCGGACACTTTTTCACCGAGTGTCTGAAGGTGAACAATCACGACAAGCACAAGTCCAAGGACGAAGGAAGAAGATCCTAGAAGGAGCATGAACATAAGAGGAAGACACGAACCCGAGAGGATATCAAGAGATCGAGCGACATCGACTCCGGCTCTGAGGACGCATCATCAAGCTCGAGAGAAGAAGAAGAACAGGGTGACAAGAAGAAGAAAAAGAAGGACTTCGGCAAGTACATGAACGGCCTCTGCTGCACCACAAGCAAGACTTCGAGGAACTACAACAAGAAGAAGGATGGTCTTTGCGGCATGGCACGCAACTCCGGCCGCAAGAGAAGCCGGAAGAACGCCTCGGACTCGGACTCGACTCCGAGGATGAGGTATGTGATGAGCTCTCTTCTTTGCACAAGGAGAATGAGGAGTTGGTTGACTTGCTTGATAATCGCGATCACATGCTTAGAGAGGTTAAGAAGCTTAGGAAGGAGCTTAGAGTTTTGCTTGAAGATGCTAGGACCGGGAGTGGCCGAGCTAGAAACATAGGTTCTTGATGGCAAGCTTGAAATTGATTCTCTTAAGGCTAGCCCCGTGATTTCGATGAGGTTGATTGTGTTGATTGCTCGTTTTCCTAGCCGATTTAACTCGCTCTTAGGGAAAAGCATGCCTCCAAGTGTGAGGAACTAGATGTGCTTAGGGTTGAGTTGGCCGAGTTACAATCTAGACCCACCTTGCTTGGTGCATGTACTTCTTGCCCTAGTTTGCATGAAAAAATTGTTGAGCTCCGTTCTCACATTGTTTCGCTTGAGGCCGACTTGAAAGTGCCTATTCCTACTCCTTTTTCTACCCGTGAGTTGCATGCTATGAATAATTTGGAACTTGCACAATGTGTTGATCATTTGCGGGATGAGAACCGTAAGTTACGTGAAGTGCTAAGTTGGTTGCCTAGTTAGGAACCTCAGCTAGGTGTGTTGATTGCCAGCTATAAGCGCTTTGATAGTTGGGCTTTGGGATCTGATAAGTTTGGTGAGAGCGGTGGTGAGAGAGAAGGGAAATTTGGGAATGTTCCAGTTCCACCACAACCCACACCCAAAGACAAGTTTGCATCCAAGCCAAACCAACCGAGAGAAAAACGAGCGAGAAGGCAAGTGAAAAGCCTAGTGGGAAACCAAGTGGGAAGCCTAGTGAGAAGTCGTGTGAAGAGCCTCACCCCATGTCTAAGCTAAGACCCATCCATTTCTATTGTGAGTTTTGTGGAAAGGATGGTCAAAAGAGAGAATTCTGCTATAAGAGAAAGAGAGAGGCGAGAATGGCTAAGGAGTGGGCGAACAAGGACAGGTACCACCCTTCTCATGGTGTGCCTGAGTCTCGTATGCCACTACCTAAGGGAAAGGGCTTTGTGCGTAAGGTTCCGGCATGGGGAGATGAGAGATCCCGTAGCCGAGGTGGTGGTCTGGAGAGGGCGGTCAGACCGGCCAGGCATGGTTGTCAGACCGGCCCTGCCCAGGGAAGGGCGGTCAGACCGGCCTGGCTAGGCAGTCAGACCGGTCCTCCCCGCATTTCGGGCGTTCGGCTTCCTAGGTCGTGATGCTGGTGGTTTCAGTTCCCTTGGTCATGGTGCGGATGGTAGACACTTTAAGTCCGGTAGTGTTGAGTTTGTCGGACATTCTCCACCTCGTGATCAATACGAGTTTGGGAGAGGTCGCAGCTTTGAGTCTCGAGGGACTACGGACCACGCTTTCCTTTTCGTGGTACTCGTACTCCTCCAGTGAGACGGGAGTGGTTTTCCCATGGTGGTTTTAGGTTTGATAGGTTGGACGAGATGGATCGCAGTTTTGATAGGCATGGTAGGATGGATGTTGCTAACCCTACTTTTGAGGAAATGACCCGGCACTGGTTTGACACCTTTGGTACTAACCCCAGTGTTGAGTCGTTTGCTCGCTCTCGCTCTTGGTTTTGAGTTGCGGGTGGGAGGCTCGAAGAACATTTGGTTGATATCGGGGGTGGTTTTCCGGCCTCATACCCCGATGGTAACATGGAGGTACATCACTTTCGGGGATGGTGGATAAGGATGAGTGACTTCGAAGAAATGATAAAGGTAAGTGAATTTGTGATCTTCAAGTGTGTGGCCTTGGTCAAGCCACTTGGTTTGTTTCGCTCCTTGCCCTATCTCATGTGTGTAAGGTGAGCTTTGTATGCTCTTTGACCTTAATGCATGAGTTTAGGGGAGCATGCGCGCTTGGTGTGCTTTTTGCTCTATCATGTGTACTAAGGGTGAGCTTTATATGCTCTTTGGCCCTAGTGCATGTGTTTAGGGGGAACTTGTGGATTTGTGCTTCCTCGCTCTTTTGCCGGTGGTGTCATGCCCTTTTTGCCTCCCCTCGAGGAGTCGGTCGTTTGTGAGCTTTGTGTGTGGGAGCTCCTTTGAAGAATATGTATAGCTTTCTTTTGTGCATTTCTTGCATTTGGCATGGCATATGTAACATGATGTATAGGCATCCTTGTATATTAGTTTGCATGCATTTTGTATCATATGCATTGGATAGGAAAAGCTTCTCCTATATACATTGTTTACCATGGAATGATATTTATATCCTTGTGAGCTTATTTGGTATGGTATGGTTAGTTTGGCTTAGCTCTTGATGATGTTGATTTATATCCATGGTTGATGGCTATGTTTTTTAAAAAATGTCACATGTATGCTCTCTTGTGAGTAAATGTCTTTATATGCTCTTGACATGTTCTAGTGGTTTGGTTATGCATAATTTGTGGTTGGATAGCTTATTTTGATCATATGGGGCCAAAGGCTCATTTGCCATCATGAATTTTTAGCCCTCTTGCTTTATCTTGTGGAGGGGCATAAGTTCCTTTTTGTCACAAAGACATTTCATGTACCAAATATGAATCTGAAAATGAAATGTAAACTCGCTTGGAAAATGTGCCCCCATGTCATATGTGCTAAATTTAATTTGCTTTGTGTGCTAAATCATTGCATGATGCCTACCAATGAGAAGTCTCATATATAGAAGTAGGCACATGGCTCGGTGGCTTTGACATGACATGAGGTGCTTGCGGGTGTTTGTGATGGTCTTATGATTATAATGGTCATCCTAGCATGAAGTTTGCATGGCTTTGCCATTTTGACATGTTTTGCTCATATCTAGGACTTTGGTCATGAGAGGGTAACTTTTCGCAAAATTGCTCAATTCCTTTTTAGCCTTGTCCAATGGTTGTGAAACTTGGTGGTCATGTAGTTACGGTCATTGCGAACCTGTAGAGTATCTAACTTGCTCATTTGGACATGTGCAGCACCTTGTGATGAATTTTGTATATTTGAGAAGCTATATGTTGAAACTTTTCGCATTTTGCCTTGATTCATGCATCGTCAACAAGGGGGAGAAGTTTGTACATGTTTTCAACACCTGGGAGCATTTGGAAGGTGTTCCAATTGATTCGGGCAGTTTTTGAAAAAGTTGGTACAGGGCCGGTCACATGAGGTGGTCTAACCGCCCCCAAGGCGGTCGGATGTGTGGCGGCGGTCTAACCACCCCCGGCGGTCTATCCGCCCCGAGCAAAGTGAGCAGGATGTTGCTCTTTGTTGCATTCTCATGTTGCATTGCCGCATTGGTTCGGGGGAGTGTGCTTTGGCTCGGGGGGAGCTTGCATGTGTGCGGGGGGAGCTCTTTGTGTTGTTCGAGCTTTCGATTGGAGGTTTGCGCTCTTTGCTTGAGCATGGTTGTGACGCCCCGGGTTTTCGGCGGAGTATCAACCCCAATGAGTAGGTCACCCGTGTTGACTTTGGTCAAACGACGGTCAACCTAGGACATCACCTCGAAAACATCACCGACAATCCCTAATAACACCCCTCGGTCAACTAGTGGTCAAGGTTTGGCAAAACCCTAGTCAAACCTCTTAAACACCCTTTGACCCTCCTTGTCGCCCGAAACTTTTGACGCGTTCCCCAAATTTCACCTAAACACTTCAAAATCTCTCAATGTAAAAGTTGTGTATTTTGTCAAGGGACACAACTTTCATGTTGATTGTCATTTGAGATTTGGAGTGGAGGTGCGTGAAAAAGCTTGGTCAACACCTAGAGTTACTATTCATCGGCACCCGTAAATCCGCCATCTTGGCATGCATTTTGTGCACAAATGGTTGAGAAAAAGGCCATACGCCCTTTGTAAAAGTTGTAGAGGGATGCTAGATCTACAACTTTCCTAATCAAACTTTTGTGCACTACGGTTCAAATTTTTGGAGAAAAATCCCGGTCCAAGAAGGCAAGCCGGATTGGTTTTAACCCTTGGCGCTCCGAGCTCTCCCGCGCGACGTCGGCGCGCCACACCACGCGCACGCGCCGTGGGACCCCCCGGGCCCGAACGCCGAGGCACCTCTCGCGACCGTCGGTTCCCCGGCCCCTTGCACCGATGTCCACGCGCCCAATGCCCCGTCGCCACACGCGTGCCCACGGGCCGAGCAAACGCCTCGCGCCGGCCGTCGCTCGCCATTGGCCGCCCGCGCCGACCCTTGCCGCCCCGGCCACTCTCGGCGCCGCCGTACCTCGAGCCATGCCGCGACCATGCCGCGGGTTGGCCGCGCACGGCTTTAGCCGGTGTCGGCCGCCTATAAAAGGCACCGGCCCCCCCCCCCTTGCGCGCGAGCCCAAAACGCCGCCGTGAGCCGCCATTAAAGCCGCACGGCAAGCGCCCTTCTCCCAAGCCCCAAATGGCCGTGTGAGCAGACTATTGCCTCCGTGATCTACCACCACGGCCTTCCTAGCAACTTGTTGCCCGGACCGACCAACAAGCTCGCCGGAGCGAAGCTCCTAGTGGCCGCCACGGCCGGTGCCGCCGAGCCCCTTGCCGACCTAATTTTCCCCGCCGCCCAAACACCTAGGTGCTTCACCAAAGGCACCTTGAAGCCCCCCATGCCGTCGGTTCACTCCCGCGGCATCCGCCGCCGCCCTCGCCATGACCGCTCACCGGTGACGTTTTCGCGCCAACCCCAACCACAAATCGACCCGTCGTGCGCTTGTGGTTACCCCCGACCGCTTCCCCCGACCAAGAAGCCGGCGAGGTCACCGGAATTCCGGCCGGCCGCGCCGCCTTTGTGGCCCAAGGGCTACATTGTAAGGCCCCAAGCGTTTCCGGGGTGTTTAGTGCAAACGAAGGGCATATCTGCGATCTTTTAAAACTTTCTAGGGACCCTCGTGCAAAATGATTCTTCACCTCCTTGTGTGTTTTGGCATCAACTTGTAAAATGCACATAAAATCGTAGAAAAATCCAGAAAAATGCAAATCCAATTTTGCCGTGCTCGTGTGACTAGAACTACAACTTTCACAAAACATGTATATACTTTCGAGCTATAGTTTTTGCTTGAAAAATTGAAATGTGATTTACCTAGATCCGTGATTCCGCAAAATCCATACATGTTCATGAGCTGAATTTGGGATATGTTGTGGATACTAGCTTGTGTAGGTCCCGTGCCAAAATTTGCATAAAGTTACCGAAGGAATCTTTTTATATGATTTATCTTGTGTTAATGTCAAATCTGCCTAGATGATTTTTGTAGCTTAAAATATAATTAGTTTTGAGCCCTACTTCGGATATGGTCTTTATATACTAAAATGCACCTCCGGTGAATTTACCCTGATTTAACCTCTCGTTCGAAATATTATTTCCTAATTTATGCATGTTTTTTATCACAAATGAATATATCAAGATCTATAATAGCTCTAGGTGTATTTGTTGGGTTCTTAGGCTTGTTTTGGACCAAAGCATGTGTAGGAGAAAGTTTGGTTTCAGTTCTGTTATATTTATTTTCATATGCATTAATCCTCTTATTGCTAGCTTGAAATGCCTTTATTTGTATGTATTAATTTCAGTGGCTCAAACTTGTTGCTTGCTGTCCAAATGAGTGTTCCCTAGTCGGTAGGACGAGTGGGTACTTGTGGGCTAATTTTGAGGTTTGATTGGTTGTTTAAAAGGTTGGAAACTAGATTAATCTAGTGAGGGAAAAATAAGGGAAAATCATTTCTTTTTGAGCTTAAGCTCTTGGAATGGTTTAGGAAAATAGTGTGTGGCATGAAAGTGCATTTCCTTGCTGTTTTGCTTTTAAACTAGTTATTCTTTTATAGATGTGCACACGATCACCATAAAGAGAAGGCTAATTAAGCTTTTTGATTATCTTTTAAAGGGAAAATGTTTAAATACCTTTGTTAAGGTGAATATGGCCAACCGTATATTCCTTGTGGCTGTTGGGTACTTGTTTTTGAATTAAATTAAAATAATTGCACCCCTAATCACCGCATTCCATTCCCCGTATAGAAGTCCCCGACCGTAGCTACACGCTCGTGCCGGCTGACGAGGACGAGGGAGTCGGAGGAGACGTGCACTACGTGACCGTAGAGCAAGACCCGGACCAAAGTCTGAAAGGTTGTCTATCTTCTTGTGTTGACGAAGGCAAGCCCCGGTTTAATCATTAACCCATGTGTTTACTTTCAAGCTTCTGAATTTATCATTGTTATCTTATGTGCATTTACGTTCAGGAGTTGATTGAAACCCAGTTGCATGATCCTTAAGTACCTATGATCTTTTACAAGCATGTTAGGTCGATAGTGGCTATGCTCTAAGGATCCAGTACAAGTCGAGTGATGTTCTTCACTCGCGAGAATAGGATCTCCTTTATGGAATCACCATATGTATAAATGAATTGCTCATGTGGTAAGAGCATGGGATTTGGGCTCGGTCCAATGGCTTCATTGGTTAAGTGTTTGAAAGTACTAAACACTTGTCGGAAATGGGCACGGTAAGCCTAGTACCTAAATGAGGCGGTACGGGGTTTTACTATCACTACTTTTAGGGTTGTGGCCCCGTAACATCCCGGATTTTCCCGGAATGATATTGTTCACGAAAATGTGAATTTCAAAAATTTTTGTTTGAATTTGAGTGCTTACCTAAATTATAAGGTTGCTTTCTTTGATCCTTCCCTGAAATTCCTAGATTTAATTTGAGCAAAATAATAAAATTTAGAAATTATATATTGTTAGTGTGAGAACCTTGGAGTTTACTGAATTTCATTTGGATTTTCCTAGCTTGTGTTTCAAATTTGAATCTTAAATTCAAATTTGAATTGTGTTTAGATAAGGTGAAGGGATAAGAGGAAATAGGAAAACCTTACACCAGTTTAGGGCCCTTTCCTCGCTTGCTAAGTTCGCTGGACCTCCCTAGCCAGCCAGCCCGCCGAGCCTTTCGGCCCATCACCGCCGGCCCGGCCCGGCTCCCACCTACCCCCATCCTTCTATCACCGCCATGTGGGGCCCTCGTGTCGCCCGCCCTCTCTCCCGTTTCTCTTTCCCCCTTCCCCGTGACGTCGCCGCGATGGGGGCGGGGGCGACGCATGCCGCGCCGCCCATGGCCGCCGCCCCCACCACGCCGGCCGCCCGCGGATGCGCGCCACGCCGCCTGAAATCGACCTCCACCGTCCATCCCTCTACACCACAAACCCTAGCGCCGCCCTATAAGGCCAGACCGCCGCCCCTCTCCCTGTTCCGCCGCCCATGGGGAATTTTTCCCCAATCTCGCCACCACCGAGAGAAGAGAGGGAGGAGGGGGAAGAAGGAAGGGAGGAAGGGGGGAACGCCCGTGGAAGACCCGAAGCCGCCCCTTGCCGCCGCACCGGAGGTCCCGTCCAAGAGCCACCGGCCGCGGCTCTAGGAGGCCGCGCCGCGCGGATGCCGTTGCCGTCCCGGGGCCGGGAGCCGCCGCGGGCGCCATGGAAGCCGGCGCTCGCCGCGCAAAGACGCCGACACCGTGTCCCGGAGGACCGGAGCGCCTCTCGCCGCCGGGGATGCCCTCAACGTCGACCGCGCCTTCACGCTCGCCATGGTGAGCACTGCCCTCCTCGGTCCCTCCTATCTTGTGCTCGATGAAACGGTGGATCAAGCCACCACCTTGCTCTTGTCTCTGAAACCGGCATTCGTGCCGAGTTTGACGCCTGCAGGATTTGAGCCAGTGGCCTGGCCGTCACCAAGCCGCAGCCACCTAACCATGGCCAAGAGCACGCCTACCACCTGCTCGACAAAATGCCGGGAGAACAAGGCCGAGCTACTGTCTATCTTCCACCTCTACACGACTGCCACTCACCTCACTCACAACGTGTTCGTCGAATCGCCAAAGCAGCGGCAGCAAACTGTAGGTGAGCCATCGGTCCTGCCTTGCTGTTCCTATCTGTCGGCCTTGTGCGAAAGGGGTGTGACACGTTCGGGCTGTTTGCTTCGCGCGGAGCCGCCGCGTGGAGGGGACCGCCGTGAAGCCACAGACCGCACCGCCAAGGAGCCGGACCGGCCAAAGACCTCGACGCCGTCCCTGTTCGCTTCCTACTCCGCTCCGCCTCCCCCTTCGTCGAGCCCGTCACCACCGTCCCGCCGTCACGTCCGGAAGCGCAAGGTGAGCCCTCGACCCCCTTCACCTTGCCGTGGAACCCGCCTTCGAGCCGAGGGGGAAAAATCGGGCCTTGCCCATGATGTTGTGCTTTTAATCTGGTTGAACCGCACCGCTGCCACCGCGCGACCGCCGACGCTTGTGTGCCGACCATCGAGTCGAGCCTTACGCCTGCAGGTTCCGCTGCCGACCATCCGCGCGCGCTCCCCGCTTGACCTTTATGTCCTTATCGCCGTCAAGTGCGCCGAACTGCTTGTGTCGCCGTCGTGGTCAAACCGTTGGCTTGCACACGCGTGCACACACGTGTAGGGAAGCGGAAGGCTTTGCCTTTGGCTCGCCTTACCTAGCTGAATTGTCGTTCCTTCCGTGTCTTGCTATCGTGCACTCGCCGAGTTGTGGCGCCGTCGTGTGCTTACTCGCACCTTCGCCCCGCTTGTCACCGAGGTCAAGCCTTTAGGTTGCGCACGTGCACACGCGTGGAGGCAAGCCCTCGTCTTTAGGGGCTGGTAGCCGACCCGTGTGCTTCTCTGGCACACTCACACACTCGAGCAAGCACGCCGGCGTTAATACCCCGGCCAATGACGCCGTCCTACCTTGCCGCGCCAGCTAGAAACCTGTCGCCGCCGTTGAACCACCATCCGGCCAAAGGTCGAGGCTTTCCATGTGACGATCGAGACCTTAGGTGCATCCCTGAGCTACCGGAAGCTCTTTTAACCGCAGTCGGCCTTCAAATAATTTCCAGCCCAATCTCTTCGGAAGTGCTCGAAAAGTTTTTAAATGGATTATGGATTATTTTTTCGACTCTTCGAATTGATCCTTTGCAAATGGTTCGATTTCGGGAAATAGACTATAATTTGTTTGAATTAAACCTCACACGGGCTCATTTGAATTATGACGATGATTCCGGCTTCTCGGGTTAATACTTTGTTATTTAATTCGTTCCCGGAAAAATTGTCTAATTCATTTGTTCCTTTCCCGCGAACCGAATCGCTATCGATTTATTTCGCTAGCAACCGCATCCTTCCTCGGTCAAAGCAACCGGAGGACCTCCCATCTTCTTTGTGCTCCACGGATCTGCACCCGCCACTCATCCCCTCACTGTTTTTCCTTCTCCCAAAGCAAACCAGCAACTTGAACTCCGCCTCCTACCAGCCAACGATGTTCCCTCTCCCAGATCAGCTAGCAGCAGCTTGATATCTCCCGGAATTCTTCCATCGATCTGCAGCAAGCAAGCACCAGCAACAGCTACAAGTCCAGGAGGGTGCACCAGCAAGCCGCCATCACCCTTCTCTCTCCGCCTGTTCTCTGTTCATCGAGGCAGCAAGCTGTTTCTCTGCACTTCGATCCTTCCCTCTGTATTTTCTTTTTCACCAGAAGCTCTTATCTTACTCGAGCAACCAATCCACACCAGCTACCGCAGCCCCAATGCTTTCTTTCTTTGCCTCGGCTCTTCTTTGCTCCACGCAAGATGCAGAGCAATAGCCTGCAATTATTTTCTTTACCGAACTGCAGCCTCAATCTTCTTTCTTCCACCAAGAGCAACAAGCCGAGCTTCCTACTCCGTCCATCACCTCTTCCCCGTTCCCAAATCAACCGGTGTCCCCTTCGCAACGTTCGGTACCGCCGGTCGACCACTAAGTGCTCCCGTGTGCATCTGTGGGTGGGAGTCGACAGAAATTCGCTGCCACCCCTACCCAGGTGCTGCAACCAGAGGGCCGTTGGCCATGCTTGCGCCGCCAACGAGAAGCCCCACCTGTCGTGAACCAGCCCAACAGTGGGCAGCCATGGGACGCATGCCCTTGTGGCATTTGATCGAGCGCTCTGCACGCAAAACCGAGGAACCTTTGCTATGCCCACAACCCACTCGATGATTTGCCGAAACGCCTAGTCAAGCTGGCCATGCCATCACCTTTTCCTCTACGAAGCCGACCTTGATGTTGCAACCGAGACGTGATCCAGGTTGCACTTTGCTCTGCTTGCCACCGCAGCGCATGCGCCGACACCCCTCTGAGAAACTGGCCTTCGCGCCAGGTTTCGAACCGCAGTGCCGCGGCCTACAACGACGCGCGCCGCCGCTTGCTACCGATCATAAATCGCGCTTCCACGTCGCATCGTCGATCTCTCGTTCTCCATGACAAGGCCGAGCCTCGGCCAAGGACATGAAGTCCTTACCCTTGCTTGTGCGCCCGGCCGGTGTGATCACACCCACCACTCATCACCGTTTACCATCTAACAAACCTTC
This sequence comes from Cenchrus americanus, assembly GCA_947561735.1. Classification (NCBI taxonomy): domain Eukaryota; kingdom Viridiplantae; phylum Streptophyta; class Magnoliopsida; order Poales; family Poaceae; genus Cenchrus; species Cenchrus americanus. Next base: position 143,967,531 of record OX387240.1, read on the forward strand.
GAGGCATGCCCTTCTTGTCCGACAAACCCTAGTTTCCGGCCATGCTTGGCTTGTGCTCTTTCGTCTCGGACTAGGGAGCTATGCCAAAGCAAGAAGCGAGGAATGACGGATGCTACTCGTGGTTGGTTACGTGTCATGGACGTATAGCTCTAGCGATCTTCCCGGAAGTTCGCATCCATCACAAGACACGGCGGAGCTACAAACCTGTAGTGCTTGTTCTCGGCCACAACCTATGCAAGTAGTAGCTGCTGCTTGTAAATCTATAAGTCGTGTCAGTGTTAATCTAGCCTTGGCTCCTTATCTTTCTTGCTTGTGCGTTGCTTGCTAGCAGCAACACTTGACCTGTTGTCTGCCGAGCCTCATCTTAGTACCGAGTGCTGGTTCTCCATCTTTCAAGTCCCGGCCACACTTTTCGCCACGACCGTGCCACGACTTCGTCGTGGACAACGCGTGCACTATCTAAACCCGTCAGCCATATCCTGGTTAAGACCATCCTCGCCACATCGCTGCCATGTTCCAGCTCGAGCCGAGTTTCTCAACCACACAGCTTCTCTTCTAGCTGATCAATCGTACACAATCTCGTAATTACCAAAGGGGCATATGGACTTACCGTTAGGTCCCACTAACGTGTGAGGCCTCTAACTGTCCAACTTGGTTCCATCTAACCTACGGGGCCCACAGAATGACTTGTGGGGTCCCGGTTGACCTTTGATCTTTCCCTTTGACGTGGTCAACAAAGATCGTTGACTAGTCGATTTACCATGCAGACCGACCCAAAACCTAGCTCGTGGTTTCCTAACCCGCTGACTTGTGCTTTCTATGCTTTATCGCAGTTAACTAAATTCGTAAAATATTCCTTTATTCGAAAATCAATAATAAATTGATCATACCTTAGAAAAGTATGAAATCAGTTTCCTTATTCTTCTAAAATCATGAAGCACCCGTTAGACTAGCATTTGAAGTTTATTTGGTTCTTTATTGCTTCTCTTTGGAGTTATTTGCATCTAGACAACGTGTTTATTTATATTTGCGGATCTAGGAATTCCCGGAGCCGAGGAGTCGAGCCAGAAGATTGAGTACAACTACGGAAACTCCGACGACTACTTGCACACGGGTGTTCACGCCTGACTGATTCTGAATACCCATTAGGCATTGCTATGTAGTATGCTAGTGCTTTACTTACTCACATGATGATGATGAACCTTGCACGGCCTTCTTTTATTATCCTGTCCTTGAATGTCCTACTACTATATATGTTTATATAAGCGTGTATATGCGCTGAGTTTCGCGATGCATGTGTTGGGATGGGAATAGTGGTTCTTGGCGTGTGTGGGGTTAAAATCGGCAAGAGAAGGCGTTTTGGGTACTTTGGCGGGGGTGAGCTCGAAACAACCGATCTGGGATCGGGGATAGGGGTGCACTCCTTAGTGTATCCCTGCTTTGACGGTTTTCGGAGCCTAGGTGTTGGGGTTTTACTTGCGGATGGAGGACATGAGCTTGCCCCGGTCTGAAACCGAGTGGATCAACTTGTCGATAGGACTTTCGTACACGGCACCTCGCCGAGAGTGGGGTTAGGGCCGAGTTGAGCTTGGCAAGTGCGGAACCATACCGCTTGGGAAGGATAGAGGGGTATCCGTGGGGGAGCGGTGGAGGTGAGACCACCCTCTCAGAGCGTCTCCCGTGTGGCCACACGGGAGCATTTCACAGTTCCGGTGCAATTCCCTTTGCGAGGGGGATCGCTTTGAGGGCCGGATGCAGGATGGGATCATAACTACCGAGAGTTCGCATGGTAGGGTGGGTTCGGTCGACTAGCTACCGCCGGATTCCATCCCGAGTTGGGTACGGGTGTACACGCTCGCGCGAGTTGTTCGATCTATACGTATAGCCGCGTCCTCGGTCATGGACAAACCTTGAAGACATGTTCGTTCTTCATGTTTTGGGATTTCTACCTCCCCCGTAGTTGAGAGTGTGGTGAGCCGTGGTTGCGGTCGGTTAGAGGAGAGTGGCTCCCTCTACCTCGTCGATCCGATTGCAATCATTGAGGTGCGAGGAGAGGGAGTTCTCGCATCGACCCTAGATGGAGATAGGATGTGGAGACGGGGCCCTGGGGTACCGGGTGGTTCCGAGCTGTGTTTGAGAGAATGGTTTGGGACCGATATGGAGATGTTTTCTAATTATGCTTTGTCGTCGCCGCACAGAAACCCGAGCTTCTACCTTGTCACTTCTCTTACCCTTTAGAGATAGGCCACTTAAAGCTGCATACAGTTGGTGACGTGAACCTATCCCGTTCCTTGGGGATAGTTTTGTGAGTGTGCAGGATTAGACTTGGCTTGAGAGTCCGAGTTCGGGGAATCCATGAAGGAAGGGTTGCGTTGCTTCGCTCAAGGATGCCTGTGCTTTGAAGACCGAAGATGAGACTTGAAGCCCTAGCTACCGCTACGCAGATTTCTACTTGTCGCTTAGCCCAAGGGGCTTGTACTAAATTCGTATACCGAGTTGTTTCGGATGTAAAATTATGATTTGTACTCGATTTCGTTGTATGGAAATGATATTATTCTCGTAATGAGTTCGTACGTGATAGCTTACCGATCCGGGAACTATCACAAAGGTACGAGGAGTCGGGTTTTCCTCGCCGAAAACCCGGTTTGTTACGACCCGGTCTCGCCACCCGAGTGCATGCGCGAGGCTAGGTGACCTTAGTGGCGCGGCCGGATAAACCTTGTACTTAAGCCCGTGAGCTATTATCCCCAAACCGAAGAATGACGAGAACCGCCTGGTTGGTGAACTCTTAGTGAGGGCACCTCTCGTGTGTTTAGATCCACCTTGAAAGGTTGGAATCACTCGATTGTCGGCCTCTCATCGTTATTTGAGACTACTTAATCGACTAGCCATGATACCCCTTTATGATGGAACTTTGTGAAGATTATCATTGACTAATTGTTTGCACAACTTTGATTGCAATAGTTGCTTATCTAGTAATAGTTATTCCCGAACATGAGCTAAAATGTGAAAGTAAGGATCCACTACCTAGCGACTTTTTGGCAAACAAACCCACCAGCCAAAAGCCTACATGTCTAGAGGTAACTTTTGTCGGGTAAGTCTTGCCGAGTATTAGTATACTCAGCCTTGCTATAATTGTTGCTTTCAGGTGAAGTTGTTTGTCCTGGTGAGATTCCACCCGGTTGGGAGCTGGAATGGGTGGATGATGCATAAAGTCGAGTAATGGCATCACGAATGGCCTCCGTGATGTCATATCGTATCGCTATTAGTACTTCTGCTGTTTTAATAAACTCTGAACCATTTACTTTTATGTCAAGAACTATGATTTGTAATAATGGACCCTACAGGGAGATTGGTATTAATTTGTAAGGCACTCTGGACTCTCCTTTGTCGGAGTTTAATGCATACGTTTGGTCCTCTCTCGTGTTGTCAAGTGATTTACCGGGTGTAAACCCGCAACACTCAACGGGATGATTCTTTATTATAGCTTAATGACCAAATGGAGTGGTTTAGGCAATAGTACGAAATTATCTTGGATGGGGTTGTCATAGTTGGTACCAGAGCATCCGCATGCACCGGAGTGATTAGATGAATGCTAATCACATGATTTACAATAAAACTTTCCAAGATTGATTGGATTTTGAAAATCCGTTGGATCGTTAAGGAATAATCTAGATCGAGAGGCCCTAGAGGAAATTTTGGGTTCTTTAAGGTGGCATAAGAATCTATGGTTTATTTTGCTAACTTCCAAGACTTTACTTTATGTCGGACTTACTTTCTTGCACAACTAAACTAGATGAGCCACGTGTTTGATATGTGTCTTGTTCCGCATCACGGGAATTGCGAGGGTTGATGGAGTGATCCATTCCACGGATCCCATCTTCACGTCCGGTCATGAGTTGTGATGTCGCCACGTTTTGCCATACGTGTGCATTCCGCATGACGAATATGCGAGGCAAGGATACACTCCATTCAAACGGAGGGTGTCTGAGGTTGGATGCTGTCCATGCAGCGGCTTGACGCATGGATACCGTTTCTATAGTGAATGGTAATGTATGTGGACACTTCCGTGACGTGCTGGAACGGGAGGTTCGTTTTCTGCAGGTACACTAACAACGTTTCGTAAGTCGATAAGTGCGAATCGAGTAGCTCCGACAAGTTATTATAAGGAGAGCCGATTATAAGCTTGCCACCGACACTAACTACGTCTTTTTGGATCCATGTGTGTGAGGTCGTTTAAGACGTGTGCATTCATGATTAAAATCTTGTTGAACCTAAAATTTGGTTTTTGCTTGTTGGAGTAAATTCTTTTACTAGGGTGACTGCTTGATCTTAGAAAAAGTTTCCTCTCTTTTGATCTTAGGAAATTTCTGGCAGATTCTGTCGCTATCATTTCTAAATTTTTATAGCCAAATATGTAAGGAATCTGACTAGACATTAAGAACGTTGTTTCTTATCAAATTGAGCATCTACTGTGAATTTCTCAGGATTTTAGGAATTTTCTACCAGGAGTTATGCTCAATTTAGTGAGTCTTCGTTCTGCTGCTTTTCAGGGTAACCTCCCTCTAAAAATGTAATTTTTCGAGCATGTTCCCATCCAATCTAGATCTACTTGTGATTACCAAAAGTGTGCATAATTATATCATTGAGTTGCTGGTGAAATTTGGCAAATTTTTGTGACTCTGGTGTTTGAGTTGGGAATTTTTGTTCCCCACCGCTAGAATAAGACCCCCGTACCAAATTCTTCCACACGTGATAACCTTAGCTTTTGATTCCAAGTTGAATATCAAATTGCTCCAAACCCCTGCATTGGTTTGCAATTTTGAGTCATGAATCCTCGTAGTCTTGAGCTGAGTGCACAAAATTCTTAGCTCTAAAATATTGTGTTGCCCCGAGTCGAACTTTTGTTCCAATTGAGTTTTTCGTCGTACATGTTCGCTTGTGAAAACAAGCTTATGAATGTGTATTTAATGGAAGCTCAATAACAGATGGTGGGACCGAGATGCAGCTCCCCGGATGGTTTTGGTGTGTCAAGTAGTGGTAGCGATCTACCACCACCACCACCCGAATGATGGTAGAGGCATTCATGGCTGCTCAAAAGGGAATGTTGTGCCAAATCCTTCGGACGCAGCGGCGGCTCGTCCGGATGCTACGGCAGAACCTCCCCTTGGTGCCAATCCAGATGGACCAAATTTGGTCGCTCAGACCATGAACTCCGCCAGAAAATATCCAGAGAAACTTAAACCCTATGAGTCTTGCTCACCCCGAGTACCTACTCAGGGTGATATAGACACCATTGCTGGTGCAATCGAGATGTTGGAAGAACAAAATTCAGTGTTGGGTCATATTGTGGACAATATCCTCCAGGATCGTTATCAAGGGTTATCTCAAACTAGTTTAACGGACGGTCTCTCCCGGGCGTTAGTTACATATGTGGTTGAGCGGGGCCGCTTATGCAATTCGTTGGTGGATCATATGAAGGAGAATCAACTCAACACCTCGACTCTCTACTACCACCATCGAAGCTACCAATGGACCTTACAAAGAAAGAAGGGAAAAGCCAGAGCCACAAGCGAGCATTCCCCGAAATGGATTTGAGTGAGTGGGGAATTACCTTAAAGGAATTTTGTCCTCGCAAGGGCAAACAAAGTGACGACAGCGGAAAGAAGCCACGTCAACAAGCTTCCATGGCTAAAGAACTTCCACCCTGCATTTGCTACAATTGTAGACAACCCAGGCATTACGCTAATAAATGCCGAACCCTAGGCGGAACAAGCCCCATCCACAGAGGCAAGGCTCCAAAGCAAATAAGAGTCATCATAACAAGAAGCCAAATAATCAAGTGAAGCAAGGTCGGTGTAACTTCATGGGTATTGTTTCTACTTGAGAACACCTCTCTCTCTCTCTGACCTGCCATCATTTGTTGTTTGTGAACAACCCACTATGGACCTTTGATGGTAATGTTGATGCGCCTCTTGATGCCCTAGGCTACCCTTGCTAGCGACATCGTTATCCCAATCGTGTTTGATCTTGCAATCTTGAACGTCTGCATCTTGATCTTGCTCACAACTTTATGAATGCATAAAACATGAATAGAAAGAGTTAAATTCTATTGACATGCTTTGAGCATCATCATGTCATGCGTGGGTTTCACCCTTAATTTGATAATTCATGGGCATGGGAAATGCATTACACAAAGCATGTGCATTTGGGAATCTTGGATGGACTAACATGCATACGCATTGAAGTGTTCAACTTTCCTCCTCCATCCTCCTTAAGGCCGATGAGATTGTTGTTCTATCACCAAAGGTGCCACGACGGAACCTAGTGCATCATGTGTCTTGCAGCCATGTGATTACCACTAGGGACGCGCTAGGTATCTTGGTTGGGACCATGCAAATCAATGCAAATCCATGTTCTCCACTCTATGTTATCCCCTTGTTGCCGCCTAACCGCATGGGTAAACAAGTCATGCTAACAAGCACCATGAGCATCATATCCCAAGAACATGTGCATTTTTCACTATGCATCATGGCAAGTGCATCATATGTTCATATGCACAAGCATCATGTGCTCATCTGCAGGTGCATCACACTCTATGCACCACAACATGAGCATTACAATGTGCATCACTCCATTGTTGCACAAAGTATCCCCTCTTCATCGACATTCAATCATAGGTCTCATTGGTGCATAGCTCATTCGATTTAAAATTGTTCATGTGAGAAAATATCTTCCGAAATTGTGGTATCTACCCATCTCTTTAAGTCATTCTCATTGCTATCCATAAACAACTTCGTGCAACCGCTCCTTATGACCTTACCATCCTTTATTGTTTCTATGGACAACTAACCTTGGACTCCTAAGGGTGGAACCTTCGATCCATCCTTACACCTTTGTTGCCTTTCGAAAATGAATTCAGAAATCTTAGTAATCAAATTTTGGCAAATATTTGTTTACTAGCCTTCCCTTTCTTCATAGAAATCTCTTCCGGTAATCACCTTTGTCAACTTGGTTTCTTTTCGCCTAATATCAAAGCTCTCTTAGCCTCTAATCAAATCAACCGGCTAAGTTGAGCGGTAGGAGCAAAGTTTTCGAGCAACTAAGGTTCTCAAAAAGTCAAGGCATGAGAGCCTTCAACGATTATCAATCCTTGATCCGTTGATCATATCCTCCAAATCCTAGGAATCAAGAAAACAAGAAAATGTGGGATTGATAAAATATTTTGTTAATTTCTCCTTGCTACGATCTCACCATCACGGTCAATTCTTCCGACCGTTGGACCCCATTCCTTTCGGTGCCACGGTGGTACGACGTCGTAGAGTCGCCCGCCATCTCTTTTCTCGCGTCCACGATCACGTCGCTGAGACTTCACGGGCCGACCATTATCGAGCCCCGTGTGGCCACCGCCAGATCGCTCCGCTAGTCCCTACCGCAGTCGGTTGGGATGACCATTGCGTTTCCGTTGAGGTATAAAAAGGGAAACCCTCCCGCGGTGTCGCCATTACCGAGTCTCGCCTGTTTTCGAGCTCGACAGTGTCGCTGCTCTTGTTTTTTCCCTCCGGCTAGTTTTTGGCCAACCCACCACTAGCCCATCTTTGTCGTTGCTCCGCCCACTCGCCAGCAAGTTGTTTCGTCGTCTTCGTCGGCAACCTCTAGAAGCGACTCGGAAGAAGACCGAGTGAAGAGCCCCCGGCTCGCATCACCGACCATGCCTCGTTCGTGGAGACGCCGAAGTCCCTCCGCCGGACGCTTGTAGCGATGTACCTCGCATCATCGGTGGAGTTTGTCTTCTTTTAGTTTTTCATGTACACATTCATCGCCCGCTTCCTCATGAACTCGCGTTGAGGCGGTGAGGAGAGCACCATGTATCTTTTGCCCCATCCGAATTCTCGTTATTGAGAAGTGTAAGCGAGTATATCTTCCACCTTTGTAACCTTCGCCTTGTTGGAAGAAGTTGCTCTAATCTTGTTGTCGAATCTCGGGACGAGATTCTCGTTTAAGGGGGTGGCCGTGACGTCCCGGGTTTTCAACCGGAGTATCAACCCCAATGAGCAGGTCAACCGTGTTGACTTTGGTCAAACGACGGTCAACCCGGGCTATCACCTCGAAAACATCACCGACAATCCCTAATAACACCCCTTGGTCAACTAGTGGTCAAGGTTTGGTCAAAACCCTAGTCAAACCTCTTAAACACCCTTTGACCCTCCTTGTCGCCCGAACTTTTGCCGCGTTCCCCAAATTTCACCTAAACACTTCAAAATCTCCTAATGTAAAAGTTGTGTATTTTGTAGAGGGACACAACTTTCATGTTGATTGGCATTTGAGATTTGGAGTTACTATTCATCGGTGCCCGTAAATCTGCCATCTTGGCATGTGTTTTGTGCACGGATGGTTGAGAAAAAGGCCATACGCCCTTTGTAAAAGTTGTAGAGGGATGCTAGATCTACAACTTTCCTATTCAAACTTTTGTGCACAACGAGTTCAAATTTTCGGAGAATAATCCCCGTCAAAGTAGGCAGATTGAATTGTTTTAACCCTTGGCACTCCGGAGCTCGCCGCGCAACGTCGGGGCGCCACACCGCCCGCGCGCGCCGTGGGATCCCCCGGGCCCGACACCGAGGAACCCCCGCGACCGTCGATTCCCGAGGATCATGTGTGGTTCGAGGACCGGTGGATGGTCGCTTCCTTGTGTGATGAGTGATTGACAACGTTGTGTGGACCGATTCATGGCTAAGTATTGCGGGTGCGGGTTGCGGCTTGACCGGTGTTGGTGCGGGTGAAGAACAAGCGCGAAAGGTCGTCACCGGTGAGGCCTCCAGTGTGAAGAAGATAAGTAGGCTTCGTTCGAGGGACCGGTGGCCGGCGGGGGTCAAGTGCGAGCCGCATGGTGGCATGAATAGCAATATGAAGTCATGGACGGTTTCTTGGTTGAGCTCGAAAACAACGGTCGAGCCGGGACTACGTGGGAGCCGAATCATGAGTGGCGATTGGCGGAGGCTACACCGAGTTCGCGGGGTTTCCGGTGGTTCCCCAAAAACCACCGGGTTCCTTGGTTGATCCACAAAGCCAAGACCAAAGAACCAAAGACGGTGCTTTGCGGCGGCTCCGGACCGGCCCGACTTGTGGGTCCGACCGGCCCGACCGGTGGGTACCGGGTCCGACCGGTGAGGAGCACCGGTCCGTCCGTGTGCGACGACGCGGTCCTAAGACTTCGAAGCGGAGGACACACGTCGAGATCGCATGGCTTGCATCGAGTCTAAGTAGGGTGCGGTCGCCGGCATCCGTCCGGGGAGAAAAACCGAAGACTACCAAAACCGCCCTTGAGGGGTTTGTATCCCTAGTTAGTAAGTAAGAGCATTTTAGACTTTCGGCTTGCCTCCATATAACCCAAGTGGTGAGAGGATGGCAGCCATCTTTTTGAATCCTAGTTCATTTGCTTTCCTATTTTCTCTTCCTATTTTCTTAGGATTTCCATAGGACTAGCTTGAGAGCTTCATGCCGAGATCTTGTGAGAGGGTTAGATGATCGGGCGAAAACTTAGACCTTGTATGAACCTCCTTGGTATGTATAGATGATTCGGCGTGGTTCCTCAAGGCTTTGTTGTGTTGTTCCCGGTTGTTCTTGGTGGTGAGTTTCGGGGCCCTCTCTTGGTGGTTTTCTCGGCGTGTTTTCGGGACCTTACTCTTGGGGATTTGATGGGGGAAATTCATGTGAATCCTTCATGGTTTTTTTGCCTTTGATTCCCCTCCCAAATCCGTTAGTTATAGGGCTCAATTTTGGGATTTTCGGTGTTCTAGGGTTAGAGGAGTTCGTGATGGGATTTCTTCGATTCCTCTTGACTTGGCAAGTTTTGGTGGACAAAAACTTGACTATGGACTCCTCATGAGGTGTTCCTACTATCCCCAAAGTCTTGCACAAGTCCGTGGAGCGATTCGGGAGATCAAGGTTTGGATTTAAAGGAGTTGACCCGCGGGTTCGTTCATCCCGAGCTGCCCGGGCTTGACCGGTTTGACCGGTGTGCGTGATCGGTCCGACCGGTGCGAATCACTTGTGGGATTTGCCTGCGGTGAACTCGTTGGACTTGTGTGTCTCTCGGGCCGTGGTGTTGCTAGTCTATTCTTGGTCCGTTTGGAGTTGTCTAGCTAGGTTTTGTGTAGGGTTTTCCTTCCGTGCGGGTTGTGTTTTGGAGGTGTTTTTGTTCCGGGGGCCCGGAGAAGTCACCGAGGCTCTCTGCGGAACACTTGTTGTGCGGCCGTCGTAGCCACCGGCCTTACCGGCATCGTCCACCGGCCCGATCGGCGCATGCCATCGGCTCGGCGGTGCGGCACGAGCAGCAAGCCGTGCAAGTTTCCGCCGTGCGTGTTGGTGAGTTCGCTCGGAAGGCGCTTGTTGGTTCCTAGGATCGGTAGCACTCCGGTGGCTACGTGGTCTTAACCAACTTGGGTAGTTGAGTCGGAGACGTGTGTGGGAAGCCATGTTCGTCTTGTTGGAGTCCCATCTCCTTCGAGAAGAATTTTTATCGGCTCCCATTCTCTCCCCCCCCTTCTCCGGTTCGCCGTATCGGTCCTTCAAGTGGTATCGGAGCAGGGTTACAAGTCTTGATTGACTCTAACCGGTCCGAGATCCAAGGATGGCGTACCGAGAACGGGGTTCGAGTCCTCCACACTTCGATGCCAAGAACTACCGGATGTGGAGTAAGCGGATGGCGGTGTTCCTCCGCGGAAAGGGTCGATCCTTTGGGATATCACGGTGAACAATGGCTATGTCCACCGATGAACTTCCTCACTCCGGGATCGAGAGACATGTTCAACGCCAACAATAAGGCGGTCGACTACTTGTTTCATGCTTTGTGTCGGACCGAGTTCGATCGGGTGCACACCGAGCACTTGGTTTGTAGAATTTGGTCGGTGTTGAAGGACGCTCATGTTGGGAATGCCTAGGTTCGAGCTCGGATGTATGCGACCTACGGGAGAGAGTACGAGAACTTCACTCATCTCCCCGGTGAGTCCATCGATGCCTTGTTTCGAGCTTCACGGTGATTGTCAACAACATGAGGGCCAATGTGGACGTGCTCCCGTACGATGATCATGATAGAGCCGTCAAGCTCTTACACTCGCCGGATCGTACGGTTTGGGGCGGAAAGTTCGAGGCCATTGTGGAGTCGGAGAAGTATGACACTCGATTGTGAACGAGTTGTTCTCGAAGCTCAAGTCCGCCGAGGTGGATAGGGGCATGATAGCCAAGATCGAGGGCCTCGACCGACTCTCATAGTCTCGCCCTAGTCGGTGGCTCTAAAGGAAAGGCTAACACTAACCCATCCACCGGGATGTTCTCTTTGTCCACTTTGATGTCTATGCCGGATGAGGAGTTCGACGTGCTTGGAGAGGTCGAGCCGGTGTTGCCGACGAGGAGGTTCGAGAGGCCGCACGAGAACCCGGTGAACATGAGGAGGAACACAAGGACATGCTTCCAATGCGAGAAAGCCGGGACACTTCATCGCCGATTGCCCGAGAGAAGGTCGAGAACAAGGATGGCTACAAGCACAAGTCAAGGACGGATGGCAAGTACCGGTCGAGGCATGACCACAAGAGCAAGCACAAGAACAAGCACAAGGAAGAGTGACGATCGAGGAAGAAGAAGAGCCGAGGCAAGGCCCGAGCGATGGTTGGAGCAAGCGACGTCGACTCTAGTTCCGCGTACTCCACCTCGAGCACAAGCGAGTAGTGAAGATGAAGGTGATCATCACAAGAGCGAGGAAGTCATCCAAGAACCCGAGCGGGGCCGAGTCGCTTCACTAGAGACGGCTTATGCACCATGGCGCCGAGCTCCGGCAAAGAAGAAGAGCAAATAGAGCGACTCGGATTCGACTCCGACGACGAGGTGCGTGATGAACTTCCCTTCTTGCATCAGGAGAATGAACGGCTTGGCTTGTTGCTTGATAATCGTGATGACATGCTTAGAGAGGCTAAGAAAATGAGGAAAGAGCTTAGGGCTTCGCTTGAGGATGCTAGGACTAGAGTGGCCGAGTTACAAACACGAGAATTTGGATGCTAAGCTTGAAATTGACTCGTGAAAGCTTCACCTATTGTTTCGATGAAGTTGAATGTGCCGATGGTCCCATTTTCCTTGCTGATCTTGCCTTGTTCAAGGAAAAGCATGCCTCCAAGTGTGAGGAACTAGATATGCTTAGGTTTGAAGTGGCCGAGCTTAAGTCTAGACTGCTTTGCTAGGTGCTTGCACACTTGTCTTGCATGGTAAAATTGATGAGATGCATGCTTACACTATTTCTCTTGAGGCTAAGTGGAAAGAACCAATTCCTACATCTTGCTCTACCGGTGAAATGCATGCTTTGAAGAATCCGGAACTTGCACATTATGTTGATCGTTTGCGGGATGAGAATGATGAGTTGAGCAAGTTGATGGGTTGGTTGTCCGGTCATGAGCGTTAGTTAAGGATAATGATCGAGACATACAAGAGGCAAGATGGTGAGGGACTTGGGGCAAACATGGTTGGTGAGGGAAGTGAAGAGAATATCCCGGAGACACCAAAAACCCACCACAAAAATGATTTCCCTCCTAAACCTAACCATCTTAGGAACCGACTAGACACAACCCCGGCTCCATCCGTGTTTCCTCCACAAAGAAATGATTTCCAAAAGCCTATCAAGTTTGTGAGCACTTTCGGGAAAGTGTTCTTTGGGAAAGAGAGTGAGAAGGCTAGTGAGGAGAAACCGATTGAGAAGCCGAGTGGAGAGAAACCAAGTGAGCAGCCCCAACCTAAGCCTAAGCCTAAGCTTGTGAGGTTCCATTGTGGATATTGTGGGAGAGTTGGCCATAAGGATGAGTTTTGCTTCAAAAGGAGGCGAGAAGAGAGAATGGCGAAGGAGTGGGCTAACAAGGACATGTACCACCCTTCCAATGGTGTACTTGAGCCTCGTGTGCAGATACCCATGGCCAAGGTGAGTGTGAGGATAGTTCCGGCTTGGGGAGAGCGAAAGGCTGTTGGAGGTGCTTGCTTGAGCCGGGCTACACCGGTTAGGCCGGTGGGGGGCACCTGGTCGGACCGGTGCGAGCTCGGAAAGGCGGCAGTTCGAGTTTCGTGCTCGTACGGGTGCGAGGTTTGGTTCTAGAGGTTGTGGTTCTAGTGGTTGGGCTGGAGAGTTTGCGGGACGTCAATTTGCTAGGCGTTCTCCCCTCGTGCTCAATATGGGGATGGGAGGAGTTGTAGCTTTGAGTTGGAGAGGAGGGACGGTCCACGGTTTTCCTTTCGTGGTTTTGGTCCTCCTCCGGGTAGAGAGGGATGGTTCCCTCACGGTGGTTACCATGGTGGTGTTCGTGGAGGTAGCTTTGGTAGGAAAGATGGTTTGGTTTGTGCTAACCCCACTTTTGAGCAAATGGCTTGGCACCGGTTTTACTCTTTTGGTACTAACCTTGATGCCGAGTCGTTTGTTCGCTCACGTGCTCGTTTCGAATTTCGGGTGGGAGACTTGAAGAACATTTGGTTGATTGACTCCGGTTGCTCGAGGCATATGACCGGAGACAAGGGGTGGTTCTCAAGTCTCGTCCCGGTGGTGACAAAGAGGTACATCACCTTTGGGGACAATGGGCATGGGCGTGTGCTTTCGAAGGTGAGACTAAGGTGAGTGACAAGATCACTCTCGGTGCGTGTTTCTCTTGTTCAATCTCTTGGGTACAATTTGCTTTCGTGTCCCATTTGTTGGATGAGGGTTTTGAGGTGTTGTTTCGACCCGGTGGTTCTCGGATTTTGGATTCTCAAGGGGACCTTGTCCGTATGGTCGTTTCCGAGGGTCGGGTGTTTCGAGCTGATTTTTCTCTCGTCTTCCGGTGTTGAGCGCCGTTTCTTGGTTGGTTCTTCGAGTGAGTTGTGGAAGTGGCATAGGAAGTTGGGTCACTTGAGCTTTGACCTTTTGTCTCGCTTGAGTAAACTCAATTTGGTCCGAGGATTGCCACAGTTGAGGCTTGAGAAAGAGTTGGTTTGAGCGCTGTGTAGGCATGCCAAGATGGTAGCCTCTTCTCACCCGCCTCTCACCGATGTGGTGACCGAGCGTCCATGCGAGTCGCTCCATATGGACCTTGTTGGCCCGGCTCGTGTGCGATATGCGGGTGGGAAGTGGTATGTCCTTGTTGTGGTGGATGACCACTCTCAGTATGCGTGGGTGTACTTTCTTGAGGAGAAAGGGGAGACGTTTGGTTTTGTTCGAGATCTTGTCTTGAGGTTGAGGAACAAGAGGCACGGAGATGCCATACGAGCGATCCGCAGTGACAATGGCTTAGAATTCAGAAACTCTCGTTTCGAAACCTTTTGCCATGACTTGGGTCTTGAACACCAGTTTTCGGGTCCGTATACGCCCCCCTAGAATGGTGTTGTGGAAAGGAAAAACAGGACCTTGTGTGAGATGGCTCGGGCAATGCTTGATGAGCATAGGACTCCGAGAAGGTTCGGGCTGAGGCGTTGAATACCGCGTGCAATGTTTCGAACAGATCTACCTCCGAGTGCATAAGAAGAAAACCTCGCTACGAGTTGATGCACGGTCGCACACCCAAGGTGAGTCACTTCCATGTTTTTGGTTACAAGTGATTTATTCGAAGAAAGGGAAGAAGTCGGATAAGTTTGAGACTAGGTCGGTATATGGTATTTTCTTTGGTTATGCATCACATTCAAGAGCATATCGTGTGCTCAATCTTGAAACTAACCAAATCGTGGAGACTTGCGAGGTAACCTTCGACGAGACACATGAGGACCATGTGTGGTTCGAGGACCCGTGGATGGTCGCTTCCTTTTGTGATGAGTGATTGACAACGTTGTGTGGACCGATTCTTGGCTAAGTATTGTAGGTGCAGGGTTGCGGCTTGACCGGTGTTGGTGCGGGTGCGTAACAAGCGCGAAAGGTCGTTGCGGTGAGGCCTCCGGGGTGTGGAGAAGACAAGTAGGCTTTGTTCGAGGGACCCGGTGGCCAGCGGGGTCAAGTGCGGGCCGCATGGTGGCATGAACAGCAAGATGAAGTCATGGACGGTTTCTTGGTTGAGCCTCAAAACCAAGGTCGAGCCGGGACTACGTGGGAGCCAAGTCATGAGTGGAGATTGGCGGAGGCTACACCGAGTTTGCGGGGTTTCCGGTGGTTCACCAGAAAACCACTGGGTTCCTTGGTTGATCCACAAAGCCAAGACCGGAGAGCCGAAGACGGAGCTGCAGCGAGCCGCTGACCGGTTTGACTGGGTGGGTCGACCGGTCCGACCGGGTGGGGACCGGTCTAACCGGTGAGGAGCACCGGTCGACTAGTGTGCGACGACGCGGTCCGAATCTTCGAAGCGGAGGACGGGTGTCGGGATCGCATGGCTTGCGTCGAGGCTACGCAGGTGCGGTTGCCGGCATCCGTCCGATGGTGAAGACATCAAGAATTCCAAATCCGCCCTTGAGGGGCTTGTATCCCTAGTTAGTAGAAAAGGGCGTTTTAGACATTCGGTTGTCTCCATATAACCCAAGAGGTGAGAGGATGGCAGCCAACTCTTGGAACCCTAGCTCATTTGTTTTCTTATTTTCCTTCCTATTTTCCTTAGGTTTTCCATAGGACTAGCTTGAGAGCTTTATGGAGAGATCTTGTTGAGAGGGATGGATGATTGGGCGGCTTGCTAGACCTTGTATGAACCTTTGTTTCATGTATAGATGATTCGGCGTGGTTCCTCAAGGTTTGGATGAGTTTTTCCCGTTGTTCTTGGTGGTGATTTTCGGAGCCCTCTCTTGGTGATTTTTTTGGGTTGTTTTCGGGATCTTTCTCTTGGGGATTTGATGGGGGAAATTTGTGGGAACCCTTCGTGGTTCTTTGGGCCGTGATTCCCCTCCCAAATCCGTGAGTAAAGGCGCTCGATTTTGGGGTTTCTTGAGTTCTTGGGTTGGAAGTGCTCTTGGCGGGATTTCTTCGATTCCTCCTTTTTGGACGAGTTTTGGTGGGATTAAACTTGGCTATGGACTCCTCATGAGGTGTTCCTAATATCCCCAAAGTCTTGTTCAAGTCCGTGGAGCGATTCGGGAGATCGAGGTTTGGATTTGGGGGAGTTGACCCGCGGGTGTTGTTCATCCCGAGCTGCCCAGTGCTACACCGGTCTGACCGGTGCTCTTGACCGGTCCGACCGGTGCGACCCTCGGTGGGATTTTGCCGGGTGAACGTCTTGGTGTGTTCGCCGTTGTCCCGTGGTGCCGCCGTTTCGAGTTTGGGTCGGTTTGGTGGTCGGTTGGCTCGTTTGGTGCCTTGGGGGCTTTCGGGGCCGCGATCGGTCCGACCGGTGTGTCTCACCGGGCTCGACCGTGTAGAGCCACTTAGTGAAAGTTGCTCAGTTTCACCAGCAGGGACCGGTCTGACCGGTGGTGCTCACCGGTCTGACCGGTGTGGGTCTGTAGACTCGAGGTTTGGTGTTCCGCTGCGTTCTCGGGTCGGAAGGTTGTGTGTTGGTTCCTAGGTCCAGTGGCACTCCAGTGGCTACGTGGGCTTGACCAACTTGGGTAGTGAGTTGGAGAAGTGTGTTGGAAGCCGCGTTCATCTTGTTGGAGTCTCCATCTCCTTCGAGAAGAATTTTTATCGGCTCCCATTCACTCCCCCCCCTCTCGGTTCGCCGTATCGGTCCTTCAAGTGGTATCAGAGCCGGTTCGGGTCTTTATTGACTCTAACCGGCCTAAGATCCAAGGATGGCGTACCAGGAACAGGGGTTCGGCTCCTCCACACTTCGATGGCAAGAACTACCGGATGTGGAGTGTTGACGGTGTATTTTGGTGCACCTAGCATGTTCATTACACTTTGGTTTGGATTTGATTATGGAACTAACCCGCCACTAGGCACACTAATCATATAACAAGTTCATCTTTGTGCATGCATTTGGAAGTGTTGTGTTTATGTAGGAAAACATGGACATAAAGGACGGATTCACAACAAGTTCAAAGGAGCATTCATGGAGTCTTGTTCGTGTTCATGAGCTTGCTGAAATCACTTCCAATGGTGGCGAGGACCGAAGTGCTATGAGGAACACCCCCGGGGATTGAAGCGTAAAAGATCAAACTTCATGCAAAGAGAGCCTCCATCTTGGACGCGAGGATAACAGCATCAAAATCATGCAAGTGGAGGGGGCAAAGTACATAAGTGCACGAGGACCCACGGAGCAAAAGGGGCGACCGAACCGGCCGACCGGGTGGGCTGGGCGGCCGGCCCAGGCCGGCCGGCCCGGCCCGCTCCGCTTTCCGCACCGGTTCGGTCCCGTTTTCCTTGCCCTCGAAGGATCTTCAACCCTAAAACCCCCGATGCGCCGCCAACACCCGGAGGAGGAGTCATTCGCACCGAAGGCCATCCACAAGCTAGAGAGAGGAGGAGGATCTCCGGTGGGAGATCAACCATCT
This sequence comes from Cenchrus americanus, assembly GCA_947561735.1. Taxonomy (NCBI): domain Eukaryota; kingdom Viridiplantae; phylum Streptophyta; class Magnoliopsida; order Poales; family Poaceae; genus Cenchrus; species Cenchrus americanus. Next base: position 143,984,937 of record OX387240.1, read on the forward strand.
CGAAGGAAGCACCCTCTCGTGGAGAAGAAGGAAGACACCGGCGGAAGGGAAATCATGATCAACGGTGCCATGATCAAGCACCTTGATGGGGTAATCTTCTCATTCGTCCATGGGTTGTAATCGATCTTGAGATGTAATCGCACTTTGTCGGATTATCTATCTATTATCTTGTGTTGAATATACTTTAATGCTTAAGGCTTGCAACCGTGCCGTAGAGGGAGTACGAGCTCCAATGCTTCCTTTGATCCATTCAATACGCCGTGTCCATCAAAGGTCTAGTCATGAATACCTTCGCGTAGTGACAAGACGAGAGGAGGGAAAGGGCGAAACCGTGGTCACATCCCCGATAGATTAGATTGGTTTTCATGTCTTTAAGCGATTGCTTGCTCTAGTATCGTAGACCCGTGGGCGAGTGTCTTCTATCTTGATCGTTTATCATTCTCTCTAGTGTAGTTTAGTGTTTTCTAGTATAATAGTAGTTAGGGTTTTAGTAGCTAGTGTGTCGTTGTTGATCGAACGCTTGTAATCCCCTTGCTCCGCGGATTGACAAGAACCTTGGGAATCCCATGGTGAAAAAGGTGTGGGGTCCGTACGCTTGCGGATCGTAGAGGGATACGTCTTTTATCCGTCAACAAGCCCCTTTTTCTGGCGCCGTTGCCGGGGAGCAAGTTAGTTTACATCGTTTGATTTGCATCTAACTTAGTTTTATATTTTAGTTTATCTTTTATTTGCTATATCTAACATATATTATCCAGAAAAACACTTGTTTCGTTTTTGTTTTTGTTTTTTTATCTTATTGTCTAGATGGAGTTCGTTAATCAACCCGTGGAAGAACCGGAGAAATCATTAAGGGATTACGCTAGCCCTCGATGTGAAGACATAAAAGTACAAGAGTCGGATTCGAAGCTCGAAGCGACCAAGTATGAAATTAAATCCAAGATCATCAAGATGGTGGCGGAAAACCCATTTGAAGGGATGGTTACGGAGAACCCATATAGACACATAAGGGATTTCACGACAATATGCAACACGGTGCGTCAAGAAGGAGTTCCCGATGAATGGTTCAAATGGAATCTCTTTCCCTACTCACTTGCCGGCAAAGCAAAGACATGGTATTCGGTTGCGTCCTTTGAAGTTGAAGGCAATTGGAACAAGTTGACAAAGAAGTTTTGCGAGAAGTTCTTTCCAATTAGCAAGGTTCAACATCTAAGGAGGCAAGTGATCACTTTCATGCAAGGAGAAGAGGAAGGGATAGACCAAGCCTGGGATAGGTTTAATGAATTAATCGAACAAGGACCAAAACTCGGCTTCACCGGTGACGTACTCTTGCATACATTTTTCTTTTCCCTAACCCCTAGTTGCATGCGACACGTCGAAATGTGTGCGGGTGGGGATCTCATGGAGAAAACACTCACGGAAGCCGCCCAACTTCTACAAAAAGTTAGTAAAGCGGCTGCCATGCGAAGAGATTGGGAAACAAGACTTGCGGAAGAGCCGGAATTCAATTCAAGGAAGAAGAAGCTTGCTGATTTTTCTAAAGAGGCAACCCCGGAAGTCACAAAAGAGGAACCAATCATGGAAAAGCTTGAACAAGAACACATCAAGTCAAGAACTACACCAAACGTCGACTTCGCCGCACCAAATGAGACGAACAAGAGAAGCATGTCAAGCGCGAAGCCACTAAGGGAGTTCGAACCAATGGATTGGGTTCCTATTGATTACGGAGAAGTATTCGACAAGAGAAGACTGTTCCCTAATCAAAAGGGGATGGCAAGAGCACCGGAAGTGGATTTCCCACCGGAGAAGAAAGCTGAAAATTCATACGACCTCGAAACCACCGGTGAGATTTTTGAAAATCTCTTTGGAGATGACGTGGTGGATCCGGAACATATTGCCGAGGTGAAGAGAATCATGGGGATCAAGCCCGAAGCATCACCATACGCTCGCCTCGCTGAAATTTACTCGATAGGATCCGAAGAAGAAGAGAAGATGACGCCGCACTTGAGTTGCGAGATCAACGGAGTTCAATGCAAAGCTTGTTGCGACATCGGAGCCCAAGTAAGTGTTCTATCTTCTAAAATTTACGATAAAGTTCAATACCACAACCTAGACTTAGCTCCAACATCAAGGAAATTAATTATGGGAGATGGTAGAACTATCAAACCTCTAGGTATTGCTTGCAACATGAAAGTAAAAATCTCTAGAAATTATATACCAACCGATTTCTTTGTTATTGATGCTTACCATGGTAATTCTGATCATATAATCTTAGGTAGGCCTTTTCTTAAGTTGGTTGATGCCGTGTTAGATGCCGGAGAAGGCAAAGTAACAATGAACCTTAATGGAACAAAGTACACATATAACTTTCTTCGTGCTTCTAAACACCTTACACCTTTTCCTCCCGACGATGAAGAAGTAGAAGAGATAGATAGTCTTTGTTTTGTTGAAACCCTTAGAGACCCGCTGCAAAGAGCGATGGAAAATCAAATTAGTAATCAACAAGATGAAGAACTAGAGGAAGCGACAAAAGGCTTAGAGCCGCATGATGGTAGCATGGAGGAAGAGAAGTTCGAAGACATCGGAGAAATCAAACCCGAGGAGCCACAAGTGCCCGAGGTAGACCTTAAACCTTTGCCCAAGGGATTAAAATATGAATTTTTGGGCCCAGACAAAACTTATCCAGTCATTGTGAGCGACGAGTTGAGCCCCGAAGAAAATGAAGCGTTGCTGATTTTATTAAAAAAACATAGGAAGGTGATTGGATATTCAATTAATGATCTCAAAGGTATTAGCCCGACCTTTTGCACTCATCGTATACCAATGGAAGACCAATGTAAGCCGTAGTGGACCATCAAAGGAGGCTAACCCATGCCATGCGAGAGGTAGTAAAGAAAGAGGTTATCAAGTTACTTGATGCCGGAATCATCTACCCGGTTCCGCATAGCGAATGGGTGAGCCCGGTACATTGTGTACCGAAGAAAGGAGGTTTGACCGTGGTGAAGAATGAGAAGAACGAGTTGATACCGCAAAGAACCGTGACCGGGTGGCGGATGTGTATCGATTATCGTAAGCTTAACAAAGCGACGAAGAAAGATCACTTCCCCTTACCGTTCATTGACGAGATGCTCGAGAGGTTAGCAAACCATGCTTATTTTTGCTTTCTCGATGGATACTCGGGGTTCATGCAAATTCCTATTCACCCGAAGATCAACATAAGACAACGTTTACGTGTCCTTACGGAACGTTTGCATATAGGAGGATGCCCTTCGGCCTATGCAACGCTCCGGCCTCTTTTTAACGTTGCATGATGGCCGTGTTCTCGGAATTCATCGAAGAAATTGTTGAAGTGTTTATGGATGATTTTTCCGTTTACGGGAAGACGTTCATGGATTGCTTAGCAAACTTAGAAAAGGTCCTTACAAGGTGTGCGGAGGTAGATTTGGTTTTAAATTGGGAAAAGTGCCACTTCATGGTTAAGCAAGGCATAGTGCTCGGACATGTTATATCCGAGAGAGGAATTGAAGTGGACAAGGCTAAGGTAGAGACGGTTGAGCAACTCCCACCTCCTACGGATGTTAAGTCCTTAAGGAGCTTTCTAGGCCATGCCGGATTCTATAGAAGATTTATAAAGGACTTCTCGAAGATCACTAAGCCTTTAACGCACCTTCTTCAAAAGGATGTGGCTTTCGACTTTGATGAGAAGTGCCTAGCGGCATTCGGACCTTGAAAAATGCGTTGGTGAGTGCTCCCATCATCCAACCTCCGGATTGGAGCCAACCTTTCGAGATCATGTGTGACGCAAGTGACTACGCCGTAGGCGCGGTCTTGGGTCAAAGAAAGGAAGGCCGAGTTCATGCCGTTTACTACGCTAGCAAAACTCTTAGTGGGGCACAATTAAATTACGCCACTACGGAAAAAGAGTTGCTAGCGGTAGTATTCGCTTTCGAAAAATTCAGATCTTACATCGTGAACTCGAAGGTCATTGTTTACACCGATCACGCAGCCATCAAGTATCTCTTGGCTAAGAAGGAAGCTAAACCACGTTTGATTCATTGGATCCTTCTTCTCCAAGAGTTTGATGTTGAAATTCGTGATAAAAAGGGGGTGGAGAATGTTGTGGCCGATCATTTGTCTAGGATGAATCGTGGACAAGATGATAAAGAGCCCATAGAAGATAAGATGAGAGATGACCACCTCTATAGAGTGCTTGATAAAGATACTTGGATGATCGACATCATTCGAGCAATTCGAAAGATGCCCCTCGATCATTTAGATAAAAACACTCAAAGGAAGATAATCTCTCGAAAGTAAAAAATATTTTTCGGATGCACCATACCTCTTCAAGCTTGGCAATGATGGAGTGATGAGAAGATGTGTGCCAAGAGAAGAGAGGCTTGAGATTCTAAGGAAGTGCCACTCGGCGGAGTACGGTGGACACTATAGCCATTTTCGAACCGAAGCAAAAGTATGGTCAAGCGGATTCTATTGGCCGGAGATGCATGAAGATACTAAACGATATGTTGCGTCATGCCCCGAATGCCAAAGAACCGGAAACATCTCTCAAAGAAATTCTATGCCTTTGAAATACAACTTGCAAATCGACATATTCGATGTATGGGGCATAGACTTCATGGGGCCTTTTAAAAACTCATTTGGATTCGAGTATATCCTTGTTATGGTTGATTATGTATCCAAGTGGGTAGAGGCTATACCATGTCGTAAAGCTTCCACGGAGGAGTCCATCACTATGATCAAGAATGTGATTTTTCCCCGTTTTGGTACACCGAGAATCTTGATAAGTGATGGAGGAACTCATTTCACCGGGAAGAACTTCAAAAGGTGCTTGTCCAAGTTGGGAATTGAGCATAGGGTCTCCACGGCCTATCACCCACAAACCAACGGACAAGCGGAGACGTCAAATAGGCAATTAAAAAGCATACTCAACAAAACCATAGAGAAGGGAGGCAAGGATTTGTCAAAGAAATTAGACGGAGCTTTATGGGCTTATCGAACGGCATTTAAAACACCGATAGGTATGACCCCGTATCAATTCGTCTATGGAAAAGCTTGCCACCTCCCGGTTGAGTTGGAACATAAAGCCTATTGGGCGATAAGAGAGATGAACCTTGCTCTCAATGCCGCGGTGGTGAAACGAAGAATTCAAATAAGCGAGCTAGAGGAGTTGAGGTTGAAAGCATATGAAAACGCAAGCATATACAAGGAGAGAATCAAAAGGTGGTATGATAAAAGATTGAAGAAAAAAGAATTTAAAGAAGGAGATAAGGTCCTCCTCTACAATTCGAGGTTTAAAACCTTCGGAAAGGGGAAATTGCAAAGCAAGTGGGACGGACCTTATGTTGTGCATTCGGTGTTCTCCAACGGAGCGGTAACCATTATGGATATAAACGGCGATCAATTTGTGGTGAATGGACAGCGGCTTAAGGTTTACTACGAACCCGATATCGTGCCCCTTCACCATGTTGACGTCTTTACCATGGAGGAAGAGCCCGAACGTCCCGCCTAGGACGAAAAACAAGGCATCAACTTCTGTAAATAATTTTTCTTTTAGTTTTCTGGAGTTTTTCGCGAAGATTAATCGGGCCAACTTTTTCCCATGGGCTAAGGAAGAAAAAAATAGGGCGGTGTGCAAAAACCCGGACCGGCCCGACCCCCGAGGCGGGGGTGGGCCGGCCGGCCGTGCGGACCGGCCCGGGGGGGGCCCGACGCCCGATGACGCCGAATTTCGCCCCGAATTGCTCCTTTTTGACTTCCTTGTTTGATCGGAAAATTTTAAGGGAAGTGTAAAAAAGGAAAATAAGGTTCCCGTGGCTTTTCTCTCGGGACTATATATTTGGCCGAATTGGGAGCTCGAGAATCAAACCTTTCAAGCAATGTGTTGCACCCTTGTAGCAGCCATTGAGCCTCCAAAAAGCTTAGAGTTGAAGCTAGCAGCCAAGAAGCCATCGATGGAGGAGGCGATGCGATGCAAGCTCAAGCTACCCGTCAAGAGGACCGCACGTATCCGTTGCGGAGGACGTGTCCCGACCGGAGCTCTTGCATCTCGCAACCCCCGTCGAAGGAGAGAAGGTCCCTACACCCGTTCGAAGGTCGGCACGCCTCCAAGGCATCAAGCGTAAAGATTACAAGGAGGTGTCGCCGGAGCCTAAGGATTATGGGGATAGCGACTACTCCGACGATCGTAGCCCGAGCTCGTGGGCGGCCGCCGGTAGAGATGATGATGATTGGGATGAGCAGCCCAATGAAAGGACTCCCGAAGGCCCCAACGGCAACGGCAACGACGGTGGCGAAGGCTACGACAATGGAGGTGGCGACGACGGTTGTGACAACGGTGGAGATTATGGCGACGACGACCCCTTCGGATTGCATCCTGTGTCTTTGTCGAGTTTGCGTCAATCCATCGCGGATCTCTACACGTCGGCCGACGAATGTCTCCAAGCCATGGAAGCGATGAAGCAGCGTATGGAGGACTTGGAGCGCATAGTTGAAGATGACTACAAGTTCCTTAACCGTAACGTGCGCAAACTTTTCGGCATGGTTGGAAACATGAGAGGCAAGTGGTGCAAAACTTGCTTGAAGTACCACTAGATCTAGTTTTCCCCTTAGGATTTTGTAAGATACGACGAGGACGTCGTATGTTTTAAGTGTGGGGGAGAGCTAGCTCGCTAGCCTTAGCTTTTAAACTTCAAATTTAGGTTCGGTTTAATCTTCGTGTGAGAGTCTTAGTGTTTTAATGAGTCTTTAGTTTTTGAGTCTGTTTTAAAATTTTTGCAAGTGTCTTAAATTAGTGTTGAGTCAAGAAAATCAAATAAAAAGAGTCTTTATATATATCTTTGTGTTTTATGTATTGTTTATCTTTATTTACTTGTTTGTTTAATCTTCGATTCTTGATATATGAACACAAGTATGTGGTTTGAAAACGTTTACCGTGGTGCTTAGTGGAATCGCTACTACTTAAAGTACCCATACCGCACTTCGATCTTGAGCTTCACATGCTAGTTGTGCTATGTTCGATGCTAAAAATTGGAGGATTTCAGTTCTGAAAATTATTTTAAAACCCTTGTAATAAAGGTTAGCAAAACCTCTTTTTCCAAGTTGAGAGTAAGAAAAAATTCCTATCCAAAGCCAAGTTTATTTTTTTCGCTCCACCATAAGTGTGATTGGCACGATGAGTTAGGCTAGGACCCTTCTCTCTTGGTGAGTTTTGATTTCGAGCAATGATCATGTCCTTGTGCTTATCTTTTGTTGCTAGCCTCGTCATATATTCGGTAACGTGACGTTCACGACGAAAGTCACGTATATCGCCGAATTCCATACCCAACCCTATACATCTCTTTTGTACATCGTATTCCTTGAACACAACCTATTTTCAAAGTTTCGTCTCGTCTCTAGCATGATTTATTTAAAATTCAGATTGTATGCATGCGAGGAAAGAGGGAATTCAAAGCTTTGAAAAGTTGTCAAGAGAGAGAAAAATAAAGAGAAAAAGTATGTGTATGGAAAAGAAAGAAAGAAAGAAAGAAAGAAAAATCATATGTGAATGAAAGAAGAAAAAGAAAAAAGAGAAAAAGATGAGGTAGCAATGAAGATATGAGAGGAATGGATCAAGTGAAAGAAAAGAAAAAAATAAAGTGTAAGGAAGGATGTCACGTTGATTGTGAGACGAAACTTTTACTCTATTTCCAACCATGTGCAATCCGACAACGAAGACATCATTTGTGCCTTGAAGTCACAATTTTCTTTTGCCCTTGCACATGTCCACCATTCTAAATCTTCTCATCCTTGATATCCCTACATATGGTTAATTCTCATGATCATTGGCTTTGAAAGGTAGACAACCATTAGAGGAAGTTCTTAGTTTGACAATACTTGTGTTGATTGCGCTAGCCCTACCTATAGCTCCACTTTTACATGGTATATGAGAGATGAATGGGAGGTGAGAGTTTTATAAAATTTGGTTAGGATAGCCACTTCATATGAGTGACTTGAGAGAGCTTGGAGAAAGGTTTTTGTCTAATACTTGTTGCAGGAATTTTTGTTTTGAAAACCATAAAAACGCTCCAATGGAAGCAAAGGAGTAAGCATGGCTGAAATTGAAGACTTCAAGTGAAGGGTTTGAGTTGTGGGGTAAATCTTGACGTGGTAAAAATTCTAAACGCCCATGTTTATGCTTGATTATCATTACTTTGTGTTTATGTATTAAAGATGAAGGGATTGACTAACTTGTGAAGAAGGATAAGTGGTACACGATTACACACCTTGGACGAAATTCTTTTACGAGTACTTGCTCGAGGACGAGCAAGAGCTAAGTGTGGGGGAGATGTTGACGGTGTATTTTGGTGCACCTAGCATGTTCATTACACTTTGGTTTGGATTTGATTATGGAACTAACCCGCCACTAGGAACACTAATCATATAACAAGTTCATCTTTGTGCATGCATTTGGAAGTGTTGTGTTTATGTAGGAAAACATGGACATAAAGGACGGATTCGCAACAAGTTCAAAGGAGCATTTGTTGACGGTGAAAATCCGTCAACCTAGCCATGAGTTTACCTTCGGTGTTGGCATGAGTTTTATACCTTATCCATTGGTACTAACCCCCGTGGTATAACAAGTTCACGTGTGCATGTCGGTTTTGGAGTTTGATGTTTATGCGGGGATTTAGTGTTGAATGCAAGACTTTCGGGATAAGTTCATCAAGCACCTCATGACAAGACCTTGAAGCCCCGAACAAGTCATGCAATGAAGCAAACTTAACTCCAAGAAGCGGGGACTTGATCCGAGAAGACGAGACTCCGGGGACTCGACCGGAAAAGTGCGTCGAATCTTGCAAGACAAGGAGTTGAGTCCAATTCGGAGAGAAACCGACGACATGGACCTACATGCGAAGGGGGAAACATCCGAGAAGCAAGGGAACCGACGTGGGGCAAAGGAGCCCACGGGCCGGGCCTAAATGGGCCCGGGCCGGCCGGCCCAGTCCGGTCGGCCTAGGCCCATTTTGGGCCCAAATTCGCCCTCCTTTGCCCTAGCCGCCAATCGGGCTATTTATAGTCCCCTGACCGAGAGCCACGCAAAGAAGATTTCGTCTTCGGCCGCCGAGAAGCGAGAGAAGAGAGGGACACCATCTCGGAGAGGAGAGGGTCGAGCTAGTTGACTAGGGTTTCCCTAGCCGACGTGGGAACCTTGCATGGAAGACCACGTCGGAGTTCCGGAGCTAGAAGCAAGATCAAGGAAGGATCCCGGTGGTGATCTTGTGTATGTATCATTATCATAGTTGAATTATCAAGTTGAATCTTTTCTTAGCGATCAAGTGTTTCCTCGAAGATTTCGTTTTTCGATCGGCTTTGCTTATTCCAATTCTATTCGTACAATAGATTACATAGGGTGTTCTTGTAGCCGCGGTGGCTAGAGGTACACGCCGGATCTTCCGAAAGAATCTCGACTTGTCTTTTGACTCGCCCTAAGCTTCCCGCATGAATAGGGATACGTTGTGACAGAACGGGGGTCTCGAAAGGCGGATGTTTTCGGATTTGGACGGGAAACCACGATTTAAAGAGGCTTCTATTAAGATTCGATTTGCTACTTCTTCTCTTGCTTGGAACTTCAACAAAAGGCTTACCCCGATCCCTTTAGATCGGTTTATCTACCCAATCCTACTTTGTTTCTCCGGTCTTTAGTAGATTAGATTTATCTTTGTTTTGTGTTCTTATCTAGATGCATTAGGGTTTCTCCTTTACCAAAGATTGAAGTTATTTGGCTTTACTAGATCAACTCTTGCGTCACACATTTGTTCCACGGATTCGATACCTTGGGTTCACCACTCGAGGGAAGAAGGGTCCCTTGACTACGACGGGAGACTTGTACGCTTGCGAGTCACAAACGAACTTTGATACAATTATTAACCGTCAACAAGCCCCTTTTTCTGGCGCCGTTGCCGGGGAGCAAGTGATCAAGATTTGGTTTTTTATTGCCTTTTCGTAATTTTCAGTTTTCTTTTTGTCTTTCTTTTTGCATCTACTAAACTTTGATCATCCTCAAATTACATCTAATCTAGTTTGTCTAACCCTAGTTTTCATAGATTTATTTTTCCTTTCTAGTTTTTGCATACTTTGCTTATTGCTAACCCTAACCTAGGAGATGGTTGGCTACCTCTCCAACAAACCCAAACTTTTTTGTGGATGATCCAGGAAAACTTTACGGTGCAAAGGTGACATGCAACACAAGCTAAAGGGGTGGAAACCCTAGATTCAAAAGTTGAAGTCGAAGGACCGTCGAAATCTCCAAGGAATCACCACCTCCAAGTCCAAAGGAAGATCAACCTCAACCACCGGAGCGCCGCGCACCCCGACATCGTTGATCTACCTATCATAAACCTTCAAGACGCCGGGAGGCCGTTCAAGATCAAAGTCTCAACTATCCGCATGACGATTGCGGGAGCTGAATGCATACGAGTCGGATTCCTTGAATGGCATATCGGTTTACTTAAGAGGAGGATGGAGAAGATGGAGAAGGAGAAAGAAGCTCAACACCTAAAGGCCGCCGAAGCAAGATCCTCATGCAAGGAGTGTGTGGAGTACGACCATGTCCAAGGACGCCATCACTAAGTTCGAGGCTATGGAGAAAATATTGAAGAATTTAGATGGCAAGGTGACGGAGGTCGGAATCTCTATACGTGAAGTGTTCATCGTGATGAAGATGCTAGACGCAAGTGGGACAACTTGCCGGCGCCCGATGGGTAACGAAGAAGAATATCCGAGACAACTCCAAAGTCCCAAGACGGCGAAGGCTACTCAAGCTCATTCGGGAGAGATGAAGGATCACACTAGAGACCATGAAGATCACGACCGAAGGACCGGAGTTCGAGATGCCGAGCCACAAGGAAGTTGTTGCATCCGTCAAGACCAAAGGACAAAGCCACTCGTGAAGACCAAAAAAATTGACTAAGCCAAAGCGGGTACCCAAGATTGCAACGCCCACAAAGAGCGTTGATCCGAAGTAATCAAGTGAAGAAGTCTAGCCATGGACTATAAACGAAGCGCTAGGCGGGAGGCAACCCGTTTCGTCAAGTCAAGAATAAGCTACGGGAGGACAACCCGATTCCAGGTTTTTCGAGTCTTTTTAATAATTTAGTTTTTGAGTTTTATTACGCAAAGACATTAGACTTAGAAGTGGTTGAACAATATTAGAGACATAATTCTTGATTGAATGTTTGCTTTATCACAAACCCTTTGCATGAACCCTCCTATGTGCTTGTTTGTTTTTTTCTTTTCGAGAAACCTCAACCAAATAATTTCATAACCTTAACTCAACCTTTCACCCTCATTATGGTGCTGAGGTTGACTTATTTTTCATGCTAAAACCACACGAGTAAAGCCACGATTTATGTTTAAGTGTTAATAAAATTCAGCACGTGGTAGAACTCGCGTGAACCTAGAAATCCAAACTTTTGGTTGGTTTTAAAAATCTATATCCTTGGTTTCTCTAGGATTAGAATTTTTCTAAGCCTATTCTAATTTTGTTTTATTCAAAATCTTTCTTATCTAGCCAAAATTAGAACCTAAACCTATGCCCCCATGATCAAGCCGGGAAATGTTTGCTCTCAACCGATGAAGGCAAACTATACCGGTGAGACCGAAATCGACGTAAAAAAAAATATTTTCGACTTACATTTGTTTCTAATGGTTTAAAAACTTCTCTAAAATTATGTTCGAGCTATTGCATGGCTCTGAAAAATATTTTAAATTTCGAATTAGAGGAGTGCTTAACCTTAAACACACCTTAATGGAGGCAATCTAGTAATCATGCATGCACCATTGGATTCCCTTTCATCAACTTTCACCAATTCCACACGCAAAGGACAAGCATGGTGGGCAGCAAGCATCAACTTTGTAGGAATTTCATGGTGGCATGTGAAGCAAGTGGAGCTAGGGAGCATGGACATGACCCAAAACATGAAGCATCAAGTGGAAGGACCAATAAAGGAGTGGACGAGAGCGTTTGGGCGGTGCAACTCGTGGAGCACGCGGGCGGGGAAAGTTGCAGAGGTGAAATGATCGTGCTGGAAGAAAGACGAGGCGGGGAGGAGCACCGAGGCCGGCCTCACCTACATAAGGAGCCCCCCGGCTCCCGTTTTCTCGCGAGCAAGCTTCCCTCTCCTTCCTTTGTTTGTGTGTTCAAGTTTGTGTGCTCAAAACCTCCGTAGACATAGCCAACCTTCCCAAGCTTGATAGCTCAAGAAAATAAATCCACATCCTTAATCCACTCAAAGTCCACATCCGAAGCAAAAAGTTTAAGTGCCTAGTTACCGGTTGCAACCCGGAGTTTTAGTTGAAGAAAAGAGTGCAAGCAACCATGTGGAAGAAAACCACAAGTCTCTTCTCCAAGAGGAAGAGTTCGTCGTCGTCCAAGCCGTCATCAACCACGTCTTCGAGGAGGCACTCGGTTTCCGAGTCTCCCGGAGCATGGAGACGGATACGGCACCACCGAGGAGGAACGATGCTCTCCTCCTTGGTGGTATGAGGGCTGCAAGAAGCACTTCCATGAGGTTTACCGAACCTCGTGGGCATACGGAGGAGCAACCCGCGCCACCACGACGATCGACTCGCTCTACCGCGCCACCTCCATACACCCCGACATACTCTTCGTACGGCTTCATCATCTTGTCGGCGGAGGAGGAGGAGAGGCTCTCTAATCTTGAGAAGAGGCTTGTGCCCAACGTCGAGTTCGACGACCAAGCACTCTACACCTTGGGTTTTGGCACCGACATATACTATATGTTGGGGCACCTCCGATGGGTGCGGTTCTCCAACGGAGTATCGGTGGACACCCATTTGGGGTTCGCCTTGGAAATTTTAATGACTATTGCACCCATCGTTGATGATGATGGGGTGCAAAGCTTGTCATTCCGTTTGGAGGGAGTCCAACAAGAGGTTCCCTACGAGCACGTTAGGGAGCTGCTTGGATTCCACAAGTGAGCTCCGGAGAAAGTTGACGTGCCACCCGGCATGTTAGCGGGATTTTGGAACATGATCTCCGGAGAAGCCCATCAACAACGCAATTGCATCCGCAACCCCATTATCCAGATATTTCACTCTTTGATGTGCAAGAGGATATTGGGGAGGATGAAGGAAACAAAGGTGACCGACACGGAGTTGAATTGGCTATACTCGGCTTTAATTGCCAGGCAGCCAATAGACCCCTCTTACCTCATGATCAACCGTTGGTGTTGTGAAGCAACATCGGGGGCGGGTAATATTGGTTCGGGGTGTTACCTCTCCATGTTGGCCTTTTCCTTGCGGCCGGGGATCGCAAGAAACCCCGCTCACCTTTTGCGTGGTACCTCTCTCGGCATTGAGTATTTGCAAGGCAAGTACATTAGTGGAGATGAGAGAGGAGGTTATCGGTTGGCCATTGTGAACCTACCTCTTCCCAACGAGAGGCTTAGGCTTTTCAATGAAGGGAGAGAAGATTGGTTGGAAGAGGGACTACTTGTCCCCGGGGGCAAGGAAGAACAAAAGAGGAAGAATCGTAGAGGAGGGAACATCCTCCGCACAAGTGAATGGAGCACAACCCAATGTGCAACCATTCGGCGGGGTCCCTCCTCCGCCAAGTTATTACGGAGGGTCATAAGGACAAGCATGGGGGGGTGGTGCACCGGTGCCCCCACAAAATTATGTTGTGCCCAACGCTAACTTCGCGGAGTCCTACGCTCATCATCCCCAACCACAACAAAGCATGGCCATTATTGGAGGGTATGCTGGAAGAAATGCTCAAAACATCGCAGCCATCCAAGCTAACGCAGCTCAACTCGGTGAAGGCAACGCAAATATTGCCTTTGAACTTGGACGCCTTCACCTTGTGGAGCCAAATCAATTCGTCGGAGGAAGCGTCCAATCGTATTATGAGCAAGGGTATTATTATCAAGATTATCAACATCAACCACCGGCGGAGGACTAGAAGATTTAGGAACTTTAGTTTTCTTTTCTTTTCTTTTTCTCTCGTAATTTTCAGCTTTTGCTTATCCGTGTTTGCGTAGTACTTTCTGTTTTTATTTAAATTTCAGCAAGCATGTTTGTTTATTTTCAGTTTGTATTTCAACTTGATGTCACCATTAATAAAGACACCACCTTGATTATATCATTGGAAAAGTTACAAAATTCGTGCCATGATGATATATGATTAAAATTGCAGCTTTGTTCATCTTTGTAATCGATTTATGCATGTTTAAGCTAGTGCTCTCTTAAAAATACAGATCTGAATTTATTTAAATGCTAGCTTAATTTTCAGCGGAGGTTATGATTAAAATAAAGACCCATAGTGTTTTATGTGCTCTCAAGTTATGAATAGATTAAAGATGTCTTTTATGCTCAAAAATATTGCTAACCTTGTCACAAATATCACTTGTGTGTTGCTCAACCTATCCAAAGCCTTATATATATTTGAGTGCATAAACCTTAGTGTACAAGATTTATTTTTGAGTGAGTTATTGCAGGCCATGATTTCTCTGGCCCGAGACTAAGAAGCTGGTCATTCCATTTTTGCGTATCTATCTTTTTTGCTAGCCTTTTATCCGTGCATTGTGTATCCCCGCATCGGTGATCTCACAAACCTCGCCGGATATCCACCCTTAAACCAAATATCATCTTTTGTGATTACCTCCTTGACCACAACCTATCGTTGAGAATGGATCATCAATTCAAGGAAGATCGCAAGACGGTGCCAACATTGAAGATTTCAAGTATCTCTCCAAGGAAAAATATCTCCGGTACCTACCTTATTTTTCGCCTCTTTGCTCGAGGACGAGCAACGTCTAAGCATGGGGGAGGAGGTAGGTACGGTGCAGTTTGAGAGTTCAAAGGGGAATATTTTAAAAAAAATGATGATGAAAGAAAAAAATCCAGCGATATTCATGACTTTCAAGGTAAAAAAATAATAAAAAATATATATATGAAAGAAAGAAAGAAAGAAAGAAAGAAAAGAATGAGAAATGTGAGAAAGAAAAAAATGTGCGTAAAGTGAACTCCCCGGTTCTCTAAGAGTGCATTCAAGGCTTCAAGATAAAAAGATCCATTCTCATTTTCCAACCATGTGCAATCCGATAACGAGGACTTCTTTTGTGCCTCGGGATCACTCTTTGCCATTTGCACATGTCCACTTATCTAAAGTGTGTGTATTTTTCTCTTTCCCCTCCTTGATTTAACATTATTTTCCAATGACCTTTTTGACGAGTCTCGGTAAGACCATGAGAAGCTTGTCTTGTTTTGACAACACCTCATTTATAGATTCTTGTTAGGACTAAACTTTCCCAAAGCTCCATATAAAGCCTACCACATATATATGAGAGGGAAAGGAGTAGAATATATAGGCTTGAGAGACAAGTGAGATGAGAGTTTATGAGCAATACATGAGATGATTTAAATTTGTGAATTTGGTTTAGCTATTCTTTATCTCGTTCTTTATTTCAAAAATTTCGAGATCTATTTAAAACTTTGTGAGCATGTTAATACTTGTGGGATAAGCTTAATAAGAATCTACCCTCCGTAGAGATGAAGGCTAGTACATTATGGAACTTTAATGAATTAAAATTTTGAGAGCATTATGTTTTCTCATGTGTGATCAAGTGCAAAGTTTAAACATTGTTTGGCAATAGTGATATCCATCGAAGGCTTACTCGAGGACGAGCAAGGTTTAAGCATGGGGGAGATGTTGACGATGAAAATCCTTCAACCTAGCCATGAGTTTACCTTCGGTGTTGGCATGAGTTTTATACCTTATCCATTGGTACTAACCCCCGTGGTATAACAAGTTCACGTGTGCATGTCGGTTTTGGAGTTTGATGTTTATGCGGGGATTTAGTGTTGAATGCAAGACTTTCGGGATAAGTTCATCAAGCACCTCATGAAAAGACCTTGAAGCCCCGAACAAGTCATGCAATGAAGCAAACTTAACTCCAAGAAGCCGGGGACTTGATCCGAGAAGACGACGGACTCCGGGGACCCGACCGGAAAAGTGTCGAATCTTGCAAGACAAGGAGTTGAGTCCAATTCGGAGAGAAACCGACGACATGGACCTACATGCGAAGGGGGAAACATCCAGAAGCAAGGGAACCGACGTGGGGCAAAGGAGCCCACGGGGGCCGGGCCTAAATGGGCCCGGCGCCGGCCGGCCGGTCCGGTCGGCCCGTGCCCATTTTGGGCCCAAATTCGCCCTCCTTTACCCTAGCCGCCAATCGGGCTATTTATAGTCCCCTGACCGAGAGCCACGCAAAGAAGATTTCGTCTTCGGCCGCCGAGAAGCAGAGAAGAGAGGGACACCATCTCGGAGAGGAGAGGGTCGAGCTAGTTGACTAGGTTTCCCTAGCCGACGTGGGAACCATGCATGGAAGACCACGTCGGAGTTCCCGGAGCTAGAAGCAAGATCAAGGAAGGATCCCGGTGGTGATCTTGTGTATGTATCATTGTCATAGTTGAATTATCAAGTTGAATCTTTTCTTAGCGATCAAGTGTTTCCTCGAAGATTTCGTTTCTCGATCGGCTTTGCTTATTCCAATTCTATTCGTACGATAGATTACATAGGGTGTTCTTGTAGCCGCGGTGGCTAGAGGTACACGCCGGATCTTCCGAAAGAATCTCGACTTGTCTTTTGACTCGCCCTAAGCTTCCCGCATGAATAGGGATACGTTGTGACGAACGGGGGTCTCGAAAGGCGGATGTTTTCGGATTTGGACGGGAAACCACGATTTAAAGAGGCTTCTATTAAGATTCGATTTGCTACTTCTTCTCTTGCTTGGAACTTCAACAAAAGGCTTACCCCGATCCCTCTAGATCGGTTTATCTACCCAATCTTACTTTGTTTCTCCGGTCTTTAGTAGATTATATTTATCTTTGTTTTGTGTTCTTACTTAGATGCATTAGGGTTTCTCCTTTACCAAAGATTGAAGTTATTTGGCTTTACTAGATCAACTCTTGCGTCACACATTTGTTCCACGGATTCGATACCTTGGGTTCACCACTCGAGGAAAGAAGGGTCCCCTGACTACGACGGGAGACTTGTACGCTTGCAAGTCACAAACGAACTTTGATACAATTATTAACCGTCAACGGCATTCATGGAGTCTTGTTCGTGTTCATGAGCTTGCGAAATCACTTCCAATGGTGGCGAGGACCGAAGTGCTACGAGGAACACCCCCGGGGATTGAAGCGTAAAAGATCAAACTTCATGCAAAGAGAGCCTCCATCTTGGACGAGAGGATAACAAGATCAAAATCATGCAAGTGGAGGGGGCAAAGTACATAAGTGCACGAGGACCCACGGAGCAAAAGGGGGCGACCGAACCGGGCCGGGTGGGCTGGGAGGCCGGCCGGCCCAGGCCGGCCGGCCCGGCCCGGGGCTCCGCACCGGTTCGGTCCCGTTTTCCTTGCCCTCGAAGGATCTTCAACCCTAAAACCCCCCGACGCGCCGCCAACACCGAGAGGAGGAGTCATTCGCACCGAAGGCCATCCACAAGCTAGAGAGAGGAGGAGGATCTCCGGCGGGAGATCAACCATCTCGAAGGAAGCACCCTCTCGTGGAGAAGAAGGAAGACACCGGCGGAAGGGGAAACCATGATCAACGGTGCCATGATCAGCACCTTGATGGGGTAATCTTCTCATTCGTTCATGGGTTGTAATCGATCTTGAGATGTAATCGCACTTTGTCGGATTATCTATCTATTATCTTGTGTTGAATATACTTTAATGCTTAAGGCTTGCAACCGTGCCGTAGAGGGAGTACGAGCTCCAATGCTTCCTTTGATCCATTCAATACGCCGTGTCCATCAAAGGTCTAGTCATGAATACCTTCGCGTAGTGACAAGTACGAGAGGAGGGAAAGGGCGAAACCGTGGTCACATCCCCGATAGATTAGATTGGTTTTCATGTCTTTAAGCGATTGCTTGCTCTAGTATCGTAGACCCGTGGGCGAGTGTCTTCTATCTTGATCGTTTATCATTCTCTCTAGTGTAGTTTAGTGTTTTCTAGTATAATAGTAGTTAGGGTTTTAGTAGCTAGTGTGTCGTTGTTGATCGAACGCTTGTAATCCCCTTGCTCCGCGGATTGACAAGAACCTTGGGAATCCCGTGGTGAAAAAGGTGTGGGGTCCGTACGCTTGCGGATCGTAGAGGGATACGTCTTTTATCCGTCAACATGGAGCAAGCGGATGGGTTGCTTTTCTCCGCGGAAAGGGTCGGATCCTTTGGGATGTCACGGTGGACACAAGGCTATGTCCGGACCGAGTGGATTTCCTCGCTCCGGGATCGAGGGACGATTCGACGCCAACAATAAGGCGGCCGACTACTTGTTTCGTGCTTTGTGTCGACCGAGTTCGATCGGGTGCACACCGAGCACTTGGCTTGTAGGATTTGGGCGGTGTTGAAGGAGGCTCATGTTGGGAACGCCTAGGTTCGGAGCACGGATGTATGTGACCTACCGGAGAGAGTACGAGAACTTCACTCATCTCCCTAGGTGAGTCCATCGATGCCTTGTTTCGCAGGTATACGGTGGTTGTGAACAACATGAGGGCCAATGTGGACGTGCTCCCGTACGATGATCATGATAGAGCGGTCAAACTCTTACACTCTTTGGATCGTACGATTTGGGGCGGAAAGTTCGAGGCCATTGTGGAGTCGGAGAAGTATGACACTCTGACGGTGAACGAGCCGTTCTCGAAGCTCAAGTCGGCTGAGGTGGATAGGGGCATGATCGCCAAGCTCGAGGGGCCGACCGATTCCCATAGTCTTGCCCTCATTGGTGGTTCCAAAGGAAAGGCTAACTCTAACCCATCCACCAGGATGTTCTCTTTTTCCTCTTTGATGTTTATGACGGATGAGGAGTTCGACGTGCTTGGAGAGGTTGAGCCGGCGCTCCGACGAGGCGGTTCGAGAGGCCGCACGAGAACCGGGTGAACATGAGGAGGAACAAGAGGACATGCTTCAAGTGCGGCAACACCGGACACTATTTTGCCGAGTGTCCGAAGGTGAACAACCACGACAAGCACAAGTTCAAGGACAAGAGGACGAAGTCCAAGAAGAAGGATCATGGACATGGGAAGAAGACACGGTCTCGAGAGAAGATGAAGAGATCAAGCGACATCGAGTCTGATTCTGAGGACACGTCTTCAAGCTCGAGTGATGAAGACGAAGAGGATGACAAGAAGAAGAAGAAGAAGAACCTCGGCAAGTACCTCAACGGCCTTTGTGTGACGGGCCTAAGCCTCAAGGACGACTTTCGCGGCATGGCTCGCGGTTCGAGCAGCAAGAGATGCCGGAAGGACGCCTCGGACTTGGATTCCGAGGATGAGGTATGTGATGAGCTCTCCTCTTTGCGCAAGGAGAATGAGGAGTTGGTTGACTTGCTTGATAATCGCGATCACATGCTTAGAGAGGCTAAGAAGCTTAGGAAGGAGCTTAGTTCTTTGCTCGCGGATGCTAGGACTAGAGTGGGCGAGCTAGAAACACGGGTTCTTGATAGCAAGCTTGAAATTGATTCGCTTAAGGCTAGCCCCGTTGTTTCGATGAAAATGATTGTGCCGATTGCTCGCTTTCCTAGCCGACTTGACTCGATCTTAGGGAGAAGTATGCCTCCAAGTGTGAGGAACTAGATGTGCTTAGGGTTGAGTTGGCTGAGCTACAATCTAGACCCACTTTGCTTGGTGCTTGCACTTCTTGCCCTAGTTTGCATGAGAAAATTGCTCGAGCTCCGTTCTCGCATTGTTTCGCTTGAGGCTGATTTGAAAGTGCCTATTCCTACTTCTTGCTCTACATGTGAGTTGCATGCTATGAAGAATTTGGATCTTGCAAAATGTGTTGGTCGCTTGCAAGATGAGAATGATAAGTTGCGTGAAGCGCTGAGTTGGTTGTCGAGTCAAGAACCTCAGCTTGGCATGTTGATTGCTAGCCGTAAGCGCTTTGACGGTTGGGCTTTGGGATTGGATAAGGTTGGTGAGGGCGGTGGTGGGAGAGAAAGGAAATTTGGGAATGTTTCGGTTCCACCACAACCCACACCCAAAAACAAGTTTGCATCCACGCCAAACCAACTAAGAGAAAAACCGAGTGAGAAGGCAAGTGAAACGCCTAGTGAGAAACCAAGTGAAAAGCCTTGTGAAGAGCCTCATCCCAAGCCTAAGCCCAGATCGATCCGTTTCCATTGTGAGTTTTGTGGAAAGGATGGTCACAAGAGAGCGTTTTGCTTCAAGAGGAAGCGTGAGGAGAGAATGGCAAAGGAGTGGGCTAACAAGGACAAGTACCACCCTTCCGATGGTGTACTTGAGCCTCGTGTGCGGTTGCCCGGGGCCGAGGCGAGTGTGAGGTCGGTTCGGGCTTGGGGAGAGCGAAAGGATGTTGGAGGTGCTGTCGCCTGTGAGCTACACCGGTCGGACCGGTGAGGGGCACCGGTCGGATCGGTGCGAGCCTCGACGAGCGGCAGCTTGGGTTTCGTGCTCGTACGGGTGCGAGGTTTGGTTCTGGAGTTCATGGTTCTGGTGGTTGGGCTGGGAGAGTTTGCGGGAGGTCGGTTGCTAGGCACTCTCCCCCTCGAGCTCACTACGGGGATGGGAGGAGTCTTAGCTTTGAGAAGGAGAGGAGGGACGGTCCACGGGTTTTCTTTCGTGGTTTTGGTCCTCCTCCGTGTAGAGAGGTTTGGTTACCTCGTGGTGGTCACCGTAGTGGTGTTCGTGGAGGTAGCTTTGGTAGGAAAGATGGTTTGGTTTGTGCTAACCCCACTTTCGAGCAAATGGCTAGGCACTGGTTTTACACATTTGGAACTAACCCCGGTGTTGAATCGGTTGCTCGCTCTCTCTCTCGGTTTTGAGTTGCGGGTGGATGGCCCGGAGAACATTTGGTTGATATCGGGGGTGGTTCTTCGGCCTCATATCCCGGTGGTGACATGTAGGTGCATCACTTTCGGGGATGGTGAACAAGGATGAGTGAATTGTGAAGAAATGATAAAGGTAAGTGTTTTTGTGACCTTCGAGTGTGTGGCCTTGGTCAAGCCACTTGGTTTGTTTTGCTCCCTCTCTATCTCATGTGTGTAGGGTGAGCTTTGTATGCTCTTAGGCCCTAGTGCATGTGTTTTAGGAGGAGCTTGTGAGTTTTGTGCTCCTTTGCTCTTTTGCGGTGGTGTCGAGCCCTTTTTGCCTCCCCTCGAGGAGCCGGTGGTTTGTGAGCTTTGTGTGTGGGAGCTCCTTTGTAGCATATGTATAGCTTTTCGGTGTGCATTTCTTGCATTTTGCTTGGCATATGTAACATGATGTATAGGCATCCTTGTATCTTAGATTGCATGCATTTTGTATCATATGCATTGGTTAGGAAAAGCTTCTCTTATATACATTGTTCACCATGCATTGAAATATATGTCTTTGTGAGCTTGTTTGGTATGCTATGGTTAGTTTGACTTAGCTCTTGATGATCCTGATGAATAATCCATGGTTGATGGCTATGTTTTTGAAAAATGTCACATGTATGCTCTCTCATGTGTAAATGCCTTTACATGCTCTTGACATGTTTTTGTGGCTTTGCTATGCTTAATTTGTGATTGGATAGCTTGTTTATTGATCATATGGGGCCAAAGGCTCATTTGCCATCATGAATGTTTAGCCCTCTTGTTTTATCTTGTGGAGGGGCATAAGTTCCTTTCTGTCGCAAAGACATTTCATGTACCATTTACAAATGCGAGAATGAAATGAAAAATGCTTGGAAATGTGCTCCCATGTCATATGTGCTGAATTTAATTTGCTTTGGGTGCTAAACCGTTGCATGATGCCTACCAATGAGAAGTCTCATACATAGAAGTAGGCACATGGCTCGGTGGCTTTGACATGACATGAGGTGCTTGTGGGTGTTTGTGATGGTCTTATGATTAGAATGGCTGTCCTAGCATGAAGTTTGTGTGGCTTTGCCATTTTGATATGCTTTGATCATGTTTAAGACTTTGCTCATGAGAGGCAAGTTTTTTTCGCAAAATTGCCAAAAATCCATCTTAGCTTCGTCCAATGGTTCTCGAAACTTGGTGATCATGTAGTTGAGATCGATACGAAGCCATACGGTACCTAACTTGCTCATTTGGACATGTGTAGCATTCTTTGTTGAATTTTGTCTATTTGAGAAGCTCTAGGTTGAAAGTTTTGCATTTTTGGCTTGATTCATGCATTGCCAACAAGGGGAGAAGTTTGAGCTTGAAATGGCTTGATGGGCGCTTTTAGAAGGTGTTCGGGTGGTTTCGAGCCAATTCGGGCTCTATTGTGCACCGGTCCGACCGGTGTGAGTGCTGGTTTTGTTCACATGTTGCACACGGTCGATCGGTCGTTGTTGACCGGTCTCGACCTGGCCGGGGGTGGCCGAGTTGTTGACGCCCTATTTCAAGTGGTGTCTTGCATGCATTCGTCCGGGGGGAGGTGCATTGGTTCGGGGGGGAGCTTGCATGTGTGCGGGGGGAGCTTTTTGTGGTTGTTCGAGCTTTGATTCGGTGGTTTGTGCTCTTTGCTTGAGCTTTGCTTTCTCTCGGATGTGTCGAGTCGTTGCCCTTGCCTAAGGGGTCCGAGACTTCTCGTGTTCAAGTGATCTTACTCTTTCCCTTTGTTTGGCTTTCGATCGCTTGTTGGAGTTTCTTTTTGTTCGTTTCTTTTCTTTTTCTTTTCTCTCTTGTATCTTTCATGTGGGTGTTGTCAATGCACTCATCAAGGGGGAGATTGAGGACCATGTGTGGTTCGAGGACCGGTGGATGGTCGCTTCCTTGTGTGATGAGTGATTGACAACGTTGTGTGGACCGATTCTTGGCTAAGTATTGCAGGTGCGAGGTTGCGGCTTGACGCGGTGTTGGTGCGGGTGAAGAACAAGCGCGAAAGGTTGTCGCCGGTGAGGCCTCCCGGGTGTGGAGAAGACAAGTAGGCTTCGTTCGAGGGACCCGGTGGCCGGCGGGGGTCAAGTGCGGGCCGCATGGTGGCATGAACGAGAAGATGAAGTCGTGGACGGTTTCTTGGTTGAGCCTCAAAACCAAGGTCGAGCCGGAACTACGTGGGAGCCAAGTCATGAGTGGAGATTGGCGGAGGCTACACCGAGTTCGCGGGGTTTCCGGTGGTTCACCAGAAAACCACTGGGTTCCTTGGTTGATCCACAAAGCCAAGACCGGAGAACCGAAGACGGAGCCGCAAGAAGCGGCACTCGCACCGGTCTGACCGGTGGGTCTGACCGGTCTGACCGGTGGGGACCGGTCTGACCGGTGAGGAGCACCGGTCTGACCGGTGTGCGACAACGCAGTCCGGAATCTTCGAAGCGGAGGACACGCGTCGGGATCGCATGGCTTGCGTCAAGGCTACGCAGGGTGCGGTCGCCGGGCATCCGTCCGATGGTGAAGACATCAAGAATTCCAAATCCGCCCTTGAGGGGCTTGTATCCCTAGTTAGTAGAGAAGGGCGTTTTAGACATTCGGTTGCCTCCATATAACCCAAGAGGTGAGAGGATGGCAGCCAACTCTTGGAACCCTAGCTCATTTGTTTTCCCATTTTCCTTCCTATTTTCCTTAGGTTTTCCATAGGAGTAGCTTGAGAGCTTCATGGAGAGATCTTGTTGAGAGGGATGGATGATCGGGCGGCTTGCTAGACCTTGTATGAACCTTTGTTTCATGTATAGATAATTCGGCGTGGTTCCTCAAGGTTTGGATGTGTTTTCCCTAGTTGTTCTTGGTGGTGATTTTCGGAGCCCTCTCTTGGTGATTTTTTTGGGTTGTTTTCGGGATCTTTCTCTTGGGGATTTGATGGGGGAAATTTGTGGGAACCCTTCGTGGTTCTTTGGGTTGTGATTCCCCTCACGAAATCCGTGGGTAAAGGCGCTCGATTTTGGGGTTTCTTGAGTTCTTGGGTTGGAAGTGCTCTTGGCGGGATTTCTTCGATTCCTCCTTTTTGGACGAGTTTTGGTGGGATTAAACTTGGCTATGGACTCCTCATGAGGTGTTCCTAATATCCCCAAAGTCTTGTTCAAGTCCGTGGAGCGATTCGGGAGATCGAGGTTTGGATTTGGAGGAGTTGACCCGCGGGTCTTTGTTCATCCCGAGTCGCCCCTGTGCTACACCGGTCCGATCGGTGCTCTTGGCCAGGTCCGACCGGTGCGACCCTCGGTGGGATTTTGCTCGGGTGAACATCTTGGTGTGTTCATTGTTGTCCCGTGGTGTTGTTGTTTCGAGTTTGGGTCGGATTGGTGGTCGGTTGGCCTGTTTGGTGCCTTGGGGGCTTTCGAGCCGCGATCGGTCCGACCGGTGTGTCTCACCGGTCTAACCGGTGTAGAGCCACTTAGTGAAAGTTGCTCGGTTTCACCGGCGAGGGACCGGCTCGACCGGTGGTGCTCACCGGTCCGACCGGTGTGGGTCCGTAGACTCGAGGTTTGGTGTTCCGCCGCGTTGTCGGGTCGGAAGGTTATGTGTTGGTTCCTAGGTCCGGTGGCACTCCGGTGGCTACGTGGGCTTGACCAACTTGGGTAGTGAGTTGGAGAAGTGTGTTGGAAGCCGCGTTCATCTTATTGGAGTCTCCATCTCCTTCGAGAAGAATTTTTATCGGCTCCCATTCAATCCCCCCCCTCTCCGGTTCGCCGTATCGGTCCTTCAACACGGCCATGTAGTCGGCTTGTCTTTGAGAGTGCAAGTGATGATGAGCTTTACGAGGAGATCTTTCGGGGAGGAGGAGCATGAACATGGAGATGATAAAGATGGCAGTGTGGTGCCCCTGGCTGAACATGTACATACTACTTCGACTACAGTGGTGGACGGCCCTTCTCCCACACCTACGACGACAAATCAAGATCAAGGAGAAGCTGTTGTTGAGGGGGAGGTAGCATCAAGGCGAGAACCTCCCCGGTGAGTACAAGTGGATCACCCAGCTTCAAGGATCATCGGTGACATGAATGAACGTACTACACGGTCGAGGGTTCGGAACAATTCTCATTTCGCTCATGCTAGATTTGTTGCTACCTTTGAGCCCAAAGACATTGGACACGCACTATTTGATCATAATTGGGTTATTTCGATGCATGAGGAGTTGGAGAACTTTGAAAGAAATTAGGTTTGGGAATTGGTTGACCCTCCCCCAGGGTGTAAGCCGATTGGTACAAAGTGGGTGTGGAAGAATAAAGAGGGACAGAAAGGTGAAGTGGTGAGAAACAAGTCAAGACTTGTTGCTCAGGGTTTCAGTCAGAAGGAGGTGATTGACTACAAGGAGACCTTTGCTCCCGTAGACCGTTTGGAGGCGATTAGGATCCTTCTAGCCTTTTCCGTGGCTAAAGGGTTCAAGTTGCACCAAATGGATGCGAAGAGTGCCTTCTTGAACGAGTGTGTTGGAGGAAGAAGTATATGTGAGGCAACCACCGGGGTTTGAGAGTGAGAAGTACCCCCACCGGGTGTACAAGTTGACGAAGGCGTTGTATGGGTTGAAGCGGGCGCCTAGAGCTTGGTATGGTAGGTTGAGGGGGTTCTTGTTCGAGAGAGGTTTTGAGATGGGGAAGGTCGATCGGACCTTAACTTGTTTCTACTTAGGCGGGGGGCGGAGATATCCCGATTGTGCGGGTGTACGTGGATGATATTGTCTTTGGTGGCTCGTCTAACTCTCTTGTTGCAAGGTTTGCGAGAGGATATGAGCAGGGAATTTGAGATGAGCATGATGGGTGAGTTGCGGTTCTTCCTCCGGCTACAAATCAAGATGGAGGACTCCAAGGCCATGGCGACGCCGATGAGTACGACTACGGCTCTTGGTGCGGATGAGGAAGGTTAACATGTGGACCCGAAGGAGTACCGAAGCATGATCGAGGTCACTCCTCTACTTGACGGCGACGAGGCCGGACATCCGAGTTCTCGGTATGTCTATGTGCTCGTTTTCAAGCGTCTCCGAGGACTTCGCATCGGCAAGCGGTGAAGCGAATTTTTAGGTACTTGCGTCACACACCGACTTCAGCCTTTGGTACTTCGCGTCCTTTTTTGGCTCTTCATGGTTTTTCGGATGCGGATTTTGCCGGGTGCCGGTTGGATAGGAAGTCCACCGGGACTTGCCGGTTTTTGGGTTCTTCTTTAGTGTCTTGGTCTTCCCGCAAACATTCGAGTGTTGCTCAATCCACTACCGTGGCCGAGTACGTTGCGGTCGCTAGTTGTTGCTCTCAACTCCTTTGGATCACATAAACCATGAGTGACTTTGGTGAGGAGTATACCCATGTCCCACTTCAATGTGGCGACACCGGTGCCATAAGCGTTGCAAAGAACCCGGTGCTCCATTCCAAAACCAAACACATAGAAGTGAGGTATCATTTTCCGAGACAATGTTGAGAAAGGGAAGATAGCTTTGATCCATGTACCCACACATGACCAACTAGCCGATATTTTCACCAAACCCCTAGATCAAGCAACTTTCACTCGTTTGCGGGGGGAGCTTGGTGTGTGTTTGATTTCTTGAGTTGGGTGTGTGGGAGCTCCTTTGTAGCATATGTATAGTTTCCTTTGTGCATTTCTTGCATTTGGCATGGCATATGTAACATGATGTATAGGCATCCTTGTATCTTAGATTGCATGCATTTTGTATCATATGCATTGGCTAGGAAAAGCTTCTCTCATATACAATGTTCACCATGATGTGCTATATATGATCTTGTGAGCTAGTTTGGTATGCTATGGTTAATTAGGCTTAGCTCTTGATGATCTTGATTTATATCCATGGTTGATGGCTTTGCTTTTGAAGATGTCACATATATGCTCTCTCATGTGTAAATGCCTTTATATGATCTTGACATGTTTTAGTGGCTTGATTATGCTTAATTTGTGGTTGGATAGCTAGTTTATTGATCATATGGGGCCAAAGGCTCATTTGCCATAATGAATGTTTAGCCCTCATGCTTTATCTTGTGGAGGGGCATAATTTCCTTTTTGTCGCGAAGACATTTCATGTACCAAGTATGAATCTGAAAATGAAATGTAAAATGCTTGGAGAATGTGCTCCCATGTCATATGTACTAAATTTAATTTGCTTTGGGTGCTAAACCGTTGCATGATGCGGTGATGCCTAACAATGAGAAGTCTCATACATAGAAGTAGGCACATGGCTCGGTGGCTTTAACATGACATGAGGTGCTTGTGGGTGTTTGTGATGGTCTTATGATTAGAATGGTTGTCCTACCATGAAGTTTGTGTGGCTTTGCCATTTTGACATGATTTGCTCATGTTTAGGACTTTGCTCATGAGAGGGTAAATTTTTGCAAAATTGCTCAATTCTACATTAGCTTCGTCCTATGGTTGTGAAACTTGATAATCATGAAGTTGATGTCATTACGAACCCGTAGAGTATCTAACTTGCTCATTTGGACATTTGTAGCATCCTATGTTGAATTTTGTCTATTTGAGAAGCTCTAGGTTAAAAATTTTGCATTTTTGGCTTGATTCATGCATTGCCAACAAGGGGGGAAGTTTGAGCTTGAAATGGCTTGCGGGTGCATTTAGAAGGTTTTCGGGTGGTTTCGAGCCGTTTCTCGGGCTCTCGGGTCCGCACCGGTCCGACCGGTTGAGGTCACCGGTCCGACCGGTCGGAGTGCCGGGTCCGTTCACATGTTGCACACCGGTCGACCGATGGTGTTGATCGGTCCGACCGGTCGGGGTTGAGCTATTGCAGTTGCCTTGTTTCAAGTGGTGTCTTGCATGCATTCGTCCACGGGGAGTTGCATTGGTTCGGGGGGAGCTTGCATGTGTGCGGGGGGAGCTCTTTGTGGTTTCTCGAGCTTTGGTTTGGTGGTTTGCGCTCTTTGCGTGAGCATAGTTTTGTCTCGGATGTGTCGAGCCGTTGCCCTTGCCTAAGGGGTCCGAGACTTGTCTTCTTCAAGTGATCTTGCTCTTTGCCTTTCTTTGGCTTTCGATCGCTTGTTGCGTTTCTTTTTATTCGTTTCTTTTCTTCTTCTTTTCTCTCGTGTTACTATTTGTGGGTGTTGTCAATGCACTCATCAAAGGGGGAGATTGAGGACCATGTGTGGTTCGAGGACCGGTGGATGGTCGCTTCCTTCGTGATGAGTGATTGACAATGTTGTGTGGACCGATTCTTGGCTAAGTATTGCAAGTGCGAGGTTGCGGCTTGACCGGTGTTGGTGAAGGTGAAGAACAAGCGCGAAAGGTCGTCATCGGTGAGGCCTCCGGTGTGGAGAAGACAAGTAGGCTTCGTTCGAGGGACCCGGTGGCTAGCGGGGTTAAGTGCGGGCCGCATGGTGGCATGAACAAGCAAGATGAAGTCATGGACGGTTTCTTGGTTGAGCCTCGAAAACCAAGGTCGAGCCGGGACTACGTGGGAGCCGAGTCATGAGTGGCGATTGGCGGAGGCTACATAGAGTTCTCGGGGTTTCAAGTGGTTCACCGAGAAAACCACCGGGTTCCGTTGACGGATAAAAGACGTATCCCTCTACGATCCGTAAGCGTACGGACCCCACACCTTTTTCACCACGGGATTCCCAAGATTCTTGTCAATCCGCGGAGCAAGGGGATTACTAGCGCTTAACCAAGTACTAATCTAGTTGACTAAGGAAACCTTTAAAGAGAGTATTAGTCTAAAAGTAAAGACAATCTAAGTTAAGTTGATCAAACAAATCTAGGTTTAAACTAGATGGTAAAGGGGTGAACACAAGAAAGTGATTAACAAAGATAAGCGTTCCCTCCCTAGGATCTAGGATAACATGGTATGCATCTACTACACGAAAGCGGTAAACCAATCTACCGGGGTTGTGACCACGGTTTCGCCCTTTCCCTCCTCTCGCACTGTCACTACGCGAAGGTATTCGTGACTAGACCTATGATGGACATGGTATGTTGATGGAATCTATGGGAGTAGCGGATATCATACGCCCGAAAAACATGGTAGCTAACCTTAATCATCAAAGCATCATCAACATGAAAACAATAGATTGAAACCACGAATCAAGTAGCGATCACATAGCATGTATCCATCTAATCCTAGGGATGAACGGAGACATTACCCCATCATCTTACACGGATTGAAGCACATAGGGGTGATGGAGACTCCGGAGAACGTCGTCGATGAAGATGGCGGCGATGGAGCTTGGGAACACCCCTAGGCCATCGGCTTGGAGTCCTCCTCTTGCTTCCTTCTCTCCGCCGGCGTTGATCCTTGCGACGAGCTCATCTAACTCTCTCCCTCATCTTGCGGCGGCGGTTTTCTCGGTGATTGGCGTCGGTAGGATGATTTGTTCGATGGGTCGGTCGACGGCGGCGGAGAGAATAAATAGACAAATACCTAGGGCAAAGGAGGGACCGAACCGACCCCGGAGTGGGGGCTGGGCCGGTCGGCCCAAGCCGGCCGGCCCGGGCCCACTTCGGCCCGGTTCGGCCCCGGTTTCCTCCCCGGTTGCTTCTCGCGTGATCCCTTATTTGTGTGCACTTGCATGTGGGCCTTTGACGTCGTTTCCTTCACGGTTTAGGCTTGAATCCTTGCTATGCAAGCTTCGCCGTTTTCCGGTTGAGTCCCCCGAAGATTTGCATGTTGACGCTTCGGTCCTCGGGTCATTTGGAGTCATGTTCATCGCGTGTCTTGACTCTTGTTGGGCTTCATGATCTTCTTCCAAAGTGCTTTGTGAACTTATCCCGAAAGTCTCCCCATTAGCGTAGATTTCCTGCGTAAACAACAAACTCCAAAATCGACATGCAAGTGTGAACTTGTTACATCATTAGTATGCCTAGTGGCGGGTTAGTTGCAAATCATAATCGAAACCAATGTATAACAAGTACTCTAGGTTGACGGAAATTCACCGTCAACATCTCCCCCATGCTTAAACCTTGCTCGTCCTCGAGTAAGTAATCCTTGCTTAAAAGGGAAATCAATGTTGCCTTCCAATGTTGTCCCTGCACTTAGTCATTCATGACGAGGCAAATTGCTCTCTCTTAAGAATTTATTTTTAAAGTTCAAGTTGTGACCGACTTCTTTTTCATTATGGAAGATAGACTAACAATAAAGAACAAGCCACATTTAACACGATGCTCTCAAACTTAAGTGAACTTCAAACCATTACATTGTCATATGGAAGATTTTCAAAAAGATGCATATCCAACATAAGTGAAAACACTCATCTCATCAAGTCACTCAAGCCTATACTAGATTATTTTCAACCTACTCTACTCATATGTGATAGTGAAAGGCTTATGTGGATCTTGGAAGGTTAAAAACAATCCTAGCAAAACATACATCCGAAATATTGTCAAATTAAGAGAGAGATCTATTGGAATTACCGAGACTCATCAAAAAGGCCATGGAAAATAAATGTTGGAAAGAGAGAGATGAAACACACACAGTTAGATAAGTGGACATGTGCAAGTGTCAAATGGATGATCTCGAGGCACGAGTGAAGTCCTCGTTATCGGATTGCACATAGTTGGAGGATTTGAGTATGGATTTGTCATCAAGGCACTTGAGAACTTATGAAGCAAAAAGAACCGAGGATCATCTTAATTTTTTTTCTTTATTCTATTTCCTTCTCATTTTTCTCTCTTTCTTTTTTTCACTTTATTCTTCCTATTTTTCTTACTTTTCTTTTCTTCTCATCATAATATTTTTTTCTTCTTTCATTTTTTTTCTCTTTTTCTCTTTTTTTCTTTTGCTCCTCAAAACTTTTTGCAACATAATACTTACATAGCATTTGTGTCAGAGAATGACTCCTCCCCCATGCTTGAACGATGCTCATCCTCGAGCATAAAAGATAGGGGAAATGACGCTAAAGTAAGTATAAATTCCATAATCTTGCGGAATATTTGAATCTCCATCGAGAATTTTACTCCATACTCAAATTGGGTTGTGGACAAGGAGGTGATCACAAAAAGATGTTTTTGGTTTAGGGTGGATGCCCAGCGAAGTTTGTGGAATTTTCGATGTGAAAACCCACAATGCATGGACAAAAAGGCTAGCATGAAAAAGTTACACAAAGGAATGACCAGCTTCTTAGTCTCTAACCATAGAAATCAATCCTAATCCAACTCATCAAAACATATGTTTGCAATCTACGGGTTTTGTTATCATAAAACATATATGTATATGGCTTTGGTAGGTAGAACTTTGCAAGAGCATCACAAATATGTAGATAGCATAAAAGTTAAGTTTTCATAAAAACAACAAGTTATCCGGCTATCCATAAACTTAAATCAAAGAGCAAAGATATGTATGTGGGTCTGGAGCATAGTCATTTCACCTCCACAAATAAAAGAGCCGGTATTTAAATTAATTTCAGATCATATTATAGAGAGCAATTAGCCAAGACATGTATAACTTCATGTAGGTAAAACAAAGCGGCAACTTTCATCATCTTTCCGTACGCATAGGCAATATAGAATATCAAGGTGAACACATGGTCATGCTTATCTATTGAAAGTAAAAAGAAACCTAGGTTGTCCTCCTAGTAGCCATGTTATTGTTTGAAGAGAAAAACAAAAGGTTGCACCTAGTTGATGTTGAAGGCATACTTACAAGCATTTGTGTTTGGAAAAGAGAAGGTCCATGGAGATGTTACCATCCTTTGTAATTCTTCGTTGCCTTCTTCCGACATCTCCATGTATCGATGTGGCTTTTGCTTTTGTCTTGATTTATTAATGCTCCTAAACTTCTGAATTTGATCTTGTATGCTTAATGGAGTCATTGGTCACCCTTCTCTTTAATGTTGTCATCACCATCTCCTCTTTCTTGTTCTCATCGTCTCCTTGCTGTCTCTTTTTCGTGGATTTCCCCCTCTGTCCAGAACAGAACATATATCGAAATATAGCTCTATTGAAAAGTTTATGAAATTACCTTTTCAACGTGTGCTCATTCATCGAAAACAGAGTTCAAACAAGGGAGCTATGTCCGTTTTACTTCAGCGCTGCGTGCTGTCCAAAACTGATTTCAGGACTTGTTGCACTCGGTGATTCGGGCATAACCGCTTGTAGGAACCTCCGATTGTCTTGATTCTTGATTTGTTGGAATCGTAACTTCATGGGGTTTCTAAATATCCAAAAATATCCAGTGTTTTCCCTTCGAGACCATACAGAATTTTGATGAGATTGGTGGCTTCTTGCACATTGATCCGGAGATGTTAACGATCTTTATCATCTATCTTCTAAAGTGTCATGTTGCACTTCCGTGTTGAAGATTCAGGGTCTCCCCCATGCTTAGCATTTTGCTAGTCATGGAAGAAGAAGACAAAGCACTTCTTAGCCATCCTTCAATTTCCTTGTAGTGAGAGTCTTTATCTTGCCTGTAAGATGTTTTAAACGCACATTCTACCCCCAAGGTGACGGTTGGGAGTAGATAGAATTGCCAACAATCCAACAATGTCTCCTAAGATTCTTAACTTGTGGCATAATTAGTCTAATGAGGAATAAAAACCTAATGAGTGTACGTGGTGCAAGGTGTGTATGCACATGATAGGAAAGCATATAAACAAGACAATGTTTTCACCTAGTTCTAAACACCATGTTTACAACTAGGTTGCTGAATTTCTCCATAGCCATAAAGGTTTATATATCTAGGGTTAAAACACCATGTCTATCCCTAAATCAATAACTCTTATAGCACAAGAAAAATTAGGCGCATTGCAAAGCTTATAAACTGACCAAAGCAACATGAAAACATATGAAAAGCTAGCTAGGTTTATCGAACTTAACGATGATGGTCCGCAATCATGTTTAAACACCACGTTTACACAAGATCACAAAAGGAAAATGCCCAGCTGGAGCATTAACATGGATATGAAAGCATACATCATTGAGCCTTAAAACAACCAAGCCAACTATATGCAAAACATGTACATGCAAAGAAACATCACGTTGATAACAAAATGCAATGCATGCAAATAAATATTATGATGAACATGATGGTGGTTCTAAAAGGAAAACTGAACTTAGATTAATAACCACAAGTTGATCATCATAAGATAGTGCCATACTTTATTCTCTCTAAGAAAGTAGTAAAAATATAAAGAAACGGGTCGCCTCTCGAAAAGCGCTTCATTTAAAGTCATAGAGCTGGACTTTCTCACATACCTTCTTTTCGTCGCATACCAATGGCCCTTCATGCAAGAATAAAAGATACCAATGCAGCTTTAATTTACTTCCCATGTTGTGTTTGATCACTTATAGAAGACTTGCCCAAAGCATCCTTTTGTTTCATCGTTATCTCCTTCTTTATCATCCTTCGGTGCTGCCTTCACTCCATGAATTTTTTCTAATGTCCAGAACAGAAAGTATACTCAAGCTCTACTCCATTGCACAATGCATAAAATTTCCTTTCCAACGAGTCTTCATTTGCTCAAATCGGACTCCGGACAAGAGAGTTACGTCCGTTTTACTTTGGCGATGAAATCTGTCCTGAAATTTCAGAACGCGCAACGCTCAATGTTTTCTCCATAACTCCTTGCACGGGTCTTCAAACTTGTTGGTTCTTGATGCGTTGGAATGGTAATTTGATGGAGCTTCTGAATATCTCATTTTCTTCATTTGTACACCTCTGAACAAGCTCTCAAATTGATGAAGACAGCAGCATCCATCGCGGGATTCGGAGAGGTTGATGATTTATCTTGCAACTCTTTTAGGCATGACTTCTTTTTTTTCATTATTCAAGCCTTGTCTACATGGTTAGTGAAAATCGGGCCTTTCCCGACATATGATTCTTTAAGGTCATTAGCTTGACCAAGCGCAAAGCATGATCGAGATTTACAAAACTTATTGTAAACATACGCGTCCATAATTAACACCACATGTGAATTGTAGCAACAAGTCAAGGTGTAAATAAAAGAAGCATATGTTTCATGCATAGCACTTAGCTCATAATTAGGCAAAGGTTGTTTAGGTGTGAGATTAATTGGAACAAAAATAAATGTTTCCTCTTTTTCATTCTCAAGAAAATATAGCCTATCAACATGATCACTATTGGAACAAGGCATAGACATTAAAGTATCATTCATACTATTGGTTGAGCATGAGTATTTGAATTTATCAACATCAATACCAATAATATCTTGAGATTTCAGCGCGTACCTTGGCCTTAGAGCTTTTTCAACAAGAGTGATATTTGGTTCATCTAGCGGTGTTGAGGGCGAATCGATCTCAACAAGTGTAGTTGCCTCTTCATCACCATCTTGCAATTTCTTCAACGAATCATGTGGAACATGTAATCCTTCAACTATGTATGCATTCATCTCTTCTTTGAAGTCTTCTTTATCAACCATATCTTCATCTTCAAAGACTTGTATGTTGCTTTCTTTATCTTCCATGTACCACATGTCATCAAGATCGCTCGTTGTTGACTCACTCTTTCCTTCATCCTTGAGTACTTCCATGTCTTGATTTGCTAGTGTGTAGGCTTCAATAGCACACAAGCTATCATCTAGCTTGAGTCCTATCTCCTCCCATTTATCCTTTGAGTCACTAGGCTCATCACGGTTGTACTCTTCTCTTCCTTCATCATAAATCTTTGAGTTGTCAAACCGGTCGATCCATCCTTCATCTCCTCCTTCTCTTTCTTCTTCAAACATCTTTTGGATCGACTCTCCACTCATCTCTTGATCAAATATATCTTCAATTAGTTTGGCAACGTGTCGGCATTCCTCCTTCCTTCGATAGTTAATTAGTGGGGCGAAATCAACTTGAACCCAACCGGATTGAATGAACTCCGCCAATGGTCTAGCATTCCACATACTTCGGCCTACATTCATGTTAGTTTCAACATTTTTAACATCCGAAATGACTTCTCTTACCTTGGGAAGTGGATCTTCACTTTCTTGTATGGTCGGTTCATCTTCCTTGACCTCCGGTTCATCTTTTTCAGAAATTTCAGCAAGCACCTTGGGCTTGCTTTTGTCATTTTGCTCCTCTTGACAACATCTTTGCCAATCTCGTATTGTTCTTTGTCCATTGCTTATCCTTTGTAAGATTTGTGCGGCTTCACTAATTGTTTTATCCATTATATCACCGCCTGCACACATGCTTACAAAACGAGACGAGTTAGGGGTTAGTGAAAAATAAAAGGTATGCAACATCAAGTCACCGGAAAATCCCAAGTTCGGGCCTCGCTCAAGTAGTTCATTAAATTGGTCCCATGCTTCATCAATTCCTTCATCCTCTCCTTGCTTGAAAGTGAGCACTTACTTCCTTAAGTTTTGGACCTTGCTTATGGGAAAGAACTTCAAAAGAAATTTCTTCACTAGCTCATCCCAATTTCCTTTTGCTTCAACGGACGCAAGTGTGTACCATCTTCGCGCTTCATCTTCGAGAGAGAACGGAAAAAGATTCCACTTGAACCAAGCGGCCGGAACTCCTTTTTGTTGCACCATGTTGCATAACATTGTGAATTCCTTAATGTGCCTATATGGGTTGTCATCCTCCAATCCTCTAAATGGTTTTGTCGCCACTAACTTGATGATTCCAGGCTTCACTTCATAGTGGGTTGTAGCAAACGTCAAATCTGATTTTTGCATCTCAATGTCTTCCATTGACGGCATTGCTAGCTCCCTTAGCGACATCTCTTCGTCTTCCAATGGTGAGGTGAACAAATCCATCTAGGCACAAGAAAAGTAGAAAGAAAAACAAAAAAAAGATTTTTTTTTTTCTTCTTTTGTTTAGAAAATAAGGGTTAGGTGTTAGCAATCAACAAAATTAATACTAGATTAAACGTAGCAACCGGCTTGCTCCCCGGCAACGGCGCCGGAAAAAGGGGCTTGTTGACGGATAAAAGACGTATCCCTCTACGATCCGCAAGCGTACGGACCCCACACCTTTTTCACCACGGGATTCCCAAGGTTCTTGTCAATCCGCGGAGCAAGGTGATTACTAGCGCTTAACAAAGTACTAATCTAGTTGACTAAGGAAACCTTTAAAGAGAGTATTAATCTAAAAGTAAAGACAATCTAACCTAAGTTAATCTAAGTTAAGTTGATCAAACAAATCTAGGGTTAAACTAGATGGTAAAGGGGTGAACACAAGAGAGTGATTAAGAAAGATAAGCGTTCCCTCCCTAGGATCTAGGATAACATGGTATGCATCTACTACACGAAAGCGGTAAACCAATCTACCGGGGGTTGTGACCACGGTTTCGCCCTTTCCCTCCTCTCGTATCGTCACTACGCGAAGGTATTCGTGACTAGACCTATGATGGACACGGTATGTTGATGGAATCTATGGGAGTAGCGGATATCATACGCCGAAAAACACGGTAGCTAACCTTAATCATCAAAGCATCATCAACATGAAAACAATAGATTGAAACCACGAATCAAGTAGCGATCACATAGCATGTATCCATCTAATCCTAGGGATGAACGGAGACATTACCCCATCATCTTACACGGATTGAAGCACATAGGGGTGATGGAGACTCCGAGAGAACGTCGTCGATGAAGATGGCGGCGATGGAGCTTGGGAACACCCCTAGGCCATCGGCTTGGAGTCCTCCTCTTGCTTCCTTCTCTCCGCCGGCGTTGATCCTTGCGACGAGCTCATCTAACTCTCTCCCTCATCTTGCGGCGGCGGTTTTTCGGTGATTGGCGTCGGTAGGATGATTTGTTCGATGGGTCGGTCGACGGCGGCGGAGAGAATAAATAGACAAATACCTAGGGCAAAGGAGGGACCGAACCGACCCCGGAGTGGGCTGGGCGGTGAGAGGATGGCAGCCATCTTTTTGAACCCCGGTTCATTTTCTTTCCTATTTTCTCTTCCTATTTTTTTAGGATTTCCATAGGACTAGCTTGAGAGCTTCATGGTGAGATCTTGTGAGAGGGTTGGATGATTGGGCGGCAAGCTAGACCTTGTATGAACCTCCTTGGTATGTATAGATGATTCGGCGTGGTTCCTCAAGGCTTTGTTGTGTTGTTCCCGGTTGTTCTTGGTGGTGATTTTTGGAGCCCTCTCTTGGTGGTTTTCTCGGTGTGTTTTCGGGACCTTGCTCTTGGGGATTTGATGGGGGAAATTCGTGTGAACCCTTCGTGGTTCTTTTGCCTTTGATTCCCCTCCCAAATCCATGAGTTAATGGGCTCGATTTTGGGGTTTTCGGTGTTCTAGGTTTAGAGGAGTTCTTGGTGGGATTTATTCGATTCCTCTTGATTTGGCGAGGTTTGGTGGACAATTATTTGGCTATGGACTCCCCATGAGGTGCTCCTACTATCCCCAAAGTCTTGCGCAAGTCCATGGAGCGATCCAAGGCATCGAGGTTTTGATTTGGGGGAGTTGACTCGCGGGTGTTGTTCATCCTGAGCTGCACGGGCTTTACCGGTCTGACCGGTGTGTGTGACCGGTCGAACGGTGCAAATCACTTGTGGGATTTGCCTCGGGTGAACTACCGGACTCGTGTGTCTCCGGGTCGTGGTGTTCCCGGTCCGTTCTTGGTCCGTTTGGAGTTGTCCGGGTAGGTTTTGTGTAGGTATTTCTTTCCGTGCCTTGGTTGTGTTTTGGAGGTGTTTTTGTTCCGGGGCCTAGAGAAGTCACCGAGGCTCTGCGGAACACTTATTGTGCGGCGCTTCGTAGCCACCGGCCCGACCGGCACCGTCCACCGGTCCGACGGGTGCCACCGTTCGACCGCGCAGCCATCGGTGTGACCGGTGCGGCACAAGCAAGCAAGCCGTGCAAGTTTCCGCCGTGCGTGTTGGTGAGTTTTGGCTCGGATGGCTATTTGTTGGTTCCTAGGATCGGTAGCACTCCGGTGGCTATGTGGTCTTGACCAACTTGGGTAGTTGAGTCGAGACGTGTGTGGAAAGCCGTGTTCGTCTTGTTGGAGTCCCCATCTCCTTCGAGAAGAATTGTTTTCGGCTCCCATTCACTCCCCCTCTCTCGGTTCGCCGTATCGTTACTTTAGTTCCCCGGCCCTTGCACCGACGTCCACGCGCCCAATGCCCCGTTGCCACGTGCCGCAAGCCCACGGACCGAGCAAAACGCCTCGTGCCGGCCGCCGCTCGCCATTGGCCGGCCGCGCCGACCCTTGCCGCCCCGGCCACTCCCGGCGCCACCGTACCTCGAGCCATGCCGCGACCATGCCGTCGGGTTGGCCGCGCACCACCTTAGCCGGCGTCGGCCGCCTATAAGAGGCAGCACCCCCTCCCTTGCGCGTGAGTCCGAACGCCGCCGCGGGCCGCCATTAAAGCCGCATGGCGAGCTCCCTTCTCCCAAGCCCCAAACGGCCGTGTGAGCACACTATTGCCTCCGTGATCTACCACCACGGCCTTCTAGCAACTTGTTGCCCGGCCGCCGACACACAAGCTCGCCGAAGCAAAGCTCCCGGTGGCCGCCATGGCCGGGTGCCGCTAAGCCCCTTGCCGGCCTAATTTTGTCCGCCGCCCAAACACCTAGGTGCTTCACCTAAGGCACCTTGAAGCCCCCACGCCGTCGGTTCACACTCCCCGAGCAAGAGCTCGCCGCAATCGTCACTCCCACGGCATCCGCCGCCGGCCTTCGCCGTGACCACTCGCCGGCGACGTTTCGCGCCAACCCCCGACCACAAATCGACCCCTCATGCGCTTGTGGTTACCCCCGACCGCTCCCCCGACCAAGAAGCCGACGAGGTCGTAGGAATTCCAGCCCGCCGCACCGCCCCCGTGGCCCAAGGGCTACATTGTAAGGCCCCAATCTTTTCCGGGGTGTTTGATGCAAACGAAGGGCATATCTCGTGATCTTTTAAAACTTTCTAGGAACCCTCCTGCGAAATGATTCTTCACCTCCTTGTGTGTTTTGGTAGCAACTTGTAAAATGCACATAAAATCGTAGAAAAATCCATTAATTGCAAATCCAATTTTGCTGTGCTCTATGTGACTAGAACTACAACTTTCTCAAGACATGGATATACTTTGGAGCTATAGTTTTACCTAGATCCGTGATCCGCAAAATCCATACATGTTCATGAGCTAAATTTTGGATATGTTGTGGATACTAGCATGTGTAGGTCCCGTGCCAAAATTTGCACAAAGTTACCGAAGGAATCTTGTGTTAATGTCAAATCTACCTAGATGATTTTTATAGCTTAAAATATAATTATTTTTGAGCCCTACTTCGGATATGGTCTTGTTAAACTAAAATGCACCTGCGGCGAATTTACCTTGATTTTACCTATGTTCGAAATATTATATCCTAATTTATGCATGTTTTTTTATCACAAATGAATATATCAAGATCTATAATAGCTCTAGGTGTATTTGTTGGGTTCTTAGGCTTGTTTTGGACCAAAGCAAGTGTAGGAGAAAGTTTGGTTTCAGTTATGTTATATTTATTTTTATATGCATTAATCCTTTTATTGCTAGCTAGAAATGTCTTTATTTGTATGTATTAATTTCAGTGGCTCAAACTTGTTGCTTGCTGTCCAAATGAGTGTTCCCTGGTCGGTAGGACCGGGTGGGTACCGTGGGCTAATTTTGAGGCTTGACTGGTTGTTTAAAAGGTTGGAAACTATATTAATCTAGTGAGGGAAAAATAGGGAAAATAATTTCTTATTGTGCTTAAGCTCTATGAATGGTTTAGGAAAATAGTGTGTGACATGAAAGTGCATTGCCTTGATGTTTTGCTTTTAAACTAATTATTCTTTTATAGATGTGCACACAATCACCATAAAGAGAAGGCTAATTAAGCTTTTTGATTATCTTTTAAAGGGAAAATGTTTAAATGTTTTTGTTAAGGTGAATATGGCCAACCATATACTTCTTGTGGCTATTGGGTACTGTTTTTGAATTAAATTAAAATAATTGCACCCCTAATCACCGCATTGCATTCCCCGTATAGAAGTCCCCGACAATAGCTACACGCTCCGCCGGCCGACGAGGACGAGGGAGCAGGAGGAGACGTGCACTACGTGACCGTAGAGCAAGACCCGAACCAAAGTTCGGAAGTTTGTGGGTCTGCTTGTGTTGACGAAGGCAAGCCCCGGTTTAATCATTAACCCATGTGTTTACTTCCAAGCTTATGAATTTATTATTGTTATCTTATGTGCATTTACGTTCAGGAGTTGATTCAAACCCTAGTTGCATGATCTTTAAGTACCTATAATCTTTTACTAGCATGTTAGGTCGCTAGTGGCTATGCTCTAAGGATCCGGTACAAGTCGAGTGATGTTCGTCACTCACGAGAGTAGGATCTCCTTTATGGAATCACCATATGTTTAATCGAATTGCTCATGTGGTAAGAGCATGGGATTTGGGCTCGGTCCAATGGCTTCGATGGTTAAGTGTTTGAAAGTACTAAACACTTGTCGAAATGGGCACCATAAGCCTAGTACCTAAATGAGGCGGTACGGGGTTTTACTATCACTACTCTTAGGGTTGCGGCCCCGGGCTCGCCACCCGAGTGCATGCGTGATGCCGGGTGACCTTAGTGGCGTATCCCGGATAAACCTCGTACCGAAGATCGTGAGCTATTATCCCCAAACCGAAGAATGACGAGGAACCGCCTCGGTTGGTGAACTCTTAGTGAGGGAACCTCCCATGTGTTTAGGTCCACCTTGCAAGGTTTGAATCAATCAATTGTCGGCCTCTCACCGTTATCCGAGACTACTTAATCGACCGGCCATGAAACCCCTTTATGATGGAACTTTGTGAAGATTATCATTGACTAATTTTTTCACAACTTTTATTGCAATAGTTGCTTATCTAGTAACGCTTATTCCTACTAGAACATGAGCTAAAATGTGAAAGTAAGGATCCACTACCTAGCAGCTTTTTGGCAAACAAACCCACTCGTCAAAATCCTACATGTCTAGAGGTAACTTTTGTCGGGTAAGTCTTGCCGAGTATTAGTATTGAAGGATCGGATGGCGACTAGAGAGGGGGGGGAGTGAATAGGAGCGGTAAAAATTCTTCCCAAAGAACCCGGCCTATACCCTAGTCAAATCCCGGTCACACACGAGCGATGGATCGAATCACACACCAACTGCCAAGACAACGAGGTTATGGATCAACCTCTAGCCTTAGGAACGATTCCTTGAAGCACACGCGGAAGCACTAGAAAGGAAGGGAGGAATCGAACCAAGAAGCAAAGCGCACAGGCTCTGGCGGACCGTCCGGCCAGGAGGGGCAGACCGTCCGCACTGGCCTCGCGGACCGTCCGGTCCGATGCCGCGGACCGTCCGCGCCAACCCCGCGGACTGTCCGGCCCTACGCCGCGGACCGTCCGTTAAAGCACACGAGAACCAACGAAGCGACCCGAGAAAAACGGACCGTCCGCCAAGGCCGGCGGACCGTCCGCGTGGGTCGTGGACCGTCCGCTACCGAAGCCCGGACCGTCCGCAAACCACTCGCAACAAAAACCAAAAGCCAAACCGGATCGAAAGCAAAGACGCACAAGAACACGACGAACACGCGATGAACACGCCACCCGCGGACCGTCCGCGACCACCCCGCGGACCGTCCGCGCGCACGGACAGAGCAGAAAACTGCTCGACCACGAAGGTCAACTCCCCCAAATCATCATCGGATTTCCCAAACGGTTGAAGCTGTGGAGACAAGGGTTTGGGGACTTGAAAAGCGTCACACAAGGATGCTATAGCCCAAAAAAACTTGCCTCCTAACTCCCTAAATCACCGGGAATCGCGAATCCTTTGAGCACCACCAAAAACTAGAGCCCGAACGAAAAACTTCGAATCAAAGTGGTTTCCCGGCCGTTTGAGGGCACAAGATCAATCACAAAGATGCACGAGACATCTATCCATGTTTCCCTCAAAGAAATCCGGAGAGAAACCCACTCAAATCCGCGGAATCACACGGGAACAAAGGCACGAAAACAAGCACAAACGACCACGAAAAACACAACTCCGAATCTTCTATACAAACCAGGAAAGATTCACAAGGTCTAGCATGCCGCCCCTAGCATCCATCCCTCTCAACAAATCTCTCATGAAGCTCTCATGCTAGCCTAGAGAAAATGGAAGAAAAATAGCTACGAAAATGAGAAATGGGAGGGAGGAAATGAAACCCTAAGTCGCGGAGAGAGAGAGCCATCCACACACACTCATGGCTTATATATCGAGTCCCGCCGGAGTGGTAAATGACTCGACTACCCCTAATTCAACTACGGCGATACAACCCACGTAGGGGCATTTAGGTAATGTTTGTGGGTCTTTCCATCGGACGGCCACGCCTTTGCCGCACCCCCCGCGTCCTCCCGACGCAAGCCATGCGATCCCGCCGCGTGTCCTCCGCCCTCGAAGCTTCCCGACACGCCCGGATCCCGTCTCCGTCGTGTTGGGCCCTCGGACTTGGTTTTGAGGCCCAAACCAAGAAACCGTCGCCGATGGTTTTGTGGGCAAACCACCAAACCCCGCGTGCTCGGTCCGGCCTCCCCGCCAAACCACTTGACTCGACCGCCACCGTGCACCGGCTCGTCTATCCATGACTTCGTCTTGCTCGTGTCGCCACCATGTGGCCCACACCCGGCCCCGCCGTCCACCGGTCCCTCGAACCGAGCCTACTTGTCTCTCCATCTCCCGAGGCCCCTCAAGGCCGAAGACCTTTCGCGCCCGTTCTTCACCTCGCAACAACATGAACTAGGCCACGGCCCAACACCGCGCGCACTAAGCCAAGAGTCGGTCCAACACCCGTTGACAATCACTCATCACCGAGGAGCGGTCATCCATCAACCACTTGGGACACTCCTGGTCCTCAATCTCCCCCTTGATGAGTGCATTGAC
Source organism: Cenchrus americanus (assembly GCA_947561735.1). NCBI lineage: Eukaryota > Viridiplantae > Streptophyta > Magnoliopsida > Poales > Poaceae > Cenchrus > Cenchrus americanus. The sequence goes on from OX387240.1 coordinate 144,027,618, forward strand.
AACACACAACGTGAAATGAAATTCGGAGAGAGAGAAAGGAAGGAAGAAGAAAGAAAAACAAAGAAGCTCAACTCATGACCAAAACCAAAGAAAGGCGAAGAAAGGTCACAAGCCAAGCAAAGCACAAACTCCACACCGAAAAACAAAGCAAGAGAGCTCCCCCCGAACATGTGGATGCAAACTCCCAAATTTCAGCTCACCTCTTCGAATTTTCATTAAGCTCACCTCTTCTACCCCTTGTTGACAATGTATGAATCAAGGTGAAAATGCGAAATGCAAAACAAAACATAGAAAACATCTACATGAGCTTCTCAAATAGGCCAAATCTAGTGTCAAAGGCTAAAAATGAGACAAAGGTCACACATATGAATCATAGCATAGTCAAAGCATTGCCACAAGTAATATATGAAAATACAAGCATGTGACAAAGCAAAATTTTCAGATTTAAGCAGCTTTTACCAAAAGAAGGCTCGCTTCACATGTAAAAGCCTATCCATGTCACACTTGAGCCACAAACATACATATCATTCAAAGATCATACGAGGATAGCAAATTCTCAGGCAAAAGATCATGGCAAACACCCATAAAGCAAAGCATGTCATGTCAAAGCTCAAGAGCCATGTGTCCACTTCGGGGAGACTTCTCCACCGGTAAACATCATGCAACATGTTTTGCACCCATGTGTGAAAGATAAGACATCTTAAGCATAGACATGATGGATGGAGCATTTTTCAAGCAATATACACTTCGTTCAAGATTAAATCATTTCATGGTACATGAAGTGCCTTTGCGGCAAAAAGAAGCTTATGCTCCCCCATGAATGCAACATAGGCTAAACATTCACAATGATATTCGGCCTTTGGCCCAAATGCAAGAACAAGGCATCCAAGCACAATCTAAGCATGAAAAGCACATTTAGACCAAACAGTGACATGGATACACAACTACACACGAGTGGAGCATATTTCATCACACATATATCTCAAATATTCCAAGAGCATAGCCTCACATCACCATTTCTCCACACATATGATCAACATCTCATAAATAGCCAAAGAAACTCAAATATGGCATATGAAAGAAGCTCATCATCCTAAAATGCAATATGATACAAATGCAACATGATATATGACAAGATGGCTATCCTACCATGGTTATACATCATGGAAAGCATGTATATACATCAAAGTAAACATGGTATGATACATATGATACAAAACGAAATCCCCCAAGAATCAACTAGAAAGGGCAACAAACCCCAAGTTCCCCCCGCAAGCGCACAAAAGTAGCTTGGTCGAGAGGCTTTGTAAAGATATCGGCTAGCTGATCTTGGGTAGGGACATGGCTCAACACAATGGTCCCTTTTTCCACATTGTCCCTCAAGAAATGATACCTCACTTCTATGTGTTTGGTTCTAGAGTGAAGCACCGGGTTTTTGGCTACGCTTATGGCACCGGTGCTATCACAAAGAAGTGGGATCCGGGTGCACTCCTCACCAAAGTCTCTCAAAGTGTATGAAATCCACAACCGGTGGGAGCAACAACTCGCGGCAAGAACATACTCCGCCTCGGTGGTAGACCGAGCTACACTAGATCGCTTGCGGGAAGACCATGAGACCAACGAAGACCCAAGAAACTGGCAAGTACCAGAAGTAGACTTCCTCTCGACTCGACAATTAGCAAAATCCGCATCGGAAAAACCATGAAGAGAGAGAGTCGAGGAGGAAGAATACCAAAGGCCAAGACCGGGGGCGGATCGTAGGTACCGAAAATCCTCTTGACGCGCCCGTCGATGTGATGTCCTCGGCGAAGCCTCGAAAACGAGCACACGGACACACGCCGAACCGTATGTCCGGCCTTGTCGCCGTCAAGTAGAGGAGGGAGCCGATCATGCTCCCGTACTCCCGCCGGTCCACCGGTTCTCCGTCCTCATCCGCATCCAAAGTGGCCGTACTCCCCATGGGAGTCCACATCGGCTTCACATCTTGCATCCGGAACTTCCTCGCATGTCTTTTGTGTACTTGGTCCGGTGCACAAATGTACCGTCCTTCACTTGCTTGATCCGCAGCCCGAGAAAATACCGCAACTCGCCCATCATGCTCATCTCGAACTCCCCGCTCATCTCATCCGCAAACTTGGCAACAAGGTTATGTGACGAGCCACCAAAGACAATATCATCCACGTATATCCGAACAATCAACAAGTCATTTCCATGCTTGAGGAGAAACAAGGTCCTATCCACGGTACCCATCACAAACCCTCTCGCTCAACGAAAACATCTCAATCTCCCATACCAAGCACGGGGTGCCCGTTTCAACCCATACGAGCCCTTTTCAACCCGTACACCCCGTGTGGGTACAGGCTCGCTCCCAAACCCGTGTGGTCGCTTCACATACACCTCCTCCTCTATGACCCCATTCAGAAAAGCACTCTTCACGTCCATCTGAAACAACTTGAACCTTTTAGCCACGGCAAAGGCTAGAAGGATCCGAATTGCCTCAAGACGGGCCACAGGAGCAAAGGTCTCCTCATAGTCGATCCCCTCCTTCTGACTAAACCCCTGAGCAACAAGTCTGGACTTGTTCCTCACAACCATCCCATTCTCTCCCTCTTTGTTCTTCCAAACCCACTTGGTTCCTATGGGATGACAATTTGGAGGTGGTTCAACTAATTCCCACACCCGGTTCCTCTCAAAGTTTTCCAACTCCTCATGCATAGAATTGACCCGCTTTGCATCGATAAAGCATGTCCAATGTCCTTGGGCTCAAAAGTGGCAACAAAAGCAAGCATGAGCAAAATGAGAGGAATTCCCGGACCTCGACCGTGTAGTGCGTTCGTCAATGTTCCCAATGATCTTCGACAAGGGATGCACTTCTTGAATCCGCGGGGAGCCTCACGCCTCGAGACTACCTCCCCCTCAACTTCGGCCTTCTCTCGCTCGATCCTCTTGTCGTACCGTCGTTGTCCATGAAGTAGACGGTCCACGCTCCATAGTGGTCGTAGGGGAAGTAGTGGGTACACACTCGGCTTCGGGCGCATGGTTCTCCCCATCATCATCTCCGCCTTCATCCTTCTCCTCCTCAAAGAGGTCCTCGGCCATCTCTTCATCACCTGCACATTCAAAGCCAAGAGAGGTACATGGCATTGTCTCGTCGAAGGTTACCTTGCAAGTCTCCATGATTTTGTTAGTCTCAAGGTTAAGCACCCTATAGGCTCTAGAGTGGTTAGCATATCCAAAGAAAATACCATCACTAGACCTAGCCTCAAACTTGTCGAGTTTTCCCTTCTTCAGAATAAAGCATTTGCAGCCAAAGACTCGTAAATGACTCACCTTGGGTGCCCGACCATGCATCACTCATAACGGGTCTTCTTCTTGAAAGCTCGCAATAAAATCCTCGTTGGAAACATGACAAGCCGTATTAACCGCCTCACCCCCAATACCTCCTAGGAGTCCCGTGCTCATCGAGCATCGTCCTAGCCATCTCACAAAGAGTCCGATTTTTCCTTTCCACGACTCCATTTTGAGGGGGTACATAAGGGGTCGAATACTGATGTTCAAGACCTAGATCACGACAAAAAGCATCAAAACGAGAGTTCTTGAACTCTGAGCCATTATCACTGCGGATAGCTCGAATAGCATTCCCATGCCTCTCGTTTTTCAACCTCACGATCAGATCTCGAACAAAACCAAATGTCTCACTCTTGTCTTCCAAGAAAAACACCTAGGCATAGCGAGAGTAATCGTCCACCACAACAAGGACATACCACTTCCCACCCACCGAGCGAACTCGGCCGGCCCAACAAGATCCATATGCAACGGCCTCCGTCGGACGCTCGGTCATGACATCGGTTAGGGGTGGATGGGGAGTGGCTACCATCTTGCCATGCCTACAAGGAGCACAAACCAAATTCTTCTCAAGCTTCAACCTCGACAATCCTCGGACAAGGTCAAGACCACTCAAGCGGGAAACCAAATCAAAGCTCAATCGTCCCAACCGCCTATGCCATTTCCACAAATCGAAGAAGGACCGGCCATCAAACAAGCCGAGCGGGGACCCAAAGAACGAGAGAAATCGCCCACGAAAATCGACCCTCGGGGATGATCATACAGACAAGATCACCTCGAGAATCAAGCAAACAAGACTCGCCAGACTTGAAACGCACCTCAAAACCCTCATCAAGCAACTGAGAAACCGAAAGCAAATTGAAACCCAAAGACTTCACAAGAGCCACTCTCTTCAACGTTACCTTGTCACTCACATGCACAACACCCTCCGAAAGCACCCTTCCTCGTCCATTGTCCCCAAATGTGATGTACATCTTTTCCTTCACGGGGGTGAGGCCGGAGAACCGGTTCTTATCTCCGGTCATGTGTCGAGAACACCCGGAGTCGATCAACCAAATGTCCTCCAAGCCTCCTGCCTCATCCTCCGAGTCGGAGTCGCCGTCTTCCTTCTCGCTCTTCTTGCCGCTTGAGCTATGGGCCATGCCACAAAAGCCCTCAAGCGCCACACGCCCTCAACCCGCCGAGGTTCCGCTTGCACTCTTCTTGCCATTGCGCCTCCCGGCGTCTTCGTCTTCACCGCTTGAGCTTGATCGCTCCTCGCTTGAGCTTGAGTCAACGTCTCTCGCACCGGCCACCATTGCTCTTGCCTTGTTCTTCTTGTAGCCGCTCTTGCTCGGTCGCCGCTTGTCCTTGTCCTTGCTCTTGGACTTGTTGAAGTGCTTGCCCTTGGAGGAGTACTTGTCTTCACGCCTCGGGTGCGCCATGTAATCGTTCACCTTGTTCTTGTTCTCCTCCGCTTCCGGCACTCGGCGATGAAGTGGCCACGCTTGCCACACTTGTAGCACGTCCCCGAGCTCCGCCTAGCGTTCCTCCGACTCTCGTGTAGTCGATCAAACCTCCTTGAGAGCAAGGCCGCCTCCTCCTCGCCCAAGCACATCAAAATCCTCATCCGGAATGGACATAAGAGAAGACAAGGAAAAGCGTCGACAGGAAGGGTTAGATTTGCCCTTTGATCCGCCCACAAGAGCAAGACTATGGTCGGCCGAGCCCTCATGCTTGGATTGCAACTTCCGTCAACCTCGGCCGACTTGAGCTTAGAAAAGAGGTCATCCAACTCAATAGTCAAGTACCGCCCGACTCCTTGATGGCCTCAACCTTAGCACCCCAAACATTTGGGTCCAAGACATGCAAGAGCTTCAAAGCCCGATCATGCTTGGTGTAGGGAAAATCCTCAACATTAGCTTTCATGTTGTTCACGATGGCGGTAAACCTCTCGAAACATCGCATCAATGTCCTCACCGGGAAGTGGAGTGAAATTCTCATATCGCATCCAAGAAGAGACAAAGAGACGAGCCTTCACATGGTTATCACCACCGTGACCAACCAACAACTTTTCCCAAATTTGCCAAGCAAGATTCAAATGGCGAACACGCTCAAACTCGAGATCACACAAGCTCCGGACCAAGTGATCAACGGCTTTTGCATTAGCCTCATACTTGGCCTTAGCACCGGCATCGGCCACCATAAGAGTATGGATGTTGACCGGAATAGCATAGGTCTTGTCAAGCACAATGAAATCCAACGACTTCCCACGAAGAAAGATCATCATACGAGCCGCCCACTTGTGGTAACCCTTGCCATCGAAGTGCGGCGGACCGCCCGCTCAACGTACGCCATCTTAGGATTCGAGACTTGTCAAAGTCGCAGAGAATCCGGCACCAAACTCGATACCAATTGAAGGATCAGATGGCGACTAGAGAGGGGGGGAGTGAATAGGAGCCGGTAGAAAATTCTTCCCAAAGAACCCGGCCTATACCCTAGTCAAATCCCAGTCACACACGAGCGATGGATCGAATCACACACCAACCGCCAAGACAACGAGGTTATGGATCAACCTCTAGCCTTAGCAACGATTCCTTGAAGCACACGCGGAAGCACTAGAAAGGAAGGGAGGAATCGAACCAACAAGCAAAGCGCACAGGGCTCGGCGGACCGTCCGGCCGGAGAGGGCGGACCGTCCGCATCGGCCTCGCGGCCGTCCGCTCCGATGCCGCGACCGTCCGCGCCAACCCCGTGGACCGTCCGGCCCTACGCCGCGGACCGTCCGTTAAAGCACACGGAACCACCGTAAGCGACCCAAGAAAAACGGACCGTCCGCCAAGGCCGGCACACCGTCCGCGTGGGTCGCGGACCGTCCGCTACCGAAGCTCGACCGTCCGCAAACCAGCCGCAACAAAAACCAAAAGCCAAACCGGATCGAAAGCAAAGACGCGCAAGAACACGACGAACACACGACGAACACGCCACCCGCGGACCGTCCGCGACCACCCGCGACCGTCCGCGCCGCACGGAGAGAGCGTAAAACCGCTCGACTACGAAGGTCAACTCCCCCAAATCATCATCGGATTTCCCAAACGGTTGAAGCCGCGGAGACAAGGGTTTGGGGACTTGAAAAGCGTCACACAAGGATGCTATAGCCCAAAAAAACTTGCCTCCTAACTCCCTAAATCACCGGGAATCGCGAATCCTTTCGAGCACCACCAAAAACTAGAGCCCGAACGAAAAACTTCGAATCGAAGTGGTTTCCGCGTTTGAGGGCACAAGATCAATCACAAAGATGCACGAGACATCTATCCATGTTTCCCTCAAAGAAATCCGGAGAGAAACCCACTCAAATCCGCGGAATCACACCGGGAACAAAGGCACGAAAACAAGCACAAAAGACTACGAAAAACACAACTCCGAATCTTCTATACAAACCAGGAAAGATTCACAAGGTCTAGCATGCCGCCCTAGCATCCATCCCTCTCAACAAATCTCTCATGAAGCTCTCATGCTAGCCTAGAGAAAATGGAAGAAAAATAGCTACGAAAATGAGAAATGGGAGGGAGGAAATGAAACCCTAAGTCGCGGAGAGAGAGAGCCATCCACACACACTCATGGCTTATATATCAGGTCCTGCCGGAGTGGTAAATGACTCGACTACCCCTAACTTAACTACTGGCGATACAACCCACATAGGGCATTTAGGTAATGTTTGTGGGTCTTGCCATCGGACGGCCACACCTTTGCCGCACCTCGCGTCCTCCCGACGCAAGCCATGCGATCCCACCACGTGTCCTCCACCTCGAAGCTTCCCGACGCCCGGATCCCGTCTCCGTCGTGTTGGGCCCTTGGACTTGGTTTTGAGGCCCAAACCAAGAAACCGTCCGCCGATGGTTTTTTGGGCAAACCACCAAACCCCGCGTGCTCGGTCGGCCTCCCGTCAAACCACTTGACTCGACCGCCACCGTGCACCGCTCGTCCGTCCATGACTTCGTCTTGCTCGTGTCGCCACCATGTGGCCCACACCCGGGTCCCGCCGTCCACCGGGTCCCTCAAACCGAGCCTACTTGTCTCTCCATCTCCCGAAGGCCCCTCAAGGTCGAAGACCTTTCGCGCCCGTTCTTCACCCGCAACAACACGAACTAGGCCGGCGCCTAACACCGCGCACTAAGCCAAGAGTCGGTCCAACACCCGTTGTCAATCACTCATCAATGAGGAGCGGTCATCCATCGACCACTTGGGACGCTCCCGGTCCTCAAGTATACTCGGCCTTGCTATAATTGTTGCTTTGAGATGAAGTTGTTTGGCCTCGGTGAGATTCCACCCGGTTGGGAACCGGAATGGGTGGATGATGACGCCGAGTAATGGCATCACGGATGGCCTCTTGTGATGTCATATCGTATCGCTATTAGTACTTCCGCTGTTTTAATAAACTCGAACCATTTATTTTTATGTCAAAAACTATGATTTGTAACAATGGACCCTACGGGGAGATTGGTATTAATTTGTAAGGCACTACGGACTCTCATTCGTGGGAGTTTCATGCATACGTTCGATCCTCTCTCGTGTTGTCAAGTGATTTATCGGGTGTAAACCCGAAACACCGTTAACACCAAAATTTGGTAAGGAGTATGACATGTGGGTCCGATTCGGAAAAGAGTCCGTCTGGTGGAAGGAAGGGTATCTTCAGAGATTTTCGGCAGAAGGATCCGCGGTCGGCTATCTGCTCCAGTTCGGCAAAGGAACAGTAGAGCTGATTTTGCGGGATTGGACGGTGACGTGGCTCGATCAGAGGGAGCGAATGGATGGACAGGCGATCAAGCTTAGTTAGGCAATGAATCCATTCGCAGTTGTAATTAGCAGGGTATAAATACGATCCCTGGATGTATGTAAAAAACACGTTCATTCCTCAATACACACCGGCCTTACGCCAAACCCTAGAGTCCCTTGTCGTGTCGTCGAGTTCTTCGAGAGGGCCAATCGATCCGTCGACCTCCGTGAGTACCGGCAACCTTGTATCATGTCTAGTATCATGCGGTGGATTTAGATCTCGATGCAAGTAGTCTTGTTACCATGCTTCGTATCATGCGGTAGATTCAAGCCTCGGTTCAAGAAGGTTTCTTGTTAGATCATGAGCCATGCGGTAGGCTAAGGTCTAGCTCGAAGCTAGTTATCGGCTCTATTGGGTTTTGGCAAGATCCAATAGATTCATTAAGTTACCCCGTGTTATCATGAGTTTTGCATTATGTTTTAATTCATGTAACACTCTTTTGCCCAATCTAGATGGGTTTGGATCGGCTCTTTTCCTTTTAAGATCCGTGCAAGAGTAGGTTTCGTGTTTTGACGCGTGGATCTCGTGCTCTTCGATAGCCGAAACCGAATCGATCTAGGTTGTTACGTGTTGCGGGTTCAAGCTTGCTTTGTTGGTATAAATCTTGAAAGAGCCGGGTATCATGCGGTAGATGCAGGTTTTTGGGTTGCTTTGGAGCTAGTCATCCGGTGGATTAGATTTCCAATTCAGCTTGATAGATTTATTCACGTGGTAATGTTTGTTCCTTCTTCATGGACCCCGAATCGGTTGTTCGGCCGCATTCGGTTATATCTTTACGAGTAGATCACGTGCGTTGTTTATGTTTTAAAAGACGCGTGCTTCTAGCTTTCCATATTTGGGTTGTATCATGCGGTGGATAGATCTATTTATGGAAAGTGGTGCGTTCTTTCATGCAAGTTGTATCATGCGGTGGATAGATTTGCTTGATGTCGTGCCCGACGGATCTTAAAGTGATTAGACATGCGGTAGACTAATGCTTTGGATCTATGCATGCTTATTTTAATACATGATCATGTCCGTGCTTTGCTTTATTTAATGTTAATCTTCGTTGAGGACCGGTCATGGCTTTGTACACGCATCCTTGTTTATTTAAAGACCGATCGTTGTCATGCTTACGTCATCCATTCGGCAATGTTCTTTTTTCCTTCATGATTACCCGAATGGTTGCGGTTCTTTGACGGTAGCTTCACATAGCTACATGTCGTCTTGCTTGGCTTCTTAGCCGTAAATATGGAACTGCCGGTACCACCGTAGGTTCCAAGTTTTGGTATTTAACTGTTTTCCCTTTTGTTAATTTTCGGGAAAAATTGAGCGGCACGTCACTTTCTCTCTCGCGCGTGCGAAGCTAAGCTTTTCGCTTGCCGTGTGATTGGCGCCGAGTGCATATTTCGCGTCAACACACTTTTTGGCACGCCGGTGGGACAAACGGCCGAATTGGTTCGAGATGCCCGAGATCACGGATCTCCCGGATGTCAACATTGAAGACCTTTCTCCGGAGCGAGCATCGGCGGCTCTTGGACGCCGTGAATCGGTTCCAACAAAAGTGTCTCATGTCATTCAAAAAGAACCGAAGCGGTGTACCATATCCGAAGAATGGCACGCCCGCAGTGCTGTTGCCGGGAGAAACCGACGCTACGACCCAACAAGAAAAGGAAGAATGCGCGCGGATCTTCCAAGAGTCAATGGACGACGTGCTCACCAAGCACAATCAAGCTTTCCTTGGGTCGCTCCAACAGATGATGGCGGCCCTCTTTGGTCCGGGCGCGGGGCAAGCGTTCGGAAAGGCGTACGCCGGAAAGAGCACCGTGGAGCTGGGTGAATCGAGCTCTCAGCCGCCACCACGGGGCCCGGTGCAGCAGCCCCCTCCTCAGAGCTCCGGGAGCCAAGCGTTCCAACCTCCTCCACAGGGAGCTGGGGGGCAGCCAGTTCAGCCTCCGCCGCAAACTTCGGGGAAGTCAACCAATCCCCGCCGCCACCACAAAGCAGACACGGGTCGGCCCCGTGCAACGGCCGAATCCGTACCGGCCCACGTACGGAGACCTAGCGTTCGGCTCATCCGGGGCCCCACTTGACCCCGGCCGAAGAATAGCTCCGTCAACCAAGCGGCTCCCGAGAGGAATCTATACGGCGGTGGCTATCATGAAGTGGGGAATTACGGGGCGTTCGACGCCTTCCCGCACCGGGGGTACGCGCCGGCCGTGGGCGCTCAAGAGGAAGATGCCCTAGCTCGCAAGATGGCCGAATTGATGCGAGAATCGGTTCGGCCTCAAGCCAAGGATGCGGTGCCCCACCTACGAGCCGCCGTTCCCGCAGTGGTACTATAACGTGCTCCCGCCGCCGAGGGTAAAACCACCGACGGAATTCACAAAGTTCTCTCGGGCAAGATGAGACAAGCACGGTCGAGCATATCGCTCGTTATCTCATGCAGGGGGGGAATGTTCGGCCGAAGAGGCGTTCGGGGGTTCGTTACTTCCCCGCCTCATTGACGGGCCCAGCTTTTCAGTGGTTCTCGTCCTTGCCGCCTGAGTCAGTGGCCAGGTGGAAAGATTTGGAGCGTAAATTCCACGCTCACTACTTCGGCGGCGAGTTCCGAGAAGAAGTTGATCGATCTCACCACCCTGAAGCAAAGGCACAGTGAAACACCGCTGGAGTTTCTGAGAAGATTCAGAGAAGTCAAGGGCATGTGCTTCTCATTGAACTTACCAGACGATCAACTAGCCGATATGGCCGTCGCCGGGATGTTACCAGCCGTGCGCGAAAAGCTCTTTGGGATGGAGTTTGAAAACTTGGGCCAACCGTCACGAAATTATCCTTGATGAGCAATCGGGCATATGGCCTCAAGAAGGACCCCAAGTTTGGCAAGCGAGCACGACGTCGCCGATATCTACAATCAATTCTTGGACAAAGCTGATTTGTTCGAGGATTCGACGACGAACCGGAGATAGGCCGCGGCGAGAAATCATGTGGGGTAAAGAGCCTCTCACAATGAATCGGCGTTGGGTCGGGCGGACCAAAGGAACCTATGACTTCGACATCACGAAGGCCGACAAGTTGTTTGAGCTCCTGGTAAAAGAAGGCCGAATCAAGGCCGCACGAAGGGCACTCTATGCTTCGGCCGATGGAGTCAAAGCGAAACGTTACCGCGGCTTTCATGACAGGGGACTCCCATTCCATCAACGACCGCGGTGGTCTTCGGGATGAGGATCCAAAAGGCTATCCGGGAAGGACACCTCAAATTCGATAACAAGATGAAGCTGGATGGCCACCCCTTCCCGCGAGAACATGCTCGGCTTTTCCGTCAATGCGATAACGGCCGAAGAGAAAGGGAAAGTCAAGGTCCCGACCTCGGCCCAGGTCCAAGCAAGATGGATCGGTTGACCCGAAGCGCCGAGGGTTACCATAGAGCAAGTCCGGGGGCGACGCCCCCGCGTTCTCAAGAGCCACATCGAGATCGGGGGAGTCGTCCAAGCCCAAACCCAAGGTGACGTCGCGCATCCTCCTTAATAAATGGCAGCGCGCCGGATGGAGAAGGAACGCTACCGGGGAGCGTCGTCACGAGGAGGAGCAACGCAGGGCGCGAGGAGGAAGCGCGCGGATGGAATCGGGGGAAGCGAGCGCGCGCGAGCGGGAGCGCGCCCCGCGGGGGTGCGCCTTTTCGGTGCACCGCCGGGAACGAAGGCCCGAAACTACCCACATTAAGGAAGCGTCCCGAATGCAGCGACGGATATGCCGAGTACGGGCGCAGAAAGCGCCAATCGCCGATCCGTCCACGAAAGACTTGGAAGGATCCACCCAAATGGGGATCGGCGGCAAAAAATTGAAATCATTGATCATCCCGGGAAGCGCCGAGCCGATCTCGGGTGGGCCGACCACGAGGAGGACGAGGAGGTCTACGTCCGGCGTAAGGGGCAATGGTGCCCACCCGGTCTACGCAAGAGCCGGAAGAGGCGGGTCCAACGCTTGAGGAACCGCGAGATGAAGCAAGCGGGGTCCGGACGAGACGAAGTGGCGCCCCAAGGACCGGCCGGAAGGATCAAAGCGTCAAGCCCCCGCATGCATGGTATACTTCCCTGCCAAATGAGTTCATGGCTCCCGCTAACCGAGGTGATGCGGAGGAGGAAGCTACCTTTGACGACGAGCAGCCCGAGGAGATGATGGCGCGGTCGGTGCTTGCCAAGCGAGGCCATCTTCGACAAGCCGGCCAAGAATCGCCACATGAGGCCGCCGTACTTGAGGGGGTACGTCAATGGCAAGCCATTGACCAAGATGTTCGTCGACGGTGGCGCGGCGGTTAACGTGATGCCGTACACCACCTTCGGGAAGCTTGGCATGACCCCGAGCGATTTGACACCAACAAGCATCATCCCGAACGACTTCGCCGGAACCCCTCGGATACCAAAGGATGCGCTCACGTGGACTTGATGATCGGGTCCAAGACGCCGCTCACCACCTTCTTCGTCATCGAAGGGAAAGGAGCCTACGACCGCTGCTTGGGCGGGGACCGGATCCACGCCAAGCGCCGCGTCCCATCCACTATGCATCAACGACCGATCCGGTGGGTGGACGATGAAATTGAGGTCGTGCGGGCGGACGACTCCGTGAGCGTGGCTAACATGGAACCGGCCTTCCGGGGAATACCAAGGCATCGATTGCTTCTCGGGGAAGGACCGGGGAGAAGGTCCCTGTTGAACCCGTCGGCGGTGACCAACGGCCGATTCAAGCGATCGGCTCTTACAAGTAATTTTTAATGGAGAACCCCGTGGATGGCACCGATGGCAAGCCGGGACGAGGATTCATGTCGGCCGATAAGCCGGAGGAAGTTGACATTGGAAACGGTGATAAACCAAGGCCGACGTTCATCGGTGCGGGTTTGCAACCGGACTTCGGGGGAAACTTAATCAAGCTTCTCAAAGAATATAAAGATTGCTTCGCCCGGGATTACTCGGAGATGCCCGGATTGGATCGATCCATCGTCGAGCACCGGTTGCCAATCAAGCCCGGTTTCAAGCCATATAAGCAACCGCCCGGAAAATCTACAAGGACGAAGTGTTGGCCGATGTGAAGAAGGAAATCGAAAGATTACTTGACGCAAACTTCGTTCGGCCCTGCAGATATGCGGAGTGGATTTCTAACATCGTCCCTGTGTACAAGAAAAATGGAAAAATGAGAGTTTGCATAGACTTCAGGGACCTAAACAGAGCTACTCCCATGGATGGATACCCAATGCCTATTGCCGATTTGCTGATTGACGCCGCTGCTGGGCACAAGGTGATTAGCTTCATGGATGGCAACGCAGGGTACAATCAAATCTTTATGGCAATAGAAGACATCTCGAAGACGGCCTTCGGGTGTCCCGGTCATATAGGCCTATTTGAATGGATCGTCATGACATTTGGGTTAAAAAATGCCGGTGCAACCTACCGGCGGGCCATGAATTACATTTTTCATGAGTTGATCGGCAAGACCGTGGAAATCTACATTGACGACGTAGTGATCAAGTCCTTAAGCCATGACTCCCATCCGGAGGACGTGAAGAAAACCCCCGGAATGCACCGGAAGCATGGTCCGAAGATGAATCCAAACAAGTGTGCATTTGGGGTGTCGAGCCGGAGAGTTCTTGGGGTTTTTTGTCCGCGAAGGAGGGATTGAAGTTGGCAAAAAGAGCATGAAAGCCATTGATGAAGTCGTTCCTCCAACCAACCTCAAGGAGTTGCAATCATTGCTCGGCAAGATCAACTTTGTGAGAAGGTTCATCTCAAATTTATCACGGAAGGTGTTGCCGTTCTCTCCGTTCTTTGAAGCTAAAGAAGGATCGAAGTTCACATGGGGTGACGAACAACAAAAGGCTTTCGAGGAAATCAAGCAATACATGAAGGAGCCACCGGTGCCGGTTCCTCCTCACTGAACAAGCCTTTCAAGTTGTACGTGGCGGCCGATACCCAAACTATTGGATCGGCCCTTATTCAAGAATTCGAAGGGAAGGAGCGGATAGTAGCCTATCTTAGCCGAAAACTACTTGATCCCGAAACCGGGTATTCGGCTATAGAAAGATTATGTCTTTGCGTATACTACTCGTGTACAAAGTTTCGGCACTACTTGCCGAATGCCGAATGCACCGTATACTCGAAGTTTGATGTGATAAAACATATGTTATCTATGCCAATTTTGAATGGTCGGGTTGGCAAATGGATTTTAGCTCTCGTCGAATTCGAGTTGAACTTCGAATCGGCAAAAGCCATCAAAGGTCAAGTCATTGCCGATTTTATAACCGAACACCGTGACCCTTCAATTAATACGCTTGAAATTACCCCATGGGCTCTATTCTTTGACGGGTCATCATGTGGCAAAGGTGGGGGAGTAGGGATCCTACTAATTTCTCCCAGAGGTGAGATGTTCGAATTCGCCATTCCTATACAACCCACCGTCACAAATAACCAGCTGAGTACGAGGCATCGCTTCGAGGGCTTCGGTATTTGAGAGAAGCCGGGCCGTTTCGGTTGAAATTTATGGGGATTCGAGTTGGTCATCAAGCAATTGAACGGCCGGTACGAGTGCGAAGCGAGGCGCCGAGGAGTTACTACGAGGAATGCGAGAGAAATCTTGAAGAGCTTTCCACTGGTAACCTTACAAAGACATTCCTAGAGAGCATAACGAGGAAGCAAACAAAGGCGGCTCGCAGCGCCTCCGGTTATAAAGAAAATCAAGAAGCATTTGCTGCGCAGGTGAGCGCACCGGGGACGGATCTTACGGGAAGATGATTGGAGGAAAGAGATCGTTGATTATTTGAGAGAGCCATCCCGAAAAGTCTCCGGGAAGCTCGGTACAAAGCAATCAAGTTCGTTCTTCCGGATGACAATTTATTCTATAAGTCATTAGACGGAGTATCGCTACGATGCCCGGGTCCGGAAGAAGCCAAGAACATGATGAGCGAGGTGCACGATGGGATATGTGGAGCGCACCAATCGGCCTATCGCATGAAATGGGTTATTAGGCGGCCGGATGCTTTTGGCCGACGATATTAGAGGATCGCTTTGAGTATTACAAGGGGTGTCAAGATTGCCGGAGGTTCGGAAATATTCAAAGAGTCCCCGCATCGGCATTAAATCCCATCATCAAGCCATGGCCATTCGGGGGTTGGGGTATAGACTTGATTGGCCAAATTAATCCACCATCTAGCAAGGGGCATAAGTTCGTGCTTTTGGCTACAGATTACTTCACCAAATGGGTCGAGGCAATCCCACTCAAGAAGGTGACGTCAGAAAACATGATCGAATTCATCAAAGAACACATCATCTATCGATTTGGGATTCCTCAGACGATTACCACTGACCAAGGGGCACAATTCGTGTCATTGGAATTCAGAGATTTTGCCGAAAGCATGGGGGATTAAACTCGTTTAATTCTTCCCCATACTATGCCCAAGCTAATGGTCAAGCGAGAGGCTTCTAACAAGATCATGATCAAGCTTATACGAAGAAGATCGACCGAAGCCGAGGAGATGGCATTCGGTACTCGCCGAAGCGCCGTGGGCTTACCGAATGGCCCCCCATGGAGCTACAAAGACTTCTCCTTACGAGTTGGTTTACGGGCATCACGCGATCTTGCCCTGGGAAATGCAATCAGAGTCAAGGAGAGTAGTGCTGCAAAAGGATTTGAGCTCCAAGGATTACAGTGGCCTAATGATGGATGAGTTAGAAGATTTGCATATGATCCGTCTCGTGGCCCCGGAGAACATCGAGAAAAACAACCGCGGGTCGCCAAATACTATAACAAGAAAGTAAAAGTAAAGCAATTCACGAGAGGGCGATCTAGTTTGGAAAGCGCTACCGCCGATTGGAACTAAATACGAAGAATTCGGCAAATGGTCCCCTAACTGGGAGGGGCCTTTTCGTGTGGTCAGATGCGTTCCTGGTAATGCATACATATTGAAAACTTTGCTAGGAGAGGAGTTTTCCGCCGCAATAAATGGAAGATATCTGAAGAAGTATTATCCTAGCATTGAAATCGATCGATGATCATACACATCTGACACAGAAACAGCCGGCGCTCGAGGATGAGGCCGCCTTTAGAACAAAAAATCATGAACAAAAGAAAATGGCCAGTGCCTGATGCATTGCCCTTAGCTCAATACTACACTACAACTGGTTTCTTGCAGGATTACACATAGCAGCCCTGAAGGCCAAGTCCCCTAAGGGAGGGAAGCGAAGGCGTGGAGTAAGAAGCGAAAGTATGGTTCAATCTTTTCTTTGCTTCTTCGGCCGTCGCTCCCTCTTCAGTTGTTCCAGGACCACCGTGACGGCGACTTGGAACGCACGAGGATGACCACGATTGGCGGCCTCTACCAAGCTATCCCAGGCCGCCTTCAGGTTGCCGTACCTGTCAGAGACATCTGGAGCAAAAGAATCAAGGTTAGGGGCAAGAAATCCAGATGCAAACATGAAGGGGGGCAGAGGCGTTTACCCCCTACTAGCGCTTCCAGCGCCATACGACGCTCGCGTTCGGCTTGACAGCGGACGGACATGTCCCTGAGGTCACGCTCCAGGTGCCGGACACGGCGGCGCAGCTGATGGATGACCCTTTGCTCGGGCGTGGCATCCTCCGCCTCACGAGAAGAATCGGAGGAAATGTACTCAGGAACATCTTCGGTTCCGATGATTTCTTCGAGAAGCAAATCAAGGCCGAAAGAGGCGAGAGGAAAACATGAAGCGCAAGATCAAGCGAGAAGGACAAGGAGCGAGATCAAGAAAGAACTCACTTCCGAAGCGTACGCTTCCTTGACGAGCCGCTCTCCCGAGGTTGTTTACCCTTGTCCATGGCGTTGGGGTTTTTTTCTTCTAGCAAGCAGAAGAAGAAACGAGAAGCGATGGAGGAGTGTGCGAGTGGATTTGCGGGAGCACCCCACGGGCTATTTTATTGACCAAGGAGGCGCATTGGGAGTGATGATCCAGCCGGACGCACCGTTGGAATACCAAGCGGCGGGGGTTTTCCACCAAGTGCGAAGGGTTTTCTTTTGAACAGTATTTACGGATTGCCGAATTGGGATCCTTTGTGGAGTTTGCGCCAAGGGGCAGTTGCTTGCGAGCGTTCGGCTAAAGACAGTTCCCATACGCATTCGAAGAAAACAAAATTCACAGATGCAAATGCAAAGGGAGATATCACGGAACAAGTGCAGGATTCAAAAGTTCATCATATATTGCCGACATTTACACATCCCTAGTACAATCTAATCAAAGAGTCCGTTCGGCCACGGACCGGGGATGGGTAATTTCGGCAATAGCGTCGCCGTGGCCGTCGAGGCGCTCCGGAGATGAGCTCGATCTCGTCGATATCCTCCGGCGCGCCGCCACGGAAGCCACGCGGCTCGGTGGAATAGTCGACGTCCGTATGCGTCGCCATCGCAGCCGGAGCCCAAGGTGGTGCCCGACGACCACCATGGACGGCCACCTCGTCAATGCGGCGCTCCACCGCGGCCGGGCGCTCCGCCGGCGTGTCGCCGTGAGCGTTCACCTTCTCCGCCGGTTGCTCCACCGGCGCCTTTAGCCGGTTGAGCTCGGCATCACGGCTGCGAGAGGCAAACAAGAAGGGATTAGCATCAAAGGCCGGACTAAATCAAGAATCGAACCATACCATCGATGGCTTCCGGCAGCTTGTTTCCGCCGGTCCTCCCACTCTAGTTCGGCCACGCCTCGCTTTTTTGGAGACGGCCTCCGACTCAAGACGAGACGCTTCTAGCTCCTCCTTGAAGCGAATAGCGTCTCGCTTCCCCGTACGGCACCGGGGAGTGGCCATCGGACTCCGAAGAGTCGTCGGGAAGGGGCCGATTGGCCGGCGCGCGGGACGGATTCCACCGAATCAAGCCGAAAAAAGGGAGATGATTGTCAAGGCAAAGGAAGATCAAAAGGAAGATCGACAAGGAGAGATTGATGATCATCACCGCCTGCGCGCATTGGCGCTGCTTCCCTCAGCCTCGTCGGAGGCGCGGCGGCGGTTGAGACGGCGCACCATTGCGGTTTGGGGATGTACACTGTTTGCAAGAGGGCCAGAGATTGGCAAAGATTCGAGAGCTAGAAGGCCTGGTGGAGAGCTAGGGGCACCTATGGCAATATTTATAGGCCTGGCGAGGTAATTGTGGCTTCGAATCGTGGCTGTGGATCGTGGCGCACGTCCCAATAAAATCGGAAGGCGGAGAGATTTCCTTGACCAACCCGCCGGCGGGTCGTTTGGAGTTCTAAGCTGAAACGCGCGTGGGTCGATGGTTTCGGCTAAAGGAATTCAAGGTGTCGTTCGGCGAGTTAGCGTTTCACTACCGAATGGGTCGTTCGGCATCACATCTCAAAGCACGCCAAGGAAAGGAAACAAATTGCAAAGGAAATATTACAAGAACGACCAGTCCAGGTATACATCAATGAAAACATTCAAGCGTTAAGGAGTTTTGCAAGTGCGTGACGAACATTGGATACTATCAAGTGGGAGTTATCCAAGATCTCCTGATAGTCCTTTTGGGCATCAGATAAGTCAGTAAGCTCTGCATCACACTGCTTTACTCTGGTAACAGCCGATTCTGCCTCCGCTTCGGTCTTTGCTATCAATCCAGGGAGATCGGCTATTTTCTTCGGTCAATCTCCATTTCCGCCGACGGGGCTTTTCAATTCCGCCTCTAGAGCGGCCTTTTCGGCGACTTTCGGATCGTAAGAGGCTTGCGGGTCGGCCAAGGCATCCTTATGGCTTTTTGCTTGGGATTGTATCCCGTTCATGGCCCGTTCGGCATCGCTTTTTTCCTTTTCAATGGCCGAACGGGAGCGCAATTTCCTCCAAGCACGCCTCAAGGGAACATAGAAGGGCTCTAAGTCGTAGATGGATGACGAGAAAAGCCCCGATGTCATCGGGAAGTTTGCGACTAATGGGCTCAAACATCTCTTCAAAATGACAAGAGATCATTGAGCCGATCCCGGACGTTCTTCTCTAGCCGTGCCGCGATTTCTTTGAGCTTGAGCAATACCTCGTCGGGCAACGGCCGGTTTACTTCTTTCATCACATCGGCACCGACGGGCCCTCCGACGGCAAGCTCGATGATGACGGGGCGTGATCCGAAAACAACACCGCCGAGGTGAGAATGCTAGCATCAAGGTATCAAGATTAAGAGCGGAACCAAGTACCTCATGAATGGTATCTTGAGCGGAAGCAATCGCGAGACGGAGGAGGCGTCCCGAGTAGAGCCGAAACGTCCAAGTCGGGGGAGATGCCGGTGCAGCAATCGCCGACTCGTGAGTTTCGGGCCGGGGAAGAATCGGATCTTCCTCTCGTTGGGTTGGCCATTACCGCTTGGCCGATAGGCGATGGCATCCCGGGAGAACTTGGCGGCTCCGGTTGAGTTGAGGGATTCATCTCCGGAGAGCGTGCGATTCTGCAGAAGGTGATGAAGATGAAACCTCTCGGGATGGGCAATGCAACCCCGGAAGGGCTCGCCTGTTGAACCACCGGAACATCTACAAGTGGTTCTCCAAAGCTTTCTTCCGCAAATGTCCAAATGAAGGGATAAGTGCCGGTGCTCATCCTTGAGAAAGAACAAACAAAAAGTCATACCAATGGATGGAGCATCGGCAGTATTGGTTCGAAGAAGGTTGGGCTCGGTCCGAAATACACAATGGTATATCAAGAACAGAGTGACCCAGTAATCAGGAAGGTAAAGGAATTTACCTCAACCAGTACTTTCTTGACAGTTCTCCTCCTTTTAGCGCTCGGAGGGGGAACCAGATGCAATCCTTGCCTCCTGTCAACAGCAAGGCTGGAAAGACTGGGATCGGTGGTAGCGTACCTGTCCATCAGTTGGCGCAAGGTTGTAGATTTAAACCCCAATGCTGAAATCGGGCCTTCGGCATTATAAGTGATTACCCTGGCTCGAGGGGCAGGTACTGTGTTCTGTGGACAAAAGATGGAGGTCAGGACCATGAGTAAAAGTCTGATCAAGGGGCTCAGTGTGTTACCTCTGAATTCGGCAGAAAATCAGGCACCAGTTCTGCACAGAACACATGAACGGGTTCACTGAAGATGTGGTCGTGGAATTCTTGCCACCATGAGTTGAAGGTAGGGTGAGCTATGATTGCAGGCACAAAAGGACATGTGTAGACAGTGGGACTGCACACATAGTTGAAAACTCTCGCACCGCATCGATTCTTTGATTTCCTCTCTGGGCTTGAGGAATTCATGCAGAAACAATCTTGGGGGCAGCTGGCCACATCCAAGTTGTCTGGCCATGATGTTAGGCTGATAGTACTCATAAGTACTGGCATTCTGCCTCCCTCCATTGAATTCGGCCGGTAATATGCATGGGCGGATTATAACATTGAAGATTTCCAAGAATCTCCCATCTTGATGGCCGGGCTCAAAGGAAAACTCGATAGGGAAGGTCAGAGTGTCACAGCCTAGATAAGGGAGCCAAAGAGGATCGGGGAAGCCTTTGAAGAACAGCTCGAAGAGTTGGGTGATGTCCTGCTGAACAATAACGATTGAAGTCGCTTCTCCATAGCTTTGGCATCCTCTCGGTGACTTGAAGCTCTCCTTCGGGGGGATTGGACCGGGGGAAGGACCCGGAGTTCAAGTCGACGCCTACGATCCGGTGCATGTGAAGCCGCAGACCAAATCCGAACAAACCACCAAGGGCCATTGACGCACGTTATCCTGCTGGCCGGTATACATTTGGGTAACTCGTCGATGAAGCATATGGTATACACCGCCCAAAAGGAATTTTCCCGGAGGAAGGCGGTTGCCGCCGCCGATGGATCGCCATTGCGATATGATTCGAGTAGGTTCATTGGCCTTGCCACGGAAGACAAACCCGCATAACCACATGTTCAAGAAGGCTCGTATTCAACTTCGCCAAGGGGATTATCTCTCATATGTTTCAAAATATAATTCTTGTAGCCATTCCCCGGCTTTACCCCCGTTTGGCGTGAGGAGTTCTTGAAATTCCAAGGCCGAACGGACCGGTGATGTCAAGGCCGGTGATCATGTACACATCGGCCAAAGTTGGAGACATTGGGCCATGCCCAAAAAGGAAGGCATTGACGCCATTGGACCGAGAAGTGGCACGCGGCTATCGGAAGATCTTCATTCTTGGGCATCTCGGCTACGGATAACTCCGGACATTGAGCAATGCGGAGAGTATCCGATTGGTCAATCCGCTCTTATCCGCGAGAATCCTACGGTACCAAGTCTTCCAACCCGCGATTGGGGGCAAAGGCCGGTTCTTGAACGCATCTTGCCACCGAGGAGGTGGAGATAAAGCTACCTTGAAAGGAATTCTGCGAGATTCAGCGGCAATGAAATCTCGAGGGTCAGGATTCCCTTCAGGACCGAGATAATAAGATTGCGAATTGGCCTCAATGGGAATCAGAAGGGCAGTAGATGGTTCCTGGAAGAGAGCGGAAGAAGAAAATCTTAGGTAAAATTGAAAACCTAATGCCGAACAAAGGTTTGGAGGGGTGAAGTTACCTGAGTAGCTTGGTGCTGAGTTGCCATTGGAGATTCGAGCTCGAAACAAAGGGGATCTAGGGTTGGATGCGAACGAAGAATCCGGCGGATTGCGAAGAACAAAGTGTTGACGGAGTTTGGCTCAAAGATTCGTGGCTGGAGTCAATTGTGGAACAAAATTACTTTTATCCCACAATTGAAGGGGCATGTGTTAACACCAAAATTTGGTAAGGAGTATGACATGTGGGTCCGATTCGGAAAAGAGTCCGTCTGGTGGAAGGAAGGGTATCTTCAGAGATTTTCGGCGAAGGATCCGCGGTCGGCTATCCGCTCCCGGTTCGGCAAAGGAACAAGAGAGCGATTTTGCGGGATTGGACGGTGACGTGGCTCGATCAGAGGGAGCGAATGGATGGACAGGCGATCAAGCTTAGTTAGGCAATGAATCCATTCGCAGTTGTAATTAGCAGGGTATAAATACGATCCCTGGATGTATGTAAAAAACACGTTCATTCCTCAATACACACCGGCCTTACGCCAAACCCTAGAGTCCCTTGTCGTGTCGTCGAGTTCTTCGAGAGGGCCAATCGATCCGTCGACCTCCGTGAGTACCGCAACCTTGTATCATGTCTAGTATCATGCGGTGGATTTAGATCGATGCAAGTAGTCTTGTTACCATGCTTCGTATCATGCGGTAGATTCAAGCCTGGTTCAAGAAGGTTTCTTGTTAGATCATGAGCCATGCGGTAGGCTAAGGTCTAGCTCGAAGCTAGTTATCGGCTCTATTGGGTTTTGGCAAGATCCAATAGATTCATTAAGTTACCCTGTGTTATCATGAGTTTTGCATTATGTTTTAATTCATGTAACACTCTTTTGCCCAATCTAGATGGGTTTGGATCGGCTCTTTTCCTTTTAAGATCCGTGCAAGAGTAGGTTTCGTGTTTTGACGCGTGGATCTCGTGCTCTTCGATAGCCGAAACCGAATCGATCTAGGTTGTTACGTGTTGCGGGTTCAAGCTTGCTTTGTTGGTATAAATCTTGAAAGAGCCGGGTGTCATGCGGTAGATGCAGGTTTTTGGGTTGCTTTGGAGCTAGTCATCGGGTGGATTAGATTTCCAATTCAGCTTGATAGATTTATTCACGTGGTAATGTTTGTTCCTTCTTCATGGACCCCGAATCGGTTGTTCGGCCGCATTCGGTTATATCTTTACGAGTAGATCACGTGCGTTGTTTATGTTTTAAAAGACGCGTGCTTCTAGCTTTCCATATTTGGGTTGTATCATGCGGTGGATAGATCTATTTATGGAAAGTGGTGCGTTCTTTCATGCAAGTTGTATCATGCGGCGGATAGATTTGCTTGATGTCGTGCCCGACGGATCTTAAAGTGATTAGACATGCGGTAGACTAATGCTTTGGATCTATGCATGCTTATTTTAATACATGATCATGTCCGTGCTTTGCTTTATTTAATGTTAATCTTCGTTGAGGACCGGTCATGGCTTTGTACACGCATCCTTGTTTATTTAAAGACCGATCGTTGTCATGCTTACGTCATCCATTCGGCAATGTTCTTTTTTCCTTCATGATTACCCGAATGGTTGCGGTTCTTTGACGGGTAGCTTCACATAGCTACATGTCGTCTTGCTTGGCTTCTTAGCCGTAAATATGGAACTCGCCTGGTACCACCCGTAGGTTCCAAGTTTTGGTATTTAACTGCGTTTTCCCTTTTGTTAATTTTCGGGAAAAATTGAGCGGCACGTCACTTTCTCTCTCGCGCGTGCGAAGCTAAGCTTTTCGGCTTGCTTTGTGTGATTGGCGCGCGAGTGCATATTCTGCGTCAACAAACACTCAATGGGATGATTCTTTATTATCGCTTAATGACCAAATGGAGTGGTTTAGGCGGTAGTACGGAATTATCTCCGATGGGGTTGTCACAATGGTTTTGTCTCGGATGTGTCGAGCCGTTGCCCTTGCCTAAGGGGTCCGAGATTTGTCTTCTTCAAGTGATCTTGCTCTTTGCCTTTCCTTTGGCTATCGATCGCTTGTTGGAGTTTCTTTTAGTAGTTTCTTTTCTTTTCTTTTTCTCTTTGGGTCTAACCGCCAAGGGGGGCGGTCCGACCGCCCTAGTCACGGGCGCCGAGAAGCTTCGAAGCGAAGGACACGCGTCGGGATCGCAAGGATTGCGTCGAGGCTAAGCGAGGTTGCGGTCGCCGGGCATCCGTCCGGTGCGAGAAAATCCGAAGGCTCCCAAATTCGCCCTTGAGGGGCTTGTATCCCTAGTTATTAAGTAAGGGTAGTTTAGTCTTTTGGGTGTCTCCATATACTCTTGAGGGGATGGATGCAAGCCAACCTTTGGAACCCTAGTTCATTTGCTTTGCTATTTTCCCTTCCTATTTTCCTTAGGTTTTTAGAGGACTAGCTTGAGAGCTTCATGGTGAGATCTTGAGAGAGGGTAGGATGATTGGGAGGCAAGCTAGACCTTGTATGAAACTTAATGGTATGTATAGATGATTCGGCGTGGTTCCTCAAGGCTTTTGTTGTCTCTCCCGTTTTCCCTTTTTTGGTGATCTTCGGAGCCTTTTCTTGGGATTTTCGTGGCGGAGTTTTGGATGTGTTTCTTTGTGGCATTTGGTGTGGGAGTCACACATGAGGACCTTGCGCCTCTTCTCTTGGTGACCTTGCCCCTCTAAACCCATGGAAAGCTCTCTCGATTCGGTGGTTTTCGTTGGAGCTCGAGTTCTTGAGGTTTGGTCACGAGATTTGAGATTCCCCCATGATTGAGAGTGTTTCATTGCAATTCCTTTGAGGGAGAGGTCGTCCATGAGGTGACCTAGGCATCCCCAAAGTTTCACCGCAATCCGTTGGGTGAATCGGGAGATCGAGTGATGCAAAGTTGAGGGTTGACCGCGGTTCCGTTCTTCCTGTTCGGTCCGGGGGGAGGGCGGTCTAACCACATACGGGGGCGGTCTAACCGCCCCGGCTCGTCTAGAGAAAGTTTTGATTTTGGCCAAGATCTTCCGGTAGCATGTTGGCCTTGACCTCGGGGATTGTATGGTTCAAATCTTGGAGCGTGTCGAGTCCGTTTGCTTGGGTTTTCACTCGGATCTTTGTGCTCGGGGGAGGGAGGTCTAACCGCCCCCGGCACCCGGCCTAACCGTCCGAGGCCTTTCCGAAGAAAGTTTGATTTTGCTTGGGACCTTTCTCTCGTGAGTTTGTTTGCCTTGATCAGAGGAGCGTTCTAGCGAAATCTTGGCTCGTTTCGGTGCGGTTTGCTAGGAGTTCTTGGCTTGAGTTCGTTGCTTGGTACAAGAGGTTAGACCGCCCCTAGTAGCCGGTCTAACCGCTCCTAGGCCCTATGGGTGAAGTTTCAGTTTTCACAAAGATTCTCTGGTAGCTAGCTTGGCCTTGACCAAATGATCCAGTGGGTGAAACCATGGAGAGTTTTGGAGCTCTGAAGAGGTGTTTTGGAGGGTTTCTTGTCCGCCCAAGAGCGGGCGGTTTAACCGCCCCCTTACCCCGGTTAAACCGCCCCTCGCCGGCCGACACGCCTTCCGAGTTGTTTCCGCCGCCTAGTGTGTGTAGGAGTTGTGATTGCAGGTAGTGTTTGTTCCTAGGACCCGTAGCACTTCGGTGGCTACATGGTTTTGGCAAACGGAAGGTAGAAGTGCGGAGTGTGTGATTTTTGGGCGTCCGATCGAGCGAGTTCATCTTGTTGGAGTTGCGATCTCCTTCGAGAAGAATTTTTATCGGCTCCCATTCACTCCCCCCCCCCCCCTCTCTCGGTCGCCTAATCGGTCCTTTAAGACTCGGTGAAAAATTTGTTATGGGATGAAATCCTAAAACACTTCACACTTCCCGAAGGTGTTGAACCAACCAATGTGAAGCGTTGGACTCTCACGAGGATGGTAGCACAATTTCGAAGTTCAAGAAGCAACTCGACAAAGATTATATCAAGAAGAATCAAACTCCAAATTGGATTGAATATCCCAAGTTGAAAGAACATTGGACGTTCTTTGTGGAATACAAGAAAAGTGAAGATTTCGCCAAGACGAGTGCACGAGGGAAGAAAAGTTGTGGTAAGAAGGAGCACGACCATCATCTTGGTCGAGGTGGTTATGCATTTGCAATTCCCATGTGGCGAGAATATGGAAGAAGACCTTCTCGCACAAGGAACCATACCGGCGGTCGTTGATTGGCCCGAGTGAGTGAGTTGGTATTATGCTCATGGAGGTACAATTAACTCCAAAGATGGTACCCTTGATTATCCACCCTCATTACGAGAGGCCGCACTTGAAATATTGAAAATAATTGAAGATGTCGGAGCGGGCGAGTGAAGGTTGACGAGAGAGATCGATGAGTCGGCGCTCAAGAATCCCGAACACCCGGGACATTGCGGGGGCTTCGGGTTGGTACCATGGAAATTTGCCTTCAAGGGAGACACCGCCACCTATCGAAGCCGCAGAAGAAGAAGAGAGCGCGAAGAGGAGGAACGACAACAAGAGTTAGAGAAAAGACTTAAAGAACACGTAGAAAAGGTGACGACAGATATTGAATGGCGAGTGGCCGCGCCGTAAATGAGATGGCCCCATCTGGAGGACTGCCTCTAGTACAAGTTCCTTCTGCTCACAAAAGCACTTGTGCTTCCGCAGCGGTTCCCGAAGAGAAAAGGGCAATAGAAGAAGCTCAAGTGGATAGCCAACGGTACCTCGTGGATGACATCCGTCGGCGCACCGTATGTGAGCTTCACAAGCCATTCGGCAACATCAAAATGAAGGTATGTATAATTCAAGCTTTTATTACCTCAATAATTGATCATATATATTACCTTGATTTTTGTGGATAGGCATTCACAATGCCAATAATAACTAATTAAGTATTATTTCTCAAGTGCCAGACGGAAGTGCTTTTGCACAGTTTCCTGGACAGACGAGCCACAACATGCCGATTCCACCTGGCTACGCCTCAGTTAGCGTAGAGAAGATATGTCAACTTGATTTTGAGAAGCTAGAGCTAGACGTCCCAGGAGGTGATGGGGAAAGACACTTAAGGATGCGCTACACAATATCATATTATGGCCAAAACGTTACATCGTCATAATCCCCGAGAATGATGGATCTCCGAGAGACCCCCTAGAGACGGGGCCGTCATCATCGGCACCGCTCGCGAGCCTCTACAATCGTCTCCGGGGACGTCATCGTCAGTACCGCTCGCTCACCTTCTCCGAACCATACGACAATTTGGATGAAGCGAGCTCCGGCGATCACGGTGATGACATCCCTCCCAATTCACCTCGGCAACCATTGGCCACAAGCTCTCGAGCGAAATCTTTCATGTCGGTGTAACCACCAAAGAAAAAACGAAAATGACCAAAGCAAAGAGAAAGCCCGAGCCAAAGAAGACAAGATGAAGAAATAGAAGGGATCGTAGATAAAGAAGTCAAGGACTTCTTTGCAAAAGTGAATGAAAAAAGAAAACGAGAAGAGCCGGAGGCCAAAAAAATGAAGGTCGTAAGGAGAGACTCAAGTCTTTCATAGACGAGAAGGAAACAAAAAGGAGAAGGAAAGCACCGTTGAAAACGGACTATGAGCGTTCGGTGGACAAGTCTTATGCTAAGAAGAGACAACGAGGGTCGTTGAATAGTTACATCGAGCAAATACCGCGTCGACGTCGGGGACCACCACCACGGACAAGAACAAGGAGATTCCTATGTTGACGTCGGGGACCGCCACAAACATCGAGCAAATACCGCATCCACGACCGATCGGACTAACTTGTTTGCGGGCATCGATCCGGAAGTGCAATAAGCTATTGACATCATGTCCGAAGACGAACCGGCTTAGCTCATTACCCTTTATGAACAAACAAAGATGTCTCGTTGGTGGTATTATCGCCCTTGAAGACCTACCGGCAGATAAAAATCAAGAATTTAGATGGTGCTTTGAGCTAGGACAACCTCTAGTGAAGCCGTAATTGGTCAACAAGCTTCCAACTAAGATGCACGGATTTCATGACCGGTACTTGAAGAAGTCACCGAGGGCCCGGAGATGTTTGGTATGTTCGTGAGACCACGGAGATTTTTCCCTTCAAAACGAGAAAGTGGTCCGGCTCCTATTCATTGATATCTATGAAATTTACCATCCGGATGCCGTGAATACCGATCTTATGATGACCGGTGTCCGTAAGTGACATATTTTCATATGTTTATAAATAACTTTATTACATTTGTCGATCTACTAATTAACATTTGGCTTTCTTCTTGTGTAGCTTGCAACTTACTGAGATGGGAAGGAAGGGTTATTCAAGAATTGCTTTCATGGACCCATTAAAAGTTGACGATGATGAGATCCAGAACCAACGAAAAACAACAATCGAGACCATTTATAGGCACTTAGATGAGTTTCTTTACAAGAAGCCTATACTACTGCCTTACAACTTCAAGTAAGTACGATTGTCATCTAATTATCATTGCTAATTCTATTTAGTCAATTCTAATCTCCATGAGGATGCATAAAGATTCCACTGGATTCTACTCATAATCGATATCAACAATAGCAACATCGGTGTGTATGATTTATTGAGAAAAGATCCCTCGTAATACCAAGACCTTGAAGATGTATTCCACGAGTAATAATTCTATATATGACATTTTCTTTAATGCAATATATATATTTAGCTTTTATACTAACACATTTTATCTTTTATTATTTTGCCTCGCAGCTTGGACCATGTTTATTGCAAAGCACCAAGGAACATTTCAACCCAAAATTAGATTGGTGTATGATTTTTCGATACGTATACAAATAACAACTTTAGATTGGGAATATTTAAAATGTATACCACTAGAATTTCATATTCTGTTCTCCTCTCCAATTTAGTGTTTGAGACAAGAAGAAGGAAATAATTTATGCGGGTACTACGTTTGTGAGCATATACACTATCACAGTGGCAACGCGGATGATGATAGTGTAAGTAAAATAAACCTATTAATAATACATCATTTTTATCCTTTTTTGTATATTTAATCGCTTGGTCTATTATTTCAACCTATTTGCAAATTACAGAGGTTTATAAAAAGGGACGCACTCATTGAGAAGCATTGTCTCTTAGCAATTCAAGAAGCTCTCATGGGATTCCTGATGGACGAGGTGGTTAATCCAAAGGAAAACATTATTATGACAACTAGGGATGAAAGTGGTACGGATATTATCCATCCGACGACCGACCGAAAGGGTCAGACACTCAAATGGTAAGACCGTATCCAAATCTGGACATTTAATATCAGTAACTATTCGTACCGCATTAATATCTGGAAATTCAAAATTTTGACACAAAATATACCGTTCGTATCCGAATCCGATCCGAGAATTCGGACCGAGAAAGAAAAATTATCCGTATCTGTATCCGCAGTATCCGTTCGTATCCGATCCGTTTTCATCCCTATTGACAACCATCCAATTGACCGACTCACCTCCGAGGAAAGCTAACCGAGACTAGAAATTTGAACCGAATGATATTTTGATGTATATATACTTTAGGGAAAATTGGTCTCATAGCACCGAAAGATCACGGTCTCCGAAAATACCACCGAAAGATCCCACTTCCGGAAAATACCACCGAAATTTTCGGACGTTAACACGAATTAGCATTCCGTTACATTTTCTTCATCAACAGCCTTATTTTGTACCTCTTTGACGGACATAACAATAAGTTGAATGACATTTGTACCCTTCCCTTCTTATCCATCCGGAATCGGTTCCCCGTCCCCTCCACGCGACGCATCGCGCTCCCTCCCCGCCGCACGCTCGCGCTCCCTCCCCGTAGTCCGGCCGGTCGCCGTCTCCTCACCGCACTCCTACCGACCGCCGCGCCTCTAGACCCCACCGCACGCTCACACTCCCTCCCCGTAGTCCGGGCCGGCCGCCGTCTCCTCGCCGCACTCCTACCGACCGCCACGCCTCCGACGGTTGTGCGACCTCCCCGCACTCCCGCCGACGTGCGCCCTCCTTGCACTCCCGCCAACCGCCGCCCGTACAAGTGATGCTCCATCCCGTGCACAAGAAGTTGTGAGCGAGAGGGAAGAATGCATCCATTTGAGATCCCGGATGGGTAAGACTCAAACCCTAGTTCTCGTAGTTCACGATTTATTGTACCGGTTGTTAGGAGGTGGTGATGTATAGTTCAAATCGGTTGGAAAATCCCTATGTCCCTTCTTTAATTATTACCGTAATTTTTGAATCGATTGTGTATACGAGTTTGTTGGTCGTTGTTGATTAAGTGAGAATTACAACAAGGAGATGTGCAGCAGTTGTTGTTAATTATCCGCACCGGTACTATTTTGAGGATCAATGAGAACAATACTTGTAAAGTAGTGATAGATGTCTCCTCCTCAACTTTCAAGAATGGCCGAACCGTGTATGAGAAGGGGAAATCTCTCGGAGTTCGGGTGGATTCGGAGGAGTACTCCATCATTGACATGGAGAAAGATCTTGCACATCACTTCGAGCTTGGGCAATTAATCGAGAACCAAACTTTTGGTTTGTTGCTCCTCACAATGGTAAAATAACTCGTCTTGGTACCGATCGGGAACTTCTAACATTGTTGCGGGATTCAAAACTTGTGAAGTTTATCATGACTATTGATAGATGTGAACATGTGAGTCCGTCTCAAAGGGAGGATCGAAGTCAAGTGATAGATGAAGAAAATGCACCGCAGGTTCTCGTCACAAATGAAGACAATGGGCTGCAAGGTTGAGGTGACAAATGATGAGAATGGGCTGCGCAGTTTAGGTCACAAATCATGGTGTACCCGCTGGTTTTGATGGTCAAGAATGGGCAGAGGAACCGTAACTTGGTGTTACGGCGAGCAGGCCCCGAAAGAGCAAGAGGAGGAAGAGAAGGAGCACTACATGGACCATGGTGTTGACCCCGATGGTGATGACCCAATTGGAGCAAATGAAGAATAGAGGTATTTTAAGAAGCAACAGAAGGTACCAAGGGCAGCAGGGAATGGAGATAATGAGGAAGTGATGCAGAAAAGAGGAGATTGGACAAAAATGGGAGTGCATATGAAGCTATAGATCTCGATGTTGTCCCAAGCGATGAAGCCACTATGCTTTGGGACGCTCCTTATGTTGCACACACTACGTATGATAGAGATAACCCCGAAATTAAGGGAGGATCTACATTTGTTGATAAAGATGCATTTTTGTTGGTCATCAAGCAATATGCCATAAAAAGGGAGTTCCGGACTTATGTAGAGCACGGTGACAAATCAAGATATAGGGCAAAGTGTGCGTATTCAAAGTGTGAATGGAAAATTTATGCAAAGAAACTTCTTGGCTGTCCAACTTTCATGGTATATACATGTGTATGTGTATTTACCGATTATTTTCGATTGCTTATGATGCCTACCGTCTACCAAACCTTTGTATTTTCTTGGCTGTCCTACTTTCATGGTATATACATGTATATGCATATTTACCGATTATTTTCGGATTGCTTGTGATGCCTATTCTCTACCAAACCTTTGTATTTTCTTGGTTGTCCTACTTTCATGGTATATACATGTATATGCATATTTACCGATTATTTTCAGATTGCTTTTGATGCCTATTCTCTACCAAACCCCTTTGTATTTTGAGATTATTTTCAGGTTGCTTATCATGTGTTTTTTGTTTCGGGTTGTTTCTATTTCGAAGGACATACATGTGCTAGCACAAGCAAAGTAAGGGGTAAGGAGGCAACAAAAGGTTGGATTGCTGATAGAGCAAAAGATATACTTAAGTCTAAACCGGGATTGGGTGCAAAGAAGTTGCAAGAACATCTTGAACATCAATTCCCAAAGTGAAAATGTCATATAGCAAGGTGTAGGAAGGGCAAGCAACTTGCATTACATGGGCTACTTGGCACTTGGGAGGACAGCTTCAAACATTTATGGAGATTCAAAGCAGAGTTAGAAGCTACATGTCCCGGAAGCATTGTAGAGATTGATTGCAAAAAGAAAAAGGATGGTCGAGTCTATTTCTCTAGGATGTTTGTAGCCATCAAAGCTTGTGTGGATGGGTTTCTTGCTGGATGTAGGCCTTATCTTGGAGTTGACTCTACTAACCTCACAAGTAAATACAATGGACAGCTAGTCAGCCCACAGGAATTGATGGTCATAATTGGATGTATCCGGTAGCATATGGGATTTTTTACAAGGAAACTTAAGTTGATTGGACTTGGTTTTTGAGGAAATTGAAGAGAGCGATTGGGACTCCATGTGGACTTACAATCCACACCGATGCGTGCAAAGGTTTAGAGACAAGAAGTCCACAAAGTCTTTCAAGACGAAGTTGAACACGAGAGAGTGTTTTATACACCTCATGCGGAATTTTAGGAAGCATTTTCAAGGAGATGTCTTTGAAGTACATGTGGCCCCGTGCTTGGGCATGTGCTGGTCGGAGACACCAATGGCTTTGGAACAAAATTGTTGAAAATTGTCCGGAAGCAATTCCTTACTTGGAAGCAGAGCACAAACGCCTATGATCACGAGCTAAATTCTCGGGGGAGTGCAAGGTTGACTATGTGAACAACAATATTTCGCAGTGCTTCAACAACCGGATCAAGGAGACCAAAAGTTTGCATGTGGATACCCTTGTGGACACGATTAGGGGGGTGATTATGGAAAAGATAGCTACAAGGCGGCACATAGCTAGCGGACTTCAAGGGCCAATTCTAAATAGTGTGATCCATGAGCTCAAGATGAAGAGTAGAAACTTGAAGTACACAATCAAGGGGAATGGTGGACTTAAGGCCGAGATATCGGCTTGGCTAAGGACAACTATCCTTGGAGGCATGCTCGTGGACCTTGAATTGAAAACATGCTCATGCAATCGGTGCCAAATTTACGGTAAACCTTGCACCCATGCTATTTGTTTCATATTTTCATTGAGACAAGTAAAACTAGAGGACTATGTGCATGAGTACTACTCACTTGAGCGATTTAAGGTTGCTTATCAATTTGAAGTCAACCCGATGGTTGACAAGTCACAATGGCGTGACAATGATCCCGGGTTTGAGATGTTGCCTCCAAAGCTAGAAAGGTCTCGCGGGTAGGCCAAAAGTCAAAAGGATTAAGAGTAGAGCCGAGCCCGGAAAAAGGGGCCCTTACCAATGCAAAAGATGCTTCAAATTTGGGCATACTGAGAAGGGATGCAGTGAACCCCCAACTGAACTTGATGCTGAATTACCACCTTCACTTCCTTCCAAGTCTAGGTAAATTGAGCTCCTATCACTAATTTTGTTTCACCAACATTGCTTCTGTATGATGACTTGAATAAATGATTAAATTGTTGTTGTGTGTAGCAAGAAGAAAGGAGAGGCTGCTACTTCCAAATCCAAGAAAGCTTCTAAAAAGTCCAAGGTTGGTGCAACAAGCACCTCAACTTCCATACTGGTTGAAGCACCGGTTAGTCCTGGAGTAATGACAAGAAGGATGGCATCTTCTACTTCTACTCCAACAAGTCCAGGGCCTACAACAAGAAGGATGGCAGCACAACTTGACATATCACCTGGAGGGATTGCTAGGAGGCTCATTATAAACTAGGCTGCATGGAAAAGTTCATTTTGTGCTCTGTGACTAGTGCAAAATCTGTATGTGCTAGTGTGATCCTTAGTTAGACCTTTTGATCTGTTAATTGTGCTGAAACAGTCATGTACGATGTGCTGAAACAGTCATGTATGAACAGCTGATGTGCTGAAATTAGAACCTGTTGAAATGGTGTACTTGTTGCTGCTGATGAATGTTAGTGTATGTCTTCATTCATAACTGAGTTTAGGTGTTTGTGAATGGCAGCATCATGTCCCAGACTTCTTGCTGGGCGTGATGGCTAGGGACTGTGATGAGACGTTGTAAGCCTGTGTAACCTGTGCATGTCTTCCTTGCATGTTATAACGGTTTGGGGGTATTTTGGTCTGAGATAACAGAGCTGCTACTCAAATCTAATAGAATGCTAATTCCTGGTAACGTTTCACTCTTTCAATGGTATTTTCCGGAGGCGGGATCTTTCGGTGGTATTTTTCGGAGACCGTGATCTTTCGGTGCTATGAGACCAATTTTCCCTATACTATATTGGGTTTTGATGTATATATACTAGTTTAAGAAAATATTATTTATTTTCATGTGTATATACATTTATAAGTTTATATATGTATATATAGGGTTTAATTTATATATAAGTCTAATCTAACCGCGTATATGGTATATATAGACAGGTATATACATATATACAAGTTCAAATACGTATACGCGCATATACGGGTTAGACAACAATCATAATATACGCTCAAATCGAAAACAGGAAAAAAAGAAAAACGAGACCCTTACGCTCAAAGGTGGTGGGTGCAGGTGCTGGTGTGCCCCCTAGTCTCGGTTCGTAATACCAAGTCCAAGGATCCTACCGGGATTAAAGGGAGGCCTTGGACTAAAGGATTCTTTGGTCCCGGTTAGTTCAACCGGGACTAAAGGGAGGCCTTTTGTCTCTCATTATTAGTCCCGGTTGGACTTGAGAGACCTATTCCCCTTACCAACCGGGACTAAAGCCCCTCTCCATACCAGTGTTGGCAGACTAGTATATGGGTCATGCCGTTGGTGTTGGAGTCAGCATGAGAGGCATGCAGTCAACCAATGCTAGCGTTATCAATAAAATAAAATAAAAATAAACCAACGCTAGTCTCAGCAGCAGCTAACAGTGCAAATTTGCAAACAAAATGATACTAATTTTGTGTTGCTAAAACAATGATACTAATTTTGAGAGACAAACAAGGAAATTACCACAAGTATTCCATTCCGGTCTCTAAACATAATTAACATCCATAGCTAGACAATTAATTAATACAGGTTCCTGAAAAGGCTTCACAGAGTCATGCTGTCTGTGACTTGGCAGAAGTACCCATCATCATTCATCGTAATACAAATAAAGGATAACAAGTTCGATTATTGCAAATCACAACAGTAAACTTCCATTGAACACGGCGACAATATCCATTTCTGTATGTTTCAACATACAGCTTCATGAATCAAGTCCCTCCTAGCCCAGACCCTGTGTCCCGTATGATATGCCTGAAAAAAAATAGACATCATCCTTTTTTTTGTCATAAATTAAAGATTAAAACTATCACTTAAGAGGATTGTGCAATGACAGAGGCACATAGTGGCATGCATAGATACTTACTTTCTTGTTGCTAACTCTTGTTGTAGAAGGAGAGGACTGTGTAGACAGTTTGAATGATCGCAGCAATCAGTAGTATTACAGCAGCCAATAAAGAGAGGAATACCCATGGATTCCTCAGGTATGAATGTGCAAAGCTTGCACGCCACCTATTCCATGGCTGCTTACAGTGTTGGCTTACCATGCATTGCACATCGTCGAGCCTGCTGAAGGGACTCATAGAGTGCTCCACTACTAAGGCTATTGATCTGATGCGCCAAATTCTCGTCACTTCTCAGCAAGTTCTTTATTACCCCTTTAGACCTCAGCAGCTCAACATCTCTCTCGGTATTAACTAGATCGTCCATAAAGGATATGTATGACAGCACCTCATGCCCAGTGCATGGATATAACTTTTCAAAGGCTAACAAATTCAATATCTGCTTCTCGGTGTCATCATGGGCACTGAATACTGGCAAGCTAAGAATACCATTTCTGAAGCTGATGTCATGGATGAATTGAGTTTCCCTCACCTTGAAATGGATCCCAGCATCACTAAGCTCGGCAGCAGATGGCATGGTATTATCCCATCCTATACCAACATAGTCGACTTTTGGGCCACACACACCCTGATGTAACAAATCCAATGGATGTTGGCCCAAGCTATAGATATCCAAATCAACCCAATTCGAGAAACCTAGAAAAATCAGCACCATGTTGTTGACATCTGCAGCACTCTGTAGTCATGATAAACATAAAGTTTAAGAACAAATGATTGAACACCATTGTATAGTTAATCCCATAGCTAGACATTTATTAAGCTAAGCTATTAATCTTTTCTTTATAGCTCATGAAATAAATTTATTATTACTTATTAGAGATCATTTTTAGGACTTTCTAGCAGTTCTTACAAAACATGAACATACAAGAATCCTTATTTTAAAAAAAAGCAAGTTAATTGGTTATTAATTGTTGCAGCATCAAAATTATGTACACTTGCAATTATGAAAATCAATTCAAACCCTTACCTGCTCTTGCCATTATAAATATTAGTTGAAAGAACCACCTAATTATGTATTTTAATTACCTAGGCATCCAATTATTAATAATGCAACCTTTCCTAGCTAAATCTAAGTACATCATAGTTACAACATTTCCTTTTGTGATTTTTGGTGGAAAAAATAAACTCATAAGTATCATCAAAATGAGCACTATGTCATCATCATAATTAACCTAAGATCACACTAAATCAACATATGTGTTATTCACCCCGGTACTTCTTATTTTGCCAACATACATGTAACATGCTATAAGTATCTCCGCCTAGATGAGAATTACCAAGTAGTACTACTGCATGTATTTAAATATACTTACCGGGGCCGTGTCCCGCTCAACGGCTCGGATACTATGCAGGACAAGCAGCGGGAGTTGATTCTCCATGACGATAATGTTTGATCTGATTGCTGTATACATGGTGAGGCAGCCATGGTAACTGAACACAGGGTTGCTTGCTGGGTAATCGAAATAGCGCTCTATTGACTCTAGTAAAAAGCACCCATCCAACACCATCATCTGGACAAACTCTTCTCTACCTTGAGTTCGCCATTTTCTATCGAGGTTGTGGTACTCATCAAGCAATTCATCAGCAACCTCTTGATAGCCGCTACATACTCCACTAGTGGCTTCCCAAAGCGCTTGACGCGCTGCAAAACAGCCTCCTTCTTGTGACGCTCCATGGGCATCAAGTCATCCTCGCCATAGTGCAGCGGGCCCATGGACACCAGCTTTGGCCGATATGCCTCAGTGTTGCCGCGCTTGATCCGATCCGGAACACGGTAGATTGACGGTGGTTTCTTCCCAACCATCGACCAGCGGCTGTTGTCGACTATCTCTTCCATCTCGACTATCCAACTGGAACAGCTGGCCTGCATGACTCTAATTGCCTCCCCCATGTTAATCTTCTCTTCCTCATCCAAAATCTCAAGCACATGGTGCTGTTGCTGCTGCTGCTCCTCCTCTTGGTGCTGCTGCTGCTCCTCCTCTTGGTGCTGCTGATGCTCCTCCTCTTGGTTCTGCTGATGCTCCTCCTCTTGGTGCTGTTGCTCCTCCTCTTGGTGCTGCTGCTGCTCGACATTCCCCAGTACTGGCTGCTGCTGCTGCTGCTGCTCAACTAACTCCAACACAGGTTGCTGTTCCTGCTGCTGCTGCTGCTCCTCTTGGTGCTGCTGTTGCTGCTGCTCCTCTTGGTGGTGGTTGTGCTGCTGCTGCTCGACATTCCCTAGTATGGGCTGCTGCTGCTGCTTACTGCAAAGCACTAGATCAGTGGACAGCAGGAAAGCTACTACAT
This sequence comes from Cenchrus americanus, assembly GCA_947561735.1. Lineage (NCBI taxonomy): Eukaryota > Viridiplantae > Streptophyta > Magnoliopsida > Poales > Poaceae > Cenchrus > Cenchrus americanus. The sequence goes on from OX387240.1 coordinate 144,064,782, forward strand.
GAGGAATTGCTAGAAAGTGGAAAACAGATGTGGCTAATTGAAGTGTCCAAATGATCCTAAGACGATGATGTTAGCTATATATAAGACCAGTATTGGTTGATCAATAAGACAATAACATTTGAACATTGCTGAGAGAAACAATGAGTAATATTTGCTCACATCGATGGGGCATTGTATAACTATAAGACATATCGTCTTTTTGCTGAAAGAAGTTTTCAGAACCTTATAGCTTTATGAGCAAACTAACACTTACCTAAAAACATTCTTCAGTACATCTAGTTCTTTCCAGTTATTAATATGACAAATCTTTTCCTAGCAAAAACAAAATCCATAGCATGCAATTTGAAGAAAAATAAGGTTCTTTCATGCAACTACTACACAACGAGGTAGAATAAATGAAATAATTTGTGATACAGTTTCCACTGTTGCAATGGAAAAACCTTGTTCAGGGATGCAATTTTCAGTGAAGAAGAAAGCTATTGGATCTTTTGTCCTTATAACTCCTTATTACCAATTCCAGCTACGGACACTTAACATGTTAATATAATAAATGAAAGGTTTACTCTAAATCAAACTAAGATATTATTTGTGGTTACTAGCTAAGTATACAGGAAGTCACTACATTTGATGAGATAATCCACAATCATAAAAATCAATAATTGCTAAGTAAAATGTTAAGACGTGCTACAGAGTTGAACCACACAACAATAAATGACATGCTCCACAATACGGCAAAAACCTAGCAGTTCAGAACTCATCACCGTTCATGTGGAATTAATTTGTATTATTTCCCACTAACAAGATGTCCAACATAATGATATTTTTGCTGCTTCTACTCGATTATCAAGTTTAAAGGCATTCTATTCAGTACATACCTTTATCAGTTGACTATGATTGCCTGTCTGCGGTATGAGGTCAAAGACTGAACATTGCTGGAGGCTACAGCCTGGAGCCTGCATGCAAGCAGCGCTACCCTGTCAGCAGTTCAAAGCAGAAGGGGGAAATACTGGGCATGAACAGAATACATGATTATTTAAGGGAGATTCACAATCGGGATTATATGTTTTTGGTTTTCCATATTGCAACAGTGGGTGGATATCCGTGGCGGATCAGTTGATTAAATGGCACTATGACAGGATATGCCAACAAGAAAAAGGCAATACAACAAAATGAGATCACTGAAACACTTACACTTAAACTGGTGAAGATATCAAACATTGAAATGTCTGATAAATCCACGTGTAAGAACATGGAAATGTTAAAAGCCAAGAACAACAATTATTGTTGAATAAAGTGAGATTCTAGATCATATGAACTTGCCTAATTAGAAGAAGAAGAAGAAGAAGAGAGTCCAGCTATCTGAAGGAAACACATGCAACAATTAATCAGAAAATTATTAGAGTGCATGTGTCAATCAATCTTTATCCTAAGACTATGTAGCGAATTTGGCCTCATATGCCATTAGTTCGAGTTTGATTTTGTTGATTCATGACAACATGATCAATGGGACTAACCATATTGTTCAGCTTGTCTTTGTAGACATTTCTAGGTCCCAAGGATGCCACAATACCACGTGCCAAAATGAGAAGATAGTCTATTTTTCTAGAGTCAAAACCGAGCAAAGAAGGAAAAAGAAACACATCGTCGGATGAACCGACAGTACCTAAATAGCAAGCGTCGGTGCCATCGTCGGACTAGTTGGTTCACTAGGTGAAACCCTAGGCATCGTCGGATCAACCGACGGTCCAATTTCTAGTAGCGTCAGACGAGTTGCAGAGGAAGAGCGAAGGAAGACAGTAGCACCGGATGATCCGATGGTCCGAGTGAGGACACCGTCGGTCTACTCGACGCTCGGCTTGAATTAAGACAGAGACGCGCCAAGACGAAGCCTTCAAAGACCGGATGATTTGATGCCTTGGTCAAGGTGAAGCGTCGGTCTATCCGACGGTCGCGTGAAAGCTAACAAGAGGCGACTTGGTCGTGGGGTCTTCAAGACCGGATGATCCGACGCACCGTCGGTGTACGGCGTCGAGCAGCTTGTGTCAAGGAATCTCAACGGCTATGTGACGTGGGAGGGGCATCGGATGAACCCACGCCCGGAAAATTTAGCATCGGCTCATCCGACGCTACCTTTTTCGGTGGCGCGTTAGCCAACGGCTAGTTTGATGCCTTGGGCTATTTATACCCCCTCCACTCACTCATTTGAGGTTGCTGTATTGTGTGGAAGTGCGAGAGGAGTTCAAGACACATTGAAGGTTCACCGGAAGCCTTGGGGCCTAAGTGGCTCACCGGCACTCGTCATCGACCCTCCGGCTTGGTGTGGAGCGGCGAGGACACTTTGTGCGGGGGGATGTGGTGACCCCCTTCCTTGGTGAAGAAGCTCCTTAGTGGAGGCGGCATCAAGGTGACCAAGGGAGCTTGGCAAGTGCCTAAGTGGCTAGCCTTTGCGGCGAGTCAAGTGGTGCTCTTGGGAGAGACTTGGTGACCGGGAAGCAATACTCTTGTGTGAGTACTTCAACAACGTGGACTAGGGGTGGCTTAGTGCCTACCGATACCACGAGATAAATCGCGTATCAAGAGTTTGCTTCCTCTCATCCCCTTTACGTTTATGCATTTACTCTTTTGCAATCTTTGCTTGCCTTCACTTTCATAGAGTAGTATCATGCTAGGATTGGCTATAGGTTGCAAACCTTGGTTTGGGATGGGAGTTTCACACTAGAACAACCTAGTTGCACATCTAGATAGTATGTTCTAGTTTACCTTTGTGCAAAATTAGTGAAGCCATAGGTTAAGTTTTAGATTGCCTAATTCACCCCCTCCCCCTCTTAGGCTACGAGCATCCGATTCCTTACGTACTAAGAGAAAGGATAACACCGATCCATCAAAGGGACAACTTATACATGAAAAATGTAGGAGTTTCCCGATTCGAGTTAATGTCGGAGAGATAGAATTTTAGATGTCTTGAAAAAAATCTAGACTGAAAAAATAAATTCTTGGTCCGAATATACATTTATCCATCTAAAATAAATAGTCATCCATAACCCATATGTGCAATAATTTACCGATATGAAACCTACCGTTAGTAGTAAGTCTAGTAGCTTAGTACTCCCTCCGGTTTGGTAAATGAAGTCGTTTTGGACATGATTTGAGTCAAACATTGGGAATATAAATCATGAATAACTTTTAAGTCATTGAGTTTGGAAATGTGAAAACTACATGAATAGATTTGTCTTGCAAAATACTTTCATAAAAGTATACATATGTTAGTTTTTAACAAATATTTTTATAAAAAGAAGAAGTCAAAGTTGTACTTTGGAGACCGTGTCGCTGTCCTAAACGACTTCATTTACCAAACCGGAGGGAGTATGTTTATTTCTAATTTACCCCTATGCTTAGCCACCAAGCTATCTCTTGGTTGGCAGCCTATATATGTAACCCAAGGCCTCTTTGGAAGGTTGTGGTGAATGGAATAGATCTTTTGGGCTAACAAGTGGTATCAAGAGCCAAATCCTTCCCACCCCTTACCCTCTCTCCCCGTGCTCCATCCGCCCAAACCCTAGCCCCGGCGGCGGCGGGTCCCACCCGGCCGGCGGCGAAGATCCCGCCGGCCGACGACCTCCTCCACCCTCCCTCGCGACCGGATCCGGCGGCGGCGCACGCGGATCGGGCAGAGAGGCGCGGGATTGCGGCGTCGGCGGCGGATTGGCGCGGTGCGGCGGCGTTGACCAGCCCGGAGGCCGCCGGGCGGTGGCGGACGCGCGCGCGCGCACCCGGCGGCGCGAGCAGGGCTCGCGCGGCGGCGGCTCCGTGCGGGGGAGCCGAGGCGGTACGGGCGGATCCCTCACACTCGCGCGCGGGCGAGAACGTGCGCGGGAGGAGGACCGGCCAATGGGAGCGAGGGGTGTGTCCGGGGGCGCGCACCGGCCTCTACCCCGGCGCAAAGGTGCGGGGCTCCCCGCACACGACCCGGCGGCGCGACTCCCGGCGGCGCGCGCGGGCGAGCGCGTGCGGCTTGCACGCGGGGCGAAGCGGTGTGCGTGGGCGCGTGCGGCCGGCGTGCGGGCGCGTGTCCGTGTACGGGACACGGGCGTGCGTGCTCGCCGGGAGGCGGCCTCCGTGCGGCGGCTCGGGAGACGAATGAGTAGTGGGCTCCCGGGTGGCGGCGTGGAGGCCCGTGTGTGCGCGCACGAGAGAGCACGTGTGCGGCTCCGGGCGAGGAGCTCGGGGTGCGCTTGGAGGCAGAGAAGCGCAGTAGCGCGGCGGCCCGGGGAGTAGTGCACGCAGCAGCCTCTCTCCGGGCGACGGGCGGGGGCGCTCCGGGGAGCGAGCGAGGTGGTGCGGATCGAGCGGTCGGCGCAGGGGGAGCTCGCCGTGGCGTGCGCGAGGCCGCACACGAGCGGCGGGTTAGGGACCGAGCATCGTCTTCCTCAAGGCGACTCCTTCGACTCCATGGTGGGCTCGCGCGGAGCTCGGACGGCGGGCGGCGCCGCACGCACGGCGCGGGTGGCATGGGCGTGGACCCAGCTCCGTGAGCTCCGCGTGGCCGGCGCGCCTCCTCCGGTCTCTATCCCCACCTACATCTCCTCTCGCTCCTCGCTCGGCTCGGTGACGTTTAGCGCGAGGAGGGCATAGTTGGAGGCGGCCGGGGGGCGGTGGGGCGGACGGGAGGCGGAGGCGGGGGTGCGCGCCGACATGCGCGCGTGAGGAGAAGCGGCGCATGGTTGCCGAGGAGGCAACAGCGGAGCGGCGTCGGGAGCGCCGCGCAACCGCCGCACGCGAGGAGGAAGAGGACCGGCGACGGGAGATCGAGTGGCGGCGCGCACCGCAGCTCGAGCAAAGACGTGCGGTGGATTTGCGGACCACGGCGGCGCGTGCGCCCGAGGCGGCTCGGTGCACCGTGGCGGTTGCCATCCGGCAGCAGAGCAGGAGGCGGCACGGCTCCAAGAGGAGTTGGAGGCGACACTTGAGGTGGTGCGACGTGACTTGGAGGAGCCGGGTCACACCACACGGGGTGTTGGGCACGACGCACCACCCGTCAACATTGCGGCTTTGGGTGCTCGTCCCCCGCCGGGCAGAGGTGCCTCGGGCAGGGGACGCCGCACGACAGCCGGGCCGCGAAGATACACGGGTGGGTCCCGGACCCGCGTCGTCGAACGTCGAGAGGCGCTTCGTCCATGGCTCCGTCCACGACCACGACTACAACCACGACGTCGCGCCCCCGAGGGTGGTCAAGACCATCATCGTGGACTCGGCAAAGACACAAGGGGCCGGTCTTGACGAAGACCAACTACACCGAGTGGTCCTCGATGATGAAGGTGAAGCTTGAGGCACGTCGGCCGTGGATCGCGGTGCGTCTAGGCAGCGTGAGCCATCGGGGAGGACCGGCGGGCGCCGGGAGGCGCTCCGTTCGCGGTCCCGACGAAGATGGTGTCGGCCCTCTCTCGGAAAGGCGACGACCAAGGACGCTTGGGACGCCATCGCCGCCGCACGCGTCGACGCCGACCGTGCCCTCAAGTCCGCACTACAAAAGCTTCGCGAGGAGTGGGAGCGCTTGGCTTTCAAGCCGGGCGAGGAGGTTGACAACTTTGCTCTTCGTCTCTCCGCCCGAGGCGGCGGGCCGGAGCAAAGACGGCGACTACAAGAGCACGGAGGAGAGAGCTATCACAAAGTTCCTCCGTGCTCTCCGAAGAAGTACTTACAGCTCAAGATCGCCATTCGGACGATGATCGACATCTCGACGTTGACGATCGAGGAGCCGACGGGACGGTTCAAGGCCGTGGATGACGAGGAGATAGTTGGCAAGTCTTTCGCTAACGGTGGCAAGCTCTACTACGCCACCGAGCACCGCCGCGTCCTCATCCGCCGGAAGAAGAGGGAGCCTCCGGACGGACGCAAGCGTGGTTAGGTGAAGCCACACGGGCGCCCAAAGCGCGTCTTGGCGCCGAGGGCGATGCACGAGAAGGTGCCAAGGAGGCCACCTCCGAGGGGAGTGACGACGACGGTGGCGACAGGTGCTACAACTGTGGCAGGACTGGCCACTTTGCTCGGGGAGTGCAACCAGCCGAGGCGCGGCCGGGCTTGCGACGGACCGAGGCGTAGTCGTGCCCACGACGAGCCAAGGCGTGGCCAGGCCCTCGTCGCGCAGGTCGTGGAAGAAAACGAGGAGGTGGCTCTGTTCTAGGAACACCGCTCCGGAGTCGGGATCAAGAATAAATGTTTTGTTTTGTTCTATGGGCGTGCCTAAATGCAATTAAGCTCTTTTGTTCTATGTAACAGCTGCTAGACTTAGGAGGAGAATGTTAGTAGTAAGTCTAGTAGCTTAGTATGTTTATTTCTATTTTACCCCTATGCTTAGACACCAAGGTATCTTGGTTGGCAGCCTATATATGTAACCCGAGCCTCTTTGGAAGGCTGTGGTGAAAGTAATAGATCTTTTGGGCTAACACCTACTTCCACTGTTGTCTCTGATCATATAATCACCAATCACCATTGCCGAAAAAACAGGTTTACCTCTGGTTCGGAAAATAATTGATCGATGTGCTGATTATGTAACTGAATAAGTACTCTGCAAAGGATCGCATATTTTCTTATTTAGTTTGATTCTATGGGGTTACAGAATTAAGTTTCGATATTGGTTAAACCTTTTTTTCTCATAACCATTACTGAAAAACATAATCAAACAAGTAAAATCATGTTCTGATGGCACCGATTCATTTAATCTGATGCTGAAATTGGAGACACCAGAGCTCTGCTAGGTGAATTTACAAAGAACATAGTAGTGCCACCCGCTAATCTTTATTGTCACTTGTTTAACTAGAAAATTAGCCATGGATGAGAACTCAGATTCTCAGTTACAGGGCAAAAATGTAGATGGGAAATAGATAGGATGCCCTCTATGCACAGCTATTAATGGATCTGGACAGAGAGAGGAATACCAACCGAATCGGATGTCGTCTGTCCTGTTTTTGGCACTCTGCCACGGCATTTCTACTGGTTCTACTGGTTCATGTCGCCGCTGGAGCTCCAGTGAGAATGGTCCTCGGCAGGGTAGAGGGGCACTGCGAGCCGTCACAACGGGAGGCGAACGAGGAAGGCGACGGGAACGGCGGCTCCTGCGGCTACTAACTGCCCTTGGAAATGGATCTGTGAGGAAGAGAAAACAAAGTCTATTAATACCATGGATAGGAGATCATGTGATTCTAGTTTATCTATCAGATAGATGCCAACTTAATTAGCGACCACAGTATCCCATCATATGACGACTGCAATTTTTTTGGTCGTCGCACTGAACGCTAAGAGCCACAGCAGACCTCAGGTGGCAGCCGACGACCACATATATTAGGCGGTTGCTAACCTCAGGTCGTTATTGTTTTACGTCAGAAACTTATTGCTTGTTCTGAAATTCTATTGGTTAGTTGTGCTAGTTTATCCTTTTTTTAGAACATTGCGCTAGTTTATCCTTATTGTGTGCAGTTTTTCTTATATATTTTGTATACCTTGTTTTCACAGTGAAGCGAAGTTCCGTGCATGGCAATGAAATGGTTGTAGAGGAAAAGCTGTGCTGCATTCAACTTCCCAGAGTAGTGTAGCATCTTAGAGCTTTATGCTCCAGTTCAAAGAAACTTTTGTGCTATTTTTTATTTTCACGTATGGTGTCTGTACCAAAAAAAAATTTCATTGATTGACATATAAAATGTTACCAGTATAATATGGTTCGTTGCAACAAAAGAGGTGGTTGTTAGCTTGGGCACTACAATAGTAGTCGTTAATGGGGGGGGGGGGCTACAGTAGTTGTTGTTAATGGTAAATACCGGTCATTAGAGTTCAAAGAATGAGTCATGGAAAAAACAGTAACAGCCAAACATTGGTCGTTAATAACCCAATAGTGGTAGTTGATTGTTCATTTTTAATGATGAAAAATTGTATTGCTCGTCAAACAGTTAACGACCGGATGTTGAATGTGGTCGTTAGTACTTTTAACGACAGAGCTTTAATGACCATGGATTATGTGGTCGTTAATAACTTTTAACGACCACATCTCGACTTTTAACGATCACATATCCTGTCGTTAATACCCCATTTTCTTGTAGTGACATGTTCTCTAAAAGTCAACACATGAAACATTTGTTCAACATATTTACCATTGTACTGAACAAATAAGGCACATAATGGTTTCAGAGAGACCAAACATGCTCAGAACGCCTTCACAATAAACTACGATGCAAGAGTGGTAAGCAAGATATGAAGCTTATCTACTGGCAACAACATTTAACACTGTTCAACTAAAATGTCACGTATCAAATGAATGAGCTTGTCGATAAGAACAAACATACTAAATCCTTTTTGGCGCCCTTTTTCCAAATCAAATTAGGTATTGTCTGCACGCCAGATCCTATACAAGAACAAAAACTAAATCCTTCATGATGATACACAAATGCAAATTAGGCTACAAAATACCTGAGGCAACCTAGCTTGCTCGGAGTCTTGAACAATGGACCTTAGCCATGACCGTTCTGACAACCTTGCCTGTTTAGCAAGACGGTTCCTTCATTAGAATAAAGACAAAATCTGTTTAGAAAAGGGTCTCATTTAATTTCACATGCAATTCGATTGTAAAATGAAAGAAAAGATGAGATTCTCTTTAATACATTAGACGCAATATGAGTCACTACATCAGTGAGTGCCAACAAACAACTTTTAACAAGCTATTCAACCCAAGTGTCAAATCTCAAATGGATCAAGTTTCTTGATAAGAAAAAAAGACTAAGTTGTTGTTGGTGCCCTTTTTTTACAAATTATGTATTTTGTGCATTATGAATCCTTGATATGAATAAAGGCTAAGTCATTCATGATGATGCACAAATTCAAATAGGCTACACAGTACCTGAGGTGTTCTACCTATCGTCCTCAGTCTCAGACAATAGATCTTAGCCACCGCTCTTCGGTCAATGTTGCTAGTTTAGCTAGATAGTTCCTTCATCAAATAAATACTAAATCCGTATAGACAAAGGTATGTCATGTTCAAATTTGTATGCAATTTGATTATAAATTTAAACACTTCAACACTAGAAAGGCAAGATGTGAGTTACTACATCAGCAAAGATCAGACCGGTAGACGACAGGAAAACTACTAGATCAGAAATTGCTAAAAAGTTGAAAACATATGTGACTAATCCAAGTGTGCAAAACATCCTAAGACCAACCATTATACATACAAAAAAGTTCTAGAAGTTTTTCCCTTTTTTGAAGAATCGTCGATGAGCCTTGGGCTCCAACTGCCAATGCATTAAAATGAGAATAAAAAATAGATCAAGAGCCCCTGGCTCATCCTGATTCTTCAAAAAACCACTAGCAGATTTTAGTACAGAAAACAAGACCGAAAGCAAAGCAGATCAAGGCACAGAGAAAGAAAGAAAGAAAAAACCACTAGTAGATTTTACATATTCAAAGAGATCCAGGATTCTAAGAGGGGAGAGAGCGTAGGATTGATCCTGTGCAGCAGCAAGAGGGCTTCTGTTGCAACATATCTTCTAGAAAGCACAAAACTAATACATCAAGCACGAGATCAGTCTCAGCTATGTATCTAGCTTCAGCTGAAGAGAGTTACCGAATTCACAGCACCGCCGCCCAGATCGCGGCATCAAAGGCGGAGAGAGAGGAGGAGGAGAAGCTCACTCTTCCTGTGCCGCCGGAGAAGACGATGCTGCTACTCCTCGCCTTTGCGCTCCGCGATTGCGGGAATGGCCGCAGAAGGCGAAGGGAAGGGGCGAGGAGTGCGAAGCGTCCAGGAACACACAGCAAAATAGGCAAGAGGGGGAGCACCGCTGCGCCTCCCCGGCCCTCGCCTCGTTTTTGCTGCGAGGGAGAGATGACAAATAATGCCTCTGGTTTTTTAGGTTTATTTACTGCCACTGCCACCGTCCCACGGCGCTGGGACGCGGTGACTCTCTTCAGCTCTGGCAACATGCAAAGCGGCCTGGCAAATCATCACCCCGTCCTGTAGGAAGAGCCAAATCGACTCGCCCGGTGCCCCTCCCCCATCGGCCGATCGACGCAGCGAGGCAAGGCAAGGCGCAAGTTCGCGCTGTGAACGAAGTAGCCCTTGGAAGGTGACGATGCTGATGCTGAACTTCGACGTAGGGGGTCAGGATTGCTCGGCTGAGTTGTGCAGCAGGCCTAAGGGAGTGAGAGTGAGGGTTGGGATTGGCGAGGTAGTGAAGGGTTGAGGATGAGGAAGAGAAAATGAACTGCGAGTGGGAGGAGTAAGCAATGAGAGCCTAGAGGTAGGAAGCTATATAGGATACAATGGTAGTAAGCAAAAGGACGACTTGAGGGATTCTCTCTAGAGCAAAGTCCTCTCGATGTTTTAAGCTTTATTGTGGAACTTGAGGTTGAGACAGAAAGCTTGTTTGCCAGAGTAGTAATACAATCTTAAGAGGAGGCTCAGATAATAAATGGATTAGTGCATAGTGCTTCATCATCTCTCAACAAAATGCCCATCGCTTGCTTTCGCTAGTAACATGGTGTCTTGAGCAAGCTGGATTGCAGAGTGTACCAAAGAACTTTTGTTTGTGACGAGCCCTCTGATGTGTCGACATGTAGAGCAAAGCCGCACTGCATCGAATGAACGCCACTGTAGCATGTAAAGTAGTAAAGGGGAGAAAGCTGATGTGATAGCATGACAGCTGCAGCACTGCATCCATCTTGGCAGATTGTTTCATTCAATCTTTATTTGGATTATCAATTTCTGTTGAAATAGTATCCGATAGACTTAAGGTCTTGTTTAGTTGGTTGTTGAAAAATTTGCACGTATTGTAGTACTTTCGTTTGTTTGTGGTAAATATTATCCAATCATGTGCTAATTAGGCTACAAAGATTGGTCTCGTGATTTGCAACTAATCTATGCAACTAGTTATATATTTTACAAACATCTAATGCTTCATGCAAGCGGTTCAAGATTGATGTGATGGAGAGAAAGTGAAAAAAATTCACCAACTAAAGTACTACGCAGTATGTATATCAATGCCCTCGCAAATCCATTTAAAAAATTGTGCACCTGGTAACTGATGCATCAGATCATCATCAAGACCTATAATACAATATGTTTTGGCACTTGCTCATTATATAGTAACTGAGATAGCAGATCAAGACCTACATTACATATGTTTCGGTACTTAATTCATTATATGCATGTGTGTATATCCCATGTTTCACAGAATTTAGCATGGCTATCATCAATAACCAGTTTTCCAATTGAATTCGACTTGATCATGACCTGCAAAGCAATATTTTCAACCAAAGTTTGAGGTTGTCAAGCTTTAACGGTTTGACCACAGCCATGCCCACATGCATCTGGCTTTACTGGTACTAGTTGCGATTTCAGACACCATGCCCAATGCATATACCGAGTACGTCTTGTGCTGTCTACTCCGTCTAGTACTTCTTGTTTTACTGTGATTTGTAAGCATGCGTGAGCAGGGTGTCGCTCAGGAGTATGGACTCATTGCAGGGCATGAAGCTGACGAAGCGACAAATACGAACTATAGTGCTTCATCTCACTGCGGCATGCCCTGTTTTCTCGTTTCTATCTTTTCTCATATAGGCCACCACCCAGATGCGCATGCATCCCTTTTTTAAAAAGAACAGGAGGGGCAAGCCCCTACTGATTAAATAAATAACTGAAGAATACAGAGTTCAAGGAAAAAAAGGCAGGACTAGGAAACAAATACGAAGCCTTTTACGTTGCATCTGTACATGCAACACATTTTTATATACGGATGTTTTTTTTTTGCAAATTGCTGATTTTCAATAATATCAATCCAATTTGGTGGTCCAGGTGAGAAAATTGGTTCTGTAATAGTATATAATAAATTTCCTTGGACATTTGTCAAAATCTATTTCCGTGGGAATTAATATGGTGCACTTTTGCAGTCTTGCTACGCTGCTGCCCGACCGGTGCTCCCCTGTAGCATGGCATAGGAGGCCGGCGTGGTTTCTATTTTCTGCGAGGAGCGATAGCTAAAGTAGTGCATGATGCTGCTTTTTGCAATGCAACATGCGCAGGATGCATGCGCTATTGTACGTTCTGCTCAATCAATCGACCTGCGCAGGGGATGTGTCGCGTGGTGGAGCGCACCTTTCGTATTCGTGCCTTCTGTATGCAATGCAGCACAGTCAGACCCCGAACGCAACACGAGTGAAGGACAACTAGCTAGTAGTGCATGCGTGTGTACAATGCATCTCGATCGCTTTACTCGTCATCCTTGGGTCTTTCACCTACACTCTTCTAAGTGTAGATCATGCAAGGAGGGATATAATCATGCTCGACAATGTCCTTAAGAAATTGAGCTGCATGAAACATTTCCAAAAATCTAGAAAGAAATAATTCATGAAACTTCATTTTTACGTACGCGTACATGTGCTCAATTCATTTGTACTCAAAATTGACAATGCTTATCTGAAAACTGCACATTTAGGGTGTTTCGCGTGAAACCACTAAAAAAATAGTTATGACCTTCGCTTTCTAATTAATTAACCCTAGACCATCGCTTTCTATTTACTCACCAAATGTCAGTAGTAAAATTGATAGATGTTGCCTAAACAAATCCGTTTTTGCATTTAATTGTTCCGGATCCGATGCTGAAATTTGGGGCTTCCGTTTCTCCATGGGCGCCGCCACATCCCATGGCTCTGGTGAGGCAATTAAAAAAGTTGAATTTTTTTTTGAACGAACCGCACAAGATAGTGCGTGTTTCATTGATATAGCAGAGAAAAAAAAACAAGACTATGATCCTGGAGATCATAGGCAGGAAAAAAAAAAGAAGAAAAACTAAACTCGCCCGGTTGGATTGGGACGTCAACACGGGTTACCTCACAACTATACGCACTGGCCGGTTGGATTGGGACCTCAACACGGCCAGGAACTCTACACACAACGACAACAGAAGAGACCAAGCATAACCGCCGCTCCACCCTCAGACCGCACACAAGCAGGTAATGAAGACCACTGAGCTAAAAACTGCCGCAGATAAAGGAGCAAAGGGGCAAGCACCACCACACCGAAGAGGCCACCGCCGTGCAGGACCCAACGCCGCAGTGCTGTTGCACCCAAACAGACCACCGGACGGCATGACGAACACCGAGTCTGAAGCAACACTCGCGTGCGCGGGGACCACCAACCCGCCACTCAGCACGCCTCACTCACATGCGCGGGGACCTCCAAACCCGCCGCATGGCTCCACGCTCCGGACTCGTCTCCAAGATTGCCGTCAAAGTAGCACGAAAAGGTGCCCCGCCCCCTGTAACCGTAACAAACCGCAGATCACCGCAATGGTTCACATCATTTCGTTGCTTCCCCCTCGCGCAAGTCGCCGCCATCGAGCTAGAAGACCGAAGATGTCGCCCGCGCCGTCTTCCGACGTTGTACCGCACCGGGAGGTTTCAGCCAAGCTGAGAAGTCCCGCCGCGGTCCGCTGCAGGCCAAGTCCCCTCAGGTTGCCGTTGCCGCAAGCGCCGTCCTTCAACGCTGTCCCGCACCGCACTGGAGATTGCCAAGCAACCCCAGGCGCCGTGGAACGCTGCGAGCGGTCGAAAACAACAGCCGAGAGAAGACCACCGAAAAAGTTGAATTTGCTTCCCATGGCGGTAAAATCTGATCGCGTTTACTCCCCATAACTGCTTTGTTTATTTTGTTGCCAGAATTTGTGCGGATTTGGCACAATTGGTTGACATTGGATGTGCGGCTGCCGTCCAGCCTCTATAATTACTATGTTTGAACCCAAGTAGTAGTAAAAATCGAGGGCACATCCTATCCGCATTGGATTTTTGGTACTAGTTGAATTCAATTTGTGATCCCATCATTGCTCATTGGATTGATGCTGAGGTGAGTCCACGGGACATAAACTTTTTTTAGTTCTTATAACCTGAAGCAAAATTACACCTTTTCAACTGGATTAGTAAAATTTTTCTGCATCCAATATTTTTAGCAGATTTTAACATTTGTTTCTACCTACCTGCAACCATTTTAAGTAGATTTGAACGTGCTGGGGTGGAAGAGAATGATCAAGAATACATGCAAGTGCAAATAGTGAATGAACCATGAAAGGGTAGAGCAACATGCGTGCAATAAAAAAAAGGAGGGATTTGATGCATAGTTAAAACTTGCATGTACGAAACTATGAATGTTTGATAGAGGCAGAGAAACAGCCACCATGCATGGGAAAATTTAAACAAAGATTTTAGTAGGTGCAGTTAATTCCCAGCTTGCATGATAAAAACAATATAAGCAGTAGCAAAAGGGAGCGACTATCTTGGCCTAGATTTTGCCTCTAAAAGAGTTTGATTTTAGGAGTATTACTAAATATACCTTGGGAGTATTTTCTAACCATAGATAGAAGTATCTTTTTCCCTCCAAATATCAGGAGTATTTTTTACTACAAAGGAGTATTTTCCAATTGATAAAAACGAGTAGTTGCAAGTGGTAGAAGTGGCTTAACGTAGATGACGACTATGTAAAACACTGTTTGCATAAGTTTCAAACTTTACTTCTGGCAACCTAAAATGGAGTAAAACACTGTTTGCATAATTTTCAAACTTTACTTCATGAGCTTAATACTCGCTCGACGACATCATTATTGTTGGAAGAGGTATTTTTCAAATAGAAAGAAGTAATATCCAAGATAGCTTTAAAGAAGTAACATTTTTGCTAGCACAAATAGGCCAATCATCAACACGTATGACAAGAAAGAACATGCCAAGATCTATAGATTCATGTGAATAAGAACTGCAACAGTAAAATTGTAAAGAGAATTGCATCGGCAAGTATGATTTTTCACAACTGAATGTCGCAAAAGGTAGAAAGTTGCATCCTGCCACATAATGGTGAGCATTTAATAATTATTCATGAATATAAGTAATTTGTATAACATGTTGTAATTCGATAGGATTCTTATTCCTGCTGGAATGATAATACAAAATCGTCAACAACCATAATTATTCACAGCAATCTTGCATGGTACTCCGATGGTACTAATCTTCTTGATTAGTAATCTTGGCACTCTGCAAGAACGGACTGAATTACAATAAACTGCTAATCACTAACAGATCTCGTTGCATCTTTTGAGGAAAATCAAATAGGGTAACATGGTGATACGAGAGTAATCTTTGCTGCTTAGAATACGACACTTGCATGTGGATCACTGAGGGGATTATCTTAAACAAATAGTAATTCACAAACACTATGGATGAGGAGGGCTTCTTCTTGTTGCAGATTGCAAGTCCAGAAATTGGTGCCGCCACCATGATCCGTGGATTATGAACCCCCGAGTCTCTGATTTACCAACAAAAACCCAGATAGTGCTCCCTGACAGACACCGATCTGCATGCAATCGAGAAATTGATCAGGTTCCAAATTAAAGTGCAGCCGAAATATTGGGACGGAGATCTTGATTTCCTAATGATTCACCGGCTATGGCGCTCCATTCGTCGTTTGTCATGTGCTGGAACACGCATGCGAATGAGAAGGAGGGCATCGACTGACCTGGACATGCATCGCAGCAGCGGTGCAAGAGGAAGGGGAATCAATCGCCTTAAAGTGCCTCCACCACCACCCGTTGACCATGGCCGGATGTGGCTACGATGATTGCTTGCAGCTCACCATGGCCTGAGGATGAAGTGATGCAATGGGTGAGGGGCCACTGCCCGCTGGCCGTCGGCCATCGCCGCATCACCATCAGCTGTCGCCGAGATCAGAAACAAAATCGGGTGGTAATAGAAAATAGGGGGCTATTTATTTCGGGAGTGTTATGTTTACAGGAGGAGGATAATTTATTACACTAATCAGGGAGTAAATGTTTGAGGATTTTACAGCTGCGAGATGGGTTGGCATGCCGGCGAGGGACGAGCGGCGCTCTGCCTTGTCGTTAAATAATATTCAACACGCAGTGAGTAGAATATACATTACCTAATATATATATACATACAATATTTCTTACTTTGAATATGCAAAAGATTTACGTATCATTGCATTAAGAAAGAAAATACAGATGTACAAACAACACGCTTATGACAAGAGCCATCAAAGGTCTTACAGACGTAGGCCAGACCATCCTACCAAACAATCAATGATTCAATATTACATAAAGGACTACAACCATGCAAGGAGCAGCATTGTACCCTAGCTATGAAGTGGCATCCCTCCCCTGCTCGCCATGTGAGCCCACACCGACGTGTGAGACGAGTTTTCGATAGGCCACATTTTAGGTTGCCAGAAAATACTCATTGAGAGCTTCAATCTAGCTTGACGTCAAGTTCGCACTGAGAATAGTGTCGCGTAATCCCTTGGGAGCTAGAGAAACTAGTGCCACCGGGGGCGCGATACCCAACCTCATGCTAAGCAATGCATTGCCTCACTTGGATGCCGGTATGTGCAATAGTGGTTTGGAGGCAATTTGAGTACTATACGACATGGGATGTCGCCTGATCAGCACCGGCTCCTTCGGGGCTGGCAATAAAGGGCGTTGCTCGCTCTGTCCACACCACCTCGGCGAACTATGCAAGATGGTGAGAAGCTTCGCGGCGGCGATGATGTGCATCACCAGTTGATGCCCCCACACCGGCGATAACGGAAGCGGATCCATTGTTCGCCGGCAAGAAATGTCCACTTTTTGAGAGAACGTCATCGAAATGGTCAGGCGCCCAGGCGATGGCGCTCCAGCAGAGGGGTCCAGTGGGGTGTCTGCGGTAGTGACAGCCGTTGGACCCTCTGTAATACTCCACGTTCGGGTACGCTATAGGAGTCTAAATTCTAACAAATGTCGTTATGCGGAAGCGACGCAGGTGGTTAGCTCCCCGTTTGTGCCTAGGTGTTGAGCTGATATTCATATAATGCTAGTGTGAATAACTTGTATATGCTGACTTTATATGTATAGTACGTTAGAACCTGGAACTAACTCGTATGTTGCTTCCTAAGTTGTAGTGTACCAATGAGAGAATGTGTTCAAGTGTGTTGACACTACCTCACTATTATCATATCTTACCCCTGTATTTGAGAACCTAATTTACTCTCGTCTATGACTTATACTCGTTGCAATAGTGTTGGTCTTGTTAATCCGACCTTGTCTTCCTTGGATTCGATACACTTTGGAATACTCCTTTGGGGAAATACTACAATTATATATCCGTACGCTTGCGGATTCTTTGTGATCACCAGGATTACCATCCGACTTTTCTGGCATCATTGCTAGGAACTCATGAACTTAACAATGCTATTAAGAAATGCCAACAAGAATTTCTAGTGTCGTTGCGAGGAACTCACAGACTTGGTAATGATGTTAAGAAAATGCCAACAGGCCTCATCGTATCTTGTCCAAAGTAATGCCAAGAAATCCTAGACCCCTTTCTCATGCCTGGTGGTAGAACCAGTACAACCAGTTACCCAGCGTCTGTACATCTGGAAAGTTTTTGGCGAATCCAACTCAAAATTACTGACCACAGAACGAATCGTAAAGGAGAACATTCTGCGAAATGAAATTTTCGAGATTGAACACAAAATTACTTACCGGATTGACACACCGCTGGAGCAAGTATCACCCAGGTTGCGCCTGTAGGAGTTAGCAACCGTTGGAAGTCGCAAATCACCGTTAGAACGATCCGTTTTGGTAGCCTACTCGCCTCTTCATTCTCCATTTTCCCGTTTCAGGGTAGCGGGTTGCGGGAAAGCTATTTTTGGCTATAGCGTGGGCTTTTCTCCTTCTAACTTATTAGAACCGCTCCATGTTGTGGTTGGGGCAGACGTGTTTTGCGAAGGCAGTGAAGCGTTTCGCCTGCGATTTACGGATTTATATTAAAGATTCACCTGACACAACCATAAGGAAAGTGTTTCCCATTAAATTGACACAATCAAGAGGTGGTGCAGTGGTAGATAGTGTTGTCTTGTTCCTATAGGTCTCTAGTTCAAACTCTTGCTATGGCAACTTGTTTTTGCAAAATTTCGTGACTAACAGTAGGAAACAAGCAGTTTCATGATTGTTACTCAGGAAGGTGCTTCCAGAAAACATCAACAGAACGAACCAGCAAAACACCAGCAAAATTAATTCAGAATGGTGAGTATGTTGAACTCAATTTGAAATAGATTAAACCAAATTGGCATAATAAGATGGAATCTCATAGCACTTATCACCACAAAGTTCACACCGCCAGCAAGTAGCAAACACAAAAATACGAGCAATTCATCACCATAAAGTACACACCGCCTATGAACCGTCTAGCTAGCAGTAACACCAGACATGTTTTATCGATTGTCTGCAGCTCAGTCAGAGTTTGATTACCCTTCTTTCAACAGGCATTCTCCGCTAACAATTGCTAAATCTCTTTCAGCTGGTCATTCTCCTGCCGTAACAATTGATAAACATGGTCCCTGCATTTGGTCAGCTATTCCATCAGGGCAACGTTGTCCTGCCGTAACAATGTCATTTCATTTCAACCGGGCATTCTCCTTTTACGGCAACTGATAACACTCTTTCATGCATTTCTTCATCTCTTTCAACTGGTCATTCTGCTCTTGTAATGATTGCTCATACATGTGCTTGTAATTTAGAGCCTTTTGGAGTGACTTGAGCTCGCTGACTTGTTGTTCTTGTAGGTCTCTCTTCAGCTTCTGTAACTCAGCTTTAGTGGATTCAAGCACCTCCAGAAGCTAGAAAAATACAAGAACATATCAATCCATCAAACGATGCAAACTAAAAACTAACTGAATCAACTTCTAACACCAATTGCAATTTAAATATGAGTGCACGATGAAATCAGCTCAGCTTCAGTAAATTCAAGCACCTCCAAAAGCTAAAAAATACAAAAACCTATCAATTCATCAAACGATGCAAACTGAAAACTAACTGAATCAACTTCTAACACCAATTGCAATTAAAAGCTAAGTGTACGATGAAATCTGAATCTATTGTATATGGTCATCCATCCTCTAGATCTCCAAATCTAGAAATCCCCATCCCTAGGTCGATAGGGGAAACTATAGTGGCTCAAACCAGAGGACCGACCTTGTCGTCCTGTTTCAAGAACTCGTAGCCGGGAGGTGGCGCATAAACCACCTCTTATCGCCGCCAAAATCCGCCATTCCTACCATGAGCCATTGCAGATCTACGTGTAGAAAAATTCGAGAGTCCTGGCGAAAATGCTTACATGTGAGACCTTGGAAATTTTTATGACGACTTGGAACACTCTATTTTTATGATGCCAACCCATGAAGACCGCCAACTCCTTCAACTAACGTCGCTCCTGACCTGCTGAATTTCAATGAATTTTGGTTGTTGTGCTGGAAATGCATCGGTAGACTAGGTCGTACGTCTCGCAGGATCGCTGCACCGGGTGTCCTCTACCAGGTTGTAAATCTCCACATTTGATGATCAGTAGAACACAAAATTGACTCAGTCATGACCACTACCAGCATGAAGCTCATTTTGTCTACCCTCCCCATCCTAATTGTAGGGTTTATACTAGAATTTAGCACCGGCAATGTGCACAGACAATTCGTCTACAATGGCTTCACCGGCAGCAACTTCACCCTAGATGGTGCTGCCAGAATCACGTCGACCGGCCTCATCGAGTTGACAAACGACACGGCCCAGTTTAAGGGCCATGCAGTTTACCCATCTCCACTGCGCTTCTGCCTGTCCCCAGATGGCATGGTGCAATCCTTCTCTCTCTCCTTTGTGTTTGGCATCCTCTCTTCTTTTGGCAACATAAGGGGCCATGGCTTTGCCTTCTTCATCAGCCTTAGAATTGATTTCAGTGAAGCTTTTTCAATCCAATTTTTGGGGCTTTTCAACTCCACAAACAATGGTAGTTTGAGCAACCATATCTTTGCAGTTGAGCTTGACACCATTCAAAATACTGAGTTTGGGGACATCGACAACAAACATGTTGGCATCGACATCAACAGTCTCAACTCTTTGAAATCCCACCCAACTCGCTTCTACAATAACAGTAAGAACGACAAGTTCACAAACATACCCCTCATTGGTAGTGGGCCAATCCAAACTTGGTAGAGTATGATGGAAACACATCACAGATCGATGTGGCCTTAGCTCTTCTTGGCATGGAAAAACCTGTGAGGCCACTACTCTCCTTAACCTACAACCTCTCGACCGTTCTAAAAGAGCAATCCTACATCGGCTTCTCATCTTCAACTGGCTTATCTACGGGGCATCACTGTGTGCTTGGCTGGAGTTTTGGCATGAATAGTCCTGCTCCAATAATCGACTCCACAAAACTACCCAATCTACCATATCTTGGCCCACGAGCTCCATTTAAACTATTAGAGATCATTATACCAATTGCATCTGCAGTTTTGGTATTAACTATTGGCACTATAGCTGTTATACTTGTGACGAGGCACCTTAGGTATAAGGAGGTGCAAGAAGATTGGGAGGTTGAATATGGACCCCATCGATTCACTTACAAAGATTTATATCATGCCATGAAAGGATTCAGTTCCAAGCAGTTGATAGGAGCAGGTGGGTTTGGACGTGTGTACAAGGGAGTTCTTCACACATCAAAATCAGAGGTTGCGGTAAAGAGGGTATCATTTCATTCAAAGTAGGGAATAAAACAATTTGTTGCTGAAGTTGTAAGCATGGGGCATCTTCAACACAATAATGTTGTCAAATTATTTGGGTATTGTAGATGTAAAGGTGAACTCCTTCTAGTGTATGACTATATGAAGAATGGGAGTCTTGACAAGTATTTATATGGTGAGGAGGGAAGGACCATCTTAAATTGGGGACAGAGGTTTAAAATTATTAAAGGAATTGCATCGGGCTTGCTCTGCCTACATGAGGAATGGGACAAAGTTGTCATCCATCGCGACGTCAAGCCAAACAATGTGCTTCTTGACAAAGAGATGAATGGACGACTAGGAGATTTTGGCCTCGCAAGGTTATACGATCATGGCACTGACCCGCAAACCACACATGTTGGTGGCACAATAGGATACGTAGCCCCAGAACAAGTACACAGAGGCAAGGCAACCACTCTCACCGATGTGTTTGCCTTTGGCATTTTCATTCTTGAGGTTACCTGTGGTAGTAAACCAACGATTGAAGACACAGAAAGCCACCAGGTCATGTTGGTCGATTGGGTTATTCAGAATTGGCATAAAGGTTCACTGCTTGATACATTGGATACCAAACTTCAAGGTATCTATGATATTGATGAGGCATGCCTGGCATTGAAGTTAGGATTGATGTGCTTGCATCCATTTCCTGATGCAAGACCGAACATGCATCAAGTTTTGCAGTATCTTGATGGTGATGTGACACTACCAGAGCTAACACCAGTACACTTTAGTTTTCATATGTTGGCCTTAATGCAGAATGAAGGACGGTTTGGCTCACCCATGGTGTCATCATACCCATCGCCAACAATGATGGATTATGGTTCAATGTCTTTCTCACTAGACGGGAGATGATGAAATTCATTGCTTTCTTAAGTGCTACCTTATATCATCCACTATATAGTTTGTGCCTGATATATGGATGCCCTAAGCATGTATGTCCCCCAAATATTCAGTAATGTCCTGAAGATGCTGGCGGATCTACGTTGGGGCTGCACAAGTACCTCCCCTCTTTCTCCAGTTAGCTCAGGCTGAAGCTGTGCATGGAAATCTGATTGCTATGCAAGGACATGGTTATATTTTAGGTTGCTATATTGCTTTTACACTTCTTTACATTTTTATGTGTCTGCTTCTTTAAGCTGCAGCCTTTGGAGTTCTCTGAAAAGTTGTTGCTGATTTGTAGTTCTGAAAAGCTGATAATAGTTTTTCTAAATGTGTTTAGCTTTGTGGTCTCAAAAACTACATTTTTTAGCTTTTCATAAAAACTCGTTTTCCGGAACTTCTTCTTTTCTAGAAGCTTTACGAAAAGTTCGTTGTTTGTTTCAACTTCTGTCTTTTCATGCTCCTAAGCCACCAGGAACTTTAAACGAACAGACCCTATGTACATGAATAAATTAGCAATTACTATGTTTAATTTTTATTGTTAGCACTACAAATGTGATATGTGGGAAATCTTCATAGAAAGATATTACTGTAAACATATTCAAGATTTGCATGCGCACCGGCAATGTTGTCCACCACGCTCCCGAGTGGCTAGCTGACCAACACGAGCACCAGCGGGCCCAGGTAGAATGCAGGTGCGGCACACCAGGGTGGAGATCCCACGCGGTGCAAGCTTGAGCAGGGGAAGGAGGAGTAAGGGATGGAGGGGAAGAGATAGCACCGGTCTCCGTCACCTTCGCGTTGGCTCTCCCTCGCTGGATCCAGTAGTGGTGCCCCGGAGAGAAGGGAGGGCTTGCGTGGCTACTTCACCGCTCCCTTACCCTCGGCTCCCGCTGCGAGAGCGCACCCCTACCTCATTGGGGAGAGGCACCATCAAGTCTGGACACCTTTGCTTCGCGCCGCCAGAGACACCGTGGTTCATCAAATGGAGCTCCACGGGAGAGGAGAGGAGGCACGATGGGCAGTGCGAGGAGGGAAGATGGAGCTCCACACAGTAAAGGAGAAAGTGGGGGTGCCGATTGAGTGAGGGAAAGAGAAGGAGCATGTACAAGGAGGGAGGCAAAGGGAGGGGAGGGGAGGGGAGCGGCCGCACTCGTCTACCAGCTCCGAAGAGGAGAGGAGAAGGAGGGAGGACGCCGACAGACGGGGCGAGAAGGGAGAGAGTGGGGAGGGGGGGGGGGGGCTAGTGGCGTGGGTGGGGGTGGATGGGTTATTAAAATAATTATGAAAGTGGATCTTGTTGCTGAGTAGGGAGGTACAACGGATGATGGGTGTGAAAAAACTAGATATATATGAGAAAAACTGGGTATCATGCTATCCCTTTCCCGTCAGTTTTTCCAGGAAAAGCCGCTGCAGCGGCGTCCTTCAAACCGGACGGGATTTTCCCGTCTCCTCCCGTCTCCTCTAGATCTTGAGGACTCCAGGCGCACACAAAAGGATGATGTGGCGCGGGCGCACACACCAACAGTTCGTCTGTCGAGAGCTGGAAGGGAGAGAAGAAGAGCAGCGGCGCGGGCGCGTCCTTGCCACCACCACTAGGGAGCAGGGCCATAACCATGAGCACGTCATCGCTGCTGCCACCGCTAGAGCTTCATGGACGCCTCCACGCGCGGACTGGGCGTACACCTGGCGGAGACGGGTCTCCTCGGTCTCGTGCACCACGCGGGCCTGGAGCTCGGCCTCGGTTTCGACCATTGTGGAGCGGCTCGCGACGTAGAGGAGGCAACAACAACGTGCAGGTGGTGGGGACGCAAAGGGTCACGCGCGTGGACGACGAAGAGGGCCGGCGAGTAGGAAAACTCAGCGACGCAAGGAAGAGGGCCGGAGAGTGGGCACTCAGCGACGGCCGGCACGCAGCAACGGCCGATATCAGCGACGGCGACGCCGTGGCAAAGACTGGCGACAGTGGCTGCTAGGGTTGAGTGGAAGGGAGAGGCCGTGGGAACGAACCATCTCTTGATACTATGTTATTAGGGAATGATTGATTGCATTACTCAATAACCAGTGTTTACATATAAAGGCAACGTGGGGAGCACAACAGGCCCACATGCCAGATTACATTCCAACACTGCCATGGCCAGTGACCTAGCGTCGCTAGGACGTCCTTGACCACCACTGTGAGACAACCATCGCGGGTGCCGCCACTGCAGAACTTCGTGGTGTCGCCAAGTGTGGCCGGCGGGAGCTACAGTGGGTGGATGAGAATTTACAGGCTCTACGACACCTTCTTCAAACAGCCTAAACCGTTTACTAAAATGGTTTATAAACTGTGAGTTGCAACCAAAATATTGATAAGTTTGGGAGAAAACACTTACGGTTTGCAATGGATTGGGAAGAACTCTGAAATGGTTGGCTTGGTTCGGTTTATTAACTGTGCTGGTGATCAAATGGAGTCGTGGGTTTGGCTTGGGTTCCAGCCCATTACCAGGGTGATGGCCATATCAAGTATCCATGTCATATGGTTAATTGATAAGTATCGCGTATTATATCCCGCTTTCTGCTACTACTCTCTCCATTTTAAATTATAAGTCACTTGACTTTTTTTTGTCAAAAAGTCAATTCTACATACAATTTGAAATGAAGGAAGTACTTTCCAATTATGTTTTTTCTTTTGCCACAACATGCAAGATGTAAACAACTACTTGTCCTACCTTCCCATTGCACTGTACTCTACCTAAAATTTGAAATATAGTAAGAAATCTCATTTCTATATTTTTCATTTGGCCTCCTATAATTCTTCCCCATGCAAAGTACGTATTTGTTCGATAACATCCAACGCGCGGGGTACTCGCCGTAAGATAAGATGCCCAAGCCCCTCGGCCCTGGGCTTAGTGCTGATTAATTAAACCGAGTACGTTTCCTTGAGTGTCGACGACTACGCCATGTCCGTTGTAATTTTGACTTGGCAGACTAGTATATCGGTCATGCCGTTGGTATTGGAGTGAGCATGAGAGGCATGCAGTCAACCAATGCTAGAGTTATCAATAAAATAAAATAAAAATAAACCAATGCTAGTCTTAGCAGCAGCTAACAGTGCAAATTTGCAAACACAATGATACTAATTTTATTTGTGTCCGAAAAAATGATACTGAGTCATTCCGGTCTCTAAACATAATTAACATCCATAGCTAGACAATTAATTAATACAGGTTTCTCAAAAGGCTTCACTGAGTCATGCAGTATGCGACTTGGCAGAAGTACCCATCATCATTCATCATAATACAAATAAAGGATAAAAAGTTTGATAATTGCAAATCACAACAGTAAACTTCCATCAAATATGGCATCATGGCGACAATATCCATTTCTGTATGTTTCAACATACAACTTCATGAATCAAGAAGTCCCTCCTAGCCCAGACCCTGTGGTCCCGTATGATATGCCTGCAAAAAAATAGACATAATCCTTCATTTTTTTGTCGTAAATTAAAGATTAAAAGTATCACTTAGGAGGACTGTGTCTGTGCAGTGACAGAGGCACATAGTGGCATGCATAGATACATACTTTCTTGTTGCTAACTCTTGTTGTAGAAGGGGAGGATTGTGTAGGCAGTTTGAATGATCCCAGTAATCAGTAGGATTACAGCAACCAATAAAGAGAGGAATACCCATGGACTCCTCAGGTATGTATGGGGAAACAAGGACTGAGTCAGGGGGGCTTGAGCCCCCCCCCCCCAGTGTTGCATTCATCGTTGTGCGCATCGTCGAGCCTGCTGAAGGGACTCATGAGTGCTCCACTATCAAGGCTATTGATCTGATGCGCCAAATCCTCGTCACTGCTCAGCAAGTGCTTTATTACCCCTTTAGACCTCAGCAACTCAACATCTCTGCCGATATTAACTACATTGTCCATAAAGGATATGTATGACAACACCTCATGCCCAGTGCATGGATATAACTTTTCAAAGGCTAACAAATTGAGTATCCGCTTCTCAGTGTCATAATGGGCACTGAATACTGACAAGCTAATAATATCGTTTCCGAAGCTGATGTCACAGATGAATTGAGTTTTGCTCACCTTGAAATGGATCCCGTCATCACTAAGCTCGGCAGCAGATGGCATTGTTATAAATGATGGCGCAAAACAACGAGAACTAAAGAGATCAAACCGCAAGGAAACACGGGATTTAACATGGAAACCCCCCTCAACACGAGAGGGAAAAACCATAGGCGCCAGCCAGCAAGAATTTCACTATGATCGGAGTCCCGTTGCAAATGCCAACGGCGGCGGCTTACAAGAAGTAGAATGAACCAATCTCCAATGGAAAACTGTAATAGGGTTATATGACCCATACCATACCGCGCGCGAGGGGTGGGGCGTGTTGCCCCCCCCCCCCCCCCCCCCCGCGCGCACCCCCAGCCGCTACGCTCCGTCAGAAGTTGGCCTTTATCTTGTGCGCATAAATTTGGATCATCATTTAACAGGCATGGTATTATCCCATCCTTTACCAACATAGTGGAGTTCTGAGCCACACATACCCTGATGTAACAAGTCCAATGGATGTCGGCCCAAGCTATAGATATCCAAATCAACGCAATTCGAGAAACCTAGAAAAATCAGCACCATTTTTTTTGACATCTGCAGCACTCTGTAGTCATGATAAACACAGAGTTTAAGACCAAACGATTGAACTCCTTTGCATAGTTAGCAAGACATTTATTAAGCTAAGGTATTAATCTCTTCTTATAGCTCATGAAATAAATTTATTATTACTAATTAGAGATCGTTTTAGAGTTTTCTAGCAGTTCTTACAAAACATGAACATACAAGAATCCTTATTTTAAAAAAACAAGTTAATTGGTTAGTAATTGTTGTAGCATCAAAATTATGTACACGGGCAATTATGAAAATCAATTCAAACCCTTACCTGCTCTTGCCATTATAAATATTAGGTGAAAGAACCACCTAATTACGTATTTTAATTACTCAGGCATCCAATTATTAATAATGCAACCTTTCCTAGCTAAATCTAAGTACATCATAATTACAACATTTCCTTTTGTGATTTTTGATGGAAAAATAAACTCATAAGTATCATCAAAATGAGCACTATGTCATCATCATAATTGACCTAAGATCACTCTAAATCAACATATTTGTTATTCACCCCGGTACTTCTTATTTTCTCAACAGACATGTAACATGCTATAAGTATCTCCGCCTAGATGAGAATTACCAAGTAGTACTACTGCATGTATTTAAATATACTTACCGGGGTCGTGTCTGTAAGGAATCGGATGCTCGTTAGCCTAAGAGGAGGAGGGGGGTGAATTAGGCAACTTAAAAACCTAACCTATGGCTTCACTATTTTGCACAAAGGTAAACTAGAACATACTATCTAGATGTGCAATTAGGGTTGTTCTAGTGTGAAACTCCCATCCCAAAACAAGGTTTGCAACCTTTAGCCAATCCTAGCATGATACTACTCTAGGAAAGTAAAAGCAAGCAAAGATTGCAATAGAGTAAATGTGGAAACGTAAAGGGGATGAGAGGAAGTAAACTCTTGACACGTGATTTATCCCGTGGTATCGATAGGCACTAAGCCACCCCTAGTCCACGTTGTTGAAGCACTCACACAAGAGTATTGCTTCCCGGTCACCAAGTCTCTCCCAAGAGCACCACTTGACTCACCACAAAGGCTAGGCACTTAGGCACTTGCCAAGCTCCCTTGGTCACCTTGATGCCGCCTCCACTAAGGAGCTTCTCCACTAAGGAAGGGGGTCTCCACGTCCCCCGCACAAAGTGTCCTCGCCGCTCCACACCAAGCCGGAGGGTCGATGACGATTGCCGGTGAGTCACTTAGGCCCCAAGGCTTCTGGCGAACCTTGCACAACTTGATTCACTCAAGAATCACCTCACAAGGTTGGCACAACCTTGCACTCACTTAGCTCTAAGCTAAGCCTAGCACTAAGCACATGCAAGTCTAAGGATGAGCAATTAAGCACTTGGATGGATTGGAT
This sequence comes from Cenchrus americanus, assembly GCA_947561735.1. Taxonomy (NCBI): domain Eukaryota; kingdom Viridiplantae; phylum Streptophyta; class Magnoliopsida; order Poales; family Poaceae; genus Cenchrus; species Cenchrus americanus. The sequence goes on from OX387240.1 coordinate 144,092,307, forward strand.
ATGATCTTCAATGTGTCTTGAACTCCTCTGCACTTCCACACAATCCAGCAACCTCAAATGAGTGAGTGGAGGGGGTGTAAATAGCCCAAGGCATCAAACTAGCCATTGGCTAAATGCTACTGAAAAAGGTAGCGTCGGATGAACCGATGCTAAGCTTTTCCAGGGCGTCGGTTCATCTGGTGCCCCTCCCATGTCACATAGCCGTTGAGATTCTCTGACACAACTGCTCTGACGCTATGCACCGACGGTGCGTCGAATCATCCGGTGCTGAAGACCCCGCGTCCAAGTCGCCTCTGTTAGCTTTCACGCGACCGTCGGACAGACCGACGCTACCCCTTGACCAAGGCGTCAGATCATCCGGTGCTGAAGGCTTCGTCTTGGCGCGTCTTTGTCTTGATTCAAACTGAGCATCGGATAGACCGACGGTGTCCACACTCAGACCGTCGGATCATCCGGTGCTACTATCTTCGCTGCTCTTCCTCTACAACTCGTCCGACGCTACTAGAAAATGGACTGTCAGTTCATCCGACGGTGCCTAGGGTTTCACCAGTGTACCAACTCATCCGACGATTGCACTGACGCTTGTTGTATACGTACCGTCGGTTCATCCGACGGTGTCTTTTCTTTTCCTTTCTTGCTTGATTTTGACCCTTGATTTTCTCATTTTGGCATGTGGTTTTCTTGCATCCTTGGGTCCTAGAAGTGTCTACAAAGACATGCTAAAACAATATGATTAGTCCCAACGATCATGTTGTCATGAATCACCAAAATCAAACTCGAACTAATGGCATATGAGGCCATGTTCGCTACAGTGTCCCGCTCAACGGCTAGGATACTATGTAGGACAAGCAGCGGGAGTTGATTCTCCATGACGATAATGTTTGATCTGATTGCTTTATACATGGTGAGCCAGCCATGGTAACTGAACACAGGGCTGCTTGCTGGGTAATCGAAATAGTGCACTATTGACTCTAGTAAAAAGCACCCATCCAACACCATCATCTGGACAAACTCTTCTCTACCTTGAGTTCGCCATTTTCTATCGAGGTTGTGGTACTCATCAAGCAATTCATCAGCAACCTCTTGTATAGCCGCTACATACTCCACTAGTGGGCCATGGCGGGCCGGTTCTTGGTGGGATCGGGCGGCTCCCCGCGGTGGAGGCAATCGACGGCTTTAGGCGTGCAGTAACTGTGACGCGGCCCATGATGGCGCGGTGCCGTGGTTGCCGGCGACGGAAGTGGTTGTCTAAGGCGCATGGCGAGTGGTGATGGCGGTGGTCGAGCTTCTCAGATCTACAGGGGGTGGCGGTGGCTTGTTGTTGGGCGTCGGTCTCGGGTGACTACCTTGTTCGGACTAAGTGCTGGGGAAGGATTTGGTTGCCCGTGGTCGAGCCTGATGCGAGCTTGGCGGTTGCCTATGGCGGTTGGCGACCTCGGCCGACCTGGCACTCAAGTGTGGACATGTCTCGTGGCCTAATTGCAGCGGAGGTTTGCCGGTGGGCGGGGTAGTGTCGGTCAGTCGATGTCGGTGTACCTATGTGATGGGCATGGTGTTGCCACTCCCGTGTCGTTGGTCGTTGGTCGGTTGAGGGAGCCTAAGTGCTAGCCCTCGCGCTTCCGATGGTCACGACCGGTGTTGTGGTTTATCCTGTCCTTCGGCATCTGGTCGACATTGACGAAGCGTCGGGCGAAAGCCTTTCCGACTATGGTATCGGCGTCAACATCGGCGGCGTCTTCGGGCGTCGTGGCCCTCCTTGGAGGCGTTGTGTTGGGATGCTTCCTGCTTTGGTTTGTGTCTTCCAGGTGGAAACATTACTTCGATTCTTGACGGCGGCATCGACGTCATTTCCTTCTTGAGGGCGTCGCTTTGGAAGTCATGGGCCTTCGTCGCTTGCGGTTCTTTGACGTCATGGCGGTGGAAGATTGGTTGGAGTATTAGAAGCTTAGTCTTCTTTTTCTTTATCGTAGTGATTGTATTTTCTTATTTACTTTTTACCTCGGTGCGAGTTTTAGAGTCTAAGTGCTATGTTGTAATTGTGGCCGTATGTACCCACTTGTGGGTATAGAGGTCGGATTTATACTCACTGGTGGCTTCCCAAAGCACTTGACACGCTGCGAAACAGCCTCCTTCTTGTGACGCTCCATGGGCATCAAGTCATCCTCGCCATAGTGCAGCGGGCACATGGACAGCAGCTTTGGCCGATATGCCTCGGTGTTGCCGCGCTTGATCCGATTAGGAACACGGTAGATTGACAGTGGTTTCTTGCCAACCATCGACCAGCGGCTGTTGTCGAGTATCTCTTCCATCTCGACTATCCAACTGGAACAGCTGGCTTGCATGACTCTAATTGCCTCCCCCATGTTAATCTCCTCTTCCTCAAAAATCTCTGGCACATGGTGTTGTTGCTGCTCCTCCTCCTCCTCCTCTTGGTGCTGCTGATGCTCCTCCTTTTGGTGCTGCTGCTGCTGCTCGACATTCCCCAGTACGGGCGGCGGCTGCTGCTGCTGCTCGACTAACTCCAACACAAGTTGCTACTGCTGCTCCTCCTCCTCTTGGTGCTCCTGTTGCTGCTGCTCCTCTTGGTGGTGGTCGTGCTGCTGCTGCTCGACATTCACTAGTATGGCCTGCTGCTGCTGCTCGACTAACTCCGGCACAGGTTGTTGTTGCTGCTGCTGCTCAACATCCTCGGGGTGCTGCTCTCCCATCTGCACAAACTTACTGCCACTACGGGAAGACTTGGGTTTGCCGTGCGCTCAAAGGCTAAAAAAACACGACAAAGCCTTTGCCGTGCGTTTTTCATCGAGGCGCACGGCAAAAGGCACACGGTAGAATATTGCATGGTAAAGTCGCATTGTCGCGCCTTCTCTAACCATGCACGGTGAAAAATCTTTGCCGTGCATTTCTAACAGCGCACAACAAAGAAAAGGTAACAGAAGTTTGCGAGGTCAGGCACGTTCACGGCAGGAGGTTAGGTCTTATTTGCCGTGCGCCCAATTCGCACGCACGGCAAACATTTAAAAAACAAAAAAAAAAGCAGAGAGCCATCGCCGTCGGGCCCACCACCAAGCTACCGCCGCCGGGCTCATCACCAGGCCGCCGCCGCTGGGGTCACCACCAGGACATGCATCCACCCCCAACACAGCAACACCACATACCTCTACCACCAACACAGCAACACCACATGCCTCCACCGCCAACACAACAACACCAGGACATGCCGCGCCATCGGAGGAGGCGCCGGCTGTCGAGGGAGCCACCATCACACCGGCCGTCGAGGGAGCCACCACTGCGCCGGCCGTCGAGGGAGAAGAGCGTCGAGGGAGAAGAAGGGATGACGAGTGTCGTCACCATCCGCCATGAGGGAGAGCAAGGAAGGCTGACCCGCCACGATGCCATCGAGGGAGCCACGAGCGCCACCACGAGCACCTCGCCCCCACCCGCTGCCGGATCCAGGAGCGCCACCGGATCTCACCGTGGGTCCACGAGCGCCGCCGGATCCACGAGAGTCACCGGATCTCGCCGTGGGTCGATGAGCACTGCCGGATCTGCCGTCGCCGGAGATGAAGGCCGCCGCGCGCCATGGGGTGGAGGCCGCAGGGGAGGGGATGGCTAGAACCGGCATCCACGAGCCGGCCGCCGCCATGGAGGAGGAGCCGACCCCATTGGAAAGGGCTGGTCGCCGCACTGTGTGAGGGAGGGAGGACGGACGCCAGTGAGGGAGGGAGTGGGAGGACGGGCGCGCCACCTTCCACTGTCGCCGGCGCGGGGCGCGGATGGGGGAGGCGGCAAGGGCACAGGGGGGGCTGGGAGCCCACCTTGTTCGCCGTCGCTGGTTGCGGCGCAATAGGAGGGTGAGGGAGAGGGGGGCTAGGGTTAGAAGGGGGCGGTATATAAACATGCTGGGAGTTGGGCCGGTGGAAATGGGCCACGCTGAAATAATGGTCCGGGATGCATTCTTTGCCGTGCGTTTTGATAGGGGCACACGACAAAGATTTTTGTTTGCCGTGCGCCGCTTTGAAAACGCACGTCAAAGGTATTTTTTGTCGTGCGTTTTTAAAAAAACGCATGACAAACTAGTTTTCTACAATTTTATAAAATTTAGGAAAATTGTCAAATAAATTTAAAAATTGCTATAAATTTGATACAAACTAAGTTATGTTGTCTATTGCTTATAGAAACAAGATTTGATGTCAAAAGTCAATTTGAATGTCGCGTCACCTACGAATGTAACCATATCTTTGTAACTCTACGAAACGTCATCGGAGATATTTCGAGAAACAAATATCATACATAAAAAAATGTTCAAAACTCATTCATGAGATATCATGAGCTCTCGACGAATCTCATGATTTTCATGATTCGTGGATAAAATGATCGTGGAATTTCAAAGTTTCGTGATATACAATTAAAAACATTGCAACCGCATGTGGAATTTCATGATTCGTGAACAAAATGATCAAAGTTTCATCCAATTTCATGGATAAGGTTTTAAAATTAATTAAATTAGATGAATATCATTTTCCCACATACTTTACTTCATTCTTTATGCACTTGCAGTTCAAATTTGACTTATACCGGAAAAATTCTTTAAGTGACACGTAAGTGTTAAAAATAGTAAATTTATCGAGACATGTATAAAATTGTACTATAGAGTACAAAATAATGTTGTTGTAGTGGAGAAATAAAAATAAGGACGAAAATCAATTTTTTTTAAAATACTTTGTCGTGCGCCTTCTGAAAACGCACGGCAAACGTCTTGTCCTAGCGCACGGCAAAGATAACAAAAAAAAAGTTCTAACTTTAACGGTAGGACAAGGTGGTAACGCCCGGTGGTGGGAAAAAAAGTTTGTTGTGCGTCAATGCAAAAAACGCACGACAAAGTTTGTGTTTGTCGTGCGCCAGGAAAAAACGCACGGCAAAATTTGTGTTTGCTGTGCGCCAATGCAAAAACGCACGACAAACATTTTTTTGGCCGTGCGTTTTTTTCGCCGTGCATCTTTGAAAAACGCACGGCAAATCACCTCTTTGTCGTGCACCCGAAATAATGTGCACGACAAACATTCGGGCGCACGGCAAATATGGAGTTTCCCGTAGTGTGCAACAGTGGACAGCAGGAAAGCTACTACATGAGGAATTGCTAGAAAGTGGAAAACAGATGTGGCTAATTGAAGTGTCCAAATGATCCTAAGACGATGGTGTTAGCTATATATAAGACCAGTATTGGTTGATCAATAAGACAATAACATTTGAACATTGCTGAGAGAAACAATGAGTAATATTTGCTCACATCGATGGGGCATTGTATAACTATATGACATATTGTCTTTTTGATATTAGTTTTTATTAAAAAATGGTGAAAGAATTTTTCAGAACCTTATAGCTTTATGAGAAAACTAACACTTATCTAAAAACATTCTTCAGTACATCTAGTTCTTTCCAGTTATTAATATGACAAATCTTTTCCTAGCAAAAATAAAATCCATAGCAGGCAATTTGAAGAAAAATATGGTTCTTTTATGCAACATGTTCTCTAAAAGTCAACACATGAAACATTTGTTCAACACATGTACCATTGTACTGAACAAATAATAAGGCACATAATGTCTTGAACGCCTTCACAATAAACTACGATGCAGGAGTGGTAAGCAAGATATGAAGCTTAATCTACTGGCAACAACATTTAACACTGTTCAACTAAAATGTCACGTATCAAGTGAATGAACTTGTTGATAAGAACAAACAGACTAAATTCGTGTTGGCTCCCTTTTTTCAAATCAAATTAGGTATTGTCTGTGCGCCAGATCCTTTACAAAAACAAAAACTAAATACTTCATGATGATGCACAAATGCAATTTAGCTTACAGAATAACTGTGGCGTTCAACCTAGCATTCTTGGAGTCTTGAACAATGGACCTTAACCGTGGCCATTCTCACAACCTTGCATGTTTAGCTAGACGGTTCCTTCATTAGAATAAAGACAAAATCTGTTTAGAAAAGGGTCTGTCATTTAATTTTACATGCAATTCAATTGTAAAATGAAAGAAAAGATGTGATTCTCTTTAATACATTAGAGGCAATATGAGTCACTACATCAGGGAGGACCTGATCAGTGGAAAGGAGGAAATTAAAACTACTAATCAGAAATCAGAACTTGCTAGAAAGTGGAAAACAGATGTGGCTAATATCCATGTGTCCAAAACGTCCTAAGACCAGGATAGCTATGTAAGAACAGTATTGGTTGGCCAATAACATTTGAAAATTGCATACGGAAACTCCTATTTGTGGCATGATATAACATATCTGGTCCTTTTGATACTATTTTCTATGAAATAATTGTCCAATAACTTCTCACAAACATATAGCTGCAATGCTATTTGTGCAAATTAACTTTGATCTCAGAACATTCTTCGGTATATCTGGTTCTACTATTCTTCCAACAAAAACATTTATCAAGTTCTAAAATATCACATACCAACTGGATCAGTTTACTGATACTAAATCTTTGTAGGTGCCCTTTTTTTAAACTCAAATTTGGTGTTTTGTGCAAATATATCCTTCATAATGATGCACAAATACAAATTAGCTAGGCTACATAGTACCTAAGGCGTTCTGCCTATCTTGCTCAATCTCAGACAATGGAACTTAGCCAAGGCCGTTCCGAGACCTTGTTGGTTCCTTCACAAGAATAAAGACTAAATCGATTAACAAAGGGTATGTCACCTAATTTTCACATGCCATTTGATAGTAAAATTAAGCAAACTATTGGCTTCTCTTCAACATTAGAGGCAAACTGAGTTAATACATAAGCAAGGAGAAGATCATTGGACAGTAGGAAAACTGCTACCTTCGATATTGCTAGAAAGTGTGGAAAATATATGTGACCAATTCATGTTTCTAAAACATCCTAAGACCAGTATACTAGCCATATATATGACATGTAGTGGATATTTGATCAATAACATTTGAACATTGCATACATGACATTGAAGAAAAACAATGCACTCCTGTATGCGGCAGATTATAGCATGTGGTTCTTATTAGATTTTTTATGAGAAAATGGACACTTTCCAGAAATACATAGCTTTATGTGCAAGTTGGATCACAGAACATTAGGGCTTCATATTAGCTTCATAATGAACCTCTACACAATAGATGTAAGGAAGATATGAAATTTAGTATGCCGACAAAATATTTAAACAAGCTATTGCTGCCCATTTTTTTTTATAAGAACAAAGACTAAATCGCTGTTAGTGCCCTTTACCTATAAGCGCGCCAGGACGACCCCGGGGTTGGCCTCCACAACGCTTGTTACCTATGTGGACTTATGGTAACGGTCTTCTTAAACGCCCGTAACGGTTGTTGTTTGGCGCCCATTACCTATAAGCGCGCCAGGACGACCCCGGGGTTGGCCTCCACAACGCCCGTTACCAATGTGGACTTCTGGTAACGGGCTTCTTAAACGCCCGTTACATAAATTCTTTGTAACGGATGTTAAAAGAGTCCGTTACAAATGTTAAACCTATCGGTAACGGGCTTGTAAAGTCAGTTACTGATCAATTCCCTATCAGTAACGGGCTGCTTAAGTCTGTTACTGATCGCTTCCATATTGGTAACGGGCTGTAAAGTCCGTTACCGATAAGTTCGTACTGGAGACACATGCTTGTAGGATGCGTCTCCTTTGATTGGCACACAGGGTCGCCTTTTTTATCACATCGGAGACGCATGTTGTTATCTCGTCTGTGTGTCTGTGTCTTATCCTTTCGACACCACTCGCTCTCTCTCCGCAGAAGCTAGGCCACTCCTGTTCAGACAACAACACTCGCTCTCGCTCTCCTCAGAAGTTCACTCGCTCGATCTGTGTGCTCAGATGTCCCTGTCGGCCTGTCCCGTTCGCCGCCGCCAGCTGCGCGCGCTCTGAGGATTGCGCGATGGTGAAAGGGGCCAGAGCGGACGTCGACCGCGCCATCCTCTGCGCCTCCGATCCTCCTCCTCGGCCGCACTTGGCTCGTGTAGAAAGTCCTCATCAAGGTGGAAATTAATTGGCCCATTTTATTGAAATTCTTCAGCTGTCCTTTTGTGTGATGAATTATGCTCATTTGGTGTAAGGAATGCAGATGGTGTTTGCTGCTCGGGCTTGGATGTACAGACAACCCCAAGAAGATTGGGAGAATTTCTTGAGCGGGGTCAATGGTTTTCTAAATCAAGCAGAGGCGGATATGAGAAACCGTGGTGTTCAGGTAATGCTTTGCCCCTATATTGATTGTCTCAACCAAAAGAAATTCGCACAACGGGAAATCATTTTTCATCATTTGGTCACACGTGGTTTCACAAAACATTACACGTGTTGGAATAAACATGGTGAGGAAGGCCTTAATAAACTCGAAGCAGGCTACCTAAATGAAGGTGAAGTGCGACACCATGCTAACCATGATGAAGACCTTGATGACAGTGGACTTTTTGAGGAAATGAACCATTATTCCCATGAAATGTGTTGAGACCTGAGGATATCACTGATCAAGAAGTTATGGGCTTCGATGATGGTGAGGTGTTGCAACGTGTGCACAATGTTGATCAAATGTTGTGGGATATTGAGTTTCAATGAGTGTACACACATTCTGAATTAGCGAGGTTGAAGCAGTACTCTCGCCTTTCTGGTGATCTAAAACTTCTGCAGCTTAAGGCAGATCATGGTTGGAGCAACAAGAGTTTCAAACATCTATTGGATGTTCTTAGAGACATGCTACCTGAAGGAAACCAAATAGCTGGGTCTGTTTATGAGGCGAAGAAGATAATCTGTCCTCTGTGAATAGAGGTTGAAAAAATCCATGCATGCAAGAACAGTTGTGTATTGTTCCGTGGAGATTATGCAGACCTTGACAAGTGCACCAAGTGTGGCTATGATCAGTACAAGAGGAAAAAGTATGGTGGAGATGATAATAATGCTGATGACGAGAACGAGCCCGGCGAGATCAGAGGAAAGAAGAAGAAGGCTAACAGAGGGGCTCCTGTGAGGGTGGCATGGTATTTTTGCATCATTCCTCAGCTGAGAAGATGGTTCACAACATGAAAGGAGGCCGAACTCTTGCATTGGCATGACGAAGGCCGAAAGGAGCTTAATTATAAGAAAGATGGCAAGTTTAGGCACCCCGCAGATGCAGCGCAATGGGGTAACATTAATACCCACTTCCCATGGTTTGACGACGCAAGGAGCATATGGTTTGCTATGGGCACAGATGGCGTGAACTCATTCGGTAACCAGAGCTCAACACATAGCACCTGGCCTGTCGTGCTATAATTGTACAACCTTCCACCCTGGCTATGCAAGAAACAGAAATATATGATGCTGACAATATTGGTCTCCGGGCCAAAGCAACCTGGCGACAGTATTGATGTCTACTTAAGGCCACTAGTTGATGATTTGAAGATATTGTGGAAGCCTGGTGTGCCGGCGGTTTGGGATGAGTACAAGCATGAGGAGTTCACAATGCATGGCATGTTGTTTACCACCATCAACGACAACCCGGCTCAGCGCAACCTCTCTGGCAAGAGTAAAAGGAAAGGTGCAGCTTGCCCACACTGCTTGGAAGATACTTGCACAATATGGCTAAGACATTCAAAGAAACACATATTTATGGGGCACCGTCGTTTCCTCAGCAAGAAACATCCATACTGGGCCATGGATTGTCAGTTTAATGGGGAAAAGGAGAATCAAGAGGCGCTGTTGTATGTGATTGGAGATCTGGTCCACTTGAAAGTCAAGGACATCAAAACTATCGAGGAGTTACCCAAACTGACTGAAAAAACCCTTGGCAATAGAAAGAAACGAGATGGTGAAGAAGAAGAAGGAATGTGGAACAAGAAATCAATTCTATGAGAGCTAGAGTATTGGCCGATGTTGGATGTGTGTCATTCGATTGACAACATGCACGTCAAGCAGAATGTGTGTGAAGCTACTTGTGGAACATTGCTACAACAGAAGTCCAAAGGAAAAGATCATAAAAATGCAAGGGAGGATCTTAAAGAGCTGGGCATTAGGCCAGAGCTCTATGCAGAGGAAACGGAGACGTGGACGAACCTTCCCGTTGCTGCAACCACCTTGTCAAAGCCAGAGAGAAAAGAATTCTGTCAGTTTTTGCATGATTTGAAAGTACCTTCAGGCTACTCATCAAACTTCAAGAGGCTAGTGTCAGTGAAGGACATGAAAATGAATTTCAACTTGATGAAATCTCATGATTGCCATGTGTTGATTACAACTCTTCTTCCTATTGCACTTAGAGGTATCAAGACAGAACTGGTTCGCGACGCGGTCACGAGCTTGTGTTTATTCTTCAATGCAATAGAACAGAAGGTGATTGATGAGGAAAAACTATTAGACTTGGAGAGGAGGCATTTCGAGACCCTATGCCTGCTTGAAGCTACCTTCCCACCGTCATTCTTTGATCTCATGCTGCATCTAGCAGCACACCTCTCGAGGGAAATCTGGTTCCTTGGCCCATCTTACCTTCATCAGATGTTTCCATATGAGAGGTTCTATGGATTCCTGAAATCATTAGTACAAAACAGATTATTTCCAGAGGGCGCCATTATTCGTGGCTACGAGACCATCGAAGTAGTGGAGTGGGCCATGGGTTATATGGACCCACAAAACCCCACTCGTGTGCCTCGCTCACGGCATGAAGGTAGCCTTTCAGGTGTTGGGACCATGGGGAAAAGGTCAGTCACTCCGGATGCAGATGCCTTCGAAAAGGCTCATTTCACCGTGATACAACAGCAGCACCTAATGACACCATTTGCCAATGAGCACAAATGACAACTACGTGAAGACAACCCTAACCGTGGTAGGGCTTGGCTTGCAAAGATGCACATGCAAGGTTTCAGCAGGTGGCTCCGAGATTATGTCGAGACATGTAGCAATAATGCTGTAATTACCAACGAGATAAAGAATCTAGCATCAGGGCCATTGTTCACTGTTACAAGATACGAAGGAATGGATATCAATGGATACACGTTCTACACCATGACCCAAGATAAAAAGAGCGTCTATCAAAATAGTGGTGTTCGTGTACGGGCCGTCGTTGACGACAGTCATGACGATGATGATGACACGGAGACAGACACATATTATGGTCAAATAGAGGAGATATGGGAGCTTGATTATGTAGGAATGAAGGTAGCCTTGTTTCAGTGTAGATGGGTCACCAATGCGACGAGAGTTGTGAGCAAGGACAAATAAGGTTATGTTAGTGTTGATCTCCGGGTCTTTGGTTACAAAAATGAACCGTTTGTCTTTGCCAACGATGTTGAGCAAGTGTTCTATGTACCTGACCTTGCAAAGAAGAACTGGTCTGTGGTTATGCCTAGAAAAAAAGGATTGTGGGGATTGAAAATGTTGTTGAGGAGGAGGAATACAACCAGTTTGACGAAATTCCATCCTTTGACACTTCATACAAGCCCCAACTCTTTGGAACTAACAAAACACCGTACTTGTGAAGCGACCATAGTGAAAAAATCCATATACAGAAATCAAGGAAGAAAAAGCAAGCCTGATTTCTGCTAAATCCTTTTTGTAATGCCAGAGGATGTGTCTATTGGTGGAAATGGAATCCGTTTTGTAATATAAAGGATGCAATGTATTGGTGGAATTTCAATCCTTTTTGTAATATATGGGATGTGGTGGAATTTGAATCCTGCTTGTAATATATTATGCCAATGATACTATATATACTCTGTTTATATTCTGCTTCAGTTCAGTAACGGGCAAGAGACGAGGATTAACGAACCCACGTTGCCATTGCTACGGGCAAGAGACGAGGACTAACGAACCAATGTCGCCTTTGTCATGGGCAAGAGACGAGGACTAACGAACCAGCATCGCTTTTGTTATGGGGAAGAAGATATGCGAAATCACGAACAGATTACATCAAAAGAGACACGGGTTAGAGCATCTCCAAGAGTTTGCCAAATTTTACTTGGAAAATCTTGTGCCTTGCCAACTTCTAAAAAGATACGCCAAGTAAAAAAGAGTTCATCTCCAACAATCTAGCATAATTTCACTTGCCAAATCTAGATCAGGATTCCTGAGAGAAACAAGTTGATTTGCCAAACTATTGAGACAATCACAAGCTTTGCAAGTGAGTAGGTAAATCATACAAAAATTGAACTACACAGAGATAATCACAAACGAATGTCTCTTGAGATGCAAAATCACACACACACTGAAAGGAGCAAAGTACTTTTCGAAGGTGGATTTAAGGTCAGGATACCACCAACTCAAGATTAGGGAGAGCGACATCCCAAAGACCGCCTTTGTCACCCGTTACGGGCAGTATGAGTTCACAGTGATGTCCTTTGGACTCACCAACACGCCAGCGTATTTTATGAACCTCATGAATAAGGTGTTTATGGAAGAGCTAGACAAGTTTGTCGTAGTTTTCATTGACGACATACTTGTTTACTCCAAGAGTGTGGAGGAACATGAGCAGCATCTTCGGGTGGTACTAGGGAAACTGAGGGCACACAAGCTGTACACTAAGTTCAGCAAGTGTGAATTCTGGCTGGAGAAAATATCTTTCCTTGGGCATATTCTTACGGCAGAAGGGGTAGCAGTAGACCTTGGGAAATTCGAAACAGTCTCCAACTGGCGACAACCAACCAATGTGAGCGAGATCAAAAGCTTTCTTGGTTTAGCGGGATACTACCAGAGGTTTATTGAAGGATTTTCGAAGATTGCCCGACCCATGATAGAGTTTCTCAAGAAGAAGAAGAAGTTCAACTGGACTGATTCTTGTGAGAAAAGCTTTCAGGAGTTGAAAAGAAGGTTGACAACAGCCCTAGTGCTGACCTTGCCAGACATTCAATGGGATTTTGTCGTCTATTGCGATGCATCCCGGCAAGGGTTAGGATGTGTCCTTATGCAAGATGGGAAAGTAGTGGCGTATGCTTCCCGCCAACTCAAACCCCGCGAGCAGAACTATCCTACCCATGATTTGGAGTTTGCAGCCGTAGTGCATGACCTTAAAATTTGGAGACACTACCTATTGGGAATAAGTGCGAAATCTATACAAACCACAAGAGCTTAAAGTACATCTTCACCCAGCCTGACCTGAACCTAAGGCAAAGAAGGTGTCTAGAATTAGTTAAAGATTATAACCTAGAAATGCACTACCACCCAGGAAAAGCCAATGTAGTGGCGGATGCTTTAAGCAGAAAGTCTTACGAGAAAGCAGTGCCTAAGAGTGCCCAGTTGCAAGAGGAAATGGCACGACTCAACGTGCACATTATTCCCCAAGGCTACGACCGACAACTAAGATTTCAACCTACCTTGGAGGAAAAGATCAGGAAGGCTTAAGGGACTGATGAGAATTTGATGAAAATCCGCAAGCACACAAGAGAGAATAAGGCCCCAGACTTTAGAGTGGACGATCAAGGCACACTGTGGTATAAAGATAGGATATGCGTGCCTGAAGACGGAGATTTCCGACAGACCATCATGGATGAGGCACACAACTCGGCATATTCCATCCACCCGGGATCTACTAAGATGTATATGGATTTAAAGCAAAAGTATTGGTGGAATGGAATGAAAGCGGACATTGCCCGGTTCTTCGCCCACTGTGATACTTGTCAGAGGATTAAAGCGGAACACCAGAAACCCGCAGGACTGTTGCAGCCTTTACCCATCTCGGTGTGGAAATGGGATGAGATAGGCATGAACTTTGTAGTGGGTTTGCCCAAGACTCAAAAGGGACATGATTCCATATGGGTAATAGTGGACCGACTCACTAAAGTCGCTCACTTTTTACCCGTACGAACTACTTATGGTGGAGAGAAGTTGGCAAAGCTCTACATAGAGAACATAGTTAAGTTGCATGGAGTACCTAGTAGGATAGTCTCAGATAGAGGGACCCAGTTTACCTCTATATTTTGGAAAAGTTTGCATAAAGCCATGGGCATCAAGCTGGATTTCAGTTCGGCTTATCACCCACAGACAGATAGACAGACCGAGAGGGTGAACCAAATTATGGAAGACATGTTGAGAGCATGTGTCTTCACCTATGGCAAAGACTGGGAACAAAGTCTGCTGTATGCAGAGTTCTCTTACAACAACGGCTATCAGGCGAGCCTAGGAATGTCACCGTTTGAAGCCTTAAATGGGAGGAAATGTAGGACACCCTTGATGTGGTCAGAAGTAGGAGAACGTGCCCTGGTTGGGCCCGCACTTATAAAGGAAGCCTAAGAGCAAGTAGCCGAGATTCGAGAAAAGTTGAAGGCTACCCAATCCGACAAAAGAGCTTTGCTGACAAGAAGAGGCGAGAAGTAGTCTTCAATCCTGGAGACTTTGCTTTTCCAAGGTTTCCCCTATCCGGGGAACTCGAAGATTTCAAGTGCACGGGAAGTTGGCCCCTCGGTACATTGGACCGTACAAGGTGCTGAAGAGAGTTGGAGCAGTAGCGTACCGGTTGGAACTACCAGAGGAAATGTCAGATATACATCCGGTGTTTCATGTCTCCCAGTTACGAAGGTGTTTGAAAGTACTCGAAGAGAAGCGAGTGCCGGTAGAGACAATTGATTTACAGCCAGATCTTAGGTACCAGGAAGTGCCCGTCAAGATTTTGGACACAGTGGTCAAAAGGACAAGGACATCAGAAGTGCGAGTGTGCAGAGTCCAATGGAGCAGACACGGAGTAGAAGAAGCCACGTGGGAACGAGAGGACGCGTTGAGGAAAAAGTTTCCCCACCTATTCGGGAACTAGCCGAATCTTGAGGACGAGATTCATTTTAAGTGGGGTAGGTTTGTAACGCCCGCATTTTTAGCTCCTAATAAATCACTTGCTAAATCACACGTGTTTTCAAAAACTTTCCGCTGAGCTTGATAATCCCCTCGAAACCCCCGGTCATCTTTTTTCCTCTCTTGATAATCCCCGCGAATCCCGTCGGCCCCACCCGCCATCGCTCGGGCCACCGCCGCTCACCGTGTGCCGCCCCAACGCCGTTGTCGGCCACCTCGCCGGAAATCCCGGACTTGCCGCGGTCCCGCCGGCCGGCCCGCCACGCCATCACTGCCGTCCCGGAAATTATGCCAACATCCGAGAAACCCGGAAAACTCGCAAAAATCCTTTTCCCCCTCTCTCCTATTTTTTCTAGGATTTCTCCTAATTTTCTAAACTCTTTTCCTTGCATTTATTTTCCCTTTTTCTATTTTTTTTCCTTTTTCCTTTTCTTTTCTCCTTTCTCTTTTTCTTTCTTTTCCTTTCCTTCCTTTCTTTCTTTCTTTCCTTCCTTTCCCTCCTTCCTTTCTCATTCCTTCGGCCAACGCCCGACCCCGACTGCGCCTGGCCCTCCTCTACGCGCCCGGCTGTGCGCCTCCTGCAGCACGCCATGCCCGCCTCATGCCGCCGCCCACCGCGCCGGCCGTGACGTGGCCGCACCGCCGCGGCCGCATTCACTCCACCCGCCCCGAGCCGTCGCCTCCACCAAACAGCACCACCGCAACCCGCCGTCCGCTCCGCATCGCCGCTCGCCGCTGCCACAGCCAGCGCTCCCCTGCACGACGGGTCTCATCCAACAGCGCCACCACCAATTTGGCCGCGAATTCCACCGACCGAGTCCACGCCAAGAGCCTTCCCGAACCGCCTTCTCCACCATTGCCGGCCGCACGTGGTCCGCGTGCAAGGCGCCGGCCGGGTTACCGCCTTCCCCGCAGCTATAAAAGGGCCCCGCCGCGCTCTTCGCGTCGCCTGCACCACCATAGCCGAATCCCTCTCCCTCTTGAGCTTCCCAGCGCCGCCGCCCATAGCCTGCACCACCTCTCTCCGCCGCCACCGCCGATCCACCTTTGCACGCCATCACAGCCCAAGGTGGGTAGGGGAATCGATCCCTCTTGTCGCCCTCTTCATTTTACCCTGCATCCCGACCGCTGTCGTGGCCCGGCTCACCGGCAATTGCCACCGGCCGGCCGCCTCCGAGCCGCCTCCCCCCCCCCTCTCTGTTCTGAATCGAGGGGGAGGAAGGAGATGGCTGTTTGGCCGAAAACCCCCTGGACCTCCTTTTTTTTCCACCGAGCCCCTCCCCCCTCTATCCTCTCTCTCCTTTCTTTCAAATAAACCCTACCCCTTAAACTACACCACAAAACAACCCCTGCTCAATTACAAACAGGCCCTTAGGCCGTTCTATTTAGATCCCCATCCTATCTATATATTGTAATTAGTCCCTTGTCCTTTAAACCTAATTACTAATAAGTCCTTAACCTTATAGTTAGTCCTAAACACCCCCTTTTTAACCCATCATTTCGTGTGTGATTTTAATTCAAATCGTGCCCAAAATTCATCACACCCGTCCCGAGTACACCTCTACCGATCCATCGTCCAAGCCCCCCTAATTGACGTTTAAAATCCTCTATTCTTTTCTCGAGCTCAGCCGTGGATTTGGTGTGCTTGTATTGATTGCATGATTGTGTGTGCACTATAGCCGATGGAGTGAATGAAGGAGGGTACCACGAGCCGGAGCTTGGAGCCGAGTACTGCGAGCAGGAGCCCGAGATCCCGAACCCTGAGCAGGAACTCCCCGAGGACTTCGAAGACGGCAAGTTCAATCTCATCCTTTGATGCATGCTTTGGTCCTAGTTCTATAAACATAACCTTATACCTGTTTTATAAATTGCATATTGTTTTACTGAAAAAACCTGGTAGGATAGCCACCCTTGATTTCTATGATTGAACCTTGTTTGGCCAAAATGATTGCTTTAAAAATATGTGAGTGCTTTAAAAATGGGAATGTGATATTTTGGAAAATGAGTAAAGAACTGGGTAGACAGGATGGACGTGTGTGTCAGGAGTATGGGTGAGCTCGTACCTTTGTGGTTGAGCATGTTTGGAGATGTCCATCTTGTCGTTAAGGACCGGGTTGTGTGACATCTCACCTGGCCCAATTATCATACAACCACTCGACCGTTGTATGTGGCAATGGCTTAGCATAAATCTCACTAGTTAAACTACTTGCCATCAGGTGTGCGGGTAAGCAGCGGAAGACCAAGGACAAGGGGTACGACCTGTGTGAGGTACGCCCTGGTTATGTGAAATAACCCCTTGGTTGCTTTCGTGGTGGCTCGTAGGGTTAGCTAAGGTGGGTAATGGCTTTGATAGAATCTGCGCCGACACTAAGGTGCTCGTGTGGCGGTACCCTACTTGTGGGTAAAGATGTACAACCTCTGCAGAGTGTAAAACCTATTCGAATAGTCGTGTCCACGGTATTGGACGAGTCACGGTGTGGTCACAAAAATAGTGTTTGGGTTGGGATGTTTTCATGGCATGAGTTGTTTTCTGGTAAAGGGTGAGGCTGTGTGCCTGGGCTACTGCGGACGGGGAGTCCGGTAGTCCCTAATTGCTTTTCTCAAAACAATTGAGCTACTTGGGTTATAAAAATGGTTTGCGAAAAACTTTTCGAAAATGAACCCCTGCATGAGTAAATGTGTTTGCAAATAGGGTTAGATGGAAATATGCCATTATAATTTTCACGGTTTGGAAATATGCCATTGGTATCTCACGACGACGGTGGGTGCCACCACGATCATCGACATGTGGGTCGGGATGGCATATCTCCAATTTAGCGAATCATAATGGCATGGTTCAAATTATCCTTTGCAAATAAACCTTAACCTGATCCTTGATATATCCTGTGCATGATCTGCTTATAAGCCCCTCCGTGGGTGGGGTTGAACTTGTTGAGTACGTATGTACTCACCCTTGCTTAATTAACTATTTTTCAGAGGAGGATCCCGACTTCGTTCCCGAAGACGTCGAGTAGGTCGCTGCCCTACACCCAACCCGTGTCTGTGATTTTAGGGTCTCCACAGGGAGCTTCCATGACGTTGTACTCTGATGAGGCTTTAGAAGCCTTCACTATCATAGTTTGGTCACTAGTCTTTGTGTTGTTTCTCGTGGCAGTGGCGCTTCCATGCCCACAGCCTCGCCGTGATGTAAGAGAATGAACCACCTGTTGTAATAAATGTGTTACCAGCCTCCTGGGACTGGTATTTGTGTCACATTTATTCACCTCTGATGAGGGGACGCTTCACTCCCCCTCTTAGGCTAACGAGCATACGATTCCTTACAACATAGCCATTCCTTAGTGGGTGGTGAACTTCGGGAAACAAATCCTTGCTTCTTCGTGTGGTTTGAATCTCTAAGTTGTTTTTCTAGCATATTGCATTTGCTTCCGCTTCGATCTACTTGGGTGTGCTACTTGTGTGTGCAGGGCTCATTACCTTGCTTGTGATCATCTACAAAGGCCGCTCACCAAGTTTGGTTTTTGCTAGAAGTCGAGAGGTGCTTGAAGTTGTTTTTGGAGGTGCTCTGTGCTACACCGGTGTGACCGGTGAAGCGCACCGGTCTGACCGGTGTCACCTGTGAGTCCAGTGCTTGACCGGTCTGACCGGTCACCACCACCGGTCTGACCGGTGGAGCACTGTTAGCACAAGTGTTCGGGGAGAAAGAGTTTAATTTGGTCATCTCACCTATTCATCCCCCTCTAGGCGGCATCAAGGTCCTTTCAAATTCGCACCATGCCCGCCGCACGCACGCGACCAAGGCAGCTAGCAGCACCCTGACACCTCCGCAACACCTCCATCGGATGAGACCTGACGCAGTCGAGAACACCACCACGCCGCCTCCAACACGCGTCAGCCAGCCCCTGGCTCCGCCACCATGGCAGCGCCCCTCCAGCAAAGATGAAGAGAAGACGGGGAAGCTGCCGAGCACTGTGGCCAACCGAGGCTGGCCGTGGCCGGCACCGGCCTCCCACCGACGCCCGGAACGCCCGACCGCCCGCCGACACCACCGCGCCCACCGAGGCCGCCGACGCGGCCGGAGCCGACACCGACGCGCCCGTGGGCCGAAGCCACCCGGCCGCGGCCGGCCGGCCACGGAACCGTCGCCGCCCGAAGTTGAACCGAGCCGCCCCGCCGTTCACCTCCACCCCTCCACACGGCCACGGGCGCCCCCCACCGCGCGGGCCACCGCATCCGAGCAGGGGCGGCCCGGATCCGCAGCCACCCGCCGCCGCCGCTGTAGCGAACATGGCCGCCATAGCCATTTGTTCAAGTATAATTTTGGTGATTCATACACAACACAATCATGGGACTAACCAAAATGATTGAGCATGTCCTTGTAGGCATTCTAGGTTCCATGGATGCAACCGCACACAATGCAAAGCATGACAAAAGAAAAAATATGAAGCCGGGACAAAGAGAGGAATGAATTGGAATTGTCCCATGAATAAATATTCTTAGATCAATCAAATGGTGTGAAATGCTACAGAATCATGAAGATTACTCCACAAGCTTTCCATAGAGTCCAAGATCATCAAAATCGGAATCCGGAGTGAAAAGTTATGCCCAAATTAAGATGTGCTGAAAATAGGGCATAGGATGATCCGAGGGTCCCATTTTTGTGAGCACCGGATGATCTGGTGGTACTATTGGATGATTGCGTCAGTTCATCCTATGCTTTTTCGGGAAACATACAGAGAGGTATTCGCGCAGAAATGGCTAGCACCGGATGAACCGACGCTACAATCCGTTCACCGACACTCAAAAAATTCTCAAATGCTCAGGATTTTTTTCAGAATCTTGTAGAGAATTTCATAAGCTTTCCAACAAGTACAAGATCGCCCAAAACGGAGTTCGGAGCAGAGAGTTATGGCCAAAATACCGCAGGGCAGCGACGAGGGTGACAGGATGAACTTCTGGTACCGCCGGTGCAACTTCTGTAATCCGAAGCTCAAAAATTGGTCAAATACTCAGGATTTTTCCAGAAACTTGTGTATAATTTCATAAGCTTTCCAACGAGTATAAGCTCGTCGAAAATGGAGTTCGGAGCAAAGAGATAAGGGCAAAATACGGAAGGGCATACGACAAAGCACGAGATGATCCGACACTATATAAAATGACACCGTCGGTTCATCCGACGGTATATCTTAACTAGCCGTTAGAGCAACGGCTATATTGATGTGTTGGCCTATTTATACCCCTTCTACTCGCCCATTTGAGGTTGCTGGATTGTGTGGAAGTGCAGAGAAGTTAAAGACACCTGGAAGATCATATCCAATCCATCCAAGTGCTTAATTGCTCATCCTTAGACTTGCATATGCTTTGTGTATGTGCTTAGTGCTAGGCTTAGCTTAGAGCTGAGTGAGTGCAAGGTTGTGCCAACCTTGTGAGGTGATTCTTGAGTGAATCAAGCTGTACAAGGTTCGCCGAAAGCTTTGGGGCCTAAGTGCCTCACCGGCAATCTCATCGACCCTCCGGCTTGGTGTGGAGTGGCGAGGACATTTTGTGCGGGGGACGTGGAGACCCCCTTCCTTGGTGGAGAAGCTCCTTAGTGGAGACGGCATCAATGTGACCAAGGGAGCTTGGCAAGTGCCTAAGTGGCTAGCCTTTGTGGCGAGTCAAGTGGTGCTCTTGGGAGAGACTTGGTGACCGGGAAGCAATACTCTTGTGTGAGTGCTTCAACAACGTGGACTAGGGGTGGCTTAGTGCCTACCGATACCACGGGATAAATCGCGTGTCAAGAGTTTGCTTCCTCTCATCCCCTTTACGTTTCCATGTTTACTCTTTTGCAATCTTTGCTTGCCTTTACTTTCCTCGAGTAGTATCTTGCTAGGATTGGCTATAGGTTGCAAATCTTGTTTTGGGATGGGAGATTCACACTAGAACAACCCTAGTTGCACAGCTAGATAGTATGTTCTAGTTTATCTTTGTGTAAAAATAGTGAAGCCATAGGTTAAGTTTTTAGATTGCCTAATTCACCCTCTCCCCCTCTTAGGCTAACGAGCATCTGATTCCTTACAGCCACCGCCGGAGGGACCTCCGTCGCTAGTGTGGACCACCGAGCCCCGGACGACCGCGCCCGCCGCGGAGCCCGGTGGAAGGGGAAAAAGGCCGCGCCCACACCTTCATCGGGTCCTCGCGGCCATCCGGAACGGCCCTCGGGCGGCGGCGCGACTAGGAGAGGAGGTAGGAGGAGGGGCGGCGGCGCTAGGGTTTGGCGCCTGGTGTCGCCCGCGGCGCGGGATGACGCGAGGCGATGCGAGCGCCTTTTTCTTCGATCCTTTTTATCATACGGGTTTCATATCCATATTTTTTTTAAAAAAAGCATACAACCTGCTCTCAACTACTTCTTCCGCCCCATGAAATTACAATCTTAGTATTGGAAAAATCCCAGTACAGACTGTATCACGTAGAAAGATTGTTGAAAAAATAATTCAATAATACATCCTTGAAGTATGAAGAAATAAAAAGTGTAAAAAGGCACTATGCATAAAAAATTGTAAGGGATTGCCATGATCCAAAATTGTAAATCGAATGTCATCTATAAGCAACTACAGAGAACTAGGATTGACACTTGATTCTTGCACGCTGTCCACTTGAGAATGATGCCACCTCACAAGGGTACCTGAAATCTAAATTTCCATACCAACGATGGCAATTCTTTTAAGCGAAAATAGCAGTCAGCTCTTAATGCTAAATTCAGTAAGGGTGCATTTGGTAGAGCTATGGCTGCGACTGTGGCAGCTCCAGCTGTGGCGGTGCCGGTGGAGCAGATTCTCGGGTGAATCTGAAACTGTTTTAGAAAAACGTTTGACAAAACAGCTTCTCCTGACTGTGTAAGTTGGTGAAATGCCCATAATACTCTTCCTTTTCTTTTTTCTTTTCCCTTTTCTTTTTTCTCTTCACTTTTTATTTTTCGTTTTTGTTTTCCTATTCAACTTTTTTCCTTTTATTTCCTTTTCTTCCATCCTTATCTACTCTCCACCTTATCCTTCCGCCAACACTCACTAGTCACCACCACCTCGGCATCGCATCGCCCGATGGTCGGCCCTCCTCCGCTCGCGCCGACCGGCTCCCTCCGCGCCGCCGCCGCCGGCCCTCCTCCGCGCCCACCGACCGGCCTCCTCCGCGCCCGCCCGCCGTCGGCTCCACCGCCCCAGCTCCCCCGTCGGTGGGCTCTGGTCGCGCTGCCTGGCTCCTCCGTCTCGCCCGCAGTGCGCCGTGGGCCCCTCCCCCAAGGGCAAACGGCGGAAAAGGCATGGCGGAGCTGCAGAGGGAGCGGGCGGAGCGGCAATTTTCTGCTCCCTCACGCGGGTTTAGCTCCAGTCAGCCCATTTTCCGGGCGGTTCTATGCGGGAGCAGTTTTTTTTGACGCGTTTGGTAGAGCTCCTCCAAAAACAGCTTCTCCCAGAGCTCTACCAAACGGACCCTTTGCCCGGATTCTAATAGGAGTAAATTTAGGTAATCTGAGAACACATCTTTCTTTTTGCTTATTTAATCTTTTGTAGTCGGAGTGAACATAGAAACAGAGGCTACACATTTGGGGGAGACCTGGTTGTTAACTTCAGTGTGCTTTCAAATAATCCTCCGCTTGAATGTGGAGTCATTTACCTGTATGTCATTATAAAAAGATGACCTGACAATCTTAACATGCAAATCAACAGACATTGAAAGTTTGATGAACATGCGGCTCCGAGTGGCATCTTAACATGCGTCCAGCTGTGGTGCCAACCTGCAATCATAAACTGCTCAAGTATTGAGGGGAATCAGACGATGAGGTATAATCATGTAGAATTGATCCTGATAGGTATAAACAACGACCTGTTGGATTATGTTCTTCAGTTTGTTCTAATTCTTATTACCTGATACTGTTTCCCACACATATCTCAGACACACCAAAAAAAAATCATTTCAGATGGGGACGTACACACAATCTGCACACCAGATAACAAATAGATGACAAAAAGGTGACCGTACAGACAGAACAACACTTCATTCTCTCTTGTATAGATCTCAGAAAGAAACACAGAAGAAAAGAATCACACAGAAATCTGGTACTCTATTAATCACATCCTAATCACAAGTAAATTGACAAATATACTGCACTAACACAGAAGAATGGCATTGAGACCTATTAGCTGATGAGATCTGACAGAACTGAACAATAACAATTTCATTGACTTGGCATCAGCTCAGACAAACCAAACACTCAACTTCAGACTAAAGAAGACACTATTGTGCCCTTATATATATATATATATATATATATATATATATATATATATATATATATATATATATGAGAGAGAGAGAGAGAGAGAGAGAGAGAGAGAGAGACACACACACACACACACATATATATATATATACACGGTAGCGCTAATCTACACCCTAGGTGTAGAATCCTATTCTACACCCAACGATGATTACCGACCAAACTGCGTAGACCGGTGAGCATGGTTCGGTAATCCCGGGACTTAGTTCGTAATTGTTAATCGGTTTGGCCGCAATTACCGCCGGGTGTAGAATTTTACTCTACACCCATGGTGTAGATTAGCACGTGTGTATATGTGTGTGTGTGTATATATATATACTGTATATATATTATGCACCTGGGTGCATTCTCTATAGCGAATGCACCCAGGCTCAACTAGCCGAACCAACCAGGCTTCATTAACCGGTGGCGGGGGCGCGCGCGGGCCTGGTGGGTGGCGCGGAACCGCCGTCATAACCGCACCCCACGACCGCTAAAAAAAACCGCACCCACGACCTCCTTCGTTAACCACCCACGTCTGGCCCGCTTATTACAAACTCCTCCCCGTCACTCTCATTCAATTCCCTCGACCCGTTACCACTCTCTCCACTTTCTCGTCTTCTCCGCTTCAGCTCTCTCCGGCGAAGAGAGGCGTAGTGGTTTTCTCGTCGGTTTTGAAGCGGAGCGATCGCATTCGTGAAGCTTAGTGCTCGTCGGGATTCCGAGCGGCGAATCACCCCTCTCCACTGTGCCGCGTTCCCGTCGCCTTCCTCTTTCTCTCTCCGCGCGGGGGGGGGGGGGGGGGCGAAACCCACGGGGGCGACTGTGGTGAGGCGGGAGAGACCCCAGTGCCGTTTCCCCACTGCGTTCACGAAACACATCTTCATAGCTATTTTGCTCACAGGTATGCCGCCCGACCTCTCGCCCCTTTCATTTTTTTCCGTTAGGGTATTTGTGTGGCTGCGTGATTATTCATGTTTCGGCGGATTTTTGTTTTTCGAGAGCCCCGGGTGGGTGAATGAGGGTGTGAATGATTTTTGTTATTCATTCAGATGATATTGCTGCTACTTTTTTTCGTTAGGGTTTTTACTGACTATTTTTTTGTGTTTTCCATTCATTGGATATTTCATATTCGATCAGACGCGGCTAGGTGTAAAATCGCATGCGCTCCCGTCGTGTTATTTTTTTACTTTTTTCAGTTAGGGGGGGTTGATTGATTCATTGTTAGCAACCGTTGCATCACAGAAGTTGCAATCGACCTATTACTGAGTTTGCAACCGGTCAATTACACTAGAAACATTTGTTGTAGGTGCTGTAGCTTTCTGTCACATTTTTGTTTGCAATCTGTTAATTGCAGGAGTTGCAACTATAATCACAGCAGAAGTTTGTAATCGTCTTAGCACGCATGGCTTTGATTGATTTCATTGTTAGCAACCGCTGTATTACAGAAGTTGCAATCTCCCTATTTCTGGAGTTGCAACCTGTTAAGCAGACATAGCAATACTGTTTTTGTATGTGTTGTAGCTTTTTTTTGTAACCGGTTAATTGTTGTAGTTGCAACCATAATCACAGCAGAAGTTGTAATTGTCGTATTAGACAGGATTTTTTTACGTATTTTTTTGTGTAGCAGTTTGATATTGTGAGAACTGTATCCTATTTTCTTTATAGGGTGCAAGTATTTGCATTTTTACAGGAGTTGCAATTTTGTCTAGTATTAAACCTTTTTTATTAGCATTAGCAGTTTTTTTTGTGTTACTGGTTTTATAGGAGTTGCAATTGCCTTATCATAGAAGTTGCAAACTGTTCATTTTTTATTTTTGATGATTGTTTATGTTCATATATTTTTTATTTCAGTTGTTATACTTTTTACAATGGAGCAAGGCGGTCAGCAAGGTGAACAACAAGGTGGTCAAAATACTCGATCTTCTCCTCGGTTGTCTGAGAAGAGGAAGGCTGATGAATTACAAAGGCTCCGTGAGAGGCGGAAAAGGCTCAGGTTGCCAACACCGCCGCTGGCTAGCACTGCTGAAGAGCAAGAAGATGGAGAACAGCATGATGAAGATTTTGCCCCAGACGGTGAAGGCTCGGACACGATGACGGCGATGATGCCGCTCGACCGCCGTTGGCGATGGTGACAAGGGCAAATCCAAGCCACAATCCATGCGATGCTCCCCTGCGAGTTTTATCAAGCTTATCAATGCTTTACCAAACGATCTTAAGGGTCATGTAGTCACAAAAGGTTTTGGGGGTCTTCTGAATTTCAAGCCCAATTACCTTAAGAGGGATGTTAGCAGCTGGCTGATGCGGAAGTTCAATCCAGAGACAATGAAGCTTGAGATTGGTGGCGGCAAAGAGATCAATGTCAGCCATCACGCTGTGTGGTGTGCCATGCAGATTCCAAATGCTGGAGGTGACCCGCTCCCAATGTCTGATGCAGATGCCCGTGCCGAGCGTGATCGGCTTGGCTTGGCGCATTGTTGGTCCTTCTTACAACTCGAGGAAGGGCATTACCGTGAAACACATAACCGCCGGATCGAAGAACCGTTCATTGATTGGGGAGCTTGGTCTAAGAGCTTTTTTCATGGCCGCTTTCCGGTGTTTGCCGTTCTCAAACACCGACACCAAGATCGTGCTCGATGATGTGAGATACACCCAGGATATTCGGAACATTGGCACTAGGAATTGGTGCAAGGCAATTGTTGACGAGCTCGGCGTTGTTCGCTCGATTATACAAGCCGGGATTATGCTCGAAAGGCATCAATGCACCCATCGGCGGATGCACCATCTTTCTAGTGGTAAGCTCAAGTCGACATTCATCTTTTCCGTTCTTTTTTGTTTCATTGCTTTTTTTTTGCAATCGTTTACATACTGTTGTTGCAATCATATATTTTTTTCACTGTTTTCAATCTGGCATTGCACCTTTTTGCAATCACACACTCGTTCAGTTTCTTTTTTGTCCCTTTGCAGTCACAGAAATAAACCAGCAGTTTTTTGCAATCACACACTTTATTTTTTTTTGCAATCACTTGCTACCCAGGTTTGCAATCATATTCCAAATAACCAAGTCAGGTTTTCTTTTTTTGCAACCACACATAATTATTGTTTGCAATCACACACAAAACATAGTTGCAATCACACACTGGTTCAGTTTCTTTTTGTCCCTTTTGCAGTCACAGAAATAAACTAGCAGCTTTTGTAATCACACACTTTTAGTTTTTGCAATCACTTGCTACCCAGGCTTGCAATCATATTCCAATAACCAAGTAGCTTTGCATGCACATATACAAAGTCAGGTTTTCTTTCTTTTTTGCAATCACACATAACTACTGGTTGCAATCACGCATGCCAAATAGCTGCAATCACACACTGGTTCAGTTTTTTCTTTTTGTCCCTTTTGCAGTCACAGAAATAAACCAGCAGTTTTTGTAATGACACACTTTAGTCTTTTGCAATCACTTACTACCCAGGTTTGCAATCATATTCCAAACAACCAAGTAGCTTTTCAACCACAGACAAATTCAGGGTTCTTTTTTTGCAACCACACATAACTACTGGTTGCAATCTGTCACGCCAAATAGTTGCAATCACACAGTGGTTCAATTCTTTTTTCTTTTTTGCAGTCACAGAAATAAACCAGTAGTTTTTGCAATCACACACTTTTTAGTTTTTGCAATCACACACTTTAAATAGTTTTTGCAATCACACACAGTTTTTTGCTTCATCACTGTTTTTTTTGCAGATGTTATACGTCGACAACTTGCAGCACGGATTCCAGACAAGCCCTTTTTGCATCCCCCGGTGCTCCTTCCTGGCCTCGAAGATGATTCAAGCTATACTCAACCAGGACCGCAGGGGGGATGTCGCTGGCGACAATGTTGAGTTTGGACATCTCAGGGTTTGTTTTCTTTTGCAATCACACTTTCTTTTCTTTTTTCTTTTTTTTTGCAAATGTCACCACTGTTTTTTTACTCCAACTTTTTGTTTTTTGCGGTACTGAAAAGTATCACGGACACATGCT
Source organism: Cenchrus americanus (assembly GCA_947561735.1). NCBI lineage: Eukaryota > Viridiplantae > Streptophyta > Magnoliopsida > Poales > Poaceae > Cenchrus > Cenchrus americanus. The sequence goes on from OX387240.1 coordinate 144,119,406, forward strand.
ACGACGCTCCCGTGGGGTCTTTGACAAGATCGCCCATCCCCGCATTTGGCCCCCGCCCAAGATGCGGATGATGAGGGGCTCACTGAAGCAGGTGCTGCCCAACCTGCAGCAGGACCTCGCGTCCCATCGGCAGCCGCTACATTTGTTGCTGGGGCTAGCGCATCCACCGCTGCAGCAGGGGCTCCTGGGCCTAGCACCTTCCATGATCCTGACGGTCATGGGCCCCACAGCAGTTCCCCTCCTGTTTTCTACGAGTACCCAAGTTTGCGCACTGCGTTTAGCCAGCGCCTTTCTGATTTAGTTGGAAGGAGCAGGAAGGAAGACGCACTGGCTATCTTGAAGGAGTTTGACAAAAGCACTAAACGTGCACAGGAGTATGCAAGGAAGGCTTCTGAGTATGCAACAAGGTCACGTGATCTCATGGCGTCAGCTCATCAGGAGTGCGTTAGCAGCATCAACAAGCTTCTTGCGGATGCTGCAGCTGCCAAGCAAGCTTCCAAGGGTCGCAGGAGGAAGGCTGCGAATGTCACACAACCATCAACTGGTATGTTCTTTTTTCTTATATATATTTTTTTCATAATCATGTTGCTACCACATGTAAGCAGAAGATGCAATCAGACACACAACCTTTTTGCAAACATACATCTCACATCACCTTTTTTTTGTTTCAATCAGATGTAAATGCAGCTTATTTTACATGTAATCACTACTTTTTTTGCAATCATGCACACCCAAGGTTGCAAACACACTAATATAGCATTTTTTGCAATCACACTTTTATTTCTGTGTTTAACAACAGCACCAGCAACAGAATCAAGTATGGAAGACATTCCTGGGGCGTACACGGATGATGGTGTTTTCGACGCTCCCAGCCCAATTGAAATGGAGGTATATGAAGGCGGCGCGCACGATGAAAACCCCCGCACGGGGTGATGTTGATAGCGTAAACGTTGAGCAAACACCACCCCACGGTCATGACGGTGAACATGGTAGTTTCGATAGAAGTAAGAATATATATTTTTTATATTTTAGTCTAAAGGATCCGTATTTTATTTTTATTTACTCACCATCTTCCTCTTCTCTTTATTTTTGCAGCCCCCCACATCTTTCGGCAACATTTCAAATGTTGATGTAATTCTTGGACTTTTTGATTCGCCTCCTCGCGCCGGGGACAACGCGAGACGAGCCCCCGCGTGAGCCAAGACACACCGTTGCAAAGAGGAGTGCTTCCTCAATATCTCCCTCTCCCTACCGGTTTGATGTAAGCTCTTTTTTTTACACCCGGTGTTGCAATCCCCTCTCGGGGTTTAATGTAGTCACACCGCATGGAAAGTTGCAATTAGTTACTCAATCTAGCAATCATAAGCATTTTTCACTTCGTTTTTCTTTTTTGCAATTTTTGATTTGTTTGTTTTTTCCTCAATCCTATTATCTTGACCTCGCAGCTAGCAGCATCGGCAGGCATCGGCATCGGCGGACAGCGGGTTTGTAACCCACACACCACCAGCATTGCAATTGTGTTGTACTTACGGTTGCAATCCTTTTTGTCTTTTTTATTTTATTTCTTTTTGTTTTTTTACCGGCTAAACCACAACTATTCACTCTTTTTTTTTTCGCCCCATAACACGAGTTCACTAGAACTTATGCAAGGAGGACCGACGGGGGAGGAGAGGAGGCGTAAACTCAAAGATGCTAAGGCCGAGAAGAATATTGCGAGAGGAGGCAAGAAGAAAGGTTGAAGAAGTGGAAGCCTCGAAGAGAGAGTCCGAAGCCGAGGAAGCCAAGAAGAATGCGAAGACGAACAGAGGAGAAAGGTCGAGGCCGAGAAAAAGACGTTGGAAGACGAGAGGACGTTGAAAAGCGCAGCAGGTTTGTAACCCACACACTACCAACAATGCGGTTGCTTGCACTTATATTTGCAATTATAACTTTTTTTTCGCGACATATTACACACTCGACCAAGTAGCTGAAGCTAAGCGGGAAGGCCGCCGATGAGGAAGCTTCAAAGAGGGCGGCTGCAAGCGGGGACAGCAAGGAGGTTTGTAACCCACACACCACCAACATTGCGTTTGCTTGCACTTTATAGTTGCAATTATAACTCTTTTTTGTAACCATACACCGGTCTAGGCTTTTTTTTGCAATCACAACTCACCCTGCTCGTTGCAATTACACATTACTCGGACTTGCAATCATAAATAACCAAATAACCAAGTTTCTTCAACCACACATAATACACTCATGGCGTAACCACAAATAACTTCTGGTTGCAATCACGTACGTAAAAACGGGTTGCAAACACACACTGTTATGGCAAATTTTTTTGTAATGACACGCACAAAAATAGTTTGCAAACACTGTACATGCTTTTCGTTTTTTTATTCACATGTTCTTTTACGTTGTTGCAATTACAGAACAAGCCATGCCGAGCAAGAGTGCTGAACCTGAAAAAGCACAAAAAGGCAAGCAAGCTTCAACTGAAGATCATCAGAGCCAGAGTGATGATTTCGTGATGAGCAAAAAAGATGCAGCTGATGAAATCCGGAGGAAGAAGGCCGAGGCTGATAACAAGAGAAATCTTGGTGCTACCAAGAAGCTTGAGTCAAAGAAAAAGGCTGGAGCTGACAAGAAGGCTGAAGAGAAGGAGAAGAAGATCATAGCAGAAATCCCGAGGAAAAAGGGGGGGACGCGAACATTGGTGCTTTACGAAGGAGCCTTCCGCATCAAAGATAAACAAGCGGTGGAGATGCAACTCGTCAAAGGCATATGCTAAGAAGCGTACCGATTATGAGAAAAAGTTAGATTTTCTCCGCCGGGAAGCAAACGCTGTGTTGGTGGTATCGTGGAGGCACCTTTGCAGGGCAGCATCCCCTTCATCACCGACGATGTCGAGGTTTCCTCCGAGTCCCGAGGATGATATTGCTAATTTGACTCCACCGATCCGTCTTTCACAAGACGAAGTGTCGTCCGAAGGTCTCGTCGATTACGTTGCAAGGTTCGAGGCTGATTTTCAAGCGCCTAGGTGACAGAGTGATGAGGAGGGATGCCGGGTGAGTTCGCATCTCCGTTCCGGATTAATCGCAAGCGCCCCGACATACTCGTTTCCAAGGGCTCGGTTTATCCGAGGCGGGAAGATCATATCCGAACCCGAGCTTCAACGATATGTTTCTTTTTTCTTTGTCGTGTAGTTTTCATGTTGCAATTGTTTTCATATTGGCATTGCAACCGTTACACTCCCGACTTTGCAATTTGTACACTATTTTGCAATCACACATTCAACACTTTTTTTGCATACCCACTCACACAGCAATTTTGCAATCATATGTTGTCAAATCTAGTTGCAATTGTTTTCTAACTGGCATTGCAACTCTTACACTCCCAGTTTTGCAATTTGTACATTTTTTTTTGCAATCACACATTCAACACTTTTTTGCAACCACTCACACAGACCAATTTGCAATCACATGTTGTCAAACCTAATTGCAATTGTTTCATACTGGCATTGCAACTGTTACACCTGCAGTTTTGCAATTTGCACACTTTTTTTGCAATCACACATTCAGCAGTTTTTTTGCAACCACTCACACATACCAATTTCACATGTTGTCAAACCTAGTTGCAATGCACAGGAGTTGCAATCACAGTTAACAAGCTGGTTTTGCAACCATACACTGTGTTTTTTGGAAGTATCACACAGAGGCGTTGCAACCACATTGATTTCATTTTGGAATTTTTTGGTGCAGGAGGACTTTATTAGAGTTTGGCATTATTGCTGAATTTACTAGACAACAACTCATTGACAGTTTCTCAAACGACAAACTGGGAGAGTCTTCCTTGATCGATTTCATTGTGCATTGCATGTGGCATGATGACATTGTGCACAAGCTTGATTCGTTCAGGTACAGGGTGTTTCTCACGACTGGTTTCTATGTAAGCCTTTTTGTTTTTTCAACTGTCCATTTTTTAATACAATACAGACCTTGTTGAAACAACAACATTTTTTGTTGTGACTGATCTAGTTTCTTTTAATGGGCCTTTTTGCCCCCCCCGTGTGTGCGTTTAATATTAAGGGTTCCGAGCGCGGTCCTCAATGAGGATAAATCCGACACGGAGAAGATTTCAAAGTCGTCCGGAACCACCCGATGACCGAGTGCATAAACTACGATCCGTCAAGAGCAAAACGGTTGTGCGACATCTTTTTTTCTCAAATACGGATGTTTTTCTTGTAACATTTTTTCAAAGTTGCAATTGAAAAATTATAATCCGCAACCCTTTTTTCATTAATATTTTTTTGAGTAATTGCAATCATAAATGAAGTTGCAATCACACATCAACACTAGATGTAATCAATACACTAATCATTTTTTTGTCCCCCCGCACTCTTGTTTTTTTGCACCGGATCTTTGTCCCTATCCATGATGCGAGACATTACTTTGTGTATTGTTTCAACTTCATGCATAATCGCATTGATGTGTTCCGGACTCGAACGACTACTTCATGAAATGCACGGATCCCGTAGAACGTCACAAGCATGTGTTTGCAAAAATTCCAATCACGGATGCAGCTTTCCCCGTGAAGGTGTCCAACTTTAAGCCGCCCGAGTTAGTGGGTGGAGGAAGCCTTTCATTGAAGTCCCCAAGCAAGATCGGCCCCAATGATTGCTCGTATTTTGTCCGGAAGTACATGGAGTACTATGACGGGAACAAGCCGACGGAGAAAATCAACCCGTAATGCGTGATGTGAACCGATCCATTTTTTACATCTTTTCTCTTTTTTTTTCTATGTTTTTTTCTCGTATGTGCATTTTTTACCGTACGTCGAAATAGCTATATTTTTTTAATGTGCGTTTTTTATCTTTCTTTGCGGTGCTGCAACCGGCGGTCATTCTTTATCGATGTGAGATGCTGCACTATCGGATCTTCCACCCCCTCAACCGGGCCGATCTCCCCGCAATGCTCGGACAAGTACGGAATCGGGGGACGCCGTCTTGATCTCGAAGATGACAAGGTCTCACGTGGACTTTTAGGATCCTTGGGATAAAAAACATGTTATATCCGTGTGTGTTTATCCGCATTTGTACGCGACATGTTATGCGTGGGCAGTACGAAAATACTATATCATGTGATGTGGCAACTTTTACGTCCTTTTTTGTTGTTTGAATTTGTGAATTGGAACTCTGGCAATGTATTTTTGTGCACCTTCTTTTTTTATTCGGCATGAAGTGTTTTTTGCAATCCCACCTTTAACTGTTTTGCAACCACACTGCGATAAAATTGCAATCACTCACATGTGTTGTTTCTGCAACTGTGTTTTTTTTTGCAATCGCAGCACATCAGCGGTGAAGGATGTTTGCAATCACCTTGTATTTTCACCAAGTTGCAACCACATCAAGCAAATACCAAACTAGTCACATCAAGCTTTTTTTACCAGTTTTTTGCAATCGCAACCACATTGCTATAAGGGGTGCAATCACACTGAGACATGATTTGCAATCAACTACATTCTGGTTTGCAACTGTCTTTTCTTTTGCAATCGCAAAGACATCGGATCGTTGCAAACACACCGCAAAAGATGTTGCAATCACCAGTATTTTTGGACCAGGTTGCAACCTAGATTCAATCTTACGTTGTCGTGGCAAGGAGCTTTTTTTTTGTCGGTGTTTTTTTTACCCGTGTTTTTTTGAAACTCTTTTTTTTTTTGCAAAATCAACTGCTCTAAGGTTGCAATCACATTGCTATAAGGGTGCAAGCAATCACCCACATTCGGTTTCGCAACTCGTCATGTTTTGCAATTGCTACACATCACCGTTGCAACCACATGTAAAGAATGTTGCAATCTCTCGTATATACACCCAGGTTGCAACCACCAACCTAGTTGCACCCATGGAGGTGTCATGTTATGGAGCTTTTTTTTGTGATGGTTTTTTTTGCGGACGCATTTTTTTACTTGTGTGTTTTGCAACTTTTTTTTGTTGCAATCGCGAATCTCATGTTTTTTTTGCATTCGTTTTTTTTTAAAACACATATAACTCCTGGTTGCAATCACTAACGCAAATTAGTTGCAATTACACATTGGTTCAGCTTTTCTTTTTCTTTTTTTGCAGTCATAGAAATAAACCAGCAGATTTTGCAATGAGACACTTTAGTTTTTTGCAATCACTTACTACCCAGGTTTGCAATCATATTCCAAATAACAAAGTAGCTTTGCAAGCACACAGACAAAGTCAGGTTTCCATTTGCAACACACATAACTCCTGGTTGCAATCACGCTTGCCAAATAGTTGCAATCACACACTGGCTCAGTTATTTTTTTTCTTTTTTTCCAAACACACGTAAGCGGCAGTTGCGAACCTATGCTTGCAATGACACTACTATAAGGGCGCAAGCAATCACCTACATTCGGTTTTGCCAACCGTCATTTTTCGCAATTGCTACACATCGGATGTTGCAACCACATGTTAAGGATGTTGCAATCACCCGTATTTTTTCACAAGGTTGCAACCACATCAAGCAAACGCCAACCTAGTTGCAATCCGAGCACTTAATGGCATGGTGCTTTTTTTTGAACGTTTTTTTGCAATCGTGGCACATCGGTGGCCGCAACCACACCGTAACCTATTAAGCAATCAACCGTATTTTCATCCTCTGTCTTGCAACCACATCAAGCAAACATTAAACCTAGTTGCAATCCGACGCAGAGTCATGCGGTAGTTTTTTCATTTTTTTCTAAACGGAGGTTTTTGCAATCGACACATTCATTTTGGGGGGCCGCAAAAAACGGTGTTTTTCGGTATTTTTTGTAATCACGCGTTGCAATCCAGGATAGTTTTTGTTACCCGGCCCAGTTCTTTTTTTGCAAACCGGATGCTATTTTTTGGATAAATTATATTGGATTCATTCAGATTCATAGTCATCCCCGTAGTCAACATCGCGCGAGGTCGCTCTTCTCGATTCGAGCAATCGCGCCATGTGCTTGCGACCGTCGGAGAACTATACCGCACTCGCATTTTTGTGTTTCATCCCGCTTCCTCTCGCCCTTCCCCGATCCCCGTTTTGTCCGTTTTTTACTCTTGGGCGGCCTCTTTTTCTTTGAGCCCAACCCGCTTTTGCACCTCTTTTTTGGCTTTGTTTTCGCTCGCCTTGCTTTTCGTTTGGGTTTTCCCCAATCCTATTATCTTGACCACGGCGCCGACGCCGATGACGGCGGCATCGGCATCGGCGGCGAGCCAGGGGTTTGTAACCCACACACCACCAACATTGCGGTTGAGTTGTACTTACAGTTGCAATCCTTTTTGTCTTTTTTATTTTATTTGTTTTTGTTTTTTCCTGGCTAAACCACAACTATTCACTCTTTTTTTCTCTCCCGCCCCATAACACGGACTTCACTAGAACTTATGCAAGGAGGACCGACGGGGGGGGAGGAGAGGAGGCGAAACTCAAAGATGCCGAGGCCGAGAAGAATATTGCGAGAGGAGGCAAGAAGAAAGGGTGAAGAAGAGGAAGCCTCGAGAGAGAGAGTCCGAGCGGCGAGGAAGCCAAGAAGAATGTTGAAGACGAACGAGAGGAGAAAGGCCGAGGGCCGAGAAAAAGACGTTGGAAGACGAGAGGACGTTGAAAGGCAAGGACGAGTTTGTAACCCACACACTACCAACAATGCACGTTTGCTTGCACTTATATTTGCAATCATAACTTTTTTTACTGCGACATATTACACACACTCGGAGTAGAAGCGGCGTTGGCTCGGAAGGCCGCCGATGAGGAAGCTTCAAGAGAGGGGGGGAGGGAGCGGGGGGCAAGCAGCGGGGTTTGTAACCAACACACCACCAACATTGCGGTTTGCTTGCACTTTATTGTTGCAATTATAACTCTTTTTTTCCCACCGCCACATATGTTGCACTCGAGCGCGCGTAGCCGAGCTGCCGAGAAGGGAGGCATGCCGAAGAGGAAGCTTTGACGAGTGCAGGTGAGGCCGAGGAGGTTTGTTACCCACACACCACCAACATTGCAATTTTTTTGCTCTTATAGTTGCAATTATAACTCTTTTTTTTACCGCCACATATGATGCACTCGGTTAGAGGAAGCGAGCTGCTTGGTGCCGAGGAAGAGATTAAAAAGGCTGGGGAAGGATGCGAGGCAAGAGCAGGTTTGTAACCCACCCACCACCAACATTGCGGTTTGTTTGTATTTATATTTGCAATTATAACTTTTTTTTTACCGCCACATATGATGCCCTCAAGCATGGTGAAGTAGAAGCTAGGCGGAGCATTTTTGCGGTGCCGAGGAAGATAAGAAAAAAGCCATGCAACCGTGAAGAAGAGAAGAAAAAGCTTGCCCCGTTGCGTTAGTTTTGAAGACGGCTTCATCCGAACAAGCTGCGAAAGGAAAATCCAGTGATGAACAAGCAACAACGGGTTTTGTAACCATACACCGGTCTAGGCTTTTTTTTGCAATCACAACTCACCCCGCGCCGTTGCAATTACACATTACTCGGACTTGCAATCATAAATAACCAAATAACCAAGTTTCTTCAACCACACATAATACAGACATGGCGTAACCACAAATAACTTTCCGGTTGCAATCACATACGTAAAACAGCTTGCAAACACAAACCGTTATGGCAAATTTTTTTGTAATGACACGCACAAAAATAGTTTGCAAACACTGTACATGCTTTTCGTTTTTTTATTCACAGTTTTTACGTTGTTGCAATTACAGAACAAGCCATGCCGACCAAGAGTGCTGAACCTGAAAAAGCACAAAAAGGCAAGCAAGCTTCAACTGAAGATCATCGGGCCGGGGAGCGATGATTTCGTGATGAGCAAAAAAGATGCAGTCGATGAAATCCGGAGGAAGAAGGCCGAGGGCGAATAACAATAGAAATCTTGGTGCTACCAAGAAGCTTGAGTCAAAGAAAAAGGGCGGGAGCTGACAAGAAGGGGTGAAGAGAAGGAGAAGAAGATCATAGCGGAAATGCGCGGGAAAAAGGCGGAGCGGGGGCGAACATTGTCCTTCCTTTACGTGAGGGAGCCCTCCGCATCAAAGATAAACAAGCAGGTGGAGATGCAACTAGTTCAAAGGCATATGCTAAGAAGCGTACCGATTATGAGAAAAAGTTAGATTTTCTCCGCCGAGAAGCCAATGCTTCGTGTTGGAATTCGTGGAGGCACCTTTGCAGGCAGCATCCCCTTCATCAGCTGACGATGTCGAGTTTCCTCCGGAGTCCCAGGATGATATTGCTAATTTGACTCCACCGATCCGTCTTTCACAAGACGAAGTGTCTGAAGGTCTCGTCGATTACGGCAAGGTTCAGAGGCTGATTTTCAAGCGCCTAGGTGACAGAGTGATGAGGAGGCCTGCTGAGTTCGTATCTCCGTTCCAGATTAATCGCAAGCGCCCCGACATACCTTCGTTTCCAAGGTCTGTTTATCCGAGGCGAGAAGATCATATCCGAACTCCGAGCTTCAAACGGTATGTTTTTTTTTTTTCTCGTGTATTTTTCATGTTGCAATTGTTTTCATATCGGCATTGCAACCGTTACACTCCCGATTTTGCAATTTGTACACTATTTTGCAATCACACATTTTAGCACTTTTTTTTGTAACCACTCACACAACAATTTTGCAATCATATGTTGTCAAATCTAGTTGCAATTGTTTTCTAAGCGGCATTGCAACTCTTACACTCCCGGGTTTGCAATTTGTACATTTTTTTTGCAATCACACATTCGAAGACTTTTTTTGCAACCACTCACACGGGGCCAATTTGCAATCACATGTTGTCAAACCTAGTTGTAATTGTTTCATAGTGGCATTGCAAGCAGTTACACTCGCTTTTGCAATTTGCACACTTTTTTTGCAATCACACATTCAGCGAGTTTTTTTTTGCAACCACTCACACTGACCAATTTCACATGTTGTCAAACCTAGTTGCAATGCACGGGAGTTGCAATCACGGTTAACAAGCTGGTTTTGCAACCATACATACACCGTGTTTTTGGAAGTATCACACGGAGGCGTTGCAACCACATTGATTTCATTTTGGAATTTTTGGTGCAGGAGGACTTTATTGGAGTTTGGCATTCTTGCTGAATTTATTGGACAACAACTCATTGGCGGATTTCTCAAACGATAAGGCGGGAGAGTCTTCCTTGATCGATTTCGTGGTGCATTGCATGCGGGCATGATGACATTGTGCACAAGCTTGATTCGTTCGGGTACGGGGTGTTTCTCACGACCGGTTTCTATGTAAGCCTTTTTGTTTTTTCAACGTCCATTTTTTTTTAATACAATACAACGTTGTTGAAACAACAACATTTTTTGTTGTGATGATCTAGTTTTTTTTAATGGGCCTTTTTGCCCCCCCGTGGGCGTGCGTTTAATATTAAGGGTTGCGACGGATCCTCAATGAGGATAAATCCAAGACGAGAAGATTTCAAAGTCGTCCCGGAACCACCGATGACCGAGTGCATAAACTACGATCCGTCAAGAGCAAAGACTTGTGCGTACATCTTTTTTTCTCAAATACGTATGTGTTTTCTTGTAACATTTTTTCAAAGTTGCAATTGCAAAATTATAATCTGCAACCCTTTTTTCATTAATATTTTTTTGAGTAATTGCAATCATAAATGAAGTTGCAATCACACATCAACACTAGATGTAATCAATACACTAATCATTTTTTTGTCCCCTGCACTCTTGTTTTTTTGCACGGCATCTTTGTCCCTATCCATGATGCAGGACATTACTTTGTGTATTGTTTCAACTTCATGCATAATCGCATTGATGTGCTGGACTCGAACGACTACTTCATGAAATGCACGGATCCTGTAGAACGTCACAAGCATGTGTTTGCAAAAATTCCAATCATAGATGGCGGCTTTCCGGAAGGTGTCCAACTTTAATCCGCCCGCGAGTTAGTGGGTGGAGGAAGCCTTTCATTGAAGTCCCCAAGCAAAGCTGGGCCCCAATGATTGCCTATTTTTTTGTCCGGAAGTACATGGAGTACTATGACGGGGAACAAGCCGACGGAAAAAATCAACCCGGTAATGCGTGATGTGAGCGATCCATTTTTTACATCTTTTCTCTTTTTTTTCTATGTTTTCGTCCGTAATGTGCATTTTTTTACCGTACCTTCGTCGAAATAGCTATATTTTTTTAATGTGCGTTTTTATGCTCTGTCTTTGCGTTCAACGGCGTCATTTACGGATGTGAGATGCTGCACTATCAAATCTTCCACCCCCTCAACCGGGCCGATCTCCCCGTAAGCTGGCCGGACAAGTACGGAATCGGGGGACGCCGTCTTGATCTCGAAGATGACAGGGAGCGTCCCCGTGGACTTTTAGGATCCTTGGGATAAAAAACATGTTATATCTGTGTGTGTTTATCTGCATTTGTACGCGACATGTTATGCGTGGCAGTACGAAAATACTATATCATGTGATGTGGCAACTTTTACGTCCTTTTTTTGTTTGAATTTGTGAATTGGAACTCTGGCAATGTATTTTTGTGCACCTTCTTTTTTTATTCGGCATGGAGTGTTTTTTTTTGCAATCCCACATTTACCGTTTTGCAACCACACTGCGATAAAATTGCAATCACTCACATGTGTTGTTTCTGCAACGTGTGTTTTTTTGCAATCGCAAGACATCCAGCGGTCAAGGATGTTTGCAATCACCTTGTATTTTCACCAAGTTGCAACCACATCAAGCAAAGACCAAACTAGTCACACCAAGCTTTTTTACCAGTTTTTTGCAATCGCAATCACATTGCTATAAGGGGTGCAATCACACTGAGACATGATTTGCAATCAACTACATTCTGGTTTGCAACTGTCTTTTTCTTTTGCAATCGCAGCACATCAGTCGTTGCAAACACACTGCAAAAGATGTTGCAATCACCAATATTTTTGGACCAGGTTGCAACCTAGATTCAATCTTACAGTGTCGTGGCCGCGAGCTTTTTTTTTGAAACCGGTGTTTTTTTTACCCGTGTTTTTTTGAAACTTTTTTTTTGCAAAAATCACCGCTCTAAGGTTGCAATCACACTGCTATAAGGGTGCAAGCAATCACCCACATTTCCGTCGGTTTGCAACCTGTCATGTTTTGCAATTGCTACACATCACCGGTTGCAACCACATGTAAAGAATGTTGCAATCTCCCGTATATACACCAGGTTGCAACCACCAACCTAGTTGCAATCCCACGGTGTCATGTTATGGAGCTTTTTTTTTTATGAACCTGGTTTTTTTGCAGACGGATTTTTTTACCTGTGTGTTTTGCAACTGTTTTTTTGTTGCAATCGCAATCTCATGTTTTTTTTGTGCATCTGTTCTTTTTTTAAAACACACATAACTCCTGGTTGCAATCACTAACGCAAATTAGTTGCAATTACACATTGGTTCAGTTTTCTTTTTCTTTTTTTGCAGTCACAGAAATAAACCAGCAGATTTTGCAATGAGTCACTTTAGTTTTTTGCAATCACTTACTACCCAGGCTTGCAATCATATTCCAAACAACCAAGTAGCTTTGCAAGCACACAGACAAAGTCAGGTTTCCATTTGCAACACACATAACTCCTGGTTGCAATCACGCTTGCCAAATAGTTGCAATCACACACTGGCTCAATTATTTTTTTTCTTTTTTTCCAAACACACGTAAGCGGCAGTTGTGAACCTATGCTTTTGCAATGACACTGCTATAAGGGCGCAAGCAATCACCTACATTCTGGTTTTGCAACTGTCATTTTTTCGCAATTGCTACACATCAGATGTTGCAACCACATGTTAAGGATGTTGCAATCACCTGTATTTTTTCACAAGGTTGCAACCACATCAAGCAAACACCAACCTAGTTGCAATCTGACAGCTTCATGGCATGGTGCTTTTTTTTGAACTGTTTTTTTTTCAATCGTGGCACATCAGTGGCTGCAACCACACTGTAACCTATTAAGCAATCAACCGTATTTTCATCTGTCTTGCGACCACATCAAGCAAACATTAATCTAGTTGCAATCTGACAGAGTCATGCAGCAGTTTTTTCATTTTTTTCTAAACAGTTTTTTGCAATCAGACACATTCATTTTGGGGGGCTGCAAAAAACAGTGTTTTTCAGTATTTTTTGTAATCACAGTTGCAATCAGATAGTTTTTGTTACCCAGCAGTTCTTTTTTTGCAAACCAGATGCTATTTTTTGGATAAATTATATTGGATTCATTCAGATTCATAGTCATCCCTGTAGTCAACATCGCGCGAGGTCGCTCTTCTGATTCGAGCAATCGCGCCATGTGCTTGCGACTGCTGCAGAACTACACTGCACTCAGATTTTTGTGTTTCATCTCTTCACTCTGCCCTTCCCCGATCCCCGTTTTGTCCGTTTTTTACTCTTGGGCGGCCTCTTTTTCTTTGAGCCCAACCTTCGCCTTTTGCACCTCTTTTTTGGCTTTGTTTTCTGCTGCCTTGCTTCTGTTTGGGTTTTCCTCAATCCTATCATCTTCAGCCTCAGCAGCAGCATCAACAGCATCAGCATCAGCAGCAGCAGGTTTGTAACCCACACACCACCAACATTGCAGTTGGGTTGTACTTACAGTTGCAATCCTTTTTGTCTTTTTTATTTTATTTCTTTTTGTTTTTTTACTGGCTAAACCACAACTATTCACTCTTTTTTTCTGCCCCATAACACAGTTCACTAGAACTTATGCAAGGAGGACTGACAGGGAGGAGAGGAGGCAGAAACTCAAAGATGCTGAGGCTGAGAAGAATATTGCAGAGGAGGCAAGAAGAAAGGCTGAAGAAGAGGAAGCCTCGAAGAGAGAGTCTGAAGCCGAGGAAGCCAAGAAGAATGCTGAAGACGAACAGAGGAGAAAGGCTGAGGCTGAGAAAAAGACTTTGGAAGACGAGAGGACGTTGAAAGCAGCAGCAGGTTTGTAACCCAGACACTACCAACAATGCAGTTTGCTTGCACTTATATTTGCAATCATAACTTTTTTTTACTGCGACATATTACACACTCAGCAGCCGAAGCAGAAGCTAAGCAGAAGGCTGCCGATGAGGAAGCTTCAAAGAGGGCTGCAGCTGAGGCAGCAGCAGGTTTGTAACCCACACACCACCAACATTGCAGTTTGCTTGCACTTTATAGTTGCAATTATAACTCTTTTTTTTACTGCCACATATGTTTCACTCAGCAGCCGAAGCAGAAGCCCAGCAGAAGGCTGCCGAAGAGGAAGCTTCGAACAGAGCTGCAGCTGAGGCAGCAGCAGGTTTGTTACCCACACACCACCAACATTGCAATTTGTTTGCTCTTATAGTTGCAATTATAACTCTTTTTTTACTGCCACATATGATGCACTCAGCAGCTGAAGCAGAAGCCAAGCAGAAGGCTGCTGAGGAAGAGATTAAAAAGGCTGCAGCTGAGGCAGCAGCAGGTTTGTAACCCACCCACCACCAACATTGCAGTTTGTTTGTATTTATATTTGCAATTATAACTTTTTTTTGCCACATATGATGCCCTCAGCGGTGAAGTAGAAGCTAAGCGAAGGAGGCTGCGAGGAAGATAAGAAAAAAGCTACGGTCGAAGAAGAGAAGAAAAAGCTTGCTGTTGCGTTAGTTTTGAAGACGGCTTCATCTGAACAAGCTGCGAAAGGAAAATCTAGTGATGAACAAGCAACAACAGGTTTTGTAACCATACACTGGTCTAGGTTTTTTTTGCAATCACAACTCACCCTGCTGTTGCAATTACACATTACTCAGACTTGCAATCATAAATAACCAAATAACCAAGTTTCTTCAACCACACATAATACAGTCATGGCGTAACCACAAATAACTTCTGGTTGCAATCACGTACATAAAACAGTTGCAAACACACACTGTTATGGCAAATTTTTTTGTAATGACACGCACAAAAATAGTTTGCAAACACTGTACATGCTTTTCGTTTTTTTATTCACAGTTTTTACGTTGTTGCAATTACGGGAACAAGCCATGCCGAGCAAGAGTCTTGAACCCGAAAAGGCACAAAAAGGCAAGCAAGCTTCAACCGAAGATCATCGAGCCGAGCGATGATTTCGTGATGAGCAAAAAAGATGCAGTCGATGAAATCCGGAGGAAGAAGGCCGAGGCGATAACAATAGAAATCTTGGTGCTACCAAGAAGCTTGAGTCAAAGAAAAAGGTTGGAGCCGACAAGAAGGTCAAGAGAAGGAGAAGAAGATCATAGCGAGAAATCCCGAAAAAAGCCGGACGCAAACATTGTCTGCTTTACGGAAGGAGCCCTCCGCATCAAAGATAAACAAGCGGGTGGAGATGCAAGCTGTCAAAGGCATATGCTAAGAAGCAATCGATTATGAGAAAAAGTTAGATTTTCTCCGCTAGGAAGCCAATGCTGTGTTGGAATCTGTGGAGGCACCTTTGCAGGCAGCATCCCCTTCATCAGCTGACGATGTCGAGTTTCCTCCGGAGTCCCAGGATGATATTGCTAATTTGACTCCACCGATCCGTCTTTCACAAGACGAAGTGTCTGAAGGTCTCGTCGATTACGGCAAGGTTCAGAGGCTGATTTTCAAGCGCCTAGGTGACAGAGTGATGAGGAGGCCTGCTGAGTTCGTATCTCCGTTCCAGATTAATCGCAAGCGCCCCGACATACCTGTTTCCAAGGCTGTTTATCTGAGGCAGAAGATCATATCTGAACCTGAGCTTCAACAGTATGTTTCTTTTTTTACTGCGTATTTTTCATGTTGCAATTGTTTTCATACTGGCATTGCAACTGTTACACTCCCAGTTTTGCAATTTGTACACTATTTTGCAATCAGACATTCAGCACTTTTTTTGCAACCACTCACACAGCAATTTTGCAATCATATGTTGTCAAATCTAGTTGCAATTGTTTTCTAACTGGCATTGCAACTCTTACACTCCCAGTTTTGCAATTGGTACATTTTTTTGCAATCACACATTCAGCACTTTTTTTTGCAACCACTCACACAGACCAATTTGCAATCACATGTTGTCAAACCTAGTTGCAATTATTTCATACTGGCATTGCAACTGTTACACCTGCAGTTTTGCAATTTGCACACTTTTTTTGCAATCACACATTCAGCAGTTTTTTTGCAACCACTCACACATACCAATTTCACATGTTGTCAAACCTAGTTGCAATGCACAGGAGTTGCAATCACAGTTAACAAGCTGGTTTTGCAACCATACACTGTGTTTTTTGGAAGTATCACACAGAGGCGTTGCAACCACATTGATTTCATTTTGGAATTTTTTGGTGCTATAGGACTTTATTGGAGTTTGGCATTCTTGCTGAATTTACTGGACAACAACTCATTGACAGTTTCTCAAACGACAAGCTGGAAGAGTCTTCCTTGATCGATTTCGTGGTGCATTGCATGCGGCATGATGACATTGTGCACAAGCTTGATTCGTTTGGGTACAGGGTGTTTCTCACGACTGGTTTCTATGTAAGCCTTTTTGTTTTTTCAACTGTCCATTTTTTTAATACAATACAACAACCAGTTGAAACAACAACATTTTTTGTTGTGACTGATCTAGTTTTTTTTTAATGGGCCTTTTTGCCCCCCGTGTGCAGTTTAATATTAAGGGTTGCGACGCAGTCCTCAATGAGGATAAATCCGAGACAGAAGATTTCAAAGTCGTCTGGAACCACCTGATGACCGAGTGCATAAGCTACGATCTATCAAGAGCAAATCTGGTTAGCAGACATCTTTTTTTCTCAAATACAGTCTGTTTTTCTTGTAACATTTTTTTCAAAGTTGCAATTGCAAAATTATAATCTGCAACCCTTTTTTCATTAATATTTTTTGAGTAATTGCAATCATAAATGAAGTTGCAATCACACATCAACACTAGATGTAATCAATACACTAATCATTTTTTGTCCCCTGCACTCTTGTTTTTTTGCACCAGATCTTTGTCCCTATCCATGATACAGAACATTACTTTGTGTATTGTTTCAACTTCATGCATAATCGCATTGATGTGCTGGACTCGAACGACTACTTCATGAAATGCACGGATCCGTAGAACGTCACAAGCATGTGTTTGCAAAAATTCCAATCATAGATGCAGCTTTCCAGAAGGTGTCCAACTTCAAGCTGCCCAGAGTTAGTGGGTGGAGGAAGCCTTTCATTGAAGTCCCCAAGCAAGCTGGCCCCAATGATTGCCTGTTTTTTGTCTGGAAGTACATGGAGTACTATGACGGGAACAAGCTGACGGAGGAAATCAACCCGGTAATGCGTGATGTGAACTGATCCATTTTTTACATCTTTTCTCTTTTTTTTCTATGTTTTCTGTATGTGCATTTTTTACCGTACTGTCGAAATTGCTATATTTTTTTAATGTGTGTTTTTTATGCTGCTGCAGTTCAACGGCGTCATTTACGGATGTGAGATTCTGCACTATCAAATCTTCCACCCCCTCAACCGGGCCGATCTCCCCGCAATGCCGGACACGTACGGAATCGGGGGACGTCGTCTTGATCTCGAAGATGACAGCAGCCAGTCTGTGAACTTTTAGGATCCTTGGGATAAAAAAACATGTTATATCTGTGTGTGTTTATCTGCATTTGTACGCGACATGTTATGCGTGGCAGTACGAAAATACTATATCATGTGATGTGGCAACTTTTACGTCCTTTTTTTGTTTGAATTTGTGAATTGGAACTCTGGCAATGTATTTTTGTGCACCTTCTTTTTTTATTCGGCATGGAGTGTTTTTTTTTTGCAATCCCATCTTTACCTGTTTTGCAACCACACTGCGATAAAATTGCAATCACTCACATGTGTTGTTTCTGCAACTGTGTTTTTTTGCAATCGCAGCACATCAGCGGTCAAGGATGTTTGCAATCACCTTGTATTTTCACCAAGTTGCAACCACATCAAGCAAAGACCAAACTAGTCACACCAAGCATTTTTACCGAGTTTTTTGCAATCGCAATCACATTGCTATAAGGGGTGCAATCACACTTTGAGACATGATTTGCAATCAACTACATTCTGGTTTGCAACTGTCTTTTTCTTTTGCAATCGCAGCACATCAGTCGTTGCAAACACACTGCAAAAGATGTTGCAATCACCAATATTTTTGGACCAGGTTGCAACCTAGCTTCAATCTTACAGTGTCGTGGCACGGAGCTTTTTTTTGAAACTGGTGTTTTTTTTACCCGTGTTTTTTTGAAACTCTTTTTTTGCAAAATCACTGCTGTAAGGTTGCAATCACACTGCTATGAGGGTGCAAGCAATCACCCACATTGTGGTTTCGCAACTGTCATGTTTTGCAATTGATACACATCAGCTGTTACAACCACATGTAAAGAATGTGGCAATCTCCTGTATATACACCAGGTTGCAACCACCAACCTAGTTGCAATCTGACAGTGTCATGTTATGGAGCTTTTTTTTGAACTGTTTTTTTTGCAGACGCATTTTTTTACTTGTGTGTTTTGCAACTTTTTTTTGTTGCAATCGCAGTCTCATGTTTTTTTTGCATCTGTTCTTTTTTTAAAACACATATAACTCCTGGTTGCAATCACTAACGCAAATTAGTTGCAATTACACATTGGTTTAGTTTTCTTTTTCTTTTTTTGCAGTCACAGAAATAAACCAGCAGATTTTGCAATGAGACACTTTAGTTTTTTGCAATCACTTACTACCCAGGTTTGCAATCATATTCGAAACAACCAAGTAGCTTTGCAAGCAAACAGACAAAGGCAGGTTTCCATTTGCAACACACATAACTCCTGGTTGCAATCACGTTTGCCAAATAGTTGCAATCACACACTGGCTCAATTATTTTTTTTCTTTTTTTTTCCAAACACACGTAAGCGGCGGTTGCGAACCTATGCTTTTGCAATGACATCGCTATAAGGGCGCAAGCAATCACCTACATTCCGGTTTTGCAACTATCATTTTTTCGCAAGTGCTACACATCGGATGTTGCAACCACATGTTAAGGATGTTGCAATCACCTGTATTTTTTCACAAGGTTGCAACCACATCAAGCAAACACCAACCTAGTTGCAATCGACGACTTAATGGCATGGTGCTTTTTTTGAACTGTTTTTTTGCAATCGTGGCACATCAGTGGCTGCAACCACACTGTAACCTATTAAGCAATCAACCGTATTTCCATCGTCTTGCAACCACATCAAGCAAACATTAACCTAGTTGCAATGCGACGAGAGTCATGCGGTAGTTTTTTTCATTTTTTCTAAACAGTTTTTTGCAATCAGACACATTCATTTTGGGGGGCTGCAAAAAACAGTGTTTTTCAGTATTTTTTGTAATCACAGTTGCAATCAGATAGTTTTTGTTACCCAGCAGTTCTTTTTTTTGCAAACCAGATGCTATTTTTTGGATAAATTATATTGGATTCATTCAGATTCATAGTCATCCCTGTAGTCAACATCGCGCGAGGTCGCTCTTCTGATTCGAGCAATCGCGCCATGTGCTTGCGACTGCTGCAGAACTACACTGCACTCAGATTTTTGTGTTTCATCTGCTTCACTCTGCCCTTCCTGATCCCCGTTTTGTCCGTTTTTTACTCTTGGGCGGCCTCTTTTTCTTTGAGCCCAACCTTCAGCTTTTGCACCTCTTTTTTTGGCTTTGTTTTCTGCTGCCTTGCTTCGTTTGGGTTTTCCCCAATCCTATTATCTTCGACCTCAACGGCGGCATCGGCGGCATCGGCATCGGCGGCGGCGGGTTTGTAACCCACACACCACCAACATTGCGGTTGGGTTCGTACTTACGGTTGCAATCCTTTTTGTCTTTTTTATTTTATTTGTTTTTGTTTTTTATCGGCTAAACCACAACTATTCACTCTTTTTTTTCGCCCCATAACACGGTTCACTAGAACTTATGCAAGGAGGACCGACGGGGGAGGAGAGGAGGCAGAAACTCAAAGATGCCGAGGGCCGAGAAGAATATTGCGAGAGGAGGCAAGAAGAAAGGTCGAAGAAGAGGAAGCCTCGAAGAGAGAGTCCGAAGCCGAGGAAGCCAAGAAGAATGTTGAAGACGAACGAGAGGAGAAAGGCCGAGGGCCGAGAAAAAGACGTTGGAAGACGAGAGGACGTTGAAAGCAGCAGCAGGTTTGTAACCCACACACTACCAACAATGCAGTTTGCTTGCACTTATATTTGCAATCATAACTTTTTTTTTCGCGACATATTACACACTCGGCCGAAGCGAAGCTAAGCGAAGGCCGCCGATGAGGAAGCTTCAAAGAGGGCTGCGGTCGAGGCGCGAGCAGGTTTGTAACCCACACACCACCAACATTGCGGTTTGCTTGCACTTTATTGTTGCAATTATAACTCTTTTTTTCATCGCCACATATGTTGCACTCGGCGAAAGCGAAGCCAAGCGAGAAGGCCGCCGAAGAGGAAGCTTCGAACGTAGCCGCGGCCGAGGCACAGCAGGTTTATTACCCACACACCACCAACATTGCAATTTGTTTGCTCTTATAGTTGCAATTATAACTCTTTTTTTTTACTGCCACATATGATGCACTCGGTGTAGGCGAAGCCAAGCGGAAGGCTGTCGAGGAAGAGATTAAAAAGGCTGCTCGAGGCAACAGCGGGTTTGTAACCCACCCACCACCAACATTGCGGTTTGTTTGTATTTATATTTGCAATTATAACTTTTTTTGCCACATATGATGCCCTCGGCACTGAAGTAGAAGCTAAGCGGAAGGTCGCTCGAGGAAGATAAGAAAAAGGTGCGTTAACCGAAGAAGAGAAGAAAAAGCTTGCCGTTGCGTTAGTTTTGAAGACGGCTTCATCTCGAACAAGGCTGCGAAAAGAAAATCCGGTGATGAACAAGCAACAACGAGTTTTGTAACCATACACCGGTCTAGGCTTTTTTTGCAATCACAACTCACCCCTTCGTTGCAATTACACATTACTCGGACTTGCAATCATAAATAACCAAATAACCAAGTTTCTTCAACCACACATAATACGGTCATGGCGTAACCACAAATAACTTCGGTTGCAATCACATACGTAAAACGATTGCAAACACAAACCGTTATGGCAAATTTTTTGTAATGACACGCACAAAAATAGTTTGCAAACACCGTACATGCTTTTCGTTTTTTTATTCACGTTTTTACGTTGTTGCAATTACGAGAACAAGCCATGCCGAGCAAGAGTGCTTGAACCCGAAAAAGCACAAAAAGGCAAGCAAGCTTCAAGCGAAGATCATCGAGCCGGAGCGATGATTTCGTGATGAGCAAAAAAGATGCAGTCGATGAAATCCGGAGGAAGAAGGCCGAGGCGATAACAATAGAAATCTTGGTGCTACCAAGAAGCTTGAGTCAAAGAAAAAGGCTGGAGCTGACAAGAAGGCTGAAGAGAAGGAGAAGAAGATCATAGCAGAAATCCAGAAAAGGCTGGACGCGAACATTGCTGCTTTACAGAAGGAGCCTTCCGCATCAAAGATAAACAAGCAGGTGGAGATGCAACTGTCAAAGGCGTATGCTAAGAAGCGTACTGATTATGAGAAAAAGTTAGATTTTCTCCGCCAGGAAGCCAATGCTGTGTTGGAATCTGTGGAGGCACCTTTGCAGGCAGCATCCCCTTCATCAGCTGACGATGTCGAGTTTCCTCCGGAGTCCCAGGATGATATTGCTAATTTGACTCCACCGATCCGTCTTTCACAAGACGAAGTGTCTGAAGGTCTCGTCGATTACGGCAAGGTTCAGAGGCTGATTTTCAAGCGCCTAGGTGACAGAGTGATGAGGAGGCCTGCTGAGTTCGTATCTCCGTTCCAGATTAATCGCAAGCGCCCCGACATACCTGTTTCCAAGGCTGTTTATCTGAGGCAGAAGATCATATCTGAACCTGAGCTTCAACAAGTATGTTTCTTTTTCTTGTGTATTTTTCATGTTGCAATTGTTTTCATACTGGCATTGCAACTGTTACACTCCCAATTTGTACACTTTTTGCAATCACACATTCAGCACTTTTTTTTGCAACTACTCACACAGACCAATGTGCAATCACATGTTGTCAAATCTAGTTGCAATTGTTTTCTAACTGGCATTGCAACTCTTACACTCCCAGTTTTGCAATTTGTACATTTTTTTGCAATCACACATTCAGCACTTTTTTTGCAACCACTCACACAGACCAATTTGCAATCACATGTTGTCAAACCTAGTTGCAATTGTTTCATACTGGCATTGCAACTGTTACACCTGCAGTTTTGCAATTTGCACACTTTTTTTGCAATCACACATTCAGCAGTTTTTTTTGCAACCACTCACACAGACCAATTTCACATGTTGTCAAACCTAGTTGCAATGCACAGGAGTTACAATCACAGTTAACAAGCTGGTTTTGCAACCATACACTGTGTTTTTGGAAGTATCACACAGGGGCGTTGCAACCACATTGATTTCATTTTGGATTTTTTTGGTGCAGGAGGACTTTATTGGAGTTTGGCCTTCTTGCTGAATTTACTGGACAACAACTCATTGACAGTTTCTCAAACGATAAGTTGGGAGAGTCTTCCTTGATCGATTTCGTGGTGCATTGCATGTGGCATGATGACATTGTGCACAAGCTTGATTCGTTCGGGTACGGGGTGTTTCTCACGACCGGTTTCTATGTAAGCCTTTTTGTTTTTTCAATCGTCCATTTTTTTAATACAATACGACAACTTTGTTGAAACAACAACATTTTTTGTTGTGACCGATCTAGTTTTTTTTAATGGGCCTTTTTGCCCCCCCCGTGTGCGTTTAATATTAAGGGTTGCGACGCGAGTCCTCAATGAGGATAAATCCAAGACGAGAAGATTTCAAAGTCGTCCGGAACCACCGATGACCGAGTGCATAAACTACGATCCGTCAAGAGCAAAGCGGTTAGAGACATCTTTTTTTCTCAAATACGATCTGTTTTTCTTGTAACATTTTTTCAAAGTTGCAATTGCAAAATTATAATCCGCAACCCTTTTTTCATTAATATTTTTTTTAAGTAATTGCAATCATAAATGAAGTTGCAATCACACATCAACACTAGATGGAATCAATACACTAATCATTTTTGTCCCCTGCACTCTTGTTTTTTGCACCAGATCTTTGTCCCTATCCAAGATGCAGGACATTACTTTGTGTATTGTTTCAACTTCATGCATAATCGCATTGATGTGCTGGACTCGAACGACTACTTCATGAAATGCACGGATCCTGTAGAACGTCACAAGCATGTGTTTGCAAAAATTCCAATCATAGATGCAGCTTTCCAGAAGGTGTCCAACTTTAAGCTGCCCAGAGTTAGTGGGTGGAGGAAGCCTTTCATTGAAGTCCCCAAGCAAGCTGGCCCCAATGATTGCCTGTTTTTTGTCTGGAAGTACATGGAGTACTATGACGGGAACAAGCTGACGGAGGAAATCAACCGTAATGCGTGATGTGAACCGATCCATTTTTTACATCTTTTCTCTTTTTTTTTCTATGTTTTTCGTATGTGCATTTTTTACCGTCTTGTCGAAATAGCTATATTTTTTTAATGTGTGTTTTTTATCTTTCTGCGAGTTCAACGGCGTCATTTACGGATGTGAGATGCTGCACTATCAAATCTTCCACCCCCTCAACCGGGCCGATCTCCCCGCAATGCCGGACAAGTACGGGAATCGGGGGACGCCGTCTTGATCTCGAAGATGACAGCAGCCAGTCTGTGGACTTTTAGGATCCTTGGGATAAAAAAACATGTTATATCTGTGTGTGTTTATCTGCATTTGTACGCGACATGTTATGCGTGGCAGTACGAAAATACTATATCATGTGATGTGGCAACTTTTACGTCCTTTTTTTGTTTGAATTTGTGAATTGGAACTCTGGCAATGTATTTTTGTGCACCTTCTTTTTTTATTCGGCATGGAGTGTTTTTTTTTGCAATCCCACCTTTACCTGTTTTGCAACCACCTTGCGATAAAATTGCAATCACTCACATGTGTTGTTTCGCAACTGTGTTTTTTTTTGCAATCGCAGCACATCAGCGGTCAAGGATGTTTGCAATCACCTTGTATTTTCACCAAGTTGCAACCACATCAAGCAAAGACCAAACTAGTCACACCAAGCTTTTTTACCAGTTTTTTGCAATCGCAATCACATTGCTATAAGGGGTGCAATCACCTTTGAGACATGATTTGCAATCAACTACATTACGGTTTGCAATCTGTCTTTTTCTTTTGCAATCGCAGACACATCGATCGTTGCAAACACACCGCAAAGGATATTGCGGTCACCGGTATTTTTGGACCAGGTTGCAACCTAGATTCAATCTTACAGTGTCGTGGCACGGAGCTTTTTTTTGAAACTGGTGTTTTTTTTACCCGTGTTTTTTTGAAACTCTTTTTTTTGCAAAATCACTGCTCTAAGGTTGCAATCACACTGCTATAAGGGTGCAAGCAATCACCCACATTCTGGTTTCGCAACTGTCATGTTTTGCAATTGCTACACATCAGCTGTTGCAACCACATGTAAAGAATGTTGCAATCTCCTGTATATACACCAGGTTGCAACCACCAACCTAGTTGCAATCTGACAGTGTCATGTTATGGAGCTTTTTTTTGAACTAGTTTTTTTTGCAGACACATTTTTTTACTTGTGTGTTTTGCAACTGTTTTTTTGTTGCAATCGCAGTCTCATGTTTTTTTTGCATCTGTTCTTTTTTTAAAACACATATAACTCCTGGTTGCAATCACTAATGCAAATTAGTTGCAATTACACATTGGTTCAGTTTTCTTTTTCTTTTCTTGCAGTCACAGAAATAAACCAGCAGATTTTGCAATGAGACACTTTAGTTTTTTGCAATCACTTACTACGCAGGTTTGCAATCATATTCCAAGCAACCAAGTAGCTTTGCAAGCAAACGAGACAAAGTCGAGTTTCCATTTGCAACACACATAACTCCCGGTTGCAATCACGTTTGCCAAATAGTTGCAATCACACACCGGCTCGGTTATTTTTTTTCTTTTTTTTTCCAAACACACGTAAGCGGCGGTTGCGAACCTATGCTTTTGCAATGAGACTGCTATAAGGGCGCAAGAAATCACCTACATTCCGGTTTTGCAAGCTGTCATTTTTTCGCAATTTACGCACATCGGATGTTGCAACCACATGTTAAGGATGTTGCAATCACCTGTCTTTTTTCACAAGGTTGCAACCACATCAAGCAAACACCAACCTAGTTGCAATCTGACAGCTTCATGGCATGGTGCTTTTTTTTGGAACTGTTTTTTTGCAATCGTGGCACATCAGTGGTTGCAACCACACTGTAACCTATTAATCAATCAACCGTATTTTTCATCTGTCTTGCAACCACATCAAGCAAACATTAACCTAGTTGCAATTTGACAGAGTCATGCAGCAGTTTTTTCATTTTTTCTAAACAGTTTTTTGCAATCAGACACATTCATTTTGGGGGGCTGCAAAAAACAGTGTTTTTCAGTAGTTTTTGTAATCACAGTTGCAATCAGATAGTTTTTGTTACACAGCAGTTCTTTTTTTTGTGTTTCATCTCGCTTCACTCTGCCCTTCCCGATCCCCGTTTTGTCCGTTTTTTACTCTTGGGCGGCCTCTTTTTCTTTGAGCCCAACCTTCGGCTTTTGCACCTCTTTTTTGGCTTTGTTTTTTGTTGTCTTGCTTCGTTTGGGTTTTGGGGGCATGTTGTCTTGTAGTGCCCCCTAACATGACAAGTTTGGCACTCCTTCACACCCTTACCTCCACCGTATGTATGTCTTGTAAGGATTATCGGGTATCATAATGTTTTTGGAGGATTTTTTTGCCGCGACGGGCTTCCTACCTTTTGTGCTAGACATGGGTGGTTCAGTCACTATCACACCGCCTAGGGTAGTTGCCAAACCAGGCACATGGTTTATTTTTGGTGTGGTAGGGTTACTAGGATTTATAGCAGTTTCCACAGTGGCGTCACCACTTTCATCTGTTGGTCGGACACAAACTAGACCCATCTCGTTATCCCCATTTTCATGCAAATCACCACTTTCAATCTCACAAGCGAGTCTCTGCTTGTTTGTAGAAGCTCAATACCGGGAGTTATCATGTCGATGTGCCGGATAGTCTCGGCATAAGCACGGTCGATTTGCTTCCCGCTCTACACGGGCGCATTAACTTGGGCGGTAGCTTTGACATTCTCGTTTGCTGTGTCGGCATGAGTCGCAACCCGAACATCGTGCCGTCCCATGGAACTACGGATCTCGCATTACGTGTGTATCGCCACGAGAATGTACTTTTACGGTATGCTCGCACTTGCGGGTGGTTGAATGCTTTGATCACGTGCATGCAAAACAACCCTGTGTGCTCCCATTGCATGCATTCGCATTTATATATACCCTCTTTTTTGTCAGCTAGCACCTTGAATGCGTGTTGTGCACAACAGAACACTCCTGTTCCTTTTTCATGCTTCACCAAGTAACCGCATTCAACATACGGATCAGGCTCAATCACAAACGCATGTCTTGTTAGCATATTCCCTCTTGTATTCATTATACAACTTGCTCGCGTGTACATCCTGCTGAGCTGCTCATCAAACCGTGATTTGCATGCCCTGACAACCTCGGCCTGCACATCAGAATTTTGAATTTCGGTTTCATCATTGCATTTTTATTGCAACCGCAGACATATCACAATGCAATCACATGTAACACGTTGTTGCAATCACGCACGACAAATAGTTGGAATCGCACACTTATCCAGTTTTTTCTTTAATTTGCAGTCACAGAAATAAACCAGCAGATTTTGCAATCAAACACTTTAGTTTTTTGCAATCACATACTACCCAGGTTAGCAATCATATTCCAAACAACCAAGTAGCTTTCCAAGCACATAAAGTCAGGTTTCATTTTTTTTGCAACCGCCCATAATCCCTGGTTGCAATCACGCACGCCAAATAGTTGCAATCACACACTGGCTCAGTTTTTCTTTTTCTTTTTTTTGCAGTCACAGAAATAAACCAGCAGTTTTTGCAATGACACACTTTAGTTTTTTGCAATCACTTACTACCCAGGCTTGCAATCATATTCCAAACAACCAAGTTTCTTTTTTCAACCACACAGACAAAGTCAGGTTCTTTTTTTTGCAACCGCACATTTTTCCTGGTTGCAATCACGCACGCCAAATTGTTGCAATCACACACCGGCTCATTTTCTTTTTTTTTTTTTTTGCGATCACGAGAAATAAACCGGCCAGCTTTTTGCAATGACACACTTTAGTTTTTTGCAATCACTTACTACCCAGGCTTGCAATCATATTCCAAACAACCAAGTTTCCTTTTTCAACCACACAGACAAAGTCAGGTTCTTTTTTTGCAACCGCACATTTTCCCTGGTTGCAATCACGCACGCCAAATTGTTGCAATCGCACACTTGTTCAGTTTTTCTTTTTCTTTTTTGCAGTCACAGAAATAAACCAGCAGATTTTGCAATCAAACACTTTCGTTTTTTTGCAATCACGCACTACCCAGGATTGCAATCATATTCCAAACAACCAAGTAGCTTTTTCAACCACACAGACAAAGTCGGGGTTTCTTTT
Organism: Cenchrus americanus; assembly: GCA_947561735.1. Taxonomy (NCBI): domain Eukaryota; kingdom Viridiplantae; phylum Streptophyta; class Magnoliopsida; order Poales; family Poaceae; genus Cenchrus; species Cenchrus americanus. Next base: position 144,146,968 of record OX387240.1, read on the forward strand.
TGTGCAACCGCACATAACTACTGCTTGCAATCAGTCACGCCAAATCGTTGCAATCACACACTGGTTTAGTTTTCGTTTTCTTTTTTGGAGTCACAGAAATAAACCAGCAGCTTTCTGCAATCACTCACTTTAGTTACAATCAGTCACGCCAACTAGTTGCAATCACACACTGGTGCAATGACTAACTAAAATTTTTTTAACCAAACATGTTTTTTTGCAAAACCCACAAATTAACATGATTTGCATTAAAAAATTATCAGTCTTTTTTTTTGCAATCACACACAATCAGTTGCTGCAAACAGACATATATATTTTTTCGCAATCATACATAAACCAGTGCGTTGCAATCACTGAACTAACAGGGTTTTGCAATCATATGTTTTGGGGTTTGCAGTTTTAAGAATACCTGTGAGTAGTGCGACTCCCCAGCATCCATGTGGTCTGTGTGCTGAACAGAGTCAAGTACCCTCTTTGCAAACATATGCAATGTTGTCACACCGCCAACATATCCATCTTTCAATACTACGGTTACGGCTCTCGGATCTGCGGGTTGAAGTCATTCTTCCGCGATACATGCCCTTAAAATATCTTGCAATCCATCTATTCCTTTTCTGCCACAATGCTACAATCGGCCGGGTGTTCCCCTATGCCACATTCATCCATTAGCTTCCCCCACTCTACCTCAAATTGTGTAGGACCCGAGAGGATAATTTATCGAGACTCCGAGTTTTTCCTTCGATTTTTGTCCCTGTGCACCTTGTACAACTCCTCGAGTTCATAATCCCACATCCTTATTATGTGCCACCGGCAATTTCTGTTTTGTGATTTATCAAACACAATTTTTATCGCCTCCCTCATTGCCGCATCTTCATCTGCAGAAACATCAATTTTTTAAAATCAGTTTCCTTTTTTCCTGTGAATAAAATGTTTTCTTGCAATCCAAAAACATACGATGATTGCAATCAAAAAATAGAGTTTAATGTTGCAAACGTTGCAACCACACTACACACTATAGTTGCTTTTTTTACAGCAATCATTATAGAATAAATCAGAATATACCCCCCTCCCCCTCTCCCTCAAAATATGCACCTGTTAGAATCACAAAAGGCTGCCTGCCGCCCATGCGGCTTTTGAATGACTCGAAGAGCCATGCGAAAGTGTCGGTTGTCTCATCCCGAAGAAGCGCTTGCCCAAACGACACATTTTTCGGATTGTTCTCGCATCAGACAAACATCGCCAGTGGCATCTTCTTGCTTGTTAGTTTTGTGGGTAGTGTCAAAAGTGATGACGTCTCCAAAATCCACGTATTCGCACGCCGACTTGCATGGCTCCAAAAAATGCTTCTTAGCACTTTCGTCTTTGGGTCAAAATCAACATCCCAGTAGAATGCTTCATTGTTTTGCTTACACTCCCTAAAAAACTGGAATAACTTCTCAATGTCACCATCCCTGTCCTCTCGCGTCTGCTCAGCTTTCCTGCACCACAAGTGAATGAAAAAACATTTTAAGCATACAAAATAGGTTTTTTTGCAATCACAAACTACCCAGGCGTACAATCATATTCCAAATAACCAAATAGCTTTTCAACCACACAGACAAAGTCAGGTTTTCTTTCTTTTTTTGCAATCAAACATAACTACTGGTTGCAATCACGCATGCCAAATAGCTGCAATCACACTTTGGTTCGAGTTTTTCTTTTTTTTTGCGGGGCACATAAATAAACCGGCGGTTTTCGCAATCACACACTACACGGGCTTGCAATCATATTTCTCAAAACAACCAAGTAACTTTTTGCATTTTTTACACGCCCCCGGGCTTGCAATCATTCCAAATAACCAAGTAGCTTTGCAAGCACACGGACAAAGTCGGGTTCTTTTTTGCAACACATATAACTCCTGGTTGCAATCACCCACGCAAATTAGTTGCAATTACACATTGTTTCAGTTTTCTTTTTCTTATTTTTGCAGTCACAGAAATAAAACCAGCAGATTTTGCAATGAGACACTTTAGTTTTTTGCAATCACTTACTACCAAGGCTTGCAATCATATTCCAAACAACCAAGTAGCTTTGCAAGCACACAGACAAAGTCAGTTTTCTTTTTTTTTGCAACCGCACCTAATTCCTGGTTGCAATCACACACGCCGAATAGTTGCAATCACACAGTGGCTCAGTTTTTCTTTTTCTTTTTTTTTTTGCGGTCACGAAATAAACCCGCAGATTTTGCAATGACACACTTTAGTTTTTTGCAATCGGTTACTACCCAGGCTTGCAATCATATTCCAAACAACCAAGTTTCTTTTTTCAACCACACGGACAAAGTCGGGTTCTTTTTTTTGCAAACGCACATAATTCCTAGTTGCAATCACTCACGCAAATTAGTTGCAATCACACACCGGCTCGGATTATTCTTTTCCTTTTTTTTGCGATCACGAAATAAACCGGCGGTTTTGCAATGACACACTTTAGTTTTTTGCAATTACTTACTACCCGGGCTTGCAATCATATTCCAAACAACCAAGTAGCCTTGCAAGCACACGGACAAAGTCGGGTTCCATTTTTGCAACACACATAACTCCTGGTTGCAATCATGCACGCCAAATAGTTGCAATCACGCACCGGCTTAGTGATTCTTTTCTCTTTTTGCGATCACGAAATAAACCAGCAGATTTTTGCAATGACACACTTTAGTTTTTTGCAATCACTTACTACCCAGGCTTGCAATCATATTCCAAACAACCAAGTTTCTTTTTTCAACCACACAGACAAAGTCAGGTTTCTTTTTTTTGCAAACGCACATAATTCCTAGTTGCAATGACACACTGGCTCAGTTATTCTTTTCCTTTTTTTGCAGTCACAGAAATAAACCAGCAGTTTTTGCTATGACACACTTTAGTTTTTTGCAATTACTTACTACCCAGGCTTGCAATCATATTCCAAATAACCAAGTAGCTTTGTAAGCACATAGACAAAGTCAGGTTCTTTTTTGCAACACACATAACTCCTGGTTGCAATCATGCACGGCTCGATTATTCTTTTCTTTTTTTTGCAGTCACAGAAATAAACCAGCAGATTTTGCAATGACACACTTTAGTTTTTTGCAATCACTTACTACCCATGCTTGCAATCATATTCCAAACAACCAAGTTTCTTTTTTCAACCACACAGACAAAGTCAGGTTTCTTTTTTTTTGCAAACGCACATAACTCCTGGTTGCAATCACTCACGCAAATTAGTTGCAATCACACACTGGCTCAGCTATTTTTTTTCTTTTTTTGCAGTCACAGAAATAAACCAGCAGTTTTTGCAATGACACACTTTAGTTTTTTGCAATCACTTACTACCCAGGCTTGCAATCATATTCCAAACAACCAAGTTTCTTTTTTCAACCACACAGACAAAGTCAGGTTCCTTTTTTTTGCAAACGCACATAATTCCTAGTTGCAATCACTCACGCAAATTAGTTGCAATCACACATTGGTTCAGTTTTATTTTTCTTGTTTTGCAGTTATCGAAATAAACCAGCAGATTTTGCAATGAGACACTTTAGTTTCTTGCAATCACACACTACCCAGGCTTGCAATCATAGTCCAGACATATGACTTACATGTTTTGGATGTCCTTCTCTGTGAATGACCAGTTTTGACGTCCTCCATACAATTCGACATCACATTCATCGCGGCTGGTTTGGCACGCCACTCCTTGACATGATTGCAAACAAGTCATCCATAGCGGTTTCCTACGCTTATGAGCATGCATATATCTAACCATCCTGGGCGATGGCTGAAGTTTATGGTTGTGTGCTTCCCCGATTACGTCGAAGTACCAGATTTTGCGTTTTTTGTCCTCCTTAACTTTAGCATATGCTGGGCAACCAATTCTCATCGATCTTTTATCAGTTTGTGGTTCATCATTTTCCTTGTCTAGCTTCATAAAACCCTGATGGTTGCAAACCCAGTGTTTAGTCTCTTTACTAGTCTTCATGGTTCTCACACTCAATCTAGCCATTTTTGCATAATCAAGGTAAAATTGGTGTGCTGCTTCTATTGAATCAAACTCCTGCCGCGCTCTTGGGACAAACACATCAAGCATGTTTGCATCCTGTGTGGAGAAAATAACCAACCATAAGTTTTTTTTGGCCTTTTTTGTTTTTGCAATGCACATGGGAATAATGTTGCAACCGAGACGACATTACACGTTGCAAACAAGCGCAACATAATAAATGAGATTAGCACACACACGGACTACGACCCCCTTTTTTGTTTTTGCAATGCACATGGGAATAATGTTGCAACCGAGACGACGATTACACGTTGCAAACAAGCGCAACAAAAATAATTGCGAGATTAGCACACACGGACTACGACCCCCTTTTTTGTTTTTGCAATGCACATGGGAATCATTTTGCAACCAGACAGCATTACACGTTGCAAACAAGCGCAACATAATAAATGCGGATTAGCACACACAGCAGACTACTACCCCCCTTTTTTTGTTTTTTTGTAACGCACATGAGAATCATGTTGCAACCGAGAGGTCACCCTACGTTGCAAACAAGCGTGACAATTTGTTCCGGCGGCAATCTACTAGAGGGCACCCTACTTTTTTTTGCAATCGCACGCGAGATCTCTGATTGCAACCAGAACCCACCAAAACTTTCGCAACCACCAAAACTTTCGCAAACATCACACACAAAACACTGACAATGAAACCTCAAATCGTCCCGGATCTTTGGGTTTTGCAACCAGAAGTTTGCAAACCAACAGCAAACTAAATAGCAGAAACGAGGTTTGACGTTTCCGTGTTTGATTTTTTTCCGTTACCGGGATGAGCAACTCCGACGGATCAGGCGTGATCATGGAGCTAGGCGGAATCGACGGCGGAGGCGTCAGCAACGTCGCGTGATGCAAGGGATCACCCGATCCGCAGCCCCGAGCCCCCGTCGTGGGCGTTACTGACGTAGGAGGTGCCGCCGGAGCAGATGCAATCGGTGGCGGTGCCGACGATATCGGCCGAGACCCAGTCGTCGTAACAACCGCCATCTGCTCCGGGACCACGCGCCGCCCCGTCTGTGGTGATCCCAGGCGCGGAAGCGACGGTGGAGCCATTGGTTTAGGCGAGGAGCGGCTCGGCGATCCGAGGCATGGAGGAGACGGCGCAGCCATTGGTTTTGATTGGGCGGGGGGGTGGGAGACCCGATGGCGATTTTATGGGGGGGGGGCATTGTCGGAGGTGGGATATCGCGCTCAGTGGGGTCTCCTGGTCGGACCCGGTCGGGCGGGGGGCGGGGTGGGAAGCTTGGGCTCGGTGGTTGGGGTCCGTGCATTGGCGAACTAAAATGCACCCGGGTGCATTTCGGTGTCGTCGTGTATATATATATATATTATGCACCTGGGTGCATTTTACGTACAGAATGCACCCAGGCCAACCGCCGACCGGTAGCAGCCCAGGTGGCCGCGTCCAACCAAATTACAACACCGCCTCACCAGATCCGCGCAAACTAATCCACTGGATCCGAACCGACCCCACAACTCTCCTCCTTCCCTTCCTTTTTCTCTCCTTTTCTTCTTCCCGATCCAGATCTCCCCGGTGCATCGGCGCGCGACGAGCTCGGCCCTCGAGGAACGGCGGCACCAGGCTGGGGCAAGCTTGGCCCGCTGGGAGCGGCGACGCGCGGCACACGGGTAAAGCTCCCCCCAAGAGCGGCGGTGGCGGCGCCTGCCGTGCCGGCCACGGCGGCGACGGGCGCGTGGCCTCCTCGACCTGCCCCGCCACGACCCATCGCGCGCCGCCCCCGTGGACCTCACCGTGGTGGGCAGGGGGGGGAGGGGGGAGGCTCACCGTGGCGCAGCGCGTGGCGGAGGCCGGATCTCAGTGTGCGTCATCGACCCTGTCCTCGGCGTACGTCTTCGACGGCCCGCCCCAAGTCGCTCGATGACATTCAGGATGGCATGGCTACGCAGCTCAGGCACCCGGGGTTACACGTCTGGAGCGTCAAGGAGGACGAGAGTTGTGTCATCCCCATGGGTGGGTCACTGCCCATCCTGCCGCAGAGAGTCGTTGGCTTCGAGGCCACGACCGGGAGCCTGGGATGGTGCACCCGTCCACGGGGTACATGGTGGTGTGCAAGCAGGCCACCGCGTCCACCGCGGTGGACGCCATCGTTCGGTTCCTCGACACCAGCGGCGGCGCGGCCTCGCTGGGGCGCGCTCTCCCCGAGGTGTGGAAGCAGTTGTGGCCGGTCATCACCCGACGGCAGATGGAGTTCTTCGGCTTCGTCATGGACATCCTGCTCAAGCTCGACCTCGAGGTGACGCGTCGCTTTAACGCCTTCTTTGACCTCGAGCCGCACTACTAGCACGGCTTATGTCGTTCAGGTTGTTCCTGCCGGAGCTGCTGATGTTTCGGGCTCGCGCTATTCGCGAATGCCTCCAACACGTCGAGGCTGAAGATCATGGCCAAGGGCACCGTGCCTCTTTTGGCAAGATGATTGGCAACTCGGTAGGCCAGAGATGGGTGAGGTCTTGTATACGAGGAGGGTATGTATGCCTTGCATCATTTCTCACTTGAATAACTCCATTGGATCTCTGATTTTTGGCGTTGCTGATGCTCAATGTATTTTAAGATGAGTTGCAAAGATATGATTCACGAAACACCAGTCTAGGACCTTCTGTCAGTATTGGTGATGATTATAGATTCAGTCACACATGAGAGCTGTAATAGTTGCAAACTGATGGATTTTATGACAATCCAGTGAATCCACGCATTAGATATCACGGTCTTCATACTCCCGGCAAAACATGAAACTGACAGTTGGAATGAACTGAGGGTAAAGATTCACACCATATGGTGAGAAAAAAATCAAATAAATTTATCCTGTATATGTGAATGGCTTCAGTGAGGTCAACAAGATTAGTGTCATCAAATAAATCTTTTTTTTGTGGTTGCAACCGAAGTACTTTTATTTTTCACGAGTTGCAACTGAATCTTCTTTCATGGTTGCAACTGAAGTGCTTTATTTTTCACGAGTTGCAACCAGTGTACATTTAGAGTTGTAACTGAAAGTGATCGTAGTTGCAACTCACCCTTCCAAAAATATCAAATTTCACAATCATTTGTCTTTCTTGACGAGTTACAACTGAATTTTTTAGTGGTTTGCAACTGAAGTGCTTTTTTTGACGATTTGCAACCACTGTACAATTCGCAGTTGCAACCAATGTATGTTAGGGAGTTGTAACTGAGAAAAAATCGTAGTTGCAACTGGCCATCACCCACCCTTGTTTTTTCGATGCTACAACCAGCATGATGGCAAACTTGCAAACCTGTATACAAATAGACTAGTGCTCCTCTTAAATTTCTTGCGATGTTGTGTTCATGTATTTCCTAATAGATTATTTGTCCTAAGATAGTGGGTTGAGGTCCGGACAGTGGTACGAGTTGCAAACGATGTACACTCCGAGTTGCAAATACTGAGTGCTTCCACCTGATTTTGAACTACCTCTTTAGTTGCAACCGAACAGTTGTTTGAGTTGCAATCGATATATACTCCGAGTTACAAATACTGAGTGCTTCCACCTGATACTGTAATACCCATTTTGTTGCAACCAGATAGTGGTTGAAATTGCAATCGATGTACATTCTGAGTTGCAAATACTGAGTTCTTCCGCCTGATGCTAAACTACCCCTCCAGTTGCAACCCGACAGTGATTCGAGTTGCAATTGATATACACTCCAAGCTGCAAATACTAAGTGCTCCCGCCTGATAATGTACTACCCCTTCAGTTGCAACCGGACAGTGGTACAAGTTGCAAACGATGTACACTCCGAGTTGCAAATACTGAGTGCTTCCGCCTGATATTGTAATACCCCTTTAGTTGCAATCGGACAATAGTTCGAGTTGCAATCGATGTAAACTTCGAGTTGCAAATACTGAGCGCTTCCGCCTGATATTGTAATACCCCTTTAGTTGCAACCGGACAATAGTTCGAGTTGCAATCGATGTAAACTTCGAGTTGCAAATACTGAGCGCTTCCGCCTGATATTGTAATACCCCTTTAGTTGCAACCGGATAGTGGTTCGAGTTGCAATCGATGTATACTCCGAGTTGCAAACACTAAGGTTTCCGCCTGATATTGTACTAGCCCTTTAGTTGCAACCAGATAGTGGTGGAGTTGCAATCGATGTACACTCCGAGTTGCAAATACTAAGTGTTCCCGCCTGATACTATACTACCCCTTCAGTTGCAACCTGGCAGTGGTTCGAGTTGAAATTGCTATGCACTCCAAGTTGCAAATAAGTGCTTCCGCTTGATATTGTACTACCTCTTCGGTTGCAACCAGATAGTGGTTTGAGTTGCAATCGATGTACACTCCGAGTTGCAAATACTGAGTGTTCCCGCCTGATACTATACTACCCCTTCAGTTGCAACCCGACAGAGGTTCGAGTTGCAATTGATACACTCCAAGTTGCAAATAAGTGCTTCCGCCTGATATTGTACTACCTCTTCGATTGCAACTGGACAGTGATTCGAGTTGCAATCGATGTACGTTCCGAGTTGCAATAAATGTTGTAGTTGTAACTAGCTTATTTCTTTAGTTGTAACTGGACTACTATCTATGTTGCAATTGAAGGGCGACTAATTATAAGTGTTCTGGTTGCAAATAGATCAATGTTGTAGTTGTAACTAGCTTACTTCTTTAGTTGTAACTGGACTATTATCTTATTGCAATTGAAGGACCCGACTAATTACAATTCTGGTTGCAAATAGATTAATGTTGTAGCTGTAATTTTGTGATGACGTGTAACTAACTTATTATTTTAATTGTAACTGATATATCGACCTATTGCAATTATTGAATATCTCAACCAGTTGCAATTTAAGTTGAAACTAGATTTATGTTCCAGTTGCAATCGTATATTTTTTCTTTACAACAAAATTTCTCCGCGAGTCCATTTATTCTTTTACCCACGGCCCACCACTAACGCACTGAGACATTTTATTTTTTCACGTGACTTCTTCCATTCTGTCCTTTCTGTCACGCACATTCCTCTCTCTCTCTCAACTCTCAAATCTCGGTTCTAGATGATGCACATTCCTCTCTCACCTCTCAAATCTCGATCTAGGTTTGCAATTTAGTCCCCACACACTCTACAATCAATGTGCAACCACACCTTATTAACTCAGCTGCAACTGGGTAATTGATACAGTTGCAATTATGGTGGTTTGTCTGACATGCATTTGTAGTTGGATTAATGTCAGCCTTTGAGGTAGCAAGCTATCTTAACCGTTGGACATGGCCTAATGGTGGAAAATATATCTCATTTTAACTATATTAGTATCTTAATTGTAATTGGGTTACTTGTTCCAATTGCAAATGGAACAACCCCTTTAGTTGCGACCGGATAGGGATTCCAGTTGCAATCGACGTACAGTCCGAGTTGCAAATAATGAATACTTTCGTCTAATATTGTACTACCCCTTCAATTACAACCTGACAGTGGCTCGAGTTGCAATCAATTTTACACTCGAGTTGCAAACATAGAGTGCTTCCATCTGATAATATACCACCCCTTCAGTTGCAACTGGATAGTGGTTCGAGTTGCAATCGATGTACACTCTGAGTTACAAATGAATGCAATGAATAGACCAGCAGTTGTAAGCACACCATATCATTAGTTGCAATCATATTTGTTTAACATAATTTTGTATGAGTTACTCAGTACTTGCTATCACACTAGATCAGCAGTTGCAATCACACCAAACCAGCATATGCAATCATTTTTGTTTGCATTTTTTGCTTAACAGATTTTTTGTACAGTTAGAGCAGTTTTGCAATGACACCTACTGCGCTGTTGCAATCACACCGTAGCAACACTTGCAATCATTTTTGAACAGAGGGTTTTCTATAATAGTTCAGGGTTTAAGTGTGAATTATTTTCTATAATAATTTATTGTGTTGCAACCACGCCCTAACTGTATATGCCATCTAGTTGCAACACACAAATAATTCGTGATGCTTGCAACAACTGTACCTACTGTGTTGCAACCACGCTCTAGGTGTAAATGCAATCAACCATTTTCCCGCATTAGTTATCCAAATTTTTTAGAGATCACAGTATATAGTACAATGTTTTGTATTAAAATAAATTAAAAAAGTCTAATTACTAATGCATTGGGCGCAGCACGCAATTAGCTCAGGTGGTCCCGTTTTCTCCCTTTTCCCCGTCTCCGCTCTCAGGTGGTAAGTCGCTAGCCGGGCGGCTTTGACTGGCCGTAGCTCACCGGCGGCGGGGTTTCTACAGAGGGGAGCGACATGGGGTTGCTCAGAGTGGCAAGCCGCATCTATTAGTAAGTCAAGGCGGCATGATTCTGGCCTGAGATGGCCTGCGCGACGGCGGGCGGATCACAGAGGATGGCGACCATGGCTGCTCGGGAAACCGAAATCTCGGTCCCTCCGGCACCCGAGGACATCGATTGAGGAATTGGGGACATAACTCAGATCGTGAGGAAGCTTCTGGTGACGACAATTTGAATTTTGTGGACAGATGGTGGAGTATTTGGCCGGGAGTGGCTGGTGGTCAAGCTTGGCTCACGACAGCAGGCCCTAGGTGCAGCCGGGGGTGAGCTGCATCTGCGCGGCCTCCCCAAGAGATGCGGCGGCCGTTGGGACCCGACCTCCACGCGGTAGGCGAGCAGCGGCAGGCAGCGCTTGCGGGGGACGACGGCGGCGACGCAACATCGATGTGCGTTGGATGAGGTCGCGATGCTGGTGCGGGCTGCGCTCGCTGCAGATGGTCGGAGCATGGCGTATGCGCGCACTCGACCCACACACCACACCATCGAACGGACCCGTTTCGCGCTCGCAACTGGAAAGCCGAGCGGATAATGATGGTTGGTTGGTTTGGGGAACGGATGTGCAGCAGCACAGCGCTCGGATGGGTCTGTGCGATCTATACACAAAATGCACCCAGGTGCATTTTAGTGCCACCGTATACATACATATATATATATATATAAGGGCACAATAGTGTCTTCTTTAGTCTGAAGTTGAGTGTTTGGTTTGTCTGAGCTGATGCCAAGTCAATGAAATTGTTATTGTTCAGTTCTGTCAGATCTCATCAGCTAATAGGTCTCAATGCCATTCTTCTGTGTTAGTGCGGTATATTTGGCAATTTACTTGTGATTAGGATGTGATTAATAGAGTACCAGATTTTCGTGTGATTCTTTTCTTCTTGTGTTTCTTTACGAGATCTATACAAGAGAGAATGAAGTGTTGTTCGTCCGTACGGTCACCTTTTTGTCATCTATTTGTTATACGGTGTGCGGCATTGTGTGTACCTCCCCATACGAAATGATTTTTTTTTGGTGTGTACGAGATATGTGTGGGAAACGGTATCGGGTAATAAGAATTAGAACAAGGCGAAGAACATAATCCAACGGGTCGTTGTTTATACCTATCGGGATCAATTCTACATGATTATACCTCATCGTCGATTCCCCTCAATACTTGAGCGAGTTTATGATTGCGGGTTGGCACCACGTTGGACGCATGTTAAGATGCCACTCGGAGCAGCATGTTCATCAAACTTTCAATGTCCGTTGATTTGCATGTTAAGATTGTCGGGTCATCTTTTTATAATGACATACGGGTAAAAGACTCCACATTCAAGCGGAGGATTATTTGAAAGCACACTGAAGTTAACAACTAGGTCTCCCCCAAATGTGTAGCCTCTGTTTCTATGTTCACTCCGACAACAAAAGATGAAATAAGTAAAAAGAAAGATGTGGTCTCAGGTTACTTAAATTTACTCCTATTAGAATCCGGGCAAAGGGTCCGTTTGGTAGAGCTCTGGGAGAAGCTGTTTTTGGAGGAGCTCTACCAAACGCGTCCAAAAAACTGCTCCCGCATAGAATCGCCGGAAAATGGGCCGACTGGAGCTAAACCCGCGTGAGGGAGCAGAAAATTGCCGCTCCGCCCGCTCCCTCTGCAGCTCCGCCATGCCTTTTCCGCCGTTTGCCCTTGGGGGAGGGGCCCACGGCGCACTGCGGGCGAGACGGAGGAGCCAGGCAGCGCGACCAGAGCCCACCGACGGGGGAGCTGGGCGGTGGAGCCCACGGCGGGCGGCGGGCGCGGAGGAGGCCGGTCGGTGGGCGCGGAGGAGGGGCGGCCGGCGGGCGCGGAGGGAGCCGGTCGGCGCGAGCGGAGGAGGGCCGACCATCGGGCGATGCGATGCCGAGGTGGTGGTGACTAGTGAGTGTTGACGGAAGGATAAGGTGGAGAGTAGATAAGGATGGAAGAAAAGGAAATAAAAGGAAAAAAGTTGAATAGGAAAACAAAACGAAAAATAAAAAGTGAAGAGAAAAAAGAAAAGGGAAAAGAAAAAAGAAAAGGAAGAGTATTATGGGCATTTCACCAACTTACACAGTCAGGGAGAAGTTGTTTTGTCAAACGTTTTTCTAAATCGGTTTCGGATTCACCCGAGAATCTGCTCCACCGGCACCGCCACGGCTGGAGCTGCCACGGCCGCAGCCATAGCTCTACCAAATGCACCCTTACTGAATTTAGCATTAAGAGCTGACTGCTATTTTCGCTTAAAAGAATTGCCATCGTTGGTATGGAAATTTAGATTTCAGGTACCCTTGTGAGGTGGCATCATTCTCAAGTGGACAGCGTGCAAGAATCAAGTGTCAATCCTAGTTCTTTGTAGTTGCTTATAGATGACATTCGATTTACAATTTTGGATCATGGCAACCCCTTACAATTCTTAATGCATAGTGCCTTTTTACACTGTTTATTTCTTCATACTTCAAGGATGTATTATTGAATTATTTTTTCAACAATCTTTCTACGTGATACAGTCTGTACTGGGATTTTTCCAATACTAAGATTGTAATTTCATGGGGCGGAAGAAGTAGTTGAGAGCAGGTTGCATGATAGGAAACCCGTATGATAAAAAGGATAGAAGAAAAAGGCGCTCACATCGCCTCGCGTCGTCCCGCGCCGCGGGCGACACCGGGCGCCAAACCCTAGCGCCGCCGCCCCTCCTCCTACCTCCTCTCCTAGTCGCGCCGCCGCCCGAGAGCCGTTCCGGATGGCCACGAGGACCCGATGAAGGTGTGGGCGCGGCCTTTTTCCCCTTCCACCGGGCTCCGCGGCGGGCGCGGCCGTCCGGGACTCGGTGGTCCACGCCGGCGACGGAGGTCCCTCCGGCGGTGGCTGTAAGGAATCAGATGCTCGTTAGCCTAAGAGGGTGAGGGGGTGAATTAGGCAATCTAAAAACTTAATCTATGGCTTCACTATTTTTACACAAAGATAAACTAAAACATACTATCTAGATGTGCAACTAGGGTTGTTCTAGTGTGAAACTCCCATCCCAAAACAAGGTTTGCAACCTATAGCCAATCCTAGCAAGATACTACTCGAGGAAAGTAAAGGCAAGCAAAGATTGCAAAAGAGTAAACGCGGAAACGTAAAGGGGATGAGAGGAAGCAAACTCTTGACACGCGATTTATCCCGTGGTATCGGTAGGCACTAAGCCACCCCTAGTCCACGTTGTTGAAGCACTCACACAAGAGTATTGCTTCCCGGTCACCAAGTCTCTCCCAAGAGCACCACTTGACTCGCCACAAAGGCTAGCCACTTAGGCACTTGCCAAGCTCCCTTGGTCACATTGATGCCGTCTCCACTAAGGAGCTTCTCCACCAAGGAAGGGGGTCTCCACGTCCCCCGCACAAAATGTCCTCGCCACTCCACACCAAGCCGGAGGGTCGATGAGATTGCCGGTGAGGCACTTAGGCCCCAAAGCTTTCGGCGAACCTTGTACAGCTTGATTCACTCAAGAATCACCTCACAAGGTTGGCACAACCTTGCACTCACTCAGCTCTAAGCTAAGCCTAGCACTAAGCACATACACAAAGCATATGCAAGTCTAAGGATGAGCAATTAAGCACTTGGATGGATTGGATATGATCTTCTAGGTGTCTTGAACTTCTCTGCACTTCCACACAATCCAGCAACCTCAAATGGGCGAGTAGAAGGGGTATAAATAGGCCAACACATCAATATAGCCGTTGCTCTAACGGCTAGTTAAGATATACCGTCAGATGAACCGACGGTGTCATTTTATGTAGTGTCGGATCATCCTGTGCTGTCGTATGCCCTTTCGTATTTTGCCCTTATCTCTTTGCTCCGAACTCCGTTTTCGACGAGCTTATACTCGTTGGAAAGCTTATGAAATTATACACAAGTTTCTGGAAAAATGCTGAGTATTTGACCAATTTTTGAGCGTCGGATTACTGAAGTTGCACCGGCGGTACCAGAAGTTCATCCTGTCACCCTCGTCGCTGCCCTGCGGTATTTTGGCCATAACTCTCTGCTCCGAACTCCGTTTTGGGCGATCTTGTACTTGTTGGAAAGCTTATGAAATTCTCTACAAGATTCTGAAAAAATCCTGAGCATTTGAGAATTGTTTGAGTGTCGATGAACCGATGGTAGCGTCGGTTCATCTGGTGCTAGCCATTTCTGCGTGAATACCTCTCTGTATGTTTCCCGAAAAAGCATAGGATGAACTGACGCAATCATCCAATAGTACCACCAGATCATCCGGTGCTTATACACTTGTTTTCTTCTTCTCAGGAGTTCATCCGGTGCTCACAAAAATGGGACCGTCGGATCATCCTATGCCCTATTTTCAGCACATCTTAATTTGAGCATAACTTTTCACTCCGGATTCCGATTTTGATGATCTTGGACTCTATGGAAAGATTGTGGAGTAATCTTCATGATTCTGTAGCATTTCACACCATTTGATTGATCTAAGAATATTTATTCATAGGACAAGTCCAATTCATTCCTCTCTTTGTCCCGGCTTCATATTTTTTCTTTTGTCATGCTTTGCATTGTGTGCAGTTGCATCCATGGAACCTAGAATGCCTACAAGGACATGCTCAATCATTTTGGTTAGTCCCATGATTGTGTTGTGTATGAATCACCAAAATTATACTTGAACAAATGGCTATGGCGGCCATGTTCGCTACAGCGGCGGCGGCGGGTGGCTGCGGATCCGGCCGCCCCCGCTCGGATGCGGTGGCCCGCGCGGTGGGGGGCGCCCGTGGCTGTGTGGAGGGGTGGAGGTGAACGGCGGGGCGGTCGGTTCAACTTCGGGCGGCGGCGGTTCCGTGCCGGGCCGGCCGCGGCTAGTGGCTTCGGCCCACGGGCGGTGCTAGTGTCGGCTCCGGCGCGTCGGCGGCCTCGGTGGGCACGGGGTGGTGTCGGCGGGCGGTCGGGCGTTCCGGGCGTCGGTGGGCGGCGGTGCGGCCACGGCCGGCCTCGGTTGGCCACGGTGCTCGGCAGCTTCCCCGTCTTCTCTTCATCTTTGCTGGAGGGGCGCTGCCATGGTGGCGGAGCCAGGGGCTGGCTAACGCGTGTTGGAGGCGGCGTGGTGGTGTTCTCGGACGCGTCGTCGGTCTCGTCCGATGGAGGTGTTGCGGAGGTGTCAGGGTGCTGCTAGCTGCCTTGGTCGCGTGCGTGCGGCGAGCATGGTGCGAATTTGAAAGGACCTTGATGTCGCCTAGAGGGGGGTGAATAGGCGAGACGACCAAATTAAACTCTTTCTCCCCGAACACTTGAGCTAACAGTGCTCCACCGGTCAGACCGGTGGTGGTGACCGGTCAGACCGGTCAAGCACTGGACTCACAGGTGACACCGGTCTGACCGGTGCGCTTCACCGGTCACACCGGTGTAGCACAAAGCACCTCCAAAAACAACTTCAAGCACCTCTCGGCTTCTAGCATAAACCAAACTTGGTGAGTGGCCTTTGTAGATGATCACAAGCAAGGTAATGAGCCCTGCACACACAAGTAGCACACCCAAGTAGATCGAAGCGGAAGCAAATGCAATATGCTAGAAAAACAACTTAGAGATTCAAACCACACGAAGAAGCAAGGATTTGTTTCCCGAAGTTCACCACCCACTAAGGAATGGCTATGTTGTAAGGAATCGTATGCTCGTTAGCCTAAGAGGGGGAGTGAAGCGTCCCCTCATCGAGAGGTGAATAAATGTGACACATTTATTACAACAGGTGGTTCATTCTCTTACATCACGGCGAGGCTGTGGGCATGGAAGCGCCACTGCCACGAGAAACAACACAAAGACTAGTGACCAAACTACGATAGTGAAGGCTTCTAAAGCCTCATCAGAGTACAGCGTCATGGAAGCTCCCTGTGGAGACCCTGAATCCATAGGCACGGGTTGGGTGTAGGGCAGCGACCTACTCAACGTCTTCGAGAATGAAGTCGGGATCCTACTCTGAAAAATAGTTAATTAAGCTAGGGTGAGTACATACGTACTCAACAAGTTCAACCCCACCCACGGAGGGGCTTATAAGCAGATCATGCACAGGATATATCAAGGATCAGGTTAAGGTTTATTTGCAAACACATTTACTCATGCAGGGGTTCATTTTCGAAAAGTTTTTCGCAAACCATTTTTATAACCCAAGTAGCTCAATTGTTTTGAGAAAACCAATTAGGGACTACCGGACTCCCCGTCCGCAGTAGCCCAGGCACACAGCCTCACCCTTTACCAGAAAACAACTCATGCCATGAAAACATCCCAACCCAAACACTATTTTTGTGACCACACCGTGACTCGTCTAATACCGTGGACATGGCTATTCGAATAGGTTTTACACTCTGCAGAGGTTGTACATCTTTACCCACAAGTAGGGTACCGCCACACGAGCACCTTAGTGTCGGCGCGGATCTTATCAAAACCATTACCCACCTTAGCTAACCCTACGAGCCACCACGGAAGCAACCAAGGGGTTATTTCACATAACCAGGGCGTACCTCACACAGATCGTACCCCTTCTCCTTGGTCTCCCGCTGCTTACTCGCACACCTGATGGCAAGTAGATTAACTAGTGGGATTTATGCTAAGCTGTTGCCACATACAACGGTCGAGTGGTTGTACGATAATTGGGCCAGGTGAGATGTCACACAACCCGGTCCTTAACGACAAGATGGACATATCCAAACATGCTCAACCACAAAGGTACGAGCTCACCCATACTCCTGACACACACGTCCATCCTGTCTACCCAGTTCTTTACTCATTTTCCAAAATATCACATTCCCATTTTTAAAGCACTCACACATTTTTAAAGCAATCATTTTGGCCAAACAAGGTTCAAACATAGAAATCAAGGGTGGCTATCCTACCAGGTTTTTGCAATAAAACAATATGCAATTTATAAAACGGGTATAAGGTTATGTTTATAAAACTAGGACCAAAGCATGCATCAAAGGATGAGATTGAACTTGCCGTCTTTGAAGTCCTCGGGGAGTTCCTGCTCGGGGTTCGGGATCTCGGGTTCCTGCTCGCAGTACTCGGCTCCAAGCTCCGGCTCGTGGTACCCTCCTTTGTTCACTCCGTTGGCTATAGTGCACACACAATCATACAAGCACACCAAATCCACTGGCTGAGCTTAAGAAAAGAATAGAGGATTTTAAACGTCAATTAGGGGGGGCTTGGACGATGGATCAGTAGAGGTGTACTCGGGACGGGTGTGATGAATTTTGGGCACGATTTGAATTAAAATCGCGCAGGAAATGATGGGTTAAAAGGGGGGTGTTTAGGACTAACTATAAGCTTGAGGACATATTAGTAATTAGGTTCAAAGGAAAAGGGCCTAATTACAATATATAGATAGGATGGGGATCTAAATAGAACGGCCTAAGGGCCTGTTTGTAATTGAGCAGGGGTTGTTTTGTGGTGTAGTTTAAGGGGTAGGGTTTATTTGAAAGAAAGGAGAGAGAGGATAGAGGGGGGAGGGGGAGGTGGAAAAAAAGGAGGTCCGGGGGGGTTTTCGGCCAAACAGCCATCTCCTTCCTCCCCCTCGATTTAGAACAGAGAGGGGGGAGGCGGCTCGGGGGCGGCGGCCGGCGGCGATTGCCGGCAAGCCGGGCCACGACAGCGGTCGGGATGCAGGGTAAAATGAAGAGGGCGACAAGGGGAATCGATTCCCCTACCCACCTTGGGTTGTGATGGCGTGCAGAGGCGGATCGGCGGTGGCGGCGGAGAGAGGTGGTGCCGGCTATGGGTGGCGGTGCTGGGAAGCTTAAGAGGGAGAGGGATTCAGCTATGGCGGTGCAGGGCGAGGCGAAGAGCGCGGCGGGGCCCTTTTATAGCCGCGGGGAAGGCGGTAACCCGGCCGGCGCCTTGCACGCGGACCACGTGCGGCCGGCAATGGTGGAGAAGGCGGTTCGGGAAGGCTCCAGGCATGGACTCGGCCGGCGGAATTCGCGACCAAATTGGCGGTGGCGCTGTTGGATGAGACCCGTCGTGCAGGGGTGCGCTGGCTGTGGTAGCGGCGAGCGGCGACGCGGAGCGGACGGCGGGTTGCGGTGGTGCTGTTTGGCGGAGGCGACGGTTCGGGGAAAGTGGAGTAAATGCGGCCGCGGCAGCGTGTGATCACGTCACGGCCGCGCACGGTGGGCGGCGGCACGGGGCGCGGCGTGGCGTCTTTGCGGGAGAGGCGCACGGCCGGGCGCGCAGAGGAGGGCCAGGCGCAGTCGGGGTCGGGCGTTGGCCGAAGGAAGGAGAAAGGAGAAAGGAAGGAAAGAAAGAAAGAAAGGAAGGAAAGGAAAAGAAAGAAAAAGAGAAAGAAGAAAAGAAAAGGAAAAAGGGGAAATAGAAAAAGGGAAAGAAAGTAAAGGAAAAGAGTTTAGAAAATTAGGAGAAATCCTAGGGAAAATAGGAGAGAGGGGAAAAAGGGATTTTTGTGGGTTTTCCGGGTTTCTCAGATGCCGGCGTAATTTTCGGGACGGCGGCGATGGCGAGGCGGGGGCGGCCGGCGGGACCGCGGCAAGTCCGGATTCCCGGCGAGGTGGCCGGACGGCGGCGGTGTCGTATGGACCTCCCCGGGCCCACTACCTCGGTGGGTACCGGGACCGACTACTCGGTGGGCCCACGGGACTACCCGACTTGCGCTGCACGGTATCTGATGGCGTGAAGCACAAGGACTACAGAGGAGAAGTACTCGGTTAGGAAGTTGTACATGTCCCGCACTGTATGGAAGACTCCTAGACGTACTCGACTAGTACTCTCTCCCTAAACCGACTTGTAACCCTGCCTCCCGGACTATATAAGGCGAGGCAGGGACCCCTCTCTTGGACATCTCATACACGGCATACAATTGCACCATCTTGTAATTGTACCCAATCAATCCAGAGCTACGCAGCATACAGGACGTAGGGTATTACGCACCTCGCGGCCCGAACCTGTCTAAATTGTGTGCCACGTGTCTCTTCCTTCGAGTTACCGATCTCGGCGAGGGCACATTCATCGACTTCGGGTACTCCCCTTAGTAGGTTGTCGGTCTAAAACACCGACAGCTGGCGCGCCGGGTAGGGGCTCTCCCCCGAGATCACATGGCGAACTCGACTTCGCTTTTTGACCATCACGCTGACTTCGAGCTCGGGTCCGCTTCCAACTCGAACTCGACGTCTCCGTGGGCTATCGCATGCGAGCCGGCTACTCAGCCATCGCATGTGATCTCACCACCCCGTGAGCACTCCACGCGTGGCCCCCGCATCGTCAGCAGGGCTCGCACGGAGGCTCCCTCTTCGCGCCGGGCCGGCAAGGAGCCCGTACCCGAGTACAACTCGGACTCCGACACCGCCCCCGGCCACGCTTCGGACTCCAACCCCCTCTCCGACTTCTACTCGGACTCCGCGTACGAGTTCGACTTCGGGTCGGACCCCGGAGGATCCCGAGTCCGAGGACAACACTACGAGCACCCCTTATCGGGGCCGGCTTCGGGCTGGTCATAACGTCCACACACCGCCGGGAGATTCATCTGCGGCCGGATCGCAAGCCCGCGGACCGATAAGTGGAGACTCACGCTACGTCGCCTACCTCGACTCGCTCCCGTTCCGGAGGGAACACCACTTGCGGAGGCCGACTCGTACACCCCCAAGCGAGGTGGCGAGCTGCGAATCCGGTCTTGGCATCCCTGATCGCCAAGTCTTCATGGCTGCCGGCGACACACCAGGACCCTCAGGGGCAGCTCAGGACAGGTACCTTGAAGACATCTCCGCAGACGAGTTGTCTGCTGATGCACCTGCAGACGAGACCGCCGCCAACAGGGACGCTCGACGAGAGCGTAATAGGAAGCGCAACGAACGGCGCCGGCGTCTCTGAGACAACCTCCCCATCCGCAACCTTGCGGAAGCTCTCGAGGCGGTTGAGAGCAGAGTACACACTACCCCCGAGCAATGCCTCATGTCGATCATAGCGATCGCACGCAAGGCTCAGGGAATACGCGCTGGAGAAGTCATCGCCAAGCTCGCTGAAGACGCTTACTTCATGCGGGTCGACAACAGGGTCAACCAGCCTCCCCCCCGCCGAGAACCGCGACAACGAAGCTACAAGTCGTAGCGCCGACCTCGGCCGCAACCGTACTCGAGCCGAGCTCCCGGCTCGCCCCAACCGTACTCGTGCAAATGCGGCAGACCCTCACGGGGTGGCAACGACAACGGTGAGGTCGTCCCTCACCGCGCCCCGGCGGCGGTGGCCGTGACCCCGGCGGTGGCGGCGGCGACGACGGAAGCTCCAACCACGAAGCCAACGAGGAGGGCCGGCGGCGGCGGCAGTCGCGGCGGTCGAGACCACGCGAACAGCCACGCCTCCGGAGCCTCACAGGGCGGCTACGATGCCCGCCAGAAGATTGAAGAGCTGCGGCGGAAGAAGTCAGCCACTGCAGGCGACAACGACGGCTTCCCCGCCTTCTCACCTCGACTTCGCAACTTGCTCCTCCCCGACAAGTTCAAGCCTTTGGGGATCACCAAGTACGACGCGAAGCAGGACCCCATCCAGTGGCTCAGGTGCTACGCCCTCTCCATCGAGAACGCTGGCGGCAACAACGACACCAAGTGCCTCTACTTCCCCTTGCACGGACCAAGCCCCACTCACATGGCTCGAGTCGGCCCGGACAAGCACTCGATCGACAAGTGGGACCGGTCGAAGGAGCGATTCACCGGCAACTTCGCGGGCGCCATGGGCCGCTCGGGTACTCGCATGGACCCGGCCATGGTCAAGCGAGGAACAAGGCGAGACCCTCCGCAAGTACATGTGCCGCTTCTTCGACAAGCGCTCTACCGTAGTCGACGTCACAGACAAGGAGGTCATCGACCTCTTCCAAGACGGCCTCTACCACCGCCGCACCTTTGAAGACTTCGGTCGTCGCCGCCCCAAGTCCATCCCCCACCTCAAGGACATGATCACGTCCTGGGCGGATGAAGAAGACAAGGCCAACGCCAAGTACGACGCCATCCGTGGCAAGCACAAGCAGAACACGGGCGGTGGCAGCGGCAACAACGGGAACCAAGGCGGTCACAACAACAACAACTACTCGAGTCCCAACCACAAGCGCAAGCCAGACAACACTGTCATGGCTATCTAGCGCCCTGCGAAGGAGAACTCGAAGAAGAGCTCTGGCGGCTTCAAAGACTTGCTGAAGGAGAAGTGCCCGTGGCATCTGGACGGCAACCACACCACCGAGCAGTGCTACCAACTCAGGCGAGCACTCAAGAGTACTCCAGAGCCACCGCACCCTCACGACAAGAAAGGAAAGAAAAAGAACGACGGAGACAACGGCGACTTCCAGGAACCCGACAAGACTGTCAACGTCCTCTTCGGCGGACTACCCAGCAAACAGGAGAAAAAGGCTACTCGTCGAGAAGTCATGAGCATTGAACCAGCGGTCCCGACCCCCCTCAGGTGGTCGGAGGTACCCATTACCTTCTCCTGCGCGGATCAATGGACCAGCTTCTCCGAACCAGGAAGGTTCCCACTAGTCCTAAAGCCAGTGGTCACGGGCTCCAGGCTCAACAAGGTCCTCATCGACGGCGGAAGCGGGCTCAACGTCCTTTTCACCAAGACCTTGAAGAAGATGAAGCTCGACATCACCCACATGCTCACCAAGAGCAACACGCCTTTCTACGGCATCGTCCCCGGTAACGCGGCTATCCCACTGGGCTCAGTGGTCCTCCCAGTTACCTTCGGGGAATCTCGGGACAACTATCGTACCGAGTACATCAAGTTCGAGGTCGTGGACTTCGAGACATCCTACCATGCCATCCTCGGCAGACCGGCCATCGCCAAGTTCATGGTGGTGCCCCACTACACCTACTTGGTACTCAAGTTGCCAAGCCAAGCAGGTGTACTCTCTCTCCAAGGGGACTTGAAGATCTCGCACGACTGCGACACGGAAGCTGTGGAGATCGCCTCCACAAATCAAGTACCCAACGCTATGATGGAGGTCTACGCTGCGTCGAAGAAGCTTGCTACAAGTGAACTCGACATCCCTGAGAAGTCTGACAAAGCCAACAAGCCTCGGCCCGGTCGAGGAGGTTCGGTCAAGACGATCAACCTCGAGACGAGCGACACCAGCAAGACCACCACCATCGGGGCCGGCCTCGACCCCAAATAGGAAGACGCGCTCATCAACTTCCTCCGGGCTAACCACGACATCTTCGCGTGAAAGCCAGCGGACATGCCAGGAGTGCCCAGGGAGTTGATTGAGCACTGCCTCAACGTCGATCTTAAGGCCACCCCCAAGCGACAACACCTCCGTCGTTGTGCCGACGACAGACGGGATGCCATCAAGAAGGAACTCGCCAAACTACTCGCGGCTGGCTTCATCAGAGAAGTCTTCCATCCTGAGTGGCTTGCCAACCACGTCCTCGTCCTCAAGAAGAACTCGAACGAGTCGAGGATGTGTGTCGACTACACCGATCTCAACAAGCACTGCCCCAGGGACCCCTTCGGGTTGCCGCAGATTGATCAAGTCATTGACTCTACGGCGGGCTGCGACCTGCTTTGCTTCCTCGACTGCTACTCCGGGTACCACCAGATCGCGATCAAGGAAGAAGACCAGGAGAAGACCGCGTTCATCACCCCGTTTGGCGCGTCTTCGCTACACGACCATGTCCTTCGGGTTGAAGAACGCCGGCGCCACCTATCAACGAGCTATCCGGGCACGCTTCAAGAGGCGGCTCAACAAGAACGTCGAAGCCTACATGGATGACATGGTCGTCAAGACCGAGAGACTCCGGTACCCTCATCGACGACCTTGAAGAGACTTTCGCATCCTCGCGCGAGTACCGCGGAAGCTCAACCCGAACAAGTGCGTCTTCGGCGTACCTTCGAGGGCAAACTACTCGGCTTCATCATCGGCCAACGCGGCATCGAAGCCAACCCCGAGAAGATCTCCGCCATCACCGACATGAAAGCTCCCACATGCATTAAAGACGCCCGGGAAGGCGACCAGGGTGCATGGCGGCCTTGAACGATTCATCTCAAAGCTTGGAGAACGGGGGCTCCCCTTCTTCAAACTACTCAAGCACCAAGAGATGTTCGTGTGGACTCCAGAGGCGGACCAAGCCCTTGCCCAGCTCAAGGACTTCCTATCGAAGCCACCAGTCCTCACGGCTCCTCGCAAAGGTGAACAGCTACTGCTCTACCTCGCTGCGACTACTCATGTGGTCAGTACTGCCATCATCGTCGAGCGGCAGGAAGACGGCCACGCCTATCCAGTCCAGCGCCCAGTCTACTTCGTCAGTGAGGTGTTGTTAGAGTCCAAGGCACGCTACCAGCCTGTGCAGAAGCTTCTGTACGCAGTACTCATCACCTCGCGGAAGCTACGACACTACTTCCAGGAGTACTCGATCTCCGTCGTCACTGACTACCCGCTTGGCGACATCCTGCGGAACCAAGATGCTACTGGAAGAATCTCCAAGTGGGCAGTCGAACTCGGCGCCCTCACCATCGACTTCAAGCCACACACAGCCATCAAGTCGCAAGCTCTAGTTGACTTCATGGCAGAGTGGCGGGAGAATCAGCTACCTACTCCAACCGTGCGACCAGAGCATTGGGTGATGTACTTCGACGGCTCACTCAACCTTGAGGGCGCAGGTGCAGGGGTACTCTTGATCTCTCCAACGGGCGAACAACTCAAGTACGTCCTGCAGATCTTCTGGAAGGTCTCAAACAATGAAGCCGAGTACGAAGCCCTCCTACACGGGCTCCGCCTCACGGCTTCACTGGGCATCAAGCTGCTACTAGTCTACGGCGACTCTGCAGTGGTCATCAACCAAGTCAACAAGTCTTGGGACCGCAACAAGGAGAACATGGACGCCTACTGCCTAGAAGTCCGCAAGCTCGAGAACAAGTTCTACGGTCTCGAGTTTCACCACATCATTCGCGACAACAACGTTGCAGCGGACGTCCTGTCTAAGCTTGGTTCTACTTGCGCTCAAGTACCAGCGGGTGTATTCGTCCACGAGCTTCACGCGCCATCCATCCCGGAGCCGGCGCCACCGACCACTGTCAAAGCGCATCCGCCAGCTGGCCAGGAGGTCATGACGATCGACGCGGACTAGAGGCAACCCTTCATCGACTACCTCAGCGAGCAGAAGGTTCCCTCGGACAAAAACTTGGCTGAGCAGCTCATCCGCCACGCCAAGTCCTACGTCCTCGTCGGAGACAAGCTTTACAAGCGGGGCACATCTTCTGGAGTCCTCATGAAGTGCGTCCCCAGGCAAGAAGGCAAGGACATCTTGGAGGAGATCCACAAGGGCATCTGCGGCAACCACGCGTCTTCTGATACGCTGGTCAGCAAGGCCTTCCGGCGAGCCTTCTACTGGCCCACAGCCCTGGGCGACGTTGAAGAACTCGTCAGAAAGTGCCAAGGATGTCAATACTTCGCCAAGCAACAACACGTCCCAGCCTACAAGCTAGTCACCATACCGCCAACCTGGACCTTTGCTTGCTGGGGGCTCGACATGATTGGGCCACTGCCAAGCCGCGCCGGGGGTGGATTCAACAGAGTATTGGTGGCCATCGACAAGTTCACCAAGTGGATCGAGGTCAAGCCGGTCACATGCCCCAAGGTTGACAGAGTACTCGACTTCCTGGATGAACTCGTGCATCGTTACGGACTACCCCACCGCATCATCACAGACCTGGGCTCCAACTTCAACAACCACAAGTTCTGGGAGTACTGCGAGAATAGCAGGATCGACGTCCAATATGTCTCAGTTGCCCACCCTCGGGCCAACGGACAAGTCGAGCGTGCTAACGGGATGGTGCTCGACGCTCTCAAGAAGCGGCTACACGACGCTGCTAACTCTAAAGGAGGCAAGTGGATCAAGGAACTACCCAATGCACTCTGGGGGCTACGTACTCAGCCTTCCAAGCCAACGGGGCAATCCCCCTACTTCTCGGTCTACGGCTCCGAAGCAATCCTCCCCGCCGATGTCATATGGGATTCACCGGCGGTGGATCACTACGACGAAGGCGTCTGCGAAGACGACGGACGAGTGGACATCGACGGGCTCGAAGAAGCTCGCTGCGCCGCCCTCGTCCAATCAGCAAGGTACCTAGAGGGTATCCGACGCTACCACGACCGCAATGTCAAGGAACGCTCCTTCAACGTTGGCGATCTCGTCCTCCGTCGCATCCAGAACACGGAAGGACTACACAAGCTCAGCTCCCCCTGGGAAGGTCCCTTCACAGTCACAAAGGTGACCGGGCCGGGCTCCTACCGCCTCCAGACACTTGAAGGCGAAGACGTCAACAACTCGTGGAACGTCGACCGGCTACGTCGGTTCTATGCCTAGTCTACACGACTACCTTGGGGCTCAAGTCTACACGACTACATCAAGACCCCTCCGCCGTAAGTGGCTTCGGGTCCGGGCACTAGTCTCGGACTACCTCTTCGCCGTAAGCGACCCTCCGGTCCGAGCACTAGTCTCCGGACTACTCCTCTCCAGAATCCAGCCCATACGGCTACCTACGGATCCTGGGCTGCGACGAGCGACAAAGGACTCTAGCAGCGGTCTACTGAGAGACCATGTACCTCTAGATCCAGCCTATACGGCTACCTACGGATCTACTGCTGTAAGCGGCTACTCGCCCTAGCACTACTTAGCCGTAAGCGGCCTCCGGGTCCTGGCGACTACTCTGTAACTACGGCCCTGGCATCCAGGTGTAGTTCTTCAGTAATAAAGTTTGATTGTTCATCAACTGCTTTACTGTCTACTTCCCTCAACGGGACTACTGCCGAGTTCGATTACTCGAGACAACTCCACGATGGGACTCCGCACTCTGAGATCGTGACTACGAGTACTCATTGGTGGAACTTTAATACTTAAACAATTACAATTGTTTTTGTACAACCATTGCTACGAGCTAACTATTACAGGACTACTGGAGATTAAGCTTGTCGGCGACTTGTTCTGCAATGGGCGCCATCTGCTCCAGCAGCTCCGCATACTGCTAGTCCACCAGCGACTACGTCTACGGGTGCCTTCGGGAAGTACGACTTCATGAAGGCCAGCACCTGGTTCGGGATTGAGTTCGCCAAGTGCTTCACGTAGGCCGCCGGGCGCCGCCGGGGGGCTTCCTTCAACCGATCCACCGGTGGCGCTATCCCGGGACCGCCGGGATGAGGCACCGGCGGCCTCGCGATGGGGAGCGCGGCTTCTTCAAGCTCCTTCGGCTAGCCCCGCGGCTTCTCGCAATCCTCGTTCGGCTTCGCAATGATTTGTAGCGGTTGACGAGGTCACGATCGGATGCAATACGAGCTCCATGTGCTTGTCGCACTCGTAGGCAAGCTCCTTATAATCTAACTCGAGTACACGGCGGGCCTCCCCGCTCCCGGTAGAAGAGATTCTTCGGATCGATCTACGAAGTCTTCAGCTGCTCTACCTGAGTCTCAAGCTCTGCAAACAACAAGGCACATTGGGTTAGACTACCTCTCGACCTCCAACAAGTACTCAACAAGACAAGTGGTGTACCTTTGTTCTTGTTGCGAAGCGACTTGTTCTTCCGCACCAAGTCGTCGCTCTTCGCCTGCATCTCCTGTATGTCATTATGGTACTTGGCGAAGGCGGTGTCCAGCTTCGACTGCATGGCGACAATTTGCTTCCGGGACTTCGCGAGTTCTTCTTCTAAAGCTTCCGCCCGGAGCACAGTGTCGCCGAAGCCTTGAAGCATGCTGGACTTCTCGCGGAACCTCGCAGCGACGTCCTGCATAGACAACTTGCATCAAATGGGTACTCAACGCTAAAGGATTGACTACTCAAGAGTTATGACTACTCACCTTCATCCATTGCTCGGCTTGGCGGACCGCCTCCAGGTGCCTAGCCACCGTTGCCAGATCGACCAAGTCGTCCGCCAGCAACTCGATCCCGCCACGACTACTCGTAGCGGCTTCGGTCATCGGTGCCGAGTGGATGGGCTCTGCGTCTTGGATTTTTGGCGAGCGGACGACCACCTCCAGAGCGGGTTCTGGCAGCGTGGCGGCCTCCTCACCTCTAGTCGTCGTGGCGGCTTCTCCGGCGGCCACCTCCATCGGCTCGGAGGTTTCTACGGCTGCCTCCTGGGTCTCCGGTGCCACGTCCTCCACGGGCACCGCCGATGGGATATCGCTCCCTTCGGCCTCAGCGCCTATCAACGAGAAGACAAACGTATCAGTCAACATGTGACTACGACTACTCTACGAAGGCACTTCAACTTCAGCAGAGTACTCACCTTCAACTACACTGGCTTCAAGCAATGTAGCCTCAGCGGCCAACACTTCGGGCTCCGCCTGAGGGGCGAGAGTGGACTCCTTAGCGGGCGGCGTGGCTTCTTCCTCCGCCACCGCTGCAGAGGGTTCATCCCCCTCCCAGGACAAGTCCGTCGATTTCCTGCAGAGTACACAAACCGGTTGTCAATTAGGCATGACTACCACATCAAGTACTACTCGGGAAGACTCAACACTTACAAGCTTGACCGGACCACCGTCACGGTCGGGGCGCCGAGGATGCTGGCGATGTCCACCAGTCCAGCCTCGGCGGGTGCCTCCTCCTGCGCCTCTGCGGCCACCACCTCTTCCGCAGCAACAACAGCGGGTTCTGTGCTCTCCTGCGCAGCAGGGGGCTGGCGCTCCATCTGCGCCAAGAGTTCTTCGACAGTGGGGGCTGGGCTGTGACTCCCAGTGGCTTCCCCCACCGTGTCCCACTCGCCTTCGTCGCCCTGATCAACGGGCTTCGTAGGCGGCAACTCCTGCAAGCATGGAAACTTCTTCATCAAAGAGTGAACTCGAGACACCAGTACTCGACTACACTACTCAAGACGGTTTACCTCCTGGGACGTGGTCTCGGTGACCTTCAATTTCTTCGCCACGCGCTTGCGGGACGCATTGCGCGGCTTCCTCGGCGGCGCGGCCAGACTAGCCTCCAGGCTAGCCGGCTGATCCTGAACAAGAGGGACACGAGGTAGGCCAGGACGGCTGAACCTCGACCGCAGGTGGAAGCGGTCCTGCAGTGTCTCCTCGTCGTCGTCCTCATCGGACGTGTCTTCATCGACAACTGTGTCGTCTCCTTCGTCGACTTCACGCCGCTCCTTGGCCTTGGCTTTCCCCTCCTCTGGGACCTCGACTAGCTGAGGAGGCGGCGGCGGCTCGGACACAAACTTCTTCAAGTCATCCTGCAAGAAACAACTCATCAGTGCGACTACTCATATGGAATGGGTACTCGACTATGGATGCGGCTACTTACCTTCTTTGGTGGGCGCGCGGCGGAGTACTCCGGTACGGGGCACGCCGTGTACGACGGCATATCCTTGAAGATCCGGGCCAGCCTGTCGACAATATCGTCGTTGTCGACTTCGTCTCCAGGCATCCGCGACGTGTCGTCGTCCCCAGTGTACTCGTACCCCAGGGTGTCGCAAGCCATCAGCGGCTGCACCCTGCGCTTCATGAAGCTGAAGGCCACGTGCTCGGCCCTCAGCCCGGTTTCCCTCAGCGCCTTGATCCGCGCCAACAACTCGGGGAGCTGGATCCCTTCCTGTATCGTCGGCTCCGTGTTCCACCAAGGGCGGTGTTTGGGCTGCTTCCCGCTCGGCTTCGGCAG
Source organism: Cenchrus americanus (assembly GCA_947561735.1). Classification (NCBI taxonomy): domain Eukaryota; kingdom Viridiplantae; phylum Streptophyta; class Magnoliopsida; order Poales; family Poaceae; genus Cenchrus; species Cenchrus americanus. The sequence goes on from OX387240.1 coordinate 144,175,928, forward strand.
CTCCGGATGGTGGTTCGTGATATAGAACCACTTGGCCTTCCAGTCTTGGTTGGAGTCTATGAGCTTGTACGAGAGGTACTGCTCGGCGGCGTCCTCCCGCATCTGGATCCCCGCTCCTCCGACTACCCGCGGGTTGCTGGCGCTGGGTTGTGGCTTCACCCGGAAGAACTTCCGGAACAAGATCCAATGGGGCTTGATCCCCAGAAAGGCTTTGCAGAAATGCGCGAAGACAGCAGTGTGGAAGATACCGTTGGGGTTGAGGTTGAGGTACTCGATGCCGTAGTACCCCATGAGCCCCTTGAAGAAGTCGCTCGCCGGGAGAGATAGTCCGCACTCTGCGAACCGCGTGAACATCGGGATCTCATCTGCATTCTTCTCCATGGGGTATGGATCCCCGGCGGCGGCCCTCCACATATCCACTTCCTTCTCGCGAAGGAATCCACTGTTCAGCAGGGCGAGCAAGTCTTCGGTCTTCGCCTTGGACTTCTTCCACTCGCGGTTTGGATCTGGCTGCGGCAAGGACACCGGTGGTGACGTCCCTGCGGCAGATCCGGCGGCCTCCTCACGGCCCCTCTTCTTTCCGCCGGCGGCTTTGGCAGTCTTCGACGGGGACGGCTTCATCCTCCAAGTGCACGGCGTCTTCACGCGCATTCGCTGGGGGGCTACTCTGGTGGCTCTCGGCGGCGGCGCACTCAGATCTACACTTCACTTAGCGGCGGTGGCGAGCGCTGATGGCGATTTCTGCCCAAGATCTGTTCGGAATGGCTACAACTGCGTGGGGTAAAAAAACCCTAAGGTTTTTGGTTTCTATTTATAAGCCAAAATGACCTTCCAACGGCCGGATGGATAAGTTTGCGCTCGGCTGACTCAGCGGCCGCGCGTGACCTTTCGTATTCTACTAGTCGATGCGCCTCACCGCGAGGGCTCGGCTACCTCTACTGGACTTCCTGGGAAGCGACAAGATTCATGAGCATCTCAGGACACATTCTACAAGATGACCCTTCAATTCGAGAGGAAGTACTCGACTCAAGGCTCGGGGGCTCCGTGCCACGTGTCCTTCGTTTTTTTCTCCGGATTTTTCGGGATTTTCTTGCCAAAACTTCAGATGGACCCTCAGCCAGAGTTTACAACTCAACCTAAGGCTCGGGGGCTACTCCATATGGAGTGCGATTTTGCAATTGCACTTACATATCATCTTCGGCTTCAAGACAGTACGGGCATTTTTGAAGACCTTCAAGGGCAGCACTCGAGGACGCTTGGGACTACTCGAGAAGACTTCAGGATTGCTCAAACATCAGCTGGAGTACATTCCAGCCTCGGGATGCTTCGACTACTCTTGAGGACTTTTGACTTGTAGTACTCGGGGACGCCTGAGCACTACTCGTTAAGGTCGCCAAGACTACTTGAAGCTATCCTTCTCGACTACAAAGTACTCGGGGCTTGTCGTATGGACCTCCCTGGGCCCACTACCTCGGTGGGTACCAGGACCGACTACTCGGTGGGCCCCTGGGACTACCCGACTTGCGCTGCACGGTACCTGATGGCGTGAAGCACAAGGACTACAGAGGAGAAGTACTCGGTTAGGAAGCTGTACATGTCCCGCACTGTATGGAAGACTCCTAGACGTACTCGACTAGTACTCTCTCCCTAAACTGACTTGTAACCCTGCCTCTCGGACTATATAAGGCGAGGCAGGGACCCCTCTCTTGGACATCTCACATCACGGCGTACAATTGCACCATCTTGTAATCGTACCCAATCAATCCAGAGCTACGCAGCATACAGGACGTAGGGTATTACGCACCTCGCGGCCCGAACCTGTCTAAATTGTGTGCCACGTGTCTCTTCCTTCGAGTTACCGATCTCGGCGAGGCCACATTCATCTACTTCGGGTACTCCCCTTAGTAGGTTACCGGTCTAAAACACCGACAGCTGGGGCGGCACGCGGTAAGCGGCGGTGTCCCGAGCAATGGCGGGTGGTGCCGGCGGGATTCGCGGCACGCGCGCCGAGGGAAGGAGAGAGGGAAAAGATGACCGGGGGTCTCGAGGGGATAATCGAGCTCAGCGGAAAGTTTTTGAAAACACGCGGGATTTAGCAAGTGATTTATTAGGAGCTAAAAACGCGGGCGTTACAGGGAGGGTTTGAATTAGGCAAACTAAAAACCTTAACCTATGGCTTCACTATTTTTGCATAAAGATAAACTAGAACATACTATCCAGATGTGCAACTAGGGTTGTTCTAGTGTGAAACTCTCATCCCAAAACAAAGTTTGCAACCTATAGCCAATCCTAGCAAGATACTACTTGAGGAAAGTAAAGGCAAGCAAAGATTACAATAGAACATCCCTTCAAGATCGCAGCCCTTACAAACTTCCCACTGCTCACCACAACCTTGGGAGCTAGACGGCGACGCCTAGCCGTCTAGGAGGCAAACCTCCAAGAGTAACAAACGCTTCAAAGCTTGTAGACGCGAAACCAAAGTGCTCAAGCTATGGAAATGCTCTTGTTAGCTCACTAGATCACTCTTGAGCTCACTCACTCAACCCAACACAAAGATTATGGCTTGAATCCACAAATCTCACAAAGAGAGGGTTGGGAGAGAGCCACTAAGGCTTGGAGCTAGTTAGAAATGGCTTGGGACCTCAACAAACTCACTAGAAACAACAACCCTCACTTGAAGAAGGCTTGGGGTATTTATACCCCTCAAAGGAGAAAACTAGTCGTTGGTCCTCGGGCGGCACCGGTCAGACCGGTGCCTCACACCGGTTAGACCGGTGTTTGAAAAACTAGCCATTGGGGCTAGCGGCACCGGTCAGACCGGTGCCCCTGACCGGTGAGACCGGTCAGGACCGAGACACCGCAAAAACTTTTTCTAAGAGACTAGAACTTCACCACCAAGATGAAATGACTCAGGTTGGTTTAGGAGGGTTTGTTAGCATACTCTAAGGCTAGATCTCACTTAGATCAACTAATGAGCACTTTGACTTGGTCAACTCGCTAAGTTGCATCCCTCTTGATTGTACGACAGACCTATACTCAAGAAAGACTAAAAGTACTTCGTTGATCTCTTGAGCTTGAACAACTTCAATCTTGCCATATTTGATCAATATCCACTTGAGGGCTTTCAACATAGCCTTTGACTTGAGCACATCCATCCTTGAGCTAGTGACTTAGGATCTTTCCATATAGCATAGGAATGCACACTTGGATCCTTGAGTCACTCCATATTGCCAATCTTAACAAGTTGATGACTTGCAAAGCTTACATCGGTTAAGGTTCGAATATGATACTTGAAGATCCCACAGATGCTAGAACTTCACCTTAGCAAAACACTAATGGCGGCTTAGCTACGGCCCCAAAGATTGCTTAGTCCCTCACACTAGACATCTCGGTTGATCTCTTCATCACTTATTCAATCCACTTTGAGTTCCACATTGCCTCATACACAATTAACCTTCATTTGAAAATCCCGCTTCAAATGCTTGATCTTGATTGACAATGAATGTGCAAGCTTCCAATTTAGAACCATAGTGTGTACACTCATTATTGTGTTCTCTTTCAATAAACACATGAAGCCTTGCACCATATACTTGTCTTTGTCAATGTGAGCCATATAAGATTCATCATCAAATAGATACTTCAATAAATGCTCATGAATAATTGAAACCTGCTCACAATATTAGACAAATTCATTAGTCTTTAATCGCCTTGTCATTCAATTCACCAAAATCCACTTAGGGGCCTAGATGCACTTTCTGAATTCGGGCGAAAGCCTCCACTGACGTGTTTGTCGGTGGGCATGGTGGCGACGCTTTTGGACGCCGCTCTCCCCGCCGGGGGCATCATGGTGAAGCATCTTGTTGTCCGTCGCGCGGGGCTCTCAGGTGAAGACATTGTCCTTCTTCGGACGTGCGACGGAGGCGCCTTGGCGTCGTGCCCTCCCTGGAGGCGTAGTTGGAGTCTCGTACCGTTGGAGGTTTGTCCGGTGCTGCAGGTTGTGCTCTTGGTTCGTGTTGCCGTGGTGGTGCAGAGGGTCCACGGGTGCTTGAGGTCTTGAGCCGTTGTGCTTCGCTTGTGATGACCTTGGTGAAGGCTGGGCGGAGGAGATACTCTCTTTGCGGCTTTAGATATCTGTGTCCTTGGTAGAGGAGAGTGAGGTGGTGAATGTGGCGAGGCCCCCACGCAGAGTGGTCAGGACCAGTGGTTTTCCTTGGTGCCGAGATGGAGTGTTCTGCTGTTATTTCTCTGGATCTGGGGGCTCGACGGTCGGGTGTGCGGCTCAGGGATGACGGTCCTGCGGTGGAGGAGCTCGGGGGGCCGTTTGGGCTTGCAGCGGGCTGCGGTTTAGCCGTGACACATCGTTGGTGACAGCGGCGCAGGCGTCGATGGCTTGTTCTGTTCTCCTCTCCCAAGTGGCCGGTGTGGTGGTGTGTTGTGCTGTGTACGTTGTTCTTGTTCGGGGGTTGCGTTTGTGTGGTGGTGTCCGCTTCGGCGTGTTATGTACCAATTGCTACTTCTTCTTAGATGAATAGCAGTGTCCTGCTTTTATTTTTTTAAAAACCGTATGATGTTGGATATAGTGGAGGTATATTTCTTGAGATTGTTTACATCTTGAGGTCGAAAGGTCATCCAATTAATTTTTAAAAAAGAATTGTCATGGACTCGGCCATAGTGTCAAAAAAAACGAAAAGGGAAGTATAAACAGCTTTCGTATACCCCGCGGCCACGCATACGGTCGGTCGGTCCTATACGCTCTCGCTGCCGTGCGTCCCGTCGCACCCTTTCGCGCCAGATCAGATTGCAATTCGCAACTTCCAAAAGCTCCTCCTCGTTCACCGATTCGCCGAAACCCTAGTCAACACCGCCGCAATGTCCGCCGCCGCCGTCCTGCGCGAGGACGAACGGGGGATCCCTCGATCCCTCCCCCTCCTCGCAGCGCTCGTGGAGGAGTCGCGCCGCTGCGCTGCTGCCTCCCGTCCCGCCGAGACCGACCTCGTCCGCGCCTTCCGCGGCGGCGCCGCCCCCAAGGTCCCGATTCGCATCTTCATGGAGCGGATCCACTTCCTTACCCGATCGGTGCCGCCGGCCTCCCAGGGCGTGACCGGGATCGACGGCACCAGCTTCGTCGTCGCCGGCATTTACCTCACTCGCTTCACCCGCAGCGCCGCCGGCAGGGAGGCTGGGATCTTGGTGGAGCCGGCCACCGCGCACCGCCTAGTGGCCGTCGTGCTCTTGCTCGGTGCCAAGTTCGTCGGCCACCCGCCCATGAACTGGACCGGGGTGTTCGAGGCCAGCTCGGAAGGCGCGATCCGTGCCGGCGAGTTGGCGGGCCTCGAGGACCGCTTCTTGCGTGCTATCGACTTCCGCCTGTGTGTAAACAGCGGGGAGTTCGAGTCGTTCTGCCGTGTCCTTGAGCTGGGGCCTCAGGCGCCATGTGCCGTCGGTGGATGCGCCAGCAAGAAGAGGCAGGGGGACGCCGTGGCCGGAGAGGAGGATGAGCGCCGCTGCGTCCGCGCTCGCCTGCTTCAACCTGCTGTCTTGTCCAATTAGGATTAGTTTTGAATTCAATTCGCTTATTAATTCTTCTGGTTTTAGTTGCTTTTGATTGTGTATCTATCTATTATTTGTTTTCTGCAAGTACTAAAGCTAGGAGTGGAAGATGCTCGAGGTGGAGAAGACAGGCGTCGTCCAGTGTTTAATCAGGAATCTGCTGTTGCTGCTGTAGCCTGAGGAGAGTGGCTGCAAGTAGATGTTGGGGGTGGAGAAGGTGTCATCCAGTGTCCGATCAGGGATCAGCTGATCCTCGCTGGAGCTTAGGAGGGGAGTCGCTGCAAGTACAAGATGTCTGTCATGGAGATGGCATCATCCAGCAGCCTATCTGGATTTGAGATGCTACCATCCTGCGTCTGGTCCTAGGTGTAGAACTGTCGTCCAGCGTCCTATGCCTGATGAGGGATAATCTGCTCCTCACCAGAGGCCTGGAGGGTACACAACAAATCTTTGTTTTGGCATAGGTTAACAGTTTTCAAGCTTTGGAGTCAAAAAGGGCACAATATGGTGTTCTGCAGTATGAAGTTTTAGTGTTTGATCTACTGCAACTCAGTTCTGTCTGATGTTATCAATTAATCTCAATGCTATTTTTCTGTGTTAGTGCAGTACAATAGGCAATTTTCTTGTGCATATTAGGCTGTGATTCTTCAGTACCAGATTTCTGTGTCATTCTTTTCTGCTCCGTAAGACTTTTTGAGATCAATAAAAGGATGAATTAAGTGTTGTTCCGTTTGTATGAATGTATGATCACCTTTGTCTTGTCATCTATTTTTCCATCTGGTGTGCAGATTGTCTGCCCCCATCTAAAATGAAATGTTATTTTCTAGGGGAGTATACTGATGCAAGAACTATAGAGGAAAACAGTTAGTGATTAGTGATCCTCTCAAATAGAACTATAGAGGAAAACAGATGGTGATCCTAAGCCCTGATCAGGGAATGAAAAAATAGTGCAAACTGAAGAACATATGCAAATGTATCAGATTGAATATCACGAGAACAAGACGCCTGACAGGAGCAATGTGCATCTCAGCAACCAGGCCAAGACGAAGATCGGGCCAGCAAATACTACAGGTATGGACCATGGCCAGAGAGGGGAAGATCAGGCCGGTCGGTTTCCATTCTATTGGCTGACGGCATAAATCTGGGTGGGGACCTTGCATGATACTTCATGTTAGTTACATGCAAACTTAATCTTGTTTTATATGAACTAAAATGAGGTAAAGACAAGGCCGCTGACTCAGTCAAAGTGTCATTGTCAATGCAGTCTCACAGTTCTTTTTTGAAGTGTACAAAATGTGTCTTTGGTACGACCTCTGATTCTGCCGACTATGCTGCAATTTTGTATTCACAGCTGGACGTTAATCCTGATGCATTTATGTTGTCGGAGGCCTGATGTCTTGAAGGAGAAGCAGAAAGTAAATTCGGTTGAAACATTCAATCATATATTCGTTGAACGTGGAGTACAGTTTACATGCTTATAATTAACTGCAACACTTGCACTGCAGTAACTAGTATATAACAGTGACCATGATATGTTACTGCACAAGTATCACCAGTTAGACAGCAGAACATCTCTTGCTTAGTATCTAAGAGTGATGGCTTCACACATTTTTTTGTATACTCGTGTGCTTCCTCCTTCCTCATTTAGGATTCTCGGAACAAACTCTTAGGAGAAGCCATTTCCTTATCCACCGATCTTCCACTGAAGCTCGCCTTCAGACTGTCAGCATCACCGGCTCCAGACTGCTCATCCATCCTTTCCGGTGCAGTAAACATGATCACTGTTATTTCTTTTCTGGTTTCACATTCGTTCTTAAATTCTTGCCAAATAAATGCCATTGAAAAATGAAGCCAATTTGTTAGCACAGTAGTATTGAATTGGTAACCGGTTTCTTCAACAGGCCTGCAAAAATAATGAAAGGAAAAGGCTCAAATTTGATCAAAATGAACATGACCATTATTTTAGGAAATTTCAGTCACTTACTGATAGTTTAAAAATTTCGGCCGGTTATTGATAAACATGCATGTGCTATGGAGTATATACTATTGACCCAAAATTTCATTTCACAATTTTGCCTACGGTCAAACTCCATGATTTCTAAATGAAATCATGCACAGTAAACTATGACAGGATTTGGTTCGTCCAATGGAAACTTAAACGCAAGAGGAATTATTCTAGAAAAAACGCAAAAGGAATTAGATTGCAGTGCACTTGGAGGTGCTATGAATAACATTGTCAGATAAGGATTCTTCTAGTCTGAATGAACAACAAAAGATGATACTCTGATGAATATTGTTTCAGGACCTAGCAACGACAACAAGTTGCCACTGCTGCACCCCCTGAGCCCCTGCTCCCATCTCGGCGGCGCACGGAGGCAAGACACGCTGTCACTTGGCGACATACTGCACACATATAGGCTCCGCCTTCAGTCTCTCCAGGAGACTGGCACCCGCTCCCGTACGGCATCGGCGTCAGATTCGATCCCAGTCGCCGGCAACGACTACGATGAGTTCCCTGGGATGCTGTTCTACACCGTCACCCTCGACAATGCTGCTCTACGCAGTGGTGCAGATACACCACTTAATCGCCACACCGTCCAGCTACCGATTCGTGCCATCTTTATGATTACTGAGCAGTTGGCAGATTTGCTCAATATTTTCTATTCCCATATCGTAATCAATCCGTTTGCCCATTTCATGGTGTTACAGGTACCTGGAAGCGGTGCCTGGGTGTCGTTAGGAGAGGAGGACATCTGTATCATGCATAAGCTGACTCATTTGTAGCTTGCGGGCCAGGCACATTTGATTGTTGGGTGAGAGCAGTGGTAGCCAATTGAAAATGCAGCATGACAATGTTTTTATTTGTGCTAAGTAAATTTATTGATGGCAGATTCTTTAAAATGCCAGTAGCTGTTTCAACCATGTGTATAACGACTGGCCAAATTTTAGATTCCGACAATGCATGTTTCACTGGAATATATATAAAAAGTTTTTTTAAGTGTGTTAAGAAAATTAAAAAAATACAATTTCTTTGTGGCTGATGGCAAACTGATTAAAACAGTAGTAGCTATTTCAACCATGTGTATAATAATTGGTCGAATTTATTTCAACCATGTGTATAATGATTGGTCAAATTTAGATTCCAACAATGCATGTTTCACTCGAATATATATCTAAATTTATAAGCTATTTCTTTTTCTTAATGTCTAACGTAACAAATCAAATCATGGAGCACCAAATTGAGACAAATAGTGTTATGGGGGTTGTTTGGAGAACTAGTCAAAAGGCTATTTGGGCTCCACTCTAAATAGCTCCAATTAGAATCTCTTAGGGAGATATTTTTTTTAGAGCGGATTAGTTGTAAATAGCTCTGAAATAGCCTACATATTTGATTCTTTTGGGCTATTTAGGCTAAAAAGATGAGAGCTAATAAATAGCTATGGGATTCAAAAACCTTTATATCTAAATTCAATCGAGTCATATGTGTCCTTATATATGTACCACATTTTCATGATACACATTCCTGAGTTTATTGCAAGAAAATTATAATACAATTGAACTAAATAGCACCTTCAAGTGGATTTTTTATTAAGAACAAAATTGCAACAGTTTTCAGTTCAAATAACTTTCCTACAATAATAATTTATACTACAGAAGTACAAATTGCTAACATCTCTGTACATGTGACCCCATGTTATGATGAGAAACATAATTAATCTCGTTTAACTGATATGGATCAACCAGTCAATTTGTAGTGTACCCATCATCTACTGAAATTCCACCCGTCCAATCCAAGTATATATCTATTTGTAAATATTACAACAACGTACTTATATCTGCAACTAAAGGAATGTGGGAAATAATTTCTAGCAAAAGGGGCTATATCTGCCCTCGGAGAAATTATATAGGCTCAGCACAGGAGCAAGCGCCATGGGAAGCATCACTCCAGACATCCAGAGGAAGAAGATGATGATCTCTACCAGCAATGATGGCGGCCGACGGGTATGGTCGATTGGGTGGGGTGGTTAAATGCAGCTCGCCATGCATTTACTGCGCGCGCTCACGGAGGCCAACAGAAAATTGAAACGGTGATTTCTCGCGCAAGCTAATCACACAAGGAAGGAACCGCAGAATTAACCCCATCCGTTCGCATGACTCAGCTTGTCCCCGATCCACTCGCCGCCGTTGGATAAGGTGGTGTATATACAGCATTGCGTAGTAAATCCGCGTCCCCGTCGCCCTCGGCTACGGCACACCGGCCCAGCGGTTCGCCGTGTCCTTCGACACCGCTGCTGGATTCTCGTACCTCCGGTGCAAGCCGTGCAGGGCAGGGGACGGCCCCTGCGACACGGCATTCAACCCATCCCTTTCCTCGTCCTTCGCCTCTATCCCCTGCAGCTCGCCTGAGTGCGCGGCGTCTTGCTCCAGGCAAAGGCAGGGGCAGACGTGCCCGTTCAGATACGGTGTCGACGAAGCCAACGGCACCTTCGTCAAGGACACGCTCACCCTATCATCGTCAGCCACCGTGGAAGGCTTCACGTTCGGGTGCACGGGGTTCCTCGACCCTAACCTGTTCTACGGGGCGGCTAGGAACAACCGCTCGTTGGCGTCTCGAGCGGCGCCGTCTTCCACACCCACTGACAATGGTGGCGCCGCCATCACCTTCTCCTACTGCCTCCCGTCGAACCTGAGCTCCCACGGCTTGCTCTCCATTAGCCCCTCCCGGTCCCTGTACTCCGGCCGGCAGGACGTGCAGTACGCGCCGCTGGTGGACAACACGGCCATGCCCGTCATCTACTTCATCGAGCTCGTCAGGATCTGGGTCACCAGGACTGAGCTCCCTATCCCTCCTTCTGCACCGATCGACAACTTCACCCTGGTCAACACAGCCAGAACGTTCAGCTTCATCGTCCCATATGTCTACGCACCGCTCCGCGATAAGTTCCAGCGGCAGCTGGCCAGGTACCCCATGGCGGCGTCACTGTTCGACGGCCTCGATACATGCTACAACTTCACGGGGCTGGACGTCATCCGCATCCCGAGCATCAACCTCGAGTTCGCCGGCGGGTCCAGCCTGGAGCTCATCCTCGACCAGGTGTTGTACTTCACCGACCGGGCGGACTACTTCTCCATCGCGTGCCTCGCGTTCGGGGAGATGGACCCTGCGAACACATTCCCCGTCTCAGTCATCGGCAACCTGGGGCAGCGGTCGGCGGAGATGATCTACGACGTGCAGGAAGGGAAGCTTGGGTTTGCGCAAGGTGCCTGCTAGTAGCTAGTTTCTACTTCCATGCATTAATCAGCAAGTAATTGTGGCTTGTCCTAAAAAAATGTAACTGTGGTTTTTATTTCCAGCTACACTAGCTTCTGCAGCTTGCCTAACCTGAGATCTATTCAGTTTTGGCAGAGTGGCATTTTCCTTCCATGTGTGTTGTATGAATAAACTTGCCTCAAATTCAATTTGGCGATGACTTGCATAGGCCGTGTAGTTGGAATCGAGCCAAGCCCAACTCGGCCTATATTTATCATTTCTGGACAACTATGATAGGCCCCAATGTTTGCTGTATTTGGGCCCAGTTCTGCCTATCCACAGTTGTAATTTGCTAAAAAGCAACTCCAGAGTGTTGATTTTTTATATAATAATTCCTTAAAGAAAGGCAGAAAAGACACTTGACTAGAAATGGTATAGTACCTCTGTCCAAGAAAATTGGAAGCACGCGGTAATTGGCAAAACCTCCCTCATGAACTTTCCATGCACAACTTTGTAGACAGTTATGGACACAAGCCGACCCCATCTTTCAGCAATTAACAACTGTACCAATCAATTTCTTTCAGAAAAAAAAACAACGTACCAATCGATGTTAGCTGGAGACCTTCTCGAAGCAAGACTAGACTTTTTTCCAATGTCTCGATTGGCATTCCTTTCCTTTCATCAGGCTATATGTGAACATGCAACCGGTAATCCAGCATGCGACTTCTCACCACCATGAACCACCATTTCCACCTGATTGCGATCCTGTTGACCAGAAAAAAATATATTTTCAGTAATTGCTGAGGGAGAAAGAACGGTCGGACACATCAGTAAACCTGTATCAGACCAGACCAGACTTGCATGCCAGCAAAGAGCAACAGACGTGTTGGACTGCGTAGATGATTCTGTATTTGACACATGTACAAATATGTGCAAACCAATAAACAGCAAAGGAGAGCGAGTATAGGACTTAAAACATCTTCAAGAGCCACACAAAAATACCAGGATTTAAAATTCATTGTCACCCGTTCAAGGATGTCACATCCTAGTCAAGAAGATTATTGGTTTTGGTCTGAATATTCAGATTACTATGGTTTAAGAACCATGCAATATACCAGGATTTAAAAGTCATTGTCACCCACTCAATGATGACACATCCTAGTCAAAAAGATCATTGGTTTTGGTCTGACTATATTGGTTTCACTGGACCAGGACAGCCTTGATATTTTCCTGCAAGAGTGTGACCACAAAGGACAGTTTGACTATTAGTAACCACTAATGAAGGTTTGGTTGATTGACTAGAAATGTTATAAAAATCAAGGTCATGATATTTCCTTGGAATTTATTGCAAAGTTTCAACAAGTCAGCCTCAAAGTTATTGCCATACGCTACCAAAATACAATTTTCAGCAACACAAATTTCCACCCAGTCGCCCTCGAATTTGTTGACATGTATAATTGCAATCTCACTTCCTATTCTTTCATGGAAATAAATCATCATTGTCAGTACTAGAAACATACCATTTTCCATGTTTATTACCAGAGAAAAGCATGCCCAAGTTCACAAGAAGTAGAAACATCAGTAAACTACTTAAGTTGTATCCACTGCTAATTTTGAGCTGCCAAATTGCCAAAGAGTGCACTTAAGCTTGTCACCACAGCATATGATGCAGAAAATATAAGGTAGCAGACATGCCGAAGGAGATTACTTTCTTCTGCCTGTTCACGGGCCTTAGTATTGCTGGGTGCAGTACTGGGGATGACCAGTTTGTCTACTCTGGCTTCACTGAAAGATACCTCAGCCTCGATGGTGGAGCTAGAATCATGCCAAGCGGCCTTCTTGAGCTTACCAACGGCATGGTTCGGCAGAAAGGCCATGCGTTCCACCCAAATCCGCTTCTTTTCGACAAGTCTGGTACAGTGCAATCTTTCTCCATATCCTTTGTGTTTGCCATCCTGTCTACCTACCCAGAGAGTGGCCATGGCATCGCCTTCTTTATTGCGCCAAACAAGAATTTCTCAGCTGCATTCCCAACCCAATACTTGGGCCTCTTCAATGACCAGACTATCTTTGCTATTGAGATTGACACTGTCCAAAATTATGACTTACATGACATCAACGACAACCATCTTGGCATCAACATCAATAGCGTTCGATCCATGCAATCTTATGATGCAGGCTACTATGACGATGAGAGCGGTATTTTCTTGAATTTGACACTTAATAGCCACAAGGCGATGCAAGTGTGGGTGGACTACAACAGAGAAATCACACAGATCAATGTGACCATGGCTCCCCTCAACATTGCAAAACCAGTTAGACCATTGCTGTCTACTGTCTACAATTTATCAACAGTCATCACTAATCTGGCGCATATGGGCTTCTCATCCTCAACAGGTACAGTCACTGGGCAACACTATTTGCTTGGCTGGAGTTTTGGCATCAACAGTCCTGCCCCACCAATCGAAATAACCAAGCTCCCAGAGCTGCCTCGTCTTGATCAAAAGGCTCAGTCGAAGACATTAAAGATAACTCTGCCATTAGTGATCCTGATTCTCCTTGGTGCATGCATTATCATTTTATTATTTCTGCGGAGGAATCTAAGGTATGCTGAGCTACATGAAGATTGGGAGGTTGAGTATGGCCCTCATCGGTTTTCATACAAGGATTTGTTTGATGCCACAGAAGGGTTTAAAGACAAAAATCTGTTGGGTGCAGGAGGGTTTGGAATGGTATATAAGGGGGTTTACCCTGTATCCAGATTAGAAGTTGCTGTGAAGAAAGTGTCACACGACTCAAAACAAGGCATTCAAGAATTTATTGCAGAGATTGTTAGTATTGGCCACCTTCAACATCATAACCTTGTGCCATTATTGGGATACTGCAGACGGAAAGGTGAGCTTCTCTTAGTGTACGATTACATGCCAAATGGAAGCCTTGGCAAGTACCTGCACGGTAAAGAGGGCAAGACTACTTTAAATTGGATTAAAAGGTTCCAAATAATAAAAGGAGTAGCGTCCGGTCTACTTTACCTTCATGAAGAGTGTGAGAAGGTCATCATACATCGTGACATTAAGGCAAGCAATGTACTCCTTGACAATGATACCAACGGGCGAATAGGTGATTTTGGTCTTGCAAGATTGTATGATCATGGCACTAACCCAGAAACTACACATGTGGCTGGCACCATAGGATACCTAGCTCCAGAGCTAGCACGCACTGGCAAGGCAACCCCTCTCACAGATGCATTTGCCTTTGGCATGTTCATTCTTGAGGTCATATGTGGGCAAAGGCCTGTCAAGCAGAATACTGAAGATGGACAGCTAATGTTAATTGACTGGGTGCTTGAACATTGGCATAAAGGATCACTCACAGATACAGTGAACATCAAACTTCAAGGTGAATATGATATTGATGAGGCATGCCTAGCACTAAAGCTAGGATTGTTGTGCTCCCACCCATTTACTAATGCAAGGCCAAATATGAGGCAAGCCATGCAATACCTCAACAAGGAAATGCCAATACCAGAATTATCACCAAATTTAAGCTTTTCTATGCTAGCCTTGATGCAGCATGAAGAGTTCAATCCATACATCATATCGCCATGTCCACCGAAAATAAGCTTCGGCACAATATCTACCATCTCAGGAGGAAGATGACTAGATGAGACTCATGGATGCATCGCCTTCAATATTTCTAGCTGTTCTTGTTAATATGTTTAGCATGCATACAAAACCAATTTTCCATTACAAAAGCCGATTAACAGTTGGTCTCTTAAAATTTGTCTGTTATGTGGATATTACATGTGTAATGTTGGTCCACCTATAATTTATTTGTTGAGGTATTGTAGGCTTTGCAATGAAATGCATGCAGTGAGTATATACAAGCGAGAGACATCAAGGTGGGACACACAAACCAAAACAGATGTTACAAATTACTGAAACTGCACTTTTAGGACTATTGCTCATCTATACAAGGTTGCAAATAAATATCTAATAAAAAAAGAATGGAAATGGTATTGAACTTGTTTTGTTCTAAATAAGTTGCTAAATTCCCATATGAAATGCAGGTATACTTATGACTTCTACATAAGTCAGAAACACAGAAAAGTGAGAACAAACTCTATATTACCAGATCAAAAACAAACTTAGATAACTGGTGTACATAACTAAAAGAACTGGAATAATAGATCCTCTGCCAGTAATAGTTTATAAATTACCATGCTGATGTGTTTTGTTTGCCCTCGATAGAAGAATACTTCAAGATATAAGAGTTCCTGTAACTGTGACAGTATGATGTAGTAGTTTCTTTTCCTGATCATGATGTGATACAGATTCGGTTAAAAAAAAATTGACGTGATACAGAAAAAACATTATCTAGAGACAGAACTTCATGACAAGTTCATATTCTCTTCACTGTAGATGTGCAAAATACAGTAGACCACTAACTTCTTGGGCTGTAAATTTCCTGGACTATATACCATCATATCAATGGTTTGATAGCCAGTCCAGGACGATACCTCTATGTTCAGACCATTATCGTTTTTCAAAATAATGTAGACTGCAAATTTAGAACCTTGATTACTTCTCACATGGAACATGAATAGCGTTGAACCCTGCAAGATTGACCAAAATGGCGTTTGACTGTTAGTAACATCCTAACCAATAATTGACTGTTTTAAACAAAATATTCAACGAGTCAATAATGTGATATGTATTTGAATATTACACACAGATACATAGTCAAGCATACTACCTCCAAGTTCATAATACTGTAATGTCCATTGTTTTCTGAATGTTTTGGTAACGAGAAAACCCATTTAGTTTTTCCATTGAACCAAGATAGCTTCAACCTTTAACCTGCGATGCTGTAACTGTCAGGTATCAGGTTACGTTTAGGGATAAGATCGAATCCTTACTTAGGGGTCAAGGAATCCTCTCTTTATAAGGAGGGAGATGTATCAATCAAATCAAGCAAGAGATTAGAAGGAAAAATCCTTCTCTCTTGTCGGCCATGGGCAAAGCCCCACGGCCAGCGTTCCTAGCGCCTCTGCAACCCTAGCTGCCCCTCTCTCAACCTTCTCCGCGTGAACAGTACCTGCGGCTACTGTAGCACACGGGTACTGTAGTGCAGCAGCCCTAATCTTCCATAAATCAGCCCCCAATCCTCCAATCACCTTCCCCTCGCATCGCAGTTCATAACAGTAACCAAAAGGACAGTTTGACTAGTATCCACAAATGACAAATTAATTGATTGGAAGAAATGTTTCGTAATTGAATGAAGTGGGATCTGCTAGAAAATTATGCAATCTATCACCGAGTCAGCATCAATTTTTTTGACATTTGTACTTATTAGACAATATATTATTTTCAGGATTACTTTGGAGGATTAATTTCACTGTTCATTAAGAGACATAAAGTAACTCCGCCTATGGTGGGGTGCCTAGGTGTCCCAACATAGCAGGTCCCAAGCCCTGATAAAGGAGGAGGGTTGTGGTAGGCTTGGCGAGCCAACGTAAAAACTTAGCCACTCTTATGGAGATGAAACCCAAAAGAATCCCGTTGGGGCGTAACCCTCTTAGCGACGCGCCATGCCGGAACCCGGGTATGGTGTTAAATGTGCAAGGGCCGGGCCGTCACCCCCGTGACGCGTCGTGTCGTGATCTGGGCACGGTGTCAAGTGAGCAAAGATCGGGTCGCCACATCCTTAGTGGCGCGCCACATCGGCGCCGGGTGTGGTGCAAAATGAGCAAGGGTCTTCACACCGGCCGACGGGTGCGAAGGGTAAGGAAGCTAGTCGACCCAACTAGGATTCGTATAGGTAGCTGGAACGTAGGGTCTCTTACGGGTAAGTTAAGAGAGTTAGTCGATGCTGCGATTAGGAGGCGGGTAAATATTCTATGCGTTCAGGAGACCAAATGGAAGGGCCGAAGGCGAAAGAAGTGGAGAATGCGGCTTCAAACTTTGGTACACGGGGACAACATCGGGTAGGAATGGTGTAGGTATCGTGATCGATAGGAGCCTTAAGGATGGGGTTGTTGATGTCAGGAGGCAAGGTGACCGGATTATCCTTGTTCGGTTGGTAGTTGGTGATTCGGCTCGAACGTGATCGGTGCTTATGCACCTCGGGTAGGTCTTAGCGAGAGCATCAAGAGGCGTTTTGGGAAGATCCGGATAGCATGGTTAGTACCGTGCCTGTCAGTGAGAAACTCTTCATAGGAGGAGACCTCAACGGCCATGTGGGTGCGACTAATGTGGGATGGGAGCGGGTGCATGGGGGGTTCGGGTATGGTAGTAGGAATCAAGAGGGGGAGGATGTCCTGAACTTCGCATTAGCCTACGACCTATTGATATCGAACACCCTCTTTAGGAAGAGGGAATCCCATCTAGTGACTTTTCGTAGTGGTCAACACTCTAGCCAGATCGACTTTATTCTTGCAAGGAGGGAGGATAGACGTGCGTGCTTAGACTGTAGGGTGTTTCCTGGGGAGTGTGTTGTCCCTCAACACAAGCTTGTGGTGGCGGATTTTCGCTTTCGGGTACGTGTCCTCCGGGACAAACAGGCCAAGATTGCAAGAACGAAGTGGTGGAAACTTAGAGGAGAAGAAGCGCAAAGGTTTAAGGAGAGGATGCTAGTCGAGGGGCCTTGGGAGGAAGGCGAAGATGCAGAAGACACGTGGCTAAAGATGGCAACATGTGTTCGGAAGGTGGCTTCGGAAGTGTTTGGTGTGAGCAAGGGAGGCAAACGGGAAGTGAAAGACACCCGGTGGTGGAATGACGAGGTGCAAAGGACTATCAAGGAGAAGAAAGAGTGTTACAAGCGCCTCCATCATGACAAGAGTGCAGCCAACATTGAGGGATATAAAATAGCAAAGAGGGCTGCAAAGCGAGCGGTGAGTGTAGCAAAAGGTCAGGCGTATGATGACCTTTACCGGCGGCTAGGCACGAAGGAAGGGGAGAAGGACATCTATAGGTTGGCTAAGATCCGAGAGAGGAAGACAAGGGACATCAACCAAATCAAATGCATCAAGGACGGAACAAATCGACTTCGGTGAAGGATGAGGAAATCAAGGACGGATGGAGAGAGTACTTCGACAAGTCGTTTAATGGAGAGAATGAGGATCCTACCCTTGAGTTGGATGATTCATTTGATGATACCAACGGACGCTTTGTGAGGAGAATTCAAGAGGCAGAGACCGCAGAGGCCTTGAAGAGGATGACGGGAGGCAAGGCATTGGGACTCGATGGTATCCCCATTGAGGTGTGGAGATGCCCGGGTGCCGGAGCGGTAGTTTGGTTAACTAAGCTTTTTAACCTTATTTTTCGGTCAAACAAGATGCCTAAAGAATGGAGGAGAAGCATATTAGTACCGATCTTCAAGAACAAGGGAGACGTTCGAGTTGTACGAACTACGCGTGGAATTAAGTTGATGAGCCATACGATGAAGCTGCGGGAGAGGGTTATCGAGCATCGCCTAAGAAGAGGGACGAGTGTGACCCAAAATCGGTTTGGGTTCATGCACGGTAGGTCGACCATGGAGGCGATTTTCTTAATACGCCAATTGATGGAGAGATATAGGGAGCGAGAAGAAGGACTTGCACATGGTATTTATTGACCTCGAGAAGGCATACGACAAAGTGCCGAGACACGTCATGTGGTGGGCACCGGAGAAGCACAAGGTCCCAACTAAGTATGTTAACCTCATCAAGGATATGTACCGGGATGTGGTGACGTGTGTCCGGACATGCGATGGCGATACTAGTGATTTCCCAATTAAAATAGGACTACATCAAGGGTCGGCGTTGAGCCCTTATCTATTTGCTTTGGTGATGGATGAGGTCACAAGGGACATTCAAGGTGATATCCCCTGGTGTATGCTCTTTGCCGATGATGTGGTGCTAGTTGATGAGAGTAGGGCGGGGGTAAATAGGAAGTTAGAAGCGTGGGGCATACGTTAGAATCGAAAGGGTTTAGACTTGGTAGGACCAAGACCGAGTACATGAGGTGCGACTTTAGCGGTACGACGCGTGAGGAGGGAGACGTCACCCTTGATGGGCAAGTGGTGACCAAGAAGGATACTTTTCGGTATTTAGGTTCGATACTACGGAAGGATGGCGACATCGACGAAGATGTTAGGCATAGAATTTCAAGTTGGTTGGTTGAAATGGCGTCAAGCCTCCGGCGTCCTCTCGTGACAAAAGGGTGCCTCAGAAGCTAAAAGGTAAGTTTTATAGGACGGTGATTCGCCCGGCGATGTTATACGGTGCGGAGTGTTGGCCTACAAAAAGGCGACATGTCCAAGCAATTGAGTGTGGCGGAGATGCGTATGTTGCGTTGGGTTTGTGGGCACACGAGGAGGGATAGAGTACGGAACGATGATATTCGGGACGGGGGTCGGGGTGGCGCCAATTGAGGAGAAACGATCCAAAGCATCGGTTGAGATGGTTTGGACATGTCCAACGAAGGCCTCCCGAGGCTCCGTGCGTAGTGGGGTCCTAGAGCGGGACGACAATGTGAAGAAAGTTAGAGGTCGACCTAAACCGACCTCGGGATGAGTCGGTTAAGAGAGACCTTAGGGAGTGGAATATCTCCAAGGACTTAGCTTTGGATAGGGGCGCTTGGAGACTAGCCATCAACGTTCCTGAGCCATGACTTCTTCTACGTGTCTTTATGTTGATGGTACCTTTGGGTTTCATATCTAGCCTACCCCGACTTGCTTGGGACAAAAGGCTAAGTTGTTGTTGTTGTTGTTGTTGTTGTTGTTGTTCATTAAGAGACATAAAGGAGAATACTCAGTATTAAAATATCTCCCAAATTCAGCATTTATTACTCGAGAAAAGTATGAAGATGTTTTGGACAAGTAGAAGCCCAAGTAACTACAAGTTGCAGACTGCACTGCAAATTATGTCTGGAGCAACAACAAGCAATGTAACAGTCATGCTAACAAATATGATTATATTCTTGTGCTAACTCATGGGCCGTATTATTACTATGTACAAAACTAGAAAAACAAAGCCATTGAGCTAACTAATAGCATGCTGAAAGGACATAAATTCCAGAGTCCCACTGCACTTCCACAAATCTGAGAACATCCAATTTTATGTGGAAGTTGTGTATGTAACAATGATATACTTAAATGGACATAACAACAACAACATAGCCTTTCAGTCCCAAGCAAGTTAGGGTAAGCTAGAGTTGAAACCCAACAAGAGCCACAAATCAAGGTTCAGGCACATAAATAGCTGTTGTCCAACCACTCCTATCCAGGAATCTACTTAAATGGACATGATAAATTTTTTGGATGAGAAATCAAGGCTTCATAACTGAATTATGCATCACCACAAAAAACTATATGATGCACTTGATGCACATAATTTACATGAAATCAAGGAGGCACACTAGCAGAAAAGGCGAAGAAATTAGTGTCCCAAACCAAAAGCTCCATTCGCGTCGCAAGAATGAATATATAGCTACAGCTCTAGCCAGGCCACTAAAACATAAAAGTGAGTATGAGATGGGTGGTACCATATCTACAAGAAACTAGGCTATACAAATATATATTGCAATAATAATAGTCATGGAATTACCCAGCAAACTTGTTTTCTTTCATCTATGTTTGAAATTAAACAATTAACTTCAAGATAGGAAAGCATTCTCACTGTAGTTCATCTAATAGAAGTTTTATAGAACTGACAGGTTTGGCATGATATGAATCAGAAAACCTTCATCATATAAATGTTAAAGTACTTTTTTTGCTCAAAAGATGCAGGAACGTAAGTAATTCAATATAATATTTGTCTGCACTTTTACGGTAGACTGACCAAATACAGTTACAATTGAACAATGTAACTGCACAATATTAGACAAAGTAAAACAGGGAGCAGACATTGTCAGTGACACCAATGGGAAGTGAAAGTAATTATTGTTAGACTGTTAGTATTCCTATATGGCATAAGTGCACCGGCCTAGAGCCTTGTGCTATCTGCCTGGTATCCTGTGCTATAGTTATGTTGGTCATTAGACTCTTGCCTCTTCAGCTTAGAGTGTTCACACGGTGAACCTTTGGCCTGTGTGCCTATTTATATGTAATCCCTTTGTAAACCTCATCAACCAATCAACACAGCCAGGCTTTCAATTATGACAATTTGACTAAAAGAAAAGTAGAGCAATATACATTTCTTGACATATTCCTAACGACTAGAACATCTAGATAATGAACAGAGAGAACTTTTGTTCTACAGAAATTGTTTCCGGAGATACATTAGATCTTATAAGATTTTAAATTTTGCAAAAAAATGGTTGGCATTAGACACTTTGATTATACTACTGAACTAGAAGATGACCACTATTTTAAGCTATGTAAATGAAATGTGTAAGAAACGTTGGTATTCTTGGGTAGTCTTACTTTTCACATACTTGCACTGAAAGCTGAGTCTTGTTTTATTTAAACTAAAATATGTGATAGCTGGCCCTCCACAAAAAGGTACCTGCACTGAAGGTAGCAAGATGTCAAATCAAGGGAAGCTACTTTACCACACTAACGAAAAAGTCTTCCTCACAATATGAAACCTTCAAAGAAATTTAAAGAAAAAGTCAAAGTATCTAGCACATGTTTGAACCTGAACCTGATTGAGCAGTTAGTTTTATTGGTTTCATCATCTACTGACAGTGACTCTCTCATAGATGTCATTTGCAAGGAAGAAAAAACACTATAAAAATATCTGGCTGATTCAATTCCACTATATGTTAGTGACAAATGGACTGCTAGAGGTAGAAGGCACACCACATATAACTTAAAAAACGCTATGCTCTTGCATCTTTCTTGAAGATTCATAAGTGACACCCATGGCTGAAAAGAAACATAATTGGCTCCTTCTATGCCAACTCCTCTACTTTTCTGTTCTCAACTTTGCATCATTCATTGTCGCCGATGATCAGTTCGCTTACTCCAGCTTCGCCCAATCTAATCTCAGCCTAGATGGCACTGCCACAATCAAACCAGATGGACTCCTTGAGCTAACCAATGGCAGCTTTAATCTCAAAGGCCATGCTTTTTACCCAAATCCTCTGCACTTTCGCAAGTCGCCTAGTGAAAACGTGAAGTCCTTCTCTGTCTCCTTCATCTTCAGCATCATCTCTGCCTACCCAGACAAGAGTGCAGATGGCATGGCCTTCTTCGTCACAAGAAACAAGAATTTCTCTGGTGCATTTCCAGCTCAGTACTTAGGCCTCCTCAATGACCAGAGCAATGGCAATGCCAATAACAATATATTTGCCGTTGAGATTGACACCATACAAAACAGTGAGTTCAAGGATATCAACGACAACCATGTTGGCATCAACATCAATAGCCTCCACTCTGTGCAATCCCAAAGTGCTGCTTTCTACAATGAGAAAAATGGTATGTTCAAGAACTTGACACTCACTAGCCATGAGTTGATGCAAGTGTGGATGGAGTATGATGAAGGGACCGCACAGATTGATGTAACCTTGGCTCCCATCAAAATGGCTAAACCAGTTAAGCCACTAGTCTCAGCAGTCTACAATCTCTCAGCAATTCTGGAAGATACATCATACATTGGCTTTTCATCTGCAACTGGAGTAATTAACTCAAGGTATTGCTTATTTGGTTGGAGTTTCAGCATGGGTAATAGCACTCCAGAGATTGACATCACCAAGCTACCAAAGTTACCACGTTATGGCCCCAGGTCAACCTCAACGATCTTGAGAATAGTTATTCCAGTAGTCACTGCATCATTCATTTTTTCTGTTGGAACTGTCATTATTTTACTTGCACGGAAGAAATTAGCATACAGTGAGTTAAAGGAAGATTGGGAGATTGAGTTTGGACCACAATGTTTCGCTTACAATGATTTGTTTCTTGCCACAGAAGGGTTCAAAAATAAGAATATACTTGGTGCAGGAGGGTTCGGAAAGGTGTATAAAGGCATACTTCCAACATCAAAATTGGATATTGCTGTTAAGAGGTTGTCACATGAGTCAAAGCAAGGGGTCAAAGAGTTCATTACTGAGATTGTTAGCATTGGCCACCTTCGACACCGCAACCTCGTGCAGTTACTTGGCTATTGCAGGCGAAAAGGTGAACTTCTTTTGGTATATGACTACATGCCAAATGGTAGTCTTGACAACTTCCTATACTGTGAACAGGACAAACCATCACTAGACTGGGCAACAAGATTTCGTATCATCAAAGGAGTTGCATGTGGCTTGCTCTACCTCCATGAGAAATGGGATAAAGTTGTAATCCACAGAGACATCAAAGCAAGCAATGTGCTTCTTGATAGTGAATTGAACGGGCGGTTAGGGGACTTTGGCCTCGCAAAGTCATATAATCATGGTGCAGACCTACAGACCACACGTGTGGTTGGAACCATAGGTTACCTAGCCCCAGAATTGGCACGCACTGGTAAGGTATCCCCTCTTACAGATGTCTTTGCCTTTGGTATGTTCATTCTTGAGGTCACCTGCGGGCAAAGGCCTGTCAAGCAGAATGTCCAAGGTGAACAGTTTATGCTGGTGGATTGGGTCCTTGACCATTGGCAGAAAGGATCATTGGTGGAGACAATAGACAAGAGGCTAGATGGTGACTGTAACATAGATGAGGCGTGCCTGGTGCTAAAACTTGGGCTCTTATGCTCACAACCATTTGCTAGTGCAAGGCCACAAATGCATCTAGTAATGCAATACCTCAATGGCGACATGAAGCTGCCAGAGTTCACACCATCAGATCTGAGCATCAGCATGTTAACCTTGATGGGAAATAGGGGATTCAATCCTCCCTCTATATCATACCCAAAACTGATGACAAGTGTTGGTACAATGTCAAGCCTCTCAGGAGGAAGGTAAACAATATCCACCACTTGCTCCATGATACAATGGAGTTTTCTTGTACAAGTTATACAGAATGAATATATATTACGCACATGAGAAACAAAATTTAAGTTCTGCATAGGAGTGAGTAAAATGTAACAAGATTCTAAGCATTCAGATCTGAATTTTTCTGGAGGCGATAAGCATCTGAAAATCCTATATTCAGTATTCCGCAGGTGGATCTCGAAATAGGCGGATAGGGGCAAAGATGTATGAGTAACCGCTAAAGATAAAGATAGTCCGTTATAGCATTATACCTAAATTATGATGAAAGTGTATCTTTTTTATTTGGTCAAACTCCTTTAACAATGCCGCACGCATTCCATATGGTTTGCATTTATCTGGCTGTGTTGTTGATCTAAATATCGAACATTTCATTTCCAAACTAACAACTTGGGAACTGACATTAAAATCAGAAAGATGAGATGTTGAAGGCAATGAGATCGTACCCAATCACGGTTCAGCAGGGGACATAGTTGCCTCCTGGCTTCCCGACGGAAGCGTGCCCGTCGCGGCGTCGCCTGCTAGGTAAAAGGCCGCCGGCCCGCCGCGCAAACGGCAGTGCGAACGAAGCTCGGTAGAGACTAGAGAGACGCTGAGGGCGAGCTGCCGCAGGCAGGAAGGTGGGGCGGTGGGCGGAATAGGGCCTCGCCGCTAAAGATGGCAACGGGCGTCAATACCCGCGTACCCGCCGGCAGGAAACCCGATGGGCGCTGGGCGCGGATACTGGCGTCATTCCTCGCCCGCGGGCGCGTGCGCGAACCTAAACCCAGCGGATAGTTGTTCGCGGACAAAGAAATTTGCTATTCACACCCACATACCTGCAAGACCCTCTATGACATGCGAGACCCACATGTAACTATGTATATATACACAATCTTAGGGTTTCCTGCACCCATTCCACCCTTTACCCGTTGTTGGTGTTTTAGACCGGCAAACTTACCAATGGGGTACCCGAGGTAGTAGATTGTGCGGTGGGGATCGTGATCGGGAGACCGAGAACTCGAAGGTATGCGCAAGAACACGGGACACAAGATTTATACAGGTTCGGGTTGCCAAGGTGGCGAACCCTACGTCTTGTTTGGGGATCAAGTATGGCGCCCTGCGCTTGGTGTTGGTTGAGATCAGGTGCCCGGCTAGGTACCTGGCCCTCCTTTATATAGTTCAGGGGGCGGGTTCCTAGTCGGTTACAAGGCAGGAGTCCTAGTAGGATTACACGGTACAAGTCCTAGTAGGATTACAAGGGAATTCTAGTAGGAGTCTGTCTTCATCCTTCCTTGCATAGGTACCCGGGGAGTATGCCCGACAAGCCCTCGAGCACATTGTAGTCGAGTGTAGTAGTTCGATTAGTCTTGAAGCCTCTTCGAGTAGTTTTTGAGCGTCCTCGAGTACTGCTTGGAGAAGTCTTCAATAGTACTTGAACTGCCATGAGGCTGGACGGTGGTCCAGCTCATCTGTCTTGAAGTTCATCTATCTTGAAGTCGAGATTATATGGAAGTGCGATTGCAAAATCGCACTCCATATGGAGTAGCCCCCGAGCCTTAGGTTGAGTTGCAGACTCTAGCTGAGGGTCAATCTTAATTCCGAATCTTCCGTCTTGAAAAATTTAAATGATGGGTGTAGCATAGCAGCCCCCGAGCCTTGAAATGATTAGGTAATCAATCCAAGGGTTCAGTATTCGCGAAATCCATCATCCGAGTACTTTTGCAGCGTGTAGCCCCCTAGATAAGAGAGCCATATGAGCCACGTCGAGTAGTTGTTGGTACGGAGCCCCCGAGCTCGAGAGCAAGCGAAGTCTACTGGAGTCACCCTCGAGTAGTAATTTGAGTGCAGCCCCCGAGCTGGAGAGATTCCAAATAGTAGTTTGGCGTCGAGCCGTGTAGCTTAAAAAGTAGCCGTGCCGTCAAAGCGGACTTTAGATCCGACCGAAGTCGACTTTAGATGCCGGCAGAGCGGACTTTAGAATGCGACTTGAAAACCGAAGTCGACTTTGAGCCGCGCGGAGCGGACTTTGAGATGCGACTTGAAAACCGAAGTCGACTTTGTGCCGCGCGGAGCGGACTTTGAGATGCGACTTTGTGCCGCACAGGGCGGACTTTGATATGCGACTTTAGAAGTCGACTTTAGGATGCCATGTGAAACGGACTTTAGATGCGACTACAGTAGTCGACTTTTTGTGCCACACGAGGTGGACTTAAGATGCAAAAAAGAAAAGCACTTTCCGAAAAGCCAAATCAAATGAAAAATCAGAGAAAACGAATAGTTTTGCCGCCGGAGCAGGCTTAAGATTGCGACCGAAGTCGGCTTGTGCCACCGGAGTGGGCTTGTGTGTGACCGTTAACGTCGACTTGTGCCACCGGAGTGGGCTTGGGTGCGACCGTTAGCGTCGACTTGTGCCACCGGAGTGGGCTTGAGTACCCGAGCCATGGATTTCAGACCCAAGGTACGATTGCCGCCAGAGCGGGCTTGAAGGTGCGACCGGAGTCGACTTGTGTACCTGGGCCATGGATTTCAGACCCAAAGTACGGAGCGCGAGTACTTAGGGTACTTGGACCCATGGTACAGAGCGTGAAGACCACGTGCAACTAGGTTCCATCGTCGCCAGGACCCGAGGGCCACTTATAGCTAGGTTCCATCGAAGCTTACACACGTAGTATGCCACTGAAGCAAGTGAAGATGCGACCGGAGTCGACTTTAAGTTGCCGCATGGAACGGACTTTAGAATGCGACTTTAGAAGTCGACTTTAGATTGCCGCGCGTAGCGGACTTTAGAAGCTGCCTCCTTGGGATAGCCCCCGAGTTGATGAAGTAGGCTCGTGGTGACTTGATTGATATACCCCAAGAGTAGTCAGCAGAGTGTAGCTCCCGTGAAAACCCGCCGAGGGGCGTACACGAAGGAGTAGTCGGCAAGTAGTCCTACATGATGAGGAGAACAAGCCAAGAAAAGAAAACAGTAATCATTTAAATAAATGACTTAGCTGTTGCTGCATGGGCAGACTGTTGATGAAGCCGTGGCGGTCGGCAATGGAGCCACGACGGTTGTTGCTGAAGTTGACTAGTCAGAGTTGATTCCGACTAGTTGTTGGGGGCGTGACTGCCGTTCTCGACTAGTTTGGAATACTAGTCGAGATGAATGGTCGACGCGATGTGACCAAAGGACGACATCGCGGTGGCGCACGACATAGTTGATGTAGAGCCAGTGTTGTCGCGAGACAAGTAGTCGCGACGCACGGCGTGGCTGAAGTAGAGCCAGTGTGGCCGCAAGACGAAGTCGCGGCGCACAGAGTAGTCGATGACGAGCCGCGCGACGTGCCGAGGCACCCGGACGCGCGACATAGGCGAAGACGACGAGCGGCACAACGAGCCACGCGACGAGCCGCGCGACATGCCGAGGCACCTGGTCGCGCGGCGTAGGCGAAGTAATCGACGACAAGCGATGAGCCATGCGACATGCCAAGGCACCCGGACGCGCGGCGTAGGCGAAGTAGCCGACGACGAGCCTGCGCGAGGCGGAGTAGTCGACGACGAGCTTGCGCGACGCGGAGTAGGCGAAGTAATCGACGACAAGCGATGAGCTGCGCGACATGCCGAGGCACCCGGACGCGCGACGTAGGCGAAGTAGCCGACGACGAGCCTGCGCGAGGTGGAGTAGTCGACGACGAGCTTGCGCGACGCGGAGTAGTCGACGACGGCGCGACGAGCCGCGTGACGAGCCGCGCGACGTGCCGAGGTACCCGGACACGCGACGGAGGCGAAGGAGTCGAAGACGAGCTCGCGCGAGGCGGAGTAGTCGAAGACGAGCGGCGCCACGAGCCGCGCGACGTGCCGAGGCACTCGGACGCGCGGCGGAGGCGGAGTTGTCGACGACGAGCTCGCGCGAGGCGAGTAGTCGACGACGAGCGGCGCGACGAGCCGCGTGACGTGCCGAGGCACCCGGGACGCGCGACGGAGGCAAAGTAGTCGACGACGAGCCGCGCGAGGTGGAGTAGTCGACGACGAGAGGCGCGACGAGCCGCGCGACATGCCGAGGCACCCGGACGCGCGGCGAAGGCGGAGTAGTCGATGACGAGCCTACGCGAGGCAGAGTAGTCGACGACGAGCGCGCGCGACGAGCCACAGGACGAGCCGCGCGACGTGCCGAGGGCAACCGACGCGCGGCGGAGGGGAAGTAGTCGACGATGAGCTCGCGCGCGAGGCGAGTAGTTGACGACGAGCGGCGCAACGAGCCGCGTGACGAGCCGCGCGGCGTGCGAAGCACCCCGGACGCGCGGCGGAGAAAGTAGTCGACGACGGCGCGCGCGAGGCGGAGTAGTCGACGACGAGCGACACGACGAGCCGCGTGACGAGCCGCGCGACGTGCCGAGGCACTCGGACGCGCGGTGGAGGCGAAGCAGTCGACTACGAGCCTGCGCAAGACGGAGTTGTCGACGATGAACCTGCGCGAGGCGGAGTAGTTGACGATGAGCGGCGAGATGAGCCACGCGACATGCCGCGCGACGTGCCGAGGCACCCGGGACGCGCGCGCGAGGCGAAGTAGTCGACGACGAGCCTGCGCGAGGCGTAGTTGTCGACGACAAGCGGCGCGACGAGCCGCGTGACGAGCCGCACGACGTGCCGAGGCACCCGGACGCGCGGCGGAGGCGAAGTAGTCGACGACGAGCCCGCGCGAGGCGGAGTAGTCGGCGACGAGCCGCGCGACGAGCCGCGGCACCGGACGCGCGACGGAGGCGGAGTAGTCGACGAAGAGCTCGCGCGAGGCGGAGTAGTCGACGACGAGCTCGCGCGAGGCGGAGTAGTCGACGACAAGCGGCGAGACGAGCCATGCGACATGCCGACACCCGCGGCCCCCGGCCGCCCCTCCCCGCCCCCCGCCCCACCGCGGCGCCCCCCTCTCGCGAGCCGCGACTCGTGTTTGGCGTCTGCGCTCCGCGCCTCCGCCTCGAGCTGTAACGCCTGCATTTTAGCTCCTAATAAATCACCAAATAAATCACGCATGGTTTCAAAATTTTCCCGCCGAGCTCATTTACCCCCTTTCGAAACCCCAATCGTTTCTTTTCCCCTCGGCGCGCGTGCCGCGAATCCCGCCGGCACCGCCCCGCACCCGGGCCATCACCCACGCGTGCCGCCCCCGGCCGCCGCTATCGGCCATCACGACGGGAATCCCGCACCGCCGCGGTCCCGCCGGCCCGTCCACCTCGCCATCCCCGCCGTCCCGGAATTGACGCTGGGATCTGAGAAACCCAGAAAAATCTGCAAAAACCCTTCTCCTAATTTTCCTAGAAATTTCTCCTAATTTCTAAATCTCTTTTCTATTTTTCTTCTCTTATTTTCCTTTTTCTTATTTCCTTTTCCCTTTTCTCCTTTTCTTTTTCTCTTTTCTCTTTTCTCTTTTTCCTCCCACCTTTCTTCTTCATTCGGCTCCCTGCCGCGACCCCCCTCCAGGCCGCGACCCCCTACCCCTCGCGCGACTTGCCCCCACCCCTCATGCGTGTGCCTGACCAGCGCCGCCCCCCCCCCCTCTCTCTCTCCCGCCGCGCCGACCGGCGGAGCTCGCCCGCCGGCGCCGCCCGCAAGGCTGGCCCGCACCTGCAGCAGGAACCGCAGCGCCCCCCACAGGAAACCGGCGACCGCCATTAAGGCGTTGCTCGCCCGGACACGCCACCACACCACCGTACTCCCCCCTCCACGGCGAACCTGCACGACGCATCACATCCAACAGCACCGAGTCCCCCGAAGCCTTGCCGGTGAGTCAATGCAAGATGGAAGCATACATGCGCAAGGCCGTGCGAGCCCTCGAGGACAAGTTGTACGGCATCGAGCTCAATCACGTGCCCCGCCGGTACAACGAGGAGGCGGACGAGCTGGCCAAGATCGCGTCCGGGCGGATCACCGTCCCCCCGAATGTTTTTGCCCGTGATATCGCCCAGCCCTCCGTCGTCTTCGAGCCTCACCCCTCGAGCCACGCGGAACCCTCGGGGGCTCCCTCGAATCCAGCGGGCGCGGAGCCCATGGACGAGGACCCCTCGAACGAGGCGTACGTGCTCTCCCTCCTCGAGGGGTATGGCGCTTACGAGACTGATGTGATGGATATCGAGCCAGCCCCTGTCAAGAATGACTGGCGCGACAAGTATGTCGCCTGGATGGCTCGAGGGGAGCTCCCCTCAGACCGGGCCGAGGCCAGGCGCATCGCCAGGATGGCCAAGTCCTTTGCCCTCGTCGACGGCGAGCTGTACAAGCGCGCGCCTCCGCATCTCCGCGCCGGTGCATCCCCATCCCCGAGGGCGCGAGCTCTGCGCGAGACATCCACGCGGGGATGCGGCCATCACGCCGCGCCCGCACCCTCGTTGGCAACGCATTCCGCCAAGGCTTTTGCGGCCTCTTGCGGTCGCGGATGCCGCGGCGAGATCGTGCGCACTGCGAAGGGTGCCGGCCTATGCCCGCAAGTCCAACCTTCCTGCTCATGTCCTGCAGACCATCCCCATAACATGGCCGTTCGCCGTGTGGGGGCTGGACATCGTCGGGCCCCTGCGGAAGGCGCCCGAAGGCTTCACTCACCTGCTGGTTGCGATCGACAAGTTCTCCAAGTGGGTAGAAGTGCGCCCCATTACGAATCTCGGGCGAGCAAGCGGTGACATTCTTCACCGATATCATCCATCGTTTCGGAGTACCAAACTCCATCATCACCGACAACGGGTCCCGGTTCACGGGCGGGGAAATTCCGGAGTTACGCGACAAATTCCACATCCGCGTGGATTGGGCATACGTGGCACACCCACGGACTAACGGCCAAGTAGAACGTGCCAACGGCATGATCCTACAAGGCCTTAAGCCGGAATTTTCGACCGGTGAATAAGTCCGGTCGAAATGGCTCCGGGGAGTTACCGGCGGTCGTGTGGAGCCTAAGGACCACCCCAAGCAGAGCCACCGGGTTCACCCCGTTCTTTCTAGTCCATGGCGCGGAGGCCGTCCTCCCCACGGACCTAGAGTACGGGTCACCCAGGGTTCGAGGCTACGACGAAGACGCCAACCAGCGAGCCCGCGAGGACTCACTGGACCAGCTGGACGAAGCACACCTCGTGGCCTTGATGCACTCCGCAAGGTATCAACAGCCCCTCAGGCGCTACCAGGCACGGAAAATACGCCGGTGGGACTTCAGCGAAGGGGATCTGGTCCTAAGGCTACGCCAAGACAACCGAGGGCGCCACAAGCTATCACCTCCGTGGGAGGGACCCTACGTCTTGGTGAAAGTGCTCAAGCCAGACACGTACAAGCTGGCCAACGAGGATGGCGAAGAACTCACCAATGCTTGGAACATCCAACAGCTACGTCGCTTCTATCCCTAGCCTAGGATTTCCAAGTATTTTGTTGTAAAATCACGTGACCAGCACCCCAGTTGGTA
This sequence comes from Cenchrus americanus, assembly GCA_947561735.1. Lineage (NCBI taxonomy): Eukaryota > Viridiplantae > Streptophyta > Magnoliopsida > Poales > Poaceae > Cenchrus > Cenchrus americanus. Next base: position 144,207,018 of record OX387240.1, read on the forward strand.
ACTACCGTGTAAATATCATCAGTTCAATAATAAGGGCAACTCGGCTTTCCCCTGAAACCCAAGTTACCCTCGGGGGCTACTACGGGGGCATCCCCCCCCCAAAAATGGTCCCATTTTTTTGCACAAAAATGAAACAACTCATGCGCGCTAAGTATGTTTCTACTTCGTCCCCGAGCAAAGATTCGAACAGGGCGCAGGCAGCCTAGCGGAAGGAGCGTGCGAGCCAGAGATAGCCTACGCCTCCGCGAGGATACGGCCCTTCTCTCTTGCCTCCAACCCAGCAGGCCACCCGCGAAAATCGAACTCCCCTAACTAGAATTTACTCAGGAAGAAGGAGAAACAAAAAAGCGCAATGAGCAAAAGACATCATTTCACTTTGACAAATGTTCATAGCAAAGTAATCTGTTTATTTACAAGGCCACACGGCCAGCATACTGATACATGAACAAAAAGGGCCTAGCGCCCGGCTGTCTTCAGGCTGGAGGAGCGGCGGCATCAGCGGCATCCGGGAAGAGGAACTCCTCGAAGGCCTCGGCAAGCGTCCCGGCGGCGTCGGCGGCGAGCGCGTCCACGCGCTCCATCGCCACCTCGTCCTCGACACCCTCGGGGACGACGTAACCCCTCCGCGGCGCCTCAAAGTTGACCTCGTAGTGATATCACCACCCCGAGGGCCTTCGCGGACGCCGAGATGTAGCGCCGGCGCACGCGCCGGTGACGTGGCCGCCAAGGGCGCGCGGGCGGCGGCCGGCCGAGCTCCCGCCCTCGCGCGCCTCGCCCTCCTCCACGGCCGGCGGTCTCGAGGGCCGCAGTGCGCAACTCCAGCAGCTCCTGCTCGGAGGAGTTGTAGGAGGTCTGCAGCGCCTCGGCCTGCCCAGCCGCGTGCCCCAGCGCGGTGCGCAAGCCTGAAGTTGCCCGGCAAGAAAGATGTCAGAAAAGGGTGTGAACCCTCTAAAGAGAAAACCAGCAAAACAGGAGTCAAACAGCGACTTACCTTCGACTTGCTTCCTCTCCACCTCGAGGGCACGGCGCCCGGCCTCGACCGCCTGCTCAAGGCCGTTGATGGTCTCGCCTTGCTCCTGGAGGGCCAGCTCCTGGCTCGCGCTATTGATACTGAGCACCATCACCTCGCCCTCGAGCTTCGAGAACTCGGTGTTCTGGTCCTCCAGCGACTTCTGCGCCGCCTCGCGAGCGACGCGTTCCCGGTCCAGCGCCGACCGGGTGTCGTCAAGGGCGGCCTGCTCCTGCTGGAGTCGCCCCTCAGCCCCTTGACGGGCGGTACGCTCCTGCAGGAGCTGGTTCTCTGCAACGGCAAGCGCCGCGACCTTGGCGTCGAGGGCGGCCTTCAGATCGTCGGCCTCCTTGGCCCTTTGCTCGAGCGCGCGCGCCCGCTCCTCGGCCGGCTCGCCGAGCTCGCGCCCCCCGAAGCAACGAGTGGAGCTCCAGGTTGTCGTTGCAGACGCCGGCCACCTCCGCCTCCCAGTTGGTCGCCAGGGTGCGCGTTTTCTCCAGGTCCGCCCGCGCCTGCCGCGCGCCTCATCCCGGTCGATGAGGGCTGTGCAGACCCGCTCGAGGGTGGAGGGGTGCGCCGGGTCTGCCTCGTGCTCTCATGGAGTTGATCGCGCAGGGCCATGGCCCGTACGACGGGGCCCGCCCGTCCGGGGTCCTCAGGGCGTCAGCGAGCGCGTCGAAGGCGTCGCACCGCTCCTGGAGCTGGCGGAGCTCGGCGCTCACCTGGTCAAAGGCGGCGTACTTGTCGCGGGCGCGGAGCTCGAGCTCCTGTCACCAACAAGTCAGAACCTGTAAGCATCATGACGCAAGGATTGCGCGCAGAGATGAGCGAAAGAAAGAAACAAGCAACGATGCCCCACCTGGAAGACGCGCCACGCGGGGCCGCCGTGGATCCTCAGCGCCTTGTTCAACGCTCGGTCGAGCGCGGCGCTGTGGTTGCGGAGCTCCCCCCATAGGTCCTGCTCTCCATGAGTGTCGGCGAACGCGGGCGGGTCGCCAGCGAACCCCTCTACCAGGGCGGAGCGGCCGGCGCGAGGAAGACGAGGCCTCGGCACCGTGCCCTCGGCCTCCGCCACCATGTGGCCCTCCCGCCGCCCTCACCATGGCCCCCTCACGGGACTCAGGAGAAAGCGTGGGGAAACTCACCCACTGGTCCCACCCGGGTGGCGGGGAGTCGTCGTCCGGGATCTCCACAACCACCGCCCGGGAGCCGCCGGCGGTGCCGCCCCCGCGCCGCCTCCGTCGACGCCTCCGCCCGCACCTCCGTGGCCGCGGGCTCCCGCCCGCGCGCCGCGGCCACCGCTTCCGGCCACGCCCCCGCGACCACGGGCTCCCGACCGCCCTCCTCGGCCGCCGCCGCCGGCCGCGCCTCCACCGCGACCGGCACCGCGGACCGCGCCTCCGCCACGACCGGCGCCGCGGCTATGCCTCCACCATGGCCGCCGCCGGCGGCCGCGCCTCCGTCACGACCGGCGCCCGCCGCTCCTCGACGGCCGCCGGCCGCGCGCGCGGCGGGATGATCCGCCGGCCGTGGCCTCGAGGCCTCGGCCCGCGCCGCGAGCTCTCGCCCGCCGCGGCCGCCGCACTCACCCCCGCCCGCGGCGCCCTTGACGAGCACTGCCGAGTGGGGACGGACGCGTCTGCCCTCAACACCTTGGCCGGTGCGAGGGGAGGCACGGTCGGCACCACCCTGCGTAAACACAAACAACTAATCAGAATTCTTGGTTGTCAAAAACGCAACCCCGCAAAAGAGCGAGCTCCTCACCTCGAAGAGGAGAAGGCGCGCTTCCTCTTCCTCGAGGCCCCGCTGGATGACGCCGGCGCGGCGCGCGCGGCCGCCGCCGCACCTCCTACCGTCCCCCCGCCGCGCGCGTGGGCCCCGCCGCGCGCGCGCGCGCTTGCCTCGCGCGCCTCGTGGGCGCGCGCCGGCGCCTCCGCGGCCCGCGCCACTCCTGTTGTCGGTTGCACGGCGGCGGGCGCCTCCGCGCCCGCCCCGCACGACGCCGCTCTTGCCGCCGAGGCCGGCTCCGGCGACGGGGGCGCAGCTCCGACCTATCGGGGGGAGCCCCGCGCCCCCGATCTCTTCCTCCTCATCCCCCTCCGAGGACGAGTACTCCTCGGTCCCCGCAGAAGAGAGCCCCCGTCGCTCACGCGGCCTCGTACTCTTCGCTCCTCTCGTTCGCGACGCTCGCGATGCCGCCTCGCGCGCTCCTTCTTGCGCGCCACCCACTCCCGCTCCTGTTGCTGCGACGCCCGACCAAGCGCGCGAGAGTCGGGAGTAGGCGGAACGGACTTCGCGGCGCTCAGGCTCACCATCTGCAAGCAAAACACCGAAGCGCGTCAGCGACCTGAAGTATCAGCGAGGCCAAGGGCGAAACCAGGAATTCTACTCACCAGCGGACCGGTGGGGAGCATCTCGAGGTCCCACGGAGACCGGTCGCTGCGCAGCAACCGGGTGTCGACGGCGCTCCGTGCCCGTGTGAGCGCGTACTCCCGCTGGAGGGGGCTCGGAAGCATCCGCGACCTCGCCAGCGCGACGGGGTTCGCCGTCTCCGTCATCTCGAAGATGCAGAGCGGCCTCTCCATCAGGGGCACGACCCGCCGGTGGTGGAGGAAGGCAAGGACGGTCGCCGCGGTCAGCCCGCGCGCCGCCGGGCTCCTCGGCGCGGCCGGGGAGCGAGTCCGGCCCGCCTCCGATGCCGGACCGTGGACACCCCGTAGCTCCAGGAGTCGGGCTTCTCCCGGAGCACCAGACCGGTGTATGGGGGGAGACCGGGCTCGTCGTTGCGAAGATAGAACCACCCCCGCTCCCAACCGGCGTTGTTGGTCGTCATGGTGCAAGGGATGTAGTCATCCTTGTACTGCGCCCGCAAGGCGAGCGACATGCCGCCGGCGCGCACCGCGTGGCGGGTCCTCTGCTCCGTCGTCGGTTGCGTGAACAGCTCTGCGCGGAAAAGGTGTACCCAGAGATCCCAATTCACTGGGATACCTAGATACCCTTCGCAGACACCCATGAACGTAGCCGCCTGCGAAATCGCGTTCGGCGCGAAGTTGTGCAACTCCACGCCGTAGCGGTGGCAGAGCGCCCTCATGAAGTGGCTCGCCGGCGCTGCGAAGCCGCATTCGTGGAAGCGGATGAAGCTCACCACGTAGCCGTCCGGCGGGTTGGGCGCATGGTCCCCTGCCGGCGGCACGATCCATTCCGCCGGCCGGCCCTCTTCGTTCGCCGCCAACTGGCCGGCGGACACTAGGTCGCCGAGGGCCAGCCGCATCACCGACGAGCGCTCCCACGTGTACGGATCAACGATCGTGAGGGGCGGAAGGGGCGCCCTGAGGAAAAGCAAGGGGACCGAGAACGGAGGAAGGGAAGGAGAAGAAGAGCTCCAACGGCAAAGGAGCGCGGTGGTGCGAACTGGACAGAGGCAGGAGCGCAAGGGGCGAGGATGGCGAAACGCTAAGGTAAAAACCGTCGTTTTCCCTCTCCTCAGATTTATAAGCCACGAGCGTGCTCTCCGGAGCGCGCGTCCCCGCGCGCATTAACTGCAGGGGAATCTTTTCTCGCTGACGGGCGGGCCCCACCACGACCACGGCGGCCACGCCACCACAGACGGGCCATCATCACGGCGTAGAACCGGGAGGGCCGTGGCAGGCGGTCACGTCCGCCTGCCCACGCCGCCCACTACGCGCGCGGTCGCGGCGCCAAAAAGGCGCGCCCGCGACGTGAAACCGCCGGCCTCGACTGTGGAGCATTAAATGGCCCGGCCCCTTACCAAGTAAGGAGGACCCTCGAGCGGCACGAGCTCCTGACTCGGGAAAGTTCAACCCTCGAATGGATGCAGGCGTCAGACGGTCACCTCGGGGCCCGTTTGAGATAAAACAGGCACCGCAGGCACCGACCCCGCACCATTTTACTGATCAGCGCCTCGAGGGCTGGCTCGCCCAGGCCCCTCGAGGATTCGCAGATGCCAGGACGGGAGCCCTTCGCCGCCACCCCGCATCATCTTACTGATCAACGCCTCGAGGGCTGGCTCGCCCAGGCCCCTCAAGGATTCGCAGATGCCAGGCTGGGAGCGCTTAGCCGCCACCCCGCACCATCTTACTGATCAGCGCCTCGAGGGCTGGCTCACCCAGGCCCCTCGAGGATTTGCAGATGCCAGGTCGGGAGCGCTTAGCCGCCACCCCGCACCATTCTACTGATCAGCGCCTCGAGGGCTGGCTCGCCCAGGCCCCTCAAGGATTCGCAGATGCAAAGACGGGGCCGCCCAGGCGCCACCCCGCACGGCCCTACTGATCAGAGGTTCGAAGCCTGACCCTCGACGGGTTCGAACAGGCGCCCCGCATCACCGCAGTCGGGGACGACGAGGGCACGCGCATTCGAGCCGTTCCTCGAGCCCGCCAGCTCGAGGTTGCCCCACATGTCGTGTTCGAGAGCCAGTGAGGGCAGCTAGCCGGGGGATCCCACCGAGTGAGAGCTTCCGCGCCCTCGGTCCCTAGCGAACGGGACCGAGCCCCACCTAGCAAACCCACGCAAGCGCGTTAATGGACGTGTCTCTGGACCACGCAGCCTACCCTTATCGAACGGGGCATGGGCGTCCACTCGAACCACCCGCTAACAGCTCAACGAGGAATCCGCAATCCGCGACCCGCTCGATGGGGGTTGCGGAAACCTCACCCTCCGTCCCGCGGAGGGACGACGAGGGCGCGATAAAAAAACAAGCCGTAGAGCTCTACCCGATCGCCTCGAACGGGCCCCGGCTCGGGGGCTCGACGCACGGCTATACCTCTTGGATTGCACCGGCCGCAGGAATTGCCAGCAGCGCATGCGTCGCCGAAGCCGGCTGAAACATTGCCGACACCGGTTGAAACATGTACCACGCCCTCTGACCAAATCTCGCGGTAAACCCCCGCCCCGGGAGCACTCACGCTCCTACGAGGCTTCGGGGGCTAGACCCGCGGATCCGCGGACGCGGCCCCACGGAAAGCGTTCGCAAGCCAGGAGGGAAGGACGTCCTATCGGTAGGATCCAGGCACTGCGGGAGCACGGCCGGCGAACCCGCATGCTCGGGGGCTACCGTCGGGGGACGACCCTAGGGGTCCCCTTAAACAACAGGGGAAACCCCACTTAAAACCTGCAAAGAGCCAAGGCTAAACACGTCTCACTTAAACACGCAGGGCGTGGCCCACGCCGCGGTGGCCCCGACGGCCCGCCAAGGCGGCCCACTCAAAGACCCTCTCGAGCAGGCTCCGCCTCGCTCGAGGGCACACGCCTCCCTCGGGCGGGCTCGCCCGTTCGAGGGAGAACGCTTCCCTCGAGCGGGCCCGCCTCGCTCGAGGGTCCGCGCCGCCCTCGAGCGAGGCTACGCCTCGCTCGAGGGCGTTCCGCGCGCGCACACTCTGATCCCGCACGCGGGCACGGGCATTTAATGTTCGACAATAGCGAGGCGACGCCATCATGCGCCTGGGGCTCGCACCCCGGTCCTGTCGCACCAACTCCCTAGGAGGGAACCCATCCCCGCCACTGTGGGGGACTGTGCGGCGTGGCCGGTGCCAGCCCCGTGACGCCGCGCCGCCTACTCCAGTACGGCTAACGCGCCGAGCCCTCGAAGGGGGGCCGGCCGCACCCTCGATTTGCTTTCCCGTGACCTCGCAGGGTTAGGTTGCGGCGTTAGGCCGGGGTGGGGAGCCATCCCTGCCACTGTTAACGGCGTGGCGGCCGCCCCCGCGCGTACAACCCCACGCCGGCGCCGTAGCAATGGGGCCTCCGAGACCGTGAAGCATGCAGAACGGGACGCCGCCTTACCCGCCACCGTGCCCGTACGGACCGACGTCGGCCAACTCCCTCGAGCCCGTCCGAAGACATCACGGCCGTCCGCCGCACCCTCGCCCTCGAAGCTACCCCTGTTCGGGTACAAGATATGCCATGATGGCCGGATCGCGACAAGGACCGTCAAGGCAGCCGCCTACTCTACGGCATAGCACACCACACCTCCCCACGTATCTAAATAGCGCGGCATACATGTGATTCGCTCTCTCCTTGGCCTATAAAAGGAAGAAGAACTCCCCCGCCGCATGGGACAAGTCAGACAAGTCAGGACACAACACAAGGCAGAACAAAGCCGGACACCACGCACTTGTTCTCCAATTCTCCCACAACATCTTCAGCCACTTCACCAGGGACTTGGAAGCCACGCTTCCTCTCCCGCATTGCTTGTAGCCGCCCCACTATAGGCACCCCCGGTGCTGAGCAATATAGTGCCCCGAGCACACCACTGCTGGACGTACGGCCCCCGGCCGGAACCAGGATAAAACTCGTGTCATTAGTTGCTTAGCATCGACCATTGAGGGAGAGACCTCGGCGCTTACTACTGGTTAGTGTCGGGACCATATTCCGCACCGACAGCCCGGAGGTGACATCAAGTGTCAACTGGGATGCCCCCGGGTAAGGATCATTTTAAGTGGGGTAGAGTTCCTAGCGGACCTGGTAGTACTGAAGTCTAAGGGAATAGATGTGATCCTTGGGATGGATTGGTTAAGCCAACACCATGGCCTTATAAGTTGCGCCGATAAAGTAGTGCACCTAACCAACCCAGACGGAATACAAGTGACCTGCCACACCCGAGGACACATGCCAGACATAATGGTTTTCAACATGGAAGCCAAGTCCACAGAGGATGTCCCAGTAGTGCGAGAGTATCCAGATGTGTTCCCCGAAGAACTCCCTGGAATGCCACCAGATAGGGATATAGAGTTCTTCATCGACCTTATTCCCGGAACCTCTCCCATAGCCAAGAGACCCTATAGGATGGCAGCCCCTGAGTTGGTAGAATTGAAAACGCAGCTAGGAGAACTCCAGCGAAGTGGATTCATCAGACCAAGCTCATCACCATGGGGAGCCCCAGTGCTTTTCGTGGAAAAGAAGGATAAGAGCATGAGGATGTGCGTGGACTATCGCTCGCTGAACGAAGTCACTATCAAAAACAAGTACCCTCTCCCCATAATAGATGATCTATTCGACCAGCTGAAAGGAGCCAAGTATTTTTTGAAGGTGGATCTAAGGTCAGGGTACCACCAACTCAAGATTAGGGAAAGCGACATCCCCAAGACCGCCTTTATCACCCGTTACGGGCAGTCTGAGTTCACAGTGATGTCCTTTAGACTCACCAATGCACCAGCATATTTTATGAACCTCATGAATAAGTGTTCATGGAAGAGCTGGACAACTTTGTCGTAGTCTTCATTGACGACATACTTGTTTACTCCAAGAGTGTGGAGGAACATGAGCAGCATCTTCGAGTAGTGCTGGGGAAATTGAGGGCACAGAAGTTGTATGCTAAGTTCAGCAAGTGTGAGTTCTGGCTGGAGAAAATATCTTTCCTTGGGCATATTGTGACTGCAGAAGGAGTAGCAGTAGACCCCGGGAAAGTCGAAACAGTTTCCGACTGGCAACAACCGACCAATGTGAGCGAAATCAGAAGCTTTCTTGGTTTAGCAGGGTACTACCGGAGGTTTATTAAAGGATTTTCCAAGATTGCCCGACCCATGACAGAGTTGCTTAAGAAGGAGAAGAAGTTTAACTGGACCGAGTCATGCGAGAAAAGTTTCCACGAGTTGAAGAGAAGATTGACCACAGCCCCAATGCTGACCCTGCCGGACGTTCAACGGGATTTTGTCGTATATTGCGACGCGTCCCGACAAGGGTTGGGATGTGTTCTTATGCAAGATGGGAAAGTAGTGGCATATGCTTCCCACCAGCTCAAACCCCACGAGCAGAATTATCCCACCCATGATTTGGAGTTTGCAGTCGTAGTGCATGCCCTTAAGATTTGGAGACACTACCTGATTGGGAATAAGTGCGAGATCTATACCGACCACAAGAGCCTAAAGTACATCTTCACCCAGCCCGACCTGAACCTAAGGCAAAGAAGGTGGCTAGAGTTAGTCAAAGATTATAACCTTGAGATTCACTACCACCCAGGGAAAGCCAATGTAGTAGCAGATGCCCTAAGCCGAAAATCCTACGAGAAGGCAGCACCCAAGAGTACCCAGTTGCAAGAGGAAATGGCGCGACTCAACGTGCACATTGTCCCCCAAGGCTACGTCCGCCAACTGAGTGTTCAGCCTACCCTAGAGGAGAAGATCCGGAAGGCCCAAAAGACCAATGAAAATCTGATGAAAATCCGCAAACACACGGGAGAAAATAAGGCCCCAGACTTTAGAGTGGATGATCAAGGCACACTGTGGTATAAGAATAGGATATGCGTGCCTGAAGGCGGAGATTTCCGACAGACCATCATGGATGAGGCTCCCAACTCGGCATATTTCATTCACCCGGGATCCACCAAGATGTATATGGACTTAAAACAGAAGTATTGGTGGAATGGAATGAAAGCAGACATTTCCCGGTTCGTCGCCCACTGTGATACTTGCCAAAGGATTAAAGCTGAGCACCAGAAACCCGCAGGACTGCTGCAGCCCTTACCGGTCCCGGTATGGAAATGGGACGAAATAGGCATGGACTTTGTAGTAGGTTTGCCAAAGACTCAGAAGGGCATGATTCCATATGGGTGATAGTGGACCGACTCACTAAAGTCGCTCACTTTCTACCCGTACGGACCACTTATGGAGGAGAGAAGTTGGCAAAACTCTACATAGAGAACATAGTGAAATTGCATGGAGTGCATAGTAGGATAGTCTCAGATAGAGGGACCCAGTTCACCTCTAGGTTTTGGAGAAGCTTGCATAAAGCCATGGGTACCAAGCTGGACTTTAGCTCGGCATATCACCCGCAGACAGACCGACAGACCGAGAGGGTAAACCAAATTCTAGAAGACATGTTGAGAGCATGTGTCCTCACCTATGGCAAAGACTAGGAGCAGAGTCTACCATATGCAAAATTCTCCTATAATAACGACTATCAAGCAAGCCTAGGAATGTCGCCGTTTGAAGCCATACATGGGAGGAAATGTAGGACACCTCTGATGTGGTGAGAAGTGGGAGATCGTGCCCTGGTTGGGCCCGCACTTATAAAGGAAGCCGAAGAGCGAGTAGCCGACATCCGAGAAAAGTTGAAAGCCGCCCAATTCCGACAAAAGAGTTACGCAGACAAGAAGAGGCGAGAAGCAAGCTTCAATCCTGGAGATTTCGCTTACCTCAAGGTTTCACCTATCTGAGGGACTCGGAGATTTCAGGTGCACAGAAAGTTGGCCCCTCGGTACATTGGACCATATAAAGTACTGAAGAAAGTCGGGGCAGTTGAAGGATCAGATGGCGACTAGAGAGGGGGGGAGTGAATAGGAGCCGGTAAAAATTCTTCTCAAAGAACCCGACCTATATCCTAGTCAAATCCCGGTCACACACAAGCGATGGATCGAATCACACACCAATCGCCAAGACAACGAGGTTATGGATCAACCTCTAGTCCTAGGAACGATTCCTTGAAGCACACGCGGAAGCACAAGAAGGGAAGAGAGGAATCGAACCAAGAAGCAAAGCTCACAGGCTCTGGCGGACCGTCCGGCCAGGAGGGGCGGACCGTCCGCACGGCCACGCGGACCGTCCGCCAATGTACCGCGGAATGTCCGCACAGTACGGCGGACCGTCCGGCCCGGGCCGCGGATCGTCCGTTAAAACCAACGGAACAACCGAAGCGAACCCCGAAAAACGGACCGTCCGCGGGGAGCACGCGGACTGTCCGCCAGGCACCCGCGGACCGTCCGCCCGCTGCTGCGGACCGTCCGAAACTTCGTCCAACCAAAACTCAAAAACACGGCGGATCGAAACTAAAGGCGAGCAAGAACACGAAGAACACCTGACGAACTCGTGCGGCGCGGACCGTCCGCCTGGACGCCGTGGACCGTCCGCGAGGCACGGACAGAGCAGAAAAACAGCCCGACCTCGAAGGTCAACTCCCCCAAATCATCATCGGATTTCCCAAACGGTTGAAGCTGTGGAGACAAGCGTTTGGGGACTTGAAAAGCGTCACACAAGGATGCTATAGCCCAAAAATCTTGCCTCCTAACTCCCTAAATCACCGGGAATCGCGAATCCTTTGAGCACCACCAAAAGCTAGAGCACCAAACGAAAATCCTTGAATCGAAGTGGTTTCCCGGCGTTTGAGGGCACAAGATCAATCACAAAGATGCACGAGACATCTATCCATGTTTCCCTCAAAGAAATCCGGGGAGAAACCCACTCAAATCCGCGGAATCACACCGAGAACAAAAGCACGAAAACAAGCACAAAAATACCACGAAAAACACAACTCCGAATCTTCTATACAAACCAGGAAAGATTCACAAGGTCTAGCATGCCGCCCTAGCATCCATCCCTCTCAACAAATCTCTCATGAAGCTCTTATGCTAGCCTAGAGAAAATAGAGAAGAAAATAGCTACGAAAATGAGAAATGGGAGGGAGGAAATGAAACCCTAAGTCACACAGAGAGAGAGAGAGCCACTCACACACCCTCATGGATTATATATCGGGTCCCGCCGGAGTGGTAAATGACTCGACTACCCCTAACTTAACTACTGGCGATACAACCCACGCAGGGGCATTTAGGTAATGTTTGTGGGTCTTGCCATCGGACGGCCACGCCTTTGCCGCACCCCCGCGTCCTCCCGACGCAAGCCATGCGATCCCGCCGCGTGTCCTCCGCCTCGAAGCTTCCCGACACGCCCGGATCCCGTCTCCGTCGTGTTGGGCCCTCGGACTTGGTTTTGAGGCCCAAACCAAGAAACCGTCCTCCGATGGTTTTGTGGGCGAACCACCAAACCCCGCGTGCTCGGTCTGGCCTCCCGCCAAACCACTTGACTCGACCGCCACGGGCGGGCCGGCTCGATTGTCCATGACTTCGTCTTGCTCGTGTCGCCACCATGTGGCCCGCACCCGGGTCCCGTCGTCCACCGGTTCCTCGAACCGAGTCTACTTGTCTCTCCATCTCCCGAGGCCCCTCAAGGCCGAAGACCTTTCGCGCCCGTTCTTCACCTCGCAACAACACGAACTAGGCCGCAGCCTCACACCCGCACACTAAGCCAAGAGTCCGTCCAACACCCGTTGTCAATCACTCATCACCGAGGAGCGGTCATCCATCGACCACCGGGATGCTCCCGGTCCTCAATCTCCCCCTTGATGAGTGCATTGACAACACACAACGCGAAATGAAATTCAGAGAAAGAAAGAAAGGAAGAAGAAAGAAAAAAACAAAGAAGCTCAACTCATGACCAAAACCAAGGAAAGGCAAAGAAAGGTCACAAGCCAAGCAAAGCACAAACTCCACACTGAAATCAGCAAGAAAGCTCCCCCTGAACAAATGAAAGCTCCCCCAGAACATGTGGATGCAAACTTCCAAATTTTATCTCACCTCTTTTGAATTTTCATTAAGCTCACCTCTTCTCCCCCTTGTTGACAATGTATGAATCAAGGTGAAAATGCAGAAATACAAAACAAAGCATATAAACATCTACATGAGCATCTCAAATAAGCCAAATCTAGTGTCAAAGGCTAAAAATGAGACAAAGATCACACATATGAATCATAGCATAGTCAAAGCATTGCCACAAGTAATATATGAAAATACAAGCATGTGACAAAGCAAAATTTTCAGATTTAAGCAAGTTTTACCAAAAGAAGGCTCGCTTCACATGTAAAAGCCTATCCATGTCACACTTGAGCCACAAACATGCATACCATTCAAAGATCATACAAGGATATCAAATTCTCAAAGAAAAGATCATGGCAAACACCCATAAAGCAAAGCATGTCATGTCAAAGCTCATGAGCCATGTGTTCACTTCGGGGAGACTTATCCACTGGTGAACATCATGCAACATGTTTTGCACCCATATGTGAAAGATAAGACATTTTAAGCACAGACATGATGGATGGAGCATTTTTCAAGCATTACACACTTCTTTTCAAGATTAAATCATTTCATGGTACATGAAGTGCCTTTGCGGCAAAAAGAAGCTTATGCTCCCCCATGAATGCAACATAGGCTAACCATTCACAATGATAATCGGCCTTTGGCCCAAATGCAAGAAAAAGGCATCCAAGCACAATCTAAGCATAGAAAGCACATTTAGACCAAAACGTGACATGGATACACTACTACACATGAGTGGAGCACATTTCACCAAAAATTAGTCAAGATTAGCATTTATTTCAAAAAGGGCTATCTCATCACACATATATCTCAAATATTCCAAGAGCATAGCCTCACATCACCATTTCTCCACACATATGACCAATATCTCACAAATAGCCAAAGAGACTCAAATAAGGCATATGAAAGAAGCTCATCATCCTAAAATGCAATATGATACAAATGCAACATAATATATGACAAAATGGCTATCCTACCATGGTTTGTACATCAAGCAAAGCATGTATATACATCAAAGTAAAACATGGTATGATACATAGGATACAAAAAAGGAAATCCCTCAGGAATCAACTAGAAAGGACAACAAACCCCAAGTTCCCCCCGCAAGCGCACAAAAGTAGCTTGGTCGAGAGGCTTTGTAAAGATGTCGGCTAGCTGATCTTGGGTAGGGACATGACTCAACACAATGGTTCCTTTTTCCACATTGTCCCTCAAGAAATGATACCTCACTTCTATGTGTTTGGTTCCGGATCGAAGCACCGGGTTTTTAGCTACGCTTATGGCACCGATGCTATCACAAAGAAGTGGGATCCGGGTGCACTCCTCACCAAAGTCTCTCAAAGTGTATGAAATCCACAAATGTACCGGGAACAACAACTCGCGGCCGCAACATACTCCGCCTCGGTGGTAGACTGAGCTACACTAGACTGCTTGCGGGAAGACCATGAAACCAACGAAGACCCAAGAAACTGGCAAGTACCCGAAGTAGACTTCCTCTCGACTCGACAACCAGCAAAATCCGCATCGAAAAAACCATGAAGAGAGAGAGAGAGAGAGAGTCGAGGAGGAAGAATACCAAAGGCCAAGACCAGGGGAAGACTGTAGGTACCTGAAAATCCTCTTGACGGCCTGTCGATGTGATGTCCTCGGCGAAGCCTGAAAAAGAGCGACCGTACACACACCGAACCGTATGTCCGGCCTCATCGCCGTCAAGTAGAGGAGGGAGCCGATCATGCTCCCGTACTCCCGCCGGTCCACCGGTTCTCCGTCCTCGTCCGCATCCAAAGTGGCCGTACTCCCCATGGGAGTCGACATCGGCTTCACATCTTGCATCCGGAACTTCCTCAACATGTCTTTTATGTACTTGGTCCGGTGCACGAATGTTCCATCCTTCACTTGCTTGATCCGCACTCCGAGAAAATACCGCAACCCGCCCATCATGCTCATCTCGAACTCCCCGCTCATCTCATCCGCAAACTTGGCAACAAGGTTATGTGACGAGCCACCAAAGACAATATCATCCACGTATATCTGCACAATCAACAAGTCACTTCCATGCTTGAGGAGAAATAGGGTTCTATCCACGGTACCCATCACAAACCCTCTCGCTCAACCGGAAAACCTCTCAACCTCCCATACCAAGCACGGGCGCCCGTTTCAACCCATACGAGCCCTTTTCAACATGTACACCCCGTGTGGGTACAACTCGCTCTCAAACCCGTGTGGTCGCTTCACATACACCTCCTCCTCTATGACCCCATTCGTAAAGGCACTCTTCACATCCATCCGAAACAACTTGAACCCTTTAGCCACGCAAAGGCTAGAAGGATCCGAATTGCCTCAAGACGGCCACAGGAGCAAAGGTCTCATCATAGTCGATCCCCTCCTTCTAACTAAACCCCCCGAGCAACAAGTCCGGACTTGTTCCTCACAACCATCCCATTCTCACCCTCTTTGTTCTTCCAAACCCACTTGGTTCCTATAGGATGGCAATTTGGAGGTGGTTCAACTAACTCCCACACCCGGTTCCTCTCAAAGTTTTCCAACTCCTCATGCATAGAATTGACCCAGTTTGCATCAGATAAAGCATGTCCAATGTCCTTGGGCTCAAAGGTGGCAACAAAAGCAAGCATGAGCAAAATGAGAGGAATTCCTGGACCTTGACCGTGTAGTACGTTCATCGATGTCCCCAATGATTTTCGACAGGGGATGCACTTCTTGAATTCGCCGGGGAGCCTCACACCTCGAGACTACCTCCCCCTCACCTTCGCCTTCTCTCGCCCGGTCCTCTTGTCGCACCGTCGTTGTCCATGAAGTAGACGGTCCACGCTCCGTAGTGGTCGTAGGGGAAGTAGTGGGTACACACTCGGCTTCGGGCGCATGGTTCTCTCCATCATCATCTCCGCCTTCGTCCTTCTCCTCTTCAAAGAGGTCCTCGGCCATCTCCTCATCACCCGCACATTCAAAGCCAAGAGAGGTACATGGCATTGTCTCGTCGAAGGTTACCTCGCAAGTCTCCATGATTTTGTTAGTCTCAAGGTTAAGCACCCTATAGTCTCTAGAATGGTTAGCATATCCAAAGAAAATACCATCACTAGACCTAGCCTCAAACTTGTCGAGTTTTCCCTTCTTAAGGATAAAGCACTTGCGGCCAAAGACTCGGAAATGACTCACCTTGGGTGCCCGACCATGCATAAGCTCATAACAAAGTCTTCTTCTTGAAAGCTCGCAATAAAATCCCGTTGGAAACATGACAAGCCGTATTGACCGCCTCACCCCAATACCTCCTAGGAGTCCCGTGCTCATCGAGCATCGTCCTAGCCATCTCACAAAGAGTCCGATTTTTCCTTTCCAAAACTCCATTTTGAGGGGGCACATAATGGGTCGAATACCGATGTTCAAGACCTAGATCACGACAAAAGGCATCAAAACAAGAGTTCTTGAACTCGAGCCATTATCACCGCGGATAGCTCGAATAGCATTCCCATGCCTCTCGTTTTTCAACCTCACGATCGATCTCGAACAAAACCAAATGTCTCACTCTTGTCTTCCAAGAAAAACACCCAAGCATAGCGAGAGTAATCGTCCACCACAACAAGGACATACCACTTCCCACCCACCGAGCGAACTCGAGCTGGCCCAACAAGGTCCATATGCAACAGCTCTGTCGGACGCTTGGTCATGACATCGGTCAGGGGTGGATGGGGAGTGGCTACCATCTTGCCATGCCTACACGGAGCACAAACCAAATCCTTCTCAAGCTTTAACCTCGGCAATCCTCGGACAAGGTCAAGACCACTCAAGCGGGAAACCAAATCAAAGATCAAATGTCCGAATCGCCTATGCCATTTCCACAAATCAGAAGAAGGACCAGCCATCAAACAGAGAGCGGGACCCAAAGAACAAGAGAAATATGCCCTGAAAATCTGACCCTCGGGGATGATCATACATACAAGATCACCTCGAGAATCCAGCAAACGAGACTCACCAGACTTGAAACACACCTCAAAACCCTCATCAAGCAACTGGGAAACCGAAAGCAAATTGAAACCCAAAGACTTCACAAGAGCCACTCTCTTCAACGTTACCTTATCACTCACATGCACAACACCCTCAGAAATCACCCTTCCTCGTCCATTGTCCCCAAATGTGATGTACATCTTTTCCTTCACTGGGGTGAGGTCGGAGAACCACTTCTTATCTCCGGTCATGTGTCGAGAACATCCGGAGTCGATCAACCAAATGTTCTCCAAGCCTCCCCGCCCGTAGTCGAAACAAGAACGAGAGTGAGCTAACGACTCGACACTCGGGGTTAGCACAAAGAAAGTTAAACCAAGTTGTCGAGCCATCCGCTCAAAAGAGGGGTTAGCAAACATCATTCCCTTGCCACCAAACTTCCCATGTCCCATGGAAGGAGTACGAGCACCACGAGGGGGAAAACGTGGTCCGTAGTTCCTCCGGAACCCAAAGCCGCGATCATCTCCCCTAAACCCGTATTGAGGACGAGTAGGGGGACGTCCAAAGAAAACCACCACGAGCCCGACCAAACCTCTCACCAAGACGCACACCATCATCTCTCCTCTCAAACCTCGCACCACCACCTCTCCGTGGGAACCTGCCAACACTTCTCACACTTCCCACACCCCCTTGGAAGTGGCACTCAAGGCTCGGGAATACCATGAGACCGGCGATACCGTCCTGGTTTGCTTGCTCCTTAGCAAGCCTCTCATCCCTCTTCCTCTTGTAGCAAAACTCGCAAGATGCCTCTCCTTGCCACAATACTCACACCCGAAGGGGATGGGTTTTGGTTTTGGCTTTGGCTTCTCTCTAGGCTTCTCACCCTTCTCACTCGCAAACCTCACCGCTTTCGGAAGTCATTTGTCTTAGGTGGGAATTTGGGTGGATCTTGGGTTGTGTCAAGCTTGTTGCAAAGGTGGTTGGGCTTTGGTGTGAAAGAGTTCTTGGGTGCTTTTGGAAGTGGGACTTGGATGTCTCCGATCACCTCAAACTCGGGGTTAGACTCAACACACTTCTCATACACACTCTCCCCACTGTTCTCTCCCACTTTCTCACCCAACTTCTCAAACCCCAAACCACGACCATCAACTCTCTTGAACTCCTCAATCATGATTTTCAATTGAGGTTCCTGCCCAGACAACCAACCCAACACCTTCCTCAAATAGTTATTCTCCTCATAGATGACATCCAAACGGGTAGTAAGTTCAAGATTGTGCAAAGTAACTTCATCACAGCTAGAGCATGCATTTGCAACAGAAGATTTCAAAGATGCTTCCAAAGAACCAATGGTAGAACGAGCATCAACAAGCTTAGCATGCATAGTAGGACATGATTTACAAGCACCAAGCAAAGTAGGTCTAGCCTTAAGCTCATCATACTCAGTCCTAAGAGCATCTAGTTTAGCCAAAGTGGAAGCATTCTTCTCATTAAGCAACTTGATCTCATTCAACCATGCATCACACTCAAGACACTCAACATCATCAGGAGTAGTAGGAGCAAGTTTCAACGAGTCATTTTCAAGTTTCAATTCAAGAAATTTGGACTCTAACTCTCCTACTTTCTCACTAGCATTCTCAAGTTGAGCCCTAAGATCTTTCCTCATCTTTTTGGCATCTCTCAACACACTATCTCGGTTGTCAATCAAGCCATTCAACTTAGTGATCTCAGCAAGCAAAGAGTCGGGGTCACGATTTACCTCATCCTCCGAGTCGGAGTCGCTGTCTTCCTTGTCGCTCTTCTTGCTGCTCGGGCTATGGGCCATCCCACAAAAGCCTTCAAGCGCCACACAGCTCAACCCACTGAGGTTTCGGCATGCACTCTTCTTGTCCTTGCGCCTCCCGACGTCTTCATCTTCGCTGCTTGAGCTTGACTGCGCGTCGCTTGAGCTTGAGTCGACGTCGCTTGCTCCGGCCACCATAGCTCTTGCCTTGTCCATCTTGTAGCCGCCCTTGCTTGGTCACCGCATGTCCTTGTCCTTTCTCTTGGACTTGCTGAAGTGCTTGCCCTTGGAGGAGTACTTGTCTTCACACCTCGGGTGCGCCTTGTACTCGCTCATCTTGTACTTGTTCTCCTCCTTGAGCTTGAGTCGACGTCGCTTGCACTCGGCGATGAAGTGGCCACGCTTGTCACACTTGTAGCACGTCCCTGAGCTCCGCCTTGCATTCCTCTGACTCTCGTGTAGTCGATCAAACCTTCTTGAGAGCAAGGCTAGCTCCTCCTCGCCCAGCACACCAAACTCCTCATCTGGAATAGACATAAGAGAAGACAAGGAAAACTGTTGACACGAAGGGTTAGCTTTGCCCTTTGATCCTCCCACAAGAGCAAGACTATGGTCAGTCGAGCCCTCATGCTTGGATTGCAACTTCCTGTCAACCTCAGCCGACTTGAGCTTAGAAAAGAGGTCATCCAACTCAATAGTCAAATATTGCCCGTACTCCTTGATGGCCTCAACCTTAGCATCCCAAACATTTGGATCCAAGACATGCAAGAGCTTCAAAGCTTGATCATGCTCGTTGTAAGGAAAATCCTCAACATTAGCCTTCATGTTGTTCACGATGGCGGTGAACCCTCGAAACATCGCATCGATGTCCTCACCGGAAGTGGAGTGAAGTTCTCATATTGCATCCGGTAAGAGACAAAGAGGCGAGCCTTCACATGGTTATCACCACCGTGAGCAACCAACAACTTTTCCCAAATTTTCCAAGCAAGATTCAAATGGCGAACACGCTCAAACTCGGGATCACACAAGCTCGGACCAAGTGATCAACGGCTTTTGCATTTGCCTCATACTTGGCCTTAGCACCGGCATCGACCACCATAAGAGTATGGATGTTGACCGGAATAGCATAGGTCTTGTCAAGCACAATGAAATCCAACAACTTGCCACGAAGAAAGATCATCATACGAGCCGCCCACTTGTGGTAACCCTTGCCATCGAAGTGCGGCGGACCGCCCCGCTCAACGTACGCCA
This sequence comes from Cenchrus americanus, assembly GCA_947561735.1. Classification (NCBI taxonomy): domain Eukaryota; kingdom Viridiplantae; phylum Streptophyta; class Magnoliopsida; order Poales; family Poaceae; genus Cenchrus; species Cenchrus americanus. Next base: position 144,226,395 of record OX387240.1, read on the forward strand.
TCTTAGGATTCAAGACTTGTCAAAGTCGCAAAGAATCCGGCACCAAGCTCTGATACCAATTGAAGGATCAGATGGTGACTAGAGAGGGGGGAGTGAATAGGAGCCGGTAAAAATTCTTCTCAAAGAACCCGGCCTATATCCTAGTCAAATCCCGGTCACACACAAGCGATGGATCGAATCACACACCAATCGCCAAGACAACGAGGAAGCACAAGAAGGGAAGAGAGGAATCGAACCAAGAAGCAAAGCTCACAAGCTCTGGTGGACCGTCCGGCCAAGAGGGGTGGATTGTCTGCACGGGCCAGGCGGACCGTCCGCCAATGTACCGCGGACTGTCCGCACAGGTACGGAGGACCGTCCGGCCTGGGCTGCAGGCTGTCCGTTAAAACCAACAGAACCACCAGAAGCGAACCCCGAAAAACGGACCGTCCGCGGGGAGCACGCGGACCGTCCGCCGTGCACCCGCGGACCGTCCGCCCGTCGCTGCGGACCGTCCGAAACTTCGTCCAACCAAAACTCAAAAACACGACGGATCGAAACTAAAGGCGAGCAAGAACACGAAGAACACCTGACGAACTCGTGCGGCGCGGACCGTCCGCCTGGACGCCGCGGACCGTCCGTGAGGCACGGACAGAGCAGAAAAAACGGCCCCGACCTCGAAGGTCAACTCCCCAAAATCATCATCGGATTTCCCAAACGGTTGAAGCTGTGGAGACAAGGGTTTGGGGACTTGAAAAGCGTCACACAAGGATGCTATAGCCCAAAAATCTTGCCTCCTAACTCCCTAAATCACCGGTAATCGCGAATCCTTTGAGCACCATCAAAAGCTAGAGCACCGAACGAAAATCCTTGAATCGAAGTGGTTTCCCGGCGTTTGAGGGCACAAGATCAATCACAAAGATGCACGAGACATCTATCCATGTTTCCCTCAAAGAAATCCGGGGAGAAACCCACTCAAATCCGCGGAATCACACCGAGAACAAAAGCACGAAAACAAGCACAAAAATACCACGAAAAACACAACTCCGAATCTTCTATACAAACCAGGAAAGATTCACAAGGTCTAGCATGCCACCCTAGCATCCATCCCTCTCAACAAATCTCTCATGAAGCTCTCATGCTAGCCTAGAGAAAATAGAGAAGAAAATAGCTACAAAAATGCTAAATGGGAGGAAGGAAATGAAACCCTAAGTCACAGAGAGAGAGAGAGCCACTCACACACCCTCATGGCTTATATATCGGGTCCCGCCGGAGTGGTAAATGACTCGACTACCCCTAACTTAACTACTGGCGATACAACCCACGCAGGGGCATTTAGGTAATGTTTGTGGGTCTTGCCACGCCTTTGCCGCACCTCGCGTCCTCCCGACGCAAGCCATGCGATCCTACCGCGTGTCCTTCGCCTCGAAGCTTCCCGACATGCCCGGATCCCGTCTCCGTCGTGTTGGGCCCTCGGACTTGGTTTTGAGGCCCAAACCAAGAAACCGTTCTCCGATGGTTTTGTGGGCGAACCACCAAACCCCGCGTGCTCGGTCCGGCCTCCCGCCAAACCAATTGACTCGACCGCCACCGTGCACCGGCTCGATTGTCCATGACTTCGTCTTGCTCGTGTCGCCACCATGTGGCCCGCACCCAGTCCCGCTGTCCACCGGGTCCCTCGAACCGAGCCTACTTGTCTCTCCATCTCCCGAAGGCCCCTCAAGGTCGAAGACCTTTCGCGCCCGTTCTTCACCCTCGCAACAACACGAACTAGGCCGCAGCCTACACCTGCGCACTAAGCCAAGAGTCAGTCCAACACCCGTTGTCAATCACTCATCACTGAGGAGCGGTCATCCATCGACCACTGGGACGCTCCTGGTCCTCAGCAGTAGCATACCGGTTGGATTTACCAGAAGAGATGTTAGACATACACCCAGTGTTTCATGTCTCCCAGTTACGCAGATGTTTGAAGGTCCTTGAAGAAAAGCGAGTACCGGTAGAGACCATTGATTACAGCCAGACCTTAGGTACCAAGAAGTGCCCGTCAAGATTTTGGACACGGTGGTCAAAAGAACAAGAACATCAGAAGTACGGGTGTGCAGAGTTCAATGGAGCAGACACGGAGTAGAAGAAGCCACGTGGGAACGAGAGGACGCGTTGAAGAAAGAATTCCCCCACCTGTTCGAAACCTAACCGAATCTCGAGGGCGAGATCATTTTAATTGGGGTAGGTCTGTAACGCTCGCATTTTTCGCTCCTAATAAATCACCAAATAAATCACGCGTTTTCAAAATTTTCCCGCTGAGCTCATTTACCCCCATTCGAAACCCCGGTCGATTCTTTTCCCCTCGGCGCTCATGCCGCGAATCCCGCTGACACCGCCCGCACCCAGGCCATCACCCATGCGTGCCGCCCCAGCGCCACTGTCGGCCACCACGACGGGAATCCCGCACCGCCACGGCCCCGCCGCCGGTCCGCCTCGGCATCCCCCGCCGTCCCGAATTGACGCCGGATCCGAGAAACCCGAAAAAATCCGCAAAAACCCTTCTCCTAATTTTCCTAGAAATTTCTCCTAATTTCTAAATCTCTTTTCTATTTTTCTTCTCTTATTTTCCTTTTTCTTATTTCCTTATCCCTTCTCTCCTTTTCTTTTTCTCTTTTCTCTTTTTTCTTTTTCCTCCTTCTTTTCCTCCCCACCTTTCTTCTTCCTTCGGCTCTCTGCCGCGACCCCCCCCTCCAGGCCGCGACCCCCTCCCCCTCGCGCGACTTGCCCCCCCCCCCGCGTGTGTGCCTAGCCAGCGCCGACCCCCTCTCTCCCTCTCTCTCCTCCGGCCGCGCCCCGACCGGCGAGCTCGCCGGAGCCGCCCGCAAGGCTGGCCCGCGTCTGCAGCAGGAACCGCAGCGCCCCCCACAGGAAACCGGCGACCGCCATTAAGGCGTTGCTCGCCCGGACACGCCACCACACCACCGTACCCCCCCTTCCACGGAGAACCTGCATGACGCATCACATCCAACAGCACCCAGTCCCCCGAAGCCTCGCCGGTGAGTCAATGCCAGGATATTTCCCCCCACCGCCATTGCCGGCCATCGAAGCTCCTAGAGCTCAAAAAATCCTCGCCCGAACCGCCTTCTCGCGCCTATAAAAGGCCCTGACTGGCTCCCCACCTCGCCCCGCACTCCACGACCAATTTCCCCTCCTTCCCGAGCCCTCCATCGCCACCACCAGTGCCGCCCCGACCACCACCGCGAGCAGCCCCACCGCCGGCCGTCGATCTCCCTCCACAGTCTGTCCCCAACCAAGGTAAGGAGCGGAATCGGTTGCCCTTGAGCTCCTCTTCGTTTCGCCCCACTTCCCGGCCGTCGCTGTGCACCGGGTCGCCGGCATCCCTCCCCCCTCCACCGGTCGGTCTCCCTGTCCAAACTGCCCCTCTGTTATGTATCGCGAGGGAGGGGAGGTAGAAGATGGTTGTTTTGCCCATACCCCCTACCCTTTTTCCACTTTTCCAAAACCGAACCCCCCATCTATTCTCTCTTTCTTTTCTTTCAAAACAGACCCTATGCTTTAAACAAAACCACAAAAACAACCCTGTCCCTTTGCAATTATACCCCTAGGATATTTAATTAAACCTTCACCATATCTACATATTATAATTAGGTCCTTTTCTTTTAAAATAAAATACTAACAGGCCCCTAATTAATCCTAAACACCTCCTTTAACCCGTCATTTCATGCGCGATTTTAATCCAAATCGTGCCCAAACTTCCTCACACCCGTACCGGGTATACCGCCACCAATCCGTCACCCAAACCCCCATGCATGATATTTATTTCCCTAGTTTATTTAATTACCTTCCTCGAGCTCAGCCGGAGAATTTGTGTGTGCCTATATTGATTGCATACTTGCTTGTGCGTGTGCTATATCCGACGGAGTGAACGAAGGAAGGTACCCTGAGCCGGAGCTTGGAACCGAGTACTGCGAGCAGGAGCCCGAGATCCCGAACACCGAGCCGGAACTTCCCGAGGACTTCGAAGACAGCAATCAATCTCATCCTTTGATGCATGCTTTGGGTCCCAGTTTTATAAACATAACCCTATACCCGTTTTATAAATTGCATATTGTTTTACTGCAAAAACATGGTAGGATATCCACCCTTGATTGCTATGGTTGACCTTTGTTTGGCCTAAATGATTGCTTTAAAATGTGTGAGTGCTTTAAAAATGGGAATGGGATATTTCGGAAAATGAGTAAAGAACTGGGTAGGCGGGATGGACGTGTGTGTCAAGAGTATGGGTGAGCTCGTACTAGTGTGGTTGAGCATGTTGGGAGTTGTCCATCTTGTCGTTAAGGACCGGGTTGCGTGACATCTCACCTGACCCAAATCATCGTACAACCACTCGACCGTTGTATGTGGCAACGGCTTAGCATAAACCCACTAGTTAATCTACTTGCCATCTAGTGTGCGGGTGAGCGGCGGGAGACCAAGGAGCAGGGGTACGCTTTGTGTGAGGTACACCCTGGTTATGTGGGATAACCCCTTGGTTGCTTCCGTGATGGCTCGTAGGGTTAGCTAAGGTGGGTAATGGCTTTGATAGGATCCGCACCGGCACTGAGGTGTTCGTGTGATGGTACCCTACTTCTGGGTAAAGTTGTACAACCTCTGCAGAGTGTCAAACCTATTCGAATAGTCGTGTCCACGGCATTGGACGAGTCACGGTGCGGTCACAAAAACTAGTGTTTGGGTTGTGAAGTTTCTTGGTGTGAGTTGTCTTTCGGGTTAAGTGTGTGGCTGTGTGCCTGGGCTACCGCGGACGGGGAGTCCGGTAGTTCCATAGTGGTTTTCTTAAAACAACTGAGTCACTTTGGTTATAAAACTGGTTTGCGAAAACCTTTTTGAAAATGAACCCTTGCATGAGTAAATGAGTTTGCAAATAAACCTTAACCTGTTCCTTGTTATTTATATCATGTGCATGATCTGCTTATAAGCCCTCCGTGGGTGGGGTTTGTCACACCCGGATTTAAGGACAAAACCGAATGCAAGAATACATGTGCGCCAGGATCAAGTTACACACATGCATCGACGCAGTGAATACCAAAAACACAGTGTAAAGCGTAAAGAGAGTATTAAACAGTTATTACATGACCGAATGTCTCAACTAAACAATCGTTCGAGTAGCTAACAGCGGAAAAGAAACACACGCGAAGTCCTCCACAGAGCGGTACCGACCGGAGAACGAACGCCTAGAACCCATCGAACTCATCATTGTAGTCTTCAAAACGCCCATCCGAGCAAAGAGCCGGGTAGTGTAGATGCAATAAAGGAACAACAAGCATGAGCACATGTCGTACTCAACAAGGGAAAAGTTCTATAACAACATGCAAGGCTTTATGGTGGAAGTCGTTGGCTCATAAGCAAGTCAGGCATTTTAGTTGGTCAAGTTTTATTAAGCAACTGTTACTAGCAATTATAAGTATATACCAAACCCAGATAATAAAATGCAACAGATCCACAAAATGTAATGCACAAGTTTAAAAGTTCCATCTTCCATAGAATTAATCATGTGAGGGTCCAGGCCGCCCTTGACCGTGGGCATGGCTAACTAGTTAGCTTTACACTCTGCAGAGGTTGTACATCTTTACCCACAAGTCGCGTAAAAACCCCGAAGAGTTTTGGACCCAACCATGCGGTGTTTGCAAGGCACCATACCACACTACCGAGGTGTGATTGCATAGGGACGCTACGAGGCCGTTACAAAGATCCCCAGATGAAGGCTGCCCGCTGGTTACCTGGTCAGTGCAATGTATAAAGCTCTCGGACGAGTACCGTGTCTTAGCTAAGCCCACACCTGCGCCCGAGTAGGTCCATACGCCACTACCTCCAGCCCCTAACCCTTATCAGGTAAAGCATACCTAACACCTAGTTCACTAATTAATAAGCCAAGACAGAGCCGTATGTCTTGTGGTATTACTGTTTTCCTGGGTGGTTCTCCATGTTCCGATTAACAAGCATAAAGTGTTCTTGCATTACATGAATGATAGCAGAAATAAATCCATATTAACAAGTGTTCATTAAACCCTCCAAAACCAAGTAAAGCGCTAGCATGTGCTACCCAACATAAAGTAAACCCAGGTTGATCAAGGCATAGGATAACAAAGCTAGTTGAACCATAGTAATAGGACCCATCAATTTAATGCATAGCAATAATAAACAACAGTGTAATTAAAATGCATGTTGTAATAGGAATTTAACAGGAATGCAGCAAGGACTTGCCTTCTACCAGCACCGGAAACTGCTCAGGGTCTTGGTAATCTTCAACAGCAACGAAGTCCTCGAATTGCTCGTACGCTACGCTCCACACATCACATACAAGCATACAATGGAAACAAATAAGAAACAGTACACCAATCATCTCAAACAGTAATAAAAGCAACAGAAAACTATTCTACTCATTGAGACGATCGCGTGGACATAAAGAACGCTAAAAACGGAGCTAAAACGACGAAGTTATGGCTAAAACAATTTTTAGGACTAATTTGTAAAGAATTTTAAGTTTTCGGGCTAAACTGAAGAAAACAGGACTTAACTGTAAAGGTTTTTCTAAGGTGGGAGGACCGGGTTGCAATTTTGGAAAAACTCAGGGTTTCTTAAATAAAAACACGCAGTTATGCTGAGGGGGATGGATCTGATCCGTAGGATCAAGATCCAACGGCCGAGAATCAATGCGGGCGCGGGGTGGCGGCTGACCGGTGCATACCGGTTTGACCGGAGGTTGACGCGTCCTGGGCTGTTGATCTGCGATCCGGCGGCCACGGACTCGCGCAAGCGGGCAGCGGGCGGGCGCGGCCGGCGGCGAGGCCGACGCGTCGGCGCGGCCGACGGCGAGCGGCGGCGCAACGGCAATACGGAGCCGGGGTGCACCGTTTGCGCGCGGGGGTTGCACCGGACGTCGAGCACGTGCGTGCGAACTCAACGGGGGGTTTCCGAGGTGGCGGTGACGACGCGCGCGGCCGCACGGCGCACGGCGGCGGCGGCGGCGCTCCGGCGAAGTCGAGCCAGCGGCTCGGAGCACAAACGCCTAAACAAATGGCACCGCTGGGCTCCTTACCTCGCGGCGATGCTACATAGCGACACCCAGGAATCCGGGAGGCGGCGACGGCGCGGTTCCACACGGCGGCGCGGCACGGGTCGACGGCGGCGCGGGGAACCTAGGGTTTGGGGCGACGGGTGATGACGGCTAGGGTTCGGAGCTCGAGAGGCGGCGCGGAGGATGGCCGTGCCTTAAATAGGCGGGCGGATGGGGGCGTTGGCTCGTGGGCCCCGAGCTCGAAGCGCGCGGCGGCCGGACTCGGGGCTCGTCCCCGAGTCGGAGACGGGGGCGGCGGTGCGAGCTAGCCGCGACGAGCGGGCCCCGCTATCAGCGGCAGAGCGACGGGGCATGCGGGGGAAAGGCGGCAGGTTGCGCTGGGCCGGAAAGGCCGGTTGGGCCGGGGAAAACTGGGCTGCACGCGCGGGGAAGGCGAGCGGGCTAAAACAGAGGCTGGGCCAAAAAGGAAGGAAGAAGGAGTGGTTTAAGAGGAAAAGGTTTTTGTTTTTCAAACGCATTCAAACAACGAATTCAAATCAGAATTTGAATTCAAACACAACAAAATGATGCACCAGCCTGTATGCAACAGTAAACTCCTATATTTCATTAATTAGTTAGGAAAAATGATTAAATGCCTATAAGAGCACAACATCCTTATATTCCTTAGACGAGATCGCAATGTTGCTAAGGAAGTTTTAATTGAAATCAAACAGTGTAATTTAGGGTGTTACAAATCCTACCCCCTTAAGATGAATCTCGTCCTCGAGATTCGGATGGATCAAAGAGATCTGGATATTCTGCTTTCAACTCCTCTTCTCTTTCCCAAGTTGCCTCATCCTCTGCATGATTACTCCACTGCACCTTGCACATAGTGAAAGTCCGGTTTCTTGTAACCCGTGTCAATCTGTCCAGAATCTTGATAGGCCGTTCAGTAATGGTGAGATCTTCCTTCACATCCCACCTATCCATAGGCAATGGTTCCTTATCATGAGGCTTAAGACCCCTTTTCAACTGAGAGATATGGAACACATCATGCACATCTAAAAGCTGTTCTGGCAACTCAAGTCGGTATGCTACCTCTCCCACTCGTCGTAAGATCTGAAAAGGTCCAATGTAGCGAGGGGACAGCTTTCCCTTCACCTTAAACCTGCGTAAACCTCTGATAGGTGACACCTTCAAGTACACATAATCACCTTCCTGGAAAGATACATCTCTTCTCTTCCCGTCTGCATAACTTTTTTGTCTGGACTGAGCAACTCTCAAGTTCTCTCTGATGATCTAAACCTGCCTCTCTGCCTCCTTGATGATGTCTGTCCCAAACAACTGGCTCTCACCTATCTGACTCCAGTACAACGGTGTTCTGCACTTCCTTCCATACAGTGCCTCAAAGGGTGCCATCTTCAGACTGGCCTGATAGCTGTTGTTGTAAGAAAACTCATCATACGGCAAACTCTTGTCCCAGCTCTCACCATGCTTAAGGGCGCAAGCTCTTATCATGTCCTCCAGAATCTGATTTGTCCTCTCAGTCTGACCATCTGTCTGCGGATGATAGGCTGAGCTGAAGTTCAACTTGGTATCCAGGGACTCATGAAGCTTCTCCCAGAAACGGGATGTGAACTGGGTACCTCTGTCAGACACAATCTTCTTAGGCACACCATGCAAGCATACGATCCTGGTCATGTACAACTCAGCTAGCTTTGCCCCCGTATAAGTGGTACGCACTAGTATGAAGTGAGCAACCTTTGTCAAACGATCCACTATAACCCATATCGAATCATATCCATCACGAGTACGGGGCAACCCAACTATGAAATCCATGCCTATCTCTTCCCACTTCCACTCTGGCACCTTCAATGGCTGAAGCAATCCCGCTGGTCTCTGATGTTCAGCTTTGACCTTGTGGCAGGTGTCACACAATGCAACGTGAGCGGCTACATCCCTCTTCATCCCATACCACCAATACCTCTGCTTCAGATCTTGATACATCTTTGTACTGCCAGGGTGGATAGAATAAGCTGAATCATGGGTCTCTCTCAAGATCGTCTTGCGGAGATCTCCCACATCAGGCACACAGATTCGATTCTTGAACCATATCGTACCCTGATCATCCTTAGTGAAATCCGGGGCCTTGCCCCACTCCATGGTGTCCCTGATCTCCTTGATCTCCTCATCCTCCAACTGCCCTTCACGAATCTGCTGCTCCAGAGTAGACTCTACCTCCAAAGTGACTCCCTCAGTGTGAGCAGCTATCCCCAGATTGAGTCCCTCGAACTCCTTCATCGGCTCGTCGGGGACTGGAACGCCAAAGCCGTATTGGCCGTCCCTTCCGACTCGAAGCATCCGCAACCGCAGTTAGCCTTCCCGGGATGATACCGTATGCCTAGATCATAATCCTTGATCGGCTCCAACCATTGGCGTTGTCTCGGATTAAGATCCTTCGAGTGAAGATGTACTTTAAGCTCTTGTGGTCCGTGTAGATCCGGCACTTGGTTCCCATGATGTAATGTCTCCAAATCTTTAAAGCATGAACCACGAAATGCCGGTTCCGGATCATGTGTAGGATAGTTCTCGCTCATGCTTCCTCAAGCGCCTTGATGCATAAGCTATGACGTGTCCCTCCTGCATAAGAACACAACCCAAACCTTGTCTAGATGCATCACAGTAGATATCAAAGCCTTTCTGCAAGTCTGGCATCACAAGCACTAGAGCGGTTGTCAATCTCTGCTTCAACTCCTCAAAACTCTCCTGACAGGCCTCAGTCCACTTGAACTCTCTATCCTTCTCCAGTAAAGTGGTTAGAGGCTTCACAATCTTAGAGAACCCCTCAATGAACCGTCGATAGTACCCTGCAAGTCCAAGGAAACTCCTGATCTCCTTAACTGTCCTCGGCGGTTCCCACTTCAACACATCTTCTACCTTAGCTGGATCGACCGAGATACCTCTATCCGTGATAATATGCCCCGTAAAAGAGACTTCCTTCAGCCGAAATCACACTTGTTGAACTTGGCATACAACCGCCGCTCTCTCCACTTCGCAAAACAAGCCTCAAATGCTCCTCATGATCCTCCTCGGTCTTAGAGTAAACCGAATATCATCAATAAACACCACAACGAACTTATCCAAGTACTCCATAAACACCTTGTTCATCAGATACATAAAGTAGGCAGGTGCATTTGTCAACCCAAAGGACATAACAGTATACTCATACAACCCATACCTGGTGGTGAATGCAGTTTTAGGAATATCCGACCATCTGATCTTCATCTGATGATAACCAGAACGCAAATCAATCTTGGAGAACACCTTAGCACCTCTCATCTGATCAAACAAGTCTTCAATGCGAGGCAATGGATACTTATTCTTGATAGTAACCTCATTAAGCAATCGATAATCCACACACATCCTCTGAGTTCCATCCTTCTTCTCAACAAAGATAACCGGTGCCCCCAAGGTGATGAACTAGGACGGATAAACCCCTTTTTCCAATAATTCTTTAATCTGTTTCTTAAGTTCTATCAATTGTGTACTAGACATTCTATATGGACATTTAGAAATAGGAGCAAGTACTGTGTAATAGATCAATAACAAACTCAACATCTCGGTCAGGTGGCATACCTGGTAACTTCTCTGGAAACACGTCTGGGTACTCATTGACCACCCTGATCTCCTCCAAAGCTTTGCCATCCAAGCTGCTGCACAGAACCTCCTGAACCTGAAGGTGGATCAGCCACAAGCTCAATCTTTACCCCGCTAGGACCAGTGAGAAGAACTGTCCTCTTAGCACACTGTATCGTCACATCATGTATGCCCAACCAATCCATACCCAGTATAACATCAAGATCCTTTGATTCCAGCACTATCAATTTTGCTCAGAAGTCTGCCCCCATGATCTTTAGACTAACATTAGGACACATATATAAAGATTTCATATTCCCCCTGGTGATTTAACTATCATGGTTTGTTTCATGGGACACATGGGTATGCTATGCTTGGCCACGAATTGAGTAGATATAAACGAATGAGAAGCTCCAGAATCAAATAATACTGATGCGGGGATAGAGTTGACAAAGAACATACCAAGCACCACTTGTGGATTCTCCTAAGCGGTCTCAGTACTCACGTGGTTCACCCTACCACGACCCTGACTCTGCTGTCCCTTGTTGCTTTGCGGGGTCTGGCTCCCGCTCCTCATCTGCTGCATCTGCTGGTTCTGCACGGGGGTGCCTGGGGGGTGCCTCTTAGGACAGGCATTAGGATAATGCCCAACCTCTCCACACTTGAAGCAAGTGTTGCCCGCGGGGGTGTGAGGTGCGCCTTGCCTCACAGGCGTACCAAGGGGAGCCATCGGACGGTGCTGCGGGTAAGCAGGGCATGGAGTCTGCGGCCCTGAGTGCAAAAACTGCTGAGGAGTGCGCTGGAACTGCTGATACTGCTGTGGCTGGTACTGATACGGCTGCTGACCATAGCCTCCTGTCTGACCTCCTGGACGGAACAGAACTCCCGGCGGTGAGGTAAAGCGGGGACGAGTGTGGCTCCCGGATGGTCCCGGAGTGGAGGCCTTCCTCTTCAGTTCTCCCAGCTCTCTGTGCATGGACTCCAAGACAATAGCTTTGTCTAACGCCTCGCCGGAAGGTCGGAAAGGTGTGAGACGTCGGCCGGGTAACGAAGCGGTCCGGCCCAAACCCTCCAAGAAGCGCTCCTGCTTCTTAGGATCATCAGCTACCTTCTCTGGTGCATAGCGAGACAGCTCGATGAACCTGTCTCGGTACTCTGCCACTGACATCCCTCCCTACTTGAGAGAGAGGAACTCCTTCTTCAGCCTCATCACCCCAGCAGGAATATGGTGGTTCCTAAAGCTCTCTGTGAACTCCTGCTAGGTGATGGTGTCGGGTGCAGCATGGGCGGTAGTGTAAGCATCCCACCATGCTCCTGCAGATCCCTAGAGTCGGCCCTGCGGCAAATAGGACCTTCTCCCCGTCGTCACACCGAGCGGTGGTGAGCATCTTGCCCACGGTCTTCGCCCAATCATCGGCATCAAGTGGATCGGCGGCATGGGTGAAAGCGGCGGACGGTGGCTCATGAACTCCTTGTGCCTGTTCATGGGCGCTGGCTGCTGTGGCGGTGGCTGAGGTGGGTTGTTAGCTTGGGCCTGCATGTTGGCCACTGTGTTGGTCGGATTCTCCAGTAGCTGCATCTGGTTCTGGAAGAACTGCTGCATGGGATCCATTGGCGGCGGTGGTGGTGGCGGTGCACTGCCTGAACTGTTGCCTCTCCTTGACGTGCCACTGGAGGCTGATCAACCCCTGATCCGGACCTGGTGTTTACCATCTGAGCGTTAGAAACACTGATTTAGATTATGACAATTATAGAAAAGCCGAAATGATAAACAATGCAGAATTCCAGATTATGACAGATTTTGATAGCTGTAAAGAAACCAAGATATCTCTCTGTACCAGTAACCAAAAACCACGAATTGTTCTGGAGATATGGTGTATGAAATTACTGAACTAACCCAACTGGTTTTGCCTCAATCGGAGGTCTAAAACTCGAGATATAAAATAATGAAGTCAGGTATGTCAGCAGGATTTGACAGATTTCTGTTGGCTTAATGTTTCGTCCATAACTCTCAGAATATAAATTGGATAGAGCTGCATTTTTGACAGACAATCATGTATGAAATCTGTGAACTAACCCCACTGGTTTTACTTAATTCGGAGTTCTGTAGCTCGAGATAAAAATAAAACACTACTGCTGTGTCAGGAAGTGACGCGAACAGATTCAGCACTACAATACTCCTTAAGATAGATAAAATATGATAGATAAAGAATTACGAATTTGCAAGATAAAAGATGGATGGAACAGAACTTAAACCCACTAATCAAACTCTATTACTAAACCAATGTAATTGTGGCATTAATCCACAACACACTGCAATCAAACAAAAATCCAACTCATAGATGTTCACAAACCAAGCATTCAAACACACCACTATCTATCACATCGATCCAACGTGTCGTTCTAACGATTGAGACACCTAACACCTATGGCCAAATGATCCTAGTGCGGGATCCAAGTGACCCATAGCTTGTCCTCGCGGGTCTTGGTGACATTGCGGGCCAGTTTTCTCCATCTTCCTGCACTTCTTCCTCATCTTGTCCCGCGATCACTGCCTTGAGCCTCTTGATCTCCCTCCGGTCTTCATCTTGCTAGTTGTGGAGGTCTTGAAGCTCCATGAGGGTGTCATCCAGGTTGGTATTGAGAGCTGCCACGAGTCCCACTTGCATTGCATAGCGTGCTCCCAAGGTTTCATTAGCCATTGGAATCTCACTGCCCACAGCTCCAGAGCGACGACGGGGAAAGTCACCCCACACGGAGTTAGAGAGGTGGTGAGCCTCCTCATAACACCATGCGGAAAGAGCCCTTCTAGCAGCATCATCTCTCCCTGCGGCGAAGGTAGCTCTGGTGGCTAGAGCCTAGTGGACAACAACCTCGTACAGTCCCCCATCCTGTGGGTTATCCTCCAAGATGCGCACGGACACATCCCATTGTGTTGGATAGCGAGGGTGAGTCCTCCTCAGTCCAACGTAGTCAATCGTCACATGTAGCTGAAGACGCTGGAAGAGCCTTCTCAACTTGGATAGAAAGCGTGCATGCCCTCCATCATGGTGACAAATGACCACATCCCACTTCTCTGGCGCTGGTTGATCATCAGCATCTCCATCCTCCGGGTCAGAGTCCTCAGGGTCTGGGTGGTCATCTGTATCATCTCCTTATTCTTGCTCTTCCGCTGTCTCCTCTTCTGGCTCATCATCTGATAGCTCAATGACTGTGGGTGGTGAAGCTTGCCCTGAAGCAGAGTTCGCTTCACCTCCCTCTCCAGAAGTTTCCTGGTGCTCATCACTGTCCGTGGAGTAGCAGTAAAAGTCCTGGTCCTCCAGGTACCTTGGAAAGCGGTAAGCACCTGAACGAGTGGTCTTCAGTCGGCGAACCATCTAAGATAGATGAGACAAGTGCAGATTACTAAATGAGACAAGATCAAGCTTAGATAACAAAAGCAAACCAAGGATAAGATTAAACCAAGATTAGATATAATAAAATAGAATAAAGCAAGCTAAACTATGTGTGGCTTCTATTATTATAAAATCCTTAGTTTTCGACCAGTTCTAACTAGGCTAACGTCCTACAGTCAACACGGCTCTGATACCACTTTGTCACACCCGGATTTAAGGACAAACCCGAATGCAAGAATACATGTGCGCCAGGATCAAGTTACACACATGCATCGATGCAGTGAATACCAAAAACACAGTGTAAAGCGTAAAGAGAGTATTAAACAGTTATTACATGACCGAATGTCTCAACTAAACAATCATTCGAGTAGCTAACAGCGGAAAAGAAACACACGCGAAGTCCTCCACGAGTACCGACCGGAGAACGAACGCCTATAACCCATCGAACTCATCATTGTAGTCTTCAAAACGCCCATCCGAACAAAGGCGGGTAGTGTAGATGCAATAAAGGAACAACAAGCATGAGCACATGTCGTACTCAACAAGGGAAAAGTTCTATAACAACATGCAAGGCTTTATGGTGGAAGCTGTTGGCTCATAAGCAAGTCAGCATTTTAGTTGGTCAAGTTTTATTAAGCAACTGTTACTAGCAAGTGTAAGTATATACCAAACCCAGATAATAAAATGCAACGGATCCATAGAATGCAATGCACAAGTTTAAAAGTTCCATCTTCCATAGAATTAATCATGTGAGGGTCCAGGCCGCCCTTGACCGTGGGCACGACTAACTAGTTAGTTTTACACTGCGAGAGGTTGTACATCTTTACCCACAAGTCGCGTAAAAACCCCGAAGAGTTTTGGACCAAACCATGCGGTGTTTGCAAGGCACCATACCACACTACCGAGGTGTGATTGCATAGGGACGCTACGAGGCCGTTACAAAGATCCCCAGATGAAGGCTGCCCGCTAGGTTACCTGGTCAGTGCAACGTATAAAGCTCCCGGACGAGTACCGTGTCTTAGCTAAGCCCACACCTGTGCCCGAGCGGGTCCATACGCCACTACCCGCCAGCCCCCAACCCTTATCAGGTAAAGCATACCTAACACCTAGTTCACTAATTAATAAGCCAAGACAGAGCCATATGTCTTGTGGTAGTACTGTTTTCCTGGGTGGTTCTCCATGTTCCGATTAACAAGCATAAAGTGTTCTTGCATTACATGAATGATAGCAGAAATAAATCCATATTAACAAGTGTTCATTAAACCCTCCAAAACCACGTAAAGCGCTAGCATGTGCTACCCAACATAAAGTAAACCCAGGTTGATCAAGGCATAGGATAACAAAGCTAGTCGAACCTTAGCAATAGGACCCATCAATTTAATGCATAGCAATAATAAACAACAGTGCAATTAAAATGCATGTTGTAATAGGAATTTAACGGGAATGCAGCAAGGACTTGCCTTCTACCAGCACCGGAAACTGCTCAGGGTCTTGGTAATGTTCAACAGCAACGAAGTCCCCGAATTGCTCGTACGCTACGCTCCACACATCACATACAAGCATACAATGGAAACAAATAAGAAACAGTAAGCCAATCATCTCAAACAGTAATAAAAGCAACAGAAAACTATTCTACTCGTCGAGACGATCGCGTGGACATAAAGAACGCTAAAAACGGAGCTAAAACGACGAAGTTATGGCTAAAACAATTTTTAGGACTAATTTGTAAAGAATTTTAAGTTTTCGGGCTAAACTGAAGAAAATAGGACCTAACTGTAAAGGTTTTTCTAAGGTGGGAGGACCGGGTTGCAATTTTGGAAAAACTCAGGGTTTCTTAAATAAAAACGCGCGGTCATGCTGAGGGGGATGGATCTGATCCGTAGGATCAAGATCCAACGGCCGAGAATCAATGCGGGCGCGGGGTGGCGGCTGACTGGTGCATACCGGTTTGACCGGGGGGTTGACGCGTCCTGGGCCGTTGATCTGCGATCCGGCGGCCACGGACTCGCGCAAGTGGGCGGCCGGCGGGGCACGGTCGGCGGCGAGGCCGGCGCGTCGGCGCGGCGACGGCGAGCGGCGGCGCAACCGTAATACGGAGCCGGGCGCACCGTTTGCTACGGGGGTTGCACGGGACGTTGAGCACGCACGTGCGAACTCAGCGGGGGGTTTCCGAGGCGGCGGCGACGACGCGCGCGGCGCACGGCGGACAGCGGTGGCGGCGGCGCTCCGGCGAAGTCGAGCCAGCGGCTCGGAGCACGAACGCCCAAACAAACGACACCGCTGGGCTCCTTACCTCGAGGCGATGCTACGGAGCGACACCCAGGAATCCGGGAGGCGGCGATGGCGCGGTTCCACACGGCGGCGCGACATGGGTCGGCGGCGACGTGGGGAACCTAGGGTTTGGGGCGATGGGTGATGATGGCTAGGGTTCGGAGCTCGAGAGGCGGCGCGGAGGACGACCGTGTCTTAAATAGGCGACGGATGGGGCGTTGGCTCGTGGGCCCAGGGCTCCGAAACGCGTGGCGGCCGGACTCAGGCTCGTCCCCGAGTCGGAGACAGGGCGCGCGCGCGCGAGCTAGCTACTGACGAGCGGGCCCCGTTGTCGGCGACGGGCGACGGGGCACGCGGGGGAAAGGCGGCAGGCTGCGCTGGGCTGGAAAGGCCGGTTGGGCCGGGGAAAACTGGGCTGCGCGCGCGGGGAAGGCGAGCGGGCTGAAACAGAGGCTGGGCCAAAAAGGAAGGAAGAAGGAGTGGTTTAAGAGGAAAAGGTTTTTATTTTTCAAACGCATTCAAACAACGAATTCAAATCAGGGTTTGAATTCAAACACAACAAAATGATGCACTAGCATGTATGCAACAGTAAACTCCTATATTTCATTAATTAATTAGGAAAAATGATTAAATGCCTATAAGAGCACAACATCCTTATATTCCTTAGACGAGATCGCAATGTTGCTAAGCAAGTTTTAATTGAAATCAAACAGTGGAATTTAGGGTGTTACAGGGTTAAACTTGTTGAGTACGTTTGTGCTCACCCTTGTTTAACTAACTGTTTTTCAGAGGAGGATCCCGATTTCGTTCCCGAAGACGTCGAGTAGGTCGCTGCCCTACACCCAACCGTGCCTGTGTACCCAAGGCCTCCACAGAGAGCTTCCATGGCGTGGTACTCTGATGAGGCTTTGGAAGCCTTGCTATTGTAGTGTGGTCGTTAGCGTTTGTGTTGTTCCTTGTGGCGTTGGCACTTTCGTGCCCTCTGTGTCGCCGTGATGTAAAAGACTGATCCACCTGTTGTAATAAATGTGTTACCAGCCTCCTAGGACTGGTATTTGTGTCACATTTAGTCACCTCTGATGAGGGGACGCTTCACGAGCCCTCAAGTTCGGAGGGAGGGTCGCCCCTGTGACGTCGCCCGCCGGCCCTCCAAGTCCTGGCCAGATCTGCTTGTTCGCGGCGGCAGTGACGATCTCGGGCAGCGCGAGCAGTGCCTTGGGCTCCTCCTCCCCGCCGGCGGCGGCCGCCGCTTGCCCCCGCTTCCGCCGGCGGCTCAGGCGCTCACCAAGTCCGCGCGCCCGTCCCCTACTCCCCGTCGTCCTGCTCACCAATCCCTGCCAGTCCGACCCCGTCGTCCTACTCTCCAGTGGCTCCTCTCCTCCCCACCTCAGATCCACTAGCTCCTGGCCGGTGTCCTCGCGGGCACGGGCACGCCCGCGAGCAACGCATGCCAGCGGATAGCGGGCGCGAGCACAAGTTGGTGCCCGTGGCGGGTGGCGGGCGCGGGCACGGGCATGAGATTTTGCTTGCGGGTGCGGGCACACAGCACTGATATCCACGGGCATTTTGCCCGTTGCCATCTTTAAACTTGCCAGCGGTCGGCGGAGCCATCACAAATTCGCAAGGAGGGGTCCCGCTTCCATGTGCCAGTCAGTACGCCAGATAGGACTTATGATGCATTTGGTACAGCTGTGACTCCAACTGTGGGCTGTGGCAACTCTGGTTGTGCCTGTGCTAGCGGAGCGGATTCTATAGTGAATCTGAAACTGTTTTATAAAACCGTTTGGTAAAACAACTTCTTTTTTTCGAAAGCGCAGGAGAGCTGCGTTTTATTTCATTAGAGAGAAAAAATAGTCCCCATACAAATCCCATCTCTCATACGGGGACAATATGAGAGATAGGTTCAAATCCCGGATCAAGACTAGCCTAAGAAAAACCAAAGGAACATGACCAGAACTCCAACTAAAGTCATTACAAAACACTTGCCAACCCCAGACCTTGCAGCTTCCTAGCTCCGGCCAAGCACCAGAGGCTGTGCTCATCTTTGAGTAGCCTCATAATGGAAATGACCGAGGAGCCACACTCTCAAAAACACAGGCATTCCGATGCTTCCATATCATCCAAGCACCAAGAATTATAAGTGAATTCACTCCCTTCTTATATTCTTTCTTTACTTTCTTCAACACTCGACGCCACCACTCAGCAAAGTTGTACTCTTGCTGTCCAGGTGCATAATCACCAAGATTCAGGGGTGCTAATAAGTTGAACCAGATTTGTCGGGCCACCACACATGAAACAACTTCTTCTAGTAGTTTAAAATGGAAACAATGTAAATTGTCCAAACTACCATTCTCTTCTTATCCCTATCCATTCATCCACACGTGAATCCATCCCTATCCATCAATCACCGTCGGTCGAACCGCACAGCCCGAAGGCGAATCCATCTTCCCTGCAGCGTCGCGCCCACCCGGCGGCTCTCAAGCATCGCACCGCACCCTGTTGGGTCCTGGCAGCCCTCCAGCGTCACGTCGCCGTCGAGCTCAACTAGGGCCAGGCGGCTCGCTCGGAGCTCCCTCGCCGGCCGACCATGCAGGAGGCTCGCGCGAGCTCGCTCTCCACTGACCCTTCCTGCTCCCACGGCGGTGGCCTCCCCTGCTCCTATGTTGGCATCCTCTGCCCCGTCGGCCCTCCAACCACATCGGTCGCCTGTGGGCCACCTCTTCTTCGCCGTCACCGCAGCCGTCCCCTGCATGGTTACGCCGCCGCCGACCGTCGGCTCTGTGCATCTCTACACCGCTACGCCGGCCGTCGGCCATCGGCGTCATCGAGCTTGCATAGAGCACTCTACGGGGCCAGTTGAGGAATGTGGCCCCACGGAGGAGCCGAAGTGGGGGGAAGGTGGTATTTTAGGCTCCGGCGCCCGCTTTCTGCTCTAAAGACTGGGTTTTCCGGCTGCTACTCGTTTGAAGCTGTGTTTTGCAATGTGTTTGGTAGAGCTCCTTCAAAAACAGCTTCAGAAGCTGCCCAAGAATCTCTACCAAACGCACCCTTAGGAGTGGGCATTCAATCCAACTTCTAATTTTTTTCTCATGTGACCTTCAGGGTTTAGATTAGTGCACACAACACTCCACCCTGTGCTACAGTGAACAATCTCTAATGATAAATTAATTAAGCTTAATGAATTTGTAATTAGTCTATGTCTAGTCCTCCTAACACAGCTCGTTTTATGACTCAAAAAAATTTCCCCAAAAATCTTTCTAAACTAAATAGGTCCATTTTGCACCACTAACTGCTACCAGCCACCGCCCCTCCCTACCCCACGCACCACCACCTGTACGCAGTCGCGTTCCTCCTACTTATGAGTGGCTTCACTCGGCCCTGGTCGCGAGCTCTGTTGCACCTCGTCGCCATTTGGGGAGCTCAGAAATGTTGGTTGTTACGGTGAACCTAACTGACTCTAAGAAGCATAGGCAAATGCATTTATGCTTCTCTCACGACACTGTGCATTATCAATTTTGTGTCCAACAGAAGAGGCATAGAGGGCAGGCATTTTGCGTCGGTTGAGAGGCGGAGCTAAAAATGCATAACCTCTTCCCTTATATGCATCTCGAATCCTCTCCCAACCTCCTTTCCGTCGCTCGACGAGGGAGCAAAGAGGCGTCGTCCGCAAGGCCTCCACCGCCGTCCTAGGGAGTCCGGGGAGGGAGCGCCTCCTCCTCCCTCACCTTTGCATCACCCTCGTCCTCCCTCACCTATGCTCCACCCTCGTCTTCCTTGTCCTCCGGCTCGCTGACAGAGGGAGCAGGGGAGGCGCCGCAGGCGGGGCCAGGCGGGCTTGCGCCTGCCGTCCCTCCTGAGGCCAATGGAGGAGGAGAGGAGCGAGAGGGTTGGTGAGCTCCTCAAACCTAGGCCCCGAGCCTCTCGATGCGCTGCTGCTGGCCCGACGCCCCTCGCTGCAACGCCCGCCGGGGGAAGAGAGGGACGGGCGGGCGCTAGATGGGGAGGGAGAGAGAGGACGTTGTCGGGGGCGGGGCTATCGGAGATCCGTGCCGCCGCGCTGGAAGAGGAAGCAGGCCTGTGCTACCGCTATCACACGAGCTCCTCCACTGCACATCCATTGTAGAAGATCCGGCAGCTCGGAGGCGCGGGAGCGGGTGGTGACTATCTCGCCTTCCTGTCCGCGGGGCGTCTACCGTCGTCCACCCCTGCTCGCCCCGCGGGCCACTTTGCTCCTCGTCGGCGGAGGAGGCGGTGCGAGCACGTGGTGCGGAGGCGATGCTGAAGGACCGAATTGTGCGACCGGAGGGGGAGTGAATGGGAGCCGATAAAATTTCTTCTCGAAAGAGATGGCTCCTCTAGCGAGATAAACACAACCGAAATCCCAAAATCACTTCAGTCAAACTCCTCGAGTTTGTCAAGACCACGTAGCCACTGAAGTGCTACTGATGCTAAGAACGAACCACACCTCCCACCGCAGCAACTGCACACAAACCGCAACGGTGAGGACCGAAGCGTCCGAGAACCAATGAATGGTCGCTCTTGGATGTGATGAGTGATTGACAATGTGGTGCGGAATGACTCTTGGCCGAGTACTGTAGGTGCACGTTGCAGCTTGATTTGCGTTGGTGTAGGTGAAGAGCGAGCGCGAAAGCTCTATGCCTTGCGGGGCCTTCGAGAAGTGAAGAGACAAGTAGGCTCGGCTTGAGGGACCCGGTAGCCAGCGGGGTCAAGTGCGGTTCGCATGGTGGAAAGAAAAGCAAGACGAAGTCATGGACAAGAGCCGGTGCAGGGTAGCGGCTCACGACGGTGGTTCACCACCAAACCGTCGAGTTACTTGGTTGAGCCACAAAACCAAGACCGGAGGCTCGGCGGCGAAGACGGGATCCGGGTGCGTCGAGAAGCTTCGATGCCGGCGGACACTGTCGGGCATACTCCCTGGGTACTCATGCAAGGAAGGAAGAAGACGGACTCCTCTTAGAATTTACCTGAAATCCTACTATGACTCGTTCCGTGTAATCCTACTAGGACTCCTGCCTTGTAACCGACTAGGAACCTGCCCCCTGGACTATATAAAGGAGGGTCGGGTACCTAGCCGAACATCCTCAATCCCTCCGGGGACAACACCAAGCGCAGGGCGCAAAATACTACTCCAAATAGGACATAGGGTAGCTACTCTGGCTACCCGAAACTGTATAAATCTTGTGTCTTGTGTCCTCGCGCATAGCTTCGGGTTCCAGATCATGGCGTTCCCCACCTTCTACCTTGCTGCGGGTACCTCCTATGGAGGTCGACAGGTCTAAAACACCGACAGCTGGCGCCCACCATGGGGCGACTGTCATGATCATCATGTGAATTTGAGGACCTCATCTTCAAAATCAATCTACTCATCCTCGACCAATCTAGACTCGTCGTGTCTGTCTCCAATTCAGGTGGATTCTTTTCTCAGTGCATGCGCGAGAAGAATTCGCCGAGTTGAATTCCGGAGTAGAGCATCAAGATCGAGGCAGACACTGATGTCTTGCTTACTCGTCCCGGAGTCAACGACGTTGTCACCGTGGTTCTACCGGACAGATCACGTGGCTCTATCATCAAATCAGAGTTACGTCAGGAATTGATTTCCTTAAATGGAGTCCGAGACGGATGGCACAACCGACAGAGTATGAAGCTTAATTGACATTATACTGCAGCCTGTTGACCGATCACCAGATGGATATGCCTTGTTGATCTATCGTAGCATTAATTGCCTGCATCTAGTGCCACCACGCAAAAAAGCTGCAGCACCAAAGACCTGAACAGAGTACTAGTGTTGGGGGGATTCGGAATCAAGCCTTTCGCACACTAAAAATAAAAGAGTGTTTTAGTTGCTCAGATTCTCGTGCGAAAGGCCCGGCGGTAAAATCCCAGGAGCCCTTGAATGTTTTCTCATTTTTCAGAATTCGTCTTTCGGCCTGAACCCTTCGTCGCTAGCAGTGCTGTGAAACGAGCTCCAAAAGACCCAAGGCGCTAGGGTTTTCGATCAGGTTGAGTGTTTTCTCCCGCGACGAAACCCCAGGAGTGAATCTTATGCACTCAGGGAATCTTGGTCTGGGATTCGCTCGGGGGGTCTCGTCGTCCCTAACTCCTAACGACTTCAAGTTTGAATGTGAATTCCTTGTTTCAGGTGACGAGAGGTGCCAGGCGAAAGGGGGATCTCCAAGAGATTGAAGGTCTCCTTCCGACAGGCGCACGTGATGAGAGCAAGAAAGGCGCCGCGATTTGCGGCGTGACATCATGAAGCACCGATTACGTGGAGACCTGATTGGAGACTTCCCGGAAATAGCCTAGCACATTCTGTTTAGATTCATTTTACACAAGGGTGTTCTCAGAATGTAAAAAGCCCGTTCGCCTCCCTATAAAAGGAGACGAACGGCACTTGTAAAGGGGATCGACTTTTGAGAAATCAACTGTTGAGCAAAGAGCTTTTGGCTGTCCTTTGTTCTGTGCTTTGGTTTTGGTTCTTGAGCTTTAGTTTTCCCTCATTATTTGTGTGCGATAGCTTCGGCTATCCCCACAACAACTAGCATTTGTGCTGCACCACTGTTTTTCTTGCCGCCAGGAATTCAATTTGCTTCAGCTTTGCTAAGTGCACACATAGGCTACCAGGAGACCTAAAGATCATTACTTGGCTCACACAAGTGATGCACGCGAATAAATCTACATCAACTCCCGGCTGCATCAACTCACCGACGACTACCTCGACTACTTACCTCGATTAGTCTCAAACAGAAAATTAGTCGAGGACGGCTCCCGCGGCATCAACAACTAGTCGGATCCGCCTCCAACTAGTCGACTTCAGCACCAACCGTCGTGGCTCCATCATCGACCGCCACGGCTTCGTCGACACTCATCCTCGAATCAAGCTAAGTCACTTATTTCCATAATTATTTTTTCTTTGGTTTGTTTTCCACATACAGGAACCAACGCCGAAGACTACATCGTGTACGCCTCTCGACGGCTACCTGCCAGCAGAGCTATACCGTGCCAATTATTCCTCGGGGATGTATACCGACTGTCACAGGATTGGTGCACCAAATTAGGAGGCTCTTGCCACGACGTTTTGTGTACTGGGTGCTGGAGGCACACAATGGCTACACCCTGAGGAGGCACTGCGCAATCTTGTTCTCCGCCATGCGGAACAATGAGCAAACGCGCTATCTCTTGTCGCCTCGCTGACTACTTTCATCTACCTCTTAATGGTCTCGCTCTAGTAGCACACGCCTTGATCCGCACAAAGTCTCGGCTCTCCTGTCATGCCTCCACACCCCCAACGGCTATGGCTAAACAGGCTCCTCAGAGACTGGGCACTTAAACCAGCTCTCCTATCATGCCTCCACACCCCCAGCGGTTATGGCTAAACAACAACCAAAGAGACTAGGTGCTAAACCACATCAGGCTAACTACTCGACACCTAAAGACCACAACAAGAGCATGGCACATGACATTTACATTTATATTCATATTTGTATTTGTCATTAGTAGATTCAATTTCTACAAAAATGCTACATAATGTACGCATCTCTACTTTCAGGTCAACCTCCGACGACGACTTTCCAGTACGCTCCGTGTACCTCCATCGACGCGGCTAGTTCCCAAACTCAGGGGCTACGCACCAAATTTCTACTCGACGACAACTCGAGTAGTCTCTGCTAGCTCTCTAGCTTGGGGGCTCAACACCAACAACTACTCGACGTGGCTCCTACGGCTCACCTGGTGACGAGCTTCGGGGCTGAATGCTACAAGAGTACTCAGATGATGACTTCCGCAAACACTGAAGACCCTCAGATTGATTCTTCAATCATTCCAAGGCTTGGGGGCTACTAGGCTACACCCATCAATTGATTTTTTCAAGACGAAAGCAGAATCAAGATTGACCCTCAGCTAGAGTCTACGACTCAACCTAAGGCTCGGGGGCTACTCCATATAGAGTGTGATTTTGCAACCGCACTTCCATATAATCTCGACTTCAAGACTGATGAGCTGGACCACCTTCCAGCCTCGTGGCAGTTCAAGTACTATTGAAGACTTCTCCAAGCAGTGCTCGAGGACACTCAAGAACTACTCGAAGAGGCTTCAAGACTACTCGAATTACTACTCACGACTACAACGTGCTCGGGGGCTTGTCGGGCATACTCTCCGGGTACTCATGCAAGGAAGGAAGAAGACGGACTCCTCTTAGAATTCCCCTGTAATCCTACTAGTCCTCGTTCCGTGTAATCCTACTAGGACTCCTGCCTTGTACCGACTAGGAACCTGCCCCCTGGACTATATAAAGGAGAGTCGGGTACCTAGCCGAACATCCTCAATCCCTCCGGGGACAACACCAAGCGCAGGGCGCAGTATACTACTCCAAACAGGACGTAGGGTAGCTACTCTGGCTACCCGAACCTGTATAAATCTTGTGTCTTGTGTCCTCGCGTATACCTTCGAGTTCCAGATCATGGCGATCCCCACCTTCTACCTTGCTGCGGGTACCTCCTATGGAGGTCGACAGGTCTAAAACACCGACAGACACGTGGCGGGATCGCAGGACTTGCGTCGGGAGGACGCGGTCTGCGGCGACGGCGTGGCCGTGCGATGAAGATGAGTGCTACATGACCCATTTTTCCCTAAGGGGTTTGTATCACAACTTAAGTGCTAGGGGTAGCATGGTCTTTTGCCTGGCCCGGAGGGACTCATATATATTAACTCTAGGGTTTCAGGCAAATCATCGTTCCGGACTGCTTCTCATTTCCTTGCTCCATAGGGTTAGATTTTTCCTCCATTTGTAAAGAATCTGACCTCCGAGTGAATGGAAGCTTTCATGGTTGCGTCGATCTTCCTCTTCTAGCTCGTGTGATTTTCGTGTCTTTTTCGAGCTATTTTCATTGAATTTTCGTGCGCAGCTTGTTCCTTCGATTCTGAGGTGTTTGGGTTTGGATTTGTTGGTGGGGATCTATGCCTCATGCATCTTTGTGCTTGATCATGACCCCTCAAACTCTGAATTCGGCCTCCGATTGAAGGATTTCGACTGGAACCCTAGCTCTTGGTGTGAGCTCGGTAGAATCTCGATTCCTCTCGATTTAGTGGGTTTGAGGCTACAAATTCGCAGGTATAGCATCTCCTAGAGGCACTTCACCTTCACCTATGATTTGGTAGCAATCCCTTGGTTGATTCGGGAGATCGGGCAAAGGGAAGGTGGTGTTAACCTTCAAGAGGTCGGGCTCGAGCTGCTGTCTGCGCACCACACGGAAGGTCCGCACACCCCTGGCGGACGGTCCGCGAGGAGGCTTTCAGCCAGTAGTTCGTCGAGTTCTTCGTGTGTTCTTATTCGCCTTTCTTTCGATCTGTTTAGCCGTGTTCTTTTGGTTGCACAAGGTTTGGCGGACAGTCCGCGAGGAGAGGCCGGATAATCCGTGAGGTGCGGACGGTCCGCGGGTAGAGGCCGGACGGTCCGTTTTTCGAGGCGCAGTACTGGAAATTCGGGTGGCATTTTGGGACGGTCCGCCCTGTGCTTGTGGGCGGTTCGCCTGGCCCCCGCGGATAGTCCGCCGCCTCCATGGAGACGGTCCATCTCAGGCTGTGCAGATCACCTAAGTCCTTTGCTTCTTGAGTTGCACTTCCATGTTGCTTTCAGTTGGGGTTTGTTCCTAAGGTTGGTAGGTCCGTTGTGACTACGCGACCTTCGCAAACTCGTGTGGGGATCCCTGGTTGTGAATTTGGGGCATAGGCTGAGTTCATCCTTCGGGAAGAATTTTTATCGGCTCCCATTCACTCCCCCCTCTCTGGTCGCCTAATCGGTCCTTTAAGTGGAAAAAACTACATAGCTCGCTGCCAAACCGACACCAGTCAGACCGATCTCCAACACCGGTCACAACATCGACACCAGTCAAACCGGTTTCTTGCACTCCAGCTACTGCGCAACAATCATTCCAAAAAGCCTCAAAGATGAATCTAGGCTATGGAACAAAACCACCTCAAAAACCAAGAAACAAGGGACACCAGAAGCTCCACAAACCCTAGAAAAACAACTTGAAACTTGGCAATAACTAACCCTAGGCAGCTCAGGACTAAACCCCACTCAACCAAACTTTCACCTGAGGCAAAACCCACTATGGCCTGGCACCGGTCAGACCGGTCAGGTCTGGACAGCACGAGATGAACTCCACCTGCGGGTCAACTCCAAGAATCAAATCCACCGATCTCCCAATTCGCTCCACGATTCAAGAGAAACTTTAAGGAAGGTTGGAACACCTCATGGGTGAACTCTAGCTCAAATCTGAAGCCTCAAAACTCTCTAGAAAAGGAGGAATACCCCAAGAACACGAAGAACACGAAAATCACCAAAATCGAAGGATTTTCCACGGGATTTGAGGGGCAAGATCACAAATAAAAGAGGCACACCAACCTCATTTTTGCTTCCCAACACAAATCCCGCAAAGAAACGCCTTCAAAATCTTCCCACGAAATTCCACCAAAAAGAGCTCCGAAAATCCACAAAAGGAAAAACGAGATCCACAAGCAAATCACAAGGGAACAAGAGGATGAACTCCAAACCTTACATACATCTTGAGGAAAATTTCTTTACAAAGAGGCTAGCGACCTCCCATCATCGTACCCCTTAGAGATTTGCAATAGAGCACTAACTAGCCTATGAAAACTAAGAGAAGGGGAAAACCAAGGGTGTCCAAATGATTAGGGTTCCAAAAGATGGCTGCCATCCACCCCTCTAAAGACAATATATGGGCGGAGGCAAAATACTAAACTACCACTAGTACATGAAAGTAAGATACATGCCCCCGAGGGCATTTTGGGTAATCACGTTGAATCTCCATCGGACGGATGTGCGTTGACCACAAGCTCGCTTGACCTCCATGCAATCCTTGCGATCATGTCGCGTGTCCTACGCTTCGAAGCTTCTCGACGCCGACGACTACCACCGGCCAGGTCCACCGGTTAGACCGACCTAGTGCAATCCTCCGAGCTGATGAGCCTTCCGTCGTGGCTAAACTACCGTAAATACCGCAGACTAGGTGTGACCTCCATGCCAATCCGTCACGGTCGTCCCGGCTTGGTCTTGGCTCTGTGGCTCAACTAAGGAACCATTCTTGACTTCGTCTTGCTCTTCTTGCCACCATGCGGCCCGCACTTGATCCCATAGCCACCTTGTCCCTCGAACCAAGCCTACTTGTCTCTCCATACCTTGGAGTCCACACAGGCATATACCTTTTGTGCTTGTTCTTCACCTGCACCAACACAAATCAAGTCACTGCCTACACATGCAATACTAGGCCAAGAGTCCGTCCACACCATGTTGTCAATCACTCATCACTAAGGAGCGACCATCCACCGGTCCTTGGACACACACAAGTCCTCATTCTCCCCATTGATGAGTGCATTGACAACACACACAATCACTGTCATAAGAGAAAAAGGAAAAAGAAAGGAATCGAATAAAAAACTCAAACAAGCGATCGAAAGTCGATCAAAGGCGAAAACAAGATCACTTGAAGAAGGAAAGTCTCAGTCCCCTTAGGCAAGGGCAACGGCTCGACACAACTGAGGCAAAACAAGCTCACAACAAAGGAGCAAACCCACAAGAGAAACAAGCTCAAGCGACACAAGAGAACATCCCTTCAACACGTGCAATCTCCCTCTAAGCAAATGCAAACTCCCCCTGAACCAATGCATGCAAAACTTGCCATGAAACAGAGCACCTCACCAGCTTAGCTATGATCGGTCAGACTGGCATCCAACACCAGTTAGACCGATGACTATATGTAGAGAACACCCCTGACCAGTCTGACCGGTCCTCCATAATGGTTAGATCGGTGACCAACTGATCACCGGATTTCGCCGAAGCCACCTGAAAACCTTCTAAATGCATCCAGAAGTGTTTTCCTTTACAAACTTCTCCCCCTTATTTCCAATGCATGAATCAAGGCAAAATTCGAAAAATACGACTATGAGCTTCTCAAATAGACAAAATTCACCACAATATGCTACAAGTGAGCACATGAGCAAGCTAGATAGTCCATAGCTTCATAAGAGCATCACCTTCATGATGGTAAAGTTTCATAAACATACGACAAAGCTAAGGTCCAGTTGAGCAATTTTGCAAAAAAAATCCCTCTCGTGAGCAAATCCTAAACATGATCAAAACAAGCCAAAGTGAACTCAATCACAGAAACTTCATGCTAGGACACATATTCTTATCAAAGTGTCATCATAAACACCCACAAGCTATCTCATGTCATGTCAAAGCTACCGAACCATGTGTCTACTTCTAAATATGAGACATCTCATGGTAGACATCATGCAAGGGTTTAGCACCAAAATTAAATTAGAGAAAGCACAAATGACATGATTCATATGAGAGCCCACATTTCAAGAAAAGGCATATTATTTTCAGATTTAAATATGGTACATGAAATGCCTTTGCGGCAAAAAGAAAATTATGCTCCTCCACAAGGTAAACATATGGGTTAAACATTTATCATGACAAATGGGTCTTTGACCCCAAGAGAGAAGAACACACCATCCAATTCACAAATTTTAAGCATGACAAAGCCACTAAAGCATATCAAGAGCATAAAAAGGCTTCTACTCACAAGAGAGCCTAAACTAGCATTTTCTAAAAACATAGCTTTCTCACATGGATATAAAACTAGACCATCAAGAGCTTAGCTAATCATCACCAATCCATATAAAACATGCTCACAAGCTCACACAAAGCATAACATGGTCAATAATGTATATAAGAGAAGCTCTTCCTACCATAATGCATATGATACAAATGCATGCATAACTAAGATACAAAGATGCCTATACATCATGATACAAATGCAATGCAAAATGCACGACCCAACTATGATACATATGCTACAAAGGAGCTCCCACCACCAACTCAGGAAACTAAACAAACACCAAGTTCTCCCCACAAACGAGTGAAAGTAGCTTAATCAAGCGACTTGGTGAAAATATCAACTAGATGGTTTTGGGTGGGCACATGGATCAAAGCAATCTTCCCTTTCCGAGGACCAGGAGCGTCCCAGTGGTCGATGGATGACCGCTCCTCAGTGATGAGTGATTGACAACAGGTGTTGGACTGACTCTTGGCTTAGTGCGCAGGTGTAGGCTGCGGCCTAGTTCGTGTTGTTGCAGGTGAAGAACGGGCGCGAAAGGTCTTCAGCCTTGAGGGGCCTCCGGGAGATGGAGAGACAAGTAGGCTCGGTTCGAGGGACCCGGTGGACAGCGGGACTGGGTGCGGGCCACATGGTGGCGACACGAGCAAGACGAAGTCATGGACAATCGAGCCGGTGCACGGTGGCGGTCGAGTCAAGTGGTTTGGCGGGAGGCCGGACCGAGCACGCGGGGTTTGGTTGTTTGCCCACAAAACCATTGGAGGACGGTTTCTTGGTTTGGGCCTCAAAACCAAGTCCGAGGGCCCAACACGACGGAGACGGGATCCGGGCGTGTCGGGAAGCTTCGAGGCGGAGGACACACGGCGGGATCACATGGCTTGCGTCGGGAGGACGCGGGGTGCGGCAAAGGCGTGGCCATCCGATGGCAAGACCCACAAACATTACCTAAAAGCCCCTACGTGGGTTGTATCACCAGTAGTTAAGTTAGGGGTAGTCGAGTCATTTACCACTCCGGCGGGACCTGATATTTAAGCCATGATTGTGTGTGGATGGCTCTCTCTCTCCGCGACTTAGGGTTTCATTTCCCCCTCCCATTTCTCATTTTCGTAGCTATTTTCTTCTCCATTTTCTCTAGGCTAGCATGAGAGCTTCATGAGAGATTTGTTGAGAGGGATGGATGCTAGGGCGGCATGCTAGACCTTGTGAATCTTTCCTGGTTTGTATAGAAGATTCGGAGTTGTGTTTTTCGTGGTCTTTTTGTGCTTGTTTTCGTGCCTTTGTTCTTGGCGTGATTCCGCGGATTTGAGTGGGTTTCTCCCCGGATTTCTTTGAGGGAAACATGGATGGATGTCTCATGCATCTTTGTGATTGATCTTGTGCCCTCAAACGCCTGGAAACCACTTCGATTCGAGGATTTTCGTTCGGTGCTCTAGCTCTTGGTGGTGCTCAAAGGATTCGCGATTCCCGGTGATTTAGGGAGTTAGGAGGCAAGATTTTTGGGCCATAGCATCCTTGTGTGACGCTTTTCAAGTCCCCAAACCCTTGTCTCCACAGCTTCTACCGTTTGGGAAATCCGATGATGATTTGGGGGAGTTGACTTTCGGGGGTCGGGCCGTTTTCGGTTCGTCCGTGCCGTGCGGACGGTCCGCGAGGGTCTGGCGGACGGTCCGCGTGAACAGTGTTCTTCGCGTGTTCTTTGTGTTCTTGCTCGGCTTCGCTTTCGATCTGTTTTGGTTTTGAGTTTTGGTTGGAAGTGGTTTCGGACAGTCCGCAGCAGCGGGCGGACGGTCCGCGGGTGCCTGGCGGACAGTCCGCGTGCTCCCCGCGGACGGTCCATTTTTCGGGGTTCTCTTCTGGTGGTTCTATTGGTTTTAACGGACAGTCCGCGGCCCAGGCCAGACGGTCCGCCGTACCTGTGCGGACAGTCCGCGGTATATTGGCGGACGGTCCGCGTGGCCCGTGCGGACAGTCCGCCTCTCCTGGTCGGACGGTCCGCCAGAGCCTGTGTGCTTTGCTTCTTGGTTCGATTCCTCTCTTCCCCTCTTGTGCTTCCGCGTGTGCTTCAAGGAACCGTTCCTAGGACTAAAGGTTGATCCATAACCTCGTTGTCTTGGCGATTGGTGTGTGATTCGATCCATCGCTTATGTGTGACCGGGATTTGACTAGGGCATAGGCCGGGTTCTTTGAGAAGAATTTTTACCGGCTCCTATTCACTCCCCCCTCTCTAGTCGCCATCTGATCCTTCACTTTCTCAACATTATCTCTCAGGAAATGGTATCTCACCTCTATGTGCTTGGTTTTGGAGTGTAGAACAGGGTTCTTGGTTACACTTATGACACTGGTGCTGTCACTTAGGAGGGGGACATGGGTATACTCCTCACCAAAATCACTTATGGTATATGTGATCCAAAGGTGCTGAGAGCAACAACTAGCAGCAACTACATACTCAACCTCTGTAGTGGACTGGGCTACACTCAACTGCTTGCAGGAAGACCAAGAAACCAAAGACGATCCCAAAAACTGGAAAGTCCCAGAAGTGGACTTCCGATCCAAATGACACTTAACAAAGTCAGCATCCGAAAAACCATGAAGAGCCAAAGAAGTGGACACTGAGTACCAAAGACCAAAATCCGGAGTGTATCACAAATACCTGAATATCCTCTTGATGGCTTGTTGATGTGATGTCCTCAGGGAAGCTTGAAAATAAGCGCACAGACACACACTGTCACTATCAGAAAGAGGAGGGAGCCAATCATGCTCATGTACTTCTTTTGATCCATGTGTCGCCATCCTCGTCTGCGTCTGGTGTCGTAGTTGTACTCAACGGTGTCTCCGTTGCCTTCGAGTCGTCCATCTTGAATTTCTTCACTATGTCCTTGGTGTACTTGGCTTGATGCACAAAGGTTCCTTCGTTGGATTGCTTGATCTGAAGGACGAGAAAGAATTGCAACTCACCCATCATGGACATCTCGAATTCTCTGCTCATGTCTTCTACAAACCTCGCAACCAAAGAGTGAGATGAGCCACCAATGATAATATCATCCACATACACGTGAAACAATTAGGATATCATAGCCTTGCCTGAGGAGAAAGAGTGTCTGATCCACCTTCTCCATCTCAAACCCTTTGCCAAGTAGGAAACCCCTCAACCTACCATACAAAGCCCTAGGTGCCTGTTTCAAACCATAAAGAGATTTCCTAAGCTTATACACTCTTTGGGGATACTTCACACTCTCAAAGCCTAGAGGTTGCCTCACAAATACTTCTTCCTCTAACACCCCATTCAGGAAGGCACTTTTCATATCCGTTGGTACAATTTGAATCCTTTAGCAATAGAAAATGCTAGAAGAATCTGAATTGCCATCAAATAGGCCACTGTTGACGGTGAAATTCCGTCAACCTAGCCATGAGTTTACCTTCGGAGTTGGCATGAGTTTTATACCTTATCCATTGGTACTAACCCCCGTGGTATAACAAGTTCACTTGTGCATGTCGGTTTTGGAGTTTAGTGTTTATGCAGGGTTTTAGCGTTGAAAGCAAGACTTCCGGGATAAGTTCATTAAGCACCTGATGACAAGACCTTGAAGCCCGGTAGAAGTCAAGCAATGAAGTGAACATGACTCCAAGAAGCCCAAGGACGCAACCCGAGAAGATGGAAAACTCCGAGGACCTAGCCAGAAAAGTACCAAATCTTGCGAGACAAGGAGCTTCGTCCAATTCGGAGAGAAACTGACGATAAGGGCCCACATGTAGAAGGGGGGAGGATCTAGAAGACTCGGGAAGCAACGTCGGGCGAAGGAGGCCGCGGACTGGGCCGAAGTGGGCCCAACCCGGTCGGCCCAGGTCGGCCGACCCAGCCCATTTCGAGGCTCAGTCGGCCCCCCTTTGACCTAGATGCATCTCGGGCTATTTATAGCCCCCTGACCGAGAGCCATAGATCAATCAATTCGTCATCCGCCGCCGAGGAGCAGAGAAGCTTGAGGGACACCATCTCGGAGATAAGGGTCGTGCTAGTTGTCTAGGGTCTCACTAGCCGACGTGGGAACCTTGCATGGAAGACCACGTCAGAGCTCCGGAGCAAGGATCAAGATTGAGGTAGGATCCCGGTGGTGATCTTGTTCATGTAATCATCCATGGTGAAGTCTTTAAGTGAATCCGATTTCTAGCGATTAAGTGCCTTCTTGATGATTTTGTTTTCTTCTTGGTTATGCTTCTTCCCCAATCTAGTCTATAGCTAGATTACATAGGGTGCTCTTGTAGCCGCGGTGGCTAGAGGTGCGTACCAGACCGACCAAGTGATTTCAACTTGTTATTATCGAACTCGCCCTAGACTACCCGCATGAATAGGGATACGTCGTGACAGAACGGGGGTTCCGAAAGGCGGGCGTTTTCGGAGTCGGACCGGAGGCCACGATTTAAAGATGCTTTTAATAAGATTCGCTTTTCTATCTTCATCTATCTTGTTTGGAGCTACAACATAAGCATGATCTAGATTCTCTAGATCGGTTATCTCTTGCTTTCTCTTGCTACCTCTTTAGTAGGTTAGATTAGATGTGTTTCCTTTATGAGTTAGTAGATTAGATGCAATTTGGTTCTTCATAAGATAGATTACCTTTCTTTACTAGATTGAATCCTTGCGTTGCACATTGTTCCACGGATTCGATACCTTGGATTCACGACTCGAGGGAAGAAGGGTCCCTTGACTACGACGGGAGACTTGTCCGCTTGCAAGTCTAAACGAACTTTGATACAACTATTGACCGTCAACAAGCCCCTTTTTCTGGCACCGTTGCCGGGGAACAAGCAATCAAAATCTAATCTAGTATCGCTTATCTTTCAATTTTTCTTTTGATTAATTTTTCTTTTTTTAGATTTTTGTTTTATTACTAACCCTAACCGGAGATGGTTGGCTACCTCTCCAAGAAACCCAAACCTTCTTTTGTGGATGATCCAGGAAAACTTTACAGGCAAAGGAGACATGCAACACAATCTAAAGGGTTGGAAATCCTAGATCCAAAAGCCAAAGTTGAAGAACCGTCGGAATCTCCAAGGGAATCACCACCTCCAAGTCCAAAGGAAGATCAACCTCAACCGCCACCCATGGGAGAACAATCGCAATCGGAGCGCAAGATCGAGCTATGCACCCCGGACATCGTTGATCTACCTATCATAAACCTTCAAGACGCCGGAAGGCCGTTCAAGATCAAGGTCTCAACTATCCGCATGACGATTGCGAGAGCTTTGGAGCGTTTCAATGAATACATACGAGCCGAATTCCTTGAGTGGTATATCGGTTTACTTAAGAGGAGGATGGAGAAGATGGAGATAGAGAAAGAAGCTCAACACCTAAAGGCTGCTAAGGCAATATCCACATGCGAGGAGTGTGAGGAGTACGACCATGTCCAAGGTAAACCCCGATTTAATGCAAGTTCGTCCATTCAAGATTTGGTTCCTCTTTGTACACAATTCAAGGACTTCATGGACGAGCAAGCTAAGATCAACAAGGACGTCATCACTAAGTTTGAGGGTATGGAGAAAATATTGGATAATTTAGATGGAAAGGTGACGAAGGTCGGAAGCTCTATACGTGAAGTGTTCATCATGATGAAGATGCTAGAAACGCAAGTGGGACAACTTGTCGGGCGCCCGATGGGTAACAAAGGAGAATTTCCGAGACAATCTCAAGGTCGCGAGAAGGCGAAGGCTACTCAAACTCATTCAGGAGAGATGTAGGATCACACGAAGGAGACCACGAAGATCACGATCGAAGGACCGGAGTTTGAGATGTCGAGCCACTACATGAAGGAAGTTGCTGCATCCGTCAAGACCAAAGAAGAAAGCCAGCCTGTGAAGACCAAAAAATGACTAAGCCAAAGAATAAGCCCGTGCCCAAGATGGTGCGGAAGTGGGTACCCAAGATTGCAATGCCCACAAAGATTGTTGATCCGAAGTAATCAAGTGAAGAAGTCTAGCCATGGACTATAAACGAAGCGCTAGGCGGGAGGCAACCCGTTTCGTCGAGTCAAGAATAAGCTACCGGGAGGACAACCCGATTCCAGGTTTTTCAAGTCTTTTTAAATATAATTCAGTTTTGAATTTTACTACACAAGACATTAGTCTTAGAATGGTTGAACAATATTAGAGACATAATTCTTGGTTGAATATTTTGTTTTGATCATAAACCCTTTACATGAACCATCCTATGTGATTGTTTGTTTCTTTTCGAGAAACCACAACTAAATAAATTCAGAACCTAACTCAACCATTCATCCCCTTTATGATGTTGTGGTCGACTTGTTTTACATGCTAAAAACACACGAGTAGAGCCATGACTTGTATCTAGAGGTTATTTAAATTTCAGCACGTGGTAGGACTCGCGTGAACCTAGAAACTCAACTTTCGGTTGTTTTAAAAATTCATATCCATGGTTTCTCTAGAGTTAGAATTTTTCTAAGCCTCATTTAATTTTATTTTATTCAAAATCTCTCTTATCTAATCAAAATTAGAACCTAAACCTATGCCCCCATGATCAAGCCGGGAAAATCTTGCTCTTAACTAATGATGGAAAACTATACCGGTGAGACCGAAATAAAAGTAGTCGGAAATATTTTTCGACTTACATTTGTTTTTAATGCTTTAAAAAAACTTCTCTAAATTTATATTTAATAGCTCTGATTTTATTTTTTATTTTCAAAACTAGAGGAGTACTTAGCATTAAAGCATGCTTAGAGGGAGGCAATCTAGTTAACCTAACCATACATGCACCATGATACATCATGGGATGCCCCTTTAACATCTCAAACCACATGCAAGGACAAGCATGGTGGGGGGGCAGCCAAGGCTTTGTTTTGTAGGAATATCATGGAGGCATGTGAGGCAAGGGAGTATGGAAGTGACTCAAAGCGAAAACATCAAGTGGAAGGAATAATAATGCAAGCGAAGGAGTGGACGAGAACGTTTGGAAGGTGCACGCGGTCATGAAGTGCGCTAGAGAAGAACCGAGCCAAGAGGAGGAGAGAGGTAAGTCTCCCATCCAGGTATTTGTTTGTGTGCTCTAGTTTGTAGTCCGTAACCACCTTAGACTTAGCCATCCACCTCGTTTGTTTCGTGCAACAAAACACATCCTAATTCCACTCAAACTCCAGACTCCAAAATAATATTTGTGTACCTTGTTACCGGTTGAAAACCCCGGATATATATTTGTGAGGGAGAGTGCTGCAATCATGGAAGAAACCTACAAGCTTTTTCACCAAAGAAGAAGGGATCATCATCGTCTAAGCCATCATCGACAACCTCTTCGAGGAGACGCTCGGTTTAAGAGTCTCCTCAGAGTATTTAGGAGGACACGGCACCGCCGAGGAGGAACCACACTCTTCTCCTCGATGGGATGAGGGCCACACGAAACTCGTATATGAGGTTCACCAAATCTCAAGGACATATGGAGGAGCCACCCGTCCGACCTCACCACTCGACACGATCATCTGCTCCACCTCCATACGCTCTGTGGTGTTCCAATGGGTTTATCATCATGACGGAGAAGGAGGAGGAGAAGCTCGCTCGCCTTCAGAGAGGATTGTAGCAAACGTCGACTTCGACGACCAAGCTCTCCACATATTGGGTTTTCATACGGGACACCGAGGTTGGATGCAATTCTCTAACGGAGTGTCGGCAAACACCCACAAGAAATTCGTCTAGGAAATTCTCATGACCATGGCGCATATCCTTGATGAAGGAGTGCCGAGTTTCTCATTCCGTTTGGAGGGGGATCGACCACCTCGAAGGAAGCACCCACAAATGGAGAAGAAGGAAGACACCGTCGGAAGAGTAACCATGATCAATGGTGCTATCTAGCACCTTGATGGGGTAATCTTCTTTCATCCATGGGTTGCAATCGATCTTGAGATGTAATCATGCTTTGTTGGATTATCTATCAATCATATTGTGTTGAATATACTTTAATGCTTAAGGTTAGCTACCATGCCGTAAAGGGAGTAAGGATTCCAACGCTTCCTTGGATCCATTCAACACGTCGTGTCCATCATAGGTCTAGTCATGAATACCTTCGCGTATTGTGTACGAGAGGAGGGAAAGGGCGAAACCGTGGTCACAACCTCGATAGATTAGATTGGTTTCTTTGATCAAAATGATTGCATGTTCTAGAATCGTAGACCCATGGGCGAGTGTCTCATATCTTGATTCAAAAAGGGAGCCCCAAAACAAGTGGATGTGCATGAAGGCACATGGGAAGGTTTTTGGAGTATGATCGCGGGAGAAGCGTAGCAACAAAGAAATTTTATCCGGAACCCCATCATCCAAGAGTTTCACTCATGGATGTGCAAAAGGATTTTGGGGAGAATAAGAGAGACAAAGATAACCAACACGGAGTAGAATTGACTTTACTCGGCTTTGATTGCCAGGCAGCCAATCGACCCCACTCACCTATGATCAACCGGTGGTGTTGTTAAGCAACATCGAGTTCGGGAGATATTGGTTCGGGATGTTACCTCTCCATATTGGCTATCTCTTTAAGACCGGGTATTACAAGGAACCCGAAGCATCTCCTACCCGGGCTTCCCTAAGATTTGAAGAAAGGAAAATATATAAGTGAAGATGAGAGAGGAGGCTTCAAAATTGGCCAAAGTAAATTTGCCCCTATCGGATGAAAGATTAAAACTTTTTCTTGAGGGGAAAGAAGATTGGTTAGAGGAAGGACTTCTTGTGCCGGAGAAGAAAAATAAAAGAGAAGGATTATAGGAGAAGGATCTTCTATGGCACAAGAAGGAGGTGCACAACAAAATTATGTGCCACCATTTGGAGGAATTCTGGCGCCGCCAAGTTACTACGGTGGTGTACCAATGCAAGCATGGGGGAGTGGTGCAGCCATGCCCCCACCAAATTTTGCGGTGCCCAACATAGCCTTTGCGGAGCCATATGCACACCTTCCTTAACCACAACAAAATGTGGCCATCATTGGAGGATACGCTGTGAGGAACATGCAAATTATTGCAGCCATCCTAAACAATGCAAACCAAATGGGTGAAGGTAATGCAAACATCGCTTATGAGCTTTGACACCTTCACTTAGCACCGTCGGGACAATTCATAGGAGGAGCGTGCAATCCTATTATATCAACCATCGGCGGAAGATTAGAGAGAGGAGGAGCTTTAGTTTATCTTTCTTTTTCCCTTTTTCTTTAATTTTCAGCTTGTATGCGCCTATGTATGCGTAGTATTTTCAGCTTTTACTTTAATTTTTAGTTTTTACTTTAATTTTCAGCATGTGTGTTAGTGTTTATTTTCATAATGAATAATGTCACCACCTAGTTTTTACCTTTGGTAAAGTTACAAAGTTTGGGTCATGATGATATATGATTATAATTGCCGCTTTATTTACCTTTGTAATTGTTTTATGCATGATTAAGCTAATGCTCTCTTAAAATACAAATCTGAATTTATCTAAATACTAGCTTAATCTTTAGTGGAGGTTATGATAAAAATAAAGACCCATAGTGTTTTATGTGCTCTCAAGTTTTAGAGGGATTAAAGATGGTTTATTTTTGTTCTTAAAAGTAATGCTAACCTTGTCATAAATACCACTTGCATGTTGCTCTACCTATCCAGAGCCATATATATATTTGAGTGCAAAAACTTAGTTTACAAGGTTTATTTTTGGGTGAGTTTTTTCAGGCCTTGATTTCTCTGGCCCGAGACTAAGAAGCTGGTCATTCCGTTTTTGCGTATCTATCTTTTTGCTAGCCTTTCTATCCGTGCATTGTGTATCCCCACATCGGAGATCTCACAAACCTCGCCGGATATCCACCCTTAAAACCAAATATCATCTTTTGTGATTACCTCCTTGACCACAACCTATCGTTGAGAATGGATCATCAATTCAAGGAAGATCGATGGTGCCAAGATTGAAGATTTCAAGTATCTTTCCGAAGGAAAAGTATTTCCAGTACCTACCTTATCTCTATCACCTCTTTGCTCGAGGACGAGCAAACGTCTAAGCATGGGGGAGGAGGTAGGTACAATGCAATTTTAGAGTTCAAAGGGGAGCAAATAAAAAAATTTTGATGAGAAAGAAAAAAATGAGAAAGAGAAAGAAAGAAAAAGAAATAATTAAAAAGTATATGTATGAGAAAAAAAGAAAAGAAAAAAATGTGAGTATGGGTAAAAATAACATAAGCTCCCCGGTTCTCTAAAGTGCATTAGGAATTTCAAGGCTTCAAGATTAAAAGATTCATACTCATTTTCCAACCATGTGCAATCCGATAATGAGGACTTCCTTTGTGCCTCGGGATCACTCTTTGCCATTTGCACATGTCCACCCATCTCAAGTGTGTGTATTTTTCTCTTTCCCCTCCTTGATATAACATCATCTTCCATTGACCTTTTTGACGAGTCTCGGCAAGACCATGAGAAGCTTGTCTTGTTTTGACAACATCTCATTTATAATATCTTGGTAGGACTAAACTTTCCCAAAGAGCTCCATATAAAGCCTACCACATATATGAATGTTATGAGAAGGTGGTTTAAATTTGTGAACTTGGTTTAGCACTTTTTCATCTCGTTCTTTATTTCAAAATTTCTGAGATCCATTTGAATTTTGGGAGCATGTTAATACTTGTGGGATAAGCTTAATTAAATATCTACCCTCCGTAGGGATGAAGGCTAGTACATTATGGAACTTTAATGAACTAAACTTTTGAGAGCATTATGTTTTCTCATGTATGATCAAGTGCAAGGTTTAAACAATGAATGGCAACGATGATATCCATCGAAGGCTTACTCGAGGATGAGCAAGGTTTAAGCATGGGGGAGATGTTGACGGTGAAATTCCGTCAACCTAGCCATGAGTTTACCTTCGGTGTTGGCATGAGTTTTATACCTTATCCATTGGTACTAACCCCGTGGTATAACAAGTTCACTTGTGCATGTCGGTTTTGGAGTTTAGTGTTTATGCAGGGTTTTAGCGTTGAAAGCAAGACTTCCGGGATAAGTTCATTAAGCACCTCATGACAAGACCTTGAAGCCCAGTAGAAGTCAAGCAATGAAGTGAACACGACTCCAAGAAGCCCAAGGACCCAACACGAGAAGATGGAAAACTCCGAGGACCTAGCCGAAAAGTACCAAATATTGCGAGACAAGGAGCTTCGTCCAATTCCGAGAGAAACCGACGACAAGGGCCCACATGCGAAGGGGGGAGGATCTAGAAGACTCGGGAAGCAACGTCGGGCGAAGGAGGCCACGGACCGGGGCCGAAGTGGGCCCGGCCGGTCGGCCCAGGCCGGCCGGCCCAGCCCATTTCGAGGCCCAGTCGGCCCCCCTTTGACCTAGATGCATCTCAGGCTATTTATAGCCCCCTGACCGAGAGCCACGGATCAATCAATTCATCATCCGCCGCCGAGGAGTAGAGAAGCTTGAGGGACACCATCTTGGAGATGAGGGTCGTGCTAGTTGTCTAGGGTCTCCCTAGCCGACGTGGGAACCTTGCATGGAAGACCACGTCAGAGCTCCGGAGCAAGGATCAAGATCGAGGTAGGATCCCGGTGGTGATCTTGTTCATGTAATCATTCATGGTGAAGTCTTTAAGTGAATCCGATTTCTAGCGATCAAGTGCCTTCTTCATGATTTTGTTTTCTTCTTGGTTATGCTTCTTCCCCAATCTAGTCTATAGCTTGATTACATAGGGTGCTCTTGTAGCCGCGGTGGCTAGAGGTGCATACCAGACTGACCAAGTGATTTCAACTTGTTCTTATCGAACTCGCCCTAGACTACCCGCATGAATAGGGATACGTTGTGACAGAACGGGGGTTCCGAAAGGCGGACGTTTTCGGAGTCGGACCGGAGGCCACGATTTAAAGATGCTTTTAATGAGATTCGCTTTTCTATCTTCATCTATCTTGTTTGGAGCTACAACAGAAGCATGATCTAGACTCTCTAGATCGGTTATCTCTTGCTTTCTCTTGCTACCTCTTTAGTAGGTTAGATTAGATGTGTTTTCTTTATGAGTTAGTAGATTAGATGCAATTTGGTTCTTCATAAGATAGATTACCTTGCTTTACTAGATTGAATCCTTGCGTTGCACATTGTTCCACGGATTCGATACCTTGGGTTCACCACTCGAGGGAAGAAGGGTCCCTTGACTACGATGGGAGACTTGTCCGCTTGCAAGTCTAAACGAACTTTGATACAACTATTGACCGTCAACAGCCACTGGAGAAAATGTCTCCTCATAATCTATCCCTTCTTTCTAGCTAAACCCCTGAGCTACCAGCCTCTCCTTGTTTCTCACAGCCTCCCCACTTTCTCCCTCTTTGTTTTTCCACACGCATTTGGTACCTATAGGTTTGTAATTTTGTGAAGGCTTTATCAACTCCCAAACTTGGTTTCTCTCAAAGTTATCTAACTCCTCATGCATAGCATTCACCCAATTTGAAATCAAAAAGTGTGTGTCCAATATCTTTGGGCTCGAAAGATGCAACAAAAGCAGAGTGCGCAAAATGAGAAATTTTCTAAGACTTGGACCATGTAGTGCGTTAATTGATGTCACCTATGATCTTGGAGGGAGGATGATCAGTCTGTACACGTTAGAGTGCCTCTCGCCTAGAGACAACCTCCGACTCAGTAGCTTCCACTCGGTCTCTACACGTCGCCTAGAGTAGGGGAAGGACCATCCTCGATCATAGTCGTCGTAGTGGAAGTAGTAGGTACTTGATCAGCTATGGGCGCATCACCACCAT
This sequence comes from Cenchrus americanus, assembly GCA_947561735.1. Classification (NCBI taxonomy): domain Eukaryota; kingdom Viridiplantae; phylum Streptophyta; class Magnoliopsida; order Poales; family Poaceae; genus Cenchrus; species Cenchrus americanus. The sequence continues at coordinate 144,268,140 of OX387240.1, forward strand.
CTTCATCTTCTCCTTGTTCCTATGCCTCCTCTTTAAAGATCTCCTCACCAAATTCATCGTCTCCTGCACATAGACCTAAGCATTTTTGGGCCGGGTTGGGTTTGGACCAGGCTAAAAAACCCAGTTATTTCGGGTTGAGAAAATCCGCCCCATGAATGTCCCACTAGGTGCGTCGGGCCTCAATTTTCAGGTCGGGCTTGGGCGGGCCGCCCATGCATTTCATAGTGTAAAATAGCTAGAAACAACATTTCGGGCCGGGCTCGGGCCAAGATTTTTTTATCGGGCTGCAAGATCTGTGCCCACACCCGTCCAATAAGGTCTGTGGGCGGATCGGGTTCAGGCCGCGCCCAAGCTGGGCCGGGCTAAAAATGCTCAGGTATACCTGCACATTCAAAGACCAAACAACTATGTGGTTGTGTCTCGTTGAATTTACTTCGCATGTCTCCACAATTTGGTTAGTTTCAAGATGGAGCACATGATATGCTTCTAGAGTGAGTAGCATAACCAAAAAAATACAATCAACAGACCTAGCATCAAACTTATCCAAATTCTTGTCCTTCCTAAGAATGAAACACTTGCAATTGAAGACATGAAAGTGACTCACCTTGGGAATGCGACCATGCATAAGCTCATAGCATGTCTTTTTCTTGAAAACTTGAAGGAAGATCCGACCAATACTTCCTAGGAGTCCTGTGCTCATCGAGCATCGTCCTAGCCATCCACATAGCGCATGATTCTTGCTTTCTACAACATCATTACAAGGAGGGGTGTTCGGAGTCAAAAACTGATGCTCAAAACTGAGATCACCACAAAAGATCTTAAAATGGGAGTTTTTGAATTCTATGCCATTGTCACTGCATATAGCTCTAATGACATCACCATGTTTCTCGTTCTTTAAACTCAAGATCGTAGCTCGAACAAACCAAATGTCTTACCCTTATCCTCCAAGAAAAACACCCAGGCATAACGAGAGTAATCGTCCACAACCACAAGGACATACCACTTCCCACCCACCGAGCACACACGAGCTGGTCCAACCAAATCCATATGCAACAACTCACATGGACGTTTTGTCATGACATCGGTCAAGGGTGGATGAGAAGTGGCTTTCATTTTGCCATGCCTACAAGAAGCACAAATCAAATCCTTATCAAAGCACAACATGGGCAATCCTCAGACAATATTGAGACCATTGATGTGAGAAAGAAAATCAAAGCTCAAGTGTCCCAACCGCCTGTGCCACCTCTACAACTCTCTAGAAGGACTAGCCACCAAACAACAAGGATGACCAAAGGACTGGGAAAATCCGCATGAAAGATCTGGCCCTTGGGAATGATCGTACACACAATTCTCCTGGCATAAGGAAGAGAGCTCATCACATACTTCATCCTCGGAATTTGAGTCTGTTGACACCCTCTAATGTCACACTAGGTTTATATCCTCGACAACAATGCCAAAAATTTTGTTGGCATTTCTTGCGTCATTACTAAATTTGCAACGGCGTCAGAAAGCCTGTTGGTATACTATACGATCGCAAATAAATCCGCAAGCGCATGGATACTGCTGTAGCTTTCACCCGGGAGTATTCCAAGGTATCGATTTCCACAGGGAACAAGAAGTATTCTAGTCCTAAGCTGATTCGTCTGGGGGAAGTGCGGATAAAGGGGTGACGACGAAGAGAAGAGGGATGAAGGATAGGAGGGTAGAGAGGGTACTTGATACGGGAACTTCGGCTCTCTAAACTAATCAAGCAATTAGGATATTACTTGCACTTGTCTTGATCGGGGGATGCACACTCCGACTACGGAAAGGGATGAGGAGTCGTTACGTACACCACTCTTACGATGCCTGCAGGACTAGCCACTCTCACGTGGTGGAATACAGAGGCCGGACGGGGCTGTCACTACCTGCCGGCTACCACAATCAGTCTGTGGGGCTAGGTGTATTTCAAGGTAACCTCAAGTCTAGGCACCGCGCCTACACTATCGATCACTACTTCACTCAGCGCTCAAGCAAAGCAATCACTCAGAGCAAGATAAACTTACTATGATATGGATGAGAAACGATAAGACAAAGACAAGTAATAATTAATGCTTAAATCATTAGAGGGGTCCAGAGTTACCAAACAAGACCCGGATGTAGCTACTGGAAGAGGAGCTGCATCCGCTGAGGCGCGAGCTAGAGGAGGGGCCGACACTCCGGCTCCTCCCGCACCTCAACTCTCACCGTATTTTCTAACTATAATAGTGGCAGTGCTTCGCTTCTTCAAAGCTCTTCTCTTGTGTGTTTTGAAGTGAGGAGAGGGGTCTCTATTTATAGGGGAGGAAACTTAGAGAAGTGGAGAAACCCCCTCGTTCCAGGGCCAAACCGACCTCCCTAGGGCGGTGGGCGCACGTGAACAGTGCTCTGTACGACACTGGAGGCAGTGGAAGAAAGAACTGGGCAAAAACTAGGTCCTAAGGTGCTGAACCGGGCCTGAACCGGTCGCTGGGTGCCTGAACTGATGTAGAAAAGGTAAAAGTCACGGGCGAACTGGGACAACCGGCCAACCGACGTACAGCAGCTGGCCTCAGCGCGCCACGCGTCCTCCGACACGATCCGGTTCTCGCGTGGCCTGCGGGCTAACCCACGTGGACGTGCGTCGGCAGCCAACCGCGGTGCGCCGCATGGCCAGGCAGGACGCCCCACGAGCACCCACGTGCTGGTCGGCCGGCCAATCCCACAGCGCCACGTGGCTGCTCCGGGTGTTCTCCCACGCGTCTCAACACCTCATAATATTTTGTCTTTTCATTATCTTTGTCATACAAACTCCAAAGCAGGCAAATGATATGTCCATTTCGATTGTCTCATCAAGCCCATCACAATGATGTAGTCCAAATTGGCATTTGAGGTTGTTTGTGATAATGCCATATTTTATTCTATAATTGCTCATTTACACCTACGACCAAATATACACCAAAGCTTGTGGAATTTGTTAGATTATAATTCTATAGCTATGGTGCATACTTTCATGGAATAACTTTTATCTGGAGTTGACGATCAAAAATAGGGACTTCACGACTGTGTCAATAAAGTCCGAGTCATGCTTCTGACTTTTCTTGCTGCCAGAGTTGTGAGCCATGCCGTAGAAACCATTCTCTCACGCAAAGCAGCTTAGGCCGTTGAAGTTCTTGGACACCTTCTTGTTCTTGCGCATGTTGTCATCTTTATCACTGCTACTGGAGCTTGATGTGGAGTAGCCTGAGCTGTAGTTGATGCCACTCGCACCTCCATCACTTAGGCCTTCTTCTTGCCATAGCTGCCACCCTTTTTTGATCTCCGCTCATGCTTCTTGTACTTGTGCTTGTTCCTTGAGCGGTGCTTGTAGTTGTTCTTGGCCTCGATCTCCTCCAAACAGTCTGCGATGAAGTGTCCCTCCTTGCCACACTGGTAGCATGTCCTCGAGCTCCTCATTGAGTTCACTCAGTTCTTGTGCATCCTCTCGAACCTTCTTGTTAGTAGCACCAGCTCATCCTCACCCTACACGTCAAACTCCTCGGCTGGCAAAGACACCGAAGAAGTTAGAGAATGCATCCTCGAGGATCAGTTAGCGTTAGTCCTTGAACCCTAACCGGTGACTAGAGTGAAACTATGAGAATTAGTCAGGCTCTCAGCCTTGGCTCTCAATCTATGACTTGAGCTTAAAGAATAGCTCGTCCACAGTTAGAGTCGTATCCACCGAACTCCATAATAGCCTCGACCTTGGCACTCCACACGGTATGATCTAGCGAGTGTAAGAGCTTCATAGCCATATCATGATCATTGTACGGGAGCACGATCACATCGGCCTTCATGTTGTTTAGAATCACGATGAATCGCCGGAACATGGTGTCAATAGACTCACCTGGGAGATGAGTGAAGTTCTCATACTCTCTCCAGTAACTCGCAAACAACCGAGCCTGAACCTGCATGTTCCCAGCGTGAGCAACTTTCGGCTTTTCCCATATCTTGCAAGCTAAATCCTCTTCAAATACTCGATCGAATTCGGATGCACAAAGAGCACGAAACAAATAGTCGACCGCCTTGTTGTTGGGGTCATACATATCTCCTGAACCAGCAGCAAGGAAAGTGTCGGGACAAACATAGGATGTATCAATCAACACATCCCAAAGCATCTATCCTTTGTCGTGAAGAAATGTAGCCATCCAGATCTTCCACATCTGGTAGTTCTCCCCATCGAAGTGCGAAGGACCCAACCCCCTATCCTAGTATGCCATCTTTAGATCTTAGATTGGTTAGAGTCACGAAAAACCTGTAACCGGCCCTGATACTGTCACACCCTAAAATTTCCTAATTTCAAGATGCTAATAGAAAGAATAATTAAACAACAATTTTCTCATAATTTTAATGTTTTCCAACATTTATTTTCATTACAGGAAATATAGTATAGGAAAAGTCACTATTTGATTTTCTAAATTAAATAAATGGTTCGATGTTGGTGTTACATTCATGCCAATGCATTTTGGTGTTTCATGAGTGCAAAAGGTTTTAAAATGCAATTAGGTGCTGACCAAATCCTTCCGAGAATTTTCCAGCTTTTCTGGAATTTTATTCTCATTCTCTTTGAGCTTATTCTATTTATTAGAAGGCTCTAAAATTCGTTTCGTGAAATCCAAATACTTTATTTGGATTGTTCATGCTCCAATCTATCTTTGGGAATTTTGCCTGGAATTTTTGAATTTTCTGAGTATTTTTCGTACTTTAAAATAATTTACAGACTTTTCTGGAATTATTCTTCGCACTGGAAATAAATTTATAAAAAACAAAAACAAAACCTTATCCTTTCCTTTCTGGGCCGAGCCCGTAGGCCTGACTCGTTCCAACCCCGGGTCCACTCCAGGCTAGCCTGGCCCGCTGAAGCCAATCGGCTAGCAGAGGCCATGGCCTGCACGGCAGGGCGCCGTCGCCGCCTCTGCCTTGGCGTGCGTGCCACGCCTTGGCTTCCACGCCCCTTTAAAGCGACGCCCGAACCTTCCCGCTTGCCCTAGCTACCGCATCCTCCTGCACCCTTGCCGCTGCGTAGCACCGCCGCCATGAACCCTAGAGCCGAGCGAAGTGCCGTCGACCGAGCTAGGCGCCGCCGCCCCGTTTCGGTGCACGGGAGTGTTACTGGAGCAAGCCGGGGCCGCCAGAAGGATGCCCTCTTTTAGCCGCCCATCTGCCGACCATCCTCATTGCCCGATGGCCAACAGAGCGCCGCCATGACCGGGAGACCGAGCCGGCCGCTAACACCACCGCCGTCCTCTTTTGAATCCGGTCATCTCTGTCATCCTCAGCCCTGTGGTGAGGACATCCCCTTCATCCCCTCGATCTCCTCTCCTGATTCCTAGCCTCACCCGAGCCCCTCGACGCCCGAGCCACCGACGATTTGAACTGGCTGGGGTCCCTGTGCCACCATCTGCCCTTGACCAGAGGTAGAAGACGACGTTTTGCAGTTAGGCCCTTACAAGATCTTGAAACCCATATGTTAGTTTTTGTCTCTTTCACCGATTGCTAGTAACCCCCTAGATCTATCAGATCCTTACCACCAGATCCAACCTATCATTTTTTCTAGATATAACACCGACCTTAGATTTATTCATGAGCACTATTTGTTGTGTCTCGGGATTCTTGTTTGCTAGCCCCTGATATATTTTGATAATTGCATATAGGTCCTTGTATCTTGTTTCATCTATATCTTCCCTGTTTTAGATCCGTTTTATCCTTTCAAGTTGTGTTAGGTTCATAATGACATAAAGTACACGTTAGTACTGATTTCATGATTTTTGAAAATTAATATCATTTCTAATTTTGTTTAATGTCTAATGAACATGTCCTTTTTAATTAAAAGATGCATAGTGTTACCCCGCTTTCCAATAAATGTTAATTTGATTAATGTTAATTTCATATGCTTTTGTAAATAAAATATAATTAGAGCTACACCTCAGTTTTTCATGAACCAAATGTTTACTTAATAAATAATTAACTTTTCTAATTAAAAGTTTATTAGGCTTTTACACCGTCTTTTATAAATAAACGTTAATGTGACTAATGTGACATGCATGTTTTCCTAAAATAAAATTTGTTTAGCTCAACACGTCATATGCTTCAATTGGATTAGTTGTTTTAACCTTTTCTAAGTTAAATGTTTAATTAATTTGCACATGAACATTTATAAATAAAATTTGACTAGTTATTAGTAAATAAAGTTTAATTTGCATTAATGTCAACATAGGGTATTTTATTTCTGAAATATCCTTTATATTTGTTTTGCTAACTAAAACGAACCAAAGCTTATAGTCTTTATGTACATAAATGCAACTTGATCGATAACCGTTCTTTATCAAGCTCTATATGTAGAGCTAGACCTCTTTCAAGATCTAGATCTTTTTTATCCTAGTTCATGCTCAAACCTAGTGTCTTTCAAAAATCTAATCAGATCTTTCCCTTCTAAGCACATTCTGTGTGCTTTAATGATCCATAGAATCGATCCTATCCTTTTAGTGCGCTCTCTTAAAGTTTTCTTTTCAATGGTGTATTGTTCTTAGTTTGCTTATTTGTTTGCTTGTATGTTTGTGCCCAATGATTGATGCGAGTAGAATGAAGTGGTTCGAGAGCCTTGAAGAGTAAGAAATGAAGACATTTTGAGCAACTCTGGTTAAAGGCAAGTGTATCATTGTGCTTTTGTCCCAATAATTATATTTAATCACTTTGCATATGCTTGCATTTAATTTGATTGGTCCTATTAAAGTTTATCTTAGTGTATGTATCATTTCTTGTTAACCTGGGTTTACATGTATGTTGGGTAGCTATGCTTAGTTGCTTTACTTTGGGTTATGATTGTTTAATGAACTTAATGATGAACATGCTTTACCTTTATGTTATATATATTTGATTAATACAATATCACAATGTTTAATGGAACATGGAGAACCACCTAGGAAAACAGTACAACCACAAGACATATGGCTCTGCCTTGGTTGAATAATTAGAAACCCTGGTGCTGTAGTGATCTTACCCGAAAGGGGCCAATGGGGAGGCGTTATTGGGGTATAGACCTGCTCTAGCAGGGAGTTGGGTTTGTTCTTTTATGACGGGGTATTAACCTACTAGGGAGCTTTGTGCCCTGCTTCGTCCTGAAACCTAGTGGGTTGCTGCACATTGGGGAATCTTTGTAAAGGCCTCGTAGCGTCCCTATGCAGCCACACCTTGGTAGTGTGGTATTGTGCCTACTTTTGCACAAAGTGGTTGGTTCTAAAGCTCTTCAGAGTTTTTACCTGACTTGTGGTGAAAGTGTACAACATCTGCATAGTGTAAAACTTACTAGTTAGCCGTGCTCATGGTCAAGAGCAGCCTGGACCCTCACATGATAACTGAACTTGAAGATGGACTTAAATTGTGGTTATGGCTATGCTTGCCATATTCATATGGTGTATCTCCTACCTTTTTGCTTAATTGTGCGAAGGTATATACCTATACTTTATTAGTAATCAGGTGCTAATAAAATTTCACCAACTAAAATTGCTTAATGCAGTCAACCTGTCAGCCTTTCCTTGTTTAAGCCTTTGCATTCATACTTCCCCCACACTTGCTGAGTACTACATGTGCTCACCCTTGCTATAAATAATGTCGCTCAGAAAGAGGAAGCTGCTATGGAGTTTGCTGAAGATGTTGCTGAGTTCTAGGCGTACGCAGCCCCCAGTCGACTGCCTGTGATGTTTGGAGCCTTCGTTTCCAGGATTAAGCATAAATCTCTGATAATCTTCCTTTTTCTTACGTGATATTGTTTCTGTATTCACTTATATGTCACTTATGTATGAAAATAGATCCTGAAATACGTATAGTTATGCACTTGGTTTTCTTTGGAAAAACAGGTGTGACAGATACCACTTGAAGGACTGGATTGGGTGACAAGAGAGGGGGAGGAGTGAATGAGAGCCGATAAAAATTATTCTTGAGAGAGATAGCTTCTCTGGTGAGACGAACTCGGCCGACATCCCAAAATCACTTCCACCTCAAACTCCTCGAATTTGCCAAGACTACGTAGCCAGTAAAGTGTTACTGATCCTAGGAACAAACCACAATTCCCACCAAAGCAACCACACACAAATTGCAGTGGAAAACCAACGTAGCTCGCTGCCAGACCAACACTGATAAGACCGGTCACACACACACACACACACCAGTCAAACCGTCGACATTGGTCAGACCTGTCGTCTGCACCGGTCAGACCGGTTGCTACAACAGTCACGCAACAACCGTTCCAAAAGGCCTCAAAGATGAATCTAGGCTCTCGAACAAACCACCTCAAAACTCAAGAACCAAGGGACACAAGAAGCTCCACAAGCCCTAGCAAACAAACTTGAATCTTGGAAAGAACTGACTCTAGGCAACTCAGGATGAAAACCCACGCATCCAAACATTCATCCGAGCCAAAACGCAACAGGGCCTGGCATTGATTAGACCAGTGTGGAGCACCGGTCAGACTAGTTAGGTCTAGGCAGCTCGGGATGAACTCCACCCGCGGGTCAACTCGAAGAAACAAATCAACTGATCTCCCGATCCACTCCACGGATTCAAGAGAAACTTTGGAGAAGGTTGGAACACCTCATGTGTGAACTCTAGCTCGAATCAAACCCCATACATGTCCCCCAATTATATCTTCTAAATCATACACACTAACAATCCATCCTTCTCCCCCAAAAGCGGATTTTTGTAAATAACCAAATATAACACCAAGACTAAGGGTCAAATTGGTAATTTTTCTTACGTCCCCTAGGTATCATATACGCTGCCAAAATAAAGAGCCTTGAGTACTAGAAGAAAAGCACCTAGACCTAACAAAATTAAGTGAATACCCAAAATTGTGGTCATTTTATTTCTACCTTCACATACATAACCAAAGAATGGACAAGATTCTTCAAGAGTCTCGGGTCTTAGAAGCGCGTGATAAATGTCACTGAAGCCTAAGACTACAGAGGAATTTATGTGAAGTACTCCAGATACAAACTAAGAAAAAGTATCTAGAACTTCTCCCCCTGGCCCTACTCCCCAACCTAGAGTAGCTAAGTGCAGAAGTGAAATTAACCCTTGTTCATACATGGACTTTTCTAGTACAAAATGTGCCACTTCAAATAGGTTCATTGCTCTGGCCCAGAATATGATTAATCCGGCAGGCTACATGAGCTCCAAGTAGTTTACCATACAAATTGATAAGTCTAGCATTCTCAGCCCACCAAGCAAAGTCGGTGGTTTCTTGGTCATGACCAGCTAAAACGAAAGTTCCATTAAAGAGTGTTTCCACGTGGTAGAACCTCCTCAGGGAATATAAGATTATCATGAGGCTAATCCTGAGCTGCCATCCACGCACGAATACCCTCGTTTAAAGGAATATTTTTGGTGTAGGAAGTCTCAAATTTAGGATCTTCCGCTGCACGGATTTCCTGGGAAACAAAGTCATAGGCACGTAGGTTCAGAGCCAGGCCAACTACACCAATAGCACTCATCCAGAAACTGGTGATGGGTATGAATAGTATAAAGAAATGTAACCAACATTTATTGGAAAAGGCAACACCAAATATTTGGGACCGAAAGCGGTTAGCAGTGACCATTGAATAAGTTTCTTCATCTTGAGTTGGGTTAAAAGCGCGGAAGGTATTTGCACCATCACCATCTTCGAATAGAGTGTTTTCTATGGTAGCCCCATGGATAGCGCATAGTAGAGCTGCGCCTAATACTCCGGCAACCCCCATCATATGATATGGGTTCAACGTCCAATTATGAAATCCTTGGAAGAAAAGGATAAATCGAAATATAGCTACTACGCCAAAACTCGGCATAACGAACCAACCAGATTGTCCCAGTGGATAAATAAGAAATACAGAAACAAAAACTGCGATTGGACCAGAGAATGAAATTGCATTATAAGGCTGCAATTGAACAGGCCGAGCAAGTTCAAATTGACGTAACATGAAACCTATTAGTGCAAAAGCCACATGGAGAGCGACAAAAGTCCATAGACCGCCTAATCACCAACGAGTAAAATCCCCATGTGCTTCCGGGCCCCATAGTAGCAACAAAGAGTGTGCTTAACTATTGGCAAGAGTGGAAACCGCCGCGGTTAAGAAATTGCAACCTTCCAAATAGGAACTAGCCAATCCATGGGTATACCAAGAAGTTACAAAAGTAGTCCCTATAAACCAACCCCCTAAAGGGAAATAAACAGAAGGAAAGGGCAACAGGCTGGACCATCCAACCAAAACGAACGGTCCCTTCGTAACCAGTCGTCCATAATATCAAATAGATCATTTTCTTCTTTAGTAACTCTACCAAGGGCTGTAGTCATAGTGATCCTCCTATTCAATTACTTCAACCATTTTCGAGCACCTCATATTACTTCTAGGGCATACGATAGTTTGATTATATGTGGACAATTTCTTTTTCATTCAATACCCTTTTCCAATGGTCTCGAAGATAAAAATTTTGCATTTTTATCTATGGGGTCACAACCAAGGTCGTTGTAAATCCACGAATTTCATTGAATTTATTTTTCTTACACTATTGAAATTTCTCTCTCTATTGCATGGGTGCAAGAACAAAAATAGGATTCTGAAAAAAGAAAGATATTGAAAAGAAAAATTGACTTTTGAAACCCTTTTTATGTGTAATGGAAAAGAGTTACAATTTCTTCTTATTCCTATGGAACGTCTAGTAACAAGAATATGACATCGTGAATAGCGAAAAATTCTTGCCTTGTGCCATCTAAGTCTAAGGAAATACAAAAAATCTGCTTATACACCAATTCCATCCACATCGAATTTATATACAAGAATAGTGGATGCAGGCATTATTCAAGGGGCTAGGTCTACTTACTTTATCTTTCGTTCCAATTTTATTGTAGGTTTGATAAGAACCTTTTTTTTGCTTTGTGGATAAAAACAATAGAGTTATAACTTGCTTGTTTTATTCTAATAAATCCTATATGGAACTGCCTGCTGAAGAAAAAATTTTATCTGATTGTCTCTCATCTCAGCCCAACCTATATCGAATTTTGGATAGAAAAAACAAGAATTTTCTTTTTTATTAACATTGAGATTAAGAAAAAGAATATAATTAAAATGGAATTGGCAATAAAATTTTTATGCACTTTTGAAAAAGAAAGGAGTTTTTGCTATCGTTATTTCTTGCCTCCGTCATATCACGAAAACCTTTCGATTTAGAAGGAGAGATGGCTGGGTGGACTAAAGTGACGGATTGCTAATCCGTTGTATAATTTTTTTGTACCGAGGGATCGATTCCCTCTCTTCCACCCCCTCGGATCATTTGGGACTTTCAAATTGTAAGGAATTCTGACCCCCAGATTTTCTCATTGATAAATGTAAGAAATAAATCCAATTTGTAAGAAAAAATTCCCACAAATTTTGGATTTTTACTCTTCACGCCTAGGATTACGTCCTGGGTCATTAGATAAGAATCCAAAGATAAAGAGGGAAATAAAGAATATCACTACTGTACAAACAAAAAGTTTGAGAGTAAGCATTACATAATCTCCAAGATTTTATTTGTTAAGGAATAGATTACCCATTAATTTTTCCTTACTACAGATATCCACTAGGATGGGTTTTGTTTATTTTGACACCTAAAAATGCAAAAATCAATTCTTAAAAAAATGGCAAGAATTGCTTTATAATAAGCACTCTTATCAATTTCAAAAATTAGTTTAGGTATTGTGTGGGTACCTAAAGGTAGGCGCAGGGGGTAAAAAGGTGGATCCAAATTTATTGCTGCAGCTATACATTCAATGTATAAGAATTCTTATTTTAGAATCGAAGGTTCATAATATAAGACTTCTCGACTCTTATCCATTTTTTTCATTTTTTTGGAATGAATACATCATTCAATTCAATTTAGCAGACAAAATAGTAAAGATTTTATCGAAAACTTACAACGGCTTTCCAAACAAACGCTAATAGAAAAAAGAGTACAGGTATGATAGGAATAACATCCACAATTGGGTTGAAAATGGCATAAGCTTTGGGTAATTTGGCGAAGAAAAAAGCTAGTCGGACAAAGAATAGAATTAAAACATATACATGTTAAACTAAGTATATTAGGCATGACAAGTATTTCGTTCTTGTAGAGTAGATAATTGGATTTTGATTGAGTTATTTTTCTAAGGGAAAAAAGCAAAAGAAAAGGTGGATTCCAAATCCTTTTTCTTTGGACTTTCCCAAACACAAACTATTTCCTTGTATTCGCATTCTCAAATGGGAATGGAAGAAATTCAACTTTCATATAATATCTTAATAGAATTCCATGTAACGATCAATGCATTTTTTGGATTCTATATTATCCGCATGTCTAGAATCCTAGCAAGAAAATATCCCTCATTTTTATGTAATTGAAGTGGGATTGACCAATAATATATTAAAATTAAAATAATAGTGTTTATTAGTGTTGCATAAAATGCAATGGGGCATGGCCAAGTGGTAAGGCAACAGGTTTTGGCCCCGTTACACGGAGGTTCGAATCCTTCTGTCCCAGATTTTTTCTGACAAAGCGAAAGATAGAATCGTATTGTGCCCTGCATGACACAGAAAAAAGTTTTAGTTTCAGCACAGGCCTTAAAACTTTTGACCAAGATCTTGGACCTCTACCTCAAGAACACGAAAACCACAAAAAAGAAGGGGTTTTCATGGGATTTGAGGGGCAAGAGATCACCAAGGAAAGAGGCACACCAACCTGATGTGTGATTCCCAACACAAATCCTGCAAAGAAATGCCTCCAAAACCAACCCACGAAAATGCACCAAAAAGGGCTCCGAAAACCGAAAAAACGGGATCCACAAGCAAATCACCAATGGATAGAGGATGAACTCCCAACCTTCCATATAGGAAGAGGAAAGATTCTTTACAAAGAGGCTAGCAACCTCCCTTCATCCTACCCCCTTAGAGATTTGCAATAGAGGTCTAGCTAGCCTATGTAAAGTAAGAGAAAGGGGAAAACAAAGGAGCACATGAACTAGGGTTATAGAAGGTGGCTGCCACGCATCCCTTCTCAAGTTTATATGGAGGCCACCGAAAGACTAAAATACCCCTATGAAAAAATAGAAAGATACACACCCACTAGGGCACTTTGGGTAACTTGTCAAATCTTCGATCGGACGGATGCACATAAACCACAAGCCCGCTTCATGTCCACACAAGACTTGCGATCATGTCGCGTGTCCCTCACTTTGAAGCTTCCGGACGCCCACAGCTCACACCCGTTAGACCGGTGCTCCCCACCGGTCAGACGGTCCACCAGTGAGACTGGCCAGGTCCACTGGTCAGACCAGCTAGTGTAGTCTGCTGCACTCCAGACCTTTGATCTTGGCTTTGTGGCTCAACTTGCAATCTAGTGGTTTTGATCTCCACACGAATCCCAATAATGACTTGGCTGCCACAGTCGTCCCGAATTGGTCTTGGCTTTGTGGCTCAACCAATGAACAACACACGACTTCGTCTTGCTATTCTTGCCACCATGCGGCCTACACTTGGTCTCGGCAGCCACCGAGTCCCTCAAACCAAGCCCACTTGTCTCTCCACACCTTGGAGGCCACACAAGCATAAACATTTCATGCTTGTTCTTCACCTGCACCAACGCAAATCAGGCCGCAACTTTCACCTGCAATACTAGGCCAAGAGTCAGTCCACACAATGGTCAATCACTCATGACTAAGGAGTGACCATCCACAGGTCCTCGGACGCACACAAGTCTTTAGAGCGGCGACAGCATACGACACGCGCATTGTGCGGGTCATACGACAGCGGCGTGCTGGCGGAGCGGCGAGCGAATGCCTCTTGTCTATTGGAGACAGTCCTGAATGCCTTCTTTCCTGTACACTGCACACGTGATGCATCCATCATTTTTCCTCTCAAAAATACAACATCTTGTTGGAGTCAGTCTTAGTACTGGTCCACGAGCACAGTGCCATCAGAGTCCCAATAGTACCGACTGAGCTGGTACTAAATGAATGCATGTGACCGTCATGGCGAAAAGTAAGAAGTAATTCGGTACTGGTTGGTGACTTGAGATGGTAATAAATGGTCAAATTGCGATTTAGTACCGGCTGAAACCATCAACCAATACCAAATCATGTCTGGAACTCCTTCAATTTGATCCTCCCACATTATTTTATCTCCTCTATCCTCACACAAACACACTCACATCTTATCTTCTGCATCCTTAACTCATCCATCTCCTTCCTCTTTTCCCCTCCATCACTACAGGCGGGCGCAGGAGTTTCTCTGACTTGCTGTTGGTGCTGTCACCACCGAATGTGGGCGGGGGCCACCGTTGGTCGCCACGGGTGTGGGCCTCCCAAGCTGATGGGCCGTTGACGCCGCCCTGGGTACAAGCCTCCTCAGCGGGCTACCACCATTGGCTGTGGGCGCGGGCGTACTGGTTGCCTGGGCTACCGATGTCGGCCGTGATCATGAACCTACCTGACGTGGGAGCCACCATCACAGGCCGCAGGCGCATGCCTCCCATGTTGTTGTGACTTCTGTTATTGACTGTGGGTGTGGGCCTATCCGACGTGGGGGCACCTCCATAGGTCGCTGGCATGAGGGCTGCCACCGTCCATGGTCGCAGGGGACGGGCCTCCCCTGACATGGCTCTGATGACCCTGTTTGATTCATGTGAATGATGTTGTATGTGAATGATGTCAATTCTTATGAAATTTGTGAATGTGAACATTACTGTGATTCTAGAAAAATTATGATTGTGTAAAATTTGTGAACAATAAAAAGAAAGAAAATAAGAAAAAAAGAAAAGAAAACGAAAAAGCTAATGTGGCGCAAAGCGAATTAGTACTAAATGACCTTTTAGTACCGGTAGTGACATTTAGTACTGTCCAAGCGGTATCGGTTAGGTACCCAATACTAGGGGGTGGGGCGTTTCCTTAACAGTTGTTGACGTGAAAATAGGATGTCACCTCCGCGCGCAGCAAATGTGACTCCCCAGTCTTGTTGATCATCCCTCTTTACCTCCAATCGGCCGATTGTACTGCTTTCTCACCGGCTGGTCCTTCTTATTCTTTTTGACCTGTTTTTCCAAAAAAGGTGTCAATAATAGTAGTAAAGGTCATTTGTGTAGTAGTGCATAGATGGCGATACACAAAAGAATATGGAGTTTGTAAGCTATAACTGTCACTGGTGGAGAGCGAGGCTTTTGTTCAGGCCTTTAGTCCCGGTTCAACTTTGGAGTCGGGACTAAAGGCCTTTCGTCGACGTGGCCCAAAATGGTCATTGTAGCCAGCCCCCCTTTAGTCTCGGTTCGTATTACGAACCGTGATTAAAGGGGGGCTCCCAACGGCTCCATCCGGCAATAATTGCCCCGACCTTTAGTCCCGGTTGGTGTTACGAGCCGAGACTAATGTCCCAGCTCGGTGTTACGAGCCGAGACTAAAGGGGGACCCTTTAGTCTCGGCTCGTAACACCAGCCGGGACTAAAGGCCGAGGGCAATATAATGCCTATACCTCCTTCTTCCTCCTGCCACCCGAGCCATTCACCAAAGCCACCCGCGAGCTCAAGCTCCTCCCCTCCATGGCGACTCAAGCCTAGGGTGGTACTGCAATTTTTTTCTTCATTAGTTTGTGAAGATTTCTCTCCTCCAAGGTGTTGTAAAGGTTAGAATCTTCATCCTCCCTTCATTTGTGGTGATTAAATTTTGTTTTATGGTTTAGAGATGGAGAAAATAGAAATGTTAATTTGTAGCTAGGTAGGAGGAGCTTAAATTAATTAGAGAGATGAGATTTTGTATATACACGTGAAGATGTAGTTAGGATGGTACTTGCATTGTTCCTTCTTTCATTAAAATCTTGTTTTTCATAATATTGAATTTTTCTTGTATATATATAGTTTATAAAATATATGCTCATAAAAGAAGACATACCGAAAATGTACTTGGTATTTCCATTGTTTCATTGTTTAGAAAATGTAGCTATAGTTTATTTTGTACATATAGTTTATTTCTATTCTTTCATTATTTAGAAATGATTTTATTTCTAGGTAGCTATAGAAGATTAAATTCTTTTATTAAGTATTTTTTAGTTTTATATACAATAAATGTAAGCATTTTCTTTTTTTGATATAGAGCCCCACGTCCTAATTAGCTACAGTTTCACCTCGCGGGCTACGTGGGGACTGCCTGCAGCTCCGCGAGGTGGGGCTGTAGCTAGATAGGAGGTGTAGCGCATGTGTGGTACTGTAAGTGGGTGAGTGAGGTGTATATGACGGTGAGGTGAGACTGTTGTAGTTCCCGGAGCATCCAGTCTTCTCGTTTTTTATACAAATCCCCACATCCCAATTAGCTACAGTTTAACATCACGGGCTACGTGGGGACTGCCTATAGCTCCGTGATGTTGGACTGTAGCTAGATAGGAGGTGTAGCGCATGTGTAGTACTGTAAGTGGGAGAGTCAGGTGTATATGACGGTGAGGTGAGACTGTTGTAGTTCCCGGAGCATCTAGTCTTCTGAGTTATGTACAGTAATGATAGTGTTGAATTTTATCCCCTTTTGTTTTTTATTTATGCATATATTAAATCCAATCTATAAATATGTAGGTATGTGTACATGTAGTTCATAAAATACAGTGTTGAATTTTATGACCCCTCTTATTTCTAGGTAGCTATAAGAGGAAATAGAAGATTAAATTCTTTTATTAAGTATTTCTTTAGTTTTATATACAATAAATGTAAGCATTTTCTTTTTTTATATAGAGCCCCACGTCCTAATTAGCTATAGCTTCACCTCACGGGCTATGTGGGGACTGCCTGCAGCTCCGTGAGGTGGGACTGTAGCTAGATAGGAGGTGTAGCGCATGTGTGGTACTGTAAGCGGGAGAGTCAGGTGTATATGATGGTGAGGTGAGACTGTTGTATAGTTCGCGAAGTATCTAGTCTTCTGAGCTATGTACAGTAATAATAGTGTTGAATTCTATCCCCTTTTGTTTTTTATTTCTAGGCTATAGGAGGAAATAGAAGATTAAAGTCTTTTATTAAGTATTTTTTAGTTTTATAGACAACAAATGTAAGCATTTTCTTTTTTCTTGTTTTTGATACAGAGCCCCACATCCTAATTAGCTACAGTTTAACATCGCGGGCTACGTGGGGACCGCCTGCAGCTCTGCGATGTTGGACTGTAGCTAGATAGAAGTTGTAGCGCATGTGTAGTACTGTAAGTGGGAGACAGTGAGGTGAGACTGTTGTAGTTCCCGGAGCATCTAGGTCTTCTGAGTCGCTGGTTCATAAAGGTTATGTATAGTAATAGTTCCCTTTTGTTTTTCTATTTATGCATATATTGAATCCAATGTATATATGCAAACTAATCCTATTTATTGTTAATAATGTGTATTATTTTGATTTGGATGTAGTTTTGGCTAACAATGTCGTCGTCAAGTGGTGTTGGAAATGGCGTCCGTGGTCGTGGCATAGTCCGTCGCCGTGGCGGGCGTGGTGGCCGTGGCATTGGCCGTGCAGGTCTCGGTGGCCGTGGAGGTGGTTTGGAGGCCCCGTTGCCTCTACGTTCAGGATTGCACTATCACCGCGAGATTACCTTGCCAATGGGTGATCCAGGACGTGTAGCTAACTTGGTAATATAGGAACTGAAATTAATTTGCTTTACATACAATATTTTTCCATTTCACATGGAAAATCTGTAATTTTAGTTACATATATAATTATTGTAGGTTCTCAACAATATCAGATGGCAGTCACACCTGATTTTCCAGAGAAAACCAAATGCATCTCATATGTGCGCGAGGATGAAGTTTACACACATATGATAGACGTCATGAGTGAAATATCAATAAAAAGCAATAAAAACGTACAAGAGTTAAACCATTACATTATCTCTTTATTGCACTCAGACGTTTGACTCGAAGGTCTTTACAACGATCAAACGATAACTACGAAGACGCAACTCCATCTTCATCGTCCACAGGCATCTGACTGGGGGCACGCCAGCCTCAGAACTCCTCGTAGTTGCTGAAGTACTCTTCTCCAGTGTTCTCCTCTGAACAACGGTAAGCAAGGGTGAGCACTCTTATGGTTGGAGCTCAGCAAGTGGGGGAAGATGCAAGGCTTATCAAGATTAGGCTAAGAGTTTTGTAGCGGTTAGCATTTTAATGTTGGTCAAATTTTATTAGCGAGCACCTATTTACTAGATGTAAGTTTATACCAACCCACTTAGGCATTTAGGAAAACATCTCCTCTCAAAAACCCACAAGAAACCACGACTTAATTCCATCTTCAAGTTTATTAATCATGTGAGGGTCCAGGCCGCTCTTGACCGTGAGCACGGCTGATCGATCAGTTTTACACTCTGCAGAGGTTGTACACTTTCACCACAGCTCGTGTTCCCCATGTTGCCCGGGTTGATCAGACCCTAAAACACTTCCGAGGTGAGTGGCTAGGGGTCCACTACGAAGCCTTTACAACGACATGCAGAAGACCAACAACCCGCGATAGTTACAGCAGCGGAGCGGACCATAACCCTCCCTAGTGGTCAGCACCTTAGCAAAGGCTACTACCCCAAAAGAACCGGGCTATACTCCTTCAACTCCGGCCCCCTGTGCTCCTTTCGGATAAGGCTATCAGATAATTCCACACACCTAATTAATTGGATAAGCCAGAGCCATATGGACTGTGGTTGCACTGTTTTCCTGGGTGGTTCTCCATGTTCCGATTATAACATATGATCTTGTTATTAACCATAAGCATCACACATACATGTATATATCACCAAAGTTATCATGATCAACATTCATCATATTGTAAAAGATTCATTTTAACCATCCCATGTTATAGCAACTAATCATTTCTACCCAAAACATTTATTTAAAAGGGTTGTCCAAGGTAATAGGGATAAAATTCTAGTCATGTCCTTAAAAAGGTGATTTCCCACCAAGTTTATGCAATACAACATTAAATGTAAACTTAGTTGTCATGCAAGTTGTAGGACAAAAATAGAATATGCAGGGGGAGAAGACCACTTGCCTTCCTTGTTTAAACACTGGTGTTCTTCTTCAAAAACTTGCTCTTGACCCGCTCCAACTAGCTGCTCACTTGAAACTGGCACGATGTCTAAGAGCACACAATGCAATAAACAAAACAATACACCAAGCATGAAAAGCTTAAAGAGAGGACAAGGGTTGGCTCTAGGAACGCGAACACAAAAACACTTGGAACTATCGGGAGCTTTGGATGATCACAAACACGAGCTAGCTATGTGCTTGGTATATTTTAATTAAATAAGGATCATATGCATAGGTTATTTCAAAGAAATACCCTATTTATAATTAAGCAAGTTGTTCTATATTTAAAAGTCGATGTAACCTAGTCCAATTTTATTTATAAATATTTAAGTTTGACTAATGCAAATTAAACATTTAAATTAAAAGAAGCATGTAAAAGCATCTAGGCGTTTATCTTTATATTCCGAGTTGCACTAAACAAACTTTAATTTAAAATGCATTTATAACCATATTAGTCAACTTAATATTTTAATTGAGAAAACTCGGGATAGCTATGTCTCTTATATTTAGAAACCATATTGAATATTCATTAATCAGTTTAACTTGGATTATGAAAACCGAGGTATACTCAAATTACATTTTATTTAGAAGACACAATTTAATATGATTAGTTAATTTAATTTAGAATAAATTCAGACAACACATTTTAGGGTAAACATCATGACTAGCATGTATTTTAGTGTGAGATGAAACTAAAGCGACAAGAACGAACTTAAAAGGATCCAAAACATGAATCTATGGATTAAGAAAAAGGGTTAGGGAATCTATATAAGATTAACTGTAGATTGGGTGGAAGATTTACAAAGCAAAGAGTAGATAGAGACATGGGCACATGGCTTAGATTACTAGATATTTACACTGGCTCTCAAAGGAAAAGAATATATATGACATAAGCATGATGTCATGCTCACATCAAGCAAGCAAGGAATGAACAGATACGTGATCTGCACTAATGTGCTCATTCTGTTTAATCTATAGAAACGTCAAGCACAAGCACGCCACCGGTTTGCATGCTACTATTTGGTGGGCTAGTTTCTGACGTTGGTAAACAGGATTCAAACATTGATTTGCGAAGAATGATTATGATGATATAAACAGAGCAGACACTGATGGACTACAGATCAAAGGATATATATTGTCAGACTTCAGTTCGTGATCACTAGTGCATGGTAAAGAAGGATGGAAAATAAACTACAAGAATTAAACTACCGTATTTTGCATGCACCAGCTACTGCATGTGGCCAACGTGAGAACAGAGATAACATGCTAGTGATGAGCACTCTTGAACACAAAAACAGAATTAGAAGAGCATGAGGCATCTCACCTCTGATGCGGTGACCGAGGTGAATGGCATGGAACTGAAAGCTGATGAGGAAGGGGCGCCAGCACTAGCTTGCTACAGAAACGTTGAGACTCCCAACTGGCTGCAGCTTCAGGTCCTCGGACAAATGACAACGTGCAGTCCTCAACAGATGTGATGAATTGGGAGACACTAATGCTGCACGGATGGAAATAATGAAAACTTCATTACAAAACTGCAGGGCCTCAGCTCCAGGAGATCGAACAGGCCATGTGGTTCCTTCATGGCCGAAGCACAGAAGCACACTGAAGATGTGCTAGAACAGGCTACGATGATCAGAAATCGATGAGAGATACACAAGCGGAAATAGGAGAGGATGAAGATCTCACTGCTGGTGTGTACCTCGTTGTTGGAGAACGCTCCAGTGAGTAGATTGGCGCAACGGCATTCGGCTGTGTTCGCTCAGGTGCCGGTGTTCTAGCGAGGAAACGGCGACGACATGTAACCTGTGGCGCTTGCTTGGAACAGAGGCATGCATGTTAAGGAAGCTACTGCAAGACGACGATATCGGACGGAGCTGTACCTTGGGTGATGGAGGCAATTGATGGTGAACAATGGCACAGAGAAGCCTACGAAGGGACGTCAATGATATCTTGATACAGAAACATGGCAGCAGCAGCTTCAGTCGTCGAACGGCAACCTTGCAGGAGTTTCAACGAGTATCCTCGCCGGATGAGATGGATCAGGCAAGTGATACACGTACGTGTTGACGAGGGGCTCACCAGCGGTGTGAAAAGACGGAGGCAGCCGAGATTTGTCCAGACGATGCAAGACGGACGGTGGCACCTTGGCCAGTCACGTGGCTAGTGGGGCTCCAGCGTTGTGCGGCTTCCACTTCAGGTAACAGAGCTTCGTCTTGACGAGGGGAACGAAGCCCGGCCGTAGCGCGCTTGTGGCGGCTTTCTCCAGCAGGCGAGGTTGGTGGTGCTTCTCTAGGCTCCTCGCAGTGGCGTGGTGACAGAGGTGTAAAACGATGTCTAGAAAACTAAGAAGACAGCGGCCGCCGCGGTTCGGTGGCGACGGACGACGGGGTGGCCGGAAACGGCAAGAGTGACGGACGATGTCGTGGTGCCTGTGGCAGCGCCGGCTTCGTCTCTGCACGCAACACGGCGGCACTGTGTGAGGAAACTTGGCAAGGCGCTGGAGGAATAGAGCAGCAAGGAGTCGCAAGCGGCTGGCGGCGTGGCGATTGGAGGCGGAGAAGCAGGGACACGCAAGGCGTCGGGCGCTTGATGGCTTTCAAGGAGAGGGGGGAAGTAACCGAAGGAAAAAATTGAAGGGAGGGAGCGATTCAAAGCTCCACCATGCTTTGATGAGGGGATTGGAAGGCGGGGAGGGCTGGAGACGCGGGGGAAACTGCCGGCGGCAGCGCGCGGTTGAGATGCAGAAGAGGCAGCGGGAGGTGGAAGGGAAAGGCCCTGACACGCGGGGCCAAGTGGTCAGTGACTACAAGAGGGTGGAGGGGAAAAACTGGACTGGAAGAGGGAGAGCAGGCCGGGTGAGCTGGGCCGCGACCTTGGGCCGGAAGAAGAGAGAAGAAAAGGGCCGGGCTGGAAAAGAAAGGGAGGGAGGAGAGCTTGAGGGGGTTTTCTAAACTTTTTTTCAACACTCTTTTCATTTTTAAAACCCTTTCAAAACTTAAACACTTTTCCAAACCCTAAGCATCTTTTTTCAAATTTTCAAACAAACTTTAAAACTTTTAAAACTTCACACCAACACACAAAAACACCATGCATCGCAAACCATGATTCATAAACACTTATTGCTTCTAAAATTATTCCAAATGATATTTAAATATTTTAGAGCATAATTTATTTGATAATTTATTATTTCCTTAGAAAACAAAAACTAAACACCTTGTTTCTTACATTATTTTGGTGATGAAAAATTAGGGTGTTACAAATCTACCCTCCTTAAAAGGAATCTCGTCCCGAGATTCGGAGAGATTAGGAAATCTAAGGGTACTCTTCTATAAGCTCGTCTTGCATGCTGAGTTCTTCTAGCAGTCATAGTTTCTTCTCTTGCTTTCCTTCATCTTGATTCACTTTTCCTTCCTTCTTGGACGGGGTGGTAGAAACAACTTCAATCATATCTCCTTGTGGGCTAGTTAAGAGCACTAACTTCTTGGCACACAGAATTATTCCATCACATTCGCCTAACCAATCCATTCCAAGTATCACATCTATTCAACTAGATGTAAGAACTACTAGATCAGCTTGAAAATATATTCCCCTAATTTTAAGATTGACTCGTGAACATACATAAGTGGATTTCATTTCACCGTTCAGGGAACTAATCAGAAAATGTGTCTTCATAGAACTCATAGGTATATCATGTTTTGCCACGAATTGTTCAGTAACGAATGAATGCGATGCTCCAGAATCAAATAAAACCGTTGCTGGTATAGAGTTGACAGAGAACGTACCCAGCACAATACCTGGAGCGTCTTGAGCTGAACCGTCTTGAGCTTGTTCAGCTGGCACATGATTCTCTCTTCCACATGCGTAGTTCTGTTGGCCTCTGTTACCTCGATAAGTAGAATTCCTGATGCGAGCTTGTGATAACGGTTGTCCAAATCTCTGACCATTATCTTTCTGAGGAGTCTGCATGTTGCACTTCGGACAGATGTTGGCATAATGTCCCAATTCTTTACAATTGAAACAACCATTAGGACGAACCGGGGAGTTGCTTCTCACTAGTGCTTCGGAACGATCTTGATGATGACTTGGAGCATGTGGTGTCTACTGGCTAGAATGCTGAGGCTGTTGAATTGAGTGCTGCAACTGTAAATTCTGAGTATAATTTCCACTTGATCCACCAGAATAAAACTGAGAATTCTGAGATGAGTTGAAGCGAGGGCGTGTGTTGCTGGACTGTCCATGAGACTTGAACTTGCGCTTCTGTTCACCAAGTTCCATTCATTTATTCTCCAAACCCTATAGCTTTGTTCAGCAACATCTGAAAGTTGGGGAATGTATGGCTCTGCAGCTGATAGTTGAGCGGTCCAATCAATCCATCCAAGAATCTTTCCTGCCTCTTGGGATTAGTGTTGACTTCATCAGGAGCATAACGGGACAAATGAGTGAACTTGTCGAGATACTCAGTAATAGACATGTTTCCCTACTTCAGTGCAAGAAACTCCTTCTTCTTTAGCTTTATTACTCTTGAAAGAATGTGATATATACGGAAGTTATCTCTGAATTCCTGCCAAGTAATATTGTTTCTATTAGGATGTGCAGTCGAATAGGCATCCCACCAATCAGCAGCTTGCCCTGTCAATCTGCCAGCAGCATAAAGAACCATCTCTCGGTCGGTACACTGAACGATCTCAAGCTTCTTGGTAACTGTCTTCAACCAGTCATTGGCATCCAAAGGATCAGAGGAGTGGGAGTAAGTCGGAGGGTGGTGGCTCATAAACTCCTTATGCTTATCCCTTGGCTGTGGCGGAGGTGGAGGTGGAGGAGGGGGTGCTGGTTGGTTCTGTTGAGCTTGTAGGTTCTGGACGGTGGCAGTGAGGTTTTGTAGTAGCGGGGTTTGAGCAGCAAAGAATTGTTGCATTGCGGAATCCATTTGGTTAAGCAGTGGGGGTGGAGATGGTGGTTCTTGATTCTGTCGAATAGCAATATGAGTACGGATCACATGTGGAACATCTTGACCTTCTCCTGACCTGGTTTGTACCATCTAATTGTTAGAGAGCAAGTTATTTCCGACAAGAAGATTGAACTGATGCATGAGGATATGAACTCGAAAAGATGAAACGGCATGAATTTCAAAACTAAGACAGATTCTGTTGATCTCAATAAATCAGATGTAACTCTCTGTACTCTTACCCAAAAATCATGACATTTTACCAGGATGTGATGTGCAAAATTATGGAACTAATCCAACTGGAATCACCTCAATTGGAGGTCTACAACTCGAGATAAAATTCAAACAGTGCAGCTGTGCCAGCAGAAATTACAGATTCTGAGGTGCTCAATTCTTGGTAAATAACTCTTAGAATACATACTGTGTGGTATTGAATTTTTGAAATAAAATCATCCTCAAAATTTGTGAATTAACCCAACTGGTTTTATATCAAACAGAGTTCTGTAGCTCGAGATATGATTAAAACATTGCTGCTATGTCAAATAATTGCGGGAACAAATTTGCATCATTCCAAACTTGCATGAGAGATAAAATAGAGGACATCCAGATTTAGACCCTAAACTATCTTTATCAACCTAACAATTTATTTCTTGTTGCATTTGCGGCCGTCACTCCACAATACAACTCACACAAGCAAAGATCCATATCAACCATGTGTTCAAACAACAAACATTAGCACAACGATCGTTCTCACACGAACGTTTCTATCGAAGTTGATAAGGGGTAGGCAAACTAAGAACTTATATTAAACAACCTCGGTGGTAAAGATTCAGCTGATTAGAACAAGAATCAAACTCAGAATAGATCAAAACAAAACGATGTGTTTTAACAAGAAGACAAAGATTAAATTAGATTTTATACGTAAAATAAGTCAATTTTGAAGGATGACAGGCTTTCTAGAACATGAATCCTTACTTTTCAACCATTTCTAACTTAAGGCTGCGTCCTACAGTCATTACTGCTCTGATACCACTTTGTCACACCTGATTTTCTAAAGAAAACCAAATGCATCTCATATGTGCGCCAGGATCAAGTTTACACACATATGATAGACGTAATGAGTGAAATATCAATAAACAGCAATAAAAACGTACAAGAGTAGATTGGCGCAACGACATTCGACTGTGTTCTCTCAGGTGCCGGTGTTCCAGCGAGGAAACGGCGACGACATGTAACCTGTGGCGCTTGCTTGGAACAGAGGCATGCATGTTAAGGAAGCTACTGCAAGACAACGATGTCGGACGGAGCTGTACCTTGGGTGATGAAGGCAATTGATGGTGAACAATGGCACGGAGAAGCCTATGAAGGGACGTCAATGATATCTTGATACAAAAACATGGCAGCAGCAGCTTCAGTCGTCAAACGGCAACCTTGCAGGAGTTTCAATGAGTATCCTCACCGGATGAGATGGATCAGGCAAGAGACACACGTACGTGTTGACGAGGGGCTCACCAGCGGTGGGAAAAGACAGAGGCGGCCAGGATTTGTCCAGACGATGCCTGACGGACGGTGGCGCCTTGGCCAGTCACGTGGCCAGTGGGGCTCCAGCGTCGTGCGACTTCCACTTCAGGCAGCAGAGCTTCGTCTTGACGAGGGGAACGAAGCCCAGCCGTAGCGCGCTTGTGGCGGTTTGCTCCGGCGAGGCGAGGTTGGTGGTGCTTCTCTCGGCTCCTCGCGGCGGCGTGGTGACGAGAGGTGTAAAACGATGTACGGAAAACGAAGAAAACGGCGGCCACCGTGGTTCGGTGGCGACGGACGACGGGGTGGCCGGAAACGGTAAAAGCGATGGACGATGTCGTGGTGCACGTGGCGGCGCCGGCTTCGTCTCCGCACGCAACACGGCGACCGTGCGAGGAAACTTGGCGAGGCGCCGGAGGAATAGAGCAGCAAGGAGTCGCGAGCGGCCGGCGGCGAGGCGATTGGAGGCGGAGCGACGGGGACACGCGAGGCGTCGGGCGCTTGATGGCTTTCAAGGAGAGGGGGGAAGTAACCGAAGGAAAAATTAAAGGGAGGGAGCTTTTCAATGCTCCACCATGCTTTGATGAGGGGATTGGAAGGCGGGGAGGGCCGGGAGACGCGGGGGAAACCGCCGGCGGCGGAGCGCGGTTGAGATGCGAGAGGAGGTGGCGGGAGGTGGAAGGGGAAGGCCCCGACACGCGGGGCCGGGCGGTCGGTGACTACAAGAGGGTGGAGGGGAAAAGCCGGACCGGAAGAGGGAGAGCAGGCCGGGCGAGGCCGGGCCGCGACCTTGGGCCGGAAGAAGAGAGAGGAAAAGGGCCGAGTTGGAAAAGAAAGGGAGGGAGGAGAGCTTGAGGGGTTTTCTAAACTTTTTTCAATGCTCTTTTCTTTTTAAAACCCTTTCAAAACGTAAACACTTTTCCAAACCCTAAGCATTTTTTTTCAAAATTTCAAACAAACTTTAAGACTTCACACCAACACACAAAAACACCATGCATCGCAAACCATGATGCATAAACACTTATTGCTTCTAAAATTATTCCAAATGATATTTAAATATTTTAGAGCATATTTTATTTGATAATGTATTATTTCCTTAGAAAACAAAAACTAAACACCATGTTGCTTACATTATTTTAGTGATTGAAAATTAGGGTGTTACAATGGCTCAGAGACATTATCGGGGATATGAATGGTACTCCTCCTATAGTGCAAACTGAGCACGTTGATGAGCACATGGTAAGAGTGTATATCTCTTTCACTGTACCCGCTCGATATGTAGACTACGGCCAGTTGCCAGCAGGCGCACCACACCCATGGTTGCCATTGCAACAGTTGACAAAACAACACCTATTCGGTTAACCCGAGAGAGGACTGTCGTGGAGAATTGTCTACAACAGCTCCAGAATAATGTTGGGTGCTTCGTGCCGGACCTTTCCTATTTTAAATTAAGGCAACTCGAGACGGGTGAAGGAACTGTGATTGAGACTACGGAGAGGCTTTGCAGGGCTCATCAAGATGTGGTAATATACATTTATATATAAAAGAATTTCTATTCATTATTAATTAATTTGTTTTTGGTACATATATATCATCATCATCTGATTGTGTGCAGGATCACTCTAGTTCTACCTATGCTTCAATTAGCTTTCGTGTGATTCTGAATCAAGTCATGGAAAGAGTTGGGGTGGATTACTATGGCGGGGAGCCGTTTTTCACCAACAATTGGAAGTGTCAAGCAATTCTAAGTTTCTACAAGCCAGCAGAACCCGAGGCTCCATTGTTTGGTGTCTACAGTGGTGTTTGTGACACTCCTCCCCAAGCGGAGGAGAGTGCACTAGTACGCGCTCTAGCTTATTTTGAGGGAGTTCTTGGCTGGAGTATTGCAGACATTAACCATGGTCCATATCTGCAAGCGCGTGCTGCTCATCAGTAACATTATGCATGCATGGATCAGGCTTTGTATCGTACCCTATTATGTGAACTTGTATTAATTATTAGCTAGATATGTGAACCTTTATGAACTTATTATCAATTATTGTTAATTACGTACTTTATTATGAATTCTTGTGTTTGAATTCATACGCGAATTCATAAATGTGTTTGAAGCAGAGGTTCAAAAGCTAGAAGCTGACCAGCTTCAACTTGGGACCATCAGGTATTAATTAATGTCGTGCCTTGTAATAACCAATGTACGTATACGTAAGCCATTGTAGTTATATGGATCATTATATCAAAAAGACAATACGCGAATTCATAAATTTGTAAATAAAAAATAGTAATAATGAGCAAGGAAAAGAGAAAAAGCCCGTGAATGAGATGAATGACATAAATGAGCAAGGAAAAGAGAAAAGGTCCGCGAATGAGATGAATGAGAAAAATGAGCAAGGAAAATAGCATGTTGATCATTCAAAGACAATTAATTAGAATTCATAAATTTATTTAAACCAGAGATTTTTCTGAATAGGTTTACTAATATTTTCAATTTAATTTATTTTCCCCTTCAAATTGTAAAAAAATAGTAATAATTGTTTCAACTCTTCAAATAACATGTGCATAGAAAAGTAGGTACTTTTTTGTTTTAACATAATATAATTTTGCATGAAACAAATATTTTGACTAATGATTTATTTTAAATGTTGAAAGCAAAAAGGAATGACATAAATGAGCAAGGAAAGGAGAAAAAGCCCGCGAATGAGATGAATGAGATAAATGAGCAAGGAAAACATGTTGATCATTCAAAGACAATTAATTAGAATTCATAAATTTATTTAAACCAGAGATTTTTCTGAGTAGGTTTACTAATATTTTCAATTTAATTTATTTTCCCCTTCAAATTGTAAACAAAAAATAGTGATAATTGTTTCAACTCTTGAAATAACATGTGCATAGAAAAGTAGTTATTTTTTTGTTTTAACATAATATAATTTTGCATGGCACAAATATTTTGACTAATGATTTATTTTAAATGTTGAAAGCAAAAATGAATGACATAAATGAGCAAGGAAAAGAGAAAAAGCCCGCGAATGAGATGAATGAGATAAATTAGCAAGGAAAAGATCATGTTGATCATTCAAAGACAATTAATTAGAATTCATAAATTCATTTAAACCAGAGATTTTTTTGAGTAGGTTTACTAATATTTTCAATTTAATTTATTTTCCCCTTCAAATTGTAAACACAAAATAGTAATAATTGTTTCAAGTCTTGAAATAATATGTCCATAGAAAAGTAGGTATTTTTTGTTTAACATAATATAATTTTGCATGGCACAAATATTTTGACTATTGAATTTTTTAAATGTTCAAAGCAAAAAGAATGAGATAAATGAGCAAGGAAAAGAGAAATATTAATTTCCCGCGCAAAATTACCCTTTAGTCCCGGGTGGTGTTACCACCGTGAGACTAAAGGACCCCCTTTTGTCACGGGTTGTAACTCCAACCGTGACAAAAGGCTGAACCGTGACAAAAGGTGGGGGTTCTGTATAAACCCCCAGGGCACTTAACCGCTTTCCCCCAAATCGCGCCCTTCTTCCTCGACGCGCCCGTCCTCGCCGCCACCTCTTCTCGCCGCGCCACGCCGCTCCTCTCCGACGCGCCGCTCCTCCCACGACACGCGCGCGCGCGCCGTCACCTAATGCCGGCGAGCTCGGCCGCGCGCCGACGTCCGCCCTCCCCGCGCATCTCCGTCCCCGACGCGGCGGCCCTCCGCGACGCGACATCCCTCCCCCGACACGCCGCCCTCTCCGTCCCTCCTCTCCTCGGCGGCGACCCCTCCTCTCCTCGGCGGTGACCGCACGCCGGCCCTCCACCTCGGCGGCGGCCTCTGCCGGCGGTATGCCGCGCCGCCACCGCCACCGACGCCTCCGCTTGCCCGCCCCGCGGGGGGGGGGGGGGGGGGTTCTCCTTGGCGACGTCGGCCCCGTGAAATGCGGCATCGGCAAGCATTTATAATTAATTTTATTTGATTTAGTTTATGTTTTGATATTAATTAGAAATTATAATTATGTGTAAATTTATAATATGAAATTTTATTATAGGAATAGAAAGAAAATTAATTAGAAACTTGTACTCCCTCCGTCCCAAAATAAATGCAATTCTAGGACCGAGCACGCAAACCAATGTGAGGTGTAAAATGACCAAAATACCCTTTGTCTTTTATGAGAAAGATCTAGCAATTGGCTTGTCTCTTATTTTTGTGTGTATATTTGTGTACCAAAATCTAATTGTTTTGTAATATACAATTTCATAATTTTGAGTATTTGAGTTATTAATTGTTTTCTAATATATATGTAATTTTGAGTTCTTAATTGAGTATTTGAGTTCTTAATTGTTTTCTAATATATATATGTAATTTTGAGTTCTTATTTGTGTATTTGAGTTCTTGATTGTTTTCTAATATGTGTGTGTGTGAGTGATTTTGAGTTCTTAATTGTTTTCTAATATATATGTAATCTTGAGCTCTTAATTGTGTATTTGATTTCTAATATACAATTTCATTAGTTTGGTACATCTGAAATCGACGACTGTCGCGTCGTCTAGACCAAGTGACTTCCCGTCACCTCTGTCATTCTCCCACACGGCACTGTCATCAACAAGCATCATCCGTCCACAAGTTAGTAGAAATATTGTGACTTTGTTTATTGAAGAAAATTCGTAGTAAATACTTGTTCATTCTAGAAATTCATATACAAACTTGTTGGTTATTCTACAAATTCAAAGAAAATTCTTAGTAAATACTTGTTTAATATAGAAAGTTTTAGAAATTTTTGAAAATTACATAAATTCATAGAATATTCTTGTTTATTATAGAAATGCATAGAAAATGCTTGTTTATTCTAGAAAATCATATAAAAACTTGTTGATTATTCTAGAAATTCATATAAAAACTTGTTGCTTATTCTACAAATTCAAAGAAAATTCTTGTTTCATAAAGAAATTCTTAGTAAATACTTGTTTAATCTAGAAAGTTTTAGAAATTGTTGAAAATTACATAAATTCATAGAAAATTCTTGTTTATTATAGAAATTCTTAGAAAATGCTTGTTTATTCTAGAAAATCATATAAAAACTTGTTGTTTATTCTAGAAATTCATATAAAAATTTGTTGCTTATTCTACAAATTCAAAGAAAATTCTTGTTTCATAAAGAAATTCTTAGTAAATACTTGTTTAATCTAGAAAGTTTTAGAAATTGTTGAAAATTACATAAATTCATAGAAAATTCTTGTTTATTATAGAAATTTTTAGAAAATGCTTGTTTATTCTATAAAATCATATAAAAACTTGTTGTTTATTCTAGAAAATCATAGAAAAACTTGTTGCTTATTCTAGAAATTCATAAAAAAAATTTGTTTATTCCAGATGGATGACAACCATGACAATTTTATGGCCGACATTATAGCTAGTGGTACAATTGCAACCTTCACCGAGGAGGAGTGTAGTCAGGCGGACATGTACTTGAACATACCTCCGAATGAGGACACTGCTGCCCCTGTCATGGACACAACAGCTAATATTGAGGACAATTCTAGAAACAATGAGGAAGGTGTTGTGAATGAAAGTATTGAATGTTCCCAAGAGGTATATATATATCATGCATTAACTTCATAATTCTTATTTTTCTAACCTCAACTCTTAGGTACTAATTAATTAAATAACAAATCTGCAACATGTAGGCTTCAGCCTCCACATCAAAAAAGACAAAGAGAGCGCGTACACAAGTACTCACCGGCCATGTCATGTATGAGATCACAGAAGTATCAGATGATGGCCAACCATGTGCTCCAAAAAAATCAAGGACAAGTATGTGTCACAGTGTGGGGCCATTGTAAGGGATAACGTGCCCATCAGCTACAGAGAATGGAAGCGAAAAGCAGATAATCCACACGTGGTTCCAGAATCAGTGAAAAAATTGTTGTGGGATGAAATCCTAAAACACTTCACACTTCCTGAAGGTGTTGAACCAGCCAATGTGAAGCGTTGTACTCTCACGAGGATGGCAACACAATTTCAGAAGTTCAAACAGCAACTCGATAAAGATTATATCAAGAAGAATCGAACTCCAAATTGGATTGAATATCCCAAGTTAAAAGAACACTGAACGTCCTTTGTGGAATACAAGACAAGTGAAGATTTCTCCAAGGTCAGTGCACAAGCAAAGCAAAGTCGTGCTAAGAAGGAGCACGACCATCATCTTGGTCGAGGTGGATATGCATTTGCAGTTCCCAAGTGGCGGAAGATGGAAGAAGACCTTCTCGCACAAGGTGCCGTACCAGCGGTCATTGATTGGCCCGAGTGAGTGAAGAACTGGTATTATGCTCATGGAGGCACAATTAACTCCGAAGATGGTACCCTTGATTACCCACCCTCGTTACAAGAGACTGCACTTGAAATATTGAGAATACTTGAAGATGTCAGAGCAGGC
This sequence comes from Cenchrus americanus, assembly GCA_947561735.1. Taxonomy (NCBI): domain Eukaryota; kingdom Viridiplantae; phylum Streptophyta; class Magnoliopsida; order Poales; family Poaceae; genus Cenchrus; species Cenchrus americanus. The sequence continues at coordinate 144,300,127 of OX387240.1, forward strand.
AGAGTGAAGGTTTACAGAGAGATCGATGAGCTCACTATTGCGCTCAAGAATCCAGAACTTCGAGGACGGTGTAGGGGCTTCGGGGTGGTACCATGGAAATTTGGCTTCAGGGGAGACATTGCCACCTATCGAAGCCGCAGAAGAAGAAAAGAGCGTGAAGAGGAGGAACGGCGGGAAGAGTTAGAAAAATACTTAAAGAACACGAAGAAAAGTTGACGGTAGATATTGAACAGCGAGTGACCTCCGCTGTAAATGAGATGGCCCCAGCACAAGGACCGCCTCTAGTACAAGTTCCTTCTGCTCACTTTTCCAGTTGTGCTTCCGCGGCGGTTCCTGAAGAGCAAAGAGCAATAGAAGGAGTTCAAGTGGACAGCCAACGGTACCCTGTGGATGACATCTGTCGGCGCACCAGATGTGAGCTTCACAAGCCATTCGGCAACATAAAAATGAAGGTATGTCTAATTCATTCTTTTATTACCTCAATAATTGATCACATATATTACTTTGATTTTTGTGGACTTGCATTCGCAATGCTAATAATAACTAATTAAATAATTATTCTCAGGTGGCGGACGGAAGTGCTTTTGCACAGTTTCCTGGACAGACGAGCCACGACATGCCGATTCCACCTGGCTACGCCTTAGTTAGCGTAGAGAGAATATGCCAACCTGATTTTGATGAGCTAGAGATAGATATCCCAAGAGGTGACAGGGAAAAGACACTTAAGGATGCGCTACACAGTATCATATTATGGCCACAACGTTACATTGTCATAATCCCCGAGAATGATGGATCTCCGAGAGACCACCTGGAGCCGGGGCAGCCATCGTCTCCAGGGCCGTCATCAGCACTACCTGCTCGCTCACCTTCTCCGCAACAACCATACGACAATTCAGGTGTACGGAGCTCCAGCGATCACGATGATGACATCCCTCCCAATTCACCTCAGCAACCATTCGCCACAAGCTCTCGAGCGCAATCTTTCAGGTCAGTGCAACCACCAAAAAAGAAACAAAAATGATCAGCAACGAAAAAGGCAGAGGCAAAGACAGATGAAGAAACAGAAGGGTCTGGACGGAAAGAAGTCAAGGACTTCTTTGAAAAAGAGAAAGAAAGAAGAAAACAGGAAGAACTGGAGGCCAAAAAAAATTAAGGTCGTACGGAGAGACTCAAGGCTTTCATACACGATAAGGAAACAAAAAGGAGAAGGAAACCGCCGTTGAAAACAGATTATGAGCATTCGGTGGACAAGTCTTATGATAAGAAGAAACAACGAGGGTCGCTGAATAGTTACATCGAGCAAATACCTGCGTCAACGTCGGGGACCACCACCACAGACAAGAACAAGGAGATTCCTGCGTCGATGTCGGGGACCGCCGCCCTAGACAAGAACGAGGAGATTCCTGCGTCGACGTCGGGGACCGCCAGATACATCGAGCAAATACCTGCATCCACGACCCATCAGACTCACTTGTTTGTGGGCATCACTCCAGAAGTGCAAAACGCTATTGACGCCATGGGTGAAGAGCAACTGGCTCAGGTCATTAGCTTTTTTGAACAAACAAAGCTGCCTATTGGTGGTCTTATCGGCCTTGAAGACCTACCAGCGGATAAAAATCAAGAATTTAGATGGCGCTTTAAGCTAGGAAAACCTCTAGTGAAGACAGAATTGGTCAACAAACTCCCAACTAAGATGTGCAGATTTCATGACTGGTACTTGAAGAAGTCAGCTGAGGGCCTGGAGATGTTTGGTATGCTCGTGAGACCTGGAGATTTTGCCCTTCAACGAGAAGGTGGCGTTGCTCCAATTCAAGGATATCTATGAAATTTACCATCTGGACGCCCTGAATACCGATCTTATGATGGCCTGGTGTCTGTATGTGACATATTTTCATATGTTTATAAATAACTTTATTACATTTGTCGATCTACTAATTAACATTTGACTCTTCTTATGTAGCCTGCAACTTATTGAGATGGGAAGGAAGGGTTATTCAAGAATTGCTTTCATGGACCCATCAAAAGTTAACGTGGATGAGATTAAAAACCAACGAAAAACAACAATCGAGACCGTTTTTAGGCACTTAGATGAGTTTCATTACAAGAATCTTATACTACTGCCTTACAACTTCAAGTAAGTACGATTGTCATCTAATTATCATTGCTAATTCTATTTATTCAATTCTAATCTCCATGAGAATGCATACAGATTCCACTAGGTTCTACTCATAATTAGTATCGACAATAGCAACATCAATGTTTATGACTCATTGAGAAAAGACCGCTCAGAATACCAAGACCTTGAAGATGTATTCCACGAGTAATAATTCTATCTATAACATTTTCTTTAATGTAATATATATATTTAGCTTTTATACTAACATATTTTATCTTTTATTATTTTGCCTCAGAGCTTGGACCATGTTCATTGCAAAGCACCGAGGAGCATTTCAACCCAAAATTAAATGGGTGTATGATTTTCCGGTACGTATACAAATAACAACTTCAGATTGGGAATATTTAAAATGTATAACACTACAATTTCATATTTTGTTCTCCTCTCCAATTTAGTGTTTGAGACAAGAGCAAGGAAATAATTTATGCGGGTACTACATTTGTGAGTTCATACACCATCAGAGTGGCAATGCGGATGGTGATAGTGTAAGTAAAATAAACCTATTAATAATACATCATTTTTATCCTTTTTGTATATTTAATCGCTTGCTGTATTATATCAACCTATTTGCAAATTACAGAGGATTATAAAAAGGGACACACTCATTGAGAAGGATCGTCTCTTGGCAATTCAAGAAGCTCTCGTGGGATTCCTCATGGACGAGGTGGTTAATCCACAAGGAAAACATCATTATGACAGCCATCCAATTGACCGACTCACCTCCGAGGAAAGCTAAATGAGACAAGAAATTTGAACTGAATGATATTTTGAATATACTATATGGGGTTTTGATGTATATATACTAGTTTAAGAAAATACTATTTATTTTCATGTGTATAAAATATTATGTGTATATACATTTTCAAGTTTATATCTATAGATATATAGGGTTTAATCAAGGGGAGGGGGGCTTTTGTCTCTAAACTTTAGTCCCGATTGGACTTGAGAGATCTAAACCCCTCTCCAACCGGGACTAAAGCCCCCCTCCCTACCAGTGTGTTGGTACAACAATGGCTAAGCAAATTATATTATCTAAATAATAATGGGACTGTTTTTGGAGTTAGGTAATATGTACTTGTAAGAATATAAAAGCCAAAACATGTCCATAGAACAGACAAAGGAAAACTGCATGTTAACCATGGCATATTTTTTTGGGTGGAGGGGGTGGGGATAATGAAGGCGCAACATGCCTTTTCATGTTTGAAAGAGATATATGGGAGATAACAATAAGCATGGTGCTTTACTTTATCTGGTGGCCTTTGACAACTAGTAGCACTTTGGAGTATGAAATAAGGCAGAATGTAGGTGGCATGTTGGTCCAAAAACTGGTGAAACCGTAAGGGGCTCACGGTTGGAGTGGTAACAGCCAATGTTTGGGGGCTCCCACCTAGGGTTCAAATCTTGCATTGGGTGCAACACCATTTCTTGGATTGCGCTGTGGGTACTTCCCTACAGTTTTTTTCAAAAAATAAACTAGTGAAACTTGCTTTCAAAATGAACCATTGGATCGGCATGAAAGTAATTCTAAGGAAAATGATAGTATTAAAAAATATGATATTTTGTTATGATTAATCATCAAGAGCACACTACCCATTCGTTAAATAGTTTTGAATCACTAGAAACTAAAAAATTGGATTGAGGTCTCTACTTTTAGTAATTACGTACACCAAGAAGCAAATGGAGCTGAATTATTTAGCATGGCATGGCGCACCATGTCAATCTAATAGATGGCCAACTGAGTTACTGTTAAACTAGAAAGAGAACAATAATGACGGAAATTCGAGGGTGGAGCATAGCTGTGGGTCTATATGGTGCCTGTTGAAAGAAAAGTGAATGGAATGTAATGAAATGGGGGCCAAATGAATTGATTGATTGATGAGGGGGTGGACCCCTGAATATATACACAGGGAAAGGGTGTGTAGGCACCCCTTCAGGAGTGTCGCACCTCTTCGGGATGACCCTTCGACAAGGCGGTTGCGACTTCCTAATTACATCACTAATGATTCCCCTAATTACATAGTTATGCTAATTGATCACTAATAAATATTTCATAACACTCCCCCTTGATCAATTGCTTCTTGGGATCTTGATGTAATTCTTCTTCAATCATCTGTGGATATTGTCTTGTAAAACTCCTCCAAAAACCCTACGGGAAAATCTTGAGGAGAAACCAATCTGTGTGTATGCGATTAAAACTCCTTTAAAACCCAGCGCGAAAATATAAGGAGAAAATGATATGACATTTTAGATTACTGTCTCATTGATGACTTATATGAGAAAACCTTAAAAAAGGAAAACTCATAAATAAGTTAAGAGATCAATAATGTTATGATCTGAGGATCATATTTGAATAACCTTCTCTAAAACCCAATGGGAAAAATATGAGAAGGCATTCTATATCTTCTTAAAAACTCTTGTAGAGAAAAAAGAAGATATGACATAGAATATGTCTTGAAAACCACCCTTAAAACCTTAGTGGAAAAATTAGGTGATGTGCGATATGTTCTGGTATTGATATTGCCTCATTAAAACCTTTTATGAGAAACCTTGTAAGGAAAACTCATATAGGAAAAAGAGTACAATATTCATAATCAGATGATTATGTGTAAGTTATATCAAAGGAATGTCTCCCCTGATTCTTGCAAATCTTTGAGTTGTCTTATACCTATTCCAAAAACATATTTCTGGAATAATATTGTTGATAAGGACTTTGTGAATCAATCTGTAAGATTATCACTTGATTTGGTATGCAAGATTTCTATCTCACCTTTCTTTTGTAACTGATGAGCATATCTCCTCTTGAACCTTGCAAAATTTTAAGTTGTCACTTACCACTTACCATGAATACCATTCTATGATGTAGTGGTGGATATATACATTACTAAGTTCCTTTTGCAAGATATTTATTCTCTCATTTTGTAAAATGAGGATAAACATTTTGATCAATACAAGATGCATTATCATTTTATATGGAATCACATTTTATCATTCATTAAAGTCAAGCATATGAACGTGATGCTTCAGAATGATAGATAAAAGTTTTGTCGTGGTGTCCATTATAATGAGTACCATGAAAACTTTATTATTTGTATCAGTCTATGATCTAGCAATATACATGGGGATCAGTTAGCCAGCATCTTGATATCCTATTTGGTCAAGTCTCGAAATATTAATCAAGACTTTTAGTACCATTTGATATCTATGGATACCATTTTTTACTACCACCAGTATGGTGTTGTTGGAGTTGAATTATAGCAAGGTATCAACAACTGCAATATTAAGCATGTTGTAATATATATGATACACAAGCACTTTATTGGAACTAAATTCATCATCCCAGGGTCTAAATGGATATTGATCCATCTTTAGGGATTGAATGACCATAAGTGTTGATGGATATGTTTGTCCAATATTATTTGAATATTGGTACACATTATCAATCTAATATTGATAAACTGATATATATGCGCAAGTTGTAAACTTAAGCATAGTTTGGTTTTACCAAAATTTCCATCTCAAATTCCGTCATGAAATGATTGCTTGTGTGCTTATGTGTGTTAAAGATGATGATGGAAAAATCCAAGTTGGATTTATTTATGAACACAAATGCAACCATAGTGATTGGAGTAATCCTTCTGTGGAAGATACTCGCTTAGTCAGTTGTACCACAATCAACTTGACTATTTCAAGTCATGGAGTGACTTGAGTGATACATAATATATGTTGCGATTTATATTTAGATATAGAATAACTTGATGACTTGTATATCCAAATATGTGAAAGTTATTTGATCTGCCAATGATAAAGTATAGGAACATAATTTTCACATATACCACAAAGGTATGTTGCTCGGTCTTTGCGTGAAACCATTGCTACAATATCTCATTATATCACCACCTTGCTTTCATAAGGAATGCTTTTGTGAGAAGATGGTACTACTGTGGTAAATACCTCTCACTAGTGAATGAGATAAATTCTCCATAATTGCCACTTTTTTATTTGACCCAATTTGAGTGTTGATACACTCTGCCTAGGACTTTTGGTCTGGATCCAGTTTAAGGTGTATAACAATTTTGAGGAGTATTTGTCGACATTTTGTAGACTTTGTATGATTGATTCAATAGAACCAATATATCATGTGAAATATTAACTCTTTATAACTCTTATCTCATTTCCCAAGATGATAGAGTTTGGATGTTCCAATGATGCCTTAGTGCCTAAATTTATGTGCACATGTACTGGGCTTTGGAATGTTAAATATTCACAGTCTAACAACATGCTTGATGTTGATTTGCATTTACTATTTTAGAGGATATCTCCCCTTGTTTCTGCGGATGCTTATTAATAAGCTTCATCCCTAGTGACCATACTTCTCCCCCTCTTATTTTGATTTGGGAATTGAGTGATCTTGTTAGACTTCCACTCTTTTCTGATACATTAAATTGTAGGGATTGAATAAGATGACACTTTTGATAAGTAAAAGCATTTGGCAGAATATTTGTAATATGCTACAAATATATAAAGTGTTCTGAACTGATAGTTCAAATATTCTTTTGTATGTACGTGAATGTGAGGATTGAATGTGATTGGTAACATTCATTTGTATTTCTGGCATTCTATATGTGGTATTAATCTCCCCCAAATGCCTGGAATTATCCTCAAGGTGTGATCAACACACAAGCTTTTTATGTAAATCCCCATAGACACCAAAGGTATTATATGAATGACGGATAATACCTTTTATGTAGGTCCTTAATGCCCATGATGTATGTTGTGAGGTGGTGATATCAGTATGTGCAAGACATAACCGACACGCAGATGGGAAATATTTGGCTGTGGCCAAGCTTTCACGTACTAACTGCAACGGAGGGAGCCGTGTGATTGCAGCTTGATGAATGTAAAATATGTGGTGTGTAAATCCACATATTACCAACTTGATGTTGATATATTGAATTCTATTTTGGTGGTCATACAAATAAGTTACCTCAATAAGAGATTCAATTAAGCCATAATTGATATGGACAAGTGATATAGTTCTCAAAACCAAATATTCCATATGAATGGATGTGATCCTGCGTCTTGCTCAAAGTTGAAAACTAGAACAATTAATTTGGTAATTTTCTATGCCGTATGATCAGTAAGGGACACAAATGGAACTATTCATAAATAACTTTAGGAGCACTTGATAGTGCTTAGATAATCCATAAATGGCTGCATAGGCCAACTTTGTAACACCCCAGAATAGGACCAACATTCTGGAGCATTACCACACCACAACAAGCTATTACAGGCACACACATACGGAAAGAATCAACAAAGAGATAAATTAATAGAACATGCGGAAGCAAATTAAATCATCTAGATAACCATCTCAAAACAGGTCCAAAGACATTATAGGCTAAGCAAGGACTTCCCAACTAAACATTTTTATTACAACACATGTGTCCAAAATATATATATAAAGAAGGTGTGTGCACACGTGCTGCTACTCCCATCCACCATCGCACTCCAAAACTCAAGGACCTGCGGGGAGAAAAAACGTATGAGGTTTATGGAAACCTCAGCAAGCAAACCGCTTCAACCATGTCATTCAAATCACAATAAAAATAAGCAACTATTTAAGAGTCACTATAATAAAAGATGCACCACATAACTTCAAGTAGTAAGTTAAAATAAATACTCCACAACAATGCTTTATGATGAATTTCAAATGGTGCAATGCAATGCATGTCTTCACTTCTACCCACACATCCCGAAGGAAGGATATGAGGGCTGCAACCACATTGCTATATCTCAACGCGCGTTCTTGTACCTGGGTACTTACCGCACCAATCCGGCTACGGTTTCCTTCATATGCATAAAAACATGAGAATGCAAATGCAAGATTGCAATGCATGAACTTCATATGCTTCATAATTCTTAACTTCAATTCAAAGGTAAAGCCACACCTGGATCAAAATTCTCCGATATAAAGGTAAAATCAAATTTATCTTGCTGGTGTGAGGTACTGAAATTAAATGGAGGCAATTCAAACAACAAAGTCAAAGCATGTAGACCATCGCTACGTTTACTTGCCTTCACCGAAGATCAAGAACGTGAACTAAGAACGATCCGAAGGCGCACCACCTGTCCACAAACATATCTTAGCACCAACACATACACACAAGCATAAAGAATTTAAATCACAACGCTCCTACGTCCGAACCCGACATTCTCACAAAAAGACACACAAGTCTAGACATGACAACAGCGATAAGTCTTCTCTTTTTTGTATCTTTTAATTCTGATGGCTAAAAATTCCAATCTTGTGCCAAAACAAAGAAAACTTCAGTAGACACAACTTTCTAGTGATCCATCAAGAGGGGAAAAATCATGAACAAAGACTAATCTTGAGATGAATCTCATACTGAAAATCTGGCAATCTCTGCGGAACAGTCCTAGAAAAATGGGCATATCTTGAGCTCCAAAATTCATATGAATATGTACTTAACCAATATGGAAAGGTTATGAAATTCTCTTAAACTTCTTTAGTCATACCAAGATCCAGTTCTGTCGTTTGGGTTGCCTAAAATTTATGTGAACAGATACTGCTCAGAATTACGATGCTGAAAAACTGACAGAAAGAAATATTGATATCTCTCGGATCTTAAATCCGATTGTAGTTTTCTTTACGGCTATGGAAACCCCTAAAAATTTCCTACAACTCATATATAAATTTGTTATTTTTTTTGTGTAACACCCTAAAATTCCATCACCAAATTAATATGAGCAACCAGGTGTTTTAGATTTTATTTTCTAAGGATTAATAAATTATCAAATAAATTTGGCCTTTAAAATATTTAAATATCATTTTAATAATTTAGAAGCAATAAGTGCTTGCGCATCATAATTTGAATGCATGGTGTTTTTGTTTGTTGGTGTGAAGCTTTGAAAAGTTTTAAAGTTTGAAAAGTTAAAAAAATGTTTGAATTTAAAGTTTGAAAAGGTTTCAAAGAAAGGTTTTAACAAAAAAAACAACAAAACCCTCAACCTTTCCCTCTCTTCTTTCCCCGTTTCCAGCCCAGCTCTCCCTCCTTTTTTTCCCAGCCCAAGGACAGCACCAGGCCGCCGGCCTACTTCGCTCGGCCCGTTTCCTTCCCCCGCAGCCCAACCCCTCTCCATCCGGCCCATCTCGCGGCACCGGCCCATCTTCTTTTCCCCCCTCTCTCTCTCCCACCGCCACACGGGCCCCACCTACCAGTTTCACCCCCAACCTCCAGCTGCTTCCCCTGCCTGAGTCAACAGCGCCACCCGCCGGCTAAATCCCCGCCTCCACTACCTTTTCCCTCCTTCACTCCTTGCTTTTAAGATTCAATAAAACCCCGGCCGTTTCCTCCTCTTCAAATCCCCTTCGGTTTCCCCTAAACAAGCGCCCCTTTGAATTCGAATCCAATCCGCCGGAGCCATGGCCATCTTTGGCAACCTCCGCCTCGGCCGCCGCTTTCCCCTCCCTTCCCCTCTCTATAAAATCAGAGCTCGAGCCCTGCACCTCCTTTTCTGCATCCGCTTGAACCCCGCATCCCTCCACCCTCGCGCGCGCCGCCGCCCAAAGAATTTCCGGCTGCCGGCCATTGTTGGCCGCCGAGCCATCCCGCCGTCGGTGGAGTACTCGTAACTCTCTCTCCCTTCTTATCCTTCACGTGCAAAGCTCACTCGAGCTCTAACTCGTGTCCCAGGACCGTCCTTCCCCATCGCCGGATCAAGCCGCACCAGAGATCCGCCGCCACCTATCACACCCAGTTTTAAAGGCAAAACCGAATGCATTGATCACGTGTGCGCCAGGATCAAGTTACACACACGCTTAGACATTATGAATACCAAAATCAGTGCCACACGAATTTAGAGTTATTACAAACCATAGTTTTAAACGAATCTTAAACAAACGAGTTCTCGCAGCGGACAAAAATGCCTCCACGAGCGTGATCGAAGACTACGCACACCTAGAACTCCTGGAAATCTCCTGGAATTTCTTCAAAGTTCTCCCAGTCTGAGCAGCGAATCCGGGTATTGTAGATGCACGAGAATAAACAAGCGTGAGCACATATCGTACTCGGCAAGGAAAAACAACATAACGTGCAAGGCCATATGGTGGATGGCTAAGGTTCAAGCACTTCAAAGATTTTAGTTGGTCAAGTTTTATTAGCAACTCCGATTACTAAAGAGTGTAAGTTCATACCAACCCAATTAATAAGATATAAGCATCATAAATAAAGAATAAAACAACAATTTAACCATCAAAGTTCCATAATTTAATCATGTGAGTGTCCAAGCCGCTCTTGACCGTGAGCACGGCTAATCGATTAGTTTAACACTCTACGGAGGTTGTACATCTTTACCCACAAGCGGCGTAAAAGCTCCGAAGAACTTTGGACCCAACCATACGGTGTTTGCAAGACACCATATCACACTTCAGAGGTGTGATTGCATAGGGACGCTACATGGCCTTTACAAAGGTTCCCTAGCAAGTTATGACCCACAAGGTCCGGATCGGTTAGCAAGGTATAAAGTCCCCTAGCAGGTCGATACCCCACCATAAAAGAATAACTCACCCAACCCCTCGCTAGAGCGAGTCCATACCCCACGCACCGCCGATCCCTTGTCCTTATCGAGTAAGACCATCCCGAGCTAAAGTTCCTAATTATTCACCAGGACCATTGCCCATTAGTTCTTGTGGTTGTACTGTTTTCCTGGGTGGTTCTCCATGTTCCGATTACATATTAAAGGTAGTCTTGCAAAGTAAAAGATCATAAACGGAACATAGAATAACAAAAAGGTAACCAAGTAGATTAACACCAATTCCCATTTGAGCATACTAAGCAATAACTACCATAAGATTAATTTAATTCCCGGTATCAAGGTAAAGGTAGTAAAAAGCTAGGCATGATCCTTAATAGGTTCCCATCAAAATTAATGCAAGCAAAAAGGTAAAAGCGGTGAACTTAGATGCATGTTATGTAGGACAAACGGGTATGCATCAAGGAATACTTGCCTTCAACAAAGCCTTGCTGCTCAAACTCTTGCACGACTTGATCTTCAAATCCCTCGAACGAATCGCTCTCTACGGTCCACAATCATCACATACAAGCATACAATAGGAAGAAATTGGAAACAGTCACCAAACAGATCAAACAGATCTAAATAGTAGCATAAAACTAATCTACGCTTCGAGACGAACGTGTGGACATAAAGAACGCTAAAATCGGAGCTAAAACGACTAAATTATGACTTAGGGAAGGTGTAGGGACCAATGCGTGAAGATTTGAAAAGGTTTCGGGCTAAAATAAAGAAAAAGGACTAAAGCGTAAGAAAACTTCTAAGGTGGAAGGGTATTTTTGTAAATATAGGAAACTCAGGGGCTTTTCTGCAAAATTGCCAGGGCTGACGGTGGGTTTGACCTGGTTGACCGGGTCGGGTTGATTTAGATCCATTGGATCTGGATCTAAGGGCTGAGGCTGTTTGCGGCGGCGCGGCTTAGATCGATCCGTTGGATCTCGATCCGGCGGCCGAGGACACGCGCAAGTGACGGGCGGCGGGGGAACACAAGCCGGCGGCGGCGAGCGGCGGCGAACTCGCCGGCGGGGACCCCGATCTAGGGTTCCGGCCACGGTTTGAGGCGCGAGATGACACCTACGCGATGTGCGCGAAGTGGCGAACCGATCTAGGGCGGCGGCTCGGCGGCGCGGGCGGTCGACGCGGCGACGCGGGGGCGCGGACTCCGGCGAGGTCGCAAGGGTGACGGGGGTGCATGGGGACGACGACGTGTAGCACGGGCGCGGCGCTCACCTCCTTGCGCGGCTCGGAGCGATTCCCCGGCGGCGGAAGGACGACGGCGGCGGGATTCGACGGCGGCGGCGACGATGAGCTCGAGCTAGGGTTCGGCGGAGAGCGCGGCGCAAGAGGCGGCGGGCGGCGGCGTCTCGGTAGGCGGTCCGGGGGCGGCGGCCGGCTTATAAGGGCACGGGGCGGCCCCTTGGCGTGCGCGCCACGCACGGGAAGGCGTGCCGGCGGACTCGGGCGGCGGCGGCGCGGGCGAGTCTGGTCGGGGACGAGCGTGGGGGGAGGGGATGACGTGTGGGCCTAGGCGGTCGGCGACCCGGGGCACGGGAGGCGAGAAGCGGCCGGTGGGTCGGCGGCGGCTTGGGCCGGAAGGCCGGCCGGGGCGGGCGGCCGCCGGCCGCGGGGTTGGCCGCGCTAGGAGGGCCGCGCGGCCGCGCGGCCGCCGGCGAGGCCGGGCCTAGCGGCGGCGGGGGCGCTGTCGTTGCCGCCGGGTCGGGCTAGTAGGGGGAAAGGGTTAAGGGAAATAGGGTTTAGGTTTTGGGATTTTAGGGATTTAGGAAAAAGGCTTCAAACAAATAGAATTCAAATTTGAATTTGAACTCCAGCAACCAAAAATAATGCACCAGCATGAATGCCACAAATAATTCCTATAATTCATTAACTTTATTTTAGAAAAGGTTTTAAATGCCTAAAATTAAATGAAACAACCTTATATTCCTTGGGCAAATAAATGGTTGCTAGCAAATTTTTAATAAAGCCACATTTTTAATAAAATTAGGGTGTTACAAATCCTACCCCCCTTAAGAAGAATCTCGTCCTCGAGATTCGGACAGATTGGGAAAAAGATCTGGAAATTTCGCTTTCGGCCCTCATCCTCTCTTTCCCGGAGTTGCCTCATCCTCTGCATGATTACTCCATTGTACTTTGCACATCTTAATCACACTATTCCTGGTGACCCTTGTCATTGTTTCCAATATCCGAATGGGGTGTTCAACAATAGTGAGATCCTCTTTAACGTTTAGATCATCCAAGGGTAACGGCTCCTTGTCATGAGGACCAAAACCCTTCTTTAACTGAGAAATATGGAACACATCATGCACATCAGCTAGCTGGACTGGCAACTTCAATCTGTAAGCCACTTCTCCCACTCTCTCAAGGATCTTGAAAGGTCCAATAAACCGAGGTGACAACTTTCCTTTAACTCTGAATCGACGCAAACCTCTGATGGGTGACACCTTTAGGTACACATAGTCGCCTTCCTGAAAGACCACATCCCTTCGTTTGCCATCTGCATAACTTTTCGTCTGGGACCGAGCAATCCTCAAATTTTCTCCGATGATCCGAACTTGTTTCTCCGCTTCTCCGATGATATCCGCCCCAAATAATCGCCTTTCGCTTTGTCTCACTCCAATATAACGGAGTTCTACACTTCCTTCCATATAGGGCCTCAAAGGGTGACATTTTGAGAGGCGGCTTGGTAGCCGTTGTTATAAGAGAATTCAGCATATGGCAAGCTCTTATCCCAACTACAACCATGCTTAAGCGCACGGGCTCTCAGCATGTCTTCTAGGATCCGATTGGTTCTCTCCGTCCGTCCATCCGTCCGTGGATGATAAGCCGAGCTGAAATTTAGCTTAGTATCCAGAGATTCATGCAACTTCCCCCAAAAACGAGAAGTAACCGAGTACCTGCGTTCGACACGATCTTCTTTGGTACCCCATGTAAACACACAATCCTGGACATATATAGTTCGCCAACTTAGCTCCCGTATAAGTAGTCTTTACCGGATGAAGTGAGCTACCTTAGTCAAACGATCCATGATAACCCAAATCGAATCATAACCATCTCGGGTTCGGGGTAAACCCACTATGAAGTCCATTCGATCTCTTCCCACTTCCACTCGGACACCTTCAATGGTTGAAGCAACCCGGCGGGCCTCCGATGTTCGGCCTTAACCGGTGGCAAGTGTCACACAAAGCCACATGTGCGGCCACATCTCTCTTCATACCGTACCACCAATACCTCTGTTTGAGATCCTGGTACATCTTAGTACCGCCGGATGGATAGAATAAGCCGAGTCGTGAGCTTCTCTCAAGATCGTCTCTCCGAGATCTCCGTCTCCGGTACACACAACCGGTTCTTAAACCACACGGTTCCTTGCTCATCTTTTGTGAAATCTGGGGCTTCTCCCTGTTGCATACTCTCTTTAATCTTTTGTATTCCAGCATCCTCTAACTGCCACTTACGTATCTCTTGCTCCAGAGTGGACTGCACTTCCAAAGTCACTCCTTCTGCATGCGCAACCACTTTAAAGTTGAGCCTTTCAAACTCTTTTACCAACTCGTCAGGAAACTGAATGGTCATAGCCATATTAGTGTGGCCTTTCCGACTCAAAGCATCAGCAACCAGATTCGCTTTTCCCGGATGGTAATGGATCTCTAGATCATAGTCCTTGATCAACTCTAACCAACGACGCTGTCTTAGATTAAGATCCTTCTGAGTGAAGATATACTTCAGACTCTTGTGATCAGTATAGATCTGACACTTAGTTCCCATAATGTAGTGTCTCCAAATCTTCAATGCATGAACCACCGTCGCTAACTCCGGATCATGCGTAGGATAGTTCAACTCATGCTTCCTCAACTGACGAGATGCATAGGCTATAACATGACCTTCTTGCATCAACACACATCCTAGACCTTGTCGAGATGCATCACAATATATGTCAAAGCTCTTTCGTAGATCGGGCATTACTAGAACAGTGCTTGTGGTTAACCGCTTCTTTAACTCTTCAAACCGGACCGACATGCACCGGTCCATTTGAACTCCCCGTCCTTCTCTAGCAATGTAGTGAGAGGCTTCACAATCCTGGAGAATCCTTCAATAAACCGACGATAGTAACCAAGCAAGTCCAAGGAAACTCCGGATCTCGACAACCGTACGAGGGGCTTCCCACTTCAATACATCACTAACCTTGCTCGGGATCCACCGCAATACCTCCGTTGGTGATGATATGACCTAGAAAAGACACTTCCTTGAGCCAGAACTCACACTTGCTGAACTTCGCATATAACTCATGCTCTCTCAGCTTCTGCAACACAAGCCTCAAATGTTCCTCATGGTCCTCCTCATTCTTGGAGTAGATCAAAATGTCATCAATGAATACCACAACGAACTTGTCCAGATACTCCATAAAAATCTTGTTCATCAAGTACATAAAGTACGCGGGTGCATTGTTTAACCCAAAGGACATAACTGTGTATTCATAAAGTCCGTACCTGGTAGTAAAAGCTGTCTTAGGAATATCTGAAGGCCTAATCCTCAACTGATGATAACCGGATCGCGAGATCGATCTTAGAAAACACTTTAGCTCCTCTCATCGATCAAACAAATCTTCAATATGTGGCGAGAGGATACTTGTTCTTGATGGTAACATCATTAAGAGACCGTAATCAACACACATCCTTTGCGTGCCATCTTTCTTACCCACAAAGATAACGGGTGCTCCCCAAGGTGATGAACTAGCACGAATGAACCCTTTACCCAATAATTCTTTAATCCGAGCTTTAAGTTCTTGTAATCGATCACTAGACATTCTATATGGGCGCTTAGAGATAGGGGCGTACCGGGTAAAAGATCAATAACGAACTCAACATCTCGGTCGGGGGGCATACACGGCAACTCCTCGGGAAACACATCGGGATAATCGCACACTACTCGTATGTCTTCCAAGGTCGCTCCGTCAAGCTTATTCACGGCACCGGCATTTGATGGTGCGGGATCTGCCGCAAACTCAAATCTTTCACCATTTGGACTTGTAAGTAAGATTGACCTCTTAGCACACCGAATCACCGCATCATACGCGGTCAACCATCCCATTCCCAATATCACATCGATCCCCTTTGAATCCAAGATTATAAGATTGGCCCGGAAATCTCTCGCCCACAATCTTGAGATGGACGTTATCACATTTATAGATAGCTTTCAATTCCCCCCAGGTGAGGTAACTAACATGTGGCGAGACATGGGACTGATAGGTAGATTATGTTGAGCTACGAACTGGGATGTAATAAAAGAATGGGATGCTCCAGAATCAAACAAAACTGAGGCGGGAGTAGAGTTGACTAGAAACATACCGAGCACTACTCTGGGGTTCTCCTGGGCGACTTCAGCATCAACGTGCATCGCCTTGCCTCGTGCATAGCTCTGTTGTCCTTTGTTAGTCTGCGGGGTTTGGCTTCCGCTCCTTGTCCGCGCTTCGGTTCCGCACGGGGGTATGTGGAGGGTTCCTCTTTGGGCAAGCGTTGGCATAGTGACCAAGCTCTCCGCACTTGAAGCAAGTAGTGGTGGCGAGGATTGGGCGGTGCCACGGTCCTTACGGGGTGTGCCAATTGGGGCTCTCTCGCCGACTCGCCGGGAAGCCGGGCGGGGAGTCCGAGGAACGGGACGCCGAAACCGCCGAGCGGACTCGCCGGAACCGCCGAGCGGGACGCCGGGACCGCTGCCGCCCAAAGTTTCCACCCGGTCCCCCAAAGCGGAATGGGGTGTTCGGCGGTGGGTTAAAGCGCGGGCGAGACGCACTCCCAAGCGCCCGAAGCCGGCGGCCTTCCTCTTCGCTCTCCGAGCTCCTTGCGCTTGTGCTCCAAGCGGATGGCGGCATCAACTAGCCGGCGAAAGTTAGGAAAGGATAGGACATCGTTCGGTACCGCGGCGAACCAGCCAACCCATCCAGGAACAGCTCCTGCTTCTTCCTATCTTCAGCAACCTCCTCAACTGCATAGCGAGACAACTCCGTGAACTTGTCTCTATACTCAGTCACTGACATTCCTCCCTGCTTTAGAGAAAGGAACTCCTTCTTTTTGATCTTCATAACTCCAGAGGGTATGTGATGGCTCCTGAAGTTGGTGGTAAACTCCTGCCAAGTGATAGTGTCTGGGGCGGCATGAGCGGCAGAGTACGCATCCCACCAAGCGGCTGCAGAGCCTTGAAGTCGTCTGCAAAGCATATAGGACCTTCTCTCTATCGTCACACCGACGGGTAGTGAGCATCTTCGTATTGTCTTTAGCCAATCTTCAGCTTCTAGTGGATCGGCGGCGTGAGTAAACACGGGAGGGTGATGACTCATAAACTCCGGTGCTTGTTGCGAGGCGCGGGTGGCGGCACCGGTGGATTGTTGACCGAGCTTGCAAGTTTGTCACGGTGGTGGTCAAGTTCGGGAGGAGCCGGGTCCGTGCCTCCAGGAAATGCTGCAAAGCGGGATCCATTTGTACCGGGCCGGGGTGCTCTTCTGCTGGTTGATCAACACCTGATCCTGACCTGGTGTTCACCATCTGAGTGTTAGGGACATTATTTTAGATGATTGCACCAAGGGTTAAACTCAGGAAGATAAGATAGCAATGATATTCAGATAAGATAGATTCTGTTGACTCCAAACAATCAGGCATAGCTCTCAATGCGGGTAACCAAAAATTATGGATTTTGTACTGATAAAAGGTAATGAAATTACGAAACTACTCCAACTGGAATCACCTCAATCGGAGTTGTGTAGCTCTGGTTATAAAATAAACAAGTCAGGTAGGTCGGCAGTGTTTAACAGATTCGTGAGGCTGTACTGTTTCGGTTATAACTCTCTGGTTATCCATCCAAATATTCTGAATTTTTCACAGAAAATCAGTCACAAAATTCTTGAACTTTTCCAATTGGTTTTACTGCAATCGGAGTTCTGTAGCCCGAGATAAAATTAAAATAGTGCTGCTGACTCAGAAAACTGTGCGGGCAGATTTAGGGATCTCGAATTTGCATTAAGGAAAAACTTAAAGGGACAAAAAGATTATGATAGATAACTGATTGAGACTGAAAGATAACCCCCACAAACTTACTACTAAACCAATGTCGTTGTGGTCATCACTCCACAACACATTGCACTCAACCAAAAATCCAACTCATACATTAAGCACAAAATCAAGCATTCAACCACACCTCTAAACTAAACACACTTTACCGATCGTCTACTAGCGATTACAAAGAAATCCTATCCCTTAATCTTAATCCTAAGGACTATCTTCCGCCATGGCATCTGTGCGGGCGTCAGGGGAGTCGTAGTGTGGCCTCTTAGGTGACGGGGAGGTACATCCTTCTGTGGCTTCATGGGCTTCGGTCGCTCCCCGTTCGAAGTGCAGCTTCTAAGGCACGCCTTTGCGTCTCCGGAGTGAAAATCTGCTGCCGTGCGCATATAGTGTGTTGTTGGCGTCATCCAATGCGGTGTTCACAGCTGCAAGTAGACTACGGACGTTGTTGAGCGTTCCTTCATAGGCGGTCTTTGCCGGGGCGATGTAAGTCTTGGCTTCCCCACTTGCTCGAAGGGTGTGTAACGGCGGTGGGTATCCTCCAACTCGTCACGCTCCTTGTGAGAGAGCACATAGAGCGCCCTCCGAGCCGACTCTCGCTATCCCGGCATCCATGGTAGTCCTGTGAGCCACGTCATGATGCTTGGACACCTCCTTCACTCCACGGCATGGAATGTACTCCTCCAAGATGGCAGCAACCTCCCAATGGGGCTCGAACCACGGATGAGTCCACAGCTCACAATGGTAGACAGGGGCTTTATCATAGCCTAGGCGAAGTACCATCGCTCTCAGGTGGTCTGCCATGGGAATGCCTACTCCATCAGCTCTGTAGTGGTACACTTCCCAGATCGCTTCCTCAGCTTCCTCCTCTTGCTCTTGTTCTTCTTCCTCCATCTCTTGATCAAGGTGATCCTCATCTTCTTCTGGCGCTTGCTCCTCTAGGTTCGGTTGTTCAGCTAGCTCATCCTCCTCTGGAATCATCTCCTCCGGATCTTCCTCATCATCAGGCACCATGATAAGATTAGGGAAAACCACAGGTGCAGGCTCCATCTCAATCTCCTCATCTGTATCTCCATCATGCAATTCATGGTACTGTTCCTGTGGAGCATACTGATGGACTCGCCCACCGAGATGTCTTCAAGCTACGAACCATCTGTAGTGTAGTGCAGAATGAGAAAGATGGTAAGGCAAAAGGACGAGAGCTAGAGCAAGCACAAGGTAAAGAATGCGAAATGACTCAAGAGTGAAGCAAAAAGGCAAGAGTAAGGTTAATAAGAATAAAGCAAGCATGTAAGAGAAAGCTTCTATGAGTATAAAATCCTTAATACGACCATTTCTATCTAGGCTAGCGTTCCTACGTCAACACGGCTACGGTACCACCGTGTCACACCCGATTTTAAAGGAAAAACCGAATGCATTGATCACGTGTGCGCCAGGATCAAGTTACACACACGCTTAGACATTATGAATACCAAAATCAGTGCCACACGAATTTAGAGTTATTACAAACCATAGTTTTAAACGAATCTTAAACAAACGAGTTCTCGCAGCGGACAAAAATGCCTCCACAGGCAGCTGACTGAAGACTACGCACACCTAGAACTCCTGGAAATCTCCTGGAATTTCTTCAAAGTTCTCCCAGTCTGAGCAGCGAATCCGGGTATTGTAGATGCACGAGAATAAACAAGTGTGAGCACATATCGTACTCAGCAAGGAAAAACAACATAACGTGCAAGGCCATATGGTGGATGGCTAAGGTTCAAGCACTTCAGCATTTTAGTTGGTCAAGTTTTATTAGCAACCTGATTACTAAAGAGTGTAAGTTCATACCAACCCAATTAATAAGATATAAGCATCATAAATAAAGAATAAAACAACAATTTAAACATCAAAGTTCCATAATTTAATCATGTGAGTGTCCAGGCCGCTCTTGACCGTGAGCACGGCTAATCGATTAGTTTAACACTGCGAGAGGTTGTACATCTTTACCCACAAGCGGCGTAAAAGCTCCGAAGAACTTTGGACCCAACCATGCGGTGTTTGCAAGACACCATATCACACTTCCGAGGTGTGATTGCATAGGGACGCTACATGGCCTTTACAAAGGTTCCCTAGCAAGTTATGACCCACAAGGTCCGGATCAGTTAGCAAGGTATAAAGTCCCCTAGCAGGTCGATACCCCACCATAAAAGAATAACTCACCCAACCCCCTGCTAGAGCGAGTCCATACCCCACAGTACCGCCGATCCCTTGTCCTTATCAGGTAAGACCATCCCGAGCTAAAATTCCTAATTATTCAGCCAGGACCATTGCCCATTAGTTCTTGTGGTTGTACTGTTTTCCTGGGTGGTTCTCCATGTTCCAATTACATATTAAAGGTGGTCTTGCAAAGTAATAGATCATAAACGGAACATAGAATAACAAAAAGGTAACCAAGTAGATTAACACCAATTCCCATTTGAGCATACTAAGCAATAACTACCATAAGATTAATTTAATTCCCGATATCAAGGTTAAGGTAGTAAAAAGCTAGGCATGATCCTTAATAGGTTCCCATCAAAATTAATGCAAGCGAAAAGGTAAAAGCAGTGAATTTAGATGGATGTTATGTAGGACAAGCGGGCATGCATCAAGGAATACTTGCCTTCAACAAAGCCTTGCTGCTCAAACTCTTGCACGACTTGATCTTCAAATCCCTCGAACGAATCGCTCTCTACGGTCCACAATCATCACATACAAGCATACAATAGGAATAAATAAGAAACAGTCACCAAACAGATCAAACAGATCTAAACAGTAGCATAAAACTAATCTACGCTTCGAGACGAACGCGTGGACATAAAGAACGCTAAAATCGGAGCTAAAACGACTAAGTTATGGCTTCGGGAAGGTATAGGGACCAATCTGTGAAGATTTGAAAAGGTTTCGGGCTAAAATAAAGAAAAAGGACTAAACTGTAAAAAAACTTCTAAGGTGGAAGGGTATTTTTGTAAATATAGGAAACTCAGGGGCTTTTCTGCAAAATTGCCAGGGCTGACGGTGGGTTTGACCTGGTTGACCGGGTCGGGTTGATTTAGATCCATTGGATCTGGATCTAAGGGCTGAGGCTGTTTGCGGCGGCGCGGCTTAGATCGATCCGTTGGATCTCGATCCGCGGCCGAGGACACGCGCAAGCGACGGGCGGCGGGGGAACACAAGCCGGCGGTGGCGAGCGGCGGCGGGCGGCGGCGAACTCGCCGGCGGGGACCCGATCTAGGGTTTCCGGCCACGGTTTGAGGCGCGGATGACACCTACGCGATGTGCGCGAAGCGGCGAACCGATCTAGGGCGGCGGCTCGGGCGGAGACGCGGCGGCGCGGGCGGTCGACGCGGCGGCGCGGGGCGCGGACTCCGGCGAGGTCGCAAGGGTGACGGGGGTGCATGGGGACGATGACGTGTAGCACGGCGCGCGCGCTCACCTCCTTGCGCGGCTCGGAGCGATTCCCCGGCGGCGGAAGGACGACGGCGGCGGGATTCGACGGCGGCGGCGACGACGAGCTCGAGCTAGGGTTCCGGCGAGCGCGGCGCAAGAGGCGGCGGGCGGCGGCGTCTCGGGTAGGCGGTCCGGGGGGCGGCGGCCGCGCTTATAAGGGCGCGGGGCGGCCCCTTGGCGTGCGCGCCACGCACGGGAAGGCGTGCCCGAGCCGGACTCGGGCGGCGGCGGCGGCGCGCGGCGAGTCCGGTCGGGGACGAGCGCGGGGGAGAGGATGACGTGTGGGCCCGGGCGGTCGGCGACCTAGGGGCGGGGAGGCGGGAAGCGGCCGGTGGGCGGCGGCGGCTTGGGCCGGAAGGCCGGGCGGGGGGGCGGGCGGCCGCCGGCCGCGGGGTTGGCCGCGCTAGGAGGGCTGCGTGGCCGCGCGGCCGGCCGGCGAGCCGGGCCTAGCGGCCGGGCGGCCGCCGCCGTTGTTCGCCGGGCCGGGCTAGTAGGGGGAAAGGGTTAAGGGAAATAGGGTTTAGGTTTTGGGATTTTAGGGATTTAGGAAAAAGGCTTCAAACAAATAGAATTCAAATTTGAATTTGAACTCCAAAGAACCAAAAATAATGCACCAGCATGAATGCCACAAATAATTCCTATAATTCATTAACTTTATTTTAGAAAAGGTTTTAAATGCCTAAAATTAAATGAAACAACCTTATATTCCTTGGGCAAATAAATGGTTGCTAGCAAATTTTTAATAAAGCCACATTTTTAGTAAAATTAGGGTGTTACACCGCCCGAGCTAGGATCGCCAGCATCGATCTTCGCCTCCACTACCTCACCGTCCCCGTTCTCTCCACCCTGAGCATCACAGCGAGGTGAGGAACGACTTCCTTCTTCTCTTTCTTGCAACCGAGGCGCTCTGCACCGTAGCCATCACCCGCCTTGTGCGCCGTCCGCCACGGCTGCCGTGGTGCCACCACCGTTGCCCGAGCCACCTTTTCAAGCCCTTGGTAGGCTTCGTAGTCTTCTTAGCTTCGCGTAGGACCAAGTCCCATCGAGTTTGGTGCTCGGATGGCCGATCTGGCCATCGCCGGCGAGCCTCGGCCGGCGCGCGCCGCCGGGCGCCACCGCGGGCCGGCCGCCTCCCCGTTGGCCTCGCCCGCATGCGACCAGGGCCGTCCGATCGGCGCGGACGATCCAGATCAAAAGGGGGCGTACCCCTTTGATCCGGTTCACGGTGGACCGGTGAACCCAGTCCACGGGCGACGGTCCACGGCCCGCGTCAGCATGGCATGAGCATCGCGTCATCCCGGTCACTCACAGTCCGCCACGTGGCGCTCCATCAGCTGCTCCGCCGGCTGCCCTTGCAGTTTTTGCAAAAAGGCCCCTGTCCTTCTCTTTTTCACAACCATGCCCTTCCACCTATAAGAAACCTTTCATTTAGGTCCCGGTTTTTATGATCTAGCCCCTGTTTTCCTTAGATTCTTCCACCAGAGATCCTTTTCACTCTTTTCACACATAAACCCCTCTGTTTGAGTACGAAATTATGTTTTAGCCCCTGATTTCTTGCAGTTAAGCCCCTAGAAGTCCTGTTCCTTCACAGAAAAGCCCCTGAACCTTGTTTTAGCCATATCTTTTCCGTCCTAGCTCCGTTTTAAGCGTCCTTGGTGTCCACGCGACCGTCTTTTCAAGCTCGTCAGTTTTGGAACCTTTTTTTGGCCGTATCTTGTGTGTTTTAGCTCTGTTTCCACCGTTTCAAGTTGTGTTAGGCTCATATCAACTAAAACTACGTGATAGGACCAATGTTGTACATGTTCCTTGTTTTATAATTTATTTAAATGTTAAATATGATTAAATCTTATTATGCATGCTTTTCTAATTAAAATCTAGTTAGAGTTCAACACGTGTTTTCATAAGAAAGTTAATATGCTTAATACTAGTTAAATATTTCTTATAATTAAAAGCTAATTAGATGTGTACCTTGGTTTTCATAATCAAACTTAAATTGAGTAATATTTATGCAATTTGCTTCTTAAATAAAAGCAATATAGGTTTGTCTCGAGTTTTCTTAATTAAATTGTTAATTTGATTAAAATGAATATAAATGTGTTTTTAAGTTGTAATATGATTTGTTTAACTCGGAATATAAAGATAAACGCCTAGATGCTTTTACATGCTTCTTTTAAATTAAATGTTTAATTTGCATAAATCATACTTGAATATTTATAAATAAAATTGAACTAGGCTTACATCGTCTTTTAAATACAAATATAACTTACTTAATTATTAATAGGGTATTTCTTTGAAATAACCTATACACATGATTTTACTTAATTAAAAGATACCAAGCACATATCTAGCTCTTGTTTGTGATCATCCAAAGCTCTCGATAGTTCCTAGTGCTTTTGTGTTCGCGTTCCTAGAGCCAACCCTTGTCTTCTCTTTAAGCTTTTCATGCTTGGTGTATTGTTTTGTTTATTGTATGCTTTCTTGTGTGCTCGTAGACATCGTGCCGGTTTCAAGTGAGCAGCTAGTAGGAGTGGATCAAGAGCAAGTGTTTGAAGAAGAAGAACCCCAGTGTTTAAGCAAGGAAGGCAAGTGGACATCTCCCCCTGCATATTCTATTTTGTCCCACACAACTTGCATGATAACTAAGTTTACATTTAAATGTTGCTATGCATAAATTTGATGGGAAATCACCTTTTTAAGGACATGACTAGACTTTTATCCCTTTACCTTGGACAACCCTTTTAAATAAATGTTTTGGGTAGAAATGCTTAGTTGCTATAACTTGGGATGGTTAAATGAATCTTTTGCAATATGTTGAATGATGATCATGATAACTTTGGTGATATAGTTATATGTGTGTGTGCCTATGGTTAATAACAAGATTATATAAGATCTAATCGGAACATGGAGAACCACCCAGGAAAACAGTGCAACCACAAGACATATGGCTCTGTCTTGGCCAATTAATTAGGGAAGTCTTGTGTGGCTATTAGACTTAGTAGCTTGGGGTACAGAAGAATGCTTTTATGACTCTTCTACTCTGGACAGGTTTTGGAACGGAAGTGCTCTTCTAGGCTTACCTGGTCTGAGGGTAGAGAGAGGGTACGAAAGATAGCCTCTAGGCGTGCTACTATGGACTAATACACATAGGAGGACTCTTTGTAAAGGCCTCGTAGTGTCCCTATGCAACCACACATCGGAAGTGTGGTATTGTGCCTACTTTTGCACAGCATGGTTGGGTTCAAAGTTCTTCGGAACTTTTACGCGACTTGTGTTGAAAGTGTACAACCTCTGCAGAGTGTAAAACTGTTATAACAGCCGTGCTCACGGTCAAGAGCGGCCTGGACCCTCACATGATTAATAAACTAGAAGATGGAATTAAATCGTGGTTTCTTGTGGGTTTTTGAGAGGAGATGCTTTCCTAAATGCTTAAGTGGGTTGGTATAAACTTACATCTAGTAATTAGGTGCTTGCTAATAAAAATTTGACCAACATTAAAATGCTAACCGTAGCAAAACTCTTAGCCTATCCTTGTTAGCCTTGCATCTTCCCCCACTTGCTGAGCTTCAACCATAAGTGTGCTCACCCTTGCTTACCCGCTGTTCAGAGGAGAACACTAGTGAAGAGTACTTCAGCGACTACGAGGAGTTCTAAGGCTTGCGTGCCCCCAGTCATGTGCCTGTGGAAGATGAAGATGGAGTTACGTCTTCTTAGTTATCGTTTGATCGTTGTAAAGACCTTCGAGTCTAACGTCTGAGTGTAATAAAGAGATAATGTAATGGTTTAACTCTTGTACATTTTTATTGCTGTTTATTGATATCTCACTCATGACGTCAACCATATGTGTGTAAACTTGATCCTGGCGCACATATGAGATGCATTTGGTTTTCTTTGGAAAATCAGGTGTGACATTTTGAGACCACTAAAAGGGTGTAAAACAGCAATTACAGAAAACTGCGCAGATTGAAGGTATGCTAAGAACAGCCACGAGATTTAATCCCTAACTCCAAACTTGTCGGCTTTGTCTTCCACTAGCAGCAGGTGAGAACTCATCTAAACTTGGGGAAAACAATTAATGGGGACATACCTTTGACTCCGATATCGTTGAGGATAGCGGGAGGAACAAAGCGTTGCGACAAGAGATCCAACGAATTAAACTCGACCCCTTCCCTTCTCGATCCTTTATGCCATCTCCCCTCCTATTTCTTCTTTGATGGCATACGTGAGCAGCAGGGAGTAGATCAGATGGTGAATCTCCCAGCCAAAGGTTCAAGAGTATAGACTCACCAATCAAGAGGGTGATGGCTTTCTTCTACTCTTCGTTTTCTTTTCTTCCTGGATGCAGATTGACAAGATTTGGCAACCGCTAAGGGAGGGACAGATTTTCACGGTAGAGAGGCAAGGGCTCTAGGGTTGATGGAAAAGAAACTAATGATGCCGCTATGGAGAGGGGAAGAACCGACAGAACGACTCGGCAAGGATTGGTTCGATAGGGACTCGGTCGATGTGGGTCCGACCCAAAGTACTGTAGCCGCGATTACTGTAGCAGTTATGGTTAAATCTTGGACCATGCATAACTTCTTGATCTGAATCTTGAATTATGCATGTGAGTAGTCAAAAGGAAAGGATTCGACAAGCTCTATGCAACCATGACCTTCGTTCGTCCATCTGAGCGACGTAACAAAAAATCATGTTTTAGCCATCCACTTTATGTATTCCATCATACAAAGCATATTTTCCCTTTTACGCATTATGGGTGTTACATTCTCCCCTCGTTAAAAGAATTCGTCCCCGAATTCACCATTGCTAATGAAAGAATGAGAAAAGAACCATATGTCTATAAATATTGCTTACCAGTCTCAAAGAGCTCCGGATATTCCCCGCGCATAGAGTCCTCCAATTCCCATGTTGCTTCCTGCTCTGACTGATTAGTCCATAGGATTTTCACATACTTGATAGTCCTATTCCGCATGACACGCTGAGAGAAATCCAATATATGCACTGGATGGCATTTTATAGTCAAATCCTTCTCAATAATCACCGGCCCAACCTCCATCCTCTCGCTTCCGGATCTTTAAAATACTTACTCAACATAGAGACATGAAACACGGGGTGCACACCACTCATCGACTCGGTAGCCGCAAACGATAAGCCAAGGAACCAACTCGAGCAAAGTGATCAAATAAGGTCAAATATACCTAGGGTTGAGCTTCCCTCTAGTGCCAAACCGAACAATGCCTTTTGTTGGCGACACCTTAAGAAGAACCTCGTCACCAACCGCAAACTCCGCATCCCTCCGTCCGACATCCGCGTAGCTCTTCGTCGGCTCCGAGCGACCAACAAGTTCGACGGATTTCACGTACCTTATCATGAGTTTGTTGCACCCAATCTGGGCCGACCAACGATCACCCACCAACAACATCCCAACAGAGTGGGGAAATACATCTGCAGCCCATACAATGCTTCAAATGGAGCCATCTTGATACTAGCCTCGATAGCCGTTATTATAAGCAAACTCGCCAATGGCAAGTGATCCTCCCAACTCGTCCTTCCAAGAGAGCACACAAGAACGCAACAAGTCCTCTAAGGTCCGAATGGTACGCTCCGACCGACCGTCCGTCCGAGGGTGAAAAGCGAGTGCTAAGGTCCAAATTAGTACCCAAAGTGCTATGCAAACTCGTCCAAAAATTCGATACAAATTTTGAATCACGATCGAAACAATGGACTTAGGCACACCATGCAACCTCACCACTTCCTTGATATATAAAGGAACCAAATGCGAAGGGGAATTAGTAGTCTTCATGGGGAGAAAATGGGCAACCTTTGTGAGTCTATCTATCACAACCCAAATTGCATCCTTGCCTCTAGGGGAACGAGGTAATCCAACCACAAAATCCATGGTAATGTTCTCAAATTTCCATGTAGGGATTTCCAATGGTTTTAATAACCCTGCAGGCCTTTGATGCTCAGCCTTTACTTTCAGACAAATACCAAAAGAAGCCACATACTTGGCAATATCAACCTTCATCCGCTTCCACCAGAAACTCTGCTTCAAATCTTGATACATCTTAGTTTCACCCGGATGCACTGTATATGGAGTCCGATGAGCTTCCCTCAAAATCTCCATCTTAACTGTAGCTTTTTGTGGCACACAGTGACGACCTCTAAAATAAATAGTACCATCCTCCTCCATGCTGAAATCACGAGGTCTCCCCACCTCAATACGCTTGCGAACAGCCAAGAGCAAGCGATCCTGTAATAGTGCCACACGCACCTGCTCCCGCAATGGTGATCGAATAACCAACTCAGTCTCCTCACGGACAACACCAACATAGCAGAGAGAAATACCCATATGGTCCAAATCATTAGTCAGTTGCATACAAGTCTTAGGAACACCGGTCCTACTAAGTGCATCTGCAACGACATTTGCCTTACCGGGATGGTACCGTATATTCGATCATAATCCTTAATCAATTCAAGCCACCTCCTTTGTCTCATGTTTAATTCCTTCGAGTGAAAATATACTTAAGACTCGATGATCCGTAAAGATGTCACATGACTCACCATAGACATAATGCCTCCAAATTTTCAATGCAAAAACCACACACTCGCTAACTCTAAGTCATGTGTAGGATAATTCTCTTCATGCTTCCTCAAGTGCCTAGATGCATAGGCAATAACTCTACCTTCCTGCATGAGAACACAACCAAGACCAATACGAGAGGCATCTCGTATATATCGTATAACGCTTGCCACTCTCGGGCAATACCAGAATAGGAGCACTCACCAACCTCTCCTTTAGAGTACGAAAGCTCGCCTCACAATCCTCAGTCCAAACAAATGGGACACCCTTCATCGTCAGCTTCGTCATTGGCTTTGCAATGGAAGAAAAATTCTGAACAAACCGACGATAGTATCCAGCAAGACCAAGAAAACTCCGAACCTCTATAACAGTAGTCAGTCTCTGCCACTTCACCACCAAAGCAACATTCTTTGGATCAACAGTAATACCATCCTGGTTAATAACATGACCAAGGAAAGCAATCTCAGAGAGCCAAAATGCACACTTCTTCAACTTTGCATAATACTTATACTCCCTCAGCTTATCCAGCACCAATCTGAGATGCACCTCATGCTCCTCCACAATTTTTGAATAAACTAGGATATCATCAATGAACACGACCACAAAAATGTCCAAGTATGGGTGCAACATCCTGTTCATGGCTTCCATGAAAACAGCAGGAGCATTGGTTAGACCAAAAGACATAACCACATACTCATAATGTCCATACCTCGTGCTAAAAGCCGTCTTCTCAATGTCCTCCTCCTTAATCCTCAATTGGTGATAACCCGACTGCAAGTCAATCTTGGAGAACACCTTAGCACCCTTTAACTGATCAAATAATGCGTCAATATGAGGCAAAGGGTACTTGTTCTTGATTGCCACTTGATTAAGCCCTCGATAATCAACACATAACCTCTTCGTGCCATCTTTCTTCTCCACAAAAATCACAGGTGCGGCCCAAGGGGAGACACTTGGCCTAATAAATCCCTTTGCTAAGAGCTCATCAATCTGCCTCTTTAATTCAACTTGCTCAATAGGTGCCATCTTATACAGCGACCTGAAAATTGGCTGAGTTCCAGGGACCAACTTAATCTCAAAGATAGACTCCCTTTCAGGAGGCAAGCCAGGGAAGATCGACGGGAAACACATCTGGATAGTGGCAAACAACTGGAATATCCTCAACACGTAAGATAGCCTCAGGAACCTCGACCATGGACCACAAAAGACCCGACTTCCTCATCCAGCGACCAGGAAACAAGTAGCATAGCAGTGCAAGGGAAAACTTAGGAGCACTACCCTAGAATACAACCTCACGTCTTGAAGGTGCATGTAGTGAGATTGTCATCCAGAAGCAAGAGATAACAACCTGATAGAGAGAAAGCCAGTCCATCCCGAGAATAACATCAAATATATCTAGTGGAATAATTACTAGATTGGCCACAAAATCTTCATCTGCTAGGGAGATACGACAACCTGGACTAACAAACGTACTAGACACAGGACCCTTAGCGAGAACTAATCAGAATCGCCGACCAATCGCGAACGAAATACCAGTACGACCCACAAAACCCTCGGAAACAAACGAGAAGCTAGCTCCAGAATCAAACAGAACATATGCATCAAATGAATCAACGGAGATAGTACCTGTCACCACATCACTACGGTCTCGACCGTCAGTTGAGGGCATAGAGTATGCCCCATGAACACCACTAGAAGGAGAAGGCCTCTGAATCCCAGACTGTGTAGGTGCCCATGTTGGAGCTGATGGAGTAGGAGTAGGAGCATGAGTCACCCAATATGCACCACCGGGAATAGGGGTGTGTGAAGAACCAAGCATCGGTGCCGCCGAAGGCGCGAGCAAGAGCCGCCGCGAAGAGGATGCGGTAAGTCCGTTGTGCAACAAAGCCTGGTAGAAACCGCCGTGCTAGAGTAGTGTCTTGCTACCCAAAAGAACCTCCGCCCATCATGTGTGCAGAGCCACGCCGACCGGATGAGGAAGAAGTCACTGGCTCCCCGATCAGCTTGCTGTTAGGATTCTTCCTACACACATCCTCCTTATGATCATGACCACACCTAGAGCACTGACCAGTCCAACGGCAGTTCGCACGGTGGTGAGCATCACCGCAACGGAAACAGACCAATCCTAGTCTTGGCTTGACAATAGCTCGATATCGAATAAAGCCATCTCTAGAACCACATCCAGAACCACTTCCAGAACCTCGAGACTGAGAAGAACTACCGTTGTACAGATGGTGATGATGATGCTTATCCTTCTTCTGAATTGGACCACTAGAATGGCCCTTCTGCTCCTTCTGCACATGTGCATGATCTCCACCTCTAAGCTCCTCGCAAAGTCATCCCGCACCTCAACTCCCGCAGCTCTCTCAACAGTCGAGCGGAAATCCTCCACAACAAAAGCACCCAAAACACGACGAATGGAAGCCTTTAGACCTTGTCTAAAAATCTGTGCCTTCTCATAGTCATCACGGGCCACATGAGGTACAAAGCGCACAATTTTGTTAAACTCAACCTCATATTTTGCAACAGTCTCCTTGCCTTGATGGCACCTCTCAAGCTGAGTATTCATCTTATCCATGAAAGCAATAAGATAGAACCTTCTCTCAAATTGGTCGACAAAGTCCATCCATGTAATAGGTCCGTGTGCAGTAGGATAAGATGACTGAACACCCCTCGACCATACCAGAGCCTCACCCTTCAGCAACTGATGAGCATAACGAACCCAATCTGAAGAAGGAACTTGAAAGGACTCTAGCTTGTCAACCACTGAAGATAGCCAATCTGCTGCCTCAATAGGAGCACCTGTACCATCAAACTTCTCTAGTGCCATACGCCACCAATCTCTCAAGTCCAATAGACCCTCAGGAGGGACTAACGGCGCTCCACCAGGATTAGCACCAGGGGCATTACCAGGAGCACCACCAGGAGCACTAGGAGCACCAGGAGCACCACCAGGATTAGCACCACCCACAGGTGCATGACGTAAAGCATTCATCTCTGCCTGCATTGTTTGCATCTCTGCTAAGATTGCAGCCAGATCTGGATTGGCAGGAGAATCCTCAGCAACAGGTTCACCCCTACCACGACTGATCTTCGGTGAAGGCAAGTAAACATAGCGATGGTCTACATGCTTTAACTTTGTTGTTTGAATTGCCTCCATTTAATTTCAGTACCTCACACCAGCAAGATAAATTTTATTTTACCTTTATATCGGAGTATTTTGATCCACGTGTGGCTTTACCTTTGAAATGAAGTTAAGAATTATGAAGCATATGAAGTTCATGCATTGCAATCTTGCATTTGCATTCTAATGTTTTTATGCATATGAAGGAAACCGTAGCCGGATTGGTGCGGTAAGTACCGGTACAGCAACACACGTTGAGATATAGAAATGTGATTGCAGCCCTCATATCCTTTCTTCGGGATATGTGGGTAGAATTGAAGACATGCATTGCATTGCACCATTTGAAATTCATCATAAAGCATTGTTGTGGAGTATTTATTTTAACTTACTACTTGAAGTTATGTGGTGCATCTTTTATTATAGTGACTCTTAAATAGTTGCTTATTTTTATTATGATTTGAATGACATGGTTGAAGCGGTTTGCTTGCTGAGGTTTCCATAAACCTCATACGTTTTTTCTCCCCGCAGGTCCTTGAGTTTTGGAGTGTGATGGTGAATGGGAGTAGCAGCACATGTGCACACACCTTCTTTATATATATATATTTTGGACACATGTGTTGTAATAAAAATGTTTAGTTGGGAAGTCCTTGCTTAGCTTATAATCTCTTTGGACCTGTTTTGAGATGGTTATCTAGATGATTTAATTTGCTTCCGCATGTTCTATTAATTTATCTCTTTGTTGATTCTTTCCGTATGTGTGTGCCTGTCATAGCTTGTTGTGGTGTGGTAACGCTCCAGAATGTTGGTCCTATTCTGGGGTGTTACAAACTTATCTTGAATGCATTCAAGAATTTGTGTGGCTTATTATTTATAATTCTAAGGTAAGAGGGCCTTAAAATTAATTCTCAAGTGACACATGCGGTATACAAAATCTGAGGATTTTGAGAATGTATGCTATGACCAATAAGATTGATAATAATTTTTCTTATCATTCATGAGTTAGAATGACCAAGGCTATCATGCCAATTCCTGATATAATTAATCAAGATTGAAAATTATTTGGTACACAACATATCAAACGGGATTTATGTATGTACATAGAACACATCCCAGATGATATGAAAGGAATTGTTTGAATATTGAATTTTCTTATCCATTTGACCAAGTTGAGTGCTGAATTTTCATCATTATCCTTGGTAATGGGTTTCAGTATGAAACCATATACAAATGGATGTCACGAAATTGATGGTATTTGTAGAATACATGAGTGCATCTACAATAGATAATTGAATACCCATGAGGAGAGTAAATTTCTCACAATTGTGATAGTGGTGATCCACTTTGTGAAATTCCTTTACTTTCTGGATGTATTCTGAATAAATACCATGTATGAAGTACATGATATTAATGATGGACAATGTACTACACATGTAGTATAATATTGAACTAATGATAATTTCATGAATTTATATGGAAACATATGAAGATCAATGTATTAATTTATTGAAGTGTGCTTCAAATTGATCTCCTTGAATTCGCTTTCCTCTACTGGAGTGGAGCTTTGTTTGAACCAAATATTTTATTTGAAAATCATGTGTACATGAATGTACAACCACACTATAGACAAACTTGAGGTTAGTCATTATGGTCACTTGATTTGAAGGAAAGTGCCATTTTATAGATGAGATTCATCGTATGGTAAATACCATGAACGAAAAGTTCTATTATTTGTTGGTAACTCTTCTAAGAGTTTAAAGAATAAATGGATCTTCCTCATTTGGTTATTCTGATTCGTAAATCGGAATTGAGGAAATTTAGTAACACACAAAGTTGCATGTGTGTTAATGTTAATAATTGACTTGGTACTTGTATGTGGGAATAATGATGGTGGCTTGGATGCCATGAATCTCCCAATGATATTGTTGATATCATGTACCCATACTAGATAGTAAACTCAATACAATGCGAATTCAAAATTCCATTTTTGAAACATTAGTCATGTCCTACATGAGTTAATCATGTATTTGAATGAATTTACTCGATGAGTAAATTATATACCATGAAATATATTGTAGTCCAAAAATTATTTAAATCAAGTTGATACTTGATTATAAGTGGACTATTCTTATAATTGACAAATGACAGAAGTCGTTGCATATGCTTTTGGATTCTATTCTTGTGAGAATAAATGATCTGATGATCATTACCAAAACATACTCTTTTTATATATGATAGAGTATTGTCAATAAAATATGTTGCACTTTTTTTCTATTTGTTGAAGCCAAAATTTATGATTAAATTTTGATTCCAAGATGAGTCTTGAATAATCCTATATAAAATCGTGTATATTCAAATTGCGATTTGAATTACAATTAGTGTGAACCTCATTTTTTATGTAATTGAAATCGGTACTATCGAGTGTGACTCGATCATCACATACTAGTGAATTAACACATCAAAATATAATTACTATTATGGTGTAAAATTTGAAATGGTGGATGAGGAACTCGTTGCTATCGGCATAAATTGTATGATTGTAATAAATACCTAGACTCCACGAATTTGTGTTACACTAGTAATACTAGGAGGTCATTTAGTGTTATTCATGTTTTACACCCTGTGTTATAATTATGCAAAACTAGTGAAGGCAAGATGATTCTTGCAACAAAAGTTAATTTACTGAGGTAAATTTTGTATTGTAAAATAAGCAAAATAATGAATGTAAGATGATTCTTACAAAATTAAGGTAAAGGACATTTTAATTCCTGTAGGAATAAAAATTGACTTAATAGTCATATTCAAAGTTGTCCATTTATATAAAATTTGGATATACACTTCAAAGGTAATCATCATACAGATGTAGACCTCTGAGTGATGAGCAGAAGCTGCCTAAAAAACGCGGATCTCAAGGCAAATAAGCTCTTAGAAAGAACTTATCGCAGCCAGCGTCTAGGACACATCACCTTGTGTTATTCCCAATCATTTGTATAGGCCTTCATTTTAATTTTGCTTGATGTTCTACTTGATGTAGAAAATTTTGATTAATTTAAACCATGCAAATAATATAAAATGCATATGTAAGAATTGTTCTAACCCCTAGAAATGACCTGCGGATCATGAACATGAATAATTACTGCGGTAATTATAACATTTAAATTACATAGGTGCGTATACCGGATGGTACAAATAATAGTGTTCATCACAACACAAATTTACAGAACAATTCAGGGTCTAAATCATAAATATACAACACTAATAAGTCTGAATATGTAAATAGATAAAAGCCTGAGGGCTAATTAAAGTTCACGGGGTTTTCTGGACATTTCAAATGTTGGGGGGTCCGAAGGACTTCTTGAGCCTGGAGAGGCCATGCGGTCCGGCTTTTTAGCCTGCGTTCGGCCCGCGGCGGAGACCTAGGCGCGGCCCAGTTTAGCCCACCACGGGCGGCTCGCGTATAAGAGGAGGGAGGGGCGGTTAGGGTTTCCTAACCCATTTGCCTCCCCTTCCTGTAACCGCCACCGCCTCCTGAAGATGTCGGCGCCTCTGGCGTTCACCGTCCGGCCGACCGGAGTGCTGCGGATGCAGATCCTTGGTCTTCCATTGCTCCTCTGCCACTCCCCCTCTTTCTTCTCTTCTTGCTTCGTCTACTTCCCCCAGTAGCGTCGGTTTGTGCCGCCGGCCGCCGGCCAATGTCGGCGTTCAAAGGTTGGAGGAGGGAAGCTCAAGCGCGGTGGGGCTCCATGTGCCATGGCGGATGCTGGGGCGGCAGTTGATGGTGAAGGAGGAGATAGTGGCATGGCTGCCACTGATGGTGTAGGGGACGGCCTGTGGGCCAAAACCAGTGATGCCAACTGCCGCCATAGTCGTGAGGCGGCAAAAAGGAAGCACTATCGAGGATGGCGCGAGGAAAGTCATGGTCTGGCTTGCCTCCAAGGCGCCAAGGAGGTGGACACATTGAGGAAAAATTGAAGAACGCAGTTCCATTTGCCATCTAGAATGCATCAAAATGGTAAGAGCAAAACCGATGGATTTCAGTTTCTGATGCTTTTGTTCCTTTGTGATGGCAACCGATTTTTTTTCTATTGCAGCCACCGTTGGTGAATTGCCTGTCCTAAGGGCAGGGGCGATGCCACGTTTACTCAGGGTGGTGCAATGGCACCAGGCAAAATAGTGCTACTTAAAACTAAATAGCTCATTTTACCATATAAATTAGCTGAAATTAGGCATGTTTCTACATAGTAGTCACTGTTGTGCACAACCATAAATTTTGTGCTAGCCTCGCCCCTACCTGAGGGTCAAAGCCGGCGATGCCAGCCGCTGCCATCGTTTCCGCTGCCAGTGAGTTGGGGTCAGAGACGACCCTGATGGTCCAAGCGGAGCATTGAGCACCAGAGGATGACTAAATGGCTCCTCTGGTGGTGTACGGTAGTGTGGCATTGGTGGAACTGCAGTTTATTTGCACAGGGCTTGATGCCGGCGTTGATGGTCCAAGCCGCTAGCCTGGGTTCTGCAGTAGAGCATGACAAGGACTCTGATGGTGATGCGTGCAACTACACCATCTAGAGGAGCCTCGAGCCCTCGATGCCTTCAGCCATGATGGAAAAACAACCATATTTTCCATGGTCCTAACGCCTGTCATGGAGAAGGACAAGAAGTCTTAAGAAATGTAAGTCATGGGATCAATTGTTACCCGGAACACGAGGCATGTCAGCCTGTCTTATCTGTTCTTCGTCTTTGTGGTCTGTGCCCAGTAGAGCCTGTAGAGAGCATGTGCCCAGAGACGGAGTTTGGTGACTCGGAGACTTGCAAGGACTCGGCGACTTGCGAGGGCCTCTGGCCTCTCTGTGCGTTCAGCGGAGAGCAGTTTGGTGACTCAGAGACTTGCAAGGACTCGGCGACTTGCGAGGGCCTCTGGCCTCTCTGTGCGTTCAGCGGAGAGCAGTGCTGATGACGTGTTGAAAGAAAAGTGAATGGAATGTAATGAAATGGGGGCCAAATGAATTGATTGATTGATGAGGGGTGGACCCCTAAATATATACACAGGGAAAGGGTGTTAGACAATTAGGCAATTTTCGGTACATTTTAATTCCAGAAATTATTAACAAGTTCATGACAGTTATGAGTGATCCCGTGAGAGCAAAGCATGTGCAAGTGTTCAAGTTAAAACTCAAATAAAACTTGAATAACAAAAATACACACAAGAGATTTAGTATGTACCCAAAGGCGGGACGGTTGACGAAGTCAACCGGTTGCAGTGACGAGTTGATGCAGTGGAGTCCCACGAATGGCCTTCGGGAAGTAGTCGTTGACGTGGATGTAGTCGTACTGGAAGTAGTCGTTCACGTGGACGAGTACGTAGTCGTACTGGAAGTAGTCGTTCACGAGGACGAGGACGTAGTCGTACCGGGGAAGCGAGCAGGCACGTACGGGTACGCTCCCCAAAAACCTTATCGCCCGCCTATCCCTAGCAGGATCACTAGGCAGACGAGGTTCGGAGGCAACTGCTCACGCAAGCAGTGTGCACGCAAAGCTTGCGTTGGGAATGGCAGAGAGCAGCAACACAGAGGGAGAAGAGAGAGGTCTCCTAAGCAGGAGTACCTAGGTGTGAGAA
This sequence comes from Cenchrus americanus, assembly GCA_947561735.1. Taxonomy (NCBI): domain Eukaryota; kingdom Viridiplantae; phylum Streptophyta; class Magnoliopsida; order Poales; family Poaceae; genus Cenchrus; species Cenchrus americanus. Next base: position 144,336,751 of record OX387240.1, read on the forward strand.
TGTGCTCCTGTGCCAGAGGAGGGAGTCCTCTTATATAGGCGCAAAGGAGAGGAGAGGGGGAATGAACCTGGACGGTGCTGACCACCATAATTCCCATTAAACGACAGTTACCAGTAACCGATGTATTCAAGGTCATCAGTTACCACGGTCACGGTCACGGTCACGACACGCCTCGCCTCGCCTCGCCTCGGCCACAGCCCGGCGAGGCGAGCGAGCGCGCACGCGCGCGTGTGGCACACCATTCTCCTTTTACCAACTTCACAAGTGGTCCATCGTTGGTCCACCCTTTAAGTTGGTTAAGATTCTCATTGACTTTCAATGCAGGATTGAATTCCTAGCATTTATTTGTGGACCTTTTAATTCTTAGAATTAATTGAGACTAAATGGCCCAAGGCCCAATTAATCCAACAATCCTCTTTGCCACTTGGCAGCAGAAGGTACGTGTCCACAAGGTTTTCAGCGAGAACACTCAAGATGGCACCACGAAACAGGTTATCGGCTGCCTCGAAAGCCTTCTCCTCCTCTGGAGAAAATTGTTCGGGCTTCCCCTGTATGACATGCATGATGCTCATCGCTATCAACCAATACGTAACCCTTTGCTTCCAACGTTTGTTGATGTTATCGGCACTCTTGATGTTGAAGAGAAGGCGAGAGCAAAGGACAAAACACATGGTAAAGGAATTGCTGGGTCTTCTAGTGCCAACTTAGTGCAGAAGAAGAACCACAATGCATTCAAAAAGAAGAACAAGCCGCATCAGAACCAATCAAAGGCTAAGCAGACGGCTCAGTTCAAGCAGAAAAAGCCGCCAACTGGGAAGTGCTACTGCTGTGGTAGCACGGAACACTTCGCTGCAAAGTGTCCGGATCGCAAGGATAAGAAAGATGGCAAGAGTGCCAACATGGTTATTAGTGAAACTGGTGGAACGTCGGGGTACGGTAATCTTTTACCTACAGTTCTTTCAGTATGTCATTCACCTGATTGGTGGATTGACACTGGTGCTAATATTCATGTTTGTGCTGACATTTCCTTGTTTTCCTCTTACCAGGCGGGCGGAATTTCCTCCTTGTTGATGGGAAACGGATCTCATGCGCGTGTTCTTGGTGTTGGTTCGGTCGATCTGAAGCTTACTTCAGGAAAGATTGTTCGATTGAAGAATGTGCAGCATGTCCCTACTATCAAGAAGAACTTAGTCAGCGGGTCTCTACTATGTAGAGATGGTTTTAAATTAGTCTTTGAATCCAATAAATGTGTAATTCTATGTTTGGAAGTTTTATTGGAAAAGATTATGATAGCGGAGGTTTGTTCCGCTTTTTTTTGTCATATGATTGTAATAAAGTTGTGAACCATGTTTCAAACGTGAATGATGAGTCTAATGTTTGGCATTCGCGACTTTGTCATGTTAATTTTGGTTGTATGATGCGTCTTGCAAACTTGAGTTTAATTCCGAAATTTACCTTAGTCAAAAATTCTAAGTGTCATGTGTGCGTTGAATCAAAACAACCTCGCAAGCCTCATTTTTGGCTGAGGCGAGAGACTTGGCACCTCTAGAATTAATTCATTCCGACTTATACGAGATGAATGGTGTGATGACGAAAGGTGGTAAAAAGTATTTCATGACTCTAATAGACGATTGTACTAGATTTTGCTACATCTATTTGTTGAAGTCTAAAGATGAAGCATTACAATATTTTAAAATCTATAAAGCTGAAGTAGAAAACCAACTTGAGAGAAAGATCAAAAGAATTAGGTCTGATCGTGGTGGAGAGTACTTTTCTAATGTTTTCACTGCGTTCTGTGAGGAACATGGAATAATTCATGAGAGGACGCCTCCCTACTCACCTCAATCAAACGGGGTAGCCGAAAGAAAGAACCGCACTCTAACTGATTTGGTTAACGCCATGTTAGACACGGCGAGAGTTTCCAAGGAATGGTGGGGTGAGGCTATATTGATTGCATGTCATGTCCTGAATCGTGTTCCTATAAAGAACAAAGAGATAACACCATTCGATGAATGGGAAAAGAAAAGGCTAACTCTTTCATACTTACGGACTTGGGGATGTTTGGCCAAAGTGAATGTGTCTATAACCAAGAAACGTAAACTAGGACCTAAAACTGTCGATTGTTTCTTTCTTGGTTATGCTCTCTACAGTGTGGGTTATAGGTTTTTTATAGTAAAGTCTGGAGTACGTGATATGCATGTTGGCACCATCATGGAATCCAGAGACGCTACATTTTTTAGGACAATTTTCCTATGAAAGGGGTAGATAGCACATCTATTCATGAATTGTCTATTAATAATGAACCTAAAGAACCTGCTGTTTTGATAGAACACAATGAACAACCACATGAGGAAAATCCTGATGAGGATGGCAATGAAGCTCTTAGAAAAAGCAAGAGACAGAGGATTGCAAAGTCCTTTGGTGATGATTTCATTGTGTACCTCGTGGATGATACTCCTAGAACCATTGAAGAGGCATATTCCTCTCCGGATGCTGACTATTGGAAGGAAGCAGTTCGGAGTGAGATGGATTCTATTATGTCTAATGGTACTTGGGAGGTTGTGGAGCGTCCCTATGGGTGCAAACCTGTAGGATGCAAGTGGATGTTCAAGAAAAAGCTTAGGTCTGATGGTACTATTGATAAGTACAAGGCAAGGCTGGTGGCTAAAGGCTATACTCAGAAAGAAGGAGAAGACTTTTTTGATACCTACTCACCGGTTGCCCGATTGACCACTATTCGAGTACTACTTTCCTTGGCAGCTTCCCATTGTCTTATCGTTCACCAGATGGACGTTAAGACAGCTTTCCTAAATGGAGAGTTGGAGGAGGAGATCTATATGGATCAGCCAGATGGATTCGTAGTAAAAGGTCAAGAAGGGATGGTGTGTAGATTGGTAAAGTCTTTGTATGGTCTTAAGCAAGCTCCTAAGCAATGGCATGAGAAGTTCGACAAAACTTTAACGTCAGTTGGCTTTGTTGTGAACGAAGCCGACAAATGTGTGTACTATCGCTATGGTGGGGGCGAAGGAGTGATCCTATGTTTGTATGTAGATGACATACTGATATTTGGGACAAGCCTTAATGCGATTAAGGAAGTGAAAGAATTCTTGTCTCAAAGTTTCGAGATGAAAGATTTGGGGAGGCTGATGTGATTCTAAACAATAAACTAGTGAGAGAAGGTGATGGTGGGGTTGTTCTTACACAATCTCACTATGTGGACAAAATCTTGAGTCGTTTTGGCTATAACGACTGCAAGCCAGCTCCAACACCTTATGATGCTAGTAAAATGTTGCGGAAAAACAAAAGAATAATGAGAGATCAGCTGAGATACTCCCAGATCATTAGTTCACTAATGTACCTAGCTAGTGCTACTAGACCCGACATCGCGTATGCTGTAAGCAAACTGAGTCAATTCATGTCTAACCCGGGAGATGCTCATTGGGAAGCTCTTGAACAGGTAATGCGCTATCTGAAAGGTAGTGGACTACACGATTCACTATACTGGGTATCCTAGGGTACTAGAGGGTTACAGTGATTCGAATTGGATCTCTGATGCAGATGAGATTAAAGCCACAAGTGGATATGTGTTTACACTTGGAGGTGGCGCTGTCTCCTGGAAGTCTTGCAAGCAGACCATCTTAACGAGGTCAACTATGGAGGCAGAACTCACTGCATTAGACACCGCCACAGTTGAGGCTGAATGGCTTCGTGAACTCCTTATGGATTTGCTGGTAGTTGAAAAACCTATACCGGCAATCCTCATGAACTGTGATAATCAAACGGTGATTGTCAAGGTGAACAGTTCAAAGGACAATATGAAGTCATCTAGGCATGTAAAGAGGCGGCTGAAATATGTCAGGAAAATGAGAAACTTCGGAGTGATAGCCTTGGACTACATCCAAATGGCTAAGAATCTAGCAGATCAATTCACAAATGGTCTTTCATGTAATGTGATAGACAATGCATCCAGGGAATTGGGATTGAGACCCGTCAGTGTTATTCAGTAGTGGTAACCTGTCCTATGTGATCAGAGATCCCGTAAATTAGGATAGTGAAACAAACTACTGTTTAATAGAGAGAAGAGAACCTTTGTAAAGGGCTCATTCCAGTAGAGATGCATTTCTCTTCTAAAATCTGTATGGCAGGTTGGTGAAAAACCTTAATGTGATCTGAGTGGCTCAATAAGGAGCAAAGATGTTGGCCTACAGAACATCTTAAAGGATTGCACCTATATGGGTTTGATTGCTAGTCACAATCTATGAGATAGGGTAATCTCTAAACACCCATGAAAGGCACAGAGTATGACTTATATGCTCCCACCCGAGGGGATGCTTATAGCAGCCTAGTACTGGCAAGGGGCTCTACTCAAACTTGTTTTCACGAAACTGCCAATTCAAGGCATAGTCCATTGGTCAGTTGCGAATGAGTGTAGCTTTTGCCTCAGGTGGATGTTCAACTTAACAGTCTCCACCATAAAGTCAGTATATCAAAACAAGAGCTGAGAAGAGGACGTTTCTTTGTGTACCTTGAAATTCTTGGTGGGGATTGTTGGATTAATTGGGCCTTGGGCCATTTAGTCTCAATTAATTCTAAGAAATAAAAGGTCCATAAATAAATTCTAGGGATTCAATCCCGCATTGAAAGTCAATGAGAATCTTAATCAACTTAAAGGGTGGACCAACGGTGGACCACTTGTGAAGTTAGTAAAAGGAGAAGGGCGTGCCACACGCGCGCGCGCTCGCTCGCCTCGCCGGGCCGTGGCTGTGGGGATGGCCGTGGCCGAGGCGAGGCGAGGCGAGGCGTGTCGTGACCGTGACCGTGACCGTGACCGTGATGTGTATGCACTGTTTTTGTCATTCATGTCAATCATAATCTCCTGCATTAAAACGACCGTTACTGGTAACTGATGACCTTGAGTACAGCGGTTACTGGTAACTGTCGTTTAATAAGAATTATGGTGGTCAGCAGCGTTCAGTTTCATTCCCCCTCTCCTCTCCTCTGCGCCTATATAAGAGGATTCCCTCCTCTGGCACAGGAGCACATTCTCACCGTGACCGTGATGCGTATGCACTATTTTTGTCATTCATGTCAATCATAATCTCCTGCATTAAAATGGCCGTTACTGGTAACTGATGACCTTGAATACAGCGGTTACCGGTAACTGTCGTTTAATGGGAATTATGGTGGTCAGCAGCGTCCAGGTTCATTCCCCCTCTCCTCTCCTTTGCGCCTATATAAGAGGACTCCCTCCTCTGGCAGAGGAGCACATTCTCACACCTAGGTACTCCTGCTTAGGAGACCTCTCTCTTCTCCCTCTGTGTTGCTGCTCTCTGCCATTCCCAATGCAAGCTTTGCGCGCACACTGCTTGCGTGAGCAGTTGCCTCCGAACCTCGTCTGCTCATTCCCCCTCTCCTCTCCTCTGCACCTATATAAGAGGACTCCCTCCTCTGGCACAGGAGCACATTCTCACACCTAGGTACGTTTGGGGAGCGTACCCGTACGCGCCTGCTCGCTTCCCCAGTACGACTACGTCCTCGTCCTCGTGAACGACTACTTCCAGTACGACTACGTCCTCGTCCACATGAACGACTACTTCAAGTACGACTACGTCCACGTGAACGACTACTTCCCGAAGGCCGTTCGTGGGACTCCACTGCATCAACTCGTCACAGCAACGACTTTGTACGGCTACATCGAACAAGGTCCCTCCACGATTAGCATGTCTAATCCAAGGGATAACGGCGCACCGGTTGACTCCGTCAACCGTCCCGCCTTTGGGTACATACTACATCTCTTGTGTGTATTTTTGTTGTTCAAGTTTTATTTGAGTTTTAACTTGAACACTTGCACATGCTTTGCTCTCACGGGATCACTCATAACTATCATGAACTTGTTAATAATTTCTGGAATTAAAATGTACCGAAAATTGCCTAATTGTCTATCAAAGGGTGCGTAGGCACCCCTTCAGGAGTGCCGCACCTCCTCGGATGACCCTTCGACAAGGCAATTGTGACTTCCTAATTACATCACTAATGATTCCCCTAATTACATAGTTATGCTAATTGATCACTAATAAATATTTCATAACAGTGTCATTTGAAACTTGAATCATGAATCATATGAAAGCTACCGTGTGGAGCAACTATATAATTATGGACAAAGCAAAATATTATTCATATTCATTATCCTTTAACATCACCCCAACATCCGTATTAGATAAACTTCATGAATTGGACAGATCCAACTATTTTGAGAAACGCGGCACCATTTCAACAAACACTTTACATGACATTGTATCATCAACGCAACAAACTGAAATATCAATTCTAAAATTCCAATTAGATACCATCATTAAGCAACTTGTATCAATTGAATTTCTTTATGAAGCTGACAATGTGCTCGCTAACTTCCTTTGGTTTTTCTTCATTGATGAAGTGCCCAACATCTTTCATTACGATAACATCATCAAGAAGTGGAACAAACTTCTTGAAGCCACCCTTGTGAATGAAATCTTGTATACCAGGGGTATGATATGTCAAATCCAAGTCTCCAATGATGAACTTGACTGGTACATTTATCTCAGATGCAGTCCACGGTGATGTGAGCTCCCATGTCCTAATAAATGTGTAAAGGCCCGGATTTTATTGTATTAGCAGCGTAATAAAATAACATTTATTCACGGATGATATACATACAAATAGTAACTCTAACATGCATACATATTTACAGTATATTATTGCTGTTGAAGTAGAAACAATATTAATTATATTCCATGCAGAGAGAGTTATTAGTAGCGCTAGTTCTTGCAGCCTGTTATATTTTATTCACTTGTGAAGTTACAATGGAATGGATCGGAGGGAGCAATAAAAAGTAAATATACAAACTTACTTATTCAGGGCACGGTAGTAGTTGAGTCCCCCGGTGAAGCCAGTCCTCTCAAACTCGCTGGTGTAGTAGTTGAGGTCCTCCTCAGTTATCCAGCTCGGTAGGGTTACCTGATCATCCGGGGAGCTCCAGCCGGCCTTGGGGATGAACAACGGTCCAGCGGTGCGATAACTAAGGAACTTCCTGATCACCAGCTCCGTGCCAAGGCGTTTGAATTCTGCTTCAATTGCTCCAGGCTCCTGCGTATCATATATATCGACTGCATTTAGTCACTAAAAGCTTTCGTTGTTGTAGCCTTTAAGGCATGTGCACATTGGTACATTTTGTGTGCCCCAAAAATACGAAGATTTGCCATCATTTATACTGGTACTCGAGGGAAACAGACGACGTGACAAAATGAGTTGTCTACAGAGACAGCTTAATCACATGAATACAGGCTACCTAGATTGAACTAGACGGGATGGTTGATTATTTGTCTGTCTAGGTAATGATAAACATTTTCTACCAGAGTTGTACGGAAAACTTGAAAAGAGATTTTCTTGAAAAGAAACACTAATTAAAATGTGGCATAGAACGTCATTTGGCATTTAATGATAATTGATAACACATAAAAGTTAGAGTTAATTCATTGGAGACAAATTTTCTTGTACTTTTTGTAAGGCCATGTGAACGGACGCTGGATTCAGACTTGGAGTTATATGATTTGATAGGCTATAGACGGAGTGCATAGTAATAGCCCTGACGACTTAGGTATTGGAACTTGTGCTGAGCTACCGAAAGAAAAAAATTACTATATATGTATCCATCGGCAGAAAACGGTGCCAATGGAGGAAACTTTAACACGGTTTCCGTGACATAAGAAATCATCTATATAAACTATACTTCATGTTTTCGAGTAATAAATGTTTTCTCTTTCTCTTTCCCAATTTGACCAATGGGGAGCGTTGCATTAATCCTATAGAAACTAGTGGTTTCCCAATGGCAAATTTAAGGTTTCTTGTGCATTGGGTCAAGAGTAGACATGGTTTCTCCACGAGAAAATCATTTCTATAATTTATGCTCTCTTTCCTCATTAATTAGGCTGTAACATCACCATTTTACTTAGTTGGCAAGATAATTAATAGACATAGAAACCACCGTAAATGTCTCATTATTGCAATTAGATGATGTTTTGGATAAGATTGGGTCAAACATTAGGAATGTAAATCATGAATAACTTTTAAGTCATTGAGTTTGAAAATGTGAAAATTATATTCATAAATTTGTCTTGAAAAATATTTTAATAATAATATATGCACCCTACTAAGGGTCATAAATTCTATTTCTCTCAACATGCAACCATTCCATATCATAATACACTATACAACATGTCAGCCTCCACTATGTGTCATGTCAGTATCAACTAGACCTTCTATTTATGTTTTCAACCGATTTTCTGTGACTTAGCATGTCTTGTGAGTAGCATGCCACATAATTCCCGCAATAATTTATATTAAGAATGGTTCTCTCTCAACAAAATGAATATGCTTTCATGTATAATGTTCTTCATAAGAGAATGTTAGCGTCTAATTACCTTGGTGTTTCTATTTTTACATTTCACCTTAAAATTTTGTTTTAAAAATCCCTGCTGTAACATGCAGGGTATCACCTGGTTTCATCTAAAAGTGATGAATGATGAGTCCCTTTTCGATCACAAATACTTGACCTTTTTGCATCAATACATATTCCAAATGCAAACTTTGGCAAACATTGAAATAATTGTATAAAGTCACACAAAATAATGTGATGAAAGTACAATAGAAGGACGGATATTCAATAAATGCATTTCAAGGACAAAACCATTTGTGACTAGAAATTAGTTGACAATAAGTAGCGGCTTCCATTATATGACACTGGCCATGTTTGGATGGAGGTGTTAATGTTAGTTTGTGGCAAACTAACACCAAAACTAACATTTTGGAGCCAAACACATGTGTTAGTTTGGTGTTAGTTGGAACTAACACCTCCAAGAGGTGGTAATTGGTGTTAGTTTGGTGGACCCCACCCCTTTTCTCTCTCCCTCTCCTTTTTTTGAATGATTGGAAAAGTTACTTTAAATGCAAACTAACACCTCCATCCAAACATCCAAGGTGTTAGTTTTTTATGTGTTAATTTAGAGGTGTTAAAAACTACCACTATCACTAACACTAACATCTACCATCCAAACACGGCCACTAATGAGAGGCTAATGAATGGAGAAAATGGGATATGGGGAAGTGAGATGTTAATAGGAAGAGAAGATTGTTGGAACACATTAGGCCAGTGTTAGTGGAAGGGGTCATGAGGGAGTTTTCAAGAGTGACACATCATCTTTATTGTATTGATTTGCGGGATGACATACCCTCTCTCAATGCACAGGGTCATAGCACAATTTCATAGGTTCCTGTAAATATTTAATTGTTGCATGCTGGTTGGTCAATTGTGCTATAAAAATTGTGTCAACTTGTCTCAGTGTGAGGGTCATGAGGGTGTCGTTCCTAGTACTTTGCGATGACCCGGTGTCATGAGGATGACCCTAATTTCCTCTCTCTCATATTAAATATCATGTCATGTCACACTGGTAGAGAAAGAGCCTTTGGTACGCCCCTTTAGTCCCAGTTCAACTTTGTAGCCAGGACTAAAGGGGTTTCATCAACGTGGCCACTAATGTCATGAGTGCTCACCCCCTTTAGTCCAGGTTGGTAATACCAATCGTGACAAAAGACCCCTCCTTTAGTCCAGGTTCGTGTTACCAACCGTGACAAAAGAGTCACCCCCTTTAGTCTAGGTTCGTGTTACGAACCGATACTAAAGCCCCCCTTTAGTCTAGGTTCGTAACACGAACCTAGACTAAAGGGGTGACCCTTTTGTCACGGTTGGTAACATCAACCCAGACTAAAGGAGGGTCTTTTGTCACGGGTGGTGTTACCAATCGGGACTAAAGGGTCTCCCACGAGTTCCTATAAGAGGATAGCATCCTCTGCTCGGTCAGATGTGTTGTGTAGGTGAGATGGTGAGGAAGCTATGCGTGAGGCTTATGAAAAATCGCGTGACTTGTGACTTGCGACTTGCGCGTGTGTCACACCCGACTTTTCGAAGAAAACCAAGTGCAAACCTATATGCATGTCAGGATCAAGTTTCATGCATATAGTGACATATAAGTGTATACAGAAACAGTATCACGTAAAGAAAAAGGGAGATTATCAGAGATTTACGCTTTATCCTGGAAACGAAGGCTCCAAACATCACGGGCGATCGGCGGGGGTTGCGTACGCCTAGCACCGGCAACAACTTCACAAGACTTCGAGTAGCATCCTTTTTCCGAGCAACATTGTTTATAGCAAGGGTGAGCACTTGTCGTACTCGGCAAGTGTGGAAAAAGATATGAATGCAAAGGCTTTATAGTGGTGGGCTATAAGCATTTAAGCAATTTTAGTTGGTCAAGTTTTATTAGCACTCGATTACTAATAAAGTATAAGTATATACCAACCCATGATTATCATAAAGAGACAGATAAGATACGCCATAAGCATATGGAAAGCATAACCGAGAGAGAGAGATTTAAGTCCATCTTCAAGTTCAATTATCATGTGAGGGTCCGGGCCGCCCGTGACCGTGGGCACGGCTAATCGATTAGTTTTACACTGCGAGAGGTCGTACATCTTTACCCACAAGTCGCGTAAAAGTCCCGAAGAACTTTAGACCCAACCATGCGGTGCTAGCTAGGCACCATACCACACTTCCGAGGTGTGATTGCATAGGGACGCTACGAGGCCGTTACAAAGATCCCTAGATGTAGGCTGCCCGCTAGGTTACCTGGTCAGTGCAACGTATAAAGCTCCCGGACGAGTACCGTGTCTTAGCTAAGCCCACACCTACGCCCGAGCAGGTCCATACGCCACTACCCGCCAGCCCCCCAACCCTTATCGGGTAAAGCATACCTAACACCTAGTTCACTAATTAATAAGCCAAGACAGAGCCATATGTCTTGTGGTAGTACCGTTTTCCGGGTGGTCGCTCCATGTTCCAATTAATCATATGATCTTGTATTAAGCATCCAAAGATATAGCATAAAGGTATAACATGATTCATCATTATTGTTCATTAAAACCACCATAACCCAGGTATAGCAACTAAGCATAACTACCCAACATAAATGTAAACCCGGTGTTAACAAGGAATGACAATCAAAGACTAGGATAAACCTTAATAGGAACCCATCAAAATTAATGCAAGCAATGCATGAGTGATTAAGTATAATTCTTAGGACAAAAGATCAAGGACACACTTGCCTTTAACCAAAGTAATATCGTTGCTCGAATCTTCAACTTCTAGCTCTTCCAAACTTCTCGAACGGCGTTCACTCTAAGCGCATCAATCATCGGGCACAAACATACACAAAGTAAACAAACAAGCATATACCGAGAACAAAGCACCAATCATAAGAAGGCTTTAAAAGAACGCACTCGAAGGAGAGGCTTGATTAGATGGATCACTAAAGAACACAAGGTGTACTTGGCTTGGTTGGCTTTAAAGAGATGGTTATGAAAGATTGAGCAAGGACGAGAAAGATCACACTTAGAGAGTCTGTGAAAAGAACGTCTAACGAACGTTTTGCATAAATGAGAGAGCAAGGCTATGAGCTAGGTTCATTTTAATTAACAAAACAAATATAAAGGATATTTCAGAAACAAAATACCCTATGTTGACATTAATGCAGTATTAAACTTTATTTATGAAATCGGTGTAAAGAACTAGTCAAGTTCTATTAATAAAGATTCATATATTGATTGAACCGATTAAACATTTAATTTGGAAAAACTAAACTATATGAACAATCTAAACGAAACTTTGTAATTCGAGTAGATCATATAATTATTAAAAACAGTATTAATACCATTAATCAAGATTAACACTTATTTATAAAGCGGAGTAGAAGCCTAATCAACTCTTAATTATAAAAGTTAGTTATTCATTAAGCAAATTAATATTTGACTTGTGGAAAACCGAGTAAAAGATCTAATTAACTTTTATATATAAAAACATGTGATAGAAACATTAATCAAATTAAATTTGCTTATGAAAACGGTATATAAACCTATATAGCTTTTACTTGGAAAAGACATGTATAACTAGTCATTAATAAAAATTAATATTAATTTTATTTTCAGAAACAAAACATGGTGAAAACACACCACTAACGCGTGCTTTACATCATTATGGACCCAACGCAACTTGAACGGATGAAATCGGAGCTAAAACGAAGATTTGGTGAGCAAAACAAGATTGCAGGGACCTGGTCGCGATTAACCGTAGATTTTAGGGGCTAGCAAAGAAAATTCCCGAGACACATCAAACGGTGCTCGCGAATGGATCTAATGCGGGGGTTAGATCTATAAGAGAGCATGAGTGGGCTTTATGTGTGAAAGTGGGATCTTTGGAGGGGGTTATGAGCAAAGGTTGCAAGACACATGAAAGAGTATAAGGATTACTAAAAAGGGCGGGGACTTAGATGCAAACCGGCCTTATCTTCAACCTCCCGACAGAACGGACGGGAGCTTCTCGCGAACGGGAACTTAACTCCGGCGCTTCCAATCCGCGGGCTTCCGGGCAGCTAGGGGTTTGGGGAAGATACAAAACGGAGAGAGAGGAGATCGAGAGGATCGCGATGGTGCGCTCACCTCGGGCGGAGGACGACGGCACGGGGCGGATTTTGCGGTCAACTCCGGCGGCGCGGTCGGTTCCGGGGAGCGGTGGCGGCTCGGTTCAAGCTCCTGCGGGCGGCGGCGCGGCCGCGGGCGGCGGGGGCGGCGCGCGCGGGGCCGGCCTAGGGCGGGCGGGCGCGGCGGCTCACGCGAGGAGGCGGCGGCCTCCTTTATGGGGGCGCGTGCGGTGCGTGCCGGGCGGGGGCCATGGCCGGGCGCGAGCGGCCGCCCGGATGGGCCACGGCGGGCCGGGCGGTGCGGGCGGAGCGGGTTGGGTCGGGCCTGCGGCTCGGCCCAATCCGGTAGGATAGGGTTTTTTTCTTTTTTTCGGAATCTATTTCCAGTGCGAAAACAATTCCAGAAAACATCTAGAAATTGTTTAAAGGCACGAAAAATACTCCGAAAATCACAAAAATTCCAGGAAAATTCCTAGGGATAGATTAAGGCATGAACAATCCAAATAAAGCATTTGGTGCTCATGAAAAAGATTTTAGAGCCTTCTAATAAATAGAAATAGCTCAAGGAAAATGAGAATAAATTCCAGAAAAATCCGGAAAATTCTCGGGAGAGTTTGGACAGCTCCTAAACGCATTTTTGAAACCTTTTTGCACTCAAGAACCACTAGATGCATCGGCATGAATGCAACACACATAACTTTTTATTTAATTTAGAAAATCAATCAAAGGATTTTTCCTATACTATATTTCCTGTAAAGAAAATAAATGTTGGAAAAATTTTAAAATTATGAGAAAATCATTATTTAATTATTCTCTCTATTCACATCCTGAAATTGGAAATTTCAGGGTATGATAGCGTGTTGGGGGCCTCCCAGGTATTTTTCAAATATGGCGTGCCCCCTTTTAGTCCCGGTTTATTCATCCGGCACTAAAGGACTTTTTTTGTCTTATCATTAGTCTCAGTTGGAACTTTAGGTTCGTATACCCCTTACCAACCGGGACTGTAGCCCTTGTCTCTACCAATGTCATCTCTTTTGCATATGTGACACTCTATTTAATGTCTATGACCCTCCCATTGACACTTGTCTTAGCACATGTCATAATGTGGATTCTTTCAGGAATTTACATCGGAAAGTATGGCGATGGAGACGACAGATACTGTCGGTAGTCGGTACAGTAGTGGTTAAGCAAAGTATATAGCATCTAAATATTGACAAGGACTTAAGACGTACCATACGCTTGGAAGAATCTTTAAAGGCGCCTAAGCGTGCAACAGGAACTGGAAAACGGACAAAGGCAAAGCAGGTACTACATGGCACGCAACGCGCAGCACCTTAATCAAGCATGCTTGGTGTGTTCACATCTCAAAACTACTGCCACTTTGTAGAACTGAAAACCAAAATCTAAATAATAATATATGAACGAACGTGCTTTATTTGAACATGAACCTTTGGATTGTCATGCATGCAACGGTATTTGAAGCTGGAGATACCGTGTCCTGACTCTTCGACGGCAGAGTAGTACAGTTTATAATAATATAAGTTGAGATTAATCTAGTTGTTTAGACTGTGTGATATTTAATTTTAGGCAGCATGCAGTGGACTGCGTGCGAAGCTGGCGATGTTTGGATAGGTTATGCACATCATGTTCGAGGTTCGTTTAGTTTGCTGGCTTAAGCTCACACATGAAGTGCTGTGATATAAAAAAAACTGGTGAGACTTCTACTTTCAACTCACATGAAGTGCTTTTATATATATACATACATATATATATGTATATATATATATAGGCAGGTCGTGCTATGTCAGTAATCTAATTAATACTCCTAGATGATAACGTGACATTAGCTTAAACTAAAGAAGCACAGGACACCTGGAAAATAGACAGTTTCAATATAAAAAAATGTGATCAAAAGCTCATATATGAAAAGCTACGGAATACGGATAGAAAAAGTGACGGACCTAGCTGTAGATAGTTGGGATCTGCAAAAGCACATACGAAAGCTACTCCCTTGAAAGGAACCAAAGGATGAACAAAGCGCAAAAGAGATGTTTGGATCACCTTTAGTCTCATGACTAAAATTAGTCAGACTAAAAAGTTTTAGCCACCCCTAGTTTGGAAGCAAGAGCTAAAGTGTATTAAAAGGGTATTAAAGTCCCTATTTCTCTCTCCCTTTCTCTTCTCTTCTCTCTCCTCTTCCTCTCTCTCCTCTCTCTTCTCCCATGGCTTGGAGCTATTGGCAGCATGCATGTGGTCATTAATGAGGAAAGAGGAAGAGGAGATTTCAGTCCCTTTTAGCTCCCCCACCCCCTACTAGCAAAGTTTAGCCTCAAGACTAATTTTAGCCTCACTTGAGCCTCACCCGTTTGGAGTTTAGCTCCTGCTAGAAACTAATTTTAGTCAGGCTAATTTTAGTCCCTATGATCCAAACATGCTCAAAGTATATATGGCATCAACTCAGTGAACACAGAGTATTGAACAGCAGTGCATGGATATTATTCTATCGTATGAATCACACTACGTGCATTTGTGACTATCCCAGCAGAACAATGGACACTCACACAGGTTACTTTTTTTTTAATTTGAGAATCGACACAGATAACTTGAGAAGACAAATATGAACAAGACGAAGGAAAAACCCAGAAAAGCCCACACATATATCACACGTCACCTGGATCCGGCAGATGTAGTATTCGTCGCCGTAGATGGCCCTGAGCCCGTCGACGGGCCTCCGCGCGGCGCTCCGAGGCGTGTAGGCGACGCTGAGCGCGACGAGCGCGCGCACCCGGTCGGGCCGGAACTGGCAGAGGCTCCACGCCATGACCGCGCCCCAGTCGTGCGCGGCGACGAACACCTTCCTCTCGCCGAGGGCGTCGAGGAGCGCCACCAGGTCGCCCACCACGTGCAGCGCCGTGTACTGGCCGGGCTCCCCGACGGCGGGCGCGTCGGAGCCGCCGTACCCGCGCAGGTCCGGCGCCACGGCGCGGTAGCCCGCGGCGGCCAGCGCGCGCATCTGGTGGCGCCAGGTGTACCACAGCTCCGGGAAACCGTGGAGCAGCAGCACCGCCGGCGCCCACGCCGGGCCGGCTTCCGCCACGTGCAGGCGCACGCCGGTGCTCACCTCCACGTTGCGGTGCGTGATGGTGACGGCTTGCTCCTCGTCGCCGGCGGCGGCGGTGGGTGCCATCGTGGATGACCAGGGGCACAAGCTGGAGCAGAGCTCGCGAAGGAAGGCTATGACCATGGGCGGGGACGTGACGCTACGGGACACCAGCCTTTCTCGGTTCTTGGGTTGCGCGCAGAATCGGAGGGAGACTGGGAGAGAGCACTGTTGGATTAATTATCGGAGGCGATTAGTGGGGGAAGCCGTGTGGTTAGCTTGAGCATCGCGTGTGGTCTGGCGGATCGTATTAATTGCGGTGTCTGTGTTGCATGCGCACATGTACAGTGGCGTACTGTACGTGTTGCTCTTCTCTGGCTTCTGAGATGCTTCAACTTTGCTATTAATAAAGTATATACAAAAAGCTCTGCTATTAACAATATTTGATCATTTTCAAATTTAGTGGAGATTTTATATTATATTATAGTTCCATGAACATTAATCGGATTATCATATATATCAGTAAAATTACTGACTTGAAATTATGCAATTTACCGGGACCGAGTGGTAGGCATCACAATCACGAACTAGCAACGGCCGGGGCACTGCTCACCGGAGGACGACATGACAAGCTCAACAAAGGAACAACTAGTGGTGTGGACTCGTCGGGCCATCGATCAGCGATATGTACGAATCCTGGCGATCTGCAAGCCGCACTCTGGCGAGCTAGGGTGCAAGATGAGGCTGCGATTGACCGGTGGTGGGGACGACAAAGCCTTCTCTCCCTTTTCTTTTTTTATTGAAACACTGAATGAATTAATTATGGAGTGGAGGTGGACCCCACTATTTTGTACAAGAAAAGGGCACATAGACACCCTGTCGGGGTGGAATAGGCACCTGTAGGTGTGCAGGTGCCTCTTCTCTAATTACACACTAATGAATATGTTAATTACATAATTAGGCTAATGATCACCACTAATTATTTCTTAACACTCTCCCTTGATCAATAGCTTCATGAGACCTTGATGTAATTTTACTTCAATCTTCCTTGGATATTATCTTGTAAAACTCCTCCAAAAAACCCTATGGGAAAATCTTGAGGAGAAACCAATCTGTGTGTATATGCCACTAAAACTCCTTTAAACCCAGTAGGAAAATATTAGGAGAAAATGATATGGCATAATTGTCTTGTTAAATATTTGTATGAGAAAACCTTTGGTAAGGAAAACTCATCAATAAGAATAATGATCTGATGATCATGTTTGAGTATCTCTCTCTAAAACCTTATAGGAAAATATGAGAAAGGATTTATATCTTCTTAAAAACTCTTATAGAGAAAACAGAAGATATGACATACAATACGTCTTGTATATCACCCTTAAAACCGTAATGGAAAAATTAGGTGATATAAGGCATGGTCTTGTATTGTTGTTGCCTCATTAAAACCTTTTATGAGAAACCTTATGAGGAAAAACTCATACAGGAAGAAGAGTACAATAATCAGATAATTATTTATATAGGTTATATCAAAGAGAGTCTCCCGTGATTCTTGCAAATCTTTGAGTTGTCTCATACCAATCCCAAAAACATATTTCTGAAATAATGATGTTGGTAATGATTTTGTGAATAAATCTGCAAGATTAACACAAGATTTAGTTTGCAAGATTTCTATCTCTCCTACCTTCTGTAGTTGATGAGGATAGAATAATTTAGGAGTCATATGTTTTGTAAGATTACTCTTTATATAATCTGCTCTCATTTGTGCAATACAAGCAGCATTATCTTCATACATTATGGTAGAGTTAATGATTGAATTTATACCACATGATTGTTGTATGTGCTTTATCATTCTGCGAAGCCATACACATTCACGTGATGCTTCAAATAATGCAATTATTTTAGAATGGTTTGTGGATGTGGCTATTAGAGTCTGTTTTGATGACTTCCATGAAATAGCTGTTCCACCAAGTAAGAATACAAAACCTGTCTGAGATCTGGCTTCATGGGGATCAAATAAATAGCCAGCATCTGAGTATCCAATTAATATTTTATCTTGGTTAATTTTGTAAAATAAGCCAAGATCTATTGTGCCAATGAGATATCTGAAGATATTCTTAACTCCCGCCCAATGGTGTTGTGTTGGAGCAGCGCTGTATCTAGCTAGCAAGTTTACCGCAAATGCAATATCAGGCCTGGTGCAATTTGCGATATACATCAACGCCCCAATGGCACTGAGACATGGAACTTCTGGTACCAATACCTCTTCATTTTCACCTTTAGGTCGGAATTGATCTTTATCAATTTCAAGAGAGCGTACTACCATAAGTGTTTTGGATGGATACGATTTATCCATATTGAATTTATGTAGAATCTTTTGGATATAAGCAGACTGGTGTACTAAAATCCCTGTTGGGAGATGCTCAAGTTGTAAACCTAAGCAAAATTTGGTTTTACCCAAATCTTTCATTTCAAATTCCGTCTTAAGATGGTTGCGTGTTTCATCTATATCTCGTTGAGTTCCAATGATATTAAGGTCATCAACATATAAAGATGTAATACAAAATCCAGTTGAGGATTTCTTGATGAATACACATGGGCAATCATCATTGTTGCAAAAACCCTTCTAATGAAGGAATTCCTTTAGTTGGTTGTACCACATTCTTCCTGACTGTTTTAAGCCGTATAATGACTTTTGAAGTTTTACACAATACATGTTGCGTGAATGATTCTTGTTTGGGATATCAATTCCTTCCGGAACATCCATATATATATATCCAAATCTAGTGACCCATATAGATATGCTGTCACTACATCCATGAGATGCATGGATAGACCTTTTTGTGCTGCCAATGATATTAGATATCGGAATGTTATACCACTCATAACTAGAGAATATGTTTCATCGAAATCGATGCCGGGTTTCTGCGTGAACCCTTGTGGTACAAGCCTCGCTTTGTATCTCACCACCTCGTTGTTTTCATTCCTTTTACGGACGAAAATCCATTTTGATCCCACGAGAAAAATATGAAGAGGAGTAGGCATCACTGCGGAGAATACCTCTCGTTTCTTGAGCGAGTCTAATTCAGCCTTAATTGCTTCCTTCCATTTGACCCAGTCGGAGCGCTCGATGCACTCTGCCACGGACTTAGGTTCTGGATCAATGCGAAGTTCACTTGCAATTTTAGTGGCAAAGTAAATGTCGACATTTGTAGTCTTTCTATTGTATGATTCTCCGGAATCAATGTAATTAATGGAAATTTCTTGTACCCCTTGTGACTCATCATGATTTCCCACAACGATAGAGTCTAGGTCTTCCGATGTCCTAGCACTTATATTATTTTATGCACTTGTGCTAGGTATGTGATGTATCTGTTGAACATCCATATTATTTGGATTTATAATATCCAATTGGTGTATATCAACTTGATGTTGATCTGCATTTACTATTGTGGAAGTGACCTTCCTAGTTTTCCGTGGAGGCTTTTGTATAGCCTTATCCTTTGTTGCAGTACCTCTCCCCCTCTTATTTTGATTTGGGAGTTCTTAAGTAGGAATTACTACTCTTTCTGGTACATTTGCAGCAGGATTATGTGATTTTGTGACACCCTTATAATCAATAAATGCTTCTGGCAGATTATTCGCAATGTTTTGCAAATTGATAATTTTCTGAACTTCACGTTCAGATTCTATAGTACGTGGATCATAGGACTGGATACCAATGGTATTCCAATTTATTTCCTAGCATTCTGTTTGGTACTTGTCTCCTCCTAATGCCGGGAAATTGTCCTCATCGAAGATGCAATCAGCATATCGGGCAGTAAATAAATCCCCTGTAAGGGGTTCGAGGTACTTAATGATTGACAATGATTTGTACCCTACATATATCCCCAATTTCCTATGGGGGCCCATTGATGTACGCTGCGGTGGTGATATCAGTACGTATACAGCGCAACCGAATTTTCGCAGATGGGAAATACTTGGTTGATTTCCACGTACTAACTGCAACGGGGAAACCGTGTTGTATGCAGTAGGTCTTATTTGAGTCAAATCAGCAGCGTGTAATACCACATGACCCCAACATGATGTTGGTAGATTGCAATTCTGTAGTAATGGTTTAGCAATTTACTTTATTCTCTTGATAAGAGATTCGGCTAATCCATTTTGTGTATGTACATATGGAACAGAATGTTCCACATTTATGCCTAGAGCCATACAATAGTCATTGAAGGCGTGCGAAGTAAATTCAGCGGCATTGTCCATCCTGATGGTTTTGATAGCATATTCAGGATGATGTGCTCTTAATTTGATAATTTGAGCAATGAACCTTGCAAAAGCATGGTTTCTTGTAGATAATAAACATACATGTGACCATCTAGTAGATGCATCTATAAGTGTGACAACCCGCCCAGGAAAATATCGTACTATCGCCTAAAACCAATCCACTTTGGTCATTAAGCAACAGTAAAGTATCGTCCTGTCGTTACTTGCCGGGTTAACGCTCGGTGAATCACTTGGAATTCATACAGAGGATCGACATATGCAATTAAACTCACACGAAGGCGAGTCCAGAGTACAACACGGATTAAATCCAAATTATTACAAACCATTGTTCATGACTGGGAATAAGGATTGAGAGTTCGAAAACAACAGAAATAAATAAACTAGCGCGACGATACACATAACAGGAGGCCATCCGTGATGCCATCACTCGTTCTCTTCCACCCATTCCAGCTCCCAGCCGGGTGGAATCTCGCAAGGCCAAACTCACCTGCAACAACATTTTTAAAGCAAGGCTGAGTATACTAATACTCAGCAAGACTTAACCGTCGGGTGATAACTACATCACTAAACTCTAGACATGAAAAGGCTTTTGGCCGGTGGGGTTTCTTTTGCTGAACAGCCACGAAGAGTAGGTCCTTACTTTCAATATTTTAGCACCAGTTCTAGTTGATTACCAATTCTAAGTGTGCTATCTAATTCAATCAAGAATTTCACAAGCAATTGATTCAAGCAGTAATATTCACCAAGTTCCATCATTACGGGATATCATGGCCAGTTGATTAAGCAGTCTCAGATAACGGTGAGAGGCCGACAATCGATTGGTTTATAACCTTACAAGGTAGGCCTAAACACACGGAGCGATGCCCCAACAGAGCTGACACCGACCAGGCGGTTCCCAAAAGTCCTCGATTTGGGATCGAATCTTACAGTCCCGGGTACAAGGCTATCTGGCGTGTCCCACCCAGTGCACCCAGCCTCACACATGTACCCACCTCCCGGTTGCAAAGCGGTAGGTGATTACTCAAGAGTAGTAATAGTAAGTTTCCGCACCGTCTCTTTAAGGTACTAGGCTTACCGGTCCCATTCCCGACAAGTGCTTAGTACGTTCAAAAGCTTAGCCCACGAAAGCCACTGGACTGGAGCCCAAATCCCATGCTCTTACCACATGAGCAATCCATTTATAAAGATCTTATGATTCCAACATAAGAACCTATTCTCGCGAGTGACGGACATCACTCGACTTCTATAGGGTTCTATAGCATAGCAGCTATCGACCTAGCATACTAGTGATAGAGCTTAGGTACCTAGGGATCATGGATCTAGGGTTTAATTTCAACTCCTGAAACGTAAAAGCACAATCATAGCAAAAGACAATTGCATAATTTTGAAAGACAGGGTTAATGATCTGGGGCTTGCCTTCGCTGGCAAGGTTGGCCTTGGGCCCTTCTGGACTTTGGTCCAGGTCTTGAGCTACGTCCACGTACTGCATCTCTTCGTCAGCACCTTCGTCTCCTCCTTCTGGCACGAGCGTATATCTACCGTCGGGAAGATCTACACGAAGATGCAAATGCAAGATTTATTTGACGATTTTAATTTAATTAATTACAATCAACAAAAGACAACCATAGGGTGCATGGTTGACCACATTCACCTAGATAAGAAATCAATTCAGCATACTCTTCCCAAGAGGAACAATATGCAAATCTTTATTAATTATTCTTTTTGATAGTGACTGTGTACATATATATGTAAATAATTTAGTTTAATTTCACAAAAAGCAATGGGTTGGTAACATTTAGCCTTTTTAACATGTTTTTCATCACACACAAGGTCATCAAAGGTGGGTTGGTGATGTTTCCCAGTTAATTAACTATTAAGCCTTAAATTGCTTCCATAGCTTTTATTCATAAATTAATTAATTAAAATTCAATGGAAGTGTGCGTTAGGCACTAATCTCCTACAACAAGTCACTGAACACACATGCATGTTTAGGAAAGCCATAAATTTAATTATTTTGAAAATAACCAAAAGCTAGCTGGTAACACAAGGTAAATGCACACAAAAATAAAAACTCATCAAAATGATTCTAACTTTCTCACACAAGATATATGGTCCAAAACTAACCTAGTAATGCAGTATATACACCTAGAACTATTATGAATCTTGAGTTATGCAATTACCAAGAAAAACAAGCATATTTTAAGAATAAATATTTCTGTCAATTATAAAATTGTGATTAATTCACCAGAGGTGCATTTTGGCATAAGAGGACAACATGCAGAAGTTGGGCATAAAACTCTAACTATTTTTAGCTACAAAAATTATTTGGACAGATTCTATATGGATAGAAACAATTTATATAAAAAGATTTACAACATAACTTAGTGCAATTTTTGGTTCAGGAGCTAGTCATAACCTAGCACCCAACATATCCAAAAATTAGATACAGAGGGCTTGTAGATTTTGAGATATCACAGATCTAGGCTTTTGACATTTCTATTTTTCATGCAAAACTTATCAGGAACTAGCTCAGGAAAGAATAACAAAAGTTGTAGTATTTTTTACCTGGAATCCAACAAAATTGGGTTTGCATTTTTCTGATTTCCCTAAGATTTTATATGGATTCTCAAAGTTTCAGCAAAAGCACTTTATTATTTGAGATTAGGTTTTACCGGCAGGCCCCTGAAATTTTTCCCTCTATTACAGCTATGCCCCTGGTTTACGAAAATCACCCCGGAAAGAAGAAAAAGGATGCAATGTAGTCCCCGGGCATGGAGGGCGGCGCGGCTCGCCGGAATTGGGCGGCTCCGGTGGCGGGGTTGGCCGGGGAAGGTGGGGAAAAGCACCAGGGACTCACCAAGCTTCGAATTGGGTGCTTGGTTGGTGTCGGGGTCGCGCCAGTGTTGGGGTTCCACGGCGTGGCCGGGTGGCGGCCACCAGGAGCTCTGCTCCGGCGAGAGGCATGGCAATGTGGTGCAATTGGCGACCAGGGTAGCTCGGCCTTAAATAGGGGAGCTGCCTCGTGTTTTGGAGCGAACGCACCGTCAAAACCGGCCGTAGCATGAAAGCAACCTTGGTAGGCGTGCACCGAAGCGGACACAGCGGACGGACTAGTCGGTCCTGCGCGGTGAGCGTCCTGTCCGGAGCAGCGCGGGGTGGGAAACTCCGAGGCGTCTAGGGGCGCGGGGAGGCCTGGGGAAGGTGCGCGCGCGGCCTCGGGAAGGCGCGCGGCGCGGCGCGTTCGGCTCAAACGTGTCGGTGTGCTTCGGTTTGACCGCGTTTTTCTCAAAAATTTTGAATAGAAGTGTACAAAGTGGTGAATAGGAAAGTTGTAGATCTCACTACTCTCTTCAACTTTTACAAAGGCTGTAGGGTGTTTTTCTCAACGGATTTTGCACAATCTGCTGCCAAACTTTGAATGCCACCACTCTCCGGTGAACAAGAGATGCTGGCAGTTGACCAAGTTTTCCATCCTTTTCCACTCCAAATTTGAAATGCCAATCTGCATGAAAGTTGTGTTCCTCGACAAACTGGACAACTTTCGTATTGGTAGATTTTGAAGTGTTTAGGTGAAATTTGGAGAACGAGGCAAAAGTTCCGGAAGACATTCACTGACGTCAGGGTTTAAGCGGGGTTTGACCGTGCCTTTGACCAAGGGTTGACCACAAGGGTGTGTTGACTTGGTCAAGGGGTTCAATAGGGTTTGTTGGCGAGGTTTTCGAGGTGAGGACCCAAGTTGACCTAGGTTTGACCAATGTCGGCAGGTTTGACTCGGCTGATTCGGTCATTAGCGTTAATGACGCTAATTAAAAACCTGGGGCGTCACAATAAGTACCATGAAGTACCTATATGGTCCAATTGATGGATGTATAGGACCACAAATGTCTCCTTGAATGCGTTCAAGAAATTGTAGTGGTTCAACCTTTATTTTAAGATAAGAGGGTCTTAAAATTAATTTTCCCGTGGCACATGCGGTGCACACAAAGTCTGATGGCTTGGGGAATTTTGAAGTATTTAACTTGTGACCAATTGAATTGCCGACAATTTTTCTCATCATTCCTATGCCGGGATGACCAAGGCGATCATGCCAAATCTTGAAGACATCAAGATTTTGAACAATTACCTTGTATGAAACATGTTGTATGGGTTTAATGTATGTGTAATACAATCCTGATGATAGTGAAGGAATTTTCTCAAGTAGTTGCTTGTGTATATCCGTCATGTTTAGTGATGAATAACTATTCATCTTTGTTGTCACTATTTTTTTCCACATGGAAACCATTGCAACAGATGTCTTTGTAACTCAATAAGGTACGAGTTGAATCGGGATACAGGAGTGCATCCTCAATTACTATTTGAGTACCCATAGGGAGAACTATTGTGGCTCATCCTGAACCAACAATTATAGCATCGCGTCCCGCGATGGTTGTGACATTTCCTTTACTCTTTTTGAGAGTTTGGAAATATTTAAGTTCTCTGAGTATGGTGTTAGTTGTGCAACTATCCACCAAACAAAGTTCTTCCTCTATTTGGATTGTCCCCGTAGGATAATCTAGAATGAGTAAAATAAATTATAAGGTTTGAACTCATAGATTATACAATACATACTTTATTCAATCATATCATAATTAGCATATGTCTTACAATATTGTGTGACAACAATTATTTACAACACAATTGTTACATAAATATGGCTATAGAACGAAGTTCTTTGAAACTATAGAATTAAGTTCTTGTCAGGGAGCGTAAAACTAAGACATGTCTCCGAACACGTCATTGGATGGTCCATCCACAAGCATGTTGTCGGTATCGTCGATGCTATCGATCATCATGTCGCCTGTGCCGAAGAATTCGTCCAACTGCATTGGATCATTCTCCTTGTTGTGTTCCGCAGGAACATCCTTGGAGTAACCGGCACCCGGAATGTGAGTAGTGAAGTGCGCTTCAAACTTGTCCCATGAACTTGCTTTCCAGCATGTTTTGGTAGAGATCAACCAAATGCTTAGCAGTGTGGCACTTTCGAGTTGTGTGATTGTGACAGCCACACCTCTGACAAGCTTGAGAGTTGTCATGAGCATTATTTTTCTTGAAAGTTTCCTTGTTGTTGCTAGACCCTTGCCGTTCTTAAAATTCTGTTTCTTCCATTTCCCCTTGAAATTCCTTTTGAATTTCTTGCCACTGAACTTTTTATTATTATTTTGAGCATTGAAATGTACTTCCGGCAGAGGTGTTGCACCCACAGGGTGCATTTGATGATTCTTTGTTAAGAGCTCATCATGCTTTTCTGCTTGGAGTAAATCATATATTAAGTCAGAATATTTAGTATACTTGTGGCGATTGTATTGCTGTTGCAATATCCTGTTAGCAGGGAGAAATGTAGATAGAGTCTTTTCTATCATTTCTGCATCATCCAAAGGTTGATTGCAAAAGCGAAGCTTGGTACAAATCTTGTGGACAGCAGAATTGTATTCTGCAACCGTTTTGAAATCCATGAGACGGAGTAGTGACCACTCTCGTCTTGCTTCTGGCAGAATGACGCTTTGATGTTGATTATAGCGTTCGTTGAGAGAGTCCTAAAGTTTCTTAGGATCATCTTCCATCATGTATTCTGCTTTGAGGTCATGGTGGAGATGGTGCCGTAGAAAATGCAAGGTTGCAAACTTTTGTGCCTCTGGGATAGGATTTTGTGGATTAGGTTCATTAATTGTATTTGTAAGGAATCGGATGCCCGTTAGCCTAAGAGGGGGAGGGGTGAATTAGGCAACTTAAAACCTTAACCTATGGCTCTCTAAAAAAATGCACAAAGGTAAACTAGAACTTACTACCTATATGTGCAACTAGGTTGTTCTAGTGTGAAACTCCCATCCAAAAGAAGGTTTGCAACCTATAGCCAATCCTAGCATGATACTACTCCAGGAAAGTAGAGGCAAACAAAGATTGCAATAGAGTAAATGCGGAAACGTAAAGGGGATACTACAAAAAATCTCGTGGTCTATGACGGTCAATTTTCGTCACGGATCATTAAAATTTCGTCATAAAATGACATCTATGACGAAATTTGAGAACGTCATGTATTGAGCGTCACGGATCCCTTCTCGTGACGTCCTCAAATTTTCGTCATAGATTAGCGTGATCCATGACGTTCTCAAGTCGTCATAGATTGGTGTAAAGCCCATTGAACCCGGCCCCGAAGCCCAAAATGCGTGACGAAAGTGATCGTCACGTCACTTGTAGAGATGAGTTGGTTGCTGACGTGGCTGCCACTTGGCAATGACGTGGCTGCCACGTGGCGCTGACGTGGCTGTCACGTGGTGATTGCGTGGATGCCACGTGGCGATGACGTGGTGCTGATGTGGATGCCACATGGTGCTTAATTCAGTACAGGCCGGAATACAACAATAAAATCACACAATTCAATAATAATTCTTAAATTAATAAATCTCCAGTACATTCACACCATCTCAATGGCAAACAAAATATAATTTATGGCAAGAAAGCTCAACAGGCCCAATTTTCAAATCTAGTCATTCAACAATAAATACACAATCCATATAAAGTTCAACTCAACAAGCCTCACAAAACAACAGATCAAATGTCCTTATAACATCACTAGCAGTCCAGCCCTTGTAGCATCACTAGCAGTACAGCATATCATGCCCACTGCCATCGATAACTTCTAAACAACTCGAAAGAGGAACATTACCAAACACTTGTCGGTGGGTAGAATCAAATGATTCCTAATCCGAGCTTAGCAAATTACATGACTAATATAGGTTTTGAAGCACGGACAATGAGCACATTAACATCGTGAAGCACGGACTAATATCGGTGAACAACTTTCCATTAACATTTTTGTTAAAGGAAAATGAGAGCGTCTTTAGACATCAACAAAAATGCATCAGATTCTGTAGATCCATCTTCGTCACAGTTTCCAAGTTTCTGGTTGTACTTGTAACTAAATATGTAGCATGTTGTATTTTGCATATTTGAGCAATAAACTTGCAACCATTGCATACAAACTACCATTTAACATGTATTTCTAACACTTCAATAAAAACTTTTCCCCAATAAATTTTTTCTCAAGTAATAATTTATTAAAAGTGCAGCTTTTTAATGTACTCTAGAGAAGGATAACACATTAACATAACAGATTGATCACTGGTTTATCTATCTGAGAATTAAATATGAATATCTATGTATCGAAGTCTGTTGATTGAAATAGGATAAGAGCTTCAAATAAATAATTTTCTCTTTTGTTCCTTTCACGAGATTCATCCAAAGCAATACAAAGCCTACAAAGTACTTGACAAATAAAATCTAACTATAGTAGTATCTTGTCTTTCAAGCTGTTTCATGGAATTAGTTCAACCGTTTGTGCTCGTCAATTCTAGATGGTAGGCATCCAAGACAAAGTGATTTTATACGAAACAACAAAAGAAAACATTTACCTTCAACTTGTTCCAAAGACCACCAAAAGTACTTCAAAAACTTCTCTTCAAAAATATCAACCCGATGCTCTCGAAAGGAGGAGCTAGGTCGGTGCAATCATAATACTAATTACGGGAACAACATAAAGAAGGTGACACAAAGACATCAAAGCATGCGTAAAACTGTCCTTATAAGCATAAAGGATCTACTATTATTGTCACCGGAACTTGGATGTGGATGTAAAATAAAAAAGAACAATAGGAAAAGAATTGCCCATCTAGCCGGAATCGCTCCCCGACATCCATCAAATGTGGTGAGGTGAAGAGCCCGGTGTGGAAGCCACACGATCGCGGGATTGACTCGGTGAATGTGCAAGTCGATCCCTATAGAGTGTAGACACAATCGATGCCTTAATCAAATGATATGTCAAATGATATGTAACATATTTCTAGTTCTAACAATCGGCACATCATATGACGGATAAAATGTACTAGTGCTATATTGTGGAAAATCATTGACACAAATTATTTTAGGAAAGAAAGACATGCATGATTATACTTAGATGAGTAAAAAGGAGATAAGGACTCATACCATTCGTGTAAACCAACACTTACGGTGTTGATCCTAATCATCTCCAAGCAGAATCCCCGCACATATAAAAATCAATCTAATGAAAACTCGTTTCTAACATGGCATTTTGTTTCTTGGTAAACGTAAATGGAAAATTGCCAAAAACGAGTTCATCTGTTCAAAAGCGATGCAATCATGGAAAAGAAGCAAGTCAAGAGGTATTATCTTCGAGTCCATGACCATGAGGCAACTTTATTTACACTTGAATTTCCGGTTCCGTTACTAGGCATGCATAATTAGGTTGGTAAAATTTCCGAGATACCGAATGTTTCGCGTGATAGTTACACCCATCCGGGTCCACCAATAATAGTACGGTCCACCCCCAAATCAAATCACAAAATCCACAAAGCGAGCTACCGGGCAAAACTTGCGGCTTCAATCAATATCGTAAGATGGTGAGATATAGAGAAAGAGGCACGAGAGGGTTGGGGTCCTCACCATGAAGAGGACGAGCTCCTCGCCCCCGATCGCGCCCCTCCCGCCGCGGCCGCGGCCGCGGCCATGGGGCGGGGGCACGGCGGCTATCCGCGCGTCGATGCGGGGGGAGTTGGTCGACGGGGGTGGCGACGCGGAGGCGGGCGACGTGCGCCTTGAGCGGGCGCTCGTACGGCCGAGTTCGCCGCGATGGCCGTCTTCTCCCGCTCCCACCCGCCCACGCCGCCTCCACCGGTCATGAAGCTAGGGTTCACCGCCGCCCGACCCCCGACCCCCGCCGCCGCCGCGGGGTCCATCGCTAGCGCGTGGTCGGGTAGTGGAACGACATCCTCCCCCGCAGCCGAGCGGGGCGGCGCGAGGGCGGCGGCTAGGGCCGGGTGTGGGCGAGGCGGGGGGAGGCGTGCTTGAGGGACAAGGGGAGGAGGGAGAAGAGGACCACGCGAGAGGGGACGGGGAGCCGATGCGCGGATCTGAGGAGTGGGGAGGAGGGAGGCGGAGTGGCGAGGTGCGGTGGGGGCGGGTGAGTCCGCGATGGCGGCAGGGAGCAAGGTGAGGGAGGGGCGGGTGGAGCGACTGCGGGAGGAGGGAGATGGGATTAGGGTTAGGGTGCGATGCAGCATTATATACCAATGAAACACGATGAGAACCATCGGATCAACGATCGACGGTCGTAAATAGTTGGGCTATTTGGGCCAACTTGGGCTTCTCTGTTTATTGTTTTTCTTTTTCTTTTTCCTTTTTATTGCACTATTGTGAAGTAACACTAAAAACTAATTATCTTATACATACAAATATATTTCTTATATGCAATAGACTGCAAATAAATTACACCGAAGAAGTTTCAGTAATTTTAGAAACTATTTACTATTTTCTATCATTTAGATGAATTTCCGCATGTTTACCAAAAGTAATTCTAAATTGACCAATACGTACCTATAATAAGATTCAAAATATTTCGAAAAACTATATTTAGGAGCTAATGATCCATTTTAGCCTGCATCTTAGAGATTGACAAAAATCAACTGTCTTATAGGAAAAACTCAAAGTTCTACTAGCCACCTTTTTTATAAAATAATGATAATAACACCCAAAACATCTCCAAACATTATGTAAATTGGCATAGAATCATTTTATGGATGTACAAGCTTGACAAAAATGTTTCATAAGATTTTACAAAAATCGAAGTATACATGTTCACAAACTATATAGGTCTCTTACATTGTTCCATACAACTCAACTTAAATTTTGAAGTTTGAAACAACTAAAGTCTTGTATAGCTCATATACACCTAAAATTCATACACAATCTCACATTTACACTCTCATAAACATTTGTGAGTTTTCATTACCACTTGTGTGCAAATTTTTTTTAAATAACTAATGTGTACACCCTTGTGAAGGAAGTTGCAAAATTGTTATATTATATGCTCCAAATATATTTTTCATAAGTAACAGACAACATATAAGTTGTCATGTAGAAGTTTCAAAAATTTTCGAGTGGATTTGCTATTTTCTATGGTATAAATGAATTTTTACGTGTTTACCGAAAGTAATTCAAAATTGACCTATATGTGCATCTAATAAGTTTTAAAAATTCAAAAAAATTATATTTAGGAGCTTATGGTCCATTCTAGGCCACATCTAGGAGATTGACGAAAAAGTCAATCGGCTTGTAGGGAAATTTCAAACTTCTACTAGTCACCTTGTTATAGAATAATGATAATAATAAATAAAACTTATCGAAAAATAATGTAAATCGGCACAGAATCATTTTATTGATGTACAAACTTGACAAAAAAGTTTCATATGATTTTGTGAAAATTGGACTACACATTGTTCATAAACTATTGTTCATAAACTAGATAGATCATCACATTGTTTCATACAACTCAACTTAAACTTCAAATTTTGTACACACTCAAATACTTTCTTACCCATGGGCACCTCAAATTTGGATGCAACCTTGTGTTGACCATAACATTAGAGAATATTAAGTTATATTAGCAATTATTATGAAAAACATGTTTTTTATATTCTCTTTTTAGTTGGAAAAGATATGTTGTATGAAAAGCAATCAAGAAATAGTAATTAAGATACAAACAAATGGCACTGAGTAAAACATCTCGATTTTAGAAAAAAATAGGAAAAAGAATCAACTGATTTGGAGTTCGTATGAGGAAGAAAAACAGTTTACAAGTTTTATCCGAAAATTAAAAATAGAAACTACACTTGCTATGAACTTAGATGAACAAGTGTGTTTTCTCTTTTTAATCTTTGACTAAAACTTGTAACTAGTTTTTCTACCTCATACTAACTCCAAATTGGATTATTCTTTTTTGTAAAATTTTCTAAAATCGTTCTCCACCAAGATCTACAACTTTAACAAATGAAAAATTAAATTGTGAACTCATAGGTGTCAAAAAGTCTACTAGTGGCCCTCCATTTTCACGAACTAGGGTCGGCCTGTTGGGCTGCGCCTTTGGGCCGGCCTGTTAAGCAACGTGGGCTGGTTTGGTTGCTCGAGGTGGTTTTCTGACCACGTTAATTAGTTATAGGGCTACTAGCAGACTTTAACTCTGGTTAGTAAGCCCATGTTACTTTGACACTTGTTTAAATATTCGCGAAAGTCTAGTTTTCATCCTAAACTTCATAACTACACAAAGTATATCCTTCAACCTTTAAACCTGTTCAGATTACATCCTGAGTTTGGTTATGCGTGTTTTTAAAAATGTTTTTGTCTTTTTCTTTTTTATTTATTTCGACTAAATATTTAGAAAATCATAGTAAATTATAAAAATCATAAAATGGAAATCCAGCTTTATTTGCCTCTATATAGGTATATATCTATATACCGAATATATAATATTATATGCTTTAAAAATTTAAATTTAGATTTTTAAATTATTGAATGTGATTATCTCTAATTATTTTCACACATTATATGATTTTTAAATTTATTGATCATGAGGAAATGTTGAAATGCAATGTGGGCCAGATTATGACGAAATGTAATAGTGTTTGGACTTCATATCGGGCTTCATATCCAACACTGCTAATCTATGACGAAATCTGACGGTTGCCATGGATGCATCGTGATCTATGACGAAATCGTGACGAAACCGGCACAACGTCATAGTGTTTAGACTTCATATCGACGGTTCGTCATGGATGCGGTGTGATATATGACGAAATCTGAAAACGTCATGTGAATATCGTCATGGATCACAAGGTTTTTTGTAGTGGGATGAGAGGAAGCAAACTCTTGACACGCGATTTATCCCGTGGTATCGGTAGGCACTAAGCCACCCCTAGTCCACGTTGTTGAAGCACTCACACAAGAGTATTGCTTCCCAGTCACCAAGTCTCTCCCAAGAGCACCACTTGACTCGCCACAAAGGCTAGCCACTTAGGCACTTGCCAAGCTCCCTTGGTCACCTTGATGCCGCCTCCACTAAGGAGCTTCTCCACCAAGGAAGGGGGTCTCCACGTCCCCCGCACAAAGTGTCCTCGCCACTCCACACCAAGCCGGAGGGTCGATGACGATTGCCGGTGAGCCACTTAGGCCCCAAGGCTTCCGGCGAACCTTGTACAACTGGATTCAATCAAGAATCACCTCACAAGGTTGGCACAACCTTGCACTCACTCAGCTCTAAGCTAAGCCTAGCACTAAGCACATACACAAAGCATGTACTAGTCTAAGGATGAGCAATTAAGCACTTGGATGGATTGGATATGATCTTCAATGTGTCTTGAACTCCTCTGCACTTCCACACCATCCAGCGACCTAAAATGGGTGAGTGGAGGGGGTATAAATAGCCCAAGGCATCAAACTAGCCGTTGGCTAAAAGCTGCTGAAAAAGGTACCGTCGGATGATCCGACGCTATGCTCCGACGCTACGTCGGATCATCCGGTGCTGAAGGCCTTGCGTCCAAGTCGGTACTGTTAGCTTCCAACAGACCGTCGGATAGACCGACGCTAACCCTGACCAAGGCGTCGGATCATCCGGTGCTGAAGGCTTTGTCTTGGCGCGTCTCTGTATAAATTCAAACTGAGCGTCGGATAGACCGACGGGGTCCCCACTCAGACCGTCGGATCATCCGGTGCTACTGTCTTCCTTGCTCTTCCTCTGCAACTCGTCCGACGCTACTAAATAATGGACCGTCGGTTCATCCGACGGTACCTAGGGTTTGACCCTGTGCACCAACTCGTCCGACGATTGCACCGACGCTTGTATTTGAGGGACCGTTGGTTCATACGACGGTGTCTTCTCTTTTCCTTTTCTTGCTCGGTTTTGACCCTTGAAAAATACACTATCTTCTCAATTTGGCATATGGTTTTCTTGCATCCTTGAGACCTAGAAGTGTCTACAAAGACATGCTAAAACAATAAGATTAGTCCCAATGATCATGTTGTCATGAATCACCAAAATCAAACTCAAACTAATGGCATATCAGGCCATGTTCGCTACAATCTCCCCCTTTTTGGTGATTTATGACAACAAAACCAAAGCAATCATAAATTTGCAAGAATTGACAAAATTAGAACCACTTACACTTGCTTGGATGCTTACCATCATCCAAACTCCCCCTAGATCAAACTTCCCCCTTTTTGATCTTCATGTTCACATTCTCCCCCTTTGGTCTCATACCTTGAAACCACTTGTAAGCATCCTTGAACCAACTTGTAAGCTTAAGCCACAAGCTTGCTTTGGTCCCACATTCTCCCCCTTTGGAATAAAATCTCCAAAAAGTCCCAAAGCAAAAGGGTCCAAGAAAACTAGCAAGACCTAGCAACCATAGCTCAAAGGAGAGATGTTAAATGCAAGAAAGAAAGTCGCATGAACCATGATCCATAAGTATGATATCAATGAAGATACCACATGTGTGAATAACTAAGGTGGATCACAAGCTCGGTTTTGACCCTTGAAAAATACACTATCTTCTCAATTTGGCATATGGTTTTCTTGCATCCTTGAGACCTAGAAGTGTCTACAAAGACATGCTAAAACAATAAGATTAGTCCCAATGATCATGTTGTCATGAATCACCAAAATCAAACTCGAACTAATGGCATATGAGTCCATGTTCGCTGCAGTATTAATGTAACCTTTGGCTATTAGAACAACTTGACATCCATAGCCCAAGTTAGGTAATTACTACCATCAGCAGTAAGTTCAGTGAAGTCTTTATTGTTTAATTTAGCCATTTTCCTACATGAAAGAACCATGTATAGGATTAATTTACTGATGTAAATTTGTGTTGTAAAAGTAGGAAAATATATATGTAAGATGATTCTTACAAAATTAAGGTATATGATTTTTAATTCCTGTAGGAATAAATTTGACTTGATAGTCATTTATATGAAATTTTGGATATACACTTTGAAGGTAATCATCATAAAGATGTAGACCTCACAATGATGAGCAAAAGCTGCCTAAAAGCGCGGATCTCAGGGAAAATAAGCTCTTAGGAAGAACATATCACAGCCAGCGCCTAGGTCACATCACCTTGTTTTATTCCAAATTATATTTATAAACCTTAATTTTAATTTTGCTTAATATTCTACTTGATGTAGAGAATTGATTTTTAAACCATGCAAATAAAATCAATTGCATAAGAATTGTTCTGATTCCTAGAAATGATCTGCAGATCGTAAACATGAATAATTACTGCGGTAATTATAACATTTAAATTACATAGGTACATATACCGAATGATACAAATAATATTGTTCGTCACAATATAAAAATTACAGAACAATTCGAGGTCTAAAACATAAATATACAACACTAATAAGTCTGAATATAAAAAAGATAAAAGCCTGAGGGCTAAATTAAAGTTCAGGGGGTTTTCTGGACTTTTGGAAAGATGAGGGGGGTCCGACGGACTTCTTGAACTTGAGGTTACCGGAGGGCTGCGGGTGATTGCCGGCCTTGTGGGCCGGTGTGGCCTGCGGGTGGCCCATGGGGAATTCTTGGCGCGGCCCAGTCCAACCCACCACGGCCAGCCCGCATATAAAAGAAGGAGAGGGGGGGCCAACCCTAATCCCTTCTCCCTTGCCTCCCTGGTAACCGCCGCCGCCGCTGGCAGGTGCTGTAGCGCCACCGCTGGTTGGTGCTGTTGCCGGTGAAGGCCGGCCGGCTGGAGCGCCACAGATGCAGATCCATGTCCCTCCATTGCTCCTCTGTCGTTCCCCCTCTTTCTTCTTTTGGTTCGGTGTCCAGCCGCCCCCCTTGTGCGCCGGCTTGCGTCGCCGGCCGATGGCCAGCCGTCAGCGGTCGAAGGAGGGGAGCCCCAGCGCGGCCGGGCTCCGTGTGCCGCACCGGATCCCCGGGCGGCGGTTGACGGCCCCCCACGCGGCCGAAGATGTTCGGTACGGCTGCGGTCGCCTCCGGGGTCACCGGCGTCGAGGCAAACGGTGGAGCACCGCTGTGGGCCGCCATGGTCCCGGCCATGAAGCTTGGGTGTGCGACCGTCGAGGATTCGGCGAGGCCGGGGTGACGTGCTGGTGGTCGTGATGGAGCGAACGGTCGTCGGACGGCCTGAGGGCCGAAACCGGCGTTGATGTCCGCTGGTGTCGTCGTCGGTCCAGGTACGTTTAGGTCGGGGATGACCCCAACTCCTTGTGTTTGTGTTCCAGGGTGGCGGATGCGGACGACAAGACGACGGCGAGGCGGTTCCTCTGGAGGTGTCGGCATCGGAAGACGTTGTGCCGCCGAGGATGGGCTGCGAGAGACAAGTCCGGTGGTGTACGGTGGCGTCGAGGAGCGGTTGCTGCTTGCGGCCGGCGAAGCACGACGCGGTGGAGGGGACCTTGGTCCACGGCGGCCTCGGCCTCCACGTCGACCACGACGGCGGCCATGGCTTGCACCTCTAGTGTAGAAGAAGCAGCGTCCCTGGTTTGTCTTGATGGGGATGACTAGATAAGTAGCATAGGCAGTCTCTACTAGTCGAAATGGGGATTCATGATCCATTGTTGCTCACCCTGGGAGGGATTCCGACGTGTTAGCCGGCGGTGAGGCCTTCTGGCCTTTTCCTGTTTGCGTGCGTTGCTCGCGAGAGCATGTGTGCTGATAACGTATTGAAACAGTGAATGAATTAATTATGGAGTGGGTGGTGGACCCCACTATTTATGTACAAGGAAGGGGTACACAGGCACCCTTTCGGGGTGGAATAGGCACCTGTACGGGAGAGACACACCAGTACGGTGTGCAGGTGCCTCTTCCCTAATTACACACAAATGAATATGTTAATTACATAATTAGACTAATGATCACCACTAATTATTTCTTAACATTTTTCTCCTTTTCTGAGACCGCTGCGACGACCGGAACGAGCTAGTCTACGTGCTACGCTGGCGTGTGGGCCGGGGGAGCGTGTTTCACATGCATCATTGCCTCATAATGCAATTTACTATTGGAGTTGTTTCTGATTATTTAAACTTCCGGGGTCAGGTCAAAGAATATATAGGCCGGAGATCGACGACGAGCTGCGTAGAGGAACCGTTGATTTGAACTTCGTACTTTGTACACAAATTGATCACATGATTCATGCATGTACGTAATATTCAAATTGTTCGCGTCAGTCGGCCGTGCACTGCTTTTTCATCCGATGCTTTCATTTAAAGTGGTTTTAAAGTTAAATAGTTTCGCTAAATAGACTTGATTTGAGACTAATAAATTACCTCGGATACCAGTTAGTAGGGTGGATGCAACTGGATCTGGATACCCATCAGTAATTTTTAGATCACCTGATCAGTTACATGGCCGACATGCATTTTCTTATCTCCTGTATGTATTTTCTTGACTTGCAAATTCACAGGTCCTTTTCTTTGTGCACAAAATTCAATGTTTGGCTGTTCAACATAAGTAGCACACTAGCACATAAACAGAATCTCATAACCTAAACCATAATCAATCTACCAATACGGAGTTGCTCATGCAGGACTAATCTTATAGCAGCATGAGGAGGTCGCTCTCTATGTATTTGATTTCAAGCTTCGGTACAGGAATATTAAGAAAAGAGTGAATTTAAGAGGGAACATGGTCACCGCCACCGAGTTTCCTGGGGTCGCCAACCATGGCGGTCTCTCCTAGCTCGCTGCTGGCTTCTCGACGCCGTCTTCGTCTACTGTCTTTGACCTGAGATGGATCCTTCGTCCCTTGATCCCGCTCATGGTCTCGCTTTCTCCTCAGAGGTACGCTCATCTCTTGGTCGCCCGGTCTGTTCTCCAACTCCTGATCTGGGCTCCAGCTTCTGGCTTATTGCCGCCTTTAGTCGTTCTCGATTGCGCCTTTCGTCAGATTCTGTTGGAGCCATTTTGCAATCGATCCTTGGTGGTTCGGCAGATCTGTTTTCAGTGGTTGAACTTGAGCAACAGCTTTTTAAATTCACTGTTCTTGATCGGCAAGTGGGTCTTTGGATTTATGCCTTGAAGTCTTTCGATTGCCCTTCCTTCAAAGTTTTCTTCCACCTCTGGAATCAAAATGGTCTGGCTAGCGCCCACATTTCATCCACCAAGGATTCTGGACCGCGCTTCGAATGGGTTCCTGCCAAGAAGAAGAAATCGGTGAACTCTTATGCTGATGCGGTTACTCAGGGCAGGCTTTATTCATTTCAGCATGGTCATGGGTCTAAATCGGTTTTTTCTAGACTCAATTTTAGTTCTGTTGCGGATCATAATCTTTCTTCCAATCAGCTCCCGTGTTCTTCGCCTGCTCGCTTCAATCACGGCGGGATTTTCGTTCCCCGTAAATCAGGCCGTGCACTCAATTTAAATTCGAACTCAGCTGGGTCGGTTGGGCCAACTTTCCTTTCCGGGGCCAACGCGGTACCCTTGGGAACCAGGCCTCCAAAGCCCAACCGAGGAAAATCCAGTTCGCGGCCCAGCTGCTCTCGTTGTTTGTCCAATTTCCATAGTAGGCCCAATTGTCGTTCGAGCACAAGGTGTACTGCGTGCTTCCGGTTGGGACATGTAGCCTTTTCTTGCCGTTTCCCGCCTCGGTTCCCGGTCCTTTCCAAAGCTGGGATTTTTTCGTCGCAGATACGTCCGGAAGCTTGGGATCCTTTAATTACGGCTACCTGGTTTAAGTCTATGGCAAGTGGGGCCAGCACGTCAGATCCACCCGTGCTCACCCCGGTCTCTTCAACTTCAATACCCTGGTTCTTGCCACCCAGCGCTTTCCTTTCCTCGGCGCAATCGCCTACCGAATCCGAGCAAGATGTCCTTCCTACAACCAGCGTAACCCTCGAGCTTCGCCCAACCAATCCGCCGCCTGCTACGCAAAGCTCGCCGCCGCCGCTTCGCCACCCACATTCTGAGCCGCCGGAGCAAGAGCTACAGTCCCATCAAGAAAACCCTGCTGTTGCTACAGTAGCTCCGAATCCTCCAGCTCTGATGGCGTATCAGTTTGTTGATCCTGCACCTTTCATCCCCCGGGGATTCCAACGTGTAGTGGTTCCTAATCGCAAGGCCATGAGCAGGGTGATTCTTGGCCGGCCTGCTAAGCGCAACCCGGATGTTGCCATTGTCACAATCAATCCGCTTCCTCAGCATCAGGTAGCATTCACTAACATTCGTGATGTGTTGCATGATTTCCTCCGCAATCATGCTCGGGTTGGGTACACATATATCCAGCCATGCCCTTTTGGTCAGGCCTATGTCAAATTTGTGTATTTCCATGACAGAGACCAACTCATTCACAACAGCCCTCATCAGTTTGGGGATGTCTTTATTTCATTTGTTGAGCATGATCGAGGTGCTAATCATAGGGCTGTCACTCTGAATCATGAGGTTTGGTTAATGCTTTTGGGGACAAATATTGATTTTTGGTCTGATGTTCACATGAATAAAATTCTGGGTGATCATGGGCACATAATAGCTTGGGAGGAAGATCCCAACCACATTGCCAGAGTGCTTGTCAAGGCCAGAGTGGTTAACCTTGAGGAAATTCCTTGGTTCATTGTCAGCACTGAGGGGCCTGGTTTCAATGGTGACTCTTGGACAATTCAGGTGGAAATAATTCAGACTCGTATGCTGGGTGGTTTGGGTCCTGATGAGGACATTCCTCCAGGTCCTGATGATATCCAGCCTCACTTCTTTGATTTCTTCGGTTTTGGACAGCCAGGGCATGGTCCTGCTTTTCAGATGCAGCCTCAGCAACAGCAGCCTGGACAGCTTGAGCAGCAGCAACCTGGGCCAGCTCATGTCGTTCCAGGTGAAGGCTGGGGTCTTTGGCCACAAGGCCTGGATGCTCAAGCCCAACAAGATGCAGTTATTGTGCAACCCATTCCTGCAGCCCACCCACTTAATATTGATCTAAATCAACCTTTGGAGCAGCTGGATAATGATATGGGGGTGGTTGAGAATGTGCCAGGTCCACTCCAGCCACCACAGCATCCAGCAGAACCTATGGATGAAGATATCATTGTGGCCAGCAGTGATTCAGAGGGCGGTGGGGGTGCAGAACAGCAGGTGGCACCTGAACAGCAACTGGCAGCTGATCAGCATGAGGTCAATGTCTTCATCCCCATGGACAATGGGGCTCCTTTGCAACTGATACCTGATGAGATTCAAGAACATGAATTAATGGGTGCTCCAGATGTTAATGTAGCAGGGGGGGTCAAATGCCCAATAACATTGGTCAACTTGGTTTTGTGGAGCTCTTTCAGCCAGCTCAGGACCCAGTGTTTATGCAGAGACTCTCCTCTCCAGCCTTTCGAGACTTTCAGGCTTTTAAGAGCAATCCTGAGGCCATCAGGCTTTGGGCCAACTTTCTAGGTCCTGTGGCTGGGGCTCCCTCAGTTCAGATTCCAAAAGACTGGGCTGATTTCTTCACCATGATGCTTTTGAGCCCTAGGTCTTTTCAGTGGGCCGAGAGTTTTGTCACCTCTTCAGCTATGGAGCACTTGACAGGAACCTCGGCCTCAGTCCCCTTTTGCATTCCTCAAGCACTTCCAGATGTGGGTTCTTTCTTGTGCTCCGATAATTTACCACTGGCAGAAGAACCTGATGCTTCCTTGTCCTCTTATGAACCCACCTCCCCAGTGGACTCTGATCAGTTGTCTCCTGCTACACTTCCAAAGAAACTAAAATCCAAAGTAGCTCCTGTGTCTGGTCCCTGGTCGTCAGCTCTGCTTGATTTGGCTGGACACAAAGGGGACTCTTCTGTTATCAAGGAAGCCAAGGCCAGAAGGAGTTTGAGGCAAAAGGCTCTGCATAAAGGTTACAAAAATTCTCCTTGCTCTAATAGGAATTGTCTTGGTTGTTCTTTGGATCCTCCAGCTCTGTCACCCTCCATTATTAAAAATCTTGGTGCTACTTTCTGTAACATTGATCCTGATAAATTGGCAGTGGAGAAGCTGTCAAAAGCAAGGACCAAGAAGGCTGCTGCCCCTGGTGGGAAGAAGCAAGCCAAAAGTAAAAGCAAAGCAAATCCCGATTCTTCCAACGATGACGGCCAGGCAGCAAGTAAAAAGAAGCCCAAGAGGAACCGAGTGGCTTAGTAATCTATTTTGCCTTTATGGAAGGAACTTTATTTTGTGGGTCTGTAATTTTCATACCCTTCTGATATCTCTCTCATGTGCTGGATGTTATGGTTTGTTTGCTACCATGGCTGCTAGTCAGTCCATGTGGAAACCTTTGTATATTTTGGTTTCTCATGAATACCACACACCAAACTAGAAAATGGAAAGTGCTGTGGTGGAATGTAAGAGGGCTGAATGCAAAAGAAAAATGGGAAGCAATTAGGGACAAAATTTCAGAAAGTGGTTGTGATGTTGTTTGTTTACATGAAACTAAAAGACAGACTTTTGATGCTCAATTTATCAAAAAATTTTGCCCAACCAGATTTGATGCCTTTGAATTTTTGCCTTCGGTAGGAGCCTCTGGTGGAATCATTACTATCTGGAAGTCATCTCTTTTCTCAGGTTCACTGGTCTTTAGCAATGCCTTTGCAATTTCTATTGAGTTTCTTTCTAGACATGATCAATCTGCCTGGCTTTTGACTAATGTTTATGGGCCCTGCACATCTGATGGAAAGAGTGTTTTCTTAATTGGTTGAAGGACATTCAAATAAATCCTGAGGTAGATTGGCTTGTTGTTGGGGATTTTAACTTAATCAGAGGTCCCCATAACAGGAATAAACCGGGTGGAAATCTTCAAGAAATGTTGCTCTTTAATGAAGTCATAAGTGCCCAGGGATGGGTTGAATTGCCCCTGCGAGGAAGACAGTTTACTTGGTCCAATAAACAAAGCTCTCCTTTATTGG
The DNA here is from genome assembly GCA_947561735.1 of Cenchrus americanus. Lineage (NCBI taxonomy): Eukaryota > Viridiplantae > Streptophyta > Magnoliopsida > Poales > Poaceae > Cenchrus > Cenchrus americanus. Next base: position 144,377,459 of record OX387240.1, read on the forward strand.
AAAGGCTTGATTGGTTTTTCACTTCAGCCTCTTGGACAATTAACTATCCAGATAGCTCAGTATCCACTCTTTCAATGGAACCATCTGATCATGTGCCTTGTGTGGTAAATATCACTACCTCCATACCCAAGACTTCTATTTTCAGATTTGAAAACTACTGGATGGAGCATGAACACTTCCTTGCAGTAGTTGCACATGGTTGGGCTGTACCCACTACTCAAACAGATTCAGCAAAAATTCTTTCAGCAAAATTCAAGAACCTTAGAAGGGTTCTAAAAGCCTGGCAATCCCAAATTTCCAACCTCAAAACCAACATTGCCAATGTCAAAAGCTTGCTCATACTTCTGGGAATTTTGGAGGAATATAGAATCTCACTTTATATGAATGGAATTTTCGGGCTGTGCTTCAAGACAAATATTCATCTCTTTTGCATCAACAACAAATTTACTGGAAGCAAAGGGGTACTCTGAAATGGGTCAAGTTTGGTGATGAAGGATCTAAATTTTTTCATGCCATAGCAACAATCAGACATAGGAAAAATCTGATCACCTCTCTGCAAGATGCAAATGGAATTTCTCACACTGTTCATCATATTAAGGCTGATATCCTTTGGGAAGCATAGAAGGATAGATTGGGAACTTCAGACTCTCCTGAAATGCTTTTTGATCTTGGTCAGTTGCTCCAGCAACCAGTTGCATTAGACACTCTTACTGAACCCTTTACTCATGAAGAGATTGATGCTGTTGTATCTGGATTGCCCTCAGATAAATCCCCAGGCCCTGATGGTTTTAACACTGATTTCGTCAAGAAATGCTGGCCAATTATCAAGCAGGATTTTTATAACCTCTGTGCTGATTTTCATGCAGGGCAAGTCTGTCTTCAAAGCTTAAATGGATCTCATGTAACTCTTTTGCCAAAAATAGATAATCCTGTTTCAGTTTCAGATTTCAGGCCCATTTCTCTGCCGAACACTTCTATCAAAATTCTCACCAAGCTACTGGCTAATAGACTGCAGAAGGTCATTAAAGGAATAATTCACAAAAATCAATATGGTTTTATTAAATCTAGAACCATCCAAGATTGCCTTGCTTGGTCTTTTGAATATTTACACCTTTGTCATAAGTCACAGAAAGAACTGATTATCCTCAAGCTTGACTTTGAGAAAGCCTTTGACAGAATTGAGCATCCAGCAATGTTAAAGATTATGGAACATAAAGGCTTTAATGCCACCTGGTTACACTGGATGTCTTTAATTTTCAACTCGGTAGATCGGCCATCCTGTTAAATGGAGTGCCAGGCAAAACTTTTCACTGCAGGAGAGGAGTTAGACAAGGTGACCCACTCTCTCCTCTTTTGTTTGTTCTAGCTGCAGATCTCTTGCAAACTCTCCTTAACAAGGCCAAAGATCTGAATCTGCTGCGACTGCCAATTCCACTGGTGTCCTCAATTGACTTCCCAATTCCGCAAGATGTCGATGATACTTTGATTTTTATGGAGGGTTGTGCTAGGCAGCTTGTTTTTTTAAGAGTCTGTTACAAACTTTTGCAGCTTTCACTGGTCTCAAGGTTAATTACAGCAAGTTAATGATGATCCCAATCAATATAGAGGAAAGTAAGATGTCCATCCTTGCCAACACTTGGGGTTGTCCAATTGGAGCAATGCCCTTCACTTATCTGGGGCTGCCTTTGGGTAGCACAAAGCCACAAGTTAGTGATTTCTTACCTCTCATTTCCAAGTGTGAAAGAAGGTTGATCAGTACCTCTAGATTTCTTTCCCAAGCGGGCAGGCTACGGATGACAAATGCCGTGCTCTCTCGCATTGCCAACATTTCATCTTTGCACCTTCAAAATGCATAAAACGATCTTACATCGCATTGACAAATATAGAAAACATTGTTTATGGAGAGGTGCTGACATTAATGCTAAAACACCTCCTAAGGTTGCATGGGACTCGGTGTGCCTCCCTAAATCGAAGGTGGTCTCGGTGTTTTACGGCCTTGAAATTCACAATGCGACCTTGTTGCTCAAAAATCTTCATAAATTCTTTAACAAGACTGACATTCCTTGGGTACATTTGATATGGGAAAAGCACTATCGAAGTGGTAGGTTACCTAATCATACCTTGAAAGGTTCCTTCTGGTGGAGAGATGTTTTAAAGCTTTTGGGCAAATTCAAAACCTGTGCTTCGGTTTTAGTACAGTCAGGGAGTTCTTGCTCTCTTTGGCATGATCCGCGGTGTGACGCAGTCCCAAGTGAAGCATATCCACACTTGTTCTCTTTCTCAAGATTAGAGTTCATTTCCATTGCTAAAGCTAGAACATTGGATATCAGCAATCTTTTTCAGTGGCCACTTTCAGAAGAGGCCTTTGATCAGGTATTGATTTTTGCACAATCTTTGGATGCCCTTGACATCTCGGATTCAGATGACATTTGGTTTTATAGATGGGGACCCTCTTTTTCTCCCAGGCGTGCCTATCTTCATCTTCTTGGCCCTAGACAGGTGCCTCAGGCTTTCAAATGGTTGTGGAATTCATCAGTGTAAAAAAACATAAAGTTTTCTTCTGGCTGTTGCTCAAGGATCGGCTGAGTACAAGAAACATTCTTCGGCGCCGCAATCAAGTTATACCATCGTATGAGTGTGTTCTTTGTAATCTGCATGCTGAGGAAACCTTGGAGCATCTTTTTCTCAATTGCAATTTTGCGCGGTACCGTTGGGCATCCCTAAACTTGCTAATTGGGGCCGGAGACCCTTTTGATGTTCTTACCTCATTTCGTCACCAGCTTAACTTATCTTTCTTCATGGATATCATCATCATCATGAGTTGGTCGATTTGGATGGCCCGCAACGACTTCATCTTTCACGGGCTACAAGCATCGTTGCAGTCAGCTAAGGCTTGCTTTCGGAAGGAGTTTGCTCTAGTTATCCTAAGAGCAAAACCTAGTCTCAAACAACAGTTGGTTACATGGCTAGAAGCTTATGTGTAATCTTTTTGATTTTTTACCAAACCTTTTTTGTCTCCTGATTTTCTTTTTTGGTTGTACTCAGCTTCTAGTTCTTTTTAATATATAACCAGTAGGGGTCTCCCCTCCTGTTTCACTCAAAAAAAGCTTCGGTACAGGAGCCGCATCAAGCTAAATTCAGTTTCAGTACCCTCCACCTCCATTATGTTTTGTATTGATTGCTGTACCTAAATGCAGGTGCATGCCGCGGGTGCATGCCATGTACACAAGGAAGAATCGGAATGGAAGAGATGAAAGGAGTTGTACTGACAAGAAAGAATCAAAACTAAACTGAACTGGATGGAATGTGGCAGAAGAGGCTACACCGCTACAGCCTACAAGGCGTTCGTCATCACCAACAGGCAACAGGATGCTCCAGGACCACATTGGGCAGAAGAAAGCCAAAGATGCTCAGGGCATTTTTAGTGGTTAGCAATGTATAGTTGTTGTTGCCATTGGTTATGCTAGGTCTGTCATTGGTGCATGCCATGTACACAAGGAGGAATCGGAGTGGAAGAGACGAATGTGAACCTGCAGAATGGAACGGTGAGATGCATAAAGTACTAAGATGAGTGCACTGATTGAGATGTATCAACTCTGTTCTTAATTGCTTAATGGCTCTGATCTTGCTGTTTCTCTGGTTAGGAATATATTATTAAAAGATGATAGAGATATTAAAAATAAGAATTACAAAAATAACCAGAACCATATAACAGCTTGCAAGCTCACCAATTTTTGAAGTAAACAAAGATTTGACCACCAGAAAACCTGGATGGAAAAAGACGAGAGGTTCTTGTGGTCTGGGATAAACAATGTACTAGTAAACTTATGTGTACATTGTAAAAATATTTGGCAGCATTTATACATAACAGTTCCATTCTCCTGAAAACCAATAAGTATTACAGGCAGGGATAAGTCAGAGAAAAATGAGATGGCAAATTGTCATAAGAATCAAGCGTTACAAGGTCCTAAAGGAAACAGTGAAACATTCAGAAACTGCCATAAAAGAATAGAAGACACTATTTTCAGTGACATAACTGGCGCATGGTGGTATTGTCTTAGCCACAGAAACCTACAAGTAAATATATAGCGGCGAAGGCGTCCAGCTCAAGCGCCTTGAGCTCCCCGCAGCCTCTGCCACTGAAAGCTCCAACTCCGGCGATCACCGGCCGGAGCAGCTCGCGAACACCCAGAGAACTCACGCGAACACTTGGAAGTTTTGTGCTGCCAAACGTTTGCAAGTTTTGTGCTGCCAAACGTTTGCAGCGTTTTTCAGACTCTATTTCTCCTTTTATCCAGCGATCGTTTACAGGAGCTGAGGCCTCCGGAGGAACGAGTGAACGCCCGGCATTATCTCCACGATCCGGAATGCACACGATATCCGACCGATTGTTTACAAGGTAGCGACGTAGCGTAGGCATCCAACAAGGCTGCGGTACTCCGTCGCGTCCACTACGTGAAAAATTGGCTTTAGTAACGGGCTTAGATCGCTTTTGGTCCGATCTAGTGTTACAAATAAGCCAAGAAAGGTAACGGGTGATAACACATATTCGTAACGGGCATAAAACAACAACCGTTACCACAACTAGCCACCGGTCACGTGAAAATGACTATTTCTCTGGGCCCTCAGGGAACTTTGGTAACGGACACCAAAACAAAGCCCGTTACTGTGAAATCAATATCAGAGACACGTGTGGTGAACCTGCGTCTCCGATGTCTCAACGAACGGACCACGTTGTGGGGCCCACCGGTCAGTATTGGTAACGAGTTTTTACGGTGCCCGTTACTTTGTTGGCAAGTTTGTAACGGGTGTTTCAATTGAAGCCCGTTACTCAGTGGTCGGTGTTTGTAACAAGCTTTAATTATGTAGCGAACATGACCTCAGATGCCATTAGTTCGAGTTTGATTTTGGTGATTCATGACAAAATGATCAATGAGACTAACCATATTATTTAGCATGTCTTTGTAGACATTCCTAGGTCTCAAGGATGCCAAAAATACAACATGCCAAATTGAGAAGATAGTCTATTTTTCAAGGGTCAAAAACAAGAAAGAAAAGGAAAAGAAAGGAAACCATCGGATGAACCGACGGTACCTAGATAGCAAGCGTCGGTGTAATGGTCGGACGAGTTGGTACACTGGGTGAAAACAAAGGCACCGTCGGATGAACCGACGGTCCATTTTTTAGTAGCGTCGGACGAGTTGCAGAGAAGAAGAAGCGAAGACAGTAGCACCGGATGATCCGACGGTCTGAGTGAGGACACCGTCGATCTATCCGACGCTCAATTTGAATCAATACAGAGACGCGTCAAGACGAAGCCTTCAGTACCGATGAACCGACGCCATGATCAGAGGAAGCGTCGGTCTATCCGACGGTTACGAAGATGCATACAGTAAGTGTTTGGCGAAGCGTTCTTCAGCACCGGTTGAACCGACGGTGCGTCGGTGCATAGCGTCGGAGCAGTTCTGTCAGAGAACCTCAACGGCTAAGTGACGTGAGAGGGGCACCGGATGAACCGATGCTCCTGAAAAGTAGGCATCGGTTCATCCGACGGTGCACTTTTCAGAGAGCTGTTAGCCAACGGCTAGCCGAGTGCCTTGGGCTATTTATACCCACTCCACTCACCCATTTGATGTTGCTGTCGGTGTTTTAGACCGGCAACCTACCAAGGGGAGTACCCGAGGTAGATGAATGTTGCCTCGCCGAGGTCGGTAACTCGAAGGAAGAGGTACGTGGCACACAATTTAGACAGGTTCGAGCCGTGAGGTGCGTAATACCTTACGTCCTGTATGCTGCGTAGCTCTGGATTGATTGGGTGTGTTTACAAGATGATGCGTATGAGAGAGGTAAAGTCCCTGCCTCGCCTTATATAGCCCGGGAGGCAGGGTTACAAGTCGGTTTGGGGAGAGAGTAGTAGTCATGTACGTCTAGGAGTTCTCTACATGGTACAGGACATGCATAGCTTCCTATCGAGTACTTCTCCATCGTGGTCCTTGCGCTTCATGCCAACAGGTGCCGTGCAGCCTAAGTCGAGTAGTCCCAGGGGCCTACCGAGTAGTCGGTCCTAGTACCCACCGAGGTAGTGGGCCTAGGGAGGTCCATACGACAAGCCCCCGAGTACTTTGTAGTCGAGTAGGATAGTTTCGAGTAGTCTTGACGGCCTTGATGAGTAGTCCTCAAGCGTCCCCGAGTACTACAAGTCAAAAGTCCTCACGAATACTTGAAGCATCCCGAGGCTGGAAGGTACTCTAGCTGATCCTTGAGTAGTCTTGAAGTCTTCTTGAGTAGTTCCCAAGCGTCCTCGAGTTCTTCTCTTGAAGGTCTTCAATAGTACTCGCTCTGTCTTGAAGAAGAAACCATATGGAAAATGTGATTCGAAGAATCGCATTCCATATGGAATGTAGCCCCCGAACCTTAGGTCGAATCGTAGATTCAAGTTGAGGGTCAATCTGAAGTTCTGCCATATCCCGTAAAATCCAGAGAAAAAACCGAAGGACACGAGGCACGGAGCCCCCGAGCCTTGAGTTGAGTACTTCCTCTTGAATTGAAGGGTCATCTTGATTGTAGAATGTGTCCTGAGTTGCTCTTGAGTCTTGTCGTTACCCAGGAAATCTAGCAGATGTAGCCGAGCCCCCGAGATGGAGCGCATCGAGTACTGGAAGGTGAAGGGTCAGGCAGCCGCCGCTGAGTCAGCCGCCGATACCTATCCATCTGGCCGTTGCAATGCCGCTTGCTAGGTTATAAATAGACGCCGAAACCCTTAGGGTTTTTCATTCCCCATAGTAGCAGCCGCGTGAATAGATCCATCCATGTTTCCTTCCACTATCGCTTCTGCAGTCGCGGCTTAGATCGAAAGTCAACGCGCACCGCCACTGCTCGCCACCAGCGTAGCCCCCGAGTGGATGCGAGTGAAGACCCCGCGCACTTGGAGGATGAAGCCATCGCCGTCCAAGGGCTCGAAGGCAGGTGCCGGAAAGAAGAGGTCCTGAAGCGAAGCAGATGGATCTGCTCAGGGGTCGTCGCCACCAACTTCTCCCCCGCACCCCAATCCGGCCAAGGAGTGGAAGAAATCCAAGATGAAGACAGAAGATCTGCTGGCCCTAGTGAATAGTGGGTTCCTGTGGGAGAAGGAGATGGACATGTGGCGCGCCGCCGCGGGCGACCCGTACCCCATGGAGAAGAATCTCGACGAAGTCCCCATGTTCGCCAGGTTCGTGGAGCGCGGGCTAGCACTCCCGGCCTCAGATTTCTTGAAGGGTCTTCTCAATTACTACGGTATCGAGTACTTGAACTTGAACCCCAATGGCATTTTTCACGTCTTCGTCTTCGTGCACTTCTGTGAAGCATTCGTGGGAATCAAGCCCCACTGGATCTTGTTCCGAAAGTTCTTCCATGTGAAGCCGCAGCCAAGCGCCAAGGACCCGTGAGTAGTCCGAGGGGCTGGCATCCAGATGCGAGAAGACGCGGACGATCAGTACTTGGTGTACAAGCTCATCGATTCGAACCAAGACTGGAAGGCCAAGTGGTTCTATATCACTAACCACCACCCAGAGCTACTGAAGCCAAGCGGGAAGCAGCCGAAGCATCGGGCATGGTGGAACACAGAGCCGACGATGCAAGAGGGTATTCAACTACCCGAGCTGATGATGAAGATCAAGGCCTTGAGAGAGGTTGGGCTGAGGGCCGAGCATGTGGCCTTCAGCTTCATGAAGAGGAGGGTGCAGCCACTGATGGCTCGCGACACCCTCGGGCACCAGTACACGGGCGACAAAGATACGTCAAGGATGCCCAGCAACGAAATCAACGATGATGACATTGTCGAGAGGCTGGGAAAGATTTTCAAGGATATGCCACCGTACACTCCTTGCCCAGTCCCCGAGTACTCCGCGACTCGTCCGCCGAACGAGGTGCGTAGTTGTCACTTCTGCCTCTGAGTACTAATTGTGCTGGAGTAGTCGCGCTCACCCGAGTTGTTTGCTGCAGGATGACATTGCGAAGTTTGTCTCCGACCCGACCCCCCCCCCCCCCCGCCGCGCGTCTCGGATTGAAAATATTCCGAAGGAGGGCAAGAGCAAGATGAAGGAACGCCGCGAAGTTGGCGTGGGTGATGACACCGTCACCATTGAAGACACATACGACGAGGAGGATGGGGAAACGCTCCAGGAGTGATTACAGCCCCGGTCTAGGTTCAGCCAACCTGGACTACCCCATGTACCACTCATTGATGATCCACCGACCAGCTTGGAGGCTAGTCTTCCTGCGCCGCCACGAAGGCCGCGCAATGTGGCACGGAAGCGCGTCGCCAAGAAGTTGAAGGTGACAGAGATCACGTCCCCCGAGGTATGTTCCTCGAGTAGAATAGTCGAGTATTGTCTTAAAGCATTGCATGCTGACAGTTTGATCTGGAGTTGTCGCGGGACATTCCATCGTTTGACCCTGTGGATCAGGGGGGAGAGGACAACTCTCACACGGTGGGCGAGCTGACTGAGAGGAGCCTTACTCCAGCCCCCACCATAGAAGAGATCGTGCCTCAGATGGCACAACAGACGCCTGGTACTACCGAGCCGCAAGCGTCGGCAGAAGAAAGCAGGCCAGAACCCTCCGCGACTACTGGAGCCGAAGGACCAGTAGCAGCCGAGGCTGAAGAGGAGGCGCCCACAGAAGCTAGGCTTGTTGATATTGCCAGTATACTTGGCGCTCCGACTGTGACTGTAATCCGGTCTAGCTTGTAAGTGAAATCCATCCCCGAGTAGTACATGTAGTTTGGTAGTCTTGCTTGGCTGACCACCAAATTTGCACTATGCAGGAAATCCACCGATCTGTCCTGGGAAGGAGAAGAACCCAATACAGCAACTGCTGAGGAGAACCCGTCGCCAGCTGTTCAGGAGTCCACTCCCCTTCCCCAGGTTGATACCGTGGTGCCAGGCGCAGAGGCTACGCCGCCGGACGCCACCGTAGTGGAAGGTATGTAGACTGCGGTGATGTCGTCTACCCCGTGTAGTAGTCGTAGCCCCCAGGTACTGACGTCGTATGCATTGTAATGACAGGGGCACAAGTTGAGGGAGCCGCGATCCCTAAAGCCGTGCTAGTCGAGGGCGTCGTGCCGGAAGCCGCTGTGCTGGAGGGAGTGACTACTGGATCAGAGGTACCCATAGCCCTCGAGACCACGGAGGAGATGCATGATGACGCGCTCCCGAAATCGAGCATGGACGTTGTCGTCTGGTCGCCAAAAATCCAAGATGTCGAGCCAATCCGTTCGACGTTGATGTCAGAGGCAGCGACGATGAGTCATGGCGGGCTGGAGCTTCTGGCGGATGACCTCATCGACCCGGCGGTGGTGGCCCGAAACTTGGAGTCAATGCGCCAGGCTGAGCAGTGGATGAAGGTACGTGACTGTACCCTTGAGTAGTCGAATTCTACAAGAATTGAGTACCCAGTTAATGGTTGTTGCCTTGTGCAGGATGTCGTGGAGAGATCCCGACAGAAATCCGATATGCTCCAGGGATATGGCGATACAGTGCTTTGGGCAGAATCGCTGGAGAAGAAGCTCAATAAGTCCAGGAAGCACACCGCCATGATGCAATCCAAGCTAGATGGAGCCTTCGCCCAGTACCACAATGAAGTACAAGAGATGCAAGCAAAGAGCGATGACTTGATTCGCAAGAACAAGTCGTTGCGCTAGAAGAATAAAGGTATGCCGCCGTAAGCCCGTCGAGTACTTATTGCGGGTACCTTGTAGTAGTCTGACATGTGTTCTTGAGCTTTGCAGATCTTGAGGCCCGTGTAGACCAGCTGAAGGCATCAGAGACCGATTTGAAGAACATTGTCTACTGAGTGAAGGATGCCCGTGAGGTACTTGAGTACTAATATAAGCAGCTATCTCATGAGTGCGTCATGCACATGGAGCTTCGTGAAGCCTCAGACCGTGATCTTGTCAATTGCTATAAATCTCTGCAGAAGCTCAATGAAGACTACGAGAAGCTGCGCGGCCAACTCAAGGAGCTTGAAGAAGCCGCACTTCCGATTGCGAGGCTGCTGGTGCCTCACCCGGGCGGGCCTAAGATAGATTCGTTGGTGGATCGATTGAAGGAAGCCCCCGGCCGTCTGGCAACATATGTGAAGCACCTGGGAAGTCCATCTCCAACCAAGTCTTGGCGTACATGAAGTCATACTTCCCCAAGGCTCCGATGGATGTAGTCGCGGGAGGACTAGCCGCCAATTGCACAGATGACCAGTATAAGGAGCTGCTGGAGCAGATGGCGCCCATCGCAGAACAAGTCGTGGAGAAGCTGAACCTCCAGTAGTTGTCATGTAGGGTTAGCTTACTGCAGCATATGTAATATAAACTAAGTTATGATGAACTTGTTTAAATTTGAATGAAAATCTCCCATGATGTATGACCGAAATGAGTACTCGTTGTCGCTGTTTGTATGTGCGGAGTGCTCATCGTCGAAGTGTTGCGAGTAGCAGGACTCGACAATAGATCCATTATAGGAAACCATGGTAAATGAGTTGACCGGAAATCAAACTTTATTACTGAAGAAAGAGTACACCTGGATGGCCAGGGCCGTTTACAAGTGTAGTCGCCTGGACCCGAAGGCCGCCTATGGCTTAAGTAGTGCTAGGGCCTCTAGCCGCTTACAGCTATAGATCCGTTAGTAGCCGTGTAGGCTGGATCTAGGAGTACATGGTCTCTTTGTAGACCACCGCTAGAGTCCTTGATGCTTTGAGCAGCCCGAGATCCGTTAGTACCCGTTGACGCTGGATCTTGGAGCAGAAGTAGTCCGGAAACTAGTGCCTGGACCCGGAGGCCGCTTACAGCGAGGGGCCCAAGAGTAGCCGTGTAGACTTGGACCCCCGGAGTAGTCAAGAGACTACGCGTAGAATCGACAGATCTGGTCGATGTTCCACGAGTTGCTGAAGTTGTCGCCTTCAAGTGTTTGGAGGCGATATGAGCCTAGTCCGGTCACCTTTGCAATCGAGAAGGGACCTTCCCATGGCGAGCTGAGCTTGTGTAGTCCGTCCGTGTTATGGATGCGGCAGAGGACTAGATCACCAACGTTGAAGGAGCGTTCCTTGACGTTGCGATTGTGATAGCGTCGGATACCCTCAAGGTACCTTGCTGACTGGACGAGGGCGGCACAGCGAGCTTCTTCAAGTCCGACGATATCAACTCGTATGTTGTCTTCTGAGATGCCTTCGTCGTAGTACTCTACTGCTGGCGACTCCCACATGACGTCGGCAGGTAGAATAGCCTTGGAGCCGTAGACCAGGAAGTAGGGTGACTGCCCTGTTGGCTTGGTAGGTTGTGTACGAAGCCCCCAGAGTGCATTGGGTAGTTCCTTGATCCACTTGCGCCCCTTTGTGTTAGCAGCATCGTGTAGTCGCTTCTTGAGAGCGTCGAGTACCATCCCATTGGCGCGCTCGACTTGTCCGTTGGCCTGTGGATGGGCGACTGAGACATACCGGACGTCGATCCCACTTTTCTCGCAGTACTCCCAAAACCGATGGTAGTTGAAGTTGGAACCCAGGTCTGTGATGATGCGGTGGGGTAGTCCGTAGCGGTGCATGAGTTCATCCAAGAAGTCGAGTACCCTGTCGGCCTTTGGGCAGGTGACCGGCTTGACTTCGATCCACTTGGTGAACTTGTCGATGGCCACCAAGACTCTGTTGAATCCTCCTGGCGCAGTCGAGAGAGGCCCAATCATGTCGAGCCCTCAGCAGGTGAAAGGCCATGTTGGTGGTATAGTGACTAGCTTGTAGGCAGGGACATGTTGTTGCTTGGCGAAGTACTGGCACCCTTGGCACCTTTTGACAAGTTCGTCAGCATCACCCAAGGTTGTGGGACAGTAGAAAGCTCGTCGGAAAGCCTTGCTGACCAGTGTACGAGAAGACGCGTGGTTGCCGCAGATGCCTTTGTGGATCTCCTCCAAGATGTCCTTGCCTTCTTCTCGGGGAACGCACTTCATGAGTACTCCAAAAGTGGCGCCCCTCCTGTAGAGCTTGTCTCCGACTAGTACGTAGGACTTGGCCCAGCGGATGATTTGCTCGGCCAAGTTCTTGTCAGTGAGAACCTTCTGCTCACGGATGTAGTCGATGAAGGTTTGCCGCCAGTCCACATCTATCATCATGACCTCCTGGCCAGCTTGAGAAGGCGCTGGGTTAGTGGTCGCAAGCGCCGGCTCCGGGATGGACGGCGTGTGAAGCTCGTGAACAAAGACTCCCGCTGGTACTTGTGCGCGAGTAGAACCAAGCTTCGACATGACGTCCACTGCAACGTTGTTGTCGCGGACGACGTGGTGGAACTCGAGACCATAGAATTTGTTCTCGAGCTTGTGGACTTCTAGGCAGTAGGCGTCCATGTTCTCCTTGTTGCGATCCCAAGACTTGTTAACTTGGTTGATGACCACTGCGGAGTCGCCGTAGACTAGTAATCGCTTGATGCCCAGAGATATTGCGAGGCAGAGTTCGTGTAGTAGAGCTTTGTACTCAGCTTCATTGTTTGAGACCTTCCAGAAGATCTGCAGGACGTACTTGAGTTGTTCGCCTGTCGGAGAAATCAGGAGTACTCCTCATCTGCACCCTCAAGCTTGAGCGAGCCGTCAAAGTACATCACCCAATGCTCTAGTTGCTCGGTTGGAGTTGGTAGCTGATTCTCCCGCCACTCTGCCATGAAGTCGACTAGAGCTTGCGACTTGATGGTTGTTGGAGGCTTGAAGTCAATGGTGAGGGCACCGAGTTCGACTGCCCATTTGGAGATTCTTCCAATAGAATCCTGGCTTCGTAAGATGTCGCCGAGCGGGTAGTCGGTGACGATGGTGATCGAGTACTCCTAGAAGTAGTGTCGTAGCTTCCGCGAGGTGATGAGCACTACATACAGTAGCTTTTGTACTGGTTGGTAGCATGCCTTAGATTCCGATAGGACCTCGCTGACGAAGTAGACTGGTCGCTGGACTGGGTAGGCGTGGCCGTCTTCCAGCCGCTCTACGACGATGGCAGTACTGACCACGTGAGTAGTCGCAGCGAGGTAGAGCAGTAGTTGCTCCTTTTTGCAAAGAGCCCTGAGAACTGGTGGCTTGGACAGGAAGTCCTTGAGCTGAGCTAGAGCTTGATCTGCTTCTTGGGTCCACACGAACTTCTCTTGGTGCTTGAGTAGTTTGAAGAAGGGTAGCCCCCGTTCTCCAAGCTTCGAGATGAATCTGTTCAGGGCCGCCATACACCCAGTAAGCTTCTGCACGTCTTTGATGCAGGTGGGAGCTTTCATCTTGGTAATGGTGGAGATCTTCTCGGGGTTGGCTTCGATGCTGCGATGGCTGATGATGAAGCTGAGTAGTTTTCCCGAAGGTACGTCAAAGACGCACTTGTTCAGGTTGAGCTTCCACCGGTACTCCCGCAGGGATGCGAAAGTCTCTTCAAGATCAGCGATGAGCGTGTCAGATTTCCGGGTCTTGACGACCACGTCATCCACATAGGCCTCGACGTTCTTGTTGAGCTGTCTCTTGAAACAGGACTGGATAGCTCGCTGGTATGTAGCGCCGGCGTTCTTCAGCTCGAAAGACATCGTTGTGTAGCAGTAGGTGCCAAATAGGGTGATGAATGCGGTCTTCTCCTGGTCTTCTTCCTTGATAGCAATCTGGTGGTACCCGGAGTAGCAATCGAGGAAGCAGAGCAGGTCACAGCCCGCCGTGGAGTCGATGTCTTGATCAATCCGCGACAACCCAAAGGGGTCCTTGGGGCAGTGCTTGTTGAGGTCGGTGTAGTCGACATAGATTCTCCACTCGTTCGTGTTCTTCTTGCGGACGAGGACGGGGTTGGCGAGCCACTCGGGATGGAAGACTTCTCTGATGAAGCCGGCCGCGAGTAGTTTGGCGAGTTCCTTCTTGATGGCGTCCCGTCGGTCGTCGGCAAAACGACGAAGATGTTGTCATTTGGGGGTAGCTTTAGGATCGACGTTGAGTGAATGCTCGATCAGATTCCTGGACACCCCTGGCATGTCCGCTGGTTTCCAAGCGAAGATGTCTCGGTTAGCCCGGAGGAAGCTGACGAGCGCATCTTCCTATTTCGGGTCGAGGCCCGCCCCAATCATGGTGGTCTTGCTGTTGTTACCTGTCCCAAGGTCGATCGCCTTGACTTGCACTTCCTAAGAGGGTTGAGGCTTGTTGGCTATGTCCGACTTCTTTGGGATCTCGAGTTCGGTTGGGGCAAGCTTCTTGGATGCAGCATAGATCTCTATCATTGCATTGGGTACTTGATTGGTGGCTGCGAGTTCCACAGCTTCTGTGTCGCAGACGAAGGATATCTTCAAGTCCCCTTGCAGTGGGAGTACTCTGGTAGGACTTGGCTTTTTGATTACCAAGTGTGTGTAGTGGGGTACCACCATGAACTTGGCGATAGCTGGTCTGCCGAGGATGGCATGGTAGGAAGTCTCGAAGTTCGCAACCTCGAACTTGATGTACTCGGTGCGGTAGTTCTCCCTGGTTTCCCCGAAGGTAACTGGCAGGACCACTGAACCCAGTGGAATAGCCGCGTCCCCAGGGACGATGCCGTAGAAAGGCGATGTGCTCTTGGTGAGCACATTGGTAATGCCGAGCTTCATCTTCTTCAAGGTCTTGGTGAAAAGGACGTTGAGCCCGCTTCCACCGTCAATGAGTACCTTGTTGAGTTTGGAGCCCGCGACTACTGGTTTCAGGACGAGTGGGAAACACCCTGGCTCAGAGAAGCTTGTCCATTGATCCGCGCGGGAGAAGGTGATTTGTACCTCCGACCACCTGAGAGGGGTTGGGACCGCTGGTTCAATGTTCAAAACTTCCCGTCTGGTGGCCTTCTGAGACCGTTTGGTGGGTAGTCCGCCGAAGAGGATGTTCACCGTCTTGTCGGGTTCTTAGAAGTCGTTGTTGTCCTCGTCGGCTTTTTTCTTACCCTTCTTGTCGTGAGGAGGCCGTGGGTCTGGGGTATCCTTGAGTGCTCGCCGGAGTTGATAGCACTGCTCGGTAGTGTGGTTGCCCTCCAGATGCCACGGGCACTTCTCTTTCAGCAAGTCTTTGAAGCCGCCAGAGGTCTTCTTCGAGTTGTCTTTCGCAGGGCGTTGGATAGCCGCGACTGTGTTGTCTGGCTTGCGCTTGCGGTTAGGACCCGAGTAGTTGTTGTTGTTGCGACCCCCTTGATCCCCGTTGTTGTTGTTGCTGCCGCCCGGGTTTTGCTTTCTCTTACCGCGAATGGCGTCATACTTGGCGTTAGCCATGACTTCTTCGTCAGCCCATGAGGTGATCATGTCCTTGAGCTTGGTTATAGAACTCGGGCGGCGACGACCGAAGTCTTCAAAGGTGCGACGATGGTAGAGACCGTCTTGGAAAAGGTCGATGACCTCCTTGTCGGTGACATCGACTACAGTGGCGCGCTTGTCGAAGAAGCGTCGCATGTACTTGCGTAGCGTCTTGCCCTATTCCTGTTTCACCATTGCCAGGTCCATGCGGGTACCCGAGCGTTCCATGGCGCCCGCGAAGTTGCTGGTGAACTGTTCCTTGAGCTGGTCCCATTTGTCGATCGAGTACTTGTCGAGCGACTCGAGCCATGTGAGTCGTGCTTGGTCTAGGCAGAAGGGAAAGTAGAGGCACTTGGTGTCATTGTTGCCACCAGCATTTTCGATGGAGAGGGCGTAGCATCTGAGCCATTGGACTGGGTCTTGCTTCACGTCGTATTTAGTGATCCCCAGAGGTTTGAATTTCTCTGGGAGAAGTAGATTGCGAAGTCGAGAAGAGAAGGCGGGGAAGCCGTCTTTGTCGCCTGCCGTGGAGGACTTGTTGCGTCGTATTTCTTCAATTCTGCAGCGGACATCATAGCTGCCACGTGAGGCGCCTGTGACGTGGCTGTCTGCGTGGCCTCGGCTCCGCGATCGCTTCGCCACCGTCTCTCCTTCCAGCCCCGTGTGAGGAGCTCCGATCGCCGCTACCTCCGCCACCAGCATCACCATGATCAGCGCCGCGACTGGCACCAGCGCTGCCAGCACTGTTACCACCCTGAGAAGGTCCTCCAGCTGATGCCCTAGTACGGTTGGGGTTCTGTGGGAGTTCTCCTCGAGTACGGTTGTGTCCATTAGCTGGACTGCGACTTGTGGCTTCATGGTTCTCGTGTTCGCGAGTTCTGGGGGGATGCACTTGAGTGACTCTATTGTCGACTCTCATGAAGTAGGCGTCTTCCGCGAGCTTGGCGATGACTTCACTAGCGCATATCCCTTGAGCTTGACGTGCTATCGTAGAGATAGACATGAGGCACTGTTCGGGGGTAGTGTGCACCCGGTTGGCGACTTGATTGAGGGCCTCTGCAAGATTCCGTACAGGGAGGGATTCTGGGAGATGTCTGCGCCGTTCATTGCGCTTCCTGTTGCGCTCACGTCGGGCATTCTTGTCGTCGTTGGTTTCATCAGTGGGAGCATTGGCAGACAGCTCATCTGCTGATATGTCTTCGAAGTAGCGGTCGGGTCGGGTCCCTAAAGGTCCTGGCGTCTCGCCAGCAGCCATGAAGTCTTGGCGATCAGGGGTACCGAAACTAGAGTCGGTACTCGCCACCTCGGTTGGACTAGGCTCCTCTGTTGGAGCTAGGGGTGTTCCCTCCTGGAAGGGAAGCGAGTCGAGGTAGGTGACGTAGCGTGAGTTCCCGTCTGTCAGGTCTATAGGCTTGCGGTCTGGCCAGTAGACGAATATGCTGGCAGGTGTAGATGTTATAACCAGGCTGGTGGCTAGTCCTGACAGTGGTTGCTCAGTCGTGGAGTTCTCGGACTCGGGCTCGTCAGGATCTGACCCGAAGTCGAACTCGTAGGAGGAGTCCGAGTAGTAGCCAGAGCCGGGGTTGGAGTCCGAGGCGTAGTCAGAGACGATCTCCTTGCCGGCCTGGCATGCAACGAGAGCTTCCGCATAAGCCCTACTAGCATTGCAGAGACCAAACGGGAAGTGCTCGTGGAGTGGGGCGTCGACACACGCTGGCTCAGTAGCCGACTCACATGCGGTGACCCACGGGGACGTCGAGTTCGACTTGGAGGCGGATCCAGACTCGAAGTTGGCATGTTGGTTGTAGAGTGAAATTTCGGCGAATTTTCCGGCGAGATCGCTCGTGATCACCTCGGGAAGTGTCACGAGCCCAGTCCTCGGGTTGGGTGTCATGGTGAGGTGGCGTTGGAAAGATCCGGCGCCGTTAGCGGTGCAAACCCAGGACCCGAAGACGAAGGTGTCGCCGTGGTTGAAGGCGACAGTTGGCTTGATGAAGATTGAAGCTGTTGAGTTTGCCATGAGATCTTCGGTGAGATCCCCTACCTGGCGTGCTAGCTGTCGGTGTTTTAGACCGGCAACCTACCAAGGGGAGTACCCGAGGTAGATGAATGTGGCCTCGCCGAGATCGGTAACTCGAAAGAAGAGACATGTGGCACACAATTTAAACAGGTTCGGGCCGCGAGGTGCGTAATACCCTACGTCCTATATGCTGCGTAGCTCTGGATTGATTGGGTGTGTTTACAAGATGATGCGTATGAGAGAGGCCAAGGTCCCTTCCTCGCCTTATATAGCCCAGGAGGCAGGGTTACAAGTCGGTTTGGGGAGAGAGTACTAGTTGTGTACGTCTAGGAGTTCTTTACATGGTACAGGACATGCATAGCTTCCTATCCAAGTACTTCTCCACCGAGGTCTTTGCGCTTCACGCCAACAGGTGCCGTGCAACCCAAGTCGAGTAGTCCCAGGGGCCAACCGAGTAGTCGGTCCTGGTACCCACCGAGGTAGTGGGCCTAGGGAGGTCCATGCGACAGTTGCTGGATTGTGTGGAAGTGCACAGGAGTTCAAGACACCTAGAAGATCATATCCAATCCATCCAAGTGCTTAATTGCTCATCCATAGACTTGCATATGCTTAGTGTATGTGCTTAGTGCTAGGCTTAGCTTAGAGCTGAGTGAGTGCAAGATTGTGCCAACCTTGTGAGTTGATTCTTGAGTGAATCAAGTTGTACAAGATTCGCCGGAAGCCTTGGGGCCTAAGTGGCTCATCGGCAATCGTCATCGACCCTCTGGCTTGGTGTGGAGCGGCGAGGACACTTTGTGCGGGGGACGTGGAGACCCCCTTCCTTGGTGGAGAAGTTCCTTAGTGGAGGCGGCATCAAGGTGATCAAGGGAGCTTGGCAAGTGCCTAAGTGGCTAGCCTTTGTGGTGAGTCAAGTGGTGCTCTTGGGAGAGACTTGGTGACCGAAAAGCAATACTCTTGTGTGAGTGCTTCAACAACGTGGATTAGGGGTGGCTTAGTGCCTACCGATACCACGGGATAAATCGCGTGTCAAGAGTTTGCTTCCTCTCACCCCTTTTACGTTTCCACATTTACTCTTTTGCAATCTTTGCTTGCCTTTACTTTCCAAGAGTAGTATCATGCTAGGAATGGCCATAGGTTGCAAACCTTGTTTTGGGATGGGAGTTTCATACTAGAACAACCCTAGTTGCACATCTAGATAGTATGTTTTAGTTTATCTTTGTGTAAAATTAGTGAAGCCATAGGTTAAGGTTTTACGTTGCCTAATTCACCCCCTCCCCCTCTGAGGCTAACGAGCATCCGATTCCTTACAAATTAACACCTGTTACAGATACGTAGGCCACCACTACAGTAACTCCGTCTTTGCCGCTTGCCGGCCGCATCCTGGATCCGGCCCAGATTTGGCGACCATCGGGGCCGCATCCCGGAACCAACCGGGATATGACTAAATTCACAAAAATTAGATCCAAGGCATCCAAATTCATAGAAATCCACATTTCACATGCATCATCATCTCACATAAGGAGGAAATACATCTCCCAAGGAGGAATGCAACAATATCACAAAAAATCATGGACAAGGAGGAGGAATGCAAAAATTCATGGACAAGGAGGAATGCAAAAATTCATGGACAAGGAGGAATGCAAAAATTTTCTAGTCACCATACATAATCTTAGCCCACACAGCGTCATCAGCATAAAATTTTCCTCTGGCTGTGATCACCTATTCCATGAGGAATTTGGCAATTCTTTCACGAACATCTGCCAGCAATAATTTGTCGAGAGGATGCTCCTCTAGCCCTAAGCTCTGTATATAACAATGTCACCAGTCAGTACACATATATAGGTGGTTACCAAACATGTGTAGTGCTAATAAGCAAGAACTGTGCTCAGTTGAAGGTTTTACAAATGAAGATCCCAATAAAGTACCTCCATATGTGGGCCGCTTTCTTTTAATCGAAGCATGTGATAGGCAAAATAGAAGTCGCAAAGTCTGGATCCAGTTGGTTGTTGGTGGCACTGCAATAAATGTACAAAGAAAAATAGTGGTGATCGAGAAGAAATAAATTCAAACTTTAGTACTAGCTTCCACAGGAAGGAAATAAGTGGTATGTACCTTAACATCTTTGACATGTATCAAGGCGCCACGGCGCGAGAACTTTTTGTCGCAGTAACGTTCCCAAGCCCTACAACGAAACAATCAACAATGGTTAGGACACTATTAATTAATATACTCTGTACAATTTGTTGAGGAACGTCGCAGGTTAAGAAAGAAATAACTTACTCATTAATGATTAGCTCGAAAGGGCCAGTATTAGTATTAATTTTCTTCAATGAATCAAGATAGTAGACCTTCCGCTGCTTCGAAACGATCGCCACTGCAATCCAGTGGTTCGTACTGAGATAAGCAGTAAGCATTAAATTCTTTGTAGCATATAGTTTGAAGGCATTAAGCATATAAGACACAGAGAAAGCAAGAGTGTTATCCGTGTTGTTCAACGTTGTCAAGCAAAGGCATTCAAGATCAAGGTAGCCAACTGCAGGGCCCTTCTTCTCCACTTCTACAGTGATATTCCTATTAGTAAGAAAAAACAAAGTGTAAGGAGGCAAAATACATGGTAATAAATATGATGTGAGGCAAAAAGCACAGTTCGATAGAGGATGTGATTAGTGAGAAGCAGATTAAATTTTCAAGTAACTTACATGATGAAGCAGCAGAGAAGTGTTAGATCCAAAGCATCCAAGTTGAAGAGATCGTCCAAATCACTGAGTTGCACAGGTAGCTGCTGGAGTGCGTTTGACGATTCATCTCTCTTCAGCCATGCATTGGTCCCGGGCCGAAGTGCGACCATAATTTGAGAATCATCATCTGACTTACCACGTTGCATGTGGAATGTGTGGAGCTTTCTGGTAAAATGAGCAGCTTTTTTGAGATCACCATCACTGAGAAGGCCTTTTCCGAATTTGTAATTTGGGTTAGCCATAGCCCAAGGATTCTTCTCGGTGTCACTCTCAGATTGCTTTGGGTTAGCCATATACCCTTAGTGTTTCTTTTAGATCACTTTCTAGTAGGCCTCTTAGACGTTTTATTTACATGAATTTCCTTTTCCTGCTGCTTTGAGATGGCTGAAGAAGGTTTCTTAAGGGCTTGCTTGCCTGCTGTAGGTGGTGTAGAGCTTTTATTTTGGCAAGTTCCTCTTCTTGCAGCTTTGAAATGGCTGAAGGTTTCTCAAAGGATTTCTTGCCTGCTGTATGTGGTGTAGAGATATTATTTTTGGCAAGTTTCTTTCCTTGCTGATTTGAAATGGCTGAAGGTTTGTCAAGGGCTTTCTTACCTAGTGGTGTCTCACCAGGACCTATTACAGAGGTATTAGGCCCAGATGTACCTGCTTTGGCATGATTGTTTTGAGCACTTCCGTTTAGGGTGTAGGTTTTGTTGTTTAATGAGGAGAAGGAGGAGGAGGTGGTGGGCGTGGTGGTGGATATGGAATATTTGGTGTCTCTTGCAGATGTGGGGATGCAAGTTTTTTGTTTTTTCAGCACTAGGAGTAGGTGGGGATGGAATATTTTGTGTACCTTCCGGATGTGGGGATGGAACCTGTGGGGATTGAGGAGGAGGATGAGGAGGAGGAGGAGGAGGATGAGGAGGGGAACCATCTGAGGAAGGAACCTGTACCGTACTGTGTGAACTACAAGGAATCTGTACAATAGCCTGTGAACGAGATATACATGTTGGTGCTCCTTTGATGTCAATCCGACACCTTCTCCATTGTAACCTCTGTCCTTGAGCTTATCCGAGTTTCATCACCTCGTCATTAGGAGGGTATTCCAACAGTTCATCCGCAAAGATAGTATATACAGTGATCACTTCAACCACAACACAGTCTTCATGAATCAGGACTGTTTGTAGCGTAGTCTCCTCTGGATGAACAAGACCAAGTGCAGCCTCACATTGAAGCCCCCTCCACGGGATCTATAGGCCACAATGTGTGGGTTCAGTCAACATGCCTATAAGGTCATCGTGTGTACGATCATCACAACGCACCTTCGTCGCCAACTCTGCAGTGCCATCGATCAAACCTACATCTGCGGACGCACAATTGCTCCTACGTGTGGCGGGTGAAGGGCTTGCGCGATTGGACATTGGTGACAACACCATCCGGTGACAACACCACCTCTGCATCTGCATGTTCTGCATCCGCATCTTAGCCACCAGTTCTTGCTTGATTTATTCCTTTATCTTTTCTGTATCAACTGATGTGTCGGTCTTCGTCCTCTTCCTCTTCATGTACATGTCGACGTGCTGAGGCCATGCATACTTCCAGCCCTAGTAGTTGGAGACACCACGCACACGACCGTGTTGTTCAGGGTGGCCCAAGCACTGACTTAGCACATCATACTCCCTCTGCCCTGCCATTCCTGAAGATTCTGCACATGCAATCTTCTCCTTGATGTCCGCAGCCAATTTTCCTGCCTCTTTGTTGTTGAACACTATCACAACAACACGGTCTTTAATCACTAGCTTACTCCTTGCTCGTAGCCAATTCTTGACGATCGTCAGGGTAGGCGTCATATGGGTTGGGGATACCAGCTGCAACTAATTGTCTATCCTCTTCCTTCTATTGTTCTAGTTTCACAGTATAACCAGTTGGACCCATGTTGTGCTCGCTTGTGTTCTGGCTTCAGAGTTCTTTGAACTTGACACTAGCAGATGAGGCTTGCTCGGTTTCCGCCTGTTTCATGAACTCCTTCCACTGTCCCGGGACAATAAACGGGTGCCTTGTAAATGGCTGAAGTCCTTTTCTGATAAAATCTCACCTAAGCCGAAATCTGAATTGTCTCCATGCTTTGGCTATCGTGTTCCAGAAAAGTTTGAATGTTTGCGGTTTCGCATCTTCCTGGAACTTCAAGTGTTTCTGCACATGCTTATCAAACAAGTCCCACTTTTCATCATTGCTTAGTCTTTGATTTCCGACAAGTTCAAAGGTATCTTTTGTCTAGCAACGAGCCCCGCAAGCACACTGAACCTGCGCTTTTGAGTCAATGGTACTGGTATTCCCACTATGTCGACCTCAGTGACTATCATTGTGTCACTTGGCCACTTTGTGGATGTCCTTGGGGCTCTGCCTCGGTGTTGAGCCCCACCCATCTGGTCTTGTTGTGAACTAGCAGTGTCATAACCCTCTTCTTCATCTTGTGGCCCAGGTCTATAATCCTTGTCAGAATTATCCTGTGAATTAATAGTCAAGGGAATTACAGTAACTACTCTAGCCCACAGTAATATAATTGGTTCTTGGTAAACCATTAACATAAATGGAAAATTCAGTAACCAAAAAATTAGTGCAGACAAAGCAACCATACCATTTTAAAGAGCAAGATGCAGGCTACCTCGGTTGCTAATGAGGTACTTATTCAACTTGGAGAGAATGTGCAAATGTGCATAGGAACGAGAGAAAAACCAAATGTAAGAGTCAATCTAAAGGGAAATGCTAAGTATGTATACGATCGACAGCTAAGTATGTCCACATGTACTTATACAAAGGAGCCACGGCATACCCTGTAATTCCCACAAGTACAAGTATATTATACGCGCATTTATATAAAGAGAAAACCATACGCACGCATATGTTGTATACTTGATTACTTGAACGCATGTGTGCTGCAAAAGCGCGCTTAGCCTAATTCCATAAACTCGAGCAAATATACCAAATTATCTTATTACTGAATTGTTGTTAATTTTATAATTATTACTGAGTTGGAAGAATGCATTTACCGAATTGTATAAGACATTTTTAGAGCGGCATACCATAAACTCAAATCCTAGATTCGGCATTGACCTTCGCACTGCCAGAGCGGAGGGATCTCTACTCCTCGTCGCTGCCTGCTCGCCGCCACGTCCTCGTCCTCGCGTTGACCTCGTGGCTGGATCCCTCCTCCTCCTAGTCGTTGTCGTCGTCGCTGGATCCCTCCTCTAGTCGTTGTCGTCGTCGCCGCAGCTGGGTCCCTCCTCCTCTAGATCTCTCTGTCAGAGGTGTGGTGTGCGTCGCGCCGAGCGTGGTGTGGCGCGTGTCTCAGCTAAGGGGTGTAGAGTGGGTCGCGGCGTGGGGGAGGTGAGGGGGACAAAGGCGAGGGGGAGAAAGTGGCAGAGCGGCGTCGCGAGGGGAGAGTGGGAGGAGACTGCGTGAGGGAGGCGTCCTTCCCTACTAACCTAGTGCGAGTGGGCTTGTGTGGGCCTTAAAACGAGTAACGTAGGTCACATCACCAAGCAAACTAACTCATACGTCATAACAAACATATTCACATCTGACATGGATCAGCATGTCACATCACCAAAATAAGACTGCATCAGCTGGGCGCATTACCAAACTAGATTGTTGCTGCAAGGGAACTAGTTAGCTAGCTAGATGGCTTCTTTTGTGCTGCTGCCTCAAGTTCAGCTAGCCTTGTCTCTAGTTTTGCAACTCTTTCTGCCAGCTCAGCATTCTTCTTTAGAAGTTCTATCTCCTGCCTCTTTTGTGTGGCTTTAAGCTGCTCATCCTGCTTGTTGATTCCTTTCCAGATGTCCAATGTCATCACGAGTAACAGCACGGTCTTAAAACAAGGGGAAAAAATTATATTGATGCAAGCTTCATAACAGTTGTAATTTACAAGAAAGCTATTTTAGCTCTAACTAGTTTCAAAACTTGCCTGCTTCTCTTTAGCCGATTCCTTGAGCTTGTTGATTTCAGTCCAAATCCTGTCAATGTCATGCGCAACAACTTCCTACAACAAATGGAAATTGATGCATTAGAACAATTACAGTGAAGATGTGAAGGTCCAAGGACAAATCTCGTCGGAGTTGTTGCCGGAGTTGTCGCCGGAGTTGTTGCCAGAGTCATCGCCGGAGGAGATGAGATCTACCAGCACCACTCTTCTGCCCGGGTCGTCGCTGGAGGATTCCGCGTTGACCTCAATGCGTGTGGACCGCTTCTTCCTTCGCGTTGAGGAAAAAACCCTACCTCTCCATGGCGCGCGTCGCTGGAATCCGCCAATTTGGCCCTTGCGCGCGTGTACGTCTTCCTCCCCTGGGCCGACGAAGAACTGGCCTCTTCCATGGAGCGTCGAGGAAGACGCACGGGGGCGGCACGCTGGGACAGCTCCTCTTCATCACCGCGGAACCTCACTCTCTTGGCAGGGGCGGCGAACAGGACCGAGGAAGACGGACAGGGATGTGGCCACGGGGTCTCCTCCTTGCAGAACCTCCCCCTAGAGTCGCGGGCCATACCTGCGACGGAGACGAGGCTGCGACGGAGACGAGGAAGGTGGAAGCCGGAGAAGGGGATAGAATGCGGAAGGCAGGGCAGAACGTTTATTAAAAACGTTTGGATGCGCAAATGATACGATGATTAACAAACACCCGTCGCCAATGAAGGGGCGGGGCCAGGTCTGTTCGAATGAAGAACAATTTGCTTTTTCCCCTTTTAATCTGTAATCAAATTTTGTATCACGTTTTTCTCCGTCAACCGTAATTCAAATTTGATGATATTTGTTTCTGATTTTTTTTAAATCAAAATATATTCATTTATGACATTTTTTCGTATGTAATTCCATTTCTTGGACGTTGTTTATACACCTTATATTGTTCCTTATAAGTACAACATATAAATAATATTTGTTTTACACAACCATTACCAATTAAACTTTGCATTTTGTAATCTTATGGTGAACATAAGGTTATGTTAAAATTTCAAGTGCAAATGAGTTGGAACATGTTTTAAAGTGTGGAAAACTTCAATGTTGAAGTAACATTCTAAGAA
The DNA here is from genome assembly GCA_947561735.1 of Cenchrus americanus. NCBI lineage: Eukaryota > Viridiplantae > Streptophyta > Magnoliopsida > Poales > Poaceae > Cenchrus > Cenchrus americanus. Next base: position 144,402,533 of record OX387240.1, read on the forward strand.
ACTATGTGAGAGATGTAGACATTTGTACACAAGTATAATCTTCCGTTTTCGAAACCATTTGAATTTTTGTAGACAAGCTTAGGGACTTAAATTATGTTGCCAAGTCAATTTGTAGAATTTTTAGAACAAACTGAGACGTTATTATAATTATTATATCATAAACAAGAGATAAAAATTTTAATTTTAAGAAATTTGGTTAGACAAGTGTGATTGTTGATATTTTATTCAAATACTAAATTACCAACTATGAATTATTCTTATTTTTACGATTTTTTGGTGCTGTTTATGGGGTATAATATTTGAGGGAAGCAAGTTTCAATTCAGAAAAAATAGTGTCGGGCCCACGCGTCAGCGTCAGAAGCCTATATAAAAAAGATAACCATAGCCTATCCGACCGACAAAGGTGATGCGGGTAGACTAACCATGGTCGCCAACAAGGGCTCCATTATGCCCCTGGCCGGCATCCGCCCCGGCGACGGTGGTACACTAACCATCGTCGCCAACAAGTGCTTCATTGTCAGAAATGCCCTTTGCCGAATGAATATGCATCCGCCACGCCGCCCCGACCCCTGCCCCCTTCTTCTTCCCCGATCTGAACTCCACCGCCGCCGCTCGCACGTCCTTCCCCGCCATCGCACACATGTCGCACTACGCCGATTCATCTGGAGGTGCACGTGCGAGGTACAGAGTCCAAGTTCGCTGTAGCAGCCACAATCACTCCATTGGCTTGGATCCAGTCGGTGAGCTAAGAACCTTTCCACTGGTCCCTTGCCCGGACTGTGGTATGGCTCGGGTGGTGGAGGGGCGGACGCAGAAGGAAGGTGAAAACAACGGTCATCTTTATTTCAAGTGTGCAAGGAACTCGGTGAGTAGTCTGCTATGTCTCCCAAATCTGAGTTAGGGTTCTTATGTGCTTTTGATTCTGCAGTACGCCAAGAATTGTGGATTTTATTATTTTCACAAGGAGTATCTCCAGATGCTGAAGGATACTAGCGTCATTGTTTTTCGACCGTTGAACTGGGCAGACACGATCAATGAAGTAGTTGATTTATTGGAATGTCAAATTGGGAGCGGCGAACAGAGGCAAGCACTGGAGAACAAGTAGAGGAAGAAAGCACTGGAGGAGAAGATGGACAATGTGATCTGGAAGATGAACTTGATTATTGTGGCTGTTGTTTGTGTACTCCCTCCGGTTCCCTATTAGAAGTCGTTTTGGACAAGGTTTGAGTCAAACATTGGGAATATAAATCATGAATAACTTTTAAGTCGTTGAGTTTGAAAATGTGAAAACCATATAAATAGATTTGTCTTGAAAATTACTTTTGTAAGAATATACATACATAACTTTCCAATAAATATTTTTATAGAAAAAAGAAGTCAAAGTTGTGCTTTGGTGACCGTGTCGCTGTCCTAGACGACTTCTAATAGGGAACCGGAGGGAGTAGTATTTGGATGTTTACTAGGGATGTATGCTGCAAAGAAGTAATTCTGATGTTAAAAGTGGTGCTTTTGCTTCATCTGTGTGGATGAAGAATGAAAAATTTGTCACATATGACAAACTTAAATGTATGAATGAAGAATGAATGGAATGATAATTGGGTCACAAATCTTAATGTGTCACACATCACAAAATTCATCAATTCATAAATCAACAACCGAGGCGACACTGGAGCTTGCGACGTTGTTGCTCGGAGTCTGCGGCACAACAGAGTAGCGTCTCCGTACCGTGGCTCGAAAACATAGGTCGGAGGAGGCGCTGGTGGCCTGGTGCTGCTGGCTCGATTGCGGCGGCGTGGGAGGAAGAGGTGAGGAGACCGCCAACGGGGAAGGTGGACGGAGGAGGGAGCGGCGGGGCAAATTTCTGACCGACGAGGCGAAAATGTGGACAAAAAAGAGATAGGTTTGGAGGGAAAGAAGGTGGAAGGCTGACACATGGGATCCACATAGTAGTGTGTGGCTGTAGAGATTTGAAGAGTAGAAAATGAAAGACTATTGGAGTGAGGCTCAGAATGAAGATGGAGTTTTTTTACTAAGACAAATAAAGATGCAATAGCTAGTCTCTCGGAGTTTAACACCAATTACAGCTGTAGGGAGTATTATAATCTTATTAGTTTGCACGGTACCAACCGCATTTTCGTTTGTCTTTAATAACCTTGTTGTTGCTGAGACTTTTTATAGGTAGGGACAAGGATGTCGAACCCGCTCAACGTCCACTCGGCCTCCGACCTCTCGGCCGACGTATAGAATTCCAAATGGGCGGACACGATTTGCGGCACGAGGTACGACCCTAAAAGCACGGCACGAGCACGATCCGAAGCACGATTAATAGTGCCTAGTGCGGGCACGGCCGATAGTCCCTTAGTGCCGGGCCGCCACTCGGCACGTAGTGCGCGTCCCGAGGCACGGCATGATAGGGGCCAGCCCGATAGCGGCCCGACCTCAAGCACGAAGGAGCACGAAAATACTAGCGGCTCAGCCCAACATCCCTCCACCCCGGCCTGTTAACAGCCCAACTCCACCCTCAAACCCTAGCTGGCTACCTCTCCCTCACTCCTCTCTCCAGCCGACACCACCTCCCTCTCTCCCAGCCGCCGCTCCCTCCCTCTCGCGCCGACGCTCCTCTCCCTCTCACGCGGCGGCCCCTCCCAATCGCGCGCGCGCGCGCGCGCCCCCCACCCCCGGGCCGGCCGGCACCCCTCCCTCACCCCTCCCGGCCCTCCGCCTCCGCACTCGGAAGCCGCGCCGGGGCGCCGTCGCCGTCGGGGAGGCCGGCTCCCCCTTCCGGAAGCCGCGTCGGGCCTCGCCCCCGAGCCGCGCGTCCCCGCGCCGGCCGGCCGCGTGACGCGTGCCCCGCCCGAGCCGCCGGGTCCCCGCGCCGGCCGCCCGTCCCTCCCTTCCTCCCGCCGGATGCGCGCGGGCGCGCGCGCCGCTCTTCGGGCGGCCGGGCCGAAGGCCCGACATCCGGCCCGTCGGCCGGCGGCCGGCCCATCGGGCTTAGTGCGGCACGGCCCGAAAAAAAAAGCCCTTAGGGCCGTGCACGGGCCGCCGGGTCGGCACGGCGGCACGTCCGAGCCCGGCACGAAAGTCCATCGGGCCCGTATAGGGTCGTGCCGCGTCGGGCCGGGCTAGGGCCGGGCCGCCCGTTTGGAATTCTATACGCTGACGTATATCTCCGTGCCCACATCGAGCGACGTCCAGCGCCTCTTGGCCGGCGGTGTGCCCGGTTCCTGGTAGAAGTAGAGCGCCTGGGACAAGGCGCCGACGTCGAGCTCCCATGCCCTGGGGTCGCCGATCCAGCCCTGCCATTTGGCTGTGGGGTAGCCGAACTCGCCCCACACCGGGTGCGGCACGAGCTGCAGGATCGACTGCGCCTGCGGGTTGCTGTAGGCGTCGCAGTAGGTGGTGGGCTGCTCGGCGCGCCGCGCATTCCGGGGGGGGGTGGCGGTGTCGTTGCGGTGCACGCGGGTGCCGTTCCGGAAGGTGTGCCACGGCGGGCACTGGTCCATCCTCGACGGCCGGCACCACGCCGGCGTCTCCGGGTTGATGATCATCTCGCTGTACCGCGTCACGTCCGTGGCGGTGTCGCATGGCCAGCCGTCGTTCTTCCAGCAGCTGCCCATGTCCATCAGGTAGAACTGGCTGTTGGGCCCGCCGCCCTGCTTCACCTCCAGCGTCACGCGCACCTTGAAGTCCGGCGACTCCGGCACCTGCAGGTCGACACCACGGACCACTCGCGCTGTGAGTCACATAGTTGTAGCTAGTGTAGGAAATTAATGAGTTCCAGATCAAGATGCCACATCACGTGGTCGAGGACCACAACTTGGAAGTTCGTGCTCCCGTGCTCGTGCCCATCCACCGCAACAGAACAGACATTTGTCATGTTTGATCACCACGTTTGTCGGTACAAAAGCATCTTTTTTTAATAAAACTTCTAATACTGGAGTCTGGCGGTTGCGAAGAAGTGTGTGAGTACTGTGATGTGAGTAGAATGCAGAGACCGTCTCCAGTAGAGTTCTGGATGCGCATCTGCAAAACAGTCAACTGCGCGAAGGAAAGAGAAGCTTCCCGTCGCGCAACGGAGGGCGGGCGCGCTGCGGTAGAATGCACCTCTTCGCGCATCACCCTACGGCGGTTGGCTCCCGCGCGCTCCCGGAGGCCGCCGCGGGGGCCGCTCCAACTCCGCCGCGAGGCCCTTGCGGGAGGCCACCGCGGCGGGGACATCGAGCTCGAGATGACGAGGATCGAGGAGGCGGAGGCGGCGGAGGGTGAAGGAGGTGGCAACGGATCCGCGGGCGGCGCGCCTGGGGGTCGTCGGGTTCGAGGAGGCCGGTGCGGCTACGACGGATCCCGGGCCGGTGGAGCTCCTCCGCGCTGCAGCCGCGCCTTCGCGCGGGGACGGAGGAGGCGAGGCGGAGATGGCGCAAGGAAAGAAGTCAACGCGTGCCGCCGGAGACCGCAGCCGGCCGTTGTCGTTGTCCGCGGCGGCTCGCGGAGTCCCTCCGTCGTGGCTCGCAGTCGCCTCTCGCCGTTGGGGTCCGCGGTAGCGCGGTGGCGGGCGGGGCGGAGCAGCGCGGCCACGAGCCCAACACAACGACGGGCGGGCGTAGAGAAAGACGGACCCTCTCCGTTCGGCACGTAGAGGCGAGAAGGAGGACGAGGCAAAAGGAGGGGCGGCGGATGGAGGCTGAGCAGACCGCGAGCGGGGCAAGAGGCCGAAGCGGTGGGCCCCGCAGGTGGTTGGGATGGGGAAAGCCCCGGAACCCCCCGAGAATGCGGCTCCGCGCCGGCCTTGCTGCAAAATGCGGTAGTTGTTACGGTTCCTGCTGGAGCCGCTACAGTGCCCCTTTGATCTGCAAAATGCAGTTGCAGATGCTCATCCAGCATCTGCTGGAGACGGTCTTACGATCTTGGTCATGCCCCTAACTACCGGAATCGGGGCCTCTGCCGAGAGCCGGACCCACTCGGCACAGGGCTGTATGCTCTCGGCACAGCCTGTGCCGAGAGGGAGCTCTCGGCAGAGCGCTCCCGCACCGCCGGGCCGGCACGGGCGGCTGCGCCGAGAGCCACGGCCCAAACTCTCGGCACGTGCGCGAGAGCCCACTTAGCTCTCGTCACGGGCCCGTCCACAGGCGGCGGGCGTGAATTGCGGGCCCCACTTCTGTGCCGAGAGCCGCGGAGAAAGCTCACGGCACAGAAGCGCTCTCTGCCGAGAGCCTGTGGGCGGCTCTCGGCACAGGCGTGGTGTCAGGCGGCCGCTGACGGAGGTGGGCCCCACCTCTGTGCCGAGAGCCTGCTGGCCGGCTCTCGGCACAGAGCTGACAAGCGGGCCCGCGTGTGGCTCCTGTGCCGAGAGCTGGGCCAGCAGGCTCTCGGCACAGAGCCTATCTGGGCCGCCAGGCAGCCCCTCTGTGCCGAGAGCTAAAGCCATAGCTCTCGGCACAGATTACTTTTTTTCAGCAAGCTCATGGTTACCCTCATCACTTATACATCATCACAGTCTGTTAATATTCATCACAAGCAGTTAATATTCATCGCAGGCAGTTAATATTCATCACAGGCAGTTAATATTCATCACAGACAAGTAATATCCATCACAAGCACATAAAACATAACCACCACAGGCACACGAAGATCCAACTCAAAGTTCAATTCACGAAGGTCCAAATGCACGTACAATTATCGAAGGTACATAGTCATCACATGGCACAGGCAAGTTTGGCTGTCGAAATGCAAATAAAAGTTGCTAAGTCCAGGAACTCACTGGGTGGCTGATGTTGTGGCCACGACCCCCACCCCCGACCCGGTGGGCGCCGTGGCACCCCGGACCAAGAGGACGGGCCACGCGGCATCCCCCACGGAGTCTGCTGAGCTGGCGGCGACATGTCGTGTCCTGTCGACGGGCCACGCGGCATCCCCCACCGAGTCCGCGGAGGCCGGCGGCGACATGTCGTGTCCCGCGAGCCGGTCATTTGATGCCACCGACAGATTTCGCATATGATTGAAAATCAGAAATGATAATACAAGATTATGAGCATGTATACCAAGTCATTTTCAATTTCTACGTCATTCTAGGTTTCGCTAACATTATAAGTTGTATACAACAATAAGAAAGAAATGAAAGTACAAGGTTTTCTAGCTCACCACGAGTAATTCTAGGTCATTCTAGTGTTTAAGCATCTATATCAAGTCGTTCTAGCTCAATACGAGAAACAAAAGAGCAAGCTAGGTTGGAAAGCAACTCACAGGAGAAAGAGCGGCCGGTCGAGGAGGTGGAGCGACCAACACCTGCGGTGGTGGACGGAGCTGCACCTGTGGCGCTAGCACGTGGCCAAGGTTCTACATGTACTGGAGCATGGCGGCCATCTGCTGATTTTGGGCTTCTTGCATCGCATCTAACTGCCTCTGGTAACTCTCGTGCAAATCATGCAGTTGCCTCGCGACTCTTCGCCCTGCCTCTCCCGCTCTGCCTTCTCTCGCCGCAAGTTGAGCCTACAATATTTGATCCAAAAATTAGAATACAAGGAAACATATGTAAACATCAATGAAGGACGAATAGAACGAAATAACCCGGAAGGTAGCATTTAAGGTCTCCGTAACAACCGGGTCGTCGTTCTATGGGCGGGGGCCGAGCTCGTGGCCCTGTCTCGAGATCGAACTCGCGAGAGAGTCGGAACATCGCGCGGGACCGGGGAGAGAGTCGCCAACGAAGTCTTGTCCATGTTTCCTCGCCTTCTCCAATCCCGACGACGGTTTCGGATCCGCAGGCTCTCTCACGGGATCGAAGTCCGGCCCACGAACTGCCTTGCCACCGTGGTGTACCTTGCGATGCGGGGGGCCGGATTGTCGGGTTGGTGTACGCCTCGGGCGGGTCGTCGGGGTTGAAGGTGATGTCGGACGTCGCCCTACCCTTGTGTGCCATACCATATGCCTCGAGCTCGAGCAAGCTTGATTCTCATGTGACTTAGACTGCAGGAAAACAATCGAGAGTTAGAAAACAGTAAATTATGCGATGCGAGAGTTAGAATAAAGAAATAGATTAACATACCCATCTACGAGCATACTCGCGGATGTTAAGGGGCCCTTGATGGTGTGACGGTCCCGCCATCTTCAAACGTCTCTCCCGACGCTCGAGGTGTTTTGCCTCCCAATCGGGCGCAAACCACAAGTCCACAATCGCACTCCAAGCCCGAGGCATCTCGACGAGCCACCACGGAGGCAAGCGCACGTCATCAAGTGGATACCATACAAGAACATAAAGGTTGGCGTATCTAATCCGAGAAGAATGAATAATAGTAATTTTCTGCATTTACCTCCATGTATTGTTCTCGAGTGAGGCGCAGGTTTCGGACGTCCCTTTTTTTAACTTTCTCACCATACTTAGCCTTGTAGGCAACATTTTGCGAGATACGTGACTCATAAATCATATCTGTCACAAGCTTCCGACACGTAAACATCGCACACTCAGCCGCTCGGTCCTCATATCCCTCAAGGACTCTATAGAAATCCTGCATGTAGAAGCAATGTTAATACTTGAAGGATATCCAATTAATTCAATTTATTGAGAAATACAATTTGTTGAAAGGAAGACTCACCCAAAACTCGCCAACCACCCGACGGGCCTTGTTCTGGAACGTCCTCTGTGTCGGATCAGGCAAATCGATCATGAGGGTGTAGTGGTCAAACACCGTCACCAACATCTCTCGAGCGTCTTCTCCCTCCCCAACTGTCACGAACCCGGGGTAGTGCTGCCTGCACAATACGCCCAAGATTCCACTGGGAAGACGATTATGAGAACCTGGAGTCACGACCTCCCACCCCTGCCAAAATGATTTCACACAAATTATTAGTTTCAATCGTGAGTTTGAACAGAACGGATGAAAAAAGTTGTGATAAGTTACCGTAGTCCCTCTGGTTTAATAACCGGTCGGTTGGCAAGCGGTATGGGTCGATCCGGAAGCCGAGCGGGGCCTCGGATATAGACCTTCGGCACGGCCCCCGCCCCACACCCCGGCTCCCCATCCTCGTCCTCGGGCTCATACGCCTCCTCATCCCGATGGCCCCCCCCCCTCATCCTGATGCGCCTCCTCCCCCTCATCCTGATCTGCATCCCCCCTCATCACTCTCCTGCTGCAACTCTTCCTCCTCATCACTCTCCTCCTGCACCTCATCCTCCTCATCCCCGTCATCCGACAACGACGACACCGAAGTGGGTGCACCTTTCCGAGCCCTGGATCCAGACGATGAGGTGGGTGCCTCAGATGGGGACCTCGTCACCCTCCTAACAGCCGCCATCCCGGCCTGGTACAACCCATTGATGCTCCTCACCGTAGGGCCGCGACAAGGAGGCTGCTTTGGCATCTTTGATCAATCACCTGAAATAGACAAGATTAAACCAGTTAGTATATAATTAAATGTAAATACCAATTAGTAAATAAGAAAACAAATGTCGTAGTAAAGAAGAAACAAATTATCCTACAAAATTAGAAAACACAATTATCCTAGTAAATAAAAAACAAATTATCGTAGTAAATAAGAAACGAAATATCGTAGTAAATAAGAATCCTAGAAAGTTAGAAGCATAATTTCAATTACTACAGACCTTACATGTTTTAGAAATATTCATCACGATCCGGCATATCAGGATCATAAGTCTCGTCATCACTATCACGCATCTCCAAAGACTCAACACTGTGCTCCAAAGGAGGATCAATGTCATCATCATCACTGACAATGCCTAATTGTAATCGCTCAAGTAATTGTAAGTCCTCTTCATTATCAACCTCTTCTGCATCATCGACGTTCACGTCCATTTCATTGTCTACTTCCATTTCGATCTCTTCAGTTAAGTTTATCTCAAAACACCCTTCTAGCCCATCTTCTTGGAAGAACTCTCCGGCATATGTGTTTGGATCTAGTAGGTAGTAATCTTCATCGTTTGGGGTAGGTAGTTTACCGTGTGGCGATACCTTGTACACAACAGCCCAACCCCTGAGACGCTTGTCCTTTTTGCAAGGGTATGAGAGCTAATATACTTGCGTGGTTTGTTGGGCCACAATATAGACATCGTGTCCAGGGTACACGAATGATTGTTTAATTTCGACTAGCCCAAGATTCTTGTTTCGTCTCACAACATTTGGATCAAACCAATGACACTTGAATATGACAGGTTTAAGAGGTTTGCAACCACGATACTCGAGTTCATATATTTCTTCAAGTCTTCCATAGTAATCTAGCCCATCAGTTTGGCCATGTGTACAAACTCCATTATTTGTGGTTTTTCGATTGGGCCTTTTCTGCTCATGTCGTGTTGTGTGAAAGCGATATCCATTCACGTCATAAGTAGCATATGACTTGACCCTTAAGGAGAAACCATCGGCAACCTGTCTCAACTCAGGACTCATAGACGCATCGGTTTGGCTCTGCAAGTTCAGGCATGATTGTGGTTAATGTGATATTGAATGTGAGCTCAATTACTTGTAATATTAGAGTACGACCTATATTACCTTCTTTTTGAACCAAGAAATGAAATCGGCATTTAGAAGAACGTTTTCCTCATCGTGGTCGGTAGGGGGCCTTGACCAACGCGGAAGTGACCCAATAAATTCCACGCACCAAATCAAATGAGGTTGGATGCAAATGAGGCAAGATACAAGAAAGGAAATGAGGACCTTTATTGACAAATTACTTTATGTATGGTCGTACTTCCTCAAGGTTGCACGAATATATATCGTCATAGTGCGCCACTCTTCAAGAGATAAGGTCTTGAACGTCGAACCACTTGCACTTCCGAGCTGCCCTCGGAAAAGGCCGAGTTTCGATTCATTTGCGCCGCATTGTACCGAGGAGGTGGATTATGCACGCCGGGAAGGTGCTCAACATATTATTTAGTTGTAAAGTTTGTCACCTCCCGCAAAATAGGCCGCCTCTCGCAATGAAAGCTTCAACTTTGTTTTTATTTTTACATGTACTTCGAAGAACCTTTTGAACCCTCTCAATTGGATAGCACCAACAGTTATGCACGGGCCCCCCAATCGTGCCTCACGCGGGAGGTGCAAAATCATATTTTGCATCGGATTGAAGAAGCCGGGTGGAAAGATCTTCTCTAGCTTACAGAGCAATACAGGTGCATCTTTTTCTAGTTTGTTAATCACAACCTTAGATAACTCCTTGGCACAAAGCTGACGGAAGAAATAACTCAATTCTGCCAGCACTTGCCACACGTGCTCAGGTACATAGCCTCGAACCATCACCGGAAGAAGTCGTTCGATCCATATGTGGTAGTCATGACTTTTCAACCCCTTTATTCGAAGAGTAACTAAGTTGACTCCCCTTCTCAGATTCGCGGCATACCCATCAGGGAACATTAATTTTTGCATCCATTCTAGTACTTCCTTCCTTTGTACCCTATTAAGGATGAAATCAGCCTTAGGCCTATTCCATGTCTTTCCTAGGTACAGCCTTCGGGATGACTTGCTTTGGCCTGTCGCATAACATTTCTAGATCGAGTCTAGCCTTAACATTGTCCTTGCTCTTCTCTTTTATATCCATCATTGTAGCCCATAGTGCCTCGGCAACATTCTTTTCGGTGTGCATCACATCAATGTTATGTGGAAGAAGAAGATCTTTCATATAGGGTAGCCTCCACAAACCCGCCTTTTGAGACCAAGCATGTTTCTCACCATATCCCTCAAAATGACGTTGTCCTTCTTTGAGCACGAGACTGTCTACCTCAGCTTGAATCTCAGCACCTGTCATCATGTATGGTGGTGGATCTCTAACTAGAACACCTTTTGTGAAGTTCTTGGTATCTAGTCTGACTGGATGGTCAGCAGGCAGGAATTGTCTATGTTTGTCAAACGAAGAATACTTGCCACCCCTCTTCAACCAAATGAACCTCAGAGCTGCCTTGCATACTGGGCAAGGGAACTTCCCGTGGACACACCAGCCGCAAAATAACCCATAAGCCGGCATGTCATGCAGGGAGTACATGTACCACACGTGCATTTTGAAGTTTGTCTTCGTAGCTCGGTCGTATGTCGTCACCCCTTCATTCCAGGCCTTGAGCAAATCATCAATCAGAGGCTCCATGTACACACACATATTATCTCCCGGGTATCCAGGAATTATCAACGACACGAATATGTATTGTCGTTGAAAGACGATGTCGGGGGGTAGATTGAGGGGGATAACAAACACGGGCCAACTCGTGTGCGGGGCAGCCGTCATTCCAAATGGGTTGAACCCATCTGTCGCTAGCACAACACGTACATTTCGAGCCTCTACCGCTTTGTCAGCATGTTTCTCATCAAACTTTGTCCATGCTAGGGCATCGGATGGATGTGTCAGGGTTATCACCGTATCGACGACCCGTTTTGTGCCATTTCATTTGCTTCGCGGTTTCTTCGGTCATGTACATCCGTTGGAGCCGTTGTATGGGCGGGAGGTACCGTAGGACACTTACCGGGATCGTGAGTTGCGTTTTTTTACCCTCGGCGAGTCTACCTCCACAAACCGAGACGTTTTACATTTTGGACGGTGTGTCGCATTCTCATGTTCTTTCCGAATAAGACGCATCCGTTCGGACGGGCATGTATCCGCTCGTATGGCATCTTAAGTGCACGAAGGACTTTTTGTGCTTCATACATGTTCTTTGGGAAAATGTGACCTTTGGGAAGCATGTCGTCGAAAACGGTCGGCAAAGCATCAAAGCATTCTCGACTCATGTTATGCGAGACTTTACGGCCATCGGGCGGCCGATGGAATCTAATTGAGATAGTTTAGTGTCTTTGGTGAAGAGGTTTTTGTCTTTGCGACCAACATATCATAATACGGCTTCGCGCTTGGCTCTGGTTCCTCCTCTCGACTTTCTTCTTGAAAATGTGCCTCATGAAAGTCATCTATCATGTGTGGTACTCCAGCATCACCATCAAGCTCTCCGATGCGTTGCCTCACAACCTCGTCTCTCATTCGACTGGTTTCACCGTGGAGGGTCAACTTTGAATAGTCTCTCGTAAAACCATTCCTATAGAGATGTGATGCCATCTCCACCTTTGTAATACGACGTGAGTTTCCACAGTGGCTGCAGGGGCACCATGTGGTTTTCCTGTCTTTAGGCCCTTTAACATGCTAAATGCTTCATCAAGAAAAGCTTGAGCATTTTTAATCCATTCCTGTGTCATACGACCAGCACTTGCCCATCCATTGTACATCCACTGACGGTCACCCATTCTCTATCATATCAACGAGTTATATAAAAAACATTGCATCACCTACACACTGTCTAGACATTCTAATAGGTAAAGATAGGTCCTAATCCCACCCGTCGATGCGTAGATGGGGTTAGTTTCTATGGTCTACTCCGATCCGAGACGAATTTCGGCGGTACCTTCCCGCTATTCTCCAAATACACGTCCCGTTAGGGAGATTGTGTATCCGGAGAACAACGGGGAGGTGCCGCCGAAACTCGTCTCGGATCATAGTAGACCATAGAAACTAACCCCATCTACGCATCCACGAAGCTGTCCAAAAAACGTAGACAATTCGAAACGGATACGGTCGTAAATATGCAAAGTTTTGCATATTTCGAACTGTATCTCTTCCGAACGGGAGACGCCTAACTAGGTTTCACGATCTACGACATCTATTAACTCGATGGCGAGGAAGGGGCGTGCTCACCTAGTGACTCGATGGTGAGGCGAGGGGCCGGCAAAGAAGACCGGGGTCGACCGGGCCTCCGAGACAATGTGAGTGCCCTACTCCTCCTTCGGCGGTGGCGACCGGGCCTCCTTCCCCGCAAAAATAGATCAATGATGGGTGTTTAGTCAAAATTTCGGCGGCACACCTCCCCCGTACGGTGAGGTTTCCAAAACCGCAACAAAAGGCACGACACGAAGGTCGGGCTACACACGGCACAGTTCCAACGGCTCGATGGCCGGACAAATCACGTGTGGTGCCCCCAAGCTAGCCACGAGTCTCACCTAGGAGATCGACAAATCACCCCTCTTCCTCCAAAAAAAGCCTCCGGTGGTCAGTGCGGCAAATCAAGGCATCTCTTCCTATAAAAATGAATTGCATTAGATGTATGAAAACAAAAAAAGAGACACGATAAATTTGCTAGTATTAGATACTTAATTGCTAACTAGCAAGAATTCTAAAGTCATCTATAAATTGCACACTAAATCTTCTAAAATTTCAAACTATAACTAAATTAATTAGCTAACCAAGACACCTAAAATTTGATAACTGAAATTTCTTACTTAAATTATCTATCTAAATTTGAAAACTATAACTAAATTTTCTATCTAAATTTCTATCCTGACTAACTTGAATTTCAACCTTATAACTAAGAATTCGGCACTCACGGCGGTTAGGAGGAGGAGGCCGCGGCCTCCCCCACGGCTACGGCCGCGAGGGGGCGCAGGACAGCGGCCGCGAGGGGGTGCAGGACAAGGGGCACAGGACGACGACGCGCCGGTGCCGAGGACGACGACGGCTTGCCGGTGCCGAGGGAGGATGACGGCCGGAGGAAGAGCTAGCCGACGCGGGAGGGGCGGCGCGCGCGCGCAAGGGGGGGGCGGCGCGCGGGCGGGGCGGAGGCGCGGGCGGGCGAGGTGCGGCTAGCCGGGCCGGCGCGGCGGGCGGGCGAGGTCCGGCGAGCCGGCGGGCGGCGCGGCGGGCGGGCGCGGTCCGGCGAGTGCTAAGTGTTGCGTGTGTGTTGTGTGTGTGGGCGACGACTGTGCAGTGGAGACGAAGGCACTGTGAAGTGGCCCCGCTTTCCCTCTGTGCCGAGAGCCAGATCTAAAGCTCTCGGCACAAATGGCTACAGGCGCTGCCATGTGGGCCTCGTCCTCCCTCTGTGCCGAGAGCAAGATCCATTGCTCTCGGCACAGAGGTAGGGTGGGGCCCACTTGGTAGCGCTCGTAGCTATCTGTGCCGAGAGCTTTGGATCTGGCTCTCGGCACAGAGGGACGACGAGGCCCACATGGTAGCGCCCGTAGCTATCTGTGCCGAGAGCTTTGGATCTGGCTCTCGGCACAGAGGGAGAGCGGGCCCACTTGGTAGTAACGCAGGACGAGGGCCACTTGGCACGTGCTCCCATCTGTGCCGAGAGCGAGATGGTCCAGCTCTCGGCACAGATCCTCGATGGGCCCACCTGCAGCTTCTTTGCGAGAGCAATGCTCTCGGCACAGAAGTATTTATTCAAATTATTTTAGAAAGTAGCAAACAGACACGAAAATTTTCCAAAACTCAATATGTCACCATTGATGATGTGTATTACTATAAAAGGGTTCTTGTACTCAAAGTCAATTTTGAATTTCCCTTAGATTATTCAATACCTATTGACATTAGTTTAAATTCCTTGAAACTCTCCGTGTAGATGTTCGAGTTTCTAAACAACGTACGTGTCCCGGTGTTCAAAATGTTGTCAATTTTTTTCTCAACTTCTTCGGATGATACCATTAGTGCCCGACAAAAGTCATGATTTTCAAACTTTATTTGAATTTTATACAATTTTTAAATTGTTCTAGCTCACGATGTTCGTTCAACGTGATGAGTGAGTCAAATGTCGAAAATTTAGCGTCATTTCATGTAATTGGTATTGAAGATGCCTCATGAACATAAATATCATTTTTCACTAACTTTACTTCATGATTTCATGTACTTACAGTTTCTTTCGCTCTCGATCTAGCTCTCTCACTACCAGCTCGAAGAGGAAGCGTGGTTCTAAGCTCGGTGTTTCCCTGCCATTTCATGTTCAAAGAGAAGCTCCTCTCAAGGTACTGGTAGATATCTTTCCCTACTAATACAAAAATTTCTGGAATTAATTCATGTTCTCAGTTACTTTCTCATGCATGTAAATGCGTACGAGTTTGGTCGCCTCTTTGAGGTCGACTTCGCGAGTTTTTGGGCTCAGGTGGAGGAGTAGGAGGAAGCGCGCCGCAAGAGCAAGGACGACGACCGCGAGAAGGCACCGATCAAGCCGGAGCACGGCACTAGCGGTGTGCGAAGGGTGCGGTTGGACATCCGAGAATTGGACCGGGGAAGAAGGCGCCGACGTTCGAGGCCGGTGTCGCGGCACTTCCGCAAGCCGATCAAGGAGGTGGTGCGGGGAGCTCAAAGTCGGGGTCACGATCTCGAAGAAGCGGTGCGGGGAGCTCGGCATCACGCGGTGGCCGCACCGCAAGGTGAAGAGCCCGAATACGCTTATCGACAATATCCATGTTTCGCTTATTATCTCGTTGGAGCATATTGTCATGGAATTCAATTCGTTGGGAGTTTTTACTAGAATAAGATTTGTCCGGAAGAACCGACGAACATGGAGTGATGGAGTGCATGTCTAGCGAGGACCTCGGGAAGCCGACCGAGCAAGAGGACGGAAATCTAACGAGGATGGTGGTGGAAAGCCTGAAGCACGAGAAAGAGATGATAGAGGAGAGGCCTAATATGGTGTTGAATGAGAGGACGAAGGAGCTCAGGAAGATGTGCTTCAAGGAGAGGTTCAAGAGGAGGCGGTCGATCATGGCCCATGCATGGCACCTAGCTAGTGAAAGATGACCGCTTGCGGATTCGGTCTCTTGGATTTTGTTCGGTTACGGGTTTGGTCATAGGAATTTTGTGTGATGGCCAACTCGTCAACCGTCTCAAAGCTTAATTAGCAATGGTGTGTTAAGTTGTTAACTCGTACTAATCGGTTGTAGAGTCTACGTCTAGGCTTGTCACTAGCGGTGAGTTAACCGGAGAGTAGAGCAAGAACCATTTTGTTACCGTATGTAACTCGTCCTTGGTTCCTTTGGCCCTTGCTGACCTCCCATTTTGATGCTCTCGATTGGTGTCTGTAAAGACTTTCGTTGCCAAACTTGTTTTCTGTTAGAAGCAATTTGACGGTTTCATTTATTTGAATTCTATACAATTTTTAAATTGTTCTAGCTCACGATGTTCGTTCAACGTGATGAGAGAGTCAAATGTCGAAAATTTAGCGTCATTTCATGTAATTGGTCTTGAAGATGCCTCATGAACATGAATATCATTTTTCACTAACTTTACTTCATGATTTCATGTACTTCCAGTTTCTTTCGCACTCGATCTAGCTCTCTCACTACCTGCTCGAAGAGGAAGCGTGGTTCTAAGCTCAGTGTTTCCCTGCCATTTCATGTTCAAAGAGAAGCTCCTCTCAAGGTACCGTGCAGATATCTTTCCCTACTAATACGAAATTTCCGGAATTAATTCATGTTCTCGAGTTACTTTCTCATGCATGTAAATGCAGACGAGCTTGGCTGCCTCTTTGAGGTCGACTTCGCGAGTTTTTGGGCTCATCTGGAGGAGGAGGAAGCGCGCCGCAAGAGCAAGGACGACGACTGCGAGAAGGACCTCGGGAAGCTGACCGAGCAAGAGGACAGAAATCTAACGAGGATGGTGGTGGAAAGCCTGAAGCACGAGAAAGAGATGATAGAGGAGAGGCCTAATATGGTGTTGGATGAGAGGACGAAGGAGCTCAGGCAGATGTGCTTCAAGGAGAGGTTCAAGAGGAGGCAGCTGGCCCATGCATGGCACCTAGCTAGTGAAAGATGACTGCTTGCAGATTCTGGTCTCTTGGATTTTGTTCAGCTGCAGGTTTGGTCATGTAATTGGTCTTGAAGATGCCTCATGAACATGAATATCATTTTTCACTAACTTTACATCATGATTTCATGCACCTCGAGTTCATATCGGAGCTCTACTCTACGGTGAAAAACTAGCTAGCTAGAACGAAATAAAATTATTAAATACAAAATAAATATTTATTTTTATGTCAAATTTGAGCATATGCTTTTTTAGGGGTGTAGGTTGATGAAGAAAAGGTTTGAATGTGTGAATTTGATTTTTTTTAATTCTTTGTCGAGAGCCTTTGGCAGCACTCGGCACGGGTGCTGCGTGCCGAGAGCCGAAGTGGGCTCTCGGCACATCCGACGGCCGGGCAAACGGCCGTGATGGCCGTTACGTTGCGCCTTGAGGTGGCGGGCGTGCCGAGGGCCCGCTTCTCCGGCTCTCGGCACGGCATCCTCCGTGCCATGAGTCGTTGTCCGTGCCGAGAGGCGGCTGCGTTCCCTCTCGGCACGCACGTCCGTACCGCGGGTTTTTTCCGGCCGAGAGGCCGGACCCTTTGCTCTCGGCAAAGCCGTCTCGTGCGCGAGAGCTTTGGATCTGGCTCTCGGCACAGAACCGAGCTCTCGGTAGAGGCTGCGTTTCCGGTAGTGCCTGGTGTCGTAGTGGTAGCCGCCGGAGAATCCCCTGGTAGCGTTGGAGCGCAAGTACAGCATCAGCCACGGGTACTTCTCCGACGTCCGCAGCTTGTGGTGGAATGCCCACCCGCCGCCGTTGGCCGCCACCTTCTTGTCCCAGGTGACCAAGTAGTACGACACGTCGTCGCTGCCGAGATCCGCGGCGTCCAGGTCGTACGTGCGGAACAGCCCGCCGCGCAGCCACCGGCCGGCGTCGTCGAGCGAGGTGCGGTTGTGGAACAGCAGCGGTTGGTTCATGCACCGTCCGGCGCCCCCCGGGCAGGGGAACCGGGACGTCTGCGGGAACGGGCGCGCCGAGCGGCCGTTCTCCGGGCAGATGGCCGCTGTGGTGTCGAGATTGCCGTTCTTGAGCATGAACCATCCAGAACTGCCACGGCTCGTCGTGCACCTGGCAACGGTCGCCGAGGTAGAGCTCCTTGGCCACCGCGTAGCGGTCGACGTCGGTGACGGTCGTGTTCGCCGGCGCTCCCGGGAACGGGTCGCCGGCGCGGAGGTTGTTGTCGGCGTCGGTCACCTGGTGCACCACCTTGTACGGCAACTGACCGGGCTCGACGACGCTGCTGGTCTCTGCAAGGATATAGCGTTCCTGAATAATCGAATCATGGAAACCGCAAGAGAAATGCTTGCCGCAGACCCGAATTACTAGTATTATTAATCTGGGCGTGTTTGTGTGTGAGGAATTGAAGGACGGGACAAGATAATTGGAGAATGGAGGGATGAACCGAGATCGGAGCAGTCGGCGCCGCGGGGGCATGCCGGGGGCCTCCTGGCCGACCTCGTTGCAGAAGTTCCAGGCCTCCCTGGCCACGCGGAGGCCGTCGCGCCGCATGCTGGGGTCACCGATCGCGGAGATATAGCCGCCGCCCTCGACACCGCCTCCGTGCGTCCTGATGGCTTGTGCTGCGAAGCACGAGGGACGGCGATGAGGAGGCAGGCGGCCGCCGCCGGCCACACGGCCATTTTGGTGGAAAAGGAGGCTCTTTTGGCAGCAGAGCTGGCTGATGCGGAACCCCGGCCGGGACGGTGGTGGGCTACGGTCGGTGCAGTTGTGACCGGTAATTTGGTAAAGGCAAGGCAGGTGGGTGCGCACGAGCTGCTGCCTCGGTGCAGTTCTGTCCGATCCTCCGTACCATAGATGACTCATCGCTAGCTGTGTCGATAGTGCGGACCGTATCATCGCGAGGACCACAAGCATGGTTCTCGACTTCTCGTGGGTATGATTGGTCGCTATCGATGGCCATGTAATCAAGATTTCGAAAGCAGTCAATAACCTAGTATCTCGTATCAACGCACGGGTGCTGAAACATCTTGCATCTCTATCTCTTTATTAAATAATAATATAAGCCAGTTTATATGACAACATGTTTGTTCAAAATTCTTCTAAATATGTTTTAAATTCTAACAGGTCTGCACGTGTCCTGCTGTTCTTGTCCACTAAGCCAAGCCATACAGAGTATTTGTCAACTGAAAGAGGCATCTTTCGTGTCCAGATGCATATGCACTTCTACAATGCTGGTTATTGTAGGGAACATGACCTCATATGCTATTTGTTCGGAGTTTGATTTTGGTGATTCATGACAACATGATCATTGGGACTAACCTTATTGTTTGAGCATGTCTTTGTAGACATTTCTAGGACCCAAGGATGCAAGAAAACCCCATGCAAAAATGCCAAAACAAAGGGTCAAAACCAAGCAAGAAAAGGAAAAGAGAAGACACCGTCGGATGATCCGACGGTCCCTCAAATATAAGCGTCAGTGCAATCGTCGGACGAGTTGGTGCACAGGGTCAAACCCTAGGTACCGTCGGATGAACCGACGGTCCGTTATTTAGTAGCGTCGGACGAGTTGCAGAGGAAGAGCAAGGAAGACAGTAGCACCGGATGATCCGACGGTCTGAGTGGGGACCCCGTTGGTCTATCCGACGCTCAGTTTGAATTTATACAGAGACGCGCCAAGATGAAGCCTTCAGCACCGGATGATCCGACGCCTTAGTCAAGGCATAGCGTCGGTCTATCCGACGGTCTATTGGAAGCTAACAGTACCGACTTGGACGCGAGGCCTTCAGCACCGGGTGATCCGTCGTAGCGTCGGAGCATAGCGTCGGAGCAGTTGTGTCAGAGAACCTCAACGGCTACGTGACGTGGGAGGTGTTGGCGCAAAATGTGCACCTAGCGCCAAACACACAGCAAGCCGAACAAGCTGGCTTCACACGCGCAAATAGTCACGAGACGTGCCAGTCAATTTTTCCTGAAAATTAACAAAAGATAAAGGAGTTAGATACCAAAGCTTGGAACTTGCCGGGTGGTGCCAGACAGTTCCATATTTACGGCTAGGAAGCCAGATGGGATGACACATAGCTATAAAGAGCTATCGCAATAAAGCGAAACCATTCGGGAACTTGTAAAAAGGGAAAAGTAACATTGCCGAATGGATGACGTAAGTATGATAACGATCGGTCTTTGTTTAAGCAAAGATACACATGCACGAGGCCGTGACCGATCCCCACGATAATCAACATTAAATAAATGAATAAAGTAAAGCACGAACATAAACATGTAATAAACAAGTATGCATAGATCCAAAGCACTAGTCTACCGCATGTCTAGGTACTTTAAAACCCGTCGGGTACGATATCAAGCAAATCTATCCACCGCATGATACAACTTGCATGAAAAACCGTACCACTTTCCACAAATAGATCTATCCACCACATGATACAATCTAAATATGGAAAGCTAAAAGCACACATTATTTAAAGCATGAATTACGCACGTGTTCTACTCGTGAAGAAACATAACCGAATACGGCCGAAGCAGCCGATTCGGGTCCATGAAGAAGGAACGAACATTACCAAGTAAATAAATCTATCGATTGATTTGAAATCTAATCCACGGATGACTAGCTCCAAAGCAACCCAAAAACCCGCATCTACCGCATGATACCCGGCTCTTTCAAGATTTATACCAACATTGGCAAGCTTGAACCCGCAACACGTAACAACCTAGATCGATTCGGTTTCGGCTATCGGAAAGCACAAGATCCACGTGTTAAAACACGAACTCGACTCATACAAGGATCACAAAAGGGATAAAGCCGATCCAAATCTATCTAGATTGGGCAAAAATGTGTTACATGAATCTAAACATAAAGTAAAAACTCAAAGCAACACGGGGTAACTTAATGAATCTATTAGATCTTGCCAAAATCCAATAGAGCCGATAACTAGCTTCAAGCTAAATCTTAGCCTACCGCATGGCTCATGACCTAACAAGAAACCCTCTTGAACCAAGCTTGAATCTACCGCATGACACGAAGCATGGTAATAAGACTACTTGCATCAGATCTAAATCCACCGCATGATACTAGACATGATACAAGGTTGCCGGTACTCACGGAGGTCGACGGATCGATGAACCCTGTCGAAGAACTCGACGACACGACAAAAGGACTCTAGGGTTTTGCGTAAGGCCGGTTTGTATTGAAGAATGATTGTCCTTTTACATACATTCAGGGCTCATATTTATACCCTGCGAAGTACAATCTCGAATGGATTCACTGCCTAACTTATCTCTAAGCTTGATCGCCTATCTATCCATTCGCCCTTCCTGCTTGAGCCACGTCACCATCCAATCCCGCAAAATCAGCTCTACTGTTCCTTTGCCGAACGGGAGCAGATAGCCGACCGCAGATCTCTTTGCCGAATATCTCTGAAAAGATCCTTCCTTCCACCAGACGGACTCCTCATCGAGCCGGACCCACAAGTCAGACTCCTTACCAAATTTTGGTGTTAACACATGCCCCTTCAATTGCGGGATAAAAGTAATTTTGTTCCGCAATTGACTCCAGCCACGAATTCTTTCAAATCGAATCTGTCAACACCTGTTCTTCTCTCTTCGCAATCCGCCGGAATCTTCGTCTAGATCCAAACCCTAGATCCTCTTGTTCCAAGCTCAAATCCCCAATGGCGGCTCAAAACCAAGATGCTCACATAAATTCCTCTCCCGTAAGCTTCGTTCGGCATTTAGGTTTTCAATTTTACCTGAGATTTTCTTTTCCATTTTTTCTTCAGGAGCCTTCCACTGAGCTTCTGATTCGCACCGGGGCCAATTCAAGATCCTATTATCTTGGTCCCGTGGGGAACTCTGATCCTCGAGATTTCATCGCGGCTGAATCTCAGAGGATCCCTTTCAAAGCAGCTCTGTCTCCACCTCCTCGGTGGCAAGACGCTTTCAAGAACGCGGCCCTTACCTCCAATCGCGAGTCGGAAAACTTGGTACCGGAGGATTCTCGCAGACAAGAGTGCATTGACCAAAAACTGGGATACCCTCCACATTGCTCAGTGTTTGGAGTTATCCTTGGCCGAGACCCCCAAGAACGAGGACCTTCTGATAGCAGCTTGCCATTTTTGGTCAAACGGCGTCAACGCCTTCCTCTTTGGCCACGGCCCGATGTCTCCCACTCTGGCCGATGTGTATATGATCACCGGCCTTGACATTACAGGATCTGTTCAGCCTTGGGAATTCAAAAACTCTTCTCGGCAAACAGGGGTGAAGCCAGGGAATGGGTACAAGCATTACATCTTGAAGCACATGAAGGACAATCCCCTTGGTGAAATCGAATACAGAGCATTTCTGAACACGTGGTTGTGCAGATTTGTCTTCTGTGGCAAAGCCAATGAACCTACCCTGAATCACATCACAATGGCGTCTCATTTGGTCAGTGGCAACCGCCTCCCCCTTGGAAAATTCCTCCTAGGCAGTGTATACCATATGCTTCACCAAGCTCGTCACTCAAATGTATACGGCCGAGAGGATAACATGTGTCAACGGTCCTTGGTGGTTTGTTCAAATGTGGCTGCAGCTCCACATGCATCGGATCGTTGGTGTTGATTTGAACACCGGGCTCTTCCCTTTATCCAATCACCACGAAGGGGAGCCCCAAGCCACCGAGAGGATGCCGGAATTACGGAGAAGCGGCTTCAAGTTGTTCTTGTTCGGCGGGACATCGGCCCGGCTTTTCGAGCTATTCTTCAAAGGTTTCCGGAATCCTCTCTCGGCTTCCTTATCCGGACAATGACACTTTGATTTTCCCTTGTGACTTCTCTTTTGAATCCGAACGCCAAGATGGGAGATTCTTAGAGATCCTCAACATCATAATCCGCCCATGTATGCTTGCCACCGAATTCAATGGAGGAAGGTCGAACTCTAGTACTTATGAATATTATCGGCCCAATGTAATGGCTAGGCAACTTGGGTGTGGCCAGATGCCCCCAAGACTGTTCCTGCATGAGTTCCTCAAGCCCAGAGAGGAAATTAAAGAACTTATGCACAGTAGCAGGGTTTTCCATTACGTGTGTAGTCCCACTATCTACACCTGGCCTTTTGTGCCCACAACCATAGCTCACTCCACCTTCAACTCATGGTGGCAAGAATTCCATGATCATATCTTCAGTGAGCCTGTGCACTTGTTACGTGCGAGTTGATACCGATTTTCACGCCAACTTCGAGAGGTAATATAATTAACCTTTGGATCGGACATTTCCCCTTTCAATCATGATTCGATCCCATTTCTTTTACTCACGAGAACACGGTGCCTTCCCCTCGAGCCGGGAATATCACCTACAATGCCGTAGGCCCGATCTCAAAGATCGGGATTTAGGTCCCCAACTGCGGCTCGGCTAATGGCCGGGTTTGCCACAACCGACCCAAGCCTCTCCCGGCCTTTGCTGCCGATAGGAGAGCAAGGTTTGTCTCTCGATTGCTCCTCCAAATGCCAAGAGGAGGAGAACCGTCAAGAAAATTCTTGTTGAGGTAAAATCTTTTACTTTCTTGATCACAAGATTACTCGGTTCGATAAATCATATCTTGTGCATTTTCGGACGAGCCCGGCGGCCTTCGGTGCCGAACCCGCCAATGCCCCATCCTCGGTATGACCTCTCTTGTCCTCTTTTAAGGATGAACACCGGCACTTACCCTTTTAAGTTTGACACTTGCGGAAGAAACAATGGAAGAACAACTTGTGGACATCCCAGTGTCTCAGCAAGCAAGTCCACCCGGGGTTGAATTACCTATCCCGGTGGAGATCTCATCTTCATCACCCTCTGCGAAGCAATGAATTCTCCAGAAATGAGTGTCCCAATCCGGCCCGAGCCGTCAAGTCCTCGAAGGGCACAATCACCGTTGGTCATGCGGAGACACCAATCCCAACGAGAGGTGGATCCAACTCCTCTTTAGCCGAAGCCCATGAGTTACCGGTGATCGCATCAACACCTTCTAACTTGGAAGCTTCGGCTCTACCCGGAGCACCTTCTTCACCCGTGATTGCCCCTCGCTCAAAATCTTGCCCCGACTCAAGAAATCAGCCATGAGGTACTCATTTGCACTTAACTCGCTACCTTTGCATTTAGCACTCCTAACTCGGCAATCTTGCTTCTTAGGATCGGGCCCCATTATCATCAAATCGTCAACGGGGAACAATCCGGTTGCCGAGGCGACGGAAGGAATGCACCAAACTCGTCGGATGCGGTGCTAGCAAAGCTCGGAGAAATTGTTGCCGGCTAGAAAGAGATGCACAAGATCGGTTCAAGGATCTCGATCACTTTGAAGAGATGCTTAAATCTATTAGCCAAGAACTCCCCGAGGATGTCGGTGCTTCTGCGGTATCCATCCGTGGCTTGGAAATCCTTTATGCGCCCATAAGGCAAGCTGCGAGGAAATTGCGCTCCCGCCGGCTATTGAAAAGAAGAGAGCCAATGCCGAACAAGCCATGAACGGGGCGCAATCCCAAACAGAGAGCCACAAAGATACATTGGCCGGTCGTCGGGCTTCTTGTGATCCGAAAATTGCCAAGAAAGGCGCTCTAGAGGCGGAACCGAGAAGCACTGTCGAGCTGAGATAGAGGCCGATAAAAAGAAAATAGCCGAGCTCCCGGGTTGATAGAAAGGACCCAAGCGGAAGAAAAATCGGCTATCGCCAAGATAGAACAATGCGATGCGAGAACTCACCACCTTGTCTAGCGCCCAAAAAGATTGCCGGGGAGTTGTTGGGCAATTTCCGCCAAGCAACATCCAATGCCCGTGGTGTGATTGCGAAATACTTGAACATTTGAATGCTCCAATTGATGTATAACCGAATTGGTCGCTCTTGTGATACTTTTCTTGCAATTTCGTTTCCTTTTTCTTCTGTGCTCCTTCAAGTGTAACGCTGAGCGACCCTTTCGGCAAAGAAACGCCAACACTCGAATGGCACTTTGACTCCTCTCAGCCGAGCCAGTCAACCGAATGTGACTCAGCCTAGAACTCCAAGCGACCCGCCGGCGGGCTGGCCAAGGAAACCTCTCCACCTTCCTATTTTCTTGGGATATACGCTACGATCCAAAGCCACGACTCTAGGCCACGATCTGTCTTGCCAGGCCTATAAATGAAACCGTAGGTGCCCCTAGCTCTCCACCAAGCCTTTTAGCTCTCGAATCTTTGCCAATCTCAGTTCTTCCTCTTTCCAAATAGTGCACATCCCAAACCAACATGGTGCGCCACCTCAACCGCCGTCGTGCCTCCGACGAGGCAGAGGGGAGCAGCGCCAATGCGCGCCGGAGGCAATGATCGTCGATTCCTCTTCTTTGCTTCAACTTTGATCTTTTCTTGTTTTGACGATCATCTCCCTTTCAGGTTGATTCAGTGGAATCCGTCTCCTGCGCCGGCCAATCAGCCCCTTCCGGGTGACTCCTCGGAGTCCGACGGCCACTCCCCCGTGCCCTACGGGGAGCTCGACGCCCTCCGCTTCAAGGAGGAGCTGGAGACGGCCCGGCGCGAGTTGGAGGACGTCTCCAAGAAGGCAGGCATAGCCGAGCTGGAATGGGAGGACCGGCGCTAACGAGCCGCCGGAAGCCATCGACGGTACGGCTATGAAATCAACTCTTTGATCCAACCCGGCTTTTGATGCTAATCTCCTTTCTTCTTGCTTCTTGCAGCCCGCGACGCCGAGCTCAACCAGCCGAAGGCGGCCGGTGGAGCGGTGGCGGCCGACAAGGTGAACGCCCGCGGTGACACGCCGGCGGAGCGCCTTGCTGCGGTGGAGCACCGCGTCGACGAGGTAGCCACCGATGGCGTTCGCTTGGGCACCACCACGGGCACGGGCCGCCATGGCGACGCATACGGACGTCGACTACTCCACCAGCCGTGCGGCTTCGCGGGCGGCGCACCGAGAGGACATTGAGGAGATCGAGCTCATCTTGGAGCGCCTTGATGGCCATGGCGACGCCATTTTCGAGATCACTCATCCCCAATCTGTGTTGAACAGGCTTTTCGACTAGATTGTATTAGGGATGTTTGAACATCGGCAATAAATAAAGAGCTTTTGCACTTTGTACTTGCACTGCGATGATTCCTTTGTATTTGTTCCCGTGAATCTTATTTTTCCTTGAATGCATCCGGGAACTGCCTTGAGCCGAACGCGTGAGAACAGATGCCCCTTGGCGCAAAACCCACAGAAGATCCCCGATTCGGCAATCCATAAGCACTGTTCAAGCAAAAAACCCCTTCGCATCCGGGAGAAAACCCTGCCGTTTGGTATTCCAACAGTGCGCACTGGCCAGTCATCACTCCCAATGCACTCCTTCGGTCAATAAAATAGCCTGCTGAGATGCCCTGCAAATCCACTCGCACACTCATCCATCACTTCTCATCTCTTCCCCCATCTCCAGAGGAAAAAACCCCAAGGCCATGGACAAGGGCAAGCAGCCCCAAGAGAGCAGCCCTCCAAAGAAACGCACGATTCGAAGGTGGGTTTCCCCTTGATTTACTTCCTGTTCCCCACATGATCTTGCACTTTACCTCCCCTTCTTTTCCTCTTTCAGCCTTGATTTGCTCCCTGAAGAAATCATCGGGACCGAACATGTGCCTGAGTACATCTCCTCCGATTCCTCCCTCGAAGCAGAGGACGCTACGCCTGAACGGAGGACCAGCCATCAACTGCGCCGCCGCGTTGGTCACTTGGAGCACGGTCTCAGGGACATCACTGCTCGTTGCCAAGCCGAACGCGAGCACCGCATGGCTCTGGAGGCACTAGTGGGGGGTAAACGTTTCTGACTTATTCTTGATTTCGTGCCTACATCTGGATTTCTTCCCCCTAACACCCATTCTTCGCGCGGATGTCTCTGACAGGTACAACAATCTGAAAGCGGCCTGGGACGGCTTGGTGGAGGCCGCAAACCATGGTCACCCCCATGCATTCCAAGTTGCCGTCACGGTGGTCCTGGAACAACTGAAGAGGGAGCAGACGAAGAAGAAGCAAAGAAAAGATTGAATCATACTTTCGCTTCTTCCTCCACGCCTTCGCTTCCCACCTCCTTGAGGTTCGATCACCGGGGTTGTTGGATGTAAACCCGCAAGAAAGCGGTTGTAATGTAGTTTTTGTGCTAAGGGCAATGCATCTAGGCACCGGCCATTTCTTCGTTTATGGATTTTTTATTCCGAAGGCGGCCTCGTTCTTGAGCGCGTTTGTCTCTGTGTCGGATGTGTGTAATCATCGATCGATCTCAATGCTAGGATAATATTTCTTCAGATATCTTCCATTTATTGCAGCGGAAAATTCTTCCCCTAGCAAAGTTTTCAATATATATGCATTACCAGGGACGCATCTGACCACGCGGAAAGGTCCTTCCCAGTTAGGGGACCATTTGCCGAATTCACTGTATTTAGTTCCAATCGGCAATAGCGCTTTCCAAACCAAATCGCCTTCTGCAAATTGCCTTGCTTTTACCTTCTTGTTGTAGTACTTGGCAACCCGCAGTTTGTTCTTCTCAATGTTTTCCAGGGCCCTAAGACGGATCATGTGTAAATCCTCTAGCTCGTCCATCATTAGACCACTGTAATCCTTGGAGCTCAAATCTTTACGTAACACAACTCTCCTTGAAATCGATTGCATCTCCCACGGTAGAACTGCGTGGTGTCCATAAACCAATTCATAAGGAGAGGTCTTTGTAGCTCCATGGGGGGCCATTCGGTAAGCCCACGGTGCCTCACCGAGTACCGAATGCCACCTTCTTGGCTTCTTGTCGATCTTCTTTTGGATCGGCTTGATCATGATCTTATTAGAAGCCTCTACGCGACCATTAGCTTGGGCATAATAGGGAGAAGAGTTAAACAATTTGATCCCCATGCTTTCGGCAAACTCTGCGAACTCTAGTGACACGAATTGTGCCCCCCGATCCGTGGTGATTGTACGAGGGATTCCAAATCGATAGATGATGTGCTCCTTGACAAATTCAACCATGTTTTTCGATGTCACCTTCTTCGGTGGGATCGCCTCAACCCACTTAGTAAAATAATCCGTAGCCAAAAGCACAAACTTATGCCCCTTACTAGATGGTGGATTAATTTGGCCAATCAAGTCTATACCCCGGCCCCCCGAATGGCCATGGCTTGATGATGGGATTCAATGCCGACGCGGGGACCCTTTGAATATTTCCAAACCTCCGGCAATCCCGACATCCCTTGTAATACTCAAAGCAATCCTCTAATATCGTCGGCCAAAAGCACCCGGCTAGTCTAATAACCCATTTCATACGGTAGGCCGATTGGTGTGCTCCACATATCCCATCGTGCACTTCGCTCATCATTTTCTTGGCTTCTTCGGACCCGAGGCATCGTAATAATACCCAATCTAATGATTTATAGAATAAATTATCATCCAGAAGAACGAACTTTATGGCCTTGTACCTGAGCTTCCTAGAGACCTTTCGGGATGGATCCTTCAAGTAATGAACGATCTCTTTTCTCCAATCATTTTCTGCAAGATCCGTCCCCAGTGCACACACCTCTGCAGCAAACGCTTCTTGACTCTCTTTGTAACCAGAGGCACTTTGAGCCAGCCTGTTTGCTTCTTCGTTATGCTCCTTAGGAATATGCTGTAGAGTTACCAACGGGAAGCTCTTCAAGATTTCCCTGCATTCTTCGTAGTAACTTCTCAGCGCTTCACTTTTGCACTCGTATTGGCCGTTCAATTGCTTGATCACCAGCTCTGAATCTCCATAAACTTCAACTGAAATGGCCCCAGCTTCTCTCAAATATTGAAGCCCTCGAAGTAATGCTTCATATTCGGCTGGTTATTTGTGACGGTGGGGTCCGTATAGGGATGGCAAATTCAAACATCTCACCTTTAGGCGAAATCGGTAGGATCCCTACTCCCCCACCTTTACCACATAATGATCCAACAAAAATAAAGCCCAAGGGGTAATTTCAAGCAAATCAATTGACGGATCGCGATGTTCGGTTATAAAATCGGCAATGATCTATCCCTTGATAGCCTTTGCCGATTCGAACTTTAACTCGAACTCTGATAAGGCCAAGATCCATTTGCCAATCCTGCCGTTCAAAATTGGCATAGATAACATATGTTTTATTACATCGAACTTGGAATACACAGTGCATTCGACATTTAACAAGTAGTGCCGGAACTTTGTACACGAGTAATACACACACAAGCATAGCTTTTCCGTAGCCGAATACCTGGTCTAGGGATCAAGTAGTTTTCGGCTAAGATATGCTACTACCCGCTCCTTTCCTTCGAATTCTTGAATAAGGGCCGATCCAATGGTTTGGGTATCGGCCGCCACGTACAACTTGAAAGGCTTATCCAGTTGAGGAGGAACCAACACCGGTGGCTCCTTCATGTACTGCTTGATCTTATCGAAAGCCTTTTGTTGTTCGTCGCCCCATGTGAACTTCTGATCTTTCTTTAGCTTCAACAGTGGAGAGAATGGCAAAACCTTCTGTGACAAATTTGAAATGAATCTTCTCACGAAATTGATTTTGCCGAGCAGTGATTGTAACTCCTTGAGATTAGTTGGAGGAACAACTTCATCGATGGCCTTCATGCTCTTCTTGCCAACTTCAATTCCCCCCTCGTGGACTAGAAATCCCAAGAACTCTCCAGCTGACACCCCAAAAGCGCACTTGTTTGGGTTCATCTTCAGGCCATGCTTCCGGGTGCACTCTAAGGTCCTCTTTACATCTTCCAAATGCGTGTCATGACTTAGGGACTTGATTACCACATCATCAATGTAGATTTCCACAATTTTGCCGATCGACTCATGAAAAATGTAATTCATGGCTCGGCCGATAAGTTGCACCGGCATTTTTTAACCCAAATGTCATGACTATCCATTCAAACAGGCCTATATGACCGGGACATCTGAAGGCCGTCTTTGATATGTCCTCTATTGCCATGAAGATTTGGTTGTATCCCGCATTGCCATCCATGAAACTGATCACTTTGTGTCCAGCTGCGGCGTCAATCAACAAATCGGCAATAGGCATGGGGTAACCATCCATCGAAGTAGCCCTATTCAGGTCCCTGAAATCTATGCAGACCCTCATTTTTCCATTCTTCTTGTACACAGGGACAATGTTAGAAATCCACTCCGCATATCTGCATGGCCGAACGAAGTTTGCATCAAGTAATCTTTCAACCTCTTTCTTCACATCGGCCAATACCTCATCCTTGTAGATTTTCCGGGGTGGTTGCTTGTATGGTTTGAAACCAAATTTGATTGGCAACCGATGCTCGACGATAGAACGATCCAATCCAGGCATCTCCGAATAATCCCAGGCGAAGCAATCCTTGTATTCCTTGAGAAGCTTAATTAACTCCCCCCTGAAGTCTGGCTGCAAGTTTGCGCTGATGAACGTCGGCCTTGGCTTATCACCGCTTCCAATGTCAACCTCTTCTAATTTATCAGCCGACATGAATCCTCGCCCCAACTTGCCATCAGTGCCATCTACGGGGTTCTCCATTAAAAATTACTATAAGAGCCGACTGCTTGAATCGGCTGTTGATCACTGCTGACAGGTTCAACAGGACCTTCTCCCCAGTCTTTCCCTGAGAAACAATCAATACCTTGGTATTCCCAGAAGGCTGGTTCCATGTTCGCCACGCTCACGGAGTCGTACGCGGGACGACCTCAATCTCATCATCCACCCACCGGATAAGCTGTCGGTGCATGGTGGACGGGACGCAACAATTGGCATGAATCTAGTCCCGCCCAAGCGAGAGGGCCGTAGGCTCCTTTACCCTCGATGACAAAGAAGGTAGTGAGCGGCGTCTTGGACCCGATCATCAAATCCACGTGAGCGCATCTCTTGGTATCCGAAGGATTCCCGGCGAAATCATTCGGTATTATGCTTGTAGGCGTCGGATCGCTCGGGCCCATGCCAAGTTTCACCGAAGGTGGTGTCGGCATTACATTGACTGCCGCTCCACCGTCGACAAACATCTTGGTCAATGGCTTGCCATTGACGTATCCTCTCAAGTACAACGGCCTCATATGTCGATTTTTGGCCGGTTTGTCGAAGACTGCCTGCTTGGCCAGCACCAGTTGTGCCATCATCCCCTCGACCTGCTCATCATCTAGGGACGCCTCTTCCTGCACAACCTGGTTAGCAGGAGCCATGAATTCGTTCGGCAGAAAATATACCATGCATGTTGGAGCCGAACGCCTTGATCCTTCTGGTTGGTCCTTTGGACGCCACACCTGCTTTGTTTGGATCCCGGCCTGCCTCAGTTCACGGTTCCTCAAGCGTTGGACCCGTCTCTTCTGACTTTTGCGTAGGCCGGGCGGGCACCATTGCCCCTTCCGCCGGATGTACTCGTCCTCATCCTCTTCTTGATCGGCCCATCTTAAATCAGCTTGTGTCGTCTTGCCGGAATACTTCGTGAACTCCGTCGGAGGTTTCACCCTTGGCGGAAGGAGCACGTTGTAGTACCATTCGGGAATGGCGGCTTGTAGGCAGGTCCCTGCATTTTTGGCTTGAGGCCGAACTGATTTTGCATCAACTCGGCCATCTTCCGTGCCAGGGCGTCGTCCTCTTGTGCGCCTGCAGCTGGCGCGTATCCTGGATGCGGGAAAGCGTCAAATGCCCCGTAATTTCCCACCTCATGGTAGCCTCCGCCGTACAAGTTCTTCTGCAGCCAGTTGTTTGCCGGAGCGATCCTGTGGCCGGAGGCAAGTGGGGCTCCAGGCGAGCCGAATGCTAGCTCTCCGTACGTAGGCTGGTACGGATTCGGCTGTTGCACAGGTTGACCCGTGCTGCCCTGCGGTGGTGGGCCGGATTGGCCGCCCTCCCCGAGGCCCGTAGTGCGGGGCCGACCCGGGCCGACCCCCGGCCCTGCGGAGGGAGGCCGGGAAAGCTTGACTTCCGAGCTGCGAGGAGGAGGCCGATGTGGCCGGCTCCGTAACGATGGTTGAGAGCTTGACTCGCCCAACTCCACGGTGCCCCCTTGGACGGGTGCCTTGCCGAATGCTTGTTCCATGCACGGGCCAAAGACGGCCACCATCATCCGCCGAAGCGCACGGAGGAAAGCTTTGTGGTGCTTGCTCAACATGTAGTCTGCAGATTCCGGAATGCTTGCATGCACTCCTCTTTCTCCTGCTGAGTTGTGGCATCGCTCTCCCCTGGTAGCAACACCCTGGGCATCTCGTTCTTCAAGTACGGGACGCCACTTCTATTTTTCTTGAAGGACAGCAGACATTTTTGCTGGAACTGGTCCATGGCGTCCTGGAGTTGCTGCCGCTGTTCGGGAGAGAGGTCCTCAATGTTGACGTCCATGATGTCCGTGATGTCAGGCATCTTGATCTATTCGGCTGTGATCCCACTGGGCGTGCCAAAAAGTGTGTTGGCGCAAAATGTGCACCTAGCGCCAAACACACAGCAAGCCGAACAAGCTGGCTTCACACGCGCAAAGAGTCACGAGACGTGCCAGTCAATTTTTCCTGAAAATTAACAAAAGATAAAGGAGTTAGATACCAAAGCTTGGAACTTGCCGGGTGGTACCAGACAGTTCCATATTTACGGCTAGGAAGCCAGATGGGATGACACATAGCTATAAAGAGCTATCTGCCAATAAACTGAAACCATTCGGGAACTTGTAAAAAGGGAAAAGTAACATTGCCGAATGGATGACGTAAGCATGATAACGATCGGTCTTTGTTTAAGCAAAGATACACATGCACGAGGCCGTGACCGATCCCCACGATAATCAACATTAAATAAATGAATAAAGTAAAGCACGAACATAAACATGTAATAAACAAGTATGCATAGATTCAAAGCACTAGTCTACCGCATGTCTAGGTACTTTAAAACCTGTCGGGTACGATATCAAGCAAATCTATCCACCGCATGATACAACTTGCATGAAAAACCGTACCACTTTCCACAAATAGATCTATCCACCACATGATACAATCTAAATATGGAAAGCTAAAAGCATACATTATTTAAAGCATGAATTACGCACGTGTTCTACTCGTGAAGAAACATAACCGAATACGGCTGAACAGCCGATTCGGGGTCCATGAAGAAGGAACGAACATTACCAAGTAAATAAATCTATCAGATTGATTTGAAATCTAATCCACCGGATGACTAGCTCCAAAGCAACCCAAAAACCTGCATCTACCGCATGATACCCGGCTCTTTCAAGATTTATACCAACATTGGCAAGCTTGAACCCGCAACACGTAACAACCTAGATCGATTCGGTTTCGGCTATCGGAAAGCACAAGATCCACGTGTTAAAACACGAACTCGACTCATACAAGGATCACAAAAGGGATAAAGCCGATCCAAATCTATCTAGATTGGGCAAAAATGTGTTACATGAATCTAAACATAAAGTAAAAACTCAAAGCAACACGGGGTAACTTAATGAATCTATTAGATCTTGCCAAAATCCAATAGAGCCGATAACTAGCTTCAAGCTAGATCTTAGCCTACCGCATGGCTCATGACCTAACAAGAAACCCTCTTGAACCAAGCTTGAATCTACCACATGACACGAAGCATGGTAACAAGACTACTTGCATCAGATCTAAATCCACCGCATGATACTAGACATGATACAAGGTTGCCGGTACTCACGGAGGTCGACGGATCGATGAACCCTCTCGAAGAACTCGACGACACGACAAAAAGACTCTAGGGTTTGGCGTAAGGCCGGTTTGTATTGAAGAATGATTGTCCTTTTACATACATTCAGGGCTCATATTTATACCCTGCGAAGTACAATCTCGAATGGATTCACTGCCTAACTTATCTCTAAGCTTGATCGCCTATCTATCCATTCGCCCTTCCTGCTTGAGCCACATCACCATCCAATCCCGCAAAATCAGCTCTACTGTTCCTTTGCCGAACGGGAACAGATAGCCGACCGCAGATCTCTTTGTTGAATATCTCTGAAAAGATCCTTCCTTCCACCAGACGGACTCATCATCGAGCCGGACCCACAAGTCCGACTCCTTACCAAATTTTGGTGTTAACAGGAGGGGCACCGGATGAACCGACACCCTGGAAAAGCATAGCGTCGGATCATCCGACGGTACCTTTTCCAGTGGACGTTAGCCAACGGCTAGTTTGATGCCTTGGGCTATTTATACCCCCTCCACTCACTCATTTGAGGTTCCTGGATTGTGTGGAAGTGCAGAGGAGTTCAAGACACATTCAAGATCATATCCAATCCATCCAAGTGCTTAATTGCTCACCCTTAGACTAGTGCATTCTTTGTGTATGTGCTTAGTGCTAGGCTTAGCTTAGAGCTGAGTGAGTGCAAGGTTGTGCCAACCTTGTGAGGTGATTCTTGAGTGAATCCGGTTGTACAAGGTTCGCGGAAGCCTTGGGGCCTAAGTGGCTCACCGGCAATCGTCATCGACCCTCCGGCTTGGTGTGGAGCGGCGAGGACACTTTGTGCGGGGACGTGGAGACCCCCTTCCTTGGTGGAGAAGCTCCTTAGTGGAGGCGGCATCAAGGTGACCAAGGGAGCTTGACAAGTGCCTAAGTGGCTAGCCTTTGTGGCGAGTCAAGTGGTGCTCTTGGGAGAGACTTGGTGACCGGGAAGCAATACTCTTGTGTGAGTGCTTCAACAACGTGGACTAGGGGTGGCTTAGTGCCTACCGATACCACGAGATAAATTGCGTGTAAAGAGTTTTCTTCCTCTCATCCCCTTTACGTTTCCGCATTTACTCCATTGCAATCTTTGTTTGCCTCTACTTTCCTAGAGTACTATCATGCTAGGATTGGCTATAGGTTGCAAACCTTTGTTTGGGATGGGAGTTTCACACTAGAACAACCTTAGTTGCACATCTAGATAGTATGTTCTAGTTTACCTTTGCGCAAAAGTAGTGAAGCCATAGGTTAAGGTTTTTAGTTGCCTAATTCACCCCCTCCCCCTCTTAGGCTAACGGGCATCCGATTCCTTACAAGTGGTATCAGAGCCGGGACTCACTTCCTTCACAAGGGAACGCCAATTCGATTGGTAAATTGTAAAAACCGGCTCATTGGAACGGTTAGGCTTCATCGCCTAGTGAGTTTCCCTATAGATGAATGAAAGGGGTGGATACCTTAGGTTTGGCTCCACATTTCGATGGCACAGGCTATCCTCGGTGGAAGGTTCTCATGGAGACCTATCTCCAAGCAAGGGACCTTGATGTTTGGAGAGTCACTGATGAGGGCATGAAAAATGGTACTAGAAAGGAAAAGCAATTTGATGTGATTGCTAAGAGTATCATTTTGTCCTCACTAGATGTAGGCGTTTCAAATAGAGTTTTTACTTGTGAAAATGCTCATGAGCTATGGAAAACCATCAAGGAGCAAAATGAGGGTTCAAAAGAAGTTTCTAACGAACGCTACGGTTGTCTCCTTGAGGAATTCAATAGCTTTAAGCAACTTGCTAATGAAAATGCCGAATCTATGTACTCACGCCTAAATGTGCTTGTCAATGAGATTAATGCCTTAGGTGTGAAGGACATCACGGACTTGAACATCAACCGCAAGATCCTTCAAAGTCTCCGGAAGCCCGACTATGACTTGGTGAAGGCAATCATCTACGAGAAGAAGCTCGAAGATTTGAAGCCATCGCATATCTTGAGCAAGATCATGGCACATGAGCTTCAACTCATGCCCAAGTCAAAGAAGGCGCCCCAAGAAAAGCCTCAAGAACCATCCTCTCCAACAACAAGTCATGCTCTCTCAAGCCGACAAGAGAAAATGTTGAGTAGGATGGCTACTCATGGAAGCTCAAGCGAGGATGATGGTTATGATGGTGACAATGAAGATTCCTCAAGTGATGAAGAGGTTGAATCTATGGTGGCCGAGTACGTGAAGAAGATCTTCAAGTATGTGAAGAAAGTCAACATGTATGGCTACAACATCCACTTGAGAGAAGGGCGCCATCATCAACACATCAAATTCACCAAGATTGAGCACAAGCCCAAAAAGAGGGTGGTCAAGGAGAGAAGACCAAGGCAAGAAGCAACTTTCGCCGTCCGCGAGTGGACAAGTGGTGGATCAAGTTCTTCTAGCTCAAGCGATGAATCAAGAAAGAACTTCACCACCCGCTTCATGCAAGGTCCTTCATCATCACACATGTGCCTTATGGCCAAAGGTATGGAAAGCAATGTAAGTGATGACGAATCCGACACCACCTCTCTCAATGATCTTGTTGAGCTAATCCATGAGCAAAAAGGAATGCTTGAACAACAAGCTAATGAAATTAAAGAACTTAATGCTCTCAATGATCTTAGTGACACCCTTGCTACAAATTATGAACATTTGTTGTGCAAATTCAAATTGCTTAGCAAGGAGTGTGATGAGCTAAAATCTAAGCTTGAGAGCAATGAGACTAAAACAAGTAATTCCTTTGAGCTTGATGAAACATCTATCCTTTGTGCAATTCCTATCTCCAAGGTAGATGCTTCAACTTCTTGCATTGATTTAATTGATGAATCTTGCTCACCATCTTGCCATGAGAATGTTGTTGTAGAATCATGTGATTATCTCATAGGCAAGGAAAACGATGAGCTCAAGCAAGAAGTGAAATGGCTCCGAGAGTGGTTGGCAAACTTGATGGGCAAGGGCAAGAACGATGAAGAACAAGTGGACATCTCTCAAGACATGAAGAGCCAAGTCCAACATTCTCAAGATAACCGTGATCCCATGGTGAAGAAGCTTGAGAAGGGTGCAACCGTGACTTGCTACAAGTGTCATGGAGAAGGGCACAAGTTCTACAAATGCCTCAATTTGTCAAGAAGATGGACAAGGGCGCAAAGAAGAAATTGAAGCCCACAATCAAGAGCTCCCTCATCTACACCAAGACCAACCGCAAGAACAAGACAAATAGCAACACCTACGTCATCAAGAAGAAAGCAAATGGCAAGGTGGTTGCACACAAGGTTGGGAAGATGAAGGAAGAGTGGGGTAGGAACCAACCCATTTGGGTGCCCAAGGAAGTCATCACCAACATGAAGGGCCCTTAAATGGTTTGGATTCCGAAGGCCACTTGAAGGCCATGAAGGTGGGGACTTGGGAGGCTTGGCACAAAGAAGTTGCGGAAATTCATGCCTACAAGCCAAGCTTGCAAATTGGACATGTGTTGCCCAAGTTCCCCGATTGAGGTAATGGAAACTAGTACCTATCTCTTGTATCATTGTAGCTCCATTGCCTTGTTTAGGTTGCATTTGTTGCAATATTTACATATGGTAGGTTGCTTGTGTCATGTGCTAACCCATGAGTAACTTACATGGTTTGATTAATGTGTAGGAAAGCTACACTTGTTCTTTCATGGTGCATGTTTTCATATATATCTTTTTGCATCATGAGAAAGCTATAGGGTTAGCTTCCCTTTTTGTCTTCATAAACAATGTGCATACATTTGGTTGGTGATTCAAACACTAAATGCACACATTTAGGGGGAGCTCATCCTATGGTTTGGTTATGGGACTAACATTGTTTCAAGCTTATCTTATGTAGTCCCTTAGCGATGCGTTCCGGTGCGGTGTTTCATTCTAAGAGAATGCTATTTCACTCTCAATGTGATCTAACATCTCTAAAAGAGTGAATATAGCAATATGAGCTTCATGCTATTGAGTCATGTCCTTGCGAGCTTATGTCTTTATATAAGTTCAAAGGCAATGTACTCATACATTCCTAATCCTTGTGGTATCCCAAGTGTCTTCTATACAAGCTTCTTTCAAGTGGTGTCACCTAGTGATATCATTTCTAAGTGGCTCATCTCAATGTGGTGCCAACAAGGTAGAGAGGAACATCCCCCGGAGGTATGCAATGATCAAAAGACTACAAGTGATATCTACAAGTGGTAAAACAAGAACCCATTTGTCTTATCTCTTGTCCTTTAAGCTACCTCTCTGCATGATATGCTCTAAGCTTCCTTGTTTTACAAGTTTGTAGTTGTGCACTTGTCTCTCACTACCCTTGTCTTGCAAGTGGTATTCTTTTTATGCACACACTTAGGGGGAGCTTAGTTTGTATCATGCTAGTCTCATGAGCATGTGATCCACCTTAGTTATTCTCACATGTGGTATCTTCATTGATATCATACATATGGATCATGGTTCATGCGGCTTTCTCCCTTGCATTTAACATCTCTCCTTTGAGCTATGGTTGCAAGATCTTGCTAGTTTCCTTGGACCCGTTTGTTTTGGACTTTTTGGAGATTTTATTCCAAAGGGGGAGAATGTGAGACCAAAGCAAGCGTGTGGCTTAAGCTTACAAGTGGGCTCAAGGATGCTTATAAGTGATTTCAAGGATTTGAGACCAAAGGGGGAGAATGTGAAAATAAGATCAAAAAGGGGAAGTTTGATCTAGGGGGAGTTTGGATGATGGTAAGCATCTAAGTAAGTGTAAGTGGTTCTAATTCTGTCAATTCTAGCAAATTTATGCTTGCTTTGGTTGTGTTGTCATAAATCACCAAAAAGGGGGAGATTATAGCGAACATGGCCTCATATGCCATTTGTTCGGAGTTTGATTTTGGTGATTCATGACAACATGATCATTGGGACTAACCTTATTGTTTGAGCATGTCTTTGTAGACATTTCTAGGTCCCAAGGATGCAAGAAAACCCCATGCAAAAATGCCAAAACAAAGGGTCAAAACCGAGCAAGAAAAGGAAAAGAGAAGACACCGTCGGATGAACCGACGGTCCCTCAAATACAAGCGTCGGTGCAATCGTCGGACGAGTTGGTGCATAGGGTCAAACCCTAGGTACCGTCGGATGAACCGACGGTCCGTTATTTAGTAGCGTCGGACGAGTTGCAGAGGAAGAGCAAGGAAGACAGTAGCACCAGATGATCCGACGGTCTGAGTGGGGACCCTGTCGGTCTATCCGACGCTCAGTTTGAATTTATACAGAGACACGCCAAGATGAAGCCTTCAGCACCGGATGATCCGACGCCTTAGTCAAGGCATAGCGTCGGTCTATCCGACGGTCTGTTGGAAGCTAACAGTACCGACTTGGACGCGAGGCCTTCAGCACCGGATGATCCATCGTAGCGTCGGAGCATAGCGTCGGAGCAGTTGTGTTAGAGAACCTCAACGGCTACGTGACATGGGAGGGGCACCGGATGAACCGACACCCTAGAAAAGCATAGCGTCGGATCATCCGACGGTACTTTTTCCAGTGGACGTTAGCCAACGGCTAGTTTGATGCCTTGGGCTATTTATACCCCCTCCACTCACTCATTTGAGGTTCCTGGATTGTGTGGAAGTGCAGAGGAGTTCAAGACACATTCAAGATCATATCCAATCCATCCAAGTGCTTAATTGCTCACCCTTAGACTAGTGCATTCTTTGTGTATGTGCTTAGTGCTAGGCTTAGCTTAGAGCTGAGTGAGTGCAAGGTTGTGCCAACCTTGTGAGGTGATTCTTGAGTGAATCCAGTTGTACAAGGTTCGCCGGAAGCCTTTGGGCCTAAGTGGCTCACCGGCAATCGTCATCGACCCTCCGGCTTGGTGTGGAGCGGCGAGGACACTTTGTGCGGGGGACGTGGAGACCCCCTTCCTTGGTGGAGAAGCTCCTTAGTGGAGGCGACATTAAGGTGACCAAGGGAGCTTGACAAGTGCCTAAGTGGCTAGCCTTTGTGGCGAGTCAAGTGGTGCTCTTGGGAGAGACTTGGTGACCGGGAAGCAATACTCTTGTGTGAGTGCTTCAACAACGTGGACTAGAGGTGGCTTAGTGCCTACCGATACCACGGGATAAATCGCGTGTCAAGAGTTTGCTTCCTCTCATCCCCTTTACGTTTCCGCGTTTACTCTATTGCAATCTTTGTTTGCCTCTACTTTCGTAGAGTACTATCATGCTAGGATTGGCTATAGGTTGCAAACCTTTGTTTCGGATGGGAGTTTCACACTAGAACAACCTTAGTTGCACATCTAGGTAGTATGTTCTAGTTTACCTTTGCGCAAAATTAGTGAAGCCATAGGTTAAGGTTTTTAGTTGCCTAATTCACCCCTTCCCCCTCTTAGGCTAACGGGCATCCGATTCCTTACAGTTATCTCAGTTTAAAGGAGGTCGCAATTGTATTCACATGCATTTGCAAAGCTGGTAATTGCCAAAAATGAGTGCTCATGGCCGGTGTAGTCCACCCCATTGTCGGAGATCAAATCAGCGCTGCGGCCGCCGAGCTCGTCGTCGCAGCCATGCATTTACGTCAACCGCACCCGCCCTCCGGATTGAATCTTGGAGTAGGAGGTCGTCGTCTCTGTCGATCTGGCCTCCTCCTCGGGTTAGCTGGCTGCTTTTCTGTTAGCAGCAAGGGGAATCAGGACAGAGAAGCAGTGGATCAGAGGAGAACAGTAGCAGGGGAACGCGAGAGGAAAGCTTAGATCGAGTTCAGAGTATCGTTACGATGTTCATGCCTATCCTCTCCACGACTCCACCCTTCCTCTCTCTTAAGTACTCTGAGCAGACGCAACTCACGCATGCACACAGCTCATTTGGGCTTAACCCATTCCGGCCATGACAGACGAACATGTTGGCTTCATACTTTTTAGACACTTGCTTTTCAATTTCATCTTTTAGCACCAGAGGATACCTTGATTGGTCCCTCGAAGCCTCGCCCTTCACTGCATGACACAGCATAACTAGACAGAGCCAAGAAAAGTTGATCTTGGGACTGAAATGAAGCATTATCATCGAACTCCTCAAGGCTGAATAAGTCCATAACTTCGAGCATAGCATGCAACTGAACTGTTGGAGCACAAGTATGATCTTGACTCCATTTCTCGGCACACTTGATACATAAGTCGTTAGCACGAGGATATGCAATGAGGGCCTTGAGCTTTTCTTCCACAGATTTCCCTTCACTTAACTTCTTTTCTTCCGACAATATCGGAGTCACTTGCTTATCCACTTTTGGGGGTGGAGGCAGCGATAGGGCAACTCTGGAGTTGCACTTAAGATTTCTAGAATTATCACCCTTCCTATAAGTGTTTTTCTTTGGCACCACGACTTCTTTCAGCAAAAGGGCAAGAGTATACTCCCTTCATCCCAGTTTATTCGCACATCTAGGATTCAAGTGAGGAACTTGAAGAAGCTGTGAAATTACCAAACTGCCCTCAGAAAGGTCTGGTATCTATGGGGATAGTAGAGAAGCTTTGAGAAACAGATGGGGACTGCCTCCAGCGATGAGATATTTTTCGTTTTTTTGCTCCGCGTATGTGTGGATGAGAACGATTCAGGCTTTGCATTTTTTATGTTCACGTGCAACAGCAGCATTCCGCTGCTCCCATCGAGGCCGTTATTCTGGGACTCTCTTTTTTAATCCCAAACGTGCAAATAAACTGGGGCGGAGGGAGTAGCCAGCATTGAGTTCCTTTGGTTGTTGCACTAAGACAGTAGGCCTAATTTCATCTTTGAGACCTTCAATGAATCTCATGGTAAAATAAAGGGGATAATATTATGATCATAGGTTGATAGCTGATCCACTAATTCAGAAAACCTCTCAACATAATTAGAGACAAAAGTGGATTGCTTGATATTGAAAAGCTATCTGAGCAACAATTCCTGTTGTTCCCTACCGAACCTATCCAGCAAAAGCTTAGTAAATTCTTCCCAACTAGCAAATTTCAATCTTCTCTCTACTGAAGTAAGCCAGCGACAAGCACCTTTAGCGAAGTGCATTGTGGCAAACTTAATCCATCAATGAGGCTCAATGTTATACATCTCAAAGTAATCTTCACATCTAGATAGCCATAATATAGGGTTTTCTCCATCAAATTCGGGGAAAGGCAACTTGGGAAGCCTCTCAGAATGGCTCCCACCTACTGAACTACTACTACCATTTGCTCTAGTACCAGGATTAGGCAAATTTGGCAGGGGAGGAGGAGAAGGACCATACGCACCCTTGACCGGGAGATGGGGCAGAATCATGCTAGACCCAAATCCATCCTCCCAGTTGAGTTTGTCATCGCGGTGGCTATGAAGCCCATCAACGTTCATTTCGGTAGATGGGCGCACGGATGCCGACCGTGGAGGCGAGATGATGCCTCTAGTCTTGAAGGACTCTGATCGATGACAATCTGCTCCATATGCTTGTTGATTTTTCGTACCTCCAACTTGATGTCATCCACCACGCCCTCGATTCCCGGCTGCCAATCCTCGGGCGATGCAGTGACCTTTTCCATCACATCCATCCTCGTGGCCCTAGTTTCTTCACTGGCCGCCATCTTCTCCAGGCTATCAAGCCACAGGTCATGGGAATCTTCAGATCGACGAACTTCCGCTCGAATTGGTTGTCAAGCTCCCCAAACTTGGTGAACAACTTCTCATCGAGCTCCTCGAACTTTTCCCTTGTCTTATCTTTGAGCTCATCAAGTGTTAGTTAAGTTCTTCGAGGATGAGTTTGGTATTCAGATTCCTGACTGATTCGAGTTGCGTCTGTCGGTGTTTAAACCACTCGACCTCCATGGGAGGTACCCGCAGCAAGGTAGAAGGTGAGGATCGCCATGATCTGGAACCCGAAGGTATGCGCGAGGACACAAGACACAAGATTTATACAGGTTCAGGTAGCCGGAATAGCTACCCTACGTCCTGTTTGGAGTAGTATTGCGCCCTGCGCTTGGTGTTGTCCCCGGAGGGATTGTGGATGTCCTCCTAGGTACCCGGCCCTCCTTTATATAGTCCGGGGGCGGGTTCCTAGTCGGTTACAAGGCGGGAGTCCTAGTAGGATTACACGGAGCGAGTCCTAGTAGGAGTACGGGGGGAATTCTAGTAGGAATCGTCTTCTACTCTTCCTCCTTCCTTGCATGAGTACCCGGGGAGTATGCCCGACAAGCCCCCGAGCACATTGTAGTCGAGAGTAGTAGTTCGAGTAGTCTTGAAGCCTCTTCGAGTAGTTCTCGAGCGTCCTCGAGCATCGCTTGGAGAAGTCTTCAATAGTACTTGAGCGCCGCGAGGCTGGAAGGTGGTCCAGCTCATCAGTCTTGAATCGAGATTATATGGAAGTGCGGTTGCAAAATCACACTCCATATGGAGTAGCCCTCGAGCCTTAGGTTGAGTTGCAGACTCTAGCTGAGGGTCAATCTTGATTCCAAATCTTCCGTCTTGAAAAATTTGAATGATGGGTGTAGCATAGCAGACCCCCGAGCCTTGAAATGATTAGGTAATCAATCCAAGGGTCTTCGGTGTTCGTGAAAGCCATCATCCGAGTACTCTTGTAGCGTTCGGCCCCCGAGCTCGTCGCCAAGAGAGCCGTAGGAGCCACGTCGAGTAGTTGTTGGTGCTCGAGCCCCCGAGCATAGAGAGCTAGCCGAGACTACTCGAGTTGTTGTCGAGTAGTGATTTGGTGCGTAGCCCCCGAGTTTGGGAACTAGCCGCGCGGTGGAGGTACGCGGAGCGTATCGGAAGTCGTCGCCGAAGCTTGACTCGAAAGTAGAGATGCGTACATTATGTAGCATTTTTGTAGAAATTGAATCTACAAATGACAAATACAAATATGAATATAGATGTAAATGTCATGTGTCATGCTCTTGTTTCGGTCGTAAGGCGTCGAGTAGTTAGCTCGATGCGGTTTAGCGCCCCGCCTCGTGATCGCCGCTAGCCATAGCCGCTGGGGGCGTGGAGGCATGACAGGAGAGCTGGTTTAAGCGCCCAGTCTCTGAGGAGCCTGTTTAGCCGTAGTCGCTGGGGACGTGAAGGCATGACAGGAGAGCCGAGGCTTTGCGCGGATCAAGGCGTGTGCTACTGGAGCGAGACCATTAAGAGGTAGACGAAGGTAGTCGACATGGCGACAAGAGAGAGCGCGATTGCTCGTTGTTCCGCATGGCGGGGAGCAGGATTGCGCAGTGCCTCCTCAGGGTCTAGCAGTTGTGCGCCTCCAGCACTCAGTACACGAAACGTCGTGGCAAGAGCCTCCTAATTTGGTGTACCAAGCCCGTGACGATCGGTCAACGGTCCCCAAGGAATAGTTGGCACGGTGTAGCTCGCCGGCGGTGTAGCCGTTGAGAGGCGTACACGAAGTAGTCTTCGGTGTTGGTTCCTGTATGTGGAAAACAAGCCGAAGAAGAAATAATTATTGAAATAAGTGACTTAGCTTGATTCGCGGACGAGAGTCGACGAAGCTGTGGCGGTCGGTGATGGAGCCGCGAAGGTTGGAGCTGAAGTCGACTAGTTGGAGGTGGATCCGACTAGTTGTTGATGTCGCGGGAGCCGTCCTCGACTAGTTTTCTAGTTGAGACTAGTCGAGGAAAGTAGTCGAGGTAGTCCTACGCCCAGAAGACGATGTCGCGGCGGTGTACGACGTAGTCGATGTAGAGCCGCTGTGGCCGAGAGACGAGTACTCACGGCGCACGGCCGTGTTGACGTAGAGCCCGTGCGGCCGGGTGATGAGTAGTCGGCGAGTTGATGCGTCCGGACGGCGATGTAGTAGTCGTACTCGAGTAGTTGAAGTAGGTGTGCCCATGTACGTCTTGCCGTGTGCACCAAGCAAAAAATCTTGCATGTTCCCGGTATAGCTTTGGTGTGGCCGTTGTCAAGAGCCAATATTCTCCATGATCTTCACGTGCAGCGTAATCTTCATGGTCAGCTTCGGACTCGATGCCGCCAGGGCACAGGGTTAACTTCTCGCGAGCAATAATTGGAGCTTGATTCCGAACTTGATTCCGTCTCGGCAGACAGGGTGACACGAAGTTGATTCCGTGTCATTCTTGAACTCGAGCGAAACTCCACCAAGTCGACGAGTTGTCGACCCGTCGAGCGCATTGATGCGGCGAGTTGATCGAATCAGCCAACAACCGTTGTGGTAGATTGATTTTGCAGATGAGGTCCTTCGAATTCGCCTGATGATCGTGACGATGGCCCCACGGTGGGCGCCAGCTGTCGGTGTTTAAACCACTCGACCTCCATGGGAGGTACCCGCAGCAAG
Source organism: Cenchrus americanus (assembly GCA_947561735.1). NCBI lineage: Eukaryota > Viridiplantae > Streptophyta > Magnoliopsida > Poales > Poaceae > Cenchrus > Cenchrus americanus. The sequence continues at coordinate 144,447,024 of OX387240.1, forward strand.
GTAGAAGGTGAGGATCGCCATGATCTGGAACCCGAAGGTACGCGCGAGGACACAAGACACAAGATTTATACAAGTTCAGGTAGCCGGAGTAGCTACCCTACGTCCTGTTTGGAGTAGTATTGCGCCCTGCGCTTGGTGTTGTCCCCGGAGGGATTGTGGATGTCCTCCTAGGTACCCGGCCCTCCTTTATATAGTCCGGGGGGCGGGTTCCTAGTCGGTTACAAGGCGGGAGTCCTAGTAGGATTACACGGAGCGAGTCCCGTAGGAGTACGGGGGGGAATTCTAGTAGGAATCTGTCTTCTACTCTTCCTCCTTCCTTGCATGAGTACCCGGGGAGTATGCCCGACAGCGTCCAGATCAGGCAGCTGGATCGGAGTTACGGATCGGATTCCAGATCAGAGGTGGAATCAGAATCACGACACCTACCAGATTATGTTGTCGCCGATCAATGGAAAACACGCACGAATCACATCCACGATTGGAAAAGTGGGAGAAAAAACTCGGCCATGACGAATCGCAATTTGAAGGAAAAATTTTGCTAAACCAGTGCATTGTCTCTGATACTAGATATGTTGGTAGCAAGGGGAATCGAGACAAAGAAGCAGTAGATTAGAGGAGAAGAGCAACAGGGAATGCGAGAGGAAAGCTTAGATCGAGTTCAGAGTATTGTTACAATGTTCATTCCTATTCTCTCCACCCTTCCTCTCTTTTAAGTATTATGAGAGCAGACGCAACTCACTCGCGCATATAGCTCATTTGGGCTTAACTCATTTCGGCCTAGCTAGACGCACATTGGGCTTCCTACTCCTTAGCTTTGGATGCGGCCCATCTTTTATAGTCTCTTCCGGTGCTCCTCCATGGTAAGTGGCATTGTCATTTTCCAAGTGAAATTATAGATAGCTAATCCTTTTTGAGACCACCTACGCTGTGATGCCCCGGGCTTTTAATTAACACTAATGACAAGTCAAACCTGTTGACTTTGGTCAAATCATGGTCAACCTGGGTAATCACCTCGAAAACCTAGCAACACTCACCCATGAGCACCTTAAGCAAGTCAACATTATCTACCTTGGTCAAAACCCTAGTCAAAGTGGTCAAACCCCTTGATGTCAACACCTTGTCTTAGAACTTTGGCCACGTTCTCTAATTTTTGTCCAAACACTCAAAATTCTACCAATATAAAAAGTTGTGCACAATTTAGTGGAACACATTTCATCTTTAGGTTGGCATTTCAAATTGTGAGAGGAAAACCTCCAAAAACTCGGTCAATGCAAAGTTTTGCCTTTTGACCGCGCTGAGAAAATGCCCATCTTAACATTACGTTCCCAGCCAAACCAGTCCATAAAACCCCTACCACCCTTTGCAAGAATTGTAGGTGGTTAGCTCCTCTACAACTTTGGTATCTACACTTTTTGAAGTTGCAATTCAAAATTCGGAGAAATTCGTGTTTGAACATCGACTGTTTGAAATACTTGGGCTGTCTTGGGCGCTGTGGACCGCGCTCCCGCGCGACGCGTCGCGCCGCGCCGCCACGCGGTGCATCGGCGTCCGGGCCCCTTGCTCCGTAGGTCGGCCACGTGCCCGAGGCCGACATCATCATCACGCGTCCGCGGCCCGAGCGAGCTTGGGGACGCGTTCCTCCACACGCACGTTTGCGCCGTAGCCGGACCACCGCCCCCCCCGCTATTGCCGCCGGCGACGCCTGTGCATGGCTGCCGCGCCTGCTCTTCCCCTTAATTCACCCCCATGCTTCGAGGTGAAGCTCCCACTCCTCCACATGCGCTCGCCCACCTATTTAAATGGCTCCCCTTCTCCCCTTGCGCGTGCATGACCTCCACCGTCCGCCATTGACGCCGCCGCGCTGAGCACGCACCTCCGCCTGCTCCCGCCGTCGGCCAAGCTTCTTAGCACCTCCACTAGACCTCACTCAAGCTTCCATCGCGTGTTGCTCCGTATTATGCCTATGCTCACAAGAATTTGAGCCGAGGCGACCGCGCCGCCGCGGTCTCGCCGCCGCTGCTCGCCGGAGCCGTCTCCGGCCAATCCGTTGCCACCAAGCGAACTGCGGTGAGCCTTATCAAACATCCCCGCCGTTTGTTGCCCTCCACCGGTCGTAGTTCGCCGCCGGCGAGCCGCCCCACCGCCGGAGGGCACGGGTGTAAATCCCCGAGGGCATGGTAGTGAACCACGGGCATGTTTGTATTAACTTAGTTTTCTAGCAACTTAGTCCAGCACCTTAGAAAAATCCTAGAAATTCGTAGAAAAAACAAAAAATGCAACCCCAATTTTTTTGGTTTCAGTGAGACTACATCTACAACTACTACAAAGCATGACCATACTTTTGACTTATAGATTTTGAATGAAAAGTCAAACTCAGTTTGACACACTTTTTCTGTAGTTCAAAATATGGAAAAGTTAATGAGCTGAATTTTGGATATGTTGCTCGATATGTCATTTGTAGGCTTTGAAAAAAAATTGCACAAAGTTATTGAACATATCTTTTTATATGATCTACTTTGCATTTTTGCTATTTCCGCCTTAATGATTTTTGTAGCAAAATGTAAATAGATTTTTGTGCTCAACTTGTGGCTATGCTCATGTTATGCCTAGATTCAACTTTCCTGCACTTACCATGATTTTATCTCTGTCCGAAATAATTAATCTTGTTTTATGCTTAGATTTACATTTAAATGAATAGTTCATATTTTAAATTTGATCTTGATGTGCTTATTGGTTTCCAAGGTTTGTTTTGGGTCAAAGATGTTGTTGGAATGAGTTGGGCTGCAGAAGTACTTTATTTATATATTTATTTATGCATTTCTCATAATTCTAGTAGCTAGGAAATGTCATTTTTGATATATACGTTTTATGGCTCTTTTAAAGTTAATCCTTGGACCAATAGTTAATTTGGGTCATTAGGACTGGCAATGCACCCTTTTCTCTATTTTTATAATTTATTTTATAATTAAAGGTTTGGAATCCATATAAGCTTCCTATTAAGTTTAATTAGGAAAAATCATCCTTGCCCCCTTAATGACCTTGTTAAAATGTTGTTTAGCTTAATTAGGGGCCATAAATCCACACTTGATGTTTTGTGTATTTAAATAGTTTTATTTGCTTAAATGTGCACACAGTCACTATTAAAAAAAATTAAAATAATAAACCTCCACATATAATGACCTTAATGAAAAGAAATATTAATTAAATGGTTGTCAAGGTGAATATGGCCAACAAAAGTTGAATGTGATGGTTAAACTCTCACTCCAATCAATAACCCTGCATTGCATTCTGTGTAGAACTTCCTAACGGTAACTACGCGCTCGTGCCAGAAGCCGAGGAAGGATGACCTGACGCGGAGCTGCAGTACGTGGAAGTGAGCGAGGACACCGAGGACTCCCAGGCTAACTGTGCTGACGAAGGCAAGCCCCGGTGCATTAACCTAAATGTTTTTGGAAAGTTACATAACTACCTATGAATGATTGTGCATTTACATTCAGCAGTTGAAATGGAACCCTAGATGCATGATCCCTAGGTACCTATGTCTTTTACTAGTATGCTAGGTCGATAGCTGCGATGCTTTAGGACCATTACAATTCGAGTGATACTTGTCACTCACGAGAATAGGTTCTTATGTTGGAATCATAAGACTTTTATAAATCGAATTGCTCATGTGGTAAGAGCATGGGATGTGGCTCTGGTCCGATGGCTTTCGTGGGTTAAGTGTTTGAAAGTACTAAGCACTTGTCGGGAATGGGAATGTAAGCCTAGTACCTTAATGAGGTGGTAAGGGATTTTACCGTCACTAATATTGGGATGCGTCTCATGGCTAGCTACCGGTGGTGCATGTGTGATTCTGGGTGCCTTGCGGGGTATGCCAGATAGCTGGTACTAAAGACTGTGGCCTTTTATCCCGAACCGTGGACTTTTGGGAACCCCCTGGTGGTTGTCCATGTGAGGGTACCCTACCATGTGTTTAGGTCTACCTTGCAAGGTTTAAATCAACTAGTTGTCAGCCTCTCACCGTTATCTGAGACTACTTATCCAACTGGCCATGATATCCCTAATGATGGAATTGTGTGAATATTTATGCTTGATTAATTGTATTGCACGACTTATGCTTGCAATAGCTTGCTCATTCAGAAAAGAGTAATCAACTAGAATCTTTGCTAAAATCTTGAAAGTAAGGACATACTCTTTGTTGCTTTTCAGCAAAAGAACCCCACTGGCCAAAAAGCCTTTCATGTCTAGAGTTGGTGATGTAGTTGTCACCGACGGGTAAGTCTTGCTGAGTATTAGTATACTCAGCCTTGCTGTAATTTGTTGATTCCAGGTAATGCTTTTGGTGATGTGTGGCCTAGAGAGATCCCACCTGGCTGGGAGCTCGAGTGGGTGGAAGATGATGAATGAAGGCATCATGGCATGCAGGCCTCCTGTGATGCTCCTCACGCTGTTTAATTTAATTCCTTTGTTTTCAAAACTCTAAACTTTGTTATCATGTCAAGTACTTCAGTTTGTAATAATTAAACCCTTCGGGGTAGATTTAGATTTTAATCATGTGTTGTACTCTGGACTCACCTTCACGTGAGTTTTAATGCATATTTGTCGATCCTTGTTGCTATGTAAGTGATTTCACTGGGTGTGAACCCTGCAACTAACGACAGGATGATACTTTATTATTGCTTAATGACCAAAGTTGATTGGTTTGGGTGATAGTACGGTATTTTCCTGGGTGGGTTGTCACAGCTGGCATCAGATCAATTATATGCACCAGAGCTTAATTAACAACCTTCTGGTTTTTGAATAAAATTTGCCAAGATTGTTTGGATTTGCAAAATACGTTGGTCCGTTAAGGATGAATTAGACCAAGAGGCCCTAGAAGGAATTTTTGGGTTCTTTTAGGTGGCTTATTAATCTATGGTTTATTTTGATAACTCCCAACACATTTTATTCCTGTCATAACTTACTTTCTGTACATCCATACTAGTTTATCACGTTTTGCCATACGTAGTGGTGCCACAGGAAAGTCCTGTGAGGGATGGATGGGACCTATTCTAATGGGAACCCACGTCGTGTGTGTCTTATCATGTTTTGCCATACGTGGTGGTACCTCATGGAAGTCATGTGAGGGATTGATGGGAACTAATCCAAAGGGAACCCACCGTCGCGTCTGTGTCTCACCACGTTTTGCCATACGTGGACGTTCCGCATTGTGAATATGTGAGGAAACGTCTGAGGTTGGACGCTGTCCATGCAGCGGCTTGGCGCATGGATACCGTTTCTATAAGCGAACGGTACTGTATGTGGACGCTTCCGTGACATGCTGGCACAGTAGGTTCTCTTCTGCAAGTACACTAACAACGCTTCATTAGTCGCTAAGTGAGTGTCGAATAGTTTTCGACTAGTTATTATAGGGAGAGACGAATAAAAACTTTACCACCGGCACTGACTTCGATTTTTGGCTTGATCCCCGTGTGAGGACGATTAGGACATTTTGCATCATGTTAAAAATTGAAACTCAAAAATGGACCCAAAACACGAATTGTGTGCTCTCTAAAGAAGATTTTGCCACTGTGTGGTTTTTGGGATTCTAGCTTTGCCTCTCATGTTTAGGTTGTTGTTGCTGTCCAAAAGTTTGTGTATCTGCTAGCTTGAATTTTTGCGCGCTGTTCTAAAAATGTTTGGACTAGATGACCTATACCAAAGTTGCTCCATATCAAATCTAGTTTTTGCTCGTAAAAATTCATGGTCATAGCTTTTGTATATCTCGAGTTGTATCCCTTTTAGTGAACCTAGGCCATGCCGTTTTTTAGGACAGAACTCTGAACATTGTATCTTTCGACCTTGTTCCTAAATGATCTAGCTCAACCTTTGAATACCAAAATTGTACATAAAAACTTTACGGAGTAGCTGGTGAAATTTGAGAAATTTTGGGGTTCTGGTTTTTGAGTTATGAATTTTTATTCACAACTGCCAGATTTTACACCATTTGACATGTTGCTCTCTTTTGGAGTCTAACATGTGTTACATTTTTGTACAGATGGCTGCCCCTGTGTTTTTCGAGTACAGCGCTGACGGTTTGATCCATACCGACGGGCTACACTGGGAGGTTTTTCGACGTCTTGTGTGGGAAGCAGTCAGCACTGCCGGCTACACTACTCCGCCCGTCTCCAAGGCGATCGAGTTCGAGCACCTGGGTGTGCCCCGCTGTAGGGTGACCGTCACCATGCCACCTCACCCGGACCACCCCGACTGGTTTGACTTGAGCTCTGTGTACTAGGGTTTTCGTGAGCAGGAGTCTCTCGAGTCGGCTGCCCTCTGGGTGCTGACGGACTTCTGTGACAACAACCCGACTGCAGTGGCCCTCTCACCGTTTGGCCTGTTTCCGGCAGTGAGCCCGCATGACCCAGCGTGGACCGTGTGGACCACCTACAGGAGCTGCTTCTGCTTGCGGTTCTGCTGGACGTCACGCGAACGCTGACACATTGCCTGGACGCCATGTTCACACTTCAAGGCTGTGTAACACCACCCGATTGGTGATCAGCCGGCGTCTGGAGTCAGCTCGGTTGGCCTGGCACAGTCTCTCAGCGGCTTACCAGCAGTAGGGTTTCACTCTCTTCCAGACTTAGCAGGAGAACGACTGGCTTCGTACCAAGAGGTTCCAGTTGGAGCTAGAGCGAGGCGACCACTTGCAGAGGATCCTTGACCTGGAGGCACAGACCACTACCCTCCAGGAGGACGTGGACGCTGGAGACATCGAGAGGTTGACACTGCTGCAGAACATCGCCGAGATGCAGCAGCAGTTAGAGGAGGCTGGGGTATAAGTAGCAGCTCTACAGGCCATCGTGGCTCTGCAGCCACCACCCCAGGTGGAGGCACCTCCGGAGGAGCAGCAGGGTCAGTCTGGGCTCGACCAGGAGAGTCAGGCTGGACCACCGCCACCGACCCCACCTGCTTCACCTGCCGCCAGTGACGCTTTCGGTCGGCAACTAGGTTGTCATAGTGTTGTAGTAGGGGGACTTCTACTCCTGTGTGTAGCCGCTTTGGTTGGTTTTTGTGGTAGGTTAACATAGGAGTATTCTTTTGGGCAGTGCGACTGCATTGTAACCCCTGATGTATGTTGGTGATCCCAAAAACTTGGCATCCATGTAATGTTTGGTTGAACACCATTTCTGTAGTGTTTGTTGTAAAGAAATGTTTCAGCTATTTATGGTCAGATTCGAGTCCTGTGTTGAATGCCAAACTTGTTCAGAATTTTATGACGATCGCACTCGCAAAATTTCAGCACTTGTGTACTTTCCTACTGAGAGTTATGCAGATTATAGTCCAGTTCGGGCTGCTGTCCAAACAGCTAGGCTGAGCATTAGAAATGTAATTTTTTGAGCTAGTGAACGTCGGAATCCTTTCATGTGTTGAATACCAAAGTTGTGTGAAATATTGTGATGACCGTTCTCACCAAAACTCAGCATGTTTGCATGAGGGTATTGAGAGTTACGGAAATTTTGGTGAGTGTCAGCCGGCTGCAAGGACAGCTAGGCAGATTTTTGCAATTCGAATTCTTCGGGCATGCGAACTTGGAAATTCGCTGCGAAGTTGAATACCGACACTGAAGCGCATGAAATCCTTCACCTATTAACTAGAAAGTGAAAACTTTTAGTGACTGAGTTGTTGGATACAAAATTTTTCTTATGACCATGTTGCTGCTAATATCGAAAAACTTGCACGAATGAGCTTTTATCATGCATATCTTACACTTGTTATTTCTTTCTAAGCAAGATTATGGCTATGCGTCTAATAAAGGCTCGCATTTTTAGATGGTGGGACCAATGCGCAGCTCTCCCAACGGCCCATGACACCATCGGAGGCATTCATGGCCACTCAGACCGAGGTGCTGCACCAGATCCTACAGACGCAGCAACAGATCGCCCAGCAGCTGAACCAGAGGCCACCTCATGGGGCTAATCATGAGGGGACGAATCACGTCACCACCTACGCCTAGTTCATTGGGATGAAGGCCCCGACTTTCTCTAAGGCGGAAGACCCCCTTGAAGCTGAGGCGTGGATTAAGGCCATTGAGGCCAAGTTCTCTGCCTTTGTGCCGCCATGCTCAGAGGAAAAAAGGCCAACTTCGCAGCCTTGTAGCTGCGGGTGAAGCCTTCATGTGGTGGGAACATTTCAAGACCATGCAGCAGGCTGGACATGCTGTTACTTGGAATGAATTCAAGCAAGCCTTCAAGAGCCACCACATTCCTAAGGGGCTTATGGATAGGAAGATGAGGGAACTGCTGGCCCTCAGGCATGAAACCGACACTGTGTATCACTATGCATAGAAGTTCAATAGCCTTTGCCAGTATGGTGGGCATCACGTGGGTACTGATGCAAAGAAGATGGAGATGTTCCGTGATGTCCTGGATGGCGAGTTGTATGAATGGCTGAATTTGATCGAGCCTAACAACTTCCATGAGTTGGTGAACAGGGCTATATCTCAAGAGGATGCTATGAAAAAGGCCTAGAGAGACAAGAAGAGGCACGCTGGTTTTGCTTCGGGTAGTGGAACTAACAAAAATTTTCGCTTTGTGAAGAAGAATGTTCCTAACTCGTCCTAGCAATCTTCAACTGGACGTTGGATGATGAAGCCATCACAAAGCGAACTTTCAGGGAACTTCCAGTTCCGTAACACTCAACAGCAGGCTTCCAAACCCAATCCACCCCCACGCAACACCGGTGAACGTCGTTGTTATAATTGTGGACAGCCGAGGCACTATATAAGTGATTGCCCAAAACCCAAGCAGAACAAGCCCAACCCGCAGAATCAAGGTGCAGGGACCGAGCCGGCCAACCTGGCCAGGAAGCTAATGGTGCAAGTCCGTCAAGGAAAGATGAACTTCACCAACATGAGTGACATTCCAGAGGGAGCTTCCGTGCTTACGTGTACATTCTCTATCAATGACACCCCCATTAAGATATTGTTTGATTCTGGAGCTACCCATAGTTTCATCAATGAAAAGTTACACTAGTAGGGATGTTGTCATCAATGATGTTGCATTATCGTTATTGAAGACGCCAGAATGGTCACAATTAGTCTTTTGTGACGTTTTTGTGACGATTTTGGTTTGGTCACTATGGTGGCATCACATTTGACCATCGGTGACGAAATTGGTTTTTTCGTCATAGATGTGTCTCCAATCTGTGACGAATTTTGTGTCGTCATGGATTTGAATTCATTCTATGACGAATGTTTTTGGTCATAGATTATACCCTGTTTTCGTCATAATTTCATGTCTGCCTGGCTAACTGACGTCGCCGTTAATGCTGTTAATGCATTTTGTGACGATACTTTTTCGTCACAATCTTCCGTTCGCCTGGATAACGGATGGCGTCATTGCAGTAGTGTGACAATCCGGTTTCGTCACAAATGTAGTCTTGTGTTGGTCATAGGCTGCCGTATGCCACGCTGGCAGATGACGAGGCTGTGACGTCATCAATGACGTGGCTGCTGAGATCATCATCTTGCAACCGTCATAGATGTAATGTTTAAATCGTCACAGATTGGTATTTGGCATTGTCACGGTTTGATATAATATGGTGACTGATTTGCCAGCACTTTGGTCACAAATATAAAATCTTTTGCTCACAGATTTGAAAGTAGTTTGGTCACAGATACACCATGCATTTGGTCACAGGTTTGGAAATAATAATATAATAGGAATTTGCAATTGATACTATAATGGGCACACAATTCCATTAGGTTTGCATCAAGTATTCCAGTGTGCATATACAACAGATGCACACCACTAGACATTGCAAATTCAGTAAATATGTTGTTGAAACAGTACCAAGTACCATAAAAAGTTGCACACATGACCAAGTTACTAGATAGGCAAAGTGACAAAAAATAGAAAGGAAGCTGAGAAGCAGCTATGTTGAAGTCGATGACGAAGCATTTCCCTAGAGGGAGAAGAGCTTCTTGAGGAGCAAATTGGTCTCCGCCACCTCCTTGATGTTCTTCTCTGTAAGCTTCTTGTACCCCTCCAGCTCCTTCTGTGTCCTTGCCCGGTCTTCCTCTGCATCTTGAATTTTCTTCCTGAGGTCATCCAGTTCACCTTGAGAATGTACCGCCGTCGCTTCGTCACCGCAAGTTGCTCCCTAAGCTGACTTTCATTTGATGATACTGACTTGGAGGATGGCGGTGTTTGGAAGCCAACATTCTTCAGGAATAAGTTGGAGCTGTTCTGAGAGAGCACCTTCGACATGACTTGCACACTGGATGCTGGCATCTCACCTTCAGAAACAGGTTCAGTCCTCAAAGCTTCCATTTGGGACTGAAATATTATCAAGGTAAAAGAGTTACAAGTATTTGATGAAGAGTAACATGACAATGTTCAATAAATGCAATAAAGTAGAGGCAAGTAAAAGAACTAGATTATTAAAAACCTACTACTATGTATGATTTATGTGAAATGGCAACTAGTAGGCATATAATCTGTGCACTTACAAGTGCCTCTCTTGCAGGGTCACTTAAGCCACGTTTGGAGGTAGTGTGGCACGTCTGGAAGGCTTCCACTGCGTCTACTCCTGCAGACTGATCTAGGCTTGGTTCATCAAGGATTTTTGTTTGTTTCTGTGTAATGGAAAAATGATAGCAAAGTAGGCACATATGAAAGGGAAAATAATTAGTTGAGTCCAAATGTGCAGGTAAGTGAACAAGGTAATGTTTTACTTACGTATGCATGTAAGTGTGCCACATAGCAGTTGAGAACCCGTAGCTCGATGATACTTGACTTCGAGATCGTCATGTAGCGAACTCGGGAGAAGTTGTACGAATCGATTTGCGGGAACACCATTGAAGTATCTCTTCTTGAGTCGATAGCGTTGGTTCTTTATCGCAACACGCATCAGATCAGTTATAGCTTCCCTTGTTGGGGCATGATTTGTGTTAATGGCCAAGCGACCCTAGGCATATGATAGTTGGATATTTAGTTAGTCAAATAAGCTTAATGAACAATAGTTTCATATGTCTACAATAATGCACTTACAGCTAGCTGTCCCTCAAAGGCTTATTTCTTGTAATCTTTCCAATGTGGGAGGATAGGAATACTTTTCCGAATGATGACGCTAGCCTCTGAAGCTAATTTGGTAGCTTGAATAGGATCTTGAGGTCTTTTTTTCTTCCTGAATAACTATGGGCAATCTACTTCCCATAGCTTTGGTCATCCTATCTAACTGCAATCCAACAGTAGGTGGTCTGGGCCTCCTAGGAGCTCACTGTGGAGGACCTACATCATAGAATTTAGATTCAGTTTTTTTATTTTATTGATGCAAAATCAATTAAATAGATGTCAAAACTGCATGAAAAAAGAGCTTGCCTTCAGCTAGTGTGCTGTCATCGTTAGCAGCTGCAATGTGTGCCTCAAAAGCTGCATTGTCATGATCGCTAATACACCGCCATCCTCTCGATGGTGTGTTCTCATCAACAACCGGTCCATTGGATTCCTCTGCACTGGATTGTCATCATAAGGGGCTGTAGGATCCCGTACAAGAAGCCTTTTTGATGCTCTTGTTTCGATTCGGAAGGCCGGACATCCGACCGAGTTGATGCCCTCACTCTCTTACCGTTCCTAACTCCAGGAGCCATTCGCCAACGCATTTCTTGATCTTTGGAGAGATGATTTTGCAACTATGCGTTGGAGAAGCCGTGGGGAAAAAAGCTCATGTAAGTTATGTGCATTAATAATGAAAACCATATATTCAACATCATCTTAGTTTGAAAGAATTTGCATATAAATCGGAGATCAAAATGCAGATCGGAAACAGTAAATTGCAATCAACTATATTAATAATAAGTACCATATAGTAAACATTTAATTCCAATGAAATCTAAGTCCTAAAGCATACTTCAGAGTAGAAACATTTAATCCTAGATTATATATTAATAATGAATTCAATGTAGTAAACAAGTTGTATGTTCCAAGTATGCCCCATTCACTACCGTGAAGATAGAAGAAGCACCTTAAGTTGTGGTCGCTCATTTGATTCAATGTCTTCATCATCGTATTATCTCCTTGATCATCCTCATCAAGGAGATACTCCGATGATGATGAATCTTCGTTATCGGTTCCCTTGTTTGCCGATTTCCCCCCTTCTTTTGTGCGAGTTGAGGCAAGGATGTAATAATTTCGAAGCTAAGGTATTCAATCCAAGATCTTCAAGCATCTTTTGATTTTCCGCCACGCGTCTATCTCGGCATCGCTCATAATCAGTTATCGTAGGTTCTTTCAAGGACAAGAAATTGGGTGTATTAGAATTTTTAAAAGGCTTGAACTAATAGGTTAGAGTTAACAAAACTACATGAAAGATAGATAAGAGGTATAAGATATGAGATAAGACCTACAACTATGTGTGGACTCCTAGATCAGAAAACCCCAGGGTATTACAATGAATCAGAAACTGTTATAACTACATAAGTAACTATGAATATAGAATGGAGTGAACTACAATCTTCCTATCAACAAAAAATCAGGCAATATTACAGTACCAAACCGTGACATGATAATGGTCTCATGAATCAAAAAATACATTTCAAATTGACATACATATACGACAAAGCATCAAAATTGTAGATCTACTCTCGAAATATAGTTGAATTTTTTGACGGACACCGCAGCCCGTTCCACTTTTGCCCTCTTGTTGCCACCATTGAAACCTGCAGATGAGCTTTGGGTTAGGTCGGGGAACAAAAGGAGGTGCTTGGGCACAGAAATGTACGTGAGAGAGAGGGATTGGGGGCGGCGTGAATTCAAATCGGGTTATTAATGGAGCTACTCGTCGCCGGCGGCTGTGGTTAGGGTTTCGTTGATGTGACTGAGTGGTTGATGGGAAGATTTAGGTAGGTGGGGCATTGAGAGAGAGGGTTAGGTTGAGGCATCGCGGCCTGGAAACTACGAACCTGGGGTGAGGGAGCACCTCATCGCCGGCGATGGGTGTTGTGGCGGCGGCGGCTTCTGTGGTTCCAGGGGAGGTGTCGAATATATGGGAATAGGAAGTGGGGAGGTTTGACGAGTTGTGGGGGAGGCATGTAAATAAGTCCGCCTTTTTCGTGAAAGAATGGTGCCAAAAAGTTTTGGCGCAATTCCTCCCGCGTTGCCGCCGAAGCGTCAGTTACTCGAATCATATAAAACTATTTCAATTACTAAACGAACATCCTCGAGTAGCGCAGTGGTAAGGCCCATTTACCGGAACCCTTGGGTCGCCGGTTCGATTCCTATGGGGCTCGATTTTTTGACTTTGTTCATTTTTTTAAACATTAGTTGCTTCTATTTCTTTATATTTTTTCGTCAACACCTCCTTGTTTACCTCCAATAACACGCTCTGATAGTTTCACATGATTTCGAGATACTTGTGATGTGCATATCTCACATGTGTAGACGTCCCTTGCATAGGCACATTGGTCGTAGTGGGGCATGTCTTCCATCGTAGCACCGTGCACCGCCACTTTGATATAATGAATTGAATATTATTTTGGCATGACTCCACACCAAATTGGTGTCTCCTTGCAAATTTTTACATTTTTCTATCATGGTTTGCTAATTTTCACATTTATTCTTTATAAATCATCAAAAATTTAAGATAATAGGTAAAAATGCTACGGAAATTGCACAATTGCACGAAACCTCCTTGTTTACCTCCAATAACACACTGTGATAGTTTCACATGATTTCGAGATACTTGTGATGCGCATATCTCACATGTGTAGACGTCCCTTGCATAGGCACATTGGTCGTAGTGGGGCATGTCTTCCATCGTAGCACCGTGCACCGCCACTTTGGTATAATGAATTGAATATTATTTTGGCATGACTCCACACCAAATTGGTGTCTCCTTGCAAGTTTTTACATTTTTCTATCATGGTTTGCTAATTTTCACATTTATTCTTTATTAAATCATCAAAAATTTAAGATAATAGGTAAAAATGCTACGAAAATTGCACAATTGCACGAACCTCCTTGTTTACCTCCAATAACATGCTTTGATAGTTTCACATGATTTCGAGATACTTGTGATGCGCATATCTCACATGTGTAGACGTCCCTTGCATAGGCACATTGGTCATAGTGGGGCATGCCTCACATATACTCAATGTGTGCAAGGGAGACTTTAGTCTAATGAGTCGGATCTTTAGTTACTCGTTCAGGAAATTATTACAGTTATATTACTGCCATTGTCACCTACTAAAAAAGTAGAAAACAAATGAAATAAAATGTTAATATCAAAACAAGTTAAAAAATGTTTATATGAAAAGTTAAAAAAAAGCTCCCACAGGGTTCGAACCCGGGAGCTATGAACTAACAATCAGAGCGCGTTACCAGTGGGCTACGAAGGTGTATTCGTTGGATGTGAAGATCCATGTTATTTAACATCATAAACTGGCGCCTTGCTGTGCAGATCTATATAGCAGTCGCCACGACGGTTTCCCCCAAATCGTCCCCAAATCGTCACGCCTCCTCGTCTTCTCCACTTCGCCTTCTGCCACCGCCATCTCTGCCCCTTGCGCCACCACCACCTCTGCCCCTTGCGCCACCGCAGTCGCCGGCGATTGGAAGATGACGAAGGCGGTGGAGAACCGGGAGCAGTCGGAGCGTGCGAGTAACCAGAAGCGGGACCCGAGGACCGGGAGGTTCACCCGCGCTTCCCATGGCGTGGTGGTGCACTGAGCCTCCGCCGCCTCCGCCGACGTCGTTCCTGACGTCCCACCAGGCTTCGAAAGGATCGCTCCCAATCTGAAGCGCGCCGGGGGATCAGCATTCCCATCTGCAAAACCTAAGGTTGAATTTCTCGCCCTGTCACAGTTTAGGGGTTTTTTAATTCAATCAGAAGATGTTCATCATTTATAAGTTCAATTAATCACTAGTTTTGCATTTCCCTAATTTGCTTGATTTTTGTACTAATCTATGCGCCACTGGATACATGCATGCCCTTAGAATCTTGAGGGGGATTTTCAGTTAAGCTTGTGGGGGGTTTTCAGTTCAATCCTATTTTCCTTGAATGTCGTACTAACTTATGTGCCACTGGAAAATTGTGATTTGTAATTTGAACAGTATGGTTTACAATGCACCGGATATATATATATATATATATATATATATATATATATATATATATATATATATATATATATATATATATATATATATATATATTAGAGTGGATTTTGTACCACCGGTGCTAGATGTCCCCCCGTGTGTGGTAGCTACCCATTCCTCACATGCAACGACGCGTGGCTGTTTGGTGCAGACGGAGCCGTTTCTCCTCCGTTATAGTGATGACGGTCCACCAACGGAGACCAACCGCTTCGCTTCAACACAGCACCGCACGCATGGCCCATTCTCGAACCGTCGCTACCCCACCGTCTCCGCCAGCTCCCTTTCCTGCGCCGCTACACTGAGACCCCGCGCGACGGCAGGCGGCGGATCTTAGACTCCGCTTCCTTCCTGCGCCGCCCCCGATAGGTCAACCTTGGCTCCCCCCCGACCGCTTGACTGAGACCCCGCGCGGCGGCCGCCAGCAGATCTAGCTGCCGAGCTAGGTCAATCTTTGCTCTCGCTGTAACCTGGAGCGCGTTGTAGGAGCCTCCGCCTTGGGTCTGCAGGCCGGTATGGTTTGTCGCGGTGGGGAGATCCGCCGTCGCCAAGCAAGGACCTACTCCACCGCGCAATCCTCCCGCATATTTCCTACCGGGGAAAAATCAGGTTTTCCAGATCTCGCGATTCCTCTGCTTTTTTTACTGTCTTCACTGATTTTTTGGTATTAGTTAGTTTTTTGTTTGATTAATATTTACCTTGCTCAATTTTTTCAATTTTTCATTAATTTAGCCTCTGTAGTTGTTTTATTAATAAAAAAGTTAACTGGGCCATAAACAACATCTGGTTTTAGTCAAGGTAGAAATTATTGCCCGCGCCCACGGCCCAATGGGCCTATGAGTAGCCTAAAAACGGAACAATGGGCTCTTTTTCGCTTGGTTCCACCATAGCCTTTACTGCGCATCAGCCTCTGCGTCCAAACTACACATGCTGCCTGCTATACATACAAAGCCATCCCCTACCGCTTTGCACCCACGTAGTTGCAAAAAAACACGCCGTACAAACCCCTTTTCAGCGCGTGTGGTGGGGGGGAGAGTGGTTACCATGGGGTGTGTCCAATCTAGAGTATGTTTCTCTTCCTGTTAATACTAGCTTCTACGCGCTTTTCGCTTCAGCAGTTTTAATTTTTTTCTGGTTTGTTCCTTTTGCAAGGAGGAGCTAAGGTGTGGAGCTGGCTTCCTACCGCAGTACCACTTGTTGAGACTTGAAGAGGGTGATTTGAGAAGACTTGTGAGTTTTCAGCCTTGCTACGACCCCACTACCTTGCAGGCTTGCTCGAAGCATTACCTCAATGTCCCTTCAACCTACGGTGTTATTTTTCTTATGTGTTTTTTCAGTTTATCCCATACAATTTGGTGGAAAGGTGTTCCCTGTCACCCGGGCAAGATGTAGCTTTGTTGGACTGTATGGGGCGCACTAGTACAGCTTTCGTGGAGAGTTGTGTTGATGTCTTCTATCTAGGAAGAGGTTGGATGGAGTTCCTGGAAGTTATCTGTGCATCGAAGGGAGACCACATCCTTTTTGAGTTCACAGCGGCTAGAACTTGCAGGGTTGCTGTTTTCAATGGAAAGTTTGGTTGGCAAAAGTACCCATATGTGGATGCACAACACGAATATGCTGTGCTGAATCCTAGGGGACCAAGTAAGTGGTTTTTGTCTAACTATGTAAAAAACAGATTTGCACACCTTCAATCTATCTTGTAGATGTGTTGATTTTTAATCTGCATTGTTTTGATGAATGTAGGGTGTTTCTTCAATTCCTCGTGGCCTACCCCACCTTCACCTACGCGTGCTTTGAACGCCGGCCCTTGTACTATGGCCTCCACCTCTTCGTCTGCTGGTTAGCATCCTTGACAATTCTTTTCTTCCTCAAAGTTTTGCCTTTTTTTGGTTGCCGTCTAGTTCTTACTCAAAGTTTTACTTGCCCCGTTCTCTCTCAATTGATTTTGAATGTCGTCGTGTTGGGCAGGCACCCCGAATGATATGAGCTACCACGAAGGTGATTGGCAGCCCGCATTTTTAAATGATTTTGCGAAAACTGTTAACTAAATATCATTTCCCCCCACCCACCGTGCCCCCACACCCCCACTCTACAGTGTGTGACGGCAATGTCTGCAACGCATCTGGAGCTGCGGTCGATGCAGTGATGCTTGATTTTCTTGAGGAGCTGGTTGGTGGGCGGAAGTTAGATATACCGTTGTAGTACTGCAAACTCGGAGTAATTGAGCTAGAAGCAGGATTCCTGGTGCAGAACTATCTACCCCTGTCCTTTTTTCGTATGCATAGATTTATTGTTTTCATAGTTAGTGTTTCTTGCGGGTATCATTGTGTTAATTTTTCACTTTTCTTTCTTATGTGCAGAGTTTGGATAAGGGGTTTAGCCTTACCCACATCCCTAGTTTGATGGGCGGTACTCACAGCAAGACGATCACCATTTCCCGGGCTAGAGACGCGAAGTGCATGCTCGTTTGTTCGTGGATTTCCAAGGCGTAGCACATATCGCGGATGGCTGGATGAACTTTGTTCGCCAGCAAGGGGTGTTAACACTAACTGAGTGTGTTTTAGAGTTTAGGAAGGTTAACAACAGTGTCAATGTTTGTGTTCGCATTGTTCACTCAGCTTAAAAAGAATGATAAAAGAATGTGGTCTAGGAGCGTCAGGACTAGGAGCAGTACCCCCTACTGGGTGAATGGTGATGTTTTTTTAGGGGGTGTGCGTGTAATGTTGGCAAGACACAATGTCGGTGTCTCTGTCTTGTTCTAATTAGATTTGTTGAACTGCACCAAAATTTGCAATGGTTACGGCGGAAAAAAAAGGAGTTGTGTCTCTGATGCATCGCACCATTTTTTTGTTGCCCATGTTTAATTTTGACCATGGAAAATCACTGCGTTCTTTCACCAAAATTTTGATCCGCTGAAATTTTTTTTGAACAAGGATACCATGGATCTCTCGAGCACCGCGCTAATTGTATCACGTTTAGGGTTGTGTTGATTATTTATTATCCATGGAGGCAGATCGACGACCACGCGGTCCCTACCACCACGCCCAAGGTGCGGTGTGGGGGTGGGGTGGGGCGCCACGACCTGCTCTCGTGTATATATAACAAAGACTGAAGCTCTAGCATGTCGCACACAAACATACCATCTCGCTCCAAAAAACATACGTTTGATGGCAACAATTTTTTCCGCGGCCGCCATAACCTGCTCCGCGCTGCTCACGGTGGTTGCGATCCTACATATCATGAAGATATCTTCAGGAGGTTTCATCTTGGCGTGTGCGTCCATATCGTTTGTCTTCTTGCTCTTCTACTATGCAAGAGCTTTGTTGCGTTGGTTCACAGGTGGTGGGCGTGCAGCCCGTTTTTCTTCTGTTTTTGCAGCAGGGGCCTTGCTGTCGGTTGTATCATGTGGAATTATTTGGGTTGTGGCAGGACCCGCGAGTGGCGTTGTATCAATATTGTTATCATTACCAATTGAGATGGCACTGTTATGGTGGTGCGTGTTCAGGGCTAGAGGCTGCGGCAACAATGAAAATGTGGATTTGGTTTGATTTTCCCCCCAATTTCTTGATACTTAAGTAGCTGGACATCGAAAGTTTGTATTCAGAACTTGTGTCTATATAGAATGTTATTCTGTTTTTGTTCATTTTCCTCAATGATGCCACTATACGGACAGGGTAGCCCGGTGACATAGCCCGGCAGGATTTTTGTTCTACAAACTTTTCCCCACATGGATCCGTGAAAAGACTCCAAAAGTCTTAAAAAATGAGTATTTTTTCTCATATTGAAGTATTACTCTTCTCACAGAAATTTTTTTTCCTTTCTCCAGAAAACTATAAGTTTTCTTAATGAAAATCCCACTGTTCCGGCAGGGGGGGGGGGGGGGGCTTTTAAAAATATTGCCTAATAGCGTCCCACGCGGGGTGCTCAACTAACGAACTTTAGTTTTTGTCCGTATCCACCACCTGGCACCGACGAATAGGTGGAAAAAAATAAAGGCAATTATAAAAAAATAACTAGGTTTTTTGTCTTACTTGAGTGGCGGGAAAAGGCATAAAAAGGTAGACGCGCCTGCCCCCAGAGGACTGCAGCATGCAAATAATCGCAGAAAAAAAAGAAACCACGGCTAAAAGTACTGCCGTAGCCGACCTCGATTTTGAAAAGAAATCGTTTAGTGTTGATGATTAGTGGATGATAAATAACTATTGATATTACGTTGTCTTATCAAAGTTTTAATTTTTTAAATGTTGTTTAAAAACAATTTTTAAGAGTTATTAAGTTCGAGAAGACTACTTGCAAGTACATCTCTCCGAGCCGTGTGGGGGCGGTCAGTCCCGCACGCAGAACGACCCCGCTTTGCCCCACTTGTTTAATTGCAAAAAAGCCGCGAGCAGCGGGCACGCTTACAACGTACAGACAGGAAAATTAAAACCAGGGTCTCCGGCTAGAAGCCAAAAAAGCTATTTTTGGTAAACTACAACCCATGCTGCCATTGTCTGTGTGATAGGATACAATTCGGTTTAAGTAAGTTGACCTCGGGTCCCGACCACCCCAAAAAACAAATCTTGTTTGCGAGTTTTTCTGGGCCCTCTTCTAGGACTAGGGTTGCGCAAAGTAAGGTCAGGTACATGTCTCCGCCAACAGTTTATTTTAATGGACCGAACAGTATAAAAGGAAGTAGCTCATAGGCCGATCCATTCTGTCGCATCCTGTCTCCGAGATCACGAGTGCGGGCAGTCGAGCACCGCGTCCTCGTGACCGCTGGGGCATCCCCTGTGCCCGACACCTGCGAACTTTTGGAAGACGAGAAGAACCAATGAAGCTCAGGTACTCGGAGTTGTCCGCGTGTGAGAAAACGGCCGAAGCACTGCGCCACGCCACCGCGCCCACCGCGCACGAGCTTCATTGCACACGAGAGCTAAACATGCCACCGCGCCCACGCCACCCCGCCCACGCCCCCCCCCCCCCCCGCACCCCACATACACAACTCAAACCCCACCATTGCACGGCGTACTACCAGAGGTATATAAAACGGTATTCCACGAACCACCCCTCGCACCACCACCCCCACCCCACCCCCACCGCCCCCGCCCCACGAGCTCACCGCCCTGTTGTCTTGCTACCATCAACCCACCACCGAGGCCCCCCCAAACCCACCCGTTCAAGGTTCATGGAAGGGGGCAAGGTACGGCGTCGGAAAATTAATGTGTCTTTTTTGGGGGCCGCATTGATTTCTATGATCTCTTTTATTGCATCTTCTCTTTGTTCCGTACCACACCTAAATTTTTTCTACATGTTCTCAGTATTTATTGAGTGGGAAATTTTCGTCTGCCTTCGCTTGAGCCAAAATTAATGTAGTCCCACCTGGACAAAGCCAAAAAAAGTAGATGTTCATCCGTTAGTGTTTGCCTTCAAAAAAATATATTTTTGTTGGTAGAAACTTATTTTTTGCTTTTTTTACACGAACCCAACAAAGCAGCATTTTTGCAATGTGCACGATTAGCGGTCTTACGTTTTTTTAATTTCCTTTGACAGGGCCAGGGTTCTGGGTCACTTGGTCAGAATGCGGGCGAATCCGCTCAATACCTGCTCAATTTCGAAAATGTTTCATGGTCCCCATTCTTACCAGAAGATGATAATTTGCGCCAATTGTCTACCAACGACCAAACTGTACGAGTTATTGATCCTGAGGTTTGTAAGCAAAACTCCTTATTCTTAAAAAAAACAATGTTATTTGTGGTCTTTTTGTACCTAAATAACAAAAACCGTTATTCTGTTACGTTTGCAGCCAGTCCACACCAGCGTCATCAATGGTGCTGCTGCCGGCAAAGACATCACTAGTTTCGCCACCGGGACCACTTCCAGGACCTCTAAACAGGACCGCCGCAATGCGCCGGAGTTAGCTTTTCAGACGCAAGGGTCGAAACAGACGAAAAGGACATGGATCTGTGCTAGTGCTTGCGGCAGCAAAAGCACAAATGTAGTAGAGGAGACTAAGGTTATCCCCTTCCTTCGATTCCAATATGTTGTACACACGAAACAAGCACCCGACTACAGTTTTTCAACAATGTTTGCTATGGAATCATTGTCTTGAAACTTTTCTGTTATAGGTACCGCATCAGTCTCGTGGCCCTTTGCCGCTAGAGGGTCAATGCCGTACATTCGATTGGGACACCCTCGAGAAGAATCTTGGAATTGTACTTCATCAAACAAAATGCGCCCATGCCTATGTCGCCATCCTTGAGCAAATAGTATCAAGCATCTATGCAACAGCAACGTGTGAACATGATTTAGCGTTAATTTTGAGACAGAACATGGAACAAAAGCTGCACACTAGTTTTTTGCAAATTGGGGCTGTTGTTGTCGGTGTTTTAGACCGGCAACCTACCACGGGGAGTACCCGAAGTAGATGATTGTGACTCGTCGAGATCGGTAACTCGAAGGAAGAGACACGTGGCACACAATTTAGACGAGGTTCGGGCCGCGAGGTGCGTAATACCCTACGTCCTGTATGCTGCGTAGCTCGGATTGATAGGGCACAATTACAAGATGGTGCAATAGTGCGCCGTGGGTTGTAGGGGATTGGATGAGGTGATCCTGAGATCGGTCCCTGCCTCGCCTTATATAGTCGGGAGGCGGGGTTACAAGTCGGAGTAGGGAAAGAGTACTAGTCGAGTACGTCTAGGAGTCCTCTATACGGTGCGGAACACGTACGGTTCCCTAACCGAGTACTACTCCCGTGTAGTCCTTGTGCTCCACGTCTTCGGATGCCGTGTAGCGCAAGCCGGTAGTCCCGGGGCCCACCGAGTAGTCGGTCCTGGTACCCACCGAGGTAGTGGGCCCAGGGAGGTCCATACGACAAGCCCCCGAGTACTTTGTAGTCGAGAAGGATAGCTTCAAGTAGCCTTGATGGCCTTAACGAGTAGTCCTCAAGCGTCCCCGAGTGCTACAAGTCAAAAGTCCTCAAGACTAGTCGAAGCATCCCGAGGCTGGAATGTACTCCAGCTGATTTTTGAGCAATCTTGAAGTCTTCTCGAGTAGTCCCAAGCGTCCTCGAAAGCGCCTTCGCGAGTCTTCAAACCGCCCGTCCCGTCTTGAAGCCGGAGCCGTCATGGAGGTGCGATTTGCAAAACCACGCTCCACATGGAGTAGCCCCCGAGCCTCGAGCCGCGAGCTCTGGCTTAGGGTCCATCTGAAATCTTGGCAAGAAAATCCCGAAAAATCCGGAGAGAAAAAAACCGAAGGACACGTGGCACGGAGCCCCCGAGCCTTGAGTCGAGTACTTCCTCTCGAATTGAAGGGTCTTCTTGGAGAATGTGTCCTGAGATGCTCTTGATACTAGCCGCTTCCCAGGTAGTCGAGTAGAAGTAGCCGAGCCCCCGAGGTGAGGCGCGTCGACTAGTAGAATACGAAGAGTCACGCGCAGCCGCTGAGTCAGCCGCGCGTGGACTTATCCAGCCGCCCGTTGCGGAGTCGATTTGGCTTATAAATAGAAGCCAAAACCCTTAGGGTTTTTCACCCATTCGAGCCGCAGTCATTCCATTTGAATCTTGAAGCGAATCCACTCCCAGCGCCTGCTGCCGCTGTAGTAGATCCAAGCGCGCCGCCACCCGAAGCCTTTAGGGTAGCCCCCGAGCGGATGCGAGTGAAGACGCCTTGCACTTGGAGGATGAAGCCGTCGCCTTCCAAGACGTCCAAGGCCGCCGGGAAGAAGAGGGGCCGCGAAGAGGCCGCCGCGGCTGCCACCGGAGCAAGCGCCGCCCATGTCTCCACCGCGAGCTGATCCGAGCCGCGAGTGGAAAAAATCGAAGGTGAAGACGGAGGACCTGCTGACCCTGCTGAACAGTGGGTTCATCAGGGAGAAGGAAGTCGATATGTGGAGATCCGCCGCGGGAGATCCATATCCGATGGAGAAGGCCGAGGACGAGATCCCGATGTTCTCGCGGTTCGTGGAGCGCGGTCTTGCGCTCCCAGCCAGCGACTTCTTCAAGGGGCTGCTCGGGTACTACGGCGTCGAGTACCTGAACCTGAACCCCAACGGCATCTTCCACACGTCGGTCTTCGTCCACTTCTGCAAAGCCTTCCTCGGAATCAAGCCGCACTGGGTGCTCTTTCGGAAGTTCTTCCGCGTCAAGCCGCAACCCAGTGCTACCAATCCCAGGGTAGTCGGAGGAGCCGACATCCAGTCGAGGGAAGACGCTCGCGGAGCGTACTTGGCGTACAAACTTGTTGACTCCAATGCGGATTGGAAAGCCGGTGGTTCTACATCACAAACCACCACCCCCGGCCGCCGAAGCCGAGCGGGCGGCGGCAAAGACAGCACCGTGAGTGGTGGAACACGGAGCCCACCATGCAAGAAGGAATCCAGCTCCCCGAGCTGCTAGCACGCATCAAAGTGCTAAGGGAAGCGGGACTGAGGGCCGAGCACGTGGCCTTCAGTTTCATGAAGCGCAGATCCGGCCCGCCGATGGCGCGGGGAGACACTGGGCTTCGAGTACACCGGCGACGACGACGCGTCGCGGATGCCGGGAGGCGAGCTGGACGACAACGACATCGTCGAGAGGTTGTCGCGGATCTTCAAGGACATGCCGCCGTACACGGCGTGCCCAGTCGAGGAGTACTCCGCCGCGCGCCCGCCCAAGGAGGTGAGTAGTCGTACCCCCCTCGTCGAGTAGTGATTACTTGTAGTAGAGTTGCTGACGTCTTGTGTCTTGCGCAGGATGATGTGAAGCGGTTCATCTCCGAGCCGCAACCACCACCGAGCCGGATCGAGATCCCGGTGGAGGGGAAGGTGAAGGAGCGCCGCGAAGTCGGTGAAGGCGACGATACCGTCATCGTGGAGGATACCTCCGATGACGACGACGAAGACGAAGAGACGCTGCAGGACCGCTTCCCACCGGCGGTCGAGGTTTAGCCGCCGGGCTTGCCTCATGTTCCACTGATTCAAGACCCTCCGACTAGCCTGGAGGCTAGCCTTGCTGCACCGCCACGGAAGCCGCGCAACCCCGCCAGGAAGCGGGTGACGAAGAAGCTAAAGGTCTCGGAGACCACGCCTCAGGAGGTAAGTCGTCTTCAGCAGAGTAGTCGAGTACCCTTTGTTCGAGTACGTTGCTGACGAGTAGTCTTCCTTTGTATGCAGGAGGTGCCGCCAGCGGAGCCCGTCGAAGAGGGCGACGAGGGCGTGTGGGATACGGTGGGGGGACCAGCTGGAAGTCGTAGTCCAGCCCCCACTGTTGAAGAACTTCTGGCGCAACTGGAGCGCCAGCCCCCTGCTCCAGAAGAGAGCACGGGACCCGTGGCCGCCGCCGTTGGAGAGGTGGTGGCCTCAGGAGCGCAGGGGACGTCTGCGCCGGCCGCCGCCGCCGTGGAGGAGAGGCGGTGGCCGCGAGGGGCGGAGGAAGAGGCGCCCGCCGAGGGTGGACTGGTTGATATTGCCAGCATCCTCGGTGCTCCGGCCGTGACCATTGTCCGGTCGAGCTTGTAAGTACCATATCCTCACGAGTAGTACTTGCTGTAGTAGTCGATCTTGTCTGACGATCCTCCGTGAATATTTCACGCGATAAAATCCACAGATCTGAGCTGGGATGGGGACGAGCCCTCATCAGCGGTGGCGGAAGAGGTCGCGCCGCCCGTCGAGGAGACCGCTCCCGATGCCCAAGCCGCGACCGAGCCCCCGGCTACCGAAGCGTCGCTGCCGGAGGCAAGTGTAGTCGAAGGTGAGTACCCTTCGTGAAGCTGCGGAGCTCCAGGAGGAGTAGTCGTAGGTGCTAATGTACTTGTCGTTTTGTTGACAGGCGCTGAAGGTGGTGACATCCCTGCGGGGGTACCAATGCGAGGAGTTAACACCAGAGGCCCCGGAGGCCGCGGAAGGAGCCCCCGAGCCCATGGCGGAGGTCGTCGAGAAGACCGCCGGGGGAGAGGCGGTCACCACGTCGCCGAGAGGTTGCTCGGGAGGTGGCTATCCGCTCCCCGAAATCCAAGACGCGAGAGCCCATCCGCTCCGCGCCGATGACCGAGGCTACCTCGAGTAGCCGCGGCGGGATAGAACTCCTTGCGGATGATCTCATCGAGCCGGCGACGGTAGCCAAGCACACGGAGGTGATCCGTCGAGCCGAGCAATGGATGAAGGTAAGTAGCCATAACCTCCCGAGTAGTCAATCCTTTTGCCGTTGAGTACTCGTTATGACTTGAGTTATCTTGTGCGGGACGTCGCGGAGCGATCCCGCGACAAGTCGAACTCGCCTGCGGGGTTACGGCGACACCGTGCTCCGAGCGAGGCGCCGGAGGAGCAGCTCGTGAAGTCGCGGAAGCACGCGACCGCCATGCAATCAAGGCTCGACGCCGCCTTCGCCAAGTACCACAACGACGTCCAGGAGTTGCAGGCGAAGGGCGACGAGCAGGTGCGGAAGAACAAAGGCCTTCGCAACAAGAATAAAGGTATGTCCTTTGACTTGTCGAGTACTTGTTTGAAGTCGAGAAGCGTCTGACCCGCCGTTGCATTGCTGTGTTGCAGAGCTTGAGGGCCGGGTGGAGCGGCCGAAGGCCTCGGAGGTGAGCATGAAGAACCTCTTCTACCGAGAGCAAGAAGCCCGCCAGGTACTCGAGCTCGACTACAAGGAACTCGCCTTCGAATGCGAGAAGCATATGGAGCCGCGGATTGCTTCGACGGGGATCTCGTCAACCGCTACAAATCTTTGCGAAATTGAATGAGGACCGCGAGGCATTGCGGGCCCGTTGAAGGAGTTGGAGGAGGCCGCTCTTCCGATCGCAAGGCTCCCGGTGCCGCACCGGGCGGCCCCAAGATAGCTCCTCCGTTGGACCGACTTCGTGAAGCTCCAAGCCGGCCGGCCGCCTACGTCAAGCATATTGCCAAGTCGATCCCAAGACAAGTCTTGGCCTTCATGAAGTCGTACTTCCCGAAGGCTCCGGTGGAGGTGGTCGCCGGCGGGGTAGCCGCCAAGCGCTCGGATGAGCAAGATGCGGAGCCGTCGGGAGCGATGGCTCCCATCGCGAGCGAGGTAGCCGAGAAGCCGAACCTCCGGTAGCCCCGTAATAAGTAGCTAGTAGCCATAGTTGTACGAGAAACAATTGTAATGAATTGTTCAAGTATCAATGAAATGAAATTTTCCAAAGCAATGAGTACTCGTAGTCGCGATCTCGAGTGCGGAGCGCCCATCGTGGAGTAGGTGCGAGTAGTAGTACTCGACTTTAGTAGTCCCGTCATAGGGAGTGGGCGGTAAATAAGTTGATGAACGATCAATCTTTATTACCGAGGAAGTACACACGGGTGGCCGGGGCCGTAGTTACGAGTAGTCGCCGGACCCGTGAGGCCGCTTACGGCCTAAGTAGCGCCGGGAGCGGGTAGCCACTTGCGGCAGGTGATCCGTAGGTAGCCGTGTAGGCCGGATTGTAGATCCTTAAGTAGCCGCGCGGGGCCGGATCTTGGAGGGTGGTCTCTTGGTAGACCGCTGCTAGAGTCCTTGACGCTCGTCGCAGCCCAGGGTCCGTAGGTAGCCGCGCGGGCTGGACCCTGGAGAGGAGAAGTCCGGAGACTGGAGCCAGGGCCCGGAGGGTCGCTTACGGCTAGGGGCGTTGGTGTGGTCGATTAGACTTGAACCCCGGAGTAGTCGTGTATACTAGGCGTAGAATCGACAGAGTTGGTCGACGTTCCACGAGTTGTTGACGTCTTCGCCTTCAAGTGTTTGGAGCCGGTAGGAGCCCGGCCCGGTCACCTTGGCCACGGTGAAGGGGCCTTCCCGGGGGGGAGCCGAGCTTGTGAAGTCCTTCCGTGTTCGGGATACGGCGGAGGACAAGATCTCCAACGTTGAAGGAGCGTTCCTTGACGTTGCAATCATGGTAGCGTCGGATACCCTCCGGGTACCTTGCCGATTGGACGAGGGCGGCGCGAGCCGAGCTTCTTCGAGGTCGTCGATGTCAACTCGTCTCGTCGTCTTCCGAGACGCCTTCGTCGTAGTGCTCCACCGCCGGCGAGTTCCATATGACGTCGGCGGGGAGGATGGCTTCGGAGCCGTAGACCGGGAAGTAGGGGGATTGCCCCGTTGGCTTGGATGGTTGAGTCCGCAGCCCCCCAGTGCGTTGGGTAGTTCCTTGATCCACTTGCCCCCTTTGGAGTTAGCGGCGTCGTGTAGCCGCTTCTTGAGGGCGCCGAGCACCATCCCATTGGCGCGCTCGACTTGTCCGTTGGCCCGTGGATGGGCGACCGAGACGCACCGGACGTCAATCCCGCCGTTCTCGCGGTACTCCCGGAAGCGGTGGTTGTTGAAGTTGGACCCCGGGTGTCCGTGATGATGCGGTTGGGTAGCCCGTAGCGGTGTACGAGTTCATCCGGGAAGTCGAGTACTCTGTCAGCCTTGGGGCATGTGACCGGCTTGACCTCGATCCACTTGGTGAACTTGTCGATAGCCACCGGCACCTCGTTGAATCCTCCGGCGTAGTTGGCGGTGGCCCAATCATGTCGAGCCCCCGGCGGGCAAAGGGCCGGGTTGGCGGTATGGTGACTAGCTTGTAGGCTGGGACGTGTTGTCGCTTGGCGAAGTACCGACATCCTTGGCACCTTCGACGAGTTCTTCGGCATCGCCCGGTGGCCGTGGGCACCGTAGAAAGCTCGCCGGAAGGCCTTGGCGACCGGCGTGCGTGAAGACGCGTGGTTGCCGCGGATGCCCTTGTGGATCTCCTCCAAGATGTCCTTGCCTTCTTCACGAGGGACGCACTTCATGAGTACTCCGAGAAGATGCGCCCCGCTTGTAAAGCTTGTCTCCGACGAGGACGTAAGACTTGTTCGGCTGCGTTCTTGTCGGAGGGGACCTTCTCGCTCGCCGAGGTAGTCGATGAATGGTTGCCTCCGGTCCACGTCGATCATCATGACCTCCCCCGCCCCGGTGGTGGATGGGCCGGGGCGGTGGTCGGTGGCGCCGGCTCCGGGATGGATGGCGCGTGAAGCTCATGGACGAAGACGCCCGCCGGTACTTAAGCGCGGGTGGATCCAAGCTTCGAGAGGACGTCCGCCGCAACGTTGTTGTCGCGGACGATGTGATGGAACTCGAGACCATAGAATTTGTTCTCGAGCTTGCGGACTTCTAGGCGGCGGGCGTCCATGTTCTCCTTGTTGCGGTCCCGGGACTTGTTGACTTGGTTGATGACCACCGCGGAGTCGCCGTAGACTAGTAGCCGCTTGATGCCCAATGAAGCCGCGAGGCGGAGCCCGTGTAGGAGAGCTTCGTACTCGGCTTCGTTGTTTGAGACCTTCCGGAAGATCCGCGGGACGTACTTGAGTTGTTCGCCCGTTGGAGAGATCGGGGAGTACCCCCGCGCTGCGCCCTCGAGGTTGAGTGAGCCATCAAAGTACATCACCCAATGCTGCGGTCGCACGGTGGGAGTAGGTAGCCGGTTCTCCCGCCACTCGCCATGAAGTCGACTAGTGCTTGCGACTTGATGGCCGTGCGTGGCTTGAAGTCGATGGTGAGGGCGCCGAGCTCGACGGCCCACTTGGAGATTCTTCGGTGGCGTCTTGGTTCCTCGGGATGTCGCCGAGCGGGTAGTCGGTGACGACGGAGACCGAGTACTCCACGGAAGTAGTGTCGTAGCTTCCGCGAAGTGATGAGTAGAGCGTACGGGGAGATTCTCGCACGGGCCGGTAGCGAGCCTTGGACTCGATAGTACCTCGCCGACGAAGTAGACTAGGCGCCGGGACCGGGTAGGCGTGGCCGTCTTCCCCGCCGCTCGACAACGATGGCGATGCGACCACGTGGGTAGTCGCGGGTAGGTAGAGCGATGAGGCGCTCGCCCTTGTGAGGAGCCGTGAGGATTGGTGGCTTTGACGGGGAAGTCCTTGGAGCCGGGCAAGGGCTTGATCCGCCTCCGGAGTCCACACGAACTTCTCGTGATGCTTGAGTAGTTTGAAGAAGGGGAGGCCCCGTTCTCCTAGCCTCGAGATGAATCGTTCAATGCCGCCATGCACCCCGTCGGCTTACGGACGTCTTTGATGCTCGTGGGAGCTTTCATGCGGTGATGGTGGAGATCTTCTCGGGGTTGGCTTCAATGCCGCGCCGGGCCGATGATGAAGCCGAGTAGTTTGCCCGAAGGGACGCCGAAGATGCACTTGTTCGGGTTGAGCTTCCGGCGGTACTCGCGTAGCGATGCGAAGGTCTCTTCAAGGTCGTCGATGAGGGTACCGGAGTCCCCGGTTTTGACAACCACGTCATCCACGTAAGCCTCGACGTTCTTGTTGAGTTGCCGCTTGAAGCGAGCCCGGATGGCCCGTTGATAGGTAGCGCGGCGTTCTTCAACCCGAATGACATGGTCGTGTAGCGAGACGTGCCAAACGGGGTGATGAACGTGGTCTCTTCCTGGTCTTCCTCCTTGATTGCGATCCGGTGGTACCGGAGTAGCGATCGAGGAAGCGAGAGCGGTCGCGGCCCGCCGTGGAGTCGATGACTTGATCAATCCGCGGCAACCCGAAGGGGTCCTTGGGGCGTGCTTGTTGAGGTCGGTGTAGTCGACGCACATCCTCCACTCGTTCGAGTTCTTCTTGCGGACGAGGACGGGGTTGGTGAGCCACTCGGGATGGAAGACTTCTCGATGAAGCCGACCGCGAGTAGCTTGGCGAGCTCCTTCTTGATGGCGTCCCGTCCGTCGTCGGCAAAACGTCGGAGGTGTTGTCGTTTGGGGGGTGGCCTTTGGATCGACGTTGAGGCGGTGCTCGATCGGCTCCCCGGGCACTCTTGGCATGTCCGTCGGCTTCCACGCGAAGATGTCGCGGTTAGCCCGAAGGAAGCCGATGAGCGCGTCTTCCTATTTGGGGTCGAGGCCGGCCCCGATGGTGGTGGTCTTGCTTTGGGGTCGCTCGTTCCGAGGTCGACCGTCTTGACGAGTACCTCCTCGGGTGGGCGAGGCTTGTTGGCGGCCGTCGGACTTCTCGCGGGATGTCGAGTTTGCTTGTGGCAAGCACGCGACGCGGCGTAGACCTCCATCATCGCGTTGGGTACTTGGTTTGTGGAAGCGATCACCACGGCCTCTCGTATCGCGGTCGTGGGAGATCTTCAAGTCCCCTTGGAGGGAGAGTACACGGCTGGACTTGGCATCTTGAGTACCAAGTAGGTGTAATGGGGCACCGCCATGAACTTGGCGATGGTGGTCCGCCGAGGATGGCGTGGTAAGAGGTCTCGAAATCCGCGACCTCGAACTTGATGTACTCGGTGCGGTAGTTGTCCCGAGACGCCCCAAAGGTAGCGGCGGTACCACCGAGCCCGGTGGGATAGCCGCGTTGCTCGGGACGATGCCGTAGAAGGGCGTTCTGCTCTTGGTGAGCATGGGGGTGACGTCGAGCTTCATTTTCTTCAAGGTTTTGGTGAAGAGGACGTTGAGCCCGCTTCCACCGTCGATGAGCACCTTGTTGAGCTTGGAGCCCGCCACCGTTGGCTTCAGGACGAGGGGGAACCGTCCTGGTTCGGAGAAGCTGGTCCATTGGTCCGCGCGGGAGAAGGTGATGGGTACCTCCGACCACCTGAGAGGGGTCGGGACCGCTGGCTCGATGGACATCACTTCGCGACGGGTAGCCTTCTGCTCCCTCCTGCTGGGCAGTCCGCCGAAGAGGACGTTGACGGTCTTCTCGGGTTCTTGGAAGTCGTTGTTGTCGCCGTCCTTCTTCTTGCCATTTTGATCGTGAGGGTGCGGTGGCTCCGGCGTATCCTTGAGTGCATGCCTGAGCTGGTAGCACTGCTCGGTAGTGTGGTTGCCGTTTGGATGCCACGGGCACTTCTCCTTCGGCGAGGTCTTTGAACCCGCCGAGTTTTTCTTCGAGTTCCCTTTCACAGGCGCCGGATAGCCACGGCGGTGTTGCACGGCTTGCGCTTGCGGTTGGGACCCGAGTAGTTGCTGTTGTTGTTGTTGTTGCGGCCGCCTTGGTTTGCATTGCTGCCGCTGCCGCCGCCGCCCGGTTCTCGCTTGGACTTGCCGCGGATGGCGTCGTATTTGGCGTTGGCCTTGTCCTCTTCATCCGCCCAGGACGTGATCATGTCCTTGAGGTGGGGGATGGACTCGGGGCGGCGACGACCGAAGTCCTCGAAGGTGCGGCGATGGTAGAGGCCGTCCCGGAAGAGGTCGATGACCTCCTTGTCGGTGACGTCGACGACGGTAGCGCGCTTGTCGAAAAAGCGGCGCATGTACTTGCGGAGGGTCTCGCCTTGTTCTCGCTTGATCATGGCCGGGTCCATGCGAGTACCCGAACGGCCCATGGCGCCCGCGAAGTTGCTCGTGAACTCGCTCCTTCGCTGGTCCCACTTGTCGATTGAGTGCTTGTCGAGCGACTCGAGCCATGTGAGTGGTGCTTGGTCCAGACAGAAGGGGAAGTAGAGGCATTTGGTGTCGCTGTTGCCGCCAGCGTTCTCGATGGAGAGGGCGTAGCATCGGAGCCACTGGATAGGATCCTGCTTCGCGTCGTACTTGGTGATCCCCAAAGGCTTGAACTTGTCGGGGAGGAGCAGGTTGCGAAGTCGAGGTGAGAAGGCGGGGAAGCCATCGCCCTCAGCAGCAGTGGTCGACTTCTTCCGCCGCAGCTCCTCGATCTTCGGCGAGCGTCGTACCCGCCGTGTGAGGCGCCGGAGGCGTGGTCGTTCGCGTGGCCTCGGCCGCCGCGACCGCCGCCGCCCCCGGCTCTCTGTTGGCCCCATGGTTGGAGCCGCCGCCGTCGCGCCGCCGCCGTCGGGTCGTTGCCGCCGCCACCGGCCGGAGCGCGGTGGGGAACGACTTCACGGTTGCCTTGGTCTTCTTGCGTGAAGGTCCGCCGGCGTTGGAGCGGCGGCGGTTTGGCTCGACCGGAAGGTCGGCTCGAGTACGGTTGGGGCCGGCGTTGGCGGCGCGACTAGTAGCTTCGTTGTCGCGGGGTTTAGGCGGGAGGAGGTTGGTTGACTCGTTGTCAACCCGCATGAAGTAGGCTTCTTCGCGAGCTTGGCGATGACTTCTCCAGCGCGTATGCCCTGAGCCTGGCGTGCGATCGTTGTGATCGACATGAGGCCTCGCTCGGGGGGTGGTGTGTACTCTGCTCTCGACCGCCTCGAGAGCTTCCGCAAGGTTGCGGATGGGGAGGTTGTCTCTGAGCCGCCGGCGCCGTTCGCTGCGCTTCCTGTTGCGTTCACGTCGTGCGTCCCTGTTGGCGACGGTCTCGTCTGCAGGTGCGTTGGCAGACAACTCGTCTGCGGAGATGTCCTCCAGGTACTTGTCCTCAGCCGTGCCTGAAGGTCCTGGGGTTTCGCCGGCAGCCATGAAGACTTGGCGATCGGGGGTGCCCGGGGCCGGACTCGCAGGGTGCCACCTCGGTTGGTGTATTTGAGTCGGCCGGGTTAGTGGCGTTCCCTCCGGAACGGTAGCGAGTCGATGTAGGCGACGTAGCGTGGGTCTCCCTTTGCCGGGTCGGCGGGCTTGCGGTCCGGCCGATGCAGACGTATCTCCCGCCGGCGTTGATTTTATAACCCGGCCCCCGAGGCCGGCCCCGACAAGGGAAGCTCGGTGGAGTCGTCTTCGGACTCGGGCTCCTCGGGGGTCCGACCCGAAGTCGAACTCGTAGTCCGGGTTCGAGTAGAACTCGGGAGAGGGGGCGGAGTCCGAAGCGCGATCGGGGGACGGCGTCGGAGTCCGAGTTGTACTCGGGTACGGGCTCCTTGCCGGACCGGCGCGGGGGTGGGAGCCCCCGTGCGGGCCCGGCCGGTGATGCGTGGGCCACGCGCGGAGTGCTTGCGTGGTGAGGGGGCCGTCCGCGATGGCCGAGCGGCCCGGCTCGCATGCGATGGCCCATGGCGACGTCGGGTTCGAGTCGGACTCGAGCTCGAAGTCAGCGTGGTGGTTGAAGAGCGAAATTTCGCCGAACTTGCCGGCGAGTTCGCCTGTGACAACTTCAGGAAGCGTCACGAGGCCTGTCCTCGGGTTGGGCTGCACGGTTAGGCGGCGCTGGAAGGAGCCCGCGCCATCAGCAGTGCAGACCTAGGCGCCGAAGACGAAGGTGTCGCCGC
This sequence comes from Cenchrus americanus, assembly GCA_947561735.1. Lineage (NCBI taxonomy): Eukaryota > Viridiplantae > Streptophyta > Magnoliopsida > Poales > Poaceae > Cenchrus > Cenchrus americanus. The sequence continues at coordinate 144,480,178 of OX387240.1, forward strand.
GGTTGAAGGCGACAGTTGGCTTGAAGTGGACGGAAGCCGTCGAGTTCGCCATGTGATCTCGAGTGAGAGCCCCTACCCGGCGCGCCGCCGGTGTCGGTGTTTTAGACCGGCAACCTACCACGGGGAGTACCCGAAGTAGATGATTGTGACTCGCCGAGATCGGTAACTCGAAGGAAGAGACACGTGGCACACAATTTAGACGAGGTTCGGGCCGCGAGGTGCGTAATACCCTACGTCCTGTATGCTGCGTAGCTCCGGATTGATAGGGCACAATTACAAGATGGTGCAATAGTGCGCCGTGGGTTGTAGGGGATTGGATGAGGTGATCCCGAGATCGGTCCCCGCCTCGCCTTATATAGTCGGGAGGCGGGGTTACAAGTCGGAGTAGGGAAAGAGTACTAGTCGAGTACGTCTAGGAGTCCTCTATACGGTGCGGAACACGTACGGTTCCCTAACCGAGTACTACTCCCGTGTAGTCCTTGTGCTCCACGTCTTCGATGCCGTGTAGCGCAAGCCGGGTAGTCCTAGGGACCCACCGAGTAGTCGGTCGCGTACCCACCGAGGTAGTGGGCCCGGGGAGGTCCATACGACTGTTGTCACACCTCCTGTTAAGCTAGGTAAAAAAACGGATAGCCTTCCGCAATTTATACATATTTGTTTACAACAAGATCTGATACTCTGAAATTGTTTAAACATTTCAGGTTTTTGTGGGAAAAAACACGTGGCACCACGTCAGCTTCACCGTGCCTGATGCAACAGCTGTTGTATTGGAGACCAACTGGTTTTCAAATGTTGACCCAACATCCAACGAGATGTCTATGTAAAAACAAACGGAAAAAAACTGTTTTTTTATTTGGTACTGTCTGGTCGCATTCCATGAACGTGATATTTTTTTCTGCAGGCCTTGGGTGGACAATATTGAACTCCCCGGCAGGCAAGTTACAGGGGCGAGACTGCAGCAGATCCTTTTTGGCCGTCCAGGTCTATCAATTTCACAGTTTGGGTTAGCTACCAGTTTGCTTCGTTTCATGGAATGCGACCACGTGATGCAGGCACCGTTGTCTAGGCCGCGCCACTACTTGATGCCTGAATTTGCGGTAATTAGCCGAGTTCTACAATATTTTCTATTACTCTATTGCCTTTGTTATAGTTAGCAGACTGTTGATCAACCTGATTTGTTTGATTGAAAATTTGTTTTGATAAACTTTGCAGACGGTGTTCATTTCAAATCTGTCCACTGAAGAAACCTCCATGCTCTCGTTTTTTACACCCATGGCTCCTTACAACTTGCGCGAATCTAGAATGGTTTGTTGATATAATATTCGTTTAGAGGTTGTCTCTTTTTTGAAAAAAGCCACTGTTGTTACTGTTACCTTCCCTCTTACTAGATATTTCTACTTCATGGTGCGCAGATACTTGCACCCGCGTTTGTGATGGATCGGTGGACTTGCTATGTGTTTGATTTCGAGAAGTTGAGAATTACAGTTATAGATCCATCTACTACCGCCACTAGCATCGACGAGCATGCAGTCCATCAGCGCAATTCTAGCCTACTGCTTGACGAGGTGATCAGGGGCCTGTTTGGATCCTTGGGGTAAATATTTACCCCAAGGAAAATGATTTGCCCCTCCCATTTGCCCCTACTAATATTTGCCCTTTGGGGTGTTTGGATGGAGTGGTAAATATGGATGTGGATGAGAGAGTGAGAGCGGGACCCACCACAAATTTGCTCCAATTTGCTACCTTTTAGGGGTAAATGGAATTAGGGGGGCAAAACATTTGCCCCACCACATTTGCCCCACATGTTTGGCACCTTAGGGGTAAATTAGGGGTAAATTTGCCCCATTTACCCCACCATCCAAACAGGCCCCAGGTGCTTCAAGAGGGCGTCTTCAAACAACGTAATTGGTGAAGCTTCTTGGACCGGTACTATAATGCTACACCACCAAACAGCGTGTTGCCAGAATGACATGTGAGTGTGCCTTTACAACCAAAACAACACTGTGTTATTAGCGATCATTGAGAATAAAATCTTTTTTGTGGGATCCTGTTGTTTGTGGGAATCAACAGGCAAAGAAGCGGCTACCTGGTGTTTGATGCAATGAGGACATTCGACAGTGCAGACGGCTACAGCACGATTGGCCGTTTAATGTTATTAGCGAGGCTGGGGCTGTGGCGGTATCAGTCATCCTGTACTGATCTATGCGGTGGCATGCGGTGCTAGAAAAAAGTGCGCAAAGGTTAGCAGCATGTGACGAATTGCAGCAGCACTTTTCGTCTGGCCACTCCCGCACCCACAAGGGCCAGGACTAGCATCGCCTATGCCCCAAAACGAACTCATCCTACTGCATGAACAGCCGTACCTGTTGATTTGCACCGTGCAGAGCTATCGTGCCGTCGTGCGTCTTGCGCTCATGTGTTTTCAGTGTTGTGGCGCAGAACATCGATAGATGGCATAAAAAAGTCTTTAAACACATGCTAAAGCCTGAAGAACTAGGAATATTGAGCGCACTGCCGATCGGATTGGGTGGAGGGGGGTATGTTGATGCGACCGATGGCAACTATTAATCGGACTTTGATCATGGGCTGTTCAAACGATGATTGTTTGTCTGCTGCAAAAATGAGCACTGTCACCCAAAAAAAGGCGGTTTATACTTTCGAGTAGCAGAAGTATTATGTGAAATGCAAATTTACGGGCGCCGCGTGGGGCATCCTACCGGTCGATTCAGGACGAAATCAGATTAAGATAGTTCTGTGGGCGCGCTGATACATTTCCATTTATAGTTTATACAAGAAATTTTGAGTAAAAAAATCATTTAGAATTTTCAGAGTAATTCTTTTTGAAGAAGTCCAGCACAATTTAAGCACGACAACAAAGCTTTTGGAAAGAAAAATGGGCGCCACACGCCGGACTAGCCGGGGAGGCCGCCGCACCACACAAGGACTGCGACGGGGGGAGCCCGCCCATCGGGCGCTGCGTGCTTACGAAAGTAGATGATAAGGTTTCACGAGGGGGAAGGAAAAGACTTTTGATGATTACCATTGGCCCGCGCGCATGGGGGGCCTGTGGAATATTTAGGGTCGGGTAGAGACTGACAGGTTGGTGATAAACTCAACATTGTGGTACTATTATTTTTCTGAAGTAAACATTGCACATTGCGGTACAATTGTGAAAAATTAATTACATCGGACTACGAGAAGTCTTCAAGCAAATAATGAATGCAGATTCGGTTTTCCCTCGGGTCCTTATTGTGCCGCGTTGAATGCACAGAAGCCAATCCGTCTGCTGGGGCCGTAAAAAACCAGCTCCCAACAAAAAGGGAACTACATCCAAGCCATGGCACCCACCTCCACAGTGCCCACCCCCCTGCAATCTAGCCACCTACCCCCAACCGCGACCCCGCAGAAGAAGCTCTGAGTCGCCCCCCCACACCACTCTACACCTTCGAAGTAGCGTCTGCAGTGTATTCCTGTATGGGTGAACAGGAGGCCAGCCGAAAGCGGTCAGCTAACGCTAAGCGGCAGGCCCGTGATGGTCTGGGAAGGTTCTGCTCACTTGACGATGAAGGTCGTGATGGGGATCCAAGGAAACAGGAGAAAGATGAGCATGATGGATTCTCGACGCAGAAGAACGAGAACCCAACTGCTAGATCTGTGGAGCCCTTGAGGAAGGTGCCGTGCAAGCTCGCCGGAACTGGGCGCCAAAATGCAAGCCCTGCAAGCTCCAACAAGGAAGGAATTAGCAGAGGGGAGGGGAAAGTTGGACAAATGAATAGTGCTAAGCGGGTGCAGGATTCAGAGGTACGCTTCGCCGACGAAAAAACCGGATGGCTAATGTTTCTCTTTTGGTTAGATTCCCATTGCTTCATTTTCAGTGCAGATTCTGCTGCTTAGGTTAGCTATGACCTTTTCTTTATAACGTTGAGCATCGTTTTTTGTCTGATGATGGTGAGCTGTTGGCTGACGTATCAGTTATTAAACAAAAGTTTGCTGCACTTGAGTTTTGTAGGTCAACTCACCCTGTGGTTTCACCACAAAAAGGAGGTGCTGCGACAGGGGGGGTGGTGGGGAGGGGGGTAATAGAAGCAAATGCAAGTCCGGCAAGGTTGGGAACAAGAAAGTAGTCATTAACCTGGTTTCATCTAGCAGTGAAGATTCAGGGGGAGTAGCACCAGATGCGAGCCGGGCGAAAGGAAAACGTGTCAAAAAAGACGTGGCTGCAGATGACAACACCCTGAAGAAAGTGCGTGGAAAAGAGGTGAACCAGTATCCTCTTAACAAATAATTCGTTAAAATCAAGTTTACATTGATTTTCGTATGAACAAAAATGTGAGGATGAGTAGTGTGTTGCATTGAACCAAAAAGCTAATATAAGACATGTCCCGATACAAAGCGGTATATTCGTTTGCAAGGTGATTTGCCTATTTTTTTATTGCTGACTTTGTGGTCATAGGTTGGGTACAACTTGCATTAGTTTACAGTGAAATGTTATTCTATCTTTGTAATTGTGGTTCGAGTTTCTCATATGCAGCCTAGTGATAAAAAGTGAAAACAGGGGAAGCGAACAACCATTACCATTGACAAAAGTGCTTTTGTAATGTTGCTTGTAGGTACCACCAAAAAACACTTTGGAGGTATCTTTTGCCTTGCGAGCGTTGAAAGATGACATCAAAAAAATGGAGTTGCAGCTCAAGAACGCAAAAGGAGAAGAAGAAAAAACTACAGTATGCCCTGGGTTCTACCTCAAAGAAAACATGAAAACAGTAGATGCGGGTCAGCAGCAGATGACGAATGCTATGGGAGCGGGGCAAGAAAAATAAAAATGTCAGAGTACTGTTTGAGCAGTTTGTATAAAACCGTTGTGACCACAGTTGGTACGCTGGTCATTAATAATGGGAAACTATGTGTTGGTTAACTAAATTGGTGCTAGCTCAGTATTCTCCAGTTCTTCAAAGTCCTATTTCGCTATTTTGAACTGTCTTCTACAGGTCCTGACAAACGGTCATTGTACTATTTATCCTATGCATTAGAATAGCTGGGATGATGCCCCCCCAAAATCATTGACATTTGGGGCCTCTGAACAGATGAGCTACATACAGTGTGCCTCTGAATACGGTGTGGATGTGGGCTTACATACCGTATGGATGTGGGCTTATATGATGCATTTGGGGTATTTGGGCCAAAAATGGTCCAAATAAGGAGGCAAAAAACAAGCCCAGTATAGTGTTCTTCTTCGACATTCGTCGGTCTGGGGTAGAGGGAGTCCACATGACTGTTGGAGGCAAAGATAGTGCTCCAGCAGCTAAAACCAAGCTTATTTATCTACTCTGTTGATGAGCTAGAGAAGATAAATAAGAAAATAAAGCGCACCAGCAGGTGGAGTGGTCCAGGCAGCTCGTGTAATAAAAAATAGCGTTTCGTAGAACCTACCAGGAAAAAACCGCATCAAAGGTAATCACCAGAAGATTGGGTTCTCCGAAACCAAACTGGTGTGTGAGTTTGTTCTGTGTGAATTCATGAGCTGGGATTATTTTTTCGCAAACCTGGTTCCCTCTCCGCCACTGAACGAAAGGAAATGAAGGTATGTTGTGGCTTATGATGGCAATCTAAAGTACTTGTGAATAACCGAATTATCAACATGTCAATCCTATAAAAGAATCGAATCCCTGCTTATGGACATGCCGCTTGAAAGAGTTATCTGTATCTGGAGATAGCTTCCGAGGAGGGATGCCTGCATCAAAAAAAACGAGTGAGGTGAAAATAAACAGGAAAAAAGGTGCAACAGATATAAATAAAACCGAGCAATCGCGGCAAGAAGGATTGTGACTTTGAGTCTTTGGCTAACAAATTCCATGAATACTAATTGAGCAACACGCATGGACAAAACACAAAGAAAACAGAAATACCCCCAGTGAGATCAGTGCAAAAACTAACAAATTTTTTGCCTTTGAATCTTTGCCTAGCAAATTGAAGAAGTAGATTGTTGCAAAAACAAATAATAACATAATAATGGTCTCCGACCTGTGATCCGCCGATCTGATTCGTTGGGCAGGGCGCTGTGTTCTTCTTTGGGGCTGCAAATGCAAGCAGATTAGACCCCAGCCACATAAATTCGACAAAAAAAGGGAAGGGGGAACAAAAAAGAATCTCGCATACGGAGTGGGAGCTACACACCTGTAAGCACGAACAAGAACACCATGGACCGTCGGTCTACTGCTGCATGGAAGATGGGGAGACAGGTCAGGGAAGGGATAGCGAAAAAAGATGGCCGCCAACCGCCTTGTCCGAGCAGGAGCCGCGAAGGCGACGACGGATCTCCAAAACGCGCCTCCGCCGTGCTGGGTTGGCGACGGGGGATCTCCCCACCGAGCCAAACCATGGGGGCCTCCAGAGTAGTCCTAGCGTCCTGCAGGATACGACCGGAGCCTCCAGGATAATCACCAGCAGCAGATCCACCGGCGGGCGGCGCGGAGTATCAGTGAAGCACTGCTCGGGAAAGGCGGCTTCGGCACCGTGTACCTCGGATGCCTGTCGACGGGCATGGAGGTGGCCGTGAAGCTGAAGCGAGTGATGGCAAGCGTTGGCCGATCCAGCCGAGGGGAGCAAGAGTTGGTGGCGGAGGTGAACTCGATAAGCAAGCTCTCGCACCGCAACCTCGTGAAGCTGGTCGGGTGGTGCCACGAGCGGGGCGAGTTGATGCTGCATCGGGAGGGGGGAGCCATGGTGGATCTAAGCTGGAAGGGAAGCACTGTGGTGGCTGTAGGGAGGATGGTGCGGCGGGGAGTGAGAGGCAGCGGTGAGCTGACGCCGTTGACGGAGAGGTTGCTGCCGTTAAGTGTTCAGTGGGATTCCGCAAATGGCTGGATGGGGATCGGACGGTTGAAAACAGGTAGGGTAGCTATCACTGGTGGTGGGTATCTAGCACCGGTTGTATCTAGTTATTTCTAATATTTATATATATATATATATATATATATATATATATATATATATATATATATATATATATATATATATATATATATATATATATATATATATATAGACACACACACACACATGCCCTTAGAATAAATCGATTGCTCTTGGTCAGAAATTGTGCTATTTTTAGATATCCATATGCTGATAGACATATATATGCTATTTTCAGATATCCATATGCTTAAATTATGCTATTTACAGATATCCATATGCTCAAATTATGCTATTTACAGATATCCATATGTTATGCTTATATGAATTCAAATTGGCATATCTTAAAAATTCTTAAGTTGAACTACTCAGTGACTATAAATGGCATATCTTTAAATCTTTTTAGTTGAACTACTCAGTGACTATATATGGCATATATTTTAATTTGGACTGGATTCTTTAAATCTTTTTTAGTTGGAGTACTCACTGTCTATATATGTGTTGTTAAATCTTCACACTTAAACTGGCATAACTGAATGCACTTAATTTTGGTCAGCACTAGGTGCAAATGAATTATGATTCACTTAATTTTCAGGCCACCGCACGCGGGGGGCTCTCCACCAAGGCCGCAGAGCGCGCTCTGAGATTCGGCGAGCGCCACAAGAAGAAGGTCTGCATGAAAACCCGGTACCTAGTGAGTGCTTCTAGTAGCGCTGGCACTGCTGGGTCTACAACTGAAGAATCAAGCGGGGAAACTTATGTGAGCCCTGTGCAGCAGCTGAAAGGGAAGGAGAAGAAGGTGAGTTTACTTCTGTTGATGGTGTTGAGATAATCTAATTTGAGATCATTTAGGCCTTAACAGTGCTCATTTTCATAACAGCTGGACTTCTGGGAGTTACAGAAGGAGCTGGGGACTTCACAGGAGAACGTGATGCTTTGGAGGTTCGGTCGAACGGGGAGAAGAATAGGTACACCGGACTCAAGGCTGCTCTCAAAGCCGTCGCTAACAAGGAGAAGAAGAAGACGAAGTGCATTCCAGAAGAGTGATGGTTAAATGTCAAAGCTGCTGTTGTCTGCAATCTTTTGAAAGTTTGGCTAATCTATATGGCCATGTGATGAAACTAGTAGAACTGCATGCATGTCAAGAATGAACCTATATGGTTGCGTGCTTTTGCTTTTGTGAGTGATGGAAGACATTAACTTAGTTGTGTCGTAGTAGGCTGGAAGGCAAGAAGATTTTGTGCCTTGCTTGCTTTAGCTTGTAAATACATATGGTTACTGCAATGTGCCTAGTTAGTAGTGCCTTATGTGGCAACAAGACAAGTAACTTTCATCTGCTGGCATGTACATGCCCTATAAATATTTGGTAATGGCACGTTAAAGTATCATTTGTGGTAGTCAATATGGTATACTTTTTTATTGAGATAACAGTAATCACCAATCTATATTATTGTAACATGTTATCTTCATGTGGAGACATATATGGTTTGGAAAAACATATATTCAAACTAGTAATCTTCATCTTCGTCATCTGGAGACATGTCATCGTTGTTATCATTGGCATCGTCACTACAGTATTGTAAAAGACTTGTCTCCTCCTCCTCCTCCTCCTCGCTATCGACATCAATAATTGCGGCTTCCTTCTTGTTTCTTATTAATTCTTGCAAATTGCCTTCAATTATAGTGGCTTCCCCACCTTGAATATTTGGTAATGGCGCGTCGTCGCCACCTTCTTGCAAAGCACATGCTCGGTATCGAATGGTAATCGTCCTAATGCACATCATGGCTGCCCTCATCTTTTTCTGCCACATCATAAATGTTTCTATGTTCAAACTTCTGCACAACTCGCCAATCTTTACCTAAAGATGTGTCTTGAATGTAAAATATTTTTTTCGCTTGAGAAGATAGGATGAAAGGATCTGTCTTGTACCATAATGACTGCACATTGATGGATTTGAAATGTCTGTCATCTTGAAGGCCTTTCCCCTTGCCTTCTTGGTTGTACCAATTGCATCGAAATATAACCACAGTTCGACAAACTTGAAGATTCGAGTTATACAACAACTCAATCACCTCTTGAAGTTCTCCATAAAAATCTATAATGTTGTTATTATGTTCACCTGGAGTCATGAAACCACTATTTTGTGTCTGCAGGAATTTTTCGCGATCCGCTGTGCTATACCGAACACCATTAATCTTGCAATCTGCAGAAAACTTAACTCGTAGACATGGTCCACAAGACAGTGCCCACAATCCTTCGCTAACCGACCCTGGATTCTCCTTGCGTTGGTGCTCAATGTATTGCAACAAAAATAATCAATAGCAAAAATACGTATCCACTTAATATCTAAATAGTTGTAGTTACTAACGTAGTTTGAACCACTTGGCAAATCCTTGTTCAACCATTTTGTCAACATTATTTTGTTGTGCACCTTGCTGCAACAGCTCGTCTCTGTACAACCTGCAAAGACAAGTTTATTTAAATTAAATTTTTAAAAATTAAGTAACAAATCAGCAAGTCTTAAAAATTATTACTCCTTATATTCATCGACTTCTTCACAATTATGTAGCACATACCAAACTAACTTATCCATTAGATCATCTTCAATGTACTGGACCCTATTGCCTCCAACAAGAGTAACACCATGCTGAAAAACAGAGATGTCATCAGGCAATGGTACCTCTCCACCACTATCATCCTCCGAGTTGAATCTAGTGTCCATATCCTCCATGTACCTAGAACAAAATGTCAAGGTGTCACTTGCCACATATGCCTCAATAATTGATCCTTCTGGCTTTGCCCTGTTCCTTACAAAATTCTTCAAAGTGCCCAGGCGTCTTTCTATTGGGTACATCCAGCCGTATTGAACAGGACCTCTTAGCAATGCCTCGTCAGGTAGATGGACACACAAGTGAACCATGACATCAAAGAAGGCAGGGGGAAAGATTTTCTCAAGCTTGCCTAAGATCAATGGAATCTGTTCTTTCAGCTGTTTGACAACATCAATCCTTATATTTCTACTGCATAGCTCCCTAAAAAAGGTCCCGAGCTCAGCTATTGCTTCATACACATCCTTTGGCACCAATCCTCTTAGTCCAGCAGGAATGATTCTTTGAAGGAGTATGTGGCAAGAATGTGTCTTGAGCTTTCCAACCACCCTCGCACCATCTTCACTTATGTACCTTGCTAGGTTAGCAGCATATCCATCAGGAAACTTGATACCTTTGAGAAACTTACAAAACTCGACCCTTTGCTGCTTCCCCAACACATAAGGAGCGGGTGGAGCACTGACTGAGTTGTTCCCTTTCTCCTGTAAGTGCAAATGGTGTCTGATGCCCATATCATACAAATCTAGCCTATCATCATGTGTGTCCTTGGTCTTGCCAGGCACAATGAGTAATGTGCATAGAATGTTTTCACACACGTTTTTCTCTATGTGCATGACATCAAGATTATGTGGAAGCTTCAAATGTATCCAGTAAGGCAACCTCCACAACACAGATTTGCGGCTATAAATCTTTGGACCCACATCACGCTTCCTTTTTCTTCCAGTGTTTTGAGTTTCATTCACTGCCTTCCCTGGCCTGACATCTCTCACCTTATCTAGCTCGTCTTGGACCTCACCCAAAGTGAACTTTTCTGGTGCATCTCGGTTTTCACGCTTACCATCGAAAGCCAAGCTTCTCCGCCATGCATGTGACTTTGGAAGGTATCGACGATGTCCAATGTAACATATCTTATTCCTTATTGACCGAGACAGGGGATCCTTGTCGCAGTAAATACATGCATAATACCCTTTTGTTGTTCGGCCGGACGGCGTGCTCAATGCGGGGTAATCATGTATACACCATAGCACAAAGACGAAGGTCAAACTTCCTACCTGTACATGCATCATAGGTACTTATACCCTTCCATAGCTCTAGCAGTTCTTCAATTAAGGGCTCAAGGAACACATCAAAATCCTTTCCTGGAGATTTTGGCCCTAGGATGAGTAAATACATAAAGCAATTTGCAGGATTAACACATTCCTAGGGTGGGAGATTCAGTGGAGTCAGAAGCACTGGCCACATCTTGTCTTGGGTACTCATGTTGCCAAATGGATTGAACCCATCCGTAGCTAAGGAAAGCCTCAAGTTCCTTGGATCGGATGCAAAGGCTTTTTCCTTCTTGTCAAAGTACTTCCATGCTTCCCCATCAGTTGGATGGCTCATTACATTCTCCATCGGCGTCCTTACTTTCATGTGCCATCGAGTTTCCTCGAAGTACACTTTGAAGCATATATTCTCTTCAACCTTGGCAACAAAGTGGAAAATGCCTCGGCACCTTATGTGGAACCTGCTTGGTCCTTGTTTCATCTTTCCATCTAGACTCCTTGCATACGGGCACACATTCAACTTCGCATACTTGGTTGTTTTTGAATCCCGAAACAACACACAATTATTCTTGCACACATGTATGTTTTCGTATTCAAGGCCCAACTCTCGAAGGTATTTCTTCGCCTCATCATAAGAATTTGGCAACTCACTCTTAGGGTATCCCGATGAGATCAAGTTCATCATCGTTGATAATCCTGCATTGCTGATTCGATAACGAGACTTGATATACAACATCCTCACCATAAAAGAGAATTTGGAATGCCTAGATCCCGGGCTAAGTGCCTTCTTCGAATCCTCAAGTACTTTTTGCAAACCTTGGTTGTTCTCCATCAGCCTCTACTTGAGCATACAGATCTCCAATCATCTCTGGTACTCCAAGATCCTCATCAAGATGACCATCATCGTCCACATCCACATGTATCCCATAGTCATGATCACCTTCCACATCCTGCTGCTCTGTATTCTGAACTTCAGCACTATCTGCAGGCTCCCCATGATGAATCCACCTGGTATATGTAGCTGACATTCCAAAGATGTGTATGTGGTTTTCAACATCATGTTGGGGTCGCACCCTTTGATTCAGACAATTGCGGCAAGGACAATGTATCTCGATGTCTTGTCCATATCTTGCTCTAACAAATTCCATAAACTCTTCAACTCCTTTCAAATATGTAGGTGTGAATTGTTTCCCAAATATCCAGCTTCTATCCATCTATTTTGACAAACACAAAAAAAAATCAAAACACCCAAACTGAGATATATTAAGCTGAAAACAATAAAAATTTTTGGATATTTGAACAATTAATTGATAATCAGATGCTAATAGGCTCTACAAAATCCAAACCATTTATCCATATATGAACAAAACCTTCAAAATAAACTCATATGCATATCTGACCAAATACTTTAAACAAATACTTCTAAAAACCTTGGAGGCGCTGCTCTTCTCGACTGCAGGCTGACGCCTCCTCGACTGCAGGTGCTGCTCTGCCTCTTACAACGCCGCAGCAAGCATCTTCGATGCCACGCAATGCCCTCGACCTCGATCACCTGCAGGCGCCGCCGCCCCACAACGTGTGCAAAACCTATCTACGTCGTCACGAGGACCAACGCTTCGATAGGCCTCGTCACGTACTCCTGGATACATTGCACAATCGGCCTCAGCACGTTAGGCCCAGAACATCACAATCGATCTAGTAGAAGGCCCACGACTTATTACAACAACGTATTAAAGGTTCAAATAACAACTATACTTAAGACCTACACGAAAGCTCACGCAGTGTAGTGGTAAAGCTCTAACTTGCATACCCCTTGGTTCAGGGATTGAAGCTCCGCAGGAGCAATTTTTTTGGCCTAATACTTGTTGCCCAGTTCCAAACAAACAGGGACTGAAGCGGCCCATTAGTTATGGCCCAGTACCAAAATACCAGGGAAAGGAGCGGCCCATTTCGACAACTAATCCCACGCCGTCAATTCCACCACCAATTTGTGACGAATTTGTTTCATCATTAAGTGTGTCAAACAATACCAATATATGTTGACGATAACAAAACTAATTTGTGACGATCAACTTTCGTCATTCCACTAAGGTATACCCAAAACAAGTTTTATGACGATCTCCTTTTACTATTCTATGATGCTATTTTTATTTTCGTCATAAATTTCCGGGCCAAATCTTCGTCACTTGGCACCTATGACAAAAATGGAGATTTCGTCACAGACGACATACCATTCTGTGATGAAAGTGAGTGGCGTCACGAGCAAATCGTCACAGATTGCAAAATTTCTAGTAGTATTAGTAGGTAGATTGGGTTTGATGGGTTCTCACACTAATTCGGCCAATAAAATTGCCACTACGGGTGGAAAATCTCTTCTAGTACGTTAATCCGTGGAGTACTTTTGGGACTGGGTAGTAAAACATTTCTGACACACCTTATCACCAAAAGTTTGGAGCATATGGATTGGATGGCCTGACATAAGGTGGTTCTAGATATCTCGGGTAGAGTTGTAGCGATCAACTCACCTACCATCAGACACACCACCCTGTACCTACCTTTTAAGGATGGTGCAGACCCTTGTGCCTATGTGACAATTACTTCTCACCTTGAAGAAATTCCAGTGGTTTGTGAGTATCCTGATGTCTTTCCTGATGAATTACCTGGCATGCCACCAGACCGGGATGTCGAGCCTGTGATTGAACTCCAACCAGGTACTGCACCCATTTCCAAACGACCTTACTATATGCCACCCAAAGAGCTAGCTAAGCTGAAAAATCAACACCATGAATTGTTAGATAAGGGCTACATTCGCTCAAGTTCTTCTCCTTGGGGTTGCCCCACACTCTTTGTCAAGAAGAAACATGGTAGTTTGAGGTTATGTGTTGACTACAAACCTCTCAATGCGGTGACCATCAAACACAAATATCCTCTTCCCCGCATTGATGTTCTTTTTGATCAATTGGCTGGAGCCAAGGTTTTCTCCAAGATCAATCTTCGATCTGGTTATCATCAAATCAAAATTCGACCTTAGCTTATGACATCCCAAAACTGCTTCTCCACCTGATATGGTCTCTACGAGTATCTGGTGATGTCTTTTGGTCTTACAAACGCCCCAGCCTATTTCATGTATGTCATGAACTCCATATTCATGACGGAGCTTGACAAATTCGTAGTGGTATTCATCGATGATATTATGATCTATTCTAAAAATGAGAGGGAACATGTCGAACGTCTTCGAATTGTTTTACAACGTTTGAGAGATCACAAGCTCTATGCTAAGTTCTCCAAATGTGAATTCTGGTTGGATAGTGTGTAATTCTTGGGGCACACTATTTCCAAAGATGGCATATTCGTAGATCCTAGCAAGGTACAAGAGGTGATGGATTGGAAACCACCAAAGTCCGTACACCAAATTCGCAGTTTTCTGGGTCTGGCGGGTTATTATTGCTAATTCATTCCGGCCTCTCCAGGGTCGCCAAACCTATGACTGAACTGCTCAAGAAAGGGGTAAAATTCATGTGGAGTGAAGCATGTGAGAAAGCTTTCCACACGTTGAGACAACACTTAACTTCAACTCCATTGCTATTACAACAGGATAATTCGAAACCTTTTGAAGTTTTCTGTGATACGTCAGGCACTGGTCTCGATTGTGTTCTTAGGCAAGGGGGTTGAGTCATTGCCTATGCCTCACGGACCTCGACCCCATGAGATAAATTATCCCACTCATGATCTAGTGCTAGAAGCGGTTGTTCATGCTCTCAAGATCTGGAGACACTATCTAATGGGCAATCGTTGCAGTATCTTCACCGATCACAAGGGTCTCAAATATATCTTCACCCAATCAGACCTAAATATGAGGCAAAAAAGATGGCTTGAGTTGATTATAAATAATGATCTAGAAGTGCACTATCACCCCAGAAAAGCCAATGTTGTTGCGGATGCTCTTAGCCGCAAAGTTCACTGCAACCATCTAGCGGTGGAGCCGTATAGTGACACTTTATGTGAAGACATGAGAAAGCTTCATTTGGAAGTGGTAGAACAACGAAATATCTATGCCATAGCTGCAGAATCTAATCTTTATGATAGAATTGTCACTGCTCAATGCAATGATGAGGGCATAAACTTGTTTCCAGAGGGATTCAAAGGATGTGGTATTGTTTGGGACACGCCTTGTGATTCCTGCTGACCTAGACCTTAAGAAGGACATTTTTATGAGGCTCATCTCACCAAATTCTCTATTCATCCTGGAAGCACCAAGATGTATGTGCTTCCAATATGAAAGTCGACATAGCAAAGTATGTGTCAGAGTGTGATACTTGCCATAGGATGAAAGCAAGCCATTTGAAATCGGCAGGTGTGCTCCAACCCATGTCGATACCTATGTGGAAATGGGATGACATAAGTATGGACTTTATTGTGGGTTTACCCCTGACTGCTAGAAAGAAGGATTTTATCTGGGTTATTGTGGACAAACTCACCAAACCTGCTCACTTCATCGCAGTTCACACAACTTATTCTGTGCAAGACTATGCAGAGATTTATATGGACCAAATAGTTCGCTTGCATGGAATTCCAAATACCATAATTTCGGATCGAGGAACTCAAATTTTAGCTCGTTTCTGTGAGCAATTGCATGAATGTTTAGGAACCAAATTGATTCGTAGTTCCAGACATCATTCGTAGACCGATGGTCAGACGGAAAGGGTAAATCAAATTGTGGAAGACATGCTACGACCAAGCATCATGCATTTTGATAAGAGTTGGGACAAATGTTTGTCCTTGGCTGAATTCTCTTACAACAATAGTTACCAGGCTAGTTTGAAGCCGGAGAAAGGACACTCTTTGGTTTGGACTTAGTCAAGGACGCTGAAGAGAAGGTGCAAGTAATACGGGAGAATTTGAAGTTAGTTCAAATGAGGCAAAAGAGCTATGACGATAGAGGAACAACACCCCGCCAATATGGAGTTGATGATTATGTCTACATAAAGGTTTCACCAATGAAAGGTGTGCAACGGTTTGGTGTTAAGGGAAAGTTAGCTCCACGCTATATCAGACCTTATGAAATCATTGAAGTATGTGTGCTACTGGCTTATCGCATCTGACTTCCGGAGTGGTTCTCCGCAGTCCACAATGTGTTTCATGTGACCCAATTGAAGAAAGGAGTGTCTGACCGAGGTAATCATGGAAGCAATTGCTTGGATTGAACCCGATTTCTCGCTCATCGAGCATCCTATGAAGGTGTTAGACCAAAAGGAGAGGAAGACTTGAAGGCACACTGTAAAGATGTACAAGATACAATGGAGTCATCATACGGAAGAAAAAGCAACTTGGGAGATGGAAAATTTTCTCAACACCAAGTACCCGAGCTTTCTACAATCTCAAAACTGTAAGTTTTTGCCACCTCATTCTTTAGAATCGAATCTCGGGACAAGATTCCACTTAAGGGGGGTAGGCTGTGATGCCCCACAGCCCGAGGTTTTTAATTAACACTAATGACTGGTCAAACCTATCGACTTTGGTCAAATCATGGTCAATCTGGGTCATCACCTCGAAAACCTAGCCAACACTCACCCATGAGCACCTTAAACAAGTCAACATTATCTACCTTTGTCAAAACCCTAGTCAAAGTGGTCAAACCTCTTGATGTCAACACCTTGTCTTAGAACTCTGGCCACGTTCTCAATTTTTTGTCTAAACACTCAAAATTCTACCAATATAAATGTTGTGCAGAATTTAGTGGGACACATTTCATATTTAGGATGGCATTTCAATTTTTGAGAGGAAAACCTCCAAAAACTCGGTCAACGTAGAGTTTCGCCTTTTGACCACGCCAAGAAAATACCTTTGGATACGTTGCTAGATATGTCATTTGAAGGCTCTGGACAAAAATATGCACAAAGTTATTGAACAGATCTTTTTATATGATTTAACATTGATGCTATTTCTGCCTTAATGATTTTTGTAGCAAAATGTAAAAAGATTTTTGTGCTCAACTTGTGGCTATGCTCATGTTATGCCTAGATTCAACTTTCCTGTATTTACCATGATTTTATCTCTTTCAGAAATAATTAGTCTTGTTTTATGCTTAGATTTACATTTAAATGCCTAGTTCAAATTTTAAATTTGATCTTTTGAGACATGGGTACCCCTGGGTCCCACCGACCAGGCTCACGGCCATCCCCGACAAGTGGGTCCGGCCTACCAGAAGACCCGCCGACCTGTCAGTGGGCCCTACCGACCTAGTTGGCGGCCCACACGACCTCCTGAAGACCTTCCAGAAGATTCCCCAGACGACCTTGTCCAGACGAGAAGACAGCTTGGCACGCAAGACATGGCAGTCCAGACAGATTAAGGCAGCTCGGATAAGCCTTCCATGATGTAAACAGACTAGAGATAGGTTTCCCTGTTGTAACCTACCTGGACTCTGGTCCACCGACCTTGTCCGTCGCCCAATACAAGGTGGGCAAGGGCGTCCCCTAGGGACATCCACAGACCACCTCCACATCGGCACATGTATCCCACAGACCACCGGAGATCGAAGCAATACAAACGAATAACTAGACGTAGGGTTTTACTCTCCGGAGGCCTGAACCAGTATAAAATCGCCTTGTCCTTGTGTCTCGTCGTAATTTCTATGTGCTACACAAGCATAACCATCGCGTTCTTAGCTTTCGATCTCACCGCCGAACAACTAAACCACAGGGATTAACACCCCCGTGGGCTGTCCAGATCTCACCATCTGACAGATCTTAATGTGCTTATTGATTTCCTAGATTTGTTTTTGGTCAGATATGTTGTAGGAATGAGTTGGGCTGTAGAAGTACTTTATTTATTTATTTATTTATTTATTTATTTATTTATTTATTTATTTATTTATTTATTTATTTATTTATTTATTTATTTATTTATTTATTTATTTATTTATTTATTTATTTATTTATTTATTTATTTATTTATTTATGCATTTCTCATAATTCTAGTAGCTAGGAAATGTCATTTTTGATATATAGGTTTTATGTCTCTTTTAAAGTTAAATCTTGGACCAGTAGTTAGTTTGGGTCATTAGGACCAGCAATGCACCCTTTTCTCTGTTTTTATAATTTATTTTGTAATTAAAGGTTTGTCTGTATAAGCTTCCTATTAAATTTAATTAGGAAAAATCATCCTTGCCCCCTTAATGACCTTGTTAAAATGTTGTTTACCTTAATTAGGGGCCATAAATCCACCCTTGATGTTTTGTGTATTTAAATAGTTTTATTTGCTTAAATGTCTAGACAATCACTATTAAAAATATTAAAATAATAAACCTCCACATATAATGACCTTAATGAAAAGAAATATTAATTAAATGTTTGTCAAGGTGAATATGGCCAACAAGAGTTGAATGTGATGGTTAAACTCTCACTCCACTCAATAACCCTACATTGCATTCCATGTAGAACTTCCTGACGGTAACTACGCGCTCGTGCCGGAAGCCGAGGAAAGAGGAGCTGACATGGAGCTGCAGTATGTGGAAGTGAGCGAGGACACCGAGGGCCCCCAGGCTAACTGTGATGACGAAGACAAGCCCTAGTGCATTAAACTAAATGTTTTTGGAAAGTTACATAACTATTTATGAATAATTGTGCATTTACGTTCAGGAGTTGAAATGGAACCCTAGATGCATGATCCCTAGGTACCTATGTCTTTTACTAGTACGCTAGGTCGATAGCTGCTATGCTTTAGGACCGTTACAAGTCAAGTGATACTTGTCACTCGCGAGAATAGGTTCTTATGTTGGAATCATAAGACTTTTATAAATGGAATTGCTCATGTGGTAAGAGCATGGGTTGTGGGCTTCGGTCCGATGGTTTCGTGGATTAAGTGTTCGAAAGTACTAAGCACTTGTCGGGAATGGGACCCGTAAGCCTAGTACCTTAATGAGGCGGTAAGGGATTTTATCGTTCACTAATCTTGGGATGTGTCTAACGGCTAGCTACCGGTGGTGCATGTGTGATCCTGGGGGCCTTGCGGGGTATGTCAGATAGCTGGTACCAAAGATTGTGGCCTTCTATCCCGAACCTAGGACTTTTGGGAACCGCCTGGTGGTTGTCCATCTAAGGGCACCCTACCGTGTGTTTAGGTCTACCTTGCAAGGTTTAAATCAACTGGTTGTCGGTCTCTCACTGTTATCTGAGACTACTTATCGAACTGGCCATGATATCCCTAATGGTGGAACTTTGTGGATATTTATGCTTGATTAATTTTATTGCACAACTTATGCTTGCAACAGTATACTCATTTAGAAAAGAGTAATCAACTAGAATCTATGCTAAAATCTTGAAAGTAAGGACATGCTCTTTGTTGCTTTTCAGCAAAAGAACCCCACTGGCCAAAAAGTCATTCATGTCTAGAGTTGGTGATGTAGGTGTCACTGACAGGTAAGTCTTGCTGAGTATTAGTATACTCAGCCTTGCTGTAATTTGTTGATTCCAGGTAATGCTTTTGGTGATGTGTGTCCTGGAGAGATCCCGCCTGGCTGGGAGCTAGAGTGGGTGGAATACGATGAATGAAGGCATCATGGCAGGCCTCCTGTGATGCTCCTCATGTCGTTTAGTTTAATTCTGATGTTTTCAAAACTCTGAACTTTTTTATCATGTCAAGTACTTCGGTTTGTAATAATTAAACCCTTCGCGGTAGATTTGGATTTTAACCATTTGTTGTACTCTGGACTCGCCTTCGCGCGAGTTTTAATGCATATTTGTCGATCCTTGTTGCTATGTAAGTGATTTCATCGGGTGTGAACACGACAACTAACGATAGGATGATACTTTATTATTGCTCACTGACCAAAGTGGATTGGTTTAGGCGATAGTACGGTATTTTCCTGAGCGGGTTGTCACAGCGTAGCTATGGAAATCCATTGCTGGGCCGAGTATATCAGGGTTGGGGCCCTAATTTTCAAATTTGAATTCCAACAAACAAAAACAATGCAACGACATGAATGCAACAATAGTCCTTATGAGCATAAGTAAAGGTCTCTAGCAAATTTTATTAAAAGCCAAATTTGAAAATTGGGGTGTTACAAATCCTACCCCCTTAAGATGAATCTCGTCCTCGAGATTCGCATATACTAAGAAAGATTTTGAGAATGGCGAGACTCTAGAGTTAGACAAAATTGAGGTGGAGATAGTGTTGATAAAGAACATACCAAGCACGGTCTTTGCATTTATGTGGTTCAATCTACCATTGCTTTGTGAGGTATGGTTCCATTCCTCATATGCTGACTCTGCACTAGAGTGTTCTGAGCACTTCTTTGGGGGCAATTGTTGGCAAAGTGACCAGCCTCTCCACACTTAAAGCAAGTATTACCAACAGGTGTGTTGGGCGCACTAGGTCTCACTAGGGTTCCCGTTGGGGTGTTCTGACTAGGCTTCTAATCATTGGAGTGTGGGGTCTGTGGAGTGGATTACGTTAACTATTGAATGGGGTGCTTGAATGGTTGATTGTTACACTGCAACTGATTTTGCCCAAAATTACCACTCGGACCTTGCGAGTGAAGTGGTGTCCCCTGTACTGGATTAAAGCGAGGATGAGAGACGCTACTTGGCTGTCCAGAGGTGGTGGCCTTCCTCTTCTGCTCTCCTAGCTCCTTATGCTTGTACTCCAGTTTGATAGCATTGTATACCAGCTGCTGGAACGTGGGAAAGGTGTGAGACATCATCTTATACTACAGTGGTCCAGCTAACCCCTCCAAGAATAGCTCCCCCTTCTTCCCATCATCAGTGAAATCCTCATGTGCATATCGAGACAACTCAATGAACTTGTCTCTGAACTCAGCCACTAACAACCCTTCCTGCTTGAGAGAAAGGAACTCCTCCTTCTTTATCTTCATGAGACCAGTGGGTATGTGGTGGCTCCTGAAGTTGGTGGTAAACTCATCCCAAGTGATAGTATTAGGGGCGGCATGAGCGGCATAAGCATCCCACCATGTGGAAGTTGACCCCTGAAGTCGTCCTGCAGCATATTGGACCTTCTCTTTGTCATTGCACTTCACGGTGGTGAGCATCTTTAGGACCGTCTTCAGCCAATCCTCAGCCTCTACTGCATCAGCTGCATGGGTGAACACTAGAGGATGGTGGCTCATGAACTCCCGGTGATTGTTGTGTGGCGCCACGTTGCTGTAGAGGTGGATTATTAACTTGGGCTTGCAGGTTCACCACAGTGTTGGACAGGTTCTGGAGAAGTTGGGCCTGAGCCTAGATGAACTACTGCATAGCTGGATCCAGTTGTGGTTGTTGAGGTGCCCTATCTTGACGATTCACTGGTGCTTGATCGACAATGGATCCTGACTTGGTATTCACCATATGAGTGTTAGGGACATTACTTTAGATGATTGTGCCAAGAGATAAACTCAGAAAGATAAGGGTTCACCACAGTGTTGGAAAGGTTTTGGAGAAGTTGGGCCTGAGCCTGGATGAACTGCTGCATAGCTGGATCCAGTTGTGGTTGTTGAGGTGCCCTGTCTTGACGGTTCACTGGTGGTTGATTGACACTAGATCCTGACCTGGTATTCACCATCTGAGTGTTAGGGACATTACTTTAGATGACTACGCCAAGAGTTAAACTCAGAAAGATAAGATAACAAAGACATTCAGATTTAGACAGATTATGTTGGTTCCAAATAATTAGGTATAACTCTCAGCGTAGATAACCAAAAATTATGAGCTTTTAACCAGAAAAAGATAGTGAAGTTATGGAACTACTCCAACTGGAATCACCTCAATCGGAGCTCTGTAACTCCAGTTATAAAAAACAAGTCGTGTGTATCAGCAATGTTAACAAATTTGAGTAGCTCCAAAGTTGTGACGCCCCAGGTTTTTAATTAACCCTAATTGTCGGTCAAACTCATTGACTGGGGTCAAATCATGGTCAACCTGGCTCATCACCTTGCAAATCTCATCCACACTCACCTATTAGCATCTTGAGCAAGTCTAATGCACTTCCCATGGTCAAAACCCTATCTAAGGGGGACAAACCCTTTGATGTCCTTATGCCATTCTGAAACTTTGGCCACGTTCTCCAAATTTTGCCTAAACACTTAAAAATCCACCAATACAAAAGTTGTGCAGAATCACCAGGGACACATTTCATCTTCAGGGTGGCATTGCTAGTTTTGAGTGGAAAAGGTGCTAAATGACCAAACAAGCTCTGGGTCACTATTCACCGAGACATGAAAATCCTCCAACTTGGCATTTGAATTTCTTCTTCGATTTGAACCAAATTCAAAATCAGTTTCAGCCAAATTCTAGAGGAATCACCCATCTACAACTTTCCTATCTACGAATTTTGAAGTTTACTTGTAATTTTTGGAGAACCGTGCAAATGAACAGAGGCACATGCCACGGACCGAGGACGGGAACGCGCCGGTGCGACGTCGCCCGCGCGCATGAATTCCACGCGTCGCCGCCGCACCTCCGCTGTGTGTCACCGTACCACGACCGGGCCTTGAAGTCTGGGCATGCACTCGGTGTGGGTCGGCCTCACACGCACCTCCAGGGATCGCCTCGGCTGGTGAGCCCGCGCGCCACACGGCGTGCGCGCGCTTGCCGCGGCGCCGTCGGTCTTCCCACCGCGCACGCATGCCTAGGCCGAGCCCGCCGACCGCCGCCCGCCATTGCCGCCGCCACCTCGGTGAGCTCACACCTCCGCTGACTCCCGCCGCCGGCCAAGGGTTCCAACCTCTTCCCTAGACCCCATAATAGCTTTCATGACCACGTGTTGAACTTCCCCGCCTCGAGCCTCGCCGGAAACCGAGCACCCGCGGGCGCACCACCGCGACCTCGCCGGAGCCCCCTCCGGCCACACAACCACCACCAATCGGCCTGTGGTGAGCCCAATCACACTCCAGTGCCATATGTTTTCCTCCCCCGGCCCTGCCTCGCCGCCGATGAACTCCCCTCCGCCGGCAAGGGCACGGTGGTAAACATCTAGGTGCATATTTGTAAACCAGGGACCCGTTTGCAAGAGAAGTTATCTTAGTTTTATAGCAGTTTGGTCTAGTGTCTTAGCAGTTGTATTTATTTATGCTTGCCTTTAATATCAAATGTCTAGGAAATGTACCAATGCATATATGAATGATGTAGCTTCTTTAATGTTCAAAGCTTGGATCCAGTGGATGCTTAGGAGTAACTAGGCTGGCAGGTACCCCTGTCCTTGTTTGTATGTTTAGTTTGTGCCTTTAAAAGTTAGGATACACATGAGCTTGTTAATAGAATTTAATTAAGAAAATACATCCATTAACCTTGTGACCTTGTAAATTATTACCTAGCTTTATTTTAGGGTCTGGTGTACCACCCTTGCTGTTTGGGAAATTAAATGGAAGTATTTACCTTTATGTGCACCTCAATTGCTATTAAAAGATTGACTAATAATCCTCACATGAAATCACCGAAATAAAAGTAAACAATAAAAAATGCTTATTAAAAAGATAAACCTTTGTCTACAATAACCTTAATGAAAAAGAATTAATAATTAATTATTTTTTAAGGTGAATATGGCCAACAAGAGTTGGGTAAAATAGTTAATCTATCACACCACCTCAACCCTACATTGCATTCCGTGTAGAACTTCCTGACGGTAACTACTCGCTCATGCCAGAAGCCGAGGAGGGAGGAGCTGAAGCGGAGCTGCAGTATGTGGAGGTGATCGAAAACACCGAGGGCACTCTGGCTAACCCTGCTGACGAAGGCAAGCTCTAGTGCAATTAACCAAGTGTTTTAAACTCTTATGCAACTATCTATGGACGTTTGTGCATTTACGTTTAGGAGTTGATATGAAACCATAGATGCCTGATCCCTAGGTACCTTTGTCCTTCACTAGTATGATAGGTCGATAGCTGCTATGCTATATGACATGCTTGTCACTCGCGAGAATAGGTTCTTATGTTAGAATTATAAGATCTCCTTAAATGGATTGCACATGTGGTAAGAGCATGGGATGTGGGCTCCGGTCCAATGGCTTTCGTGGGTTAAGTGTTTGAACGTACTAAACACTTGTCGGGAATGGGACCGGTAAGCCTAGTACCTTAATGACGCGGTGATGGATCTTACTATTACTCATCTTGGGATGCGTCTCACGTCTAGCTACCGGTGGTGCATGGTGAGTCTGGGTGCCTCACGGGGTCTACCAGATAGCCAGTACCAAAGACTGTAAGATTCGATCCTGATCCGAAGAGTTTCGGGAATCGCTTGGTGGTTGTCCTCGTGGGGGCATCCCACTGTGTGTTTAGATCTACCTTGCAAGGTTTAAATCAAATGGTTGTCGGCTTCTCACCGTTATCTGAGACTACATACTCCACTAGCCATAAGATCCCTAATGATGGAAGTTGATGAATACTATGCTTGATTAATTGTATTGCACAACTTATGCTTGCAATAGAAGGCTAACATAGAAAAGAATAACCAACAAGAAGTTGTGCTAAAATCATGAAAGTAAGGACATACTCTTTGTTGCTTTTCAGCACAAGAAACCCCAGTGGCCAAAAAGCATATCATGACTAGAGTTGGTGAAGTAGTTATCACCGACGGGTAAGCCTTGCTGAGTATTAGTATACTCAGCCTTGCTATAATCTGTTGTTCCAGGTAATGTCTTTGTTGATGTGTAGCCCGGAGAGATCCCGCCCGGCTGGGAGCTGGAGTGGGTGGAGGACAATGAATGAAGGCATCATGGCTGGCCTCCCGTGGTGTTTCTACACCCCGTTTAGTTTATTTCTGCTATTTTAAAAACTCTGAACTGCGTTATCATGTCCAAGACTTCGGTTTGTAATAATTAAACCCTTCGGGGTGAATTTCGGATGTTAATCATGTATTTTCTCTGGACTCGCCTTCGCATGAGTTTTAATGCATATATGTAGATCCTTGTTGCTATGTAAGTGATTTACCGGGCGTTAACCCGTCAACTAATGACACGATGATACTTTATTATTACTTAATAACCAAAGTGGAATGGTTTAGGCAACAGTACGATATTTTCCTGGGAGGGTTGTCACAAAAGTTTCTTGCATATCTCCTTCACTATGTAACCTAAATTTCTGAATTTTTTTCTAGAAAAACAC
The DNA here is from genome assembly GCA_947561735.1 of Cenchrus americanus. Classification (NCBI taxonomy): domain Eukaryota; kingdom Viridiplantae; phylum Streptophyta; class Magnoliopsida; order Poales; family Poaceae; genus Cenchrus; species Cenchrus americanus. The sequence goes on from OX387240.1 coordinate 144,505,060, forward strand.
CCATGAAATGTTTTAACTACTCCAGTTGGATTTACAGAAATCGGAGTTTTGTATCTTAAGATAAAATTAAAATAGTACAGCTGACTCAGAGAGCTGCGTGAACAAATTTGAAGCTTCAGATTTGCATTAAGAGTAGACATAAGAGGGACAAAAAGATTATGAAAAAGAAAGATGGATTAAGACTGAAGGAACCCCAACTAAACACTTCTATTACTAAACCAATGTTTTTGTGGTCATCACTCCACCACACATTGCACTCAAACAAAAATCCAAATCAAGCATTTACATACCACTAGACTAAGAACACTTTAACCGTTCGTTCGACATCTAATGATTACAAAAATGCTAACTTAAAGACTCCTAGATCATAAGGAAGAGCTCCAGTGTGGGTGTCGGGGGTGTTGTAGCGGGGTCTCTTTGGTGTCGGGGAGAGGTGAGGTTCTACACCACTGTCTCAGATCACAGGGGGTCATCCACCTTAAAGTAGCCTCCAGCAGATGCTTTTGTGCCTCCAGTGTATAGTTATTTCATTCAGCTTTGGCAAGCATGTTGTTGGTGTCATCCAAAGTGGTGTTGACAGTGGCTAGCAACTCATGAAGGTTGTCCAGGGTGGGGCTATGTCCAGAAGTTGATGTGATGTAGGTCTTGGCTTCCCCACTTTCTCTATAGGGAGCGTACAAACTTCGAGTGTGTGCCAACTCAAAACGCTCCATGTGAGAGAGAACACAGAGCACCCTCCTAGCAGCTTCGGCAATCCCAGCTTCCATGGTGTCTCTAGTTGCAACATCATTACGCGTGGATATCTCTTTAGGTCCATAGTGTAGAACCCTCTCATAAATGATCGATGTTACCTCTCAGTGAGGCTCAAACCAAGGATGAGTCCACATCTCACACTGGTAGGTTGGGTCTACACCATAGCCCAAATGATACACCGTCCTCCTTAGATTGTCAGTCATGAGAATGCCTCTCCCATCGTACTTGTACGTGCTCACCGTCCAGACTGCATCCTTGGCAGGTTCAGGCTGTGGAACAGGCGGTGCTGGAGCAGGCGCGGCTTCAGGTGCTATAGGTGCTGGCGTAACATGTGGCTGGTAGTGGTTGTAGTCCTCTTGCTGGCTTAACTGAGGGTTAGCGCTCTTGCAGGCAGTCTTCAGATGACAAACCATCTTGAGGTAAAGAGAAATATGTGTTCAGTGAGATAAGTACCAATATTAAAGTGCTAAAGGGAGAAAGACAACAAGATCAAGAAAGAGAACCAAGTAGAGGTCAGGGATGGGGTAAAAGCAAGGATGAGATTATTAAATTAGAAATAAAGCAAAGCATGAAATAAGAATGGCTTCTAAGATATTATAATCCTTAAGTTCGACCATTGCTAACTAGGCTAACGTCCTACAATCAACATGGCTCTAGTACCACTTTGTCACACCTGAATTTAAAGACAAACTCGAATGCATAGAATACGTGACGAGGGCCCGGATTAGGGGCCCCCTTTAACGGCAAGATTATCCCACTTGAAGACATCAAAACCGTCATTCACAAGGTGAAGACTTCGGTCAGCTGGCAAGCAGCTTGGGATGGCCGTACTCTTGCTGATTACAACACCCAGAAGGAGAGAACTCTCCACCTGAAGCTGCATCTCAGAGAAGGCATGCAGATCTTCGTCAAGACCCTCACTAGCTAGACGACTCGTCTGTAACCGAATGGCTACATCTTCGACTAGTTTCCCACTAGAGGAACCCTCGCGCGACAAGTCTCTGCCTCGCACGACAAGTTTCCACCTCGCACAACAAGTCTCCACCTCGCACGATAAGTCTCCGCCTCGCACGACATGTCCGGCTACGACTAGTGTGTTTGCCCAGACACATGGCTCGGGTGAGGCCACCAACGCATGCGGGGAGGCGAATCTTCACGTCACGCGGGGACAACAGCTGGCAGCCATGTAGGCGGCCTGCCCCGGCAAGAGCCTTAAATGCGAGCCTGACTAGCCGGGAAACCATCACAACGACATCAACTTCCAATCTGCCGCACACAAAGCTCAGCCCTAGGCACTCAAGCACCCTCTACGACGCGCGCGGGCCTAGACTTAGGCTCACGCGTGGCAAGTCAAGCAAGTACTCGGGCAGACTAAGGGAAGACCAAACTAGTCGGGGAGAAGGCCAAGTGTCCCAAGGTGAACAGCCCGACCCAACCATGCGGCGGCTTCCCCGACAAGATATCAAGACCAAGCTGCTTCAATACGGCCTGACGGGCGACGATGTACGACGGGATGTACCAGTTGTCTGACACTGTAGCTACTTTTTCCTTCCCTTTGTGCCCCTCCCCTTGTGACTATAAAAGGGAGAGGAGGGCAAACGTTATAAAGGTTAGACTTACACACGATCACACACCACCACCCGGGACCTAGGAACGAACTCCCTCTCCCGACCAGCTTGTAAACCCTACTGTGAGCACACTTGGCTCAGGAACACGACAACCACGCACTGGACGTAGGGTATTACTCCTCGGAGGCCCGAACCAGTATAAATCCCGTTGTCTCCCGAGCTAACCATCCGAGCCCAATGCACGATTGACATAAAATTATCTGCCGGCAGTAAAGAACCCTGACAGTTGGCGCGCCAGGTAGGGGAGCCTAGAGCTGTAGATCTGCTCCTCGACAACCGTCACGATGGTGATCCGCACCGAGTACTGGGGCGAGAGGTACTCCATGGGTAGCTCAGACCCCCTCCCGACCGGATTCGAGATCCGGTTTGGGAGTCTGAACTTCCAAGCCACGGGGAACGCTACCTTATGCGCATCACCAATCGCGCCGAGCTCCATCCCTGGCGGCCGACCGGACCGGGACCGGTCCCCGCCGCGCCTATCGCTATCGCCCGGCACCTGCACCGGTGAGCGCCGAGGGCCTTTCGACACCCCGACACCGACGCCATTCTGGCCAATTCTCGCGCCGGGCGCGAACAGAACGATGTTGGGCCGCACGCGCCGTGGCACGGCGTGACGCACTCTTCGACGAAACGACACCAGCACTCGCGGGGGGAGATGTGAATCACGAGTCACAGTTCCCCCACGAAATGTGTAACGCCGCAACGACGTGCGCATCAACCGCTAGCACCGATGTGGCGGCCTATGACGACCTCCCTGGCTACCACCTTCTGGTGGCCAGAAACCTCATCGCCACCAACGACGAGTCGTACCACGGCTCCGCTAACAAGATGCCTCCTGCGATCTCGCACGGCTACACGGAGTGGGATTTCTCTGGCTTGCTGGATCCGGTGATGTTCTAGCGGTTCCTCGACGCCGCGGATTACTAGTTCGGCTACTCCGATACCTCCAGCGCCGGAAGCCACGGTCCCGAATGCGAGTGCTTCATGGGCGACATTGGCGATGTGGTCGGCAGGGCGAATGTGACGAGAGCTGGCGAAGGAGAAGACCCCTGGACTCGGGGATGAGCGGCGGCCCTTCATCATCCACGAAGTGCTCAGGCCAGGAATGTACAAGATCCTCTATGAGGACGGGAGGGTCGTCACCAACGCATGGAACATCGAACACCTACGCCCGTTTTACCCTAGTAAACATTCCATGCTTACGTGTTAATAAATAAATGTTGTTTGTCTATGTTCACATGTCTCTGAGTTCCAAACTAGTGCTCGATGTGTTTCTCTCATTACGGCAACTTTCGATTTGAGCAGCCAGCGTCTTTAATTTGCACCGAGGCAAACACGCTCGCTGCTCGGGGGCTACCAAAGGCACGATGCCCTCGTGCCTCCTCGTTTTTTTGAAATTTTTCAAAAATCCCGACAACTTTGTCAAGACTAATCGCACAAGCGAAAAGTTTTTTAAACGGAAACTTGAACTCACGAAAGGTAAAGATGACAGCTTGCGCGGGATGACGAGTCGCTATTCATTCAAAGCTCCTAGAGCTAACACCTCTGCGGCTACGGCACGAAGACTTGCGAGTTCTTCTCTTGTCTCCGATTTTCATCCGATCTCTTTTCCAGAGTCTTCGAGTGTCTTCGAGTGACCATCGGGACTTTGGTCCGAAAAGATATATTCATGAGCAAAATCCTGGCTAAGCTATCTCTCGAATCTTTTGAGTTCCCGGGGGCTGCGAAGGGATGGTTGCACTTCAGGGATTGAAGGGGATAGGCCTTATGACTCTCACGCCCCCGCGGCTCCGGAGCACGGCTTGACTGTTTTTGTCCCCTAAGTTCGGCTGCGCATTGCTGCAGTCGTCCTTGGGCACTTGGAAGCGATCGAGAGATAACTCAAAATAAAAGTCTAATTACATGATAACCTGGTGACTTGTTTTGAATTATTATAGCATAATAATTTGTGGCATGTTTAATTCGGGGGCCCGGGAACTCCCAGAACCTAAGGCTCGTCTTGTGGCAGCAAGTCCAGATCCTTTAGGGCAGCGTCGGCCATCTCGCGGGCGAAGGCGGCACAGTCCTCCTCCAACTCGTCGCGTTGGTCGTCGGAAGCGCCTGGGGCCCAGCCGCCACCCAGCGTCATGCGGTTGAGCCCTTGGTAGTGCGATTCGAACATGGCGATGACTCGGTGCACTGCGCAGCGAGCCGTCGACAACTCGAGATCGCGCACCACGCCAGGAAGGTGTCCAACCTCCTTGATCAGCGTCTCGGGCGTCCGCGGGCCGAGCGGCACACCGAGTGCGGCCATGGCTGAACTCATCGCCCAGATGAGCTTGGCGATGTCTCCGATGGCCATCTCGGTGATGGCATCCGACTTGCACCGGGCTTCGTGGGCCTGGGTCAGGGCGGCCGCATCCTGCTCATGAGCTGTTCGGGACTGCTCCAGCTCGGCCTGGACCTCTGGGGAGCAAGCAAAAGCAAGGAGTCATGGAGGGATCGAGGAGAACAAAAAGAACGGGAAGCCGACATCGAACTTTGACGCGTACTCTGAAGCTGCTCCGACAAGCGCTTGAGCAGACCGTCCTTTTCGATGACTTTGAGGATGGCAGCGTTTCGCTCCTGCTTTAACGTCGCCAGCTGCGCCACCATCCCCGCATGGATCACACGCGACCCTGCAACCACGATCATCAAGTCAGGCCTCGACAAGAAGCAAACGCTGAACCAGACAAGAACCGGGGGATCGTTCGACTTACCATCGAGATCCTGCGACAACTTGGCATTGGAGTCCCGAAGCCGCGACGCTTCCTCGGTTATCGACTGAAGCTGGTTAGTGACTTTGGAAAGTTGACGGCTCGTCATCGCCAAACCTGTCGTGGCCATCTGCAAGTCACTCTCCAGCTCCAACACCTTTGCCTCGAGGGCCACCTTCTCACGGATAGCGGTCTGGGAGGCTTCTCGGGCAGTGGTCTCCACTGCGGCCGCGACGGTCTTGGCTCTCTCAGCCGCCTCATCCGCAGATGCTGCGGCTGCTTGGAGCCTCTCGATCTCAGCCTCGGCAAGCGTGAGCCTCGACGCAAGCGAGTCCCGCTCGGTGGCAGCTACTGCGGCGGCGGTCTCGGCGGAGATGGCTCGGTCTTCCGCGCGGACGTCTCACTCGCCACAGCACCGGCTACCGCTACTCGGGCCACGACAAGCTGCATCTCCAGCTGGGTCCGCTCTGCGCGGAGTTGGCGCACCTCGCGGGCACGTTTCCGTCCTGAAGACTCGAGGGTCTACAGCCAACAGAACCGGAATAACTGGTGTAGCTCGAGAACATCGCGGAATCAAAAAAAAATCCTTGACAAGAAGACTCACTGAGGTCGCGGGGAGAATGAGCTCGTCAAAGGCCCGACGCGCCCAGGTCATCCCACGCTCCATGGTGTGGCGTGCTGCGGCCTCCTCGTCGTCCTCGGAGTCGGCGTCAAGCCCGGAGGTAGCCACCCACGAAGTGCACGCGAGCTCAAGCGTCCGGGCCTCGCCGCACGCTGCACCTTGTGAAAGGGACGCCCCCGTCTCCTCGGCCACCTGGATCTCCAGGGTGGTGGCCTTGGCCGTCGTCTCTGGGACGCCCGACTCTTGCTCAACGGCAGTCGGCTCGTCAAGTACGCGAGCCTCGACACCCTCGACTTCCACGGCAGCTGGACTAGGTGGCGATGTCCCAACTACCCCGACAACGGCCTCCGCCGAGACAGGCTTCGCGACAGGGGCTGGAGTTTCAGTGGCTCCCACCAACCGGGAAGGTGACGCCCCCCCGACCTTCATTGATGTGCGGTGGTGCGGACGCATCTTCTGTCGGCTCCACGCGAGCCGCGGGAGCCGCGAGGGCATATCCTCTGCATCTGTTGCAGCGGCGGAGGCAAAGCCGCCGGTGCGCTCGTACTCCTGCAGCGCCTTCGAGACTGACGCGATCGTCTCCATGATCGTCGGCTAGTTGGACCTCCGCTCTGCCATCGCCATGTACTCCTTCTCCTTGTGTTGGGGCGCTTCGAGGTCAATCACCCTAACACCGAGGAAGTCGATGTACCGGCACGTCTCTAGATGCATCATCTCCTCGACTGTGAGGGAGACTCGGACTGAAGAGGACTCGACCTTCTCTACAGTCGGGAGATGACTGTAACACCCCAGGTGTTTATTAAATATAAATACCTTATTTAGTTGTGTTAATCTAGTGTAATCGGCTCCTAAACATGTTTGGCATGATTTGGCATATATTTGCACAAAAGACCTTGGTCAAAATCCCAAATCACGGTCAAACCCTAGATCTCCTTTAAGGCTGAAACGGTTTTCTTGCGCGTTCTCCAAATTTCACTATAGAAGTTCAAAATCGGCCAATACAAAAGTTGTTCATTATTTCCGGGAACACATTTTTTGTAATTGGCGGACTTACCAATTTTGAGTGCAAATTGGCCAAAAATCGAGTTGACTGCGCTGTGAACAGTAACCCGAGCCGTGGAAAATCTGCAACTCCGGCCGACGTTCCGGGACAAACGGTTGATCAAAACATATGACGCCCTTTGGGAAAGTTGTAGGTCTATAGCTCCTCTACAACTTTTATTTTTGGAGATTTTCAAGTTAGTTGACACTTTTTGGGGTTGAGCATTTTCGAAACAAGGTAAACGAAACTAAAAGCAGGGCCGGGCGACGTCGCTGCCAGCCTAGTGCTTGTCGCGCGCGCTCCAGCCGACCGTGGTCAATCCACGTGGCGCCCGCGCGTCTTTCCGCCGTACGGTCGCCTGGACGACTCCACGGTGGACCATGCGGCCCTAGGGGGCTTCGCACACCACGGAGTCGTGCGCCGTGCCCAGGGGTGCGGACGCGGCCAGGCTACAGGCCAGCACGGCCACGTGCCGCACCGTGAAGCCCCTGGCGCATGCAGGTCTCCAGCTGGCCTCGAGGACGAGTGGCCTTCCCCCGGGTGCCCACACGGTCTCCTCGTTTCCCTCTCCTCTCGTTTTTGAACCGAGCCGAGCCCGAGCAGAGCCGGCGTCCGTTCCACCGCGCGCCAAAGACAGTGTCGCTGCTGAGCTTGTTGTTTTGCTCCTCACCAACGAGCTCCAGTCGCCTACACACATCCTTAACCCTCCACCGAAGATCCCCGTGCACCGCATTCCTCCTCCAAACCCCGTGGCCGCCGGCAGTTCGAACCGAGGCAGACTGCCGGCCACCTTGCCGCCGGCGGCGCCCGTCGGTCACATCTCTCCCCCGTCCAAGCCCCAAAACGAGATCGTGGTGAGTCCCTCGTCACTCCCCACCACTTCCCCGGTCAATCCCGGCGATGAGCTCGCCGGATTTTGGTCCTCTCCGCCGGCCATGGCGCTCGAGGACTACATTGCTTCGATTTCAGTCTTTCCAGGGAGTTTTCCGTAATTCAGGGACCCCTGCGTAATTTCGGAAAATAAGTTCGAGGGCCTCCCCTGCAAATGTGTTATTAGGGTTACACCAGCAACTTAGAAAATTCACTAAAATCGTAAAAAAATCAGAAAAATGAAAATCCAATTTTGTTGGGTTCCTGGTGAAGAACCCTATCTTTTCTAGAAAACATGTATAGGGTTTTTCTGTACAGTTTTTGAATTAAAAATTTAAACTCAGTTTGGAGTGTTTTTAGTGTGATTTAAAATATACACATGCTATGAACTTGAATTTTGGATATGTTGCTCTTTATGGCATGTCTAGATCTGTGGCAAAAGTTTGCGTGATTTTGATCTATATATTTTCAGTTATGATTTATTTAAGCTTTATGCTAGATTATGTTTGATGCATTTTATAACCTCTTTAAGGAACTTTTCTTTGAGCACAAGTGCACCCTAGGGCTTTGCCTTGATGATAAGTACCTCTGGCAGGGTGGATGTGATTTTAGGGAATTGTTTAATAGATGTTTTGGATTTAATCTTATGTAGGAGTTTAAATTCAAAATCTGAAAAATAAGTTGAATTTGCAACCATGCTTTGGTCAGAAACTCATTCTTGGCATACATGACCTGTAGGAGAAAGTGGAGATCAAAAAGTGTATTAAATCTTTTTATATGAATTAATGGTGTTTTACTAGGTTGAATTTTGTCTTTTTCGCATAAATTAATGTATAAATGATCTTAAGCTAAATTTTGGTTTGAGATCTTAAATTAAACATATGTTGCTGTGTGCAAAAGATTAGGCTCATTTGAAGTGTTTTTGATTTAATTTGGATTTATGGTTGAAGGGCTTGTTTTATGGAATTAATTAAAGAAATGGAAATTAAGGTGTTAAATTGTGAAAACACGTTTGTTCCTGTTTTAATCATTAAAACACACCCCCTTGCTATTTGGTGAAGTTAAATAACTTAATTTGCTTATGTGTACACAGTCACCATCAAGATTAACTTTAATTAATGCATATGCATGTATACGTGTAGATTTACCGGGCGGTACGTACACACTCACCCAGGAGAGAGACGGGACCGTTGATGGTGGACTGAACCAGTTGAGTGTGCAGTAAGACCTGGACCAAAGTCCAGAAGAGCCCAAGGCTAGCGTTAGCGTTGAGTCAGAGGAAGGCAAGCACCGGTTTCATCTAACCCATTTTAGAATTTAAAATCATGTCCTTTACCTTTTAATACTTATGCTTTACCTTGGGCATTTAAGTTTCAGGAGTTGCTTTGAAACCTAGATGCATGATCCTTAGGACTCCTATGCTCTTTTACTAGTATGTTAGGACGCTAGTGCCATGCTTTAAGGACACAATACAAGTCGAGTAATGACTCATTGCTCGCGAGATATAGGATATTCTTGTTGGAATCATAAGTTGGTTAAATTGACTCGCTCATGTGGTAAGAGCAATGGGTTCGGTCACGACCGAGTAGCATGGTGCTGGTCTAAGCTATTGAACGTACCAAGTGCTTGTCGGGAATGGGACCGGTAAGCCTAGTACCTAATGAACCAGTGCGGGAATTTTATCGCTACTACTCTTGAGATGCGTCTCCCGGTTTGCTCCCGGTAGTGCAAGTGTGATCTGGACGGGGCCGTGTGAGGGCGTTCCGGTGACCTTGTACTTGGGACCGTAGCATCTTTTCCTAATGCGGGGAATGACGGGAACCTCCTGGTTGAGGTAGACACCGCACTTGGTCTACCTTCTTCCGTGTATCTTGGGTTTACCTTGCAAGGATATAAATCGATCGATCGTCGGTCACTCGCCGTTATCTGAGTCGGCTTGACCACTGGCTACCCCATGTTTATTTATGGAACATTTTGGATTAATATTGTTACCTGTTTAATATTGTTTGCACAACATGCTTGTTAAGTACAGGTGCTCACCTAGACTGATTAACATACTAGAATATGAGCTAAAACTTGAAAATAAGGATCCACTCTTAGTCGCTTTTGGCAAAACAAACCCAGCAGCCAAAAAGCCTTGCATGTCTAGCTGTACTTTATTTTTGTCGGGTAAGTCTTGCTGAGTATTAGTACTCAGCCTTGCTTAATTTGTGGTTTTCAGGTAATCCCATCTGGCCTGGTTCTATCCCAGATGGTTGGGAGCTTGAATGGGAGAACGTTGAAGAGGAGTGATATGCATGGATGGCCTCCCGTGTGTATCATGCGCTAGTTTTATTTCCGCTGTTTAAACTCTGATCATGTTTACTTTTATGTATGAATACCTGGTTTGTAATAATGTTGAACTTGTGAACCTTTTTTTTAATGTAATGTTGTACTCTGGTCCCACCTTCATGTGGGCTTAGCGCATATCAGCGATCCTGTTGTATGTGATTTACCGGGCTTTACCCGGTGGAAGCGACTTAATAATTCTTTATTATTGCTTAATGGCCACGTGGACAGGCTTAGGCGATAATACGGAATTATTTTGGGCGGTTCTGTCACAGCTGGTACCAGAGCGATGATATGCACCAGAGTAATTAAAATACCTTAACAAACTTGTTTTTGGAATAAAATTGCCAAGATTAATAATCTTGCTAAAAGTGTAGGACGTTAAGGTTTAATCTAGTCCGAGAGGCCCTAGAGGGAATTTTGGGTTCTTTCAGGTGGCTAGTATTCTATGGTGTATTTAGTCTGACTTCCAGCACATTTATTTATGTCAAAACTTACTTTCTTGCACAACCAAACTAGATGAGCCACGTGTTTTATACGTGTGCTGTTCCGCATCACGGGAATTGCGAGGGTTGATGGAGTGATCCATTCCACGGATCCCATCTTCGCGTCTGTTTATGAGTTGTGTGTCGCCACGTGTTTCATACATGTGCATTCCGCATGTCGCTCATGCGAGGCAAGGGTACACTCCATTCAAACGAAGGGTGTCCGAGGTTGGATGCTGTTCATGCAGCGACTTGATGCATGGATACCGTTTCTATAGTGAACGGTAATGAATGTGGACTCTTTCGTGAGTGCTGGCACGAAAGGTTCTGAATATTCTGTGATTTTCTGCAGGTACACTAACCACGGTTGTTAGGCACGGTGATTTAAGAAATGAATAGCTTCCGACTAGTTATTATAGGGAGAGACGTATACATATGCCTTGCCACCGGCACTAACTTCGATTTTAAGCTTAAATGCTTGGTAAGGACGTATAGGATGCTCTTGCATCATGTTAAAATCTACCAAAACTGAAAATGATCCTGATGCACCTTATATGTGATCTATAAGTTAATTTATAATTCTTAAGGATCATTCATGTTAGTTTGGTAAATTATGTGATGTGTCAAATGTATGTCTAGTTGCTGTCCTAATTTTTCTAAGAATGATCTAGAAAGTTTTTGACTAAGTGATCTGTAGGAAAATTTCTCATCAGCTAGTTCAGATTCTTCCATGAATTTTTCATGATTTTAGGATGAATAAAACTGAAGCTATGCTCTAATCACTAAGCCTAGGTCATGCTGAAAATTCTGTCAAAATCCCGAGTTAGGCTGAAAACTCGAATTTTTTTTATATAGTTCCAATCAGAATCTTCCTAGACAATCTATACCAAAAATATTTCTTATATAGCATACTTTGTGCTGTAGAAATTTCATGGTCATCGGGTTCTTAATCTTAGAGATATGATCTTTTTAGTGAAGCGCTGTCTTGCTGAAATTTCTGGGCAACAACACTCTAAAAATGGATCTATTAGACCCTTTTCCAATCTGATATTATTCAACCTTTGAATACCAAAACTACTCCTTAGGTATCTATCTACCTCCTGTAGAAATCTCAAGGTCACAAGATTTTTAGGTTGAGGGTTATACCCAAAACACTAGGTCTCTGTCCTGCTGAATTTCAGAATTAGTGATCTCTGAAATTCAAATTTTTAGGTCATCTTCCTTTGGGATATAGAGCAAACATTGAATATCAAAATGATTCATAATTTTGTGATGGTCATGCTCACAAAAATTCAGCATTTTGTCATGTGTATATTGAGAAATATCGAATTTTTAGTAAGTCCCTGTTTGCTGTAAAAACTGTTAGACAGAGCTTTGGTAGCGAACCTTTCGACCCCGGTAAAAGTTGAATCTGTCCTGGAGTCGAATACCAAAGTTGTGGCTTATGAAATTCAACACATGCTTACCAAAATTTAGAAATTTTCGACACCTGGGCCGAGATATATGAATTTATTTCTCAGAGTTATTGTTGTCCAAATTCTGGAAGTTCCCACTTGAAGTCTCCTTAGACATGCCTACTTGTCATTTTGTTGGCAAAATTATAGATGAAATATCTAAGGGTAAATCACATGGTTTCGATGGACAGAAACCCTTTCCTCAATTCTGGAGCAGTAGTGGATAATGAGGCAAGTGGTAGCAATCCACCATTGCCATCGAACTTTTGCTATACGAATGGCTATTACCTTCCATTTGGTGTGGTGATCAATGCATGAGGCTAGCCCAACTTGAAATTGCTCTCGCTTGGCAAGTGCTTGATTAGCACCATGAGAGCATGGCCCAAGCATTGGGTACCAAATGAAATCATTTGATAACTAGGATTTTTCTTCCAGCGAAATCGTGATAAGATCTTCTTTTAATTTCCTTGAAAATTTGGGGCTAGTTAAAACTAAAAACGTGGGTTGAAACTTTGTATTCGACACGCTCATCAAAATTCTGCCTCCTAATGTTCCTACTCTAAGAGTTGTGAACATGTTCGTGAACCTTGGCTTGCTGCACAACCGCCAAGGCAGAGTAGAGGTTTTCGGATTCGTGAGTATGATTCCTTAGCTGACGTGTTCACTCCCGTATCATGTGGTTATGCTCTCTGAAGCACTCAACTATTCCTGGATGTTGACATCATGGGTTCGATCACTATTGATCTCCCAACTTTGAAAATGTTTCTTTTTGACCTTGCTCATCGATTTTGAGGGCAATAAAATGAATACAAAGTATCGATACCTTCTTACCTACATAAGAAACATATCATATCTTTTGTCAAGTAAACTAAAACTCCGTTGTGCTCTTTTTCTTTGGTCGTTTTCCCCACACTTTATCTAGATAGGAGACAACACTTCAACTCCTTATAGCCATGAAACGTTGGTCCCACAACTTTCTGGCGTTGGTATCCCTACTTTTCTCGCTCTAAAGTTCCTTGCCTCAAACTTGATTTTTCCCCTATGCTTGCTCACAAACAAATAAATAAATTCGTGTTTATGAGTGTGAAGAAACTTGTGGCATGAAAATTGGAGCATTTTATCACAATGCATATGTGTACCTTAACAACCCATTTTCATTACGCATTATATAACTTGTGCATTTGGGAAATCTTGGGTGACTAACTTGCATAGGTATAAAAAAAATCCTTCTACTCTACCTTCCTTGTGGTTGATGATGCTTTCCCTAACTAAAGGTGCCGCGACCGAACCTAGGGTATCATGTGGTCTGCAGCCATGTGATTATCACAAGGAGCGCGCTGGGTATCTTGGGTTATGGAAAATGACTCACCACAATTTTGTTCACTACTCTTTGATTGCTTCCCCTTTCTTAAATAACTCCATGGGTGCAATAAAGCATACTGACCATGCACCATGAGCAACATATCTCATGAGCATATGCATCAACGCATTTCATCAACTTGTGCATCATCATGTGTGCACTACATCATGCACGCATCATGTGCATCACTCATTATGCATCATTACATAAGCACCATAAGTTCATGTCCATAAACATCATAAGCTCATGTGCACATACATCATACTATATGCACCTCATCCTAAGCATCATTATGAGCACCATTCCACTGATGCACAACTCATCTATATGCATTAATATTGCAAGCATGTCTCATTGGCGCACCACATATCCAGTTAAAAGTCATGGCACCAATAATGGGATGAAGGATGGCGCTAATACTCAGAAAATAAGTGACATGTGAGTAAGCCTTTCTGAAGTTCCTGTACTTGCTTGTCCCTTTCATATCATTCACACTAAATATCTGTAAGAAACTCCTAGCGACTGCTCTATATGACTTTACCATCCTTGACTGTTCTTACGAACTAACATCAGATCTACGAAGATAGAACCCTCCATCCGCCTTCTTCTCTGAGTTGGTTAAACTCGGGAAATGATTTTCTCTTTCTAAAAATTCCTTTGGAGGATGACGAATGTTCTCTAAGGATATGAAAAGAATCAGCATTATTATCGATGACCTGGACGACAATCTCCGCCAGAGAAAATCCCTTAAACCCACAACTGAATACTAACGATCTTAGGACTGCCTAGATATCCGTGTTCCATCGATTCTGTGCCACTACATTACCGCCATGTTTCACTACAGCGGCCAGCGCTGTATTAATCTACTGGTCCTGTCTCTAACGCCAAGCGTGCCATCATTACTGCACTGTGGCAACCATCAGTGAAGAGGGGAGTATCGATCATTGATTCCCGACCACCCTTTGTAGAACGTGGCTATTGGCTTCTTTCTTAAAAACAAACCCCTATAAAACCTTCGGATTGAGTTCTCTAACTTTCTAACCTGTTGATATGCTTGTTTATCAATAACTACCATACTCAGATTTTGGTACTCTTAGGGAGTCTAATTAGATCGTCATGAACTTTCAGGGAAATGGAATCCACCACAGGAGATCCGGTCAATCTTCGACCCAATGATATGTCCCCATCTCTTCCACCAACACAGGAGGTGGTGGATATCTTTGCCAACACCATGAAAATTTTGGAGGGCCAAAATTTAGTGTTAAGCCATTTGGTGCAAAATTTCATCCATAATCGTTATCAAGGGCTATCGCAAACTAGTCTATCCGACAGTCTCTCCCAAGCAATATCAGAATCTATTATGGAGCAAGTCTATCTCTTCAATCTATTGATGAATCATGAAGCTCAAAATCAACCAAACCAAGATTCCAACCAGCAATTCCTAGATTCACTCACGCCACCGTCTCAACTTCCTATGGACCTTAGGGAGGAAGAAAGAAGGACAAAGAGTCATAAGCGAGATTTGCCAACGATTGATTTAAATGGATGGGAAATTACCTGCACTGAACTCCCCTCCCGTGAGAAAAAGCCAAGCAACCCAGCTAGTGTTGTGGATCAGCCCATCAAAGCCCAGTGGGTCCCAGGGTCCAGCACACCCACACCTCGTCTCTGCTACAATTGTAGAGAACCTGGGCATTTTGTCAGGAAATGCCCGAAGACAAAGCAGAACAAACCAAATCGGCACGGTCGACGCTCAAGAGCCAAACAGGGGACTCAAGGGAAACGACCAATACCCCAAGTGAAACAAGGCAAACATAACTTTACGGGTATGCATTTCTAGTTGAGAATAACCTCCCCTAAGCTAGCCTTTTTAATTCCTAATATCGGGACGAGATTTCTTTTAAGGGGGGTAGACTGTAACACCCCATGTGTTTATTAAATATATATAACTTATTTAGTTGTGTTAATCAAGTGTAATTGGCTCCTAAACATGTTTGGCATGATTTGGCATATATTTGCACAAAAGACCTTGGTCAAAATCCCAAATCACGGTCAAACCCTAGATCTCCTTTAAGGCTGAAACGGTTTTCTTGCGCGTTCTCCAAATTTCACTATAGAAGTTCAAAATTGGCCAATACGAAAGTTGTTCGTTATTTTCGGGAACACATTCCAATTTTGAGTGCAAATTGGCCAAAAATCGAGTTGACTGCGCTGTGAACAGTAACCCGAGCCGTGGAAAATCTGCAACTTCGGCCGACGTACTCGGACAAACGGTTGATCAAAACATATGACGCCCTTTGGGAAAGTTGTAGCTCTATAGCTCCTCTACAACTTTTATTTTTGGAGATTTTCAAGTTAGTTGACACTTTTTGGAGTTAAGCATTTTCGAAACAAGGTAAATGAAACTAAAAGCAGGGCCGGGCGACGTCGCTGCCAGCCTAGTGCGTGTCGCGCACGCCCGCTCCAGCCGACCGTGGTTAATCCACGTGGCGCCCGCAAGTCTTTCCGGCGTACGGTCGCCTGGACGACTCCGCGGTGGACCATGCGTCCCTAGGGGGCTTCGCACACCACGGAGTCGTGCGCCATGCCCAGGGGCGTGGATGCGGCCAGGCTACGGAGCCGGCCGCGGCCACCTAGATGCATGATCCTTAGGACTCCTATGCTCTTTTAGTAGTATGTTAGGACGCTAGTGCCATGCTTTAAGGACACAATACAAGTCGAGTAATGACTCATTGCTCGCGAGATATGGGATATTCTTGTTGGAATCATAAGTTGGTTAAATTGACTCGCTCATGTGGAAAGAGCAATGGGTTCGGTCACGACCGAGTAGCATGGTGCCGGTCTAAGCTATTGAACGTACCAAGTGCTTGTCGGGAATGGGACCGGTAAGCCTAGTACCTAATGAACCAGTGCGGGAATTTTATCGCTACTACTCTTGAGATGCGTCTCCCGGTTTGCTCCGGTAGTGCAAGTGTGATCCTGGACGGGCCGTGTGAGGGCGTTCCAGGTAACCTTGTACTTAGTACCGTAGCATCTTTTCCTTGTACTTAGGACTGTAGCATCTTTTCCTAATGTGGGGAATGACGGGAACCGCCTGGTTGAGGTAGACACTGCACTTGGTCTACCTTCTTCCGTGTATCTTGGGTTTACCTTGCAAGGATATAAATCGATCGATCGTCGGTCACTCGCCGTTATCTGAGTCGGCTTGACCACTGGCTACCCCATGTTTATTTATGGAACATTTTGGATTAATATTGTTACCTGTTTAATATTGTTTGCACAACATGCTTGTTTAGTACAGGTGCTCACCTAGACTGATTAACATACTAGAATATGAGCTAAAACTTGAAAATAAGGATCCACTCTTAGTCGCTTTTGGCAAAACAAACCCAGCAGCCAAAAAGCCTTGCATGTCTAGCTGTACTTTATTTTTGTCGGGTAAGTCTTGCTGAGTATTAGTACTCAGCCTTGTTTAATTTGTGGTTTTTAGGTAATCCCATCTGGCCTGGTTCTATCCCAGATGGTTGGGAGCTTGAATGGGAGAACGTTAAAGAGGAGTGATATGCATGGATGGCCTCCCGTGTGTATCATGCGCTAGTTTTATTTCCGTTGTTTAAACTCTGATCATGTTTACTTTTATGTATGAAAACCTGGTTTGTAATAATGTTGAACTTGTGAACCTTTTTTTTAATGTAATGTTGTACTTTGGTCCCGCCTTCGTGTGGGCTTAGCGCATATCAGCGATCCTGTTGTATGTGATTTACCGGGCTTTACCCGGCAGAAGCGACTTAATAATTCTTTATTATTGCTTAATGGCCACGTGGACAGGATTAGGTGATAATACGGAATTATTTTGGGCGATTCTGTCACAAGGACCCTGAGCTCCCACGGTCGGAGAGGACACCAGCACTTCCACGGCAGGGAGAAGATTTGCCGTCACCGGTAACTGGGCCGGCTCCAATGCCGGAGGCATCGCGGCGTCGCGGCTTACCGACGGTGGGGGAGGTGCTAGGCCTTCGTCCAAGACTGTCACCACACCATCGACACTTGGGCCAGCCTGGGACGGCGCTCCCAGGGTCGCCCGAGTGGCAGTCACCTCCGTTATCGCCTCACCCTCATCGACGGCGATGGTCGGGGCTGAAGCAGGTGGTGTGGCTGGCGCCCTTGTCTCGACGGCCACCCACGGCTCCTCTTCGGCCTGGCGCTCGAGGGATGGGACTGAGGCTCAGGAGAGATCACCTGCGCCCTCAGTGCCAGCTGCTTCTGGGGTCCCAAGCTGAGCACCCCGATGTCAGCGTGGCTACGAGAAGCCCAGAAGAGCGGCGATAGCAAACAAGTCAGAAAAAGCAGAATAAAAACGAACTGAAGCCAAGAACTTACATCTTGTAGCGCACCCGATCCTTCTTCACCGGGCAATCCGACAAGCTCAACTCGTGGGTTGCGCGCTTCGACCCCTACTCGGGGGCAGCACGCCGCAGCCCCGCCGACTCGGGGGCTGCTCCACTTTGACCCGCCGCCTCAATGGCGGAAACCTTCTCCCTCGCACGCTCGGGGGCTGAGCCTCCGACCTCAACAACGGTCGGAGGCGGACCTTGGCCCCCACCAGCGACAAGGGACACGTGAACTTCCGGCGCTCCGCCGCCCCGGATTAGTAGCGACTGCAAACGCCGCGGGGCAGCACTAGGCTCTACCACCGGCGGCACGCTCGGCGTCGACGTCGAGTCCGACGACCTCCCCCGCGACCGGTGCCTTTGCAGGGAGTCGGAGTCGGGCGGTCTGATCCGTCGTAAATTTGGCGCACGGATGGCAGCCTTTCCACCGACCTTCTCGGAGGATCGACTCGACGAGGCGTAGGCCTCCGCGGCTCCGAAGCACCCGTCCCGCTGGGCATCGCGCGAGAACGGGTCATCCGCTGGTCCTCTCAAACGGGGAGAGCCACCGGGCGTGAGCTTAAGCCAACGGTCTTATCACGCCTCGCCGCGTGCGGCCGGTGCGATGACGACACTTCAACGTCGTGGGGCAGGGATGACGAGGACGACCCAAACGTATTTCTCTAGTCAATCGTCGCGCTAGTGACGTCACCGCTCCAAGATGGCTCGGGCGACGGGTCCTCATCGGAGGAGACGCCTGCCTCCCCCGCCTTCCGCCTTTTGGTGCGGTTGTCGTTGCGATCACGCTTGGCGATCTGGCGCTTCTTGTGTTGTGCCTTGCGCGCGGCCCGCCTCTCCTCCGCCGCGGACTTTTTCTGGTTGAAGATTGCCTCCTCCAGGAGAGGCGCCTTGGCCGAGACGAGGTGGGCGCACTTCAACTGCAACGACAAGAACACCCCCAAGATTAGCCTCAAGAACATCATTCCACAGCGAAGGCCAAATGTAAACTTCTCGAGGAGACAAGCAACTTATAATCTTCTCTGTCCCCGCATTGAAGAGCATGGGAAGAATTCGCGACGGCGGCCACAAATAGCTCGACTTCCCGATCACCTGCGCCACTCAGCGCTGAACCTCGAGCGGCGATGGGAACTCTAGCGCGGTCACGGTCCCCACCCAGGGGGCTCTCTCGGCGGTCATGTCGCAGAGACGGAACGGCCGTCTCCAAAGCGGCACGACTCCTCGGGCATGGTACTGCCTGACCACTTCCGCCAAGGTGATCCCGGTGTCTCGCAGGCATCCCAGCACGGCCCAGTGGGACTTGAGCATCTTCTCTTGCTCCGCCTTGGCGGGGCTGTTCGCCCAGTTCCTTTGCGACTTCGCAATGGAGCAGCCGGTGTACGCCAGAAGCGCATGCTCGGGGTCGTTTCGTAGGTAGAACCATCCTTTGTGCCAACCACTGTTCGAGCTAGTCAGCGGCGCCGAGATGTAGTCATCGCCGCGACCTTGCTTCATCCGAAGGTTGGCGCAGCCAATCGTCGCCGCACGAGATCCCTCCCTCAGGTAGGTGAACCGGAAGAAGTACCGGAACAGATGCTAGTGCGCACCAATGACGAGGAACCCCTCACGCATTGCCTCGAAGGCAGCCATCTATTGGATGTTGTTCGGGTTGAGGTGCTGGAGCTGCAGCCCGTACGCGTACATCACCCCTCGGATGAACCGATCGGCGGGGACGGAGAAGCCGCGTTCGTGGAAGGCCACGAACCACACCACACACCCATTGGGCGGGCGTGGCACGGACTCGTCGGCGGGGACGATCCACTCAATGGCCTCGGTGAGGGGAGGCAGCTTGCCCGCCTCAACGAGACGAAGGAACTGCTCGCGGGAGACGTTGGAGCGCGTCAAGTTCGACATCTCGCCAGCAAAGTCTTCGACGGGCTTCAGGTGCGAGAAGCGACGGTGCTGTGGACGCGAAAGAGCTCGGAGCACGGAGGACGAGAGCGGGAGAAAGAAGAAGCAGAAGAGAAAGCGGAGCCCCAAACCTGCGCTCGACGCGCGGCTTTGAAGGGTACAGGCCTGACCCCTCACCTTCGATGCTGGGCCCGCCGCGTCAGCAGGACTCCTGCCCACTCGCGCGTGCGCCCCGGGAAACAACCGCCCACTCACGTAACGCCTCAGTCTTCGTGGGGTACAGACGCGCAGCGTCCGCGCACGGTCATGATGGCGCTGTCACGTCCGTCACATCGGCCGAGATGCTCGCACCCATTACTGCACCCACATCGCCATGACGGCAGTAACCGTTACGACGGACCCCCAAGGCTACAACAGCTATGATTACAAACAAAAGCTCACGAGCGAGTCTCCAACTCGCTCACGAGCTCGGGGGCTAGATCCGGCGGATGCGCTTGCGCGCACCCACTGAGAACTCGAAGAAACGCCTCCAACACTAAGAATCACCGGTGGAGCCTGAGCGCGACTCCTCAACTCCCACTCAGGCTCGGGGGCTACTGACGAGGGCCCGGATTAGGGGCCCCCTTTAACGGAAAGATTATCCCACTTGAAGACAGCAAAACCATCATTCAAAAGGGTGAAGACTTCGGTCAGCTGGCGAGCAGCTTGGGGATGGTTGTACCCTTGCTGATTACAACACCCAGAAGGAGAGCAGATCTTCGTCAAGACCATCACTAGCAAGACGACCGGTCTGTGACCGAACTGCTGCATCTTCGACTAGTTTCCCACTAGAGGAACCCTCACGCGACAAGTCTCCGCCTCGCACGACAAGTCTCCGCCTCGCACGACAAGTCTCTGCCTCGCACGATAAGTCTCTGCCTCACACGACATGTCCGGCTACGACTAGTGTGTGGGCCGAGACACACAGCTCGGGCGAGGCCACCAACGCATGCGGGGAGGAAAATCTTCACGTCACGTGGGGACAACAGCTGGCGGCCATGCAGGCGGCCTGCCCCAGCAGGAGCCTTAAATGCGAGCCTGACTAGCCGCGCAACCATCAGATCGACATCAACTTCCACTCTGCCGCACGCAAAGCTCAGCCCGAGGCACTCAAGCACTCTCTACGACGCGCGCGGGCCTAGACTTAGGCTCACGCGTGGCAAGTCAAGCAAGTACTCAGGCAGACTAAGGCAAGACCAAACTACTCAGGGAGAAGGCCAAGGGTCCCAGGGTGAACAGCCCGACCCGGCCACACGGTGGCTTCCCCGACAAGACATCAAGACCAAGCTTCAATACGGCCTGACAGATGATGACGTACGACGGGACTACCAGTTGTCTGACACTGTAGCTACTTTTTCCTTCCCTTTGTGCCCCTCCACATGTGACTATAAAAGGGGGAAGAGGGCAAACGTTATAAAGGTTAGACTTACACACAATCACACACCACCACCCGGGACCTGGGAACGAACTCCCTCTCCATACCAGCTTGTAAACCCAACTACGAGCACACTTGGCTCTGGAATACTGAAACCACGCACTGGACGTAGGGTATTACTCCTCGGAGGCCCGAACCAGTATAAATCCTATTGTCTCCCGAGCTAACCATCCGAGCCCGGCGCACAATCGACATAAATTATCTGTCGGCGGTAGAGAACCCCGACAATACGTGTGTGCCAGGAACAAAGTTCACACATGCATTGACTTAGTGTATACCAAAAACAATGCCATAGGAATATAAAGTTATTACATGTCCAAAATTCCCATAACGAACAAAATAACGAGTAACTTGCAGCGGATAGAGACGCCGCCACAGGCAGCTGACTGAAGATATGTATGCCTAGAACTCTTGGAAATCTCCGGGGTAGTCTTCAAACCTCTCCCTTTCTTAGCAGCATTCCAAGTGTTGTAGTTGGAATAAATAAACACATGTGAGCACATGCCAAAATAAACACACGTGAGCACATGCCGTACTCAGCAAGCGGAAAACAACATATAACATGCAAAGCCATTTGGTGGATGACTGATAGGTTCAAGAAAATTATCATTTTAGTTGGTCAAGTTTTATTAGCAACATAATTACTAGAAAGTATATGTTTGTACCAACCCACAATTAATATAAAGTGTGAACAATATAAATAAAGATAAAAGCTTCAATTTATTATAATATTTCAGGACTTAGTCATGTGAGGGTCCAGGCCGCTCTTGACCATGAGCATAGCTAACTGATTAGTTTTTAACACTGCCGAGGTTGTACACTTTCACCACAAGTCATGTCAAAGCTCCAAAGAACTTTGAAACCAACCACGTGATGTTGATCAGACACCATACCACACTATCGAGGTGTGGCTACGTATGGACGCTATGAGGCCTTTACAAAGGTTCCCCAACAAATTGTGACCCACAAGGTCTTGATCAGTTAGCAAGGTATAAAGCCCCCTAGCAGATCAATACCCCACCAAAGATAACAAAACCTACTCCCCGCTAGGGTGGGTCCATACCCCACATGACTGTCGATCCCTTGTCCTTATCATGTATGGTCACCCCAAGCTAAAGTTCCTAATTACTTGGCCAAGACCAATGCCCGTTCAGTCCTTGTGGTTGCACTTTTTTCCTGGGTGGTTCTACATGTTCCAATTAACATACGTAGTCTTGCAATTAAAGTTATCATAAAGGATCATAGAGCATAAAAGGTAACCATGTTGATTATTTCCAACCCAGTTGAGCATACTAGGCACATCTACCATCATTATTAATTTAGCAATCCGGTTACAAGGCAATGCTGAAAAGAACACTAGTCATGATCCTTAATAGGAACGCGTCAAAATTAATGCAAGCAATAAAGTAAATATGGTGAATTAAATGCATGTTATATGGGATTAAACGGGTATGCATCAAGGGGGACTTGCCTTCCACGAAACTTTGCTGCTTCTCAAACTCTTGGATTCCTTGCTCTTCGAATCCTTCGAACGCCTCACTCTCTACCAATGTTGCCGTAAATGGCAGTGTAGCCCGTGTACACACCGTGTAAACGCTACTCAGCAGACTTCTGTGTAGTTTAGGGTCTAAACGGTTTATTACACAGTGAGCCCATGTACACGGTCGTACTCGGTCAAACATGGATTAAACAGCTCACAAAAAATGGCAAAACACGGTTTTACTCAGCGTGTAAACCATGTAATGGGCCGGTTTGGTGATGGGCAAGAGGATGATCAAAGATTGTTGATTGTCTGTTGGTTGCACATTAATGCTTTTATCCATCTTATGAACTTTTTCACTTTTTGTTACCATCATATGACTTGTGAACTATGTTGCGTATTGTATTTCACCGGCTGGCCATGTATTCTGTGTCTATGTGACTTGTAGTCAACTGAGCATGAGACACTAATGAATTAGTGAGTGGTCTGAACAGATGTATTCAATATTCAGTGATGCGTTGATGTTTTTTGAAATGGGAACTATATCAACTATAAGCTTAGAATGCTATTTTTCTCTCATCCGTACCAAACCATGTAACTCGTGTACACGACGTGTACACAACATTTACACGGCCTACACACTAAACGAGGGTCAAACGAATGACTACCATTTAGCGTTTAGGGCAACATTGCTCTCTACACACCACACCAAGCACAAAGAAGCATACAACAAAAGAAAATAAGAAACAATCACCAAACAATAACAACAGAACAGAACAGAGGTGAAAAACTAATCTACACTACGAGACGATCGTTTGGACACCAAAAACATTCAAAACTAATCTAAAACGATGAAACTATGCATTAAACAAGCTATAGGGGTCTATCTGCGGGAAAACTAAACTTCCAGGGGCTAAACCAAAAGAAAAGGACTAAATTGCTAGAAACTTCGCACAATGGGAGGATTTGCTTGTAAAGCCGAAGAAACCTAAGGGCTTATCTACAAAATAGCGATGACATGGTTGGGTTGACCGGTATTAACTTCGATCAGATCAATCTGATCCATTAGATCCAAATCGGACGACTGCAGCAGCTGGCGGCGGCGAGTTGCGACAGTTTGGCGAGGTTCAAAATCAAGCCCGGGTACTCGATTTGGCACGCGGGTTGCACTGAGCGAAGCACACAACATGGCAAAGCTAGACCTGAGCATTTTACGAGCCGTGCCGGGTTCGGGCTGGCCACAAAAAAAATTCTGTTATTTCGGGCCGAAAAATCCTACCCATGACCATCCCACTGTGCGCGTCGGGCCTCAATTTTCGGGTCGGGCTCAGGTCGGGCCCGGGCTTGGGCGGGCCGCCCGCGCATTTTATAGTGTAAAACAACTAAAAATAGCATTTCAGGCCGGGCTCTCGGGCCAAAAAAAAATTCGCGGGCTTCAAGATCTCTGCCCACGCCCGTCCCGAGCCGGGCCAGCGGGCCGGGTCGGGCCGGGCTCAAAATGCTCAGGTATAGGTGAAGCCATCTAGGACGACGTGATCAACAGGGACACGACGAAGACGGTGCCGATCTCGGCGAAGCGGAAAGGCGCAGTGGCGCAACACCGACGAGCGCTCTATTGCGATGCGGAGCACGGGAACTTTAATTAGCGGCACTAGGAGCTTCCTCACCTCTTTACGGTACTCCTAGAGATCTTCGTGATGATGGAGAGGCGGCGGAGAGAGAGATTAACGGTGGCGGCACACGGCGAGGGTTTCAAGCTCGGGCGACGTAAGAGCTCGAGGTGGCTAGGGTTTCTGGGGTGCAGGCGCAGGGGTGACGACTTCTTATAAAGGGCCGAAGGTGGATCCTCGGCGTGCGGGCCATTTCTAGGAGGCGGCACTCGAGGCGGAGTCGGCTGGGACTCTTGAGTCCGGCTCGGCCACAACGCGAGGTGGGGGATGACAGCGGCCCCACCTGACGGCAGCCACGAGTGGACGCAGCTGCATTAGGCTGCTTTTGGGTTGAGTTATGCCGAAGAAGTGATGCGCAGGGCGGAGCGAAGGAATCTAGCGAGCAAAACCGGACTTCAGTTGCTAGGCTTCGAACATAGCCGAGCCAAAAGGGAGGAAAGGAAGGGGGAGAAGAAGGAAAGGGTTTTGTCATATTGAAAAGGGATTCTAACACTTGAAGTCAAATTTAAATTTGAATTCCAACAAACAAAAATAATGCACCGGCATGAATGCAACAATAAACTCCTATGATTAATTTATTTAATTTCAGAAATATTTAAATGTCTAAGAAAAATTAAAGACAACCTTATATTCTTTATGAGCATAAGTAAAGGTTTCTAGCAAATTTTATTAAAAGTCAAATTTGAAAATTAGGGTGTTACAAATCGATGTCACACCCGGCCCAATTTGGATGGACTATGAGTGGCCCATGAGCGCAGGTGCGCGTGTTAAGTACCACATTGCTAGTTGAGCAAGGGTGAAGCAACCTTATAAGACTTTGTCTACTAACCATAGCGCCATTGGGTTAACTCTTTTAGATGAAGCGAGGAAGAAAGTGTAAGCATGGTGCTATTTGTACGCGTGCTCGCCCCTATAGAAGGGCTGGACGGTGCCGGCTTTGGTGGGCGGGGTGTTACAATGTGGACGGTAGGAAAGTAGTATTGGGGTGTTTACACTAAAGGGGCTACGGGACTAATGCTTAGTACCGGGTGCAAAAATAACCGGTACTAATGGTCTTGAAGGACCAGGACCAAAGGTGGATTTTCTAGTAGTGTTAGTACTATATAGTATATATATAAGGATATTATATATGGTAAAAAACGCAAATGCAATCAATGTTATTTTCTTGACATGAGCATAAAATCAACATCATTTCATTTGCACTACGGGAGTTCTTGAATACACCGAGTGCCTGTAGCACTCGGCAAAGGCCCAAATACACTCAGCGAAAGCTTCATCGAGGGTAACACGGCGTCCCCCACTCGGTGAACGAAGACTTGGCGAATAAAGCTTTGCCGAGTGGCGAAAGGGCGACACTCAACGAAGTTTAGAATAGACGTCGAGTGTCAGCACTCGACGAAGCATCGCGTAGACGCCGAGTGTTTGGGTGGGACATGTGGCCGTTTTTATTGCCAAGTGTTGCACTTTTAGATGCCAAGTGTTTTTTTATCTTGGACTCGGCAAAAAGGCTTTTCGCTGAGTGTCGATGAGTACTTCGCCGAGTGTTTTTGCGTCCGCACTCGGTGAATCACTACAGGAAACGCGTGCTTCGCCAACAGCTTAGAGCTGTTGGCGAAGACTCCAACCCTGTTGGCGAAGGCTTTCCCAACAGGGTTTCGATTTCTGTCGGGAAAGAACCGTTGGCGTTTTAAGTGATGGGAAAGAGCTCTTCGCCAACGAGAACGCGGGCCCCGTTGGGAAAGCTTCGCCAATAGCCACGTGTACCGTTGGCGAAGGGGGGACGCCGTCGGCTCAAGCGCGTTACCTTCGCCAACAGGGAAGCGACGGCCGTTGGCAAAGTCCGGTTGGCGAAGGGAACGACGGCTTTGCCAACAAGCATCGGGTGAAGTCGTTGGCAAATCCGCCGGACAAGGCCGTTGGCAAAGAAGCCCGGCTTGCCAACGATTTTCTTTGCCAACAGCATGGGCCGAAGCTGTTGGCAAAGTCGGCGCGTGCTTCAGGGGAGCCCAGCTTTGCCAACAGCCTGGCCCAAAGCTGTTGGCAAAGATGGCAAGGCTGGTAAGGAAAGCCCAGCTTTGCCAACAGCTTTGGCCCATGCTGTTGGCAAAGCTGGGAATTTTCCCCCCTTTTCTTTTGCTCTTTTCTAGCATTTAATTCACACATCAAATACACACATCAACATATGAACCAGAATACCACATATATATCAACAATATAGCATATAAACCACATTTCGGCATCGGTTTTGACCTCAACATAAATCCACACATGTGCAATTTTTCTAACCAGACCTATATAAATGTAGGACAAAATGTGGTATCTTGTCAGAACAGCACATCATAATTAACCCAATTTCAGTGAACTGATGTCATATAGAATAATTCATCTGGTTCAATTCAGTAAATCCAATAGGGGCTTATACAAAATGCATGATGCACAAGAACCCCGGTAGCTTCCATCTTTAGAAATAAATATTCCCTCAATTTGTCGATCTTGCTCCCGGCATGCTCGAGACACGATTTCATGAACAAGGTCACCGCAAAACAAGAGTGGAACAATAATGTAAGTAGGTAAATACAAGTAGTATGTGCTAAATAATTCAATACCTTGAGTGGAGTTTCTGAGAAGCGCGGTTATATCACGAGGTTGTTGATCAAGAACATGGTACGGCCAACTTTCCGGACCAACCGAACTCGGGCGCCATTCATATCATCATCGAGTTGTTTCTCATCTAGTCTACCGGTTTGGTACCGAGATAATTCTAGATCCACTTGAACATCTAGCCAGGATCTAGCTATTGCCCAACAAGCCGACTAGGAATGAGAATGAGAAAGTTGCATCACACACCGAGGTAAAGAAAAGGGTATAATTAAATCAAGAACATACCTCCCGGTCCGTACAGATTGGCAAGATACGCTTTAAGTTAGCGCACCGTAAAGCGTATACGACCATCTCATAACGACCACCATCTTGTTCAAGCAATTTTCCGAAATAGTACTATCAATCCGAGTGTACAAAAGCAGTAAATTTAAAGAATAAACGGACAGCTTGTTTAGCATGAACAAGCACTACATTAAAAAACACACACACAGAAAGAAGCATACTCTAGAACACAAGTAAAGTTCACCTCAGAAGCCTCTTCTAATCTTCCCGGATTGATCTACCTGGTCAGCAGAACAGCACAACTCAGATGCCTCTTCTAATCTTCCAGCTCTTAAAAGGGTCCAGATATCTTCTAGAAGCAATTCATCTTGCTTCTGTTTATAGTCAAGGAAAAAGCAAAAATGTTATTACTAGAGCTGAGACGCTAAACAAGAACAATTTCAGAAAATATGCAATCTTTTTCTATATAGTGCCGTTAGGCTAATGTTTTTGCTTTAGTTGAGTAAAAAAAATTTAAAGGTGACATCAACCAGGAATATCAAAGAAAGGTTTTGCTAATCAAAGAAAGGATGGTTCCAGGAAGGTCAAATGAACGAACCATAATGCACATTTCCTTTCAAGAAAAAAATGAGTACTAATGAATACTACCAACAGGAAAACCTCTAAATGGTAAATAATTAATTGATTAAGAAGGTCGTGACTCAGGAGTCAGGACAATCATTATGAATGAGCCATCAGCCATGGATACATGATAGTTATATTGAACCTTGACATTTAAAATTGTAAAACTATATAAGACTCCATACATGTAAATAGATTGCTAGTCTCTTTTCAAAAAAAAAACATAGCACTCTTACTTTTTTCTCCAAATCAAGGGCTTCAGAAGCAAGACCTTCAAGCCAACAGGCAAGAGTTTAATTGAAAACAGGCAACAGGCATATTTAGCAAAAAAAATCTTCTCAAGAACCCTAACTGCGATTACTGTTCAAAGCACTTCAAATCTTTCGGCTCTCTACGAAATAAATGAATCCAAACAGATTGAACAACTCCAGCACATTTTTTTTATATCTTTAGCAACATTGAAGTATTGAGCAAATGCTTTTCGGGACGAATCTAATAATAATCCTACCACTTAATACAAAGTTCGGTCATCGGTTGGGCTTTTTTTAAAAAAAAAGCATATTGAATTGACGGTCAAAATTTAAAAATGTTGGGCACAAGCAATGCAAACAAAGAAATGATAGAAATCTAACCATCGGTACACTGGATCTAGATGCCATGGTGAGCATGAGAGGAGGATGTGTTGGGTGGACGGTGGTTGGGATCTGTCGACCATCTTCGAGCAACAAACCGGCCTTGCGGACGGCGCAGATGGTGGCGACGGCCTATCAAATGCTGCGGGGAATCACGAGAAAAATGTCGGGCACAAGAAAAAGGTGGTCGCGCGGGGCGGCGGGCGGGGCGGGGCCGGCCGGCGGGCGCGGCGGGCGGGGGCGGGCGGGCGGGGGCGGCGGAGCGGATCCGCCGCGCGCGCGTGGGGGCGGCCGGCGGGGGCGGGGGCGGGCGGGTGGGGCGGGCGGCGGGGCGGGCGGAGCAGGTCCGCCGCGGCGCGCGGGCGGCCGGCCGGGCGGGGCGGGCGGAGCGGCGGGCGCGCGGGGCCGGGCGGCGGGCGGGGGCGGGGCGGGGAGGGCGGGCCGGCCGGCGGGCGGGCGGAGCGGCCGGCGCGCGGGGCCGGCCGGCGGGGCGGGCGGAGCGGTCGGCGCGCGAGGCGGGCGCGGGGGGGGGGGTGGTGTGGCGGCACGCGAGCCGGGCGGGGGGGGCGAGTGTGGTGGGGGCGAGGGTTTCTAGGGTTAATGTTCTTTGCCAACGGCCCTACGGGTGCGGGCGTTGGCAAAGTCTTTTTTGATTTTTTTCGCACCGGCCTTCGCCTAACAATTGCGGTATTGAAGGCGTTGGCGAACACACCTTGCCAACGAAGCATTAGAAAGCTGTTGGGAAAGAATTTTTGCATTTTTGTTTTTTTCCTTTCAAATTTTTTGTGGGTCCTTCCTACTATAACTACATCTCAACTTCAAAACTTTGGGATGTTTTGAGCTATTTAACTATATTTCGTTAATTATTTTCTTTCACTATTTTCCGGCATAATTCAAATTTGAACTGCAGGTGCGTGAAATAATGAAACTTAGGCGTTCAAAAAATGATATTCATGTCGGGGAGTGTGTTTTGAGGCCGTGTCCCAAAGCTCACCCGAAATTTCGAAGTCCTTGTCCACGTAACACGACGGTCCAGACGTTGTACAACTGTTTTTTAATTATATAAAATCAAAACGAAGTAGAAAAATCACGAAACTTGTCGGGGTGTATTGTTATCGCATGTGGAGGCTACGATAAACATTTGAGAAAGTTTGGAGCAAGTTGCCGCGTCAAATGCTCAAAACCTAGACATCTCTACCATGTGATCACTTGTGGAGCACATGTGGAGCTGTCTAGGTTTTGAGCATCCGACGCGGTAACTTGCTCCAAACTTTCTCAAATGTTTATCGCAGCCTCCGCATGCGATCACAAGACACCCCGACAAGTTTCGTGATTTTTCGAATTCGTTTGGATTTTATATAATTAAAAACAGTTGTACCACGCCTGAACCGTCGTGTTACGTGCACAAGGACTTCGAAATTTCGGGTGAGCTTTGGGATACGGCCTCAAAATACACTCCCCGACATGAATATCATTTTTCGAATGCCTAAGTTTCATTATTTCACGCACCTGCAGTTCAAATTTGAATTATGCCGGAAAATTCAAGTGAACGAAAATAATTAACGAAATATAGCTAAATGTTGAAAAATGGGCCCACATTTAACAATGTGCTTCTAAACAATGCAGCAAGGCTACCAAAAAAGTTTGAATTCAAAATTCGAAAAAAATGAAAATTCTTTGCCAACACCGCAATCTTCCCCAACGGCCCCTACAAGGTCATGTTGGGAAATAAGGCTCTTCGCCAACGACTTGGTAGCCCCGTTGGCGAAGGGCCGCTCCCTTTGCCAACGGCTAACGGCGAAAGCCGTTGGCGAAGCCGACGGCGGCGGTACCGTTTGGCCACGCCGGAGCTTCGCCAACGGCTTTTCTTTCCCAACGAGAATGCTTGTTGGGAAATAACCCTTCGCCAACAAACTCGAACTTTGCCATCGGTCATTGGATTTTGGGGTGTTGGCGAAGATTTCTTTCCCGACGAGCGGAATTTTCCGTTGGGAAAGAGTTTCTTCGCCAACGGCTCGAGTCTTGGCTGTTGGGAAAGCGTTGGGCTGTTGGCGAAGCCACGATGAAACGACCCGGATTTCCGCGAACGGAACCCCCGAATCTTAGCACCTCGGTGGTAGTCCCGGGAGGGCTACCACGTGCAATCCCCGTCTCGGCCGATGCCAAAATCCATACGGAAAGATAAAAACAAGAAAGTAGAGTACATCATTTATTTTATTACATTAATCGAGTACATCTCTTCGGCACATGCCGGGTACAAGTCCAACAGACCGAATCAAACATAAATAAAACGTCTAGCGGCGGCTCCATGAAAGCGCGGGAAACTCCATCTCCGCGAGCGGCTCAAGTGTAGGAAGAGCTCTAGTCCACCCGGTCGTCGTTGTCGAAGTCGTAGTCCGGCTCGCGTCGAGTCACCGGTGGTCTACCCGATAAGCGGGTAGGTCATGTCGCCTTCCCAACAAAGAGGCAAAAGCGGTGTATATTCTACTATGCATGAGATATCCCTAATCGGGCCGTAGAAGGCTTAAGCAAAGCAGAAGTGCAACGTACAAGATAAGCGAGAATACGGCTAGGAGGTCCACACCTCGGGGAAGCTTCCGCTTCCGAGGTCCACACCTCGGGGGTCCGCACCCCCGCTCAAGGAATACCACACCAAAACACCGGATCTCAACCACGATCCGGAACCCAACTCTCATCCGCGATGTGGGGCCCACCGGCTCCTATCCCCACATCTCAACGGCCGAAGCCGGCTCACACACTCGGGGGGAGAGAAGAAGCACAAGAGAAGTGTAGCTAGTCGGGTGAGAGATCGAGAGAGCGTCCATAACCGGTGGACACGGACTATAGCTATAGGTTTAACACTCGCAGAGGTTGTACAACCGTACCCGCCCGAATAGGTCCGGAACCGGCCGTCACCGGTGTCCGACCCTACCATACGGGCCGAAGCCCAAGTAAGTGGATAGTACCCTCCGCGTCTCCGAGCCCGGCCCGCCCTCCGTGGCGAGCTCGTACTACCCGCGAGAGGTCCCTCGAAGGCCGTGGAACCCTTCCCCGGCCTCGCCGGGGCAAAGTCTACTAAGGAGGGAAAGACCACTCCCGACACGATCACACCGATCCTCCTGCAGGAGGGGTGCTATCCACTACAAGTCTCACCCCGCACCCCCGCCCAATACAAGGCGGGCGGTCTGTACGAAAATAGTCATTCGAAGCAAGGTCAACTGACGATCGGTCCTTAAGGGGCCGAGAGCGAGCACTCAACATCTTCATCCCACACGACACGACCCTCGGGTAAGAGGCCAGATCGCATCTTCCCTCGGCAGCCGTTCACACGTAACCAAGCGGCTCGCTCCCGCCAAAACACAGCAAGGAGATACGCACCCAGAACACACGCTAGAAACACACCGAGATTCCCACATCTCAGTCCAAACCCAGAGCACCATCCATGATCAAGCAACAAAAGTATGGATAGTTGAGGTAAGGGACTAGCTAGGGGTCTGTAGCTAGTCCCGCAGGTAGTAGAGCAAGGAAACAGGATATATCAAAACATCAAGGCATGGCTAGTAAACGGGTTATGCAATTCAACAGATCAATGCATTAAAGTAAAGCACTAGCGGCTATTTAACAACATGGGATCCATATGGTTGGGAGTGACATGACACCTTCGTTGCCGTTGAAGCGATCCTTTTGTCCGGAGCAAAGTGTACTCGGGGTCCTCCACGTCCTCCTGGTCGAAGCTCGGGTCTGCGGCACGAGATTCGACGCGAAAATAAGATAACGGTGCACATCTAAGCAATAACTCCAAATAAGAACCAATTTAGAAGATCCAAATGAACCCGAACTACCTACAATCAGCAAGGTTTCGTAAATACGGATTTATAGAAATTAGTTTTGTATTTTTCTGAGCTCCCTAGAATTTATTATGAATTTTTAAAGGTCAAAAACATTTTCTGGAATTTTAAACGAGAAGAGAAAAGGGTTTTTCGTAAAATACGTTGCGCGTCGGCATGACGTCGGCCTCCCGGTTCTATCGGGCCGCAAGAAGGCACGAAGTGCCGCCGGGCCGTGGGCGGCCCGGCGGACTTGTTACCGCCGGAATCGGGTTTCGGCCCATAGTGGCCCGGGCGCAACGCCCCGCTAATCGAAGTCCGGTGATCCACCTCCTGCTCCCTATCCCGCGCCCCGGGGCGGCGGCTGCTAGTAGCTAGCCGGGCTTAGGGCCCATATCGGCCGGCGGCCCGCTTCTTCCCTTAAACCGGCACGGCCCGCTCGCTGCGCCCGGCGGGTGCTCGACGTATTGCCCCGGCGGCGCCGCGGCCGTGCGGTGCGCCACCGCGCTAGATTCGGGAGCCACTCGCCCCGGCTCATCGTCCTCTGGGCGAAACCCATGTCATGGCTCGGCAGACCGGGGTGTGCCGGCCGTTCGGCGCTCGCATCCGTGCTCCCGCGCGCGGCGGACGCGCGCGTCGTCCGTGGCCGGCATGATGCGCCGCCGCCGCCGGCGCGCGTCACGGCGCGACGGCCCCAAATTCCCCCACCCGCACAAAACCACGGGTCGAAGCCCCGCACCGTACATGCCTCGCGCGCCCTTGCCCGTCCGCCGGCGCGGTCGCGCGGTAACCGGGCGTGCCGCGCGGCGACACGGCGGCGTTCACGTTCCCTGCACAAACGAACACGGCTCGACGGCCAAACCCACAACCCTTCCTCGCACGGCGACGGGCGCGCACCGGGAGGGCTCGCCCGCCGCTTGGGGTAGCCGTGGCGCGACGCCTCCTCTGATCACCTTTCACACACGAGACCGCGTCGCTCTTCGCGCGGCGACGGCGGAGCTCAGAGGCACAACCGGCCCAGGAGCCCCATCCGCCGCGGCACGGCAATCCTGCGGCGCGAAGGCCAGCACTCAGGCAAGAAGTCCACGGCGATGCGACTCCACACATGGGATGCCATCACGAGAAGAAATCCAAGGGGGAGAAGAGAGAAGGAGGCTGCGGTGCTCACGAGGGGGGCGACGGTGTAGTCGTGGCCGACTGCCCGCCGGTGACGTGGCGTCGGTGTTCCGTGCGTGAAGGTGTTCGGCGAAGTAGATGCCCCCCGGTGGCGTAGGTGTTCACGCCGGCGACGGACTCCGCGGCCTCCGGTCCGAGATCCCGCCGCTCCTGGTACTCGTCCCCTTCTTCTTCGGCGCGGCCGGCGTTCCTTGGCGGTGAAGATGTCCCCGCCCCGGTCCGGTCCTCGGCTCCCCCTTCAGGCGGGTGCGCGCGGCGCGGCGCGTCGCTCCCTTCTCCCAACGGCGCGGCGCGGCGGCACGCCCGCCTTCTCCCTCAACCCTGGGCACACGGCCGTGCAGTGGAAATGGAAACCCCAAGAGGGGGCGGTTGGCTTTGCCTCCAGGCCACACCGGCCCTCTCCTTTTGAATTGGCGTCTTGGCGGCTCGAGGGGGGGAGTCCCCTCCGGGCCCCGGCCGCCCACCGGACGGGGCGGGTGGCGCGCCAAGGCCATGGCTTGGAGCGCCTTGGATGCCCGCGGGGCGGGGCAAATCCGTCCTTCACCTTTCTCCTCGGTCGCCCCCGGCCGCGTGCGCGCGCACCGGCCCTCGGCGTGCATGCCGGCCGGGTGGCCGGCCGCGCCCCGTCCCGCGCGCCGGCATGGCCGGACCGGCGGCGCGCTTGGGCGGCTCGGTTGACCGGCGCGGGGGTCAACCGGAGAAGGGGAGAAAGGGATGAGAGATGGGGAAAAGTGTGAGCGCGGGGCGGGGTCCACGCGCCGGTGACGAGAGAAAGAGAGAGCGGTGGCGCGGGCTAGTGGGCCGACAAGGCGGCTTGGGTTGGGCCGCGCAAGGCGAGGGAAGGAAAGAAACGGCCCACGGCACACGCTTGGCCTTTTTCAAATTAAGGATTTAAGTTTGAACTAAGGTTTGAAATAGAGTTTGAATTTGCTTCCCAATCAAATTCAAACTACACACATATGAACTCCAAATAAACCAGAGAAAAACCAACTCACATACTTTACCATATTTTAAACATATGTTTTATGAATGGGCTAAATTGGTGGAGAATTAGAGAAGGGCTAGCAATTTTGGTTCAAAAATTGATAGCACTCTAATGCAAGCAAAAAGTTTTAAATTTTCGCAAAATTTACACACCTAAATTCCTGGGTTGTTACATCCTCCCCCACCACCGAGAATCTCGTCCTCGAGATTTAGTCCTCGACCTCCTCCGTGAACAAGTGAGGGTACTCTTCCCGAGATCAGCTTCCTTCTCCCATGTTGCCTCTCGCTCTGTATGGTTGCTCCACAACACTCTACAGAAAGGAATGGTAGTTCTCCTTGTCTCCTTGACAGCTCCGTCCAAGATTTTCTCGAGATATTCTCGTATACTCCAGGTTGTCTTGCAAGTCAAGCAACTCCATGGGCACTTGCTTTGCCTCCACCGCCTTCTCGCTCTTCTTCGACTGTGACACGTGAAACACCGGGTGAACTCCTGCCATCGTCTCGGGTAGTGCAAGCTGGTAGGCCAAACTTCCAATCCTTCGGGTGATAGGGTACGGTCCCACGTACCTCGGTGCAAGCTTTCCTTTCACCAAGAACCTCTTAGTTCCTCGAAGCGGTGAGACTTTCAAGTACACTCGGTCGCCAACTGCAAAAGACAACTCTCTCCTTCTCTTGTCGGCATAGCTCTTCTGACGGCTTTGAGCGATCTTCGTGTTCTCACGAATCTTCTCAACTTTCTCCTCTGCTTCCTCAATGATTGCTGGCCCAAACAGTGTCCGCTCTCCCACCTCTGACCAAGCTAGCGGGGTTCCGCACCTCCGCCCGTAAAGGGCCTCAAAGGGTGCCATCCCGGAGACTTGCTTGAAAGCCGTTGTTGTACGAGAACTCGCAAACGGCAACCGCTCTCCCAATCGGTGCCATAGGTGAGTGCACAAGCTCGTAGCATGTCCTCCAAGACCCGGTTGACCCTCTCGTCCGACCGTCCGTCCGTGGGTGAAAAGGCGTGCCGTAGCCGAGAGTGGTGCCCATAAGCTTGTGGAAGCTCGCCAAAACTTGGAGACAAGCGTGGTCCTCGATCGGATACAATACTTACGGGTGCCCCGTGCGGCCCGAGTATGTGCTCTACGTACGGTTACGCCAACTTCTCGGTTGCATACCGGGTCTTCACCGGCACAAAGTGAGCCACTTTGGTCGGTCGGTCCACTATGACCCAAGGCGAGTCGTTTCCTTTTGGAGTTCGAGGAAGTCCCACCACAAAGTCCATGGAAATGTCCTCCCACTTCCAACCGGAATAGCCAACGGCTTCAACAAACCAGCAGGTTTCTGATGTTCGATCTTCACTCTGCTACAGGTGTCGCAACAGGCCACGTAGTGTGCTATGTCCTTCTTCATGTCCTTCCACCAGTACCTGATCTTCAGATCTCTGTACATCTTGGTGCTGCCCGGGTGAATCGAGTACCTCGAGTCGTGAGCTTCTCTCATGATCTGCTCCCGGAGTGCTCTGTCTTGTGGTACACAGATCCGTTCTTTCAACCACACAGTGCCCTGTTCATCAACCCGGTAGTCCTCTGCTTTGCCCTGCTTCATTAGTTCTCGCAAAGCACTTTGATTTCGCACACTCCTTCCGGGGCGTACGGATTCGCTCCTCCCGGATCATAGGTCACTTGCATCACGTTGACTTGGCCTTGGTCTACAATTTCGATTCTCGGCTTCTCTAGCTCTTCATGCGAAGCGAGTTGCTCTTCTTTTACCATGAGGTTGTTGCAATATGTTTTCCGGCTCGGTGCATCCGCCACGACGTTAGCTTTGCACGGGTGGTAGTTGATCTCAACGTCGTAGTCCTTGATCGGCTCCGGCCATCGTCTCGCCTCATGTTCAACTCTCGTTTGGGTAAAGAAGTACTTCGGGCTCTTGTGGTCGGAAAACGGTTCACACTTGTTCCCTATCGGGTAGTGTCTCCGGATCTTGAGCGCATGCACAACACTGTGACTCCAAGTCGTGTGTCGGGTAGTTTTCCTCGTGTTTCTTCACCTGCACCGGAAGCATAAGCCACAACTTTCCCTTCCTGCATCGAGGCACACATCCGAGTCCCCGCCTTGAAGCGTCACGGTAGACCACAAAGTCTTTCTTGATATCCGGCAAGGTAAGCACCGGGGCCGTGGTGAGTCTCTTTTTCGGCTCCGGAAGCTCTTCTCACACGCTTCGACCACTCGAACTTTGTGTTGTTCTTGAGCAACTCGTCATTGGCTTTGCGATCTTGGAAAAGTTCTCAATGAACCTCCGGTAGTAACCCTGCCAACCCAAGGAAGCTCCCGACATCCGTCACGTTTAACGGCTGCTCCCACTTGGTCACCGACTCCACCTTGGACGGGTCCACGGCTATCCCCTCGCCGACAACACGTGTCCCGAGAACGCGACCTTCTCCATCCGGAACTCGCACTTGCCGAACTTAGGGTACGGTTTCGCTTTGCCTCAGCCTCTCTAGCACGACCCTCAGGTGCTCCTCGTGCTCCTCAGTGGTCTCAGAGTAGATCAAGATATCATCGATAAACACCACTACAAACCTGTCCAACTCTTCCATGAAGACCTTGTTCATCAAGTTCATGAAGTAAGCAGGGGCGTTGGTCAGCCCGAAGGAAACCACCACGAACTCGTACAAGCCGTAGCGTGTGGTGAAGGCTGTCTTGGGTATATCCTGCTCTCGGATCTTCATCTGGTGGTAACCTGACCTCAAGTCGATCTTGGAGAAGAACCTTGCCTTTTTGAGCCTATCCGGCGGGTCCTCGATTCGTGGGTAGCGGGTACTTGTTCTTGATTGTCATTGAGTTGAGCGTGCGGTAGTCAATGCACATCCTCTTTGTGCCGTCTTTCTTCTCCACGAAGAGCACTGGTGAACCCCACGGTGAGGCACTCGGCCGAACAAACCCTTGCTCGAGCAACTTCTTGAGCTGTTTCTTCAACTCGTCCGGGTCGTCGGACGACATCCCGTACGGACTCTTTGCAACGGGCCCCGCCCCTGGCATCAGCTCAATCACGAACTCCACGTCCCGGTCTGGGGGTAACTCCGTAAGCTCCTCTCGGGAACACGTCCGGAAACTCACGGACCATCGGGATTTCTTCAATGTCTTTCCCACTCATGTTGCACATCATCGTAGCGACCTTCGGACTTTGTGGTTCGATCCGCACTATAGTCCCACCGGGGTGTTCTAGCCGTATCACTGCGGGGTTGCAAGAGACTATCCCGTTGTGCTTTGCCAACCAATCCATCCCTAGGATCACGTCTATCCCGGTAGACTCCAAACTCGTCAAGTCCGCCGTGAACCGTAGCCCCTCAAACACCATCCTCACTCCCCCGCACTCTAACGTACTCCTCTTCTCTCCTAGCGGAGAGCTAGTCAAGATAGGCCTTGGTCGAGGCTTAGTTGGTAAAGACCTTTCTTTAGCAAACTTGGTAGAAATATACGAAAACCGAGCTCCGTATCGAACAAAACAAAGCTTGCCAAAAACCGAGTCAACAAGGAACTCACCAAGTGTGACGTCGGGTGCGGCCGCCGCATCCTCGGCGGTGAGGTGGTTCGACGGCCTCGAGTAGGCCGGCGGCCGAGCGGTCCTCCGCCGTGTACGGGGTGGCCTGTCCTCCCGGTGCCGGTGGCTTGGGCCGGGGTCCGGAACCGAGAGCCGCGGTTCGACTCCCCGGTGGCGCCCGCCGCGGACACTCAAACGACTTGTGCCCAACCCGACGGCGGTTGAAGCAAGTCACCTTGGATCTGTCTCGCTATCCGTGGTGGTGGCCTCGGCTTCCGGTGCTTCGACCTCCACTCCCGCCCGGGTTGGCTCGCGCTCGCGGGCCGAGACTGAGTGACGTGGTGCCTCTGCTGTGACTGGTGGCCCTGAGCGTAGCCTGTCCTCTGCCTCTGGGGTGGACCTGAGCGTCCTGCCTGGTCTGTGCGCTTGGACTTGTTTCCACGAACCTCCATGTACTCAAGCCTTGACCTCTCCACGATCAGTGCCTTGTCAATGATGGAGCGAAGTGTCGGGCAGTCGTGTGCGGACAAGTGGTGTGCCATCCCCTTGTGCAGCCCCTTTCTGAACCAGTAGACCTTCTTCTTCTCTGTGTCGGTGTCGTCTGGCACGTACCTCATCAGCTCCTGGTAGCGGTTGGCGTACTCCTGCACTGACATGTTTCCCATCTTGAGGTGCCTGAACTCGTCAGCCTTTCTGTCCATCACTGCGTCTGGGATGTGGTGGCTCCTGAAGGCCTCCACGAACTCGTCCCACCCGATGTGCAACGGGTCCCGGTGCGAGTGAGGACCAGGAGCGTCCCGGTGGTCGGTGGATGACCGCTCCTTAGTGATGAGTGATTGACAACGGGTGTTGGACCGACTCTTGGCTTAGTGCGCGAGGTGTAGGCCGCGGCCTAGTTCGTGTTGTTGCGGGGTGAAGAACGGGCGCGAAAGGTCTTCGCCTTGAGGGGCCTCCGGGAGATGGAGAGACAAGTAGGCTCGGTTCCGGGGACCCGGTGGACGAGCGGGGACCGGGTGCGGGCCACATGGTGGCGACACGAGCAAGACGAAGTCATGGACGGATGAGCCGGTGCACGGTGGCGGTCAAGTCCGGTGGTTTGGCGGGAGGCCGGACCGGGCACGCGGGGGTTTGGTGGTTTGCCCACAAAACCATCGGCGGACGGTTTCTTGGTTTGGGCCTCAAAACCAAGTCCGAGGGCCCAACACGACGGAGACGGGATCCGGCGTGTCGGGGAAGCTTCGAGGCGGAGGACACGCGGCGGGATCGCATGGCTTGCGTCGGGAGGACGCGGGGGTGCGGCGAAGGCGTGGCCGTCCGATGGCAAGACCCACAAACATTACCAAAATGCCCCTACGTGGGTTGTATCGCCAGTAGTGTAGTTAGGGGTAGTCGAGTCATTTACCACTCCGGCGGGACTCGATATATAAGCCTGGAGTGTGTGTTGATGGCTCTCTCTCTCCGCGACTTAGGGTTTCATTTGCTCCCTCCTCTTTCTCATTTTCGTAGCTATTTTCCTTCCTATTTTCTCTAGGCTAGCATGAGAGCTTCATGAGAGATTTGTTGAGAGGGATGGATGCTAGGGCGGCATGCTAGACCTTGTGAATCTTTCCTGGTTTGTATAGAAGATTCGGGGTTGTTTTTCGTGGCTTTTTGTGCTTATTTTCGTGCCTTTGTTCCCGGTGTGATTCCGCAGATTTGAGTGAGTTTCTTCCCGGATTTCTTTGAGGGAAACATGGATAGATGTCTTGTGCATCTTTGTGCTTGATCTTGTGCCCTCAAACGCCGGGAAACTACTTCGATTCGTGAGTTTTCGTTCGGTGCTCTAGCTTTTGGTGGTACTCAAAGGATTCGCGATTCCCGGTGATTTAGGGAGTTAGGAGGCAAGATTTTTGGGCTATAGCATCCTTGTGTGACGCTTTTCAAGTACCCAAACCCTTGTCTCCACAGCTTCAACCGTTTGGGAAATCCGATGATGATTTGGGGGAGTTGACTTTCGGGGGTCGGGGCTGTTTCTCGCTCGTCCGCACCGGCGGACAGTCCGCGAGGAGGTCGCGGACGGTCCGCGTGGCTCCAGTTCATCCCGTGTTCTTCGTGTTCTTGCTCGTCCTTCGTTTCGATCCTTTGCGATTTTGGTTTTTGGTTGGACGGAGTTTCGGACGGTCCGCGGTGTCGGGCGGACGGTCCGCGGGTGCTTGGCGGACGGTCCGCGTGCTCCCCGCGGACGGTCCGTGACACGGAGGTGGCTTTGGGTCGTTCGTGTAAATTAACGGACGGTCCGCGGCTAAGGCCGGACGGTCGCGGCTCGGGTGCGGACGGTCCGCGATACCGGCCGGACGGTCCGCGCGGCTCTTGCGGACGGTCCGCCCCTCTGCGCGGACGGTCCGCCGAGCTGTGTGCTTTGTTTCTTGGTTCGATTCCCTCCTCCCTTTCTAGTGCTTCCGCGTGTGCTTTGAGGAATCGTTCCTAAGGCTAGAGGTTGATCCATAACCTCGTGGTCTTGGCGATTGGTGCGTGATTCGATCCATCGCTTGTGTGTGACTGGGATTTGAGTAGGACATAGGCCGGGTTCTTTGGGAAGAATTTTTACCGGCTCCTATTCACTCCCCCCCTCTCTAGTCGCCATCTGATCCTTCAATTGGTATCAGAGCTTGGTGCCGGATTCTTTGCGACTTTGACAAGTCCCGAATCCTAAGATGGCGTACGTTGAGCGGGGCGGTCCGCCGCACTTCGATGGCAAGGGTTACCACAAGTGGGCGGCTCGTATGATGATCTTTCTTCGTGGGAAGCTGTTGGATTTTATTGTGCTTGACAAGACCTATGCTATTCCGGTCAACATCCATACTCTTATGGTGACCGATGCCGATGCCAAGGCCAAGTATGAGGCTAATGCAAAAGCCGTTGATCACTTGTGCCGGAGCTTGTGTGATCCGAGTTTGAGCGTGTTCGCCATTTGAATCTTGCTTGGCAAATTTGGGATAAGTTGGAAGTTGCTCACGGTGGTGATAACCATGTGAAGGCTCGCCTCTTTGTCTCTTACCGGATGCAATATGAGAATTTCACTCCACTTCCCGGTGAGGACATTGATGCGATGTTTCGAGAGGTTCACCGCCATCGTGAACAACATGAAGGCAAATGTTGAGGATTTTCCGTATTCCGAGCATGATCAGGCTTTGAAGCTCTTGCGTGTCTTGGATCCAAATGTTTGGGGTGCTAAGGTTGAGGCCATCAAGGAGTCCGGGAATTATTTGACTATTGAGTTGGATGACCTCTTTTCTAAGCTCAAGTCGGCCGAGGTTGACAGGAAGTTGCTATCCAAGCATGAGGGCTCGACCGACCATAGTCTTGCTCTTGTGGGAGGATCAAAGGGCAAATCTAACCCTTCCGTCGACGAGTTTTCTTTGTCCTCTCTTATGTCCATTCCGGATGAGGAGTTTGATGTGCTTGGGCGAGGAGGAGCCGGCCTTGCTCTCAAGAAGATTTGAACGACTACACGAGAGTTGGAGGAACGCAAGGCGGAGCTCAGGGACGTGCTACAAGTGTGGCAAGCGTGGCCACTTCATCGCCGAGTGCCGGAAGCGGAGGAGAACAAGTACAAGGTGAACGAGTACAAGGCGCACCCGAGGCGTGAAGACAAGTACTCCTCCAAGGGCAAGCACTTCAACAAGTCCAAGGGCAAGGACAAGGACAAGCGGCGACCGAGCAAGAGCACCTACAAGAAGAACAAGGCAAGAGCGATGGTGGACGGTGCGAGCGACGTCGACTCAAGCTCAAGCGAGGAGCGATCAAGCTCAAGCGGCGAAGATGAAGACGCCGGGAGGCGCAATGGCAAGAAGAGTGCAAGCGGAACCTCAGCGGGCTGAGCTGTGTGGCGCTCGAGGGCTTTTGTGGCATGGCCCATAGCTCAAGCAGCAAGAAGAGTGTGAAGGAAGACAGCGACTCCGACTCGGAGGATGAGGCAGGAGGCTTGGAGAACATTTGGTTGATCGACTCCGGGTGTTCTCGACACATGACCGGAGATAAGAAGTGGTTCTCCGGCCCTCACCCCGGTGAAGGAAAAGATGTACATCACATTTGGGGACAATGGACGAGGTAGGGTCTTTGTCCGAGGGTGTTGTGCATGTGAGTGACAAGGTAACGCTCGAAGAGAGTGGCTCTTGTGAAGTCTTTGGGTTTTAATTTGCTTTCGGTTTCTCGGTTGCTTGATGAGGGTTTTGAGGTGCGTTTCAAGTCCGGCGAGTCTCGTTTGCTTGATTCTCGAGGTGATCTTGTCCGTATGATCATCCCCGAGGGTCGGATTTTCGGGGTCGACTTCTCTCGTTCTTTGGGTCCGCTTCATTTGTTTGATGGCCGGTCCTTCTTCGATTTGTGGAAATGGCATAGGCGGTTGGGACACTTGAGCTTTGATTTGGTTTCCCGCTTGAGTGGTCTTGACCTTGTCCGAGGATTGCCGAGGTTGAAGCTTGAGAAGGATTTGGTTTGTGCTCCTTGTAGGCATGGTAAGATGGTAGCCACT
Organism: Cenchrus americanus; assembly: GCA_947561735.1. Lineage (NCBI taxonomy): Eukaryota > Viridiplantae > Streptophyta > Magnoliopsida > Poales > Poaceae > Cenchrus > Cenchrus americanus. The sequence continues at coordinate 144,547,400 of OX387240.1, forward strand.
CCCCATCCACCCCTGACCGATGTCATGACCGAGCGTCCGACAGAGCTGTTGCATATGGACCTTGTTGGGCCAGCTCGAGTTCGCTCGGTGGGTGGGAAGTGGTATGTCCTTGTTGTGGTGGACGATTACTCTCGCTATGCCTGGGTGTTCTTCTTGGAGGATAAGAGTGAGACATTTGGTTTTGTTCGAGATCTGATCGTGAGGTTGAAAAACGAGAGGCATGGGAATGCTATTCGAGCTATCCGCAGTGATAATGGCTCCGAGTTCAAGAACTCTCGTTTTGATGCCTTTTGTCGTGATCTAGGTCTTGAACATCAGTATTCGACCCCTTTTGTGCCCCCTCAAAATGGAGTCGTGGAAAGGAAAAATCGGACTCTTTGTGAGATGGCTAGGACGATGCTCGATGAGCACGGGACTCCTAGGAGGTTTTGGGCGAGGCGGTCAATACGACTTGTCATGTTTCCAATCGGATTTTATTGAGAGCTTTCAAGAAGAAGACTGTTATGAGCTTATGCATGGTCGGGCACCCAAGGTGAGTCACTTCGAGTTTTTGGCTGCAAATGCTTTATTTTGAAGAAGGGAAAACTCGACAAGTTTGAGGCTAGGTCTAGTGATGGTATTTTCTTTGGATATGCTAACCATTCTAGAGCTTATAGGGTGTTTAACCTTGAGACTAACAAAATCATGGAGACTTGCGAGGTGACCTTCGACGAGACAATGCCATGTACCTCTCTTGGCTTTGAATGTGCGGGTGATGAAGAGATGGCCGAGGACCTTTTTGAGGAGGAGAAAGATGAAGATGGAGATGATGATGGGGAGAACCATGCACCGAAGCCGAGCATGTACCCACTACTTCCCCTACGACCACTTTGGAGCGTGGACCATCTACCTCATGGACAACGACGGTGCAACAAGAGGACCGGGCGAGAGAAGCTGAAGATGAGGGGGGAGGTAGTCTCAAGGCGTGAGGCTCCCCGGCGGATTCAAGAAGTGCATCCCCCTGTCGAAGATCATTGGGAACATCGATGAACGCACTACACGGTCGAGGTCCGGGAATTCCTCTCATTTTGCTCATCTTTGCTTTTGTTGCTACTTTTGAGCCCAAGGACATTGGACATGCTTTATCCGATGCAAACCGGGTCAATTCTATGCATGAGGAGTTGGAAAATTTCGAGAGGAACCGGGGTGTGGGAGTTAGTCGAACCACCTCCAAATTGCCATCCCATAGGAACCAAGTGGGTTTGGAAGAACAAAGAGGGAGAGAATGGGATGGTTGTGAGGAACAAGTCCGGACTTGTTGCTCGGGGGTTTAGTCGAAGGAGGGGATCGACTACGAGGAGACCTTTGCTCCGTGGCCCGTCTTGAGGCAATTCGGATCCTTCTAGCCTTTGCCGTGGCTAAAGGGTTCAAGTTGTTTCGGATGGACGTGAAGAGTGCTTTTCCGAATGGGGTCATAGAGGAGGAGGTGTATGTGATGCGGCCACCGGGTTTGAGAGCGAGCTGTACCCACACGGGGTATACGGGTTGAAAAGGGCTCGTATGGGTTGAAACGGGCGCCCGTGCTTGGTATGGGAGATTGAGAGGTTTTCTTTTGAGTAGAGGGTTTGTGATGGGTACCGTGGATAGAACCTTGTTTCTCCTCAAGCATGGAAATGACTTGCCGATTGTTCGTATTTACGTGGATGATATTGTCTTTGGTGGCTCCTCACATAACCTTGTTGCCAAGTTTGCGGATGAGATGAGCGGGGAGTTCGAGATGAGCATGATGGGCGAGTTGCGGTATTTTCTCGGGCTGCGAGATCAAGCAAGTGAAGGATGGTACATTTGTGCACCAAACCAAGTACACGAAAGACATGTCGAGGAAGTTCCGGATGCAAGATGTGAAGCCGATGTCGACTCCCATGGGGAGTACGGCCACTTTGGATGCGGATGAGGACGGAGAACCGGTGGACCGGCGGGAGTACGGGAGCATGATCGGCTCCCTTCTCTACTTGACGGCGACGAGGCCGGACATACGGTTCGGCGTGTGTCCGTGCGCTCGTTTTCGGTGCTTCGCCGAGGACATCACATCGACGGGCCGTTAATAGGATTTTCGGTGTACCTACGGTCCCCGGTCTTGGCCTTTGGTATTCTTCCTCCTCGACTCGTCTCTTCATGGTTTTTCCGATGCGGATTTCTTGGTTGTCGAGTCGAGAGGAAGTCTACTTCCGGCACTTGTCGGTTTCTTGGTTCTTCGTTGGTCTCATGGTCTTCCCGCAAGCGTCTAGTGTAGCTCGGTCTACCACGGAGGCGGAGTATGTTGCTTGCCGCGAGTTCTTCGTTCCCGACATTGTTGTGGATTTCCTACACTTTGAGAGACTTTGGTGAGGAGTGCACCCGATCCCACTTCTTTGTGATAGCACCGGTGCCATAAGCGTAGCCAAAAACCCGAGTGCTTCACTCCGGAACCAAACATATAGAAGTGAGGTATCATTTCCCGAGGGACAATGTGGAGAAAGGAACCATTGTTTTGAGCCATGTCCCTACCCAAGATCGGCTTGCGGACATTTTCACAAAGCCTCTCGACCAAGCTACTTTTGTGCGCTTGCGGGGGAACTTGGAGTGTGTTGCCCTTTCTAGTTGATTCTTGGGGGGATTTCCTTTTTGTACCATATGTATCATACCATGTTTACTTTGATGTATATACATGCTTTGCTTGATGTACAAACCATGGTAGGATAGCCATCTTGTCATATATCATGTTGCATTTGTGTCATATTGCATTTTAGGATGATGAGCTTCTTTCATATGCCATATTTGAGTCTCTTTGGCTATTTGTGAGATATTGGTTATATGTGTGGAGAAATGGTGATGTGAGGCTATGCTCTTGGAATATTTGAGATATATGTGTGGTGAGATAGCCCCTTTTTGAAATAAATGCTAAACTTGACTAATTTTTGATGAAATTTGCTCCACTCGTGTGTAGTTGTGTATCCATGTCACAGTTTGGTCTAAATGTGCTTTTCATGCTTAGATTGTGCTTGGATGCCTGTTCTTGCATTTGGGCCAAAGGCCGATATCATTGTGAATGTTTAGCCTATGTTGCATTCATGGGGGAGCATAAGCTTCTTTTTGCCGCAAAGGCACTTCATGTATCATGAAATGAATTAATCTTGAAAAGAAGTGCATAATGCCTGAAAATTGCTCCATCCATCATGTCTATGCTTAAAATGTCTTATCTTTCACATATGGGTGCAAAACATGTTGCATGATGTTCACCAGTGGAGAAGTCTCCCCGAAGTGAACACATGGCTCATGAGCTTTGACATGACATGCTTTGCTTTATGGGTGTTTGCCATGATCTTTTGCCGAGAACTTGATATCCTTGTATGATCTTTGAATGGCATGCATGTTTGTGGCTCAAGTGTGACATGGATAGGCTTTTACATGTGAAGCGAGCCTTCTTTTGGTAAAACTGCTTAAATCTGAAAAATTTGCTTTGTCACATGCTTGTATTTTCATATATTACTTGTGGCAATGCTTTGACTATGCTATGATTCATGGGTGTGATCTTTGTCTCATTTTTAGCCTTTGACACTAGATTTGGCCTATTTGAGAAGCTCATGTGGATGCTTATATGCTTTGCTTTGCATTTTCGCATTTTCACCTTGATTCATACATTGTCAACAAGGGGGAGAAAAGGTGAGCTTAATGAAAATTCAGAAAACGGTGAGCTGAAATTTGGAAGTGTGCATCCACATGTTCGGGGGAGGCATTTGTTCGGGGGGAGCTTTCTTGCCGTTTTCGGTGTGGATTTTGTGCTTTGCTTGGCTTGTGACCTTTCTTTGCCTTTCTTTGGTTTTGGTCATGAGTTGAGCTTCTTTGTTTTTCTTTCTTCTTTCTTTTTCTCTTTTACTCCGAATTTCATTTCGCGTTGTGTGTTGTCAATGCACTCATCAAGGGGGAGATTGAGGACCGGGAGCGTCCCGGTGGTCGGTGGATGACCGCTCCTTAGTGATGAGTGATTGACAACGGGTGTTGGAGCGACTCTTGGCTTAGTGCGCGAGTGTAGGCCGCGGCCTAGTTCGTGTTGTTGCGGGTGAAGAACGGGGCGCGAAAGGTCTTCAGCCTTGAGGGGCCTCCGGGAGATGGAGAGACAAGTAGGCTCGGTTCGAGGGACCCGGTGGACAGCGGGACTGGGTGCGGGCCACATGGTGGCGACACGAGCAAGACGAAGTCATGGACAGATGAGCCGGTGCACGGTGGCGGTCAAGTCAAGTGGTTTGGCGGGAGGCCGGACCGGGCACGCGGGGTTTGGTGGTTTGCCCACAAAACCATCGGCGGACGGTTTCTTGGTTTGGGCCTCAAAACCAAGTCCGAGGGCCCAACACGACGGAGACGGGATCCGGGCGTGTCGGGAAGCTTCGAGGCGGAGGACACGCGGCGGGATCGCATGGCTTGCGTCGGGAGGACGCGGGGGTGCGGCGAAGGCGTGGCCGTCCGATGGCAAGACCCACAAACATTACCAAAATGCCCCTACGTGGGTTGTATCGCCAGTAGTGTAGTTAGGGGTAGTCGAGTCATTTACCACTCCGGCGGGACCTGATATATAAGCCTGGAGTGTGTGTTGATGGCTCTCTCTCTCCGCGACTTAGGGTTTCATTTGCTCCCTCCTCTTTCTCATTTTCGTAGCTATTTTCCTTCCTATTTTCTCTAGGCTAGCATGAGAGCTTCATGAGAGATTTGTTGAGAGGGATGGATGCTAGGGCGGCATGCTAGACCTTGTGAATCTTTCCTGGTTTGTATAGAAGATTCGGGGTTGTTTTTCGTGGCTTTTTGTGCTTATTTTCGTGCCTTTGTTCCGGTGTGATTCCGCGGATTTGAGTGAGTTTCTTCCCGGATTTCTTTGAGGGAAACATGGATAGATGTCTTGTGCATCTTTGTGCTTGATCTTGTGCCCTCAAACGCCGGGGAACTACTCCGATTCGTGAGTTTTCGTTCGGTGCTCTAGCTTTTGGTGGTACTCAAAGGATTCGCGATTCCGGTGATTTAGGGAGTTAGGAGGCAAGATTTTTGGGCTATAGCATCCTTGTGTGACGCTTTTCAAGTACCCAAACCCTTGTCTCCACAGCTTCAACCGTTTGGGAAATCCGATGATGATTTGGGGGAGTTGACTTTCGGGGTCGGGCTGTTTCTGCTCTGTCCGCACCTGGCGGACAGTCCGCGAGGAGGTCGCGGACGGTCCGCGTGGCTCCAGTTCATCCCGTGTTCTTCGTGTTCTTGCTCGTCCTTCGTTTCGATCCGTCGCGATTTTGGTTTTTGGTTGGACGGAGTTTCGGACGGTCCGCGGTGTCGGGCGGACGGTCCGCGGGTGCTGGCGGACGGTCCGCGTGCTCCCCGCGGACGGTCCGTGACACGGAGGTGGCTTTGGGTCGTTCGTGTGTAAATTAACGGACGGTCCGCGGCTAAGGCCGGACGGTCCGCGGCTCGGTGCGGACGGTCCGCGATACCCGGCCGGGACGGTCCGCGCGGCTCTTGCGGACGGTCCGCCCCTCCCGCGCGGACGGTCCGCCGAGCCGTGTGCTTTGTTTCTTGGTTCGATTCCCTCCTCCCTTTCTAGTGCTTCCGCGTGTGCTTTGAGGAATCGTTCCTAAGGCTAGAGGTTGATCCATAACCTCGTGGTCTTGGCGATTGGTGCGTGATTCGATCCATCGCTTGTGTGTGACCGGGATTTGAGTAGGACATAGGCCGGGTTCTTTGGGAAGAATTTTTACCGGCTCCTATTCACCCCCCCCCCCTCTCTAGTCGCCATCCGATCCTTCGGGCCGAGTCAGCGTAGCTGTCCCACCACGCACCGGCCGTGCCGACCAACCGGTGCGCGGCCACGGTCACACACTCCTCCTCGCAAGCTCGGTCGGCTCCGGCCTTCTTCTCAATCTCACGTAGCCGCTTGTCCGCGTCCATCGGGTCAGCTGAGTGGTCGAAGGTAGGCGGTCGCAGCTTGTTGAAGTTCTCAACCTTCTCTCGGAAACCCCTCCGGAGCGTTGCGGTTCGACCCCTGTGGTTGTTGTTGTTGTTGTTCTGAGCTAGCATCTGGGTGATCGTCTGCATCAGCTGAGTCTGCACTGCCATCACGTCGGCCAAGTTCGGGGGAGGTGGCGGTGGTGGCACCTCGTGTCCCCGAGCCCGGCCTCGCTCCTCCCTCGGCCGGGGTACCTGCTCGTGCTCGAGCTCCCGCTCCCGAGCTCCCTCGTCGCCGCGCGCGGCTCCTCGACCGCCAACTCGGCCTCCTCGGCCTCCGCGGCCCGCCAGCCTCCGCGGAGCCCGCCTCGTGGCGCGTGACCTCCACGACGTCCGCGGCCTCTCGCTCCCCGCCGGGTTAGGGGCATCCTCCCCTCCGTCGTCCCCGGCCGACCTCCTCGAAACGGGCCAGAGTCGCCGGACCTCCTTGCTCCCGACATCCGTTCCGGCTTGCAAGAGTTAGTAGTGGTAGGGAGAATGTATTTAATAAGGTTATTAACTATAAAGGAGTAATCCCGCTAACAAACAAAGAATTTCATACAAACATAAAGAAGCATGAACTCCGAGAAAAACCATGAAGATCCATGTCACTCAATCAATGCCACCATACAAAAGGGGTGCACCTCGAGGTTTACTCCAACGACCTTCGAGGGTACACGGCAACACATCACGCTAACGCATGGTACAACATGGGGTAGCTACTACAGGCATGTCAACATGAGCGGTAGCATTACATCTAACTTATTACATCTACTCAGAACCTGCTACAAGATCTCTACTCCCATCACTGAGAACTCTGTGGTGCCTCGGAGCTGGTGTCTAGTGGAACCGAGTAGAACGGTGGTGAGTGGACTCCTGGGTAACCCGGCACCCTGATCGCCGGTCCTCCGTAGTAGTCACGGGTATCCTGGAGAGCACGGTCCATCTCCGCTGTGTCCTGCGAACCACTCGGGTACGGGCGCACCCGTGGTAGGAGCGTCGGGGGAAGCTCGAAAGTCTCTCGCCCTCGTCGGGGCCTCTTCTTGGGTGGTAGGCGTGCGGAGAGCTCCTCCGGCTCCGTCGGCCTCTGGCCGGTCGGAACGCTCCCGGTGCCGCGCGGGTCCCGGCTGCTCGCCTCTCTCTCCTCGTAGACCGGTCCACCAAGGTAGCACAAGTGGTGGTAGTTGTGTCGACTCGCCTCCCCGAAGATCCCACACCCGGACTTGATAGTCACCGCCGTGCGGCCCCCACCGACTCCAACCGGTCCCTCGCCTCGCGGCCCTCACTCGTCCTCACGCGTGGCCTCCACCGTGGCCCGGTGCGACTCCCGCTCGCCCTCAACCGTGCCTCCGGAGTAGCGATCCTCCGGCGTCCCTCTCGGTCGGCCGCGGCCGGCGCTGCCGGTCCAAGCCGTACCCGCTCTCCGTTCCTCTCGTGCGACTCCTCCAACTCGTCAAGTATATCCTCTCTCTCCACCTCCATGTCCCGAACTCCGCCGCAGGCATCGTCACACCTCCACCGAAGGTACGCGATCTCACCGTCTGCCCAGTACAGCGCCTGGTCCTGAGCCAGGATGCACCGTCTGGCTGCGAGCATCATCTTGTCCTCCTCCACCGAAGTCACCTCCGGGTACCGCGCTCGGTCGCTCGTGTCCCGCCGACCCGGTCGTAGATCTCTGTCGGAAGCACGGCGAACGGAGTGTCCTTCGGCCTTCTCCCCCGAGCCGGACACAAACCTTCTTGAGAGCTCGCGTGCGCCGTCCGGTGTGCCTCCGTGGTCGAACTCTCGAAACAAAGGCACCTCAACCTCCTTGAACTCGGCACCCGTGGGTCCGCCGCACCGTGACGGCCGGGTAAGTGGGGGTCTCGCTCCATGTGCCCCATGGCCCTCCCCTTGTAGCCGACTCCGTCGGTCCCCACCCCACCGCCTCCAGGCACTCTCTCAGCAAGCGGCAGAAGCCTCCGTAGCTCTTGCCGTCCGACTCCAAAGGAACCCACGTCACCTCCGCCATCTGCACAACGTTGTTAGAGCGTAGTTAGTAAGGTAGTTAGTGAAAGTTAATCAAAGTAAAGCATATATATAAGTATAGTTATATACATACGGAAGCCAAGGGGTTTATATAAAGTTTCAAGGTTCAAAAAACGGCTTCCTATACTATCGACCATTCCTGGGGCTCGTCCTACAGTCAACCTGGCTCTGATACCAACTGAAACGACCCGGATTTCCGCGAACGGAACCCCCGAATCTTAGCACCTCGGTGGTAGTCCCGGGAGGGCTACCACGTGCAATCCCCGTCTCGGCCGATGCCAAAATCCATACGTAAAGATAAAAACAAGAAAGTAGAGTACATCATTTATTTTATTACATTAATCGAGTACATCTCTTCGGCACATGCCGGTACAAGTCCAACAGACCGAATCAAACATAAATAAAACGTCTAGCAGCGGCTCCATGAAAGCGCGGGAAACTCCATCGCCGCAGGGCGCTCAAGTGTAGGAAGAGCTCTAGTCCACCCACCGTCGTTGTCGAAGTCGTAGTCCGGCTCGCGTCGAGTCACCGTGGTCTACCCGATAAGCGGGTAGGTCATGTCGCCTTCCCAACAAAGAGGCAAAAGCGGTGTATATTCTACTATGCATGAGATATCCCTAATCCGGTCGTAGAAGGCTTAAGCAAAGCAAAGAAGGCAACGTACAAGATAAGCGAGAATACGGCTAGGAGGTCCACCCCTCGGGGAAGCTTCCGCTTCCGAGGTCCACACCTCGGGGGTCCGCACCCCCGCTCAAGGAATACCACACCAAAACACCGGATCTCAACCACGATCCAGAACCCAACTCTCATCTGCGATGTGGGGCCCACCGGCTCCTATCCCCACATCTCAATGGCCGAAGCCGGGCTCACACACTCGGGGGAGAGAAGAAGCACAAGAGAAGTGTAGCTAGTCGGGTGAGAGATCGAGAGCTCGTCCATAACTAGTGGACACGGACTATAGCTATAGGTTTAACACTGCGAGAGGTTGTACAACCGTACCCGCCCGAATAGGTCCGGAACCGCCGTCACCGTGTCCGACCCTACCATACGGGCCGAAGCCCAAGTAAGTGGATAGTACCCTCCCGCGTCTCCGAGCCTGGCCCAGCCTCCGCGGCAGAGCTCGTACTACCCGCGAGAGGTCCCTCGAAGCTGTGGAACCCTTCCCCTGGCCTCGCAGGGCAAAGTCTACTAAGGAGGGAAAGACCACTCCCGACACGATCACACCGATCCTCCTGCAGGAGGGGTGCTATCCACTACAAGTCTCACCCCGCACCCCCGCCCAATACAAGGCGGGCGGTCTGTACGAAAATAGTCATTCGAAGCAAGGTCAACTGACGATCGGTCCTTAAGGGGCCGAGAGCGAGCACTCAACATCTCCATCCCACACGACACGACCCTCGGGTAAGAGGCCAGATCGCATCTTCCCTCGGCAGCCGTTCACAAGTAACCAAGCGGCTCGCATCTTCCCTCGCATCCGTGCTCCCGCGCGCGCGGCGGACGGCGCGTCGTCCCGTAGCCGGGCATGATGCCGCCGCCGCCGGCGCGTCCACGGCGCGACGGCCCCAAATTCCCCCACCCGCACAAAACCACGGGTCGAAGCCCGGCTCGGCCCGTACATGCCTCGCGCGCCCTTGCTCGTCCGCCCGGCGCGGTCGCCCGGTAACCGGGGCGCGCGCGCGGCGACACGGCGGCGTTCACGTTCCTGCACAAACGAACACGGCTCGACGGCCAAACCCACAACCCTTCCTCGCACGGCGACGGGCGCGCACCGGGGAGGGGCTCGCCCGCCGGCTTGGGGTAGCCGTGGCGCGACGCCTCCTCCGATCACCTTTCACACACGAGACCGCATCGCTCTTCGCGCGGCGACGGCGAAGCTCGAGGCACAACCGGCCCAGAGCCCCATCCACCGCAAAGCACGGCAATCCTGCGGCGCGAAGGCCAGCACTCAGGCAAGAAGTCCACAGCGATGCGTCTCGACACATGGGATGCCAACACAGGAAGAAATCCAAGGGGGAGAAGAGGGATGAAGGCTGCGGTGCTCACGAGAGGGCGACGGTGTAGTCGTGGCCGGCCTGCCGGTGACGTGGCGTCGATGTTCCGTGCATGAAGGTGTTCCGGCGAAGAAGATGCCCCCCCGGTGGCGTAGGTGTTCACGCCGGCGACGTACTCCGCAGCTCCGGTCCGAGATCCCGCCGCTCCTGGTACTCGTCCCCTTCTTCTTCCGGCGCGGCCCAGCGTTCCTTGGCGGTGAAGATGTCCCTGCCCTCGGTCCGGTCCTCGGCTCCTCCTTCAAGGCGGTGCGCCGCGGCGCGGCGCGCGTCGCTCCTTCTCCCAACGGCGCGGCGCGGCGGCACGCCCCGCCTTCTCCCTCAACCCCGGGCACACGGCCGTGCGGTGGAAATGGAAACCCCAAGAGGGGGCGGTTGGCTTTGCCTCCCCGGCCACACCGGCCCTCTCCTTTTGAATTGGTGTCGCGGCGGCTCGAGGGGGGGGAAATCCCCTCCGGGCCCCCCGGCCGCCCACCGGACGGGGGCGGGTGGCGCGCCAAGGCCATGGCTTGGAGCGCCTTGGATGCCCCGCAGCGGGGCAAATCCGTCCTTCACCTTTCTCCTCGGTCGCCCCCGGCCGCGTGCGCGCGCACCGCCCTCGGCGTGCGTGCGGCCGGGTGGCCCGGCCGCCGCCCGTCCCGCGCGCCGGCATGGCCGGACCGGCGGCGCGCTTGGGCGGCTCGGTTGGCCGGCGCAGGGGTCAAGTGGAGAAGGGGAGAAAGGGATGAGAGATGGGGGAAAGTGTGAGCGCCGAGGCGGGGTCCACGCGCCGGTGACGAGAGAAAGAGAGAGCGGTGGCGCGGGCTAGTGGGCCGACAAGGCGGCTTGGGTTGGGCCGCAGCAAGGCGAGGGAAGGAAAGAAACGGCCCACAAGCACACGCTTGGCCTTTTTCAAATTAAGGATTTAAGTTTGAACTAAGGTTTGAAATAGAGTTTGAATTTGCTTCCCATTCAAATTCAAACTACACACATATGAACTCCAAATAAACCGAGAGGAAGACCAACTCACTAATTATACCATATTTTAAATATATGTTTTATAAATGGGCTAAATTGGTGGAGAATTAGAGAAGGGCTAGCAATTTTGGTTCAAAAATTGATAGCACTCAAATGCAAGCAAAAAGTTTTAAATTTTCGCAAAATTTACACACCTAAATTCCTGGGTTGTTACACACGGTTTCTGTTGTGAATAGACTATTCGCCGAGTACATGATGAAAAACACTCAGCGAATATTTTATCACTCGGCAACTTTTGGGTTTCCACTAGTGTTGGAATCACACTTTTCACAACATAATAATTATTTAGATTACCTGTAATAATGGACCATTAGATTTTCTCTATACTACTATATACCCGTAAATGTGGTACTCCATAGTATTGTGCACCGTAAAAATCTCAATATATAATTAAGCAGATAATAACATTTAGTAAGTTGATAACCCGTGCAAGCAGAGCTTGATGGGCTAGTGCTCTTAGCTTAATCGTGATACACCCAATTAAATAAGAATTATTGTGATAGTATTTTTTCGGTGTTTTCTGCACGTAGCTAGATAGTTAAGCTGAACTAAGTGTGTTTTCTGCACGTAGCTAGATTGTAACTTCCTGATATCTTCCTGCTATGGGTCACATCCCTTCCTACGAAACTAACCTTCATGTCCATCTTGCACACGTAGCATTCTTGGTGCATAGCGCCAACTTCATCATGCAGAAAACAAGAAGAAACGAATGTCATTTTCCGTCTGCGACATTGATTATATCGTCTTGTTGTTGCCGTCATGGTGGCGATCTACAGCCAGGTACATATCTCGTTACTGGCAACACGCACATTCTTGGTTTCCTAGGAAAATTGTCTGCTCTATCGGCCGCTCCAAAGTGCTAGTTTTGCCTCTTTCCGTGACGGGCCTTTTAAGGACCAGCCGGATCACGAGAGCGCAGTTCAGCATCAGCCGGCCTGCAGGGACGACACACGCAATGGCGTCGCACCGGGCACTCGTCGTGCCCCTGCTCGTGTTCTGCCTCCTCTTCAGGGCTTCTCACGCGGACAGGCGGCGATACCTATCCGTCAGCATGGACGAGCTCCTGAGCTCCAAGGCTCACGTCGACTGCCCTCCCTTGAAGAAGTCAGGTACGGATCAGAACCCTGCAATCATCTTCCTATCTTCGTTCTAGCTAGTTCATTATACTGTGGGAATTGGCTAATTAATTCAAGAGCTTGTATGTAGCACACTAGCAGCATGCATGTCAACGGTACACAGGGTCCAGCAGAGAAAATAAATAGTTCGGTTTAATGTTTTGAGCTGAGGTGAAAAGGGATATTCAAATCCCACAAAATTTGCCATAGTGTGTAAGCAGGTGCCATAGCATCCAGGCGGACTGAGGCGTGATGTGGCTGGATCTCAACCATTTGAGTGCAGATCTGAGAATTGAGGTCGAGCCATGTCAAGTAGGACAAGTTTTGAACACCATTGCGGTTGAACGACACAGAAGAAACTACGCAAGATATCTCATGTATTAAAGCCTCCAATTCATTAATATCATTTGTAGAGTAGAGTAGAGTAGAGTAGAGTAGAGTAGAGTAGAGTAGAGTAGAGTAGAGTAGAGTAGAGTAGAGATATCTCAATAATCATTCCAAGTATTCATATCCAAAACTCGATCTATTTGTATGACATGAAATTGTTGATAGACCATAAAGAAAAGCCAAAGAATAAATATGTTCTTGATGATTAAAATTTTTAATCATTTATCGGTTCCTATGGTTTCCAAATTTTTATCTATTATTAAACCTGTATAATTTGTAAGCACTTCTATAGAAAAAACTTATACTATGCTCTTCAACAACTTATGAATGGAACCACCATACAACAACTTACTAGTTGGGTCCAAATATGTCTAAATTAGTCCAACAACTTATAAATCTTAATTTAGTACAATAACTAACATGTGGTGCAAATTGATCCAACAATTTGTAAAATTCTCAGTTTCGTGGAATAATCTGGCAAATTGGTGCACTTAGAGTCCAACTAATGCTACAATGAGAATGTATTAATCGAAGTAGATCTGGTCAATAATTCTAATTTTTACCAATAGATTGATGCTTCTCGACTTTTTACGTGACCCATTTCATTAGTTAAATTCAATCAATTTTAAACCTATGACACATTTGCATTACCAAAAGATTAAAGTTCATATGACCTTGGTACCTTAGGTTTGCTTCTGCTAATGCATAATTGATCGGAATCCAAACAAACGGAAAAAAGTTAATTATACCATATATTTAACGGATGGTGGCATTAGAGATGGGTCCTTTATTTTTACTTAAAAAATTCAGTACTATCCCATTTGAAAAACTTGTCATAATGCTATTTTTTTACTACTCCCTCCGTTTCAAATTGTAGGTTGTTTTTACTTTTCTAAGTTAATAGATATTATTATGCATCTAGTCATACATTATATCCATAGAAAAATTATGCATTTAGAAAAGTCAAAACAATCTGAAACGGAGCGATTATAATCAGTGCACGTGTCCTGTAATTCAAGGTCTTTCATTAGTTATTATCAACAATGTATATTCAAATATCGTCTTAGGTTTGCTCTTTGGAATATAAATGATCGGTATTTTTTTCATACATGGAGATTGGGATACCGCCAACTGACTCTCTCTACTGTATTCGTATGTTGCGCAGTGACAACTTCTGGGAATAAGCTAACGATCCCTGCTAGTTGCGGCATTCCAAAATGCTGCGGCGCTGGCTAGTCTACCGGGCATCACGTTACCAACCACGACATACACCGACTGAGTACACTCCTCCAAAGGTCCTCTGTTGCATTTCCATTTCCTCCATCTCCGTCAGTGCAACCCTATCCTGGATTTCCATTTCCTTTTCCTCCAACTCCATCGCCCCGCCCCTTTCCTGGGTTTCCATTTCTATTCCCTCCGGCCCCGTCGACACGCCCCTTCCCCGGGTTTCCATTTCCATTCCCTCCAGTCCCGTCGACACGCCCCTTCCCCGGGTTTCCATTTCCATTCCCTCCGGCCCTGTCGGCCCGCCCCTTACCCAGGATCCCATTTCAATTTCCACCAGCTTCCTCGCCGCGCCGCATCGCTCATATTCCATCTACTCAAGCTCCACGAGCATATCATGTACCCGAGATACCACTTACTCCAGCTCCCTGGGCACTTCCACCCCTACCCACCATTCCATTTCCATTTCCATTTCCTCCGATCTCAGAATCACCGGTAGCACCGCCAACAGAGCCACCGGCCGTGACGATGCCACACATTCCATGGCAAATTCCTCCAGCTCCGTCGGCACTTCCGCCCCTGCCCAGGATCCCATTTCCATTTCCTCCAATCTCAGTTCCTCCGGTATCGCCGCCAGTGGAGCCGCCGGCCGTGACAATCCCCGATAGCTCCGGGGCGTACCTCGATACGCTTGAGTTCGTGGTCACCGTCGGCTTCGGCACGCCGGCCCGGTCGTACGCGGTCATGTTCGACACCGGCAGCGACCTGTCGTGGATCCAGTGCAAGCCATGCTCCGGTCACTGCTACAAGCAGCACGACCCCATCTTCGACCCGGCCAAGTCCTCCACGTACACCGCAGTCCCCTGCGGTCACCCGGAGTGCATGGCCGCCGGCGGGCAGTGCGACAGCAAAGGAACCTGCACCTACAAGGTCGAGTACGGCGACAGCTCGTCAACCTCCGGGGTCCTATCCCACGAGAGATTGTCGCTCACGTCCTCGAGCGCTCTCCACAACTTCGTGTTCGGCTGCGCCGAGAACAACCTCGGCTCGTTCGGCGACGTTGACGGGCTGATCGGCCTCGGCCGCGGCCAGTTCTCCCTGTCCTCGCAGGCCACCGCGTCGCTGGGCGCCACCTTCTCGTACTGCCTGCCGTCACACAACGGCACGCAGGGGTACCTCACCATCGGCTCGACGCCGGTGTCCGACAAGGCCGTGTACACAGCAATGGTGCAGAATCCAGACTACCCGTCCTTCTACTTCGTCGAGCTTGTCTCCATCGACATCGGCGGGTACGTCCTGCCGGTGCCGCCGACGGTGTTCACGAGCGCGGGCACGCTCCTCGACTCCGGTACGGTCCTCACCTACCTCCCAGAGAAGGCGTACGCCTTGCTCAGGGACAGGTTCAAGCTCACCATGAAGCAGTACAAGCCGGCGCCGGCGCAGGACATCCTCGACACCTGCTACGACTTCACGGGGCAGGCGGCCATCTTCATACCGGCCGTTTCGTTCAAGTTCAGCGACGGCGCCATCTTCGACCTCGACTTCTTCGGGGTGCTGCTGTTCCCGGACGACGCGACGGCGATCGGGTGCCTCGCGTTCGCGGCAAGGCCTCCGACGATGCCCTTCAACATCTTCGGCAACACGCAGCAGCGGTCAGCCGAGGTGATCTACGACGTTGCTAAGGAGAAGATCGGGTTCGTCCCGGCCAGTTGCTGAGATCGATGCTTGTTGGTTGGGGAAATAAGCGAAGAGCGACGTGTCGTCGGATGTATTTTGTTCTGTTCTACTACGTGGTTTCCTATACTAGAAATAAGATGAATCGTCTGCATAAATATATTTTTGCTTTGGGCTGTTAAATTTTTCTTGTGGCTTGTTAAAAAAATAACAATGTTTATGAACACCTACAGTACTGCTTTGATACAGCCAGTAATCCAGTACAACTCTACCTCACAAGTTTTTCGTGTGGTAAAAGTCTGGCATATGAATTCGGCAGTGTTTGTTTCTTGGGTGAAAAAAATTTTCACTCAGGAAATCTTACATGCATGAAGTACTAAATAAAGTCTATTTGCAAAATCTTTTCACAGATTAGTGCAAATTTGCATGACGAATCTAATGAGCCTAATTAATACATAATTTGCTACAATGATGCTACAATAACTAGCAACTATCCTCTAATCGTGCAGTGAAATGCCTCATTAGATTCATCTCACGAGTTAGTCTAAACGTTGTGGAATGTGGGAGACACCCCCAGCCCCGGCCCCTACCTTGAGGGGCCACTCGGGCGAAGCCCCGCGCCACAGCCCCCACCTCGCCGTCGCCAGAGCGGACGCCAGGGAGGCGGGGGCAGCCTCTGCAGCCATGCTCCCTCTCCTCCCTTCTCTGCCCCATTCGAGGAAACCCTACATCCACTGCAGCCTTTAAATCCGTCGTCGCCTCCAACTCTGCCAACGCCCCACCACCTTTGACGCCACCTCCTTCGTTTCCTGAGCCGGCGCAAGGTCCGGCACTGGAGTCGCCGCACTTGCTTGGCGCTGCCACCCCCTTCCCTTCGTTGACGACTGCCCTGTGGCAGCCGCACACGCATGGTGAGGCGCTGACGCGGGAGCAAGGTCTCAGATATGGGCGTCGGCGAGGCCTCGCTACTTTCGCGCGGGGTGCTCGTCCCCATCGCAATGGGTGGGTTCCAGCAGCCGCTCTGGGGCCTACACCAGCCATGTCTATGTCATCCTATCCCCTTTCTCTCTCGCCACTGGGGGAGAGGGGCCTCCATTGCATGGTCCGCCGCGCATCCTCCACACCACCACCTCCACTCCAACTAGGGTGCCACACACCGTCCACATCTCCTCCACTCCAGCTGTCGTCATGACACCGATCTGGAGATCCATCCCGCTTCTTCCACAGTCAGAACCGACGTCCTCTGAGGATTGAGGCCTACACGAAAGCCATTACTCACTCGCGCATGAATTGGCAGAACAGGTGTCCTTAGAACGGGCATATCATGACGACGTTCTCGAACGCCGTCCTCTTTCTTGAAGGCGTCATCAATTGGGCTCCTCTGTTTGGTGCTTGTCGCCGCCTACGACCATCCCCGCCACCATCTTCCACAAGTGTTTGTTGTTGGTGCCTCTACTTTGTTGGTGCTCTCCTTGTTGATGGAGGTACGATATAAAATGCAGGGTGTCGCTCTATCGGCCCTCCCTCCTTTGGGGCGCCCAGGAAAATACCATACTATCACCTAAACCAATCCACTTTGGTCATTAAGCGATAATAAAGTATCGTCCTGTCGTTAGTTGCCGGGTTAACACTCGGTAAATCACTTGAATAGCAACAAGGATCGAAATATATGCATTAAAACTCACTCGAAGGCGAGTCCAGAGATACAACATCATTAACATCCAAATTCGTACCCCGAAGGGTTTAATTATTACAAACCGAAGTTTTTGCCATAACGAAATAGTTCAGAGTTTTGAAACAACGGAATTAAACTAACGGAAGCAGAAACACCACTGGAGGCCATCCATGATGCCTTCAGTTGTCGTCCTCCACCCACTCCAGCTCCCAGCCGGGCGGGATCTCTCCGGGCCACACATCACTGAAAGCATTACCTAGATCAACATATTATAGCAAGGCTGAGTATACTAATACTCATCAAGACTTACCCGTTGGTGATAACTACTTCACCAATCTAGACATGAAAGGCTTTTGGCCACGGAGTTTCTTTTTGCTGAAAAGTAACAAAGAGTATGTCTTTCAAGGTTTTAGCACAAGTTCTAGTGGGTTTAATCTTTACTAAATTAGCCAACTAGTACAAACAAAGTTGTACAATACAATTAATCAAGCACAAAATTCATCAACTTCCATCATTAGGGATCTCATGGCTAGTGGAGTAAGTAGTCTCAGATAACGGTGAGATGCCGACAATTGATTGATTCAAACCTTGCAAGGTAGACCTAAACACACGGTAGGCTGCCCCCGCAAGGACAACTTTCCCAAGCAGTTCCCAAAAATCCTCGGGTCGGGATGAAAGGCCACAGTCTTTGGTGCAGGCTATCCGAAATACCCCGCGAAGTACCCGGACTCACCATACACCACCGGTAGCTAGCCGTGAGACAAACCCCAAGAGTAGTGACAGTTTCATCCCTAGTCGTCTCATTAAGGTACTAGGCTTACCGGTCCCATTCCCGACAAGTGCTTAGTACGTTCAAACACTAAACCCACAATAGCCATTGGACCGGAGCCCAAATCCCATGCTCTTACCACATGAGCAATCCAATTAAGGATATATTGTGATTCCTATCTAGGAACCTATTATCGCGAGTGAGGTCATCACCTGACTTGTAACGGTCCTATAGCTTAGCAGCTATCGACCTATCATACTAGTAAGGACAAGGGTACCTAGGGATCATGCATCTAAGGTTCCATTCAACTCCTGAACTTAAATGCACAAGCATCCATAGATAATTGAATAACAAAATTTGAAAACTAGGTTAGATGCACCGGAGCTTGCCTTCGTCAGCTAGGTTAGCCTGGGCACCCTGGGTGTCGTCAAGCACTTCCACATACTGCAGCGAAGCTTCTGCTCCTCCTTCCTCGGTTTCCGGGACAAGGGAGTAGTCACCGTCCGGAAGGTCTACACGGAATGCAACGCAAGGTTCAGGTGATGTGATAGTTTGTTATCCTATCCAACTCTTGTTGGTCATATTCACCTTAACAAGTATCTAGATAGCACATCTCTTTTAGGAAGGTTATTAGTTATACATGATTCATTCTTTTATTGCACATTTGCATTAATGTTTCCTTGTACTTGTCATTTCATGTGAAGGTTTAATCCTTTTCCTCTCACTAGCAAGGGTGTGAACAAGATTTTTATTTATAAATTACTTCCTTATCAGCAAGGATATTTTATTAACTTTTACACAAATTAGGTATTACCTTCCAAAAGGGAAAAGAATTAAAAAGGGATTTCCTTTATTTAATTTCTCTTTAATCTTTAAAAGGGCTTTAAAGCTTTTTATTAAACAATAAATCACTACAAATTTAAATAAGTGTTTCTTAAGCATAACAGCACCTATAATGGTCCACTGGACCCACAAGCAAGGCTTGGAAGCTAGAAAAACAAAATACTTTGGAAAATAACAAAGACTAGCTAGTGATTCAAATTAAATGCATACAAAAATAAATAAGCATCAAAATGATCCAATCTTTCTCGTGCATGCTCTCTGGTCCTAAATAAGCCTAAAGAACTAGCAAGTACACCTAGAAGTTCTATTGATCTTGCTTCATTAATTTACAAAGGAAATCATGCACAAATATTTCTGGTAAACCAAAAATCATGATTAATTCAAAAGAGGTGTGTTTCGACATAACAAAACGGCATGCACAAGTTGGGCACAAAAACATAAATATATTTAGCTACAAAAATCCTCTAGGCCTTTCTGCAGAAATGGAAAACAATTTATACGAAAAGATTTACTGCATAACTTTGTGCAACTTTCGGCACAGGAGCTAGTTATGACAAGACACACAACATCTCCAAAACTTGAATGCAGAGGAGTTATAGTTTTTGAGTTATGGCTGATCTAGATATTTCACAATTCTATTTTTCATGTTAAAAATATCCAGAATCAGACCTTGTGAGAATAACAAAAGTTGTAGGATTTCTCTCCATGAATCCAACAAAACTAGTTTGGCATTTTTCTGAATTTGCTACAATTTTCTAGGGATTTTCTATTGCACTGGACCAACTAGCAAGAAAACCTAGATAAGTTTCATTACAAACAGGCCCTTAACTTCACAGAAAACACCCTGATAAGATCTCAAACCCTGCAATTGGGTCCCTGGCCGTGGGGGATGGCGCGGCTCTGGCCGATTCCGGCGAGCCGGCGGCGCTCCCGGCCGGGCAAGCGGTGGGGCTCGACTAGGAGCTCACCTAGGGTCGACGGGTGGTCGAAGTTGGGGCGGAGGGGCTGCCGGCATGGGGGATCGACGGTGGCCGGCGGCGGTTGCCACGGCAGCTCGAGGTGACGGCGAGGAGGGGGTGTAGCTGGGCAATGCGTGACCTCGGGAGGTGCACTGGGGTCTAGGGAAGCTAGTGGGGTAGTTGGCCGGCGGCGAGCGCGAGCGGGGACGCGAGCTCAAGGCGGTGGCGGCAATGGCGGGGTGGAGGCTCAGTGGCGCGCGGAGGGGAGAAGGACGACGCTTAAATAGGCTCGGCTCGGCCGTGGGTGACGGCGGGGTGACGACGAAGATGCCGTCGTGGTACCCGTCCTCGGTGGCCGCGCGTACGGCGGGGGACGCCGTCGTCGGACCGGCGGTCCGTGGCGCGCTCGGTGCGTACGGCGCGGACACGACGGCGCACGACGTCGAGGGGGGACTCCGGAGCTCGGGGGGCGCACGCGCATGCATGGGGAAGGAGCGTCTCGGGCGGAGGGACGTCGGGAAGGCCCGCGGAGGCACGCACGCCGAGGTGCGACCGGCGCCGGCCGACGACGTGCGGCGCGCGGGCGCGCGACGTGCCGGCGCCCGACCCTAACCGTGTTCTTCGGCACAATTTTCAAATTCGAAATTCTCCAAAAATTTGAATAGAGCTCGACCAAGCTGTGAACATGAAAGTTGGAGATCTAGCTACCCTCTACAATTTTCAAAAAGGCTATAGGGGGTTTTTCTCCACAGATTTTGAAATACACTGCTGCCAACTTTGAATGTCAGCCTGTTCTTTTGAACAGTAAATCCTGCCCTTGCAACCAATTTTTGAAGCTTTTCCACTCAAAATTTTAAATGCCAATCTACATGAAAGTTGTGTCCCTCAACAAGATGGACAACTTTCATAAAGGTAGAATTTTAAGTGTTTAGGTGAATTTTGGAGAACGCGGCAAAAGTTTCGGTAGACATCCATGGACACTAGGGGAACAAAGGGGTTTGACCAAGTCTTTGACCATGTGTTGGCCCCACAAGTGCGTTTACTAGTCAAAGGGGGTCACTAGAGTAGGTTAGTGAGTTTTTCGAGGTGAGGGCCCATGTTGACCGGGATTTGACCACTGTCAGCTAGTTTGACCGGCTGTTAGGGTTAATTAAAAACCTGGGGTGTCACAGCCTACCCCCCTTAAATGGAATATCGTCCCGAGATTCGATTTGATAACGAAAAGATGGGGAGAAGAACTCACGGTTTCGAGATTGCAGGAAGCCCGGATACTTAGTGTTGAGATAGTCTTCCGTCTCCCAAGTTGCTTCTTCTTCCGTGTGATGACTCCATTAAATCTTGTACATCCGTATGGTTTGTCTTCGGGTCTTTCGCTCTTTTTGGTATAGTACTCTCAATGGGTGCTCGATGAGTGAGAAATCTGGCTCAATCCAAGCATTAGCTTCTGTGATAACTTCGTTCTCCGGCACAGGCATTCCCTTCTTCAATTGAGTTACATGAAACACATTGTGGACTGCGGAAAACTGTTCTGGCAACTGGATATGATAAGCCACTGGCCCACATACTTCTATAACTTCGTAGGGTCCAATGTAGCGTGGAGCTAACTTTCCCTTGACACCGAACCTTTGCACACCTTTCGTGGGGGACACCTTCAAATACACGTAGTCTCCCACTTCAAAGTGTCGAGGTGCGGTTCCCTTGTCATGGTAACTCTTTTATCTCATCTGGGCCATCTTCAAATTCTCTCTTATCACTTGCACTCTTTCTTCGGCATCTTTAACTAAATCCGGACCAAAGAGTCTTCTCTCTCCGGCTTCTGACCAATTCAACGGAGTGCGGCATCTTCGTCCGTAAAGAGCATCGAACGGTGCCATTTTCAAACTGGCTTGATAACTATTGTTGTAAGAGAATTCTGCAAAAGACAAACACTTGTCCCAACTCTTGTCAAAATGCAAGATGCTGGCTCGTAGCATACCTTCCAAAATCTGATTTATTCTTTCCGTCTGACCATCGGTCTGCGGATGATAACTGGAACTGCGAATTAGCTTGGTTCCTAAGCACTCATGCAATTGCTCCCAGAAACGGGATACAAACTGAGTTCCTCTGTGAGAGATTATAGTCTTCGGAATTCCATGCAAACAAATTATGTGGTCCATGTACAACTCTGCATATTGTTGTACTGAATAAGTGGTATGCACGGCAATGAAATGAGCGGTCTTGGTGAGTCTATCTACGATTACCCAAATAGAATCTTTCTTTCTAGCCGTTAGGGGTAAACCCACAATGAAATCCATACTAATATCATCCCACTTCCACATGGGTATCGACAGGGGTTGGAGTACACCTACCGATTTCAAATGGCTTGCTTTCATCCGGTGGCAAGTATTGCACTCGGCTACAATCTTGGCTATATCCACCTTCATATTGGACCACCAGAAATTCTGTTTCAGATCATGTACATCTTTGTACTGCTGGGATGAATAGAAAATTTTGACTGGTGAGCCTCATCTAGAATGATTTTATTAATTTCCGGATCAATGGGGACCGCAAGACGCTTCCCAAACCAAACCACATCCTGGTGATCTTTCTGGAAACAAGTATACTTAGGATCACCCTCTGCTAGTTTCTGTTTGATGGTTTGTATATCTTCATCATTGTGTTGAGCAGTGACAATCCTATCATAAAGGTTGGACTCTGCCGTCAAGGCATAAAGACTTCCTTGCGGTACAACTTCTAAGTTGAGCCTTCTCATTTCTTCACATAACGGTTCACTAACTGGCTCCAACTCTAGGTGGCTGCAGTGATCTTTGCGGCTAAGAGCATCCGCAACAACATTTGCTTTGCCGGGGTGGTAGTGCACTTCTAGATCATAATCCTTGATCAACTCAAGTCATCTTCTCTGCCTCATATTCAACTCTGACTGAGTAAAGATGTATTTGAGACTCTTGTGATTAGTGAAGATGTTACAACGATTACCCATCAGATAATGCCTCCATATCTTGAGAGCGTGGACAACAGCAGCTAACTCAAGATCGTGGGTAGGATAATTGAGCTCATGAGGTCGAAGTGCCCGTGAAGCATAGGCAATGACTCGGCCTTATTGCATAAGGACACAGCCGAGACCCGTGCCTGATGCGTCACAGAAGACTTCAAATGGTTTGGAATTATCCGGTTGCACTAGCACTGGGGCGGTGGTTAGATGTTGCCTCAAGGTGTGGAAGGCTTTCTCACATGCTTCGCTCCACACGAACTTTACTCCTTTCTTGAGCAGTTCGGTCATAGGTTTTGCGATTCTAGAGAAGTCAGGAATGAATCGACGGTAGTATCCCGCCAATCCTAGGAAACTGCGGATTTGGTGTACAAACTTGGGTGGTTTCCAATACATCACCTCTTAAACTTTGCTAGGATCTACGGAGATACCATCATGGAAAATGGTGTGCCCTAAGAATTTCACACTTTTCAACCAGAATTCACATTTGGAGAACTTAGCATACAGCTTATGATCTCGCAAATGCTGAAGGACAACTCGGAGGTGTTTGGCGTGTTCTTTCTCGCTTTTGGAATAGATGAGAATGTCATCGATAAATACCACGATGAATTTGTCGATCTCCGTCATAAACACGGAGTTCATGAGGTACATGAAGTAGGCTGGGGCATTTGTGAGACCAAAAGACATTACCAAGAACTCGTAAAGACCATAACGAGTGGAGAAAGCGGTTTTAGGAATGTCACAAGGTCGAATTTTGATTTGATGATAACCAGAACGAAGGTCAATCTTAGAGAAGACTTTGGCTCCAGCCAATTGATCGAAAAGAACATCGATTCGGGGAAGAGGATATTTGTTCTTGATGGTGACTGCATTGAGCGGTCGGTAATCTACACACATTCTCAAGCTACCATCTTTATTTTTGACGAAAAGAGCGGGGCAACCCCAAGGAGAAGAGCTTGGGCGAATATAACCCTTATCTAACAATTCCTGGAGTTGAGTTTTCAGCTCGGCTAGTTCTTTGGGTGGCATACGATAAGGTCTTTTGGAAATGGGTGCGGTACCCGGTTGGAGTTCGATTACAAACTTGACATCTCTGTCTGGTGGCATACCAGGCAACTCATCAGGGAAGACATCCGGATACTCACACAATACTGGAATTTCATCAAGAGGGAAGATAATGGTCACATAGTGTGACAACCCGCCCAGGAAAGTACCGTACTATCGCATAAGACCGATCCACTTTGGTCATTAAGAAATAATAAAGTACCATCCTGTCGTAAGTCGTCGGGTTAACGCCCGTAAATCACTTGAGAGCACAAGGATCGAATATATGCATTAAAACTCACTCGAAGGCGAGTCCAGAGATACAACGACATTAATATCCAAATTTGCACCTCGAAGGGTTTAATTATTACAAATCATAGTTTTTGTCATGACGAATTAGTTCAGAGTTTTCGAACAAGCAGCGGAAATTCACTAGCGGAAGCGAAGACACCACGGGAGGCCATCCATGATGCTTTCAGCAGTCGTCCTCCACCCACTCCAGCTCCCGGCCGGCGGGATCTCTCGGGCCACACATCACCGAAGGCATTACCGGACCAACACATTATAGCAAGGCCGAGTATACTAATACTCGGCAAGACTTATCCGTCGGTGATAACTACTTCACCAATTCTAGACCATGAAAGGCTTTTTGGCTCTTTGGGTTGCCTTTGCTAAAAAGTAACAAAGAGTAGGTTCTTACTTTCAAGATTTTAGCACAAATTCTAGTAGGTTTAATCTTTACTACATTAGCCAACTAGTACAAACAAAGTTGTACAATACAATTAATCAAGCATCATCTTCGTCAACTTCCATCATTAGGGATCTCATGACTAGTGGAGTAAGCGATCTCGGATAACGGTGAGAGGCCGACAATCGATTGATTTAAACCTTGCAAGGTAGACCCAAACACACGGTAGGCTGCCCACGGAGGGACAACTTTCCCAAGCCGTCCCCCGAAATCCTCGGGTCGGGATCGAATCTTACGGTCTTTGGTGCGAGCTATCCGGCATGTCCCACCCGGAAGACACCCGAGTCACCATACACCACCGTAGCTAGCCGTGAGAGCGAATCCCAAGAGTAGTAACGGTAGGATCCCTTGCCGCCTCATTAAGGTACTAGGCTTACCGGTCCCATACCCGACATGTGCTTGGTACATTCAAAGACTTAACCCACATAACCACCGGACCGGAGCCCGGATCCCATGCTCTTACCACGTCGGCAATCCATTTAGGATATAATATGATTCCTATCTAGGAACCTATTCTCTCGAGTGAGGTCATCACCCGACTTGTACCGGTCCTACGGACTTAGCGGACCTATCGACCTATCATACTAGTAGGGACAAAAGGTACCTAGGGATCATGCATCTAGGGTTTCATTCAACTCCTGAACGTAAATGCACAATCATCCATAGATATTTGAATAAAGAATTTGAAAACTGGGTTAGATGCACCGGAGCTTGCCTTCGTCGGGTAGGTTAGCTTGGGCACCCTCGGTGTCGAGTACTTCCACGTCTTCGCGAGAGAACCTTCCGCTCCTCCTTCCTCGGTTTCGGGACAAGGGAGTAATCTCCGTCCGGAAGATCTACACGGAATGCAATGGAAGTTTAGGTGATGTGATAGTTTGTTGTCTTATCCAACTCGGGTTGGTCATGTTCACCTTAACAAGCATCTAGCAAGTGTTTCTCTTTTAGGAAGGTTATTAGCCGCACATGGGTTATTCTTTTATTGAACATTTGGATAAAGGTTTTTATTATACTTGTCATTTCATGTGAAAGCTTTAATTCCATTTACCTTCACAAGCAGAGGTATAAATAATATTTTTATTTATGAATTACTTTCTGATCAGTGATGATAATTTAATTATATTAAATAATACTTTTCAAAAAGGAAAAAGAATTAATTAGGGGTTTTTCTTTATTTACTTTCCCTTTAATATTAAAAGGGCATTTAAGCTTTTTATTAATCAGTTAAATTACCAAAAATTAAAGAAGTGTTCCTTAAGCATATTAGCACCTATCCTGGCCCATTGGACCCACATGCAAGTGTTGGATGCTAGGAAATTAAATATTGTGGAAAATAACAAAGACTAGCTAGTGTTTCATCTTAAATGCAAATAAAAATAAATAAGCATCAATCTGACCCAAACTTTCTTGTGCAAGCTCTCTGGTCCTAAGCAAGTCTAAAGAACCAGCATGTTCAAATGGAACCTCTACTGAACTTGGTTTATTAATTTACAAAGGAAAACATACATAAATCAGGAATAATTATTTCTGTTAATCCAAACTTTATGATTAATTCACAAGATGTGTATTTTGGTATTACAAGACAGTGTGCAGAAGTTGGGATCAAGAACTTAAATATTTTTAACAAGAAAAATCATTTATGCAGATTCTGCAGAAAAGGAAAAACATTTTTATAAAATGATTTACATAATAACTTTGTGCAATTTTTGTCATAGGAGCTATTCATGACCTAACACACAACATATCGAAAAATTAGCTACAGAGGATTTATATATTTTGAGATATTGCAGATCTAGGGTTTTCACATTTGTATTTTTCATGCAAAAACTATAAGAAGTTAGCTCAGGACAGCATAACAAAAGTTGTAGTATAAATCACCACGGATCCAACAAAATTGGTGTTGCATTTTTCTGATTTTTCTGTGATTTTCTACGCAATTTACAAGAATCAGCCAAAGGGGTTTTACTATTTGAGTTGACCTTTTGCAGCAGGGACCCTGGAAAGAACTTGATGTTTGCAATGTAGTCCCTGGCGCGGGCAGCGGCGGTCCGGCGGCAATTCCGGCCGGGGATCGCCGGATTACGGCCGGGGGAGGGTGGGGGAGTGGCCTAGGGACTTCTATGGTTCGGTTTGGGGGCGCGATTGCGGGCGAGGAGGCTGCCGGGAGGGCGGGCACGCCGGCGGCGGTGGCCGCCGCGGCCGCCCGTCCGGGCGAGGTGGGGGCTCGGCTGGTCGTGAGAAAGGGGCGGCGAGCTAGGGGAGAGGCGGGGGGAGGAGCGGGGGCGCGTCGGCGCGGGGCTCGCGGTTGGCGGAACGGGGCCGCTCGCCGAGCCGCCGGGGCCGGGCACCCGGCGGCGGCTCGGCCGAGCGGGGAGGGGGGGGCGAGCGTGCGCCGCGCCAAGGCGTGGCGCCCTTTATAAGGTGTCGTGCAAGCTCCCTAGCGACCAGTAGACCGGCGGGGAGGCCTCGGAACGCGTGCGCGCCGGGATGACGGCGAAGGGACCGCCGGTCCATGACGTGCTCGTACGGCGGCTTGGTTTTCCGTGGCGTTCCGGTGTTCGAGGCGTCGGGAGGCGAGCCGCGACCTCGGGACGACGCGGGCCACCTTGGGAACATGCGCCGGAGGGCCGGGACGCCGAGGCGGCGCTAGCCCACGGCGGGGCGCGCGCGCGCGCGCGGCGCGGCGCGCGCGTCGCGGCGCGGCCGCGCTCTCGGCGGCGCCCGTTTCGGGCCCCGCACCACTTCGGGCACGTTTTCTCTCAAAATTTGAATACAAGTGCACGAAGTGATGAATAAGAAAGTTGTAGATCTAGATACCCTCTACAACTTTTGTAAAGGCCGTCTAGTGTTTTTCTCGACGGATTTTGCGAGAACGTCGTGTCAACATTGAATGCCGCTCTCGTCTTGGAAAACGAGGAGGTGGTCTGTCAATCGATCAAGTTTTTCACCAATTTCTACCCAAAATTTGAAATGCCAATCTACATGAAAGTTGTGTCCCTCAACAAGATGGACAACTTTCATAAAGGTAGATTTTGAAGTGTTTAGGTGAAATTTGGGGAACACGGCAAAAGTTCCGGACGACATTCGCTGACGTCAACGGTTAAGCCGGTTTTGACCGTGTCTTTGGCCAAGGGTCGACTACGGGTGTTTGCAAACTTGGTCAAGGGGTTCATTGGGGTTCATTGGCGAGGTTTTCGAGGTGATGACCCAGGTTGACCTAGGTTTGACCGGTGTTTGACCGGTTGACTCGGCTGATCCGGTCATTAACGTTAATGACGGTAATTAAAAACCCGGAGCGTCGCAGTCTACCCCCCTTAAACAGAATCTCGTCCCGAGATTCGAAAGTAAAAGACAAAGTAGGGAGGGTTCCCGAGTAGAGAGGTTACTTATGAAATTCGGTTGGCTTTGCTTCACTTGAAAGCTTGGCTTCTTGTTGCGGTTGCCCTTAGTGGATCCGGGGTTCTGCTTCTGCTGCTGGGGCTTCTGCTGTCTGGGGTTCGGGCACTCATTGGCAAAATGCCCGGGTCGTCTACAATTGTAGCATATGCGGGGCGGAAGTTCCTTAAGCTTGGGCACATGCCGTGGATTCTTTTGGTACGGGAGATTTCCCGAAGGCTTGTCCTGGAGTGGGGTCCTTCTCCCCCGCCCGGATGGCGAAGATTGCGAAGACCCATGAGTACGCTTCTTGACAAAGCGGAACTCGCTTGCTCGATTCACCGCTCGGAAGTGAAATCGGCTTGTCGCTTCCTATCTTCCCTGTGCCTTCTTCATAGCATCCTCCTTGGAGATAGCTTTGTTTACTAACTCGTGATAACTATTGGGTTCCAACAGGATTAGCCTTTCATACAAGTCACCATCGAGACCATCACGGAAACGTTCCATCTTCTTGGCATCGGTGTCCACGTGATGTCCTCCGTCTCGGTAGAGACTATTGAACTTTTGTGCATACCGGCACACGGTGTCGGCTCCTTGCTTCGAGCCAACAACTCTCTCATTTTTCTCGTCCATAAGTCCTTTAGGAATATGGTGGTCCTTGAAAGCTTGCTTGAATTCAACCCAAGTGACTTCATGTCCGGCGGGTTGCATAGACTTGAAATGTTCCCACCACATCGGTGCTTCGCCCCGAAGTTGTAAGGTTGCAAAGGTTGCCTTGCGCTCCTCGGAGCAAGGAAGGGTAAAAGCGAGGAAACTTGGCCTCTATGGCCCCGACCCATGCGTCGGCTTCAAGCGGTTCTTCCGCCTTAGTGAACGTTGGAGGCTTCATCCCAATAACGCGGGTGTAGGTAGTGACCACATGTGGTCCCTCATGATTGGCCCCGTGCGGAGGCCTCGTTCCAACAACCGCACGCGCCGGGTCCGTCTATTGTTGCATCCGCAGGAACCGGCGTAATAAGTCGGTTTGTGTGGTCAGAAGTGCCTCTGTCGGTGTCAGGGATGGTGGCGGGGGTGGGTCATTACTACTCGAGGCACCAAAACCATTGGGAGTGTTGTGTGTCGGTCCGACCATCTGAAAAATTGAGTTTTCATTAAACACACATTCATAAGCTTGTTCATAATATTGACAAGTAGAATATGTACGACGAAAGCTCATTTATGGTAAGTTTTACGGAACCGAACAACACAGTGGCCATAAGCATCAAATTCAGGAATCGATGCTCATGCACCGAAAATCCTCATTCAAGGTCCGTAGACGTACTTCAAGTTGGTATTCCACCCGGGATCAAGAATGAACACACGATGGATGACTTCTCCACATTGACTATTCGAGAACCTTGACTGCTCAAGAGAGTTTCTATGTCTAAGGCTTCAACATGTTTAAGGATAAAAGGGGTTGGAGGGAAAATTCAAGTCGATGAAGATAACAAGTTGGTAGGTGAAATCACCATTGAAGATTGAGTTCTATGATCAAGACATTCCCTCTGACATAGTAGAATAGCATAAGTTCCTTTCTCCTAGGTTGAGCATTGCTCGGGTATTCATGTGCACAAAGGCACAAGTTCGTATGTTAGAGATCGAAGCGAGAACACATACATAATGGCATGAGGTTTTGGCGATTGTGAACAAAAATTCATAACCAAAAATCTTGAAGCCTCAAAACTTCTCAAGTCTTCCGGTTCAAAATAAATCCTTTAACAATTAACTAAATTTTAAGGTTGAGCATTGAACAAGGAACAAGGTGGATGGTCGAACCTAGATGTGCCTAGGGAATGTGAACCAACCCATCGAAACTAGGATTGAGATTTGCTATTACAAGACGACTAGTTGAGGAGCAATTATTTTTAACAATTTGGTTTAATTAACCTATCACAAGGTAGACAACTTTTTCACAAAATTTCGGCAAAGATGACGGCTAGGTATGAGAGGTACTCTAGTTTATAAAAAGCACATACTAGCATAATCTTCCTTAGAGAACATATGGAATTTCGATTTTTGGGTCCATTTTAGTTGTTTCGATTTTTAACATGCATGCAAGACGTCCTATTTGACCTCACATGGCAATCAAGCCAAAAATCGAGGTTAGTGCGGTGGCAAGGCTTTTAATCGTCTCTCCCTATAATATCTAGTCGAGAGCTATACGGTACTCGCTTAACAACTAACGAAGCGCCGTTATGTACCGCGGAAAACGAACCTTTCGTGCCGGCACGTCACGAAAGCGTCCACATTCATTACCGTTCACTATAGAAACGAGTATCCATGCGTTAAGCCACCGCATGGACAGCGTCCTATTTAAGACTCTGACGCGACGTGAGTGCCCATTGGAATAGGCCTCACTCATCCCTCACGGACTTTCCCGTGGTACCATCACGTATGGCAAAACGTGACGAGACTCAAACGCGACGTGGCACCCATTGGAATAGGTCCCACTAGTCCCTCACGGGACTTTCTGTGGTACCACCACGTATGGCAAAACGTGATGAACTAGTATGGTTGTGCAAGAAAGTAAGTCCGACATAAAATAATGTCTTCGGGAGTTAGCAAAATAAACCATAGGTTAATTAAGCCACCGAAAAAACCCAAAATTCCCTCTAGGGCCTCTCGGTCTAGTTTATCCTTAGCGGACCAACGTATTTTTGGAAAATCGAGAAAACCTTGGCGTATTTTATTCAAAAATCATTTATTAAGGTTTATTAATTAATCTCCGGTGCATATAATCTCCGATGCCAAGCGTGACAACCCGCCCAGGAAAGTACCGTACTATCGCATAAGACCGATCCACTTTGGTCATTAAGAAATAATAAAGTACCATCCTGTCGTAAGTCGTCGGGTTAACGCTCGGTAAATCACTTGAGAGCACAAGGATCGAATATATGCATTAAAACTCACTCGAAGGCGAGTCCAGAGATACAACGACATTAATATCCAAATTTGCACCTCGAAGGGTTTAATTATTACAAATCATAGTTTTTGTCATGACGAATTAGTTCAGAGTTTTCGAACAAGCAGCGGAAATTCACTAGCGGAAGCGAAGACACCACGGGAGGCCATCCATGATGCTTTCAGCAGTCGTCCTCCACCCACTCCAGCTCCCAGCCGGGCGGGATCTCTCCGGGCCACACATCACTGAAGGCATTACCTGGACCAACACATTATAGCAAGGCTGAGTATACTAATACTCAGCAAGACTTACCCGTCGGTGATAACTAATTCACCAATTCTAGACCATGAAAGGCTTTTTGGCTACTGGGTTGCCTTTGCTAAAAAGTAACAAAGAGTAGGTTCTTACTTTCAAGATTTTAGCACAAATTCTAGTAGGTTTAATCTTTACTACATTAGCCAACTAGTACAAACAAAGTTGTACAATACAATTAATCAAGCATCATCTTCGTCAACTTCCATCATTAGGGATCTCATGACTAGTGGAGTAAGTAGTCTCGGATAACGGTGAGAGGCCGACAATCGATTGATTTAAACCTTGCAAGGTAGACCCAAACACACGGTAGGCTGCCCACAGAGGGACAACTTTCCCAAGCCGTCCCCATAAATCCTCGGGTCGGGATCGAATCTTACGGTCTTTGGTGCGGAGCTATCCGGCATGTCCCACCCACGACACCCGAGTCACCATACACCACCGGTAGCTAGCCGTGAGAGCGAATCCCAAGAGTAGTAACGGTAGGATCCCTTGCCGTCTCATTAAGGTACTAGGCTTACCGGTCCCATACCCGACATGTGCTTGGTACGTTCAAAGACTTAACCCACATAACCACTGGACCGGAGCCCAGATCCCATGCTCTTACCACGTGAGTAATCCATTTAGGATATAATATGATTCCTATCTAGGAACCTATTCTCTCGAGTGAGGTCATCACCCGACTTGTAACGGTCCTACAGCTTAGCAGCTATCGACCTATCATACTAGTAGGGACAAAAGGTACCTAGGGATCATGCATCTAGGGTTTCATTCAACTCCTGAACGTAAATGCACAATCATCCATAGATATTTGAATAAAGAATTTGAAAACTGGGTTAGATGCACCGGAGCTTGCCTTCGTCAGCTAGGTTAGCTTGGGCACCCTCGGTGTCGAGTACTTCCACGTACTGCAGAGAACCTTCCGCTCCTCCTTCCTCGGTTTCCGGGACAAGGGAGTAATCTCCGTCCGGAAGATCTACACGGAATGCAATGCAAGTTTAGGTGATGTGATAGTTTGTTGTCTTATCCAACTCTGGGTTGGTCATGTTCACCTTAACAAGCATCTAGCAAGTGTTTCTCTTTTAGGAAGGTTATTAGCTGCACATGGGTTATTCTTTTATTGAACATTTGGATAAAGGTTTTTATTATACTTGTCATTTCATGTGAAAGCTTTAATTCCTTTTACCTTCACAAGCAGAGGTATAAATAATATTTTTATTTATGAATTACTTTCCGATCGGTGATGATAATTTAATTATATTAAATAATACTTTTCAAAAAGGAAAAAGAATTAATTAGTGGTTTTTCTTTATTTACTTTCCCTTTAATATTAAAAGGGCATTTAAGCTTTTTATTAATCAGTTAAATTACCAAAAATTAAAGAAGTGTTCCTTAAGCATATTAGCACCTATCCTGGCCCATTGGACCCACATGCAAGTGTTGGATGCTAGGAAATTAAATATTGTGGAAAATAACAAAGACTAGCTAGTGTTTCATCTTAAATGCAAATAAAAATAAATAAGCATCAATCTGACCCAAACTTTCTTGTGCAAGCTCTCTGGTCCTAAGCAAGTCTAAAGAACCAGCATGTTCAAATGGAACCTCTACTGAACTTGGTTTATTAATTTACAAAGGAAAACATACATAAATCAGGAATAATTATTTCTGTTAATCCAAACTTTATGATTAATTCACAAGATGTGTATTTTGGTATTACAAGACAGTGTGCAGAAGTTGGGATCAAGAACTTAAATATTTTTAACAAGAAAAATCATTTATGCGATTCTGCGAAACGGAAAAACATTTTTGTAAAACGATTTACATAATAACTTTGTGCAATTTTTGGCATAGGATCTAGTCATGACCGAACACACAACATATCCAAAAATTAGCTACAGAGGATTTATATATTTTGAGATATTGCAGATCTAGGGTTTTCACATTTGTATTTTTCATGCAAAAACTATAAGAAGTTAGCTCAGGACAGCATAACAAAAGTTGTAGTATAAATCACCACGGATCCAACAAAATTGGTGTTGCATTTTTCTGATTTTTCTGTGATTTTCTACGCAATTTACAAGAATCAGCCAAAGGGGTTTTACTATTTGAGTTGACCTTTTGCGGCGGGAACCCCGGAAAGAACTTGATGTTTGCAATGTAGTCCCCGGCGCGGGCAGCGGCGGTCCGGCGGCAATTCCGGCCGGGGATCACCGGATTACGGCCGGGGGAGGGTGGGGGAGTGGCCTAGGGACTTCTAGGGTCCGGTTTGGGGGCTCGATTGCGGGCGAGGAGCCGCCGGAGGGCGGGCACGCCGGCGGCCGGCGGCGGTGGCCGCCGCGGCCGCTCGTCCGGCGAGGTGGGGGCTCGGCGGTCGTGAGAAAGGGGCGGCGAGCTAGGGGAGAGCGCAGGGAGGAGCGAGGGCGCGTCGTTGGGGCTCGCGGTTGGCGGAACGGGGAAGCTCGCCGAGCCGGCCGGCCGGGCACCGGCGGCGGCTCGGTCCGAGCGGGGAGGGGGGGCGAGCGTGCGCCGCGGCCAAGGCATGGCGCCCTTTATAAGGTGTCGTGCAAGCTCCCTAGCGACCAGTAGACCGGCGGGGAGGCCTCGGAACGCGTGCGCAACGGACGACGGCGAAGGGACCGCCGGTCCATGACGTGCTCGTACGGCGGCTTGGTTTTCGTGGCGTTCCCGGTGTTCGAGGCGTCGGGAGGCGAGCCGCGACCTCGGGACGACGCGGGCCACCTTGGGAACATGCGCCGAGAGGGCCCGGACGCCGAGGCGGCGCTAGCCCGTGGCGGGGCGCGCGCGGCGCGCCGGCGGGCGCGACGTCGCGGCGCGGTCGCGCTCTGGCGCTGCCTGTTTCAGACTGCACCACTTCGGGCACGTTTTTCACTCAAAATTTGAATACAAGTGCACGAAGTGATGAATAAGAAATTTGTAGATCTAGCTACCCTTTACAACTTTTGTAAAGGCCGTCTAGTGTTTTTCTCGACGGATCTTGCAGGAACGTCGTGTCAACATTGAATGCCGCTCTGTCTTGGAAAACAGGAGGTGCTGTCAATCGATCAAGTTTTTCACCAATTTCCACCCAAAATTTAAAATGCCAATCTACATGAAAGTTGTGTCCCTCAACAAGATGGACAACTTTCATAAAGGTAGATTTTGAAGTGTTTAGGTGAAATTTGGGGAACACGGCAAAAGTTCCGGACGACATTCGCTGACGTCAACGGTTAAGCCGGTTTTGACCGTGTCTTTGGCCAAGGGTCGACTACGGGTGTTTGCAAACTTGGTCAAGGGGTTCATTGGGGTTCATTGGCGAGGTTTTCGAGGTGATGACCCAGGTTGACCTAGGTTTGACCGGTGTTTGACCGGTTGACTCGGCTGATCCGGTCATTAACGTTAATGACGGTAATTAAAAACCTGGGGCGTCACACATAGGCACAGGAGTCGGTACCGTCCTTGAAAGGTAGGTACAAGGTAGTGTGCCCGACCGTAGGAGAATTGATCTCTACGACCCTATCTGATATATCTAGAATCACCTTATGCTGGGTCATCCACTCCATACCCAAGATAACATCCATACAACCAAGTTAATGATGATAAGGTTTGTTGGAATGATTTTACTGCCTAATCCCAAACATACTCCACGGATTAAGATATTAGAGGTGACTTGCCCTCCTGGAGTAATTATCTTATAAGCGGAAGTGGTATGAGAACCCTTCAAACCCAATTTGCCTAACAGTTTTTCACTGATGAAACTATGGGTAGCTTCGGAATCGAATAAAATCTTGACAGGAGTGTCGTTGATAGAGAATGTACCCGTGAGCACTGAAGCTCCCTCTGGAATATCACTCATGGCGGTGAAGTTCAGCTTGCCTTGGCGTACTTGCACCATAGGCTTCTTAGTCGGGGTGGCAGGCTTGTTTCCTGCTCCTTGATTCTGGGGGTTGGGCTTGATCTGCTGGGGCTTGGGACACTCGCTGATGTAATGTCCCGGCTAACCGCAGTTGAAGCAACGACGATCACCAACGTTGCGAGTAGGTGCATTAGGCTTTGGAGCCTGCTGCTGAGCATTGCGGAACTGGAAGTTCCCTGCGGGTTTGCTCTGGGATGGCTTCATCGTCCAGCGTCCAGTTGAAGATGGTTGGGATGGGCTTGGAACGTTCTTCTTCACATAGCGAATCTTTTTACCCGTTCCGCTGCCTGAAGCAAAACCAGACATCCTCTTTGTCTCCGTGGGCCTTCTTCATGGCATCCTCTTGGGAGATAGCCTTGTTCACTAGCTCATGGAAGTTCACGGGCTCGAGCAGGTTCAGTCGCTCGTACAACTTGCCATCTAGCCCGTCGCGGAATCTCTCCATCTTCTTTGCATCAAAATCAACGTGATGGCCACCATACTAGCACAAGCTGTTAAACTTCTGGGCGTAGCGATACACTGTATCGGACCCCTGCCTGAGGGCCAACAACTCCCTCATCTTCCTATCCATAAGTCCCTTGGGAATGTGGTGACTCTTGAAGGCTTGCTTAAACTCATCCCAAGTTACAGCGTGCCCTCGCTGCATCGACTTGAAATGATCCCACCACATCAAAGCTTCTCCCCGCAGTTGCAGAGTTGCGAAGTTAGCTTTGTTCTCCTCAGAGCAAGGCAGCACAAAGGCAGAGAATTTTGCCTCTATGGCCCTGATCCAAGCCTCAGCTTCCAGGAGGTCTTCCGCCTTGGAGAAGGTCGGCGGCTTCATTGCGATGAACTGGGCATACGTGGTGACCTGATTAGGCACCTCGGTTTGCGTGGCCATGAAGGCCTCCAACGGCGTCATGGGCGGTGGCGGCGGCAAGTCACCGCTACCGCTCGCTCCGAACCCGTTGGGCGAGCGCGCGTGGTTCCCATCATCCGAAATGCGAGCCTTGTTAGTTACATAATCAAAAGCTTACTCCAAAATGATGACAAGCATGATCATATATAACCACAACTCATTTGCATTTATATGATGATGACAGCAACAGTCGAAAAGTATCACATAACCAGCAAGGATTCATAGAATCGTTCTTCAACACCATTGGAAGTGTGATCACTCGGATAACGCGAGCCAACATTCATTCTCGGACAATTACTGCCACTTCAAGTACCAACGAAAGTGGTATACGAACGAGCGCTTAATCGCTGGGCAGACGAGTGATGCCCCTAGAAATGCTTTGGTTTACTAATGCTTTTGTGGAATGCAAGCTTTGACCAGCGTGGTCATTGCAACGTTTATTCAGGAATTCGGCAGTCACACACAATAAAACTTCAACTTCTGGGTGAACAAGCGAATTTCTATTAAAACACCACGTGCTTAAGCATTCATTATTACAACAAGATGGAACAAGATCCAAGGACATTACAGGACTCGAATTTGAAAGCACCACAACACGACAAGGTTACAAGCAGTTACTCTGCATGAAGACGTGCTAAAAAGTTAACTACTCCAAACATCTCGAAGATAACACCATAGGATCTACATCCTTCTTATTCTCGCATGCCGGCAACCTAGTTGCCCACCAAAGCACCACTGTCCGTAGGCGAAGCTGGGGGAGTCGGCAACGGTGGTCTTGCCTGGCTCGTCTGATCCAGACCAGACAGATCCTGCTGCTCCTCCGGTGTGCTGTCATCGGGAGGCGGCGGGCCGTAAGGCCACTATAGCCGCAAGGCCGCCACCGTACCTCGGCCTCCTCCACTGCTGCCGCATATCGGCAATGTTCTTAAGTAGCGTCAACTTTGTCGATCTCATACACTTCGGCATTCTCCTCCAAGGTGTGATTCTCCGCCTCCGGGTCTACAATCCTCTCGTAGGCGGTCACCTCTCTCTAGCTCTAACCGGAATCTCCTAGCACGCGCCTGTCATTCTCTTGCTGCATCTGGGTAAGTGTAAAGTTCAGCTGCTGATGTGCTGCTGATAGCTGCTGCCAATCTTGCCTAGATGCCTCCAATCGCTGCCCAATAACCGCTGCGGTATTATAGCATAGCCCCTGAAGTGTGAAAACCACGTTAAGACAGCAAGTCAACGTCTGAGTGACATCCAGCGGCTCTGCTAGCGACAACAGCTCCCGTAGGTGATCCATACAGTCCAACCATGTCGGGTCGTGAGGACTCACTGCAGGAAACAACCCAAACAGAGAGAGAGCTACCACAGTGGGGTTGTGGTCACAGAAGTCCGTCAGCACTCTGAGGGCTGCTGACTCAACGGCCTCGTGGGTAATAAATCCCAAGTAGATAAAACTCAAGTCGAACCAGTCGGCGTGGTCCGGGTGTGGTAGAACAGTGACAATCACTCTGCAACGGGGAACGCCATAGCGCTCGAACTCGGACACCTCATAAGCCGGTGGTGTGAGGTAGCCTGCGACGCTGAGTGCTTCCCACGCAAGGCGTGGAAAACCCTCCTAGTGCAACCCGTTGGTACGGATCGTACCGTCAGCGTCGAACTCGTGAAACACGGGGAAAGCCATCTGTACAAAAATGTAACACATGTCAGGTCTCAAAGAGAACGGCATGTCAAATGGTGAAGTTCTGGTAGCTGTGAATAAAAATTCATAACCAAAAATCCAGAACCCTCAAAATATTCCCCCAAGTTTCTCGGCTAATACAAAAATTCTATTACATAATTTAGGTTTTTATGGCTGAGCTCAAACAAGGAAATCAAGGTGGATGGATACAAGACCTAGATGTACCTAGGAAAGTGTAGACCAAACCGAAGGAACTAAGATTGAAACTTGCGACTACAAGTTAAACTGGTTAAGGATTAACCGTCTTAAACAAACTAGTTTAATTAAATCTAGCACAAGGTACAACAAGGTGAACCAGCTTTTTCAAA
Organism: Cenchrus americanus; assembly: GCA_947561735.1. Lineage (NCBI taxonomy): Eukaryota > Viridiplantae > Streptophyta > Magnoliopsida > Poales > Poaceae > Cenchrus > Cenchrus americanus. The sequence goes on from OX387240.1 coordinate 144,585,369, forward strand.
ATTTCAGCAGCATGACAGCTAAGCATGAGAGGGATTCTAGTTTATAAAAAGCACACACTAGCAAAATCTTCTTTCGAGAGAATATAAAAGTTCAGTTTTGGGTCCATCTTAGTTGTTTCTATTTTTAATATGCATGCAAGACGTCCTATCCGACCTCACATGGCAATCAAGCCAAAAATCGAAGTTAGTGCCGGTGGCAAGGCTGTTATTCATCTCTCCCTATAATATCTAGTCGAGAGCTATACGGTACTCGCTTAACAACTAATGAAGCGCTGTTATGTGTCGGGGACAGCCCTAGGGGTCCCCTTAAACAAACTGGAGAATCCCCGCTTAAAACCCACGACAAGCCAAAGCTAAACGCACCTCACTTAAACACACAAGGCAGGGCCCACGCCGCGGTGGCCCCGACGGCCCACTAAAAGATCCCCTCGAGCAGGCTCCGCCTCGCTCGAGGGCGCACACCTCCCCCGAGTGGGCTCCGCCCGGTTCGATGGGGTACGCTTACCTCGAGCAGGCTCCGCCTCGCTCGAGGGCCCGCTCCGCCCTCGAGCGGGCTCCGCCCTCGCCCGAGGGCGCCCGCACGCGCACGCCCTATTCCCGTACGCGGGCATTAAATGCCCCGACAACGGCGGGGCGGCGCCATCATGCGCCGGGGCTCGCGCCCGGCGCGCCGTCGCACCAACTCCCAAGGAGGGAACCCATCCCCGCCACCGTGGGGGACCGTGTGGCGTGGCCGGTGCCGGTCCCGTGACGCCGCGCCGCCTGCTCCGCACGGCTAACGCGTCGAGCCCTCGAAGGGGGGCCGGGCCGCACCCTCGGTCCGCTTTCTTGTGACCCTGCGGGGGTTAGGTGGAGGCATTGGGCCGGCGGGGCGCCATCCCCGCCACGCGCAACGGCATGGCGGTCGCCCCACGCGTACAAACCCATGCGGGCGGCGTGGCAGCAGGCTCCGGCGGCGTGCGGCATGCGAGAACGGGCGCCGCCTTACCTGCCACTGTGTCCCGTACGGACCAACATCAGCAACTCCCTCGAATCCGCCTGAAGACATCACGGCCGTCCGCTCCACTCCTACCCTCGAAGCCGCCCCTGTGCGGTACAAGATATGCCATGATGGCCGGATCGCAGCAAGGACCGCCAGGCGGCCGCCTACTCTACGGCATGACACACTACGCTTCCCACGTAGCTGAATAGCGCGGCATGCATGGATTCGCGCTCTCCTTGGTCTATAAAAGGAGGACGAACCCCCTGCCGCGGGGGACAGAGACAGAACACAGCACATCACGCACTTGCTCTCCAATTCTCCCACAACATCTTCAGCCACGTCACTAGGGACTTGGAAGCCACGCTTCCTCTCCCGCCTTGCTTGTAGCTGCCCCACTACAGGCACCCGGTGCTGAGCAATATAGTGCCTCGAGCACACCACTGCTGGACGTACGGCCCCTCGGCCGGAACCAGGATAAAACTCGTGTCATTAGTTGCTTAGCATCGACCATTGAGGGATAGACCTCGGCGCTCATCACTGGTTAGTGTCGGGACCACTTTCCGCACCGACAGTTGGCGCCCACTGTGGGGCAATCGAGCGCCTAAGGTCAATCCATCATCAACTCCCTCCATGGTGATCCGCACTGAGTATCGCGGTACGCGTTACTGCATGGGCAGCTCGGACCCCCTCCCCCGCCGGTTTTGAAATCCGGTTTGGGGCCGAATTTCCGGGCTACGGGGAACGGCTACACGATGCGCCTCACCAACCGTGAGGAGCTACGCGCGCGGCGCCGGGCCGGGTCCGTCCGGTCCCCGGCCGCACGCATAGCCACGACGCGGACGCCCACCGGCACGGATGCCGCGGGCCGTCAACACCACGACGTCGCCGCCGCTCGGCCGGCGTTCACGCCGGGCGCGGTCCGAGCGACGGCAAGGCCGAACGCGCGCCTCCCAACGCGCGCGCGCCGTCGGCACCGCAACCACCGCCCGGTGGGGCGCACGGTCTCGGACCGCGCTTCCCCATCGGTCCGCGCGGTGCCACGACGGCTTACCACGCCAACGTCAACACGACGATGCGCCGGGTTCCCCCGGCCGTCACGTCTTCGTCGCCGGGGACCACGGCGCCTCCGCGGCGATGAGTCGTCTCTAGGCTCCTTGACGCGCGCCACCCGCCAACCTCCACGGATATGCGGAGTGGGACTTCTCCGGCGTACCGGACCCAGTCATGTTCAGGCGCTTTCTCGACGCCATGGACTACTGGTTCGGGTGCTCCGACGATTCTAGCACCGGGAGCTACGACCCCCGCGCGCGAATGCTGCGTCGTCATCGCCAATGACCCAGCAAACGCCACCGGCGCAGTGGGCGCTAGCGACGGGGAGGTCACGCCCGCCCCAGTGCATCGCTCTGCACGCTGCCGGGGCCAAGCACCCCGCCGGGGCCGACGCGATGCACGGCGGCCCAAGCCCGTGAGCTCGAGGCTGGGCGGCGGAGGAGTACCGAACGGTGCGGGCGCTCCGCGCCTCAATGGCCGGGGAAGCCTCCGCACGCGGCGAACGCGCGCGGGGAGGCCGGGCAAGCACGCCCGCGACCGCATCAACGCCGACTTCAACGTCGACAACCCGGATGCGCCTCCGCGGGCGAGCCAGAAACTTATCGCCGCCGCGACGCTGCTACGGGCCATGCCGGCCCCCTCGACGCCTGAGGCACGAAACCTGCACCGCGAGGTGCAGTCGCTCATTGAGCAAGCGGCCGTCCAAGAGGCCGAGAGCTCAGCCTCGCGCATCCGCCAACAGGGGGACGCACGAGGCGACGGGGCCGCACAAGGGGGCGAACCCTCAGTCCATGCAGGAGAAGCGGCGGAACGACCCGCCAACCCGGGACGCGCGTCGGCCAAGGAGCGGCTCCTCGACACGCGCAGGGCACTGGACGGTGACGCCCGCAACGTCATCAACGCCAGCCGCACGAGCAAGGCGGATGCGCGGGCGGCGGTAGGCTACCACCCTCGGCGGGGTGGACGCTACGACAGCGATGAAGACCGTTCCCCGACGCCGGAACCCCCAGGAACCCGTGTGTTCAGCCGGGAGATCCGCGCGGCAACCTTCCCTCAACGCTTCCGCCAACCCTCGACCATCGTCAAGTACAACGGGGAGACGGATCCCCGCGTGTGGCTCAACGACTACCGCCTAGCGTGCCAGCTGGGCGGGGCCACCAGCGACGAGGTCATCATCCGCAACCTGCCCCTACACCTCGGCGATTCTGCCCGGACGTGGCTCGAGCACTTGCCCGCCAGCCAGATCCACAGGCGGGACGACACCGGTCCGCACATTCGTGGGTAACTTCCGGGGGCACGTACGTGTGCCCGGGAATTCTCGGGACTGCGCTCCTGCACCCCGAAGCCCGGCGAGTCGCTCCGGGACTTCATACCGCGCTTCTCCAAGCGCCGCACGGAAGCTCCCAAGCGTGGCGCAATGCGAGATTGTGCACGCCTTCCTCGAGGGCACCACGTGTCGGGATCTCGTGCGAGAGCGCGGGCGCAGCCCCCGCTGCGAACTACAACGAGCTGTTCGACATCGCCACCAGCTTCGCCTCAGGAGAGGAGGCTGTGGGGGCGATCTTTGACGGCAAGAAGGGCAAGCGCTCGGACGACGCGCCCGCGGAGGGCAGCAAGTCCGGGGGAGCCCCACCGGAAGGACAAGCGGGGCAAGAAAGGGAAGAAGGCCGCGCCGCGAGGCGCGCGAGCGGGGCGCGACGGCGACGGTGCCGAGGCCCTTCTTGCCGTTGACCCGGCTCGACGAGGCCCTCGACCGGCCCCTCGAGGTCCGGGGGTGTTTGACGACATGCTTTGAAGAAGCCATGTCATACCACAAGACCCCGATGAAGCCACACGCTTGAGCAATGCGACATGCTCAAGAAGTTCTACGGTCGCGCCGCCGCGAAGGATGCGGAGGCCAAAAAGGACGGAGGAGATGGCGACGCTGGCGGCTTCCCCGCCGTGGAGAACGTGTTCCTCATCTTCGGGGGACCCACCGTCGACATGTCAACCCGCCAGCGCAAGCGGGAGCGACACGAGGTCCTTGCCGCAGAGAGGGCGCCTCCCTCCTTCCTCGATTGGTCGGAGGATGCCATCACCTTCAGCCGGGAAGACCACCCGAACCGCATCCCCAACCCGGGCCAGTACCCACTGGTGGTCGACCCGATCATTGGGAACGCGCGGTTCTCAAAAGTCTTGATGGACGGGGGCAGCAGCCTCAACATCCTCTACGTGCATACGCTGCGCCTGTTGGGGGATCGGGGCTGGACCGAGTTGCGGCCCAGCACGACGCCGTTCCATGGCGTCGCGCCCGGCAAGCGTGTCCAGCCCCTCGAGCAGATCGACCTGCCGGTTTGGTTCGGCACTACGAAGAATTTTCGCAATGAAACACTCACCTTCGAGGTGGTGGGGTTCAAGGGTGCCTATCACGCCATACTTGGGCGGCCCTGCTACGCCAAGTTCATGGCGGTCCCCAACTACACCTACTTGAAGATGAAGATGCCGGGATCGAACGGCATCATCACCGTGGGCTCGTCCATCGAGCACGCATTCGACTGCGACGTCGAGTGCGTAGAGCATGCGAAGCACCGGCGCCGGATGAAGCGGTGGTGACCACCTTGGAGAAGATGGTCAACGAGGACCTCGACTCCCCTCGCTAAGCACGCGGCAATTTCGAGGTCGCGGAGCGGACCAAGGAGGTACCCCTCGACCTGCGCCCCCGAGGGCAAGGCGTTGAGGGTCAGCTCCACCCTCGACCCAAAATAGGAAGTGGTGCTCGTCGACTTCCTCCGCGCCAACGCAGACATCTTCGCGTGGAGCCCCTCGGATATGCCAGGCATCCCGAGGGAGGTCGCCGAGCACTCCCTTGACATCCTGCCTCATGCCCGTGCCGTGCAGCAACGGCTCCGCCGTTTCGACGAGGAGCGGCGGCGGGCGATCGGAGCGGAGCTGCGGAAGCTTCTCGAGGCCGGGTTCATCAAGGAAGTGTTCCACCCGACGTGGCTAGCAAACCCTGTACTTGTAAAGAAAAAGAACGGGAAGTGGCGGATGTGTATAGACTACACTAGTCTTAATAAAGCATGTCCTAAAGTTCCTTTTCCTTTGCCACGCATTGATCAAATCGTTGATTCAACGGCTGGGTGTGAGCTGCTTTGCTTCCTTGATGCCTACTCCGGGTATCACCAGATAAAGATGAAGGAGTCCGACCAGCTCGCGACTTCGTTCATCACGCCGTTCGGGATATTGTGTTACGTCACGATGCCGTTTGGACTCCGAAACGCGGGTGCAACATATCAACGCTGCATGCAACACGTTTTCGGAGACCACATTGGGCGAACGGTCGAGGCGTACGTAGATGACATCGTCGTAAAGACCAGGAAGGCGGACAACCTAGTTGGCGATCTCAGCATCGCGTTCGGCTGCCTACGGGCCAACGGGGTCAAACTAAACCCCGAAAAATGTGTCTTTGGAGTGCCGCGAGGCATGCTCCTAGGATACATCGTCTCCCAACATGGCATCGAGGCCAATCCCGAGAAGGTTGCGGCACTCGAGCGAATGGGCCCAATCCGGGACCTCAAAGGGGTGCAAAAGGTGCTGGGATGCCTTGCCGCCTTAAGCCGCTTCATCTCGCGGCTCGGCGAGAAGGGCCTGCCCCTCTACCGTCTCCTCAAGAAGCACGAGCGCTTCTCCTGGACCGCAGAGGCCCAGGACGCGCTCGACAAGCTAAAGGCCTCCCTGACCCGCGCCCCGATCCTCACGCCACCGCAAGACGGCGAACCCCTGCATCTCTACGTGGCCGCGACCACCCAGGTGGTCAGCGCCGTAATTGTGGTGGAACGCACGGAGGAAGGGCACGCCCTCCCGGTCCAGTGGCCGGTTTATTACATCAGTGAAGTCTTGTCCGACACCAAGACGCGCTACCCTCAAGTCCAAAAGCTGCTATACGCGGTGGTCCTTGCGCGGCGCAAGCTCCGCCACTACTTCGAGGCCCACCCCATCACAGTGGTCTCCTCCTTCCCGCTGGGGGAGATCATCCGCAATCCAGACGCGGCGGGCGGGATCGCGAAGTGGTCGGTGGGGCGATGGGCGAGACGCTAGCCTACGCCCCGCGCAAGGCCATCAAGTCCCGGATCCGGCGGATTTCGTCGGCGAGTGGACGAGATGCGCGGCTACCCTTGCCACGGATCCAAGCGAGAATGCGCCGGACTGCGTACTTCGACGACTCGGTGATGAAAACGGGGGCGGGTGCGGGCCTGCTTTTCGTGTCACCCCTCGGGGAGCACATGCGGTACACGGTGCACCTCCACTTCCCCGCGTCAAACAACATGGCTGAGTACGAGGCCCTCCTTTGCGGCCTCAAGATCGCCATCGAGATAGGCGTCAAGCGCCTCGACGTGCGGGGGGATTCGCAGCTCGTGATTGACCAAGTCATGAAGAATGCGAATTGTCATGATGACAAGATGGAAGCATACTGCAAGGCCGTGCGAGCCCTCGAGGACAAGTTCTACGGCATCGAGCTCAATCATGTGCCCCGCCGGTACAACGAGGAGGCAGACGAGCTGGCCAAGATCGCGTCCGGGCGGATCACCGTCCCTCCGAACGTTTTCGCCCGTGACGTCGCCCAGCCCTCCGTCGCCTTCGAGCCTCACCCCTCGAGCCACACGGAACCCTCAGGGGCTCCCTCGAATCCAACAGGCGCGGAGCCCATGGAAGAGGACCCCTCGAACGAGGCATACGTGCTCTCCCTCCTCGAGGGGTATGGCGCTTACGGGCTGATGTGATGGAGATCGAGCCAGCCCCTGTCAGGGCTGACTGGCGCGACAAGTATGTCACATGGATAGCTCGAGGGGAGATCCCCTCGAACCGGGCCGAGGCCAGGCGCATCGCAAGGATGGCCAAGTCCTTTACCTTCGTCGACGGCGAGCTGTACAAGCGCGCCGCCTCCGGCATCTTGCAGCGGTGCATCCCCATTCCCGAAGGGCGCGAGCTCCTGCGGGACATCCACGCGGGGAATGCGGCCATCACGCCGCGCCCCGTACCCTCGTTGGCAACGCTTTCCGCCAAGGCTTTTACTGGCCTACCGCGGTCGCGGATGCCAGCGAGATCGTGCGCACCTGCGAAGGGTGCCAGTTCTACGCCCGCAAGTCCAACCTTCCTGCTCATGTCCTGCAGACCATTCCCATAACATGGCCGTTCGCCGTGTGGGGGCTGGACATCGTCGGGCCCCTGCAGAAGGTGCCCGGGGGCTTCACCCACTTGTTGGTCGTGATCGACAAGTTTTCCAAGTGGGTGGAGGTGCGCCCCATTACGAACCTCAGGGCAGAGCGAGGCGGTGACATTCTTCACCGATATCATCCACCGCTTTGGAGTGCCCAACTCCATCATCACCGACAACGGGTCCCGGTTCACGGACGGGGAAATTCTTGGAGTTCGCGACAAATTCCACATCCGTGTGGATTGGGCGGTTGTGGCACACCCGCTCGAACCAACGGCCAAGTAGAGCGTGCCAACGGCATGATCCTACAAGGTCTCAAGCCCAGAATTTTCGACCAGCTAAATAAATCTGGTCGAAAATGGCTCCAAGAGTTACCAGCGGTCGTGTGGAGCCTAAGGACCACCTCGAGCGAGCCACCGGGTTCACCCCCGTTCTTTCTAGTCCATGGCGTGGAGGCCGTCCTCCCCACGGACCTAGAGTACGGGTCGCCCAGGGTTCGAGGCTACGACGAGGACGCCAACCAGCGAGCCTGCGAGGACTCACTAGACCAGCTAGACGAAGCACGCCTCGTGGCCTTGATGCACTCCGCGAGGTATCAACAGTCCCTCAAGCGCTACCAGGCACGGAAGATACGCCGGCGAGAATTTAGCGAAGGGGTGGTCCTAAGGCTACGCCAAGACAACCGAGGACGCCACAAGCTATCACCTCCGTGGGAGGGACCCTACGTCGTGGTAAAAGTACTGAAGCCCGGCACATACAAGCTGGCCAACGAGGACGGTGAAGAACTCACCAACGCTTGGAACATCCAACAGCTACGTCGCTTCTACCCCTAGCTAGGATTTCCAAGTATTTTGTTGTAAAGTCACGAAACCAGCACCCCAGTTGGTGACAACTATGTAAAACATCGTCAGTTTAATAAAAAGGGCAACTCGGCTTTCTCCTGAAACCCAAGTTACCCTCGGGGGCTACTGCGGGGGCATCCCCCCCCCAAAGTGGCCCCGTTTTCGCGCAAAAATAAAATATCTCACGCGCGCTAAGTTTGCTTTCTACTTCGTCCTCGGGCAAAGATCTAAACAGGGCGCAGGAAGACTAGCGGAAGGAGCGCGCAAGCCAGAGATAGCCTACGCCTTCGTGAGGATACGGCCCTTCTCTCTTGCCTCCAACCCAGCAGGCCACCCGCGAAAACCGAACTCCCCTAACTAGAATCTACTCAGGAAGAAGGAGAAACAAAAAAGCGTGATAAAAAGACATCATTTCACTTCGTCAAATATTCGTAGCAAAGTAATTTGTCTATTTACAAGGCCACACGGCCGGCATGCGATACATGAACAAAAAAGGGCCTAGCGCCGGGTCGTCTTCGGGGGCTGGAGGAGCGGCGGCATCGGCGGTGTGCGGGAAGAGGAACTCCTCGAAGGCCTCGGCAAGCGTCCGGCGGCGTCGGCGGCAAGCGCATCCATGCGCTCCATCGCCACCTCGTCCTCGACACCCTCGGGGACGACGTAACCCCTCGCCGGCGCCTCGAAGTTAACCTCGTAGTGGGATCGCACCACCCCGAGGGCCTTACGGACGCCAAGATGCAACGCCGGCGCACGCGCCCGTAGCGTGGCCGCCAAGGGCGCGCGGGCGGCGGCCGGCGAGCTCCCGGCCTGCGCCTCGCCTTCCTCCACGGCCCGGCAGGTCTCGAGGGCCGCGGTATGCAGCTCCAGCAGCTCCTGCTCAGAGGAGTTGTAGGAGGTCTGCAACGCCTCGGCCCGCTCAGCCGCGTGCCCCAGCATGGTGCGCAAGCCTGAAGTCGGTCGGAAAGAAAGAAGTCAGAAAAAGGGTGCGAGCCCCCTAAGGGAAAACCAGCAAAACGGGAGCGAAACAGCGACTCACCTTCGACTTGCTTCCTCTCCACCTCGAGGTCGCGGCGCCCGGCCTCGACCGCCTGCTCAAGGCCCCCGATGGTCTCACCTTGCTCCGGAGGGCCGGCTCCGGCTCGCGCTGTTGATACCGAGGCACCATCGGCTCGCCCTCGAGCTTGGAGAACTCGGTGTTCGGTCTTCCGGCGACATTCGCCGCCTCGCGGCGACGCGCTCCCGCTCAGCGCCGAGCGGGGCGTCGGCAAGGGCGGCCTGCTCTCGCGAGCCGCCCCTCGGCCCCCGGCGGGCGGTGCGCTCCCGCGGAGGCGGTCCTCGGCGACGGCGAGCGCGCGCGACCTTGGCGTCGAGGGGCGGCCTTCAAGTCGTCGGCCTCCTTGGCCCTTTGCTCGAGCGCGCGCGCTGCTCCTCGGCCGGCGCTGTTGCGCTGCGCCCCCTCGAGCGACGAGTGGAGCTCCCGGTTCTCGTTGCGGACGCGGCAACCTCCGCCTCCCGGTTGGCCGCCGGCGTGCACATCTTCTCCGAGTCCGAGCGCGCACCGCGCGGCGCCACATCCCGGTCGATGAGGGGCTGTGCGGACCCGCTCGAGGCTAGAGGGTCGCGCGGGTCTGCCTTGCGCTCTCATGGAGTTGATCGCGCGGGGCCATGGCCGTACGACAACCGGCCGTCCGGGGTCCCGAGGGCGTCGGCGAGCGCGTCGAAGGCGTCGCACCGCTCCCGGAGCTGGTGGAGCTCGGCGTTCACCTGATCGAAGGAGCCGTACTTGTCGCGGGCGCGGTGCTCGAGCTCCTGTCACCCACAAGTCAAAACCCGTAAGCATCATGATACAAGGATAGCGCGCAGAAACAAGGAAAAAAGAGAAGCAAGCAACGGCACCCCACCTGGAAGACGCGCCACGCGGGGCCGCCGTGGATCCTCAGCGCCTCGTGCAACGCCCGGTCGAGCGCGGCGCCGTGATTGCGGAGCTCCCCCCACAGCTCCTGCTCCCCCTGGGCGTCGGCGAACGCGGACGGGTCGCCGGCCGATCCCCTCTGCACGGGCGGGTGGCGGCGCGGGAAGACGAGGCCTCGGCACCGCGCCCTCGGCCCCCTGCCACCATGTGGCCCTCACGCCGCCTCACGAGGGCCCCCTCCTGGGACTCTGGGGAAAGCGTGGGGAAGCTCGCCCCCGGTCCCACCCGGCGGCGGGGAGTCATCGTCGGGATCTCCACCACCACCGCCGGGGAGCCGCCGGCGGTGCCGCCCTTGCGCCGCCTCCGTCGATGCCTCCGCCCGCGCTCCGTGGCCGCGGGCGCCCGACGCGGCGCCGCGGCCACCGTTTCCGGCCGCGCCCCCACGACCGCGGGCACCCGACCGCCCTCCTCGGCCACCGCCGCGGGCCGCGCCTCCACCGCGGCCGCCGCGCGGCCTCGCCCCCACCACGGCCGCCGCCGCGCGTCGCGCCTCCCACCGCCGGCCGCCGCCGTGGGTTGCGCCTCCGGCCACGGCCGGCGCCCGCCGCTCCTCGACGGTCTCCCGGCGTGGCACGGCGGGCCGATCCGCCGGGCGAGGCCTCGACGCCTCGGCCGCCGGCCGCCGTGCTCGCCCCCCCGCCCGCGGAGCCCTCAACGAGCGCCGCCGGGGTGGGAATGGACGCGTCCGCCCTCAGCACCTTGGCTGGCGCGAGGGGAGGCACGGTCGGCACCACCCTGCACGAACATAAACGAATAATGAGAACACTTGGTCGCCGAAAACCCAACCCCGCAGAAGAGCAGGCCCCTTACCTCGAAGAAGAGAAGGCGCGCTTCCTCTTCCTCGAGGCCTCGGCGGATGACGCCGGCGCGGCCGGCGCGGCCGCCGCCGCGCCTTCCGCCCTCTCCCGCCGCGCGCGGGGCCCCACCCCGCGCGCGCCTCTACGGCGCACGCGCGGCACCTCCGCGACCCGCGCCGCTCCTGTCGTCGGCCCGCCGGCGGCGGGTGCCCCCGCACCCGCCCCGGGCGATGCGCTCTTGCCGCGCCGGGGCTGGCTCCGGCCCGACGGGGGCGCGAGGTTCCCACCTATCGGGGGGGCTCGCCCCCGGTCTCTTCCTCCTCATCCCCCTCCGAGGACGAGTACTCCTCGGTCCCCGGAGAAGAAGAGAGCCCCTGCGCTCGCGCGGCCGGGGCTCCTCGCTGCGCGCTCGCGGCGCTCGCGGTGCCGCCTTGCGCGCTCCTTCTTGCGCGCGCGCCCGCTCCCGCTCCCGGCGCCGCGACGCCCGGCCGACCGCGCGGGAGTCGGGGAGTGGGCGGCGGACATCGCGGCGCTCGGGCTCACCGGTCGTAAGCAAAACACGAAGCGCGTCGGCAACTCCGAAGTGTTAGTGAGGCCAAAAAAGAGAAATCGAGAAATCCTACTCACCCGGCCGGCCGGGTGGGGAGCATCTCGAGTGCCCACGGAGACCGGTCGTTGCGCGACAACCGGGTGTCGACGGCGCTCCGTGCCCGGTGAGCGCGTACTCCCGCCGGGAGGGGGCTCGGAAGCATCCGCGACCTCGCCGGCGCGACGGGGTCCGCCGTCTCTGTCATCTCGAAGATGCGAGCGACCTCTCCATCGGGGGCACAACCCGCCGGTGGTGGAGGAAGGCAAGGACGGTCGCCGCGGTCGGCCCCGCGCGCCGCCAGACTCCTCGGCGCGGCCGGGAGCGAGTCCAGCCGCCTCCGATGCTGGACCGTGGACACCCCGTAGCCCCAGGAGTCGGGCTTCTCCCGGAGCACCACGCCGGTGTAAGGGGGGAGGCCAGGCTTGGCATTGCGGAGGTAGAACCACCCCCGCTCCCAACCGGCGTTGTTGGTCGTCATGGTACAAGGGATGTAGTCGTCCTTGTACTGCCCCCGCAAAGCGAGCGACATGCCGCCGGCGCGCACCGCGCGGCGGGTCCTCTGCTCCGTTGTTGGCTGCGTGAACAGCTTCGCGTGGAAGAGGTGTACCCAGAGATCCCAGTTCACTGGGATCCCTAGATACCCTTCGCAGACGCCCACGAACGTAGCCGCCTGCGAAATCGCGTTCGGCGCGAAGTTGTGCAACTCCACGCCGTAACGGTGGCAGAGCGCCCGCATGAAGCGGCTCGCCGGCGCTGCGAAGCCGCGTTCGTGGAAGCGGATGAAGCTCACCACGTAGCCGTCCGGCGGGTTGGGCGCGCGATCTTCTGCCGGCGGCACGATCCACTCCGCCGGTCGGCCCTCTTCGTTCGCCGCCAGCTGGCCGGCGGACACAAGATCGCCAAGGGCCAACCGCGTCACCGACGAGCGCTCCCACGCGTAGGGGTCAACGATCGTGAGGGGCGGAGGCGGCGCCATGAGGAAAGGCAAGCTGGCCGGGAACGGAGGACTGGAAGAAGAAGAAGAGCTCCAACGGCGAAGGGGCGCGGGGGTGAGAACAAAACAGAGGCGAGAGCGCGGGGGGCGTGAACGGCGAAACGCTAAGGTAAAAACCGCCGTTTTCCCTCTCCTCAGATTTATGAGCCGTGGGCGTGCTCTCCGGGGCGCACGTCCCGCGCGCATTAGCTTGCGGGGAATCTTTTTCTCGGCCCGACGGGCGGGCCCCACCACGACCGCGGCGGCCACGCCACCGCGAACGAGGGGCCATCATCACGGCGAAGAATAGGGAGGGCCGTGGCGGGCGGTCACGTCGCGCGCGCCCATGCCGCCCACTACGTGCGCGGCCGTGGCGCCTAAAAAGGCGCGCCCGCGACGCGAAATCACAGCCTCGACTGTGGAGCATTAAAATGCCCGGCTCCTTACCAAGTAAGGAGGACCCTCGAGCGGCACGAGCTCCTGGCTCGGAAAACTTCAACCCTCGAAAGGGTGCAGGCGTGGGACGGTCACCTCGGGGCCCGTTTGAGATAAAACAGGCACCGCAAGCGCCAATGCCCCGCACCATTTTACTGATCAGCGCCTCGAGGGCCGGCTCGCCCGGGCCCCTCGACGGCTCGCAGATGCCAGGCCGGGAGCGCTTAGCCGCCGCCCCGCACCATTTTGCGATCGGCGCCTCGAGGGCCGGCTCGCCGGGGCCCCTTGACGGCTCGCGGATGCCGGGCGGGAGCGCTTAGCCGCCGCCCCCGCACCACTTTATTGATCGGCGCCTTGAGGGCCGGCTCGCCGGGCCCCTCGATGGCTCGCAGATGCAAAGATGGGGCCGCCTAGGCGCCACCTCGCACGGCCCTACTGATCAGAGGTTCGAAGCCTGACCCTCAACGGGTTCGAACAGGCGCCCCGGATCACCGAGTCGGGGGACGACGAGGGCACGCGCGTTCGAGCCGTTCCTCGAGCCCGCCGGCTCGAGGGTGCCCCACATGTCGTGCTCGAGAGCCAGCGAGGGCAGCTAGCCGGGGGATCCCACCGAGGGAGAGCTTCCGCGCCCTCGGTCCCTAGCGAACGGGACCGAGCCCCACCTAGCAAACCCACGCAAGCGCTTTAATGGACGTGTCTCCGGACCACGCAGCCTACCCTTATCGAACGGGGCATGGGCGTCCACTCGAACCACCCACTAACAGCTCAACGGGGAATCCGCAATCCGCGACCCGCTCGATGGGGGTTGCGGAAACCTCACCCTTCGTCCCGCGGAGGGACAGCGACGGCGCGATAAAAAAACAAGTCGTAGAGCTCTACCCGATCGCCTCGAACGGGCCCAGGCTCGGGGGCTTGACGCACGGCTACACCTCCTAGATTGCACCCGCCGGGGACAGTGCCAGCGGCGCGTGCGTCACCGAAGCCGGCTGAGACATTGCCGAAGCCGGTTGAAACATGCACCACGCCCTCTGACCAGATCTCGCGGTAAAACCCCCATAGGAGCGCCGGCCGCTTCGTGGGGGTTCGGGGCTAGACCGCGCAGTCCGCCGACGTGGCCCCGCGGAAAGCGTTCGCAAGACCGGGGAGGGAAGAACGTCCTATCGGTAGGCTCCGGCATCCGCGGGAGCCTCAATGGCAAGCCGCGCAGATGCTCGGGGGCTACTGTCGGGGACAGCCCTAGGGGTCCCCTTAAACAAACTGGAGAATCCCCGCTTAAAACCCACGACAAGCCAAAGCTAAACGCACCTCACTTAAACACACAAGGCAGGGACCACGCCGCGGTGGCCCCGACGGCCCACCAGGACGGCCCACTCAAAGATCCCCTCGAGCAGGCTCCGCCTCGCTCGAGGGCGCACACCTCCCCCGAGCGGGCTCCGCCGGTTCGAGGGGGGTACGCTTACCTCGGCGAGGCTCCGCCTCGCTCGAGGGCCCGCTCCGCCCTCGAGCGGGCTCCGCCTCGCTCGAGGGCGCCCCGCACGCGCACGCCCGTTCCCCGTACGCGGGCATTAAATGCCCGACAACGGCGGGTCGGGCGCCATCATGCGCACGGGGCTCGCGCCCGGCGCGCGTCGCACCAACTCCCCGGGGAGGGAACCCATCCCCGCCACCGTGGGGGACTGTGCGGCGTGGCCGGTGCCAGTCCCGTGACACCGCGCCACCCGCTCCGCACGGCTAACGCGCCGAGCCCTCAAAGGGGGGCCGGCTGCACCCTCGATCTGCTTTCTTGTGACCCTGCAGGGTTAGGTGGAGGCGTTAGGCCGGCGGGGCGCCATCCCTGCCACTGTAACGGCATGGCAGTCGCCCCCGCGCGTACAAACCCACGCCGGGCGCTGTGGCAACAGCTCCGGCGCTGTGCAGCATGCAGGAACGGGGCGCCGCCTTACCTGCCACTGTGTCCCGTACGGACCAACATCAGCAACTCCCTCGAATCCGCCTGAAGACATCATGGCCGTCCGCTCCACTCCTACCCTCGAAGCCGCCCCTGTGCGGGTACAAGATACGCCATGATGGCCGGATCGCGGCAAAGACCGCCAGGCGGCCGCCTACTCTACGGCATGACACACTACGCTTCCCACGTAGCTGAATAGCGCGGCATGCATGTGATTCGCGCTCTCCTTGGTCTATAAAAGGAGGACGAACCCCCCTGCCGCGGGGGACAGAGACAGAACACAGCACATCACGCACTTGCTCTCCAATTCTCCCACAACATCTTCAGCCACTTCACCAGGGAATTGGGAGCCACGCTTCCTCTCCCGCCTTGCTTGTAGCCGCCCCACTACAGGCACCCCGGTGCTGAGCAATATAGTGCCTCGAGCACACCACTGCTGGACGTACGGCCCCTCGACCGGAACCAGGATAAAACTCGTGTCATTAGTTGCTTAGCATCGACCATTGAGGGATAGACCTCGACGCTCATCACTGGTTAGTGTCGGGACCACTTTCCGCACCGACAGTTGGCGCCCACCGTGGGGCAATCGAGCGCATAAGGTCAATCCATCATCAACTCCCTCCATGGTGATCCGCACTGAGTATCGTGGTATGCGTTACTGCATGGGCAGCTCGGACCCCCTCCCCGCCGGTTTTGAAATCCGGTTTGGGGGCCTGAATTTCCGGTGCTACGGGGAACGGCTACTCGATGCGCCTCACCAACCGTGAGGAGCTACGCGCGTGGCGCCAGGCCGGGTCCGTCCCGGTCCCCGGCGCACGCACGGCCACGACGCGGACGCCCCCGGCACGGATGCCGCGGGCCCGTCAACACCACGACGTCGCCGCCGCTCCGGCCGGCGTTCGCGCCGGGGGCGCGGTCCGAGCGACGGCAAGCCGAATGCGCCGCCTCCCAACGCGGCGCGCCGTCAGCACCGCAACCACCGCCCCGGTGGGGCAGCGCACGGTCTCCGGACCGCGCTTCCCCATCGGTCTGCGTGGTGCCACGACGGCTTACCACGCCAACGTCAACACGACGATGCGCCGGGTTCCCCCTGGCCGTCACGTCTTCGTCGCCAGGGACCCTGGCGCCTCCGCGGGCGATGAGTCGTCTCTAGGCTCCCTTGACGCGCTGCCACCCGCCAGCCTCCACGGGTACGCGGAGTGGGACTTCTCCGGCGTACCGGACCCAGTCATGTTCAGGCGCTTTCTCGACGCCACGGACTACTGGTTCGGGTGCTCCGACGATTCCAGCACCGGGAGCTACGACCCCGCGCGCGAATGCTGCGTCGTCATCGCCAACGACCCAGCAAACGCCACCGGCGCAGTGGGCGCTGGCGACGGGGAGGTCACGCCCGCCCCAGGCATCGCTCCGCGCCTGGCTGCGGGGGCCAAGCACCCCCGCCGGGGCCGACGTCGATGCACGGCGGCCCAAGCCCGTGAGCTCGAGGACAAGGCCCGGCGGAGGAGTACCGAACGGTGCGGGCGCTCCACGCCTCAATGGCCGGGGGAAGCCTCCACACGTGGCGAACGCGCGCGGGAGCTGGGCAAGCACGCCCGCGACCGCATCAACGCCGACTTCAACGTCGACAACCCGGATGCGCCTCCGCGGGTGAGCCAGAAACTTATCACCGCCGCGACGCTGCTACGGGCCATGCCGGCCCCCTCGACGCCTGAGGCACGAAACCTGCACCGCGAGGTGCAGTCGCTCATTGAGCAAGCGGCCGTCCAACAGGCCGAGAGCTCAGCCTCACGCATTCGCCAACAGGGAGACGCACGAGGCGACGGGGCCGCACAAGGGGGCGAACCCTCGGTCCATGCAGGAGAAGCGGCGGAACGACCCGCTAACCCGGGACGCGCGTCGGCTAAGGAGTGGCTCCTCGACACGCGCAGGGCGCTGGACGGTGACGCCCGCAACGTCATCAACGCCCGCCGCACGAGCAAGGCGGATGCGCGGGCGGCGGTAGGCTACCACCCTCGGCGGGGTGGACGCTACGACAGCGATGAAGACTGTTCCCCGACGCCGGAACCCCCGGGAACCCGTGTGTTCAGCCGGGAGATTCGCGCGGCAACCTTCCCTCAACGCTTCCGCCAACCCTCGACCATCGTCAAGTACAACGGGGAGACGGATCCCCGCGTGTGGCTCAACGACTACCGCCTAGCGTGCCAGCTGGGCGGGGCCACCAGCGACGAGGTCATCATCCGCAACCTACCCCTACACCTCGGCGATTCACCCCAGACGTGGCTCGAGCACTTGCCCGCCAGCCCGGATCCACAAGCCCGGGACGACCCGGTCCGTACGTTCGTGGGTAACTTCCGGGGCACGTACGTGCGCCACGGGAATTCCCCGGGACCCGCGCTCCCCGCACCCGAAGGGCCGGCGAGTCGCTCCGGGACTTCATACCGCGCTTCTCCAAGCGGCCGCACGGAGCTCCCAAGCGTGGCGCAATCCGAGATTGTGCACGCCTTCCTCGAGGGCACCACGTGTCGGGATCTCGTGCGAGAGCCGGGGCGCAGCCCGCCGCGACTCCAACGAGCCGCGTTCGACATCGCCACCGCTCCGCCTCGGGGAGAGGAGGTGTGGGGGCGATCTTTGACGGCAAGACGGGCAAGCGCTCGGACGACGCGCCGCCGCGGAGGGCAGCAAGTCCAGGGAGCCCCACCGGAAGGACAAGCGGGGCAAGAAAGGGAAGAAGCCGCGCCGCGAGGCGCGCGAGCAGGGGCGCGACGGTGACGGTGCCGAGGCCCTTGCTGTAGTAGCGGTACACTGTATCGGACCCCTGCCTGAGGGCCAACAACTCCCTCATCTTCCTATCCATAAGTCCCTTGGGAATGTGGTGACTCTTGAAGGCTTGCTTAAACTCATCCCAAGTTACAGCGTGCCCTCACTGCATCGACTGGAAATGATCCCACCACATCAAAGCTTCTCCCCGCAGTTGCAGAGCTGCGAAGTTAGCTTTGTTCTCCTCGGAGCAAGGCAGCACAAAGGCAGAGAATTTTACCTCTATGGCCCTGATCCAAGCCTCAGCTTCCAGGGGGTCTTCCGCCTTGGAGAAGGTCGGCGGCTTCATTGCGATGAACTGGGCATACGTGGTGACCTGATTAGGCACCTCGGTTTGCGTGGCCATGAAGGCCTCCAACGGCGTCATGGGCGGTGGCGGCGGCAAGTCACCGCTACCGTTCGCTCCGAACCCGTTGGGCGAGCTGCGCGTGGTTCCCATCATCTGAAATGCGAGCCTTGTTAGTTACATAATCAAAAGCTTACTCCAAAATGATGACAAGCATGATCATATATAACCACAACTCATTAGCATTTATATGATGATGACAGCAACAGTCGAAAAGTATCACATAACCAGCAAGGATTCATAGAATCGTTCTTCAACACCATTGGAAGTGTGATCACTCGGATAACGCGAGCCAACATTCATTCTCGGACAATTACTGCCACTTCAAGTACCAACGAAAGTGGTATACGAACGAGCGCTTAATCGCTGGGCAGACGAGTGATGCCCCTAGAAATGCTTTGGTTTACTAATGCTTTTGTGGAATGCAAGCTTTGACCAGCGTGGTCATTGCAACGTTTATTCAGGAATTCGGCAGTCACACGCAATAAAACTTCAACTTCTGGGTGAACAAGCGAATTTCAATTAAAACACCACGTGCTTAAGCATTCATTATTACAACAAGATGGAACAAGATCCAAGGACATTACAAGACTCGAATTTGAAAGCACCACAACACGACAAGGTTACAAGCAGTTACTCTGCATGAAGACGTGCTAAAAAGTTAACTACTCCAAACATCTCGAAGATAACACCATAGGATCTACATCCTTCTTATTCTCGCATGCCGACAACCTAGTTGCCCACCAAAGCACCATTGTCCGTAGGCGAAGCTGGGGGAGTCGGCAACAGTGGTCCTGCTCGGCTCGTCCGATCCGGACCGGACGGATCCCCGTCGCTCCTCCGGGTGTGCTCCGTCTTTGGAGGCGGCGGGCTGTAAGGCCACTATAGCCTGCAAGGCTGCCACCTGTACCTCGGCCTCCTCCACCTGCTGTTGCATATCAGCAATGTTCTTAAGTAGCGTCAACCTCTCGATCTCATACGCATCGGCATTCTCCTCCAAGGTGTGATTCTCCGCCTCCAGGTCTACAATCCTCTGTAGGCGGTCACCTCTCTCTAGCTCTAACTGGAATCTCCTGGCACGCAGCCTATCATTCTCTTGCTGCATCTGGGTAAGTGTAAAGTTCAGCTGCTGATGTGCTGCTGATAGCTGCTGCCAATCTTGCCTAGATGCCTCCAATCGCTGCCCAATAACCGCTGTGGCATTATAGCATAGCCCCTGAAGTGTGAAAACCACGTTAAGACAGCAAGTCAACGTCTGAGTGACATCCAGCGGCTCTGCTAGCGACAACAGCTCCCGTAGGTGATCCATACGGTCCAACCATGTCGGGTCGTGAGGACTCACAGCAGGAAACAACCCAAACAGAGAGAGAGAGCTACCACAGTGGGGTTGTGGTCACAGAAGTCCGTCAGCACTCTGAGGGCTGCTGACTCAACGGCCTCGTGGGTAATAAATCCCCAGTAGATAAAACTCAAGTCGAACCAGTCGGCATGGTCCGGGTGTGGTAGAACAGTGACAATCACTCTGCAACGGGGAACGCCATAGCGCTCGAACTCGGACACCTCATAAGTCGGTGGTGTGAGGTAGCCTGCGACGCTGAGTGCTTCCCACGCAAGGCGTGGAAAACCCTCCCAGTGCAACCCGTTGGTACGGATCGTACCGTCAGCGTCGAACTCGTGAAACACGGGGAAAGCCATCTGTACAAAAATGTAACACATGTCAGGTCTCAAAGAGAACGGCATGTCAAATGGTGAAGTTCTGGTAGTTGTGAATAAAAATTCATAACCAAAAATCCAGAACCCTCAAAATTTTCCCCCAAGTTTCCCGGCTAATACAAAAATTCTATTACATAATTTAGGTTTTTACGGCTGAGCTCAAACAAGGAAATCAAGGTGGATGGATACAAGACCTAGATGTACCTAGGAAAGTGTAAACCAAACCGAAGGAACTAAGATCGAAACTTGCGACTACAAGTTAAACTGGTTAAGGAGCAACCGTCTTAAACAAACTAGTTTAATTAAATCTAGCACAAGGTACAACAAGGTGAACCAGCTTTTTCAAAAATTCGGCAGCATGACAGCTAAGCATGAGAGGGATTCTAGTTTATAAAAAGCACACACTAGCAAAATCTTCTTTCGGGAGAATATAAAAGTTCAGTTTTGGGTCCATCTTAGTTGTTTCTATCTTTAATATGCATGCAAGACGTCCTATCCGACCTCACATGGCAATCAAGCCAAAAATCGAAGTTAGTGCCGGTGGCAAGGCTGTTATTCATCTCTCCCTATAATATCTAGTCGAGAGCTATACGGTACTCGCTTAACAACTAATGAAGCGCTGTTATGTACCTGCGGAAAATGAACCTTTCGTGCCAGCACGTCACGAAAGCATCCACATACATTACCGTTCACTATAGAAACGGCATCCATGCGTTAAGCCGTTGCATGGACAGCGTCCAACCTCGGACACCCTCCGTTTGAATGGAGTGTATCCTTGCCTTGCATGATCGACATGCGGAATGCACACGTATGAAACACGTGGCGACACACAACTCGTAAACAGACGCGAAGATGGGATCCGTGGAATGGATCACTCCATCAACCCTCGCAATTCCCGTGATGCGGGACAACACACGTATAACACATGTGGCTCATCTAGTTTGGTTGTGCAAGAAAGTAAGTCTGACATAAAGTAATGTGCTGGAAGTTAGCAAAATAAACCATAGGTTAAATAAGCCACCTGAAAGAACCCAAAAATTCCCTCTAGGGCCTCTCGGTCTATTTTATCCTTAACGGACCAACGTATTTTGGAAAATCAGACAATCTTTGCAAATTTTATTCAAAAACCAGTGATTAAGGTTATTAATTAATCTCTGGTGCATATAATTGCTCTGATGCCAACTGTGACAACCCGCCCAGAAAAATACCGTACTATCGCCTAAACCAATCCACTTTGGTCATTAAGCGATAATAAAGTATCATCATGTCGTTAGTTGCCGGGTTAATGCCCGGTAAATCACTTGAATAGCAACAAGGATCGAAATATATGCATTAAAACTCACTCGAAGGCGAGTCCAGAGATACAACATCATTAACATCCAAATTCGTACCCCGAAGGGTTTAATTATTACAAACCACAGTTTTTGCCATAACGAAATAGTTCAGAGTTTTGAAACAGCGGAATTAAACTAACGGAAGCGAAACACCAGCGGAGGCCATCCATGATGCCTTCGGTCGTCGTCCTCCACCCACTCCGGCTCCCGGGCGGCGGGATCTCTCCGGCCACACATCACTGAAAGCATTACCTAGATCAACATATTATAGCAAGGCTGAGTATACTAATACTCATCAAGACTTACCCGTTGGTGATAACTACTTCACCAATCTAGACATGAAGGGATTTTGGCCACTGAGTTTCTTTTTGCTGAAAAGTAACAAAGAGTATGTCCTTACCTTCAAGGTTTTAGCACAAGTTCTAGTGGGTTTAATCTTTACTAAATTAGCCGACTAGTACAAACAAAGTTGTACAATACAATTAATCTAGCACAAAATTCATCAACTTCCATCATTAGGGATCTCATGGCTAGTGGAGTAAGTAGTCTCAGATAACGGTGAGAGGCCGACAATCGATTGATTCAAACCTTGGAAGGTAGACCTAAACACACGGTAGGTCGCCCCGCAAGGACAACTTTCCCAGTGCAATTCCCAAAAATCCTCGGGTCGGGATGAAAGGCCACGATCTTTGGTGCGAGCTATCCGGAATACCCCGCGAAGTACCCGGACTCACCATACACCACAGGTAGCTAGCCGTGAGACAAACCCCAAGAGTAGTGACAGTTCCATCCCTAGCCGTCTCATTAAGGTACTAGGCTTACCGGTCCCATTCCCGACAAGTGCTTAGTATGTTCAAAAACTTAACCCACAATAGCCATTGGACCGGAGCCCAAATCCCATGCTCTTACCACATGAGCAATCCAATTAAGGATATATTGTGATTCCTATCTAGGAACCTATTCTCGCGAGTGAGGTCATCAGCCAACTTGTAACGGTCCTATAGCTTAGCAACTATCGACCTATCATACTAGTAAGGACAATGGTACCTAGGGATCATGCATCTAAGGTTCTATTCAACTCCTGAACTTAAATGCACAAGCATCCATAGATAATTGAATAACAAAATTTGAAAACTAGGTTAGATGCACCGGAGCTTGCCTTCGTCATCTAGGTTAGCCTGGGCACCCTGGGTGTCGTCAAGCACTTCCACGTACTGCAGCGAAGCTTCTGCCCGCCCTACCTCGGTTTCCGGGACAAGGGAGTAGTCACCGTCCGGAAGGTCTACACGAAATGCAATGCAAGGTTCAGGTGATGTGATAGTTTGTTATCCTATCCAACTTTTGTTGGTCATATTCACCTTAACAAGTATCTAGATAGCACATCTCTTTTAGGAAGGTTATTGGTTATACATGATTCATTCTTTTATTGGACATTTGCATTAATGTTTCCTTGTACTTGTCATTTCATGTGAAGGTTTAATCCTTTTCCTCTCACTAGCAAGGGTGTGAACAAGATTTTTATTTATAAATTACTTCCTTATCAGCAAGGATATTTTATTAACTTTTACACAAATTAGGTTTTACCTTCCAAAAGGGGAAATAATTAAAAAGGGATTTCCTTTATTTAATTTCTCTTTAATCTTTAAAAGGGCTTTAAAGCTTTTTATTAAACAATAAATCACTACAAATTTAAAGAAGTGTTTCCTAAGCATAACAGCACCTATAATGGTCCACTGGACCCACAAGCAAGGCTTGGAAGCTATAAAAACAAAATACTTTGGAAAATAACAAAGACTAGCTAGTGATTCAAATTAAATGCATACAAAAATAAATAAGCATCAAAATGATCCAATCTTTCTCGTGCATGCTCTTCCGGTCCTAAACAAGCCTAAAGAACTAGCAAGTACACTGTCACACCCGGATTTAAGGACAAACCCGAATGCAAGAATACATGTGCGCCAGGATCAAGTTACACACATGCATCGACGCGGTGAATACCAAAACACAGTGTAAAAGCGTAAAGAGAGTATTAAACAGTTATTACATGACCGAATGTCTCAACTAAACAATCGTTCGAGTAGCTAACAGCGGAAAAGAAACACACGAAGAAGTCCTCCACAGCAACCGCGGGCGGAGAACGGACGCCTAGAACCCATCAAACTCATCATTGTAGTCTTCAAAACGCCCATCCGAGCAGGCAGCGGGTAGTGTAGATGCAATACATAAACAACAAGCGTGAGCACATGTCGTACTCAAGCAAGAGAAAAGTTCTATAACAACATGCAAGGCTTTATGGTGGAAGTGTTGGCTCATAAGCAAGTCAGCATTTTAGTTGGTCAAGTTTTATTAAGCAACTGTTACTAGCAAGTATAAGTATATACCAAACCCAGATAATAAAATGCAACAGATCCATAAAATGTAATGCACAAGTTTAAAAGTTCCATCTTCCATAGAATTAATCATGTGAGGGTCCAGGCCGCTCTTGACCGTGAGCACGGCTAACTAGTTAGTTTTACACTGTGCAGAGGTTGTACATCTTTACCCACAAGTCGCGTAAAAACCCAAAAGAGTTTTAGACCCAACCATGCGGTGTTTGCAAGGCACCATACCACACTTCCGAGGTGTGATTGCATAGGGACGCTACGAGGCCGTTACAAAGATCCCCAGATGAAGGCTGCCCGCTAGGTTACCTGGTCAGGGCAACGTATAAAGCTCCCGGACGAGTACCGTGTCTTAGCTAAGCCCACACCTGCGCCCGAGCAGGTCCATACGTCACTACCCGCCAGCCCCCAACCCTTATCAGGTAAAGCATACCTAACATCTAGTTCACTAATTAATAAGCCAAGACAGAGCCATATGTCTTGTGGTAGTACTTGTTTTCCGGTGGTTCTCCATGTTCCGATTAACAAGGTAAAGTGTTCTTGCATTACATGAAATGATAGCATAAGTAAAGCCATATTAACAAGTGTTCATTAAACCATCCAAAACCACGTAAAGCGCTAGCATGTGCTACCCAACATAAAGTAAACCCAGGTTGATCAAGGCATAGGATAACAAAGCTAGTCGAACCTTAGCAATAGGACCCATCAATTTAATGCATAGCAATAATAAACAACAGTGTAATTAAAATGCATGTTGTAATAGGAATTTAACGGGAATGCAGCAAGGACTTGCCTTCTACCAGCACCGGAAACTGCTCAGGGTCTTGATACTCTTCAACAGCAGCGAAGTCCCCGAATTGCTCGTACGCTACGCTCCACACATCACATACAAGCAAGCAATGGAAATAAATAAGAAACAGTACACCAATCATCTCAAACAGTAACAAAAGCGACAGAAAACTATTCTACTCGTCGAGACGATCGCGTGGATATAAAGAACGCTAAAAACGGAGCTAAAACGACAAAGTTATGATTAAAACAAGTTTTAGGACTTATTTGTAAAGAATTTTAGGGCTTCGGGTTAAAACAGAAGAAAACAGGACTAAAACGCGAGAGTTTTATAAGGTGGGAGGACCGGGTTGCAATTTTAGAAAAACTTAGGGCTTCTTAAACAAAAACGCGCGGTTAAACAGAAAGGGCGGATCTGATCCGTTGGATCGGGATCCGGCGGCTGGGGATCAAAGCGGGCGCGGGGTTATGGTTGACCGGTACGCCCGGTTTGACTGGCGGGTGAGGGCGAGCGGTGGCCGTTGGATCTACATCGGGCGGCCACGGTGCTGCGCGAGCGGGCGGCGGCGGCGAGCGGCCGGCGGCGAGGCGCGCGGCGCGCGGCGGGCGCGCGGCGGCGCGAGGCGATTAAGGGGCTAGGGTCCCCCAAATGGCATGGGGAAAAACACCGCGACGAAGAACGCGCGCACGCGAACCTGACCGAGGCCTCACGGCGCGGCGACGGCGGAGAACGGCGGCGCCCGGCGAGTCACGGCGGCGGCGCAAGACCGGCGACGGCGAGCCGGTGCGGCGCACGGGAACCCGAGCGGACAGCGCCGGGGGGCTCCTCACCTTGAGGCGAAGCTCGGGACGGCTCCAAACCAACGGCGAGGCGGCGACGGCGCGGGTCGGCGGCGCGGACCGAGGCGGGGACGGCGGAGCCCGAGGCGGCGGCGCGAGGGGGGGCAGCTAGGGTTAGGGTTTTGGGCGCGGCGGCACGAAAACACAGGGTGGGGCGGTGCGAGGCCGGCGGCGCTTTGGGGCCAGGGCCGGTCCTTCGCCCGGCACGCGGGCCCGCGACGGCGCGGCGCGGACGCCGAGCCGGACTCGGCGCGGTCCCGAGTCGGAGGCGGGCGGCGGGAGGTAGACGCGCGACGGGGCGGGCCCCACTGTCGGCGTCAGCGGGCGGCGGGGCTGCGGCGAAGCAGCTGGGCCGCGCTGGGCTGCAAGGAGTAGGTGGGCCGGGCTGCTGCGGTGGTTTGGTTTTTCTTTTTTTTCTTTTTCTTTTACAAATCCTATTTCCAAACCTCTTAAAACACCAAACAAACTTCGAATTCAAACCGAGATTTGAATCCAACAACCAAAAGCAATGCACCAGCATGTATGCAACAGTAAACTCCTATATTTCATTAATTAATTAATAAAAACAATTAAATGCCTATAAAAGCACAGAAACCTTATATTCCTTAAGCGAGATCGAAAAGTTGCTAAGCAAATTTTAATTAAATTCAGAAGTTGGAATTTAGGGTGTTACAAATCCTACCCCCCTTAAGATGAATCTCGTCCTCGAGATTCGGATGGATCAAAGAGATGTGGATATTCTGCTTTCAACTCCTCTTCTCTCTCCCAAGTTGCCTCATCCTCTGCATGATTACTCCACTGCACCTTGCACATTATGAAAGTCCGGTTTCTTGTAACCCGTGTCAATCTGTCCGTGAATCTTGATAGGTCGTTCGGTGATGGTGAGATCCTCCTTCACATCCAACCCATCCATAGGCAATGGTCCCTTATCATGAGGTTTGAGACCTCTCTTTAAGCGAGAGATATGGAACACATCATGCACATCCGCAAGCCGCGCCGGCAACTCAAGTCGGTACGCTACCTCTCCCACTCGTTGCAAGATCGCGGAAAGGTCCGATGTAGCGAGGAGACAACTTTCCTTTACCTTAAACCTGCGCAAACCTCGATAGGTGACACCTTCGGATACACATAATCGCCCTCTTGGAAAGATACATCTCTCCT
The DNA here is from genome assembly GCA_947561735.1 of Cenchrus americanus. NCBI lineage: Eukaryota > Viridiplantae > Streptophyta > Magnoliopsida > Poales > Poaceae > Cenchrus > Cenchrus americanus. The sequence goes on from OX387240.1 coordinate 144,611,529, forward strand.
CTTCCCGTCGGCATAACTTTTCTCGCTCGGACCGAGCAACTCTCAAGTTCTCTCCGATGATCCGAACTCCGCTCTCCGCCTCCTTTATGATGTCCGTCCCAAACAACCGACTCTCACCCGTCCGACTCCCGCACAAGGGTGTTCTGCACTTTCTCCCATACAATGCCTCGAAGGGTGCCATCTTCAGACTGGCTTGATAGCTGTTGTTGTAGGAAAACTCAGCATACGGCAAGCTCTTGTCCCAACTCTCGCCATGCTTAAGGGCGCAAGCTCTTAGCATGTCCTCCAGAATCTGATTTGTCCTTTCAGTCTGTCCGTCTGTCTGCGGGTGATAGGCTGAGCTGAAGTTCAACTTCGTATCCATAGACTCATGCAGTTTCTCCCGTAAGCGTGACGTGAACCGAGTTCCTCTCGTCGAAACTATCTTCTTAGGAACACCGTGCAAGCATACGATCCTGGTCATGTACAACTCGCTAGCTTTGCCCCCGTATAAGTAGTATGCAATCGGTATGAAGTGAGCAACCTTTGTCAAACGATCCACGATAACCCATATCGAATCATATCCATCACGAGTACGGGGCAACCCAACGATGAAATCCATGCCTATCTCTTCCCACTTCCACTCGGCACCTTCAATGGCCGCAGCAATCCCGTGGTCTCGATGCTCGCCCTTGACCTTGTGGCACGTGTCACACAATGCAACGTGAGCGGCTACATCTCTCTTCATCCCATACCACCGGCACCTCTCGCTCTCGATCCCGATACATCTTTGTACCGCCTGGATGAATGGAATAAGTCGAATCATGAGCCTCTCTCAAGATCGTCTTCGGAGATCTCCCACATCGAGCACACGGATCCGATTCTTGAACCATATCGTTCCCGATCGTCCTCAGTGAAATCCGGGGCCTTGCCCCTCTCCATGGTGTCCCTGATCTCCTTGATCTCCTCATCCTCCCGCTGTCCTTTACGAATCCTGTCGCTCCCGAGTAGACTCTACCTCCAAAGTGACTCCCTCGGTGTGAGCAAGCTATCCCCGCATTGAGTCCCTCGAACTCCCTCATCGCCTCATCGGGCGGCGGAACGCCAAAGCCGCATTGACCGTCCCTTCCGACTCAAAGCATCCGCAACCGGATTAGCCTTCCCGGGATGATACCGTATGTCCGGATCGTAATCCTTGATCAGCTCCAACCATCGGCGTTGTCTCGGATTAAGATCCTTCGAGTAAAGATGTACTTTAAGATCTTGTGGTCCGTGTAGATCCGACACTTGGTTCCCATGATGTAATGTCTCCAAATCTTTAAAGCATGAACCACAACCGCGTTCCGCATCATGCGTAGGATAGTTCGCTCATGCTTCCTCAACTCGCCTTGATGCATAAGCTATGACATGTCCCTCCCCGCATAAGAACACAACCCAAACCTTGCCTCGATGCATCACAAGAGATATCAAATCCCTTCGCAAGTCCGGCATCACAAGCACCGGAGCGGTCGTCAATCTCTCGCTTCAACTCCTCAAAACTCGCCGACAGCATCAGTCCACTTGAACTCTCTATCCTTCTCCGTAAGGTGGTGAGAGGCTTCACAATCTTAGAGAACCCCTCGATGAACCGTCGATAGTACCCTCGCAAGTCCAAGGAAACTCCCGATCTCCTTAACTCGTCCTCGGCGGTTCCCACTTCAACACATCTTCTACCTTAGCCGGATCGATCGCGATACCTCCATCCGTGATGATATGCCCCAGGAAAGAGACTTCCTTCGGCCCGAGAAATCACATTTGCCGAACTTGGCATACAACCGCCGCTCTCTCAACTTCGCAAAACAAGCCTCAAATGGTCCTCATGATCCTCCTCGCCTTAGAGTAAACCAGAATATCATCAATAAACACCACAACGAACTTATCCAAGTACTCCATAAACACCTTGTTCATCGGATACATAAAGTAGGAGTGCATTTGTCAACCCAAAGGACATAACAAGTATACTCATACAAATCCATACCGGTGGTGAATGCGTTTTAGGAATATCCGACCACCCGATCTTCATCCGATGATAACCGTAACGCAAATCAATCTTAGAGAACACCTTAGCACCTCTCATCCGATCAAACAAGTCTTCAATGCGAGGCAATGGATACTTATTCTTGATAGTGACCTCATTAAGCAATCGATAATCCACACAATCCTCCGAGTACCATCCTTCTTCTCAACAAAGATAACCGGTGCTCCCCAAGGTGATGAACTAGGACGGATAAACCCCTTTTCCAACAATTCATTAATCTGTTTCTTAAGTTCTATCAATTGTGTACTAGACATTCTATATGGACGTTTAGAAATAGGAGCAAGTACTGTGTAATAGATCAATAACAAATTCAACATCTCGGTCGGGTGGCATACCCGGCAACTCCTCCGGAAACACGTCCGGTACTCATTAACCACCCCGATATCCTCCAAAGCCTTGCCATCCACTCGCCGCACGAACCTCCCGCATCCGACGGTGGATCACCCACAAGTTCAATCTTTTCCCCGCTAGGACCGGTGAGAAGAACAGTCCTCTTAGCACACCGTATCGTTGCATCATGAGTGCCCAACCAATCCATACCCGTATAACATCAAGATCCTTCGATTCCAAGACTATCAAGTTTGCCCAAAAATCTGCTCCCATGATCTTTAGTCTAACATTAGGACACATGTATAAAGACCTCATATCCCCCCCCGGTGGTCTAACTAGCATGGTTTGTTTCATGGGACACATGGGTATGCTATGCTTTGCCACAAACTGAGCAGATATAAATGAATGGGAAGCTCCAGAATCAAATAATACTGATGCGGGGATAGAGTTGACAAAGAACATACCAAGCACCACGTGTGGATTCTCCTGAGCGGTCTCGGTACTCACGTGATTCACCCTGCCACTGCCCTGATTCTGCGGCCTCTTGTTGCTCGCGGGGTCCGGTTCCCGCTCCTCAACCGCCGCATCCGCCGGTTCCGAACGGGGGTGCTCGGGGGTGCCTCTTAGGACAGGCATTAGCATAATGCTCGACCTCTCCACACTTGAAACAAGTGTTGCCCGCGGGGTGTGTGGGGCGCCGGCCTCACGGGCGTACCAATAGGAGTCATCGGACGGTGCCGCGGGTAGCGGGCGTGGAGTCCGCGGTCCCGGGGCGCGAAACCGCCGAGGAGTGCGCCGGAACCGCCGGAACCGCTGCGGCCGATACCGATAGCGCCGCCGCTGGCCATAACCTCCTGACGGGCCTCCTGGACGGAACGGGGCTCCCAGCGGTGAAGTAAAACGGGGACGAGCGTGGCTCCCGGACTGCCCTGGAGTAGTAGCCTTCCTCTTCAACTCCCCCAACTCTCTGCGCATGGATTCCAGAACAATAGCCTTGTCGAGCAAGGCCTCGCCGGAAAGTCTGGAAGGTGTGTGACGTCAGCTGGTAACGAAGCGGTCCACCCAAACCCTCCAAGAAGCGCTCCCGCTTCTTCGGATCATCCGCTACCTCCTCCGTGCATAGCGAGACAACTCAATGAACCCGTCCCGATACTCGCCCACCGACATCCCTCCTCGCTTGAGAGAGAGGAACTCCTTCTTCTTAAGCCTCATCACCCCGACAGGAATATGATGGTTCCGAAGCTCTCGGTGAACTCCTGCCAAGTGATGGTGTTGGGTGCAGCATGGGCGGTCGTGTAAGCATCCCACCAAGCTCCCGCAGATCCCCGGAGTCGACCGGCAGCAAACAGAACCTTCTCCCCGTCATCGCACCGAGCCGTGGTGAGCATCTTGCCCACGGGTCTTCGCCCAATCATCGGCGTCAAGTGGATGCGCAGCATGAGTGAAAACCGGTGGACGATGGCTCATGAACTCCCGGTGCCTGTTCATAGGCGCCGGCTGCCGTGGCGGTGGTGGTGGCGGATTATTAGCTTGAGCCCGCAAGTTGGCCACAGTGTCCGTCAAGTTCGCAAGGTAGGCCGCACCGATTCCGAAAGAATCGCCGCATAGGATCCATTGGTGGCGGTGGAGGTGGAGGTGCACTGCTCGAACTGTTGCCTCGACCTTGACGAACCACCGGAGGCTGATCAACCCCTGATCCGGACCTGGTGTTTACCATCCGAGCGTTAGAAACACCGATTTAGATGATGATAACAATTGAAAAGCTGAAAAGATAATAATGCTGAATTCCAGAATAAGACAGATTCTGATAGCTGTAAAGAAACCAAGATATCTTTCTGTTCCAGTAACCAAAAACCACGAATTTTTCTGGAGATATGTTGTATGAAATTACTGAACTAACCCAACTGGTTTTGCCTCGATCGGAGGTCTACAACTCGAGATATAAAATAATGAAGACAGGTATGTCAGCCGGAATTGACAGATTTCTGTTAGCTCAATATTTCGTCCATAACTCCCAGAATATTAATTGGATATAGCTGAATTTTTGACAGAAAATCAGATATGAAATTTGTGAACTAACCCCACTGGTTTTACTTAATTTGGAGTTCTGTAGCTCGAGATAAAATTAAAACAGTACTGCTGTGTCAGGAAGTAACGCGAACAGATTCAGCACTACAATGCTCCTTAAGATAGATAAAATATGATAGATAAAGAATTACGAATTTATAAGATAAAAGATAGGTGGAACAGAACTTAAACCCACTAATCAAACTCTATAACTAAACCAATGTCATTGTGGCATTAATCCACAACACATTGCAATCAAACAAAAATCCAAATCACAGATGCTCACAAACCAAGCATTCAAGCACACCACTATCTAACTCATCGTTCCAACGTGTCGCTCTAACATTTACAGACTCGATAACAAAAAGATAAAGACTCCTGACACCTAACTCATATGGCCATATGATCCTAGTGCGGGATCCAAGTGACCCATAGCTTGTCCTTGCAGGTCTTGGTGACATGGCAGCCGGTCCTCTCCATCGACTCGCACCTCATCTTCATCTTCGCTCGCGATCATCGCTTTGAGCCTCTTGATCTCTCTCGCGGTCTTCATCTTGCTGGTCCCGGAGATCTTGAAGCTCCATGAGAGTGTCATCCAAGTTGGTATTGAGAGCGGCTACGTGACCCACTTGCATGGCATAGCGTGCTCCCGCAGTTTCATTGGCCATTGGTATTTCACCGCCCACGGCTCCGGAGCGACGGCGGGGTAGATCTCCCCACCCGCAGTTGGTGAGGTGATGAGCTTCCTCGTAGCACCAAGCGGATAGAGCCCTCCTAGCCGCATCATCTCTTCCGGCTGCGAAGGTAGCTCGGTAGCTAGAGCTTGATGGACAACAACCTCGTACACCCCTCCATCCGGCGGGTTATCTTCCGGGATGCGCACGGACACATCCCACCGGGTCGGGTAGCGAGGGTGAGTCCTCTTCGGTCCCACGTAGTCGATCGTCACGTTCACCGAAGACGCCGGAAGAGCCTCCTCAACTTAGACGGAAAGCGTGCATGCCCTCCATCGTGGTGACAAATGACCACCTTCCACTTCTCTCGGCGCGAGGTGATCCTCGGCATCTCCATTCTCTCGGGTCGGAGTCCTCGTGTCCGAGGGGTCTTCGGATCATCTCCTTGCTCGGCTCCTCACCGGCTCCTCCTCGGGCACTTGCTCTTCCTCCGGCTCTTCGGGTTCGTCATCCGACGGCTCAATGACGGCGGGCGGTGGAGCTTGCTCTCGCGCAGCTTGCTTCACTTCCCTCTCCGAAGCTTCCCGATGCTCCTCGCCGTCGGTGGAGTAGCAAAGAGAAGTCCCGGTCCTCCAGTACCTAGGAAAGCGGTAGGCACACCGAACGCGTGGTCTTCGGCCGGCGAACCATCTAAGATAGATGAGACGGTGCGAGATTACTAAAAGAGACAAGACCAAGCTTAGATAACAAAAGCAAACAAGGATAAGATTAAACCAAGATTAGATGCAATAAAATAGAATAAAGCAAGCTAAGCTATGTGTGGCTTCTAATGTTATAAAATCCTTAATTTTCGACCAGTTCTAACTAGGCTAACGTCCTACGGTCAACACGGCTCGGTACCACTTTGTCACACCCGGATTTAAGGACAAACCCGAATGCAAGAATACATGTGCGCCGGGATCAAGTTACACACATGCATCGACGCGGTGAATACCAAAACACGGTGTAAAAGCGTAAAGAGAGTATTAAACAGCTTATTACATGACCGAATGTCTCAACTAAACAATCGTTCGAGTAGCTAACGGCGGAAAAGAAACACACGAAGAAGTCCTCCACAGCAAGTGACCGGAGAACGACGCCTAGAACCCATCAAACTCATCATTGTAGTCTTCAAAACGCCCATCCGAGCAGCGACGGGTAGTGTAGATGCAATACATAAACAACAAGCGTGAGCACATGTCGTACTCAGCAAGAGAAAAGTTCTATAACAACATGCAAGGCTTTATGGTGGAAGTCGTTGGCTCATAAGCAAGTCAGCATTTTAGTTGGTCAAGTTTTATTAAGCAACTGTTACTAGCAAGTATAAGTATATACCAAACCCAGATAATAAAATGCAACAGATCCATAAAATGTAATGCACAAGTTTAAAAGTTCCATCTTCCATAGAATTAATCATGTGAGGGTCCAAAGCCGCTCTTGACCGTGAGCACGGCTAACTAGTTAGTTTTACACCGTGCGCAGGTTGTACATCTTTACCCACAAGTCGCGTAAAAACCCAAAAGAGTTTTAGACCCAACCATGCGGTGTTTGCAAGGCACCATACCACACTTCCGAGGTGTGATTGCATAGGGACGCTACGAGGCCGTTACAAAGATCCCTGCATGAAGGTCGCCCGCTAGGTTACCCGGTCGGTGCAACGTATAAAGCTCCCGACGAGTACCGTGTCTTAGCTAAGCCCACACCCGCGCCCGAGCAGTCCATACGTCACTACCCGCCACCCCCCAACCCTTATCGAGGTAAAGCATACCTAACATCTAGTTCACTAATTAATAAGCCAAGACAGAGCCATATGTCTTGTGGTAGTACTTGTTTTCCCGGTGGTTCTCCATGTTCCGATTAACAAAGTAAAGTGTTCTTGCATTACATGAAATGATAGCATAAGTAAAGCCATATTAACAAGTGTTCATTAAACCATCCAAAACCACGTAAAGCGCTAGCATGTGCTACCCAACATAAAGTAAACCCCGAGGTTGATCAAGGCATAGGATAACAAAGCTAGTCGAACCTTAGCAATAGGACCCATCAATTTAATGCATAGCAATAATAAACAACAAGTGTAATTAAAATGCATGTTGTAATAGGAATTTAACGGGAATGCAGCAAGGACTTGCCTTCTACCAGCACCGGGAACTGCTCGGGGTCTTGATACTCTTCAACGACGAACTAAGTCCCCGAATTGCTCGTACGCTACGCTCCACACATCACATACAAGCAAGCAATGGAAATAAATAAGAAACAGTACACCAATCATCTCAAACAGTAACAAAAGCGACAGAAAACTATTCTACTCGTCGAGACGATCGCGTGGATATAAAGAACGCTAAAAACGGAGTTAAAACGACAAAGTTATGATTAAAACAAGTTTTAGGACTTATTTGTAAAGAATTTTAGGGCTTCGGGTTAAAACGAGAAGAAAACAGGACTAAAACGCGAGAGTTTTATAAGGTGGGAGGACCGGGTTGTAATTTTAGAAAAACTCAGGGCTTCTTAAACAAAAACGCGCGGTTAAACAGAAAGGGCGGATCTGATCCGTTGGATCGGGATCCGGCGGCTGGGGATCAAAGCGGGCGCGGGGTTATGGTTGACCCGTACGCCGGTTTGACGGGCGGGTGAGGGCGAGCGGTGGCCGTTGGATCTACATCGGGCGGCCACGGTGTCGCGCGAGCGGGCGGCGGCGGCGAGCGGCCGGCGGCGAGGCGAGCGCGGCGCGCGCGCGGCGGCGGCGGCGGCGCGAGGCGATTAAGGGGCTAGGGTCCCCCAAATGGCACGGGGAAAAACACCGCGACGAAGAACGCGCGCACGCGAACCTGACCGAGGCCTCACGGCGCGGCGACGGCGGGAGAACGGCGGCGCCGGCGAGTCACGGCGGCGGCGCAAGACCGGCGACGGCGAGCCGGTCTGCGCGGCGCACGGGAACCGGCGGACGGCGCGGGGGGGCTCCTCACCTTGAGGCGAAGCTCGGGACGGCTCCAAACCAACGGCGAGGCGGCGACGGCGCGGGTCGGCGGCGCGGACCGAGGCGGGGACGGCGGAGCCGGCGGCGCGGCGCGAGGGCGGCTAGGGTTGGGGTTTTGGGCGCGGCGGCACGAAAACACGGGGTGGGGCGGTGCGAGCGCCCCGGCGCTTTACGTAGGGCCGGTCCTTGGCACGGGCACGCGGCCCGCGGCGGCGCGCGCGGACGCCGAGCCGGGACTCGGGCGCGGTCCCGAGTCGGAGGCGGGGCGGCGGGAGGTAGACGCCGACGGGCGGGCCCCCTTGCCGGCGTCGGCGGGCGGCGGGGGCGCGGGCGAAGGCCCGGGCCGCGCCGGGGCCGCAAGGAGTAGGTGGGCCGGCCGCCGCGGTGGTTTGGTTTTTTTTCTTTTTTTTCTTTTTCTTTTACAAATCCTATTTCCAAACCTCTTAAAACACCAAACAAACTTCGAATTCAAACCGAGATTTGAATCCAACAACCAAAAGCAATGCACCAGCATGTATGCAACAGTAAACTCCTATATTTCATTAATTAATTAATAAAAACAATTAAATGCCTATAAAAGCACAGAAACCTTATATTCTTTAAGCGAGATCGAAAAGTTGCTAAGCAAATTTTAATTAAATTCAGAAGTTGGAATTTAGGGTGTTACATACACCTAGAAGTTCTACTGATCTTGCTTCATTAATTTACAAAGGAAATCATGCACAAATTAAGGATAAATATTTCTGGTAAACCAAAAATCATGATTAATTCACAAGAGGTGTGTTTTGACATAAAAAGATGGCATGCACAAGTTGGGCACAAAAACAGAAATATATTTAGCTACAAAAATCCTCTAGGCAGTCTTTGCAGAAAAGGAAAACAATTTATACAAAAAGATTTACTGCATAACTTTGTGCAACTTTTGGCATAGGAGCTAGTCATGACAAGACACACAACATCTCCAAAACTTGGATGCAGAGGATTATAGTTTTTGAGTTATGGCATATCTAGGTATTTCACAATCCTATTTTTCATGTTAAAAATATCCATAATCAGACCTTGTGAGAATAACAAAAGCAGTAGGATTTCTCTCCATGAATCCAACAAAATTGGTTTGGCATTTTTCTGAATTTTCTACAATTTTCTTGGGATTTTCTACTGCACTGGACCAACTAGCAGGAAAACCTAGATAAGTTTCATTACAAACAGGCCCTTAACTTCACAGAAAACACCCTGATAAGATCTCGAACCCTGCAATTGGGTCCCTGGCCGTGGGGGACGGCGCGGCTCTGGTCGATTCCGGCGAGCCGGCGGCGCTCCCGGCCGGGCAAGCGGTGGGGCTCGACTAGGAGCTCACCTAGGGTCGACGGGTGGTCGGAGTTGGGGCGGAGGGGCTGTAGGCGTGGGGGATCGACGGCGGCCGGTGGCGGTTGCCGCGGCGGCTCGGGGTGACGGCGAGGAGGGGGGTGTAGCCGGGCAACGCGTGACCCCGGGAGGTGCACCGGGGTCTAGGGAAGCTAGTGGCGTAGTTGGCGGCGGCGAGCGCGAGCGGGGACGCGAGCTCAAGGCGGCGGCGGCAATGGCGGGGGTGGAGGCTCGGTGGCGCGCGAGAGGGAGAAGGACGACGCTTAAATAGGCTCGACTCGGCCCGTGGGTGACGGCGGGGTGACGACGAAGATGTCGTCGTGGTACCCGTCCCTCGGTGGCCGCGCGTACGGCGGGGACGCCGCCGTCGGACCGGCGGTCCGTGGCGCGCTCGGCGCGTATGGCGCGGACACGACGCGCGCACGGCGTCGAGGGGGACCCCCGGAGCACGGGGGCACGCGCGCATGCATGGGGAAGGAGCGTCTCGGGCGGAGGGACGTCGGGAAGGCGCGCCGAGGCACGCACGCCGAGGTGCGGCGGGCGCCGGCCGGCGACGTGCGGCGCGCGGGCGCGCGACGTCGCGACGTGCTGGCGCCCGACCCTAACTGTGTTGCTGGCACGGTTTTCAAATTCGAAATTCTCCAAAAATTTGAATAGAACTCGACCAAGCTGTGAACATGAAAGTTGGAGATCTAGCTACCCTCTACAATTTTCAAAAAGGCTATAGGGGGTTTTTCTCCACAGATTTTGAAATACACTGCTGCCAACTTTGAATGCCAGCCTGTTCTTTTGAACAGTAAACCCTGCCCTTGCAACCAATTTTTCAAGCTTTTCCACTCAAAATTTTAAATGCCAATCTACATGAAAGTTGTGTCCCTCAACAAGATGGACAACTTTCATAAAGGTAGAATTTTAAGTGTTTAGGTGAATTTTGGAGAACGCGGCAAAAGTTCCGGCAGACATCCATGGACACTAGGGGAACAAAGGGGTTTGACCAAGTCTTTGACCATGGGTTGGCCCCACAAGTGTGTTTACTAGTCAAAGGGGGTCACTAGAGTATGTTAGTGAGTTTTTCGAGGTGAGGGCCCAGGTTGACCGGGATTTGACCACTGTCAGCTGGTTTGACTGGCTGTTAGGGTTAATTAAAAACCTGGGGCGTCACAGACATCCTCCCCTCGAAGGGCGTTGGATGGCGTTTTGTGGCGTTTGGATGTGCTCCCACTAGTATTACCATCAGCTCAAAGGGAGGTCGTTGTTTCTGGCGACATCTTTGTCATGTTGCTCCCCCAACCTTTGGCCCCCATTTTGTCGGCAAGCCCTCCCAATTCGTTGGAGGGTGGTCATAGGGTGGCATAGTTGTGACGGGTGTGGTGGTGCCACTTTGACTTCGATGAGCCTGGCAAGTAAGCATCTCGGCAGTGGCTCCCTCGGAAGATCACCACTCCCTCCTTCGTGTTTGCAACTAGATTGGAAGGTTGTTATTGTTCCTTTGGATTTTACTATGGTTCCACATGTATCCACTACTGGTGCCTCTACTTTGTTGGCGCTCTCCTTGTTGACAGGATACCAAATCAAATGTCAGTCCTCACTTTTATTGACCCTCCCTCCTTTGCGGCTTCCTCCCCTTAATGGCCTCGGATGGAGGCATGTGACGTCTGGATGTGCCTCTGTTGGTATAGCCCTCAGCTCGAAGGGAGGTCGTCATTTCCGGTGACACTTTGGTCAAGATGCTCTGTTCACCTTTAGCCCCCCATTCAGTTGGTAAACCCTCCCAAATCGTTGGAGGGTGATCACAAAGTGGCGTAGTTGCGAGGGGTGTTGCAGTGGCACTTTGGTTATGGTATATACCTTGCAAGCAATTTGTTCGGAGCTGATCCCATGGTCGATTTGTAGAATGCATTTCGATAGTCTTCTCTGAGTTGTACCTGTACTACAAGTTGTTATGTGTAATCTCATCTTCTGTAATTTTCCCTTTTTGGCTTTGCCGACCTCATGTTGTTTGTCCTCGGTTTGTCGAGATGATCTCTGTAAGTTCTTTGTAACAGTTCCGTTTCAGGACCCCTAATTGTGGTCAAAGGTGTGCAAAATTTTTTGCACACCCAACCAAACCAAATCAAACACTACCGCGCATCAACATCGGATACACATGAGTGGTTCCACTTCAAAAAGTTATCCAGATCTGGCTTTAACTAGAGCCCTACCAAACTGACAAGCTAAAAACGGCTTCCCGCATGGAGCACCTACCAAACTGACAAGCTAAAAACGGCTTCACGCATGGAGCATTAGATCAGTAAGAGACTCAAAGCTGTATTTTACTGAGAAGTCGGGGTAAACTAAACAATGGCTCCTGCGAGTACTACACACGTCTCCGCGCCTACCACTTGTCACTGTGCATATGCCAGCCGCCTCGCCATTCACCTGTAGCGCGTACTGGTGGCCTACTTGTGGCAAGGTTATTAGATTATGCTTGAGCATTTTTAGTGTTTAGGGTTGGGGGCCTAGAGAATGTTTTCGGACGACGGTAGGCAGAGGACGGTACTCTGGTGGTGGTCGAGATGGTAGCAAAGGCAGGGCAGCGAGGGGGCCATCTATTGGGGCAGTGTAGCAACTCCGGTTGGGCTATGGAGAGGCGGGGATGAGCACCCTTGGCAACATGGCTTGGAACCTTTTTGATCCAGATGGCGGTGGCAGATTCGGCGGCAGAAGCCGCTCGAAACAAGCAAGGCGGCCACGGAGGGCGGGGGCAACCTGTGGCGGGGACCTCAAGAATTTAGACTGTACCATTACCAAGATTTGAAAGGGTGCTGTACGAAGATTATGGGTCTGTTTGGCAGGGCTCCGGCTCTTCCAAAAACGGCTCCGGCTCTAGCTCCTCTGGTAGAGTGGCTTCTCTGGTGGAGTTGAGTCGTTTTAAAAAACGTTTGGCAAAATAGCTCCTCTCGTGGATTTCTAGTTGGAGTCGGTGAAACCACCAAAACGTGGCTCCACCTCCCTTTGAAAGCCGCGAGGGGGCTCGAGCCCGGCTCCACACCTGGAGCCGGTGCAATTGCTTGTTTGGCGGGGCTCCGGCCGGAGCCGCTCGTGGAGCCGGAGCCGGAGCCCTCCCAAACAAGCCCTATATACTTTGTAATATCCACCTCAAGTACCAAACATATGCTGAATGGAAACAAAATCAATTGATGAGATAAAGCCCGCTAACAGAGACTGATGAATAGGAAAAAAAATCATTTATTTGAACCCGCGTGTGGAGAGTGAAGATTTGACTGACAGGTGGCTCTCCAGCTCTGCAACGAGCTTTATTCCTCTCCTTTTTGCCCCCCAAACACACTCACGACAATCGGCAGCACCGGCGGCGACACCATAGTCCATAGACTACAGGAACACATAACAAATCACACTCTGCAAACAATGCAATGCAAATACACCCGGCTGGCTCCTGCAATCCTGTATCTAGCGCTTGAGGAAGTTCTCGATCCAGTAGCTGGACTGCTTGCGGTAGCGCTTGAGGCCGTTGAGGCGGTCGATGAAGATGAGGCCGAAGCGGTCGAGGTAGCCGTCGCCCCACTCGAAGCAGTCCATGAACGTCCAGGTGAAGTAGCCCTTGACCCTGGCGCCGTTCTTGATGGCGTGGTTGACGAACTGCAGGTGCTTGGAGTGGAACTCGATCCTGTGCCCGTCCTTGAGCGCCTCCTCGAGCGGGAGCGTCAAGTTGTTCCCCTCGGCGATGCCGTTCTCCGTCACGTACATGACCGGGTTGTTGTAGCGCCGGGTGGTGTAGAGCAGGAGCTCCCGGAGGCCCGCCGGGTAGTTGAAGAAGATGGACACGAATTCCGGCGGGCCGATGGGCACGCCGTTGCGGAACCCGGAGGTGTTGGCACGGATGTCGGCGTCGTAGCTCTGCTCCAGCCCGTTGGCCGGCGGCGACGCCGAGGTGTAGTAGCCGGTGTAGTAGTTGACGCCGATGAAGTCGTAGGAGCCCTTGACGAGCGCTACCTGCTCCGGCGTGAACCGCGGCAGCCGGTCGCCGAGGTAGCTGGTCATGGTGCCCGGGTAGGAGCCGTGCACGATGGGGTCGAGGAACCAGCCGTAGAAGTAGTCGAGGCTGCGCTGAACGGCCTTGCGGTCGGCGTCGGTGTCGGTGTTGGGCACGTACCAGTTGGTCACCACGGTGATGCCGATCTGGCCCCCCTGCTGCTTCTGGTACTTGGCGCGGTAGAGCGCCACGGCCTCGCCGTGGGCGAGGATGATGTGGTGCGCCACGATGTAGGGCTCGCGCGACGAGTCGCCGCCGAAGCAGGACTTGGAGACGTGCGGCGAGCACCGGCCCGGCGCGAACATGCCCACGGAGTAGCCGCGCTGCGCGTACGTCCACGGCTCGTTGAACGTGGTCCAGTCCTTGACGCGGTCGCCGAACAACTTGAAGCACACCTCCGCGAAGTCCAAGTAGTCCTTGCTGCACGTACACACGCACACAGTTAGCTTAGTCACATTACCAAATGATGTTGCATAGGCAGATCTATCGTGAAACCAACTATCATAATATATGTAGTTTTTACCTGTTTGAAACGGCAAAGTTATTGTTGGTCAAAGTCAAAATGTTTGAGTAATTAAAATCGACGACACAGGACCAGAGAGAGAGAGAGGCGTTAATTACATGATGTTTTCACTAAGGAAGCCTCCGTACTTCTCCTCCAGGGCCAGGGGCGTGTCCCAGTGAAAGATGGTGACAAAGGGCCTCAGACCTGTCGATGAAAATTAAATGCCTTTTGGTAAATGTTATCCACTTGTCATTATTGCCATGAACGTGGTACATGAGATGTATGGATGCAACGGGTGATAATTAGCTGGCCGATAATCATGTACCTTTGGCTATGACCTCGTTGATGAGGTTGTTGTAGAAGGCCACACCTTCTTTATTGATTCCTCCGCTCAAGGAACCATCTGCAGAGAGCACGTTAATGAGCATTGATACATCCAGACACCATCGGTCGCACTCAGCACGTCGCATCGCGCCTTCAAAGGCATGTCGGTGTCGGCATGCATAGGGGACACGTGTGTCGATAGGATCATAATAAGCATGGGTCTGAATCCGGACGTTTTCCCCCTTTCCATTCCTGTATTTTCAGATTTACTCTGCTCCCTCCGTCCCGGAATGGTATTCAAACTGTGAAATAGCAGTGGCCGGAAAAGATGCACGTGCCCTTGAGTTCATTTACTCCACAGGACAGAGATGTTGTGGCCACACCAGTACACCACGGCATGCGAGACCCGCCGCCGTAGGAGTAGCCACGGCTGCCGCACCCGTGGCTGCGAAATCCGCCACGGCCGCGGCTCCTATCGACGCTGCCGCACCCGTGCATGGCGTGAACGTTGCCACCACCGCGCCTCCTGCCCCAGCCGCAGCAGCCATCATCGCCGCCGCACCCGCGGCTCCCGCCGTTGCGCCTCCCACTGCTGGCCTGCTGCGATCCCACCCCTCCCCGCCGCCGCATGACCCCGGATCGGAGCTCGCTCAGTTCCCCATCGCCAACATACGGCCTGGAGGACCACCCTGGGCACGCAACCCCGACCTCCTCATCTTCCTCCCCGCCGTCTCGTCCCCACCCGGCATGCCGAGGTCGGTGAACGCCGACACCGTGCCGCCTCCAATCAACGGCGCTACACCCGTGGGTGGGGAGCTCTGGTGACGAAGGGAGCGAGGCCGCCTTGTCCGCGGGATCGACATGGGTGGGGGAAGAGGGGTGAGATCGACGCGGGATGGAGGCGAAAGTGCGAGGTAGGGGAAGAGGGGCGAGATCGACGAGCGGTGGTGCGTGGGAAGCTCCCAGGTGGCGGAGCGGCGCGACACCGCCGGCCTTGGCCGCGGGATCGGGGGGGGGGGGGGGGGGGGGGTGGCCTCGTGCGCCGATGGGGAAGGTGCGGATGGGGATGAGATCTTGACGGGGGAGGAGTGCGGAACTGGAGTAGCTCACATCTTATCTTTTGAATCCAATGTCGCCATCATATCAGTTAGCAAATGTTTGTCATCGTTATAATTAAGTTAGCAAAAGTTACATGACAAAAGACATACCGGAAGTTATGGTGATAATTTATGTACTGTTTTAGTTTATAACTTTTCAAAAATAGAGGAATTCTTTCTAGCGCGGATGGTCGGAGATATTGGATTATTGGCTCCTCTCGCAGCAACCATTCGCTGATTAGTGAAGTTCACCGACATGGATATCCATGTCGAACATTATATTAGTTTATTTTTTGGTTAACATGGTTCTTTTTTAAGTATGCTATCAACTCATTTTATTCTGAATGCTAGTATCTATTTGAGTACCTTTAATTAAATATAGACTCTTTTTTAAAAAAAAGTCTGTATAAAATAATGTTTCTTGTTTCAGATAAATGGTTCAATATCTTGGTGACAGTGCGTCAGTTCGGCAGTCACAAAAGACAACAGTTATTTGCGACCAGACGAGGCGCGATTCATTCGTTTGGCGGTGGTGGTGATGGTAGTCTTGATTTGTTTTGAGACAAAAATCTTGTTGGTGGTTTCTTTGGTGGTTGGTTTGTTACGAGAGAAAATGCTTTTTTGGTGGTTGATAAGCCAAACGAACGGGGCGACGATGGTACGCGCGTTGAGACTTGAGAGTTCAGTAGTAGTGCTCACTTGGCAGGATCCTGGTCCAGGCAATGGAGAACCGGAAGGAGTCCAGGTTCATGTCCTTGAGGAGTTGCACATCCTCCTGCGAAACAGTTTGGTCAGTTTCTCGGTCGCTGGGTTCAAAATACTCCGACAGATTATCGTAGGTCAGCAGTGTCGTTAGTCACCTTGTACCGATGGTACATGTCGACTGCCACATCACCGGTATCGTTGTTCCTGATTTTTCCTGCAATCGTTGACAAGTTTTGGTACAGGCTCTGTTAGAAAGTGTTCTCCTATCAGAGACAGGGAAGACAGAGTCGTCCAGACCTGGGATGTGAGTGAACTTGTCCCATATGCTGAGCCCTTTGCCTCCTTCGTTGTAGGCGCCCTCGTACTGCACGAGAAAGGAGAATGAAGAAAATGCAAACTTGTTCATCAGCTAATAAGCTAACAGCTGCACGTCTGTTTCTGAATGCAAGGCTTCACATCAGGAAGATACAAGAGTGAACATGTTACGATTTACCAAGGCTGCGGCAGGGCCTCATCAGTTCATCACCTGATACGCCGCGGAGCCGGTGCCGAAGATGAAGTCCTTGGGGAAGCTGTTCCTGCTGAACTTGGCGTCAGCGCCGCCGCAGGCGAGAGCTGCGAGGAGCACGGCGGGGAGGAGCCGCTTCGCCATCCCGGTCCCGACGGCACCCATCCCCGGAATTGCTGCTGCACTTCCAGTCGCGGCTGGCATTTTATAGATGGAAAATTGAAGAGAGAGAGAGAGAGCGCGCGCGCTGGAGGTCTATCCTAAACTCTGTTCGCTTAAATGACTGTTTACTCCCTTTAAAAAAAACAGAGGTCGACCATGTTGTTTAGACCGTAAGCGGTGAACTAAAACAGTTGGACTGTTTAAACCCGCTTAAACCTTTCAAAGTTGTGTGAATAGTCTAAACGAAATCAAGTTAATCATGATTACGTGCACCGAATGACTATTTAATTCATAGTTTATTCAATAGGAGGATTAGAACAACCGCAATCCACATCAAAGTAATTAACACCATCAGTATATGTTGTAGAGTATAGATTTCTTTAATAAAATTATATCGTAGAATATTTGCTTTTTACATGCGCAAAATATATAGTCCACCTAGCATATTTGACTTTACGTATATTGTATTGTTATTATGCAAAACCATTTAGACCGTTAACTCTTTCTAAATACCGTTTAAACACTAAACCAAAGGTGATGGACCGTTTAGGCCTCATTCGTTTGCATGGGATCAATTCAGATCGGAATGGATAAATACAACAAGAAAATCATGATAGTTATTATAAGAGATCCGGATTTATTAGTGTCGAAAATTAATTTCTTCATGATAGATACACCAAAAGGCTCGGAATCAATCCGTTGATCAAGAGGTGTGGAACCAATCCGCTCTACGGTCTCTTGTTCTACGTATCATGATTGGTAAATTAATTTTTGATCGGAATAAATCCAAAGTCCATATCATAATTTTCTTCATACATTTATTATTCAGTAGGATTGAATCACAAGCGAACAAGCCCTTAGCGTTTAGAATACCATTTATCCTACAGGATTTTTTGGTATATATGGCTACCGTCATGACACATCGACACTATCCTTCGTGTTGGGAGCAAACAAAGTACACACAGCATGAGTTCTGCAGCTCGACATGGAGCGATGGGGGACCCGCCAGAAGGCGAAGGGGCACACACACAGCCGCGGAGATCGATCACTGATCCGATCTGGCCATCTCATCATGCAATCAATTTTGTTTTAACACAAGCGAGGTCCACGTGACGACGACGCTATATACAAATCTGTGTCGCTGGCAAGCTCGTTCATTTCGGGGATCGGGCTCCGACAGCGGCGGCCCCGCGATTGGTACGCGCGTTCCGGCTGGCCTTGCGGGTCACAGGGCCGGGAATGAATGGGTGGTGGTGACGAGAGGCGCTGTGTACTGACTGCCACCACCGACAGTCGCCGTCTCCGTGAGGGGTGGACTGTATTCGGCAGAATTGCGCACTGGTGTGGCAGTGCTTTGGAGAAATAATGGAATGAGATCATGTTTTCAAATCGCTGATAGGACCACAGTGTTAGCAGCCAGTCCACTACGGGTGCAGGTCCACCGTCCACCTGTCTATGCGTGTTGCTGCGAGAATTTTTATAAAATTTGAAGATGCAATTTGAAAGTAAAAACACTAAAATGATTGCATATCACAACAATTTGTGTGCAAACAACAATGTAAATGAAAATACATTCATTTTATTGAGAGAGAACTACGTAGAAATTTGTAGCATGGTACTTCCAAAGACTAACACAATAAAATAGATGCATATGTTAGGCGCAGAAAATCGGTGGAAGACATAAATTCAATAAGTGGATGGTGAAGTGGACAACTTGCATGTTGAGTGAAGATATAGTGGATGGTGATGTAGACCTCTTCTATGTTGAGAGAAATCTATCCATGATGTGTAGTGGGTCTCATCTATATAGTTGTTATAGATAGATAGATTCGTAACCTAAACTCCTCTGTATTCCTCTTGCTGATCTCTACCATCTCGACCTATCTCTCTCTCCTCCCTTATTTGTGCCGCTGCGCTGCGCTAATACACAGATGATAGTGGAAGTCATCAAATTGGTTACGTGGATCTTAAAACATTGCCTTTGGTTCAGGATGTTAGTTCCGGGTAAATTTTGGAGCCGGAACTCAAAGCCCCAGCGACGTGGCTGCAATGCACCAACTCTTTAGTCTCGTTGAAAACTACAGTAAAGAAATGTCATGGGTAATGAGAGCTTTAGTCTCGGTTCGTAACACTAACACAGAGACTTTTAGTTTGTCTTGGTGTTACCAATAGAGACTAAAGGGTCTCCCACAAGTTACTATAACAGGATTGCACCTCTACTCAGTTAGATGTGCTTTGTAGGTAAGATAATAATGAAGGTGCGTGTGAGGCTAGAGGTGGTATGTTCGAATCCCCGCACCGCGCACAAGCATATTGTCACTTGTGACGTGTGTGGGAGCACTACTAGGGAAAGGGGCTTTAGTACTGGATCCAAACTTTAATTAGTATCAGTTGTGTTAAACCGGTATTGGAACATCGATACTAATGTGGAGGGACTATTGTTGCCCGGTGTGGAAGGACCATTAGTATCGGGGGGTTCCGTCCAACCTTGTTCTCGTTTTCTCTTTTTTGTACTTTTCTTTTCTCATCTCGTCTCATCTCAACGTCAATGTCAATCTCAATTTCAATCTCAGACACAACTAATCATTCACACCGCACATCACCACACGGTGGATTCGGACAACGAAAAACACAAGAAAAGATTCACAAATCATTGCACATCATTCACCACAAATCACAAGAAAAGATTCACAAATCACAACACATCCACTATAAGAAAAACGTTGACTAGTGACGCAACCACATTTTGACGTCATTGATTTATGAAGTTCCTGACTGATCTCGTCAAAATATTTCACTTCCGAGCAAACTTAGTGAAAAAATGTTGTCATAACAGTTGGTACTGTAGCCGAGCGTTCCCTGTTCCATGCTTGTTTTGTGACGCCATAACCTCTGCAATAGCGTCATAAAGCAACTTTGGTCCCACATATAAGCATTATTTTAAAAATAAAGTGTTCCAAGTCGTCATAAAATTTAGCTGGGTCCCACATATAAGCATTTTCGCCATGTCAGTGGCGTCATAAACCAACTTTGGTCTAACATGTAAGAATTTTTTCGATAATAGAGTGTTCCAAGTCGTCATAAATAGTTCTAGGGCCCCACTCGAAGGGAAATTATTTGCATTGACCAGGTCCCACCTGTAAATTTCATGTGAGTCTTTAATACAAATTGGTAATTCGAAGGTGAAATGCTTCACTGCATTCACAAAGACTCAACTTTTGCTACACAGATCAGCAATTCCAAGGTGATACTTTTGTCACAAATGGCGGATGCTAGCGGCGACGGGAAGATGGTTGCGCCGCCATATCCAAGCAACGAGAGGATGAAACAGCACGACGAGGTCAGTCCTCTGGTTTGAGCCGCTATATGCTCCCCTATATTCCTAGGTTTGGGGATATCAAGATTTAGGGATTTGGAGGATTGATGATCATATATGTTAGATTCAGATTTCATCGCACTCTTAGATTTGCACTTCGATTGGTGTTAGAAGCTGATAGGCTATAGACAATTCATAGGTGTTAGATTCAGTTAGTTAATTTACATCATCTTACGATAGGTTCTTGTATTTTAGTAGATTCTGGATGTTCTTCATGCTACTCGTTTTATAGATTTTTCTGAAGGTGCACAATTGATAGGATTGATAGATCCTTATATTTTCAATTTGCATCGTTTTATGGATTGATAGATTGAATAGACTATCTCTGAGCTGCAGACTGTGAAAGGACATCTAGATTCTGTCATGATTCTTATCCTTTGCACAACTCATAAGTGGTAGATTTAGTTAGTTTCCAATTTGCATCGTTTGATGGATTTATAGTTTCTTGTATTCTACTAGTTTCTGCAGGAGCTTCAAGCCATTGTCACCGAGCTCCAGACAGTGAAGAGAGACCTGCAAGACTAAGAGCAAGAGGCTGCACTGTACAAGGGCAAATATAAGCAATCATTACAACAACTGAATGACTTGTCTCTGCTATTGTTACAACGGGAGAATGTCGCGCTGAAAGAACTTAATGAGTTACAGGACGATCATACTGACATGTTGAAAGTGGCTTGAAAATTGATGGAAGAGGCTAACCAAGTGACCTGGGAGAAGATATCCCAATTGAAAAAAATGTAACATGAAGTGTGAAGCTGCTAGTGTGAAGCTACAGGAGGCCAACAATGAGCTGGAGAAGTTCCAGCAATCTTAAGAAACATGTTTCTACCTCATCATCTTATGATGTTTTCTACTTGGTGGTGTGAACATTGTGGCGATGTTGACGGATAAAACTCGTATCCACCTACGATACGCAAGCGTACGGACCTACACCTTTTTCACTATGGGGATTCCCTACGTTCTTAATAATCCTCGGAGCAAGGGGATTGCAAGAGTTTGATCTAGCACTACTACTAACTTATCTAAACCCTAATTTACGGTTAATCTAGAGAACGACTATGCTACACTAGACAGAATGATTAAACCAACACGATATATAAAAGACACTTGCCCAAGGGTCTATGATATTTGAATGTGCTACCGCTTAAGATATGAAAACCGATCTAATATATCAGGGGTTGTGACCACGGTTTCGCCCTTTCCCTCCCCTCGTACTGTCACTACGCGGGACATATGATGGACACGACGTATTGAATGGATACAAGGGAGCATTGAGATTTTACTCCCTACACGGCATGGTAGCTAACCTTAAACAACAAAGCCTCTTCAATACTAGACGATAGATAGATAACCAAACAAAGTAGCGATTACATCTCAAGATCGATTACAACACATGGACAAATGAGAAGATTACCCCATCAAGGTGCTAGACATAGCACCGTTGATCATGGTGACGCTTCCGACAGTGTCTTCCTTCTCCTCCGGGGGTGTCTTGGAGGGGCCTCGACGTCCTCCTCCACTTGTGGTTGCTTCCTTTGAGTAGAGCGATCCTTCTTACGAATGATCTCCCTCCTCTTCTCTCTCTAGCTTGTGGACAGCCCCTCGGGCGAATGGCTCTCTCTCTGCGAATGGTGGTGCCTCCACGTCCTTAGGGTTGAAGGATATTCACAATCAAGAAATGGCCCAGGACCATCCTGGCCCGGTTTGGTCACCCCTTCACTCCCGTGGGTCCTCATGTCTTTATGCACTTTGCCCCCTCCATTTGCACCATTTTGACGATGCCATCCTCACGTCCAAGATGGAGGTTCTTCTCGCATGAAGTTCGGTCTATTACGCTTCAATCCTCGGGGATGCTCCTTTGTAACACTTCGTTCCTTGCCACCTTTGAGAGTGATTTCATCAAGCTCTCAAACACGAACGAGACTCCTCAATTGCTCATTTGAACTTGTTGTGACTTCGTCCTTTATGTCCATGTATTCCTGCAAAAACATAACACTTTCAAATGCACATACAAAGATGAACTTGTTATGTCATTAGTGTGCCTAGTGGCGGGTTAGTTCCATAATAACATCCAAACCAAAGTGTAATGAACATGTTTGGTGTACCAAAATACACCATCAACATCTCCCCCATGCTTAGATCTTGCTCGTCCTTGAGGAAGTACTTGTAAAAGAACTTTTGTCCAATGCGTTGAAATCGTGCTCCGCTAATTCTTTCTTAACAAGTTAGTCAATCCTTTATATTTAATATAATAAACATAAAGCAATGATAATCATACATAAACATGGGCGTTTAGAGTTTTTACCAAATCAAGATTTACCCCACAACTCAAACCTTTCATTTGAGGTCTTCAATTTCAGCCATGCTTACTTCTTTGCTTCCATTGGAGGGTTTTCATGATTTTTCAAAAACAAAATTCCTGCAACAAGTATTAGACAAAAACCTTTCTCTAAGTTCTCACATGTCGCTCATAAGAAGTGGCTATCCTAAACATTTCAGAAACTCTCACCTCCCATAAGTCTCTCATATAACATGTAAGGTGGAGCTATAGGTATGGTTAGTGCAATCAACACAAGTATTGTCAAGCTAAGAAACTTCCTTTAGTGGTTGTTTACTTTTCAAAGCAAATGATCATGAGAATTAAACCATAATGTAGGGATATAAAGGATAGGAAGATATAGAATGGTAGACATGTGCAAGGGCAAAAGAAAATAAGACTACGAGGCACTGATGACGTCCACGTTGTCAGATTGCACATGCTTGGAAAAAGAATGGAAGTTTCGTCTCTCAATAACATCGTGACATCCTTCCTTGCACTTTATTTATCCTTCACTTGATTCATCGTCTTCATATCTTTCTTGTCATTCCTCTTTCTTTCTTTTTCTTCTTTTCTTTCTCTTTTCACTTTCGTTTTCTTTTCTTTTCTTTTCGATACACATATTTTTTCTTTACTTCTCTTTTTCTTGACATCTTTATCTCTCTTTCAAAGCTCTCAACTCATCTCTTTCTCGCATAAACACAATCTGAATTTAAAATTAAAAATCATGCTAGAGACGAGACAAAACTTCGAAGATAGGTTGTGTTCAAAGAATACGATGCACAAAAGAGATATAATGGTTTGGGTATGGAATTCGGTGATGTACGGGACTTTCGATGTGAAAGTCTCGTTACCGAATGCATGACGATGCTAGCAATAAAAGATAAACACAAGGACATGATCATTGCTCGAAATTAAAACTTCCCGAAAGGATCAAGATGTCGACTAGAGGGGGGGGGGGGGGGTGAATAGTCGAACCCGAAAATCACAAACTTTTTCGCGGCCGTTAGACCCGGTGTCCGGAGACTCGGATATTTTTCCGAATACTCGGGAAATCCGGAGAATCCGGGAAAATGTCCGGATAGTCCGACCGCTAGGGGAGAATTAAATCGACGGGATTTAAACTTGCTCAAAAGTAAATCCGTGAAAATAGGTTATGCCTTCGAAGTGATACAAGCTCGTTTATCCACTTAAAACCCGTAGGAACCTCAACACGAAGTAGATCGGCACCAAACCCTAGGTAAGTGTTCAAGCAAGAAACAAGCATGCAACAAGATGAACAAGCACAAGAGACACAAGATTTGTTACCGGAGTTCAACCTCACACCTTGAGGTCCACGTCTCCGTTGAGGTACCCACAAAGGGTGGACCTTTACACCTAGGTCACTTTCCTCCCTCCGGCGACCACGAAGATCAAGCTAGAGTTACTTACTCAATGTCGGGGTGATACAAACTTCCTTGGGCAGCCACAACCTTTGGATGCTCCAAGGCAACGCCTAGCCGGCTAGGAGCTCAAAGCTCCAAGAGTAACAAACACGAATTTTGCCAACCAAGCGAAGAACTAGGTGCTCTAGAGATGGGAAATCAGCTCACTAGCACTCTCCAAGCCCTTGCTTTCAAATCCTCTTAACTCCCACAACAAATCTCACCAACTTTGAGCCAAAGGGAGAGAGGGGAGGAGTAAATGAGGTTTGCAACAGTTCAGGACGAAAATGGCAGGGAGAGTAGTAAATGAAGGGGTGGAGGGGGCTTTTATACCCCCTCACCCAGAAAATAGCCATTGAGTCTTTATGACTCGGAGTATCGGGATAAACCCGGACTCTCCGGGAAGTCCGAGTCTCCGTGCAAAAACCCGGACACTCCGGCCTTCCAAGGCCAGCACCCAAGATAAGATCCCCGTGAATGTGTTGGTGCAAAGGTGTCTCTCATAGGTTTTGTTTTAGCAACTAGAGCACCTGTTCGACCCTTGGAAGACATAATTCCTGTCCCTCTTGATAGTACGGCATTCCTAGGACTCAAATTCAAAGGTAAAAACTAAATGAGCCTTCTTAGGAATTCTTTTTAGAGCACCACTTTCCTTTTGTGTAGTCAACGAGCTGTGCTTGATGCCATACATAATTTTAATACTGTTCATGGACTAGGTAAGTTCATTAGCCACTTATGTGTGTGTCATTATATCACCAAAACCCACTTAGGGGGCCAAGATACTCTTCAATCTCCCCCTTTTTGGTGATTGATGACAACACACTTAAGTCATATAAGAGATAAACAATGAATATTTGAAGCTTTTGTAATACTCCCCCTTAATATGTGCATTTTGATTTTGAATATCAAGGGTCCTATTAGGGCCAAAGTTTTGCACAACAAGAGAGGCAAGAGAGTATTACAATAGTGGGGTGCTTGTGACGTGCAACAGGTTAAAAGGTGAAATGCTCATGACAGATTATGCACTCAACAAAAGAGAAAAGAAATCTGGTGCTGAGAAGTCCGGAGTCTCCGGGCCAGGTCCGGAGTGTCCGGAAAATCCGGATACTCCGGGAAAAAGTCCGGACTCTCCGGGCTTCAGCACAGCAGCAGAAAAACAGACAACACACAGTTTTTCAATCTAGCATAAGCTGTCCTTAGCAGATAAAAAGCAGATAAAACACCACAAGCACACAAGCAAATGTCTCAAACTCACATAGTCTCACACGAGCGAATATTAAAGTTGTTACAAGCCAAGTTCCAAATTCAAATTATTACAAACCAAGTTCATTGTTCCAAAGACACGAATAGATAATATCACTCCCCCTTTGGCATCAAGCGCCAAAAAGGAAGTGTAGAGCAGCGGAGTCACTCGGAGTCGTCGTCCTCCTCCTCTTCTTCTTCTTCATTGTCCTCTTCTTCTTCTTCTTGGGCACCTTGGGCGTCCCACTCCGCAAACGGGTCATCAAACTCGGGAAGCTCGCGGTAGGGATCGGTGGGAAGGCCAAGGTGAGACTTGATCTCGATGATGTCGCGGTGGTTCTCATTTGTCTCTGTGGCTATGGTCTTGCACATGCTGAAAATGCTCTTGAGCACCCTATTGATCATAGAGCCATGGTGCGGCGAGGAGGTGGAGAAGAGGAACGTGCAGCGGGCAAATCATCATGGGAAGGAGCTGCACTCGACGATCCAACATACTTACGGCCTTTGGGAGGCCTCTTTGCACGATCACGGAGGTGGCAAAGCGGCTCATGGACAACATCCTTGGGCTAGCGGACATTGGTCACTCTCTCAATCATATACATGAGATAGGGGGCATAAGGAAGATGCTTCATGGGATCATTCATGGCCCTCCTCAACTCATTCCAAATGAAGTCAAAGACACAAAAGCCTTCTTCATCCGGAGCCATCCTATTGAGAAGATTTGGAGCAAAGTACCTCAAGGCTGTGACATCTCCAATCTTAGGGTCGATAGTGGCACGAAAGAATTGATTGAGATAGTAGTAGTAAGGGTTAAGTTGGTCCGCCTTGCCCTCAATGGCTGCATCTCGGCTAGGGAACATAAAGGGAAGCTCCTTGGGCTTGTACTTGTTCTCATTGTGCACGGGGGTGCGTCTTTCGTCCTTAGAACCAAGACCCAAGAGCCGAGAGAAAGTCATGTAGTCGATGGTGCACTTTTGGCCTTGAGTTGTCCATGTGATGGTGTTGTCATGGGGATTGAAGTAGTAAGAACAATGGAATTGAGCAAGGATTTCTTTGTTCCAATTGTACCTAAAACCCATGATGTCGTAGAGCCCAACCTCCTTGCACTTGTCAATCACCGAGTTGAACACGGTATTGTTAAGCTCCTCGTAATACTTCCAATCAATATACTTCATTGGCACAATGGGAGCCATGTTCTTGGAAGCTAGCTTGGGATTGCGGATCACGGATTGATAAAAATCCCTGTGGAAGTCACACCAAAACCTTGCCTCAAGTCCCTCTCCCTTGAGATACAAGTAGACATTCTCCTCCCTTTGCTCCCTCACTACTAGAGAGTTCCTTGAGTAGTCCCTAATCATGTGTTCAGCAAATCCAAGGACTGAGCCTGGGTCCCTTAGCTTGATAGGAGTCTCAACCACTCGGACATTGGGTGGAAGGGTAGGAATAAGTCTAGGAGGGGTTTTGGGACAGATGTGAGCAGCTACTCCTTGCTTATGTTTAGGAGGAACACGAGTAGCTGGACGGCTTTGGTGGATATAGGGGGCTTGATGGCTCTTTTTGGGATGGGGCTTGTATCGGGATTTTTCTTTAGCTGGCCCCTTTCCATGACGACGAGGAGGCTTGGGGGATTGCTCATATGTTTCATCTTCAACTTCATCATCATCACTTTCCGTCCTCTCCTCCTCCTTCTCCACTATTTCTTCTTCACTCCCTTCGGCATAGGAGGGAGGAGGGTCACCCCGTCTAGATCTTGAGCTGCGCTGAGAGCCTTCTTGCCCCAAGGCTTCTTGCACGGCCCGAAAAGCGGCGGGGTCATACCTAGCCTTGGTCCTCCTTTGGGTGGAGGGCTCCTCATTGCCACGGCTGACCTTCAACCTCACCATCTGAATAGATAGAATGATATAGAAGTAAGAGATTGTCAAAGGTGGAGACACGTTGCACTTGTTGTTTAGGATTGCAGTGCGAACCCCGGATACTCCGGGAAAAAGTCCGGAGACTCCGGATATTCGGAGACTCCCGGTCCTTCGACCCGGAGAGTCGGGTTTCGCGACCGAAACCCTAAATCACAATGCGGTGAAGTACGTCCATCCAAACCGAGAGGAAACGCAGATCTAGAGTCCAAGGAGTGTTTTCTACCTATTCCCTACGAGGATACTACAAGAACTACCTAGGAAAGTAGATCGGGAAAGTTTCTTTTGAAAATACCTTGGGAAGAGAGGGAAGAAGACTTGGATCCTTTGAAACTTGAGTAGATCCTCGATCTCCACTCCTTGGAGTCTTCAAATCCTCACTCTCACAAGATTTAGGGGTTGAATGAGGAAATCGCCCAAGAGGAGAGTGTAGGCGATGGGAGAGAAGGAGGCACGGTTGAAAGATGGAGTGGGGGTGAAACAGAGGTTTTCACCGCGGTCAAAACCTTTTATACTTTTAAAACCCGGAGTCTCGGGCCAGTCCGGATTCTTCGGGAAACCCGAGAGTCCGGTCCCAACCCCCGGATACTCCGCTCCCCCCCCGAATCCGGCGAGCAAATTTTCAAGGAATTTGATTTTGAATGGATTTGGAAGATTGCTTATGTGATAAATGAGAGCACGAGCAAGTATCAACACCATGGACTAGCCACAAGCAAGCAAAGGGAACAATAGTCCAAGTGTTGTACCTAAAGATCCAAATTTTTCAAAACAAATGCAATCTAAGCTTTTCACAAAACTTTTGTTTTCAAGGATTCTAAACTAGGTCACTCAAACATGTGCATGGTCTCAAGCCAAGTTACGAGAATCCAAGATATTTAGCTCACTTCTCAAAGCACAAAACCTTAGTTCATCAAGAGGCTT
Source organism: Cenchrus americanus (assembly GCA_947561735.1). Taxonomy (NCBI): domain Eukaryota; kingdom Viridiplantae; phylum Streptophyta; class Magnoliopsida; order Poales; family Poaceae; genus Cenchrus; species Cenchrus americanus. Next base: position 144,639,561 of record OX387240.1, read on the forward strand.
TGTGAAGATATCGGCTAGTTGCTTATCGGTGCTCACATGATTTAAAGCTATATCACCTTTGGCTTCGTGGTCTCTCAAGAAATGGTGTCTTATGTCTATGTGCTTTGTTCTTGAGTGGTTTACGGGGTTGTTCGCTAGCTTAATGGCACTCTCGTTGTCACACAAGAGTGGCACCTTGCTAAACTTGCAACCAAAGTCTCTCAAAGTGAGCCTCATCCAAAGTAGTTGAGCACAACAAGCGCCGGCTGCAACATACTCGGCCTCGGCGGTGGAAAGGGCAACGGAGTTTTGTTTCTTGGAACTCCAAGACACCAAGGACCTTCCAAGGAATTGGCAAGTCCCGAATGTACTCTTTCTATCTACTTTGCAACCGGCATAATCCGAATCGGAGTAGCCAAGTAGATCGAAAGTGGAGCCCTTAGGATACCATAAACCAAGGTTAGGAGTATGAACCAAATATCTAAAAATTCTCTTAACGGCCATTAGATGGCACTCCTTAGGATTGGCTTGAAACCTTGCACACATGCACACACTAAGCATAATATCGGGCCTAGATGCACAAAGGTAAAGCAAAGAACCAATCATGGAGCGATATACCTTTTGATCAATGCTTTTGCCTTCTTCATTTAGATCAAGATGTCCATTTGATGGCATAGGTGCTTTGATGGGCTTGGCGTTGTTCATGTCAAACTTCTTAAGCATGTCATGGGTGTACTTGGTTTGACTTATGAATGTGCCATCCTTGAGTTGCTTGATTTGAAAACCGAGAAAGAACTTCAACTTGCCCATCATAGACATCTCGAATCTTTTAGTCATGATCCTACTAAACTCATCAACCCAAATTTGATTAGTAGAGCCAAATATGATATCATCAATATATATTTGACATACAAACAAATCACCGCCTTGTTTACGAGTGAAGAGAGTAGGATCGTCTTTGCCTATTTCAAAGCCTTCCTCTAAGAGAAAATCCTTAAGGCATTCATACCATGCTCTAGGGGCTTGCTTGAGCCCATAGAGCGCCTTATGGAGCTTGTAGACGTGGTTTGGGAGTTGTGGATCTTCAAAGCCCGGTGGTTGCTCAACATAGACTTCTTCGGAGATTGGACCATTCAAGAAGGCACTCTTGACATCCATTTGATGTAGCTTGAAGTTGTGATGGGTGGCAAAGTCTAGGAGTATACGAATTTCTTCAAGTCTTGCCACCGGTGCATAAGTTTCTCCAAAGTCTAAGCCTTCTACTTGAGTATAACCCTTTGCAACCAATCTAGCTTTGTTCTTGGTCACCACACCGTCTTCATCTTGTTTGTTGCAAAACACCCACTTGGTTCCAATCACATTTTGTTTAGGGCGTTCCACTAAGGACTAGACTTCATTCCTAGTGAAGTTGTTGAGCTCTTCTTGCATGGCCATCACCCAATCGGCATCTCCAAGCGCATCTTCAACCCTAAGAGGTTCCAACATGGAAACAAACGAGTAATGTTCACAAAAATTTGCTAATCTTGAACAAGTTGTTACCCCTCTACAAATGCTTCCAAGTATGTTATCAACGGGATGATCCCGTTGAACACTTTGTCGAACTCTTGGATGTGGGTCGACACTTCTTGTTGAATCAAGTCCTCATTTTCTTGACCGCATTGTGAAGTTTCAGCAGAGTCCGGAGTCTCCGGCTTATCTCGGAGTCTCCGTAAAATCCGAAGTCTCCGGTTTTTGTCCGGATACTCCGGGTTGCGCGGCGAGGCGTATCCGCCGCATCTTCAATTATGCAGTCCTCATCATCTTCTTCTTGAGGTTTGATTTCTCCAATGGCCATCCTCCTTATAGCCTTTTCAGTGGGTACTTCCTTGCCTACACACAATTCATCAACTTGCTCCTCTTGAGAGCCATTAGATTCATCAAACGTCAAGTCACACGTGACTTCAACACAACCGGTGGTTTTGTTGAGGACACGATAGCCATGAGCATTTGAGGCGTAACCAAGAAAGATGCCTTCATCAACTTTAGATGCAAACATAGAGCTTTTGGGCTTCTTGTTGAGAATGAAGCACTTACAAGCAAAAACTCTAAAGTAAGAGACATTACGCTTTTTACCAATCAGGAGCTCATAGGCGGTCTTGTGGCGAAGCTTGTGAAGATACAAACGGTTGATAGCATGACACGCTGTGTTGATTGCTTCTGCCCAAAAACTATCCGAGGTCTTGTACTCATCAAGCATGGTTCTTGCAGCTTCAATGAGAGTTCTATTCTTCCTCTCTACAATCCCTTTTGGTTGTGGATTATATGTGACGAAGAGCTCATGACCAATGCCTTCTTCATCAAGATACTCTTCAATGTTGGTGTTCTTGAACTCGGTGCCATTGTCACTTCTTACTCTTTTGATCTTCACATCAAACTCATTTTGGGCTCTTGTTGCAAATTTCTTGAATATTTCATGAACTTTGCTTTTGTCTTTCATAAAGAATACCCAAGTGTACCGAGAGTAATCATCAACAATGACAAATCCATACTTGTTTCCCCCAATACTAACATAGGCTACCGGACCAAAGATATCCATGTGAAGCAGCTCCAATGGCCTTGTGGTGGATACAATGTTCTTGGCGGGATGAGGAGCACCAACTTGCTTTCCGGCTTGACAAGCACTACAAATTCTATTTTTCTCAAAATGAACATTTGTTAGTCCTAGGATGTGTTCCCCCTTTAGAAGCTTATTGAGATTGTTCATCCCAACGTGAGCTAGTCGGCGATGCCAAAGCCAACTCAAGCTAGACTTTGCCAATAAGCATGTATCAAGTTGGGCTTTATCCGATGAAAAATCCACTAAGTAAAGCCTTCCCTTGAGTTCACCCTTAAAGGCAACGGAGTCATCGCCCCTTCTAAAGACGGTCACACCCTCATTTGTGAACAAACAATTGTAGCCCATCTCACAAAGTTGTGAGACGGACAACAAGTTGTAGTCCAAAGATTCAACCAAATAAACATCGGAAATTGAATGATTGATTGAGATAGCAATTTTGCCAAGACGAACAACCGTTCCTCCACCATTGCCTCCAAAGGCAATGCTCTTCATAGGATTTTCAATCATATCACAAGATGTAAACATTTTCTTCTCTCGGTCATATGATTTGTGCATCCACTATCAATCACCCATTTTGTTCCACCGAGGAGTATGCCTACAAAACAAATTATGCTTGTGTTTTAGGTACCCAAGTGGATTTGGGTCCTAGAGTGTTAGTCACAAGAATCTTGGGCACCCACACACTCCTTTTTATCATTGTCCCTTTTGTGCGAGGCCCTACATACTTGGCAACCACCTTACCCTTGTGGTTCCAAGTCAACACATAATCGGCATAAAAACTATCTTGTGATGCATGAGGTTTGGGCTTCTTGATTGACTTGTTTGGCTTTGAACGTGATGCTTGTGAGGTTACTTGGGTGCTCTTGAACTTGATTGGAGTGTTGTATCTCACTTGATTGTCATGCTTCTTGACACCCATTTGCTTCATGCCGTGCACCACATTCCTTGTTCCCATACCTTTGGTGTGGTGGTTCTTGATGAATGGGATGGGGTCTTTTGTACCTTGTTCTTGCTTACCAAGCCCCTTCCCATCCTCAAAGCCAAACTTCTTCATGTAGCTTGACCCAAAACCTTTGGTGTGGATTTCAATCTCACCTCTCTTGGGTTCTTTCTTCTTTTCAATTATAAGAGAGTTTGACAACCTAGCAATTTCCTTTCTCATGGCATTCATCTCGGCAACATTAGTAGGACAAGCATTTATATCAAATTTATAGCATCTAGAACAACCTTTGCTTGTTGATGTTTGAGAGTTTGAGAGAGCATCATTAGATGAAGTTGTAGCATTGTTCTTGAGGTTGTCAAGTTGAACTTCTAATGCTATGTGACTAGTCTTTAATCTATCAAAGCTCTTTTGAAGTTCAAGCTTTTCGTCCTCAAGTTTCTTGCAAACATCCTTAGCTAGGAAAGATTCCCTAGTTAATTCATCTACCAACAACTTATCTTTAGCTAGGGATTTCTTGAGGCTAAGAATTTCTTTCTCCTTTTCCTTGAGCGAGTCCTCTTGCACCTTGAAACCCTTCTTTTCAATTACAAGGGCATCCTCAAGGGCAATGGTTTTCTCCCGCTCAAGTCTAAAGAGTTCTTCTTGCACCTCAAGAGTCCCATCTCTATTCTCAATTTCTTTCATTAAAAACATGATTTTCTTAGTGGCCTTTTTACCAAAGTTAGTGATCATTTTTTCAAAATCGAAATCATTTTCACTATCATCATCTAGGGGCGGGGTAGGAGTGTCTACCTTGGAGCCCCTAGCCATGAGGCAAGTGTGGGTGAAGTCATCTTCATCATCGGTGAGATCTTCAAATAATGATGACTTGTTGATTGGTTCCTTAATGGTTATGGTAGCTAGACCAGCTTCTATGTCGGAGTCGGAGCTATCATCATTTGAATCCCATTCTTCACCCAAATGAGCTTCACCAACTTCCTCTCTCTTGTTCTTGTCAAACTTGTTGGTGTCTCTTCTTCTCACTTTTATGTTAGGGCGCTCCGCAATGAAATGTCCCTCTTTGCCACATCCAAGGCATGGTCTCTTTGAAGTTCTCTTGGTCTTGATCTTGTCCTTGTCCTTGTTCTTGTTGAGGAAGCCACTCTTCTTGAACATTTTGTTGAATTTCCTTACAAAGAGAGCCATTTGTTCGGGGGTCATGTCCATATCACTATCTTCATCATCATCTTCCTCGGCCATGATTCTTGAGGTTGATGAGCTTGACCTCTTCTCCTTGCTAGATGCTTTGAGGGCCACTCCCTTGTTCTTCTCAAGTTGTTCATGCATCTTTGACATCTCTTGTGAGAGCTTGGACTCCTTGACGGTGATAAGGTGTTCTTACATTCTTCCAATCACATCGGCGGAGTGAACTTGTTGAATCCTCTCTTTTCCCTTATGAGAGTAGGGAGTTGAACATCCCTTGCCATGTACGCGGAGAGGATCTTGTCAACCACTTCTCTTCTTCCCCATCTTGTACTTCCAAGTGATTTGATCTTGTTGATGATCTTGTTCAATCGGTTGTACATGTCTTGTGGTGATTCATCGTCCTTGATGACAAACCGGTTGAGCTCACTTTCCAAGGCTCGGATCCTTCCTTCCCTTACTTGCTTTGTCCCTTCATGATTGATGAACAAGGTGTCCCACACTTCTTTGGCGGACTTCAATCCATCTACCTTGTCATATTCTTCGGCCGTGAGTGAACTCTTGATGATGCGGATGGCTTGATAGTTTCTTTGTATCTCATTTGCTTGATCTTGAGTTAGCGTCGCATCACCACTTGGAAATGTAATACCCCCGTTCACAATAGTCCAAAGTGCGGGATTCACTTTCGCCATCAAATACTCCTCCATCGAGTTCTTCCACTTGGAATAGCCGGTTCCATCAAATTGGGGTATCTTCCCAATGTGGCTAGAACCCGATGGATGGTTAAAGGATAAGAGAGAATAATCGAAAGAGGTTCGAGTGTAATCCCTTGATGGTCGTCGAGCGAAGCGGGTGGATCTTGCATCATCGAATTCTTCGTCCTCACTATCGGAGGACTCATCACCTCGTCCGTGCGCTTGATGACTAGTGCTTGCACCACGGGTGTTGTCCCCTCGAGGGGGGAGGAGGCATGCCAACAACATTGTTGACGGGATCACCTTCGGCGAGAGGTGTGGCTTGATCATTTGGATTCGACATATTCTTAACTCCAAGCAGTTTGGCTTCAAACACGGAGCACCAGGCTCTGATACCAATTGAAAGGATCAAGATGTCGACTAGAGGGGGGTGAATAGTCGAACCTGAAAATCACAAACTTTTTCGCGGCTGTTAGACCCAGGTCCGGAGACTCCGGATATTTTTCCGGATACTCCGGGAAATCCGGAGAATCCGGGAAAATGTCCGGATAGTCCGCCTGCTAGGGGAGAATTAAATCGACAGGATTTAAACTTGCTCAAAAGTAAATCTGTGAAAATAGGTTATGCACTGAAGTGATACAAGCCTGTTTATCCACTTAAAACCTGTAGGAACCTCAACACGAAGTAGATCGGCACCAAACCCTAGATAAGTGTTCAAGCAAGAAACAAGCATGCAACAAGATGAACAAGCACAAGAGACACAGGATTTGTTACCGGAGTTCAACCTCACACCTTCGGGTCTACGTCTCCGTTGAGGTACCCACAAAGGGTGGACCTTTACACCTAGGTCACTTTCCTCCCTCTAGCGACCACGAAGATCAAGCTAGAGTTACTTACTCAATGTCGGGGTGATACAAACTTCCTTGGGCAGCCACAACCTTTGGATGCTCCAAGGCAACACCTAGCCGGCTAGGAGCTCAAAGCTCCAAGAGTAACAAACACGAATTTTGCCAACCAAGCGAAGAACTAGGTGCTCTAGAGATGGGAAATCAGCTCACTAGCACTCTCCAAGCCCTTGCTTTCAAATCCTCTTAACTCCCACAACAAATCTCACCAACTTTGAGCCAAAGGGAGAGAGAGGGAGGAGTAAATGAGGTTTGCAACAGATTCGAGACGAAAATGGCAGGGAGAGTAGTAAATGAAGGGGTGGAGGGGGCTTTTATACCCCCTCACCCAGAAAATAGCCGTTGAGGCTTTATGACCCGAGTATCGGGATAAACCCGGACTCTCGGGGAAGTCCGAGTCTCCGGCAAAAACCGGACACTCCGGCCTTCCAAGGCCGCACCCAAGATAAGATCCCCGTGAATGTGTTGGTGCAAAGGTGTCTCTCATAGGTTTTATTTTAGCAACTAGAGCACCCGTTCGACCCTTGGAAGACATAATTCCTATCCCTCTTGATAGTACGACATTCCTAGGACTCAAATTCAAAGGTAAAAAATAAATGAGCCTTCTTAGGAATTCTTTTAGAGCACCACTTTCCTTTTGTGTAGTCAACGAGCCGTGCTTGATGCCATACATAATTTTAATACCCGCTCATGGACTAGGTAAGTTCATTAGCCACTTAGGTGTGTGTCATTATATCACCAAAACCCACTTAGGGGGCCAAGATACTCTTCACTTCCAAGAGAGAAGGATCCTAGCCCAACTCATTATGCTAACCGCGCTTTTGGTGGAGCGAAAATTAATTGGCTTTGTATAGGATTTTTCTTAAACTCTCAACTTGGAAAAAGAGAATTCGCTAACCTTTATTACAAGGGTTTTTCAATAATTTTCAGAATTAGATTCCTCCAATCATAGCATCAAACTTAGCACAACCAAAACGAAGATCTAGATCAAAGCATGATGCAGGTACTTTTAAAGGTAGAAACTCCACTAATGTGACAACCCGCCCAGGAAAATATCGTACTATCGCCTAAGACCGATCCACTTTGGTCACTAAGCAATAGTAAGGTATCATCCTGTCGTTAGTTGCCGAGTTAACGCCCGGTAAATCACTTGGACATCGAACAAAGGATCGACACATGCATTAAAACTCACGCGAGGGCGAGTCCAGAGTACAACATGAGTTCAACATTTTATTACAAACCATTGTTCCTGACATGGAGTAAAGATTCAAAGTTTGAAAACAGTGGAAATAAAATACACTAGCGCAACAGTAAACATCACAGGAGGCCATCCATGATGTCATCACTTGTCGTCACCCATCCGGTCAAACACACCTGCAACAACAGTTTTAAAGCAAGGCTGAGTATACTAATACTCAGCAAGACTTAATCGTCAGGTGATAACTACATCACCGAACTCTAGACATGAAGGCTTTTGGCCGGTGGAGTTTCTTTTGCTGAACAGCTGCTAAGAGTTGATCCTTACTTTCAATCTTTTAGCACCAGTTCTAGATGATTACCATTTCTAAATGTGCCATCTAATTCAATCAAGAATTGGACAAGCAATTAATTCAGACAACCATGTTCCTCAAGTTCCATCATTATGGGATATCATGGCCAGTTGATTAAGCAGTCTCGGATAACGGTGAGAGGCCGACAATCGATTGATTTAAACCTTGCAAGGTAAACCCAAACACATGGTAGGCTGCCCCCGAAAGGACAACTTTCCCAGGCCATTTCCAAAAGTCCTCGGGTTGGGAGCAAAGCCTACGATCCGGGTGCAAGGTTAGCCGGTATACCCCGCAAAGTATCCAGTCTCACACAATACACCCCCCCGTCGGTGTTTTAGATCGGCAAACCTACCAAGGGGGTACCCGAGGTAGTAGATTGTGCGGTGGGGATCGTGATCGGGAGACCGAGAACTCGAAGATATGCGCAAGGACACGGGACACAAGATTTATACAGGTTCGGGCTGCCAAGGTGGCGAACCCTACGTCCTGTTTGGGGGATCAAGTATGGCGCCCTGCGCTTGGTGTTGGTTGAGATCAGGTCCCGGCTAGGTACCCGGCCCTCCTTTATATAGTCCGGGGGCGGGTTCCTAGTCGGTTACAAGGCAGAGTCCCGGTAGGATTACACGGTACAAGTCCTAGTAGGATTACAGGGGAATTCTAGTAGGAGTTCGTCTTCATCCTTCCTTGCATGAGTACCCGGGGAGTATGCCCGACAAGCCCCCGAGCACATTGTAGTCGAGTGTAGTAGTTCGAGTAGTCTTGAAGCCTCTTCGAGTAGTTCTTGAGCGTCCTCAAGCTAATCGCTTGGAGAAGTCTTCAATAGTACTTGAACCGTCGCGAGGTTGGAAGGTGGTCCAGCTCATCGTCTTGAAGTCGAGATTATATGTAAGTGCAATTGCAAAATTGCACTCCATATGGAGTAGCCCCCGAGCCTTAGGTTGAGTTGCGGACTCTAGGCGAGGGTCAATCTTGATTCCGAATCTTCCGTCTTGAAAAAATTGAATGATGGGTGTAGCATAGCGCCCCCGAGCCTTGAAATGATTAGGTAATCAATCCAAGGGTCTTCGGTGTTCACGAAAGCCATCATCCGAATACTCTTGCAGCCGTAGCCCCCGAGATAAGAGAGCCGTATGAGCCACGTCGAGTAGTTATTGGTGCGAGCCCCCGAGCTTGAGAGCGAGCGAAGTCTACTGGAGTCATCCTCGAGTAGTAATTTGAGTGCAGCCCCCGAGTGGAGAGATTCCAAGTAGTAGTTTGGCATCGAGCCGTGAAACTTGAGAAGTAATCATGCCGTCAGAGCGGACTTTAGTTGCGACCGAAGTCGACTTTAGATGCCGGCAGAGCGGACTTTAGATTGCACCTTGAAAACCGAAGTCGACTTTGTGCCGCGCAGAGCGGACTTTGAGATGCGACTTAAAAACCGAAGTAGACTTTAGTATGCCGCGCGGAGCGGACTTTGATATGCGACTTTAGAAGTCGACTTTAGGATGCCGTGCGGAGCGGATTTTGAGATGCGACTACAATAGTCGACTTTGTGCCATGCGGGGTGGACTTAAGATGCAAAAAACGAAAAGCACTTTCCGGAAAGGCAAAGCGAATGAAAAATCAGAGAAAACGAGTAGTTTTGCCACCGGAGCGGGCTTAAGATTGCGACCAAAGTCGACTTGTGCCACCGGAGTGGGCTTGGATCCGACCGTTAGCGTCGACTTGTGCCACCGGAGTGGGCTTGGGTGCGACCGTTAGCGTCGACTTGTGCCACCGGTGTGGGCTTGAGTACCTAGGCCATGGATTTCGGACCCAAGGTATGATTGCCACCGCAAAGTGGACTTGAAGATGCGACCGAGTCGACTGCGTACTCGGGCCATGGATTTCGGACCCAAGGTACGGAGCGCGAGTACTTAGGGTACTTGGACCCATGGTACGAGCATGAAGACCACGTGCGGCTAGGTTCCATCGTCGCCGGGACCCGAGGGCCGCTTACGGCTAGGTTCCATCGAAGCTTACACACGTAGTATGCCACCGAAGCTGTGCGACTTTAGAATGCGACCTAAGTTGCCGCACGGAGCGGACTTTAGAATGCGACTTTAGAAGTTGACTTTAGATTGCCGCGCGTAGCGGACTTTAGAAACCGCCTCCTAGGGATAGCCCCCGAGTTGATGAAGTAGACTTGTGGTGACTTGATCGATATGCCCCAAGAGTAGTCGGCAGAGTGTAGCTCCCGTGAAAACCTCGCCGAGAAGCATACACAAATGAGTAGTCGGCAAGTAGTCCTACATGATGAGGAGAACAATCCAAGAGAACAAGAATCATTTAAATAAATGACTTAGTTGTTCTTTGCACGGCGGACCGATGATGAAGCCGTGGCGGTCGGCGATGGAGCCGCGGCATACTCGAGGTAGAGCCAGTGTTGCCGCAAGGCAATTAGTCACGACGCACGGCGTGGATGAAGTAGAGCCAGCGTGGCCGCAAGACGAAGTCGCGGCGCACGGAGTAGTCGACGACGAGCCTGTGCGAGGCGGAGTAGTCGACGACGATCCTGCGTGAGGCGGAGTAGTCGATGACGAGCGGCGTGACGAGCCGCGTGATGAGCCGCATGACGAGCCCAAGCACCCGGGCGTGCGGCGAAGACAAAGTAGTCGACGACGACGAGTGGCGCGACGAGCCGCATGACGAGCCGCGCGACGTGCCGAGGCACCCGGACGCGCGGCGAAGACAAAGTAGTCGACGATGACGAGCGGCGTGACGAGCCGCATGACGAGCCGCGCGACGTGCCGAGGCACCCGGACGCGCGGCGAAGACGAAGTAGTCGACGACGAGCTCGCGCGAGGCGGAGTAGTCGATGACGAGCGGCGCGACGAGCCGCGTGACGAGCCGCGCGACGTGCCGAGGCACCCGGGACACGCGGCGAAGATAAAGTAGTCGACGACGACGAGCGGCGCGACGAGCCGCATGACGAGCCGCGCGACGTGCCGAGGTACCGGACGCGCGGCGAAGATGAAGTAGTCGACGACGAGCCCACGCGAGGCGGAGCGGGGCCGACGACGAGCGACGTGACGAGCCGAGTGACGAGCAAGATGACGAGCCGAGGCACCCGGACGCGCGGCGAAGACAAAGTAGTCGACGACGATGAGCAGCGTGACGAGCCGCATGACGAGCCGTGCGATGTGCCGAGGCACCCGGACGCACGGCGAAGATGAAGTAGTCGACGACGAGCCTCGCGCGAGGCGAGTAGTCGACGACGAGCGGCGCGACGAGCCGCGTGACGAGCCGCATGACGAGTCGAGGCACCCGGATGCGCGGCGAAGACAAAGTAGTCGACGATGATGAGCGGCGCGATGAGCCGCATGACGAGTCGCGCAACGTGCCGAGGCACCCGGACGCGCGGCGAAGACAAAGTAGTCGACGCCACGAGCGGCGCGACGAGCCGCATGACGAGCCGCGCGACGTGCCAAGGCACCCCGACGCGCGGCGAAGATGAAGTAGTCGACGACGAGCTCGCGCAAGGCGGAGTAGTCGACGACGAGCGGCGCGACGAGCCGCATGACGAGCCGCGCGACGTGCCGAGGTACCCGGATGCACCGGCGAAGACGAAGTAGTCGATGACGAGCCCGCACGAGGCGGAGTAGTCGACGACGAGCGGCGCGACGAGCCGCGTGACGAGCCGCGCAACGTGCCAAGGCACACGGACGTGCGGCAGAGGTGAAGTAGTCGACGAAGAGCCCGAGCGAGGCGGAGTAGTCGCCGAGGAGCGGCGCGACGAGCCGCGTAATGAGCCGCGTGACGTGCCAAGGCACCGGGACGCGCGGCGGAGGCAAAGTAGTCGACGACGATGAGCCCGCATGAGGTGGAGTAGTCGACAACGAGCGGCGCGACGAGCCGCATGAGGAGCCACGCGACGTGCCGAGGCACCTCGGACGCGCGACGAAGACGAAGTAGTCGACGACGAGCTCGCACGAGGCGGAGTAGTCGGCGACGAGCGGCACGACGAGCCGCGTGACGAGCCGCTCGACGTGCTGAGGCCCCCGACGTGCGGCGGAGGCGAAGTAGTCGACGACGAGCTCGCGCGAGGCGAGTAGTCGACGATGAGTGGCGCGACGAGCCGCGTGACGAGCCGCGCGACGTGCCGAGGCACCGGGACGCGCGGCGGAGGCAAAGTAGTCGACGACGACGAGCGGCGCGACGAGCCGCATGACGAGCCGCACGACGTGCCGAGGCACCCGGACGCGCGGCGAAGATGAAGTAGTCGATGACGACGAGCCTACGCGAGGCGGAGTAGTCGACGACGAGCGGCGCGACGAGCCGAGTGACGAGCCGCATGACGAGCCGAGGCACCCCGGACGCGCGGCGAAGACAAAGTAGTCGACGACGACGAGCAGCCGCGACGAGCCGCATGACTAGCCGCGCGACGTGCCGAGGCACCCGGACGCGCGGCGAAGATGAAGTAGTCGACGACGAGCCCGGCGAGGCGGAGTAGTCGACGACGAGCGCCGCGACGAGCCGCGTGACGAGCCGCATGACGAGCCGAGGCACCCGGACGCGCGGCGAAGACAAAGTAGTCGACGACGACGAGCGGCGCGACGAGCCGCATGACGAGCCGCGCGACGTGCCGAGGCACCCGACGCGCAGCGAAGACAAAGTAGTCGACGACGATGAGCGGCGCGACGAGCCGCATGACGAGCCGCGCGACGTGCCGAGACACCCCGACGCGCGGCGAAGACGAAGTAGTCGACGACGAGCTCGCGCAAGGCGGAGTAGACGACGACGAGCGGCGCGACGAGCCGCATGACGAGCCGCGCGACGTGCCGAGGCACCCAGACGCACGGCGAAGATGAAGTAGTCGACGACGAGGCTGCGCGAGGCGGAGTAGTCGACGACGAGCGGCGCGACGAGCCGCGTGACGAGCCGCGCGACGTGCCCACGCACCCTGTGCGCGCGGCGGAGGCGAAGTAGTCGACGACGAGCTCGCGCGAGGCAAAGTAGTCGCCGACGAGCGGCGCGACGAGCCCCGTGACGAGCCGCGCGACGTGCCGAGGCACCGGGACGCGCGGCGGAGGCAAAGTAGTCGACGACAACGAGCTCGCGCGAGGCGGAGTAGTCGACGACGAGCGGCGTGACGAGCCGCATGACGAGCCACGCGACGTGCCGAGGCACCCCGGACGCGCGGCGAAGACGAAGTAGTCGACAACGACGAGCGGCGCGACGAGCCGCATGACGAGCCGCGCGACGTGCCGAGGCACCCGGACGCGCGGCGAAGACGAAGTAGTCGACGACGAACCGCGCGCGAGGCGGAGTAGTCGGCGACGAGCGGCGCGACGTGCCGAGGCACCCGGACGCGCGGCGGAGGCGAAGTAGTCGACGACGAGCTCGCGCGAGGCGAGTAGTCGACGACGAGTGGCGCGACGAGCCGCGTGACGAGCCGCGCGACGTGCCGAGGCACCGGGACGCGCGGCGGAGGCAAAGTAGTCGACGACGACGAGCTCGCGCAAGGCGGAGTGGTCGACGACGAGCGGCGCTACGAGCCGCATGACGAGCCGTGCGACGTGCCGAGGCACCCGACGCGCGGTGAAGATGAAGTAGTTGACGACGAGCTCGCGCGAGGCGGAGTAGTCGACGACGAGCGCCGCGACGAGCCGCGTGATGAGCCGCGCGATGTGCCGAGGCACCCGGACACACGGCGAAGACGAAGTAGTCGACGATGAGCCCGCGCGAGGTGGAGAAGTCGACGACGAGCCGCGTGACGAGCCGCGCGACGTGCCGAAGCACCCCGGACGCACCGGCGAAGACGAAGTAGTCAACGACGAGCTCGCGCGAGGCGGAGTAGTCGACGACGAGCGGCGCGACGAGCCGCGTGACGAGCCGCGCGACGTGCCGAGGCACCCGTACGCGCGGCGGAGGCGAAGTAGTCGACGACGAGCCTCGCGCGCGGGGAGTAGTCGCCGACGAGCGGCGCGACGAGCCGCGTGACGAGCCGCGCGACGTGCCAAGGCACCCCGGGACGCACGGCGAAGACGAAGTAGTCGACGACGAGCCCGTGCGAGGCGGAGTAGTTGACGATGAGCGGCGCGACGAGCCGCGTGACGAGTCGCGCGACGTGCCGAGGCACCCGTACGCGCGGCGGAGGTGAAGTAGTCGACGACGAGCCTGCGCGAGGCAGAGTAGTCGCCGACGAGCGCGCGCGACGAGCCGCGCGACGTGCCGAGGCACCGGGACGCGCGGCGGAGGCAAAGTAGTCGACGACGACGAGCCTGCGCGAGGCGGAGTAGTCGACGATGAGCGGTGCTACGAGCCGCATGACGAGCCGCGCGACGTGCCGAGGCACCCGGACGCGCGGCGAAGACGAAGTAGTTGACGACGAGCCTGCACAAGGCGGAGTAGTCGACGACGAGCAGCGCGACGAGCCGCGTGACGAGCCGCGCGACGTGCCGAGGCACCCCGGACGCGCGGCGAAGACGAAGTAGTCGACGACGAGCCTACGCGAGGCGGAGAAGTCGACGATGAGCGGCGCGACGAGCCGCGTGATGAGCCGCGCGACGTGCCGAGGCACCCGGACGCACCGGAGAAGACGAAGTTGTCGACGACGAGCTCGCGCGAGGCGGAGAAGTCGACGACGAGCGGCGCGACGAGCCGCGTGACAAGCCGCGCGACGTGCCGAGGCACCCGGACGCGCGGCGGGAGGCGAAGTAGTCGACGACGAGCCCGCGCGAGGCGCAGTAGTCGATGACGAGCGGCGCGACGTGCCGACGCAACCGAAGCGCGGCGTAGGACAATTGATTCTCGCTTTGACAAGAGCAAGGCGACTTGCTTCAATGGATCTCGGCGAGTCGACGAGTAGATTGATCTTGTTGACGAGGGTCCTTCGACCTCGCCCGCGTCGATGATCACCCCTACCGGTGCGCCATCCGTCGGTGTTTTAGACCGGCAAACCTACCAAGGGGGTACTCAAGATAGTAGATTGTGCGGTGGGGATCGTGATCGGGAGACCGAGAACTCGAAGGTATGCGCAAGGACACGGGACACAAGATTTATACGAGTTCGGGTTGCCAAGGTGGCGAACCCTACGTCCTATTTGGGGGATCAAGTATGGCACCGCGCTTGGTGTTGGTTGAGATCGGGTCCCCGCTAGGTACCCGCCCTCCTTTATATAGTCCAGGGGGGCGGGTTTCTAGTCGATTACAAGGCAGGAGTCCCGGTAGGATTACACGGTACAAGTCCTAGTAGGATTACGGGGGGAATTCTAGTAGGAGTCCGTCTTCATCCTTCCTTGCATGAGTACCCGGGGAGTATGCTCGACACCCCCCTTCCCGTAGCTAGCCGGTAAGGTGATTACTCAAGAGTAGTCGGGGAGAGTTCCCGCGCCGTCTCATTAAGGTACTCGTTAACACCAAAATTTGGTAAGGAGTCCGACTTGTGGGTCCGGCTCGATGAGGAGTGTTGACGGTTAATAATTGTATCAAAGTTCGTTCGTGACTCGCAAGCGTACAAGTCTCCCGTCGTAGTCAAGGGACCCTTCTTCCCTCGAGTGGTGAACCCAAGGTATCGAATCCGTGGAACAAATGTGTGACGCAAGACTTAATCTATTAAAGCCGTATAACCGCAATCTTCAATAAAGAACCTAATGCATCTAAGTTAAAGACACAAAACAGATCTAATCTACTAAAAACCGGAGAAAACAAAGTAAGATTGGGTAGATAAACCGATCTAGAGGGATCGGGGTAAGCCTTTTGTTGAAGTTCCAAGCAAAAGAAGAAGTAGCAAATCGAATCTTAATAAAAGCCTCTTTAAATCGTGGTTTCCCGTCCAAATCCGAAAACATCCGCCTTTCGAGACCCCCGTTCGTCACAACGTATCCCTATTCATGCGGGGAGTTTAGGGCGAGTCAAAAGACAAGTCGAGATTCTTTCGGAGGATCCGCGTGTACCTCTAGCCACCGCGGCTACAAGAACACCCTATGTAATCTATCTCGAGAATAGAATTGGAATAAGCAAAGCCGATCGAAAAACGAAATCTTCGAGGAAACACTTGATCGCTGAGAAAAGATTCAACTTGATAATTCAACTATAACAATGATACATACACAAGATCACCACCGGGATCCTTCCTTGATCTTGCTTCTAGCTCCGGAACTCCGACGTGGTCTTCCTTGCAAGGTTCCCACGTCGGCTAGGGAAACCCTAGTCAACTAGCTCGACCCTCTCCTCTCCTAGATGGTGTCCCTCTCTCTCGCTTCTCGGCGGCCGAAGACGAAATCTTCTCTCGCGTGGCTCTCGGTCGGGGGACTATAAATAGCCCGATTGGCGGCTAGGGCAAAGGGCGTCGGATTTGGGCCCTAAATGGGCCCGGGGCCGACCGGACCGGGGCCGGCCGGCCCGGGCCCATTTAGGCCCGCGCCCGCGGGCTCCTTTGCCCGAGGTCGGTTCCCTTGCTTCCCGGATGTTTCCCCCTTCGCATACGGGTCCATGTCGTCGGTTTCTCTCCGAATTGGACTCAACTCCTTGTCTTGGAAGATTCAAGACTTTTCCGGTCGTGTCCCCGGAGTATGTCGTCTTCTCGGATCAAGTCCCCGCTTCTTGGAGTTAATTTTACTTCATTGCATGACTTGTTCGGGGCTTCAAAGTCTTGTCATGAGGTGCTTGATGAACTTATCCCGAAAGTCTTGCATTCAACACTAAATCCCCGCATAAACATTAAACTCCAAAAACGACATGCACACGTGAACTTGTTATACCACGGGGGTTAGTACCAATGGATAAAGTATAAAACTCATGCCAACACCGAAGGTAAACTCATGGCTAGGTTGACGGATTTTCACCGTCAACATCTCCCCCATGCTTAAACCTTGCTCGTCCTCGAGTAAGCCTTCGATGGATATCATCATTGCTAAACAATGTTTAAACTTTGTATTTGATCATACATGAGAAAACATAATGCTCTCAAAACTTTAATTCATTAAAGTTCCATAATGTACTAGCCTTCATCTCCACGGAGGGTAGATTCTTATTAAGCTTATCCCACAAGTATTAACATGCTCACAAAGTTTTAAATAGATCTCAGAATTTTTGAAATAAAGAACGAGATAAAGAAAAGCTAAACCAAACTCACAAATTTAAATCATCTCATGCATTGCTCATGAACTCTCATCTCGCTTGTCTCTCAAGCCTATATATTCTACTCCTTTCCCTCTCATATATATGTGGTAGGCTTTATATAGAGCTTTGGGAAAGTTTAGTCCTAACAAGATTTTATAAATGAGGTGTTGTCAAAACAAGACAAGCTTCTCATGGTCTTACCGAGACTCGTCAAAAAGGTCATTGGAAAATAATGTTAAATCAAGGAGGGGAAAGAGAAAAATACACACACTTTAGATGAGTGGACATGTGCAAATGGCAAAGAGTGATCCCGAGGCACAAAAGAAATCCTCGTTATCGGATTGCACATGGTTGGAAAATGAGAATGGATCTTTTTATCTTGAAGCCTTGAATGCACTCTTAGAGAACCTAGGGAGTTCACTTTACGCACAAATATATATTTTTTTCTTTCTTATATTTCTCATTCTTTTCTTTCTTTCTTTCTTTCTTTCTTATATATATATATTTTTTCTTTCTTCACCTTGGAAGTCACGTACATCGCCGAATTTTTTTCTTTCATCATTATATATATATATATTTTTTAAAATACTCCCTTTTGAACTCTAAAACCGCACCGTACCTACCTCCTCCCCCATGCTTAGACGTTGCTCGTCCTCGAGCAAAGAGGCGAAAAAAATAAGGTAGGTACCGGAATATTTTTCCTTGGAGAGATACTTGAAATCTTCAACGTTGGCACCGTCTTGCGATCTTCCTTGAATTGATGATCCATTCTCAATGATAGGTTGTGGTCAAGGAGGTAATCACAAAAAGATGATATTTGGTTTAAGGGTGGATATCCGGCGAAGTTTGTGAAATCACCGATGCGGGGATACACAATGCACGGATAAAAGGCTAGCAAAAAGATAGATACGCAAAAACGGAATGACCAGCTTCTTAGTCTCGGGCCGAGAAATCATGGCCTGCAATAACTCACTCAAAAAGAAATCTTGTACACTAAGGTTTATGCACTCAAATATATATAGGGCTTTGGATAGGTTGAGCAACACACAAGTGATATTTGTGACAAGGTTAGCAATATTTTTGAGCATAAAAGACATCTTTAATCTATTCATAACTTGAGAGCACATAAAACACTATGGGTCTTTATTTTAATCATAACCTCCGCTGAAAATTAAGCTAGTATTTAAATAAATTCAGATCTGTATTTTTAAGAGAGCACTAGCTTAAACATGCATAAATCGACTACAAAGATGAACAAAGCTGCAATTTTAATCATATATCATCATGGCACGAATTTTGTAACTTTTCCAATGATATAATCAAGGTGGTGACTTTATGAATGGTGATATTAAGTTGAAATACACACTGAAAATAAACAAACATGCTTGCTGAAAATTAAATAAAAACAGAAAAATACTACGCAAACACACATAAGCAAAAGCTGAAAATTACAGAGAAATAGAAAAGAAAAGAAAACTAAAGTTCCTAAATCTTCTAGTCCTCCGCCGGTGGTTGATGTTGATAGTCTTGATAATAATACCCTTGCTCATAATATGGTTGGACGCTTCCTCCGTCGAATTGATTTGGCTCCATAAGGTGAAGGCGTCCAAGTTCAAAGGCAATATTTGCGTTGCCTTCACCGAGTTGAGCTGCGTTAGATTGGATGGCTGCGATGTTTTGAGCATTTCTTGCAGCATACCCTCCAATAATGGCCATGCTTTGTTGTGGTTGGGGATGATGAGCGTAGGACTCCGCGAAGTTAGCGTTGGGCACAACATAATTTTGTGGGGGTACCGGTGCACCACCCCCCCATGCTTGTTGTTGAGACCCTCCGTAATAACTCGGCGGAGGAGGAACCCCGCCGGATGGTTGCACATTGGGTTGTGCTCCACTCGCTTGTGCGGAGGATGTTCCCTCCTCTACGATTCTTCCTCTTTTGTTCTTCCTTGCGGGGACAAGTAGTCCCTCTTCCAACCAATCTTCCCTTCCTTCGGTGAAAAGCCTAAGCCTCTCATCCGGAAGGGGGAGGTTCACAATGGCCAATCGATAACCTCTTCTCTCATCTCCACTAATGTACTTGCCTTGCCGCAAGTACTCAAAACCGAGAGAGGTACCGCGCAAAAGGTGAGCGGGGTTTCTTGCGATCCCCGGTCGCAAGGAAAAGGCCAACATGGAGAGGTAACACCCCGAACCAATATCACCGGCCCCCGATGTTGCTTCGCAACACCAACGGTTGATCATGAGGTAAGAGGGGTCAATTGGCTGCCTGGCAATTAAAGCCGAGTATAGCCAATTCAATTCCGTGTCGGTCACCTTTGTTTCCCTCATCCTCCCCAATACCCTCTTGCACATCCAAGAGTGAAATATCCGGATAATGGGGTTGCGGATGCTTTTGCGTTGTTGATGGGCATCTCCGGAGATCATGCCCCAAAATTCCGCCAACATGCGGGAGGCACGTCAACTTTCTCCGGAGCGCCCTTGTGGAATCCAAGCAGCTCCCTTACGTGCTCGTAGGGAACCACTTGCTCGATTCCCTCCAAACGGAATGACAAGCTTTGCACCCCATCATCATCAACGATGGGTGCAATAGTCATTAATATTTCAAAGGCGTAACCCAAGTGGGTGTCCACCGATATTCCGTTGGAGAACCGAACCCACCCGAGGTGCCCCAACATGTAGTATATGTCGGTGCGAAAACCCAAGGTGTGGAGTGCTTGGTCGTCGAGCTCGACGTTTGGCACAAGCCTCTTCTCAAGATTTGCGAGCCTATCCTCCTCCTCCGCCGACAAGATGATGAAGCCGTACGAAGATTGTGTCGGGGTGTAAGGAGGTGGTGCGGTTGAGCGAGTCGATCGTCGTGGTGGCGCGGGCTGCTCCTCCGTGTGCCCACGAGGTTCGGTGAACCTCATGGAAGTGCTTCTCGCAGCCGCTCATACCACCAAGGAGGAGAGCGTCGTTCCTCCTCGGTGGTGCCGTGTCCGTCTCCATGCTCCGGGGAGACTCGGAAACCGAGTGCCTCCTCGAAGACGTGGTTGATGACGGCTTGGATGACGACGAACTCTTCTTCTTGGAGAAGAGACTTGTGGTCTTCTTCCACATTGTTGCTGCACTCTTTCTTCAACTAAAAATCCGGGTTGCAACCGGTAAACTAGGCACTTAAACTCTTTGCTTCGGATGTGGACTTTGAGTGGATTAAGGATGTGGATTTTTCTTGAGCTTTCAAGCTTGGGATGGTTGGCTAAGTCTACGGAGGTTCTGAGCACACAAACTTGAACACACAAACAAGGGAAGGAGAGGGAAGCTTGCTGCGCAGAAGACGGGCGCCGGGGGACGCCTTTTATAGGGAAGCCGGCCGGCCGGGCCGGCCGGCCCGGGGGTCTCCCGCCTCCTCCTCGGCGCGTCTTTCTCCCAAAGACGATCATTTCGCCTCCGCAACTTTCCCCGCCCGCGTGCTCCACGAGTTGCACCGCCCAAACGCTCTCGTCCACTCCTTTTCTTGAATTATTGGTCCTCCCACTTGATGCTCCATGCTTTGGGTCATGTCCATGCTCCCTAGCTCCACTTGCTTCACATGCCACCATGGAAATCCTGCAAAGTTGATGCTTGCTGCCCACCATGCTTGTCCTTTGCATGTGGAATTGGTGAAAGTTGATAAAAGGGAATCCAATGGTGCATGCATGATTAATTCAAACTTGATTGCCTCCATTTAGGTGTGTTTAAGGTTAAGCACTCCTCTAATTCGAATTTTAAAATATTTTTCAGAGCCATGCAAGAGCTTGGGCATAATTTTAGAGAAGTTTTTAAACCATTAAAAACAAATGTAAGTCGAAAATATTTTTCGACTACGTCGATTTTGGTCTCACCGGTAAAGTCCGCTTTCATCGGTTGAGAGCGAACGTTTTCCGGCTTGATCATGGGGGCATAGGTTTAGGTTCTAATTTTGGCTAAATAAGAAAGATTTTGAACAAAACAAAATTAGAATAGGCTTAGAAAAATTCTAATCCTAGAGAAACCAAGGATAAAATTTTTTTTTAAAACCAACCAAAAGCCGATTTCTAGGTTCACGCGAGTACTACCACGTGCTGAATTTTATTAACACTTAAACATAAATCGTGGCTCTACTCGTGTGGTTTTAGCATGAAAAATAAGTCAACCTCAGCACCATATGAGGGTGAAAGGTTGAGTTAAGGTTCTGAAATTATTTGGTTGAGGGGTTTCTCGAAAAGAAAAGAATCAAACAAGCACATAGGAGGGTTCATGCAAAGGGTTTATGATAAAGCAAACATTCAATCAAGAATTATGTCTCTAATATTGTTCAACCACTTATAAGTCTAATGTCTTTGCGTAGTAAAACTCAAAAACTAAATTATTGAAAATACTCGAAAAACCTGGAATCGGGTTGTCCTCCCGTAGCTTATTCTTGACTCGACGAAACGGGTTGCCTCCCGCCTAGCGCTTCGTTTATAGTCTATAGCTAGACTTCTTCACTTGATTACTCCGGATCAACGCTCTTTGCGGGCGTTGCAATCTTGGGTACCCACTTCCGCACCATCTTGGGCGCGGGCTTGTCTTTTGGCTTGGGCGGCTTAGTCGTTTTTTTGGTCTTCACGAGCGGCTTCTCTTCCTTTGTCTTGACGGATGCAACACCTTCTTTAATTTTCGTTACGTTCACTTTTTTCGGCTCCTTCTTCTTTTTCAGCCCCTCCGTTTGTTTTGGTTCTCCCTTCACTCCAATCATGTTGCATGCCTCAATCCTTGGACGGAACTTGAAGGAACTCCTTTCTCCGTTGATATCGAACATGATCTCCCCCTTGCCAACATCAATAGTTGCTCCCACGGTCTTGAGGAACGGCCTCCCTAGGATGAGCGGCGGCTTCTCCCCTCTCTCCCATCTCGAGCACAACGAAGTCGACGGGGGATGAAGTGGTGTCCAATCTTCACGGGTACATCTTCGGCAATGCCCAAGGGATAGCGAATGGAGTTGTCGCCCAACTCCAAACATATTCTCGTAGGCTCCATCGGTAGGCGTAGCTTCTCGAACACATCCCTCGGCATGACACTCACACTAGCTCCAAGGTCGCATAACGCCTTCTCGAAGTTGAAAGAACCAACCGAACATGGAATTGTAGGGCATCCAGGGTCTTTTTGCTTCTCTAGCCCATAAGCAATAGCCGCACTACACTCCTCGGACATTTTGACATGATCTACCCCGAGTGTTGCTATCTCATATTTATTTGCAAGTATGTCTTTAAAGTAACGAGAATATGTAGGTACTTGTAGGGCATCTAGTAATGGCATGTTGATGCTAAGTCTACGCACAACTTCCACAAACTTCTCAAAGTGGTTGTCAAGTTTACCTCGGAAGTAGCGTGGCTTGAGTTGCGGTATCCTCGTGTCATCTTCCGGCATCTCGAATTCGGGTTCCTCGGTGACGATCCCCGTAACCTTCTCTTTAGCAGCTCCTTCCCCCTCGGTGGATGGTTTAAGCTTCCTTGCTCCCGCGGAACGTTCCGGATCTTCGGTCTCCTTCCCCGAACGCGTTTGAATGGCCTTCGCCGATTCGGGACATTTGGGTTGTCCCGGAAGCTTCCCTTCATCATTAGTGAGGCGCCCCCGCAAGTTGTCCAACTTGCGTCTCGAGCATCTTCATCATGTTGAGCACTTGATGATTGGAACTTCCGACCTCCGTCACTTTGCTATCGATGTTCTCCAACACCTTGTCTATGGTCTTGAACTTGGTGACGGTGTCCTTGTTGATCTTAGCTTGCTCATCCATGAACTCCTTCAATTGTATCCGAAGTGGAACCACGTTAGGAATAGATGAGCTTGCATTAAATTCAGGCCTACCTTGCCCGTAGCGGAAGTTCGGCAATTCTCCCTTCCTCATGTAGTCGAGCACTTTGGCTTCCTCCGGACAATCTTTGCGGACATGGCCATACTCTCCACATTCTTCGCATGTGGACCTTGCTTCGGCGGACTTCAAGTCTTGAGCCTCTTTCTTTTCTATCTCCATCTTCTCCAACCTCCTCATGAGCGAGTCGATCTTGCCCTCAAGTATGTCTTCCTTTTCCACTTGCAAGACTCCTTTGACGTTCCCCATGGGTTGAGCCGGGTGTAGGCGCCGGATGACGCCCACGTGTCATTATCCGCGACCTTCTTGAATAGCGTGAAAGCTTCCGTCGGTGTAAGCTCGATGATAGATCCTCCCGCCGATGCATCGATGATTGTCCTTGACGCCATGGTGAGTCCTTGATAGAACTTTTGCACGAGGTCTTCTTTCGGGAACTTGTGATGTGGAACCGCCCGGTGTACTCGTTGAAGCGCTCGAATGCCTCCGAGATAGTTTCGTAGGATATTGAACAAAGGTGGCAATCTTATTACGCAAGCTTTGAGTTTTACCCGGTGAGTAGTATTCCTTCATGAAAGCCTTCATCAACGTGTTCCAATTTTGCACCGTCTCCGCCGGTTGAGAGTGGAACCATTGCAACGCCTTCCCGAGTAGTGAAAACGGAAAAAGCCTTGCCCTCATTTGATCTTGAGTCACCCCATCCATGTTGAAAGTCTGACATAGTTGAATGAATGCTTGGAGGTGAAGGTTCGGATCCTCTTTGCCGGTGAAGGGTGAATGTTGCACCATGCGGATTGTTGAGGTCTTGATCTCGAACGGTCTTCCGATCTCCTCGAGGTTCAAGATTGGTAGGTCGATGATGTCCGGGTGCATAGCTCCCCAATCTTGCGTTCTTCCGGTGGTTGGTCACCCATTGGTAGACGTCGGTTCTCCCGTGGACTTTGAGGTGGTGAATTCTTCGGAGATTCCGCGATCCTTTGTCTTCCGACTCCGAATCTACAAAATCCGACTTTTTAGCTTGATGTGCTTCGCGTCTCCTTAGCCTCGTAAAGTTTTTCCGGATCATCCACAAAATTATTGGGTTTGTTGGAGAGGTAGCCGTCCATCTCCGTTAGGGTTAGCAATAAACAAAATATGCGAGAAAAAAAACTAGAAAACAAAACAAATCTATAAAGACTAGAGTTAGACAAACTAGATTAGATGTATTTTGAGGATGATCGAAATTTATTAGATGCAAAAATAAAACAAAATCAGTACTGAAAATTACAAAAAAAAAGCAATAAAAAATCAAATCTTGATCACTTGTTCCCCGGCAACGGCGCCGGAAAAAGGGGCTTGTTGACGGTTAATAATTGTATCAAAGTTCGTTCGTGACTCGCAAGCGTACAAGTCTCCCGTCGTAGTCAAGGGACCCTTCTTCCCTCGAGTGGTGAACCCAAGGTATCGAATCCGTGGAACAAATGTGTGACGCAAGACTTAATCTATTAAAGCCGATAACCGCAATCTTCAATAAAGAACCTAATGCGTCTAAGTTAAAGACACAAAACAGATCTAATCTACTAAAAACCGGAGAAAACAAAGTAAGATTGGGTAGATAAACCGATCTAGAGGGATCGGGGTAAGCCTTTTGTTGAAGTTCCAAGCAAAAGAAGAAGTAGCAAATCGAATCTTAATAAAAGCCTCTTTAAATCGTGGTTTCCCGTCCAAATCCGAAAACATCCGCCTTTCGAGACCCCCGTTCGTCACAACGTATCCCTATTCATGCGGGGAGTTTAGGGCAAGTCAAAAGACAAGTCGAGATTCTTTCGGAGGATCCGCGTGTACCTCTAGCCACCGCGGCTACAAGAACACCCTATGTAATCTATCTCGAGAATAGAATTGGAATAAGCAAAGCCGATCGAAAAACGAAATCTTTGAGGAAACACTTGATCGCTGAGAAAAGATTCAACTTGATAATTCAACTATAACAATGATACATACACAAGATCACCACCGGGATCCTTCCTTGATCTTGCTTCTAGCTCCGGGAACTCCGACGTGGTCTTCCTTGCAAGGTTCCCACGTCGGCTAGGGAAACCCTAGTCAACTAGCTCGACCCTCTCCTCTCCTAGATGGTGTCCCTCTCTTCTCTGCTTCTCGGCGGCCGAAGACGAAATCTTCTCTCGCGTGGCTCTCGGTCGGGGGACTATAAATAGCCCGATTGGCGGCTAGGGCAAAGGGCGTCGGATTTGGGCCCTAAATGGGCTCGGGCCGACCGGATCGGGCCGGCCGCCCGGGCCCATTTAGGCCCGGCCCCCGCTGTGCTCCTTTGCCCGAGGTCGATTCCCTTGCTTCCCGGATGTTTCCCCCTTCGCATACGGGTCCATGTCGTCGGTTTCTCTCCGAATTGGACTCAACTCCTTGTCTTGGAAGATTCGAAGACTTTTCCGGTCGGGTCCCCGGAGTATGTCGTCTTCTCGGATCAAGTCCCCGGCTTCTTGGAGTTAATTTTACTTCATTGCATGACTTGTTCGGGGCTTCAAAGTCTTGTCATGAGGTGCTTGATGAACTTATCCCGAAAGTCTTGCATTCAACACTAAATCCCCGCATAAACATTAAACTCCAAAAACGACATGCACACGTGAACTTGTTATACCACGGGGGTTAGTACCAATGGATAAAGTATAAAACTCATGCCAACACCGAAGGTAAACTCATGGCTAGGTTGACGGATTTTCACCGTCAACAAGGAGTCCGTATGGCGGAAGGAAGGTTTTTCTCGGATGTATTCGGCGAGAAAGATCCGCGGTCGGCTATCCGTTTCCGTTCGGCAAGGGAACAAGTCGAGCGATTTTGCGAGATTGGACGGTGACGTGGCTCAAGCGGAGAAAGACGAATGGATGGATAAGCGGTCAAGCTTAGAGATAAGTTAGGCAACAAATCCATTCGAGGTTGTACTTGGCGGGGTATAAATATGAGCCCCGAATGTATGTACGAGACACAATCATTCTCAATACAAACCGGCCTTACGCGAGAACCCTAGAGTCCATTTGTCGTGTCGTCGAGTTCTTCGAGAGGGTTCATCGATCCGTCGACTTCCGTGAGTACCGTCAACCTTGTATCATATCTAGTATCATGCGGTGGATTTAGATCGACGCAAGTAGTCTTGTTACCATGCTTCGTGTCATGCGGTAGATTCAAGCTTGGTTCAAGAGGGTTTCTTGTTAGGTCATGAGCCATGCGGTAGGCTAAGATCTAGCTTGAAGCTAGTTATCGGCTCTATTGGATTTTGGCAAGATCCAATAGATTCATTAAGTTACCCCGTGTTGCTTTGAGTTTTTACTTTATGTTTAAATTCATGTAACATCTTTTGCCCAATCTAGATGGGTTTGGATCGGCTTTATCCCTCTTGTGATCCTTATGCGAGTAGAATTCGTGCTTTAACACGTGGATCTTGTGCTTTCCGATAGCCGAAACCAAATCGATCTAGGTTGTTACGTGTTGCGGGTTCAAGCTTGCCAACGTTGGTATAAATCTTGAAAGAACTTAGTATCATGCGGTAGATGCAAGTTTTTGGGTCGCTTTGGAGCTAGTCATCCGGTGGATTAGATTTCAAATCAATCGATAGATTTATTTCACTTGGTAATGTTCGTTCCTTCTTCATGGACCCCGAATCGGCTGTTCAGCCGTATTCGGTTATGTTTCTTCACGAGTAGAACACGTGCGTAATTCATGCTTTAAATAATGTATGCTTTTAGCTTTCCATATTTAGATTGTATCATGCGGTGGATAGATCTATTTGTGGAAAGTGGTACGGTTTTCATGCAAATTGTATCATGCGGTGGATAGATTTGTTTGGCATCGTACCGACGGGTTTTGAGTACCTAGGCATGCGGTAGACTAGTGCTTTGGATCTATGCATGCTTGTTTATCACATGTTTATGCTCGCGCTTTACCTTAGTTATTTATTTAATGTTAATCATGGGGATCGGTCATGGCCTTGCGCATGCGCATCTTTTTTCCAAACAAAGACCGATCACCGTCATGCTTACGTCATCCATTCGGCTATGTTATTTTTCCTGTTGCAAGCTCCCAAATGGTTTCAGTTCGTTGGCAGATAGCTTTCTATGGCTATGTGTCATCCCATCTGGCTTTGTAGCCGTAAATATGGAACTGTCTGGTATCACCCGACAAGTTCCAAGCTTTGGTATCTAACTCGCTTTGTCTTTTGTTAATTTTCAGGAAAAAATTGACTGGCACGTCTTGTGATTCTTTGCACGTGTGAAGCCGGCTTGTTCGGCTTGCTGTGTGTTTAGCGCTAGGTGCACGTTTTGCGTCAACGGGTACTAGGCTTACCGGTCCCATTCCCGCAAATGTTTAGTACGTTCAAAAGCTTAGCCCACGAAAGCCACTGGACCGGAGCCCAATCCCATGCTCTTACCACATGAGCAATCCATTTATAAAGATCTTATGATTCCAACATAAGAACCTATTCTCGCAAGTGACGAACATCACTCGACTTCTACCGGGTCCTATAGCATAGCAGCTATCGACCTAGCATACTAGTGATAGAGCATAGGCACCTAGGGATCATGCATCTAGGGTTTCAATCCAACTCCTGAAACGTAAATGCATAATCATAGCAAACATAATTGCATAATTTAAAAGACGGGGTTAATGATCCGGGGCTTGCCTTTGCTGGCAAGGTTGGCCTTGGGCCCTTCTGGACTTGGGTCCAGGTCTTGAGCTACGTCCACGTACGGCAGCTCCTTGTCGGCACCTTCGTCTCCTCCTTCCGGCACGAGCGTACGTCTACTGGCGGAAGGATCTACACGAAGATGCAAATGCAAGATTTACTCGACGATTTTTAATTTAATTAACCACAAACCATAAATGACATCCATGGGGTGTATTAGTTGGACACATTCACCTAGATAAGAATACATTTAGCATACTCTTCCAAAAAGGAACCATCTGCAATTCTTTATTAGATATTCTTTTTGATAGTGACTGTGTACACATATATGTAAATAATTTAATTCAACTTCACAAACAGTAGTGTGTGGGTGCATTTAACCTTTTAACATGATTTGCAACCACACACAAGATTAGCAAGGGTGGTTTGGTGACTTTTCCCATTTAATGACTATTAAGCCTTTAATCGCTTTCATAGCTTTTATTCATGAAATTAATTAAGAAAATTCAGTGGAAGGGTGTGTTACACTCTAGACACCTATGACAAGTCACTGGACACACATGCGAGCTTTGGATAGCTAGAAAATAATTATTTTGGAAAATAACAAAAGCTAACTAGAAAGACAAGGTAAATGCACACAAAAATAATTACTCAACAAAATGATCCTAACCTTCTCGCACCTGTTATATGGTTAAAAACTAGCCTAGTGGTGCAGCACATACACCTAGAACTTTTATGAAACTTGAGTTATGCATTTTCAAAGAAAAACAAGCATAATTCATGAAATAATAATTATGTTTATTATAAAATTGTGATTAATTCACCAGAGGTGTGTTTTGGAATTAAAAGGCAGTATGCAGAAGTTCATTGCAAAAACCTAAATATTTGTAGCTAGAAAAATCATTTATGCAGATTCTGCAGAAATGGAAAAACATTTTTATAAAAAGATTTGCATCATAACTTTGTGCTATTTTTGGCATAAGAGCTAGTCATGACATGAAACACAACATATCCAAATATTAGCTACAGAGGAATTATAGATTTTGAGATATTGTAGACCTAGGTTTTTCACATTTGTATTTTTCGTGCAAAAACTATCGGGAATTAGCTCATGCAAGAATAACAAAAGTTGTAGGATATTTCACCACGAATCCAAAAAAATGGTTTTGCGTTTTTCTGATTTTTCTACAATTTTCTATGCAATTTACAAGAAACGAGAAAGTCACTTTACTATTGGAGTTACCCTTTTGCGGGGGAGGCCCTCGAAAGAATCTTTCTCTTGCAATGTAGTCCCCGGGGCGGCCGGCCGGCGCGGCCGGGGCAATTCGGCGAGGCTCGTCGCCGCTTGGCGGGAAGGGCCGGGGAGGGTCCTACGGGCCACTAGGTGTTGATTTGGGGGGTCGGATGGTGGAGAAAGGGCGGCCGAGAGTGAGCACACCGGCGGCTCGGGGAAGGCTACGGGCGGCTCGGTTGGCTTGGGTAGGGGCTAGAGGAGGTGAGGGACCAACTGATTCCGCCGGAGCTGCGCAGGTTCGAAGAATTGCCGGCGCGCGTCCAGGGACCGACGGCGCGCCGCGGCTGCCGGTCCTCCGCGGACAGGGGGCTCACGTTTATAAGGGGCGCGACCTCCGGCGTTCCCACGGCCATCAAGGCGGCGCGGAGCCCAAGGTCTTGGCCGGCGTGCGTGACAGGGGGGCACCACGGTGACCACCGGTCCGACGGCGGTCCGTCCGACCGGTCGAACACGGGGTACGGGCCGGCACACCGCGCGAAGAGGGGGAGGACTTCAAGGGCCCTTGGGGCGCTCGACGCCTCGGGAGGCGCGGGGCACGGACGCCTAGGCGACCGGCGCGACGCGGCGCGGTCGGCGCGACGCGGCGGCGTCCGCGCGACGCGGCCTCAAAACGTGTCGGTGCGGCTACGTTCGATCGCGTTTCTCGCAAGATTTTTGAATAGAAGTGCACTAAACAATGAATAGGAAAGTTGTAGATCTAACTACCCTCTACAACTTTTACAAAGGCCATATAGTGTTTTTCTCAACGGATTTTGCAGGAACGTCGTGCCAACTTTGAATGCCGGCCTATCCCTGTGAACAGGGGGTGCTGAGAATCGATCAAGTTTTTCACCAATTTCCACTCAAAATTTGAAATGCCAATCTACATGAAAGTTGTGTCCCTCAACAAGATGGACAACTTTCATAAAGGTATATTTTGAAGTGTTTAAGTGAATTTTGGAGAACGCGGAAAAAGTTCCGGACGACATTCGCTAACGTCAACGGTTAAGCCGGTTCTGACCGTGTCTTTGACCAAGGGTCCACCAAGGGTGTGTGTAGACTTGGTCAAGGGGTTCATTGGGGTTCATTGGCGAGGTTTTCCAGGTGATGACCCAGGTTGACCCAGGTTTGACCAGCGTTCGGCCGGTTTGACTCGACTGATTCGGTCATTAGCGTTAATGACGGTAATTAAAAACCTGGGGCGTCACAGCCTACCCCCCTTAAAAAGAATCTCGTCCCGAGATTCAAAATTACAAGAGGAAATGGGGAGAAGTTTGTGCGTAGAGGTGTTATCCATAGAGTTAAGCCGGTCTGGCTTCCCTTGATAGATCGTGAGCACACTTAGCTGCTCTGAGGTTCTGATCCTGATGCTGGAGATTTGGGCAATTATACCTGTAATGCCCGGGTTGTCTACAATTGTGGCACAAACACAGTGGAAACTCTCCGGGCTTGGAGATTTGTTGCTGGGCTTTCTTGATAAGGCGGAGTCTCTTCCTCTCCTTTTTCCTTTTTAACCTCGTGGCTCGCGAATGCGTTGCACTAGCAGGGAGTTGAGTGGCCTTGTTAGTGTCACATCTTCGTTTGCCCTCATGCAGGCGAGTCTCCTTACAGGTAATTTCCCACTCACTTACATCTATCTCAGATAATACTTGTTTGTTGCCTCGATTTGCCCTCTCTTCTGCTCTAAGATCCATTGGTAGTCGAGAAGGTGGTAATATTGAGTCGGAGGCTTGGGGCTGGTCTCGGTTAACATACTCCTCCAACAGATTGAACAAATGGGCTTGTTCGACCATAGAGGCAGATAAAGACTGAGAGAGACTGTCTGCCAAACTATTCTGATATGGTTTCCCATAACGTCCTTGGATGATATCGTGGACCATCTGATTCAGCATGGAATTCTGCCCTTCCAACAGTTGAGTTGCGCTGACAATGGCGTTTATGTCACTCTGGGTAGGTACTTCGGGTGAACAAGGCTTGGAAGGTTGGGGCTTCTGTTGCATCGGCGGAATTTGCTGTAGTTGTTGAGCCATCTGTTGTTGAGCCTGCAAGAGTTGGCACAACACCTCGGTATGCGATGCTACGAAAGCTTCGGTCAGCGTCGTGGGTGGCGGTAGCGATAGATCACCACTATCCGATGCATCAAAACCATTGGGGTTATTCCGTGCCGGTCTGAACATCTGAAAATTTAAGTCCCTAATTAGAACATGTTCAGAATCTCACTCATGAACTCAAAATTCGAACATACTCTACGAGATTCGTTCATGGTAAGCAATGCGAATTGGACATCAAAGGTCACAAGTATCCAAAGCGGTAAAGCTTGTTTACACATCCCACGGTTGGGAATTCAGATGGAACAAAAGGTACAAGGTGCTTTTCCTTACTACCTCATCGCCGTTCGTGAGGAAGCGGGCGATGAATGTGCACATGCACAACTATTAGCATACATAGTCCGCCTACGATACAGAGATACATTCCTATCAACGTCCAGCGAAATGACTCGAGCTCTTCCGAAGACGGAGTCATGGGTGGCAGTTTGTCTTGAATTCTTCTTTCGGTTTACTCCGAGCTTCTTCTCGTTGTTGGAGACGAACACGGAGAACAACTTGCTCAGAAAGAATGAAATAGATGGGAGAGATGCTCTAGTGGCAAAGTGGCCAAGGCTGGCTGGAAGAAGAACAAGAACAGTGATAATGCCGAGCTCGGATGGGAATGGAGCTTTCGCATCGGCAATTCCAGGTAAAGGGTTCCATTTTATAACCGCCGGCGGGTCAGAATCGGTCGCTTGACCCGGCCCGAGTATACGGTGTAGGCAACACGGAGCTCAACAAGGTCAGCTTGTGAGGTTTTAGCGTCGTGAGTGTCGGTGCGGAATGTGGTCCCGACACTAACTAGTAATAAGCGCCAAGGTCTATCCCTCAATGGTCGATGCTAAGCAATAAGAGACACAGAGTTTATCCCGGTTCCGGCCGAGGGGCCGTACGTCCGGCAGTGGTGTGCTCAAGGCACTATATTGCTCGGCAGACCGGGGGTGCTCGTAGTGGGGGCTGCTACAAGCAAGGCGGGAGAGGAAGCGTGGCTTCCAAGTCCCCGGTGTAGTGGGCGAAGATGTTGTGGGAGAATTGGAGAGCAAGTGCGCGGCGCGGCTTGTCTCGTGTTGTGTTGTGTTGTGTGTTCGTTCCTTGTCCCTCCGTCCCCCCTGCGGCGGGGGGGGTTCGTCCTCCTTTTATAGACCAAGGAGAGAGCGAATCAAATGCATGCCGCGCTATTTAGCTACGCGAGGGAGCGTGATGTACTATGCTTGTAGAGTAGGCGGCCGCCGGACGATCCTTGCGGCCGATCCGGCCATCATGGCGTGTCTTGTACCCGAACAATGGCGGCTTCGAGGGCGAAGGGCGGCGGACGGGCGTGATGTCTCGGGCTTGAGGGAGTTGCGACGTCGGTCCGTACGAGGCACGGTGGCGAGGGTAAGGTGGCATCCCGTTCCCGCACGCTCCACGGTCGTCGGCGTTGTCGCCACGGCGCCGGCGTGTGCCCGTACGCGCGGGGGGCGGGGGCCATGCCGTTAACGGTGGCGGGGATGGCGTCCCACCGGCCTAGCGCCTCCACCTAACCCCCGCAAGATCACAAGAAAGCGAGTCGAGGGTGAGGCCGGCCCCCTTCGAGGGCTCGGCGTGTTGGCCGTGCGGAGCGAGCGGCGCGGCGTCACGGGACGGCACCGGCCATGCCGCACGGTTCCTCCCACGGTGGCGGGGATGGGCTCCGTCCCGGGGAGTTGGTGCGGCGGCACCGGGCGCGAGCCCCGGGCGCATGATGGCGCCGCCCCGCCGTTGTCGGGGCATTAAATGCCCGTGTACGGGAGCGAGGAGCGCGCGTGCGGAGCGCCCTCGAGCAAGGCGGACCCGTTCGAGGGCGGAGCGGACCCTCGAACGAGGCGGAGCCTCGCTCGAGGTAAGCGTACCCCCTCGAACGGGACGGAGCCCGCCCGAGGGAGGCGCGCATCCTCGGGCGAGGTGAAGCCTGCTCGAGGGAGTCTTTGAGTGGGCCGCCTTGGTGGGCCGTTGGGGCCTCCGCAACGTGAGCCGTGTCTGCATGGTTAGGTGAGGCGTGTTTGGCTTTGGCTTTGTTGCGGGTTTTAAGTGGGGATTTCCCGGTTGTTAAAGGTGACCCCTAGGGGCTGTCCCCGACAGTAGCCCCCGAGCATCTGTGGGTTTGCCATTGAGGCTCCCACAGATGCTGGAGCCTACCGATAGGACATTCTTCCCCCGGTCTTGCGAACACTTTCGCGTGGGGGCCGCGTCGGCGGACCCGCGGGTCTAGCCCCCGAAGCCTGCAGGAGCATAGGCGCTCCTGTAGGGGTTGACCGCGAGACTTGGACAGAGGGTGTGGTACATGTTTCAACCGGCGTCGGCAATGTCTCAGCCGGCTTCGGTGACGCACGCGCTGCTGGCACTATCCCCGGTGGGTGCAAGACAGGAGGTGTAGTCGTGCATCAAGCCCCCGAGCCTGGGCCCGTTCAAGGCGATCGGGTAGAGCTTTATGACTTGTTTTTTATCGCGCCCTCTCCATCCCTCCGCAGGACGGAGGGTGAGGTTTCCGCAACCCCCATCGGTCGGGTCGCGGATTGCGGATTCCTCGTTGAGCTGTTAGTGGGTGGTTCGAGTGGACGCCCATGCCCCGTTCGATAAGGGTAGGCTGCGTGGTCCAGAGACACGTCCATTGAAGCGCTTGCGTGGGTTTGCTAGGTGGGGCTCGGTCCCGTTCGCTAGGGACCGAGGGCGCGGAAGCTCTCCCTCGGTGGGATCCCCCGGCTAGCTGCCCTCGCTGGCTCTCGAACACGACATGTGGGGCACCCTCGAGCTGGCGAGCTCGAGGAACGGCTCGAATGCGCATGCCCTCGTCATCCCTGACTCTGGTGATCCGGGGCACCTGTTCGAACCCGTTGAGGGTCAGGCTTCGAACCCCCGATCGGTAGGGCCATGCGGGGGTGGCGCCACGGGGGCCTGGGCGAGCCAGCCCCCGAGGCGCTTATCAGTAAAAATGGTGCGGGGCGGCGGCTAAGCGCTCTCGGCACGGCATTTGCGACCATCGAGGGGCCTGGGCGAGCCAGCCCCCGAGGCGCTGATCAGTAATACAGCGTGGCATGGGTGCTTGCGGTGCCCGTTTTGTTTCAAACGGGCCCCGAGGCGACCTTCTCACGCCTGTACCCTTTCGAGGGTTGAAATTTTCCCGAACCAGGAGCTCGTGCCGCTCGAGGGTTCTCCTTACTTTGTAAGGAACCGGGCCTTTTAATGCTCCACAGTCGAGGCTACGGTTTCGCGTCGCGGGCGCGCCTATTTAGGCGCCGCGGCCGCACGCGTAGTGGGCGGCGTGGGCGGGCGGACGTGACCGCCGCCACGGCCCTCGCTCTTCTTCGTCGTGATGATGGCTTGTTCGTGGTGGCGTGGCCGCCGCGGTCGTGGTGGGGCCCGCCCCGTCGGCGAGAAAAAAGATTCTTTGCGGTTAATGCGCGCGGGACGTCCGCCGGGAGAGCACGCCCACGGCTTATAAATGCGAGGGAAGGGGAAGCGGCGGTTTTTTACCTTAGCGTTCCGCCGTTCTTGCCCCCTGCGCTCTCGCCTTCGTTTTGCTCTTGCCACCGCGCCCCTTCGCCATTAAGGCTCTCCTTCTTCTCGTCCTCCGCTCTCGGGTCCCTTGTCCTTTCTCATGGCGCCGCCTCCGCCCCTCACGATCCTCGACCCGTACGCCTGGGAGCGGTCGACGGTGACCCGGGCGGCCCTCGGCGACTCTGGTCTCTCGCCGGCCGGTTGGCGGCGAACGAGGAGGGCGGCCGGCGGCGGACCGGATCGTGCCGCCGGCCGGGGGACCACGCGCCCAACCCGCCGGAAGGCTACGTGGTGAGCTTCATTCGCTTCCATGAGCGCGGTTTCGCCACGGCGGCGAGCCGCTTCATGCGGGCGCTGCGCCACCGCTACGGCGTAGAGTTACACAACTTCGCGCCGAACGCGATCTCGCGAGCGGCCACGTTCGTGGGCGTACGTGAGGGGTATCTAGGGATCCCGATCAATTGGGAGCTGCGGATACACCTCTTCCGCGTGGAGTCGTTCACGGAGCCGACGACGGAGCGAGAGGACCCGCCGCGTGGTGCGCGCCGGCGGCATGTCGCTCGCGGCGGGGACGCGGTACAAGGACGACTACATCCCTTGTACCATGACGACCAACAACACCGGCGGGAGCGGGGGTGGTTCTACCTTCGCAACACCGAGCCCGGCCTCCCCCCGTACACCGGTCCGGTGCTCGGGAGAAGCCCAACTCCCGGGGCTACGGGGGTGTCCACGGTCTAGCATCGGAGGCGGCCGGACTCGCTCCCGGCCGCCCCGAAGAAGCCTGGCGACGCGCGGGGCGACCGCGGCGGGCGTCCTCGCCTTCCTCCACCACCGGCGGATCGTGCCTCGATGGAGAGGCCGCTGCGCATCTTCGAGATGACGGAGGAGGCGGACCCCGTCGCGGCGGCGAGGTCGCGGATGCTCTCGACCCCCTCGAGCGGGGCTATGCGCTCACACGGGCGCGGAGCGCCGTCGACACCGGATGCTTTGCGCCGGGACCGGTCCCCGTGGGACCTCGAGATGCTCCCCACCGGCCCGCTGGTGAGTATGATTCTTGGCCCTGTTTTCGTTCTTGATGTTGCCCCTGGCTCCTGACGTGCTTTTGACGTTCTCGCCTGCAGCTGGTGAGCCTGAGTGCCGCGAAGTCCGTTCCGCCCACCCCGACTCCCCGCGCGCTCGGTCGGGCGGCGCGGAGAACGGGGAGCGGGAGCGGGCGGCGCGCAAGAGGGAGCGCGCGAGGCGGCACCGCGAGCGCCGCGGCGGCGGAGCGAGGAGCGGCCGCGCGCGGCGGGGCGGGGGCTCTCCCTCTCCGGGGACCGAGGGAGTATTCGTCCTCGGAGGAGGACGAGGAGGAAGAAGGCGGGGGGCGGGGGTCCCTCGATGGGTGGGAGCACGCACCCCCGTCGCCGGAGCCGGCTCCGGCGGCAAGGGCGGCATCGCTCGGGGCGGGCACGGCGGCGCCCGCCGCCGGTGCAATCGATGACGGGAGCGGCGCGGGCCGCGGAGGTGCCGGCGCGCGCGCGCAGGCGCGCGCGGCAAGCGCGCCCGCGCGCGGGGGCGGGGCTGCGCGCGCGGCGGAGACGTCGGGGAGGCGCGGCGACGGGCACGTCGGCCGCGCCGGCCTCATTTACCGAGGCCTCGAGGAAGAGGAAGCGCGCCTTCTCCTCTTCGAGGTAAGGGGCTTGCTCTTCCGCGGGGTTTGGTTTTTCGGCGACCAGGCGTTCGATTTTTTTGTTTGTACTTGTGCGGGGTGGTGCCAACCGTGCCTCCCCCTCGCACCGGCCAAGGTGTTGAGGGCGGACGCGTCCGTTCCCACCCGGCGGCGCTCGTCGAGAGCGCCGTGGGCGGGGCGAGCACGGCGGCGGCGGCGGGCGAGGGCTCGCGGGGCGCGGGCGAGGCCTCGAGGCTTTGGCCGGCGGATCGGCCGCCGCGGCGCAACCGGTGGTCGTCGAGGAGGCGGCGGGCGCCGGTCGTGGCGGAGGTGCGCCCGCGGTGGCGGTCGTGGTAGAGGTGCCGTCCGCGGCGCCGGTCGTAGTGGAGGCGCGGCCGGCGGCGGCGGCCGAAGGGGGGCGGTCGAGCGCCCGCCGGTTGCGGGGGCGCGCCGGGAGACGGTGGCCGCGGCGGGAGCCCGTGGCTACGGAGGCGCGAGCGGAGGCGTCAACGGAGGCGACGCGGGGGGCGGCACCGCCGGCGGCTCCCGGCGGTGGTGGTGGAGGTCCCGGACGACGACTCCCCGCCGCCGGATGGGACCGGTGGGTGAGCTTTCCCACGCTTTCCCCGAGTCCCGGGGAGGGGGTCCTCGTGAGGGCGGCGTGAGGGCCACATGGTGGCGGGGAGGCCGAGGGCATGGCGCCGAGGCCTCGTCTTCCCGCGCCGGCCACTCCGCCCGGAGAGGGGATCGGCGGCAACCCGCCGCGTTCGCCGACGCCCGGGGGGAGCGGGAGGAGCCGTGGGGAGAGCTCCACGGCCACGGCGCCACGCTCGACCGTGCGTTGAACGAGGCGCCGAGGGTCCACGGCGGCCCCGTGTGGCGCGTCTTCCGGGTGGGGCATCGTTGCTCGTTTTCTCTTTTTCTCGCTTCGCACGCCGTCTTTGTATCATGATGCTTACGGGTTTTGACTTGTGGGTGACAGGAGCTCGAGCGCCGTGCCCGCGACAAGTATGGCGCCTTCGACCGAGGTGAACGCCGAGCTCCACCGGCTCCGGGAGCGATGCGGCGCTTTCGACGCGCTCGCCGACGCCCTCGGGACCCCGGACGGTGGTTGTCGTGCGGGCCATGGCCCTACGCGATCAACTCCATGAGAGTGCAAGGCGGGACCGGCGCATCCCTCTAGCCTCGAGCGGGTCCGCATAGCCCTCATCGACCGGGATGAGGCGGCGCGGCAGCGCGCTCGGATGCGGGAGAAGATGCGTACGGCGGCGGCCAAGCGGGAGGCGGAGGTGGCCGACGTCCGCAATGAGAACCGGGAGCTCCGCTCGTCGCTCGAGGGGGTGCGGGCGCGGCGGCGTTGGGGCCGAGGAGCGGGCGCGCGCGCGCTCGAGCAAAGGGCCAAGGAGGCCGACGACTTGAAGGCTGCCCTCGACGCCAAGGTCGCGGCGCTCGCCGTCAGCGAGGACCGGCGTGGTGACGGGCGTGCCGCGTTGAGAGGCGGTGCGCTCGGCCCGCCGTCGCTCGGACCGTGCCCGGCGCGAACGGCGGCCGGAGCGACGACGGCGTCGCGGCGTCGACG
This sequence comes from Cenchrus americanus, assembly GCA_947561735.1. NCBI lineage: Eukaryota > Viridiplantae > Streptophyta > Magnoliopsida > Poales > Poaceae > Cenchrus > Cenchrus americanus. The sequence continues at coordinate 144,677,126 of OX387240.1, forward strand.
GGCCCGCGGCGTCGCGCGCCGGCGGGCATCGCGCCGTGGTGGTGCGCGCGGCGGGGACCGGAGCGGACCCGGCCCGGCGCCGCGCACGGAGCTCCTCACGGTTGGTGAGGCGCATCAGGTAGCCGTTCCCCGTGGCCTGAAAGTTTAGGCCCCCGAACCGGATTTCGAACCCGGCGGGAAGGGGGTCTGAGCTGCCCATGCAGTAGCGCGTACCGCGGTACTCAGTGCGGATCACCATGGAGGGAGTTGACGGTGGATTGACCTTAGGCGCTCGATGGCCCCACGGTGGGCGCCAACTGTCGGTGCGGAATGTGGTCCCGACACTAACCAGTAATAAGCGCCAAGGTCTATCCCTCAATGGTCGATGCTAAGCAATAAGAGACACGAGTTTATCCGGTTCCGGCCGAGGGGCCGTACGTGCGGCAGGTGGTGTGCTCAAGGCACTATATTGCTCGGCACCGGGGGTGCTCGTAGTGGGGCTGCTACAAGCAAGGCGGGAGAGGAAGCGTGGCTTCCAAGTCCCCGGTGTAGTGGGCGAAGATGTTGTGGGAGAATTGGAGAGCAAGTGCGCGGTGTGGCTTGTCTCGTGCCGTGTTGTGTCGTGTGTTCGTTCCTTGTCCTCCGTCCCCCTTGCGGCGGGGGGGGTTCGTCCTCCTTTTATAGACCAAGGAGAGAGCGAATCACATGCATGCCGCGCTATTTAGCTACGCGAGGGAGCGTGATGTACTATGCTTGTAGAGTAGGCGGCCGCCGGGACGATCCTTGCGGCGATCCGGCCATCATGGCGTGTCTTGTACCCGAACAATGGCGGCTTCGAGGGCGGGGGAAGGGCGGCGGACGGGCGTGATGTCTCGGGCTCAAGGGAGTTGCGACGTCGGTCCGTACGAGGCACGGTGGCGGGTAAGGTGGCATCCCGTTCCCGCACGCTCCACGGTCTTGGCGTTGCGCCACGGCGCCGGCGTGTGCCCGTACGCGCGGGGGCGGCGGCCATGCCGTTAACGGTGGCGGGGATGGCGTCCCACCGGCCCGGCGCCTCCACCTAACCCCGCAAGATCACAAGAAAGCGAGTCGAGGGTGAGGCCGGCCCCCTTCGAGGGCTCGGCGTGTTGGCCGTACGGAGCGGGCGGCGCGGCGTCACGGGACCGGCACCGGCCACGCCGCACGGTTCCTCCCCACGGTGGCGGGGATGGGCTCCCTCTGGGGAGTTGGTGCGGCGGCACCGGGGCGCGAGCCCCGGGCGCATGATGGAGCCGCCCCGCCGTTGTCGGGGCATTAAATGCCCGTGTACGGGAGCGGTGCGCGTGTGTGCGGAGCGCCCTCGAGCGAGGGCGGACCCGTTCGAGGGCGGAGCGGACCCTCGAGCGAGGCGGAGCTGCTCGAGGTAAGCGTACCCCCCTCGAACGGGACGGAGCCCGCCCGAGGGAGGTGCGCATCCTCGGGCGAGGCGAAGCTTGCTCGAGGGGGTCTTTGAGTGGGCCGCCTTGGTGGGCCGTTGGGGCCTCCGCGTCGTGAGCCGTGTCTGCATGGTTAGGCGAGGCGTGTTTGGCTTTGGCTTTGTTGCGGGTTTTAAGTGGGGATTTCCCAGTTGTTAGAGGGGACCCCTAGGGCTGTCCCCGACAAGGAGCACGGTTGCGGAAAAAGATGGCTGAGTGACGTCGTGCCGTCGTACGATCGTGACACTGACGCGGATGAGGTCCAACGGTCTATGGAATTGATCATGATGGGGAGAGGCACGAAAAAAGCTCAGTGTGCAACGCTGTTACGTTCGCGATAGCAACAAGGAGAAGCGTAGAAAAAAGCTTCGATCGATCCTGGGTGTACTTCCTTGCTCGATTCGGAAGATTTGAAAGTTATGAGCATGGGCCAAGAACGAATACACGATGGATGATTTCCCCATGTTGACTATTCGAGAACCTTGACTGCTCAAGAAAACTTCTATTTCTACTGCCTCCACTTGGCTAGCAGGAAAAGGAATTGATGCTATAAGGTTGTCGGGATTGGCGGCATGAGGCCGAGTCGACAGGGATTTCCAAAGATCATCACAAAGAAAGGAAAGCTACTACAAGGATTCCATAAGTTCTTGCACGAAGGATAGCTTTGTGCGGGAACTTCAGAACAATCTTGCTCACACCTTTACTGATTGCGTAAATTTGGGGTTTTGACAACTCATTATTTTTAAGGTGTGGAAATTTTCAAGTTGATGCGATGCGCATGCTTGTGAAGACACTTTCCACATGCTCATGCGGTATGGTGCTCATGATGCACGTCAGAATGTGTCGGTGCGGAATGTAGTCCCAACACTAACTAGTAATAAGCGGCGAGATCCGTCCCTCGATGGTCGGTGCTAAGCAACCGGGGACACTTGGTTTATCCTGGTTCCGGCCGGGGCCGTACGTCCAGCAGGGGTGTGCTCGAGGCACTGTATTGCTTTGCACCGGGGTGCCTGTAGTGGGGCGGCTACAAGCAAGGCGGGAGAGGAGGCGTGGCCTCCAAGTCCCAAGCGGAGTGATTGAGGCGAGTGCCAATATCGTGGGAGTGACGGGGAGCGTGTGTGTGTTGTCCGTCCCCCCGCGGCGAGGGGGATCACCTTCCTTTTATAGACCAAGGAGAGGGTGAATTACAAGCATGCCGCACTGTTTAGCTACATGTGGAGGTATGGCGTGCAGCGCCGTGGAGTTGGCGGTCGTCCTGGCGGTCCTTGCCCCGGTCTTGTCGTAGCGGCGCATCCCGTACTCGAATAGGGGCGGCATCGAGGGTGAAGGCGTAGTGGTTGGGCGGGGCGTCTTCAAATGGGCTCGAGGAAGCCGTTGACGATGATCCGTACGGGGTACAATGGCGGGCGTGGCGGCGTCCCGTCCCCGCCGTGACGCCCCGGTTTTCTAATTAACGTCATTAACGCTAATGACCGAGTCAACCGGTCAAACCCCGGTCAAACACTGGGTCAAACCTAGGTCAACCTAGGTCATCACCTCGAAAACCTCGCCAATGAACCCCAATGAAACCCTTGACCAAGCCTACACACACCCGTAGTGGACCCTTGGTAAAAGACACGGTCAAAACCGGCTTAACCGTTGACGTCAGTGAATGTCATCCGGAACTTTTGTCTCGTTCTCCAAAATTCACCTAAACACTTCAAAATCTACCTTTATGAAAGTTGTCCATCTTGTTGAGGGACACAACTTTCATGTAGATTGGCATTTCAAATTTTGAGTGGAAATTAGCGAAAAACTTGATCGACTGACGGTACCTCTCGTTTTCCGGACGGGCGGCATTCGATGTTGGCACGACGTTCTGCAAAATCCGTTGAGAAAAACCCTATATGGCCTTTGTAAAAGTTGTAGAGGGTAGCTAGATCTACAACTTTCCTGTTGACCACATTGTGCACTTCTATTCAAAAATTTTGGGAAAAACACGGTCAAACGCGCAAACCGACACGTTTTGGAGCCGCGTCGTGCCGGCGCCGCGCCGCCACGCGCCTGTCCGCACCCGCGCGCGCGCCGGACCGCTCCTAGGCGTCCGTGCCCCCGCGCCTCCCGAGGCATTGAGCGTCCCAAGGGCCCTCGGAGTCCTCCCCCCCCCTCGCGTGGTGTGCCGGCCGTACCCCGCGTCCGACCGGCCGGACGGACCGCCGTCGGACCGGTGGTCGCCATGGTGCCCCCCCCCCGTCGCGCACGCCGGCCAAGGACTTGGGCTCCGCGCCGCATTGATGGCCGCGGGCGCCCGGGTACAAGCCGTGCCCCTCCCCTGTTGCCTACTTAAGCCGCCGCGCCATGGCCACGCCTGCGCCGGCGGAACAACGGGCCGCCACCGAGCCGCCATGGCCTCCACGGTGAACTCCCCCTCCCGGCCCACCGGATTGCCAATTCGTGCGCGCACTCGCCACCACCATCCTCCACCGCAGCCTCCCGAGCCCCGAATTGACCAGCCGGGGCCGGCACCCTCGCCGGAGCAAAGGGTGCGGCGGCGCCCGCCGGCCCCCTCCGCCGCCGAGCCGCCAACGGCCTCCCCCACCCCCAACTATGGCCCAAAAGCGGTCCCCTAGGACCCTTAGCCCCTCCCCACGCCCTTCCCCGGCCAAGCCCGGCGGCGGCTCGCCGAAATTTGGCCACCCCGCGCCGGCCACCGCGCCCGAGGACCACATTGCAAAGCAGTGATTCTTTTCAGGGGCCTAACTGCAAAAGCGCATCTCCAATAGGAAAAGTGAGTTGGCTGATTTTTGTAAATTGCATAGAAAATCACAGAAAATTCAGAAAAATGCAAGGCCAATTTTGTTGGATTCCTGGTGAATTATACTACAACTTTTGTTATTCTGGCCTGAGCTAGTTCCTTTTTGTTTTTGCATGAAAAATACAAATGTGAAAACCCTAGATCTGCAATATCTCAAAAACTATAAATCCTCTGTAGCTAAATTTTGGATATGTTGTGTGTTAGGTCATGACTAGATCCTGAGACAAACATTGCACAAAGTTATGAAGTAAATCTTTTTATAAAATTGTTTTTCCATTTCAGGCAGATCTGCATAAGTAATTTTTCTTGTTAAATATATTTATGTTTTTGACCCCAAATTGTGCACACTTTCTTGTAATACCAAAATGCACATCTTGCGAATTAATCATGATTTTTGGATTAACAGAAATAGTTATTCTTGAATTATCCATGTTTTCCTTTGTAAATTAATAAACCAAGTTCAATAGAGATTCCATGTGAACATGCTGGCTTTTTAGACTTGCTTAGGACCAGAGAGCATGCACAAGAAAGTTTGGATCATTTTGATGCTTATTTAGTTTTATATGCATTTAAAATGGAATCACTAGATAGCCTTTGTCATTTTCAATAATATTTATTTCCAAGCCTCCAACACTTACATGTGTGTCCAATGGACCAGTATAGGTGCTAGTAGGCTTAAGAAACACTTCTTTAATTTTTGGTAATTTAATTGCCTAATAAAAAGCTTAAAAGCCCTTTTAATATTAAAGGGAAATTAAATAAAGAAAAACCCTTATTTAATTCTTTTTTTCCTTTTTGAAAAGTATTATTTAATACAATTAAAAGATAATTAATTATCATCACTAATAAGAAATTAATTCTTAAATAAAAATATTAATTACACTTTATTGGAGAAGATAAAAGGAAATGAAGCTTTCACATGAAATGATAAGTATAATAAGAACCTTTATTCAAATGTTTAATAAAGAATTGCATATTGTTCCTTTTTGGAAGGGTATGCTAAATGTATTCTTATCTAGGTGAATGTGTCCAACAAATGCACCCTGTGGTTGTCATTTGTTGTTGGTGATTAATTAAATTAAAATCGTCAAGTAAATCTTGCATTTGCATCCTCGTGTAGATCTCCCGAACGGTAGGCGTACGCGTGTGCGGACGGAGGGAGACGGAGGAGCGACGGAGACGTGCACCACGTCGTTGTAGAGCAAGACCTGGACCAAGTCCGAGAAGGGCCCAAGGCCAACCTTGCCATCGATGGCAAGCCCCGGATCATTAACCCATCTTTTAAAAATTTTGCAATTATGTTTGCTACGATTGTGCATTTACGTTTCGGGAGTTGATTTGAAACCCTAGATGCATGAACCCTAGGTACCTATGCTCTATCACTAGTATGCTAGGTCGATAGCTGCTATGCTATAGGACCGATAGAAGTCGAGTGTTGTTCGTCACTCGCGAGATTAGGTTCCTAGATAGGAATCATAAGATATCCTTAAATGGATTGCTCATGTGGTAAGAGCATGGGATTTGGGCTCCGGTCCGGTGGTTTTCGTGGGCTAAGCTTTTGAACGTACTAAACATATGCGGGTATGGGACCGGTAAGCCTAGTACCCGATTGACGCGGTAAGGGAACCTTTCCCTACTACACACGGGGCACTTGTGTCCCCCCGCTTGCAACGAGTGTGGTACTGCGTGAGTCCGGACGTTCGTGTGGGAGCGATCCGGTAAAACCTTGTACCAAGGAATGTAGGTTCCGCTCCCAAGCCGAAGGTCGACGGGAACGGCACGGGAAAGTTGTCCTTGCGGGGGCAGCCTACCGTGTGTTTGGGTTTACCTTGCAAGGTTTGAATCAATCGATTGTCGGCCTCTCACCGTTATCCGAGACTCGCTTAATCAAGCGGCCATGATATCCCATAATGATGGAACTCGAGGAATATGGTTGGATGCATTAATTGCTTGTCCAATCTTTGATTGAATTAGATGGCACATTTAGAAATGGTAATCAATTAGAACTTGTGCTAAAACATTGAAAGTAAGGACCTACTCTTAGGAGTCAGTTTCGGCAAAAGAAACTCCACCGGCCAAAAGCCTTTCATGTCTAGAGTTTGGTGATGTAGTTATCACCCGACGGTTAAGTCTTGCCGAGTATTAGTATGCTCGGCCTTGCTTTAAAATTGTTGTTGCGGGTGTGATTAATCGGATGGGTGACGACAAGTGATGACATCACGGATGGCCTCCGTGATGTCTACCATTGCGCTAGTTCATTTTATTTCCGCTGTATTTTTGAACTGCGAACCTTTACTCCATGTCATGAACAATGGTTTGTAATAAATTGTGTTAACTCATGTTGTACTTTGGACTCACCTTCGCGTGAGTTTTAATGCATGTGTCGATCCTCTCGTTCGATGTCCAAGTGATTTACGGGGCGTTAACCGGCAACTAACGACGAGGATGATACTTTACTATTGCTTAAATGACCAAAGTGGATCGGTCTTAGGCGATAGTACGGTATTTTCCGGGCGGGTTGTCACACCCGCGTGCCCAACGGCGCGGAGTCGTTGCGGCGGTGCTCGGCGTGGCGGCCGCGGGGGCGGGGATGGCCGCACGGGACCGGCGGTGACGGGGATGGCGCTCCCGCCGGCCCGACGTCATGGTTTGACCTGCGGGAATCATGAGAGAAGGATTCGAGAGTGCAACCGGCCCCCCTTCGAGGGTGCGGCGTGTTAGCCGTACGGGAGTGGGCGGCACGGTGTCACGGAGGCGACACCGGCCATGTTGCATAGTCCTCCACGGTGGCGGGGAGGGGTTTCCCCTAGGGAGTTGACGGAACGGCGCGGGGCGTGATTCCCGGGCGCGTGATGGCACGGCTCGCCGTGTCGGGGCATTAAATTCACGTACCCGCGTGCGGGAGCGGGTGCGCATGCGAGGGAACCTCGAGCGAGGCGGAGCCCGCTCGAGGGGGTGCGAGCCCTCGAGCGAGGCGGAACCCGCTCGAGGGAGGCGTTAGCCCTCGAGCGAGGCGGAACCCACTCGAGGGAAGCGTTTGCCCTCGAGCGGGGGCGGAACACCGCTTGAGGGGGCCTTTGATTGGGCCATTCCGGTGGTCCGTGGGGACCATCGCAGCATGGGCGGTGCCCCTGTGTGCGTGTTTAGTTAAGTGGTTCGTTTTGCTTTCGTTTTTGCGGGTTTTAGGCGGGGATTCCCTCGGTTTTTTAGGGGGACCCTCGGCGTCCCCGACGTTGCCCCCGAGCATCCGTGGGTGTGCCGGCCGGGCTCCCGCGGATGCGAAGCCTACTCATAGGACATCCTTCCCCCCTTCACTACAAGGTTTTCCCCCCATTGCAACAAATCCCTTAGGCAACACCACTATTTCGGTTGCAATAGGGGGGTACTATTGCACCGAAACGGTGATTTGGTTGCAATTTGTGTGTCTATTGCAACACAAAATTTGAGTTGCATTATCTATTTGTTCGGTTGCAACATGTTGACGCTAATGCGCCCTTTTTTAGGATTTCCGTTGCATTTGGTTGGAACTAATGCCACCCCAATTTAGTGTTGCATTAGCATTTCTTACGTTGCAACGAGAAAGTTGCTATAGCCACCATACTAGGGATGGTTGCGTTTGAACAAGTATGTCGCAACGTAGAATTTTGGTTGCAAATATATCTTTGCGATGTTGCAACAAGTTGGCGCTAATGCACCCATTATTCGAATTGTGTTGCATTTGGTGGGAAATATTGCTACCCTACTTGCGTTGCACTAGAAATTCGAGTGTTGCAATATAAACTTGCTATGGCTACCATACTAGGGTTGGTTGAGTTTGAACGGCCTTACGCAACGTCTTATTTGGGTTGCAAATATCTCTTTGCGTTGTTGCAATACAAGGAAGGCTATTTGCTTCGTTTCTAGCCTCAAGGAGGAATATTGTGTACGTATTGCCACAAAATTTGTTTAGATGAAAAAAATCTGCTATGGGGTTGTAGCGAAATTTAAAATGCGATTTAATAAATAAATTTTATTATGAAAAATCTGAATTTTAACAATATGGTATAGACTATATGTACCATGAAAAAAAGAGAGGAAAAAAATTGTGTTCTATGGGGATGTGGGCTAAGCCAGACCACAATAGGCTCAACCGGCGAGCGTAAAGCCCAGCGAGCGGGAGCCCGAGTGGACCAGCCAGCCCATTAAGCCCCAGAGCGCAAGTAGCAAGCATTAGTTGATGATGGTAATACGGAGTTCGAAAGCGCAGGCACGCCTCTTTTTTTAAGCTGGGATACCCCCTTCTCAGTTTACGGGGGTGGCACTAAAGGTACTAGAGACTAGGATGTGAAAATGTCAAATGGGCCGATGAGAGTAATAAAAACAAGGATATGCGGCCCAAATCGTCTATAACTTACGGCTCCCCCACCCCCAATACACCGTTGCTCCCAACCACCCCCCTCGTCGGCTCGACCGTCGCGTCCACATCGAGATGCCCCGCATCGCGGCTTCCCCTGCGGCAAGCGGCGGCCGGCGGCGGAGTGGCCGCATCGAGCCTTCCCGGACCGGTGGCGGGTGCGGACGAAGGGGCCGCGGCAGCGCCGTAACACGGCCGAGCGGCCGCCACGGCGGGCGGGGCCGCATCGAGGGGATCCTGGAGAGCGGCGGCGGCGGAGCGGCGGGGCCGCACCGAGGGTTTTCGGGCGGCGGCGGCGGCATACGGAGGTGCCACTACTCCACCACGCGGAAGCGCGATGTACGCGGGCGGTTCAAGTGTTCCACACCACCTACCTCGTCGTCCTCCGGTACGGTCGGCGGCACCCCAACCCCGTCGTCCCTCGGTACGGACGACACCGCCACCTCGTCGTCGTCGTCGACGGCCCGCATCGCCAAGTCGATCCATCCGGTAAGGGTAAGCAGGCCCTAGTCGGATGCAAGCGTTCCGAGAAGAGAAGTGAGGTACACCTGCCCTACCCTCTTTGATTTTCCGGGAATCGTGTGACTCCTTTTGCAATTAGAAAAATGTTAGTAGTTCATAGTAATCAAAATTTCATACTAGATAATGGTAATTGTGTTTTTTGTGTGCATCCATCTCACCCCATACTAGATAATGATAATGATAATTGGCTTGATTTCTTGCCATCTTTTGCCGTGAATCCGACTCGTGTGCATTTGATCACAATCACGAAAACAAAGCCGGCCAAATGAACGCAGTCGTCCCATTTAGTAGGTTAGGCCTTTTTCGGCGGGTAGTCGGGTGATCACGGGTAAATTGGTATACATTATGAGTCAAGAGATTGAATAGGTTGTTTAAAGCGAAAAAAAGCAAATTGTTTTGTTTCCTCGGAGCTAGTGAACACCGCTAATGAGGTGAGGATCATCATTCTAGACTCGGATCTTTGAGCTGGACAATAGCAAGAAACCGTCTCCATCAAAAGCTTCGGGATCATCGAAAAGAAAGGTGCATTTTTTGACTAATTTGCTGCATTGGCCACTATTGTTGTAACACATTTCATGTTAGTAACTTGTGTTTGTTGTACTGCCATAGCAAATGCCCTTGCGCCAAATGGTTCAACGGTGAAGGAGCGCTATGATGATTTGCGGGAGCGATTGAGAACCTAAGCGTCGACATTGCTGGAACGCGAGAAGACATGGAGATGACCCCGAAGGAATTCATGGAGGCTGTTCTTCGACAAGTTAGAAGTGATGGCGAAGAAGATCCGCAAGCTTCGGGATAAAGTCAATCGCAAGTAGTAGTAATCTAGCTTAGTACGTAACATAACCGGGTCCTAGGTGAATGTTATGCGGATCTTTGGTGAATGGTCTAAGAATGGATGTGTATGTGGCAACATCTAAGTAATAACTTTGAACATTTATACATGCATCTTCGTATGTCTATGTGTTTGGATCCGGATGAGCCCTTGCAAAATATTTGAACTCATGAGTGACACAAATTGAAATACGTTGGGTCTGTCATGCATATTTGGACTAACCATCCGTCCGTTTTCGGAATTGCGTCATGCTATTGTTTATGCTATTCATGTGAATGTTCACAAAGCATTGTGATCAACAATTTGGAGACTCTTCACTAGAACTCCCGAATTTTGTGTATTATTGTTAGCCTCTATAGTAGCCGATCGTAAAAGAAAAATAATGAATTACGCATATGTTGAAAACCACGAGAAAGGTCATACTACGTACAACCTCGAAATATTGAAACCGAGTATTCCTTGGTTGTACTAAAATTTTGTCTATCGTGTATGTATTGCCACGATCGGATAGGGGCTCTTCCGATCCGGACCATTCCAAAATTCCGTCTTCGACAACCGGTTATTGTTGCGGAGATCTCCGCGAGGGCCTCTAGGGGATCGATCTCCACGGCGATCTCCACGTGATTATTGTTGCGGAGATCCGAGCGGCGCTACGGCCACGGCCGTACGTACCGATGTCTTGATCTCGTATATATATCCAATCGTTCGCTCGCATATATATGCATATTGGTATATATATCGTGATCAAGGTCGATTGAAATTAAACATGAACAATGCGAGATTAACTAATGGCATCGGACGAAGATCGAAGTTGGATGCGCTTGCCTCGACACTCGGCGGATTGGCGAACAATTTTCGAATTTTTTTTTGCAAAAATTTACGGACTCATCGGCGCGAGGTGGATCTATTGCGTGTCCATGTAAATTGTGTCAATGCATGATCGGACATTCCACCGTGGGTCGCATTCAAATTCATTTACTCATAGAGGGTTTGCCGATTGTTTCGTCGATCTTGGTAACATTCAAGACCAAACTAATACTTCTTCTCGGGGTCCCTGTGAATGAAGATGTTCTGCCGATCTCAATAATCATGATGCACTACCTACGGTGATGATACAACACATTTATTTGTAGAAGACGATGAAGAAGATGGTTTGGATGATAACCCTGCGCCACCAATACTCGATTAGAAACATTATCGGTGGCACTATACATCATGGACAAACCGGAGATGAGGAAGAGGCGGATAAGCGAGAGCGAGAGATCTTTTTGAAACTATTAGAGCGAGGCAAAGAAGGAATTGTATCCGGGATGCAAAAATGCAACGAAGGTCTCTTTTATTGTGGAGCTTTTTCGGATAAAGTGCATGTATGGCTTAAGTAACGCGTCATTGGAGGCCATACTTAAGCTCTTTGGAAAGGTTCTCCCGACCGGCATTGTATTCCGACTCCTTGGATAAAGTGCAAAGGGTGATTCGAGACACGGGCTTGGACTATGTCAAGATACACGCATGCCAAAATGATTGTGTGTTATTTTTTGATAAATACGCAAATCGGGAAACATGTCCCATTTGTAAGGAGTCAAGGTGGAAAGTTGTAGATAAAACCTCTGATAATAATTGCAGTGCAGTGGGTGCTACTTCTGTTAAGAAGCGGTTACCAGTTAAGATCCTACGTTACTTTCCTCTTATTCCTCGGCTTCAAAGAATGTATATGTCAAAGCAAATGTCAAAGGATATGCAGTGGCACAAGAATGAATTGGTGAATGATGCGAAAATGCGTCACCCTGCTGACTCAAAGGCATGGAAGCACGTGGATTCAGAGTTTAAATGGTTTTCAGAAGGAGGAGGTCGTAACGTTAGGCTGGGTCTTGCTTCTGATGGGTTCAATCCCTTTGGCATGCAAAGTCTTACGTATTCCATTTGGCTTGTCATCCTGGTTCCTTACAATTTGCCTCCATGGATGTGTCAGAAACAATCTAACTGGATTTTGTCAATGTTGATTCTTGGTCCAAAATCTCCTGGAATGGATATTGATGTATATTTGAGGCCCCTGATACTGGAGCTCAAGGAGCTTTGGAATAATGGTGTTAAAACAAGAGATGCAGGGACTAAGAAGAATTTTAGATTGCGTGCTATACTTCTTTGGACAATTAATGACTTCCCGCCTATGCTATGTTGTCCGGTTGGAGCACTAAAGGAAAGTTTGCATGTCCATACCGCCACAAACATACCGAGTATTTGTGGTTGAAACATGGGCGGAAGCAACTGCTACATGGCACATCGACGTTTTTTGGCCCCCGACCATCCATGGCGCAACAATGCGGTCGGCTTCAACAACAAGGTCGAAACCGGGGAGGCACCGAACCACTATCCGGTGCACGGGTACTTGAGCGAGTATTCTACTTTTGAACAAGTAGAATTTGGAAAGACATTGTTATCAAAAAAAGGAAGCGTGACGAAGACAACGAGATGGCACAACCGGAGGAAGAAGAGTATTTTTTTTTGAGCTCCCTTGCGGTCTTCTTTGCTCATCGGGCATAATTTGGACGTGATGCACATTGAGAAAAATATATGCGAGAGCATACTAGGCACTACGCTTAAGTTGGATGGCAAATGTAAGGACGGGGGAGAATGCTCGGCTTGACATGGAGCATCTACGGATACGACATTAGCACCCTGTGATTAAAGATGATAAGTATACCTTGCCATCAGCCTTATACGAGTTAGATAAGGATGCCAGGGAAAGTTTGTGTGAATTTCTATATGGAGTGAAGATGCTTGATGGGGTTTCCTCGAATATAAGAAGATGTGTTGATGTAAAGTCACGTAAGGTGTCAGGCTTGAAAACACATGACTACCATCTAATTCTACAGAAACTTTTACCCTTAGTGGTACGTAGGATTTTGCCAGAAGCTGTTGTCATTGGATTGATTCAGCTTAGTAATTGCTTCGATGCACTATGTTCAAAGGAGTTGGTGGAATCGGGAATTGGACGGACTCATTTGTTCAATTAGGGAGGTCGTTTGTCGACTTGAGATGATATTCCCACCTGCATTTTTTGATATCATGATCCATTTGCTGTTCATCTAGTCGAAGAAGCTAAACTTGGGGGGCAGTGTGTTACGGATGGATGTACCCGGTGGAACGGTACCTACGCACTTGTGAAAGGATATGTGAGGAACAAGGCTCACCCCGAAGGTTCAATTGCCGAGGGATACATACTCGAGGAGTGCCTTACATTCTCGCTCAAGATTCTTGGACGTGGACACCAAAGACAATCGTGTTGATCGACATGAAACGGTTCTTGTTAATGAGCCACCATCTGGTTTGAGCATTTTTTTCGAAATGGATTACAAGAGGAGAGGACAGGACGGTTGAAGAAATACCACCAAATGAGTTTCGGAAGATGAGGCACTACATAATTTGCAATTGTGATGAAGCTAGACCATATGTCGAGTAAGATGCACTACCGAACATCATTATTGCTTTTAATTTTAAATATCAAACTAACGGTAATATTCTTTTGTGTGCGGCGAGCATTTGGAAGAACCGAGGGCACATGGATCCGGAAATCTTGATAAGCGACATGAGGCTCAACTCGTAAGATGGTTTGAAAGCAAGATCACGAGTTTACATGCTAGAGGGGAAGTAAGTTCGATTTGTTTGCACTTGCTCAAGGACCGGATCCCCGACCTCGTACATTGAATAGATGTCATATCAACAATTGGTCGTTTCGTACCGTTAACATCGAGAGAACCCTTGTGACACAAAACGGTGGTGTGCTTGTCAAGGGTGAGGCGAGAAGGCACAAATTGGTATGGGGTGATTAAAAGAATGATCTCTTTGGAATTCCCTGGACAAAAAGAAGTTATTCTGTTCCAGGTGTGGTAGTTTGATGTGCCTCTTGTCACAAGTACCAACGAGAGGCGAGAGGATACGGTACGGATAAATATGGGGTCATTGACATCGATACTACTCGACACAAGTTTAGCAATGAACCCTATATTCGGCAACACGAGCGAAGCGGTGTTTTATGTGAATCGGTGAACAAACACTGGCCGGAGCAGTGTTATTTCAATGAAACCAAGGAACTTGTTTGCCATGCTCGAATTAGATCTCGAGGACTCACTTGCTTGTGGGTATCGAAGGTATTAATTTGCTCGGTGAACACCGAGGTTTTGACAAATTGGTCTAGAACGGACAAGGAAGGCACAACCGGCGATGTCTCAGTTATTAATCAGGTTCGGGTCGAGGCGGTTGACGAACCGGACGACGAAGTATTTGATGTTGATGATGAACATGATGCGGATGACACGTACATTGATGATGGAATTGTTGCACCAATAGTTCAAGATGCCCAAGATGATGAGTTTTTCAATTGATACTTACTCGACCGTAGTTACGACTTCTATGTTGCCATTATTTACTACTTCGGAAGACTTTTGCATAAATCTTAATATTTAAAATATGAATCTAAAAATTGGTATGACAAACAAAAATAGGGGGCCGTAGGGCGGAGCCGGGTCACCAATGTGCTCTCTCGGCGAGCGTGAAGCCCGGCGAGCGGGAGCCGATGGGCGGCCGGCCCAACAAGCCGGAGGTTAGTAGAGAGGAAGCAAAGTGTTCGGAGGAGTTCGGGATGGCAAGCACGCCTCGCCTTTTAAGTTGTGGTGCGCCCGCTTGAGGTAGCGGTGTGGCACTAAAGATTATCTTCGATGTCTTCTTGTGCGGCGCTTCGCACACACGGGAAGTAATAAGGACAAATGGGCCGGCCCAATCTCGGACTGCAATCCTTTTCTAACAAAAGGGCACATTGATAATTTGCAAATGTCTTGTTGCTTTTAATATGTTGATATAGAAAATAAAAAATTGACTAACAAATGATACAAATTAATCTTTAGTAAATTAACAAATAATTAGAGTAATATGGAAGTTATCTGTCAAAATTGCCCAAATAAACAAGGCCTCCTAGTTTCAATCCATCACTCGAATTACTACTAATATGTACACATATACTTGTTCAGAAAACCAAGAAATTCTACTTGCTACTTTTGGTTAGTACATTATTTACATGATTCTACAAATGAGCATACGGCGAAATCGGTAACCATGCTTGATCTCAAGCGATTAGCAATCTCAAAAGAGGGAAATGCATCCTTGGCGGCGTATTGCACTCGCCATTCGTGCAACACCCTCAAACCCCAAAGCTTGTGGTTCACATTTTGTCCTTGTACGAGGAGGTAGCTCCGTACTCGATTTCTAATCTTCTCCGGTGACGACTCCGTAACCATTTCGGTACGGATGGCTATACTTCTCATCAACGTCGGCAACAATCGGTTGAAGGTCTTTCCAATTAGAAATCTTGACGCGCGGTCCTCCGTAGGCGTTCGGCATCGTTGGTGATATGCGCTCCCACAAAGATGTGGCCTTCCTCGGCCGAGAAACTTGCTCGGGACATCGGGGAAGCTTGTAGCCGGCATGGTGCACACGGTAAATAAGGCGGCTCGAACCGACACACAATTGCGGCAATGCGAGCTTGTACCCGCCCTTTGCGAAGGCCGAATCCACTCGGTGTCCAATCCAACGAGCAAACGTTCGGGAGGAGGGCTACCTTTGATTTCGTCGATGTACTCCGCCACTACTCACGGCGTCGCAAGTGACGATGGTCTTGATGCTCGGGTACCGCTCCTTGAAGAATTCAACCTCGTGCATGGTAGTTGCGGGCGGTCCCTCGCTCCCTCCGAAAGTCGTGGACGGATGACGGCGGGGCGCCATTCGTCCCACTCCCGGCCCGCTCCGATCTCGAACGTCGGCTGGATCAACGGCGGCCTCCCACGGGTTGAGGGCGACACGCTTGCCACCCTGCAGTCCCAAACCAAGAAAACAAAGTTCCCAATCTTCAACCTCGTGACAAATCCACGACTAGCTAGCAATCGAATGTGCCTTGCGGGACTAACTTTCGAAGCGACGCTCTCTCCGCCGACGCGGCCGGGATTGCTCCGCCCGCATCACCTAGGTTACTGTACAGGCCGGCGGCGGCGGTGGCCTCTACGGCATCCCCCTTCATTTGTGGGGCGCCGCCGTCACCCGATGCATCGCTTCGGGTCATCGCCGTTGTTTCGAGGTCGCTTGCGATGGCGGTTGCAGAGATTGCAAGCTTTGGGGGGGTCGCCGGCAATGGCGGCAGGCAAGAAAACCCCTTCTCCTTCGATGCGACAGTGGGAGCGAGTGGGTGGGGCGGGGGGGGGGTAGGGAAGAGGCTAAACTAGTATATTCTATCTTGTCGTTTCGGCTTCATATACGGAGTCAAATCGACGTGTTGGTTGCCGAAGCAATGGGCATGGCAAGATTTGAAGACAACCGGCAAGACGAAGGGGCGGCGGTTCCTAATTACTTGCTACACGCACGCGCGCACGGGGAGTCGTGGTCCGGCCGCAACGCTTCACCCGCACTGGGATAGTTGCATGCAAAATCACACTAAGGGTTTGATGTATGAAAAGGTTTGCGTAAAGCTACGTATCGCAAAGTAGATCCAAATTATTTATGTAGTTTTAGATTTCATCTACATTTACTACTCCATGGAGGTGCACCATTAATTACAAGTATTATAGTAAGTTATTTTCAAAACTACTTTCAAAATGCGTAGCTAAATTTCGGATTAAGTAGGTTCATTAGATTCGTCACACAAAGTTATGCGTCGACACGTGAAAAGGTTTTACAAATAAATTATATTTAGTGTTCCATTTATGAAAGATTCTTGGGGCTAATTTTATTTAGATGCGAACGGAAGAAGAAACGCAGCGCTGCGCCTCGCGATCTCCCACGCGTTCA
This sequence comes from Cenchrus americanus, assembly GCA_947561735.1. Taxonomy (NCBI): domain Eukaryota; kingdom Viridiplantae; phylum Streptophyta; class Magnoliopsida; order Poales; family Poaceae; genus Cenchrus; species Cenchrus americanus. The sequence continues at coordinate 144,693,931 of OX387240.1, forward strand.
GTCCTACGTACTCTACTCGAGTGCCCTGGACGCCTGTTCAACGAAGCTCCTAGCCTCCTACTGCGCACGCGTCAGCTGCTGTGACGGGTGACAAGACGGCACGGGGGGCCGGAGTAGTTTGCTTCGTACACCCGACCACGCCCCCCGCAGCAGTGAACAAAAATCGCAATGGCACAAACAAGGAACAATGCGAAGTTCGATTTCCTCGGCCACGAGGGGCCGGTACGGTTAATCTTAGAAAGGTGAGTTACGGGCCGCCAATGTCGGCGGCGGCGCCGTCGCGAAGCACGCCGTCGATGTCAACCCCCGCGGCGGCGGCATCGGCCGCAATGGGGAAGTGCGGCGCGTAGTGCGGTCTTTGCTCCGGCGGGAACGGCCACTCCGGGCCGGATCGGCCAAGGGAAAGTCGACTTGCGCGTCCGCCGTCGCGAGCGCGCGGGCGGCTCACGGCGCGCACCGGCACGCACCGCCTCCTTGACACGCCTTGGGAGCGCGCGAAGACGGTCGGGCGGCGGAGCGGAGCCCGGGCCGACCACCGTGACGGCGACCTCCCGCGCGCGCGTAAGTTCATCGTGGCGATCCTCCCGGATCGTTCGGGCGGCGGCGCGGCTCCTCCGCCTGCTCGCGGCGGAAAGACGCCTCCGCCTCCTCGGGCGGAGGCAAGAAACAATGGCGACGAGTCAAACAAGAGCCTAGTGGGCGGCGTGCACCGACGGAATACGAGGGAACTCACCAAACCAGCGGGCCTCCACATCGGCCTTGGCGGCTGCGAACTTCGGGTCGTCTCCGTCTCGGCCGCCCGAAGGGCGGTGTGCATCGCATCCGGGTCCCCTCCATGTCCCGTACCTTGCGCGGCGCGTCGTCTAGACGACGCCGCGTCCTCGCCGGTTCCTCCGCCAAGTCCCCGGCCTCTGCGACGAACGGGGGGCGTCGCCCCGAGACGAGGAAGAAGACAAGCTCCGGGGATTCCCACGATGAAGATCCACCGGACGGAGGCGCGCGCGGCCGGCCGAAGGACCGGGCCATATGTCGCACTAGGAAACGGAAGAAGAATGACGGCATCGGATCCTCGGCGAGCACGGGAAATTATGGAGACGGGGAAGACACTCACCCCCGGCGAGAAAGCAACCGACGGAGACGCGGCGGGACCGACGGCGACGAACCCCGGGGGGGCCTCTTCGCGGGGCGCTTCTCTCCGGCCATAGATGCGCGCGGGGAGTCGAGGGGGCCGGGAGACGAGCGGCTACTCAAGATCGACGAGAGTGGCGCGGTGCAAAGGGAGCGGGGATTGGAAAACGAGAGCGAGGCCCCGCGGTTATATAACTCGCGTCGGGGCAAGCGCATTCGTACCCGCGCCGTGTGGGGCCCACGGATCAATGACTAAAAGGCGGGGGAATATCCCATTGCAGGGACGCGACCCCACTAACTCGGCGGGGGTAGGGCGGTTACCAAGGGTCAATGACGGGTCTACCCAGCCACTTGTTGGCCCACAAATCAGTCTGTACGGAAATTTGACTCTGGGTGACCCCATGCGTGGACGGAGTTGCGAGTCCCACTGTCGGTAGGATTGTTGCGCCAAGCTGTCGGCTCGAACCCGCGAGAGATTTCCCCATTGGACGAGTTGTGGGCCCCACTGTCGGCACCCGCATTGGGATGTGTTCTTGAGTTGTTCATGTTCATAATGAACTTGATCATTTGTATCGTTTAATCATAACTTCAAAGTTGTTTATATTTGTCAAATGACGTCCAAATCGAGAAAAAAATTTTTTCCTACATTCTTATGACAACATAATCTAGATCATGGTGTCCACTCCATATCGTGTCACGGCGTACGAGCAATAATAATTTAAAAATAGAACATTTCATAACTAGATTCAAGATTTTCAATCGATGAGACGACGTCAATTTGAAATGAGATGAATACCAAAGTTTCATAGCTCGTCGAGATGAACAAACTTTATATTGGTTGGATTCTCATTTGAAGAAGGGGTACGATCACGTAGAACAAAAATGACATGTCTCCGACCAAGTTTCTTAAACAATGAGAGTGAACCTAGGATTAACTAACAATGTGTAGGACCACTTCTGAAGAAACTTAAAATGACATGCACTAAAGTTTCTTAAAATGCTTCCTGAAGAGGTACTTCCGGGGAATGGAATGACCCAGTAGGCAAATCTTCAGCCATTGCAATATGGTTCAGGGTTGGCTCATTGGCTTTGCCACAAAAGATAATGAGGAACCAAGTTGAGAAGTACCTTGGTCCGTGTGTGATGAGTGATTGACCGGATGGTTTGAAGCTTTGTGTGTGTGGTGAGTTGTGTTGTGTGTGTTTTATTTTGTGTATTTACCTTATTGTTTATGTGGTGTGTTGTCCATGCACTCGTGAGGAGTGGTGGACAACGTTGTGTGGGCCCGACTCTTGGCCTAGTATTGCGGGTGTTGGACTGCGACTTGGTTTGCGTTGGTGCGGTGAGAACGGCGCGAAAGGTCTTAGCCTTGCGGGGCCTCGAGGGAGTGGAGAGACAAGTAGGCTTGGTTCGAGGGACCGGTGGCCGACGGGATCAAGTGCGGCGCATGGTGGAAAGAGCAAGACGAAGTCGTGGACATGGGCGTGCATCTAAGGTGGTGGCCAAGTCAAGGCAAGGCAAAGGCCCCAGGTAGAACCGTCGAGACGCCGGAGGTGAAAGGCTTGGCGGAGCTCGACGCTTGAGCGTGGTGAGGCCGGGCGGGTGTACGTGGGGTTTGGTGGTTTGGCCACAAAACCATCGGAGAGGAGTTTCTCGGTTTGGGCCTCAAAACCGAGCGAGGCTTTGACGTGACGGGGCGGTATCGGGTTCGTCGGGAAGCTTTGAGAGGCGGGCGACACGCGGCATGATCGGGTGCTTGCGTCGGGAGGACGTGAAGGCACGATGGATGCGCGGCGAGTCAGATGGTGAGCTTTCATGTGTTGACCAAAATGCCCTGTGAGGGCTTGTGTTTGTTGTACTCCTAGTGTAGGGGTACTTCGGTCTTTTCCGGAGGGCCTATATATAGGAGGAGGGGGCTGAATTTTCAGCCAACTCTTGGGCTAGCAGGTTGTGGTACTCTTTGATTTTGGAGTGCTTTGGGAGAGAGGGAGAGAGGAGAGAGTGGCTCTTTGATTGGAGCTTTTTGCCATCTTAGATTTGGTTTCTAGGAGTGGCTTGTAATCGATTGGACAAGATATTCATAGTGATTTTATCCTCTAAATCCTGTGCCAATCTTTCTATTCCAGATTTCTTTTATTGCTTTTCGGAGCTCTTTTGTGCTATTTTCGTGCTTGTTTTTGGTGCCTTTGTTCTTGGTGTGATTCGCGGATTTGAGTGGGTTTCTCCGGTTCTTTGAGGAAACATGGATGGATGTCTAGTGCACCTTTGTGATTGATCCTGTGCCCTCAGCCAGGAAACCACTTCGATTCAAGGATTTTTTCGTTCGGTGCTCTAGCTTTTGGTGGTGTTCAAAGGATCCGCGATTCCCGATGATTTAGGGAGTTAGGAGACGAAATTTTTAGGGTATAGCATCCTTGGTTGACGCTTTACATGTCCCCAAACTCTTGTCTCAATAGCTACTATCGTTAGGGAGATCCGGTGATGGATTGGGAGTGTTGACTTTCGGGGTCGAGCAGTTTTCGGTCTGTTCGTGCTTGGCGGACGGTCCGCGAGGGCCCCGGGCGGACGGTCCGTGTATACGGTGTTCTTCGACGTGTTCTTCGTGTTCTTGCTCGGCTTGCTTTCGATCGATTTGGTTTTGGTTTTTCGTTGCGGCCGGTTTGCGGACGGTCGAGCTTCGGTAGCAGATGGTCGGTAGCCCGCGCGGACGGTGCGCCGGTCTTCCGCGGACGGTCCGTTTTTCTCGGGTCGGTTACGGTGGTTACGTCGCTTTAACGGACGGTCCACGGCTCGGGCGGACGATCGCGGCAAGAGGTGCGGGGCCGGTCGCCAGTACCTGCCCGGACGATCGTGCGGCCATACGAGACGATCCGCCTGCCGGCCGGACGATGCCGAGCTGGGCGCTTTGCTCTTTGGTTCGGCTCCCTCCTTCTTTCGTGCTTAAAATTGTGTGCTTCAAGGAATCGTTCTAGGACTTGAGGTTGATCCATAACCTCGTTGTTTTTTGGCGATTGGTGTGTGATTCGTTCCATCGCTTGTGCGTGAACGGGTTCTTTGAGAAGAATTTTTATCGGCTCCTATTCACTCCCCCTCTCTAGTCGCCATCCAGATCCCTTCGGATACGCATAGCCACATGTTCGGGGAAGGCTCGGTATTCAACATCAATTAGAGGGCCATCGGACATATGGTTACGGATATATTGTTTATATCCGGATCCTGTTTTTACTCCTCTTTACTTTGATGGAGCTTTTGTATAAGGATACATGGATCTGTGACATCAAGACGATCATCATATATACATCGGCCAAAGTGGGGGGACATTGGTCCATGACCAAAAAGGAAAGCATTGACGTCGTTTGACCGAGAAATGACGGAGCTGTAATTAGAAGACTCTCATTCTTGGGGTTTTCGGCGGAGAGATAACTCCAAACACTAGACAATACGAAGGGCTGTCCCAATTCTTTGGTTTTACACTTTTATCTTTGAGTATCCTCTTATACCGGTTCTCAGCTTTGCAATTGGGCGAGGGCTGTTTTTGAGGCGTCTTGCCACGCATGAGGTCTTGACAAAGCCGATTTAGGGTATTCTATTGGATTTGGCTTCAATAAACTCAAGGGGTTGGAGATTCCACGAGTCACAGAAATAGGATGATGATTTATCCTCGATGGGAATCAAAAGCCGAGAGGATAGAGCCTATCGGAAAAGACGGAGAGGAAGAAATCGAGGTGGGGATCGAAAAGTAATATCGAATGGACCTTAAGGATGAGATTTACTGAGAACGACTTGATTTTGAGGCCAAAACGTAGAAGGTTGAACGGGAGGTTGATAATTTAAATTTGGATACGGGCGGAGACTCCAACAGTTACGAAGGAAGGAATGGGTGTTAAACGGATTTAGCTCAAAGACGTTGTGCATTTATGGTCAATTCGGGAATAAAATCACTTTTATCCCGTAAATGAAGGGCATATGTTAACACCAAAAAATGGTATTTAAGCCGACTAACTTGTGGGCGAGTTTGGTGACGAAATGCCATTCGGCTAGAAAAAAAATCTTCTCGAGAGGATTCGGTAAAGGATGCTTGCGGTTGGCAATGTGCCATCATTCGGCAAAGAAATTGTTTAAGCTTTTAAAGGGAAGTTTTCGGGAATACGTGGTGACGTGGCCCGATATAAGGAAGAACGGTTGATGGTGTGTACGAGATGGACATTGGCATCGGAGCATGAATTAGACATCGATATTCATGCTAGCAGCCAAGACGGAGTCGTGGTGGGACAAGATACTATTAAACCCTTGATGTACGTAATAGGGATCGAACATCTTCACAAAAAAAGCGGCCGTGCTAAACATCGAGTCCTTTAGTCGAGTCGTCGAGTTCTTCGAGAGGAGCCATGTCCATCAACCATCATCAAGTAGGCAACATTGTATCATGTCTAGTATCATGCGGTGGATTTAGATCATGATGCAAGTAGTCTTGTTGCTTAGTATCATGCGGTGGATTTAAGCTTGGTTCAAGGGTTTCTTGTTGGATCATGAGTCATGCGGTAGGCTAAGATCTAAGCTCGAAGCTAGTTATCGGCTCTATTAGATTTGGCAAGATCTAATAGATTCATTAAGTTACCACGTGTTGCTTTGAGTTTTTGCTTTATGTTTAAATTCAAGTAACACTCTTTTTGCCTAATCTAGATCGATTGGTTTTGGCTTTATCTCTTTGAATCCATGTGATGTATTTTTCAAAGTCTTTGTTTATTATAAAGGATCAAGTGCTCTCAATAGCGAATTCGGATCAATCTAGATTGTCACGTGTTGCGGAGTTCAAGCTTTGACTTTTCAAATGTTTGTTCCTTCTCCACGGAACCGGATCAAGCTATTACTGCTTGTATTCGGCAATGCTATCACGAGTAAACGTGTTCTTAAGTTTGTTTTTAAATAATGAGTGCTTTTAGCCTTCCATATTTAGATCGTATCATGCGGTGGATTAATCTCTTTATGGTTAGTGGTGTGGTTTCAAATAAGTTGTATCATGCGGTGGATTAACTTGTTTGTTATCATGCTTGACGGGTTTGAGGAAAGTACCTAGACATGCGGTAGACTAGTGCTTTTGACCTATGCATGCTTGTTTACTTCATATTTATAATCATGCTTTTACCTTATCTATTTTGTCTGTTTTTTATCCTCAAAAATCGGTCATGATCATGTGTGAGCAATGCTATTTAAACAAAGACCGATCTTTTGTCATGCTTACGTCATCCATTCGTCTATATCCTATTTTATGTTTTAAAGCTCCCGAATGATATTTAAAGTGCTGACAGATAGCTTGTTGTAGCTATATGTCATTTTAATTGGCTTTCTTGCGTAAATACGGGTATGCGAGGTACCACGGGACAAGTTCCATGTTTATCTAACTATTTTTATCCTTTGTCGGTTTACGGAAAATTGAGCGCACGCTTCGGATCGGCACGTGTTTTAAGCTTGACTTCGTTCGGCCTAGCTGTGTGCTTGGCGAGTGTCGATTTTGCGTCAACAAGTGCTTCCGCCTATGTTTCAACCACAAATACTCAGTATGTTTGTGGCAGTATGGACATGCAAACCTTCCTTTAGTGCTCCAACCAGACAACATAGCATAGGCTAGAAGTCATTAATTGTCCAAAGAAGTATAGCACACAATCTAAAATTCTTTTTAGTCCATGCATCTCTTGTTTTAACACCATTATGTATAGTGCCAACGATAATGTTTCCAATCGGAAGTATTAGTGCGACCAGGGTTATCATCCCAACCATATTCTTCATCGTCTTCTCCAAAAAAAAGTGTTGTATCATCGGTTGTGAGTCTTTGCATCATGATTATTGAGATCGAGTAGTAACATCTTGACCTGCTTCTTGAAGAGATCTTTGGAGCGAAGAGGTTCCGGTACATCCTCTCCCGGAGCTCCTCCTACGAAGAAGAGAACGCCCACGCCGGAACGGAGGATAAACCACCAAGTTGCGCCGCCGTCGGCATCTAGAGCACAACTTGCGGGATATCACCGCCGTGCAACGACGAAACGAACGCCGCATGAGTTTTGAGAACGTTGATAGGGGTAAGATCTTCATCTTTATTTGACTCTCATGCTTGAGCCCGGATCTTCCACATCTGCTCATGTTCCCTTCTCCTAGATGTCTACATTCGTACGGCCAACTTGAAGGCTTCACAGGAGACCGACCCTAATGGAAGATGCAAGTCATGGCAACCCACGAGCTTCTACCTGGATTCTTCCTATGGTGAGATCTGGAACGAGTTGAAGAGGGAGGAGATGAAGAGGAAAACCAAGGAATCAAAGGGATGAAGCATACTTTCGCTTCTTCCTCCGGGCCTTCTTCCCACCCTCTTGTAATTTTCGTCATTTGGATTGTCAAATAAAAACTGCAAGAAACATGTTTGTAATGTGGAATATTGGTGCTAAGGGCAATACACATCGGTATTGGCCATTTCCTCGGTAGGATTTTGTTCTAAAGGCGACTTCTTTCCCGAACGCGTTTGTCTTTGTGTATCGAGATGCTGTAATCCCTGGTGCTTGTAATCAACGATCAACCTCAAAACTAGGATAATATTTCTTCAAATATCTTCCATTTATAGCGAGTATTAAATTTCTCTCTAGTAAAGGATTTTTCAATATGTAAGCATTACCCGGGCGCACATCGACTAACCGAAAAGACCCTCCCAATTCGGGGACCATTTGTCGAGCATGGCCTTACTTAGTCCCGATCGGCGGTAACACTTTTCAAACCAAATCTCCTTAAATTGCACGACCTTTACCTTCTTGTTGTAATATTTGGCAACTCGCATCTTGTTCTTTTCAATATTTTCTAGGTCCTTAAGACGAATCATATGAAAATCCTCTAACTCGTCCATCATTAAGCCTTTGTAATCTTTGGAACTTAAATCATTTTGCAAAACCACTCTCCTCAAATCGGGCACAACGTCAGGTTCATAATAAACCTTAAGCCGTTGACCATTCACCATGAATTGATCACCTTTTACATCCATGATGGTTACCGCTCCATTGGAGAGAACCGAATGAACAATGTAAGATCTGTCCCACTTATTTTGCAATTTCCCCTTTCTGACAGTTTTAAACCTCGAATTGTAGAGGAGGACCTTATCTCCTTCTTTGAATTCCTTTTTTTCAATCTTTTGTCATACCACCTTTTAATTCTCTCTTTGTATATGCTCGCATTTTCGTAAGCTTTTTACCTCATCTCCTCTAGCTCGCTTATTTGGATTCTCCGTTTTACTACCGCGACGTCTAGATCAAGGTTCCTCTCTTTAATTGCCCGTGGGTCCTCATGTCTTTATGCACTTTGCCCCCTCCATTTGCACCATTTTGATGATTTCATCCTCACGTCCAAGATAGAGGTTCTTCTCGCATGAAGTTCGGTCTTTTACGCTTCAATCCTCGGGGATGTTCCTTTGTAACACTTCGGTGCTTGCCACCTTTGGGAGTGATTTCATCAAGATCTCAAACACGAACGGGACTCCTCAATTGCTCCTTTGAACTTGTTGTGACTCTATCCTTTATGTCCATGTTTTCCTGCAGAAACATAACACTTCCAAATGCACATACAAAGATGAACTTGTTATGTCATTAGTGTGCCTAGTGGCGGGTTAATTCCATAATCAAATCCAAAGCAAAGTGTAATGAACATGTCATGTTTGGTGTACCAAAATACACTGTCAACAGGTGATGAGAGCTATGAGATTCCATTTTATTATGCCGATTTGGTTTAATCTATTTGAAATTGAGTCGAGCATACTCACCATTCTGAATTAATTTTGCTGATATTTTGCAAGTCTGTTCTATTGATGTTTTGCTGGAAGGACCTTCCTTAGTAATGATCGCAAAACTGCTTGTTTCCTACCGTCGACCACGAAATGTTGCAAAAACAATTTGCCATAGCAAGGGTTCGAACTAGAGACCTATGGGAACAAGACACCACTATCTACCACGACACCACCTCTTGGTTGTGTCAAATTAATGGAAAACACTTTCCACCTCAACCACAGCATGGAGCGGTTCTGATAAGTTGGCGGGAGAAAAGCTCGCACTATAGCCAAAAATAGTTTTCCCGTAGCCCGCTGCCCCGAAACGGGGAAATAAAGAACAAAGAGGCGAGTAGGCTACCAAAACGGATCATTTCGACGGTGATTTGCGACTTCCAACGACTGCTCACTCCTACGGGCGCAACCTAAGTGATACTTTCTGCAGCGACATGTCAATCTGGCAAGTAATTTTGTGTTCAATCCAAAAAGTTTCATTTTGCAGAATGTTCTCCTTTTCGATTCGATATTGAGTTGGATTCGCCAAAAACTTTCAAAATGGTTAGACATTGGATAGCCGATTGTACTGGTTTTTCCACCGATCATGAGAAAGGGTTCCAAGATTTCTTGGCATTTTTTGAACAAGATACGCTGAGGACGAAGAAATACTATGCTTGTGTTGTCGATGCCTGTTGACGGTGAAAATCCGTCAACCTAGCCATGAGTTTACCTTCGGTGTTGGCATAAGTTTTATACCTTATCCATTGGTACTAACCCCCATGGTATAACAAGTTCACTTGTGCATGTCGGTTTTGGAGTTTAGTGTTTATGCAGGGTTTTAGCGTTGAAAGCAAGACTTCCGGGATAAGTTCATTAAGCACCTCATGACACGACCTTGAAGCCCGGTACAAGTAAAGCAATGAAGTGAACATGACTCCAAGAGCCCAAGGACCAAGCCCGAGAAGATGACAAACTCCAAGGACCTAGCCGAAAAGTCTTGAATCTTACGAGACAAGGAGCTTCGTCCAAATTCGGAGAGAAACCGATGACAAGGGCCCACATGCAAAAGGGGAGAGGATCTAGAAGACTCGGGAAGCAACACCGGGCGAAGGAGGCCACGGACCGGGGCCGAGATGGGCCCGGGCCGGCCGGCCCAGCCTGTTTCGGGGCCCAGTCGGCCTCCCCATTGACCTAGATGCATCTCGGGCTATTTATAGCCCCCTGACCGAGAGCCACGTATTAATCAATTCGTCATCCACCGCTGAGGAGCAGAGAAGCTTGAGGGACACCATCTCGGAGATGAGGGCTGTGCTAGTTGTCTAGGATCTCCCTAGCCGACGTGGGAACCTTGCATGGAAGACCACGTCGGAGCTCCGGAGCAAGGATCAAGATCGAGGTAGGATCCTGGTGGTGTTCTTGTTCATGTAATCATTCATGGTGAAGTCTTTAAGTGAATTCGATTTCTATCGATCAAGTGCCTTCTCGATGATTTTGTTTTCTTCTTGGTTTTGCTTTTTCCCCAATCTATACTTAAGATAGATTGCTTAGGGTGCTCTTGTAGCCGCGGTGGCTAGAGGTGCATACCGGACCGACCAAGTGATTTCAACTTGATCTTATCGAACTCGCCCTAGGCTACCCGCATGAGTAGGGATACGTTGTGATAGAACGGGGGTTCCGAAAGGCGGGCGTTTTCGGAGTCGGACCGGAGGCCACGATTTAAAGATGCTTTTAATGAGATTCACTTTTCTATCTTCATCTATCTTGTTTGGAGCTACAACATAAGCATGATCTAGAATCTCTAGATCGGTTATCTCTTGCTTTCTCTTGTTACCTCTTTAGTAGATTAGATTAGATGTGTTTTCTTTATGAGTTAGTAGATTATATGCAACTTAGTTCTTCATAAGATAGCTTTCCTTTCTTTACTAGATTGAATCCTTGCGTTGCACATTGTTCCACGGATTCGATACCTTGGGTTCACACTCGAGGGAAGAAGGGTCCCTTGACTACGACGGGAGACTTGTCCGCTTGCAAGTCTAAACGAACTTTGATACAACTATTAACCGTCAACAATGCCTCATTAACTCTACAGAGACTATAGAGCGAATTGGAGTTCACTTACTTGTGCGTGGGATGGCAACCCCTTACACTAGGTGGATCCATCATGGAGAAGCTTTATATGGTTGACGATGATGCAAATATTCAGGAAAACGCAATTCTGCCAGATGCAGAGTGGGATGTGGATAATGCAGCTCCACGAGATGGTGGTGATTAGGAAACAGTCCATAAAACCAATACATATCAGGTATGGAGGAGGATGAAGGCCCTCGAGACGATGGGATGTCTGAATTGATTCTTGACTTGGGCAAGGGTTAGGTGCTCGGTGAGAAAATGTATGAATTTGTAAAGGAACATCTGAACCGTAAGGTGTCACCGTCATCTTCATATGCACAATTTACATTTGTTGTGAAGTTACTTCATATGAAGTCTTTCAGTCGGATGAGCAACGTCACATTCAATACAACGATGAATTTGTTACAAAAAGGATTCCTAGAAGCGTGTTTTCCAGACTCTTTCGATGCAGTAATGAAGTACATACGTTCCATGGGACTCGGCTATGAAAAAAAATCCATGTTTGCAAAAATAATTGTATATTGTTTCGCAAGGAGAAGTATGTCAAACTTGATGTGTTCCTAGTATGTTGTGAAGCAGATTCAAGGTGGAAGGTTGTAGACACCAACAAGCGCGTTTCTCAAAAGGTATTGAGGCATTTTTCGCTGATTTCTAGGTTGAAGAGGATGTTTCTTTCATCAAAAACAACAAAGGATGACGATGGCACGAGTCGAAGCGAAAACAAGTGAAGAATGAGCTTAGCCATCCAGCTGATGGTGAGGTATCGAAACAATTCAATACAAGTTGGAAAGAATTTGCAAAAGATGCTAGGAACCTTAGACTTGGTCTTGCAACCGATGGTTTCAATCCATTCGGCAACATGAACAACTCATATAGTATGTGGCCAGTATTTGTTGTGCCGTATAACATGCCACAATGAGTATGGATGGAAGAATCAAACTTCATGATGGCCTTATTGATCCCTGGGCCAAGTTCTCCATCAAAGGACTTTGATATCTTCATGGAACCACTCGTCGAGGAGCTGTAGCAACTTTGGAAGGGTGTCTGGGCAATCGATGCTGATGAGGGTAAAGAATTTAAACTATGTGTTGCGGTTCTTTGGTGCATACATGATTATCCAGCATTGAGCATGTTGTTTAGGCGAGTCACGAAAGGCTATTTTGCCTGTGTGCGTTACGACAAGGATCCTTGCTGAAGGAGATTGAAGAACAAGATATGTTACACTAGGCATCGTCGTTTCCTTCCAATTGACCATCCATGGAGAGAAAGAGAGCAAATTTTGATGGTACTGTTGAAAACTGAGAAAAGCCAGGGCAGTTTACCCATGAGGAGCTGAAGCAGCAACTAGAGAAGGTTAAAGACGTTAGATCAGGAAAGCATCCTCTACCTCAAGGAAAGAAAAGGAAGCAGGAATCCGTACAGTGCTGGAGCCGACGGGTTTGTTTGTGGGACTTGCCATGCTGGTCATCTCTGAAGTTGACACATAACCTTGATGTGATGCATATTGAGAAAAACATATGCGAAAACCTTATTGGAACATTGCTTAAAATTGTTGGGAAGACAAAGGACACCATCAATGCTAGAGTTGATTTGGAAGAGATGGACATAAGATCAAATCTACACATGGTGGCAACTAAGGATGGTGAGTCATGCAAAATGGCAAAAGATCCGTATGTACTTTAAAAAATGTAATAGAAGCTGGTTTGTGATTTTATAAGTTTGGTGAAGTTCCCAGATGGATATGCTACAAACTTAGCTCGGTGTATTGCTGCTGATGGATGCAAACTACAAAGACTGAAAAGTCTTGATTGTCATATCCTACTCCAAAGGTTTTGCCAGTTTGTCTTCGCTGTTTAGTGGACAAAGAGATATACACAACTATGCACATTGAAGCATTCAGTGAGAAACCAAGCTAGACCTGAAGGATCCATTGCAGAAGCCTATGTTGCTAATGAGGCCTTGACATTTTGCTCTAGGTACTTCACGGGTGATGATGTGGCCACACGATTCAATCAGGTTGGATGGAACAGAGAGAATGTTGATTTGTCTATAGATGGAACATCCTATTTCGATCACAATGTTCAAGTACTTGGAGCAGGGACGACTTGTTGGCTTGGGACAAAGTACGACAAGGTGGTTTGGTATGTGCTAAACAATTGCGAAGAGGTGAAGCCATATATGGAGTAAGTAAATCACTATTGCAGTGATAGAACTACAATTATTTTGTTTTAACTTTGAGATGGTACTACTTTGCAGAGTGTTCAAGAATGAATTAAAAGCAAAAGGTGTGTCGGACAAGGATATTGATCATCAAATTGTTACAGAATTTCGACACTAGTTTAGATCGCATGTTAGTATTCATTTTTTGTTTGGTAGCTAGCTTATATTACGTGGTGAGGACCTTTACACAAGACTATATTAAAAAAACTATGGCTCTTCTGTACAAATTACAAAAAAATCCAGTGAGAGACGACAACATATATGCGTTATCAGCTAAACCAGACCGGCGAGCAAAAACTTATATGACATTTATTGTAGGCTGTGTACGGTACCACACCAAGGCCCGAGAGGCAAATAGGAAGACACAGAACAGTGGAATCATGACTACAGGATCACATAAAGACATTAAAGAAATTGAGTTTTATGGTTCACTGAGAGACATTATTGAGCTATGGTACAACTCGGGGCTTGACAGAGATCGAACTGTTGTTTTATTCCAGGTTGACTGGTATGATATGTAAGGGACCGAGAAGGAACCAAAGATTATAAATGATGGTTACTTCACAAGGGTCAATACTAGAGATTACTAGTACAAAGATGATCCCTACATTCTTGCTGAACAAGCAACGAAGGTTTTTTACTTGCCAGACACCCTGCTACGACACCCATGGAGGTTGCTGCAAAAATTTGAGCATAGGCATTTGTGGAGCTATAATGAAAATGAGGAGGACATAGCTCCCACTAGCATGGTACTTGCATATCAAGATGATGAAATTGACAAAACCTTGCATAATGTTATACTTGATGATGGCCTTGGTGATGGTTCGGAAGTTCCGGTGCCTATTACTAGCAAGGAGGCTATGGTTGTAGCCGCTGAAGTTGACGTAATTTGCCAGCAGGAGCTGTCTGATGTGGATGGATTCAATTCTGAAGATGAGGAGGACGACACTCTATGGCAATACTGTTGACGCAAAATCAGCACCTCGTGCCAAGCACACAGCAAGCCGAACGAAACTGGCTTAAAACACGTGCCGGATCTGAAGCGTGCCAGTCAATTTTCCTGAAACTGACAAAGGATGAAAAATTGTTAGATAAAACATGGAACTTGCTTAGGGTGGTACCGGATAGCTTCCGTATTTACGGCTAGAAAGCCAATTAAAATAACATATAGCTACAACAAGCTATCTGTCAGCTGTTTAAATAACATTCGGGAGCTTTAAAACATGAAAAACAGGATATAGCCGAATGCATGACGTAAGCATGACAAAAGATCGGTCTTTGTTTAGATAGCGTTGCTCGCACGTGATCATGACCGATTTTCGAGGATAAATAACAATTAAAACAAAAAAAGGTAAAAGCATGATTATAAATATGAAGTAAACAAGCATGCATAGGCCAAAAGCACTAGTCTACCGCATGTCTAGGTACCTTCAAACCCGTCAAGCATGATAACAAACAAGTTAATCCACCGCATGATACAACTTGTTTGAAACCACACCACCAACCACAAAGAGATTAATCCACCGCATGATACAATCTAAATATGGAAGGCTAAAAGCACACATTATTTAAAACAGACTTATGAACACGTTTTACTCATGGTAGCATTGCCGAATACAGCTGTACAGCCGATCCGGGTTTCCTGAAGAAGGAACAAATATTTGAAAAGTCAAAGCTTGAACCCGCAACACGTGACAATCTAGATTGATCTGAATTGGGCTATTGAGAGCACTTGATCCTTTATAATAAACAAAGACTTGAGAGCACATCACATGGATCTCAAAGAGGTAAAGCCGAAACCAATCGATCTAGATTGGGCAAAAGAGTGTTACATGAATTCAAACATAAAGCAAAAACTCAAAGCAACACATGGTAACTTAATGAATCTATTAGATCTTGCCAAATCTAATAGAGTCGATAACTAGCTTCGAGCTAGATCTTATCCTATCGCATGGCTCATGATCCAATAGGAAACCCTCTTGAACCAAGCTTAAATCCACCACATGATACTAAGCAAGGTAACAAGACTACTTGCATCATGATCTAAATCCACCACATGATACTAGACATGATACAAGGTTGCCGGTACTTACGGAGGTCGACAGATCGATGGCTCCTCTCGAAGAACTCGACGACTCGACTAAAGGACTCGATGTTTGGCACGGGGCCAGTTTTTGTTGTGTAGATGTTCGATCCCTATTACAGACATCAAGGGTTTATATTTATACCCTTTTCCTAACACGACTCCTGGTCGACTACGAGTACAACATTTAATGTCTAAATTAATGTTCCGACGCAAATGTCCATCTCGTACACGCCATCAACTCATTCCTTCTTTATATCGGGCCACGTCATCAAACTCGGCCCACAAGTCAGTCCCTTTCCTGTACCAATTTTTGGTGTTAACATATGCCCCTTCAATTACGGGATAAAAGTGATTTTATTCGGAATTGACCATAAATGCCCAACGTCTCTGAGCCGTTCAACACCCATTCTTTCCTCTTGCAATCTGTTAGAGTCTCCGCTCAGATCCAAACCCTAGGTCATCAACCTCCCAAGATAAAATCTTCAATGGCATACCGAATCAAGTCGTTCGGGTAAATCTCATCCCCTTAAGGTCTATTCGGTATTACTTTTTCGATCCCCACCTTAGATTTCTTCTTCGTCTTTTCTTGATAGGCTCTATCCACCGAGCTTTTGATTCCCATCGAGGATAAATTATCATCTTATTTCCTCGGACCGTGGGATTCTCCGGCCCCCTTGAGTTTATTGAAGCCGAATCCAAAAGAATCCCCTTCAAAGCAGCTCTGTCGAGACCTCATGAGTGGCAAGACGCCTTGAAAAAGCGGCCCCTGCCCCCAATTGCGGGTTGGAGAAACCGGTATAAGAGAATACTCGAAGATAAAAGTGTAAAAACCAACAATTGGGACAGCCTTCGCATCGCCCGGTGTTTGGAGTTATCTCTCGACCGAAACTCCCAAGAACGAGAGTCTTCTAATTGCAGCCTGTCATTTCTGGTCAAATGGCGTCAATGCTTTCCTTTTTGGTCATGGACCAATGTCTCCCACTCTGGCCGATGTATATATGATGACCGGCCTCGATATCACAGAATCCATGTATTCTTACAAATACAAAAGCTCCATCAGGCAAAGAGGAGTAAAAATAGGATCTGGATACAAAGCATATATCCAGAACCATATGTCTGATGGTCCTCTGACTGATGTTGAATACAGGGCCTTTCTGAACATGTGGCTATGTAGATTTATCTTTTCTGGCAAAGCCAATGAGCCAACCCAGAACCATATTGCAATGGCTGAAGATTTGGCTACTGGTCATCCCATTCCCCTCGGGAAGTATCTCCTAGGAAGTGTATACCATATGCTTCATCAAACCACTCATCTGATGTACACCAGCCAAAAGATCTCTTGTGTCAATGGCCCCTAGTGGTTTGTACAAATGTGGCTGCAA
The DNA here is from genome assembly GCA_947561735.1 of Cenchrus americanus. Lineage (NCBI taxonomy): Eukaryota > Viridiplantae > Streptophyta > Magnoliopsida > Poales > Poaceae > Cenchrus > Cenchrus americanus. Next base: position 144,710,672 of record OX387240.1, read on the forward strand.
CTATATGTGCACCAGATTGTTGGTATTAATCTCAACAATCGGCATTTTCCTTCATCTGGCTATAAGGAAGGAGAAATTCAGATTACAAAATGATGCCAAACATATGGAGAAGCTGCCTCGACCATATCCATTGACCAAAACATCAGTCAACTCTCTGAGCTTTTCTTCAGAGGTTTCACCAATCCCCTTTGGCTCCCTTACTTGAGCAATGATAACCTGACTCTTCCTTATGAATTCACTTTTGAGAATGGATGCAATGATGCAAGATCCATAGAAATTTTCAATATCTTCATGCATCCATGCATCCCTGCCAAAGAAATGTAACACCCTAATTTTGCAAAAAATTGGCTTTATTAAAAATTTGCTAGAAACCTTTAATTGCTTAAGGAATATAAGGTTGCTTTATTTTCTTTTTAGGCATTTAAAACTTTTCTATAATAAAGTTTAGGAATCATAGGAAATAACTGTTGCATACATGCTGGTGCATTTCTTTTGTTTGCTGGAATTCAAATTCAAAGTTTGAATTCCATTTGATTTGAATCCCTTTCAATACCTAAACCCCTAATTCCTAAACTATCTACCCTACTCAATCCGGCCCAGCAGCCCAGCCGTTGTAGCTTGCGCTGCGGCCCAACCCGCGCAAGCGACCCTCCCGACCCGGCACCCGGCCGGCCGCCGTCGCCCGGCTCCGCCGCGGCTCGCTTGGCCTTTCGGCCCGTTTGCACCGCCGCCCGCGCGAACCGCCGCCCGGCCCGCCTAGCGTTTCTAGCCCGGCCCGCCCACCGACGCCCGGCCCGCTCCCCCCTCCCGAGCCACGCCCGCGGTCGGCCGACCGCCGGGGCCCGCTCGTCATCCCCTCCGACCGGCCGTGTTTGTGCGGGACTCGGCCATGCGTCGCCGGCCGCCGAGTCCGACCTCGGCACGCGCGCGTCCCCTTGGCCCACACGCCAAGGCCGGGTCCGCAGGCCTTTATAAGGCGCCGCAACCCCGGGACCTCGTCCAATCGTGCCCCAGACGCCAAGCCCCCGTGCGCCGCCGCCACCGAAACCCTAGTTTCTCGCCGGAATCCCCGCCGTCGCCGCTGTCTCATCGTCGTGAAGCCGTCCAGGGTTTGCGCCAGGAGGTGAGCTTCACACAGGTGCCGTTTGTTGTTGAGATCGTGGACCGTAGCACCCTAGCGCTGCCGCCGGAGTTCCGCCGCCGCCGCCGTCCGTCCCATCGAGCTGTGCCTCGTCTTCACCGTCGGGGAGCATTCCTTGTTGCTTGGTTGAGTTTGTGGCGTCGTGCTTTTTCTTTAGGTGAAAACCGCGAGGTAAACTGAGCACTTTAGCTTTATTTGGCTTGCCGCCGGCGACATTGCCGCCCAGCGCCGCCGTAGCCCGCTCACCGCCGGCTCTGCGCCGCCGCCCGCCGCTTGCAGCCGTCTTCGGCCGTTAGATCAAGATCTAACGCGCCGGATCTAAACCACCGCCCCGCAAGCGCCCAACACCGTTGTATCTAGATCCAACGGATCTAGATCGGGTCAAACCCGAGTCAACCAGGTCAACCCCGCCGGCTCTGGTGTTTTTGCGAAACGCCCCGAGTTTTCTCGGTGTTTACGAGATATACCCTCCCCCAGAGACAAAACCTTTACGGTTTAGTCCTTTTTCTTTTATTTTAGCCCTGTTTCTTTTAAAACCTTCACAGTTTAGTCCCTGCACCTTCTGTAGGCCGTAACTTGGTCGTTTTAGCTCCGATTTTAGTGTTCTTTATGTCCACGCGACCGTCTCGAAGCGTAGATTAGTTTTATGCCACTGTTTGGTTCTGTTTGATATGTTTGGTGACTGTTTCTTATTTATTCTTATTGTGTGCTTATATGTGATGATTGTGGACCGTAGAGAGTGAATCATTCGAGGGATTTGAAGATCAAGACGTGCAAGAGTTTGAGTAGCAGAGTTTTGTTGAAGGCAAGTCTTCCTTGATGCATACCCGCTTGTCCTACATAACATGCATTTAAATTCACTGTCTTTACTTTTCTGCTTGCATTAACTTGACGGGAACCTATTAAGGATCATGCCTAGTTTTTTACTACCTTTACCTTGTCACCGGGTTTATTAAATTAATCTTGTGGTAGATATTACTTAGCATGCTCAATCGGGATTGGTATTAATAAAACTTGGTTATCTTTATGTTCTATGTTCCGTTTAAGTTCGTTACTTTACAAGACCACTTTAATATGATTAATCGGAACATGGAGAACCACCCAGGAAAACAAGACAACCACAAGAACTAATGGGCAATGGTCTTGGCTGAATAATTAGGAACTTTAGCTTGGGATGGTCTTACCCGATAATGACAAGGGATCGGTGATACCGTGGGGTATAGACTCGCTCTAGCGGGGGGTTGGGTGAGTTATTCTTTTTATGGTGGGGTATCGACCCGCTAGGGGACTTTATACCTTGCTAAGCGATCCGGATCTTGTGGGTCATAACTTGCTAGGGAACCTTTGTAAGGGCCATGTAGCGTCCCTATGCAACCACACCTCGGTAGTGTGGTATGGTGCCTTGCAAACACCGCATGGTTGGGTTCAAAGTTCTTCGAAGCTTTTACGCCGCTTGTGGTGAAAAAGTGTACAACCTCTCGCGAGTGTTAAACTAATCGATTAGCCGTGCTCACGGTCAAGAGCGGCCTGGACACTCACATGATTAAATTATGGAACTTTAATGTTTACTTGCTGTTTTATTCTTTATTCATGATGCTTATTTATTATTAATTGGGTTGGTATGAACTTACACTCTTTTAGTAATCAGGTTGCTAATAAAACTTGACCCACTAAAATGCTAAACTGCTTGAACCTTAGCCATCCACCATATGGCCTTGCATGTTATGTTGTTCTCTCTTGCTGAGTACGTCATGTGCTCACGCTTGTTTATTCTCTTGCATCTACAATACTCGATTGTCGCTCGAGCGGGAGAACTTTGAAGACATTCCGGGAGATTTCTAGGAGTTCTAGGTGTGCGTAGTCTTCGGTCCGTACCGTGGAGGCATTTTGTCCGCTACGAGAACTCGTTATTTAAGTTTCGATTAAGACTATGGTTTGTAATAGCTCTTTATTTGTGTGGCCCTGATTTTGGTATTCACAATGTCTAAGCGTGTGTGTAACTTGATCCTGGCGCACACGTGATCTATGCATTCGGTTTTGCCTTTAAAACTGGGTGTGACACACAATTTTGTGGAGGAACGCAAAATCATAGTACCTATGAATATTATCAGCCAAACATGATGGCCCGACAGCTAGGATGTGGCCAAGTGCCGCCAAGGTTATTCCTCCACGAATTCCTCAAGCCCAGAGAGGAAATAAAAGAAAACCTGCAAGCCAAAAGGGTCTTTGAATATCAATGCAGTCCAACTATTTATACTTGGCCCTTTGTACCAACATCAATATCTCATCCTTTTTTCATTTCCCCGGTGGCAAGAGCTCCATGATCATATCTTCGGTGAGCCAAGTACACTCTTTTTGTCTTGAGCTAATGCCCGACTTCCACCCAACCTCGGAGGTAATGCACTTATCTTTTTCTTTTGTCAAGCATGCCCTTCCTTACCGATCATGATTTTTACCACTTCTTGCGAATACGGTGCTCGCCCCTCGAGCTAGAACAATTTCTTACAATGCTCGCAGGCCCAATTTCTGCTTTGTGATTTAAATCCACAACTGCGGCTCGGTCGATGTCCGGATATGCTACATCGGACCCAAATCTTATCGGCTCAACTTCGATAAGAGGAAAGCTCCATCTCTGGTTGCTCCTCCAGTCGCCAAGAAGAAAAGAACTTCCAAAAGAGTTCTTATTGAGGTAACTCTTCCTTCTTGAACACAAAACCATTCTTCATTCTAACAAATTTATCTTGTGTAATTTCGGACCGGAATTCAAGCAACCATCAACAACTTCGGAACCTCGCCAATGCCCCATCCGTGGTATAGTCCTTACTATTTTTCTTCCCTTTAAAGACCATTCTTTACATTGGCATTGACCCTCTATTTGTCATTTGCGAAGAAACATTGGTGAATCAACTCGTGGATATTTCTTCTCGTCAACATGCTTCAAATCCAAATTCACCAAGGGTTCAAACATCTTCCTCTCAAGCGTAAACTTCAACTTCACCAAGGATTCAATCATCCCCCTCTCAAGTAGAAGCTTCGGTTTCACCAGGGATGAATCCATCTTCACCTTAGCCGAAGCTTCAAAACTACCGAGAGATCGCACCGGCTTCCCCTCAGCTAGAAGCTTCAGCTTTACCAGGAACTCCTCAAGCTCCTCCTCAGCTGATCTCCCAGGAAATCCCTCTTGAGCCCGAACAAACCCCTTCTCCAATTCAGGAGGCCAGGAATGATGTAAGTATAGGCATTCAACTTTGTTATTTCCCTTCAATAAATCATCCTTAAATCGGCAAACCTTCCTTTTCGGATCGATTGGGCCGGATCACCACCGAGCTTTTCATTCACCGTGGATGATTTGGTCGCCGAAAAAGGTGATGAGGCATCTTCAAGCCAAGCTCTATCGAGAAAAACCAAGCCAAACCGAGAGAAATCTTTTCCCTTCGCAAAGAGACATGCAAGACCAAGTCGGGGACGTTGATGTTCCGGAAGAAATACTTGAATCTATCACTCAAGAACTTCCCGATGACATCAAAACTTCCCCGGAGCCTATCTCTCAACCGGATAACCACTTTGCGGCAGTGAGGAGAGCCCCGAAGAATCCATCCTCTCGACCAATTCGGGAAGAAGTGAGCTAAAACCAAGCGAGTTCGTGAAAGAATCCTGTGCTCAAATACGAGCAACAAGGGGTTTCTGGGCCGAACTGGCTCGCACTTGAGTTGAAGATTGCCGGAAAGCCGCACTAGAAGCCGAATTGAAGAATTTGATAGCTGAAATTGAGGCTGACAGGAAGAAGATAGCCGAACTCCCTGGATTGACTAAAAAAATCCAAAAGGAAACTTCTGCAGCTCTGATTGGATCAAACCAGCTCCAGACAAAGCTTTTCGCCCTGTCCAACACTCAAGAAGCTGATAAAAAACTACTGGAGAGTATCAGCAAAATGATATCAGATGCTTCTAGTGTAATTGCAAAGTATTTGAACATTTGATTGTGCCAAGCAATTTGTAGCTGAATGATTGATTGTCCTTGTAATTTTGTTTACCACAAACTTCACTTTCCATTTTCTGTCTTACCTTGTTTGCAATTTTAGACGATCCATTCGGCAACTCCAGTCAAACAGTACTAGACCCGAACAGCAATCCGACCGCAACTTAACTGAGCTAGTCAACCGAATATGACTCAGCTTGAATTCCAAACGACCCGACGGCGATTCGGTTAAGGAAGTCTCTCCACCTTCCAAATTTCTCGGGATATGCACCACGATCCAGGGCCACGATCTCCTTGCCATCCCCCATAAATAAAACCGTGGGTGCCCCCAGCCTTTCACCAAGCCTTTTGCCTTCAAGCCTTCGCCAACCCAAACTTTCTTTCTCCAGCACTAGCATGCCCAAAACCTAATGGCGGGTAGCAGCTGCAGGCGCCGTGCCAGCAACGAGGCGGAAGGAAGCCGCGCTGGCGCTCATCGGAGGCGGTGATCATCATCTTCTTTCACGATTCTTTCCCGCATTTCTTTTCGTTTCGATGATCCCCTTTGTCTTTTTAGGCTCATCCACCGGAATCCGGCCCCTCGCGCCGGCGCGAATCCGGCCCGCTAGACGACTCCTCGGAGTCGTACAACTACTCCCCCTCGCGCTACCACGAGCGCAACGCCCTCTGTTTCAAGGCGGAGCGCGACGAAACCCGGCGCGAGCTGGAAGATGTTTCCAAGAAAGCCGGCATCGCCGAGCTCGAATGGAAGCATCAGCGCAAGCACCGCCGGAGACCATTGACGATAAATATCTTGATTGACTTTGATCCAATTCAACTTTGAACTAACCGCCATTGCCCCGAATGTTGCAGCCCGCGACGCCGAGCTTAACCGGTCGAAGATGTCGGTGAAGCAACGGCGGCGGACAAGGTGAACGCCCCCGGGGACACACCGGCAGACCGCATTGCCGCGGTGGAAGACCGTGTCGATGAGGTGGCCCTCCACGACGTCCGCCTGGGCACCACCATGGGCCTGGCCGCCATGGCGACACACACCGGCGTCGACTACTCCACGCAGCCGCGCGGCTTCCAGGGCGGCGCACCAGAGGACATCGACGAGATCGAGGTCATCCTGGAGCACCTTGACGGCCACGACGACGCCATTGCTGACACCATCCATCCCCAATCTGTGCTAAACAGGCTTTTTGATTAGTTTGTACTAGGGATGTTTGAATTTTCGGCAATAAATAATGAAATTTTAACTTCTGTGTTTGTATTGTGATGATTCCCTTCTACTTGTGGACGCGAACTTTCATCGTTTTTGAACGAATTCGGGAACTTTATCTTAGCCGAACACGAAAAAAACTCCCGCCCCTTGGCACGAATCCGCGAAAATATTCAATTCGGGAACCATAAACATTGTTCAATGAAAACCCTTCACATTCGGGAAGAAAACCCTTCGCTTGGTATTTCAATAACGCACGCCAACCGCTCATCACTCCCAATGCGCTCTCACGCCTAATAAAATAGCCCCCTTGGTGCCCCGCAAATCCACTCGCATACACTTCCATCACCTCACATCTTCTCCCCCCCCGCTCCGAGAGGAAAAACCCCAAGGCCATGGCGGACAAGGGAAAGCAACCCATCAACGAAGGCGGCGCTCCACCAAAGAAGCGTACCATTCAAGAGTAAGTCTTCTATCAATCCTTTCTTTTGCTTTCGATTGCAATCTCATGGTTTACCCCTCTCTACCTTTTTCTAGCCTTGACTTGCTTCCTGAAGAGATCTTTGGAACCGAAGAGGTTCCCGAGTACATCCTCTCCGATTCCTCCACTGAAGAAGAGAACGCCACGCGGAACGGAGGATCAACCACCAACCGCGCCGCCGTATTCGGCATCTAGAGCACAACTTGCGGGACATCACCGCCCGCTGCAATGCCGAACGCGAACGCCGCATGAGCTTGGAGGCGTTTATAGGGGGTAAGATCTCCATCTTTATTTGAGTTCCACGCTTAAGCTCGCATCTTCACATTTAACAACCGTTCCCTTCTTCGGATGTCTCCGACGAGTGAAGGACCGATACGGCGAACCAGAGAGGGGGGAGTGAATGGGAGCCGATAAAAATTCTTCTCGAAGGAGATCGAAACTCCAACAAGATGAACACGGCTTCCAACACATGTCTCCGACTCACTACCGGGGTTGGTCAAGCCCACGTAGCCACTGGAGTGCCACTGGACCTAGGAACCAACACACCACCTTCCGACCCGAGAAACGCAGCGGAAAAACCAAACCTCGAGTCTACAGACCCACACCGGTCGGGACGGTGAGCAAGACCGGTCGACCGGTCCCCGCAGTGAACCCGAGCAACTTCCACTAAGTGGCTCTACACCGGTCGAGGCCGGTGAGACACACCGGTCGGACCGATGGCACCGAAAGCCCCCAAGACACCAAACAAAGCCAACCGACCACCAAACGGACCCAAACTCGAAACAAGAAGCACCACGGGACAACAACAAACTCACAAAGACGTTCACCCGAGCAAAATCCCACAAGGGCTTGCACCGGTCGGACCGGTCAAGAGCACCGGTCGACCGGTGTGGCTCGGGCGCTCGGGATGAACAACACCCGCGGTCAACTCCCCCAAATCCAAATCTCGATCTCCCGAATCACTCCACGGACTTGAACAAGACTTTGGGGATATCAGGAACACCTCATGAGGAGTCCATAGCCAAGTTTAATCCCACCAAATCTCGTCCAAAAAGGAGGAATCGAAGAAATCCCGCCGAAAGCACTTCCAACCCAAGAACTCAAGAAACCCCAAAATTGAGCACTTTTTCTCACGGATTTGGGAGGGGAATCACAGCCCAAAGAACCACGAAGGGTTCCCACAAATTTCCCCCATCAAATCCCCAAGAGAAAAGCCCCGAAAACACCCCAAAGAAATCACGAAGAGAGGGCTCCGAAAATCACCACCAAGAACAACCGAGAAAAACACATCCAAACCTTGAGGAACCACGCCGAATCATCTATACATGAAACAAAGGTTCGTACAAGGTCTAGCAAGCCGCCCGATCATCCATCCCTCTCTACAAGATCTCTCCGTGAAGCTCTCTTGCTAGTCCTAAGGAAAACCTAGAGAAAATAGGTGGAAAAATAGGAAAACTAATGAGCTAGGGTTCCAAGAGTTGGCTGCCATCCTCTCACCTCTTGGGTTATATGGAGGCAACCGAATGTCTAAAATGCCCTTCTCTAACAACTAGGGATACAAGCCCCTCAAGGGCGGATTTGGAATTCTTGATGTCTTCACCATCGGACGGATGTCCGCGACCGCACCCCGCGTAGCCTCGACGCAAGCCATGCGATCCCGACGCGTGTCCTCCGCTTCGAAGATTCCGGACCGCGTCGTCGCACACCGGCCGACCGTGCTCCTCACCGGTCGGAGCCGGTCCCCACCGGTCGGACCCGGCCGGTCGACCGGTCCGGTGCCGCCGCACCTCCGTCTTCGGTTCTCCGGTCTTGGCTTTGTGGATCAACCAAGGAACCCGGTGGTTTTCTCGGTGAACCACCGAAACCCCGCGAACTCGGTGTAGCCTCCGCCAATCTCCACTCATGACTTGGCTCCCACGTAGTCCCGGCTCGACCTTGGTTTTGATGCTCAACCAAGAAACCGTCCACGACTTCATCTTGTTGTTCATGCCACCATGCGGCCCGCACTTGACCCCCGCCGGCCACCGGTCCCTCGAACAAAGCCTACTTGTCTTCTCCACACCCGGAGGCCTCACCGGCGACGACCTTTCGCGCTTGTTCTTCACCCGCACCAACACGAGTCAAGCCGCAACCCGCACCCGCAATACTTAGCCAAGAATCAGTCCACACAACGTTGTCAATCACTCATCACACAAGGAAGCGACCATCCACCGGTCCTCGAACCACACATGGTCCTCAATCTCCCCCTTGATGAGTGCATTGACAACACCCACACGAAAGTAACAAGAGAGAAAAGAAAAAGAAAAGAAACGAATAAAAAGAAACTCCAACAAGCGATCGAAAGCCAAACAAAGGCAAGAGAGCAAGATCACTTGAAGAAGACAAGTCTCGGACCCCTTAGGCAAGGGCAACGGCTCGACACATCCGAGACAAAGCAAAGCTCAAGCAAAGAGCACAAACCACCGAAACAAAGCTCGAAAACTCACAAAGAGCTCCCCCTGCACACATGCAAGCTCCCCCTGAACCAATGCAACTCCCCCTGGACGAATGCATGCAAAACAGCTGAAAACAGGGCAGCTGCAGCAATTTCAGCTCACACCGGTCAGACCGGTCATCACCACCGGCCGACCGGTGCCTAACATGTGTACGGGACCAGCACTCACACCGGTCAGACCGGTGCTCATCACCGGTCAGACCGGTGTACAACAGAGCCCAGAAATGGCTCGAAACAACTTGAAAACCTTCTAAATGCGTCCAGTAAGCCATTTCAAGCTCAAACTTCTCCCCATTGTTGGCAATGCATGAATCAAGCCAAAAATGCAAAACTTTCAACCTAGAGCTTCTCAAATATACAAAATTCAACAAAGAAGGCTACACACGTCCAAATGAGCAAGTTAGATACTCTACGGCTTCGTATCGATCTCAACTACATGATCACCAAGTTTCACAACCATTGGACGAAGCTAAGATGGATTTTGGCAATTTTGCGAAAAACTTGCCTCTCATGAGCAAAGGCCTAAACATGATCAAAGCATATCAAAATGGCAAAGCCACACAAACTTCATGCTAGGACAGCTATTCTAACCATAAGACCATCACAAACACCCACAAGCACCTCATGTCATGTCAAAGCCACCGAGCCATGTGCCTACTTCTATGTATGAGACTTCTCATTGGTAGGCATCATGCAACGGTTTAGCACCCAAAGCAAATTAAATTCAGCACATATGACATGGGAGCATCTTTTCCAAGCATTTTTTTTCATTTCATTTTCAGATTTGTAAATGGTACATGAAATGTCTTTGCGACAAAAAGGAACTTATGCTCCTCCACAAGATAAATCAAGAGGGCTAAACATTCATGATGGCAAATGGGCCTTTGGCCCCATATGATCAATAAACTAGCTATCCAACCACAAATTAAGCATAGCAAAGCCACAAAAACATGTCAAGAGCATGTAAAGGCATTTACACATGAGAGAGCATACATGTGACATTTTTCAAAAGCATAGCTATCAACCATGGATTATTCATCAAGATCATCAAGAGCTAAGCCAAACTAACCGTAGCATACCAAACAAGCTCACAAAGACATATATCTCATTCCATGGTGAACAATGTATAAGAGAGAAGCTTTTCCTAACCAATGCATATGATACAAAATGCATGCAATCTAAGATACAAGGATGCCTATACATCATGTTACATATGCCATGCCTAATGCAAGAAATGCACAAAGGAAAGCTATACATAAGCTACAAACCGGCTCCTCAAGGGGAGGCAAAACGGGCTCGACACCACCGGCAAAAGAGAGCTCCCACACACCCAACTCAAGAAATCAAACACACACCAAGTTCCCCCCGCAAACGAGTGAAAGTTGCTTGATCTAGGGGTTTGGTGAAAATATCGGCTAGTTGGTCATGTGTGGGTACATGGATCAACGCTATCTTTCCTTTCTCAACGTTGTCTCTCAGGAAATGATACCTCACTTCTATGTGCTTGGTTTTGGAATGGAGCACTGGGTTCTTTGCAACGCTTATGGCACTGGTGCTATCACATTGAAGTGGGACATGGGTATACTCCTCACCAAAGTCACTCATGGTGTAGGTGATCCAAAGGAGCCGAGAGCAACAACTAGCGGCGGCAACATACTCGGCTTCGGCCGTGGATTGAGCAACACTCGACCGCTTACGGGAAGACCAAGACACCAACGAAGAACCCAAAAACCGGCAAGTCCCGAAGTGGACTTCCTATCCAACCGACACCCGGCAAAATACGCGTCCGAAAAACCATGAAGCGCCAAAGAAGAGGACGCGGAGTACCAAAGGCCGAAGTCGGGAGTGTGATGCAAGTACCGAAAATTCTCTTCACCGCTTGCCGATGCGAAGTCCTCGGAGACGCTTGAAAACGAGCGCACGTACACACCGAGAACCGTATGTCCGGCCTCGTCGCCGTCAAGTAGAGGAGTGACCCGATCATGCTCCGGTACTCCTTCTGGTCCACGTGTTCACCTTCCTCGTCCGCATCAAGAGCCGTAGTCGTACTCATCGGTGTCGTCATAGCCTTGGAGTCCTCCATCTTGAACTTCCTCACAATGTCCTTGGTGTACTTAGCCTGGTGCACAAATGTTCCTTCCTTTGATTGCTTGATTTGTAGCCCGAGGAAGAACTGCAACTCACCCATCATGCTCATCTCAAACTCCCTGCTCATATCATCTCGCAAACCTCGCAACAAGAGAGTTAGACGAGCCACCAAAGACAATATCATCCACGTACACCCGCACAATCGGGATATCTCTCGCCCCCGCCTCGGCAAAAACAAGGTCCGATCGACCTTCCCCATCTCAAAACCTCTCTCAAACAAGAACCCCCTCAACCTCGCCATACCAAGCCCTAGGCGCCCGCTTCCAACCCATACGGCGCCTTCCTCAACTTGTACACACGGTGGGGGTACTTCTCACTCTCAAACCCCGGAGGTCGCCTCACATACACTTCTTCCTCCAACACTCCATTTAGAAAAGCACTCTTCACATCCATTTGGTGCAACTTGAACCCTTTAGCCACGAGAAAAGGCTAGAAGGATCCTAATCGCCTCCAAACGGGCTACGGGAGCAAAGGTCTCCTCGTAGTCGATCCCCTCCTTCCGACCGAACCCCCGGGCAACAAGTCTCGACTTGTTCCTCACAACCTCACCCTTCTCTCCCTCTTTGTTTTTCCACACCCACTTGGTACCAATCGGCTTACACCCCGGGGGAGGGTCAACCAACTCCCACACCGATTCCTCTCAAAGTTCTCCAACTCCTCATGCATCGAGTTAACCCAATTATGATCGGATAGTGTGTGTCCAATGTCTTTGGGCTCGAAAGAAGCAACAAATGCAACATGAGCAAAATGGTAATTGTTTCGAACCCTCGACCGTGTAGTGCGTTCATTCATGTCGCCGATGATCCTCGAAGCCGGGTGATCCACTTGAACTCGCCGGGGAGGTTCTCGCCTCGAAGCTACCTCCCCCTCGACATCGCCTTCTCCTCGTTCTTGATTTGTCGTTGTAGGTGTAGCAGAGGGTCCATCCATCATCGTAGTCGAAGTAGTGGGTACATGTTCGCCGGGGGCACCGCACCACCATCCTCATCCTCACCATGTTCATGCTCCTCCTCCCCGAAAGATCTCCTCGCCAAGCTCATCATCACCGCACACTCAAAGACAAGTTGACTACGTGGCTCGTCTCGTCGAAGGTTACCTCGCAAGTCTCCACGATTTGGTTAGTTTCAAGATTGAGCACACGATATGCTCTAGAATGAGATGCATAACCAAAGAAAATGCCATCGACAGACCTAGCCTCAAACTTATCCAACTTCCTCGCCTTTCTTCGAATGAAACACTTGCAACCCAAGACATGGAAGTGACTCACCTTGGGTGTGCGGCCATGCATCAACTCATAGCATGTCTTCTTCTTGTGCACTCGAGGTATATCCCGTTCGACACGTAGCATGCGGTATTCACCGCCTCGCCCAATACCTCCTCGGAGTCCTATGCTCATCAAGCATCGTCGGAGCCATCTCGCACAAGGTCCTGTTCTTACTTTCCACAACACCATTCTGGGGAGGCGTATACGGACTCGAAAACTGGTGCTCAAGACCCAAGTCATGGCAAAAGGTTTCAAAACGAGAGTTCCTGAATTTCGAGCCATTATCACCGCGGATAGCTCGTATGGCATCTCCGTGCCTCTCGTTCCTCAACCTCAAGACTAGATCTCGAACAAAACCAAACGTCTCCCCCCTTATCCTCCGTAAAGAACACCCACGCATACCGAGAATAGTCGTCCACCACAACAAGGACATACCACTTCCCACCCACGGATCGCACACGAGCCGGGCCAACAAGGTCCATATGGAGCAGCTCGCATGGACGCTCGGTCATCACATCGGTGAGAGGCGGGTGAGAAGAGGCCACCATCTTGGCATGCCTACACGGAGCACAAACCAACTCTTTCTCAAGCCTCAACCGTGGCAATCCTCGGACCAAATTGAGTTTACTCAAGCGTGACAAAAGGTCAAAGCTCAAGTGACCCAACTTCCTATGCCACTTCCACAACTCACTCGAAGAACCGCCCAAGAAACAACGCTCCACACCCGAAGACCGAGAAAAATCAGCACGAAACACCCGACCCTCGGGAACGACCATACAAACAAGGTCCCCTCGAGAGTCCATAATCCGAGAACCACCCGGCCGAAACAACACCTCAAAGCCCTCATCCAACAACCGGGACACGAAAGCAAATTGTACCCCGCCGATTGAACAAGATCAACACGCCTCGCAGTGATCTTGTCACTCACTTTTATCTCACCTTCGAAAGCACACGCCCACGCCCATTGTCCCCAAAGGTGATGTACCTCTTCGTCACCACCGGACGAGACTTGAGAACCACCCCCTGTCTCCGGTCATATGCCTCGAGCAACCGGAGTCAATCAACCAAATGTTCTTCAAGTCTCCCACCCGAAAATCAAAAATAGGCATGTGAGCGAACAAACGACTCAAAGATCGGGGTTAGTACCAAAGGAGGAAAACCAAAGGCCGAGCCATTTGCTCGAAAGTGGGGTTAGCACCAACCAAAGTATCTCTCCTACCAAAACCGCCTCCACGAACACCACCACGGTAACCACCCCCGAGGGAACCACCCCTCTCTCGCCCGGAGGAGGACCAAAACCACGCAAGAAAGCCCGTGGAACATCCTTCCTCTCCAACTCAATGCCACGACTCCTCCAATCCCCGTATTGAGCACGAGAAGGAGAACGCCTAGCAACCGACCACCCGCACCCTTTCCACCCCAACCACCGAACCACGACCACCGTAAACAACCCTCGCACCCGTACGAGCTCGAAACCCGAACATCCGTCCGTCTGTGCCCGCACCGGTCCGACCGGTGCCCCACACCGTCCGACCGGTGTGGCTCGGGGCAAAGCAGCACCACCGCAGCCTTCTTCTCTCCCCAAGCCCGAACCGTCCTCACAATCGCCTTGCCCCCGGGCATCCGCATACGAGGCTCAAGTACACCATCGGAAGGGTGGTACTTGTCCTTGTTAGCCCACTCCTTCTCCATTCTCTCCTCTCGCTTCCTCTTGAAGCAAAACTCCTCCTTATGGCCATCTCTCCCACAATAGCCACAATGGAACCTCACAAGCTTAGGTTTTGGCTTGGGATGTGGTCGCTCACTTGGTTTCTCTCCACTCAAACCCTTCACCGGTTTCTCACCACTTGCCTTCTCACTCTCCTTCCCAAAGAACACTTTCCCCGAAGTGCTCACAAACTTGATAGGCTTTTGTAGGTCATTTGTGGGTGTAGGAAACACGGGTGGAGCTGGAGTTGTGTCTAGTCGGTTCCTTAGATGGTTAGGTTTTGGTGGGAAATCATTTTTGTGGTGGGTTTTTGGTGGCTCCGGATATTTTCTCTACTTCCTTCACCAACCTTGTTTGCTCCAAGCCCCTCACCATCTTGCCTCTTAAAGGCCTCGATCATCATCCTCAACTGAGGCTCATGACCGGACAACCAACCCATCAACTTCCTCAAATCATCATTCTCATCCCGCAAACGATCAACATAATGTGCAAGCTCCAAATTTTTCAATGCATGCATTTCACGGGTAGAGCAAGATGTAGGCATGGGTTCCTTCAATTTAGCCTCGAGCGAACTAGTGTAAGCATGCATCTCATCAATCTTAGCATGCAAAACGGGGCAAGAAGTGCAAGCACCTAGCAAAGCGAGATCTAGACTTAAGCTCGCCCACTTCAACCCTAAGCACATCTAGTTCCTCACACTTGGAGGCATGCTTCTCCTTAAACAAAGCAAGATCAGCAAGGAAAATGGAGCAATCAAGACAATCATTCTCATCGAAACAACGGGGCTAGCCTTAAGCGAATCAATCTCAAGCTTGCTATCAAGCACCCGTGTCTCTAGCTCGCCCACTCTAGTCCTAGCATCCTCGAGTGAAGCCCTAAGCTCTTTCCTCATTTTCTTGGCCTCTCTAAGCATGTCATCACGGTTATCAAGCAAAGAGCCAAGCCTCTCATTCTCCCGGCGCAAGAAGGGAAGCTCATCACGCACCTCGTCGTCGGACTCGCAGTCCGAGTCGCTCCGTGTGCTCTTCTTGCCGCCGGAGCTCAACGCCATGGTGCGGAGCCGTCTCTTGCGAGCGGCTCCCCCCCGCTCGGTGTTCTTGGACGACTTCTTGTTCTTGCGGCGATCTCCCTCGTCGTCGCCGCCGCTCGAGCTCGAGGTGGAGTACGCGGAACCGGAGTCGACGTCGCTCGCTCCAACCATCGCTCGGGCCTTGCCTCGGCCCTCCTTCTTCCTCGATCGTCGCTCGTCCTTGTACTTGTTCTTGTGCTTGCTCTTGTGGTCGCGCCTCGAACGGTACTTGTCATCGTTCTTCCTCGGCTTGTGCTTGTAGTCGTCCTTGTTCTCGGCCTTCTCGGGCGGTCGGCGACGAAGTGTCCCGCTTGCCGCACCGGAAGCAAGTCCTCGTGTTCCTCCTCATGTTCACGCGGTTCTCGTGCGGCCTCTCGAACCGCCTCGTCACCGGCGCCGGCTCGTCCTCTCCAAGGTCATCAAACTCCTCATCCGGCATAGACATCAAAGAGGAAAACGAGAACATCCTGGTGGATGGGTTAGAGTTAGTCTTTCCTTTGGAACCACCAACGAGGGCAAGACTATGGGAATCGGTCGGTCCCTCGAGCTTGGCGGTCATGCCCCTATCCACCTCGACCGACTTGAGCTTCGAGAACGACTCGTTCACCGTCAGAGTATCATACCTCTCCGACTCGACTATGGCCTCGAACTTTCCGCCCCATATCGTACGATCCAAAGAGTGTAAGAGCTTGACCGCTCTATCATGATCATCGTACGGGAGCACGTCCACATTGGCCCTCATGTTGTTCACCACCACCGTGAACCTCTGAAACAAGGCATCGATGGACTCACCGGGGAGATGAGTGAAGTTCTCGTACTCTCTCCGGTAGGTCGCATACAACCGTGCCTGAACCTGGGTGTTCCCAACATGAGCCTCCTTCAACACCGCCCAAATCCTACAAGCCAAGTGCTCGGTGTGCACCCGATCGAACTCAGGCTGACACAAAGCACGAAACAAGTAGTCGACCGCCTTATTGTTGGCGTCGAATCTGTCCCTCGACCCTGGAGCAAGGAAATCCATCGGCCGGGACATAGCCCGTGTCCACCGTGACATCCCAAAGCACCGACCCTTTCCGCGGAGGAACGCACCCATCCGCTTGCTCCACATCCGGTAGTTCTTGCCATCGAAGTGTGGAGGACCCGAACCCCGTTCCTCGGTACGCCATCCTTGGATCTTAGACTCGGTTAGAGTCAACAAAGACCCGAACCGGCTCGATACCACTTGAAGGACCGATACGGCGAACCGTAGAGGGGGGGGGAGTGAATGGGAGCCGATAAAAATTCTTCTCGAAGGAGATCGAAACTCCAACAAGATGAACACGGCTTCCAACACATGTCTCCGACTCACTACCGGGGTTGGTCAAGCCCACGTAGCCACCGGAGTGCCATTGGACCTAGGAACCAACACACCACCTTCCGACCCGAGAAACGCGGCGGAAAAACCAAACCTCGAGTCTACGGACCCACACCGGTCGACCGGTCCCCGCAGTGAACCCGAGCAACTTCCACTAAGTGGCTCTACACCGGTCGGACCGGTGAGACACACCGGTCGGACCGATGGCGGACCGAAAGCCCCCAAGACACCAAACAAGCCAACCGACCACCAAACGGACCCAAACTCGAAACAAGAAGCACCACGGGGCAACAACGAACTCACAAAGACGTTCACCCGAGCAAAATCCCACAAGGGCTTGCACCGGTCGACCGGTCAAGAGCACCGGTCGACCGGTGTGGCTCGGGCGACTCGGGATGAACAAGCACCCGCGGGTCAACTCCCCCAAATCCAAATCTCGATCTCCCGAATCACTCCACGGACTTGAACAAGACTTTAGGGATATCAGGAACACCTCATGAGGAGTCCATAGCCAAGTTTAATCCCACCAAATCTCGTCCAAAAAGGAGGAATCGAAGAAATCCCGCCGAAAGCACTTCCAACCCAAGAACTCAAGAAACCCCAAAATCGAGCACTTTTTCTCACGGATTTGGGAGGGGAATCACAGCCCAAAGAACCACGAAGGGTTCCCACAAATTTCCCCCATCAAATCCCCAAGAGAAAAGCCCCGAAAACACCCCAAAGAAATCACGAAGAGAGGGCTCCGAAAATCACCACCAAGAACAACCGGGAAAAACACATCCAAACCTTGAGGAACCACGCCGAATCATCTATACATGAAACAAAGGTTCGTACAAGGTCTAGCAAGCCGCCCGATCATCCATCCCTCTCTACAAGATCTCTCCGTGAAGCTCTCTTGCTAGTCCTAAGGAAAACCTAGAGAAAATAGGTGGAAAAATAGGAAAACTAATGAGCTAGGGTTCCAAGAGTTGGCTGCCATCCTCTCACCTCTTGGGTTATATGGAGGCAACCGAATGTCTAAAATGCCCTTCTCTAACAACTAGGGATACAAGCCCCTCAAGGGCGGATTTGGAATTCTTGATGTCTTCACCATTGGACGGATGTCCGCGACCGCACCCCGCGTAGCCTCGACGCAAGCCATGCGATCCCGACGTGTGTCCTCCGCTTCGAAGATTCCGGACCGCGTCGTCGCACACCGGTCGAGCCGGTGCTCCTCACCGGCCGACCGGTCCCCACCGGTCAGACCGGTCCGGTGCCGCCGCACCTCCGTCTTCGGTTCTCTGGTCTTGGCTTTGTGGATCAACCAAGGAACCCAGTGGTTTTCTGGTGAACCACCGGAAACCCCGCGAACTCGGTGTAGCCTCCGCCAATCTCCACTCATGACTTGGCTCCCACGTAGTCCCGGCTCGACCTTGGTTTTGATGCTCAACCAAGAAACCGTCCACGACTTCATCTTGCTCGTTCATGCCACCATGCGGCCCGCACTTGACCACGGCGGCCACCGGTCCCTCGAACAAAGCCTACTTGTCTTCTCCACACCCGGAGGCCTCACCGGCGACGACCTTTCGCGCTTGTTCTTCACCTCGCACCAACACGAGTCAAGCCGCAACCCGCACTCGCAATACTCGGCCAAGAATCGGTCCACACAACGTTGTCAATCACTCATCACACAAGGAAGCGACCATCCACCGGTCCTCGAACCACACATGGTCCTCGACAGATACGGCAACTTGAAGGCTTCCCTGGGAGCAGCCTAATGGAAGCCGCAAGTCACGGCAACCCCCGAAGCTTCCGGGTTGTCGTTACGGTGGTCCTGAAACGATTGAAGAGGGAAGAGCCGGAGAGGAAAAACAAGGAATCAAAGGAATGAAGCATACTTTCGCTTTTTCCTCCGGGCCTTCGCTTCCCACCCTCTTGTAATCTTAAGTAGCTGGGTTGTCAAATAAAAGCCTGCAAGAAACATTTGTAATGTGGAGTATTTTTGTGCTAAGGGCAATACATTCCAGTATTGGCCATCTCCTTTGTTAGGATTTTTTGTTCTAAAGGCAGCTCCTCTCCCGAACGCCGGCTGTTTCTGTGTTTCAGATGCCTGTAATCCTGGTGCTTGTAATCAACGATCAACTTCATTACTAGGATAATATTTCTTCAAATATCTTCCATTTATAGCAGCAGTAAACTCCTCTCCTAGTAGAGGTTTCAATATGTAAGCATTACCAGGTGTACATCCGTTGACGGTTAATAGTTGTATCGAATTTCGTTTATGACCCGCAAGTGGACAAGTCTCCCGTCGTAGTCAAGGGACCCTTCTTCCCTCGAGTGGTGAACCCAAGGTATCGAATCCGTGGAACAAATGTGTGACGCAAAAGTTGATCTAGTAAAGCCAAGTAACTTCAATCTTCGATAAAAGAGAAAACCCTAATGCATCTAGATAAGAACACGAGACAAAGATAAATCTAATCTACTAAAGACCGGAGATAGCAAAGTAAGATTGGGTAGATAAACCGATCTAGAGAGATCGGGTTAAGCCTTTTGTTGAAGTTCCAAGCAAAAGAAGAAGTAGCAAATCGAATCTTATTAGAAGCCTCTTTAAATCGTGGTTTCCCGTCCAAATCCGAAAACATCCGCTCGAACCCATCCCTACTCATGCGGGGAGTCTAGGGCGAGTCAAAAGACAAGTCGAGATTCTTTCGGAAGATCCGGCGTGTACCTCTAGCCACCGCGGCTACAAGAACACCCTATGTAATCTATCTCGAGAATAGAATTGGAATAAGCAAAGCCAATCGAAAAACGAAATCTTCGAGGAAACACTTGATCGCTAGGAAAAGATTCAACTTGATAATTCAACTAAAACAATGATACATACACAAGATCACCACCGGGATCCTTCCTTGATCTTGCTTCTAGCTCCGGGAACTCCGATGTGGTCTTCCGTGCAAGGTTCCCACGTCGGCTAGGGAAACCCTAGTCAACTAGCTCGACCCTCTCCTCTCCGAGATGGTGTCCCTCTCTTCTTTGCTCCTCGGCGGCCGATGACGAATTGTATCATGCATGGCTCTCAGTCGGGGGGCTATAAATAGCCTGAATGGCGGCTAGGGCAAAGGGGAGCCTCCCGGGGCCCGGACAGGCCGGGCCGACCGGCCTAAGCCGGCCGGCGGCCGGGCCCATCCGGGCCCGCCCCGAGGCCTCCTTTGCTCTACATCGGTTCCCTTGCTTCCCGGATGTTTCCCCCTTCGCATGTAGGTCCATGTCATCGTTTCTCTCCGAATTGGGCATAACTCCTTGTCTTGCAAGATTCAAGCACTTTTCTGGTCAGGTCCTCGGAGTTTGTCATCTTCTCGGATCAAGTCCCTGGCTTCTTGGAGTTAAGTTTGCTTCATTGCATGACTTGTACGGGGCTTCAAGGTCTTGTCATAAGGTGCTTGATGAACTCATCCCGAAAGTCTTGCTTTCAACGCTAAAACCCTGCATAAACACTAAACTCCAAAACCGACATGCACACGTGAACTTGTTATACCACGGGGGTTAGTACCAATGGATAAGGTATAAAACTTATGCCAACACCGAAGGTAAACTCGTGGCTAGGTTGACGGATTTTCACCGTCAACAACATCTTACTACCGAAAAGGACCTTCCCAATTCGGGGGACCATTTGTTGAACGCACCGTACTTAGTCCCGATCGGCGGTAACGCTTTCCAAACCAAATCTCCTTCGCAAATTGGTTGACCTTTACTTTTTTGTTGTAATATTTAGCAACTCGCATCTTGTTCTTTTCAATATTTTCCAGGTCCTTAAGTTGAATCATATGCAAATCCTCTAACTTATCCATCATTAAGCCACTGTAATCTTTGGAACTTAAATCCTTTTGCAAAACCACTCTCCTCGAATCTGATTGTATTTCCCAGGGCAAAACAGCATGATGCCCATAAACCAACTCATAAGGAGATGTTTTTGTAGCTCCATGAGGAGCCATTCGGTAAGCCCACAAAGCCTCATTGAGTACCGAATGCCACCTCTTAGGCTTCTGATCAATTTTCTTTTGTATAATCTTGATCATGATCTTGTTAGAAGCCTCTGCTTGACCATTAGCTTGGGCATAATAAGGATAAGAATTCAATAATTTGATTCCCATGCTTTCAGCAAACTCTCTGAACTCTGAAGATACAAATTGCGCTCCTTGATCAGTTGTAATTGTCAGAGGAATCCCAAATCTGTAAATGATGTGTTCTTTAACAAACTCAACCATGTTTTCTGATGTTACTTTCTTCAATGGAATTGCCTCAACCCATTTGGTGAAATAATCTGTTGCCAAAAGCACAAATTTATGCCCCTTGCTAGATGGAGGATTTATTTGGCTAATCAAATCTATACCCCATCCTCTGAATGGCCATGGCTTAATAATAGGATTCAGAGCTGATGCTGGGACTCTTTGGATATTTCCAAACTTCTGACAATCTTGACAACCTTTGTAATACTCAAAACAATCTTCCAGCATCGTCGGCCAAAAACATCCAGTGTGCCTGATAACCCATTTCATTCGATAAGCCGATTGATGCACTCCACACAACCCATCGTGTACTTCACTCATCATTTTCTTTGCTTCTTCTTGACCCAAGCAATGCAGCAACACCCCATATAATGATTTGTAAAACAAACGCCCATCAAGAAGAACAAATTTTATAGCTTTATACCTGAGTTTCCAAGAAACCTTTCGGGATGGATTTTCCAGATAATCAACAATCTCTTTTCTCCAATCATCCTCTGCTAGATCACTCCCAAAAGCACACACCTCCGTGGCAAACACCTCATGGTTTTCTCTATAACCCGAAGCACTTTGAGCCAACCTGTTTGCCTCTTCATTTTGTTCTCTAGGAATATGTTGTTGAATTACTAATTGAAAACTTTTCAAGATTTCCTTGCACTCTTCGTAGTAATTCCTCAGGACATCACTTCTACATTCATATTGGCCACTCAATTGTTTTATAACTAGCTCTGAATCTCCATAAATTTCAACTGAAATAGCCTCTGCTTCTCTTAAATATTGAAGCCCTCTAAGCAGTGCCTCATATTCAGCTTGATTATTGGTGGCAGTAGGTTGAATAGGAATAGCAAACTCAAACATCTCACCCCTGGGTGAAATTAATAAAATTCCTACTCCACCACCTTTGCCACATGAAGATCCATCAAAGAATAAAGCCCAAGGAGTAACTTCAAGCAAATCAATTGATGGATCACGATGTTCAGTAATGAAATCAGCAATAATCTGACCTTTAATAGCTTTTTCCGATTCAAACTTCAGCTCAAACTCAGATAAAGCCAAAATCCATTTGCCAATCCTTCCATTCAAAATTGGCATAGATAACATGTGTTTAATTACATCAAACTTTGAATATACAACGCATTCGGCATTCAACAAGTAGTGCCGAAACTTTGTACACGAGTAATAAACACACAGGCAAAGCTTCTCTGCTTCCGAATACCTTGTCTCAGGATCAAGCAATTTTCGGCTAAGGTACGCGACTATCCGTTCCTTTCCTTCAAATTCTTGTATAAGGGCCGATCCAATAGTTTGGGTATCGGCCGCCGTGTACAACTTGAAAGGCTTGTTCAACTGTGGAGGCACCAACACTGGTGGTTCCTTCATGTCTCGCTTGATTTTGATTTCATCGAAAGCCTTTTGTTGTTCGTCACCCCATACAAACTTCTGATCTTTCTTGATCTTCAACAGCGGAGAGAAAGGCAAAACCTTTTGTGACAAATTTGAAATCAATCTCCTCACAAAATTGATTTTTGCCAAGCAGTGATTGCAACTCCTTGAGATTGGTTGGAGGAACAACTTCATCGACAGCTTTCATGCTTTTCTTGCCAACTTCTATTCCTCCTTCATGTACCAGAAATCCCAAGAATTCCCCAGCTGAAACTCCAAAGGCACACTTGTTTGGGTTCATCTTTAGCCATGCTTTCGGGTGCACTCTAGAGTTTTCCTCACATCATCCAAGTGTGAGTCATGATTCAAAGATTTGATGACGACATCATCAATGTAAATCTCAACAACTTTGCCGATCAACTCATGAAAAATATAATTCATGGCTCTTTGATAAGTTGCACCGGCATTTTTAACCCAAATGTCATGACAATCCACTCAAAAAGGCCTATATGTCCAGGACATCGAAGGCTATCTTCGATATATCTTCTATAGCCATAAAAATTTGATTGTACCCTACGTTGCCATCCATGAAACTAATAACTTTATGTCCGGCGGTGAAAGCATCAACCAACAAATCAGCAAAGGGCATTGGATATCCATCCATGGGAGTAGCTCGTTTAAGTCTCTAAAGTCTATGCAAACCCTCATCTTTCCATTTTTCTTGTAAACGGGGACGATGTTAGAGACCACTCCGCATATCCGCATGACCGAATGAAATTTGCATCGATCAATCACTCAACCTCTCTTTTCACGTCGGCCAATACTTCATCCTTGTAGATTTTTCGGGGAGGTTTGAAGGACCGAAACGGCGAACCAGAGAGGGGGAGTGAATGGGAGCCAATAAAAATTCTATTCAAGAATTCGGCCTATGAACCCAAATTCACTCGTGCACCTCCGCAAGCTTCTCTTGCCAAGTTCACGTAGACACTGGAGTGCTACTGAACCTAGGAGCAAGATCCAACCAACAGACCTCAACACACACGCGGCGGAAACACACAAGACTCGGCCGTCGGCAACCAAAACCGGTCAGGCCGGTTTCTGAAACCGGTCGGACCGCTTCGTTGGACCTAGCCTCACGCGGGGACAAGTAGGCTTCATTCAAGGGACCCGATGGCTAGCGGGGTCAAGTGCGGGCCGCATGGTGGCAAGAACAGCAAGATGAAGTCGGTGCATGGTTTCTTGGTTGAGCCACAAAACCCAGGTCGAGCCGGGACTTCATGGGAGACAAGTCATGAGTGGTGGTTGGCGGAGGCTACATCAAGTTCGCGGGGTTTGCGGTGGTTCACCAGAAAATCACGGGTTACTCGGGCCGAGCCACAAAGCCGAGGCCGAAGACCGGGTGTAGTTGTCCGGCCAAAACCGGCCCCCGACCGGTTTGGAGAACCGGTCCGCCGGTTTGGGGTCGCGAGGGCGCCGGAAGCTTCGAGGCGGAGGACACGCGTCGGGAACTCAAGGCTTGCGTCGAGGCTACGCGAAGTGCGGTCGCCGGGCATCCGTCCGATGGTGCTACGAAGACAAATTCCCAAAGTGCCCTTGGTGGGCGTGTATCTTAGTTTAGGCTTTAGGGGCATTTTAGTCTTTCGGCTGGCCTCCATATAACCCAAGGGGTGAGACGATGGCAGCCAACTCTTGCAACCCTAGCTCATTTGTTTTCCCATTTTCTTTCCTATTTTCCTTAGGTTTTCCATAGGACTAGCTTGAGAGCTTCATGGAGAGATCTTGTTGAGAGGGATGGATGATCGAGCGGCTTGCTAGACCTTGTATGAACCTTTGTTTCATGTATAGATGATTCGGCGTGGTTCCACAAGGTTTGGATGTGTTTTCCCCAGTTGTTCTTGGTGGTGATTTTCGGAGCCTTCTCTTGGTGATCTTTTTGGGTTGTTTTTGGGACCTTTTTCTTGGGGATTTGATGGGGGAAATTTGTGGGAACCCTTCGTGGTTCTTTGGGCCGTGATTCCCCTCCCAAATCCGTGAGTAAAGGTGCTCGATTTTGGGGTTTCTTGAGTTCTTGGGTTGGAAGTGCTCTTGGCGGGATTTCCTTGATTCCTCCTCTTTGGACGAGTTTTGGTGGGATTAAACTTGGCTATGGATTCCTCATGAGGTGTTCCTAATATCCCCAAAGTCTTGTTCAAGTCCGTGGAACGATTCGGGAGATCGAGGTTTGGTTTTGGGGGAGTTGACCCGCGGGCCGTGTTCTTCCCGATCGTCCGGGCAAAACCGGCCCGACCGGTTTCCCAAACCGGTCCGACCGGTTTCGCCCGTGGGGGCCGTCGAGAAGGGCTTTTGAGCAAGGAAGTCCCTGTTGCTCCATGGCTTCGTTTGTTCGGATGTGGAAAGGCTCTTGAGGTGTTTTGGGTCTCTCGGGGAGTTTCTGGACAAAATCGGTCCGACCGGTTTGCCAAACCGCTCGACCGGCTTCCCCCCGCTCGCGTGAGGCTAAGTCCAACGAAGCGGTACGGCGGTTTCGGAAACCGGCTTGACCGGTTTGGGTTTCCGACGGCCGAGTCTTGTGTGTTTCCGTTGCGTGTGTGTTGAGGTCGTTGGTTGGATCTTGCTCCTAGGTTCGGTAGCACTCTAGTGGCTATGTGAACTTGGCAAGAGAAGCTTGTGGAGGTGCACGAGTGAAATTGGGTTCATAGGCCGAATTCTTGAATAGAATTTTTATCGGCTCCCATTCACTCCCCCCCCCCCCCTCTCGGTTTGCCGTTTCGGTCCTTCAAGTGGTATCGAGCCGGTTCGGGTCTTTGTTGACTCTAACCGTCTAAGATCCAAGGATGGCGTACCAGGAACGGGGTTTGGGTCCTCCACACTTCGATGGAAAGAACTACCGGATGTGGAGTAAGCGGATGGGTGCGTTCCTCCGCGGAAAGGGTCGGATCCTTTGGGATGTCACGGTGGATACGAGCTATATCCGGCCGATGGACTTCCTCGCTCTAGGATCGAGGGACGGATTCGACGCCAACAATAAGGCGGTCGACTACTTGTTTCGTGCTTTGTGTCGACCGAGTTCGATCGGGTGCACACCGAGCACTTGGCTTGTAGAATTTGGTCGGTCTTGAAGGAGGCTCATGTTGGGAATGCCCGTGTTCGGGCACGGATGTATGCGACCTACGGAGAGAGTACGAGAACTTCACTCATCTCCCCGGTGAGTCCATCGATGCCTTGTTTCGGAGGTTCACGGTGGTTGTGAACAACATGAGGGCCAATGTAGACGTGCTCCCGTACGATTATCATGATAGAGCAGTCAAGCTCTTACACTCTTTGGATCGTATGATTTGGGGCGGAAAGTTCGAGGCCATTGTGGAGTCAGAGAAGTATGACACTCTGACGGTGAACGAGCTGTTCTCGAAGCTCAAGTCGGCTGCGGTGGATAGGGGCATGACTGCCAAGCTCGAGGGTCTGACTGACTCCCATAGTCTCGCCCTCGTTGGTGGTTCCAAAAGAAAGGCTAACTCTAACCCATCCACCAGGATGTTCTTTTTCTCATCTTTGATGTCTATGCCAGATGAGGAATTCGACGTGCTTGGAGAGGACGAGCTGGCGCTTCTGACGAGGCGGTTCGAGAGGCTGCACGAGAACCGAGTGAACAAGAGGAGGAACACGAGGACATGCTTCCGGTGCGGCAAGCCGGGACACTTCGTTGCCGACCGCCCGGGAGAAGGCCGAGAACAAGGACAGCTACAAGCACAAGCCGAGGATGGACGGCAAGTACCGTTCAAGGCGCGATCACAAGAGCAAGCACAAGAACAAGTACAAGGACGAGCGACGATCGAGGAAGAAGGAGAGCCGAGGAAAGGCCCGAGCGATGGTTGGAGCGAGCGACGTCGACTCCAGTTCCGTGTACTCCACCTCGAGCTCGAGCAAGTAGTGAAGACGAAGGTGATCGTCGCAAGAACAAGAAGTCGTCCAAGAACCCGAGCGGGCCGAGGCCGCTTCGCGAGAGTTGGCTTCGCACCATGGCGCCGAGCTCCGGCGGCAAGAAGAGCACACAGAGCGACTCGGACTCCGATTCCGACGACGAGGTGCGTGATGAACTTCCCTTCTTGCGCCAGGAGAATGAGAGGCTTGGCTCTTTGCTTGATAACCGTGATGACATGCTTAGAGAGGCCAAGAAAATGAGAAAAGAGCTTAGGGCTTCACTCGAGGATGCTAGGACTAGAGTGGCTGAGCTAGAGACACAGGTGCTTGATAGCAAGCTTGAGATTGATTCCCTTAAGGCTAGCCCTGTTGTTTCGGATGAGGTTGATTATGCTGATTGCTCCATATTTCTTCCGATCTTGCTTTGTTCAAGGAGAAGCATGCCTCCAAATGTGAAGAACTAGATGTGCTTAGGGTTGAAGTGGCCGAGCTTAAGTCTAGATCCGCTTTGCTAGGTGCTTGCACTTCTTGCCCCGTTTTGCATGCTAAGATCGATGAGATGCATGCCTACACTAGTTCTCTTGAGGCTAAATTGAAGGAACCCATGCCTACATCATGCTCTACCTATGAAATGCATGCTTTGAAAAATTTGGAACTTGCACATTATGTTGACCGTTTGCGGGATGAGAATGATGACTTGAGAAAGCCGATGGGTTGGTTGTCCGGTCATGAGGCTCGGTTGAGGATGATGATCGAGGCATTTAAGAGGCAAGATGGTGAGGGACTTGGGGCAAACAAGGTTGGTGAGGGAAGTGGAGAGAATATCCCGACCACCAAAAACCTACCACAAAAATGACTTCCCTCCAAAACCCAACCATCTTAGGAACAGACTAGACACAACCCCAGCTCCACCCATATTTCCTACACCCACAAATGATCTCCAAAAGCCTATCAAGTTTGTGAGCACTTCCGGGAAAGTGTTCTTTGGGAAAGTGAGTGAGAAGGCTAGTGAGGAGAAATCGGTGGAGGAGTTGCGTGGAGAGAAACCAAGCGAGCAGCCCCAATCCAAGCCCAAAACTAAGCTTGTGAGGTTTCATTGTGTCTATTGTGGGAGAGATGGCTATAAAGATGAGTTTTGCTTCAAGAGGAAGCAAGAGGAGAGAATGGCGAAGGAGTGGGCTAACAGGGACAAGTATCACCCCTCCAGTGGTGTACTTAAGTCTCGTGTGCGGATGCCCGGGGCCAAGGCGAGTGTGAGGATAGTTCGGCTTGGGGAGAGCGAAAGAGTGCGGGGAGGTGCTCTTTGGGGGAGTGAAACCGTCGGACCGGTTTTGGAACCGGTCGGACCGGTTTGGGGTCCGAGAATGACAAGTTTGGTTTTCGTGCTCGTACGGGTGCGAGGGTTGTTTACGGAGGTCGTGGTTCGGTGGTTGGGGCGAGTTTGCGGGTGATCAAGTTGCTAGGCGTTCTCCCCCTCGAGTTCACTACGGGGATGGGAGGAGTCGTAGCTTTGAGAAGGAGAGGAGGGACGGTCCACGGGTTCTCTTTCGAGGTTTTGGTCCTCCTCCGGGCGAGAGAGGGGTGGTTCCCTCGGGGTGGTTACCGTGGTGGTGATCGTGGAGGTAGCTTTGGTAGGAGAGATGCTTTGGTTGGTGCTAACCCCACTTTCGAGCAAATGGCTCGACACCGGTTTTACTCTTTTGGTACTAACCCCGTGTCTTTGAGTCGTTTGTTCGCTCACGTGCTCGTTTTTGAATCTCGGGTGGGAGACTTGAAGAACATTTGGTTGATTGACTCGGTTGCTCGAGGCATATATATGACCGGAGACGGGGGTGGTTCTCAAGTCTCGTTCCGGTGGTGACGAAGAGGTACATCACTTTTGGGGACAATGGATGTGGGCGTGTGCTTTCGAAGGTGAGATCAAAGTGAGTGACAAGATCACTCCGAGGCGTGTTGCTCTTGTTCAATCGCCGTGGTACAATTTGCTTTACGTGTCCCGAGTTGTTGGATGAGGGCTTTGAGGTGTTGTTTCGGCCGGGTGGTTCTCGGATTTTGGACTCTCGAGGGGACCTTGTACGTATGGTCGTTCCCGAGGGTCAAGTGTTTCGTGCTTGATTTTTCTCGGTCTTCGGGTGTGGAGCGTTGTTTCTTGGCTGGTTCTTCGAGTGAGTTGTGGAAGTGGCATAGGAAGTTGGGTCACTTGAGCTTTGACCTTTTGTCTCGCTTGAGTAAACTCAATTTGGTCCGAGGATTGCCACGGTTGAGGCTTGAGAAAGAGTTGGTTTGTGCGCCGTGTAGGCATGCCAAGATGGTAGCCTCTTCTCACCCGCCTCTCACCGATGTGATGAGCGAGCGTCCATGATGCGAGCTGCTCCATATGGACCTTGTTGGCCCAACTCGTGTGCGATCTGCGGGTGGGAGGTGGTATGTCCTTGTTGTGGTGGACGACTATTCTCGGTATGCGTGGGTGTTATTTCTTGAGGATAAGGGGGAGATGTTTGGTTTTGTTCGAGATCTAGTCTTGGGGTTGAGGAACGAGAGGCACGGAGATGCCATACGAGCTATTCGTAGTGATAATGGCTCGGAATTCAGAAACTCTCATTTTGAAACCTTTTGCCATGACTTGGGTCTTGAGCACCAGTTTTCAAGTCCGTATACGCCTCCCCAGAATGGCGTGGTGGAAGAAATAACAGGCCCTTGTGTGAGATGGCTCGGACGATGCTTGATGAGCATAGGACTCCGAGGAGGTATTGGGCTGAGGCGGTGAATACCGCGTGCTATGTGTCGAACAGGATATACCTCGAGTGCACAAGAAGAAAACATGCTATGAGTTGATGCATGGTCGCACACCCAAGGTGAGTCACTTCCATGTCTTTGGTTGCAAGTGTTTCATTCGAAGAAAGGCGAGGAAGTTGGATAAGTTTGAGGCTAGGTCTATCGATGGTATTTTCTTTGGTTATGCATCTCATTCTAGAGCATATCGTGTGCTCAATCTTGAAACTAACCAAATCGTGGAGACTTGCGAGGTAACCTTCGACGAGACGAGCCACGTAGTCAGCTTGTCTTTGAGTGTGCAGGTGATGATGAGCTTGGCGAGGAGATCTTTCAGGAGGAGGAGCATGAACATGGAGACGATGAAGATGGCGGTGTGGTGCCCCCGCTGAACATGTACCCACTACTTCGACTACGGTGATGGACGGACCCTCTACTACACCTACGACGACAAATCAAGAACGAGGAGAAGCTGATGTTGAGGGGCGAGGTAGCATCGAGGTGAGAACCTCCCCGGCGAGTACAAGTGGATCACCCAGCTTCGAGGATCATCGGCGATATGAATGAATGCACTACACGGTCGAGGGTTCGGAACAATTCTCATTTCGCTCATGCTGCATTTGTTGCTACTTTTGAGCCCAAAGACATTGGACACACACTATCCGATAACAATTGGGTCAATTCGATGCATGAGGAGTTGGAGAACTTTGAGAGGAATCGGGTGTGGGAGTTGGTTGACCCTCCCCGGGGTGCAAGCCGATTTGTACAAAGTGGGTGTGGAAGAACAAAGAGGGAGAGAAAGGTGAAGTTGTGAGGAACAAGTCGAGGCTTGTTGCTCGGGGGTTCGATCGAAGGAGGGGATCGACTACGAGGAGACCTTTGCTCCCGTAGCCCGTTTGGAGGCAATAAGGATTCTTCTAGCCTTTTCCATGGCTAAAGGGTTCAAGTTGCACCAAATGGATGTGAAGAGTGCTTTTCTGAATGGTGTGTTGGAGGAAGAAGTGTATGTGAGGCAACCTCCAGGGTTTGAGAGTGAGAAGTACCCCCACCGGGTGTACAAGTTGAGGAAGGTGCTGTATGGGTTGAAGCGGGCGCCTAGAGCTTGGTATGGTAGGTTGAGGGGGTTCTTGTTTGAGAGAGGTTTTGAGATAGGGAAGGTCGATCAGACCTTGTTTTTGCGAGGGGGGGGTAGAGATATCCCGATTGTGCGGGTGTACGTGGATGATATTGTCTTTGGTGGCTCGTCTAACTCTCTTGTTGCAAGGTTTGCGAGAGGATATGAGCGAGGGAATTTGAGATGAGCATGATGGGCGAGTTGCGGTTCTTCCTCGGACTACAAATCGAACAATCGAAGGAAGGAACATTTGTGCACCGGGCTAAGTACACCAAGGACATTGTGCGGAAGCTCAAGATGGAGGATTCCAAGGCTATGACGATGCCGATGAGTACGACTACGGCTCTTGATGTGGACGAGGAAGGTGAACATGTGGACCGGAAGGAGTACCGGAGCATGATCGGGTCACTCCTCTACTTGACGGCGACGAGGCCGGACATACGATTCTAGGTGTATCCGTGCGCTCGTTTTCAAGCGTCTCCGAGGACTTCGCATCGGCAAGCGGTGAAGCGAGTTTTCGGGTACTTGCGTCACACTCCCGACTTCGGCCTTTGGTACTCCGCGTCTTCTTCTTTGGCGCTTCATGGTTTTTCGGACGCGGATTTTGCGGGTGTCGGTTGGATAGGAAGTCCACTTACGGGACTTGCCGCTTTTTGGGTTCTTCTTTGGTGTCTTGGTCTTCCCGCAAACAATCAAGTGTTGCTCAATCCACTACCGAGGCCGAGTATGTTGCCGCTGCTAGTTGTTGCTCTCAGCTCCTTTGGATTTCATACACCATGAGTGACTTTGGTGAGAAGTATACCCATGTCCCACTTCAATGTGATAGCACCAGTGCCATAAGTGTTGCAAAGAACCCAGTGCTCCATTCCAAAACCAAGCACATAGAAGTGAGGTATCATTTTACGAGAGACAACGTAGAGAAAGGAAAGATAGCTTTGATCCATGTACCCACACATGACCAACTACCCGATATTTTCACCAAACCCCTAGATCAAGCAACTTTCACTCGTTTGCGGGGGGGACTTGGTGTGTGTTTGATTTCTTGAGTAGGGTGTGTGGGAGCTCCTTTGTAGCATATGTATAGCTTTCCTTTGTGCATTTCTTGCATTTGGCATGGCATATGTAACATGATGTATAGGCATCCTTGTATCTTAGATTGCAAGCATTTTATATCATATGCATTTTGAGGGAAAAGCTTCTCTCATATACATTGTTCACCATGATGTGCTATATATGATCGTGTGAGCTAGTTTGGTATGCTATGGTTAGTTTGGCTTAGCTCTTGATGATCTTGATTTATGATCTATGGTTGATGGCTATGTTTTTTAAAAATGTCACATATATGCTCTCTCATGTGTAAATGCCTTTATATGATCTTGACATGTTTTAGTGGCCTGGTTATGCTCAATTTGTGGTTGGATAGCTAGTTTATTGATCATATGGGGCCAAAGGCTCATTTGCCAAGCATGAATGTTTATCCCTCTTGCTTTATCTTATGGAGGGGCATAAGTTCCTTTTTGTCGCAAAGACATTTCATGTACCAATTATGAATCCGAAAATGAAATGTAAAATGCTTGGAAAACATGCTCCCATGTTATATGTGCTGAATTTATTTTGCTTTGGGTGCTAAACCGTTGCATGATGCCTACCAATGAGAAGTCTCATACATAGAAGTAGGCACATGGCTCGGTGGCTTTGACATGACATGAGGTGCTTGTGGGTGTTTGTGATGGTCTTATGATTAGAATGGTTGTCCTAGCATGAAGTTTGTGTGGCTTTGCCATTTTGACATGTTTTGCTCATGTTTAGGTTTTTGCTTGTGAGAGAGTAACTTTTCGCAAAATTACTCAAATCCTTTTTAGCCTTGTCCAATGGTTGTAAAACTTGGTGATCATGTAGTTGAGGTCATTACGAACCTGTAGAGTATCTAACTTGCTCATTTGGACATGTGTAGCATCTTGTGATGAATTTTGTATACTTGAGAAGCTCTAGGTTGCATTTGTGCCTTGATTCATGCATTGGCAACAAGGGGGGGAAATGAAGGTGGAGAAAAGTTGCTTTGTATCCCCGAAACCTATCCCAAGTGTCAAGGGGAAGCTTGTGCATTTCTTTTGCATTTTTGGCTTTTGGGGGTGTGGTCGGTTGTGTGAAATCGGCTCGACCGGTGTTGGAAACCGGTCTTACCGGTTTTGGTGGAACCGGCTTCGACCGGTTATGGGAACCGGTCGACCGGTTTGTGCCCCGAGTTGGCACTTGATCGGGGGAGTGGCATATGTGCGGGGGGAGCTCTTGTGTGCTTTGGTGGTTTACTTGTTCTTCAGTGCACCAACACGAGTCAAGCCGCAACCCGCACCCGCAATACTTAGCCAAGAATCGGTCCACACAACGTTGTCAATCACTCATCACACAAGGAAGCGACCATCCATCGGTCCTCGAACCACACATGGTCCTCAAGGTTGCTTATAAGGTTTAAAACCAAGCTTAATTGGCAACCGATGCTCAACAATGGAACGATCCAAACCAGGCATCTCTCGAATAATCCCAAGCGAAGCAATCTTTGTATTCTTTTAGTAACTTGATTAATCCTTCTCGAAACTTGAATCTAAGTTAGCACCGATAAATGTCGGCCTTTGCTTGTCACCGTCTCCAATGTCAATTTCTTCCAATTTGTCAGCCGACATGAATCCACGCCCTAACTTCCCATCAGTTCCGTCAATTGGATTATCCATTAAAAATTGCTATAAGAGCTGACTGCTTGAATCGGTTGTTGATCACCGCCGATCGGTTCAACAGGACCTTCACCCCAGTCCTTTCCTGAGAAGCAATCTATGCCTTGATACTCCCAGAAGGCTGGTTCGACGTTAGCCACGCCCACCGAATCATCGGCTTGGACCACTTCTATATCATCATCTACCCATTGAACAAGTTTGTTGGTGCATGGTAGATGGGATGCAACAATTTGCATGGATCCGGTCCCGTCCAAGCGGCAAGCTATAAGCCCCTTTGCCCTTAATGACAACGAAGGTCGTGAGCGAGTTTTAGACCCTATCATCCGGTCGACATGCATGCAGCCCTTGGTGTCCGAAGGATTCCCGACAAAATCATTCGGAATTATACTTGTTGACGTTAAATCTCCAGGGCCCATGCCAAGCTTCCTGAACGTGGTGTATGGCATCACATTGACTGCAGCTCCACCATCAACAAACATTTTGGTCAATGGCTTGCCATTGACGTATCCTCTCAAATGGCCTCATATGTCGATTCTTGGCCGGTTTGTCAAAGGTTGCTTGCTTAGCCAACACCAGTTGTGCCATTAGCCCAAGTTGCTCGTCTTCATTGATGTTTGGGGACGCCTCTTCCTGCACAACTAGGTTAGCTGGAGCCACG
Organism: Cenchrus americanus; assembly: GCA_947561735.1. Classification (NCBI taxonomy): domain Eukaryota; kingdom Viridiplantae; phylum Streptophyta; class Magnoliopsida; order Poales; family Poaceae; genus Cenchrus; species Cenchrus americanus. Next base: position 144,744,349 of record OX387240.1, read on the forward strand.
AACTCATTCGGCAAAAAGCATACCATGCATGCTGGAGCCGAACGTCCAGATCCATCAGGCCTATCTTTTGGACGCCACACACCTTTCTCCCGATTCCTGTCTGTTTCAACTCTTGATTCCTTAAGCGCTGAACCCTTCTCTTTTGGCTTCTCCTCAAGCCAGGTGGGCACCACTGTCCTTCTTGCCAAATGTATTCACGCTCCTATTCCTCGTGATCAACCCACTTTTGATCAGCACATCTTTTCTTTGGGTGATCATTGACTTCATTTATTTTTACGCGCCGACCGTCACTAGGATGTATCCTTCCAATTCTTTCATGGACAGATCGGCGATTCACAGTATTCTGCCTATTCTCAGTGTACTTGTCACTGCATTCGAGGCGATTGTTCAATGTAGGAAGCTTCAAACCCTCATTCCAGCAATGCCTGAAGAACGCACATCCCCAATGTGCACGCTCCTGTTCTCGTGCATGTTCTTCTAGCTTTGTTCTGTGTGCTTCTTCCTCAAACCTCCGTGCTTCCTCCTCTTATTTCTGTTTTTGGTAGCGTTCCTTCTCTTGTTGACGCTGCCACAAGATACGTGTAGTCACCCTGGGTTTGGATCTGGAAGATTCCCCTACTTCAATTTGGCTTCTCAGGATGCGAGGCGCTTCCTTGTGGACTTGTTCCACTGTCATTTGCTGAGCAGGATCAACTGACCCATCTTGCTTTGCTCTTGCTGAGGTTAAGACCTTCACTTTTCCCTTCTCCTCAGCGGTTACCATGTTAACAGAAAAACCAACCATATTCTAAGGGAAAGGGTTGCCATCCAGCTATATCTTATTGTCAAATTTCAAGTGACCCTCCTGGATAGCCTTCTGGATCCTCATTCTGAAAACCCTGCATCATTGATGGAGTGAGAGTTCCTGTCATGAAATCCACAGTATCTTTTCTCTTTAACTCCATCAGGCCGAAGCATAGAATGCCCTTCCGGCAGCTTGATTCGGCCTTCCTTTACAAGGAACTCAAAGAGCTTGTCAGCCTTGGTCACATCAAAATCATATGTGCCCTTGGCTTGCTTTATCCATCTTTGGTTTACAGTTAGCGGCTCTTTGCCCCACATCATCTCAGCTGCTGCTATCTCCTCATCATCATCAAATTCTTCCCCTTGATCAGCTCTTTCGAGGAATTGGTTATAGATGTCAGCTATGTCATTATGTTTGGCAAACTTGGAGTCTTTCTTGAATCCGTAAGCTTGATTGCTCATTAATGACAACCTTTGTGACGATTGACCAAGATTGTCAAACTTTATGCCAAACAAGACTTTTCCCCAATAGGCGGCAACATACCCGCAACGACCATGTCGCCAATTGATCATCTGGCGATTCAAATAGAAGCACATGCCTTTGGTCTCTCTGAATCTTTTGAGAAATTCCATGGGTGTTTCATTGTGCCTTTGTCTCAGGGTGGCAAGATCAATTAGCTTTTTCTCGATGCGCCACCGAAGTAATGAGCATGGAACTTCGTTCCAAATCCTTCCGATAACGCATCGATTGAGCGAGGCAAAGAAGCAAACCATGTAAAGGTTGGGCCTGTCAACGACAAGGGAAAGTATCTGATCCTGAACGCCTCATCAGCTGAAGCTTCCCCAAGCTGCATCAAGTATCGGGCTATGTTCCATAGTACTTGTATCATCTTGCCCAGAAAACTTTGTGAAATCTGTAGGAGGTTTCACCCTTGGTGGCAAAGCTACCCTGTGGTACCACTCTGGGAAAGGAGGTGTGTAAGCTTGTCCCTGCATCTTAGGTTTCAGACCGAATTGATTTTGCAAAAGATCAGCCATTTTCTGCACCATAAGATCAACATTAGCATCTTGACCCCCTGGCCTTCCAACAGGTCCATTAAGCATTCCTGCAGCTGCACCATATCCAGGATTTGGGAAAGCATCAATGGTGCCATAGTCCATGATTTCTGAATACCCCTCACCATACATATTATTCTCGTAGCCTTTGTTGTTGGCGGGGCTATCCTATAAGTGGAGTTAGGTGGAACTCCAGAAGAACCGAACGCTAGATCCCCATATGTAGGCTGTTGGGCATTGCACGATACGGGTTCGAGGTTGTTGGGACCGGGCGACCTCCGGTGCTTTGTAGAGGCGTCCGGATCGGTTGGCTTCCCATGCTTTGCGGAGGTGGTTGGATTGGTTGGCCTCCCATACTTTGCGGTGGTGGCTGAGCACTCACATCTTGAGCTGGTTGAGCAGCACTAGTTTGTCCAACCTCTACGGTAGATGTTTGAGGCGATACTCGGCGAGTGTCCTCTCCATGCACGGGCCAAAGACTCCAACCATCATGCGCTTGAACATAATCAAGAAAGCGGTATGATGTTTGACCATTATGCTTTCCATAATTTGCTGAAAAGCATCCATAGTCTCATTTTTCTCCTCAGCAGTCGTGGTGTCAGGCTCTCCTGGTAGTAGAACCCTTGGCATGTCTGATTTGAGATACGACACACCACTTCTATTCTTGCCAAATGACATCAAACACTTTTGTTGAAACTGGACAATGGCATCTTTCAACTGTACCCGCTGCTCCGGAGACAGTTCATCAAAGGTGACATCCATGACGTCGTGAATGTCAGGCATCTTGAATCAGCTAGAGCGTCCCACCGGGCATGCCAAAAAGTGTGTTGACGCAAAACCAGCACCTCGCGCCAAGCACACAGCAAGCAGAATGAAGCTGGCTTAAAACACGTGCCGGATCCGAAGCGTGCTAGTCAATTTTCCTGAAACTGACAAAGGATGAAAAATAGTTAGATAAAACATGGAACTTGTCGGGTGGTACCACAATTCCGTATTTACGGCTAGAAAGCCAATTAAAATGACATATAGCTACAACAAGCTATCTGTCAGCAGTTTAAATAACATTCGGTAGCTTTAAAACATGAAAAACAGGATATAGCCGAATGCATGACGTAAGCATGACAAAATATCAGTTTTTGTTTAGATAGCATTGCTCGCACGTGATCATGACCGATTTTCGAGGACAAATAACAATTAAAACAAAAAAAAGGTAAAAGCATGATTATAAATATGAAGTAAACAAGCATGCATAGGCCAAAAGCACTAGTCTACCGCATGTCTAGGTACCTTCAAACCCGTCAAGCATGATAACAAAAAAGTTAATCCACCGCATGATACGACTTGTTTGAAACCACACCACCAACCACAAAGAGATTAATCCACCGCGAGATACAATCTAAATATGGAAGTCTAAAAGCACACATTATTTAAAACAAACTTATGAACACGTTTTACTCATGGTAGCATTGCCGAATACGGTATGTACCGATCCGGGTTTTGTGAAGGAACAAATATTTGAAAAGTCAAAGCTTGAACCCGCAACACGTGACAATCTAGATTGATCTGAATTGGGCTATTGAGAGCACTTGATCCTTTATAATAAACAAAGACTTGAGAGCACGTCACATGGATCTCAAAGAGGTAAAGCTGAAACCAATCGATCTAGATTGGGCAAAAGAGTGTTACATGAATTCAAACATAAAGCAAAAACTCAAAGCAACACATGGTAACTTAATGAATCTATTAGATCTTGCCAAATCTAATAGAGCCGATAACTAGCTTCGAGCTAGATCTTAGCCTACCGCATGGCTCATGATCCAACGAGAAACCCTCTTGAACCAAGCTTAAATTTACCGCATGATACTAAGCAAGGTAACAAGACTACTTGCATCACGATCTAAATGCACCGCATGATACTAGACATGATACAAGGTTGCCGAGGTCGACAGATCGATGGCTCCTCTCGAAGAACTCGACGACTCGACTAAAGGACTCGATGTTTGGCACGGGGCCAGTTTTTGTTGTGTAGATGTTCGATCCCTATTACAGACATCAAGGGTTTATATTTATACCCTTTTCCTAACACGACTCCTGGTCGACTACGAGTACAACATTTAATGTCTAAATTAATGTTCCGACGCAAATGTCCATCTCGTACACGCCATCAACTCGTTCCTTCCTTATATCGGGCCACGTCATCACGCATTCCCGAAAACTTCCTTCTAAAAGAGCAAACAGTTCTTTTGCCGAATGATGGTGTATTGCCGACCGCAAGCATCTTTACTGAATTCTCTGAGGAGATTTTCCCTGCCGGATGGCATTTCGTTACCAAACTCGGCCCACAAGTCAGTCCCTTTCCTGTATCAATTTTTGGTGTTAACAAATACGGTGATGAAGATGAAAATGTTGCCGATGAAAGTGACGAAGATTAGGATATCAAATAAGTAAATGATTAAGTCGATCCGAACTGAAATCATGTGGACCTTATGATTTATATGTATTTTATATGTAATTTATATGTAGTTGAAGTGCACTTTCCTAAATATTGAACCTGCCATAGGTGCCTACTATCCGGTTCACTATATTATGTAGCATCAAAACTTCCTGTTCCGACTTGTACAAAATATACGATCGCGCATGGGGATGACCGACTATCCAGTGTGTTGTATTATAAAATAATGGAACATCCTGTAAGGGCTACATGAATTATAGGTTAGAAAATATCCATTTCTTATCCTCTCCAATGTGGCCATGATCGAGTAGTATGCAACATGACGTGCTCATGATCATGTAGTACGAAGCGAATCGAATCGACGGAGGAATGGATGCGTTGATCTCCAATGTGGGAATGATCAAGGAGTATGCAACGTGATGTACTCATGACCATGTAGCACTAGGCGAATCGAATCGACAAAGGAAGGGATGTGTTGATCTCCAATGCGGGCATGATCAAGGAGTATGCAACGTGACGTGCTTATGATCATGTAGTGCTAGGCGAATCGAATCGACAAAGGAAGGGATGTGTTGATCTCCAATGTGGGCATGATCGAGGATTATGCGACGTATCATGCTCATGATCATGTAGTACTAGGGGAATGGAATCAACAATTTAGAAATGTCGTTCATCAAACTTTCTATTACAATTACAAATACCTTCCCATGAAACTGTACAAGCACTGGGTTATAAATTGGGATCATATGATATTGGCTGCGGGAGGGGATGTTAAGGTATACTTCGATGATCATCCCGAATTGGCTGATTTGGTCTCATTGCATCATCAGTTTGTTGAGGATTGGGTGAGAGTTTTTTATGCTACTGTGTACATTGCCGATACTAGGGAGTACATCATGTTAATATTTCAGGGACACCAGTATACTCTTTTCTGACACCATATCGCGGACACTCTTGGATTGTGGAATTTTGAAATAGGAAAGTATGACCTTAAGACATCCCTACATAATATTGTCTATGGGGATCGTGAACTACCTCGACGTAGTTTTCTCGGTGGGTCGTTCTCGTCCGACGAGGATATGGCCGGACTTTTTGTTGAGTCGTTCACAGGTAGGCGAGCATATCGCACACCTGACATGCTTACCCCTGGGGCAAATGTGGTTCACCAGACACTGTGGAAGACATTGTTACCACTGATTGGCAATGCAGAGTTAATCACTAGTCTTCAGTAGTGGCTTCTCATTCACGTCATGACTGGCTGACCCTTCGACATCGTGGACTTCATTTTAGCCGAGATTGAAGATGTTATCTTTGATGGGTTGACTGTGCCCCGACATATGTCGTATGCTCACTGGATCTCCTTCATCCTAAGTCGTGTTACCGGAGTAGATGAAGACGGGGAAAGGGTGCGAACCGGACCCAAAGATTGGCGCCTCGAGTACATGATGTCTGAGACACATTTCAAGGAATACAAGCCTGTGAGACCAGGAGACATGCGTCATGGCGGAAAGGCTACAATTGAGCCATCTCCTGATGACATTTGTTCCTCAGACAGTGAAGACAATGAGGCGTCTCCAGTGAGACATCTCCAAGTACATGATGGTGCAACGCTACCCACTAACAAAACAGAAACAATTCTAGTCACTCCAGCAATAACCAATGAGCTAATGGACTCTTCTTTCTGAAACTGGTCCTTGAAACTCAGCGCGAGCAGAAAAATTTCCAGTCAATGATGGAGAAGAGGATGGCACAACAGGAGGAGTTAAACCATGCACACTAGGAGTAGATAGTACAAATGGTAACACAACATCAGCGCACTATGGAGAATTTTGTGAATGCTTCACTCAGTCAACTTCACCAAGTTAACAGCTTACCACCACCTCCTGCACTACTCGCACCTATTGTTCATACCCCATTGCAACTCATGCCTCCTGCTCACTTGGGTAAATCATCTAAAGTCTTTGAGCTACCTCACAATTCAGGAATTGGTTCACAATTGATGTCAGAAAAGGATTCCAAAGAAGAAAAGGAAGCATATGCAACAATACTCAATGTTCTATATGATATTGCAGCAAAGGAAACTAATAAGGAAGATCCTTTGGTGGCAACAACAAATGGTCCGAAAGATCTTGCCCCAGCTACCTCGGAAGGCTCTCGTGCAGCTGATCCTGCTCCAGCTCCTGCTATGTCGGAAGGCTTTCCTGCTCCTGCTACCTCAGAAGGCTCTCCTGCTCCTGCTACCTCAGAAGGCTCTCCTGCTCATGCTCCTACTCCCTCAGAAGGCTCTCCTACTCCAGCTTCTGCTCCTGCTTCCTCAGAAGGTTCTCCTGCTCCTACTCCTGCTACCTCAGAAGGCTCTCCTGCTTCAGCTTCTACTACCTAAGAAGGCTCTCCTGCTCTAGCTCCTACTCCTGCTACCGAAGACGGCTCTCCTACTACTGGTCCAGCTCCAGCTCCTGATGACCCTCTTCACAATCCTATTACATCAGCTCCTACGAACACCGACGAAAAAGAGATAGAATGTTAAACATTCTTTTTATTGTCATAGATTCTATTTGATTGTTGTATTCGAGTTGAACAATACATTTTTCTTCACGTGTGCGAACTAGCCATAAATAATCATTTTTCCTGTGGTTTGTGATCAGGTCTTCACAATTGCTGACCAAGATGAAGTTGTACCGGAGTCAGAAGACTCCCAATACTCTTGTACCGGGTTGCAAAATGAGATACAAGTACCAGCACTTCGTTTCTAGAATAGAACATTGTAATTGTGTCGTGACGTTGAAGACTCGACTTTCATACGATTGAATACTCTGATTGGATTAATGGCTTGGATCAATGCGGGATTCCTACAACCAAAACGGAGAGTTCTACGGCATCGACATCATGCAATGCATGAGTCGTGCTATGCAAAAACAAACCCAACACTCCCTACACATGCTTTTGTTTGTAACTTTCGATGTAATCCTTGAATCATGTCATAATACCGATGTTTGATGAGAGGAATGGATGTATTGATCTCCAATGTGGGCGTGATCGAGGAGTATGCAATGTGACGTGCTCATGATCTTGTAGTACTAAGTGAATCAAATAGACAAAGGAAGGGATGTGTTGATCTCCAATGTGAGTATGATCGAGGAGTATGCAACGTGACATCATAATCTTGTAGTACTAAGAATCGAATTGACGAAGGATGAGATGTGTTGATCTCCAATGTGGGCATGATCGAGGAGTATGCAACGTTACGTTCTCGTAATCTTGTAGTACTAAGTGAATCGAATCGACGAAGGAAAGGATGTGTTGATCTCCAACGTGGGCATGATGGAGGAGTATCCAACGTGACGTGCTCATGATCATGTAGTACTAAGCGAATCGAATCGACAAAGGAAGGGGGGCATGATCAAGGAGTATGCAACGTGACGTGCTCATAATCTTGTAGTACTAAGCGAATGGAATCGACGAAGGAAAGGATGTGTTGATCTCCAATGTGGGCATGATCGAGGAGTATGCAATGTGACGTGCTCATGATCATGTAGTACTAAGCGAAATGAATCGACGAAGGAAGAGATGTGTTGATCTCCAATGTGGGCATTATCATGGAGTATGCAACGTGACGTGCTCATGATCATGTAGTACCAGGCGAATCAAATTGACAATGGAAGGGATGTGTTGATCTCCAATGTGGGCATAATCGAGGCGTATGCAACGTGACGTGCTCATGATCATATAGTACTAAGCGTATCGAATCGATAGAGCAAGGCATGTGTTGATCTCCAATGTGGGCATGATCAAGGAGTATGCAATGTGACATGCTCCTAATCTTGTAGTAATAAGTGAATCAAATTGACGACGAAAGGGATGTGTTGATCTCCAATGTGGGCATGATCGAGGAGTATGCAACGTGACGTGCTCATGATCATGTAGTACTAAGCGAATCGAATCGATGAAGGAAGGGATGTGTTGATCTCCAATGTGGGCATGATTGAGGAGTATGCAACGTGACGTGCTCATGACCATGTAGTACTAGGTGAATCGAATCGACGAAGGAAGTGATGTGTTGATCTCCAATGTGGGCATGATCGAGAAGTATGCAACGTGACGTGCTCATAATCTTGTAGTACTAAGCGAATCGAATCAACGATGGAAGGGATGTGTTGATCTCCAATGTGGGTATGATCGAGGAGTATGCAATGTGACGTGCTCATGATCATGTAGTACTAGGCAAGTCGAATCGACGAAGGAATGGATGTGTTGATCAATATCAGGGGAGCAGTACATAAATGGAATTAGTAGTTCCTAATAAAAGAATATCCTATGTAGTAGTATCTTGATAAGAGGATCATCCTTTGCCGCCAGTAAATAGCGCTGACCAGCCCCAGAATAAACTGACGTGCGATTCAAATATTTAGAATTTCGGACGCCTGAGCAAAGAAAATGTTAAATGTCCTTTTTGCTTCCCCCTTCCCAATGCACCCCTTTTCAGTCACCACCATAATGATTGGGTATGTTGGTAATCTTACAAGGCCCTCAACCGAAATAGATAAATTACCCCCGCCCCTGTCCCTACCCTCCCTCCTACTCTCCTCGCCATCTCAAATTTTTCCGCCCCCATTTCACCTTCTCTCCTCACCGGCAGCCCAAATCTCCACCTCCTCTTCTCCATCGTCTCAAATCTACCACTCATAGCTTCAACCCCTTTCCCATCTGCCTTTGTAGTAGCAGCGGCGATGACACAATGGCACCAGGAGGGAAGGTCCTACGAAGGAAATATCCAGAAAAAGGTACAATGTTTTCCTCCTCGATTCAGCTTCCCCGGTGGATTCGTACTGCATGTTTTCCCATGTGGCAGATCCCATGTGTGCACTAGTTTTTTTATCTGGTAGATCTCATTTCTACACTAGTTCTTTTTAGGCTTTTGTTTTGACTAGGAACATCCTTTTAGGATCTTGTTCGGCTAGGAACATCCTACTTGTTCTTATAGAAGTTTTTAGATTTGACGGATCCCATATCTACACTAGTTCTTCTCAAGATCTTGTTTTGACTAGGAACATCTTTTTCAGGATCTTGTTTTGGCTAGGAACATCTTACTGGTTCTTATAGAAGTGTTAAGATCTAGTTTTATTTACAGTGGTAGGCCAACCTTATAGAAGTTTTTGTGCTTTCCTAACAGAAGTAGACGAGTGCAGCGATTTCGAGTGGTAGAGGGACATGAATGTCTTGAAGAATCACAATTCCTTCTCTAGTTTTGGCATCATGAAAATGAAAGCACTTTTAGAAGCTGACCGACCAAGCAGAAAGGTTACCAACGATACAACAATACAAGATTCGGATCTGGAGTACAACCCTTCTGATGAACATGAATCTGACCCAGAGACATGTCAATAAGAGGTAATCTTATCATGAACTCATTTCATGTACTAGTTATGCAATTTTGCTTCTGATCTTCTCTTTCTTTGTTGAATTTTGTGTAATCAGGTCACTCATAGCATACCTGTTAGTAGAGGAAGAGGGATCAAGAGAATTCGGGCACTAGATGACCCTACTAGCATGCCTCCTAGACTGACTAGGACCAAGGCAAGGGAATTGGCTTTAGTTGATGGGATGGGACATCTTTTGATACACAAGAATTGCCCACTGAAGGCCAAGCAACAACAACCCACGATGAGAACACCATCGACATGATGACTTCAAAAGGCAAGTCATTTGATCTCATATTCGTCCTAATTACCAATTGAATAATTATTAACTTGTATGGCTATAACAAACCTGTTAGGTGATGCACGCCCTTCCAGATCACAATGGGGGCCGCGAGATTCAAGAAGATTGGGCGGAGATCTAGACGAATTAGCCAAGGCTTAAATGGCAAGATCTCTATACACAATCAAGAAGGGCTCAAACGCCCAGAGGCACCAATGCAACCTGTAAAGTTTGCATCAGAAGGTGGGATCATAGTGCGTGGGCACATAGCGATCCTTCCTAGCTGGAAGGACTACAAGCCAAAGAAGAACCAGCAAGATGGTGAAAAGATTGGTAATCAATGAAAGGTCAAGTACCATAGGTGCACAAGATCTCGAAGCTACAATGTACAAGCTAATCTTGTGGTAAGCAGATGAACAAGTCATGTTTTTGCTCTGTAGTTCATTTCATGAACCATTTTACAATGCTAGCACTTTAATAATTATGCCTATTTTCGAAACATATTTAGAGGCAGAAGTATACTGCAAAAGGAGAAGGGCTAAGTCCACTTGATTATTTCAAGTCCTTCAATTGCAGTAAGAATGGCTTCACTGCTCCAATACAGGCAGCCATTCTAAGTACTTGTCTGCTTTTGCATTTTTCTTTGCAACAATACTAGAAACATGTGTGACTGTTTTATTTTAAACCTTTCATTTTATTTCCTTTTTTACGCTCACATGGAATAAATTGTCGCTGAACCTCAAGGCAACAAACCAAGAAAGACTGTTGCAGAAGCAGTAGCAGAAGTTGTCCAATCTAGGACTTTTCGTGTGGTTGCTGGCATTCGCCCGCCCTCCATGAAAAAGACTAGGGTTACTACTGCACTTCAGGTTCAGGAAATACGAGCTGGACTTAATAATGAAAAGCAAGGGGGTGGACACAACTGCGGTAGAAGATTGTTAAACAGGAGGCCGAGATGAGCGAACTGAGATTGAAGGCTCAGGAACAGGAGACAACATTGAAGTCTCAAACAGAAGCGCTTGAAGCTTTGAAGAAGAGCACAACTGACATGCATAATCTGATCCAAGGCTTGATAAATTTCAGCCAGGTTTATCCTCATCTCAACTGAATGTGGTCCTGAACTTGTGTTGCTGATGACTTGTTGTATGTTTATTTGATTCGACACTAACTTGATGTATGTTGCACAATTATACTGGTTGAACTATTCTCTGAATATGGTGTGAATTATATGGAAGTGGGAAATATTTTGTTTTGTTGTCTGATTATGTGCTAGTGATCAGCATCAACCAGAACAGTATACAGTGCCCTGCGAAATGCAATATGGGTTGATCGAAAAATTCAATTTGGGCTGAGGCCCACGAAAGGCTCGGTGGATAATTGCCCAAAATCAAATGTCCAAGAATAATGCAATATGGGCCAAGTTCATTATATTGACTAGGGCCCAAAATAAAATAGCCCAATATAGTGTGCAACAAATATTTCGGGAATGGGAAAAAACACAAAAACCTGAAACGGGATAAAATTGGCTCAACAATATTAGGCGCACAAAGGCTCTTACATGGACCGGGCCTCAATTTGTGACGAACCAAAATCGTCATACCCCCTGCCACATCAGAGCCACGATGGATCTCGGTCTGACGTGGCATGTACCTTATGACGCCTTAGTGTTACGAATTTATACACGTCATTAAACTCATGACGTCGCGAAATAAGGTCTCGTCATTAATCGTGGTTTGTGACGCTCGAGTAATGATGGAGCATTTTCGTAGCAATCGACATCATTAATTGCGGTTTATGATGAGAAACGACCTTTTTCTCACTAGTCGGTGTTTTTCTTGTAGTGATCATTCACCACACGGTGCATCAAAATCAAAAGAAATCACCATCACGCCCTTGCTCCACCAACCCTTGCCACCCCTTCCTTGTTCCGCCATGGTCCCAAGTACCGCCACCATGCCCTTGCTCCACCGGTCTCCGACCATCGCTGTCGCTCCCTTGCTCCGCCACGGGCCAGGCACCACAGCCACGCCCTAGCTCAGCCGCGGGCCAAGGTGCCACTACCGCACCCTAGATTTGTCGCAGGCTGAGGCGCCATCACCAAGCCCTAGCTCTGCCATCGGTTAGATGCTAGGAGCCAGGCTAGCAGCTCCTGCCCGCCAGTTCGACTTGCACACAGATGGAAAAGAGAGATGTGAAGGAAGGAGATGATTGAAGACAAGGATAGGATGATAAAGATGTAAAAGGAATGGGGGATAGATGAGCTAGGTAATGACGCTTACTAACGTCGCCACCAGCTTTGTATCCCCGTCAACGGCGCCAGAAAGCTTGTCGACACTCGCTAGCGTCGCTACTAAGTATGCAACGACGCAAGAAGACCTGTTGGTATAAATAACGATCGCAGAAAAGTCCGCAAGCGTACGGATACTGGTGTAGCTTTCACCCAGGAGTATTCCAGGGTAACCAATCCTCAGGGAATGTGTGTGCACTAGTGAAGAATCAAGATCGGCCTTGGACGAGAGAAGATATGGTAATAATGTAGGAGAGGTAGAGAGGGTTTCAAAGGATTCTGGATACTAAGATAAAATTGACGTTTACTATGATGCTTGCTTTGGGATGCTCAACCGTCCTAACCCAATAAGGGATGAGAAGGGGGCTAGGCAAGCCAAGCAGGGGTCCTACTGCGCTCTAGTGGATCACAAGTGGTGGACTACATAGGCCGTCAGTGCTATCACCACCTGGGGCTACCACAACAATCTGTGCCACTATATGTACTCCGAGGTAATCGCAAGACTACACACCACGTCTACTCTAGTGACTACTATTCTAGCTTTGGAATTACTAGAACACTAATCAAAGTAAGGAGCCCACAAGCATAAAAAATAAATCTGAACCTAATTAATTAAAAGAATCCAGAATGCCTAAGAGTTACTCGGATGTTACTCGAAGTGGAGCCGACAACTCCGGCTTCTCCCAGACTCGCACCTCAACTCTCACTGATTCTAACACTAATTTTGGTAGGGCTTCGCTTCTCTTCTTCGTCCAAGGAGAGGCCTCTCCTTTAGAGGGAAGCACTCATCCTTGGGTGAAGTTGTCGTCCTTTGAAGTGAGGAATGAGCTTCTATTTATAGGGAGAGGAGACTTGGGAGAGTGAAGGACCTCCTCTTTCTAGGGGCGCAACCTACCTTCTCACGCCACTGTAGGGTGCAGGGGAAGGAGCTTGAGGCAGTGGAGCAGAAAACAGGCGAAGAACTAGACTCCAGGCCCCCAAACCAGAGCTGAACCGGTCGGCTGGGCAGAAAACCGCTCGGAAATAGGGAAAACCGCTCAAACCCGGGTGAACCAACCAACCGACCTGCTGCGCACCACTCCCTGGCCGCCACCTGTCCCAGCTGGGCGGTCCGCTCCCACGCGGTCGCGCGCGGACACGCTGTGCGCCGTCCCGCGCCAACCCGGCGCTGCCGCGTGTCGCACCGCGGCCGGCTGAACCGCACGTGCACCCGCGCGCATGCAGCAGTGGCCAACGGTGTCCTGCAGCGTGTGCCGGCGGGGGCGCACCCGCGCGCCTGGCGTGTTGACGCGGCACCGACCGGGGGCCAGTCTCCCGTCTCCACGCGCCCGCCCCGCGGGATCCCGCGCGCGCCCTCGCTGCCGCGCCTGGACGTTGACCAGGCCGGAGCGCTGCGGTAGGGCTGCCGCGTCGGTCCAGGCGAGCCCGCCTGCGTCAGTCTGTATGGCTCCCGCCCGTGCGCCTTCAGTGTTTGGACATATGGGTCCCACTGGGCCCATGTGACGTTATCACTTGGCTTTATTTTGTGATTTGTATATCTTTTTTGACCAGAGCTCCAAAATAGACAAATAATATATCCATTTTGATCGCCTTGACGCGCGTGTCACAATGGTGTAGTCTAAATTGCCATTTGAGGTTGTTTGTGATAATACCATATTTTATTCAATAATTGCTCGTTTTCACCTGCAACCAAATATACATCAAAGCTTGTGGAATTTGTTATATTATAACCCTATAGCTATGGTGCACACTTTCATGGAGCAACTTTTATCTGAAGTTGATAGTCGAAAATAGGGACTTAACGACCGTCAACAAGATCCCCCACACTTAGCCATTTGCTCGACCTTGAGTAAAGGTTAAGGACTAGGGTGGAAAACATGAATCCAAAATGATATGATTGTGACAACCCGCCTAGGAAAATACTGTATTATCTCCTAAGACCGATCCACTTTGGTCATTAAGCAATATTAAAGTATCATCCTGTCGTTAGTTGCCGAGTTAACGTCCGGTAGATCACTTGGAGTACATACAGAGGATCGGCACATGCATTAAAACTCACACGAAGGCGAGTCCGAGTACGACATGAGTTAAAATATTTTACTACAAACCATTGTTCCCGACATGCGGCAAGGGTTCGAGTTCGAAAACGGCGGAAATAAAATAAACTACCGCAACGGTAAACATCACGGGAGGCCATCCGTGATGTCATCACTTGTCGTCACCCTTCGGTCAACAACACCCGCAACAACGGTTTTAAAGCAAGGCCGAGTATACTAATACTCGGCAAGACTTAACCGTTGGGCAATATCTACATCACCAAACTCTAGACATGAAAGCATTTTGGCGGTGGAGTTTCTTTTCTTTGAACAGCTACTAAGGGTAGATCCTTACTTTCAATATTTTAGCACAAGTTCTAGTTGATTACCATTTCTAAATGTGCCATCTAATTCAATCAAGAATTGGACAAGCAATTAATTCATACAACAGTATTCCTCGAGTTCCATCATTATGGGATATCATGGCCATTTGATTAAGCGATCTCGGATAACGGTGAGAGGCCGACAATCGATTGATTTAAACCTTGCAAGGTAAACCTACACACACGGTAGGTCGCCCCCGCAAGGACAACTTTCCCGAGCGGTTCCCATAAGTCCTCGGGTTGGGAACAGAGCCTACGATCCCGGGTACAAGGTTAGCCGGCATACCCCACAAAGTACCCGAGCCTCACACATGAACCCCCCTTCCTGGTAGCTAGCCGGTAAGGTGATTACTCAAGAGTAGTAGGGAAAAGTTCCCGCGCCGTCTCATTAAGGTACTAGGCTTACCGGTCCCATTCCCGGCAAATGTTTAGTACGTTCAAAAGCTTAGCCCACGAAAGACACTAGACCGGAGCCCAAATCCCATGCTCTTACCACATGAGCAATCCATTTATGAAGATCTTATGATTCCAACATAAGAACCTATTCTCGCGAGTGACGAACATCACTCGACTTCTATCGGGTCCTATAGCATAGCAGCTATCGACCTAGCATACTAGTGATAGAGCATAGGTACCTAGGGATCATGCATCTAGGGTTTTAATTCAACTCCTGAAACGTAAATGCACAATCGTAGCAAACATAATCGCATAATTTTAAAAGACGGGGTTAATGATCCGGGGCTTGCCTTCGCTGGCAAGGTTGGCCTTGGGGCCCTTCTGGACTTGGGTCCAGGTCTTGAGCTACGTTCACGTATTGCAGCTCTTCGTCGACACCTTCGTCTCCTCCTTCCGGCACGAGTGTACGTCTACTGGCGGAAAGATCTACACGAAGATGCAAAGGCAAGATTCATTCGACGATTTTTAATTTAATTAACCACAACAATAAATGACAACCAAGGGGTGTATTGGTTGGACACATTCACCTAGATAAGAAATACATTTAGCATACTCTTCCAAAAAGGAACACTTTGCAATTCTTTAACAGATATTCTTTGATAGTGACTGTGTACATATATATGTAAATAATTTAATTCAACTTCACAAACAGTAGTGGGTGGGTATAGTTAGCTTTTAAAAACAATTTACAACCACTCTCAAGGTTATTAAAGATGGTTGGTGATTTTTCCCATTTAAAAGACTATTAAGCCCTTAATGACCAGCATAACTTTTATTAATGAAATTAATTAATAAAGTTCAGCGGAAGGGTGTGTTACACACTAAACACCTATAATAAGTCACTGGACCAACATGCGTGCTTTGGATGGCTAGAAATTAATTATTTTTGAAAAAGACAAAAGCTAGCTAGATGTACAAGGTAAATGCACACAAAATTAAATGCTCAACAAAATGATCCAAACTTTCTTACATATGTCATATGGTCCAAAACTAGTCTAGGGGTGCAGCATGTACACCTAGAACTATTGTGAAACCTGAGTTATGCATTTTCAAAGACAATCAAGCATAATTCAAGAATAATTATTTCTGGTATTTATAAAATTGTGATTAACTAACCAGAGGTGTGGTTTGAGATGATAAGATAGTATACAAAAGTTGGTTGCAAAAATCTACTTATTTTTAGCTACAAACATCATTTATGCAGATTCTGCAGAAATGGAAAACATTTTTATAAAAAGATTTACAACATAAATTTATGCCATTTTTGGCACAGGAGATAGTTATGTCCTAACACACAACATATCCAAAACTTAGTTACAGAAGATTTATAGATTTTGAGATATTGCAGATATAGTTTTTCACATTTCTATTTTTCATGCAAAAACTAATAGGAACTAGCCCAGGCAAGAATAACAAAAGCTGTAGGATTTTTCACCACGAATCCAAAAAAATTGGTTTTGCATTTTTCTGATTTTTCTATGATTTTCTACGCAATTTACAAGAATCAGCAAAAACACTTTACTATTTCATTTACACTTTTGCAGCAGGGGCCCTGGAAGTTTTAGATTCTTACATATATACCCTTGCTTTGCGGATTGGCCCTCAGAAAAACTGGGACCTTTGCAATGTGGTCCTCGGGACCAGCCGGCGCGGCTCCGGCTCGATTCCGGCGAGGGCCGGCGGTGGGGACTGTCGTGGACGGGCGTGGGGCGGTGCTAGGGTTGCTAGGGGCCGAATTTGACCAAAGTCCGGGGCGGTGGGGGTCCTAGAGGAGCCGCGCGGCGGTGGCAGCCACGGCCAACCGCGGTACGACCGACTCCGGCGAGGTTGAGGCCGGGGACAACGGGTGGGGCGGCTCGGTAGCTTGTGTAGGTGCTAGGGGAGGCGAAGGGCGGTTTAATTTGGCTGGCGGTCGGCTTGAACTCGGAGCTCACCGCGGCTGCCCTTAATGGCGTCGGTGACGGCTCGGTCCGGCTGCTGGGCGTCTCGCGCGCCGAGGCAAGGGCGGCAGCGCCTTTATAGGCAAAGCGCGAACCTCCTAACGACCGACGGACGGACGGGGGTGCCACGGGGTGGGCGACGGCCATCGGACCGCAGTGCAACTCGCGAGACCGTACGGCGGCGCGGTGTTCTAGACGTCCTCGGCATGCGCACGAGCATGGGAAAGGGGCGGCCTTGGAGAGCGGGCCCTCGGGCGGCGTGCGCGCGCGGCCACCGAGGGCGAAGGGGTGCGGGCGCGAGGCGGCGGCGCGGCGCGCGGCGGCGCGGCGTCGCGCCCGGGCGCGCGCGCGGGCGCGCCGCGCGCGGGGTGAGTTTTCTTGTGTCGGACTGGCGCTGTTTGACCGGATTTTTCTCAAACTTTTTGAAAAGAAGTGCACTGTGTGGTGAATAGGAAAGTTGTAGATCTAACTACCCTCTACAACTTTCACAAATGCCGTCTAGTGTTTTTCTCAATGGATTTTGCAGGAACGTCTTGCCAACTTTGAATGCCGCCCTGTTTGGGGAAACAGGAGGTACTGTCGGTTGACCACGATTTTCACCAATTTCCACTCAAAATTTGAAATGCCAATCTATAGGAAAGTTGTGTCCCTCGACAAGATGGACTACTTTCATAAAGGTAGATTTTGAAGTGTTTAGGTGAATTTTGGAGAACGCGGCAAAAGTTCTGGACGACATTCGCTGACGTCAATGTTTAAGCGGGGTTCGACCGTGTCTTTGACCAAGGGTTGATTACGGGTGTGTACAAACTTGGTCAAGGGGTTCATTAGGGTTCATGGGTGACGTTTTCGGGGTGATTCCCAAGTTGACCTAGGTTTGACCAGTGTTCGGCCGGTTTGACTCGACTGATCCGGTCATTAGCGTTAATTACGTTATTAAAAACCTGGGGTGTCACAATGATTCAAGCATGTAAGATATTCCAAGGCATACCTGTAAAGTAGCTTGGGTTTTTGATAATTTTTTTTCAAAAGTTAGCATTACTTGACTCCTCAAATGATGCTCTCGGATCGCTTGTATGATTCCTCACCAGGGCATTAAACTTGCCTTTCTTCAACCTACTTCTAATGATGGCTATATGTGGAGCTCAAGGCGGGTAGGGTTGAAGATATAAGGCATACTTGTATCACATAATATTGCAAAGTCAAAAACCAGATCCAAGAAGAAAACTAGTCATACAATCTAATCAAGATGTGCAAGTGTGTGAAAAGGGGATGATATGGAAATATATACTCCTTGTTATATGATCTCTCTCCCTTTGAACTTTATTTTGAGAACATGGCTATCTTTTTTCTTTGTTTTTTTTGTTTTTTAGCATGCTTGAGAAGATTTTCTCTTGAGCATGTGTTTTTATCTTTTTTTCTGTAGCCCATGTCTCTTTTGAGGAAAATCTAGGGAGAGAGATTCATAAATTGAATGGAGTATTTATTTTGTGGATGGATGGATGTTGCTAACTTCCAGTGTAGAAGTTTAGCATATGAAGGTGGAGTGTACGTGATCTTGATCATGAAAGCATGAAAAGCTTCTAGCAAGGGTCACAACAATTTGTCAAGGCTCAATGTAATAACAAGCATCATATGTATAAGTTTTCTAATGTAAACAACATATGGCTTTGGTAGGAATATATCATCACTCAGGAGCTTGCAAGGCCAACAAATGTTTTTTTCAAATAAAACATCCCAAGCACTTCGTCAGAGAGAGTAAGGTTCATCACCTCGTACCATATCTCATCAATCAACCATTTAGATGAACATATTTCCTAATGATATTTGATCACAAGCAACAGATGTATGCTATAGGAATAAAGAACATGCAAGCCAATCAATAGAAAACATGTATAGCAATGAAGCAACAAGATTCATTGAGTGTAATTATCTCATGAAACGTATTATAACTCATGAATCATGGAATTGGGGGATAGAATTGTTCAAACTATGTTGTTCCTTTGAATGTCGGACACTATCTTTTGTTGCGTCTTTTCCTGCACACTCTTAGACAAAGATGAGATACATGGATTTGGCTAGTACAAAATTGTACTAGCCAAATCAAAGCGAAAGTTTTATTTTTATTATTCATCATTTGACTGATGGTAAACATCGGGCAACCTTCTGGAAGGGCTTTGTTTAAAGTCAAAAGTAGAACATATCTAGCTAAGCAAGATGCATGAGCTAACATCATCTCCAAAGGAGAATAAGATTTTGTATGAGAGGAGCTTTACTCGGGATGCTCACATACCTCCCCCACACCTGACGTTTGCATTTCTAAGCAATAAAACTCAATTGTGTGGAGATCAAGCTTCCTTTCATAGCCGTTCTCTCACCAAAAACTTACCAACGTGTTGTAGTTGATGTAGCTCACATGTTCGTAGGCGTCATCTATCCATCATTTTTCTTGGTCTCCACCTGAAAGGTTAGTGACCAAAAGTACCCGAAGGATACTCTTATCCTAGAAACATGATCTTGCTTTTTATTTGAAAAGGGAAATAAAACAAACCTATGATAATCCAGGCTATGTCCTGGTAGTGCTTTGTTTATAGTCATAAGCTCGACCTTGGGAACCTTCTCCTTGCAACTATCATTGGTGATGTGATTCCCGTCTCACCACCAATTGTTGATGTATCAGTGAAGCTTCGACTGTAGGGTTAGTGCAACTGTGCATACACAAAATCTACAATGCTTATGGTAAACATATGCATCTATAACCATCCTTCTAAACTTTTTACAGGAGAGGACCATAAGGCGGTTGTAGTCCTCATGCGTGCTCAGTGCGTTGAGCGTGGCTGAATTTGGAGTGACATGATGCAAGCATGGTTCCTGAGGTAAGTCAAGAGTAAAGCTACCATGCTTGTCGATGAGATCCTTTCCTTTGGACTCCAGAGTCGGCGCCTCATATATTTCCATGGCCCATGAATTCTCCATCTTAAGAGATGCATCATGGAATCTTGATGTCGAATCTCGACCAAGGTCGAAAACAACATGATACGGGCCAGTGGGAACAGGCTCAAAATCGATCAAGGGTGATGATGATCGTTCGTCCTCACAAAGATGAAGAGGGTCTTCCGAGTCGTACTCCTGAGAAGTAGAAAATTCTACAAGCTCAGCAAGAACAGGCTCAGATGATGCGAACGGAGATACATGCATCGTCTCATCGAACGGGTTTTGCTTGGGAAGCGGTGTTACCATAGAAATTTCTGAGAACAAGAGAGTGGTGGCCGAAATGGATTCCCTAAGCTTTTTATCTAGGCTTCCTCGAGATGCATCGAGAATTTTTTGTATAGGGGAGCCTAGGAGGAGATCAAGATCGAGGACATCAAAGATGTGAAAGTCTAGATTAACCTTAATCTTGTCTACTAGGAGTGGCACAGCACATGCAACCCCCAACACTCAAGAATGTGTCTGGAGGGACAACTCTTGAGGAGATTGTCGGACGGTCTTAGCGTAATGTTGCTGTGGCATAATATTAGCCACCATGATGGGGTTAAGATGGGCTTCTATGGTAATCCCTTTTATGGAACAAAGAAGGATCATAGAAGGTGAACAAATCCAAAGTGCTTCGGAAAAGTGTTCCACTCCAGTCGACCACTTCTTTTCCATGGCATCCATGATAGATGTTTCGGTTGGAGGATCAGGAGGCAATGGAGGGACCGTAGGCCTAGGGGAAGATTCTATCAAAAGATTTCTAGATGGCTGGATTTGGACAGAAGAGGGCTCCTTCCCTTGTTTGGCATCCAAGCGATTCAAGGTGTCTTTGGGATTCTCAATGGGATCATCCTCGAATCGGTCATGGGACTTTGCTATTGCATTCCGTGCACAAGCTAAGGATACGGTTTGTGTGGATTCATCTAATTGCACGACTAGGCTACCACCAGCCATTTCTTGGAAAAGTCTCTCGGTAGGCCAACCTATAAGAATAGGTATGTCTGGATTATCGTAGACATGGGGTCCAGAAAGATCTCGGCCTCGTTAGCAACTACCAGGACTGTTCTGACAACACCGCAACATTCCAACATGGTCCCATAAAGATCTTGAAAAAACTTTCGGGACGAACATAGGGTCATGTTGGGATAGAGCTGTTGGGCAAGAGATTTGAGATGATATTTATCCCAATAGTGGGGTTGTACTGGACATCCATCATGACGCCTTGTATTTGATAGGAAAGAAGAGTGGACAGCATGATGAGTCTAACTGCCTCGGGCGATGTCTCGGCTTCTCTCAACCATTCCACACTCATAGCCGCCGACAAGCATCTAAGGTCTTCTTTGAGAATGGGCTTATCGGGTTGACTAGCATTTTGTTGAAACAGAGAGTTGCACGCTCGAGGTTTTGGTTGGATCGGAAAATTCGAGGCATTTCCAAAGTCTGAGAAAAGATCATCCTCGATTTCGCTGATAAAGTCCATTGGATGAGTGTCCTTATCCTCTAGACTATGGAGGTTTTCCACGGGAGGTTCTACTTTTATTGGCTCAGAGAGAGGAGTGGTCACGGGTGTAGGCTGGATAAGTAAAACCTCATTTTCCAGCTCAAGGATTTCATCAACCTTTTCCTCGGAAAATTCATCAAAGATACCAGTGTAGGGGGTATTCTCAAGGATTTTTTGAGAACGTTCCTCCCTTCACTAGGTGTCAAATGAGTGAAAGCATCTCCTGAAGAAATATCGAGTGACTGGGCGGATTCCTTGCTAAGGCCTCGACGAAAATGCTGTAAAATCATCGGTTTGGGGAGTTCGAGGTTGGGACCGTGTAAGGAATCGGATGCTCGTAGCCTAAGAGGGGGAGGGGGTGAATTAGGCAATCTAAAAACTTAATCTATGGCTTCACTACTTTTTCTCAAAGTAAACTAGAACATACTACCAAGATGTGCAACTAAGGTTGTTCTAGTGTGAAATTCCCATCCCAAAACAAGGTTTGCAAACTATAGCCAATCCTATCAAGATACTACTCTAGGAAAGTAAAGGCAAGCAAAGATTGCAATAGAGTAAATGCGGAAACGTAAAGGGGATGAGAGGAAGCAAACTCTTGAAACACGATTTATCCCGTTGTATCGGTAGGCACTAAGCCACCCCTAGTCCACATTGTTGAAGCACTCACACAAGAGTATTGCTTCCCAGTCACCAAGTCTCTCCCAAGAGCACCACTTGTCACTACGTGAAAACCTCAAATAGGTCACGTAGCATTTGTAACGGGCCCTTAACACCCGTTACATGCACCCACATCTATAACGGTTGTTACTTGGCGCCCGTTACAGATAAGAGCGACAGGCTGACCCCGGGCTGGCCTCCGCAACGCCCGTTATCAATGTGGACTTTTGGCAATGGTCTTCTTAAATGTCCGTTACATGAATTTTTTGTAACGGACGTTAAATAGAGCCCACTACACAAGTTAAACCTATCAGTAACGAGCTAGTGAAGTCCGTTACTAATCAACGCCCTATCGGTAATGGGTTGTTTAAGTCCATTACTGATCACTCCGTATTGGTAACGTGCTATGAAGTCTGTTACTGATGAGCATTTGACGCCCGTTACTAGTTTGAGATCCCAATAATTAAAGTCTGAGAGCACTCAACTGCCGTAAAGCAGGAGCGCGGCGTTAGTGAACAAATGAGACGGAGGTTTGTTAGTCATCATCTCCTTTGAGTCTGTCCTCATTGACATGTCAACTCGATCCATATCTCATTGCTTCCATTTCGACATACAGGCACAATCAACATACATATCTTCTGAGACAAAACAGACATCATAAGACAGATAACTTGTCCACAAAGATGAAGATAACTTGTCCACAAGAATAAAGATAATTATTACAATAGGCTAACTTGTCCATATATCAGGCTAGGATTTAACTTGTTCATCACATTATTTACTATGGTCATGCTATCTGACCATACACATCAACAAAGGCATGCCCCTTGAACATCCACAAAAGTATGGCTACTGACCCTGCACATCAACAAGCTTGAACTGGATCATGCCCCATCAGTATTATTGGCTCTTTTTGCAGCCTCTTCGTAAGAAACCAGGGATTCTTGAAGCCCTTCTAACGCACCTTCAATGGGCTCGAGATTTTGTTCAGTAGTATAATTGTACCTCCTTATGTGCTTAGCCTTTTTTATGAGGATGTTCACTTCTTTTTTGATTTTTTCAAACTCAGGTTTCACATAATCCCAGACATTAAGGTTAAGAAGTAACTCAAGCTCTGCTCGCGACTCAAAGAGTTTTTCCTGAAACAGGGTTAAACATGGTATAAGAACAACATAGTTAATTCAGAACTAATTTGCCTCAGAACTTGGAGCAATATAGGAACAGTCATAGGAAAATTATATAAGAACTTGAAAATTATCCTAGGCTTCATAGCATAGTGTGACAAGTAAAAGTAGAACTTAGTTCAGAACTGATTTACCTCAAAACTTGGTATAATTAAGATCATGACAAGCATGGAAGACATCATCATAGGCACTAATTAACTTTATGAAGCTCAAGCTCAAGCTACCTTAAGCTCCATCTATAGAACAAGTAAAAAAGGCAATGAGATTCCGAGAAACTTGCCTTGCCGTCGTCGTGGTCATTGCTAGAGTCAGAGATGAGGTCCTCTACACCTTCTTCGTAGTTGCCAAACACTTGTGCTCGCAAATGTGAGGCAGGCCCCTCGCCCACTTCGCTACCCCCTCGCCGGCACGCTCCTCCTTACCGCTGCTTGGCCCCTCGTCGGAATCCGAGAGGATCCAGTCGACGACCCTCATCTCCGGCGTTGGGTTCACTCCACTGCTTCTTGGCCTCTCTCTGGCACTCATTATTGTCTCCCTCTTCACTACCATCTCGTCGACACGCGCGCGGATCCAGTTGTGGCACCGCTTCATGTTCCGGTTCTCCTCGATCCCGGGTACGCGGGGTCGTCCGCTGCTTGGCCCCTCGCCAGCGCTCATCGTCATCTCTGTCTCCACGCCTCCTCTCACACCTCCTCTGCGCTTTTTTTTTTCAAGGAAAGTGCTGCGCTTATCTATTCGGAAAGAAGAAAGGGGTGGTTGAATATTCATTTTGCACCCTTTGACTTTTACAAATTACATTTGACCATTCGTCTTATTCAAAAAATTTGTGAAAATGTAGAAATAATTATGATATACTTAAAATATATATTATGATAAAACATGTCATAGTAATATAAATAATACTTTCACAATTTTTTCCAAATAAGACGAATGGTCAAACGTGAAGCACGGAAGTCAACAAGTGTAAATATTTGGGATGGAGGGAGTAGTAGTCAATGCCGACAAGGGTTAGCAAACTCGCGTCGCTTTGTTGGCTGGTGCGCGAGCAATGGTTACCTTCTTTATACTAGGTTGTTGATGCTTTTTTTGAAATGACACTTAATTTCTTCCCTAAAAAATTAGGGCCCATAAAGCAGCACCTAAAGTTAATAAAAATATGAACAAGTCATAGTTTTTTAAGAATCGAACAACTCATAGGAGTAGTTGGGCATTTGGTATTTTGAATAAAATATGAACAGTCACACATCTCCTTGTGACCACATGATTCTTTTTGTGGCCAAGAGCTCTCCTGAGTGGACACGGGTTCCGAGGCGCGTGACCGACTTCGTGACAGTTCGCCATCTTGTCAATATAAATCTTGGCCGGCCAAGAATTTCATCAACCGCGGCACCAAGAAAACCCCAGCACCACCGTCTCTGGTCACCAAGAAGTGAATCCAAGAGCTTCTTTTTCCTCAAGCAAGCGCATGGCGTCAAGCGAGCCATCAAGGAAGCGGGGCAGGGAGGAGGTGCCGCCGCCCCCGCCCGCTGAGCCCGAGGAGGTGGCGCGGCCCCCGCCCGAGGAGGTGACGCCACCCATGCGCACCGAGGTGCCGCCGCCCATGCCCGCCGAGGTGAAGCCGCCCCGCTCGAGGACGTGAAGCGGCCCCCGATGCAAGGTGGCGCGACGGCCCCCGTGGTGCCCGTGCGTGCTCCTTCAGTAAATGTTTTGGATGCCTCTTGGTCAGTCAAGATGCTCCACCAGGCTTCCGTGAAACTTGGAAAGGTGACCATTCATCTCGGGGTCCAACAACCCACACATCCGCTGCAGACGACCATGATGGATTACACCTTCAAGATCAATGTCTTGGCTGGGGAGGTGGAGAGAGGAGTGCTCCCCCCGTCTACGATGACGACAACGATGACGATGGCGGCCTCGACGTCTCCGCTCCGGCTCCGGCTCCGACCCCGACAGTGGGGCTCCTCCGGCGGCAACTACCTCTGCTTATTTAATTTGTTCCTCTGTTAATGTGTTCTTCCAGTGTGCTTGTTGAACTTTTGATGGACTAGCTAGTAGATCCTCTATTAATATGTTCCTCCTATGTGTATGTTGAACTTGTGATGAACTAGTAGATCTAAGAGACGCGGTAGATCAATCCATGTCTCCTATTTTGGAAGGCATTGTAATGTCTATGGTTGTAACATGCTTGGAATTTTTCCCGAATGTTAGCAATGCGAAAATGTGGATTTCAAAATTTCGATTTGAAATTGGGTGCGTAATTAAGATGTAAGGTGTCTTTTTCGATCCTTCCCTAATTTCCTAGATTTAATTTGAGCAAAAACATAAAATTTAGGAATTATAATTTGCTAGTGTGAGAACCTTGGAGTTTTATGGGATTTATTTTGCATCTTAATTGTGTGGGATTCAAATTTGAATTCTAATTCAAATTTGAATTCTAATTCAAATTCGAATCATAGTTTAAATAGGAGCTAAGGTGATAAGAAAATTGGAAAACCATCCCTGCCACTTTGGGCCTTAACCACATCAGTGGAAGTCTACCAGCCACCCCTATCCTATGCATCGGGCCACCTCAAAACCGCAGCCCACCTATCCCTTTCGGCCCAACACAGCCAGCCGGCCTGCTTACCACCAACCACACCACCCGCCGCGACTTACATGTGGGATCCGCGGTCCGCCTCATCCCCACCTTTTTCCTCTTTCTTCCTCTCGCCGTTCCCCACCGTGACGCGTGGGGCGGGGGGCGACACAAGCCGCGCCCCCCATGGCCACCGCCCGCTGCGGTCTCGGCCGCCGGATGGCCTCCACACGCCCCCGAACCGCATCCTCACCATCCGCCCCGGTGCCCTCAAAACCCTAGGCGCCGCCCCTATAAATCCCCAACCCCCCGTCCGCCGGTCTCCCCGTGCGCCGCGCCGCCGCTTTGGGGATTTTGCCCCCAAAATCCGCCGCCGCCCCCGCATAGGAGCCCCTTGGGGTATTCCTTCTTGCGCCACCGCAATCCGAGGGAGGAGGGGGAGATGGGAGGAGTGGAGAAGGCGGACGGGGAGGGCGCGAGCCGCCATGAAGTTGGAGCCGCCGTTTCACCGTGCGTGAGGAGAAGAAGAGAAGGGGGAGAGGGAGCCTCGCACCGCCGCGCCACCGCCCGTGCACCGAAGGCCGCCGCCGACGCCCGAAGCCGGGAGCCGCTTGCGGGAGTCGCCCCTTCACCGAGCCGAACCGCCTCGCCGAACGCCAAGGAGCGGGGCTGCTGCACCAGGGAGATGTCGCTGTGGAAGCCATGGACCACGCCGCCCTGCTTCCCCTGCTCCAGGCCATTCCACGCTGCTCGTCACCACCTCCTCGCCGCCGTGTCCAGAGCGCGAGGTGAGCACTGAAGCCTTCACCTTGTTGTGGACCCACCCTTCGAGCCGAGGGCCGGACCGAGCCTTGTGAGCTCGCTCGCTTGTGTGTTGCCCGCCGTCCCGCACCGCGCCGCCGCGCGGACCCGCCGTCGCTTGAGAGCCGGCCATCGAGCCGAGCCGGTCGCTTTGTAGGTGCCGCCGCCGTCATCGCCGCGCGCGCTCCCTTTGCCTTGCGGTGGTGTCGTACCTTTGTTCCGACGAGTGCTCGCCGAGTTCCGGCTCGCCGTCGGCACCCACATGTTTGCACCGCCGTCGTTCGGCACGCACTCGCACGTACACACGAGGGGCCGAACCCCTCAATTCTCTCGTGCTTTCCCGAGGTCCAAAGTTCCGCCTTTTCGGGCGGAGACTCATGGCCAACACACACACCGCCGCGAGCCGGAATGCCGGTGCCGCCGGCCTGTCTTCGTCGTTCGGTCCATTCCCGCCGTGCCGTCGTGCTTGGCCGGGAACTTCACCGTTAGGTCGGATGCACGCGCACGCGAGGTCGTTCGCCGGCGTATGTCCCCCAACCAATGCCGCCGGGCCGTTCCTCGCCGTTTTCCCTTTCTTTGTTCTCTTTCCTAGTGCATGCCATCAATTTCGTGCCGCCGCCATGGCCGTGCCGTCGGCGTTCGGCATGCACACAAACGCATGCAACCGAGGGGCCGAGCCCCTCGCTTCACCTATCCGTGACCGTGCTCGACGTTCCGCCATGCCGTCGCCGCGAACCCCAATGCACCGGCGCACGTGTGTCCGTCGAGCCATCGACCCCAAGTTTGAACCTTTTTGGCCACCTCGACCCTGAACACCGCCTCACCTAAAATCTGCTCGTCGTGCTCTCGTCTCTGTGTCGTCGCCGTGCACGCGCTGTCGGTTTCGTGTCGCCCCCGTGGCCAGGCCGCCGAGGTTTGCACAAATGCGGACGTATACACCCGAGGGTCGAACCCCTCTTCTCTCCTTGTCCAACCCATGTACGCACGCCCGCCAGGGTGAGACTCTGCCTTCCTAGCCGAACGAGTGCACACGCCCGCATGCGCGCGCGCGAGAGAGCGAGCACGCCAGCGTGGACACCCTAGTCCTTGTCGTCGTGTCGCCCCACTTCGCCGTGCTACACCCGGTCTCACGACTGCACGACGCGCGTGTCGCCCGTACCACGCCCTTGTGCTTGTCGGGCGAGCCGTTGATGCCTCGTTCACATGCCGGCACTTTCACCTCTCGTTCCGCCGCCTCGCCGGGTTGACGCCGCCAAGACCGCTCTTTTCTCTACCCTATCGGTGCCCTAGCATCTCTTTTCACGCTTCGTGTCTTACTTTGTCCAACCACGCGCACACACACGCCCGTGTGAGGAACGTCGACGCCGCATGAGGAACCGCGCCGCCGAGCCGTCTTCGTCGCCGGGGCTTTGCCCTTGTCGCGACCGCGTCGCCGTCCTTCTTGCTCTCGCCGTCGTGGCCGAGCCACCGGCACTCACCCGCGCCAACCCGGTCGTCGCCTTCCACACCTCGAGTGAAACCAAAGCATCCGGATCGCGACCACCTCGTCTCTCTACTTCACCTCGCCGCCGAGAACGTCCTTCCGCCCGGGCGCACGAGCGTCGGGGCCAAGGCGTGCACGTGTTCATCCACACGCACGTACGCAGGCGGACACCCCGGCGTGCCACCACGGAGCTCGCCGCCGTGGCCAAGCCACCGACATGCCTGTGCGCTCAAGTGAGGACATGGACGCCGCCTTTGGCCGGCCAATGCTCGCTCACGCATGCGAGGGCTAAGGCCTCGCCTTTCTGTGGCCAGACCTCGTGTGAACTCAGACCCTCGCCGCCGACCTTCTCATCATCGCCAGGAAAGCCCCGTTCTTGACCGTGATCCTCTCGTTCACAAGACGGTATCCCCGCCGCGTAGTGTGTTGTCTCTATCAACCTTTGCCGCGCCGAGCCGCTCTCTTTCGCCGCCGGCGTTCGCTCTCGCACACTCGCACCCGAGGGAGTCGAGCCCCCGCTCTCCCTCGTCCAAACGGTGCACGCGCATGTTCACGCGCACGCACGCCCTCGCAAGCGAGCCGCCATGCCGCCGCGGACACCCCGGCCGCGACGCCGCGAGAGATCGAGCCGCACCGAGCCGTTTACCATCATGCCGCCGTGCTTGTCCGGGAGCTTCATCTCACGGCCGCACACTCGTGCATGCGCTCGACCAAGCTATCGCCTTTGCTCTCCTTGCTCGAGTCCGGTGAACACATTCACGCGTGTGAGCCGAACCTGACCGCCGCTCAGCCTGTCGCGACCGGAACCCCGTCGTCAAGAGCATCCTTTCTACCGAGGCGCGCGAGCGCCGGACCAACTCGTGTACGCGTTCGCTCTCAAGCACGCGAGCGCATACAACCTCAATGACGCCGGCCACCCTAGCCTCGTCGTCGAAACCTTCTGCTTTGCACCGCGCGCCAAGCTGCTCTCCGTCACTGTCGTGCCGAGTTTCCGACCAAGTAAACCCTTTTCCTTGCCTAGATGGATCCCTAGGTGTACCGAGCCGCGTCGAGTCGCGTGAGGTCGAGTCACCGACCAACCTCACCGCCGACGAGCCCCTTTCCGCCGCCGTTCCTTTGGAGCTTTCCATCGGCACCTTTGGCGCAGCCCCAAAACTAGTGGGGATTAACTCCACCGCCCGCCACACACCGTCCCGGCCATAGCGGATCCCGCGGGATCCCGTGCACCGAGCCAACCGCACCCCGGCCCACACCTTTAACCGCACCTCATCGAGCCGCGACCGATCCTTTGGATCTTGTGTGGTTGTCCAACCACTCTCAAGCCACGCGTTTGCCCGCACCTCGCCGGACCGCTTCGCATCCGGTCGGAATCGTTTGTGGTCTCCACCCGGTCGACCATGTGGGCGGCCACTTAAGCATGGGTCGGCTTATAGCTACCTATGTGGCAGCCATGTGAGCTCGAAGAGCTAGCTTGCAGCCACTCGTAGATAGCTTAGAGCCCTTTAGAGCCAACCCGTAGTTAGCTTATAGTCAATGCTATTGTGTATGCGTATTTTTAATTTCAGAAATCTATTTTATCTTTGGAAAATCCTAGAAAACTCATTTCAACTCCGAAAATTGTGAAACCTTTTCCAAAGCTCTTCTAAAATTATAAACTCCGTGTTAGACTAGTGTTCGCTCTCTTTTGGCTCTTAATTGTTGTTCATTTGGAGTTAATTGCAATAGGACCCGCCTTTATTTTGATTACGCGTTAATAGGAGCAGGGAGCCGGGAGCCGAGCTCGGTGATCGACTACAACGACGACTACGCCGCCGCCGACTACTCGCACGCAGTCTTCACGCCCGACTGATTCTGAAATACCTATTAGGCATTGCTATGTAGAATGCTAGCGCTTTACCTTAAATGCATGATGATGATGAACCTTGCACCGCCTTCTTAAATTATCCCGTCCTTGATTGTCCTACCACTATATATGTATATAAGCGTGTATATGCGCCGAGCTTCGCGATGCATGTGTTCGGGATGGGAATAGTGGTTCTTGGCGTGTGTGGGGTAAAAACCGGCTAGAGGAGAAGGCGTTTTGGGTACTTTGGTGGGGGTGAGCTCGAAACAACCGATCTGGGATCGGGGATAGGGATGCACTCCTCAGTGTATCCCTACTTTGACGGTTTTCGGAGCCTAGGTGTTGGGGTTTTACTTGCGGATGGAGGACATGAGCTTGCCCCGGTCTGAAAGCGAGTGGATCAACTTGTCGATAGGACTCTCGTACACACCACCTCGCCAAGAGTGGGGATAGGGCCGAGTTGAGCTCGGCAAGTGCGGAACCATACTCGCTTAGGATGGATAGAGGGGTATCAGTGGGGGAGCGGTGGAGGTGAGACCACCCTCTCAGAGCGACTCCCGTGTGGCCACACGGGGGCATTTCACGGTTCGGTGCGATTCCTTCCGAGGGGGGATTCGTTTTGAGGGCCGGATGCGGGATGGACCGTAACTACCAAGAGTTCGCATGGTAGGGTGGGCTCGGTTGGCCGATCACCGCCGGTGCCATCCCGAGTTGGGTACAGGAGTACACGCTCTGCGCAGTTTTGATCTATACGTATAGCCGCGTCCTCGGTCATGGACAAACCTTGAAGACATGTTAGTTCCTCATGTTTTGGGATTTATATCTCCCCCCGTAGTTGAGAGTGTGGTGAGCCGTGGTTGCGTCGGCTAGAGGAGAGTGGCTCCCTCTACCTCGTCGATCCGATTGCAATCATTAAGGTGCGAGGAGAGGAAGTTCTCGCATCGACCCTAGATGGAGATAGGGTGTGGAGACGGGGCCCCGGGGTACCGGGTGGTTCCGAGTCGTATCCGAGAGATTGGTTTGGGACCTATATGAAGATGATTTCTATTTATGCTTTCTTCTTCGCCGCATAGGAAACCCGAGCTTCTACCTTGCCTCTTTTCCTACCCTTTAGAAGATAGGCCACTTAAAGCCGCATACGGACGGTGACGTGAACCTATCCCATTCTTTGGGGATAGACTTTGAGTGTGCGGGTTACGAGTTCGACTTCGACAACAACACCGACGAATGGTACGACTAAGGGATGTGTCGCTTCGCTCAAGGATGCCCGTGGGCGTGAAGAACGAAGATGGAGACCCTTCGAGATGCTAGCTACCACCGCGTAGAATTTTACTCGATTCAGCCTTGAGGCTTGTAATGTTGTACTCCATTATGGACATGTAATAAATTATGTACTAATATTTGTGTGATGCGATGCACGGTTGTGATCTACCTTCGTGATGAGATCCGTACGCGATAGCCACCGATCCCGGGACTATCGCAAAGGTACAAGGACTCGGGTTGTCCTCACCGAAAATCCGGGGTTGTTACAATGGTAGCAGCTTACAATGAATTGCAATGTGTGTGCCAGAAGTTTGTTACTCTGTTTGTGTCATTATATGGCAGCAGTTCACAAAGAATTTCAATGTGTATAGATGCCAGAGTTATGCCAGAAGTTTGTTACTCCGTTTGTGTTAATAATCCGCATTTCCTTTGCCTCGTGCTGCAATGAAATGTCAGCAGAGATGTTGATGAATTTTGTGATGTGTGACACATTAAGATATTTGTGACCCAATTGTCATTCCATCCATTCTTCATTCATACATTTAAGTTTGTCATATGTAACAAAATTTTCATTCTTCATCCACACAGATGAAGCAAAAGCACCACTTTTAACATCAGAATTACTTCTTAGCAGCATACATCCCTAGTAAACATCCAAATACTACACAAACAATAGCCACAATAATCAAGTTCATCTTCCAGATCACATTGTCCATCTTTTCCTCCAGTGCTTTCTTCCTCTGCTTGTCCTTCAGTGCTTGCCTCTGCTCGCCGCTCCCAATTTGATATTCCACTGAATCAACTACTTCATCGACCGCGTCTGCCCAGTTTGACGGTTGAAAAACAATGACGCCAACATCCTTCAGCATCTGGAGATACTCCTTGTGGAAATGATAAAATCCACAATTCTTGGCGTACTGCAGAATCAACAGCACATAAGAACCCTAACTTAGATTTGGGAGACATGGAGACTACTCACCGAGTTCCTTGCACACTTGAAATAAAGACGTCCATGGTTTTCACCTTCCTTCTGCGTCCGCCCCTCCACCACCCGAGCCATACCACACTCCGGGCAAGGGACCGGTGGAAAGCCTCTTAGCTCACCGACTAGATCCAAGCTGATGGAGTCATTGTGGCTGCTCCGGCAACCATGAACCCTGCTCCTCACACGTGCACCTCTAGACGAATCAGTGTTGATGGATAAAAGACGTATCCACCTACGATCCGCAAGCGTACAGATCTACACCTTTTTCACGACGGGATTCCCTAGGTTCTTGTCAATCCGCGGAGCAAGGGGATTATAAGCATTTGATCTACCTCTACTCACTACTACGCAAACCCTAATTATGATTAAACTAGAAAACGACTACACTACTAAAAGGAATGATTAAGATATCAAGATAGGAGACATGATACTTGAACATTCAATCGCTTAAACCGCAAAAACCAATCTAATCTATCGGGGGTTGTGACCACGGTTTCACCCTTTCCCTCCCCCTGTACTGTCACTATGCGGAGGTATTCGTGACTAGACCTATGATAGACACGGCGTATTGAATTGATCCAAGGGAGCATTGGGATCCATAATTCCTTTACGGCACGGTAGCTAACCTTAAGCATCTAAGACAATTCAACACAAGATGATAGATAGATATTCCAACAAAGTGCGATTACATCTCAAGACCGATTTCAACCCATGGACGAATAAGAAGATTACCCCATCAAGGTGCTAGACATGGCACCATTGATCATGGTGACACTTCCGACGGTGTCTTCCTTCTTCTCCACTTGTGGGTGCTTCCTTCGAGATGGTCGATCCTCCTCCAAAGATCTCCCTTCTCTAGCTTGTGGCTGGCCTCTCGGTGCGAATGGCTCTCTGTTTCGGGAATGGCGGCGCCTCAAGGGACTTAGGGTTGAAGATCCTTCGGGTGCAAGGAAAGGGGGGCCGAACCGGCCCAGGCCCATCCCGGCCGGCTCGGTCGCCCCTTCGCTCCCGTGGGTCCTCAGGTGAATTTGCACTTTGCCCCCTCCACCTGCACCATTTTAACGATGTCATCCTCGCATCCAAGATGGAGATTCTCCGTGCATGATGTTCAGTCTTTTACACTTCAATCCTCGTGGATGTTCCTTTGTAACACTTCGGTCCTCGCTACCATTAGAAGTGATTTCATCAAGCTCATGAACACAAACAAGACTCTGTAATTGCTCCTTTGAACTTGTTGTGAATCCGTCCTTTATGTCTGTGTTTTCCTACATAAACACAACACTTCCAAATGCATGCACAAAGATGAACTTGTTATATGATTAGTGTGCCTAGTGGCGGGTTAGTTCCATAAACAAATCCAAACCAAAGTGAAATGAACATGTTTGGTGCACCAAAATACACCGTCAACATCTCCCCACGCTTAGATCTTGCTCGTCCTCGAGCAAGCACTCGTAAAAGAACTTCGTCCAAGGCGTTGTAATCGTGTTCCGCTAGTTCTTTCTTCACAAGTTAGTCAATCTTTTATCTTTAATACATAAACATAAACATAAAGTAATGATCATCATACATAAACATGGACGTTTAGAATCTTTACCACGTCAAGATTTACCCCACAACTCAAACTCTTCACTCGAGGCCTTCAATCTCAGCCATGCTTACTTCTTTGCTTCCATTGGAGGGTTTTTATGATTTTCAAAAATAATGTTCCTGCAACAAGTGTTAGACAAAATCCTTTCTCCAAGCTCTCTCATGTCGCTCATATAAGGTGGCTATCCTACACGATTTTATAAAAACTCTCACCTCCCATAAATCTCTCATATACATGTAGAGTGGAGCTATAGGTATGGCTAGCACAATGGACACAAGTATTGTCAAACTAAGAACTTCCTCTAATGGTTGTTTACCTTTCAAAGCCAATGACCGTGAGAATAAACCATATGTGGGGATATCAAGGATAAGAAGATATAGAATGGTGGACATGTGCAAGGGCAAAAGAAAAATATGACTACGAGGCACCGATGACGTCCTCATTGTCGGATTGCACATGGTTGGAAAAAGAATGAAAGTTTCGTCTCTCAACAACGTGACAACCTTCCTTGCACTTTATTTTTTCTTTCACTTGATTCATCCCTCTCATATGTTTTTTGCCACTCCTCTTCTCTATTTTTTTCTTTCTCTTTTTCAATCACTCTCTTTCATTCTCTCATACACATATACATTTTTTTCTTTACTTTTCTATCTTTCTTTATTTCTTTTCCATACACATATTTTTCTTTTTTACTTTCCATCTCTCGACATCTTTTTCTCTCTTTTCAAAGCTCTCAACTCCTCTCTTTCTTGCATATACATAATCTGAATTTTAAAAAGAACCATGCTAGAGACAAGACGAAACTTCGAAAATAGGTTGTGTTCAAGGAATACAATGTACAAAAGAGATATAATGGTTTGGGTATGGAATTCGGCGATGTATGGGACTTCCGATGTGAAAGTCATGTTACCGAATGCATGACGAGGCTAGCAATAAAAGATAAGCACAAGGACATGATCATTGCTTGAAATTAAAACTTCCAAGAGAGAAGGATCCTAGCCCAACTCATTGTGGTAATCGCACTTATGGTGGAGCAAAATTTAATTAGGCTTTATATAGGATTTTTTTCACTCTCAACTTGCAAAAAGAGGATTTGCTAACCTTTATTACAAGGGTTTTTAGATAATTTTCAGAATTGTATTCCTCCAATATTTAGCAGCGAACATAGCACAACTAAAATAAAAAAAGCTCAAGATCGAAGCACAATATGGGTACTTTTAGAGGTAGCAATTCCACTAAGCACCACGGTAAACCTTTTTAACCAAACACTTATGTTCATATATCAAAAATTAAAGATGAACAACGAGTAAAGCAAGAAAAACCATCGCAAGAGACACAAATTTAAATGACTCTTTTTATTGGATTTTCTTTGACGCAAACACTAATTAAGACACTTCAAACTTTGCAAAAATTTAAAGCACACTCAAACTCAAACTTAAGACTCTTAAACTCTAAGACTCTCTCGCTCTCATGAAAACTAAACCGAACCAAACTAAGCTTGAAGCAAAAGGCTAGCTAGCTAGCTCTCCCCCACGCTAAAATCATACAACGTCCTCGTCGTATCTTACAAAAAGCCTACGGGGGAAAACTAAACCTAGTGGTACTTCCCAGAACTATTACACCACTTGCCCTTCATGTTCCCCACCATGCCGAATAACTTGCGCACGTTGTGATTCAGGAACTTGTAGTCGTCTTCGACCACGCGTTCCAAATCCTCCATACACTGCCTCATTGCCTCCATGGACTGGAAACATTCATCGACCAATGCGTAGAGCTCCGAGAGTGACGACAAGCTGCACAACACATCAGAAGCATCCCGAAAGTGTCATCATCGCCACGGTCTCCACTGTCGTCGCCGCTGTCATCACCGTCGTCGCCGCCGTCGTCATTGCCACCGCCGTTGGGGGCTTCAGTTGTCATTCCCAATAGTTCAAGTCATTGTCTTCCCTTTCGGCGGCCGCCCACGAGCTCGGGCTACGATCATCGGAATAGTCGCTCCTCCCATAGTCCTTAGGCTCGGGCGACACCTCCTTGTAATCCTTCCTCTTCATGCCTCAGATGCGTGCCAACCTTCGAACGGGAGTAGGGACCTTCTCCGCCTTGACGGGGTTACGAGATGCGATAGCTCCGGTCGGGACACGCCCTCCGCAAACGGATGCGGGCGGTCCTCTTGTTCTCGACAGGTAGCTTGAGCTCGCATCGCTTCACCTCCTCCATCGATGGCTCCTTGGCACCTTGCTTCAACTCAACGCTCTTCGGGAACATCATGGCTGCTACGTGAGTGCAAAAGAATGCGAGATGGGATGGATTCCCGAGCTCCCAATTCGGCCAATTAAATAGTCCGAAAAGGAATGCCCTAGAACCTCATTTTCCTTTTCAAACTTCCCTTAAAATTTTCTGACCAAAGAAGGAAGTCGAAAAGGCACGTTCCAAAGAAAAACCAGGGCGAACCGCCGCCGGGACCTCCTGGGCCGGTCGGACTGGGTCGGCTGGCCCACCCTGCTCTGAGGGCCGGTCCGATCCGGTTTCCCATGTACCTCCTTTATTTCGCATTTTCAGCCCGTGACAAAAAGTTGGCCCGGTAAAACTTCGCGAGAAACTCCAAAAAAATAAAAGAAAAACTATTTACAAAAATCCACACCTTGTTTTACGTCCTAGGCTGGACGTTCGGGCTCTTCTTCCATGGTGAAGACATCAATATGGTGAAGGGGCACAACGTCTGGTTCGTAGTAAACCTTAAGCCGTTGACCATTCACCATGAATTGATCACCTTTCATATCCATAATGGTTTCCGCTCCGTTCAGGAGCACCGAATGAACAATGTAAGGTCCATCCCACTTGCTTTGCAATTTCCCCTTTCCGAAGGTTTTAAACCTCGAATTGTAGAGGAGGACCTTATCTCCTTCTTTAAATTCTTTCTTCTTCAACCTTTTGTCATACCACCTTTTAATCCTCTCTTTGTATATGCTTGCATTCACATACGCTTTGAACCTCAACTCCTTTAGCTCACTTATTTGAATTCTTCGCTTCACCACCGCGGCATCGAGATCGAGGTTCATCTCTTTGATCGCCCAATAGGCTTTATGTTCCAACTCAACCGGAAGGTGGCAAGCTTTTCCATAGACGAATTGATAAGGGGTCATACCTATCGGTGTCTTGAACGCCGTTCGATACGCCCACAAGGTTCCGTCTAATTTCTTTGACCAAGCTTTGCCTCCCTTCTCTATTGTTTTGTTAAGGATGCTCTTTAACTGCCTATTCGACGTTTCTGCTTGTCCGTTGGTTTGTGGGTGATAGTCTGTAGAGACCCTATGTTCGATTCCCAACTTGGAAAAGCACTTTTTGAAATTCTTCCCGGTGAAGTGAGTTCCTCCATCGCTTATTAAGATTCTTGATGTGCCGAAATGAGGAACAATTATGCTCTTGATCATGACAATGGACTCCTCCGTGGAAGCTTTATGACATGACATGGCCTCCACCCACTTTGATACATAATCAACCATGACTAAGATATGCTCATATCCATGTGAGTTTTTGAAAGGCCCCATGAAGTCTATTCCCCACACACCGAATAAGTCGATTTGTAGATTATATTTCAAGGGCATAGAATTTCTTTGAGAAATATTCCCGGTTCTTTGGCACTTGGGTCATGACGCAACGTATATTTTAGTATCTTCATGCATCCCCGGCCAATAGAATCCGCTGGACCAAACTTTTAATTGTGTCCGAAAGTGGCTATAGTGTCCACCGTACTCCGCCGAGTGGCAGTTTCTCA
This sequence comes from Cenchrus americanus, assembly GCA_947561735.1. Classification (NCBI taxonomy): domain Eukaryota; kingdom Viridiplantae; phylum Streptophyta; class Magnoliopsida; order Poales; family Poaceae; genus Cenchrus; species Cenchrus americanus. The sequence goes on from OX387240.1 coordinate 144,782,067, forward strand.
AAATTTCTAGCCTCTCTTCTCTTGGCACACATCTTCTCATGACTCCATCATTGCCAAGTTTGAAGAGGTATGGTGCATCCCAAAAGTATTTTCGACTTTCGGAGATTATTCTCCTTTGAGAGTTTTTATCTAAATGATCAAAAGCCATCTTCCGAATCGCTCGAATGATGTCGATCATCCAAGTGTCTTTATGGAGCACTCGATAAAGGTGGTCATCTCTCATCTTGTCTTCTATGGGCTCTTTATCATCTTCTCCACAGTTCATCCTAGACAAATGATTGGCCACAACACTATCCACCCCCTTCTTATCACAAATCTCAACATCGAACTCTTGGAGAAGAAGGATCCAACGGATCAATCGTGGTTTAGCATCCTTCTTAGCCAAGAGATACTTGATGGCCGCGTGATCGGTGTAAACAATGACCTTTGAGTTCATGATGTAAGATCTGAACTTTTCAAAGGCGAATACCACTGCTAGTAACTCTTTCTCCATAGTGGCATAATTTAATTGTGCCTCATTAAGAGTTTTACTAGCGTAGTAAACGGCGTGAACTCAGCCTTCCTTTCTTTGACCCAAAACTGCTCCTACGGCATAGTCACTTGCATCACACATGATCTCGAAAGGTTGGCTCCAATCCGGAGGTTGGATAATGGGAGCACTCACCAAAGCACTTTTCAAGGTCCGAAATGTTGCTAAGCACTTCTCATCGAAGTCAAAAGCCACATCCTTTTGAAGGAGATGCGTCAAAGGCTTAGTGATCTTCGAGAAGTCATTAATAAATCTTCTATAAAATCCGGCATGGCCTAGAAAGCTCCTCAAGGACTTAACATCCATTGGAGTTTGGAGTTTCTCAACCGTCTCCACTTTAGCTTTGTCCACTTCGATGCCTCTCTCGGATATAACATGTCAGAGCACTATGCCTTGCTTAACCATGAAGTGGCACTTTTCCCAATTTAGCACCAAGTCTACCTCCGCACACCTCGTAAGGACCTTATACAAGTTTGCCAAGCAATCCATGAATGTCTTCCCATAAATGGAAAAATCATCCATGAACACCTCGACAATTTCTTCGATGAATTCCGAGAATTCGACCATCATGCAACGTTGAAAAGAGGCTGGAGCGTTGCATAGACCAAAGGACATCCTTCTATATGCAAACATTCCGTAAGGGCACGTGGACATTGTTTTGTGTTGATCATCCGGGTGAATGGGAATTTGCATGAACCCCGAGTACCCATCGAGAAAGCAAAAATAAGCGTGGTTTGCTAATCTCTCGAGCATCTCGTCGATGAACGGTAAGGGGAAGTGATCTTTCTTCGTTGCTTTGTTTAGCTTTCGATAATCGATACACATCCACCACCCGGTCACGGTTCTTTGCGGTATCAACTCATCCTTCTCATTCTTCACCAGAGTTAAACCTCCTTTCTTCAGTACACAATGTACCGAGCTCACCCATTCGCTATGCGGAACCGGGTAGATGATTCCGACATCAAGTAGCTTGATTACCTCTTTCTTTACTACCTCTCACAAGGCATGAGTTAGCCTCCTTTGGTGGTCCACTACGGGCTTACATTGGTCTTCCATAGGTATATGATGAGTGCAAAAGGCTGGGCTAAGACCTTTGATATCATTGATCGAGTATCCAATCACCTTTCTATGCTTTTTGAATAAATTCAGCAATCTCATTTTCTTCGGGACTCAACTCGTCGCTCACGATGACTGGATAAGTCTTGTTTGGGCCCAAAAATTTATACTTTAATCCTTTGGGCAAAGGTTTAAGATCCACCTCGGGCACTTGTGGCTCCTCGGGTTTGATTTCTCCTATGTCCTCAAATTTTTCTTCCTCCACGCTTTCATCTTGTGGTTCTAATCCCTTTGTTGCTTCTTCTAGTTCTTCATCTTGTTGATCATTGGTTTGATTCTCCATCGCCCTTTGCAGCAGGTCTCTAAGGGTTTAAACGAAACAAAGACTATCTACCTCCTCTACTTCTTCATCTTCGGGAGGAAAAGGTGAAGGGTGTTTAGAAATGCGAAGAAAGTTATATGTGTACTTCTTTCCGTTAAGGTTCATTGTTACTTTGCCTTTTCCGGCATCCAACACGGCATCAACCAACTTCAGAAAAGGCCTACATAGGATTATGTGATCATGATTAATATGGTAAGCATCAATAACAAAAAAATCAGTTGGTATACATTTTCTAGAGATGTTTACATTCATGTTGCAAGCAATACCTAGAGGTCTAATAGTTCTACCATCTCCCATGATTAATTTCGTTGATGTTGGAGCTAAGTCTAGGTTGTGGTCTTGAACTTTATTGTAAATTTTAGAAGATAGGACACTTAGTTGGTCTCCGATGTCGCACAAAGCTTTGCATTGAACTTCATTGATCTCGCAACTCAAGTGTGGTGCCATCTTCTCTCCTTCTTTGGATCCTATCGCGTAAACTTCGGCGAGGCGAGCATATGGTGATTCTTCGGGCTGGATCCCCATGATTTTTTCACCTTGGCAATATGTTCTGGATCCACTTCATCATCTCCAAAGAGCTTTTGAAAGATCTCACCGGTGGTTTCAAGGTCGTATGAATCTTCCGCTTTCTTTTCCGGTGGGAAATCCGTTTCCAATGCTCTTGCCATCCCCTTCTGGTTAGGGAACAGTCTTCTCTTGTCGAATACTTCTTCGTAATCGATTGAAACCCAATCCATGTGTTCGAACTCCCTTAATGGCTTCATGCTTGACATACTCCTCTTGGTTGTTCATTTGATTCGGCGATGTCAACGCTCGGGGTAGTTCTTGACTTGATGTGCTCTTCTTCAAGCTTTTTCGGGATTGGCTCCTCTTTTGTGACTTCTGAGGTTACCTCTTTAGAAAATTCAACACACTTCTTCATCCTTGAATTCTATTCTGCTCTCCCGCAAGTCTTGTTTCCTAATCTCTTCGCATGGCCGCCACTTTACTAATTTTTTATAAAAGTTGAGCGGCTTCATTGAGTGTTTTCTCCGTGAGATCCCCACCTGCACACATTTGGACGTGTTGCATGCAATTAAGGGTTAGGGAAAAGAAAATTTATGCAAGAGTACGTCACCGGAGAAGCCGAGTCTTGGTCCTTGTTCGATCAACTCATTGAACAAGTCATGCAATGAAGCAAGACTTCCAAGATAAGTTCATCAAGAACCTTGTGACAAGACCTTGAAGCTCAGTACAAGTCAAGCAATGAAGCAAACTTGACTCCGAGAAGCCCAGGGACCAAACCTGAGAAGATGATAAACTCCGAGCACCTAGCCAGAAAAGTGTTGAATCTTGCGGGACAAGGAGCTTCGTCCAACTCGGAGAGAAACTGACGACAAGGGCCCACATGCAAAAAGGGGGAAGGATCTAGAAGACTTGGAACCGACACCGAGCGAATGAGGCGGCTGACTGGGCCGAAATGGGCCCAAGACGGTCGGCCCAGGCAGGGCGGCCCAGCCCATTTGGGGCCTAGTCACCCCCCCTTTGACCTAGCCGCCATTCGGTCTATTTAAAGCTCCGAGGCTAAGGGCCACGCATCAATTCATTCATCACCGGCCGCCGAGGAGCAGAGAAGAGAGCGACACCATCTCAGAGAGGAGAGGGTCGTGTAAGACATGGGTACCCCTGGGTCCCCACCGACCAGGCTCATGGTCGTCTCCGACAAGTGGGTCCGACCTACTAGAAGACCCGCCGACCTGTCAGTCGGCCCAACCGACCAAGTTGGCGGCCCACATGACCTCCTGAAGACCTTCCAGAAGAGTCCCCAGACGACCTAATCCATCATGACCTCAAGACTCGACGTACAAGACATGACCTCAGTGGATTTCACCCAAAGCAGATCGACAGGATATGGCAAGATGTGTAACTTAGACTTAGGTCTCCTGATCATAACCGATCAGGAGTCTGGGAACCGACCTCATCCGCTGGACAATATAAGGCGGACGAGGTGACCCCTTGTACAATAATCCAATCCCCATGCAATCTACACCAACAACTGGATATAGGGTATTACTCTCCGGAGGCCCGAACCAGTATAAACTCGTTGTGTTCTCTGTGTTCCGCGCACTCATGTGCGACCTTCGAGTTCTTAGCCTTATATTCCTACCCGCTGAACAACTAAACCAAAGGGACTAACACCCCCGTGGGCTGTCCATATCTCACCATCTAACAGTTGGCGCGCCAGGTAGGGGCTGAGTCAAGGTTCTTCGTGCAATTCGATGGCTTCGACCAATGGCGTCGTCGGTGTTTTAGACCGGCAACCTACTAAGGGGAGTACCCGAAGTGGATGAATGTGGCCTCGCCGAGATTGGTAACTCAAAGGAAGAGACTCATGGCACACAATTTAGACAGAGTTCGGGCCACGAGGTGTGTAATACCCTACGTCCCGTATGCCGCGTAGCTACGGGATTGATTGGGCACGATTACAAGATGGTGTAATTGTGCGCCGTGAGATGAGATTCGATGCTAGAGAAAGGTCCCTGCCTCGCCTTATATAGTCCGGGAGGCAGGGTTAAAAGTCGGAGTAGGGAGAGAGTACTAGTCGAGTACGTCTAGGAGTCTTCCATACAGTGCAGAACATGTACAGCTTCCTAACCGAGTACTTCTCCTCTGTAGTCCTTGTACTCCACGCCATTAGGTGCCGTGTAGCGCAAGCCGGGTAGTCCCAGGGGCCCACCGAGTAGTCGGTCCTGGTACCCACGGAGGTAGTGGGCCCAGGGAGGTCCATACGACAAGCCCCCGAGTACTTTGTAGTCGAGAAGGATAGCTTGAAATAATCTTGATGGCCTTAACGAGTAGTCCTCAGGCGTCCCCGAGTACTACAAGTCAAAAGTCCTCAAGAGTAGTCGAAGCATCCCGAGGCTGGAATGTACTCCAGCTGATATCTGAGCAATCCTGAAGTCTTCTCGAGTAGTCCCAAGCGTCCTCGAGTGCTGCACTCGAAGGTCTTCAAAAAATGCCTGCGTTGTCTTGAAGCCGAAGCTGATATGGAAGTGTGATTGCAAAATCGCACTCCATATGGAGTAGCCCCCGAGCCTTAGGATGAGTCGTAGGCTCTGGCTGATGGTCCATCTGATGTTTTGGCAAGCATATCCCGAAAAATCAGGAGAGAAAAAACCGAAGGACACGTGGCACGGAGCCCCCGAGCCTTGAGTCGAGTACTTCCTCTCGAATTGAAGGGTCATCTTGTAGAATGTGTCCTGAGATGCTCCTGAGTCTTGTCGCTTCCCAGGTAGTCGAGTAGAAGTAGCCGAGCCCCCGAGGTGAGGCGCGTCGACTAGTAGAATACGAAGAGTCACGCGCGGCCGCTGAGTCAGCCGAGCGCAGACTTATCCATCCGGCCGTTGGAGGGCCGTTTTGACTTATAAATAGAAGCCAAAACCCTTAGGGTTTTTCACCCATCACTGTTGTAGCCATTTCGAATAGATCTTGGCCATAATCTCCTCCAGCGCACGCCGCCGCCGCTGTAGATCTAAGCGCGCCGCCACCCAGAGCTGCCAGAGTAGCCCCCGAGCGAATGCGCGTGAAGACGCCGTGCACTTGGAGAATGAAGCCATCGCCGTCCAAGACCGCGAAGACCGCCGGGAAGAAGAGGGGCCGTGACGAGGCCGCCGTGGCTGCCACGGGGGCAGCACCGTCGATGTCTCCACCGCGGCCAGATCCGAGCCGCGAGTGGAAAAAGTCGAAGACGAAGACCGAAGATTTGCTGGCCCTCCTCAACAGCGGATTCATCCGTGAGAAGGAGATGGACAGTTGGAGGGCCGCCGCCGGGGACCCGTACCCCATGGAGAAGAGCGAAGACGAGATCCCAATGTTCGCGTGCTTCGCGGAGCGCAGGCTCGCAATGCCGGCAAGCGACTTCTTCAAAGGCCTCTTGGGGTACTACGGCGTCAAGTACCTCAACCTCAACCCCAATGGTATTTTCCATACAGCTGTCTTCATCCACTTCTGTGAAGCGTTCCTGGGGATCAAGCCCCACTGGATCTTGTTCCGGAAGTTCTTCGGGTGAAGCCGCAGCCGAGCGCCGGCAACCCGCGAGTAGTTGGTGGAGCGAGGAATCCGGATGCGGGAGGACGGCCGTAGAGCGAGTACCTCTCGTACAAGCTCATCGACTCCAACCAGGATCGGAAGGCGAAATGGTTCTACATCACAAACCACCACCCCGGTTGCCGAAGCCGAGCGGGAAGCAACCCGGACATTGCGCCCGGTGGAACACGGAGCCCACGATGCGGGGAGGGGATCCGGCTCCCCGAGCCGTTGGTGCGCATCAAGGTGCTTGTTGACGCAAAATGTGCACTCGGCGCCAATCACACGGCAAGCCGAAAAGCTTAGCTTCGCACGCGCGAGAGAGAAAGTGACGTGCCGGTCAATTTTTCCCGAAAATTAACAAAAGATGAAACGGTTAAATACCAAAATTTGGAACCTACGGGTGGTACCGGGCGAGTTCCATATTTACGGCTAAGAAGCCAAGCAAGACGACATGTAGCTATGCGAAGCTACCCGTCGAAGAACCACGACCATTCGGGTAACCAAGAAGGGGAAAAAGAACATTGCCGAATGGATGACGTAGGCATGACGACGATCGATCTTTGAATCAAACATGGATGCATGTGCCAAGCCATAACCGATCCTCATGAAGATTAACATTAAACAAAGTAGAGCACGAACATGATCATGCATTAAAATAAGCATGCATAGATCCAAAGCGTTAGTCTACCGCATGTCTAATCACTTTAAGATCCGTCGGGCACGATATCAGCAAATCTATCCACCGCATGATACAACTTGCATGAAAGAGCGCACCACTTTCCACAAATAGATCTATCCACCGCATGATACAACCTAAATATGGAAAGCTAGAAGCATACGTCTTTTAAAACATAAATAACGCACGTGATCCACTCGTGAAGATATAACCGAATGCGGCTGAACAACCGATTCGGGGTCCATGAAGAAGGAACAAACATTACCACGTGAATAAATCTATCGGTGAAATGGAAATCTAATCCACCGGATGACTAGCTCCAAAGCAACCCAAAAACTCGCATCTACCGCATGATACCGGCTCTTTCAAGATTTATGCTAACAAAGCAAGCTTGAACCCGCAACATGTAACAACCTAGATCGATTCGGTTTCGGCTATCGGAGAGCACGAGATCCACACGTCAAAATACGAAACCCGCTCGTGCACGGATCTTAAAAGAAAAAGAGCCGATCCAAACCCATCTAGATTGGGCAAAGTGTATTACATGAATTAAAACATAAAGCAAAACTCATGATAACACGGGGTAACTTAATGAATCTCTTGGATCTTGCCAAAATCCAATAGAGCCGATAACTAGCTTCGAGCTAAACCTTAGCCTACCGCATGGCTCATGATCTAACAAGAAACCCTCTTGAACCAAGCTTGAATCTACCGCATGACACGAAGCATGGTAACAAGACTACTTGCATCAGATCTAAATCCACCGCATGATACTAGACATGATACAAGGTTGCCGGTACTCACGGAGGTCGACGGATCGATTGGTCCTCTCGAAGAACTCGACGACACGACAAGGGACTCTAGGGTTTTGGCGTAAGGCCGGTGTGTATTGAGGAATGAACGTCCGTTTTACATACATCCGGGGATCATATTTATACCCTGGCGATTACAATTGCGAATGGATTCATTGCCTAACTAAACTTGATCACCTGTCCATCCATTCGCTTCTCCCCGATCGAGCCACGTCACCGTCCAATCCCGCAAAATCGGCTCTCTTGTTCCTTTGCCGAACCGGGAGCGGATAGCCGACCACGGATCCTTCGCCGAAAATCTCTCGAAGATACCTTTCCTTCCACCGGACGGACTCTTTTCCGAATCGGTCCCACATGTCATACTCCTTACCAAATTTTGGTGTTAACACATGCCCCTTCAATTGTGGGATAAAAGTAATTTTGTTCCACAATTGACTCCACCGCAAATCCTTGAGCCAAACCCGTCAACACTGTTCTTCGCAATCCGCCGGATTCTTCGTTCGAGATCCAACCCTAGATCTCCTCCGTTCCGAGCTCGAATCTCCAATGGCAACTCGGAACCAAAATTTGCTCGGGTAAATTCACCCCTCCAAACCTTTGTTCGGCATTAGGTTTTCAATTTTACCCGAGATTTTCTTCTTCCGCTCTCTTCCGAGAACCGTCTCCGCCCTTCGATCCCTATTGAGGCCAATTCGCAATCTTATTATCTTGGTCCCGAAGGGAATCCCGACCCTCGAGATTTTATTGCCGCCGAATCTCGGAGAATCCCTTTTAAGGCGCTTTATCCCCACCTCCTCGGTGGCAAGATGCGTTCAAGAACCGGCCTTTGCCCCCAATCGCAGTGGAAGACTTGGTATCGTAGGATTCTTGCGGATAAGAGCGGATTGACCAATCCGGATACTCTCCGCATTGCTCAATGTTTGGAGTTATCCGTAGCCGAGACGCCCAAGAATGAAGATCTTCGATAGCCGCGTGCCACTTCGGTCTAATGGCGTCAATGCCTTCCTTTTTGGGCATGGCCCAATGTCTCCAACTTTGGCCGATGTGTACATGATCACCGGCCTTGACATCACCGGTGCGTTCGGCCTTGGAATTTCAAGAACTCCTCACGCCAAACGGGGGTAAAGCCGGGGAATGGCTACAAGAATTATATTTTGAAACATATGAGAGATAATCCCCTTGGCGAAGTTGAATACGAGCCTTCTTGAACATGTGGTTATGCGGGTTTGTCTTCGTGGCAAGGCCAATGAACCCACTGCGAATCATATCGCAATGGCGATCCATGCGCCGGCGGCAACCGCCTTCCTCGGGAAAATTCCTCTTGGGCGGTGTATACCATATGCTTCATCGGACGAGTTACCCAAATGTATACCGGCCCCGAGAGGATAACGTGCGTCAATGGCCCTTGGTGGTTTGTTCAGATTTGGCTGCAGCTTCACATGCACCAGATCGTAGGCGTCGACTTGAGCTCTAGGTTCTTCCCCTGGTCCAATCCCCCTGAAGGAGAGCTTCAAGTCACCAGAGGATGCCAAAGCTATGGAGAAGCAGCTTCAACTGTTATCGTTCAGCAGGACATTACCCAACTCTTCGAGTTGTTCTTCAAAGGCTTCCCCAATCCTCTTTGGCTTCCCTATATAGGCTATGACACTCTGACCTTTCCTGTCGAGTTCTCCTTTGAGCCCAGCCATCAAGATGGGAGATTCCGGAAATCTTTAATATCATAATCCGCCCATGTATATTACGGCCGAGTTCAATGGAGGGAGGGGAATGCCGTACTTATGAGTACTACCGGCCTAACATAATAGCCGGGCAACTTGGATGTGGCCAGGCTGCCCCCAAGATTGTTTTCGCATGAATTCCTCAAGCCCGGGGAGGAAATCAAAGAATCGATGCGGTGCGACGAGTTTTCAACTATGTGTGCGGTCCCACTCGTCTACACATGTCCTTTTGTGCCTGCAATCATAGCTCACCCTACCTTCAACTCATGGTGGCAAGAATTTCACGACCACATCTTCGGTGAACCCGTTCATGTGTTCTCGTGCGGGCGGGTGCACGATTTTTCGCCGAATTCGGAGGTAACACACCGAGCCCCTTGATCAGATTTTTCCTTCTTTTATTCACGGTCCGACCTTCATCTTCCGTCCACGAACACGTTCCTGCCCCCGAGCCGGGGTAATAACTTATAATGCCGAAGGCCCAATTTCGCATTGGGGTTTAAATCTACAACCTCGCGCCAAGCGATGGACGGGTATGCTACCACCGATCCCGGCCTCTCTAGCCTTGCTGTTGATAGGAGGCAAGGTCTACATCCGATCCCTCCTCCGAGCGCTAAAAGGAGGAGAACCGTCAAGAAAGTCTTGGTTGAGGTAAACTCCTTTACCTTCTTGATTACTTTGGGTCACTCTGTTCTTGATGGATCATATCATTGTGCATTTCGGACCGAGCCCAACATTCTTCGGAATCGGCACTCGCCAATGCTCCACTCTATCGGTATGACTTTTTGCTATTCTTTCTCAAGGATGAACACGGCACTTATCCTTTCAATTGAACATTTGCGAAGAAAGCCGTTGGAGAACCACTTGTAGATGTCCCGAGCGAGCCCTTCCGGGGTTGAATTGCCCATCCCAATAGAGGTTTCATCTTCATCACCTTCTCGCGGAAGCGATACGCTCTCCGGAGACGAATCCCCCAACTCAAGCGGAGCCACCAAGTTCTCCCGGGATGCCATCGCCCATCGGCCAAGCGAAAGCAACGGCCAACCCAACGAGAGGAAGATCCAATTCTTCCCCGGCCCGAAACTCACGAGTCGCCGATTGGTGCACCAACATCTCCCGACTTGGACGTTTCGGCTCTACTCGGGACGCCTCCTCCGTCCGCGATTGCTCCCGCTCAAGATACCATTCATGAGGTACTTGATTCCGCTCTTAATCTTGATACCTTGATGCTAGCATTCTCACCTCGGCGGTGTTGTTTTCGGGATCACGCCCCGCCATCATCGAGCTTGCCATCGAGAGAGCCCATCGGCCGCCGATGTGATGAAAGAAGTGAGCCAACCGTTGCCGGACGAGGTATTGCTCAAGCTCAAAGAAATTGCGGCTCGGCTAGAAAAAGACGTCCGGGATCGGCTCAACGATCTTCGCCATTTTGAAGAGATGTTTGAGCCCATTAGCCGCAAACTCCCCCGATGACATCGAGCTTTTCGTCGTCCGTCTACGACTTAGAGCCCTTTTATGTTCCCTTGAGGCGCACTTGGAGGAAATTGCGCTCCCGTTCGGCCATTGAAAAGGAGAAAAGCGATGCCGAACGAGGCCATGAACGAGATACAATCCCAAGCAAAAAGCCATACGGATACCTTGGGCGACCCGCAAGCTTCTTACGATCCGAAAGTCGCCGGAAAGGTCGCTCTAGAGGCGGAATTGAAAAGCCCGTCGGCGGAGATGGAAATTGACCGAAGAAAATAGCCGATCTCCCTGGATTAATAGCAAAGACCGAAGCGGAGCGAGAATCGTCGTCACCGGAGTAAAGCAAAGTGCGATGCGAGCTTATTGACTTATCGATGCCCAAAAGGACTATCGGGAAATCTTGGACAACTCCCACTTGATAGTATCCAATGTTCGTCACGCACTTGCAAAACTCCTTAACGCTTGAATGTTCTTATTGATGTATACCGGATCGGTCGTTCTTGTAATATTTCCTTTGCAATTTGTTTCCTTTCCTTGGCGCACTTTGAGATGTGATGCCGAACGACCCATCCCGGTAGTGAAACGCTAGCTGCCGAACGACACCTTGAATTCCTTTAGCCGAAACCATCGACCCACACGCGTTTCGGCTTAGAACTCCAAACGACCCACCGGCGGGTTGGTCAAGGAAATCTCTCCGCCTTCCGATTTTATTGGGACGTGCGCCACGATCCACGGCCACGATTCGAAGCCACAATTACCTGCCCGCTGGGCCTATAAATGTTGCCGTAGGTGCCCCTAGCTCTCCACCGGGCCTTCTAGCTCTCGAATCTTTGCCAATCTGCGGCCTTCTTGCAAACAGTGCACATCCCCAAACCGCAATGGTGCGCCGCCTCAACCGCCGCCGCGCCTCCGACGAGGGCCGAGGGAAGCGGCGCTAATGCGCGCGGGCGGTAATGATCGTCAATTTCTCCTTGTCGATCTTCCTTTTGATCTTCCTTGACAATCATCTCCCCCTTTCAGTTTGATTCAGTGGAATTCGCCCCGCGCGCCGGCCAATCAGCCCCTCCCTGATGACTCTTCGGAGTCCGATGGCCACTCCCCGGTGCCGTACGGGGAAGCGAGACGCTATTCGCTTCAAGGAGGAGCTAGAGGCGTCTCGTCTTGAGCTGGAGGCCGTCTCCAAAAAAGCGGGCGTGGCCGAACTAGAGTGGGAGGACCGGCGGAAACGCAGTTTCGCCGGAAGCCATTGATGGTATGGTTCGATTCTTGATTCGGTCCGGCCTTTGGTGCTAACCCCTTCTTGTTTGTCTTGTGCGGCCGTGATGCGAGCTCAACCGGTTAAAAGCACGCGGTAGAGCGGTGGCGGAGAAGGTGAACGCTCACGGCGACACGCGGCGGAGCGCCCGGCCGCGGTGGAGCGCCGTATTGACGAGGTGGCCGTCCATGGTGTTCGTCCGGGCACCACCTTGGGCACAGGCTGCGATGGCGACGCATACGGACGTCGACTATTCCACCAGGCCGCGTGGCTTCCGGGGCGGCGCGCGGGGAAGATATCGACGAGATCGAGCTCATCCTGGAGCGCCTCGACGGCCACGGCGACGCCATTGCCGAAAGTACCCATCCCCGGTCCGTGGCCGAACGGACTCTTTGATTAGATTGTACTAGGGATGTGTAAATGTCGGCAATATATGATGAACTTTTGGAATCGCATTTGTTCCGTGATATTTCCCCTCGCATTTGCATCCGTGAACTTGTCCTCTTCGAATGCATGCGGGAACCGTGCGTAGCCGAACGCTCGCAAGCAAGCGCCCCTTGGCGCAAGATCCACAAAGGATCCTAATTCGGCAATCCGCAAATACTTGTTCAAAAGAAACCCTTCGCACTCGGTGGAAACCCCCGCCGCTTGGTATTCCCACGGTGTGTCGGCCGGATCATCACTCCCAATGCGCCCCCTTGGTCAATAAAATAGCCCGTGGGGTGCTGCGCAAATCCACTCGCACACTCCTCCATCACTTCTCGTCTCTTCTTCTGTCGCTAGAAGAAAAAACCCCAACGCCATGGACAAGGGTAAACAACCTCGGGGGAGCGGCTCGTCAAGGAAGCGTACGATTCGGAAGTGAGTTCTTTCTTGATCCGCTCCTTGTCCTTCACGCTTGATCTTGCGCTTCATGTTTTCCTCTGCCTCTTTCGGCCTTGATTTGCTTCTGAAGAAATCATCGGAACCGAAAATGTTCCCGAGTACATCTCCTCCGATTCTTCTCTGAGGCGGAGGATGCCACGCCTGAGCAAAGGGTCATCCATCAGCTGCGCCGCCGTGCTCGGCACCTGGAGCGTGACCTCAGGGACATGTCCGTCCGCTGTCAAGCCGAACGCGAGCGTCGTATGGCGCTGGAAGCGCTAGTAGGGGGTAAACGCTTCTGTCCCCCTTCATGTTTGTATCTGGATTTCTTGCCCCTAACCTTGATTCTTTTGCCCCGGATGTTTCGACGAGTACGACAACTCCGAAGGCGGCACGGGATAGCTTGGTAGAGGCCGCCAATCGTGGTCATCCTTGTGCGTTCCAAGTCGCCGTCACGGTGGTCCGGAACAAGCGAAGAGGGAGCGACGGCCGAAGAAGTAAAGAAAAGATTGAATCATACTTTCGCTTCTTTCTCCACGCCTTCTCGCTTCCCTCCCTTAGGGGACTTGACCTTCGGGGCTGCTATGTGTAATCCTGCAAGAAACCGGTTGTAGTGTAGTATTGGGCTAAGGGCAATGCATCGAGCCTTGGCCATTTTCTTTTGTTCATGGATTTTTGTTCTAAAGGCGGCCTCATCCTCGAGCGCGGCGCTTCCGTGTCGGATGTGTATAATCATCGATCGATTTCAATGCTAGGATAATACTTCTTCGGATATCTTCCATTTATTGCGGCGGAAAACTCCTCTCCTAGCAAAGTTCTCAATATGTATGCATTACCGGGAACGCACACGACCACGCGAAAAGGCCCCTCCCGGTTAGGGGACCATTTGCCGAATTCATCGTATTTAGTTCCAATCGGCGGTAGCGCTTTCCAAACTAGATCGCCCTCCGTGAATTGCTTTACTTTTACTTTCTTGTTATAGCACTTGGCGACCCGCAGCTTGTTTTTCTCGATGTTCTCCAGGGCCCTGAGGCGGATCATATGCAAATCTTCTAACTCATCCATCATTAGGCCGCTGTAATCCTTGGAGCTCAAATCGTTTTGCAGCACTACTCTCCTTGACTCTGATTGCATTTCCCAGGGCAGGATCGCGTGATGCCCGTAAACCAACTCGTAAGGAGAAGTCCTTGTTGCTCCATGGGGGGCCATTCGGTAAGCCCACGGTGCTTCACCGAGCACCGAATGCCATCTCCTCGGCTTACGGTCGATCTTCTTACGTATAAGCTTGATCATGATCTTGTTAGAAGCCTCGCTTGACCATTAGCTTGGGCGTAATATGGTGAGGAGTTAAATAATTTGATTCCCATGCTTTCGGCAAAATCTCCGAATTCCAATGACACGAATTGTGCCCCTTGGTCGGTGGTAATTGTACGAGGAATCCCAAATCGATAGATGATGTGCTCCCCGACGAACTCAATCATGTTTTCGACGTCACCTTCTTGAGTGGGATTGCCTCGACCCATTTGGTGAAGTAATCGTAGCCAAAAGCACGAACTTATGCCCCTTGCTAGATGGTGGATTAATTTGGCCAATCAAGTCTATACCCCAACCCCCGAATGGCCATGGCTTGATGATGGGATTTAACGGCGATGCGGGAACTCTTTGAATATTCCCGAACCTGCGGCAATCTTGACACCCCTTGTAATACTCAAAGCGAGTCCTCTAATATCGTCGGCCAAAAGCATCCGGCCTGCCTAATAACCCATTTCATGCGATAGGCCGATTGGTGCGCTCCACATATCCCATCGTGCACCTCGCTCATCATGTTCTTGGCTTCTTACGGACCCCGGGCATCGTAGCGGTACTCCATCTAATGACTTATAGAATAAATTGTCATCCGGAAGAACGAACTTGATTGCCTTATACACGAGCTTCCTAGAGACTTTTCGGGATGGATCTCTCAAATATTCAACGATCTCTTTCCTCCAATCATCTTCGTAAGATCCGTCCCCGGTGCGCTCACCTGCGCGGCAAATGCTTCTTGACTCTCTTTATAACCGGAGGCGCTGCGAGCCGGCTGTTTGCTTCCTCGTTATGCTCTCTAGGAATGTCTTTGTAGGGTTACCAGTGGAAAGCCCTTCAAGATTTCTCTGCATTCCTCGTAGTAACTCCTCAGCGCCTCGCTTCTGCACTCGTACTGGCCGTTCAATTGCTTGATGACCAACTCTGAATCTCCATAAATTTCAGCGAAACGGCCCCGGCTTCTCTCAAATATTGAAGCCCTCGAAGCAGCGCCTCGTACTCGGCTGGTTATTTGTGACGGTGGGTTGTATAGGAATGGCAAATTCGAACATCTCACCTGCGGGAGAAATTAGTAGAATCCCTACTCCCCCACCTTTGCCACACGATGACCCGTCAAAGAATAGAGCCCATGGGGTAATTTCAAGCGAGATCAATCGAAGGGTCACGGTGTTCGGTTACAAAATCGGCAATGACACGACCTTTGATGGCTTTTGCCGATTCGAACTTCAACTCGAATTACGATAGAGCTAAAATCCATTTGCCAACCCGACCATTCAAAATTGGCATAGATAACATATGTTTTATCACATCAAACTTCGAGTACACGGTGCATTCGGCATTCAACAAGTAGTGCCGAAACTTTGTACACGAGTAGTATACGCAAAGACATAACCTTTCTATAGCCGAATACCGGTTTCGGGGATCAAGTAGTTTTCGGCTAAGATAGGCTACTACCCGCTCCTTCCCTTCGAATTCTTGAATAAGGGCCAATCCAATAGTTTGGGTATCGGCCGCCACGTACAACTTGAAAGGCTTGTTCGGTGAGGAGGAACCGGCACGGCGGCTCCTTCATGTCTTGCTTGATTTCTTCGAAAGCCTTTTGTTGTTCGCCGCCCCATGTGAACTTCGATCCTTCTTTAGTTTTAGCAACGGAGAGAACGGCAACACCTTCGTGATAAATTTGAGATGAACCTTCTCACAAAGTTGATCTTGCCGAGCGAGTGATTGTAACTCCTTGAGGTTGGTTGGAGGAACGACTTCATCAATGGCCTTCATGCTCTTTTTGCCAACTTCGATTCCCCCTTCGTGGACCAAAAATCCCAAGAATTCTCCGGTGACACCCCAAATGCACACTTGTTTGGATTCATCTTCGAGCCATGCTTCGGTGCATTCCAAGGTCTTCTTCACATCTTCCGGATGGGTGACATGACTTAAGGACTTGATCACCACGTCGTCAATGTATATCTCCACGGTCTTGCCGATCAACTCATGAAAAATGTAATTCATGGCCCGCGATAGGTTGCACCGGCATTTTTCAAACCAAATGTCATGACGATCCATTCAAACGAGGCCTATATGGCCGGGACATCTAAAGGCCGTCTTCGAGATGTCTTCTATTGCCATAAAGATGCGATTGTACCTGCATTGCCATCCATGAAGCTAATCACCTTGTGCCCGGCGGCGGCGTCAATCGGCAAATCGGCAATAGGCATCGGGTATCCATCCATGGGAGTAGCTCCGTTTAGGTCCCCCGAAGTCTATGCAAACTCTCATTTTTCCATTTTTCTTATACACGGGGACGATGTTAGAAATCCACTCCGCATATCGCGGGGCCGAACGAAGTTTGCGTCAAGTAATCTTTCGATTTCCTTCTTCACATCGGCCAATACTTCATCCTTGTAGATTTTCGGGGCGGCTGCTTATATGGCTTGAAACCGGGCTTGATTGGCAACCGGTGCTCGACGATGGATCGATCCAATCCGAGCATCTCCGAGTAATCCCGGGCGAAGCAATCTTTATATTCTTTGAGAAGCTCAATTAGTTTCCCCCGAAGTACGGGCCGCAAATTTGCACCGATGAACGTCGGCCTTGGCTTATCACCGCTTCCAATGTCGACTTCCTCCGGCTTATCGGCCGACATGAATCCTCGTCCCGGCTTGCCATCGGTGCCATCCACGGGGTTCTCCATTAAAAATTACTTGTAAGAGCCGACCGCTTGAATCGGGCTGCCGGTCCCCGCCGACGGGTTCAACAGGACCTTCTCCCCAGTCCTTCCCTGAGAAGCAATCGATGCCTTGGTACTCCCAGAAGGCTGGTTCCATGTTAGCCACGCTCACAGAGTCATCCGCCTGGACGACCTCGATTTCATCGTCCACCCACTGGATCAGCTGTTGATGCATGGTGGATGGGACGCAGCAGTTGGCGTGGATCCAGTCCCGCCCAAGCAGCAGGCTGTAGGCTCCCTTCCCTTCGATGACGAAGAAGGTGGTGAGCAGCGTCTTGGACCCGATCATCAAGTCCACGTGAGCGCATCCTTTGGTGTCCGAAGGGTTCCCGGCGAAGTCGTTTAGGATGATGCTTGTTGGTGTCAGATCGCTCGGGGTCATGCCAAGCTTCCTGAAGGTGGTGTACGGCATTACGTTGACTGCCGCGCCACCGTCGACGAACATCTTGGTCAATGGCTTGCCATTGACGTACCCCTTCAAGTACAGCGGCCTCATGTGGCGATTCTTGGCCGGCTTGTCGAAGACGGCACCGCTTGGCAAGCACCGAGTTTGCGCCATCATCTCCTCGGGTTGCTCGTCGTCAAGGAAGCTTCTTCCTGCATCATCTGGTTAGCGGGAGCCATGAACTCGTTTGGCAGGAAGTATACCATGCATGCAGGGGCTGGACGCTTCGATCCTTCTGGCTGGTCCTTGGGGCGCCATTTCTGTCTCGTCTGGATCCCGGCTTGTTTCAACTCGCGGTTCCTCAAGCGTTGGACCCGCCTCTTCTGGCTCTTGCGCAGACCAGGTGGGCACCATTGCCCCTTCTGCCAGACGTAGACATCTTCATCCTCCTCGTGGTCAGCCCACCTGAGATCGGCTCGGCGCTTCCTTGGGATGATCAATGATTTCAATTTTTTGCCGCCGATCCCCATTCGGGTGGATCCTTCCAAGTCTTTCATGGACGGATCGGCGATTGGCAGTTTCCTGCCTGTATTCAGCATATCTGTCGCTGCATTCAGGACAGTTCCTTAATGTGGGCAGTTTCAGGCCCTCATTCCAGCAGTGTCTGAAAAAGGCGCACCCCCAGTGGGCGCGCTCCTGCTCGCGCGCGTGCTGTTCCTGATTCCATCTGCGCGCTTCCTCCTCAGCCCTGCGTTGCTCCTCCTCGTGACGACGCTCCTGGTAGCGTTCCTTCTCCATCTGGCGCTGCCATTTATTAAGGAGGATGCGCGACGTCACCTTGGGTTTGGGCTTGGACGATTCCCCGATCTCGATATGGCTCTTGAGAACGCGGGGGGCGTCGCCCTGTACTTTCCCTATGGTCACCTGGCGCTTCGGGTCAACTGATCCATCTTGCTTGGACTCGGCCGAGGTCGGGACCTTGACTTTCCCTTTCTCTTCGGTCGTTATCGCATTGATAGAAAAGCCGAGCATGTTCTAGCGGGAAGGGGTGGCCATCCCGGCTTCATCTTGTTGTCGAACTTGAGATGCCCTTCCTGGATAGCCTTCTCGGATCCTCATCACGAAGACCCCGCAATCGTTGATGGAGTGCGAGTCCCTGTCATGGAAGCCGCGGTAACGCTTAGCTTTGACTCCATCGGGCCGAAGCATAGAATGCCCCTCGGGCGGCTTGATTCGGCCTTCTTTTACCAAGAGCTCGAACAACTTGTCGGCCTTTGTGATGTCGAAGTCGTAAGTTCCTTTGGTCCGTCGACCCAACGCCGATTCATTGTGAGAGGCTCTTTACCCCACATGATTTCCGCGCAGCCTATCTCCGGTTCGTCGTCGAATCCTCAAACAAATCGGCTTTGTCCAAGAATTGATTGTAGATATCGGCGATGTCGTCTTCCTTGCCAAACTTGGGGTCTTTCTTGAGGCCATATGCCCGATTGCTCATCGGGGATAACTTTTGCGACAGTGGCCCAGTTCTCGAACTCCATCCCAAATAACTTTTCGCGCACGGCTGGCAACATCCCGGCGACGGCCATATCAGCTAGCTGATCGTCGGCAAGTTCAATGAGAAGCACATGCCCTTGACTTCTCTGAACCTTCTGAGGAACTCCAGCGGTGTTTCACTATGCCTTTGCTTTAGGGTGGCGAGATCAATCAACTTCTTCTCGGCGCTGCCGCTGAAGTAATGAGCGTGGAATTTGCGCTCCAAATCTTTCCACCTGGCCACAGATTCAGGCGGCAAGGACGAGAACCACTGAAAAGCCGGACCCGTCAGCGAGGCGGGGAAGTAGCGAACCCTGAACGTCTCTTCGGCGAACACTCCCCGAGCTGCATGAGATAACGAGCGATATGCTCGACCGTGCTTGTCTCGTCCTGCCCAGAGAACTTTGTGAATTCCGTCGGCGGTTTCACCCTTGGTGGCAGGAGCACGTTATAGTACCATTCTGGGAACGGCGGCTTGTAGGTGGGGCCCTGCATCCTTGGCTTGAGGCCGAACTGATTCTGCATCAATTCGGCCATCTTGCGTGCTAGGGCATCTTCCTCCTGAGCGCCTGTAGCCGGCGCGTACCCTGGGTGCGGAAAGGCATCGAACGCTCCGTAATTCCCCACTTCATGATAGCCACCGCCGTATAAATTCCTCTGGAGCCAGTTGGTGGACGGAGCTATTCTTCGACTGGGGTCGAGTGGGGCCCCAGATGAGCCGAACGCTAGGTCTCCGTACGTGGGCTGGTACGGATTCGAGCTGTTGCACAGGCTGACCTGTGCTGCTTTGTGGTGGCGGCAGGATTGGTTGACTTCCTGAAGCTTGCAACGACGGCTGAACTGGCTGCCCCCCAGCTCCCTGTGGAGGAGGTTGGAACGTTTGGCTCCCGGAGCTCTGAGGAGGAGGCTGCTGCACCGGGCCCCGTGGTGGCGGCTGAGAGCTTGATTCGCCCAGCTCCACGGTGCTCTTTCCGGCGTACGCCTTTCCGAACGCCTGCCCCGCGCCGGACCAAAGAGGGCCACCACCATCTGTTGGAGCGACCCAAGGAAAGCTTGATTGTGCTTGGTGAGCACGTCGTCCATTGACTCTTGGAAGATCCGCGCGCATTCTTCCTTTTCTTGTTGGGTCGTAGCGTCGGTTTCTCCCGGCAACGGCACTGCAGGCGGTGCCATTCTTCGGATATGGTACACCGCTTCGATTCTTTTTGAATGACATGAGACACTTTTGTTGAAACCGATTCACGGCGTCCAAGAGCCGCTGCGATCTTTGCTCCGGAGAAAGGTCCTCAATGTTGACATCCGGGAGGTCCGTGATCTCGGGCATCCCGAACCAATTCGGTTCGTAGGTCCCCCCGGGCGTGCCAAAAAGTGTGTTGACGCAAAATGTGCACTCGGCGCCAATCACACGGCAAGCCGAAAAGCTTAGCTTCGCACGCGCGAGAGAGAAAGTGACGTGCCGATCAATTTTTCCCGAAAATTAACAAAAGATGAAACGGTTAAATACCAAAATTTGGAACCTACGGGTGGTACGAGCGGTTCCATATTTACGGCTAAGAAGCCAAGCAAGACGACATGTAGCTATGCGAAGCTACCCGTCGAAGAACCACGACCATTCGGGTAACCAAGAAGGGGAAAAAGAACATTGCCGAATGGATGACGTAGGCATGACGACGATCGATCTTTGAATCAAACATGGATGCATGTGCCAAGCCATAACCGATCCTCATGAAGATTAACATTAAACAAAGTAGAGCACGAACATGATCATGCATTAAAATAAGCATGCATAGATCCAAAGCGTTAGTCTACCGCATGTCTAATCACTTTAAGATCCGTCGGGCACGATATCGGCAAATCTATCCACCGCATGATACAACTTGCATGAAAGAGCGCACCACTTTCCACAAATAGATCTATCCACCGCATGATACAACCTAAATATGGAAAGCTAGAAGCATACGTCTTTTAAAACATAAATAACGCACGTGATCCACTCGTGAAGATATAACCGAATGCGGGTCGAACAACCGATTCGGGGTCCATGAAGAAGGAACAAACATTACCACGTGAATAAATCTATCGAGTTGAAATGGAAATCTAATCCACCGGATGACTAGCTCCAAAGCAACCCAAAAACCCGCATCTACCGCATGATACCCGGCTCTTTCAAGATTTATGCTAACAAAGCAAGCTTGAACCCGCAACATGTAACAACCTAGATCGATTCGGTTTCGGCTATCGGAGAGCACGAGATCCACACGTCAAAATACGAAACCCGCTCGTGCACGGATCTTAAAAGAAAAAGAGCCGATCCAAACCCATCTAGATTGGGCAAAGTGTATTACATGAATTAAAACATAAAGCAAAACTCATGATAACACGGGGTAACTTAATGAATCTCTTGGATCTTGCCAAAATCCAATAGAGCCGATAACTAGCTTCGAGCTAAACCTTAGCCTACCGCATGGCTCATGATCTAACAAGAAACCCTCTTGAACCAAGCTTGAATCTACCGCATGACACGAAGCATGGTAACAAGACTACTTGCATCGATCTAAATCCACCGCATGATACTAGACATGATACAAGGTTGCCGGTACTCACGGAGGTCGACGGATCGATTGGTCCTCTCGAAGAACTCGACGACACGACAAGGGACTCTAGGGTTTTGGCGTAAGGCCGGTTTGTATTGAGGAATGAACGTACGTTTTACATACATCCGGGGATCATATTTATACCTGCCGATTACAATTGCGAATGGATTCATTGCCTAACTAAACTTGATCACTGTCCATCCATTCGCTTCTCCGATCGAGCCACGTCACCGTCCAATCCCGCAAAATCAGCTCTCTTGTTCCTTTGCCGAGCGGAGCGGATAGCCGACCACGGATCCTTCCCCGAAAATCTCTCGAAGATACCTTTCCTTCCGCCGGACGGACTCTTTTCCGAATCGGTCCCACATGTCATACTCCTTACCAAATTTTGGTGTTAACGAGTCTTGAGAGAAGCCGGGGCGAGGGCCGAGCACGTGGCCTTCGGCTTCATGAAGCGCGGGGTGCGGCCACCGATGGCCCGCGACACCCGGGGCTTCGAGTACACCGACGACGACGACACGTCGCGGATTCTGGGGGTGAGGTCGACGACGATGACATTGTCGATAGGGCGACGCGCATCTTCTAGGACATGCCTCCGTACACGGCGTGCCCGGTCCGAAGTACTCGCCGCGCGCCCGCCAAAGGAGGTAAGTAGCCGTACCCCCCCGGTCGAGTACCCATTCCTTGTGAGTAGTCGCGCCGATGTCTTGTGTCTTGCGGGGACGACTTGAAGAAGTTCGTCTCCGAGCCGCGGCCGCCCCCTCGGGAAGTCAAGATCCGGAGGAGGGAGAAACCAAAGTCAAGAAGCGGGCGGAAGTCGGCGAAGGAGACGACACCGTAGTCATGGAATATACGTCCGACGAGGACGACGACGAGGAGACGCTCGCAGGACCGCTTCCGAGCGCGGTCGAGGTTCGGCCGTCCCGGCCTACCTCACGTGCCCCTCGTGCAAGATCCGCCGGCTAGCACGGAGGCTAGTCCGGCCGCGCCGCCACGGAGGGGCCGCGCAACCCCGCCCGCAAGCGGGTGACGAAGAAGTTGAAGGTCTGCGAGACCACGCCTCGGGAGGTAAGACGTCTTGAGTATTGTAGTCGAGTACTAGTCTCTCGAGTTCACTTGCGATGGCCGAGCTTCCTTGTTTGCGGGAGGTGCCGCCTACGAGCCCGCCGATCGGGCGACGAAGGCGAGTGGGACACGGTGGGGGAACCCGGCCGGGAGTCGTAGCCTAGCCCCCCCTTGTTGAAGAGCTCTTGGCGCAGCTGGAGCGCCAGCCCCCTGCTCCTCAAGGGAGCACAGAGCCCGCAGCCGCTGCTACTGACGAAGTGGTGGCCGCAGGAGCACAGGAGAGCGCTGCACTGGCTGCCGTCACCGCAGAAGAGGCAGTGGCCGCAGAGGCGCAAGAGGGAGCGCCCGGCGAGGGTGGACTGGTAGATATTGCCAGCATCCTCGGCGCCCCGACCGTGACAATAGTCCGGACAAGCTTGTAAGTGCTGGGTCTTCCCGAGTAGTAATTGGTGTAGTAGTCGAGCTTGATTGACAACCAATTTGTGTACTTCTGCAGGAAATCAACAGATCTGTCCTGGGAGGGAGATGAGCCCTCTACGGCGGTGGCGGAGGAAGAAGCCGCGCCGCCCGCCGACGAGTCCGCTCCCACTCCTCAGGCGGAGTCCGAGGCGCCGGCTGCTGGAGCTGCATTGCTCGAGGCCAGCATGGTCGAAGGTGAGTACTCTGCTGAGGCTATAGCACCCCCCATAGAGTAGTCGTAGTCGCTAATGCACTTGTCTTCTTCTTGACAGGTGCCGAGGCCGAAGGGAGCGACATCCCGGCGGCGGTGCCCATGCAGAACTTGACACCACAGGGGCCGGAGGGCGTCGAAGGAGCCCCCGAGCCGATGGAGGAGGCCGCCGAGGAGGCCGCCGTGGCGACCGGAGGAGAGGAGGCCACCGTGCCGCCAGAGGCTGCTCTGGAGGTGGTTGTCCGCTCCCCGGAAATCCAAGACGCGGAGCCCATCCGCTCTGCGCCGATGACTGAGGCCGCCGCGAGTAGTCGTGGCGGGGTGGAGTTGCTGGCAGACGACTTGGTCGACCCGGCGACGGTGGCCAGGCACCTGGAGGCGGTCCGCCAGGCTGAACAATGGATGAAGGTGAGTAGTCTTAACTCCTGAGTAGTCAATCCTCTGTTGTTGAGTACTCATTTGACATGTGTTGTCTGTGCAGGACGTCGTGGAGAGGTCCCGCGAGAAGTCTAACATGCTGCAAGGCTTCGGCGACGCGGTGCTCCGGGCTGAAGCGCTGGAAGATCAACTCTTGAAGTCGCGGAAGCACGCGGCCGCCATGCAATCCAAGCTCGACGCCGCCTTCGCCAAATATCACAATGACATCCAGGAGATGCGGGCAATGAGCAACGACTTGGTGTAGAAGAACAAGACACTCCGCAACAAGAACAAAGGTACACCGCTTGACTTGTTGAGTAGTTGTTGGAGGTCGAGAGGTAGTCTAACCCGCCGCACCTTGATGTTTTGCGAGCTTGAGACCGGGTGGAGCGGTTGAGGACCTCGAGACGGACATGAAGAACCGGTTCTACGGGAGCGGGAGGCCCGCCGGTACTCGAGCTTGACTATAAGGAACTTGCCTTCGAGTGCGACAAGCACATGGAGCTTCGCATTGCTTCCGATCGTGACCTCGTCAACTGCTACAAATCGTTGCAGAAGCTGAACGAAGGCGCGAGGCGGTGCGGGCCCAGCTGAAGGAACTTGAAGAAGCCGCGCTTCCCATTGCAAGACTCTTGGTGCCTCATCCTGGCGGCCCCAAGATAGCACCGCTCGTGGATCGCCTCAAGGAAGCCCCCCGGCCGGGCTGGCGGTGTATGTGAAGCATCTGGCGAGGTCGATCCCGAACCAGGTGCTGGCCTTCATGAAGTCTTACTTCCGGAAGGCGCCCGTGGAAGTAGTCCCTGGCGGGGTAGCCGCCAACTGTACAGACGAGCAGTATGCGGAGCTGCTGGAGCAGATGGCGCCCATTGCTGAGCAAGTCGCCGAGAAGCTTAACCTCCAGTAGCCCTGTAATAGTTAGCTCATAGTAGTATGTGTACAAAAACATTTGTAATGTAATTGTTCAAGTATTAATGAAAGAAAAGTTCCATCAATGAGTACTCGTAGTCGCGATCTTAGAGTGCGGAGCCCCATCGTGGAGTTGATGCGAGTAGTCGTACTCGGCGGTAGTCCTGTTGAGGGAAGTAGACAGTAAAGAAGTTGATGATCAATCAGACTTTATTACTGAAGGAGTACACCTGGATGGCCAGGGCCGTAGTTACAGAGTAGTCGCCTGGACCCGAAGGCCGCTTATGGCTAAGTGGTGCTAGGGCGAGTAGCCGCTTACAGCAGTAGATCCGTAAGTAGCCGTGTAGGCTGGATCTTGAAGTACATGGTCTCTCAGTAGACCGCTGCTAGAGTCCTTTGTCGCTCGTCGCAGCCCAGGATCCGTAGGTAGCCGCGCGGGCTGGATCCTGGAGAGGAGTAGTCCGGAGACTAGTGCCTGGACCCGGAGGCCGCTTACGGCGGGGGGGGGGGGGGGGGTCTTGATGTAGTCGTGTAGACTTGAGCCCCGGAGTAGTCGTGTAGACTAGGCGTAGAACCGACAGAGCTGGTCGACGTTCCACGAGTTGTTGATGTCTTCGCCTTCAAGTGTCTGGAGGCGGTAGGAGCCCGGCCGGTCACCTTTGCCATGGTGAAGGGACCTTCCCGGGGAAGGGCGAGCTTGTGTAGTCCTTCCGTGTTCTGGATACGACGGAGGACAAGATCACCAACGTTGAAGGATCGTTCCTTGACGTTGCGATCGTGGTAGCGTCGGATACCCTCCGGGTACCTTGCGATTGGACGAGGGCGGCACGGCAAGCTTCTTCGAGTCCATCGATGTCAACTCTTCGTTGTCTTCGGGAGACGCATTCGTCATAATGCTCCACCGCTAGTGAGTTCCATATGACATCGGCGGGGAGGATTGCTTCGGAGCCGTAGACCGGGGAAGTAAGGGGATTGCCCCGTTGGCTTGGAGGGCGAGTGCGTAGCCCCCGGAGTGCGTTGGGTAGTTCCTTGATCCACTTGCCTCCTTTGGAGTTAGCGGCGTCGTGTAGCCGCTTCTTGAGAGCGTCGAGCACCATCCCGTTGGCGCGCTCGACTTGTCCGTTGGCCGGGGATGGGCAAGGCGAGACGTATCGACGTCTATCCTGCTTGTTCTCGCGGTACTCCCGAAGCCGGTGGTTGTTGAAGTTGGAGCCCGGATCCGTGATGATTTGGTAGGGTAGTCCGTAGCGATGCACGAGTTCATCCAAGAAGTCGAGTACTCGTCGGCCTTGGGGCATGTGACCGGCTTGACCTCGATCCACTTGGTGAACTTGTCGATGGCCACCAACACTCTGTTGAAACCACCTGGCGCGGTTGGCACCGGCCCCGATCATGTCGAGCCCCCGGCGGGCAAAGGGCCGGGTTGGCGGTATGGTGACTAGCTTGTAGGCCCGGGACGTGTTCTTCGCTTGGCGAAGTATTGGCATCCTTGGCACCTTCTGACGAGTTCTTCGGCGTCGCCCAGGGCTGTGGGCCAGTAGAAAGCTTGCGGGAAGGCCTTGGCGACCGGCGTGCGGGAAGACGCGTGGTTGCCGCGGACGCCCTTATGGATCTCCTCCAAGATGTCCTAGCCTTCTTGCACGGGGACGCACTTCATGAGTACTCCGAGAAGATGCGCCCCGCTTGTAAAGCTTGTCTCCGACGAGGACGTAGGACTTGGCGCGGCGGATGAGCTGCTCGGCCAAGTTCTTGTCCGAGGGAACCTTCGCTCGGCGAGGTAGTCGATGAAGGGTTGCCTCCGGTCCACGTAGATCATCATGACCTCCTGTCCGGCCGATGGGTGCGGCGGGGGCGGTGGTCGGTGGTGCGGCTCCGGGATGGATGGCGCGTGAAGCTCGTGAACGAAGACACCCGCCGGTACTTGAGCGCGGGTAGATCCAAGCTTCGACATGACGTCCGCCGCAACGTTGTTGTCGTGGACGATGTGGTGGAACTCGAGGCTCGTAGAACTTGTTTCGAGCTTGCGAACTTCTAGGCGTATGGCGTCCATGTTCTCCTTGTTGCGGTCCCGGGACTTGTTGACTTGGTTGATGACCACGCGCGGAGTCGCCGTAGACTAGTAGTCGCTTGATGCCCGGTGAAGCCGCGAGGCGGAGCCCATGTAGGAGAGCTTCGTACTCGGCTTCGTTGTTTGAGACCTTCCGGAAGATGCGGGACGTACTTGAGTTGTTCGCCGTTGGAGAGATCGGGAGTACCCCCGCACCCGCGCCCTCGAGGTTGAGTGAGCCGTCGAAGTACATCACCCAATGCTCGGCCGCACGGTTGGAGTAGGTAGGCGATTCTCCCGCCACTCCGCCATGAAGTCGACTAGCGCTTGCGACTTGATGGCCGTGCGTGGCTTGAAGTCAATGGTGAGGGCGCCGAGCTCGGCCCGCCCACTTGGATATTCTTCCGGTAGCATCTTGGTTCCGCGGGATGTCGCCGAGCGGGTAGTCGGTGACGACGGAGATCGAGTACTCCACGGAAGTAGTGTCGTAGCTTCCGCGAGGTGATGAGTACCGCGCATAGAAGCCACGCACGGGCGATAGCGTGCCTTGGACTGCGACGGGACCTCGGCCGACGAAGTAGGACCGGGTGCTGGGCCCGGGTAGGCGTGGCCGTCTTCCTGCCGCTCGACGATGATGGCAATGCTGACCACGTGAGTAGTCGCAGCGAGGTAGAGCGACGGCTTCTCGCCTTTGCGAGGAGCCGTGAGGACCGGTGGCTTCGATAGGAAGTCCTTGAGCTGGGCAAGGGCTTGATCCGCCTCTGGAGTCCACACGAACTTCTCTTGGTGCTTGAGTAGTTTGAAGAAGGGGAGCCCCCGTTCTCCAAGCTTCGAGATGAATCGTTCAATGCCGCCATGCACCGGTCGCTTGTGGACGTCTTTGATGCACGTGGGAGCTTTCATCTTGGTGATGTCGGAGATCTTCTCGGGGTTGTCTTTGATGCCGTGTTGGGCGATGATGAAGCCGAGTAGTTTACCCGAAGTTACGCCAAAGATGCACTTGTTCGGGTTGAGCTTCCAGCGGTACTCGCGCAGAGATGCGAAAGTCTCCTCAAGGTCGTCGATGAGGGTACTGGAGTTTCTGGTCTTGACGACCACGTCATCCACGTAGGCTTCGACGCTCTTGTTGAGTTACTTCTTGAAGCAGGCCTGGATAGCTTGTTGGTAGGTGGTGCCGGCGTTCTTCAACCCGAAGGACATGGTCGTATAGCAGTAGGCGCCAAACGGGGTGATGAACGCATTCTTCTCCTGGTCTTCTTCCTTGATCGCGATCCGGTGGTACCGGAGTAGCGATCGAGGAAGCGAGCGAGGTCGCGGCCCGCCGTGGAGTCGATGACTTGATCAATCCGCGGCAACCCGAAGGGGTCCTTGGGGCAGTGCTTGTTGAGGTCGGTGTAGTCGACGCACATCCTCCACTCGTTCGAGTTCTTCTTGCGGACGAGGACAGGGTTGGCGAGCCACTCAGGATGGAAGACTTCTCTGATGAAGCCAGCCGCGAGTAGTTTGGCGAGTTCCTTCTTGATGGCATCCCGTCTGTCATCGGCAAAGCGTCGGAGGTGTTGTCGCTTGGGGGTGGCTTTAGGATCGACGTTGAGGCAGTGCTCGATCAACTCCCTGAGCACTCCTGGCATGTCCGCTGGCTTCCACGTGAAGATGTCGCGGTTAGCCGGAGGAAGTTGATGAGCGTGTCTTCCTATTTGGGGTCGAGGCCGGCCCACGATGGTGGTGGTCTTGCTTGGAGTCGCTGTTCCGAGGTCGATCGTCTTGACTAGAACCTCCTTAGGCCGGCCGAGGCTTGTTGGCACTTGTCGGACTTCTGCGGGATGTCGAGTTCACTTGTAGCAAGCTTCTTCGACGCAGCGTAGACCTCCATCATAGCGCTGGGTACTTGATTCGTAGAGGCGATCTCCACGGCTTCTGTGTCGCAGTCGTGGGAGATCCTCAAGTCCCCTTGGAGAGAGAGTACACCCACTGGACTTGGCATCTTAAGTACCAAGTAGGTGTAGTGGGGCGCCGCCATGAATTTGGCGATGGCCGGTCTGCCGAGGATGGCATGGTAGGAAGTCTCGAAGTCCGCGACCTCGAACTTGATGTATTCGGTATGGTAGTTGTCCCGAGATTTCCCGAAGGTAACTGGTAGGACCACTGAGCCCAGTGGGATAGCCGCGTTACCGGGGACGATGCCGTAGAAGGGCGTGTTGCTCTTGGTGAGCATGTGGGTGATGTCGAGCTTCATCTTCTTCAAGGTCTTGGTGAAAAGGACGTTGAGCCCGCTTCCACCGTCGATGAGGACCTTGTTGAGCTTGGAGCCCACGACCACAGGCTTCAGGACGAGGGGGGAACCGTCTGGTTCGGAGAAGGCGGGTCCATTGATCCGCGCGGGAGAAGGTAATGGGTACCTTCGACCACCGAGTGGGGTCGGGACCGCCGGTTCAATGCTCATGACTTCTCGACGGGTAGCCTTTTGCTCCCCGCTGTCGGGTAGTCCGCCGAAGAGGACGTTGACGGTCTTGTCGGGTTCCGGAAGTCGTTGTTATCTCCGTCATTCTTCTTCTTTCCCTTTTTGTCGTGAGGGTGCGGTGGCTGCAGGTACTCTTGAGTGCATGCGAGCCGGTAGCACTTGCTCGGTGGTGTGGTTGCCATTGAGATGCCACGGGCACTTCTCCTTCAACGGGACTTTGAAGCCGCCGGAGTTCTTCTTCGAGTTATCCTTCGCGGGCGCCGGATAGCCGCGACGGTGTTGTACGGCTTGCGCTTGCGGTTGGGACCCGAGTAGTAGTTGTTGTTGTTGCGACCGCCTTGGTTCCCGTTCTGCGCGCCGCCGCCGCCCACGTTCGCTTGTTCTTGCCACGGATGGCGTCGTACTTGGCGTTCGCTTTGTCTTCTTCATTCGCCCAGGACGTGATCATGTCCTTGAGGTGGGGGATGGACTTGGGGCGACGACGACCGAAGTCTTCAAAGGTGCGGCGGTGGTAGAGGCCGTCTTGGAAGAGGTCGATAACCTCCTTGTCGGTGACGTCGACTACGGTAGCGCGCTTGTCGAAGAAGCGACGCATGTACTTGCGGAGGGTCTCGCCTTGTTCTGCTTGACCATGGCCGGGTCCATGCGAGTATCCGATCGGCCCATGGCACCTCGCGAGGTTGCGGTGAAGCTGCTCCTTCGGGTGGTCCCACTTGTCGATTGAGTGCTTGTCCGGCGACTCGAGCCATGTGAGTGGAGCTTGGTCTAGGCGAAGGGGAAGTAGAGGCACTTGGTGTCGTTGTTGCCGCCGGCGTTCTCGATGGAGAGGGCGTAGCACACGAGCCACTGGATGGGGTCTGCTTCGCGTCGTACTTGGTGATCCCCAAAGGCTTGAACTTGTTGGGGAGGAGCAAGTTGCGAAGTCGAGGTGAGAAGGCGGGGAAGACATCGTTGTCGCTGCGGTGGTTGACTTCTTCCGTCGCGGCTCCTCAATCTTCGGCGGGCGTCGTAGCCGCCCCGTGAGGTGCCGAGGCATGGGCGTTCGCGTGGCCACGGCCGCCGCGGCCGCCGCCGCCGCCGGCCCTCTGTTGGCTCCATGGTTGGAGCTTCCGTCGTCGGCCGCCGCCGCCGTCGGGGTCGCGGCCGCCGCCACCACCGGCGGGGAGCACGGTGAGGGACGACCTCGCGATTCTTGTTGCCACCCCGTGGAGGTCCGCCGGCGTTTGAGCGAGTACGGTTGGGCCGAGCCGGGAAGCTCGGCTCGAGTACGGTTGGGACCGAGGTTGGCGCCGGGACTTGTAGCTTTGTTGTCGCGGTGCACGGCGGGGAGGAGGCTGGTTGACCCGTTATCGACCCACATGAAGTAGGCGTCTTCGGCGAGCTTGGCAATGACCTCCTCGACGCGAATTCCCCGGGCCGGCGTGCGATCGGCGCGTGATCGACATGAGGCATTGCTCAGGGGTAGTGTGTACTCTGCTCTCGACCGCCTCGAGAGCTTCTGCGAGGTTGCGGATGGGGAGGTTGTCTCGGAGACGCCGGCGCCGTTCGCTGCGCTTCCTGTTGCGCTCGCGTCGAGCGTCTCTGTTGGCGGGGGTCTCGTCTGCTGGTGCATCGGCAGACAGCTCGTCGGAGGAGATGTCTTCAAGGTACTTGTCTTGAGCCGTCCCTGAAGGTCCTGGAGTGTCGCCGGCAGCCATGAAGACTTGGCGATCAGGGGTGCCGAGGCTGGACTCAGAAGCCGCCACCTCAGTTGGGGTGTTCGAGTCAGCTCGGGCAAGTGGTGTTCCCTCCTGGAACGGGAGCGAGTCGATGTAGGCGACGTAGCGTGAGTCTCCGCTTATCAGGTCAGCGGGCTTGCGGTCTGGCCAGTAGACGAATCTCCCGACCAAGGTGGGGATGTTATAACCGGCCCGAGGCCGGCCCCGATAAGGGATGCTCGGTAGAGTTGTCCTTAGACTCGGGATCCTGCGGGTCCGACCCGAAGTCGAACTCGTATGCGGAATCCGAGTAGAACCCGAGAGAGAGGGGTTGGAGTCCGAAGCGTGGCCGGGGGCGGTGTCGGAGTCCGAGTTGTACTCGGGTATGGGTTCCTTGCCGGCCGGCGCGAAGAGGGAGCCTCCATATGGGCCGGGCCGGTGATGCGGGGACCACGCGCGAGCGCTCACGGGGTGATGGGACCACGTGCGATGGGCGAGCGGCCCGGCTCGCATGCGATGGCCCACGGAGACGTCGAGTTCGAGTTGAAAGCGGACTTGAGCTCGAAGTCGGCATGGTGGTTGAAGAGCGAAATTTCGCCGAACTTGCCGGCGAGTTCGCCCGTGACAACTTCGGGGGAGCGTCACGAAGCCTGTCTTCGGGTTGGGCTGCATGGTGAGGCGGTCTTTGGAAAGATCTCGCGCCGTCGGCGGTGCGGACCCATGCGCCGAACACGAAGGTGTCGCCGCGGTTGAAGGCGACGGTTGGCTTGAAGTAGACGGGAGCCATCGAGTTCGCCATGTGATCTCGGGCGAGATCTCCTACCGGCGCGCCGGTGTCGGTGTTTTAGACCGGCAACCTACTACGGGGAGTACCGAAGTAGATGAATGTGGCCTCGGCGAGATCGGTAACTCGAAGGAAGAGACACGTGGCACACAATTTAGACGAGGTTCGAGCCGCGAGGTGCGTAATACCCTATGTCCCGTATCTTTGTGTAGCTCGGGATTGATTGGGCACGATTACAAGATGGTGTAATTGTGCGCCGTGAGATGAGATTCGATGCTAGAGAAAGGTCCCTGCCTCGCCTTATATAGTCGGGAGGCGGGGTTACAAGTCGGAGTAGGGAGAGAGTACTAGTCGAGTACGTCTAGGAGTCTTCCATACGATGCGAAACATGTACGGCTTCCTAACCGAGTACTTCTCCTCTCGTAGTCCTTGTACTCCACGCCATTAGGTGCCGTGTAGCGCAAGCCGGTGGTCCCGGGGGCCCACCGAGTAGTCGGTCCGGTACCCACCGAGGTAGTGGGCCCGGGGGAGGTCCATACGACGGCGTCATCTTCCCGGAGAGCATGGCGGACTTCCTCGCCAATCCCGTCGACATCTGCTTTGCCTCAATGCCAGCGAAATCTACCGGTCCAGCCTCCTGCCTCGTCATCGAAGGCAACACGGTCACCACCGACCAACATATCAAAACAAATCTGTCATCGGAAATCCACCCACCCACCCACTCCTTGCGACCTGATCGCCGGGATCGATCATGTCGAGGGCATGCTCTACAACACGATCAAGATCTGCGAACGCGTCAAACGCCCTCGCATGACTTCATTGCACTCCAGCATGCCTCTCGGCTTGCGCAACGTGGCTCATGTGGCATCACGCTACATGAAACGCAAGATCCAGATCGAATCTGGACCCAAGACCCAAGATCGTGGGAGCCGCATGAGCCACCTCGACGAACCCTGCCCTATCCACGAGAACCCCAAACACACCGCACGCTAGTGTCATGTCCTCAAGAAGTTCCATTGACCTCTTGCTGCGGCCCACCACCGCCAGCTAAACCGAGACATCTTCGGATCGCCTCGCGTTTCAGATCGCCCGCACAACCATCTCCCCGAACTATCCGGGAGAGAAGTTCGAGACTCTAGATCGTGAGATTTTGGTCGTCTCTGCGGATATACCGCCACAAGATGGAGAAACAGATGAACAACGTCAAGAGTGTAAAAACGCTAATGCTGCCAGAGCTGTCCGACGACAACAAGAGATCGTTGTTGTTGCCACAGGTGCAGGACAACAACCAGGCCAACAACCGCTTAATGTGGGACAGGTCAACACCAACGCCGGGTAACAAGCACCCACGGCACCAGCTGCCCCTCATCAGCGGCGCCACGATGACCCACCTCGTGCCAACAGACTACATGCATGAGACCTCCTCAGAGACTTCGAGTGTGACGGACTTGAAGTTTACAACTCGCCGCAAACCAACTTGGGAGCCGCTCTTGCCGCTCAAAATCACCTTGAATATTCTCCAGCGGTCCGACGTCTCCAAGCCAACGTTCGCGTCGCCGCTACTCAGATCGAGGAAAGAGGTCCTGGATACAGCAGGTCCGCAGCAAGTTCCTACTCCAGGAGTAGAATGGAACGTCCTCGCCAATGACGTCGTAGCCAGGGTCCCCTCGATCCAGTGGATGAAGAGGGACGAGGTGAAAACGAAGTGGTACAGCCAGTCAATCCTGCTGCTAACGCTGCAGCTAATGCTCCAGCCAACCCTGTGGCTAATGCTCCAACAAACGCTCCGGCCAATGTTGTTGGCAATGACGTTAACAACGCAGCCAATGCTGTCAACATCCAGGGAAACGTCGCTCCAAACCCAAGACACAATGCAGGAGCTCAGCCTCCTCCAGTCCAGGCCAATCGTGCAGAAGGAAGCCAACGTCAACACATAAGAGACGAAGTGGAGATAGCACGGCGTGCTAACTACGACCGCGAACACGGGGTCCCTGACGCCCTCGATGCTAACAACCCTATCCAAGCAGCAGATCTCTGGATCATGCACGACCAAGAACTCCTGCGTTGTGCCCAATACGACCAAGACAATGGCCCTCCCGACGACCTCTACGTCATCCTTGCGGCTCACGCCCCATCTGCAAGCCCGGGAGCAGTCAACAACTTTCCCGAGTTTTCACGTCGTCTCCGGATGATCAGATATCCAAAGGATTTCAAGCCAGCCATTGAGAAGTACGACGGTCGCTCTGACCTGAGTATATGGCTCAAGATGTACAACATCGCGGCACGTGCCTCTAGAGGCAATGAAGACCACATTGCGGGATACTTCCCCCTTGTGATGGGCAAGGCACCACTCCTGTGGCTTGACAATCTTCCAGCAGAGTGCATCACCTCCTGGGTAACATTGTCTCGCCTTTTCACGACCAACTACCAGGCGACCTATAATCGTCCTGGCAATACTCACCACCTCGCCAGAGTGAGAATGAGATGTGATGAAACTCTTCGAGAGTACACCAACCGCTACTTCGAGAACCGCAACACCCTTGCAGGTGTCAAAGATGAAGACGTCATTGCTTATTACAAGAAGGGGATTACCAACATCAAGTTGTTCGAAAAGATCCACGAAGCTGACGCACACACCATCGGTGATCTCATGGCCTACGTCGACAAACTGGTCGACACTCAAGACGCGGTGATGCATGACTTCAATGGAAAAGACCAAGACGACGGAGGCACCAGGTCGCGCAAGTGATCTGGCGAAGCCTATGTGGCGAATCCACCAAGACCTTCCACCTTCCTCAAAGGTGACTTCAGCATGGTCATGGACGACAAATGCCCATTCCACCGCGATGCTAAACACACCATGAGGGAGTGCGAGCAGCTAAAGCGCGCCCTGGGAGTCCTATCTACCTCCAAGAGGACCAGGAGCAGCAACAACGATGATCGGAATGGTGGCCAACGCTTCGACAACCGTAACTGTCGACCTGATCGATGAGATTTTCATGATCGCAAGCCCTATCCTGGCAATGATGATAGGGATCGACGTGATTATTGCCGCGATGACAGGCGCGACGACTACCGTCGTGATGACCGCAATGACAGGCGAGACGACTATAGGAGTGATCGTCCTGATGATCGCCATAACGACCAGCGCAACGACCGACGAGATGATCCACGTGACGATCGACGTCACCAGGACGACCACAATCGTCAGGACAATAATCGGAAGAAACAGACTCCACCGCCACCACCTAAAGGGGGCAACCCCAATGGTGCATTCCAGAAGGCCAAATGCGAGATCAACTTCATCATCGGTGGTCACCAAGCAATCAAAAGCAATAGACAGACCCGATCAAACACCAGGGAGATCGGGCACGTCAACACTGAAATCTTGCAACCTCTGCGTCGGTCTGAATTCCAAATCATTTTCTCCAGGAAAGATCATTGGGTTCACATCCCTGACCCCGGGACCTACCCGCTAGTCGTCAACCCCATAGTTAACGGGGCCTTCCTACCTAAGACCCTTATTTATGGGGGTAGCAGCTTAAATATCATCTTCACAGAAACGTTGCGCAAGATGGAGTTTGACTTCAACAAGATGACCGCGTGCGACGAGCCCTTCTACGGGGTCGTGGCCCGCAAGGCTGCGTACCCCATAGGACGTGTATGCCTACTGGTTGCCTTCAGCACAGAAGAGAATATCTGTACATAGTACTTGGCGTTCGAGGTCGCAGACTTCCGCTCTTCATATCCGCACATAGTACTTTGCGTTCGAGGTCGTAGACTTCGTAGACCTATGCTCGCCAAGTTCATGGCCATACCCCACCACAACTTCCTCAACATGAAGATGTCAGGGCCAAACGGGATCCTTTCCGTCCTTAGGGACATCTTGGTCTCCTACAACTGTGAAAGTGCCACTGTCAAGCTCTCCAAAGACTCAGCTATCAACGCTGCAGCAACGGTCACGGTCGCCCAGGCAGCCAAGATCGACCAAACAACTCTACAGGTACCAGAGCAGAAGCGTACAAGTACAACTTTGGATCCAAGTCCAGCTGTCAAGAAGATTTGCCTCGACCTGCCCGACGCATCCAAGGAAGTTGTCATCACGGCCGACCTCGACCCCAAATAGGAACTCGTGCTCACCAGTTTCTTCAGGGACAATGCTGACATTTTCGCATGGAGTCCATCCGATATGCCTGGTGTCCCCAGGGAGTTGGCTGAGCAAAACTTGAAGTCAACAAGACCGCACGAACTATCAAGCAAAAGCTCCAGCGATTTGCAAAAGATAGAAAACAAGCTTTAGAAGTAGAAGTCTGCAAGCTCTTAGTTTCATGATTTATTAGAGAATGTAAACACCCGGTTTGGCTTACAAACCCGGTTCTTGTACCAAAGAAAACTGGCGGATTAAGGATGTGTATCGATTACACCGACCTCAATAAGCACTGCCCGAAGGTTGTGGACTCCACGGCTGGTAGCGTCTTACTCTGCTTCCTCAACTGCTACTCAGGGTATCACCAGATAGCCCTACATCTCGATGACGAAGATAAAACGGCATTCATAACGCCTCACAGAATCTATTGCTTCAAGGTCATGACCTTTGGCCTGAAAAACGCTGGAGCAACATACTAGAAGGCAATTCAGAAGTGCCTGAAGTCCCAAATCGGGAAGAACGTCGAGGCCTACGTAGACGATGTGGTCGTCAAAACCACAAAAGAAGATAAGCTCATCGCCGACCTTGCGGAAACCTTCGCCAATCTACCCCAGTGGAAGCTCAACCCAACAAAGTGTGTCTTCGGTGTGCCCTCCGGATTGCTCCTGGCTTCATGGTCGGGCACCGAGGCATTGAAGCCAACCCCGTGAAGGTCGACGCTATACGCAAAATGGCCAAGCCATCCAACAAGAAAGACATCATGAAGCTCACATGTCTGATGGCGGCGCTAGGTCGTTTCATTAGCAAGCTCGGTGAAAAAGGCTTACCCTTCTTCAAGGTATTGAAGAAGGTCGACAAGTTCGTGTGGGACGATTAAGCCTAGAAAGCGCTCGAGGCTCTCAAAAAGTCCTTGACGACACCGCTGGTCATGACACCTCCAATCCTGACGGAAACTCTCCTACTCTACATTTCTGCCACCACTTATGTGGTTAGCACGGTCCTCATCGCCGAGCGAGAGGATGAAGGGCAGGCCTATCCTATTCAAAGACCTATGTATTACGTGAGCGAGGTCCTGGCCGATGCTAAGACAGGTTAAACACAGCCTCAGAAGTTGCTCTATGCACTCCTGATTACGTCGAGAAAGCTTCGCCATTATTTCCAAGCTCACAAGATCGTGGTTCCGTCATCATTCCCCTTAGGAGAGATCATCTGCAACCGCGACGCCAACGGACGCATTGTGAAGTGGTCAGTCGAGCTTGGAGAATTTGACATCGAGTTTTGCCCTAGATCAAGTCACAGATCCTCGCAGACTTTGTGTCTGAGTGGACAGAGATCCAGATGCCCCCTCCCAAGGAGCGGCCTGAACACTGGATAATGTACTTCGACAGCGCCCTCAACCTCGAAGGAGCAGGTGTAGGCGTGCTGTTTATCTCTCCTTAGGGGGAGCAGCTTAAGTACGTCCTACAAATTCACTACAAGGCCTCCAACAACGACACAGAGTACGAAGCCCTAATCCATGGGCTCCGTATTGCAGTGTCCCTTGGTATCAAGCGACTACTGGCTTTTGACGATTCCAAGGTCGTCATCGAGCAAGTCAACATGGAGTGGGACTGCGTCAAGGACACGATGGATGCATACTGCACTGAGATTCGCAAGCTCGAAGGCCACTTCGAGGGGATTTAGTTTCAGCACATTCCACGGAACAACAACGTAGTTGTCGATGTACTTTCCAAACTAGGCTCTCGACGAGCTCTAGTCCCGGCAGGCGTGTTCGTCCAAGACCTACGCAAGCCTTCAACCAAGATTTTGAATCCCGATAATCCAGAACCACCTCCAAACGATCAAAACTCAGCACCTCCTCGCGACGTGCTCATGTCAGAAAAAGAAGATGATTGGCGCAAGCCCTTCATAGACTTCATACTCGACCAGCTCGTCCCTGACAACAAAGCATAAAGAGAATGTATCACACAACGAAGTGCTAACTACGTCGTGATTGGTACCGACCTATACAGAAAAGCCGCCTCTACTGGCATCCTGATGAAATGCATCCTACGATCAGAAGGTCTACAGCTCCTAGCTGAGATCCACAGTGGCGAGTGTGGCTACCATGCGGCATCCACCAACTTGGTTGGAAAAGTATACCGATCTGGATTTTACTGGCCTATGGCCGTAACCGACGCTAAAGACGTCGTTAAAAGATGCAAAGGATGCCAATTCTTTGCCAAACAACAACACCTGCCAGCTCAGGTCCTGCGCACTATCCCTCCATCATGGCCCTTCGCTATGTGGGGCCTCGATGCTGTAGGACCGTTTCGTACTGCCCCTGGTGGCTACAAACATATCTTGGTTGCCATCGACAAATTCACCAAGTGGATTGAAGTCCGACCTGTTGCAAACGTAACATCAGAAGAAGCCGCAAAGTTCATCAGAGACATCACGCATCACTTCGGTGTGCCCAATAGGATCATCACCGACCTAGGTGCAGCTTTCACTGGTTCGGTCATCAAGGACTTTTGCCAAGATAACACTATCGACGTCTACTACTCCTCGGTCGCCCACCCCTGGTGCAACGGCCAGGTCGAACGAGCCAACGGCATGGTCCTCCAGGCTCTCAAAGATCGTATCTACGACGACACCTCCAACTATGCCACCCGGTGGTCAGCTGAGCTACCACACGTGATTTGGGGCCTAAGGACTCAAGTCAGCTCTGCCACAGGCTTCTCACCCTTCTTTCTGGTCTACGAATCAGAAGCTGTACTACCTACCGACGTCGCCTTCGGGGCTCCACGGGTCCAGTTCTACGAGGAAGGAGAGGCCGAACAAACACGTCGCATCGACCTCGACAGCCTCGAAGAACAAAGACTCGCCGCCGTCATGAGACAAGCTCGTCAGGACCAACAGCTCTGTCACTACCATGATCGCAATGTTAAGGAAACTTCCTTCAACATTGGCGACCTCATCCTCAGCCGCATCCAGAAGACCGACGGCGTGCATAAACTCTCTTCCCCCTAGGAGGGACCTTTCATCGTCACTGAAGTCATTAGCCCGTCAACATATCGATTCTAGTGGGGCGACGGGCAAGGAGTACCCAACCCTTGGAACATGGAGCATCTACGTCGATTCTATCCGTAGAATAGTTTTAAATTTAAGTTATGTATTTCCTTTCCTTGTACTTTTTCAGATTAAATAAATAAATTTTTCAAGCAGTCATCTGCTATGAGTTCAGCACCACCTTCTCCTCTCTCATGTTGCAAAAACCTCCCCCTCGACATGCTCGGGGGCTTGGCTGAAGACAATACATGGGTTGCAAAACCTGAGGGTCACATATTTTTCGCTTACTCCTCACCCTCAACATGCTCGGGGGCTTGGCTCAAAGCTAACCTAAGGGTCCTACGACCTGAGGACGCTGCCCTTAATGAGCACGAAGCCTTCTGTCGCCGTGATGCATGCTTGGTCGAAAAAAGGTCGCCAAACCTGAGCCCTAGGCTCCATACTCGCATGCCTACCACACGTAAGCCTCCACGCTGAGCTGTGGAGGTCAGTAAGCCAGCCTCTCTATGAGAAGTGGTTAACGAGACAAGAAGCAAGACATCGTTATCTACAAGACTACCAGGCTCTCTAGACAGAAGGCAAAGTGTTTCATTTCGGCTCAGCAAGTGTTCATCCAAAAGACCTGTTTTACAAGACAGAGAGGGGGGGAAGGTACAACTCCTAGCCCAAGACTACTGGTCGCCACCATCGCCTTCATAGTCAATGTTGTCCATCACCTCCATGGCTGCATCCTCAACTTCAAGCTCCAGGGCCTTGAGGTACTTTGTGGTGTCAGCACCTCCCTTGACCTTGGCCATGTCGACGTCATGATAGTGAGATTTAACTCTCACCAACGCATCGGTCGCCGCCGCCAAGCTTGTCACCCTCAACAATGTCAAGATCCTATTGGGAATGTCTATAAGGCGGTCCACAATGGACCTCGCCTCATCTCCTTCAGACAGAACAGCTATGCAATCCATTGCATAGTTGGCAGCACCCTTCAGGTCGTGCAGCTCCACCTCATACCCTGCAATGGTGATTTGGTCACTCTGCAATGACTTCAAAACAACTTCGAATTCGGCTTCAAGGCTCCGACGAGCTCCTTTCTCATAAGCCAGCTTTTGAGATATGGCGTACTCACTATTAGTAGCTTCTTTCATCGCTCGTTTGAGCTCCTGGCCACCGGCTTCGACCTCCCGAAGCGATATCTCTAGGTCCCGAACCTAGTTCTTGGAGGTCGCGAGAGCATTCTTTAGCTCCTCTTCGCGATTACAGAACTCTGCAAGATACAACAGTTAGCACATAGCTAAACGACCTTTTTCTCGAAAAAGACCACCAGCATGAAGATTCGGCCTACCGGTAGCCATAGTATTGAATTGTGCAGTAGCCTCCACGGCCTTGCGCTTCTCCTCAGCGAGCTCGTCCTCGAGCCTTTTCTTCTCGGTGGCTGCCACCTCATGGACCTCCTTGAGTTCTCGCTCAAGGTCGACAATCTGCTACCCCTTCTTAGTCGCATTCTTCAGCGAGTCGGCGCGGCCTTTGGCCCGCTCTGCCAGCGACTCTCGCAGTACAACAAGGTCATTAGTACCATTTCAACCATGCAGAATCAAGTAATAACAACACGTCGTACACAACTCACTATCAGCGTGGTATTGATTGTCACAATGTTGGTCTGCAAGGCCTACATGTCCTCATTATCTTCAAACCAGTCCTCCTGCCAAGGGGTGTGATTCCAGTTAATTGACCGCTGTGGAAACCTCGGGCTTGAAGACGAAGGTTGAGGTACCTGCGCGCCAGATGTTCCTAGACCTCCTGGCGCCTGGTCAATTTGAGGCTAGTCCCTGACCAGGTCCTAAGCCCCAGCAGGTCGAGCACTGATGGGGTCGACATCGATAATCGTTGGGGGGGTCGTCGCCCCGACGTCCCCAGTAGAAGTTGCGCCTCCAGCATCAGCAACACGCAGGGGGGTCTCCACCCTTGCGTCGGCCACAGGCGGTGAAGTCACCCTGCTCTCAACCGCTCCCCGCGGCGGAGTGGCAGTATGCGCGTCGTCAGCAAGCACCTCCTCCACAGCCTTTGGTTCATCCGACCTCATCAGGGATGGGGAAGCCGAGGCATCCAGGTCGCCCTGCGGTGCTACCACCGGCCTTCACGTCAGCAACACCACATGAATACGAGAATTTAATAGCAAGAAACAAAGATTGAGTCTTCAAGATTTTACCTCGCAGCGATCGGGATGCGAAGCTTGGGCCTGAATGGCCGAGGCTTAATCCCCGCAGGTAGCCTTGGCTGCGTTGCAGCAGCAGCTCGACGCGCCTCTAAACCACGTCGGAGGACATCCTCTGACGTCTTCTCCACCAGCTCTCGCTGCCTCTTGGCAGCAGGACTCTCCGACCTCCTTGCTGGTCGATTCTGAGTGACCGGCAACTCCTCGATCGCTTCATCTTTCTCCTTCTCCGA
Organism: Cenchrus americanus; assembly: GCA_947561735.1. NCBI lineage: Eukaryota > Viridiplantae > Streptophyta > Magnoliopsida > Poales > Poaceae > Cenchrus > Cenchrus americanus. The sequence goes on from OX387240.1 coordinate 144,823,114, forward strand.
CTCCTCCTCCTCTTCTTCCAATTCTACCTCCCTTGATCGGGGTGTCGGAATCGTTGGCGTCACGACTGCCCGAGGGGAAGTTGCCTTCCTCTTCCTCTTCTTCTTTTCTGCGGCCTTCACCGCAGAAAATGCAGCATCAATGGTCGAAGCTGATTGCTTCCCCACCACCGACTTGGTCCTGCGCCGTGGCTTCACGGCGCCGCCAGCATCCGGGCCCGTTCCGGCATCGCCACCTCCGACCTCATCACCGGTGTCCTCGTCGGCCTCCACCGACAAGTCCGATTCATAAAACTCCAGCAGACAACCTGCTGGAGGCTTGTACTTAACCGACCTAAGTTTCCTCCGGTTTTGTTCGCCCCAGGGAGAGGTGCTGGGCACCACATCTGAAGCTCGCGCTCCTGCAAACAGACGACAACGAAGTTTATACGACCTAACCATCAAACAAGTGAAGTAAAACGACCAAAGGGTAGGTCTCAGGATCTTACCGGATTAGCCGGCCTCTTCAGTGAGTGTGCCTTAGGGCACTTCTTCACCTTTACTTTCCCAGAGTACATTTGGGAAACTCTAGCCGCCATCTCCTCCTTGGAGACCTTGCGGTTCACCTCGCGTGTGGGGTCCGACTGCCCCCAGTACTCGTATGCCGGGTGAACCCGATCCTTGATCGGTTGGATCATCCGCCGGCAAAACGACCTAGCCACCACGGCTCCTGTCACTCCCTGCTTCTTCAACTCGTTGACGAGCTCCAGGACCGGCTCGAGCTCCCGAAGAGAGCGGAACGACAACCCCAAGTCCCACTTGTTTATCTTCAACGGCTTATGGCCAGTACGACGTGGAAGCCCAGGAAGCTAATCTGCAATATAAAACCACTCTGACCTCCACCCAGTAGTGTTGTCGGGGAGATCGGTGTCTATCCACTCTGCTTTGAGGCCTGACCTCAAGTTAAACATCACAGCCCCCACTGGCCCCGACCTCTTGCCAGTGCTCTTTACACAGAAAAAATACCTCCATAACAAGAAGTGAGGCGATATCCCCAGATACGCCTCACAGAAATGAATAAAGGTTGACACTACGGTTATGGAGTTGGGAACGAGATGTACCAGCTCCAGCTAGTAGTAGTACAGTAGACCGTGGAAGAAATCTCTCGCCAAGAGGTTGAAGCCGCGCTCGAAGAAGGAGGCGAAGACGACATGCTCCTTGACGTCCTCGCTCGGGAACTGCTCCCAGCGACAACCCTCCACTCCACCTCCGCCTTCAGCCGGAGCAGCTCGCAGTCCACCAAGGCTTGAATCTTCGCCTCAGTCATCGTCAATCGGACCCACGCCATCTACGGGTCTGAGATGGAGGCCGCCTCGCCGCCATTTCACCGCTACGGTTCCAGTTGGATCTAATGTTGCACATGGTTTTAACACGCATACGCAAGAGGAGCGCGATGCGGAGCGGTGGCGCTAGCACGCGGCTGCCTGGAGCTGGAGGCTGGATGGGTGTGGTGTGGGAGCAAGGAGGTTGAAAGAGAGCTACGGCAGCGAGAGAGCGACAGCGGTGGAAATGAGAGCGATGGGAGTAAGTCGAAAGAGGAATGGGGTCAACCCCGCCTCGGTTCACCTTATTTATAGAGGGGGTGCACCAAATCTGCCTGTTGTGGTTCCTTCCGCCGCACAACACGCCTCAACGGCTCTATTCCGAGAAGTTCGCGAGAAGATTAAGGAGCATTTTTCGCTAACAAACTACAGCTACGACCTAAATCTGAGTTGAGGTCGTCACCTAAAAGACAACATCAGGTCGTCCTGATGGCAAACAAGATTTGCAAGCCCCCACGTCACATTAATTTAGGTCTTTGACAAATCATTTTGCCAAGTCGACCAAGTACATGACAGAAGAGAGCGAACATTACATGGACCGCTCGAAGGTACACAAGTCGCCTGCGACCTCAATGATCCAGAACCTGACACAAAATAAATATACTACAAGGCCTAGGCCACCCAGAGTAGTCACCACGACCTACTTTGCTGAAGCAGAGCACGTCGCGAGACTTCTCCTAGTACTAGGACCTTGATGGCGGCCTTGCGGGAGACAGTTGCAGGACGGCACGCAACCTAAGGCATGCTCGGCTCCAACTATTGGAATGGACACACGAGCTTGCTCTTTGGCGTTGAAAACCAAGCCCTAGTGAGCTCCCGGTGCTCACCAGAGACGTCCTGCTATAGCGCCAGCTCGAACAGCGTCACCTACAAACTCTACCTGACACCCCGCAGAGGCAGGGAGTATAGAGTGAAGGTGTTGCCTCCTTTTCGCGAGAATTCTCCTAGCTCCAAGCTTCTACAAGAATAAGAACCTACAATCTGGTGGACGAACACATACCCATGGCATGGTGGGATTACTACTCTGCAGCTCCATAGCTCAACAGTGCTTGGAGCTTGCTTCCTTCAGTCTCAAAGGTGCTATTTATAGCCAAAGCCGCGCCCCGGGGGCTGGCGAAGTGATGACACTGTCACCACGTGATATTGGGACCTGTAGTCTATGCATGATTAGAGGCGATGACATTACTGACACACGACATCTTTTGTCGTCTGCGCATCAATGATGCCTACCCCCGCCGCAGAGGTCACATGGCTACAGTGACCCCCTCGATCAGTGGACAGTTTGTCGTTTTCTGGATGGCAAGAGCATCTCCGACTACTGTTTACCTGTGACCCTGCAGTCTACTCTACAAGACAAAATCTGACCCCATGTAGATGGCTCAGCGCCTAAATTAGCCCCCTTTCGATGACAACTTCATGACCTCCCTCTACGATTTGATATCTTGTATTTGCACCTGCTAGGCTCTGCGTCCTGGTGCACCCGCTATGGATTTTGAGGACCATGTGTGGTTCGAGGACCCGTGGATGGTCGCTTCCTTGTATGATGAGTGATTGACAACGTTGTTTGGACCGATTCTTGGCTAAGTATTGCGAGGTGCGGGTTGCGGCTTGACTCGTGTTGGTGCGGGTGAAGAACGAGCGCGAAAGGTCATTGCGGTGAGGCCTCCAGGTGTGGAGAAGACAAGTAGGCTTCGTTCGAGGGACCCGGTGGCCAGTGGGGTCAAGTGCGGGCCGCATGGTGGCATGAACAGCAAGATGAAGTCGTGGACGGTTTCTTGGTAGAGCCACAAAACCAAGGGTGAGCCGAACTACGTGGGAGCCGAGTCATGAGTGGAGATTGGCGGAGGCTACACCGAGTTCGCGGGGTTTGCAGTGGTTCACCAGAAAACCACTGGGTTACTCGGTTGAGCCACAAAACCGAGGCCGAAGACTCGACGAGGGGGTGCGGCCACCCGGGACGGTTCAACGGCCCTAGGAGGGGCGGTCGAACGCCCGGGGCCGGTCGGATCTCCGGGCCGGTCTAACCGCCCGGGGGGACGGTCCGACGGCCGGCCGGCCGCCGGCGGCGAGAAGCTTCGAAGCGGAGGACACGCGTCGGGATCGCAAGGCTTGCGTCGAGGCTAAGCGAGGTTGCGGTCGCCGGGCATCCATCCGATGGTGAAGACATGAAGACTTCCAAATCCGCCCTCTAGGGGCATGTATCCCTAGTTATTAGTGAAGGGTAGTTTAGTCTTTTGGGTGCCTCCATATATACTCATTGGATGGGTGGATGGCAGCCAACTCTTGGAACCCTAGCTCATTTGTTTTTTCCATTTTCGTTCTCCATTTTCCTTAGGTTTTTAGAGGACTAGCTTGAGAGCTTCATGTGAGATCTAGAGAGAGGGATGGATGTTTAGGTGGCAAGCTAGACCATGTACGAACCTTTCATGGCATGTATAGATGGTTCGGCGTTGTTCATCATGGTGGTTTTCTCCTCTCTTTTGTGTTGATTTTCGGAGCTCTTTGTCGGCGATGTTTTGAGGACGATTTCTTGGGGTTTTTGGTGGGTGTCACATATGAGGTTCTTGTGCCTCTTTGGCTGGTGACTTTGCCCCAAAATCTCCTTTGAATTGGACTCGATTTGGTGGTTTCTCGTGTTGGGCGAGTTCTTGACCTAGAGAAGCGATTTCTTCGATTCCTCTTGATTGTGAGCGTTTCGGGTCGATTCCTTTGAGGTAGAGGTTGCCCGGGAGGTAACCCGGCTATTCCCGAAGTTTTGCCGCAATCCGTGGAGTGCTTCGGGAGATCGGGCGCGAGGAAGCCGAGGTTTGACCCGCGGGTTCGTTTTCTGGAAGGGGCGGTCTAACCGCCTACGAGGGGCGGTCTAACCGCCCGGGTGTTTCCGGGTCGAAGTTTTGTTTCGCCGGATCTTCCTCTCGTGAGTTTGTTCGCCTTGATCGGAGGAGCGTCTAGGTGAAATTTGGGGTCGTTCTCATCTTTGTTTGCTAGGTGTTCTTGGGCGGAGTTCGTTCTTTGGGTACGGGAGGTTAGACCGCCCCCGGTAGCCGGTCTAACCGCCCCTAGGCCCCCGGGTGGAGTTTTGGTTTTCGCCAAGATTTTCGGTAGCTAGCATGACCTTGACCGAGAGATCTTTGTTGGTGAAACCGTGGTGAGTTTTGGTGCTCGGGAGAGGCGTTTCGGAGGATTTCTTGGTTCCCGGGGTGGAGGCGGTCTAACCGCCCCCTATGCCGGTCCTAGCCGCCCCCCTCGGTTAGCCGGCTTTCGAGTTGTTTCCCGCTGTCGTTGCTTGCATGTGTGTTGTGGTTGCTAGTAGAGTTTGTTCCTAGGACCGGTAGCACTCCGGTGGCTACGTGGTTTTGGCAAACGGAAGGTTGAAGTGCGGAGCGTGTGATTTCGGGGGTTCGACCGAGCTAGTTCATCTTGTCGGAGTTTCAATCTCCCTCGAGAAGAATTTTTATCGGCTCCCATTCACTCCCCCCCCTCTCGGTCGCCTATTCGGTCCTTCAAGTGGTATCAGAGCTGGTTCTGGTCTTTGTTGACTCTAACCAGTCTAAGATCCAAGGATGGCGTACCAGGAACGGGGTTCGGGTCCTCCACACTTCGATGGCAAGAACTACCGGATGTGGAGCAAGCGGATGGGTGCGTTTCTCCGCGGAAAGGGTCGGACTCTTTGGGATGTCACGGTGGACACGGGCTATGTCCGGCCGATGGATTTCCTCGCTCCGGGGGTCGAGGGACGGATTCGACGCCAACAATAAGGCGGTCAACTACTTGTTTCGTGCTTTGTGTCGGCTTGAGTTCTATCGGGTGCACACCGAGCACTTGGCTTGTAGGATTTGGGCGGTGTTGAAGGAGGCTCATGTTGGGAACGCCCGAGGTTCGGGCACGGATGTATGCGACCTACGGAGAGAGTACAAGAATTTCACTCATCTCCCGGTGAGTCCATTGATGCCTTGTTTCAGAGGTTCACGGTGGTTGTGAACAACATGAGGGCCAATGTGGACGTGCTCCCGTACGATGATCATGATAGAGCGATCAAGCTCTTACACTCTTTGGATCGTACGATATGGGGCGGAAAGTTCGAGGCCATTGTGGAGTCGGAAAAGTATGACACTCGACGGTGAACGAGCCTGTTCTCGAAGCTCAAGTTGGGCGAGGTGGATAGGGGCATGACCGCCAAGCTCGAGGGACCGACCGATTCCCATAGTCTTGCCCTCGTTGGTGGTTCCAAAGGAAAGGCTAACTCTAACCCATCCACCGGGATGTTCTCCTTTTCTTCTTTTGATGTCTATGCCAGATGAGGAGTTTGATGATCTTGGAGAGGACGAGCTGGCGCTCCTGACGAGGCGGTTCGAGAGGCTGCACGAGAACCGCGTGAACATGAGGAGGAACACGAGAACATGCTTCCAGTGCGGCAAGCCAGGACACTTCGTCGTCGGACCGCCGGGAGAAGGCCGAGAACAAGGACAGCTACAAGCACAAGCCGAGGATGGACGGCAAGTACCGTTCGAGGCGCGACCACAAGAGCAAGCACAAGAACAAGTACAAGGACGAGCGACGAGCGACGATCGAGGGGGAGCCGAGGCAAGGCCCGAGCAATGGTGGGAGCGAGCGACGTCGACTCCAGTTCCGCGTACTCCACCTCGAGCTCGAGCAGCAGTGAAGACGAAGGTGATCGTTGCAAGAACAAGAAGTCGTCCAAGAACCTGAGCGGGCTGAGCTGCTTCGCGAGAGACGGCTTCTGCACCATGGCGCTGAGCTCCGGCGGCAAGAAGAGCACACGGAGCGACTCGGACTGTGAGTCCGACGACGAGGTGCGTGATGAACTTCCCTTCTTGCGCCAGGAGAATGAGAGGCTTGGCTCTTTGCTTTATAACCGTGATGACATGCTTAGAGAGGCCAAGAAAATGAGAAAAGAGCTTAGGGCTTCACTCGAGGATGCTAGGACTAGAGTGGCTGAGCTAGAGACACAGGTGCTTGATAGCAAGCTTGAGATTGATTCCCTTAAGGCTAGCCCTGTTGTTTCGGATGAGAATGATTGTGCTGATTGCTCCATATTCCTTGCTGATCTTGCTTTGTTTAAGGAGAAGCATGCCTCCAAGTGTGAGGAACTAGATGTGCTTAGGGTTGAAGTGGCTGAGCTTAAGTCTAGACCTGCTTTGCTAGGTGCTTGCACTTCTTGCCCTGTTTTGCATGCTAAGATTGATGAGATGCATGCTTACACTAGTTCACTTGAGGCTAAATTGAAAGAACCCATGCCTACGTCATGCTCTACCCGTGAAATGCATGCATTGAAAAATTTGGAACTTGCGAGATTATGTTGATCGTTTGCGGGATGAGAATGATGACTTGAGGAAGGCGATGGGGTGGTTGTCCGGTCATGAGCCTCGGTTGAGGATGATGATCGAGGCCTTTAAGAGGCAAGATGGTGAGGGACTTGGGGCAAACAAGGTTGGTGAGGGAAGTGGAGAGAATATCCGGAGCCACCAAAAACCCACCACAAAAATGATTTCCCTCCAAAACCCAACCATCTTAAGAACCGACTAGACACAACCCCGGCTCCACCCATATTTCCTACACCCACAAATGATCTCCGAAGGCCTATCAAGTTTGCGAGCACTTCCGGGAAAGTGTTCTTTGGGAAAGTGAGTGAGAAGGCAAGTGAGGAGAAATCGGTGGAGGAGTTGAGTGGAGAGAAACCAAGCGAGCGGCCCCAATCCAATCCTAAACCTAAGCTTGTGAGGTTTCGTTGTGGCCATTGTGGGAAAGAGGGTCACAAGGATGAGTTTTGCTTCAAGAGGAAGTAGGAAGAGAGGATGGCAAAGGAGTGGGCGAACAAGGATAGGTGCAACCCTTCCCATGGTGTACCTAAGCCTCGTATGCCACCGCCCGGGGGTAAGGTCGTGGTGAGAAGTGTTCCGGCATGGGGAGATGCGAGTTCCCACGGCCGAGGAGCGATTCGGGAGGGGGCGGTCGAGCCGGCCCGGCCCGGAGGGGGGCGGTTAGGACCGGCCCGGCTAGGCGGTTTAACCGGTCCCCCCCGCACTCGGGCGGAGTGGTTTTCGAGGTGGTGAGTCGAGAGGTTTCGGGTCCGTAGGTGGAGTTCTTTGGTGGTTGGTCCGGAGAGACGGCGGGTGGTCGGTTGCTAGGCATTCTCCCCCTCGAGTTCACTACGGGGATGGGAGGAGTCGTAGCTTTGAAAAGGAGAGGAGGGACGGTCCACGGGTTGTCTTCCGTGGTTTCGGTCCTCTTCCGGGCGATAAGGGGTGGTTTCCTCGGAGTGGTTACCGAGGTGGTGTTCGTGGTGGTAGTTTTGGTAGGAAAGATGGCTTGATGTGTGCTAACCCCACTTTCGAGCAAATGGCTTGGCACCGGTTTTCCTCTCTTGGTACTAACCCCGGTCTTTGAGTCGTTTGTTCGCTCACATGCTCATTTTTGAATTTCAGGTGGGAGACTTGAAGAACATTTGGTTGATTGACTCCGGTTGCTCGAGGCACATGACCGGAGACAGGGGGTGGTTCTCAAGTCTCGTCCCAGTGGTGACGAAGAGGTACATCACTTTTGGGGACAATGGGCGTGGGCGTGTGCTTTCAGAAGGTGAGATCAAAGTGAGTGACAAGATCACTCTGAGGCGTGTTGCTCTTGTTCAATCCGGGGTACAATTTGCTTTCGTGTCCCGGTTGTTGGATGAGGGCTTTGAGGTTTTGTTTCGGCCGGGTGGCTCTCGGATTGTGGACTCTCGAGGGGACCTTGTCTGTATGGTCGTTCCCGAGGGTCAGGTGTTTCGTGCTGATTTTTCTCAGTCTTCGGGTGTGGAGCGTTGTTTCTTGGCTGGTTCTTCGAGTGAGTTGTGGAAGTGGCATAGGAAGTTGGGTCACTTGAGCTTTGACCTTTTGTCATGCTTGAGTAAACTCAATTTGGTCCGAGGATTGCCACGGTTGAGGCTTGAGAAAGAGTTGGTTTGTGCTCCGTGTAGGCATGCCAAGATGGTGGCCTCTTCTCACCCGCCTCTCACCGATGTGATGACTGAGCGTCCATGCGAGCTGCTCCATATGGACCTTGTTGGCCCAGCTCGTGTGCGATCTGCGGGTGGGAAGTGGTATGTCCTTGTTGTGGTGGACGACTATTCTCGATATGTGTGGGTGTTCTTTCTTGAGGATAAGGGGGAGACGTTTGGTTTTGTTCGAGATCTAGTCTTGAGGTTGAGGAACAAGAGGCACGGGGATGCCATACGAGCTATCCGCAGGTGATAATGGCTCGGAATACGTAAACTCTCATTTTGAAACTTTTTGCCATGACTTGGGTCTTGAGCACCAGTTTTCGAGTCCGTATACGCCTCCCCAGAATGGTGTTGTGGAAAGGAAGAATAGGACCTTGTGCGAGATGGCTCGGACGATGCTTGATGAGCATAGGACTCCGAGGAGGTATTGGGCTGAGGCGGTGAATACCGCGTGCTATGTGTCGAACGAGATATACCTCGAGTCCACAATAAGAAGACATGCTATGAGTTAATGCATGGTCGCACACCCAAGGTGAGTCACTTCCATGTCTTTGGTTGCAAGTGTTTCATTCCGAAGAAAGGCGGGAAGTTGGATAAGTTTGAGGCTAGGTCTCTCAATGGCATTTTCTTTGGTTATGCATCTCATTCTAGAGCATATCGTGTGCTCAATCTTGAAACTAACCAAATCGTGGAGACTTGCGAGGTAACCTTCGACCGACGAGCCACACGTAGTCGGCTTGTCTTTGAGTGTGCGAGGTGATGATGAGCTTGGCGAGGAGATCTTTCGGGAGGAGGAGCATGAACATGGAGATGATGAAGATGGTGGTGCGGTGCCCCCGCTGAACATGTACCCACTACTTCGACTACGATGATGGATGGACCCTCTCGCTACACCTACGACGACAAATCAAGAACGAGGAGAAGCTAATGTTGAGGGGGAGATAGCTTCGAGGCGAGAACCTCCCCGGCGAGTACAAGTGGATCACCCGGCTTCGAGGATCATCGGCGACATGAATGAACGCACTACACGGTCGAGGGTTCGAAACAACTCCCATTTCGCTCATCTTGCATTTGTTGCTTCTTTCGAGCCCAAAGACATTGGACACGCACTATCCGATCACAATTGGGTTAATTCGATGCACGAGGAGTTGGAGAACTTTGAGAGGAATCGGGTGTGGGAGTTGGTTGACCCTCCCCCAGGGTGTAAGCCGATTGGTACCAAGTGGGTGTGGAAAAACAAAGAGGGAGAGAAGGGTGAGGTTGTGAGGAACAAGTCGAGACTTGTTGCTCAAGGGTTCAGTCAGAAGGAGGGGATTGACTACGAGGAGACCTTTGCTCCCGTAGCTCGTTTGGAGGCAATTAGGATCCTTCTAGCCTTTTCCGTGGCTAAAGGGTTCAAGTTGCACCAAATGGATGTGAAGAGTGCTTTTCTGAATGGTGTGCTTTGGAGGAAGAGGTGTATGTGAGGCGACCTCGGGGTTTGAGAGTGAGAAGTAACCCCCCCCCCCCCCCCCCCCGGGGTGTACAAGTTGAGGAAAGCGTTGTATGGGTTGGAAGCGGGCACCTAGAGCTTGGTATGGCGGGTTGAGGGGGTTCTTATTTGAGAGAGGTTTTGAGATGGGGAAGGTCGATCGGACCTTGTTTTTCTTGAGGCGGGGCGAGAGATATCCCGATTGTGCGGGTGTACGTGGATGATATTGTCTTTGGTGGCTCGTCTAACTCTCTTGTTGCAAGGTTTGCGGATGATATGAGCGGGGAGTTTGAGATGAGCATGATGGGTGAGTTGCGGTTCTTCCTCGGGCTACAAATCAAGCAATCAAAGGAAGGAACATTTGTGCACCGGGCTAAGTACACCAAGGACATTGTGCGGAAGTTCAAGATGGAGGACTCCAAGGCTATGACGACGCCGATGAGTACGACTACGGCGCTTGATGCGGACGAGGAAGGTGAACACGTGGACCGGAAGGAGTGCCGGAGCATGATCGCGTCACTCCTCTACTTGACGGCGACGAGGCCGGACATACAATTCTCGGTGTGTCCGTGCGCTCGTTTTCAAGCGTCTCCGAGGACTTCGCATCGGCAAGCGGTGAAGCGAATTTTCGTGTACTTGCGTCACACTCCCGACTTCGGCCTTTGGTACTTCGCGTCCTCTTCTTTGGCGCTTCATGGTTTTTCGGACACGGATTTTGTCGGGTGTCGGTTGGATAGGAAGTCCACTTCGGGACTTGCCGGTTTTGGGTTCCTCTTTGGTGTCTTGGTCTTCCCGCAAAACGGTCGAGTGTTGCTCAATCCACGACCGAGGCCGAGTATGTTGCCGCTCGCTAGTTGTTGCTCTCGGTTCCTTTGGATCACCTACACCATGAGTGACTTTGGTGAGGAGTATACCCATGTCCTACTTCGGTGTGATAGCACCGGTGCCATAAGTGTTGCAAAGAACCCGGTGCTCCATTCTAAAACCAAGCACATAGAAGTGAGGTATCATTTTACGAGAGACAATGTAGAGAAAGGAAAGATAGCCTTGATCCATGTACCCACACATGACCAACTAGCCGATATTTTCACCAAACCCCTAGATCAAGTAACTTTCACTCGTTTGCGGGGGAACTTGGTGTGTGTTTGTTTTCTTGAGTTGGGTGTGTGGGGGCTCCTTTGTCGCATATGTATAGCTTTCCTTTGTGCTTTTCTTGCATTTGGCATGGCATATGTAACATGATGTATAGGCATCCTTGTATCTTAGATTGCATGCATTTTGTATCATATGCATTGGATAGGAAAAGCTTCTCCTATATACATTGTTCACCATGGGTTGCTATATATGTTCTTGTGAGCTTGTTTGGTATGCTATGGTTAGTTTGGCTTAGCTCTTGATGATCTTGATGAATGATCCATGGTTGATGGCTAAATTTTTGAAAAATGTCACATATATGCTCTCCCATGTGCAAATGCCTTTATATGATCTTGACATGTTTTAGTGGCTTTGCTATGCTTAATTTGTGGTTGGATAGCTAGTTTATTGATCATATGGGGCCAAAGGCTCATTTGCCATCATGAATGTTTAGCCCTCTTGCTTCATCTTGTGGAGGGGCATAAGTTCCTTTTTGTCGCAAAGACATTTCATGTACCATTTATCAATCTGAAAATGAAATGAAAAATGCTTGGAAAATATGCTCCCATGTCATATGTGCTGAAATTAATTTGCTTTGGGTGCTAAACCGTTGCATGATGTCTAGCAATGAGAAGTCTCATATATAGTAGGCACATGGCTCGGTGGCTTTGACATGACATGAGGTGCTTGTGGGTGTTTATGATAGTCTTATGATTAGAATGGCTGTCCTAGCATGAAGTTTGAGTGGCTTTGCCATTTTGATATGTTTTGCTCATGTTTAGGTATTTGCTTATAAGAGAGTAACTTTTCGCAAAATTACTCAAATCCTTTTTAGCCTTGTCCAATGGTTGTGAAACTTGATGATCACGTAGTTAAGGTCATTACGAACCCGTCGAGTATCTAACTTGCTCATTTGCACTTGTGTAGCTCCTTGTGATGAATTTTGTATATTTGAGAAGCTATATGTTGAAAGTTTTCGCATTTTGCCTTGATTCATGCATTGTCAACAAGGGGGAGAAGTTTGTGCATGCTTTGGGCACTGGGAGTGTTTGGAAGGTGTTCCAATTGGTTCGGGAAAATTTTGGGTAGTTTGGTGCGGGGCCGGTCTCATGGGGTGGTCTAACCGCCCCCGGGCGGTCGGATGTGGCACAGGGCGGTCTAACCGCCCTGTACGAGCGGTCTAACCGCCCTGGCGCAGTGAGCGAGGTTTTTGCTCTTTGGTGCATTCCCGCGTTGCATTGCCGCATTTGTTCGGGGGAGTGTGCTTTGGCTCGGGGGGGAGCTTGCATATGTGCGGGGGGGAGCTCTTTGTGGTGTTCGAGCTCTATTTCGGTGGTTTGCGCTCTTTGCTTGAGCCGTGTTTTGTCTCGGATGTGTCGAGCCATTGCCCTTGCCTAAGGGGTCCGAGACTTGTCTTCTTCGAGTGATCTTGCTCTTTGCCTTTGTTTGGCTTTCGATCGCTTGTTGGAGTTTCTTTTTGTTTGTTTCTTTTCTTTTTCTTTTTCTCTCTTGTTACTTTCATGTGGGTGTTGTCAATGCACTCATCAAGGGGGAGATTGAGGACCATGTGTGGTTCGAGGACCGGTGGATGGTCGCTTCCTTGTGTGATGAGTGATTGACAACGTTGTGTGGACTGATTCTTGGCTAAGTATTGCAGGTGCAGGTTGCGGCTTGACTCGTGTTGGTGCGGGTGAAGAACAAGCGCCAAAGGTCGTTGCCGGTGAGGCCTCCGGAGTGTGGAGAAAACAAGTAGGCTTCGTTCGAGGGACCCGGTGGCCGGTGGGGGTCAAGTGCGGGCCGCATGGTGGCATGAACAAGCAAGATGAAGTCGTGGACGGTTTCTTGGTAGAGCCACAAAACCAAGGGCGAGCCGGAACTACGTGGGAGCCGAGTCATGAGTGGAGATTGGCGAGAGGCTACACCGAGTTCGCGGGGTTTGCAGTGGTTCACCAGAAAACCACTGGGTTACTCGGTTGAGCCACAAAACCGAGGACGAAGACTCGACGAGGGGGTGCGGCCACCCAGGCCGGTTCAACCGCCCAGGAGGGGCGGTCAGACCGCCTGGGGCCGGTCAGATCTCCCGGGTCGGTCTAACCACCCGGGGGGCGGTCTGACCGCCCTGGCCGCCGGCGCCGAGAAGCTTCGAAGCGGAGGACACGCGTCGGGATCGCAAGGCTTGCGTCGAGGCTAAGTAGGTTGCGGTCGCCGGGCATCCGTCCGATGGTGAAGACATGAAGACTTCCAAATCCGCCCTCGAGGGGCATGTATCCCTAGTTATTAGTGAAGGGTAGTTTAGTCTTTTGGGTGCCTCCATATATACTCATTGGATGGGTGGATGGCAGCCAACTCTTGGAACCCTAGCTCATTTGTTTTTCCATTTTCGTTCTCCATTTTCCTTAGGTTTTTAGAGGACTAGCTTGAGAGCTTCATGTGAGATCTAGAGAGAGGGATGGATGTTTGGGTGGCAAGCTAGACCATGTACGAACCTTTCATGGTGTGTATAGATGGTTCAGCGTTGTTCATCATGATGGTTTTCTCTTCTCTTTTGTGTTGATTTTCGGAGCTCTTTGTCGGCGATGTCTTGAGGACGATTTCTTGGGGTTTTTGGTGGGTGTCACGTATGAGGTTCTTGTGCCTCTTTGGCTGGTGACTTTGCCCCCAAATCTCCTTTGAATCGGACTCGATTTGGTGGTTTCTCGAGTTGGGCGAGTTCTTGACCTAGAGAAGCAATTTCTTCGATTCCTCTTGATTGTGAGTGTTTCGGGTCGATTCCTTTGAGGTAGAGGTTGCCCGGGGAGGTAACCCGGCTATTCCCGAAGTTTTGCTGCAATCCGTGGAGTGATTCGGGAGATCGGGCGCGAGGAAGTTGAGGTTTGACCCGCGGGTTCGTTTTCCGGAAGGGGCGGTCTAACCGCCTACGGGGGGGCGGTCTAACCACCCCGGGTGTTTCCGGAGTCGAAGTTTTGTTTCGCCGGATCTTCCTCTCGTGAGTTTGTTCGCCTTGATCGGAGGAGCGTCCGGGTGAAATTTGGAGTCGTTCTCATCTTGTTTGCTAGGTGTTCTTGGCCGGAGTTCGTTCTTTGGGTACGGGAGGTTAGACCGCCCCCGGTAGCCGGTCTAACCGCCCCTAGGCCCCCGGGTGGAGTTTTGGTTTTCGCCAAGATTTTCCGGTAGCTAGCATGACCTTGACCCGAGATCTTTGTTGGTGAAACCGTGGTGAGTTTTGGTGCTCGGAAGAGGCGTTTCGGAGGATTTCTTGGTTACCGGGTCTAACCGCCCCCTATACCCGGTCTAACCGCCCCCCTCGGTTAGCCGGCTTTCGAGTTGTTTCCGCTGTCGTTCTTGCGTGTGTGTTGTGGTTCTTTGGTAGAGTTTGTTCCTAGGACCGGTAGCACTCCGGTGGCTACGTGGTTTTGGCAAACGGAAGGTGTAAGTGCGGAGCGTGTGATTTCGGGGGTTCGACCGAGCTAGTTCATCTTGTCGGAGTTTCAATCTCCCTCGAGAAAAATTTTTATCGGCTCCCATTCACTCCCCCCTCTCGGTCGCCTATTCGGTCCTTCGGCTTTGCATGTAAACGGACCTATTCCAATCAACCTATATTTCTGTTTCCTGAGCAGGATGGTGGTAGGTTCGATTGAAGACATTCCGGGGTAGGCGTGCCTCGCTGCCCTGCCAGATCCATCTGGGCGCCTGGAGATTAGTAGCACCATGAAGATTGGAAGCATCATAGAGATCTACAATTTTTGATTGGGCCCCTGTGGTCGGTGTGCATATTGCTAAGGTCGCCAATACCTTAGTATCAAGGCTCCGCTGGATGGTCAACAGCTATGTTGGTCATCTGGACACCAAAACGACCTCCTTGAGGTCGGCGTGCCGCAAATACCTAGGTCTTCCAATACCGAGGTATGACTCTGGCCCTGCCAACCTAGTTGGGCGCCCCGGATACGTGACCTTCTGAGGTCAGTGTGCTCTCGTAGCCCTGCCAGCTTGCTCTGAACACCCAGGATTTTACGTCGGGAATGAAGGCCTCCCTGTCGGGATTTTACAATTGGCTTGATGAAGATTGAAGCTGTCGAGTTCTCCATGAGATCTTTGGCGAGATCCCCTACCTGGCGCGCCAGCTGTCGGTGTTTTAGACCGGCAACCTACCAACGGGAGTACCTGGTGGATGAATGTGGCCTCGCCGAGATCGGTAACTCGAAGGAAGTAACACGTGGCACACAATTTAGACAGGTTCGGGCCACGAGGTGCGTAATACCCTACGTCCTGTATGCTGCGTAGCTCTAGATTGATTGGGTGTGTTTACAAGATGATGCGTATGAGAGAGGTAAAGGTCCCTGCCTCGCCTTATATAGCCCGAGAGGCAGGGTTACAAGTCGGTTAGGGGAGAGAGCACTAGTCGTGTACGTCTAAGAGTTCTCTACACGGTACAAGACCTGCATAGCTTCCTATCCGAGTACTTCTCCACCAAGGTCCTTGTGCTTCACGCCAATAGGTGCCGTGCAGCCCAAGTCGAGTAGTCCCAGGGGCCCATCGAGTAGTCGGTCCTGGTACCCACAGAGGTAGTGGGCCCAGGGAGGTCCATACGACAGCCTCTTAGGCACTTGCCAAGCTCCCTTAGTCACCTTGATGCCGCCTCCACTAAGGAGCTTCTCCACCAAGGAAGGGGGTCTCCACGTCCCCTGCACAAAGTGTCCTCGCCACTCCACAGCAAGCCAGAGGTTCGAAGACGATTGCCGGTGAGCTACTTAGGCCCCAAGGCTTCTTGAAAACCTTGTACACCTTGATTCACTCAAGAATCACCTCACAAGGTTGGCATGACCTTGCACTCACTCAGCACTAAGCTAAGCCTACCACTAAGTACATACACTAAGCTTATGCAAGTCTATGGATGAGCAATTAAGCACTTGGATGGATTGGATATGATCTTCTAGGTGTCTTGCACTCCTCTGCACTTCCACATAATCCAGCAACATCAAATGGGTGAGTGGAGGGGGTATAAATAGCCCAAGGCAACAAAGAGCCGTTGGCTAACGACCACTGAAAAAGGTAGTGTCAGATGAACCGATGCTATGCTTTTTCTAGGCGTCGGTTCATCTGGTGCCCTCCACGTCACTTAGCCACTGAAGATCCGCTGACACAACTTCTTCGACGCTATACACTGACGGTGCATCGGTTCATCCGGTGTTGAAGACCCTGCGGCCAAAACGTCTCTGGTAGCTTCCACGTGACCGTCGGATAGACCGACACTTCCCCTGACTAAGGTGTCGGTTCATCCGATGCTGAAGACTTCGTCTTGGCGCGTCTCTGTCTTGATTCAAATTGCACGTCAGATAGACCGATGGTGTCCTCTCTCAGACCGTCGGATCATCAGGTGCTACTATCTTTGCTACTCCTCCTCTGCAATTCATCCGGTGCATCTAGAAACTGGACCGTCGAATCATCCGACTTTGTCAACTTCGTTTGACCTATTGCACAGTGTACCAATTACACCGACGCTATGCACCGATGGTACTGTTGGTTTATCCGACGGTGTGTTTTCTTTTCTTTTCTTTGCTCAATTTTGACCCTAGAAAAATAGACTATCTTCTCAATTTTGCATGTGATATTTTTGCATCCTTGGGACCTAGAAGTGTCTACAAAGACATGCTAAACAATGTGGTTAGTCCCATTGATCATGTTGTCATGAATCACTAAAATCAAACTCGAACTACTGGCATATGAGGCCATGTTCGCTACAGACTGGACATGTTTAGGTCCAAAAATCTTGCCCAGGCTGCTCCTAAGGTTTCTTTTAACTTTTGCCTAAAGCCTAAGACTTCCATACAGAGGTCGACCAATCGGGATTTTGGGAAGAAAGCTAGACAAAATTTGTTTCGCAAAACTTCCCAATCTCCCTTAACACCCTTAACGGTTTGAGTGTACCATTTCTTGGCAATACCCGTCAAACAGAATGGGAAAAGTTTCCATTTTAATGTTTCGTGCGACATGCCACGAATGACAAGGCCCGAACAAACTTCCTCAAAACCGCGTAGGTGGGTGTACGGATTTTCCTCTTCTGCTCTAGAAAACATTGCTCTCGTACCATAGCTATGAGGGCGGGACGAAGTTCATAGCTAGGTGCATGGATGGGTAATGATGAGGGTGGAGGCTCCAGATCTTCGCCCGTTGGAGCCGAAAACTGATTGATAGGCTTGGAATCCATATGGGGATATATGATGGTATGGATGGGGGTACACGGACGACTTGGTTCGACACTAGTACAACAATCGTTCCCTGGCAACGGCGCTAGAAAGCTTGTTGATGCTTATTACTAACATCGCCACCAGCTTTGTATCCCCGGCAGCGGCGCTAGAAAGCTTGTCGGCACTCGCTAGTGTCGCTACTAAGTATGCAACGACGCCAGAAGGCCTATTGGTATAAATAAAGACCGCGGAAAAGTCTGCAAGCGTACAAATACCGGTGTAGCTTTCACCTAGGAGTATTCTAGGGTATCGAATCCTTAGGGAACGTGTGTGCACTAGTGAAGAATCAAGATCGGCCTTGGACGAGAGAAGATATGGTAATAATGTAGGAGATGTAGAGAGGGCTTCAAAGGATTCTGGATACTGAGATAAGATCGACGTTTACTACGATGCTTGCTTTGGGACCTCAACCGTACTAACCCGGAAAGGGATGAGAAAGGGGCTAGGCAAGCCAAGCAGGGGTCCTACTGCGCTCTAGTGGATCTCACGTGGTGGACTACGTAGGCCGTCAGGGCTGTCACCACCTGGGGCTACCACAACAATCTGTGCCACTAGGTGTACTCCGAGGTAATCGCAAGACTAGACACCACGTCAACTCTAGTGACTACTATTCTAGCATTGCAATTACTAGAACACTATTCAAAGCAAGAAGCCCACAAGCATAAATAATAAAGCTGAACTTAATTAATTGAACGAATCCAGAATGCCTAAGAGTCACCCGGATGTTACTCGAAGTGGAGCCGCATCCGCCGAAGTACAAGAGGAAGGGAGGAAGCCGACAACTCCAGCTTCTCCCGGACTCGCACCTCAACTCTCACCTAACTCTAACACTAATTTTTGTAGAGCTTCGCTTCTCTTCTTCATCCAAGGAGAGACCTCTCCTTTAGAGGGAAGCACTCATCCTTGGGTGAAGTTGTCGTCCTTTGAAGTGAGGAATGGGCTTCTATTTATAGGGAGAGGAGACTTGGGAGATTGAAGGACCTCGCCACTGTAGCATGCAGGGGAAGGAGCTTGAGGCGGTGGAGCAGAAAACCGGCGAAGAACCAGACTCCAGGCCCCCGAACCGGAGCTAAACTGGTCGGTTGGGCAGAAAACCGCTCAAAAAGGGAATACCGCTCAAACTCGGGCGAACAAACCAATTGACCTGCTGCGCACCACTCCCTGGCCGCCTCCGGTCCCGGCCGGGCAGTCCGCTCCCACGCGGTCGCGCGCGGCGCTGCCGCGTGTCGCACTGCGGCCGAACCGCGCGTGCACTCGCGCGCATGCAGCAGTGCCCAACGGGGTCCTAACGCATGTTCCTGTGGGGGCGCTAACCGTGGGGCAGTCTCCCGTCGCCACGCGTCCACCCCACGGGATCCTGCGCACGCCCTCGCTGCCGCGCCTGGACGCTGACCAGGCCGGAGTGCTGCGGCAGGGCTGCCGCGTGGGTCCAAGCGGGCCCGCCTGCGTCAGCCTGTACAGCTCCCGCACGTGCGCTTTCAGTGTTTGGACATGGGTCCTGCTGGGCCATATGACGTCATCACTTGGCCTTATTTTGTGATTTGTATATCTTTTTGACCTGAGCTCCAAAGTAGACAAATAATATATCCATTTTGATCGTCTCGACGCGCCCGTCACAATGGCATAATCTAAATTGGCATTTGAGGATGTTCGTGATAATACCATATTTTATTCTATAATTGCTCATTTTAACTTACAACCAAATATACACCAAAGCTTGTGGAATTTGTTAGATTATAACCCTATAGATATGGTGCACACTTTCAAGGAGCAACTTTTATCCGAAGTTGATGGTCGAAAATAGGGACTTAACGACCATCAACACCAGGGCGCGTGCATTAGTGTTTTTGATAGTGAGAATTATCACCAGTGCTCCCTACTATTCAATATAGATTTCCCTTTTAGTACCAGGACTTATCTCCACCCAGTACTAATGGGGGGCTGACTAGTTAGTACTAGATCTAGTCCCCACCCGTTACTACCAGGTGGAGAGGGAGAGCCTCGACACTCCCTTTGAGCCCCATTAGTACCGGGTATAGTCTCCTCTCGGTACAAATGCACACATTAGTACCGGGTGCAAAATACCGGGTAGTAGTCCACTTGGAGGCTCAGGACCAAAGGTCGATTCTCTAGTAGTGGAACCTCATGAGCATTTTTAATTCTTTTCACATTAGTACCGGTGGAAAAATACCTGGTACTAATCTAGTTTGAGGCCCAAGACCAAAGGTCGATTCTCAACTAATGGAGCCTTCCGGAGATTTTTAATTTTTTGACGCAAATACATTTGGTCCCGATTGTTCACCCGAAGCTAAAGGGGGACTTTTTGTCTCTACGAGTTAGTCTCGATTGATCTTTAAGTCTGAGGATAGGAGCGTCCAAGGACTGGTGAATGGTCGCTCCTTAGTGATGAGTGATTGACAACATGGTATGGACTGACTCTCGGCCGAGTATTACAGGTGCAGGTTGGAGCTTGATTAGCTATGGTGCAGGTGAAGAGTAGGCGTGAAAGGTATTAGCCTTGCAGGGCCTCTAAGGAGTGGAGAGACAAGTAGGTTTGGCTTGATGGACCTGGTGGCCGAACGAGATCAAGTGTGGGCTACATGGTGGAAAGAAAAGCAAGATGAAATCGTGAACATGGAGCCGGTGAAGGGTAGCGACCCACAATCGGAATCTGCACACAGGGTTTGGTTGGTTTAATCCACAAAGCCGACACCGAGCCGGGGTGATGTGGTGGTCAAGTCAAGAGTAGCCTGGCATGGAGGCTACACAGAGATCCACGGGATTTGCGGAGGTTCACCACAAAACCTTCGGGTTCCTTGGTTGCTCCACAAAGCCAAGACCGGAGGCTCAGCATGCGGAGATAGGATTTAGGTGCACCGAGAAGCTTTGAAGCGGGGGACATGCAGCGGGATCACGGGGCTTGTGTCGGGAGGACAAGAAACTATGGCAAAGGTGTGGCCGCCTGATGAGAATATCCAAGTCTTTACTATATTGCCCCTGAGGGTTATGTATCTTCCTTTAAGTTGTAGGGGTTGCGTGGTCATTTGCCTCCACCATAGAGACTTCATATATATAGCTCTAGGGTTGGATGGCAACTCATCTGTCTGGAGTGCTTCCTAATTCATTTGCTCAATAAGGTACATTTTTCATGCATTTTGTAGAGAATCTAACCTCTAGATGTATGGAATAATTCGACGTTGTGATGATTTCCCTCTCTTAGCTCTTTGTGATTTTCATGTCATTTTCGAGGCTATTTTTGGGGGTTTTCGTTCGTCGCTTTTTCGTCAGATTCTAGAGCGTTTTTCTCTAGATTTCTTTGAGGGGATCATGGGTGAGTGCCTTGTGCCTCTTCATGGATTATCTTGACCCCTCAAATGTCGGGAATCGCCATGGATTCGTGGTTTTGCAGACGAACTTGAGCCCTAGGTGTTCCTCCATGTGATCTGTGATTTCGGGAGTTGTAGGGAGTTAGATGTCAAGATTTTTGGGGCATGTCCTCTCCTTGAGGTGTTCATCACTTCTCCAAAGTTTTGTCTCAAGGCTCCAAGTTGTTTGGGAGTTCTGGATTCGAGTTGGAGGGGGTTGACTCACAACCAGCTTCGAGCTCACGCTCTGGACACCTAACAAATGTTTTGTCCACCTAGGGTTCATGCTATGTTATTCGCAAGTTCTTAAGTCACGTCGTTTGATCTATGTGTATAGGTTCTGAGCTCGAGGAAGTTTGAAGGATGGTCTGCGAGCTAGGATCAGATGGTCCATGTAGGACAGACGGTCGGAACTAACGTGTCATGGTCTGTATAGCACAGGGACTTCTCTTTGTCCGCTCTTGTCTCCATGCTAAATGAGGAGTTTGATGTGCTAGGCGAGGAGGATCTCGTGTTGCTAAGCAAGAGGTTCGAGCGCATGTACTTGAACCGGAAGAACGCTCGGAGGAGCTCAGTCACGTGCTACAAGTGTGGGAAGCATGGTGACTTCATCGCCAAGTGTCTGGAGGCCGTGGAAAACAAGGTCGAGGACAAGCACTGTCCGAGGAACAAGCACATGCACCGCTCGAGGAATGACTAGATGAATAAGAACAAGAGCGAGCGGAGGCTGAGGGAGAGTGTCAGCCACAAGAAGAAGATGAAGCATGTAATGGTTGCTGGAGCGAGTGACGTCAACTCGAGTTGCTGCTACACTTCGTAAAGTTCAAGCGATGAAGAAGAAGATGGTGACCAACACAAGGGGAAGCGGTCGAGCAAGAACTACAACGACTTGTGCTTTGCTACCCAAGACTTTTGCGGCATGCACATAGCTCCAGAAGCAAGAAGAGCTAGAAGGATGACTCAGACTTCGACTCTGAGGATGAGGTAAACGCTGACCCCGCTTTCTTGCTAGAGGAGAATGCTAGGTTGAATGCCTTGCTTGACTATCGTGATGTTGTGCTTAGAATGACCAACAAGGAGAAGACGAAGTATAGGTCTTTTCTAGGAGAGGCTAAGGAAAAGGTTTTGAACTAGAGTCTATGCTTGCTGATGCTAAAGTTCAGTTTGAGTCTTTGAAATCTGCTCTTATTGTGACCGATGAACATGAATGCAATGAGTTCTCTATTTTCCTTACTGACTTGAAGTATGCATCCAAGGTTGAGGAACTAGATGTTGCTAGTGTTGATCTTGACGACTTGAAATCAAGACTTGCTTTGCTAGGTGCTTGTACTTCTTGCCCTGTATTGACTGCAAAATTAGATCAATCTTGTGCTCTCATTAAAGGCAACATATCAGGTGGAAACCAATCTCTCCATGCAAACTATGGAAACTTCAATCTGAGTCACACGATCTTGATACAACGGGGTGATCAAAGGAGGTGGGAGAAGTGATTTGCAAAATCACCTTTTCAAATCACGCCTCCCACCTCCCATGAATTTTGCAAATCACCCCTTCCACCTCCCATGAGTTCTCCCTTGGATCAAGATTGTGTGACTCAGATTGAAGTTTCCATAGTTTGCATGAAGAGGTCGGTTTCCACTAGATATGTTCCCCTCATTAAATCCCCTGAGGTTGAGTTGAAATCACCTATTGCTATTGCTTGCTCTAGTTGTGAAGTTTCTGCTTTGAAAAACATTGAACTTGCACACTATGTTGATTGTTTGAAGATGAGAATGATGAGTTGAGAAAGATGATGGGTTGGTTGTCGGGTCATGAGCCACAACTTAAAATGATGATTGAGGCGTATAAGTGCTATGATGGTCAATGCTTGGTCAGATAAGGTTGGAGAGAGTAGTGGTGAGAAAGAAGAGAAAATTGGTGATATTCCAGTTCCACCACAAACCTTCCAAAAAAACAAGTTCGAGCCTAGGCCACACCCACTTATGACCAGACTAGACACAACTCCAGATCCACCAGCGTTTCCTCCCCAGAAAAACAACTTCCAGAAACTTGTGAGATTTGTTAGTGACATGGGTAGTGAGTTCGGTGGGAAGAAGGGAGAGAAACCAAGTGAGAAGACACAACCTCAACAGAACCCAAAGCTAAAGCTAAAGACAAATCCAATCACGTTCCATTGTGATGATTGTGGGAGGGATGGGCATAAGGAAGAGTTTTGCTTTAGGAAGAGAATGGAGGAAAGGTTTTCTAGGGAGATGGTAAAAATGGATAGATACTGCCCTTCTTGTGGTGTGCCTGAGCCTCGTGTTGTGCCTAGGAGTGAGTTGTGGTGCATACCATTCCTACTCGGCTAGGTGTGAGTTTCCTACACGGAGTGTTCCTCCTCAGAGATATAGTGGTAGGCGTGTTGGGTTAGGGCGTGGTGAGTTTGCTAGATGTTCCTTCACGCATGGCTAATACGAGTATGGGGGTAACGATCGCAATTTTAGGTCTCAGAGGAGCTACGGACCATAGTCTCCACCTCAAGGAACTTGTAGTCCTCCAAGGAGACGTGAGGGTGTTCCACCAAGGAGGGATAGGATGGATTTTGCTAACCCCACTTTTGAGTTAATGGCTCGACACTTGTTTGACTAATTTTGTGCTAACCCCAGTGTTGAGTTGTTTTCTCACTCTCATTCTCATTTTTGTTTTGTAGGTGGTAGGCTTGGAGAGCTTTTGGTTGATCGACTCTGGTTGCTCTTGACACATGACCGGAGATCAACAGTGGTTCTCCAGCCTCACCCCGGTGGTGTGTAAGGAGTACATCACTTTTGGGGACAATGTACGTGGTCGAATTCTTTCAATGGGCACAGCGAAGGGAAGTGATAGTGTGATCTGAAGCGTGTTGCTCTTGTCAAGTCGCTTGGTTTCAATTTGCTTTCGATTTCCTAGATTCTTGATGATGGTTTTGAGGCCCGATTCAAGATGGGGCCTTCTCGTGTGCCTCATTCTCGAGGAGATCTTGTCTATGCGATCGTCCCCGAGGGTCAAATCATTCGTGTGAATTTTTCTCAGTATGGTGGTCCTTCTCGGTGGTTGGTTGCTGGGTTCCAGCCGAGCTTTGGAACTGGCGTAGGAGGTTCGTTCTCTTGAGTTTTGATTTGCTTTCTTGCTTGAGTGTGGGCTCAATTTGGTCCGAGGATTGCCCAAGTTGAAATTCCAGAAGGATTCGGATTGTACTGCTGTGTCGGCATGTGAAGCGTTCCCTCATCGGAGGTGACTAAATGTGACACAAATACCGGTCCCAAGAGGTCGGTAACACATTTATTACAACGGGTGGATCGAGTCTTTTACATCACGGCGACACGAGAGGGCACGAAACAACACAAACGCTAACAACCACACTACGATAGCAAAGGCTTCCAAAGCTTCATCGGAGTACCACACCATGGAAGCTCTCTGTGGAGGCCACGGGTACACGAGGCACGGTTGGGTGTAGGGCGGCGACCTACTCGACGTCTTCGGGAATGTAATCGGGATCCTCCTGCGAAAAACGAGTTAATAAAACGGGGGTGAGCACAAACGTACTCAACAAGTTCAACCCCACCCACGGAGAGGCTTATAAGTAGATCATGCACAAGGTATATCAAGGATCGGGTTTAAGTTTTATTTGCAAACACACTCACTCATGCCGGGGTTCATTTCAAAAGGGGTTTCGCAAATCATTTTTATAACCCGAGAGACTCAATTGTTTTTGAGGAAAATCACGGTGGAACTACGGACTCCCCGTCCGCAGTAGCCCAGGCACACAGCCACACACTTCACCCGGAAAACCACTCACACCAGAAAACATCCCAAACCCAAACACTAGTTTTTGTGACCACACCGTGACTCGTCCAATACCGTGGACATAGCTATTCGAATAGGTTTGACACTCTGTAGAGGTTGTACAACTTTACCCACAAGTAGGGTACCATCACACAGACACCTTAGTGCCGGTACGGATCCTATCAAAGCCATTACCCACCTTAGCTAACGCTACAAGCCACCATGGAAGCAACCAAGGGGTTATCCCACATAACACGGGCGTACCTCACACAGAGCGTACCCATACTCCTTGGTCTCCCGCCACTCACCCGCACACCGGATGGCAAGTAGTTTAACTAGTGGGATTTATGCTAAGCCGTTGCCACATACAACGGTCGAGTGGTTGCACGATCATTTGGGTCGGGTGAGATGTCACGCAACCCGAGTCCTTAACCGACAAGATGGACAACTCCCAACACGCTCAACCACACGGTACGAGCTCACCCATACTCCCGACACACACATCCATCCTGTCTACCCGAGTTCTTTACTCATTTTCCAAACATATCCCATGTCCATTTTTAAAGCACTCACACATTTTGAAAGCGCTCACACATTTTTAAAGAACTCATTTAGGCCAAAACACGGTTCAATCATAGCAATCAAGGGTGGCTATCCTACCATGTTTTTGCGGTAAAACAATATGCAATTTATAAAACGGGTATAGGGTTGTATTTATAAAACTAGGATCAAAGCATGAATCAAAGGATGAGATTGAACTTGCCGTCTTCGAAGTCTTCGGGGAGTTTCGGCTCGGCGTTCGGGATCTCGGGCTCCTGCTCGCGGATAGTCGGCTCCAAACTCCGGCTCGGGGTACCTTCCTTCGTTTACTTCGTCGGCTATAGCGCACACACATGCAAGCATGCAATCAATATAAGTACACACAATTTCTCGGCATAGCTCGAGAAAAATAGGGAAATAAATATTATGTAGGGGGTTTTGGGTGACGAATGGGTGGCGGTATACCCGGTACGGGTGTGAGGAAGGTTGGGCACGATTTGGATTAAAAACGCGCATGAAATGACGGGTTAAAGGAGGTGTCTAGGGTTCATTAAGGGCTGGCTAGTAATTTAGTTTAAAAGAAAAGGACCTAATTATAATATTTAGATAGGGTGAGGGTTTAACTAAAATAGCCTAGGGGCCTAACTATAAAGGGCGGGGTTGTTTTGGTGGAATATCTTAAGGTTTAGGGTTTAACTTGGAAAAGAGAGAGAGAGGGAATAGAGGAGGGGGCTTGGTGGGAGGAAAAAGGAAAAGGCCGGGGGGGTTTTCGGCTAAATAGCCATCTCCTTCTCCCCCCCCCCTCGAATCGGAGCGAGAGAGAGGGAGGGAGACGGCTTGGGTGCGGCCGGCCGGCGGCAATCCCCGGCGAGCCGGCCTTGCGGCGGCCGGGGAGGGGGGCGGGGGAAATGGAGAGGGCGATGAGGGGGACCGATTCCCTCCCTCACCTTGAGCTAGGACGGTGCGAGGAGGCGGCTCCTCGGGCGGCGGCGGTGCGGTGGTGGCGGCGCTAGGGGGCGGGGACGCTCGGTGTTTAGGGAGGGAGGCGGCGCGTGGTGGATGCGAGCAAGCTTGCTTGGTGCGGTGTGGGGCGGCGAAGAGGTGGTGCCGGCCTTTTACGGGCGTCGTAGGTCGGTTCCCGAGCAAAAAATCTCCCCAACGACCTTGGCGTAGGCTCCGGCGGGGGTGGGCCGCGGCGGCCGGCGCCGCGACGACCTCGGCGCGGTGCTTGGTCAATTTGCGGCCTAACTTGGCGGGTGACGGGACCGCTCGCGCGGCCGACGCGTCGCGTCGGTCACCCGTGCACGGCGCACGCGTCCCGCCGGCGTCCCGCGCGCGTGCGGGCGGGCGGGGGCGGCGCGCGCGCGGCCGGGCGCGCGGGCCGGCGCGGAGGGGGCCGGGTGGCGTGCGGGGGATGGCAAGGGGCCGGCGCGGTCGGCGCCGGGCGGGCGAGCCGGGACCGGCGCGGGGGGAGGCAACGACGCCGGGCGCGGGCGGTTGAGGGAGGGAGAAGGAAGGAAAGAAAGGGAAGGAAGAAAGGAAAAGAAAAGGGGAAAAGAAAAGGAAGGGAGAAAAGAAAAGAAGAAAAGAAAAGGGAGAAAAAGGAAGAAAAGAAAAGAAAAAGAGAAATAGGAAGGGAAGAGAAATAGAAAAATGGGAAAAGAAATTGGAAAGGGTTTTAGAAAAATTAGGAGAATTTCTCGGGAATTTAGAGGAAGGGTTTTTGTGGGTTTTCCGGTTTTTCGAGCGCGAGCGTGATTTTCGGGGCGGCGGTGATGGCGAGGCGGACCGGCCGGCGGAGACCGCGGCATGTGAGGGATTCCGGCGTGGTGGCCGACCGCGGCCTGGGGCGGCACGCGACGGGCGACGGCCGAGTGCGGGCGGTGCCGGCGGGATTCGCGGCACGCGCGGCGAGGGTGAGAGGGGGAGAAGGTAACCGGGGTTTCGAAAGGGGGTAAATGAGCTCAGCGGGAAAGTTTTGAAAACACACGTGATTTATTAGGTGATTTATTAGGAGCTAAAAACGCGGGCGTTACAAACCTACCCCACTTAAAATGAATCTCGCCCTCGAGATTCGGCTAGGTTTCGAACAGGTGGGGAAACTCTTTCTTCAACGCGTCCTCTCGTTCCCACATGGCTTCTTCTACTCCGTGTCTGCTCCATTGGACTCTGCACACCCGTACTTCTGATGTTCTTGTTCTTTTGACCACTGTGTCCAAAATTTTGACGGGCACTTCCTGGTACCTAAGGTACGGCGTTGTAGATCGATGGTTTCTACTGGTACTCGCTTTTATTCGAGGACCTTCAAAAATCTGCGTAGCTGGGAGACATGAAACACTGGGTGTATATCTGACATTTCTTCTGGTAGCTCCAACCGGTATGCTACTGTTCCAACCCTCTTTAGTACTTTATACGGTTCAATGTACCAAGGGGCCAACTTCTCGTGCACCTGAAATCTCCAAGTCCCTCGGATAGGTGAAACCTTGAGGTAAGCGAAATCTCCAGGATTGAAGCTTGCTTCACGCCTCTTCTTGTCTGCGTAGCTCTTCTATTGGGATTGGGCGGCTTTCAACTTTTCTTGGATGTCGGCTACTCGCTCTTCGGCCTCCTTTATAAGTGCGGGCCCAACCAGAGCACGTTCTCCTACTTCTGACAACATCAGGGGTGTCCTACATTTCCTCCTGTATAAGGCATCAAACGGCAACATTCCTAGGCTTGCTTGGTAGCCGTTGTTGTAGGAGAATTCCGCATATGGTAGACTCTCGCTCCCAATCTTTGCCATAGGTGTGGACACATGCTCTCAACATGTCTTCCAAAATTTGATTTACTCTCTCGGTCCGTCCGTCCGTCCGCGGGTGATACGGCCGAGCTGCAATCCAGCTTGGTACCCATGGCTTTATGCAAGCTTTTCCAAAATCTAGAGGTGAACTGGGTCCCTCTATCTGAGACTATCCTGCTAGGCACTCCATGCAACTTCACTATGTTCTCTATGTAGAGTTTTGCCAACTTCTCCCCACCATAAGTGGTCCGTACGGGTAGAAAGTGAGCGACTTTAGTGAGTCGGTCCACTATCACCCATATGGAGTCATGTCCCTTCTGAGTCTTTGGCAAACCTACTACAAAGTCCATGCCTATTTCGTCCCATTTCCATACTGGGATGGGTGAGGGCTGCAACAGTCCTGCGGGTTTCTGGTGCTCAGCTTTAATCATCTGACAAGTATCACAGTGGGCGACGAACCGTGCAATGTCTGCTTTCATTCCGTTCCACCAATACTTCTTTTTTAAATCCATATACATCTTGGTGGATCCCGGGTGAATGGAGTATGTTGAGTTGTGGGCCTCATCCATGATGGTCTGTCAGAAATCTCCATTTTCTGGCACGCATATCCTATTCTTGTACCATAGTGTGCCTTGATCATCCACTCTGAAGTCAGGGGTCTTATTCTCTCCTGTATGTTTGGGGATCTTCATCAGATTCTCATCGGTCGCTTGGGCCTTCCGGATCTTCTCCTCTAGGGTAGGCGGAACACTCAGTTGGCGGACGTAGCCTTGGGGGACAATGTGCACGTTGAGTCGTGCCATTTCCTCTTGCAACTGGGTACTCTTGGGTGCTTTGCCTTCTTGTAGGATTTTCGGCTTAGGGCATCTGCTACTACATTGGCTTTCCCTGGGTGGTAGTGAATCTCTAGGTTATAATCTTTGACTAACTCTAGCCACCTTCTTTGCCTTAGGTTCGGGTCGGGTCGGGTGAAGATGTACTTTAGGCTCTTGTGGTCGGTATAGATCTCACACTTATTCCCAATCAGGTAGTGTCTCCAAATCTTAAGGGCATGCACTACGGCGCAAATTCCAAATCATGGGTGGGATAATTCCGCTCGTGAGGTTTGAGTTGGCGGGAAGCATATGCCACTACTTTCCCGTCTTACATGAGAACACATCCCAACCCTTGTCGGGACGCGTCGCAATATACGACAAAATCCCGTTGAATGTACGGCGGGGGTCAGCATGCGGGGCTGTGGTCAATCTTCTCTTCAACTCCTGGAAACTTTTCTCGCACGACTCGGTCCAGTTGAACTTCTTCTCCTTCTTTAGCAACTCTGTCATGGGCCGGGCAATCTTGGAGAATCCTTCAATAAACCTCCGATAGTACCCTGCTAAACCAAGGAAGCTTCTAATCTCGCTCACATTGGTCGGTTGTTGCCAGTTGGAGACTGTTTCAACTTACCCGGGGTCTACTGCTACTCCTTCCGCAGTCAGAATATGCCCAAGGAAAGATATTTTCTCCATCCAGAACTCACACTTGCTGAACTTAGTGTACAACTTGTGCGCCCTCAATTTCCCCGGCAAGACTACTCGAAGATCTTGCTCATGTTCCTCCACACTCTTGGAGTAAACAAGTATGTCGTCAATGAAGACTATGACAAACTTGTCCAGCTCTTCCATGAACACCTTATTCATGAGGTTCATAAAATATGCTGGTGCATTGGTGAGTCCAAAGGACATCACTGTGAACTCATACTTGCCGTAACGAGTGACAAAGGTGGTTTTAGGGATGTCACTTTTCCTAATCTTGAGTTGGTGGTACCACGACCTTAGATCCACCTTCGAAAAATACTTGGCTCCTTTCAAATTTGGTCAAATAGATCATCTATTCTAGGGAGAGGGTACTTGTTTTTGATAGTGACTTCGTTCGGCGAGCGATAGTCCACGCACATCCTCATGCTCTTATCCTTTTTTCCACGAAAAGCACCGGGGCTCCCCATGGTGATGAGTTTGGTCGATGAACCCGCTTCGCCGGAGTTCTCGTAGCCGCTTCTTCAATTCGCCAACTCGGGGGCTGCCATCCTATAGGGTCTCTTGGCTATGGGAGAGGTTCGGGAATAAGGTCGATGACGAACTCTATATCCCTATCCGGTGGCATTCGGGGAGTTCTTCGGGGGAACACATCCGGGTACTCTCGCACTCTCGGGACATCCTCTATGGACTTGGCTTCCATGTTGAAAACCATTATGTCTGGCCTGTGTCCTCGGGTGTGGCGGGTCACTTGTATCCCGTCTGGGTTGGTTAGGTGCACTACTTTATCGGCGCAACTTATAAGGCCATGGTGTTGGCTTAACCAATCCATCCCAAGGATCACATCTATTCCCTTAGACTTCGGTACTACCGAGTCCGCTAGGAATTCTACCCCCACTTAAAATAATCCTTACCCGGGGGGTGCTTTTAGTACTACCGTGGGTATGTTATGCTTTTCCACAAAACTTGAGGATATGAATGAGTGCGATGCTCTCGAATCAAATAATATGGTTGCCAAGAGCGAGCCGACCGGGAACTCACCGAGCACTACGCCTTGTGCTTCCGCGCCTCCGTGCATTGATGTGGTTGACGCGGGCTCGTCCATAAGACTGGCCGGGGCTGCCTCATCTCGCCGGTTGCCTTGTTGTTGTTGCCGAAGTTGTTGTTGCCTGCGCACGGCATGCGGTTGGCTCCAGACATGAGTGTCCTTGGCCCGTTCACCGAGTTGGAGTAGGTGGTAGCGGTTGGCTTCTTGGCATACGGGCAGTTGGCGATGAAGTGTCCGGTTTCGCGGCGGTTGAAACACACCCGGAGCTGTTGTTGTTGTTGGCGGTGACTGGCCGGTGTTGTTATGTGGGGGCTTCATGGCACTCGGTTGTTGTAGGGCTTGAACTAGGTTACGGGGCCCCGTGAGCCCGTGGCTTGGGACCGGGTTCTGCATCGCATGGGAGCTTGGAACCGGACATGCGGTGTCCGAAGTTTCTCGGCCTCCGGGACCGCTCTTGTCGTTTGGCCTTGTGCTCCATAAACTTGCACTTGTTCTCCTTCTTCTCTTCGCCCTCGCTCTTTACGTGAGTATGGCCATGTTCACGCGGGTGTTGAAGTCGGGTAGATCCGAGGGGTAAGCGGGGTCCTCGGTTCCGGAGTCAACCCCTTCTTGAACATTTCCGTTTCTTGGAGTCTTTGTCCACTTCCTCGGGGGCATAGCAAGCCGGCTCTATGAACGGGTACGTGTACTCTTCCACGGACATGTTGCCTTGGCGGAGTTCACGGAACTCATCCGCCTTTCACTTCGGTGTGGCCTGCGGGATGTGGTAGCGGCGGAACTCTTCCACGAACTCATCCCCGGTGATGGCGGACGGATCCTTGGGCTGGCGCGCGTAGTTCTCCCACCGGGCTAGGGCTGTCCCGGTGAGCCGGTGAGCGCCAGAGAACCTTGTCGCGGTTCTCACGGTTGAAGGGCTCCGGTTCCCTCAGAATGGCTCTCAGCCAGTCATCAGCATCCAAAGGATTCACCGACCCGCCAAAAGTGGGCGGCTTCGTCCTGAGGAACTCTATCAGCTTCTCGTTCATGCCCAGAACTCGGGGTCTTGGGCGGTTGACGGCGTTGAAAATGGCCTCCATCAGGACAGTCTGATTGGTCAAAACTTGTGCCAAGTCAATGGGAGGGGGTGGCGGCAGCAGGACAACGTTCTCTCCTCCATCTTCGTCTTGGTTTACTTCCTGGTCGTTAAGACGCTCCCTCCGATCGGCTTGCGATCCTTCAGCGTCCAATCGACTGGAGCCTTGGTGGGTCCTGACAGGGCGCCCGGAAACCATCGTAAAGGAGCGGGTTTCTAAGAGGTCTAGCTTTTATGTGATGTTTAAGTGGATTATATCGGATTTCTTTTTGAAAAGGCAAGGTCTACTCCTGCCGGCAAGCACACAACAAGCACATAGCAAACAAACAAGCACAGACAAGTTTTTATTACAAACCAGTGAGGAGGATACATCCCGACTACGCGACTGATACTATGCGGACACACTACACGACTCAGTACGACAAGAGCTAAGGGTACGACTCGGACCAAAGCACAACTTCACTCCCGGGTCGGGGTTACTAGGGTATGCTACTCGCGAGGAGAGCCATCTTCCGGGGTCGAGTGTTCTTCCGGTGGAATGAGCGGCTCGTCGTCATTCTCACCCTCGGGGTTTCCATTTTCTTGGGGCCGTGCTTTGCGGCTTTGGCGGTCGTCGTTGGGGGTTCGGTGACTACTGGTGGTGCTGGCGGGACTTCGATAGTTCCTCCCCATCCTACAAGGGGTGTTCCAAGCAGGACTTGAGCTTCTCCAATGGCTGGAACGGGTTTTCCGTTGTTGGTCCATTCTTGCATGCGTTGGTCCTGGATTTGCCTGAGGCTTTCATGGGCAACGGCTTCACTGCTTATGGCGGCTGCGGTCCTTGCTTCTCGCTTGAGCCACTCGGACTTGGTGCATCCTCACCGTGACTTTAGCTTGCTCGGCTCGACTAATTTGCTCCCTCAAGAGCTTGGCTCGGTTGTCGAAGAGCTTATCTAGGGAGACAAGGTGGGCAACTATGTGGTACGGCGAGGTCTTCTTGGTGGCGGCGTCGTTCCGGGTTTCTCACGCGGGCACCGCCAACCGGGGTTCGATGGCGGGAGGAAAGTACCTCATTGGTGTGGGCACGAGGTGTTCCTCGTAGATCCGGCACGGTAGCGGAGGGCTTTCCGAGGGCTAAGGGATAGGTGTCTCGGTGTTGAAACCCCGTGGCGGTCACGCACCACGGCTCGATGTTGGTGTGGCGGTTGCTTCTAGCGACGGACAGGATCACCCTACAGCGAAGAGTGCCGAGTTGCTCATACTCTCTGCTGTAGTACCTAGGGCGCTCAGGGATACCGAGGCGCTCCAGGGAGTTGATAAGAAGGCGAGCAAAACCAGGCTCCTCCTGGCACATGCCTTGGGTCCATCCATCTTCTGCCATCTGAAAACAAAGGTAGAGTTGAACAGGTTGTGGTGGGGTACAAGAGGTGGATAACTTTATTTAGTACAAGGTTGGGGTACACTCCTCGGGGTACACTTATTATCGTAGGACACAGCTCTAGCCTAGACATTCTAGTCCTACCCTCATGGTGATTCTTCCTCTAGGCCGAATGCGATGCTTCTTCGGTGGGAGGTCTTGCTCCGATATCTCGTCCTCGGTCCGGGTCCCTTTGTCCCAATGAGTTTTTTTCGGGTTCATCTTCCTCCAATCCAGCTTCTTCTTCTCTCCTCGCGTTCATTGACTTCATCCCATAGGGCTTTATTGGCTAATAAAGTGTGTTCCCTTTCCCTAAGGTAATCTTGCTTCGTGTTGTGTAGCTCAACTTCGGTCATGGTTGTCTTTATCCTTTCCGGTTCTACCCTTTGCTCCACTCTCTCCGCTCTGTCAATCTACCGCTTCGGCTTCTTTGGGCTTGCTCCTGGTAGAGGTGGTCTAGGCCATTGAGGTAGATAGACAGGTGGGAAACTGCCTCTTCTAGGTCTTCTTCTTCTCGTTCTAGTCCTCTCATGCGATCAATCCACGAGCGTCCTCTACCTCTAGAGGGTGGGAAAAATCCCATTGGAGTCCTTCTGAGGTGCTGCCTATAAACCACTCGTAGACGTCGCAGGGCCTTCCGAGCAGCCTTTGGGTAGGTGTCGGCGAAGCGAAACCCAGTGGCGGAGACGAACCAAGGTTCTATGTCGGGGTAGAGCGTGCTTCTTCCCACGAAGATCAGCACCTTACACCGAAGGGTGCCGTAGCGTTCGTACTCCCGATAGACGAACTCCGGCGGATCCCTTACTCCGACGCGCTCTAAGCTGAGTAGCGAGCGAGTTAGGGAGGCCGAGCCGGGAGGGCGGACTCCTCTCGTTCCATTCCGGGTTAGCCATCCGGAATCGAGGCAAGGATCAAGGTAAGGATTTGGGAAAAGATGAGCTCGGCAAAGGAAAGGTTAGAGAGGGCCGGAGGAGGTGTCGTATTCTAGGGGTCGCGTCCTACGGCCAACTTACGGCTCGATACCACCCGAAGCATCCTCTCACCAGAGGTGACTAAATATGACACAAATACCGGTCCCGGGAGGCCGGTAACACATTTATTACAACGGGTGGATCGGTCTTTTACATCACGGCGACACGAGAGGGCACGGAAGTGCCAACGCTACAAGGAACAACGCAAACGCTAATGACCACACTACGATAGCAAAGGCTTCCAAAGCCTCATCGAGTACCACACCATGGAAGCTCTCTGTGGAGACCCCGGATACACATGCACGGTTGGGTGTCGGGCAGCGACCTACTCGACGTCTTCGGGAATGTAATCGGGATCCTCCTCTCGAAAAACAGTTAGTAAAACGGAGGTGAGCACAAACGTACTCAACAAGTTCAACCCCACCCACGGAGGGGCTTATAAGCGAGATCATGCACAAGGTATATCAAGGATCGGGTTTAAGGTTTATTTGCAAACACACTCATGCCGGGGTTCATTTCAAAAGGGTTTTCGCAAATCATTTTTATAACCCGAGTGACTCAATTGTTTTTGAGGAAAATCATAGTGGAACTACGGACTCCCCGTCCACAGTAGCCCGTGCACACGGCCACACACTTCACCGGAAAACAACTCACACCGGAAAACATCCCAAACCCAAACACTAGTTTTTGTGACCACACCGTGACTCGTCCAATACCGCGGACACGGCTATTTAAATAGGTTTGACACTCGCAGAGGTTGTACATCTTTACCCACAAGTAGGGTACCGTCACACGGACATCTTAGTGATGGCACGGATCCTATCAAAGCCATTACCCACCTTAGCTAACGCTACGAGCCACCACGGAAGCAACCAAGGGGTTATCCCACATAACCGGGGCATACCTCACACGGAGCGTACCCCTACTCCTTGGTCTTCCGCCGCTCACCTACACATCGGATGGCAAGTAGTTTAACTAGTGGGATTTATGCTAAGCCGTTTCCACATACAATGGTCGAGTGGTTGTACGATCATTTGGGTCGGGTGAGATGTCACGCAACCCGGTCCTTAACCGACAAGATGGACAACTCCCAACACGCTCAACCACACAGGTACGAGCTCACCCATACTCCTGACACACACGTCCATCCCGTCTACCCAGTTCTTTACTCATTTTCCAAACATATCCCATTTCCATTTTTAAAGCACTCACACATTTTGAAAGAACTCACGCATTTTTAAAGCACTCATTTAGGCCAAAACAAGGTTCAATCATAGCAATCAAGGGTGGCTATCCTACCATGTTTTTGCAGTAAAACAATATGCAATTTATAAAATGGGTATAGGGTTGTATTTATAAAACTAGGATCAAAGCATGCATCAAAGGATGAGATTGAACTTTCCGTCTTCGAAGTCTTCGGGGAGTGCCGGCACGGGGTTCGGGATCTCGGGCTCCTGCTCGCAGTAGTCGGCTCCAAACTCCGGCTCGGGGTACCTTCCTTCTTTTACCTCGTCGGCTATAGCGCACACACATGCAAGCATGCAATCAATATAAGTACACACAATTTCTCCGGCTGAGCTCGAGAAAAATAGGGAAATAAATATTATGTAGGGGGTTTTGGGTGACCGATGGGTGGCGGTATACCCGTACGGGTGTGAGGAAGGTTGGGCACGATTTGGATTAAAAACGCGCATGAAATGACATGTTAAAGGAGGTGTCTAGGGTTAATTAAGGGCCGGTTAGTAACTTAGTTTAAAAGAAAAGGACCTAATTATAATATTTAGATAGGGTGAGGGTTTAACTAAAATAGCCTAGGGGCCTAACTATAAAGGGCAGGGTTGTTTTGGTGGAATATCTTAAGGTTTAGGGTTTAATTTGGAAGAGAGAGAGGGAATAGAGGAGGGGCTCGGTGGGAGGAAAAAGGAAAAGGCCAGGGGGTTTTCGGCTAAATAGCCATCCCCTTCCTCCCCCTCGAATTAGAACAAAGAGAGGGAGGGAGGCGGCTCGGGTGCGGTCGGCCGGCCGGCCAATCCCCGGCGAGCCGGCCAATGCGGTGGCCGGGAGGCGGGGGAAAATGGAGAGGGCGACGAGGGGGACCGATTCCCTCCCTCACCTTGAGCTAGGACGGTGCGAGGAGGCGGCTCCTCGGGCGGCGGCGGTCCGGTGGTGGCGGCGCTAGGGGGCGGCGACGCTCGGTGTTTAGGGAGGAAGGCGGCCGTGGTGGATGCACAACAAGCTTGCTTGGTGCGGTGTGGGGCGACGACGAGGTGGTGCCGGCCTTTTATAAGCGTCGTAGGTCGGTTCCGGGGCAAAAATCTCCCCGGCGACCTTGGCGTAGGCTCCGGCAGGGTGGGCCGCGGCGGCGGCGCCGCGACGACTCCGGCCGAGGTGACGCCTCGGCGCGGTGCTTGGTCAATTTGCGGCCTAACTTGGCAGGTGACGGGACCGCTCGCGCAGCCGACGCGTCGCGTCGGTCAACCCGTGCACGACGCACGCGTCCCGCCGGTGTCCCGGCGCGTGCGGGCGGGCGCGGGCGGCGGCGCGCGCGCGCGCGCGGCCGGCGGCTGGCGGGAGGGGGGCGGGTGGCGTGCGGGGATGGCATGGGGCCGGCGCGGTCGGCGCCGGGCGGTGCGAGCCGGGAGCGGCGCGGGGGAGGCAACGCGCGCGCGCGGGCGCGGCCGGGCCGAAGGAGGGAGAAGGAAGGAAAGAAAGGGAAGGAAGAAAGGAAAAGAAAAGGGGAAAGAAAAGGAAGGGAGAAAAGAAAAGAAGAAAAGAAAAAGGAGGAAAAGGAAGAAAAGAAAAGAAAAAGAGAAATAGGAAGGGAAAAGAAATAGAAAAATGGGAAAAGAAATTGGAAAGGGTTTTAGAAAAATTAGGAGAATTTCTCGGGAATTTAGAGGAATGGGTTTTTGTGGGTTTTCCGGTTTTTCGGGCGTCGGCGTGATTTTCGGGACGGCGGTAATGGCGAGGCGGACCGGCCGGCGGGACCGCGGCATGCGCGGGATTCCCGGCGTGGTGGCCGACCGCGGTGGCCGGGGCGGCACGCGACGGGCGACGGCCGAGTGCGGGCGGTGCGGCGGGATTCGCGGCACGCGCGCCGAGGGTGAGATAGGGAGAAGGTAACCGGGGTTTGGAAAGGGGGTAAATGAGCTTAGTGGGAAAGTTTTAAAAACACGCGTGATTTATTAGGTGATTTATTAGGAGCTAAAAATGCGGGTGTTACGAGCATGGCAAGATGGTAGCCACCTCTCATCCACCCCTGACCACTATCATGATAGAGCGTCCATGTGAGTTGTTCCATATATATATGGACTTGGTTGGTCCAGCTCGTGTGTGCTCGGTGGGATGGAAGTGGTATGTCCTTGTGGTAGTGGATGATTACTCTCACTATGCTTGGGTGTTCTTTTTGGCCGATATTGGTGGTAAAATTTCGTCAACCTAGCCATGAGTTTACCTTCGGTGTTGGCATGAGTTTTATATGTTATCCATTGGTACTAACCCCCTTGATATAACAAGTTCATTCGTGCATGTCGGTTTTGGAGTTTAGTGTTTATGCAGGGTTTTGATGTTGAAAGCAAGACTTCCGGGATAAGTTCATCAAGCACCTTGACAAGACCTTGAAGCCGACGTGGGAACCTTGCAAGGAAGACCACGTCGGAGTTCCCAGAGCTAGAAGCAAGATCGAGGTAGGATCCTAGTGGTGATCTTGGTTCATTTATCATGTACAAGTTGATGTAACAACTTGAATCTGATTTCTAGCGATCAAGTGTTTCTCTGAAGTCTTCGTTTTCGATCGGCTTTGCTTATCTTAGATCTATTCTCGAGATAGATCACATAGGGTGTTCTTGTAGCCGTGGTGGCTAGAGGTGCATGCCTGACCTTCCGAAAGATCTCGACTTGTCCTCGGACTCGCCCTAGACTAACCTGCATGAATAGGGGTGCGTTGTGACAGGACGGTGGCTCCAAAAGGCGGGAGTTTTCGGAGTCGGACGGGAAACCATGGTTTAAATAGGCTTCTAATGAGATTAAACTTGCTACTTCTTCTTTTGCACGGAACTTCAACAAAAGGCTTGATCCGATCGCACTAGATCAGTTTATCTATCCCCCTCTATCTCTTGCTACCTTCGGTCTTTAGTAGATTAGATTCGTTTTTGATGTTCTTCAATTAGATGCATTAGGTTTCACTTCTCGAAGATCTAAGTTTCTTGGCTTTAATAGATCAACTCTTGCATCACACATTTTTTCCACGGATTCGATACCTTGGGTTCACCACTCAAGGGAAGAAGGGTCCCTTGACTACGACGGGAGACTTGTGATCAAGATTCGATCTTTTATTGCTTTTTGTGTAATTTTCAGTTTTCGTTTAGTTTTTCTTTTTGCATCTACTAACTTTTGATCATCCTCAAAATCAATCTAATATGGTTTGTCTAACCCTAGTTTTCTTAGATTTGTTTATACTTTTTCATTTTTGTATATTTTGTTTATCGCTAACCCTAACAGGAGATGGACGGCTACCTCTCCAACAAACCCGATAATATTGTGGATGATCTAGAAAAACTTTACAGGCTAAGGAGACGCGAAGCACATCGAGCTAAAGAGTTGGATTTTGTAGATTCAAAGTCGGAAGACGAAGGATCGTCGGGATCTCCAAAGAATTCACCACCTCAAAGTCCTCGGGAGAATCGACTTCCACTGATGGGTGAACAACCGCCGCAAGAACGCAAGATCGGGGAGCTATGCACCCCGGACATCTTCGACCTACCAATCTTGAACCTCGTGGAGATCGGAAGGCCGTTCGAGATCAAGACCTCAACAATATGCATGGTGCAACATTCACCCTTCACCGGTAAAGAAGATCCGAACCTTCACCTCCAAGCGTTCATTCAACTATGTCAGACATTCAACATGGACGGGGTGACTCAAGATCAAATGAGGGTGAGGCTCTTCCCGTTCTCGCTACTCCGGAAGGCTTTGCAATGGTTCAACGCTCAACCAGCGGAGACGGTGAAAAATTGGAATGCGTTGATGAGGGCCTTCATGAAGGAATACTACTCGCCGAATAAAACTCAAAGCTTGCGTAATAAGATTTCTACTTTTTCTCAGTATCCTACAGAGACTATCTCGGAGGCATTCGAACGCTTCAATGAGTACACTCGGGCGGTTCCACATCACAAGTTCTCGAAGGAGGACCTCGTGCAAAAGTTCTATCAAGGACTTACCATGGCGTCAAGGACGATCATCGACGCATCGACGGGAGGGTCCATCATCAAGCTTACGCCGACTCAAGCTTTCAATCTATTCAAGAAGGTTGCGGACAATGACACATGGGCGTCTTCCGGACGTCTACTTCCGGTTCAACCCACGGGGAACATCAAAGGAGTCTTGCAAGTGGAGAAGGAGAACATACTTGAAGGCAAGATCGATTCACTTATGCGGAGGTTGGAGAAGATGGAGATAGAAAAGAAAGAGGCTCAAGACTTAAAGGCTGCCGAAGCAAGATCCACATGTGAAGAGTGCGGAGAATATGGTCATGTCCACAAGGATTGTCCGAAGGAAGCCAAGGTGCTCGACTACATGAGGAAAGGAGATTTGCCGAACTTCCTCTACAGGCAAGGTCGACCTCAATTTAATGCAAGCTCATCTATTCCGAATTCGGTTCCGCTTCATATACAATTGAAGGACTTCATGGACGAGCAAGCCAAGATCAACAAGAACAATGTCACCAAGTTCAAAGCCATAGACAAGGTGTTGGAGAACATCGATAGCAAAGTGACGGATGTCGAAAGCTCCAACCATCAAGTGCTCAACATGATGAAGATGCTCGAGACGCAAGTAGGACAACTTGTCGGGCGCCTTACTACTAATGAAGGGAAGCTTCCGAGACAACCTAAAGGTCCCAAAACAGCGAAGGCAATTCAAACACGTTCGGGAAAGGAGACCGAAGATCCGGAACATTCCGCGCGAGCAAGGAAGCCTAAACCATCCGCCGAGGCAGAGGAATTTGCCAAGGAGGAAGCTACGGGGATCGTCACCGAAGAGCCCGAGTTTGAGATGCCGGGAGAAGACATGAAGATACCACAACTCAAGCCACACTACTTCTGAGGTAAACTTGATTATCACTTTGAGCAGTTTGTGGAGGTTTTGCGTAGACTTAGCATCAACATGCCGTTATTGGATGCCCTTCAAGTTCCTACATATTCTCGTTACTTCAAAGACATACTTGCAAATAAATATGGGATAGCAACACTTGGGGTAGATCATGTCAAGATGTCCGAGCAATGTAGTGCCACTATTGCAAATGGACTAGAGAAGCAAAAAGACCCCGGATACCCAACAATTCCATGTTTCGTTGGTTCGTTCAAGTTTGAGAAGGCGTTATGCGACCTTGGAGCAAGTGTGAGCGTCATGCCGAGAGATGTGTTCGAGAAGGCACCACTCATTCTTGGGAGGCCGTTCCTCAAGACCGTGGGAGCTACTATTGATGTTGGCAAGGGGGAGATCATGTTAACGGAGAAAGGCGTTCTTTCAAGTTTCGACCACACCTCGAGGTATGCAATATGATTGAAGTTAAATATGTTCCACCTCATCGTCGCGTTGTTAAGGAAGAACCAAGGAAGAAGGAAGGGTTGAAGAACAAGGAAGAAGGAAGGGTTGAAGAAGGAGGAGCCGAAGAAGAAGGACGTGAAGAAAATCAAGGAAGATGTTGCATCCGTCAAGACAAAGGAACAAAGGCCGCCTGTGAAGACCAAAACGATGACTAAGCCGAAGAATAAGCCCGTGCCCAAGATGGTGCGGAAGTGGGTACCAAAGATTGCAACGCTTGCAAAGACCATTAATCAGAAGCAATCAAGTGAAGAAGTCTAGCCATAGACTATAAACGAGGCGCTAGGCGGGAGGCAACCCGTTTCGTCGAGTCAAGAATAAGCTATCGGGAGGACAACCCGATTCCAGGTTTTTCGAGTCTTTTTAATAATTCAGTTTTGAATTTTACTACACAAAGATATAAGACTTAGAAGTGGTTGAACAATATTAGAGACATAATTCTTGGTTGAATATTTTGCTTGATCATAAACCCCATACCTGAACCTTCCTATGTGTTTGTTTACTTCTTTTCGAGAAACCACAACCAAATAAATTCAGAACCTAACTCAACCATTCATCCTCTTTATGATGTTGTGGTTGACTTGTTTTACATGCTAAAAACACATGAGTAGAGCCACGACTTGTAAATTTCAGCACGTGGTAGGACTCGCGAGAACCTAGAAACTAAACTTTTGGTTGGTTTAAAAATCTATATCCTTGGTTTCTCTAAGATTAGAATTTTTCTAAGCCTCATTTAATTTTATTTCATTCAAAATCTCTCTCATTTAGACAAAATTAGAACCTAAAATTCATGGTGGCATGTGAAGCAAGTGGAGCAGGGGAGCATGGACATGACTCAAAGCAAGAGCATCAAGTGGAAGGACCAATAATGCAAGCAAAGGAGTGGACGAGAGCGTTTGGGCGGTGCAACTAGTGGAGCACGCGGGCACAAAGGTCACAAAGGGGAGATGACCATGCTTGAAGAAAACCGAGCCAGGGAGGGGCACGCAGCCACCAGGGTCGGTCGGCCCAGGCCGGTCGGCTTGCCCTATAAAAGGCACCCCCGGTGCCCGTCTTCTGCAGGCAAGTAGCTCTCTCCTTCCTCCATTTGTGTGCTCAAGTTTTCGAGTCCAGAACCACCATAGACATAGCCATCCTTCCCAAGCTTGTTTGCTCAAACAGTTCACACCCTTAATCCACTCGAAGTCCACATTCCGATGTAATTTTTGAAGTGCCTAGTTACCGGTTGAAACCCAAAATTTTATTAGAGAGAAGAGTGCTGCAATCAAGTGGAAGAAAACCACAAGTCTCTTCACCAAAAAGAAGGGGTCGTCGTCGTCCAAGCCATCTTCGACGACGTCTTCGAGGAGGCACTCGGTTTCCGAGTCTCCTCGAAGCATGGAGGAGGACACGGCACCGCCAAGGAGGAACGACACTCTCCTCCTCGGTGGCATGAGGGCAACAAGGAGCTCGTACATGAGGTTTACCAAACCTCAATGATGTATAGAGGAGCCGCCCGTCCCACCTCGTCGATCGACCCATTCATCTACTCCACCTCCATACACTCTGCGATACTCCACATATGGCTTCATCATCTTGTCGGAGGAGGAGGAGAAGCAACTTTCTCGTCTTGAGAAGAGGCTTGTGGCAAACGTCGGTTTTGACGATCAAGCTCTCAACTCATTGCGGTTTGGCACAGACATATATTATATGTTGGGGCACCTTGGATGGGTGCAATTCTCCAACGGGGTGTCGGCAAACACCCACAAGGAGTTTGCCTTGGAAATTTTGATGACTATGGCGCCTATCCTTGATGAGGGGGTGCCAAGTTTATCATTCCGTTTGGAGGGAATTCAGCAAGTGGTTCCCTATGAGCATATTAGGGAGCTGCTTGGGTTCTAAAAGGGAGCTCCGGAGAAAGTTGACGTGCCAGAAGGCATGTTGGATGGATTTTGGAATTTGATCTCCGGGGAAGCCCACCAACAACGAAAATCCATCTGGAACCCCATTATCCAAGTATTCCACTCATGGATGTGTAAAAGGATTATGGGGAGGATGAGGGAGACGAATGTGACTGACACGGAGTTGAATTGGCTTTACTCGGCCTTAATTGCCAGGCAGCCAATAGACCCCTCATACCTCATGATCAACTGATGGTGTTGCGAGGCAACATCGGGATGGAGAGATATTGGTTCGGGGTGCTACCTCTCTATGTTGGCCATCTCCTTAAGGCCGAGAATTACAAGAAATCCCAAATATCTTCTACCCGGGACCCCTCTCGGATTTGAATATTTAATGTAAGGAAAATATATTAGTGGAGATGAGAGAGGAGGCTTCCATGTGGCCAAAGTAAACTTACCCCTTCTGGATCCAAGACTTATACTTTTCATTGAAGGGAAGGAAGATTGGTTGGAGAAGGAACTCCTTCTTCCGGCAAGGAAGAATAAAAGATGAAGAATTGTAGAGGAGGGATCCTTCTCCGCACAAGAGGGTGGTGCACAACAAAATTATGTGCCACCGTTCGGAGGAATCCTTACACCGCCAAGTTATTACGGAGGGCCAACAATGCAAGCATGGGGGAGTGGTCCAGCCATGCCCCCACAAAATTATATGGTGCCCAACGTAACCTTTGCGGAGCCCTATACACAATACCCCCAACCACAACAAAGCATGGCTACAATTGGAGGGTATGCTGCAAGAAATATGCAAAATGTCGCAGCCATCCAATCCAATGCGGCTCAACTTGGTGAAGGCAATGCGAATATTGCCTATGAGCTTGGGCGTCTTCACCTAGTACCGCCGGATCAATTCGTTGGTGGGGATGTCCAAACCTACTATGAGCAGGGGTACAACTACCAAGATTATCAACACCAACCGCTGGCGGAAGATTAGGAAGAAGGAGGAGCTTTAGTTTTCTTTTCTTTTCCCTTTTTCTGTAATTTTCAACTTGTGTTTCCTTGTGTTTGCGTAGTGTTTTCAGTTTTTATTTAAATTTCAGCAAGTGTGTTAGTTTATTTTCAGCATGTCTGTTAGTTTGTTTTCATCATGAATAAAGACACCACCTTGTTTTTATCTTTAGTAAAGTTATGAAATTTATGCCATGATGATATATGATTATAATTGCCACTTTGTTTATCTTTGTAATTGATTTATACATGTTAAAGCTAGTGCTCTCTTAAAATACAAATCTGAATTTATCTAAATGCTAGCTTAATCTTTAGCGGAGGTTATGATTAAAATAAAGACCCATAGTGTTTTATGTGCTCTCAAGTTTTAGATGGATTAAAGATGGTTTTTATTCTTGAAAGTAATGCTGACCTTGTCATGAATATCACTTGTGTGTTGCTCTACCTATCCAGAGCCATATTTATATTTGAGTTCTTAAACCTTAGTGTACAAGATTTATTTTTGAGTGAGTTATTGCAGGCCATGTTTTCTCTGGCCCGAGACTAAGAAGCTGGTCATTTCGTTTTTGCGTATCTATCTTATTGCTAGCCTCTTATCCATGCATTGTGTATCCCCACATCGGAGATCTCACAAACTTCGCCGGATATCCACCCTTAAAACCAAATATCATCTTTTGTGATTATCTCCTTTACCACAACCTATTGTTGAGGATGGATCATCAATTCAAGGAAGATCGCAAGACAGTGCCATGATTGAAGATTTCAATTATCTCTCCAAAGGAAAAGTATTTCCGGTACCTACCTTATCTTTATCATCTCTTTGCCCGAGGACGAGTAAACGTCTAAGCATGGGGGAGGAGGTCGGTACAATGTAATTTTAGAGTTCAAGGGGACCAAATAAAAATAAGTTTTGATGAGAAAGAAAAAGAAAAAATGAGAAAGAGAAAGAAAGAAAAAAGAAAAAAATATGTATGAGAAAAAGAAAAAAATGTGAGTATGAGTAAAAATAAAGCAAGTGAACTCCCCAGTTCCCTAAAATACATTAGGAATTTCAAGACTTCAAGATCAAAAGATCCATACTCATTTTCCAACCATGTGCAATCCGAACGAGGACTTCCTTTGTGCCTCGGGATCACTCTTTGCCATTTGCACATGTCCACCTATCTCAAGTGTGTGTATTTTTCTCTTTCCCCTCCTTGATATAACATTATTTTCCAATGACCTTTTTGACGAGTCTCAGTAAGACCATGAGAAGCTTGTCTTGTTTTGACAACATCTCATTTATAATATCTTGGTAGGACTAAACTTTCCCAAAAGGCTCCATATAAAGCCTACGACATACATATATATGAGACGGAAAGGAGTAGAATGAATAGGCTCGAGAGACAAGTGAGATGAGAGTTCATGAGCAATATGCAAAGTGATTTAAATTTGTGAACTTGGTTTAGCTTTTTTTCATCTCGTTCTTTATTTCAAAATTTCTTAGGTCTATTCACTACAAGAAAACCAACCTTCTATGACAAAAATGCTCATGACGGGGAGGAATATCGTCATACAATGTGTCATAATATGACGCCATGATAAGAAGGGTCATAAATTTAGGAAGCTCTAAACTATATATGACGGTAGATTTTGTTTCGTCACATATAGGTAGCCAGAACCGTTATAAAA
Source organism: Cenchrus americanus (assembly GCA_947561735.1). Lineage (NCBI taxonomy): Eukaryota > Viridiplantae > Streptophyta > Magnoliopsida > Poales > Poaceae > Cenchrus > Cenchrus americanus. Next base: position 144,867,970 of record OX387240.1, read on the forward strand.
TGTGGTTGTCAGGTATCCAACTGACAATTGTGAATTTGTGACGGTAAGTGTTGTCATAATGTGACGACAATGGAGCATCACTGAATGTTTTTGCAAATATGGTGACACTTAGTGGGAATATTCCCTTCATGCCATATGGATCTAGCACCATGACCCCTTGAGTCGTTGACCAATTCATTGGTTCCCCGAAATCCCCCACTCCCACACGGCGGCGGCCGGCGGGTGTGCCTGGCCTGGGTGAGCGGAGCGCGGCGCCGGGGGGGGCCGGCCGAGCGCGGCGGGCGGCTGGTGGAGCGCGGGTGGCGGATCTCGTCGGGCGGGTGGCCGCTTGGCGAGCGTCGATCGGGGTGGTGGAACACATCCGCCGACGTGCGGCATCTTGGCGACTCCGGCAAAGATGACGCCATGTCCAAGAGGGGAAGCTCAGCTAGTCAATCGAGGGCTACTGGTGCGTCCATCCATGGTGGGAGGCAGGTTTAGCGGCATCTGGAGCCAAGGTCAATGTGGGATGTGGTGCCGTATCCCCTTGGTAAAAAGACATGGCTCCCCTTGATCCCTTGCCCTGATTGTGGGCATGCGACTGTGGTAGAGAGACTGTCAGGGAAGGAGACGACCGACAACTATCTGCGTGTGTTCTTCAAATGCCCAAGGAACTCGGTGAGCATCCACTTGTTTGAATTGAGTTGAGAATTTCTGCAACCCTATGTATCCACTCATGGTGAATGCAATTGTTCTTTTGTTGTAGTTTCCTAAGCTTTGTGGGTTCTACAAATTCCAAAGGCAGTATTTGGATAAGCTGGAGGAGCTTGGCATTGTTGCAATCCAAAAATTCCCCCTGGCAGTGGACATTGGTGATGAAGCCAAAGAGGTAGAAGATGCATCATCTGGTGGGAGAATGATCATGAATATGCAGGCTGCTGAATTGAAGATTGAGGCCAAGGTGGACAATCTGATGAGGAAGTTTAACATTTTGGTGATTGTTTTAGCATTTTGTCTTGGCTGTGTGGTGATGTATGTTGGAAACCAGAAAGTTTTCAACACCTAATGTATCTTAGTCTTGGTAGCTTATGAAGTGTAGTATGAACAATATGCAATCCAGTGCAATTGGTCTAGGCTTTTGTAACATATGATGAATCTGATGTTTTCTCAAGCAATGCAGTTTATACAATTGTGAAAAATTTTGTGCCAATATTGGATGGAAATTGTTGTCAACAATAAATGTTGGATGAAAATTTGGCAGAATGTTTGCTATTTGCAGCCTATGCATTTTGTGGGAAATACTTGGCAGCAGAATATGTCAATTAAAATTTTGACAGCATGTAACATAGCCATTCTATACAATAAAATTTTATTTTAACAGAACCATTGCATACAAGGTAATGGTTCAGAAGTTGAGACATAAATTCAGACATAAATTTCATATACAAAGGTCTTGATACAATGCAGCAAGGCATACAAATTTCATATGCAAATTCAGATACAAAGGTTCTTGGTTCACTAAAAGCTCTAGCAAGCTCAACATTCAGATACAAGGCAGCATGAATCAGGTACAAGGTCAATCATCATCACTGTCATCTTCTGATATACTCACTTCGTCAGGACTATGGTACTCAAGGAAGGTATCATCTTCATCTTCACTCCATGTATCTTCACGTTCAGGTGTTCCTTGATTTGCACGAATGCTCTGAAGAAAATGTGCATTAACAGGGCTTCCTGGCTCATTATGTTGCAACAAATCTGTATCAGGACCAATGTCTTGGATAGTACAATTTTCAGGCGAAGTATTTTCCTCTTGGTATGCCTCCTGAGATCTCATCTGTACTTGTTCATGGATTTCTTGATTTTGGGCAGCCTCTTCAACATCATATATATGTCGGTGGCCAAAATCTTGTACAACTCGCCAACTATCACCCAATTTGGTATCTTCCAAGAAAAATACCTGTGATGCATCTGTGGCTAGAATGAATGGATCATCCTTATACCATCGACCATCAATGTTAATGCTTTTGAAGTAACCATCATCTTTCATTTCGTATGTCTTTCCCTCAAGATTGTACCATTCACAAGCACAAGAAGATAACGGATCTAGGTCCTCTGCTGTTTTCAGTGTAATTCAACTCAATAATTTCTTCCACTTTCCCATAGAAATCAATAATATGACCTTTGTGCTCACCTAAAGTCTTAATGGTGCAGTTCTGTGTTTTCCTTTGTGCCTCACGAGCCTTGGTGTGGTACCGTATCCCATTAATTATACACGCTGAGTATGATCGCACACGCCTATCAGGTCGACATGCTAGTGAGTACAGGTCTTCATCAACACTTGTGCCTTCATTTTTTAGTCTGGTAAGCTGCAGGAAACAAGAATAAAAATGTAAGCTGCAGGAAACAAGAATGAAAATGTAAGCTACACTGGAGGTAGAAGAAGAAGGAGCAAAGAAGAAAGTAGAGAAGACAGACACACACAACACAGTTGTGCTGCTCGATTGAAGTGAGCTGCAGTTGCTAATTATCTAACAAGAATGAATAGGTAAGTTGAAGGACATACATGTTTCTCAAACCATGTTGAAAATTGTGTTGACATCATTTTCTCAATATTGTTCACCTGTTGCTGTTCCAACTCTGCCCTATACATGCTGTAAAGAAGCTAGTTAATTTACTTCAATTATTATTAGTAAATAAGGTTGCAAAAAGGATTTGTGCTCAAAAATAAGTCTGGCAGAAATGAAATGACATAATTTACTTACTCTTTATACTCATCGACCTCTTGGCAATTATTTAGAACAAACCAAGCCATGGAGTCATAGTCATCATCTTTATGAAGTGTAGAAGCACCCAACAGGTTAATACTATGTGCAAAAATGGCAGAATCATTGGGTAAGATGTTCTGTCCTCCATCTAAGTTTCTCTCAGGTCTTGTGAACCTAGTAATAATGTCACTGAAATATGTTGAGCATTGGGTTCGACACTCATATGCAGTGTATGTCTCTGCAATAGATCCTTCAGGTCTTGCTCTATTGCGGATGAAACGCTTAAAGGTGCCCAATCTCGCTCTATGGGGTACATCCAACCATACTGAACCGGCCCCCGAAGCAATGCCTCGTCAGGTAAGTGTACTGCTAGGTGAACCATAACATCAAAGAACGCAGGAGGATAAATTTTCTCTAGTTTGCAAAGAATAATTACAATATCTTTCTTCATCTGATGTAGTTTATCAACCTTTAGAGTCTTGGAGCACAGTTCTCTGAAAAACCTACCCAATTCAGCAATTGCTTCATATACATCTTTCCTCACCAACCCTCGCAGGGCAACTGGTAGAATTCTCTACAATAGTATATGGCAATCATGTGTTTTCAGCCCATTCAATGTTTTTGCCTCCATATTGACACATCGTGATATATTAGAGGCATAACCATATGGAAATTTAACATTTCTAAGGAACTCCAAGAACTTCGTCATTGCTTCTGGTGATAGAACATAACAAGCCCTTGGCTTTGTGAAGGAATCACCATCTTGCACCAGATGAAGCTCTTTTCTTATACCTCTATCTTCCAAATCTAGTCTGCCAGCGACCGTGTCCTTTGACTTCTTGTGATTAGATAGTAGAGTTGCCAGAATGCTTTCACAAATGTTTTTCTCTATGTGCATAACATCTAGGTTGTATTGCAGCTTCATTTTGGACCAGTATGGCAAATCATACATGCTAGCCTTCACATGCCATACCGGTTCTCCTTTTCGTCGTCGTTTCCTTGTGTTTGCCTTTTGAGGATGTTTTCCTGGAACATAGGATGTTGCATCCACCCTTGACATAACCTCATCTGTTGTGAACTTCCTTGGCCTCTCTCTATTCTCATGGTGGCCATTGAATGATTTATTTTTCCTCCATGGATGGTCACTTGGGAGGAAACGTCTATGACCTATGAACCCAATTTTGTTTCTCAAACACTCAGAGCATGGATTCTCATCACAGTGCACACAAGCAAAGTAACCCCCAGTACTTCTGCCTGACATGGTGCCAAGTGCTGGGTAGTCATGGATTCCCCATAGAGTTGTTGCATGCAGTTTGAAACCTTTGCCTTCATATGCATCATAAGTAGAGACACCCTTCCAGAGTTCTTTGAGGTCCTTCATCAAAGGTTGCATGAACACATGGAAATCTTTGCCTGGTGATTTCTTGCCGGGAATAATCAAAGAAAGCATATAATTGGATTGGTCCATACACATCCATGGTGGGAAATTGTAAGGAACCACTATCACTGGCCAGATGCTATATGAATTAGTCATCTGACCGAAAGGGTTAAATCCATCAGTAGCAATGCCTAACCTCAAATTGCGAGCATCATCAGCAAAATCTGGGTAGGTATCGTCAAAATCTTTCCAAGCATTGCCATCAACAGGATGTCTCATTTCATTCTCAACTTGGACCCTCTCCTTGTGCCATCTAACAATTTTTGCCCGCTGCTTTGAGATAAATAGCCTTTGAAGGCGTGGTATTATTGGGAAGTAACGCAGCACCTTATGAGGAACTTTCTTTTTACCCACCTGATTCACTTTCCTTCTTGATTCACCATAGACTAGGCACTGCTCAAGGTTTGCATCGTCCCCCCAAAATAAGGCACAATCATATTTGCACACATGAATACAAACATAACCAAAACCAATCTTCCGGAGTAGAACTTTAGTCTCATTAAAGGACTTAGGGAGGCTAACATTGCGGAACGTTGTCGATAGCAACCCAAGTATTGCATCGAACCCAGAAGTTGTTATCCGATTATACACCTTTATATGCAACAGTTTAATGATGAATATCAACCTAGACTCCTCATTGCAACCTTCAAAAAGTTCATGCTTTGCCTCTTCCATGAGTTGCTGATACAAGTTTCCACTAATGCCATGGCTAAGTGCAGTGTACAGATCTTGAATCAGCCCCAGAACTCCCCTTGCGCTATCATCGAGCTCATCTTCAGGTTGTTCATCATCTGTCGGTGCATGGTCATTTCCATCCCATTGCATACCCTCAGCACCCACAGGGGCAATACCATCGCCTTCATCATCGTATCTCTCCCTCTCCATGGTGAATCCAATGTGTATAGGACCTACAGAACCCGTTCACATGGATATGATCCTCTACGACAGCTTGACTAAGTCGGTTGTGATTCAAGCATCGACGACATGGGCAACTGATTTCCTCATCTGTACTAAAACGGATTCTGACAAATCCCATGAATTGTTCAACACCATTCAGGTAGGGAGCACTAAATGGCAAACTATCATTTATTCAGCTTCTGTCCATTTTTTCCTAACAAATGCAGGGGGAATGTTGGAACTGAAAATTTGGACTCTAACAGATCAAAAGGGAACAAAGGTGAAGAACTGTGGTTGGGGTAAGCTCACCTTGCACAAGATCTGGCCTCAAGCCTATGAGGCGCTGCAGATCTGCCTCAAGCCGACGCAGAGGTTGCAAAGGTGCCACCGGTGATGCCACCTCAAAGTGGACGTGATGTGGCGTGAGCTTCCGGCGAGGCTGTAGTGGTTCCGCCAGCAAGGAAGCTCCAGGGTCGCCGGTGAGGAAGTAGTTGCCAAGATTCGGGTGAAGCCAGCTCAACGTGGTGGAGATGTGTCGTGCTCTTGCCGTGAGGCTGTAGCACTGGTGAGATAGCAATGGGGTCGCCGGCGGCGCTGAAGGTGGGCTCGCCGGCGAGGAAGAAGTGGGCTCGCCGGCGAGGAAGAAGTGGGCTCGCCGGCGAGGCTGCGGGTGAGCCCAGCTCAAAGGGGCTGCGATGTGGCCATTGGCTACTGATGCCACCGCTGAGGAAACCCATTGTGGCCTCTCCTTGTTGTTAGCCACAACAGGGTATGACATGTGGGCCCCACGTTTGGATGACATGTGGGCCCTTCTATTTCAAACTGCATTTTGGAACTCTAAATCATTTCAAATGAAAAACTTATGAATACCAATGTTGTGCATCTCATCAATACCTACAACTTTGGTATTGGTCGTTTTTTCATGTGACTTTGTTTGGATAGTTCAAAATTTGAATTTAAAAATGTTCAAACTTCAAACACTAGTTTGGGGTACTAAGAAATTTCAAATGATCAACTCATGAATACCATTTTTGAACATCTCATCAAGATGGACAACTTTGGTATTGGTCGTTTTTTCATCTGATAAAGTGATGTTACAAGTGTTCACAAATTTTACTAGTCTCCCTTAGTGTTCATGAAACCATAAGAGAGATACCTAAAATTTGTGAACACTTGAAACATGACTTTATCAAATGAAAAAACAACCAAGTCCAAAGTTGTCCATCTTGATGAGATGTTCAAAAATGGTTTTCATGAGTTGATCATTTGAAATTTCTTAGTACCCCAAACTAGTGTTTGAAGTTTGAACATTTTTAAATTCAAATTTTGAACTATCCAAACAAAGTCACATGAAAAAACGACCAATACCAAAGTTGGAGGTATTGATCAGATGCACAACATTGGTATTCACAAGTTTTTCATTTAAAATGATTTAGAGTTCCAAAATATATTCTTGAAAAACTATTTGAATTCCAAACACTACTAATATTGCCACTGACATGGTGGACCCAATGCAGCAGACCAAAATTCCCTCACCCCGCACCCCCTCTCCCGCGCTCAATTCCCTCACCGACACATGGGTCCCACCACGCCAGAAAAAATAAGCACACTCACCTCCCGCGCTGATTTCATTGCCGACAGACGGGCCCCGCCTCGCCTCCCACTAAAGAAGGGAAAATCTCCCTAGCATCCTCCTCCATTATCCACCCGCTCGCGCGGCCAAAGGGGAGAAACCCCGAAAGTCCCAAGTCGCTTGGCCTCTTCCCTCTAGTACTGGCACTCGCCTCACCGTCGATCCACCGCCCGCCGTCGAGCCTATCCCCACCAGCCTCCTCCTCGCTCCACTGAACCCTAGAGCTGGCACTCGCCTCACAGCAGATCCATAGCCCGTCGTCGATCCTAGACCCATCGGCCTCCTCCTCGCTCCACTGAACCCTAGCGCTGCCAGTCGCCTCACCATAGATCCACTGCCCACCATCGAGCCTAGCCCCACTGGTTTCCTCCTCGCTCCAGAGAACCCTAGCGCTGCCACTCGCCTAACCGCAGATCCACAGCCTGCCATCGAGCCTAGACTCATCGACCTCCTCTTGCCTCCACGAGTGATGTTCATCAGATCTGACAATAAATGAAGTAAGTCAAACTTCTTGGTTGAAATCCAACTTATTTCTTGATGCATTTTTACTGGAACTGAATCAAGTTGCTCTTTCTACATTCCGCCATAGTAGTGTTACAAGAAATGCCTAAGTCCAAGTATGAGTGGGAGAGGGATGTAAACATTAAGATTATTCAAGATGTATTTGCATCCTTGGGTATTAACATGTTAGCTGAAACTGTTAATTTGGCGCTATCAAAAGAGCAAGTGGGCAAAGGGAAGGCATTAGAGTCGGAGAAACCAGAATCTGACAATGACTATGGTCCCAAATCTGACCTTGATAACCTCTCTGACAGCAAAGAGGATTGTGATTATGATGATGACCTCAATACTGAGGTGAGATGTATTAGTAGGTCACTTAACAATTTAACTTGTCTCTATATTTGTTTTAGGTAACCCTTTGTTCTATGCCTGCTTATATCACAATTGCTTGTTGCTTGTTGAACTGTTGCCTACATATATCACAATTGCTTATTGCTTGTTGAACTATTGCTTGCATATACCACAATTGCTTGTTGCTTGTTGAACTGTTGCCTACATATATCACAATTGCTTATTGCTTGTTGAACTGTTGCCTGCATATATCACAATTGCTTGTTAAACTATTGCCTGCATATATCACAATTGCTTGTTGCTTGTTGAACTGTTGTCTGCATATATCACAATTGCTTGTTTCTCTTGCTAGGTAAGAACAGTGCCTCCAGGATCTCGACAAGCAAACAAGAAACAAAAGGCGGCCCCAATGGCCCCAATCCCGACTAGCCCAGTAAGAGTGACTAGGGCAAGTCTTAGCAAGATGCAAACCCCACCCAGATATACCCGAGCCATTGCATCTATAGTTACAGCGCTTCAGAGATATGCTACACCTAAAGGCGGAAACCAAGCGAGGCCACGAGCAAACTTGTCCACTAGCAACCTTGCAGCACCTAGCCAGAACACAAACACCATACCCACTGCTCCTAATTTGCACCATGCGCCAGGTAGCCAGAAAACAAAATCCATACCCACTGCTCCAAATTTGCACCAGGCGGCAAGTAGCCAGAACACAAACACCATACCCACTGCTCCTAATTTGCACCATGCGCCAGGTAGCCAGAAAACAAAATCCATACCCACTGCTCCAAATTTGCACCAGGCGGCAAGTAGCCAGAACACAAACACCATACCCACTGCTCCAAATTTGCAACACACCTTATCTACAGGCAGCAGCCTGCCAACAAATAGTATGAACCGAATGCCTACTCCCACAAGTCCTATCAGGATTACAAGGTCCACTGCTAACTTGTTCCAGCAGCCTGCTCCCACAACTCGTACGGTGCCATCAACTGCTGTGGACAACTCACCAGGAGGACAGAGCTCTAGGCAGAGCAATGAAATGAATGAAGTGAATGAACACTTTGATGGTGCTAATTGTTCAGAAGATCAAACAAGTGGAGAGATGCATGAAGACAGTGAGCCAGGTACATGATATTCCCTCCAAGCATTGTCTTCTACATTAAGTAACTATAACATCGTTACTAAACAACCTTTATTGCTAATGCAGTGCCTATCCAGATAAGGAATGTCCACAAGAAAACCATGGGTCATGGCTTAGAGAGGATGATTAGACGAGGAAACAAGATGGCTATCCGGGTGGCCGAAGGGAAAGCCGAGACCCGATGTCCCCGTTCAAGGCGCTAAACCGGCATCGAGTGTGGTGTTGCCCTTAGATAGGGATGGGCAGGAAGAAGTAGCAAAAGTCCTCAGGAAAGTAGCGGTGAGATAACATTTTCATTGACCCTAACCTTTACATTATATACAAGTTTCCTTTTCCAATAATTGTTAGCATTAATTCATTTTTGGTTCCAGTCAAGGTTGGATGTGGATGTCAAGAATGATGGTCCAAGCAAAGCGGCATGCACTGATATCATTAAGAAGGGAGTAAAGCAGCAGAGGTATCTCCTGAAAAGGAAGTACTTTGATGATCAACTTACAAGAGAAGAATTGTTGGCCAAAGAACCTCCACCTAATATGAAGGCAGAAGAATGGGAAAAGCTGGTTGACTATTGGTGTGATCCCAAAGTTCAGGTCCATGATTGCATTATCCTGCTATTTTTCTTTAAATCCTATCTGACATGCTTGCATTACCTAGATTTGTTGAATAATTAATGGCTACAAGTTAGTAGAACATGGTAGAGACATGCATGTTGTAATGAACTACTTAGAATGTCTGTTATATTATAACTTTGAGTGCCAGTTAGTTTAGCATTTGCCTCCTATTATCGTTTGATAGTCAGAATTAATATCTGCATATGCTTCTTTGTATAAGGTTACAGAGTTAAGATAGATAAGTCATCACTTCATAAACCTATTTACTACACAGAAGCTAGATAAGTCATCACTTCAGAAACCTATTTACTACACAGAAGCACTAGAGTTTAGACCTATTAATTTGCAAAGTGAAAATGATAAACAAAATTAGGAGTGATTACCTGCAGATTTGTTCATCTTTTATGAGAACACTAGTATATCTGTATGTAACCCTTATACTACATTTCTGTTCCAAGAATATTGTGTTCAGAATAAATTTAACCGCGGTCAAGTTCGGCTTCATCAAAAGACTGGAGCTAGGTCCTATATTTTCCATCGATACAGTCTGGTATGAGAATTAACAGTTCTTGTGTATCCCCTTTACAACTGTATGTTCCTGTGTATCCCCTATAGCTGAAAAAACTGAGATCCAAATTATATGAATGCTGCAGAGGGCTAAGTACAACAACAGGGAACCAGATCCTGTTGAATTTTTTGGGGAATGTATGACTAGTCCACGAAATGGTCGTACTCCGCTTGCAAATCAGATATATGTAAGCTCAATGCTTTGAATCATGTCATTTAGTAAAATCATTTGCAGATTTGGTACTTGAATGAAGCTTATAAGTGGAATTATTATGTGTAGGAGGATATGGTTGCTGAGAAGGAAAGAGAACCAGAAGAAGGTGAAGCATAGAAGTCTCCCACTCGACGGTCTTAGCCAGATTAGTCCCGCATCAACCTTCCTTCCAAACATCGGTGTCACTCCACAATCCAAGCCTCCCGAGTCTACTCGAAGCCACGGAAGCACGGCTGCAAGGCCACAATCCAGAAAGAGAGGAAGCTGCTAGGAAGCAGGAACAATTACAAGCACAACTTCAGGCTCAACAAGTCACGATTCAAGCAAACCAAGCTGCACTTGAACAAAACCAAAATTTGCTACACCAGACCCAAGAAGATATGAAGGGGATGCAATCCAAGTTTGAAGAGACTAATGCACTACTGCGAGCTATGCTGAATCTACAGAGATATGGGGCAGGTAGGTCCACCTGATTGACTTGATGATGCCTAGTCTTTTGCTGCATTGCTAGAACAACAAACTTTGTCATTGTCGGAACTACATGTGCCCTCTGTGGTTGGAAACTTGTGTTCTTCAGTTGGTATGTTGCAACTGTGTGTGATGAAACCTGGAACTTGGTATTTGTGTGTTGAAACTGGGAACTTGGTAGTTGTGTGATGTTTAAACCCATGTGTAATATATTATGCTTTCGATTATCTATGGATGTATCTGCTATTGGATTGTATGTCGATGATGAGTTCTTTGTGATGAGTCATTGAAAATATGTGCTTGGAATGGATATATTAGTTTGACAGTAGTGATCATGTCAATGTTAATTATCAGTGACAGTCATACATTACATGACACACCAGAAACAGTCATAAATTCTGCTTGCCAATATATGACGATGTGAGATGGTCACAAAAACCATGCCGAATAAGGGTCTGGGGGCACTTATTGTGACAGTTTGACTTAAATTATGCGACACTTCAAGGCGTCATATAATGTCAACAATATGTGACGCCTTAGTGCGTCGTCGCATAATGTCTTACATTATGTGACGGTACGCAAAAATATCGTCACAAGGTACATTTAGCGACGGTTTATATGTGACGCCTCTTGTGACGGTCGGTTTTCGTCATAAGATACTTTTTATGACACTTTATGTACTTTATATGACCATATCTTTTTGTCATGAAAACCAGTTTTTTTGTAGTGATTTAAACTTTGGAGCATGTTAATACTTGTGGGATAAGCTAAATTAATAATCTACCCTCCGTAGGGATGAAGGCTACTACCTTATGAAACTTTAACAAATTAAATTTTGAGAGCATTATGTTTTCTCATGTATGATCAAGTGCAAGGTTTAAACAATGAAGGGCAATGATGATATCCATCGAAGGCTTACTCGAGGACGAGCAAGGTTTAAGCATGGGGGAGATGTTGACAGTGAAATTCCATCAACCTAGCCATGAGTTTACCTTCGGTGTTGGCATGAGTTTTATATCTTATCCATTGGTACTAACCTCCTTGACATAACAAGTTCATTCGTGCATGTCAGTTTCGAAGTTTAGTGTTTATGCAGGGTTTTGACATTGAAAGCAAGACTTCCGGGATAAGTTCATCAAGCACCTTGACAAGACCTTGAAGCCTGGTACAAGTCATGCAATGAAGCAAACTTGCCTCCAAGAAGCCCAGGGACCTAACCCGAGAAGATGACAAACTCCGAGGACCTAGTCAGAAAAGTGTTGAATCATCTGGGACAGGGAGCCTCGTCCAACTCGGAGAGAAACTTACGACAAGGGCCCACATGCAGAAGGGGGAAGGATCTAGAAGACTCAGAAACTAACGCCACGCGAAGGAGGCAGGCAACTGGGCCGAGGTGGGCCCAGGCCGGTTGGCCCAAGCCGGCCGGTTCGGCCCATTCCGGGGCCCAGTCACCTCCCCCTTTGACCTAGCCACCATTCGGGCTATTTATAGCCCTGGGGTCGAGAGCCACGCATCAATCCATTTGTCATCGGCTGCCGAGGAGCAGAGAAGAGAGGGACACCATCTCGTAGAGGAGAGGGTCGAGCTAGTTGACTAGGGTCTCCCTATCCGACGTGGGAACCTTGCAAGGAAGACCATGTCGGAGTTCCCGGATCTAGAAGCAAGATCGAGGTAGGATCCCGGTGGTGATCTTGGATCATTTATCATGTACTAGTTGATGTAACAAGTTGAATCCAATTTCTAGCGATCAAGTGTTTCTCCGAAGTCTTCGTTTTCGATCGACTTTGCTTATCTTAGATCTATTCTCAAGATAGATCACATAGGGTGTTCTTGTAGCCGTGGTGGCTAGAGGTGCATGCCTGACCTTCTGAAAGATCTCGACTTATCCTCGGACTCGCCCTAGACTAACCCGCATGAATAGGGGTGCGTTGTGACAGAACGGTGGCTCCAAAAGGCGGGCGTTTTCGGAGTCAAACAGAAAATCATGGTTTAAAGAGGCTTCTAATGAGATTAAACTTACTACTTCTTCTTTTGCGCGGAACTTCAACAAAAGGCTTGATCCGATCTCACTAGATCAGTTTATCTATCCCCCTCTATCTCTTGCTACCTCCGGTCTTTAGTAGATTAGATTCGTTTTTGATGTTCTTCAATTAGATGCATTAGGTTTCACTTCTCGAAGATCTAAGTTTCTTGGCTTTAATAGATCAACTCTTGCATCACACATTTTTTCCATGGATTTGACACCTTGGGTTCACCACTCGAGGGAAGAATGGTCCCTTGACTACGACGGGAGACTTGTCCGCTTGCAAGTCTACTTGAACTTTAACATGAATATACACCGTCAACAGCCGACAAGGGAGAGACGTTTGGTTTTGTTCGGGATCTAATCTTGATGTTGAAAAATGAGAGACATGGTCATGCCATTAGAGCTATAGGCAGTAACAATGGAACGGAATTTAAAACTCTCTATTTGAATCCTTTTGAAGTTGTTGACGCAAAATTAGCACCTCGCGCCAAGCACACAGCAAGCCGAACAAAGCTGGCTTAACACACGTGCCGGATCCGAAGCGTGCCAGTCAATTTTCCTGAAACTGACAAAAGATGAAAAGGAGTTAGATAAAACCTGGAACTTGCCGGGTGGTACCAGACAGTTCCGTATTTACGGCTAAAGAGCCAAGTAAAAGACATATAGCTACAACAAGCTATCTGTCAGCAAATTAAATACCATTCGGGAGCTTTAAAACATGAAACCAAGATATAGCCGAATACATGATGTAAGCATGACAAAAGATCGGTCTTTGTTTAAACAGTATTGCTCGCACGTGATTATGACTAATTTTCGAGGATAAATAACAATTAATATAAATAAGGTGAAAACATGATTATAAATATGAAGTAAACAATCATGCATAGGCCAAAAGCACTAGTCTACCGCATGTCTAGGTACTTTCAAACCCGTCAAGCGTGACACCAAACAAGTTAATCCACCGCATGATACGACTTGTTTGAGATCACACCACCAGCCACAAATAGATTAACCACCGCATGATACAATCTAAACATGGAAGGCTAAAAGCATACATTATTTAAAACAAACTTATGAACACGTTTCACTCGTGGTAGAATGGCCGAATACGGCTGTACAGCCAATTCGGGTTCCGTGAAGAAGGAACAAACATTTGAAAAGTCAACAAGCTTGAACCCGTAGCACGTGACAATCTATATTGATATAAATTCGGCTATTGAGAGCACTTGATCCTTTATAATAAACCAAAGACTTAAAAGTACACCACATGAATCTCAATGAAATAAAGCTGAAACTAATCGATCTAGATTGGGCAAAAGAGTGTTACGTGAATTAAACATAAAGTAAAATTCAAAAGCAACACATGGTAACTTAATGAATCTATTAGATCTTGCCAAATCTAATAGAGCCGATAATTAGCTCCAAGCTAGATCTTAGCCTACCGCATGGCTCATGATCTAACAAGAAACCCTCTTAAACCAAGCTTCAATCCACCGCATGATACTAAGCAAGGTAACAAGACTACTTGCATCACGGTCTAATTCCACTGCATGATACTAGACATGATACAAGGTTGCCGGTACTTACGGAGGTCGACGGATCGATGGCTCCTCTCGAAGAACTCGATGACTCGACTAAAGGACTCTAAGTTTGGCATGGGGCCGGTTTTGTTGTGTAGATGTTCGATCCCTATTACAGACATAAAGAGTTTATATTTATACCCTTGTCCTAACATGACTCCTGGTCGACTACGAGTACAACATTTATTTCCTAAATTAACGTCCCAGCACTAATGTCCATCTCGCACCCATCATCAATTCGTCCCTTCCTTACATCCGGGCCACGTCATCATGCATTCCCGAAAGCTTCCTTTTTTTAAGCGCAAACAGTCCTCTTGCCGAATGATGGCGTACTGCCGACCGCAAGCATCTTTACCGAATCCTTTGAGGAGATTTTCCTGCCGAATGGCATTTTTCACCAAACTCGGCCCACAAGTCAGTCCCTTTCCTGTACCAATTTTTGGTGTTAACAGAAGTGATCTAGGTCTTGAGCATCAATTTTCCTCGCCCTATGTCGCTTGCTAGAATGGTGTCGTAGAGAGGAAAAATCGTTCCGTTTGTGATGGCAAGGACAATGCTTGATGAGCATAGGACACCTCGAAAATATTGGGCTGAGACGGTCAATACTGCTTGCCATGTGGGGAATCGGATTTTTCTTCGAGCTTTCTTTAAGGGGACATGCTATGAGCTCATGCATGGGCGAGCACCTAGAGTTAGCCATTTTTCGGGCTTCTAGTTATCGGTGCTTTATTCTCAAAAAGGGAAAGCTAGATAAGTTTAAGGAAAGGTCTTCCGATGGCATTTTTCTTGGTTATGCTAATCATTCTAGAGCATATCGTGTGCTCAACCTTGACACTAACCAAATCATGGAGTCTTGCGAGGTAACCTTCGATAGGACGCAACCATGTAGCTCTGCTGTCTTTGAGTATGTAGGTGACGATGAAATTGGCGAGAAGATCTTTGAGGATGAGATGGATGATGTTGGAGAGGATGATGGTGAAGCTCCATGCACACATGTACTACTACTACGACTAGTATTCCGGATGGTCCATCCCCTACAGTAACTACGACCCAGCAAGATCGAGTGGAAGCTGCTGTTGAGGGGGAGGTCGCCTCCAGGTGAGAGGCACCCAGACGTGTACAAGTTGACCATCCTCCCTCAAGAATCATCGGAGACATCAATGAATGCGCGACACGGTCGAGGTCCCAAAAAAATTCTCACTTCGCTCATTCAGCTTTTGTTGCATCTTTTGAGCCCAAGGATATTGGCCACACACTTTCTGATTCAAATTGGGTGAGCACTATGCATGAGGAGTTAGGGAACTTTGAGAGAAACCAAGTTTGGGAGTTAGTGGAGCCTCCACCATAATGCAAACCTATAGGCACTAGGAGGGTGTGGAAAAACAAATTGGAAGAGAATGGAGAGGTTGTGAGAAACAAGACAAGGTGCGTTGCTCAGGGTTATAACCAGAAAGAGGGGATAGATTATGAGGAGACATTTGCTCTAGTGGCCCATTTGGAGGCGATTATGATTCTTCTAGCCTTACCAAATGGATGTGAAAAGTGCCTTCTTGAATGGGGTTTTGGAGGAAGAAGTGTTTGTGAGTAAACCCCCAGGCTTTGAGAGTGTTGAGTTCCCATACCGAGTGTACAAGCTTAGGAAGGCTCTTTATGGGCTGAAACAGGCACCCTGGGATGGTATGACAAGTTGAGAGAGTTCTTGTTCAGCAAGGGGTTCAAGATGGGCAAAG
The DNA here is from genome assembly GCA_947561735.1 of Cenchrus americanus. Taxonomy (NCBI): domain Eukaryota; kingdom Viridiplantae; phylum Streptophyta; class Magnoliopsida; order Poales; family Poaceae; genus Cenchrus; species Cenchrus americanus. The sequence goes on from OX387240.1 coordinate 144,883,877, forward strand.
TAAATAAGACTCTCTTTCTCCTCAGACAGGGCAATGATATCCTAATTGTTCAGGTTTATGTGGATGTTATTATCTTTAGTGGCTCATCTTACTCTTTAGTTGCGAGGTTTGCAGAGGACATGAGCAGAGAATTCAAGATGTCTATGATGGGAGAATTGTTGTTTTTTCTCGGGCTTTAGATCAAGTAGGCCAATGAGGGAACATTTGTGCACCAAGCCAAGTATGAAGGACATCATCAAGAAATTCACGTTGGACGACTCCGATCCAATGTCGATGCCGATGACTATGACTACAGCGTTGGACGCGGATGTGGACAGAGAGTCTGTGGACCAGAAGGAGTACTGGAGCATGATCGGCTTTCTACTCTACTTGACAGTGATGAGGCAGACATACAATTCAGTTTGTGTTAGTGCGCTCGTTTTCAAGTGTCGTCGTGGACTTCGCATCGACAGGCCGTCAAGAGGATTTTCATGTACTTACATGAGCTTCGACTTTGGTACTCGCCACCCTCTTCTCTTATGCTTCATGGTTTTTCAGATGCGATTTTGCTGATCGTTGTCTGGATAGGAAAGAATTGGAGTAATTGTCAGTTTTTGGGTTCCTCGTTAGTTTCTTGTTCTTCTCGCAAATAGTCTAGTGTAGCTCAGTCTACCACTGAAGCTGAGTACGTTGTTGCTGCTAGTTGTTGTTCCCTGTTGCTTTGGATCACCTATGCCATGAGTGATTTTGGTGAGGAGTGCACCCACGTCCCTCTCTTGTGTGATAGCACCAGTGCCATAAGCATTGCCAAAAATCTAGTGCTTCATTCCAGAACCAAACACATAGAGGTGCGATATCACTTTTTGAGAGATAATGTGGAGAAGGGGAACATAGATTTGATACATGTGCCAACCTAAAAACAGCTTGCAGACATTTTCACAAAACCTTTCAATCAAGTTACCTTCACTTGTTTGCAAGGTGAATTTGGGGTGGTGTACCCGTTTCGAGCCTGGGTTACGGATCTCATGTACATATGTAGCTTGCATCTTTCATTCATGTAACATATCAGTTTCAACATCTTTGTATCATAGACTGCATTTGTATCACATGCTTCAGAGGGTGTACTTCTCTCATATACATTGTATCATGCTTGTTTTGCTCTCTTGGTGTATAGCTATGCTCTTGGTAGCTTTGGATATATATGCATGTGAAATTGCTATAATTTTTGTGAAATGTTGAATTGATCCTCTCTTGTGAGTAGAATCCCATTCATGCTCATTTTGTGCTCAAATGATTGTATTTCTTAATTCATGTTTGGGAATCATGATGTTTTCATTTGGGGTCAAAGACCTTGTTCCCATCATGGATGTTTAGCCTACATGTTAACTTGTGGAGGGGCATAAGCTTCTTTTTGCCGCAAAGGCATTTCATGTACCATGCTTATATTTGAAATTGTTTTTGGTATCTATGAAATATCTATGCTTGCTAAATATGCTTCCATGTGTACCATGTCTTTGATGCTTTATATTCCTTATCTTGGGTGCTAAACCGTTGCATGATGTGTCTACCAATGAGAAGTCTTATATCTAGAAGTAGACACATGGTTCGATGGCTTTGACATGACATGAGATAGATTCTTGGGTGTTTATGATGACCTTGAGATGAGATCTTGTGACCTTGCATGAAGTTTGTATGATGTATGTTGTTTGTGCTCATTTTGGTCATGCAGAGGTCCTATGCTCATGAGAGGAATTTTTGATGAAATTTGCTTAAAATTGACCATGGCTATGTCACATGTATATATGTCCTCTTTATCTTGTTGGTGATGCTTGTACGGATTTTAGGCTATCTTTTTTTAATGTCTCACTCCTAGCATCTTGTAGTGATCATTTTATATTTGAGAAGCTCATGTTTGCATTTATAGACTTGATTCATGCATTACCAACAAGGGGAGAAAGTTGTGCATCCAATTCAAATTGCATTTGTGGAGATGGATACTCATTTCAGGGGGAGATCTTGAGTTTGCACGCATTTACTTAGGGGGAGCTTGCATTCATGCATGGGGAGCTCTTTGTGTTGCCTGAAGTAGCTTTGTGTTTTGCTCTTTTGCTTATGGTGTCGAGCCCGTTTGCCTCCCCTCGAGGAGTCGGCATTGTGAGTGTTTTGTCTCGGTTGTGTTGAGTTGTTTCCCTTGCCTTAGGGGACTGAGACTTGCTCTTTCAATTGATCTTGTCTTTGTATTTTGTTTGCCTTTTGATCACTAGTTTGAGATTTTTGATCGTTTCTTTTCTTTTCTTTCTTCTCTGAATTGGTGATTTTGTGTGTTGTCAATGCAGTCATCAAGGGGGGAGATTGAGGATCAGAGCGTCCGAGGACCGGTGGATGGTCGCTCCTTAGTGATGAGTGATTGAAAACATAGTGTGGGCTGACTCTTGGCCGAATATTGCAGGTGCAGGTTGCGGCTTGATTAGTGTTGGTGCAGGTGAAGCGCAGGCGTCACGAAAGGTCATGGCCTTAAGGGGCTTCCGATGAGTGGAGAGAAAAGTAGGCTTGGCTCGATGGACTCAGTGGCCGAATGGGATCAAGTGCAGGCCGCATGGTGGCAAGAAAAGCAAGATGAAGTCGTGAACATGGAGTCGGTGTAGGGTAGTGGCTCACAACTAGAGTCTGCACGTGGGGTTTGGTTGGTTTACTCCACAAAACCAACACCAAGCCGGGACGACATGGTGGTCAAGTCAAGAGGGGCTTGGTGTGGAGGCTACACCGAGTCTGTGGGGTTTGCCGTGGTTCACTACAAAACCATTGTGTTCCTTGGTTCCTCCATAAAGCCAAGACCGGAAGCTCAGTGGGCGGAGATGGGATGCGGGTTTGTCGAGAAGCTTCGAAGCGAGGGACACGCAGTGGGATCATGGGGCTTGCATCGGGAGGATGCAGACTACATCAAAGGTGTGGCCGCCCAATGAGAATATCCAAGTCTTGACCATGTTGCCCCTGAGGGGTATGTATCTTCCTTTAAGTTCTAGGGGTAGCGTGGTCATTTGCCTCCACCAGAGAGACTTCATATATAGCACTAGGGTTGGATGGCAACTCATCCGTCTGGAATGCTTCCTCCATAGGTTAGATTTTTCATGCATTTTGAATAAAATCTAACCTCTAGATGTATGGAAGAATTCGACGTTGTGATGATTTCCCTCTCTTAGCTCTTTGTGATTTTCGTGTCATTTTCGGGGCTATTTTTGGGTAGGTTTTGTTTGTTGCTTGTTCGTCAGATTCTAGGGCATTATTCCCTTGATTTCTTTGAGGGGATAATGGGTGAGTGCCTTATTCCTCTTTGTGGATGATCTTGACCCCTCAAACTCTAGGAATCGTCGTGGATTTGTAGTTTTCCAGATGAACTCGAGCTAGCTCTAGGTTCTAATGTACTATACATACAAAGGTTAGCAAATGCTAAGAAAGATACACACATGTGTTGCAAGGACTATCAGTTAGGACCCAGGAACAATTGGGGGGCTAGCCTCCCATGTCGCTTATGCACGACAGCGGTGACTAGACATTTACAAACTCCTACAGTGATACCCAAACATGGGGGGTTACGAAGGATCCATGATTGTCATTACCGCAATCTATCCCTACCAATCCATGGGTCACACTCATATCTAACATAACTACACAACCCAAGCATCACATTTGCGTTGTTTCTTGACTTGAACTGGCTCGGGCTATTGTGACATGAGCATCGTAGTATAAACTCGGATGTTGTGCAACACACACGTGTAAACTAACTAGATCAAACTGAGGTTAAACATACAAACAGATACTAGAACTTATGAGCTAAGACACAAGATCAAAGGGTTGTGTTCATGAAGAATACGAGCTTCTAAATCATGAACAAGCGAAGAACACAAGAACATATCACCCATATATGCAAGCACTACTTTATATGAAATAGATAAATAACTAAAGTAGATCAAAGACATACAAAGAAACAAAGATACAAGAGAGCTCATACATTGATCCCAAAGTAGACTCGGAACCTAAATTAGAGCAACTCTAGCCTACTTCACTAGACTTAGAGACTAAAGGAAGAAAAATGAATCAAGAGGTGTGTGTCTTAGAAATGTGACCCCTCATATCTATTCATAGGGGTCATGGGCACCCTGTTTAGAAGCCTTGCAACACCACGCGCACACTCCACCACCTTAAGGAGCCAACCAGGGACCAACACGTGGAAGGAGCTCATTGGCTTACATAAGATCGGTTTGGCCAACCTATGGGGTCGGCCGATCTCCCTATGGGGTCAGTGGCCCTCCTCTTTGGCCAGGTGACAGCTCTGTTGGCCCTTATGTCGGTTTGGAGTGTACACGGTGAAATAGGTTCATCTTTGGATCCCGCAGGCCCTTAAATCCATGTGCTGCACACGTGTCACCCTCTGATTCGTCAAGACTTTCTCCCTTAAATTGGTGACGTGTCATGGACATGTGAGATCTTGTGTGTCAGCCCCTCTTTGGCTGAGGTGGCAAGGCATGGACCATAGATGGTGTCTTTCTCACTCTTTTTATGCTTATTCACTTGCAAACAAATAATCTCCAAGGAAAAGTGGAACTACATTATTCTTAACTAAAATACGTGTAAGAAATGCCTTTTGCTCCTTTATCCAGGAGAATATTGATGTCTACAGTAGGTACCTAACAGCCGTCAACAGACTCGATCGGCCGCGGCAACGCAAAACGCGAGGGCGAGGCCTTGACATCGCAACGTCACTTGGCTCCCCATCTTCGGATCTATGGCAGACAGCCAACGAGGAGCTGCGGCGCGACGACGAGCTGTTACGTCACCGCAACCCGAGAGTGGGAGCGCTAGCCTCGTGCTCCGCTAGCACGAGATGAGGCTGTGGATGTAGGTTCCCGATGCGGCTCTTGGGGTGTTGGGGCGAGGACCGTCGGTGCCGTCATTGTTGCCAACAAGAGATGCGGGTGTGAACGAAGAAGAAGATAAAACTCAAGTGCTTTTTTGCATATCTCCGTCCATGTGGTGCAACGTTTGTATGCCACTTCAGATTTGGGGGGGCGTGTGTTATGGACCCAAATGGCACAACTTTACAAGTTTTCGTTGACCTAAGTGGCACCTCCGGACAAGTTCGAAGGGTCGCTAGTGTACTTAACTCTATAAATTTGTATAACATTAACTCATGAATAAAAGTTATATAAACAGAAATTACATTAAAAACTTATGCTGGTATATGTTATGTATGAAAACAAAATTATGTGCACCATCGGGAGGATAACTTCTTCGCATTACTTTGAACTTTTGTTAGGCACTTGTTTGATGATGTGCGAAAGTTATCACTTATGCGTACAACTTATATGCACATTTTTTGGTCCACAACACCCGGACCTGCCGGACAACCAGCCACAATCCATGGTGCGTTTGTCACAGCTTCACCAGCAGCTTTGGCAGTTGTTTTGGTCGAAGTTGTGCCAAACACTGCCCCCAAAACAACTTCGGTGGAGAAGCGGCCAGAATACTCGATGACTAGAGTGATTTGCGGGGAACGAAGCCAAAAATCATTGCTTCGCCCCCTGCGGCTCCACACCCTTTCCATCCCTGCCCGCCGGTGGGGTCCATCGGGAGACGGAGGCCGCGGTGGAGGAGCTCGACGGCGCGGACGAGTGAAGGACCGATTAGGTGACCAGAGAGGGGGGAGTGAATAGGAGCCGATAAAAATTATTCTCCAAAGAGAGAACTTAGCCTATGACCCAAACTCACAACTACGGATTCCCACACGAGTTTGCCAAGGTAGCGTAGTCACAGCGGACCTACCAACCCTAGAAGCAAACCTCAAATGATCCCAAAGCGAAAGCGAAACTCAAAGAGCAAAGGATTGAGTAACTCAACACTGGACCAGGCGGACTATCCGCAAGCACTGGGCGGACCGTCCGCGAGGCCTTGGGCGGACTGTCCGCGGACACCTGGCGGACCGTCCGCAAGGCCTAGGCGGATGGTCCACGTGGCTGCGACGGACCGTCCGAAAACAACCCCTAAACCTCCAGTACTGCACCCTCAATAACGGACCGTCGGTGATGGGCCCGCGGACCGTCCGCCCCGTCACGGACCATCCGGCACTCTAGTAGGGATCGTCCGCGAACTCCGAGCAACAAAAATCCACCGGCAAAATGGATCGAACGAAAAGCACACAAGAACACGCGAAGAACACGACGAACTACTGGCTGAAAGCCACCTCACGGACCGTCCGCGTGGAGCGCAGACAGCAGCCCGAACCCGACCTCTTGAAGGTCAACTCCTCCTTCCCACTACCCGATCTCCCGAATCAACCAAGGGATTGCTACAAACTCATAGGTGAAGGTGAAGCGCCTCTAGGAGATGCTATGCCTACGAATTTGTAGCCTCAAACCCAATGAATCGAGAGAAATAGAGATTCTACCGAGCTCAAGAACAAAGCTAGGTTTCCAACCGAATTCCTTCAACCGGAGGCCGAACTCGGAGTTTGGGGATCAATATCAAGCACAAAGATGCACGAAGCAACTATCCATGATTCCCACCAACAAATCCGAGCCCAAACACCTTAGAATCGAAGGAACAAGCCGCGCATAAAAAACTGACGAAAATAGCTTGAGACACGAAAATCCAACGAGCTACAAACCGGGAATCGACGCAACCATGAAAGCTTCCATTCACTCGGAGGTCAGATTCTTTACAAACGGAGGAAAAATCTAACCCTAGAGATCAAGGAAATGAGAAGCAGTCCGGATGGATGGTTTGCCTGGAAATCCTAGAGCTAATATATATGAGTCCACTCTGGCCAGGCAAAAGACCACACTACCCCTAGCACTTAAGTTGTGATACAACCCCTCAGGGGCAAATAGGTCATGTAGCACTCCTCTTCATCGCACGGCCACGCCGTTGCCGCGGACCGCGTCCTCCCGACGCAAGCCCTGCAATCCCGCCACACGTCCGCCGGCATCGAAGCTTCTCGGTGCACCCGGAACCCGTCTCCGCTCGCTGAGCCGCCGGTCTTTGTTTTGTGGCTCAACCAAGTAACCCAATGGTTTTCTGGTGAACCGCCGCAAACCTCGCGTGCAGACTTCGGTTGTGAGCCGCTACCCTGCACCGGCTCCAGTCCACGACTTCGTCTTGCTTTTCTTGCCACCATGCGGCCCGCACTTGACCCCACTGGCCACCGGGTCCCTCGAGTCAGGCCTACTTGTCTCTCCACTCCTCGGAGACCCCACAAGGCATAGACCTTTCGCGCCCACTCTTCACCTGCACCAACGCAAATCAAACCGCAACCTGCACCTGCAATACTCGGCCAAGAGTCAGTCAACACCATGTTGTCAATCACTCATCACAGCCAGAAGCGACCATCCGCCGGTCCTCGGACGCTCAAGTCCTCAACGAGGTCGTGGCAGAATGCGCGGCAGAGAGCTAGTGGAGGCCGGGCGGTGGAGGAGCTCGACAGGGACGTGGCGTCGGAGATGGAGGCCACCTCCGTGCTGGCATGGGAGCAGGGCAGCGGTGCAGAGGAGCTCCTCTCGTGCCGCCTCCATGGCTGACGGGGGGTGCTCCGTGCGGTGGAGGAGCTCGCGAGGCGCGGGCGGCGGGCGCAGGTGGAGGGGAAAGGCGCCACCGAGGAGGATTGGAGGGGCGCAATGGGAGCGGAGGCGGTGACGAAGGTCGCACCGGTGGGATCGGGCGGAACCGGATCGGAGGAGATGGCGTGGTTTTTTTTAGGTAGTCAGATAGCCGACGGGTCCAATGGATACGAGGTTGCAGTGGAAATAAATCAAGGAAGAGAGAGAAATAAAAAAGAGATAAATGAGAAGGAAAAAAAGAAAATAGAAAAATAGAAAAGGAAATAGAAAAAAGAAATGAGATAAGGGTATTATGGGTATTTCACCCTCTTATCCATGTGACACAGCCAACAGAAGTTGTTATGTCAAACGTTCTTGGAAACTGATTCAGCTTACAAGAAGCTGCCACAACCACAAGCATAGCCGTGCGAAACGGACCCTACGTGCTAATGTGTATGTACACGTGCCAACAACAAAACATCATCATTGTTGTTACAACCTGGTTGCTGCGGATCGACCTTGGATCGTCGTTGTCGTTGCTGGGTTTGCTTTTCCTTCTTTTTCCTATCCAATTTTTCATTGTAAGTAAATATCATTTTTTTAAGTTTTGTGGACAAATTTTTTAAGCAGCATTATTTGAAAACTTATGACCATTGATGTTTTTAACAATATTATTAAAAAAATATGACAAAATGTTATGCATATAAAGATCATTTATATGCAAGTTTTGTGCATTGATTATATTACCAACATTCTCTCAAAATTTATGTGCATAAATTTTTTTTAACAACACAAAAGTTATGTATATAAGTTTTGTATACCATAAAAAATTATACACATAACTTCTGCACCCTCCTGAAATTGTGTTAAAATATTATCTCATAAAAGTTATATCATGTAGTTATGAATCAAAGTTATATGTATAATTTATGATATGCTGGTATGTGTAAGTTGTCTAACAATATTATCGTAAAAGTTATCCACATAAATCGTGTATATATCATCATAGTTATACTATACAATTATCATGTAATATGTTGCTCAAAATAAGCTATGTGTAAAAGATGTATATATAGTAAGCCAGAACAATTTGAAATAAAAGGTCGAAGTTGTTCATTAAAAGTGGTATGTAGAAGTTATACTTATTAGTTGTATATATATATATATATATGTCATAACGTTATTCTAAAAAAGTACCATGTAAGAAGTTTGCTGGTTATAATTTATACACCAAAATTATGTATACAAGTTTTTCGAGGAAAAAAGTTTGTATACAAGTTATGATAATTTAAAAGTAAAAAAAAGTGAAAACCAGAAGAAGAGGGGGCTGATGTGCTGTCGAATCTATTGCTGGAAGTCTCTCCAGCGAGCGCACTGGCGCACTGCACACGTTATTATCAACAAAACAGCCAATTTCATAAATTGGCAAGAACCGGACAAAAAAATACTTCCAGACAGAAATAGTGTGAGCTGTCTGGGATCGGTCGCTAGTGGCCTTCTTAGCGCGCGGATTAGATGTGCTAGGGGATAAGGCATGCAGGACCGCGTGTCCGTGTGTGACTGGATCGATCACACTGTGTAAGGAATCGGATGCCCGTTAACTTAAGAGGGACAGGAGGTGAATTAGGCAATCTAAAACCTTAATCTATGGCTTCACTATTTTTGCACAAAGGTAAACCAAAACATACTATCTAGATGTGCATCTAGTGTTGTTCTAGTGTGAAACTCCCATCCCAAAACAAGGTTTGCAACCTATAGCCAATTCTAGCATGATATCACTCTAGGAAAGTAAATGCGGAAACGTAAAGGGATGAGAGGAAGCAAACTCTTGACACGCGATTTATCTTGTGGTATCAGTAGGCACTAAGTCACCCCTAGTCCACGTTGTTGAAGCACTCACACAAGAGTATTGCTTCTCGATCACCAAGTCTCTCCCAAGAGCACCACTTGACTCGCCACAAAGGCTAGCCACTTAGACACTTGCCAAGCTCCCTTGGTCACCATGATGCCGTCTCCACTAAGGAGCTTCTCCACCAAGGGGGTCTCCACGTCCCCCGCACAAAGTGTCCTCGCCGCTCCACACCAAGCCGGAGGGTCGATGACGATTGCCGGTGAGCCACTTAGGCCCCAAGGCTTCCGGCGAACCTTGTACAACTTGATTCACTCAAGAATCACCTCACAAGGTTGGCACAACCTTGCACTAACTCAGCTCTAAGCTAAGTCTAGCACTAAGCAGATATACAAAGCATATGCAAGTCTAAAGATGAGCAATTAAGAACTTGGATGGATTGGATATGATCTTCGAGGTGTCTTGAACTCTTGTGCACTTCCACACAATCCAGCTTGCTCAAATGGGCGGGTGGAGGAGGTATAAATAGCCCAAGGCATCCAAAGAGCCGTTAGCTAACAGCCACTGAAAAAGTAAGCGTCGGATGAACCGATGCTACCTTTTTCAAGGCGTCGGTTCATCCGATGCCCCTCCCACGTCACTTAGCCGTTGAGATTCTCTGACACAACTGCTCCGACGCATTACACCGACGCACCGTCGGTTCATCCGGTGCTAAAGACCCCGCGGCCAAACCGTCTCTGTTAGCATTCACGCGACGATCGGATGAACCGCTGCTGACCCGTCGGTTCATCCGGTGCTGAAGGCTTCGTCTTGGCGCGTCTCTGTCTTCATTCAAACTAAGCGTCGGATAGACCGACGGTGTCCCCACTCAGACCGTCGGATCATCCGGTGCTACTGTCTTCGCTGCTCTTCCTCTGCAACTCGTCCGACGCATCTACAAAATGGACCATCGGTTCATCCGACGGTGCCTAGGGTTTCACCTAGTGAACCAACTCGTCCGACGATTGCACCGACGCTTGCTATTAGGTATCGTCGGTTCATCCGACGGTGTCCTTTTCGTTCTTTTTCTTCGCGTCTTCAACTTGGATTTCAACTTAACATATTTAACATGCCATTACTTATAGCCTCAAAATATATACTAAGTCCTCAATTTTGCTATAAGTAACCTAACATGTCCATGTTATGTTAACTTGTGGTATGACATGTTAGCTTGGGCATGGTATGTTAACATGTGGTAACATCCATGGGACCTAGGAATGCCTACAAAGACATGCTAGACAATGTGGTTAGTCCCATTACTTGTGTTAGCATGAATCACCAAAATCAACTCGAACAAATGGCAAATGGGGCCATGTTCGCTACACACTCACACGTGCGATGGTAGAATTACCACCCGCCCCGGTTGTGATGGGTATCACCACCATCTCATACTTAGACGTACTGTCGGTTCAAGTTTTGGCAGCCTAATCATGTTGTAAAAGACCCAGCGATAAGAACTCAGGCACCGCCAAATTTTCTTGAACCGGGATGAGAACAAATAATTTCAGTAGTAGAGAGTAAAACTTACTCCCTCCCTCTCAAAAAGTTTGTATTTTAAGATTCCAAATTTGTCTAAAAAGCATGTCCATTTACTTAACTAGTGGAAGGGCACGTGCGGCACGCATGTGATATTAAAAGAAGTACATACAATATGTTTATGTAGATATAATATGTTTGCAATTTTATTCAAATATGAATCGGTGTAGGAACACTAATTTATGATCTATATCAATTGTCACTCAACATAAATGTGGAACTCACTCTATATGCAAAGCACAAAAACATTAATTTGTAGTTCATGGATATTATCATTCTCATGAGTTGGAGCATTTGGATGTCCAGAAATGATTGGATCTTCAAAGGAATTGCACCTAGTATATTTGATGTCACTCACTGGTTTAAGAGAGAATTCACTCTAGTTATTCTTATAGCAAAACCACGATTTTCAAGTTATGATGCAATCATGGCTAGACTCTTTGTAGCAATTGTGCTTAGTTTTTTATTTCCTTTTATGTTTCATGAGACTATTGCTTGATTCTCACTTACTTTAAGAAACATATAAATATAATCAGGAAGGGAATTGGAATTCCCCTCGGGTTCTTTAAAAAACAAGATGGAACACACTATATTTTTTAAAAATAAATATTTTTAAAGATAAAAAATATTTTCTTCTATGTGTCAATCAAAGTCTAGTACTGCCCCCGTTTCAAAATACTTGTTGCTGTTAACTTTTCTTTACAACTTTGACCATTCGTCTTATTCAAAAAATTATTGCAAACATGTAAAATGATAAGTCGAGCTTAAAATATGTACCACTTTAAAACATATAGTAAACAAAATAAACTGTACTTGCACAATTTTTTGAATAAGACGAATGGTCAAAGTTGCAGAAAAAAATCAATGGTGACAAGTATTTTGAAACGGATGGAGTATGTGATAGGATCCATAGTACAGAAGCATCATCACAACATAAGTAGAAAAATATGCCTTGCAACATTCAAAAAAAACAAAAGGAAAACATTATGGTGCCTTAAACTTTAATCAATCCGAAGTAATAAATAGGCATTTAGGAGTTACCCTGAACTTTAACTGCGATTGACTTTTCCTACCATGAAAATAAAATAAATTGATATTTTTAATAATGAGAACCTAATATACATCCATTCAGCCTGCCGCACTTTCTTTTACTATATTATTTACACAAATAATATAGTATAGTGATACTTGTCGCATTGTGCCCATGCCTTCTTTTGTCAACAATAGGTCAATAGTGAGGTGCATCCGAGAGTTGTCTTTGGCAAAAAGCACGTGCCCAGGAAACACCTCCAACGTCATGAAATGCACCGCGAGTCATTTGAACATATTATCGAGAACGACTCGATAATTCAAAGTTCGCATATAGGAGAGAGAAGTTTGTAGTTGAGTATTTTTTTATATGTTCGCAGTTTTGATGGATAACTATCCATTATACATTAGTCATTGGATATGATCTTAGATTACACAAAGTAAATCACCAATTTATACCAGTCAAAAGTTGAACAATTTTATAAAGGGGATGATGAGCGAATGTCTTTATCATTTGGAGCCTTCTCTCTGGGTCATACACAACAGATTTCAACCTATCAGGTTATGCCTTACTTCTAGCAAATATTACCCTCAAGTCACACGTCACAACGTCCAAAGCAGATGTTTTACAATTTTCTATTGCCATACTACAGGATATAAAAACCAAAGATAAAGTCACGAGGTTTGCAAGATAGAACTTCAATTATGTGCCCTATCAATGCATAAACTTCACTTAAGAGTAACAGGATTTGCTAGCCTTTGCAAGGCGCTGGTGGTGCATTACGTCCCTTCTAGAGCTGCTTCTGCTCTTGCCCACCGAAGCCTTCCCCCTTCAGCTTCGTTGCTAGTCTAGCTCCCACAGTAGTTGAGGGGGGGGGGGGGGGGGGGGGGGGGGGGGATAATATAATTAAAGGTATAACCAAATGGTCTTATCTGCCTTTGGAAACTAATCTCAAAGACCTAATGGACAAAAAATAGTATAGGATCAATGTAGTATCTTGAAATTACTCTGACAGACATGATTCATGTGTTCAACTATTGAGGTTAACTATGCGATAAATTTTACCAAAATAATGTCAACAACAAGAGAGCAATGCAGTGAAACAATAACTCAATAACTACAATAACATCTCCCATGGTACAAAAAAGCAATAAACATCATTGGGTTAAGATACGAGCATTTTTCCTTGTTTTTATCCACCAGTTATTAGTGTTCTACTTTGCACAAATAACAAACTATTTTTCACCAATATAGGCAAACACACATAAATATTACTACGGTTAAATAGATTTCAACAAAATTAAAAAGATTTTCACCAAGCGTCTTTACCTCAATAGACTTCAGGAACAAGAATGCAAATTAGATGAGAATAAATTGGATGCATAGTGTTACCATCCCTTAAACACAGCACTAAGAGGATAGTGTGCTCAACACATCACCCTTCCCAGTGATGTGTATACAATACAACTTGAAGCATCCTCACTATAGAAAATTTAGGGAATCGATGCAATAAGGCCAAAAGGTTTGTTTCTGAGACCATGACCACAGGTTTTACTGACAACCAATGAACGAAATTAAAGAGAATGACTGAAGATGCTTTGGCCTCTGAAAATTAATTTATTTTTTGTTGTACTCTAGGAGCATAGAAAGAAATTCATGAAACACGAGAAGAATAGTGTTATTTTCATAAAACTTTGATATAATTCATGTACAAATCAATACGAAACACGAGAAGAATAGTGTTATTTTCATAAAAATTTGACAGAATTCATATAGAAATCAATACTTGCACGACGATCACACTGATTTTATAAGTGAACTCCTTTGCCAAATCCCTCTGCTCCTTTATTTCCTTTTATGCAACCACATCCACAACAAAAGACCATGTTGCTGCCCAGAACATGTCAAACCTCGTTCAGGAACTTCCCTACTGTTGTGCTTCCGTTGCTAGGAAAAATACAGACTCATACATGAATATATAACATCTGATCATCACAAACCCCTTGGCGCCTTGGCGGTCACATGGGTTACAATATACACAAGACAAAGGTAATTGAACTGTAAGACAATTTTCTCAATCATAGTTGTTGTATGAACAAACTATTCTAGCAAACTTGTGGCTGACACACAAAAAGGTCCTACATCTAAAATTTCTTATCTTTTTCAGTTCAAAAAACTGACATCCAAAAGAACATGAATCAGATGACTACATTCAAGGTATCAGATATTGGAATTTCAAGAGCCCTAAACAAATGTCTGTTTATAACAATTAAAGAAGCTTATTTGGAATGTGACATTAAACCTAAGACCACGACTAAGATTAGTACTACTATAACTTTAATGAACCACTGAAGACCCATGCAGGAGACATCTTTTCTTTAAAAAAAACCTTGTAGGAGACAACCACAACAAATTTATTATAGCTATTTGTAAACTCATCATCAAATCCAAAAAATACTTTTGAATAAAAACTGCACATTATTTCCACGTCGTGGAGTTGGAAAATAAAATAGACATCAAGAGGCCGCCCCTACAGTGAAATGGAATAGGCTCAATATGCATAGCTGAATGAAACATCAAAGCATAGTGTATATTTTAAAAATTGGATGTCGTGCTCGAACCATTTTACAAAGAAATTGGTATCCTGTGTCATTTCAGGCATGGTTTTGCAATCAATCATCTTGTACTTGCATATATATAGATTTCAGACGAGCATTGACTGGTCAAGATGCTGCAGCCATTCTTCTTCAACTTCTTGGTCGCTGGCAGACCATTCTGAATGGTCTCCTTCTGGCAAGGGGCAGGCTACCCAGCATTTGCCACCTCCAATTTGTTAATGCATCTACACATCTTGGATCTATGAGGACTTAACAAATAATCAAATAATCAATACCCTCTGAAAAAGGCTATATTGTGAAAGAAGATTAATAAGCATCCAGTCAATTGTAAGGAATCGTATGCTCGTTAGCCTAAGAGGGAGAGGGGGTGAATTAGGCAATCTAAAAACTTAACCTATGGCTTCACTAATTTTACACAAAGATAAACTAGAACATACTATTTAGATGTGCAACTAAGGTTGTTCTAGTGTGAAACTCCCATCCCAAAAGAAGGTTTGCAACCTATAGCCATCCCTAGCATGATACTACTCTAGAAAAGTAAAAGCAAGCAAAGATTGCAAAAGAGTAAATGCGGAAACGTAAAGGGGATAAGAGGAAGAAAACTCTTGACACGCGATTTATCTTGTGGTATCGGTAGGCACTAAGCCACCCCTAATCCATGTTGTTGAAGCACTCACACAAGAGTATTGCTTCCCGGTCACCAAGTTTCTCCCAAGAGCACCACTTGACTTGCCACAAAGGCTAGCCACTTAGGCACTTGCCAAGCTCCCTTGGTCACCTTGATGTCGCCTCCACTAAGGAGCTTCTCCACCAAGGAAGGGGGTCTCCACGTCCCCCGCACAAAGTGTCCTCGCCGCTCCACAGCAAGCCGGAGGGTCGATGACGATTGCCGGTGAGCCACTTAAGCCCCAAGGCTTCCGGCGAACCTTGTACAACTTGATTCACTCAAGAGTCACCTCACAAGGTTGGCACAACCTTGCACTCACTCAGCTCTAAGCTAAGCCTAGCACTAAGCACATACACAAAGCATATGCAAGTCTAAGGATGAGCAATTAAGCACTTGGATGGATTAGATATGATCTTCTAGGTGTCTTGAACTCCTCTGCACTTCCACACAATCCAGCAACCTCAAATGGGTAAGTGGAGTGGGTATAAATAGCCCAAGGCACCCAAAGAGCCGTTGGCTAACGGTCACTGAAAAAGGTAGCGTCGAATGAACTGATGCTATGCATTTCCAGGGTGTCGGTTCATCCGGTGCCCTCCACGTCACTTAGTCGTTGCAGCTCTGCTGACACAACTGTTCCGACGCTATACACCGACGCACCGTCAGTTCATCCGGTGCTGAAGACCCCGCGGCCAAACCGTCTCTGTTAGCTTTCACGTGATCGTCGGATAGACCGACGCTAGTTGAATGGCACGTATTGAAAAGGAGTAAAAAAATGTAGTACATATTTTGCTTTTGATACACGTTACAACGAATGGTACGATCGCCTCACCATAAGCCATCGACTACATTCTACATATATTTTGATCCTTGTGGTATTAGTTAATAATGATCTTCATTTTCCACTCCTACGTGTTCAGTGGCTATAGTCGCCTGCCCAATCCTCTTCCCTACATATTCGGTGGCTATCGTCACTAACTCCAACCCCCCCGCCACCCCCCACCACCACATACAACCCCCCCCCCCTAAATATCATGTTGATCTTACCTGTATCAAAGACAAATGATAAATCTAAACTAAAGATGATTAAACACAAAATAAATTTATATTTACAAATAAGTAAATATGGATATATTCAGTAACAAATTTATGTCTACTCTCAATGTTTGAATAACATTCTTCCACTCGTGTCAATCTCATGTTCGCCCGGTCCCATCCTCTTTCCTGCGTCTTCGGTGGCTATCGCTGCCGAATCCACCCCCTCTATCGGCCAACCCCCACCGCGACCACACATACCCACCTCCTGATGACAAGCTGATCTTACTTGGTATCATAGAAAGGCTCAATTTAAACTAAAGATGGTTAAACCTTCTTCCACTTGTATCAATCTCATGTTCGCTCCCGCCTCACCCTCTTTCCTGTGTCTTCGGCTACCACCAAATCCGCCCCCTCTCCCCTACCAGCAACCTCCCCACCACCACCGCACATACCCACCTCCGGGTGCCATGTTGATCTTACCTGGGTGTCATACAAATGTTGAATTTAACTAAAGATGGTTAAACCTGAAAACGAATTTATATTTATAAATTAAAAAATATAGACATATTCAGTACCAAAATTATGCCTACTCTCAATGTTTAAATAGCATTATTTCACTCTTGTCAATCTCATGGTCGTCCCCACCCCACCCTCTTCCATGCGCCTTCGGCAGCTATCGCCGCTGAATCCGCCCCCTCCCCCTACCCGCCACCCCACCACTCATACCCACCTCCGGATGCCATGCTGATCTTACCTAGTATCATATAAATGCTGAATTTAAACTAAAGATGATTATATCCAAAAACAAATTTATATTTACAAATTAAAAAACAGGGATATATTCAATACCAAAATTATGTCTACTCTCCATGTTTAAATAACATTCTTCCACTCGTATCAACATCAGGTTCCCCACCCTCTTCCCTGCGTCCGTCCCTACCGAATCACCCCCCCCCCCCCTCTCCCACCACCCCCACCACCACACATACCCATCTCTCAATGCCATGTTGATCTTACCTGGTATCATAGAACTGCTAAATTTAAACTAAAAAACGAATTTATATTTATAAATTAAAGAATATGGATATATTTAATGTCAAAATTATGCCTACCGGCCACCCCACCCCACCACCACCCCCACACATACCCAACTCCCGATGCCATGTTGATATAAAAAACCAAATCATTTTGGCAACACATACCCACATCTCATGTTTGGCTAGTGGAGAGACACGTGGGACATCGCACGTGATATAAAAAATCAAATAAATAAAATTATGGTATTCAATAAATAAATTATATTATAGTAACGATGTACAATAAGAGAAGCATATGTGGCAACCACATATTTAAAAAAATCAGTGAAAAAAAGAAATTTAAGGAATCATAAAAATAATAGCAAAATTTAGCCAGATGATAAAGGAATAAACATGGAAGCTTGGAGGTAACAATTTATAATGAGATCGATCTCTTGTCAGTATCTCTCTAGTAAGCTCACTGAGTAAAATGTCTCCCCTGTTAACTGTAAATTTCAAGTTGCTTGCAACTGAATCAATATATGCATCACAAAGGTATAGGGCATCCTATCCTACAGAAAGGAACTTCCAGCTTCAGTAGATATTTCCCTCTTAACCATCTGCAGCAACCCAATCCTCACTGCAGAAGAATCATTCTAGTGCCATCCGGGTGTGCTTGGTACAGGTGTAAGTGTAGCGCCCTCGTCCTTGATGCATCCGCTCCAGCCTCCAGCATCTCCTTGTCGCCATTATTTTTAAGCTTGTACACAACAAAGAGAGAAATAAGGATCTAAGTAGATTCTAATCATTTGTTTTCAAAACAGTTGTTCTTTCTGGCTTTTCACAATGTCCAAATAATGGCTGCCAGACCAACCACATGAAACTCCACCCCAGATGGCATGTAATATGAACCCAAATACAAAACTTTTCGAAGGAACTTGGTCTCCATAAAAGCTCAATAATTTAAACCACATCACACATCACTTAAATGGCACAAAATGAACAAGAACCAAAGACCAATGATAATTATTATATTTAATAATAAATGCAAACAATTGAGAGACCAATAATACCACATTTCTTACCTATGTGTGTCGAGAAGCCAATCAAATATGCATTCCCTCACAAAATAGTTTTGAAGGGAATATCAAACTGAACTTGAGGCAAGATATTAGAGAATGAGATGGGCAATGACAAGACGGTTAGCAATAGTTTAGCATGTTATAATTTAGAGCATCTAATCTACTCAATGTAATAAAATTTTTCAAATATCTCACATTGGGACTGGATTTCGAAAAAGGATGATATTTCCACAGTAACAGAGAATAATTGTGAGTGTTAATACCACAAAACAATTTCTTTGCCTAGGCCTGAGAAATATCCTAATTATATTCTAATAGATTTTGGATGAAAAAACATATGCATTTGCAAGGATACAAAAAAAAATTTTGGGTAAAACAGTCAACCATTGAAATCAATAATGGCAAACAGATATGTAAGTTCATGCTGCAGATCATAGAGCACAATAATGAATGGTATTGTTACCTTCCTAAACCCGCCTAAGTAGAGATATCATCTGCTTTGCATCCATCTGAGTGCAGTTATAGATCATCCTGAAGAAAAATCCTACATTTATATAGAAATAGCTTATTAGCTGAGGCGTAAATATTTATGTATTAGTAATACTTTTCATCCCAAAAATTATACTGTACTTGCTCTAATGAAACACACAGTTGACACAGGGAGGCTGTGGGGTAGAATAGTGGAGAACTGGTTCCATGGTACATGATAGGTCGTGTAGGTTGCCGAACGATGAACAATTTTTAAGAAATAACTAATTGCGTCGTCTCTTCATTTGCATTGCCACTGTGAATATAAAATAGTTTATAAAACACAAGAAGCATATCTGATAGGACACTTTATTTACATCAACAATTTAACATCAACAAAACTCATAAGGAAACAAATTGATTGCTACTGGCTAATGTAAACAAAATTCATCAACGTGGAACAATCTGGAATGATGTTAAATTATATTAAGCATTCCTTACAATGCTACATGCTTCTTGAGCCTTCACCTCAATATCTGTGAGGCTACTCTCAGCAGCAAAGAGGTTCTCATTATCCTTGGATACAAAAACAAATCATGAAAGAAACCAAAAATGAATGGCAGCTACTGCCCACCAGATGAATTTAAAAACCTATATTCCCAGATTGAAGGAGCTCATGGTCATACTTTTTTTTTTCTTGTGGCTTCCTGCACATGCCACCACTGCACCATTGCTGCCTTCTCCCTCCACTGACAATCCACAGTGTGGCCGAATGCGAACGCATGAAGATGGATCTGCACTTCAAGGATGTCCTTCAGATGTTGTATCATAAGTTTGTCTTGTCTAAGAACAATTTGGAAATAATGATAGATTTTTTTAAATCAATCCTGGAGTAGTTTAAAATGGTTATTTATTTATTTCACAATGGAACTTAAAGTTTCCACTTTAAAAACAGGTAAATAGTGGAATTGGCAGCATATGGAATGAATTTACCTAGTGGTGCTTGCTACAGAACTTACATTGGGAGGAGGCATCTGGCACCAGACTGATAACTTACATGTAGGCGATAACCAATCAACTCCAACCATGCTAGACAATGTCATTTCAAAAGAAGTGGTGATTGGTGATGCCACCATTTAATGAAATTAATCCTAATACCATTAAAAAAATAACCTCACAAACACTGAGAAGTTGTACCTTCAGACATTCGAAATTGAAAAAGGTGGACAATTACATGAGGCAGATGCCAAGCAAGTGTGGATTTGTCAAGGAAAATATTTCTAAAGTAAAGAGGTGCACTTACTTGCTCAGCGGAAGAAGAGGTGACCCTAGATTACATATAGATGGAACATTAACAGATAAAATGCTGACCGAGGAGTATCCATCCCTTCAAAAAAAAGATCAACTCTAGTTAAATGGAGAAATACTACTAAGCAAGCATTCATAATTTCAAAATGAAACACAATGTATGAACTAAGCAATCAGCCCAAGTATGTCTAGGATGTCATTAAATATTACAAGGAAGCACTAATCAACTTTATTCTCTCCAATATATATATAAACTAAACATCCTGGTAAAAATTGATTAAATATTAGGACACCCAAGAACCAGAAACTTTTGACCACATCATAAAGTATAATTTAGTCTAATTAACCAAATGGAAGGCTATACAAATTTGGACAAAAAAATGCCCAAGAGCCAGTCAGTGCAGGGGAGAGAGATGAATGGTGACTACTACGACATCGAGGCAGCATCTGAGCATGGCGAGGTCCGCCCCAGCACCAGCCCCACCATCACCCGTCGCTCGCCGATGCCACCGCACCGGCCAACTCGGCAGCCTCGGCCACGGCGGCAGGGACGGGGAGAACTATCAGGGGGCTTGCCGTCGCCGCCCCTTGCAGGATTATGCTCCCATTTAAGTACAAACCAAAGGGGAAAAGAGTAAAAGGAAACTTAACTAATACCGCTGGTCTGCTGCTGCTATGCTACCACAGCATGCACCGTGATTGTTCGTGAGCATGTGTGGTTGGCACCATGTACAGGGTTGGTGCTGTACGAAATCAATGAAATAGAGCAATAGTAATATATAAGTTATTTAATATTAAGAATGCATCATAAATAAAGCTGAGACCATAACATTCATTGTTCATCTCCTTCTAGAAACATAATCCAGGGAGCCTGTGTCAGCGAGTGCAACATTGGTGCTGTACAAAATCAACAAAGCAGATCAAGAGAAATATATAAGTTCTTTGATATTAAGCATCATAAAAAAAGTTGAGACCATAACATTCCTTGTTCTGTATTTGTCCCAGCAATTTTAATCATTGGTAAAGTTTATACAATTTTTAGGTAGCCTAGAACACCAACACCCGGGAAAACTACACATATATTCATCTGCCATTGGAATCAGAAAAAAGGAACTTTTAAAGGCTACTCAAACAAAAGCGAGCCCCATAACCCCACATTTTGAAAGTACATATTTCTAAACAGCTCATTGGTTCCGTCAAAAAAAAACAGCTCGTTGGTTCAACTAATCAAGATTGTGAGCTCATTGGTAGAAAGCAAAAAGGAAAGCAGATAGCAGAGCATGTAAACAAATTGAATTCGTGATAAAAAAATGATTGTGGATCATGAGTAACCTCCCATTAAACTAATCAAACACTTAATTTGCACAAGCCTTAGCCTTGGCACGGCAGGTCCTGCAGCCGGCCATAGTTCCACACATCGCGGCAGTGGCGGTCATGCATTTCATCGAACGGGTTGAGAATGAACAGAAGGTGGAAAGAGAAGTGGCTCATGGTGCTTGGCTGCTAGTTCTTGCAAGGCATAAAGCAAAAGGGAAGGGGTGAGATGTGGTCTACGGCTGCAGTTGCTACTTGAGCTGCCGATTGGAGAGGAGAGGTAAGAGATGAGGTGTGCTGGTGGATTTGCTTACCTGTGGAGAATAAATCAGAGAGGGGATCAAGTGGAGAGAGGAAGAAATTAACCTTGGTCTTGCACTGCGGGCACGCCTGGGTGCCGTTTTGCGCTCGTACTCATTGCAATGGGAGATTGGGAGCAGGGTGCCGTTTTGCGCTCGTACTCATTGCAATGGGAGATTGGGAGCACACCGAGAAGATGCAGACGTCACAGAAGCAAGCAACCAAGCAAGCAAAGCAATTCGATTTTGTAAAAGATTCAAAATGCACCGCGAGGAGCAGCGAGAAATCAAGAGCGGAGGGAAGAAGTACGTACCAGCATGGTGATTCCTCGGAAGAAGTCGAGCGAGACGAGTCGCTGCCGTCGCCGCGCGGCGCACTTTGCGGGCACGCCGCCGCCGCCGGTCTTTGGGATCTGGAAGCCGCCACCGCTGCCGACCTCCAGATCCACCGCCGAGGGCGGCGCGTCGTCGTTAGTCCCCCGGGAAAATTGGCTGTTCAACACTCTTCAACGTTGGCATTTGCCACAAATCACTAAAATTACTTGTCTTTGCCGCAGGACACTATCTGAAATACACTCATTTGTTGTAGGACACTATAACTTATATTTTACTATTTTCAACTCAAAATGTAACATAACACATAAATTTGGACACCTTTGCTCTTACCCCTTCAAACACACCATAACAGCCACTGCACGTCAGGTTCCAGCCACATTTGGCACATTCAAACAGTAGAAAAATAGCATGTCACAAAATAACTTGTTCAAACCTACTACAATAACACACAGTAGTACAACACATAGTCACACTAGATTACATAATTATGACTGACATCAGACTACTCTACTTCATCTTGGACCTGACAACCTTCAGCTTCCTTGATTTCCCCTTCTCGTCAACAGCAACCGGGGATAGATGAGCACATACAACAGGTTCTATGCAGCCATCTAGTTCCAGCATCCTCTTGCGGCTGCAAAAAGGTAGAAAACAGTTCAATTTAATAAACAGCCTGCAACAAATAGGGAAGACAAGTATAGAAGGAAATAGATACCTTCTTGTCACAGGGCTAGGTGTTCCCATGGAAGTGATAGTTCTAGTTGGTGTACATGATTGAAGTTCTTGCAGCTGCCTTGTCATACTACATGGACATACAAGAAAATGGTATGTAGTGCTAACAGGAAGAAAGACAAAGTTTCAAAATGTGCAAATTGTAATTGTACCTTCTTGTCATAGGGCTTGATGTAGTAATAGAAGTGATAGCTCTAGTTGGTGTAGCATTGTTGTTGTTTAAATTTGTAAGTTACCACTAAGATATGAAAGAAATAAAAATGCACAAGGTTGGAGTCAAAGCTTACAATGGGGATGGTGCAACAACTTCCAGCAGCGGAGGTGTAGAAATAGAATTGGTCATATCACTAGAGGGCACAACAGTAACATTTTTCTTGACTCTCTTCCTCTTTGCCTTTGGAGGGGCAGGTGGTGGTGCATCGGATTCATACACATATTCATTGCAAGTTTTCTCCATGTGTCCAAGTTGTTTGCACCTTTTGCATTTTGTGGTTCTTTTTCCAGACCCCCCTTCTGCAGCTGCTTTATACCTTCTCACCCTTGGTCTCCCAGCTGCCCTTTTAAGAATTGGAGGCCACAACTTGAACCCAGGGTTCACTTGAGGCCATTGTGTCTTGTCTGTCAATGACTTGATAGCTTTTCCATATAGTTTCTTGAACTTTGACACGGAGTAGAATTCATGAACATAGTCTTCAATTTTGTGGCCTCGAATTTAAGTGATTATACACAAAGCATGTGTACATGGTAAACCAGTAATCTGCCAGCGCCTACATGTGCATGTCCTCTCATGAAGATCAACAACATGCCTCCAATGAATTAGATCTCCGGTAACACCTTCAACTTCACCCAACATTTCATCATCTTTACCATCATCTTTGCGTGAATACCTCCACACATATTTCACGCCCCCTACTCTTGTCATTGAGGTCCTTCATGATGTTAGGCAATATCTTACCTTCAAGCTTCTTGGCAATTTTACCTCTCAACACTACAAGAAACTATTTAATTTGTGACGTAATCATTCGTCGCGGATTAAATAAAATTCGTCGCAAATCAGCATCCGCGACGATTTACTTTTCCGTGGTGGAATGAGCGTCGTTGATTAAATCTCTCGACGTTCCCTTAATAAACGTCGCGATCCGTGACGTATCCGAATCATCACGAAGCGGCCCCGAGCCCCATGCGGCCCAACCCAAAGCCCGGTTTTAGCGACGAAAATAATCGTCACGAATTGATGCTCGACATGGATCATTATGTGGCCGCCAACATGGATGCCGATGTGGCCGCCTACGTGGATGACACGTGGCGGCCTACGTGGATGACACGTGGAACCTATGTGGATGATGATGTGGCACTTATGTGGACGACGACATGGCACCTATGTGGACGATGACGTTGTCGTATGGACCTCCCTGGGCCACTACCTCGGTGGGTACCAAGACCGACTACTCGGTGGGCCCCCGGGACTACCCGGCTTGTGCTACACGGCACCCGAAGGCGTGGAGCACAAGGACTACACGGGAGTAGTACTCGGTTAGGGAGCCGTACATGTTCCGCACCGTATGGAAGACTCCTAGACGTACTCGACTAGTACTCTCTCCCTACTCCGACTTGTAACCCCGCCTCCCGACTATATAAGGCGAGGCAAGGACCGATCTCTAGCATCCAATCTCATCTCATACAACCCACGGCGCACTATTGCACCATCTTGTAATCGTGCCGAATCAATCCGAGCTACGCGGCATACGAGACGTAGGGTATTACGCACCTCGCGGCCCGAACCTCGTCTAAATTGTGTGCCACGTGTCTCTTCCTTCGAGTTACCGATCTCGGCGAGTCACATTCATCTACTTCGGGTACTCCCCTTAGTAGGTTGCCGGTCTAAAACACCGACACTGGCGCGCCGGATAGGGGGTCTCGCCCGAGATCACATGGCGAACTCGACGGCTTCCGTCCGCTTCAAGCCAACCGTCGCCTTCAACCGCGGCGACACCTTCGTGTTCGGCGCCACGGGTCCGCACCGCCGATGGCGCGGGCTCCTTCCCGCCGCCGCGACCATGCGGCCCAACCCGAAGACGAGGCTTCGTGACGCTTCCCCGAAGTTGTCACGGGTGAACTCGCCGGCAAGTTCGGCGAAATTTCGCTCTTCGACCACCACGGCCGACTTCGAGCTCGAGTCCACTTCCAACACGAACTCGACGTCGCCATGGGCCATCGCATGCGAGCCGGCTTCTCGGCCATCGCGAGCGATCCCCTCACCTCGCAAGTGCTCCGTGCGTGGCCCCCCGCATCCTCGGTAGGGCCCGCACGGGGGGGCTCCCACTTCGCGCCGGGCCGGCAAGGAGCCCGTACCCGAGTACAGCTCGGACTCCGACGCCACCCCCGATCGCGCTCCGGACTCCAGCCCTCTCTCCGAGTTCTACTCGAACCCGGACTACGAGTTCGACTTCGGGTCGGACCCTGAGGAGCCCGAGTCCGAGGACAACTCCACTGAGCTTCCTTTATCAGGGCCAGCCTCTGGGCTGGTTATAACATCCACGCCGGCCGGAAGATACGTCTACTGGCCAGACCGCAAACCCGCCGACCACGATAAAGGGAGACTCACGCTACGTCGCCTACATCGACTCGCTACCGTTCCGGGAGGGAACACCCCTAGCTCGGGCCGACTCAAGCACACCAACCGAGGTGGCACCTTCGAGTCCGGCCTTGGCACCCCCCGATCGCCAAGTCTTCATGGCTGCCGGCGACACCCCAGGGCCTTCAGGCACGGCTCGGGACAAGTACTTGGAGGACATCTCCTCCAACGAGCTCTCTCGCCGATGCTCCACCGAACGAGACTACGGCGAACGGAGACGCTCGACATGAACGCAACCGGAAGCGCAACGAACGTCGTCGGCGCCTCCGTGACAACTTCCCCGTCCGCAACCTTGCGAAGCTCTTGAGGCGGTCGAGAGCGAGACACACACTACCCCCGAGCAAGTGCCTCATGTCGATCACGGCGATCGCACGCCGTGCTCGGGGCATACGTGCCGGAGAGGTCATCGCCAAGCTCGCTGAAGAAGCTTACTTCATGCGGGTCGACAACGAGAGTCAACCTGCCTCCTCCGCCAGACCCCGCGACAACGAAGCTACCAGTCGCAGCGCCAACAACGGTCCTAACTGTACTCGAGCTGACCTCCCGGCCGAGCCAAACCGTCGTCGCTCCAACGCCGGCAGACCTTCACAGCACGACCACGGCAACCGAGAAGTTGTTCCCCACCGCGCTCCGGCCGGTGGCGGCGGCAACGACCCCCGACGGTGGCGGCGGCGACGGCGGCAGCCTCCAACCATGGAGCCAACGAGAGAGCCGGCGGCGGCGGCGGCCGCGGCGGCCGAGGCCACGCGAACGACCACGCCTCCGGTGCCTCACATGGTAGGTACGACGCTCACCGAGAAGATTGAGGAGTTGCGGCGGAAGAAGTCGACCATCGCGGCCGAGGGCGACGGCTTCCCCGCCTTCTCACCTCGACTTCGCAACTTGCTCCTCCCCGACAAATTCAAGCCTTTGGGGATCACCAAGTACGATGCGAAGCAGACCCCATCCGGTGGCTCGGTGCTACGCCCTCTCCATCGAGAACGGCCGGCGGCAACGGCGACACCAAGTGCCTCTACTTCCCCTTCTGCCTGGACCAAGCACCACTCACTTGGCTCGAGTCGCCGGACAAGCACTCAATCGACAAGTGGGACCACCGAAGGAGCGCAGTTCACAAGCAACTTCGCGGGCGCCATGGGCCGATCTGGTACTCGCATGGACTTGGCCATGATCAAGCAGGAACAAGGCGAGACCCTCCGCAAGTACATGCGCCGCTTTTTCGACAAGCGCGCCACCGTCGTCGACGTCACTGACAAGGAGGTCATCGACCTCTTCCAAGACGGCCTCTACCACCGCCGCACCTTCGAAGACTTCGGTCGTCGCCGCCCCAGGTCCATCCCCCACCTCAAGGACATGATCACGTCCTGGGCGGATGAAGAAGACAAGGCCAATGCCAAGTACGACGCCATCCGCGGCAAGACCAAGCGAGAACCGGGCGGCGGCGGCGCGGCAACAACGCAAACCAAGGCGGCCACAACAATAACAACAACAACTACTACTCGGGTCCCAACCGCAAGCGCAAGCCGGACAACACCGTCGCGGCTATCCGCCGCGCCTGCGAAAGGGAACTCGAAGAAGAACTCTGGCGGTTTCAAAGACCTGCTGAAGGAGAAGTGCCCGTGGCATCCAAACGGCAACCACACCACCGAACAGTGCTACCAGCTCAGGCACGCACTCAAGGAGACGCCGGAGCCACCGCACCCTCACGACCAAAAGGGCAAGAAGAAGGACGGCGACAACAACGACTTCCAAGAACCCGAGAAGACCGTCAACGTCCTCTTCGGCGGACTGCCCAGCAGGCGGGGAGCGAAGGCTACCCGTCGTGAAGTGATGTCCATTGAGCCGGTGGTCCCGACCCCTCTCGGGTGGTCGGAGGTACCTATCACCTTCTCCCGAGTGGATCAATGGACCGGCTTCTGCGAACCGGGACGGTTCCCCCTCGTCCCGAAGACAACGGTGGCGAGCTCCAAACTCAACAAGGTGCTCATCGACGGTGGAAGCGGGCTCAACGTCCTCTTCACCAAGACCTTGAAGAAAATGAAGCTCGACATCACTCATATGCTCACCAAGAGCAACGTGCCCTTCTACGGCATCGTCCCTGGCAACGCGGCTATTCCACTGGGCTCAGTGGTCCTGCCAGTTACCTTCGGGGCATCTCGGGACAACTACCGTACCGAGTACATCAAGTTCGAGGTCGCGGATTTCGAGACCTCCTACCACGCCATCCTCGGCAGACCGGCCATCGCCAAGTTCATGGCGGTGCCCCACTACACCTACTTGGTACTCAAGATGCCAAGCCCAGCCGGTGTACTCTCCCTTCAAGGGGACCTGAAGATCTCCCACGACTGCGACACAGAAGCCGTGGAGATCGCCTCTACGAACCAAGTACCCAACGCGATGATGGAGGTCTACGCCGCGTCGAAGAAGCTTGCTACAAGTGAACTCGACATCCCAGAGAAGTCTGACAGCACCAACAAGCCTCAGCCACCTGAGGAGGTACTCGTCAAGACGATCGACCTTGGAACAGGCGATCCCAGCAAGACCACCACCATCGGGGCAGGCCTCGACCCCAAATAGGAAGACGCGCTCATCAGCTTCCTTCGGGCTAACCGCGACATCTTCGCATGGAAGCCGACGGACATGCCGGGAGTGCCCGGGGGAGCCGATTGAGCACCGCCTCAACATCGACCCTAAGGCCACCCCCAAGCGACAACACCTCCGACGCTTTGCCGACGACGGACGGGACGCCATCAAGAAGGAACTCGCCAAACTACTCGCGGTGGCTTCATCGAGAGAAGTCTTCCATCCCGAGTGGCTCGCCAACCCTGTCCTCGTCCGCAAGAAGAACTCGAACGAGTGGAGGATGTGCGTCGACTACACCGACCTCAACAAGCATCGCCCCAAGGACCCTTTCGGGTTGCCGCGGATTGATCAAGTCATCGACTCCACGGCGGGCGCGACCCGCTCTACTTCCTCGGCCGCTACTCCGGATACCACCGATTGCGATCAAGGAAGAAGACCAGGAGAAGACCGCGTTCATCACCCCGTTTGGCGCGTCTCGCTACACGACCATGTCCTTCGGGTTGAAGAACGCCGGTGCTACCTACCAACGAGCTATCCGGGCACCGCTTCAAGAGGCGGCTCAACAAGAACGTCGAGGCCTACGTGGATGACGTGGTCGTCAAGACCGAAACTCCGAGTACCCTCATCGACGACCTTGAAGAGACCTTCGCATCACTACGCGAGTACGGCCGGAAGCTCAACCCGAACAAGTGCGTCTTCGGCATCCCTTCGGGCAAACTACTCGGCTTCATCATCGCCCGGCGCGGCATCGAAGCCAACCCTTAGAAGATCTCCGCCATCACCAAGCATGAAAGCTCCCACGAGCATCAAAGACGTCCGGAACCCGACGGGGTGCATGGCGGCTCCGAACGAATTCATCTCGAGGCTAGGAGAACGGGGCCTCCCTTTCTTCAAACTACTCAAGCATCAAGAGAAGTTCGTGTGGACTCCGAGAGGCGGATCAAGCCCTTACCCGGCTCAAGGACTTCTTATCAAAGCCACCGATCCTCACGGCTCCTCACAAGGGCGAGCGGCCTCGCTCTACCTAGGCGCGACTACTCACGTGGTCGGCACGCCATCGTTGTCGAGCGGCGGGGAAGACGGCCACGCCTACCCGGCCCGGCGCCCGGTCTACTTCGTCGGCGAGGTTCTATCGAGTCCAAGGCCCGCTATCGGCCCGTGCGAAGCTCCCGTACGCACTACTCATCACCTCGCGAAGGCTGCGACACTACTTCCGGTAGTACTCGGTCTCCATCGTCACCGACTACCCGCTCGGTGACATCTGCCGCGGAACCAAGATGCTACCGGAAGAATCTCCAAGTGGGTCGTCGAGCTCGGCGCCCTCACCATCGACTTCAAGCCACGCACGGCCATCAAGTCGCGGGCACTAGCCGACTTCATGGCGAGTGGCGGGAGAACCGACTACCCACTCCCACCGAGCGACCGAGCATTGGGTGATGTACTTCGACGGCTCACTCAACCTCGAGGGCGCGAGGTGCGGGGGGTACTCCGATCTCTCCAACGGGCGAACAACTCAAGTACGTCCTGCGGATCTTCCGGAAGGTCTCAAACAACGAAGCCGAGTACGAAGCCCTCCTACACGGGCTCCGCCTCGCGGCTTCACGCGGGAATCAAGCGGCTACTAGTCTACGGCGACTCCGCGGTGGTCATCAACCAAGTCAACAAGTCCCGGGACCGCAACAAGGAGAACATGGACGCCTACGCTTAGAAGTCCGCAAGCTCGAGAACAAATTCTATGGTCTCGAGTTCCATCACATCGTCCGCGACAACAACGTTGCGGCGGACGTCCTCTCGAAGCTTGGATCCACCCGCGCTCAAGTGCGGGCGGGTGTCTTCGTCCACGAGCTTCACGCGCCATCCATCTCGGAGCCGGCGCCACCGACCCTTTGTCCCGGCCCATCCACCGGGGGGGCGGGGAGGTCATGATGATCGACGTGGACCGGAGGCAACCCTTCATCGACTACCTCGGCGAACGAAGGTCCCCTCCGACAAGAACGCGGCCGAGCAACTCGTCCGCCGCGCCAAGTCTTACGTCCTCATCGAGAGACAAGCTTTACAAGTGGGGCGCATCTTCGGAGTACTCATGAAGTGCGTCCCTCGTGAAGAAGGCAAGGACATCTTGGAGGAGATCCATAAGGGCGTCGCGGCAACCACGCGTCCTCACGCACGTTGGTCGGCATTGAGGACCATGTGTGGTTCGAGGACCGGTGGATGGTCGCTTCCTTGTGTGATGAGTGATTGACAACGTTGTGTGGACTGATTCTTGGCTAAGTATTGCAAGTGCAGGTTGCGGCTTGACTCGTGTTGGTGCAGGTGAAGAACAAGCGCGAAAGGTCGTCGCCGGTGAGGCCTCCAGGTGTGGAGAAGACAAGTAGGCTTCGTTCGAGGGACCCGGTGGCCAGCGGAGTCAAGTGCGGGCCGCATGGTGGCATGAACAGCAAGATGAAGTCGTGGACGGTTTCTTGGTTGAGCCTCAAAACCAAGGTCGAGCCGGGACTACGTGGGAGCCAAGTCATGAGTGGAGATTGGCGGAGGCTACACCGAGTTCGCGGGGTTTCCGGTGGTTCACCAGAAAACCACTGGGTTCCTTGGTTGATCCACAAAGCCAAGACCGGAGAACCGAAGACGGAGGTGCGGCGGCACCGGGCCGGTCCGACCGGTGGGTCCGACCGGTCCGACCGTGTGCGACGACGCGGTCCGAATCTCCGAAGCGGAGGACACGCATCGGGATCGCATGGCTTGCGTCGAGGCTACGCGAGGTGCGGTCGCGGGCATCCGTCCGATGGTGAAGACATCAAGAATTCCAAATCCGCCCTTGAGGGGCTTGTATCCCTAGTTGTTAGAGAAGGGCGTTTTAGACATTCGGTTGCCTCCATATAACCCAAGAGGTGAGAGGATGGCGGTCAACTCTTGGAAGCCTAGCTCATTAGTTTTCCTATTTTCCACCTATTTTCTCTAGGTTTTCCTTAGGACTAGCAAGAGAGCTTCACGGAGAGATCTTGTAGAGAGGGATGGATGATCGGGCGGCTTGCTAGACCTTGTACGAACCTTTGTTTCATGTATAGATGATTCGGCGTGGTTCCTCAAGGTTTGGATGTGTTTTCCCCGGTTGTTCTTGGTGGTGATTTTCGGAGCTCTCTCTTCGTGATTTCTTTGGGGTGTTTTCGGGGCTTTTCTCTTGGGGATTTGATGGGGGAAATTTGTGGGAACCTATCGAGGTTCTTTGGGCTGTGATTCCCCTCCCAAATCCGTGAGTAAAAGTGCTCGATTTTGGGGTTTTCTTGAGTTCTTGGGTTGGAAGTGCTTTCGGCGGGATTTCTTCGATTCCTCCTTTTTGGACGAGATTTGGTGGGATTAAACTTGGCTATGGACTCCTCATGAGGTGTTCCGATATCCCCAAAGTCTTGTTCAAGTCCGTGGAGCGGTTCGGGAGATCGAGATTTGGATTTGGGGGAGTTGACCGCGGGTCTTTGTTCATCCCGAGGCGCCCGAGCTACACCGGTCCGACCGGTGCTCTTGACCGGTCGGCGGGTGCGAGCCCTTGTGGGTTTTTGCTCGGGCGAACGTCTTGGTGAGTTCGTTGTTGTCCCGTGTAGCTGCTGTTTCGAGTTTGGGTCCGTTTGGTGGTCGGTTGGCCTGTTTGGTGCCTTGGGGGCTTTCTGGCTTCCATCGGTCTGACCGGTGCGTCTCACCGGTCTGACCGGTGTAGAGCCACTTAGTGGAAGTTGCTCAGTTTCACCAGCAGGGACCGGTCTGACCGGTGGTGCTCACCGGTCTGACCGGTGTGGGTCTGTAGACTCGAGGTTTGGTTTTTCCGCTGCGTTTCTCGGGTCGGAAGGTGGTGTGTTGGTTCCTAGGTCCAGTGGCACTCCAGTGGCTACGTGGGCTTGGCCAACTTGGGTAGTGAGTCGGAGACGTGTGTTGGAAGCCGTGTTCGTCTTGTTGGAGTTTTCATCTCCTTCGAGAAGAATTTTTATCGGCTCCCATTCACTCCCCCCCTCTCTGGTTCGCCGTATCGGTCCTTCAAGTGGTATCGAGCCGGTTCGGGTCTTTGTTGACTCTAACCGGTCTAAGATCCAAGGATGGCGTACCGAGAACGGGGTTCGGGTCCTCCACACTTCGATGGCAAGAACTACCGGATGTGGAGCAAGCGGATGGGTGCGTTCCTCCGCGGAAAGGGACGGCTGCTTTGGGATGTCATGGTGGACACGGGGCTATGTCCGGCCGATGGATTTCCTTGCTCCGGGGGTCGAGGGACGGATTCGACGCCAACAATAAGGCGGTCGACTACTTGTTTCATGCTTTGTGTCGGCCGAGTTCGATCGGGTGCACACCGAGCACTTGGCTTGTAGGATTTGGGCGGTGTTGAAGGAGGCTCATGTTGGGAACGCCCGGGTTCGAGGCACGGTTGTATGCGACCTACGGAGAGAGTACGAGAACTTCACTCATCTCCCCGGTGAGTCCATCGATGCCTTGTTTCAGAGGTTCACGGTGGTGGTGAACAACATGAGGGCCAATGTGGATGTGCTCCCGTACGATGATCATGATAGAGCGGTCAAGCTCTTACACTCTTTGGATCGTACGATATGGGGGCGGAAAGTTCGAGGCCATAGTCGAGTCGGAGCGGTATGATACTCGACGGTGAACGAGCCGTTCTCGAAGCTCAAGTCGGGCCGAGGTGGATAGGGGCATGATCGCCAAGCTCGAGGGACCGACCGATTCCCATAGTCTTGCCCTCGTTGGTGGTTCCAAAGGAAAGACTAACTCTAACCCATCCACCAGGATGTTCTCGTTTTCCTCTTTGATGTCTATGCCGGATGAGGAGTTTGATGACCTTGGAGAGGACGAGCCGGCGCCGTTGACGAGGCGGTTCGAGAGGCCGCACGAGAACCGCGTGAACATGAGGAGGAACACGAGGACTTGCTTCCGGTGCGGCAAGCCGGGACACTTCGTCGCCGACTGCCCGGAGAAGGCCGAGAACAAGGACAGCTACAAGCACAAGCCGAGGATGAACGATGGCAAGTACCGTTCGAGGCGCGACCACAAGAGCAAGCACAAGAACAAGTACAAGGACGAGCGACGATCGAGGAAGAAGGAGGGCCGAGGCAAGGCCCAAGCGATGGTTGGAGCGAGCGACGTCGACTCCAGTTCCGCGTACTCCACCTCGAGCTCGAGCGGCCGGCCGAAGACGAGGGAGATCGCCGCAAGAACAAGAAGTCGTCCAAGAACCCGAGCGGCCGAGCCGCTCCGCGAGAGATGGCTTCGCACCATGGCGTCGAGTTCGGGCAGCAAGAAGAGCACACATAGCGACTCGGACTGCGAGTCCGACGACGAGGTGCGTGATGAACTTCCCTTCTTGCGCCGGGAGAATGAGAGGCTTGGCTCTTTGCTTGATAACCGTGATGACATGCTTAGAGAGGCCAAGAA
The DNA here is from genome assembly GCA_947561735.1 of Cenchrus americanus. Lineage (NCBI taxonomy): Eukaryota > Viridiplantae > Streptophyta > Magnoliopsida > Poales > Poaceae > Cenchrus > Cenchrus americanus. The sequence goes on from OX387240.1 coordinate 144,917,416, forward strand.
AATGAGGAAAGAGCTTAGGGCTTCACTCGAGGATGCTAGGACTAGAGTGGCCGAGCTAGAGACACGGGTGCTTGATAGCAAGCTTGAGATTGATTCGCTTAAGGCTAGCCCCGTTGTTTCGATGAGAATGAGTGTGCTGATTGCTCCATATTCCTTGCCGATCTTGCTTTGTTTAAGGAGAAGCATGCCTCCAAGTGTGAGGAACTAGATGTGCTTAGGGTTGAAGTGGCCGAGCTTAAGTCTAGACTCGCTTTGCTAGGTGCTTGCACTTCTTGCCCCGTTTTGCATGCTAAGATTGATGAGATGCATGCTTACACTAGTTCTCTCGAGGCTAAATTGAAGGAACCCATGCCTACATCTTGCTCTACCCGTGAAATGCATGCATTGAAAAATTTGGAGCTTGCACATTATGTTGATCGTTTGCGGGGATGAGAATGATGAATTGAGGAAGTTGATGGGTTGGTTGTCCGGTCACGAGCCTCAGTTGAGAATGATGATCGAGGCCTTTAAGAGGCAAGATGGTGAGGGGCTTGGGGCAAACAAGGTTGGTGAGGGAAGTGGAGAGAATATCCCGGAGCCACCAAAAACCCACCACAAGAATGATTTCCCACCAAAACCTAACCATCTAAGGAACCGACTAGACACAACCCCAGCTCCACCCGTGTTTCCTACACCCACAAATGACCTACAAAAGCCTATCAAGTTTGTGAGCACTTCCAGGAAAGTGTTCTTTGGGAAGGAGAGTGAGAAGGCTAGTGGTGAGAAACCGGTGGAGGGCTTGAGTGGAGAGAAACCAAGAGAGCAGCCACATCCCAAGCCTAAGCCTAAGCTTGTGAGGTTCCATTGTGGCTATTGTGGGAGAGATGGCCATAAGGAGGAGTTTTGCTTCAAGAGGAAGCGAGAGGAGAGAATGGAGAAGGAGTGGGCTAACAAGGACAAGTACCACCCTTCCGATGGTGTACTTGAGCCTCGTATGCGGATGCCCGGTGGGCAAGGCGATTGTGAGGACGAGTTCGGGCTTGGGGAGAGAAGAAGGCCGCAAGTGGTGTTGTCGCCCAGTCACACCGGTCGGACCGGTGGGGAGCACCGGCCGACCGGTGCGGTGCCCGGGGACGCATTGTTCGGGTTTCGAGCTCGTACGGAGTCCGAGGGTTGTTTCTAGTGGTCGTGGTTCGGTGGTTGGGCCGGAAAGGGTGCGGGTGGTCGGTTGCTAGGCGTTCCCCTCCTCGTGCTCAATACGGGGATTGGAGGAGTTGTGGTGTGGAGTTGGAGAGGAAGGACGTTCCACGGGCTTTCTTGCGTGGATTTGGTCCTCCTCCATGCAGAGAGGGGTGGTTCCCTCAGGGTGGTTACCGTGGTGGTGTTCGTGGAGGCAGTTTTGGTAGGAGAGATGCTTTGGTTGGTGCTAACCCCACTTTCGAGCAAATGGCTCGGCACTGGTTTTCCTCTTTTGGTACTAACCCCAGTGCTGAGTCGTTTGTTCGCTCACGTGCCTATTTTTGAATTTCAGGTGGGAGACTTGAAGAACATTTGGTTGATTGACTCCGGTTGCTCGAGGCATATGACCGGAGACAGGGGGTGGTTCTCAAGTCTCGTCCCGGTGGTGACGAAGAGGTACATCACCTTTGGGGACAATGGGCGTGGGCGTGTGCTTTCAGAAGGTGAGATAAAAGTGAGTGACAAGATCACTCTGAGGCGTGTTGCTCTTGTTCAATCACTGGGGTACAATTTGCTTTCTGTGTCCCAGTTGTTGGATGAGGGCTTTGAGGTGTTGTTTCGGCCGGGTGGTTCTCAGATTGTGGACTCTCGAGGGGACCTTGTACGTATGGTCGTTCCCGAGGGTCAGGTGTTTCGTGCTGATTTTTCTCAGTCTTCGGGTGTGGAGCGTTGTTTCTTGGCTGGTTCTTCGAGTGAGTTGTGGAAGTGGCATAGGAAGTTGGGTCACTTGAGCTTTGACCTTTTGTCTCGCTTGAGTAAACTCAATTTGGTCCGAGGATTGCCACGTTTGAGGCTTGAGAAAGAGTTGGTTTGCGCTCCGTGTAGGCATGCCAAGATGGTGGCCTCTTCTCACCCGCCTCTCACCGATGTGATGACTGAGCGTCCATGCGAGCTGCTCCATATGGACCTTGTTGGCCCAGCTCGTGTGCGATCCGCGGGGTGGGAAGTGGTATGTCCTTGTTGTGGTGGACGACTATTCTCGGTATGCGTGGGTGTTCTTTCTCGAGGAAAAGGGGGGAGACGTTTGGTTTTGTTTGAGATCTAGTCTTGAGGTTGAGGAACGAGAGGCACGGAGATGCCATACGAGCTATCCGCAAGTGATAATGGCTCGAAATTCAGAAACTCTCATTTTGAAACCTTTTGTCATGACTTGGGTCTTGAGCACCAGTTTTCGAGTCCGTATACGCCTCCCCAGAACGGTGTTGTGGAAAGGAAGAACAGGACCTTGTGCGAGATGGCTCGGATGATGCTTGATGAGCATAGGACTCCGAGGAGGTATTGGGCCGAGGCGGTGAATACCGCATGCTATGTGTCGAACGAGATATACCTCGAGTGCACAAGAAGAAGACATGCTATGAGTTGATGCATGGTCGCACACCCAAGGTGAGTCACTTCCATGTCTTTGGTTGCAAGTGTTTCATTCGAAGAAAGGCGAGGAAGTTGGATAAGTTTGAGGCTAGGTCCGTCGATGGCATTTTCTTTGGTTATGCATCTCATTCTAGAGCATATCGTGTGCTCAATCTTGAAACTAACCAAATCGTGGAGACTTACGAGGTAACCTTCGACGAGACAGAGCCACGTAGTCGGCCTTGTCTTTGAGTGTGCGGTGATGATGAGCTTGGCGAGGAGATCTTTCAAGAGGAGGAGCATGAACATGGTGACGATGAGGATGGTGGTGCGGTGCCCCGGCTGAACATGTACCCACTACTTCGACTACGATGATGGATGGACCCTCTGCTACACCTACGACGACAAATCAAGAACGAGGAGAAGCTGATGTTGAGGGGGAGGTAGCTTCGAGGCGAGAACCTCCCCGGCGAGTTCAAGTGGATCACCCAGCTTCGAGGATCATCGGCGACATGAATGAATGCACTACACGGTCGAGGGTTCGAAACAATTCCCATTTTGCTCATGCTGCATTTGTTGCTTCTTTCGAGCCCAAAGACATTGGACACGCACTATCTGATCACAATTGGGTTAACTCGATGCATGAGGAGTTGGAGAACTTTGAGAGGAATCAGGTGTGGGAGTTGGTTGACCCTTCCCCGGGGTGTAAGCCGATTGGTACAAAGTGGGTGTGGAAAAACAAAGAGGGAGAGAAGGGTGAGGTTGTGAGGAACAAGTCGAGACTTGTTGCCCGGGGTTCGATCGGAAGGAGGGGATCGACTACGAGGAGACTTTTGCTCCCGTAGCCCGTTTGGAGGCGATTAGGATTCTTCTAGCCTTTTCTCGTGGCTAAAGGGTTCAAATTGCACCAAATGGATGTGAAGAGTGCTTTTCCGAATGGTGTGCTGGAGGAAGAAGTGTATGTGAGGCGACCTCCGGGGTTTGAGAGTGAGAAGTACCCCCACCGGGTGTACAAGTTGAGGAAGGCGCTCGTATGGGTTGAAGCGGGGCGCCTAGAGCTTGGTATGGCGAGGTTGAGGGGGTTCTTGTTTGAGAGAGGTTTTGAGATGGGGAAGGTCGATCAGACCTTGTTTTTGCTGAGGCAGGGCAGAGATATCCTGATTGTGCAGGTGTACGTGGATGATATTGTCTTTGGTGGCTCGTCTAACTCTCTTGTTGCAAGGTTTGCAGATGATATGAGCAGGGAGTTTGAGATGAGCATGATGGGTGAGTTGCAGTTCTTCCTCGGGCTACAAATCAAGCAATCAAAGGAAGGAACATTTGTGCACCAGGCTAAGTACACCAAGGACATTGTGAGGAAGTTCAAGATGGAGGACTCCAAGGCTATGACGACGCCGATGAGTACGACTACAGCTCTTGATGCGGACGAGGAAGGTGAACACGTGGATCAGAAGGAGTACCGGAGCATGATCGGGTCACTCCTCTACTTGACGGCGACGAGGCCGGACATATAGTTCTCGGTGTGTCTGTGCGCTCGTTTTCAAGCGTCTCCAAGGACTTCGCATCGGCAAGCAGTGAAGCGAATTTTCAGGTACTTGCGTCACACTCCCGACTTCGGCCTTTGGTACTCCGCGTCCTCTTCTTTGGCGCTTCATGGCTTTTCGGACGCGGATTTTGCCGGTGTCGGTTGGATAGGAAGTCCACTTCCGGGACTTGCCGCTTTTGGGTTCTTCTTTGGTGTCTTGGTCTTCCCGCAAGCGGTCGAGCGTAGCTCAATCCACGACCGAGGCCGAGTATGTTGCCGCCGCTAGTTGTTGCTCTCGGCTCCTTTGGATCACCTACACCATGAGTGACTTTGGTGAGGAGTATACCCATGTCCCACTTCAATGTGATAGCACCGGTGCCATAAGCGTTGCAAAGAACCCGATACTCCATTCCAAAACCAAGCACATAGAAGTGAGGTATCATTTTCTCGAGAGACAACGTCGAGAAAGGAAAGATAGCTTTGATCCATGTACCCACACATGACCAACTAGCCGATATTTTCACCAAACCCCTAGATCAAGCCACTTTCACTCGTTTGCGGGGGGAACTTGGTGTGTGTTTGATTTCTTGAGTTGGGTGTGTGGGAGCTCTCTTTTGCCGGTGGTGTCGAGCCCGTTTTGCCTCCCCTCGAGGAGCCGGTTTGTAGCATATGTATAGCTTTTCATTTATGCATTTCTTGCATTTGGCATGGCATATGTAGCATGATGTATAGGCATCCTTGTCTCTTAGATTGCATGCATTTTGTATCATATGCATTGGATAGGAAAAGCTTCTCTCATATACATTGTTCACCATGGAATGAGATATATGTCTTTGTGAGCTTGTTTGGTATGCTACGGTTAGTTTGGCTTAGCTCTTGATGATCTTGATGAATAATCCATGGTTGATAGCTATGCTTTTGAAAAATGTCACATGTATGCTCTCTCATGTGTAAATGCCTTTACATGCTCTTGACATGTTTGTGTGGCCTTGCTATGCTTAATTTGTGGTTGGATAGCTAGTTTATTGATCATATGGGGCCAAAGGCTCATTTGCCATCATGAATGTTTAGCCCTCTTGATTTATCTTATGGAGGAGCATAAGTTCCTTTTTGTCGCAAAGACATTTCATGTACCATTTACAAATCTGAAAATGAAATGAAAAATGCTTGGAAAATATGCTCCCATGTCATATGTGCTGAATTTAATTTGCTTTGGGTGCTAAACCGTTGCATGATGCCTACCAATGAGAAGTCTCATACATAGAAGTAGGCACATGGCTCGGTGGCTTTGACATGACATGATGTGCTTGTAGGTGTTTGTGATGGTCTTATGATTAGAATGGTCGTCCTAGCATGAAGTTTGTGTGGCTTTGCCATTTTGATATGCTTTGATCATGTTTAGGACTTTGCTCATGAGAGGCAAGTTTTTCGCAAAATTGCCAAAATCCATCTTAGCTTCGTCCAATGGTTGTGAAACTTGGTGATCATGTAGTTGAGATCGATACGAAGCCGTAGAGTATCTAACTTGCTCATTTGGACGTGTGTAGCATCCTATGTTGAATTTTGTATATTTGAGAAGCTCTAGGTTGAAAGTTTTGCATTTTTGGCTTGATTCATGCATTGCCAACAAGGGGGAGAAGTTTGAGCTTGAAATGGCTTACCGGCGCATTTAGAAGGTTTTTAGGTGGTTTCGAGCCATTTCGGGTTTCGTTGTACACCGGTCTGACCGGTGAAGAGCACCGGTCTGACCGGTGTGAGTGCTGGTCCTGTACATATGTTAGGCACCGGTCGACCGGTGGTGATGACCGGTCCGACCGGTGTGAGCCGAAAGTGTCTTTGCGGTACCTCGTCCTGTTTCATGTGGTTTCTTGCATGCATTCGTCCGGGGGGAGTTGGTCCGACCGGTGGTGATGACCGGTCTGACCGGTGTGAGCTGAAAGTGTTGCAGCTGTCCTGTTTCATGTGGTTTCTTGCATACATTCGTCCGGGGGGGAGTTGCATTGGTTCGGGGGGAGCTTGCATGTGTGCGGGGGGGAGCTCTTTGTGAGTTTTCGAGTTTTGTTTCGGTGGTTTGTGCTCTTTGCTTGAGTTTTGCTTTGTCTCGGATGTGTCGAGCCGTTGCCCTTGCCTAAGGGGTCCGAGACTTGTTTCCTTCAAGTGACCTTGCTCTTTGCCTTTGTTTGGCTTTCGATCGCTTGTTTGAGTTTCTTTTTATTCGTTTCTTTTTCTTTTCTTTTCTTTTCTCTCTTGTTACTTTCGTGTGGGTGTTGTCAATGCACTCATCAAGGGGGAGATTGAGGACCATGTGTGGTTCGAGGACCGGTGGATGGTCGCTTCCTTGTGTGATGAGTGATTGACAACGTTGTGTGGACTGATTCTTGGCTAAGTATTGCAGGTGCGGGTTGCGGCTTGACTCATGTTGGTGCGGGTGAAGAACAAGCGCGAAAGGTCGTCGCGGTGAGGCCTCCGGGTGTGGAGAAGACAAGTAGGCTTCGTTCGAGGGACCGGTGGCCGGCGGGGGTCAAGTGCGGGCCGCATGGTGGCATGAACAAGCAAGATGAAGTCGTGGACGGTTTCTTGGTTGAGCCTCAAAACCAAGGTCGAGCCGGGACTACGTGGGAGCCAAGTCATGAGTGGAGATTGGCGGAGGCTACACCGAGTTCGCGGGGGGTTTCGGTGGTTCACCGAGAAAACCACCGGGTTCCTTGGTTGATCCACAAAGCCAAGACCGGAGAACCGAAGACGGAGGTGCAAGGCGGCACGGACCGGTCCGACCGGTGGGTCCGAACGGTCGACGGGGGTGGGGACCGGCTCGACCGGTGAGGAGCACCGGTCCGACCGTGTGCGACGACGCAACCGAATCTTCGAAGCGGAGGACACGCGTCGGGATCGCATGGCTTGCGTCGAGGCTACGCAGGGGTGCGGTCGCCGGCATCCGTCCGATGGTGAAGACATCAAGAATTCCAAATCCGCCCTTAAGGGGCTTGTATCCCTAGTTGTTAGAGAAGGGCGTTTTAGACATTCGGTTGCCTCCATATAACCCAAGAGGTGAGAGGATGGCGGTCAACTCTTGGAAGCCTAGCTCATTAGTTTTCCTATTTTCCACCTATTTTCTCTAGGTTTTCCTTAGGACTAGCAAGAGAGCTTCACGGAGAGATCTTGTAGAGAGGGATGGATGATCGGGCGGCTTGCTAGACCTTGTACGAACCTTTGTTTCATGTATAGATGATTCGGCGTGGTTCCTCAAGGTTTGGATGTGTTTTCCCCGGTTGTTCTTGGTGGTGATTTTCGGAGCTCTCTCTTCGTGATTTCTTTGGGGTGTTTTCGGGGCTTTTCTCTTGGGGATTTGATGGGGGAAATTTGTGGGAACCTTTCGTGGTTCTTTGGGCCGTGATTCCCCTCCCAAATCCGTGAGTAAAAGTGCTCGATTTTGGGGTTTTCTTGAGTTCTTGGGTTGGAAGTGCTTTCGGCGGGATTTCTTCGATTCCTCCTTTTTGGACGAGATTTGGTGGGATTAAACTTCGCTATGGACTCCTCATGAGGTGTTCCTGATATCCCCAAAGTCTTGTTCAAGTCCGTGGAGCGGTTCGGGAGATCGAGATTTGGATTTGGGGGAGTTGACCCGCGGGTGCTGTTCATCCCGAGCTGCCCAGGCTACACCGGTCCCGGCGGGTGCTCTTGACCGGTCGACCGGTGCGAGCCCTTGTGGGTTTTTGCTCGGGTGAACGTCTTGGTGAGTTCGTTGTTGTCCCGTGTAGCTGCTGTTTCGAGTTTGGGTCCGTTTGGTGGTCGGTTGGCTCGTTTGGTGCCTTGGGGGCTTTCGGCTTCCATCGGCCTCCGACCGGTGCGTCTCACCGGTCCGACCGGTGTAGAGCCACTTAGTGGAAGTTGCTCGGTTTCACCGGCGGGGACCGGTCCGGCCGGTGGTGCTCACCGGTCCGACCGGTGTGGGTCGTAGACTCGAGGTTTGGTTTTTCCGCTGCGTTTCTCGGGTCGGAAGGTGGTGTGTTGGTTCCTAGGTCCGGTGGCACTCCGGTGGCTACGTGGGCTTGGCCAACTTGGGTAGTGAGTCGGAGACGTGTGTTGGAAGCCGTATTCGTCTTGTTGGAGTTTTCATCTCCTTCGAGAAGAATTTTTATCGGCTCCCATTCACTCCCCCCCCCTCCGGTTCGCCGTATCGGTCCTTCGGCAAGGCTTTCGACGAGCCTTCTACCGGCCCACGGCTCCGGGCGACGCCGAAGAACTCGTCGAGAAAGTGCCAAGGATGCCGCACTTCGCCAAGCAAAGCAACACGTCCCGGCCTACAAGCTAGTCACCATACCGCCAACCCGGCCCTTCGCTTGCCGGGGGCTCGACATGATTGGGCCACCGCCAAATGCGCCGGGAGGATTCAACGGGGTAGCGGTGGCTATCGACAAGTTCACTAAGTGGATCGAGGTCAAGCCGTCACATGCCCCAAGGCCGACAGAGTACTCGACTTCCGGATGAACTCGTACACCGTTACGGCTACCCCACCGCATCATCACGGACACGGGATCCAACTTCAACAACCACCGCTTACGGGAGTATTGCGAGAACAAGAGGATCGATGTCCGATATGTCTCGCGTTGCCCATCCACGGGCCAACGAACAAGTCGAGCGCGCCAACGGGATGGTGCTCGATGCTCTCAAGAAGCGGCTACACGACGCTGCTAACTCCAAAGGGGGCAAGTGGATCAAGGAACTACCCAACGCACTGCGGGGGCTACGGACCCAACCGTCCAAGCCAACGGGGCAATCCCCTTACTTCCGGTCTACGGCTCCGATGCAATCCTCCCCGCCGACGTCATATGGAACTCGCCGGCGGTGGAGCACTATGACGAAGGCGTCTCGAAGACGACGAGACGAGTTGACATCGACACCCTCGAAGAAGCTCGCCGCGCCGCCCTCGTCCAATCAGCAAGGTACCTGGAGGGTATCCGACGCTACCATGATCGCAACGTCAAGGAACGCTCCTTCAACGTTGGTGATCTCATTCTCCACCGTATCCCGAACACGGAAGGACTACACAAGCTCGGTCCCCCGGGAAGGTCCCTTCACCGTAGCAAAGGTGACCGGGCCGGGCTCCTACCGCCTCCAAACACTTGAAGGCGAAGACATCAACAACTCATGGAACGTCGACCAACTCGTCGATTCTACGTCTAGTCTACACGACTACTGCGGGGTTCAAGTCTACACGACTACATCAACACCCCTTGCCGTAAGCGACCCCCCCCGGGTCCCGGCTCCCGGCCTCCGGACTTCTCCTCTCCAGATCCATCCCGTGCGGCTACCTACGGACCCCGGGATGCCACGAGCGTCAAGGACTCTAGCAGCCGGTCTACTAAGAGACCACACTCCAAGATCTAGCCTCGCACGGCTACCTACGGATCTACGATCCGGCCTACACGGCTACTTACGGATCAAACTACGCGTAAGCGGCTACCCCGCTCCGGCGCTACTCGGTCGTAAGCGGCCCTCCGGTCCAAGCGACTACTCGTCATTACGGCCCCGGCCATCTAGGTGTACTTCTTCGCAATAAAGTTTGATCGTTCATCAACTTCTTACCGTCTACTCCCTACAACGGGACCACTACCGCCGAGTACTACTACTCGCATCCACTCCACGATGGGGGCTCCGCACTGCGAGATCGCGGCTACGAGTACTCATTGCCGGGAATTTTCTTTCATTGATACTTAAGCAATTCATTACAAATTGTTTTCCCGTACAACCATGGCTACTAGCTATCTATTACAGGCTACCGGAGGTTAAGCTTCTCGCCTACTTGCTCCGCGATGGGAGCCATCCGCTCCAGCGGCTCTCGCATACTCGCTCATCGGCATAGTTGGCGGCTACCCCGCCGGCGACTACCTCCACCGGGGCCTTCGGGAAGTACGACTTCATGAAGGCCAAGACTTGTCTTGGGATCGACCTCGCCATGTGCTTCACGTAGGCCGCCACCGCTCGGAGCTTCCTTGAGGCGATCCACCAGCGGGGCAATCTTGGGGCCGCCGGGTGCGGCACCGAGGAGTCTTGCGATCGGCGGCGGCGCTTCTTCGAGCTCCTTCCGCTTGGGCCCGCAGTGCCTCGCGCGTCTTCATTCAACTTCTGCAAGGATTTGTAGCAGTTGACGAGATCGCGGTCAGAAGCAATTCGGAGCTCCATGTGCTTCTCGCACTCGAAGGCGAGTTCTTTGTAGTCGAGCTCGAGTACCTGGCGGGCTTCTTGCTCCCAGTAGAAGAGGTTCTTCATGCTCGTCTCCGAGGACTTCAGCTCCACCCGGCCCTCAAGCTCGCAACACAAAGCAACACAACGGCGGGTCGAGACTTCTCGACCTCCAACAAGTACCCGACAAGTTGAGGGATATACCTTTGTTCTTGTTGCGGAGGCCCTTATTCTTCCGCACCAAGTCGTCGCCCTTCGCCTGTAACTCTTGGACGTCGTTGTGGTACTTGGCGAAGGCGGCATCGAGCTTCGACTGCATGGCAGCCGCGTGCTTCCGCGACTTCACAAGTTGCTCTTCTAGCGCTTCGGCTCGAGCACCACGTCGCCATAGCCCCGCAAAGATGTTCGACTTGTCGCGGGACCGCTCCGCAACGTCCCGCACAAGACAACTCAAGTCACAAGAGTACTCAACAAACGAGAGGATTGACTACTCGAGAGCTACGGCTACTTACCTTCATCCACCGCTCGGCCCGACGGATCGCCTCCGGGTGCTTCGCCACCGTCGCGAGCTCGACAAGATCATCCGCGAGCGGCCTCTATCCCACCGCGACTACTCGCGGTGGCCCTCCGTCATCGGCGCGAGCGGGATGGGCTCGCATCCCGGATCTCCGGGGAGCGGATAGCCACCTCCGCAGCAACCTCTCGGCGACGTGGTGACGCCCTCTCCCCCGCCGTCCCGCGGCCTCCTCGACGACCTCCCTCCACGGGCTCGGGGGCTCCTCCCGCGGCCTCCGGGCCCCCGGTGTCGACTTCGCATCGGCACCCCCGCGAGGGATGTCACCGCCTTCGCCCGCCGCCCGCCAAAAGAAGATGAGTGCATCAAAGCAATTACGACTACTCCCCAAGGGGCTCTATAGCTTCAAGAAGAGTACTCACCTTCGACAACGCCGGCCTCCGCAACGTCGCCTCGGCCCCGGCGGCTCGGGCACCGCTTGGGGCGCGGGAGTGGACTCCTCTCGCGGTGGTGCGACTTCTTCCGCCACCGCCGATGAGTGCTCATCCCCCTCCCGGGACGTATCCGTGGATTTCCCCGCAAGCACACACAATTGGTCGTCGGTCAACCTCGACTACTACAACAAGTACTACTCGCGAAGATAGAGTACTCACAAGTTCGACCGGGACTATTGTCACGGCCGAGCACCGAGGATGCCGGCGATGTCGACCGATCCACCCTCGGCGGGCGCCTCCTCCTCGCGCCCTCGCGGCTACCGCCTCCTCTCCGTGACGGCGGCCGGCGCAACGCTCTCTTGCGCTCCCCGAAGCCACCACCTCTTCAACGGCGGCGGCTACGAGCTCCGTGCTCCCCTGTGGAGCAGGGGGCCGGCGCTCCACCGCGCCAAGAGCTCCTCGACGGGGGGGGCCGGACTACGACTTCCACCGGCTCCCCCACCGTGTCCCACACGCCTTCGTCACCCTCTTCGATGGGCTCCGGCGGCGGCACCTCCCCGCATACAAGGCGGACTACTCATCAAGCAACCGTACCCGTACGGTGGGTACTTGACTACTCGGGTCAAGGCATCTTACCTCTTGAGGCGTGGTCTCCGAGACCTTGAGCTTCTTCGCCACCCGCTTCCTGGCGGGGTTGCGCGGCCTCCGTGGCGGCGCGGCCGAGCTAGCCTCCGGTGCTAGTCGAGGGGTCTTGTACCAGAGGAACATGAGGCAAGCCCGGCGGCTAAACCTCGACCGCAGCTGGAAGCGGTCCTGCAACGTCTCGTCGTAGTCATCGTCGTCGTCGGTATCCTCCACGACGACGGTGTCATCGCCTTCACCGACTTCTCGCCGCTCCTTCGCCTTCCCTTCCTTCGGGATCTCGATCCCACTTGGGGGCGGCTGCGGCTCGGAGATGAATTCCTTCAAGTCATCCTGCAAGACACGAAGACGTCAACAAGTCTACACCAAGCAACGACTACTCGACTAGGGGAGTACGACTACTCACCTCCTTGGCGCGGGCGCGCGGTGGAGTACTCTTGGACGAGGCACGCCGTGTACCGGCGGCATATCTTTGAAGATCCGCGACAACCTCTCGATGATGTCGCTCGCCGTCCCCGCTCGCCTCCGGGCATCCGCGACGTGTCGTCGTCGCCGGTGTACTCGAAGCCTAAGGTGTCTCGAGCCATCAACGGCTGCACCCTCCGCTTCATGAAACTGAAGGCCACGTGCTCGGCCCTCGCTCCGCCTCCCTCAGCACCTTGATGCGTGCCAGCAACTCGGGAAGCTGGATTCCCTCTTGCATGGTGGGCTCCGAGTTCCACCACTCGCGGTGCCTGGGCTGCCTCCCGCTCGGCTTCGGCAGGCCAGGGTGGTGGTTCGTGATGTAGAACCACCGCGTCTTCCAATCGGTGTTGGAATCAATAAGCTTGTACGCCGATATTGCTCCACCGGCGTCTTCTCTCAACCGGATGCCGCTCCTCCGACTACCCTTGGGTTGGTGGCACTTGGCCGCGGCTTGACGCGGAAGAACTTCTCGGAATAGTATCCAATGTGGCTTGATCCCAAGGAAGGCTTCGCGTAAATGCACGAAAACCTGCGGTGTGGAAGACGCCGTTGGGATTCGCATTTAGGTACTCGATCCCGTAGTACCCGAGCGGCCCCTTGAAGAAATCGCCGGGCCGGGAGCGCAAGCCCGCGCTCCACGAACCGCGCGAACATGGGGATCTCGTCTTCGGCCTTCTCCATTGGATACGGATCTCCAGCAGCAGCCCTCCACATGTCGACCTCCTTCTCCCGGATGAACCCGCTGTTCAGGAGGGCCAGCAGATCCTCCGTCTTCACCTTAGATTTCTTCCACTCGCGGCACGGATCGGCCCGCGGTGGAGACATGGGCGGCGCCGCTCCGGTGGCAGCCGCGGCGGCTTCTTCGCGGACCCTCTTCTTCCCAGCGGCCTTCGACGTCTTGGATGGTGACGGCTTCATCCTCCAAGTGCGGGCGTCTTCACGCGCATCCGCTCGGGGCTACCCTAAAAGCTTTGGGTGGCGGCGCACTTGAATCTACTAACGGCGACGACAAGCGCCGGGAGTGGATCTACTTCGATGGAATCAAAATGACTGCAGCTCGGAAGGGTGAAAAACCCTAAGGGCTTTGGCTTCTATTTATAAGTCAAACCGGCTCCGCAACGGGCGGCCGGATAAGTCCACGCGCGGCCGACTCGGCCGCCGTGTGTGACCCTTCGTATTCTACTAGTCGATGCGCCTCACCTCGGGGGCTCGGCTACTTCTACTCGACTACCCGGGGAAGCGGCTAGTCTCAAGAGCATCTCGGGACACATTCTTCGAGATGACCCTTCAATTCGAGAGGAAGTACTCGACTCAAGGCTCGAGGGCTCCGTGCCACGTGTCCTTCGGTTTTTTCTCTCCGCATTTTTCGGGATTTTCTTACCAAGATTTCGGATGGACCCTCGGCCGAGCTCGCGGCTCAACCTAAGGCTCGGGGGCTACTCCATATGGAGTGTGATTTTGCAATCGCACCTCCATATCGCGCTCCGGCTTCAAGACAAGACAGCGCTTTTTGAAGACCTTCGAAGGCGTGCTCGAGGACGCTTGGAACTCGCTCGAGAAGACTTCAAGATTGCTCAAATATCGGAGTACATTCCGGCCTCGGGATGCTTCGACTACTCTTGAGGACTTTGACTTGTAGCACTCCGGGACGCTTGAGGACTACTTGTTACGGCCGTCAAGACTACTTGAAGCTATCCTTCTCGACTACAAAGTACTCGGGGGCTTGTCGTATGGACCTCCCGGGCCCACTACCTCGGTGGGTACCAGACCGACTACTCGGTGGGCCCCCGGGACTACCCGCTTGCGCCACACGCACCCGAAGGCGTGGAGCACAAGGACTACACAGAGTAGTACTCGGTTAGGGAGCCGTACATGTTCCGCACCGTATGGAGGACTCCTAGACGTACTCGACTAGTACTCTCTCCCTACTCCGACTTGTAACCCCGCCTCCCGACTATATAAGGCGAGGCGGGGACCGATCTCTAGCATCCAATCTCATCTCATACAACCCACGCGCACTATTGCACCATCTTGTAATCGTGCCCAATCAATCCGGAGCTACGCAACATACGTAACGTAGGGTATTACGCACCTCGCGGCCCGAACTCGTCTAAATTATGTGCCACGTGTCTCTTCCTTCGAGTTACCGATCTCGGCAAGTCACATTCATCTACTTCGGGTACTCCCCTTAGTAGGTTGCCGGTCTAAAACACCGACGTACGTGGCACCTATGTGGACAATGACATGGCACCTACATGGATGATGACGTGTCACATACGTGGATGATGACGTCACCATAATTGCAGCCCAGCCGGCCCATAAAAAATCAGACACACAATTTTTCCAAACCATTTCAAATTACAATTCCAGGACATGAAGCCCAATTCCAATGTAACAATTCCATACATCTGCATAATTTTGTACCCACAACAAAATGAAGAGAACATAAAGGCATCACACAAATACAATCATGTCCAAGTTTTCATCCAACATTACATCCAACATTACAGTTAAAACTATAGAAAATAGATCATTAGGTCTTAGCACACAAGGACTTCGCACCGCCCCTCTTTGTTTTGTTCTTATTCTCCCAGCTTTTCCCGAAATTAAGAGGCCAAATGTATCATCGTTGTTTATGGCACGAGCTTGAATATTACAAAAAAACCTCTCAATAATCAACAAAAAAGCTCATGCATTCAAAGCTATATATAGTTAAATAATCATTCCAAAGATTAAGCACATTGTCTCAAATCAACAAGATAGAATCGAACAATTGAGAAACATAGAACTCCGTAAACACTAATCAGGCAACCGGGTTTGTATACAAGTAAATGTAGGTAAAGATCAGGAATAGGATATCTGAACTTTAGGACATAAGCACATACCGTTGAAGGTAAGGAATCACTCACTTGATCAGATCCAGGATTCAGAGTTGCAATTCTAGGATTCGGCCTCCGCCGCACCAGGGGCACCTTCACAACAAAAAAACTCAAAAAGATAAGAGACACAAATCAGTCGGTCCAAGCCGACCACAACACCGTATAATTTACAAATCGACCGTATGTACAAAGAATACTAAACACATATGTTGATTCATAAAACTATAAAAGAAGTTGCCAATTTTACTTCCTAATGGACCAATCAGATCGTGTGTACAAAGAGACAAGCAGAGGATTTTATATTGTTTCAAATTAGCATTGTTCAAAGGATGATAGGTGCTACTAAGTCAACAATTCAAGGAATTTGAAATTTATCCAACATTGTCATCATTTTGCGCTTCCATGAACATTGTCATCATTTATCCAACTAGACACGAGGCACGAAGATAGTATACGCAGTTGTATCTACCGAGCAATGAGCATAACATATTATTCTACTATAGAGCAATATAATGCATCCATGACAATGACCACTAAATGTAAAAGAGAATACAATCATCATGATTATCAAGCATGGTAGCCGAATAGAACATCTATGTACAACAAATATTGTACAAAGGCTTTAATTGACAAAGGATTATCGAAAACACACGACATCACCACCAATTTCCGTAAATGAAATTGAGTAGTGCAATGGCTTTCTAATTGACTAGATAACAAGAGTTAATAGTGAGAGCACACATATTCTACATCAAGACCTCGGGACATATGGAAATAGTGCTATATGATACATAATATTGAGAGCACACATGTTCTACATGGTACCCAAGTGATCCGTGATCAAGGAAAAAATACGATAGTTTAGACCAACAAGCATCGGCCCGGGTGTTACATCCGGGAACTGATCGTATCAGCTCGAAAAGTAAACAAGGTATACAAAGTGATGCTATCTCGGATTCACTTTAATATTACAACTAATTTGCACTTATCTCGAAGGTAAGTTGCCAAATAGATAAATTCGCAGCACATGCAATCGGTTTATTCTTTGTACGTCACAAGTCTATACATGACTACTAGTAATACGGTAAAAGATGAAATGAAAGAGAGGATTCCCCGCTTACTTAGATAGACTTGATTACAATCCAGCTACTATTAAGAAATAGGCTGCAGAATAAGTCTTAACGATGCAAACATGTGCTTAAATCATTTAAATTCTTAAACTATATATGCACTACGTTGTTACCGATCTACTCAAAGTAATGTACTTCACCCCCAACCGACGGAGAATTATCCAATTTTGTAATAATAATGTATCACGACCTAATTCAGAGAGGCCAAGCACCACGGCAACAACTAAAGCATTACATTTCTAGGATTCATCGTAATGTTGACAAAGGCATGAGGCAAGAAAATGACTTAAGAAAATTCATTAACATTCGAGCTTGCATTTTATTGGGCCACAACCTTTACAATGATTCTCGTCCTTAGGCCAAAGATTCAAATAACGAACGAAAACACTTACTCTTCCGCACTTAAGAGCGAACATCTAGGAGGAGATTGTTGTCCAAAGATTTGCATCTTGGCCTCGAAATGACTACTTTAGTCAACATGTCATGTTGAACTATGGAACTACAAAAAAACATCACGTACGTCGGCGGGTAAAGTCCGACTAAAGTGTGAATGATGATGACAGGGAGAGAACGGTAAGCATGTAAAAGCGACACCTACTATGTTTGAACTCGTTCTCCTTTTTTTGAAATATTTTTTTTTGCAGAAACGTTTGAACTCTTCTTTCCATTTCGGCAAACAAATACTAGTAGTAGGTAGCATGTGAACTGAAAATTGGTCATTAATTTTCCTACTACTACTATAAGCGGGGAGAAAATAAAACTCGTCAACTACTCACTCATCCCGCCGTTAATCGCTTGGTGTAGTGTATACTAAGTACTACAAAGCATTCTAGTAAGGGAGAAATCGGCAAATGACTTAGTATGATGTGCTCGAGCAGAGCATTTGGACCAAATCCCCCCCAAAATTACCGCCCCACGGTGACATGCATCCATCCATGACGGAAACCGAGATTGCGCAAGGGGAATTGCGGTCCGACCGAAGCGAGAAACAAGGAGGGCACGCGCGTGCGTGTGAGAGGGGGAAAGGAGAAACGAGAGAATGGGAACGGAGGAGAGAGACGGCAGCCGAGCATGAGCACGAGGCGACTCAAAGCAAAGTCCCCGAAGAAGACGAGCACGAGGGGGGAGGGGATAGGTGAGCACGACTCATCTTGTCTTCCCCTTCGCCTTCCTTCTTCTCGCATCACCAAAGCCAAACGAGGCAACAAAAAAAGAAGCAACCACCATTAGCCACAATGCGCACAAAGGCGACAGATCGAGCGGCGCTCCGCCCCAACCTCCATCATAGATCCGACCCGGCCCCGCATATGGGCCAACCGCTCACCTTCTCATCGCCGGCGGGGGCAACCACCGCCGCGGCGTCACCGGGCCGGCGGGCGCGCGTCCGGCCTCCATGGGCTCCCGGCCGGCGGCGCCTCCATGGGGTCGGGGGGAGCGGGTAGGCGTCCGAGGCCGGTGGAGGGCGGCGGTGCAGCTTGCTTGCGGGCGCGGGCCGCGGCGGGATGGTTTGCTTGGGTTGGGGAATGGGAGAGGAGGGTGGTGTGGAGCAAGAACCCAACCGGCGGTGCTTTTGACCGGTCGGCCCTCGCACCGCGAGGACTGCCGCTACTTGCCTTTGCTTTGCTTTGCCTTTGCGAGCGCTGCGATGGATCTGAGGAGAGGGGAGGTGGTCGCGGTGCCACTCCTCGATGCGGCGCAGATCGATGCGCAGAGGAGGGGAGGAGCTAGGGAGGCAGCGGATCAGGGAGGGAGGAAGGTGGGGAGAGGCGGGGAGGAGGAAGGGAGGTGCCGGAGAGGGAGAGAGCGAGGCGACGAGGGAGGGAGGCGGCGAGGGCGGGGAGGCGGCGGAGGAGGAAGGGAGAGGAAGGCCGCGCCCGGTGGAGAAGTGGAGGAGGAAGGGGATTAGGGTTAGTGGAGTCAATATATATAAACATCACGATGAATGTCGACCGTCCGATCGCGAGATCGACGGCTCCGCCGACCGAGGTGTTGGTGGGCGACGTGAAAGTGGGCCACTTTAAGGTGGGCTCGTGTGGCTTAACGTTTTCCTTTTCCTTTTTCTTTTATTGCACCATTGTGAAGTAACACATACAAATACCGATCTTATATAAACTAATATATTTTGTATATCTAATAGATTATATAAAAGTTGTCCGATAAAAATTTCAATATAATTCTAACTATTTTACCTTTTTACTAATTTAAATGAATTTACGTGAATTTATCGAAAATAATGGTCAAAAATGGTCCACAGATGAATTTGAAGTATATTTATCTCAAAAATGGTCAAAATTTTTTAAAAATTGGCATGAAAACATATTTTAGTCTCACAAGTATATGATAAAAAATCTAAATGATTTTTACAAAGTGGCACAATACATTGTCCACAAATGGACACAAGTTTCACAGTTTCCCACAATTGAAAACAAACTTTGAGATTTGAACAAATAATAACGTGACCAAACTTGTATGCACCTCAATTTTTGAAACCATCTCATGTTGACTATAACATTAGAGAATACTAAGTTATATTAGCAATTATTATAAAAAATATGTTTTTTATATTCTCTTTTTAGTTGGAAAATATGTGTTGTATGAAAAGCAATTAAGAAATATTAATTAAGATACGGACAAATGGCACCGAGTAAAACATCTCGATTTTAGAAAAAATTATGAAAAAGAATCAACCAATTTGGGGTTCGTATGAGGAAGAAAAATAGTTTACAAGTTTTATCCGAAGATTAAAAACAGAAATTGTACTTGCTATGAACCGAGATGAACAAGTGTGCTTTCTCTTTTTAATCTTTGACTAAAACTTGTAACTAGTTTTTCTCGCCTCATACTAACTCCAAATTGGATGATTCTTTTTTTCTAAAATTTTCTAAAATCATGCTCTACCAAGATTTACAACTTTAACAAATGAAAGAAAATGATTTCGACAACAGTTTATTAGGGATAATTCAAACTTACATCTCGAATTTACACTATCATAATTCAAATAATATCATAAAATGCTCTTATGGTTCTACGAATTGACGTGGTAACATAATTTGGGTCCATTATAACCACATCTAGGAGATTGACGAAAGCTTCAATTCACTTTAGGGAAACTCGAATTTGAACTAGTCACCTTGTTATGAAATAATGATAATAATACTTCAATTTGCTCAAAACGTTCTACAAATTGACATGGAGCCATATTTTAAGTATATAATGCTGCTATAAAAAATTTAGATGGTTTTAATAAAGTGAGATTATAGATGTTCACAAATAGTAACATCTCTCACATAGTTTCTTATACCTATACACGAACCTTTGAAGTTTGAACACCTCGTAATATTGTCAAAGTCGTATGCAGCTCAAATTTTGTCCCAGTCTTATTTTAGACTTAGTATGATAAAATATGAAGTTTCAAGAAAGTAGGATCATTCATTGTTCACAAAAGGATACAACCCTTCTATAGTTTCCTAAAACTCAAAGTCAAACTTTGATATTTCTGTACCTCATTATAAGTTTGAACTTGTATGCACTTCAAACTTGGAGACAAACTTATGTTGAGCATAATATGATCAAATATGAAGTTGCATTATCAATTCTCTTGCAAAAACATGGTTTTTCTATATATATAGATGAAAACAAGTCATACTAAAAAGTTCAACAAATTTCAATTAACATAGAAACAAACATCATTAAATGAAAGTTTGTGATTTTAGAAAAAATTGGTATAAAGAAACATAAGATTTGGAGTTCATATGAAAGAGAAAAACCAAACACAACTTTTAATTCAGTATTAAAAAGAAAAAGATGAAGCCTATAGGTGTTCTTCAATTTGTACATTTCGGATATAAAATGCAACCCTAACCAACATGTTTTAAAAGTATATATACCTAAACTTCTGCAAACAAACACAACTCAATTTGTAGCTCAATGGTAACACATCTTCCTCCTATCCCGCTTGTCGTGGGTTCGAGTCCCCCTTCCGCCTTGTTTTTTTAGCACCAAATTATATTATTCCGGATCACCGTGGGCCGTGCCGTTTGACTCCGCAGGCCGGGCCACCGATTATATTCTCGGAGGCCCGACGGGCCATGTGGGCCGTTTGATACCGGCAGCCCGTGGGTCGGCGTTAGGGGTTTGACTAAGGAAACTGGGCCGCGTGGCCACTTGGGCCATTTGACTAGGGAGGTAGGTGGGCCGTGCGTCGAGCCGGGCGCCCGCCGTGGCGTCCGGCCGGGAGGAGGTGGCGCCGAGGTGGCGTCCAATGGTGCAAGCGGAATCATATTCAAAAGAGTTGAAAATCATAGCTATGCATTAAGAAAACTTGTAGCTCAATGGTTTATACCTTTGCTAGGTGATCAAGAGGTTGTGAGTTCAAGTCTTTAGAGCCTCCCTATTTTTCTATTTTTAAATTTAATTTATCAATTTTCCCTATCCATAAAATGACCGACCACCCCTATTTTTCTATTTTAAAATTTAATTTATCAATTTTCCCTATACATAATATGATGGACCACCCCTATTTTTCTATTTTTTAATTTAATTTATCAATTTTTCTATCCATAATATGACTATTTTTTAATTACCGATCACGACGAATCGCTCAAACGTCACGGTGTTGTGGGCCGGATTGCAACGCGATGTTTTGGGCTTTAATATCCATCAATGCACATCCGTGACGAAAAATAGAAATACGTCGTAGAATCGCGACGAATTTAACAAATCGTCACAGTGTTTTGGGCTTCAATGCACATCCGTGATGAAAAATAGAAATACGTCGTAGAATCGCGACGAATTTAACAAATCGTCACAGTGTTTTGGGCTTCAATGCACATCCGTGACGAAAAACAGGAATACGTCATAGAATCGCGACGAATTTAACAAATCGTCACAGTGTTCTGGGCTGCAATGCACATTCGTGATGTTTTCTGAAAACGTCGCGGAGAATGCGTCACAGATTAAATAGTTTCTTGTAGTGCAAGAACATTTTCTCCATACATAGTTGTCTTATCCTATCCATGAGGTCTACTACAGGGCGTGGATTTTTCATGTCTAATCCGGCTATTGAAAGTTTCGACTATGTTATATGTGACATAATCACATTTGCTTGCTTCAGAGAACAAGTGCCTTGCCCAAAGGTGCTTATGGGTATTATGTATCCACTTCATGGCTTCAGGGCATGCTTCATACATCAGATTGTAGTGCTCTTCGAACCTTTGTCTTTGAAAAGCTCTACATGCTGGCCGTAAGTGCTTCTCAAAGACCTCGCCTCGAAATCGCTTTTGAAAGTTTGCAACTAAATGTCTCATACACTTGTTGACGCAAAACGTGCACCCGCGCCAAACACACATCAAGCCGAACAAAGGCGGCTTCACACGCGCAAAGAGTAACAAGACGTGCCGGCCAATTTTTCCCGAAAATTAACAAAAGACAAAGCAGTTAGATACCAAAGCTTGGAACTTGCCGGTGGTACCGACATGTTCCATATTTACGGCTAAGAAGCCAGATGGGATGACACATAGCTATAGAAAGCTATTTGCCAATGAACTACAACCATTCGGGAACTCGCAAAGGGGAAAAAGTAATATTGCCGAATGGATGACGTAAGCATGACAGCGATCGGTCTTTGTTTGAACAAGGATGCACATGCCCGAGGCCATGACCGATCCCCATGAAGACTAGCATTAAATAAATGAATAAAGTAAAACACGTACATGATCATGTAATGAACAAGCATGCATAGATCCAAAGCACTAGTCTACCGCATGTCTAGTTACTTTAAAACCCGTCGGGTACGACATCAAAGCAAATCTATCCACCGCATGATACAACTTACATGAAAATCGTACCACTTTCCACAAACGAGATCTATCCACCGCATGATACAATCTAAATATGGAAAGCTAAAAGCATACATCATTTAAAGCATGAATAACGCACGTGTTCTACTCGTGAATAAACATAACCGATTACGGCCGAATGTACCGATTCGGGGTCCATGAAGAAGGAACAAACATTACCAAGTAAATAAATCTATCGGATTGATTAGGAAATCTAATCCACCGGATGACTAGCTCCAAAGCAATCCAAAAACCTGCATCTACCGCATGATACTCGGTTCTTTCAAGATTTATGCAAACATTAGCAAGCTTGAACCCGCAACACGTAACAACCCGCATCGATTCGGCTTCGGCTATCGGAAAGCACAAGATCCACGTGTTAAAACATGAAATCTACTCGAACAAGGATCATAGAAGAGGTAAAGCCGATCCAAACCCATCTAGATTGGGCAAAAGTGTGTTACATGAATTTAAACATAAAGTAAAACTCAAAATAACACGGGGTAACTTAATGAATCTATTAGATGTTGCCAAAATCTAATAGAGCCGATAACTAGCTTCAAGCTAGATCTTAGCCTACCGCATGGCTCATGACCTAACAAGAAACCCTCTTGAACCAAGCTTGAATCTACCGCGTGACACGAAGCATGGTAACAAGACTACTTGCATCAGATCTAAATCCACCGCATGATACTAGACATGATACAAGGTTGCTGGTACTCACGGAGGTCGACGGATCGATGAACCCTCTCGAAGAACTCGACGACACGACAAAGGACTCTAGGGTTTGGCGTAAGGCCGGTGTATATTGAAGAATGATTGTTTGTTACATACATTCGGGGGTCATATTTATACCCCCGTCAAGTACAACTTCAAATGGATTCGTTGCCTAACTTATCTCTAAGCTTGATCGTCTATCCATCCATTCGCTCTCCCCGATTGAGCCACGTCACCGTCCAATCCCGCAAAATCGCCTCTCGTTCCTTTGCCGAACCGGAGCGGATAGCCGACCGCGAGATCTCTTTGTCGAATATCTCTCGAAAATATCCTTCCTTCCACCGACGGACTCTTTATCGAACCGGACCCACAAGTCGATTCCTTACCAAATTTTGGTGTTAACAACACTCTCTGTGCTCAACTCCATTTTTGAAGACTTGAGTAACTCGCAGAATCAATACCTTTCCTCGCATCGCTTGAGATCACTAGGCCCGTAGTGATCCGATAGCTTGATGAAGTCTCGCTGAAAACCCATTTCCAATTTGCGGTTGTTTCGATTCAAACACAAGATAACACACCGGAAACATCCAATTGTGACCATCAATAGTAGTGGCGGATGCAAGTTGACCCTTCCATTTCCAAGTCAAATGCGTGGAGTCCACACCAAGGAAAGGTCTACAACCATTTAAAAAACCATCCACACAAGCTTTCGGGGCGATAAACATTCTTGTAAATCCGAATTTCTTCCCAACTTTGCTCATATTCAATATCTACCAAGTCGCCAGATTAGTCTTCTCCACTTCAGCCTTGAAACGAAAATATGCTCAAAGCTATCATCCCACTTCCCTTTGAGTTGTTCCAAAGCCATATTTCTTCCATCCCACACCACCCAGTATGACAATCTCAAATGGTATTGTTCTTCTAATCTTTTCTGTAGTGCTTTAGGTCCAATTTTAGGGTCCTTTGCAAGCCAATCTAGAACCCTGTCCCGGACCCAATGATTGCTTGCCATGCTGTTCTTCTCGACTTTTCCGGTGCTTTGACAAGTGTGTGGTTTGGGTATCTTCTTTATCCGTGTGAAACGAAAACAAAAATTAGTATGAAAACATTGAAGCAAAATGCGGAAGAAGTCTAGTGTAAGAGAATTAGTACCTTCCAAGTCTTTCCATCCCGCAATTGTGAAACGTGTATCCGCCAATTGCACCCTTCGGCTTTACAATAGCCTCTCGTATCTTGTTGACTCGAATACCTTGCTGCAATTTCATATTCACCTTTTATTGCATATGTAGCCTTCTTAAAAGTATCACCATCCCCAAATGTTATACCAACTTGTATTGTTGGGTTCTCTAAGTCGGTTGCATGCACAAGCTGTCTCACAACCCAATGCATCCTCTACGACAAACTCATCCCTCAAGCCATCACACTCAACACCATCTTGTACAAATAAGTCATCCTCCAAGCCATCACACTCAACATCATCATCTAAGCCTCCATGTTCGAATCGATGAATCGGAAAGCAAAGTTTTAAAAGGATCTTCATCATCCGGACCGACATACTCCACTACATCATCCACCCAAGGCTGAATTGGAGGCTCTAAAGGTAATGATGTAATTTCAAGTAAAGGCTCGCACTAATGCGGTTGGCATCACCTGCTTCCCGACAATACACAAGGCATGCTCTCGCCGCCACTCAATATCATGCGTGGAATCGACTCGCTATTTTTCATAACTACTTGCAATGAGAGCCTCCTTATCTCCCAAGACATGTCAATTGCAGCAAGCAATTTACGGTCGAAGTGATCTCTTCATAGCTATGACTCAATTTGTCCCAATAGGTGACACGCAACTTGTGATTAGAGCTTAGCTTGATTTTTGTACATCATTCCAATTTGTGCTATCTCTCGTCTAAAATCTTAGGGATGTTAGATGCATTACGGTACTCACGAGTGCCATCATAAAGCAATTTCACATAAGCGCCGACATGCACGGCAAGCAGTTCCGTAGGACGAACCGGGATCCATCCTACACGAGGCAAAGGCACAAATCGAAACAGAATCAATACCTACGAGCCCACATTTAGCACTAACCCTAAGGGAAGATGAGAGATAACGTACCCTTCTGGAACCCATGACAAATCATGCTGATCTTGAGGGAAAATGTCGCTGAGAAATCGTGGGGGATCCATCTTGCTGCGGGGCTGCGGACGCCCGGAGTCGGGCCCCCGCTCCCGCCGCCGCGGGTGGCGTCGGACCCGCACGGGCGGGCGCGTCGCCCGGCGTACGCGACAAGAAGGCCCTAGCCGCCGCGACGGGGTGCGGACGCCCGGTGTCGGGCCCCCGCTCCCGCCGCCGTGGGCGGCGTCCGACCTTCACGGCGGCCGCGTCGCCGCCCGGCCGACGCGACGGGGAGGCCCCGGCCGGCGGGTGTACGGCGATGGAGAAGGAACCGATAAGGGGGAAGGAAGGGATAAGGATCCCGCGGGGGTATTTGGTCATTTCCTCTAGGGTTCATTAAATCCGAATAGAATATAAAGCTGAGTGTCCTACAGCAAATGGGTATAGTTGAGTAGTGTTCTTGAGCAAAGACATGAAATTTTAGTGTTTTGTGGCAAAAGACAATGTTGAAGAGTGTCCACCGGCCAATTTTCCCTTAGCCCCCCATGGTGCCGCGGGACTCGGGCGGCGCCGGTCTCCCTCCTGCATTTCCCCGGAGCGGCGCCATTAGCAACCCCGTGAGGAGGAATAACAGTAACACCACGGTTAGTAGCGGGGGTACACGGACGACACCGAGGTTGGCAGCATGCATCGGGAGCTCCCGTAGCACCGCCCACTTCCTTCTCGTGAGGCCCCATCCCGCGCTTGGTCACGAGGACGGGCAGGAGACCGGCGGGAGGAGGCGCTGGCGGCCGCGGGAAGCCAACGTGAGGAGGAGGCAACAGTGTCGTCGACGGCTCGTGGAGATGGGGATGAGGGTGGAAAGAGAGAGGAAAGGGGATTGATTACCGGCTTGGCCGCATGCACGCGCGCGCCGACGCTTGCACTTCGGTCGCTCCTCTCCTTCCTGCAGTTCCTCGTCATCATACACTGACGGAGCCTCCGCGTCCCTGGTCCGTGGTGACCAGAGTGAAGCCAGACCGCTGCCTCCATCGCCATTCGTCTGCGCCCCGACTCGACGTCGCTCGTGGGCTCTCGCTTGGGATCTCAGGATGGTGAGCGAAGAGGAGAGGGCGGCACTAGCATGGATGGATGGGGATAGGAGAGGGCGTCGCAGACGGAAAGAAACGGGAGAGAAGCGTGATTCGCGGGCGGGATTAACCGCGGGTACGCGTGGGCGGGTACACAACGCACGGGTGAAAAATGACTTTTGGCAGAAACAATTTGCATCACGCGATTTCATCGTGGGTTTTCGTTTCGTCATTCCGTTTTGGGTGAACCCGGGGTGAGGATGACCCGGCAGATGGGTCCTCTGTGAGAGGGTGGGTATGTTTCCATTGGGTGATAATTGTTTTCAATTTGCTCAACTCTTATAGTATAGATTTGGTATGTCTACATGCACATGTGGACACACAACAATCAATTAGCAACAAATATGGCAAATAGGAGCAATGGAGGTGTAAGGAATCGGATGCTCGTTAGCCTAAGAGGGGGAGGGGGTGATTAGGCAACTTAAAACCTTAACCTATGGCTTCACTAAATTTACACAAATATAAACTAGAACATACTATCTATATGTGCAACTAGGGTTGTTCTAGTGTGAAACTCCCATCCCAAAACAAGGTTTGCAACCTATAGCCAATCCTAGCATGATACTACTCTAGGAAAGTAACGGCAAGCAAAAATTGCAATAGAGTAAATGCTCGAACGTAAAGGGGATGAGAGGAAGCAAACTCTTGACACGCGATTTATCCCGTGGTATCGGTAGGCACTAAGCCACCCCTAGTCCCCGTTGAAGCACTCACACAAGAGTATTGCTTCCGGTCACCAAGTCTCCCCCAAGAGCACCACTTGACTCGCACGTCCTCACAATCCAGCAACCTCAAATGGGCGGGTGGAGGGGTATAAATATTCCAAGGCATCAAACTAGTCGTTGGCTAAAAGCTGCCGAAAGTAGTACAGTCGGATGATCCGACGCTATCTTTTTTCGGGTGTTGGTTCATCCGGTGCTACTAGCCGTTGCCTCCACCACACATGACTTCTCTGGCACAACTGCTCCGACGCTATGCACCGACGGTCCGTCGGATCATCCGGTGCTGAAGACCCCGCGTCCAAGTCGCCTCTGTTAGCTTCCACGCGACTGTCGGATAGACCGAGGCTTCACTTTGACCAAGGCGTCGGATCATCCGGTGCTAAAGGCTTTGTCTTGGCGCGTCTCTGTATGAATTCAAACTGAGCGTCGGATAGACCGACGGTGTCCCCACTCGGACCGTCGGATCATTCGGTGCTACTGTCGTCGCTGTTCTTCTTCTGCAACTCGTCCGACGCTACTAAAAGTTGGATCGTCGGTTCATCCGACGGTACCTAGGGTTTCACCCTGTGTACCAACTCGTCCGACGATTGCACCGACGCTTGCTAAATTGATACCGTCGGTTCATCCGACGGTGACTTTTCTTTTCCTTTCTTGCTCGGTTTTGGCCCTTGTTTTTCTCATTTTGGCATGTGGTTTTTTTGCATTCTTGGGACCTAGAAGTGTCTACAAAGACATGCTAAAACAATATGGTTAGTCCCAATGATCATGTTGTCATGAATCACCAAAATCAAACTCGAACTAATGACATATGAGGCCATATTCGCTACAGGAGGTCATTTTACAAAGTCCTGTTTAGTTTTCAAAAAATTTAGCAACTGCCCGTCACATCAATCTTCAGACACTAATGATTGGTTCTTGTAGCACGTCGTTGTCTAATCATAGCATAAGGGTGCTCTTAGCGCAGACTCTACTTATAGAGTCTATAATTCAAAAACTCCATCATAAAAAGCTATGCTTTCCAATGCAAAAATTGTAACAGTAGTTTCTATAGATAAAAAAATTACTATGCATCATAAACAAAGGTGATCAGCTGTAACATACTTCCATGTGATCCATCCTATGCAACATCGATAGTAATCGGATCCATACAGTACATCACAACGTTTACATTAGTGCATCGCTAGAAGCACAAAAATCATACAGTAGCCATCGGCTACCACTACTACTCAGGACGTAGTAATGAAAAATCCAAAAGAAATGAACAGAAAGAGAATGTTAAAATTTCAATCAAACTAAGCCGAGACTTAATAATCTGTTCTAAAATGTTTAGAATGACTTTATCTTTGAGGCGGAGGAAGTAGGTAGTGCCGTGTTGCCTTGGACAACAGATTAGTCTAATGGCTTAAATGTCTCACAGTATCAACATAATTATCATTTGACAAGCCAATGGCGTGTTACATACAAGTATGTATACAATCCGGCCGAGTCATCGTATCGTATCATCCCCATTAGCTGCATACTGATCGCAGCAGCAATTTGTTCTACGGCTCGCAATGCGGCACCTCACCATGCCCCTTGTTCTCATGCTCGCCACGCTCTTGTTCGCCGGCAAGACGACGTCGGTCGTCGTGGCACACGACGAGGCAACGACGTCCGGCCTCCACCCGGTGATACTGCTCCCGGGTTTGTCATGCAGCCAGTTCGACGCGCGCCTCACCGACGAGTACGAGCCCCCGACGCCGGGCTGCGGCGTCACCAAGCAGGGCCGCGGGTGGTTCCGGCTGTGGGAGAACTACACGGCGGTGCAGGCGGACCCCTCGCTCCTGCCGTGCTACCAGGACCATCCGGCTGGTGTACGACCGCGCCGCCGGCGACTACCGCAACGCGCCGGGCGTCGACACCCCACACCCGCATCGTGTCCTTCGGCACCACCCGCAGCTTCTACTTCGACGACCCTGGCCAAAAGTACGTGAGAATTCGCGGATCGATTTTTAATTTATTTGCAGGAGCTCAAGCATTATTTCGCCCGGCCGTGGTCCTTCACTAGGAATGAATGTATGGAAAGACTTGTGAAGGCACTGGAAGGCGTCGGCTACAGAGAGGGAGCGAACCTGTTCGGCGCCCCGTACGACTTCCGGTACGCGCCGGCGCCGCCCGGTGTGGCGGCCAGGTCGTTCTCGCACTTCAGTCGGAGCCTGCGACGCCTCGTTGTGCAAAGCCAGCCGGGGGGACGGGAACAGGCCGGCCATCCTCGTGACGCACAGCTACGGCGTCGTCTACGCCATGGAGTTCCTCAAGCAGAGCCCCCTACCGTGGCGCACGAGGTACATCAAGCACTTCGTCATGCTCGGTGCCGGTGTCGACGGCTCGCCGGTATTTGCGCAGATCTTCGCTAACACCACGGGCAACCGGTCTCCGCCGCCGACAACACTGCTGGACAGTGTGCTCTTGTTCGGGAACAGAAGCTTCGCGAGCTTAGTCGCCCTCATGCCGTCGTCCAAGGTGTACGGAGACGAGGCCCTGGTGATCACGCCGGCCAAGAACTACTCCGCCGAGAACCTACCGGAGTTCCTTGCAGAAGTCGGTTTCTCCGACGATGAAGTAGAGCGCTACCGTGTCAGGGCGCTGACCGATTTCAGGGGACCAGTCGTGCCGATGACGTCCATCAACGGCGTTGGCGTGCCAACAATAGACAAGTTGGTGTACTCGGATGGTAACTTTACCGAGAACCCTCAGGTGGTGAACGGTGACGGCGATGGGATCATAAATTTCAAGTCCATGCTGGCCTTGGAAAGGTTTATCGGGGATGATCCGGACCAACGTTATTTCAAGTCTATTCTGATCCCCAACATGACGCACGGCGGTTTGATCTCGAATGATTTTGCACTCAGGATTGTAGTTAACGTAATTCTGGAAGCAAACACAGCCACTTCTTCATACGGACGTTAAAGTTAACCCTGGTATTTTGTTTTGGAATGAATTATGCATCTATATACTCCCTCCGGTTTGGTAAATGAAGTCGTTTTGACATGATTTCAATCAAACATTTGGAATACAAATCATGAATAACTTTTAAGTCATTGAGTTTGGAAATGTGAAAACTACATAAATAGATTTGTCTTGCAAAATACTTTCATAAAAGTATACATATGTTAGTTTTTAACAAATATTTTTATAAAAATAAGAAGTCAAAGTTGTCTTTGGAGACCATGTCGCTATCCTAAATGACTTCATTTACCAAACCTGGAGGGAGTACACATTGGTCGGGGTGGGTGGCCGTGAGTTGTAAGACTTTAACAATTAAATAAGGGGAATAATTTATACTTCTTGAGATGGTTTGTAGGGGATGTGGCTATAAAACCATTTATTTGTTCATTATGATTCTAATGAGGGCAATATGATCAATTGAACTAAATCATAGTGTTTGAGCATGTCATTCTATTATGGCAGAGGGTCTTTGGTCACCGAATCTAATGAGGACATCCCATGGAACGATTTGGACAGGTGCACGACAGTGTAGGCGGCAGCCGTGGAACACGGTTTGGCCAGGCGCACGACAGTGTTGGCCCAGCGGGAGCATGGTTTGGCCAGGCGCTGAACTGTGTAGGCACACGACATTTTAGGCGACCCATGGGCCACGCGCACGACAGTGTAGGCGGCAGCTATGCACGTTCAAATTATCCCACCTTGGTTAACTTGGGAGGAAGAAGTCACCTTAAAAGGGCGAGCAACCTTTCCCCTATGGGACTAGTCTTTTGGAGCGATTAGGCCGTTCCCCGAGGGGTGTGCTGGGCTGGACTGAACAGACTCATACGGTTGAAACCAAAAACAAGCCACCGAATCAGTCGGTGCAAGGGAATCAAAGAATGAAGAGTGACCAATGAACCGATACCTTCTTTCTAGATACTTTAATTTGCAGCACCATATGATCCAATTGAAGGATCGTCGGCCGAACCATAATTAAAAAAAAATTTCAGAGAGGTTTTGGGCACTAACAACTAGCACCAGATGATCTGATGGGTACCAAGAGCACAAGCGGAGGCCCTAGGGGGGTATGCAACGGCCAAGGGCCCAAGCTGGAGAGGGGGCCAAGCCCATATATCTATACAATACATATACAAGTGCATACTATAGGAAATCAGCAGCCAATGAGCTCAATCGGCAACATTGTTTTTCCCATGACGGATGCTTCGTGGCTCGTGATACTTGAACGGCCGCCAAACCTCATCTCCGAGTCTCTAAGTGATGCGGCACAAAAATAGGCGTGGAGCACTTGCGGAGTTGAGGGTGCTCTCAGCGCGCTTCGGTAGCGGGGCTGCGTAGCGATCGAATTTTGATTTGCAATCTGATCGCACCATCCACCCATCATGAACAGTCAATCAGAAACATACTGAACTTCAACGAAAAATCTCCAAACTTCGATCGGTTTAATCGTTTAGATTCAGTGATCAATCGTTCATGTCTTAAGATACATTGTTCCTCGATAATTATCAAAGCCGTTGTGATGAGTTCGCCTGAGGGCCTTCAAAATGCTAGGGCCGACACTGAGCGGATCAGTCAATGGATTATGACCGTGGCAGAAAAAAGTGCAGTCTTTAGGTGTGGTTGATGCAACCGTCTAGTATAGCACTAAATGAACATACGCCTAGCATAGACTGTCGGTTCATCCGATGGTACAAGTTTGAGATCGAACTTCTTCCATCACTCTATCTACGATATTCATTGCACCGAAGGCCTACGCATCTTCTTTCAGGTATTTCTTATTGGTTGAAGGCTCGCCATCACTGAACATACGAACAATCAACCTTTCGTCATTACTCCTTCGTATCTCTCTTTTCTGTTCTTAGGAAGGGATTCCAGGAAACTCCACTAAAGCTTTATCATAGTTCCTTCTCTCACCCGTAGTTCCGTCTTTTTGGTGGATCTTGCTAGTTACTCTCTTGAAGGTGAAACTAGGCCTAGCTAGTCGACCGTCGGTTCATCCGATGGTACAAGTTTGGCTAGTCGTTAGCCAAAAGCTCTATTGGCCTCATGGGTCATTATTCTACCCAACTAGAGTGCGCCAGAGTGTGTGGGAGTGCATTGTAGAAAGACATATTGAGGTCACATTCAATCCTCCAAAGTATACTTAAGTGTTCATCAAAAAGCTTAATACATGCTTTGTGAGAGAGTTTAGTGCTAGCATAACCTAGAGCTAGGTGTTGTCATGTAACACCCTAATTTTGCAAATTTTGGTTTTTATTAAAATTTGCTAGAAACCTTTATTATTGCTCTTAAGGAATATAGGGTTGTCTTTGATTTCTTTTAGGCATTTACATTTTTCTAAAATAAAATAAATGAACTATAGGATTTAATTGTTGCATTCATGCTGGTGCATTGTTTTTGATTGTTTGAATTCAAATTCTAATTTGAATTCTATTGTTTGTGCCTTTTATAAATAGATAAAACCCTTACTCTAGCTTCCCTTACTTTTAGCCCAGCCCAACTATCCTAGTCCGCCGGCGCCCCTCCAATTGTTTGCCTCGGCTCGCTTGCGCTGTAGTGGCCTAGCGTTGCAGCCCAGCGCGAGTCGGCCCGGAAGCGCCCCGGCAGCCAGCCCCCACGACCGCCGCCAGCCCGCTCCGCTCCTCTCCTGCGCCGGCAGTCGCCGACGGGTGGGGGCCCCGTGTCATCCCCAAACCCGCGTCTTAGCCGAACCGGCTCGAGCTCGAGTCCGACTCCGCGCCGTGCCGGCCGCGCGCACGCCTCCCCGTGCGTGGCCCGCACGCCAAGGTGGCCTTCCCGGCCTATTTAAGCCGCCACCGCACCCCCCTAGGGTCCCCCACTCGAACCTAGCCGCCCGTCCGCCGCCGCCGTAGAAGTCCGCCGCCGTCGCCACCTCTCCGCCGTCGAGGAGCTACCCCGGAGTCGCGCAAGGAGGTGAGGAGGCCACCCATGCCTCTTGTTGATGTCCCCGCGCACCGAGTCACCGAGGAAGGCTCGCCGGAGTTTCGCCGCCACGCCGCTCCGCCCCGCCGCGCGCGCGCGCCGTTGCCGTCGCGTCCGAGCCGCCCGCGCCCCCTAGTCGGCCTTGCCGTCGCCCGCCGCGCATCGCTGCGGTGTAGTCCGCGCGCGAAAACGAGACCCATAGCTCGATCCCGCGCTACACCGCTACCGTCCGCCGCCGCCGCCGCGGACCGCCGCCGTCTGCCGTCGCGCGCGCCTAGTGCGACCGCAGCCGCTAGATCTGGATCTGACGATCCTAATCAATCCGCCGCCGCCGCTTGAGTTAGCGCAACCTTCAGCCGTTAGATCTAGATCCAACGGATCAGATCGAGTCAGCCCGGGTCAATACCGGTCAAACCGGGAGGACCTCACATTTTTGCAGAAAACCCCCTGAGCTTTTTGGATTTTACAAAAATACCCTTTAGCAGTAGTAGATTCTTTACAGTTAGGTCCTTTTGTTATGTTTAGGCCCAGAATCTTTAGGTTTCTTTACAGTTTAGTCCTTGCACCTTCGTTTGGGCGTATCTTGGTCGTTTTAGCTCCGTTTTTAGCGTTCTTTATGTCCACGCGATCGTCTCGAAGCATAGAACAGTTTTATGTCTCTGTTTTGTTCTGTTAGTACTGTTTGATGATTGTTTCTTATTTATTCTTGTTGTTTGCTTATATGTGGTTATTGTGGAGCGTAGAGAGTGAAGCGTTCGAAGGCTTTGAAGATCAAGATGCGCCAGAGTTTGAGCAGCCGAGTCTTGTTGAAGGCAAGTCTTCCTTGATGCATGCCCACTTGTCCTACATAAAATGCATTTAATTCACTGTATTTACTTTATCTCGCTTGCATTAACTTTGATGGGAACCTATTAAGGATCGTACCAAGACTTTTACTACCTTTGCCTTGTAACTGGTTAATGTCCTTAATCTTGATGGTAGCTATGGCTTAGCATGCTTAACTGGGATGGTAATAATCAACTTGGATACTTTTATATTCTATGTTCCGCTTATTGTTGTTTTACTTTACAAGATCACTTTGATATGTTAATCGGAACATGGAGAACCACCCAGGAAAACAGTACAACCA
The DNA here is from genome assembly GCA_947561735.1 of Cenchrus americanus. NCBI lineage: Eukaryota > Viridiplantae > Streptophyta > Magnoliopsida > Poales > Poaceae > Cenchrus > Cenchrus americanus. Next base: position 144,951,330 of record OX387240.1, read on the forward strand.
CAAGAACTAACGGGCAATGGTCTTGGCTGAATAATTAGGAACTTTAGCTTGGGATGGTCTTACCTGATAAGGACAAGGGATCGGCGGTACTATGGGGTATAGACTTGCTTTAGCAGGGGGCTGGGTGAGTTATTCTTTTTATGGTGGGGTATCGACCTGCTAGGGGACTTTGTACCTTGCTAACTGATCCGGACCTTGTGGGTCATAACTTGCTAGGGAACCTTTGTAAAGGCCATGTAGCGTCCGTACGCAACCACACCTCGGTAGTGTGGTATGGTGCCTTGCAAACACCGCATGGTTGGGTTCAAAGTTCTTCGGAGCTTTTACACCGCTTGTAGTGAAAGTGTACAACCTCTCGCAGTGTAAAACTAACTAGTTAGCCGTGCTCACGGTCAAGAGCGGCCTGGACCCTCACATGACTAAATTATGGAAATTAAATGTTAAATTATTGTTTTATTCTTATTTATGATGCTTATACTTTATTAATTGGGTTGGTATGAACTTACACTCCTAGTAATTATGTTTCTAATAAAACTTGACTCACTAAAATGCTAAACTGCTTGAACCTTAGCCATCCACCATATGGCCTTGCATGTTATGTTGTTTCCTCTTGCTGAGTACGTCATGTGCTCACACTTGTTTATTTTCTTGTATCTACAATACTCGGATTGCTGCTCAGACTGGGAGAACTTTGAAGATTACCCTAGTGATTTCCAGGAGTTCTAGGTGTGCGTGTCTTCAGTCAGCTGCCTGTGGAGGCATCTTTATCTGCTACAAGAACTCGTTATTTATGTTTCGTTTAAAGACTTTAGTTTTGTAATAATTCTCTATTCGTGTGGCACTAATTTTGGTATTCACAATGTTGTTCTCTGTGTGTAACATGATCCTGGTGCACACGTGATCTATGCATTCGGTTTTCCCTTTAAAACTGGGTGTGACATGTCAGAGCCTTGGGGCTTTAGTGGCTCTCTGGTAGGTCTTCGATCCCCAACTTGGTGTGGAACAACTTAAAGATGATTTTTCATTGCAGTCGCTGAGTCAGATGGAGGACAAGTCGTGACAAAGATCCTCGAGTGCTTCCCAAAAACCTTATTCGCGCTCTCGCGGTGTAGAATTAAAGGACCAAGAGGTTTTGGAGATCTGCCCTTTCATTCACCGGTGCACGCTAACACTCGGGATAATGGAGTAGACTACGTGACGACGCAACAGCGATAAGAGGGAAAAACCCTAACTAGAATAGATATCGAAACCCCCACAAGGGGGACAATATTGGCAGGCCATTCCCACAGACATAATGCGCCCTTCGCCCGACGCGGCCTAGCCCATCCTGCGTGAGGAGAGCACACACATGTGGAGCTTTCATTTGCTCTCCACACACATAACTTGGAGGAGTGTCTTCCTATTTAAATTGGTCGGTCATCCACCCCTTACTACCAATGTGTGACTAAAGAGTTGCAACATACCCACTACTTGCTCATGCTCACATGGACCTTTGAAATTTATTTGGAAATCCTGAAATTTGTAATGGGTTGAGTCGATTATTTCATCTCTTATAAATTAAACTTGTTGAGATGAGCTATTTGCTAGACGTATTGGGATGATGACTGCTACCTCAAGTTGTTTTTCTAAATGGTCAGTCCAGATAAGCCCGAGGTAGTTGATGGTGGGGCTCGCTGAGATCAGGAACTCGAAGATGAGATACGAGACACACAATTTAGAAAGGTTCGAGCCGCAATGTGCGTAATACGCTACGTCTTGTATGCCACGTGTAGCTTGATTGATTGCATGATCATAGGAGGGGGTCCATGCCCCACCTTATATTGCACAGGAGGCAGGGTAACAAGTTAGTTGATATAGGAGTACTAGCCAGGTATGACTAGGAGAACGCTATAGTCGATTTCAATGTGTGCTTTTGTGTTCTATTACAGATCATGTAATTGCCATTTACACTACACTGTCTTGTACCACGATCCTGTCAGAGTAGTCCCGAGGTCCAGTCCCCTGCAAGGGCACGATCCACTTGGCTGGTGGGCCCACAGATGTCTATATGACAAGCCCCTGAGTACTTTGTTGGCGAATGTAGCAGGCTTAAGTAGTTTTGAAAGCCTCTGCGAGTAGTCCTCAGGCATCCCCGAGTACTACAAGAAGAGAGATCCTCAATAATACTTGTACCGTCATGAGGCTAGAATGTACTCCATCTCATCTCTGAGTAGTTTTGAAGCTTTCCTGAGTAGTTCTCAAGCGTCCCCTGGTTCTTGCTCTGAAAGTCTCCAATGATACTCATATTGTCTTGAAATCGACATCCTCCCACAAAGGAAAACATATGGTAGTGTGATTTGACAAATCACACTCCATATGGAGTATAGCCCCCGAGCCTGAAGTTGAATCAAAGAATTAGGTAGAGAATCAATCTGTAATTCTGCCAATCTTATCCCAAACAATCCGAAGAAAATTTCCAAGCTGGAGGACATGTGGTTTAGAACCTCCGAGCCTTGAGTCAAGTAGTTCTTGAATTGAGGGGTCAAATGACTTTAGAATGTGGTCGAAGTTGATATAATGTAGCCGAAAAACCTTGCAATCCAAAGTATGTAGACAAGCCCTGAGATTGAGAATATTGGGTCTTGTCATTGAAATTTCACCACGGTGGAGCGTCACTGTGAATTGATAAATAATGGGGGAGAGAGCCCCTTAGGGTTTTCCATTCGCCTCCGCTGCTTGAAATTCAAATCTAGTGCCTCCACAGTTACTGCCACAGCCGCTAGGGAGAGCAACTCCACCGCCAACCATCACCTCTCCCATAGCCCCTAAGAAAATGTGAGTGAAAAGCAGTCTATCTAAGGCATGGATGACGAAGAAGAAGGCATCCAATAGATGAAAAAGGTATAAATCTTCTCAACTGCCGCCACCGAAGTACGATAGGACAAACCTGACAGTGCTGCCGAACCATGCCTGTGCGTGGAAACCATCGAAACTGAAGGAAGCTGAGTACCAAGAGCTGGTCAATGTTGGGCTCTTGTAGGATAAAGCCCTCACCTGATGGAGCACTGCGACTGCAGATGCAAGGCCATTCGAGAAGAACCAAGATGAGATCCTGATGTTTGCACACTTTTGCGAGTGTGGATTGGCGTTGCCAGCCTCTGAATTCTTCCACGGGATGCTACAGTACTACCAGATCGAGCAGGTCCACCTCAATCCCAGCGACATCTTCCAAATCGCGGTCTTCATGCACTTTTGTGACACTACGTGAAAAAATGGCTTTGGTAACGGGCGTAGATCGCCCTTGGTAACGGGCAATGTGCCCGTTAACGATCAAGTGTTACAAACAAGCTAAGAAAGGTAACGGGCGGATGCCCGTTACTGATAAGACATATTCTTAATGGGTGAGGACCATGTGTGGTTCGAGGACCGGTGGATGGTCGCTTCCTTGTGTGATGAGTGACCGACAACGTTGTGTGGACCGATTCTTGGCTAAGTATTGCAGGTGCGGGTTGCGGCTTGACTCGTGTTGGTGCGGGTGAAGAACAAGCGCGAAAGGTCGTCGCGGTGAGGCCTCCGGGTGTGGAGAAGACAAGTAGGCTTTGTTCGAGGGACCCGGTGGCCGGCGGGGTCAAGTGCGGGCCGCATGGTGGCATGAACAAGCAAGATGAAGTCGTGGACGGTTTCTTGGTTGAGCTTCAAAACCAAGGTCGAGCCGGGACTACGTGGGAGCCAAGTCATGAGTGGAGATTGGCGGAGGCTACACCGAGTTCGCGGGGTTTCCGGTGGTTCACCAGAAAACCACTGGGTTCCTTGGTTGATCCACAAAGCCAAGACCGGAGAACCGAAGATGGAGGTGCAGGAAGCACCATACCGGTCCGACCGGTGGGTCCGGCCGGTCGGCCGGTGGGGACCGGCTCGACCGGTGAGGAGCACCGGTCGACCGTGTGCGACGACGCGGTCCGGAATCTTCGAAGCGGAGGACACGCGTCGGGATCGCATGGCTTGCGTCGAGGCTACGCGGGGTGCGGTCGCCGGCATCCGTCCGATGGTGAAGACATCAAGAATTCCAAATCCGCCCTTGAGGGGCTTGTATTCCTAGTTAGTAGAGAAGGGCATTTTAGACATTCGGTTGCCTCCATATAACCCAAGAGGTGAGAGGATGGCAGCCAACTCTTGGAACCCTAGCTCATTTGTTTTCCTATTTTCCACCTATTTTCCTTAGGTTTTCCTTAGGACTAGCAAGAGAGCTTCACGGAGAGATCTTGTAGAGAGGGATGGATGATCAGGCGGCTTGGTAGACCTTGTACGAACCTTTGTTTCATGTATAGATGATTCGGCGTGGTTCCTCAAGGTTTGGATGTGTTTTCCCCGGTTGTTCTTGGTGGTGATTTTCGGAGCCCTTTCTCGGTGATTTGTTTGGGTTGTTTTCGGGACTCTTCTCTTGGGGATTTGATGGGGGAAATTTGTGGGAACCCTTCGTGATTCTTTGGGCTGTGATTCCCCTCCCAAATCCGTGAGAAAAGGTGCTCGAATTTGGGGTTTCTTGAGTTCTTGGGTTGGAAGTGCTTTCGGAGGGATTTCTTTGATTCCTCCTTTTTGGACGAGATGTGGTGGGATTAAACTTGGCTATGGACTCCTCATGAGGTGTTCCCGATATCCCTAAAGTCTTGTTCAAGTCCGTGGAGTGATTCGGGAGATCGAGATTTGGATTTGTGGGAGTTGACCCGCGGGTGTCTTGTTCATCCCGAGCCGCCCGAGCTACACCGGTCGACCGGTGCTCTTGGCCGGTCGGACCGGTGCGAGCCCTTGTGGGATTTTGCTCCGGTGAACGTCTTGGTGTGTTCGTTGTTGTCCCGTGTTGCTGCTTCGTTTCGAGTTTGGGTCTCCGTTTGATGGTCGGTTGACCTGTTTGGTGCCTTGGGGGCTTTCGAGGCCTGCCATCGGTCCGACCGGTGTGTCTCACCGGTCTGACCGGTGTAGAGCCACTTAGTGGAAGTTGCTCAGTTTCACCAGCAGGGACCGGTCTGACCGGTGTGGATCTGTAGGCTCGAGGTTTGGTTTTTTCCGCTGCGTTTATCGGGTCGGAAGGTGGTGTGTTGGTTCCTAGGTCCAGTGGCACTCTAGTGGCTACGTGGGCTTGACCAACCTTGGTAGTGAGTCGGAGACGTGTGTTGGAAGCATGTTCATCTTGTTGGAGTTCCCATCTCCTCCGAGAAGAATTTTTATCGGCTCCCATTCACTCCCCCCTCTCTGGTTCGCCGTATCGGTCCTTCAAGTGGTATCGGAGCCGGTTCGGGTCTTTGTTGACTCTAACTAGTCTAAGATCCAAGGATGGCGTACCAGGAACGGGGTTCGGGTCCTCCACACTTCGATGGCAAGAACTACCAGATGTGGAGCAAGCGGATGGGTGCGTTTCTCCGCGGAAAGGGTCGGCTTCTTTGGGATGTCACGGTGGACACGAGCTATGTCCCACCGATGGATTTCCTTGCTCCGGGGTCGAGGGACAGATTCGACGCCAACAATAAGGCGGTCGACTACTTGTTTCGTGCTTTGTGTCGACCGAGTTTGATCGGGTGCACACCGAGCACTTGGCTTGTAGGATTTGGGCGGTGTTGAAGGAGGCTCATGTTGGGAACGCCCGGGGTTCGGGCACGGATGTATGCGACCTACGGAGAGAGTACGAGAACTTCACTCATCTCCCCGGTGAGTCCATCGATGCCTTGTTTCAGAGGTTCACGGTGGTGGTGAACAACATGAGGGCCAATGTGGACGTGCTCCCGTACGATGATCATGATATAGCGGTCAAGCTCTTACACTCTTTGGATCGTACGATATGGGGCGGAAAGTTCGAGGCCATAGTCGAGTCGGAGAGGTATGATACTCTGACGGTGAACGAGCTGTTTTCGAAGCTCAAGTCGGCTGAGGTGGATAGGGGCATGACTTCCAAGCTCGAGGGACCGATCGATTCCCATAGTCTTACCCTCGTTGGTGGTTCCAAAGGAAAGACTAACTCTAACCCATTCACCAGGATGTTCTCGTTTTCCTCTTTGATGTCTATGCCGGATGAGGAGTTTGATGACCTTGGAGAGGACGAGCCGGTGTCGTTGACGAGGCGGTTCGAGAGGCCGCACGAGAACCGCGTGAACATGATGAGGAACACGAGGACTTGCTTCCGGTGCGGCAAGCGGGACACTTCGTCGCCGACCGCCCGGAGAAGGCCGAGAACAAGGACGCCTACAAGCACAAGCCGAGGATGAACGATGGCAAGTACCGTTCGAGGCGCGACCACAAGAGCAAGCACAAGAACAAGTACAAGGACGAGCGACGATCGAGGAAGAAGGAGAGCCGAGGAAAGGCCCGAGTGATGGTTGGAGCGAGCAACGTCTACTCTAGTTCCGCGTACTCCACCTCGAGCTCGAGCGACGGTGAAGATGAGGGTGATCGTCGCAAGAACAAGAAGTCGTCCAAGAACCTGAGCGGGCTGAGCTACTTCGCGAGAGATGGCTTCTACACCATGGCGCTGAGCTCCGGCAGCAAGAAGAGCACACGGAGCGACTCGGACTGCGAGTCCGACGACGAGGTGCATGATGAACTTCCCTTCTTGCGCCGGGAGAATGAGAGGCTTGGCTCTTTGCTTGATAACCGTGATGACATGCTTAGAGAGGCCAAGAAAATGAGGAAAGAGCTTAGGGATTCACTCGAGGATGCTAGGACTAGAGTGGGCCGAGCTAGAGACACGGGTGCTTGATAGCAAGCTTGAGATTGATTCGCTTAAGGCTAGCCCCGTTGTTTCGGATGAGAATGATTGTCTTGATTGCTCCATATTCCTTGCTGATCTTGCTTTGTTTAAGGAGAAGCATGCCTCCAAGTGTGAGGAACTAGATGTGCTTAGGGTTGAAGTGGCTGAGCTTAAGTCTAGACTCGCTTTGCTAGGTGCTTGCACTTCTTGCCCGTTTTGCATGCTAAGATTGATGAGATGCATGCTTACACTAGTTCGCTCGAGGCTAAATTGAAGGAACCCATGCCTACATCTTGCTCTACCTGTGAAATGCATGCATTGAAAAATTTGGAGCTTGCACATTATGTTGATCGTTTGCAGGATGAGAATGATGACTTGAGGAAGTTGATGGGTTGGTTGTCCGGTCATGAGCCTCAGTTGAGGATGATGATCGAGGCCTTCAAGAGGCAAGATGGTGAGGGGCTTGGGGCAAACAAGGTTGGTGAGGGAAGTGGAGAGAATATCCCGGAGCCACCGAAAACCCACCACAAAAATGATTTCCCTCCAAAACCTAACCATCTAAGGAATGGACTAGACACAACCCCGGCTCCACCCGTGTTTCCTACACCCACAAATGACCTACAAAAGCCTATCAAGTTTGTGAGCACTTCGGGGAAAGTGTTCTTTGGGAAGGAGAGTGAGAAGGCAAGTGGTGAGAAACCGGTGGAGGGTTTGAGTGGAGAGAAACCGAGTGAGCGACCACATCCCAAGCCTAATCCTAAGCTTGTGAGGTTCCATTGTGGCTATTGTGGGAGAGATGGCCATAAGGAGGAGTTTTGCTTCAAGAGGAAGCGAGAGGAGAGAATGGCAAAGGAGTGGGCTAACGAGGACAAGTACCACCCTTCCGATGGTGTACTTGAGCCTCGTATGCGGATGCCCGGGGGCAAGGCGAGTGTGAGGACGGTTCGTGCTTGGGGAGAGAAGAAGGCCGCATGTGGTGTCGCTCGTCCGGGTCACACCGGTCGGACCGATGTGGGGCACCGGTCGGACCGGTGCGGGCACGGACAGACGGTACCGTTTGGGTTTCGAGCTCGTACGGGTCCGATGGTTGTTTCGGTGGTCGTGGTTACGGTGGTTGGGCCGGAAAGGGTGCGGGTGGTCGGTTGCTAGGCGTTCTCCTCCTCGTGCTCAATACGGGGATTGGAGGAGTCGTGACTTTAAGTTGGAGAGGAAGGACGTTCCACGGGCTTTCTTGCGTGGATTTGGTCCTCCTCCGGGCGGAGAGGGGTGGTTCCCTCGGGGTGGTTACCGTAGTGGTGTTCGTGGAGGTAGTTTTGGTAGGAGAGATGCTTTGGTTGGTGCTAACCCCACTTTCGAGCAAATGGCTCGGCCATCGGTTTTCCTCCATTGGTACTAACCCCGTCTTTGCCGAGTCGTTTGTTCGCTCACGTGCTTATTTTTGATTTTCAGGTGGGAGACTTGAAGAACATTTGGTTGATTGACTCCGGTTGCTCGAGGCATATGACCGGAGACAGGGGGTGGTTCTCAAGTCTCGTCCCGTGGTCACGAAGAGGTACATCACCTTTGGGGACAATGGGCGTGGGCGTGTGCTTTCAGAAGGTGAGATCAAAGTGAGTGACAAGATCACTCTGAGGCGTGTTGCTCTTGTTCAATCGGCCGGGGTACAATTTGCTTTCTGTGTCCCAGTTGTTGGATGAGGGTTTTGAGGTGTTGTTTCGGCCAAGTGGTTCTCGGATTGTGGACTCTCGAGGGGACCTTGTCCGTATGGTCGTTCCCGAGGGTCAGGTGTTTCGTGCTGATTTTTCTCGGCCTTCGGGTGTGGAGCGTTGTTTCTTGGCTCGGTTCTTCGAGTGAGTTGTGGAAGTGGCATAGGAAGTTGGGTCACTTGAGCTTTGACCTTTTGTCTCGCTTGAGTAAACTCAATTTGGTCCGAGGATTGCCACGGTTGAGGCTTGAGAAAGAGTTGGTTTGTGCCCCGTGTAGGCATGCCAAGATGGTGGCCTCTTCTCACCCGCCTCTCACCGATGTGATGACTGAGCGTCCATGCGAGCCGCTCCATATGGACCTTGTTGGCCCGGCTCGTGTGCGATCGCGGGTGGGAAGTGGTATGTCCTTGTTGTGGTGGACGACTATTCTCGGTATGCGTGGGTGTTCTTTCTCGAGGAGAAGGGGGAGACGTTTGGTTTTGTTCGAGATCTAGTCTTGAGGTTGAGGAACGAGAGGCACGGAGATGCCATACGAGCTATCCGCAGTGATAATGGCTCGGAATTCAGGAACTCTCGTTTTGAAACCTTTTGCCATGACTTGGGTCTTGAGCACCAGTTTTCGAGTCCGTATACGCCTCCCCAGAATGGTGTTGTGGAAAGGAAGAACATGACCTTGTGCGAGATGGCTCGGACGATGCTTGATGAGCATAGGACTCCGAGGAGGTATTGGGCTGAGGCGGTGAACACCGCGTGCTATGTGTCGAACAGGATATACCTCAGAGTGCACAAGAAGAAGACATGCTATGAGTTGCCGCATGGTCGCACACCCAAGGTGAGTCACTTCCATGTCTTTGGTTGCAAGTGTTTCATTCGAAGAAAGGCGGGAAGTTGGATAAGTTTGAGGCTAGGTCCGTCGATGGCATTTTCTTTGGTTATGCATCTCATTCTAGAGCATATCGTGTGCTCAATCTTGAAACTAACCAAATCGTGGAGACTTGCGAGGTAACCTTCGACGAGACAGAGCCACGTAGTCGGCCTTGTCTTTGAGTGTGCAAGTGATGATGAGCTTGGCGAGGAGATTTTTCGAGGAGGAGCATGAACATGGTGATGATGAAGATGGCGGTGTGGTGCCCCCGCCGAACATGTACCCACTACTTTGACTACGATGATGGATGGACCCTCTGCTACACCTACGACGACAAATCAAGAACGAGGAGAAGGCTGCCGTTGAGGGGGAGGTAGCTTCGAGGCGAGAACCTCCCCGGCGAGTTCAAGTGGATCACCCAGCTTCGAGGATCATCGGCGACATGAATGAACGCACTACACGGTTGAGGGTTCGAAACAATTCCCATTTTGCTCATGCTGCGTTTGTTGCTTCTTTCGAGCCCAAAGACATTGGACACGCACTATCTGATCACAATTGGGTTAACTCGATGCATGAGGAGTTGGAGAACTTTGAGAGGAATCGGGTGTGGGAGTTGGTTGACCCTCCCCCGGGGTGTAAGCCGATTGGTACAAAGTGGGTGTGGAAAAACAAAGAGGGAGAGAAGGGTGAGGTTGTGAGGAACAAGTCGAGACTTGTTGCTCGGGGGTTCGCCGAAGGAGGGGATCGACTACGAGGAGACCTTTGCTCCCGTAGCCCGTTTGGAGGCGATTAGGATCCTTCTCGCCTTCTCTGTGGCTAAAGGGTTCAAGGTGCACCAAATGGATGTGAAGAGTGCTTTTCCGAATGGTGTCTTGGAGGAAGAAGTGTATGTGAGGCGACCTCGGGGTTTGAGAGTGAGAAGTACCCCCACCGGGTGTACAAGTTGAGGAAGGCACTCGTATGGGTTGAAGCGGGCGTCTAGAGCTTAGTATGGCAGGGTTGAGGGGGTTCTTGTTTGAGAGAGGTTTTGAGATGGGGAAGGTCGATCGGACCTTGTTTTTGCCGAGGCATGGCGAGAGATATCCCGATTGTGCGGGTGTACGTGGATGATATTGTCTTTGGTGGCTCGTCTAACTCTCTTGTTGCAAGGTTTGCGGATGATATGAGCGGGGAGTTCGAGATGAGCATGATGGGCGAGTTGCGGTTCTTCCTCGGGCTACAAATCAAGCAATCAAAGGAAGGAACATTTGTGCACCAGGCTAAGTACACCAAGGACATTGTGCGGAAGTTCAAGATGGAGGACTCCAAGGCTATGACGACACCGATGAGTACGACTACGGCTCTTGATGCGGACGAGGAAGGTGAACACGTGGACCAGAAGGAGTACCGGAGCATGATCGGGTCACTCCTCTACTTGACGGCGAGGAGGCCGGACATACGATTCTCGGTGTGTCCGTGCGCTCGTTTTCAAGCGTCTCCGAGGACTTCGCATCGGCAAGCAAGGGAAGCGAATCTTCGGGTACTTGCATCACACTCCCGACTTCGGCCTTTGGTACTCCACGTCCTCTTCTTTGGCGCTTCATGGTTTTTCAGACGCGGATTTTGCCGGGTGTCGGTTGGATAGGAAGTCCACCTCTGGGACTTGCCAGTTTTTGGGTTCTTCTTTGGTGTCTTGGTCTTCCCGCAAGCAGTCGAGTGTTGCTCAATCCACGACCGAGGCCGAGTATGTTGCCGCGGCTAGTTGTTGCTCTCAGCTCCTTTGGATCACCTACACCATGAGTGACTTTAGTGAGGAGTATACCCATGTCCCACTTCAATGTGATAGCACTAGTGCCATAAGCGTTGCAAAGAACCCGGTGCTCCATTCCAAAACTAAACACATAGAAGTGAGGTATCATTTCCGAGAGACAACGTTGAGAAAGGAAAGATAGCGTTGATCCATGTACCCACACATGACCAACTAGCCGATATTTTCACCAAACCCCTAGATCAAGCAACTTTCACTCGTTTGCGGGGGGAACTTGGTGTGTGTTTGATTTCTTGAGTTGGGTGTGTGGGAGCTCTCTTTTGCGGTGGTGTCGAGCCCGTTTTGCCTCCCCTCGACGAGCCGGTTTGTAGCATATGTATAGCTTTCCTTTGTGCATTTCTTGCATTTGGCATGGCATATGTAACATGATGTATAGGCATCCTTGTATCTTAGATTGCATGCATTTTGTATCATATGCAATGAGATATATGTCTTTGTGAGCTTGTTTGGTATGCTACGGTTAGTTTGGCTTAGCTCTTGATGATCTTGATGAATAATCCATGGTTGATAGCTATGCTTTTGAAAAATGTCACATGTATGCTCTCTCATGTGTAAATGCCTTTACATGCTATTGACATGTTTTTGTGGCCTTGCTATGCTTAATTTGTGGTTGGATGGCTAGTTTATTGATCATATGGGGCCAAAGGCTCATTTGCCATCATGAATGTTTAGCCCTCTTGATTTATCTTGTGGAGGAGCATAAGTTCCTTTTTGTCGCAAAGACATTTCATGTACCATTTACAAATCTGAAAATGAAATGAAAAATGCTTGGAAAATATGCTCCCATGTCATATGTGCTGAATTTAATTTGCTTTGGGTGCTAAACCGTTGCATGATGCCTACCAATGAGAAGTCTCATACATAGAAGTAGGCACATGGCTCGGTGGCTTTGACATGACATGAGGTGCTTGTGGGTGTTTGTGATGGTCTTATGATTAGAATGGCTGTCCTAGCATGAAGTTTGTGTGGCTTTGCCATTTTGATATGCTTTGATCATGTTTAGGACTTTGCTCATGAGAGGCAAGTTTTTCGCAAAATTGCCAAAATCCATCTTAGCTTCGTCCAATGGTTGTGAAACTTGGTGATCATGTAGTTGAGATCGATACGAAGCCGTAGAGTATCTAACTTGCTCATTTGGACATGTGTAGCATTCTTTGTTGAATTTTGTCTATTTGAGAAGCTCTAGGTTGAAAGTTTTGCATTTTTGGCTTGATTCATGCATTGCCAACAAGGGGGAGAAGTTTGAGCTTGAAATGGCTTGTTGGACGTGTTTAGAAGGTTTTCGAGTGGTTTCGAGCCATTTCGGGCTTCGTTATACACCGGTCCGACCGGTGAGGAGCACCGGTCCGACCGGTGTGAGTGCTGGTCCTGTTCACATGTTAGGCACCGGTCGACCGGTGGTGATGACCGGTCCGACCGGTGTGAGCCGAAAGTGCTTTGCAGCCTGTCCCGTTTTCAAGTGGTTTGCATGCATTCGTCCGGGGGGGAGTTGCATTGGTTCGGGGGAGCTTGCATGTGTGCGGGGGGAGCTCTTTGTGGTTGTTCGAGCTTTGTTTCGGTGGTTTGCGCTCTTTGCTTGAGCTTTGCTTTGTCTCGGATGTGTCGAGCCGTTGCCCTTGCCTAAGGGGTCCGAGACTTGTTTCCTTCATGTGATCTTGCTCTTTGCCTTTGTTTGGCTTTCGATCGCTTGTTGGAGTTTCATTTTGTTCGTTTCTTTTTCTTTTCTTTTCTATCTTGTTACTTTCGTGTGGGTGTTGTCAATGCACTCATCAAGGGGGAGATTGAGGACCATGTGTGGTTCGAGGACCGGTGGATGGTCGCTTCCTTGTGTGATGAGTGATTGACAACATTGTGTGGACTGATTCTTGGCTAAGTATTGCGGGTGCGGGTTGCGGCTTGACTCGTGTTGGTGCGGGTGAAGAACAAGCGCGAAAGGTCGTCGCCGGTGAGGCCTCCGGGTGTGGAGAAGACAAGTAGGCTTTTTTTCGAGGGACCGGTGGCCGGCGGGGGTCAAGTGCGGGCCGCATGGTGGCATGAACAAGCAAGATGAAGTCGTGGACGGTTTCTTGGTTGAGCTTCGGAACCAAGGTCGAGCCGGGACTACGTGGGAGCCAAGTCATGAGTGGAGTTTGGCGGAGGCTACACCGAGTTCGCGGGGTTTCCGGTGGTTCACCGGAAACCACCCGGGTTCCTTGGTTGATCCACAAAGCCAAGACCGGAGAACCGAAGACGGAGGTGCAGGCGGCACCATACCGGTCTGACCGGTGGGTCTGACCGGTCTGACCGGTGGGGACCGGTCTGACCGGTGAGGAGCACCGGTCGGTCCGACCGGGGGTGTGCGACGACGCGGTCCGAATCTTCGAAGCGGAGGACACGCGTCGGGATTGCATGGCTTGCGTCGAGGCTACGCAGGGTGCGGTCGCCGGGCATCCGTCCGATGGTGAAGACATCAAGAATTCCAAATCCGCCCTTGAGGGGCTTGTATTCCTAGTTAGTAGAGAAGGGCATTTTAGACATTCGGTTGCCTCCATATAACCCAAGAGGTGAGAGGATGGCAGCCAACTCTTGGAACCCTAGCTCATTTGTTTTCCTATTTTCCACCTATTTTCCTTAGGTTTTCCTTAGGACTAGCAAGAGAGCTTCACGGAGAGATCTTGTAGAGAGGGATGGATGATCGGGCGGCTTGCTAGACCTTGTACGAACCTTTGTTTCATGTATAGATGATTCGGCGTGGTTCCTCAAGGTTTGGATGTGTTTTCCCCGGTTGTTCTTGGTGGTGATTTTCGAAGCCCTTTCTCGGTGATTTCTTTGGGTTGTTTTCGGGACTTTTCTCTTGGGGATTTGATGGGGGAAATTTGTGGGAACCCTTCGTGGTTCTTTGAGCTGTGATTCCCCTCCCAAATCCGTGAGAAAAGGTGCTCGATTTTGGGGTTTCTTGAGTTCTTGGGTTGGAAGTGCTTTCGGAGGGATTTCTTCGATTCCTCCTTTTTGGACGAGATTTGGTGGGATTAAACTTGGCTATGGACTCCTCATGAGGTGTTCCTGATATCCCCAAAGTCTTGTTCAAGTCCGTGGAGTGATTCGGGAGATTGAGATTTGGATTTGTGGGAGTTGACCCGCGGGTCTTGTTCATCCCGAGCCGCCCGGAGCTACATCGGTCCGACCGGTGCTCTTGACCGGTCCGACCGGTGCGAGATCTTGTGGGATTTTGCTCGGGTGAACGTCTTGGTGTGTTCGTTGTTGTCCTGTGTTGCTTCTGTTTCGTGTTTGGGTCTGTTTGATGGTCGGTTGGCCTGTTTGGTGCCTTGGGGGCTTTCAGGCTGCCATCGGTCCGATCGGTGTGTCTCACCGGTCCGACCGGTGTAGAGCCACTTAGTGGAAGTTGCTCGGTTTCACCGGCGGGAACCGATCCGACCGTGGTGCTCACCGGTCCCCGACCGGTGTGGGTCCGTAGGCTCGAGGTTTGGTTTTTCCGCTGGGTTTCTCGGGTCGGAAGGTGGTGTGTTGGTTCCTAGGTCCAGTGGCACTCCAGTGGCTACGTGGGCTTGACCAACCTTGGTAGTGAGTCGGAGACGTGTGTTGGAAGCCGTGTTCATCTTGTTGGAGTTTCCATCTCCTTCGAGAAGAATTTTTATCGGCTCCCATTCACTCCCCCCCCCTCTCGGTTCGCCGTTTCGGTCCTTCAATGGGCGTTAAACAGTGACCGTTACCACAACTAGCCACCGGTCACGTGAAAATTACTGTTTCTCTGGGCCCACAGGAAACTTTGGTAACGGGCACCAAAACAAAGCCCGTTACTGTGAAATCAATATCAGAGACGCGTGTAGTGAACCTGCGTCTCCGATGTCTCAACGAACGGGCCACGTATTGGTAACGGGCTTTTACGGTGCCCGTTACTTTGTTGGCAAGTTTGTAACAGGTGCTCCAATTGAAGCCTGTTACTCAGTGGTCAGTGTTTGTAACGAGCTTTAATTAACGGCCGTTAGAGATACGTAGGCCATCCCTACAAGAACTCGCTACCTTTCCGCTGCATCCCGATCCGGCCCGAGATTTGGCGACCATCGGGGCCGCATCCCGGAACCGACCAGGATATGACTAAATTCACGAAATTAGATCCGGCGTCCAAATTCACGAGAAATCCACAATTCACATGCATCATATGACAAAATTCAAGCATCATCATCTCATACAAGGAGGAAATGCATCTCCCAAGGAGGAATGCAACAATATCACAAAAATTCATGGACAATGAGGAATGCAAAAATTCATGGACAAGGAGGAATGCAAAAATTTCCTAGTCACCAAACACAATATTAGCCCACACAGTTTCATCAGCATGAAATTTTCCTCCGGCTGTGATCACCTGTTCCATGAGGAATGTGGCAATTCTTTCACGAACATCTGCTAGCAAAGATTTGTCGAGAGGATGCTCATCTAGCCCTAATCTCTAGATATAATAATGTCACCAGTCAACACACATATATAGGTGGTTACCAAACATGTGTAGTGCTAATAAGCAAGAACTATGCTATGTTGTAGGTTTTACAAATGAAGATCCCAAGAAAGTACCTTCATATGTGTGCCACTATATTTTAATTAAAGCATGTGATAGGCACAATAGAAGCCGCAGAGTCTGGATCCAGTAGGTTGTTGGTGGCACTGCAATAAACGTACAGAGAAAAATAGTGGTGATCGAGAAGAAATAAACTCAAGCACTGCAATAAACTCAAGAAATACTGGCCCTTTACTAGCTTCCACAGGAAGGAAATAAGTGGTATGTACCTTAACATCTTTGACGTGTTTCAAGGGGCCGTTAACACCAAAATTTGGTAAGGAGTCCGACTTGTGGGTCCGGCTCGGTGAGAAATCCGTCGGAGGAAGGAAGGTTTCTTCGGATGCATCCGGCAGAAAAATCCGCGGTCGGCTATCCGCCTCCGATCGGCAAAGGAACTGTTGAGCTGATTTCGCGGGATTGAGCGGTAATGTGGCTCAAGCGGAGAGGACGAATGGATGGATAAGCGATCAAGCTTAGAGATAAATTAGGTATCAAATCCATTCGAGGTTGTGCTTGGCGGGGGGTATAAATGTGAGCCCCGAATGTATGTAACAGATATACGAAATCATTCTCAATACAAACCGGCTTTACGCCAAACCCTAGAGTCCATTTGTCGTGTCGTCGAGTTCTTCGAGAGGGTTCATCGATCCGTCGACCTCCGTGAGTACCGGCAACCTTGTATCATATCTAGTATCATGCGGTGGATTTAGATCTGATGCAAGTAGTCTTGCTACCATGCTTAGTGTCATGCGGTAGATTCAAGCTTGGTTCAAGAGGGTTTCTTGTTAGGTCATGAGCCATGCGGTAGGCTAAGATCTAGCTCAAAGCTAGTTATCGGCTCTATTGAATTTTGGCAAGATTCAATAGATTCATTAAGTTATCCCGTGTTGCTTTGAGTTTTTGTTTTATGTTTAAATTCATGTAACACCCTTTTGACCAATCTAGATGGGTTTGGATCGGCTTTATTCCTTTTAATGATCCTTATGTGAGTCAAGTTCATGCCTTTGGCTAATTTAACACGTGGATCACGTGCTCCTTGATAGCCGAAACCGAATCGATCTAGGTTGTTACGTGTTGCGGGTTCAAGCTTGCCAACGTTCGTATAAATCTTGAAAGAATTGAGTATCACGCGGTAGATGCGGAGTTTTTGGGTTGCTTTGGAGCTAGTCATCGGTGGATTAGATTTCAAATCAATCGATAGATTTGTCTTGCTTGGTAATGTTCGTTCCTTCTTCATGGACCCCGAATCGGTACATTCGGCCGTATTTAGTTATGTTTCTCATGAGTAGAACACGTGCGTAATTTATGCTTTAAATGATGTATGCTTTTAGCTTTCCATGTTTAGATCGTATCATGCGGTGGATAGATCTATTTGTGGAAAGTGTTATGATCTCCACGCAAGTTGTATCATGCGGTGGATAGGTTTGCTTGGCGTCGTACCCGACGGGTTTTAAAGTACCTAGACATGCGGTAGACTAGTGCTTTGGATCTATGCATGCTTGTTTATTACATATCTATGCTCGCGCTTTTACTTTATTTATTTGTTTAACGTTGATCACCACGGGGATCGGTCACGGTCTTGTGCACGTGCATCTTTGTCTAAACAAAGACCGGTCGTCGTCATGCTTATGTCATCCATTCGGCTATGTTGCTTTTTCCTCTCTATTGCTCCCGAATGGTTTCAGTTTGCTGGCAGATAGCTTTCTATAGCTATATGTCATCCCATTTGGCTTTATAGCCGTAAATATGGAACTGTCTGGTACCACCCGGCAAGTTCCAAGCTTTGGTATTTAACTACTTTGTCTTTTGTTAATTTTCAGGGAAAATTGACTGGCACGTCTTGTGATTCTCTACACGTGTGAAGCTAGCTTGTTCGGCTTGCTGTGTGCTTGGCACTAGGTGCACATTTTGCGTCAACACACTTTTTGGCACGCCCGGTGGGACCACAGCCAAAAATCAAGATGCCTGACATCACGGGTATCATGGATGTCAACATCGAAGACCTTTCTCCTGAGCAACGGCAGCAACTCCAGGATGCCATGGACCAATTCCAGCAAAAGTGCTTACTATCATTCAAGAAGAACAGGAGCGGCGTCCCGTACTTGAAAAATGAGATGCCCAGGGTGTTGTTGCCAGGGGAAAGCGATGCCACAACCCAGCAGAAGAGGGAGGAATGCATACAAGCATTCCGAGATGCCGCGGATCACGTCTTGAGCAGGCACCACAGAGCTTTCTTGGGTGCATTCAAACAAATGATGGTGGCTGTCTTCGGTCCCGGCATGGAACATGCGTTCAGTAAGACGCCCATTCAAGGAGGCACCGTGGAGTTGGGCGAGTCCAGTTCTCAACCGCCATTGCGAGCCGGCCCGGCCCGGCCTCCTCCTCGGAGGCCGGGAGCCAAGCTTTCCGGCCCTCCTCCACAAGGTGCGGGGGGTCGGCCGGTTCGGCCCCCCGCGGGCCGCGGGAGGGCGACCGGTCCGGCCACCACCGCGGGGCGGCACGGGTCAACCCGTGCAACAACCGAACATGTACCGGCCCACATACGGGGAGTTGGCATTAGGCTCGCACGGGGCCCCGCTTGCTTCCGGCTACGGGATTGCTCCGGCAAGCAACGGCCGGCAGAGGAATTTATACGGCGGAGGCTACCACGAGGTGGGGAACTACGGAGCCATTGACGCTCTCCCGAATCCGGGTTACGGACCGGTGCGGGCACACGGGGAGGACAATATCCTGGCGCGAGAAGATGGCCCATTTCATGCGAATCAATTCGGCCTCAAACCAAAAATGCAAGGGCCTACCTACACACCGCCGTTCCGGAGTGGTACTACAACGTGATCCCGCCGCCAAGGGTGAAGCCTCCGACGGAATTCACAAAGTTCTCCGGGCGGGATGACACGAGCACGGTGGAGCATATTGCTCGCTACCCGATGCAACTTGGAGAGTGCTCATCGAGGAAGCGTTTAGAGTCGGATACTTCCCCGCGTCACCGACGGGTGCGGCGTTCCGGTGGTTTTCATCTTTGCCCCCTCAACCGGTTAGCACGTGGAAGGAGGCTGGAACGAAAATTCCACGCCCACTATTTCGGCGGCGGCTCGGAAAAGAAGTTGATCGACCTCGCTACCACGAAGCGAGAGACACGGTGAGACCCCCTTGGAATTCCTCAGGAGGTTCAGGGAAGTGAAGGGCATGTGTTTTTCGCTCAATCTACCAGATGACCAGTTGGCCGACATGGCCGTTCTGGGGATGCTGCCGGCCGTACGTGAGAAGCTGTTTGGCATGGAGTTCGATAACTTGGGCCAGCTGTCCCAAAAGCTGTCGTTAATGAGCAACCAAGCCAACGGTTTCAAGAAGGATGTCAGGTTCGGCCAACAGCACGACGTGGCGGATATCTACAACCAGTTCCTGGACAAAGCCGACCTGATGGAGGATTCTGATGATGACCAGGACGTAGCCGCGGCCGAAATCATGTGGGGAAAAGAACCATTGACCATGAATGCGGCGGGTCAAACGGACCAAAGGCACCTATGATTTCGACATCACAAAGGCCGACAAGTCGTTTGAGCTCTGGTGAAGGAAGGCCGAATCGGATTGCCCGAAGGGCATTCCATGCTTCGGCCCGATGGAGTAAAGGAGAAACGTTATCGTGGCTTCCACGACGAGAACTCGCACTCCATCAACGGCTTGCGGGGTCTTCGGAATGAGGATCCCGAGAAAGCCATCTAGGAGGAGCACCTCAAATTTGATAACAAGATGAAGGCTGTATGGCCACCCTTTCCCTCGGAACATGGTGGGTTTTTCGGTCAACATGGTAATAGGCGAGGAGAAGGGCAAGGTCAAAGTCTTAACCTCGGCCCGGGGCAAGACGGGACGGAGCGGTGGACCGGAGCGTCGGGTGACTTTAGAGCGAGGTGCATGGTGAGGCCCCCGCGTTCTCAAGAGCCACGTCGAGATCGGGGGAATCGTCCGAGCCAAGCCCGGGGTGACCACGCGTATCCTCCTCAATAAGTGGCGGCACCGAGCCGGAAAAAGAGCGCTACCGGAAGCGAAAGTACAAGGAAGAGAGGCGCGGGCCGAAGAGGAAGCACGCGAGAAGAGATGCGGAGCAATACATGCGCAAGCGAGCGCGCGCGCGGGGATGTGCGTTCTTCGGAGCCTTGTTGGAACGAAGGTTTGAAGCCGCCCACGGCGAGAAACCGCCCCGAGTGCGGTGATAGGTATTTTGAGTACGGGCGGGGAGAGCGCCAATCGCCGATCCGTCCATGAAAGAATTGGAAGGATACATCCTAGCGAGGATCGGCGTCAAAAAATTGAAATTATTGATCATCCCGGGAAAAGGCAAGCCGATTTGAAGTGGGGCGATCAAGAGGAAGATGAGGACGAGTACATACGCAAAAGGGGCAATGGTGCCCGCCCGGCCTAAGAAAAAGTCGGAAGAGAAGGGTTCAACGCTTGAGGAACCGTGAGCGAGGCGGGCCGGGATCCGGACAAGGCGGGTGTGGCGTCCAAAGGATAAACCCGAAGGGTCAAAGCGTTCGGCTCCGGCGTGCATGGTATACTTTTCTCGCCGAATGAATTTATGGCTCCTGCTCATCGGGTTGTGCGGGGAAGAGGCGTCCCTGGATGATGAGCGGATTGAGGGAGCGATGGCGCGGTGGTGCTAGACAAGCAAGCCGTCTTCGACAAACCGGCCAAAAATCGACACATGATGCCGGCTGTACTTGAAGGGATATGTCAATGGCAAACCATTGACCAAGATGTTTGTCGACGGTGGCGCGGCGGTCAATGTAATGCCGTACACCACCTTCGGGAAACTTGGCATGGGCCCTAGCGATCGACGCCTACAAGCATAATGCGAACGATTTCGCGGGAATCCTTCGGACACCAAGGGATGCGCTCACGTGGATCGATGATCGGGTCCAAGACACTTGCTCACAACCTTCTTTGTTAACGAAGGTAAAGGAGCCTACGACCCTCGCTTGGACGGGGCGGATTCACGCCAATTGCTGCGTCCCATCTACCATGCATCGGCGGCTCATCCAATGGGTGGATGATGATATTGAGGTGGTCCAAGCAAATGACTCCGTGAGCGTTGCAAACGTGGAACCGGCTTTACGGGAGTATCAAGGCATTGGATTGTTTCTCGGGGAAAAGGCGGGGAGAAGGTCTGTTGAACTGTCGGCGGCCGATCAACAAGCCGATTCGAGCGGTCGTCTCTTACAATAGTTTTTAATGGAGAACCCCGTCGATGGTGCGATGGCAAGTTGGGGCGAGGATTCATGTCGGCCGATAGATTGGAAGAAGTTGACATTGGAAGCGGTGACAAGCCAAGGCCGACGTTCATCGGCGCAAACTTGCAATCGGACTTCGGGGAGGAATTAATCAAGCTACTCAAGGAATACAAGGATTGATTCGCACCGGGATTATTCGGAGATGCTCGGATCTGGATCGTTCCATCGTTGAGCATCGGTTGCCAATCAAATGCGGTTTCAAGCCATACAAGCAACCACCCCGGAAAATCTACAAGGATGAGGTATTGGCCGATGTGAAGAAAGAAGTTGAAAGATTACTTGATGCAAACTTCGTTCGGCCATGCAGATATGCGGAGTGGATTTCTAACATTGTCCCTGTTTACAAGAAGAATGGAAAGATGAGGGTCTGCATAGATTTTAGGGATTTGAACAGAGCTACTCCGATGGATGGTTACCCCATGCTCGTTGCCGATTTGTTGGTTGACGCCGCCATTTGGACATAAAGTTATCGGTTTCATGGATGGCAATGTGGGATACAACCAAATTTTTATGGCAATAGAGGATATATCAAAGACGGCCTTCGGATGTCCTGGTCATATAGGCTGTTTGA
Organism: Cenchrus americanus; assembly: GCA_947561735.1. NCBI lineage: Eukaryota > Viridiplantae > Streptophyta > Magnoliopsida > Poales > Poaceae > Cenchrus > Cenchrus americanus. Next base: position 144,972,840 of record OX387240.1, read on the forward strand.
ATGGATAGTCATGACGTTTGGGTTGAAAAATGCCGGTGCAACTTATCGGCGGGCCATGAATTACATCTTTCACGAGTTGATCGGCAAAGTTGTGGAAATTTACATTGATGATGTCGTAATCAAGTCCCTAAGTCATGACACACATTTGGAGGATGTGAAAAGGACCTTGAAGTGCACCGAAAGCATGGCCTGAAGATGAATCCAAACAAGTGCGCTTTTGGGGTATCAGCTGGAGAGTTCTTGGGATTTTTAGTCCACGAAGGGGGGATTGAAGTTGGCAAGAAGAGCATGAAGGCCATTGATGAAGTTGTCCCTCCAACTAATCTCAAGGAGTTGCAATCACTGCTCGGCAAAATTAATTTCGTAAGGAGATTCATTTCAAATCTGTCACAGAAGGTTTTGCCGTTTTCTCCATTGCTGAAACTAAAGAAAGATCAGAAGTTCACATGGGGCGACGAACAACAAAAGGCTTTTGATGAGATCAAGCAATACATGAAGGAGCCACCAGTGCTGGTCCCTCCTCAGTTGGATAAGCCTTTCAAGTTGTACGTGGCGGCCGATACCCAAACCATTGGATCGGCCCTTATTCAAGAATTCGAAGGAAAGGAGCGGGTAGTAGCGTATCTTAGCTGAAAGTTACTTGATCCTGAGACCAGGTATTCGGTACGCGGAGAAGCCGTGCTCGTGCGTGTACTACTCGTGTACAAAGTTTCGGCACTACTTGTTGAATGCCGAATGCACTGTATATTCCAAGTTTGATGTAATAAAACATATGTTATCTATGCCAATTTTGAATGGCAGGATTGGCAAATGGTTCTTGGCTCTATCGAGTTTGAGTTGAAGTTCGAATCGGCAAAAGCTATTAAGGGTCGGATCATTGCCGATTTTATAACCGAACATCGCGATCCATCAATAGATTTGCTTGAAATTACTCCTTGGGCTTTATTTTTTGATGGATCATCATGTGGTAAAGGTGGGGGAGTAGGGATTACGTTGATTTCACCCGGAGGTGAGATGTTTGAATTTGCCATCCCTATACGACCTTGTTACAAACAATCGAGTGAATACAAGGCATTACTTCGGGGGCTTCAATATTTGAGAGAAGTCGGGGCCGTTTCAGTTGAGGTTTATGGAGATTCAGAGTTGGTAATCAAGCAATTGAACGGCCAATACGAATGCAAAAGTGAAGCGCTGAGGAGTTACTATGAAGAATGCGGGGGAAATCTTGAAGAGCTTCCCGTTGGTAACTCTACGACATATTCCTAGGGAACATAACGAAGGAGCGAACGGGTTGGCTCGGAGCGCCTCCGGTTACGGAGAGAGAGTCAAGAAGCGTTTGCTGCGGATATATGTGCCTTTGGGGACGGATCTTGCGGAGGATGATTGGAGAAAAGAGATCGTTGACTATTTGAAAGATCCATCCCGAAAAGTCTCTAGGAAGCTCGGGTACAAGGCCATAAAATTCGTTCTTCGGATGACAATTTGTTTTACAAATCATTAGATGGGGTATTGTTACGATGCCTAGGTCCGAGAAGAAGCTAAGAAAATGATGAGTGAAGTGCATGATGGGATATGTGGAGCACACAAATCGGCCTACCGCATGAAATGGGTTATCGAGCAAGCGGGTGCTTTTGGCCGACGATATTAGAGGATTGCTTTGAGTATTACAAGGGATGTCAAGATTGCCAGAGGTTTGGAAATATTCAAAGGGTCCCCGCATCAGCATTAAATCCCATTATCAAGCCATGGCCATTCAGGGGCTGGGGTATAGACTTGATTGGCTAGATTAATCCACCATCTAGCAAGGGGCATAAGTTTGTGCTTTTGGCTACAGATTATTTTACTAAATGGGTTGAGGCAATTCCACTGAAGAAGGTGATGTCAGAAAACATGGTTGAATTTGTCAAGGAGCACATCATCTATCGGTTTGGAATCCCTCAGACAATCACAACTGATCAAGGGGCCCAATTCGTGTCCCTGGAATTCGGGAGAATTTGCCGAAAGCATGGGAATCAAATTGTTTAATTCTTCTCCCTATTATGCCCAAGCTAATGGTCGGGCGAGAGGCTTCGATAAGATCATGATCAAGCCGATACAAAAGAAGATCGACCGAAGCCAAGGAGGTGGCATTCGGTACTCAGTGAGGCACTGTGGGCTTACCGAATGGCCCCTCATGGAGCTACAAAGACCTCTCCTTATGAATTGGTTTATGGACACCACGCGGTTCTACCTTGGGAAATGCAATCAGATTCCAGGAGGGTTGTGTTACAGAAAGATTTAAGCTCCAAGGATTACAGTGGCCTAATGATGGATGAGCTAGAAGATTTGCACATGATCCGTCTTAGGGCCCTGGAAAACATCGAGAAGAACAAGCTGCGGGTTGCCAAGTACTATAACAAGAAGGTGAAGGTCAGGCAATTTGCGAAGGGGATTTGGTTTGGAAAGTGCTATTGCCGATCGGAACCAAATACGGCGAATTCGAAGCAAATGGTCCCCTAAGCGGGAAGGACCCTTTCGTGTGGTCGGATGCGTCCCGGTAATGCATACATATTGAAAACTTTACTAGGAGAATAATTTTCCGCTGCAATGAATGGGAGATATTTGAAGAAATATTATCCTAGTATTGAAATCGGTTGGTGATCACCGGCGGTGGGATTACATGCAAGCGACACGGGGATAGCGGCGCTCAAGAACGAGGCCGCCTTTAGAACAAAAATCCCAAACAAGGGAAAAATGGCCGGTGCCTAGATGCATTGCCCTTAGCACAAAACTACATTACAAGCGCCTCTCGCGAGGTTTACATCCGACAACCCACGGTGATCGGAACTCCGATGAGGTGGGAAGCGAGAAGGCCGGAGGAAGAAGCGGAAGTATGATTCAATCTTTTCTTTGCTTCTTCGGTGCTCCCTCTTCGGTTGCTCCGGGACCACCGTGACGGCAACTTGGAATGCACGGGGGTGACCATGATTTCTTGCCTCCACCAAGCGTCCCAAGCCGCTTTCGGGTTGTTGTACCTATCGAGACATGCGAAACAGAGGAGTGATTGTCGGGGGCAAAAAATCCGGATATGGACGCGAAGCCAAGAAGGAGTCAGAAACATTTACCTCCCACTAATGCCTCCAAAGCCATGCGACGCTCGCGTTCGGCCTGGCAACGAGCGGTGATGTCCCTGAGGTCATGCTCTAGGTGCCGAACGCGGCGGCGCAATTGATGGCTGGTCCTCTGTTCAGGCGTGGCGTCCTCGCTTCGAGGGAGGAATCGGAGGAGATTTACTCGGGGCATGTCTTCGGTCCGATGATTTCTTCGGGAAGCAAATCAAGGCTGAAAGAGGAAAGGTAGAGAGGAGGTAAAGCGCAAGATCATATGGGGAAACAAGGAGTAAATCAAGGGAAAACTCACTTTCGAGTCGTGCGTTTCTTTGGAGTCTTTGCTCTCCTGGGGTTGCTTGCCTTTGTCCATGGCCTTGGGGTTTTTCCTCCGAGGACGGGGGAGGAAATGAGAAGTGATGGATGAGTGTGTGAGTGGATTTGCGGGGCATCTCGGCGGAGGCTATTTTATTGACCGAAGGGGTGCATTGGGAGTGATTGCGGCGGCGTGCACTATTGGAATACCAAGAGGCGGGGTTTTCGCCCCGAATGCGAAGGGTTTTCGTTTGAACAGGTGCTCATGGATTGCCGATTCGGGGGATCTTCGTGGATTTTGCGCCAAGGGGCATCCGTTCTCGCGTGTTCGGCTCAAGCTAGTTCCCGAATACGTTTAAGGAAAAAAAGATTCACGGATGCAAACATGAAGAAAATCATCGCAGTGCAAGCACAGAATTCAAAAGTTCTTTATTTATTGCCGATATCAAACATTCCTAATACAATCTAGTCAAAGAGCACGTTCGGCACAGATTGGGGATGAGTGAGTTCGGCAATGGCGTCGCCGTGGCCATCGAGGCGCTCCAAGATGAGCTCAATCTCCTTGATGTCTTCCGGTGCGCCGCCCCGGAAGGCCGCGCGGCTGGTGGAGTAGTCGACGTCAGTGTGCGTCGCCATGGCAGCCAGGCCCAGGGTGGTACCCAAGCGGATGCCATGGGTGGCCACTTCGTCCACGCGGTGCTCCACCGCAGCAAGGCGCTCCGCCGGCGTGTCTCCGCGGGCGTTCACCTTGTCGGCCAATTGCTCCACCAGCATCTTTAGCTGGTTGAGCTCGGCATCACGGGCTGCAAAGTGCAAGAAAAAGGGAGATTAGCATCAAAGGCCGGATTGGATCAAAGAGCGGTGTCGGGGCCGTACCGTCGATGGTCTCCAGCAGCTGCTTGCGCTGGTCTTCCCACTCCAACTCGGCTATGCCAGCCTTTTTGGAGACCTCCTCCAGCTCGCGCTGGGCCACCTCCAGTTCCGCCTTGAAGCGGAGAGCGTCGAGTTCCCCGTAGGGCACGGGGGAGTGACCATCGGACTCCGAGGAGTCATCCGGTAGGGGCTGACCGGCCGGCGCAGGGCATGGATTCCATTGAATCAACCTGAAACAGGGATGATCGTCAAAAACAAAGGGAGACCAAAGATGAATCAGAAAAGAGGGATTGACGATCATTGCCTCGGCGCGCACCGGCGCGGCTTCCCTCCGCCTCATCGGAGGCGCGGCGCGGTTGAGGCCGCGCACCATGTCTCCGGGATTTGTCTTTGTTTGAAGAAAAGGAGAAGACTTGAGACCGGCAAAGATTTGAGAGCTAAAGGCTTGGTGGAGAGCTAGGGGCACCTACGGTTTTCATTTATAGGCCACGGCAAGACAGATCGTGGCCTCGGGTCGTGGCTGCGGATCGTGGCGCGTATCCCAAGAAAATCGGAAGGTGGAGAGGTTTCCTTGACCGGTCCGCCGACGGGTCGTTTGGAGTTCTAGGCCGAGTCATATTCGGTTGGTCGGGCTCGGCCGAGAGGAGTCAAAGTGCCATTCGGGTGTTGGCATTTCTTTACTCGAATGGGTCGTTCGGCATCGCATCTAAGGATGCGTAGAAGAAAAAGAGAAATAAAATTGCAAGAACAAATGTTACAAGAGCGACCAATTCGGTTACACATCGATTGAAGCGTCTAGATGTTCAAATGCTTCGCAATTACACTACGGACATTTGATGTTGCTTGGCAAAAACTTTCCATCCTCTCTTGATAATCTTTACGGGGCGCCGGACGGGGTGCCGACGAGCTTCTCGGTTCGCCTCCAAGGCGGCTTTTACGGCGACCTTCAATTCACGAGAAGCTTGCGGTTTGGCCAATGTATCTTTGTGGCTTTCGGTTTGAGATTGTGCCCCCTTCACGGCTTGTTCGGCTCGGGCCCTCTTCTCGTTCAACGAGTGGGCGGGAGGACACCTTTCTCGAGCTTGTCTTATGGGTACATAATGAATTTCTAGACCGAGAGATTGATGCAAGCGAGGCATTGATGTCCTTAGGGAGTTCTTGGGCGATGGGTTCAAGCATTTCTTCAAAGTGATCGAGATCTTTGAGCGATCTCGCGCGTCTTTTTGCGGCCCGGGCAAAAATCTCCTTAAGCTTTTCTCGCACTTCCTCCGACAAAATTTGAGGCACTCCTTCCCCTGCCTCGGCAACGGATTGTTCCCCATTGATGGACTTGATGATGATGGGGCCTGATCCTAAGAGAGCAATATTGCCGAGTCAGGAGTATTGGAAGTAAAGGATAACAAGATTAGGTGCAAATGTTTACCTCATGCCTGGCTTCCTGAGCTGGAGCAGGATTTTGTTCAGGGGCAACCTCTGGAATTATTGATGAAGAAGATATTCCAGGCAAAGCTGAACCTTCGCGCGAGAGGGTGCTTGGTGTAGTTTACGGTAACCACGAAGCTTCGGGCCGGAGAGAGGTTGGACTCGCCTCTGCCGGGGCCGGTGTGTGTGTACGGCCAATAGGTGATTGGGCCCTTGGAGGGCTTGGAAGATCCGGGTGAAAGGGGGAGTTCATCTCCGGTGAGTTGGGTGTTTCGTCCGAGCGAGGAGATGATTGGGTCCCCGATGAAGATGAGATATCCACATGGACAAATGGTTCGGCTCTAGGTGGACTTGCTTGTTGAGACAACGGGACGTCCACAAGTTGATCCTCCATTGTTTCTTCGCAAATGCCGGAATAAGAATGAATGCCGGTGTTCATCCTCAAGAAAAGACAAGAAAGGTCATACCGGTGGATGGAGCATTGGCGGGTTACGAAGCGAGGATTCTTTGAGTTCTAGTCCGAAAATGCATAAGATATGATTTATCGAAAAAGAGTAATCCGGTGATCAAGAAAGGAAGAAATTTTACCTCAACAAGGACTTTCTTGATGGTTCTTCTCCTCTTGGCATTTGGAGGAGCAATCGAGACAGGCCTTGCCTCTGTCGGCGGTAATCTTTGGACGGAGTTGGATCTGTTGTGGCATACCCGGCCATTAAGCGAGCCGGGGTTGGTGATTTGAATCCCAATGCCGAGATTGGGCCCTCTTGCATTGTAAGCAATATCCCCGGCCGAGAGGGCGGGCATTGTGTTCGTGGGCAAAAGAAATAAGATTAGAGATCATGGTTGGAGGAGGGAATGTCTGATTTAAGGATTAATCATATTACCTGCGAAGTTGGTTGAAAGTCGGGCATCGGTGCTACACGGAGAACAAATGCACAGGCTCACTAAAGATGTGATCATGGAATTCTTGCCACCGGGGAGTTGAAGGTGGGGTGAGCTACTGTTGTGGGTATGAAAGGCCAGGTGTAAACAGAAGGACTGCACACATACTGAAAAACTCTGCTAGTTTGAATAAGTTCCTTGATTTCCTCTCCGGGCTTGAGGAATTCATGCGAAACGATCTTGGGGGCATCCGGCCACATCCAAGTTGCCGAGCCATTATGTTGGGCTGATAATACTCATAAGTGTTGTGGTTCAACCTTCCTCCACCGAATTCAGCCGGCGGGAATGCATGGGCGGATAATGATATTGAGGATCTTCGGGAATCTTCCATCTTGGCGTTCGGTTTCAAAGGAGAACTCACAAGGGAGAGTCAAATTGTCATTATCCAAATAGGGGAGCCGAGAGAGGATTTTGGAAACCTTTGAAGAAGAGCTCGAAGAGGCGGGCCGACATTCGCTTGATGAGGACGGTTGAAGCGGCTTCTCCATAAGTCCGGCATCCTGCGGTGGCTTGGGGTTCCCCTTCATGATGATTGGATGAAGGGAAGAGCCGGGTGTTCAAATCAACACCAACGATCGATGCATGTGCAGTTGTAGCCACATTTGGACAAACCACCAAGGACCGTTGACACAAGCTATCCTCTGGCTGGTGTACATTTGGGTGACAGTTTGATGAAGCATGTGGTACACACTGCCCAGAAGGAATTTTCCAAGAGGAAAGCGATTGCCATTGGCTAGGTGTGAAGCCATTGCAATATGATTCAGGGTAGGCTCATTGGCTTTACCACAGAAGATGAACCTGCATAGCCACATGTTCAGAAACGCCCTGTATTCAACTTCACCAAGGGGGCCGTCCTTCATGTGATTCAGGATATAATTCTTGTATCCGCTCCCTGGTTTCACCCCTGTTTGTCTTGTGGAATTTTTGAAATCCCAGGGACGAACAGATCCTGTGATGTCAAGGCCGGTGATCATATACACATCGGCCAGAGTTGGGGACATCGGGCCGTGACCAAAGAGGAAGGCGTTGACACCATTTGACCGAAGTGGCAAGCCGCTATGAAGAGGTCTTCGTTCTTGGGGTCTCGGCCAAAGATAACTCCAAGCATTGAGCAATGCGGAGGGTATCCCAATTCCGGGTCCCGGCACTCTTGTCTACGAGGATTCTCTGCGGTACCAATTTTTCCGACTGCGATTGGGGGCAAGGGCCAGTTCTTGAAAGCATCCTGCCATTGAGGAGGTGTGGTCAGAGCCGCTTTGAAGGGGATCCTCCGGGATTCAGCTGCAATAAATTCTCGAGGATCGGAAGCTCCCACGGGACCAAGGTAGTAGGGTATTGAATTGGCCTCGGTACGAATCAAAAGCTCCTGAAGGAAAGCGGAAAAGAAATCTCAGATAAAAATTGAAAACCTAAATGCCGAATGAAGCTATGGTAGAGGAATTTACCTGAGCAGCTTGATTTTGAGCTGCCATTGGGGATTCGAGCTCAGAACAAGGCGATCTAGGGTTTGGATCTAGACGAAGATTCCGGCGGATTGCGAAGAGAGAGAATAGGTGTTGAACAGATTCGATTTGAAGGCGTTGGTGGCCGGAGTCAATTCGGAATAAAATCACTTTTATCCCGTAATTGAAGGGGCATGTGTTAACACCAAAATTTGGTAAGGAGTCCGACTTGTGGGTCCGGCTCGGTGAGAAATCCGTCGGAGGAAGGAAGGTTTCTTCGGATGCGTTCGGCGAGAAAAATCCGCGGTCGGCTATCGCCTCCGATCGGCAAAGGAACTGTTGAGGGCGATTTCGCGGGATTGAGCGGTGACGTGGCTCAAGCGGAGAGGACGAATGGATGGATAAGCGATCAAGCTTAGAGATAAATTAGGTATCAAATCCATTCGAGGTTGTGCTTGGCAGGGTATAAATATGAACCCTGAATGTATGTAACAGATATACGTAATCATCCTCAATACAAACCGGCTTTACGCCAAACCCTATAGTCCATTTGTCGTGTCGTCGAGTTCTTCGAGAGGGTTCATCGATCCGTCGACCTCCATGAGTACTGGCAACCTTGTATCATATCTAGTATCATGCGGTGGATTTAGATCTGATGCAAGTAGTCTTGTTACCATGCTTAGTGTCATGCGGTAGATTCAAGCTTGGTTCAAGAGAGTTTCTTGTTAGGTCATGAGCCATGCGGTAGGCTAAGATCTAGCTTGAAGCTAGTTATCGGCTCTATTGAATTTTGGCAAGGTTCAATAGATTCATTAAGTTACCCCGTGTTGCTTTGAGTTTTTGCTTTATGTTTAAATTCATGTAACACCTTTTGCCCAATCTAGATGGGTTTGGATCGGCTTTATTCCTTTTGATGATCCTTATGCGAGTCAAGTTCGTGCCCTTGGCTAATTTAACACGTGGATCGCGTGCTCCTTGATAGCCAAAACCGAATCTATCTAGGTTGTTACGTGTTGCGGGTTCAAGCTTGCCAACGTTTGTATAAATCTTGAAAGAACTGAGTATCACGCGGTAGATGCAGGTTTTTGGGTTGCTTTGGAGCTAGTCATCGGTGGATTAGATTTCAAATCAATCGATAGATTTGTCTTGCTTGGTAATGTTCGTTCCTTCTTCATGGACCCCGAATCGGTACATTGTTCGGCCGTATTCGATTATGTTTCTCATGAGTAGAACACGTGCGTAATTTATTCTTAAAATGATGTATGCTTTTAGCTTTCCATGTTTAGATTGTATCATGCGGTGGATAGATCTATATGTGGAAAATGGTACGATCCCCACGCAAGTTGTATCATGCGGTGGATAGATTTGTTTGGTGTCGTACCCGACGGGTTTAAAGTGTCTAGACATGCGGTAGACTAGTGCTTTGGATCTATGCATGCTTGTTTATTACATATCTATGCTCGCGTTTTTACTTTATTTATTATTTAATGTTGATCACCACGGGGATCGGTCACGATCTTGTGCACGTGCATCTTTGTCCAAACAAAGACCGATCGTCGTCATGCTTACGTCATCCATTCGGCTATGTCACCTTTTCCTTTTTAAAGCTCCCGAATGGTTTCGGTTTGTTGAGATAGCTTTCTATAGCTATATGTCATCCCATTTGGCTTTATAGCCATAAATATGGAAGCTGTCGGTACCACCCGACAAGTTCCAAGCTTTGGTATTTAACTACTTTGTCTTTTGTTAATTTTCGGGGAAAATCGGCGGCACGTCTTGTGATTCTCTGCACGTGTGAAGCCGGCTTGTTCGGCTTGCTTGTGTACTTGGTGCTAGGTGCACATTTTGCATCAACGGGGGCCACCACGCAAGAACTTTTTGCGGCAGTAACGTTCCCAAGCCCTACAAAGAAAATATCAACAATGGTTAGGACACTATTAAGTAATATACTCTGTACAGTTTGTTGAGGAACGTCCGCATGTTAAGAAAGAAATAACTTCCTCATTAATGATTAGCTCTAAAGGGTGAGTATTAGTATTAATTGTCTTCAATGAATCAAGATAGTAGACCTTCCGCTGCTTCGTAACGATCGCCACTGCAATCCAGTGGTTCGTACTGAGATAAGCGGTAAGCATTAAATCCTTTGTAGCATATTGTTCGAAGGCTCTGAGAATATAGTCAACAGAGAAAGTAACAGTGTTATCCGTGCTGTTCAACGTTGTCGAGCAAAGGCATTCAGGATCAAGGCAGCCTATTCCTATTGTCAACTTCTATAGTCATATTCCTATTAGTTAGAAAAAACAAAGTATAAGGAGGCAAAATACATGGTAATAAAGATGATGTGAGGCAAAATGCACAATTCGATAGAGGATGTGATTAGTGAGAAACAGATTAAATTTTCAAGCACCTTACAGGATGAAGCAGCGGAGAAGTGTCATATCCAAAGCATCCAAGTTAAAGAGATCGTACAAATCACTGAGTTGCACAGGCATTTGCTGGAGTGCGTTTGACGATTCACTCTCTTCAGCCATGCATTGGTCCTAGGCCCAAGTGCGACCATAATGTCAGAAGCTTCATCTGACGCACCACATTGCATGTAGAATGTGTGAAGCTTTCTGGTAAAAGGAGCAGCCTTTTTGAGATCACCATCACTGAGAAAGTTCTTTCCGAATTTGTAATTTGGGTTAGCCATAGCCCGAGGATTCTTCTCAGTGTCACTCTCAGATTGCTTTGGGTTAGTCATATACCGACGATTCTCCTTGGTGTTTCTTTTAGATCGCTTTCTAGTAGGCCTCTTAGAGGTTTTATTAACAGCAATTTCCTTTTCTCTTTGCTTTGAGATGGTGAAGAAGGTTTATGAAGGGCTTGCTTGCCTACCGTAGGTCTTTGTAGAGCTGTTATTTTTGGCAAGTTTCTCTTCTTGCAACTTTGAAATGGCTGAAGGTTTCTCAAGGGCTTTCTTGCCTAGTGGTGTCTCACCAGGACCTATTACAGAGGTATTAGGCCTAGATGTACCTAATTTGGCATGATTGTTTTGAGCACTTCCGTTTGGGGGTGTAGGTTTTGTTGTTTCATGAGGAGGAGAAGGAGGAGTAGGTGGTGGGCGTGGTGGTGGGGATGGAATATTCGGTGTCTCTTGCGGATGTGGGGATGCAAGTTTTTTTCGTTTTTTTAGGACTAGGAGTAGGTGGGGATGGAATATTTTGTGTACCTTCCGGATGTGGGGATGGAACGTGTGGGGATTGAGGAGGAGGAGGAGGGGAACCATGCGAGGAAGGAACTGTACCGTCTTGTGTGAGCGTAAGGAATGCGTACAATAGCCTGTGAACGAGATATACATGTTGGTGCTCCTTTGATGTCAATCTGACACCTTCTCCACTGTAACCTCTGTCCTTGATCTTGTCTGAGTTTCATCACCTCGTCATTAGGAGGGTATTCCAACAGTTCATCCGCAAAAATAGTATATACAGTGATCACTTCAACCACAACACACTCTTCATGAATCGGGACTGTTTGTAGCGTAGTATCCTCTGGATAAACAAGACCAAGTGCAGCCTCACATTGAATCCCCCTCCATGTGATCCATAGGCCACAGTGTGTGGGTTCAGTCAACATGCCTATAAGGTCTTCGTGTGTACGATCGTCACAGCACACCTCTGTCGCCAACTCTGTAGTGCCATCGATCAAACCTACATCTGTGGACGCACAGCTGCTCTTCAGTGTGGCGGGTGAAGGGCTTGCGTGATTGGACATTGGTGACAACACCATCTGGTGACAACACCACCTCTGCATCTGCATGTTCTGCATCCGCATCTCAGCCACCAGTTCTTACTTGATTTGTTCCTTCATCTTTTCCGTATCAACTAATGTGTCGATCTTCATCCTCTTCTTCTTCCTGTACATCTCGACATGCTGAGGCCATGCATACTTCCAGCCCTGGTAGCTGGAGACACCACGCACACGACCGTGTTGTTGAGGGCGGCCCAAGCATTGACTTAGCACATCATACTCCCTCTGCCCTGCCATTCCTGAAGATTCTGCACATGCAATCTTCTCCTTGATGTCCGCAGACAATTTCTTTGCCTCTTTGTTGTTGAACACTATCACGACAACACGGTCATTAATCACTAGCTTACTCCTTGCTCGTATCCGATTCTTGGAACGATCGTCAGGGTAGGCGTCATATGGGTTGGGGATACCGAAATTTGCGGACTAATTGTGTGTCCTCTTCCTCCCATTGTTCTAGTTTCACGGTATAACCATTTGGACCCATGTTGTCTTTGGCTTGTGTGCCGACTTCGGAGTTCTCTCGAACTTGACACTAGCGAGATGAGGCTTGCTCGGTTTACGCTGTTTCATGAACTCCTTCCACTATTCCGGGACAATAAACGAGTGCCTTGTAAATGGCTCAAGTCCTTTTCTGATAAAATCTCGCCTAAGCTGAAATTTGAATTGTCTCCATGTCTTGGCTGCCGTCTTCCAGAAAAGCTTGAATGCCCGCGGTTTCCCATCTTCCTGGAACTTCAAGTGTTTCTGCACATGCTTATCAAACAAGTCCCACTTTTCTTCATTGCTTAGTTCTTTGATTTCCGGCAAGTTCAAATGTATCTTTTGTCTAGCAACGAGCCCCGCAAGCGCCCTGAACCTGCACTTTTGAGTCAATGGTACTGGCATCCCCATTATGTCGACCTCAGTGACTATCATTGTTTCACTTGGCCACTTTGTGGATGTCCTTGGCGCTCTGCCTCGGCGCTGAGCCCCACCCATCTGGTCTTGTTGTGCACTAGCAGTGCCATAACCCTCTTCTTCATCTTGTGCCCCAGGTCTATAGTCCTCGTCGAATTATCTTGTGAATTAATAGTCAAGGAAATTACGGTAACTACTTTAGCCCACTATAATATCATTGGTTCTTGGTAAACCATTAACATAAATTAGTGCGGGCAAAGCGACCATACCATTTTAAAGAGCAAGATGCGAAAGTGCCTCGGTTGTCGATGAGGTACTTATTCAACTTGGAGAGAATGTGCTGATGTGCATAGGAACAAGAGCAAAACCAAATGTAAGAGTCAATCTAAAAGGATATGCTAAGTATGTATACGATCGACAGCTAAGTATGTCCACATGTATTTATACAAAGGAGCCACGGCATACCCTGCAATTCCCACAAGTACAAGTATAAAAAGAAAACCATATGCACACATATGTTGTATACTTGATTACCTGAACGCATGTGTACTGCAAAAGCGCGCTTGGCCTAATTCCATAAACTCGAGCAAATATACCAAATTACCTTATTACTGAATTGTTTTTAATTTTACAATTATTATCGAGTTGGTAGAATGCATTTACCGAATTGTATAAGACATTTTTAGAGCGGCATACCATAAACTCAAATCCTAAATTCGCCACTGACCTTCGCACTGCCGGAGTGGAGGGATCTCTACTCCTTGTTGCTGCCTGCTCGCCGCCACGTCCTCGTTCTCACATCGACCTCATGGCTGGATCCCTCCTCCTCCTAGTCGTCGTCGTCGTCGCTGGATCCCTCCTCTAGTCGTCGTCGTCGTCGCCGTCGCCGCAGCTGGGTCCCTCCTCCTCTAGATCTCGCTGTCAGAGGTGTGATGTGCGTCGCGCCGAGCGTGGTGTGGCACGCGTCTCAGCGAAGGGGTGTAGAGTGGGTCGCGGCGTGGGGGAGGTGAGGGGGGCGAAGGGGAGGGGGAGAAAGTGGCAGCGGCGGAGCGAGGGGAGAGTGGGAGGAGACTGTGTGAGAGAGGCGTCCTTCCCTACTAAGTACTAACCTAGCGCGAGTGGGCTTGTGTGGGCCATGACATTTTTTCGTATGTAATTCCATTTCTTGGATGTTGTTTATACAACTTATATTGTTCCTTATAAGTACAACATATAAATAATATTTTTTTACACAACCATTACTAATTAAACTTTGAATTTCGTAATCTTATGGTGAACATAATGTTATGTTAAGATTTCAAATGCATATGAGTTCGAATATGTTTTAAAGTGTGGAAAACTTCAATCTTGAAGTAACATTCTAATGAACCAGGTGAGAGATGTAGACATTTATACACAAGTATAATCTTCTATTTTCGAAACTATTTGAATTTTTGTAGACAAGCTTAGGGACTTAAATTATGTTACCAAGTCAATTTGTAGAATTTTTAGAACACACTAAGACGTTATTATAATTATTATATCGTAAACAAGAGATAAAAATTTTAATTTTAAGAAATTAGGTTAGACAAGTGTCGCTGTTGATATTTTATTCAAATACTAAATTACCAACTATGAATTATTCGTGTTTTTACGAATTTTTTGGTGCTTGTTTATGGGGTATACTATTTGAGGGAAGCAAGTTTCAATTCGGAAAAATAGTGTCGGGCCCACGCGTCGGCGTCGAAGCCTATAGAAAAAAGATAACCGTAGCTCGCCCGACCGACAAAGGCGATCCGGTAGACTAACCATCGTCGCCAATGAAGGGGCGGGGCCGGTGTCCGTTCGAATAAAGAACAATTTGCTTTTCCCTTTTTAATCCGCAATCAAATTTTGTATCACATTTTTCTCCGTCGACCGTAATCCAAATTTGATGATATTTGTTTCTGATTTTTTCTAAAATAAACATCTATTCATTTATGACATTTTTTCATATGTAATTCCATTTCTTGGATGTTGTTTATACACCTTATATTGTTCCTTATAAGTACAACATATAAATAATATTTTTTTACACAACCATTACTAATTAAACTTTGAATTTCGTAATCTTATGGTGCACATAAGGTTATGTTAAAATTTCAAATGCATATGAGTTCGAGCATGTTTTAAAGTGTGGAAAACTTCAATATTGAAGTAACATTCTAATAAACTAGGTAAAAGATGTAGACATTTGTACACAAGTATAATCTTCCATTTTCGAAACCATTTGAATTTTTGTCGACAAGCTTAGGGACTTAAATTATGTTGCCAAGTCAATTTGTAGAATTTTTAGAACACACTAAGACGTTATTATAATTATTATATCATAAATAAGAGATAAAAATTCTAATTTTAAGAAATTTGGTTAGACAAGAGTGGCTGTTGATATTTTATTCAAATACTAAATTACCAACTATGAATTATTCGTATTTTTTACAAATTTTTTTTGCTGTTTATGGGGTATACTATTTGAGGGAAGCAAGTTTCAATTCGAAAAAATAGTGTCGGGCCCACGCATCGGCGTCGAAGCGTATATAAAAAAAGATAAGCGTAGCTTCGCCCGACCGACAAAGGCGATCCGGTACACTAACCATCGTCGCCATTGAAGGGGCGGGGCCGTGTCCGTTCGAATGAAGAACAGCTTTGCTTTTCCCCTTTTAATCGCAATCACATTTTGTATCACGTTTTTCTCCGTCAACCGTAATCCAAATTTGATGATATTTGTTGCTGATTTTTTCTAAAATCAACATTTATTCTTTTATGACATTTTTTCATATGTAATTCATTTCTTGGATGTTTATACACCTTATCTCGTTCCTTATATGTACAAGATACAAGTAATATTTTTTACACAACTATTACTAATGAAACTTTGAATTTCGTAATCTTTTGGTGAACATAAGGTTATGTTAAAATTTCAAATGCATATGAGTTCAAACATGTTTTAAAGTGTGGAAAACTTCAATGTTGAAGTAACATTCTAATAAACTAGGTGAGAGATGTAGACATTTGTACACAAGTATAATCTTCCGTTTTCGAAACCATTTGAATTGTTGTAGACAAGCTTAGGGACTTAAATTATGTTTCCAAGTCCATCACAGTCATCTGCAGCGGCTTAGGAGGCTGTTGGACCCCGAGATGACAAACCATCTTTTTAAGACTCTGCCAAGCCTGGTAGAGCATCTTCACTGAAAAGCAGGCATCTTCAACATTTACGGACGGAGCACGCATGGGCAGCGGCACCTTGCGCCGGGGCGGCTTCAGCCGCTTCACCTCCTCGGGCGGGGGCGGCGGCACCTCCTCGAGCGGGGGCGGCGGCACCTCCTCGGGCTCGGAGGGCGGGGGCGGCGGCACCTCCTCCCTCCCCCGCTTCCTTGATGGATCGCTTGACGCCATGCACTTGCTTGAGGAAGGAGAAGCTCTTGGATTCACTTCTTGGTGACCGGAGAAGGTGGTGCTGGGGTTTTCTTGGTGCTACAGTTGACGAAGTTCTTGGCCGGTCAGGATTTTTATTGACAAGACGGCGAACCGTCAGGCGGTCGGTCACGCGCCTCGGAACCCGTGTCCGTTCAGGAGAGCTCTTGCCTCTTGGCCACAAAAATCATGTGGTCACAAGGAGACGTGTGACTGTTCATATTTTATTCAAAATACCAAATGCCCAACTACTCCTATGAGTTGTCCGATTCTTAAAAAAAACTATGATTTGTTTGTATTTTTATTAATCTATATCTATATAACTTATATAATTGGTACCCACTATCATTAACTTCATTTCTCTCTTCATGCAAGCTACCCACATCATCTCTCATCAAACTAAGGGTTATTAACTCTATCTCCTTTTCTCTTTATTACACCAATTCTTTCTTCATACAAACTACAAAGCGACTCGGGTTTGCTAACCCGCGCCGACATTAACTGCTACCCAAATATTGCCCCTTTAATTTCTTCTTTCTGAATGGATAAGCGCAGTAGTTTCCTTGAAAAAAAGCACAGAGGAGGCGTGGAGACAGAGACGATGATGGGCGACGGTGAGGGGCCAAGCAGCAAACGACCCCGCGCACAAGGGATCGAGAAGAACCGGAACGCGAAGCGGTGTCGCAACCGGATCCGCGCTCGTGCCGACGAGATGGCAGCGAAGAGGGAGACGAAGATGAGCACCAGAGAGGGGCCAAGTGGCGGTGGAGTGAACCCAATGCCGGAGACGAGGGTCCTCGACTGGATCCTCTCGGATTCCGACGAGGGGCCAAGCAGCGGCAAGGAGGAGCGTGCTGGCGAGGGGGCAGCGAAGTGGGCAAGTGGCACCGCCTCACGTTTGCGTGCGAAGTGTCCGGCAACTACAAAGAGGTGTCGAGGGAGCGGCGAAGAAGGTGTAGAGGACCTCCTCGACTGCGGCAACGACTACGACGACGGCGAGGCAAGTTTCTCTGAATCTCACTGCCTTTTTACTTGTTCTATAGATAGAGCTTAAGATAACTTGAGCTTGAGCTTCATAAAGTTAATTAGTTCCTATGATGATGTCTTCCATGCTTGTCATGATCTTAATTATACCAAGTTCTGAGGTAAATCAGTTCTGAACTAAGTTCTGCTTTTACTTGTCACACCCTGCTCCAAGGTCTGAGGCAAATTAGTTCTGAATTAACTATGTTGTTCTTATACCATGTTTAACCCTGTTTCAGGCAAAACTCTTTGAGTCACGAGCGAGCTTGAGTTACTTCTTAACCTTAATGTACGGGATTATGTGTTTTGAAAAAATCACAAAAGAAGTGAACATCCTCATCAAAAAGGCTAAGCACATAAGGAGGTACAATTATACTACTGAACAAAATCTCGAGCCCATTGAAGGTGCGCTAGAAGGGCTTCAAGAATCCTTGGTTGCTTACGAAGAGGCTGCAAAAAGAGCCAATAATCCTGATGGGGCATGATCTAGTTCAATCTTGTTGATGTGCAGGGTGAGTAGCCATACTTTTGTGGATGTTCAAGGGCATGCCTTTGTTGATGTGTATGGTCAGATAGCACGACCATAGTGTAAATAATGCGATGGACTAGTTAAGTCCTAGCCTGTTATATGGACAAGTTAACCTTTTGTAATAATTATCTTTATTCCTGTGGACAAGTTATCTTCATCTTTGTGGACAAGTTATCTCTCTTATGATGTCTGTTTTGTCTTAGAAGATATGTGTGTTGATTGTGCCTGTATGTCGAAATGGAAGCAGTGAGAGATGGATCGAGTTGACATGTCAATGAGGACAGACTCAAAGGAGACAATGATTAACAAACCTCCGTCTCATTTGTTCACTGACGCCGCGCTCCCGCTTCACTGCAGTTGAGTGCTCTCAGACTTCAATATATTATTGGGCTCTCAAACTAGTAACGGGTGTCAAATGCTCATCGGTAACGGACTTTATAGCACGTTACGAATATGGCGGCGATCAGTAACGGACTTAAGCGGCCGTTATCGATACGGCATTGATCGGTAACGGACTTTACAAGCCCGTTACCGATAGGTTTAACATTTGTAACGGGCTCTTTTAACATCCGTTACAAATAATTTATGTAACAGGCATTTAAGAAGCCCATTACCAAAAGTCCACATTGGTAACGAGCGTTGTGGAGGCCAACCCCAGGGTCGTCCTGGCGCGCTTATAGGTAACGGGCGCCAAAAAACAACCGTTACAGATGTGGGTCGATGTAACAGGCGTTAAGGGCCCGTTACAAATGCTGTGTGACCTATTTGAGGTTTTCACGTAGTGTGAGGCCTGGCGATCCACCTGTAGGGTCGAGATGGCAGACTAGAGGGTGGGAGGTGAATAGTTTGTTCTAAAAACTTAATGCACTAGCTAACCAAAACAAATGCGGAATAACAACTATCGGTCTAGCCAAGACTACACCCCTCTATCTATGTTAACTAGAACCTTATAAAAGATCCTAAACAAGCAAATAAGGTGCCAACATCGAACGAGCTCACCTAATCAATTATAGGAGCAAGGTCACACAAACCTATGCCCTAGTATTTTAAGCACTGGGGAGCTCCTACACAATTCTAATGAGCAAAAGCACAAAGCCTACCTAGGGTCACTAGATGCACAATGTTCAAGACTACACAAGTCTAATCCAAAGGTTCAATTTACTTAGCTACACAAAGCTAAGCAAAGAGGCTAATTAAGCTACTCAAGCTAATTAGTCACAAGATCACTACTTTTAGCTACACATGCAAGAAGGAAACTAGAGAGCCACACAAGATTCTAAGTACAAGAGGCAACTTCACAAGCACAATGATATGGAAGTAAAGAGCTTCTATATGTAAATGGCAAACCATCAAGAAGAGTAGACAATGTTGCCACGGTGATTTTTATCTTGAGCTTCACTTGGTTGCCACCAAGCTAGTCCCTGTTTTGTTGACCGTCAACTCGATGATTCTTGGGCAAGGATCTCAAGCCGCTCGCCTCTCTCGGAACACCAAGATACCACTCGCAAGTGTTGTAACTCAATGACACGCTCCAGTAGCACCACACAATATCCTTGGTGCTTCAATGGAGCCAGCAAGCCGTCTAGGAGGTGGCAACCCCCAAGAGTAAGAAGCACACTAGCTTGCAACACAATCACTTTGTGCCACTCGTCTCACACTCACTCGCAATTGATTCGCAATGTTGCAAGCACAAGTGAGTTAGAGGGCTCCTAAGCCAAACACAACCTAGGGAAACACATCCTCAAGGTGCTCAACACCTCCCAAGTCTCAACCACCCTTCTATTTGTAGACAGAGGGAGGAAATAGCTGTTACACCCTTTTCCTGAGCTTTAACGGCTCTCATAGACCGTTCTTGACCCTCCCACAGACTGTTCGAGTTTGAAACCAACGGTAAAGTCACAAAGTCAAATGTGTGTCAGAGTTAGTCGTTCGGCTGATGGACCGTCCGTCCAGCCAACATGGACCATCCTTTAGACACCGACCGTTTGTATGGCATGGACGAACCGTCTTACCCCTTGGAACATGAAAAAGATGTCTCTGTCTGAAATTCCATCAAAATCCGGACCGAACATCCATTACTCACGAATCGTCCGTCCTTCCATTTTCAACACAACCGAAGCTTGGTAAAATGACCATAACTTTTAGCTTCGATGTCTGAATTAGGTGATTTTGGACTCTATGGAAAGCAGTAGATGTTGAGCAAACTCAATGCCAAAAGTAGTTGTGCTACTTGGTAGTGGATGATGGCGAGGGTAGAGGCGGAGGCTTTAGGCAGTCGACACGTTTGACAATGATGATAAGAATATCAAAACAACCATCGAACCAAAAGGGGATCCGGGACTAAAGGAGTTGGAGTGGGCCGATGCGTTCGACAATGGCGAAATTTCCAAAATTGGAGGCGGGAGCACCGAAACAACCATCGAACCAAACACCAACGACGGTGGCAGATGCAGGGGCGAGAACAAATCAGTGTGTTCGACAACTGAAAAGGTGGGAACAACCACTGATTTTAAGTCTCTAAATCCAGATCCACCCAAAGGGGAATCCTATCCACAACCTCCATGCCAACTGAATCACTAATAGCTAGGGTAAAGCTCCAGCATCAGGGGCAGAAACGGGGGCAAAGAGAAGAGGTAGGGTGGACCTGCTTAGATCTGGAGAGGAGGGAAAGGGGGATGGAGAAACTGAGCAGGGGAGGGAGGCGAGGAAGAAGAAGGGATGAGTTTATTTATTGAACCATACCTTGGCGGTGGCACTGACGAGAACAGTGACGACGATGATGGTGGTAGAAACCAGGGGAGAAAGCCACTAGGGGCGGTAGATCTATAGACTAAAAGTGATAGGGCCCCACTCCCGATGCTCTCCGGCGAGCTCGCTAGAGGCGGACGGGAGGGGGGCCGAGATGGGCAACGGAGGAGACGAGGGAGAGAGAGGAGGTTGCTTCCTGTGGCGATGAGAGGCGAGTCAAGGACTGCGTTTAGCAAGTCACACATACATATATAGAGAACATTATTGTTGGCACATGGCCAAATAGTATGCGGATGACATAATATATACTCCCTCCCTCCATCTATCACAGGCCCTTTTGTTCATGACTCAAAGACCAAGGAAGAATTAACAGGGAGAGAGATACCTTAACTTCCACTCTCGTCAGCCATTGAGTCTGTCACGAAATCAACTTTATCAGAATCTACAAAGGAGATCACCTGGTCGTTGAAGGGTTTCCTTCATGGCCACGCCCAGGGACTCGCCGTCCACGCCAACTCACTCGCTCATGGTCGTTGTAGATTAAAAAAATAAAAAAAAGAAATACAGTGGCACAAAGGATCCATTGCATAGCCTCGTGTTTGAATCCCGTCGCGTGCCCAAGCACCACATTTACTAGCGCGGCGATAAACGAAGTGTACCGCGTCATTTACTTCGAGAGAAAACGGGAATGGGCCTTGGATAGATGGATTTTTTAGATTTTGTAAAGGGCCTTGGATAGATGGAGGGAGGGAGTAAGTCCCAAACCTAGTAGACGATGGTTTGTGTATTTTACAATATGCGGATAACACAAATCTTTTTATGGAAAATGGTCTAGAAGAGGCCAAGAATATGAAGCTCTTGGTTTGTGCTTTTGAGCAATTGTGAGGCCTCAAGACTAATTTCCATAGAAGTGAGATGTTTTGCTATGGTAACGCTAGGGAGCTAGGGTGGGAGTACTCAGGGGCTGTTTGGATGCCGGCCACACCTCACCACTGTGACGCCCCAGGTTTTTAGTTAGCATCATTAATGCTAATGACCGAATCCGCTGAGTCAAAACCTGCTGACATTGGTCAAACCATGGTCAACCTGGGTCATCACCTTGAAAATCTCGTCAACAATCCCTAATGACCCTCTTGATCAAGTCAACACCCCCTCGTGGTCAAACCTTGGTCAAAGGCACAGTCAAACCATACTGAAACCCTGATGTCTTTGAACGTCCTCCGAAACTTTTATCGCGTTCTCCAAATCACCTAAACACTTCACAATCTCCCAATATAAAAGTTGTCCAGTTTTTCGAGGGACACAACTTTCATGTTGGGTGGCATTTGCAATTTGAAGTTGAAATTGGTGAAAAAGCTCGGTCAACACTAGCAGCTCCTGTTCACCGAAATCGAGTGGCATTCGAAGTTTGGCAGCAGTTTATGCAAAATCCATTGCTCAAAACCCCTTTGAGCCTTTGTAAAAGTTGTAGAGGGTAGTGAGATCTAAAACTTTGCTATTCACCATATAGTGCACTTTAGTATCAAATCTGGAGTAAATCGCAGTCAAACAGTGCTAGTGGGAATAACGTCACGTCGGAATGCGACGTCGCGCCGCGCCACCGCATTCCCGCGCTCCAGAGCGCCGCCACGTGTCACCGCCGCCGTACACGCATGCCGAGGCAGGCCCGCGACCCCCGGTTCGTGCGCCGCACCCCTCGGGACGTACCCCCGTGCCACACAGAGCTCCCGCGCGTGTCGACCAGGACCGCATCGTTGTGCCCGCTGGTCCGCCTGTTGCCCCTGTGCACGTATGCCTGCCGAGGCCTCCGTCGTAGCACGACATGATTCCTCGGTCTCTTCGTCGCGAAGCAAGCGGGAGCTCGCCTATTTAAGGTCGCCGAGCCACCCTCGCGTGCGTCCGCCGTCTCTGCCTCCCAGTGATCTACCGCCGGCCACCATTAGAGGTCGCTCGCCGAGCTTCGCCCCCTGAGCCACACTGCTCCACCTGAGCCCCTCAACATCTTCATGCGCCAGCCCAGGACCTACCCGGGCCGTGCATTGCCTAGGCCGAGCCTCCATCCGCACCGGAGTCGCCGTGCCAGCGATCACCGTCGCGGGCTCCACCGTCCCAGCCCGCTGGCCGCCCCTCCGCCCCAACTCTGGTCGCAAACCGGTCCTTGATGAGCTCATGCGCCTCCACCACCTCTTCCCGGCCGACCCCGCCACCGGAGCCGCCAAAATTCCAGCAAGGTGCCGCCTTCCATGGCTCAAGGACCCAATTGCATTCCCCTCTTTATTTCCAGGGTCTTTTTGTGCAAACCAGGGGCTTAGTTGTGAACCTGAAAGAGTTTCCAGGGGCCCGAGTGGAAGTTTGAATCTTCAATAGTGATTGATGTTGGCTGATTCTTGTAAAATTCGTAGAAAATTGTAGATAATTCAGAAAAATGCAAGTCCAATTTTGTTGGATTCCTGGTGAAAAACTCTACAACCTTTGTAAAGCATGTGCATAGTTGTTCCTTACAGTTTTTGCACGAAAAATAAAAACTTGAAAAACCTAGATCTGTTATATATCAAAATATACAAGTCCTCTGTAGCTGAACTTTGGATATGTTGTGTGTTGTGTCTTGCCTAGCTCCTGTACCAAAAATTGCACAAATTTATGTTGTAAATCTTTTTCTAAATTATTTTTGTAGCTAAAAATAATTAGATTTTTGTTCCCAACTTCTGCATGCTGTCGTTTTATGCCTAAATGCACCTCTGGTGAATTAATCACAATTTTATGATTGTCATAAATATTTATTCTTGAAATATGCTTGAGTTTCTTTGTAATTGCATAAGTCAAGATCTATAATAGTTCTAGGTGTATACCTTGCATTCCTAGATTAGTTTTAGGCCAGAGACCATGTTTGAGAAGGTTGGGGTCTTCTTGATGTGTAATTATTTTTTGTATGCATTTATCTTGCTTTAGTAGTTAGCTTTTGTTATTTTCGGTGTAATTAATTTCCTAGCTATCCTAAGCATGCATGAGTGTTCAGTGGCCTTGTGTAGGTGTTTAGTGCTTAATAAACCCTTCCACTGAATTTCATTAATTAATTTTAGAAATAAAAGCCATGGAAACAAGTTAAAGCTTAATAGTCAATTAAATGGGAAAATCACCACCTACACACCTAGTGGCTTTATGATTGGTTGTAAATCATATTCAAAGGATAACGACCAACCCATTGCTGTCTTGTGAAATTTAAATTTATTTATTTAAATAAATGTGTACACAGTCACCATTAAAAAGATTAAATAATAAAGAAAACGCATATTGTTCCTCTTTGGAAGAGCATGCTGAATGTATT
This sequence comes from Cenchrus americanus, assembly GCA_947561735.1. NCBI lineage: Eukaryota > Viridiplantae > Streptophyta > Magnoliopsida > Poales > Poaceae > Cenchrus > Cenchrus americanus. The sequence continues at coordinate 144,996,666 of OX387240.1, forward strand.
TCTTGTGTAGGTGAATGTGCTCAACCATGCACCCCATGGTTGTCATTTGTGATTGTAATTAATTAAATTAAAAATCATCAATTAAATCTTGCATTTGCATCTTCGTGTAGATCTTCCCGACGGTAGATATACACTCGTGCCGGAAGGAGGAGACAGAGGTGCTAACAAAGAACTGCAGTACGTGGACGTAGCTCCAGACCTGGACCAAGGTCCAGAAGGGTCCAAGTCCAACCTTGCCAGCGAAGGCAATCCCCAGATCATTAACCCTATCTTTTAAAATTTTGCAATTACCTTTGCTATGATTGTGCATTTACGTTTCAGGAGTTGAATTGAAACCCTAGATGCATGATCCCTAGGTACCTATGCTCTATCACTAGTATGCTAGGTCAATAGCTGCTACGCTATAGGACCGGTATAAGTCGAGTGATGCTCGTCACTCGCGAGAATAGGTTCTCATGTTGGAATCATAAGATCTTTATAAATGGATTGCTCATTTGGTAAGAGCATGGGATTTTGGGCTCCGGTCCAGTGGCTTTCGTGGGCTAAGCTTTTCAATGTACAAAGCACTTGTCGGGAATGGGACCAATAAGCCTAGTACCTTAATGAGACGGTGCGGGAACTTACTATTACTACTCTTGAGTAATCACCTACCCGGCTAGTACCGGGGAAGGGGGGTACTTGTGTGATGTTGGGTGCCTCGCGGGCTATGCCAACTAACCTTGTACCCAAGACTGTAAGATTCGATCCCAAGCCGAGGACTTTTGGAACCGCCCGGATGGTTGTCCTCGCGGGGGGCATCCTACCGTGTGTTTAGGTTTACCTAGCAAGGTTTAAATCATTCGATTGTTGTCCTCTCACCGTTATCGGAGACTGCTTAATCAACTGGCCATGAGATCCCGTAATGATGGAACTTCGTGAATATTACTGTTTGAATTAATTGTTTGTACAATTCTGATTGAATTAGTTGGCACACTTAGACATGGTAACTAACTAGAACTTTAGCTAAAATATTGAAAGTAAGAACATACTCTTTGATGCTTTTCAGCAAAAGAACTCCACCGCCAAAAGTCTCTCATGTCTATAGCTTGGTGATGTAGTTGTCATCCGACGGTTAAGTTTTGCTGAGTATTAGTATACTCAGTCTTTCTGTAAAACTGTTGTTGCAGGTGTTGTTGACCGGGTGGATGACGACAAGTGATGGCATCACGGATGGCCTCTTGTGGTGCTACCGTTGTGCTAGTTTAATTTATTCCACTGTTTTCGAACTCTGAACCTTTAATTCATGTCTTGAACAATGGTTTGTAATAATTTAACCCTCAGGGGTAATTTGGACTTAATTTGGTGTTTGTACTCTGGACTCGCCTTCGCGTCAGTTTTAATGCATATGTTCGATCCTCTGTGTAAATTCCAAGTGATTTACCGAGTGTTAACCCGGCAACTAACGACAGGATCATACATTATTATTGCTTAATGACCGAAGTGGATTGGTTTTAGGCGATAGTACAGTATTTTCCTGGGTGGGTTGTCACAACCGCCGCCACAACACTCACGCCATGCAATTGTGCCGCCACGGTACAGTCAACGGTGGGAGCTGTGACTTTGTGTGGTGGGGCATTTGTGGCGTGGCTGGTTGTGGGACCAAGCAAGCAACCCCTCAGTAATCTTTGGATATCTTGGCATACCAATGCATCATAGAAAGTTTCGAAACTCAGAATGGAAAGAAGTAGAGGACAGGTTTCATAAGATATTAAGTGGATGGAAAGGAAAAATGCTTTCTGCTGGGGTAGGTTGGTTCTTAACACCGTTCTTAGGAATTTGTCTATGTTTATGCTATCTTTCTTCGAGGTTCCTCGTGGTGTGCTTGAAAGATTAGATTATTATAGATCTAGATTCTTTTGGCAAAGCGATGGACATAAGAAAAAATATAGACTAGAAAAATGGAGTGTATTATGTACACCCAAGGACCAAGGTGGGTTAGTAATTATAGACCTAAATTTGCAGAACATGTGTCTACTGAGTAAATAGGTGTTTAAACTCAGTTTTTGTCAGGACCTATTGAGAATGGGCAAATTCATGGTGGGTGATGGGTCACAACCTATTTTAGGGAGGATGTCTGACTAGATAACACTCCTTTCAAAAGTCAATATCCACCATTACATAACATTGTATGAAAGAAGAGTGCAACTGTAGCAACTGTTCTTAGATCAGATGCTTTGAATGTGACCTTTAGAAGATCCTTAGTTGGTAATAATTTTCAGGCTTGACACCATTTGATTATACTAAACTTATCAATGTCCAATCAACAGATCAGAGAAACCATTTTATTTGGTCTCTAAAACAAAATGTTCAGTTTACTGTTCGATCTATGTATACTTCCCTCACTGCTCAGTTGTCCGCACCACATAAAAATGTGATATGTAAATTTCCATAAAACTTAAAAAATTTTATCTAGTACTTGCAAAAAGGAATAGTTGCAACTAAAAATATTATATCTCGTCCACAATGGAAGGGAAGTTTAAAATGTTGTTTACGTAATCTGGAAGAAGCCATCCAACACCTTTTATTTGATTGTAAAATGACTAGAATTATATGGAGGGTTTTACAAGTTTTTTTAATATAACACCGCCTGTAAACATTAATAAGAAGCCTATGTACAAAATCTTTGTTGAAGATTCTGCTTTATGTTGGGTAATTTGGTTAAGAATAAATGACATGGTTTTTAACAATACTGTTATTACTCCTATGTAGGTTATCTTCTGACAGACCCATTGAATTCGTTTTTTAGTGTTGCTGCATAAAGAGCAGAGTGGCCTCACATTATTCAAGGGTATCGTGTGCTTGAGACCACGTTGATGGAGACCTTTGCGACCAATAGACGGTCATTTAGTAACATAATTGCTTTTAAATGATTTGTGTCAGGTTGCTCAAGAGGCCGACCTTTTTGTTCTTTTTTATTTGTGACTCTGTCGTTTGTAATAAGAAACAACTATATGCATAGTTTTATGCAAAGGCTGCCATATTGAAATATATTCTTTTTAAAAAAACTACAGCTCCTCAAAAAGAAAACAACCCTTTGCGGCTCAAATTCTTTAATCCTTTACTCCATCTGTCCTATAAAAATGAAATTTTAGTTTTTAGAACAGATTAGTGGTGACGTGAAAAGACTCTAGTATCACTATTTTTTAGCCACATGCAATAAGTTTTGGCATCCAGATCAAATCTTATTACTTGATTATGCAAGTAATTAGATCTATTCTCAAGAAGTGCGTTCTTTGTGAGATTTTTTTTTCAAATATTAGGATTGCATTTTTAAGGCAGCGGAGTAGTTCAGATCAGAGCAATGCTGATATTCCTCCATGCTTTTTCAAGGACTGCGTTGAGCATGTCCACATAGAGTCATAGAGATGTACGGAGTAGCGAACACTACTGTCAGCACATGGCCAAACTGCATATGCTCTCAACCGACTCAGGTTATTTGCAAAAATGTCGTGACAAAATTTTTCCACAAAGTGCTTTGCCCGAATTTCATTACCAGGGTAACGAAATTACAGAGATTATACCAGTTTGGTTTTAAAACTACAAAGTTCACTAAAACAAACTGACCAGACTACTTATTACAGACGCAAAAGAGATACTGAGGATCTCTCCACAGACCACTGGTTCAACACGATCAACAGCCAAAAGAGGCACCACAGAAAGAGAGGAAGACAGCAGAATCTACTAAAAGAAGACTAGCCAGACAGCTAACTAAGAAGATCCACCAGGAGCTCCCTAAGCTTTTGCCTTCCTTTAGGTTAACATAACAGCACCAATTCCTGACCCTGACCTCCCTGATCTCGTTGAGGACTTGCTTGAGGGTGATGCAGAAGTGACGCTTCCTTCAAAGCTTCAGACCCCATCTCAATGCTTGCTTTGTCTTCATCTTTTTGCAACCCTGCCCAGTAATTCAGGTAAGACGACGCTAAACAAATGATCTCAACAGGAGATCTGATTTTTTTCTTTTCAAAACAGACTGCGTTGCGTGTCTGCCAAAATGTCGTGACAAAATGTAAGACAACCGGAATATATTGAATTGAACTAGTCCTACTCAAGCTCAGTAGTAGTCCGATCCAGTTGCAAGTGTAGTCGACCAAGTCCAAAGATCCTCGTAATGTTCGCCATCAAAAAAACATTTCGAAGCCTACCCATTATTTGGTTTGCCACACACCTTCGACGAATGGTATCTCATTTCATCTCCCATATGGCGTCTGCTTTGATCCTCGCTCTGCTTCTACTCCTATGCCGCAACTACGGCGGCATTGCTCATGCTCATGCAGCTGCAGGTCATGTGGGACGCAAATCTGTAGTGGTGCCAGCAAGATCGTTTCAGTCATCTGATGAATTCTGTTCAACATCTAGATCTGGAGGTATCAACGTATATCATATTATTGCTGAGCAGAACAAAGCCATATATCTTCAGCGTACTAACTCGGCCAAAACCTTCATCTCTGCAGGGACGATTCCACAATACTCCAGCCGCGTGTCCATGCCGCTGGCGCACCGGCACGGGCCTTGTGCACCCGTGCAGGCCAAGGACGAGATGTCTCTCGCCGGAAGGATTCGCCGCGACCGTGCGCGCACAATGTCCATTACAAGGAAACTCTCGAGGAGCCATAGCTATAGGCTGAAGAACGGCGACGATGCTGCAACTGTAAGCGTCCCGACTCAGCTGGGCTCGTCCTACAACACGCAGCAGTACGTCGTCACGGTGGGCTTGGGCACGCCCGCCGTCCCGCAGACCCTCCTCTTGGACACCGGCAGCGACCTGACATGGGTGCAGTGCAAGCCCTGCAACTCCACCCAGTGCTATCCCCAGAGGCTACCCTTGTTCGATCCGAGCAGGTCCTCGACCTACAAAACCATCCCCTGCGACTCACAGGAGTGCAGGACCCTGGCTGCCGGCATCGACGGCAATGGCTGCACGAGCAACTGGGACTGCGCGTTCTACGTCGGCTATGGCAGTGGGGCGAACACCAGTGGCGTCTATTGCAGCGACGCGTTGACACTTGGTGCCGCAGCTGTCGTCTAGAACTTCCACTTCGGGTGTGGCCATGACCAGGAGGGCCCGTTCGACGAGTACGACGGCATCCTCGGCCTCGGTCGTCTACCCGAGTCGCTCGCGTGGCAGACGTCCGCAGAGCACGGCGGCGTGTTCTCGCACTGCCTCCCTCCGACGGGGGGCTCCACGGGGTTCCTGGCCCTCGGGGCGCTGGACGACACCTCCGGCTTCGTGTTCACGCCACTGCTGACGATGGACGACCAGCCGTGGGCCTACCAGCTCATGCTCACCGGCATCAGCGTCGGCGGGCGGCCGCTCGACATCCCGGCCGCCGTGTTCCGGGAGGGCATGATCACGGATTCGGGAACGATCGTCACGGCGCTGCAGGACACGGCCTACGCGGCGCTCCGGGCCGCGTTCCGGAGAGCCATGGCGGAGTACCCGCCCGCGCCGCCGACGGCGCAGCTCGACACCTGCTACAACTTCACGGGGTACGACGACGTGACGGTCCCGACCGTGTCGCTCACGTTCCGGGGCGGCGCCACCGTCGACCTCAACGCCTCGTCTGGGCTCCTGCTGGATGGCTGCCTCGCATTCTGGACCACGGATGGAGACGAGTACACCGGCGTCATCGGCGACGTGAATCAGCGTACCATCGAGGTGTTGTACGACCTGCCCGGCGCAAGGGTCGGGTTCCGGACCGGTGCTTGCTGAGCTCTTTGCATACCTCGACTGTTCTTGGATTGGAGCCGTTTCGAAAATTAGCATTGGCCCTAAACCACTGTATGCAAGTCTGTTTCGAATAATATTTGAATACCCTTATACCCAAAGATCTTCTAAAAGATTAAACCATTCTGTACTCTAGCCGTCAATATCTGCTGATGAGCTGTTCTATGAGTGCTTTGGATTTTAAAGCAAGAAAAATGAAAAAAAAATGCAACCTTTATTTTGAAATACTGTCAACGCTTCTGAAATGTTGTGAACCATACCTTTCGAGGCAAGCTTTCTATCATTTTTGAATTCGAATTGCAGTTTTCATAAATTTTGCTTGATGCTTTTAAAGCCATTTGTTTTTTTTTTCTGAAGTTGTGAATGTCATGTTTACTTTTAGAAAAAACATGGAATGATGGATAATTATATTCATGGAATGTTCTTAACTATAAGTGTAAGGAATCGGATGCTCGTTAGCCTAAGAGGGGGAGGGGGTGAATTAGGTCATCTTAAAACCTTAATCTATGGCTTCACTAATTTTACACAAAGATAAACTAGAACATGCTATCTAGATGTGCAATTAGGGTTGTTCTAGTGTGAAACTCCCATCCCAAAACGAGGTTTGCAACCTATAGCCAATCCTAGCATGACACTACTCTAGGAAAGTAAAGGCAAGCAAAGATTGCAATAGAGTAAATGCGGAAACGTAAAGGGGATGAGAGTAAGTAAACTCTGGACACGTGATTTATCCCGTAGTATCGGTAGGCACTAAGCCACCCCTAGTCCACGTTGCTGAAGCACTCACACAAGAGTATTGCTTCCCGGTCACCAAGTCTCTCCCGAGAGCACCACTTGACTCACCACAAAGGCTAGCCACTTAGGCACTTGCCAAGCTCCCTTGGTCACCTTGATACCGCCTGCACTAAGGAGCTTCTCCACCAAGGAAGGGAGTATACACGTCCCTCGCACAAAGTGTCCTCGCCACTCCACACCAAGTCAGAGGGTCGATGACAATTGCCGGTGAGCCACTTAGGCCCCAAGGCTTCCGGTGAACCTTGTACAACTTGATTCACTCAAGAATCACCTCACAAGTTTGGCACAACCTTGCACTCACTCAGCTCTAAGCTAAGCCTAACACGAAGCACATACACTAAGAATATGCAAGTCTATGGATGAGCAATTAAGCACTTGGATAGATTGGATATGATCTTGTAGGTGTCTTGCACTCTCCTGCACTTCCACACAATCCAGCAACCTCAAATAAGTGAGTGTGTTATAAACGATGGCGAAAAACGACGAGAAGTAAAGAGATCAAACCGCAAGGAGACACGAGATTTAACGTGGAAAACCCTCCCAACATGAGAGGGAAAAACCACAGGCGCCAGCCAGCAAGCAACTGCACTATGATCGGAGTCCAGTTACGAACGCCTATGACAGCGGCTTACAAGAAGTAGAACGAATCGATCTCCAATGGAAAACCCTAACGGTTTTAAATGACCTGTACCGACCGGGGGGGCTTCTCTACGCTTCGTCAGAAGTTAGCCAGCCTCTTTGCAATGAATTTGGATCATCAATCAACAAACTCCACCTTGAGACAAATTCCTTCCTGTAGCATCACAAAAGAACCTTCGTCCTGAACATATCACAAGAAAACAACAAAAAACTTATGGCGCCAAACAACCTCTTGGGCTAATTAATAATACCAACTAAGCCTGAGCAAAGCTCAAACTTAGCAACAGGAACCGGCTGTCAACATATCAGCTGGATTATTATGAGTGCTTATCTTGCATACCTTTAGCTTACACTTTTCGATCTCATCTCCAACATAATGGTACTTGATCTCAATGTGCTTTGTCCTAGCATGGAACATCTGATCTTTAGTAAGATAAATTGCACTTTGACTATCAGAAAACAGGTTAATGCAAGAATCAACTCCACAAAGCTCAGCATGCAATCCCTTTAGCCAAATCAACTCTTTGCATGCTTCAGCAATAGCCATGTACTCTGCCTCAGTTGTAGACAATGCAACAACAGGCTGCAAAACAGCCTTCCAACTCACAGCACAACTGCCAACAGTAAACACGTAACCTGTGAGTGATCTTCTCCTGTCCAAATCACCAGCATAATCAGAATCAACATATCCAATAAGTCCCTTAGCCGTCCTCCCAAACTGCAAACAATGATCTGCCGTCCCTCTGAGAAACTTGAAAATCCACTGAACTGCCCTCCAGTGTTCTTTACCAGGATTAGACATATATCTGCTAACAATACTCATACATAAGATAAATTCGGACGAGAGCAAACCATAGCATACATCAAAGACCAACGGCACTGCAATACGGAACTTTTGACATGTATTAAATATCCTCATCTGAACTAGCACACTGCTCAGGAGACAATTTAAAATGCAGTGCAATAGGAGTACTAACAGGATGTGCATCATGCATGTTGAAACGTTGAAGGACCTTCTCGATATAAGCATGCTGACTAAGAAACAATAAACTAGCTTTTCTGTCTCTAGTAATTTCCATACCTAAAATTTTCTTAGCCGCACCAAGGTCCTTCATCTCGAACTCACTGCTCAACAATCTCTTCAATGTAGTGATCTCTTTCCTGCTCTTGGCAGCAATCAACATATCAAAAGTTGTGCTACGCTCCGGCCTTAGCCCCCGGCGGGCCTCCGTTACGCTTCGTCAGAAGTTAGCCAACCTCTTTGCAATGAATTTGGATCATCAATCAACAGAGTGGACGGGGTATAAATAGCCCAAGGCACTCAAAGAGCCGTTGGCTAACGGTCACTGAAAAGGGTAGCGCCGGATGAATCGATGCTATGCTTTTCCAAGGCGTCGGTTCATCTGGTGCCCTCCACGTCACTTAGCCGTTGCAGCTCTGCTAACACAACTGTTCTGATGCTATACACCGATGCACTGTTGGTTCATCCGGTGCTGAAGACCCCGCGGCCAAACCGTCTCTGTTAGCTTCTTCATGACCGTCGGATAGACGACGCTATCCCTGACCCAAGGCGTCAGTTCATCCGGTGCTGAAGAGGTTGTCTTGGTGTGTCTCTGTCTTGATTAAACTGAGCGTCGGATAGACCGACGGTGTCCTCACTCAGACCGTCGGATCATCCGGTGCTACTATCTTCGCTGCTCTTCCTCTGCAAGTCGTCCGGCGCATCTAGAATATTGACCGTCGGATCACCCGACGGTGTTAACTTCATTTCAGCCTCTACGCAGTGTACCAAGTGCTCCGACGCTTGCAACGATGGTACCGTCGGTTCATCCGACGGTGTCTTTTTCCTTCCTTTTCTTTGCGTCTTCAACTTGGATCTTTGCTTCAACTTAACATACTTAACATGCCATCACTTGTCCTCATTTCAGCCTCTACGCAGTGTACCAAGTCCTCATTTTTGCTATAAGTAACCTAACATGTCCATGTTATGTTAACTTGTGGTGTGACATGTTAGTTTGGGCATGGTATGTTAACATGTGATAACATTCATGGGACCTAGAAATGCCTACAAAGACATGCTAGACAATGTGGTTAGTCCCATTACTTGTGTTAGCATGAATCACAAAAATTAACTCGAACAAATGACAAATGAGGCCATGTTCGCTACAATAAAGAAAGTATTCTTAAAGTTCTCGAATGGTGGTGGGCTTACGAGAGTCCAGCGTTAATGAAAACTTTGTAGGACGCCTATCAAGATGGTTTAGGGAGAATAAATCAATATAGAGATCACCATGGATGGTTGATTTGGTGGTGGCATCGATTCCGACATTGAGCATGCTACAATTCTAAGAGCTCATGACAAGAGAATAAGAGACTGAAGTTCAAGACAAGTATAACAAGTGGCACAGATAGGAGAGCAGTAGCTTCGTGAGAGGAGGCGAATTAATGCAATGTGATTCACAAAATAAAATAAAATGAAAAGGACAAGAGTATAGAAATGTGGGTGAACATTTGGTACTACCTCATCTGTCCCAAGTTGACGGTCGTTTTAATTTTAGATATACTAGATGATCAATATTCGATCTACAATTTGAAATGGAGAGGGTACGTTCCTTTCTGATGATGGTTAAAGAACAATCCTCTGTTCCTCACGATGCACGGAGATAGCTCGATAAGTAGATAGCATACATATGACATCAAGCAAGCTTTGCCTCTGCAGAGCAGTACGGAGAGAAAAGAGGGCACGCCGTTGACAAGAACTGAGGTAGCTGTTATGTGGGCTATACTCCTGGGCATCTTAAGCTGGGCCGTGGCCCGTGGAGCCACTAGCTTATTGAGTCATCAATGAAGTAAATGAGTTCGGAAGCCAGCTACCAAATTTGTTTACCCTTGTTAGTCTGCTACACTCCCAAAGCGCAAAGGTAGTTTTCTGTGCTACTCCATGGTGATTTATTAGTAAGGAATAGCTCATTGCTAGCTTGTGGAAAATATGTGTAGTATAGAAAATAATTATACCATGAAGCTTAATTCAAATATTAAATCAAAATTTTGTAAAGACATTCGTAGCAGAAATTTTAATGTGTTGAATACACGCGAAATGAAAAACTCCATTTTCTGGTTTTACGGAGTTGTAATCGGCATGTAAAATAATTTTCTTTGTTAACCATCATCCATCGTGTAGCTTGTTTTTTTCCTTGAATTCCCTTCTTTGCTGCAAGTTTGTGTAAATAACTTGATAGAGCCTGGGAATGTTTTCCATTGTTATATTATTAAAATGTACAAATTTATATCATAAAAGTGAATTAAGATTTTTTATAAGTGTGTGTTCTTATTAGATCGCACTGACCTGTTTTTTTAGAATTATAGGTAATATATGCTGCAAGTATATGCGTACAAATTGACCGTTGTACATATATGAAATGTACAATGTTGGCAGTCTAGTTTTATCTACCACTTAACTGATGAGCGAAAAACCACTGACAGTATATTTATAGCAATAATGGATTTACAACAACAATTAACGCGTCATAGAGTGTGATGAACGCACAAAGCAGTCCTATCATCACCTGCAGTTACAACTAAAAATCAAAGATTTAGCAAGCTTAACTTCTGTTTCCCTAGTTGACGATGTAGCACTTTTTTCTGATCTCCCCCTCAGCACCGGTGAGAACACCGACGTTGCCCATCTTGATCATGGACTCACTGAAATCCCTGAAGAACACGTCGTCGAACTTGCCGGTGGCGATGCGCTGGACGTAATCCCTGGTGGTGTCATCGGTGAGGAGCGCGGCGTCGGACTGGAAGAGACCCCGGCGCTTGGCGACGTGGCGGTAGTAGCTGGTGTCGAAGGTCTTGTAGCTGCCAGGGTCCATCTCGGACAGCATAGCCTTGTCGTCGACGGTCTTGCAGCGCGTCCTCAGCCTGTCGGCGTACTCGCTGTCGAGGGTCGGGTCGGCGTTGTACGCGCTGCTGAAGTTGTAGAGCCGGGCGGCGTAGGACGGGCAGTGCGCCGTGCCGAGGGTGTGCGCACCGGAGAGGACGACGAGGTCCTTGACATCGAGGTTCTTGAAAGCGAAGATCTTTGCGAGCAGAGGGATGTCTCCGTTGGCTGGAGGAAGCTCGTCGGCTGCCTCTGTGGCGCTGGACACCTTGCCGTCTCGCCTCCCGAGCGCGACCGGCCAGGATGGGCCCTTGGCAAGCACGACGGCGTCGCGGGCCATCAGGGTGAGGACGTCGGCGCAGGAGACAGTGTTGGGGCAGGCGGCTTCGAGCATGGCCTTCACCCTGTCCACGGAGCCAAATCCCCGGAGGCTCTTGTTGGGCTTGGCGTCCCTCTCTGCCAGGTTGCCGTCGGTGGAGTTGAGCAGGACAGACGCATCACAGCCCTGCAATTTTGAGTTGTAAGCACATCGTTCTATCAGTCTCTGGTCACCGATCAGTGGTGCAAATTTTAATGTACTATGCAATATTCATGTACATTGTTGGAACACGATGGATATACAAAGTTTGTGATGCAATAGAACAACTGGGTGATATAACTTACCCTGACGAAGCAGTCGTGGAAATGGAGCCTGAGGAGCGGGCCGGCGAGGCTGGGTGCGGCGGCGATGATCTTCTCCATTTCCTCGCGGACGATTGCCTCGACGTTGGGGCATGTCTTGCTGTAGTATCCGATCTCCAGCTGAGCCACCGCCGGCGAGCTGCCTGCTGCCAGCAGCAGAAGGGCCACAGGTAACAACAGCAGAACACGAGACTTGGTCGCCATAATCAACTGATGATTGCTCAGATTGTTTAAGGCCGATCACAAGCAAGAATGTTTTGCAAGTGAGGTCAAGGCTGCAATGTGGATGGATGGAGATGTCCTCCCACAACTCCATGCATTTATACAGGTTACCGGGACTAGCGTATGCTGACAACCTGTTCCTGTGTAGGCCATGTGCTAACTGCCATCTCAACATAATCGACAGCCACCACAGCAAAAAAAAAATGCACGTACTGAATGAGCCGGTCAATACGAAGATAAGAAGCGGAGATAGACGGCGCCGATGAAGGCCAGTTTATGGCCGCGTCGACCGTAACATGGCTCTGGGAGAAGCCCCAGCAGCACCTAGGCGGCAGTTATCCGTAGTCGCCAGTTGTTATTATATATACACATATAATAAGCTATATAATTGAAGGATTATATACATATATACAAATGAGCATCAAGGGGAATAACACCGTACCCCATGTGAACTTGCCAATGATTTGGGCGAAGCTGTATATGATAGTGTCTGGCGCGGAGGAATTCTTGGGTGGCGGCATCTGGTCGTGGCGTAACGTACGTGAACGTTACGAAAGATGCATGTTCTCCGCAGCATTGGCCGGTACAGGTTGACTGTGGCCGCTTGGCTTTTGCGCGTCATCGGCCGGGGAATGTTAGTTTGGAACATCCTAATGATTGTTTGTTATCATTTCGATTAAAGAAAGCTGGGCTTTGTGTGCGGACGGTACAAAGGCCAATATAGGCGCAAGCCCATGCTAAATTTGCTCAGAAACTTCCCTGCTCAACACCCCAGCAGCCAAAGCCTCGATCCCAGAGCATCGCCAAATAACACTTCTTCCATGGGACGACGACAACACGGTACATATATGTGAGATTTGAATAGGTTGCCTTATATTTCAACTTAAGGAGACTATTTAATTTCCTGTTTTGCTTTGGAAAATTTACTCAAATCCTTTCTTGGCCTTGAAAATTCTTTCATTTCTTATTTGGCACTGAGTTGAACTTTCGTTCCTTATTCGACACTCCCGTTAGTTTTGTGAGTTAACTCGGATGAACAGCAACTCGTGAACTGACGGAACTAACATGAGTGTCCAATAAGAAATGAAAGTTCAACTCAATGTCAAATAAAAACAAAAAAATTAAGGTCAAGAAAGGAATCGGTAACTTTTCGAGGAGCAAACGGGGTATAATCTCCAAATAAAAACACCTAGAGAATAAATTTCCATCTAAAATATAAATTGAGATCCAACATATACAATTTTTTTAAATTATAATTTTCAACCTTTAACATCAAAATTTAAACCCTAAATTGGTATAAAATGGTAGTTTCATTCAACAAACTATTGTTGAATTTTGAACACACGCACGTCTCACTACATACAACTTGGAGGAATTCAGCTATAAATTTGCAAAACTTTTCGACAGCAAACTCAGCTATACCTAGACTTTACAATTTTTTCAGCCACATTTGATCCAGTTAATGAGCCATGACGGATAACAGCTTCATAGAAATTGCAAGCACTCCCCCAACTTTTATACTCCTAAGCTTCTTTCTCTAAATATAAGGACTTTCGAATCAGTCCTATTAAGGCAAATTGTGCTATGTTTGAAAAAGTTTGTAAAAATGGTAATGTTATTACAATGTCAAATGATTGCTTGATTTCTGATCGGAAAAAAATAATTTTATCTCTAAACTAGAGCCTTATTACTGGAAACCGTCCTACTTATACAATCTTTTTGAAATGGCTGCATGTGGAATAATACATATTGACAGGATGCAGATTGAACTTCCAGAATTGTTTTTCATGTTTTAAAATTTTCTCAAATTTATAAATTAGTCAACCACTATGGGAATCTGTATCTTTGCCGAGTCCCAGGGACACTCAGCAAAGCCTAAAAAGCACTCTGCAAATTCGATGTCAAGTGTAACACTTGGTAACAATATACTCGGCAAGAAGCTTTTTGTGAGTGTGTTTTTTTTAACTCGACAAACACTTTGCCTGTCATCTCAACTTTCGTCAAAAAAAAAAAATTAAGAAGACGACGAGGGAACATTGACGGCCCACTTTGCTGAGTGCGAGGAGAGAAAAACACTCGACAACTATGGAAAACTAAATTGAACTTTAGGATCAATGATTATAAAAATCAATAGATTGAATTTACTATTAAAAACACTCAATTTCAAGCAATTTAATTACGAAATGTCTGGTGTTTGAGTTTTTCTGGATATTACTCTGAAATTTGGAGATTCCAAACAATGATTTTCCGATTTTGAGCAGGAAACAGATAATTGCCTTCGATTGCCTGTAGCCAGGTGGATGTCAGTTAGTGATTGTTGAGAACCTAGGTACAAGCCATGTTACGGTCTAATTAAGCACACATGAACTGGCTTCGTTCAGCGCCATTTATGTTCATCCTCTATCTGAACATTGACCTGTTCATTTGTGCATTTGTTTATATAAGGCGATTATGCTGAGATGGAGGTTAGCAGATGCTTCTACACAGGAACAGGTTGTCACACGCTAAACGATCGAGCAAGTAAGCGCAATCAGAACCTCTATAAATACTGGGAGTTGCAGCGACAACCGTATCCAGTCACACCATCCTAGATAGCTAATCTAGTAGCAACACATTACTGCTAATTAAGCAGAGGATCACTCCCATCCCATGGCAGCCATGTCTTGTGCAGCGATGCTGATACCTTTGGCACTCTTGCTTCTTGCGGGCAGCTCCTCAGTAGTGGCTCAGCTGGAACTCGACTACTACAGCAAGACATGCCCGAACGTCGAGGCGATCGTCCGCGAAGAGATGGAGAAGATCATCTCTGCCGCACCAAGCCTCGCCGGTCCCCTCCTAAGGCTTCATTTCCATGACTGCTTTGTCAGGGTAAGTCGATCGTACGCCGTGTCACTGCGAACTTAATCATGCGTGTTCTATCTGTAGTGACATTTCAAACCAATGCGTGCGCCATAAAACTGCAGGGTTGTGACGCTTCTGTCCTGCTCAACTCCACGGGGGGCAACCCGGCTGAGAGGGATGCCAAGCCGAACAAGAGCCTCCGGGGCTTCGGTTCAGTGGACAGGGTGAAGGCCAAGCTCGAGGCCGCCTGCCCCAACACCGTATCCTGCGCCGACGTCCTCACCCTGATGGCCCGTGACGCCGTCGTGCTTGCCAAGGGTCCATTCTGGCCGGTTGCACTTGGGAGGCGAGACGGCAAGGTGTCCAGCGCCACAGAGGCGGCTGACCAGCTGCCCCCGGCCTTCGGCGACATCCCTCTCCTCACCAAGATTTTCGCCTCCAAGGGTCTCAACCTCAAGGACCTCGTCGTCCTCTCGGGCGCGCACACCCTCGGCACGGCGCACTGCCCATCTTTCGCCAACCGGCTCTACAATTTCAGCAGTGCCAACGGCGCAGATCCATCCCTTGACAGCGAGTACGCCGACAGGCTCAGGACACGCTGCAAGAGCGTGGACGACAAGGCCATGCTGTCCGAGATGGATCCTGGCAGCTACAAGACCTTTGACACCAGCTACTACCGCCACGTAGGCAAGCGTAGGGGGCTCTTCCAGTCGGATGCTGCGCTCCTCACCGACGCCACCACCAGAGACTACGTCCAGCGCATCGCCACCGGCAAGTTCGACGACGCGTTCTTCAAAGACTTCAGCGAGTCCATGATCAAGATGGGCAACGTCGGCGTTCTCACCGGAGCCAACGGGGAGATCAGGAAGAAATGCTACATCAATAACTAGACAAGCTTGATTGTAACCGCAGAGTACGTACTACAATGCATGTTTGTCTTTCTTAATCATTATTTTGTGCGTTGATTTTAATTGTAAGTGAGTAAACAAGTCATTTTGGCTCATTCCAAGTCGCCCAAGAGGATTCATAACCATTTTGTCAGAGCAGTTTTCAGGGTTCATTGTTCATGACATATCAACTTGCTAAATCAATAGCTGACACTAGGCCAGAAACGATTTGTCCTGGCGGCTAAAACCGGTTTTTGCTGGCGGGCGAGGCACCCGCCAGCAACTTTGAGCCAGTAGAAATGGCCCTTTGTCTTTGGCGGGTGGCCGGCCCGCCAGCATAGAGCCATTTGTGCTGGCGGGTCACTTAAACAACCGCCAAAGACAAATGTCATCAGCGCTGGCGGGTCACTTAAACGACCGCCAAGACAAATGTCATCGGCTTTGGCGGTTACTTAAGCGCCCGCCAAAGACAAATGCCATCACTGCTGGCGGTTTCTTAGGATGCCCGCCGACACAAAATTCATCTTTGCTGGCGGTTGCTTAGACCGCCCGCCACAGAAAGCATTTTTCCCATTTCCTATATAATTCCCCATAATTGTTTATTATTTGTATATAATTTGTCATTTTCGTCTATTATTTTTTTCACATTGGCATTTGTATGCTAAATTCACTTTAATTTACAGTAATTTAATTTGTATTTAACCGCCAAATCCAAATATATGTCTCACAAACACACAATCCAAACTAAAATAAAAAATGTATACATAAGTCACATTACAAAACATTGTGCATAATAGATAACCCTACGACACCCATCTACGTAACCTTTCTGCATCATCTAATGTCAAAACTTCTTCTTTATCGAAGAATTCTCCATCCTCGTGGCAAATCTCACGTAGGATGAATCTCGCCATGTCCGCACAAATGTTGGTGATTTGATTGTCACCAAGTTGGCCCCATGATTTGTCAATGGTAGGCATCTGCACGTAAACACAATAAATGAAGATTGTTATGCATTACCATTAGGACCATAGTTAGCACATACATAGTTGTGTACAAACTAGAGGCTTACGTCTTCAGGATTCGTCCGGTACCTCCCATTATTTCTCAAAACCTCACACACATAATATCCACATAGTACATGCGCCGGGAGGTTGTTTGTAGCACTGCAACCAAATAAAAAATGATCGGTGCTAATTAACAGAAGTGTACCAACTCTGATAAAAATGATTGATACTTATTAACAGAAGTGTTCTTACCCATTTGACATTGCGTATCACCAATTTTTCCTTCTTGTGATCCCCGCCATTGAGTATGTATAGCCTATACGCACTTTAAGGATATAAAAACATAAGTTAGTAATACAATTTGAAATATAGTTGATACACACATGCATTAGTGATTATATATTGCACTTAGTTGTCTTACTTTTTTATAATATCAATGATTGTCTTGTAAGAAGACGATGAATAGTGTAATGAGTCGAAGACCCCCACAGTTCCCAACTTCGGACACATGTGAAAGCAAATGAAATGATCACTGCATAAAATTAAAATAATTAATATAAATAGACTAAAAAATGATGGAAAATGATGAAATAGTTATTTAAAGGATCTTACTCAAAATTGTAAGAAAACTTGATAGAATCCTTATGTTGGTTTTTCCTCATGACCGTTGAAATGTATACAGACACCTCGTGAAGTTTAGCTTTCTCGTAATTCCTTATTAATTTTTCTTTCTCTTCTTGTGTCTTTTCTTCTTCCTCTATTTTCTTTCTTAGTTCATCCCTCATTATGAACGTGTGTTGTGATTTGGTTACTTGTTGCGGGTCAATAAATGCTACCTTCCACCTCCCATTTGTTTTCTTTTCATCAGACGCTTGCATCCTGCAAAAAAATTTATTTAGGATGGTAATAACAATACATATGGAATAGATTTGGATGTCGTATAGGGATGTTGACTTACATGGACCAAATGGTGACGAGATTGATGTCGAGTTTTTCACGACGAACATCGCATGCAAATCGGGGAAATCGATTGCAACCTTTCGGTCATAAGAGCTACCGAACACCCATTTCGGGAGATTGGCGGTGATAGTGTTAATGCCTTGCTTCATGGCGTGCATGATCCAAGTATGCGGACCTCATTAATTTCGACGGCCCTTCGTTCGCTTGCCACCTAAACAAGAATGGTTTGCCATGCTCATACTTGTCGGGCACCTCATCCGACGAAAACATACTTATGTGCTCCTCCTTTTGTTTTTGTAAAGAGGTGCGGGATAAAGACTTTTCATCTGGTGCCTTCTTGAGTACTTGAACATTAGGTGATTCTTTACCTGATGTTGGAGCCCGTTTAGGTTTATTCTTCAGTACTTTCAAGAACAAGTCAACATCAGATGATTTTGTCTTTGGTTCATATGAGTTTATCATCCGGTGTATTGTTGTTGGCGTCTTGGTTGCTGGAGGAGGAGATGGTGGTCTTGGACATGGCAGAGGAGATGGTGGTGCCCCTGCCCCTGCCCCTGATGTCGGAGGAGTTTGTGGTCTTTGATCGGATTTCGGAAATGATGTCCCTGCCCCTGCCCCTAATGTCGGAGGAGTTTGTGGTCTTGGATCGGATTTCGGAGATGATGATGCTCCTGCCCCTGCCCCTGATGCCGGAGGAGTTTGTGGCATGTTGTTGTCATTATCGTCAACTCTCTGCTCCACAACCATCATGTTGTTGTCATTGTTACCGCCTCCATGTTCCCCACCCATCGTGTACTCGACCATTGCAGCATCTGGATCCTGGGTGGGTACTCGTTCTTGGCTAGGTTGCAAGCAGGGACTTGGTGATGTATTAATTATGATATCTCGACGATGCCACAATATAAATTGGTTCCTCGCATCACCGAGAAGCGCGCTCCCATCCTCAGTAGGGATATCAATCTCGCACGACTCATCAGAAACCGAAACAACTTGAACCCATGCGTACTCTGGTGGTGGTGGATTCGGAAACACACGACCCGTTAGTGCCATGGCTGTCCCAACTTCTCGAAACTTATCTAGTTTTCTTCCATATGGAATAACCAATTTGCATGGTGTATCCTCTACAATGTCATCCACAGGATGCTTGGCGATAGCAATAGAACCAACACTACTTGGAGTCGGGATGGCTCCGATCTGGTCAAGCATCAAATTTGGAGGAACCTGTCCAGAACCACCAGATACTAGATTCTCTGCACTTGGCCCAATAGAAGCTTGTTGTTGTTGTTGTTGTTGTTGTTGTATGAAGAAGCCTATCAATTCTTGCTTGGCAATTTCTCTCATCTTGTCTTCAAGCTTCTTCTTATAACAGTCTCGCTTTTTATAACTTGACCGGTGTTCACGAAATGCTTTACCCCAGGGCAAGGTAGAAGAAATCCCTCGAACACGTCCAGGGTGCTCAGGCATTCCGATCGCGGCGGATAGCATATCTTTCTCCCTGTCGGGCACGAAAAGACCTTTCTTTTGCAATTCCGCAAGTTCTTCCCGGCTTCGATTAATTTGTTCTGTTGAGGGCTTCTAGAATGAAACATTACCGTCAGGTGCTATAGCCGGAACTCGAGCAAGGATCCAATTCCTCGCTACGCTCATCCATGCCTTCAAAAATAGTTGGTAAACCAGCCTACCCGCCTTTCTTCTTCCTCCTTCCTCCATTTTGCCATTTTGGCAAGATATCCTCCGGAACCCAAGCGATGGGGGTTCTCGGCGGCTTTCATAGCCTTCTCCTTTTGTTGGACGCTCGAGCCATCGCTTCGTCGTCTTCTTCGATCTACGAATTGTTCCCCGGATCGCTAGCGGAATGTTACCATACACATCCCTAGCATCCTTTCCTTTCGGACAAATTCGGTATTAAGTGTAGACCTCCAATTCCTAAGAGCTCTTCCACACAGTGCCCTCGGTAAAAGTTCTACCGCATTTTCTGTACCTTCCGGATAAACAAATTTTTCTTTCACTTTGGCCCATAATACATCCTTCGTAGACTTAGGGACTGTCTTCCAATTAGTAGTTGTGATCCAAGACGCCAATTGGTCTCTGACAATTGCACCGACGATGTTTCGAAACCTAGCAGCTATCCCCTTAGGTTTGACGGGCTCACCTTTGTCACCCAACCGTTCTATCACAAGTTGTCCTCTTTCAGGGATCTGATTTCTTCTTCTATGACCACGTTTCTTTTTCAGGTTACTAGAACTAGTAGTACCCGAAGGTTCTGGTTCTGAAATGACTTCTGCCTCTTGGGCACGAATGTTAGATGCTCTACGACGTCGGCGCGGGGATCGGTCATTGTTCTACACATAAAACACTATTTAAAGTATATCTTAATTGAATAAACAAACATTAAGTTGAGTGAATGTGCTGCAGACCTCATTATCGCTTGGTTCGTAATCAACATCATCGTCTTCGGGACGCCTACGAGGTCGTGGTTCGCTTGGTTCGTACTCAGAGGGAGTTTCATAGTCTCCAATTATATCACTATCACTAGATTCCTCCTCACCGGATTGTTCCCTGTTAACATTTGATCATAGATAATCCATAGTCCATATTTATACAATAATCCATAGTCCATATTTATACAACAATCCATTTTTATAAAAAAATCTATTTATCAACAATCCATATTCCATATTTCATTATTTCAACACCAAAACTAATAAAATTAAACCCATAGACCATTTGTAACATAGTGCATAGTGCTTACTTATAATAAATTTATTTATACAAAATGCATCATCCATTTATTTATACAAAATGCATCATCCCTTTATTTATACAACAAAATTAATAAAATAAAATCCATAGTCCATTTGTAACATTTTTAAATCGATTCATCCACAATCAATGTAATTGCAATTATCCACAATCTATTTATCCACAAATTAAACTCATGTAATTGCATTTTGAAAAAAAAAAGAAAAAAACACCAACCAAGCAAGGGGCGCGCGCGCGGCCCTATCCCCGCCTCCATGCGTCCCGAGCGGTGAGGAGATGAGTTGTCGGTGGCGAGCGGGGGGCGGCGCGGCTCGGCGGAGGCGGGGGCGGCGCCGTCGGCGGAGGCGGCGGCGGTGCTTGTCGGCGGCGGCGGAGCGATCGCCGGCGGGTCCCGGCCGGCCGGTTGGGGAAGCGGCCGGCGGGGAGGAGGACGCCATCCCGGTAGGGAAGAGGGGCGGTGGCGCTCGGTCGGCGCGCGCGGCGGTCCACGGGAGAAGGGGCGGCGGGGCGACCGCGGAAGACCGGCGGGGCCTCGCGGATGACGGGGGGCGCTCGTGGAAGTGGGTGGGGCACTCCTGGACGACAGCGGGGTGGTCGGAGGGGCGGCGGCGGTCGGGGACGACGGCGGCGCTCCACGAGAAAATTTGGCAGCCTGACGGTGTCATTTCGTATTCGCGCCAGACTTAGAAAATTTTCGAGACCGTGTCTCGTCTATATATAGATGGACTCACCGCTGGCGGGTCACATAAACCAACCGCCAGCGGTGAACCTTACCACAGGCGGGTCACATAAGCAACCGCCAGTGGTGAGAATTCCCGCTGGCGGTTATCATAAGCGCCTGCCAGCGTTGTGATATGAAAGAATTCAAACTTAACTTTTCAAATGCAAAGCTTTTCTAATGCAAATGACAAAACACCTCCTATAAATAAATTCAAATATTTCATGATAAGTTTTGGGAGTTTCAAAGAGTTTTGAACATTTTCAAGCCAGGATTTCAAATTTTCAAATTTTGGCAAACCACTATCTGGCGGTTGACTTATGATAACCGCCAAGACACGGAGTGTTTTTCCATAATTTGCAAAATTTGAAACAGGGGCTTAAATTATTCAAATTTCATTGGAACTTCCCAATGTATCATAAAATATTTCAATTTAAGTATAGGGGGTGTGTTTTTTGTAAAATAAGTCCTAGTTAGAAAAGGTTAGTTCAAATAGGTTCATACACCTAATGAGTTATGGGTTGTTTGACCCTAGGGTCTCATTTGAACTAACCTTTTCAAATTCAAACCTATTCTTATAACAAAACACCTCCTATAAATAAATTCAAATATTTTATGATAAGTTTTGGAAGTTTCAAAGAGTTTTGAACATTTTCAAGCCGAGATTTCAAATTTTCAAATTTTGGCAAACCACTATGCGCGTGTTGACTTATGATAACCGCCAGCATAGTGTTTTTCCATAATTTGCAAAATTTGAAACAGGGGCTTAAATTATTCAAATTTCACTGGAACTTCCCAATGTATCATAAAATATTTCAATTTAAGTATAGGGTGTGTTTTTTGTAAAATAAGTCCTAGTTAGAAAAGGTTAGTTCAAATAGGTTCATACACCTAATGAGTTATGGGTTGTTTGACCCTAGGGTCTCATTTGAACTAACCTTTTCAAATTCAAACATATTCTTATAACAAAACACCTCCTATAAATAAATTCAAATATTTTATGATAAGTTTTGGAAGTTTCAAAGAGTTTTGAACATTTTCAAGCCAGGATTTCAAATTTTCAAATTTTGGCAAACCACTATGCTGGCGGTTGACGTATGATAACCGCCAGCATAGTGTTTTCCATAATTTGCAAAATTTGAAACAGGGGCTTACATTATTCAAATTTCATTGGAACTTCCCAATGTATCATAAAATATTTCAATTTAAGTATAGGGGGTGTGTTTTTTGTAAAATAAGTCCTAGTTAGAAAAGGTTAGTTCAAATAGGTTCATACACCTAATGAGTTATGGGTTGTTTGACCCTAGGGTCCCAATGTATCATAAAATATTTCAATTTAAGTATGGGGGTGTGTTTAAATACTATTTGAAACCATAATTTCCATAATTTGAATTTATGTACAGGAGGAGAGTCTCATTTCATCAAAACTTAATTCCAAAACTCTCCTAAATTGATTAAAGTCTTACAACAACACTAATTATATAAAGTCGTACAAGTGATACATCAAGCCCGACTAATACGGTCAAATTTATCCTTTAACAATTCTCCCATCACAGTCTGTACGTAACCATGGCTTCTCCGATTTAGGAATGCTGGCTTCATTTTTTTTAATTCTCTTCTCATGATCTGTGAACAAGACTAGTTCCTCGAATTGATTGTAATCCTCAACATCAATTACACCTTCTACTCCTAGAATTCTTTGTTTTCCGGAGACGACAATGTGCTTCTTCACATTCATAGGATCAGCTATGTAGAAAACTTGTGCAACACGCTCGGCGAGTACCCATGGATCATCTTTGTAACCTACATTGGCAAGGTCTACAAGTGTCAATCCATAATTGTCATCTGTTACGCCATTCGGGTGTTTGACCCATTGGCACCGAAACATGGGGAACCTGATATTCTCTCCATAGTCAAGTCCCCATATTTCCTCTATGAACCCGTAGTAAGTGATGTTGTTTCCGGATTTATCAATCGCATCTATGCGAACACCACTATTTTGATACGCAACACTCTTGTTGTCTTTCGCCTTCGTATAGTAGGTGTACCCATTAATTTCGTATGCTTGCCATGAGGTAACATTGCTTGATGGACCAGCCGCCAACCTAGTCAACGTTGTGTCATCTATGGAATTTCCTTGAAATAGATGCTCATGTTCCTTTAACCATGATGGGAAACGACGCTTTTGCTCTTTGATGACCCAATCCTCGGTCCGACTATCATTTTCCTCACGAATCTCATTTTCGTGTTGCACGATAAATGGCTCCACTATTGCAAGTTGTTGCAGAACACTAGCATGTGCTTTCTCCAGCTTGTTGGTTGTCCTCGTCAATGAATCTTTTCCTTCCAATGGTCCCTTTCCCCGACAATGCGCCTTCGTGTCGAGATTCCGTAAACCGATCGCTCTCTTATCTTTTATGTAGTCTATGCAACAATCAACACTCTCTCTTCGTATGGTAGCTCTCGATCATGCTTCCCTCCGGAAATGCCTTGTTTCTCATGTATCCATTGAGAATCGACATGAACCGTTCGTACGTCCACATCCGATGAAAGTACATAGGTCCTAGTTCGAGTAATTTGCTCGACCATGTGGATCATTAGATGTTCCATGATATCAAAAAATGACGGAGGGAAGCACATCTCGAGCCGGGCTTCGCGTTTCGACATAAACAATTTGAAGCCTTGCCAACTCTACACAATCTACCACTTTCGCGAAATGACGTTGAAAATGTAGCATATCCTTGTGATGACCATCTTAAGGAATATTGGTTTGACAGCTCGGATCGCAATCATGAGAAAAACAGTAATCATTACATGACAGTCATGAGAGTTACAACCAGTAAGCGTCATGTCCTTCAACGAGACCAATGATCGGATGTTGGATGAGACTCCGGTTGGCAATTTCAGCCCGTGCAAGCATTTGCAGATAGCCAACCTCTCATGTTGTGTTAAGTTGAAGCTAGCTGGTGGAAGGTTTTGCTTACCATTAGGACGTGGTTGTGGGTGAAGTTCTTGCCTAATTTTTAGGTCAACAAGATCCTTACGCGACTTCAGTCCGTCCTTTACCTTTCCTGTTAAGCCTAAGAATCCCATTGTGCTTTCAAACACATTCTTTTGAAGATGCATCCCATCGATGGCATGGCGCACTGTCAAATCTTCCCGCATGGCAAGTACTTAAAAAATATAGACATCTTCTTGAAAGGCACATCAATGTTTTCGTAGTTTCGACTCCTCCTTCCTTCCCCCTTTTGAATTATCACCTTTTGATTTCTTACCAAGTTTAAACTTGACCTTCGACACATTTCAAATACGGTTCTACCGGTGGCCGGTTGTGGGGCAAAAGAGTACTTCTCAATCTTTCCATCGAAATAGTCCGCCATCTTACGGTACTTGTGAGTCCTTAGTAGCCGCCGTCCGTGCCCCATATACACCTGTCTTCGAGATCCTTTCGGTACACGGATATTGTACCATTCAAACAAACTACACAACCTGTTTTTCCTTTTTTCTGACCAGACAAAGAAAATAGAGCAGGGTAATCATTAATGGTAACAAAGATAATTGCCTTAAGTGTGAATGTCTCCCTTCTGTACTCATCCCACATCTCAACCCCATGTTTCCAAAACTTCTCCATTTCTTCCATCAATGGCTCCAGGAAGACATCTATATCAATACCAGGTTGCTTCGGTCCTTGGATTAGAATGGTAAGCAAAAGGAACTTTCTCTTGTGACATAGCCAGGGGGGAGGTTGTATATGGTCATCAACACTGGCCATGTGCTGTGCGTGCTGCTTCTTCCACCAAATGGATTCATACCATCTGTACTTAACGCGAACCTTATATTTCTTTTTTCTTCTCTAAACTCTTTGTTCTTGGAATCAAAGGTCCTCCACTGCCGAGCATCAGAAGGATGTTGAAGCTTCCCATCAGACTTCTCTGGGCGATCTGTGTGCCAAGTCATTAGTTCAGCGGTCTTTGGGTTCGAGAACAATCGTTTTAGACGATCCTCCACCGACAAGTACCACATCACCAATGCAGGGACTTTACATTGAGTAGCAGTGTCAGTACCAATACTATACTCCTCCTCAACTTGAGAAATTACACTTTTCTTTCCACCAACCTTCCTCTTCGTGCCTTTAGATGCAATGACCCGTTCCACAGCAAAATCGGCATTACTTTTGTAACGATTAGCATCGCAATTTGGACACTTCTCTAGTTCTGCATAGTCACCGCGGTACAATATGCAATGGTTCCTACATGCGTGTACTCGTTGCACTCGCATCTTCAATGGGTTGATAATCTTCTTTGCTTCATATGTG
This sequence comes from Cenchrus americanus, assembly GCA_947561735.1. NCBI lineage: Eukaryota > Viridiplantae > Streptophyta > Magnoliopsida > Poales > Poaceae > Cenchrus > Cenchrus americanus. The sequence goes on from OX387240.1 coordinate 145,022,141, forward strand.
TTTCTTGGGACCAAGTTAGGCTACGGGAGTAGATTGGCCAACAAAGTAAGGAGTTCGTTAAAACTATTGTCCGACCATTCAAATTTTGCCTTCACAATCAGAAGATGGAGCATGAAACGCAACACGGTCCACTCCTTCCCACAACCCTCATACATACGGTCCTTTGCTGCCTTCTTTAGTGTCTCAAAATTTTCTAACCCTTTAGCACTCCCTAGCAACACCTCCGGTTCAATGTGGCGCAACATTTCTTCCATATCAACATCACATTCCTCGTCCACCGTGGTGCATCCGTTTGATCATCATTTTGATCTTCACGGCCAAAAGCATCATCCGTCATGACATTATCATTTTCATCCGCATCTTCATCACCCACTTCATCATACCCGATGCCGATGTATGCATTGTTGAAAGTACTTTTCGCTTCACCATGGTGGGACCAAGTTTTGTATCCTTTCACAAAACCACGCTTTATCAAATGCATCTTGATGGCATTAATATCTTCCCAAACAATTTTGTTGCAACAATCACAACATGGACAATGTATTTGCTTGGTCCTAGAAATTTGGGCATGCTTTTGCGCAACCTCAAGAAAGTTTGTTGACTCGTCAAGAATGTAGACGAATTTCTCCGTATGCCATACATCCACGCTCTATGTTCCATCTTAAATAACACCTATAAAAGTAATTATATTAATTATAAACTCAGTATGCTCTATGCTTCATTTAATTAATATGTAAAAAACGAAAACAAAACTAAATTCTATAAATTTAATTATTGAAGATAATAATTTTAATTACAAACTAATAATTTAATATGTATACTTGCTTCTATAATTGCAATAATAATTAAATATAATTTAAATCTAAAGCTATTTAAAAAATAAATATCTAAATCAATATCTCTCTTCACTCCCCTCTCTTTCCTAGCTAACCCTAGGTCTAGATCTAGATCCCTAACTACATAGAAATCATTAATAAAAGGAGAAAACTAAGGTTAAAATAGCACAAACTCACCTTATATAGCCACCTCCTCCAAGCCAAGAGCAAAACCTTCCCCCCTAGATTTGGTGTTTTTGGAGCTTTTCCCGAGCTCCTCTCGGGCACAACGCCATTGGAAGGTTGCTGGGAAGAAGGGGCTCGTCTATACTTATAGAAGACACAGTGCTGGCGGTTGGCATAAGGAAACCGCCAGCAGTAATCTCTATGCTATACGTGATCGCAACGATCGTGTACATTTATGCTGGCGGTCCTCTTAAGCCAACCGCCAGCACTAATATCTCTCCTTGCTGGCTCTTAAGCCAACCGCCAGCACACTCACTCACTCACTCACTCACACACTCGCTTCGCTCGAGGGTCTGACGCCCCTCGGGCGCATCTCCGCCTCGCTCGAGGGTCTGACGCCCCCTCGGGCGCATCTCCGCCTCGCTCGAGGGCCTGACGCCCCCTCGGGTGATTCTCTGCGCTGGCAGTGCCATTTATGCTGGCGGGTGGCATAATCTGACCGCCAGAGCTAATACCTCTCCTGGCACGGTATTAAGCCACTCGCCAGCACTGATGCCTCTGCTGGCGGGCTGTTAAGACAACCGCCAGCACACTTGTCTGAATATCTTCGGTCCTAACGCGGTTTGACTCAACTACTCACTCACTCACTCACACACTCGCTAGCAACCCTAGCCGCCGCCGCAAGCCGCCGCCGCCGCAAGCGCCCGCAACCGACCTGCCCCCTGCCACCACCGCTCGTGCGTGAGCTTCGCCCGCATGCCGCCGCGCCTTAGCCGCCGCCGTCGGCAAACTGTCGACCCACTCTTCAACCTCCAGTTCGTCGACCGACGTCGAGCAGGTTCACCTCCGTCGCATGGCGAGCAGCTCGGTCGCGCCGAACCATAGCCAGTTCGTGCCTCTCCCCCTCCTGATCTGCCCGTCGTGTCGGCTCCAGTTAATTTGGTACAAGACCAAGACAAATAGCGTCATCTACAAGTGCCCGAACAACCACTTGGTTTGTTTTTCATCTCATGCCCTAATTCATTTTATTAGTACTGATTTGGTTGATATAATAGTAGTGATTATTAGTTGATTATTAGTTGATATAATATTAGTAGGATTTGTTGATTATTAATGATTTGGTTGATATAATATTAGTAGATTTGTTGATTATTATTGATTCGGTAGATATAGAATTATCCACAATTGTTGATTATTAATGATTTGGTTGATATAATTTTATGTCTATAGAATTATCCAATTTATTGATGGAAGCCACATTTGTTGTTTATTCTTTTAGGGGGACCCTAATTCATGTCAGGAAGTTTATTTTGAAAATCAATACATCAACCATTTGAAAAAATTTCACCCTCATTTGCTTCGCCGCCAAACTATCGGTCGTTCAATAGCGGTTTAGCCGGTGCAACGCCGGCACCAAGAGCGGCACAACCGTCTAGTGTTGTGTATCCGCCGGGCAGTGCGGGGAGCCACCACTAGCAAATTCAGAATTTCGGAACAATGGAATCGGATGAAGTGTGTCATTTCGATCCGAAGGTGGGGATGAGTGATTTGAAGATAGCGAGTAATGAAACAAGGCTTGAACTTGCGGACCATAGAGGGCAACTTATTGACATTATGGCGAGAAATTGGCTATCGGAAGAAGCGCAACAAAAATCAAGGATTCGCATGCGGGGCACCATCATCGCCGTTGTGGTCTTGATAATAGGTTTAGTACTTGGTAGCTATATCACAAATTCGGATCGTCAAAGAAATTTGAGTGAGGCAAAGTTGTGTTGATTTGTGAGTGAGGCCCCTAATGTATTGTACTTTAATTTGTGTTGGTTTTAAGTGTGCTTTGAAACATTTGTCATCATGCAATGCATGTTGTTTGTATGAAATAAATCTTTCTAAGGTGTTGTTTGTGTTGATATTTCAGTTTGAATTTTACTTGTTGTTGCTGTCCATGCATGTTGAAATATTGGTAACTTGTATCAATTTCAAGCTATTTTCAGCTTCACTGTGTTGGCGGGTGCATATGAAAACCGCCAGTAGTAAAGATCCATGCTGGCGGTCGACATAAGCCACCCGCCAGCGAAATGGGACCATTTATGCTGGTGGTTGGCTTATGTAGGCCGCCCCTACTAAACCTTCTATGCTGGCGGTCGACATAACTCGTCCGCGCAACGATAAATAGTACCATTTGTGTCTTGGCGGGTGGATTATGTCACCCGCCAGCAGTGATGCTTCTATGCTGGCGGTTCTTTGTCCCGCGCTCCTGCGCCCCACTTTGCTAGCGGTTCATAGTTGCACCCGCCAACACGCTAATTTGCTAGTGCCAGGACAAAGCGTTTCTGGCCTAGTGTGATATCCAGAAACTCAATAGATAGATAGATAGATATAAAAAACCATACTTTAATTTGTACTAATACTATAGATAAGGCTACACGGTTTAAGGCTTAGAGTGATTAGAATTCTACTGGACTTACATGTGAGCTCTACATCGGAACCTTGAATTTGTTTGAATCAAACAAATGCAACCCACTCCAACCCCAAAACAATTTCCTCTTAGGAGGAATCCAAACTAAACCATTTGACGGATTAGCTTATTAGTAGTCAATCTATAAAACTTCAAAGAGATAATCAAACCATTAAAACCATTGTACTGAATCCTATTAACAGGACTAATACAACCTACCTCAAGGCCACAACAGTGAACAGCCATCAAATTAACTCAAATGGTTGTGGCAACAAGAAGTGCCATTCTACATTACACATGACTAAGGCATTTCCAAATAGTTCAATTAATCTTCAAAACCATTTCAAAATCCTCTTGAACTCGAAGTACTTTTATGGTGCCAACTTAAGAATTTCAATCGATCAATTATTACATGATGTGCACTATTGCATTACTAACATGACCATGCTTCCCCGTAAGACAGATGTTCCATTTGCTCAATATCATCAATTAACATGTGGAAATTGCAGATGTTTAAATTGAAATAGGAAGATAAATCCAATACTTTTCTTGCTTTATTTTATCCAGTTCTCTCAATCTATCCAGCTCATGCATAAGCTCATCACACAATAGTGCCCGAAAGTAATCAATTATGGAACAAAAATGACGTATTGTAGGATTTCTGTTCTGCAGAGAAGAAATATTGAATGGAGGTAAAAGATAATGGCAAAAGTGACAGCTGGAAGATGAAGCTGATAAGGAAAAAAGTTGTTTTGGGGGAAACACTAAAATTACATTTGGCCGTACATATACTTGTATCAACATGTCGTACCATGTTGGTTTCTAGCTTGAATCAACTCAAGCTATACACAAAAACAGATATAAGTTTCAGTCTCAGATGTGACACAACATATCACTATTCACATATTTAAATAGACATGCGGTGACTTCCATATATACACCCATATTTCATCATGCATACATTTTAACTCTCGTGAAATCTTCTTTTTTGCTTCAAAATCTATACTACAAGGATAAAAAACTGTTGATGTTAGACACGTACACCCTACAATACATCCACGCCGGATGGTAAATGGTAACATCTCTTATCTCTCTATCACTGCCTGCGACCGCGGGTGGTAAATGGTAACCTCACTAATCTTTCCATCATCCTTCCATCTATGCCTACATGCCTCCTCGTCAACCAAGTTGTCGATCTATTCTCTCGGTCTCTCCTTCCTTCTTTGTGAGCTCGCAAACAACAGAAAAGGTTTCTCACTCGGAATAGGAGTTGTCTAATCATGCATAACTATTGCCTTCCACATAAAGTACAATCAATATTAATTATTGTCTTATTGTCTACCATCACCCTTGACCCCACCTACACATGCATGCAGATGTCCTTTTTTGCGAATTCATGCCGGTGTCATTAATCATAGATTGCATCATGCATGTGTCATTCCACATATACAAATTCATTTGGATACCACGTGTGATATTTTCGGCCTGATTGCACACTTCCCTTTATTTCAATTTTTTTCTTATCTTTGGTTCTACCTTAATTAATTGCTAATTCATAGCGCCCCCTAATTTTGATTCTCTAATTGGTACATATCCCTACTTCCTCCGACATGATCAAACTCCCTAGGTAAGCTCCCTGACATCGCGAAGTAGCTCGCTCCATTGTTGCAAAACCAGCACCACCCTCGCCAACACAAACTTCATATCCATCTCTATCAGTATCAGGTAGAGCTTTCTACTCTATTATTCTACCACAACAGACATCGAAGGCAACGGCCATCTCCACATTGTTCTTGTGTAACCATATATATTAATATATAGCACACACGTGTCGTGCAGGCATTGTTACTAGTAATATAAAAGAAATTGGTATAAATCACAGATCTTAGCATTAAAATCATGAGCAACATCACCATGTGCAATCATCACAACATTCCCTTCTCCTCATCTTTGTTGTTTCATGGTAATAAAAACGCGAGAACTAGGGACTATTTCCAATTCTCATGGCAGCCAAAAATTATAATCCTGGGACATTGGTGACTCCATAGTCCTAAGACTAGATTGCCACCTTTGTGACTGGGTAAACACCTCCTTGGCCACCTACGACAAGCATTGACACGCCACTTGCAACTAAATCCTATGAAGTTGCCTTTTGAAGAACAGTATATGTACAGAGCCAGTGGATAACCGAATGGATAATCTGTAAAGTAGTCACTACGTGAAAAACAGACATTGGTAACGGGCACAGATGGCTATTGGTAACGGGCATCAAGCGTTACAAATAACTCATCATCGGTAATGGGCATTTTGCCCGTTACCAATAATCCAGATTGGTAACGGGCATAGATTGTTGCCCATTACCAATAGCAGACATTGGTAACGGGTTACCCATTACCAATGTCTACTATTGGTAACGGGCAACAATCTATGCCCGTTACCAATCTGGCCCATTACCAATGTCTCCTATTGGTAACGGGCAACAATCCATGCCCGTTACCAATTTGGATTTTAAAATTAAAAAATCAGAAACCATTATATTCTTTATTTTTATACATACATGTATAAACACAAATATACAATTACATACATCTCAGTTACACAATACACTCAGTTACATACATACATGCTCACCAATCTGTAATTCAATGAATGGACAGAATAGAAGTTGCTTGTTCTATGTATTCTACTACTATCTGACTGCAGTGTTACAGTAAGCTATTGCTGAAAGGATCAAGTCTACAATGGCACATGCAAAAAATACATGGTTTTGTACAACTTGCCTTTCTTGTCGTCGAAGCACAAGAACCATAAGCACTTGAGATGGTGTGACCTAGCATGCAGTGGCAATATCAAACAATATTAGCCTAGTTCACAACATTTAGAATTAAGAAAGCTAAAGACAAAGATTACTACACAGATAAAGATGAGCAAATGCACCAACACACTACATTCAAAACCATTTAGCCTGACGAATTCACAAATTAGGACATTCAGGACACTTGCAGTTTATTAGGGACAATGCATACTGCATAGGTGACATCATTTATAACACCAAGTCTCGAAACATGAAATCAGTTTGAGAATCAACGAGCAAAAGGATACTGGGTCAATGTAATTTATCATCAGGATCTCAATTGACAATTGCTACTGGGTCAAAAGATACTGACAAGCAAAACATACATAGAAAAATAGAGAGGCTTAGATAAAGAATTATTCCCATTGAAGCCATGTATTTTTATGTATCTGCAAACTCTGGGGATAACCCAAACAAGTTCATATCCACTTGTTGCATTAACAAGTACCTTATTATTTACAAGCTTTCAATAAAGTAAACAAATAAAATGGAAGAATTTGAGATGGAGTTGGGCAAACAGAGTCATGAGATCAAATATTTTAGACAACATTGCAACAGAATAGGAAGCCCATGAATAAAAATGTGTATGATTTGTTCTGCATATACATGGGGAATAATACCAGCACTTATAGTTCAGTGTAATATGAAAGCACACAATTGAATTTCAGATTCGGTGTCAGATATTAGAGCATTAGAAAATATGTAGGTTGTTGCATTATCAGTCACAAGGCCAAAGGTAGCAGCAGATACTATTGAACAGGAGCAATCCACATAGAAATGATTTCCGAGAAGAGTCACAACTTAAGTGTTCTTACTGCTACTACTTCTTCCATTTGCTAGCCCTTCACCAACTCACTAGCTTGTACTTGTCATACAATTTTCAGTCCTATGTATTGAAGTTATACCTGGTCACAATGGAAATAGAGTACACATATATCAGAATCGCACTACTTCACCATAGCCCAAAGCTTTAGCTAAAGATCTAGTGAGTGTGCATCCTAACTAATTGGCAATTCAAGTATGCAGGGTGCACAACCATGCATGATCAAGCATATCTCAAGTTTAAATAAATTTTCAGTTGGATCGACATCTAAACAACAATATCTATATGAACAATTACATGCTGCATATCTCACGTTGATAACCAACATTAGATAACCTACAATATATGTTGCATTTCCCACTATCACAACCAAGAACATACAACCGAAGAAATCTAGCATATGGGGCTAAGGAGCACCAGTTTAACATTTTTTTCAGTTAACATTTTGAACCAAAACTTTGTCGCAGTTAACATTTTGAACAATCATACACTACTGCAACATTTACAATTCTAATCAGACTATTGCATAAGTCAAAGTCTAGATTTCAAGAAAATTTTATATAGAAAAACATCTACAGTTCTAATGTCTCCTTCTTCACCCTTCAATTTGTCCTTGGGAGTAGGTTCTCTGAATAAGTGCAACTACATGTTGGCTTAATTTCTCTAAACAAATCAATACCAATTGTTGCTATTACTACTTTATATGAGCAGTCACAGCAAATCAAATTTATATGCCTAGCTTGAGTTTGCTGCCTAGAAGCCAACTAAGGTTCACTTTCACCTTGAAATGTCACATGTGCCAGGTTTGTAGCTACAATTAATAATATGGAGCACAATATTGATGACATTCATATACCCATTCTATTACTAGCTCAATGTATGCAGAATGCACAACTGTAAACATAGCAGCCTCTTTAACAACCTGATGTTGCATTATGTAAGATATTTGTAGATGTAGCATACAAATGTAAGTTTTTAAGGAGACGAGATGAGAGACAGAGTGAGACACACATACACATCAGGAAGAACAGAAGGGTGACAGTCGTGGAGGTGCATTGGTGTCGATCGTGGAAAAGATCCCGGTGACTCCACCCTACCACCCGTACAGCGCTGCCCCTAGTAGTACGACAGAGGGACCTGTGAGATCCGTGATTTGCCGAGGGATTTGCGAGATCCACGATCTGAGAGATCCCCCTTCTCCCTGTGCATCTCCACACCCTGTAGCATGCAACCACATGGTCAGCACCATGTCACGAACGAAACGAAAGAGAGAGATTGTTGAGACAGAGGTACGCGGGGGTCAATAGGAGGGACGAGAGCGCGTCGAGCACGAGGAGGAGGAGTGCCGCCACGACCACCATCAACGGCCTCCTGCCCTGCTTCCCGGCCTTGCCACCCCTGGATCTGGATCTCGCCTCTCCCTTGTGCCTTAGCCTCGCTGGGTGGTAGGAGTGTCTGGAGGAGCACGTGGTGCAAGGGAGGGAGTGTGGCGGGGTTAGGCAGGGCAGGATGAGTCAATGGTGGCGGTCTAGGGTTGGAGAGCAAGAGGAGAGGGAGGAGATGAGAGACGAGAAAGAAGTGAGGAAGAAGACGAGAAAGATGGGGCGGACAGGGAGGGGGGACGCGACGAATTGAGGACGCGAATGCCAAACACATCGTAAAATCAGAGTGGATGAAAAATTCGGTTCCGGGATCCGATGTATGTAACAGGCACAGAATATTGGTAACGAGCTTTAGATACGATCCGTTACCTATTAGTACGAGACTGCCATGCTCCTTAATCTGGAAGGCTTTATTAGTAACGAGTGTATACAAAGGCCCGTTACCTTCACTTATCTTGTAACGGGCTTTATAGGTTCATTACGAATGCTACATGACCTATTTGAGGTTTTCACATAGTGAGTAGTAGTAGTTTTCTTCTGAAAAATCAATTCATTCCTACATAACCATATTGACCAACAAAAGGTTGTGACTCCCAAAAGTATGAAATGTTCTTAAGATCATTAATAATCCTCCCTAACGAAGACCCAAACATGTTTGTCGCACTACAAGGAGGTAAAAGTCCTATTGACATATTGATACTTGCCCATGCAGCTCTAGAAAATTGGCAGTCAAAAAACATGTGTCTAGTTGTCTCATCTTTGTGATAAAAACAACATTGCTTACTACCAGTCCAATTGCGTTTAGCTAGGTTATCCTTAGTATTATGCCCTCACTCCAGTACGTACTAGAGAAAGATCTTAATCTTCAAAGGAAGTCTCATTTTCCAGATTCATTTGTTTATCTTGGGGACATTGCTATGGATCAAGGCTAAATAATGAGATTTCACCAAGAACTGTCCATTGGGATGTAGATTCCAGCAAAATTCATCCTCATCTTCACTCAGCGCAACATTAGCAAGATGTGGCAAAAGATCATTTCACTCAACTAATTTTTGGCCTATTAGATCTCTACACCATGAGAGATGAGGAGGAGCAATATCTAGCACCTCTGCAACAGTATCTTGTTTGTGCTGAGCTATGTTATATAGAGAAGGATACTATTCACGCAAGGTCTTGTTGCCCAACCACACGTCTTCCCAAAACCTAACTTGGGATCCATCTTTGATGACGAATGTACCAAAACAAAGAAAATCTCGTTCAACCTTCATGATGCTAGCCCAAAAATGTGAGTCCCCATTTTTCCATTACACTTGTGAAAGAGGTTTGGACCCCAGATACTTATTGTGTAAGATCTGCTATCAAGTCCCATCAGATGTCAGTAGCTTATAAAGCCACTTACTAAGCAAAGAGGTGTTATTAATGTTGAGGTTATGAATGCCTAGTCCTCTCTACTCTTTAGGTTGGCACAAAATGTACCCATCATTGTTTCAAAGGATAACGACATTTGGACTTACATTTGGGGTTCACCCTAGTTTTCTTCATCAACAGCCTATGCTCACCTAATTGGTCACATGATAGTTCATACTGCTTTCAAATGGCTATGGAAGTCATCTGCACAGAAAAAACATAAGGTATTTTTTTGGTTGCTCTTGAAAGACATGCTAAGTACCAAAAACATCCTAACAAGAAAAAAATAGGGTCCTGGTCATATAATTGTGAGCTTTGCTCCCTATGGAGGAGACTTTGACACATCTCTTTCTTGATTGCCCTTTTGCACAATCCTCGTGGGGCATATTTAATTTGTTAATACCACAAGGATCCCACTTTGAGGTGCTAGAGTCCTTCAAGCTTCAGTCAAATGTGAATTTCTTCATGGATATAATAATTATGCTGAGAATTTGCTTGGGTTATTCTCAGGGCAAAAGAATCAAGAAAACCTCTTATGTCTTCATGAATAGACTCCATCTTGTAATGTTGCGTTTTATTTTCTTTTCTTCTTTATTTTTTCTTGATGTCTGGACTTTGTACTCTGTTTTATTAATTATATATATATATATATATATATGACATGGATATTCACCACGCTGTGTGGTGGATAATATTCACCACGCGCCGCCGTGACTGCCAAGAGCTCCGGCGAGGTAAATTACTACCCACAGTATTATTCCTCTTCAGATGCAGATAGTAAAATCGACAGAAGTTGCCTAGGTGAATCCGTTTTTTGGGAACGAGCCTTAGCTCGGGTGGCATGCGCTCCGATTGTGGAGGCCGCCGGTCGTGGGTTCGAGCCGTGCTCGACCCACGATTCCCAACGGGGTTTCCCCATTTTTCTTCTCCTGCAGGTTCTGCAGCTGCCTCTCACGCGTGGTGCCACAAAGGGATTGCGACGCGCCCGTCGCCTACGGATGATTCCGGTGATCTCAAGAAGGACGCGGTTTACTGTTCTGAGTGTAGTTGTATGTTTGTTTGTACATGTGTGTGGTGTGAGTGAGGTGTGTGTGAGTAGAGTGGGTGTGTGTATATGTATGAACAGATACTACAGCTGTACCCGGATGAGAGGCTTCAACAAAAAAGAATCTGTTTTTGCATTGCCTGTTTTAATTGTTGCGGATCTGTTGCTGAAATTTTGGGTTGCCGTCGTCGACGGTGGACGCGGCGTACGACGGCGGATGCGGCGTCGATAGCGGACTCTAGTTTTGTCTTGGGTAGTTAAAATCAAATCCCATCTACAGCACGTGTACGTTTCAATGTATGTTGGTCAACACAGTAACTAGCTAAAAATCAGTTGATAGTACGCGGCAAGCTTCAAGGCGCAATTAAGGTTAGCAACTGATGAAGCATTTATTATTAGTTTACTAGTGTTTTAAAATTTGTTCTTGTTTCTACGGACTAGTATTACTCCTTGGGTTCACATTTGTACCTCTGATTCCGTCCACCGCCGCTGCTTAGCAGATCAGAGCTATGGAGTACTGTACGGCATGATAGCGGCAGTAGTCAGACGAGATATACATATTTCGAATCCTACTTGTGATCACATAACTACATTTTTATCTTAGGTAGTAAACATTGAATCCCACCTCCAAGGCCCATCTGGTCAACTACGCAATAATCACGGCTCGGCCGACGGCGGCCATGGTCACCGCCGAATGCTGGCTAGCACCCCACATAAGTAAAATCTGGTTGAATTTGATACTACAAATGTAAAATTTCCTATTTGCAGATTAGATTGGTTTATGTTTTCAGTTAAAGAACCAATGCAAGACCATAATTCATTTGCAGCGGATGAAATAACAGCGCCAGCAAACGTGTTTGAAGATTTTTAATCTGTGGCTTCACGAGATGAATGTCAGGGGAAGGGACTACGGCCTTCAAGGCATGATTAATGGAGGTGACAACAAATGCGTGGATCTGTTTCTTTTGAAATTATCCTACAAGCAAACCTCCGTGTTGACCTGATCAATGCTAACATTAACACAGGTGGACCTCCTCCTCGGCCCGATGTATAGTGCAGCTGCCTAATTTTCATCCTCAATGCAGATCCACCGAGCACACATGTTGGAAGGAAGTCTAAATTTTATTTCTTGTGCAGAAAAGTAATTATATGTGTTTTTCAAAATTACTCCTTTAGACTTTAAATTTTATTTCTTCTATATATGTGGTCGATTACTCCATTCATATATATACTCCATATGCGCAAAAAAGTAATTATGTGTTCTTCAAAATTACTCCTTTACCCTTCAATTTTATTTCTTGTGTATATGGTCAATTACTCCTTTGGACCTTAAATTGACCATAACAAGGAGTCAATCTCTAGTGCCGTAACATGGAGTAAATGACGTTAAAAGCTATAGATGACTTTCACACTAAGGAAGGATACATTACATGCAGTAATAATTTAGCATTAGAACAATTTAGATGACATACACAAAGAATCTGGCAACGGTGCCAGCTAGTACAACATATATTTAGACAAAAACAAATTGGGGATATACAAATTATAATACATTGGTACTATTGTAGGATCTAGTCACATAGAAGGAGGGGCTGAATATGGGACTTGTTTTCAAGCTCTAATGGAAAAACGAAATCCTTAACCTATCAACTAGTGTTGCCCATACTAAAAAGGTTCTTCTCTACTTCTAGAACGCACTACCACAAGTTTCCTTAGCAAATATCACACTAGGAGGCAATATGACAACCTAGGCAAGATATGAAGCACACAAGTGAAACAAGCTAGAACAAAGACAAAGAAACTTGAGAGCGGAATTGAAATGCTGAAAGTAAGTGCAAGAAGTAAATAAGATGAACAAGAGGCGATCGGATTTTTTCCTGTGGTATCGAGAAGTTAACGCTTCCTCCTAGTCCACGTTGGAGCACTCACTTAGAGTATCGCTCCCCCTTGAGTCACTAAGACACAAGTGCTCACTAAGAGTACCCGTTCTCCATCTCCGGAACGGTGGGTCTCGAACCGTGTACACCAAGCTTGTCTTGAGGCTCCCACAATCTCCAAGAGCTCACCAAGAACCCCCAAGTCACCTAGACCGTCTAGGAGCCGTCAAACTCCAAGAGTAACAAGCCCGCAAACCTTCACTTGACCTGAGCACTCAGCTAAGCCATGGATGCACCTTGAAACTCTTGCTCACAAAGAAAGAACACCTCAATGAAGAGGAAGAGAAATCCCAATAAGCAAGAACACACTCTCCTTCTCTCCTAGGCTGCAGTAGATCTTCATAATGGCAAAGGAAGCTCTAGAGAGGCGCGGGGGGGGGGGGCTTATATATAGGCCTAGCAAAGGAGGCTAGCCGTTGGAAAAAGTCCCCTGAAAAAGTTGTACCATCGGATTAACCGATGGTGCCCCCCTGCTAAGCGTCGGATCATCCGGTCACTCACAGCGCCCAATATAGCCGTTGAACCAAGAAACCCAGACAATGCACCGACGCTATACACCGACGCCCCGTCGGATCATCCGGTGCTGAAGGCACCCCACTCGGGGCGTTACTGTATGATTTGAAACAAACCGTCGGATGAAGCGCTGTAAACACCATCCAAGCGTCGGATCATCCGGTGCTGAAGCAGAAGTCTTGGCGCATCTCTGTTGAATTTAAATGCAACCGTCGGATGAACCGATGGTCAAGGCGTCAGATCGTCCGATGCTTGAGCCCAGACCATTGACCAGAACTGTAGCCAAACCCTAAGGCGTCGGATGAACCGATGCCTGTACCGTCGGTTATCCGACGGTCTGTTGAACCAGTTGGCTGCAGAACTCATCCGACGCGTGTTAAAACTTGGGCGTCGGATCATCCGGCGCTATGAAATTGATTTCAACTCATCCAATTCAGGGCCTTTGAGTTTTCCGTCGAATCTTTTGCTTCAACCTTGCTTCCATGAACTCTCTGAGCTAGATAGGATCCAAGGAACTTGAGTGTGCATAAATTATGGCTTTTGAGTGCATGGTCATGCTACTTGTGTACGAACCCCTCTTAATAGTACGGTCGAAACTACAAACTAGTAATCCAAGTGTCCTTCATCTCCTTTGCGACACTTGGAACTAACAAAGTCCTTAGCCTTGCAGTCTTTGTCCAAATTGAGCCCATTAATTCAAATTGAGGGGTCTCATTCCATTCAATACTCGCGATAATAACCCAAATAAAAATCCGCTTCAAAACAAAGGTTAGTCACAAGTATATGGTTGTCATTTATCACAGAAACACACCCTTACCAAAGGTGCGAAAGGGCCTAGATCGCTACAATCTCCCCCTTTTTGGTGATAGATGACAACACGAGTAGAGATATACAAAAATTTGAATTAAAAACATATAAACTCTACTTCTAATGCATGAAATAGAATAAGCGGTAAACACACATGCATTAGGTAAACACACAAGCATGAGAAGACATGTAAACCATATCGACATACACAAGATCCAAATACATGTCTCATCATGAAACACCACAAAAGCTAGAGAGGCTACAAAAACTCCAAGACCTGCACTCTCCCCTAACTCCCCCTATCTCTACTCCCCCTATCTATCTCCCCCTTTGGCAACAAGCACCAAAAAGGAGACTAAGCCTATGGCGGAGAGGAAGGATCCGACGGTGAAGTGGAGACGACTTGCGAAGGTCGCACAGAAGCCAGAAGCATCGTCGTCGTCGTCCTCCTCGCTGAGAAGAGACCAAGTCGGAGAGGTAGAGCCCGGAGGAGGCGGAGGAGGTGCGACAGTCGTCGTGCTGGGAGCTGTAGTAGCCTCGGGAGCAGGAGGAACGGTGTCGGAGGCAAGCGCTGCTGAGATCTGCTCCGTGATCGCTCGAAGGTAGTAGTCCTCCTGTCCCAAACTCTCTGCCCTCAGCGTAGTGAACGACGGAAGTGGTGTAGACGCCGGCGGGCTGGGCAGAGTGGGGCGAGCTGGTGTCTCGAAGACGAGTGCTCCTGTGGTAAGCGGAGACACTAGCTGTGACGTTGTAGGTGGGGTCATCTGTAGCTGAGCCAGGGAGGAGGAAGTGACCGCAGCCTGTAGTGTCGTCGTCTAAGGTACCGCGAACGCCCCTGTCTGAAGTAGTGGTGACTATGGGAAAGTCGCCAGGGGAACGTTCACGAACCCGCCTGCTGGAGGAAGAGGAGCTGTCGGGTCAGCCTGTAGCTTGGCAGTGGTAGGTGGCTGAGGTAGCTGGAGTCCCGACTGCTGGAAGAGCTGACCAAGGCAACCAGACGAACGTCAACATCTGCGAAGTCAACATCTGGTGCTGTAGCATCTGCTGCCTCTGAGCCTCCTGCTGCTGTCGGATCCCCTCGAGGATCACCTGCTGCGACTCCTGGTACTGCTGGAACTGAGCCTGCATCTGCTACTGTAGCTGGAGGGTCGCCTGAGTCTGAGCAGCCATAGCCGAGAGCAGTGAGGTGATCTGGTTTGGTTGAGTCACCTGAGCGGCTGTGATCGTGGGAACCGGTGAATCAGCCTCTCTCTGGCCTGGCAAGGTGGAGCCTCCTGCCTCGTCGTCGTGTGACCGACGGACTCTGAAAACTGCCTCTGTCACTGGAGCAGGTACGAAGTCCTCGTCGTCACTGGAGGACTCGTCGCCAATGGCGAAATACTGCAGGAGAGGTGCCTCGGCTGCAACAAGAGTGGCATCCTGTCGTGCTGCCTCGTCCATAGCTGCCTCTGCTGCTGCCCGAGCCTGAAGTGTCTCCTCGACTCTCCTCATGTCTCTCGGGCCTCTCCTCCTGTCACCTGGCATCGGAGGCCGGTAGGTCGGGAACATGAACTTCGATGCCTCAAGCATCCCAACGTACCTCTGAGCCTCGAGCCGAGACAGCAGCCAACTGATCCAGTGAGCAAACGGCTGCTGTCGAGTCATCCCCATGCCATCCATAATGGCGTCCTCGATCTCTGCTAGCATGATGTCCACGAGGTCAAAGGGGCGCTTCGCCATCACGTACATCAGGAGCCACTGTTGTACCCCTGTCAACGACTCTGCGTTCCCCATCCTATAGAGCACAGACCTCCGAAGAGCGTAGTGAACGACGTACGCCTCACGGATCAGACGGTCCGGTGTCCTGGGTGTACCGGGGAGGAACGGTGGCTGGAACAAAAAGCTGATCTCCTCGTCGGGAGGTAAAATAGGTGAGTGTGCACGACGAGGAGGCTCGACGTCAGGGTACGCCAGGTAGTGAATAGAGTCGTCGTGCAGGTCCACCTGAAGTAGCTCTGCTATCCCCTCTCGAGTAAGCCGCTGCTGCTGACCCATGAACATAAACCTGATGGCGACCCTGTCAGCGTCGACGTAGACGGTGGCGTAGAAAACTCTAACCCAGTCAGGGACGTAACGTGACCTCCGAGTCACTAAGTCCACCAGTCCCCGCTGGTAGTCGAAGAAGGGGAATATCGCCTCTCCAGCTGTAGCTGCCCTCAAAGCTGTGAACTGTAGCATACGGTGCTGGCTGAGCTGAGACCCTCTGTGAGTGTAGGAGGCGTAGAAGCTCTTCTGGAGAATCGTCCAGAACCGGGGTCACACTCCTCTCTGGCCCTGGGGAACCACTGGTCCTCTGGCACACTCCTCAACCCCCGGACCTTCGGCCCCGGCAAGTGACGAAGCTCACGGAGATAGACTCCGAAAGCCTCTGCTCGTGGACCTCTGGGGAGCTGGGCGTCTAGAGCCTGCTGCTCTCTCTCTGTGAGCTCCTCTCGCCGCGGCCTCTCCTCTCGTCGCGGTGTCGGCCGTGGCCGTGTGTGACCACCGCGTGTCCGAGGTCCGACCCGGCCGGTGAGGGTGGTGTCTCCGACCGCTCCGTGGTCCGGTGCCCCTCCCGCCCGACCGACGTGGCGCGCCGCCGCCGCCGAGTCCGCTTCTCTACCCCGCCGCCGTCGCTCGCTCACCCCGGGGTCGCTCCCCCTGACTCCGTGTGCCCTCTGAAATACGAATGCCCCTCTTAGGCTGCCCCTGTGTGTCTGGCACTGCGAGCACTCGCTCCCACTCCTTCTGTTGTTTGCTCTTCTTCTTCTTCTTCGGCTCAGCAACCGCCTTACCCTTCCGCTTATCGCCTGCCATCTATGAGAGAAAACGGTAGATGATTATAGAATGGCTAGAGACGAATAAATGAGATAAGTAACTAGAGGTAAGGGTCCTTAAGCATAGCATATGAGCAGATATGAGCCTAATTTTGAAAATTCTAGGAGAATTTCTGCCACATGATACTAGGTAGGTCCTTAGGTGCAAAAGATGTGCAAAAGTGTGTGAATAAATGAAAGAAATTAAGCCCTAGATGCTCTAGACAAGGAAGGATATGCATGAATTGTGGGGACAAAGAGTTATTTTAAAGATTACTCATGACCACAAGTCTATCTAGAGCATGAATTAGCACCCAGGCAACCTCTATTGAAGAGAATAGTGCGAACTAATTCAGTAATTCTAGAGATAGTGCAAAAGGAGCCCTAAGTGCAGAGGAAAGGGGGGAAACCAGTGAAGGCCTCACCACAGCGAAGGAATGGACGACGATGGACGACTGTGGATAAAGTCTGGAGCCCTGCGCACCCCCCTGTGAACGCCGGCGAGCCGAGGTGGCAGCGCTTGGCCGGAATCCGCGGGGGTGGCCAAACCCTAGGCGGGTGGCAGCGGCGGCGCGCGCGCGGACTTGGACGCGGGGGGAGCGGCGCGGCGGCCGGCGGCGAGCACGAGGGGCCGGTGGAGGAGGCACGGGGCGCACGCGACGCGGGGGGGGGGGGGCCGCCGGAGGCGAGCACGAGGGCGGCGTCGGGCGCGGCCGGCGGTGGACACGAATTAGGGTTAGAAAGGAATAGGGAGGCCGCCGACGAATATGACAGGCAGGACCCACGCTTCAGTGTAGCGTCGGATGAACCGACGGTGGAAAAGTATAAGCGTCAGTCGAACCGTCGGTGCAACTGAGCTCATGTGTGAAACAAGGCATCGGATGGTCCGACGGCCTACTTTTACAACGCGTCGGAGCAGTTGCGCGCGGGTCTGGGAAGAAGGGCAAATTTCTTCAGCACCGGATGAACCGATGGTCAAAAGACGCGAAGCGTCGGTTCATCCGACGATGCGAAATTTGCTAACAGTAAGCAACTGAGCGCCCAGACCCCTTCACCGGATGTTCCGACGCCAGAACCTACAGGGCGTCGGTTCATCCGACGGTGACAATTCGATTTTGTTGAACTATTTCTCATTTTTGATCCGTCGAATGTCACACACAAGCCAACACAAGCACATCTTTGGATCAACCTGAGTGACAACCTCACCCCTCAAGCACTCCTTTGTAAAATACTTATAATACACAATTAACTCCCTAAAAAGGGATAAACCATAGATAAAAATAGGCAAAATAAGAACCAAAGGAGGGAGGGAGCTCCAAAAAAAAGGGAATGTATGAGTTAAATGCCTTTGAACTTAGAGATTGACACCATAAGCTCGTTAGGACTTAACTCAATAGGCATTAAACACAATCATTTGTCTCATCACACCTTAAGAGTTGTTGATTTGCATTGAGCGCTAAGCAACTTTTTCATAGTGTGAGTTTCCTTTGTGACTTCTCTCACGCAATGCTATGCAAGGACAAATGCATGAAAATAAACATGAGTGCATCTACATGACAAGCATAAATGCAAAGCGAGAAGGTAAACTATCTTGCCAAGTTTGAACCCTTGATGAGCTTATTCATGATGAGCCATTCTTCATGCCTTGAGCGAAACAAGAGAACCACCGGCTCAAGCAAGACCCATACTCATCACTATCTCATCAAGGTTAGACAAGCCCCTAATCATGTACATATGCAAATGCAAACTATATGACAAGCATTACATGATGTTGGATGCATCAAGCACATTTAATTCACTCCGAAGCCTACAAAAGGTGTTTTCATCAAGAGGCTTGGTGAATATATCCGCCAATTGCTCCTCGGAGCGAACACCACATAGGACAATGTCCCCTTTTGCAACGTGGTCTCGCAAGAAGTGATGACGGATATCAATGTGCTTGGTGCGAGAGTGTTGAACCGGGTTGTTAGCAATTTTTACGGCACTCTCATTATCACAAAGGAGGGGAACCCTATCTAGAACCACACGATAATCCACGAGGCTTTGCTTCATATAGAGGATTTGAGCACAACAAGCCCCCGCGGAAATATATTCCGCCTCCGCGGTGGATAAGGCCACGGAGTTTTGCTTCTTAGAGGACCAAGCAACCAAAGACCGGCCTAGCAAATGGCACCCACCCAAAGTACTCTTACGGCTACTCGACATCCGGCAAAGTCCGAATCTGAATAACCCAAGAGCTTAAAACAAGCACCATGGGGGTACCACAAGCCAATGCTAGGTGTGTATTTTAAATATCTAAGGAACCTTTTTAAAGCACTTAGGTGAGATTCTTTAGGGTTGGCTTGAAACCGAGCACACATGCAAACACTAAACATGATATCGGGCCTAGATGCGGTAAGATAAAGAAGAGAACCGATCATAGAACGGTAAAGCTTTTGGTCAACCGATTTACCTCCCTCATCTAGGTCGAGATGTCCATTAGTAGGCATTGGAGTCTTGATCGGCTTTGAAGGACCGATACGGCGAACCAGAGAGGGGGGGAGTGAATGGGAGCCGATAAAAATTCTTCTCGAAGGAGATGAAAATTCCAACAAGACGAACCCGGCTTCCAACACACGTCTTCGACTCACTACCAAGGTTGGTCAAGCCCACGTAGCCACTGGAGTGCCACTGGACCTAGGAACCAACACGCAACCTTCCGACCCGAGAAACGCAGCGGAAAAACCAAACCTCGAGTCTACAGACCCACACCGGTCAGACCGGTGAGCACCACCGGTCAGACCGGTCCCCGCAGTGAAACTGAGCAACTTTCACTAAGTGGCTCTACACCGGCCGGACCGGTGGGACACACCGGTCGGACCGATGGCGACTCGAAAGCCCCCAAGGCACCAAAGCCGGCCAACCGACCACCAAACGGACCCAAACTCGAAACAGCAGCAACACGGGACAACACCGAACTCACCAAGATGTTCACCCGAGCAAAAACCCACAAGGGCTCGCACCGGTCGACCGGCCAAGAGCACCGGCCGACCTGTAGCTCGGGCGACTCGGGATGAACAAGACCCGCGGGTCAACTCCCCCAAATCCAAATCTCGATCTCCCGAATCGCTCCACGGACTTGAACCAGACTTTGGGGATATCAGGAACACCTCATGAGGAGTCCATAGCCAAGTTTAATCCCACCAAATCTCGTCCAAAAAGGAGGAATCGAAGAAATCCCGCCGAAAGCACTTCCAACCCAAGAACTCAAGAAAACCCCAAAATCGAGCACTTCTACTCACGGATTTGGGAGGGGAATCACAGCCCAAAGAACCACGAAGGGTTCCCACAAATTTCCCCCATCAAATCCCCAAGAGAAAAGCCCCGAAAACACCCCAAAGAAATCACGAAGAGAGGGCTCCGAAAATCACCACCAAGAACAACCGGGGAAAACACATCCAAACCTTGAGGAACCACGCCGAATCATCTATACATGAAACAAAGGTTCGTACAAGGTCTAGCAAGCCGCCCGATCATCCATCCCTCTCTACAAGATCTCTCCGTGAAGCTCTCTTGCTAGTCCTAAGGAAAACCTAGAGAAAATAGGTGGAAAATAGGAAAACTAATGAGCTAGGGTTCCAAGAGTTGGCTGCCATCCTCTCACCTCTTGGGTTATATGGAGGCAACCGAATGTCTAAAATGCCCTTCTCTAACAACTAGGGATACAAGACCCTCAAGGGCGGATTTGGAATTCTTGATGTCTTCACCATCGGACGGATGCCCGGCGACCGCACCCTGCGTAGCCTTGACGCAAGCCATGCGATCCCGACGCGTGTCCTCCGCTTCGAAGATTCCGGACTGCGTCGTCGCACACCGGCCGACCGGTGCTCCTCACCGGTCGACCGGTCACCACCGGTCGACCGGTCCGAGGCCTTGCAGCCTCCGTCTTCGGTTCTCCGGTCTTGGCTTTGTGGATCAACCAAGGAACCCGGTGGTTTTCCGGTGAACCACCGGAAACCCCGCGAACTCGGTGTAGCCTCCGCCAATCTCCACTCATGACTTGGCTCCCACGTAGTCCCGGCTCGACCTTGGTTTTGAGGCTCAACCAAGAAACCGTCCACGACTTCATCTTGCTTGTTCATGCCACCATGCGGCCCGCACTTGACTCCGCTGGCCACCGGGTCCCTCGAACGAAGCCTACTTGTCTTCTCCACACCTGGATGCCTCACCGGCGACGACCTTTCGCGCTTGTTCTTCACCTGCACCAACACGAGTCAAGCCGCAACCTGCACCTGCAATACTTAGCCAAGAATCAGTCCACACAACGTTGTCAATCACTCATCACACAAGGAAGCGACCATCCACCGGTCCTCGAACCACACATGGTCCTCAATCTCCCCCTTGATGAGTGCATTGACAACACCCACACGAAAGTAACACGAGAGAAAAGAAAAAGAAAAGAAACGAACAAAAAGAAACTCCAACAAGCGATCGAAAGCCAAACAAAGGCAAAGAGCAAGATCACTTGAAGAAGACAAGTCTCGGACCCCTTAGGCAAGGGCAACGGCTCGACACATCCGAGACAAAAGCAAAGCTCCAACAAAGAGCGCAAACCACCAAAACACAGCTCGAACAACCACAAAGAGCTCCCCCTGCACACATGCAAGCTCCCCCTGAACCAATGCACCTCCTCCTGGACGTATGCATGCAAGACACCACTTGAAACAGGGCAGCTGCAACAAAACAGCCCTGACCGGTCAGACCGGTCCACATCACCGGTCGACCGGTGTGCAACATGTGTACGAACCAAAGACTCACACCGGTCGGACCGGTGACCTCGACCGGTCGACCGGTGCACAACAGAGCCCGTAAATGGCTCGAAACCACTCGAAAACCTTCTAAACATGTCCAAAGCAAGCCATTTCAAGCTCAAACTTCTCCCCCTTGTTGGCAATGCATGAATCAAGCCAAAAATGCAAAACTTTCAACCTAGAGCTTCTCAAATAGACAAAATTCAACAAAGAATGCTACACATGTCCAAATGAGCAAGTTAGATACTCTACGGCTTCGTATCGATCTCAACTACATGATCATCAAGTTTCACAACCACTGGACGAAGCTAAGATGGATTTTGGCAATTTTGCGAAAAACTTGCCTCTCATGAGCAAAGTCCTAAACATGATCAAAGCATATCAAAATGGCAAAGCCACACAAACTTCATGCTAGGACAGCCATTCTAATCATAAGACCATCACAAACACCCACAAGCACCTCATGTCATGTCAAAGCCACCGAGCCATGTGCCTACTTCTATGTATGAGACTTCTCATTGGTAGGCATCATGCAACGGTTTAGCACCCAAAGCAAATTTAATTCAGCACATATGACATGGGAGCATATTTTCCAAGCATTTTTCATTTCATTTTCAGATTTGTAAGTGGTACATGAAATGTCTTTGCGACAAAAAGGAGCTTATGCCCCTCCACAAGATAAATCAAGAGGGCTAAACATTCATGATGGCAAATGAGCCTTTGGCCCCATATGATCAATAAACTAGCTATCCAACCACAAATTAAGCATAGCAAGGACACAAAAACATGTCAAGAGCATGTAAAGGCTTTTACACATGAGAGGGCATACATGTGACATTTTTCAAAAGCATAGCTATCAACCATGGATTATTCATCAAGATCATCAAGAGCTAAGCCAAACTAACCGTAGCATACCAAACAAGCTCAAAAAGACATATATCTCATTCCATGGTGAACAATGTATATGAGAGAAGCTTTTCCTAACCAATGCATATGATACAAAATGCATGCAATCTAAGATACAAGGATGCCTATACATCATGTTACATATGCCATGCCAAATGCAAGAAATGCACAAAGAAAAGCTATACATATGCTACAAACCGGCTCCTCAAGGGGAGGCAAAACGGGCTCGACACCACCGCAAAAGAGAGCTCCCACACACCCAACTCAAGAAATCAAACACACACCAAGTTCCCCCCGCAAACGAGTGAAAGTTGCTTGATCTAGGGGTTTGGTGAAAATATCGGCTAGTTGGTCATGTGTGGGTACATGGATCAAGGCTATCTTTCCTTTCTCGACGTTGTCTCTCAGAAAATGATACATCACTTCTATGTGCTTGGTTTTGGAATGGAGAACTGGGTTCTTTGCAACACTTATGGCACTGGTGCTATCACATTGAAGTGGGACATGGGTATACTCCTCACCAAAGTCACTCATGGTGTAGGTGATCCAAAGGAGCTGAGAACAACAACTAGCAGCGGCAACATACTCGGCCTCGGTCGTGGATTGAGCAACACTCGACTGCTTGCGGGAAGACCAAGAGACCAAAAGAGGAACCCAAAAACTGGCAAGTCCCAGAAGTGGACTTCCTATCCAACCGACACCCGGCAAAATCCGCGTCTGAAAAGCCATGAAGCGCCAAAGAAGAGGACGCGGAGTACCAAAGGCCGAAGTCAGGAGTGTGACGCAAGTACCTGAAAATTCTCTTCACCGCTTGCCGATGCGAAGTCCTCGGAGACGCTTGAAAACGAGCGCACAGACACACCGAGAACCGTATGTCCCGCCTCGTCGCCGTCAAGTAGAGGAGTGACCCGATCATGCTCCGTACTCCTTCCGGTCCACGTGTTCACCTTCCTCGTCCGCATCAAGAGCCGTAGTCGTACTCATCGGCGTCGTCATAGCCTTGGAGTCCTCCATCTTGAACTTCCTCACAATGTCCTTGGTGTACTTAGCCCGGTGCACAAATGTTCCTTCCTTTGATTGCTTGATTTGTAGCCCGAGGAAGAACCGCAACTCACCCATCATGCTCATCTCGAACTCCCCGCTCATATCATCCGCAAACCTTGCAACAAGAGAGTTAGACGAGCCACCAAAGACAATATCATCCACGTACACCCGCACAATCGGGATATCTCCGCCTCGCCCTCGGCAAAAACAAGGTCTCGATCGACCTTCCCCATCTCAAAGCCTCTCTCAAACAAGAACCCCCTCAACCTCGCCATACCAAGCTCTAGGCGCCGCTTCAACCCATACGCCGCCTTCCTCAACTTGTACACCCGGTGGGGGTACTTCTCACTCTCAAACCCCGAGGTCGCCTCACATACACTTCTTCCTCCAACACTCCATTCGAGAAAAGCACTCTTCACATCCATTTGGTGCAACTTGAACCCTTTAGCCACGATAAAAGGCTAGAAGGATCCTAATCGCCTCCAAACGGGCTACGGGAGCAAAGGTCTCCTCATAGTCGATCCTCTCCTTCCGACCGAACCCCCCGGGCAACAAGTCTCGACTTGTTCCTCACAACCTCACCCTTCTCTCCCTCTTTGTTTTTCCACACCCACTTGGTACCAATCGGCTTACACCCTGGGGGAGGGTCAACCAACTCCCACACCTGATTCCTCTCAAAGTTCTCCAACTCCTCATGCATCGAGTTAACCCAATTGTGATTAGATAGTGCGTGTCCAATGTCTTTGGGCTCGAAAGAAGCAACAAATGCAGCATGAGCAAAATGGGAATTGTTTCGAACCCTCGACCGTGTAGTGCGTTAATTCATGTCGCCGATGATCCTCGAAGCTGGGTGATCCACTTGAACTCGCCGGGGAGGTTCTCGCCTCGAAGCTACCTCCCCCTCAACATCAGCTTCTCCTCGTTCTTGATTTGTCGTCGTAGGTGTAGCAGAGGGTCCATCCATCATCGTAGTGGAAGTAGTGGGTACATGTTCAGCCGGGGGCACCGCACCACCATCCTCATCATCACCATGTTCTTGCTCCTTCTCCTGAAAAATCTCCTCGCCGAGCTCATCATCACCTGCACACTCAAAGACAAGCTGACTACGTGGCTCTGTCTCGTCGAAGGTTACCTCGCAAGTCTCCACGATTTGGTTAGTTTCAAGATTGAGCACACGATATGCTCTAGAGTGAGATGCATAACCAAAGAAAATGCCATCGACAGACCTAGCCTCAAACTTATCCAACTTCCTGCCTTTCTTCAGAATGAAACACTTGCAACCAAAAACATGGAAGTGACTCACCTTGGGTGTGCGACCATGCATCAACTCATAGCATGTCTTCTTGTGCACTCTGAGGTATATCCTGTTCGACACATAGCACGCGGTATTCACCGCCTCAGCCCAATACCTCCTCGGAGTCCTATGCTCATCAAGCATCGTCCGAGCCATCTCGCACAAGGTCCGGTTCTTCCTTTCCACAACACCATTCTGGGGAGGCGTATACGGACTCGAAAACTGGTGCTCAAGACCCAAGTCATGACAAAAGGTTTCAAAACGAGAGTTCCTGAATTCCGAGCCATTATCACTGCGGATAGCTCGTATGGCATCTCCGTGCCTCTCGTTCCTCAACCTCAAGACTAGATCTCGAACAAAACCAAATGTCTCCCCCTTTTCCTCGAGAAAGAATACCCACGCATACCGAGAATAGTCGTCCACCACAACAAGGACATACCACTTCCCACCCGCAGATCGCACACGAGCTGGGCCAACACGGTCCATATGGAGCAGCTCGCATGGACGCTGAGTCATCACATCGGTGAGAGGCGGGTGAGAAGAGGCCACCATCTTGGCATGCCTACACGGAGCACAAACCAACTCTTTCTCAAGCCTCAACCGTGGCAATCCTCGGACCAAATTGAGTTTACTCAAGCGTGACAAAAGGTCAAAGCTCAAGTGACCCAACTTCCTATGCCACTTCCACAACTCACTCGAAGAACCGCCCAAGAAACAACGCTCCACACCCGAAGACCGAGAAAAATCAAGACGAAACACCCGACCCTCGGGAACGACCATACGGACAAGGTCCCCTCGAGAGTCCACAATCCGAGAACCACCCGGCCGAAACAACACCTCAAAGCCCTCATCCAACAACCGGGACACGTAAAAGCAAATTGTACCCCGGCGATTGAACAAGAGCAACACGCCTCGCAGTGATCTTGTCACTCACTTTTATCTCACCTTCGAAAGCACACGCCCACGCCCATTGTCCCCAAAGGTGATGTACCTCTTCGTCACCACCGGGACGAGACTTGAGAACCACCCCCGTCTCCGGTCATATGCCTCGAACAACCGGAGTCAATCAACCAAATGTTCTTCATGTCTCCCACCTGAAATTCAAAAATAGGCACGTGAGCGAACAAACGACTCAAAGATCGGGGTTAGTACCAAAGGAGGAAAACCAAAGTGCCGAGCCATTTGCTCGAAAGTGGGGTTAGCACCAACCAAAGCATCTCTCCTACCAAAACTACCTCCACGAACACCACCACGGTAACCACCCTGAGGGAACCACCCCTCTCTGCCTGGAGGAGGACCAAATCCATGCAAGAAAGCCCGTGGAACGTCCTTCCTCTCCAACTCAACGCCACGACTCCTCCAATCCCCGTATTGAGCACGAGGAGGAGAACGCCTAGCAACCGACCACACCGCACCCTTTCCAGCCCAACCACTAGAACCACGACCACCGGAAACAACCCTCGCACCCGTACGAGCTCGAAACCCGAACATCCGTCCGTCTGTGCCCGCACCGGTCTGACCGGTGCCCCACACCGGTCTGACCGGTGTGACCTGGGCAGCAACACCACCTGCAGCCTTCTTCTCTCCCCAAGCCCGAACTGTCCTCACAATCACCTTGCCCTTGGGCATCTGCATACGAGGCTCAAGTACACCATCGGAAGGGTGGTACTTGTCCTTGTTAGCCCACTCCTTCTCCATTCTCTCCTCTCGCTTCCTCTTGAAGCAAAACTCCTCCTTATGGCCATCTCTCCCACAATAGCCACAATGGAACCTCACAAGCTTAGGCTTTGGCTTGGGATGTGGTCGCTCACTCGGTTTCTCTCCACTCAAACCCTCCACCGGTTTCTCACCACTAGCCTTCTCACTCTCCTTCCCAAAGAACACTTTCCCCGAAGTGCTCACAAACTTGATAGGCTTTTGTAGGTCATTTGTGGGTGTAGGAAACACGGGTGGAGCCGGGGTTGTGTCTAGTCGGTTCCTTAGATGGTTAGGTTTTGGTGGGAAATCATTTTTGTGGTGGGTTTTTGGTGGCTCCGGATATTCTCTCCACTTCCCTCACCAACCTTATTTGCCCCAAGCCCCTCACCATCTTGCCTCTTAAAGGCCTCGATCATCATTCTCAACCGAGGCTCGTGACCGGACGACCAACCCATCAACTTCCTCAAATCATCATTCTCATCCCGCAAACAATCAACATAATGTGCAAGCTCCAAATTTTTCAATGCATGCATTTCACGGGTAGAGCAAGATGTAGGCATGGGTTCCTTCAATTTAGCCTCGAGCGAACTAGTGTAAGCATGCATCTCATCAATCTTAGCATGCAAAACGGGGCAAGAAGTGCAAGCACCTAGCAAAGCGAGTCTAGACTTAAGCTCGCCCACTTCAACCCTAAGCACATCTAGTTCCTCACACTTGGAGGCATGCTTCTCCTTAAACAAAGCTAGATCGGCAAGGAATATGGAGCAATCAAGACAATCATTCTCATCGAAACAACGAGGCTAGCCTTAAGTGAATCAATCTCAAGCTTGCTATCAAGCACCCGTGTCTCTAGCTCGGCCACTCTAGTCCTAGCATCCTCGAGTGAAGCCCTAAGTTCTTTCCTCATTTTCTTGGCCTCTCTAAGCATGTCATCACGGTTATCAAGCAAAGAGCCAAGCCTCTCATTCTCCTGGCGCAAGAAGGGAAGCTCATCACGCACCTCGTCGTCGGACTCGCAGTCCGAGTCGCTCCGTGTGCTCTTCTTGCCGCCGAGCTCAACGCCATGGTGCAAAAGCCATCTCTCGCGAAGCGGCTCGGCCCGCTCGGTGTTCTTGGACGACTTCTTGTTCTTGCGGCGATCTCCCTCGTCTTCGCCGCCGCTCGAGCTCGAGGTGGAGTACGCGGAACTGGAGTCGACGTCGCTTGCTCCAACCATCGCTCGGGCCTTGCCTCGGCCCTCCTTCTTCCTCAATCGTCGCTCGTCCTTGTACTTGTTCTTGTGCTTGCTCTTGTGGTCGCGCCTCGAACGGTACTTGCCATCATTCATCCTCGGCTTGTGCTTGTAGTTGTCCTTGTTCTCGGCCTTCTCCGGGCAGTCGGCGACGAAGTGTCCCGGCTTGCCGCACTAGAAGCAAGTCCTCGTGTTTCTCCTCATGTTCACGCGGTTCTCGTGCAGCCTCTCGAACCGCCTCGTCAACGGCCGCCGCATCGTCCTCTCCAAGGTCATCAAACTCCTCATCCGGCATAGACATCAAAGAGGAAAACGAGAACATCCCGGTGGATGGCTTAGAGTTAGTCTTTCCTTTGGAACCACCAACGAGGGAAAGACTATGGGAATCGATCGGTCCCTCGAGCTTGGCGTCATGCCCCTATCCACCTCGGCCCGACTTGAGCTTCGAGAACAGCTCGTTCACCGTCAGAGTATCATACCTCTTCGACTCGACTATGGCCTCGAACTTTCCGCCCCATATCGTACGATCCAAAGAGTGTAAGAGCTTGACCGCTTTATCATGATCATCGTACGGGAGCACATCCACATTGGCCCTCATGTTATTCACCACCACCGTGAACCTCTGAAACAAGGCATCGAGGGACTCACCGGGGAGATGAGTGAAGTTCTCGTACTCTCTCCGGTAGGTCGCATACAACCGTGCCTGAACCTGGGCGTTCCCAACATGAGCCTCCTTCAACACCGCCCAAATCCTACAAGCCAAGTGCTCGGTGTGCACCCGATCGAACTCAGGCTGACACAAAGCACGAAACAAGTAGTCGACCGCCTTATTGTTGGCATCGAATCTGTCCCTCGACCCTGGAGCAA
This sequence comes from Cenchrus americanus, assembly GCA_947561735.1. Lineage (NCBI taxonomy): Eukaryota > Viridiplantae > Streptophyta > Magnoliopsida > Poales > Poaceae > Cenchrus > Cenchrus americanus. Next base: position 145,051,029 of record OX387240.1, read on the forward strand.
GGAAATCCATCGGCTGGACATAGCCTGTGTCCACTGTGACATCCCAAAGCAGCTGACCCTTTCCGCGGAAGAACGCACCCATCCGCTTGCTCCACATATGGTAGTTCTTGCCATCGAAGTGTGGAGGACCCGAACCCCGTTCCTGGTACACCATCCTTGGATCTTAGACTGGTTAGAGTCAACAAAGACCCGAACCGGCTCTGATACCACTTGAAGGACCGATACGGCGAACTAGAGAGGGGGGCGGGGAGTGAATGGGAGCCGATAAAAATTCTTCTCAAAGGAGATGAAAACTCCAACAAGACGAACCCGGCTTCCAACACACGTCTCCGACTCACTACCAAGGTTGGTCAAGCCCACGTAGCCACTGGAGTGCCACTGGACCTAGGAACCAACACGCAACCTTCCGACCCGAGAAACGCAGCGGAAAAACCAAACCTCGACTCTACGGGACCCACACCGGGCCGACCGGTGAGCACCACCGGCCGACCGGTCCCCGCAGGTGAAACCGAGCAACTTTCACTAAGTGGCTCTACACCGGTCAGACCGGTGGGACACACCGGTCAGACCGATGGTAGCCTGAAAGCCCCCAAGGCACCAAACAGGGCCAACCGACCACCAAACGGACCCAAACTCGAAACAAGAAGCAACACGGGACAACACCGAACTCACCAAGATGTTCACCCGAGCAAAAACCCACAAGGGCTCGCACCGGTCAGACCGGTCAAGAGCACCGGTCGACCGGTGTAGCTCGGGCGACTCGGGATGAACAAGACTCGCGGGTCAACTCCCCCAAATCCAAATCTCGATCTCCCGAATCGCTCCACGGACTTGAACAAGATTTTGGGGATATCAGGAACACCTCATGAGGAGTCCATAGCCAAGTTTAATCCCACCAAATCTCGTCCAAAAAGGAGGAATCGAAGAAATCCCGCCGAAAGCACTTCCAACCCAAGAACTCAAGAAAACCCCAAAATCGAGCACTTTTACTCACGGATTTGGGAGGGGAATCACGGCCCAAAGAACCACAAAGGGTTCCCACAAATTTCCCCCATCAAATCCCCAAGAGAAAAGCCCCGAAAACACCCCAAAGAAATCACGAAGAGAGGGCTCCGAAAATCACCACCAAGAACAACCGGGGAAAACACATCCAAACCTTGAGGAACCACGCCGAATCATCTATACATGAAACAAAGGTTCGTACAAGGTCTAGCAAGCCGCCCGATAATCCATCCCTCTCTACAAGATCTCTCCGTGAAGCTCTCTTGCTAGTCCTAAGGAAAACCTAGAGAAAATAGGTGGAAAATAGGAAAACTAATGAGCTAGGGTTCCAAGAGTTGGCTGCCATCCTCTCACCTCTTGGGTTATATGGAGGCAACCGAATGTCTAAAATGCCCTTCTCTAACAACTAGGGATACAAGCCCCTCAAGGGCGGATTTGGAATTCTTGATGTCTTCACCATCGGACGGATGCCCGGCGACCACACCCTGCGTAGCCTTGACGCAAGCCATGCGATCCCGACGCGTGTCCTCCGCTTCGAAGATTCCGGACTGCGTCGTCGCACACCGGCCGACCGGTGCTCCTCACCGGCCGGGACCGGTCACCACCGGCCGACCGGCCGGACCCACCGGCCGACCGGTCCAGTCGTCGCCGCAGCCTCCGTCTTCGGTTCTCCGGTCTTGGCTTTGTGGATCAACCAAGGAACCCGGTGGTTTTCGGTGAACCACCGGAAACCCCGCGAACTCGGTGTAGCCTCCGCCAATCTCCACTCATGACTTGGCTCCCACGTAGTCCCGGCTCGACCTTGGTTTTGAGGCTCAACCAAGAAACCGTCCACGACTTCATCTTGCCGTTCATGCCACCATGCGGCCCGCACTTGACCCCCGCCGGCCACCGGTCCCTCGAACGAAGCCTACTTGTCTTCTCCACACCGGAGGCCTCACCGGCGACGACCTTTCGCGCTTGTTCTTCACCTGCACCAACACGAGTCAAGCCGCAACCTGCACCTGCAATACTTAGCCAAGAATCAGTCCACACAACGTTGTCAATCACTCATCACACAAGGAAGCGACCATCCACCGGTCCTCGAACCACACATGGTCCTCAGGCTTACAATCATCCATCTTAAACTTCTTGAGAATATCATTAGTGTACTTCTCTTGATGAATGAAAGTCCCTTCCTTCAATTGCTTGATTTGAAACCCAAGGAAGAAGTTGAGCACTCGGATCATTGACATCTCGAATTCCGTAGTCATGAGTTCACTAAAATCCTTGCACACTTTGAGATTAGTAGAGCCAAAGATAATATCATCAACATAAATTTGACAAATGAAGAGTTCTTTGTTGATTATCTTTGTGAAAAGAGTGTTGTCCACTCTACCAATCTTGAATCCCTCTTCAATGAGAAAATCCCGGAGCCTCTCATACCATGCCCTAGGAGCATGCTTGAGTCCATACAACGCCTTGTGCAACCTATAGACATGGTTAGGATATGTAATATCTTCAAAACTGGGAGGTTGCTCCACATAGACTTCTTCATTGATGAAGCCATTCAAGAAAGCACTCTTTACATCCATTTGAAATAATTTCATTTTATGACTAGATGCATATGCAAGGAGGATACAGATAGCTTCAAGGCATGCCACCGGAGCGAAGGTCTCTCCATAGTCCAAGCCTTCTACTTGAGAGTACCCTTTGGCGACAAGTCTTGCCTTGTTTTTCACCACAATGCCATGTTCATCTTGCTTGTTCCGGTAGACCCACTTGGTGCCAATCACATTCTTGTTCTTGGGGCGCTCGACCAACTCCCACACTTGATTTCTTGTGAAGTTGTTGAGCTCATCTTGCATAGCCAAGATCCAATCCGCTTCCCCAAGAGCTTCATCTATAGTTGTGGGTTCTACAAAAGAGACAAAAACATGATGTTTGCAAAATGAGGCATATTGCTTGCGGCGAGTCCTTGTACCCCCTTGGGGATCACCCAACACAAGATCAATTGGATGATTTGTTGAAGTTCTTGTGCGTCTTCCAAATATTGTAGAGGTGGGATCATCATGAGATTGAACTTCGCCCATGTCCTCTACTTGATCTTGAGTGTCTTGTGAGATAGGAGGTGGTTCTTGTGAGGAAGATGTACTATCTTGTCTTGTAGGTGATGTAGGTGGATGCCTTGGTGGATCATCATTGTCATCATTGGAGGATGAATCTTCAAGAATGGAGTGAGGGTCATCATCCTCCCTTGGCTTGATGTCACCAATGGCCATCTTCTTCATTGCTTCTCGAAGAGGTTCTTTTCCTACATCATCACAACAAAAACCATCTCCTTCGGAGCCATTAGATTCATCACCACATCACATGTTTCTTCAATCACTCTAGTAGAGTTATTGAATACTCTATATGCTTTGGAGTTAGATGCATAACCAACAAATATGCCCTCATCCACTCTACTCTCAAACTTCCCTAGATGCTTCTTCTTCTTGAAAATGAAACACTTACAACCAAACACCCAGAAGTAAGAGATGTTGGGCTTTCTCCCAATGAGTAGCTCATAAGGTGTCTTCATCATGAGTCGGTGGAGATACACTCTATTTGAAGCGTGACATGCCGTGTTGATAGCTTCTACCCAAAACCTTTGCGAGACTCCATAGTCATCCAACATAGCTCTAGCAAGAGTGATGAGTGTCTTGTTCTTCCTCTCAACCACACCATTTTGTTGGGGTGTATAGGTTGAGGAGAATTCATGCTTGATGCCTTCACCATCACAATACTCTTCCACCTTGGTGTTGCGGAATTCCGACCCATTGTCACTCCTTATCTTCACCATGGATGACCCAAATTCATTTTGGGCTCTAGTAGCGAACTTCTTGAAGATGTCAAATGTCTTGCCCTTGTCATCCAAAAAGAAAGTCCAAGTATAGCGTGAGAAATCATCAACAATGACAAGACAATAGATATTACCACCAAGACTCTTGTATATAGTTGGTCCGAAGAGGTCCATGTGAATGAGCTCCAATGGTCTTGTGGTAGATACATAAGCCTTCATGGGATGATGACTGGCAACTTGCTTGCCGGCTTGACATGCACTACACAACTTGTCCTTCTCGAATGTAACATCCTTCACACCAAGGACCATGCCTTTCTTGAAAGCTTTCTTGAGTTGGTTCATGCCTATGTGTGCAATGCGACGATGCCATAGCCAACCCTTGGATGTAGTGGAGACGAGGCAAGTAGTCCAGTTTGCTTCACGGGATGTAAAATCTACAAGATAAAGATTGCCATAGCAGAACCCCTTTAAAACAACTTCTTTAGTTTTCTTGTTAGTAATTGTGACCCCTTCATCGTCAAATGTGCATGAAAGACCAAGGTCACAAAATTGTGCAATGGAAAGCAAGTTATAACTACAAGAATCCACAAAGAGAACATTGGAAAGGGATAAGTCATTAGTTAGAGATGAGTTCTTCTTGTAGTACTTGGCATCCTTGTCATCTTCATCATTCTTCTTGCTTGAGTTTGACACTCTCTTGTCTGGCTTGGGGCAATCATATGAGAGATGATCATAGCTACCACAATTGTAGCACTTCCGATTGCTTCCCTCACCACTTCTTCTTGATGACCGGAACTTTTGCTTCTTAGGATCATAGTTGTAGCCCTTCTTGCCAATCTTGGAGAGCATTCTTGTGGTCTTCCTCACGAGAAGAGCAAGCCTAGCATCATCGCTCTCTGCTTCACTTGAGTCACTTGGATCATCACTTTCACTTGAGGAAGAAGGAACTTTTTCCTTGATCTTCTTGGACTTGCCCTTTTCACTAGACTTGAGTGCAAGATCTTTCTTGGCGCTTGAGTGTGAGGTAGATGATTCCATGTCTTCCATCATGAACATCTTGTGGGAGCTAATCTTGCTCACAACCTCGGTGATGGTGAGGGTGGTGAAGTCCTTCTCAAAGAGAAGTGCCTTGACGATGTTGTATTTTGGCTTGGGAAGCGTTTGAAGGATTTTCCGGATGATTACCTGCTCAGAAAGGTTAGCCACATCGAGAGCATTGATACTTTGAATAAGCACCCCCATCCTAGAATACATTTGCTCTACCCCCTCATCATCTTTCATTTTGAACTCATTGAGTTCCACCTTGAGCAACTCATATTTTTCCTCACGGATCTTTTTGTTACCCACATGGATTTCTTTGAGTTCCATCCACACCTCAGGGAAGTGGGCTTAGCAAAGACCCGATCAAACAACTCCTCATCTAGCGCCTCAAAGATGTGATTCCTAGCACATGCATTCCACTTAGCCTCACTCTCGGTGGGAACCGAAGGCAACAGATACATGGTAGTGCGCCACGCATCATGATGTTGAGCTTGAAGATAGCTAGCCATTCTATGCGCCCAAAAGGTGAAGCGCTTCCCCGCCAACCTTGGGGGCCATTGCCGCTTCCCTTCCCCATCTCCCTAGGCGGTTAGGCCAAGCAAAAGGGAGCCTAGCTCTGATACCACTTGTAGGATCTAGTCACATAGAAGGGGGGGGGGGTTGAATATGGGACTTGTTTTCAAGCTCTAATGGAAAAACGAAATCCTTAACCTATCAACTAGTGTTGCCCATACTAAAAAGGTTCTTCTCTACTTCTAGAACACACTAACACAAGTTTCCTTAGCAAATATCACACTAGGAGGCAATATGACAACCTAGGCAAGATATGAAGCACACAAGTGAAACAAGCTAGAACAAAGACAAAGAAACTTGAGAGCGGAATTGAAATGCTGAAAGTAAGTGCTAGAAGTAAATAAGATGGACAAGAGGCGATCAGATTTTTTCCCGTGGTATCAAGAAGTTAACGCTTCCCCCTAGTCCACGTTGGAGCACTCAGTTAGAGTATCACTCCCCCTTGAGTCACCAAGACACAAGTGCTCACTAAGAGTACCCGTTCTCCATCTCCGGAACGGTGGGTCTCGAACTGTGTACACCAAGCTTGTCTTGAGGCTCCCACAATCTCCAAGAGCTCACCAAGAACCCCCAAGTCACCTAGACCGTCTAGGAGCCGTCAAACTCCAAGAGTAACAAGCCCGCAAACCTTCACTTGACCTGAGCACTCATCTAAGCCATGGATGCACCTTGAAACTCTTGCTCACAAAGAAAGAACACCTCAATGAAGAGGAAGAGAAATCCCAATAAGCAAGAACACACTCTCCTTCTCTCCTAGGCTGCAGTAGATCTTCAGAGTGGCAAAGGCAGCTCTAGAGAGGCAGGGGGCTTATATATAGGCATAGCAAAGGAGGCTAGCCGTTGGAAAAAGTCCCCTGAAAAAGTTGTACCGTCGGATGAACCGATGGTGCCCCCCTGCTAAGCATCGGATCATCCGGTCACTCACAGCGCCCAATATAGCCGTTGAACCAAGAAACCCAGACAATGCACCGACGCTATACACCGACGCCCCGTCGGATCATCCGGTGCTGAAGGCACCCCACTCGGGGCGTTACTGTATGATTTGAAACAAACCGTCGGATGAAGCGCCGTAAACACCATCCAAGCATCGGATCATCCGGTGCTGAAGCAGAAGTCTTGGCGCGTCTCTGTTAAATTTAAATGCAACCGTCGGATGAACCGATGGTCAAGGCGTCGGATCGTCCGATGCTTGAGCCCAGACCCTTGACCAGAACTATAGCCAAACCCTAAGGCATCGGATGAACCGATGCCTATACCGTCGGTTCATCCGACGGTCCGTGTTGAACCAGTTGGCTGCAGAACTCATCCGACGCGTGTTAAAACTTGGGCGTCGGATCATCTGGCGCTATGAAATTGATTTCAACTCATCCAATTCAACACCTTTGAGTTTTCCGTCGATTCTTTTGTTTCAACCTTGCTTCCAAAAACTCTCTGAGCTAGATAGGATCCAAGGAACTTGAGTGTGCATAAATTATGGATTTTGAGTGCATGGTCAAGCTACTTGTGCACGAACCCCTCTTAATAGTATGGTCGAAACTACAAACTAGTAATCCAAGTGTCCTTCATCTCCTTTGTGACACTTGGAACTAACAAAGTCCTTAGCCTTGCAGTCTTTGACCAAATTGAGCCCATTAATTCAAATTGAGGGGTCTCATTCCATTCAATACTCGTGATAATAACCCAAATAGAAATCCGCTTCAAAACAAAGGTTAGTCACAAGTATATCATCGTCATTTATCACCGAAACACACCCTTACCAAAGGTGCGAAAGGGCCTAGATCGCTACATACTATACAAGAGTACCCTACGACTTCGAAGGAGTAAAAAGAAAAAAAACTAATCTGCCTACAGCTGCACACACACGAAGCATATCTGCAAGGAATGGATCAAAGCAATTATTAAAAACCAAGTGATCAGATTCAAAAACTCAGGAAGGAAATGATAAGATGGCACCAAGATCTCATCTGGCGATGGCTGAAAAGGTTGCCATGGCCGTCAAGCCTGTGCGAAGATGCGCTAGCAAATTAGTGACGCGTGCATGGCCCCTGCTGAGGCTGTCAAGTAGCTGTGCATGAGCGGAAAGAGTGCCAGTGGTTCGGCCGGTGCACCGCTGCCGCTGTGCTTTACGAGGATAGGTTACAACACTGCTCACTTCATATAAAAATTATCTACTAATTGGATCGAAATACAAAAACATCCCCTCCAAAAGTTTTTGTTCACAAACAACAAAAGAGAAATCAAAGATGCAACGAAGAGGGGCTCACCGTCATCTGCAATGCTCGTCGGGAGGAAAACCATGAAACTAAAGTTTCGGTGTCAGGGATGTGGGAGGCCGAAGGGTCAAAGGTCTCAGCTGCAATTAGCAAGGAGAGAGAAACGATGTAAGGTCAGTCTCAATGGAGGAGGTCATCGCACCGTTATCAAGACTAGAATCTTAAGAACCGTGCCAGTGCAGGGTCATGGTGATGACCCTGGGGTCATGGTGATGACCCTCCTCTCTCATTCCATAACATTCTGCATCCTCTCTCCTCATAAATTTAATGACGTGGCAGGAAATTTAATGTTCATGACCCTCTCGTGACCCTTCCCACTGAGACTGGCCTAATGGGACCATGGGAGGGTGCGTGGGACTTATATATTGGTCGGCACAAACAATTACAATATCACTCAAAATTTACTACATGGAGTGGTGCATGGAGTGGTGGTGTGATTTTTTGGGCTCGCGGGCGGCACTCCGGTGAGATGTTGAATACTCCCTCCGGTTTGGTAAATGAAGTCGTTTATGACTGCGACACGGTCTCCAAAATACAACTTTGACTTCTTATTTTTATAAAAATATTTGTTAAAAACTAGCATATGTATACTTTTATGAAAGTATTTTGCAAGACAAATCTATTCATGTAGTTTTCACATTTCCAAACTCAATGACTTAAAAGTTATTCATGATTTATATTCCCAATGTTTGACTCAAATCATGTCCAAAACGACTTCATTTACCAAACCGGAGCGAGTATTATTCAACACAGTATGTGTTAAATATACACTACCTACCTACCTACCTACCTATATATATATAATCAGTAGGGTTTATCCCCTCTTGTTCCCTTAAAACAATAGCTACGTATTTTCATTTTTGTTCATCACTTTGCTGCAAGAAACGTTATTGGAAGCAATCCAAATTCTTAAGGACTCTGTTGGGGACCAAGAAGAAGTACATCATATACATAGATAACTTGCTAAGCACTGAATTAAACAGTGTTGTAAGGAATCAGATGCTCGTAGCCTAAGTGGGGGAGGGGGTTAATTAGGCAATCTTAAAACCTTAACCTATAGCTTCACTATTTTTACACAAAGATAAACTAGAACATACTATCTAGATGTACAACTAGGGTTGTTCTAGTGTGAAACTCCCATCCCAAAACAGGGTTTGCAACCTATAGCCAATCCTAGCATGATACTACTCTAGGAAAGTAAAGGCAAGCAAAGATTGCAAAAGAGTAAATGCGGAAATGTAAAGGGGGTGAGAGGAAGCAAACTCTTGATACGCGATTTATCCTATGGTATCGGTATGCACTAAGCCACCCCTAGTCCATGTTGTTGAAGCACGCACACAAGAGTATTGCTTCCCGGTCACCAAGTCTCTCCCAAGAGCACCACTTGACTCGCCACAAAGGCTAGAGACTTAGGCACTTGCCAAGGTCCCATGGTCACCTTGATTCCGCCTCCACTAATGAGCTTCTCCACCAAGGAAGGGGGTCTCCACGTCCCCCACACAAAGTGTCCTCGCCGCTCCACACCAAGCAGGAAGGTCGATGACGATTGCCGGTGAGCCACTTAGGCCCTATGGCTTCCGGCGAACCTTGTACAACTTGATTCACTCAAGAATCACCTCACAAGGTTGGCACAACCTTGCACTCACTAAGCTCTAAGCTAAGCCTAGCACTAAGCACATACACCAAGCATATGCAAGTCTAAGGATGAGCAATTAAGCACTTGGATGGATTGGATATGATCTTCTAGGTGTCTTGAACTCTCCTGCACTTCCACACACTCCAGCAACCTCAAATTGGTGAATGGAGGGGGTATAAATAGCCCAAGGCATCCAAAGAGCCGTTGGCTAACAGTCACTGAAAAAGGTAGCGTTGGATGAACCGATGCTATGCTTTTCCAGGGCGTCAGTTCATTCGGTGCCCTCCACGTCACTTAGCCGTTGCAGCTCTGCTGACTTAATTGTTCCGACGCTATACACTGACAGTGCGTCGGTTCATCCGGTGCGTCGGTTCATCCGGTGCTGAAGACCCTGCGGTCAAAATGTCTCTGGTAGCTTCCACGTGACCGTCGGATAGACCGACGCTTCCTCTTGACCAAGGCGTCGGTTCATCCGGTGCTGAAGACTTCGTCTTGGCGCATCTCTGTCTTGATTGAAACAAGGCGTCAGATAGACCGACGGTGTCCCCACTCAGATCGTCGGATCATCCGGTGCTACTGTCTTCGCTTCTTCTTCTCTGCAACTCGTCCGACGCTACTAGAAAATGGACCGTCGGTTCATTCGACGGTGCCTTGGTTTTCACCCAATATACCAACTTGTCCGACCATTGCACCGACGCTTGCTATATTGGTGCCGTCGGTTCATCCGACGGTGTCTTTTCTTCTTCTTTTTTTTCTTGTTTTTGACCATTGAAAAATAGACTATCTTCTCAATTTGGCATGTGATATTTTGGCATGCTTGGGACCTAGAAATGTCTACAAAGACATGCTAAACAATATGGTTAGTCCCATTGATCATGTTGTCATGAATCACCAAAATCAAACTCGAACTAATGGCATATGAGGCCATGTTTGCTACAATCTCCCCCTTTTTGGTGATTTAAGACAACACAAGCAAAGAAAGCATAAATTTGCAAAAATTGACAAAATTAGAACCACTTACACTTGCTTGGATGCTTACCATCATCCAAACTCCCCCTAGATCAAACTTCCCCCTTTTTGATCTTCTCTTCCTATGTTCACACATAGCTTGCCCCTTCCCACTTTGGAACGACTAGCTTGCTTTGGTCTCACATTCTCCCCCTTTGGAATAAAATCTCCAAAAGGTCCAAAACAAATGGGCTCCAAGGGAACTAGAAAGTCCTAGCAAACATAGCTCAAAGAGAAATGTTAAATACAAGGGAGAAAGCCGCATGAAGTATGATCATGTGTATGATATCAATGAAGATACCACATGTGAGAATAGCTAAGGTGGATCACATGCTCATGAGACTAGCATGATACAAACTAAGCTCCCCCTAAGTGTGTGCACAAAAAGATAGTGTGAAAATAAGTGCATAACTACAAACTTGTAAGACAAGGAAGCTTAGAGCATATCATGCAAGGAGGTAGCTTAAAGGACAAGAGATAAGACAAACGGGTTCTTGTTACATTACCACTTGTAGATATCACTTGTAGTCTTTTGATCATTGCATACCTCCGGGGGATAATCCTCTCTACCTTGCTGGAACCACATTGAGATGAGCCACTTGGAAATGATATCACTAGCGGTGACACCACTTGAAAGAAGCTTGCATAGAAGACACTCGAGGTACCACAAGGATTAGGAATGCATGAGTACATTGCCTTTGAACTTATATAGAGACATAAGCTCGCAAAGACATGACTCAATAGCATGAAGCTCATATTACTATATTCACTCTTTTATAGATGTTAGATCACATTGTGAGTGAAATAGCATTCTCTTAGAATGGAGGGCCGCACCGGAACGCGTCATCAAGGGACTACATAAGATAAGCTTGAAACAATGTTAGTCCCATAACCAAACCATAGGATGAGCTCCCCCTAAATCTGTGCATTTAGTGTTTGAATCACCAACCAATTGTATGCACATTGTTTATGACAACAAAAGGGAAGCTAACCCTATAGCTTGCTCATGATGCAAAGAGATATATATGAAAACATGCATCATGAAAGAACAAGTGTAGCTTTCCTACACACTAATCAAACCATGTAAGTTGCTCATGGGTTAGCACATGACACAAGCAACCTACCATATGTAAACATTGCAACAAATGCAACCTAAACAAGGCAATGGAGCTACAATGATACAAGAGATAGGTACTAGTTTCCATTACCTCAACCGGGGACCTTGGGCAACACATGTCCAACTTGCAAGCTTGGCTTCTAGGCTTGAATCTTCTCATTTCCTTTGTGCCAAGCCTCCAAAGTCCCCATACTCAAGGCCTTCAAGTGGCCTTCAGAACCCAAACCATTTGAGGCCCCTTCATGTTGATGATGACTTCCTTGGGCACCCAAATGGGTTGATTCCAACCCCGCTCCTCCTTCATCTTCCCAACCTTGTGTGCAATCACCTTGCTATTAGCCTTCTTCTTGATGACATAAGTGTTGCTCTTGGTCTTGTTCTTGTGGTTGGGCTTGGTGTAAATGCAGGAGCTCTTGATGATGGGCTTCAATTTCTTCTTCTCGCCCTTGTCCATCTTCTTGACAAATTGAGGGCATTTGTAGAACTTGTGCCCTTCTCCATGACACTTGTAGCAAGTCACTGTTGCACCCTTCTCAAGCTTCTTCACCATGGGATCACAGTTATCTTGAGAAGGTTGGACTTTGCTCTTCATGTCTTGAGAGATGTCCACTTGTTCCTCATCGTTCTTACCCTTGCCCATCAAGCTTGTCAACCTCTCTCTGAGCCATTTCACTTCTTGCTTGAGCTCATCATTTTTATTGCCTATGAGACAATCACATTTTTCTACAACAACATTCTCATTGTAAGATGGTGAGCAAGATTCATCAATTAAATCAATGCAAGAAGTTGAAACATCTACCTTGGAGATAGGAATTGCACAAGGGATAGATGATTCATCAAGCTCAATGGAATTACTTGTTTTAGTCTCATTGCTCAAGCTTAGATTTTAGCTCATCACACTCCTTGCTAAGCAATTTGAATTTGCACAACAAATGTTCATAATTTGTAGCAAGGGTTGCACTAAGATCATTGAGAGCATTGAGTTCTTTAATTTCATTAGCTTGTTTCTTAAGCATTCCTTTTGCTCATGGACTAGCTCAACAAGATCATCAAGAGAGGTGGTGTCGGATTCATCATCACTTACATTGCTTTCCTTACCTTGGGCCATAAGGCACATGTGTGGTGATGATGAAGGACCTTGCATGAAGCGGGTGGTGAAGTACTTTCTTGATTCATCACTTGAGCTAGAAGAACTTGATTCTCCACCACTTGTCCACTCACAGACGGCGATAGTTGCTTCTTGCCTTGGTCTCCTCTCCTTGACCACCTTCTTCTTGGGCTTGTGCTCGATCTTGGTGAACTTGATGTGTTGATGATGACGCCCTTCTCTCAAATGGACGTTGTAGCCGTACATTTTGACTTTCTTCACATACTTGAAGATCTTCTTCACGTACTCGACCACCATGAATTCAACCTCTTCATCACTTGTGGAATCTTCACCATCACCATCATCACCATCATCTTTGCTTGAGCTTCCATGAGTAGCCATCCTACTCAACACCTTCTCTTGTTGGCTTGAGAGCGCATGACTTGTGGTTGGAGAAGATGGTTCTTGGGGCTTTTCTTGGGGCGCCTTCTTGGACTTGGGATGATTTGAAGCTCATGTGCCATGATCTTGCTCAAGATATAAGATGGCTTCAATTATTCGAGCTTCTTCTCATAGATGATAGCTTTCACCAAGTCATAATCGGGCTTCCGGAGACTTTGTAGGATCTTGCGGTTGATGTTCACGTCCGTGATGTTCTTCACACCTAAAGCATTAATCTCATTGACAAGCACATTTAGGCGTGAGTACATAGATTCGGCATTTTCATTTGCAAGTTGCTTGAAGATATTGAATTCCTCAAGGAGACAACCATAGCGTTCATTAGCAACTTCTTTTGAACCCTCATTTTGCTCCTTGATGGTTTTCCATAGCTCATGAGCATTTTCACAATTAAAAACTCTATTGAAATTGCTTACATCTAGTAAGGACAAAATGATACTCTTGGCAATCACATCAAATTGCCTTCTTAGTACCATTTATCAAGCCCTCATAGGTGACTCTCCAAACATCAAGGTCCTTTGCTTGGAGATAGGCCTCCATGAGAACCTTCCACCGAGGATAGCCCGTGCCATCGAAATGTGGAGCCAAACCTAAGGTATCCACCCCTTTCATACCTCTATAGAGCAACTCACTAGGCGGTGAATCCTAATCATTCTAATGAGTCGATTTTCACAAATTACCAATCGAATTGGCGTATCCTTGTGAAGGAAGTGAGTCCCGACTCTGATACCACTTGTAAGGAATCGGATGCTCGTAGCCTAAGAGGGGGAGGGGGTGAATTAGGCAATCTTAAAACCTTAACCTATAGCTTCACTATTTTTACACAAAGATAAACCAGAACATACTATCTAGATGTGCAACTAGGGTTGTTCTAGTGTGAAACTCCCATCCCAAAACAGGGTTTGCAACCTATAGCCAATCCTAGCATGATACTACTCTAGGAAAGTAAAGGCAAGCAAATATTGCAAAAGAATAATTGCAGAAATGTAAAGGGGATGAGAGGAAGCAAACTCTTGACACGTGATTTATCCCGTGGTATCAGTAGGCACTAAGCCACCCCTAGTCCACGTTGTTGAAGCACTCACACAAGAGTATTGCTTCCTGATCACCAAGTCTCTCCCAAGAGCACCACTTGACTCACCACAAAGGCTAGACACTTAGGCACTTGCCAAGCTCCCTTGGTCACCTTGATGCCACCTCCACTAATGAGCTTCTCCATCAAGGAAGGAGGTCTCCACGTCTCCCGCACAAAGTGTCCTCGCCGCTCCACACCAAGCCGGAGGGTCGATGACGATTGCTGGTGAGCCACTTAGGCCCCAAGGCTTCCTGCGAACCTTGTACAACTTGATTCACTCAAGAATCACCTCACAAGGTTGGCAGAACCTTGCACTCACTCATCTTTAAGCTAATCCTAGCACTAAGCACATACACTAAGCATATGCAAGTCTAAGGATGAGCAATTAAGAACTTGGATGGATTGGATATCATCTTCTAGGTGTCTTGAACTCTCCTGCACTTCCACACACTCCAGCAACCTCAAATGGGTGAGTGGAGAGGGTATAAATAGCCCAAGGAATCCAAAGAGCCGTTGGCTAAAGGTCACTGAAAAAGGTGGCGTCGGATGAACCGATGCTATGCTTTTCCAGGGCGTCGGTTGATCCGGTGCCCTCCACGTCACTTAGACGTTGCAGCTCTGCTGACATAACTGTTCTGATGCTATACACCAATGGTGCGTCGGTTCATCTGGTGCTGAATACCCCGCGGTCAAAACGTCTCTGGTAGCTTCCACGCGACCGTCAGATAGACCGACGCATCCCCTTGACCAAGGTGTCGGTTCATCCGGTGCTGAAGACTTCGTCTTGGCGCGTCTCTGTCTTGATTCAAACAAGGCGTCGGATAGACCGACGGTGTCCCCACTCAGACCGTCGGATCATCCGGTGCTATTGTATCGCTTCTTCTTCTATGCAACTCGTCCGACGCTACTAGAAAATGGACCGTCGGTTCATCCTACGGTGCCTTGGTTTTCACCCAGTATACCAAATCATCCGACCATTGCACCGACGCTTGCTATATTGGTACCATCGGTTCATCCGACGGTGTCTTTTCTTCTTCTTTACTTTCTTGTTTTTGACTGTTGAAAAATAGACTATCTTCTCAATTTGGCATGTGATATTTTGGCATCCTTGGGACCTAGAAATGTCTACAAAGACATGCTAAACAATATGGTTAGTCCCATTGATCATGTTGTCATGAATCACCGAAATCAAACTCGAACTAATGGCATATGAGGCCATGTTCGCTACAAGTGTCAATTGCCCCTCTGTTGATAGGTGCTTGCTTTTCAAACTACTAAACCTTTTTTCGAAGTATTCGATCTACTACTCCTTGCCTGCAACATTGGCTAACGGTAGGGAGGCAGAGGAATGGCTTTGATGGAGTATATCTGTACCCATATGTAGTGACAATTGATATGAGGATATGTATTGGTAACAAGTAAGAGAGAGAGAGGGAGATTTCTGTTTCTTCGTTTTCTTCCATATTCCAATAAAAAAATTCACTCTTTCTCTCCTAGGCAAATATCATAGCCAACTATTTCGGTCTTACATTTTGTCATAGGTAGCTAAATTGCAATACATGATCCTTCATGAATTTGAAAGATTCATGTTTGCTATTCAAAGAAAAGTTGTTGCATCCTCTAAAAAAATAAAATATCTGAAGGACCGATTAGGCGACTAGAGAGGGAGGGGTGGGGGAGTGAATGGGAGCCGATAAAAATTCTTCCCGAAGGATGAACTCGGCCTATGCCCCAAATTCACAATCAAGGATTCCCACACGAGTTTGCCAAGGTCGCGTAGTCACAACAGACCTACAAATCCTAGGAACAAACCCTAACTCAATGCAATACAGAAGCACAACTCAAGAAGCAAAGGACCTGGGCAATCTGCACAGCCTGGGGCGGACCGTCCGCGTGGAGGTGGCGGACTGTCCGCGAGGGCCACGCGGACCGTACGAAAGCACAGGGTGGACCATCCGAAAATGCCACCCAAAGTTCCAGTACTGCACCTTGAAAAACAAATCGTCCGTGCCCTACCCGCGGACTGTCGGCGCGGAGAAGACCGACCGCAGTCACCTCGCGGACTGTCCGACAATCTTCGAGCTACCAAAAGCACCGAACAAAATGGATCGAAATGAAGCAACACAAGAACTTGCAAAGAACACAACGAACACTCGGTCAGCCGGCTCCTCGCAGACTGTCCACGGCCACCTGACAGACTGTCCGCCATGAGCAGACAGAGAAGCCCGAACATGAAAACGCAAGCACGAAAACACCTATCTGTCCATGGATCTCCCAAACGGCTTGAGCTCTTGAGGCAAGATTTGGGGGAGATGTGAAGCGTCCCTAAGAGGTGCTATACCCCAAAACTTGAGACCTGAAACGAACTAGATCGCCGGGAATGGAATTGCAACCGAGCTCTACAAAAAATCTAGGGTTCCAACCGAAATCCTTCAATCAGAGGCCAAACCCAGAGATTGAGGGGTCATGATCAAGCACAAAGATGCAAAAGACATCTATCCATGACCCCCACCAACAAATCTGAACCCAAGCACCTCAGGATCGAAGGAACAAGGTGCACACGAAAATCCAACGAAAATAGCTGGAAAAGACACGAAAATCACACGACCTGTAGGAAATAAATGCATCCATGAATGCTTCCATACACTCAGAGGATAGATTCTTTACAAAACGGTGAAGAAAATCTATGCCTATGGAGCAAGGAATGAGAAGCAGTCCGGAAGGATGGTTTGCCCAGAAACCCTAGAGCTAATATATATGAGTCCCTCTAGGCTGGGCAAATGACCAAGCTACCCTTAGCACTTAAGTTGTGATATAACCCCCTCAGGGTCATATAGGTCAAGTAGCACTCCTCTTTATCGCACAGGCACGCCTTTGCCGCAGTCCAGGTCCTCCCGACGCAAGTCCTGCGATCCCGCCACGTGTCCACCGACATCAAAGCTTGGCTCGAGGGATCTGGTGGCCAGTGGGGTCAAGTGCAGGCTACATAGTGGCAAGAAAAACCACAACTTTGTCTTGCTTTTCTTGCCACCATGCGGCCCTCACTTGACCCCACTGGCCACCGGATCCCTCGAGCCAAGCCTACTTGTCTCTCCACTCCTCGGAGGCCCCGCAAGGCATAGACCTTTCGTGTCCACCCTTCACCTGCACCAATGCAAATCAAGCCGCAACCTGCACCTGCAATACTCGGCCAAGAGTCAGTCCACACCATGTTGTCAATCACTCATCACAACCAAGAGCGACCATCCACCGGTCCTCAGATGCTCCGGTGTCGCCCCCTTGATGAGTGCATTGACAACACACACAAGTAACCAATTCAAAGAAAAGATAAAAAGAAAAGTAACCACTGAAAACAATCAAACAAGTGATCAAAAGCCAAACAAAAGCCATCAACAAAAAGAGCACAACTAAAATCCAAGCGAAAAGAGCTCCCAAATGCTTGAATGCAAGCTCCCCCCTGAACAAATGCATTTCTCCCAATTTTTCTTCCCTTGATGCACAACTTCATGAATTGGGTACTTTCCTCCCCCTTGTTGGTAATGCATGAATCAAGTCTACAAATGCAAGCATGTGCTTCTCAAATATACAAAGAGCACTACAACATGCTAAAATTTGGACATAGACAAGCAAGATAGCCACACATTGCGTACAAGCATCACCAACAAGATAGATAGGGACATACAAGCATGTGGCAGAGCCATGATCAAAATGAAGCATTTTTCACAAAAAATTTCCCTCTGATGAGCATAGGACCTACACACGGTCAAAATGAGCACAAACAACATATAGCCCAAAAACTTCATGCAAGGTCAGACATTCTCATCACAAGATCATCATAAACACCTAGAAGCTATCTCATGTCCTGTCAAAGCCACCGAGTCATGTGTCCACTTCTAGATATAAGACTTCTCATTGGTGAACATCATGCAACGGTTTAGCACCCAAGATAAGGAACTTGGAGCAATTATCACATGGAAGCAAAATTTTGAAGCATAGGCATCTGACATACCAAAATCATGATTTACAAATTAAGCATGGTACATGAAGTGCCTTTGTGGCAAAAAGAAACTTAGGTTTCTCCATAAGATAGCATGTAGGCTAAACATTCATGATGATAAATGGATCTTTAACCCCAAATGAAAAGAACATGGTTCCAAGCACAAATTAAGCAAGATATAGCCATAAGCACCCAATTTGAACATGAGAGGCATTCTACTCACAAGAGAGGATCATATAGCATTTTTACAAAAGAAAGCCATCCACAAACATATATGTCCCAAAGCTACCAAGGGCACAACTATACATCTCATGAGCATCACAAGCAAATTCATAACCCCATATCTAGCATATATTGGTGATCAAAGCAAATGAGAGAAGCACATCTTTATGGCATATGATACAAATTCAGGCTATGATACAAAGATGCAAGCATGATATGATACATAAATAGAAATGCAACATGCATATGTACATCAACCCTCCCAACCAAAGCTCAATAAGGAAAAACGACTCCAAGCTCTCCTCGCAAACGCACAAATGTAGCTTGGTCCAAGGGCTTGGTTAGGATATCGACAAGCTGCTTTTTTGTTGGCACATGGATGATGTCACACCCGATTTTACAAGGAAAACCGAATGCATCTCATATGTGCGCCAGGATCAAATTATACACATACGATAAACAAAAGAGTGTAATACCATAACAGTAATCAAATGTACAAGAGTTTAACTGATACAATAGTCATTATAACACTCAGATGGTGGACACGAAGGTCTGAAAACAAACGATAACTAAACGAGTAACTTATTCTTCATCATCCACAAGCACATGACTAGGGGTCGCATGCCTCAGAATTCTTCAAAGTCGCTACAGTACTCCTCACCGTTGTTCTCATATGAGAACAACGGTAAGTAAGGGTGAGCACTCTTATGGTTGGAGCTTAGCAAGTGGGGGAAACATGCAAGGCTATCAAGGATAGGCTAAGGTTTTGCAGCGGTCAGCATTTTAGTGTTGATCATGTTTTATTAGCAAACCTATGACTAGATGTAAGTTTATACCAACCCCAAAAGATTAAACAGATGTAACCATAACTCAAGACCATAAAAACCATAATTTAAGTTTATCTTTAAGTATCATTATCATGTAAGGTTCCAAGCTGCTCTTGACCGTGAGCATGACTGATCAATCAGTTTTATCTCTGCAGAGGTTGTACACTTTACCCATAGTTTGTGTTCCCCATGTTGCCCAGGTTAGCTAGACCCTTAAACACTTCCTAGGTGAGTGGCTAGGGGTCCACTACGAAGCATTTACAAAGGAATGCAGAAGACCAACAACCTACGACAGTTATAGTAGCGGAGCGGACCATAACCCTCCCTAGTGGTCAACACCTTAGCAAAGGCTGCTACCCCAAAAGAACCGGGCTATACCCCTTCAACTCTGGCCCCATGTGCCCCTTTCGGAAAAGGCTATCAGATAATTCCACACGCCTAATTAATTGGCTAAGCCACAACTATTTGGACTATGGTTGTACTGTTTTCTTGGGTGCTTCTATATGTTCCGATTAAAGCATATGATCTTGTATAGTAACTAAGCATTCATCTACCCAAAACATTTATTAAAAGGGGTTGATCAAGGTGATAGGGGTGAAACTCTAGTCATGTCCTTATAAAGGTGATTTTCCCATCAAATTAATGTATAGCAACAAGTAAAGGTAAACATTATTTAATTATACAGTTGTATAGGTTCAAGAAGAAAATGCAAGGGGAGAAGTCCACTTGCCTTCCTCTACGAACTGAGTATCCTCTTCTTCGAAGATAAGCTCTTCTTGATCTTCTCCAATGGGGTGCTCAGTCGAAACATGCACGATATCTACACAGAAGCATATACAAATAATAAATAAATAAAACAGTACACCAGACAGTTCTATATGCTAAAAACACACTGTTTAAAAGGTTATAGTCGCTAATATGATCAATTCGATATATTAAAGGCGAAAAACAGAGTTAAAATGCAAAAGATATGATTAAAACAAAATACAAGGACCTTTCTGTAAATAAATCGGGTTCACAGGGTGTTTATGGAAGATTCCAGGGACTAGAAACATAATTATACATATAAACAGAGGGTTTATAAGCAAAAAGGAGTGAAAAGGACCTCTGGTGATATAAACTAGAGAAGACAGGGGCTAAAACATAAGAACATGGACCTGTTCATAAGGATTCTTGAATGTGGATGTACCGGCATATGAAACTATGGAAGGGCAGGGGCTCTTAAAAAAATTACCCCAGTTGACCAGTACGCTCGGGTTTGACTCGGGGTCCATGGTAGAAACGGGCCGTAGATCTCAGATCCAGCGGCTGATAGGGTGGTGGACCGCGTCGTGGACTCAGTCCATGGGTCCATGGTGGACCAGACTCATTAATCGAAGGGGTACGCGATCTAGATCGTTCATCACAGATCGAACAGCTGTGGTTGCGTACACACGAGGGACGGCGGCGGTTTCACCAGAGAAGAAGATGGCGCGAGGCGGCGCTTTGCCGGCGTGAGCTTTAGAGTGAGCTTCCAGCCACCGTTTCGTGCATGTGTGGGTGCTATGCGTAGCGGGGAGGCTTGTGCACGCATCTAGGGGTTCAGGAGGGAAGCTTGGGTGGTCACGACGGCTAGCACCAGAAGGGGGCGGAACAGCTGCTCTGGTGAGCCCGTGCGGATGCTGCCATGCACAAATGAGAGGGAAAAGGGATGGGTTCTAATGCTTACCACACAGAGACAAAGCAAACAAGGTTACTGGTGAAGAAGGAGCGGTGCTTCAAAGAGTTCGTTGATGATGGCGGGCTTGGCGTTGCTCTGGCGGAAGAGGACAAGGCGCAACACGATCCGTCGACGGGGATGAGCTCCTGTAACAGAGGAGAAGTAGCTCGGTGAGCTTCGGGCACAGAGAAGAGGAAAGGAGGGATGAGACACTTCACCGTAGCTCCGGTGGCGGTGAAGAAACCAGGTCGATGGCGCTGGATGTAATTGGAGCTCAGGCGTGGGGAAACTATGTGCGAGAGCGAAAGGGAGAGGATGGAGGTGATGCACGGCTTTTATACAGACAGAGAGGGGAGAAGGGGAAGCGGGAAGGGGCCGGCGGTGGCGGTGCACTTGCCATTGATGGCTGGCGGGCTTTGCGGGAGGCAAGAGAGGGAAACGAAAAGAAATTGGAGGAGGGGGTGGGCGCGGGGATTAATTGCCTTTTACTGGAGCTTAAAGAAGGAAGGAAAGCGGGACAGGCGCGGTAACGACTGGCGGCGCGCTGCGGTGCGGAGAAAGGGAAGGAAGCCAGGGGAAGGGGATGGTGTCGACAGGTGGGGCCGGTGTATCAGCGGCCGCGGGGAAAAGAAAAAAAGGAAAGGAAAGGTGGGCCGCTGCGGGGAGGAGCTGGGCCGGTGGTGGGGAGAGAGGGGAGCAGGCCTCAGGCCGAAAAGGGAGTGGGATTGAGGGTTTTCTCTTTCTTTTTTTAACCTTTTCAAATTTACACTTTTCAAACTGTTTTCAAAATTTTCCAAAAACATTTAAAAACTTTTAAAACTTCAAAACAACACACAAAACACTATGCAACCAAAATATGATGCACAAGCAATTGTTGTCACTAAATTAATTAAGTTAAATTAAATTTCTTTAGAGCTCAATTTGATTAGCAAATTAATTAAATCCTTAAGACTAAAACACTATGTTGCTTAAGTAAATTTTTAGTGATGGAATTTTAGGTTGTCACAAATCCTACCCCCTTAAAGAGAATCTCATCCCAAGATTCAGAAAATTTAGAGAATAGCTGAGGAAAATCTTCCTTGAGTACATCCTCTCTTTCCCAAGTTGCCTCTTCTTCTGTATGATGGCTCCACTGTACCTTACACATTCTGATGACCATGCTCCTAGTAACCCTTTCTGAGGTATCCAAGATTTTGACAGGGCATTCCTTGTAAGTCAAATCTTTCCCCATCTCAATGTCTTCCAGTAGTACTGGTTCTAATATGACCTCACTTGTACATTCCTTTAACTGTGATACATGAAACACATCATGTACACCTGACAACTGTGCTGGTAGTTCCAGCTGGTAAGCTACTTCTCCTCTTCTTTCCACGATCTTGACAGGTCCAATAAAACAAGGTGACAACTTCCCTCTAACTTTAAACCTTCGTAGACCATAGATAGGTGACACTCTAAGATATGCATAGTCACCCACTTCCAAAATTACTTCTCTTCTTCAAGGATCAGCATAACTCTTCTGGCGTGACTATACAGCTTTGAGATTTTCCCTAATTATCTCAACTTGTTTTTCTGCTTCCCTTATGATGCCCGGTCCAAAGAGCTGACTCTCTCCAGTCTGGTTCCAAAACAAGGGTGTTCAGCACTTCCTTCCATACAAAGCTTCGAATGGTGCCATCTTATTTCTGGATTGATACCTGTTATTATAAGCAAATTCTGCATAAGGAAAACTCTTATCCCAGCTACCACCATGCTTCAAAGCACAAGCTCTTAGCATATCCTCAAGAATTTGATTTGTTCTTTTTGTCTGTCCATCTGTCTGGGGATGATATGCTGAACTGAAATTTAGCTTTGTATCCATTGATTCATGTAACTTCTGCCAAAACCGTGAAGTGAACTGAGTGCCTCTATCTGACACTATCTTCTTCGGTACTCCATGTAAACACACTATTCTCGAATTATATAACTCTTCCAGCTTGACTCCCGTATAAGTCGTCTTTACTGGGATAAAGTGTGCTACCTTGGTTAACCAATCCACAATAACCCATATGGAATCATACCCATCACGAGTACAAGGTAGTCCCACAATGAAATCCATACCGATCTCTTCTCATTTCCACTCAGGCATCTTTAATGGTTGAAGCAACCCTGCTAGTGATACTCAGCTTTCACTCTTTGACACATGTCACACAAAGCTACATGAGCTGCTACATCCTTTTTCATCCCATACTGCCAATATCTTTGTTTTAGATCTTGATACATCTAAGTACTTCCAGGATGAATAGAGTAAGCTGAATCGTGTGCTTCCTTCAATATAGTTTCTTGCAGCTCTTTAATCTCGGGTACACAGATTCTGTTCTTGAACCACACAGTTCCTTGTTCATCTTCCCTAAACTCTAGAACTTTACCCATCTTTATCATTTTCTTATATTCCACAATCTTTTCATCAGTCAATTGCCCTTTTCTAATATCCTGCTCAAGGGTCGACTGAACTTCTAGTGTCAAGGTTTCATTCTGAGCAACTATTCCCAAGTTAAGCTATGCCATTTCCCAAAATAACTCCTGAGGTAACAAGTGACCTATCAGCATGTTGGCCTGATTCTTCCGACTCAAAGCGTCTGCTACAACATTTGCTTTAATAGGGTGATACTGAATATCTAGATCATAATCCTTGATTAATTCCAACCATCTCTGTTTCCTTAGATTAAGATCCTTCTGTGTAAAGATGTACTTCAGACTCTTATGATCTGTGAAAATCTAACACTAATTTCCAATCATATAATGCCTCCAGATTTTTAGAGCATGTACAACTGCAGCTAACTCAAGATCATGCGTAGGATAGTTCTGTTCATGTTTCCTTAACTGCCTTGAGTCATATGCTACTACTTTTCCTTCCTGCATAAACACACAACCCAATCCTTACCGAGAAGCATCACAATACAGATGAAACCCTTTGTTTATATCTAGCATTATCAATACAGGAGCAGTAGTCAATCTTTTCTTCAATTCCTCAAAACTAGCTTGACACTTTTCATCCCACTTAAACTCCTTACCCTTTTCAAGTAAAGTTGTAAGGGATTTCACAATCTCCGAGAATCCCTCGATGAATCTATGATAATATCCTGCAAGTCCAAGGAAACTTCTGATCTTTGGTACATTCTTAGGCGGACTCCAGTTCAACACATCCCGAACTTTGCTTGGATCCGCTACAGTTCCACCATCAGTGATAATGTGTCCGAGAAAGGAGACCTCCTTCAACCAGAAATCACACTTGCTAAACTTGGCATACAGTTGATGTTCCCAAAGCTTCTGCAACACAAACCTCAAGTGTTCGTCATGTTCTTCCTCACTCCGAGAGAACACCAGAATATCATCAATGAATACCACAACAAACTTATCAAGATACTCCATGAACACTTTATTCATCAAATACATGAAGTATGCTGGAGCGTTGGTCAAGCCAAAAGACATCACAATGAACTCATATAATCCATATATAGATGTAAATACTGTTTTTGGAATATCCTCCAATCAGATTTTCAACTGATGATAACCCGATCTAAGATCTATCTTGGATAAAACTTTTGCTCCTCTCATCTGATCGAACAAACCCTCGATCCGGGGTAAAGGGTATTGTTCTTGATAGTAACCTCATTAAGAGATCGATAATCTATACACAATCTCCTAGATCCATCCTTCTTATCTACGAAGAGTGTGGGGGCTCCCCATGATGAAGAACTAGGACGGATAAACCCTTTACTAAGTAATTCCTCTATTTGTTTCTTTAATTTAGCTAAATCTTTAACATCCATTCTATAAGGTCTTTTTGATATAGGAGCAGTACCAGGTATAAGATCAATACTGAATTCAATGTCACGGTCAGGTGGCATACCTGGCATATCTTCTGGAAACACATCAGGCAATTCATTTACTACTTTTATATCCTCCAAGGCCTTGCCTTCTACTGAATTCATAGTACCACTATTGGATGAGGGAGTACCCACATATTCTATTCTTTTTCCTTGTGGCCTAGTTAACAATATTGATTTCTTTCAGCACTGAATAACTCCATCACAACTCCGTAACCAATCCATCCCTAGGATCACATCTATTTCCCATGACTTGACTGCCAGATTAGCCAGAAAGTCTACTCCCATGATATTAATTTTCACTTGTGTGCATATATAACCGGTTTTTATTTCTCCTCCTGGGGAGCTAACTATCAGTGGTTTCTTCATGGAACTCATAGATAAGTTATGTTTTGTCACAAATTGATAAGTTAAGAAAGAATGTGATGCTCCTGAATCAAACAAAACTGTAGCGGGTATCGAGTTGACGGGAAACGTACCCATTACCACGCTAGAGACATTTTGGGCTTGCTCCACAGATACATGATTAACCTGGCCACACATATAGTTCTGCTGGCCTCTCTTGTTCGGAGCTTGTGGAGTGCAAGGCTGTGAAGACGACTGTCCAAGTGTGACTATTATCCCTCTGAGGGGTCTGCACTCCTCTCTTAGGACAGTTGTTAGCATAGTGTCCCAACTCTCCACACTTGAACCACCCATTGAGCTGAACAGGGGTAGTGTTTCTGACAGGTGCCCAGAGCCATTGTTGGAGCAATTCTGCTGAGGTGTAGGGGTTTGTGGTGTCTGAGGGTTGAAACGTTGTGGTTGAAACGAGCACTGCAGCTGTAAGTTCTATGGATACTTTCCTCCTTGTCCACCAGGACGATACTGAGACGAGCTCTGCTGTGAACTGTAGCGAGGACGAGTGTTAATGCTAGACTACCCATGTGACTGGAACTTGCGTTTCTGCTCGCCCAGTTCCTTCCTCTTGCTTTCCATTCCAATTGCCTTGTTCAACAGTGTTTGGGAATCTAGAAAGGTATGACTCTGTAGCTGATAATTGAGAGGCCCAATCAATCCATCCAGAACCCTCTCCTATCTCTTAAGATCGGTGTTGACATCATTCGGTGCATAACGAGACAAATGAGTGAACTTGTCAAGGTACTCAGTGACCGACATGTTTCCTTGCCTCAGTGCGAGGAACTCCTTCTGCTTCAGCTTGATTACTCCCGAAGGGATGTGATAAGTACGGAAGTTGTCCTGGAACTCTTGCCAAGTAATATTGTTTCTATTGGGATGTGCAGTTGTGTATGCATCCCACCAGTCACCAACTTGTCCAACAAGTCTTCCAACAACATATAAGACCATTTCCCTGTAAGTACACTGAACAATCTCCAGTTTCTTAGTAACTGTCTTCAACCAATCATCTGCATCTAGCGGATCAGTTGAATGAGAGTAAGTAGGAGGGTTGTGCCTCATGAATTCCTTGTGCCTATCTCTTGGTGGCTGTGGTGGCTGGTTCTGCTGAGCCTTCATGTTCTGAATAGTGTTGTTGAGATTTTGGATTAGCTGTATTTGTGCTTCAAAGAGCTGTTGCATTGCCGGATCCATTGCTTGATTGATTGGCGGGGGTGGTGCTTGATTTTGTTGATTGGCAATGTGAGTATGATTCACAAACGGAACGTCTTGACCTCCTCCTGACCTGGTGTTTACCATCTGATTGTTAGAAAAATATATTTCAGAGAGGGGTATTGAACCGATGCATAAAAAGATGAACTCAAAACGTTAAAGCAACGCGAACTTCCAACTAAAACAAATTCTGTTGATCTCAATAAATCAGATGTAACTTTCTGTACCATTATCCAAACATCATGAAATTTTACCAGGATGTGAAGTGCAAAATTATGAAACTAATCCAACTAGAATCATCTCAATCGGAGATCTACAACTCGAGATAAAATTCAAGCAGTGTAACTGTGTCAGCAGAAATTACAGATTCTGTTAGGCTCAATTCTTTGTGCATAACTCTCAGAATACATACTGTATGGTCTTGAATT
Organism: Cenchrus americanus; assembly: GCA_947561735.1. Taxonomy (NCBI): domain Eukaryota; kingdom Viridiplantae; phylum Streptophyta; class Magnoliopsida; order Poales; family Poaceae; genus Cenchrus; species Cenchrus americanus. Next base: position 145,077,768 of record OX387240.1, read on the forward strand.
TTTGACCAAAAATCATACTAAAAATTTGTGAACTAACCCAACTAGTTTTTATCAAATGAAGTTCTGTAGCTCGAGATAAAATTAAAACATTGTTGCTGTGTCAGACAACCACAAGAATAGATTTGCATCATTCCAAACTTGCATGAGAGATAAAATAGAAGATAACCAGATTTGGACCCAAACTAACTTTATTTAACTTAATAATTTCGTGTTGTATCATGTACATCACTCCACCATACAACTTCACACAAGCAAAAACCCAAATCAAGCATGTGTTCAAGCAATAACCACTATTACAAAGGTTCGTCCTCGCAGGAACGTTCTATCGAAACATAAAAGTAAAGGTAGGCATCCTAAGATCCTAGCTCAGACGGCTTGTAGCTCCTGGTGTGCCGTAACGAAGCTTCTTGCATGGTGGAGAGGCAGTGGAGCTATACGACATTGCTTCCTCGGGTGACTGCTTTCCTGCAAGCTGCGCTTCCAGTTGAGCGATCCTAGCTTGTGCGTTCTGCAGCTCCTCATGGTACCTGTCCAACTCAGATGTAGCACCTTCCAGATCAGTGTTAAGTGCAGCAGTCACCCATGCAAGGATATCAATACGATCATCTCCACCAGCAGGTACCACAGTCTCCTCAAAACCACTCAAACAATGAGGAATGTGGCAGAACTCAAATTGATGCAGCTGATCACGATAAGCATTACAAAGCGACCAGAGAGCCCTCCTGGCAGCGTCATTGATAGCAGCCTCATTAGTGGAAAAATGAGTGGTGCTACGGTGTGATGAGAGGTTTCTCCATCCGTTAGTTCCTATCAGAGGCACACGCATGTAGACGCGGCTTGTATAGTAATCTCTCAGACCAGGCTCACTATAGTGCTTGGTGACATAGAGCGGCTTCATAGTGAAACCCAGATGCCGCAACACTTCCTCCAGTAAGACACAGAACTGGCCATTCTCATCCTTAGTAGTGTACTTGTGGTACTCAGCCTCACGATAGCAAGGATTATCATCTTCCTCCTCCTCTGGGTCTTCACCACCATTTTTGTTATTATCTTCATCATCATCTTCACCACTGTCATCTCTCGAATCATTTGGATCTCCACCCATAGCATTAGGTGCGGGAACAACTGGCGAAGGTGGTGGTGCATCATTTGCTTCCTCGGGTGCTAGCGGAATCACAAGATCACCATCTGCATCGGCCTCCAAGACAGTACCACCATACAACTAAGGCTGCACAACTGGATCCTCCTGCTGTACCTCCTCGGGGTCTTCTTCAACCTCAACTTCTGGATGTACCTCTTCGGGATCCTCTTCAATTTCAACCTCTGGCTGATGGCGGGGAGCTAACTACCCAACAGGGAAACGACCACCACTGCTCTTACGGGGAGTTTGATAAGTCCTGACCATCTAACAAAATAAAACTGAACTCAGTATGGAATAAATCAAACTGATAGAGTTTTAATAATAAGCAAGAATAAATTAGATTTTTATGCGTAAATAAGACAATTTGAAGCATGGCATGACTTTCTAGAACATGAATCCTTAATTTCGACCATTTCTAGCTAAGGCTGTGACCTACAGTCAACCTGGCTCTGATACCACTTTGTCACACCCTATTTTACAAGGAAAACCAAATGCATCTCTTATGTGCGCCAGTATCAAATTACACACATACGATAGACACAAGAGTGTAATACCATAACAGTAATCAAACGAACAAGAATTTAACTGATACAATAGTCATTATTACACTCAGACGGTGGACACGAAGGTCCGAAAACAAACAATAACTAAATAGATATCTTCTTCATCATCTACAGGCACATGTCTGGGGTATCACATGCCTTAGAACTCTTCAAAGTCGCTCCAGTACTCCTCACCGTTGTTCTCATCTGAACAACGGTAAGCAAGGCTGAGCACTCTTATGGTTGGAGCCCAGCAAGTGGGGGAAACATGCAAGGCTATCAAGGATAGGCTATGGTTTTGCAGCTGTCAGCATTTTAATGTTGATCAAGTTTCATTAGCAAACCCATCACTAGATGTAAGTTTATACCAACCCCAAAAGATTAAACAGATGTAACCATAAATCAAAACCATAAGAAACAACAATTTAAGTTTATGTTTAAGTATCATTATAATGTGAGGGTCCAAGCTGCTCTTGACTGTGAGCACGGCTGATCGATCAGTTTTATCTCTGCAGAGGTTGTACACTTTACCCATAGTTCATGTTCCCCATGTTGCTCGGGTTAGCTAGACCCTTAAACACTTCCTAGGTGAGTGGCTAGGGGTCCACTATGAAGCCTTTACAAAGGAATGCAGAAGACCAACAACCTGCGACAGTTACAGCAGCGGAGCGGACCATTACCCTCCCTAGTGGTCAGCACCTTAGCAAAGGCTGCTACCCCAAAAGAACCGGGCTATACCCCTTCAACTCCGCCCCCCTGTGCCTCTTTCAAAAAAGGCTATCAGATAATTCCACACACCTAATTAATTGGCTAAGCCAGAGCAATTTGGACTATGGTTGTACTATTTTCTTGGGTGATTCTCCATGTTCTGATTAAAGCATATGATCTTATCTTAAAAACATAACCATCATCTCATAAACATTGTAGTACATATTGAAGGACCGATACGGCGAACCAGAGAGGGGGGGGGGGGGGAGTGAATGGGAGCCGATAAAAATTCTTCTCGAAGGAGATGAAAACTCCAACAAGACGAACGCGGCTTCCAACACACGTCTCCGACTCACTACCAAGGTTGGTCAAGCCCACGTAGCCACTGGAGTGCCACTGGACCTAGGAGCCAACACGCAACCTTCCGACCCGAGAAACGCAGCGGAAAAACCAAACCTCGAGTCTACAGACCCACACCGGTCAGACCGGTGAGCACCACCGGTCAGACCGGTCCCTGTAGGTGAACCTGAGCAACTTCCACTAAGTGGCTCTACACCGGTCAGACCGGTGAGACACACCGGTCAGACCGATGGCAGCCTGAAAGCCCCCAAGACACCAAACGGGCCAACCGACCACCAAACGGACCCAAACTTGAAACAGCAGCACCACGGGACAACAACGAACTCACCAAGACGTTCACCCGAGCAAAATCCCACAAGGGCTTGCACCGGTCAGACCGGTCAAGAGCACCGGTCAGACCGGTGTGGCCTGGGCAGCTCGGGATGAACAACACCCGCGGGTCAACTCCCCCAAATCCAAATCTCGATCTCCCGAATCACTCCACGGACTTGAACAAGACTTTGGGGATATCAGGAACACCTCATGAGGAGTCCATAGCCAAGTTTAATCCCACCAAATCTCGTTCAAAAAGGAGGAATCGAAGAAATCCCGCCGAAAGCACTTCCAACCCAAGAACTCAAGAAACCCCAAAATCGAGCACTTTTTCTCACGAATTTGGGAGGGGAATCACAGCCCAAAGAACCACGAAGGGTTCCCACAAATTTCCCCCATCAAATCCCCAAGAGAAAAGCCCGAAAACAACCCAAAGAAATCACCGAGAAAGGGCTCCGAAAATCACCACCAAGAACAACCGGGGAAAACACATCCAAACCTTGAGGAACCACGCCGAATCATCTATACATGAAACAAAGGTTCGTACAAGGTCTAGCAAGCCGCCCGATCATCCATCCCTCTCTACAAGATCTCTCCGTGAAGCTCTCTTGCTAGTCCTAAGGAAAACCTAGAGAAAATAGGTGGAAAATAGGAAAACTAATGAGCTAGGGTTCCAAGAGTTGGCTGCCATCCTCTCACCTCTTGGGTTATATAGGCGGCAACCGAATGTCTAAAATGCCCCTCTCTACTAACTAGGGATACAAGCCCCTCAAGGGCGGATTTGGAATTCTTGATGTCTTCACCATCGGACGGATGCCGGCAACCGCACCCTGCGTAGCCTCGACGCAAGCCATGCGATCCCGACGCGTGTCCTCCGCTTCGAAGATTCGGATCGCGTCGTCGCACACCGGTCGGACCCGTGCTCCTCACCGGTCGGACCGGTCCCCCACCGGTCGGACCGGTCGGACCGGTCCCCACGGTCGGACCGGTCGGACCCACCGGTCGGGCCGGTGCGGTGCTTCTTGCACCTCCGTCTTCGGTTCTCCGGTCTTGGCTTTGTGGATCAACCAAGGAACCCGGTAGTTTTACGGTGAACCACCGGAAACCCCGCGAACTCGGTGTAGCCTCCGCCAATCTCCACTCATGACTTGGCTCCCACGTAGTCCCGGGCTCGACCTTGGTTTTGAGGCTCAACCAAGAAACCGTCCATGACTTCATCTTCTTGTTCATGCCACCATGCGGCCCGCACTTGACCCCCACCGGCCACCGGGTCCCTCGAACGAAGCCTACTTGTCTTCTCCACACACGGAGGCCTCACCGGCAACGACCTTTCGCGCTTGTTCTTCACCGCACCAACACGAGTCAAGCCGCAACCTGCACCTGCAATACTTAGCCAAGAATCAGTCCACACAACGTTGTCAATCACTCATCACACAAGGAAGCGACCATCCACCGGTCCTCGAACCACACATGGTCCTCAATCTCCCCCTTGATGAGTGCATTGACAACACCCACACGAAAGTAACAAGAGAGAAAAGAAAAAGAAAAGAAACGAATAAAAAGAAACTCCAACAAGCGATCGAAAACCAACCAAAGGCAAAGAGCAAGATCACTTGAAGGAAACAAGTCTCGGACCCCTTAGGCAAGGGCAACGGCTCGACACATCCGAGACAAAGCAAAGCTCAAGCAAAGAGCACAAACCACCGAAACAAAGCTCGAAAACTCTCAAAGAGCTCCCCCTGCACACATGCAAACTCCCCCTGAACCAATGCAACTCCCCCTGGACGAAAGCATGCAAGACACCACTTGAAAACAAGGCAGCTGCAACAAACCAGCCCTGACCGGTCAGACCGGTCAGACCGGTGTGCAACATGTGTACAGAACCAGCACTCACACCGGTCAGACCGGTGACCCTGACCGGTCAGACCGGTGCACAACGAGCCCGAAATGGCTCGAAACCACCGAAAACCTTCTAAACACGTCCGACCAAGCCATTTCAAGCTCAAACTTCTCCCCCTTGTTGGCAATGCATGAATCAAGCCAAAAATGCAAAACTTTCAACCTAGAGCTTCTCAAATAGACAAAATTCAACAAAGAATGCTACACATGTCCAAATGAGCAAGTTAGATACTCTACGGCTTCGTATCGATCTCAACTACATGATCACCAAGTTTCACAACCATTGGACGAAGCTAAGATGGATTTTGGCAATTTTGCGAAAAACTTGCCTCTCATGATCAAAGTCCTAAACATGATCAAAGCATATCAAAATGGCAAAGCCACACAAACTTCATGCTAGGACGGCCATTCTAATCATAAGACCATCACAAACACCCACAAGCACCTCATGTCATGTCAAAGCCACCGAGCCATGTGCCTACTTCTATGTATGAGACTTCTCATTGGTAGGCATCATGCAACGGTTTAGCACCCAAAGCAAATTAAATTCAGCACATATGACATGGGAGCATATTTTCCAAGCATTTTTTTTTCATTTCATTTTCAGATTTGTAAATGGTACATGAAATGTCTTTGCGACAAAAAGGAACTTATGCTCCTCCACAAGATAAATCAACAGGGCTAAACATTCATGATGGCAAATGAGCCTTTGGCCCCATATGATCAATAAACTAGCTATCCAACCACAAATTAAGCATAGCAAGGCCACAAAAACATGTCAAGAGCATGTCAAGGCATTTACACATGAGAGAGCATACATGTGACATTTTTCAAAAGCATAGCTATCAACCATGGATTATTCATCAAGATCATCAAGAGCTAAGCCAAACTAACCGTAGCATACCAAACAAGCTCACAAAGACATATATCTCATTCCATGGTGAACAATGTATAAGAGAGAAGCTTTTCCTAACCAATGCATATGATACAAAATGCATGCAATCTAAGATACAAGGATGCCTATACATCATGTTACATATGCCATGCCAAATGCAAGAAATGCACAAAGGAAAGCTATACATAAGCTACAAAACCGGCTCCTCAAGGGGAGGCAAAACGGGCTCGACACCACCGGCAAAAGAGAGCTCCCACACACCCAACTCAAGAAATCAAACACACACCAAGTTCCCCCCGCAAACGAGTGAAAGTTGCTTGATCTAGGGGTTTGGTGAAAATATCGGCTAGTTGGTCATGTGTGGGTACATGGATCAATGCTATCTTTCCTTTCTCAACGTTGTCTCTCAGGAAATGATACCTCACTTCTATGTGCTTGGTTTTGGAATGAAGCACTGGGTTCTTTGCAACGCTAATGGCACTAGTGCTATCACATTGAAGTGGGACATGGGTATACTCCTCACCAAAGTCACTCATGGTGTAGGTGATCCAAAGGAGCTGAGAGCAACAACTAGCAGCGGCAACATACTCGGCCTCGGTCGTGGATTGAGCAACACTTGACTGCTTGCGGGAAGACCAAGACACCAAAGAAAAACCCAAAAACTGGCAAGTCCCAGAAGTGGACTTCCTATCCAACCGACACCCGGCAAAATCTGCGTCTGAAAAGCCATGAAGCGCCAAAGAAGAAGACGCGGAGTACCAAAGGCCGAAGTCGGGAGTGTGACGCAAGTACCTGAAAATTCTCTTCACCGCTTGCCGATGCGAAGTCCTCGGAGACGCTTGAAAACGAGCGCACAGACACACCGAGAACCGTATGTCCGGCCTCGTCGCCGTCAAGTAGAGGAGTGACCCGATCATGCTCCGGTACTCCTTCTGATCCACGTGTTCACCTTCCTCGTCCGCATCAAGAGCCGTAGTCATACTCATCGGCGTCGTCATAGCCTTGGAGTCCTCCATCTTGAACTTCCTCACAATGTCCTTGGTGTACTTAGCACGGTGCACAAATGTTCCTTCCTTTGATTGCTTGATTTGTGGCCCGAGGAAGAAGCGCAACTCACCCATCATGCTCATCTCAAACTCCCTGCTCATATCATCCGCAAACCTCGCAACAAGAGAGTTAGACGAGCCACCAAAGACAATATCATCCACGTACACACCGCACAATCGGGATATCTCGCCCTGCCTCGGCAAAAACAAGGTGCGATCGACCTTCCCCATCTCAAAGCCTCTCTCAAACAAGAACCCCCTCAACTCTGCCATACCAAGCTCTAGGCGCTGCTTCAACCCATACAACGCCTTCCTCAACTTGTACACCCGGTGGGGGTACTTCTCACTCTCAAACCCCGGAGGGCCGCCTCACATACACTTCTTCCTCCAACACTCCATTCAGAAAAGCACTCTTCACATCCATTTGGTGCAACTTGAACCCTTTAGCCACAGAAAAGGCTAGAAGGATCCTAATCGCCTCCAAACGGGCTACGGGAGCAAAGGTCTCCTCGTAGTCGATCCCCTCCTTCTGACTGAACCCCTGGGCAACAAGTCTTGACTTGTTCCTCACAACCTCACCCTTCTCTCCCTCTTTGTTTTTCCACACCCACTTTGTACCAATCGGCTTACACCCACGGGGGAGGGTCAACCAACTCCCACACTCGATTCCTCTCAAAGTTCTCCAACTCCTCATGCATCGAGTTAACCCAATTGTGATCAGATAGTGCGTGTCCAATGTCTTTGGGCTCGAAAGAAGCAACAAACGCAGCATGAGCAAAATGGGAATTGTTTCGAACCCTCGACCGTGTAGTGCGTTCATTCATGTCGCCGATGATCCTCGAAGCTGGGTGATCCACTTGAACTCGCCGGGGAGGTTCTCACCTCGAAGCTACCTCCCCCTCAACATCAGCTTCTCCTCGTTCTTGATTTGTCGTCGTAGGTGTAGCGAGAGGGTCCATCCATCATCGTAGTGGAAGTAGTGGGTACATGTTCGGCGGGGGCACCGCACCACCATCCTCATCATCTCCATGTTCATGCTCCTCCTCCGAAAGATCTCCTCGCCAAGCTCATCAACACACGCACACTCAAAGACAAGGCGACTACGTGGCTCTGTCTCGTCGAAGGTTACCTCGCAAGTCTCCACGATTTGGTTAGTTTCAAGATTGAGCACACGATATGCTCTAGAATGAGATGCATAACCAAAGAAAATGCCATCGACGAGACCCTAGCCTCAAACTTATCCAACTTCCTCGCCTTTCTTCGAGAATGAAACACTTGCAACCAAAGACATGGAAGTGACTCACCTTGGGTGTGCGGCCATGCATCAACTCATAGCATGTCTTCTTCTTGTGCACCCCGAGGTATATCTGTTCGACACATAGCATGCGGTATTCACCGCCTCGGCCCAATACCTCCTCGGAGTCCTATGCTCATCAAGCATCGTCGAGCCATCTCGCACAAGGTCCTGTTCTTCCTTTCCACAACACCATTCGGGGAGGCGTATACGGACTCGAAAGCCGGTGCTCAAGACCCAAGTCATGGCAAAAGGTTTCAAAACGAGAGTTCCGAATTCCGAGCCATTATCCTTGCGGATAGCTCGTATGGCATCTCCGTGCCTCTCGTTCCTCAACCTCAAGACTAGATCTCGAACAAAACCAAACGTCTCCCCCTTATCCTCGAGAAAGAACACCCACGCATACCGAGAATAGTCGTCCACCACAACAAGGACATACCACTTCCCACCCGAGATCTCACACGAGGCCGGGCCAACAAGGTCCATATGGAGCGGCTCGCATGGACGCTCGGTCATCACATCGGTGAGAGGCGGGTGAGAAGAGGCCACCATCTTGGCATGCCTACACGGCGCACAAACCAACTCTTTCTCAAGCCTCAACCGTGGCAATCCTCGGACCAAATTGAGTTTACTCAAGCGAGACAAAAGGTCAAAGCTCAAGTGACCCAACTTCCTATGCCACTTCCACAACTCACTCGAAGAACCGGCCAAGAAACAACGCTCCACACCCGAAGGCGAGAAAAATCAGCACGAAACACCGACCCTCGGGAACGACCATACGGACAAGGTCCCCTCGAGAGTCCACAATCCGAGAACCACCGGGCCGAAACAACACCTCAAAACCCTCATCCAACAAGCGGGACACGGAAAGCAAATTGTACCCCAGCGATTGAACAAGAGCAACACGCCTCAGAGTGATCTTGTCACTCACTTTTATCTCACCTTCTGAAAGCACACACCCACGCCCATTGTCCCCAAAGGTGATGTACCTCTTCGTCACCACCGGGACGAGACTTGAGAACCAACCCCTGTCTCCGGTCATATGCCTCGAGCAACCGGAGTCAATCAACCAAATGTTCTTCAAGTCTCCCACCTCGTCGTCGGACTCAGAGTCCGAGTCGCTCTGTGTGCTCTTCTTGCTGCCGGAGCTCAACGCCATGGTGCGAGGCCGTCTCTCGCGAAGCGGCTCGGCCGCTCAGGTTCTTGGACGACTTCTTGTTCTTGCGGCGATCTCCCTCGTCGTCGCTGCTGCTCGAGCTCGAGGTGGAGTACGCGGAGCTGGAGTCGACGTCGCTCGCTCCAACCATCGCTCGTGCCTTGCCTCGGCTCTCCTTCTTCCTCGATCATCGCTCGTCCTTGTACTTGTTCTTGTGCTTGCTCTTGTGGTCGCGCCTCGAACGGTACTTGTCATCGTTCTTCCTCGGCTTGTGCTTGTAGCTGTCCTTGTTCTCGGCCTTCTCCGGGCAGTCGGCGACGAAGTGTCCCGCTTGCCGCCTACGGGAAGCAAGTCCTCGTGTTCCTCCTCATGTTCACGCGGTTCTCGTGCGGCCTCTCGAACCGCCTCGTCGGCGGCGCCGGCTCGTCCTCTCCAAGGTCATCAAACTCCTCATACGGCATAGACATCAAAGAGGAAAACGAGAACATCTGGTGGATGGGTTAGAGTTAGTCTTTCCTTTGGAACCACCAACGAGGGCAAGACTATGGGAATCGGTCGGTCCCTCGAGCTTGGCGGTCATGCCCCTATCCACCTCGGCCGACTTGAGCTTCGAGAACGGCTCGTTCACCGTCGAGTATCATACCGCTCCGACTCGACTATGGCCTCGAACTTTCCGCCCCATATCGTACGATCCAAAGAGTGTAAGAGCTTGACCGCTCTATCATGATCATCGTACGGGAGCACGTCCACATTGGCCCTCATGTTGTTCACCACCACCGTGAACCTGCGAAACAAGGCATCGATGGACTCACCGGGGAGATGAGTGAAGTTCTCGTACTCTCTCCGTAGGTCGCATACAACGGTGCCGAACACGGGCGTTCCCAACATGAGCCTCCTTCAACACCGCCCAAATCCTACAAGCCAAGTGCTCGGTGTGCACCCGATCGAACTCGGCCGACACAAAGCACGAAACAAGTAGTCGACCGCCTTATTGTTGGCGTCGAATCCGTCCCTCGACCCTGGAGCAAGGAAATCCATCGGTGGACATAGCCTGTGTCCACCGTGACATCCCAAACGGTGACCCTTTCCGCGGAGGAACGCACCCATCCGCTTGCTCCACATCCGGTAGTTCTTGCCATCGAAGTGTGGAGGACCCGAACCCCGTTCCGGTACGCCATCCTTGGATCTTGGGCGGTTAGAGTCAACAAAGACCCGAACCGGCTCGATACCACTTGAAGGACCGATACGGCGAACCGAGAGGGGGGGGGAGTGAATGGGAGCCGATAAAAAATTCTTCTCGAAGGAGATGAAAACTCCAACAAGACGAACGCGGCTTCCAACACACGTCTCCGACTCACTACCAAGGTTGGTCAAGCCCACGTAGCCAGCGGAGTGCCCTTGGACCTAGGAGCCAACACGCAACCTTCCGACCCAGAAACGCGGCGGAAAAACCAAACCTCGAGTCTACGGACCCACACGGTCGGACCGGTGAGCACCACCGGTCGGAGGCCGGTCCCTGTAGGTGAACACGAGCAACTTCCACTAAGTGGCTCTACACCGGTCGAGCCGGTGAGACACACCGGTCGGACCGATGGCGACACGAAAGCCCCCAAGACACCAAACGGGCCAACCGACCACCAAACGGACCCAAACTTGAAACAAGCGGCACCACGGGACAACAACGAACTCACCAAGACGTTCACCCGAGCAAAATCCCACAAGGGCTTGCACCGGTCGGACCAGGTCAAGAGCACGGTCGAGACCGGTGTGGCACGGGCGACTCGGGATGAACGACACCCGCGGTCAACTCCCCCAAATCCAAATCTCGATCTCCCGAATCACTCCACGGACTTGAACAAGACTTTGGGGATATCAGGAACACCTCATGAGAAGTCCATAGCCAAGTTTAATCCCACCAAATCTCGTTCAAAAAGGAGGAATCGAAGAAATCCCGCCGAAAGCACTTCCAACCCAAGAACTCAAGAAACCCCAAAATCGAGCACTTTTTCTCACGAATTTGGGAGGGGAATCACAGCCCAAAGAACCACGAAGGGTTCCCACAAATTTCCCCCATCAAATCCCCAAGAGAAAAGCCCCGAAAACAACCCAAAGAAATCACCGAGAAAGGGCTCCGAAAATCACCACCAAGAACAACCGGGGAAAACACATCCAAACCTTGAGGAACCACGCCGAATCATCTATACATGAAACAAAGGTTCGTACAAGGTCTAGCAAGCCGCCCGATCATCCATCCCTCTCTACAAGATCTCTCGGTGAAGCTCTCTTGCTAGTCCTAAGGAAAACCTAGAGAAAATAGGTGGAAAATAGGAAAACTAATGAGCTAGGGTTCCAAGAGTTGGCTGCCATCCTCTCACCTCTTGGGTTATATAGGCGGCAACCGAATGTCTAAAATGCCCCTCTCTACTAACTAGGGATACAAGCCCCTCAAGGGCGGATTTGGAATTCTTGATGTCTTCACCATCGGACGGATGCCGGCAACCGCACCTGCGTAGCCTCGACGCAAGCCATGCGATCCCGACGCGTGTCCTCCGCTTCGAAGATTCCGGACTGCGTCGTCGCACACCGGTCGGAGCGGGTGCTCCTCACCGGTCGGACCGGTCCCCACGGTCGGACCGGTCGGGCCGGTCCCCACCGGTCGGACCGGTCGGACCCACCGGTCGGACCGGTGCGGGTGGCTTCTTGCACCTCCGTCTTCGGTTCTCGGTCTTGGCTTTGTGGATCAACCAAGGAACCCGGTGGTTTTCGTTGAACCACGGAAACCCCGCGAACTCGGTGTAGCCTCCGCCAATCTCCACTCATGACTTGGCTCCCACGTAGTCCCGGCTCGACCTTGGTTTTGAGGCTCAACCAAGAAACCGTCCATGACTTCATCTTCTTGTTCATGCCACCATGCGGCCCGCACTTGACCCCACCGGCCACCGGGTCCCTCGAACGAAGCCTACTTGTCTTCTCCACACCCGGAGGCCTCACCAAGCAACGACCTTTCGCGCTTGTTCTTCACTGCACCAACACGAGTCAAGCCGCACCCGCACACCGCAATACTTAGCCAAGAATCGGTCCACACAACGTTGTCAATCACTCATCACACAAGGAAGCGACCATCCACCGGTCCTCGAACCACACATGGTCCTCACATATCACAAAACCATTTATAACCAGCCCATGTGTAGCAACTATGCATTCATCTATGCAAAACATGTATTAAAAGGGGTTGATCAAGGTGATAGGGGTGAAACTCTAGTCATGTCCTGAAAAAGGTGATTTTCCCATCAAGTTAATGCATAGCAACAATTAAAGGTAAACATTATTTAATTATGCAGTTGTAAGGTTCAAGAAGAAAATGCAGGGGGAGAAGTCCACTTGCCTTCATCTATGAATTGAGTATCCTCTTCTTCGAAGATAAGCCCTTCTTGATCTTCTCCAATGGGGTGCTCAGTCGAAACAAGCACGATATCTACGCACAAGCATATACAAACAATAAATAAATAAAACAGTACACCAAACAGTTCTATATGCTAAAAACACATTGTTTAAAAGGTTCTACTCACTGATACGATTATTTCGATGTATTAAACGCGAAAAACGGAGTTAAAATCTGAAAGATATGATTAAAACAAAATACATGGACCTTTCTATAAATAAACTGGGTTCACAGGGTGTTTATGGAAGATTCTAGGGACTAGAAACATAACTATACATATAAACAGAGGGGTTTATATGCAAAAAGGAGTGAAAAGGACCTCTGGTGATAGAAACCAGAGAAGACAGGGCCTAAAACATAAAAACAAGAACCTGTTCGTAAGGATTCTTGATGGTGGAAGGACCGACATGTGAAACTATGGAAGGGCAGGGGCTCTTAAAGAAAATTGCCCTAGTTGACTGGTACGCTCAGGTTTGACTCCGGGTCCACGGCAGATCCAGGCCGTAGATCCTTGGTTGACGGGGTGGTGGACCGCGCCTTGGACTCGGTCCATGGGTCCACGGTGGACTAGACTCATTAAACAAAGGGGTACACGATCCCGATTATTCATCACAGGTTGAACGGCTGTGATCACGTACACGCGAGAGACGGCGGCAGTTTCACCGGAGAAGATGGCGCGCAGCGGCGTTTCGCCGGCGTGAGCTCTGGAGTGAGCTCCCGACCACCATTTTGTGCACACGTGGGTGCTACGCGTAGCGGGGAGGCTTGCGCACACATCTAGGGGTTCAGGAGGGAAGCTCGGGCGGTCACGGCGGCAAGCACCGGAAGGGGGCGGAACGACCGCTCCGACGAGCCCGTGCGAATGCTGCCGTGGACAAAAGAGAGGGAAAAGGGCTGGGTTCTGATGCTTACCACGTACAGACAAAGCGAACAAGGTTACTGGTGAACAAGGAGCGGTGCTGCAAAGGGTTCATCGACGACGGCGAGCTTGGTGACACTCTGGCGGAAGAGGACAAGGCGCAACATGATCTGTCGACGGGATGAGCTCCTATAACAAAGAGAGAAGGAGCTCGGTGAGCTTCGGGCACAGAGAAGAGGAAAGGAGGGGCGGGACACTTCACTGTCGATGAGAAGCTCCGGCGGTGGTGAAGAAACCGGGGCAACAGCGCTGGGTGTAATTGGAGCTCGGGCGTGGGGAAACTGTGTGCGAGACTGAAAGAGAGGGGATGGAGGTGACGCATGGCTTTTATACAGACAGAGAGGGGAGAAGGGGAAGCGGGAAGGGGCCGGCGGCGGCGCACTTTCCATTGATGGCCGGCAGGCTTTTCGGGAGGCAAGAGAGGGAAAATGAAAAGAAATTGGAGGAGGGGGTGGGTGCAGGGATTAATTGCCTTTTACTAGAGCTTAAAGAAGGAAGGGAAGCGGGACAGGCGCGATAATGGTTGCCGGCACACTGCTGTGTGGAGCAGGGGAAGGGAGCCGAGGGAAGGAGATGGTGCCGACAGGTGTGGCCGGCGTGTCAGCGGCCGCGAGGAAAAGAAAAGAAATGAAAGGAAAGGAAAGGTGAGCCGCTACGGGGAGGAGCTGGACCGGTGGGCCGGTAGTGGGAAAAGAGGAGAGCAGGCCTCGGACCGAAAAGGGAGAGGGGAGGGTTGAGTGTTTTCTCTTTCTTTTTTTAACCTTTTCAAATTTAAACTTTTCAAACTATTTTCAAAATTTTCCAAGAACATTTAAAAACTTTTAAAACTTCAAACCAACATACAAAACACTATGCAACCAAAATATGATGCACAAGCGCTTATGTTGCTTAATTAATTAAATCCTTAAGACTAAAACACTGTGTTGCTTAAGTAACTATTTAGTGATGGAATTTTAGAGTGTCATAGATGAGATCTATGTTTCCCTTCTCAACATTGTCTCTCAGGAAGTGGTACATCACTTCTATATGTTTGGTTCTGGAGTGCAGCACGGGGTTTTTGGTAACACTAATGGCACCCGTGCTATAACACATGAGAGGTAGATGGGAACACTCCTCACTAAAGTCACTCAGCATGTATGTGATCCAAAGCAGTTGGGAGCAACAACTAGCGGCAGCAACATACTCAACTTATGTGGTAGACTGGGCTAGACTAGATTGTTTGCGAGAAGACCAAGAAATAAGTGAAGAACCCAGAAACTGGCAAGTACCCAAAGTCGATTTCCGATCGACTCGACACCCTGCAAAGTTGGCATCCGAAAAACCAAGAAGCGAAAGGGAAGAGGATGTTGAGTACCAAAGACCAAGCTCACAAGTGTATCGAAGATACCTGAAGATCCACTTGACGGCCTACCGACGTGAAGTCCTCGGTGACACCTGAAAACAAGCGCATAGACACACAGAAAACTGGATCTCTGGCCTCATAGCCGTCAAGTACAAGAGGGAGCCAATCATGCTACAATACTCCTAGTTCACGGGCTCTCCGTCCTCATTCTCGTTGAGCTCTGTAGTCATACTCATCAGTGTCGACAGGGGCTTCAAGTCATCCATCTTGAACTTCTTGAGGATGCCCTTCATGTACTTGGCTTTTTACACAAAGGTTCCCTCCTTCGCCTGCTTGATGTGAAGCCTGAGAAAGAACTACATTTTTACCATCATAGACATCTCGAATTCTTTGCTCATGTCCTCTGCAAACCATTCAACCAAAGAGTGAGACGAGCCGCCAAAGACAATATCATCCATGTACACCTGAACAATTATGATATCATCACCCTGCCTGAGGAGAAAAAGAGTCTTATCAACCTTGCCCATCTCAAACACATTGTTGAACAAGAACCCCCTCAACCTTCCATACCATGCCGTGGGAGCTTGTTTCAGCCCATACAAGGCCTTCCTCAGCTTGTACACTCGGTGGGGAAACTCAACACTCTTAAACACATGTGGTTGCCTCACATACACTTGCTCCTCCAAAAACCCATTCAAGAAGGCACTCTTCACATCTATTTGGTACAACCTGAATCCTTTAGCCACGGAAAAGGCTAGAAGAATCCTGATTGCCTCCAAATGAGCAGAGGAGCAAATGTCTCCTCATAGTCTATCCCCTCCTTCTGACTATAACACTGAGCAACCAGTCTCGATTTGTTCCTTACCACCTCACCATTCTCACCCTCTTTGTTTTTCCACACCCATTTTGTCCCAATAGGTTTGCAGTTTGGTGGTGGCTCCACTAACTCCCACACCTGGTTTCTTTCAAAATTCTCTAACTCCTCATGCATGGCATTCGTACAATTCGGATCAGATAGCGCGCGTCTAATGTCTTTCGGCTCAAAGGTAGCAACAAAAGCTGAATGAGCAAAGTGAGAAGCATTTCTGGACCTCGACTGTGTCGTACGCTCGTTGATGTCGCCGATGATTCTTGAGGACAGATGATCAACTTGAACATGCCTTGGTGCCTCTCGCTTGGAGACAACCTCCCCCTCAGCACCTTCTTCCACTTGATCTTCCTGGATCGTAGGCAGTGTAGGGGATGGACCATCCTGCACCGTAGTCGTCATAGTGGAAGTAGAGGGTACATGCATGGCTGGAGCTTCACCATCATCACCATCATCCTCTCCAGTATCATCCTCCTCGTCCTGAAAGATCTACTTGCTAACTTCATCATCACCTGCACACTCAAAGACAGAAGAACTGCATGGCTGGGTCTCGTTGAAGGTTACCTAGCAAGTTTCCATGACTAGGTTAATATCAAGATTGAGCACACAAAATGCTTGAGAATGACTAGCATAACCCAAGAAAATCCCATCAGAGGACCTCAACTCAAACTTATCAAGCCTACCCTTCTTGAGAATAAAGCACTGACAACCAAAAGCCTTGAAATGGCTTACTCTAGGTGTGTCAGATGGTGAGATCTAGACAGACCACGGGAGTGTTAATCCTTGTGGTTTAGTTGTTCGGCGGGGAGATCGGGAGCTAAGAACTCGAAGGTCGCACATGAGTACGCGGAACATAGGGAACACGATGAGTTTATACTGGTTCGGGCCTCCGGAGAGTAATACCCTACGTCCAGTTATTGGTGTAGATTGCTTGAGGATTGCATATCGGTACAAGGGGTCGCCACGTCCGCCTTATATTGACCAGCGGATGAGGTTGATTCCCAGATTTCTGGTCGGTTACGACCAGGAGACCTAAGTCTACATTACACATCTTGCCATATCCCGTCGATCTGCTTTGGTCGTAATCCACTGAGGTCACGTCTTGTACACCGAGTCTTGAGGTCGCCCCGAATGAGGTCGTCTGGGGAATCTTCTGGAAGGTCTTCAGGAGGTCGTGTGGGCTGCCAACTAGGTCGGTTGGGCCCACTGACAGGTCGGCGGGTATTCTAGTAGGCCGGACCCACTTGTCGGGGACGGCCGTGAGCCTGGTCGGTGGGGACCCACGGGTACCATGTCTCACAAGCCCCCGAGCGAGGTGTAGGCGCAGTGATCTTAGAAAGGTCATGACGAAGTCGAAGAGCTATCGATAGGTCGAATAGCATGCACATCGGTCCAAAAAAAGAAGAACAAATCAGCTTAGCAGCCGACCTGGTTGAAGTCATGCCGAACGAAGAGAGGTCGAGTGATGACCTATAGGAAGCAAGCTTCCAATAGATCGAAACGGCGATGAAAAATTCAGAGGGCATCGAAGATGGACTCATGAGTAGTATCAGAGCATCATTGTGGGCAGTATGGCTGGTATGATGGTCCAAAAAAGAATAAAAAAAAGTAGATCGAGTAACGATGTGATGAGAAACAGGTTTCCAAACAGGTCGATACGACGAGGAAAACAAGAGGGAGTCGAAGACGCACTCGTAGAGTAGTCCCTAAGCGTTGAAGCAGGCAGCATGGCTGGTTTGATGCTCCAAAAAGAGAAGAAAACTGAGTCATGGTCTTGATCGAACGAAGTGTAGAGACACTCAGATCTCGTAGCATAACTACAAGGAGTCTGGCAGGGCCGACCTCGAGGAGGCTTTGTAGGTGTGCTGACGTCAAAAAGGCTTCAAATCAACTATACCCACTATCCGAGGATACCAAGCAAGGATCTTACTTTAAAATGTCGATTTTAAATGTATGGAGTGTAGAGACACCCAGATGTCCTGCATGGCTGCAAGGAGTTTGGCAAAGCCACTCGAGGCATGCCGACCTTAGGAAGGTCTCAAATCCAAGCGCCCAAGTACCCGGAAGTACTTGGCAGGGCCATCAGGCGCGCACCACTCAGGGAGGCCTTCATTCCCGACATGAAACCACATGTGTCCAGAGCGGGTCGGTAGTGCTGCAAAGGCACACCGACCTCGGAAGGTCACGCACCCGAGGCGCCCAACTAGGTTGGCAGAGCCTTAGAATACCGAGGTATTGCAATACCTGGGTATTAAGGCACACCGACCTCAAGGAGGTTGTTTTGGTGTCCAGACGACCAACATAGCTGCCAGCCATCCAGTAGAGCCATGATGCTAAGGTATTGGCGACCTTAGCCGTAGGCACACCGACCACAGGGGCCCGATGACAATTGTAGACGTGAAAGTTCTGATCTCCGTAGTACCTTTAGATCTCTAGGTGCCCAGAAGGATCTGGCAGAGCAGTGAGACATGCCTATCCCGGAAGGTCTTCAATCGAACCTACGATCATTCTGCTCAAGAAACAGAAATATAGGCTGATTGGAATAGGTCCGTTTACATGTAGAGCCATAGCGGGTGCACCAGGACGGAGAGCCTAGCAGGTGCAAATAAAAGACATCAAATCGTAGAGGGAGGTCGTGAAGTCGTCGAAAGCGGGCTAAATTAGGCGCGGAGCCATCTGACAAAGGGTCAAGTCTTGTCGTGTAGCGTAGACTGCAGAGTCACGGGTCAACAGCAGTCGGAGATTATCTTGCCACCCAGAAAACGACAAACTGGCCACTGATCAAGGGAGGTACTGTAGCCATGTGATGCTGCGGCGGGCTCAGGCATCATTGATGCACAAACGACAGAGACGTCGGGAGACAGAGAAAGTAATGCCATCACCTTTAATCACGCACAGACTGCAGGTTCCAGTATCAAGTGGTGACAGTGCCATCACTTTGCTAGCTGCCCGAGGCGCATCTTTGGCTATAAATAGCACCATGAGACTGAAGGAGGCAAGCATCAAGCATTGTTGAGCTATGAAGCCGCAGAGTAGAATTCCAGCCATACCGTGGGCATGCAACCGTCTCCGAAAATGTAGGATGCAAAAATGTAGAAGCTTGGAGCTAGAAGAACAAAGTTATTGAGGAGGTCTTCCGAGCTGGTGGAGGCGACAGTAGATCCATAAGAAGGTCTTGATCTTAACGAATGTGACGGAGCCGGAGGAAGCTGTCTAGCGACCTAACGATGACGACGATGGAGTCGGAGGAAGGTCTAGCGACCTGACGATGACGACGAAGCCAGAGGAAGGTCTAGCGGCCTGACGATGACGACGGCGAAGCCGGAGGAAGGTCTAGCGACCTAACGATGACAACACCGAAGCTGGTGGAAGGTCTAGCGACCTGACGAAGACGACGATGAAGCCGGAGGGAGGTCGAGCGACCTGACAAAGACGATGACAGAGCAGGAGGGAGGTCGAGCGACCTGACAAAGACGATGACAAAGCCGGAGGGAGGTCGAGCAACCTGACGAAGACGATGACAAAGCCGGAGGGAGGTCGGGTGACCTGATGAAGACGACCACAGAGCCAGAGGAAGGTCTAACGACCTAATGCCAGCGACGCCGAAGATACCGAGAAATCCACCGAAGATGACACTAGAGATGCAGAGAGGTCTAGTGACCTGATGCTGGTGATGACGGAGACACCACTGAGGTCTAGTGACTCGATGCCGGTGACGCTGGAGCAAAGAGCTGGTCCTTGTTGCAGCAGCAGATCATCTGCTTCACTCCAAGAGTGAAAGCAAGGAGAGCATGCTCACGGGTCTGGCCATCCTTAGAGATACTAGCCTCAAAACCACCAGTGGTAGAGTCAATGGTGAGGACAGCACAGTCGGCCTGGGAGGTGCCGGTAATCATGTTCACGATGAAGTCACGGTGACCGGGGGCATCGATAACCGTGCAGTAGTACTTGGTGGTCTCGAACTTCCATAGGGCAATGTCGATGGTGATACCTCTCTCACGCTCAGCCTTCAGCTTGTCAAGCACCCACGCGTACTTGAAGGACCTCTTGTTCATTTCTGCGGCCTCCTTCTCGAACCTCTCGATCACACGCTTGTCAATACCTCCAAGCTTGTAGATCAGGTGGCCAGTGGTGGTCGACTTGCCAGAGTCGACATGGCTAATGACCATGATGTTAATGTGACTCTTCTCCTTACCCATGGCTAAAAGCAAAGCTTAATCTCATGGATAAGAAGAGGATCGGGAGGGGCGGCGGCTGCGAGATAGGGTATGGGAAGACATCGATCTCACGATCAGATCGGAGGGTAGCGGCGAGCAGGTCGCCGCGGAGATATTCTTCATGTCGTCGCCGAAGATGATCGCTGGAGCAAACTGCCATCACGTTTCACGAAGAGCTCGCAATCACCCATGCCTGGCGCACCAACTGTCAGATGGTGAGATCTGGACAGCCCACGGGGGTGTTAATCCCTGTGGTTTAGTTGTTCGGCGGGGAGATCAGGAGCTAAGAACGCGATGGTTATGCTAGTGTAGCACGCGGAATTTATGACGAGACACAAGGACAAGGCGATTTTATACTGGTTCGGGCCTCCAGAGAGTAAAACCCTACGTCCAGTTCTTCAGTTTGTATTGCTGGCATGGCGAGATTACATGGCGACCTGTCGATGGTCTGCTGGTTGTCCCAAGGAGGACGCCCTTGCTCGCCTTATATTGGGCGACAGACAAGGTCGGTGGACTGGAGTCTAGGTCAGTTACAACAGGGAAACCTATCTCTAGTCAGTTACAACATGGAAAGCTTATCCGAGCTGCCTTAATTTGTCTGGACTGCCTTGTCTTGCGCACCAAGCTGTCTTCTCGTCTGGACAAGGTCGTCTGGGAATCTGCTAGAAGGTCTTCAGGAGGTCGTGTGGGCCGCCAACTAGGTCGGTAGGGCCCACTGACAGGTCAACGGGTCTTCTAGTAGGCCTGACCCACTTGTCGGGGACGGCCGTGAGCCTGGTCGGTGGGGACCCAGGGGTACCCATGTCTCACAAGGTGCTTGCCCGTGCATGAGCTCATAGCACGTCTTGTTCAAGAAGGCCCTGAGAAAAATTTGATTCCCAACATAGCAAGCGGTATTCACCGCCTCCGCCCAATATCTCCTCGGAGTCCTATGCTCATCGAGCATCGTCCGAGCCATCTCACAAAGGGAACGATTTTTCCTCTCAACCACACCATTCTGACAAGCCACATAGGGAGAAGAAACTGATGTCCGAGACCCAAATCACGACAAAAGGTTTCAAAATGAGAGTTTTTAAATTCACTGCCATTGTCGCTACGAATAGCTCGAACAACATCTCCATTCCTCTCGTTCTTCAACCTCAAGATTAGATCTCAGATAAAACCAAATGTCTCCCCCCTGTCAGCCAAAAAGAAGACCTAAGCATAGCGAGAATAGTCATCCACGATCACAAGGACATACCATTTCTCACCCACCGAGCACACACGAGCTGGACCAACCAAGTCCATATGGAACAGCTCCCGTGGCCTCTCTGTCATAACAAATGTTAGAGGCGGGTGAGAGGCGGCGACCATCTTACCATGCCTACATGGAGCACATACCAAATCCTTTTGGTATTTCAATATTGGCAATCCTCAGGCCAAACCTATCCCACTCAAGCGTGAGAACAAGTCAAAACTCAAGTTACCTAGCCTCCTATGCCATTTCCAAAGCTCCGCCGAAACACTAAGAACCAAACAATGAGAAGAGCTGACACACTGAGAAAAATCAGCTCTGAAAATCTGACCCTCGGGGACGATCGTGCAAACAAGATCACCTCGAGAATCTAAAACATGAGAATAGCCCGTTTTGAACCGGACTGCAAAACCCTCATCAAGAAGCTGGGAAACCGAAAGAAGATTGTAACCCAAGTACTTGACAAGAGAGACACGCCGAAGAGTCACAAACTCACTCACCTTCACCGTGCCCACTGAAAGCACTCTACCTTTCCCATTGTCCCCAAAGGTGATGTACTCTTTGGTCATCACTGGGTTGAGGCTGGAGAATCACCGTCGATCTCTGGTCATGTGTCGAGAGCAACCGGAGTCAATCAGCCAAAAGCCCTCCAAGCCTCCCACCTACAAAATGAAAAACGAAAGCGAGAGTGAGCAAACGACTCAGCACTGGGGTTAGTACAAAATGAATCAAACCAGTGTCGTGCCATTTGCTCAAATGTGCGTGTCAGGGGGTGAGACCTGGCAGATCCGCAAGGGGGCTACCTAAGCGGTTGTAGGTTGATTAATGAGGGATTGGGACCTAAGAGCGTAAATGGTAGTTCACAGATGGAACTCAGAACTCAGCAAGTATGGCAAAGGACACAAGGGTTTAGACTGGTTCAGGCCTCCAGACAGTAAAACCCTACGTCTAGTGTGGTGTAATTAGGTGTGAGTTGGGAAGTCCCCTCGAATGGAGCTCTAGACCGCCTTATATGGCCAGCGGGCTAAGGTTTCCATTCGAGGTCTGTGGACCCTCATCGGGGTCGGTTACAGATTAGGAAGGTTTCCTTCTGTGATTACAGAGAGGATCCCATGATCCTCGGACCTATTGGCGGCGCCGCACCACGATCTAGGGAGGAGGTTGCGCCACAAGCCCGACAGGTCTTTCGAAGACCGGATGAGGTCGTCCAAGGTCTTCCGAGGTCGCCGGGATTGTGGATAAGGTTTGTGGGCCCATTTGCAGGCCGGCGGGGCTTCTGGAAGGTTGTGTCCACTTGACAGGGACCTCTGGGACCCTGGTCGGTGGGGACCCATGGGTACCCATGTCTCTCAAGCCCCCGATTGACATGTAGGCGAAGCGGCTGAGACGAAGTCATGTCGATGCGAAGTGAAGACATGGCATCGGTGAGGTCGCGTAGGGTCCACGGGGATCAAAAAAGAAGAAAAATCCTCCTGGGCGCATATGAAGGCGAGCATCAAGCTTCTATAGAGAAGGTTCAGGGGCTTGAAGTGAAGACAAGGAGCTGTCGTTTGCTTGAGGAACCGCTGACTTGACCGGAATCAGGTAAGACCAACACACCAACGAGAAGTAAGCCGCCATGTGGTCGAAGTTGCCGCCGGCTGCCTTGACGGCGACGTAGTAGGTCGACAACCAGATGTTGGGGTCGGAGCAGCCGTCATACTTCTGGATGTTTGGCTTGAAGTTGTCGGGGTAGGTGACCGATCGGAGACGTGGTGCCAACGTGGGGAAGGCAGTGATCGCCATGTCGTCGCCGTTGTCGCTGACCTGGGCAGCACCATCATCCTGTGTGGGGGCCACTACTTGGGATCTGGGTTGGCGGTCCGGGTTAGCGACCGGACCCTCAGGGTGGCCGTAGTCCGCCTCGTACTGAGCACGTCACCGGTTCTCGATGTCGTGGCAATCGCGTTCTTCATACTCCATGATGTGATGTACAACGCCCAGGGGGGGGGAGTACTCACGATCGTAGTCGAGGTGACATCGAAGCTCTCGCTCTTTGCGCTCACGGTGGCACTGTTCTATGTAGCCGCGAGCGTCGCGATCACGCCTGTTCTTACCAAGGTTGGCGCGTAGGTTGGCGCCTGGCGCAGCGTTTGCCCGGGGTTGGTTGACCTCCTCTTGGATGGTGGGGAGCTTGCTATGCGCAGGTCGATTGGATCGACTGCGCGAATGCCAAATCAACGTAGATGCCATGGACTTGGACGCCACGCTCTTTTCTTCCACCAGAGCCGTGGCGACCTGGAGGTAAGCCATAGCCGCGTCGGCCTCGGGCAAAGGGTTGTCCTATTGGAGACGTGCCATCACTGCACCCAAGTTGGCCTGAGGGCTGTTGAACGTCGGCAGCCCTGCCTCTCCGAACTCAAGGAGTAGGCCGTGGGCACACAAAGGTACCGCCTGGCGCTGCTCTTCCACCTGCCTCTGGGCGCGGTTCGCGTTGGCTTGGATCCGACGTGCCTCCTCGGAATTCGTCGCCGTTGACGGTCAATAGTTGTATCAAAGTTCATTTAGACTTGCAAGCGGACAAGTCTCCCGTCGTAGTCAAGGGACCCTTTCTTCCCTCGAGTGGTGAACCCAAGGTATCGAATCCGTGGAACAAATGTGTGACGCAAAAGATGATCTAGTAAAGCCAAGTAACTTCAATCTTTGGTAAAGTGAAACCCTAATGCATCTAGATAAGGAACACAAAATGAATCTAATCTACTAAAGACCGGAGGTAACAAAGATAGATAGGGTAGATAAACCGATCTAGAGAGATCGGGTTAAGCCTTTTGTTGAAGTTCCAAGCAAAAGAAGAAGTAGCAAATCGGATCTCATTAGAAGCCTCTTTAAATCGTGGTTTCCCGTCCGACTCTGAAAACGCCCGCCTTTCAGAGCCCCCGTACTGTTACAACGTACTCCTATTCATGCGGGTAGTCTAGGGCGAGTCCAAGGACAAGTCGAGTTCTTTCGAAAGATCCGGGGTGCACCTCTAGCCAATGCGGATACAAGAACACCCTATGTGATCTATCTCGAGAATAGATCTAAGAATAAGCAAAGCTAATCGAAAAACGAAGACATCGAAGAAACACTTGATCGCTAGAAATCGGATTCAACTTGATAATTCAACTAGTACAATGATATATAAACAAGATCACCACCGGGATCCTACCTTGATCTCGCTTCTAGCTCCGGGAACTCCGACGTGGTCTTCCTTGCAAGGTTCCCACGTCGGCTAGGGTAACCCTAGCCAACTAGCTCGACCCTCTCCTCTCCGGGATGGTGTCCCTCTCTTCTCTGCTCCTCGGTGGCCGATGACGAATTGATTCCTCCGTGGCTCTTGACCCCAGGGCTATAAATAGCCCGAATGGCGGCTAGGTCAAAGGAGGGGGAAATGGGCCCTGGACTGGGCTGGGCCGGCCGGCCTGGGCCGACCGGCCTGGGCCCATCCAGGCCCAGTTCCCAGCCTCCTTCGCGTGGCGTCGGTTCCCAAGTCTTCTAGATCCTTCCCCCTTCTGCATGTGGGACCTTGCCGTCAGTTTCTCTCCGAGTTGGACGTAGCTCCTTGTCCCGCAAGATTCAGCACTTTTCTGGGTAGGTCCTCGGAGTTTGTCATCTTCTCGGGTTAGGACCCTGGGCTTCTTGGAGTCAAGTTTGCTTCATTGCATGACTTGTACAGGGCTTCAAGGTCTTGTCACAAGGTCCTTGATGAACTTATCTCGGAAGTCTTGCTTTCAACGCTAAAACCCTGCATAAACACTAAACTCCAAAACCAACGTGCACAAGTGAACTTGTTATACCACGGGGGTTAGTACCAATGGATAAGGTATAAAACTTATGCCAACACCGAAGGTAAACTCGTGGCTAGGTTGACGGATTTTCACCGTCAACATCTCCCCCATGCTTAAACCTTGCTCGTCCTCGAGTAAGCCTTCGATGGATATCATCGTTGCCCATCAATGTTTAAACCTTGCACTTGATCATACATGAGAAAACATAATGCTCTCAAAATTTTAATTCGTTAAAGTTCCACAATGTACTAGCCTTCATCTCTACGGAGGGTAGATTCTTAATTAAGCTTACCCCACAAGTATTAACATGCTCCAAAATTTAAATAGATCTCAGAAACTTTGAAAATAAAGAATTAGATGAAAAAGAGCTAAACCAAGTTCACAAATTTAAATCACCTTGCATATTGCTCATGAACTCTCATCTCATCTTGTCTCTCAAGCCTATATATTCTATTCCTTTCCCTCTCATAACATATATGTATGTGGTAGGCTTTATATGGAGCTTTTTGGGAAAGATTAGTCCTACCAAGATATTACAAATGAGATGTTGTCAAAACAAGACAAGCTTCTCATGGTCTCACCGAGACTCGTCAAAAAGGTTATTGGAAAATAATGTTATATCAAGGAGGGGAAAGAGAAAAATACACACACTTGAGATGGGTGGACATGTGCAAATGGCAAAGAGTGATCCCGAGGCACAAAGGAAGTCCTCGTTATCGGATTGCACATGGTTGGAAAATGAGTATGGGTCTTTTAATCTTGAAGCCTTGAAATTCCTAATGCACTTTAGAGAACCAGGGAGTTCACTTTATTTTTATTTTTACACATACTCATATTTTTTTCTCTTTTTCTCATATATATATATATATATATATATATATTTCTTTTTAATTTTTTTATTTGCTCCCCTTTGAACTCTAAAATTGCATCGTACCTACCTCCTCCCCCATGCTTAGACGTTGCTCGTCCTCGGGCAAAGAGGTGATAAATAAGGTAGGTACCGGAAATACTTTTCCTTTGGAGAGATACTTGAGATCTTTAATCGTGGCACCGTCTTGCAATCTTCCTTGAATTGATGATCCATCCTCAACGATAGGTTGTGGTCAAGGAGGTAATCACAAAAGATGATATTTGGTTTTAAGGGTGGATATCCGGTGAGGGTTGTGAGATCTCCGATGCGGGGATATACAATGCACGGATAAAAGGCTAACAAAATGATAGATACACAAAAACGGAATGACCAACTTCTTAGTCTCGGGCCAGAGAAATCATGGCCTGCAATAACTCACTCAAAAATAGATCTTGTACACTAAGGCTTATGCACTCAAATATATATAAGGCTCTAGATAGGTTGAGCAACACATAAGTGATATTCATGACAAGGTTAGCGATATTTTTGGGCATAAAAACCATTTTTAATCTATTTATAACTTGAGAGCACATAAAACATTATGGGTCTTTATTTTAATCATAACCTCCGCTAAAGATTAAGCTAGCATTTAGATAAATTCAGATTCGTATTTTAAGAGAGCACTTAGCTTTAACATGCATAAATCAATTACAAAGATAAACAAAGCGGCAATTATAATCATATATCATCATGGCACAAATTTTGTAACTTTTCCAATGGTATAAACAAGGTGGTGTATTTATTAATGATGAAAACAAACCGAAATACATGCTGAAAATAAACTAACGTACTTGCTGAAATTTAAATGAAAACTGAAAATACTACGCAAACACAAGCTGAAATTTACAGAAAAAGGGAAAAGAAAAGAAAACTAAAGTTCCTCCTTCTTCCTAATCCTTCTCTGGTGGTTGGTATTGGTGGTCTTGGTAGTTGTACCCTTTCTCATAGTAGGTTTGGACATCCCCTCCAACGAATTGATCCGGTGGCACTAGGTGAAGACGCCCAAGCTCATAAGCAATATTCGCATTGCCATCACCAAGTTGAACCGCGTTGGATTGGATGGCTGCGACGTTTTGCATGTTTCTCGCAACATACCCTCCAATTATGGCCATGCTTTGTTGTGTTTGGGGATATTGTGTGTAGGGCTCCGCGAAAGTTACGTTGGGCACCACATAATTTTGTGGGGGCACCGGTGCACCACCCCCCATGCTTGCATTTGTGGCCCTCCGTAATAACTTGGCGGAGTAGGGATCCCGCCGAATTGTGGCACATATTTAGGTTGTGCACCACCCGCTTGCACGGAGGAAGATCCCTCCTCTACAATTCTTCCTCTTTTATTTTTCTTCGCCTCTTCCTTCCCTTGAATGAAAAGCCTAAGCCTTGGGTCCGGAAGGGGTAGGTTCACTTTAGCCACATGAAAGCCTCCTCTCTCATCTCCACTAATATATTTTCCTTGTTTCAAATACTCAAAACCGAGAGGGGTCCCACGTAAAAGATGTTCGGGATTTCTTGTAATCCCCGGCCTTAAGGAGATGGCCAACATAGAGAGGTAGCACCCCGAACCAATATCTCCCGATCCCGATGTTGCCTCGCAACACCATCGGTTGATCATAAGGTATGAGGGGTCTATTGGCTGCTTGGCAATTAAAGCCGAGTAGAGCCAATTCAACTCCGTGTCGGTCACCTTCGTCTCCCTCATCCTCCCCATAATCCTCTTGCACATCCAAGAGTGGAATACATGGATAATGGGATTGCGGATGGAATTGCATTGTTGGTGGGCTTCTCCGGAGATTAAATTCCAAAATCCATCTAACAAGCCGTCCGGCACGTCAACTTTCTCCGGAGCTCCTTTTTGGAACCCAAGTAGCTCCCTAACATACTCATAGGGAACCAATTGTTGGATTCCCTGCAAACGAAATGATAAACTTTGCACCCCCTCATCAAGGATGGGCGCCATAGTCATCAAGATTTCCAAGGCAAACTCCTTGTGGGTGTTTGCCGACACCCCGTTGGAGAATTGCACCCATCCAAGGTGCCCCAACATATAATATATGTCTGTGCCGAAACCCAAATAGTTGAGTGCTTGATCGTCGAAATCGACGTTTGCCACAAGCCTCTTCTCAAGACGAGAGAGTTTCTTCTCCTCCTCCTCCGACAATATGATGAAGCCATATGTGGAATACCGCGGAGTGTATGAAGGTGGCATAGATGAACGGGTCGATCAATGAGGTGGGACGGGCGGCTCCTCCGTACGCCCTTGAGGTTCGGTAAACCTCATGGACGTGCTCCTTGTTGCCCTCATGCCACCGAGGAGGAGAGTGTCGTTCCTCCTTGGCGGTGCCATGTCCTCCTCTATGCTCTGAGGACACTCGGAAACCGAGTGCCTCCACAAAGACGTCGTCGAAGACAGCTTGGATGACGATGACCCCTTCTTCTTGGTGAAGAGACTTGTGGTTTTCTTCCACATGATTGCAGCACTCTTCTCTCTATTAAAATTCCGGGTTTCAACCGGTGACTAGGTACTTCAAAGATTATTTCAGGATGTGGACTTTGAGTGGATTAAGGGTGTGTATTGTTTGAGCTATCAAGCTTGGGAAGGTTGGCTACATCTATGGTGGTTCTGGGCACTAAAACTTTAGCACACAAATTGAGGAAGGAGAGGGATGCTTGCCTACAGAAGACGGGAGCCGGGGGGCTCCTTTTGTAGGGGAGGCCGGCCGGCCTGGGCCGACTGGCCTAGGTGGCCGCGTGCCTCCCCAGGGTACGGTTTTCCTCCAGCGTGATCATTCCTCCTCCCTGACTTTCTTGCCCGCGTGCTCCACGAGTTCCACTGCCCAAACACTCTCGTCCACTCCTTTTTTTGCATTACTGGTCCTTCCACTGGATGCTTCATGCTTTGAGTCATGTCCATGCTCCCTTGGTCCACTTGCTTCACATGTCACCATGAATTTCCTGCAAAGTTATGCATGCTGCTCACCCATGCTTGTCCTTTGCATGTGGTCTTGATGAATGTTGATGAAAGGGCATCCAATGGTGCATGCATGATTAACTTTAACTAGATTGCCTCCCTCTAAGTATGTTTAAGGCTAAGCACTCCTCTAATTTCGAAGATTTAAAATATTTTCAGAGCTATGGAAAAGCTCAAGCATAAATTTAGAGAAGTTTTTAAACCATTAAAAACAAATGTAAGTCGAAAATATTTTCCGACTATATTGATATCGGTCTCACCGATATAGTTCTCCTTCATTGGTCGAGAGCAAACTTTTCCCGGCTTGATCATGGGGGCATAGGTTTAGGTTCTAATTTTGGCTAAATAAGAGAGATTTTGAATAAAATAAAATTAAATGAGGCTTAGAAAAATTCTAATCTTAGAGAAACCAAGGATATAGATTTTTAAGCCAAACAAAAGTTTAGTTTCTATGTTCACGCGAGTCCTACCACGTGCTGAAATTTGATTAACACCTAGGTATAAGTCGTGGCTCTACTCGTGTGTTTTTAGCATGAAAAACATGTCAACCACAACACCATAACTAGGATGAATGGTTGAGTTAGGTTCTGAATTTATTTGGTTGTGGTTTCTCGAAAAGAAACAAACAAACACATAGGAGGATTCAAGTAAAGGGTTTATGATCAAGCAAAATATTCAACCAAGAATTATGTCTCTAATATTGTTAAACCACTTCTAAGTCTAATGTCTTTGCGTAATAAAATTCAAAACTAAATTATTTAAAAAGACTCGAAAAACTTGGAATCGGGTTGTCCTCCCGATAGCTTATTCTTGACTTGACGAAACAGGTTGCCTCCCGCCTAGCGCTTCGTTTATAGTCCATAGCTAGACTTCTTTACTTGATTACTTCGGATCAACGCTCTTTGCGGGCATTGCAATCTTGGGTACCCACTTCTGCACCATCTTGGGCACGGGCTTATCTTCCGGCTTAGTCATTTTTTGGTCTTCACAGGCGGCTTTTCTTCCTTTGTCTTGACGGATGCAACAATTTCCTTGATTTTCTTTACGTCCTTCTTCTTCGGCTCTTTCTTCTTCTTCAGCCCTTCCTTCTTCCTTGGTTCTTCCTTAACAACGTGACGTTGAGGTGGAACATTTTTTAACTTCAATCATATTGCATGCCTCGAGTCGTGGTCGGAACTTGAAGGAACTCCTTTCTCCGTTAATATCGAACAGGATCCCCCTTGCCAACATCAATAGTAGCTCCCACGGTCTTGAGGAAAGGCCTCCCAAGGATGAGCGATGGCTTCTCCCTCTCTCCCATCTCGAGCACCACGAAGTCAACGGGGATGAAGTGGTGTCCGACCTTCACAGGTACATCTTCGGCGATGCCCAAGGGATAGCGAATGGAGTTATCTCCCAACACCAAACACATACCCGTAGGCTCCAACGGTAGGCGTAGCTTCTCGAACACATCCCTTGGCATGACGCTCACAATTGCTCCAAGGTCGCATAACGCCTTCTCGAACTTGAAAGAACCAACGGAACATGGAATTGTAGGGCATCCGGGGTCCTTTTGCTTCTCTAGCCCATTAGCAATAGCGGCACTGCACTCCTCGGACATCTTGACATGATCTACCCCGAGTGTTGCTATCTCATATTTATTTTCAAGTATATCTTTAAAATAACGAGAATATGTAGGTACTTGAAGGGAATCCAATACTGGATGTTGATACTAAGTCTACGCACAACCTCCACAAACTTCTTAAAGGGGTTGTCAAGTTTACCTCGGAAGTAGCATGGCTTGTGTTGTGGTATCCTCGTGTCTTCTCCTGGCATCTCAAACTCGGGCTCTTCGGTGATGATCCCCATAACTTTCTACTTAGCAATTTCCTCCGCCTCGGCAGATGGTTTAGGCTTCCTTGCTCCCGCGGAGCGTTCCGGATCATCGATCTCCTTTCCCGAACGTGTTTGAATAGCCTTCGCCGATTCGGGACCTTTAGGTTGTCCCGGAAGCTTCCCTTCATCATTAGTGAGGCGCCTGGCAAGTTGTCCCACTCGCGTCTCGAGCATCTTCATCATGTTGAGTACTTGATGGTTGGAGCTCCCGACCTCCGTCACTTTTCTATCGATGTTGTCCAACACCTTATCTATGGCCTTGAACTTGGTGACAATGTCCTTGTTGATCTTAGCTTGCTCGTCCATGAATTCCTTCAATTGT
Source organism: Cenchrus americanus (assembly GCA_947561735.1). Classification (NCBI taxonomy): domain Eukaryota; kingdom Viridiplantae; phylum Streptophyta; class Magnoliopsida; order Poales; family Poaceae; genus Cenchrus; species Cenchrus americanus. Next base: position 145,109,024 of record OX387240.1, read on the forward strand.
ATACGAAGCGGAATGGATGATCTTGCATTAAATTGAGGTCTACCTTGCCCGTAGCGGAAGTTCGGCAATTCTCCCTTCCTCATGTAGTCAAGCACTTTGGCTTCCTCCGGACAATCTTTGTGGACATGGCCATAATCTCCGCATTCTTCGCATGTGGATCTTGCTTCGGCAGCCTTCAAGTCTTGAGCCTCTTTCTTTTCTATCTCCATCTTCTCCAACCTCCTCATGAGTGAATCAATCTTGCCTTCAAGTATGTTCTCCTTCTCCACTTGCAAGACTCCTTTGACGTTCCCCGTGGGTTGAACCGGATGTAGGCGTCCGGATGACGCCCATGTGTCATTATCCGCGACCTTCTTGAATAGAGTGAAAGCTTCTGTCGGTGTAAGCTCGATGATAGATCCTCCCGCCGATGCATCGATGATCGTCCTTGACGCCATGGTGAGTCCTTGATAGAAGTTTTGCACGAGGTCTTCCTTCAGGAACTTGTGATGTGGAACCGCCCGAGTGTACTCATTGAAGTGCTCGAATGCCTCTGAGATAGTTTCCGTAGGATACTGAGCAAAGGTGGCAATCTTATTACGCAAGCTTTGAGTTTTACCCGGCGAGTAGTATTCCTTCATGAAAGCTTTCATCAACGTGTTCCAATTTTGCATCGTCTCCGCCGGTTGAGAGTGGAACCATTACAAAGCCTTCCCGAGTAGTGAGAACGGAAAAAGCCTTGCCCTCATTTGATCTTGAGTCACCCCATCCATGTTGAAAGTCTGACATAGTTGAATGAATGCTTGGAGTAGAAGGTTCAGATCCTCTTTACCGGTGAAGGGTGAATGTCAAAACGTACTCCTATTCATGCGGGTAGTCTAGGGCGAGTCCAAGGACAAGTCGAGTTCTTTCGGAAGATCCAGCGTGCACCTCTAGCCACCGCGGCTACAAGAACACCCTATGTGATCTATCTCGAGAATAGATCTAGAATAAGCAAAGCCGATCGAAAAATGAAGACATCGAAGAAACACTTGATCACTAGAAATCGGATTCAACTTGATAATTCAACTAGTACAATGATATATAAACAAGATCACCACCGGGATCCTACCTTGATCTTGCTTCTAGCTCCGGGAACTCCGACGTGGTCTTCCTTGCAAGGTTACCACGTCGGCTAGGGTAACCCTAGTCAACTAGCTCGACCCTATCCTCTCCGGGATGGTGTCCCTCTCTTCTCTACTCCTCGGCGGCCGATGACGAATTGATTCCTCCGTGGCTCTTGACCCCGGGGCTATAAATAGCCCGAATGGAGGCTAGGTCAAAGGAGGGGGAAATGGGCCCTGGACTGGGTTGGGCCGGCCGGCCTGGGCCGACTGGCCTGGGCCCATCCAGGCCCAGTTCCCAGCCTCCTTCGCGTGGCGTCGGTTCCCGAGTCTTCTAGATCCTTCCCCCTTCTGCATGTGGGCCCTTGTCATCAGTTTCTCTCTAAGTTGGACGTAGCTCCTTGTCCCGCAAGATTCGGCACTTTTCTGGGTAGGTCCTCGGAGTTTGTCATCTTCTCAGGTTAGGTCCCTGGGCTTCTTGGAGTCAAGTTTGCTTCATTGCATGACTTGTACGGGGCTTCAAGGTCTTGTCACAAGGTGCTTGATGAACTTATCCCGAAAGTCTTACTTCATTGAATGACTTGTACGGGGCTTCAAGGTCTTGTCATAAGGTGCTTGAGGAACTTATCCCAGAAGTCTTGCTTTCAACGCTAAAACCCTGCATAAACACTAAACTCCAAAACCGACAGGCACAAGTGAACTTGTTATACCACGGGGGTTAGTACCAATGGATAAGGTATAAAACTTATGCCAACACCAAAGGTAAACTCATGGCTAGGTTGACGGATTTTCACCATCAACAATCGCGCCGACCTGCGGTGGATCGTTTGCTGAAACCACCAGGACGCGCGATGGATCTTTGGTCGTTGGGAGAGACGCGGATTCGGGCGTTCTGGAACTTGCCGACGCCCGAAGATGTGCGGGTCCGCGCACCGTGTGAAGCGTCACGCTCCCGGTCAATCTTCTTCCTTAGCCGGCAGCCACGGAGGGTGTGCCGTGCGGCCTTGTGGTAAGTGCACGGTACGTCGAGTGGGTCGCGACGGGCGTGAGGCTCGATCTTCAGGTCGCCAGATGACTCCTGCCGCCCAGATTGGATCTGGATGGACTAGGCCGCCTGACGGGCGTGTGTGTCGCTGGATGGCTGCAGATTGAAAGGGAAGGTCTTGCGGCGTGACGTGTCCTGTGTTGAGCGTTGGGCTCTCTCGCAGATCTGGAGGGTTTCCTCCATCATGTCGATGACTCGCTCCATTCTCTGAACAATGTCATAGGGTTTGGGCGGGTGGGTCTTCGACTTCTGGCTAGAGCTGGGGGCAGTGGCAAGCGCCACCGGAGCATTCATGGAGACCGTCGGGGAGGTCCCCGCCGCCAGCATGGTTGGGGTCGCCGTGAAGCAGCCGAAACAGATCTCCATGGGGTTGGCAAGGATGTCCGCCATGCTCATCGGGAAGATGACACTAGATCGTGCCACCATGCTGCACAGCGAGTTCCCGATCACCCCTACCTAAAGCGCCAACTGTCAGGGGGTGAGACTTGGCAGATCCGCAAGGGGGCTACCCAAGTGGTTGTAGGTTGATTAATGGGGGATCGGGACCTAAGAGCGTAAGTGGTAGTTCACAGATGGAACTCGAAACTCAGCGAGTGTGGCAAAGGACACAAGGGTTTAGACTGGTTCAGGCCTCTATAGAGTAAAATCCTACGTCTAGTGTGGTGGAATTAGGCGTGAATCGGGAAGACCCCTCGAATGGAGCTCTAGGCCGCCTTATATGGCCAGCGGGCTAGGGTTTCCATTCAAGGTCGATGGACCCTCATAGGGGTCAATTACAGATTAGAAAGGTCTCCTTCCGTGATTACAGAAAGGATCCCGCGATCCTCGGACCTATTGGCAGTGCCACACAGCGATCTAGGGAGGAGCTTGCGCCACGAGTCCGACAGGTCTTCCGAAGTCCGGATGAGGTCGTCCAAGGTCTTTCGAGGTTGCCGGGATTGTGGATAAGGTCTCAGGGCCCATTTGCAGGTCGGCGGGGCTTCTGGCAGGTTGGGTCCACTTGACAAGGACCTCTGGGATCCTAATCAGTGGGGACCCATGGGTACCCATGTCTCTCAGTGGGCTTAGCAAAATCCATCCTATCACTCCTAGGTGGAACAACCACACGTCCCCTTGGAGGACTACGCGTACCACGAAGGGGAGACCGCGGCCCGTAGCTCCTCTAGGACCTAAAACTGTGATCTTTCCCCCATACTCGTATTGGCCACGAGTGAAGAAATGTCCAACAAACTCACCACGTCCAAACCGAACACGCCTACCACCTTCTCTATGTGGTGGCTCACCACGAGGCACAAACTCACGCCTCTCTTGAGGGTAAATGGTACGCACCATACCCTCACCTCTCGGAACCAAGCTACGCTTAGGCACACCACGAGAGGGGCGGTACCTGTCCTTGTTGGCCATCTCCCTAGCCAACCTCTCCTCACGCTTCCTTCTGAAGCAAAACTCAGCAAGGTGCCCATCCCTCCCACAATGATCACAATGGAAGGGTTTTGGTTTTGGCTTTGGTTTTGGGCTCTATTTGGACTTTGGCTTCTCCTCACCCAGTTTCTCTCCCTTCTTCCCAAAGAACTCATTCCCCAAGTCACTCTTGAACTTGATGGGTTTCTAGAAGTTATCAGTATGTGGAGAAAACACAGGTGGAACTAGGGTTGTGTCTAGTCGGTTCCTAAGAGGATTTGGCTTAGGAGCATAGGCATTTTTGTGGTGGGGTTTTGGTGGCTTTAGGATATCTCCAATCTTCCCCTCATTCTCACCACTTCCCTCACCAGCCTTGTCTGCCCCAAGCTCCTGTCCATCATAGCGCTTGTATGCCTCAACCATCATTCTGAGCTGAGGCTCATGACCAGACAACCAACCCATCATCTTCCTCAACTCATCATTCTCATCCTGCAAACGATTCACATAGTGTGCAAGCTCCATATTATTCACAACATTTACTTCACAAGTAGAGCATGATGTAGGAATAGGAGCTTTCAGCTGAGCTTCTAGAGGTTTAGCATAAACAAGCAAAATATCTAGCTTCTCATGCAAAATAGGACAAGAAGTGCAAGCACCAAGCAAGAAGGGCCTAGATTTCGTCTCATCTAGCTCAATCCTATGAACATCTAGTTCCTCAACCTTGGAGGCATACTTTTCCTTAAGCACAGTCAAGTCATCAAGGAAAACAGAACAATCAGTGCATTCAGGTTCATTAGTCACAATAGGTGCAGACTTAAGAGAATCTATTTGAGCCCTAGTATCAACAAGTAGAGAGTCTAGCTCAACCATCTTCTCCTTAGCCCCTCTGAGCAATGACCTATACTCCCTCTTCTCCTTATTGGTCTTTCTAAGCACATCATCACGGTTGTCAAGCAAGTCATTCAACCTAGCATTCCCCGCTACAAAGAAGGAGGGATCATTGTTTACCTCTTCCTCAGAGTCTGAGTCATCCTTGTTGCTCTTCTTTCTTGCGGAGCTATGTGCCATGCCGCAAAAGCCTTGGGCGGCGAAGCATAGGCCATTGATGTTCTTGCTTGACCTCTTGCCCTTGTGCCGACTCTGATCTTCATCACTTGAGCTCAATGAAGAGTAGCAGGATCTTGAGTCGATGTCGCTTGCTCCGGCAACCATCGCCTGCTCCTTCTTCTTGTGACCACCACTCTTCCTTGGCCTCCGCTCGGACAGGTCTTGCCCTTGTAGTCATCCCTCGAGCGGTGCTTGTGGTCGGTCCTCGGACGGTGCTTGTGCTCGAGCTTGACCTCCATGGCCTCTGGGCACTCGGCGATGAAATGCCCGTGCTTCCCACACCGGTAGCACATGCCCGAGCTCCTCCGAGCATTCTTCCTGTTCGTGTACATGCGCTCGAACCGCCTGCTCAGCAATGCGAGATCCTCCTCGCCCAGCACGTCAAACTCCTCATCTGGCATGGACACAAAAAAAGGCAAAGAAAAATGTCTTGAAGACATGTTAGCGTTAGTCCTTGATCCAGACACGAGAGCCAGACTATGAGGGTCAGTCGGGTTCTTGATCTTTGCACGCACCCCACGGTCCACCTCGGACGACTTGAGCTTGGAAAACAGCTCTTCCACCGTGAGGGTCTCATACTTCTTCGACTCAAGAATGGCTTCGACCTTCTCACTCCACACGGTACGATCCAAAGAGTGCAAGAGCTTGATAGCCCTGTCATGATCATTGTACGGGAGCACAACCACATTAGCCCTCATGTAGTTCACAATCACCATGAACCGCTAGAACATGGAATCTATGGACTCACTGGGAGATGAGTGAAGTTCTCATACTCTCTCCGGTAGGTCGCAAAGAGCCGAGCATGAACCTGAGTGTTCCCAGCATGTGCATTCTTCAGCTGCTCCAAAATCCTGTAAGCCAAGTCCTCTTTCTGAACCCGATCGAATTCGGATTGACACAGAGCACGGTACAGGAAATTGACCACCTTGTTATTGGCGTAGAACATGTCCCTCGATCCTGGAGCAAGGAAGTTACAGGATGAACATAAGCAGTGTTCATGGTGACATCCCACAGAATCTGACCCTTGCCGCGGAGGAAAGCAGCCATCCGCCTCCGCCACATATTATTATTCTTACCATCAAAGTGTGGAGGACCCGAACCTCGTTCCTGGTACACCATCTTTGGATCTTAGACTGGTTAGAATCACGAAAATCTGTAACCGGCTCTTATACCAATTGAAGGACCGATTAGGCGACTAGAGAGGGGGGAGTGAATGGGAGTCGATAAAAAATCTCCCCAAAGGATGAACTCGGCCTATGCCCCAAATTCACAATCAAGGATTCCCACACAAGTTTTCCAAGGTCGCATAGTCACAACGGACCTACCAACCCTAGGAACAAACCCCAACTCAAAGCTACATGGAAGCGCAACTTAAGAAGCAAAGGACTTAGGCAATCTGCACAACCTGGGGTGGACTGTCTGCGTGGAGGGGGCAGAATGTACGCGGGGGCTAGGGGGACCGTCCGCAAGCACAGGGCGGACCATCCGAAAATGCCACCCGAACTTCCAGTACTGCACCTCGAAAAACGGATCGTTTGTGCCCTACATGCGGACCGTCCGTGCGGAGAAGACTGTCCACACTCACCTCGCGGACCGTCCGACAAACATCGAGCAAACAAAAGCACCGAACAAAACGGATCGAAACGAAGCGACGTAAGAACTCGCGAAGAACACGAAGAACACTCGGTCAACTGGCTCCTCACGGACCGTCCATGGCCACCTGGCGGATTGTCCGCCATGAGCGGACAGAGCAGCCCAAACACGAAAACGCAAGCACGAGAACAACTATCCGTCCATGGATCTCCCAAACGGCTTGAGCTCTTAAGGCATGATTTGGGGGATATGTGAAGTGTCGCTAGGAGATGCTATACCCCAAAACTGGCAACCTCAAACGAACTAAATCACGGGAATCAAATCACAACCAAGCAATACCAAAAATCTAGGGTTCCAACCGAAATCCTATAATCAGAGGCCAAATCCAGAGATTAAGGGGTCATAATCAAGCATAAAGATGCACAAGACATCTATCCATGATCCCCCACCAACAAATTCGAACCCAAACACCTCAGAATCAAAGGAAGAAGGTGCACACGAAAATCCAACGAAAATAGCTGGAAAAGACACGAAAATCACACGATCTACAAGTAGGAAATAAATGCAACCATGAATGCTCAGAGGACAGATTCTCTACAAATCGGTGAAGAAAATCTAAGCCTATGGAGCAAGGAAATGAGAAGCAGTTCGGAAGGATGGTTTGCCCAGAAACCCTAGAGCTAATATATATGAGTCCCTCTAGGCTGGGCAAATGACCAAGCTACCACTAGCACTTAAGTTGTGATACAAACCCCTCAGGGGCATATAGGTCAAGTAGCACCCCTCTTCATCGCACAGGCACGCCCTTGTCACAGTCCGCGTCCTCCTGATGCAAGCCCTACGATCCCACCACATGTCCTCCGGCATCAAAGCTTGGCTCGAGGGACCCGGTGGCCAGCGGGGTCAAGTGCGGGCCACATGGTGTCAAGAAAAGCAAGACGAAATCCCTCGAGCCAAGCCTACTTGTCTCTCCACTCCTGAGAGGCTCCGCAAGGCATAGACCTTTCGCGCCCGCTCTTCACCAGCACCAATGCAAATCAAGCCGCAACATGCACCTACAATACTCGGCCAAGAGTCAGCCACACCACATTGTCAATCACTCATCACAGCCAGGAGCGACCATCCACCGGTCCACGGATGCTCCGGTCCTCAAGATCCCCGTGTCAAGATCATGAGAGTTTGGTTAGTTTTGTTATACATAAGGGTTTCAGAGGCTCAAAGTGTAATGTTTATATGGTATGCAACCTTCTCTTTTTTCATATTATGTTTTCTTGTAGGTAGTGTTCAAGAAAAATCCCAGAGCAACAATTAATGAGGGATATATATTTATAACTCACATTTTTATAGTAATAAACCCTAATGCAAAATGATTCTGAATGGAAGACAAAGAATTTTTGTTGTTCATCTTTTTTTCATGTGCTTTTGAGAAAAGATTTCTCTTTTTTTCATGTGCTTTTGAGAAAAGATTTCTTTCTTCCTCGGCGAACATCACATGGCAACTGTTTTGGTCCTTCATTTATTTGCGGGTGTTAGCATGTGTGCATAAGTGCATTCGTCTGTCTATAAGGTTTCTTTTTGGATGTGTCATGAGGGTTTCAAGTTAATTTTACCACATTGAAATTTAGCATTATTCATGAAATCGATTAAACTTCAGTTATTACAAAATATCATGGGCAACAAAGAAATTGCAATACATGAACCATAATATAGTGCTCCTTCTATCAACTTGAAACTCTTGTGTTCTACTCATAAAATAAAACATATTGCATTCTATTTAAAATATAGACATTGCGGTTGGTCTCCACAAAAGAAACTACAAGTACTAACATGCTCCCAAAATTCAAATGGATCTCAGAAATTTTGAAATAAAGAATGAGATGAAAAAGAGCTAAACCAAGTTCAAAAATTTAAACCACCTTGCATCTTGCTCATGAACTCTCATCTCATCTTGTCTCTCAAGCCTATTTATTCTACTCCTCTCCCTCTCATAGCATTCATATATGTGGTAGACTTTATATGGAGATTTTTGGGAAAGTTTAGTCTTACCAAGATATTGTAAATGAGATGTTGTCAAAATAAGACAAGCTTCTCATGGTCTTACCGAGACTCATCAAAACGGTCATTGGAAAATAATGTTATATCAAGGAGGGTAGAGAAAAATACACACACTTGATATAAGTGGACATGTGCAAATGGCAAAGAGTGATCCCGAGGCACAAAGGAAGTCCTCGTTATCGGATTTCACATGGTTGGAAAGATGAGTTTGGATCTTTTAATCTTGAAACCTTGAAATTCCTAATGCACTTAGAGAACCGGGGAGTTCACTTTATTTTATTTATATCATACATACTCATATATATATTTTTCTTTTTTCACATATTTTGTATACTCTTTTTTTCTTTTTCTTTATACTCATATATATATTATTTATTTCTCCCCTTGAACTCCAAATTGCATTGTACCTACCTCCTCCCCCATGCTTAGACGTTTGCTCGTCCTTGGGCAAAGAGGTGATAGAGATAAAGTAGGTACTAGAAATATTTTTCCTTTTGAGAGATAGTTGAAATCTTCAATCTTGGCACCATATTGCGATCTTCTTTGAATTGATGATCCATACTCAATGATAGGTTGTGGTCAAGGAGGTAAAAACAAAAGATCATTTTTGGTTTAAGGGTGGATATCCGGTGACGTTTGTGAAATCTCCGATGTGGGGATACACAATGCATGCATAAAAGGGCTAGCAATAAGATAGATACGTAAAAATGGAATGACTAGCTTCTTAGTCTCGGGCCAGGGAAATCATGTCCTGAAATAACTCACCCAAAAATAAACCTTGTGTACTAAGTTTTTGCACTCAAATATTTATATGGCTCTGGATAGGTAAAGCAACACGCAAGTTGTATTTATTACAAGGTTAGCATTACTTTTGAGAACAAAAATAAATCATCTTTAATCCATCTAAAACTTGAGAGCACATAAAACACTATAGGTCTTTATTTTTATCATAACCTCCGCTAAATAGTAAGCTAGAATTTAGATAATTTCAGATTTGCATTTTAAGAGAGCATTAGCTTAATCATGCATAAAACAAGTACTAAGATAAACAAAGCAGCAATTTTCATCATATATCATCATGGAATAAACTTTTTAACTTTACCAAGGGTAAAAATGAGGTGGTGACTTTATTCATGATGAAAATAAACACTAACACACATGCTGAAATTTAAAATAAAAACTGAAAATACTACGCATACATAGCGCATACCAGCTGAAAATTAAAGAAAAAGGGAAAAAGGAAAGATAACTAAAGCTCCTCCTTTCTCTAATCTTCTGCTGGTGGTTGATACTGATAGTCTTGATTGTTGTACCCTTGCTTATAGTAGGATTGAACCGCTCCTCCTTTGAATTCTCCCGGCAGTGCTAGGTGAAGGCGTCCAAGCTCATAAGCGATGTTTGCATTTCCTTTACCCATTTGGGTTGCATTGGTTTGGATGGCTGCGATACTTTGCATGTTTCTTGCAGCGTATCCTCCAATGATGGCCACACTTTGTTGTGGTTTTTGAAGATGTGCATAAGGCTCCGCAAAGGCTACGTTGGGTACCGCAAAATTTGGTGGGGTCATGGCTGAAGGAGCGATTAGGCGACCAGTGAGGGGGGAGTGAATGGGAGCCGATAAAAATTCTTCCCGAGGCAGATTGAAACTCCGACAAGACGAACTAGCTCGGTCGGACCCCCGAAATCACATGCTCCGCACTTCTACCTTCCGTTTGCCAAAACCACGTAGCCACTGGAGTGCTACTGGTCCTAGGAAAAAACTCTACCATCAACCACAACACACACGCACCGACGACAGCGGAAACAACTCGAAACAGGCTAACCAGAGGAGGGCGGTTAGACCGTGTATAGGGGGCGGTTAGACCGCCTCCACCTGGTAACCAAGAAATCTTCCGAAACACCTCTTCCGAGCGCCAAAACGCACCACGGTTTCACCAACAAAGATCTCTGGTCAAGGCCATGCTAGCTACCAGAAAATCTTAGCGAAAACCAAAACTCCTTCCAGGGGCCTAGGGGCGGTTAGACCGGCTACCAGGGGCGGTCTAACCTCCTGTACCCAGCAACGAACTCCAACCAAGAACACCTAGCAAACAGCACAAGAACGACCCCAAATTTCACCTAGACACTCCTCTGATCAAGGCGAACAAACTCACAGAGGAAAATCCGGCGAAACAAAACTTCGACCTGGAAACACCCAGGGCGGTTAGGCCACCCCCTGTAGGCGGTTAGACCGCCTCTCCTAGAAAAACAGCCCGCGGGTCGACCTCCAACTTCCTCGCGCCCGATCTCCTGAATCACTCCACGGATTGCAGCGAAACTTCGGGATTAGCTGGGTTACCTCCTGGGCAACCTCTACCTCAAAGGAATCGACCCGAAACGTTCACAATCAAGAGGAATCGAAGAAATCGCCTCTCTAGGTCAAGAACTCGCCCAACTCGAAAAACCACCAAATCGAGACCGATTCAAAGGGGATTTGGGGGCAAAGTCACAAGCCAAAGAGGCACAAGAACCTCATACGTGACACCCACCAAAAACCCCAAGAAATTGTTCTCAAAACACCGCCAACAAAGAGCTCCGAAAATCACCACAAAAGAGACGGGAAAACCACCATGAGGAACAATGCCGAACCATCTATACATACCATGAAAGGTTCGTACAAGGTCTAGCTTGCCACCCGAACATCCATCCCTCTCTCTAGATCTCACATGAAACTCTCAAGCTAGTCCTAGGAAAAACTAGGGAAAATGGAGAACGAAAATGGAAAAACAAATGAGCTAGGGTTCCAAGAGTTGGCTGCCATCCCCCCATTCAATGAATATATATGGAGGCACCCAAAAGACTAAACTACCCTCACCTAATAACTAGGGATACAAGCCCCTCGAGGGCGGATTTGGAAGTCTTCGGAATTTCTTCATCGGACGGATGCCCAGCGACCGCAACCTGCTTAGCCTCGACGCAAGCTTTGCGATCCTGACGCGTGTCCTCCGCTTCGAAGCATCTGGACGCCGGCGGCCAGGGCGGTCAGACCGCCCCCCTGGGCGATTAGACCGGCCAAGGAGATCTGACCGGCCCCAGGCGATCTGACCACCCCTCCTGGGCGGTTGAACCAGCCTGGGTGGCCGCACCTCCTCGTCGAGTCTTCGGCCTCGGTTTTGTGGCTCAACCGAGTAACCCAGTGGTTTTCTGGTGAACCACTGCAAACCCCGCGAACTCGGTGTAGCCTCCGCCAATCTCCACTCATGACTTGGCTCCCACGTAGTCCAGGCTCGACCTTGGTTTTGAGGCTCTACCAAGAAACTGTCCACGACTTCATCTTGCTGTTCATGCCACCATGCGGCTCACGCTTGACCCCACGGGCCACCGGGTCCCTCGAATGAAGCCTACTTGTCTTCTCCACACCTGGAGGCCTCACCGGCAACGACCTTTCGTGCTTGTTCTTCACCTGCACCAACACGAGTCAAGCCGCAACCTGCACCTGCAATACTTAGCCAAGAATCAGTTCACACAACGTTGTCAATCACTCATCACACAAGGAAGCGACCATCCACCGGTCCTCGAACCAGACATGGTCCTCAATCTCCCCCTTGATGAGTGCATTGACAACACACTTGATTTGTAACCAAAGAGAAAAAGGAAAAAGAAAAGAAACAAATAAAAAGAAACCTCAACAAGCGATCGAAAGCCAAAGAAAGGCAAAGAGCAAGATCACTTGAAGAAGACAAGTCTTGGACCCCTTAGGCAAGGGCAACGTCTCGACACATCCGAGACAAAGCAAAACTCAAGCAAAGAGCGCAAACCACCAAAGCGAAGCTCGAACACCACAAAGAGCCCCCCTGCACATATGCAAGCTCCCCCTGAGCCAAAGCACACTCCCCCTGAACAAATGCAGCAATGCAACATGGGAATGCAACAAAGAGCAAAAACTTGCTCACTCTGCCCAGGGCGGTTAGACCGCCTGTACAGGGTGGTTAGACCGTCTGCACCTGATCTGACCGCCATGGGGGCGGTTAGACCGCCCCATGTGACCGGCCCTTCACCAAACTGCTCAAATTTTGCCCGAACCAATTGGAACACCTTCCAAACACTCCCAGGTGCCCAAATCATGCACAAACTTCTCCCCCTTGTTGACAATGCATGAATCAAGGCAAAATGCGAAAACTTTCAACAAATAGCTTCTCAAATATACAAAATTCATCACAAGGAGCTACACAAGTCCAAATGAGCAAGTTAGATACTCTACAGGTTCGTAATGACCTTAGCTACGTGATCACCAAGTTTCACAACCATTGGACAAGGCTAAAAAGGATTTGAGTAATTTTGCGAAAAGTTACTCTCTCACAAGCAAAAACCTAATCATGAGCAAAACATGTCAAAATGGCAAAGCCAAACAAACTTCATGCTAGGACAGCCATTCTAATCATAAGACCATCACAAACACCCACAAGCACCTCATGTCATGTCAAAGCCACTGAGCCATGTGCCTACTTCTATGTATGAGACTTCTCATTGGTAGGCATCATGCAATGGTTTAGCACCCAAAGCAAATTAATTTCAGCACATATGACATGGGAACACATTTTCCAAGCATTTTTCATTTCATTTTCAGATTTATAAATGGTACATGAAATGTCTTTGCGACAAAAAGGAACTTATGCCCCTCCATAAGATAAAGCAAGAGGGCTAAACATTCATGATGGCAAATGAGCCTTTGGCTCCATATGATCAATAAACTAGCTATCCAACCACAAATTAAGCATAGTAAAGCCACTAAAACATGTCAAGATCATATAAGGGCGTTTACACATGAGAGAGCATATATGTGACATTTTTCAAAAATATAGCCATCAACCATGGATCATTCAACAAGATCATCAAGAGCTAAGCCAAACTAACCATAGCATACCAAACAAACTCACAAAAACATATATAGCATCCCATGGTGAACAATGTATATAGGAGAAGCTTTTCCTATCCAATGCATATGATACAAAATGCATGCAATCTAAGATATAAGGATGCCTATACATCATGTTACATATGCCATGCCAAATGCAAGAAATGCACAAAGGAAACTATACATATGCTACAAAGGAGCTCCCACACACCCAACTCAAGAAATCAAACACACACCAAGCTCCCCCCGCAAACGAGTAAAAGTTGCTTGATCAAGGGGTTTGGTGAAAATTTCGGCTAGTTGGTCATGTGTGGGTACATGGATTAAAGCTATCTTCCCTTTCTCTACGTTGTCTCTCAGAAAATGATACCTCACATCTATGTGCTTGGTTTTGGAATGGAGCACTAGGTTCTTTGCAACGCTTATGGCACTAGTGCTATCACATTGAAGTGGGACATGGGTATACTCCTCACCAAAGTCACTCATGGTGTATGAAATCCAAAGGAGCTGAGAGCAACAACTAGCAGCGGCAACGTACTCGGCCTCGGTAGTGGATTGAGCAACACTCGACTGTTTGCGGGAAGACCAAGACACCAAAGAAGAACCCAAAAACTGACAAGTCCCATAAGTGGACTTCCTATCCAACCGGCACCCGGCAAAATCCGCGTCTGAAAAACCATGAAGCGCCAAAGAAGAGGACACGGAGTACCAAAGGCCGAAGTCGGGAGTGTGACGCAAGTACCTGAAAATTCGCTTCACCGCTTGCTGATGCGAAGTCCTCGGTGACGCTTGAAAACGAGCGTACAGACACACCGAGAACTGTATGTCCGGCCTCGTCGCCGTCAAGTAGAGAGTGACCCGATCATGCTCCGGTACTCCTTCTGGTCCACGTGTTCACCTTCCTCGTCCGCATCAAGAGCTGTAGTCGTACTCATCGGCGTCGTCATAGCCTTGGAGTCCTCCATCTTGAACTTCCGCACAATGTCCTTGGTGTACTTAGCTCCGGTGCACAAATGTTCCTTCCTTTGATTGTTCGATTTGTAGCCCGAGGAAGAACCGCAACTCGCCCATCATGCTCATCTCAAATTCCCTGCTCATATCATCTCGCAAACCTTGCAACAAGAGAGTTAGACGAGCCACCAAAGACAATATCATCCACGTACACCCGCACAATCGGGATATCTCCCGCCCTGCCTCAGCAAAAACAAGGTCTGATCGACCTTCCCCATCTCAAAACCTCTCTCAAACAAGAACCCCCTCAACCTACTATACCAAGCTCTAGGCGCCTGCTTCAACCCATACAGCGCCTTCCTCAACTTGTACACCCGGTGGGGGTACTTCTCACTCTCAAACCCCAGAGGTTGCCTCACATACACTTCCTCCTCCAACACACCATTCAGAAAAGCACTCTTCACATCCATTTGGTGCAACTTGAACCGTTTAGCCACGGAAAAGGCTAGAAGGATCCTTATTGCCTCCAAACGGGCTACGGGAGCAAAAGTCTCCTCGTAGTCGATCCCCTCCTTCTGACTGAACCCCTGAGCAACAAGCCTCAACTTTTTCCTCACAACCTCACCTTTCTCTCCCTCTTTGTTTGTCCACACCCACTTTGTACCAATCGGCTTACACCCTGGGGGAGGGTCAACCAACTCCCAAACCTGATTCCTCTCAAAGTTCTCCAACTCCTCATGCATCGAATTAACCCAATTGTGATCAGATAGTGCGTGTCCAATGTCTTTGGGATCAAAAGTAGCAACAAACACAGAATGAGAGAAATGGGAATTTTTTCGGAACCTCAACCGTGTATTGCGTTCATTCATGTCGCCGATGATCCTCGAAGCTGGGTGATCCACCAGTACTCGCCGGGGAGGTTCTCGCCTCGATGCTACCTCCCCCTCAACATTAGCTTCTCCTCATTCTTGATTTGTCGTCGTAGGTGTAGTAGAGGGTCCATCCATCATCGTAGTCGAAGTAGTGGGTACATGTTCAGCCGGGGGCACCGCACCGCCATCCTCATCGTCTCCATGTTCATGCTCATCCTCCTGAAAGATCTCCTCGCCAAGCTCATCATCACCTGCACACTCAAAGACAAGCTGACTACGTGGCTCTGTCTCGTCGAAGGTTACCTCGCAAGTCTCCACGATTTGGTTAGTTTCAAAATTGAGCACACGATATGCTCTAGAATGAGATGCATAACCAAAGAAAATGCCATCGACGGACCTAGCCTCAAACTTATCCAACTTCCTGCCTTTCTTCAGAATGAAACACTTTCAACCAAAGACATGGAAGTGACTCACCTTGGGTGTGCGACCATGCATCAACTCATAGCATGTCTTCTTCTTGTGCACTCTGAGGTATATCCTGTTTGACACATAGCACGCGGTATTCACCGCCTCAGCCCAATACCTCCTCGGAGTCCTATGCTCATCAAGCATCGTCCGAGCCATCTCGCACAAGGTCCTGTTCTTCCTTTCCACAACACCATTCGGGGGAGGCGTATACGGACTTGAAAACTGGTGCTTAAGACCCAAGTCATGGCAAAAGGTTTCAAAACGAGAGTATCTGAATTCCGAGCCATTATCACTGCAGATAGCTCGTATAGCATCTCTGTGCCTCTCGTTCCTCAACCTCAAGACTAGATCTCGAACAAAACCAAACGTCTCCCCCTTATCCTCAAGAAAGAACACCCACGCATACCGAGAATAGTCGTCCACCACAACAAGGACACACCACTTCCCACCCGCAGATCGCACACGAGCTGGGCCAACAAGGTCCATATGGAGCAGCTCGCATGGACGCTCAGTCATCACATCGGTGAGAGGCGGGTGAGAAGAGGCTACCATCTTGGCATGCCTACACGGCGCACAAACAAACTCTTTCTCAAGCCTCAACCGTGGCAATCCTCGGACCAAATTGAGTTTACTCAAGCGAGACAAAAGGTCAAAGCTCAAGTGACCCAACTTCCTATGCCACTTCCACAACTCACTCGAAGAACCAGCCAAGAAACAACGCTCCACACCCAAAGACTGAGAAAAATCAGCCTGAAACAACAGACCCTCGGGAACGACCATACAAACAAGGTCCCCTCGAGAGTCCAAAATTCGAGAACCACCTGGCCAAAACAACACCTCAAAGCCCTCATCCAACAACTGGGACACAGAAAGCAAATTGTACCCCAGCGACTGAACAAGAGCAACACGCCTCAGAGTGATCTTGTCACTCACCTTTATCTCACCTTCTGAAAGCACACGCCCACGCCCATTGTCCCCAAAAGTGATGTACCTCTTCGTCACCACCGGGACGAGACTTGAGAACCACCCCCTGTCTCTGGTCATATGCCTCGAGCAATCGGAGTCAATCAACCAAATGTTCTTCAAGTCTCCCACCTGAAATTCAAAAATGAGCACGTGAGCGAACAAACGACTCAGCACTGGGGTTAGTACCAAAAGAGTAAAACCAGTGCCGAAAGTGGGGTTAGCACACATCAATCCATCTTTCCTACCATAACTACCACCACGAACACCACCTCGATAACCACTTCGAGGAAACCACCCCTCACTGCCTGGAGGAGGACCAAAACCACGAAAGACAACCCGTGGACCGTCCCTCCTCTCCTTCTCAAAGCTACGACTCCTCCCATACCCGTAGTGAACTCGAGGGGGAGAATGCCTAGCAAATTGACCACTTGCTGTCTCTCCAGACCAACCACCAGCAACTCCACCTCCAGACCTGAAACCTCTCGACTCACCACCTCGAAACCACTCCGCCCAGAATTCTGGGGGGCGGTTGAACCGCCTAGCCAGGCCGGTCTAACCGCCCCCCTCTGGGCAGGGCCGGTCTGACCGCCTAGCCAGGCCGGTCTGACCGCCCCCTCCAGAACTGCTCCTCGGCTGCGGGAACTCGCATCTCCCCATGCCGGAACACTTCTCACCACAGCTTTACCCCTGGGCAGTGGCATACGAGGCTTAGGTACACCATGGGAAGGGTTGTACCTATCCTTGTTCGCCCACTCCTTTGCCATCCTCTCTTCCCTCTTCCTCTTGAAGCAAAACTCATCCTTGTGACCCTTTTTCCCACAATGGCCACAACGGAACCTCACAAGCTTTGGTTTAGGCTTGGATTGGGGCTGCTCGCTTGGTTTCTCTCCACTCAACTCCTCCACCAATTTCTCCTCACTAGCCTTCTCACTCACTTTCCCAAAGAACACTTTCCCGGAAGTGCTCACAAACTTGATAGGCTTTTGGAGATCATTTGTGGGTGTAGGAAATATGGGTGGAGCTGGGGTTGTGTCTAGTCGGTTCCTAAGATGGTTGGGTTTTGGAGGGAAATCATTTTTGTGGTGGGTTTTTGGTGGCTCTGGGATATTCTCTCCACTTCCCTCACCAACCTTGTTTGCCCGAAGTCCCTCACCATCCTGCCTCTTAAATGCCTCGATCATCATCCTCAACTGAGGCTCATGACTAGCCAACCAACCCATCAACTTTCTCAAGTCATCATTCTCATCCTGCAAACGATCAACATAATGTGCAAGTTCCAAATTTTTCAAAGCATGCATTTCACAGGTAGAGCATGATGTAGGCATGGGTTCCTTCAATTTAGCCTCAAGAGAACTAGTGTAGGCATGCATCTCATCGATCTTAGCATGCAAAACAGGGCAAGAAGTGCAAGCACCTAGCAAAGCAGATCTAGACTTAAGCTCAGCCACTTCAACCCTAAGCACATCTAGTTCCTCACACTTGGAGGCATGCTTCTCCTTAAACAAAGCAAGATCAGCAAGAAATATGGAGCAATCAACACAATCAACATCATCTGAAACAACAGGGCTAGCCTTAAGGGAATCGATCTCAAGCTTGCTATCAAGCACCTGTGTCTCTAGCTCAGCCACTCTAGTCCTAGCATCCTCGAGTGAAGCCCTAAGCTCTTTTCTCATTTTCTTTGCCTCTCTAAGCATATCATCACGATTATCAAGCAAAGTACCGAGCCGTTCATTCTCCTGGCACAAGAATGGAAGCTCATCACGCACCTCGTCATCGGACTCAGAGTCCGAGTCGCTCTGTGTGCTCTTCTTGCTGCCGGAGCTCAGCGCCATGGTGCAAAAGCCGTCTCTCGCGAAGCAGCTCAGCCCGCTCAGGTTCTTGGACGACTTCTTATTCTTGCGACGATCACCTTCATCCGCACAGCTGCTCGAGCTCGAGGTGGAGTACGCGGAACTAGAGTCGACGTCGCTCGCTCCAACCATCGCTCGGGCCTTGCCTCGGCTCTCCTTCTTCCTCGATCGTCGCTCGTCCTTGTACTTGTTCTTGTGCTTGCTCTTGTGGTCGCGCCTCGACCGGTACTTGCCATCGTTCCTCGGCTTGTGCTTGTAGCCGTCCTTGTTCTCGACCTTCTCCGGGAAGTAGGCGACGAAGTGTCCCAGCTTGCCGCACTGGAAGCACGTCCTTGTGTTCCTCCTCATGTTCACTCGGTTCTCGTGCAGCCTCTCGAACCTCCTCGTCAACAGCGCCAGCTCATTCTCTCCAAGGACATCGAACTCCTCATCTGGCATAGACATCAAAGAGGAAAAAGAGAACATCCTGGTGGATGGGTTAGTGTTAGCCTTTCCTTTTGAACCACCAACGAGGGCAAGACTATGGGAATCAGTCGGACCCTTGAGCTTGGCTGTCATGCCCCTATCCACCTCAGCCGACTTGAGCTTCGAGAACAGCTCGTTCACCGTCAGAGTGTCATACTTCTCCGACTCCACAATGGCCTCGAACTTTCCGCCCCATATTGTACGATCCAAAGAGTGTAAGAGCTTGACCGCTCTATCATGATCATCGTACGGGAGCACGTCCACATTGGCCCTCATGTTGTTCACAACCACCGTGAACCTACGAAACAAGGCATCGATGGACTCACCGGGGAGATGAGTGAAGTTCTCGTACTCTCTCCGTAGGTCGCATACATCCGTGCCTCGAACTCGGGCATTCCCAACATGAGCCTCCTTCAACACCGACCAAATTCTACAAGCCAAGTGCTCGGTGTGCACCCAATCGAACTCAGGCTGACACAGAGCACGAAACAAGTAGTCGACCGCCTTATTGTTGGCGTCGAATCTGTCCCTCGATCTTGGAGCGAGGAAGTCCATCGGCTCGACATAGCCTGTGTCCACCGTGACATCCCAAAGGATCTGACCCTTTCCGCGGAGGAACGCACCCATCCGCTTAATCCACATCTAGTAGTTCTTGCCATCGAAGTGTGGAGGACCCGAACCCCGTTCCTGGTACGCCATTTTGGATCTTAGACTGGTTAGAGTCAACAAAGACCCGAACCGGCTCTGATACCACTTGAAGGACCGATTAGGCGACCAGAGAGGGGGGGAGTGAATGGGAGCCGATAAAAATTCTTCTCGAGGGAGATTGAAACTCTGACAAGATGAACTAGCTCGGTCGGACCCCCGAAATCACATGCTCCGCACTTCTACCTTCCGTTTGCCAAAACCACGTAGCCACTAGAGTGCTACTGGTCCTAGGAACAAACTCTACCAGCAACCACAACACACACGCACCGACGACAGCGCAAACAACTCGAAAGCCGGCTAACCAGAGGAGGGCGGTTAGACTGGGTATAGGGGGCGGTTAGACCGCCTCCACCTGGTAACCAAGAAATCCTCCGAAGCACCTCTTCCGAGCACCAAAACGCACCACGGTTTCACCAACAAAGATCTCTGGTCAAGGCCATGCTAGCTACCAGAAAATCTTGGCGAAAACCAAAACTCCATCCAGGGGCCTAGGGGCTGTTAGACCGGCTAACAGGGGCGGTCTAACCTCTTGTACCTAGCAACGAACTCCAACCAAGAACACCTAGCAAACAGCACGAGAACAACCCCAAATTTCACCCAGACACTCCTCTGATCAAGGCGAACAAAACTTTGACTTGGAAACACCCAGGGCGGTTAGGCCACCCACTGCAGGCGGTTAGACCGCCTCTCCCAGAAAACAGCCCGCGGGTCGACCCCCAACTTCCTCGCGCCTGATCTCCCGAATCACTCCACGGATTGCAGTGAAACTTCGGGATTAGCTGGGTTACCTCCTGGGCAACCTCTACCTCAAAGGAATCGACCCGAAACGCTCACAATCAAGAGGAATCGAAGAACTTGCCCAACTCGAAAAACCACCAAATCAAGTCCGATTCAAAGGGGATTTGGGGGCAAAATCACCAGCCAAAGAGGCACAAGAACATCATACGTGACACCCACCAAAAACCCCAAGAAATCGTTCTCAAACACCACCAACAAAGAGCTCCGAAAATCACCACAAAAGAGACGAGAAAACCACCATGAGGAACAACGCTGAACCATCTATACATACCATGAAAGGTTCGTACAAGGTCGGGCTTGCCACCCAAACATCCATCCCTCTCTCTAGATCTCACATGAAGCAATCAAGCTAGTTCTAGGAAAAACTAGGGAAAATGGAGAACGAAAATGGAAAAACAAATGAGGTAGGGTTCCAAGAGTTGGCTGCCATCCCCCCATTCAATGAGTATATATGGAGGCACCCAAAAGACTAAACTACCCTCACCTAATAACTAGGGATACAAGCCCCTCGAGGGCAGATTTGGAAGTTTTCGGAATTTCTTCATCGGACGGATGCTCGGCGACCGCAACCTACTTAGCCTCAACGCAAGCCTTGCGATCCCGACGCGTGTCCTCCGCTTCGAAGCATCTGGACGCCGGCAGCCAGGGCGGTCAGACCGCCCCCCTGGGTGGTTAGACCGGCCAGGGAGATCTGACCGGCCCCCGGCGGTCTGATCGCCCCTCCTGGGCGGTTGAACCGGCCTGGGTGGCCGCACCTCCTCGTCGAGTCTTCAGCCTCGGTTTTGTGGCTCAACCGAGTAACCCAGTGGTTTTCTGGTGAACCACTGCAAACCCCGCGAACTCGGTGTAGCCTCCGCCAATCTCCACTCATGACTTGGCTCCCACGTAGTCCCGGCTCGACCTTGGTTTTGAGGCTCTACCAAGAAACCGTCCACGACTTCATCTTGCTGTTCATGCCACCATGCGGCCCGCGCTTGACCCCACTGGCCACCGGGTCCCTCGAACGAAGCCTACTTGTCTTCTCCACACGTGGAGGCCTCACCGGCAATGACCTTTCGTGCTTGTTCTTCACCTGCACCAACACGAGTCAAGCACTGCACCTGCAATACTTAGCCAAGAATCAGTCCACACAACTTGTAAATCACTCATCACACAAGAAAGCGACCATCCACCGGTCCTCGAACCACACATGGTCCTCAATGGCTGCACCACTCCCCCATGTTTGCATTGGTGCACCACCGTAGTAACTTGGCGGCGCTGGAATTCCTCCAAATGGTGGCACATAATTTTGTTGTGCACCTCCTTCTTGTGCTGCGCAAGAACCTTCTTCTATAATCCTTCCTCTTTTATTTTTCTTTGCCGGCTCAAGAAGTCCTTTCTCTAACCAATCTTCTTTCTCTTGAATAAAAAGTCTTAATCTTGCATTTGGAAGGGGAAAATTTACTTTGGCCACCTTGAAGACTCCTCTCTCATCTCCACTTATGTATTTGCCTTGCTTCATATACTCAAATCCAAGGGAAGTACCAGGTAGGAGATGCTCCGGGTTCCTTGTAATACCCGGTCTCAAAGAGATAGCCAACATAGAAAGGTAACACCCTGAACCAATATTTCCCGAACCCGATGTTGCTTCACAACACCACTGGTTGATCATAAGGTGAGTGGGGTTGATTGGCTGCCTGGCAATCAAAGCCGAGTAAAGCCAATTCACCTCTGTGTCGGTTACCTTAGTCTCTCTCATTCTCCCCAAAATCCTTTTGCACATCCATGAGTGAAACACTTGGATGATGGGGTTTCAGATACTATTTGTTTGTTGGTAAGCTCCTCCCGCGATCATTCTTCAAAAACCGTCCAACATATACTTCCTTTTGAAAACCAAGAAATTCCTATTATACTCATAGGGAACCACTTGCTCAATGCCCTCCAAACAAAATGAGAGACTCAGCACTCCTTCATCAAGGATAGGCGTCATGGTCATAAGGATTTCCATGGAGAATTCCTTATGGGTGTTTGCCAACACTCCGTTGGAGAATTGCACCCAACCTAGGTGTCCCAACATATAGTAAATATTCATGTGAAAACCCAACACTTGGAGAGCTTGGTCGTCGAAGTCGACGTTTGCCACAAGCCTCTTGTCAAGGCGAGCAAGTTTCTTCTCCTCCTCCTCTGTCATGATGACAAACCCATACTCAGAATACCGCGGAGCGTATGGAGGTGGAAAGGATGATCGAGTCGAGCGACGAGGTGGGATGGCGGCGCCTCCGTTCGTCCTTGAGGTTCGGTGAACCTCATAGACCAGCTTAGTGTGGCACTCATGCCACCTAGGAGAAGAGTGTCGTTCCTCCTCGGTGGTGTCGTGTCCTCCTCCATACTCCGAGGAGACTCAGAAACTGAGTGCCTCCTCGAAGAGGTTATCGATGATGGCTTGGACGATGATGATCCCTTCTTCATGGTAAAAAGCCTTGTAGTTTTCTTCCGCATGGTTGCTGCACTCTTCTCACTAATATAAACCGGGGTTTTCAACCGGTAACGAGGCACACAAATATTATTTGGAGTATGGACTTTGACTGGAATTAGGATGTGTTTTGTTGGATGAAACAAACTCGGGAAGGAAAGCTACGTCTAAGGTGGTTCTAGACTACAAGCTCAAGCACACGAACATGGAGCAGGTTGAGCAACTTTCCTACTAAAGGAGAGCACCAGGGTGCTTAAATAGGGGGAGGCCGGCCAGCCTGGGCCGACTGGCCTGGGTGTCATACTGCTCCTCCCGACTTGATTTTGCTCTAGAGCAATCATCCTTGCTTTGTTACTTTGTGACCGCGTGCTCCACGGAGTTGCACCACCCAAACTCTCTCGTCCACTCCTTTGCTTGCATTATTGGTCCTTCCACTTGATTGATTTGCTTTGAGTCACTTCCATGCTCCTTTGACTCACATGCCTCCATGATATTCCTGCAAAGCAAAGCTTGGCTTCCCCCATGCTTGTCCTTTGCATGTGGTTTTGATGAAAGATGTTGGAAGGGCATCCCGTGATGCATCATGGTGCATGCATGGTTAAGTTAATCAAATCGCCTCCCTCTAAGCATGTCTTAATGCTAAGTACTCCTCTAATTTCGAAAAATAAAAATAAACTCATAGCTTGCAATGAGTTCAAATATAAATTTAGAGGAGTTTTTAAAAGCATTAAAAACAAGTGTAAGTCGAAAATATTTTCCGACAACTTTTATGTTGGTCTCACTGGTATTGTTTGCCTTCATTAGTTGAGAGCAAACTTTTCCCGACTTGATCATGGGGGCATAGGTTTAGGTTCTAATTTTGGTTAAATGAGAGAGGTTTTGAATGAAATAAAATTAAATGAGGCTTAGAAAAATTCTAATCTTAGAGAAACCAAGGATATGGATTTTTAAACCAACCAAAAGTCAAGTTTCTAGGTTCACACGAGTCCTACCATGTGCTGAAATTTAAATAACATCTAGGTACAAGGCGTGGCTCTACTCGTGTGTTTTTAGCATGTAAAACAAGTCAACCATACCATCATGAAAAGGATGAAATGTTGAGATAGGTTCTGAATTTTTATGGTTTTGGTTTCTCGAAAAGAAGCAAATAACACATAGGATGGCTCATATAAAGGGTTTATGATCCAAAAAAATAACCGACCAAGAATTATGTCTCTAATATTGTTCAACCACAAAAATAACTTACTTGACAAGACTTGAAAAATCTTGAATCGGTCGGTAGCTTATTATTGACTCGACGAAACGGGTTGCGTCCCGCCTAGTGCTTTGTTTATAGTCTATGGCTAGACTTCTTCACATGATTACTTTGGATCAACGCTCTTTGCGGGCATTGCAATCTTGGGTACCCACTTTCGCACCATCTTGGGCACGGGCTTATTCTCCGACTTAGTCATCTTTTCGGTCTTCACAGGCGGCTTTTGTTCCTTTATCTTGACGAATGCAACAACCTCTTTGATTTCCTTCGCTTCCTTCTTCTTCGACTCTTCCTTCTTCCTTGGCTCTTCCTTAATGCGACGATGAGGTGGAATATATTTAACTTTGATCATGTTGCATTCCTCGAAGCGTGGTTGAAACTTGAAATAACTCCTCTCACAGTTGGAGTCGAACTTGATCGCCCTCTTGCCGACATCGATGGTAGCTCCCACGGTCTTGAGGAAGGGCCTCCCAAGGATGAGTGGTGGCTTCTCCCTCTCTCCCATCTCGAGTACCACAAAGTCAACGGGGATGAAGTGGTGTCCGACTTTTACGGGCACATCCTTAGCGACGCCGAAGGGGTAGCGAATGGAGTTGTCACCCAACTCCAAGCACATGGCTGTAGGCTCTAATGGTAGGCGTAGCTTCTCAAACACGTCTCTTGGCATGACACTCACACATGCTCCAAGGTCGTATAATGCTTTCTCTTGAACGAACCAACGGAACATGGAATTTTCAGGCATCTGGGGTCTCCTTGTTTCTCTAGCCCATTAGCAATAGCGGCGCTACATTGCTCGGACATCTTGACATGATCTACCCCGAGTGTTGCTATCTCATACTTGTTTGCAATAATATCTTTGAAGTAGTGAGAATATGTAGGAACTTGAAGGGCATCCATTAGCGGCATGTTGATGCTTAACCTACACACAACCTCCACAAACTTCTCAAAATGATTGTCAAGTTTACCTCGGAAGTAGCATGGCTTAAGTTGCGGTAACTTCGTGTCTTCTCCCAGCATCTCAAACTCGGGCTCTTCGGTGACGATTTCGGTAGCCTCCTCCTTAGCAAATTCCTCCGCCTCGATGGATGGTTTAGGATTTCTTACTCTCGTGGAACACTCCGGATGTTCGGTCTCTTTCCCTGAAAGATTTTGAATGGCCTTCACCATTTCGGGACCTTGAGGTTGTCCCGGAAGCTTCCCTTCATTAGCGGATAGGTGCCCGACAAGTTGTACCACTTGCGTCTCGAGCATCTTCACCGTGTTGAGCACATGATGGTTGGAGCTTCTGACCTCCGTCACCTTTCTATTGATGTTCTCCAACACCTTGTCTATAGCTTTGAACTTGGTGACGGTGTCCTTGTTGACTTAGCTTGCTCGTCCATGAAGTCCTTCAATTGTATACGAAGCGGAACCGAATTCGGAATGGATAAGCTTGCATTAAATTGGGGTTTCCCTTGCCCATAGCAAAAGTTTGGCAAACCCCCCTTCCTCATATAGTCGAGCACCTTGGCTTCCTCTGGGCAATCCTTGTGGACATGGTCATATTCTCCGCACTTTTCACATGTGAATCTTGCTTCAGCAGCCTTTGAATCTTGAGCTTCTTTCTTCTCTATCTCCATCTTCTCCAACCTCCGCATAAGCGAATCAATCTTGCCTTTGAGTATGTCTTCCTTCTCCACTTGCAAGACTCCTTTGACGTTCCCTGTGGGTTGAACCAGAAGTAAGTGTCTGGATGACGCCCACGTGTCATTGTCCGCGACCTTCTTGAATAGAGTGAAATCTTGGGTCGGCGTAAGCTCGATGATGGATTCTCCCGCCGATGCATTTATGATTGTGCTTCATGCCATGGTAAGTCCTTGATAGAACTTTTGAATGTGATCCTCCTTCAGGAACTTGTGATGTGGAACCGCCCGAGTGTACTCATTAAAGCGCTCAAATGCCTTCGATATAGTCTTCGTAGGATAATGAGCAAAAGTAGCAATCTTATTGCACAAGATTTGAGTTTTACCCGGTGAATAGTATTCCTTCATGAAGGCCCTCATCAAGGTGTCCCAATTTTGTACCGTCTCCACCGGTTGAGAGTAGAACCATTGCAAAAAGCCTTCTCGAGTAACGAGAGCGGAAAGAGCCTTGCCCTCATTTGATCTTGAGTCACCCCGTCCATGTTGAATGTTTGACAAAGTTGAATGAACACTTGAAGGTGAAGGTTTAGATCCTCTTTACTCGTGAAGGGTGAATGATGCACCATGCGTATCATTGAGGTCTTGATCTTGAACGGCCTTCCGATCTCTGCGAGGTTCAAGATTGGTAGGTCGACGTTGTCTGGGGTGTATAGCTCCCCGATCTTGCACTTTGGCTGCGGTTGTTCTCCCATCGGTGGAAGTCGATTCTCCCTAGGGCTTTAAGGTGGTGATTTCTTTGGAGATTTCGACGATCTCTCAGCCTCCACTTTTGGATCTGCATATTCTAGCTTTTTATTTTGTGCTTCACGTCTCGTTAGCCTGTAAAGCTTTTCTGGATCATCCACAAAATTATCGGGTTTGTTGGAGAGGTAGCCATCCATCTCCTGTTAGGGTTAGCAATAAACAATATATATACAAAACAAAATAAAAACAAATCTAAGAAAACTAGGGTTAGTCAAACTAGATTACATTGATTTTGAGGATGATCAAAAGTTAGTAGATGCAAAAAAACCAAAAGAAAACTGAAAATATTCACAA
Source organism: Cenchrus americanus (assembly GCA_947561735.1). Lineage (NCBI taxonomy): Eukaryota > Viridiplantae > Streptophyta > Magnoliopsida > Poales > Poaceae > Cenchrus > Cenchrus americanus. Next base: position 145,135,706 of record OX387240.1, read on the forward strand.
AAAGCAGTAAAAGATCGAATCTTGATCACTTGTTCCGCGGCAACGGCACCAGAAAAAGGGGCTTGTTGACGGTGTATATTCGTATCCAACTCCGTTTGGACTTGCAAGCGGACAAGTCCTCCGTCGTAGTCAAGGGACCCTTCTTCCCTCTAGTGTGAACCCAGGGTATTGAATCTGTGGAACAAATGTGTGACGCAAGATCCTATCTATTAAAGCCGAGAACACTTAGATCTTCAAAGGGAATCTTATGCATCTAATCTAAAGAACATCATGAAAACGAATCTAATCTATGAAAACCGGAGGTAGCAAGAGGTAGATAGGGATAGATAAACCAATCTATAGAGATTGGATCAAGCTTTTGTTGAAGTTCTAAGTAAAGAAGAAGTAACCACGTTGAATGTCATAAAAAGCATCTTTAAATCACGGTTTCCCGTCCGACTCCGAGAACGCCTGCCTTTAGGAGCCACCATTCTGTCATAACGCACCCCTATTCGTGTGGGTTAGCCAAAGGTGTGTCCAATGGACTAGTTGAAATCTCCTGGAAGGTCAGGCATGCACCTCTAGCCACCATGGCACGAGAACACCCTCTATGATCTATCTCGAGAATAGATCTTAAGATACGAAAAGCCGATTGAAACCAAAATCGTAGGAGAAACACTCGATCGCTAGAAATCGGAATGCAACTTAATGATTCAACATAATACATGATACATGAACAAGATCACCACCAGGATCCTACCGTGATCTTTTTTCTAACTCCTGGAACTCCGACGTGGTCTTCCTTACAAGGTTCCCACGCCGGCTAGGGAGACCCTAGACAACTAGCTTGACCCTCTCCTCTCCAGGATGGTGTCTCGCTCTTCTCTGCTCCTCAGTCGCAGATGGTGAATGAATTGATGTGTGGCTCTTGCACTCGGGGCTATAAATAGTCCGAATGGTAGCTAGGTCAAAGGGGGCACGACTGGGCCCTGAAGTGGGTTGGGCCGACCGGCCTGGGCCGGCCGGCCTGGGCCCACTTCAGCCCAGTTCGTGACCTCCTTCGCTGGTGTTGTTTCTGAGCTTTCTGGAGTGTTCTCCCTTCTGCATGTGAGCCCTTGACGTCAGTTTCTCCATGGTTTAGATGAAGCTCCCTATCCCGCAAGATTCACCATTTTCTGTCTAGGTCCTCGGAGTTTTCCTTGGGCTTTATGGAGTCATGTTCACTTCATTGCATGACTTGTACCGGGCTTCGAGGTCTTGTCACGCGGTGCTTGATAAACTTTACCTGGAAGTCTTGCTTTCAACGCTAAATTCCTACATAAACGCTAAACTCCAAAATCGACATGCACAAACGAACTTGTTATACCAAGGGGGTTAGTACCAATGGATAAGATATAAAATTCGTGCCAACGCTGAAGGTAAACTCATGGATAGGTTGACGGAAATTCACCGTCAACAATTTGCCAAGCTATCTCAATGCAAAATCGAGATAAGACATAGTTGATCAAATAGCTTACTAAACAGCGGTTGAATGACAACGTTTGAAAATTTACAACAGTTTAATTCAATGTACAAGTGTACACATAAACCAATGGATTACCATGGACAAAAATTAAATTTCTAGTGATAAATTAGATGCACCTCACTGTATTTTAGTAGGTAAATAGTAAGTAGAGCCACATATAAGCAGATAACCAATGTTGCATACAAATTTTTAGACATGATTAGTAGTGTAAGGAATCCAACTTTTTAAGTCATTGATGTAACCAGCTAGGCCCTTTCACACCTTTGGTAAGAGTGTGTTTTAGTGATAAATGACAATCATATACTTGTGACTGGCCTTTGTTTTGTAGCCAATTATATATTGGGTTATTGTCATAAGTAAATAATGAAATGAGACCCCTCAATTTGAAATTGTGGATGATCAATGGACAAATGCTACAAGGCTAAGGACTTTGTTAGTTCCAAGTGTCACAAAGAGATGAAGGACACTTGGATTGCTAGTTTGTAGTGTTTGACTGTACTATTAAGAGAAGTTCATACACTAGTAGCTTGACCATGCACCAAATGCCATGAATCATATGCACACTCAAGTAACTTGGATGCTAAAGAACTCAAAGTACTCATGGAAGCACATTGGAAGCAAAAGAATAGACAAAAAACTCAAAGGCTATTGAATTGGATGAGTTGAAATGTAAATCATCGCGTCAGATGATCTGACGCCCTGATTTCTACATTCGTCAGATGAATTCAGCTACTAGAATTTTCAACCTGAACCGATAGGTACAACATCGGTTCATCCGATGTCTTAGGGTTGTGCAACAATAAGGGTCAGGCTTCAACTACTTCAGCACCAAATGAACCGATGGTCAGAGCAGCAGTTCATGTGATGCCTCATTTGAATCATACAGAGACGCGCCAAGAATTTTTCTTCAGCACCAAATGAACCGACACTTCACCTCATACCCAGCAGTTCATCCTACACCTATGTTTAAGTTAGACAGAGACGCACCGAGTGGATAGCCTTCATCAACGGATAAATCGACGGTGCATCGGAGCATAGCGTCTGTGCATCGACTATGACAGTTGGCTCCCATGGCTATTTGGTTGGTTGTGAGACACCAGATGATCTGACGCTGGCATAGGGGGATCCGTCCGTTCATCCGACAGTTCAAATTTTCAGGGGACTTTTCCAATGACTAGCCTCCCATGCTAGGCCTATATATATGACCCCCTGCATCTCTTGAGCTGTCTTTGCCACTCTAAAGATCTACAACCGCCAAGGAGAGAAGGAGATAGTGCTTTTCTAATTTGGGATTCATCTTCCTCTTGTTTGGGGATTCTCTCTTAGTCATCAAGGGTTTTAAGGTGCATATCATAGCTTATCTTAGTGCTTAGGTCAAGCGAAGATGTGTGGGCTTGTTACTCTTGGAGATTGACGTTCCTAGACGGTCTTGGTTTTTGGAGGGTTCTTGTAGATTGTGGGAGGCTCAAGAAAGTCTTGGTGTAAACGGTTCGAGACCCACCTTTTCGAGACAGAGAACGAGTACTCTTATTGAGCACTTGAGACTTGGTGACTTGAGTGCTCCAATGTGAATTAGGGGGAGCCTGAACTCCTTGATACCACAGTATAAAATCCAGTTGTCTCTTATGCCTCTCTCTACTTTCTTGCACTTAATTTCAGCACTTACATTCCACATTTAAGTTTCCTTGCTCTAGTCTTCTTGTGTATCTTGCTTGCTTCATATCTTGACTAGGGTGTTTCATACTTGTTAGTGTGATCTTTGCTAAGGAAACTCATTGCTAGTGTTCTTAGTTTGCTAAGGTTTATTCTTGTTTTAGAAATTGAAAAGAAGGCCCATATTCAACCCCCATCATTCTACGGGCCATTGATCCTACAATGGATCAAGGAATCCTACTTACAAAATCCATAATAAACATGTATATGCAATCATTATTTTCAGTAAACTACATCCAACTATTTCTGTAATCCAAAGTGCCTTAAGTGCCATACACCAGAATGTAAAACTAAGAAATCACAAGCATGTCTTAAGCAAGTAAGAACTATTCAAATACCTAATAAATCAACATGGTAAAACAAGAGCAATTCAATACCAAATAAAATTGTATTTCTTATCCACAAGGATAAAATGAAAAGCCTTATAGTACCAAGCATGTGGATAGGAAATGCACTACAATTCATTGTTACAACACAAAAAATTCTAATTAGTATAAATTGCACATCTAGAGACCTATCAGGTTCAACAAGACTGGATAAATTGAAGGACCATAACAAATGGACACTACACAGATACTATTTAACATGAACGGCCTACTAAGGAAATGCTAAAACAGAATTGTATAATAATCAAGCTTAGATTGATTTGTTTAGTTATTCTCACAACTCTACTATTGACTTGTATTGGATGACACAACCTAGTGGCTAGTGCTACTACCACATTGTACCGAACACAGGAAGATATAGAATATCAGTGAATTTTGGTGAAAATTCTTCATACTGATATGTTCTAGTAACACAAAACTCATTTGACCAATGGACCCCATAAGAGCTCAATGGATGCCCTACAAGCTTAATGTTCTGTCCAACTAGCAGTGATGCCTATAAATAATGCATGGATAATGACTTCAGTTATACAAGAATGGATCGACAGATCCAATGCTGAACAACTAACAATAGTATGTATCTCAGCTAACAAAATCCAATAATTCAAGCTAGCAACAAGAAAGGCTAGGGATCCCTTTTCATTCAGAGCTTCCTACTACAGATCTCGGGTCAAATAAGCAAACATCACAGACTAATCTAACGGAAAGGGACGAATGTGAGCTACCTAATCCATGATAATAGCCATTAATGCGCAATTATTGGTCAATATGTTGCCCCTCTGCAATAAGAATAGCTAAACAAGACACTTAGATCAGAAAAGAAATCAGGGAAGTAGGTCAGGGACTGGTAGGAAGAATGCACCACCGATCTGGGATCCAGGATTGGACCTCAAGAATCAAAATCAGAATTGGACATTCACACATGTGCCTGTGATACTGGGGAGTAGCAGCTTTGTTGATGGTTGTTAAGTGCTTACATTAGCCGTCCATTTACTCATGAATAAGGGAGCAAGAGGCATTTCTTACACGCATTTGAATTAAGAATATTGTAGTTCCACTTGTCCTTGGAGATTATGTAATTGCAGGAAAATAAGCATAAATAAGTGGCAAACTCACCTTCTATGATTCATGCCATGTCACCTCAGCCAAGGAGTGGCTACCACCTCAAGTGCCATGTATGCAAGCCATGTCACCAATCCAATGGAGGCAAGCCCCGATGAATCAGAGCGTGATACGTAGACTTCACATGGATCCATGGGCCCGTGTTGACGGATAAAAGACGTATCCATCTACGATCCGCAAGCGTACGGACCTACACTTTTTTCACCACGGGATTCCCAAGGTTCTTGTCAATCCGTGGAGCAAGGAGATTACCAGCGTTTGATCTACCTCTACTCACTAACTACTCAAACCCTAACTATGATTAGACTAGAAAACGACTACACTACACTAGAGAGAACGATTAAGACGACTAAATATGAAAGAGACACTTGCCCATGGGTCTACGATACTTGAACATGCAACCGCTTTAAACATGAAAACCGATCTAATCTATCGGGGGTTGTGACCATGGTTTCGCCCTTTCCCTCCCCCCGTACTGTCACTACACGGAGGTATTCGTGACTAGACCTATGATGGACACATCGTATTGAATGGATCCAAGGAAGCATTGGAGATCTACTTCCCTTTACGGTATGGTAGCTAACCTTAAGCAATTAAGTATATTCAACACATGATGATAGATAGAAGTTCCAACAAGGTCGATTACATCTCAAGATCGATTACTACCCATGGACAAATGAGAAGATTACCCCATCAAGGTGCTAGACATAGCACCATTGATCATGGTGACGCTTCCGACGGTGTCTTCCTTCTTCTCCACTTGTGGGTGCTTCCTTCGTGATGGGCGATCCTCCTCCAGAGATCTCCCTCCTCTCTCTCTAGCTTGTGGATGGCCTTCTGGTGTGATTGGCTCCCCCCTTTGCGAATGGCGGCGCCTCAAGGACTTTAGGGTTGAAGATTCTTCGGGTGCAAGGAAAGGGGGGGGGGGGGCGGACCCGACCCCTGGAGTGGGCCAGGCCGGCCGGACTGGGCCGGCCGGCCTAGGCCCATCCCTGCCCAGTTCGGTCGCCCCTTTGCTCCCGTGGGTCCTCAACGTGATTATGCACTTTGCCCCTTCAATTTGCATGATTTTGACGATGTCATCCTCATGTCCAAGATAGAAGTTCTCCATGCATGAAGTTCGGCCTTTTACGCTTCAATCCCCGGGGGTGTTCCTTCGTAGCACTTCGGTCCTTGCCACCATTGGAACTGATTTCATCAAGCTCATGAACATGAACAAAACTCCGTAAATGCTCCTTTGAACTTGTTGTGAATCTGTCCTTTATGTCCATGTTTTTCTGCATAAACACAACACTTCCAAATGCATGCAAATACATGAACTTGTTATATGATTAGTGTGCCTAGTGGCGGGTTAGTTTCATAATCGAATCCAATCCAGAGTGTAATGAACATGTTTGGTGTACTAAAATACACCGTTAACATCTCCCCCCACGCTTAGTTCTTGCTTGTCCTTGAGCAAGTACTCGTAAAAGAACTTTGTCTAAGGCATTGTAATCATGTTCCGCTAAATCCTTCTTCACAAGTTAGTCAATCTTTTATCTTTAATACATAAACATAAAGTAATGGTTATCATACATAAACATGGACGTTTAGAATCTTTACCACGTCAAGATTTACCCCACAACTCAAACTCTTCATTCGAGGCCTTCAATCTCAGCCATGCTTACTTCTTTGCTTCCATTAGAGGGTTTTTATGATTTTCAAAAATAAAATTCCTGCAACAAGTGTTAGACAAAAACCTTTCTCCAAGCTCTCTCATGTCGCTCATATAAAGTGGCTATCCTAAAGAAGTTTTATAAAACTCTCACCTCCCATAGGTCTCTCATATAACATGTAAAGTGGAGCTATAGGTATAGCTAGCACAATCAACACAAGTATTGTCAAACTAAGAACTTCCTCTAATGGTTGTTTACATTTCAAATCCAATGACCATGAGAATAAACCATATGTGGGGATATCAAGGATGAAAAGATTTAGAATGGTGGACCTGAGCAAAGGCAAAAGAAAATATGACTACGAGGCACTGATGACGTCCTCGTTGTCGGATTGCACATGGTTGGAAAAAGAGTGAAAGTTTCGTCTCTCAACAACGTGACATCCTTCCTTGCACTTTAATTTTCTTTCACTTTATTCATCCCTCTCATATCCTTCTTGCCACTCCTCTTCTCTCTTTTTCTTCTTTTTCTCCTTTTTTCAATCACTCTCTTTCATTCTCTCATGCACATATATTTTTTCTTTACTTTTCATTTTTTTCTTTCTTTTCCATACACACATTTTTCTCTTTACCTTTCCCTCTCTTGACATCTTTTTCTCTCTTCTCAAAGCTCTCAACTCCTCTCTTTCTTGCATGCATACAATCTGAATTTTAAATAAACCATGCTAGAGACGAGACGAAACTTTCAAAGTAGGTTGTGTTCAAGGAATGCAATGTACAAAAGAGATGTATAGGGTTGGGTATGGAATTCGGCGATGTACGGGACTTCCAATGTGAAAGTCACGTTACCGAATGCATGACGAGGCTAGCAACAAAAGATAAGCACAAGGACATGATCATTGCTCGAAATTAAAACTCCCAAGGGAGAAGGGTCCTAGCCCAACTCATTGCGCTAATCGCACTTATGGTAGAGCGAAAAATAAGTTTGGCTTTGTATAGGATTTTTTTCTTACTCTCAACTTGGAAAAAGAGGATTTGCTAATCTTTATCACAAGGGTTTTTAGATAATTTTCAGAATTGTATTCCTCCAGCTTTTAGCATCAAACATAGCACAACTAAAATATAAAGCTCAAGATCGAAGTATGGTGCGGGTACTTTTAGAGGTAGCAACTCCACTAAGCACCACAGTAAACGTTTTTCAAACCACACACTTATGTTCATATATCAAAAACTAAAGATGAACAAAGGAGTGAATCAAGATAAACATGCATCACACAAGACACAAAATTTAGAGGACTCTTTTTATTTGATTTTCTTTGACGCAACACTAAATTAAGACACTTGCAAAACCTAAAAGCACACTAAAAAACTAAAGACTCTTAAACTCTAAAATTCTCCCGAAAACTAACTCTCTCGAAGACTAAATCGAACCAATCTAAACTTGAAGCTAAGCTAAAGGCTAGCTAGCTAGCTCTCCGCCACGCTAAAATCATACGACGTCCTCGTCGTATCTTACAAAAAAGCTACGGGGGAAAACTAAACCTAATGATACTTTCCGCAACTATTGCACCACTTTCCCTTCATGTTCCCCACCATGCCGAATAACTTGCGCACGTTGTGATTCAGGAACTTGTAGTCGTCTTGGATCACGTGTTCCAAATCCTCCATATGCTGCCTCATCGCCTCCATGGACTGTAAACATTTGTCGACCGATGCGTAGAGCTCCAAGATGGAGTGACGGCAAGCCGCACAACACATCAGATGCATCCCCAAAGGGTCGTCATCGCTAGGGTCTCCGCTGTCGTCGCCGTCGTCGTTGCCATTGCCGCTGCTGTTGCCGCCGCAGTTAGGGCCTTCGGGAGTCTTCTCCTTGGGCACCTCTTCCCAATAGTACAAATCATTGTTTTCCCTTCCGGTGGCCTCCCACGAGCTTGGGCTACGATCACCGGAATAGTCGCTACCCCCATAGTCTTTAGGCTCGGGCAACACCTCCTTGTAATCCTTCCTCTTCATGCCTCGGATACGCGCTGACCTTCGAACAGGAGTAGGGACATTCTCCTCTTTGACGGGGTTGCAAGATGCGATAGCTCCGGTCGAGATACGCCCTCCGAAACGGATGTGGACGGTCCTCTTGATCTCCATGGGTAGCTTGAGCTCGCATCGCTTCGCCTCCTCCATCGATGGCTCCTTGGCGCTTTGCTTTGACTTTACGCTCTTCGGGGACAGCATGGCTGCTGTGTGGGTGCAAAAGAATGCTAGATGGGATGGATTCCCGAGCTTCCCCAATTCGGCCAAATAAATAGTCTGGAAAGGAATACTCTAGAAACCACATTTTCCTTATTCAAACTTCCCTTAAAATCTTCTGACCAAAGAAGGAAGTCGAAAAGGAGCATTCCGGGGAAAAACCGGGGCGAACCGCCACTGGGCCCCCTTGGGACAGTCGGACCGGGCCGGCCGGCCCACCCTGTTCCGGGGGCCGGTCCGATCCCGTCTCCTGTGAACCGCCCTTTTTCTCATTCTTAGCCCATGAGAAAAAGTTGGCCCAGTAAATCGTCGTGAGAAACTCCAGAAAAATAAAAGAAAAACTATTTACAAAAATCAACACCTTGTTTTACGTCATAGGCTGGACGTTCGGGCTCTTCTTCCATGGTGAAGACATCAACATGATGAAGGGGCACCACGTCAGGTTCATAGTAAACCTTAAGCCGTTGACCATTCACCATGAATTGATCGCCTTTCACATCCATAATGGTTACCACTCCGTTGGAGAGCACCAAATGAACAATATAAGGTACGTTCCACTTGTTTTGCAATTTCCCCCGTTCTGAAGGTTTTAAACCTCGAATTGTAGAGGACCTTATCTCCTTCCTTAAACTCTTTCTTCTTCAACCTTTTGTCATACCACCATTTAATTTTCTCTTTGTATATGCTTGCATTCTCGTATGCTTTCAACCTCATCTCATCTAGCTCGCTTATTTGAATTCTTCGCTTCACCACCGCGACATCGAGATCAAGGTTCATCTCTTTGATCGCCCAATAGGCTTTATGTTCCAACTCAACCGGAAGGTGGCAAGCCTTTCCATAGATGAATTGATAAGGGGTCATACCTATCGGTGTCTTGAACGTCGTTCGATACGCCCATAAAGCTCTGTCTAATTTCTTTGACCAACCTTTGCCTCCCTTCTCTATGGTTTTGTTGAGGATGCTTTTTAATTGCCTATTCGATATTTCCGCTTGTCCGTTGGTTTGTGGGTGATAGGTCGTAGAGACCCTATGTTCAATTCCCAATTTGGACAAGCACTTTTTGAAATTCTTCCCGGTGAAGTGAGTTCCTCCATCGCTTATCAAGATTCTCGGTGTACTGAAATGAGGAAAAATCATGCTCTTGATCATAGCAATGGACTCCTCCGTGGAAGCTTTAAGACATGGCATACCCACTTGGATACATAATCAACCGTGACAAGGATATGCTCATATCCATGTGAGTTTTTGAAAGGCCCCATGAAGTCTATTCCCCACACATCGAACAAATCGATTTATAGATTATATCTCAAGGGCATAGAATTTCTTTGAGAGATGTTTCCGGTTCTTTGGCATTCGCCGCATGATGCAACACATCTTTTAGTATCTTCATGCATCTCCGGCCAATAGAATCTGCTGGACCACACTTTTGCTTGTGTCCGAAAATGGCTATTGTGTCCACCGAACTCCGCCGAGTGGCACTTCCTCAAAATTTCTAGCCTCTCTTCTCTTGGCACACATCTTCTCAGGACTCCATCATTGCCAAGTTTGAAGAGATAACGTGCATCCCAAAAGTATTTTCGACTTTCGGAGATTATCCTCCTTTGAGAGTTTCTATCTAGATGGCCAAGAGGCATCTTCCAATTTGCTCGAATGATATCAATCATCCAAGTGTCTTTATCGAGCACACGATAGAGGTGGTCATCTCTCATCTTGTCTTCTATAGGCTCTTTATCATCTTGTCCACGATTCATCCTAGACAAACGATCGGCCACAACATTTTCCACCCCCTTCTTATCACGTATTTCAACATCGAACTCTTGGAGAAGAAGGATCCAACAGATCAAACGTGGTTTAGCATCCTTCTTAGCCAAGAGATACTTGATGGCCGCGTGATCGGTGTAAACAATGACCTTCGAGTTCACGATGTAAGATCTGAATTTTTCAAAGGTGAATACCACCTCTAGCAACTCTTTCTCTGTAGTGGCATAATTTAATTGTGCCTCATTAAGAGTTTTACTAGCGTAGTAAACGGCATGAACTCGGCCTTCATTTCTTTGACCCAAAACCGCGCCTACGGCGTAGTCACTTGCATCACACATGATCTCGAAAGGTTGGCACCAATCCGGCGGTTGAATAATAGGAGCACTCATTGAAGCACTTTTCAAGGTCCGGAATGCCGCTAAGCACTTCTCATTGAAGTCAAAAGCCACATCCTTTTGAAGGAGATGTGTTAAAGGCTTAGTGATCTTCGAGAAGTCTTCAGTAAATCTTCTATAGAATCTGGCATGGCCTAGAAAGCTCCTCAAGGACTTAACATCCATCGGAGGTGGGAGTTGCTCAACCGTCTCTACCTTAGCCTTGTCCACTTCAATGCCTCTATCGGATATAACATGTCCGAGCACTATGCCTTGCTTAACCATGAAGTGGCACTTTTCCCAATTTAACACCAAGTCTACCTCTGCACACCTCGTGAGGACCTTATCCAAGTTTTCTAAGAAATCCATGAACGTCATGCCATAAACGGAAAAATCATCCATGAACACCTCGACAATTTCTTCGATGAATTCTGAGAATACAGCCATCATGCAACGTTGAAAAGAGGCCGGAGCGTTGCATAAACCGAAGGGCATCCTTCTATATGCAAACATTCCATAAGGGCATGTAAACATTGTTTTGTGTTGATCATCCGGGTGAATGGGAATTTGCATGAACCTTGAGTACCCATCGAGAAAGCAAAAATAAGCGTTGTTTGCTAATCTCTCGAGCATCTCATCAATGAACAGTAGGGGGAAGTAATCTTTCTTCGTTGCTTTGCTTAGCTTTCGGTAATCGATACACATCCGCCACCCGGTCACGGTTCTTTGCGGTATCAACTCATTCTTCTCATTCTTCACCACGGTTAAACCTCCTTTCTTCGGTACACAATGTATCGGACTCACCCATTCGCTATGCGGAACCGGGTAGATGATTCCGGCATCAAGTAGCTTGATGACCTCTTTCTGTACTACCTCTCGCATGGCATAAGTTAGCCTCCTTTGGTGGTCCACTATGGGCTTACATTGGTCTTCCATAGGTATACAATGAGTGCAAAAGGCTGGGCTAAGACCTTTGAGATCATTGATCAAATATCCAATCACCTTCCTATGTTTTTTCAATAAAATCAGCAACTTCTCATTTTCTTCAGGACTCAACTCGTTGCTCACAATGATGGATAAGTATTGTATAGGCCCAAAAATTCGTACTTCAATCCTTTGGGCAAAGGTTTAAGATCCACCTGGGGCACTTGCGGCTCCCCGGGTTTGATCTCTCCTATGTCCTCAAATTTTTCTTCCTCTACGCTTCCATCTTGTGGTTCTAAACCTTTTGTTGCTTCATCTAGTTCTTCATCTTGTTGATCATTAGCTTGATTCTCCATCACCCTTTGCAGCAGGTCTCTAAGGGTTTCAACAAAACAAAGACTATCTATCTCCTCTACTTTGTCTTCGGGAGGAAAAGGTGAAAGGTGTCTAGAAACACGAAGAAAGTTATATGTGTACTTCTCTCCATTAAGGTTCATTGTTACTTTGCCTTTTCCGGCATCCAACACAGCATCAAGCAACTTAAGAAAGGGCCTACCTAGGATTATGTGATCATGATTACTATGGTAAGCATTAGTAACAAAGTAATAAATTGGTATACATTTTCCAGAGATTATCACATTCATGTTGCAAGCAATACCTAGTGGTCTAATAGTTCTACCATCTCCCATGATTAATTTTGTTGATGTTGGACCTAAGTCTAGGTTGTGGCCTTGAACTTTATCGTAAATTTTAGAAGATAGGACACTTACTTGGGCTCCGATGTCGCACAAAGTTTTGCATTGAACTCCATTGATCTCGCAACTCAAGTGTGGTGTCGTCTTCTCTTCTTCGAATCCTATCGCGTAAGCTTCGGTGAGGCGAGCATATGGCGATGCTTCGGGCTTGATCCCCATGATTCTTTACACCTCGGCTATGTGTTCTGGATCCACTTCATCATCTCCAAAGAGCTTTTGAAATATCTCACCGGTGGTTTCAAGGTCGTATGAATCTTCCGCTTTCTGCTCCGGTGGAAAGTCCACTTCTAATGCTCTTGCCATCCCCTTTTGGTTAGGGAATGGTCGCCTCTTATCGAATACTTCTCCGTAATCAATTGGAACCCAATCCATGTGTTTGAACTCCCTTAATGGCTTCACGCTTGACATGATTCTCTTGTTTGTTTCATTTAATTCGGCGAAGTCAACGCTCGGGGTAGTTCTTGACTTGATGCGCTCTTCTTCAAGCTTTTTCGGGATTGGCTCCTCTTTTGTGACTTCCGGGGTTGCCCCTTTAGAAAATTCGGCACACTTCTTCTTCCTTGGATTGTATTCCAGCTCTCCCGCAAGTCTTGTTTCCCAATATCTTCGCATGGCCGCCGCTTTACTAATTGTTTGTAGAAGTTGAGCAGCTTCCGTGAGTGTTTTCTCCATGAGATCCCCACCTGCACATATTTGGACGTGTTGCGTGCAACTAGGGGTTAGGGAAAAGAAAAATGTATGCAAGAGTACGTCACCGGAGAATCCCAGTCTTGGTCCTTGTTCGATCAACTCATTAAACCTATTCCAAGCTTGGTCTATCCTTCCTCTTCTCCCTATGTGAAAGTGATCACTTTCCTCCTTAGATGTTGAACCTTACTCATTGCAAACGACATCTCGCAAAACTTCTTTGTCAACTTGTTCCAATTGCATTCAACTTCAAAGGATGCAGACGAGTAGCACGTCTTTGATCACCAGCAAGTGAGTAGGGAAAGAGATTCCATTGGAACCATTCATCTGGAACTCCTTCTTGACGCACCGTGTTGCATAGCGTCGTGAAATTAATTATGTGTCTATATGGGTTCTCCGTAACCATCCCTTCAAACGGGGTTGCCGCCGCCATCTCGATGATCTTGGATTTGATTTCATACATGGTTGCTTCAAGCTTCGAATCCCACTCTTGTACTCTTATGTCTTCACGTCGAGGACTAACGTAATCCCTTAGTGATTTCTCCGGTTCTTCCACGGGGTGATTGACGAACGCCATATAGACAACAATATAAAACAAAAGCCAAAACAAAACAAAGTGGATTTCTAGATAATATGTGTTAGATGTTAGTAAACAAAAGATAAACTAAATATAAAAGAAAGTTAGATGCAAACCAGACGATGTAAACTAGCTTGCTCCCCGGCAACGGCGCCAGAAAAAGGGACTTGTTGACGGATAAAAGACGTATCCACCTACAATCCGCAAGCATACGGACCTACACCTTTTTCACCACGGGATTCCCAAGGTTCTTGTCAATCCGCGGAGCAAGGGGATTAACAGCGTTTGATCTACCTCTACACACTAACTACTCAAACCTAACTATGATTAGACTAGAAAACGACTACACTACACTAGAGAGAACGATTAAGCCGACTAGATATGAAAGAGACACTTGCCCATGGGTCTACGATACTTGAACATGCAACCGCTTTAAACATGAAAACCGATCTAATCTATCGGGGGTTGTAACCACGGTTTCGCCCTTTCCCTCCCCCGTACTGTCACTACGCGGAGGTATTCATGACTAGACCTATGATGGACACGACGTATTGAATGGATCCAAGAGAGCATTGGAGCTCTACTTCCCTTTACGGCATGTCGGTGTTTTAGACCGGCAACCTACTAAGGGGAGTACCCAAAGTAGATGAATGTGACTCGCCGAGATCGGTAACTCGAAAGAAGAGACACGTGGCACACAATTTAGACAGGTTCGGGCCGCGAGGTGCGTAATACCCTACGTCTTGTATGCTGCGTAGCTCTGGATTGATTGGGCACGATTACAAGATGGTGCAATAGTGCGCCGTGAGTTGTATGAGATGATATTGGATGCTAGAGATCGGTCCCTGCCTCGCCTTATATAGTCCGGGAGGCAGGGTTACAAGTCGGAGTAGGGAGAGAGTACTAGTCGAGCACGTCTAGGAGTCCTCCATACAGTGCGGAACATGTACAGCTCCCTAACCGAGTACTACTCCTGTGTAGTCCTTGTGCTCCACGCCTTCAGGTGCCGTGTAGCGCAAGCCGGGTAGTCCCAGGGGCCCACCGAGTAGTCGATCCTGGTACCCACCAAGGTAGTGGGCCCAGGGAGGTCCATACGACAAGCCCCCGAGTACTTTGTAGTCGAGAAGGATAGCTTCAAGTAGTCTTGACGGCCTTAACGAGTAGTCCTCAAGCGTCCCTGAGTGCTACAAGTCAAAAGTCCTCAAGAGTAGTCGAAGCATCCCGAGGCTGGAATGTACTCCAGCTGATGTTTGAGCAATCTTGAAGTCTTCTCGAGTAGTTCCAAGCGTCCTCGAATACTGCCTTCGAAGGTCTTCAAAAAATGCCCGTCTTGTCTTGAAGCCGGAGCTGATATGGAGGTGCGATTGCAAAATCGCACTCCATATGGAGTAGCCCCCGAGACTTGGGCTGAGCCGCAGGCTCTGGCTGAGGGTCCATCTGAAGTCTTGGCAAGAAAATCCCGAAAAATCCGGAGAGAAAAAACCGAAGGACACGTGGCACGGAGCCCCCGAGCCTTGAGTCGAGTACTTCCTCTCGAATTGAAGGGTCATCTTGAAGAATGTGTCCTGAGATGCTCTTGAGACTAGCCGCTTCCCAGGTAGTCGAGTAGAAGTAGCCGATCCCCCGAGGTGAGGCGCGTCGACTAGTAGAATACGAAGGGTCACGCGCAGCCGCTGAGTCAGCCGCGCGTGGACTTATCCAGCCGCCCGTTGCGGAGCCGGTTTGACTTATAAATAGAAGCCAAAACCCTTAGGGGTTTTCACCCATCCGAGCTGCAGTCATTTCGATTCCATCTGAAGTAGATCCACTCCTAGCACTTGCTGCCGCCGTAGTAGATTCAAGTGCGCCGCCACCCAAAGCTTTTAGGGTAGCCCCCGAGCGGATGTGCGTGAAGACGCCCTGTACTTGGAGGATGAAGCCGTCACCGTCCAAGACGTCAAAGGCCGCCGGGAAGAAGAGGGGCCGCGAAGAGGCCGCCGCGGCCGCCACCGGAGTAGCGCCGCCAATGTCTCCACCACGGGCTGATCCAAGCCGTGAATGGAAGAAATCCAAGGTGAAGACAGAAGATCTGCTGACCCTCCTGAATAGTGGGTTCATCTGAGAAAAGGAGGTCGACATGTGGAGGGCCGCTGCTGGAGATCCATATCCAATGGAGAAGGCCGAAGACGAGATTCCAATGTTCGCGCGGTTCGTGGAGCGCGGTCTTGCGCTCCCGGCCAGCGATTTCTTCGAGGGTCTCCTCGGGTACTATGGAGTCGAGTACCTGAATCTGAACCCCAACGGCATCTTCCACACCGCGGTCTTCGTGCACTTCTGCGAGGCCTTCCTTGGGATAAAGCCGCACTGGATTCTTTTCCGGAAGTTCTTCCGCGTCAAGCCGCAGCCAAGTGCCACCAGCCCAAGGGTAGTCGGAGGAGCCGGCATCCAGTTGAGAGAAGACGCCGCGGAGTAGTATCTGGCGTACAAGCTTGTTGACTCCAACACTGACTGGAAGACAAGGTGGTTCTACATCACGAATCACCACCCCGGCCTGCCGAAGCCGAGCGGACGGCGGCCCAGGCACCGCGAGTGGTGGAACACGGAGCCCACCATGCAGGAGGGAATCCAACTTCCCGAGCTGCTGGCACGCATCAAGGTGCTCAGGGAAGCGGGACTGAGGGCCGAGCACGTGGCCTTCAGTTTCATGAAGCGGAGGGTGCAGCCGTTGATGGCTCGAGACACCTTGGGCTTCGAGTACACCGGCGACGACGACACGTCGCGGACGCCCAGAGACGAGCTGGACGATAGCGACATCATTGAGAGGCTGTCGCGGATCTTCAAAGATATGCCGCCGTACACGGCGTGCCCTGTCCAAGAGTACTCCGCCGCGCGCCCGCCAAAGGAGGTGAGTAGTCGTTCTCCCCTGGTCGAGTAGTCATTACTTGGTGTAGACTTACTGACATCTTCGTGTCTTGCAGGATGACTTGAAGAAGTTCATCTCCGAGCCGCAGCCGCCTCCGAGCGGGATCGAGATCCCGAAGGAAGGGAAGGCCAAGGACAAAGAGCGGCGAGAAGTCGGTGTAGGCGATGACACCGTCATCGTGGAGGACACCTCCGACGACGATGACGACGATGACGACGAGACGTTGCAGGACCGTTTTCAGTTGCGGTCGAGGTTTAGCCGCCCAGGCTTACCTCATGTGCCTCTGGTGCAAGACCCCCTGACTAGCCTAGAGGCTAGCCTGGCTGCGCCGCCACGGAAGCCGCGCAACCCCGCCAGGAAGCGGGTGGCAAAGAAGCTTAAGGTCTCAGAGACCACGCCTCAGGAGGTAAGATGTCTTGACTAGAGTAATCGAGTACCCATCGCACGAGTACCCCGCTCGATGAGCGATCTTCCTTGTATGCGGGAGGTGCCGCCAACGGAGCCCGTCGAAGAGGGCGACGAAGGCGTGTGGGACACAGTGGGGGAGCCAGCCGAAAGTCGTAGTCCAGCCCCCACTGTCGAGGAGATCTTGGCGCAATTGGAGCCCCAGCCCCCTGCTCCACAGGGAAGCACGGAGCCCGTAGCCGCCGCCGTTGAAGAGGTGGTGGCTTCAGGAGCGCAGGAGAGCACTGCGCCGGCCGCCGCTGCTGTGGAGGAGGCAGTAGCCACAGGGGTGCAGGAGGAGGCGCCCACCGAGGGTGGACTGGTCGACATCGCCAGCATCCTCGGTGCCCCGGCCGTGACAATAGTCCGGTCGAACTTGTAAGTACTGCATCTTCCCGAGTAGTACTTGTTGTAGTAGTCGAGGTTGACTGACGACCAATTGTGTGTGCTTCTACAGGAAATCCACGGATCTGTCCTGGGAGGGGGATGAACCCTCTTCGTCGGTGGCGGAAGAAGTCGCGCCGCCCGCCGAGGAGTCCGCTCCTGCTTCCCAGGCGGTGCCCGAGCCACCGGCTACCGAAGCGCCGTTGCCGGAGGCCAGCATAGTCGAAGGTGAGTACGCTTCTGAAGCTGTGGAGCTCCTCGAGCAGTAGTCGTAGTCGCTGATGCACTCATCTTCTTTTTGACAGGTGCTGAAGCTGAAGGTGGTGATATCCCTGCAGGGGTGCCGATGCAGAAGTCGACACCAGAGGTCCCGGAGGCTGCAGGAGGAGCCCCCGAGCCTATGGGAGAAGTCGTCGACGCGGCCGCCATGACAGCCGGGGGAGAGGGGATCACCACGTCGCCAGAGGTCGCTCTGGACGTGGCCATCCGCTCCCCGGAGATCCAGGACGCAGAGCCCATCCGCTCTGCGCCGATGACGGAGGCCACCGCGAGTAGTCGCGGCGGGATAGAGCTGCTCGCAGATGATCTTGTCGAGCCGGCGACGGTGGCCAAGCATCTGGAGGCGATCCGCCAGGCCGAGCAGTGGATGAAGGTAAGTAGCCGTAGCTTCTGAGTAGTCAATCCACTGTTGTTGAGTACTCGTCTGACTTGAGTTGTATATGCAGGACGTTGCGGAGAGGTCCCGCGACATGTCCAACATGCTGCAAGGCTATGGTGACGCGGTGCTCCGGGCTGAGGCGCTGGAAGTTGTGAAGTCGCGGAAGCACGCGGCTGCCATGCAGTCGAAGCTCGACGCCGCCTTCGCCAAATACCACAACGATGTCCAAGAATTGCAGGCGAAGGGTGACGACTTGGTGCGGAAGAACAAGGGTCTCCGCAACAAGAACAAAGGTACGCCGCTGAATCTTGTCGGGTACTTGTTGGAGGTCGAGAGGTAGTCTTGACCCGCTATACTGTTGCTGTGTTGCAGAGCTTGAGGGCCAGGTGGAGCAGTTGAAGTCTTCGGAGACGAGCATGAAGAATCTCTTCTACCGGGAGCAAGAAGCCCGCCAGGTACTCGAGCTCGACTACAAAGAACTTGCCTTCGAGTGCGAGAAGCACATGGAGCTCCGGATTGCATCTGACCGCGATCTCGTCAACTGCTACAAATCCTTACAGAAGTTGAATGAAGACTGCGAGGCACTGCGGGCCCAACTGAAGGAGCTCTAGGAAGCCGCACTGCCGATCGCAAGGCTCCTGGTGCCGCACCCGGGCGGCCCCAAGATAGCTCCACTGGTGGATCGCCTCAAGGAAGCTCCGAGCCGGCTGGTGGCCTATGTGAAGCACATGGCGAGGTCGATCCCAAGGCAGGTCTTGGCCTTCATGAAGTCGTACTTCCCGAAGGCCCCAGTGGAAGTAGTCGCCGGCGGGGTAGCCGCCAACTGCACTGATGAGCAGTATGCACAGCTGCTGGAGCAGATGGCTCCCATCGCGGAGCAAGTAGCTGAGAAGCTGAATCTCCAGTAGCCCTGTAATAGATAGCTAGCAGCCAGGGTTGTACAAAAAACAATTGTAATGAATTGCTTAAGTATCAATGAAAGAAAATTTCCAGCAATGAGTACTCGTAGTCGCGATCTCAGAGTGCGGAGCCCCCATCGTGGAGTGGATGCGAGTAGTAGTACTCGGCAGTAGTGGTCCCGTTGTAGGGAGTAGACAGTAAAGAAGTTGATGAACGATCAAACTTTATTACTGAAGAAGTACACCTGGATGGCCAGGGCCGTAGTTACAGAGTAGTCGCTTGGACCCGGAGGCCGCTTACAGCTGAATAGCGCTGGAGCGGGTAGCTGCTTACAGCAGTAGATCCGTAGGTAGCCGTGTAGGCTGGATCGTAGATCCGTAGGTAGCCGTGTAGGCTGGATCTTAGAGTGTGGTCTCTCAGTAGACCGCTGCTAGAGTCCTTGACGCTCGTCGTAGCCCAGGGTCCGTAGGTAGCCGCGCGGGCTGGATCCTGGAGAGGAGAAGTCCGGAGACTGGAGCCAGGACCCGGAGGCCGCTTACGGCAAGGGGGTGTTGATGTAGTCGTGTAGACTTGAACCCCGGGGTAGTCGTGTAGACTAGGCGTAGAATCGACAGAGCTGGTCGACATTCCACGAGTTGTTGATGTCTTCGCCTTCGAGTGTTTGGAGGCGATAGGAGCCCGGCCCAGTCACCTTTGCCACGGTGAAGGGACCTTCCCAGGGGGAGCTGAGCTTGTGAAGTCCTTCCGTGTTCTAGATACGGCGGAGGACAAGATCTCCAACGTCGAAGGAGCGTTCCTTGATGTTGCGATCGTGGTAGCGTCGGATATCCTCTAGGTACCTTGCTGATTGGACGAGGGCAGCGCAGCGAGCTTCTTCGAGGCTATCGATGTCAACTCGTCTGCTGTCTTCTGAGATGCCTTCGTCGTAGTGCTCCACTGCTGGCGAGTTCCATATGACGTCGGCAGGGAGGATTGCTTCGGAGCCGTAGACCAGGAAGTAAGGGGATTGCCCCGTTGGCTTGGATGGCTGAGTCCGCAGCCCCCAGAGTGCGTTGGGTAGTTCCTTGATCCACTTGCCCCCTTTGGAGTTAGCAGCGTCATGTAGCCGCTTCTTGAGAGCGTCGAGTACCATCCCATTGGCGCACTCGACTTGTCCGTTGGCCCATGGATAGGCAACTGAGACGTATCGGACGTCGATCCCGCTGTTCTCGCAGTACTCCCAGAACTGGTGGTTGTTGAAGTTGGAGCCCAGGTCTGTGATGATGCGGTGGGGTAGTCCGTAGCGGTGCACGAGTTCGTCCAGGAAGTCGAGTACTCTGTCAGCCTTGGGGCACGTAACCGGCTTGACCTCGATCCACTTGGTGAACTTGTCGATGGCCACCAATACCCTGTTGAAACCACCTGGTGTAGTTGGCAGTGGCCCAATCATGTCGAGCCCCCCGGCGGGCGAAGGGCCAGGTTGGCGGTATGGTGACTAGCTTGTAGGCTGGGACGTGTTGCTGCTTGGCGAAGTACTGACATCCTTGACACCTTCTGACGAGTTCTTCGGCATCGCCCAGAGTTGTGGGCCAGTAGAAAGCTCGCCGGAAGGCCTTGCTGACCAGCGTACGTGATGACCCGTGGTTGCCGCAGACGCCCTTGTGGATCTCCTCCAAGATGTCCTTGCCTTCTTCACGAGGGACGCACTTCATGAGTACTCCAGAAGATGCGCCCCGCTTGTAAAGCTTGTCTCTGTCGAGGACGTAGGACTTGGCGCGGCGGACGAGTTGTTCAGCCGCGTTCTTATCAGAGGGGACCTTCTGCTCGCTGAGGTAGTCGATGAAGGGTTGCCTCCAGTCCACGTCGATCATCATGACCTCCTCGCCCGGTGGTGGATGGGCCGGGACAATGGTCGGTGGCGCCGGCTCCGGGATGGATGGCGCGTGAAGCTCGTGAACGAAGACACCCGCCGGTACTTGGAGCGCGGGTGGATCCAAGCTTCGACGAGACGTCCGCCGCAACGTTGTTGTCGCGGACGATGTGATGGAACTCGAGACCATAGAACTTGTTCTCGAGCTTGCGGACTTCTAGGCGTAGGCGTCCATGTTCTCCTTGTTGCGGTCCCGGGACTTGTTGACTTGGTTGATGACCACCGCGGAGTCGCCGTAGACCGATGGCCGCTTGATGCCCGGTGAAGCCGCGAGGCGGATCCCGTGTAGGAGGGCTTCGTACTCGGCTTCGTTGTTTGAGACCTTCCGAAGATCCGCGGGACGTACTTGAGTTGTTCGCCCGTTGGAGAGATCGGGGAGTACCCCCGCACCTGCGCCCTCAAGGTTGAGTGAGCCGTCAAAGTACATCACCCAATGCTGCGGTCGCGAGTGGGAGTAGGTAGTCGGTTCTCCCCGCCACTCGCCATGAAGTCGACTAGTGCTCGCGACTTGATGGCCGTGCGTGGCTTAAAGTCGATAGTGAGGGCGTCGAGCTCGACGCCCCACTTGGAGATTCTTCCGGTAGCATCTTGGTTCCGCGAGGATGTCGCCGAGCGGGTAGTCGGTGACGACGGAGATCGAGTACCGCCTGGAAGTAGTGTCGTAGCTTCCGCGAGGTGATGAGTACTGCGTACAGTAGCTTCTGCACAGGCTGATAGCGGGCCTTGGACTCTGATAGAACCTCGCAGACGAAGTAGACTGGGCGCTGGACTGGGTAGGTGTGGCCGTCTTCATGCCGCTCGACAACGATGGCGATGACCGACCACGTGAGTAGTCGCGGCTAGGTAGAGCGATGAGGCGCTCGCCCTTGTGAGGAGCCGTGAGAATCGGTGGCTTCGATAGGAAGTCCTTGAGCTGGGCAAGGGCTTGATCCGCCTCTGGAGTCCACACGAACTTCTCTTGATGCTTGAGTAGTTTGAAGAAGGGGAGTCCCCATTCTCCTAGCCTCGAGATGAATCTGTTCAGCGCCGCCATGCACCCTGTCAGCTTCTGGACATCTTTGATGCTCGTGGGAGCTTGCATGCTGGTGATGGCGGAGATCTTCTCGGGGTTGGCTTCGATGCCGCGCTGGCTGATGATGAAGCCGAGTAGTTTGCCTGAAGGTACGCCGAAGACGCACTTGTTCGGGTTGAGCTTCCAGCGGTACTCGCGCAGTGATGCGAAGGTCTCTTCAAGGTCGTTGATGAGGGTACTGGAGGTTCTGGTCTTGACGACCACGTCATCCACGTAGGCCTCGACGTTCTTGTTGAGCTGCCTCTTGAAGCAGGCCTGGATAGCTCGTTGGTAGGTAGCGCCGGCGTTCTTCAACCCGAAGGACATGGTCGTGTAGCAATGACGCGCCAAACGGGGGTGATGAACGCGGTCTTCTCTCGGTCTTCTTCCTTGATCGCGATCCGGTGGTACCCGGAGTAGCGATCGAGGAAGCAGAGCGAGTCGCAGCGGCCCGCCGTGGATTCGATGACTTGATCAATCCGCGGCAACCCGAAGGGGTCCTTAGGGCAGTGCTTATTGAGGTCGGTGTAGTCGACGCACATCCTCCACTCGTTCGAGTTCTTCTTGCGGACGAGGACAGGGTTGGCAAGCCACTCAGGATGGAAGACTTCTCTGATGAAGCCAGCCGCGAGTAGTTTGGCGAGTTCCTTATTGATGGCATCCCGTCTGTCGTCGGCAAAGCGTCGGAGGTGTTGTCGCTTGGGGGTGGCCTTAGGATCAACGTTGAGGCAGTGCTCAATCGGCTCCCCGGGCACTCCGGCATGTCCGTCGGCTTCCACGCGAAGATGTCGCGGTTAGCCCGAAGGAAGCCGATGAGCGCGTCTTCCTATTTGGGGTCGAGGCCCGCCCCGATGGTGGTGGTCTTGCCGGGATCGCCCGTTCCAAGGTCGATCGTCTTGACGAGTACCTCCTTAGGTGGCCGAGGCTTGTTGGCGGCCGTCGACTTCTCTCGGGATGTCGAGTTCACTTGTGGCAAGCTTCTTCGATGCAGCGTAGACCTCCATCATCGCGTTGGGTACTTGATTTGTGGAGGCGATCTCCACGGCTTCTGTGTCGCAGTTGTGGGAGATCTTCAGGTCCCCTTGGAGGGAGAGTACACCGGCTGGGCTTGGCATCTTGAGTACCAAGTAGGTGTAGTGGGGCACCGCCATGAACTTGGCGATGGCTGGTCTGCCGAGGATGGCGTGGTAGGAGGTCTCGAAATCCGCGACCTCGAACTTGATGTACTCGGTACGATAGTTGTCCCGAGATGCCCCGAAGGTGACTGGCAGGACCACTGAGCCTAGTGGAATAGCCGCGTTGCTGGGGATGATGCCGTAGAAGGGCGTGTTGCTCTTGGTGAGCATATGAGTGATGTCGAGCTTCATTTTCTTCAAGGTCTTGGTGAAGAGGACGTTGAGCCCGCTTCCACCGTCGATGAGCACCTTGTTGAGTTTGGAGCCCGCCACCACTGGCTTCAGGACGAGGGGGAACCGTCTGGTTCGGAGAAGCTGGTCCATTGATCCGCGCGGGAGAAGGTGATGGGTACCTCCGACCACCTGAGAGGGGTCGGGACCGCTGGCTCAATGGACATCACTTCACGACGGGTAGCCTTCTACTCCCGCTCGCGGGCGTCCGCCGAAGAGGACGTTAACGGTCTTGTCGGGCTCCTGGAAGTCGTTGTTGTCGCCGTCCTTCTTCTTGCCCTTTTGGTTTTGAGGGTGCGGTGGCTCTGGCGTCTCCTTGAGTGCGTGCCTGAGTTGGTAGCACTGTTCGGTGGTGTGGTTGCCGTTTGGATGCCACGGACACTTCTCCTTCAGCAGGTCTTTGAAGCCGCCGGAGTTCTTCTTCGAGTTCCTTTTCGCAGGGCGCTGGATAGCCGCGACAGTGTTGTCTGGCTTGCGCTTGCGGTTGAGACCCGAGTAGTTGTTGTTGTTGTTGTTGTTGCGGCCGCCCTGGTTTGGGTTGCCGCGCCGCCGCCGCCCGGTTTCGCTTGGTCTTGCCGCGGATGGCATCATATTTGGCATTGGCCTTGTCTTCTTCATCCGCCCAGGACGTGATCATGTCCTTGAGGTGGGGGATGGACCTGGGGCGGCGACGACCGAAGTCTTCAAAGGTGCGACGGTGATAGAGACCATCTTGGAAGAGGTCGATGACCTCCTTGTCGGTGACGTCGACGACGGTAGCGCACTTGTCGAAAAAGCGGCGCATGTACTTGCGGAGGGTCTCGCCTTGTTCCTGCTTGATCATGGCCAGGTCCATGCGAGTACCCGATCGGCCCATGGCGCCCGCGAAGTTGCTTGTGAACTCGCTCCTTCGAGCTTGTCCCACTTGTCGATCGAGTGCTTATCCGGGCCGACTCGAGCCAAGTGAGTGGTGCTTGGTCCGAGCGTAGAGGGGAAGTAGAGGCACTTGGTGTCGCTGTTGCCATCAGCGTTCTCGATGGAGAGGGCGTAGCACCTGAGCCACTGGATGGGATCCTGCTTCGCATCGTACTTGGTGATCCCCAAAGGCTTGAACTTGTCGGGGAGAAGCAAGTTGCGAAGTCGAGGTGAGAAGGCGGGGAAGCCGTCGCCTTCAGCTGCGGTGGTCGACTTCTTCCGCCGCAGCTCCTCAATCTTCTGGCGGGCGTCGTAGCCGCCCTGCGAGGCGCCAGAGGCGTGGCTGTTCGCGTGGCCTCGGCCGCCGCGGCCGCCGCCGCCTCCCGGCCCTCCCCGTTGGCCCCGTGATTCGAGCTGCCGCCGTCACTGCCACCGCCGTCGGGATCGTTGCCGCCCCCGCCGGCCGGAGCGCGGTGAGGGACGACTTCTTGGTTGTTGTGGTCGCGCTGTGAAGGTCCGTCGGCGTTGGAGTGACGACGGTTTGGCTCGGCTGGGAGGTCAGCTCGAGTACGGTTGGGACCGTTGTTAGCGCTGCGACTTGTGGATTCGTTGTCGCGGGGTCTGGCTGGAGGAGGCTGGTTGACTCTGTTGTCGACCCGCATGAAGTAGGCGTCTTCAGCCGAGCTTGGCGATGACCTCTCCGGCGCGTATGCCCCGAGCACGGCGTGCGATCGCCGTGATCGACATGAGGCATTGCTCGGGGGTAGTGTGTACTCGCTCTCGACCGCCTCGAGAGCTTCCGCAAGGTTGCGGACGGGGAAGTTGTCGCGGAGGTGCCGGCGACGTTTGTTGCGCTTCCGGTTACGCTCACGTCGAGCGTCTCTATCTGCAGGGTTCTCGTTCGGTGGAGCATCAGCAGAGAGCTCGTCGGAGGAGATGTCTTCCAGGTACTTTTCCTGAGCCGTGCCTGAAGGCCCTGGTGTGTCGCCGGCAGCCATGAAGACCTGGCGATCGGGGGTACCAAGGCTGGACTCAGAGGGTGCCACGTTGGTGTGCTTGAGTCAGCCCGGGCTAGGGGTGTTCCCTCCTGGAACGGTAGCGAGTCGATGTAGGCGACGTAGCGTGAGTCTCCCTTTATCAGGTCAACAGGTTTGCGGTCTGGCCAGTAGACGTATCTCCCGGCCGGCGTGGATGTTATAACCAGCCCAGAGGCTGGCCCTGACAAGGGGAGCTCGGTGGAGTTGTCCTCGGACTCGGGCTCCTCAGGGTCCGACCCGAAGTCGAACTCGTAATCCGGGTTTGAGTAGAACTCGGAGAGAGGGCTGGAGTCCGAAGCGCGATCAGGGGTGGCGTCGGGGTCCGAGTTGCACTCGGGTACGGGCTCCTTGCCGGCCGGCGCGAAGTGGGAGCCCCCGTGCGGGCCCGGTTGAGGATGCGGGGGCCACGCGCGGAGCGCTCGCGAGGTGAGTGGATCGCCTGCGATGGATGAGCAGTCGGCTCACATGCGATGGCCCATGGCGACGTCGAGTTCGAGTTGGAAGCGGACTCGAGCTCGAAGTCAGCGTGGTGGTTGAAGAGCGAAATTTCGCCGAACTTGCCGGCGAGTTCGCCTGTGACAACTTCGGGAAGCGTCACAAAGTCTGTCTTCGGGTTGGGCTGCATGGTTAGGCGACGCTGGAAGGAGCCCGCGCCGTCGGCCAGCGGCACCCGTGCGCCGAACACGAAGGTGTCTCCGCGGTTGAAGGCGACGGTTGGCTTGAAGTAGACGGGAGCCGTCGAGTTCGCCATGTGATCTCGGGCGAGACCCCCTACATGGCGCGCCAGCTGTCGGTGTTTTAGACTGGCAACCTACTAAGGGGAGTACCCGAAGTAGATGAATGTGACTCGCCGAGATCGGTAACTCGAAAGAAGAGACACGTGGCACACAATTTAGACAGGTTCGGGCCGCGAGGTGCGTAATACCCTACGTCCTATATGCTGCGTAGCTCTGGATTGATTGGGCACGATTACAAGATGGTGCAATAGTGCGCCGTGAGTTGTATGAGATGATATTGGATGCTAGAGATCGGTCCCTGCCTCGCCTTATATAGTTCGGGAGCCAGGGTTACAAGTCGGAGTAGGGAGAGAGTACTAGTCGAGCACGTCTAGGATTCCTCCATACAGTGCGGAACATGTACAGCTCCCTAACCGAGTACTACTCCTGTGTAGTCCTTGTGCTCCACGCCTTCAGGTGCCGTGTAGCGCAAGCCGGGTAGTCCCAGGGGCCCACCGAGTAGTCGGTCCTGGTACCCACCGAGGTAGTGGGCCCAGGGAGGTCCATACGACACGGCATGGTAGCTAACCTTAAGCAATTAATCATATTCAACACATGATGATAGACAGAAGTTCCAACAAGGTTGATTACATCTCAAGATCGATTACAACCCATAGACAAATGAGAATATTACCCCATCAAGGTGCTAGACATAGCACCGTTGATCATGGTGATGCTTCCGACAGTATCTTCCTTCTTCTCCACTTGTGGGTGCTTCCTTCGAGATGGGCGATCCTCCTCCGGAGATCTCCCTCCTCTCTCTAGCTTGTGGATGGCCTCCTAGTGCGAATGGATCCCCCTCTACGAATGGCGGCGCCTCCAGGACTTTAGGGTTGAAGATCCTTCGGGTGCAAGGAAAGGGGGGCCGAACCGACCCCCGGAGTGGGCCTGGCCGGCCAGACTGGGCCGATCGGCCCAGGCCCATCCCGACCTGGTTCGGTCGCCCCTTCGCTCCCGTGGGTCCTTAGGTGATTATGCACTTTGCCCCTTCAATTTGCATGATTTTGACGATGTCATCCTCGTGTCCAAGATGGAAGTTCTCCATGCATGTAGTTCGGCCTTTTACGCTTCAATTCCCGGGGGTGTTCTTTCGTAGCACTTCGGTCCTTGCCACCATTGGAACTGATTTCATCAAGCTCATGAACATGAACAAAACTCCGTAAATGCTCCGTTGAACTTGTTGTGAATCTGTCCTTTATGTCCATGTTTTCCTGCATAAACACAACACTTCCAAATGCATGCACATAGATGAACTTGTTATATGATTAGTGTGCCTAGTGGTGGGTTAGTTTCATAATCAAATCCAAACCAAAGTGTAATGAACATGTTTGGTGTACCAAAATACACTGTCAACAGCCCACCAGAGCGCCTAAACCGCCTCAAGAGCACATGTACACCAGGGACTGACCTAAGGGCCCACAGGACCGCCACCCCGAGGAAGCACACCCCGAGGGGGGCCCACCTGGGGTCGGCCGACCCTTTGGATCGACCGAACTGAATTGGGTCGGCTGATCCCGGGCTTCCACGTGGTGCTTGCCTATTGGTCCTAGAGGCCATCCCCGGGGAGTTTCACTCCACTTGACGCCAGAGCTCGGGCCTATAAATAGAAGGGGAGGGGGGGTCATTTCTTACCAACACACTATACTCCTCTCTCACTTTTGGTTTCTAAGGCTATGAGGTAGGCTAGAGTAGTTCTACTTAAGGTTCCAAGTCTACTTTGGGATCTAGATATGAGTTCTCTTGTATCTTTATTTTATTGTATGACTTTGATCTACTTCAGTTATTCAGCTATTTCATATAAAGTTGTGCTTGTATACATGGGTGATTTGTTCATGTGTTATTCACTTGTTCATCATTTAGAGGCTCATGTTCTTGATGAACAAGGTCTTTCGATCCAGTTGACGAGTGACTTACACATGTTTTCGGTGTTTGTTCATAAGTTAGAGGCTCGTGTTCTTCACAAACACGACCCTTTGATCTTGTTGAATAAGCATAGAAAGTAGAAATCCGTTTGTGTACCGAGCCTAGTTTGATCTAGTTAGATCCCATGTTTGTGTTGTATGAAGTTTGTGCTCAAGCTACGGTACTCGATGTAATTAGTCAGTTTACCTGGCGGCTCTGACCTGGGTCACAATAGCCCGGGCCGATCAGGGTCCTGCCAACAACATAAGTGTCGTGCTTGGGTTGCGTAGCTACATTGCTTATGAGTGTATCCCACGGTTTGTCTTGGGGTAGGCCACGGTGGTGACAACTGTTGGACCCTTCTGGAATCCCCCACGTTTGGATAAGCTATAAGAGTCTAAACTCTAACAATCGGAGTCATGCATAAGCGATGCGGGAGGTTAGCTCCTCGTTTGTACCTGGATGCTTGAGCCAGCAGTCATGCAATGCTAGTATGTATCTAACTCGTCTTACTAACTTTGTGTGTTTAGTACCTTATAACCTAGAACTAACTCGTATGTTGCCTCTAAGCCTAGGACATTTAGAGAGAGTGCGTTTGTGTGTTCACACTACCATCTTATCTATCATACCTTACCCCTGTACTTGACTGGCTGGTTTGTTTCCGTCTATGATTTATACTAGTTTCAACAGTGTTGAACTTGTTAATCCACTCAGCCTTCCTTGGATTCGATACCCTTTGGAATACTCCTTTGGAGAAATGCTACAATGGTACTTCTGTGCGCTTGCAGACTCTTGTAATCGTTAGGATTACCATTTCGTTATTTCTGGCATTGTTGCTAGGGACTCACAACTTAGCATCGAGGTTAAGATATACCAACAAGCTCCAAGAGTGGTGAGCCTCCATGCTCGACAATGTGCACCGACATAGATCCATCGTAGAACACAACAGTAGGGTAGCTCTGCCACTAGGCAAGGAGGAGTGGTTGGGCTCGGATCCGCCCCACACTAGCCCAAGCCCTTCGATACCTCTGACTAGTCGAGGTCAATGACACCACAGAGGAAGGGGAAGAGGATGCCGGATGAGGTGGGGATATGGCTAGAGCTCATCGTTGTCGGGGCCGAGGCAGCGCAGGAGAAGGAGGGGTTCGGAGGGGCGGTCATAGGGGACTGGGATATGCGTCAGTGGAGAGTGGGCAGGTGGCGCTGCGTCACAGCTGAGGGAGGGCAGCTTTGTTGTGTTGTCGACCGTCGCAGCTGCGTAAGTGTTGACAGTCGATTTTGGTACACCTAGCTATGAGTTTACCATCAACATTTGCACGTATTTGATATTCGAACTAATGGTACTAACCCCATGGAGGTATCAAGTTCACTCTCGCATGTCGATTTTGGAGTTTGTTGTTTCGCAGGAAATTAACATTAAAGAGGAGACTTTCGGGATAAGTTCATCAAGCACTTCAAAAGAAGATCATGAAGCCCGTCACAAGTCAACACACGAAGTGAACAAGACTCCAAACAACACAAGGACCGAAGTATCAACGCGCAAAACTCCAGGGACACCAACAAGATTAACTCAGCCCCAGAGATATTCTCACAGCCCAGGACAACATGATCTTTCAATGTAGATTCGGAGACATAAGCGACCTCTAATGGCAAAAGTTTGACTACCAAAGTTCTGGGCCTCGACGATACCTTCGATTTGGACATGTGGAAGGCCCAAATTGGATAAGGGAGCTAGGAGATATGGCCCCCGAAGTCCCTGCTACGCAGTCAGTCCGAAATCAGACAGATTATCTTTCGAGGCTGTGTTTTGGGGATCTTTTCTTCGTATCTAAGGAAACCAATGAATACCTTAGTTGGACATAATTTCGTAGCACACAATCTGGACGCCGAATTTGCATTATTTGGAGTCCGTACTTGGAAGATATGGTGCCGGCAAGGAAGGGCTGCCAATCAGGAAAATCTAGACGATGCTGATTTTATGGAAACCAAGTTCCCTTCTCTCCCAAGGAAGATCTCGTACAAGGCAAGGTGGAGCACGCCCCAAGGCTCCTCAAGGGCATAAATACAACCCATTGGGCGGCCAAGAAGGGGTGATCGATCGATCCATCCATCAGAGAGTCGCCGACACGAAGGAGAAGTGCAGGAAGGAAGCCGACGGCCGCCGCAAGTCCTCAAGTTGCCTAGGACATGGCCTAGGCCATGCCCTAGCCACCATGGTTGGCCCTGCATGGGGAAGTCATGGTGGAGTTCTAGAGCCACGACTTGAATTCGTCAAGTCTTTTGTACCTTCAACATTCGATGGTGATGTAATCATATCTTGTCATACTTTGATCTACATCGATGAGTGCTTTATTCATATGTGTAGCTAGCATATGATTTTAGTAGGAATAGGTCTAATCGTCATGGTTAGTCTATGTCTTGTAGATACATCGTTGTAGTGCATGGACCTAGGTTGTCGTTCGGTGATGATTATCCTTGCGTAGTGACAGTACGGTGGAGGAAAAAGCGGCGAATGAACATGCATTGGGCCACTCCATATCGAGTTACTCCATATCGAGTGTACTCCTTATCAAAGTATAGGTTTAGATTGGTTTGTCACCTTGGCCGGAACGGCAATGAGAAGACGATAGGCTAGGCTTACCTTTTGTATGCTCACCTTTATGGCTAGGTGGATGTGATCCATACATCATTTCATGTATGTCTAACTTTTATGCAATCAACACTTCACATAGGGTGAGACCGGTCGGTTAGATAGAGAACCTTAGTGGTTTGCTTCCGATCCTTGGATTGACAAATCTAGGGAGGACCCTCCTTGGTGAAAAGGGCACCAAGTCACCCGTAGGCTTGCGGTGAACTTGAGCACGGTTTTGCACCGTCAACATTAAGGGCCGGAAGAGGAGGGATATGCGGCTAGGTTTTGAAGGTGTGTCAGCAGCGATTATTTATATGGTGTGAGCGCAGCGTCGACCATCCAATTGCGAATCAAGGGTCAAGTTGTTGAGGCTGGTTGGGCCATGTAGGCGCTTTGAGAAAACTGCTAGAGGCAGTGTTCTTCAGCTAATTAATGTATCATTTGTTAAACAACTTAAACATTTATTTATCTTAAATACCCAAATATATTTTTTTCACATGTAACATGGAACATATTGGTTGTTATCTAGGAATTTCAAGAATTATAAAGTACATTTGCTATTTTCTATCATTTAAATGAATTTCTGAATATTTACTGAAAGTAATTCCAAAGTTAGACTTATATGTACATCTAATAAGATTTGAAAAAATGCAAAGAAAACTATATTTAGGTTTCTATGTTCCATTCCGGCCCACATCATGGAGATTAGTGAAAAAGTTTAATTGAAATATAGGGAAATTTCAAATCACTACTAGCCATGTTATGTAAAATAATGATAATAATATGTAAAACTTCTCCAACAATTATGTAAATTGTCAAAGAATTATTTTATGGATGTACAAGCTTGACATAAAAGTTTCATAATATTTTATGAAAATAAAAGTATACATTGTTCACAAAGTTGATAGTTCTCTCACATTGTTTCACACAATTCAACTTAAACTTCAAAGTTTATACACACTCAAATAACTTCTTACTTACGGACACTTGCAATTTGGACAAAACCTTACATTTAATATTCTATTAACATTTGGGGATTTACTTCGCCACTTATTGTGAAAAAAGGTGTTTTCTATTTTTAAATACTTGACTAGAAAAATAATTATCTTATATATCCCCAAAATATTTTTTACATGTTACATACAAGATATAAGTTGTCATCTAGGCATTTCAATATACTTTTGAATAGATTTTCTATTTTCTATCATTTAAAGGAATTTCTACGTGTTTACCAAAAGTAATTTCTAGTTGAACTATATGTACTTCAATAAGATTCAAAAAAAATTGTAAAGACATATTTAGGCTCCTATGCTCCATTATAGGACATGTCTTGAAGATTGGGGAAAGAAACTCAACCACCATATAAGGAAAGTTCAAACTTTTATATTAAACCTACCATATAATAGTTATAATAATACCTAAACTTATTGCAAAATTCTCAAAATTGTCATACAATAATTTTCTTGATGTATAAGGCTAGCATAAAAGTTTCATTAGATTTAACAAAAATTGATGTATAAATGGTACACAAAATGGATAGTTCTCTCACATTGTTTCATACAACTCAAATCTAACATTGAAGTTTACATACCCTACATTATATTTTTACTCAAGTCCATGGTTTGTCTTAAGGTAGGCCGCGGTAGTAACAGCCATTGGACCCTTTGCACTCCTCCACGTTCAGATATGGTGTAGAGCTACATGCCGGAACCAACTGTTATAGCCAGAAGGTAGCCGATGCCCGAAGTGAGTAGCCACGACGAATTTGTTCCTCCTTTAGAATCAGTACCCATAGGAAGCACCTCATGATCTCCCTACCATAGCTGGGGTTTGGTGTCCATGGACCATTCTGCTAGTGTCGGGGACAGCCCTAGGGGTCCCCTCAAACAACTGGGGAATCCCAACTTAAAACCCGCCGCAAGCCAAAACCAAACGCGCCTCGCTTAAGTACAAAGGGCATGGCCCACGCCACGGTGACCCTGATGGCCCACCAAAGCGGCCCACTCAAAGATCTCCTAGAGCAGGCTCCGTCTCGCTCGAGGGCACACGCCTCCCTCGGGCGGGCTCCGCCCCGTTCGAGGGGGTGCGCTTACCTCGAGCAAGCTCCGCCTCGCTCGAGGGTCCGGGCCGCCCTCGAGCAGGCTCCGCCTCGCTCGAGGGCACTCCGCACGCGCACGCCTGTTCCCGTACACGGGCATTTAATGTTCTGATGACGGCGGGGCGGCGCCATCATGCGCCTGGGACTCACCCTCCAATTCTCCCACAATATCTTCAGCCACTCCACCAGGGACTTGGAAGCCACGCCTCCTCTCCCGCCTTGCTTGTAGTCGCCCCACTACAGGCACCCCCGGTGCTGAGCAATATAGTGCCTCGAGCACACTACTGCTGGACGTACGACCCCTCGGCCGGAACCAGGATAAACTCTGTGTTTCTGATTGCTTAGCATCGACCATTGAGGGATAAACTTTGGCGCTCATTACTGGTTAGTGTCGGGACCACATTCCACACCGACAGTTGGCGCCCACCGTGGGGCAATCGAGCGCCTAAGGTCAACCCACCATCAACTCCCTCCATGGTGATTCGCACTGAGTACCGCGGTACGCGTTACTTCAGGCCACGGGGAACGACTACCTGATGCGCCTGACCAACCGTGAGGAGCTCCGTGCGCGGCGCCAGGCCGGGTCCGCCTCGGTCCCCGGGCGCGCGCGCCGCCACAACGCGCACGCCGCCGCCGGCGCGGATGTCGCGGGCCCGTCAACGCCACGACGTCACCACCGCTCCGGCCGGCGTTCACGCCGGGCGCGGTCCGAGCGGCGGCAAGGCCGAACGCGCCGCCTCCCAACACGGCGCACCCGTCGGCCGCGGCAACCACCGCCCCGGTGGGGCAGCGCACGGTCTCCGGACCGCGCTTTCCCATCGGTCTGTGCGGTGCCACAACGGCCTACAACGCCAACGTCAACACCGCGATGCGCAGGGTTCCCCCTGGCCGTCACGTCTTCGTCGCCAGGGATCCCGGCGCCTCCGCGGGCGACGAGTCGTCCCTGGGCTCCCTTGACGCGCTGCCACCCGCCAACCTCCATGGGTACGCGGAATGGGACTTCTCCGGCGTGCCGAACCCAGTCATGTTCAGGCGTTTCCTTGACGCCACGGACTAGCGGTTCCGGCCCGCTTTCCGACGACTCCCGAAGCACGGGGAGCTACGACCCCGCGCGGGAATGCTGCGTCGTCATCGCCAATGATCCAGCAAACGCCACCGGTGCAGTGGGCGCCGGCGACGGGGAGGTCACGCCCGCCCCGGGGATCGCTCCGCGCCTGGCCGCAGGGCCGAGCACCCCTGCTGGGGCCGACGTCGACGCGCAGTTAGCCTAGGCTCGCGAGCTCGAGGCCAAGCTGGCGGAGGAGTATCGGACGATGCGGTTGCTCCGCGCTTCCATGGCTGGGGAAGCCTCCGCGCGCGGCGAACGTGTGCGGGAGCTGGGCAAACAGGCCCGCGACCGCATCAACGCCGACTTCAACGTCGATAACCCGGACATGCCTCCGAGGGCGAGCCAGAATCTTATCGCCGCTGCAACGCTGCTACGGGCCATGCCGGCCCCCTCGACGCCTGAGGCGCGAAACCTGCACCGCGAGGTGCAGGCACTCATCGAGCAGGCGGCCGTCGAGCAGGCCGAGAGCTCGGCGTCACGCATTCACCAACAGGGGGACGCACGAGGCAACGGGGCCACGCAGGGGGCGAACCCTCGGTCCATGCAGGTGAAGCGGCGGGGTGACCCGCCAATCCGGGACGCACGCCGGCCAAGGAATGGCTCCTCGACACGCGCAGGGCGCTGGACGGCGACGCCCGTAACGTCATCAACGCTCGGCGTACGAGCAAGGCGGATGCGCGAGCGGCGGCAGGCTACCACCCTCGACGGGGTGGGCACTACGACAGTGATGAGGACCGCTCTCCGACGCCGGAGCCCCCGAGGACCCGTGTGTTCAGCCGGGAGATCCGCACGGCGGCCTTCCCCCAACGCTTCCGCCAGCCCACGACCATCGTCAAGTACAATGGGGAAACGGACCCCCGTGTATGGCTCAACGATTACCGCCTGGCGTGCCAGCTGGGCGGGGCCACCAGCGACGTGGTCATCATCCGCAACCTGCCCTACACCTCGGCAATTCAGCCCGAACGTGGCTCGAGCACCTGCCCGCCAGCCAGATCCACAACTGGGATGATCTGGTCCGCACGTTCGTGGGCAACTTCCAGGGCACATACGTGCGCCCTGGGAATTCTTGGGATCTGCGCTCCTGCACCCAGAAGCCCGGCGAGTCGCTCCGAGACTTCATACGGCACTTCTCCAAGCGCTGCACGGAGCTCCCAAGCGTGGCACAATCCGAGATTGTGCACGCCTTCCTCGAGGGTACCACGTGCCGGGACCTGGTGCGAGAGCTGGGACGCAGCCCGCCTGCGGACTCCAATGAGCTGTTCGACATCGCCACCAGCTTCGCCTCAGGAGAAGAAGCCGTGGGGGCGATCTTTGATGGCAAGAGGGGCAAGTGCTCGGACGACGCGCCCGCGGAGGGCAGCAAGTCCAGGGAGCGCCACTGGAAGGACAAACGGGGCAAGAAAGGGAAGAAGCCGCGCCGCGAGGCGCGTGAGCAGGGGCGCGACGGCGACGACACCGAGGCCCTTGGTTGTCGACCCGGCTCGACGAGGCCCTCGACCGGCCCCTCGAGGTCCGGGGTGTTTGATGACATCTCGAAAAAGCCATGTCCATACCACAAGACCCCTGTAAACCACACCCTTGAGCAATGCGACATGCTCAAGAAGTTCTACGGTCGCGCCGCCGCAAAGGACGCGGAGGCCAAGAAGGACGGAGGAGATGGTGACGCCGGCGGCTTCCCCGCCGTAGAGAATGTGTTCCTCATCTTCGGGGGGCCAACCGTCGACATGTCGAGCCGCCAGCGCAAGCGGGAGCGGCACGAGGTCCTCGCCGCAGAGAGGGCGCCTCCCTCCTTCCTCGACTGGTCGGAGGACGCCATCACCTTCAGCCGTGAAGACCACCCGAACCGCATCCCCAACCCGGGCCAGTACCCACTGGTGGTCGACCCGATCATTGGGAACGCGCGGTTCTCAAAAGTCCTGATGGACGGGGGCAGCAGCCTCAACATCCTCTATGCGCATATGCTGCGCCTGTTGGGGATTGGGTTGGACCAGCTTCGGCCCAGCACGACGCCGTTCCATGGAGTCGCGCCAGGCAAGCGCGTCTAGCTCCTCGGGCAGATCGACCTGCCGGTTTGGTTCGGCACTTCGAAGAATTTCCGCAAGGAAACGCTCACCTTCGAGGTGGTGGGGTTCAGAGGCGCCTATCACGCCATACTTGGGCGGCCCTGCTACGCCAAGTTCATGGCAGTCCCCAATTACACCTACCTCAAGATGAAGATGCTGGGACCGAACGGTGTCATCACCGTAGGCTCGTCCATCGAGCACGCGTTCGACTGCGACGTCGAGTGCGTAGAGCACGCGGAAGCGCTGGCGCTGGACGAAGTGCTGGTCACCACCTTGGAGAAGATGGTCAACGAGGACCTCGACTCCACCGCCAAGCACACCGGCAACTTCGAGGCCGTGGAGCAGACCAAGGAGGTGCCCCTCGACCCTGCTGCCCCCGAGGGCAAGGCGTTGAGGGTCAGCTCCACCCTCGACCCAAAATAGGAAGTGGTGCTCGTCGACTTCCTCCGCGCCAACGCCGACATCTTCGCGTGGAGCCCCTCGGATATGCCAGGCATCCCGAGGGAGGTCGCCGAGCACTCCCTTGACATCCTGCCTCATTCCCGCGCCATGCAGCAACGGCTTCGCCGCTTCGACGAGGAGCGGCGGCGGGCTATCGGAGCGGAGCTGCGGAAGCTTCTCGAGGCCGGGTTCATCAAGGAAGTGTTCCACCCAACGTGGCTAGCAAACCCTGTACTTGTAAAGAAAAAGAACGGGAAATGGCGGATGTGTATAGACTACACTAGTCTTAATAAAGCATGTCCTAAAGTTCCTTTTCCTTTGCCACGCATTGATCAAGTTGTTGATTCAACGGCTGGGTGTGAGCTGCTTTGCTTCCTTGATGCCTACTCCGGGTATCACCAAATAAAGATGAAGGAGTTCGACCAGCTCGCGACTTTGTTCATCACGCCGTTCGAGATGTTCTGTTACGTCACCATGCCGTTCGGCCTCCAAAACGCAGGTGCAACGTATCAACGCTGCATGCAACACGTTTTCGGAGATCACATCAGGCGAACGGTCGAGGCGTACGTAGACGACATCGTCGTAAAGACCAGGAAGGCGGACGACCTGGTTGGCGACCTTAACATCGCGTTCGGCTGCCTACGGGCCAATGGGGTCAAACTAAACCCCGAAACATGTGTCTTTGGAGTGCCGCGAGGCATGCTTCTAGGATACATCGTCTCCCAACGGGGCATCGAGGCCAACCCTGAGAAGGTTGCGGCCCTCGAGCGAATGGGCCCAATTCGGGACCTCAAAGGGGTGCAGAAGGTGCTGGGGTGCCTTGCCGCCTTGAGCTGCTTCATCTCGCGGCTCGGCAAAAAAGGCTTGCCCCTCTATCGCCTCCTCAAAAAGCACGAGCGCTTCTCCTGGACCGCCGAGGCCCAAGACGCGCTCAACAAGCTGAAGGCATCCTTAACCCACGCCCCGATCCTCATGCCACCGCAGGACGGCGAACCCTTGCAGCTCTACGTGGCCGCGACCACCCAGGTGGTTAGCACCGTAATCGTAGTAGAGCGCACGGAGGAAGGGCACGCCCTGCCGGTCCAACGGCCGGTCTACTACATCAGCGAAGTCTTATCCGACACCAAGACGCGCTACCCTCAAGTCCAAAAGCTGCTGTACGCGGTGGTCCTCCACTTCCCCGCGTCAAGACGCCACTACTTCGAGGCCCACCCCGTCACGGTGGTCTCCTCCTTCCCGCTAGGGGAGATCGTCCGCAATCCAGATGCGGCGGGCAGGATCGCCAAGTGGTCAGTGGAGCTGATGGGCGAGACGCTTGCCTACGCCCCGCGCAAGGCCATCAAGTCCCAGATCCTGGCGGATTTCGTCGCTGAGTGGACAGACACGCAGCTACCACCGCCGCAGATCCGAGCGAGGCCGGACTGCGTATTTCGACGGCTCGGTGATGAAAACGAGGGCGGGCGCGGGCCTGCTCTTCGTGTCACCCCTCGGGGAGCACATGCGGTACGCGGTGCGCCTCCACTTCCCCGCGTCAAACAACATGGCTGAGTACGAGGCCCTCCTTTGCGGCCTCAAGATCGCCATCGAGATAGGCGTCAAGAGCCTCGACGTGCGGGGGGATTCGCAGCTCGTGACTGACCAAGTCATGAAGAATGCGAGCTGCCACGACGACAAGATGGAAGCGTATTGCAAGGCCGTGCGAGCCCTCGAGGACAAGTTCTACGGCATCGAGCTCAATCACGTGCCCCGCCGGTACAACGAGGAGGCGGACGAGCTGGCCAAGATCGCATCCGGGCGGATGACCGTCCCCCGAACGTCTTTGCCCGCGATCTCGCCCAGCCCTCCGTCGCCTTCGAGCCTCACCCCTCGAGCCACGCGGAACCCTCGGGGGCTCCCTCGAATCCAGCAGGCGCAGAGCCCATGGACGAGGACCCCTCGAACGAGGCGTACGTGCTCTCCCTCCTCGAGGGGTATGGCTCCTACGAGGCTGATATGATGGATATCGAGCCAGCCCCCGTGAAGGCTGATTGGCGCGACAAGTATGTCACCTGGATGGCTCGAGGGGAACTCCCGTCGGACCGGGCCGAGGCTAGACGCGTCGCCAGGATGGCCAAGTCCTTTGCCCTCGTCGACGGCGAGCTGTGCAAGCGCGCCGCCTCCGTCATCCTGCAGCGGTGCGTGCCCATCCCCGAAGGGCGCGAGCTCCTGCGGGACATCCACGCGGGGATCTGTGGCCATCACGCCGCGCCCCGCACCCTCGTTGGCAACGCATTCCGTCAAGGCTTTTACTGGCCTACCGCGGTCGCGGATGCCAGCGAGATCGTGCGCACCTGCGAAGGGTGCCAGTTCTACGCCCACAAGTCCAACCTTCCTGCTCATGTCCTGCAAACCATCCCCATAACATGGCCTTTCGCCGTGTGGGGGCTGGACAACGTCGGGCCCCTGCGGAAGGCGCCCGGGGGCTTCACTCACCTGCTGGTCGCGATCGACAAATTTTCCAAGTGGGTAGAAGTGCGCCCCATTACGAACCTCAGGGCAGAGCAAGTGGTGACGTTCTTCACCGATATCGTCCATCGTTTCGGAGTACCAAACTCCATCATCACCGACAACGGGTCCCAGTTCACGGGCAGGAAATTCCTGGAGTTCTGCGACAAATTCGACATCCGTGTGGATTGGGCAGCTGTGGCACACCCACAGACTAACGACCAAGTGGAGCGTGCCAACGGCATGATCCTACAAGGCCTTAAGCCCAGGACCACCCCAAGCAGAGCCACCGGGTTCACCCCGTTTTTTCTAGTCCATGGCGCAGAGGCCATCCTCCCCACGGACTTAGAGTACGGGTCACCCAGGGTTCGAGGCTACGACGAGGACGCCAACCAGCAAGCCCGCGAGGACTCACTGGACCAGCTGGATGAAGCACGCCTCGTGGCCTTAATGCACTCCGCAAGGTATCAACAGTCCCTCAGGCGCTACCAGGCACGGAAAATACGCCGGCGGTGTCGTATGGACCTCCCTAGGCCCACTACCTCGGTGGGTACCAGGACCGACTACTCGGTGGGCCCCTGGGACTACCCGGCTTGCGCTACACGGCACCTGAAGGCGTGGAGCACAAGGACTACACAGGAGTAGTACTCGGTTAGGGAGTTGTACATGTTCCGCACTGTATAGAGGACTCCTAGACGTACTCGACTAGTACTCTCTCCCTACTCCGACTTGTAACCCTGCCTCCCGGACTATATAAGGCGAGGCACGGACCAATCACCTCATCCAATCTCCTCTCATACAACCCACGGCGCACTATTGCACCATCTTGTAATCGTGCCCTATCAATCCAGAGCTACGCAGCATACATGACGTAGGGTATTACACACCTCGCGGCCCGAACCTGTCTA
Source organism: Cenchrus americanus (assembly GCA_947561735.1). Taxonomy (NCBI): domain Eukaryota; kingdom Viridiplantae; phylum Streptophyta; class Magnoliopsida; order Poales; family Poaceae; genus Cenchrus; species Cenchrus americanus. The sequence continues at coordinate 145,175,404 of OX387240.1, forward strand.
AATTGTGCGCCACGTGTCTCTTCCTTCGAGTTACCGATCTCGGCGAGTCACATTCATCTACTTCGGGTACTCCCCGTAGTAGGTTGCCGGTCTAAAACACCGACAGCTGGCGCGCCAGGTAGGGGCTCTCGCTCGAGGTCACATGGCGAACTCGGCGGCTTCCGTCCACTTCAAGCCAACCGTCGCCTTCAACCGCGGCGACACCTTCGTGTTCGGCGCCTGGGTCTGCACTGCTGATGGCGCAGGCTCCTTCCAGCGCCGCCTGACCATGCAGCCCAACCCGAAGACAGGCTTCGTGACGCTCCCTGAAGTTGTCACAGGTGAACTCGCCGGCAAGTTCGGCGAAATTTCGCTCTTCAACCACCACGCTGACTTCGAGCTCGAGTCCGTCTCCAACTCGAACTCGACGTCGCCATGGGCCATCGCATGCGAGCCGGCTGCTCAGCCATCGCAGGCGGTCCCCTCACCACGCGAGCACTCCGCGCGTGGCCCCGCATCCTCAGTCGGGCCCGCATGGGGGCTCCCACTTCGCGCTGGGCCGGCAAGGAGCCCGTACCCGAGTACAACTCGGACTCCGACGCCGCCCCCGATCACGCTCCGGAGTCCAACCCCCTTTCCGAGTTCTACTCGAACCCGGACTACGAGTTCGACTTCGGGTCGGACCCTGAGGAGCCCGAGTCCGAAGACGACTCCACTGAGCTTCCCTTGTCAGGGCCGACCTGCGGGCCGGTTATAAAATCCATGCCGCCGGTAGATACGCTCTGCGGCCGGACCGCAAGCCTGCTGACCTGGTGAAGGGAGACTCACGCTACGTCGCCTACATCGACTCGCTACCGTTCCAGGAGGGAACACCGCTAGCCCGGGCTGACTCAAACACACCAACTGAGGTGGCACCCTCTGAGTCCAGCCTTGGCACCCCCGATCGCCAAGTCTTCATGGCTGCTGGCGACACCCCAGGGCCTTCAGGCACGGCTCAGGACAAGTACCTGGAAGACATCTCTTCCGACGAGCTCTCTGCTGATGCTCCACCCAACGAGACTACGGCAGACAGAGACGCTCGACGTGAACGCAACCGGAAGCGCAACGAGCGTCGTCGGCGCCTCCGCGACAACCTCCCCATCCGCAACCTTGCGGAAGCTCTCGAGGCGGTCGAGAGCAGAGTACACACCACCCCTGGGCAATGCCTCATGTTGATCACAGCGATCGCACGTCAGGCTCAGGGCATACGCGCTGGAGAGGTCATCGCCAAGCTCGCTGAAGACGCTTACTTCATGCGGGTCGACAACAGAGTCAACCAGCCTCCTCCAGCTAAACCTCGCGACAACGAAGCTACTAGTCGCAGCGCCAACAACGGTCCCAACCGTACTCGAGCTGACCTCCCAGCCGAGCCCAACCGTCGTCGGTCCAACACTGGCGGACCTTCGCAGCAAGACCACGGCAACCGAGAAGTTGTTCCCCACCGCGCTCTGGCCGGTGGCGGCGGCAACGATCCCGACGGCGGCGGCGGCGACGGTGGCGCCTCCAACCATGGGGCCAACAGGAGAGCTGGAGGTGGCGGCAGTCGCAGCGGCCGAGGCCACGCGAACAGCCACGCCTCCGGTGCCTCACACGGTGGGTACGACGCTCGCCAGAAGATTGAAGAGCTGCAGCGGAAGAAGTCGACCACTGCCGCTGAAGGCGACGGCTTCCCCGCCTTCTCACCTCGACTTCGCAACTTGCTCCTCCCCGACAAGTTCAAGCCTTTGGGGATCACCAAGTACGACGCGAAGCAGGATCCCATTCAGTGGCTCCGATGCTACGCCCTCTCCATCGAGAACGCTGGCGGCAACAGCGACACCAAGTGCCTCTACTTCCCCTTCTGCCTGGACCAAGCACCACTCACATGGCTCGAGTCGTTGGACAAGCACTCGATCGACAAGTTGTTGACGGTGAAAATCCGTCAACCTAGCCATGAGTTTACCTTCGGTGTTGGCATAACTTTTGTATCTTATTCATTGGTACTAACCCCCGTGGTATAACAAGTTCACTTGTGCATGTCGGTTTTGGAGTTATGTGTTTACGCAGGGTTTTAACGTTGAAAGCAAGACTTTCGGGACAAGTTCATTAAGCACCTCATGACAAGACCTTGAAGCCCGATACAAGTCAAGCAATGAAGTGAACATGACTCCAAGAGCCCAAGGACCAAGCCCGAGAAGATGATAAACTCCGAGGACTGAACCGAAAAGTGGCCGAATCTTGCAAGACAAGGAGTTGAGTCCAATTCGGAGAGAAACCGACGTCAAGGGCCCACATGCAAAAGGGGAGAACATCTAGAAGACGTGGGAAGCAACACCGAGCGAAGAAGGCCGCGGGATGGGCCGATTGGGCCCGGGCCGGCCGGCCCAGGCCGGCCGGCCCGGCCCCACCCGGGGCCCAATCGGCCTCTCCTTTGACCTAATTGCTTCTCGAGCTATAAATAGCCCCCCGACCGAGAGCCACGCAGAACGGAAGTCGTAATCCGCCGCCGAGGAGCAGAGAAGCTTGAGGGACACCATCTCGGAGATGAGGGTCGTGCTAGTTGTCTAGGGTTTCCCTAGCCGACGTGGGAACCTTGCATGGAAGACCACGTCGGAGCTCCGGAGCGAGGATCAAGATCGAGGGAGGGCCCCCGGTGGTGATCTTGTTCATGTAATCATTTCTAGCGATTAAGTGCCTTCTCGATGATTTTGATTTCTTCTTGGTTTTGCTTCTTCTACGATCTAGTCTATAGCTAGATTACATAGGGTGCTCTTGTAGCCGCGGTGGCTAGAGGTGCATGCCGGACCGGCCAAGTGATTTCAACTTGTTCTATCGAACTCGCCCTAAGCTCCCCGCATGAATAGGGATACGTTGTGACAGAACGGGGGTCTCGAAAGGCGGATGTTTTCGGAGTCGGATGGGAAGGCCACGATTTAAAGATGCTTTTAATGAGATTCGCTTTGCTATCTTCATCTATCTTGTTTGGAGCTACAACATAAGCATGATCTAGATTATCTAGATTGGTTATCTCTTGTTTTCTCTTGCTACCTCTTTAGTAGATTAGATTAGATTCGTTTTCTTTATGAGTTAGTAGGTTAGATGCAACTTAGTTCATCATAAGATAGCTTTACGTTGCTTTACTAGATTGAATCCTTGCGTTGCACATTGTTCCACGGATTCGATACCTTGGGTTCACCACTCGAGGGAAGAAGGGTCCCTTGACTACGACGGGAGACTTGTCCGCTTGCAAGTCACAAACGAACTTTGATACAAATATTAACCGTCAACAAGCCCCTTTCTCTGGCGCCGTTGCCGGGGAACAAGCAATCAAGATCCGATCTAGTATCGCTTATCTTTCAGTTTTTCTTTTGATTTTCTTTTGCATCTCTTATGTTTGATCATCCTCAAAAAGAAAAAAAATTCAATCTAATCTAGCTTTGATTAACCCTAATTTTTCTTTTCTTTTTAGATTTTTGTTTTATTACTAACCCTAACCGGAGATGGTTGGCTACCTCTCCAAGAAACCCAAACTTTTTTGTGGATGATCCAGGAAAACTTTACAGGCAAAGGTGACGTGCAACACAAGCTAAAGGGGTGGAAACCCTAGATTCAAAAGTTGAAGTCGAAGGACCGTCAAAATCTCCAAGGGAATCACCACCTCCAAGTCAAGACGCCGGAAGGCCGTTCAAGATCAAGAGGAGGATGGAGAAGATGGAGATAGAGAAAGAAGCTCAACACCTAAAGGCTGCCAAGGCAAGATCCACATGCGAAGTGTTCATCATGATGAAGATGCTAGACGCAAGTGGGACAACTTGCCGGGCGCCCGATGGGTAACAAAGAAGAATATCCGAGACAACTCCAAGGTCCCAAGACGGCGAAGGCTACTCAAACTCATTCGGGAGAGATGAAGGATCACACTAGAGACCATGAAGATCACGACCGAAGGACCGGAGTTCGAGATGCCGAGCCACAAGGAAGATGTTGCATCCGTCAAGACCAAAGGACAAAGCCAGCATGTGAAGACCAAAAAAAAAAATTGACTAAGCCAAAGTGGGTACCCAAGATTGCAACGCCCGCAAAGAGCGTTGATCCGGAGTAATCAAGTGAAGAAGTCTAGCCATGGACTATAAACGAAGCGCTAGGCGGGAGGCAACCCGTTTCGTCGAGTCAAGAATAAGCTACCGGGAGGACAACCCGATTCCAGGTTTTTCGAGTCTTTATAATTCAGTTTTGAATTTTACTACGCAAAGCATTAGACTTAGAATGGTTGAATAATATTAGAGACTTAATTCTTGGTTGAATATTTTGCTTGATCATAAACCCTTTACATGAACCATCCTATGTGATTGTTTGCTTCTTTTTCGAGAGACCACAACCAAAAAGAAAAAAAAATTTCAGAACCTAACCCAACCCTTCACCCTCATTATGGTGCTGTGGTTGACTTGTTTTTCATGCTAAAAACACTCGAGTAGAGCCACGACTTGTATCTAGATGTTATTTAAATTTCAGCATGTGGTAGGACTCGCGTGAACCTAGAAACTTGATTTTTGGTTGGTTTAAAAATCCATATCCTTGGTTTCTCTAAGATTAGAATTTTTCTAAGCCTCACTTAATTTTATTTCATTCAAAATCTCTCTCATCTAATCAAAATTAGGACCTAAACCTATGCCCCCATGATCAAGCCGGGAAAAGCTTGCTCTCAACTAATGAATGCAAACTATACCGGTGAGACCGAAATCGACGTAGTCGAAAAATATTTTTGACTTACATTTGTTTTTAATGGGTTAAAAACTTCTCTAAATTTATGCTTGAGCTCTTGCATGGCTCTGAAAAATATTTTTAAAATTCGAAATTAGAGGAGTGCTTAACCTTGAACACACCTTAATGGAGGCAATCTAGTAATCATGCATGCACCATTGGATTCCCTTTCATCAACTTTCACCAATTCCACATGCAAAGGACAAGCATGGTGGGCAGCAAGCATCAACTTTGTAGGAATTTCATGGTGGCATGTGAAGCAAGTGGAGCTAGGGAGTATGGAAGTGAGTCAAAGCGAAAACATCAAGTGGAAGGAGCAATAGTGCAAGCGAAGGAGTGGACGGGAACGTTTGGAAGGTGTACGCGATCACGAAGCAACATGAATGCACTAGAGAAGAACCGAGCCAAGAGGAGGAGAGAGGTAAATCTTTCATCCAACTCTTTGTTCGTGTGCTCTAGTTTGTAGGCCGGAATCACCTTAGACTTAGCCATCCACCGCGTTTGTTTCGTGCAACAAATCACATCCTTAATCCACTCAAAGTCCAGACTCCAAAATAATATTTGTGTACCTTGTTACCGGGCGAAAACCCCGGATATTTATTTGTGAGGGAGAGTGCTGCAATCATGGAAGAAAACTACAAGCCTTTTCACCGAAGAAAAAGGGATCATCGTCGTCTAAGCCATCATCGACAACCTCTTCGAGGAGGCGCTCGGTTTCCGAGTCTCCTTGGAGTATGGAGGAGGACACGGCACCACTGAGGAGGAACCACTCTTCTCCTTGGTGGCATGAGGGCCACACGAAACTCGTTTATTAGGTTTACCAAACTTCAATAACATATGGAGGAGCCGCCTGTCCAACCTCGCCACTTGACACGATCATCCGCTCCACCTCCATACGCTCCGCGGTATTCCGAGGGGTATGTCATCATGACGGAGGAGGAGAAGAAGCTCGCTCACCTTAAGTAGAGGCTTGTAGCGAACGTTGACATCGACGACCAAGCTCTCCACATATTGGGTTTCACACGGGACACCGGTGCAATTCTCTAGCGGAGTGTCGGCAAACACCCACAAGAAATTCGCCTAGGAAATTTTCATGACCATGGCGTATACCCTTGATGAAGGAGTGCTGAGTCTCTCATTCCGTTGGAGGGAGCCCACAAGAGGAGAAGAAGGAAGACACCGTCGGAAGGGTAACCTTGATCAGTGATGCTATTTCTAGCACCTTGATGGGGTAATCTCCTTTCATCCATGGGTTGCAATCGGTCTTGAGATGTAATCGAACTTTGTTGGATTATCTATCTATCATCTTGTGTTGAAAATACTTTAATGCTTAAGGCTAGCAACCATGCCATAAAGGGAGTAGGGCTCCAATGCTTCCTTGGATCCATTCAACACAATCCCCGATAGATCAGATTGGTTTTCATGTTCGAAACGATTGCATGTCTAGTATCGTAGACCCATGGGCGAGTGTCTCCTACTTTCAAAAGGGAGCTCCGGAACAAGTATGTGCATGAAGGCACATGGGAAGGCTTTTGGAGTATGATCACGGGAAGAGACCATCAACGAAAAAAATACTATCCGGAACCCCATCATCCAAGTGTGTCACTTTTGTGCAAGTGGATTTTTGGGGAGAATAAGAGAGACATAGATAACCAACACGGAGTTGAATTAGATTTACTCGCAGCCAATCAACCCTACTCACCTATGATCAACCGGTGGTGTTAAGCAACATCGAGTTCGGAAGATATTGGTTCGGGGTGTTGCCTCTCCATATTGGCTATCTCTTTAAAACCGGGTATTACAAGGAACCCGAATCATCTCCTACCCAGGACTTCCCTAGGAATATATGAAGAAAGGAAAATATAAGAGTGAAGATGAGAGAGGAGGCTTACAAGTGGCCTAGGTGAATTTGCCCCTTCCGGATTGAAGATTAAGACTTTTCTTGAGGGGAAGAAGATCGGTTGGAGGAAGGACTTCTTGTGCCGGCGAAGAAAAAAAAATAATAGAGAAGGATTAGGAGAAGGTTTTTTTTCCACGACCCAAGAAGGAGGTGCACAACAAAATTATGTCCCACCATTCGGAGAAATTCCGGCATCGCCAAATTACTACGGTGGTGTACCAATGCAAGCATGGGGGAGTGGTGCAGCCATACCCCCACCATTTTTTGCGGTGCCCAACGTAGCCTTTGCGGAGCCCTATGCACACCTTCCTCAACCACAACAAAATGTGGCCACCATTGGAGGATACGCTGCAAGAAACATGCAAAATATTGCAGCCATCCAAACCAATGCAAACCAAATGGGTGAAGGTAATGCAACATTCGCTTATGAGCTTTGACACCTTCACCTAGCACCGTCGGACAATTCATAGGAGGAGTGGTGCATTCCTATTACAAGTAAGGGTACAACAACCAAGGCTATCAACATCAACCACCGGCGGAAGATTAGAGAGAGGAGGAGCTTTAGTTATCTTTCCTTTACCCCCTTTTCTTTAATTTTCAGCTTGTTTGCGCCTATGTTTGCGTAGTATTTTCAGCTTTGCTTTAATTTTCAGTTTTTAGTTTAATTTTCAGCGTGTATCTTAGTGTTTATTTTCATCATGAATAATGACGCCACCAAGTTTTTACCTTTGGTAAAGTTACAAAGTTTGTGCCATGATGATATATGATTATAATTGCCGCTTTGTTTATCTTTGTAATTGACTTATGCATGTTTGAACTAGTGCTCTCTTAAAAATACAAATATGAAATTATCTAAATGCTAGCTTAATCTTCAGCGGAGGTTATGATTAAAATAAAGACCCATAGTGTTTTATGTGCTCTCAAGTTATGAATAGATTAAAGATGTCTTTAATGCTCAAAAATATTGCTAACCTTGTCACAAATATCACTTGTGTGTTGCTCAACTTATCCAAAGCCTTATATATATTTGAGTGCATAAACCTTAGTGTACAAGATTTATTTTTGAGTGAGTTATTGCAGGCCATGATTTCTCTGGCCCGAGACTAAGAAGCTGGTCATTCCGTTTTTGCGTATCTATCTTTTTGCTAGCCTTTTATCCGTGCATTGTGTATCCCCGCATCGGTGATCTCACAAACTTCGCCGGATATCCACCCTTAAACCAAATATCATCTTTTGTGATTACCTCCTTGACCACAACCTATCGTTGAGAATGGATCATCAATTCAAGGAAGATTGCAAGACGGTGCCAACATTGAAGATTTCAAGTATCTCTCCAAGGAAAAATACTCCGGTACCTACCTTATTTTTCGCCTCTTTGCTCGAGGACGAGCAACGTCTAAGCATGGGGGAGGAGGTAGGTATGGTGCAGTTTTAGAGTTAAAAGGGGAATATTTAAAAAAAATGATGATGAAAGAAAGAAAAAAAAATCCAGCGATACTCATGACTTTCAAGGTAAAGAAAAAAATATAAATAATGAATGAAAGAAAGAAAGAAAGAAAAGAATGAGAAATATGAGAAAGAGAAAAAAGTATGAGCATAAAGTGAACTCCCCGGTTCTCTAAGAGTGCATTCAAGGCTTCAAGTTTAAAAGATCCATTCTCATTTTCCAACCATGTGCAATCCGATAACGAGGACTTCCTTTGTGCCTCGGGATCACTCTTTGCCATTTGCACATGTCCACTCATCTAAAAGTGTGTGTATTTTTCTCTTTCCCCTCCTTGATTGAACATTATTTTCCAATGACCTTTTTGACGAGTCTCGGTAAGACCATGAGAAGCTTGTCTTGTTTTGACAACATCTCATTTATAAAATCTTGTTAGGACTGAACTTTCCCAAAGCTCCATATAAAGCCTACCACATATATATGAGAGGGAAAGGAGTAGAATATATAGGCTTGAGAGACAAGTGAGATGAGAGTTCATGAGCAACATGCAAGGTGATTTAAATTTGTGAATTTGGTTTAGCTCTTTTCTTTATCTCGTTCTTTATTTCAAAAATTCTGAGGTCTATTTAAACTTTGTGAGCATGTTAATACTTGTGGGATAAGCTTAATAAGAATCTACCCTCCGTAGAGGTGAAGGCTAGTACATTATGGAACTTTAACGAATTAAACTTTTGAGAGCATTATGTTTTTTTCATGTATGCTCAAGTGCAAGGTTTAAACATTGTTTGGCAACGATGATATCCATCGAAGGCTTACTCGAGGACGAGCAAGGTTTAAGCATGGGGGAGATGTTGACGGTGAAAATCCGTCAACCTAGCCATGAGTTTACCTTCGGTGTTGGCATAACTTTTGTATCTTATTCATTGGTACTAACCCCCGTGGTATAACAAGTTCACTTGTGCATGTCGGTTTTGGAGTTATGTGTTTACGCGTGGTTTTAACGTTGAAAGCAAGACTTCCGGGATAAGTTCATTAAGCACCTCATGACAAGACCTTGAAGCCCGATACAAGTCAAGCAATGAAGTGAACATGACTCCAAGAGCCCAAGGACCAAGCCCGAGAAGATGATAAACTCCGAGGACCGAACCGTAAAAGTGTTGAATCTTGCAAGACAAGGAGTTGAGTCCAATTCGGAAAGAAACCGACGTCAAGGGCCCACATGCAAAAGGGGAGAACATCTAGAAGACGTGGGAAGCAACACCGGCGAAGCGGAGCCGCGGGATGGGCCGGGTGGGCCCGGGCCGGCCGGCCCAAAGCCGGCCGGCCCGCCCAATTCGGGGCCCAATCGGCCTCTCCTTTGACCTAATTGCTTCTCGGGCTATAAATAGCCCCCCGACCGAGAGCCACGCGAACGGAAGTCGTAATCCGCCGCCGAGGAGCGAGAGAAGCTTGAGGGACACCATCTCGGAGATGAGGGTCGTGCTAGTTGTCTAGGGTTTCCCTAGCCGACGTGGGAACCTTGCATGGAAGACCACGTCGGAGCTCGGAGCGAGGATCAAGATCGAGGGAGGGCCCCGGTGGTGATCTTGTTCATGTAATCATTCATGGTGAAGTTTGTAAGTGAATCCGATTTCTAGCGATTAAGTGCCTTCTCGATGATTTTGATTTCTTCTTGGTTTTGCTTCTTCTACGATCTAGTCTATAGCTAGATTACATAGGGTGCTCTTGTAGCCGCGGTGGCTAGAGGTGCATGCCGGACCGGCCAAGTGATTTCAACTTATTCTATCGAACTCGCCCTAAGCTCCCCGCATGAATAGGGATACGTTGTGACAGAACGGGGGTCTCGAAAGGCGGATGTTTTCGGAGTCGGATGGGAAGGCCACGATTTAAAGATGCTTTTAATGAGATTCGCTTTGCTATCTTCATCTATCTTGTTTGGAGCTACAACATAAGCATGATCTAGATTCTCTAGATTGGTTATCTCTTGTTTTCTCTTGCTACCTCTTTAGTAGATTAGATTAGATTCGTTTTCTTTATGAGTTAGTAGGTTAGATGCAACTTAGTTCATCATAAGATAGCTTTACGTTGCTTTACTAGATTGAATCCTTGCGTTGCACATTGTTCCACGGATTCGATACCTTGGGTTCACCACTCGAGGGAAGAAGGGTCCCTTGACTACGACGGGAGACTTGTCCGCTTGCAAGTCACAAACGAACTTTGATACAAATATTAACCGTCAACACAAGTGGGACCAGCTGAAGGAGCAATTCACAAGCAACTTCGCGGGCGCCATGGGCCGATCGGGTACTCGCATGGACCTGGCCATGATCAAGCAGGAACAAGGCGAGACCCTCTGCAAGTACATGCGCCGCTTTTTCGACAAGCACGCTACCGTCGTCGACGTCACCGACAAGGAGGTCATCGACCTCTTCCAGGACGGCCTCTACCACCGCCGCACCTTTGAAGACTTCGGTCGTCGCCGTCCCAGGTCCATCCCCCACCTCAAGGACATGATCACGTCCTGGGCGGATGAAGAGGACAAGGCCAACGCCAAGTACGACACCATCCGCGGCAAGTCCAAGCAGAACCAGGGCGGCGGCAGCGGCGGCAATGCAAACCAAGGCGGCCGCAACAACAACAACAACAGCAACTACTCGGGTCCCAACCGCAAGCGCAAGCCAGACAACACTGTCACGGCTATCCAGCGCCCTGCGAAGGGGAACTCGAAGAAGAACTTCGGCGGCTTCAAGGACCTGCTGAAGGAGAAGTGCCCGTGGCATCCAAACGGCAATCACACTACCGAGCAGTGCTACCAACTCAGGCATGCACTCAAGGATACGCCGGAGACACCGCACCCTCACGATCAAAAGGGCAAGAAGAAGGACGGCGACAACAACGACTTCTAGGAGCCGGACAAGACCGTCAACGTCCTCTTCGGCGGATTGCCCAGCAGGCGGGAGCAGAAGGCTACCCGTCGTGAAGTAATGTCCATTGAGCCAGCGGTCCCGACCCCTCTCAGGTGGTCGGAGGTACCCATCACCTTCTTTCGCGCGGATCAATGTACCAGCTTCTCCGAACCAGGACGGTTCCCCCTCGTCCTGAAGCCAACGGTGGCGGGCTCCAAGCTCAACAAGGTGCTCATCGACGGTGGAAGTGGGCTCAACGTCCTCTTCACCAAGACCTTGAAGAAAATGAAGCTCGACATCACCCCCATGCTCACCAAGAGCAGCACGCCCTTCTACGGCATCGTCCCCGGCAACGCGGCTATTCCACTGGGCTCAGTGGTCCTGCCAGTTACCTTCGGGGCGTCTCGGGACAACTACCGTACCGAGTACATCAAGTTCGAGGTCGCGGACTTCGAGACCTCTTACCACGCCATCCTCGGCAGACCGGCCATCGCCAAGTTCATGGCGGTGCCCCACTACACCTACTTGGTACTCAAAATGCCAAGTCCAGCCGGTGTACTCTCCCTCCAGGGGGACTTGAAGATCTCCCACGACTGCGACACAGAAGCCGTGGAGATCGCCTCCACAAACCAAGTACCCAACGTGATGATGGATGTCTACGCTTCGTCGAAGAAGCTTGCTACAAGTGAACTCGACATCCCAGAGAAGTCTGACAGCTTCAACAAGCCTCAGCCACCTGAGGAGGTACTCGTCAAGACGGTCGACCTTAGAACAGGCGACCCCAGCAAGACCACCACCATCGGGGCTGGCCTCGACCCCAATTAGGAAGACGCGCTCATCAGCTTTCTCCGGGCTAACCGCGACATCTTCGCGTGGAAGCCAACGGACATGCCGGGAGTGCCCGGGGAGCCGATTGAGCACGCGCCTCAACGTCGATCCTAAGGCCACCCCCAAGCGACAACACCTCCGACGCTTTGCCGACGACGGGCGGGACGCCATCAAGAAGGAACTCGCCAAGCTACTCGCGTACCGGCTTCATCGAGAAGTTTTCCATCCCGAGTGGCTCGCCAACCCCCGTCCTCGTCCGCAAGAAGAACTCGAACGAGTGGAGGATGTGCGTCGACTACACCAACCTCAACAAGCACTCGCCCCAAGGACCCCTTCGGGTTGCCGCGGATTGATCAAGTCATCGACTCCACGGCGGGCCGCGACTCGCTCTGCTTCCTCGATCGCTACTCCGGTACCACCGGATCGCAATCAAGGAAGAAGATCAGGAGAAGACCGCGTTCATCACCCCGTTTGGCGCGTACTGCTACACGACCATGTCCTTCAGGTTGAAGAATGCCGGCGCTACCTACCAACGAGCTATCCGGGCCTGCTTCAATAGGCAGCTCAACAAGAACGTCGAGGCCTACGTGGATGACGTGGTTGTCAAAACCAGGGACTCCAGTACCCTCATCGACGAACTTGAAGAGACCTTCGCATCACTACGCGAGTACCGCTGGAAGCTCAACCTGAACAAGTGCGTCTTCGGCGTCCCTTCGGACAAACTACTCGGCTTCATCATCAGCCAGCACGGCATCGAAGCCAACCCTGAGAAGATCTCCGCCATCACCAGCATGAAAGCTCCCACGAGCATCAAAGACGTCCAAAAGCTGACGGGGTGCATGGCGGCGCTGAACAGATTCATCTCGAGGCTAGGAGAACGAGGCCTCCCCTTCTTCAAACTACTCAAGCATCACGAGAAGTTCGTGTGGACTCCAGAGGCGGATCAAGCCCTTGCCCAGCTCAAGGACTTCCTATCAAAGCCACCGATCCTCACGGCTCCTCACAAGGGCGAGCAACATCGCTCTACCTAGCCGCGACTACTCACGTGGTCGATCGCCATCGTTGTCGAGCGGCGGGGAAGACGGCCACGCCTACCCGGTCCGGGCGCCCGGTCTACTTCGCCGGCGAGGTTCTATCAGAGTCCAAGGCTCGCTATCAGCCCGTGCAGAAGCTCATGTACGCTCTACTCATCACCTCGCGGAAGCTATGACACTACTTCCAGGAGTACTCGGTCTCCGTCGTCACCGACTACCCGCTTGGCGACATCCAGCGGAACCAAGATGCTACCGGAAGAATCTCCAAGTGGGTTGTCGAGCTCGGCGCCCTCACTATCGACTTCAAGCCACGCACGGCCATCAAGTCGCAGGCACTAGTCGACTTCATGGCGGAGTGGCGGGAGAACCGCCTACCTACTCCCACCGTGCGACCGAGCATTGGGTGATGTACTTCGACGGCTCACTCAACCTCGAGGGCGCGGTGCGGGGGGTACTCTTGATCTCTCCAACGGGCGAACAACTCAAGTACGTCCTGCAGATCTTCCGGAAGGTCTCAAACAACGAAGCCGAGTACGAAGCCCTCCTACACGGGCTCCGCCTCGCGGCTTCACTGGGCATCAAGCGGTTACTAGTCTACGGCGACTCCGCAGTGGTCATCAACCAAGTCAACAAGTCCTGGGACCGCAACAAGGAGAACATGGACGCCTACTGCCTAGAAGTCCGCAAGCTCGAGAACAAATTCTATGGTCTCGAGTTCCATCACATCGTCCGCGACAACAACGTTGCAGCGGACGTCCTCTCGAAGCTTGGATCCACCCGCGCTCAAGTGCCAGCAGGTGTCTTCGTCCACGAGCTTCACGCGCCATCCATCCCAGAGCCGGCGCCACCGACCACTGTCCCAGCCCATCCACCAGCTGGGCAGGAGGTCATGATGATCGACGTGGACTGGAGGCAACCCTTCATCTACTACCTCAGCGAGCAGAAGGTCCCCTCCGACAAGAACGCGGCTGAGAAACTCGTCCGCCGCGCCAAGTCCTACGTCCTCGTCGGAGACAAGCTTTACAAGCAGGGCGCATCTTCTGGGGTACTCATGAAGTGCGTCCCTCGTGAAGAAGGCAAGGACATCTTGGAGGAGATCCACAAGGGCGTCTGCGGCAACCACGCGTCCTCACGCACGCTGGTCAGCAAAGCCTTCCGGCGAGCCTTCTATTGGCCCACAGCCCTGGGCAACGCTGAAGAACTCGTCAGAAGGTGCCAAGGATGTCAGTACTTCGCCAAGCAGCAACACGTCCCAGCCTACAAGCTAGTCACCATACCGCCAACCTGGCCCTTTGCTTGCTGGGGGCTCGACATGATTGGGCCACTACCAACTGCGCCAGGAGGATTCAACAGGGTACTGGTGGCTATCGACAAGTTCACCAAGTGGATCGAGGTCAAGCCGGTCACATGCCCCAAGGCTGACAGAGTACTCGACTTCCTGGATGAACTCGTACACCGCTATGGGCTACCCCACCGCATCATCACAGACCTGGGGTCCAACTTCAACAACCACTAGTTCTGGGAGTACTGCGAGAACAGCGGGATCGACGTCCGATACGTCTCAGTTGCCCATCCACGGGCCAACGGACAAGTCGAGCGCGCCAATGGGATGGTGCTCGACGCCCTCAAGAAGCGGCTACACGACGCCGCGAACTCCAAAGGGGGCAAGTGGATCAAGGAACTACCCAACGCACTCTGGGGGCTACGGACTCAACCATCCAAGCCAACGGGGGCAATCCCCCCTACTTCTTGGTCTACGGCTCCGAAGCCATCCTCCCCGCCGACGTCATATGGAACTCGCCGGCGGTGGAGCACTACGACGAAGGCGTCTCGGAAGACGACAGACGAGTTGACATCGACGGCCTCGAAGAAGCTCGGCCGCGCCGCCCTCGTCCAATCAGCAAGGTACCTGGAGGGTATCCGACGCTACCATGATCGCAACGTCAAGGAACGCTCCTTCAGCGTTGGAGATCTTGTCCTCCGCCGTATCCAGAACACGGAAGGACTTCAAAAGCTCAGCTCCCCCTGGGAAGGTCCCTTCACCGTGGCAAAGGTGACCGGGCCGGGCTCCTATCGCCTCCAAACACTTGAAGGCGAAGACATCAACAACTCGTGGAACGTCGACTAGATCTGTCGATTCTACGCCTAGTCTACACGACTACTCTGGGGTTCAAGTCTACACGACTACATCAACACCCCCTGGCCGTAAGCGACCCTCCGGATCCTGGCTCCAGTCTCCGGACTTCTCCTCTCCAGGATCCAGCCCGCGCGGCTACCTACGGACCCCGGGGTCTGCCACGAGCGTCAAGGACTCTAGCAGCGGTCTACTAAGAGACCACACTCCAAGATCCAGCCTGCACGGCTACTTACGGATCTACGGTCCAGCCTACACGGATACCTACGGATCAACTGTTGTAAGTGGCTACCCGCTCCAGCGCTACTCAGCTGTAAGCGGCCTCTGGGTCCAAGCGACTACTCTGCAACTACGGCCCTGGCCATCCAGGTGTACTTCTTCAGTAATAAAGTCTGATCGTTCATCAACTTCTTTACTGCCTACTCCCTACAACGGGACTACTAAAGCCAAGTACTACTACTCACATCCACTCCACGATGGGGGCTCCGCACTCTGAGATCGCGACTACGAGTACTCATTGCTGGAAATTTTCTTTCATTGATACTTAAACAATTCATTACAATTGTTTTTCCTGTACAACCATGGCTTCTAGCTACCTATTACAGGGCTACTGGAGGTTCAGCTTCTCAGCTACCTGCTCCGCGATGGGAGCCATCTGCTCCAGCAGCTCTGCATACTGCTCATCCGTGCAGTTGGCGGCTACCCCGCCGGCGACTACCCCCACTGGGGCCTTCGGGAAGTACGACTTCATGAAGGCCAAGACTTGTCTTGGGATCGACCTGGCCATATGCTTCACGTAGGCGGCCAGCCGGCTTGGAGCTTCCTTGAGGCGATCCACCAGAGGAGCGATCTTGGGGCCGCCCGGGTGCGGCACCAGGAGCCTTGCGATCGGTAGTGCGGCTTCCTCCAACTCCTTCAACTGGGCCCGCAATGCCTCGCAGTCTTCGTTCAACTTCTGCAAGGATTTGTAGCAGTTAACGAGATCTCTGTCAGAAGCAATCCGAAGCTCCATATGCTTCTCGCACTCGAAGGCGAGTTCTTTGTAGTAGAGCTCGAGTACCTGGCGGGCTTCTTGCTCCCGGTAGAAGAGGTTCTTCATGCTCGTCTCCGAGGCCTTCAGCTGCACCACCTGGCCCTCAAGCTCTGCAACACAGCAACGCAACAGCGGGTCAGATACTTCTCGACCTCCAACAAGTACCCGACAAGTTGAGGGGTATACCTTTGTTCTTGTTGCGGAGACCCTTATTCTTCCGCACCAAGTCATCGCCCTTCGCCTGCAACTCTTGGACGTCGTTGTGGTACTTGGCGAAGGCGGCATCGAGCTTCGACTGCATGGCAGCCGCGTGCTTCCGCGACTTCACAAGTTGCTCTTTTAGGGCTTCGGCACGGAGCACCGCGTCGCCATAGCCCTGCAGCATGTTCGACTTGTCGCGGGACCGCTCCGCAACGTCCTGCATAAGACAACTCAAGTCATAAAAGAGTACTCAACGACAAAGGATTGTCTACTCAAAGGATATGGCTACTTACCTTCATCCACTGCTCGGCTTGACGGATCGCCTCCAGATGCTTGGCTACCGTCGCCGGCTCGATGAGATCGTCCGCGAGCAGCTCTATCCCGCCGCGACTACTCGCGGTGGCCTCCGTCATCGGCGCAGAGCGGATGGGCTCTGCGTCCTGGATCTCGGGGGAGCGGATAGCCACCTCCAGAGCAATCTCTGGCGACGTGGTGACCGCCTCTCCCCCGGCGGTCTTCTCGACGACCTCCTCCATGGGCTCGGGGGCTCCTTCCGCAGCCTCCGGGGCCTCTGGTGTCAACCTCTGCATTGGCACCCCTGCAGGGATGTCACCACCCTCAGCGCCTGTCAAAGAGAGACAAGTGCATCAGTGCCTACGACTACTCCTCATGGAGCCCTGTAGCTTCAAGAAGGGTACTCATCTTCGACTACACTGGCCTCCGGCAGCGGCGCCTCGGCAACCGGTGGCTCAGTCGCGGCTTGGGTAGCGGGAGCGGCCTCCTCGGCGGGCGGCGCGACTTCTTCCGCCACCGCTGATGAGGGCTCACCCCCCTCCCAAGACAAATCCGTGGACTTCCTGCAGAAGCACACACAGATGGTCGTCAGGCAACACCGACTACTGCAACAAGTACTACTCGCAAGGATACGGTACTTACAAGTTTGACCGGACAATCGTCACGGCCGGAGCACCGAGGATGCTGGCGATATTGACCAGTCCACCCTCGGCGTGCGCCTCCTCTTGCGCCCCTGCGGCTACCGCCTCCTCCACAGCAGCGGCGGCCGGCGCAGTGGTCTCCTGTGCTCCGGAGGCCACCACCTCTTCAACGGCGGCGGCCGCGGGTCCCGTCTCCCTTGTGGAGCAGGGAGCTGGCGCTCCAGCTGCGCCAAGATTTCCTCAATAGTGGGGGCTGGACTACGGCTTCCAGCTAGCTCCCCCACCGTGTCCCACACGCCCTCGTCGCCCTCTTCGACGGGCTCCGCTGTCGGCACCTCCTGCATACAAGGAAGACTACTCGTCAGCAAACGTACTCGTACAATGGGTACTCGACTACTCTGCTCAAGACAACTTACCTCCTGAGGCGTGGTCTCTGAGACCTTTAGCTTCTTCGTCACCCGCTTCCTGGCGGGGTTGCGCGGCTTCCGTGGCGGCGCAGCCAGGCTGGCCTCCAGGCTAGCCGGGGGGTCTTGTACCAGCGGAACATGAGGCAAGCCCGGGCGGCTAAACCTCGACCGCAGCTGGAAGCGGTCCTGCAACGTCTCCTCGTCTTCGTCGTCGTCGTCGGAGGTATCCTCCACGACGACGGTATCGTCGCCTTCACCGACTTCTCGGCGCTCCTTCGCCTTCCCCTCCATCGGGATCTCAATTCCGCTCGGAGGAGGCTGCGGCTCGGAGATGAACTTCTTCAAGTCATCCTGCGCAAGACACAAGACGTCAGCAACTCTACTTCAAGTAATCACTACTCGACTAGGGGAGTAAGACTACTCACCTCCTTGGGCGGGCGCGCGGCGGAGTACTCTTCGACAGGGCACGCCGTGTACGGCGGCATGTCCTTGAAGATCCGCGACAACCTCTCGATGATGTCGTTGTCGTCCGGCTCGCCTCCCGCATCCGCGACGCGTCGTCGTCGCCGGTGTACTCGAAGCCCAGGGTCTCCCGAGCCATCAACGGCTGGATCCTTCGCTTCATGAAACTGAAGGCCACGTGCTCGGCCCTCAGTCCCGCCTCCCTGAGCACCTTGATGCGTGCTAGCAGCTCGGAGAGCTGGATTCCTTCTTGCATGGTGGGCTCCGTGTTCCACCATTCACGGTGCCTGGGCTGCTGTCCGCTCGGCTTCGGCAGGCCAGGGTGGTGGTTCGTGATGTAGAACCACCTGGTCTTCCAATCTGTGTTGGAATCGACAAGCTTGTATGCCAGATACTGCTCCGCGGCGTCCTCCCTCAGCTGGATGCCGGCTCCTCCGACTACCCTTGGGTTGGTGGCACTTGGTTGCGGCTTGACGCGGAAGAACTTCCGGAAAAGCACCCAATGCGGCTTGATCCCGAGGAAGGCTTCGCAGAAGTGCACGAAGACCGCCGTGTGGAAGATGCCGTTGGGGTTCAGGTTCAGGTACTCGATTCCGTAGTACCCGAGCAGCCCCTTGAAGAAATCGCTGGCCGGGAGCGCAAGACCGCGCTTCACGAACCGCGCGAACATTGGGATCTCGTCTTCGGCCTTCTCCATCGGATATGGATCTCCAGCGGCGGATCTCCACATGTTGACTTCCTTCTCCCTGATGAACCCACTGTTCAGGAGGGTCAGCAGATCCTCCGTCTTCATTTTGGACTTTTTCCACTCGCGGCTTGGATCAGCCCGCGGTGGAGACATGGGCGGCGCTGCTCCGGTGGCAGCCGCGGCGGCCTCTTCGCGGCCCCTCTTCTTCCCGGCGGCCTTGGACGTCTTGGACGGTGACGGCTTCATCCTCCAAGTTCAAGGCGTCTTCACTCGCATCCGCTCGGGGGCTACCCTAAAAGACTTGGGTGGCGGCGCACTTGGATCTACTACGGTGGCAACAAGCGCTGGAAGTGGACTCGCTTCAGATGCAAACGGAATGGCTGTAGCTCGAATGGGTGAAAAACCCTAAGGGTTTTGGCTTCTATTTATAAGCCAAACCGGCTCCGCAACGGGCGGCTGGATAAGTCCACGCGCGGCTGACTCAGCGGCTGTGCGTGACTCTTCGTATTCTACTAGTCGACGTGTCTCACCTCGGGGGCTCGGCTACTTCTACTCGACTACCTGGGAAGCGGCTAATATCAAGAGCATCTCAGGACACATTCTTCAAGAAGACCCTTCAATTCGAGAGGAAGTACTCGACTCAAGGCTCGGGGGCTCCGTGCCACGTGTCCTTCGGTTTTTTCTCTCCGGATTTTTCGGGATTGTCTTGCCAAGACTTCAGATGGACCCTCAGCCAGAGCCCGCGGCTCAACCTAAGGCTCAGGGGCTACTCCATATGGAGTGTGATTTTGCAATCGCACTTCCATATCAGCTCCGGCTTCAAGACAAGACAGGCAGTTTTTGAAGACCTTCGAAGGCAATCTTCGAGGACGCTTGGGACTACTCGAGAAGACTTCAAGATTGCTCAAACATTAGCTGGAGTACATTCCAGCCTCAGGATGCTTCGACTACTCTTGAGGACCTTTGACTTGTAGCACTCAGGGACGCTTGAGGACTACTCGTTGAAGCCGTCAAGACTACTTGAAGCTATCCTTCTCGACTACAAAGTACTCGGGGGCTTGTCGTATGGACCTCCCTGGGCCCACTACCTCGGTGGGTACCAGGACCGACTACTCGGTGGGCCCCTGGGACTACTCGGCTTGCGCTACACGGCACCTGAAGGCGTGGAGCACAAGGACTACATAGGAGTAGTACTCGGTTAGGGAGCTGTACATGTTCCGCACCGTATAGAGGACTCCTAGACGTACTCGACTAGTACTCTCTCCCTACTCCGACTTGTAACCCCGCCTCCCGACTATATAAGGCGAGGCAGGGACCGATCACCTCATCCAATCTCCTCTCATACAACCCACGGCGCACTATTCCACCATCTTGTAATCGTGCCCTATCAATCCAGAGCTACGCAGCATACAGGACGTAGGGTATTACGCACCTCGCGGCCCGAACCTGTCTAAATTGTGTGCCACATGTCTCTTCCTTCGAGTTACCGATCTCGGCGAGTCACATTCATCTACTTCGAGTACTCCCCGTAGTAGGTTGCCGGTCTAAAACACCGACAGGAGGGACTTCAGCAAAGGGGATTTGGTCCTAAGGCTACGCCAAGACAACAGAGGACGCCACAAGCTATCACCTCCATGGGAGGGACCCTACGTCGTGGTGAAAGTGCTCAAGCCCGGCACGTACAAGCTGGCCAACGAGGATGGAGAAGAACTCACCAACGCTTGGAACATCCAACTGCTATGTCGCTTCTATCCCTAGCTAGGACTTCCAAGTCTTTTGTTGTAAACCACGTAACCAGCACCCCAGTTGGTGACAACCATGTAAACATCATTAGTTTAATAAAAAGGGCAACTCGGCTTTCCCCTGAAACCCAAGTTACCCTCGGGGGCTACTACGGGGGGCATCCCCCCCAAAAAAATGGTCCCATTTCTTTGCAAAAAAGAAAACAACTCATGCGCGCTAAGTATGTTTCTACTTCGTCCTCGAGCAAAGATTCGAACAGGGCGCAGGCAGCCTAGAGGAAGGGACGCGCGAGCCAGAGATAGCCTACGCCTCCGCGAGGATACGGCCCTTCTCTCTTGCCTCTAACCCAGCAGGCCACCCGCGAAAATCGAACTCCACTAACTAGAATCTACTCAGGAAGAAAGAGAAACAAAAAAGCGCGACGAAGTAAAAGACGTCATTTCACTTTCACAAATGTTTTAAGAAAAGTAATCTGTTTATTTACAAGGCCACACGGCCAGCACACTGATACATAAATGAAAAGGGCCTAGTGCCTGGCTGTCTTCAGGCTGGAGGAGCGGCGGCATCAGTGGCATCTGGGAAGAGGAACTCCTCGAAGGCCTCGGCAAGCGCCCCGGCGGCGTCGGCGGCTAACGCGTCCACGCGCTCCATCGCCACCTCGTCCTCGACACCCTCGGGGACGACGTAGCCCTCCGCCAGCGCCTCGAAGTTGACCTCGTAATGAGATCGCACCACCCCGAGGGCCTTCTGGACGCCGAGATGCAGCGCCCGGCCGCATGCGCCCGGTGACGTGGCCGCCAAGGGCGCGCGGACGGCCGGCCGGCCGAGCTCCCGCCCGCGCCTCACCCTCCTCCACGGCCTGGCAGGTCTCGAGGGCTGCGGTGCGCAACTCCAGCAGCTCCTACTCGGAGGAGTTGTAGGAGGTCTGCAGCGCCTCGGCCCGCTCAGCCGCGTGCCCCAGCGCGGTGCGCAAGCCTGAAGTCGCCCGGCAAGAAAGAGATCAGAAAAGGGAGCGAACCCTCTAAAAAAGAAAACCAGCAAAACGGGAGTCAAACAGCAACTTACCCTCGACCTGCTTCTTCTCCACCTCGAGGGCGCGGCGCCCAGCCTCGACCGCTTGCTCAAGGCCCTTGAGGGTCGCGCCTTGCTCCTGGAGGGCCAGCTCCTGGCTCGCGCTTGTGATGCTGAGCACCATCAGCTCGCCCTCGAGCTTCGAGAACTCCGTGTTCTGGCCCTCCAGCGACCTGCGCCGCCTCGCGGGCGACGCGCGCTCCTGCTCCCGGCGCCGACCGGGTGTCGGCAAGGGCGGCTTGTTCCCCGCCGAAGCCGCCCCTCGGCCCCTTGACGGGCGGTACGCTCCCCGCAGAGCCGGTCCTCCGCGACGGTGAACGCCGCGACCTTGGCGTCGAGGGCGGCCTTCGTGTCGTCGGCCTCCTTGGCCTTCTGCTCGAGCGCGCGAACCCGCTCCTCAGCCTGGCTCTGCTGAGCCTGCGCCCCCCGGAGCAACGAGTGGAGCTCCAGGTTGTCGTTGCGGACGCCGGCCACCTCCGCCTCCCAGTTGGCCGCCAGGGTGCGCGTCTTCTCCAGGTCCGCCCGTGCCTGCCGCAGCGCCTCATCCCGGTCGATGAGGGCTGTGCAGACCCGCTCGAGGGTGGAGGGGTGCGCCGGGTCCTGCCTTGCGCTCTCATGGAGTTGATCGCGCAGGGCCATGGCCCGGTATGATAGCCAGCCGTCCGGGGTCCTCAGGGCGTCGGCGAGCGCGTCGAAGGCGTCGCACCGCTCCCGGAGCTGGCGGAGCTCGGCGCTCACCTGGTCGAAGGCGCCGTACTTGTCACGGGCGCGGTGCTCGAGCTCCTGTCACCAACAAGTCAAAACCTGTAAGCACCATGCTGCAAGGACCGCGCGCAGAAACGAGAAAAAGAAAGGAGCAAGCAACGGCGCCCCACCTGGAAGACGCGCCACGTGGGGCCGCCGTGGATCCTCAGCGCCTCGTTCAACGCTCGGTTGAGCACGGCGCCGTGGCTACGGAGCTCTCCCCATAGCTCCTGCTCCCCCTGGGCGTCGGCGAACGCGGGCGGGTCGCCAGCGAACCCCTCTACCGGAGCGGAGCGGCCGACACGGGAAGACGAGGCCTCGGCGCCGTGCCCTCGGCCTCCCGCCACCATGTGGCCCTCCCGCCGCCTCACGAGGGCCCCCTCTCGGGACTCGGGGGGACGGCGTGGGGAAGCTCACCCACCGGTCCCACCGGCGGCGGGGAGTCGTCGTCGGGGATCTCCACCACCGCCGCCGGGAGCCGCCGGCGGGGTGCCGTCCCCCCGCGTCGCCTCCGTTGGACGCCTCCGCCCGCGCTTCCGTATCCGCGGGCTCTCGCCGCGGCGCCGCGGCCACCGCTTCCGGCCGCGCCTCCGCGACCACGGGCGCCGGATCGCCCTCCTCGGCCGGCGCCGTGGACTACACCTCCACCACGGCCGGTGCCGTGGACCGCGCCTCCACCACGGCCGGTGCCGCGGCCGCACCTCCGCCACGATAGGCGCCCGCCGCTCCTCGACGGCCGCCGGCCGCGCGCGCGGCGGGCTGATCCACCGTTGTGGCATCGGGGCCTCGGCCCGCGCCTCGCGCGAGCTCTCGCCCGCCGCGGCCGCCGCACTCGCCCCCGCTCGCGTCGCCCTTGACGAGCGCCACCGGGTGGGAACGGACGCGTCTGCCCTCAACACCTTGGCCGGTGCAAGGGGAGGCACGGTCGGCACCACCCTGCGCAAACACAAACAAACAGTTAAGCCCCTGGCTGTCAGGGATGCGGCCCCGCAAAAGAGTGAACCCCTTACCTCGAAGAGGAGAAGGCGCGCTTCCTCTTCCTCGAGGCCCCGGTGGACGACGCCGGCGCGGCCGCGCGCGCCGCCGCCGCACCTCCCGCCGTCCCCGCGCGCGCGCGTGGGCCCCGCCGCTCCTCGTCGTCGATTGCACGGCGGCGGGCGCCTCCGCACCCGCCCCAGGCGACGCTGCTCTTGCCGCCGGAGCTGGCTCCGGCGACGGGGGCGTAGGCTCCCACCTATCAGGGAGGCCCTGCCCCCCGGTCTCTTCCTCCTCCTCCTCCGAGGACGAGTACTCCTCAGTCCCCGGAGAAGAGAGCCCCTGCTGCTCGCGCAGCCGGTACTACTCATTCCGCCGGTCGCGGTGCTCGTGGTGCCGCCTCGCGCGCTCCTTCTTGCGCGCCGCCCTCTCCTGCTCCCGTTGCTGCGACGCCCGACCGAGCGCGCGGGAGCGAGGAGTGGGCGGATCGGATTTCGCGACGCTTAGGCTCACCATCTTCGAGCGAAAACGTCAAAGGTGCGTCAGAAACCTGAAGTAACCTCAAGATCAAAAACGTGGCCTAGAATTCTACTTACCAGCGGACCGGTGGGGAGCATCTCGAGGTCCCACAGGGACCGGTCGCTGCGCAGCAACCGGGTGTCGACGGCGTTCCGTGCCCGTGTGGCCGCATACTCCCGCAGGAGGGGGCTCGAAAGCATCCGCGACCTCGCCAGCGCGACGGGGTTCGCCGTCTCCATCATCTCGAAGATACGGAGCGGCCTCTCCATCAGGGGCACGACCCGCCGGTGGTGGAGGAAGGCGAGGACGGTCGCCACGGTCAGCCCGCGCGCCGCCAGGTTCTTCAGCGTGGCCAGGAGCGAGTCCAACCGCCTCCGATGCTGGACCGGAGACACCTCGTGGCTCCAGGAGTCGGGCTTCTCCCGGAGCACCAGGCCGGTGTAGGGGGGGAGACCGGGCTCGTCGTTGCGAAGATAGAACCACCCCCGCTCCCAGCCGGCGTTGTTGGTCGTCATGGTGCAAGGGATGTAGTCGTCCTTGTACTGCGTCCGCAAGGCGAGCGACATGCCGCCGGCGCGCACCGCGCGGCGGGTCCTCTGCTCCGTCGTCGGCTGCGTGAACAGCTCCGCGCGGAAGAGGTGTATCCAGAGATCCCAATTCACTGGGATCCCTAGATACCCCTCGCAAACGCCCACGAACGTGGCCGCCTGCGAAATCGCGTTCGGCGCGAAGTTGTGCAACTCCACGCCGTAGTGGAGGCAGAGCGCCCGCATGAAGCGGCTCGCCGGCGCTGCGAAGCCGCGCTCGTGGAAGCGGGTGAAGCTCACCACGTAGCCGTTCGGCGGGTTGGGCGCGTGGTCCCCTGCCGGCGGCACGATCCATTCCGCCGGCCGACCCTCTTCGTTCGCGGCCAGCTGGCCGGCAGACACCAGGTCCCCTAGGGCCAGCCGCGTCACCGACGAGCGCTCCCACGCGTACGGGTCGACGATCATGAGGGGCGGAAGAGGCGCCATGAGGAGAGGCAAGGGGGTGAGAACGAAGGAAAGGGAGGAGAAGAAAGGCTCCGACGGCGAAAGGGCGCGATGGCAAGAACAAGGCAGAGGCAGGAGCGCAAGGAGCGAGGATGGCGAAACGCTAAGGTAAAAACCGCTGTTTCCCCTCTCCTTAGATTTATAAGCCACGGGTGTGCTCTCCGGAGCGCACGTCCCGCACGCATTAACTGCAGGGGAATCTTTTCCCGCTGACGGGCGGGCCCCACCACGACCGCGGCGGCCACGCCACCGCAGACGGGCCATCATCACGACATAGAACCGGGAGGGCCGTGACAGGCGGTCACGTCCGCCTACCCACGCCGCCCACTACGCGCGCGGCCGCGGCGCCTAAAAAGGCGCGCCCACGACGCGAAACCGCAGCCTCGACTGCGAAGCATTAAATGGTCCGGCCCCTTACCAAGTAAGGAGGACCCTCGAGTGGCTCGAGCCCCTGGCTCAGGAAAATTCAATCCTCAAAGGGGACTGGTGTGGGACGATCACCTCGGGGCCCGTTTGAGACGAAACAGGCACCGCAGGCACCGATGACGCACCGTTTTACTGATCAACGCCTCGAGGGCCGACGCGGTCAGGACCCTCGAGGATTCGCAGATGCCAAGACGGGAGCGCTTAGCCGCCACCCCACACCATTTTACTGATCAGCGCCTCGAGGGCCGACGCGGTCAGGCCCCTCGAGGATTCGCAGATGCCAAGACGGGAGCGCTTAGCCGCCACCCCGCACCATTTTACTGATCAGCGCCTCGAGGGCCGACGCGGTCAGGCCCCTCGAGGATTCGCAGATGCCAAGACGGGAGTGCTTAGCCGCCACCCCGCACCGTTTTACTGATTAGCGCCTCGAGGGCCGACACAGTCAGGCCCCTCGAGGATTCGCAGATGCAAAGACGGGGCCGCCTAGGCGCCGCCCCGCACGGCCCTACTGATCAGGGGTTCGAAGCCTGACCCTCGACGGGTTCGAACAGGCGCCCCAGATCACCAGAGTCAGGGACGACGAGGGCGCGCGCATTCGAGCCGTTCCTCGAGCCCGCAGGCTCGAGGGTGCCCCACATGTCATGTTCGAGAGCCAGCGAGGGCAGCTAGCCGGGGGATCCCACCGAGGGAGCGCTTCCGCGCCCTCGGTCCCTAGCGAACGGGACCGAGCCCCACCTAGCAAACCCACGCAAGCGCTTCAATGGACATGTCTCCGGACCACGCAGCCTACCCTTATCGAACGGGGCATGGGCGTCCACTCGAACCACCCACTGACAGCTCAATGAGGAATCCGCAATCTGCAACCCCACCGATGGGGCTTGCGGAAACCTCACCCTCCGTCCCGCGGAGGGACGGCGAGGGCGCGTTAAAAAACAAGTCGTAAAGCTCTACCCGATCGCCTCGAACGGGCCCAGGCTCGGGGGCTTGACGCACGGCTACACCTCCTGGATTGCACCCGCCGCGAATGGTGCCAGCAGCGCGTGCGTCACCGAAGCCGGCTGAAACATCGCCGACGCCGGTTGAAACATGTACCACGCCCTCTGGCCAAGTATCGCGGTAAAACCCCTACAGGAGCGCCCACGCTCCTGCAGGGCTTCGGGGGCTAGACCCGCGGGGCCGCTGACGTGGGCCCACGGAAAGCGATCGCAAGCCAAGAGGGAAGGACGTCCTATCAGTAGGCTCCAGCATCTGTGGGAGCCTTGCCGGCGAACCCGCAGATGCTCGGGGGCTACTGTCGGGGACAGCCCTAGGGGTCCCCTCAAACAACTGGGGAATCCCCACTTAAAACCCGCCGCAAGCCAAAACCAAACGCGCCTCGCTTAAGTACAAAGGGCATGGCCCACGACACGGTGGCCCTGACGGCCCACCAAAGCGGCCCACTCAAAGATCTCCTCGAGCAGGCTTCGTCTCGCTCGAGGGCACACGCCTCCCTCGGGCGGGCTCCGCCCCGTTCGAGGGGGTGCGCTTACCTCGAGCAAGCTCCGCCTCGCTCGAGGGTCCGGGCCGCCCTCGAGCAGGCTCTGCCTCGCTCGAGGGCACTCCGCACGCGCACGCCTGTTCCCGTACACGGGCATTTAATGTTCTGACGACAGCGGGGCGACGCCATCATGCGCCTGGGACTCGTGCCCCGGCTCTGTTGCACCAACTCCCTAGGAGGGCGCCCATCCCCGCCACTGTGGGGGACTGTGCGACGTGGCCGGTGCCAGTCCCGTGACGCCGCGCCGCCTACTCCGGTACGGCTAACGCGCCGAGCCCTCGAAGGGGGCCGGCCGCACCCTCAATTCACTTTCTTGTGACCTTGCAGGGTTAGGTCAAGGCGTTAGGCCGGCGGGGTGCCATCCCTGCCACTGTTAGCGGCATGGTGGCCGCCCCCGCGCGTACAATCCCACGCGGGGCACTGTGGCAACAGCTTCGACGCTGTGGAGCATGCGGGAACGGGACGCTGCCTTACCTACCACTGTGCCCCGTACGGACCGACGTCAGCAACTCCCTCGAGCCCACCTGAAGACATCACGGCCGTCCGCTGCACTCCTACCCTCGAAGCTACCACTGTTCGGGTACAAGATACGCCATGATGGCCGGATCGCGGCAAGGACCGTCAAGGCAGCCGCCTACTCTATGGCACGACACACCACGCCTCCCCACGTAGCTAAATAGCGCGGCATACATGTGATTCGCTCTCTCCTTGGCCTATAAAAGGAAGACGAACTCCCCCGCCGCAGGGGACAAGAAAGGACACGACACAAGGCGGAACAACACGCGACACATCACGCACTCACCCTCCCATTCTCCCACAATATCTTCAGCCACTCCACCAGGGACTTGGAAGCCACGCCTCCTCTCCCGCCTTGCTTGTAGCCGCCCCACTACAGGCACCCCCGGTGCTGAGCAATATAGTGCCTCGAGCACACTACTGCTGGACGTACGGCCCCTCGGCCGGAACCAGGATAAACTCTGTGTATCTGATTGCTTAGCATCGACCATTGAGGGGTAAACCTTGGCGCTCATTACTGGTTAGTGTCGGGACCACATTCTGCACCGACAGCTAGGATATAAGGTAGTGCACATCGTTCCTTGGATTCAATACCCTTTGGATTACCCCTGAAGTGAAGTGCTACAGTGGTATTTCCGTGCGCTTGCGAATTCTTTTGTACCCGTCAGTATACCCAGGTGGATCTTATCGCTCACACTAGGTGCGCAACTAGTGGTGAGATTAAGAAATACCAACAAGATTTCTAGTGTTGTTATCGGGAACAGTTGTTTTATCTATCTTCGAACCTAGTGGTCCTCATATCTTGTTACTTTTCTTTATTCCACCTTTACCCTCGCTATACATGGAGAAGCTTTCCTGTAAAAGCATCTCTGCCCTTAGGGATGAGCTCCCAGAGCCACCACCTTTTGTGCAACTTTACCTCACACCCGGCTTTGAGTCCCTTCCCGATATTATCGCTTGGGTTCGGAAATACTCCTTCTCTGGGTTACCAAGTGAAAACCCATATCACCATCTGCTTGACTTCGAGCATTTGTGTTCTTGCCTTGGTGGTGGCAAGGAACGGGATACCTTCAAGTGGAAGATATTCCCTTACTCTCTTGTAGATAAGGCCAAATGTTGGTACATGTACACTGTAGGTAGCATGAATGACAATTGGGATGAGCTTAGAGACAAGTTTTGTCTAGAGTTCTTCCCTCCACCCCGTATCAATGCTCCACGGGAGGATATCCGTTGTTTTCGGTAGAAAGAGAAGGAGTCGATCCAGCTTGGTCTAGATTTTCATACTTAGTGAATCTTGGACCTTCCCTGTCAATACCTTAATCTTTGTTGCTTTGCAACTTTTATGATGGTCTTAACAAGGACTCTGCCCGCTGTCTCGAGGCCAGAGAGTCATTTCTCCATAAGGATCCAAATGAAAGTTGGCAATTCCTAGATTGTCTCTCCAAGTGTTAACCATTCGATGGGTACGTACTACCATGAAGAATCCAAGTCGAGCCATGACAGTCTGTCAACAGCTGAGTCTGAGCTTTCATCTTCCATATCCCAAGAATTGCATGTTGAAGCCTCTCCCAAATCACAAAAAATGAAGGAAGAAGAAATTCAACCTTCGGTATTCTCTTCCCGATTTGAGATGATCCTTTTGAAAACCACAAAGACACATCGAATCTCTCTAATGCCCAGCAAGGGAAGGAGCCCTTTTCTGTCCAAAACCAGTTAGCTAGAAAACTTTTGACAGAACCTTCCCCTAGGCCTACGGTACCTCCTTTGCCTCCCTATCATTCCTTGCTCCATAAAGGCAACCACCATAGAGTCCCATGTAAACCTTGTCATGGAGGTTAATGTTATGCCATGGCATGTATCGTACACTCTTTTGGGCAATGTTACACTTTGACCATTCTACAAGCTTCTAAAGAGTTGTCCCTTTGGACACATCCTTGAATGTCCGGGGGTTGCATGTGTTGTGCCACTCGTAGTAGACAATATCAAGGTTAATCAAGACTTTCACATCTTTGATGTCCTCGATCTTGATCTTCTCCTAGGATCCACTGTAGCGGAACTCCTCGATGCATCCCAATCGAGCCTAGATAAACATTTTAGGGAAGCCGCTTCTGCCACCACTCCGTTGTTTCCGGGGCCTATGGCAAAGCCTCCCCCTAAGCAAAACCCGCTCGAGGAGATGATGCATGTACCTCCATTCGCATCATCCGAACCCGTTCTCATTGAGGTTGTAGACTTCTCCACTCCTTAAGGGAATTACTCAGGGGGTTCTCTTCACCTCTGTGAAGGCGAACGATCATCATCCCTCTTGACTGAGTTTGAGCCTTTTCCCACTGGCCCGTACCATGTCTTTTGATCATGATAGAGAGTTGATATCGAGATTTCATATATGATAAATCTCTTGACATGGAGAACTCATGGGCCATGGAATCTTGTGAGGCACCGACTCTGGAATTCGTAGGTAAAGGTTCCACAGGCAAGCATGGTAGTTTCACTCTTGATACACCACATGAACTATGCTTGCATCATGCCTATCCAGAGTCGGCCATGCTTAGTGCACTGAGCACACATGAGAGCTACAACAAACTTCTGGTCCTCTTTTACAAAATGTTTATAAGGTTGATTGTGGATGCATATGTTTACCATAAGCATATCAGATTTCGTGTGTGCACTGTGGCACTAACCTTGCAGCTAAAGCTTCACTGATACATCCAAAATTGGTGGTAAGACGGGAATGACACCGCCAATGATAGCTGCAAGATGAAGTCCCCATGGTCAAGCTTATGACCAAAAACAAAGCACTGTCAGGAGATAGCCTGTATTAGAATAGGTTTTATTTCCCCTTTCGAATAGAAGCAAAAACATGTTTTTAATATAAGTTGTCCTTTGGGTACTTTTGGTCTCTAACCTTTCAGGTGGAGATTGAAAAGAACAGTGGACAAATGATGCCTAAGAACATGTGAACCTCATCAACTACAACACATTGGTAAGACTTTGGTGAGGGAACGTTTACAAGGGAAGATTGATCTCCACACACTTGAGTTTTGTTGCTTAGCAATGCAACTTGAAGTGTGGGGGAGGTATGTGAGCATCCCGAGTAAAGTTTCTGCTCATGCCAAGTCTTATTCTGGTTTGGAGGTGATGTGGGCGCTTGCATCTTGCCCAACTAGTTACATATGTCATTCTTTTGACTTTAAACAAAGCCCTTCCAGGAGGTTGCTTGATGTTCACCATCATAGGCTCATGCTTATGCCCCTTTGAAAATAGCTTGATCATGCTTGCATGCTTCGTTTATCTTTGTTTGTATGTTCTGGTTTGAGTGTTTATCGTGTCATACATTCATAGGATGTTTTAAGTTAAGCATGGTGCTTAGGTTAAGACTATCTTCTTCAGTCAAAACAAGACCTGGTGTCGACTTTTGACTGATGAACCATAGAGTTATGCTTTCATAAGATCTTGGTTGCATATATGTGAACTAACCCCTACTGGAAATCATTAAATCCTAATGGGTAAGTTATTGAGCTAAATTCAAATGGGATGGTAAGTAAAGGTTTGGATTCATGTTGCATAACATACAAATGAGGTACATATGACCTCTCAAAGGTCCAAGGTAAGTGTATCCTCCTTTGTTTATGAAATGCAATCTTGATCTAATCCTTTTCGAGTAAATGACATGGTGACAATTAAAAAACCAAAAAAATATTTGAATTTGAATAAAGGCTTTATGGTTCTCGAACTACCAAAATCCCTCTTTTTGTTTCCTCTTTTTCTTTAAAGAACAACACCAGGTACAAGAACAAGTGTGGGGGGTCCTTTAGATCTCATCATCAACATATCCACTCAAGGACTCCCACACAAGCATTGCACAACATCGACTACGCTTTCATGCTAAGAGACAAGGTAAACTGGAGTGAACTGGCTGCCTTCTGGGTTAGCGAATCACCACTTGTCCTCCTTGACCTCCATATCGTTCAGGAGTGATGGTATGTGCAACCCTTTACCTCACTCTCCCTGATCCATGAGTTTTGAATGAGATTTAACTCTGATCCATTATATCAATCTCAATGAATCATGTTCCACGATCTCTACATGTTTCTTGTGGTTGGCTTGCATATGTTTTATTCCTTACTTATCATCTTGATGCTTGTGAACAAATATCAGTAGGAACTCATTCTCATCTAAGTAGTTGTCGTTTGCGATATAGTTTAATGATATGATCTTCTCTCTAAATGTTTGAGTGCTTGGGAATTTTATTTGAAAAACTTTAAAACCCTTTGCAAATCTCCTCTTTGATATGCCGCAGTCCTACCCAAGCCATATGATGTTCTAGTTGAAAACCTTATGTGCTGCTTGTTATTGCATTGAGCTTTGTCAAATTGTTGTGACCCTTGTGAGAACTCTCTTCATGCTTTCACAATCAAGATTCATGTGCACACAATTTACCCCTTGCTATGCTTCTACACTAGAAGTTAGCATTGTATCATCGATCTATTCCACCAAATAAATCTCCATGCATTGTTCCATGATTTACTCCTCTCCAAATATCTCCAAAAAGAGACTGGGCTATGAAAGAAAAAAAGAGAGAAGAAAAGAGATGTCCCATGTCTCAAATATTTCAAGGAGTTCCGATAAATCATAAATGGTAATATCTAGCACCCAATCCGGGCTTAGTATCTACCTTACCATATCCATCATAATCATACATGTGCACATCTTGATCTGATTGTATGATTTGATTTTCTTCTTGGATTCAGTTTTTTACTTCGCAATATATGTGAAACGAGTATGCTTTATCTTTTATCCTACCCTGAGCTCCACATATAGCCATCATTAGAAGTAGGATGTGGAAATGCAATTTTAATGCCTTGGCGAGGACATATACACATTGAGTGATCTGAGAGAATCAAATGAGGAAGCTGAGCAAGGTATGTTTTGAAAACTTATGGCAAAAACCCCAAGTTACTTGACACGACGAGCATAAGTGATTTGATTCATGACCGTTCCATTCCTCAGCTACCCAAGATGGCATGATAGATACCCCACAAAGTTCACAAGTGCAAGGTATGGTTTTGAATATCTCTTATGCTCGCTTCATACCTATGGATATCATGTCCCACTTGATTTGTTCTCCCTTTACTCGTGACGAGCAAAGGTCAACTGTGGGGGAGTTGTTGACGGTTGTTAAGTACCACTTTTAGGCCGTCAATTCCTGCACAAAATAAATAAAAAGTGAGCATAAACACTCGAATAGGGGCTTATACTGACAATTTCCACAAGTGTTGGTGTTTCCGTGTTTTGTTGCATGACACATCAAAATGCACATGGAATGATACAGTCGAGAGCAAGTGAATCAATGGTATGAATAGGATGTCATCACAAATAACCTCAAATTCCAATTTGAACTGCACCATTTCAATGGGCTCGTCGAGACGATCAAAATGGATATAGCATTTGCCTAATTTGGAGTTCAGATGAAAGAGATATGTACAAGATATCATGTGGGTCCAGTGTAACCCACACCGGGCCACATGGCGACGTGCTGCCACACAGGAGTCCATGTGTCCATGAGACATCATCGATCCAAGGAAACTCACCTCTGACCAATCAGGAACAAGCACACATATTCGAGGGCCCAAAACCACGAGATAACTGGCTAAAAACACCGCATGCACCCCATACCCACCTTGGGGCCACCTGTAGGAAAGGCGATGCGAGGGGAGCTACCCGGGGGTTGGTGGATCCCCGGAGTCGCCCGACCCCATTTTGTGTCCCCTCGTCCGCCCTTCCACGTGTCATCTTCTCGTGATGGCTCAAAGGCAGTGCCAGGTGCTTCCCCAAATATTCCCTTGGGATCCTGCCAGAAAGCTCCGTCTCATGCAAGATACAACTTTGCCCCACTCAACACCACGTGTCACCACCCTATTGATGGTGCCTATGGTAGCCTAGGGGATCCTCCTACCCCCTTGCCCTATAAATAGAACGGGAGGGCTGAGAATAGAGACACATTCCAAGTTCCCTCCTCTCTCATTTCCTCTCTTGGAGAGGTGTCTCACCTTTCCATGTGTAGTTGGGTGTAGGTGCTAGGTAGAGGGTTGTGTATGTGAGAGGCCCATTTGTTCTTCATTTAGAGCAAAGTAAGTATTTATGTATTTTCCATTTAGACTAAAGTGACATCCATGCATAGGAAGATATGTTCATGAGTTCTTCATCTATTCACCATTTAAAGGCTCGTGTTCTTCGTGACACGATCCTTTGATCTTGTTGACTAGGTGCTTATTTCTGCGTATCTGTTTGTGTGAATTATCCTGTTAGATCTTGTCGGAGTATATTAATCTGTGGCAACTCATTCTTCCTATCGCTTATATGATTCCATGATAAGTGAGACCAGTCTCGTACTCGCAGGTTCGTCGCTTCGAACTTGTATGGAGTGCTATAGTGTCGTTACGGGTTAACAAACATAACCGTGCTATAGTAGTGATCGGTAGTGTGGACATGGTGTCCAGACTACGGGTTATCCTTCATTTGCCCCGTATCCCACGGTTTGTCTAGAGGTAGGCCGCGGTAGTGACAGTCGTAGGACCCTTTGTCCTCCTCCACATCCGGATACGACGTAGAGCTACATGTCGGAACCAACTATTATAGCAGAAGGTAGCCGATGCCCGGAGCGAGTAGCTACGACGAGTATGTTCCTCCTTTAGAATCAGTACCCATAGGAAGCACCTCATCATCTCCATACCATAGCAGGGGTTTGGTGTCCTTGGACCATTTTGCTAGGATAGAAGGTAGTGCACATCGTTCGTTAGATTCGATACCCTTTGGAATACTCCTTAGGTGAAGTGCTACAGGTGGATCTTACCCGTCGGTATAACTAGGTGAATCTAACCGCTCACGCTAGGTGCGCAACTAGTGGTGACGTGAAGAAAGGCCAACACTAATAGTGGTGTAGTGGTAGAGGGTGTAATGTTGAAACTAGAGGTCCTCTGTTTGAACCCCTGCAGTTAAGATTTGTTTTGGTAAAATTTCGGGGGCCGGGGGCAGCTAACATGGCACTTTTGGCGGTGGAAAAACCTTGTACAGAACTGTTAAATGCAAATATGAGAAGCAAATTGATATGTAGCATAGTACGTGTTGTGCTAGTTGTGTAAGAGGTGTTGGGTTCAAACCACAACACCCTAATTTTTCATTTTTCTCATGCATTATTTTCTTTTTTTCACCTTACTTAAAGTGGAAAACGTGCAAGTAGGTCACTTGTGGGAGCCAAACAGCCTTGACTTATACTGCAAATAAGTCACTTGCGGGAGCCAAACAGCCCTGACTTTTTTGAGATTCCCTGACTTTTTTTGACTTATAAATCTCATAAGTTGCTCCACCCCTACTTAAAGTTGCATAAGGCATCTTTTTCCCTCTCTTATCTCGAGTGAAGCCCACTAACTTATAAGTCACTGCAACCAAATAGGACTAACTTCAATCTAACTAACTTATAAGTCAGGTGACTTATGGAAACCAATAGGGCCATATTATGACATTATGGGCTGCATTATGACAAAATTGGTACAACGTCGTAGTGTTTAGGCTTCATATTGGACTTCATATCAACATTGTGACTCTATGACGAAAATTGACTGTTTGTCATAGGTACAGTATGATCTGTGATGAAATCTGAGAATGTCAAGACAATTTCGTCATAGACCACAATTTTTTTGTGCCAGTTATGTTCTCTTCGGATCCAAAGCAAATTAACACATAACATGAGCTTGGTTTAGAAATTTAGAAAAGTATAGCTTTGTTTATCTCGATCGAATAATGGCTACCTACTAGTCATCCATGAGATTTGCTTCGACCAATGTAAAAAGTTACTCTTTGGTCAGTGCAACGTAACTGAAATCCTTTTAAAAACTGTAGATAGAAAAATGTCATTTATGAGATAAGTAACTGTCTAACTGATCCAATACTTCTCAAAAGAAAATAACTGATACAAAGGCCATGTCAGTTTTTCTAGATTGATTTCATGCAATTGAGTCTTTCTTGTGATGGATATGTTCAATTACATATCGTTATATTTGACTCCACAAGGTAAGGGATACCTAGTGTTGTGCACGCGTAAAGAAAACAACGACTGTATACATATGTACTGTTTCTGGATAGATAAGGAGTGTCCAAGTAATGTTTTCTAAATGGTTAGTAAAAGTGCACATTGGTACATACCAGTTCGCTTATGAAGAGAACTAGGGCTTATTCAACAAAATCATGATATAATATGCAACTATAGGCATAAAACCTATCATCGTGGAACAAAAGACCTAATGAGTAACAAAATTCTACACCTTCCATTATGATTATGTGTAGGATCTAGTCACATAGAAGGGGGGTTGAATATGGGACTTGTTTTCAAGCTCTAAAGGAAAAACGAAAACCTTAACCTATCAACTAGTGTTGCCCACACTAAAACGGTTCTTCTCTACTTCTAGAGCACACTAACACAAGTTTCCTTAGCAAATAACACACTAGGAGGCAATAAGACAACCTAGGCAAGATATGAAGCACACAAGCGAAACAAGCTAGAACAAAGACAAGAAACTTGAGAGCGGAATTGAAATGCTGAAAGTAAGTGCTAGAAGTAAATAAGATGGACAAGAGGCGATCGAATTTTTTCCCGTGGTATCGAGAAGTTGACGCTTCCCCCTAGTCCACGTTGGAGCACTCACTTAGAGTATCGCTCCCCCTTGAGTCACTAAGACACAAGTGCTCACTAAGAGTACCCGTTCTCCATCTCGGAACGGTGGGTCTCGAACCGTGTACACCAAGCTTGTCTTGAGGCTCCCACAATCTCCAAGAGCTCACCAAGAACCCCCAAGTCACCTAGACCGTCTAGGAGCCGTCAAACTCCAAGAGTAACAAGCCCGCAAACCTTCACTTGACCTGAGCACTCAGCTAAGCCATGGATGCACCTTGAAACTCTTGCTCACTAAGAAAGAACACCTCAATGAAGAGGAAGAGAAATCCCAATAAGCAAGAACACACTCTCCTTCTCTCCTAGGCTGCAGTAGATCTTCAGAGTGGCAAAAGCAGCTCTAGAGAGGCAGGGGGGCTTATATATAGGCCTAGCAAAGGTGGCTAGCCGTTGGAAAAGTCCCCTGAAAAAGTTGTACCGTCGGATGAACCGATGGTGCCCCCCTGCAAAGCGTCGGATCATCCGGTCACTCACAGCGCCCAATATAGCCGTTGAACCTTGAAACCCAGACAATACACCGACGCTATACACCGACGCCACGTCGGATCATCCGGTGCTGAAGGCACCCCGCCCAGGGCGGTACTGTTTGATTTGAAACAAACCGTCGGATGAACCGCTGTGAGCACTAACTAAGCGTCGGATCATCCGGTGCTGAAGCAGAATTCTTGGCGCGTCTCTGTTGAATTTAAATGCAACCGTTGGATGAACCGATGGTCAAGGCGTCGGATCGTCCGATGCTTGAGCCCAGACCCTTGACCAGAACTGTAGCCAAACCCTAAGGCGTCGGATGAACCGATGCCTGTACCGTCGGTTCATCCGACGGTCCATTTTGAACCAGTTGGCTGCAGAACTCATCCGGCGCGTGTTAAATATAGGGCGTCGGATCATCCGACGCTATGAAGTTGATTTCAACTCATCCAATTCAGCACCTTTGAGTTTTCCGTCGATTCTTTTGCTTCAACCTTGCTTCCATGAACTCTGCGAGCTAGATAGGATCCAAGGAACATGAGTGTGCATAAATTATGGCTTTCGAGTGCATGGTCAAGCTACTAGTGTACGAACCCCTCTTAATAGTACGGTCGAAACTACAAACTAGTAATCCAAGTGTCCTTCCTCTCCTTTGCGACACTTGGAACTAACAAAGTCCTTAGCCTTGCAGTCTTCGACCAGATTGAGCCCATAAATTCAAATTGAGGGGTCTCATTCCATTCAATACTCGTGACAATAACCCAAATAGAAATCCGCTTCAAAACAACGGTTAGTCACAAGCATATGGTTGTCATTTATCACCGAAACACACCCTTACCAAAGGTGTGAAAGGGCCTAGATCGCTACAATCTCCCCCTTTTTGGTGATAGATGACAACACGAGTAGTGATATACGAAAATTTGAATTAAAAACATATAAACTCTACTTCTAATGCATGAAAAAGAATAAGCGGTAAACACACATGCATTAAGTAAGCACACAAGCATGAGAAGACATGTAAGCCATCGACTAACACAAGATCCAAATACATGTCTCATCATGAAGAGCCACAAAAGCGAGAGAGAGGCTACAAAAACTCCAAAACCTGCACTCTCCCTATCTCCCCCTATCTCTACTCCCCCTATCTAAATCCCCCTTTGGCAACAAGCACCAAAAAGGAGACTAAGCCTGAGGCGGAGAGGAAGGATCCGGCGGTGAAGTGGAGACGACTCGCGAAGGTCGCACAGAGAAGCCGGAAGCGTCGTCGTCGTCGTCCTCCTCGATGAGAAGAGACCAAGCCGGAGAGGTAGAGCCCGGAGCCGGAGGAGGTGGTGCTGGAGGAGCTGTATTCGTCCCGGTGCCTGAAGTCGGAGTTGGAGTAGACGCGGGAGCTGTAGTAGCCTCGGGAGTAGGAGGAACGGTGTCGGAGGCAAGTGCTGCTGAGATCTGCTCCGTGATCGCGCGAAGGTAATGGTCCTCCTGTCCCAAACCCTCTGCCCTCGACGTTGAGAACGTCGGAAGAGGTGTAGACGCCGGTGGGCTAGGCAGAGTGGTGCGAGCTGGTGTCTCGAAGACGAGTGCTCCTGTGGTAAGCGGAGACACCGGGCCGTGACGTCGTAGGCGGGGTCATCGCGTGGCCGAGCCGGGGAAGGAGGAAGTGACCGCAGCCGGTGGTGACGTCGTCTGAGGTAACGCGAACGCCCCTGTCTGAAGTAGTGGTGACTGAGGGAAAGTCGCCAGGGGAACGTTCACGAACCCGCATGCTGGAGGAAGAGGAGCTGTCGGGTCAGCCTGAAGCTCGGCAGTGGTAGGCGGCTGAGGTGGCTGAAGTCCTGACTGCTGGAAGAGCTGACCAAGGCAACCAGACATGAACGTGAACATCTGCGAAGTCAACATCTAGTGCTGTAGCATCTGCTGCCTCTGAGCCTCCTGCTGCTGTCGGATCCCCTCGAGAATTACCTGCTGCGACTCCTGGTACCGCCGGACCCGAGCACCGCATCTGGCTGCTGTACCACGGAGGGTCGCCGAGTACGAGCGACCATAGCGGTGAGCGACGAAGTGATGCGGTCCGGGCCGGGTCACCGAGCGGTGGAGATCGTGGGGAACCGGTGACTCGGCCTCTCGGCCGGCACGGCAAGGTGGAGCCTCCTGCCTCGTCGTCGTGGGACCGACGGACTGCGAAAAGCGGCCCGCCGTCGGCTGGAGCAGCTGTGAAGTCCTCGTCGTCACTGGAGGACTCGTCGTCAGTGGCGAAGTACGGGGGAGAGGGGCCTCGGCTGCAGCAAGGGTGGCATCCTGTCGTGCTGCCTCGTCCATGGCTGCCTCTGCTGCTGCCCTAGCCTGAAGTGTCTCCTCGGCTCTCCTCATGCCTCTCGGGCCTCTCCTCCTGTCACCTGGCATCGGAGGCCGGTAGGTCGGGAACACGAACTTCGATGCCTCAAGCATCCCAACGTACCTGCGAGCCTCGGCCGGGACGGCGCCAAGCGATCCAGTGAGCGAAGGGCTGCTGTCGTGTCATCCCCATGCCATCCATAATAGCATCCTCGATCTCAGCTAGCATGATATCCACGAGGTCAAAGGGGCGCTTCGCCATCACGTACATCAGGAGCCACTGCTGCACCCCCGTCAAAGACTCTGCGTTCCCCATCCTATAGAACACAGACCTCCTGAGAGCGTAGTGAACGACGTACGCCTCACGGATCAGACGGTCAGGTGTCCTGGGTGTACCGGGGAGGAACGGTGGCTGGAACAGAAAGCTGATCTCCTCGTCGGAAGGTAGAACTGGGGAGTGTGCACGACGAGGAGGGTCGACGTCGGGGTACGCCAGGTAGTGAATAGAGTCATTGTGTAGGTCCACCTGAAGTAGCTCTGCTATCCCCTCTCGAGTAAGCCACTGCTGCTGACCCATGAACATAAACCTGATAGCGACCCGGTCAGCGTCAACGTAGACAGTGGCGTAGAAAACCCTGACCCAGTCGGGGACGTAACGTGACCTCCGAGTCACTAAGTCCACCGGTCCTCGGCGGTAGTCGAAGAAGGGTAGTATCGCCTCTCCGGTGCGGCCGCCCTCAAAGCCGTGAACCGTAGCATACGGTCTTGGGCCGAGCCGAGACCCTGCGTGAGTGTAGGAGGCGTAGAAGCTCTCCGGAGAATCGTCCGAACCGGGGGTCACACTCCTCTGCGGCCCCGGGGAACCACCGGTCCTGCGGCACGCTCCTCAAACGCCGGATCTTCGGCCCGCAAGTGACGGAGGTCACGGAGACAAACTCCGAAAGCCTGCGCTCGAGGACCTGCGGGGAGCCGGGGGTCTAGAGCCCGCTTGCTCTCTCTGCGTGAGCTCCTCTCGCTGCGCGCTCGCCCTGCCGCGGTGTCGGCTGTGGCTGTGTATGACCACCACGAGTCCGAGGTCCGGACCTGGCCAGTGAGGGTGGTGTCTCTGACTGCTCTGTGGTCTGGTGCCCTCTGCCTGACCTACGTGGCTGCTGCTGCTGCTGAGTCCGCTGCTCTGCCTGCTGCTGCTGCTGCTGCTGCTCACCTGGGGCTGCTCCCCCTGACTTTGTGTGCCCTCTGAAATACGAATGCCCCTCTGAGGCTGTCCCTGAGTGTCGGGCACTGCTAGCACACGCTCCCACTCCTTCGTTGCTTTCTCTTCTTCTTCTTCGGCTCGAGAATTGCCTTACCCTTCCGCTTATCGCCCGCCATCTGTAATAGAAAACGGTAGATAATTATAGAATGGCTAGAGACGAATAAACGAGATAAATAACTAGAGGTAAGGGTCCTTAAGCATAGCATTTGAGCAGATATGAGCCTAATTCTGAAAAATCTAGGAGATTGTCACCACATGATTAAAAGAGATACTAGATTGGTCCTTAGGTGCTCAATATGTGCATTTGTGTGGAGAAGAGTGAATGAATCTAGCACAAACTACCAAAAGCATGCCCAAATTTGGACAATTACAATAGCTAAGGAGCACTTGAGCATGTAGAGATGATTGCTAAGGGATGTGCAGGATCACATATGCGAGAAATTGCAAAAGCATTGAGATCTTTAAGCACTAGATGAGCTCAAATGTGAAGAACAGAGGTAAATTGCCTAAGGAACAGTGCAGAGGAACTGAGGAATAGGGCAATGGAGGGAGAATCCTCACCACAACGGGGAGATGGATGGTGAGAGTGGCTGTGGAGGAGGATTTGTTCCGTGCGCACTTCAATTGAACGCCGGCGAGCTCCCTACCACGGCGGTTGGCCGGAATCCGCGGCGCGGCCCAAACCCTAGCTAGGGTGCGGCTGCGGCGGCAGCGCGCGATTCGGCGCGGTGGGGATGGCACGGCGGCCGGCGGTGAGCTCGAGGGACGGCGGAGAACCGGCGGGGTGGCTTGCGCACGCGGGT
This sequence comes from Cenchrus americanus, assembly GCA_947561735.1. Taxonomy (NCBI): domain Eukaryota; kingdom Viridiplantae; phylum Streptophyta; class Magnoliopsida; order Poales; family Poaceae; genus Cenchrus; species Cenchrus americanus. The sequence goes on from OX387240.1 coordinate 145,216,278, forward strand.
GGTGGCCGGAGGGCGACGAGGGGCGGCGGCGTCGGGCGCGGCCGGCGGCGGACGCGTATTAGGGTTAGAAGAGAATGAAAGGCCGCCGTCGGATATGACAGGTAGGACCCACGCTTCAGTATAGCGTCGGATGAACCGACGGTCGAAAAATAGAAGCGTCGGTCGAAACGTCGGTGCAACTGAGCTCCCATGTAAAACAAGGCATCGGATGATCCGACGGTTTACTTTTATAACGCGTCGGAGCAGTTGCGCGTGGGTCTGGGAAGAAGGGCAAAAATCTTCAGCACCGGATGAACCGATGGTCAAAAGACACGAGGCGTCGGTTCATCCGACGGTGCGAAAATTTCTAACAGTAAGCAACTGAGCGCCCAGACCCCTTCACCGGATGTTCCGACGCCAGAGCCTACAGGGCGTCGGTTCATCCGACGGTGACAATTCGATTTTGTTGAACTATTTCTCATTTTTGATCCGTCGAATGTCACACACAAGCCAATACAAGCACATCTTTGGATCAATCCTGAGTGACAACCTCACCCCTCAAGCACTCCTTTGCAAAATACTTATAACACACAATTAACTCCCTAGAAAGGGATAAACCATAGATAAAAATAGGCAAAATAAGAACCAAAGGAGGGAGGGAGCTCCAAAAAGGGAATGTACGAGTTAATTGCCTTTGAACTTAGAGATTGGCACCTTAAGCTCGCTAGGACTTAACTCAACAGGCATTAAGCACAATCATTTGTCTCATCACACCTTAAGAGTTGTTGATTTGCATTGAGCGCTAAGCAACTTTCTCATAGTGTGAGTTTCCTTTGTGACTTCTCTCACGCAATGCTATGCAAGAACAAATGCATGAAAATAAATATGAGTGCATCTACATGACATGCAAAGCGAGAAGGTAAACTATCTTGCCAAGTTTGAACCCTTAATGAGCTTATTCATAATGAGCCTTTCTTCATGCCTTGAGCGAAACAAGAGAACCACCGGCTCAAGCAAAACCCGTACTCATCACTATCTCATCAAGGTTAGACAAGCCCCTAATCATGTACATATGCAAATGCAAACTATATGACAAGCATTACATGATGTTTGACGCATCAAGCACATTTAATTCACTCCGAAGCCTACAAAAGGTGTTTTCATCAAGAGGCTTGGTGAATATATCCGCCAATTGCTCCTCGGAGCGAACACCACAAAGGACAATGTCCCCTTTAGCAACGTGGTCGCGCAAGAAGTGATGACGGATATCAATGTGCTTGGTGCGAGAGTGTTGAACCGGGTTGTTAGCAATTTTTACGGCACTCTCATTGTCACAAAGGAGGGGAACCCTATCTAGAACCACACCATAATCCAAGAGGCTTTGCTTCATATAGAGGATTTGAGCACAACAAGCCCCCGCGGAAATGTATTCCGCCTCCGCGGTGGATAAGGCCACGGAGTTTTGCTTCTTAGAGGACCAAGCAACCAAAGAGCGACCTAGCAAATGGCACCCACCCGAAGTACTCTTACGGTCTACTCGACATCCGGCAAAGTCCGAATCCGAATAACCCAAGAGCTCAAAACAAGCACGGTGGGGGTACCACAAGCCAATGCTAGGTGTGTATTTTAAATATCTAAGGATCCTTTTTAAAGCACTTAGGTGAGATTCTTTAGGGTTGGCTTGAAACCGAGCACACATGCAAACACTAAACATGATATCGGGCCTAGATGCGGTAAGATAAAGAAGAGAACCGATCATAGAGCGGTAAAGCTTTTGGTCAACCGATTTACCTCCCTCATCTAGGTCGAGATGTCCATTAGTAGGCATTGGGGTCTTGATCGGCTTACAATCATCCATCTCGAACTTCTTGAGAATATCATTAGTGTACTTCTCTTGATGAATGAAAGTCCCTTCCTTCAATTGCTTGATTTGAAACACAAGGAAGAAGTTGAGCTCTCCGATCATTGACATCTCGAATTCCCTAGTCATGAGTTCACTAAAATCCTTGCACACTTTGAGATTAGTAGAGCCAAATATAATATCATCAACATAAATTTGACAAATGAAGAGTTCTTTGTTGATTATCTTTGTGAAAAGAGTGTTGTCCACTCTACCAATCTTGAATCCGGCTTCAATAAGAACATCCCGGAGCCTCTCATACCATGCCCTAGGAGCTTGCTTGAGTCCATACAACGCCTTGTGCAACCTATAGACATGGTTAGGATATGTAATATCTTCAAAACCGGGAGGTTGCTCCACATAGACTTCTTCATTGATGAAGCCATTCAAGAAAGCACTCTTTACATCCATTTGAAATAATTTCATTTTATGGCTAGATGCATATGCAAGGAGGATACGTATAGCTTCAAGGCGTGCCACGGAGCGAAGGTCTCTCCATAGTCCAAGCCTTCTACTTGAGAGTACCCTTTGGCGACAAGTCTTGCCTTGTTCTTCACCACAATGCCATGTTCATCTTGCTTGTTCCGGTAGACCCACTTGGTGCCAATCACATTCTTGTTCTTGGGGCGCTCGACCAACTCCCACACTTGATTTCTTGTGAAGTTGTTGAGCTCGTCTTGCATAGCCAAGATCCAATCCGAATCCCCAAGAGCTTCATCTATAGTTGTGGGTTCTACAAAAGAGACAAAAGCATGATGTTTGCAAAATGAGGCATATTGCTTGCGGTGAGTCCTTGTACCCCCTTGAGGATCACCCAACACAAGATCAATTGGATGATTTGTTGAAGTTCTTGTGCGTCTTCCAAATATTGTAGAGGTGGGATCATCTTGAGATTGAACTTCGCCTGTGTCCTCTACTTGATCTTGAGTGTCTTGTGAGATAGGAGGTGGTTCTTGTGAGGAAGATGGACTATATTGTCTTGTGGGTGATGTAGGTGGATGCCTTGGTGGATCATTATCATTATCATCATCGGAGGATGAGTCTTCAAGAATGGAGTGAGGGTCATCATCCTCCCTTGGCTTGATGTCACCAATGGCCATCTTCTTCATTGCTTCTCGAAGAGGTTCTTTTCCTACATCATCACAACAAAAACCATCTCCTTGGGAGCCATTAGATTCATCAAACTCCACATCACATGTTTCTTCAATCACTCGTGTAGAGTTATTGAATACTCTATATGCTTTGGAGTTAGATGCATAACCAACAAATATGCCCTCATCTACTCTACTCTCAAACTTCCCTAGATGCTTCTTCTTCTTGAAAATGAAACACTTACAACCAAACACCGGAAGTAAGAGATGTTGGGCTTTCTCCCAATGAGTAGCTCATATGGTGTCTTCATCATGAGTCGGTGGAGATACACTCTATTTGAAGCATGACATGTCGTGTTGATAGCTTCCGCCCAAAACCTTTGCGAAACTCCATAGTCATCCAACATAGCTCTAGCAAGAGTGATGAGTGTCTTGTTCTTCCTCTCAACCACACCATTTTGTTGGGGTGTATAGGTTGAGGAGAATTCATGCTTGATGCCTTCACCATCACAATACTCTTCCACCTTGGTGTTGCGGAATTCCGACCCATTGTCACTTCTTATCTTCACCATGGATGACCCAAATTCATTTTGGGCTCTAGTAGCAAACTTCTTGAAGATATCAAATGTCTTGCCCTTGTCCTCCAAAAAGAAAGTCCAAGTATAGCGTGAGAAATCATCAACAATGACAGGACAATAGAGATTACCACCAAGACTCTTGTATGTAGTTGGTCCGAAGAGGTCCATGTGAATGAGCTCCAATGGTCTTGTGGTAGATACATAAGCCTTCATGGGATGATGACTTGCAACTTGCTTGCCGGCTTGACATGCACTACACAACTTGTCCTTCTCAAATGTAACATCCTTCACACCAAGGACCATGCCTTTCTTGAAAGCTTTCTTGAGTTGGCTCATGCCTATGTGTGCAATGCGACGATGCCATAGCCAACCCTTGGATGTAGTCGAGACGAGGCAAGTAGTCAAGTTTGCTTCACGGGATGTAAAATCTACAAGATAAAGATTGCCATAGCGGAATCCCTTGAAAACAACTTCATTAGTTTTCTTGTTAGTAATTGTGACCCCTTCATCATCAAATGTGCATGAAAGACCAAGGTCACAAAATTGTGCAATGGAAAGCAAGTTATAACTACAAGAATCCACAAAGAGAACATTGGAAAGGGATAAGTCATTAGTTAGAGAGATTTCACCCAATCCGGAGATCCTTCCTTTAGAGTTATCACCAAATGAAACTTGTTCATGATCTCCCGCATCATCCACTAGTGAGGTGAACATTTTTACTTGGCCGGTCATGTGTTGAGTGCAACCACTATCAAGTATCCAATGACTCCCTCCGGCCTTGTAGTTCACCTACACACAAGAAATTAGCATTGAGATTTAGGAACCCAAGCTAGTTTGGGCCCTTTGATTTGAGTGACAAGAGCTTTAGGAATCCATAAGCTTCTAGGTGGCTTGACTTTTGGTTTGGCCCCAATGAACTTGATTGCCACTTTGCCATTGTTCTTCTTCATCAACAAGAAGTGGTTGTCATTATACATGGACTTGTAGTTGCTAGGCAAGGTGGGCAAGGGGCGAGTAGGTGTTGGGCACTCCCTTGTGTGATGACCGGTGACCTTGCAATGTTGACAATAGGATCCAACTTCATTGATGAAACACCCATATAGCTCCTTTGATTTAGGAGTTTCCTTGATGGGATTGGGGAAAGCACCAAGCCCCTTTGTCCCATAATCTCTTGCATTGTAGTAGAGGATCTCCTTGTGCAACTCCTCACCCTTGGCCAAAGTCTTTACACAAGACCTTAAGCTTCTCACTTCTTCTTCAAGAGCTTTCACCCTATCATGGTTAGTCTTGGAGGAAGATGCAATATTTTCAACATTAAGCAAGACCTTAGGTTTTTCAATTAGATCATCACATGAGGTGGAGGCATTGACTTTAGTGACTTCTCTAGCATTTGCATGCCTACTAGAATCAATGTCCTCACTAGCAAGCTCAAGCTTTTGATATTTCATCTCTAAGAGCACATGTTCTTTCTTGAGCTTCATATGACTTGACTCAAGGGACTTGTTAAGCACGGTTATGTCGTCATGCTTGACAATTAGCTCATTGTGCTTATCAAGTAACTTGTTGTGGTCATCTCTAAGTGACTTGTTAGACACTACCAAAGCATCATGCTCTTTGCTAAGGTCATCGTGCTTTACAAGTAACTCATCATATGAAAGCTTAAGTTTATCATGAGTCTCATCAAGAGCTTTGAGCTTACTCTTTTCTTTCTTTATCATGGAGGTGTATTCATCAAGAAGATCTTTAAGAGCAAGAGGTGAGAGATCATCATCACTAGAAGATCCACTACTATCACTATCGCTCACCTTGGAGTGCTTTGCCATGAAGCACATAGGTGGAGGTGGAAGTGGAGGCTCATCATCCATGATAGCAATGCCGGCGATCTTCTTGTTCTTGTCCTCTTCACTTGAACTTGACTCACTTGAAGTCTCACCCCCGGTCACCCATTCATTGACCAAGAGAGAACGATGTTCACCCTTCTTTTTGTGGTAGGGCTTGGTTGATGACTTTTTCTTGGATGAGTTCTTCTTGTAGTACTTGGCATCCTTGTCATCTTCATCATTCTTCTTGCTTGAGTTTGACACTCTCTTGTCGGGCTTGGGGCAATCATATGAGAGATGATCATAGCTACCACAATTGTAGCACTTCCGATTGCTTCCCTCACCACTTCTTCTTGATGACCGGAACTTTTGCTTCTTAGGATCATAGTTGTAGCCCTTCTTGCCAATCTTGGAGAGCATTCTTGTGGTCTTCCTCATGAGAGGAGCAAGCTTAGCATCGTTGCTCTCCACTTCACTTGAGTCACTTCGATCATCACTTTCACTTGAGGAAGAAGGAGCTTTTTCCTTGATCTTCTTGGACTTCCCTTTTTCACTAGCATTGAGTGCAAGATCTTTCTTGGCGCTTGAGTGTGAGGTAGATGATTCCATATCTTCCATCATGAACATCTCGTGGGAGCGAATCTTGCTCACAACCTCGGTGATGGTGAGGGTGGTGAAGTCCTTCTCAAAGAGAAGTGCCTTGACGATGTTGTATTTTGGCTTGGGAAGCGTTTGAAGGATTTTTCGGATGATTTCCTGCTCGGAAAGGTTAGCAACATCGAGAGCATTGATACTTTTAATAAGAACCCCCATCCTAGAGTACATTTGCTCTACCCCCTCATTATCTTTCATTTTGAACTCATTGAGTTCCACCTTGAGCAACTCATATTTTTCCTCACGGATCTTTTTGTTACCCACATGAATTTCTTTGAGTTCCATCCACACCTCATGGGCGGTGGGCTTAGCAAAGACCCGATCAAACAACTCCTCATCTAGCACCTCAAAGATGTGATTCCTAGCACGTGCATTCCACTTAGCCTCACTCTCGGTGGGAACCGAAGGCAAAGGATACAAGGTAGTGCGCCACGCATCATGATGTTGAGCTTGAAGATAGCTAGCCATTCTATGCGCCCAAAAGGTGAAGCGCTTCCGCGCCAACCTTGGGGGGCCATTGCCGCTTCCTTTCCCCATCTCCCTAGGCGGTTAAGCCAAGCAAAAGGGAGCCTAGCTCTGATACCACTTGTAGGATCTAGTCACATAGAAGGGGGGGTTGAATATGGGACTTGTTTTCAAGCTCTAAAGGAAAAACGAAAACCTTAACCTATCAACTAGTGTTGCCCACACTAAAACGGTTCTTCTCTACTTCTAGAGCACACTAACACAAGTTTCCTTAGCAAATAACACACTAGGAGGCAATAAGACAACCTAGGCAAGATATGAAGCACACAAGCGAAACAAGCTAGAACAAAGACAAGAAACTTGAGAGCGGAATTGAAATGCTAAAAGTAAGTGCTAGAAGTAAATAAGATGGACAAGAGGCGATCGAAATTTTTCCCGTGGTATCGAGAAGTTGACGCTTCCCCCTAGTCCACGTTGGAGCACTCACTTAGAGTATCGCTCCCCCTTGAGTCACTAAGACACAAGTGCTCACTAAGAGTACCCGTTCTCCATCTCGGAACGGTGGGTCTCGAACCGTGTACACCAAGCTTGTCTTGAGGCTCCCACAATCTCCAAGAGCTCACCAAGAACCCCCAAGTCACCTAGACCGTCTAGGAGCCGTCAAACTCCAAGAGTAACAAGCCCGCAAACCTTCACTTGACCGAGCACTCGGCTAAGCCATGGATGCACCTTGAAACTCTTGCTCACTAAGAAAGAACACCTCAATGAAGAGGAAGAGAAATCCCAATAAGCAAGAACACACTCTCCTTCTCTCCTAGGCTGCAGTAGATCTTCGAGTGGCAAAAGCGGCTCTAGAGAGGGGGGGGGGGGCTTATATATAGGCCTAGCAAAGGTGGCTAGCCGTTGGAAAAGTCCCCTGAAAAAGTTGTACCGTCGGATGAACCGATGGTGCCCCCCCCGCAAAGCGTCGGATCATCCGGTCACTCACGGCGCCCAATATAGGCGTTGAACCTTGAAACCCGGACAATACACCGACGCTATACACCGACGCCACGTCGGATCATCCGTGCCGAAGGCACCCCCACCGGGCGGTCTTGTTTGATTTGAAACAAACCGTCGGATGAACCGCTGTGAGCACTAACTAAGCGTCGGATCATCCGGTGCTGAAGCAGAATTCTTGGCGCGTCTCTGTTGAATTTAAATGCAACCGTCAGATGAACCGATGGTCAAGGCGTCGGATCGTCCGATGCTTGAGCTCAGACCCTTGACCAGAACTGTAGCCAAACCCTAAGGCGTCGGATGAACCGATGCCTATACCGTCGGTTCATCCGACGGTCCATTTTGAACCAGTTGGCTGCAGAACTCATCCGGCGCGTGTTAAATATAGGGCGTCGGATCATCCGACGCTATGAAGTTGATTTCAACTCATCCAATTCAGCACCTTTGAGTTTTCCGTCGATTCTTTTGCTTCAACCTTGCTTTCATGAACTCTCTGAGCTAGATAGGATCCAAGGAACATGAGTGTGCATAAATTATGGCTTTCGAGTGCATGGTCAAGCTACTAGTGTACGAACCCCTCTTAATAATACGGTCGAAACTACAAACTAGTAATCCAAGTGTCCTTCCTCTCCTTTGCGACACTTGGAACTAACAAAGTCCTTAGCCTTGCAGTCTTCGACCAGATTGAGCCCATAAATTCAAATTGAGGGGTCTCATTCCATTCAATACTCGTGACAATAACCCAAATAGAAATCCGCTTCAAAACAACAGTTAGTCACAAGCATATGGTTGTCATTTATCACCGAAACACACCCTTACCAAAGGTGCGAAAGGGCCTAGATCGCTACATTATGTAAGAAGCAACTAGTATCATTTTCAACCAAAGGACTACATTGAAAATATGAGGGATACGAGCTATTTCATGGATTAAAGGATCACACTCATGAAGCAAACTGCTTCATGAGTCCATCCCCGGATACACACACACACATTCACAACTCACAAAATAGACTAGCTAGCAGACTTTGGTGGTCTAAACCACATCTATTTTCTAGATATAAAAGCAAGTAGATAACTCAAATTTATTATGAAATCAATGACATCAACAATTGAAATTCGAGCATCGACTATTACCGAGGTGTCCCATGCATAATGCCAAGATTATTTCCAAGACATTAATCTTGAGGACTTTCTCCTGGAGAAGAACCACCTAAGAAGTTCCTGTAGGGACATCCATAATTTTGTTGATGCAGGCTTGAAGGATCCACCATGTCATGCTCAGCTGTAGCAACGCCTCCATATTCACCATGGTCTCCCAAGTAAATATTCACGCCATACATGCTAATATCATAGTATGGATCATTAGAAGGAATAGGGGAAAGCCACTGGTGATTGGCAAATGGGTGACCAGCAGTTATGTCATGTGTGCTTGCATAGATTTCAGGCTGCTCCACTGACGAGGGCCCGGATTAGGTCCCCCTTTAACGGCGAGATAATCACTCTCAAGATGGAGTCATCTGACACCATTGACAATGTGAAGGCCAAAATCCAGCATAAGGAGGACTAAAGAGCCCTGTCAAGACCTTCACTAGCAAGATGCCTTGTCTCTGACCAGTAGGAGGCTTCCCCGACAAGTCTCCAACTGGGGGTGGCTTCTCCGACAAGTTTCCACCCAGCACAACAAGTTTCCGCCCTGCACACGGAGTTTCCGCCCCGCACGAGGAGTCTCCACCCCGCACAAGGAGTCTCCACCCCGCACGAGGAGTCTCCACCTCACCTTCGACAACCTACTCGTTTGCATGAGTAGTTTCCGTCTCCGACTAAGACGTGGCCTGCGCAAATGTGGGGCCGTCTTGACGCAGGGGATCCCCCGCAATGACGCGTGGGGCTCCAGTTCCCCACGCCATGCAAGCACACCAGCTGGCGGCATGCGCGGGCGGCTAGCTCTGACAAAGGCTGTAACACGGCACTATTCGGCAGTGCGGCCCCCGACGTGTTGTCCCGTCCGTCCCTGTAGCACGCCAACTCCGTCAGAGGCACTGGAGTGCCCTCTATAATTACCACCTACCTACATTTAGGCCTTAACGTGGCGGGCTCAGCTCACGCTCAAGCAGGTTGAGTCACCACAGAAGAACTCGGAGGCACCGGCAAGTACTCAGGATGAACAACACCACCCTGACACGCGGTGGCTCCGAACTCCACAACAACTCAGCTCCTCTTTAATGCCTCCTGGCAGACGGTGACGAACGAGAAGACCTCCCAGCCATGCAGGACTGTAGCTCTTTTTTCTTTCCCCTTTCCCCCCTCACCCTTGCGTCTATAAAAGGGAGAGGAGGGCAACCATTATAAGGGCTGACAAACCGAACACTCACACTCCAAGGACTTGGGCTCGTGTAAGGAATCGGATGCCCGTTAGCCTAAGAGTGGGAGGGGGTGAATTAGGCAATCTAAAAACTAGAACATACTATCTAGATGTGCAACTAGGGTTGTTCTAGTGTGAAACTCTCATCCCAAAACAAGGTTTGCAACCTATAGCCAATCCTAGCATGATACTACTCTAGGAAAGTAAAGGCAAGCATAGATTGCAATAGAGTAAATGCGGAAACGTAAAAGGGATGAGAGGAAGCAAACTCTTGACACGTGATTTATCCCGTGGTATCGGTAGGCACTGAGCCACCCCTAGTCCACGTTGTTGAAGCACTCACACAAGTGTATTGCTTCCCGGTCACCAAGTCTCTCCCAAGAGCACCATTTGACTCGCCACAAAGGCTAGCCACTTAGGCACTTGTCAAGCTCCCTTGGTCACCTTGATGCTGCCTCCACTAAGGAGCTTCTCCACCAAGGAAGGGGGTCTCCACGTCCCCCGCACAAAGTGTCCTCGCCGCTCCACACCAAGCCGGAGGGTCGATGACGATTGCGGTGAGCCACTTAGGCCCCAAGGCTTCCGGCGAACCTTGTACAACTTGATCCACTCAAGAATCACCTCACAAGGTTGGCACAACCTTGCACTCACTCAGCTCTAAGCTAAGCCTAGCACTAAGCACATGCACAAAGCATATGCAAGTCTAAGGATGAGCAATTAAGCACTTGGATGGATTGGATATGATCTTCAATGTGTCTTGAACTCCTCTGCACTTCCACACAATCCAGCAACCTCAAATGGGTGAGTGGAGGGGGTATAAATAGCCCAAGGCATCCAAAGAGCCGTTGGCTAACAGCCTCTGAAAAAGTAAGCGTCGGATGAACCGATGCTAGATTTTCCAGGGCGTCGGTTCATTCGGTGCCCCTCCCACGTCACATAGCCGTTGAGGTTCTCTGACACAACTGCTCTGACGCTATACACCGACGGTGCATCGGATCATCCGGTGCTGAAGACCCCGCGGCCAAAATGTCTCTGTTAGCTTTCACAAGACCGTCGGATAGACCGACGCTTCCCATTGACCAAGGCGTCGGATCATCCGGTGCTAAAGGCTTCGCCTTGGCGCATCTCTGTCTTGATTCAAACTGAGCGTCGGATAGACCGACGGTGTCCTCACTCAGACCGTCGGATCATCCGGTGCTACTGTCTTCGCTACTCTTCCTCTGCAACTCGTCCAACGCTACTAGAAATTGGACCGTCGGTTCGTCCGACGGTGCCTAGGGTTTTACCTAGTGAACCAACTCGTCTGACGATTGCACCGACGCTTGCTATTTAGGTACCGTCGGTTCATCCGACGGTGTCTTTTCTTTTGCTTTCTTGCTCGGTTTTGACCCTTGAAAAATAGACATCATAGAGGATTGTGTAGGCAAAGGTGGTGCTAGTACTGTAGGCATCATAGAGGATTGTGAGAATGGTTGTGAGATGTTATCGTTGATGTGTATCCTCTGGGTATTGTAGTTGTGTTGATAGGTTTCAGTAGACGATAGTGTCATTTGTGCATGTGGTTGCATCGCCAAAGCTTGTTGTGGCATCTGAGTGTGTTGGAACAATGGCATCGGCTGTGCTTGTATTGATGGCAGCATAGAAGGATTGAGGAGAGAGGATTGTGACCTTGACGATCCTGGGAGAGACCAAGATGACCTTGAAAACTGAAAGGATGGTTGTATGGGAGTCCATGTCAAACGTCTTGGTGGCATCTGGATCTGTGAAGGTGGTGACGAAGATGACAGCTGCTCGAGGGACGGATCGTCTCTTGACCCATGAACCCCCAGCTGTAGTAGCTAGGTTTTTGTGGGCCGAGATGATTTACAATATCCTGCTCAATCTATGAGGTAATGCACAAGCTCATCAACACTAAGATCTTCTATCTTGCCATAGGAAAGTTTAGACTTCCCTAAGGCGTCTTGGATATCCTTGGCTCGTGCAGTAGTATCCTTGGTCCTCTTGTCCTGCATGAACTTCTTTATCTCTGCCATGAATACCTTGTTCTGCAAAAGGGTGACTCCAGCATGTTGCTCTTCATCATCTACTGGTGCCTTTCCTGAAATGAAATAATCAATAATAGGGCCAGCTGATGGGGTGCCAAAAGAAGACATCTTTCCACTTTCGGACTCTAGTGCAATAGCAATCCGTGTGCTAGTGAGGGTGGATAGGTCAGCGGCGGTTTTGTAAAGCCCGGAGCGTCGCTTGAAGAATATGATGCTATGATCCCAATCATCTTCAACATAGCTAATTCTGGATCTCCTTCCCTTTGTCATTCTAAAGTGAAGAATTCAACTAGTGATATGTGAGTGAAATGGTTTTGTTTTTGTTGAGAGGAAATGTGTTCTGATGTGAAGGAACCCCAACCCCGAGGGAGTCATATATATAGATGAAAAATGCCTGCCACTGAGACAACTTTCCTAAAATTCTTGTGTACACAAAAATGTTTTTTGTATGGAAAAAATTATTGCTATAGCTCACTTAGGAATATTTATCATGTGCCACTAACAGAGGGATCCTTGTTTTGCATTAGAAAGGCGAAGCCAATTTGTCAGTAACCATAAGGAAAGTATAAAATTAAATTTTAGGTACATATCATTCTTCATCTATTTTTTATATATTAGTTAATTAATATTAGTTTTCAAAATAAAAAGTGCATATTCATTTAAGCCCAATATGTTTTTAGTTCAAGTTTTTGTGTCCTTTTGTTGTTTCGTCCTGCGGGCACTTGTAAACGTAGATACTAACACTTTGTTCTCTCTTCTCTTAATGAAAACGTGTTTTGCATGTCTTAAAAAAAGTTATAATGATGGATCAGAACTTGTAGTTTTTTGATAACGTACAACGGAACAGTGATGTGATGATGACATGATACGCATCCCCTGTCGTCCTTGTTAGCCATCATCATCATACATATCATGTCAAGTAGTACAGGTCCACGAATGTACACGAACCAACCTCTTCAGCAGACGTCGTTGATTGACGGTGAACCTGACAAATATCAGTTCCCATGTGAAATCATTCAGAGTTTCCTGAATGTGAATCATTGTGTGGTGTGCGGCAACATGCAACTATGCAAAACATGCTGGCACCCCAAGATTTGGTGGCCGCGTCTCAGCAGCTCTCACTACCGATCTCACATGCAAATTAGACCTGTGCCATTAGATATGATGATAATACCTGATCCTAATTACTATACATGCAAATTGGAGTATTGATTATATCTTGGTGCTGTTAATTTATTCGTTGTCCAAGAAGCCGTTCCCATTCCATATATATAAGCCCTAGGAGTGGTAATGGATCATGGCCTTCCTTCATTCCTCACAATCCAACTCAGCTCTAATTATATTTAGCTGAAAAATGTATATTATCTGTTTTAATCCATATTGAGTCCAATCTAACCACCCCATATACCATTGACCCCCCCCCCCCCCCCTTAGTATGAAGACCCCTTAGTATGAAGACCTGATTTACGGTGACATTTGCAAAGTGTTTTTTCCTAATTGGAGCAACATTCATAGCCAGAAGTATATTTTTCTTTCATTATGTATTAGCAGGGAAAAATATCACTAATTTATTTATATAAGTACTCTCTATATAAGAGCGTTCTGTTCGTTTGAAGAATGATGAAATTTTTAGGATATAACTTTGACAGAATTAAGTTATGGTACTACAAAAGTGCATTCATAGGGTAGGGAATGTTATTTTTCAGGAAAAGCAATTTTCCCAATGGTCTTTTATGTTTTGAAAGATATTGTGGTCCAAAGGAAAACCAATAAATTCAGTTGAGATGTTATAAAAAAACTATATCAAATAAACCGGCTAAAATGATCCAAATACTTTCAGTGGATTCATTGATATGTGCTTAATTCTTCTTCTTTTTTTTTTTTTGATAGAAGGAGACCATGGAAATGGAAGTTAGCACATGGATACAAGCGCGAGGACAGACTGTCACAGCAGGAACTTATGCTAGTCCACGTCCAACAGCAGCCAAGCACCTATATAAATACAAGGGACTTGTGCAAGGACATTCCATCCTAGATTACTTTGCAAGAACATTCTTGCTCTAGCAGTAGCAGCCACATAATAATTGAAGCTTCATCCTCACACTTCGAGCATGGCAACCAAGCAGGCTTCTGTAGCACTGCTGCTGCCTTTGGCCCTGCTGTTTCTTTTTGGCAGCTCGCCGGCAGTGGCTCAGCTGCAGTTCGACTACTACAGAAAAACATGCCCGAATGTCGAGGCGATCGTCCGCAAAGAGATGAAGAAGATCATCTCCGTTGCGCCCAGCCTCGCTGGCCCACTCCTCAGGCTACATTTCCACGACTGCTTCGTCAGGGTAAGTTATATTAACCAGAGTCAATTGCAAACATCACGTAGCACATTGATATTTGGTAATTCGCATGTGCTTACAACTCAAAATTCCAGGGCTGTGACGCGTCTGTCCTGCTCAACTCAACCGAGGGAAATCTGGCAGAGAGGGACGCCAAGCCGAACAAGAGCCTCCGGGGTTTCGGTTCCGTGGACAGGGTGAAGGCCAAGCTCGAGGCCGCCTGCCCAAACACCGTCTCCTGCGCCGACGTCCTCACCCTGATGGCCCGTGACGCCGTCGTGCTTGCCAAGGGCCCATTCTGGCCGGTTGCGCTTGGGAGGCGAGACGGCAAGGTGTCCAGCGCCACAGAGGCAGCCGACGAGCTTCCTCCAGCCAACGGAGACATCCCTCTGCTCGCAAAGATCTTCGCTTCCAAGAACCTCGACATCAAGGATCTCGTCGTCCTCTCCGGCGCGCACACCCTCGGCACGGCGCACTGCCCATCCTACGCCGCCCGGCTCTACAACTTCAGCAGCGCATACAACGCCGACCCGACCCTCGACAGCGAGTACGCCGACAGGCTGAGGACGCGCTGCAAGACCGTCGACGACAAGCCTATGCTGTCCGAGATGGACCCTGGCAGCTATAAGACCTTCGACACCAGCTACTACCGCCACGTCGCCAAGCGCCGGGGTCTCTTCCAGTCCGACGCCGCGCTCCTCACCCATGACACCACCAGGGATTACGTCCAGCGCATGGCCACCGGCAATTTCGACGACGTGTTCTTCAAAGACTTCAGCAAGTCCATGATCAAGATGGGAAACGTAGGTGTTCTCACCGGAGCTAATGGGGAGATCAGGAAGAAATGCTACATCAATAACTAGACAAGCTTGATTGTAACCGCAGGGTACGTACAATGCATTTTTGTCTTTCTTAATCACTATTTTGTGCGTTGATTTTAATTGTAAGTGGGTAAACAAGTTATTCTGCACTACCGGAAACCGCGGCATTGCCATGAGCTCAGGACTTTGCCATGAGCTTTTTTGGGCTCACGGCAAAGAACAATTTTGCCGACGGCCACGACAAAAACTCTTTGGAAAAAACTCAAGGCAAAATATGTATTTGCTGAGAGCTCAAAGGCCGGCTCACGTCGAAATCGGTATTTACCGAGAGTCCCATGGCTGGCACACGGAAAAATCTGCATGGCCAGGAGCCCCATGGTCGGCTCACGGAAAACATTGAATTTTGTCATAAGATTTTGTTTTGGGGACAGGAAAAAACCATCTTCCTAGTTCGAAATGTCTCCGTACTTTTTACATACAACTTCAGATGAAGAAAAAATTAACATCATAATTGTACATTTAGAAAACATCTACTACTTTTAGTAAGGAATTTTTATAAAATTTTAATTTCAATATGTGCTTTTTTATTGAATATGAAAGGGTCACTCGTGAAGCAACCCATAGCTTTGTTTACCTTCTACACTAATTTTTTTCTACTCTCTGCGTATAACATGTGAACCTACATGTTAAATTTTGGTACAATCTTCAATTTTTGTTCATATTTAACTAATTAATTGTATTTGAAGAATTTTTCGAAATAAGTCAAATTTGAACTGCAACTGATTCAAATAATAGAGTAAATAAGTGGAAAAATGATATTCATGTTATTTAGCCTAATTTGAGACCCTGTCCATAAAATTAAAACAAATTTTGAACATCTTATTGAGGAAACACGATCAAAGACGCGCATCAGAATATTTTTAAAATTCTTAAAAATGCAAATGAGGTCTGAAAATCATGAAATTTGTCAATATATCATCATATCATACAAAGGCTATGGAAAAACATTGAGTGTGTTTCACACATTTTTATCATATGTGATGCTTATAAACTGAAGCATCTGTGAAGAAGTTTCGGAGATTTATAAAGGAAGGCTAGGTTTGTAGGCAAGTGATATTAAAATTGGAATTTGAATTTCAAATTTTTCTATTCTTCAAAAAAACATGTGCTACTCAATGACAAAATTTGGTAATTTTTGCATTCATTTGCTATATTTAACTAATTAATTGCATTTGCAGCTTTCCTGTGGGCCGGTTATTGGCCTCACGGCAGACCCAAATTGGGCCAGCCGCGGCCCATTAACCCCACCATCCCACTAAC
The DNA here is from genome assembly GCA_947561735.1 of Cenchrus americanus. Taxonomy (NCBI): domain Eukaryota; kingdom Viridiplantae; phylum Streptophyta; class Magnoliopsida; order Poales; family Poaceae; genus Cenchrus; species Cenchrus americanus. Next base: position 145,232,639 of record OX387240.1, read on the forward strand.
ACCGGCCTATTTATTTAAACCCCCCTCCCCACTCGATCTGCAAACGATAAAGCCGCCCCCTCCCTTCGTTTGTCGCTCGTCCCTCCCTTACCTCTCAAACCGCCATCGCGTGCTCCTCCTCCCTCCGACCACCACCACTTCCTATCCCTCCCCTCTCCTCCTCTCTCACCCACGCTTCTTCTCCTCGGCCATGTAACCTCCCTCAGCCCCCGCCGGACCCGCTCCCTCCCCAGCCTCCCCTCTACTCCCCCATCCACTTGCTCTGAGGTGAGGAGCAGTGGTGGGATGATGAGGTGTGGCCGCGACAGTCAGTGGCATGCGGCAGTGGTATCCAGTGATGGCACTACAGTGGTGGGATCCGGCGATGGCGCTGCGGCTGCAGAATCCAGCGACAGGGCTGCAAGATCTGGCGAGCCTCTCTTTCTCTCTCTGCGTCCTCAGTCCTCTCCATGATAGCTCGATCTAGATCCCCACGGTGGCGGCAAGCTCGACACAGTGGTGGTGATGGTGGCGATGGTGGGGTCTCCTACCCATGGTGGCGTCCTTGTCCACCAGGCAGCCTCCTCCACAATGGCCACGAGCTCCCTCCTCGGGCGCCGGTGCAAGCAGTGGCGGGGAGAGGCGTGGCTACAGTGACGTAGTGCCCGGCTGGCATGTGGGATTTCTTTTTTTATTCTTTTGCAAAAAGTTTTCCGAGAGCCCAAGAGCACTCATGGAAAATGTTGGTCATGAGCCAGAGGTGTGGCTCCTGGCAAACAACCCTTTTGCCGAGAACTTTTCTGTTGTGAGGGCTTTGCAGAGGTTACTCTTGGTAAACCATTTACCCAGAATAATCTGGTCTTTGCCAAGTGTATCGGGCACTCGGCAACCCCTCGGTTCCCCGTAGTGTTGGCTCATTCCAAGTCGCCCAAGAGGAGACATATAACCTCGCTAAATCAATATATGTTGTCCAAAACATCTATAGATATATATAAATTCCCAAAGAGGAGGTGAATTATTAGGTGTCTTAAAAACTAAAGGTTGAAGCACGTAAAAAAATCCTATTCATACTTATATCTTTTGTGTGCACCAAGTTTTCTATGTGTTATTATCTCTACCATAAAATAGTTTTGCACCATAGGTTCTAATCCTATAAACTACACCTAGCATTTGTAGGAAAGGTAAATACAGAATGCAAGCGCAAATAAAGTAAATGCAGAAGTAAAGGGTAGAGAATTTACTTTGCGTCTCACAAGGTAATTTTTACTGAGGTATCAAAAAACAAAGTCAACCGGGACTAAAGCTTGAACCACAAGTTGGCTCTCTACCGGTGTGCAACCCCGTGGGAATGTAAGTGCGGTGCCGCCTTGTCCTTAATTCAAATATTGTTTAAAGAAAAAACGAATTCTATTGGGTGTTAACTACGGACTTTTTGCGCGGTCGTGGTTAGCCCTAGCCCCTAGCCCCATATGCTCCATTGAGTAGTTTGTTGAATTCGTTCACAGCGGCATCCATATGATCAGCAGTCTGATCGATTCGGCTTGCTTCGGAAATCACCCTCATTCATGAGCTGTATATACGCCTTCCTTGCAACTTCATCTAGTTACGGATGACCAGATCAACGTGGAGACCTAGGCCTGCAAACGGTGCGGTTAGGAGTGCCCCTCTTGCTGCCCCTCATGCCCGTTAAAGAAAAACGAGGTTCACGGATCGACCCGCTCCTCTGTCAAAACAACTTTGCTGATCCGCGGTGCACCGAGGGTCGAACCACACATGTATGATTTATTTTTCTTCAAGCTAGACACTGACGACACGGGCATCACATCACGCACTCACACTGAAATCGTGAACCCCTGTTCTGTTCATTCCTCTCTAGATCCACCTCTCGCAAATGGCCAACAACTTTGCTGATCCACGGTGCACCGAGGGTCGAACCACACATGTATGATTTATTTTGCTTCAAGCTAGACACTGACGACACGGGCATCGCATCACGCACTCACACTGAAATCGTGAACCCCTGTTCTGTTCATTCCTCTCTAGATCCACCTCTCGCAAATGGCCTCCTACGACGGCGACGAGGACTCCGGCCGCCGCCGCCCTCCTTCGCAGCAACGCCCGTCCAGCGGGGGGCAGCGGGGACATCGCCTCGAGTGCCAAGCTCCACGCCGCTTCCCATTACGGCAAGCTCGCGGGCAAGCCTGTCAGCGGCTACATCGTGAAGGCCGAGGGGTACCTACACCATTACGGTCGCAAGGAGGGAGGTGACGGCGGCAAGCATCAGGGGAAGGAGAAAGGCATGTATGGCACGAATTGAAGCAGCAGGTTGCATCTTACTTCCATGGGCAATGAACAGGAAAAATCAAGAAATTCGAAGTGCAACAGGAGGCTTCTGGCGCCGTCGGCGGTGGCGGCGACCTCAATTTGAGGCCGAAGAGGAGGCAGGGACGGGGGCCTCTTTTACGGTGGACCAAGTGGTGGTATGCAGTATGTTTCTTTTTTAGAAAGGATTAAACGGTAATTGTTCCAACTTTACTATTATGGTTAGCAACTGCGGGCCCACCGGCAGCGCCTTTCCCTATCCGGCTATCCCTCCTTCTGCGGCCGCCCGATCCCCCTCTCCCTCCGCGCCCACCCGACGTCCAGACGGCGCCGAACCCCGCGGGGCGGCGCGCCCCCGCCTCCGCCGCCGGCCGGATCCCGTGCGTCCCCGCCGCCGGCCGGATCCCGCGCATCCCCGACGCCGGTCGGACCCCGCGCGGCGCCCCCCTCCTTCGCCCGCCGCCGGATCCCGCGCGTCCCCGCCGCCGGACGGATCCCGCGCATCCCCGACGCCGGCCGGACCCCGCGCGGCGCCCGCGCTCGCCCACCGCCGGATCCCGCGCATCCCCGCTGCCGGCCGGACCCCGCGCGGCGCCCCGCCTTCGCCCGCCGCCGGATCCCGCGCGTCCCCGCCGCCGGCCGGACCCCGCGCGTCTCCGCTGCCGGCCAGACCGCACGCGGTCGTTCCTGCCATGCAGAAGATCCGACGATGCCCCTGATTCGTGGCCGCCGACCCCAGCACATCCCCCATTTCGTGCCTGCCGCGGGAGATTGCGTGAGGTTGTGTTCATCACCATATCTTTAAATTTCAGCAAATGCAATTACGACTGGAAACGAACAATTGCATGACAGGGCATTGAGCAATTTGTTAAAACTGAACCTAGGTAGTGGACCAACCGGCATTTCTTTTTGCATACATGTTAAGAAATATATTCAACATAGTCCGATAGAGAGACAACAGTTTTCATTATTTTCCAATATAATATTTTGCTATTAATGTTTGTATGCATGTTAAAGCCATCAAAGTCTGTAATAATTTTTTTCTGATTGAAAACATGGCCCAGCATGCATTTCTGATTCTAAAAAAAACCTGTGGGTAGAAAGAATGTTAGGAAGAATTATATGTTGCTCTAATCATCACAGTTATATAATTTGTTGTTCTTCTTATCCTGTATCATGAGTAGGTAGCAATTCTTAGTAATCAGCCTTTTATTTCCATTTCCCTGTAGATTGGTGAAAGAAATGCAGATTTTTTTGCCCATGACTGTTCTTGATTGAAGGTTGCACTTTATTGCATGATCAAATTCCCATGTATTTTCAATGCTACTCTTTTACACTGACTGTTGTATTTGTACACTTAATTGGATTTGTGACTTTCATGGAGTGAAAAGTTTCAAATTTTCGGTGCTTCTGGCTCACAGTGTTTTTGTTTAGAAAAAAGGAGTTCTCGTTCCCAACTCAAACTATCTTACATAAGCCAAGATCTGTATAGTTTTCTATATTGTTTGATTTTTGTAGTGGTTTATATGGAAGACCCATCAATTGAGTAGGAACAAATACATACATCATAGGTCATTGGTTTGTATGAAATTTGTTAGCCAATGTTTGATTCTAAATCTGTGAGTGTAGATTAAGTTGTTTTTTTAAAAAAATGGGTAATTATTGGATGTTTAAAGTGGTACTATAAGAGGCAATTTTAAAAGTGGTAAGCATTGTTAGTTAGGTTCTGATCACGGAATTCAGCACTGTTGTATAGTACAGGAATTTTTTTATTTGAAAATGGTTCTGGTCAGTTATTTTATTTTGATTTAGGTTACCTAAATGGAGGCAGAAGGGTATGTTACCTTGGAAGAATTAAATGAATACAACAGTGTTGCAAATCAGACTTTTTTGAGGGAGAAAGATTTCTATGAATTTTACAACAATTATGCAAAATATAAAGGGTTTAGCGTAAGAAAGAGTAAAGTGAGGTACAAGACGAGCACGAAGGAGGTGATATGGAGGAGATACATGTGCTCTTCGAAGGATATAGATCGGTGAAGTACTTTGAAAGGACGGATCGAAAAGACAGCCACGTCCCCTCACCCGTTGTGGATGCACGGCTATGCTTGATGTGGCGTGGAGTGAAAGCACGGGTGTCCGGTATGTGAGGCGGTTGTGGATGTCCATACACATGCCCTTGCTAAACCAGAGCATTCTTTTGTTCTGCGGTCGCACAGAGGGCTTAATGATCCTCAGAAAGCGGAGGCAATCGAGCTGGGGTTGGGTGGGCTTCGTCCGTACCAGATCATGGACGTAATGGAGACGAGCCACGGTGGTCCATGAGAGACTGGATTTATTTCGCGGGACTTGTACAACTTTTTTGCCAGGTACAAGAAGGGAAAGGTTGAAGAAAGCGACGCAGATTTTGTGTTGAATCATATGCATCAGATGGAAGAGAATGATCCAGAGTTTTTTTTCACATATAGTAAGGATGAAGAAGGCAGACTGGTGAACCTATTCTGGTCGGATGGACAGTCGCAAATAGACTATGGTGCTTTTGGAGATGTTGTTGTTTTTGACAACACGTATCGTGTGAACCGTTACAATCTTCCATTCATACCTTTTATTGGTGTCAACCATCATCGAAGCACAACTGTCTTTGGTCGTGGCATATTGTCGGATGAAACTATGGTGTCATATGTGTGGCTACTGAAGGCTTTTTTGCAGGCGATGCACCAGAAGCATCCAAAATCTCTGATCACAGATGGAGACGCAACCATGGCGGGAGCTATTGACATTGTTATGCCTGATGCAGACCATCGATTGTGCAGTTGGCACATAGAGCAGAATGCGCTGAAACGGTTCCGTGGTCCGAAGCTCAAGGATTTTAGAAAGTTAATATACTATGCAATGGAGGAATCTGAATTTGAGAGCCTTTGGAAAGAGTTTAGAGATACCCATAATATCAAAGAAGATAACCTATGGATGAACAGGATGTATGAACATAGGCATAAGTGGGCCACAACATTCACAAGGGGGAGGCGTTTTTTGGGCATGCAAAGCAATCAAAGAAGCGAGGGTCTGAACTCAAGGCTTCACAACCATTTAGATCGTAAGATGTCCCTTGTTGATTTAGTGGAGCATTACGAGTTCTGCCTATCACGAATTCGAAGGAATGAGATTGAGCATGATGCGAAGGCGCTGCTATCTAGAGAATTCACTAAGATTTGCGCAGATTTTCTTGAGAAAAGTGCTGCGCAAATCTTCACACCGAAAATTTTCAAGAAAGTGAGATTCCAGATCAATAAAGCAATTCATTGGTCAGTGACAGAGGTGACCTTCCAGGATGGGTGTTTGAGGTTTGAGGTATCATTACAAGGAAACAACAAGTGTTGTTTTCACGTATCTTGTACCTTTGGGTTAGTTTTGTGTGATGCTAGATGTCAGTGTCGGAAGCTTGAGCGTGAAGGAATTCCATGTGCCCATGTGTTCTGTGTCATGAATAATAATCGTATACATGACATCCCTGATTGTTGTGTTCAAAAGAGGTGGACCATGAACGCGAAGAGTGCTTTCCCAACTCAGATGCGTACCAACACACATGTTTGGACAGAACAAATGAATCGTTACCATGCCCTTCGCAACAAGAGTAATCGTGCTTTATTCAAAGTTTCTAGGAGTGAAGTGAAGACCGAGAGGGTAATGAAGTTACTTGATGAATTTTTGAATGAAGACCCGGAAGAGCATGAGACTGAAGAGGGGACGTCATTTGGGCCTTTGCCTGCACATTTTTTAGGGGCCAACCAGCCTTGTGGCGAGAAACTACGTGATCCAGTGAAGATTGTTTCAAGAGGTGCTCCGCGATCGAACAAGAGGTGGAAGCCAATCCATGAGATGTGGGGTACTTTTTGAAAATTAACAGGTTAGATAGTTAATTTATACTTGTGCAGCACTTATCTTTAATAGGTAAACTTCATGTGGCCTAATGCATTTCATTTATTTCAGGTACTACAGATGAGGAGGGTGCTAAACCAAAACACAGGTATTGCTTATAAGTAATCATTTGTATAAAGATACTTCTGGTATTGGTAGTATTTGCAAATCTAATGTTTGTTACTCCTTAAGTTTAGAAATCTTCTAGTCTGATCTCCTGTTTTGGTAATGTATGAAGTAAATGCTGTTATAATTCAAAAAATGCAGATAGCTGCTACAGTTTCCTTAATCTTAGTTACATCAATTTTGTTTTTTTACATCAGTCCATCTTTTTTTTTACTCTGTTCCTGCAGAAATAGTACTATTTTTCTCTTTGTTCTTTGCTTGTCTTACTACTTTGTAGTTGTCACCATGTCATGTATGCTTTATATGCTCTTCATAAATCATATCACTAAAGTTCTGATGGCCTTCAACCCTCGAAAATGCAGCCTGCAGAGAACGGGAAGCTTGAGGATGGGGCTGATGAGTACAGATCAAAGCTAGTGATATTCCTGTGTGGTGGTTTCATGAGAAAAAGGAGATATGTTGTTAGTTGAAAATGTTGGCCACTGATTTTTTTTCCCTGAGAAAATGGATCAGACTGGTGGCGGTGCTTGCGAGGAGCTTTGGGAGCAGTACTTGTGAATGTGTGAGCTTCATGATTTTTTCTTTACTACCCTTGCCATTCTGGGCGTTGTGAAACATATATAATAGTCATGTGTGTACTAGTATTTTTTTCTTGGCAATGCCTGATTTTTGACAATTTAAAGGGAACGGGTGATAATATATTATACAGTTTTTTTGCTTGGACGGGTTGGATTCATGCTAAAACTTGTCGGGATTGGCATGCCAATGTTCCATTGCTACAGAAATCGAGCATCACGCAGCCGGCAGAGTTCGTCATGACCAAGTTCGGCAAGCTCGACATCTTGGTCAATATGCTGAAATTTTACTTTTTCCTTCAAGCGCAACAGCTTCAGGTGGGACAACAACCGATGCCGAAAGGTAAAAAGAGATCAGAATCCTGGAGCAACACCAATGATATTTCGGAATCATTCTGTGCACATCAGGTCCTTTCACAAAACGAATAAGAACAAACAAAAACTGGAAAATCGTTGCACGACAATATCATTTGGAAAAATTTTAGTTTTATACTCTGACTTAACAAAACCTAAGCAATATGTAACTAGGACCTGGTGACCAGTTCAAAAACATAAAGCGAAGTGATTATTGCCGAACTATGACTCATAACAAAATACTAGTTTTACTACCCAAACTTGATAAGCCAGTACTAATTCCTTTTCCTTTTGGAATATTGATCGACCGGCGTGGCATGACTCATTCCAGAGGTTTCTTTTCCAGCAAGTCCTTCAATGCTACTAGATGGCGGGGTATCAGCATTGTTGTTGAACTCTGCCTGTCAGGATCAAGAACATTTATTAGAAATATGTCTCCAAGTTGTGAAACCAAAATGGACAATTATAGGTCAGCAAAGGAACCATATTATAAAGAAGGCAATAGTACCTCCAGACATTTTCCTATGTTGTATTTTTTTTCTTCAGAGTCAGTCTCTTTGATAGATCCGTAACTTCGTCGCTGGTGTTGCTGACCATACAACTTTGAGTCACCTTGGAACTTGGGATATGTTCTTTCAATAAATCATCGATTACCTGCATGACAACAAAACCAATGTTAGCATTTATATATGTTGTTGTAAAAATATAGGAAACTTGTGACCAATTGAATCTAACCAGTCCACCAAAACGTCCGTAACTGAAATCGTAGATATCACGCTTATATGCAACATCCTCAAGAGGTGTTGTACGCCCATAATAGAAAAAGGTAGTACCATAAGGACGGACCTTCTCCCAGTATATGTACTGCATAAACAAGAAGTTAGGAATTTGAAATTATTTAAAGATTATAGGAAGTACCGGTTGCAAGTGCAATTCATATTAGATTACCTCCATAAGGGCCACATTACCCAAAAGTCGTCGATCATAATGAACATCCTTCAGATTGTCCATTAAAAATTTCAGTGTAAAAGCATTCCAATTCATATTTTTTATTCTGGACACATCTTTAACTAGCGAATAGTATGAGATGGGAACATGTTCCATGTGTACTGGAGCTAATATTGTTGCTAATAGAAATAGGACGAAGCTCCTATCAAACTCTTCATTGGGAGGTCCTTCAGCATATATATTTCTAACAAGTTGTGGGATGCGTATGACCCCCCTACAATGGTTAGTCTTGTACATATCAGGAACATCCTCAGGATCAATATTCTCGTCTACTTGTACTGTGATCCCCTCATCTTTAAGGTCCATTATGAGTTCAACATCAATTGCGTACAGGGTGAAGCTTTCACCGGTCCCAAAAATGAACCTCTCTTCTAATGGATTGTACAGCTGAATGAGGCAATTAAGTAAATTTTCCCTCATCTCTATTGGCTTAAGGCTGAGCATACCCTCAAATCCAAGTTCTTTAATCCTGGTTTTCCTTCCATCATCCAAAATGGAAACAGTCCTAACAAACTCATTGACAGAACATGGAATTGACCCAATTTGTTTTTCATGGCCTGGAACAGAAACTAATTATTGAACGTTGCATGCTATAAGTAATCACAATTTTCATGTACAAAATCTCACAGCATTTAAAAAATATGTAATCAGATGTGGTATAGACATGAAATCTATAAAAAAATCGTAAACAGATAACATATAGACGGATGAGGGAACTAAACATCAAATCCTCCACGAAACATGTAATCTCGCGCAACACATCATTCAAATGTCCGACATCTAAGCAGTCACGGAGATTGAATCTTAGGACAATATGTAACACATGTAAGCAGTCACGGAGATTGAATCTCAGGAAAATATGTACCACATCTAACAATTCGAAGGACAAATCAGATTCAAACAGTATTCAATTGCGGCAGCAAAGATTCATCCGAACAGTCACGTAAAGGAGTTGAAATCAACCTAATCTAATCAGGACTTACTAGGGCTTACTAATCTAATCAGGCACGTAAAGGACTTACTAGGGCTGGCGCTTGGATGGGCGACTTGCGCACGGGCATGCAACGGAAGGGTGTCCACGGGCGTTTTTTCCTTGAGGCGACGACAATGAGGCACGGAAGGGTCTCCACGGGCAGTTTTATTAGGTGCAAGTGGCGGCGACCCAACAGGCCCCAACTATGGTACGCAATGAGGCCCAAAAAAAGACAATTTAATTATTTTAATATGTCAATAATATGTCAACTTGCTACGTTATTGTTTATATCATATGTCAATAATATGTACTTGTATTATTTAAAAAAATAAAAAACACTATTTAACAACGCAACATGTTTAGAAGATAACCAACAATGAAACCAAGTAGTCAACAAACAATGTAGTACGACAAGTTATTAGGCTGTGATTTGAAGTTGGATCAATTAGGCTCGTTAGGGCTCGCGAGCGGATCATTATCGTAGCAAGTTAAAACCCGAGGTCGACTCGTTACAAATTTACTAACGAGTGAGGAGCTTTTCATCAGGGTCGGCCAGCGGTGCGGCCCGTGAGGGCCTCCCGCTCGTCAGCTTGCTTGCGCATCCCGCTCGTTAGCTTCCTTCCTAACGTTACCGTCAACCGCCACGTCCCGGCTCCGAAAATCTTAACCCGATTCCCTTTCGGACAACACGTGTGATTGCGCTGTCTGCCGGGGTTACCCCGTCCCTAAGGATCGGCTTACCCATTTGCAAGTGTCACTCACATGGAACCTTTCTCCTCATCGGCCTTCAAAGTTCTCATTTGAATATTTGGTACTACCACCAAGATCTGCACCGACGGCCAGTTCAGCACCGTAACCCGGCTTCCAGTTCTGCTTACCAAAAATGGCCCACTTGGAGCTCCCGATTCCATGGCATGGCTCACCGAAGCAGTCGTGCTGTCCTACCTATTTATATTTTGAGAACATGTCGAGGGCTTTGCGCCCCCGATGCCTCTAATCATTGGCTTTACCTGATAGAACTCGTAATGGGCTCCAGCTATCCTGAGGGAAACTTCGGAGGGAACCAGCTACTAGATGGTTCGATTAGTCTTTCGCCCCTATACCCAAGTCAGACGAACGATTTGCACATCAGTATCACTTCGAGCCTCCACCAGAGTTTCCTCTGGCTTCGCCCCGCTCAGGCATAGTTCACCATCTTTCGGGTCCCGACAGGCGTGCTCCAACTCGAACCCTTCACAGAAGATCAGGGTCGGCCAGCGGTGCGGACCGTGAGGGCCTCCCGCTTGTCATCTTCCTTGCGCATCCCAAGTTTAAGAACCCGTCGACTAGCACGCATAGTCTTTAAAATTTTGCAAACATCTGACAATACTGGTGCAATGAAGACTATGGAAAAAAATATTGAACATACAAAATGGACCATAAAATAATATAGTTAGGTTATATTGGGAGAAATATTAAAAAATTATCGGCAAAAAAAATTCAACAAGGGGAATCGTTCCTCGCCCTATTCCAATTTATGAGTGCGACCTAAACCACTGTGGCACTTGTGTTGATATGGTAGAAATGATTTTCATGTTTTATTTAAATAGCCAATTCAAAGCAGAAAATGAAAAAAAACTAACTGTGCCTCCTTCTATGGGAAGTGTTCAGGCCCATCAGGTAAGCGTTCAAAGCAATCTTTGGTAGGTATCATTAAAGCTAGGTCACATGCTTTCCATATCGCCTCGAAAAGAACATCGTAACACATACGAGCCGCCGCCCCCAGTTAAACAAAACCATGCATCAAACAATGGAACCACATACATCCACGGAAGACCATGCATCAAACAAGTCACATGTAACCATGGTAGATCAACGTGCAGCAACCATTACAGATGGATCTACGGATAATCAGGCAGTAACAAAGAGGGATGCATCTTCTAAACCAAGTCTAGATGCGCCAAGATCTTCAAAAATTCTAATCCAATCAACAGTCCCAGTAAGTACATACATCTCAACTTGTCTGCACTCTTCTGCGTTTAGTTCCCTACTTTCTGATATTCGTTCACCACGTGGCCGTAGCAGGAATGCCCTGCGCGCATCACACCATATAAGCCGCTCCACCAGTTGCAAAAACTACAATCATCAGGATCCTTCGTAAGTGTTAATTCTTTACTGCTATGAAGTCATTTTTGAACCAAGAAAATTAATCTGTCACAAACATTGTTATTTGCACAAGATAGAATAATTATTTTTATGAATTCATTTGGTACAGGACAATTGTAAATGCTCACATAAAATACTAGTAAATATTATGAGGCATTTCACAAAAGAACAAAGGGGTGCTATTGAGGAAATAGGATTTGGTTCATTGTTAAAGATCAACGAATTAGATATTCGACGTGACCAATGCAGTCAGATTGCGGACAGGTTCGACCTAGACACCGAACAATTCAATTTTAACGGAACCATGGTCCCAATGCGCATCGAAGAGGTTGCGCATATACTAGGCCTTCCATCACAAGGGGATGAAATAAAGGCGCCTCCAAAAAACATGTACCCGATCTGTTCGAGAAGTTCAAATGGAAGGGTACTAACAAGATAACTTCCTCGGAACTGAGGAACTATTTGGAAAAAAACAAGACACATGGTTAGGATTTTATTCAGATATTTGTGTTGTACACCATAGGTTTTTACTTATGCCCTACACTGCAACCACACATAAAATCAGATTACCTTGGGCTCATTGAAGATGTAAAAAATATCAAAAACATCAACTGGAGCAGCCTGGTTCTTAATGTGTTGCTCTCAAGCCTAAGGGAATACAAGGAGGTCAAGGCAGCCAATATTAAAGGGAATGTAGCTCTTTTGCAGGTATGTCTATTAATTCTAAATCTGAATTCAGAATCTTTATATTCTATAAAATGACATTATCAAATTATCCAACTACAGGTATGGTACTGGGAGAAGGTGTCTATGTATCATCTATACCCTACATTACAGCACTCTGGAGAGGAGACTCCACTTATGCAATATTGGGACTAAAAAAGAGCAAAAGAACGATGCAGAGTAGCACGCAATCATCCATTTGGGGAAGGGCAGGTATACTTATGTTACACTTAATCAATCATCTCATTTATCTACACATACCCCCTGCAAACAATAACATGCTACTTTTTTTCCAACTAATGCAAGATTGTAGGAGACATTACAACTCCTGCACCTATGAACTTTGGCTCAAAACAACCATGCGATACTGGCAAGGAAATACAAACTGGCAAGGAACAGTATGCTACAAATTCGACAGATATGCATGATTTTCAAGTCTTTGTTACCAATCAGTTAATCTCATTATCAAATAAAATAGATAATGGATTCACTACACTAAACATGCAAATTGATTATGGGTTGAAGCGCTGTGATGATAGGTTAACTACACTAAATAAGCGTTTTGATGATTTTGTAGCGCAACATCCGGTAAGTCTTTTATCATCTATTTTGACATCCCTAAAATTCATTTTAGTTCCAATTCTATCGGTTCACATACCTGCAAGAATCAAAGCGAGCGAAACAACCTGGGACTGGCGTGTCAGATACATCGACACAAGTGGGAGCCAAACCTAGAAACAAGAATGAGCATATTTTTGAAAAAAAGGAGGAACCAGCAATGAGGAATCCATCAAGTCGACAAAAAACCCATACACCAATCAAACTCCGACTTCGATTATACTATTGGCACGAAACGTGTGCGACCTAACAAGATCCAAGAAAAACAAGACATCCCAGAAGTTGGGGTATGTACTGATCCACAACCAGTCTCCGACCCACAACCAAATTATGAGCCACGACCAGATGAACTCACATCAACAGGTATGAAAATACGGTACAATATTTTGTTTATGCCTCCATATATTATATTATATTAGTTATCTGAATTTAAGTTTTCCATGCAGAGTATTTGGCTACTGCAAATGACTGGCCCACTATCGAGTACATCAATTCTGCTTCAAAGGAAACAACTTTGGTTGATATTGGTTTGTACAGTGCAACAAGAGAACAACTAGACTGCCTTCTTAAACCTACAATGTTCCTAAATGATCATGTAAGTACAATGACACATAGAAAGTCCCATTTCAACATTATCATCTAACTGTGTTTCGCTTCTATATGCAGGCTTTAAATTGTTACATCAGAGTGCTAAAAGCCCATCCTACTATCCAGGTGAGGGAAGATGGAGATTGCTACCTAGAAACAACATACAATGCCACACAAATATGTGGGGATACCATTGCTACATTACGAGATAAGGATGAGCGCAACATACGTCTATATCGGACATTAACTTACCTCAACCATGAAATGGTACAATTTCCATGCTATCAATCTATATATAGTTCAGTTAACACATGACAAAATCTAACGGAGCTAGTTTTTGCAGTTATTCCTACCCGTAAACATAAAAATAGTCATTGGTATTTGGTCGTCATCAATGGTGGTAAAGGTGTCATACAGGTCCTTGACTCAATGGGAGAAGCCAAGCAGCGACCTCAGCTAAAACATCTGGTCCGCCTAAAAAGACTAGCAACAACCTTCATTTCAAAATATACATGATTTTCAGAATCACTAAATATTTGACTGACCTTAGTTGCAAGGGTTGCACAACCGTCTTAAGCGCCTTGAGGACCTGAAGAAAATCACACAGCACAAGTGGAAGGACATCTGAGGATCATGTGTGGTTCGAGGACCGGTGGATGGTCGCTTCCTTGTGTGATGAGTGATTGACAACGTTGTGTGGACTGATTCTTGGCTAAGTATTGCAGGTGCAGGTTGCGGCTTGACTGGTGTTGGTGCAGGTGAAGAACAAGCGTGAAAGGTCGTCGCCGGTGAGGCCTCCAGGTGTGGAGAAGACAAGTAGGCTTCGTTCGAGGGACCCGGTGGCCAGCGGGGTCAAGTGTGGGCCGCATGGTGGCATGAACAGCAAGATGAAGTCATGGACGGTTTCTTGGTAGAGCCTCAAAACCAAGGTCGAGCCGGGACTACGTGGGAGCCAAGTCATGAGTGGAGATTGGCGGAGGCTACACCGAGTTCGCGGGGTTTCCGGTGGTTCACCAGAAAACCACTGGGTTCCTTGGTTGATCCACAAAGCCAAGACCGGAGAACCGAAGACGGAGGTGCAGCAGCGCCAGACCGGTCTGACCGGTGGGTCTGACCGGTCTAACCGGTGGGGACCGGTCTGACCGGTGAGGAGCACCGGTTCGACCGGTGTGCGACGACGCAGTCCGGAATCTTCGAAGCGGAGGACACGCATCGGGATCGCATGGCTTGTGTCGAGGCTACGCAGGTGCGGTCGCCGGCATCCGTCCGATGGTGAAGACATCAAGAATTCCAAATCCGCCCTTGAGGGGCTTGTATCCCTAGTTAGTAGAGAAGGGCGTTTTAGACATTCGGTTGCCTCCATATAACCCAAGAGGTGAGAGGATGGCAGCCAACTCTTGGAACCCTAGCTCATTAGTTTTCCTATTTTCCACCTGTTTTCTCTAGGTTTTCCTTAGGACTAGCAAGAGAGCTTCACGGAGAGATCTTGTGGAGAGGGATGAATGATCGGGCGGCTTGCTAGACCTTGTACGAACCTTTGTTTCATGTATAGATGATTCGGTGTGGTTCCTCAAGGTTTGGATGTGTTTTCCCCGGTTGTTCTTGGTGGTGATTTTTGGAGCCCTCTCTTCGTGATTTCTTTGGGGTGTTTTCGGGGCTTTTCTCTTGGGGATTTAATGGGGGAAATTTGTGGGAACCCTTCGTGGTTCTTTGGGCTGTGATTCCCCTCCCAAATCCGTGAGTAAAAGTGCTCGATTTTGGGGTTTTCTTGAGTTCTTGGGTTGGAAGTGCTTTCGGCGGGATTTCTTCGATTCCTCCTTTTTGGACGAGATTTGGTGGGATTAAACTTGGCTATGGACTCCTCATGAGGTGTTCCTGATATCCCCAAAGTCTTGTTCAAGTCCGTGGAGCGATTCGGGAGATCGAGATTTGGATTTGGGGGAGTTGACCCGCGGGTGTTGTTCATCCCGAGCTGCCTAGGCTACGCCGGTCTGACCGGTGCTCTTGACCGGTCTGACCGGTGCAAGCCCTTGTGGTTTTTTGCTCGGGTGAACGTCTTGGTGTGTTCGTTGTTGTCCCGTGTTGCTGCTGTTTCGAGTTTGGGTCCGTTTGGTGGTCGGTTGGCCTGTTTGGTGCCTTGGGGGCTTTCGGTCGCCATCGGTCCGACCGGTGTGTTTCACCGGGTCCGACCGGTGTAGAGCCACTTAGTGAAAGTTGCTCGGTTCACCGGCGGGGACCGGTCCGACCGGTGTGGGTCCGTAGACTCGGGGTTTGTTGTTCCGCCGCGTTCTCGAGTCGGAAGGCTGTGTGTGTTGGTTCCTAGGTCCAGTGGCACTCCAGTGGCTACGTGGGCTTGGCCAACTTGGGTAGTGAGTCGGAGACGTGTGTTGGAAGCCGTGTTCGTCTTGTTGGAGTTTTCATCTCCTTCGAGAAGAATTTTTATCGGCTCCCATTCACTCCCCCCTCTCTCGGTTCGCCATATCGGTCCTTCAAGTGGTATCGAGCCGGTTCGAGTCTTTGTTGACTCTAACCGCCTAAGATCCAAGGATGGCGTACCGAGAACGGGGTTCGGGTCCTCCACACTTCGATGGCAAGAACTACCAGATGTGGAGCAAGCTGATGGGTGCGTTCCTCCGGAAAGGGTCAGCTGCTTTGGGATGTCACGGTGGACACAGGCTATGTCCAGCCGATGGATTTCCTTGCTCTAGGGTCGAGGGACAGATTCGACGCCAACAATAAGGCGGTCGACTACTTGTTTCGTGCTTTGTGTCAGCCTAAGTTCGATCGGGTGCACACCGAGCACTTGGCTTGTTGGATTTGGGCGGTGTTGAAGGAGGCTCATGTTGGGAACGCCCAGGTTCAGGCACGGTTGTATGCGACCTACCGGAGAGAGTACGAGAACTTCACTCATCTCCCGGGTGAGTCCATCGATGCCTTGTTTCAGAGGTTCACGGTGGTGGTGAACAACATGAGGGCCAATGTGGACGTGCTCCCGTACGATGATCATGATAGAGCGGTCAATCTCTTACACTCCCTGGATCGTACGATATGGGGCGGAAAGTTCGAGGCCATAGTCGAGTCGGAGAGTTATGATACTCTGACGGTGAACGAGCTGTTCTCAAAGCTCAAGTCGGCTGAGGTGGATAGGGGCATGACTGCCAAGCTCGAGGGACCGACTGATTCCCATAGTCTTGCCCTCGTTGGTGGTTCCAAAGGAAAGACTAACTCTAACCCATCCACCAGGATGTTCTCATTTTCCTCTTTGATGTCTATGCCAGATGAGGAGTTTGATGACCGTGGAGAGGACGAGCTGGCGCTGTTGACGAGGTGGTTCGAGAGGCTGCACGAGAACCGCGTGAACATGAGGAGGAACACGAGGACTTGCTTCCAGTGCGGCAAGCCGGGACACTTCGTCGCCGACTGCCCGGAGAAGGCCGAGAACAAGGACGGCTACAGGCACAAGCCGAGGATGAACGATGGCAAGTACCGTTCGAGGCGCGACCACAAGAGCAAGCACAAGAACAAGTACAAGGACGAGCGACGATCGAGGAAGAAGGAGGGCCGAGGCAAGGCCCGAGCGATGGTTGGAGCGAGCGACGTCGACTCCAGTTCCGCGTACTCCACCTCGAGCTCGAGCAGCAGCGAAGACGAGGGAGATCGCCGCAAGAACAAGAAGTCGTCCAAGAACCTGAGCGGGCTGAGCTGCTTCGCGAGAGATGGCTTCTACACCATGGCGTTGAGCTCCGGCAGCAAGAAGAGCACACTGAGCGACTCGGACTCTGAGTCCGACGACGAGGTGCGTGATGAACTTCCCTTCTTGCGCCAGGAGAATGAGAGGCTTGGCTCTTTGCTTGATAATTGTGATGACATGCTTAGAGAGGCCAAGAAAATGAGGAAAGAGCTTAGAGCTTCACTCGAGGATGCTAGGACTAGAGTGGCTAAGCTAGAGACACAGGTGCTTGATAGCAAGCTTGAGATTGATTCGCTTAAGGCTAGCCCTGTTGTTTCTGATGAGAATGATTGTGCTGATTGCTCCATATTCCTTGCTAATCTTGCTTTGTTTAAGGAGAAGCATGCCTCCAAGTGTGAGGAACTAGATGTGCTTAGGGTTGAAGTAGCTGAGCTTAAGTCTAGACCTGCTTTGCTAGGTGCTTGCACTTCTTGCCCTGTTTTGCATGCTAAGATTGATGAGATGCATGCTTACACTAGTTCGCTCGAGGCTAAATTGAAGGAACCCATGCCTACATCTTGCTCTACCCCGTGAAATGCATGCATTGAAAAATTTGGAGCTTGCACATTATGTTGATCGTTTGCAGGATGAGAATGATGATTTGAGGAAGTTGATGGGTTGGTTGTCCGGTCATGAGCCTCAGTTGAGGATGATGATCGAGGCCTTTAAGAGGCAAGATGGTGAGGGGCTTGGAGCAAACAAGGTTGGTGAAGGAAGTGGAGAAAATATCCGGAGCCACCAAAAACCCACCACAAAAATGATTTCCCACCAAAACCTAACCATCTAAGGAATCGACTAGACACAACCCCAGCTCCACCCGTGTTTCCTACACCCACAAATGACCTACAAAAGCCTATCAAGTTTGTGAGCACTTCGGGGAAAGTGTTCTTTGGGAAGGAGAGTGAGAAGGCGAGTGGTGACAAACCGATGGAGGGTTTGAGTGGAGAGAAACCGAGTGAGCAGCCACATCCCAAGCCTAAGCCTAAGCTTGTGAGGTTCCATTGTGGCTATTGTGGGAGAGATGGCCATAAGGAGGAGTTTTGCTTCAAGAGGAAGCGAGAGGAGAGAATGGCAAAGGAGTGGGCTAACAAGGACAAGTACCACCCTTCCGATGGTGTACTTGAGCCTCGTATGCAGATGCCCAGAGGCAAGGCGATTGTGAGGACAGTTCGTGCTTGGGGAGAGAAGAAGGCTGCAGGTGGTGCTGCTGCCCAGGTCACACCGGTCAGACCGGTGTGGGGCACCGGTCAGACCGGTGCGGGCACAGACGGACGGTTGTTTGGGTTTCGAGCTCGTACGGTGCGAGGGTTGTTTCGGTGGTCGTGGTTACGGTGGTTGGGCTGGAAAGGGTGCGGGTGGTCGGTTGCTAGGCGTTCTCCTCCTCGTGCTCAATACGGGGATTGGAGGAGTCGTGGCTTTGAGTTGGAGAGGAAGGACGTTCCACGGGCTTTCTTGCGTGGTTTTGGTCCTCCTCCGGGCGAGAGGGGTGGTTCCCTCAGGGTGGTTTCCGTGGTGGTGTTCGTGGAGGTAGCTTTGGTAGGAGAGATGCTTTGGTTGGTGCTAACCCCACTTTCGAGCAAATGGCTCGGCCCGGTTTTCCTCTTTTGGTACTAACCCCGGTCTTTGAGTCGTTTGTTCGCTCACGTGCCTATTTTTGAATTTCGGGTGGGAGACTTGAAGAACATTTGGTTGATTGACTCCGGTTGCTCGAGGCATATGACCGGAGACGGGGGGTGGTTCTCAAGTCTCGTCCCCGTGGTGACGAAGATGTACATCACTTTTGGGGAAAATGGGCGTGGGCGTGTGCTTTCAGAAGGTGAGATAAAAGTGAGTGACAAGATCACTCTGAGGCGTGTTGCTCTTGTTCAATCGCTGGGGTACAATTTGCTTTCTGTGTCCCAGTTGTTGGATGAGGGCTTTGAGGTGTTGTTTCGGCCTGGTGGTTCTCGGACTGTGGACTCTCGAGGGGACCTTGTCTGTATGGTCGTTCCCGAGGGTCAGGTGTTTCGTGCTGATTTTTCTCAGTCTTCGGGTGTGGAGCGTTGTTTCTTGGCTGGTTCTTCAAGTGAGTTGTGGAAGTGGCATAGGAAGTTGGGTCACTTGAGCTTTGACCTTTTGTCTCGCTTGAGTAAACTCAATTTGGTCCGAGGATTGCCACGTTTGAGGCTTGAGAAGGAGTTGGTTTGTGCGCCGTGTAGGCATGCCAAGATGGTGGCCTCTTCTCACCCGCCTCTCACCGATGTGATGACTGAGCGTCCATGCGAGCTCGCTCCATATGGACCTTGTTGGCCCGGCTCGTGTGCGATCGCGGGTGGGAAGTGGTATGTCCTTGTTGTGGTGGACGACTATTCTCGGTATGCGTGGGTGTTCTTTCTCGAGGAGAAGGGGGAGACGTTTGGTTTTGTTCGAGATCTAGTCTTGAGGTTGAGGAACGAGAGGCACGGAGATGCCATACGAGCTATCCGTAGTGATAATGGCTCGGAATTCAGAAACTCTCGTTTTGAAACCTTTTGTCATGACTTGGGTCTTGAGCACCAGTTTTCGAGTCCGTATACGCCTCCCCAGAATGGTGTTGTGGAAAGGAAGAACAGGACCTTGTGCGAGATGGCTCGGACGATGCTTGATGAGCGTAGGACTCCGAGGAGGTATTGGGGCCGAGGCGGTGAATACCGCATGCTATGTGTCGAACGAGATATACCTCGAGTGCACAAGAAGAAGACATGGTATGAGTTGATGCATGGCCGCACACCCAAGGTGAGTCACTTCCATGTCTTTGGTTGCAAGTGTTTCATTCGAAGAAAGGCGAGGAAGTTGGATAAGTTTGAGGCTAGGTCTGTCGATGGCATTTTCTTTGGTTATGCATCTCATTCTAGAGCATATCGTGTGCTCAATCTTGAAACTAACCAAATCGTGGAGACTTGCGAGGTAACCTTCGACGAGACAGAGCCACGTAGTCAGCTTGTCTTTGAGTGTGCAGGTGATGATGAGCTTGGCGAGGAGATCTTTCTGGAGGAGGAGCATGAACATGGTGATGATGAAGATGGCGGTGTGGTGCCCCCGGCTGAACATGTACCCACTACTTCGACTACGATGATGGATGGACCCTCTGCTACACCTACGACGACAAATCAACAACGAGGAGAAGGCGATGTTGAGGGGGAGGTAGCTTCGAGGCGAGAACCTCCCCGGCGAGTTCAGGTGGATCACCCAGCTTCGAGGATCATCGGCGACATGAATGAACGCACTACACGGTCGAGGGTTCGAAACAATTCCCACTTTGCTCATGCTGCGTTTGTTGCTTCTTTTGAGCCCAAAGACATTTGACACGCACTATCCGATCACAATTGGGTTGACTCGATGCATGAGGAGTTGGAGAACTTTGAGAGGAATCAGGTGT
Source organism: Cenchrus americanus (assembly GCA_947561735.1). Taxonomy (NCBI): domain Eukaryota; kingdom Viridiplantae; phylum Streptophyta; class Magnoliopsida; order Poales; family Poaceae; genus Cenchrus; species Cenchrus americanus. The sequence goes on from OX387240.1 coordinate 145,253,092, forward strand.
GGGAGTTGGTTGACCCTCCCCCAGGGTGTAAGCCGATTGGTACAAAGTGGGTGTGGAAAAACAAAGAGGGAGAGAAGGGTGAGGTTGTGAGGAACAAGTCGAGACTTGTTGCCCGGGGGTTCGGTCGAAGGAGGGGATCAACTACGAGGAGACCTTTGCTCCCGTAGCCCGTTTGGAGGCGATTAGGATCCTTTTAGCCTTTTCTCGTGGCTAAAGGGTTCAAGTTGCACCAAATGGATGTGAAGAGTGCTTTTCCGAATGGAGTGTTGGAGGAAGAAGTGTATGTGAGGCGACCTCCGGGGTTTGAGAGTGAGAAGTACCCCCACCGGGTGTACAAGTTGAGGAAGGCGCCGTATGGGTTGGAAGCGGGCGCCTAGAGCTTGGTATGGCAGGTTGAGGGGTTCTTGTTTGAGAGAGGTTTTGAGATGGGGAAGGTCGATCGGACCTTGTTTTTTTGCCGAGGCGGGGCGAGAGATATCCCGATTGTGCGGGTGTACGTGGATGATATTGTCTTTGGTGGCTCGTCTAACTCTCTTGTTGCGAGGTTTGCGGATGATATGAGCGGGGAGTTTGAGATGAGCATGATGGGCGAGTTGCGGTTCTTCCTCGGGCTACAAATCAAGCAATCAAAGGAAGGAACATTTGTGCACCGGGCTAAGTACACCAAGGACATTGTGAGGAAGTTCAAGATGGAGGACTCCAAGGCTATGACGACGCCGATGAGTACGACTACGGCTCTTGATGCGGACGAGGAAGGTGAACACGTGGACCGAGAAGGAGTACCGGAGCATGATCGGGCCACTCCTCTACTTGACGGCGACGAGGCCGGACATACGGTTCTCGGTGTGTCCGTGCGCTCGTTTTCAAGCGTCTCCGAGGACTTCGCATCGGCAAGCGGTGAAGCGAATTTTCGGGTACTTGCGTCACACTCCCGACTTCGGCCTTTGGTACTCCGCGTCCTCCTCTTTGGCGCTTCATGGCTTTTCAGATGCGGATTTTGCCGGGTGTCGGTTGGATAGGAAGTCCACTTCTGGGACTTGCCAGTTTTTGGGTTCTTCTTTGGTGTCTTGGTCTTCCCGTAAGCGGCCGAGTGTTGCTCAATCCACGACCGAAGCCGAGTATGTTGCCGCCGCTAGTTGTTGCTCTCGGCTCCTTTGGATCACCTACACCATGAGTGACTTTGGTGAGGAGTATACCCATGTCCCACTTCAATGTGATAGCACCAGTGCCATAAGCGTTGCAAAGAACCCAGTGCTCCATTCCAAAACCAAGCACATAGAAGTGAGGTATCATTTTCTGAGAGACAATGTTGAGAAAGGAAAGATAGCTTGGATCCATGTACCCACACATGACCAACTAGCCGATATTTTCACCAAACCCCTAGATCAAGCAACTTTCACTCGTTTGCGGGGGGAACTTGGTGTGTGTTTGATTTTTTGAGTTGGGTGTGTGGGAGCTCTCTTTTGCCGGTGGTGTCGAGCCCGTTTTGCCTCCCCTCGAGGAGCCGGTTTGTAGCATATGTATAGCTTTCCTTTATGCATTCCTTGCATTTGGCATGGCATATGTAACATAATGTATAGGCATCCTTGTATCTTAGATTGCATGCATTTTGTATCATATGCATTGGTTAGGAAAAGCTTCTCTCATATACATTGTTCACCATGGAATGAGATATATGTCTTTGTGAGCTTGTTTGGTATGCTACGGTTAGTTTGGCTTAGCTCTTGATGATCTTGATGAATAATCCATGGTTGATAGCTATGCTTTTGAAAATTGTCGTATGTATGCTCTCTCATGTGTAAATGCCTTTTGAGGACCAGGAGCGTCCCAGTGGTCGGTGGATGACCGCTCCTTAGTGATGAGTGATTGACAACGGGTGTTGGACTGACTCTTGGCTTAGTGCGCAGGTGTAGGCTGCGGCCTAGTTCGTGTTGTTGCAGGTGAAGAACGGGCGCGAAAGGTCTTCAGCCTTGAGGGGCCTCCGGGAGATAGAGAGACAAGTAGGCTCGGTTCGAGGGACCCGGTGGACAGCGGGACTGGGTGCGGGCCACATGGTGGCGACACGAGCAAGACGAAGTCATGGACAGATGAGCCGGTGCACGGTGGCGGTCAAGTCAAGTGGTTTGGCGGGAGGCCGGACCGGGCACGCGGGGTTTGGTGGTTTGCCCACAAAACCATCGGCGGACGGTTTCTTGGTTTGGGCCTCAAAACCAAGTCCGAGGGGCCCAACACGACGGAGACGGGATCCGGCGTGTCGGGAAGCTTCGAGGCGGAGGACACGCGGCGGGATCGCATGGCTTGCGTCGGGAGGACGCGGGGTGCGGCGAAGGCGTGGCCGTCCGATGGCAAGACCCACAAACATTACCAAAATGCCCCTACGTGGGTTGTATCGCCAGTAGTGTAGTTAGGGGTAGTCGAGTCATTTACCACTCCGGCGGGACCTGATATATAAGCCTGGAGTGTGTGTTGATGGCTCTCTCTCTCTGCGACTTAGGGTTTTATTTGCCCCCTCCTCTTTCTCATTTTCGTAGCTATTTTCCTTCCTATTTTCTCTAGGCTAGCATGAGAGCTTCATGAGAGATTTGTTGAGAGGGATGGATGCTAGGGCGGCATGCTAGACCTTGTGAATCTTTCCTGGTTTGTATAGAAGATTCGGGGTTGTTTTTCGTGGCTTTTTGTGCTTATTTTCGTGCCTTTGTTCTCGGTGTGATTCCGCGGATTTGAGTGAGTTTCTTCCCGGATTTCTTTGAGGAAAACATGGATAGATGCCTTGTGCATCTTTGTGCTTGATCTTGTGCCCTCAAACGCCGGAAATCACTTCGATTCGTGAGTTTTCGTTCGGTGCTCTAGTTTTTGGAGGTGCTCAAAGGATTCGCGATTCCCGGTGATTTAGGGAGTTAGGGAGGCAAGATTTTTGGGCTATAGCATCCTTGTGTGACGCTTTTCAAGTCCCCAAACCCTTGTCTCTACGGCTTCAACCGTTTGGGAAATTCGATGATGATTTGGGGGAGTTGACTTTCGGGGGTCGGGCTATTTTCTGTTCTGTCCGCACCTGGCGGACGGTCCGCGAGGACCAGGCGGACGGTCCGCGCGGCTCCAGTTCATCCCGTGTTCTTCGTGTTCTTGCTTGTCTTTTGTTTCGATCCGTTGTGATTTTGGTTTTTGGTTGGACAAAGTTTCGGACAGTCCGCGGTGTCGGGCGGACGGTCCGCGGGTGCTAGGCGGACGGTCCGCGTGCTCCCCGCGGACGGTCCGTGGCACGGGGGTGTCTTTGGGTCGTTCGTGTAAATTAACGGACGGTCCGCGGCTAAGGCCGGACGGTCCGCGGCCGGGTGCGGACAGTCCGCGATACCCGGCCGGACGGTCCGCGCGGCTCTTGCGGACGGTCCGCCCCTCCTGCGCGGACGGTCCGCCAGAGCCTGTGTGCTTTGCTTCTTGGTTCGATTCCTTCCTCCCCTTTCTAGTGCTTCCGCGTGTGCTTCGAGGAATCGTTCCTAAGGCTAGAGGTTGATCCATAACCTCGTAGTCTTGGCGATTGGTGCGTGATTCGATCCATCGCTTGTGTGTGACCGGGTTTTGAGTAGGACATAGGCCGGGTTCTTTGGGAAGAATTTTTACCGGCTCCTATTCACTCCCCCCCCTCTCTAGTCGCCATCTGATCCTTCAATTGGTATCAGAGCTTGGTGCCGGATTCTTTGCGACTTTGACAAGTCTCGAATCCTAAAATGGCGTACGTTGAGCGGGGCGGTCCGCCGCACTTCGATGGCAAGGGTTACCACAAGTGGGCGGCTCGTATGATGATTTTTCTTCGAGGAAAGCTGTTGGAGTTTATTGTGCTTGACAAGACATATGCTATTCCGGTCAACATCCATACTCTTATGGTGACCGATGCCGAGGCCAAGGCCAAGTATGAGGCTAATGCAAAAGCCGTTGATCACTTGTGCCGGAGCTTGTGTGATCCAGAGTTTGAGCGTGTTCGCCATTTGAATCTTGCTTGGCAAATTTGGGATAAGTTGTTGGTTGCTCACGGTGGTGATAACCATGTGAAGGCTCGCCTCTTTGTCTCTTACCGGATGCAATATGAGAATTTCACTCCACTTCCCGGTGAGGACATTGATGCGATGTTTCAGAGGTTCACCGCCATCGTGAACAACATGAAGGCAAATGTTGAGGATTTTCCGTATTCCGAGCATGATCAGGCTTTGAAGCTCTTGCATGTCTTGGATCCAAATGTTTGGGGTGCTAAGGTTGAGGCCATCAAAGAGTCTGGGAATTATTTGACTATTGAGTTGGATGACCTCTTTTCTAAGCTCAAGTCGGCTGAGGTTGACAGGAAGTTGCTATCCAAGCATGAGGGCTCGACTGACCATAGTCTTGCTCTTGTGGGAGGATCAAAGGGCAAATCTAACCCTTCCCGTCGACAGTTTTCTTTGTCCTCTCTTATGTCCATTCCGGATGAGGAGTTTGATGTGGCCGGGCGAGGAGGAGCGGCCTTGCTCTCAAGAAGGTTTGAACGACTACACGAGAGTCGGAGGAACGCAAGGCGGAGCTCGGGGACGTGCTACAAGTGTGGCAAGCGTGGCCACTTCATCGCCGAGTGCCGGAAGCGGAGGAGAACAAGTACAAGGTGAACGAGTACAAGGCGCACCCGAGGCGTGAAGACAAGTACTCCTCCAAGGGCAAGCACTTCAACAAGTCCAAGAGCAAGGACAAGGACAAGCGGCGACCGAGCAAGAGCACCTACAAGAAGAACAAGGCAAGAGCGATGGTGGCCGGTGCGAGCGACGTCGACTCAAGCTCAAGCGAGGAGCAATCAAGCTCAAGCAGCGAAGATGAAGACGCCGGGAGGCGCAGTGGCAAGAAGAGTGCAAGCCGGAACCTCAGCGGGCTGAGCTGTGTGGCGCTCGAGGGCTTTTGTGGCATGGCCCATAGCTCAAGCAGCAAGAAGAGTGTGAAGGAAGACAGCGACTCCGACTCGGAGGATGAGGTAAACCGTGATCCCGACTCTTTGCTTGCTGAGATTGCTAGGTTGAATGGTTTGCTTGATAACCGTGATAGTGTGTTCGAGAGATGCCAAAAGGATGAGGAAAGATCTTAGGGCTCAGCTTGAGAATGCTAGCGAGAAAGTAGGAGAGTTAGAGTCAAAATTGCTTGAATTGAAACTTGAGAATGACTCTTTGAAACTTGCTCCTACTCCTCCCGATGATGTTGAATGTGTTGAATGTGATGCTTGGTTGAATGAGATCAAACTGCTTAATGAGAAGAATGCTTCTATTTTGGCTCAACTAGATGCTCTTAGAACTGAACATGATGAGCTTAAGGCTAGACCCACTTTGCTTGGTGCTTGCAAATCATGTCCTACTATGCATGCTAAGCTTGTCGATGCTCGTTCTACCACTAGTTCTTTGGAAGCATCTTTGAAATCTCTTGTTGCAAATGCATGTTCTAGCTGTGATGAAGTCACCTTGCGTAATCTTGAACTTACTTCCCGTTTGGATGTCATTTATGAGGAGAATGACTATTTGAGGAAGGTGTTGGGTTGGTTGTCCGGGCGGGAACCTCAATTGAAAATCATGATTGAGGAGTTCAAGAGAGCCGATGGTCGTGGTTTGGGGTTTGAGAAGTTGGGTGAGAAAGTGGGAGAGAATAGTGGGGAGAGTGTGTACGAGAAGTGTGTTGAGTCTAACCCGGGTTTGAGGTGATCGGAGAGATCCAAGTCCCACTCCCAAAAGCACCCAAGAACTCTTTCACACCAAAGCCCAACCACCTTTGCAACAAACTTGACACAACCCAAGATCCACCCAAATTCCCACCTAAGACAAATGATTTCCGAAACCAAAGTGAAGTTTGTGGGTGAGAAGGGTGAGAAGCCTAGAGAGAAGCCGAGCCAAAGCCAAAACCCATCCCCTTCAGGTGTGAGTATTGTGGCAAGGAGAGGCATCTTGCAGAGTTTTGCTACAAGAGGAAGAGGGATGAGAGGCTTGCTAGGGAGCAAGCAAACCAGGACAGTATCGCCGACCTCGCGGTATTCCCGAGCCTAGAGTGCCACTTCCACGGGGTGTGGGAAGTGTGAGGAGTGTTGGCGAGGTTCCCACAGAGAGGTGGTGGTGAGAGGCTTGTCGGGAGAGATGATGGTGTGCGTGCTGGTGAGAGGTTTGGTCGGGCTCGTGGTGGTTTTTCTTTGGACGTCCTCCTACTCGTCCTCGGTACGGGTTTAGGGGAGATGATCGCAGCTTTGGGTTCCGGAGGAACTACGGACCACGTTTTCCCCCTCGTGGTGCTCGTACTCCTCCCATGGGACATGGGAAGTTTGGTGGCAAGGGAGTGATGTTTGCTAACCCCTCTTTTGAGCAGATGGCTCGACACCGGTTCAACTTTCTCTCGTGCTAACCCCGGTGTCGAGTCGCTAGCTCATTCTCGTTCTTGTTTCGATTTGCGGGCGGGAGGCTTGGAGAACATTTGGTTGATCGACTCCGGTGTTCTCGACACATGACCGGAGATAAGAAGTGGTTCTCCGGCCTCACCCCGGTGAAGGAAAAGATGTACATTACATTTGGGGACAATGGACGAGGTAGGGTGTCTTTGTCGAGGGTGTTGTGCATGTGAGTGACAAGGTAACGGCGAAGAGAGTGGCTCTTGTGAAGTCTTTGGGTTTCAATTTGCTTTCGGTTTCTCGGTTGCTTGATGAGGGTTTTGAGGTGCGTTTCAAGTCCGGCGAGTCTCGTTTGCTTGATTCTCGAGGTGATCTTGTTTGTATGATCATCCCCGAGGGTCGATTTTCGTGGCCGATTTCTCTCGTTCTTTGGGTCCTGCTCGTCGTTTGGTGGCCGGTCCTTCTTCTGATTTGTGGAAATGGCATAGGCGGTTGGGACACTTGAGCTTTGATTTGGTTTCCCGCTTGAGTGGTCTTGACCTTGTCCGAGGATTGCCAAAGTTGAAGTTCGAGAAGGATTTGGTTTGTGCTCCTTGTAGGCATGGTAAGATGGTAGCCACTCCCCATCCACCCCTGACCGATGTCATGACCGAGCGTCCGACAGAGCTGTTGCATATGGACCTTGTTGGGCCAGCTCGAGTTCGTTCGGTGGGAGGGAAGTGGTATGTCCTTGTTGTGGTGGACGATTACTCTCGCTATGCCTGGGTGTTCTTCTTGGAGGATAAGAGTGAGACTTTTGGCTTTGTTCGAGATCTGATCGTAAGGTTGAAAAACGAGAGGCATGGGAATGCTATTCGAGCTATTCGCAGTGATAATGGCTCTGAGTTCAAGAACTCTCGTTTTGATGCCTTTTGTCGTGATCTAGGTCTTGAACATCAGTATTCGACCCCTTATGTGCCCCCTCAAAATGGAGTCGTGGAAAGGAAAAATCGGACTCTTTGTGAAATGGCTAGGACGATGCTCGATGAGCACAGGACTCCTAGGAGGTTTTGGGCTGAGGCGGTCAATACAGCTTGTCATGTTTCCAACCGGATTTTATTGAGAGCCTTCAAGAAGAAGACCTGTTATGAGCTTATGCATGGTCGGGCACCCAAGGTGAGTCACTTCCGAGTTTTTGGCTGCAAGTGCTTCATTTTGAAGAAGGGAAAACTCGACAAGTTTGAGGCTAGGTCTAGTGATGGTATTTTCTTTGGTTATGCTAACCATTCTAGAGCCTATAGGGTGCTTAACCTTGAGACTAACAAAATCATGGAGACTTGCGAGGTGACCTTCGACGAGACAATGCCATGTACCTCTCTTGGCTTTGAATGTGCAGGTGATGAAGAGATGGCCGAGGACCTTTTTGAGGAGGAGAGAGATGAAGATGGAGATGATGATGGGGAGAACCATGCGCCTGAAGATGAGCATGTACCCACTACTTCCCCTACAACCACTTTGGAGCGTGGACCGTCTACTTCATGGACAACGACGGTGCAACAAGAGGACCAGGCGAGAGAAGCTGAGGTTGAGGGGGAGGTAGTCTCGAGGCGAGAGGCTCCCCGGCGGATTCAAGAAGTGCATCCCCTGTCGAAGATCATTGGAAACATTGATGAACGCACTACTCGGTCGAGGTCCAGGAATTCCTCTCATTTTGCTCATGCTGCTTTTGTTGCTACTTTTGAGCCCAAGGACATTGGACATGCTTTATCTGATGCAAACTGGGTCAATTCTATGCATGAGGAGTTGGAAAACTTTGAGAGGAACCGGGGTGTGGGAGTTAGTTGAACCACCTCCAAATTGCCATCCCATAGGAACCAAGTGGGTTTGGAAGAACAAAGAGGGAGAGAATGGGATGGTTGTGAGGAACAAGTCCAGACTTGTTGCTCAGGGGTTTAGTCAGATGGAGGGGATCGACTATGAGGAGACCTTTGCTCCTGTGGCCCGTCTTGAGGCAATTCGGATCCTTCTAGCCTTTGCCGTGGCTAAAGGGTTCAAGTTGTTTCAGATGGACGTGAAGAGTGCTTTTCGAATGGGGTCATAGAGGAGGAGGTGTATGTGAAGCAGCCCACGGGTTTGAGAGCGAGTTGTACCCACACGGGGTATACGGGTTGAAAAGGGCTCGTATGGGTTGAAACGGGCGCCCCGTGCTTGGTATGGGAGATTGAGAGGTTTTCTTTTGAGCGAGAGGGTTTGTGATGGGTACCGTAGATAGAACCTTGTTTCTCCTCAAGCATGGAAATGACTTGCTGATTGTTCAGATATACGTGGATGATATTGTCTTTGGTGGCTCGTCACATAACTTTGTTGCCAAGTTTGCAGATGAGATGAGCAGGGAGTTCGAGATGAGCATGATGGGCGAGTTGCAGTATTTTCTCGGGCTGCAGATCAAGCAAGTGAAGGACGGTACATTTGTGCACCAAACCAAGTACACGAAAGACATGCTGAGGAAGTTCCAGATGCAAGATGTGAAGCCGATGTCGACTCCCATGGGGAGTACGGCCACTTTGGATGCGGATGAGGACGGAGAACCGGTGGACCGGCGGGAGTACGGGAGCATGATCGGCTCCCTCCTCTACTTGACGGCGACGAGGCCGGACATACGAGTTCGGGCCGTGTGTCCGTGCGCTCGCTTTCGGAGCTTCGCCGAGGACATCACATCGACGGGCCGTCAAGAGGATCTTCGGGTACCTACGATCGCCTTTTGGTCTTGGTCTTTGGTATTCTTCCTCCTCGACTCGTCTCTTCATGGTTTTTCCGATGCGGATTTTGTCTGGTTGTCGAGTCGAGAGGAAGTCTACTTCGGTACTTGTCGGTTTCTTGGTTCTTCGTTGGTCTCATGGTCTTCCCTAAGCGATCTAGTGTAGCTTAGTCTACCACGGAGGCGGAGTATGTTGCCGCCGCGAGTTGTTGTTCCCACCGCTGTGGATTTCATACACTTTGAGAGACTTTGGTGAGGAGTGCACCCGGATCCCACTTCTTTGTGATAGCACCGGTGCCATAAGCGTAGCCAAAAACCCGAGTGCTTCACTCCAGAACCAAACATATAGAAGTGAGGTATCATTTCCCGAGGGACAATTTGGAGAAAGGAACCATTGTTTTGAGCCATGTCCCTACCCAAGATCAGCTAGCCGACATCTTTACAAAGCCTCTTGACCAAGCTACATTTGTGCGCTTGCGGGGGGAACTTGGGGTTTGTTGCCCTTTCTAGTTGTTTCTTGGGGGATTTCCTTTTGTACCATATGTATCATACCATGTTTTACTTTGATGTATATACATGCTTTGCTTGATGTATAAACCATGGTAGGATAGCCATCTTGTCATATATCATGTTGCATTTGTGTCATATTGCATTTTAGGATGATGAGCTTCTTTCATATGCCATATTTGAGTCTCTTTGGCTATTTGTGAGATATTGGTCATATGTGTGGAGAAATGGTGATGTGAGGCTATGCTCTTGGAATATTTGAAATATATGTGTGGTGAGATAGCCCTTTTTGAAATAAATGCTAATCCTGACTAATTTTTTGATGAAATATGCTCCACTCGTGTGTAGTTGTGTATCCATGTCACAGTTTGGTCTAAATGTGCTTTTCATGCTTAGATTGTGCTTGGATGCCTTGTTCTTGCATTTGGGCCAAAGGCCGAATATCATTGTGAATGTTTAGCCTATGTTGCATTCATGGGGGAGCATAAGCTTCTTTTTGCCGCAAAGGCACTTCATGTACCATGAAATGACTTAATCTTGAAAAGAAGTGCATAATGCTTGAAAAATGCTCCATCCATCATGTCTATGTTTAAAATGTCGTATCTTTCACATATGGGTGCCAAACATGTTGCATGATGTTCACCAGTGGAGAAGTCTCCCCGAAGTGGACACATGGCTCATGAGCTTTGACATGACATGCTTTGCTTTATGGGTGTTTGCCATGATCTTTTGCTGAGAATTTGATATCCTTGTATGATCTTTGAGTAATATGCATGTTTGTGGCTCAAGTGTGACATGGATAGGCTTTTACATGTGAAGCGAGCCTTCTTTTGGTAAAACTGCTTAAATCTGAAAATTTTGCTTTGTCACATGCTTGTATTTTCATATATTACTTGTGGCAATGCTTTGACTATGCTATGATTCATGTGTGTGATCTTTGTCTCATTTTTAGCCTTTGACACTAGATTTGGCCTATTTGAGAAGCTCATGTAGATGTTTATATGCTTTGCTTTGCATTTCTGCATTTTTCACCTTGATTCACACATTGTCAACAAGGGGGACAAAAGGTGAGCTTAATGAAAATTCAGAAAGGTGAGCTGAAATTTGGAAGTGTGCATCCACATGTTCAGGGGGAGGCATTTGTTCAGGGGGAGCTTTCTTGCTGTTTTCGGTGTGGATTTTGTGCTTTGCTTGGCTTGTGACCTTTCTTTGCCTTTCTTCGGTTTTGGTCATGAGTTGAGCTTATTTGTTTTTCTTTCTTCTTTCTTTTCTCTTTTACTCTGAATTTCATTTCGCGTTGTGTGTTGTCAATGCACTCATCAAGGGGGAGATTGAGGACCAGGAGCGTCCGGTGGTCGGTGGATGACCGCTCCTTAGTGATGAGTGATTGACAACGGGTGTTGGACCGACTCTTGGCTTAGTGCGCGGGTGTAGGCCGCGGCCTAGTTCGTGTTGTTGCGGGTGAAGAACGGGCGCGAAAGGTCTTCGGCCTTGAGGGGCCTCCGGGAGATAGAGAGACAAGTAGGCTCGGTTCGAGGGACCCGGTGGACGGCGGGACCGGGTGCGGGCCACATGGTGGCGACACGAGCAAGACGAAGTCATGGACGGATGAGCCGGTGCACGGTGGCGGTCAAGTCAAGTGGTTTGGCGGGAGGCCGGACCGGGCACGCGGGGTTTGGTGGTTTGCCCACAAAACCATCGGCGGACGGTTTCTTGGTTTGGGCCTCAAAACCAAGTCCGAGGGCCCAACACGACGGAGACGGGATCCGGGCGTGTCGGGGAAGCTTCGAGGCGGAGGACACGCGGCGGGATCGCATGGCTTGCGTCGGGAGGACGCGGGGTGCGGCGAAGGCGTGGCCGTCCGATGGCAAGACCCACAAACATTACCAAAATGCCCCTACGTGGGTTGTATCGCCGTAGTGTAGTTAGGGGTAGTCGAGTCATTTACCACTCCGCGGGACCTGATATATAAGCCTGGAGTGTGTGTTGATGGCTCTCTCTCTCTGCGACTTAGGGTTTTATTTGCCCCCTCCTCTTTCTCATTTTCGTAGCTATTTTCCTTCCTATTTTCTCTAGGCTAGCATGAGAGCTTCATGAGAGATTTGTTGAGAGGGATGGATGCTAGGGCGGCATGCTAGACCTTGTGAATCTTTCCTGGTTTGTATAGAAGATTCGGGGTTGTTTTTCGTGGCTTTTTGTGCTTATTTTCGTGCCTTTGTTCTCGGTGTGATTCCGCGGATTTGAGTGAGTTTCTTCCCGGATTTCTTTGAGGAAAACATGGATAGATGCCTTGTGCATCTTTGTGCTTGATCTTGTGCCCTCAAACGCCGGGAAATCACTTCGATTCGTGAGTTTTCGTTCGGTGCTCTAGTTTTTGGAGGTGCTCAAAGGATTCGCGATTCCCGGTGATTTAGGGAGTTAGGAGGCAAGATTTTTGGGCTATAGCATCCTTGTGTGACGCTTTTCAAGTCCCCAAACCCTTGTCTCTACAGCTTCAACCGTTTGGGAAATCCGATGATGATTTGGGGGAGTTGACTTTCGGGGTCGGGCTATTTTCGTTCGTCCGCACCGGCGGGACGGTCCGCGAGGACCGGGGCGGACGGTCCGCGCGGCTCCGTTCATCCCGTGTTCTTCGTGTTCTTGCTCGTCTTTTGTTTCGATCCGTTGTGATTTTGGTTTTTGGTTGGACGAAGTTTCGGACGGTCCGTGGTGTCGGGCGGACGGTCCGCGGGTGCTAGGCGGACGGTCGCGTGCTCCCCGCGGACGGTCCGTGGCACGGGGGTGTCTTTGGGTCGTTCGTGTAAATTAACGGACGGTCCGCGGCTAAGGCCGGACGGTCCGCGGCCGGGTGCGGACGGTCCGCGATACCCGGCCGGACGGTCCGCGCGGCTCTTGCGGACGGTCCGCCCCTCTCGCGCGGACGGTCCGCCGCAGGCTCGTGTGCTTTGCTTCTTGGTTCGATTCCTTCCTCCCCTTTCTAGTGCTTCCGCGTGTGCTTCGAGGAATCGTTCCTAAGGCTAGAGGTTGATCCATAACCTCGTAGTCTTGGCGATTGGTGCGTGATTCGATCCATCGCTTGTGTGTGACCGGGTTTTGAGTAGGACATAGGCCGGGTTCTTTGGGAAGAATTTTTACCGGCTCCTATTCACTCCCCCCCTCTCTAGTCGCCATCTGATCCTTCACCTTTACATGCCCTTGACATGTTTTTGTGGCCTTGCTATGCTTAATTTGTGGTTGGATAGCTAGTTTATTGATCGTATGGAGCCAAAGGCTCATTTGCCATCATGAATGTTTAGCCCTCTTGATTTATCTTGTGGAGGAGCATAAGTTCCTTTTTGTCGCAAAGACATTTCATGTACCATTTACAAATCTGAAAATGAAATGAAAAATGCTTGGAAAATATGCTCCCATGTCATATGTGCTTGAATTTAATTTGCTTTGGGTGCTAAACCGTTGCATGTTGCCTACCAATGAGAAGTCTCATAAATAGAAGTAGGCACATGGCTCGGTGGCTTTGACATGACATGAGGTGCTTGTGGGTGTTTTTGATGGTCTTATGATTAGAATGGCTGTCCTAGCATGAAGTTTGTGTGGCTTTGCCATTTTGATATGCTTTGATCATGTTTAGTTTTGCTCATGAGAGGCAAGTTTTTCGCAAAATTGCCAAAATCCATCTTAGCTTCGTCCAATGGTTGTGAAACTTGGTGATCATGTAGTTGAGATCGATACGAAGCCGTAGAGTACCTAACTTGCTCATTTGGACATGTGTAGCATTCTTTGTTGAATTTTGTCTATTTGAGAAGCTCTAGGTTGTATTTTTTGCATTTTTGGCTTGATTCATGCATTGCCAACAAGGGGGAGAAGTTTGAGCTTGAAATGGCTTCTTTGGACGTGTTTAGAAGGTTTTCAGGTGGTTTCGAGCCATTTCTGGGCTCTGTTGTGCACCGGTCTGACCGGTCAGGGTCACCGGTCTGACCGGTGTGAGTGCTGGTTCTGTACACATGTTGCACACCGGTCTGACCGGTGGTGTGGACCGGTCTGACCGGTCAGGGCTGTTTTGTTGCAGCTGCCCTGTTTCAAGTGGTGTCTTGCATGCATTCGTCCAGGGGGAGGTGCATTGGTTCAGGGGGAGCTTGCATGTGTGCAGGGGGAGCTCTTTGTGGTGTTCGAGCTTTGTTTCGGTGGTTTGCGCTCTTTGCTTGAGCTTTGCTTTGTCTCGGATGTGTCGAGCCGTTGCCCTTGCCTAAGGGGTCCGAGACTTGTCTTCTTCAAGTGATCTTGCTCCTTGCCTTTGTTTGGCTTTCGATCGCGTGTTGGAGTTTCTTTTTGTTCGTTTCTTTTCTTTTTCTTTTCTCTCTTATTACTTTCGTGTGGGTGTTGTCAATGCACTCATCAAGGGGGAGATTGAGGATCATGTGTGGTTCTAGGACCGGTGGATGGTCGCTTCCTTGTGTGATGAGTGATTGACAACGTTGTGTGGACTGATTCTTGGCTAAGTATTGCAGGTACAGGTTGCGGCTTGACTGGTGTTGGTGCAGGTGAAGAACAAGCGTGAAAGGTCGTCGCCGGTGAGGCCTCCAGGTGTGGAGAAGACAAGTAGGCTTCGTTCGAGGGACCCGGTGGCCAGCGGGGTCAAGTGCGGGCCGCATGGTGGCATGAACAGCAAGATGAAGTCATGGACGGTTTCTTGGTAGAGCCTCAAAACCAAGGTCGAGCCGGGACTACGTGGGAGCCAAGTCATGAGTGGAGATTGGCGGAGGCTACACCGAGTTCGCGGGGTTTCCGGTGGTTCACCAGAAAACCACTGGGTTCCTTGGTTGATCCACAAAGCCAAGACCGGAGAACCGAAGACGGAGCTGCAGCAGCGCCAGACCGGTCTGACCGGTGGGTCTGACCGGTCTGACCGGTGGGGACCGGTCTGACCGGTGAGGAGCACCGGTCTGACCGGTGTGCGACGACGCAGTCCGGAATCTTTGAAGCGGAGGACACGCGTCGGGATCGCATGGCTTGCGTCGAGGCTACGCAGGGTGCGGTCGCGGGGCATCCGTCCGATGGTGAAGACATCAAGAATTCCAAATCCGCCCTTGAGGGGCTTGTATCCCTAGTTAGTAGAGAAGGGCGTTTTAGACATTCGGTTGCCTCCATATAACCCAAGAGGTGAGAGGATGGCAGCCAACTCTTGGAACCCTAGCTCATTAGTTTTCCTATTTTCCACCTATTTTCTCTAGGTTTTCCTTAGGACTAGCAAGAGAGCTTCACGGAGAGATCTTGTAGAGAGGGATGGATGATTGGGCGGCTTGCTAGACCTTGTACGAACCTTTGTTTCATGTATAGATGATTCGGCGTGGTTCCTCAAGGTTTGGATGTGTTTTCCCCGGTTGTTCTTGGTGGTGATTTTCGGAGCCCTCTCTTCGTGATTTCTTTGGGGTGTTTTCGGGGCTTTTCTCTTGGGGATTTGATGGGGGAAATTTGTGGGAACCCTTCGTGGTTCTTTGGGCTGTGATTCCCCTCCCAAATCCGTGAGTAAAAGTGCTCGATTTTGGGGTTTTCTTGAGTTCTTGGGTTGGAAGTGCTTTCGGCGGGATTTCTTCGATTCCTCCTCTTTGGACGAGATTTGGTGGGATTAAACTTGGCTATGGACTCCTCATGAGGTGTTCCTGATATCCCCAAAGTCTTGTTCAAGTCCGTGGAGCGATTCGGGAGATCGAGATTTGGATTTGGGGGAGTTGACCCGCGGGTGTTGTTCATCCCGAGTCGCCGGTGCTACACCGGCTCGACCGGTGCTCTTGACCGGTCTGACCGGTGCAAGCCCTTGTGGGTTTTTGCTCGGGTGAACGTCTTGGTGTGTTCGTTGTTGTCCCGTGTTGCTGCTGTTTCGAGTTTGGGTCCGTTTGGTGGTCGGTTGGCCTGTTTGGTGCCTTGGGGGCTTTCAGGCTGCCATCGGTCTGACCGGTGTGTCTCACCGGTCTGACCGGTGTAGAGCCACTTAGTGAAAATTGCTCAGTTTCACCAGCAGGGACCGGTCTGACCGGTGGTGCTCACCGGTCTGACCGGTGTGGGTCTGTAGACTCGGGGTTTGTTGTTCCGCTGCGTTCTCGAGTCGGAAGGCTGTGTGTGTTGGTTCCTAGGTCCAGTGGCACTCCAGTGGCTACGTGGGCTTGGCCAACTTGGGTAGTGAGTCGGAGACGTGTGTTGGAAGCCGTGTTCGTCTTGTTGGAGTTTTCATCTCCTTCGAGAAGAATTTTTATCGGCTCCCATTCACTTCCCCCCCTCTCTGGTTCGCCGTATCGGTCCTTCAACATCCATGTCAAAGAATGGCGAGTCATCGAATGCATCAAAAATAGAATGCAATTTGACGGGTACAATGCACAACAACACTTTTTCATATATGGTCTCACTCGTCACTATTTCTTAATTTGTCTAAATACAAAATAAACTCGCAGCACATCATGTGGACTGTTCATGTTGAAATTCATGGAGTATTGGACCGGAAACAAGTTATCTCACTTATTCACACAGGTAACTTCAATAATAGGAAATTTGCAAACGAATGTATCAGACCGTTACAACTAACACTATTTTTGTTTGTCATGCGCAGAAGGATATGGACGGTTTCAGTGAAGCTAGTTGTCATACTAGTTAATTATGCTTGGAACAAAATCAAAGCAAGTCCAGGATTCCAACTTAGTGATGTCGAGGAGCCCTATAAGTTGGAAAGAGACGAAAAGAAGAAAAATATTTGATTTCATTTAGTTGTGTTTGATTATTTTTTGTACGTCAACAAATATTTGAATACTTCATGTTCAAAAATTCTAGTGCAACTCTATCAACATGGCTGGTAAAAACATCAGGGGTGCAATGACAAGCTGGTAAAAACATCACGCAATCTGCATTTAATAAAAATTCACAGCTTGTTCGTTTGGCTGGTAGCTGATGGCAGGTGCTGGTTTGTTCTGAGAGAAAAGTACTGCTGGCTGGTTGCTGGTGGCTGGTTTGTTCTGAGATAAAAGTACTGCTGGCTGGTGGCTGATAAGCCAAGCGAACAGGGCGTCAGATTTTTTCTTTTTCTGCTGCAAATGCAGGGATTTGAGCAAAGCAAAGAGGGTTACAAAGCTAAGTGCACTCATTCCTATAAGATCTAGTAGTGCACCTGTCAGCTTGCAGTGTTCTAGGTGGCTATTGTGAAAAGAAAAATAAAGAGAACGCAATTACTTTTATTCGGGCTGCTCAAAAGGGAACGCAATTACTTAATAATGCACCACAACTAGCAGGTGCTTTCTATGATAGCATATTTACTGCAAACCGTACCCAAATGCGTCTCATGACAGACCCCTGGCTTCAGCGGCATCGATGAGCTATTGTTTCCCATACATTTTTTTCTTTTCACTTTTATTTCGCTATATCAGCAACTCGTCATCTATTCATTGATTTAAAAGCACGTCCCTATCCTCTATTTCCCTTAAGTAAACCATCCATACAGTCACAGGGTAATTATGATATTGGTAAGGGTACCCAAGTAAAAAGTCAACTATTTACTGCACCAGATCTTTTATACTTTGTAGTAACCCATACAATAGACCTGAACAACGTTTTTAACAAAGGGCAGCATGTTTCCTTGCCTGATTATGTTTTACATAAAAGGACCAGTGTATGCTTATAAATTAGAGGCTGTCAATTATTTGGGAGCAATAGACCGCTGCACAATTATGGAAATGTTGCTAAGCACAAATTCAATGGATAAGAGATTACTGCAAAGGCATTGACAGGTGTGTAGAAGCAAGTCATAAATTCAATGGAGAATCAGGGGTTCCGATTCATACCCATCAGCTTGCACATATTATGTCTGAAATAAAGGCGCCAAAACAATTCTTCCTACAATTTCTAAAAGAACGAGAAGGTGGAGTCGAGATCGTGGGTGCCAGACATACGTAGCATGCAGCAAGTGCAGAGATGCATCGGCATGCGGTCGTGCTTCTAAATTACAACTACCAGCGGCTACAAACAAAACAACAGGTGGTGGCATGACTGCTGCTTCTTTATGCCCTTCACGCAGCAAAAATCCTGACCATAACGACAACACAAGCAATGCCACTAAAAATATCAAAATTTTTATTGAAACTGTTACTGATGAACATATAATAAAGAGGGTCTTTTAATTAGTAGCACAGCTACATGAGACAAAAAATAGCACAGCTAGCTCAGACAAAATAGTGACCAGTTCTGCTAGACAATTCGAGTAAAGCTTCATATACATCTACTACCACAAAGGTAAACTATTGAATGTACCATGCACTACAGGATGCATGCATGAATGAATCTGAATATATGCTGTCATTCAACCAAATTGATTCTACTATATCATCCACTGCTAGTAGTAGGTAATATACAAATGTGGAGAAGCAACTATATACCCCTCAATCAATATTTATGCTGCCTTTCTTGCAATTGGGGGAATGGAAACAATTGAACAACAGTTTAAGAAAACGTGGCTTCTATAACGAAATATGCAGATCAAATGGAACCAAGAGGCAGCACCATATCTGAGAGACGTGCTCCTCACCTTCGGAGATGGCGTTCTGGATCTCGGCGCACTTGCCGACGACGTTGTGGTCGTTGAGGCCCTCCTCCTCCTCGATGAGGTAGTTAGCCGCCGCCACCAACCCATCGGGCTTCCACGGCAACGTCCGCCGGAGGCCGCCGCGCGCGCCGTGCCGCAATTGGTCGCACGTGTCGCCGTGCCGCACTACGCCGGCGATAAAGCTGTCAGCTTAATTAGATGACAAATTACAGGATACCAAACAACGTAATAACTCACAGAATTACACACCGAAAGCAAAGCATAACCAGCATCCAAGCAAGCATGTAAGCCACCAGAACACAACTAGCTTAGAGAACAGACAAATCAGAAAACCCAATTCGTAAGAATTCCCGCACTAGGCGTGCTACATCGCTCACTAGAGGCGCACTAGCTGTAAGCAAATCAAACCGAAGGGGGTTCCAGTCCCAAATTCCACACTTTAGAACACGCAGCAGGCTCGAACCCTAGAGACGAATCCCGGGCGAAATCCCACTGCTCGCCCACGCGGACCTGCCGCAGCAATCACATCCGCATACGCACGAACGCCCAACGACGCCGAAAGCCCGAAATCGCGAGCGCCCCCCGCAGCGAACGACACGGCGAGTGGATGGATAGATAGATGGGGCGGACTGTGGCACGTACCCATGAGGCGGTGGCGAGGGTTGTCTAGCGCCTCGACGAGGAACAAGTCCACGTGGTTGGAGACCCTATCGTCGACGCCCACCGCCACCTCCTCCGCTGTCCGCGCGCCCTCGTCGGCTGCGGGTGGCGGCGGCGGCGCGGCCGCGGCCGGGGATGAGCTCATCGTGCATCGCCGGTAGGAGGGCGGGTGCCGGCCTACGGATCCCGCCGGTCGCGGCGCGCGGGGGTGGGACGCGCGCGCTGTCCCGCCGGCGCCGGCCGTCCGCGCCGTCGCGCGGGATCCGGCCGTCCGCGGAGCCGTGGGGTCCCGCCGGATCCGGCCGCCCTCGCCGCCACCGGGGTCCCCCGGATTAGGCCGCTTGCGCCGCCGCGGGGCCACCCCCGCATCCGGCCGCCCGCGCCGCCCGGGGTCACCCCCCGGATCCGGACGCCCACGCCGACCCTACCCGCCCCGAGCCGTCCGCCCAAGCCGCCGCGGGGTCACCCCCCGGATCCGTCCGCCCGCGCCCACCCTTGCCCGCCCCGCGAGGGCCGGCCTGGAACGCCGCCGCCGCTCCCTGCGCAAGAGAGGAGCCTCACCGGCCGGCAGAAATGACTCAAATGAGAGCACTCGAATGAATGGTAAGAGAGGGAATGAAACAGATGAAAAAAATAAAATGAAAGATAACATATATTACATTTATGCCACAGAAAAAACTACCAATAATACCCCTATACCACCCTATATCACCTATACATATCACCCCATACCACAGTTTAAGTCATGGTGGTATACAATTAATCTCAGCCGTCAGATCCTTTCATACTGGTCCTTTTCCAACAGTGGTATAGGGTGGTATGGTCCACCGTAAAATAGCCCGGGACGGGAGGAGAGCGAGGCACAGGAACAGCGCTGTCGTCGGCGACAGCGAACTCGATCTGGTGGCCAAAGAGAAGGCAGGACCAAAACACGAGCGAGGCGCGGGAGCAGCGCCGTCGGTGGCGGCGGCGAACTCGATCTTGTGGCTAAAGAGAAGGCGGGATCGGAAGGAGAGTGATATAACCGGCGAACTAGCTCGATGCGGGCATGCGGCCTGTGGACCTGTGAGGAGGTTCGACCCTGGGGGCACCGGGGGTCAACATGCTCCTGACGCTCTCGCTTCGTTTCCTTTCGGGGTCAAGTCCGCATCGAACCGCAGCTTGATTCGAGGAACGGAGCGACTTCACGAAGGGGTCGACCCGATCCATTTGCAGGCCTATGGAGACCAGATCAGAACTGCATGCCCTTTCAATTCTCAGCTCAATCCCCGTCTGCGTAGATAACGTAGGGCGGGATGGTGGCGTGACGGTGTGCATGATATGAATATATGATACGCCCTATCAAAGCAATGATATGATATACGCATTCGCCGTCGACCTTGCTTGCTCGCATACTCCGATGGCGAACTGCGGCATAGCGCACACATTGATTGACCGTGTGCTGAAAATTTTTAACTTTATTTCACATGTGTTACCAACCAATGCAATCAGAGCTTCCCCCAGACAGGCCGGCCGGCTACTTGCAGGTTGCAGATCATTGGCCGCGGCAACATGCATGGCATGAAGCGGCAGCGTCCCTCACTCCACTCAAGTCTCTTAACCGATCCCACATGCAAATTTGACCTGAGCCATATTGCCATTAGGATATCATGAGGATTCAAAATAAACCATCTATGTATGAAGATTTAGATAACCTAGCTGATCGTTGCACAATGCAAGTACATATAAATTAAACAATCTAGTTCCCGCTCTAATTAGTTTATATGTACTCCGAATAATACAAGGTGTCTTTCTAAAAACTGTTTTTCCTATTTTTGGGTGAAATTATTGCTTCGGACTCAGAGTATAACTTTTTTAATGCGGCAGCATAAATAATACCACTAGAATTAGTAAGTACCACTTCTGTCACAAACATTTAACTTTCAAGCAATAACATTGTCTTCAGTGCAAACCTTGGTCCACTATATGTTTTTATTACATTATATTCATATGAACCAATCAAAGTAAGAACAAAAGAGGAAGGAGAAAGAAGAAGGATGGGTGGATAAGCCCCTTGTCTGATGATGACGACATTATAGAAATGTGAATTCATACAATGTCAATAATGTTTCATATATAGATATATTCTGTGGAATGTATTGATGATCCCTGAATCTTTTGCACAAAATGTTAGCTAATTGTTATAGAGAGGGTATCTATGGCCATCTTGATTCCATTTATGCAACAAGCTAAGTCACAACGTGGTACAGCACATCAGCAGAAAACAAAGATATAAAGAGGAAAGAAAAGCGCGGCCATGCATACTTCCTACTCCTAGGTGGAATGCTTGTCCATTAACAATGCCTATGGGAGCTTTGAGTCCAACTATTTTGGGCACTGCTAGCGCCCGGACATCTGATCCGGGCGCTAGCGTCGGACGGGTCCGTGGCCGTTAGATCTTAGGATCCTCAATCGTCAGCCGTTAGATCTAAAGACTACCAGGTAAATGTTGCGAGCGTGTTGCGAATGTGTTACGAAAATGTTGCGAACGCGGTTGCTTGCAACATTCAACATCAGGAGTCTTTCTTCTCTCCTCCCCCATGTTGCGACTATATTACGGTCATGTTGCGACCCGTGTTGCGTGCAACATCCAACATCAGGAGCCTCTTCTCCCTTTTCCTCAACACAACACCCAACACCACGTGTCTGCAACATCGAAACGCAACGTCTGCAACATTGAAAAATAATGTTTGCAACACCCAACAGCACATGTCTGCAACATCGAGACTCAACATCTGCAACATCGAAAATTAATGGTTGCAACATCCAACATCAGGGGCAACATTGAGATTGGTACTGTAGCTGTCAGATTTATTTAAATGAAAAAAATCTCGTCGCAACATTGAGACATGTTGCTTGCAACACGAAGAAAAATTACGACATTGAGTCATGTTGCATGTAACATGAATAAAAAATATGCAATATTCAAAAACAACATCCGCAACATTTTGAAACAACATCCGCAACATTTTGAAACACATCTGCGACTACCTGCAATATTGAAACATCTAGATCTATGTCACACCCAGTTTTAAAGGCAAAACCGAATGCATAGATCACGTGTGCGCCAGGATCAAGTTACACACACGCTTAAACATTGTGAATACCAAAATCAGTGCCACACAAATAAAGGGTTATTACAAACCATAGTCTTAAACGAAACTTAAATAACAAGTTCTCGCAGCGGACAAAATGCCTCCACAGGCAGCTGACTGAAGACTACGCACACCTAGAACTCCTGGAAATCTCCTAGAACGTCTTCAAAGTTCTCCCAGTCTGAGCAGCATTCCGAGTGTTGTAGATACAAGAAAGTAAACAAGCGTGAGCACATGACGTACTCAGCAAGAGAGAACAACATAACAAGCAAGGCCATATGGTGGATGGCTAAGGTTCAAGCAGTTTAGCATTTTAGTGAGTCAAGTTTTATTAGCAACCTGATTACTAAAGAGTGTAAGTTCATACCAACCCAAATAATAAGGTATAAGCATCATAAATAAAGAATAAAACAGCAATTTAACATTTAAATTTCATAATTTAATCATGTGAGGGTCCAGGCCGCTCTTGACCGTGAGCACGGCTAATCGATTAGTTTTACACTCTGCAGAGGTTGTACACTTTCCCCACAAGTAGCGTAAAAGCTCCGAAGAACTTTGAACCCAACCATGCGGTGTTTGTAAGGCACCATACCACACTACCGAGGTGTGGTTGCATAGGGACCCTACATGGCCTTTACAAAGGTTCCCTAGCAAGTTATGACCCACAAGGTCCAGAGCAATTAGCAAGGTATAAAGTCCCCTAGCAGGTCGATACCCCACCATATAAAAATAACTCACCCAACCCCCTGCTAGAGCGAGTCTATATCCCCACAGTACCGTCGATCCCTTGTCCTTATCAGGTAAGACCATCCCAAGCTAAAGTTCCTAATTATTCAGCCAAGACCATTGCCCATTAGTTCTTGTGGTTGTACTGTTTTCCTGGGTGGTTTTCCATGTT
Source organism: Cenchrus americanus (assembly GCA_947561735.1). Classification (NCBI taxonomy): domain Eukaryota; kingdom Viridiplantae; phylum Streptophyta; class Magnoliopsida; order Poales; family Poaceae; genus Cenchrus; species Cenchrus americanus. The sequence continues at coordinate 145,275,979 of OX387240.1, forward strand.
CCGATTAACATATCAAAGTGGTCTTGTAAAGTAAAGAATATAAAGCGGAACATAGAATGTAAAAGTATCCAAGTTTAATTAGTACCATCCCAGTTAAGCATGCTAAGCCATAGCTACACTCAAGATTAATTTAGTAAACCCGGTGACAAGGTAAAGGTAGTAAAAGACTAGGCTGATCCTTAATAGGTTCCCATCAAGTTAATGCAAGAAGGAAAAGTAAATACAGTGAATTTAAACGCATGTTATGTAGGGCAAGCGGGTATGCATCAAGGAAGACTTGCCTTCAACAAAACTCTACTGCTCAAACTCTAGCGTGTCTTGAGCTTCAAATCCTTCAAACGCTTCGCTCTCTACGGTCCACAATCATCACATACAAGCATACAACAAGAATAAATAGGAAATAGTCATCAAACAGTACAAACAGTACAGAACAGTGGCATAAAACTAATCTACGCTTCGAGACGATCACGTGGACATAAAGAACGCTAAAATCGGAGCTAAAACGACCAAGTTACGCCCTATGGAAGGTGCAGGGACTAATCTTAAAGTTTTAAAAAGAAACGGGGCTAAAAAAAGAAAAAGGACTAAACTATAAGAATTTTCCTAAAGCGGGAGGGTATTTTTGTTAATATCAGAAAACACAGGGGGTTTTCTGCAAAATATCCAGGGCCGGCTGGGTTTGACCTGGTTGACTCGGTTGACTCGACCTAGATCCGTTGGACCTAGATCTAGCGGCTGCTGTTGCTCGCGGGTGAAGCGGTGCGGCGGGATTAGATCTGGAGCGTCGGATCTTGATCCGGCGGCCAGGAACGTTTGCAAGCGGGCCGCGGCGGGGCAAAGCCGGCGACGAGCGGGCGCGGCGGCGTTGGGCGGCGAGGTTCGCCGGCGAACCCTAACTAGGGCTTTGGTGCCCGGTTTGAAGCGCGGGGAACTCCTACGTGCGGCGCGCGGGGCGGCGAAGCCAACGGGGACGGCGGTTGCGGCGGTTGCGGTGGAGAAGCGGCGGCGTGGGCGTGCGACGCGGCGGCGCGACTCAGCCAAGGCGGCGAAGTCCGGCGACGATTTCCAAGCGTTACAGCTTGCGAGGATGGCGACAAGCGACGTAGGTGGATTCTTCACCTCCAGGCGCAGAACTTGGACGGCTTCGCGACGACGAGACAGTGGCGGAGGCGGGGAATCGACGGCGGCGGCGGCGGCAGCGGCGCATGGAAACTCGGTGACTAGGGCACGGGTGAGGAGGATCCTGGGGGCAGCGCGGCCTTAAATAGCCCGGGGAACCCGGTCTTGGCGTGCGGGCCACGCACGGGAGGGCGTGCAAGGGTCAGACTCGGCAGCGGCGGCGGAGTCCCTGTCGGATGCGGCTCCACGAAGGGGATGACAGCTGGGCCCCAGCTCTCGGTGACCGAGGAAGAGGCAGGGAGCAGCTGCGGTGGGCTGGCGGCGGAATTGGGCCGAAAGGCCAACTGGGCCGCAGCAACGCTGGGCGACGGCGGCTGCTGCGCGAGCTGGGCCGGTGCGCGCAAGTTGCTGGGCTGCCACTCGGAGTTGGGCCACAACCACGAGCTGCTGCTGTTGGGCTGCTGGGCTAGATAGGGTAGGCTAGGAGATAGGATTTTGGAAATTTGAAAAGGCTCAAACAAATAGAATTCAAACTTTGAATTTGAATTCCAATAATCAAAAACAATGCTCCAGCATGAATGCCACAATTAATTCCTATGATTCATTAATTTTATTTTAGAAAAATTTTAAATGCCTAAAAGAAAAATAGAGCAACCTTATATTCCTTAAGCAATTAAAGGTTTCTAGAAAATTTTAATAAAACCAAATTTATCAAAATTAGGGTGTTACAAATCCTACCCCCTTAAGAAGAATCACGTCCTCGAGATTCAGATAGATTGGGAAAAAGATCTGGAAACTCTGCTTTCAGCTCATCCTCTCTTTCCCATGTTGCCTCATCCTCTGCATGATTACTCTACTGTACTTTGCACATCTTGATCACACTATTCCTGGTGACCCATGTCATAGTTTCCAATATCCGGATAGGGTGTTCAACAATAGTGAGATCCTCTTTAATGTTTAGATCATCCAAGGGTAGCGGCTCCTTGTCATGAGGACCAAAACCCTTCTTCAACTGAGAGATATGGAACACATCATGGACATCAGCTAACTAGACTGGCAACTCCAACCTGTAAGCCACTTCTCCCACTCTCTCAAGGATCTTAAAAGGTCCGATAAACCGAGGTGGCAACTTCCCTTTGACTTTGAATCGACTCAACCCTCTAATAGGTGACACCTTTAGGTACACATAATCACCCTCCTGAAAGAACACGTCCCTCCTTTTACCATCTGCATAACTTTTCTGTCTAGACTGAGCAATCCTCAAGTTTTCTCTGATGATCTGAACTTGTTTCTCTGCCTCTCTGATGATGTCTGCCACAAACAACTGCCTTTCGCCTGTCTCACTCTAGTACAACGGGGTTCTACACTTCCTCCCATACAAAGCCTCAAAGGGTGCCATCTTGAGACTGGCCTGGTAGCTATTGTTATAAGTGAACTCAGCGTACGACAAGTTCTTATCCAAACTACCACCATGCTTTAGTGCACATGCTCTCAGCATGTCCTCTAAGATCTGATTGGTCCTCTCTGTCTGTCCATCTGTCTGCGGATGGTAAGCTGAGCTGAAATTCAACTTGGTATCTAGAGACTCATGCAACTTCCCGCAGAAACATGAAGTGAAATGAGTACCTCTGTTTGACACTATCTTCTTTGGTACACCATGCAAACACACAATCGTGGACATGTACAGCTCTGCCAACTTAGCTCCTGTATACGTGGTTTTTACCAGAATGAAGTGAGCTACCTTGGTCAAACGATCCACAATGACCCAAATCAAATCATAACCATCTCGGTTTTGGGGTAAACCCACTATGAAATCTATTCCGATCTCTCCCCACTTCCACTCAGGCATCTTCAACGGTTGAAGCAAACCAGCGGGCCTCTGATGTTCAGCCTTAACCCGATGGCAAGTGTCGCACAAAGCCACATGTGCGGCCACATCCCTCTTCATACCGTACCACAAATACCTCTGCTTGAGATCCTGATACATCTTAGTACTGCCCGGATGGATAGAGTAAGCTGAGTCGTGAGCTTCTCTCAAGATAGTCTCTCTGACGTCTCCTATTTCTGGCACACATAACCGGTTCTTAAACCACACAGTTCCTTGTTCATCCTCTGTGAAATCTGGGGCTTCTCCCTATTTTATACTCTCCTTGATTTTCTGTATCCCAGCATCATCTAACTGCCCTCGCGTATCTCCTGCTCCAGAGTGGACTGCACTTCCAAAGTCACTCCCTCTGCATGTGCAACCACCTTCAAGTTGAGCCTTTCGAACTCTTTCACCAACTCATCGGGAAACTGGAAAACCATAGCCATGTTAGTATGGCCCTTCCGACTCAAGGCATCAGCGACCAGATTCGCTTTACCAGGGTGATAGTGAATCTCCAAATCATAGTCCTTGATCAACTCTAACCAACGGCGTTGTCTCAGATTGAGATCCTTCTGAGTGAAGATATACTTCAAGCTCTTGTGATCAGTGTAGATCTGGCCCTTAGTTCCCATAACATAGTGCCTCCAAACCTTCAATGCATTAACCACTGCTGCTAGCTCAAGATCGTGCGTAGGGTAGTTCAACTCATGCTTCCTCAATTGGCGAGATGCGTAGGCTATAACGTGACCTTTCTGCATCAGCACACAACCCAGACCCTGTCGAGATGCATCACAATAGATGTCAAAGCTCTTCTGCAGATCTGGCATCACTAGAACAGGTGTTGTGGTTAACCGCTTCTTCAACTCTTCGAAACTGGACTGACATGCACCAGTCCACTTGAATTCCTAGTCCTTCTCTAGCAGTGTGGTGAGAGGCTTCACAATCTTGAAGAATCCCTCAATGAATCGACGGTAGTAACCAGCGAGTCCTAGAAAACTCCTGATCTCAGACACCGTACGAGGGGGTTCCCACTTCAACACATCACTGACCTTGCTTGGATCTACCGCAATACCTCCGTTGGTGATGATATGACCCAGAAAAGACACTTCCTTAAGCCAGAACTCACACTTGCTGAACTTTGCATATAACTCGTGCTCTCTCAGCTTCTGCAACACAGGCCTCAAATGCTCCTCATGCTCTTCCTCATTCTTGAAGTAGATCAAGATGTCATCAATGAACACCACAACAAACTTGTCCACATACTCTATAAAGATCTTATTCATCACGTACATGAAGTAGGCAGGTGCATTGGTCAACCCAAAAGACATAACTGTGTACTCATAAAGTCCATACCTGGTGGTGAAAGCTATCTTAGGAATATCTGAAGGCCTGATCTTCATCTGATGATAACCGGATCGCAGATCGATCTTAGAAAACACCTTGGCTCCTCTCATCTGATCAAACAAGTCCTCAATACGAGGCAGAGGATATTTGTTCTTGATGGTAACATCATTGAGAGACCTGTAATCAACACACATCCTCTGTGTGCCATCCTTCTTATCCACAAAGATAACTGGTGTTCCCCAAGGTGATGAACTACCACGAATGAACCCTTTACCCATTAATTCTTTAATCTGAGCTTTAAGTTCTTGTAAGTGATCACTAGACATTCTATATGGGCGCTTAGAGATAGGAGCAGTACCAGGAAAAAGATCAATTACGAACTCAACATCTCGGTCAGGGGGCATACCTGGCAACTCCTCAGGAAACACATCAGGGTAATCTCACACCACTCTTATGTCTTCCAAGGCCGTTCCATCGAGCTTATTCACAGCACTGGCTGTTGATGGTGCGGGACCTGCTGCAAACTCAAACCTTTCACCAGCTGGACTAATAAGGAGGACTGATCTCTTAGCACACTGTATCACCGCATCACACGCGGTCAACCATCCCATTCCCAGTATCACATCAATCCCCTTCGAATCCAAGATTATAAGATTGGCACGGAAATCTCTACCCAAAATCTTGAGACTGACATTGTCACATTTATATATAGCTTTCAATTCCCCCTGGTGAGCTAACTAGCATGTGGCGAGGCATGGGACTGATGGCCATATTATGTTGAGCTACGAACTGAGATGTAATGAAAGAATGGGATGCTCCAGAATCAAATAAAACTGAGGCAGGAGTGGAGTTGACTAGAAACATACCGAGCACTACTCTGGGGTTCTCCTGGAAGACTTCAGCATCAACGTGCATCGCCTTGCCTCGTGCATAGCTCTGTTGTCCCTTGTGGTCTGCAGGGTCTGATTCCCGTTCCTCATCTGCTGCATCTGGTGATTCTGTACTGGGGTGTGTGGAGGGTTCCTCTTTGGGCAAGTGTTGGCATAGTGACCAAGCTCTCCGCACTTGAAGCAAGTAGTGGTCGCGGGATTAGGAGGTGCCACAGACCTCACAGGTGTGCCAACTGAAGCTCTCTGCTGACTCTGCTGGGAAGCTGGACGTCGAGTCTGAGGGGCAAGACACTGAAACTGCTGAGCAGACTGCTGGGACTGCTGAGCAGGACGCTAGGACTGCTGCTACCCGAAGTTTCCACCCGGTCCTCCAAAGCGGAACGGGGTGTTCTACGGTGGGTTGAAGCGCGGGCGAGACGCACTCCCGAACTGTCCAGAGCTGGCGGCCTTTCTCTTCTGCTCCCCGAGCTCCTTGCGTTTGTGCTCCAAGCGGACGGCAGCATCAACTAACTGCTGAAAGTTGGGAAAAGGATAAGACATTAGCTGGTACTGCAGTGAACCAGCTAACCCATCCAGGAATAGCTCCTGCTTCTTCCTGTCTTCTGCAACCTCCTCAGCTGCATAGCGAGACAACTCAGTGAACTTGTCTCTGTACTCAGCCATTGACATTCCTCCCTGCTTAAGAGAAAGGAACTCCTTCTTCTTGATCTTCATGACTCCAGAGGGTATGTGGTGGCTCCTGAAGTTGGTGGTGAACTCGTCCCAGGTGATAGTGTCTGGGGCGGCATGAGCGGCAGTATACGCATCCCACCAAGCAGATGCAGACCCCTGAACTCGTCCTGCAGCATACAGGACCTTCTCTCTGTCATCACACTGACAGGTAGTGAGCATCTTCAGCACTGTCTTCAACCAATCCTCAGCTTCAAGCGAATCAGCAGCATGAGTGAACACGGGGGGATGGTGACTCATAAACTCCCGGTGCTTGTTGCGAGGCGCCGGCTGCTGCACTGGTGGATTGTTCACCTGGGCTTGCAGGTTTGTCACGGTGTTGGTCAGGTTCTGGAGAAGCTGGGTCTGTGCCTCCAGGAATTGCTGCATGGCGGGATCCATCTGTGATTGCCGGGGTGCTCTTTCTGGACCATTCACTACGGGTTGACCAACTCCTGATCCTGACCTGGTGTTCACCATCTGAGTGTTAGAGACATTACTTTAGATGATTGCACCAAGAGTTAAACCCAGAAAGATAAGATAGCAAGGGTGTTTAACTAAGACAGATTCTGTTGACCCTAAACAATCAGGCATAACTCTCAGTGTGGGTAACCAAAAATTAGGGGCTTTGGACTGATAAAAGTTAATGAAATTACGGAACTACTCCAGCTAGAATCACCTCAATCAGAGTTCTGTAACTCTGGTTATAAAATAAACAAGTCAGATAGGTCAGCAGTGTTTAACATATTCGTGAGGCTGTAATGTTTCAGTCATAACTCTCTAACTATCCACCCAATGATGCTGAAGTTTTCCTAGAAAATCAGTCACGAAATTGCTGAACTTCTCCAATTGGATTTACTGCAATCGGAGTTCTGTAGCCGGAGATAAAATTAAAACGGTGCAACTGACTCTGAAAGCTGCGCGAACAGATTTAGAGCTCTCGTATTTGTATTGAGGAAAAATTTAAAGGGACAAAAGGATTAAGATAGATAATTGATTGAGACTGAAAGTTGACCCCCACAAACTTACTACTAAACCAATGTCGTTGCGGTTATCACTCCACAACACATTGCACTCAAACAAAAATAAAGCTCAAACATTTAGCACAAAACCAAGCATTCAACCACACTTCTAAGCTAAGCACACTTTAACCGATCGTCTACTAGAGATTACAGAAAGATCCTATTCTTAACTTAAGCCTAAGGACTATCTTCTGACATGGCATCTGTGCGGGTGTCAGGGGAGTCATAGTGTGGCCTCTTGGGTGATGGGGAGGTGCATCCTTCTATGGCATCATGAACAACTGGCTGCTCCCTGTTCTGCAGTGCAACTTCCAAGGCACGCTTCTGCAACTCCAGAGTGAAGATCTGCTGTTGTGCCGCGTACAAATTGTTGTTGGTGTCATCCAAAGTGGTGCTAACAGCGGCAAGTAGACCTCGGACATTGTTCAGCGTCCCTTCATAGGCTGGCGCCGGGGCGATGTAGGTCTTGGCTTCCCCACTGGCTCTGAAGGGTGTGTATCGGCAGTGGGTATCCTCCAACCTGTCACACTCCTTCTGAGAGAGCACATAAAGCGCCCTCTGAGCTGACTCTGCTATACCAGCGTCCATAGTAGTCCTGTGGGCCACATCATGATGCTTGGAAATCTCTCTCACTCCACGGCATGGAACGTACTCCTCCAGGATGGCGGCAACCTCCCAATGGGGCTCGAACCACGAGTGAGTCCACATCTCACAATGGTAAACAGGGGCCTTGTCATAGCCCAAGCGGAGTACCATAGCTCGCAGGTGGTCAGCCATGGGAATGCCCACTCCATCAGCCTTGTAGTGGTACACTTCCCAGATCACTTCCTCAGCTGCTTCATCTTGCTCTTGCTCTTGCTCTTCTTCCTCCACTTCTGGATCAAGGTGATCTTCCTGATCTTCTCCTGGTGCCTGCTCCTCTTGGTTGGGCTGATTAGCTGGCTCATCCTCTTCTGGGATCATCTCTTCTGGGTCCTCCTCATCATCAGACACCATGACGAGGTCAGGGACAGCTACTGGTGCAGGCTCCATCACGATCTCTTCATCCATGTCTCCATCATGGAAGTCGTTCTACTATTCCTGCGGAGCATACTGGTGGACCGCACCAGCGTGAGAAGTCATCAAACGGTGAACCATCTGTAGTGCAGTGTAGAATGGGATAGATGGTAAGACAAAAAGGATGAGAGATAAAGCAAGCACAAGGTAGAGAATCCAGATTAGCTCAAGAGTGAGGCAAAAGCAAGAGTAAGGTTAGTAGAAGTAAAGCAAGCATGTAAGAGAAAGCTTCTATGGTTATAAAATCCTTAGTTCGACCATTTCTATCTAGGCTAACGTTCCTACAGTCAACACGGCTCTGGTGCCACTTTGTCACACCCAGTTTTAAAGGCAAAACCGAATGCATAGATCACGTGTGCGCCAGGATCATGTTACACACACACTTAGACATTGTGAATACCAAAATCAGTGCCACATGAATAAAGGGTTATTACAAACCATAGTCTTAAACGAAACATAAATAATGAGTTCTCGCAGCGGACAAAATTCCTCTACAGGCAGCTGACTGAAGACTACACACACCTAGAACTCCTGGAAATCTCCTGGAACGTCTTCAAAGTTCTCCCAGTCTGAGCAGCATTCCGAGTGTTGTAGATACAAGAAAGTAAACAAGCGTGAGCACATGATGTACTCAGCAAGAGAGAACAACATAACAAGCAAGGCCATATGGTGGATGGCTAAGGTTCAAGCAGTTTAGCATTTTAGTGAGTCAAGTTTTATTAGCAACCTGATTACTAAAGAGTGTAAGTTCATACCAACCCAATTAATAAGGTATAAGCATCATAAATAAAGAATAAAACAGCAATTTAACATTTAAATTTCATAATTTAATCATGTGAGGGTCCAGGCCGCTCTTGACCGTGAGCACGGCTAATCGATTAGTTTTACACTCTGCAGAGGTTGTACACTTTCCCCACAAGTAGCGTAAAAGCTCCGAAGAACTTTGAACCCAACCATGCGGTGTTTCCAAGGCACCATACCACACTACCGAGGTGTGGTTGCATAGGGACGCTACATGGCCTTTACAAAGGTTCCCTAGCAAGTTATGACCCACAAGGTCCGGACCAGTTAGCAAGGTATAAAGTCTCCTAGCAGGTCGATACCCCACCATAGAAAAATAACTCACCCAACCCCCTGCTAGAGCGAGTCTATACCCCACAGTACCACCGATCCCTTGTCCTTATCAGGTAAAACCATCCCAAGCTAAAGTTCCTAATTATTCAGCCAAGACCATTGCCCATTACTTCTTGTGGTTGTATTCATGCATCAAGGAAGACTGGCCTTCAACAAAACTCTGCTGCTCAAACTATGGCGCGTCTTGATCTTCAAATCCTTCAAACGCTTCGCTCTCTACGGTCCACAATCATCACATACAAGCATACAACAAGAATAAATAAGAAACAATCAACAAACAGTACAAACAGTACAGAACAGTGGCATAAAACTAATCTACGCTTCGAGACGATCACATGGACATAAAGAACGCTAAAATCGGAGCTAAAACGACCAAGTTACGCTCTATGGATGGTGCAGGGACTAATCTATAAAGTTTTAAAAAGAAACGGGGCTAAAAAAAGAAAAAGTACTAAACTGTAAGAATTTTCCTAAAGCGGGAGAATATTTTTGTGAATATCAGCAAAAACAGGGGGTTTTCTGCAAAATATCCAGGGCCGGCTGCGTTTGACCTGGTTGACTCGGTTGACTCGACCTAGATCCGTTGGACCTAGATCTAGCGGCTGTTGTTGCTCGCGGGTGAAGCGGTGCGGCGGGATTAGATCTGGAGCGTCGGATCTTGATTCGGCGGCCAGGAACGTTTGCAAGCGGCTGGCGGCGGGGCAAAGCCGGCGACGAGCGGCTGCGGCGGCGCCGGGCGGCGAGGTTCGCCGGTGAACCCTAACTAGGGCTGCGGTGCCCGGTTTGAAGCGCGAGAGAACTCCTACGTGCGGCGCGCGGGCGGCGAAGCCAACGGGGATGGCGGTTGCGGCGGAGAAGCGGCGGCGCGGGCATGCGACGAGGCGGCGCGACTCGGCCAAGGCGGCGAAGTCCGGCGACGGTTTCCGAGCGTTACGGCTTGCGAGGACTGCGACAAGCGACGTAGGTGGATTCCTCACCTCCAGGTGCAGAACTTGGACGGCTTCGCGACGACGAGACAGTGGCGGAGGCGGGGAATCAACGGCGGCGGCGGCTAGGGTTTGCGGGCGACGGCGGCGCACGGAAACTCGACGACTAGGGCACGGGTGAGGAGGATCCCGGGGGCGGCGCGGCCTTAAATAGCCAGGGGAACCCGGTCTTGGCGTGCGGGCCACGCACGGGAGGGCGTGAAAGGGTCGGACTCGGCGGCGGCAGCAGAGTCCCGGTCGGATGCGGCTCCACAAAGGGGATGACAGCTGGGCCCCAGCTGTCGATGACCGAGGTGGAGGCGGGGAGCGGCTGCGGCGGGCTGGCGGCGGAATTGGGCCGAAAGGCCAGGCGGGCCGCGGCAACGCCGGGCGACGGCGGCGGCCGCGCGAGCTGGGCCGGTGCGCGCGGGTTGCTGGGCTGCCACTCAGAGTTGGGCCACAACCACGAGCTGCTGCTGTTGGGCTGCTGGGCTAGATAGGGTAGGCTAGGAAATAGGATATTGGAAATTTGAAAAGGCTCAAACAAATAGAATTCAAACTTTGAATTTGAATTCCAACAATCAAAAACAATGCTCCAGCATGAATGCCGCAATTAATTCCTATGATTCATTAATTTTATTTTAGAAAATTTTTAAATGCCTCAAAGAAAAATAGAGCAACCTTATATTCCTTAAGCAATTAAAGGTTTCTAGCAAATTTTAATAAAACCAAATTTAGCAAAATTAGGGTGTTACAATCTACTTTTCCAACATCCGCGCAAAACACTTGCAACGACGACGCTGGCGGAGGCAGAGAGAAGGCCACTGGGAGCAGCAACCCGCGTGCCAGCGAGCTCCTTGGGGAGCGACGCACGCCCAGTCGAGCTCCTCCGCCCCGAGCCGCAGGGAGCATGAGCTTGCGCCGGGCCGTCGTCGAGCTCAGCCGCTGGCGAGCTTGCCTCCCGCACGGGGAGTGGCATCCAGCAAGTGGCGAGCTCCGCCCTGGCCTCAATAGCTCGCCCGCCCGCTCAGCCGCTGCCTCCACCACTCCACGTGCCCCTCGCAAATTCACTAGAGCACCACCATGGAACCCTGGAAGTCGAGATCCGCCCGAGTCAGCCTCCTCATCGCGACGGAGGGGAGCGTGCTCGCCAGCGCCGGGCGTCGACACCACGGGGAGAGTGAGGACCCGTGCGCCACGCCGCGAGGAGCGACGGCAGCCCACACACGAATGCGCGGTGGAGCATCGGCGATGCGCACCTCCTGGTTCGGCGGACGGGCAACAGGGAAGAAGAAAAGGGATAAGATAGATTGTGTGGCTGTAGTGGTTGTGGGCCCCACCATAGATTGTTATTTTGACGTACGTCTACTAGCCGGGAAAAGGGCGCGCGGTGGGCCTCCGCGGGAGAAGCGTCCGACGCGCATCGGACGTCAGACAGGAAGCATTTCCGAACTATTTTTACTATCTGCGCGCTAGTTGACAATCATCGGCCGGCATACTCATATTTTGACTAGTGATAGCCTAAGCATTGTTGGGGTGAGAATTTCTTAAACAAAATTTTTAGATAAAGTTTGAAAGTACAGACACTTTGGCGATTGTAGGACAACATTCTTTTGCAAATGGTATTATACATGAAAACATGTTTATTTTGTTGAGAGAGAATAATTATAAACGATTGATCCTCCATGTATTTCTATTGTGACAATTGTGTAGCATGGTAAATTGCCTGTGTGGATGCTATTAGTCACAAAAATTATGTGGAAGTCGTAAACTGATTATCCTATAGCGTATGATGATGTGGCATGTGATGTGGTTGGTTCCTAAATGAGGTTGCAATTTGAGAAAAATAGAATTAATGGTCCTTAGTAGGGGGTGAATCTTTATAGGTGATATAGATTCCAACAAACACTCTTATTCATAAGTGTAGGTCGTTTTCGATTCCATCTGGTCAAACTATTTTAACTTAGACCTAACAATATATGAAAGGGTACATGTAGATTCACAAGAAATGGTCGTTGATGTTAGAGCAACTCCAGTGAGACCCTCAAAATTGAGGCCTCCAAATCTCTTTTGCAGGACTAACTCCAAAATATGGAGGCTCAGAATGAAGCCCCAACTCCACTGAGGCCCTCCAAATTGAGCCCTCTATTTTGATGTGGCCCACCGCACGCTCTGCCCTGCGCCGGCCACCGCCGTCGGCCGCCGCCCCGCCCCGCCCCTTCGCGCACCTCTCTGCCGCCGTCACTTCTCTCCTCCTCCTCCTTCCCTTCGCCAGTCCGTGTTGGCACTCCTGCGTCAGCCAGTCCGGTTGCCCGTCGCTCCCGGCCGTCCTCCGGTGCACCACCGAGACCATGAGTCCGCTGGTGTAGCTGGCGATGGCGAAGCCCAGGAATAGCACCGCGAACGCCTCCGACAGCCCCGCCGCGCATCCGCCGCGGCACCGGCACGAAGCACGACGTCGAGTCGCCGACCCTGCGCCGGTGACGCTCCACCGCCGCCGCCAGCACCATGGTGGCGATGGACATGACGATGCCGGTGCCGATCCGCCGGAGCCGGGTGATGCCGCCCTCGCGCTTGGTCACCCGCCGCAAAGACCGGCACCACCCGGGCGTCGTACACGAGGAGCCACACGTGAGCGCCAGCATGTTGAAGACGACGAAGGACCCCGCCGGGATCTCGAACCCGACCGCCCGATGTGCCGGTCGGTCCGCATCGCCCGGAGCACGTTGTAGTTGCCCGGGTTGGTGAGCACGATGTAGTAGACGATCCCCGCCGACCACACCGGCGGCGAGACGGGTCGGGCACTTGACCTCCTCCACCGCCGCAGCGGCGTGCACGCCCACCACGGGTTCGCCGGCGACGTGCCACCGGCCGCGTGCGCCGCTATTCCCCGGGCTTCGCCATCGCCGGCTACGCCGGCGGACTCATGGTCTCGGTGGTGCACCGGACGACGGCCGGGAGCGATGGGCAACCGGACCGGCCGACGCAGGACCTCAACAGCACTCGCTCGCGTCGCGCCCGGCTTCATTCGCGCGCGGCGGCGGTGGGGGTGGATTCGCGGCGGGACCGGCCGGGCAGATGCGCGCCCGTGGGGGAGCCGGGAGGATGGGATGAGCAGAAAGGAAAAATAAAAAAATGGTGGGACCCACGGAAGGAGGGGGATTTGGAGGGCCTCCAGAAATGGAGGGTGGGAGGGGGGATTTGGAGGGGTATGCAAAATGGAGGCTTGTTTAGAGGCCCTGCTGGAGATAGATTTTTGCACCAAACCTCCAAATTTTGGAGTAGATGCCCATATAGAGGCCCCCGCTGGAGATGCTCTTATATTAGTTGATACATCATGGAAAATGCTTTTATAATATATGATTTTGTTTTTTTAATTGTATATTTCATAAAAATTAAAACTCAAAGTATTGTCACATTATGACACTAGCGACGGTGTCACTGTCCCCAGTGACCAATAATATTAAAAATGCTCACGTCACATCAACTGACCTCTTCGCTATACGTACGTCAAATGCCTACAATTATTTTATTTGTTCATATACAGAGCAGAATACGCTGAGGAGCAGAAACACAGGTTGGCCAAGCAACAATACACGCACGAACACACCACGTCGCTAGCAGAAGCTCAGCGCCTCTATAAATACACGAAGTTGCAAGGACAAGTCCATCCGCGCATTCCCTATATCCAAGATTACATCACAAGAACATTCTTGATCCACCCACATATAATTGCAGTTTGTCCCTGCAAAATTGTTTACACTAATTCTATGGAGATCAAGTCATGTCTAGTTATGCTCCTCCATTTGGCACTGCTGGTTCCTGCCGGCAGCTCGTCGGCGTCGAGCCAGCTGGAGGTCGGCTACTACAGCAAAACATGCCCGAACGCCGAGGCGATCGTCCGCGACGAGATGAAGAAGATCATCTCCGCCGCGCCCAGCCTCGCCGGCCCACTCCTCAGGCTCCATTTCCACGACTGCTTCGTCAGGGTAAATGCTGTCGTCGCTGATTTCAGTACAAAGAGACATCCATTGATCTTCGTCAGGGTAAATGCTGTCGTCGCTTACCTACACAAGCGTGTGCACGCGCAACGCAAAATTGCAGGGTTGTGATGCCTCCGTCCTGCTCAACTCCACCAAGAGTTACCTGGCCGAGAGGGACGCCAAGCCAAACAAGAGCCTCCGGGGCTTCGGTTCCGTGGAGAGGGTGAAGGCCAAGCTCGAGGCCGCCTGCCCCGACACCGTCTCCTGCGCCGACGTCCTCGCCATCATGGCCCGCGACGCCGTCGTGCTTGCCAAGGGCCCGTCCTGGCCCGTCCCGCTCGGCAGGAGGGACGGCAGGGTGTCGAGCGCCACGGAAGCCGAGGACAAGCTGCCCCCCGCCTACGGCGACATCCCCCTCCTCACCAAGATCTTCACCGCCAATGGGCTCGACCTCAAGGACCTCGTCGTCCTCTCCGGCGCGCACACCCTCGGCACGGCGCACTGCCCGTCCTACGCCGCCCGGCTCTACAACTTCAGGGCCGGCGGTGCCGACCCGGCCCTCGACAGCAAGTACGCCGACAGGCTGAGGACGCGCTGCAAGAGCGTCAACGACACGGCCACGCTCTCCGAGATGGACCCCGGCAGCTACAAGACCTTCGACACCAGCTACTACCGCAACGTCGCCAAGCGCCGGGGGCTCTTCCAGTCCGACGCCGCGCTGCTCACCGACGCCGCCACCAGGGAGTACGTCCAGCGCATCGCCACCGGCAAGTTCGACGGCGTGTACTTCAAGGACTTCGGCGAGTCCATGGTCAAGATGGGAAACGCCGGCGTGCTCACCGGTGCTCAGGGTGAGATCAGGAAGAAGTGCTACATCGTCAACTAGAGTCGTTGCTGCTAGATACTACTTTTGCACAAAACGGAAGTCCGGCATGTATGCGCGCGCATGCAAGTATGTATGTATTAATCAGTTCATTAACTCTGGTTGATGTGATTATTAATTATATAAATTATTTCTTGTCAGCACTTATTAAAATATGCTCCTAGTTGATACTCTATTATATTCGAGTGAGTGCCAAGTCTACGCTCCAAGTTGTGACATGTGCTGCGCGATAGTTTCCTTGCCGATGCAATTAAGAAATAAAAAAAGATGTTCAAATTCAAACCCCCATTGCTTCACTCAGCATCATCGTCCTTGCTTGCTGCTGAGTCCACAGTAATCTTATGCTTCAAACTTTTTATGCACTAAGGCACTGATGAACGACTGTAGCAGTGTCCTCTCTGATATTCACATAGGACATGAGAGCAATGCAAGCTCTCATGTACTTAGTCCCCTGTCAGTTTTGAGAGGGCATCCTATCTCGCCTGTGACACGAACAGCGATACGAGCAACTTAACCATATTCGATGAGAGGTAGAGAGTGTGTTGCCTAGATTTAAATGGAGGGGAGGCACGTAACTTGCACATTTGATCCGTTGAATGATCCAAGACAGTGGAGCAGCCAATGCATTAATAACCCTTCAGATGTCGTCGAGATAGCACGAGGATTGACGTTGATTTCCTTGTAATTACTCCACCGGACCCGTTCTCCTCATGCTCCTAGTGGGTTTTTTTTTAAGTTCACTCCTAGTGGTATATGATCGTAAGGAATAGGATGCTCGTAGGATAAGAGTGGGAGGGGGTGAATTATTAAGCAATCTAAAAATCTTATATTAACATATGGCTTCACTACTTTTGCATAAAGATATACTAGTTACGGTTGTTCTAGTGTGAAACTCCATCCCAAAACAAGGTTTGTAACCTATAGTCAATCCTAGCAAGATACTCTCTAGGAAAGTAAAGGCAAGCAAAGATTGTAAGAGAGTAAATGCGGAAACGTAAAGAGGGATGAGAGGAAGCAAACTCTTGACACGTGATTTATCCCGTGGTATTGGTAGGCACTAAGCCACCCCTAGTCCACGTTGTTGAAGCACTCACAAAAAGAGTATTGCTTCCCGGTCACCAAGTCTCTCCCAAGAGCACCACTTGACTCGCCACAAAGGCTAGCCACTTAGGCACTCGCCAAGCTCCCTTGGTCACCTTGATGCCGCCTTCACAAAGGAGCTTGGTGCTCCATGTCACGTAGTCGTTGCCAATCTGCTGACGCAATTCATCTGACACTTCACCCGACGGTGTATCCGGCGGTGCGTTGGTTCATCCAGTGCTGAAGACCCCACGACCAAAAGCTTATTATCTTGAATTTCATAGCCATCGGATGAACTGATGCCTGGTCCGTCGGTTCATCCGGTGCTACTAGTTGTTGCACCAGAGCCTCTCTGTCTTGTGCATGCGAACCACCGGATAGACCGACGGTGCCCTCCAATGGACCGTCGGTTCATCCGACGCCTTCGTTTTCGCGACTTCATCTCTGCAATTCGCCTGACGCTACTGGAAACTGGACCGTCGGTTCATCCGATGGTGCTTTGGCTTTTACCCAGTGTACCAACTCGTTCGACCATGGCACCGGTGCTTGCTATCTAGGTCCGTCGGTTCATCCGATGGTCTCCTTTCTTTTCTTTTTCTTCTACGGTTTTGACCCTTGAAACTTTTGCATGTGATATTATTGCATCCATGGGACCTAGAAATGTCTACAAGGACATGCTAAACAATTTGGTTAGTCTCATTAAGCGTGTTGTCATTAATCACCAAAATCAAACTTGAACAAATGGCTTATGAGGCCATGTTCGCTACAATCTCCCCCTTTTTGGTGATTTATGACAACACAATCAAAGCAACCATAAATTTGCAAAAATTAACAAAATTAGAACCACTTACACTTGCTTGGAGGCTTACCATCTTCCAAACTCCCCCTAGATCAAACTTCCCCCTTTTGGATCTTCTCTTCCTATGTTCACACATAGCTTGCCTCTTCCCGCTTTGGAAACACTATATTGCTTTGGTCCCACATTCTCCCCCTTTGGAATAAAATCTCTAAAAAGATCCCAAAACAAAAGGTCTCCAAGAAAACTAGCAAGGCCTAGCAAAATAGTTCAAAAAGAAATGTTAAATACAAGGGAGAAAGCCGCATGAACTATGATCCATATGTATGATATCAATGAAGATACCACATATGCAAATAACTAAGGAGGATCACAAACTCATGAAACTAGCATGATACAAACTAAGCTCCCCCTAAGTTTGTGCACAATATGATGGTGTGAAAATAAGTGCACAACTACAAATACTTGTAAGGTAAGGAAGCTTAGAGCATATCATGCAATAAGGTAGCTTAAAGGACAAGAGATAAAACAAATGGGTTCTTGTTACATTACCACTTGTAGATATCACTTGTAGTCTTTTGATCATTACAAACCTCTGGTGGTATTGTTCCTCTCTACCTTGTTGGCACCACATTGAGATGAGCCACTTGGAAATGTATCACTAGAGGTGACACCACTTGAAAGAAGCTTGCAAAGAAGACACTTGGGGTACCACAACGATTATGAATGCATGAGTACATTGCCTTTGAACTTATATAGAGACATAAGCTCGCAAGGACATGACTCCATAGCATGAAGCTCATATTGCTATGTTCACTCTTTTAGAGATGTCAGATCACATTGAGAGTGAAATAGCATTCTCTTAAAATGAAGTACCGCACCGGAACGTGTCACCATGGGACTACACAAAATAAGCTTGAAAAAATGTTAGTCCCATAACCAAACCATAGGATTAGCTCCCCCTAAATGTGTGCATTTAGTGTTTGAATCACCAACCAAATGTATGCATATTGTTTACGACAACAAAAGGAAGCTAATATCTTTCTTATGATGCAAAGAGATATATATGAAAAACATGCACCATGAAAGAACAAGTGTAGCTTTCCTACACACTACTCAAACCATGTAGGTTGCTCATGGGTTAGGACATGACACAAGCAACCTACCATATGAAAATAACTAGGTAAAGCAAAAAATCCAAACCTAGACAAGGCAATGGAGCTACAAAAATACATGAGATGGGTTCTAGTTTCCATTACCTCAACCGGGGAACTTGGGCAACACATGTCCAACTTGCAAGCTTGGCTTCTAGGATTGAATATTCTCATCTTTTTTGTGCCAAGCCTCCCAAGTCCCCGACCTCAAGGCCTTCACGTGGCCTTATGAACCCACACCATTTGAGGCCCCTTCATGTTGATGATGACTTCCTTGGGCACCCAAATGGGTTGGTTCCAACCCCGCTCCCCCTTCATCTTCCTAACATTGTGTGCAACCACATTGCCATTAGCCTTCTTCTTGATGACGTAAGTGTTGCTCTTGGTCTTATTCTTGGGGTTGGGTTTGGTGTAGATGAGGGAGCTCGATGGTGGGGTTCAACTTCTTCTTCTCGCCCTTGTCCATCTTCTTGACAAATTGAGGGCATTTGTAGAACTTGTGCCCTTCTCCATGATACTTGTAGCAAGTCACGGTTGCACCCTTCTCAAGCTTCTTCACCATGGTATCACGGTTATCTTGAGAAGGTTTGACTTTGCTCTTCATGTATTGAGAAATGTCCACTTGTTCCTCATTGTTCTTGCCCTTGCCCATCAAGCTTGCCAACCTCTCTCAGAGCCATTTCACTTCTTGCTTAAGCTCATCATTTTTCTTACTTATGAGACAATCACATGTTTCTACAACAACATTCTCATTCAAGATGGTGAGCAAGATTCATCGATTAAATCGATGCAAGAAGTTGAAGCATCTACCTTGGAGATAGGAATTGCACAAGGGATAGATGATTCATCAAGCTCAAAGGAATTATTTGTTTTAGTCTCTTTGCTCTAAAGCTTAGATTTTAGCTCATCACACTCCTTGCTAAGCAATTTGAATTTGCACAGCAAATGTTCATAATTTGTAGCAAGGTTGCACTAAGATCATTGAGAGCATTGAGATCTTTAATTTCATTAGCTTGCTTCTTAAGTATTCTTTTTTGCTCATGAACTAGCTCAACAAGATCATAGAGAGAGGTGGTGTTGGATTCACCATCACTTACATTGCTCTCCATACCTTTGTCCATAAGGCACATGTGTAGTGATGATGAAGGACCTTGCATGAAGTGGGTGGTGAAGTTCTTTCTTGATTCATCACCTGAGCTAGAAGAACTCGATTCTCCACCACTTGTCCACTCATAGACAACGACATTTGCTTCTTGCTTTGGTCTCCTCTCCTTGACCACCTTCTTCTTGGGCTTGTGCTCGATCTTGGTGAACTTGATGTGTTGATGATGACGCCCTTCTCTCAAGTGGACGTTGTAGCCATACATGTTGAATTTCTTCACATACTTGAAAATCTTCTTCACGTACATGGCCACCATGGATTCAACCTCTTCATCACTTGAGGAATCTTCATCTTCACCATCATGTTCGCTTGAGCTTCCATGAGTAGTCATCCTACTCATCACCTTCTTGTGTTGGCTTGAGAGGGCATGGCTTGTGGTTGAAGAAGATAGTTCTTGGGGCTTTTCTTGCGGCGCCTTATTGGACCTGTGCATGATTTGAAGCTCATGTGTCATGATCTTGCTCAAGATGTGAGATTGCTTCAATTCTTCGAGCTTCTTCTCATAGATGATAGCTTTCACCAAGTCATAATCGGGCTTCCGGAGACTTTGTAGGATGTTGCGGTTGATGTTCAAGTATGTGATGTTCTTCATACCTAAAGCATTGATCTCATTGACAAGCACATTTAGGTGTGAGTACATTGATTCGACATTTTCATTTGCAAGTTGCTTAAAGCTATTGTATTCCTCAATGAGACAACCATAGCGTTCATTAGCAACTTCTTTTGAACCCTCATTTTGCTCCTTGATGGTTTTCCATAGCTCATGAGCATTTTCACAATTAAAAACTCTATTGAAAACGCTTACATCAAATTGTTTTCCTTCTTAGTACCATTTTTCATGCCCTCATCGGTGACTCTCCAAACATCAAGATCCTTTGCTTGGAGATAGGCCTCCATGAGAACCTTCCATCGAGGATAGCTTGTGCCATCGAAGTGTGGAGCCAAACCTAAGGTCCTTTGCTTCTTAGTACCATTTTTCATGCCCTCATAAGTGACTCTCCAAACATCAAGGTCCTTTGCTTAGAGATAGGCCTCCATGAGAACCTTCCATCGAGGATAGCCCATGCCATCAAAGTGTGGAGCCAAACCTAAGGTATCCACCCCTTTCATACCTCTATAGAGCAACTCACTAGGCGGTGAAGCCTAACCGTTCCAATGAGCCGGTTTTCACAATTTACCAATCGAATTGGCATTTCCTTGTGAAGGAAGTGAGTCCCGACTCTGATACCACTTGTAAGGAATCGAATGCTCGTAGCCTAAGAGGGGCAGGGGGTGAATTAGGCAATCTAAAAACCTTAACATATGGCTTCACTACTTTTGCATAAAGATAAACTAGAACATACTATCAAGATGTGCAAATACGGTTATTCTAGTGTGAAACTCCCATCCCAAAACAAGGTTTACAATCTATATCCAGTCCTAGAAAGATGCTACTCTAGGAAAGTAAAGGCAAGCAAAGATTGCAAAAGAGTAAATGCGGAAACGTAAAGAGAGTTGAGAGGAAGCAATCTCTTGACACACGATTTATTCCGTGGTATCGGTAGGCACTAAGCCGCCCCTAGTCCGCATTGTTGAAGCACTCACACAAGAGTATTGCTTCCCAGTCACCAAGTCTCTCCCAAGAGCACTACTTCACTCGCCACAAAGGCTCGCCACGTAGGCACTCGCCAAGGTCCTTTGGTCACCTTAATGCCGCCTTCACTAAGGAGCTTCTCCACCAAGAAAGGGGGTATCCACGTCCGCCGCACAAAGTGCCCTCGCCGCTCCACACCAAGCTGGAGGGTTGAAGATGATTGCCGGTGAGCCATTTAGGCCCCAAGTCTTCCGGCGCACCTTACACAAATTAGTTCACTCAAGAATCACCTCACAAGGTTGGTATAACCTTGCACCCACTCAGCTCTAAGCTAAGCCTAGCACTAAGCACACACACAAAGCATGTACAAGCCTATGGATGAACAATTTAGCACTTGGATGGCTTGGATATGATCCTCTAAGTGTCTTGCACTCCTATGCACTTCCACACACTCCAGCAACCTCAAATGGGTGAGTGGAGGGGGTATAAATTGCCCAAGACATCCAAAGAGTCGTTGGCTAAAAGCTGTAGAAACTTGTACCATCGGATGATCCGACGCTCCCCTTTTCATAGGCGTCAGTTCATCCGGTGCTCCTCCACGTCACGTAGTCGTTGCCAATCTGCTGACGCAATTCATCTGACGCTTCATCTGACATTGCATCCGACAGTGCGTCGGTTCATCCGGTGCTGAAGACTCCGCGGCCAAAAGCTTACTGTCTTGAATTTCATAGCCACCGGATGAACCGATGCCTGGTCCGTCGGTTCATCCAGTGCTACTAGTTGTTGCACCAGAGCCTCTCTGTCTTGCGCATGCGAACCACCAGATAGATCGACGGTGCCCTCCAATGGACCGTCAGTTTGTCTGACGCCTTCGTCTTTGCGGCTTCATCTCTGCAATTCGTCCGATGCTACTAGAAACTGGACCGTCGGTTCATCCGACGGTGCCTTGGCTTTTACCCAGTGTACCAACTCGTCCAACCATTGCACCGACGCTTGCTATCTAAGTACCGTCGGTTCATTCGACTGTGTCCTTTCTTTTCTTTTTCTTCTACGGTTTTGACCCTTGAAATTTTTGCATGTGATATTTTTGCATCCATGGGACCCAGAAATGTACAAGGACATGCTAAACAATTTGGTTAGTCTCATTAATCATGTTGTCATTAATCACCAAAACCAAACTTGAACAAATGGCTTATGAGGCCATGTTCGCTACAATGATTTGTCTCATTATTGGGCTTTGCCCTCGATCGAGGCCATTATCCATTGTTCAGCCTGTTCGTTTGGCTAGTGGCTGATGGCTGGAGCTGGTTTGTTCTGAGAGAAAAGTACTGCTGGCTGGTTGCTGATGGCTGGTTTATTCTGAGAGAAAAGTACTGTTGGCTGGTGGCTGATAAGCCAAGCGAACAGGGCGGTTGTTTCGTTCTTGCATGTGCATGCATCCCTTGTGAAACACTTCCTCCATTCTAAATTGTTCTAAGTCACTTTGATAGGCAGTAGGTGCATATAAAATTTATATCAACTTAGAAGGACATAGGTGGGGTTTTTTTGTTAACAAGAAGAAATAGACACCAAATTCGAGCTAGAGATACTCGAACTTGAGTGGCTATAGTGTACGACCACATTTCTCACCCTAACTAGTTGAGCTAGACCCACTTCATAGTCTGTGTATAGCGAAAGCAAAACGATATTTTTTTAAAAAAAGAAAACAACGAGGGCACAGGGTGTCCACTGAATATTTCTTTAAAAAACCCAGCGACCACATGTGACCACGGACAAATTTTACATATGGACATGATGCTGAGAGTACAGAGGCAATGCGAGGGAGAGGAAAATTTCCTAAATGATGTCTATCAAACACACAGAGCTGGGTACCAAAAGACATGAATCTAAAAATTATATATATATAGGGTCCGTATACTTAGGCCAGCCTCAGTGTAGATGTCATGAACACGATAAAAATATTTAAAACAATAATGAAACACGTCACTATCAATGCATAATTTCATCTATTGTTGTTTTCTAGATTGCATACAAGACACAAGTTGTCTAGGTAACTTGTGTAGAGCGAGTGTCATCCTCGTGAAACTCATTTACCTCTCTCTTCATTAATAAACTGTCACATCATCAACAGTGCTTACATGGCAGGCTATTTAATGTCTATGAAACCCCACTGAAATTGACCTTAGTCCGAAAACATGACTTGCCTGATTTGTAGTATTACGGAAGGAGAGGAGACTTGGCCAGAGGACCGGTCCGTCGTCTCCGCTCGGCAGCAGTTGACAAGGACAAAACGTGGAGCCAACGGGAGATGGCGGCGCGACGAGGACCCGGATGCCGCGCGCACTGTGGAGTGGTCATGAAGCGTAGCGCCGCCACCCCGCAAAGATGCATGGACGGCCAACGGCCGCGGCCGCGGGCGTTGATTGACCTTCATCGGGATCCCACGTGAAACCAATCAGGGACTCAATCCCCCGCCCGACCGGCTCGGGCTTCCGGCCAGCTACCAAATCATTGGCTGCAGCAACGGTGACGCGGCCGCTCGCGGCTTGTGCTCTGTTTGCTCAACTAGCCGCACATGCACATCTGACTTTCTCACATTATTATACTATTAGGGCGTCTCCAACACTAGGAGAGAAGAGATACTCACTCAATTCCCAATCACTGTTCTCTCACTGCACAATGTTCAAAGCTAGTTGTTGCAATCTTTTCTCGTTTAAATTTATCAGCTTAGAACTAGTACTAGCTCGTATGATTGGAGACGCCCTTATGTGTGTGAGGAGCTTTTCTTTTTTTTTGTACACCATGTATTGCATACAGTGGTGTTCCAAGCCGCGGCGGGAGTTTTAATTTTCGGACAACAGGGTTTCAATATCCTGCATGTCCGGCAGTCGGCCGGAACTAAAGGTGGGCGTTAGTGCTCCATGGAGCGATCCTGTAACTATCCACCGACCCATTATGAATAGAAAGGGTCACCACTCGATCCGGTGGATACCCAATGGTTCTGGTGGATCGAACCATGTTAATTAATTCATACAAATCAACTATTCTTCTTTGCCTCTTGTCACATTTTATCCCGGTCGCCATTGCCTCTCCTCTCATCTCATGGCACCGTCAGGCTCGCGTCGCGGCCGCAGGGCACACCGCCACCGCAGGTCACGCCGCCGCCGCCGCAGAGTAGGCCACTGGCTCCGCCGCAGATAAGACTGACGCTTCTGCAGAGAATGCCAACGATACCGCCGCTGCAGATCAGGTCGACACCGTTGCCGCAGATAAGGCCGGCGGCTGCCGCTCCAAGCCCACCACGGGCGCCAGAGTTCATCTCGGCCAAGATCACCAGGATGCGTGCTGAAGGGGTCACGAGGCTGTACAACCACTAGGCGGAGGCCATCGCCGCCGCCGTCTCCGACGGCAAGCACGTCGTCATCTCCACCTCGATGTCCGGCGGCAAGCACGTCGTCATCTTCACCTCGACGTCCAGCGGCAAGTCCCTCTGTTACACATGCCAGTGCTGGAGTCCATCTCGCGCTCAGCCTCGACATCGTGCGCGCTCTACATCTTCCCCACCAAGGTGCTCACGCATGACCAGGTCAAGTCTACGGATGGATGGGTCGACCCTGTCCACCCATTGGTTCTCTGGTTTTTGAAACGAGTTGGAGGAGGAGCCCATTAGCATCATTTTTGCGGGTCGGTTCGATGAACCACTGGTTCGAACCGCTCCACCCCCATCTATAGCCGGAACCGAACTGGTGGAACCGGACCGGCTCGGTACCGGTTCCAGTCAGATACAGTTAGGGTTTAAAATTTTGAATTTCAATTAAAAAATGAAAAAAATCTCAAAACATTCTCCAAAATACTTCAAAGTGTGTAGAATCTAATGTAAATATTCATTCATTTAGTATACTTTGCGGGCATTAGAAGTTCAACCGAGTTGAATTTCTAATGCCCGCAAAAAATACTAAATGCACTAATATTTGATTTTTTTGAACACCATTAGATTCTATGCACCTTCCAAATTTTTCTAAAATTTTCTTATACTTTTTCAAATTTTTAATTAAATTTGAAAACACGTAAAATTCCTCACTAATTCGATTTTTTTTGGTTCAACGACCGGTTCCCGATCGAACCGGACCGGTATACCGGTCTAAACCGATTGAACTAGGATTTTGAATTGAAATTTGAATTCTTCCAGTTTCCTCTAGTTTCCTCCGGTTCCCAGTCGAACCGAACCGGTATACGGTACCGGAGGTCGCCGGTTCGGTTTAAGGTATCGGTATAAAAAACCCTGGTTGGCTGTCGGCCTCCATTTCTGCTCATGCATGGTTTAGAATGCAGGTCTAATCAATTTCAAAATGAAATTTGTTACTCCCTTCGTCCCAAAACATAACTTCATTTAGACTTTTTAAAGTCAAACCTTTTCAACTTTGACCAATAATAACTCATAGAATAATTTATTCCAAATAGAAAAGATTACATATTTTAATAGTTCATTTCATGATAAATCTACCGATATCATTTTTACGTTAGTAACATTTATGATTATTTTCGTTATTTATGGTCAAAGTTGAAAAATTTTGACTTTGAAAAAATCTACACGAAACTATATTATAGAACAGAGGAAGTATTATCCACCATAAAAGTTTAATCGTAGCTCGATCTTTCGCTACTGAAAATCCTCAACAAACATTTCAGAGCGAATTGGGCTCGGAACTGATGCGACGTTATTAGTCCAGGGTCTAATACAAACTAACAAGTTTTTTTCAGTCACCAATCCACTTTTAAATTTGTAGCTCTTCCGAAAACTAGTTTTCTTCCTCCATCCTAAACAAACTAACTAGTTTTTTTCCGTAGTGATGGAGACCACTCTGAATTAGTCACCAGATCATGCATGATTGACACGGTTGATGCATGATTATTTAGAGCTCACCATATCTCATTCGCCCGTTCTCGGTCGGTTAGCGCTCGCTTGCAACTGCGTGCGTAGCGTATGCAATGGAAGTAGTGAAGTTTGAACGAGTCATCGAATCATGATTGCCACAGCTGTACGGAAACACGCGCACAGACCCCGACCAAGTTCCTTCCCAGCTCGGAACAGCAAACGATCTCAAAGCCACTCTCTATCCACTCGCGTCCGTCGTTCGTTGGGCCACGATTAGGTGTCTGCCGAAGGCCGGGCCCTTAGCAAAATTAGGTTGCGGGCCGCTGCGTGCTGTTTTGATTTGGAAGATATAAGAGTTAGGAATAAAGCCTACAAAAGTCAAAACGGCCCGTTACCTGATTCAGGTCCCCCAATTCTCTCTCATACACCTTCTTCTTATTTTATTTATCAATAATTTTTTGGAACTATTGTCAATATTTTCCGTCAACATTTTTCGGAAGTGTTGCCAATATTTTTTGGAGTGTTGCCTACATTTTTCCGTCAACATTTTTTGAAAGTGTTGCTAATATTTTTTCATCAATATTTTTCAGAAATGTTGCCAACATTTTTTCTCATACATTTTTTGGAAGTTTTGCCAACATTTTTTCATCAACATTTTCTAGAAGTGTTGCTAACATTTTTTCTCAATATTTTTCGGAAGTGCCGTCGGCATTTTTTCTCGTCAACATTTTTTCGGAAGTGTTGGCAATATTTTTTTCGTCAACATTTTTTGGAAGTGTTGATTTCGTCAACTATTTTTAGTCAATATTTTTACAAAATGTTGCAACCTTTTTTTGGAAATGTTGGACAACTTTTGTTTCGAGTTTCAACAGTTTTCACAAATGTTGGTTTAATCGACATGTTTTCGTCAACATTTTTCAAATTGTTGAAACATTTTTTAGAAATGTTAAAAAAATCAACACGGTCTTCTTCCCTGGCTCGGCCGGTGAGGGCCGCGCCCGGCGCTCCGGCCGGCGAGCCCCGCGGGGGTAGCCGCACAACGGCGCCGGGGCTAGAGAGACCCACGCGTGGGGCCTTGGCGGGGTCCGGCTTGCCGCCGTGGCACCGGCCGAAGGCGTGCGGTGACCGAGGAGGCGGGGCGGCCGGCGGCGGCCACGGCGGCGCGTGCGGTGGCAGCGGAAACCGGCGAGGGAGCGGAGGAGGCAGTATCACACCCTGAAATTTCCCAATTTCATGATGTGAATAGAAAGAATAATTAAACAACAAACATAGTATAGGAAAACGTCATTGTTTGTTCTTCCAAATTATAGAAATGGTTGTGAGTGTTGCATTCATGCTACTGCATCCTGGTGTTCCATCAGTGCAAAAAAGTTTTAAAATGCGATTAGATGCTAATAAATCCTTACTTTTTCTGGATTTAATTCTTTATTTCCTCGAGCTAATTTTATTTATTAGAAGACTCTAAAATCTTTTCATCAGCTCCAAATACTTTATTTGGATTGCTCATGTCCCAATCTATCTCTGGGAATTTTCCTATAATTTTTAGGATTTTCTGAGTATTTTTGTTGCCTTCTAAACATTTTCTAGACTTCTGGAATTTGTTTTTGCACTGAAAATAATTTCGGGAATAAAAAAGAGAAATATAATCCTTCCTCTTGGGCCGAGCCCGAAGGCCTGACCCACACCCACTCCGACCCAGCCACCGGATGACCGAAGCCCATCTGAGGACCATGTGTGGTTCGAGGACCGGTGGATGGTCGCTTCCTGGTGTCATGAGTGATTGACAACGTTGTGTGGACTGATTCTTGGCTAAGTATTGCAGGTGCAGGTTGCATCTTGACTGGTGTTGGTTCAGGTAAGAACAAGCGCGGAAGTTCATTGCCAATGAGGCCTCCAAGTGTGAATAAGACAAGTAGGCTTGGTTCGAGGGACCCGGTGGCTAGCGGGGTCAAGTGCGGGCCGCATGGTGGCAAGAACGACAAGATGAAGTCGAGGACGGTTTCTTGGTTGAGCCTCAAAACCAAGGTCGAGCCGAAACTTCGTGGGAGCCGAGTCATGAGTGGTGATTGGAGGAGGCTACATCAAGTTCGCGGGGTTTGCAGTGGTTCACCAGAAAACTATCGGGTTACTCGGCTGAGCCACAAAGCTGAGGCCGAAGACCGGGTGTGGCTGTCAGGCCTAAACGGGCCTGACCGGTTTGGGGTCGCAGGGTGCCGGAAGCTTTGAAGT
Organism: Cenchrus americanus; assembly: GCA_947561735.1. Taxonomy (NCBI): domain Eukaryota; kingdom Viridiplantae; phylum Streptophyta; class Magnoliopsida; order Poales; family Poaceae; genus Cenchrus; species Cenchrus americanus. The sequence goes on from OX387240.1 coordinate 145,303,820, forward strand.
GAAGGACATGCGTCGGGATCGCATAGCTTGCGTCGAGGCTACGCGAAGTGCGGTCACCGGGCATCCGTCTGATGGTACTACGAAGACAATTTCTCAAAGTGCCCTTGGTGGGTGTGTATCCTAGTTTAGGCTTTAGGGGTATTTTTGTCTTTCGGCTTGCCTCCATATAACCCCAGTGGTGAGAGGATGACAGCCATCTCTAGAACCCTAGCTCATTTTGTTTTCCTATTTTCCCTAGGACTTTCATAGGACTAGCTTAAGAGCTTCATGGTGAGGTCTTGTGAGAGGGAAGGATGATCGAGCGGAAGCTAGACCTTGTATGAACCCTTCATGGTGTGTATAGATGATACGGCATGGTTCCTCAAGGCTTGTTTGTGTTCCTCCCATTTTTCTTTTTTTGTTGATTTTTGGAGCCGTTTTCTTGGATTTTCCGTGGGAACTTTTGGGGGCATTTCTTTGAGGGATTCTTGTTGGATGTTACGTATGAGGACCTTGTGCCTCTTTGCTTGGTGATCTTGCTCCAACAAACCCTCCGAAACGGCTTCAATTTGGTGGTTTTCGGTGAAGTCCTTGGGAAGGTGTTTTTGAGGGTTGACTTTCGATTCCTCTTGATTGAGTGGGTTTTGAGGACCGAGCTTCTAGCCAAAAGTAGCCCACAAGGTACCCCATCTATCCCCAAAGTCTCACTTTAATCTGTGGAACAAATCGGGAGATCGATCGAGGTGAAGGCTAGGTTTTTCCACGGGTTGAGTTCCTCCCGACTGTCCACGCAAAACCGGCTTGACCGGTTTCCCAAATCGGTCTGACCGATTTAGCCTCAGTGGGCTGTCATGATGGTTTTTGAGCAGGAGAGTCTCAGTCGTGCTATGACTTTTCTTGTTCAAAGGTGGAGTGGTTCTTGAAGTGTTTTGGGCATGTTTGGTCTTGAAGGTCTTTTGGGGATTTCCTAGACAAAATCAGCTTAACCGGTTTGCCAAACCAGCCTGATCAGTTTCCCCTGCCTGTGAGAGGATAAGTCCCAGAAGGTCGGTCCGACTGGTTTCTGCCTGACCAGTTTTGGTTGCCAGCAGCAGTTTCGAGTTGTTTTCCGTTGCGTGTTTCGAGTAGCTGTTGGTTGGATCTTGCTCCTAGGTCCAGTAGCACTCTAGTGGCTACGTGGGCTTGGCAAGAGAAGCTTGCGGAGGTGTCCGAGTGGAATTGGGTTCATAGACCGTATTCTTGAGTAGAATTTTTATCGACTCCCTTTCACTCCCCCTCTCTGGTTCGCCATTCCGTTCCTTCACCATCCGGTCCCGGCAGCCAAGGGCGGCCATGGACAGGTCGCTGCCTCTCAGCATGCGTGCCCTGCACCAGGGCCAGCTCCCGCGCCCTATAAAAGGGCGAAGCACGAGGCCGCGCACGCGCTGACCCCGTCGTCGCCCTGCATCACATCACCCGACCTTGCGCCACGTCTCAGCCGTCCGGATTGCCGAGACCGAGCACCACCGCTGGCCGCTTGCCGTATCGCCGCGTCTAAGCTCTACTAGATGAAGCCGACACCATCAGGGGCTCCGCCTTGCCGAGCCGCACCTCCTCAACCTCTTCCCATCACCGGTGGACCAACGGAGCGCTGCCGCCCATGGAGACCAGAGCCGGCCGCCCGAGCTTCCGCTGTTAGCGGGTATCCAACCGCTCCCGACCGTCCCCAACGCCGGTGAGCATCTCTTCGTGTTCGTCTCGTCCTCCTCCCTCCGTTCTGCACCTCACCCGAGCCCCTTGATGCCTAGGTTGCTGGCGATTTGGCTGCTAGGAGCTCTTCTGTCCGCATGAACAAGAGGTTGAAGAAGTCCCCGTTTTGCAGTCTAACCCCTACTGATTCCTGTAAAGTTTCACATCTCTTTTGTGTCTTGCTAGTTTTTTAGTCTAACCCCTAAATCTTTTCAGATCTTCACAATCAGATCCAACCCGAGCCCTTTTATCGATCTAACCCTGAAGTTTATCCTTTTCGCGAGCACTGTTGGATGTGTCTTGCCAATCTTATCAATTAGTCTGCATATCTTTAGTTAATCGCAGATAGGTCCCTGCAGGCATGTCTTATCCGTACCTCTTATGTTTTAGCTCTGTTTCAATCCGTTCAAGTTGCTTTAGGTTCATAATAATGCAAAGTACACGTTCATAGTGAGTTTTCATCATGTGTGTTTTCTGAAAATTAATATAATATTAATTTTGTTTAATGCTTAGTCAACATGTCTTTTCCAAATAAAATCTATATAGTGTTGTACGACATTTATCTTTATCAATATTAATTTGAGTAATGTTTTTTCATATGCTTTTCTGAACAAAATCTAATTAGATCTTTATCTCGTTTTTTCTATACCAAATGTTAATTTGCTTTATATTTAATTAACCTTTCATAATTAAAAGTTAATTAGGCTTTTACACCGGCTTTTATAAATAAGTGTTAATTCCATTAATACCAATGTAATGATGTTTTCAATAATATTATGATCCACTCGAATCATAAAGTTAGGTTTAGATGATTCATATAGTTTACCTTTTCTAAGTTAAATGTTTAATTGGTGTAATTTGGATATGAACATTTATAAATAAAATTTGACTAGTTTACTTGGGTTTTGCAAATAAAATGTAATCTGCACTAAAGTCAACATAGGGTATTTTGTTTCTAAAGTATCCTTTACATATGATTTGTTAATTACAACGAACCTAAGCTTATAGTCTTTTACGTTCATAAATGCAACTTGATTGATAGTCGTTCTCTATCAGCTCTATCTCAGTATCTCTTTTGATCAAGTCTATCTGAAGCTCTAAATCTTTCTAGTATTAGCTCAAGCACAAACCATGTGCATCCAATCAAACCTTTCCCTTCTAAGCACGGTTTGTGTGCTTTAGTGATCCATAGAATCGAGCATATCCTTTAGTGTGTTCTTTTAACGTTTTTCTTTGATTAGTGTATTGTTCTTAGTCTGCTTGTTTGTTTGCTTTGTATGATTGTGCTGATGATTGATGAGCATAGAGTGAATGTGGTTCGAGAAGCTTTGAAGAGCTTGAAGTTGAAGACATTCTGAGCTACTACTCTGTGGTTGAAGGCAAGTGTGTCCTTGTGCTTTTGTCCTAAGAACTATATTTAATCACTTTGCATATGCTTTGCATTTAATATTAATGGGCCCTATTAAGGTTTATCCTAGACTTTATTATCATTCCCTGTCAACGTGGGTTTTATCTTTTTGTTGGGTAGCTATGCTTAGATGCTCTACTTGAGTTATGGTGGTTTAATGAACTTAATGTGGAACATGCTTTACTTTTATGCTATACCTTTGATTAACACAAGATCATATATTTAATCGGAACATGGAGCGACCGCCCAGGAAAACCGTACTACCACAAGTCATATGGCTCTGTCTTGGCCAAGTAATTAGGGAAGTCTTGTGTGGGGATTAGTCGTGGTAGCTTGGGTACGGAGAAATGCTTTTATGGCTCTTTTACTTCGGATAGGTTTTGGTACGGAAGTTCTCATCTATGGCTACCTAGTCCTTGGGTCTGTGGTACGAAAGATAGCCTCTAAGGCGTGCTACTATGAACTTATACACATGAGAGGACTCTTTGCAAAGGCCTCGTAGCGTCCCTATGCAATCACACCTCGGTAGTGTGGTATGGTGCCTAGCTAACATTTAAAGTTCCTAGAACTTTTACGCGACTTGTGGGTAAAGATGTACTACTCTACAGAGTATAAAACTAATCGATTAGTCGTGCTCATGGTCAAGAGCGGCACATTATTCAAGTGTGTGTTTGGTCTATTTCCTTTCCTTTTTTGATCAGCAAACAATTGGCAAACTAGGGTGGTATTCTCATCAGTCCAATCAATATAATCTCCTTCCTATACATGATTTATGACAGTCCAATTTATATCTACAAATTTAAAAAACAAAGAACAAGGCAAAGACATCGAATTATACCTCATCATCTCTGACCCTTTTGCTTGATGCGGCACGTCTCCTTCTCTGAGCACCGGAGGTAGCTGATGCTTGAGACGCCAAAAACGCATCGCCGATGGAGGGATCCGTTTCAAAACGCCCGATCATGCCGCTCCCCAGACCATCTCCTTCGTTGCCCCGGACCGGCAGGGCCGCCGGAGAGGCCGGCCGCGCCACTGCCATGGCCGGCCGCGCCACTGGAATGGGCAGGCGCGGGCCCGCCTAGGCCGGCCGGGCCCCCCGCCGCGGCCGCCGGCCTGCTTGCCGGCCGGGCGGCCGGCCACGCCCCGGCCGGACCCCGCGCTTGGCCGCTCGCGCCGGTTGCGCCCCGGCTAGGCCGCCGGTCGGGCGGTGGCACCCCCGGCCGGGCCGCCGGCCGGGGCCGGCCGCGCCCCTCCCCGAGCCGCCGGCCGTGCCTAGCACCGGGCGGACGCGCCCCTAGGGCGAGCCGTCGGCGGCACTCGTGCCAAGGCCGGCGGCTTCTTCTTCGCCAAAGTCGTTGGCCGCGTCAAATCCTTCGAAAACGGAGCAAATGAATCCTCCCGGACCGCGCCATGAGCTCCGTTTTGCTCCTTGTCTCCGGTGGCCGCCGCTCCATTGCCATATATGGCGTCTAGGGTTGGAGGAGGAGGACAGAAAGGCCAACTCGATGCCGGAATTGAGAGGAGGAGGCGGAGGGGGGCGGGGCGGACGGCTCATCCGCGGCGACTCGGCGGTCCGGCCGGCCGCCCGGCGGGAGGAAGGGCGCCGGCGGCATCCCGGTCACGATGGAGCCGGCGGCGCATAATAGGAACTGTTGCGGGGAGGCGATGGGTCGTGGTGGGGAGGAAAAAAGAACAAGCGGTATGTTGTGCAATGGGTGGCAAAGGTGGGTAATTACCCCCCAACTCCACGAGTTGTTATGGAAAGCGTGTTTGCGAGTACCCCTTGAGGCACTCCGTGGATTTGGTGGAGTTGGGAGCTAGATCCATGGATTTGGTAGATCCGGAGTTTTTGGAGGTGGGGTGTTTGACGGGAAAAAAATGGAGTGGAGAGCTGTTTTTTGGATCCGAAGGCTGCGTGGAGCTCTCCCAAACACGCCCTTAAAACTTGTCATAAACGTCTTCTAATACCAATACAGAGGGAGTACCAGGAGTATGTATGTAAAAACTTTGCAGAGGCAGGAAACAATTTATTTTTTCCAAGAAAATGAGTATGTAATTATTTAACCGCTGATAAACCTACGGCCCATCAGTGAGTTGTACGGCCCAGAAAGCCGGAGGCCCGAGCTTGGAACGGAAGCAAAGCCGCCGAACGCCAAAACTCTCTCTCGTCACGGCATCACCTGCTGCTTTAATTACCATCCTGTCCTTGCATTTCGCCCAAATCGGCAACTCCACCACCAACCAGATCGCCCCCACTCCGCCGCCTTCTCTCCCTGTCGTCTCTGCTCTGCCCGAAACCGAAGCAAACCACCCATGATGATGCCGTGGGTGATCCTGGGCCGCATCCCCCGCGTTGCCGCCGCGCAGCCGGTGGGGGCTGCGGCGGTCGTGGAGGCCGTCGCGCAGGCGGCGGAGGGCGCCGAGGCGATCGAGGCCGACGCGCAGGCAGCGGTGGAGGCCGCGGCGGGGGATGAGGAAGTGGAGCTCGCCTACGCGCAGGCGGAGGGCGCCGAGGCGGTCGAGGCCGACGCGCAGGCAGCGGTGGAGGTCGCGGCGGTGGATGAGGCAGCGCAGCTGCTCGCCGCCGACTTCTCCTTCCCGCTCGTGCCGACGCCGCGGGTCACCGTCATGAACGCCGCTCCAACCGCCCAGCCCGACCGCAACAACCCCGACAAGTACCCCTACATCCTCGGCGTCCACTCCGCCTGCCTCCTCCTCAACTTCGGCGTCAAGCCCTTCTCCGGCGTGTACTTCGGCGACCTCCCCTACCAGAGCAACCTCGTCGTGGTGCGCGACTTCGACATCGTCGTCGCTGGCGTCGAGCAGGGCCACCCGCCCACGGCCACGGCCAGGGCCGAGCGCATCGTCCCTCGCGACGGGGAACTTCCCGTCATCTCCAACATCGAGAGCATCGGGCTCCTCTCCACCCCCGACGACATCCACGCCTACGTCATCGTCGAGCTCATGATTTTCCAGGGCAGCGGCATTGCCAAGCTCGTCTACATCTATGAGGACGACGACAAGTGGCACGAGGAGGACGCCGAGAACCCCTTGCCGGACCCCAACCGGCAGTGGGTTCCCTCCGGCGTGATCTCCCATAAGGGCATGCTCTGGTGGTTCGACCTTTCATGGGGGCTCATCAGCTACGACCACTATGCTTCACTGGGGAACCCGCTTCTGCGCTTCCACGAGCTCCTCGAGGACCGGCCCGGCCGGGCTCTCGACGTGGCCCAGCCGGACATCCACAACCGCCGATGCATCACGGAGAGCCAAGGCGAGCTGCTGTTCGTGGAGATCGTCCATGACCCTGACGGCGATGCAGAAAAAGCGAAGGTGTACATGTGGACGCGGACCTTTGGCGGCAACAACGTGGCCATCGGGTGGGATGTAGAGCACCAGGTGACCTTCGAGGAGATCTGGAACGACGACACCTACATCGAGACCGGGCTGCCGCGGAAGCTTCCCGTGATCGCCGCCGTGTCCCCGGTCAAGTGCGACATCGTCTACTTCGTCCTGGAGGAGGAGGAGCGCCTCTTCGGCGTCGACTTGCTCACGTGCACCGTCTTTGAGTACCTCGACGAGGACTACGACCTGGTGACGCCGTGGCCGGTGCCTCCCTCCTGCCGCTACGTCCTCCCTTGGTCCCTGCCGCCACAGGTTGCCCAAGGTAATACATGCATATAACTGCTGACATCTTGATTGCGCTAGCGTGCTAGTTTCATTCGTCTTGCTCCGTGTCCTGCAAATGGTTTCATCAGTTTCTGATGACTTGATATCTAGCTCTATATGGTGCACCGATCGACAGATTAGCATGCACGTCCTCTCATCTGTCTGCAAATATTGCGTTGGCAGCAAAATACACAGTAACAGTCAAGTGTCCTTGTCATAGCAGAGTAACAGAACAGTGTCCAAATCGCATTAGTACATTGTCATTTCTATGTCTATCCTAGTCATATACACTCATAGCAGAGTAACAGAACAATGTGCAATTGCATATAACTACATTTCTTTGTAATTTATTTGTTACTAATATTTTGGTGTGCCCTATGTTTCTGTGTTAAGTTTTTGTGCTCAGTCCGTTCTGATAATTAGTAGGGTGTCACATCTCACTAGCATTGCTGTTTTTGAGCTTTTGACATCATGTAGGTATCATTATTTCTCTGAATTCTGGGACAAACCTCTCACAGATTTTGCTTTGCCTATTTTATGTATCACTAGCAGTGTCAATTGATGGCAGAAACTTGATTGTGCATGTCGATAGTTTCCATGGAATTAAGGGAGAATTAGTGCCTATTTCTTGTGTCATATATTATTGCACAGCCACACAGTAGTAATAACTACTACTAAGAGCTAACCGTTCTTGTGTCAAATAGCAGAGTAATTGGACGACCTCCGACTGCATGTAAATTTATTCCTACTTATTACATTGTTTATAATTCGGTATTCTCGGTTCTTACGTTCACTGTTCAGTCACCGTTGTCTGACTAGCATTGGTTCTCTGAAGCTCTTGACAATGCCGATCCCGCCGACTTGGAGCAGCTGGAGGTGGAAATCGTAGACGCGGTGGAAATCGACCACGAAGACCTGCAGGAAGCAGAAAACCAAGAAGAGGAGGAGATGGCGATGGAAATCGATGCCGAGCTGCAGGTAGAATTAAGCCACATCGAGCAGGAGCTGATAGCGGAAGCCAGAGCCATACTCGCACAGAGGGCGGCAGCCAATGCCGAAGGGATGCAGGAAGCAGAAATCGACGACGACGAAGAGGAAGAGCTGCAGGAAGCAGAAACCGACGACGAGGAGCAGCCGCAAGCGGAAATCCACGACGACGATGTAAGCAGCGGAGAGGCGATCCTGGCCGTGAAGATGGATCCTGAGACTGCAACCAGGCTAAAAGCCGAGGTGAAGGAGTACTTCAGCGACAAGAACGAGGGCCACGGCCACCGGGGGCCGAGCCAGGACCCAGAAGACGATGCAGGAGAGGGCGCCATTTGACTTCCAGTGTCAGCTCACCGAGGAGAAACTTCGTCAGGACGACTGGGAAAGAAAGGAGATACACTGCTATAGCTCTCTGTTTTGCTTGTTCTAGATATTAGACATGCTTTCTACGAGATGTGTACGGCTCAACGTGCGTGGGATGGACTAGTTGTTGCAACATTTTTAGCTGCCATAATCTGTTGATTTCTTTTCCCGTTCTCTGGATTTTCGTCCGGGCACTCTGTTTTCAGTTGTCACTGGATTTTTGTCCTGCCACTCAGTTGCAATGAGCTAGATTGCACTCCTTGCAACTCTTTCCCCGTCCGTTCTTGGAGGATGATGTTAGGTTCCAATCAGATGTCCTGTTTGATTTGGGACATTTTCCCAAAAAAAAAGTTAATACTTGCTTATTTGTAGTGGTTTTGGCGATATGGGTACATGACAAATGCAGGAAACTTGACCCAAAATCCAGTGATTTTACTAGCACATGTTGATAGTGATATTCTTGACGGCAGTGCTTGTTTCAGTGAAAGAGATGGATGTGGATTAGTGGATATGCTCATGAACCGTGCCATAGTAAGATCAGTCTGTCCGGTCACCGTATAACCCCATGGAAGCCCGTGTCAGAGATGCATCACTTTGTCGAACGGACTAACATTTGACAGATGGTTACTAATTTTGCCCATCTTTTGTGAAGTTGTTTTCATACTAATGACAGTCGACAGAAAGTTATTTGTTCTTTATAAATTTTTATTTAAATAGTGAAGGTTTTTTCTAGCTAATCGATGAAACAATCTCTCAGAGTTATCTGCCAACTAGAGTACAAGAATCTTAGCTGCTTAAAGAGGTTTGTTGAACGATGACGTTGTGGCTGGGTAATTCATGAAGAGGTGTCACGTACCTTTATTAAATAATATTACCAAGTACGTTCGATGATGACGCTTTGGCCGAGTGGTTAAGGCGTGTGCCTGCTAAGTACATGGGGTTTCCCCGCGAGAGTTCGAATCTCTCAGGCGTCGTTTTTTATTTGTTGCAATTTTACCTTTTTTTTTCTGTCTCTCTTTCTCTCTTTGCTTCTTTATATAAATTTTTCTTTGCATTTTTACCTCTCCCCCCCTCTCTCTGCTTCTTTATATAATTTTTTTTACATTTTTACGTATTTTTCTGTCCTTACTCTCTATTTGCTTCTTTATATAAGAGAGCCCGTTTTGATTTGAAAGCTAAACTGGGTTTACCTGTTTTGCATTGTTACTCCCTCCGTCAAAAAAAGAATGACGTTTTAGGATTCAAAATTTGTCCCAAAAAGAATGACGTTTTACTTTATTTGGCATGTGTGCATGTGCATGTAGGCATGCAACAATCAATTAGCACCTAATATGACAAATAAATAGGGGTAATCGAGATCATTTGACCTCCTTAATAATCTGTCCTAAGATTCCTAGAACGACATTCTTTTTGGGACGGAAGGAGTATATATGATGATACAAACTAAGGATTGGTACACTACTACTGGTGGCATCAATCTCTTATCCCTGTTCTGTTGTTACAGGCATGAAAAAAATGTTCAATTGGAAACATAATATTACAAGTTCAAAACTCAAGGACTATCATTTCTATTTTCCATCTTCAATGAAATTGCAACAATGATAGTGGATGCTTTAGTCTTCATATTTGGGTACATCATAGATCGAGTTCTAGGCTAGAGTCACCTGACAGATCATGAGTAAGATTACGCCCAACGTAAGTAATTAGAGGTTGAACCTATCTTATCTCATGATCCCTCATCCACAAGAATCCTCTCTACCCTCACCTACCTAATTCTTGTTGTCGTTGTATGAACCTGACTTGTAGATAGTACACACACATTCCCTGTAGAGTAAGTTTCCACTATTGACTCTTGGTTTTTCGACATGAAAAATAAGCAACAAAAAAGACAAGGTATTCACCATTTAGTTAGAAAAAAAGGCCATGGTGCCTTGGTGGGCCCAAGTCGGGAGGCTTTATAAAGTCAACTAACATATTGACATCATAAAAAGAGGAATTCATGAGTTTGTCCATGTAAAGAATGACAGCCCTCGCTTATGAAGGGCTACTATTGGGGGAATCATCTTGGGAACAGACTTCTGATGATTATGGACCTCAAATGACACAGCCCTATGCTTGTAGAATAGCATGTGGCTGGGTCATATTCGCAAATGAACTATGTTGCAGGTAAACAAAGACCCCCCTTTATATGGTCCTAGCCCAAGGGGCATGTTCAGGAATATCCATAAGCCTCGCACATATGGGGAGGTTATGGACAAATCCACTCTTGTTCATACCCAAATCCAAATAATTATTATCCATTTCTTGCCCTCCCCATTCCCACTCATACCCAATGGATAACTAGTTTTGTACTAGATTCTACACATACCCAATCGATTATTTGCACCCTCCCCACACCTTACCCTCCTCATTTCTTCAATGGATAATTATTTTCTACCCATACCCTCCCCATTTGAGGTGGGTGTGGATTTGAATATGGACAATGGATAAAAACAACAGACATAAATATCCATCATGGTACGAGAACGATGAAGGATGCCTCGAGAAGAGGTGCTTTATTGGTTTGGCAAGCTTGCTGAACAAAGAGAGGTCGTATTTTAAGGTTGAGTTCGTATCTGATTGGTGAGATCCGAAAGTTTTCTCTCTGAAGGAATATCCTATAGAAAGATGAAAGGGGAGTAGTTTAGGCAAAGTATGTATTGATGGTATAATTTTTTATTGTACTCTATAATATTTCCTAAATCTAATCATTATGTAACTGAAAAAAGTAGTTGTGCTTTGGTGTGGTGGTGGGTGGGGCTTAATATTTGACAATCGGATAGAAAACATTTATGCAACAAAAGCAAAATGAAAGGAGAAACATGAATATATAACAACTAGCACCAATTAGTAAAACTAACTAATACTAAACTACCATCTGCTACTAGGCGGCGACTCTGCACCCCTAACGTACGCCGCCCGAGAGGACAGGAACATCTCACAAGCAGCGACAAACTCCTTCTGTGGGAGCTTGTCCTTGTACAACTTGTCATACATATCAAGAGCTTCTTTGGTGACAGGCTCACCATCTTTCAGGGTACCAAAGCATTTCATCATAAGCACCTCACCTCTCCTGAAGGCTGGAATGTTTGCCACCACGTGAGTTGCAAGGCGTCGGCTTCTTGTAGGAAGTACTACGAGCATGTTTGGATCACGGGGGCTAAAATTAGCGACTAATTTTAGCCTCTAACGAGAGCTAATCTTCCAAACGGGTGGGACTAAAGTGAGACTAATTTTAGCCTTGAGGCTAAAATTTGCTAGCTGGGGTGGGAGGAGCTAAAAGGGGCTAAAAGGGGCTAAAGGGGCTAAAAGGAGAGGAGAGAGAAGTTAGGGGAGAGAAATGCGAAGTAATTAATGCTCTTTTAATGCGGTTTAGCCTCTGCTTCCAAAACGGGGGGTGACTAAAGTTTTTTAGCCCGACTAATTTTAGTCATAGGGCTAAAGGTGATCCAAACATGCTCTACGTTTTCGTGAACGGCGGGCGGCGGCAGCTGGAGTAGACAACGTGGACGGGCGCTTTGGGGTGAGCGGCGCCAACGGGGAAGGGATAGATGGCTGTTTAGATGTACTTTTTTGGGGTACCATATTCAAATATGTTTCTTGACAAACTCCTATTTATTGAAAACAAGATTTGTAGTAAAATTTCTTTGAACAACTTCCTTAGCTTTATGGAATCTATTCTCTAGATAATTGTTCTTTGAGAACACATCCTAGTTTTTAGCGGACCAAAGAGATGAACACGAGTTGTACAGAGGGTGGTTGCGTGCAAGACTCAGCCAAGGATTTCACAAAACTGAAGGCCGCCTAAAATTACTTATGTCTCTTACCAAAGGTCTTCTAGCCTACTTACTAGAGAGGGTTGAGGTATGGTCGCAACCAGGAGACCGATGTTCGATTCCTCGTTGGAGCGAATTTACGAGACTAGTTTACCAAATCCCCTCACCGGTGAAGTCAGGGTCCGAAGATTTTCTAAGTCGAGATTCAATTCCATTCTTTTATTGAAAACCATGAGACGATCTTAGCCCCACCGACTTAGTTTTCTCTTGCAATCTTACTATCTTCATATTGTCATATTGTAGAACAAAATTCTACGTAACGCGTTGAAGATCTACGAGACCTGTGTAGCATAAACATCTAGCGATGTCACTACTAGCAAGGAAAATGGTTCAGACAAGTACCTCCTTTCTAAATTATAGGTCATTGATTTTTTTAAAAAATTCATATATACTACTATACTTTGGCCACTAATTCTTCTTATATTATTTTATTTGTGGTTATAAACGTATAATCATTAGAATCTACATTTGAATACAAATTCAACCATGTCAAATTTACATTACAAAACAAAAAATATGATGAGTAAATTAGTAGTCAAAGATTGTAAAGTTTGAATCTTGTTATACGCGCGCCTTATAAACGAGAAGGGAGGGAGTATTATGCATCTAAACATATTATATATATACACACACAAATAATGAAAAAATTAAAACGACCTAAAATTTCAAATGGAGGGAGTGCAATCAACCTGCACCTTGCCCAGCATAAAAAGGAGGCCCACATAAAACAAAACTGACATCTGTTCCTTCAGTTGGGCTGGGCAAAACTGGCGGTGTGCTGGAAGGAATGAAACCTCCTCCGAAAAGCCAACTCAGCTCACGTGTTAAAACAATTACCAAACTGGCCATCGCATTCTCCCCCAAAACCAAAGTACACTCCAAATCCTGGCAAATCGCCAAGCCCAGTCCTCACTCACTCTCCACTGCGCTCGCTCGCTGCTGGCTGCTGCTGCCCGAGCCCCGCAAGCGGCGGAAGCACACCGATCGAGGACCGATGGCTGCGCCGTGGGTGATCCTTCGCCGCTTCCTCGGCGTCGTCCCCAAGCACGCGGAGGCGGAGAACCCCGACGCCATCTCCACCGCGCTCCGGGCGCCGCCGCGGGTCACCATCCTGAGCGTGGGCTCGAGCGCCCGTCCCGAGTCCACCCGCCACGACAAGGTGCCCTACCTCATCGCTGCTGGCCCCACCGGCCTCCTGATCTGCTTCACCGTCGGCGAGGCCCCCAGCGAGACCGCCGATCTCGCCGTGGCGCGGGAGTTCCTCCCGCCGCTCGGCGGGGATCCGTCTCGCCGTCCGACCACGGGATCGGTCGAGCACATCCCCCGCCGCCCCCGGTCCATGCCCGCCACCTGCAACCTCAGGAGCGTCGGGCTCATTCCCGGGCTGCTCGCCGGCGACTACGTGATCGCTGAGCTCCAGGTCGGCATGCGCGGCGCCAAGCTCCTCCGATTCTTCTCCCGCGAGCGCTTCTGGCTCGAGACGGACCTGCTCAGCCCCTTGTCCTCCATTGACAGGGAGTGGACGCCCTCCGGCGTGGTCGCCCACGAGGGGAGGCTCTGGTTCCTGGACCTCTCGTGGGGGCTCATCAGCTGCGACCCCATCACCATCCTGCCCGCCCTGCGCTTCCACAACCTCCCGCCGGGCCGGTACATTCATGAGTCCAAGCCCTTCCTCCACACCATCCGCTGCATCAGCGTGAGCAACCAGATGCTGCGGTACGTGGACATCGACCGTGACCTCTACCTGGACGGCCGGCCCGCCGAGAGGAAAGTGGTCGTGTGGACGGCGATCGTCCCTGACCCCGTCCGCGGTGCCGGCGACCGCGATTGCAGCATCCGGTGGCTCAAGACGTACGAGATGAGCTTCAAGGAGATCTGGAACGACGCCAGCTACAAGGACACGCAGCTGCCCAAGATGATCCCTGAAATCGTGCTCGTGAACCCCAGGAGCCCCAACGTGGTATACTTCTTCCTACGGAGGAGCCTCTTCGGCGTCGACGTGCCTGCGCATCGCGTCGTGGGGTTCGTCAAGGATGCCCACAAGCTCGTGGGGCCGAGTTGCAGGCGTTGCGTCCTCCCTTGGGACCTACCAACCTCAATTGCCAACGGTAATATATAAGTATATACAATTTACAATCTTAGTAATTCTATTATATTTTTCAATTCCATTTGATTGTGTTTTCTGCATTAATTAATATCCGGTGCCATGTTGCCGGGACAATTTATCCCATGCATATTGATCCACTGATGATGTAATGGCGTGGTTTGCTTTGGGGATATACATATACTGGTTCACTAGTACTACATGTTCTGGTTCAAGAATTTCTCCATGTTTTTTACAAAATGGAATAGATTCGGACCTCTGCAACTGCACACAACGAATTTGAACATAATTCTTAACTTTCAAGCTGATCGTGAATAAGAAAAGAAAATAAGCATGCAGCGAGCTGAAGCAAAAGGAGAGCCTACTTTGTGTTGAGTAGATGATCAAGATATATGATCGTAAACATGAAACCTTTGCTACTCAGGATAAACAGTTTTTGTTTCCTCTCTACATTGTCTGAAAATTGTATTACCAACACCTCTGATTTATATGGTGCAAAATAAAAAATCTTTTTCAGTGACACCTTTATGCACATGCACATATAATTTTGCATTTGTTTTCTACCTTGCTACTCAGGATAAATAGTTTAAGTTTCTGTTCTACGCTGTCAAAAAATTGAATTATATATTTGACAGAACTATGATTTACGTATATTGTGCCCAACTGAAATTCTTTTTTTCCAGTGACACTTTGTTATATGCACATGCAGATATAATTTTGCATTTGTTTTCTACCTTGCTCAAAAAGTCACTCAGATGATCGATATATGTGATGCATGTGCGCCCAGGTATTTGCCGATGTGCATCTTAATTATGTGTGGGGTTACTTTTGCATCAGATGTATGCTGATGTGCATATTCATATATGGAATTGTTATGAAGGATGGCGTAAAACGACAAGAGGTAAATGAGATCAAACTGCAAGGAGACACGAGATTTGAAGTGGAAAATCCCCTCAATACGAGAGGGAAAAACCACGGGCGCTAGCCAGCAAGCAACTTCACTATGATCGGAGTCCGGTTACAAACGCCAACAGCGGCGGCTTACAAGAAGTAGAATGAATCAATCTCCATTGGAAAACCCTAACGGGGTTATATGACCCATACCGTACCGCCTAATGGGCCAACTTCAGACTCCGCTCCGTTCCGACCTTAACCTCCTGGCGGGTCTCTGCTACACTTCGTCAGAAGTTGGCCATTATCTTGTGCACAATGAATTTGGATCATCAATTAACAGGAATCAGATTTATATGTTGCATTTATATATATCTGGTTGCTGGACTAGCTAGCTATCCACCTCCTAGATCTTACCATCATTTGAGGATTGATGGTTTCACGTCAACATAGCGGACTGTCCATGGGGTGACCTACTATGCATAAATTGATTATGTATGTTGATAATTATTGAGAAGGATTATAGAAAAACTTATTGACTGACACCCTTTAAAGATGATCAACTAGCTAGTTCTAAACTAAGTTCACATTGTCTAATCAAGATAGATGATATATACATGAACAGAGCCTTTATTTGCTACTCAGACCAAGGTATAGAGTTTTTGTTTCTGTTCTACCCCCTTGTCCCACAATATCTGTCGCTTGGGAAATGTGAATGAGAGGAGGGCACAGATTTCTAGCAACTCTTTTATCGGGACAGAGTAGTACATCGTAAGAAGATTTAATTTTTTTAGATAAAGGAAACTTGTTCCGGCCTCAACAGTTCCGGGAGCTGTCTACGGCCACCATACAATGAGAAGCGGCGTCTAGACTGCCAAAGCAGTAACTCTTACATCGGTCACGACAGCACGCAGGCTTAACCAAACCACACCATTCACCCATACAAGATAAGAACGCAACACACAGAGAGACACAACTAACTTTCAATACGCTTAAAAGCGTTCCACCCAAACTTATGAAAGATCTCCAAAGCCACGATCTCCAGATCACGACAACCAACCTTCAAAATACTGCGTCCATCCTCATTAGAAAGGACAGCCCAACTCCTGATCCAGAACGTCCCCCTAAATATCACCTGCAAAACAGATTTAATTATGAGCCAGAATTCTTATTTATATTAGTGCACAGCTGAAATTCTTTTTAGTGACACTGTATATGCACAGGCCTACATAATTTTCATTTTATTTTCTATCTTGCTAAAAGTGACCCTGATGATATAAATGATGTGTCCAGTGGCCCCAGATATTTGCAATTTAACTGATGTGTTCTTAATATGTGTGGGCTTACTTGCATGAGACGATGTGCCTATGTGCAAGTTCATATATAGAATCCAATTTATATGTCGCCTTTTATATCTGTAATGCTGGACTAGATATATATACACATCCAAGTTCATACCATCTTTTCTGGATTGATGGTTTCATGGGATCATAGTGTTATTCCTGTCTATGGGTCAGTATGACAGTATCTATGAACAAATTGATTTTGTATGCTGATAGTTATTGCGAAAGGTATAAAACATCAATGACTGATAGCATTTTTGCTTTGAATACATACGAATGAAGCTAAGGGAACCACCAGACGTTCGGATTGTTCCAATATTCTACTGGCAATCTGACATCAAACAGATGGTACACAGTTGCAGTTAATTCCTATCATATATTCACACTGCAGAGGATAATAGTCAATTTCGTTTATTCTTTGTGATTTGAATATACTATATTGCTTCTGAATCATAACAGTAACACATTCTATTACCATTAACTGATGACTAGCATTGCTTCTCTTAAGGTCTTGTGGAGGTTATAGTTCCTTTTCAAGAGTAATGCGGGTCATCATCAACGACTCCAGGGACGAGTGACTGAACTGAAGCAAGGTCTACAGCTAACCTTTTCTTAAGCTGGTTATTTCTGTTTCTTGAACACCATCTGCAATTTTCCTTTTATTTCTCCAGCATCTTGTATAACTAGTAAGCCCCTCCTTTCTGATTTAGAAACTTCTCTTGTTTGTGCAGGACGGCACGTCATGAACATGACCAAACTTAATTATGTCCTGCTGCTGCTGAAAAAAAAATTATGTCCTGCTGAAATGCCTTGCGGAACGGGTGGTACCAGAGAATGAGATTCAAAACATATTTCATTATTGGTGTCAGACAAATATATTGCTCCATGTTTAGCGAAATTTATACATGCTTCTCGTTGTGACATATGTAGCATCGTGATGGCTACTTGATACCCTTGGAACAATTTATTTCCCTGACCTGCTGAACTCTTTTGCCCTAATGCGTTCGAACTTTATTCTCTTCTGTCTGATTGTTTGCTACTACTGCTAGTACAACCCAGATCTATGTCTGCCATGGTTTTCATTTGATGGAAAGAATTTACACTAAGCCGATTCATGCTACAAAATAATTAAGTTGGAGATGATTCATGGAATCAATCATTATACATATGTGGTAGATAATTCGTGCTATTAAAGTAGATGTCGTGATGTGTTTTCGAGGCAGCATGTTTAATTTACTTAGCAAACTTATTAGTTGCTTTGTTTGGTGGTCACATGGGTATGTGACTGACAGATAAGAAATTATTCAAATTCTAAAAAAAACACTTGGTTTCGCTATTTGTGCACATAGCTTAAAAGTTACAGTTCAGAATGCACTTATTGGCCCTATATGAAAAAGGGTGTACTCTAGTGACCACGCACATGGCCACTTCTAAGAAAGGGCCTTTTCAACAATGTTTTTAGAAAAAAACATTTTTATACATTTTTCTGAACTATATATATTTTTAAAAAATTTTGGGGATGTGTTAGTTCTGGTCCAAGATTAACCCGGTTTTTTGTTTTATTTTTTTGCTTTGCACCATATCTGCAACGTATACATTGTTGGTTCTCAGTCTAAGGATTATTGTTTACTATTGGTTTTGCCTATGAGCTCATTCTATCAGTAAGCAGTTTCTTGGCTTAACGTTCATCGTTATGGTTCTCCTAAATAGATTATCCATATGAATTGTAGGGGTATAATAAATATATAGTTTTATGATTTTTACTTGGCAGTAAGTGTTCTTTTAGTTGAATTGCATCGTGAGGGATTGCAATGGCTGCAAATTGTGACTTCCCTTTGGCATGTTTTGGCATCTTTGAGTTCTCCATTATTTGTTATGTTTGTATGCAGAAAAAAAAACAAGCAATATAAATGAACTGCACAATACTATGTTGTTTGTTTGGTTAGGTAGTTAGTTCAAGTGTACTAGACCATGTTGAATAGTACTACAAGTAAAATATATAATCCATTATTCCCTCTTGCTTAGTTAAAAATTTCGATAGATTTTTGTAGAGCACTAATAAAATTTGTTGGATTATTCTTTTAGTACAGAGTACAACGCAGACGCTCTCACATGCACACACACTCACCCCTATAAACACACATACGTAAATCCTACCCCCTATGAGCACCTCAGAAGAATTGGGCCAGGAGATCTGGAGATTCACTAAGTCACCATTGACACCTTGTCATTGACGGGAACATCACTTACCACTTAAAGCATATAATGCCAGAAAATCCCGAAATAAATCCAGAAAAATGGGAGCACCCGTGCCAAGTGGTAGACTTGAACCCGGGTGGTGGGTAGGTTTCACCACAAAGGACCTAACCAACCCATTGCTATAGAAAAAGATGTGTATTTTTCACTTATGATTTATATTTTTCTCAGTTGTTTCATCACAAAATTTTGTCCTATGTTTGCATTTTCATAAATTTTCTCATTTGTTTAGTATATATGCTATATGGTTCTATGATTCATGAGGGTGAAGTGAGGATGGCAAAGCGATTGGATGGTTATGATGTACACTTTGATGCAGAGTCATTGTCTCCCACCATTCTTGCTGGAGATGATATCGTACCACGCCACAAAAGAGTCATTTAGTATCCTATATACTCCCTCCACCCTACAAATTGTCCACTTTGGTTTTTTTCTTAGTCAAACTGTTTAAAGCTTGACCAAATTTATAATGAAAACTATCAATATTTATCACACTAAATATGTATGCTTGAAAATATATTTCAATATGAATCTAATAAAACTTATTAGCCATCAAAAGCATTGATATATTTTTACATAAAGTTGGTCGAACATAAGATGGTTTGACTTAAGACAAGACCAAAGACACAGCCTTTGCGAGACGGAGGGAGTATTTGTGTAAGTCTCATCTAACCATTAATAAGGAATCCATGCAATATTAGCAGATGTTTTTACATCTACTATATATATATACTTTGCCAGGTTCATTTTTTACTCTGGATTGATGAAACCATGAAGAAAAACATTAGGATGGCTTTTCATGATGTGTACTCTGGTAAGTGGTTCTATAACTGATATGCACACAATGTTAGTTTTTCTTTACATGTTGGACATGAAAAATTTGTTGATGGGGTAACCTTGTACAAGCACTTCCTTTGTACAAAAGAAGGTTCTTGTGATGCAAAGTGGATGTGAGATATCAAGTGGAGTGTAATACAAATATCACTATTTGTGGATGTGAGATGTCAAGTGGACCAAGAACCATAAGTACATTGTTACTAGATTTGAAGAAGACCATACACATGCAACATGACCCCTAGGAAGCATCAACTCATAATATCCAACAAATTGGTTATATTAAGTGCTACTGGCACAACATTGACATTCCATAAAGCAAGGTTGGCACATCACAACCATATAGGTATCTTCGTGTTGGTCAAGGAGGGCGGGGGGGAGGTTTGAGAATGTTGGATTCTTAAAAAGGGATGATGTGCAGAATTACCACAGTGCTCCATGGGTATTAATAAAGTCATCAAATGCTGAAATGTTTGTTGTAGAGTAGAAATAGCCTTGCAAACTGAGGATTTTACTTTGACTATTGCAGATGAGGAAGGCACAGATTGGTACATGTGTTTTGGGCTGATGCAACATGTAGGAAAAACTATGCTCACTTTTGTGATCTTATCTCTTTTGACTCTATATACAACACTAATGAATATATCATGATTTGATTTTTTTACCATTCATCGGTGTGAGTCACCACAGGAGTAGTGTATTATCTGGTACTACCATGTTGTCAAATGAGAACGCTAAGTCGAATGTCTTGCTGTTTCATACATTTTTGAAGGATTGGGTGGTACACGGTGTTGCACATAAGCTGATTATTAGTGATGAGGTTGCAAGCATGAAGGTTGCAATAGAACATTTTCTTATCACAACTGCCACAGGTGGTGCATGTGACATACTCCCTCCATTTCAAAATACTTGTCATTCTGGCTTTTCTACATACATTCCCTTTATTATGTATGTGGACATAATATATATCTAGGTGCATAACAAAGAGATTGTATCTAGAAAAGTCAAAATGACAAGTATTTTGAAATGGATGGAGTATTTTGATCATAAAGGTCCTGACAAGGTTGTTAGGTCGGAATATAAACAATATGAGGAATTCCTCAAGCTTTTAAGCTGCTATGTTTGGTCCTCATCAGAAACACCAACAAAATTTGAGGATAGATGGGAATGTATTATGGCCTAGTGTGGGATGCAAGGAGGACATGAATTGTTCACAAGAAAACTTGAGCAGCGGAAATGATTATGGGTGCTAGCTTATTTCAGTAGCATACCTTTCTCAGGTCAGTTGAGAACCATCTAAAGGTCAGAAAGTACAATTTCGTTTTTCTCCCATTTAATTGGCTTGAGACTTTCTTTGGTTGAGTTTTGGCTAAGGATTGATGGGGCACTGGAAGAACAACAATATAAAAAGCTAGAAATGGATAATGTTACACTTCACTGTAACGAACATGGACTCATATGCTATTAGTTTGAGTATGATTTTGGTGATTCATGACAACTCGATCAATGGTACTAACCATATTGTTTAGCATGTCTTTGTAGACATTCCTAGGTCTCAAGGATGCAAAAATACCACATGCCAAATTGAAAAGATAGTCTATTTTTCAAGGGTCAAAACCGCGGAAGAAAAGGAAGGAAATTGACACTGTCGGATGAACCGACGGTACCATCGGTGCAAGCGTCGGTGCGCTTGGTACACTGCGTGAAGGAAGCTCAGTTCTCACAGACCGTCGGATGAACCGACTGTGTGTTTTCTAGTTGCGCCGGATGAATGGAAGAGACAAAGAAGCAAAAGACAGTAGCACCGGATGATCCGACGGTCTGAGAGAAGATACCGTCAGTCTATCCGACACTTAGTTTGAATCAAAACAAAGATGCGCCAAGATGATGTCTTCAGCACCGGATGAACCGACGCCTTGGTCAAGGGGAAGCGTCGGTCTATCCGACGGTCGCGTGGAAGCTACCATAGATGTTTTGACCGTGGGGTCTTCAGCATTGGATGAATCGACACACCGTCGGTGCATAGCGTCGGAGCAGTTATGTCAGCAGATCTTCAACGGCTAAGTGACGTGGAGGGCACCGGATCAACCGATGCCTAGAAAAAGCATAACATCGGTTCATCCGACGCTACCTTTTTTAGTGGCCACTAGCCAATGGCTCTTTGTATGCCTTGGGCTATTTATACTCCCTCCACTCACCCATTTGAGGTTGCTGGATTGTGTGGAAGTGCAAGAGAGTGCAAGACACCTAGAAGATCCTATCCAATCCATCCAAGTGCTTAATTGCTCATCCATAGACTTGCATATGCTTAGTGTATGTGCTTAGTGCTAGGCTTAGCTTAGAGCCGAGTGAGTGCAAGGTTGTGCCAACCTTATGAGGTGATTCTTGAGTGAATCAAGTTGTACAAGGTTCGCCGGAAGCCTTGGGGCCTAAGCGGCTCACCGGCAATCATCATCGACCCTCCGGCTTGGTGTGGAGCAGCAAGGACACTTTGTGTGGGGGATGTAAAGACCCCCTTCCTTGGTGGAGAAGCTTCTTAGTGAGGCGGCATCAAGGTGACCAATGGAGCTTGGCAAGTGCCTAAGTGGCTAGCCTTTGTGGCGAGTCAAGTGGTGCCCTTGGGAGAGACTTGGTGACCGGGAAGTAATACTCTTGTGTGAGTGCTTCAACAACGTGGACTAGGGGTGACTTAGTGTCTATCGATACCACGGGATAAATCGCGTGTCAAGAGTTTGGTTCCTCTCATCCCCTTTACGTTTCCGCATTTACTCTATTGCAATCTTTGCTTGCCTTTACTTTCTTAGAGTAGTATCTTGCTAAGATTGGCAATAGGTTGCAAACCTTGTTTTGGGATGGGAGTTTCACACTAGAACAACTTTAGTTGCACATCTAGATAGTATGTTCTAGTTTATCGTTGTGTAAAAATAGTGAAGCCATAGGTTAAGGTTTTAGATTGCCTAATTCACCCACTCCCTCTCTTAGGCTACGAGCATCCGATTCCTTACATTCACACAACCCACAATCTGAGGACAACATGGGGGATAGAGGCATGGCACTGAGGTTTTTCACCCATGAAGTTTTCAATGATTTTCAGGCAGCAGATGTGATATATGCTAGGTAGTAGGGACAGTTGCAGTGATACGAAACAATATGAAGATGTCAAAATTACTGGTATTATTGAATAATCCTCAAGACCAAGAGTCCTACAGTATGATAAATCCACCATGGTTCCAACATGCTCCTGTGTGCTATTTAAAACTGATGGCATACCATGTCTCCAACTCTCCATATCATTGTAGCACTAACAGAAACCAGTTGTTTGCTGAGTGCCCGGCTCTTTGCGGAGTGCATTTTGTCGGGCACTTAGCAAACAACCAATTTGCAGAGTGTACCCAAAAACATTTGGCAAAAATTGGCTTTGCTGAGTGCCACAAAAAATGTACTCGGCAAGGAGTCCTCTGACACACGACAAAGAAAAACACTTGGCAAACTTGCTTGTTTGCCGAGTGTATTTTTTGACACTTGGCAAACTTACATGTTTGCGGAGTGTATTTTTTAGCACTTGGCAAACAAAGTTTTTACTGAGTGCTAAAGAAAAAAAACACTCAGCAAAAAGAAATTCAAATCACATTTTGAAGTAGTAAATTTATTCAAATTAAAAACACCTATAGGTCTAAGAAGTATCAAGCTAGCTAGCTAGTTGGCTGAACTCACAAGCTATTATCTATAAGAAAGGTTTATGCAGGCTTGCAATAATACCATCACGCCTGCAATGCAGGTGGCATCTTACTGGAGGAGAAGGAGAACACTAGCAAAAAGGACGGAAACAGAGATGCCAAAACGGATTGAGGCTTGCAATCAAATGGAAACTTGTCTTGCAAGCTAAGCAACCACCTGCTGTGCTTTGCGCCTGTTTTGGGGGCAATAAATTGCAATTGGTGACAAACTTAAGGAGTATACAGGCATAGTGTCTTTGCATTGTCTTCATAATGTAGGAATTCTCTTGGATTGCATGAGCAAATTTCGCATATTGGCCACAATTCGCAATAGTCTTACCCTTTTATTACACACATACAAGGTTTGGACATATGGCTACTGCAGCCACCACATTTAATTTGTAAAAGAACATACGGGATTTTCTCAACAAATTTTATCAAAAATAGAAATGAGAGTGTTCTAAACTAAGTAAATAAGTACACAAGTAGTTAGCAGCAATAACAGGTCTGGAAAGGGTTCGGGTCGGCCCATTTTTGAAGTCGCTCCGCTCGATTCATCCCACGGTTCGACACGGGTCAACCCTACATGAAAAAGAAGCGAGAGGGTCATGCTCCTGATAGCCCATGGTGACCCCTAGGGTCTAACCTGCTGGCGGCGGTGTGGCACGACGTTGTTCCCAGCCGCCTCTGTTGTCCCCCATTACCTCCGCTGTCCCTCCAAGTCCTGCCTCCTCGATCTGTAGCCACTGGATCAAGGCGCCACTGTCAGAAGGTGACACAGCCTCCCAGATCGTGTCCCCGCCATCAAAGTTGCCTCAGGCCTCACTAATTGGGTCCCGCCGTCGGAAGCTACCTCAAGCTTCCCAGATCGGTTCGCCTTTGCCAGAAAGCTACCTCCAACCTCCATCATCTCCCTGTTTCCATGTCCGGAACAACCTCGCCGTTAGCTCATTCAGCTCCCACTACATCACCAAGCAACCACGATGAGCACCATCGAAGCACTTTACACCATTAGGCAGCCACCCCTCTCCTAGCGCATATAAGGATGGAAATGGCGCGGATATGGATACCATTCGAATACTTTTAGTCGGATATCCACATTTTTTTGCCGGATATGAATTCGAATTCGAATATAATAGAATACGAATGCAAAACAATTAGTTCGAATTCAAATTCACATTTGGATATCACTCGATTTACAGATAGCAATGTTTTATTTGTTTAGTGATGATTTTAGAAGCACAAAATCATTAAAGGGATAGAAATTAAAGTACAAATGTGTAAACAAAAGATAGCTTGTGTGACAACCCGCCCAGATAAATACCGTACTATCGCCTAAACCAATCCACTTTGGCCATTAAGTGATAGTAAAGTATCATCCCGTCGTTAGTTGCCAGGTTAACGCCCGGTAAATCACTTGGAAATCACACAGAGGATCGAACATATGCATTAAAACTCACGCGAAGGCGAGTCCAGAGTACATTACACAAATTAAATCCAAGTTACCCCTAAGGGTTAATTATTACAAACCATTATTCATGACATGATAAGTAAAGGTTCAGAGTTTAAAAACAGCGGAATAAATAAACTAGCGGAACGATAAACATCACAGGAGGTCGTCCGTGATGCCATCACTCGTCGCCATCCACCCATCCTAGATCCCAGCCGGGTGGAAACTCACCAAACCAAACAACACCTACAACAACAATTTTAAATCAAGGCTGAGTATACTAATACTTAGCAAGACTTAACCGTCGGATGATAACTACATAGCCAAACTCTAGACATGAGAGGCTTTTTGGCCGGTGGAGTTCTTTTGCTGAAAAGCAACAAAGAGTATGTCCTTACTTTCAATATTTTAGCACAATTTATAGTTGATTACCATTTCTAAGTGTGCTAACTAATTCAATCAAGAACTGTACACTAATTAATTGAAGCATTAATATTCACAAAGTTCCATCATTAAGGGATATCATGGCCAATTGATTAAGCACTCTCAGATAACGGTGAGAGGCCGACAATCAATTGATTTATAACCTTGCAAGGTAAACTTAAACACACGGTAGGGTGTACTCACAAAGAGCCGACCAACCAGGAGGTTCCCAAAAGTCCTCAGCTTGAGATCAAATCTTACAGTCCCGGGTACAAGGCTATCTAGCGTACCCTGCAAGGCACCCAACTTCACACATGTACCCACCTCCCGGTAGCTAGCCGAGCAGGTGATTACTCAAGATTAGTAATAGTAAGTTCCCACACCGTCTCATTAAGGTACTAGGCTTACCGGTCCCATTCCCGACAAGTGCTTAGTACGTTCAAAAGTTTAGCCCACGAAAGCCACTGGACCGGAGCCCAAATCCCATGCTCTTACCAAGTGAGAAATCCATTTATAAAGATCTTATGATTCCAACATAAGAACCTATTCTCGCGAGTGACGAACATCACTTGACTTGTACCGGTCCTATAGCATAGCAGCTATCAACCTAGCATACTAGTAAAAGAGCATAAGTACCTAGGGATCATGCATGTAGGGTTTCAATTCAACTCCTGAAACGTAAATGCACAATCATAGCAAAGGTAATTGCATAATTTTAAAAAGAGGGGTTAATGATCCGAGGCTTGCCTTCGCTGGCAAGGTTAGCCTTGGACCCTTCTTGACTTTGGTCCAGGTCCTGAGCTACGTCCACGTACTGCAGTTCACCGACAGCACCTTCGTCTCCTCCTTCCGGCACGAGCGTAAATCTACCGTCGGGAAGATCTACATGAGGATGCAAATGTAAGATTTAATTGACGAGTTTTAATTTAATTCATCACAAAACAACATATGACAACCATGGGATGCATGGTTGACACACTCATCTAGATAAGAATACATTCAGCAACTCTTCCGTTAAAGGAACAACATGCGGTTCTTTATCAATTATTCTTTTTGATAGTGACTGTGTACATATTTAGGTAAATAAATTAATTTAATTTCACAAACAGCAAGGGTGGTGACACTTAGCTTTTAGCAAGATTAACTTCACATACATAGAGTCCTTAGATGTGTAGTTGGTGATTTTCCCATTTAATTTAATATCAAGCTCTAATTTGCTTCCATAGATTTTATTCATAAAATAAATTAATAAAAAATCAGTGGGGTGTTTAAGAAGCACTACAAACCTATATACAAATCCACTGCATACACATGCACACTTAGGAGAGCTATGAAATTAATTATACTGAAAAAGACAAATTCTAGCTACCAAAACAAGATAAAAGCATATAAAAATAAATAAGCATCAAATGGATCCAAACTTTCTCATACATGGCTTCTGATCCAAAACTAAGCCAGGCATGCAACATATACACCTATAGCTACTAAAGATCTTGAGCTATGCATTTACATTGAAAATTAGGCATAAAACAAGATTAAATATTTTGACAGATGTAAATTGTGATTAATTCACCAGAGATGCATTTAGGCATAACAAGATCACATGCAACAATTGAGCACACAAATCTATTTAGTTTTAGCTACAAAAATCATTTATACAATTCAGCATAAACACAAAACAATTCATAATAAAAGATCTACACAGTACCTTTGCGCAATTCTTGGTACTGAAGCTAGGCATGACATAACTCTCGACATATCCAAAATTCAGCTACAGATCACAAGTGGATTTTGAACTACAACAGATCTAGGTTTAACTAATTCCTATTTTTCATGTCAAAATTATCACTCAAAAGGATGTTCATGCTTAACAAAAGTTGTAGATTTCTTTACAGGGAATCCAACAAAATTTAGTTTGCATTTTTCTGATTTTTCTACGATTTTCTATGCATTTTACAAGAATCAACCAAACACCATTTACTATTCAAGAAACAAACTACACAGAGGTCCTGGAAAGTTTTCCAGATTCACAAATATACCCTTTCTTTGCAGATCGACCCTTGGAAAGAAAGTGCCCCTTGCAATTGGGTCCCCAAGGTGCGACAGCCACTGGGGACGTCGGAATCCGGCGAACTGCGGAGGACCACATGCAGAAAGGGTTCGAGTGGTGGCCGGAGATGGGGCGGGGACAACGTCGGCGAGCTCGCGCGGCGGATTCTGGCAGCGGTGGCCGCAGGAGCGGTTGCTCCGGCACGTGCTCGGCTGAGACATGAGAAGGGGCGGCTCGGGAGGCTGCGGTGGACGGTTTTGATGGCGCCGACCTTCTCAAAATGGCATGTGGTGGCTTGGGACCGGAAGCTCGTCGTGCGAACGACCATGGCGGCCATGGCAGACATCATCAGTGAGCAGCGGCGGTGTGCGAGCATGCGAGAAGAGGCCAGTTCTTTTTATATCCCGCCTCCCCTTCGTGTCGAAGCAATAGGGAGGGAAAAAGGAAGCCAGGCCGGCTGGGGCCAAGGCGATGGTGACACGACGACGTGCGCGATGCTGGCAATGTAGGGGCCGGTGCGCGGCGCGACTGCGCGTGTCGCTAGGGACATTGGGGGAGGGGAGGGCCAAGGGCAGAGGCGCGACCAAGGGACTCCGGCTCGCCCACGTGGCCGCCTCGAGACCTTGTCCGGACCCTGGGGCAGCGGCGCGGAAAACTGGGCGTTGGTCGGCGTGGCGCGCGAGAGGGCTAGAGCGCAGCGACGGCGCGTCAAGGCGCCGTTTCAATCCAGTCAACCCTGTTTCCAAAGGCACAAACTCGAAAATTTTGAATACAAGTTTAGAATCTCCAAATATGAAAGTTGTAGATGATGCATCAGAGTACAACTTTTACCAGGGTTGACATGCCTTTTGTTGATTAGTTCATCCGGGAACACGTGGCAAACATGACAGTTTTCTCGGCGCGGTCAAAATGGAGGTGCTGACATTGACCAAGTTTTTGCACGGCTTACATTCAAAATCTCGAATGCCGCCAATTATGAAAAGTGTGCCCCTCTAAAAGACGAACAACTTTTACATTGGCCGATATCGAAGTGTTTAAGTGAAAATTGGTGATCGCGGCAAAAGTTCCAGAGGATGCTCAAGGACACACGGCGAAATAAAACTTTGCCATGCGTTTTGGATCTGACGCACATCAAAATAATTTTTGAAATGTTTTGATAATTTTAATGTGGATAGTACAATGATAAAAAATAGTTTGTTGTGCGTCTCTATTCGCGCATGGTAATGGGAAATATTTGTTGTGCATCCTGCGTGTGACACACATCAAATGGCAAACCCCTCCCCACGTACGATTTCCTGCCACCACCGCCCCAGCCCACCACCCCACCTCCCGGGGCTCGGTCTAATCTGCTCACGGGGTGCCCTTATCTCCTCACAGCCTACCTCATCGCTCTCTCTCTTCCTCGATCTTCTCCCTTTCCCGGTGCTGCTACCTCCCTCCTCTACCAGCACCGCCGCAACTCCCTCTCCCCGCGCCACCACCCCTCCCTCCTCTACTGGCGCTGCCGCACCCTCCCTCCTCCCCCACCGATGACCAGATCCGGTGGCGGCGGCCTGAGCTCGGGGCTCCCGGTGGTCGCAGTGGTGGAGGTTCCGACGACCTCTACTCCCTTCACCATCTCCTGCGCAACGACATCTGGCACGGATCCGATGGTGCTGCTTATCTTTCACCCACACCTTTGGCCTAGGTTCTCTCTCTCTCTCTCTCTTCCCCTCTCTAGCATCTCCTTCCCTTTCCCTTTTCTCCACAGGTGGTGGCAGCGACATGGGTGTGGCGGCGGTCGTGGTGGCAGCGGCGGTCGTGTGGTGGTGGGGGTCACTACATGAAAACCTCAAATAGGTCACACAACATTTGTAACGGGCCCTTAACACCCGTTACATGTACCCACATCTGTAACGATTGTTACTTGGCACCCGTTACGGATAAGCGCGGCAGGCTGACCCCGGGGCTGGCCTCTGCAACGCCCATTACCAAGGTGGACTTTTGGTAATGGTTTTCTTAAACACCCGTTACATGAATTCTTTGTAACTGACGTTAAATAGAGCCCGTTGCACAAGTTAAACCTATCGATAACGAGCTAGTAAAGTTCGTTACTGATCAACACCCTATCGATAACGGGCTATTTAAGTCCGTTACTGATCACTCCGTATTGGTAACATGCTATAAAGTCCGTTACCGATGAGCATTTGACACTCGTTACTAGTTTGAGAGCCCAATAATTAAAGTCTGAGAGCACTCAACTGTCGTGATGTAGGAGTGCGATGTCAGTGAACAAATGAGACGAAGGTTTGTTAATCATCGTCTCCTTTGAGTCTGTCATCATTGACAGGTCATCTAGATCCATCTCTCATTGCTTCCATTTTGACATACGAAAGGCGGAAATCAACACACATATCTTCCGAGACAAAACGGACATCATAAGAGAGATAACTTGTCCACAAAGATGAAGATAACTTGTCCACAGGAATAAATATAATTATACAAAAGGTTAACTTGTCCATATATCAGGCTAGGACTTAACTTGTCCATCACATTATTTACTATGGTCGTGCTATCTGACCATACACATCAACAAAGGCATGCCCGTTGAACATCCACAAAAGTATGTCTACTGACCCTGCACATCAACAAGCTTGAACTAGATCATGCCCCATCAGGATTATTGGCTCTTTTTGCAACCTCTTCGTAAGTAGCCAAGGATTCTTGAAGCCCTTCTAGCACACCTTCAATGGGCTCGAGATTTTGTTCAGTAGTATAATTGTACCTCCTTATGTGCTTAGCCTTTTTGATGAGGATGTTCACTTCTTTTGTGATTTTTTCAAACTCAAGTTTCACATAATCCCAGACATTAAGGTTAAGAAGTAACTCAAGCTCTGCTCGCGACTCAAAGAGTTTTGCCTGAAACAGGGTTAAACATGGTATAAGAACAACATAGTTAATTCAGAACTAATTTGCCTCAGAACTTGGAGCAGTATAGGAACCGTCATAGGAAAATTATATAAGAACTTGAAAATTATCCTAGGCTTCATAGTAGGGTGTAACACCCTAAAATTCCATCACCAAAATAATGTAAGCAACAAGGTTTTTTAGATTTTAATTTTCTAAGGATTAAATAAATTATCAAATAAATTTGATCTTTAAATATCTAAATATCATTTTAATAATTTAGAAGCAATAAGTGCTTGGGCATCATGATTTGGATGCATGATTTTGTTGTGTGAAGTTTTAAAAGTTTTTAAAATGTTTTGAAAATTTTGAAAAGGCTTGAAGTGTTTAAATTTTGAAAAGAGTTTAAATTTAAAAGTTTGAAAAAAAGTAAACCCAAACCCCCAAACCTCTCTCCCTCTTTCTCAATCCAGCCCAGCCAGCCCTCCTCCCTCTCTTTTATTTTTCCCTTCCCCGCCGGCCCACCTCCTCTTTCGGCCCAGCGCCCGCACGTGCGGCCCACCCAGCCTGCGGCCCACCCAGCCTGCGGCCCAGTAGCTCACAGCGGCCCGCTTCCCTTCCATTTTCTTTATTCTCAGACGCACACGTGCAGGCCACCAGCCCAACTTCCGCTACCGGCCCGTTTGTCCTGCGCGGCCCAGCTCCACCTTTTCCCCTTCCTCTCTCACTGACAGGCTGGCCCCACATGTCAGGGCTGCCTCCTGCTTCTAGCACCCCTTTCTCCTCCCTCGCTCGAGTCATCGAGCGCGACGCCGTGTGACGCCCCGGGTTTTTAATTAGCCTTAATAGCTCGGTCAAATAGTCAACGGTGGTCAAACCACGGTCAACCCGGGCCCTCACCTCGAAAAACTCACTAACCCACCCTAGTGACCCCATTTGACTAGTAAACACACTTGTGGGGCCAACCCATGGTCAAAGGCTTGGTCAAACCCCTTGCCACCCAAGTGTCCACGGTGTCCGCGAACTTTTGCCGCGTTCTCCAAAATTCACCTAAACACTTAAAATTCTACCTTTATGAAAGTTGTCCATCTCGATGAGGGACACAACTTTCATGTAGATTGGCTTTTCAAATTTTGAAGGGAAAAACTTGGAAATTGAGTTGCAAGGCGGGTTTCATCGTTTGCAAAACCATGCCGGCATTCAAGATTGGCATCCTTGCAATTCAAATTTTGTGAAGAAAAACCCCATATAACCTTTGTAGAAAATGTTAAGGGTAACTAGATCTACAACTTTGGTATTCATCACGTGGTCGACTTTTATACAAAAAATTGGAGCAATTTAATTTCAAACGGGGCACCGGGGAAATAAAATCGGGCCGAGCGCGCGCGCGCGCGCCGCCGGCCGCCGCCGCCGCCGCCCGGCGTCCGCGCCCGCGCCGCCCGAGGCCTAGCACCACCCGAGGCACACGCCGCCCGAGCCGACCCGCGCCCCAACGCCCCCCGCCCCGAGGCGCCTCGAGTCGCACCGCCGTACGCGCATCGCCCGAGCCGCCGTAGTGCGGCGGGTATCTCCGCCGTCACGCCATCGTCACCACGAGCGCCTCCACGGCCTATTTAAGCCCCTCCTCGTGTCCCCCGGTGCGCCATTCCGAGCCACCCGCCGCCATTGCCGACGCCGCCTCGAGCTCGCGCTTCCGCCCGTGCTCGCCACCGGCCAACTACTGCGGTAGCACCTCTAGGCTCTAGTGTAGCTCGCGCGCTCGCTTATTGCCCAGCATTCCACCTCCTCGCCGACTCCCCCCGAGCCGCCGCGTCCATCGCCACCGGCCGCCGCCGAGACCCGCCGCCGCCGTCCCTCCGCCTCCACTCCGCCCACTTACGGCTCTTAGGTGAGCTTCGGCCGAGCACGGCCGCTCACCCGGCCGGTAGCTCCGCCGGCTCGCCGGAGCCGGTCGTGCCCGCGCCGCCCCCGGCCAAGGGCCGGATTGCAATACTTCGAATTGTTCTAGGGTGTTTTGTGCTAGATTCGGGGCACGGGTGTAAAGAACTCTATCTAGGTTTTCTTACGGTTCGGTCCAACGCACTAGAAAATCCCTAAAAATTTGTAGAAAATTCGGAAAAGTGCCAAACCAATTTTGTTGGGTTCAGGGAGAGAAATCCAAAAACTTTTGTTATTTTCACATGGCTTCATTCTAATTTTGTTTAACGGGAAAAATACAAATGCGAAAAACCTAGATCTGCCATAACTTTAAATCTACGGATCCTCCGTAGCTAATTTTTGGATATGTTGTGTGTTACGTCATGACTAGGTCCTGTGCCAAAAATTGCACAAAGTTATGAAGTGGATCTTGTTAAATAAATTGTTTTACATTTAAGAAAACTACCTATATGATTTGTCTTGCTAAATATATTTATGTTTTTGCACTCAACTTGTGCACACTGTCTTTTGATATCAAAATACACATCTTGTGAATTAATCACGATTTTTGGCCTACCAGAAATATTTATTCTTGATTGATGCTTGTTTTCCTTTGAAAATTAATGAACCAAGATAAGTAAAGTTCCTAGGTGAATATGCTGGTTCTTTAGGCTTGTTTAGGACCAGAGAGCATGCATGAGAAAGTTGGGATCAGTTTGGTGCTTATTTATTTTTGTATGCATTCAATTTGAATCACTAGCTACCCCTTGTTATTTTCAATAGTATTTAATTTCCTAGCATCCAACACTTACATGTGGGTCCAATGGACCAAGCATAGATGCTAGTATGCTTAAGAAACACTCCTTTAATTTTTGGTAATTTAATTGATTAATAAAAGCTTAAAAGCCACTTTTAATATTAAAGAGAAATAAATAAAGGAAAGCCCTAATTAATTCTTTTTCCTTTTGATAGTATTACCTAATTTAGTTAAAAGATAATTAATTATCCTTGCGATAAGAAATTAATTCATGAATAAAAATATTATTCATACCTTTGCTTGTGAAAAGAAAAGGATTAAAGCCTTCACATGAACTAACAAGTATAATAAAAACCTTTATTCAAATGAACAATAAAAGAGTAACCCATGTACAACTCATAACCTTCCTAAAAGAGAAATACTATCTAGATGCTTGTTAAGGTGAATATGACCAACAAGAGTTGGATAGGATAACTACCTATCACATCACCTGAACTTGCATTGCATTCCGTGTTGATCTTCCGGACGGTGATTACTCGCTTGTCCCGGAAACCGAGGAAGGAAGAGCGGAAGCTTCGCTGCAGTACGTGGAAGTGCTCGACACCGAGGGTGCCCGAGGCTAACCTAGCCGACGAAGGCAAGGTCCAGTGCATTTAACGTAGTTTTCAAATTCTTTATTCAATTATCTATGGATGATTGTGCATTTACGTTCGGGAGTTGAATGAAACCCTAGATGCATGATCCCTAGGTACCTTTGTCCTTACTAGTATGATAAGTCGATAGTCGCTAAGCTATAGGACCGTTACAAGT
Organism: Cenchrus americanus; assembly: GCA_947561735.1. Lineage (NCBI taxonomy): Eukaryota > Viridiplantae > Streptophyta > Magnoliopsida > Poales > Poaceae > Cenchrus > Cenchrus americanus. Next base: position 145,337,266 of record OX387240.1, read on the forward strand.
CGAGTGATGACCTCACTCGCGAGAATAGGTTCCTAGATAGGAATCACAATTTATCCTTAAATGGATTGCTCACGTGGTAAGAGCATGGGATTTGGGCTCGGTTCGGTGGTTATGTGGGTTAAGTGTTTGAACGTACTAAACATTTGTCGGGAATGGGACCGGTAAGCCTAGTACCTTAATGAGACGGCTAGGGATGGAACTCGTCACTACTCTTGGGGTCTGTCTCACGGCTAGCTACCGGTGGTGTATGGTGATTCCGGGTATCTTGCGGGGTATTCCGGATAGCCTGCACCAAAGACTGTGGCCTTTCATCCCGACCCGAGGATTTTTGGAAACGGGCTGGGAAAGTTGTCCTTTCGGGGGCAGCCTACCGTGTGTTTAGATCCAGGTTTAAATCAATCGATTGTCGGCCTCTCACCGTTATCTGAGACTACTTACTCCACTAGTCATGAGATCCCTAATGATGGAAGTTTATGAATATTATGTTTGATTAATTGTATTGTACAACTTTGTTTGTACTAGTTGGCTAATGTAGTAAAGATTAAACCTACTAGAACTTGTGCTAAAATCTTGAAAGTAAGGACCTACTCGTTGTTACTTTTTAGCAAAAGCAACCCAAGAGCCGAAAAGCCTTTCATGGTCTAGAATTGGTGAAGTAGTTATCACCGACGGGTAAGTCTTGTTGAGTATTAGTATACTCGGCCTTGCTATAATGTGTGGATCCCGGTAATGCATTCGGTGATGTGTGGCCGGAGAGATCCCGCCGGCCGGGAGCTGGAGTGGGTGGAGGACGACTACTGAAGGCATCATGGATGGCCTCCCATGGTGTTGCCGCTTCCGTTAGTTTATTTCCGCTGCTTTCAAAAACTCTGAACTATTTCATCATGGCAAAAACTATGGTTTGTAATAATTAAACCCCTCGGGGTACTCATTTGGATATTAATGTTGATGTATCTCTGGACTCGCCTTCGAGTGAGTTTTAATGCATATATTCGATCCTTGTTGCTATTCAAGTGATTTACGGGCGTTAACCCTAGGCAACTAACGACGGGATGATACTTTATTATCGCTTAATGACCCAAGTGGATTGGTTTAGGCGATAGTACGATATTTTCCCGGGCGGGTTGTCACGATTGGCATCGTAGCTTATATGCACCGGAGATTAATTAATAAACTTAATCACCGATTTTTGAATAAAATATGCCAAGATTGTCTGATTTTCCAAAATACGTTGGTCCGCTAAGGATAAACTAGACCGAGAGGCCCTAGAGGGAATTTTGGGTTCTTTCAGGTGGCTTAATTAACTTATGGTTTATTTTGCTAACTTCCAAAGCACATTACTTTATGTCGACTTATTTTCTTGCACAACCAAACTAGTTGAGCCACGTACTTTACACGTGAGCGTTCCGCATCACGGGAATTGCGAGGGTTGATGGAGTGATCCATTCCACGGATCCCATCTTCGCGTCTGTTTATGAGTTGTGTGTCGCCACGTGTTTCATACGTGTGCATTCCGCATGTCGCTCATGCGAGGCAAGGATACACTCCATTCAAACGGAGGGTGTCCGAGGTTGGACACTGTCCATGCAGCGGCTTAACGCATGGATACCGTTTCTATAGTGAACAGTAATGAATGTGGACGCTTTCGTGACGTGCTGGCACGAAAGGTTCGTTTTCTGCAGGTACTTAACAGCGCTTCGTTAGTCGTTAAGCGAGTACCATATAGCTCTCGACTAGATATTATAGGAAGAGACGAATAAAAGCCTTGCCACCGGCACTAACTTCGATTTTTTGGCTTGATTGCCATGTGAGGTCGAATAGGATGTCTTGCATGCATGTTAAAAATCGAAACAACTAAAATGGACCCAAAACCGAACTTCCATATGCTCTCTAAGGAAGATTATGCTAGTGTGTGCTTTTTATAAACTGGGGTACCTCGCATACCTAGTTGTCATGCTGCCAAAATTTTTTGAAAAAGTTTGTTTACCTTGTGCTAGGGTAATTAAACCAAATTGTTAAAAACAGTTGCTCCTTGACTAGTGATCTTGTAATAGCAAGCCTCAATCCTAGTTTCTTTGGGTTGGTTTACACTTCTCTAGGCACATCTAGGTTGTACCGTCCACCTTGTTTCCTTGTTCGATGCTTAACCTTGAAAATTGAATAGGCGTTTAAGAATTTAATTTTTGAACCGGGAAAACTTGGGAAAGTTTTGAGGTTTCGGATTTTTGGTTATGAATTTTTATTCACAGTACCGCCGAACTTCACCATTTGACACGCCGTTCTCTTTGAGATCCGACATGAGTTACATTTGTATACGGATGGCTTTCCCCGTGTTCCACGAGTTCGACGCCGACGGTACGATCCGTACCAATGGGTTGCACTTCGGTGTAACACCCGAAAATTCCATCATAATAAAATATTGCTAGCAACATGGTTTAATTTTATTTTTCTAAGGATTTAATAAATTTGAATAAATAAATTTGCCTTTAATTAAATTAAACATCATTTAATAATTAGAATCACACAAGTGATTGAGCATCATGTTGAAATGCATGAGTTTTGTTTGTGGTGTGATTTTAAAAGTCTTAAAAAATATTTGTGAAAAGTCCTTAAAAAAATATATAATTGTGAAAATTGGAATAAAAGTTTGAATTAAAAAAAATGAAAAGAGGTTGAAAGTTTGAATTTAAAAATGTCTGAAAAAGTTTTCTAAAAGTCTTAAAATAATTGAGTAAATTTGTGTTAAAATTTGAGTTTGAAAACATGAAAAATGTTTGAATTTAAAAGGTTTGAATTTGGTTTGAAAAGGATTTAAAAAGAAAAGGAAAAAAAAAGAAAACAGCCACCCAACCCAACCCAACCCGCCGGCCCATCTAAGATTTTGGCCCAAGCCGGCCCGCTCCGCCTCCCTCCCCTCTCTCTCTCTCACGCGGTCACCGACAGGTGGGGCCCACCTGTCGGGATCTCCTTCTTCCTCAGGACCGCCGCGCCCCCTTCTTCCCCCGCGCCGCCGCCGGCCATCCCGCACCCCGGCGCCGCCTCTCCGGCTCCCCGCGCCCGTCCACCTCCTCCACTCCGTCTTTAATGCGCCGCCCACTCACCTACCACCGCCCCTTCCCCTTCCCCTAACCGCCACCGCACCCGCACGCCATCAATGGCGGCCGCCACCGACCTCGCCGCCCACCGCCTCAACCGTGCCTCCTCCCCTTCCCCCTCCGCCCTATAAAGGGGCAGCAGAACCCCCTCTCCACCCCGCGCCCCTCCCTTCCTCTCCTCCCTCACCGCAGCGCCGCCACACCGGAGCACCGACCGCCGCCGGAGCGCCGCCGCCCCGATCTCCTCCTCCGGCGCCGCTCCCACCCCTTCAAGCCCGTGGTAAAAGATCCTCGCACTCCCCTCTTTCTTCTGGTGTTTTTCCCGTGCGTTTTGGTGCCCGGGAGGCCATCTTGGCTCTTCTCCGGCGAGCCCGCCGCCGCCGCCGCCGCTGGCGCCGCCGCCGTCCGGCCGCCGCCGCCCGTCGCCTACAGACCGCCACGGCCGTCCGATGAAGATCTGCGGCCCAGATTAAAAGGGCTGCGTACCCCTTCACCCGGTCCACGGTGGACCGGTGGACCAGGTCCACCGGGCCGGTCCACCGCTGACGTCATCGCCACGTCATCGCTTGCGTCATCACGTCCAACCGCAGCCCGCCACGTGTCGCTCCCATGGCTCACCCGCCGGCTGCCTTGACAGTTTTGCAAATAAACCCCTCCCATTTCCAGAATTTACAAATATACCCTTCCACCTATATAAAAGCCTTTCAATCAGGTCCTTTCTTTTACGCTTAGGCCCCTGCAGTCCTTAGTTTCTATGTTCTTTAGCCTATCCTTAATCTTTTACATGTTAGACCTCCTAAGTTTCACACATATTTATGTTTAGGTCCCTGAAATCTTGCGAAAACTCCTAAAACTTTCGAGATAATCACAATTTAGTCCCCGAATCTTGTTTTGACCATATCTTTTTCATCCTAGCTCCGTTTTACGCGTTCTTGGTATCCACGCGATCGTCTCTCCGAGCCCGTCATTTCTAAAAACTTGTTTTAGCCTTTTGGTAATGTTTGATGTATTGTTTTATTTATCGTATGTTTTCTTGCATAATCGTAGCCAACGCGCCGTTCGAGGAAGTTCAAGTGCGAGCTTTGCGGATAAGGAAAGTAGCTTATCGTTGGAGAAAGGCAAGTGACCCTAACCCACCCTTCTACCTATGCTTTAATCAAGAACACTATAAGTTAATCGGAACATGGAGAACCACCCAGAAAACAAGTGCAACCACAGTCCATATGGCTCGGCTTAGCCAATTAATTAGGTGTGCGATTGATCCGATGGCCCTTTTCCGAAAGGAGCAGAGGGGGATCCGGGTTGCGGGGGGTATAGCCCGGTCCTTTTGGGGTAGCGACCTTTGCTAAGGTGCCGACCACTAGGGAGGGTTATGGTCCGCCCCGATCCGTAACTATGCGGGTCGTTAGTCTTTTGTATACCTTTGTAAAGGCTTCGTAGCGTCCCTATGCAATCACACCTCGGAAGTGTGGTATTGTGCTCGATCGGCACATGCGTGGTTGGGTTCAAAGTTCTTTGGAACTTTTACGCGAACCGTGGGAAAAGTGTGCAACCTCGCAGTGTAAACCGATCGATCGGCCGTGCTCACGGTCAAGAGCGGCCCGGACCCTCACATGATTAATTGAACTTAAAGATGGATTAATATTGCTTTCCGGTTATTTCGTGGCCTTGCCGAGTACCAACCATAAGTGTACTCATCCTTGCTTACGCCGGTTCGGAGAAGAACCCCGGAGTGGAGTACTTCACCGACTACGAGGAGTTCCGAGGATGCGATCAACCGGTCGGATGCTCGTGGAAGATGAAGATGGAGTCGCGTCTTCATAGTTATCGTTGTTCGTGTAAAGACCTTCGTGTCTACCATCGTGAGTGTAATAAAAGTTAATAAATTTTTTCTGTACGTTTTGAGCAATGTCTTGTGATATTACACTCATGAGTCTATCATATGTGTGAAATTGTGATCCCGGCACACATATGAGATGCATTCGGTTTTCTACGGAAAATCGGGTGTGACAACCGGGAGGGTTTTCCACGCCTTGTGTTGGAAGCACTCGGCGCCGCCGGCTACCTCACACCACCGACTTACGAGGTGTCCGAGTTCGAGCGATATGGCGTTCCCCCGTTGCGAGTGATCATCACCGTTCGCCACACCCGGACCACGCCGACCGGTTCAACCCGAGTTTTATCTACTGGGGATTTATCACTCACGAGGCCGTTGAGTCAGCCGCCCTCAGAGTGCTGACGGACTTCTGTGACCACAACCCCACGGTGGTAGCTCTCTCTCCGTTTGGATTTTTCTCCGGTGTGAGTCCTCACGACCGGCATGGTTGGACCGTATGGATCACCTACGGGAGCCGTTGACACTAGCGAGCCATTGGATGTTACTCGGACGCTAGCTCGCCGTCCGAACGTGGTCTTCACACTTCGGGGGCCGCGCTATAATACCACGGCGATTATTGGGCGGCGTTTGGAGGCGGCGTGATTGGCAAGCAACTATCGGCAAAGACACCGGCCGCCGAACTTTACGCTTACTCGGTGTAGTAGGAGAATGACAGTCGCGTGCTAGGAGATTCCAGTTAGAGCTAGAGAGAGGCGACCGCCTGTAGAGGATTGTAGATCTGGAGGCAGAGAATCACACATTAGAGGAGAATGCCGATGTGCATGAGATTGAAAGGTTGACGCTACTTCAGAACATCGCTGATATGCAGCAGCAGGTGGAGGAGGCCGAAGTACAGGTGGCAGCCTTGCAGGGCTATAGTGGCCTTACAGCCCATTGCCCCCCAGACGAGCACACCGGAGGAGCAGCAGGGTTTGTCCGGTCCGGATCGACGAGCGAGCGCAGACCACCGTTGCCGACTCCCCCCGGCTTCGCCTATGTACGGTGGTGCTTCGGTGGGCAACTAGATTGCGGACGGCGAGAATAAGACGGATGTCGATCCTATTGGAGTTATCTTTGAGATGTTTAGAGTAGTTGACTTGTTAGCACGTTTCGTGCCGAGTAACTCGCTTGTACCATGTCATGTCATGTTGTTTCAATTCGAGAGTTGTAATGTCCAAGGACCTTGTCTCCATCTTGTGTAATAATGAATGCTTAAGCATGTGTGCTTTAATCGAATTCGCTTGTCATTCGGAAATTAAGATTTTATTGCGTATGAATACCAAACTCTAGGATAAATCGTGCAATAACCGCGCTTGTCGAACCCCCGCTTTTCGCTTAAGCCTTGGTAAATCCAAAACATTTTTAGAGGCATCATTTGTAGCCCAACGTTAAAGTGCTCGCTCGTATACCACCTTCGTTGGTACCCGAAGTGACGTTGATTGTGGGGTTTGTGCTATTCGAGTAATCGCAGTCCTAACCGTGTTAAAGAAGATTCTATGAATTCTTGTGGCTATGTGGTATTGGTTCGATCGTTGTCTGTCCTCGCATATAAATGCTAACGAGTTGTGGTTATGTATGATCATGCTTGTCATCATGTGGGAATAAGCTTTGATTATGTAACTAACAAGGCTCGCATTTCGGATGGTGGGAACCACGCGCGGCTTGCCCAACGGTTTCGGAGCAAGTGGCAACGGTGACTTGCCGCCACCCCCCGCCCATGACGCCGTCGGAGGCCTTCATGGCCACCCAAACCGAGGTGTTGCGCCAGATCCTGCAGACGCAGCAGCAGATCGCCCAGCAGATGAACCGAGGGCCGCCACACGGGGCCAACCACGAGGGGCCTAATCAGGTCACCACGTATGCCCAGTTCATCGCTATGAAGCCGCCGACCTTCGCTAAAGCAGAAGACCCCCTGGAAGCTGAGGCTTGGATCAAGGCCATAGAGGCAAAATTCTCTGCCTTTGTGCTGCCTTGCTCCGAGGAGAACAAAGCTAACTTCGCAGCGCTGCAACTGCGAGGAGAAGCTTTGATGTGGTGGGACCATTTCAAGTCAATGCAGCGAGGGCACACTATGACTTGGGATGAGTTCAAGTAAGCTTTCAAGAGCCACCACATTCCCAAGGGACTGATGGATAGGAAGATGAGGGAGCTGTTGGCCCTCGGCGGGGATCGACACGGTGTATCGCTATGCTCAGAAGTTTAATAGCTTGTGCCAATATGGCGGGCATCACGTGGATACCGATGCAAAGAAGATGAAAAGGTTTCATGACGGGCTTGATGGCAAATTGTACGAGCGTCCGAACTCGCTCGAGCCCGCAAACTTTCATGAGCTAGTGAACAAGGCTATCTCCCAAGAGGATGCTATGAAGAAAGCCCACGGGGACAAGAAGAGGATGTCCGGTTTCACCCCGTGCAGCGGAACGGGCAAGAAGTTTCTCTTTGTGAAGAAGAACGCTCCGAGCCCATCCCAAAGAATCTTCAACCGGACGCCGGACGATGAAGCCACCCCGAGCAAACCCACCGGGAACTTCCCGGTTCCGCAATGCTCGCCAGCCAGGCCCCAAAGCCTAATGCACCTCCTCGCAACGTTGGTGATCGTCGTTGCTTCAACTGTGGCCGGCCAGGGCATTACATCAGCGAGTGTCCCAAGCCCAGGCAGATCAAGCCCAACCCGCGAATCAAGGTGCGGGAAACAAGCCTGCCACTCCGGCTAAGAAGCCCATGGTGCAAGTACGCCAGGGCAAGCTGAACTTCACCGCCATGAGTGATATCCCGAAGGAGCTTCAGTGCTCACGGGTACATTCTCTATCAACGACACTCCTGTTAAGATTTTATTCGATTCGGGAGCTACCCATAGTTTCATCAGTGAAAAGCTAATAAGCAAACTGGGTTTGAAGGGTTCTAGTACCACTTCCGCCTATAAGATAGTTACTCCCGGAGGGCAAATCACCTCTAATATCTTAATCCGTGGAGTAAGTTTGGGATTAGGTAGTAAAATCATTCCAACAAACCTTATTGTCATAAACTTAGTTGGTATGGATGTTATCTTGGGTATGGAATGGATGAATCAACATAAGGTTATTCTAGATATATCAGATAGGGTCGTAGAGATCAATTCTCCTACGCTCGGGCACACTACCTTGTACCTACCTTTCAAGGACGGTACCGATTCTTGTGCCTATGTGACCATTATCTCCCCTCTTGATGAAATTTCGGTAGTGTGCGAGTATCCGGATGTCTTTACTGATGAGTTGCCTGGTATGCCACCAGACAGAGATGTCGAGTTTGTGATCGAACTCCAGCCCGGTACCGCACCCATTTCCAAAAGACCTTATCGCATGCCACCCAAAGAGTTAGCCGAACTGAAAACCCAACTTCAGGAATTGTTAGATAAGGGTTATATTCGCCTGAGCTCTTCTCCTTGGGGTTGCCCTGCTCTCTTTGTCAAGAAGAAAGATGGTAGCTTGAGAATGTGCGTAGATTACCGACCACTCAATGCAGTCACCATCAAAAACAAATACCCACTTCCTTGAATCGATGTTCTTTTTGATCAATTGGCTGGTGCCAAAGTCTTCTCTAAGATTGACCTTCGTTCTGGTTATCACCAAATCAAGATTCGACCTTGCGACATTCCTAAAACCGCTTTTTCCACTCGTTATGGTCTTTACGAGTTCTTGGTAATGTCTTTTGGACTCACAAATGCCCCAGCCTACTTCATGTACCTCATGAACTCTGTGTTCATAACGGAGCTCGACAAGTTCGTCGTGGTCTTTATCGATGATATTCTCATCTATTCCAAAAGCGAGAAAGAACACGCCAAACATCTCTGAGTTGTCCTTCAGCGTTTGCGAGATCACAAGCTTTATGCTAAGTTCTCCAAATGCGAATTCGGTTGAAAAGTGTGAAATTCTTAGGGCACACCATTTCCCATGATGGTATCTCCGTCGATCCCAAAGAAAGTCCAAGAGGTGATGGATTGGAAGCCACCCAAGTCCGTACACCAGATCCGCAGCTTCTTAGGGTTAGCGGGATATTACCGTCGATTCATTTCCGACTTCTCTAGAATCGCAAAACCCATGACCGAACTGCTCAAGAAAGGAGTGAAGTTCGTGTGGAGCGAAGTATGTGAGAAAGCCTTCCACACCCTGAGGCAACATCTAACTTCAGCCCCAGTGCTAGTGCAACCCGATAATTCCAAACCGTTTGAAGTCTTCGTGACGCATCATGCACGGGTCTCGGTTGTGTCCTTATGCAAGAGGGCCGAGTCATTGCCTATGCTTCACGGGCACTTCGACCTCATGAGCTCAATTACCCTACCCATGATCTTGAGTTAGCCGTCGTTGTCCACGCTCTCAAGATATGGAGGCATTACCTAATGGGTAATCATTGCAATATCTTCACCGATCACAAGAGTCCGAAATATATCTTGACTCGACCGAGTTGAATATGAGACAAAGAAGATGGCTTGAGTTGATTAAAGATTATGATCTAGAAGTGCACTATCATCCCGGCAAAGCAAATGTTGTTGCGGATGCTCTTAGTCGCAAAGATCACCGTAACCACCTAGAGTTGGAGCCGGTTAGTGAATCGTTGTGTGAAGAAATGAGAAGGCTCAACTTAGATGTGGTACCACAAGGAAATCTTTATGCCTTGACGGCGAGTCCGATCTTTATGACAGAATTGTCACCGCTCGCCGCAATGATGAAGACATTCAAACCATCAAACAAAAACTAGCGAGAGGGAGACCCCAAGTACACTTGTTTCTAGAAAGATCACCAGGATGTGGTCTGGTTTGGGAAACGTCTAGTGGTCCCCGTTGACCCAGAAATTAAGAAAATCATTCTAGATGAGGCTCACATGTCCAAATTCTCTATTCATCCTGGTAGTACCAAGATGTACCAAGATCTGAGGCAGAACTTTTGGTGGTCCAGCATGAAGGTGGATGTAGCCAAGTATGTAGCTGAGTGCGACACTTGCCACCGAATGAAAGCAAGTCATTTGAAATCGGCAGGTGTACTCCAACCCCTGTCGATACCTATGTGGAAGTGGGACGACATTAGTATGGATTTCATTGTGGGATTACCCTAATAGCTAGAAAGAAAGACTCTATTTGGGTAATCGTAGACAGACTCACCAAGACCGCTCACTTCATTGCCGTGCACACCACTTACTCCGTACAACAATATGCAGAGTTGTACATGGACCACATAGTTCGTTTGCATGGAATCCCAAAGACTATAATCTCTGATAGAGGGACTCAGTTTGTGGCTCATTTTTGGGAACAATTGCATGAGTGTTTGGGAACCCAGCTGATCCGCAGTTCCGGTTATCACTGCGGACCGATGGTCGGACGGAAAGAATAAACCGGATTCCGGAAGATATGTTGAGAGCAAGCATCTTGCACTTCGATAAGAGTTGGGACAAGTGTTTGTCCTTGGCGAGTTCTCCTACAATAACGGCCTATCAAGACAGTTTGAAAATGGCACCGTTCGATGCTCTTTACGGACGTAGATGCCGCACTCCGCCGAATTGGTCGGAGGCAAGAGAGAGAACACTCTTTGGACCGGAATTAGTTAAAGAGGCCGAACAAAGAGTGTAAGTGATAAGAGAGAATTTGAAGATGGCACAGATGAGGCAAAAGAGTTACCATGACAAGGGAACCGCCCCTAGACACTTTGAAGTGGGAGATTACGTATATTTGAAAGTGTCCCCCACCAAAGGTGTGCAAAGGTTCGGAGTCAAGGGAAAGTTATCCCCACGCTACATTGGACCATATGAAGTTATAGAAGTATGTGGACCCATGGCTTACCGTATCCAATTGCTAGAATGGTTTTCCGCAGTTCACAATGTGTTTCATGTAACTCAATTGAAGAAGGGAATGCTCGTGCTTGGGAGAACGAAATCATCACGAAGCTAATGCTTGGATTGAGCGGATTTCTCGCTCATCGAGCACCTATTGAAAGTATTAGACCAAAAAGAGCGAAAGACCCGAAGGCGGTACCGTACGGATGTACAAGATCCAATGGAGTCATCACACGGAGGAAGAAGCAACGTGGGAGACGGAGGACTATCTTAACACTAAGTATCCGAGCTTCCTACAATCTCGAAACCGTGAGTTCTTCTCCCCATCTCTTCGTTATCAAATCGAATCTTGGGACGAGATTCCATTTAAGGGGGGTAGGCCGTGATGCCCCACGTTTTTAATTAGCCTTAATAGCCGGTCAAATAGTCAACGGTGGTCAAACCACGGTCAACCCGGGCCCTCACCTCGAAAAACTCACTAACCCACCCTAGTGACCCCATTTTACTAGTAAACACACTTTTGGGGCCAACCCATGGTCAAAGGCTTGGTCAAACCCCTTGCCACCCTAGTGTCCACAGGTGTCTGCCGGAACTTTTGCCGCGTTCTCCAAAATTTACCTAAACACTTAAAATTCTACCTTTATGAAAGTTGTCCATCTTGATGAGGGACACAACTTTCATGCAGATTGGTATTTCAAATTTTGAAGGGAAAAACTTGAAAATTTAGTTGCAAAGCAGGTTTCATTGTTTGCAAAACCATGTTGGCATTCAAGGTTGGCATCCTTGCAATTCAAATTCTGTGCAGAAAAACCCCATATAGCCTTTGTAGAAAATGTTAAGGGTAACTAGATCTACAACTTTGGTATTCATCACTTGGTCGACTTTTATACAAAAAATGGAGCAATTCAATTTCAAACGGGGCACCGGGAAATAAAATCGGGGCCGAGCGCCGGCGTGCCGAGACGTCGCGCGCCCGCGCGCCGCGCGCGCGCGTCGCCGGCCGCCGCCGGCGCCGCCCGGCGTCCGCGCTCACGCCGCCCGAGGCCTAGCGCCGCCCGAGGCACACGCCGCTCGAGCCGACCCGCGCCCCAACGCCACCCCGCCCCGAGGCGCCTCGAGCCACGCCGCCGTACGCGCGTCGCCCGAGTCGCCGTAGTACGGCGGTATCTCCGCCGTCATGCCATCGTCACCACGAGCGCCCTCCCCCGGCCTATTTAAGCCCCTCCTCGTGTCCTCCGGTGCGCCATTCCGAGCCACCCGCCGTCATTGCCGCCGCCGCCCCGAGCTCGCGCTTCCGCCCGTGCTCGCCGCCGCCAATTACTCCGATAGCTCCTCTAGGCTCTAGTGTAGCTCACACGCTCGCTTGTGGCCCAGCATTCCGCCTCCTCGCCGGATTTCCCCGAGCTGCCGCGGCCGCCGCCGAGACCCGCCGCCGGGCCGTCCCTCCGCCTCCACTCCGGCCACTTACGGCTCCTAGGTGAGCTTCGGCCGAGCCCGGCCGCTCACCCGGCCGGCGGCTCCGCCGCCGCTCGCCGGATTTCCCCGAGCCGCCGCGGCCGCCGCCGAGACCCGCCGCCGGCCGTCCCTCCGCCTCCACTCCGGTCACTTACAGCCCCTAGGTGAGCTTCGGCCGAGCCCGGCCGCTCACCCCGGCCGGCGGCTCCGCCGGCTCGCCGGAGCCGGCCGTGCCCGCGCCGCCCCCCGGCCAAGGGCCGGATTGCAATACTTTGAATTGTTCTAGGGTGTTTTGTGCTAGATTCGGGGCACGGGTGTAAAGAACTCTATCTAGGTTTTCTTACGGTTCGGTCCGGCGCACTAGAAAATCCCTAAACAATTGTAGAAAATTCGAGAAAAATGCCAAACCAATTTTGTTGGGTTCGGGGAGAGAAATCCCACAACTTTTGTTATTTTCACATGGCCCGATACAAATGTGAAAAACCTAGATCTGCCTTAACTTTAAATCTACAGATCTTGTGTAGCTAATTTTTGGATATGTTGTGTGTTAGGTCATGACTAGGTCCTTTGCAAAAAATTGCACAAAGGTATGAAGTGGATCTTGTTAAATAAATTGTTTTCCATTTACGAGAAAACTAGCTAGATGATTTTTCTTGCTAAATATATTTATGTTTCGAGCTCAACTTGTGCACACTGTCTTGTGATATCAAAATACATATCTTCTGAATTAATCATAATTTTTGTCCTACCAGAAATATTTATTCTTGATTTATGCATGTTTTCCTTTGTAAATTAATGAACCAAGATCAGTAGAGTTCCTAGGTGAATATGCTGGTTCTTTAGGCTTGTTTAGGACCAGAGAGCATGCATGAGAAAGTTTGGATCATTTTGATGCTTATTTATTTTTGTATGCATTTATTTTGAATCACTAGCTAGCCCTTGTTATTTTCAAAAGTATTTAATTTCCTAGCATCCAACACTTACATGTGGGTCCAATGGACCAGGATAGGTGCTGATATGCATAAGAACCACTCCTTTAATTTTTGGTAATTTAATTGCTTAATAAAAGTTTAAAAGCCCATTTTAATATTAAAGAGAAATAAATAAAGGAAAGCCCCTAATTAATTATTTTTCCTTTTTTGATAGTATTACCTAATTTAATTAAAAGATTATTAATTATCCTTGCTGATAACAAATTAATTTATGAATAAAAATATTATTCATACCTTTGCTTGTGAAAGGAAAAGGATTAAAGCCTTCACATGAACTAAAAAGTATAATAAAAACCTTTATTCAAATGAACAATAAAAGAGTAACCCATGTACAACTCATAATAACCTTCCTAAAAGAGAAACACTATCTAGATGCTTGTTAAGGTGAATATGACCAACAAGAGTTGGATAAGATAACTACCTATCACATCACCGAACTTGCATTGCATTCTGTGTAGATCTTCGGACGGTGATTACTCACTTGTCCCGAAACCGAGGAAGGAGGAGCGGAAGCTTCGCCGCAAACGTGGAAGTGCGGACACCGAGGGTGCCCAAGCTAACCTAGCTGACGAAGGCAAGCTCCGGTGCATCTAACCCAGTTTTCAAATTCTTTATTCAATTATCTATGGATGATTGTGCATTTACGTTCAAGAGTTTAATGAAACCCTAGATGCATGATCCCTAGGTACCTTTGTCCTTACTAGTATGATAGGTCGATAGCTGCTAAGCTATAGGACCGTTACAAGTCGAGTGATGACCTCACTCGCGAGAATAGGTTCCTAGATAGGAATCACAATTTATCCTTAAATGGATTGCTCACGTGGTAAGAGCATGGGATTTGGGCTCCGGTCCAGTGGTTATGCGGGTTAAGTGTTTGAACGTACTAAACATTTGTCGGGAATGGGACCGGTAAGCCTAGTACCTTAATGAGACGGCTAGGGATGGAACTGTCACTACTCTTGGGGTCCGTCTCACGGATAGCTACCGGTGGTGTATGGTGATTCCGGGTATCTTGCGGGGTATTCCGGATAGCACCGCACCAAAGACTCGGCCTTTCATCCCGACCCGAGAATTTTCGGAAATGGCACTCGGGAAAGTTGTCCTTTCGGGGGCGGCCTACCGTGTGTTTAGATCCACCTTGCAAGGTTTAAATCAATCGATTGTCGGCCTCTCACCGTTATCCGAGACTACTTAGTCCACTAGTCATGAGATCCCTAATGATGGAAGTTTATGAATATTATGTTTGATTAATTGTATTGTACAACTTAGTTTGTACTAGTTGGCTAACGTTGTAAAGGTTAAACCTACTAGAACTTGTGCTAAAATCTTGAAAGTAAGAACCTAATCTTTGTTACTTTTTAGCAAAAGCAACCCGAGTAGCCAAAAAGCCTTTCATGGTCTAGAATTGGTGAAGTAGTTATCACCGACGGGTAAGTCTTGCCGAGTATTAGTATACTCGGCCTTGCTATAATGTGTGGATCCGGGTAATGCATTCGGTGATGTGTGGCCGGAGAGATCCCGCCCGGCCGGGAGGTAGAGGACGACTACCGAAGGCATCATGGATGGCCTCCCATGGCGTTGCCGCTTCCGTTAGCTTATTTCCGCTGCTTTCAAAACCTGCGAACTATTTCATCATGGCAAATACTATGGTTTGTAATAATTAAACCCCTCGGGGTACTCATTTGGATATTAATGTTGATGTATCTCCGTACTCGCCTTCGAGTGAGTTTTAATGCATATATTCGATCCTTGTTGCTATTCAAGTGATTTACGGGCGTTAACCCGGCAACTAACGACAGGATGATACTTTATTATCGCTTAGTGACCAAAGTGGATTGGTTTAGGTGATAGTACGGTATTTTCTGGGCGGGTTGTCACACGCCGGCCTTCCCTCGCATCTCACGCCCCTTCCCACCTTCAAGCCGGCCATCAAGATGCAGTTAAGCCCTCCCTTCACTCCCTCGCCTTCAATTCCGTCAGTTATCTCAATCAAGTGCCCCCTTGAATGCCTTGAAGCAACCGGCCACTACCATGGACATTAATGGCCATTACTCCGTCTGTCACCCCCTCTCGCCCTGCTCGCTCTATAAAAGCCCACCTAGAGCCCCTGTGTCGCTCCCTTTGCACTCTCCCGCGCTCCCGTACCCTCTCCTTGCCTCCACACACGCCGCCGCCTTGAACTTCTCTACCGCTGCGCCATTTGCGGACGCCCGAGCTCCTACTCACCGGTGAAGCACATCCTCAGGGTCTCTTCATCCTCGCTCGACGTCCGTGCCGATCATACAAGAACCCGACGCCCCAGAGCCCCTCCTTTCCCGCCAGACCGAGCCACCCGAAGCTCACCGCCGCCGGAGCTCCACCGGCCTCGATCTACGCCGGTGCCTCTTCTCCTTCACCGTGTACTACACCGAAGATTCGTGTGAGTTTGAGCAACTCAACCATCCCTCTCTTTTCTGCCTTGGACCTCCCTAGCCCCTAGTGCCGCTCGTCGGCCTTGCGCCGCCCGCCTCGCCGGCCGTGGTGCCCACTCCGCCGCTCAAACCGCCCCCTTAAGCCCCTAACTAGGTTCGCGCCGTTCTCCTCTTCCTCCTAGTCTAAATCGCACACGAAATGGCTGCCCATAGCTCAAGATCGAGCCTCGCCGGCGAGCCCGCCGCCGCACGCCGCCGTCTCCGGCGAGTCGGGCGCCACCCGCTCGCCCGCCGACGCGCCGGCCTCGGGATCGGCCGTGGATGCTCCGGATGTGTCCGCCGCCGCCTGATCGCGTGCACGCATCCCAGGCCGCCCGATCTGCGACTAACTGCCCTGATTAGATCAAAGGTTACCGCCTTGGCCCCGGTCCACCATGGACCCGTGGACCAGGTCCACCGCCTGGTGCACAGCGAGCGAGCTGTCCATCGCAAAACCATGGCCCAGATCACCTTTGACCCTGGGTCAACAGGCTAAGTAACGGTCAACCCAGGCGTTGCTGACATTTTTGCTTAAAAGCCCCTATTGTTTTCTAATATTTCATGCCAGTCCTCCCACCAATAAAGATCTTCACCTATAGGTCCCTGTTTTTATGATCTAGCCCTTGATTTTCCTAGATTCCTTCACCAGAGGCCCTTTTCATCACTCTTTGCATATAAACCCCTCTGTTTATATGTATAATTATGTTTCAGCCCCTGGTTTCTTGCAGTTAAGCCCCTAGAGCCGTGTTTCTTCACAGAAAAGCCCTTGAACCTTGCTTTAGCCATAACTTTTCCGTCTTTTATCCGTTTTAAGCATCCTTGGTGTCCACACGACTGTCTTTTCAAGCCCGTCAGTTTTAGATCCTTGTTTAGTCCATAGATCTAGCGTTTTACCTCCATTTAACCTCGTTCTTGTTGTGTTAGGCTCATATAAACTCAAACTACGTGATAGGACCAATGGTGTACATGTTCTATGTTTTATAATTTAGTTAAATATTAAATATGATTAAATCCTATTACACATGCTTTTTTGATTAAAATTTAATTAGAGTTCAACACGGGTTTTCATAATAAAGTTAATATGATTAATACTAATTAAATATTTCTTATAATTAAAAGTTAATTAGATGTATATCTCGGTTTTTATAATCAAACTTAATTTGATTAATGATTATGCAATTTGCTTTCTACTAAAATGTAACATAGGCTATATCCCGAGTTTTCTTAATTAAATGTTAATTTGATTAAAATGAATATAAATGTGTTTTTAAATTATAATTTGATTAGAATAACTTGAAATATAAAGATAAACACCTAGATACTTTTACATGCTTCGGTAAGGAATCGGATGCTCGTTAGCCTAAGAGGGGGAGGGGGTGAATTAGGCAACTAAAAACCTTAACCTATGGCTTGACTATTTTACACAAAGATAAACTAGAACATACTATCTAGATGTGCAACTAGGGTTGTTCTAGTGTGAAACTCCCATCCCAAAACAAGGTTTGCAACCTATAGCCAATTCTAGCATGATACTACTCTAGGAATGTAAAGGCAAGCAAAGATTGCAATAGAGTAAATGCGGAAACGTAAAGGGGATGAGAGGAAGCAAATTCTTGACACACGATTTATCCCGTGTTATCGGTAAGCACTAAGCCACCCCTAGTCCACGTTGTTGAAGCACTCACACAAGAGTATTGCTTCCGGTCACCAAGTCTCTCCCAAGAGCACCACTTGACTCGCCACAAAGGCTAGCCACTTAGGCATTTGCCAAGCTCCCTTTTTCACCGGATGCCGCCTCCACTAAGGAGCTTCGCACCAAGGAAGGGGGTCTCCACATCCCCCGCACAAAGTGTCCTCGCCGCTCCACACCAAGCCGGAGGGTCGATGACGATTGCCGGTGAGCCACTTAGGCCCCAAGGCTTCTGACGAACCTTGTACAACCTGATTCACTCAAGAATCACCTCACAAGGTTGGCACAACCTTGCACTCACTCAGCTCTAAGCTAAGCCTAACACTAAGCTCATACACTAAGCATATGCAAGTCTCAGGTTGAGCAATTAAGCACTTTGATGGATTGGATATGATCTTCTTGGTGTCTTGAACTCCTCTCGCACTTCCACACAATCCAGCAACCTCAAATGGGTAGGTGGAGGAGGTATAAATAGCCCAAGGCATCAAACTAGCCGTTGGCTAAAGGCTGCTGAAAGTAGTACCGTCGGATGATCCGACGCTATCTTTTTCCTGGCGTCGGTTCATCCGGTGCTACTAGCCGTTGCCTCCACCACACATGACCGTTGAGGTTCTCTCGACATAGCTCGCTCCGACGCTATGCTCGACGCCCCGTCGGATCATCCGGTGTTGAAGACCCCGCAACCAAGTCGTCTCTCGTTAGCTTTCATGCGACCGTCGGATTGAGAGACGCTACCCCTTGACCAAGGCGTTGGATCATCCGGTCTCGAAGGCTTCGTCTTGGCGCGTCTCTGTCTTGATTCATACTAAGCGTTGGATAGACCGACGGTGTGACGCCCCAGTTTTTAATTAGCCTTAATAGCCGGTTAAATAGTCAACGGTGGTCAAACCACGGTCAACCCGGGCCCTCACCTTGAAAAACTCACTAATCCACCCTAGTGACCCCAATTGACTAGTAAACACACTAGTGGGGCCAACCCATGGTCAAAAGCTTGGTCAAACCCCTTGCCCCCCGGTGTCCACGAGTCTCTCGTCGGAACATTTGCCGCGTTCTCCAAAATTCACCTAAACACTTAAAATTCTACCTTAATAAAATTTGTCCATCTTGATGAGGGACACAACTTTCATGTAGATTGGCATTTCAAATTTTGAAGGGAAAAACTTGAAAATTTAGCTGCAAGGCAGATTTTCTTGTTTGCAAAACCATGCCGACATTCAAGGTTGGCATCCTTACGATTCAAATTCGTGCGTAAAAACCCCATATAGCCTTTGTAGAAAATGTTAAGGGTAACTAGATGCGCAACTTTGGTATTCATCCCTTGGTCCACTTCTATACAAAAAATGGAGCAGTTTCATTTCAAAGTCGGCACCGGGGAAATGTTTTGGGCCGGAGCGCCGCGCGCCGCGCGTCGCGCACCCCGCGCGCCGCCGGCCCCGGCCTTCCGCGCCCACGCCTACCGAGGCCGCGCGCCGGCCCAAAGCGCACGCCGCCCGAGCCTGCTCGTGTCCCAACACACCTCCCCGCCCCTAGGTGCGCCGAGTCCACGCCGGAGCGCCGCCGCACGCGCGCGCGCCACGGACCGGCGGTCCGTCGGCGGCATCGCCGCCGTACGCGCGACGCCCGAGCCGCCGTAGCACGACGAGCATCTCCGCCGTCATTCCCCGTCACCCACGGATGCGCCGAGCCGCGTATAAAAGCCCCTTGCCCCCCTCCGCGCGCCATCCCGAGCCGCCCGCCGCCATTGCCGCCGCCGCCGGTGCTAGAGCTCACCGCCCGTGCTCGCGCGCAGCAAACTACTCCCGTAGCTCCTCTAGGCTCTAGTGTAGCTCGCGCGCTCGCCAATTGCCCGGCATCTCGCCTCTTCGCCGGTTTTCCCCGAGCCGCGCGCGGCCGTCACCGCCGGTCGCCGCCGAGACCCTTCGCCGGTCATCCTTCCGCTTCCACTCCGGCCACCTACGGCTCCTAGGTGAGCTTCGGCCGAGCCCGGCCGCTCGCCGGCCGGCGGCCTCCGCCGGCTCACCGGAGCCGGCCGTGCCCGCGCCGCCCCCTCGGCCAAGGGCCGTATTGCAATACTTCAAATTTGTCTAGGGTGTTTTGTGCTAGATTCAGGGTCTGGTTATAAAGAACCCTATCGAGGTTTTCTTACGGTTCGATCGGTCCGTGCACTAGAAAATCCCTAAAAATTCGTAGAAAAATCAGAAAATTGCCAAACCAATTTTGTTAGGTTCGGGGAGAGAAACCCCACCACTTTTGTTATTTGCACATGGCCTGTTTCTAAATACTATTAACATGAAAAATACAAATGTGAAATGCTTAGATCTGCCATAACTTTAAATCTATAACTACCTCTCGTATTTAAATTTTGGGTATGTTGTGTATCTTGTTAGGACTAGCTCCTGTGCCAAAAATTGCACAAAGTTATGAAGTGGATCTTGTTAAATAATTTGTTCCCCCTTTCGCGTAAAACTGCCTAGAAGATTTTTCTTGCTAGATATATTTATGTTTTTGAGCTCAACTTGTGCACACTATCTTGTGATATCAAAATACACATCTTGTGAATTCATCATGATTTTTGGCTTATTAGAAATATTTATTCTCAATTTGTGCATAAATTCCTTTGTAAACTAATGAACTAAGATCAGTAGAGTTTCAAGGTGAATATGCTTTGGTTCTTTAGGCTTGTTTAGGACTAGAGAGCATGCATGAGAAAGTTGGGACCAGTTTGGTGCTTAATTATTTTTGTATGCATTTAATTTGAATTAATATCTAGTCTTTGTTATTTTCTCTAATATTTAATTTCCTAGCATCCAACACTTACATGTGGGTCCAATGGACGAGGATAGGTGCTAATATGGTTAAGAAACCCTTCCTTAATTTTTGGTAATTTAATTGCTTAATAAAAAGCTTAAAATCCCTTTTAATATTAAAGAGAAATATGATTAAGGAAAAACCCCTATTTAATTCTTTTTTCCTTTTTGAAAGTATTATTTAATATAATTAAAAGATAATTGATTACCCTTGCTGATAAGAAATTAATTCATGGATAAAAATATTATTTATACCTTTGCTTGTGAAGTAAAAGGACTACCCATTCACATGAAATGACAAGTACAATAAGAACCTTTATTCAAATGTACAATAAAAGAATAACCCATGTACAACTAATAACCTTCCTAAAAGAGAAGCACTATCAAGATGCTTGTTAAGGTGAATATGACCAACAAGAGTTGGATAAGACAATAGACTATCACATCACCTAAACTTGCATTGCATTCCGTGTAGATCTTCCGGACGGAGATTACTCCCTTGTCCGGAAACCGAGGAAGGAGGAGCGGAAGCTTCGCCGCAAAGACGTGGAAGTGCTCGACACCGAGGGTGCCCGAGCTAACCTAGCCGACGAAGGCAAGCTCGGTGCATCTAACCTAGTTTTCAAATTTTTTATTCAATTATCTATGGATGATTGTGCATTTAAGTTCGGGAGTTGTATGAAACCCTAGATGCATGATCCCTAGGTACCTTTGTCCTTACTAGTATGATAGGTCGATAGCTGCTAAGCTTTAGGACCGTTACAAGTCGAGTGATGATTTCACTCACGAGAATAGGTTCCTAGATAGGAATCACAATTTATCCTTAAATGGATTGCTCACGTGGTAAGAGCATGGGATCCGGGCTCCGGTCCGGTGGTTATGTGGGTTAAGTGTTTGAACATACTAAGCACATGTCCGGTATGGGACCGGTAAGCCTAGTGCCTTAATGAGGCGGCGAGGGATCCTACCATTAATACTCTTGGGATTCGCTCTCACGGCTAGCTACCGGTGGTGTATGGTGACTCCGGGTATCTCGCGGGGTATGCCGGATAGCCCGCACCAAAGATCGTAAGATTCGATCCCGACCCGTGGAGTTTTGGAAACGGCCCGGCAAAGTTGTCCTTTCGAGGGCAGCCTACCGTGTGTTTGGGTATACCTTGCAAGGTTTAAATCAATCGATTGTCGGCCTCTCACCGTTATCCGAGACTACTTACTCCACTAGTCATGAGATCCCTAATGATGGAAGATGATGAATATCATGCTTGATTAATTGTATTGTACAACTTTGTTTGTACTAGTTGGCTAATGTAGTAAAGATTAAACCTACCGGAACTTGTGCTAAAATCTTGAAAGTAAGGACCTACTCTTCGTTACTTTTTAGCAAAAGCAACCCAAAGTAGCCAAAAAGCCTTTCATGGTCTAGATTTGGTGAAGTAGTTATCACCGACGGGTAAGACTTGCTGAGTATTAGTATACTCAGCCTTGCTATAATATGTTGATCCAGGTAATGCTTTCGGTGATGTGTGGCCGGAGAGATCCCGCCCGGCTGGGAGCTGGAGTGGGTGGAGGACGACTACTGAAAGCATCATGGATGGCCTCCCGTGGTTTCATCGCTTCCGTTAGTTTATTTCCGCCGCTTTCGAAAACTCGAACTATTTCCTTATGGCAAAAACTATGGTTTGTAATAATTAAACCCCTTCGAGTGAGTTTTAATGCATATATTCGATCCTTATTGCTTTTCAAGTGATTTACCGGGCGTTAACCCGGCAACTAACGACAGGATGATACTTTATTATTGCTTAATGACCAAAGTTGATCGGTCTTAGGCGA
This sequence comes from Cenchrus americanus, assembly GCA_947561735.1. Lineage (NCBI taxonomy): Eukaryota > Viridiplantae > Streptophyta > Magnoliopsida > Poales > Poaceae > Cenchrus > Cenchrus americanus. The sequence goes on from OX387240.1 coordinate 145,359,263, forward strand.
TAGTACAGTATTTTCCCGGGGCTGGTTGTCACGACGGTGTCCCCACTCGGACCGTCGGATCATCCGGTGCTACTCGTCTTCGCCGCTCTTCCTCCGCAACTCGTCCGACGCATCTAGAAATTGCACCGCCGGTTTATCCGACGGTGCCTAGGGTTTCAACCAATGTACCAACTTGTCCGACGATTGCACCGACGCTTGCTATTTGGGTACCGTCGGTTCATCCGACGGTGTCTTTTTCCTTCTTTTTCTTCGCATCTTCAACTTGGATTTTTGCTTCAACTTAACATACTTAACATGCCATTACTTATATCCTCCGAATATATACTAAGTCCTCAAATTTGCTGTAAGTAACCTAACATGTCCATGGTATGTTGAATTGTGGTATGACATGTTAGCTTGGGCATGGTATGTTAACTTGTGGTAACATCCATGGGACCTAGAAATGTCTACAAAGGCATGCTCGACAAAGTGGTTAGTCCCATTGCTTGCGTTAACATGAATCACCAAAATCAACTCGAACAAATGGAAAATGGGGCCATGTTCGCTACAAACGTACCGTAATTTCATGCTCTTTATGTTTGAAACTTTACAAATCTGAAATTTTTTAAATTTAGATTAAAGCTACATGTTTTGGAACATTCATTACATTCATTTGAAACTGTTCTAATTTTGGTTAAAGGTACATATTTGGAACCTACATTCCATTAATTTGAAATTCTTTTAGTTTCGTTTAAAAGCTACATATTTTGGAACTACTGTGCCGTTACTATGAAAGTCTTTTAATTACAGTTAAAGTTATAAATTCCATGACTTTGAAACTCTTTTAATTTTGGTTGAAGCTGCATATTTTATCACTCCCACTCGATTACTTTGAAACTTTTATTCATTTGTGCATTCTTGCGAAGAGAAACTTCAATTATATGAAGATCATTGGTTAAATACTTGTGTTTTTTTGTTTCCAAAAAAAATATTTCTGTTTTTAAGCAGTAAGATGAGAGTAAAGGATGAAGGAGAGATTATGGAACCATACAAGTTTTCGTCTCTCCATTCTTTTTTGTGTGTGTGTGAACTATATAATGTATATCTAGGATATCATGATCAACCATCCACTACTCAACATTAGACCACCAACACCGGTGAGTGTAAAAAGCTCCTCCAGGGAGCTTTTGAAGAAGAAAGGCATGCAACGGCTTCCTGGAGGACAACGGCAAAATTGTGACAGCTTCCCATCTCCTTCAGATTCCGCGTGATGCCGGGACAACGCTAGCCTACAAAGACATGCTAACATGTGGTAACATCCATGGGACCTAGGAATGCCTAAAAAGATATGCTAGACAATGTGGTTAGTCCCATTACTTGTGTTAGCATGAATCACCAAAATCAACTCGAACAAATGGCAAATGGGGCCATGTTCGCTACAATCTCCCCCTTTTTGGTGATTTATGACAACACAAGAAAAGCAAGCATAAATTTGCAAAAATTGACAAAATTAGAACCACTTACACTTGCTTGGATGCTTACCATCATCCAAACTCCCCCTAGATCAACCTTCCCCCTTTTTGATAAAAATTGACAAAATTAGAACCACTTACACTTGCTTGGATGCTTACCATCATCCAAACTCCCCCTAGATCAACCTTCCCCCTTTTTGATCGTCTCTTCCTATGTTCACATTCTCCCCCTTTGGTCTCATATCCTTGGAACCACTAGCTTGCTTTGGTCTCACATTCTCCCCCTTTGGAATAAAATCTCCAAAAAGTTCAAAACAAAAGGGCTCCAAGGAAGCTAGCAAGTCCTAGCAAACATAGCTCAAAGAGAAATGTTAAATACAAGGGAGAAAGCCGCATGAACCATGATCCTTATGTATGATATCAATGAAGATACCACATGTGAGAATAACTAAGGTGGATCAAAAGCTCATGAGACTAGCATGATACAAACTAAGCTCCCCCTAAGTGCGTTCACAAAAATATGGTGTGAAAAACAAGTGCACAACTAGAAACTTATAAGGCAAGGAAGCTTAGAGCATATCATGCAAAGAGGTAGCTTAAAGGACAAGAGATAAGACAAATGAGTTCTTGTTACATTACCACTTATAGATATCACTTGTAGTCTTTTGATCATTGCACACCTTCAGGGGATGATCCTCTCTACCTTGTTGGCACCACATTGAGATGATCCTCTTGGAGATGATATCACTAGGTGACACCACTTGAAAGAAGCTTGTATAGAAGACACTTGGGGTACCACAAGGATTAGGAATGTATGAGTACATTGCCTTTGAACTTATATAGACATAAACTCGCAAGGACATGACTCAATAACATGAAGCTCATATTGCTATATTCACTCTTTTTGAGATGTTAGATCACACTGAGAGTAAAATAGCATTCTCTTAGAATGAAGTACCGCACCAGAATGCGTTGCTAAGGAACTACATAAGATAAGCTTGAAACAATGTTAGTCCCATGACCAAACCATAGGATGAGCTCCCCCTAAATGTGTGCATTTAGTGTTTGAATCACCAACCAAATGTATGCACATTGTTTATGACAACAAAAGGGAAGCTAACCCTATAGCTTGATTATGATGCAAAAAGATATACATGAAAACATGCACCATGAAAGAACAAGTGTAGCTTTCCTAAACACTAATCAAACCATGTAGGTTGCTCATGGGTTAGCACATGACACAAGCAACCTACCATATGTAAACATTGCAACAAATGCAACCTAAACAAGGAAATGGAGCTACAATGATACAAGAGATAAGTTCTAGTTTCCGTTACCTCAACCGGGGAACTTGGGCAACATATGTCCAACTTGCAAGCTTGGCTTCTAGGCTTGAATCTTCACAACTTCTTTGTGCCAAGCCTCCCAAGTCCCCGTTCTCATAGCCTTCAAGTGGCCTTTGGAACCCAAACCATTTGAGGCCCCTTCATGTTGATGATGACTTCCTTGGGCACCCAAATGGGTTGGTTCCAACCCCGCCCCTCCTTCATCTTCCCAACCTTGTGTGCAACCACCTTGCCATTAGCCTTCTTCCTGATGACGTAGGTGTTGCTCTTGGTCTTGTTCTTGTGGTTGGGCTTGGTGTAGATGAGGGAGCTTTTGATGGTGGGGTTTAACTTCTTCTTTGCGCCCTTGTCCATCTTCTTGACAAATTGAGGGCATTTGTAGAACTTGTTCCCTTCTCCATGACACTTGTAGCAAGTCACGGTTGCACCCTTCTCAAGCTTCTTCACCATGTTATCACGGTTATCTTGAGAAGGTTGGACTTTGCTCTTCATGTCTTGAGAGATGTCCACTTGTTCTTCATCATTCTTGCCCTTGCCCATCAAGTTTGCTAACCTTTCTCGGAGCCATTTCACTTCTTGCTTAAGCTCAACATTCTTCTTTCCTATGAGGGAATCACATGTTTCTACAATAACATTCTCATTGCAAGATGGTGAGCAAGATCTATCAATTAAGTCAATGCAAGAAGTTGAAGAATCTACCTTGGAGATAGGAATTGCACAAGGGATAGATGATTCATCAAGCTCAAAGGAATTACTTGTTTTAGTCTCATTGTTCTCAAGCTTAGATTTTAGTTCATCACACTCCTTGCTAAGCAATTTGAATTTGCACAACAAATGTTCATAATTTGTAGCAAGGGTTGCACTAAGATCATTTAGAGCATTGAGTTCTTTAATTTCATTAGCTTGTTTCTTAAGCATTCCTTTTTGCTCATGGACTAGCTCAACAAGATCATCAAGAGAGGTGGTGTCGGACTCGTCATCACTTACATTGCTTTCCATACCTTTTGCCATAAGGCACATGTGTAGTGATGATGAAGGACCTTGCATGAAGCGGGTGGTGAAGTTCTTTCTTGATTCATCACTTGAGCTAGAAGAACTTGATTCTCCACCACTTGTCCGCTCACGGATGGCGATAATTGCTTCTTGCCTTGGTCTCCTCTCCTTGACCACCTTCTTCTTGGGCTTGTGCTCGATCTTTGTGTTGATGATGACGCCCTTCTCTCAAGTGGACGTTGTAGCCGTACATGTTGACTTTCTTCACATACTTGAAGATCTTCTTCACGTACTCAGCCACCATGGATTCAACTTCTTCATCACTTGAGGAATTTCCATCGTCACCATCATCACAATCATCCTCACTTGAGCTTCCATGAGTAGCCATCCTACTCAACATCTTCTCTTGTTGGCTTGAGAGAGCATGACTTGTAGTTGGAGAGGATGGTTATTAGGGATTTTCTTGGGGCGCTTTCTTTGACTTGGGCATGAGTTGAAGCTCATGTGCCATGATCTTGCTCAAGATATGAGATGGCTTCAAATCTTCGAGCTTCTTCTCGTAGATGATTGGTTTCACCAAGTCATAATCGGGCTTCCGAAGACTTTGAAGGATCTTGCGGTTGATGTTCAAGTCCGTGATATCCTTCACACCTAAAGCATTGATCTCATTGATAAGCACATTTAGGCGTGAGTACATATATTCAGCATTTTCATTTGCAAGTTGCTTAAAGCTATTGAATTCCTTAAGGAGACAACTGTAGCGTTCATTAGCAACTTCTTTTGAACCCTCATTTTGCTCCTTGATGGTTTTCCATAGCTCATGAGCATTTTCACAATTAAAAACTCTATTCAAAACGCCTACATCTAGTGAGGACAAAATGATACTCTTAGCAATTACGTCAAATTGCTTTTCCTTCTTAGTACCATTTTTTCATGCCCTCATCGGTGACTCTCCACACATCAAGGTCCTTTGCTTGGATATAGGCCTCCATGAGAACCTTCCACCGAGGATATCCCGTGCCATCGAAATGTGGAGCTAAACCTAAGGTATCCACCCCTTTCATTCCTCTATAGAGCAACTCACTATGCGGTGAAGCCTAACTGTTCCAATGAGCCGGTTTTCACAATTTACCAATCGAATTGGCGTTTCCTTGTGAAGGAAGTGAGTCCTAGCTCTGATACCACTTATAAGGAATCGAATGCTCGTTAGCCTAAGAGGGGGAGGGGTGCATTATGCAACTAAAAACCTTAACCAATGGCTTCACTATTTTACACAAAGATAAACTAGAACATACTATCTAGATGTGCAACTAGGGTTGTTCTAGTGTGAAACTCCCATCCCAAAACAAGGTTTGCAACCTATAGCCAATCCTAGCATGATACTACTCTAGGAATGTAAAGGCAAGCAAAGATTGCAATAGACTAAATGCGGAAACGTAAAGGGGATGAGAGGAAGCAAACTCCTGACACGCGATTTATCCCGTGGTATCGGTAGGCACTAAGCCACCCCTAGTCCACGTTGTTGAAGCACTCACACAAGAGTATTGCTTCCCGATCACCAAGTCTCTCCCAGGAGCACCACTTGACTCGCCACAAAGGCTAGCCACTTAGGCACTTGCCAAGCTCCCTTGGTCCCCTTGATGCCGCCTCCACTAAGGAGATTCTCCACCAACGAAGGGGGTCTCCACATCCCCCGCACAAAGTGTCCTCGCCGCTCCACACCAAGCCGGAGGGTTGATGACGATTGACGGTGCGCCACTTAGGCCCCAAGGCTTTCGGCGAACCTTGTACAACTTGATTCACTCAAGAATCACCTCACAAGGTTGGCACAACCTTGCACTCACTCAGCTCTAAGCTAAGCCTAGCACTAAGCACATACACAAAGCATATGCAAGTCTAAGGATAAGAATTAAGCACTTTGATGGATTGGATATGATCTTCTAGGTGTCTTGAACTACTCTGCACTTTCACACAATCCAGCAACCTCAAATGGGCGGGTGGAGGAGGTATAAATAGCCCAAGGCATCAAACTAGCCGTTGGCTAAAAGCTGCTGAAAGTAGTACCGTCGGATGATCCAGTCCGTGTTTTTTCTCGGCGTCGGTTCATCCGGTGCTACTAGCTGTTGCCTCCACTGCACATGACCATTGAGGTTCTCGGACACAACTGCTCCGACGCTATGCTCCGACGGTCCGTCGGATCATCCGGTGCTGAAGACCCCGCAACCAAGTCGTCTCTATTAGCTTTCATGCGACCGTCGGATAGACCGATGCTACCCCTTGACCAAGGCGTCGGATCATCGGGTGCTGAAGGCTTCGTCTTGGTGCGTCTTTGTCTTGATTCAAACTAAGCATTGGATAGACCGACGGTGTCCCCACTCAGACCGTCGGATCATTCGGTGCTACTGTCTTCGCTGCTCTTCCTCTGCAACTCGTCCGACGCATCTAGAAATTTGACCGTCGGTTTATCCGACGGTGCCTAGGGTTTCAACCAGTGTAGCAACTCGTCTGACGATTGCACTGACACTTGCTATTTGGGTACTGTCGGTTCATCCGACGGTGTCTTTTTCCTTATTTTTCTTCGCATCTTCAACTTGGATTTTTGCTTCAACTTAACATACTTAAAATGCCATTACTTATAGCCTTCAAATATATACTAAGTCCTCCAATTTGCTGTAAGTAACCTAACATGTCCATGGTATGTTGACTTGTGGTATGACATGTTAGCTTGGGCATGGTATGTTAACATGTGGTAACATCCATGAGACCTAGGAATGCCTACAAAGACATGCTAGACAATGTGGTTAGTCCCATTACTTGTGTTAGCATGAATCACCAAAATGAACTCGAACAAATGGCAAATGGGGCCATGTTCGCTACAACTTCTTTCTAAATTAAAGGTTTAATTTGCATAAATCATACTTGAATATTTATAAGTAAAATTGGACTAGGCTTACCTCGTCTTTTAAATACAAATATAACTTGCTTAATTATAAATAGGGTATTTCTCTGAAATAACCTATACACGCGATTTTACTTAATACCAAACACATAGCTAGCTCTTGTATGTGATCATCCAAATCTCCCAATAGTTCCGAGTGTTCCTTGTGTTCGCTTTCCTAGACCCAAACCTTGTTTTCTCTTTAAGCTTTATATGCTTGGTGTATTGTTTTGTTTATTGAATGTATTCTTGTGTGCTCGTAGTCATCGTGCCAGTTTCAAGCGAGCAGCCAGTTGAAGTAGATCAAGAGCAAGTGTTTGAAGAAGAAGAACCTTAGTGTTTAAGCAAGGAAGGCAAGTGGTCTTCTCCCCCTGCATGATTCTATTTTATCCAATGTAATTGCATGAAAACTATGTTTATATTTATTATGTTATTGCATTAAATTGATGGGAACACCCTTTTTAAGGACTTACCTAGACTTTTATCCACAATCATTGGATCAACCCTGTTAAATAAATGTTTTTGGGTAGAATATGCTAGTTGCTCAACTTGGGTTGGATAAAATGTTTTTTCATGACAAAGGCTTGTAAGTTTAATGTTGATGATGCTTTTGGTAATACAAGATCATATGATTTAATCGTAACATGGAGAACTGCCCAAGAAAACATGTGCAACCACAGTGTCATATGGCTCTGACCTTAGCCAATTAATTAGGTGTGCGATTGATCTGATGGCCCTTTTCCGAAAGGAGCAAAGGGGATCCGAGTTGCAAGGTATAGCCCGGTCCTTTTGGGGTAGCAGCCTTTGCTAAGGTGCTGACCACTAGGGAGGGTTATGGTCCGCCCTTATCCGTAACTATGCGGGTCGTTAGTCTCTTGCATGCCTTTGTAAAGGCTTCGTAGCGTCCCTATGCAATCACACCTTGGAAGTGTGGTATGATGCCTGATCAGCATCGCATGGTTGGGTCCAAAGTTCTTCGGAACTTTTACGTGAGTTGTGGGTAAAGTGTGCAAACCTCTGTAGAGTGTAAAACTGATCGATCAGCCGTGCTCACGGTTATGAGCAGCTTGGACCCTCACATGATTAATAAACTTAAAGATGAGAATAAACCGTAGTTCGATGAGATTTGGGTTGTCTTGCTTAAAAGTTTCTTAAGTGGGTTGGTATATACTTACATGTAGTAACTAGGCGTTCCTTAATTAAAAGTTTGACCAACATTAAAATGCCAACCGCTGCAAAACCATGACCTATCCTTGGTAGACTTGCATCTTCCCCCACTTGTTGAGTACCAACCATAAGTGTACTCATCCTTTCTTACCGCTGTTCAGAAGAGAACAATGGTGAAGAGTTCTACAGCAACTTTGAGGCGTTCTGAGGCTTGCGTCTCCCCCAGTCAAGTGCTTGTGGAAGTGGAAGACGAAGACTCGTCGTGTAGTTATCGTTTTCCGATGTTAAAGACCTTCATGTCTTTCGAATGAGTGTAGTAAGTTGTTAAACCCCCCTTGTTACGTTTTTAGTGTCTATGATATTACACTCATTTCTTCTATCATATGTGTGGAACTAGATCCTGGCACACATATGAGATGCATCTAGTTTCCCTCCGGAAATCAGGTGTGACAAGTAAAAGCAGAACTTAGTTCAGAACTGATTTACCTCAGAACTTGGTATAATTAAGATCATGACAAGCATGGAAGACATCATCATAGGCACTAGCTCAAGCTACCTTAAGCTCCATCTATAGAACAAGTAAAAAGGCAATGAGATTCAGAGAAACTTGCCTCGCTGTCGTCGTGGTCATTGCCAGAGTCAGTGATGAGGTCCTCTACACCTTCTTCACCGCTCCGTCGACACATGTTCGTAGTTGCCAGACACTTGTGCTCGCAAATGTGAGGCAGGCCCCTCGCCCACTTCGCTACCCCCTTGCCGGCACGCTCCTCCTTGCCGCTGCTTGGCCCCTCGTCGGAATCCGAGAGGATCCATTCGAGGACCCTCGTCTCCGGTATTGGGTTCACTCCACCGCCGCTTGGCCCCTCTCCGGCGCTCATTGTCGTCTCCCTCTTCGCTGCCATCTCGCTGGCACGTACGCGGATCCAGTTGCGGCACCGCTTCACGTTCCGATTCTCCTCAATCCCGGGTGTGCGGGGTCGTCCGCTGCTTGGCCCCTCGCCGGTGCTCATCGTCATCTCTGTCTCCACGCCTCCTCTCATGCCTCCTCTGCGTTTTTTCAAGGAAAGTGCTCTGCTTATCCATTCGGAAAGAAAAAGGGGGTGGTTAAATATTCAGTTTGCACCTTTTGACTTTTACAAATTACATTTGACCATTCGTCTTATTCAAAAAATCTGTGAACATGTGGAAATAATTATGTTATACTTAAAATATATATTATGATAAAACATATCATAGTAAAATAAATAATACTTTCACCATTTTTTCAAATAAGACGAATGGTCAAAGGTGAAGCACAGAAGTCAACAAGTGTAAATATTTGGGATCGAGGGAGTAGTAGTCAATGCCGACGCGGGTTAGCAAACCCGCGTCGCTTTGTTGGCTGGTGCGCGGGCAATGGTTACCTTCTTTATACTAGGCTGCAGATGCTTTTTTTGAAATGACACTTAGTTACTTCCCTAAAAATTTAGGGCCCATAAAGTAGCACCTAAAAATTGATAAAAATACGAACAATTCATAGTTTTTTTAAGAATCGAACAACTCATAGGAGTAGTTGGGCATTTGGTATTTTGAATAAAATATGAACAGTCACACGTCTCCTTGTGGCCACATGATTCTTTTTGTGGCCAAGAGCTCTCCTAAGCGGACACAGGTTCCGAGGCGTGTGACCGACCGCCTGAGTGCCTGACGGTTCGCCGTCTTGTCAATATAAATCCTAGCCGGCCAAGAACTTCGTCAACCACGGTACTAAGAAAACCTTAGCACCACAGTCTCTGGTCACCAAGAAGTGAATCCAAGAGCTTCTTCTTTCTCAAGCAAGCGCATGGTGTCAAGCGAGCCATCCAGGAAGCGGGGAAGGGAAAACGTGCCGCCGCCCCCACCCGCCGAGCCCGAGAAGGTGCCGCCACCCCCCGACCGCCGAGCCCGAGGAGGTGCCGCCGCCCCCGCCCGAGGAGGTGCCACCGCCCACTCCTGCCGAGGTGAAGCTGCCCCCACACGAGGAGGTGAAGCCGCCCCGACGCAAGGTAGCGCGGCAGCCTGTGGCGGCCGTGCGTGCTCCTATAGTAAATGTTCAGGATGCCTCTTGGTCAGTGAAGTTGCTCCACCAGGATTTCGTGAATCTTGTAAAGGTGGCCGTTCATCTCGGGGTCCAACCACCCAGTCATCCGCTGCAGACGACCGTGATGGATTACGCCTTCAAGATCAATGTCTTGGTTGGGGAGCTTGAGAGAGGAGTGCTCCCCCCGTCTACGACGACGACGATGGAGGCCTCGACGTCTCCGGCTTCGGCTCTGGCTCTGACTCCGACTCCGACGGTGGGGCTCCTTCGGCAGCGACTACCTCTGCTTAATTAATTTGTCCCTCTGTTAATGTGTTCTTTAAGTGTGCTTGTTGAACTTGTGATGGACTAGCTAGTAGATCTCTGTTAATATGTTCCTCCTGTGTGTATGTTGAGCTTGTGATGAACTAGTAGATCTAAGAGACGCGGTAGATCAATCCATGTCTCCTATTTTGGAAGGCATTGCAATGTCTATGAGCTTACAATGAATTGCAATGTGTATGCCAGAAGTTTGTTATTTTGTTTGTGTCATTATATGGCAGCAGTTCACAATAAATTGCAATGTGTATAGATGCCAGAGTTATGCCAGAAGTTTGTTACTCTGTTTGTGTTAATAATCCGCATTTCCTTTGCCTCGTGCTGCAATGAAATGTCAGCACGGATGAATTAATGAATTTTGTGATGTGTGACACATTAATATTTGTGACCCAATTGTCATTCCATCCATTCTTCATTCATACATTTAAGTTTGTCATATATGCCAAATTTTTCATTCTTCATCCACATAGATGAAACAAAAGCACCACTTTTAACATCAGAATTACTTCTTTGCAGCATACATCCCTAGTAAACATCCAAATACTACACAAACAACAGCCACAATAATCAAGTTCATCTTCCAGATCACATTGTCCATCTTCTCCTCCAGTGCTTTCTTCCTCTGCTTGTCCTCCAGTGCTTGCCTCTGCTCGCCGCTCCCAATTTGACATTCCACTGAATCAACTACTTCATCGACCGCATCCGCCCGTTCGACGGTCGATACTCCTTGTGGAAATGATAAAATCCACAATTCTTGGCGTACCGCAGAATCAAAAGCACATAAGAACCCTAACTCAGATTTGAAAGACACAGCAGACTACTCACCGAGTTCCTTGCACACTTGAAATAAAGACGACTGTGGTTTTCACCTTCCTTCTACGTCTGGCCCTCCACCACCCGAGCCATACCACAGTCCGGGCAAGGGACCAGTGGAAAGCCTCTTAGCTCACTAACTGGATCCAAGCCGATGGAGTGATTGCGGCTGCTCTGGCAACCTTGAACCCTGCTCCTTGCACGTGCACCTCCAGACGAATTGGCGTAGTGCGACATGTGCGCGACGACGGGGAAGGACGGGCGGGCGGCGACGGTGGAGCTCAGATCGGGGAAGAATAAGGGGGCAGGGGTCAGGGCGCTGGGGCGGATGCATATTCATTCGGCAATGGGCATTTCTGACAATGGAGCACTTGTTGGCGACGAAGGTTAGTGTACCACCGTCGCCGGGGCGAATGCCGGCCCGGGGCATAATGGAGCACTTGTTGGCGACGATGGTTAGTCTACTCGCATCGCCTTTGTCGGTCGGGCAGGCTACGATTATCTCTTTTTTATATAGGCTTCTGACGCTGACGAGTGGGCCCGACACTTTTTTTCTGAATTGAAACTTGCTTCCCTCAAATATTATATCCCATAAACAGCACCAAAAAATTCGTAAACAATACGAACAATTCTTAGTTGGTAATTTAGCATTTGAATAAAATATCAACAACCACACTTGTCTAACCAAATTTCTTAAAATTAGAATTTTTATCTCTTATTTACGATATAATAATTATAATAACGTCTTAGTGTGTTCTAAAAATTCTACAAATTGAATTGGCAACATAATTTAAGTCCCTAAGCTTGTCTACAAAAATTTAAATGGTTTCGAAAACAGAAGATTATACTTGTGTACAAATGTCTACATCTCTCACATAGTTTCTTAGAATGTTACTTCAACATTGAAGGTTTCCACACTTTAAAACATGTTCGAACTCATATGCATTTGAAATTATAACATAACCTTATGTTCACCATAAGATTACAAAATGCAAAGTTTCATTAGTAATGGTTGTGTAAAACAAAAGTTATTTATATGTTGTACTTATAAGGAATAATATAAGGTGTATAAACCACATCCAAGAAATGGAATTACATACGAAAAAATATCATAAATGAATACATATTGATTTTAGAAAAATTCAGAAACAAATATCATAAAATTTGGATTACGGTTGACGGAAAAAAACGTGATACAAAATTTGATTGCAGATTAAAAGGGGAAAAGCAAACTGTTCTTCATTCGAACAGACCTAGCCCCGCCCCTTCATTGGCGACGGGTGTTTGTTAATCATCGTATCATTTGCGCATCCGAACCTTTTTAATAAACGCTCCGCCCTGCCTTCCACCTTCTATCCCCTTCTCCAGCTTTCGCCTTCCTCGTCTCCGTCACAGCCTCGTCTCCATCGCAACCTCGTCTCCGTCGCAGGTATGGCCCGCGACTCTAGGGGGAGGTTCTGCAAGGAGGAGGCCCTGCGGCCACGTCCCCGTCCGTCTTCCTCGGTGCTGTCCGCCGCCCCCGCCAAGAGAGTGAGGTTCCGCGGTGACGAAGAGGAGCCGTCCCAGCGCCGCCCCCGTGCGTCTTCCTCAGCGCTCCATGGAAGAGGCCGGTTCTTCGTCGGCCTGGGACTTGGCTTTGTGGATCAACCAAGGAACCCAGTGGTTTTCTGGTGAACCACTGGAAACCCCGCAAACTCGGTGTAGCCTCCACCAATCGCCACTCATGACTCGGCTCCCATGTAGTCCCGGCTCGACCATGGTTTTGAGGCTCAACCAAGAAACCGTCCATGACTTCATCTTGCTGTTCATGCCACCTGCGGCCCGCACTAGACCCCGCTGGCCACCGGGTCCCTCGAACGAAGCCTACTTGTCTTCTCCACACCTAGAGGCCTCACCGGCGACGAACTTTCGCGCTTGTTCTTCACCCGCATCAACACAAGTCAAGACGCAACCTCGCACATGCAATACTTAGCCAAGAATCAGTCCACACAACGTTGTCAATCACTCATCACACAAGGAAGCGACCATCCACCGGTCCTCGAACCACACATGGTCCTCAATCTCCCCATTGATGAGTGCATTGACAACACCCACATAAAGTAACAAGAGAGAAAAAGAAAAGAAAAGAAACGAATAAAAAGAAACTCCAACAAGCGATCGAAAGCCAAACAAAGGCAAAGAGCAAGATCACTTGAAGAAGACAAGTCTCGGACCCCTTAGACAATGGCAACGGCTCGACACAACGAAGACAAATCTATGCTCAAGCAAAGAGCGCAAACCACCAAACCAAAGCTCGAAAAACCATAAAGAGCTCCGCCTGCACACATGCAAGCTCCCCCTGAACCAATGCAACTCCCCCTGGACGAAAGCATGCAAAACACCACTTGAAACAGGCGGTACCGCAACAACTCAAAGACCGACCGCCGTACCGGTCAACACCACCTATCGACCGGTGTGCAACATGTGAACGGGGCCAAGCACTCGACCGGTCGGACCGGTGACCTTGACCGGTCGTACCGTTGCACACTAGAGCCCAGAAATGGCTCGAAACCTCCTGAAAACCTTCTAAATGCATTCAGCAAGCCATTTCAAGCTCAAACTTCGCCCCCTTATTGGCAATGCATGAATCAAGCCAAAAATGCAAAATTTTCAACCTAGAGCTTCTCAAATAGACAAAATTCAACATAGGATTCTACACATGTCCAAATGAGCAAGTTAGATACTCTATAGCTTCGTATTGACATGAACTACAAGATCACCAAGTTTCACAACCATTTGACGAAGCTAAGATTGATTTGGACAATTTTGCGAAAAATTTACATCTCATGAGCAAAGTCCTAAACATGATCAAAACATGTCAAAATGGAAAAGCCACACAAACTTCATGCTAGGACAACCATTCTAATCGAAGACCATCACAAACACCCACAAGCACCTCATGTCATGTCAAAGCCACCGAGCCATGTGCCTACCTCTATGTATGAGACTTCTCATTGGTAGGCATCATGCAACGGTTTAGCACCCAAAGCAAATTAAATTCAGCACATATGACATGGGAGCATATTTCCAAGCATTTTTCAAAACATTTTCAGATTCATAATTGGTACATGAAATGTCTTTGCGACAAAAAGGAACTTATGCCCCTCGATAAGATAAAGCAAGAGGGCTAAACATTCATGATGGCAAATGAGCCTTTGGCCCCATATGATCAATAAACTAGCTATCCAACCACAAATGAAGCATAGCAAAGCCACTAAAACATGTCAAGATCATATAAAGGCATTTACGCATGAGAGAGCATATATGTGACATTTTCAAAAATATAGCCATCAACCATGGATTATAAATCGGGATCATCAAGAGCTAAGCCAAACTAACCATAGCATACCAAACAAGCTCACAAAGACATATATAGCATTCCATGGTGAACAATGTATATAGAAGCTTTTCCTAGCCAATGCATAAGATGCAAAATGCATGCAATCTAAGATACAAGGATGCCTATACATCATGTTACATATGCCAAGCCAAATGCAGGAAATGCACAATGGAAACTATACATATGCTATAAAGGAGCTCCCACACACCCAACTCAAGAAATCAAACACACACCAAGCTCCCCCCCGCAAACGAGTGAAAGTTGCTTGATCTAGGGGTTTGGTGAAAATATTGGCTAGTTGGTCATGTGTGGGTACATGGATCAAAGCTATCTTTCCTTTCTCTATGTTGTCTCTCAGAAAATGATACCTCACATCTATGTGCTTGGTTTTGGAATGGAGCATCGGGTTCTTTGCAACGCTTATAGCACTCGTTGCTTGTCACATTGAAGTGGGACATGGGTATACTCCTCACCAAAGTCACTCATGGTGTATGTGATCCAAAGGAGCCGAGAGCAACAACTAGCAAGTGGGAACGTACTCGCCTCGGTATTGGATTGAGCAACACTCGACTATTTGCGGGAAGACCAAGACACCAAAGAAGATCCCAAAAACTCGGCAAGTCCCGAAGTGGACTTCCTATCCAACCGACACCGGGCAAAATCCGCATCCGAAAAACCATGAAGAGCCAAAGAAGAGGACGCGAAGTACCAAAGGCCGAAGTTGGGAGTGTGACAAAAGTACCGAAAATTCGCTTCACCGCTTGTCGATGCGAAGTCCTCGGAGACGCTTGAAAACGAGCGCACAGACATACCGAGAACTGGATGTCCGGCCTCCTCGCCGCCAAGTAGAGGAGTGACCCGATCATGCTTCGGTACTCCTTCTGGTCCACGTGTTAACCTTCCTCATCCGCATCAAGAGCTGTAGTCATACTCAACGGCATCGTCATAGCCTTGGAGTCCTCCATCTTGAACTTCCGTACAATGTCCTTGGTGTACTTAGCTTGGTGCATAAATGTTCCTTCCTTTGATTGCTTGATTTGCAGCCCAAGGAAGAACTGCAACTCGCCCATCATGCTCATTTCAAATTCCCTGCTCATATCCTCTGCAAACCTTGCTACAAGAGAGTTAGACGAGTCACCAAAGACAATATCATCCACGTACACCTGCACGATCCGGATATCTCTATCCTACCTAAGTAGAAACAAGGTCTGATCAACCTTCCCCATCTCAAAACCTCTCTCAAACAAGAACCCCCTCAACCTGCCATACCAAGCTCTAGGCGCCTGCTTCAACCCATAAAGCGCCTTCCTCAACTTGTACACCCGGTGGGGGTACTTCTCACTCCGAAACCCGGTGGTTGCCTCACATACACTTCTTCCTCTAACACACCATTCAGGAAGGCAATCTTCACATCCATTTGGTGCAACTTGAACCCTTTAGCCACGAAAAAGGCTAGAAGGATCCTTATTGCCTCCAAACGGGCTACGGGAGCAGAAGTCTCCTCGTAGTCAATCCCCTCATTCTGACTGAACCCTTGAGCAACAAGCCTTGACTTGTTCCTCACCACTTCACATTTTTCTCCCTCTTTGTTCTTCCACACCCACTTTGTCCCAATCGGCTTACACCCTGGGGGAGGGTCAACCAATTCCCAAACCTGATTCCTCTCAAAGTTCTCCAACTCCTCATGCATCGAATTAACCCAATTATGATAAGATAGTGCGTGTCCAATGTCTTTGGGCCCAAAAGTAGCAACAAATGCAGCATGAGCGAAATGAGAATTGTTCCGAACCCTCGACCGTCTAGTGCGTTCATTCATGTCGCCGATGATCCTTGAAGCTAGGTGATCCACTTGTACTCGCCGGGGAGGTTCTCGCCTTGATGCTACCTCCCCCTCAACTGTAGCTTCTCAACGATCTTGATTTGTCGTCGTAGGTGTAGGAGAGGAGCTGTCAACCACTGTAATCGAAGTAGTAGGTACATGTTCAGCCGGAGGCACCACACCGCCATCTTCATCATCTCCAAGTTCATTCTCCTCCTCCTGAAAGATGTCCTCGCCAAGCTCATCATCACCTGCACACTCAAAGACAAGCTGACTATGTGGTTGTGTCTCGTCGAAGGTTACCTTGCAAGTCTCCATGATTTGGTTAGTTTCGAGATTGAGCACATGATATGCTCTAGAATGAGATGCATAACGAAAGAAAATACCATCAAACGACCTAGCCTCAAACTTATCCAACTTCTTCCCTTTTTTTCAGAATAAAGCACTTGCATCCAAAGACATGGAAGTGAATCACCATGGGTATGCGACAGTGCATCAACTCGTAGCATGTTTTCTTCTTATGCACTCTGAGGTAGATCCTGTTCGACAAATAGCACGCGGTGTTCACCGCCTCAGCCCAGAACCTTCTTGGAGTCCTATGCTCATCATGCATCATCCGAGCCATCTCACACAAGATTCTGTTCTTCCTTTCCACAACACCATTCTGGAGAGGCGTATATGGACTCGAAAACTGGTGTTCAAGACCCAAGTCATGGCAAAAGGTTTCAAAAGGAGAGTTTCTGAATTCTGAGCCATTGTCACCGCGGATTGCTCGTATGGCATCTTCGTGCCTCTTGTTCCTCAACCTCAAGACAAGATCTCGAACAAAACCAAATGTCTCCCCCCTTATCCTCGAGAAAGAACACCCACGCATACCGAGAGTAGTCATCCACCACAACAAGGACATACCACTTCCCACCCACGGATCGCACACGAGCCGGGCCAACAAGGTCCATATGGAGTAGCTCGCATCGACGCTCGGTCATCACATCGGTGAGAGGTGGGTGAGAAGAGGCTACCATCTTGGCATGCCTACACGGCGCACAAACCAACTCTTTCTCAAGCCTCAACCGTGGCAATCATCGGACCAAATTGAGTTTACTCAAGCGAGACAAAAGGTCAAAGCTCAAGTGACCCAACTTCCTATGCCACTTCCACAACTCACTCGAAGAACCAACCAAGAAACAAGGCTCAACACCAGAAGACTGAGAAAAATCAGCTCGAAACACCTAATCGTCGGGAACGACCATACAGACAAGGTCCTCCCGAGAGTCCAAAATCTGAGAATCACCAGACCGAAACAACACCTCAAAACCCTCATCCAACAGTTGGGACACGGAAAGCAAATTGTATCCAAGCGATTGAACAAGAGTAACACGCCTGAGAGTGATCTTGTCACTCACCTTAATCTCACCTTCTGAAAGCACACGCCCTCGCCCATTGTCCCCAAAAGTGATGTACCTCCTTGTCACCACCGGGACGAGACTTGAGAACCACCCCTTGTCTCCGGTCATATGCCTCGAGCAACCGGAGTCAATCAACCAAATGTTCTTCAAGTCTCCCACCTAAAATTCAAAAACGAGCACGTGAGCGAACAAACGACTCAGCACTAGGGTTAGTACCAAAAGACTAAAAAGTGGGGTTAGAACACTCCAAACCATCTTTCCTACCAAAGCTACCTCCACAAATACCATCACGGTAACCACTATGAGGGAACCATCCCTCTCTAACTGGAGGAGGACCAAAACCACGAAAGGAAAACCGTGGACCGTCCCTCCTCTCCATCTCAAAGCTACAACCCCTCCCATCCGTATTGAACACGAGGGGGAGAATGCCTAGCAAACTGACCTCTTGCAAACTCTCCAGCCCAACTACCGAACCAAACCTCGCACCCGTATGAGCACGAAACCCGAGCCGCCGCCCGTCCGAGCCTGCACCGATCCGACCGGTGCCCCTCACCGGTGTAGCCCGGCCGGCAGCACCTCCAACAACCTTTCACTCTCCCCAAGCCGGAACCGTCCTTACACGCACCTTGGCCCCGGGCATCCGGACACGAGGCTCACGTACACCATCGGATGGGTGGTACTTGTCCTTGTTAGCCCAATCCTTCGCCATTCTCTCCTCTCGCTTCCTCTTGAAGCAAAACTTATCCTTATGGCCATCTCTCCCACAATAGCCACAATGAAACCACACAAGCTTAGGTTTAGGCTTGGGTTTGGGCTGCTCACTTGGTTTCTCTCCACTCGGTTTCTCCACCGGTTTCTCCTCACTAGCCTTCTCAATTTCCTTCCCAAATAACACTTTCCCGGAAGTGCTCACAAACTTGATAGGCATTTGGAAATCATTTGTGTGTGGGGAAAACACGGGTGGAGCTGGGGTTGTGTCTAGTCGGTTCCTAAGATGGTTATGTTTAGGAGGGAAATCATTTTTGTGGTGGGTTTTTTGTGGCTCTGGAATGTTTTCTCCACTTTCCTCACCAACCTTGTTTGCTCCAAGTCCCTCCCATCCTTCCTCTTGAATGTCTCGATCATTATCCTCAACTGAGGCTCATGACCAGACAACCAACCCATCAACTTTCTCAGCTCATCATTCTCATCCTGCAAACGATCAACATAATGTGCAAGTTCCAAATTCTTCAAAGCATGCATTTCGCAGGTAGAGCAAGATGTCGGAATTGGTTCCATCAACTTAGCCTCAAGAGAAACTGTGTAAGCATGCATCTCATCAATTTTAGCATGCAAGAAAGAGCAAGAAGTGCAAGCACCTAGCAAAGCAGGTCTAGACTTAAGTTCATCCACTTCAACCCTAAGCACATCTAGTCCCTCACACTTGGAGGCATGCTTTTCCTTAAACAAAGCAAGATCAGCAAGGAAAATAGGACAATCAGCACATTCAACTTCATCAGAAACAACAGCTGAAGCTTTCAGAGAATCAATTTCAAGTTTAGCATCCAAATTCTGTGTTTCTAGCTCAGCCACTCTAGTCCTAGCATCCTTGAGTGAAACCCTAAGCTCTTTCCTCATTTTCTTAGCCTTTCTAAGCATGTCATCACGATTATCAAACAACAAGCCAAGCTGTTCATTCTCCTGACCCCAGAAGGGAAGTTCATCACGCACCTCGTCGTCGGAATCGGAGTCCGAGTCGCTCTATGTGTTCTTCTTGCTGTCGGAGCTCAGCGCCATGGTGCAGAAGCCGTCTCTAGAGAAGCAGCTCAGCCCGCTCAGGTTCTTGGACGACTTCCTGCTCTTGCGACGATCACCTTCATCTTCACCGCCGCTTGAGCTTGAGGTGGAGTACGGGAACCGGAGTCGACGTCTCTCACTCCAACCATCGCTCGGGCCTTGCCTCGGCTCTCCTTCTTCCTCGATCGTCGCTCGTCCTTGAACTTGTTCTTGTGCTTGCTCTTGAGGTCACACCTCGACCGGTACTTTCCATCCTTCCTTGACTTGTGCTTGTAGCCATCCTTGTTCTCGACCTTCTCTGGGCAGTCGGCGACGAAGTGTCCCAGTTTGCCGCACTAGAAGCATGTCCTCGTGTTTCTCCTCATGTTCACCTAGTTCTCATGCAGCCTATCGAACCTCCTCGTCAGCAACGACAACTCGTCCTCTCCAAGCACGTCGAACTCCTCATCTGGCATAGACATCAAAGAGGACAAAGAGAACATCCTGGTGGATGGGTTAGTGTTAGCCTTTCCTTTCGAACCACCGACGAGGGCAAGACTACGAGAGTCAGTCGGGCCCTCGAGCTTGGCTGTCATGCACCTATCCACCTCAGCTGACTTGAGCTTTGAGAACAGCTCGTTCACCATCAGAGTGTCATACTTCTTCGACTCCACAATGGCCTCGAACTTTCCTCCCCAAACCGTACGATCCAAAGAGTGTAAGAGCTTGACAGCTCTATCATGATCATCGTACGGGAGCACGTCCACATTGGCCCTCATGTTGTTCACAACCACAGTGAACCTCTGAAACAAGGCATCGACGGACTCGTCGGGGAGATGAGTGAAGTTCTCGTACTCTCTCCGGTAAGTCGCATACATCCGAGCCTGAACCTGGGCATTCCCAACATGAGCTTCCTTCAACACCAACCAGATTCTACAAGCCAAGCTTTCCATGTGCACTTGATCGAATTCAGCCGACACAGAGCACGAAACAAGTAGTCGACCACCTTATTGTTGGTGTCGAACATGTCCCTCGATCCGGAGCAAGGAAGTTCATCGGTGGACATAGCTTCGTGTCCACCGTGACATCGCAAAGGATCCGACCATTTCCGCGGAGGAATGCCGCCATCCGCTTACTCCACATCCGGTAGTTCTTGCCATCGAAGTGTGGAGGACCCGAACCCCGTTCTCGGTACGCCGTCCTTGGATCTTAGAGCGGTTAGAGTCAATAAAGACCCGAACCGGCTCGATACCACATGAAGGACCGATACGGCGAACCGGAGAGAGGGGAAGTGAATGGGAGCCGATAAAAATTTTTCTCGAAGGAGATGGAGACTCCAACAAGACGAACACGACTTCCAACACATGTCTCCGACTCACTACCCAAGTTGGCCAAGCCCACGCAAAGAACCGAAGTGCTACTGGACCTAGGAACCAACAAACAACCTTCCGAGCCAAAACACACCAACACACACAATAGAAACTTCCACGCTTGTTGCCTGTCTTTGCACCGGTCGGACCGATGGCACGGCGTCGGTCGGACCGGTGACACCGGTCGGGCGGTGGACAGCGCGGTCGGGCCGGTGGCTACAACGGCCGCACAACAAGCGTTCCGGGGGGGCCTCAATGACTTCTCTAGGCCACGGAACAAAAACACCCCCAAAACACAACCTGCACGGAAGGAAAACCCTACACAAAACCTAACAAATCAACTCGAAACAGACCAAGAACTGACCAGCAGCACCAAGACCCAAAGACACACGAGTCAGCAGTTCACCTGAGGCAAATCCCAGAAGCGGCTCAAACCGGTCGGACCGGTCAAGAGCACCGGTCAGACCGGTGTAACCTGGGCAGCTCGGGATGAACAGCACCCGCGGGTCAACTCCTCCAAGATCAAACTTTGATCTCCCGAATCGCTCCACGGACTTGAACAAGATTGTGGGGATAGTAGGAACACCAAATGAGGAGTCCATAGCCAAGATTTTGTCCACCAAAACTTGCCAAATCAAGAGGAATCGAAGAAATCCCTCCAAGAACTCCTCTAACTCTAGAACACCGAAAACCCCAAAATCGAGCCCCTTAACTCACGGATTTGGGAGGGGAATCAAAGGCAAAAGAACCACGAAGGGTTCACACAAATTTCCCCCATAAAATCCCCAAGAGCAAGTCTCGAAAACACACCGAGAAAACCACCAAGAGAGGGCTCGAAAAGCACCACCAAGAATAGCCGGGAACAACACAACAAAGCCTTGAGGAACCACGCCAAATCATCTATACATGCCAAGTAGGTTCATACAAGGTCTAGCTTGCCTCCCGATCATCCAACCCTCTCACAAAATCTTACCATGAAGCTCTCAAGCTAGTCCTATGGAAATCCTAAGAAAAAATAGGAAGGGAAAATAGGAAAGCAAATGAACTAGGATCTCACCTCATGGGTTATATGGAGGCAACCGAATGTCTAAAATACCCTTACTTAATAACTAGGGATACAAGCCCCTCAAGGGTGGTTTTGGAAGTCTTCAGATTTTCTCCATCGGACGGATGCCCGGTGACCGCACCCTGCTTAGCTCGACGCAAGCCATGTGATATCGACGCGTGTCCTTCGCTTTGATGATCCGGACTCGCGTCGTCGCACACCGGTCGGACGGGTGCTCCTCACCGGTCGACCGATCCGGAGCCGCTGCAACATTGTCTTCGGTTCTTCGATCCCGGCTTTTTGGATCAACCAAGGAACCCGGTGGTTTTCGGTGAACCACCGGAAACCCCGTGAACTCGGTGTAGCCTCCGCCAATCGCCACTCATGACTTGGCTCCCGGGTAGTCCCGGCTCAACCTTGTTTTGAGGCTCAACCAAGAAACCGTCCATGACTTCATCTTGCTGTTCATGCCACCATGCGGCCCGCACTTGACCCCGCTATCCACCGGGACCCTTGAATGAAGCCTACTTGTCTTCTGCACACCTAGAGGCCTCACCGGCGACGACCTTTCGCTCTTGTTCTTCACCTGCACCAACACAATTCAAGCCGCAACCTCCACCTGCAATACTTAGCCAAGAATCAGTCCACACAACATTGTCAATCACTCATCACACAAGGAAGCGACCATCCACCGGTCCTCGAACCACACATGGTCCTCAATAACTCCGGCGACGATTCTGAAGACCATGAGGCAAGTTCTAAAACCATCACACACGAGATTTGTCCTTGGACCTTCACATCTTCACTGATCAATTGTTCTAATGCATCAATTTCCATTTGTTGTAGGAAGTTGTTTCACATGACATTGACAGGATTTGGACTGGAATCAACAAGATCAAGGAATCGGCTGAAGAGAAGCAGGCAGGTTTTGAAACCAGTTAGAGCTAAAATAGATTTTTTGTAAATTACAACTATTATGAAGCTTGCATCAATATAATTTTTTCTTTTGTTTTAGGACCGTGTTGTTACTCGGGATGACATTAACTACATCTGGAAAGGAATCGACAAGCAGGATGAGCAGCTTAAAGCCACACAAAAGAGGGATGTGATTGAACTTCTAACGAAGAATGTTGAGCTGGCAGAAAGAGTTGCAAAACTAGAGACAGGGCTAGCTGAACTTGAGGCAGTAGCACAAATGAAGCCGTCTAGCTAGCTAACTAGTTCCCTTACAGCCACAATCTAGTTTGGTGATGCGCCCAGCTGATGCAGGCTTATTTTGGTGATGTGCCCTGCTGATGCATGTCAGATGTGAATATGTTTGTTATGAGTTAGTTTGCTTGGTGATGTGAACTTGTGATGCATGTCATATGTGAACATGTGATGCTATATCAACAGCCACACTTGTTTAACCAAATTTCTTAAAATTAAATTTTTTTATCTCATGTTTATGATATACTATACTAGTAGCAGAGTAGTACTGTACTTGAATACATTACTAGTTTTAAGGCCCACACAAGCCCACTCGCGCTAGGTTAGTAGGGAAGGACGCCTCCCTCACACAGTCTCCTCCCACTCTCCCCTTGCACCGCTGCCACCGCTTTCTCCCCCTCGCCTTCGTCCCTGTCATCTCCCCCACGCTGCGACACACGCTACACCCCTTCGCAGAGACACACACCACACCACGCTCGACGCGACGCGCACCACACCACTGACAGCGAGATCTAGAGGAGGAGGAACCTAGAAGTGGCGGCGACGACGACTAGAGGAGGGATCCAGCGATGACGACGACAACGGCGACTAGGAGGAGGAGGGATCCAGCCATGAGGTCGATGCGAGGATGAGGACATGGCGGTGAGCAGGCAGCGACAAGGAAGAGATCCCTCCGCTCCGGCAGTGTGAAGGTCAGTGGCGAATCTAGGATTTGAGTTCATGGTATGCCACTCTAAAAATGTCTTATACAATTCGGTAAATGCATTGTACCAACTCGGTAATAATTGTAAAAATAACAACAATTCAATAATAATGTAATTTTGTATATTTTCTCGAGTTTATGGAATTAGGCCAAGCGCGCTTTTGCAACACACATGCGTTCAGATAATCAAGTATACAACATATGCGTGCATATGGTTTTTTTTATGTAAATGCGTATAAATATACTTGTACGTGTGGGAATTGCAGAGTATGCCATTGCTCCTTTGTATAAGTACATGTGGACATACTTAGCTGTCGATGGTATACATACTTAGCATTTCCCTTTAGATTGACTCTTATATTTGGTTTTGCTCTTGTTCCTATGTACATCTGCACATTCTCTCCAAGTTGAATAAGTACCTCATCAGCAACCAAGGCAGCCTGTATCTTGCTCTTTAAAATGGTATGGTTGCTTTGCCTGAACTAATTTTTTGGTTACTGAAATTTCCATTTATGTTAATGGTTTACCAAGAACCAATGATATTACAGTGGGCTAAATTAGTTACTGTAATTCCCTTGACTATTAATTCACAGGATAAATCTGACGAGGACTATAGACCTGGGCAACATGATGAAGAAGAGGGTTATGACACTGCTAGTGCACAACTAGACCAGATGGGTGGGGCTCAGCGCCGAGGCAGAGCGCCAAGGACATCCACAAAGTGGCCAAGTGACACAATGATAGTCACTTAGGTCGACATAGTGGGGATGCGAGTACCATTGACTCAAAAGCGCAGGTTCAGGGCACTTGCGGGGCTTGTTGCTAGACAAAAGATACCTTTGACCTTGCCAGAAATAAAAAAACTAAGCTTTTACGGGAAGACGACAGTCAAGGCATGGAGACAATTCAGATTTCAGCTTAGGCGAGATTTTATCAGCAAAGGACTTGAGCCATTTACAAGGCACCCGTTTATTGTCCCGGAACAGTGGAACGATTTCATGAAACATGCAAAAACCGAGCAAGCCTCATCTGCTAGTGTGAAGTTGAAAGAACTCTGAAGCTGGAACACAAGCCAACAAAACATGGGTCCAGCTGGTTATACTATGAAATTAAAACAATGGGAGTAAGAGGATAGACAATTAGCTGCAACTGGTATCCCCAGCCCATATGACGCCTACCCTGACGATCATTCCTAGAATTGGCTACGAGTAAGGAGTAAGGTAATGATTAAAGACCGTGTTGCCGTGATAGTGTTCAACAACAAAGAGGCAGCAAAACATCAAGGAGAAGATTGCATGTGCAGAATCTTTAGGAATGGCAGGGCAGAGGGAGTATGATGTGCTAAGTTAGTGCTTGGGCCGTTCTGAACAATCAGGTCGTGTGAGTGGTGTCTCCACCTACCAGGGCTGGAAGTATGCATGGCCTCAGCACGTCGAGATGTACATGAAGAGGAAGAGGACGAAGACCGACGTATCAGTTGATAAGGAAAAGATAAAGGAACAAATCAAGCATGAACTGGTGGCTGAGATGTGGATGCAGAACATGCAGATGCAGAGGTGGTGTTGTCACCAGATGGTGTTGTCACCAATGTCCAATCGCGCAAGCCCTTCACCCGCCACACTGAAGAGCAGTTGTGCGTCCGCATATGTAGGTTTTATCGATGGCACTGCAGAGTTGGCGTCGGAGGTGCACTGTGACGATCGTACACACGAAGACCTTATAGGCATGTTGACTGAACCCACACACTATGGCCTATGGATCACGTGGAGGGGGCTTCAATGTGAGGCTGCACTTGGTCTTGCTCATCCAGAGGAGACTACGCTACAAACAGTCCGATTCATGAAGACTCTGCTGTGGTTGAAGCGATCACTGTATATACTATCTTTGCGGATGAACTAATGGAATACCCTCCTAATGATGAGGTGATGAAACTTGGACAAGCCCAAGGATAGAGGTTATAGTGAAGAAGGTGTTGGATTGACATCAAAGGAGCACCAACATGTAAATCTCGTTCACAGGCTACAATACAAATTTCTTGTAGTTCACACAGTACGGTATAGGTTCCTTCCTCACATGGTTCCCCTCCTCCTCCTCCTCCTCAATCCCCACACCCACAAGACGTTCCATTTGGACCTCCTCCTCATCCTGAAAAACTTGCATCCCCACATCCGGACGGTACACAAAATATTCCATCCCCACCTACTCCTAGTCCTGAAAAAACAGAAAAACTTGCATCCCCAGATCCGCAAGAGACACCAAATATTCCATCCCCACCACCACGCCCACCACCTCCTCCTCCTTCTTCTCCTAATAAAACAACAAAACCTACACCCCCAAGTCCTCAAAACAATCATGCCAAAGCAGGTACATCTAGGCCTAATGCCTCTGTAATAGGTCCTGGTGAGACACCACTGTTACTAGTCAACCAGAGTGATTTGTTGGCTGGTGCTGATAAATCTATCAACGACACTTCGAAGAAAGTTGTAGGTACATCTGGGCCCAATACCTTTGTAATAGCTCCTGGTGAGACACCACTAGGCAAGAAAGCCCTTGAGAAACCTTCAGACATTTCAAATCAGCAAGGAAAGAAATTTGCCGGAAATAAAATCTCTACACCACGTACAACAGACAAGAAATCCCTTGAGAAACCTTCAGCCATTTCAAAGCTGCAAGAAGAGAAACTTGCCAAAAATAAAAGCTCTACACCACCTACAGCAGGCAAGCAAGCCCTTAAGAAACCTTCTTCGGCCATCTCAAAGCAGCATGTAAAAAGGAAATTGTTGTAAATAAAACCTCTAAGAGGCCTACTAGAAAGCGATCTAAGAGAAACACTAAGGAGAATCGTTGGTATATGACTAACCCAAAGCAATCTGAGAGTGACACTGAGAAGAATCCTTGGGCTATGGATAACCCAAATTACAAATTCGGAAAGATCCTTCTCACTGATGGTGATTTCAAAAAAGCTGCTCCTTTTACCAGAAAGCTCCACAAATTCTACATGCAACGCGGTAAGTCAGATGATAATTCTTAGATTATGGTCACACTTTGGCCCAGAGCAGTGCATGGCCTCCAAGATGGTAAAACGAACTCCAGCTGCTACCTGTGCAACTCAGTGATTTGTACAATCTCTTCAACTTGGATGCTTTGGATCTGACACTTCTCCGCTACTTCATCCTGTAAGTTGCTTGAGAATTTAATCTGCTTCTCACTAATCACATCCTCTACCAAAATGTGCTTTTTGCCTCACATCATCTTTATTACCATGTATTTTGCCTCCTTACACTTTAATTATTTTTTCTTACTAATAGGAATATGACTATAGAAGTTGAGAACACGAGCCCTGCAGTTGGCTTCCTTGATCCAGAATGCCTTTGCTCGACAATGTTGAACAACACGAATAACAAACTTGCTTTCTCTATGTCCTATATTCTCAATGCCTTCAAACTATATGCTAAAAAGAATTTAATGCTTACCGCTTATCTCAGTACGAACCATTGGATTGCAGTGGCGATCTTTCCGAAGCAGCAGAAGGTCTACTATCTTGATTCATCGAAGACAATTAATACTAATATTGACCCTTTCGAGCAAATCATTAATGAGTAAGTTATTTCTTTCTTAACCTGTGGACATTCCTCAACAAACTGTACAGAGTATATTATTTAATAGTGTCCTAATCATTGTTCCTTTTTTCGTCGTAGGGCTTGGGAACGTTACCGCGGCAAAAAGTTCTTGCGCCTTGGCACCTTGGAACACGTCAAAGATGTTAAGGTACATACCACTTATTTCCTTCTTGTGGAAGCTAGTACTAAAGCTTGAGTTTATTTCTTCTCGATCACCACTATTTTTATTTGTACATTTATTGCAGTGCCACCAACAACCTACTGGATCCGGACTCTGCGGCTTCTATTATGCCTATCACATGCTTCAATTATAAGAAAGCGGCCCACATATGGAGGTACTTTCTTGGGATCTTCATTTGTAAAACCTGCAGCTGAGCACAGTTCTTGTTAGCACTGCACATGTTTGGTACCACCTATATACCGACTGGTGACATTGTTATATCCAGAGATTAGGGCTAGATGAGCATCCTCTCGACAAATCATTGCTGGCAGATGTTCGTGAAAGAATTGCCACATTCCTCATGGAACAGGTGATCACAGCCAGAGGAATATTTTATGCTGATGAAACTGTGTGGGCTCATATTATGTATGGTAACTATGAAACTTTTGCATTCCTCCTTGTCCATGAATTTTTGTGATATTGTTGCATTCCTCCTTGTGAGATGCATTTCCTCCTTGTGAGATGATGATGCTGAATTTTGTCATATGATGCATGTGAATTGTGGATTTCGTCAATTTGGATGCTTTGAATCTAATTTTCGTGAATTTAGTCATATCCTAGGCGATTTCGGGATGCAGCCCTTGATGGCCGCCAAATCTGGCCGGATCGAGGATGCATTCGGCAAGCGAGGTAGCGAGGTTCTCGTAGGGGTGGCCTACGTATCCGTTAACACCAAAATTTGGTAAGGAGTCCGACTTGTGGGTCCGGTTCGATAAAGAGTCCGTCCGGTGGAAGGAAGGATATTTTCGAGAGATATTCGGCAAAGAGATGCGTGGGCGGCTATCCGCTCCGGTTCGGCAAAGGAACAAGAGAGCTGATTTTGCGGTATTGGACGGTGACGTGGCTCAATCGGGGGAGACGAATGGATGGATAGGCGATCAAGCTTAGAGATAAGTTAGGCAATGAATCCATTCGAAGTTGTACTCAACGGGGTATAAATATGACCCCCGAATGTATGTAACAAACACAATCATTCCTCAATACACACCGGCCTTACGCCAAACCCTAGAGTCCTTGTCGTGTCGTCGAGTTCTTTGAGAGGGCCAATCGATCCGTCGACCTCCGTGAGTACCGGCAACCTTGTATCATGTCTAGTATCATGCGGTGGATTTAGATCTGATGCAAGTAGTCTTGTTACCATGCTTCGTGTCATGCGGTAGATTCAAGCTTGGTACAAGAAGGTTTCTTGTTAGATCATGAGCCATGCGGTAGGCTAAGGTCTAGCTTGAAGCTAGTTATCGGCTCTATTGGATTTTGGCAAGGTCCAATAGATTCATTAAGTTACCTCGTGTTAGCTTGAGTTTTACTTTATGTTTTAATTCATGTAACACACCTTTGCCCAATCTAGATGGGTTTGGATCGGCTCTATCTCTTTTATGATCCTTGTTCGAGTACATCTCATATTTTAACGTGTGGATCTTGTGCTTTCGATAGCCGAAACCGAATCGATCTAGGTTGTTACATGTTGCGGGTTCAAGCTTGCTAATGTTCGTATAAATCTTGAAAGAGCCGGGTATCATGCGATAGATGCAGGTTTTTGGGTTGCTTTGGAGCTAGTCATCCGGTGGATTAGATTCCCAAATCAATCGATAGATTTATTCACTTGGTAATGTTTGTTCCTTCTTCATGGACCCGAATCGGTACTGTTCGGCCGCATTCGGTTATGTTTCTCCACGAGTAGAACACGTGCGTTATTCATGCTTTGAATGATGTTCGCTTTTAGCTTTCCATGTTTAGATTGTATCATGCGGTGGATAGATCTATTTGTGGAAAGTGGTACGGTTTTTCATGCAAGTCGTATCATGCGGTGGATAGATTTGCTTGATATCGTACTCGACGGGTCTTAAAGTAACTAGACATGCGGTAGACTAGTGCTTTGGATCTATGCATACTTGTTGAATACATGATCATGTCCGTGCTTTACTTTATTCATTTATTTAATGTTAATCTTTATGGGGATCGGTCATGACTTCGTGTACGTGCATCTTTATTCAAACAAAGACCGATCGCCGTCATGCTCACGTCATCCATTCGGCGGTGTTATTTTTTCCCCTTTTCGGTTTCCCGAATGGTTGTAGTTCGTTGGCGGATAGCTTTTTATAGCTATGTGTCATCTTATTTGCCTTCTTAGCCGTAAATATGGAAGCTGCGGTACCACCGGCAAGTTCCAAGTTTTGGTATTTACTCGCTTTATCTTTTGTTAATTTTCGGGAAAAATTGATCGGCACGTCTTTCGCTCTCGCGCGTGTGAAGCCGCTTTGTTCGGCTTGCTGTGTGTTTGGCGTTGAGTGCACTTTTTGCGTCAACACACTTTTTGGCACGCCCGGTGGGACTACGGTACCGAATAGATTCAAGATGCCTCGAAATCGCGGACCTCATGGATGTCAACCTTGAAGATCTTTCTCCAGAGCAGCGACAGCAACTCCAAGATGTCGTGGACCAGTTTCAGCAGAAGTGTCTGCTATCGTTCAAGAAGAATAGAAGCGGCGTCCCGTATCTGAAGAACGAGATGCCCAGGGTATTGCTGCCAGGGGAGAGCGATACCACATCCCGGCGAGGAGAAAGAGGAATGCGCACGAGTATTCCAAGAGTCGGCAGATTACATGCTTAGCAAGCACAACAAGGCTATCCTCGGCGCGCTCCCGGCGGATGATGGTGGCCGTCTTCGGCCCCGGCATGGAACGGGCGTTCGGCAAGGCACCCGTCCGGGGGGAAGACCGTGGAGCCGGGCGAGTCAAGTTCTCAACCGCCGTTACGGAGCCGGCCACAACGGCCTCCTCCTCGAGTTCCGGGAAGTCAAGCGTTCCGGCCCTCCTCTGCGAGGCACGCGGGAGTCAGCCAGTTCAGCCCCCATTACAAGCTTCAGGGGGACAGCCAATACAGCCACCACCGCAGGGCAGCACAGGTCAACCTGTGCAACAGCCGAATCCGTACCAGCCCACGTACGGAGACGTAGCATTCGGCTCGACCGGCGCCCCGCTCACTTCCGGTCAGAGGATTGCTCCGGCGACCAACTGGCTGCAGAGAAACTTGTACGGCGGTGGCTATCACGAGGTGGGGAACTACGGGGCGTTTGATGCTTTCCCACATCCAGGATACGCGCCAGCTGCGGGCGCGCAGGAGGACGACGCCCTGGCGCGGAAGATGGCCGAATTGATGCAAAATCAGTTCGGCCTCAAGCCAAAAATGCAAGGATCCGCCTATAAGCCGCTGTTCCCAGAATGGTACTACAATGTGCTCTTGCCGCCAAGGGTGAAGCCGCCAACGGAGTTCACTAAGTTTTCAGGACAAGACGACACGAGCACGGTCGAGCACATCGCTCGTTACCTCATGCAGCTCGGGGAGTGCTCGGCTGAGGAGACGTTCAGGGTCCGCTACTTCGCCGCATCGCTGACAGGTCCAGCGTTTCAGTGGTTCTCGTCCCTGCCCCCTGAATCAGTTGCCAGATGGAAGGATTTAGAGCGGAAGTTCCACGCTCATTACTTCAGCGGCAGCTCGGAGAAGAAGCTGATTGACCTTGCGACCATGAAGCAGAGGCATAGCGAGACGCCGCCGGGAGTTTCTCGGAGGTTCAGGGAGGTCAAGGGCATGTGCTTCTCACTTAACTTGCCAGATGACCAGTTGGCTGACATGGCTGTCGCCGGGATGCTACCGGCCGTACGCGAAAAGTTGTTCGGGATGGAGTTTGAGAATCTGGGTCAGCTATCGCAGAAGCTATCACTGATGAGCAATCAGGCGTATGGCTTCAAGAAGGACGCCAAATTTGGCAAGCAGCACGACGTCGCTGACGTCTACAACCAGTTCTTGGACAAGGCTGATCTGTTCGAGGACTCTGACGATGAATTGGATGTAGCCGCAGCAGAAATCATGTGGGGAAAGGAGCCCTTGACAATGAATCAGCGCTGGGTCAAGCAGACCAAGGGCGCTTATGATTTTGACATCACCAAGGCTGATAAATTGTTCGAGCTCTTAGTGAAGGAAGGCCGGATCAAGCTGCCCGAGGGGCATTCCATGCTTCGGCCCGATGGAGTTAAAGCAAAACGTTACTGTGGCTTCCATGACAGGGATTCACACTCCATCAATGACTGCAGGGTCTTCAGGATGAGGATCCAGAAGGCCATCCGGGGGGGTCACCTCAAGTTCGATAACAAAATGAAGCTGGATGGCCACCCCTTTCCTCAAAGCATGGTGGGCTTTTTTGTTAATGTGATAACAGCCGAGGAGAAGGGGAAAGTCAAGGTCTTGACCTCGGCCGGGTCTAGACAAGGTGGAGCAGTGGACCCAGAGCGCCAAGTGACTGCGGAACGAGGTGCAAGGTGACGCCCCCCGCATTCTTAAAAGTCACATCGAAGTTGGGGAATCATCCGAGCTAAGCCCGGGGTGACATCGCGCATCCTCCTCAACAAATGGCGGCGCCGGATTGAGAAAGAGTGCTACCGAAACGGTGCTACGAGGAGGAGCAACGCAGAGCCGAAGAAGAGGCGCGCGAAGGGACCGGGAGCGAGACACGCGCGCGAGCGAGCGCGCGCACACGGGGACGCGCCTTCTTCGGGCATTGCTTTGGAATGAGGGTTTAAAGCCGCCCACGTTGAAGAACTGTCCCGAATGCGGTGATGGGTATGTTGAATACAAGCGAGAAGCGCCAATCGCCGATCCGTCCACGAGAGAATTGGAAGGATCCATCCTAATGGGGATCGGCGCCAAAAAATTGAAGTCATCGATCATCCCAGGAAGCGCCAGGCTGATCTCAGGTGGGCTAATCAAGAGGAGGATGAAGATGACTACGTCTGGCAGAAGGGGCAATGGTGCCCGCCCGGCCTGAGGAGAAGCCAGAAGAGACGGGTCCAGCGCTTGAGGAACCGCGAGATGAGGCGGGCGGGATCCGGACGAGGGCGGGGTGTGGCGCCCCAAAGACCAACCGGAGGGATCGAAGCGTTCGGCTCCGGCATGCATGGTATACTTTCTCGCCGAATGAGTTCATGGCTCCTGCTAACCGGGTTATGCGGGGAGGAAGCTTCCTTCGACGACGAGCGAGACCGAAGGGATGATGGCACAACCGGGTGCCGGCCAAGCGGGGCCATCTTCGACAAGCCGGCCAAGAATCGTCATATGAGGCCGTTGTACTTGAGGGGATACGTCAATGGCAAGCCATTGACCAAAATGTTCGTCAACGGTGGAGCGGCAGTCAACTTAATGCCGTACACCACCTTCAGGAAGCTTGGCATGGGCCCGAGCGATTTGACGCCTACAAGCATCATCTTGAATGATTTTGCGGGAACCCCTCGGACACCAAGGGATGCGCTCACGTGGACTTGATGATCGGGTCCAAGACGCCGCTCACCACCTTCTTTGTCATCGAAGGCAAAGGAGCCTACGGCCCGTTGCTTGGGCGGGACCGGATTCATGCTAAGCTGTTGCGTCCCGTCCACCATGCATCAACGGCTTATCCGGTGGGTGGACGATGAGATCGAGGTCGTCCAAGCAGATGACTCCGTGAGCGTGGCCAACATGGAACCAGCCTTCTGGGAATACCAAGGCATCGATTGTTTCTCAGGGAAAGACTGGGGAGAAGGTCCTGTTGAACCTGTCAGCAGTGACCAACAGCCGATTCAAGCAGTCGGCTCTTATAGCAATTTTTAATGGAGAACCCCGTAGATGGCACTGATGGCAAACTAGGGCGAGGATTCATGTCGGCTGATAAACTAGAAGAAGTTGACATTGGAAGCGGTGATAAGCCAAGGCCGACGTTCATCAGTGCATTTGCAACCAGACTTCAGGGGGAATTTGATTGAGCTTCTCAAAGAATACAAGGATTGCTTCGCACGGGATTATTCGGAGATGCCGGACTGGATCGTTCCATCGTCGAGCATCGGTTGCCAATCAAGCCACGGTTTCAAACCATATAAGCAACCACCCCGGAAAATCTACAAGGATGAGGTATTGGCCGATGTGAAGAAGGAAATTGAAAGATTACTTGATGCAAACTTCGTTCGGCCATGCGGATACGCGGAGTGGATATCTAACATCTTCCCCGTGTACAAGAAGAATGGAAAAATGAGGGTTTGCATAGATTTCGGGGACCCGAACGGAGCTACTCCGATGGATGGATACCCGATGCCTATTGCCGATTTGTTGATTGACGCCGCCGCCGGACACAAGGTGATTAGTTTCATGGATGGCAATGCGGGATACAATCGATCTTCATGGCAATAGAGGACATATCAAAGACGGCCTTTAGATGTCCTGGTCATATAGGCTCGTTCGAGTGGATAGTCATGACATTTGGGTTGAAAAATGCGGTGCAACCTATCAACGGGCCATGAATTACATCTTTCATGAGTTGATCGGCAAGATTGTGGAGATCTACATTGATGACGTGGTGATCAAATCCCTAAGTCATGACACCCATTTGGAAGACGTGAAAAAGACCTTAGAGTGCACCGGAAACACGGTTTGAAGATGAATCCAAACAAGTGCGCTTTTGGGGTATCAGCTGGAGAATTCTTGGGGTTTTTGGTCCACGAAGGAGGAATTGAAGTTGGCAAGAAGAGCATGAAGGCCATCGATGAAGTTGTTCCTCCAACTAACCTCAAGGAGTTACAATCACTGCTCGGCAAGATCAACTTCGTGAGAAGGTTCATTTCAAATTTATCACAGAAGGTGTTGCCATTCTCTCCATTGCTGAAGCTGAAGAAAGATCAGAAGTTCACGTGGGGCGACGAACAACAAAAGGCTTTTGATGAGATCAAGCAGTACATGAAGGAGCCGCCGGTGTTGGTTCCTCCTCAGCTAAACAAGCCTTTCAAGTTGTACGTGGCGGCCGATACCCAAACCATTGGATCGGCCCTTATTCAAGAATTTGAAGGAAAGGAGCGGGTAGTAGCTTATCTTAGCCGAAAACTACTTGATCCCGAAACCGAGTATTCGAGCCGTAGAGAACCGTGCCTTTGCGTGTACTACTCGTGTACGAAGTTTCGGCACTACCCGTTGAATGCCGAATGCACCGTATATTCTAGGTTTGATGTGATAAAACATATGTTATCTATGCCAATTTTGAACGGCAGGATTGGCAAGTTGATTTTAGCTTTATCGAGTTTGAGTTGAAGTTCGAATCGGCAAAAGCCATCAAAGGTCAGGTCATTGCCGATTTTATAACTGAACATCGTGATCCGTCAATTGATCTCGCTTGAAATTACCCCTTGGGCTTTATTTTTTGATGGATCATCGTGTGGTAAAGGTGGGGGAGTAGGGATCCTACCGATTTCGCCCGAGGTGAGATGTTTGAATTTGCCATTCCTATACAACCCACTGTCACAAATAACCAGGCTGAGTACGAGGCATTACTTCGAGGGCTTCAATATTTGAGAGAAGCTGGGGCCATTTCAGTTGAAGTCTATGGAGATTCAGAGTTGGTAATCAAGCAATTGAACGGCCAGTACGAGTGCAAAAGTGAAGCGCTGAGGAGTTACTACGAAGAATGCAGGGAGATCTTGAAGAGCTTCCCATTGGTAACTCTACAAAGATATTCCTAGAGAACATAACGAGGAAGCAAACAGGTGGCTCAGAGCGCCTCCGGTTACAAAGAGAGTCCGAAGCGTTTGCTGCGGAAGTGTGTGCACTAGGGGCGGATCTTGCAGAAGATGATTGGAGGAAAGAGATCGTTGATTACTTAAAGGATCCATCCCGAAAGGTCTCTAGGAAGCTAAGGTACAAGGCCATTAAGTTCGTTCTTCCGGATGATAATTTGTTTTATAAATCATTAGATGGGGTATTACTACGATGCTCGGGGTCCGAAGAGGCCAAGAACATGATGAGCGAAATGCACGATGGGATATGTGGAGCACACCAATCGGCCTACCGTATGAAGTGGGTTATTAGGCAAGCTGGATGCTTTTGGCCGACGATATTAGAGGACTTCTTTGAGTATTACAAGGGATGTCAGGATTGCCAAAGGTTTGGGAATATTCAAAGGGTCCCTGCATCAGCGTTGAATCCCATCATCAAGCCATGGCCATTCGGGGGGTGGGGTATAGACTTGATTGGCCAAATTAACCCACCGTCTAGCAAGGGGCATAAGTTCGTGCTTTTGGCCACAGATTATTTCACTAAATGGGTTGAGGCGATCCCACTGAAGAAGGTGACGTCAGAAAACATGATTGAATTCGTCAAGGAGCACATCATCTATCGATTTGGGATCCCTCAGACAATTACCACTGATCAAGGGGCACAATTCGTGTCACTGGAGTTCAGAGAATTTGCCGAAAGCATGGGGATCAAATTGTTTAACTCCTCTCCCTATTATGCCCAAGCTAATGGTCAAGCAGAGGCTTCTAATAAGATCATGATCAAGTTGATACAAAAGAAGATCGATCAGAAGCCAAGAAGGTGGCATTCGGTTCTCAGCGAAGCACTGTGGGCTTACCGAATGGCCCCCCATGGAGCCACAAAGACTTCTCCTTACGAGTTGGTTTACGGGCATCACGCAATCTTGCCCTGGGAGAAGCAATCAGATTCAAGGAGAGTGGTGCTGCAAGATGAGTTAAGCTCCAAGGATTACAGTGGCCTAATGATGGATGAGCTAGAGGATTTACATATGATCCGTCTTCGGGCCCTGGAAAACATCGAGAAAAACAAGCTGCGAGTTGCCAAGTACTACAACAAAAAGGTAAAAGTAAGGCAATTTACGAGAGGGCGATCTAGTATGGAAAGCATTATTGCCGATTGGAACTAAATACGGTGAATTCGGCAAATGGTCCCCTAGCGGGAAGGACCTTTTCGTGTGGTCAGATGCGTCCCTGGTAATGCATATATATTGAAAACTTTGCTAGGAGAAGAATTTTCCGCGGCGATAAATGGAAGATATCTAAAGAAATATTATCCTAGCATTGAGATTGATAGATGATTACACACATCTGGCACAGAGATAGCCGACACTCAAGAATGAGGCCGCCTTCAGAACAAAAATCCTAGAACGAGGAGAAATGGCCGGTGCCTAGATGCATTGCCCTTAGCACAAAAACTACATTACAAGCGCTTCTCGCGAGATTACATCGAACAACCCCGATGGTCAGATCTCCGAGGAGGTGGGAAGCAGAAGGCGTGGAGGAAGAAGCGAAAGTATGATTCAATCTTTTCTTTACTTCTTCGGCTGCTCCCTCTTCAGTTGTTCCAGGACCACCGTGACGGCAACTTGGAACGCATGGGGGTGACCATGATTAGCGGCCTCCACCAAGCTATCCCAGGCCGCCTTCAGGTTGTTGTACCTGTCAGAGACATCTGAAGCGGAGGAATCAAGGTTAGGGGCAAGAAATCCAAGTGCAAGCACGAGGTCAAGAAGGAGTCAGAAGCGTTTACCCCCTACTAGTGCTTCCAGAGCCATGCGACGCTCGCGCTCGGCTTGGCAACGGGCGGTGATGTCCCTGAGGCCGTGCTCCAGATGCCGAACACGGCGGCGCAGCTGATGGTTGGTCCTCTGTTCAGGCGTGGCATCCTCTGCTTCGAGGGAGGAATCGGAGGAGATGTACTCAGGCACATCTTCGGTCCCGATGATTTCTTCGGGGAGCAAATCAAGGCTGGAAGAGGACAAGAAGAAAACATGAAGCACGAGATCATGCGGAAGAACGAGGAGTAGATCAAGGAAGAACTCACTTCCGAATCGTGTGCTTCTTTGATGAGCTGCTCTCCTGGGGTTGCTTGCCCTTGTCCATGGCTTTGGGGTTTTCTCCTCTAAGGACAGGGGAGGAGATGAGAAATGATGGATGAGTGCACGAGTGGATTTGCGGGGGCATCCCGGCGGGCTATTTTATTGACCAAGGAGTGCATTGGGAGTGATGGTATCCCGGTACACCTTTGTTGGAATACCAAACGGCAGGGTTTTCTCCCAAGTGCGAAGGGTTTTTTCTTGAACAGTGTTTATGGATTGCCGAATCGGGATCCTCTGTGGATTTTGTGCCAAGGGGCAGTTGTTCTCGCGCGTTCGGCTCAAGGTAGCTCCCGAATGCATTCAAAGAAAACAAAACTCGCAGATGCAAAATGCAAAGGGAGACATCACAAAACAAGCACAGAATGCAAAAGTTCTTCATCTATTGCCGATATTTACATCCCTAGTACAATCTAGTCGAAAAGCCTATTCAACACGGATTGGGGATGAGTAATTTCGGCAATGGCGTCGCCGTGGCCATCGAGGCGCTCCGGGATGAGCTTGATCTCGTCGATGTCCTCCGGCGCGCCGCCCGGAAGCCGCGCGGCCTGGTAGAGTAGTCGACGTCCGTATGCGTCGCCATGGCAGCCAGGCCCAAGGTGGTGCCCAGACGAACGCCATGGGTGGCCACCTCGTCGACGCGGTGCTCCACCGCGGCAAGGCGCTCCGCCGGCGTGTCACCGCGGGCGTTCACCTTCTCGGCCAGCTGCTCCACCAGCGTCTTTAGCTGGTTGAGCTCAGCATCGCGGGCTGCAGGAAGTAAGAAGAAAAAGATTAGCATCAAAAGCCGGGTTGGATCAAAAATTAATCTCAGAGCCGTACCGTCAATGGCTTCCAGCAGCTGCTTGCGCTGGTCCTCCCATTCCAGCTCGGCTAAGCCCGCCTTCTTGGAGACGTCCTCTAGCTCACGCGGGACACCTCCGGCTCCTCCTTGAAGCGGAGGGCATCGACCTCCCCGTACGGCACGGGGGAGTGGCCATCGGACTCGAGGAGTCGTCCGGGAGGGGTTGATTGGCCGGCGCGAGGAGATGGATTCCACGAATCAATCCGAAAAAGGGGATGATCGTCAAGGCAAGAAGAAAATCAAAAGTCGAATCGAAGAGGAGGAATTGACGATCATTGCCTCCGGTGCGCGTTGGCGCTGCTCCCTTCTGCCTCATTGGAGGAGCGGCGGCGGTTGAGGCGGCGCACCATGATGGTTTGGGATGTGCACTGTTTGCAAAGGGGCTGAGATTGGCAAAGATTCGAGAGCTAGAAGGCCTGGTGGAGAGCTAGGGCACCTATGGTTGCATTTATAGGCCTGGCAGGATGAATCGTGGCATCGAGTCGTGGCTTTGGATCGTGGCGCATATCCCAAGAAAATCGGAAGGCGGAAAGGTTTCCTTGGCCAGCCCGCCGACGGATCGCTTGGAGTTCTAGGGCCGGGCCGTGTTCGGTTGATTGGATCGGCTAAAGAAAATCATAGTGCCATTCGGGAGTTGACGTTTCTTTGCCGAATGGGTCGTTCGACATTATATTTGAAGGTGCGCGAGAAGAAAGGAAACAAATTTGCAAGAAAATATTACAAGAACGACAAATTCGGTTAATACATCACTAGGGGCATTCAAATGTTCGGATGTTTCGCAATCACACCACGAGCATTGGATGTTGTTAGACGGAAATTGTCCGGCGGCTCTCCGGCAATCTTTTTGAGTACCGGACCAAGTCGGTGAGTTTGCGTCGCATTGCTCTATCTTGGTGATAGCCGATTTTGCTTCCGCTTGGGTCTTTTCTATCAATCCGGGGAGCTCGACTATTTTCTCCTTGTCGGCCCTCTATCTCCGCCGACGGGCTTCTCGTTCGCTTCTAGAGCGGCTTTCCGGCAATTTTCGGATCATAAGAAGCCGCGGGTTAACCAATGTATCCTTGTGGCTCTCTCGCTCGGGATTGTGCCCGGTCATGGCATGTTCGGCATCGGCTTTCTTCTTTTCAATAGCGGGCGGGAGCGCAATTTCCTCAAGGCATGCTTTATGGGCGCATAGAGGGTGTCTAAGCCATAAACGAGATGATAGAGGAGATCTAATGTCTTCGGGAAGTTCTGGGCTGATGGATTCAAACATCTCCTCGAAGTGATCAAGATCTTTGAACCGATCTTGTGCATCCCTTTCTAGCCGGGCAACAATTTCTTTAAGCCTTGATAACACTTCATCGACGAGAGGCCGGTGTGCTCTTTCCATCACCTCGGCGGTACCGGATTGCTCTCGACGGCGGGCTTGATAATGATGGGGCCGATCCGAGAAGCAAGTATTGCCGAGTTAAGAGTGCTAAACGTGGAAATAGCGAGTTGAGCGCGGATGGATACCTCATGGCTGGTTTCTTGAGCGGGGGGCAATCACGGGTGAAGGAGGTGTTCCGGGTAGAGCTGAAGCTTCCAAGGCGGGAGGTGTCGATGCGTACTCGCCGGTAGGTCGTGGGCTTCGTCGATGAGGAGTAGGGTCTACCTCTGTTGGGATTGTTGTTTCGCATGACCAACAAGGCGATTGTGCCCTTGGAGGACTTGATGGCTCCGTTGGATTGGGAGATTCATCTGCGGAGAATTTATCGCTTCGCGAGAAGGTGATGAAGATGAGATCTCCACCGGGATAGGTAATTCAACCGGGTGGACTTGCTTGTTGGACCACTGGGACATCTACAAGCTGTTCTTCCATTGTTTCTTCTGCAAATGCAAGATTGAAAGGGTAAATGCCAGTGTTCATCCTTAAGAAAAGACAGTGAAGGTCATACCAGTGGATGGGGCATTGGCGAGTGCGGTTACGAAGGCTTTTTGGGCTCGGGTCCGAAAATGCACAATGGTACAATTCATCAAGAACGAGTAATATTGTGATCAAGAGGGTAAAGGATTCTACCTCAATGAGCACTTTCTTGATAGTTCTCCTCCTCTTGGCGGTTGGAGGGGGAACCGGAGATAGACCTTGCCTCTTGTCGGCGGCAAGGCTAGAGAGGGCGGGATCTGTTGTGGCATACCCGGCCATTAGTTGAGCCGAGTTGTGGATTTGAATCCCGAGTCTTTGAGATTGGGCCTTCGGCATTGTAAGTGATATCCCCGGCTCGAGGGGCGGTGCACCGTGTTCTCGTGAACAAGAAGGTGAAGGTCGGAATCATGAATAAAGAGGGCATGTCCGATCCAAGGGTTCATTGTATTACATCCGAAGTTGGCGGGAAATCGAGGCATCAACTCGCACGAACACGTGGACGGAGCTCACCGAAGATGTGATCATGAAATTCTTGCCACCGGGGAGTTAAAGGTGGGGTGAGCTATGGTTGTGGGCACGAAAGGACATGTGTAGACAGGTGGGACCGCACACATAATTAAAAACCCGCCGCCCTGCATCGGCTCTTTGATTTCCTCTGCGGGCTTGAGGAATTCGTGCGGGAACAATCTTGGGGGCATCTGTCCGCATCCAATTTGCACGGCTATTACATTGGGTGATAATATTCATAAGTGCTAACATTCGGCCTTCCTCCATTGAACTCGGCGGCGGTATGCATGGATGGATTATGATGTTGAAGATCTCTAAGAATCTCCCATCTTGACGGCTGGGTTCAAAGGAAAATTCAACGGGGAAGGTCAAGGTGTCATTATCCGGATAAGGGAGCCGGAGAGGATTGGGGAAACCTTTGAAGAATAGCTCGAAAAGCCGGCCGATGTCTGTTGAACAAGAACGATTGAAGCCGCTTCTCCGTAATTCGGCATCCTCTCGGTAGCTTGAGGCTCTCCTTCGGGGTGATTGGACAAGGGGAAGAACACGGAGTTCAAATCGACACCAACGATCGATGCATGTGGAGCTGCGGCCACATTTGAACAAACCACCAGGGGCCGTTGACACACGTTATCCTTTGGTGGTATACATCCGGGTAACGATCGATGAAGCATATGGTATACGCTGCCCAAGAAGAATTTTCCCAGGGGGAGGCGGTTGCCACTACCCGGATGAGACGCTATTGCGATGTGGTTCAAGGTGGGCTCGTTGGCTTTGCCACGGAAAATAAATCCGCACGGCCACATATTCAGAAAGGCTCTGTATTCAACATCACCAAGGGGATTGTCTTTCATATGCTTCAAGATGTAATTCTTGTATCCGTTCCCTGGCTTTACCCTTGTCCGGCGTGAAGAGTTTTTGAAGTTCCGGGTGGACGGACTCGTGATGTCAAGGCCGGTGATCATATATACATCGGCCAAAGTTGGAGACATTGGGCCATGCCCAAAAAGGAAGGCGTTGACGCCATTTGACCAGAAGTGGCAGGCGGCTATCAGGAGGTCTTCGTTCTTGGGGGTCTCAGCCACGGATAACTCCAAGCACTGGGCGATACGGAGGGTATCCAGGTTGGTCAATCCACTCTTGTCTGCAAGAATCCTCCGATACCAAGTTTTCCAGCCTGCAATTGGAGGTAAAGGCCAGTTCTTGAAAGCATCTTGCCACTGAGGCGGTGGAGACAGAGCTGCTTTGAAGGGGATTCTCTGAGATTCAGCTGCGATGAAATCTCGAGGGTCAGAGTTCCCCACAGGACCAAGATAATAAGACCTCGAATTGGCCTCGGTACGAATCAAAAGCGCGGTAGAAGGCTCCTGAAGAAAAGCGGAATAGGAAATCTCAGGTAAAATTGAAAACCTAAATGCCGAACGAGGCTTACGGGGGATGAATTTACCGAGCATCTTGGTTCTGAGCTGCCATTGGAGGTCTGAGCTCGGAACAAGGGGATCTAGGGTTGGATCTGGACGAAGATTCCGGCGGATTGCGAAGAACAGGTGTTGACAGATTCGATTTGAGGTATTCGTGGCTGGAGTCAATTGTGGAACAAAATTACTTTTATCCCACAATTGAAGGGGCATGTGTTAACACCAAAATTTGGTAAGGAGTCTGACTTGTGGGTCCGGTTCGATAAAGAGTCCGTCTGGTGGAAGGAAGGATATTTTCAGAGATATTCGGCAAAGAGATCTGCGGTCGGCTATCTGCTCCGGTTCGGCAAAGGAACAGTAGAGCTGATTTTGCGGGATTGGACGGTGACGTGGCTCAATCAGGGGAGACGAATGGATGGATAGGCGATCAAGCTTAGAGATAAGTTAGGCAATGAATCCATTCGAAGTTGTACTCAACAGGGTATAAATATGACCCCTGAATGTATGTAACAAACACAATCATTCCTCAATACACACCGGCCTTACGCCAAACCCTAGAGTCCTTGTCGTGTCGTCGAGTTCTTCGAGAGGGCCAATCGATCCGTCGACCTCCGTGAGTACCGGCAACCTTGTATCATGTCTAGTATCATGCGGTGGATTTAGATCGATGCAAGTAGTCTTGTTACCATGCTTCGTGTCATGCGGTAGATTCAAGCTTGGTTCAAGAAGGTTTCTTGTTAGATTATGAGCCATGCGGTAGGCTAAGGTCTAGCTTGAAGCTAGTTATCGGCTCTATTGGATTTTGGCAAGGTCCAATAGATTCATTAAGTTACCCCGTGTTAGCTTGAGTTTTACTTTATGTTTTAATTCATGTAACACACCTTTGCCCAATCTAGATGGGTTTGGATCGGCTCTATCTCTTTTATGATCCTTGTTCGAGTAGATCTCATATTTTAACGTGTGGATCTTGTGCTTTCGATAGCCGAAACCGAATCGATCTAGGTTGTTACATGTTGCGGGTTCAAGCTTGCTAATGTTCGTATAAATCTTAAAAGAGCCTGGTATCATGCGGTAGATGCGAGGTTTTTGGGTTGCTTTGGAGCTAGTCATCCGGTGGATTAGATTCCCAAATCAATCGATAGATTTATTCACTTGGTAATGTTTGTTCCTTCTTCATGGACCCCGAATCGGTACATTTTGTTCGGCCGCATTCGGTTATGTTTCTCCACGAGTAGAACACGTGCGTTATTCATGCTTTGAATGATGTACGCTTTTAGCTTTCCATATTTAGATTGTATCATGCGATGGATAGATCTATTTGTGAAAAGTGGTACGGTTTTTCATGCAAGTCGTATCATGCGGTGGATAGATTTTCTTGATATCGTACTCGACGGGTCTTAAAGTAA
The DNA here is from genome assembly GCA_947561735.1 of Cenchrus americanus. Taxonomy (NCBI): domain Eukaryota; kingdom Viridiplantae; phylum Streptophyta; class Magnoliopsida; order Poales; family Poaceae; genus Cenchrus; species Cenchrus americanus. The sequence goes on from OX387240.1 coordinate 145,402,637, forward strand.
CTAAACATGCGGTAGACTAGTGCTTTGGATCTATGCATACTTGTTTAATACATGATCATGTCCGTGTTTTACTTTATTCATTTATTTAATGTTAATCTTTATGGGGATCGGTCATGACTTCGTATGCGTGCATTTTTATTCAAACAAAGACCGATCGCCGTCATGCTCACGTCATCCGTTCGGCAGTGTTACTTTTTCCCCTTTGCGGTTTCCCGAATGGTTGCAGTTCGCTGGCAGATAGCTTTCTATAGCTATATGTCATCTTATTTGGCTTCTTAGCCGTAAATATGGAAGCTGTGCGGTACCACCGGCAAGTTCCAAGTTTTGGTATTTGCTTGCTTTATCTTTTGTTAATTTTCGGGAAAAATTAGCGGCACGTCTTTCGCTCTCTGCGCGTGTGAAGCCGACTTTGTTTGGCTTGCTTGTGTGTTTGGCGTTGAGTGCACTTTTTGCGTCAACGATATCCGTAACGGGCGTTAGTTAAAGCTCGTTACAAACACTGATCATTGAGTAACGGGCTTCAATTGTAACCCCCTTTAGGTCGTTACAAACATACCAACATAGTAATAGGCACCGTAAAAGCTCGTTACCAGTACTGAGCGGTGGGCCCCACAACGTGGCTCGTTCGTCGAGACATCGGAGACGCAGGTTCACCACACGCGTCTCCGATATTGATTTCATAGTAACGGGCTTTGTTTTGGTGCCCGTTACCAAAGTTCCCTGTGGGCCCAAAGAACAGTCATTTTCACATGACCGGTGACTAGTTGTGGTAACAATTGTTGTTTGATGCCTGTTACGAATACTAGTTGTGCAGAGACGCGCGTGAAATAGACGCGTCTCATTTCGTAGAGACATCGGAGACACAGTTTCATTAAACGCGTCGCTGATGTTGAGTTCCTGTAACGGGTTTTGTTTTTGTGCCCATTACCAAAGTTCTCCGTGGGGCCAGAGAAACGGCCATTTCACGTGACCGGTGGATAGTTGTGGTAACGGTTGTTGTTTTATGCTCATTACGAATATGTGTTATCAGTAACGGGCAGATGCCCGTTACCTTTCTTGGCTTATTTGTAACACTTGATCGGTAACGGGCGCATTGCTTGTTACTTAAGGCAATTTATGCCCGTTGCCAAAGCGAGTTTTTCACGTAGTGGGTGGCCTCCTTTCCCGATGGGGAAACAGCGTTGTGGCGGCTTCTTCCCCTGCCGTGGGCGCGGCCTCCTCTTCCCTGACGTGGTGGTAGGGCAGTGGAGGACGGTGCACACGGATCATTGCCGACCCTCCTCTTGGCTATGGTGGCGGGAGGGTCCAGGGTGGGGCGCTGCACCGGGCTCCACCGCTTCCCTCTCCGGTGAGCAGGGTGCTCCACGGCATCTCTCCCTCGGCAGGGAGCTGCGAGCGGCTAGGAGCTCCGATGGCCTCTCCCTCCCCTGGTGGTGGGGTGGTTCCTCTTTTATTTTTTTCTGAAATGTTTGCCGTGTACTTTGGTGCACGGTGAAGTTGCTTATCACTACACTGTTCGCAACTGCCGTCCATGTCTTGCTCTTTTTTGTCATGCACTGTCAAAAACGCACGACGAAGAGGGTCATCATGCGCCTCGATAAACGGCGCACCATAAAGGCCTGATTGCCATGCAAATCATTGTTGAGCGGCCTTTGCCCTGCATCGGGGCAAAAAATGCACGACAAAACTTTTGCCATGCGTTTTTCCGGCCCTTGCGTGTCCTCCGGTAGTGTTACAAGCTATAGCCACACACCAGGGAAAGCCAAAATATGAATACGGACATGGTGTTGATCTTAGAAGCATGCTGTGTTGAGCCGCATTAAGATTCACAATCAACCTTTACATAATAGTGTCAAGGAAAATATGAATATATGGAGAGCACAAAAAACAAGCGAATACATCATGATATTGTGACGTGGTAAAATATTATTATAGTACAAAGTAAGTATTCCGTCGGTCCCAACTACCAGATTCTAGGTCATTTTGTTTTTAGGTTCATAGATATTTGTATGCACCTAAATATAGTGTATGTTTAGATGCATACAAACATCTATGAACCTAAAAGAGTCAAAAAGACCTACAATTTGGGATGGAGAAAATACTTTTTATATGCATTTCCTAGGGACCACGATACGTTAATCAAGATGTTCCCCCGTAGTGTTTCGATATCCTGTCCTCAAGCTATATAGGTACATAAATATTAAACGTTATATAATACCATGTCTTTGTAAGTACACATAATATATAACCATACAACAAAGTTTTATATCACTCCTTGTGCAGATTGGCATGCCTAAATATTTTGCTTAGTCATGTATTGTAGAATGGTGTAGCCAGTTAGTAAATACTCCCTCCCTATTGATTTACTTGTCGCTGTGAGTTCAACTAAAACGATTCAAAATACGTTGCAGTTTTCGTCATATGTATCCTTCCGTTTCAACCCCTGTAATTTCTGCCTACATCCTGCACGCGACCTCGAGCAACTCCAAGAATTTGCCAAATTTTACTTGACAAATCTTGTGGTTTGCCAACTTGTAAAAAGATATGTCAAGTAAAAAAAGAGTTCATCTCTAACAGTTTAGTATAATCCACTTACCAAATCCAGATCTAACTTACATCAGGAACCTTGAGAGAGAAACAAAATTATGTTTCTACCATCCACCTCTTGAAAACTTAAATCAGGAATCCTAAGAAAAAAAAAATTATTTTTATACCCACCTCTTCTAATACGGGAGGAAGCGCTGCGGATCGCTGCACGCATATATGCACGCACGAAGTCCATTTTTCCCAACTTGAGATAAATGACAACCTGAGATGGGGAACTATTGAAGAGAGTATTTTTTGTTTTTGCCAAAAAAAATAACAATGACAACTTGGGATGAGGAACCGTTGGAGTTGCTCTAGCCAGCGGCCAGGGGGAGCAAGAATGAATGAAGGGTAAAAGAATATAATCTCTTCCTCCTTAATTTTACAAACATGCCCGAAACGACATTTAAAGGGATTTGGAGGGAGTACATGCTGTAGAATAAAATATCATCTATATATACTTTTTGCGATAGTAGTGATCTAGAGGGTGTGTAGATACCTTTTACTCCCATGACTGAAACTAGTCACGCTAAAAGTTGCTAGTCTCTCCCTTTTCTTCCTCTCCCGCCAATAGATGGGCATGCTACAAATTTCTATGTGGTTAAATGAAGAGAGAGAGAGAGAGCTAAAACAAAGTTTAGTAGGGGTTCCCCTTACCAAAAAAGTTTTAGTCTCAAGACTAGTTTTAGCCCCTCTTTAGTCAGGGGTGCTTGAAACTTTAGCCTCTCAAATAGACTAATTTTAGTCGGACTAAATTTAGTCCCATGGATCCAAGCAGCCCCTTAAAGTAGGTAACGACTTTATACCAACCAGCTGTGTTATCGTTGTGCGGAACAGCACCCAAAACCGGTTCGACTTATGATCCACGTGTTGGGACCCACACATATCTCTACTCCCACCTTGTCCACTCGTCTCGATCTCGAGCCCCTATCCATTTTTCCTCCCTCTCGGTTCTCTAGTCTCCCCGCCTGTCCCCACCGGCCTGGCGCCTCGCGGGCGGAGAGCGGGAGAGGACCCCAGCCCAGTCCTTCCCTAGTGCTCCCAACCGACCGTACGCGTGAGGGCTCCGGCGGCACTAGGAGGCGGTAGTGGAGAGGGGAGGGGGCACAAGGCGTGGGAGGCACGTGCCTGGCTCTCTTTCGAGCTCCTATGGTTCGCCGTCGGCATGGCTCGGCGGCGGACCCCTGACGTGGGCGCACGGCAGTGGCCGTACCTGGCAGCAGCCCCTCCCTCCGGTGAGAAAGCGCCCTCAGCGGTAGTGCCTTTCTGACAGCCATTACGCCATCAAGGTGAGGCATCATCGGCTCCTCTGCCTCCCCCTCCGCCTCCTCCTCCTCCTACTCTTCTTCCTCCTTGGTCTAGGGGTGCACGTCTCCTCCCGTCCTCTCTTTAGGGTTAGTCTCTCTCTCCACTCACTTGTGTTCCTCAGCGATTCACCCTCATTGACCTCAGATCTAGTGATTTCGTGCATTAGGAACTACAGATTGGAGGTGGAGAGGAAAGGGGAATACACAGAGGTGAGTCATTTCCACAGATTTCATTGATTCTTATCACACATTGTTTAGAGATTGTACACTGGAAACCAAGGCTTAAAGTGAAAAAGTTTTTCTGTCAGTGTACATGATAGTGATGGTGTTATACTTCATTTCTTGGCTATACCATTAATGGTTTGCTAATTCGTAGCTATACACTCTTGTTTTGTCGTGTGAATGCAACATTCTGGAAGATGTGTTGTAATTTGTGATGTCCAACATGCTTGTATTCGTGCCCTTTAGGTACTTAGTAGGAGAAGGCTATAAGATCAATGTCTCATATTTTGTTGATGTTCATTCTTGCAGCAAAAGATCATTTCTCAAGTAGGAAGTTAATATGGAATAGAAATTACCAAAAATAATGTTATGGATTATCCAAAACAATATACTTCGTTAAGAAATAATATGTTATCAAGTGCCATATAACTTGTGTTTGGTTGGCATTGAACCATATGGAAATAGGCATTGAGCTTTTTCTTTGCTCCATCATGATCACAGTTTTGTTTAGCAGCTCCAGATTGGCTTGCTTTAGAACTGCCCTTCTCCAGGAACTAGATCGCATAGACGAGGAAATAGTCCAAGTTAGGGTAGAGTTAGATAAGGCAAAGAGCCTTCTTTAATCCTCGATGCACTGTCAGCCGATGCAATCAACCTTTTATGAATAAAATCACCACCCCTTGATTGATATTGATGGATTAAATGTACTATTTCCCGGCAATGAATTTCCACCCATGCCTGTACGTGCCCTTTATGATCTAGTTCAACTTCCTTGCTATAAGAATGCAGCTCGCTTTTCATGTGGTATCATAATCTTCTGCCTATGAACCAAATCGGCCTCTGTTAGGAATGAGAGGTATGCTTCTCCAAGAGCGTTTCCAAGAAAACAAAATTATCCCCATTCCTTGACAAGGTTCTTCTTGAAGTGTTCTTGCATCCAAATGACACTTTGAAGCTTGTCATTGTTGGTTGCAATGTTGAGGGAGAGGGATTCTGGAAATCTTCTCTTCTGGGGTATAGAGTGGGGCCTTTCATTTTTATTCAGTTTTCCTTCAAAGCCAGCCCCTGATTTTCGGGGAACGCACCACTGCATGACTACCCATTGCTCAGTCTGGGACTTTCAGGGGGAAACTATTCTTTCTTTGACTGCATTGGATGCCCTTCATTTTCCCTTCTTCAATTCCCTCTTGTAGTTATCCCTTCCGCCATCTGGGGCTATAAATAGGCCTGAAGCTCGATGGAGAAAACCCACACCCATCGGCTATGGCGCAACCAACTCAGATAGATTATAGACTCTTGTTGTATGACTATTCCCTTTTTCTCTCTCCCTTTATAGCTAGAAGAATTCTTGTGAAGTAGTGTAGTGACCCCTCTTCTTTTTTGCCTCCTTTCGAAGAACTAGGAGGCATTATAGCCAGAAGAATCCTTGTGAGGATCTGGCCTTAGGAGAAGGAACCAGGTAGGGTGTCTTGCTACACATTTATCAGAGGAAGAGCGTGCTAAAAGAACAACCATCTTGGTCATCAACTCGGGCCCCTCTCGGCGGAAGATTACAAAATGAGGTGAAGATCTTAGTCTTCCGTTTCCTCTTCGCAATGTCCTTCTCTTATTCATCGATTCATTATCCTCATCACACTGGAGATAGGATCACTTTGTAAACTCTTGAGAACACATGTAATCTTCAAATCTGAGTTGTAATATCATTATTGTAATCCAAAAATGGAAGAGATGGTTTCTGAGAGCGATATATGTATCAGACACAATCGAATATACAAATGTACATTGGTTTTTACATTTTTTTGTACTAAAGGCGATTCTTTATAGATATCGACTATTCTACTAGAAATGATTACATTTTGCAATCGGCTTCAGCTTGAAACTCAATCAGCCGATAGGGTCGATCTGACAATCGACTTACACAACTGTTCATATACTTGGGCGACCAATCCATTGGCTGTTGTGATTCCGTGCTCAATCTTTCCTTTATCTTCAATGAACTGATTCATTAAATTTTGTCATCAAAGCTGACTACTTGAACCGGTTTTAGTCCAAAATCAGACACTTTGAGATACTTGGTATCCCAAGCTTTTCCAAATATGCAGCTTACTCAATCAAAGGTCCATCCTTGTGCTTCCGTAGCTGCCACTGTGAAGGAGGTTTCTCCTTGGACCACCTCCACTAAATCTCCGATCCATTGTATAATGCATTGGTGCATCGTAGATGGTATGCAGCAGTTGGCATGTATCCAATCCTGACCCAGCAGTAGATTATAAGATCCCCTCCCTTTAATGAAAAACAAAGCGGTTGGAAGGGTCTTACTACCGATGGTGAGCTCCATGCAAATTGCTCCTTGAGCCGGAGTATGGCATTAGAGTCCACCAACATCATGTCAGTTTGGGTCAGATCTCCATCAGACTTCCTAATCTTGCGCAGCATGGTGTATGGCATCAGATTGACTGCTGCTCCTCCATCTACTAGCATCCTGGTGACTGGTTTCCCATTGACAAAGCCTTTGAGAAATAATGCCTTCAAATGTTGTCTTTTCTCCTCTTCTAGCTTCTCAAAGATAGCTTGTGTAGGTTCTAGTGTTAACTTAGCCATGCCACTTTCCTCATCGGACACATCCGAATCAACAGGAGCCATGAACTCTTATGGTATAAGGACAACCATATTTATATCAGCTTGTGGTTTATCATCCTTCCCATCATCAGTCTTAGGCTTTGGATGCCATACTTTAGACCGAATATATTCCTTGTCCAGCACGTGTCTCTCTGCTTCTTCTTGTTGTTCTAGCTGGTGTTGGCGCTGGACTCTCCTTTTCTGGGACTTGGTCAAGCCATCTGGACACCATTGGGGATTAGGCTTCTTGTATGATTGGCTTGACCCTTCATCATCCAGTTGTAGCGTGCGTCGACGTTCAGGAGCTCGGCACATGATATCTTCATAAGGGACCAGAGAATCGGCCATCTCTTCCAGCCGATTGTTTGATCTTTTGTTGACTCGGCCTCCCATCCTATCATGAACGCTGGTCGTGCCCCGCAGCTGATCCTAGACGTTGGCCTTGCCCCCTAGTCGTTGATGATCCAGGATTCGTTGATTGTTGTATTCACGGTGATCTCCAGTTGTAGACCTTTTATCATTGAGGCAAACCCTTTTGGATGAACTGTTATTGTTGTAGGCCCCATTGCACTCTGGACAATTTTATGCCATTGGTAGTTTGATTCCTTCTTCCCAACAGTACTTGAAGAACCGACATCTCTAATATCCTTTGTTGTGTCGAGCCCACTCTTCTCTTTCCCTTTCTTTCTCCTGCCGACGCTGGAACTTGTTGATCAGCATCTGGAACGTGACAGTTTGGCATGACTTTAGGACTTCTTCCTCAAGTAGCAACCCTTTTCCTTTGACATCGGCAGCGGTTGTTTGCACTTTGGGATCAACAATTCCTTTATTTTGAGCCAATTCAGACGTCAGTAGCTTAACACGTGATGTGTCTTTGCTAGACACTTCAACTGTATCAGTTGGGAAAGGGTGTTGATCAATCTTCATAGGTTTTCAGCTTTGGTAGGGGTTTCAAACTTGAGTTTCCCTTGCTCAATAGATGATTGGATCTACTGTCTGAAGATCTTGTTGGTGTCGTGAGACATTGCAATGTGCCACCTGCAATACTTCATTCTCTAGAGCTCTTCTACAGATGGTACAGTGTGGAACTCGGAGAGTTTGATCTGCCCTTGCTGGAGTAGCAGATCAAATATCTTATCGTCCTTACGTGTGTCGAAGTCGAATTTTTCTGGTTCCTTTTTACCAAAAGGACAGGACACCATCTTCTTTCCTTTGACCCATTCTACAAGCCCTATCATTTTATTTTCATCTTCTGTGTTAGATTAATCCACATAAGACACACGAGGAACATGTGTGGTTCGAGGACCGGTGGATGGTTGCTTCCTTGTGTGAAGAGTGATTGACAACGTTGTTTGGACTGATTCTTGGCTAAGTATTACGGGTGCAGGTTGCGGCTTGACCGGTGTTGATGCGGGTGAAGAACAAGTGTGAAAGGTCGTCCCCGGTGAGGCCTCCCGGTGTGGAGAAGACAAGTAGGCTTCGTTCGAGGGACCCGGTGGCCGGCGAGGTCAAGTGCGGGCCGCATGGTGGCATGAACATCAAGATGAAGTCGTGGACGGTTTCTTGGTAGAGCCTCAAAACCAAGGTCGAGCCGAGGACTACGTGGGAGCCGAGTCATGAGTGGAGATTGGCGGAGGCTACACCGAGTTCGTGGGGTTTGCAGTGGTTCACCAGAAAACCACTGGGTTACTCGGTTGAGCCACAAAACCGAGGCCGAAGACTCGACGAGGAGGTGCGGTCACCCAGGCCGGTTCAACCGCCCAGGAGGGGCGGTCAGACCGCCTGGGGCCGGTCAGATTGCCCGAGCCGGTCTAACCGCCACGGGGGGCGATCTGACCGCCCTGGCCGCCGGCGCCGAGATGCTTCGAAGCGGAGGACACGCGTCGGGATCGCAAGGCTTGCGTCGAGGCTAAGCAGGTTGCGGTCGCCGGGCATCCGTCCGATGAAGAAATTCCGAAGACTTCCAAATCCTCCCTTGAGGGGATTGTATCCCTAGTTATTAGGTGAGGGTAGTTTAGTCTTTTGGGTGCCTCCATATATACTCTTTGAGTGGATGGATGGCAGCCAACTCTTGGAACCCTAGCTCATTTGTTTTTCCATTTTCATGCTCCTTTTTTCCCTAGTTTTTCCTAGGACTAGCTTGAGAGCTTCATGTGAGATCTAGAGAGAGGGATGGATGTTTGGGTGGCAAGCTAGACCTTGTACGAACCTTTCATGGTATGTATAGATGGTTCGGCGTTGTTCCTCAAGGTGGTTTTCCCGTCCTTCTTTGTGTTGATTTTCGGAGCTCTTTGTTGGTGGTGTTTTGAGGACGATTTCTTGGGGTCTTTGGTGGGTGTCACGTATGAGGACCTTGTGTCTCTTTGGCTGGTGACTTTGCCCCCAAATCTCCCTTGAATCGGACTCGATTTGGTGGTTTTTTCGAGTTGGGCGAGTTCTTGACCTAGAGAAGCGATTTCTTCGATTCCTCTTGATTGTGAGCGTTTCGGGTCGATTCCTTTGAGGTAGAAGTTGCCGGGGAGGTAACCCGGCTAATCCCGAAGTTTTGCTGCAATCCGTGGAGTGATTCGGGAGATCGGACGCGAGGAAGTTGGAGTTTGACCCGCGGGTTCATTTTACGGGAAGGGATGGTCTAACCGCCCGGGGGGCGGTCTAACCGCCCGGGCTTTCCGGGTCGAAGTTTTGTTTCGCCGGATTTTCCTCTCGTGAGTTTGTTCGCCTTGATCGGAGGAGCGTCCGGGTGAAATTTCGGGTCGTTCTCGTGCCGTTTGCTAGGAGATCTTGTTTGGAGTTCGTTCTTGGGTACAAGAAGTTAGACCGCCCCCCGGTAGCCGGTCTAACCGCCTCTAGGCCCCGGGTGGAGTTTTGGTTTTCGCCAAGATTTTCCCGGTAGCTAGCATGGCCCCGACCGAGAGATCTCTCGTTGGTGAAACCGTGGTCCGTTTAGGTGCTCGGAAGAGGTGTTTCGGAGGATTTCTTGGTCACCTGGTGGAGGCGGTCTAACCGCCCCCTATACCCGGTCTAACCGCCCCCTCGGGACGGCCGGCTTTCGAGTTGTTTCCGCTTGTCGTGGGTGCGTGTGTGTTGAAGTTGCTAGTAGAGTTTGTACCTAGGATCGGTAGCACTCCGGTGGCTATGTGATTTTGGCAAACGGAAGGTAGAAGTGCGAACGTGTGATTTTGGGGGGTCGGACCGAGCGAGTTCATCTTGTTGGAGTTTCAATCTCCCTCGAGAAAATTTTTATCGGTCCCATTCACTCCCCCCTCTCTGGTCGCCTAATCGGTCCTTCAAGTGGTATCAGAGCCGGTTCGGGTCTTTGTTGACTCTAACCAGTCTAAGATCCAAGGATGGCATACCAGGAACGGGGTTCGGGTCCTCCACACTTCGATGGCAAGAACTACCAGATGTGGAGTAAGCGGATGGGTGCGTTCCTCCGCGGAAAGGGTTAGATCCTTTGGGATGTCACGGTGGACACAGGCTATGTCCAGCCGATGGACTTCCTCGCTCCAAGATCGAGGGACAGATTCGACGCCAACAATAAGGCGGTCGTCTACTTGTTTCGTGCTTTGTGTCGGCCGAGTTCGATCGGGTGCACACCGAGCACTTGGCTTGTAGAATTTGGACGGTGTTGAAGGAGGATCATGTTGGGAATGCCCGGTGTTCGAGGCACGGATGTATGCGACCTACGGAGAGAGTACGAGAACTTCACTTATCTCCCCGGTGAGTCCATCGATGCCTTGTTTCGAGAGGTTCACGGTGGTTGTGAACAACATGAGGGTCAATGTGGACGTGCTCCTGTACGATGATCATGATAGAGCTGTCAAGCTCTTACACTCTTTGGATCGTACAATATGGGGCGGAAAGTTTGAGGCCACCGTGGAGTCGGAGAAGTATGACACTCTACCGGTGAACGAGCCGTTCTCGAAGCTCAAGTCGGCCGAGGTGGATAGGGGCATGATCGCCAAGCTCGAGGGTCCGACTGACTCCCATAGTCTTGCCCTCGTCGGTGGTTCGAAAGGAAAGGCTAACACTAACCCATCCACCAGGATGTTCTCTTTGTCCTCTTTGATGTCTATGCCAGATGAGGAGTTCGATGTGCTTGGAGAGAACGAGCTGGCGCTTCTGACGAGGCGGTTCGAGAGGCTACATGAGAACCGAGTGAACATGAGGAGGAACACAAGGACATGCTTCAAGTGCGGCAAGACTGGACACTATTTCGCCGAGTGTCCCAAGGTGAACAACCACGACAAGCACAAGTTCAAGGACAAGAGGAAGAAGTCCAAGAAGAAGGATCATGGACATGGGAAGAAGAAACGGTCTCGAGAGAAGATGAAGAGATCAAGCGACATCTAGTCCGATTCCGAGGACACGTCTTCAAGCTCGAGTGATGAAGACGAAGAGGATGACAAGAAGAAGAAGAAGAAGAACCTCGGCAAGTATCTCAACGGCCTTTGTTTGACGGGCCTAAGCCTCAAGGACGACTTCGTGGTATGGCTTGCGGTTCGAGCGAGCAAGAGAAGCCGAAGGACGCCTCGAACTTGGATTCCGAGGATGAGGTATGTGATGAGCTCTCTTCTTTGCGCAAGGAGAATGAGGAGTTGGGCGACTTGCTTGATAATCGCGATCGCAAGCTTAGAGAGGCTAAGAAGCTTAGGAAGGAGCTTAGATCTTTGCTCAAGGATGCTAGGACTAGAGTGGCCGAGCTAGAAACACGGGTTCTTGATAGCAAGCTTGAAATTGATTCTCTTATGGCTAGCCCTATTGTCTCGATGAGAATGATTGTGCCGATTGCTCGCTTTCCTAGCCGACTTGGTCGATCTTAGGTAGAAGTATGCCTCCAAGTGTGAGGAACTAGATGTGCTTAGGGTTGAGTTGGGCCGAGCTACAATCTAGACCCACTTTGCTTGGTGCTTGCACTTCTTGCCCTGGTTTGCATGAGAAAATTGTTGAGCTTCGTTCTCGCATTGTTTCGCTTGAGGCTGATTTGAAAGTGCCTATTCCTACTTCTTGTTCTACATGTGAGTTGCATGCTATGAAGAATTTGGATATTGCAAAATGTGTTGGTCGCTTGCAAGATGAGAATGATAAATTACGTGAAGCCCTGAGTTGGTTGTCGAGTCAAGAACCTCAGCTTGGTATGATGATTGCTAGTTGTAAGCGCTTTGATGGTTGGACTTTGGGATTGGATAAGGTTGGTGAGGGCAGTGGTGAGAGAGAAGGGAAATTTGGGAATGTTTCGGTTCCACCACAACCCACACCCAAAGACAAGTTTGCATCCAAGCCAAACCAACCAAGAGAAAAACCGAGTGAGAAGGCAAGTGAAAAGCCTAGTGAGAAACCAAGTAAAGAGTCTCACCCCAAGCCTAAGCCCAAATCAATCCTTTTCCATTGTGAGTTTTGTGGAAAGGATGGTCACAAGAGAGAGTTTTGCTATAAGAGAAAGAGAGAGGCGAGAATGGCTAAGGAGTGGGCGAACAAGGACGGGTACCACCTTTCTCATGGTGTGCTTGAGCCTCGTATGCCACTGCCTAAGGGAAAGGGCTTTGTGCGTAAGGATCCGGCATGGGGAGATGAGAAATCCCGTAGCCGCAGGTGGTGGTCCGGAGAGGGCGGTCGGATCGGCCCGGCTAGGCGGTCGGACCGGCCCCGCCCCGGGGAAGGGCGGTCGAGCCCGGCCCGGCTAGGCGGTCGACCGGCCCTCCCCGCATTTCGGGGCGTTATGTTTCCGAGGTCGTGATGCTCGGTAGTTTCGGTTCCCTTGGTCATGGTGCGGATGGTAGACACTGCGAGTCCGGTGGTGTTGAGTTTGCGGACGTTCTCTACCTCGTGATCAATACGAGTTTGGGAGAGGTTGCGGCTTTGAGTCTCGGAGGGGCTACGGACCATGCTTTCCTTTTCGTGGTACTCGTACTCCTCCGATTGAGACGAGAGTGGTTTTCCCATGGTGGTTCTAGGTTTGATAGGTTTGACGGTATGGATCATAGTTTTGATAGGCGTTGTAGGATGGATGTTGCTAACCCTACTTTTGAGGAAATGGCCCGACACCGGTTTCACACCTTTGGGACTAACCCCGGTGTTGAGTCATTTGCTCGTTCTCGCTCTTGGTTTTGAGTTGCGGGTGGGAGGCCCGGAGAACATTTGGTTGACATCGGGGGTGGTTTTTCGGCTTCATATCCCGGTGGTGACATGTAGGTGCATCACTTTCGGGGATGGTGGACAAGGATGAGTGAATTGTGAAGAAATGATAAAGGTAAGTGTATTTGTGACCTTCATGTGTGTGGTCTTGGTCAAGCCACTTGGTTCATTTTGCTCTTTGCCCTATCTAATGTGTGGAAGGCGAGCTTTGTATGCTTTTTGGCCTTAACGCATGAGTTTAGGGGGAGCTTGAGTTTTGTGCTCCTTTGCTCTTTTGCCGGTCTTTGTCGAACCCTTTTTTGCCTCCCCTCGAGGAGCCGGTGGTTTGTGAGTTTTGTGCGGGAGCTCCTTTGTAGCATATGTTTAGCTTACCTTTTATGCATTCTTGCATTTGGCATAGCATATGTAACATGATGTATAGGTATCTTTGTATATTATGTTCCATGCATTTTGTATCATATGCATTTGATAGGAAAAGCTTCTCCTATATACATTGTTCACCATGGGGTGCTATATATGTCTTTGTGAGCTTTTTTGGTATGCTATGGTTAGTTTGGCTTAGCTCTTGATGATCTTGATGAATAATCCATGGTTAACGGCTATGTTTTTTTGAAAAATGTCACATATATGCTCTCTCATGCGTAAATGCCTTTATATGATCTTGACATGTTTTAGTGGCTTTGCTATGCTTCATTTGTGGTTGGATAGCTAGTTTATTGATCATATGGGGCCAAAGGCTCATTTGCCATCATGAATGTTTAGCCCTCTTGCTTTATCTTATCGAGGGACATAAGTTCCTTTTTGTCGCAAAGACATTTCATGTACCAATTATGAATCTGAAAATGTTATGAAAAATGCTTCGAAATATGCTCCCATGTCATATGTGCTGAATTTAATTTGCTTTGGGTGCTAAACCGTTGCATGATGCCTACCAATGAGAAGTCTCATACATAGAAGTAGGCACATGGCTTGGTGGATTTGACATGACATGAGGTGCTTGTGGGTGTTGATGATGGTCTTATAATTAGAATGGTTGTCCTAGCATGAAGTGTGTATGGTGTTGCTATTTTGATATGTTTTGCTCATGTTTAGGTATTTGCTTATGAGAGAGTAACTTTTCGCAAAATTACTCAAATCATTTTTGGCCTTGTCCAATGGTTGTGAAACTTGGTGATCATGTAGTTGAGGTCATTACGAACCTGTAGAGTATCTAACTTGCTCGTTTGGACTTGTGTAGCTCCTTGTGATGAATTTTGTATATTTGAGAAGCTATATGTTGAAACTTTTCGCATTTTGCCTTGATTCATGCATTGTCAACAAGGGGGAGAAGTGTGTGCATGATTTGGGCACTGGGAGCTAATGGAAGGTGTCCAAAGTGGTTCAGCAATTTTCGGAGAAGTTTTTGCGGGGCGGTCACATGGGGCGGTCTAACCTCCCGGGGGGCGGTCACATGACCGGGGGCGGTTTAACCGGCTTTGTGTGCGGTTTAACCGCCCTATGCGATGTGAGCTTGGTTTGCTCTTTGTCATGCATTTCCAAGTGACCTTCTTGCATGCATTGGTTCGGGGAGAGTTTCATATGTTCGGGGGGGAGCTTTTGTGTGATTTGTTTGGCTCGTGGCCTTGTGTGATTTTAATGGTTTTTGCTCTTTGCTTGAGCATGTTTTGTGTCGGATGTGTCGAGCCGTTGCCCTTGTCTAAGGGGTCCGAGACTTGTTCTTCTTCAAGTGATCTTGCTCTTTGCCTTTCTTTGGCTTTCGATCACTTGTTGGAGTTTTTCTTTTAGTAGTTTCTTTTCTTTTCTTTTTTTTTCTTTGGTTACAAATCATGTGTGTTCTCAATGCACTCATCAAGGGGGAGATTGAGGACCATGTGTGGTTCGAGGACCGGTGGATGGTCGCTTCCTTGTGTGATGAGTGATTGACAACGTTATCGCGAGTGCGGGTTGCGCCTTGACCGGTGTTGGTGCGGGTGAAGAACAAGCGCGAAAGGTCGTCGCCGGTGAGGCCTCCATGTGTGGACAAGACAAGTAGGCTTCGTTCGAGGGACCGGTGGCCGGCGGGGGTCAAGTGCGGGCCGCATGGTGGCATGAAAAGCAAGATGAAGTCGTGGACGGTTTCTTGGTAGAGCCTCAAAACCAAGATCGAGCCGGGACTACGTGGGAGCCGAGTCATGAGTGGAGATTGGCGGAGGCTACACCGAGTTCGCGGGGTGCGGTGGTTCACCGAAAACCACCGGGTTATTCGGTTGAGCCACAAAACCGAGGCCGAAGACTCGACGAGGAGGTGTGGTCACCCGGGCCGGTTCAACCGCCGGGAGGGGGCGGTCGGACCGCCCGGGGCCGGTCGGAGTGCCCGAGCCGGTCTAACCGCCCTAGGGGGCGGTCGACCGCCCTTGCCGCCGGCGCCGAGATGCTTCGAAGCGGAGGACACGCGTCGGGATCGCAAGGCTTGCGTCGAGGCTAAGCGAGGTTACGGTCACCGGGCATCCGTCCGATGAAGAAATTCCGAAGACTTCCAAATCCTCCATTGAGGGGCTTGTGAAGGACCGATACGGCGAACCGAGAGAGGGGGGAGTGAATGGAAGCCGATAAAAATTCTTCTCGAAGGAGATGAAAACTCCAACAAGACGAACGCGGCTTCCAACACACGTCTCCGACTCACTACCAAGGTTGGTCAAGCCCACGTACTCACTACCAAGGTTGGACCTAGGAGCCAACACGCAACCTTCCGACCCGATAAACGCGGCGGAAAAACCAAACCTCGAGTCTACGGACCCACACCGGTCGGACCGGTGAGCACCACCGGTCAGACCGGTCCCTGTAGGTGAACCTGAGCAACTTCCACTAAGTGGCTCTACACCGGTCAGACCGGTGAGACACACGGTCGGACCGATGGCAGCCGAAAGCCCCCAAGACACCAAACAAAGCCAACCGACCACCAAACGGACCCAAACTTGAAACAGCAGCACCACGGGACAACAACGAACTCACCAAGACGTTCACCCGAGCAAAATCCCACAAGGGCTTGCACCGGTCAGACCGGTCAAGAGCACCGGTCAGACCGGTGTGGCCTGGGCAGCTCGGGATGAACAGCACCCGCGGGTCAACTCCCCCAAATCCAAATCTCGATCTCCCGAATCGCTCCACGGACTTGAACAAGACTTTGGGGATATCAGGAACACCTCATGAGGAGTCCATAGCCAAGTTTAATCCCACCAAATCTCGTCCAAAAAGGAGGAATCGAAGAAATCCCGCCGAAAGCACTTCCAACCCAAGAACTCAAGAAACCCCAAAATCGAGCACCTTTTCTCACGGATTTGGGAGGGGAATCACAGCCCAAAGAACCACGAAGGGTTCCCACAAATTTCCCCCATCAAATCCCCAAGAGAAGAGCCCCGAAAACAACCCAAAGAAATCACCGAGAGAGGGCTCCGAAAATCACCACCAAGAACAACCGGGAAAATCACATCCAAACCTTGAGGAACAACGCCGAATCATCTATACATGAAACAAAGGTTCGTACAAGGTCTAGCAAGCCGCCCGATCATCCATCCCTCTCTACAAGATCTCTCCGTGAAGCTCTCTTGCTAGTCCTAAGGAAAACCTAGAGAAAATAGGTGGAAAATAGGAAAACAAATGAGCTAGGGTTCCAAGAGTTGGCTGCCATCCTCTCACCTCTTGGGTTATATAGGCGGCAACCGAAAGTCTAAAATGCCCCTCTCTACTAACTAGGGATACAAGCCCCTCAAGGGCGGATTTGGAATTCTTGATGTCTTCACCATCGGATGGATGCCCGGCAACCGCACCCTGCGTAGCCTCGACGCAAGCCATGCGATCCCGACGCGTGTCCTCCGCTTCGAAGATTCCGGACTGCGTCGTCGCACACCGGTCAGACCGGTGCTCCTCACCGGTCCGAGCCCGGTCCCCACCGGCCGAGCCGGTCGGACCCACCGGTCGGGACCGGTGCCGGTGCCGCCGCACCTCCGTCTTCGGTTCTCCGGTCTTGGCTTTGTGGATCAACCAAGGAACCCGGTGGTTTTACGGTGAACCACCGGAAACCCCGCGAACTCGGTGTAGCCTCCGCCAATCTCCACTCATGACTTGGCTCCCACGTAGTCCCGGCTCGACCTTGGTTTTGTGGCTCAACCAAGAAACCGTCCACGACTTCATCTTGCTCTTCATGCCACCATGCGGCCCGCACTTGACCCCCGCCGGCCACCGGGTCCCTCGAACGAAGCCTACTTGTCTTCTCCACACCGGAGGCCTCACCGGCAACGACCTTTCGCGCTTGTTCTTCACCTGCACCAACACCAGTCAAGCCGCAACCTGCACCTGCAATACTTAGCCAAGAATCAGTCCACACAACGTTGTCAATCACTCATCACACAAGGAAGCGACCATCCACCGGTCCTCGAACCACACATGGTCCTCAATCTCCCCCTTGATGAGTGCATTGACAACACCCACACGAAAGTAACAAGAGAAAAAAGAAAAAGAAAAGAAACGAACAAAAAGAAACTCCAACAAGCGATCGAAAGCCAAACAAAGGCAAAGAGCAAGATCACTTGAAGAAGACAAGTCTCGGACCCCTTAGGCAAGGGCAACGGCTCGACACATCCGAGACAAAGCAAAGCTCAAGCAAAGAGCACAAACCACCGAAACAAAGCTCGAAAACTCTCAAAGAGCTCCCCCTGCACACATGCAAGCTCCCCCTGAACCAATGCAACTCCCCCTGGACGAATGCATGCAAACCACTTGAAAACAGGACAGCTGCATCACTTTCAGCTCACACCGGTCAGACCGGTCATCACCACCGGTCAGACCGGTGCCCAACATATGTACAGGACCAGCACTCACACCGGTCAGACCGGTGCTCCTCACCGGTCAGACCGGTGTACAACAGAGCCCAGAAATGGCTCGAAACCACCTGAAAACCTTCCAAACGCGTCCAACAAGCCATTTCAAGCTCAAACTTCTCCCCCTTGTTGGCAATGCATGAATCAAGCCAAAAATGCAAAACTTTCAACCTAGAGCTTCTCAAATAGACAAAATTCAACAAAGAATGCTACACATGTCCAAATGAGCAAGTTAGATACTCTACGGCTTCGTATCGATCTCAACTACATGATCACCAAGTTTCACAACCATTGGACGAAGCTAAAAAGGATTTTGACAATTTTGCGAAAAACTTGCCTCTCATGAGCAAAATCCTAAACATGATCAAAGCATATCAAAATGGCAAAGCCACACAAACTTCATGCTAGGACAGCCATTCTAATCATAAGACCATCACAAACACCCACAAGCACCTCATGTCATGTCAAAGCCACCGAGCCATGTGCCTACTTCTATGTATGAGACTTCTCATTGGTAGGCATCATGCAACGGTTTAGCACCCAAAGCAAATTAAATTCAGCACATATGACATGGGAGCATATTTTCCAAGCATTTTTCATTTCATTTTCAGATTTGTAAATGGTACATGAAATGTCTTTGCGACAAAAAGGAACTTATGCTCCTCCACAAGATAAATCAAGAGGGCTAAACATTCATGATGGCAAATGAGCCTTTGGCCCCATATGATCAATAAACTAGCTATCCAACCACAAATTAAGCATAGCAAGGCCACACAAACATGTCAAGAGCATGTAAAGGCATTTACACATGAGAGAGCATGCATGTGACATTTTTCAAAAGCATAGCTATCAACCATGGATTATTCATCAAGATCATCAAGAGCTAAGCCAAAACTAACCGTAGCATACCAAACAAGCTCACAGAGACATATATCTCATTCCATGGTGAACAATGTATATGAGAGAAGCTTTTCCTAACCAATGCATATGATACAAAATGCATGCAATCTAAGATACAAGGATGCCTATACATCATGTTACATATGCCATGCCAAATGCAAGAAATGCACAAAGAAAAGCTATACATATGCTACAAACCGGCTCCTCGAGGGGAGGCAAAACGGGCTCGACACCACCGGCAAAAGAAAGCTCCCACACACCCAACTCAAGAAATCAAACACACACCAAATTCCCCCCGCAAACGAGTGAAAGTTGCTTGATCTAGGGGTTTGGTGAAAATATCGGCTAGTTGGTCATGTGTGGGTACATGGATCAACGCTATCTTTCCTTTCTCAACGTTGTCTCTCAGAAAATGATACCTCACTTCTATGTGCTTGGTTTTAGAATGGAGCACCGGGTTCTTTGCAACACTTATGGCACCGGTGCTATCACATTGAAGTGGGACATGGGTATACTCCTCACCAAAGTCACTCATGGTGTAGGTGATCCAAAGGAGCCGAGAGCAACAACTAGCGGCGGCAACATACTCGGCTTCGGTCGTGGATTGAGCAACACTCGACCGCTTACGGGGAAGACCAAGACACCAACGAAGAACCCAAAAGCGGCAAGTCCCGAAGTGGACTTCCTATCCAACCGACACCCGGCAAAATCCGCGTCCGAAAAACCATGAAGCGCCAAAGAAGAGGACGCGGAGTACCAAAGGCCGAAGTCGGGAGTGTGACGCAAGTACACGAAAATTCTTTTCACCGCTTGCCGATGCGAAGTCCTCGGAGACGCTTGAAAACGAGCGCACGGACACACCGAGAAGCCGTATGTCCGGCCTCGTCGCCGTCAAGTAGAGGAGTGACCCGATCATGCTCGGTACTCCTTCGATCCACGTGTTCACCGTCCTCGTCCGCATCAAGAGCCGTAGTCGTACTCATCGGCGTCGTCATAGCCTTGGAGTCCTCCATCTTGAACTTCCTCACAATGTCCTTGGTGTACTTAGCACCGGTGCACAAATGTTCCTTCCTTTGATTGCTTGATTTGTAGCCCGAGGAAGAAGCGCAACTCACCC
The DNA here is from genome assembly GCA_947561735.1 of Cenchrus americanus. NCBI lineage: Eukaryota > Viridiplantae > Streptophyta > Magnoliopsida > Poales > Poaceae > Cenchrus > Cenchrus americanus. Next base: position 145,422,379 of record OX387240.1, read on the forward strand.
ATCATGCTCATCTCAAACTCCCTGCTCATATCATCCGCAAACCTCGCAACAAGAGAGTTAGACGAGCCACCAAAGACAATATCATCCACGTACACCCGCACAATCGGGATATCTCCCGCCCTGCCTCTCGCAAAAACAAGGTCGATCGACCTTCCCCATCTCAAAACCTCTCTCAAACAAGAACCCCCTCAACCTGCCATACCAAGCTCTAGGCGCCTGCTTCAACCCATACAGCGCCTTCCTCAACTTGTACACCCGGTGGGGGTACCTCTCACTCTCAAACCCTGGAGGCTGTCTCACATACACTTCTTCCTCCAACACCCCATTCAGAAAAGCACTCTTCACATCCATTTGGTGCAACTTGAACCCTTTAGCCACGGAAAAGGCTAGAAGGATCCTAATCGCCTCCAAACGGGCTACGGGAGCAAAGGTCTCCTCGTAGTCAATCCCCTCCTTCGATCGAACCCCCGAGCAACAAGTCTTGACTTGTTCCTCACAACCTCACCCTTCTCTCCCTCTTTGTTTTTCCACACCCACTTTGTACCAATCGGCTTACACCCTGGGGGAGGGTCAACCAACTCCCACACCTGATTCCTCTCAAAATTCTCCAACTCCTCATGCATCGAGTTAACCCAATTGTGATCAGATAGTGCGTGTCCAATGTCTTTGGGCTCGAAAGAAGCAACAAACGCAGCATGAGCAAAATGGGAATTGTTCCGAACCCTCGACCGTGTAGTGCGTTCATCCATGTCGCCGATGATCCTCGAAGCTGGGTGATCCACTTGAACTCGCCGGGGAGGTTCTCGCCTCGAAGCTACCTCCCCCTCAACATCAGCTTCTCCTCGTTCTTGATTTGTCGTCGTAGGTGTAGCAGAGGGTCCATCCATCATCGTAGTCGAAGTAGTGGGTACATGTCCGGCGGGGGCACCGCACCGCCATCCTCATCATCACCATGTTCATGCTCCTCTTCCGAAAGATCTCCTCGCCAAGCTCATCATCACCGCACACTCAAAAACAAACCGACTACGTGGCTCTGTCTCGTCGAAGGTTACCTCGCAAGTCTCCACGATTTGGTTAATTTCAAGATTGAGCACACGATATGCTCTAGAATGAGATGCATAACCAAAGAAAATGCCATCGACGAGACCTAGCCTCAAACTTATCCAACTTCCTGCCTTTCTTGGGAATGAAACACTTGCAACCAAAGACATGGAAGTGACTCACTTTGGGTGTGCGACCATGCATCAACTCATAGCATGTCTTCTTCTTGTGCACTGCGAGGTATATTACGTTCGACACATAGCATGCGGTATTCACCGCCTCGGCCCAATACCTCCTCGGAGTCCTATGCTCATCAAGCATCGTCCGAGCCATCTCGCACAAGGTCCCGTTCTTCCTTTCCACAACACCATTCGGGGAGGCGTATACGGACTCGAAAAGCGGTGCTCAAGACCCAAGTCATGACAAAAAGTTTCAAAACGAGAGTTCCCGAATTCCGAGCCATTATCCTTGCGGATAGCTCGTATGGCATCTCCGTGCCTCTCGTTCCTCAACCTCAAGACTAGATCTCGAACAAAACCAAACGTCTCCCCCTTATCCTCCGGAAAGAACACCCACGCATACCGAGAATAGTCATCCACCACAACAAGGACATACCACTTCCCACCGCGGATCGCACACGAGCTGGGCCAACAAGGTCCATATGGAGCAGCTCGCATGGACGCTCAGTCATCACATCGGTGAGAGGCGGGTGAGAAGAGGCCACCATCTTGGCATGCCTACACGGAGCACAAACCAACTCTTTCTCAAGCTTCAATCGTGGCAATCCTCGGACCAAATTGAGTTTACTCAAGCGAGACAAAAGGTCAAAGCTCAAGTGACCCAACTTCCTATGCCACTTCCACAACTCACTCGAAGAACCGGCCAAGAAACAACGCTCAACACCCGAAGACCGAGAAAAATCGGCACGAAACACCCGACCCTCGGGAACGACCATACAAACAAGGTCCCCTCGAGAGTCCACAATCCGAGAACCACCGGGCCGAAACAACACCTCAAAACCCTCATCCAACAACCGAGACACAGAAAGCAAATTGTACCCCGGCCGATTGAACAAGAGCAACACGCCTCAAAGCACACGCCCACGCCCATTGTCCCCAAAGGTGATGTACCTCTTCGTCACCACGGACAAGACTTGAGAACCACCCCCTGTCTCCGGTCATATGCCTCGAGCAACCGGAGTCAATCAACCAAATGTTCTTCAAGTCTCCCACACCGAAACTCAAAAATAGGCACGTGAGCGAACAAACGACTCAAAGATCGGGGTTAGTACCAAAAGAGGAAAACCGAGTGCCGAGCCATTTTCTCGAAAGTGGGGTTAGCACCAACCAAAGCATCTCTCCTACCAAAACTACCTCCACGAACACCACCACGGTAACCACCCTGAGGGAACCACCCCTCTCTGCCTGGAGGAGGACCAAAGCCACGCAAGAAAGCCCGTGGAACGTCCTTCCTCTCCAACTCAACTCCACGACTCCTCCAATCCCCGTATTGAGCACGAGGAGGAGAACGTCTAGCAAACTGACCACCTGCACCCTTTCCGGCCCAACCACCGAACCACGACCACCGAAACAACCCTCGCACCCGCACGAGCTCGAAACCCGAACATCCGTCGTCCGTCTGTGCCCGCACCGGTCTGACCGGTGCCCCACACCGGTCCGACCGGTGTGACACGGACAAGCAGCACCACCCCGCGACCTTCTTCTCTCCCCAAGCCCGAACTGTCCTCACAATCGCCTTGCCCCTGGGCATCTGCATACGAGGCTCAAGTACACCATCGGAAGGGTGGTACTTGTCCTTGTTAGCCCACTCCTTCTCCATTCTCTCCTCATGCTTCCTCTTGAAGCAAAACTCCTCCTTATGGCCATCTCTCCCGCAATAGCCACAATGGAACCTCACAAGCTTAGGCTTTGGCTTGGGATGTGGCTGCTCACTTGGCTTCTCTCCACTCAAACCCTCCACCGGTTTCTCACCACTAGCCTTCTCACTCTCCTTTCCAAAGAACACTTTCCCCGAAGTGCTCACAAACTTGATAGGCTTTTGTAGGTCATTTGTGGGTGTAGGAAACACGGGTGGAGCTGGGGTTGTGTCTAGTCGGTTCCTTAGATGGTTAGGTTTTGGTGGGAAATCATTCTTGTGGTGGGTTTTTGGTGGCTCCGGGATATTCTCTCCACTTCCCTCACCAACCTTGTTTGCCCCAAGCCCCTCACCATCTTGCCTCTTAAAGGCCTCGATCATCATCCTCAAGCGAGGCTCGTGACCAGGACAACCAACCCATCAACTTCCTCAAATCATCATTCTCATCCCGCAAACGATCAACATAATGTGCAAGCTCCAAATTTTTCAATGCATGCATTTCACGGGTAGAGCAAGATGTAGGCATGGGTTCCTTCAATTTAGCCTCGAGCGAACTAGTGTAAGCATGCATCTCATCAATCTTAGCATGCAAAACGGGGCAAGAAGTGCAAGCACCTAGCAAAGCGGGTCTAGACTTAAGCTCACCCACTTCAACCCTAAGCACATCTAGTTCCTCACACTTGGAGGCATGCTTCTCCTTGAACAAAGCAAGATCGGCAAGGAAAATAGAGCAATCAACACAATCATTCTCATCGAAACAACGGGGCTAGCCTTAAGCGAATCAATCTCAAGCTTGCTATCAAGCACCTGTGTCTCTAGCTCGGCCACTCTAGTCCTAGCATCCTCGAGTGAAGCCCTAAGCTCTTTCCTCATTTTCTTGGCCTCTCTAAGCATGTCATCACGGTTATCAAGCAAAGAGCCGGGCCTCTCATTCTCCTGGCGCAAGAAGGGAAGCTCATCACGCACCTCGTCGTCGGACTCGAGTCCGAGTCGCTCCGTGTGCTCTTCTTGCTCGCCGGAGCTCAACGCCATGGTGCGAAGCCGTCTCTCGCGAAGCGGCTCAACCCGCTCGGGTTCTTGGACGACCTCTTGTTCTTGCGGCGATCTCCCTCGTCGTCGGCCTGGCCGCTCGAGCTCGAGGTGGAGTACGCGGAACCGGAGTCGACGTCGCTCGCTCCAACCATCGCTCGGGCCTTGCCTCGGCCCTCCTTCTTCCTCGATCGTCGCTCGTCCTTGTACTTGTTCTTGTGCTTGCTCTTGTGGTCGCGCCTCGAACGGTACTTGTCGTCGTTCTTCCTCGGCTTGTGCTTGTAGCTGTCCTTGTTCTCGGCCTTCTCCGGGCAGTCGGCGACGAAGTGTCCCGGCTTGCCGCACTGGAAGCAAGTCCTCGTGTTCCTCCTCATGTTCACGCGATTCTCGTGCAGCCTCTCGAACCGCCTCGTCAACAGCGCCAGCTCGTCCTCTCCAAGGTCATCAAACTCCTCATCTGGCATAGACATCAGAGAGGAAAACGAGAACATCCTGGTGGATGGGTTAGAGTTAGTCTTTCCTTTGGAACCACCAACGAGGGCAAGACTATGGGAATCAGTCGGTCCCTCGAGCTTGGCGGTCATGCCCCTATCCACCTCGGCCGACTTGAGCTTCGAGAACGGCTCGTTCACCGTCGAGTATCATACCGCTCCGACTCGACTATGGTCTCGAACTTTCCGCCCCATATCGTACGATCCAAAGAGTGTAACGCCTTGACCGCTCTATCATGATCATCGTACGGGAGCACGTCCACATTGGCCCTCATGTTGTTCACCACCACCGTGAACCTGCGAAACAAGGCATCGATGGACTCACCGGGGAGATGAGTGAAGTTCTCGTACTCTCTCCGTAGGTCGCATACAACCGTGCTCGAACACTCGGGCGTTCCCAACATGAGCCTCCTTCAACACCGCCCAAATCCTACAAGCCAAGTGCTCGATGTGCACCCGATCGAACTCGGCCGACACAAAGCACGAAACAAGTAGTCGACCGCCTTATTATTGGCGTCGAATCCGTCCCCTCGACCCCGGAGCAAGGAAATCCATCGGTGGACATAGCTCGTGTCCACCGTGACATCCCAAACGGTCCGACCCTTTCCGCGGAGGAACGCACCCATCCGCTTGCTCCACATCCGGTAGTTCTTGCCATCGAAGTGTGGAGGACCCGAACCCCGTTCTCGGTACGCCATCCTTGGATCTTAGACTGGTTAGAGTCAACAAAGACCCGAACCGGCTCTGATACCACTTGAAGGACCGATACGGCGAACCAGAGAGGGGGGGGGGAGTGAATGGGAGCCGATAAAAATTCTTCTCGAAGGAGATGAAAACTCCAACAAGACGAACGCGGCTTCCAACACACGTCTCCGACTCACTACCAAGGTTGGTCAAGCCCACGTAGCCACTGGAGTGCCACTGGACCTAGGAGCCAACACGCAACCTTCCGACCCGATAAACGCAGCGGAAAAACCAAACCTCGAGTCTACAGACCCACACCGGTCAGACCGGTGAGCACCACCGGTCAGACCGGTCCCTGTAGGTGAACCTGAGCAACTTCCACTAAGTGGCTCTACACCGGTCAGACCGGTGAGACACACCGGTCAGACCGATGGCAGCCTGAAAGCCCCCAAGACACCAAACAGGCCAACCGACCACCAAACGGACCCAAACTTGAAACAGCAGCACCACGGGACAACAACGAACTCACCAAGACGTTCACCCGAGCAAAATCCCACAAGGGCTTGCACCGGTCAGACCGGTCAAGAGCACCGGTCGAGGCCGGTGTGGCACGGGCGGCTCGGGATGAACGACACCGCGGGTCAACTCCCCCAAATCCAAATCTCGATCTCCCGAATCGCTCCACGGACTTGAACAAGACTTTGGGGATATCAGGAACACCTCATGAGGAGTCCATAGCCAAGTTTAATCCCACAAAATCTCGTCCAAAAAGGAGGAATCGAAGAAATCCCGCCGAAAGCACTTCCAACCCAAGAACTCAAGAAACCCCAAAATCGAGCACCTTTTCTCACGGATTTGGGAGGGGAATCACGGCCCAAAGAACCACGAAGGGTTCCCACAAATTTCCCCCATCAAATCCCCAAGAGAAGAGCCCCGAAAACAACCCAAAGAAATCACCGAGAGAGGGCTCCGAAAATCACCACCAAGAACAACCGGGAAAAACACATCCAAACCTTGAGGAACAACGCCGAATCATCTATACATGAAACAAAGGTTCGTACAAGGTCTAGCAAGCCGCCCGATCATCCATCCCTCTCTACAAGATCTCTCCGTGAAGCTCTCTTGCTAGTCCTAAGGAAAACCTAGAGAAAATAGGTGGAAAATAGGAAAACAAATGAGCTAGGGTTCCAAGAGTTGGCTGCCATCCTCTCACCTCTTGGGTTATATAGGCGGCAACCGAAAGTCTAAAATGCCCCTCTCTACTAACTAGGGATACAAGCCCCTCAAGGGCGGATTTGGAATTCTTGATGTCTTCACCATCGGATGGATGCCGGCAACCGCACCTGCGTAGCCTCGACGCAAGCCATGCGATCCCGACGCGTGTCCTCCGCTTCGAAGATTCGGCCGCGTCGTCGCACACCGGCCGACCGGTGCTCCTCACCGGCCGAGCCGGTCCCCACCGGCCGGGCCGGTCGGACCCACCGGTCGGACCGGTCCGTGCCGCCGCACCTCCGTCTTCGGTTCTCCGGTCTTGGCTTTGTGGATCAACCAAGGAACCCGGTGGTTTTACGGTGAACCACCGGAAACCCCGCGAACTCGGTGTAGCCTCCGCCAATCTCCACTCATGACTTGGCTCCCACGTAGTCCCGGCTCGACCTTGGTTTTGTGGCTCAACCAAGAAACCGTCCACGACTTCATCTTGCTCTTCATGCCACCATGCGGCCCGCACTTGACCCCGGCGGCCACGGGTCCCTCGAACGAAGCCTACTTGTCTTCTCCACACACGGAGGCCTCACCGCAACGACCTTTCGCGCTTGTTCTTCACCCGCACCAACACCGGTCAAGCCGCAACCTCGCACCCGCAATACTTAGCCAAGAATCGGTCCACACAACGTTGTCAATCACTCATCACACAAGGAAGCGACCATCCACCGGTCCTCGAACCACACATGGTCCTCGGCTTGTATCCCTAGTTATTAGGTGAGGGTAGTTTAGTCTTTTGGGTGCCTCCATATATACTCTTTGAGTGGATGGATGGCAGCCAACTCTTGGAACCGTAGCTCATTTGTTTTTCCATTTTCATTCTCCTTTTTTCCCTAGTTTTTCCTAGGACTAGCTTGAGAGCTTCATGTGAGATCTAGATAGAGGGATGGATGTTTGGGTGGCAAGCTAGACCTTTTACGAACCTTTCATGGTATGTATAGATGGTTCGGCGTTGTTCCTCAAGGTGGTTTTCCGTCCTTCTTTGTGTTGATTTTCGGAGCTCTTTGTTGGTGGTGTTTTGAGGACGATTTCTTGGGGTCTTTGGTGGGTGTCACGTATGAGGACCTTGTGTCTCTTTGGCTGGTGACTTTGCCCCCAAATCTCCCTTGAATCGGACTCGATTTGGTGGTTTTTTCGAGTTGGGCGAGTTCTTGACCTAGAGAAGCGATTTCTTTGATTCCTCTTGATTGTGAGCGTTTCGGGTTGATTCCTTTCGGGTAGAGGTTGCCCGGGAAGTAACCCGGCTAATCTCGAAGTTTTGCTGCAATCCGTGGAGTGCTTCGGGAGATCGGGCGCGAGGAAGTTGGAGTTTGACCCGCGGGTTCGTTTTACGGGAAGGGACGGTCTAACCGCCCGGGGGCGGCGGTCTAACCGCCCGGGCTTTCCGGATTGAACTTTTGTTTCGCCGGATTTTCCTCTCGTGATTTGTTCGCCTTGATGAGAGGAGCGTCCGGGTGAAATTTTGGGTCATTCTCGTGCCGTTTGCTAGGAGATCTTGTTTGGAGTTCGTTGCTGGGTACGGGAGGTTAGACCGCCCCCGGTAGCCGGTCTAACCGCCCCTAGGCCCCACGGGTGGAGTTTTGGTTTTCGCCAAGATTTTACGGTAGCTAGCATGGCCCCGACCGAGAGATCTCTGTTGGTGAAACCATGGTGGGTTTTGGTGCTCGGAAGAGGTGTTGCGGAGGATTTCTTGGTTACCTGGTGGAGGCGGTCTAACCGCCCCTATACCCGGTCTAACCGCCCCCCTGCGGGACGGCCGACTTTCGAGTTGTTTCCGCTTGTCGTGGGTCCGTGTGTGTTGAGGTTGCTAGTAGAGTTTGTACCTAGGATCGGTAGCACTCCGGTGGCTACGTGATTTTGGCAAACGGAAGGTAGAAGTGCGGAACGTGTGATTTTGGGGGTCGGACCGAGCGAGTTCATCTTTTTGGAGTTTCAATCTCCCTCGAGAAGAATTTTTATCGGCTCCCATTCACTCCCCCCCTCTCGGTCTCCTAATTGGTCCTTCAACACCTTCTTTTGAAAGTTCCTTCTAGGCTCATAGGACTTTGCAGTTTCCTAACTCATCTGACTAACCAACTGGTTGAGACTCTCGAAGTCATGTGATCCATATTTCTCCCTCAAAGTCGGCAAGAGACCTTGGAATGCCAACTCAGCTAGCTGCTTGACTTCCCTAAATCTCTGAACGAATCTAGCAACTATTTCATCATTCCTTTGCTTGAGCCTAGTCAGATTAGTATTCTTCATCTCATGAATGCTGGAGAAGAAATAATTGTGGAACTATTGCTCTAGATCAGACCACTTGATAATGGATTTAGTTGGCAATGAGGTAAACCATGAGAATGTTGGCCCTGATAGAGATGAAGAGAATAGTCGTATCCTGAGTGCATCAACATTCCCTGCTTCTCTACATTGTATGATGAATCGAGTAATGTGCTCCATTGTGGACGTATCATATTGTCTAGAGAACTTAGTGAAGTTTGGCACTTTGAATCTTGGAGGGAAAGGTATCTGATTTTAGCCAGATGGATACGGTGTTCTGTACATGCAGGATTGCTGCTTAGGTTTCATCCCATATTGCTTCTGTAGCATCTCTAAAGAGTGGTTGATCAACTCCTGCTTCATGTGAGACTTCAACTCAGTAGATACTTGTTTGATTGCTTGGATCTCGGCTGAAGGAATCTTTGGAGGTTGATCTTCTGAGGTTCTTAGTTGTAGATTTGGTGCCATTGACATCCTTGCTCCAGAAGAACCCAGTGTATTTGTTATAGGTGGAATCTTTCTGATCGGCTGACCAGCTGATGGAACTGGCTGATGCAAGTTCAACTAGCCTAAGATAGCTAATTGATTTAGAAGCAATTGTACCGCTTTCATAGGATCCACTTGTTGTGGTGCTGTTGACTGTCGTGTCCTCCGTTGGTTGATCGGCTGCTGAGGCGACGATCTTGTGTGAGCCACTGTATTAGCTAAAGTTAAGACAGGCTGCGTTGACAGTGATTGTTGCAGTGGAGTAGTCTATACAGGCATCCCTAATGTCGGCTGAGGAGTCAGTTTCTGAGGTGGAACGGGAGCCTTCCTTTCTATTGGTATGACCATGTGAGCATGAGCTTGACTGATCCTGACTCTTTCAAAAGCCTTGCTCCCATGATTGAAGTAGACAAATTCTACTCCCTCTTTGGTCATATGCACAGTCCATGGAGTACCTTCAAACATAGTTTGATATAATTGCTGGTACTTCACTTCTGGAACTTCTTCAGGTTGAGATTCAAAGAAATTTGAGATATCAGTCTCAAAATGATCCCGAGGCAATCCCATCCTGCAAGATTTATGTCATGATCTCTTATTGTGGGATATTTCTGATGATGGTTCTGCACTAAGAAAGTCTGATCCTAGATGTTGGACTGTGTCGAGTGAGTTTGGACCACAGGCATTGTAACAACAGGGTCTTTGGACTTATCTTCAATGTTATGATTCTGAATCAACTGGGAATCTGATGAAGAACCAGGAGCAATTGCATTGATCTGTGAGGCGGTGAAACCCCTACTATTGAGTCATCAATCGATGGGGAAGCTGATTAGTCTTTTTGGAACACCGGAGGAGTTCGATTTGGTTGGAAGTATGCAGGTCCCAGGTATCCTCCCTCCGCTCCTTTCTTGAGCGTTTCAGTCAGACAATTCTGAATTGTATTGGCGAGAACCTTAGCTTGATCAATTATTGTCTGATGCATCGCCTTGTTCATCATATCTTGAAGTCCTTCAGGATCGGCTGAGAAGGTGACATGCTTAGGTGTTGGCAGAGGATTCTTCTTGAAAACTCCACTTTTAGTTTGACAGTATGATGCCAAGCACAACTCTTCATAATGCTTCATGTGAGCTTCGAACTCGGCTTTGTCTGCATCCTTCAGCTGATCCCTGGTGATTGGTTATATCAACCTCGAAACTACCACTCTTTGTGTTCTTCATCATTGTTGACTTTTTTTGTGTCCCACTCGGTGTGCTAAAAGTGTGTTGACGCGAAAATAGGACGTCACCTCGGTGTGCAACACTCGTGACTCCCTAGTCTGTAGAGAGGCGTGCCAGCCAATTTGACCTGTTGATTGACAATAGAAAAAATATTAGGGATCGGCTAGAGAAACGATGGCCTTTTAGCAACATTTGTATCAGCCAATCGCCTAATACGAGTAAAGCGGGATCAGCTGGCTCGAGAGCGACTAAGGCGAGAGGATGTGGATAATAGATCGGCTGGGATCGGACGATCGTGATGTCATCACTCGAATATGTCAGAATCGGTTGTTACGTCAGAAGTCGATAGGATCTAGATCGAGTGGAGTAAATTGGTGATAATAGCTAAAACCACAAGAATTGGTACGAAAACTTGCAGATCTATATCGATAAGAGGTGAATAAAGAACTCGACGAAACCTTAGCGGTGCACCTGGAGGTTAAAGCCTAGGGTTATTTGGTAAAATGGTACTCACAAGCTTGCCGAAGATCGATCGATGCAGCCTGACGAACTTGAAGAACGACATTGTAGAAAAGAGAAAAAGCGTAATGGCGAAGTCGCCGAAAGTAGATGCTGTAAATTGTAAAGGATTTGCCCGGAGGCAGTTTGTTTGATATTGGTCTCTACACTTATTTCCCGACCACACAGGGACGCTATTTATGTCTTGAAAACAACCCGACTCCTAGCTGATTACGGCACTATTTACTTGTATCTAAAGAAAACGAGTACTACTAAAAATAGAAAAAGACTCTTGTAGGAGTCAAAACTCCCTGAAACTGACTCTTGACCCGTTGCCAATCATGGATTGACCCGCCTCCACCACGCCTTCATTCTGGCGTATCTCCTTGATTACTGCCTTCTTTTTTTCCATCGGTCGATTCGCCGGTTGGCCATCGGCCGATCGTTCCGACCCGCTAGCTCATCGATAGGATTGAACTCCTCTGACCATCGGCGAGTCGTGTTGACTACCCTTTTCTCTCTCTTCAATCAATCGATTGCACTCTGTTTTCATCGACTGCTTCTCCTTATCCTTTTGACCCGTGTTTCCAAAAAGTAGTGTCAATAGGAGTCTCAAGTGCTGCGGTTAGGATATCATTCTTCCTAACCCTAGAGAAAGAATCATTGCTACTCTGAGCTGCAGTTGTTTTCACCCTATCGGCTACCCCCACCACCACAGGGTTACTGACTGTTATGTCTCCGCTTCCTTCACTAGTGTTCTTCCTCTTTTCCTACCTTTGCCCGCATATAAGGTCTCGAACATCCAGGAAATTGATCCCAAGGGTTCTATTTTCCTTCTGCAGCTAGCTTTGCATCCTCCCCCTCCTACTCTTTCCTTTTTCCACGATAACCTTTTCTGCCCGTCTTGTGTGGCTTATTTTGCAATGCTCTCTTTTGTTTCATCTCCTAAATCAATTGCTGAAATGAAGGAGAATTAGTTTCCTACACAAACGTGTCTTAGTCTTGTTGCTACAAAAAGGCATGCTTCGCAAAAGGAGGATCCTCTTCACTCACATATTTTTTTTCTTAAATGAACCATGAACTGCCGTTGCAAGGATCCAATCTCTAATATAGCTGCCTTAATTTCCTTCTTACAAACATATTCTTCGAAATTGGCTTGGTAATCTAGCTTTTCGTCTAAAACTGTGAACATATGATCCTTCTCAATTGGTGAGAGATTATCAACTGCTTTGTTGATTGACACCCTCTCTCGAGCAATGAGGCCACATACCAATACAAATTTATCCCTCGCAGCATCTAGGGTAGGCCAAAAATTGGCATCAAGTCCGGTTGCAGTCAATTTGTCTTCTGGCCATTTGGTTTGTGTTTTTGACCCGCGGGATCGAGTACTACTCGCAACAGTATGTGCTGAGTGACCTTGTGAAGCAGGTTCACCATCGATGGGTTGTGATGGTGCACTAGAGGTAGAGGAGTTTGTTGTTGTGGGAGACTACATAGATGATATGTCAGGTTGTTAGTAGAGCAACATATGCAAGACTTAAAATCTAAACAAAATTCTTATTAGATAAATTCTTTTCCTCTGACAGGCAAAATAGCTGATATTAGACTAGAAATCATTACAAGTCGTAAATAAAATTAGCATTGACGTACATAGTTCATATTTTACTTAATTAGGATACAGGGATAGGTGCTAACCATTTTGATAGGGACACAACAATATGCTTATATAACAAAGCAGAGAATAAATTCCTTCAACTGCTTTCTTGTCCAACTTCAGCAGTGATGGATTGTATGTTCCATATGTACATGCAACAAGACGATAAAGCAATCATGACATTATATATGACACTAGTGAAACAACACTCACTACAAATCGTGACACCAACAATAACAATATATATGACAGTAGTGAAACAATTAACACTCATACAAAGCATGGGACAGTCTAGTTATCACTACATTATAAACCACTGTGATGCATTTCCCACTAATAATATGTGACCATCAAAATTAAAGTATGTTAACAGGTCCAAAGCATAATTGTCAGTCTGGTACATCCAAAGCATAGTAGAATTAAAGTATGCATTAATTCTCAATGCTTTTCATGAATTTACAGTGTAAAAATTGGAGTAGCAGGAACATGAAAATGAATTTCAACAGTTCACATAACTTCATCTGTTAGCAACAATTTATTCAAATAGACTTGGAGCAACAAAATCCATCTATAAAATCCACAGTCAATCAACTAAAAATGAACTATTAAGGCATGTCTCCCTAATCCACCTTGATAGGAATATATAGCAGATTGGGTGGCCGAGCAGAGAGATGGTGTTGGGGGTTCAAGCAGGACTAGCCTCTGTCACAAATGAAGTAGTTGTTCTCGTGATGGTCGGAGGGGCCAGATCCACGTCAGCTCGTGGCCTGAGGTGGCCGGCTCATTGTCGTGGACGGCGATGACAGATCTGTGCCATCGTCTTTAGGTTGGATGGGAAGCCATTCACACGCTAGTAATCGCGTCCTCATCACTATCATCACGCGGGGAGCGGTGGGAATGGAGTAGAGCAGGACTGCGGCGGGGAGACAGTGGTGAAGGGAAGTGGGGAGAGTGTGGCGATGACTAAGGCGGGAGAAGGAGCAGGGCGGAAGTGGGGAGAGTGCGGGCATTGTGGATCTATCTAGCGAGTAGCCGAATATGCCCCCTGAGGAACTACGCGCATTACTGTGTTTAAGAAAATTACTGGCGTGCCCTTTAATGACTCTCTGGTGGAATTGGAATTCCATGGGCATTATAGTCAATATATGTGGGAAATTTTGAAAATTCCGCTCATGGTTTGCCTCCTAACGCCGACGTGTGGGCTAGTGTCATTGGCGACACTAGTTAGCGAACCTGCATCACCATTGTTGGTAGTTGGGTCCCGGCGGGCGGGCAGCGGTTATCTTTCTATACTGTCTGTTGACGCTGACGCGTGGGCCAACAATTATTTTTTTGGAATGAAACTTGCTTCCTTAAAATATTAGATACCATAAAACAACACCTAAAAAATCATTAAAATACGAACTATTCATATTTGAAAATTTAGTATTTGAATAAAATATCAACAGTCACACTTGCGTGCACAAGAATCTTAGAATTCATTTTTACATCCCATGTTAGTAATGTAATAACTCTAATAACATCAAGTGTGACCTAAAAAATATAAAAATTGACTTGAAAACATAATTTTGGTACCTAAACTTGTATTCAAAATTTCAAATGGTTTCAATGAAGGAATAATATACTTGTATACAAATATCTACATCTCTCACATAATTTTCTAGAATGTTCCTTGAACATTGAAGTTTTCTTCACTTTGCAACATGTTCGAACTCATATCCATTTGAAAACTTAATAAAACCTTGTGTTCACCTTAAGAATACGAAAATGCAAAATTTCATTACGGGAGGTGTGGAAAACAAATATTATTTATATGTTGTACTTACATTGAACATGATAAGGCATATAAACATTGTTCAAGAAACGGAATATACAGTAAACAATGAAATTAATGAAAATATTGTGATTTTAGAAAACTTGAGGAAAAAATAATCAAATTTAGACTAATTACGATGGAGAAATACATGCTACAAAATTTGATTGCAGATTAAAAAGAGAAATGTCGTCAGCAACGCGAGACGAATAAACTATTCTTCATCCTCCAATAGAACAAAGGAGGAAGCAGAGGGCACCACGGCCCGCCGCCGCCCCCGCCGTGCTCGCTTTGGTGGTTTTGACAACCAAGAGGGCACCCTAGGCCTCGTCGGCGGCAAATGAGACCACCACAACTTTCGATTTGACTCACAAACGTGACAAATCAAATATTGTCTATCAAAAACCGATTAAAAACCGACATGCTGATAAAATCAAATCCGTGTTTAGTAATATCTAATAATTTACATTCAAGATGGATAATGTTCATTGATGCTTGCACCTACATCCCAATGTTCATCCTGCTAATGACATACTCCACAGCGATGCTGAAGTTACGTGTCCAGAGGTTGAACTCATGACGATTGCAACACTCGGCACTGCAGTAGTGGATGATCTCTGAGGTCTCCGGCCCGTGGTGCCTACATCCCGCTGCCCAAATGCAGACGTGGGGATTCTGGACGAGCAGCAATGAAATGTTGCCGTCGTCGTCACGAAGCCAGTACCACCACGCAATGTTGTGGAGATCCCGGTTGATGAGGTAGTGTAGCCGCCCTAAGTTGTGGTTCTTCGACCGCCCGTCAGGGGGCGATGGGCCGCCGCTGATTTCGTGGAGCAGTGCCATGGCTTTGGGGTCCGTAGGGTTGCAACGGTACTTCAGCATCGCTAAGAAGTACTTCACACCAGAGTCTTTAGGAGCGGCATCTCCGACGAGCTTCAGACCCTTATCGGGATTACGCTGCCTCATGAACCTGTCCACCACCTCGAAGCATAAGGCCTCCTGATTATTGGCCTCACGGAAGTACCGCTCAAAGCACAACCTGACATAACGATTCCTACACACCTGACGAAGCTCACGCAGTGACACGTGCTGTAGTACCTCATCGGAGTCACAGATGCACCGAAAGGTGACACAAATCTGATTACGAAGGATCAAAAAAGAATGATGAGCTCATCCTTGATAGAGTGGATAATGATTTGGGTGATAAGATCATCTAGCAGAAGTAGCAACAAGCACACCACGACCATCAAGGAGAAGTGGAGGAAATAGAAAAGCGACGGGGTTTGGAAATTGAAAAGCGACGGGGTTGAATAAAGACGACGAGGGTTGAAATTGAAAGGCGACAGGGTTTGGAAATAGAAAAAGGCAACTCGACCATTTAGAACAATATATGGAAATTGAAAAGGTAGCGCAGTTTGGCAGCTGACATTGATGAGTGGGCCTGACACCATTACCTCTGCCCCTTCACCTTCTCATGTAATTGAAAGGTGACGCGTGTTTTTGGATGGTTTTTCTCCCGAAATGGAGCCCGAGGCGTAGTGGGTGGGGCAGAGGCGCCTGACGGTTCTACATCTTGTCTATATAACTCTCCTGGCTTCCCCTGCTTCTTCCATAAGCTTCTCATCTCTTTCGCTTCTTCTTCCTCCTCGCGATCCACCAGTACAAATCTTTGGTCACTGAGAGATCACGAAGGAGAAGATGGCGTCGAGTGCCCCGTCGTCTATGAAGTGGGGACGAAGTGAGGACGACGATGACGAAAGCCGTCGTCAGAGGAAGTGGAGAAGGGGAAGGAGCCAGCGACCAAGAAGAAGGACACCGATGTGGAACCGTTCAACGACGACACGAAGTTCGCTGTCGACCTGCTCAAGAGAGCATTGAACAAGCTTCAAGATGTTGGTGAGGCCTTAGCCATCATGGCAACTCATGAAGTGGACAAGGACCCAAGCGTGTCGTATGGACCTCCTTGGGCCCACTACCTCGGTGGGTACCAGGACCGACTACTCGGTGGGCCCCTGGGACTACTCGACTTGCGCTGCACGGCACCTGATGGCGTGAAGCACAAGGACTACAGAGGAGAAGTACTTAGATAGGAAGTCGTACACATCCCGTACTATATAGAGGACTCCTAGACGTACCCGACTAGTACTCTCTCCCCGAACCGACTTGTAACCCCGCCTCCCGGACTATATAAGGTGAGGCGGGGACCCCTCTCTCTCATGGCTTATGTTGACGGTGAATTTCCGTCAACCTAGAGTACTTGTTATACATTGGTTTTGATTATGATTTGCAACTAACCCGCCACTAGGCATACTAATGATATAACAAGTTCACACTTGCATGTCGATTTTGGAGTTTGTTGTTTACGCAGGAAATCTACGCTAAAGAGGAGACTTTCGGGATAATTTCATCAAGCACTTCAAGAGAAGTTCATGAAGCCCGTCACAAGTCAAGATACGAAGTGAACAAGACTCCAAACAACCCAAGGACTGAAGCATCAACACGCAAAACTCCGGGGACTTGGATGTTTACCAACGGGATCAACTCAGCCCGAGAGATATTCTCAGCTCAGGACAGCATGATCTTTCGGTACAGATTCGGAGGCTTAAACGTTCTTAAATGGCAAAAGTTTGACTACCAAAGTTGTGGGCCTCGACGATACCTTCGATTTGGACATGTGGAAGGCCCAATTTGGATAAGGGAGCTAGGAGATATGGCCCCCGAAATCTCTGCTGCGCAGTCAGTCCGAAATCAGAACAGATTATCTTCCAAGGCCGATTTGGTGATCTTATCTTCGTTTTTAAGGAAAGAAATGAATACCAAAGTTGAAGATAATTTCGTGGCACACAACCTGGACACCGAATTTGCATTATTTGGAGTCCATACGTGGGAGATATGGCCCTGGCAAGGAAGGACTGCGAATCAGGAAAATCTGGCTGATTTTATGGAAACCAAGTTTGCTTCTCTCCCAAGGAGGATCTCGTGCAAGGCAAGGTGGAGCACGCCCAAAGGCACCCCAAGGACATAAATACAACCCCCTAGGCGCCCCAAGGTGGTGACCCATCGAACAAATCATCCTACCGACGCCAATCACCAGAAAACCGCCGCCGCAAGATGAGGGAGAGAGTTAGATGAGCTCGTCGAAAGGATCAACGCCGGCGGAGAGAAGGAAGCAAGAGGAGGACTCCAAGCCGCTGGCCTAGGGGTGTTCCCAAGCTCCATCGCCGCCATCTTCATCGACGACGTTCTCCGGAGTCTCCATCACCCCTATGTGCTTCAATCCGTGTAAGATGATGGGGTAATGTCTCCGTTCATCCCTAGGATTAGATGGATACATGCTATGTGATCGCTACTCGATTTGTGGTTTCAATCTATTGTTTTCATGTTGATGATGCTTTGATGATTAAGGTTAGCTACCGTGTTTTTCGGGCGTATGATATCCGCTACTCCCATAGATTCCATCAACATACCGTGTCCATCATAGGTCTAGTCATGAATACCTTCGCGTAGTGACGAGTACGAGAGGAGGGAAAGGGCGAAACCGTGGTCACAACCCCCGGTAGATTGGTTTACCGCTTTCGTTTAGTAGATGCATACCATGTTATCCTAGATCCTAGGGAGGGAACGCTTATCTTTCTTAATCACACTCTTGTGCTCACCCTTTATCATCTAGTTTAACCCTAGATTTGTTTGATCAACTTAACTTAGATTAACTTAGGTTAGATTGTCTTTATCTTTTAGATTAATACTCTCTTTCAAAGGTTTTCCATTCAACTAGATTAGTACTTGGTTAAGCGCTAGTAATCCCCTTGCTCCGCGGATTGACAAGAACCTTGGGAATCCCGTGGTGAAAAAGGTGTAGGTCCGTACGCTTGCGGATCGTAGGTGGATACGAGTTTTATCCGTCAACAAGCCCCTTTTTTCCGGCGCCGTTGCCGGGGAGCAAGCCGGTTTGCTACGTTTAATCTAGTATTAATTTTTTGATTACTAACACCTAACCCTTATTTTCTAAAAAAAAGAAAAAAATCATTTTTGTTTTTCTTTTTACTTTTCTTGTGCCTAGATGGATTTGTTCACCTCACCATTGGAAGACGAAGAGATGTCGCTAAGGGAGCTAGCAATGCCGTCAATGGAAGACATTGAGATGCAAAAATCAGATTTGACGTTTGCTACAACCCACTATGAAGTGAAGCCCGGAATCATCAAGTTAGTGGCGACAAAACCATTTAGAGGATTGGAGGATGACAACCCATATAGACACATTAAGGAATTCACGATGTTATGCAACACGGTGCAACAAAAAGGAGTTCCGGCCGCTTGGTTCAAGTGGAATCTTTTTCCGTTCTCTCTCGAAGATGAAGCGCGAAGATGGTACACACTTGCGTCCGTTGAAGCAAAAGGAAATTGGGATGAGCTAGTGAAGAAATTTCTTTTGAAGTTCTTTCCCATAAGCAAGGTCCAAGACTTAAGGAGGCAAGTGCTCACTTTCAAGCAAGGAGAGGATGAAGGAATTGATGAAGCATGGGACCGTTTTAATGAACTACTTGAGCGAGGCCCGAACTTGGGATTTTCCGGTGACTTGATGTTGCATACCTTTTATTTTTCACTAACCCCTAACTCGTCTCGTTTTGTAAGCATGTGTGCGGGCGGTGATATAATGGATAAAACAATTAGTGAAGCCGCACTAATCTTACAAAGGATAAGCAATGGACAAAGAACAATACGAGATTGGCAAAGATGTTGTCAAGAGGAGCAAAATGACAAAAGCAAGCCCAAGGTGCTTGCTGAAATTTCGAAAAAGATGAACCGAAGGTCAAGGAAGATGAACCGACCATACAAGAAAGTGAAGATCCACTTCCCAAGGTAAGAGAAGTCATTTCGGATGTTAAAAATGTTGAAACTAACATGAATGTAGGCCGAAGTATGTGGAATGCTAGACCATTGGCGGAGTTCAAGCAATCCGGTTGGGTTCAAGTTGATTTCGCCCCACTAATCAACTACCGAAGGAAGGAGGAACGCCGACACGTTGCCAAACTAGTCGAAGATATATTTGATCAAGAGATGAGTGGAGAGTCGATCCAAAAGATGTTTGAAGAAGAAAGAGAAGAAGGAGATGAAGGATGGATCGACCGGTTTGACAACTCAAAGATTTATGATGAAGGAAGAGAAGAGTACAACCGTGATGAGCCTAGTGACTCAAAGGATAAATGGGAGGAGATAGGACTCAAGCTAGATGATAGCTTGTGTGCTATTGAAGCCTACACACTAGCAAATCAAGTCATGGAAGTACTCAAGGATGAAGGAAAGAGTGAATCAACAATGAGCGATCTTGACGACATGTGGTACGTGGAAGATAAAGAAAGCAACATACAAGTCTTTGAAGATGAAGATTTGGTTGATAAAGAAGACTTCAAAGAAGAGATGAATGCATACATAGTTGAAGGATTACATGTTCCACATGATGAGATGGAGGGGATGCAAAAAGGTAACAAAGAGACACCTTCACTCGTTGAGATCGATTCGCCTTCAACACCGCTTGATGAACCAAATATCACTCTTGTTGAAAAATCTCTAAGGCCAAGGTACGCGCTGAAATCTCAAGATATTATTGGTTTTGGTGTTGATAAATTTAAATACTCATGCTCAACCAATAGTATGAATGATAGTTTAATGTCCGTGCCTTGTTCCAATAGTGATCATGTTGACGAGCTAGATTTTCTTGAGAATGAAAAAGAGGAAACATTTTTTTTTGATCCAATTAATCTCACACCTAAACAACCTTTGACTAATGATGATCTAAGTGCTATGCATGAAACATATGCTTCTTTTATTTACACCTTGACTTGTTGCTACAATTCACATGTGGTGTTAATTATGGACGCGTATGTTTACAATAAGTTTTGTAAATCTCGATCATGCTTTGCGCTTGGTCAAGCTAATGACCTTAAAGAATCATATGTCGGGAAAGGCCCGATTTTCACTAACCATGTAGACAAGGCTTGAATAATGGAAAAAAGAAGTCATGCCTAAAAGAGTTGCAAGATAAATCATCAACCTCTCCGAATCCCGTGATGGATGCTGCTGTCTTCATCAATTTGAGAGCTTGTTCAGAGGTGTACAAATGAAGAAAATGAGATATCCAGAAGCTCCACCAAGTTACCATTCCAATGCATCAAGAACCAACAAGTTTGAAGACCCGTGCAAGGAGTTATGGAGAAAACATTGAGCGTTGCGCGTTCTGAAATTTCAGGACAGATTTCATCGCCGAAGTAAAACGGACGTAACTCTCTTGTCCGGAGTCCGATTTGAGCATATAAAGACTCGTTGGAAAGGAAATTTTGTGCACTGTGCAATGGAGTAGAGCTTGAGTATACTCTCTGTTCTGTACATCAAAAAAAATTCATAGAGTGAAGGCAGCACTAAAGGATGATAAAGAAGGAGATAACGATGAAACAAAAGGATGCTTTGGGCAAGTCTTCTATAAGTGATCAAGCACAACGTGGGAAGTAAATTAAAGCTGCATTGGTACCTTTTATTCTTGCATGAAGGGCCATGGCTATGCAACGAAAAGAAGGTATGTGAGAAAGTCGAGCTCTCTGACTTTAAATGAAGCGCTTTTCGGGAGGCAACCCGTTTCTTTATGTTTTTATTTCTTTCTTAGAGAGAATAAAGAATGGCACCATCTTATGATGATCAACTTGTGGTTATTAATCTAAGTTTAGTTTTCTTTTTAGAACCACCATCATGTTCATGCTCATATTTATTTATTTACATGCATTGCATTTTGTTATCAATGTGATGTTTCTTTGCATGTACATGTTTTGCATATAGTTGGCTTGGTTGTTTTAAGGCTCAATGATGTATGCTTTCATATCCATGTTAATGCTCCAGCTGGGCATTTTTCTTTTGTGATCTTGTGTAAACGTGGTGTTTAAACATGATTTCGGACCATCATCATTAAGTTCGATAAACCTTGCTAGCTTTTCATATGTTTTCATGTTGCATTGGTTAGTTTATAAGCTTTGCAATGCGCTTAATTTTTCTTGTGCTATAAGATTTATTGATTTAGGGATAGACATGGTGTTTTAACCCTAGATATATAAACCTTTATGGCTATGGAGAAATTCGGCAACCTAGTTGTAAACATGGTGTTTAGAACTAGGTGAAAACATTGTCTTTGTTTATATGCTTTCCTATCATGTGCATACACACCTTGCACCACGTACACTCATTATGTTTTTTATTCCTTATTAAACTAATTATGCCACAAGTTAAGGATCTTAGGAGACATTGTTGGATTGTTGGCAATTCTATCTACTCCCAACCGTCACCTTGGGGGTAGAATGTGCGTTTAAAACGTCTTACAGGCAAGATAAAGACTCTCACTACAAGGAAATTGAAGGATGGCTAAGAAGTGCTTTGTCTTCTTCTTCCATAACTAGCAAAATGCTAAGCATGGGGGAGACCCTGAATCTTCAACACGGAAGTGCAACATGACGTTCTAGAAGATAGAATGATCGAGATCGTTAACATCACCGGATCAATGCGCGAAAAGCTATCGATCTCATCAAAATTCTACATGGTCTCGAAGGGAAAACACTGGATATTTTTGGATATTTAGAAGCCCCATGAAGTTATGATTCCAACAAATCAAGAATCAAGACAATCGGAGGTTCCTACAAGCAGTTATGCCCGAATCACCGAGTGCAACACGTCCTGAAATCAGTTTTGGACAGCACGCAGCGCTGAAGTAAAACGGACATAGCCCCCTTGTTTGAACTCCGTTTTTGATGAATGGCCACACGTTGGAAAGGTAATTTCATAAATTTTTCAATAGAGCTATATTTCGATATATTTTCTGTTCTGGACAGAGGGGGAAATCCATGAAAAAGAGATAGCAAGGAGATGATGAGAACAAGAAAGAGGAGATGGTGATGACAACATTGAAGAGAAGGGTGACCAATGACTCCATTAAGCATACAAGATCAAATTCAGAAGTTTAGGAGCATTAATAAATCAAGACAAAAGAAAAAGGCACATCGATACATGGAGATGTTGGAAGAAGGCAACGAAGGATTACAAAAGATGGTAACATCTCCATGGACCTTCTCTTTTCCAAACACAAATGCTTGTAAGTATGCCTTCAACCTCAACTAGGTGCAACTTTTTGTTTTTCTCTTCAAACAATAACATGGCTACTAGGAGGACAACCTAGGTTTCTTTTTACTTTCAATAGATAAGCATGACCATGTATTCACCTCGATGTTCTATATTGCCTATGCTTACGGAAAGATGATGAAACTTGCCGCTTTGTTTTACCTACATGAAGTTATACATGTCTTGGCTAATTGCCCTCTATAATATGATCTGAAATTAATTTAAATACCGGCTCTTTTATTTGTGGAGGTGAAATGACTATGCTCTAGACCCACATACATATCTTTGCTTTTTGATTTAAGTTTATGGATAGCCGG
Organism: Cenchrus americanus; assembly: GCA_947561735.1. Taxonomy (NCBI): domain Eukaryota; kingdom Viridiplantae; phylum Streptophyta; class Magnoliopsida; order Poales; family Poaceae; genus Cenchrus; species Cenchrus americanus. The sequence continues at coordinate 145,445,157 of OX387240.1, forward strand.
ATAACTTGTTGTTTTTATGAAAACTTAACTTTTATGCTATCTACATATTTGTGATGATCTTGCAAAGTTCTACCTACCAAAGCCATATACATATATTTTTTTGATAACAAAACCCGTAGATTGCAAACATATGTTTTGATGAGTTGGATTAGGATTGATTTCTATGGTTCGAGACTAAGAAGCTGGTCATTCCTTTGTGTAACTTTTTCATGCTAGCCTTTTTGTCCATGCATTGTGGGTTTTCACATCGAAAATTTCACAAACTTCGCTGGGCATCCACCCTAAACCAAAAACATCTTTTTGTGATCACCTCCTTGTCCACAACCCAATTTGAGTATGGAGTAAAACTCTCGATGGAGATTCCGCAAGATTATGGAATTTATACTTACTTTAGCAGTCATTTCCCCTCTCTTTTATGCTCGAGGACGAGCATCGTTCAAGCATGGGGGAGGAGTCATTCTCTGACACAAATGCTATGTAAGTATTATGTTGCAAAAAGTTTTGAGGAGCAAAAGAAAAAAAGAGAAAAAATGAAAAAAGAAAAAAATTATGATGAAAAGAAAAGAAAAGTAAGAAAAATAGGAAGAATAAAGTGAAAAAAAGAAAGAGAGACAAATGAGAAGGAAATAAAATAAAGAAAAAAATAAAGATGCTCCTCGGTTCTTTTTGCTTCATGAGTTCTCAAGTGCCTTAATGACAAATCCATACTCAAATCTTCCAACCATGTGCAATCCGATAACGAGGACTTCACTCGTGCCTCGGGATCATCCATTTGCCACTTGCACATGTCCACTTATCTAAATGTGTGTGTTTCATCTTTCTCTCTTTCCAACATTTATTTTCCATGGCCTTTTTGACAAGTCTCGATAATTCCAATAGATCTCTCTCTTAATTTGACAATATTTCGGATGTATGTTTTGCTAGGATTGCTTTTAACCTTCCAAGCTTCACATAAGCCTTTCACTATCACATATGAGTAGAGTAGGTTGAAAGTAATCTAGTATAGGCTTGAGTGACTTGATGAGATGAGTGTTCCATGAGCTCTTGCAAGAGATTTTCACTTATGTTGGATATGCATCTTTTTGAAAATCTCCCATGTGACAAGGTAATGGTTTGAAGTTCACTTAAGTTTGAGAGCATCGTGTTAAATGTGGTTTGTTCTTTATTGTTAGTCTATCTTCCATAATGAAAAAGAAGCCGGTCACAACTTGAACTTTAAAAATAAATTCTTAAGAGAGAGCCATTTGCCTCGTCATGAATGACTAAGTGCAGGGACAACATTGGAAGGCAACACTGATTTCCCTTTTAAGCAAGGATTACTTACTCGAGGACGAGCAAGGTTTAAGCATGGGGGAGATGTTGACGGTGAATTTCCGTCAACCTAGAGTACTTGTTATACATTGGTTTTGATTATGATTTGCAACTAACCCGCCACTAGGCATACTAATGATATAACAAGTTCACACTTGCATGTCGATTTTGGAGTTTGTTGTTTACGCGGGAAATCTACGCTAAAGAGGAGACTTTCGGGATAATTTCATCAAGCACTTCAAGAGAAGATCATGAAGCCCGTCACAAGTCAAGATACGAAGTGAACAAGACTCCAAACAACCCAAGGACTGAAGCATCAACACGCAAAACTCCGGGGACTTGGATGTTTACCAACGGGATCAACTCAGCCCGAGAGATATTCTCGTGACTCGGGACAGCATGATCTTTCGGTACAGATTCGGAGGCTTAAACGTTCTTAAATGGCAAAAGTTTGACTACCAAAGTTGTGGGCCTCGACGATACCTTCGATTTGGACATGTGGAAGGCCCAATTTGGATAAGGGAGCTAGGAGATATGGCCCCCGAAATCTCTGCTGCGCAGTCAGTCCGAAATCAGAACAGATTATCTTCCAAGGCCGATTTGGTGATCTTATCTTCGTTTTTAAGGAAAGAAATGAATACCAAAGTTGAAGATAATTTCGTGGCACACAACCTGGACACCGAATTTGCATTATTTGGAGTCCATACGTGGGAGATATGGCCCTGGCAAGGAAGGACTGCGAATCAGGAAAATCTGGCTGATTTTATGGAAACCAAGTTTGCTTCTCTCCCAAGGAGGATCTCGTGCAAGGCAAGGTGGAGCACGCCCAAAGGCACCCCAAGGACATAAATACAACCCCCTAGGCGCCCCAAGGTGGTGACCCATCGAACAAATCATCCTACCGACGCCAATCACCGAGAAAACCGCCGCCGCAAGATGAGGGAGAGAGTTAGATGAGCTCGTCGAAAGGATCAACACCGGCGGAGAGAAGGAAGCAAGAGGAGGACTCCAAGCCGCCGGCCTAGGGGTGTTCCCAAGCTCCATCGCCGCCATCTTCATCGACGACGTTCTCCGGAGTCTCCATCACCCCTATGTGCTTCAATCCGTGTAAGATGATGGGGTAATGTCTCCGTTCATCCCTAGGATTAGATGGATACATGCTATGTGATCGCTACTCGATTTGTGGTTTCAATCTATTGTTTTCATGTTGATGATGCTTTGATGATTAAGGTTAGCTACCGTGTTTTTCGGGCGTATGATATCCGCTACTCCCATAGATTCCATCAACATACCGTGTCCATCATAGGTCTAGTCATGAATACCTTCGCGTAGTGACAGTACGAGAGGAGGGAAAGGGCGAAACCGTGGTCACAACCCCCGGTAGATTGGTTTACCGCTTTCGTTTAGTAGATGCATACCATGTTATCCTAGATCCTAGGGAGGGAACGCTTATCTTTCTTAATCACTCTCTTGTGCTCACCCTTTATCATCTAGTTTAACCCTAGATTTGTTTGATCAACTTAACTTAGATTAACTTAGGTTAGATTGTCTTTATCTTTTAGATTAATACTCTCTTTCAAAGGTTTTCCATTCAACTAGATTAGTACTTGGTTAAGCGCTAGTAATCCCCTTGCTCCGCGGATTGACAAGAACCTTGGGAATCCCGTGGTGAAAAAGGTGTAGGTCCGTACGCTTGCGGATCGTAGGTGGATACGAGTTTTATCCGTCAACGACTTAAGATTGCATCATCTTGTAATCGCACCCAATCAATCTAGAGCCACGCAAAGCATACGGGACGTAGGGTATTATGCACCTCGCGGTCCGAACTCGTCTAAATTGTGTGCCACGTGTCTCTTCCTTCGAGTTACCGATCTCGGCGAGGCCACATTCATCTACTTCGGGTACTCCCCTTAGTAGGTTGCCGGCCTAAAATACCGACACCGGCGCTAGGTAGGGGCTCTCGCCGGGATCACATGGCGGACTCGACGGCTTCCGTCTTCATCAAGCCAACCGTCGCCTTCGACCGCGGCGACACCTTCGTCTTCGGTGCCACCACACCGGCTTTTCAACCAACACACCGGCTTCGAGCCGGGATTCACCTCCAACTCGAACTCGACGTCCCCGTGGGCTATCGCATGCGAGCCGGCTACTCAGCCATCGCATGTGGACTCCCCACCCCACGAGCGCTTCACACGTGGCCCCCGCGGCGTCGGCGGGGCCCACACGAAGGCTCCCACTACACGCCGGGCCGGCAAGGAGCCCGTACCCGAGTACGACTCGGACTCCGACACCGCCCCCGGCTACAACTCGACTCCAACCCCCTCTTCGGCTTCTACTCGGACTCCGCATATGAGTTCGACTTCGGGTCGACACTCGAGGATCCCAAGTCCGAGGACAACTCTACCGAGCAACCCTCATCGGGACCGGCTACGGGCTGGTTATAACATCCACACCCGCCGGGAGATTCGTCTCTTCGGCCGGATCGCAAGCCTGCCGACCTGACAGACGGGAACTCACGCTACATCGCCTACCTCAACTCACTTCCCTTCCAGGAGGGAACACCACTCGCTCGAGCTGAGGAGTACACTCCTACAGAGGTAGCAACCAGCGACTCCAGCCTTAGCTCTCCCGACCGGCAAGTCTTCATGACTACCAATGAGATGCCAGGGCCCTCAGGCACGGCCCCTGACCAGTACCTAGAGGACATCTCCGCGGACGAGTTGTCCGCCAACGCTCCCACCGATGAGACCCCCGCCAACAGAGACGCCTGACGGGAACGCAACAAAAAGGGGAGCGAACGACGCCGACATCTCCGCGACTCCCTCCCCATTCGCAACCTTGCTGAAGCACTCGACCAGGTCGAGAGCCAGGTACACACTACCCCAGAGCAATGCCTCATGTCTATCACTATGATAGCACATCGGGCCCGGGGGATGTGCGCGGGACAAGTCATCGCCAAGCTCGCGGAAGACGCCTACTTCATGCGAGTCAACACCGGGTCACTCAACCACCTCCCGTCGGGAACCACGACAACGAAGCAACAAGTCGCAAGTGCGGACCTCGGCCGTTGTGACAACCCGCCCGAGGAAAATACCGTACTATCGCCTAAGACCGATCCACTTTGGCCATTAAGCAATAGTAAAGTATCATCATGTCGTTAGTTGCCGGGTTAACGCCCGTAAATCACTTGGAATTCAAACGAGAGGATCGACGGATGCATTAAAACTCACGCGAAGGCGAGTCCGGAGTACAACACGAGTTAACACAATTTATTACAAACCATTGTTCATGACATGGAGTAAAGGTTCGTAGTTCGAAAATACGGCGGAAATAATTTAAACTAGCGCAACGGTGAACATCACGAGGAGGCCATCCGAGATGTTCTTACTTGTCGTCACCCATCCGGTCAATCACACCCGCAACAACAATTTTTAAAGCAAGGCCGAGTATACTAATACTCGGCAAGACTTAACCGTCGGGTGATAACTACATCACCAAACTCTAGACATGAAAGGCTTTTGGCCGGTGGAGTTTCTTTTTTCGAACGACTACTAAGAGTAGATCCTTACTTTCAATCTTTTAGCACAAGTTCTAGTTGATTACCATTTCTAAATGTGCCATCTAATTCAATCAAGAATTGGGCAAGCAATTAATTCATACAACAATATTCCTCGAGTTCCATCATTATGGGATATCATGGCCAGTTGATTAAGCAGTCTCGGATAACGGTGAGAGGCCGACAATCGATTGATTTAAACCTTGCAAGGTAAACCCAAACACACGGTAGGCTGCCCCCGCAAGGACAACTTTCCCCGTGTCGTTCCCGTCGATCTTCGGCTCGGGAGCGGAACCTACATTCCTTGGTACAAGGTTTACCGGATCGCTCCCACATGAACGTCCGGACTCACTCGGGTACCACCTTTGTTGCAAGCGGGGGGGACACAAGTGCCCCGGGTTTAGTAGGGAAAGGTTCCCTTACCGCGTCAATCGGGTACTAGGCTTACCGGTCCCATACCCGGCATATGTTTAGTACGTTCAAAAGCTTAGCCCACGAAAGCCACTGGACCGGAGCCCAAATCCCATGCTCTTACCACATGATCAATTCATTTATAAAGATCTTACGATTCCAACATAAGAACCTATTCTCGCAAGTGACGAACATCACTCGACTTCTACCGGGTCCTATAGCATAGCGACTATCGACCTAGCATACTAGTAAAAGAACATAGGTACCTAGGGATCATGCATCTAGGGTTCCATTCAACTTCGAAACGTAAATGCACAATCGCAAAGCAAACATAATTGCATAAATTTCAAAAACGGGGTTAATGATCCGGGGCTTGCCTTCGATGGCAAGGTTGGCCTTGGGCCCTTCCGGACTCGGGTCCGGGTCTTGGTCTACAACAACGTGGTGCACGTCTCCGTCGGCTCCTCTCCGTCTCCTCCGTCCGCACACGCGTACAGCTACCGTTCGGGAGATCTACACGAGGATGCAAATGCAAGATTTATTTGACGATTTTAATTTCATTAATCACAAACAATAAATGACAACCATAGGGTGCATTTGCTGGACACATTCACCTAGATAAGAATACATTTAGCATACTCTTCCCAAAAGGAACAATATGCAATTCTTTATTAAATATTCTTTTTGATGGTGACTATGTACATATATGTGCAAATAATTTAATTTAAGGTCACAAACAGTAGTGGATGAGTGCATTTAGCTTTTTAAATCGATTTACAACCACACACGGGTTAGAAGGGTGGTTTGGTGATTTCTCTTTTAGGAAGGTTATTGGTTGTACATGTGTTATTCTTTTATTGCATAATTGAATAAAGGTTTCTTTGTACTCGTCATTTCATGTGAAAGTTTTAACCCTTTTCCTTTCACAAGCAAAGATATGAATAATATTTTTATCCATGAATTAATTCCTTATCGGCAATGAGAATTAATTATCTTTTATTGAATTAGATAATACCTTAAAAAGGATAAATAATTAAATAAGGGCTTTTCTTTATTTAATTTCTCTTTAATATTAAAAGGGCTTTTAAACCTTTTTATTAAGCAATTAAATTACCAAAAATTAATGTAGTGTTTCTTAAGCCTACTAGCACCTATCCTGGTCCATTGGACCCACATGTAAGTGTTGGATGCTAAGAAATTAAATATTTTAGAAAATAACAAAGGACTAGCTAGTGATTCAATTTAAATACATATAAAAATAAGTAAGCATCAAAATGATCCAAACTTTGTCATGCATGCTCTCTGGTCCCAAACAAGCCTAAAGAACCAAGCATGTTCACATAAAAACTCTTACATCGCTTAGCTTATTAATTTACAAATGAAAACATGCATAAATCAAGAATAATTATTTCGTTAATCCAAAAATCATGATTAATTCACAAGATGTGTATTTTGGTACTACAAGACAGTGTGCACAAGTTGAGCTCAAAAACATAAATATATTTAGCAACAAAAATCATTTAGGCGATTCGGGAAGAAATGGAAAAACATTTTTATAAAAAGATTTACATTATAACTTTGTGCAACTTTGGCATAGGAGCTAGTCATGACCTAACACACAACATATCCAAAAATTAGCTACGGAGGATTTATGGTTTTTGAGATATTGCAGATCTAGGTTTTTCACATTTGTATTTTTCATGCAAAACCTGTCGAGAATTAGCCCACCAAGAATAACAAAAGTTGTAGTATATTTCATCACGAATCCAACAAAACTTGTTTTGCATTTTTCTGATTTTTTAATGATTTTCTACGCAATTTACAAGAAACAACAGCCAAAGGGTTTTACTATTGGAGTTAACCTTTTGCGGTTGGGCCCCCGAGAAGTTTTTCTTCTTTGCAATGTAGTCCCCGGCGGCCGGGCAGCGGCGGTCCGGCCAAATTCCGACCAACCGCCGGCCGGGGCCGCCGGCACGGGCGGGGGAGGGTCCCCGGGTTGCTAGGGCTCGATTCTTGGGCTCGGTTGGTGCTAGGATCGGCCGGGAGGGCGGGCACGCCGGCGGCCCGAGGAGGTGGCCGCGGCGGAGTCCGTTCCGGCGAGGCCGCGGCCCGGGCAAGGAAAGGGGCGGCTTGGGAAGCAATTGCGGCTGCGAGGTAAGGTGGATGCGCGATTGGTTTGGGGCCGCGCCGGCCGGCGCCGAGCTCACCGCGGCCGCCTCCTAATGGCGCCGGCGGCCGCTCGGGACGTGGACGGCGGGCGCAGGAGGAGCCGGCTTGGTGGCGCATCCTTTATAGCGGCTCGACGCCCCTTGCTGCCGCGCGAGTGGAGAAGGGAGGACCGGGCACGGGGCGGTGCTTGGGGGCGGCGCGCGGGCATCACGGACGGGCGGCGACCGACCGGAAGGGACCGGGCCGTCCGTCCGGTGCCGTCCCGGCCGCGCGGCGTGAGGGAGGAGGGGGGGGGGAAACTTCGAGACCGCCTTGGGACGCGCGTGGCTTCGGGAACGAACCTCGGGAAGGCGCGAGGGGGCTCGGACGCCGAGGCGAGCGGGTGCCGGCGCGCGCGACGCGGCGCGACGTCGCGCTCCGGCGCCGAAAATCTTTCGGTGTGCCCTCGTTTGAACTAACTTTTCTCCAAAGTTTTGTATAGAACTTGACTAAGCTTTGAATACGAAAGTTGTAGATCTAGTCACCCTCTACAACTTTCAAAAAGGCTATAGGGTGTTTTCTCAATGGATTTTGCGGGAACGTCGTGCCAACATTGAATGTCGGCACGATTCCGGAAAACAGAGGGTACCGTCGATTAATCGAGTTTTTCACCAACTTCCACTCAAAATTTGAAATGCCAATCTACATGAAAGTTGTGTCCCTCAAAAAGATGGACAACTTTCATAAAGGTAGAATTTGAAGTGTTTCGGTGAATTTTGGAGAACGCGGCAAAAGTTCCGGACGACATTCGCCGACGTCAACGGTTACGCCGGTTTTGACCGTGTCTTTGGCCAAGGGTCCATTACGGGTGTGTGTAGACTTGGTCAAGGGGTTCATTGGGGTTCATTGGCGAGGTTTTCGGGGTGATGACCCGGAGTTGACCTAGGTTTGACCGATGTTTGACTAGTTTGACCCGGCCGATCCGGTCATTAGCGTTAATGATGGTAATTAAAAATGCGGAACGTCACGGCCTACCCCCCCCCCCCCATAAGAAGAATCTCGTCCCGAGATTCGAAATTCCAAGGACAAGATAGGGAAACACGGAAGTGGTCCTCTCGGATTTTCTGGAATTACTCTGAGGGAGCAACACGATGGGATTATTGGGCAAAGAGCATAACCACCATCGGTTCAGGCTTAGCCCATAGGAGTAGTCCAAGGCGACAGGTAGTGGAAAGCTTTTACACGGAGTTTACTTGCGGATGCAAGCGGAAAGTATGGAAAGATAAATTGGTATAGGATCTTCCGAACGATCTTGCTCACGTGTTATTTAGTTTGCAACCTTATGTGGCATGGCCGTGCCACTACGATGCAATGCTTTTCAAAAAGTGATGTGATGCACATGTTTACGAAGACACGATGCATATGCTCGGGTAGTATGGTGCTTATGATGCATGTTAGCATGACTCGGTTACCCACAAACGAGTTAGTGATTGAGAGGACAATCACGGGTTCGGAAAGGGGTGTGCGTGGCGAGTCGCATTGTCACAACCAAGATACCTAGTGCGCCCCTAGTGGCAATCATGTGGCTGCGGCGCACATGACGCCCTAGGTTCCGTCACGGCACCTTTAGTTATGGGATGACAACTTCACCAAACACAAAGGATAGAGAGGGAGATATTGAGACACTCCAAGCGTATGCATGTTAGTTCACCCAAGGTTCCCAATGCACATGCTATGCAAATGCATGCTCAAGAAGGGACATATTTATTTATTTATTTTTCAAAAGGTTGTGAGCAAGACCACGGGAAATAAGCTCATGATTGCATGTTCGAAGTAACCAGGACAAGGATATCAATACAAAGAATATCCTAGTGCTTCAACATGTCTGAGGACAAGGGGTTGAAGGGAAAATACACGTCGACGGAAATGACTTGATGATAGGAGAATCACTATTGGAGATTGAATTCTAAGATCAAGACATTCCCACGGACATAGTAGAATAGCATACATTCTTTTCTTCGGCCGAGCATTGCCGGGTATTCATGTGCACAAAGGCACGGTCGTATGTCGAACTCGAAGTGAGCTCACATACATAACGACATAAAGTTCGGCGAGTTATGAACAAAAATTCATAACTTAAACCCGGAGCTCCAAAAATTCCCAACTTTTGGACGGTAACTCATCAAGGTTGGAGATGAATTTTTGATACTCAAAGGCTGGGCTAGAAGGCTAGGAAGGTTGCTCAATTAAGCAAGGTTCTCGATCCGGTTCCGGAAAGGCAGCATGACAGAGGTTGACTAAACCGAGCATAACTTGAGACAGACAAAAGTTATGACCGTGATTTGCTGTGAGCAGGAAGTAGATTAGATTCGAAGCAATTTTTTATTGGTTTGCACACCTATTTTAGTTACTCCTAGAACATGGTGCAAAGACAAAGCGAACAAACTTTTACAACTTTGGGCAAGCATAACATAACGCCTAAGCACGAGAGGTACTCTAGTTTATAAAAAGCACACACTAGCAAAATCTTCCTTAGAGAGCATATGGAAATTTATTTTTCGGGTCCATTTAGCTGTTTCGATTTTCAACATGCATGCAAGACGTCCTATCCGGCCTCACATGGCAATCAAGCCAAAAATCGAAGTTAGAGCCGGTGGCAAGGCAACAATTACGTCTCTCCCTATAATAACTAGTCGAGACTATTGATACTCGCTTAGCGACTTACGAACGTGGTTAGTGTACCCGCGAAGATCACAGAGCACAACGAACCTTTCATGCCAGCACTCATGAAAGCGTCCACATACATTACCGTTCACTATAGAAACGGTATCCATGCGTTAAGCCGCCGCATGGACGGCGTCCAACCTCGGACACCTTCGTTTGAATGGAGTGTACCCTTGCCTCGCATGAGCGACATGCGGAATGCACACGTATGAAACACGTGACGGCACACAACTCATAAACGGACGCGAAGATGGGATCCGTGGAATAGATCACTCCATCAACCCTCACAATTCCCGTGATGCGGAACAGCACACGTATAAAACACGTGGCTCATCTAGTTTGGTTGTGCAAGAATGTAAGTCTGACATAAAGTAAAATGTGCTGGAAGTTAGCAAAATAAACCATAGATTAATAAGCCACCTGAAAGAACCCAAAAATTCCCTCTAGGGCCTCTCGGTCTATTTCATCCTTAACGGACCAACGCATTTTGTAAACGCAACCAATCTTGGCAAGTTTTATTCAAAATCATGCGATTAAGATTGTTAATTACACTCTGGTGCATATAATCGCTCTGATACCAGCTGTGACAACCCGCCCAGGAAAATACCGTACTCTCGCCTAAGACCGATCCACTTTGGCCATTAAGCAATAGTAAAGTATCATCCTGTCGTTAGTTGCCGGGTTAACGCCCGTAAATCACTTGAAAAGCAACAAGGATCGAATATATGCATTAAAACTCACTCGAAGGCGAGTCCAGAGATACAACAACATTAATATCCAAATTCGTACCCCGAAGGGGGTTTAATTATTACAAACCATAGTTTTTGTCATGACAAAATAGTTCGAGTTTTCGAAAAGCGGCGGAAATAAACTAGCGGAAGAGAAGTCACCACGGGAGGCCGTCCATGATGCTTTCGGTAGTCGTCCTCCACCCACTCCAGCCTCCCGGCCCGGCGGGATCTCTCCGGCCACACATCACTGAAGGCATTACCTGGATCAACACATTATAGCAAGGCTGAGTATACTAATAATCAGCAAGACTTACCCGTCGGTGATAACTACTTCACCAAATCTAGACCATGAAAGGCTTTTTGGCTACTGGGTTGCTTTTGCTAAAAAGTAACAAAGAGTGGGTCCTTACCTTCAAGATTTTTCTCGTGAATTTCTAGGAATTTTCTAAGGCTGCGGACCGATCCGCAAGAAAACTTAGATAGGTTTCTTTGCAACCAAGCCCTAACTTTTACACGAAACACCCCACAAAGATTCAAATCGTTGCAATTGAGCCCTTGGCCGGCCGGCGGCGCGGGCGCGGCCGGCTCCGGCGAGCCGGTGGCGCCGCCGGCCGAGCAAGCGACCGGGGCGTGACCGGGGAGCTCACCGAGGGGCCGTAGGATGCCGGAGTTGGGGCGGAGAGGTGGCCGGCGACGGGTTTCGGCGGCGGCGGCGGCGGTGGCCGCGGCGGCTCGGTGAAGGATGGCGTGGAGATGAAATGCCGGCAAACAAGCGACCCGGGGAGGTTTGCGGGTGCCTAAGGGTTCTACCGCAGCAACCAGCCGGCGGCGAGCGCGAAAGGCAACGCGAGCTCGGGCGGCGGCGGCAATGGCGGCGGTGCGGCTCGGGGTGGCGCGCGGAGGGACGGGGGAGGAGCTTTTATGGCCGGGCGCGGGGCGTCCGTGGCGGACGGCGTTGACGTAGAAGATGCCCCTCGCCGTGCTACGGGCTCGGGCGGCGCGCGTACGGCGGCGACGCCGCCGACGGACCGCCGGTCCGTGGCGCGTGCGCGCGTACGGCGTCGTGGCCGGCGTGGACTCGACCCTCGGGGGGGGGGGTGCCTCGGGGCGCGGGCGGCTCGGGCGGAGCGGGCCTTGGGCCGGGCGCGGCCTCGGGAGGCGCGGGCGCGGGCCGGGGCCGGCGGCGCGCGGCCGGCGACGGGCGGCGCACGGGCGCGCGCGATGTCGCGGCGCGGCGCGCTCGGCCCCAATCGCTTCGGCCGGTGTTGTCTTTGAAATTCATTTGCTCCAAAAATTTGTATAAAAGTCAACCAAGTGATGAATACCAAAGTTGTAGATCTAGCTACCAACAATATTTTCTACAAAGGCTATATAGGGTTTTTCTCGCCTAGATTTGAAAATATTTGAATGCCAACTTTGAATGTCGACTGTTTTGGCAAAACGAGTGTTTTCTCCTCAAAATTTGAAATGCCAATCTACATGAAAGTTGTGTCCCTCAACAAGATCTACAACTTTCATAAAGGTAGAATTTTAAGTGTTTAGGTGAATTTTGGAGAACGCGGCAAAAGTTCCGGCAGACACTGTGGACCTTTGGGGTGGCAAGGGGTTTGACCCAATCTTTGACCATGGGTTGGCCCCACAAGTGTGTTTACTATTTATTTAGGGTCATTAGGGTGGGTTAGTGAGTTTTTCGAGGTGAGGGCCCGGAGTTGACCTAGGATTGACCACGGTTGACCATTTGACCGACTATTAACGTTAATCAAAAGGTTGTGAGCAAGACCACGGGAAATAAGCTCATGATTGCATGTTCGAAGTAACCGGGACAAGGATATCAATACGAAGAATATCCTAGTGCTTCAACATGTCCGAGGACAAGGGGTTGAAGGGAAAATACAAGTCGACGGAAATGGCTTGATGATAGGAGAATCACCATTGAAGATTGGATTCTAAGGTCAAGACATTCCCACGGACATAGCAGAATAGCATACGCTCTTTTCTTCAGCTGAGCATTGCTGGGTATTCATGTGCACAAAGGCACAGTCGTATGTCAGAACTCGAAGCGAGCTCACATACATAACGACATAAAGTTCTGGCAGTTATGAACAAAAATTCATAACTTAAACCCAGAGCTCCAAAAATTCCCAACTTTTGGACGGTAACTCATCAAGGTTGGAGATGAATTTTTTATACTCAAAGGCTGAGCTAGAAGGCTAGGAAGGTTGCTCAATTAGGCAAGGTTCTAGATCTGGTTCCGGAAAGGCAGCGTGACAGATGTTGACTAAACCGAGCATAACTTGAGACAGACAAAAGTTATGACCGTGATTTGCTGTGAGCAGGGAAGTAGATTAGATTCGAAGAAATTTTTTTTGGTTTGCACACCTATTTAAGTTACACCTAGAACATGGTGCAAAGACAAAGCAAACAAACTTTTACAACTTTGGGCAGCATAACAGCTAAGCACGAGAGGTACTCTAGTTTATAAAAAGCACACACTAGCAAAATCTTCCTTAGAGAGCATATGGAAATTTATTTTTCGGGTCCATTTAGTTGTTTCGATTTTTAACATGCATGCAAGACGTCCTATCCGACCTCACATGGCAATCAAGCCAAAAATCGAAGTTAGTGCCGGTGGCAAGGCAACAATTACGTCTCTCCCTATAATAACTAGTCGAGACTATCGGTACTCGCTTAGCGACTTACGAACGTGGTTAGTGTACCTGCAGAAGATCACAGAGCACAACGAACCTTTCATGCCAGCACTCATGAAAGCGTCCACATACATTACCGTTCACTATAGAAACGGTATCCATGCGTTAAGCCGCTGCATGGACGGCGTCCAACCTCGGACACCTTCCGTTTGAATGGAGTGTACCCTTGCCTCGCATGAGCGACATGCGGAATGCACACGTATGAAACACGTGGCGACACACAACTCATAAACAGACGCGAAGATGGGATCCGTGGAATGGATCACTCCATCAACCCTCGCAATTCCCGTGATGCGGAACAGCACACGTATAAAACACGTGGCTCATCTAGTTTGGTTGTGCAAGAATGTAAGTCTGACATAAAGTAAAATGTGCTGGAAGTTAGCAAAATAAACCATAGATTAATAAGCCACCTGAAAGAACCCAAAAATTCCCTCTAGGGCCTCTCGGTCTATTTCATCCTTAACGGACCAACGCATTTTGTAAACACAACCAATCTTGGCAAGTTTTATTCAAAACCGGTGATTAAGGTTGCTAATTAAACTCCGGTGCATATAATCGCTCGATACCAAGTACTGTGACAACCCACCCAGGAAAATACCGTACTATCGCCTAAGACCGATCCACTTTGGTCATTAAGCGATAATAAAGTATCATCCTGTCGTTAGTTGCCGGGTTAACGCCGTAAATCACTTGAAAAGCAACAAGGATCGAATATATGCATTAAAACTCACTCGAAGGAGAGTCCGGAGATACAACAACATTAATATCCAAATTCGTACCCCGAAGGGGGGTTTAATTATTACAAACCATAGTTTTTGTCATGACGAAATAGTTCGTAGTTTTCGAAAAGCAGCGGAAATAAACTAGCGGAAGAGAAGTCACCACGGGAGGCCGTCCATGATGCTTTCGGTAGTCGTCCTCCACCCACTCCAGCCTCCCGGCCGGCGGGATCTCTCCGGCCACACATCACCGAAGGCATTACGGATCAACACATTATAGCAAGGCCGAGTATACTAATACTCGGCAAGACTTACCCGTCGGTGATAACTACTTCACCAAATCTAGACCATGAAAGGCTTTTTTGCTACCGGGTTGCTTTTGCTAAAAATTAACAAAGAGTGGGTCCTTATTTTCAAGATTTTTTCGTGAATTTCTAGGAATTTTCTAAGGCTCGGACCGATCCGCAAGAAAACTTAGATAGGTTTCTTTGCAACCAAGCCCTAACTTTTACACGAAACACCCCACAAAGATTCAAATCGTTGCAATTGAGCCCTTGGCCGGGCCGGCGGCGCGGGCGCGGCCGGCTCCGGGCGAGCCGGTGGCGCGCCGGCCGAGCAAGCGACCGGGCGTGACCGGGGAGCTCGCCGAGGGGCCGTAGGATGCCGGAGTTGGGGCGGAGAGGTGGCCGGCGACGGGTTTCGGCGGCGGCGGCGGCGGTGGCCGCGGCGGCTCGGTGAAGGATGGCGTGGAGATGAAATGCCGGCAAACAAGCGACCGGGGAGGTTTGCGGGTGCCTAAGGGTTCTACCGCAGCAACCAGCCGGGCGGCGAGCGCGAAAGGCAACGCGAGCTCGGGCGGCGGCGGCAATGGCGGCGGTGCGGCTCGGGGGTGGCGCGCGGAGGGACGGGGGAGGAGCTTTTATAGGCCGGCGCGGGGCGTCCGTGGCGGACGGCGGTTGACGTCGAAGATGCCCTCGCCGTGCTACGGGCTCGGGCGGCGCGCGTACGGCGGCGACGCCGCCGACGGACCGCCGGTCCGTGGCGCGTGCGCGCGTACGGCGTCGTGGCCGGCGTGGACTCGACCCTCGGGCGGGGGGGGTGCCTCGGGGCGCGGGCGGCTCGGGGCGGAGCGGGCCTTGGGCCGGGCGCGGCCTCGGGAGGCGCGGGCGCGGGCCGGGGGCCGGCGGCGCGCGGCCGGCGACGGGCGGCGCACGGGCGCGCGCGATGTCGCGGCGCGGCGCGCTCTCGGCCCCAATCGCTTCGGCCGGTGTTGTCTTTGAAATTCATTTGCTCCAAAAATTTGTATAAAAGTCAACCAAGTGATGAATACCAAAGTTGTAGATCTAGCTACCAACAATATTTTCTACAAAGGCTATATAGGGTTTTTCTCGCCTAGATTTGAAAATATTTGAATGCCAACTTTGAATGTCGACTGTTTTGGCAAAAATGTGTTTTCTCCTCAAAATTTGAAATGCCAATCTACATGAAAGTTGTGTCCCTCAACAAGATCTACAACTTTCATAAAGGTAGAATTTTAAGTGTTTAGGTGAATTTTGGAGAACGCGGCAAAAGTTCCGACGGTACACCCGTGGACACCGGGGTGGCAAGGGGTTTGACCCAATCTTTGACCATGGGTTGGCCCCACAAGTGTGTTTACTATTTATTTAGGGTCATTAGGGTGGGTTAGTGAGTTTTTCGAGGTGAGGGCCCGAGTTGACCTAGGATTGACCACGGTTGACCATTTGACCGACTATTAACGTTAATCAAAAGGTTGTGAGCAAGACCACGGGAAATAAGCTCATGATTGCATGTTCGAAGTAACCGGGACAAGGATATCAATACGAAGAATATCCTAGTGCTTCAACATGTCCGAGGACAAGGGGTTGAAGGGAAAATACACGTCGACATAAATGACTTGATGATAGGAGAATCACTATTGGAGATTGAATTCTAAGATCAAGACATTCCCACGGACATAGTAGAATAGCATACGTTCTTTTCTTCGGCCGAGCATTGCCGGGTATTCATGTGCACAAAGGCACGGTCGTATGTCGAACTCGAAGTGAGCTCACATACATAACGACATAAAGTTACGGCGTTATGAACAAAAATTCATAACTTAAACCCGCAGCTCCAAAAATTCCCAACTTTTGGACGGTAACTCATCAAGGTTGGAGATGAATTTTTGATACTCAAAGGCTGGGCTAGAAGGCTAGGAAGGTTGCTCAATTAGGCAAGGTTCTAGATCTGGTTCCGGAAAGGCAGCATGACAGAGGTTGACTAAACCGAGCATAACTTGAGACAGACAAAAGTTATGACCGTGATTTGCTGTGAGCAGGAAGTAGATTAGATTCGAAGAAATTTTTTTTGGTTTGCACACCTATTTAAGTTACACCTAGAACATGGTGCAAAGACAAAGCGAACAAACTTTTACAACTTTGGGCAGCATAACAACTAAGCACGAGAGGTACTCTAGTTTATAAAAAGCACACACTAGCAAAATCTTCCTTAGAGAGCATATGGAAATTTATTTTTCGGGTCCATTTAGTTGTTTCGATTTTTAACATGCATGCAAGACGTCCTATCCGACCTCACATGGCAATCAAGCCAAAAATCGAAGTTAGTGCCGGTGGCAAGGCAACAATTACGTCTCTCCCTATAATAACTAGTCGAGACTATTGATACTCGCTTAGCGACTTACGAACGTGGTTAGTGTACCCGAGAAGATCACAAAGCACAACGAACCTTTCATGCCAGGCACTCATGAAAGCGTCCACATACATTACCGTTCACTATAGAAACGGTATCCATGCGTTAAGCCGCCGCATGGACGGCGTCCAACCTCGGACACCTTCCGTTTGAATGGAGTGTACCCTTGCCTCGCATGAGCGACATGCGGAATGCACACGTATGAAACACGTGACGACACACAACTCATAAACGGACGCGAAGATGGGATCCGTGGAACAGATCACTCCATCAACCCTCACAATTCCCGTGATGCAGAACAGCACACGTATAAAACATGTGGCTCATCTAGTTTGGTTGTGCAAGAATGTAAGTCCGACATAAAGTAAAATGTCCGGAAGTTAGCAAAATAAACCATAGATTAATAAGCCACCTGAAAGAACCCAAAAATTCCCTCTAGGGCCTCTCGGTCTATTTCATCCTTAACGGACCAACGCATTTTGTAAACACAACCAATCTTGGCAAGTTTTATTCAAAACCAGTGATTAAGGTTGCTAATTAAACTCTGGTGCATATAATCGCTCTGATACCAGTTGTGACAACCCGCCCAGGAAAGTACCGTACTATCACCTAAGACCGATCCACTTTGGTCATTAAGCAATAATAAAGTACCATCCTGTCGTAAGTTGCCGGGTTAACGCCCGCTAAATCACTTGAAAAGCAACAAGGCTCGAATATATGCATTAAAACTCACTCGAAGGAGAGTCCAGAGATACAACAACATTAATATCCAAATTCGTACCCCGAAGGGGTTAATTATTACAAACCATAGTTTTTGTCATGATGAAATAGTTCGAGTTTTCGTAAAGCGGCGGAAATAAACTAGCGGAAGAGAAGTCACCACGGGAGGCCGTCCATGATGCTTTCGGTAGTCGTCCTCCACCCACTCCGGCTCCCGGCGGGCGGGATCTCTCCGGCCACACATCACTGAAGGCATTACCTGGATCAACACATTATAGCAAGGCTGAGAATACTAATACTCAGCAAGACTTACCCGTCGGTGATAACTACTTCACCAAATCTAGACCATGAAAGGCTTTTTGGCTACTGGGTTGCTTTTGCTAAAAAGTAACAAAGAGTGGGTCCTTATTTTCAAGATTTTTCTCGTGAATTTCTAGGAATTTTCTAAGGCTGCGGACCGATTTGCAAGAAAACTTAGATAGGTTTCTTTGCAACCAGTGCCCTAACTTTTACACGAAACACCCCACAAAGATTCAAATCGTTGCAATTGAGCCCTTGGCCGGGCCGGCGGCGCGGGCGCGGCCGGCTCCGGCGAGCCGGTGGCGCCGCCGGCCGAGCAATCGACCGGGCGCGACCGGGAGCTCACCGAGGGGCCGTAGGATGCCGGAGTTGGGGCGGAGAGGTGGCCGGCGACGGGTTTCGGCGGCGGCCGGCGGCGGTGGCCGCGGCGGCTCGGTGAAGGATGGCGTGGAGATGAAATGCCGGCAAACAAGCGACCCGCGGGGAGGTTTGCGGGTGCCTAAGGGTTCTACCGAGCAACTAGCCGGCGGCGAGCGCGAAAGGCAACGCGAGCTCGGGCGGCGGCGGCAATGGCGGCGGTGCGGCTCGGGGTGGCGCGCGGAGGGACGGGGAGGAGCTTTCATAGCCGGGCGCGGGGCGTCCGTGGTCGACGGCGGTTGACGTCGAAGATGCCTCGCCGTGCTACGGGCTCGGGCGGCGCGCGTACGGCGGCGACGCCGCCGACGGACCGCCGGTCCGTGGCGCGTGCGCGTGTACGGCGTCGTGGCCGGCGTGGACTCGGCCCTCGGGCAGGGGGGGTGCCTCGGGGCTCGGGCGGCTCGGGCGGAGCGGGCCTTGGGCCGGCGCGGCCTCGGGAGGCGCGGGCGCGAAGCGGGGCCGGCGGCGCGCGGCGGCGACGGGCGGCGCACGGGCGCGCGCGACGTCGCAGCACGGCGCGCTCGGCCCCAATCGCTGCGCCGGTGTTGTCTTTGAAATTCATTTGCTCCAAAAATTTGTATAAAAGTCAACCAAGTGATGAATACCAAAGTTGTAGATCTAGCTACCAACAATATTTTCTACAAAGGCTATATAGGGTTTTTCTGCCTAGATTTGAAAATATTTGAATGCCAACTTTGAATGTCAGCCTGTTTTGGCAAAATGCCAATCTACATGAAAGTTGTGTCCCTCATCAAGATCTACAACTTTCATAAAGGTAGAATTTTAAGAGTTTAGGTGAATTTTGGAGAACGCGGCAAAAGTTCCGGCAGACACTCGTGAACACCGGGGTGGCAAGGGGTTTGACCCAATCTTTGACCATGGGTTGGCCCCACAAGTGTGTTTACTATTTATTTAGGGTCACTAGGGTGGGTTAGTGAGTTTTTCGAGGTGAGGGCCCAGAGTTGACCTAGGATTGACCACGGTTGACCATTTGACCGACTATTAACGTTAATTAAAAACCCGGGGCGTCACGCCCGTAACCGTACTCGAGTTGAGTTGCCGGTCAACCCCAACCGTACGCGAGCAATGGCCGGCGAACCCTCTCAAGGTGGCAACAGCGCCGCAGCCCGCCGGTGGCGATCGCGAGGTCGTCCCCGGCGGCGGAGGCAAAGTGACGGCGGAAGCTCCAACCATGGGGCTAACGGGGAGGGCCGGTGGCGGAGGCGATCGCGGCGGCCGAGGCCACGCGAACAGCCCACGCCTCCGAGCCTCGCCGGCGGCTTCGACGCCCGCCAGAAGATTGAAGAACTACGGCGCAAGAAGGCTTCTACGTCAAGCGACATCGACGGCTTCCCCGCTCCTCTGCGCGCGACTTCGCAACCTACTCCTCCCAGAGAAATTCAAGCCTCTGGGAATCACCAAGTACGACGCAAAGCAAGATCCTGTGCAGTGGCTCAGATGCTACGCCCTCTCCATCGAGAACGCTGGTGGCAACAACAACACCAAGTGCCTCTACTTCCCCTTTTGTCCGGATCGGGCACCGCTTACATGGCTCGAGTCACTTGAGAAGTACTCAATCGACAAGTGGGACCACCGAAGGAGCGAGTTCACCGGCAACTTCGTGGGCGCTATGGGCCGCTCGGGTACTCGCATGGATCTTGCCATGATGAAGCGAGAACGGGGCGAGACCCTTCGCAAGTACATGCGTCGTTTCTTCGACAAGCGCGCCACGGTAGTTGATGTCTCGACAAGGAAGTCATCGACCTCTTCCAAGACGGTCTCTACCACCGTCACACTTTCGAAGACTTCGGTCGTCGCCGCCCAAGCTCAAGGACATGATCACGTCCCGGGCTGATGAAGAAGACAAGGCCAACGCCAAGTACGACGCCATCCGCGGCAAGAGCAAACAAAACACTGGCGGCGGCAGCAGCAACAATGGGAACCAAGGCGGTCGCAACAACAACAACTACTCGGGTCCCAACCCCAAGCGCAAGCCGGACAACACCTGTCGCGGCTATCCGGTGCCTCGCGAAGGAGAACTCAAAGAAGACCTCCGACGGCTTCAAAGACTTGTCGAAGGAGAAGTGCCCGTGGCATCCGGACCGGCAACCACACCACCGAGCAAGTGCTACCAACTCGGGCGAGCACTCAAGGATACTCCGAGCCGCGGCACCCTCATGACAAGAAAGGTAAGAAGAAGAACGACGAAGGCAACGGTGACTTCCGGGAACCCGACAAGACGATCAACGTCCTCTTCGGCGGACTACCCGGAGACAGGTCCAAAAGGCTACCCGTCGAGAAGTCATGAGCATTGAACCGGCGGTCCCGACCACTCTCGGGTGGTCGGAGGTACCCATTACCTTCTCCCCGCGCGGATCATTGGACTAGCTTCTCCGAACAGGGCGGTTCCCACTCGTCCCGAAGCCGGTGGTCGCGGGCTCCAAGCTCAACAAGGTCCTCATCAACGGTGGAAGCGGGCTTAATGTCCTTTTCACCAAAACCTTGAAGAAGATGAAGCTCGACATCACCCACATGCTCACCAAGAGCACGTCGCCCTTCTACGGCATTGTCCCCGGGAACACGGCTATCCCACTGGGCTCAGTGGTCCTGCCAGTTACTTTTGGGGAATCTCGGGACAACTATCGTACCGAGTACATCAAGTCCGAAGTCGCGGACTTCGAGATGTCCTACCATGCCATCCTCGGCAGACCGGCTATCACCAAGTTCATGGCGGTACCCCACTACACCTACTTGGTACTCAAGATGCCAAGTCCAGCAGGTGTACTCTCGCTGCAAGGGGACTTGAAGAAGACATCGCACGACTACGACACAGAAGCTGTGGTGATCGCCTCCACAAATCAAGTAACCAATGCAATGATGGAGATCTACGCTGCGTCGAAGAAGCTTGCCCCAAGTGAACTCGACATCCTAGAGAAGTCGGACAAAGCCCACAAGCCTCAGCCACCTGAGGAAGTTCTGGTCAAAACAATTGACCTCGGGACAGGCGACAGCAGCAAGACCACCACCATCGGGACGGCCTTGACCCCAAATAGGAAGACGCGCTCATCAACTTCCTCCGAGCTAACTGCGACATCTTCGCATGGAAACCAGTGGACATGCAAGGGGTGCCCAGGGAGTTGATTAAGCATTCACTCAACGTCGATCCTAAAGCTACCCCGAAGCGACAACACCTGCGCCGCTTCGCCGACAATAGACGGGACGCCATCAAGAAGGAACTCACCAAACTACTCGCGGCTGGCTTCATCAAGGAAGTCTTCCATCCTGAGTGGATCGCCAACCCCGTCCTCGTCCGCAAGAAGAACTCGAACGAGTGGAGGATGTGCGTCGACTACACCGACCTCAACAAGCACTGCCCCAAGGACCCCTTCGGGTTGCCGCTGATTGACCAAGTGATCGACTCCACGGCGGTCGCGACCCGCTCCGCTTCCTCTACGCTACTCCGAGTACCACCGGATCGCGATCAAGGAAGAAGACAAGGAGAAGACCGCGTTCATCACCCCGTTTGGCGCATCTTGCTACACGACCATGTTCTTCGGGCCGAAGAACGCCGGCGCCACCTACCAACGAGCTATTCGGGCACGCTTCAAGAGGCAACTCAACAAGAACGTCGAAGCCTACGTGGATGACGTGGTCGTCAAGACCGAAACTCTAGAAACTCTAGCACGCTCATTGACAATCTTGAAGAGACTTTCACATCTCTTCGCGCGTACCGCCGGAAGCTCAACCCGAACAAGTGCGTCTTCGGCGTACCGTCGGGCAAACTACTCGGCTTCATCATCGCCCATCGCGGCATCGAAGCCAATCTCGAGAAGATCTCCGCCATCACCAAAGATGAAAGCTCCCACGTGCATCAAAGACGTGCAAGAGTTGATCGGGTGCATGGCGGCTCGAACGGATTCATCTCGAAGCTTGGAGAAGCGGGGCTCCCCTTCTTTAAACTACTCAAACACCAAGAGAAGTTCGTGTGGACCCCAGAGGCGGACCAAGCCCTTGCCCAGCTCAAGGACTTCCTATCGAAGCCACCAGTCCTCACAGCTCCTCATAAAGGCGAGCAACTACTGCTCTACCTTCCTGCGACTACTCACGTGGTCGGATGCGCCATCGTCGTCGAGCGGCAGGAAGACGGCCACGCCTACCCGGTCCGGCGACCGGCCTACTTCGTCGGCCGAGGTACCGTCGTAATCCAAGGCACGCTACCGGCTCGTACATAAGCAAGCACGTACACGGTGCTCATCACCTCGCGAAAGCTACGACACTACTTCCGGGAGTACTCGATCTCCGTCGTCACCGACTACCCGCTCGGCCGACATCCTGCGAGAACCAAGATGCTACCGGAAGAATCTCCAAGTGGGCGATCGAACTAGGCGCCCTCAACATCGACTTCAAGCCACGCACGCCCATCAAGTCGCGAGCACTAGTCGACTTCATGGCGGAGTGGCGGGAGAATCGCCTACCTACTCCAACCGAGCGCCCGCAGCACCGGGTGATGTACTTCGAGGGCTCACTCAACCCGGAGGGTGCAGGTGCGGGAGTACTCTTGATCTTTCCAACGGGCGAGCAACTCAAGTACGTCCTGGGATCTTCTGGAAGGTCTCAAACAACGAAGCCGAGTACGAAGCTCTGCTACACGGGCTCCGCCTCGCGGCTTCACTGGGCATCAAGCGGCTACTAGTCTACGGCGACTCCGCAGTGGTCATCAACCAAGTCAACAAGTCCTGGGACCGCAACAAGGAGAACATGGACGCCTACTGCCTAGAAGTCCGCAAGCTCGAGAACAAGTTCTATGGTCTCGAGTTCCACCACGTCGTCCGCGACAACAACGTTGCAGCGGACGTCCTGCCGAAGCTTGGTTCTACTCGTGCTCAAGTACCGGCGGGTGTATTCGTCCACGAGCTTCACGCGCCATCCATCTTGGAGCCGGCGACATCGACCACCGACCCGGCCGCATCACCGGCCGGCCGAGAGGTCATGATGATCGACGTGGACCGGCGACAACCCTTCATCGACTACCTCAACGAGCGAGAAGGTTCCCGCGGACAAGAACTTGGCCGAGCAACTCATCCGCCGTGCCAAATCCTACGTCCTCATCGGAGACAAGCTATACGGGCGGGGCGCATCTTGGAGGAGATCCATAAAGGCGTCTACGGCAACCACGCGTCCTCTCGCACGCTGGTCAGCAAGGCCTTCCGACGAGCTTTCTACTGGCCCACAGCTCTGGGCGATGCCGAAGAGCTCGTCACAAGGTGCCAAGGGTGCCAATACTTCACCAAGCAGCAACACGTCCCAGCCTACAAGCTAGTCACCATACCGCCAACCTGGCCTTTTGCCTGCTGGGGGCTCGACATGATTGGGCCACTACCAACTGCGCCAGGTGGATTCAATAGAGTATCGGTGGCCATCAACAAGTTCACCAAGTGGATCGAGGTCAAGCCGGTTACTTGCCCCAAGGCCGACATAGTACTCGACTTCCCGGATGAACTCGTGCATCGCTACGGACTACCCCACCGCATCATCACGGACACGGGCTCCAACTTCAACAATCGGTAATTCCGGGAGTACTGCGAGAAAAGTGGGATCGACGTCTGATATGTCTCAGTTGCCCATCCTCTGGCCAACGGACAAGTCGAGCGCGCCAATGGGATGGTGCTCGACGCTTTCAAGAAGCGGCTACACGACGCTGCCAATACCAAAGGAGGCAAGTGGATCAAGGAACTACCCAATGCACTCTGGGGGCTACGTACTCAACCCTCCAAACCAACGGGGCAATCTCCGTACTTCCTGGTTTACGCCTCCGAAGCAATCCTCCTTGCTGATGTCATGTGGGATTCACCAGCAGTGGAGCAATACGACGAAGGCGTCTCCGAAGACAGCAGACGAGTTGACATCGACGGACTCGAAGAAGCTCGCTGTGCCGCCCTCGTCCAATCAGCAAGGTACCTAGAGGGTATCCGACGCTACCACGATCGCAA
Organism: Cenchrus americanus; assembly: GCA_947561735.1. Classification (NCBI taxonomy): domain Eukaryota; kingdom Viridiplantae; phylum Streptophyta; class Magnoliopsida; order Poales; family Poaceae; genus Cenchrus; species Cenchrus americanus. Next base: position 145,469,604 of record OX387240.1, read on the forward strand.
CGTTAAGGAACGCTCCTTCAACGTTGGTGATCTTGTCCTCCATCGCATCCAGAACACGAAGGACTATACAAGCTCAACTCACCCCCGGGAAGGTCCCTTCACAGTTGCAAAGGTGACCGGACCGGGCTCCTACCACCTCCAGACGCTTGAAGGCGAAGGCGTCAACAACTCGTGGAACATCGACCAGCTCTGTCGATCATACGCCTAGTCTACATGACTGCCCTGGTGGCTCAAGTCTACACGACTACTCCAGTACCCCTTCGCCGTAAGCGGCCCTGCGGGTCCGGGCTCCGGGCCTCGGGACTACTCCACTCCGGGATCCGGCCCACGCGGCTACTAACGGATCTTGGGCCGCGACGAGCGACAAAAGACTCCGGCTAGCCGATCTACTAAGAGACCATGTACTTCTAGATCCAGCCTACATGGCTACTAAAGGATCTACTGCTGTAAGCGGCTATACTCCCTAGCACTACCCAGCCGTAGGCGGCCTCCGGGTCCTAGCGACTACTCTGTAACAACGGCCCTGGCCATCCAGGTGTACTTCAGTAATGAAGTTTGATTCTCTATCAACTACTTTACTGTCTCCTTCCCTCAACGGGACTACTGGCGAGTACGACTACTCGCAGCGACTCCATGATGGGACTCCGCACTCACAGATCGCGATAATGAGTACTCATTTGTGGAAGTTTCTCTCACTCATACTTAAACAAGTTCTTTACAACCGTTTATGTACAATTACTACTATGAGCTAATTTGACAAGACTACCGGAGATTCAACTTCTCGGTAACTTGTCCAAAGAATGGGTGCCACTCGCTCCAAAGCAGCTCCGTGTACCGCTCGTCCGTGCAGTTGGCGGCTAGTCCGCCGGCGACCACGTCAACCAGAGCCTTTGGGAAGTATGACTTCATGAAGGCCAGAACCTGGTTGGGGATCGACTTCGCCAAGTGCTTGACGTACGTCGCCAGGCGGCTGGGGGCTTCCTTCAGCCGGTCCACCAATGGAGCTATCTTTGGTCCTCCGAGATGAGGCACGAGTAGCCTCGCGATGGGAAGCGCGGCCTCCTCGAGTTCCTTCAGCTGGGCCCGCAGCTTCTCGCAGTCCTCGTTCAACTTCTGCAAAGATTTGTAGCAGTTGACGAGGTCACGTTCTGACGCAATACGGAGCTCCATGTGCTTGTCGCACTCGTAAGCAAGCTCCTTATAATCGTACTCCAGTACCTTGCGGGTCTCTTGCTCCCGGTAGAAGAGGTTCTTCATGTCGGTCTCAGAAGCCTTCACTGGTCGACGCGGGTCTCAAGCTCGCAGCGGTTGAACAAGGCACAGCGGGTCAGACTCCTTAAAGGTACTATCAACGGGTACTCAACAATACAATGGCGTACCTTTGTTCTTGTTGCAGAGGGACTTGTTCTTCCACACCAGCTCGTCGCTCTTCGCCTGCATATCTTGGATGTCGTTGTGATACTGGGCGAAGGCGCTATCCAGCTTCGACTGCATCGCGACGGCGTGCTTCCGGGACTTCACGAGTTGCTCCTCTCAGGCCTCGGCCCGGAGTACCGCGTCGTCGTACCCTTGAAGCATCTCAGACTTCTGCCGAGACCGCTCTGCGATGTCCTGCAACAGACAACATATGTCAAATGGGTACTCAACACTAAAGGATTGACTACTCAAGGGTGTCGACTACTCACATTCATCCATTGCTCAGCCTGGCGCATCGCCTCCGAGTGCCGAGCTACCATCGCCGGTCGACAAGATCATCCGCCAACAACTCGATCCCACCACGACTACTCGCCGTGGCTCCGGACATTGGCGCCGAGCGGATTGGCTCCACGTCCTAGATCTCCGGCAAGTGAACGACTACCTCCGAGCCGGTTCGGCGCGCGTCGCCGCCCTCTCCTCCACTGCCGCGGCGGCTTCTCCGATGGCCACCTCCATCGGCTCGGGGGATCTTCCGGCAGCCTCTCCCGAGTCTCCGATGTCACATCTTCAAGCGGCACCGCCGACGGAATATTGCTTCCCTCGGCTTCGAACCTCGTCAACAAAAGGACAACCGGATCGGTCATACCGGCGCTACGACTACTCATCGGGGTTACATGCACCGAGCAAAGTACTCACCCTCTACAACGCTGGCTTCGGCAAGGTAGCCTCCACGGTCGGCGCCTCGGATGTCGCGCTCGAGAGGTGGGAGTGGACTCCTCAGCGGGCGGTGCAGTTTCCTCTTCCGCCACCGCTGTGGCAGGTTCATCAGCCTCCCATGTCAAGTCCGTCGATTTCTCGCGAGTACACACACCGGTTGTCAACCCAGTACGACTACCACATCCAATGTACTACTCGGGAAGGATCAACACTTACAAGCTCGACAGGACTACCGTCACAATCAGGGCGACGAGGATACTGGCAATGTCGACCGGGCCCTACCTCGGCAGAGCCTCCCGCGCCGCGCCTCGCAGCCGCCGCCCCTTCGGTGCCGGCGGTGGCCGGTTCTGTGCTCCCCTCAGCAATAGGGGGCTGGGGCAACAACTGCACCAAGAGCTCCTCCACGGTGGGGGCTGGGCTACGACTACCCCTAGATGGCTCTCCCACTATGTCCCGGCCGCCTTCATCACCCTCGCTCAACGGGGTCGGAAGGCGCATCCCCTGCAAGCAAGGGAACTTCGTCGTCAACACACAACATCGAGACATAAGTACTCGACTACCCTATTCAAGACCGCTTACCTCCTAGGACGTGGTCTCTCGTGACCTTCAACTTCTTGGCCACGCGCTTGCGGGCCACGTTGCGCGGTTTCCTTGGCGGCGCGGGCGTACTAGCCTCTAGGCTAGTCGGCGGATCCCGAATGAGAGGAATGTGCGGCAATCCGCAGCGCTCGAATCTTGACCGCAGCTGGAAGCGCTCCTGTAGCGTCTCCTCATCGTCGTCCTCCTCGGACGTGTCTTCGACGACTACTGTGTCGTCTCCTTCACCAACCTCGCGCCGTTCCTTGTCCTTGGCTTTCCCTTCTTCTGGGACCTCGACAAGTTGAGGAGGTGATGCCGGCTCGGAGACGAACTTCACCAAGTCATCCTGCAAGAAGCACAATACGTCAGCACGACTACTCTTCCGTAATGAGTACTCTACAATGGGTACGGATACTGACCTCATTTGGTGGGTGCGCGGCGGAGTACTCGGGCACAGGGCATGGCGTGTACGCCGGCATATCTTTGAAGATCCTGCCCAGCCTATCCACGATGTCGTCGTCGTCGACTTCATCTCCGGCATCCGCGACGTGTCGTCGTCGCCGTGTACCGGTACCCTAAGGTGTCGTGGGCCATCGCCGTGTGCACCCTTCGCTTCATGAAGTTGAAGGCCACATGTTCGGCCCTCGGCCCGCTTCTCTCAAAGCCTTAATCTTCGCCGGCAGCTCGGGTAGTTGGATACCCTCCCGCATCGTTGGCTCCAACTTCCACCACGGACGGTGCTTGGGCCGCTTCTCGCTTGGCTTCGGCGGCCTCCGGTGGTGGTTGGTGACGTAGAACCACTTCGCTTTCCAATCCCGGTTGGAATCGAACAGCTTGTACGAGAGGTACCGCTTCACGGCATCCTCCCTCATCCGGATTCCGGCTCCCCCCACTACTCGGGGATTGTTGGCGCCGGGCCGAGGCTTCACCCGAAGAATTTCGAAACGGGATCCAATGGGGCTTGATCCCCAAGAAAGCTTTGCAGAAGTGTACGAAGACTGAGGTGTGGAAGATACCGTTGAGTTGAGGTTGAGGTACTCGATGTTGTAGTACCCCAGCAGCCCCTTGAAGAAGTCGCTGGCCGGGAGAGACAGTCCGCGCTCCGCGAACCAGGTGAACATGAGGATTTCGTCCAGATTTTTCTCCATGGGGTACGGATCCCCTACAGCGGCTCTCCACATGTCAACTTCCTTCTCCCGCAAGAATCCACTGTTGAGAAGGGCCAGCAGATCTTTGGTCTTGGCCTTGGATTTCTTCCACTCTCGACTCGAATCTGGCCGCGGCGGAGACACCGGCGGCTATGTCCCCGCGGCAGATCCGGCGGCCTCCTCGCGAGCCCTTTTCTTCCCACAGGCGGCCGGGTCTTCGATGGCGAGGGCTTCATTCTCCAAGTGCATGGTGTCTTCACTCGCATTCGCTCGGGGGCTACGGCGGTGGCTTCCTACGACGGTGCGCTTGGATCTACAATCTTCTCAACGGCGGCAGCGCGCACTGGCGGTGATTCCTGGCTAGATCTGCTAGGAATGGCTACGAATGCGTGGGGTGAAAAAACCCTAAGGGTTTTGGCTTCTATTTATAAGTCAACAGCAGCCCTCCAAACGGCCGGATGGATAAGTTCGCGCACGGCCGACTCAACGGCGGTGCTCGAATCTTCAACTTCTACTAGTCGACGCGTCTCATCTCGGAGGCTCGGCTACTTCTATTCAACTTCCGGGTAGCGACAAGACTCAAGAGCAACTCGAGACATATTCTACAAGATGACCCTCAATTCGAGAGGAAGTACTCGACTCAAGGATCGGGGGCTCCATGCCACGTGTCCTTCGGTTTTTTCTCCGGATTTTACGGGATATTCTTGCCAAAACTTCGGATGGACCCTCGACCGAGTCTACAACTCAACCTAAGGCTCGGGGGCTACTCCATATGGAGTTCGATTTTGCAATCGCACTTCCATATCGTTTGGGCTTCAAGACAACACGGGCATTGTTGAAGACCTTCAAGAGCAGCGACACTCGAGGACGCTTGGGACTACTCGAGAAGACTTCGGTGATTGCTCAAACATCAGCTGGAGTACATTCCAGCCTCGGGATGCTTCGACTACTCTTGAGGACTTTTGACTTGTAGTGCTCGGGGACGCTTGAGGACTACTCGTTAAGGCCGTCAAGACTACTCGAAGCTATCCTTCTCGACTACAAAGTACTCGGGGGTTGTCGTATGGACCTCCCCGGGCCCACTACCTCGGTGGGTACCGGGACCGACTACTCGGTGGTCCCCTAGGACTACTCGACTTGCGCCGCACGGAACTCCGATGGTGTGAAAAACAAGAACTACAGAGGAGAAGTACTCGGATAGGAAGCCGTACACGTCCCGCACCGTATAGAGGACTCCTAGACGTACCCGACTAGTACTCTCTCCCTGAACCGACTTGTAACCCTGCCTCCCGGACTATATAAGGCGAGGCAGGGACCCTCTCTCTCTCACGGCTTAAGATTGCATCATCCTGTAATCGCACCCAATCAATCCAGAGCCACGCAAAGATACGAGACGTAGGGTATTGCGCACCTCGCGGCCCGAACCTGTCTAAATTGTGTACCACGTGCCTCTTCCTTCGAGTTACCGATCTCGGCGAGGCCACATTCATCTACTTCGGGTACTCCCCTTAGTAGGTTGCCGGTCTAAAACACCGACAAAGCGTGAAGGGTCTCGCCTTTAGGATCCATGGGTTGGCTGAAAAACTCGAGAACCTCCCTATGGTCAAGCAGGCTGGCCGCCACTTCGTCTTCGACGACAGTGACAATGACGGCTCCGACGGCAGACACGGTGGTGGCGATGTCTCCGAGGGCAGCCATGGCGGCGACGACTGCGGGACTCCAACGGTGGCAACCGACTAATTGATAGACTCCTCTACCATATATAGTAATAATGTGTGTGTGTGTGTGTGTTTGTTTGTTTCTTCGTTAGGTTGTTGGACATGAACTGCTTGGCTTGTTTGTCGATCATGAACTACTTATTTAATTAGTTTGGTTGTTGGATTTTGTAAGTCATGAAGTTGATCTAATATCCACGTCTCCTATAATATATGTTCCTCCGGTTGTGATGAATTTGAGATCCGTTGTGGTGAACTGGAGATCTATTGTGATGATTTCGATAGGGGTGCAAATTGAATATGATGCGGTACACCCGTGAACCTCTTTAGTTCAATTATTTGCACTACTTCAGCTCAATTTTGAAGAAGTAGGACAAATAATTGAACTAAGGAGGTTCGGAGGTGCACCTAACGGTTACCCCTTTGCAGCCTTAGATTTTGATCTTAGAGACAATGGATAGTCATTCGCGGCGCGGGTTAGCGAACCAGCATCCCCTTTGTTGGCAGTTGGGGATGGGCGGGCAGGCAATGATTATCTTTTTATATTGGCTGCTAACGCTGACGTGTGGGACCATCACTTTTTTTGGAATGAAAACTTGCTTTCCTAACATATTAGAGTGCATAAAACAACACCTAAAAATCATAAAAATACGAGCAATTCATATTTGGACATTTAGTATTTGAATAAAATATCAACAATCACTCTTTTGTGCCCAAAATTCTTATAATTTGTTTTTACATCCCATGTTAATGATATAATAATTCTAATAACATTTAATGTGCTTTAAAAAAATCTAAAAATTAACTTGGCAACATAGTTTGGCACTTAAACTAGTCTTCAAGATTTCAAATGGTTTCGATGAAGGAATAATATACTTTTGTACAAATGTCTACATCTCTCACATGTTTCCTAGAATGTTGCTTGCACATTGAAGTTTTCCACACTTTGCAAAATGTTCGAACTCATATGCATTTGAAAACTTAACAAAACCTTGTGTTCACCTTAAGCTTAGGAAATGTAAAGTTTCATCACTAATGGTAGTGTAAAACAAATATTATTTATATGTTTTTGTACTTACAAAGAATAAAATAAGGCATATAAACATTATTCAAGAAACATAATATACGCTGAACAATAAAATTAATGAAACGATGGTGATTTTAGAAAAAATTAGAAAAAAATCAATTTTGGACCAATTACGACAAAGGAATACATGTTACAACAATTTATTGCAGATTAAAAGGAGAAATGTGGAGTATTCTTCATTAGAATAGAACTGGGCCCCATAGTCATTGTCGACATAGGACCGATAATCCGCGTCAGCTTTGCTGCTCTTCCAAAAAATTACACAGATAATGCGAGCAACATACAAAAGCTAATCCACTATTGATTTCCTATTCCAATACTCCGTTTGAACTTCACCATTTCACGGCGGAGCCTACAGTCTTCGCTACAAAACAGAGAAATTCCAAGCTATCCTTTATCCACACCGCAACTGTTGTCGTTGCCTACGCACGACTGATCTCCACGCACCTGTGCCGGAGCTGGCAGCGGTTCACCCCAAATGCGCCACGTCGAGGAGTGGATCGCACGCGCGTCCTTCTCGCACAAAGGCATATACCCCTCGTTGCTCAGCTATCTCGACGTCATACTGCCGCCGCCCATGACCCGCCTCATGTACCGCTTCGCGGTGTCGTCGGCAGCGGCATCGCCATTGTCCCTGTAGAGCAAGATGGTGTATAGATAGGCCACCGCATCGTGCCCACCCTTGGCGACATGCCGGAGATCATTACTTTCCTTGATTTCCATGAACACAACTTTGATCCTGGAGAAGAAGCAAGCCCCCGGATTCCAAAGATCGATCAGCATAGCAAGGAAGGCTTTGTAGGCGGTGGTGTCCCACATCCAAGAAATCTCATCTCTTATCCCCTCTATCGACAAACATCGACTGGTGTTGCGGTGGCCACACACGCGGCACATGGTCGAGCAAGTACCTCGTAGGCTGCAAAGGTGAGCCAAGGGCCGCTCTGAGGTCGCACCGACACGCGCCGCAATCTCAATGCGGAGGTCCTGATGGAGGTCCAGGAGCAACGACTGGTGCCGCCTGCTTCTTCCCGGCATGCTACTCATCTCCGGTCGGGAATGGTGACAATGATGAGGAGGAAGTTGTTGTTTTTCATGGGTAGATGAAGGGGTAGGGGATCTAAATTGTTTTAGAATGAGAAGATACAGGAGACTTGTTTCCAAACACGATTTAAATATGCAATGGAGACAACGATTGGCTAATCCGCGTATCCTTTAATTCTCTATTGGAGATGACGTTTGGCTAATCCACGTATCCTTTAGTTCTACATTGGAGACGATGTTTGGTTAATCCGCGTATCCTTTAATTCTACATTGGAATCACTGCCTCTGCTGCCAGCCATTGACTGGGTGACTGTTCCCCCTTGACCAGATCTGACATCAATTTCTTAGGAACATTTCCATTTCCTGTGCTTTTGATATTATCCCTTCCTTTTTCTTAACAACTGATCTTATCCCTTCCTTTGGTTTTTGCTATAAAAAGGGGCCGATGCCTATCGGTCCTCCTCACTTTCTTTGTTCTTATCTAGATCTATACCTAGCTATGGCACAAAGAATAGATCTTGTAGGGCACAAGCTTTTGCTTTTCTCTCTTCTTCCTCCTCCTCGTTCTCTCAGTTGCTAGAAGGATTCTTGTGATATGGGTGATTGGGTTGCTCATCTCCCTAGCACAGTTGGTAGAACAATCCATGTGATATATCAACTGTTGGGGGAGAGTAGCCCATAACGTCCGCAACAGGAAGAGCAAGCCAATGGAAAGATCACTACTGAGGTCTGAGGACAGTCGCCCAGAACCCAACTATTGTATCTTTATCGTCGAACTTGCACTTCCTTTTGCTTTCCCTCCTCCAAGAGGAGGATTTTTATGTTTCCACCCTCTGTTGTATCTTTCTCTTCTGCTAACTTGTAAGCATGAAGAAGAATAAGCGAATGGTAAGGTCACAGAATCTAGAGCATATATCGTCAAACTTACATTTCCTTTTGAAGGGATATGTTCTCCCCTTCTGCTGTATTTTCCTCACTTGTAAGCATGAAGAAAAACAAGCCGCCGAGAGCATCTCTTTTGCTTAGTTTGGATCTATATATGTTCCTCATCATGGTAGTTCTTAGTGATGATGAACATAGATGGCCGCTTTGTAACCTTCTGATGTATCAATGATGACTGTAATATGTGTGTGTGATTTTGCATCTTAAGAGACATGCTTGTGTGATTATCTACTTGTGTGTTAATCTGTGTGCAGTCCAGTTATTTCTATGATTTACCTACTCACTTGCAAGCATGAAGAAGAACAAGCTGACGGGGTTGGCTAATCCATGTCTATTTTGGTGTAATCTGTTTATGTGATTTTGCATCTCTTGCCCATAACAAAGGCGACGCAGGTTGACTAATCCTCATCTCTTTTATATTAACGCCCATTACTGATGATAATAATGTCACCAGCCCTGCAACGTACTTACAGAACTGAAGCGGAATATAAACAGAATATATACAATATCTTGTGCAAAATATATTACATAAAATATTGAAATTCCACCACATCCCATATATTACAAAAAGGATTCAAATTTCACCAATACATCACATCATATATATTACAAAACGGATTCCATTTCCACCAATAGACACATCTTGCATTACAAAAAGGATTCATTAGAAATCAGGGTTGCTTTGCAAGTATGGTGTTTTGTTAGTTCTCAAGAGTCAGGGCTTGTATGAAGTGTCAAAGAATGGAATCATCAAACTGGTTGTATTCCTCCTCCTCAACAACATTTTCAACCACAATAATCCTTTTTTCAGGTAGAAGCACAAACCAGTTCTTCTTTGCAACGTCAGTTATATAGAGCATTGCTCAACATCGTTGGCGAAGACAAACGGTTTGCTTTTGTAACCAAAGACCCGATGATCAACAATAACATAACCATATTTGTCCTTGCTCATAGCATTCGTCCCATTGGTGACCCATCTACACCGAAACAAGGCTACCTTCAATCCTACAAAAGCGAGCTCCCATATCTCCTCTATTTGACATAATATGTGTCTCTCTCGATGTCATCATCATCATCACTGTCATCGACGACGGCCCGTACACACACACACCACTATTTTGATAGACGCTCTTTTTATCCTGGGCAATGGTGTAGAACGTGTATCCATTGATATCCATTGTTTGGTATTTTGTAATAGTGAACAATAGCCCCGCTGCTAGATTCCGTATCTCGTCGGTTATTACAACATTGCTACATGTGTCGACATAATCCCGGAGCCACCTGCTAAAACCTTGCTTGTGTATATTTGCAAGCCAAGACCTACCACAATTAGGTTTGTCTTGACGTAGTTGTCACTTGTGCTCATTGGCAAATGGTGTAATTAGGTGCAACTTTTGTATCACGGTGAAATGAGCCTTTCAGAAGGCATCTGTTCCGGAGTGACGGACTTTTTCCCCAGGATCCCAACACCTGAAAGCCTATCTTCATGCCGTGAGCAAGGCAAACAAATATGGTTTTGGGGGTCCATATAACCCATGGCCCACTCCACTGCTTCGATGGTCTCGTAGCCACGAACTATAGCTCCCTCCGGAAATAACCAATTATGTACCAATGACTTCAGGAATCCATAGAACCTTTAATATGGAAACATCTGATGAAGGTAAGATGGGCCAAGGAACCAGATTTCTCTCGTGAGGTGTGCTGTTAGATGCAGCATGAGATCAAAGAATGATGGTGGGAAGGTAGCTTAAACCAGGCATAGGGTCTCGAAATGCCTCCTCTCTAAGTCCGTAGTTTTTCCTCATGAATCACCTTCTATTCTATTGCATTGAAGAATAAACACAAGCTCGTGACCGCATCGTGAATCAGTTCTGTCTTGATACCTCTAAGTGCAACAAGAAGAAGAGCTGTCATCAACACATGACAATCATGAGATTTCATCAAATTGAAATTAATTTTCATGTCCTTCATGGACACTAGACTCTTGAAGTTTGATGAGTACCCAGAAGGTACTTTCAAATCATGCAAAAACTGACAGAATTATTTTCTCGTTGCCTTTGATAACGTGGTTGCAGCAACGGGAAGGTCCGTCCCCGTCTTTGTTTCCTCTACATAGAGCTCCGGCCTAATGCACAGATTTTTAAGATCCTCCCTTGCATTTTTATGATATTTTCCCTTTTTCTTTGGACTTATTTCTTCGTTAAACCACTTAAAGTGGTTATTAATGTTACCCCATTGTGCTGCATCTGCGGGGTGTCTAAACTTGCCAAATTCCTTCTTTTGGCCTTCCTGATGCCAACGTAAGAGTTGGGCCTCCTTTCGTGTTGCGACCAACTTCTCAGTCGAGGAAGATGCAAAAATATCATGCCACCCTGTCTGGGGGTGAGACCTGGACAGATCCGCAAGGGGGCTACCCAAGCGGTAGTAGGTTATCTAGTGGGGGATCAGGACCTAAGAGTGTAGGTGGTAGTTCTTAATGGACTCGGAACCTAGAGAGTATGGTAAGGACACAAAAGATTTTAGACTGGTTCAGGCCTCCAGAGAGTAAAACCCTACATCTAGTGTGGTGGAATTATGTCGAAAGTCCTCTCCCCTCGAATGGAGCTCTAGGCCGCCTTATAGGGCCGGCAGTTTAGGGTTTCCATTCGAGGTCGGTGGACCCTCATAAGGGTCGGTTACAGATTCAGGAAGGTCGCCTTCCGTAATTTCAGAGAGGATCCCGTGATCCTCGGGTCTACTGGTGGCGCCGCCGCCATGATCTAGGGAGAGGCTTGCTCCGCAAGCCTGGCAGGTCATCCGCGATCTGGATAAGGTCGTCCAAGGTCACCAAGATTGTGGATAAGGTCTCCGGGCCCACTTGTAGGTTGGCAGGGCTTCTGGCGGGTCGGGTCCACTTGACACGGACCTCTGGGACACTGGTCGGTGGGGACCCATGGGTACCCATGTCTCACAAGCCCCCGATCGACGTGTAGGCGAAGCAGCAGAGATGAAGTCACGTCGGTGCGAAGTGAAGACGTGGTGTCGATGAAGTCACATAGGGTGCACGGGGATCCAAAAAAGAAAATCCTCCTGGGTGCATACGAAGGCGAACATCAAGTCTCTGGGAAGCAAGACCAGGGGCTTGAAGTGAAGACAAGGCGCCATGGATGCCAGAAGAACCACTGACCTACCAGAATAAGGTGAAGCCAACACACCTTCAAGGAAGGTCGAAACGCTGACTAACGGGAGGTCGAGCAGAGACGTGACAGAAGCATGCTTCCAGTAGGTCGAGGCGACGTGAAAGAAACAGGGCGTCACACAGACGCACTTGTAGAGGAGCCCTCGAGCAGTAAGACGACCTAGAAGGTCGGGTTGATGCTCGAAGAGAAAATCCGCGATCTACGACCTTCCGCTTTAGGAAACACACGCTCTTCTCTTGGAAAACAGACAAAGCAACGGGAATCTCCACACAGGAACACCGGGTGACTGAGCTTGTTGTCGCCTAGCGACCCACGGGCGTACTGTGTCGGTGCAGAGCCTATCCCTGCATGGAGATGCCACCACCACCACTAGAGGACAAGGTCTGAAAAGGTGTCATCAAGCCTACTGCAGACGTGCTAGAGCTTCCAGTAGCGGACAAAGACCTCGCGATCCACGTGCGTACAGTGTTCAGATATGGCCGCCACGCCATTAGTGAGGTGGATGACCACCAATGCTGAACTCGTTTGCTATAAATAGGTACCCTGGATCCTTCAGGTGGTCGAATCCAGTGAAAGCACTATGGCAACTCCACTTGATAATATAGTCATACCCTGGCTTTGTGGGCGTCCGCCCGAGTATATAACTGAGATGTCATCCCTTGAAGCTAGAAGAATGCTTGCGAAGTTAGGGGAACTCCACCAACCTGTGCACCCGTGCCCACGAAAGAAACCAGGTGCAGCATGGGGCAATACATGCCTTGACAGACCTTGTGAGCAATATGGTGTTGAAGGTCACTGTGCTGCACCGGGAGAGGTCGAAGGCAAAGCTGGTTCTATTTGGGATGTTGTGAGAGCACCCTAGCAAAAGATGAGACTCCACAGGAAACCTTCTGGGGCTAGAGTACAGGTGCCTGTGTGGCAGCCACGACCTTGTCGGTGGTGGAGGGATCCAAAGAGGTCCTAAAGCTAGAAAAACGCTTGCGACACACTTTATTTGTCTAGGTTGCGATGCGTGCACCATGTAAGGTAGATCGGGACCATTAACATGTTTGTATCTTGTCACTTGGCCTTGGGCCAAGGTCTTTTGTAGCTTTCGAAGCTGTTATGCATGAGCACTGAATAGTGGCTAATCTATGTTGATGATTGTGATTGGGGCACCCGAGACAGCAATGGCGTGGTCAAGGTCTCGGCGCTGCTATGGCGATATGCCGACCTTAGGAAGGTCATAATATTCGACGTGAGTGCCCGTGACGAACTGGATCGTCACGGTCGCTCACGCAGTGGCGCAGCGCAGGGGCGTCAACCCTGAGGTGTAGAGGTCAAGATCGACCTGACAGGCGTCAAAGCCGCAGCGAAGCGCTGTGAATAGAACCACAGAGGTCGTCAACGGGCAGTAGAGCCATTAAGCACGGGGTTGTTGATATGGGGGCCGCTGTAGGACGTAGAGACCTAGAAGGCATGTAGGCGACCGAGCCTAAGGGGTGTGAAGTAAACCCTTTTGTGAAGATGTCGATACGGCCTTAGGACTGCAGGAGTCAGAGCGACCTGGAACAGGTCTGTACGGAATCGGATGCTCGTTAGCCTAAGAGGGGAGGGGGTGAATTAGGCAACTTAAAACCTTAACCTATGGCTTCACTAATTTTACACAAAGATAAACTAGAACATACTATCTAGATGTGCAACTAGGGTTGTTCTAGTGTGAAACTCCCATCCCAAAACAAGGTTTGCAACCTATAGCCATTCCTAGCATGATACTACTCTAGGAAAGTAAAGGCAAGCAACGATTGCAAAAGAGTAAATGCGGAAACGTAAAGGGGATGAGAGGAAGCAAACTCTTGACACACGATTTATCTGGTGGTATCGGTAGGCACTAAGCCACCCCTAGTCCACGTTGTTGAAGCACTCACACAAGAGTATTGCTTCCCGGTCACCAAGTCTCTCCCAAGAGCACCACTTGACTCGCCACAAAGGCTAGCCACTTAGGCACTTTCCAAGCTCCCTTGGTCACCTTGATGCCGCCTCCACTAAGGAGCTTCTCCACCAAGGAAGGGGGTCTCCACGTCCCCCGCACAAAGTGTCCTCGCCGCTCCACACCAAGCCGGAGGGTCGATGATGATTGCCGGTGAGCCACTTAGGCCCAAGGCTTCCGGCGAACCTCGTACAACTTGATTCACTCAAGAATCACCTCACAAGGTTGGCACAACCTTGCACTCACTCAACTCTAAGCTAAGCCTAGCACTAAGCACATACACAAAGCATATGCAAGTCTAAGGATGAGCAATTAATCACTTGGATGGATTGGATATGATCTTCAATGTGTCTTGAACTCCTCTGCACTTCAACGCAATCCAGCTACCTTAAATGGGTGAGTGGAGGGGGTATAAATAGCTCAAGGCATCAAACTAGCCGTTGTCTAAAAGCTGCTGAAAAAGGTAGCGTCGGATGAACCGATGCTAAGCTTTTCCATGGCGTCGGTTCATCCGGTGCCCCTCCCACGTCTCATAGCCTTTAAGGTTCTCTGACAGAACTACTCTGACGCTATGCACCAACGGTGCGTCGGTTCATCAGGTGCTGAAGACCCCGCATCCAAGTCACGTCCGTTAGCTTCCATTCGACCATCGGATAGATCGACGCTTCACCTTGACCAAGGCGTCGGATCATCCAGTGCTGAAGTCTTCGTCTTGGCGCGTCTCTGTCTTGATTCAAACTGAGCGTCGGATAGACCTACGGTGTCCCCACTCAGACCGTCAGATCATCCAGTGCTACTGACTTAGCTGCTCTTCCTCTGCAACTCGTCTAACGCTACTAAGAAATGGATTGTCGGTTCATCCGACGGTACCTAGGGCTTCACCCTGTGTACCAACTCGTCCGACGATTGCACCGACGCTTGCTATATTGATACTGTCGGTTCATCCGACGGTGTCTTTTCTTTTCCTTTCTTGCTCGGCTTTGACCTTTGTTTTTCTCATTTTGGCATGTGTTTTCTTGCATCCTTCGGACCTAGAAGTGTCTACAAAGACATGCTAAAACAATATGGTAAGTCCCAATGATCATGTTTTCATGAATCACCAAAATCAAACTCGAACTAATGGCATATGAGGCCATGTTCGCTACAATCTCCCCATTTTTGGTGATTTATGACAACACAACCAAAGCAAGCATAAAATTGCAAAAAATGACAGAATTAGAACCACATACACTTGCTTGGATGCTTACCATCATCCAAACTCCCCCTAGATCAAACTTCCCCCTTTTTGATCTTCTCTTCCTATGTTCACATTCTCCCCCTTTGGTCTCATATCTTTGGAACCTAGCTTGCTTTGGTCTCACATTCTCCCCCTTTGGAATAAAATCTCCAAAAAGTCCAAAGCAAAATGGGTCCAAGAAAACTAGCAAGTCCTAGCAAACATAGCTCAAGGAGAAATGTTAAATACAAGGGAGAAAGCCGCATGAACCATGATCCATATGTATGATATCAATGAAGATACCACATGTAAGAATGAATAAGGTGGATCACAAGCTCATGAGACTAGCGTGATACAAACTAAGCTCCCCCTAAGTGTGTGCACAAAATGATAGTGTGAAAATCCAGTGCACAACTACAACATTGTAAGACAAGGAAGCTTAGAGCATATCATGCAAGGAGGTAGCTTAAAGGACAAGACATAAGACAAATGGGTTCTTGTTACATTACCACTTGTAGATATCACTTGTAGTCTTTTGATCATTGCATGCCTCCGGGGGTTGATCCTCTCTACCTTGTTGGCACCACATTGAGATGAGCCACTTGGAAATGATATAACTAGGTCACACGACCTGAAAGAAGCTTGCATAGAAGACACATGGGGTACCACAAGGATTAGAAATGTATGAGTACATTTCCTTTGAACTTATATAGAGACATAAGCTCGCAAGACATGACTCAATAGCATGAAGCTCATATTGCTATATTCACTCTTTTAGAGATGTTAGATCACATTGAGAGTGAAATAGCATTCTCTTAGAATGATGCACCGCACCGGAACGCGTCGCCAAGGGACTACATAAGATAAACAATGTTAGTCCCATAACCAAACCATAGGATGAGCTCCCCTAAATGTGTGCATTTTAGTGTTTGAGTCACCAACCAAATGTATGCACATTGTTTATGACATCAAAAGGGAAGCTAACCCTATAGCTTGCTCATGATGCAAAGAAATATATATGAAAACATGCACCATGAAGAACAAGTGTAGCTTTCCTACACACTAATTAAACCATGTAGGTTGCTCATGGGTTAGCACATGGCACAAGCAACCTACCATATGTAAATATTGCAACAAATGCAAACTAAACAAGGCAATGCAACTACAATGATACATGAGCTAGGTACTAGTTTCCATTACCTCAACCGGGGAACTTGGGCAATACATGTCCAACTTGCAAGCTTGGCTTATAGGCATGAATTTCCACAAATTCTTTGTGCCAAGCCTCCCAAGTCCCCACACTCAAGGCCTTCAAGTGGCCTTTGGAACCCAAACCATTTGAGGCCCCTTCATGTTGATGATGACTTCCTTGGGCACACAAATGGGTTGGTTCCAACCCCGCTCCGCCTTCATCTTCCCAACATTGTGTGCAACCACCTTGCCATTAGCTTTCGTCTTGATGACGTAGGTGTTTCTCTTGGTCTTGTTCTTGCGGTTGGTCTTGGTGTAGCTGAGGGAGGTCTTGATGGTGGGGTTCAACTTCATCTTTGCGCCCTTGTCCACCTTCTTGACAAATTGAGGGCATTTGTAGAACTTGTGCCCTTCTCCATGACACTTGTAGCAAGTCACGGTTGCACCCTTCTCAAGCTTCTTCACCATGGGATCACGGTTATCTTGAGAAGGTTGGACTTTGCTCTTCATGTCTCGAGAGATGTCCACTTGTTCCTCATCACTCTTGCCTTTGCCCATCAAGCTTGCCAACCTCTCTCGAAGCCATTCCACTTCTTGCTTAAGCTCATCATTCTTCTTGCCTATGAGGGAACAACATGTTTCTACAACAACATTCTCATTGCAAGATGGTGAGCATGATTCATCAATTAAATCAATGCAAGAAGTTGAAGCATCTACCTTGGAGATAGGAATTGCACAAGGGATAGATGATTCATCAAGCTCAATGGAATTACTGGTTTTAGTCTCATTGCTCTCAAGCTTAGATTTTAGCTCATCACACTCCTTGCTAAGCAATTCGAATTTGCACAACAAATGTTCATAATTTGTAGCAAGGGTTGCACTAAGATCATTGAGAGCATTGAGTTCTTTAATTTCATTAGCTTGTTTCTCAAGAATTCCTTTTTTCTCATGGACTAGCTCGACAAGATCATCAAGAGAGGTGGTGTCAGATTCATCATCACTTACATTGCTTTCCATACCTTTGGCCATAAGGCACATGTGTAGTGATGATGAAGGACCTTGCATGAAGCGGGTGGTGGAGTTTTTTCTTGATTCATCACTTGAGCTAGAAGAATTTGATTCTCCACCACTTGTCCACTCACGGACGGCGATAGGCTTGTGCTCGATCTTGGTGAACTTGATGTGTTCATGATGACGCCCTTCTCTCAAGTGGATGTTGTAGCCGTACATGTTGACTTTCTTCACATACTTGAAGATCTTCTTCACATACTCGGCCACCATGGATTCAACCTCTTCATCACTTGAGCAATCTACATTGTCACCATCATTGCCATCATCCTCGCTTGAGATTCCATGAGTAGCCATCCTGCTCAACATCTTCTCTTGTTGGCTTGAGAGAGCATGGCTTGTAGTTGAGAGGATGGTTCTTGGGGCTTCTCTTGGGGTGCCTTCTTTGACTTGGGCATGAGTTGAAGCTCATGTGCCATGATCTTGCTCAAGATATGAGATGACTTCAAATCTTCAAGCTTCTTCTCGTAGATGATTGCCTTCACCAAGTCATAATCGGGCTTCCGGAGACTTTGAAGGATCTTGCGGTTGATGTTCAAGTCCGTGATGTCCTTCACACCTAAAGCATTGATCTCATTGACAAGCACATTTAGGCGTGAGTACATAGATTCGACATTTTCATTTTCAAGTTGCTTAAAGCTATTGAATTCCTCAAGGAGACAACCGTAGCGTTCATTAGCAACTTCTTTTGAACCCTTATTTTGCTCCTTGATGGTTTTCCATAGTTCCTGAGCATTTTCACAAGTAAAAACTCTATTGAAAATGCCAACATCTAGTGAGGACAAAATGATACTCTTAGCAATCACATCAAATTGCTTTTCCTTCTTAGCACCATTTTTCATGCCCTCATCAATGACTCTCCAAACATCAAGGTCCTTTGCTTGGAGATAGGCCACCATGAGAACCTTCCACCGAGGATAGCCCGTGCCATCGAAATATGGAGCCAAACCTAAGGTATCCACCCCTTTCATACCTCTATAGAGCAACTCACTAGGCGGTGAAGCCTAACCGTTCCAATGAGCCGGTTTTCACAATTTACCAATCGAATTGGCGTTTCCTTGTGAAGGAAGTGAGTCCCGGATCTGATACCACTTGTACAGAATCGGATGCTCATTAGCCTAAAAGGGGGAGGGGGTGAATTAGGCAACTCAAAACCTTAACCTATGGCTTCACTAATTTTACACAAAGATAAACTAAAACATACTATCCAGATGTGCAACTAGGGTTGTTCTAGTGTGAAACTCCCATCCCAAAACAAGGTTTGCAACCTATAGCCATTCCTAGTATGATACTACTCTAGGAAAGTAAAGGCAAGCAACGATTGCAAAAGAGTAAATGAGGAAACGTAAAGGGGATGAGAGGAAGCAAACTCTTGACACGCGATTTATCCCGTGGTATCGGTAGGCACTAAGCCACCCCTAGTCCACGTTGTTGAAACACTCACACGGGAGTATTGCTTCCGGCCACCAAGTCTCTCCCAAGAGCACCACTTGACTAGCCACAAAGGCTAGCCACTAAGGCACTTTCCAAGCTCCCTTGGTCACCTTGATGCCGCCTCCACTAAGGAGCTTCTCCACCAAGGAAGGGGGTCTCCACGTCCCCCGCACAAAGTGTCCTCGCCGCTCCACACCAATCCGGAGGGTCGATGACGATTGCCGGTGAGCCACTTAGGCCCCAAGGCTCCCGGCGAACCTTGTACAACTTGATTCACTCAAGAATCACCTCACAAGGTTGGCACAACTTTGCACTCACTCAGCTCTAAGCTAAGCATAGCACTAAGCACATACACAAAGCATATGCAAGTCTAAGGATGAGCAATTAAGCACTTGGATGGATTGTATATGATCTTCAATGTGCCTTGAACTCCTCTGCACTTCCACACAATCCAGCTACCTTAAATGGGTGAGTGGTGGGGGTATAAATAGCCCAAGGCATCAAACTAGCCGTTGGCTAAAAGCTGCTGAAAAAGGTAGCGTCGGATGAACCGATGCTAAGCTTTTCCCGGGTGTCGATTCATCTGGTGCCCCTCCCACGTCACATAGCCGTTAAGGTTCTCTGACAGAACTACTCCGACGCTATACACCGATGGTGCATCGGTTCATCCGTTGCTGAAGACCCCGCGTCCAAGTCGGCTCTGTTAGCTTCCATTCGACCGTCGGATAGACCGACACTTCACCTTGACCAAGGCGTTGGATCATCCGGTGCTGAAGGCTTCGTCTTGGCGCGTCTCTGTCATGATTCAAATTGACCGTCGGATAGACCGACAGTGTCCCCACTCAGACCGTCGGATCATCCAGTCCTACTGTCTTCGCTGCTCTTCCTGTGCAACTCGTCCGACGCTACTAGGAAATGGACTGTCGGTTCATCCGACGGTACCTAGGGTTTCACCCTGTGTACCAACTCGTCCGACGATTGCATCAACGCTTGCTATATTGATATCGTCAGTTCATCCGACGGTGTCTTTTCTTTTCCTTTCTTGCTCGGTTTTGACCCTTGTTTTTCTCATTTTGGCATGTGGTTTTCTTGCATCCTTGGGACCTAGAAGTGTTTACAAAGACATGCTAAAACAATATGGTTAGTCACAATGATCATGTTTGTAGCGAACATGGCCTCATATGCCATTAGTTCGAGATTGATTTTGGTGATTCATGACAACATGATCATTGGGACAAACCTTATTGTTTTAGCATGTCTTTGTAGACATTTCTAGGTCCCAAGGATGCAAGAAAAGTACATGCAAAAATGAGGAAAACAAGGGTCAAAACCGAGCAAGAAAAGGAAAAGAATAGACACCGTCAGATGAACCGACGGTCCCTCAAATACAAGCGTCGGTGCAATCATCGGACGAGTTGGTGCACGGTGGTCAAACCCTAGGTAGCGTCGGATGAACCGATGGTCCATTATTTAGTAGCGTCGGATGAGTTGCAGAGGAAGAGCAAGGAAGACAAAGAGCACCGGATTATCCGACGGTCCGAGTGGGGGACCCCGTCGGTCTATCCGACGCTCGCTTTGAATACATACATAGACGCGCCAAGACAAAGCCTTCAAGACCGGATGATCCGACGCCTTGGTCGGGTTAGCGTCGGTCTATCCGACGGTCGCCGCTTGGAAGCTAACAAAGGCGACTTGGACGCAAGGCCTTCAGCACCGGATGACCCGACGTAGCGTCGGAGCAGCTTGTGTCGAGAGAACCTCAACGGCTACGTGACGTGGGAGGGGCACCGAACGAACCGACGCCCGGAAAGGCTTAGCGTCGGATCATCCGACGGTACCTTTTTCAGCAGCTTTTAGCCAACGGCTAGTTTGATGCCTTGGGCTATTTATACTCCCTCCACTCACCCATTTGAGGTTGTTGGATTGTGTGGAAGTGCAGAGGAGTTCAAGAAACATTGAAGATCATATCCAATCCATCCAAGTGCTTAATTGCTCATCCTTAGACTAGTACATGCTTTGTGTATGTGCTTAGTGCTAGGCTTAGCTTAGAGCTGAGTGAGTGCAAGGTTGTGCCAACCTTGTGAGGTGATTCTTGAGTGAATCCAGTTGTACAAGGTTCGCCGGAAGCCTTGGGGCCTAAGTGGCTCACCGGCAATCGTCATCGACCCTCCGGCTTGGTGTGGAGCGGCGAGGACACTTTGTGCGGGGGACGTGGAGACCCCCTTCCTTGGTGGAGAAGCTCCTTAGTGGAGGCGGCATCAAGGTGACTAAGGGAGAGACTTGGTGACGGGGAAGCAATACTCTTGTGTGAGTGCTTCAACAACGTGGACTAGGGGTGGCTTAGTGCCTACCGATACCACGGCATAAATCACGTGTCGAGAGTTTGCTTCCTCTCATTCCCTTTACGTTTCCGCATTTATTCTATTGCAATCTTTGTTTGCCTCTACTTTCCTAGAGTAGTATCATGCTAGGATTGGCTATAGGTTGCAAACCTTCTTTTTGGATGGGAGTTTCACACTAGAACAACCTAGTTGCACATATAGATAGTATGTTCTAGTTTACCTTTGTGCAAAATTAGTGAAGCCATAGGTTAAGGTTTTCAGTTGCCTAATTCACCTCCTCCCCCTCTTAGGCTAATGGGCATCTGATTCCTTACAAATGGTATCAGAGCCGAGACTCACTCCCTTCACAAGGATACGCCAATTCGATTGGTAAATTGTGAAAACCAGCTCATTGGAACGGTTAGGCTTCACCGCCTAGTGAGTTGCTCTATAGAGGAATGAAAGGGGTGGATACCTTAGGTTTGGCTCCACATTTCGATGGCACGGGCTATCCTAGGTGGAAGGTTCTCATGGAGGCCTATCTCCAAGCAAGGGACCTTGACGTTTGGAGAGTCACCGATGAGGGCATGAAAAATGGTACTAGAAAGGAAAAGCAATTTGATGTGATTGCTAAGAGTATCATTTTGTCCTCACTAGATGTTGGCATTTTCAATAGAGTTTTTACTTGTGAAAATGCTCATGAGCTTAGGAAAACCATCAAGGAGCAAAATGAGGGTTCAAAAGAAGTTGAAAATGAACGCTATGGTTGTCTCCTTGAGGAATTCAATAGCTTTAAGCAACTTGCTAATGATAATGCCGAATCTATGTACTCACGCCTAAATGTGCTTGTCAATGAGATCAATGCTTTAGGTGTGAAGGACATCTCGGACTTGAACATCAACCGCAAGATCCTTCAAAGTCTCCGGAAGCCCGATTATGACTTGGTGAAAGCAATCATCTACGAGAAGAAGCTCGAAGATTTAAAGCCATCGCATATCTTGAGCAAGATCATGGCACATGAGCTTCAACTCATGCCCAAGTCAAAGAAGGCGCCCCAAGAAAAGCCCCAAGAACCATCCTCTCCAACTACAAGCCACGCTCTCTCAAGCCGACAAGAGAAGATGTTGAGTAGGATGGATACTCATGGAAGCTCAAGCAAGGATGGTGATGATGGTGACGATGGTGATTCCTCAAGTAATGAAGAGGTTGAATCCATGGTGGTGGAGTACGTGAAGAAGATCTTCAAGTATGTGAAGAAAGTCAATATGTACGGCTACAACGTCCACTTGAGAGAAGGGTGTCACCATCAACACATCAAGTTCACCAAGATCAAGCACAAGCCCAAGAGGAAGGTGGTCAAGGAGAGGAGACCAAGGCAAGAAGCAACAATGGCCGTCCGCGAGTGGACAAGTAGTGGATCAAGTTCTTCTAGCTCAAGCGATGAATCAAGAAAGAACTTCACCACCCGCTTCATGCAAGGTCCTTCATTATCACACATGTGCCTTATGGCCAAAGGTATGGAAAGCAATGTAAGTGATGACGAATCCGACACCACCGCTCTCAATAATTTTGTTGAGCTAATCCATGAGCAAAAAAGAATGCTTGAAAAACAAGCTAATGAAATTAAAGAACTCAATGCTCTCAATTATCTTAGTGACACCCTTGCTACAAATTATGAACATTTGTTGTCCAAATTCAAATTGCTTAGCAAGGAGTGTGAGGAGCTAAAATCTAAGCTTGAGAGCAATGAGACCAAAACAAGTAATTCCTTTGAGCTTGATGAAACATCTATTCCTTGTGCAAATCCTATCTCCAAGGTAGATGCTTCAACTTCTTGCATTGATTTAATTGATGAATCTTCCTCACCATCGTGCCATGAGAATGTTGTTGTAGAAATATTTGATTATCTCATAGGCAAGGAAAATGATGAGCTCAAGCAAGAAGTGAAATGACTCCGAGAGAGGTTGGCAAACTTGATGGGCAAGGGCAAGAACGATGAAGAACAAGTGGACATCTCTCAAGACATGAAGAGCAAAGTCCAACCTTCTCAAGATAATCGTGATCCCATGGTGAAGAAGCTTGATAAGGGCGCAACCGTGACTTGCTACAAGTGTCATGGAGAAGGGCACAAGTTCTACAAATGCCCTCAATTTGATAAGAAGATGGACAAGGGCGCAAAGAAGAAATTGAAGCCCACCATCAAGAGCTCCCTCATCTACACCAAGCCCAACCGCAAGAACAAGACAAATAGCAACACCTACGTCATCAAGAAGAAGGCAAATGGAAAGGTGGTTGCTCACAAGGTTGGGAAGATGAAGGAAGAGTGGGGTAGGAACCAACCCATTTGGGTGCCCAAGGAAGTCATCACCAACATGAATGGGCCTCAAATGGTTTGGGTTCTGAAGGCCGCTTGAAGGCCATGAGAGCGGGGACTTAGGAGGCTTGGCATAATCAAGATGAGAAGATTCAAGCCTACAAGCCAAGCTTGCAAATTGGACATGTGTTGCCCAAGTTCCCCGGTTGAGGTAATGGAAATTAGTACCTATCTCTTGTATCATTGTAGCTCCATTGCCTTGTTTAGGTTGCATTTGTTGCAATATTTACATATGGTAGGTTGCTTATGTCATGTGCTAACCCATGAGCAATCTACATGGTTTGATTAGTGTGTAGGAAAGCTACACTTGTTCTTTCATGGTGCATGTTTTCATATATATCTTTTTGCATCATGAGCAAGCTATAGGGTTAGCTTCCCTTTTGTTTTCATAAACAATGTGCATACATTTGGTTGGTGATTCAAACACTAAATGCACACATTTAGGGGGAGCTCATCCTATGGTTTGGTTATGGGACTAACATTGTTTCAAGCTTATCTTATGTAGTCCCTTAGCGACGCGTTCCGTGCGGTGCTTCATTGGAAGAGAATGCTATTTCACTCTCAATGTGATCCAACATCTCTAAAAGAGTGAATATAGCAATATGAGCTTCATGCTATTGAGTCATGTCCTTGCGAGCTTATGTATATAAGTTGAAAGGCAATGTACACATACATTCCTAATTCTTGTGGTACCCCTAGTGTCTTTTATGGAAGCTTCTTTCAAGTGGGGTCACCTAGTGATATCATTTCCAAGTGGCTCATCTCAATGTGGTGCGAACAAGGTAGAGAGAATCATCCCCTGGAGGTATGCAATGATCAAAAGACTACAAGTGATATCTACAAGTGGTAATGTAACAAGAACCCATTTGTCTTATCTCTTGTCCTTTAAGCTACCTCTTTGCATCATATGCTCTAAGCTTCCGTGTTTTACAAGTTTGTAGTTGTGCACTTGCTTCTCACTACCCTTTTCTTGCAAGTGGTATTCTTTTTATGCACACACTTAGGGGGAGCTTAGTTTGTATAATGATAGTCTCATGATTTTGTGATCCACCTTAGTTATTCTCACATGTGGTATCTTCATTGATATCATACATATGGATCATGGTTCATGCGGATTTCTCCCTTACATTTAATATCTCTCCTTTGAGCTATGTTTGCTAGGTCTTGCTAGTTTCTTTGGATCCTTTGCTTTTGAAGGATCGGACGGCGACTAGAGAGGGGGGAGTGAATAGGAACCGGTAAAAATTCTTCTCAAAGAACCCGGCCTATGCCCTAGTCAAATCCCGGTCACACACAAGCGATGGATCGAATCACACACCAAGCGCCAAGACAACGAGGTTATGGATCAACCTCTAGTCTTAGGAATGATTCCTTGAAGCACACGCGGAAGCACTAGAAAGGGAGGGAGGAATCAAACCAAGAAGCAAAGCCGGCGGCCTGCGGCGGACCGTCCGGCCGGGGGGGGCGGACCGTCCGCGATGGCCGCGCGGACCGTCCGTAGGGTACCGCGGACTGTCCGTACCCTTGCCGCGGACCGTCCGCCCGAGCCGCGACCGTCCGTTAAAGCGAACGGAACCTCCGGAACCAACCCAAGAAAAACGGACGGTTCGCGAAGGCTAGGCGGACCGTCCGCGCGGGTCCGGACCGTCCACTACCGAAGCTCGGACCGTCCGCAAACCGGCCGCAACGAAAACCTAAAGCAAACCCGGATCAAAAAACGAAACGAAACAAGAACACGAAGAACGCCCGAATAACCGGAACGGCGCGGACCGTCCGCCCGGTCCTCGCGGACCGTCCGCGAGGTGCGGACAGAGCGAAAAACGCACGACCCCGAAGGTCAACTACCCCAAATCATCATCGGATTTCCCAAACGGTAGAAGCTATAGAGACAAGGGTTTGGGGACTTGAAAAGCATCACACAAGGATGCTATAGCCCAAAAATCTTGCCTCCTAACTCCCTAAATCACCGGGAATCGCGAATCCTTTGAGCACCACCAAAAGCTAGAGCTCCGACCGAAAATCCTTGAATCGAAGTGGTTTCCCGGCGTTTGAGGGCACAAGATCAATCACAAAGGTGCACAAGGCATCCATACATCTTTCCCTCAAAGAAATCCGGGGAGAAACCCACTCAAATCCGCAGAATCACGCCAAGAACAAAGGCATGAAAACAAGCACAAAAAGACCACGAAAAACACAACTCCGAATCTTCTAAACAAACCAGGAAAGATTCACAAGGTCTAGCATGCCGCCCTAGCATCCATCCCTCTCAACAAATCTCACATGAAGCTCTCATGCTAGCCTAGAGAAAATGGAGAAGAAAATAGCTACGAAAAAGAGAAATAGGAATAGGGAAATGAAACCCTAAGTCGCGGAGAGGGAGAGCCATCCACACACACTCATGGCTTATATATCGGGTCCCGCCGGAGTGGTAAATGTCTCGACTACCCCTAACTTAACTACTGGCGATACAACCCACGCTGGGGCATTTTGGTAATGTTTGTGGGTCTTGCCATCGGACGGCCACACCTTTGCCGCACCCCGCGTCCTCCCGACGCAAGCCATGCGATCCCACCGCGTGTCCTCCGCCTCGAAGCTTCCCGACACGCCCGGATCCCGTCTCCGTCGTGTTGGGCCCTCGGACTTGGTTTTGAGGCCCAAACCAAGAAACCGTCCTCCGATGGTTTTGTGGGCAAACCACCAAACCCCGCGTGCTCGGTCCGGCCTCCCGCCAAACTACTTGACTCGACCGCCACCGTGCACCGGCCCGATTGTCCATGACTTCGTCTTGCTTGTATCGCCACCATGTGGCCCGCACCTAGTCCCGCCATCCACCGGGTCCCTTGAACCGAGCCTACTTGTCTCTCCATCTCTCGGAGGCCCCTCATGGCTGAAGACCTTTCGCGCCCGTTCTTCACCTGCAACAACACGAACTAGGCCGCGGCCTACACCGCGCACTAAGCCAAGAGTCGGTCCAACACCCGTTGTCAATCACTCATCACCGAGGAGCGGTCATCCACCGACCACCGGGACGCTCCCGGTCCTCAATCTCCCCCTTGATGAGTGCATTGACAACACACAACGCGAAATGAAATTCGAGAGAAAGGAAGAAAAGGAAGAAGAAAGAAAAACAAAGAAGCTCAACTCATGACCAAAACCAAAGAAAGGCAAAGAAAGGTCACAAGCCAAGCAAAGCACAAACTCCACACCGAAATCGGCAAGAAAGCTCCCCCGAACAAATGCAAGCTCCCCCCGAACATGTGGATGCAAACTTCCAAGTTTTAGCTCACCTCTTCGAATTTGCATTAAGCTCACCTCTTCTCCCCCTTGTTGACAATGTATGAATCAAGGTGAAAATGCGGGAATGTAAAACAAAGCATATAAACATCTACATGAGCTTCTCAAATAGGCCAAATCTAGTGTCAAAGGCCGAAATGAGAAAAAAATCACACATATGAATCATAGCATAGTCAAAGCATTGCCACAAGTAATATATGAAAATACAAGCATGTGACAAAGCAAAATTTTCAGATTTAAGTAGTTTTCCAAAAGAAGGCTCGCTTCACATGTAAAAGCCTATCCATGTCACACTCGAGCCACAAACGTGCATACCACTCGAGAGATCATACAAGGATATCAAATTCTCGGCAAAAGATCATGGCAAACACCCATAGAGCAAAGCATGTCATGTCAAAGCTCATGAGCCATGTGTCCACTTCGGGGAGACTTCTCCACTGGTGAACATCATGCAACATGTTTTGCACCCATATGAGAAAGATAAGTCATTTTAAGCATAGACATGATGGATGGAGCATATTTCAAGCATACACACTTCTTTTCAAGATTAATTCATTTCATGGTACATGAAGTGCCTTTGCGGCAAAAAGAAGCTTATGCTCCTCCATGAATGCAACATAGGGTAAACATTCACAATGATATCGGCCTTTGGCCCAAATGCAAGCAAAAGACATCCAAGCACAATCTAAGCATGAAAAGCACATTTAGACCAAATTGTGATATGGATGCACTACTACACATGAGTGGAGCACATTTCACCAAAAATTAGTCAAGATTAGCATTTATTTCAAAAAGGGCTATCTCACCACACATATATCTCAAATATTCCAAGAGCATAGCCTCACATCACCATTTCTCCACACATATGACCAATATCTCACAAATAGCCAAAGAGACTCAAATAAGGCATATGAAAGAAGCTCATCATCCTAAAATGCAATATTATACAAATGCAACATGATATATAACAAGATGGCTATCCTACCATGGTTTGTACATCAAGCAAAACATGTATATACATCAAAGGAAAACATGGTATGATACATATGGTACAAGAAAATCCCCCAAGAATCAACTAGAAAGGGCAACAAACCCCAAGTTCCCCCCGCAAGCGCACAAATTTAGCTTGGTCGAGAGGCTTTGTAAAGATGTCGGCTAGCTGATCTTGGGTAGGGACATGACTCAACACAATGGTTCCTTTTTCCACATTGTCCCTCAAGAAATGATACCTCACTTCTATGTGTTTGGTTCGGAGTGAAGCACGGGGTTTTTGGCTACGGCGATGGCACTGGTGCTATCACAAAGAAGTGGGATCCGGGTGCACTCCTCACCAAAGTCTCTCAAAATGTATGAAATCCACAACAGTACTCGGGAACAACAACTCGCGGCTACAACATACTCCGCCTCGGTGGTAGACCGAGCTACACTAGAGCGCTTGCGGGAAGACCATGAAACCAACGAAAACCCAAGAAACCGGCAAGTACCGAAGTAGATTTCGTCTCGACTCGACAACCAAAGCAAAATCCGCATCGGAAAAACCATGAAGAGAAAGAGTCGAGGAGGACGAATACCAAAGGCCAAGACCGGGGGCGGATCGTAGGTACCTGAAAATCCTCTTGACGGACTGTCGATGTGATGTCCTCGGCGAAGCCTGAAAACGAGCGCAAAGACACACACTGAACTGTATGTCTGGCCTCGTCGCTGTCAGGTAGAGGAGGGAGCCGATCATGCTCCGTACTCCCGCTGGTCCACTGGTTCTCCGTCCTCGTCCGCATCCAAAGTGGCCGTACTCCCCATGGGAGTCGACATCGGCTTCACATCTTGCATCTGGAACTTCCTCGCATGTCTTTCGTGTACTTGGTCCGGTGAACGAATGTTCCATCCTTCACTTGCTTGATCCCGCAGCCCCGAGAAAGTACCGCAACTCGCCCATCATGCTCATCTCGAACTCCCCGCTCATCTCATCCGCAAACTTGGCAACAAGGTTATGTGACGAGCCACCAAAGACAATATCATCGACGTATATCCGCACAATCAACAAGTCATTTCCATGCTTGAGGAGAAACAAGGTCCTATCCACGGTACCCATCACAAACCCTCTCGCTCAACGAGAAAACCTCTCAATATCCCATACGAAGCACGGGGCGCCCGTTTCAACCCATACGAGCCCTTTACAACCCGTACACCCCGTGTGGGTACAACTCACTCTCGAACCCCGGTGGTCGCTTCACATACACCTCCTCCTCTATGACCCCATTCGAAAAGCACTCTTCACGTCCATCCGAAACAACTTGAACCCTTTAGCCACGGCAAAGGCTAGAAGGATCCGAATTGCCTCAAGACGGGCCACGGGAGCAAAGGTCTCCTCATAGTCGATCCCCTCCTTCGACTAAACCCCCGAGCAACAAGTCCGGACTTGTTCCTCACAACCATCCCATTCTCACCCTCTTTGTTCTTCCAAACCCACTTGGTTCCTATAGGATGGCAATTTGGAGGTGGTTCAACTAACTCCCACACCGGTTCCTCTCAAAGTTTTCCAACTCCTCATGCATAGAATTGACCCGGTTTGCATCGGATAAAGCGTGTCTAATGTCCTTAGGCTCAAAGGTGGCAACAAATGCGGCATGAGCGAAATGAGAGGAATTTCGGACCTTGACCGTGTGGTACGTTCGTCGATGTCCCCAATGATCTTCGACGGGGGATGCACTTCTTGAATCCGCCGGGGAGCCTCACGCCTCGAGACTACCTCCCCCTCAACTTCGCCTTCTCTCGCCTATTCCTCTTGTCGCACCGTCGTTGTCCATGAAGTAGACGGTCCACGCTCCGTAGTGGTCGTAGGGGAAGTAGTGGGTACACACTCGGATTCGGGCGCATGATTCTCCCCATCATCATCTCCGGCTTCATCCTTCTCTTCTTCAAAGAGGTCCTCGGCCATCTCCTCATCGACTGCACATTCAAAGCCAAGAAAGGTACATGGCATTGTCTCGTCGAAGGTTACCTCGCAAGTCTCCATGATTTTGTTAGTGTCAAGGTTAAGCACCCTATAGGCTCTAGAATGGTTAGCATATCCAAAGAAAATACCATCACTAGATCTAGCCTCAAACCGTCGAGTTTTCCCTTCTTAAGAATGAAGCACTTGCAGCCAAAGACTCGGAAATAACTCACCTTGGGTGCCCGACCATGCATCGGCTCATAACGAGTCTTCTTCTTGAAAGTTCACAATAAAATCCCGTTGGAGACATGACAAGCCGTATTGACCGCCTCAGCCCAATACCTCCTAGGAGTCTTGTGCTCATCGAGCATCGTCCTAGCCATCTCACAAAGAGTCCGATTTTTCCTTTCCACAACTCCATTTTGAGGGGGCACAAAAGGGGTCGAATACTAATGTTCAAGACCTAGATCACGACAAAAAGCATCAAAATGAGAGTTCTTGAACTCTGAGCCATTATCACTGCGGATAGCTCGAATAGCATTCCCATGCCTCTCATTTTTCAACCTCACGATCAGATCTCGAACAAAACCAAATGTCTCACTCTTGTCCTCGAAGAAAAACACCCGGGGCATAGCGAGAGTAATCGTCCACCACAACAAGGACATACCACTTCCCACCCACCGAGCGAACTCGAGCTGGCCCAACAAGGTCCATGTGCAATAGCTTTGTCGGACGCTCGGTCATGACATCGGACAGGGGTGGATGGGGAGTGGCTACCATCTTGCCATGCCTACAAGGAGCACAAACCAAATCCTTCTCAAGCTTCAACCTCGGCAATCCTCGGACAAGGTCAAGACCACTCAAGCGGGAAACCAAATCAAACATCAAGTGTCCCAACCACCTATGCCATTTCCACAAATCGGAAAAGGGACCGGCCATCAAACAAACGAGCGAGACCCAAAGAACGAGAGAAATCGCCCCGAAAATCGACCCTCGGGGATGATCATACGACAAGATCACCTCGAGAATCCAAAGCAAACGAGACTCGCCAGACTTGAAACGCACCTCAAAACCCTCATCAAGCAAATGAGAAACCGAAAGCAAATTGAAACCCAAAGACTTCACAAGAGCAACTCTCTTCAACGTTAACTTGTCACTCACATGCACAACACCCTCAGACATCACCCTTCCCCGTCCTTTGTCCCCAAATGTGATGTACATCTTTTCCTTCACCGGGGTCGGTGGAGAACCACTTCTTATCTCCGGTCATGTGTCGAGAACATCCGGAGTCGATCAACCAAATGTTCTCCAAGCCTCATTCCCGTAGTCGAAACAAGAACGAGAATGAGCTAGCGACTCGACAACCGGGGTTAGCACAAAGAAAGTTAAACCAGGTGTCGAGCCATCTTCTTAAATGAGGAGTTAGTAAACATCATTCTCGTTGCCACCAAACTTCCCATGTCCCATGGAAGGAGTACGAGCACCACGAGGGGGAAAACGTGGTCCGTAGTTCCTCTTTAACCCAAAGCTGCGATCATCTCCCCTAGACCCGTATTGAGGATGAGTAGGGGGACGTCCAAAGCAAAACCACCACGAGCCCGACCAAACCTCTCACCAAGCACGCACACCATCATCTCTCCTATTAAACCTCTCACCACCACCTCTCTTTGGGAATCTACCACCCCGAGCTCCAACTCTACCAACACTCCTCACACTTCCCACACCTCGTGGAAGTGGCACTCTAGGCTCGGGAATACCCGAGACTAGCGATACTG
Source organism: Cenchrus americanus (assembly GCA_947561735.1). Lineage (NCBI taxonomy): Eukaryota > Viridiplantae > Streptophyta > Magnoliopsida > Poales > Poaceae > Cenchrus > Cenchrus americanus. Next base: position 145,501,002 of record OX387240.1, read on the forward strand.
TCCCGGTTTGCTTGCTCCCTAGCAAGCCTCTCATCCCTCTTCCTCTTGTAGAAAAACTCGCTAGATGCCTCTCCTTGTCACAATACTCACACCGAAGGGGATGGGTTTTGGCTCGGCTCGGCTTCTCTCTAGGCTTCTCACCCTTCTCACTCACAAACTTCTTCGGTTTCGGAAGTCATTTGTCTTAGGTGGGAATTTGGGTGGATCTTGGGTTGTGTCAAGCTTGTTGCAAAGGTTGTTGGGCTTTGGTGTGAAAGAGTTCTTGGGTGCTTTTGGAAGTGGGACTTGGATGTCTCCGATCACCTCAAACTCGGGGTTAGACTCAACACACTTCTCATACACACTCTCCCCACTTGTTCTCTCCCACTTTCTCACCCAACTTCTCAAAACCCAAGCCACGACCATCAACTCTCTTGAACTCCTCAATCATGATTTTCAATTGAGGTTCCCGCCGTACAACCAACCCAACACCTTCCTCAAATAATCATTCTCCTCATAGATGACATCCAAACGGGAAGTAAGTTCAAGATTGCGCAACATGATTTACAAGCACCAAGCAAAGTGGGTCTAGCCTTAAGCTCGTCATACTCAGTCCTAAGAGCATCTAGTTTAGCCAAGGTGGAAGCATTCTTCTCATTAAGCAACTTGATCTCATTCAACCAAGCATCACACTCAAGACACTCAACATCATCAGGAGTAGTAGGAGCAAGTTTCAAAAAGTCATTCTCAAGTTTCAATTCAAGCAATTTGGACTCTAACTCTCCTACTTTCTCACTAGCATTCTCAAGTTGAGCCCTAAGATCTTTCCTCATCTTCTTAGCATCTCTCAACACACTATCACGGTTGTCAATCAAGCCATTCAACCTAGTGATCTCGGCAAGCAAAGAGTCGGGGTCACGATTTACCTCATCCTCCAATTCGGAGTCGCTGTCTTCCTTCTCGCTCTTCTTGCTTGCTCGAGCTATGGGTCATCCCACAAAAGCCTTCAAGCGCCACACGGCTCAACCCACTGAGGTTCCGGCTTGCACTCTTCTTGCCCTTGCGCCTCCCGGCGTCTTCATCTTCACTGCTTGAGCTTGACTGTGCGTCGCTTGAGCTTGAGTCGACGTCGCTTGCACCGGCCACCATGGCTCTTGCCTTGTCCTTCTTGTAACCACCCTTGCTTGGTCGTCGCTTGTCCTTGTCCTTGCTCTTGGACTTGCTGAAGTGCTTGCCCTTGGAGGAGTACTTGTCTTCACGCCTCGGGTGCGCCTTGTACTCGCTCATCTTGTACTTGTTCTCCTCCGCTTCGGGCACTCGGCGAAGAAATGGCCATGCTTGCCACACTTGTAGCATGTCCCCGAGCTCCGCCTTGCATTCCTCCGACTCTCGTGTAGTCGATCAAACCTTCTTGAGAGCAAGGCCAGCTCATCCTCGCCACAGCACATCAAACTCCTCATCCGGAATAGACATAAGAGTAAGACAAGGAAAACTATCGACGGGAAGGGTTAGCTTTGCCCTTTGATCCGCCCATGAGCAAGACTATGATCGGTCGAGCCCTAATGCTTGGATTGCAACTTCCGTCAACCTCGGACCGACTTGAGCTTAGAAAAGAGGTCATCCAACTCAATAGTCAAATACGCCGGACTCCTTGATGGCCTCAACCTTAGAACCCCAAACATTTGGGTCCAAGATATGCAAGAGCTTCGGAGCTTGATCATGCTCGGTGTAGGGAAAATCCTCAACATTAGCCTTCATGTTGTTCATGATGGCGGTGAACCTCGAAACATCGCATCAATGTCCTCACCGGGGAAGTTGAGTAAAGTTCTCATATTGCATCCGGTAAGAGACAAAGAGGCGAGCCTTCACATGGTTATCACCACCATGAGCAACTAACAACTTCTCCCAAATTTGCCAAGCAAGATTCAAATGGCGAACACACTCAAACTTAGGATCACACAAGCTCGGACCAAGTGATCAACGACTTCGCATTAGCCTCATACTTGGCCTTAAAACCGGCATCGGTCACCATAAGAGTATGGATGTTGGCCGGAATAGCATAGGTCTTGTCAAGCACAATGAAATCCAACAATTTGCCACGAAGAAAGATCATCATACGAGCCGCCCACTTGTGGTAACCCTTCCCATCGAAGTGCGGCGGACCGCCCCGCTCAACGTACGCCATCTTAGGATTCAAGACTTGTCAAAGTCGCAAAGAATCCGACCAAGCTCTGATACCAATTGAAGGATCAGATGGCGACTAGAGAGGGGGCAGGGGAGTGAATAGGAGCCGGTAAAAATTCTTCTCAAAGAACCCGGCCTATGCCCTAGTCAAATCCTGGTCACACACAAGCGATGGATCGAATCACACACCAATTGCCAAGACAACGAGGTTATGGATCAACCTCTAGTCTTAGGAACGATTCCTTGAAGCACAAGCGGAAGCACTAGAAAGGGAGGAAGGAATCGAACCAAGAAGCAAAGCTGGCAGCCTCTGGCGGACCGTCCAGCCAGGCAGGGCGGACTGTCGCGATGGCCGCGCGGACCGTCCGGCAGGTACCGCGGACCGTCCGCACCCATGTCGCGGACTATCCGCCCGAGCCGCGGACCGTCCGTTAAAGCGAACATAACCTCCAGAACCAACCCAAGAAAAACGGACCATCCGCGAAGGCCAGGCGGACCGTCCGCGCGGGTCCCGGCCGTCCGCTACCGAAGCTCGAACCGTCCGCAAACCGGCCGCAACGAAAACCTAAAGCAAACCCGGATAAAAACGAAACGAAACAAGAACATGAAGAACGCCCGACGAACCGGGACGGCGCGGCATCGTCCGCCCGGGTCCTCGCGGACCGTCCGCGAGGTGCAGACAGAGCAGAAAACGCACGAGCCCGAAGGTCAACTCCCCCAAATCATCATCGGAATTCCCAAACGATAGAAGCTGTAGATACAAGGGTTTGGGGACTTGAAAAGTGTCACACAAGGATGCTATAGCCCAAAAATCTTGCCTCCTAACTCCCTAAATCACCGGGAATCGCGAATCCTTTGAGCACCACCGAAAGCTAGAGCTTCGACCGAAAATCCTTGAATCGAAGTGGTTTCCCGGCGTTTGAGGGCACAAGATCAATCACAAAGGTGCACAAGGCATCCATACATCTTTCCCTCAAAGAAATCTAGGGAGAAACCCACTCAAATCCGCGAGAATCACGCCAAGAACAAAGGCCCGAAAACAAGCACAAAAAGACCACGAAAAACACAACTCCGAATCTTCTATACAAACCAGGAAAGATTCACAAGGTCTAGCATGTCGCCCTAGCATCCATCCCTCTCAACAAATCTCTCATGAAGCTCTCATGCTAGCCTAGAGAAAATGGAGGAAAATAGCTATGAAAAAGAGAAATGGGAAGGGGGAAATGAAACCCTAAGTCGCGGAGAGAGAGAGCCATCCACACACACTCATGGCTTATATATCAGGTCCCGCCGGAGTGGTAAATGACTCGACTACCCCTAACATAACTATCGGCGATACAACCCACGCAGGGGAATTTAGGTAATGTTTGTGGGTCTTGCCATCGGACGACCACGCCTTTGCCGCACCCGCGTCCTCCCGACGCAAGCCATGCGATCCCGCCGCGTATCCTCCGCCTCGAAGCTTCCCGACACGCCCGGATCCCGTCTCCGTCGTGTTGGGCCCTCGGACTTGGTTTTGAGGCCCAAACCAAGAAACCGTCCTCCGATGGTTTTGTGGGAAAACCACAAAACCCCGCGTGCTCGTTCCGGCCTCCCGCCAAACCACTTGACTCGACCGCCACCGTGCACCGGCTCGATTGTCCATGACTTCGTCTTGCTTGTATCGCCACCATGTGGCCCGCACCTAGTCCCGCCGTCCACCGGGTCCCTCGAACCGAGCCTACTTGTCTCTCCATCTCCCGAGGCCCCTCAAGGCTGAAGACCTTTCGCACCCGTTCTTCACCTGCAACAACACGAACTAGGCCGCAGCCTACACCTGCGCACTAAGCCAAGAGTTAGTCCAACACCCGTTGTCAATCACTCATCACCGAGGAGCGATCATCCACCGACCACCGAACGCTCCCTGGTCCTCGGCTTTGGGACTTTTTGGAGATTTTATTCCAAAGGGGGAGAATGTGGGACCAAAGCAAGCTTGTGGCTTAAGCTTACAAGTGGTTTCAAGGATGCTTACAAGTGGTTTCAAAGATATGAGACCAAAGGGGAGAATGTGAACATGAAGATCAAAAAGGGGGAAGTTTGATCTAGGGGGAGTTTCGATGATGGTAAGCATCCAAGCAAGAGTAAGTGGTTCTAATTTTGTCAATTCTTGCAAATTTATGCTTGCTTTGGTTATGTTGTCATAAATCACCAAAAAGGGGGAGATTGTAGCGAACATGGCCTCATATGCCATTAGTTCGAGTTTGATTTTGGTGATTCATGACAACATGATCATTGGGACTAACCTTATTGTTTTAGCATGTCTTTGTAGACATTTCTAGGTCCCAAGGATGCAAGAAAACTACATGCAAAAATGAGGAAAACAAGGGTCAAAACCGAGCAAGAAAAGGAAAAGAATAGACACCGTCAGATGAACCGACGGTCCCTCAAATACAAGCGTCGGTGCAATCATCGGACGAGTTGGTGCACAGGGTCAAACCCTAGGTAGCGTCGGATGAACCGATGGTCCATTATTTAGTAGCGTCGGATGAGTTGCAGAGGAAGAGCAAGGAAGACGGTAGCACGGATGATCCGACGGTCCGAGTGGGGACCCCGTCGGTCTATCCGATGCTCGGTTTGAATTCATACGAAACGCGCCAAGACAAAGCCTTCGGCACCGGATGATCCGACGCCTTGGTCGGGGGTTAGCGTCGGTCTATCCGACGGTCGGTTGGAAGCTAACAAAGGCGACTTGGACGCGAGGCCCTCGGCACCGGATGATCCGGCGTAGCGTCCGAGCATAACGTCGAAGGAGTTGTGTCGGAGAACCTCAACGGCTACGTGACGTGGGAGGGCACCGGATGAACCGACGCCCGGAAAAGCATAGCATCGGATCATCCGACGGTACCTTTTCCGGCAGCTTTTAGCCAATGGCTAGTTTGATGCCTTGGGCTACCTCCACTCACCCATTTGAGGTTGCCGGATTGTGTGGAAGTGCGAGAGGAGTTCAAGAGACATTGAAGATCATATCCAATCCATCCAAGTGCTTAATTGCTCATCCTTAGACTAGTACATGCTTTGTGTATGTGCTTAGTGCTAGGCTAAGATTAGAGCTGATTGAGTGCAAGGTTGTGCCAACCTTGTGAGGTGATTCTTGAGTGAATCCGGTTGTACAAGGTTCACGGAAGCCTTGGGGCCTAAGTGGCTCACCGGCAATCGTCATCGACCCTCCGCTTGCTTCGTGGAGCGGCGAGAAAACTTTGTGCGGGGGATGTGGAGACCCCCTTCCTTGGTGGAGAAGCTCCTTAGTGGAGGCGGCATCAAGGTGACTAAGGGAGAGACTTGGTGACCCGGAAGCAATACTCTTGTGTGAGTGCTTCAACAACGTGGACTAGGGGTGGCTTAGTGCCTACCTATACCACGAGACAAATCGCTTGTCGAGAGTTTGCTTCCTCTCATCCCCTTTACGTTTCCGCATTTACTCTATTGCAATCTTTGTTTGCCTCTACTTTCCTAGAGTAGTATCATGCTAGGATTGACTATAGGTTGCAAACCTTCTTTCGGGATGGGAGTTTCACACTAGAACAACCTAGTTGCACATATAGATAGTATGTTCTAGTTTACCTTTAAGTTGCCTAATTCAGCCCCTCCCCCTCTTAGGCTAGCGGGCATCTGATTCCTTACAATATTGTCATGAATCACCAAAATCAAACTCGAACTAATGGCATATGAGGCCATGTTCGCTAAAAGGTCGTCTATAGGTCGCTGGCGACATTGAATTCGAAGTTGGATTTTTTATATTGGGGGCTTAGAGTAGGGCATAGCGAGTCCACGTCAGCCGAAACATCGCATGAAGGCCGGCGAATGCAGATTCCCGCACGGAACTAGCCGTTACTGCCAAGTAGCTATTAGGCCGGAGAGAGTCGTTGAGCAATAGATCTGTTGTGGGCGCCAGACTGTTGGGTCGTCGTAAACCGCACCGGGTAGACCTCGAGGCTCGGTGCAGCGCTGGGTCCCGATTATATAAGGTCGACTCGCGGCCCAGGTGCCTCCACTTGCTTCCATTTCCACTCAGAGCTAGGGTTTCCGCCACTGCATCGTGGACTGAAAAGCGAGAGCACCGCCGAGCTTAGGTCCGCCGCCGCCGCGCCCGCGCATGCGAACCAAGTCGTAGGTAACCTTCAGATCCAAGTGCGTCTGTTTTGAGGAGGGAAAGATGGAGAAGGCGGCGATCCCGGATCCAAGCATTGTCTGGGAGACGTCCACGGTGACTGAGGGGCAGATTCAGCTGCTGGTGGACCGCGAGCTGCTGAGGCCCAAGGCGCAGGTCGATTGGAGGCTGGCGGCGGGAGAGGCGTTCCCGACGGAGGGGACCGGCGAGAACATCGTCTTCCTCGCGCACATCAAGCGCGGATTCGGCGTCCCAGCATGCGACTTCCTGCGTGGGCTTCTCCACTTCTACCGCATCGAGTTGGTGCACTTGGCGCCCAACTCGATCACGATCGTCTCCACCTTCGTCCACCTCTGCGAGGCCTACCTCGGCATCGAACCTCATTTCCACCTCTGGTTCCACTTCTTCGAGTTGAAGAAGATGGGCAAGGGTGTGGTTGTCGGCAGCGTCAGCTTCATGTTATGTCGGAACATGAAGTCGGAGTACATCGACCTGGCGCTCCCCGACAACACCACCGGCTGGAAGCAGGGGTGGTTCTACCTCGACAACTCCGCACCGTCATTGAGGGAGAGGACGGGGCGAACTCCAGTCCCAGGCCCGGAATGGACCAATCAGCTGGCGACGCGGGACACCGAAGAGCTCAAGCCCTTGCTGGACGACCTGGAGCAGCTCAAGGCGGAGGGGCTGACCGCCGCCACAGTAGCCATCAGCTTCTGCCGCCGCCTCATCCAACCTATCCAGGACCAGGCTCATCTGGCCTTTGAATACTATTGACAATCCGACCCAACCCGGGTTGCGCAACGCAAGGTCTCCAAGGCAGAGATGATGGCTCGCGCGAAGAACATCTTCGCGGGTGGATCCGCAACAAGGAGTGCCCCAAGGCACTGTGGGTGTACAGCCCCTCCGACCCGGTGAGATTTCGACCTTGGCATTTCTGCAATCTGGGTCTCTATGAGTACACGTCTTGGTTCTGATGAAATATTTAGGTCTTGTTTTGCAGCACGGTGAGGGGATCTACTAGTGCCCGGCACCGCTGCGCGACGAGGACCAGCACAACTACAAGGTCCGCGGCGTGGCAGACATGCAGGCGGCACCGGCTCCCCCCATCGACAAGTACATCTCTTACTCGACGGTGGGGAGTGACAACGAGGCTCTTGTCGCGTTGCATAGGGCGCATCCAAGGTCGTCGCGCCATGAAGCACGCGGCAGACTGCGGGGAAGATAGCCGCCTCTCAGGCCGCGACCCATGTCCGCGGTGTCTACGGACACCACCACGATCAATTCTGATGTCGAGACCATTGACATTGAAGATGACCTGTCGGGGACATCCCTAGGGGTCCCCTTAAACCATGGGGAAATCCTCACTTAAAACCCGCAACGAAACCAAAACACGTTAAGTCTAACCATGCGAGGTGCCTAACCATGCGGGACACGGCCCACGCCGCAGGGACTCTGACGGCCCATCGGGACAGCCCACTTAGAGATCCCCTCGAACAGGCTCCGCCTCGTTCGAGGATGCGTGCTCCCCTCGGGCGGGCTCGCCCCGATTCGAGGGGCAACACTTCCCTCGAGCAGGCTCCGCCTCGCTCGAGGGTACGCCCCGCCCTCGGCCGGGGTCCGCCACGCTCGAGGGCACCCCTCACGCGTGCGCTGGCTCCCGTACACGGGCATTTAACGCCCTGACACAAGGGGGCGGCGCCATCATGCGCCCGGTGCTCGCACCCCGGTGCCGCCGCACCAACTCCCCGGGGAGGAGCCCATCCCCGCCACCGTGGGAAGGGACCGTGCGCAAGGCGGCCGGTGTCGGTCCCGTGACACCGTGCGCACGTTCCAAGACGGCTAACGCGCCGAGCCCTCGAAAAGGGGCCGGCGCACCCTCGATTCACTTTCTTGTGACCCTACGAGATTAGGTGGAGGCGCTAGGCCGGTGGACCGCCATCCCTGTCGCTGTAACGGCGTGGCCGCCGTACCCGCGCGTGCAGGAGCATGCCTGGCGCTGTAGCAACGACTCCAGCCCTGTGAGGCGCATCGGGAAGGAACGCCGTTCTGCCTACTCCTGTACTCCGTACAGGCCTGCGTTAGCACCTCCCTCGAGCCTATCAGAAGACTTCACCACCATCCGCTGCTCTACTACCCTCGAACCGCCACTGTTCGGGTACAAGTCAGGCCATGATGACCAGATCGCTCGCGAGGATCGCCGGACGGCCGCCCATTCTACAGCGTAGCACGTCGCACTCCCCCCACGTAGCTAGATAGCGCGGCGTGCATGTATTCGCCTCCCCCTTGAGCTATAAAAGGGGAGCGAACCCCCGGCCCGCAGGGGACAAAAGCAGACGAAAACGGAAAGACAAAGTTCACTCAAACCCGAACTCACAACGCACCACATACTCACTCACCCATCCTCCCACAATATCTTCAGCCAGGGACTTGGAAGCCTCTCTTCCTCTCCCGCCTTGCTTGTAGCCGCCCCACTACAGGCACCCCCGGTGCTGAGCAATATAGTGCCGAGAGCACACCCCTGCTGGACGTACGGCCCCCTCGGCCGGAACCAGGATAAAAACCTTGTGTCACTTGTTGCTTAGCATCGACCATTGAGGGATAGACCTCGGCGCTATCTACTGGTTAGTGTCGGGACCATATTCCGCACCGACAGTTGGCGCCCACCGTGGGGCAAGCGAGCGCCTAAGGTCATTTCGCCAACTCCCTCCATGGTGATCCGCACTGAGTACCGTGCTACACGCTACCGCATGGGCAGCTCGGACCCCCTCCCGCCGGGTTCGAAATCCGCTTCGGGGACCCGAATTTCCGGGCCACGGGGAACGACTATCTCATGCGCCTCACTAACCGTGAGGAACTCCGCGCGCGGCGCCGGAGCCGGGGTCCGCCTGCACCCCCCGCCGCACGCACGACTCCGGCGCGGCGCCCGCAGCACGGATGCCGCAGTCCATCGACGCCACGACGCCGTCGTCGCTCGGGACGGCGCTCGCGCCGGGCGCGGTCCGAGCGGCGGCGGGCCGAGCGCGCCGCCACCCGGCCGCGGTGCGCCCACCGTCACGACGGCCGCCACCGCCCGGCGGGACCGCGCGCGGTCTCGGGACCGCGCATCCCCATCGGGCTGCGTGGTGCTACGACGGCCTACAACGCCAACGTCAACACGACGATGCGCGAGGTTCCACCCGGCCGCCACGTCTTCGTCGCCGGGGGTCCCGCGCCTCGGCCAGGAGACGAATCGTCCCCCGGGCTCCGTCGACACGCTACCACCCGCCAACCGCCACGGGTACGCGGAGTGGGATTTCTCCGGCGTGCCGGACCCGGTTGTGTTCGGCGTTTCCTAGACGCCGCGGACCACCGGTTCGGCCGCTCCGACGACTCCAAAGACACGGGAGTTACGATCCCGCGCGGGAGTGCCGCGCTCGTCATCACCAACGACCCGACCAATGCCGCCGGTGCGGCGGTGCGCCGGAGACGGGGAAGTCACGCCCGCCCCGAGGGGATCGCCACGCGCCCGGCCGCGGGGCCAAGCGCTCCCCGCCGGGGCCGACGTCGACGCACAGCTGGCCCAAGCCCGCGAGCTCGAGGCCAAGCTGGCGGAAGAGTACCGAACGACGCGGTTGCTCCGCGCCTCAATGGCGGGGGGAGGCCTCCGCGCGTGGCGAACGCGCACGGGAGCCGGGCCGACGAGTCCGCGACCGCATCAACACCGTCCCCAACGTGGACAACGCGGACGCTCCGCCGCGAGCAAGCCAAAAGCTCATCGCCGCCGCGACGCCGCTACGAGCCATGCCGGCGCCCTCGACCCCCGAGGCCCGAGACATGCACCGCGAGGTGCGTACTCTCATCGAGCAAGCGGCCGTCCCGGCGGCCGAGAGCTCGGCTTCACGCACCCGCCAACGGGGGGATGCGCGGGGCGATGAAGCCGCACCGGGAGGCGAACCCCTCGGTGCACGCAGGGCGACCCACCGAGCAAGGGCGCACGCCGCCAAGGAGCGACTCCTTGACACGCGCAGGCGCCGGATGGTGACGCCCGCAACGTCATCAACGCCGGGCGCACCGGCAAGGCGGACGCCCGAGCAAAGCAAGGGGTTACCACCCTCGACGGGGTGGACGCTACGACGGCCGGCGAGGATCGCTCCCCGACGCCGGAGCCCCCGGCACCCGTGTGTTCGGCCGAGAGATCCGAGCGGCGCCGTTCCCCCAACGCTTCCGCCAACCCTCGACGATCGTCAAGTACAACGGGGAGACGGACCCCCGCGTGTGGCTCAATGACTACCGCTTGGCTTGCCACCGGGCGGGGCCACTAGCGATGAGGTCATCATCCGCAACTTGCCCGTGCACCTTGGCGACGCGGCCGGACATGGCTCGAGCACTTGCCCGCCACCGCATCCATAACTCGGGACGATCTAGTCCACACGTTCGTGGGCAACTTCCAGGGCACATACGTGCGCCCTGGAAACTCATGGGACCCGCGCTCCGCACGCGAAGCCCGGCGAGTCGTTGCGGGACTTCATATGACGCTTCTCCAAGCGCTGCACGGAGCTCCCCAGCGTGGCACAGTCCGAGATCGTGCACGCCTTCCTCGAGGGCACCACGTGCGGGACCTCGTGCGGGAGCTGGGACGCAGCCCGCCCGCGGACTCCAACGAGTTGTTCGACATCGCCACCCCGCTCCGCCTCCGGGGAAGAGGCCGTGGGGGCGATCTTCGACGCAAGAAGGGCAAGCGCTCCGAGGACGCGCCCGCGGAGGGCAGCAAGTCCAAGGAGCCCCACCGCAACGACAAGCGGGGCAAGAAGGGGAAAAAGCGCGCGCCGCGAGGCGCGCGAGCGAGGGGCGTGACGGCGGCAACGCCGAGGCCCTCGCCGTCGACCCGGCTCGACGGGGCCCTCGACCGGCCCCTCGAGGCCGGGGGTGTTCGACGACATGCCGAAAAAGCCATGTCCCTACCACAAGACTCCCGTGAACCACACTCTTGAGCAAGTGCGATATGCTCAAGAAGTTCTATGGCCGTGCCGCCGCGAAGGAGGCGAGAGGCCAAGAAAGACGGAGGCGATGGTGACGCCGGCGGCTTCCCCGCCGTCGAAAATGTGTTCCTCATCTTTGGGGGGCCAACTGTCGACATGTCGACACGCCAGCGCAAGAAGGAGCGGCACGAATTCCTCGCCGCGGAGAGGGCGCCTCCGGCCTTTCTCAACTGGTCGGAGGACGTCATCACCTTTAGCCGGGAGGACCACCCAAACCGCATCCCCAACCCGGGCCAGTACCCGCTGGTGGTCGATCCCATCATTGGGAACGCCCAGTTTTCGAAGGTCCTCATGGACGGAGGCAGCAGCCTCAACATCCTCTTCGCGCATACATTGCGCCTGATGGGGATCGGGTTGGATCGAGCCGCGGCCCCGGAAGACGAAGCCGTTCCACGGCATCGCGCCCGACAAGGAGTTCAACCCCTCGGGCATCGACCCGGCGGTCTGGTTTGGCACCCCTAAGAACTTCCGCAAGGAGACCCTCACCTTCGAGGTGGTGGGGTTCAAAGGGGCCTACCATGCTATACTTGGGCGACCCTGTTACGCCAAATTCATGGCGGTCCCCAACTATACCTACCTGAAGATGAAGATGCCCGGGCCAAATGGCATCATCACCGTCGGGTCGTCCATCGAACACGCATTCGGGGATCATCGATGGCCCCCCGCACCGGGCGGGGGCGGCCGCGTGGGAGGACGAGGCCTCGGCGCCGTGTCCTCGACCCCCCACCACCGGTGACCCTCACGCCGCCTCACGAGGGCCCCCCTCCCGGGGCTCGGGGAATTCGTGGGCCGGCCGGCCCACCGATTCCACCCGGGGAGGCGGGGAGTCGTCCGAGACCTCCACCACCTCCGCTCGCGGACCGCCGGCGGGCGCCGCCGCTTGGGCCGCCTCCACCGGCGCCCCCACTTGCGCCCCGCGCCGCGGGCGCCGGCACGGCGCCGCGGCCGCCAACTCTGCGCGTGCCGCAAGCATCCACGGCGCCGCCGCGGGTTGCGCCCGCTCCGCCTCCTCTCCGGCCGGCACCACGGGCCGTGCCTCCGCAACGGCGCCCTCCGCGGGCCGCACCTCCACCACGGCCGCCGCAGCGGCTCCGCGTCCCCACGACGGCCGGCGCCGGCCGCTCCTCGCCGACCGCCGGCTCCGCCATGGCGGGCCGACCCGCCGGCCGAAGCCTCGAGGCCTCCGCCGGACCCCCGCGGGCTCTCGCCCGCCGCCGCCGTGCTCGCCCCCGCCCGTGACGGCCTCGACGAGCGCCGCCGGTGGGGAACGGATGTGTCCGTCCTCGCACCTTGGGCGGGTGCGAGAGGAGTGTTGACGGTTAATAATTGTATCAAAGTTTGTTTGTGACTCGCAAGCGTACAAGTCTCCCATCGTAGTCAAGGGACCCTTCTTCCCTCGAGTGGTGAACCCAAGGTATCGAATCCGTGGAACAAATGTGTGACGCAAGAGTTGATCTAGTAAAGCCAAGTAACTTCAATCTTTGGTAAAAGAGAAACCCTAATGCATCTAGATAAGAACACAAAACAAAGATAAATCTAATCTACTAAAGACCGGAGAAAACAAAGTAAGATTGGGTAGATAAACCGATCTAAAGGGACCGGGGTAAGCCTTTTGTTGAAGTTCCAAGCAAGAGAAGAAGTAGCAAATCGAATCTTAATAGAAGCCTCTTTAAATCGTGGTTTCCCGTCCAAATCCGAAAACATCCGCCTTTCGAGACCCCCGTTCGTCACAACGTATCCCTATTCATGCGGGGAGCTTAGGGCGAGTCAAAAGACAAGTCGAGATTCTTTCGGAAGATCCGGCGTGTACCTCTAGCCACCGCGACTACAAGAACACCCTATGTAATCTATCTCGAGAATAGAATTGGAATAAGCAAAGCCTATCGAAAAACGAAATCTTCGAGGAAACACTTGATTGCTAGGAAAAGATTCAACTTGATAATTCAACTATAACAATGATACATACACAAGATCACCACCGGGATCCTTCCTTGATCTTGCTTCTAGCTCCGGAACTCCGACGTGGTCTTCCATGCAAGGTTCCCACGTCGGCTAGGGAAACCCTAGTCAACTAGCTCGACCCTCTCCTCTCCGACATGGTGTCCCTCTCTTCTCTCGCTCCTCGGCGGCCGAAGACGAAATCTTCTCCCCGTGGCTCTCGGTCAGGGGGCTATAAATAGCCCGATTGGCGGCTAGGGCAAAGGAGAGCGAGTTTGGGCCCAAAATGGGCCTGGGCCGACCGGACCGGGGCCGGCCGGCCCGGGCCCATTTAGGCCCGGCCCGTGGGCTCCTTTGCCCCACGTCGGTTCCCTTGCTTCCGGATGTTTCCCCCTTCTCGCATGTAGGTCCATGTCGTCGGTTTCTCTCCAAATTGGACTCAACTCCTTGTCTTGAAAGATTCAAGCACTTTTCCGGTCGTGTCCCCGGAGTTTGTCGTCTTCTCGGATCAAGTCCCCGGCTTCTTGGAGTTAAGTTTGCTTCATTGCATGACTTGTTCGGGGCTTCAAGGTCTTGTCATGAGGTGCTTGATGAACTTATCCCGAAAGTCTTGCATTCAACACTAAAACCCTGCATAAACATTAAACTCCAAAACCGACATGCACACGTGAACTTGTTATACCACGGGGGTTAGTACCAATGGATAAGGTATAAAACTCATGCCAACACCGAAGGTAAACTCATGGCTAGGTTGACGGATTTTCACCGTCAACATCTCCCACATGCTTAAACCTTGCTCGTCCTCGAGTAAGCCTTCGATGGATATCACCATTGCCGTACAATGTTTAAACTTTGCACTTGATTACACATGAGAAAACATAATGCTCTCAAAATTTTAATTCATTAAAGTTCCATAATGCACTAGCCTTCATCCCTACGGAGGGTAGATTCTTATTAAGCTTATCCCACAAGTATTAACATGCTCACAAAGTTTTAAATAGATCTCAGAATTTTTTGAAATAAAGAACGAGATAAAGAAAAGCTAAACCAAATTCACAAATTTAAATCATCTCGTGTATTGCTCATGAACTCTCATCTCACTTGTCTCAAGCCTATATATTCTACTCCTTTCCCTCTCATATATATGTGGTAGGCTTTATATGGAGCTTTGGGAAAGTTTAGTCCTAACAAGATTTTATAAATGAGGTGTTGTCAAAACAAGACAAGCTTCTCATGGTCTTACCGAGACTCGTCAAAAAGGTCATTGGAAAATAACGTTAAATCAAGGAGGGGAAAGAGAAAAATACACACACTTTTAGATGAATGGACATGTGCAAATGGCAAAGAGTGATCCCGAGGCACAAAGGAAGTCCTCGTTATCGGATTGCACATGGTTGGAAAATGAGAATGGATCTTTTTAACTTGAAGCCTTGAATGCACTTTTAGAGACCCGGGGAGTTCGCTTTACGCACACATATATATTTTTTTTTTCTTTCTCATATTTCTCATTCTTTCCTTTCTTTCTTTCATATATATATTTTTTTTTCTTTACCTTGAAAGTCATGAATTTCGCTGGATTTTTTTTTCTTCTTTCATCATCTTTGTTTTTTAAATATTCCCCTTTTAACTCTAAAACCGCACCGTACCTACCTCCTCCCCCATGCTTAGACGTTGCTCGTCCTCGAGCAAAGAGGCGAAAAATAAGGTAGGTACCGGAGATATTTTTCCTTGGAGAGATACTTGAAATCTTCAACGTTGGCACCGTCTTGCGATCTTCCTTGAATTGATGATCCATTCTCAACGATAGGTTGTGGTCAAGGAGGTAATCACAAAAAGATGATATTTGGTTTAAGGGTGGATATCCGGCGAAGTTTGTGAGATCACCGATGCGGGGATACACAATGCACGGATAAAAGGCTAGCAAAAAGATAGATACGCAAAAACGGAATGACCAGCTTCTTAGTCTCGGGCCAGAGAAATCATGGCCTGCAATAACTCACTCAAAAATAAATCTTGTACACTAAGGTTTATGCACTCAAATATATATAAGGCTTTGGATAGGTTGAGCAACACACAAGTGATATTTGTGACAAGGTTAGCAATATTTTTAAGCATAAAAGACATCTTTAATCTATTCATAACTTGAGAGCACATAAAACACTATGGGTCTTTATTTTAATCATAACCTCTGCTGAAAATTAAGCTAGCATTTAAATAAATTCAGATTTGTATTTTTAAGAGAGCACTAGCTTAAACATGCATAAATCAATTACAAAGATGAACAAAGCTGCAATTATAATCATATATCATCATGGCACAAATTTTGTAGCTTTTCCAATGATATAATCAAGGTGGTGTCTTTATTAATGATGACATCAAGTTGAAATACAAACTGAAAATAAACTAACATGCTTGCTGAAATTTAAATAAAAACAGAAAATACTACGCAAACACACATAAGCAAAAGCTGAAAATTACAGAGAAAAAGAAAAGAAAAGAAAACTAAAGTTCCTAAATCTTCTAGTCCTCCGCCGGTGGTTGATGTTGATGATCTTGATAATAATACCCTTGCTCATAATATGGTCGGACATTCTCTCCGACGAATTGATTTGGCTCCACGAGGTGAAGGCGTCCAAGTTCAAAGGCAATATTTGCGTTGCCTTCACCAAGTTGAGCTGCGTTAGCTTGGATGGCTGCGATGTTTTGAGCGTTACTTGCAGCAAACCCTCCAATAATGGCCATGCTTTGTTGTGGTTGGGGATGATGAGCGTAGGACTCCGCGAAGTTAGCGTTGGGCACAACATAATTTTGTGGGGGTACCGGTGCACCACCCCCATGCTTGCTCTTGTGGCCCTCCGTAATAACTTGGCGGAGGAGGGACCCCGCCGAATGGTTGCACATTGGGTTGTGCTCCACTCGCTTGTGCGGAGGATGTTCCCTACTCTACGATTCTTCCTCCCTTGTTCTTCCTTGCGGGGACAAGTAGTCCCTCTTCCAACCAATCTTCTCTCCCTTCATTGAAAAGCCTAAGCCTCTCGTTGGGAAGAGGTAGGTTCACAATGGCCAACCGATAACCTCCTCTCTCATCTCCACTAATGTACTTGCCTTGCAAATACTCAATGCCGAGAGAGGTACCACGCAAAAGGTGAGCGGGGTTTCTTGCGATCCCCGCCGCAAGGAAAAGGCCAACATGGAGAGGTAACACCCCGAACCAATATTACCCGCCCCCGATGTTGCTTCACAACACCAACGGTTGATCATGAGGTAAGAGGGGTCTATTGGCTGCCTGGCAATTAAAGCCGAGTATAGCCAATTCAACTCCGCGTCGGTCACCTTTGTTTCCTTCATCCTCCCCAATACCCTCTTGCACATCCAAGAGTGAAATATCCGGATAATGGGGTTGCGGATGCAATTGCGTTGTTGATGGGCTTCTCCGAGATCATGTTCCAAAATCCCGCTACATGCCGGTGGCACGTCAACTTTCTCCGAGCTCCCTTGTGGAATCCAAGCAGCTCCCTAACGTGCTCGTAGGGAACCACTTGTTCGATTCCCTCCAAACGGAATGACAAGCTTTGCACCCCCTCATCATCAATGATGGGTGCAATAGTTATTAAAATTTCCAAGGCGAACCCCAAATGGGTGTCCACCGATACTCCGTTGGAGAACTGCACCTATCCGAGGTGCCCCAACATATAGTATATGACGGTGCCAAAACCCAAGGTGTAGAGTGCTTGGTCGTCGAACTCGACGTTGGGCACAAGCCTCTTCTCAAGATTAGAGAGCCTCTCCTCCTCCTCCGCCGACAAGATGATGAAGCCGTACGAAGAGTGTGTCGGGGTGTAAGGAGGTGGTGCGGTTGAGCGAGTCGATCGTCGTGGTGGCGCGGGCTGCTCCTCCGTATGCCCACGAGGTTCGGTGAACCTCATGGAAGTGCTTCTCGCAGCCCCTCATACCACCAAGGAGGAGAGCATCGTTCCTCCTCGGTGGTGCCGTATCCGTCTCCATGCTCGGGGAGACTCGGAAACCGAGTGCCTCCTCGAAGACGTAGTTGATGATGGCCGGATGACGACGAACTCTTCTTCTTGGAGAAGAGACTTGTGGTTTTCTTCCACATGGTTGCTGCACTCTTTTCTTCAACTAAAACTCCGGGTTGCAACCGGTAACTAGGCACTTAAACTCTTTGATTCGGATGTGGACTTTGAGTGGATTAAGGATGTGGATTTTTTTTCTTGAGTCATCAAGCTTGGGAAGGTTGGCTATGTCTACGGAGGTTTTGAGCACACAAACTTGAACACACAAACAAAGAAAGGAGAGGGAAGCTTGCTCGCAGAAAACGGGAGCCGGGGGGCTCCTTATGTAGGTGAGGCCGGCCTCGGTGCTCCTCCCCGTCTCGTCTTTCTTCCAAGACGATCATTTCACCTCTCGCAACTTTCCCCGCCCGCGTGCTCCACGAGTTGCACCGCCCAAACGCTCTCGTCCACTATTGGTCCTTCCACTTGATGCTTCATGTTTTGGGTCATGTCCATGCTCCCTACCTCCACTTGCTTCACATGCCACCATGAGATTCCTGCAAAGTTGATGCTTGCTGCCCACCATGCTTGTCCTTTGCATGTGGAATTGGTGAAAGTTGATGAAAGGGAATCCAATGGTGCATGCATGATTACTAGATTGCCTCCATTAAGGTGTGTTTAAGGTTAAGCACTCCTCTAATTCGAAATTTAAAATATTTTTCAGAGCCATGCAAGAGCTTGAACATAATTTTAGAGAAGTTTTTAAACCATTAAAAACAAATGCAAGTCGAAAATATTTTTTTTACGTCGATTTCGGTCTCACCGGTATAGTTTGCCTTCATCGGTTGAGAGCAGACTTTTTCCCGCTTGATCATGGGGGCATAGGTTTAGGTTCTAATTTTGGCTAAATAAGAAAGATTTTGAATAAAACAAAATTAGAATAGGCTTGGAAAAATTCTAATCCTAGAGAAACCAAGGATATAGATTTTTAAAACCAACCAAAAGTTTTGATTTCTAGGTTCACGCGAGTCCTACCACGTGCTGAATTTTATTAACACTTAAACATAAATCGTGGCTCTACTCGTGTGGTTTTAGCACGAAAAATAAGTCAACCTCAGCACCATAATGAGGGTGAAAGGTTGAGTTAGGTTCTGAAATTATTTGGTTGAGGTTTATCGAAAAGAAAAGAACAAACAAGCACATAGGAGGGTTCATGCAAAGGGTTTTTGATAAAGCAAACATTCAATCAAGAATTATGTCTCTAATATTGTTCAACCACTTCTAAGTCTAATGTCTTTGCGTAATAAAACTCAAAAACTAAATTATTAAAAAGACTCGAAAAATCTGGAATCGGGTTGTCCTCCCGTAGCTTATTCTTGACTTGACGAAACGGGTTGCCTCCCCGCCTAGCGCTTCGTTTATAGTCCATGGCTAGACTTCTTCACTTGATTTCTCCGATCAACGCTCTTTGCGGGCGTTGCAATCTTGGGTACCCACTTTGGCTTAGTCAATTTTTTTTTGGTCTTCACAGCCGGCTTTGTCCTTGGTCTTGACGGATGCAACAACTTCCTTGTGGCTCGGCATCTCGAACTCCGGTCCTTCGGTCGTGATCTTCATGGTCTCTAATGTGATCCTTCATCTCTCCCGAATGAGCTTGAGTAGCCTTCGTCGTCTTGGGACCTTGGAGTTGTCTCGGATATTCTTCTTTGTTACCCATCGGGCGCCCGGCAAGTTGTCCCACTTGCGTCTAGCATCTTCATCACGATGAACACTTCACGTATAGAGCTTCGACCTCCGTCACCTTGCCATCTAAATTCTTCAATATTTTCTCCATAGCCTCGAACTTAGTGACGGCGTCCTTGGACATGGTCGTACTCCACACACTCCTTGCATGAGGATCTTGCTTCGGCGGCCTTTAGGTGTTGAGCTTCTTTCTCCATCTCCATCTTCTCCATCCTCCTCTTAAGTAAACCGATATGCCACTCAAGGAATCCGACTCGTATGCATTCAGCTCTCGCAATCATCATGCGGATAGTTGAGACTTTGATCTTGAACGGCCTCCCGGCGTCTTGAAGGTTTATGATAGGTAGATCAACGATGTCCGGGTGCGCGGCGCTCCGTGGTTGAGGTTGATCTTCCTTTGGACTTGGAGGTGGTGATTCCCTTGGAGATTTCGACGGTCCTTCGACTTCAACTTTTGAATCTAGGGTTTCCACCCCTTTAGCTTGTGTTGCATGTCACCTTTGCCCGTAAAGTTTTCCCCGGATCATCCACAAAAAAGCTTGGGTTTCTTGGAGAGGTAGCCAACCATCTCCGGTTAGGGTTAGCAACAAGCAAAGTATGCAAAAACTAGAAAGGAAAAATAAATCTATGAAAACTAGGGTTAGACAAACTAGATTAGATGTAATTTGAGGATGATCAAAGTTTAGTAGATGCAAAAAGAAAGACAAAAAGAAAACTGAAAATTACGAAAAGGCAATAAAAAACCAAATCTTGATCACTTGTTCCCCGGCAACGGCGCCAGAAAAAGGGGCTTGTTGACGGTTAATAATTGTATCAAAGTTCGTTTGTGACTCGCAAGCGTACAAGTCTCCCGTCGTAGTCAAGGGACCCTTCTTCCCTCGAGTGGTGAACCCAAGGTATCGAATCCGTGGAACAAATGTGTGACGCAAGAGTTGATCTAGTAAAGCCAAGTAACTTCAATCTTTGGTAAAAGAGAAACCCTAATGCATCTAGATAAGAACACAAAACAAAGATAAATCTAATCTACTAAAGACCGGAGAAAACAAAGTAAGATTGGGTAGATAAACCGATCTAAAGGGATCGGGGTAAGCCTTTTGTTGAAGTTCCAAGCAAGAGAAGAAGTAGCAAATCGAATCTTAATAGAAGCCTCTTTAAATCGTGGTTTCCCGTCCAAATCCGAAAACATCCGCCTTTCGAGACCCCCGTTCGTCACAACGTATCCCTATTCATGCGGGGAGCTTAGGGCGAGTCAAAAGACAAGTCGAGAATCTTTCGGAAGATCCGGCGTGTACCTCTAGCCACCGCGGCTACAAGAACACCCTATGTAATCTATCTCGAGAATAGAATTGGAATAAGCAAAGCCGATTGAAAAACGAAATCTTCGAGGAAACACTTGATCGCTAGGAAAAGATTCAACTTGATAATTCAACTATAACAATGATACATACACAAGATCACCACCGGGATCCTTCCTTGATCTTGCTTCTAGCTCCGGAACTCCGACGTGGTCTTCCATGCAAGGTTCCCACGTCGGCTAGGGAAACCCTAGTCAACTAGCTCGACCCTCTCCTCTCCGACATGGTGTCCCTCTCTTCTCTCGCTCCTCGGCGGCCGAAGACGAAATCTTCTCCCCGTGGCTCTCGGTCGGGGGGCTATAAATAGCCCGATTAGCGGCTAGGGCAAAGGAGAGCGAGTTTGGGCCCAAAATGGGCCCGGGCCGACCGGACCGGGCCGGCCGGCCGGGGCCCATTTAGGCCGAGACCGTGGGCTCCTTTGCCCCACGTCGGTTCCCTTGCTTCCCGGATGTTTCCCCCTTCGCATGTAGGTCCATGTCGTCGGTTTCTCTCCGAATTGGACTCAACTCCTTGTCTTGAAAGATTCGAAGACTTTTCCGGTCGGGTCCCCGGAGTTTGTCGTCTTCTCGGATCAAGTCCCCGGCTTCTTGGAGTTAAGTTTGCTTCATTGCATGACTTGTTCGGGGCTTCAAGGTCTTGTCATGAGGTGCTTGATGAACTTATCCCGAAAGTCTTGCATTCAACACTAAAACCCTGCATAAACATTAAACTCCAAAACCGACATGCACACGTGAACTTGTTATTCCACGGGGGTTAGTACCAATGGATAAGGTATAAAACTCATGCCAACACCGTAGGTAAACTCATGGCTAGGTTGACGGATTTTCACCGTCAACAAGGAGGCACGGTTGGCACCACCGCGCGAGCACGGACGAGAGGATTAGAACGCCCGGACATCAACCAATCAAACCAAGCAAAAAGACAAACTCCTCACCTCGAAGAGGAAAAGGCCCGTTCCTTTTCCTCGAGGCCTCGACGGATGAGGCCGGTGCAGGTTGGCGCGCCCCGCCGCCGCGCCTCCCGACGGCGCCGCCGCGCCTCCCGAAGGTACCGCCGCGCGCGCGGGCACGCTCGCCCCGCGTGCGGGCACGCTTGCCGCCGCGCCGCCCGACAACGCCGTCGCGCGCGCAGCACGCCGCTCGCCGCGCGTGGGCGCGCTCGCCCCGCGCGCGGGCATGCTCGATGCGCGCACAGGGCGCGCCCGCCGCTCGCGCCTCCGTGGCGCGCGCGCGGCACCTCCGCGGCACGCGCGCGTCCCCGATGACGATGGCCCGGCGGCGAGCGCCGTTGCGCCCGCCCCGAGCGATGCCGCCCTCGCCGCCGGGCCGGCTGCGGCGACGGAGGCGCGGGCGCCACCCGTCGAGGGGGCCCTCCCCCCCGGCCTCTTCCTCTTCGTCCTCCTCCGAGGACGAGAACTCCTCGGTCCCCGGGGAGGAGAGCCCCGGCTCTTCGCGCCGCCGGCACTCCGCGGCTCGCCGGCCGCGGCGCGCTTGATGTCACCTCGCGCGCTCCCTCTTGCGCGCCGCCCGCTCCCGCCGCCGCCGCCGCGCCGCCCGCCAAGCGCGCGCGAGAGTCGGGGGTGGGCAGAACGGACTTGGCGATGGTGAAGTTCACCAGCTGCACACAGGAGCAACAATGGCGTGTCAGGAGACAGAAGCAAGACCAAGAACCAAAACAAAATTAAGAGCCAAACTCACCAGCGGGTCGGTGGGGAGCATCTCGAGGTCCCATGGGGTCCGACCCGCAGGCGGCGGCACCCGGGTGTCAACGGCGCTCCGCGCCCGGGTGAGCGCGTACGGCCGCTCGAGGGGCGTCGGGAGCATCCGCGACCTCACCGAGTCAACGGGATTGGCCGCCTCCGTCATCTCGAAGATGCGGAGCGGCCTCCCATCAACGGCACGATCCGCCGGTGATGAAGGAAGGCGAGGACGCCCATCGCGTTCAGCCCCATCTTCGCCAGGCGCTGCAGCGCGGCCAGGACCGACTCCTGCCGCCTCCGATGCTGGGGCGTAGACACCCCGTAGCCCCAAGAGTCAGGCCTCTCCTTGAACACCCGACCGGTGTAGGGGGGAGGCCGGGCTCGGCGTTGCGCAAGTAGAACCATCCCCGCTCCCAGCCGGCGTTGTTCGTCGTCATGGTGCAGGGGATGTAGACGTCCTTGAATTGCCCCCCCGCGGGCAAGCGACATCCCGCCGGCGCGCATCGCGCGGCGGGTCCCTCGCTCCGTCGTGGGCTGCGTGATGAGCTCCGCGCGGAAAAGGTGTACCCAGAGCTCCCAATTGACTGGGATCCCCAGGTACCCTTCGCAGACGCCCACGAATGTGGCCGCCTGCGAGATCGCGTTGGGGCGAAGTTGTGCAGCTCCACTCCGTAGTGGTGGCACATCGCCCGCATGAAGGTGCTCGCCGGCGCATTGAAGCCCCGCTCGTGGTAGCGGATGAAGCTGACCACATAGCCCTCCGGCGGGTTGGGCGCGCGATCCGCAGCCGGCGGCACGATCCACTCCGCCGGACGTCCGTCTTCATTGGCCGCCAACTGGCCAGCGACGACCAGCTCGCCAAGAGCCAGTGGCGTCACCGTCGACCTCTCCCAAGCGTACGGCTCCAAGATCGTGAGGGGAGGCTGAGGCGGCGCCATGAAGAAGGCCAAGGGAAAAGCAGGAGCGGAGGACAAGGAACGGAAGAAAGGCTCTAACGGTGACACCGCACGTTGGCGAGAGCGAGACGAAGACGAAGGGGCGAGGGACTGAAAATGGTGAGGCGTTAAGGTAAAAATCCGCCGTCTCCCCACTCCCTCAGATTTATAAGCCGACGGGCGAGCTCTCCGGAGCGGATGCCCCGCTCGCATTAACTGCAGGGAATCTTCCCCTCACGTCGACGGACAGGCCCCACCGCGACTGCAGCGGCCACGTCACCGCGGGCGGGCCATCATCACGGCAAAGACTCGCAGGGACCGAGGTGAAGCCGTCACGTCCACCGCCACGCCGCCCACTACGCGCGCGCGCGCGCTGCGCCGCCTAAAAAGACGCGCCCGCGCCGCAAAAAACCGCGGCCTCGGCGCGAGGCATTTAATGACCGGGTCCCTTGCCAAGCAAGGAGAACCCTCGAGCGGGGGCGAGCCCTCGGCTCAAAACGAAAACAACCCTCGATGGGATATCGACGTGAGAAGGTCGCCGGGACTCGCTTGATGTAAGCGGGGCACCGCGGTACCCATGCCACGTAGAACCCTCGAGCGGGGCGAGCCCTCGGCTCAAAACGAAAACAACCCTCGATGGGATATCGACGTGAGAAGGTCGCCGGGACCCGCTTGATGTAAGCGGTGCACCGCGGTACCCATGCCACGTAGAACCCTCGAGCGGGGCGAGCCCTCGTCTCAAATGAAAACAACCCTCGAAGGGACATCGACGTGAGAAGGTCGCACGGGACCTGCTCGATGTAGAGCAGGCACCGCGGGTACCCATGCCACATAAAACCCTCGAGCGGCGCGGGCCCTCGGCTCAAAACGATGTCAGCCCTCGAAGGGACATCGACGTGAGAAGGTCGCCCGGGACCTGCTCGATGTAGAGCAGGCACCGCGGGTACCCATGCCACGTTAGACCCTCGAGCGGCGCGAGCCCTTGGCTCAGACAATATCGATTCTCTAAGGAAGGGCACATACACTGCACTACCAACCAGCGCCTCGAGGGCTGGCTCGCCCAGGACCCTCGACGGCCGCAGACGTGAAAAGACAGGGCCGCCCAGGCGCCACCCCACACGGCCCTACTGATCAGAGGTCCGAAGCCCGACCCTCGACGGGTTCGAACGGGCGCCTCGGATCGCGAGTTAGGGGACGACGAGAGCACGCGCATTCGAGCCGTTCCTCGAGCCCGTCGGCTCGAGGGTGCCCCACATGTCATGTTCGAGAGCCAGCGAGGGCAGCTAGCCGGGGGATCCCACCGAGGGAGAGCTTCCGCGCCCTCGGTCCCTAGCGAACGGGACCGAGCCCCACCTAGCAAACCCACGCAAGCGCTTCCATGGACGTGTCTCCGGACCGCGCAGCCTACCCTTATCGAACGGGGCATGGACGTCCACTTGAACCACCCACTAGCGGCTCAAAGAGGAATCCGCAATTAGCGACCCGCTCGATGGGGGTTGCGGAAACCTCACCCTCCATCCCGCGGAGGGACGGCGAGGGCGCGCTAAAAAACAAGTCGTGGAGCTCTACCCGATCGCCTCGAACGGGCCAAGGCTCGGGGGGCTCGACGCACGGCTACACCTCCTTGAAATTGCACCCGCCGGAGACACGGTGCCGGCGGGGCGTGCACCCCCGAAGCCGGCCGAAACACCGCCGATGCCGGTTGGCATATG
Source organism: Cenchrus americanus (assembly GCA_947561735.1). Lineage (NCBI taxonomy): Eukaryota > Viridiplantae > Streptophyta > Magnoliopsida > Poales > Poaceae > Cenchrus > Cenchrus americanus. Next base: position 145,525,722 of record OX387240.1, read on the forward strand.
TGCCACGCCCTCGACCAAAATTCTCGCGGTTAACCCCTGCGGGGAGCACCCACACTCTGCGCGGGGCTTCGGGGCTAGACCCGCGGGTCCGCTGACGCGGCCCCACGGAAAGCGTTCGCAGAACAAGGAGGGAAGAACGTCCTATCAGTAGGCTCCAGCATCTGCGGGAGCCTCAATGGCAAACCCACAGATGCTCGGGGGCTACTGTCGGGGACAGCCCTAGGGGTCCCCTTAAACCATGGGGAAATCCTCACTTAAAACCCGCAACGAAACCAAAACACATTAAGTCTAACCGTGCGAGGTGCCTAACCATGCGAGACACGGCCCACGCCGCGGGACTCTGACGGCCCATCGGGACAGCCCACTTAGAGATCCCCTCGAACAGGCTCCGCCTCGTTCGAGGATGCGTGCTCCCCTCGGGCGGGCTCCGCCCCGATTCGAGGGGCAACACTTCCCTCGAGCAGGCTCCGCCTCGCTCGAGGGTACGCCCCGCCCTCGGCCGGGGTCCGCCACGCTCGAGGGCACCCCTCACGCGTGCGCTGGCTCCCGTACACGGGCATTTAACGCCCCGACGCCGGCGGGGGCGGCGCCATCATGCGCCGGGGCTCGCACCCCGGTGCCACCGCACCAACTCCCCGGGGAGGAGCCCATCCCCGCCACCGTGGGAAGGGGACCGTGCAGCATGGCCGGTGTCGGTCCCGTGACACCGTGCGCACGCTCCAAGACGGCTAACGCGTCGAGCCCTCGAAAAGGGGCCGGCGCACCCTCGATTCACTTTCTTGTGACCCTACAGGGTTAGGTGGAGGCGCTAGGCCGGTGGACTGCCATCCCTGTCGCTGTAACGGCGTGGCCACCGTACCCGCGCGTGCGGGGAGCACGCCCGGCGCTGTAGCAACGACTCCGGCCCTGTGAGGCGCATCGGGGAAGGAACGCCGTTCGCCTACTCCCGTAATCCGTACGGAGCCTGCGTCAGCACCTCCCTCGAGCCTATCAGAAGACTTCACCACCATCCGCTGCTCTACTACCCTCGAACCGCCACTGTTCGGGTACAAGTCAAGCCATGATGACCGGATCGCCGCGAGGATCGCCCGGACGGCCGCCCATTCTACAGCGTAGCACGTCGCACTCCCCCCCACGTAGCTAGATAGCGCGGCGTGCATGTAGTCGCCTCCCCCTTGAGCTATAAAAGGGGAGCGAACCCCCCGGCCGCAGGGGACAAAAGCGAGACGAAAACGGGGAAGACGAAGTTCACTCAAACCCGAACTCACAACGCACCACATACTCACTCACTCATCCTCCCACAATATCTTCGGCCGGGGACTTGGAAGCCTCTCTTCCTCTCCCACCTTGCTTGTAGCCGCCCCACTACGGGTACCCCGGTGCCGAGCAATATAGTGCCGAGAGCACACCCCCGCTGGACGTACGGCCCCCTCGGCGGAACCAGGATAAAAACCTTGTGTCACTTGTTGCTTAGCATCGACCATTGAGGGATAGACCTCGGCGCTATCTACCGGTTAGTGTCGGGACCATATTCCGCACCGACAATGACGAGGGCGACGTGCAGTTGCCGAAGGCAACAACAGCTCCGTCGCCGGGAAGGCAGGCGTCAGAGACTCCCCGCCCAACACTGAGGGCGCAGGGGCGACCTACATCGAGCACCGACCCGGTGGATGATGTTGGGTCGAACAAGAGAATGAAGAAAGCCCCACCCAAGCCTTGCAAGTCCAATCTTAGGTCGGCGACCAAGTAAGTCAGCTGTTTTGGCCATGACTTAGATCTGCGCTTCCGCTTTTCGTTGGTTATTTACTCAGGTCGCCTTTTCATGAGCAGGGTTCCTCACGACGTCGGAGAGCGGGAAGAACACCTCGGGCTAGGAGGCACTTGGGAGCAAGTTGCTGGAGACGCCGGTGCTGGAGTCGCCGGCAGCCTCGGCGGCTGACGTGACGAGCGCGACCGTCGGAGCTCCACGGGCATGATGGTGTTCCTGATCTCCCCTCTGTTAGCCTCCTTCTTCATGCCTCTGATCTCCATGGGCTCGTTCTTGTCATTAGCATTATAATCATCTCAACCACCCTTTTTCCACTTAGGCACACTTGGGGCACTTGTCAAGGTCTGCATAATTTCCACGGAACAATACACAATTGTTCTTGCATGCATGGATTTTTCAACCTCCATTCCCAGAGGACAGATTATCTTCTTCGCCTCATAGACAGACTCTGCTATTTGGTTTCCTTCAGGTAGCATGTCTCTAAGCACATCCAATAGATGTTTGAAACTTTTGTTGCTCCAACCATCATCTGCCTTAAGCTGCAAAAGTTTTAGATCACTAGAAAGGCGAGAGTACTTCTGGCAATCAGGATAGAGGGGTTTCGTTGAATCTTCAATGAACTGCTTCAACCTCGCTAATTCAGGAGGTGTGTACACTCGTTGAAACTCAACATCCCGCAACATTTCATCAGCATTGTGCACACGTTGCAACACCTCACCATCACGGAAGCCCCTAACTTCTTGATCAGTGATATCTTCAGGCCTCATCACATTCGGTGGGAATGGTTCATTTCCTCAATAACTCCACATTCATCAAGGTCTTCATCATTGTCGGTAGCATGGTGTCGCACTTCACCTTCATTTAGGCAGACTGTTTCGAGTTCATTAAGGCCTTCCTCACCATGTTTATTCCAACACGTGTAATTTTTTGTGAAACCACATGTGAACAAATGATGAAAAATGATTTCCTGTTGTCTGAATTTCTTCTAGTTGAGACAATCTATACAGTGACAAAGCATTGCCTGAATACCACGGTTTCTCATATCCGCCTCTACTTGATTTAGAAAACCATTGACCCCGCTTAAGATATTCTCCCAATCTTCTTGGGGTTGTTTGTACATCCAAGCCTGAGCAGCAGCCACCATCTGCAATTTCCATACACCAAATGAGCATAACTCGTCACACAGAAAAACGATAACCATAAGAGGATTAGGACCGCTGAAGAATTTCAATAAAAGGGGCAAAATCCACCTTGTCGAGGACTTTCTACGAGGCGAGCGTGACCGAGGAAGAGGATCGGAGGCGGTGTCGCACCCGCGGCGACAGCGCGGAGGACGGCTTAGCCCGAGGGGGAGGGGACACGGAGGCGTCTGCTTTAGATGATGTCGCAGTCGACGTCTATTTCCCCCTTCCGCCGTCGCGCACACGGTCCGCCGGCCTGCTGCAGCATCGGCTTTCTGAGGAGAGAGAGCGCGATCCTCAAAGCGTGCGCAGCTGGCAGCGGGAACAGGGCAGGCCGACGGGGACTTCTGAGGAGAGAGTGCGAGTGTTGTTGTCGAAACGGGAGTGGCCCTCTAAGGAGAGAGAGAGCGAGTGGTGTTGGAACGAGAAGACAAAGACGCGCAATAACAACACGCGTCTCCGATGTGAGAAAAAAGACGACACTGGGTGGTAATCAAAGGAAACGAGTCCTAAGAAACGAGCGTATCCAATTGGGTCACCAGCAAAGGAGACACATCCTGAGAAACATGTGTCGCCAATACGAAAGTTATCAGTAACGAACTTTAAAGCCGGTTACAATACGGTAGTGATCAGTAACGGACTTAAAGAGACCATTACCGATAGGGCATTGATCGGTAACGGATTTAGAAGCCCGTTACCGATAGGTTTAACTTTTGTAATTAACGGACACACTTTAATGTCCGTTACAACGAATTCATGTAACGGGCGTTTGAGAAGCCAGTTATCAGAAGTCCTCATTTGTAACGGGCGTTGTGGAGGCAAACCCCGAGGTGGGTCTGCCGTGCTTATGGGTAACGGACGCCAAACAACAACCGTTACAGATGTAGGTGCATGTAACGGGTGTTAAAGGTCCGTTACAAATGTTGCGTGACCTATTTGAGTTTTTCACGTATTGATTATTTATTGTATAATTGAAAATTAAATTGTATGAAGATTTGTTTTTTTTAAAATAGAAAACTTACTAAACAATAGTACTTTAATCATCTCTCTTTGTGGATAAATAATTAGTGGTGCAATAACTTACATTTTCTGCTTGCATCCGTTCTTAATTTTTCCATTTAAAATTGATAAAGGAAATTAATATTTGAATGCTAGGAACGTGTGATTTGAACCATATTATTTTGATAGCGGCGTGCCATATAATGTGTTGCAGTTGCATGTTCTTAATGTAAATAAATCGTCGTTTGGTGGGTAAACGATTATTTAGTACTCCCTCCATATTATAGTTCGTTTTGGATTTTATAGATTCATAGATATTATTATGCATTTGAACGTAGTGTATATCTGAATGCATAACAACATCGCATCTAATAAAGCCAAAAGCCCAAAACGACTTATAATTTAGAATGAAAGACTAGATCGAGAGATCCACCATTTGTCAGTATACTAGAATGCCTAAAAAGTGAATAAAATTGTTGCCGATACGGTACCACAGTACAAATAAAAATAATTCAGATGTGGCATTCTGCAATAATACGCTGAAAGGATTTCTTTTAATCTTTGAAAGATAGCGACTTGAGCATAATACAGTAGAACATAAAAATATCGCTCCTCTGACGTTGACTACTGTGAGTCTGTGACAGCGAATTTGCACCCTCCTTGAAATTTAACAAGGTTGCAGGCTCGCAGGTATAGCATCGAATGATCACCTTAACTAGCTAACTATTCTAATAGCCTTAATGGCCAACAACCATCAGATTAATCATAAGGGATAATACAAACTACAGTACAAAGGTGGGCAGCATGCATGCATGCGGCCGGTGTGCGCGGTCCACGGCATCGGTGTGTTTGTGCTCTTGATATTAATCTGCGTATACTATTACTGCCAGGGCACGCAAGAGTGCAAGACGCAACTCGCGACACGGACACGAGGACAGAACGAGTAGTAGTGCTGATGACGACGGGTGGTCTTATACGCAGCGAGGCGCCGCTCAAGGCAGTTTGACAGCGTGCACGCAAAACAAAACAAAATTGATAATATGAGCCACATGCAACATTGATTAAAACTAAAAAAATCTGTAATCACAAACAAACATCAAAATTAAATTCCGATCGTATCATTGGATTTTCGACAATAAAAACTTCGAAACAAGATCCCACTTGACTATATTTTGACAAACTCTATTTTATTTGTATTTTTAATTACGGTTATATATTCTGTTATCGCTAGAACAAAATTAATGAAGTGCTAGAACAAACGAGAACAAAACTGTGAGAACAAGTTTATGTCATCCTGAACAATAAATGTGGTGTCAGAACAAATCAGAATAAGGGCCAGACACATGTTATTACTATGGCCAGAACAAGATATTACTATATCCAGAACAAGTTTGTATGTCATCTCGAAAAAAAATGTCTGAACAAATTAGAACAGTTGTTAGAACAAAATCCTATTGTAGTCGGAACAATTTTGTGTGTCATCTCGAACAAAAACAGATGTTTTGTCAGAACAAATCAGAACAAGGGGTCAGAACAAGTTGTTATTATAACCTGAACAAGACACTTGTAGCCCGAACAATTTATTATTGTAGGGAAAACAAATTTACATCTTATCTTGAACAATAAAAATATTAATGAAGGAAAAATATTAAAAAGGAAAGAGTATAAAAAATGGAAACAAAAAGAGAAAATAAAGTAGAAAGTAAAAAAGAATAAATAAAAAGAAAAGAGACATAAAAGTGAAATAAGAAATAAAATAAAAAAATAAGAATAAAAAGAAAGAAAGAAAAAATGAACAGAAAAAATAATGTTAGGAAAGGAATTAAAAGAAAAAGAAAAACAAGAAGAAAAAATAAAAAGGAAAAGAGAGAAGCATTTATAAATAAAAAAGAAAACAAAAAAGGAAAAGGAAATAGAAAAGAAAAGGAGAGAATAATAAAAAGAAAAAAAACAGAAAAGAAAAGGCACCCGCCCCAACCCCAGCCGGCGCCCCCTGGCTCGCCGCGCTTCAGCGACAGAAAAAGAATCTGTCGCTGAAATCGACGATGCCATCGTCCCCGCCACGCGCGCGAGTTTTGAAGGCCGGAGCGGGCGTGTTTCGTGCTGCCAACTCTCCCGAGGCCGTCACGGGAACCCGGCCAGCGGCCGCCTACAAAAGGGCGCACCGGCCGGTGACCAAGTCATCACCAACAAACAGCCCCTATACCTTTTGTCAACAAAAACAGCCCCTGGAGTATACCATAGCGCACCTGATCTGCACTCTGGGAGCCTGCGCCAAACCAAAGAAGTAAAACCCCTCGCGGTGGATCTCGGGCGTCTCCTCGTTGCGTCCATGGCGACGACGACCCATCACCACCAGAGCGGCGCCCGGGCGGCGGAGGACGTCGCCGGTAGCGGCAACGGGCACGGGGCGGCGGTGGCGTGGCGGTTCGCGCGGGCAGCGCGCGAGGGCGCGCTGGCGGCGGCGGGGGACAAGATGAGCATCCGCGCGGTGCGATTTAAGATCAGCGCGAGCGTGGACGCGCGCGACCCGCGGCCCGTGCTGCCGCTGGCGCACGGGGACCCCTCCACGTTCCCGGCGTTCCGCACGGCTGCCGAAGCCGAGGCTGCTGTCGCCGCCGCGCTCCGGACGGGCAAACTCAACTGCTACCCCGCCGGCGTCGGCCTGCCTGACGCCCGCCGGTACGTTCGTTCGTCCCTTAGTGGTTCCCTGTCACCCTGTCTGCTATGCTTATTCGTTCTGCTAGGCCTGTTGACCTGTTGTAGGCAATGCTAGCTGCCTAGCTGCTCCACATAATCAGAAACCTCTGCTGATTTCTGATGACGTCTGTGACAAACGCGGGAATGTTTTGGTTATTATGGGCCAACAAGTGGATCTGCTGATTCTGATCGGTCTAGTTCTTTCGTTCCTTTTCCCAAACATCAATTCCACACACACACATCAATTCCACACGGTATCACTGTGACAAAAAAAACCCCATCAACAGACGGTTTTGAAATTGGCGGTGAAGCCTAGCTAAATTAAAAAAAACTCACCCCAAACCCTGCACTGCATGATGGCCCCCTTCAGCAGCCCCGCCACCACATGCTTGCCCCTTCACCGCTGCGCCTCCACGGCCCCGCCACTCTACCACGTCTATCCTGTTGCCGTTTCACCTACGGCACGCCTCAACATATATTACGCAGCCGTTTCAATCTTTCCACATTTCACGTGTTGCGCCTCCATCTCGCTAGAGAGGTAGAGAGACATAGAGAGATAGAGGTGCACAGGGAGAGAGGTCGAGCAAAGTGTTGGAGGGCTGGATCTGGAGGGAGACGCTCAGGAGAGCTAGGGAGACAAGTGTGTGGTGGGCGGGGGTTTGGTGGTCAGTGGGGGAAGAGCGGACCCGAGCTTGGACTTCAATCAAGCGTGATTTGCAAATTTTGGATATATACTTGACCTATCACTGCTGGTTCTTAATATTGTTCGGTTGTGATAGTTATCACTGCCAGCTCATAAGACCAACCAGCAATGGTAGGTTATTATCCCTACCGCTTTGAGCTTTCATCGCTGGATCATGTAAAAATCCGGCAGCGGTGAGTTTCTACCGCTGTTTTGTTGTAAACCGGTAGTGATGGGTGTCTCAGATTGATCTTTTTCTAGTGTGTATGTTGGGAAAATTAAAACATTCTTTAGGTATTTATTGTTATACGTTTTCTTTTATATATGTTCTAATTTAATTTCTTATACTTTTGCATGCCTAATATTCATTAGTGGCATACTTTTTTAACATTTAAATATATCCTAATCATATGGCTTCTGGATTTGTTGCTCCTGGAAATAGTGCTTTGGCAAGGCACCTTTCAAGTGATCTTCCATACGAGCTATCCCTCGACGACATCTTCCTTACTGCTGGAGGCACTCAAGCCATCGAGGTTGTGATCTCTGTTTTGGCCCAGCCAGGCACAAACATATTGCTCCCTAGACCGGGATATCCAAACTATGAGGCACGTGCAGCGTTGAAAAACTTAGAAGTTCGCCATTTTGATCTGATTCCTGAGAAAGGGTGGGAAATTGATATTGATTCTCTTGAGTCCATTGCTGACAAGAACACCACCGCAATGGTCATCATAAACCCCAACAATCCTTGTGGTAGTGTTTACAGCCGTGAACATTTAGCCAAGGTATGGCTGCTTTGTTCCATTGGCTATTAGAATGAGCTTGATTTATTTTAATTCTTAATTCTGGGCTACAAAACTATGTTCTAAGCACGTTTTGGGTAATATTTTGTGTTTGATACCACTGGTTTCATTAGGTTGCAAAAGTAGCAAGGAAGCTTGGAATATTAGTCATTTCTGATGAAGTATATGGAAATTTGGTTTTTGGTGACTCGCCGTTCATCCCAATGGGTGCCTTTGGGCACATTGCCCCAGTGTTAAGCATAGGATCATTATCAAAGAGATGGATTGTGCCTGGATGGCGACTTGGCTGGGTTGTTTCATGTGATCCCAAGAAGATTCTTCAAGAGACTAAAGTAAGAAATTAAATAGCTAGACTTATTTCAATGTGACCATGTGCTATTTTACTAACCATATATCGATCTTCATTCTGTAGATTCTTACGTCAATTACAAACTTCCTTAACGTTTCAACTGATCCGGCAACTTTTATTCAGGTAAAATTTGGCTTGTATTTTTTGCTCATCCAGTTTGCTATGGCAGCTCCCCAGTTCAAGTATTTAAAAATGCTTCTCTGTAAACATCACATAGTAGATTCTGGTAACAGTAAGTTTCACTTGTCATAAAATAATTTTTTTACTGTTGAGAATGCAGCAAAATAATTGTTCGTAGATTCTGAGTTGATAGTGCTTCACTTTGGAGTGTATAGTTTGTTGCTGCATCATTGATTCTGGGAAAATTTCAATATCATTTTATAGAAAATATTCCAGGTTTCATAAGCATGACAGCGGGGAAATGGCACTTAGGAATTGGTTATTTTTCAGCATTTCCATATGCATTTATCTCAACAACTAAGGTTAGTGTTGGACTTACTAGGCAGCACTTCCACAAATTCTTGTGAATACAAAGGAAGTTTTTTTCAAGAGGATCATTGGTTTGCTAGAGGAAACATCAGAGATATGTTACCGAGAAATTAAGAACATCAAGTGCCTCACTTGTCCTCACAAGCCTGAAGGTTCCATGTTTGTCATGGTAAGCAGTTTCTTAAACTTTAGCAACATGGAAAAATAGCTTCAGAAACTAAGGATTGTGTTAGAGAAAGTGACACCTGAAAGTGATAGTATAGTTATGATTTCATTTTATCTATCAGAAGTTATCATCAGAATTAGACATTGTAACATTATCTGTTACAACTTATGTTAAGTTAAACATTCAGATACTCTAGGTGTATAATTTTGCTTACATTGAGATGTAATATACAGGTGAAACTGAATTTATATCTTTTGGAGGGCATCCGTGATGACATTGATTTTTGCTGCAAGTTAGCAAAAGAAGAGTCAGTGATTTTGTGCCCAGGTAGCTTATGCTGCATATTTTTTTTAGAAGTTGTATATGTAAAGCAATGCTTGTGTTTAGCTCCATTCTTACAAGTTTTGCATGGCTTGACTGATTATACTAATTTGGAGCAGCTACGAAACAATGCATTATACATAGTTCGTTCTCATTTACTTTTAATTTGCAGCAGCTATGAAACTAGTTCCTACTTGGAAGATTTACTGATAATAATTTAATAAATTGCTATGATACTTGTTGATATTATTGTGCTTTGATTAAATTATATGTAGTCCATATGTCTGACTTAAATGTTCCTCCAATACAGGGAGTGTTCTGGGAATGGAAAATTGGGTACGCATAACATTTGCCATTGATTCATCTTCTCTTTTGGATGGACTTGAGAGGATCAAATCTTTCTGCCAAAGGCACGATAAGAAGAATGTTCTTAGTGGCTTTTAATTAATTTTATCCAAGACAAAAGTTGTTGCTCACTTCTAGTGTTTCATTGTACCATCAATAAATGTGGAACTTTGAGTTTCCTAATAAAGTGTTAATTCCATGTCACGTCTTTTATGATTGTAATTTTGTTGTGATTCATGTGGTCGTGAATGTTTTTTTATTCTTGTAAATCTGTGATTTTCGTTGTAAACCTTGTGATTTAGCGGTGAATCTTGTGACTTGTGTGAATCTTGGAGAAAAATAGATGAGAAAAGAAATGAAATGGAAAAGAAAAGAAAAGAAAAGAAGAAAAGAAAAGGAAAAGAAAAATATAGCCTGCTTTGCAGCCCCAATTAGTACGGGTGCAAACATCACCCAAAACTAAAGGCCCCCTGGTAGGATTACGGATCCTACAGGTGATCTCCCTTAGCGTGTAGGGATGATTGGGGCACGGTGGGTAAGAACGAGGGCGGTGTCGGGGCACTGTGGGTGCTGGGCGCGTGCGAGCAGGGAGGAGGAGTCTAGGCGGCTAGGGTTTGGGCGCAGGTGAATCTCTCAGCTCCCTGAAGCAAGTCGGAAACAATAGATTGTTTCTGCTTAATAAAAACCAAGAGTTTACAAAAGTATTTATGACTCTTCCACTTTTCTAATTAACCACTAAGACTTACTGAAATAAATGAACTGGGCCCTCCGCCCCCTGTGCCGGCGCGCCCCCTAGCCATGTATCACGCGACGCCAGCCGAAGGTGAGGCCAATCATAACATCTCTCCCCGCTTGCGCAAACAGCTCGTCCTCGAGCTGGAAGTCATGTTAGTGGCCATGGAACTTCTCGAGCTGCTCCCAAGTGGCGTCCTCGTCGGGCAGTCCGCGCCACTTGATGCAGACGTACTGTAACACCCCGTGTTTTTGCTCAGTGGTGAATTGTGCTAATGACCCTCTTAACTACTCCTCTAACTACCCTTGAGAACCCTAGGTCAACTCTTGGTCAAAACCCTAGCCTAAAACCCTAGTGATCCCTTTTACCTCCTTGTGCCAATCTAGAACCTGGGCACGTTCTCCAAAATTTCCCTAAACATTTCAAAATCACCCAATGGGAAAAGTGTGCAGTTTTGCAAGGCACACAACTTTACTATTGAGTGGCATTTGAAATTCGAAGTGAAAACTAGTGAAAAATGCAATTGAACACGATCTGCTCCTGTTCACAGGCGCCGAGAAAATGCCGAGGTTGGCATGCTATTTATGCACAATCTAGTGATCAAAACCCCTAACAGCCTTTGCAGAAGTTGTAGAGGAATAGATGATCTTCAACTTTGCTATTTTGTGTAAGGTGCACTTTAGTTTCAAAACGTGGAGAAAATCAAATTTGAAAATCGACTCAGCAAACTGATTTGGCTCGCGAACGCCGGAGCGCGTTCCAAGCGCGACGTCGTGCGCGGCCACGTCAGAGCGCCGCCGTACGCGCCGTACCCGCGTCGGGCGCGCACGTCGAGGTGCCGGAATGTCCCGGCGGTCCTTGCGCCGCGTCGGTGTGCTCCTGTGCATGACGTCCACGGCCGCTGGGATGGTGCCAAGTGGCGAGGCCACACTCGCCAGCGCACCGCCCGCCGCACGCCATTGGCCGCCGGGGCAACCGCACGTCTCCGAGCATTGCATCCCACACCGTACGTGCTCCGGTCATCGGGGTGACATCACAAGCTCGCAACCGACCTCCCACGACTATATAAACAAGTCCCCGACCGCTCCTCGCGCACGCACACCGCTGTCTGAGCTCCACCGTCCGCCATAGGTGCCGCCCCGGTGAGCTCCCTACTTCGTGTGTTCACGACGCTGTCGGGTTGCTCCTTACCCCTCTCCTCACACACGTAGAGCCTACGCGCGCACAAGTAGCCTCGGCCGAGCCGCCTGCGCGCCGGAGCACAATCTCCCTCGGCCGTCGCCGAGCAGCCTCCGGCGAGCCCCACTCCCCGCTTGAGCTCCGAGCCAACCAACCCTTCGAGGACCTCCACTAGGTGACATGGAAGCTACCCGCGCCGCACATTGTTGAGTCCCGCCCCTATTCTCACCGGAATCCAAACTTCCGCGGCCGCACCGCCATTGCTCCGCCACCGCTGCTCGCCGGCAACATCTCCGGTCGATCCACTGCTACCAATCGAGAGAGGGTGAGGCCAATCTCAATCCCGTGCCATTTGTTTGCCTGCGCAGGGCCCACATCGCCAGCGGCGACTTCCCCTCCGCCGTTGGGGCCATGCGTGAGGGATTTTTGGACTCGGGGGTCTGACTATTAAAGTCAAGGGTATCATTGTGAAAGTTTAAAACTTCCAAGGGCCAGAGTGCATATAGATTCTACCTTTCTTGTGTGTGTTGACTGCTACTTGTAAATTCAATATCAAATCACAAAAAAATCCAAATATTGCAAAACCAATTTTGTTGTGCTCCGTGTGACTAAATCTACATTTTCTGCAAAGGAGGTATATACCTTTGAGCTTCAGTTTTAACTTGAAAAATTGAAATGTGAAATACCTAGATCTGTGTTTCTGCAAAATTCATACAAGATCTTGAGCTGGATTTTGGATATGTTGTGGAGACTAGCATGTGTAGGTCCTGTGCCAAAATTTGCACAAAGTTACTGAAGGAATCGTTTTATATAAATTATCTTGTGTTATTGACAAATCTGTCTAGATGATTTTTGTAGCTTAAAATATAATTATTTTTGAGCCCTACTCCTTGCTATGGTCTTGTTATGTTAAAATGCACCTCTGCTGAATTTACCATGATTTTATCTCTGTCAGAAATATTATTTCCAAATATATGCTTGTTTTTACTCATAAATGTAGAGATCAAGATCCACAAGAGCTTTAGGTGTGTTTGTTGGTTCTTTAGGCTTGTTTTAGGCCAGAGCATGCGCAGGAGAAAGTTTGACTACATTTCTGTTATATTTATTTTTATATGCATTAGTCCTTTAAATGCTAGCTAGAAATGCCTTTAAATATGTGCATTTAAATTCAGTGGTACAAACTAGATGCTTGCTGTCCAAAGGAGTGTTTCCTGGTCATTAGGACTAGTGGGTACTATTGGGAAAGTTTTGAGGTGTAATTGGTTGATTAAAGGTTGAAAACTAGATTAATCTAGTACAGGAAAAATAGGAAAAACAAATTCTTTTGTGCATAAGTTATATAAATGAGTTAGGAAAGTAATTTGTGGTATAAAAGTAACTTTTCCTTGCTGTTTGTATTTGAAGTAATTAACTTCTTTATATATGTACACAATCACCACCATGAGAGTGTTGTATAGTCTTTTGTGTTTACTTTTAAATGAGTAAATGTTTAAATGCTTGTGTTAAGATGAATATGACCAACCCTGTACTTTTGGTGGCTTTTTGCTACTGTTTGATAAATAAATTATATTCATTTGTCTATTATATGTACACAACCTCAATTCAAAAGTCTAGCTATTAAAGCATCACAAATGCTCCTTTGTAGGAAGAGTATGCTGAATATATCTTTATCTAGGTGAATGTGGTCAACCATGCACCCCATGGTTGCCAATTGTGGTTTTGTGATGAATTAACTCAATCAGACAATTAAGTCATGCATTTGCATTTCTCCGTGTAGAAGTCCCTGACGGTAGCTACACGCTAGTGCCGTCTGACGAGGACGAGGGAGCGGGAGGAGACGTGCACTACGTGACCGTAGAGCAAGACCCAGACCAAAGTCCGGTAGGTTGTCTGCCTGCTGGTGCTGACAGGCAAGCCCCGGTTTAATCATTAACCCATGTGTTTACTTTCAATCTTCTGGATTTATCATTGCCATCTTATGTGCATTTACGTTCAGGAGTTGATTGAAACCCTAATTGCATAATCCTTAAGTACCATGATCTTTTACTAGCATGTTAGGTCGCTAGTTGCTATGCTCTAAGGATCCAGTACAAGTCGAGTGATGTACGTCACTCGTGAGAATAGGATCTCCTTTATGGAATCACATTATGGATTAAATGGATTGCTCATGTGGTAAGAGCATGGGATTGGGCTGCGGTCCAATGGCTTCGTTGGTTAAGTGTTTGAACGTACTAAGCACTTGTCGGAAATGGGTACGATAAGCCTAGTACCTAAATGAGACGGTGCGGGCGCGCTACTACCCTTAGGGTTGCAGCCCCGGGCTCGCCACCCGAGTACTTGCGTGAGGCTGGGTGACCTTAGTGGCGTAGCCCAGTAAACCTCGTACTTGAGACTGTAGCATCTGATCCCAATCCGAGGATTGACGGGAACCGCCTGGGTGGTGAACTCTTAGTGAGGGAACCTCCGTGTGCTTAGGTTCACCTTGCAAGGTTTTTGAATCAATCGATTGTCGGCCTCTCACCGTCATTTGAGACTACTTACCCGACTGGCCATGATATCCTCTTTATGATGGAACTTTGTGAAGATTATTACTTTGATTAAATGTTTGTATAACTTGGTTGCAATAGTTGCTTATCTAGTAATGATGGCTTCTACTAGAACTTGAGCTAAAATGTGAAAGTAAGGATTCACTACTTAGTAGCTTTTTGGAAAACAAACCCACAAGCCAAAAGCCTTGCATGATTAGAGGTAAAGTCTTTCTTTTAGACGGGTAAGTCTTGCTGAGTGTTAGTATACTCAGCCTTGCTTTATAAATGTTGTTCCAGGTAATGCATGTGATGTGTGGCCCGGAGAACTTCCACCCGACTGGGAGCTGGAATGGGTGGATGACGTAGAGTGATTGCATCATGGACATGCCTCCAATGATGTGATCGTATCGTTTAGTTATCTTCCGCTGTTTTCAATAAACTCTGAATTATTTACTTTCGTGTCAAAGAACTATGTTGTAATAATGGACCCTACGGGGATTTGATATTAATTTGTAAGGCACTCTAGACTCTCCTTCGTGGGAGTTTTGATGCATACGTTCGATCCTCTCTGTGTTGTCAAGTGATTTACCGAGTGTTGACCTGGCAACACTCAACGGGATGATTCTTTATTATCGCTTAATGACCAAATGGAATGGTTTAGGCGATAGTACGAAATTATCTCGGGTGGGGTTGTCACAGTTGGTACTAGAGCATCCGTACGCACCGAAGTGATTAGATTAATACTAATCACATGATTTACAATAAAACTTGCCAAGATTGATTGGATTTTGAAAATCCGTTGGATCGTTAAGAATGATCTAGATCGAGGGGCCCTAGAGGGAGTTTTGGGTTCTTGAGGTGGCATAAGGATCTATGGTTTATTTTGCTAACTTCCAGCACTTTACTTTATGTCATACTTACTTTCTTGCACAACCAAACTAGATGAGCCACGTGTTTTATACGTGTGCTGTTCCGCATCATGGGAATTTCGAGGGTTGATGGAGTGATCCATTCCACAGATCCAATCTTCGTGTCTAGCTATGAGTTGTGGTGTCGCCACGTTTATCATACGTGTGCATTCCGCATGTCGATCATGTGAGGCAAGGATACACTCCATTCAAACGGAGGGTGCCCGAGGTTGGACGCTGTCCATGCAGCGGCTTGACGCATGGATACCGTTTCTATAGTTAACGGTAATGTATGTGGACACTTCCGTGACGTGTTGGCACGGAAGGTTCGTTTTCGGCAGGTACACTAACAACGTTTCGTAAGTCGTAAAGTGCAAATCGAGTAGCTCCGACTAGTTGTTATAAGGAGAGCCGATTATAAGCTTGCCACCGGCACTAACTACGTCTTTTGTATCCATGTATGTGAGGTCCTTTAAGACATGTGCATTCATGATTAAAATCTGGTTGAATCTAAAAATTTGGTACTTGCTTGCTTGGATAATTTTTCTAGGGTGATTACTTGATCTTAGATAGGTTTTTCCTCTCTTTGATCTTAGGAAAATTTTGGCAGATTCTGTTGCTGTCATTTCTCAATTTTTATAGCCAAATATGTAAGGAATCTGACTAGACATCCTTTAGGAAATTTGTTTATTATTAAAATGAGCTTCTACTGTTAATTTTTCAGGATTTTAGGAATTTTCTACTGAAAGTTATGCTCAGTTTATTGAGTCTCTGTCCTGCTGTTTTTCTGGACAACCTCCCTCTGAAAATGTAATTTTCGAGCACAATTTAATCCAATCTAGATCCACCTTTGAATACCAAAAGTGTGAATATTTATGTCATTTAGTTGCTGTAAACATTTGGGGATTTTTGGGGCCCTGGTTTTTATGTTATGAATTTTTGTTCATACCTACCAGAGTTTACCCTTTTGCTCGTTTTGATGTCGATTGATGTCTAACGTGTACTCCCTAATTTTTGTACAGATGGCGCAGCCACCGATCTACGAGATCGACGCGGACGGTACCATTCATACCGATGCCCTTCACTAGGAGGGTTTTCCCGCATTCTGTGGGAGACCCTCAGTGAGGTGGGCTACACTACGCCACCGTTGTACGAGGTGGTCTCTTTTTGGGACTAGGGTGTTCCCTACGCCCGCACGACCGTCACCGTGCTACCCCACCCCGAGCATCCGGAGTTGGCGGACTTGGGCATGATGTTCTTTGCTCACCGCGGTGTCGAGTCGGTTGAGTCCGCGGCCATGCGGATCCTTCACACCTTTTGCGAGCAACACCCGGACGAGGTGATGCTCACTACGCTGGGGTTATTCCCGGCCATGGACCCACTTGACCCGGCTTGGCGTGAGCGTATCTCGCTCACCGACGTGTTGCTCACGACGGACCCTCTGGAGGTCGTTGTGCGGCAGCTTCTGAGGTTGTTGGAGGTGGTATACAACATGCAGGTGTTCCGTCTTTCCACTCAGGGTATGCTCTCAGTTGTGTTGATGGACTACACAGCGATGAGGGATATCCTCACCCTCGACCTTCAGTTCGAGCGATAGACCGTTGCTCACCTCCAGCAGGAGCTTTTTGCGCTTCAGGACGAGCGTATCCAGTGGCACCAGGAGCGTGCCGAGTTCACAGAGCAGCTGCACGCCCGAAACCACGCTCTTGAGATGACTCAGGTGCAGCTAGCTCACACTGAGGCCCAGCATTTTGCCTTGGTGCAGAATGTGGCGGAGATGCAGAACCAGGTAGCTGAGATGGAGATAGAGGTGGAGGTGTGGCAGGCGATGGCCCACCAGGGGCAGCAGCCGCCGATTGCACCACCAGCTGCACCTACAGCTCCGGACGAGCTACAGGGAGCTTCGGGCTTGAGCGAGGACAGTGTTGGCGGTCCACCACCCGCTTCTCCGGATACTGGTGCTGGCTCCGTTGTGGGCTATTAGTGGTTTAGCAGTTGTCTTTTGGAGGACAATCATGTACTCTTGGTTTAGCCTCCTCAGCTGGCTTTTGTGTAAGGGTAGAGGCTGCTCGGAGAGTATGGATGATGATCTTTTGATGTACATAGGAGTGTAGGTGATCCAAAGACTCCGCATCATGTGAGGACCATGTGTGGTTCAAGGAACGGTGGATGGTCGCTTCCTTGTGTGATGAGTGATTGACAACATTGTGTGGACTGATTCTTGGCTAAGTATTGCAGGTGCAGGTTGCGGCTTGACTGGTGTTGGTGCAGGTGAAGAACAAGCGCGAAAGGTCGTCGTCGGTGAGGCCTCCGGGTGTGGAGAAGACAAGTAGGCTTCATTCGAGGGACCCGGTGGCCGGCGGGGGTCAAGTGCGGGCCGCATGGTGGCATGAACAGCAAGATGATGTCATGGACGGTTTCTTGGTTGAGCCTCAAAACCAAGGTCGAGTCGGGACTACGTGGGGGCCGAGTCATGAGTGGCGATTGGCGGAGGCTACACCGAGTCCGCGGGGTTTCCGGTAGTTCACCGAGAAAACCACTAGTTTCCTTGGTTGATCCACAAAGCCAAAGCGGAGAACCGAAGATGGTCTTTGCGGTAGCTCCGAGACCGGTCCGACCGGTGAGTCCGACCGGCCCCGACCGATGGGTACCGGTCGACCGGTGAGGAGCACCGGTCGACCGGTGTGCGACGACGCGATCCGGAATCTTTGAAGCGGAGGACACGTGTCGGGATCGCATGGCTTGCGTCGAGGCTAAGTAGGGTGCGGTCACGGGCATCCGTCCGATGGAGAAAATGCGAAGACTTCCAAAACCGCGCTTGAGGGGCTTGTATCCCTAAGGGTATTTTAGACTTTCGGTTGCCTCCATATAACCCATGAGGTGAGAAGATGGCAGCCATCTCTTGGAACCCTAGTTCATTTGCTTTCCTATTTTTCCTTCCTATTTTCTTAGGATTTCCATAGGACTAGCTTGAGAGCTTCATGGTGAGATTTTGTGAGAGGGTTGGATGATCGGGTGGCAAGCTAGACCTTGTATGAACTTCCTTGGTATGTATAGATGATTCGGCGTGGTTCCTCAAGGCTTTGTTGTGTTGTTTCCGGTTGTTCTTGGTGGTGATTTTCGAGCCCTCTCTTGGTGGTTTTCTCGGTGTGTTTTTGGGACCTTGCTCTTGGGGATTTGATGGGGGAAATATGTGGGAACCTTTCGCGGTTCTTTTGCCTTTGATTCCCCTCCCAAATCCGTGAGTTAAGGGGCTTGATTTTGGGGTTTTCGGTGTTCTAGGGTTAGAGGAGTTTTTGGCGGGATTTCTTCGATTCCTCTTGATTTGACAAGTTTTGGTTGGATTAAACCTGGCTATGGACTCCTGCGAGGTGTTCCTAATATCCCCAAAGTCTTGTTCAAGTCCGTGGAGCGATTCGGGAGATCGAGGCTTGGATTTAGGGGTGTTGACCCGCTGGTGCTCTTCATCCCGAGAAGCCCGGGTCACACCGGTCCGACCGGTGCAACCCTTGTTGGGTTCTTGCTCGAGTGAACGTTTGGGTGTATTGGTTGTTGTCCTATGTTGCTGCTTGTTTCGAGTTTGGGTCAGTTTGGAGCTCGGTAGGCCTGTTTGGTGTTTTGGGGCTTTCTGGCTGAGACCGGTCTGACTGGTGTGTTGCACCGGCCTGACCGGTGAGGAGCCATTCTGTGGAAGTCGCCAAGTTCCACCAGCAGGGACCGGTCTGATCGGTGGTGCTCACCGGTCTGACCAGTGTTGGTCAGTGGACTCGAGTTTTGGTGTTCCGCTGCGTTCTCAGGTCTGTGAGGTTGGAAGTTGGTCCCGAGGTTCAGTAGCACTCCAGTGGCTGCGTGGACTTGGCCAACTTGGGTAGTGAGTCGGAGACATGTGTTGGAAGTCGTGTTCGTCTTGTTGGAGTATCCATCTCCTTCAAGAAGAATTTTTATCGGCTCCCATTCACTCCTCGTATCGGTCCTTCAAGTGGTATCGAGCCGGTTCGGGTCTTTATTGACTCTAACCGGTCTAAGATTCAAGGATGGCATACCGAGAACGGGGTTCGGGTCCTCCACACTTCGATGGCAAGAACTACCGGATGCGAGTAAGTGGATGGCGGCGTTTCTCCGTGGAAAGGGTCGGATCCTTTGGGATGTCACGGTGGACACGGGCTATGTCCGGCCGATGAACTTCCTTGTTCCGGGATCGAGGGACATGTTCAACGGCAACAACAAGGCGGTCGACTACTTGCTTGTAGAATCTTGTCGGTGTTGAAGGAAGCTCATGTTGGGAATGCCCGGTGTTCGAGCTCGGATGTATGCGACCTACGGAGAGAGTACGAGAACTTCACTCATCTCCCCTGGTGAGTCCATCGATGCCTTGTTTCGAGAGGTTCACGGTGGTTGTGAACAACATGAGGGCCAATTTGGACGTGCTCCCGTACGATGATCATGATAGAGCTGTCAAGCTCTTACACTCTTTGGATCGTACGATTTAGGGTGGAAAGGTCGAGACCATTGTGGAGTCGGAGAAGTATGACACTCGACGGTGAACGAGCTGTTCTCAAAGCTCAAGTCGGGCGAGGTGGTTAGGGCATGACGACCAAGCTCGAGGGCCCGACTAACTCTCATAGTCTTGCCCTCATTGGTGGTTCGAAAGGAAAGGCTAACACTAACCCATCCACCGGGATGTTCTCTTTGTCCTCTTTGATGTCTATGCCAGATGAGGAGTTCGACGTGCTTGGAGAGGACGAGCTGGCGTTGCTGACGAGGAGGTTCGAGAGGCTGCACGAGAACCGGGTGAACATGAGGAGGAACACGAGGACATGCTTCCAGTGCGACAAGCGGGACACTTCGTCACCGACTGCCCGGAGAAGGTCGAGAACAAGGATGGCTACAAGCACAAGTCAAGGACGGATGGCAAGTACCGGTCGAGGCGCGACCACAAGAGAAAGCACAAGAACAAGCACAAGGACGAGCGACGATCGAGGAAGAAGGACAGTCGAGGCAAGGCCCGAGCGATGGTTGGAGCAAGCGACGTCGACTCCAGTTCCGCGTACTCCACCTTGAGCTCAAGCAGCAGTGAAGATGAAGGTGATCGTCGCAAGAGTAGGAAGTCGTCCAAGAACCCGATCGGGGCTGAGCCGCTTCGCTAGAGACGGCTTCGCACCATGGCACTAAACTCCGGCAGCAAGAAGAGCACACGGAAGCGACTCGGACTCGATTCGGACGACGAGGTTGTCGGTGCGGAATATGGTCCCGACACCGACCGGTAGATAGCGCCGAGGTCTATCCCTCAATGGTCGATGCTAAGCAACAAGTGACACAAGGTTTTTATCCTGGTTCGGCCGAGGGGGCCGTACGTCCGGTAGGGGTGTGCTCTCGGCACTATATTGCTCGGCACGGGGGTGCACGTAGTGGGGCGGCTACAAGCAAGGCGGGAGAGGAAGGGAGGCTTCCAAGTCCCCTGGGCGAAGATATTGTGGGAGGATGGGCGAGTGAGTATGTGGTGCGTTGTGAGTTCGGGTCCGAGTGAACTTGTCTTCGTGTTTCCGTCCCCGCGGGCTGGGGGGTTCGCTCCCCTTTTATAGCTCAAGGGGGAGGCGAATTACATGCGCGCCGCGCTATCTAGCTACGTGGGGGGAGTGCGACGTGCTACGCTGTAGAATGGGCGGCCGTCCGGGCGATCCTCGCAGCGATCTGGTCATCATGGCACGACTTGTGCCGAACGGTGGCGGTTCGAGGGTAGTAGAGCAGCGGATGGTGGTGAAGTCTTCTGATAGGCTCGAGGGAGGTGCTGACGCAGGCTCGTACGGAGTACAGGAGTTGGCAGAACGGCGTTCCTTCCCGACGCGCCTCACAGGCCTGGAGTTGTTGCTACAGCGCCAGGCGTGCTCCTGCACGCGCGGGTACGGCGGCCACGCCGTTACAGCGACAGGGATGGCAGTCCACCGGCCTAGCGCCTCCACCTAACCCTGTAGGGTCACAAGAAAGTGAATCGAGGGTGCGCCGGCCCCCTTTCGAGGGCTCGGCGCGTTAGCCGTACTGGAGCGTGCGCACGGTGTCACGGGACTGACACCGGCCGCGCTCGCCAGTCCCCTCCCACAGTGGCGGGGATGGGCTCCTCCCTGGGGAGTTGGTGCGGCGGCACCGGGGTGCGAGCCCCGGGCGCATGATGGCGCCGTCCTGCCGGCGTCAGGGCGTTAAATGCCCGTGTGCGGAGCAAGAGCACGCGTGAGGGGTGCCCTCGAGCGTGGCGGACCCCGGCCGAGGGCGGGGCGTACCCTCGAGCGAGGCGGAGCCCGCTCGAGGGAAGTGCTGCCCCTCGAACGGGGCGGAGCCCGCCCAAAGGGAGCACGCATCCTCAAACGGGGCGGAGCACTGTTCGGGGGATCTCTAAGTGGGCCGTCCCGATGGGCCGTCAGAGTCCCTGTGGCGTGGGCCGTGTCCTGCATGGTTAGGCACCTGCATGGTTAGACTTAACGTGTTTTGGTTTCGTTGCGGGTTTTAAGTGAGGTTTTCCCCATTGTTTAAGGGGACCCCTAGGGCTGTCCCCGACAGTAGCCCCCGAGCATCTGTGGGTTTGCCATTGAGGCTCCCACAGATGCTGGAAACTACTGATAGGACGTTCTTCCCTCCTTGTTCCGCGAACGCTTTACGTGGGGCCGCGTCGGCGGGCCCGCGGGTCCTAGCCCCGAAGCCCTGCAGGAGTGTGGGTGCTCCTGCAGGGGTTAACCGCGAGAATTTTGGTCAGAGGGCGTGGCACATATGCCAACCGGCATCGGCGGTATTTCAGCCGGCTTCGGGGGTGCACGCGCTGCGGCTTGTCTCCCGGCGGGTGCAATTTCAAGGAGGTGTAGCCGTGCGTCGAGCCCCCGAGCCTTGGCCCGTTCGAGGCGATCGGGTAGAGCTCTACGACTTGTTTTTTAGCGCGCCCTCGCCGTCCCTCCGCGGGACGGAGGGTGAGGTTTCCGCAACTCCCATCGAGCGGGTCGCGAATTGCGGATTCCTCTTCGAGCGGTAGCGGGTGGTTCGAGTGGACGTCCATGCCCCGTTCGATAAGGGTAGGCCGCGCGGTCGGAGACACGTCCATGGAAGCGCTTGCGTGGGTTTGCTAGGTGGGGCTCGGTCCCGTTCGCTAGGGACCGAGGGCGCGGAAGCTCTCCCTCGGTGGGATCCCCCGCTAGCCGCCCTCGGCGGCTCTCGAACACGACATGTGGGGCACCCTCGAGCCGACGGGCCCGAGGAACGGCTCGAATGCGCGTGCCCTCGTCGTCCCTAACTGCGTGATCTGAGGCGCCTGTTCGAACCCGTCGAGGGTCGGGCTTCGGACCTCGATCGGTAGGGCCGTGCGGGGGGGTGGCGCCTAGGCGGCCCCCGTCTTTCCACGTCCGCGGCCGTCAAGGGACACGGGCGAGCCGGCCCTCGAGGCGGCGGTTGGTAGCGCGGCGTATGTGCCCTTCCTTGGAGAATCGATATGGTCTCGAGCCAAGGGCTCGCGCCGCTCGAGGGTTTTACGCGGCATGGGTACCCGCGGTGCCCGCTCTACATCGAGCGAGGTCCGGGCGGCCTTCTCACGTCGATGTCCCTTCGAGGGCTGACATCGTTTTGAGCCGAGGGCTCGCCCCGCTCGAGGGTTTTACGTGGCATGGGTACCCGCGGTGCACGCTTTACATCAAGCGAGGTCCCGGCGACCTTCTCACGTTGATATCCCATCGAGGGGCGACATCGTTTTGAGCCGAGGGCTCGCCCCGCTCGAGGGTTTTACGCGGCATGGGTACCCGCGGTGCCTCGCTTTACATCAAGCGAGGTCCGGGCGGCCTTCTCACGTTGATATCCCATCGAGGGTCGTTTTTGTTTTGAGCCGAAGGCTCGCCCCGCTTGAGGGTTTTACGTGGCATGGGTACCCGCGGTGCCTCGCTTTACATCAAGCGAGGTCCGGGCGACCTTCTCACGTTGATATCCCATCGAGGGTCGTTTTTGTTTTGAGCCGAGGGCTCGCCCCGCTCGAGGGTTTTACGTGGCATGGGTACCCGCGGTGCACCTTTACATCAAGCGAGGTCCCGGCGACCTTCTCACGTTGATATCCCATCGAGGGTCATTTTTGTTTTGAGCCGAGGGCTCGCCCCGCTCGAGGGTTTTACGTGGCATGGGTACCGCGGTGCACCGCTTTACATCAAGCGAGGTCCCGGCGACCTTCTCACGTTGATATCCCATCGAGGGTCGTTTTTGTTTTGAGCCGAGGGCTCGCCCCGCTCGAGGGTTCTCCTTGCTTTGCAAGGGACCCGGTCATTAAATGCCTCGCATTAGAGGCCGCGGTTTTTTGCAGCGCGGGCGCGTCTTTTTAGGCGCGCGCGCGCGCGCGCGCGCGTAGTGGGCGGCGTGGCAGGTGGACGTGACGGCTTCGCCTCGGTCCCTGTGGGTCTTTGCCGTGATGATGGCCCGCCTGCAGTGACGTGGCCGCTGCAGTCGTGGTGGGGCCCGTCCGTCGACGTGAGGGGAAGATTCCCTGCAGTTAATGCGAGCGGGGCATCCGCTCCGGAGAGCTCGCCCGTCGGCTTATAAATCTGAGGGAGTGGGGAGACGGCGGTTTTTTACCTTAGTGTCTCACCATTTTCAATCCCCCGCCCCTTCGTCTTTGTCTCGCTCTTGCCATCGTGCGGTGTCGCCGTTAGAGCCTTTCTTCCGTTCCTTGTTCTCCGCTCCTGCTTTTCTTTGCCTTCTTCATGGCGCCGCCTCAGCCTCCCCTCACGATCTTGGAGCCGTACGCTTGGGAGAGGTCGACGGTGACGCCACTGGCTCTTGGCGAGCTGGTCGCCGCCGGCCAGCTGGCGGCCAATGAAGACGGACGTCCGGCGGAGTGGATCGTGCCGCCGGCTGCGGACCGCGAGCCCAACCCGCCGGAGGGCTACGTGGTGAGCTTCATCCGCTACCACGAGCGGGGCTTCAACGCGCCAGCGAGCACCTTCATGCGGGCGATGTGCCACCACTACGGAGTGGAGCTGCACAACTTCGCCCCCAACGCGATCTCGCAGGCGGCCACATTCGTGGGCGTCTGCGAAGGGTACCTGGGGATCCCAGTCAATTGGGAGCTCTGGGTACACCTTTTATGCGCGGAGCTCATCACGCGGCCCACGACGGAGGCGGGGACCCGCCGCGCGATGCGCGCCGGCGGGATGTCGCTTGCCCTGCGGGGGCAATTCAAGGACGTCTACATCCCCTGCACCATGACGACGAACAACGCCGGGGTGGGAGTGGGGATGGTTCTACTTGCGTAACACCGAGCCCGGCCTCCCCCTACACCGGTCGGGTGTTCAAGGAGAGGCGCGACTCTTGGGGCTACGGGGGTGTCTACGCCCCGGCATTGGAGGCGGCGGGAGTCGGTCTGGCCGCGGCTGCCGCGCCCGGCGAAGATGGGGCTGAACGTGATGGGCGTCCTCGCCTTCCTTCATCACCGGCGGATCGTGCCATTGATGGAGAGGCCGCTGCGCATCTTCGAGATGACGGAGGCGGCCAATCCCGTCGACTCGGCGAGGGTCGCGGATGCTCCCGACGCCCTTCGAGCGGCCGTACGCGCTCACCGGGCGCGGAGCGCCGTCGACACCCGGGTGCCGCCGCCGCGGGTCGGACCCCATGGGACATCGAGATGCTCCCCACCGGCCCGGCCGGTGAGTTTGGCTTTTAATTTTGTTTTGTTTCTCGGTCTTGTTTCGTCTCCGACGCGCCATTGTCGCTCTGTGTGCGGTGGTGAACTTCACCATCGCCAAGTCCGTTCCGCCCCACCCCCCCGACTCCCGCGCGCTTGGCGGGCGGCGCAGCAACGGCGGCGGGGAGCGGGCGGCGCGCAAGAGGGAGCGCGCGAGGCGACATCAAGCGCGCCGCGACCGGCGGGCCGCGGAGTATCGGCGGGGCGAAGAGGGCGGGGCTCTCCTCCCCGGGGACCGAGGAGTTCTCGTCCTTGGAGGAGGACGAAGAGGAAGAGGCCGAGGGGGGAGGGCCCCTCGACGGGTGGCGGCCCGCGCCTCCGTCGCGGAGCGGCGCCGGCGGCGAGGGCGGCATCGCTGGGGGGCGGGCGCAACGGCGCCCGCCGCCGGGGCCATCGACATCGGGGACGGCGCGTGCCGCGGAGGTGCCGGCGCGCGCCACGGAGGCGCGCGCGCGCGCGCGGCGCGCGCGCCGTGCGCGCATCGAGCGTGCTGCGCGCGCGGGGCGAGCGCGCCTACGCGCGGGCGAGCGTGCTGCGCGCGCGGCGGCATCGTCGGGCGGCGCTACGGCAAGCGTGCCCGCGCGCGCGCGCGCGCCTTCGGGAGGCGCGGCGGCGCCGTCGGGAGGCGCGGCGGCGGGCGCGCGCCAACCGCGCCGGCCTCATCCGGCCGAGGCCTCGAGGAAAAGGAAGCGAGCCTTTTCCTCTTCGAGGTGAGGAGCTTGCCTTTTTGCTTGGTTCGATTGGTTGATGTCCGGGCGTTCTAATCCTCTGTTTGTGCACGCGCGGTGGTGCCGACCGTGCCTCCTCTCGCACCGGCCAAGGTGCCGAGGACGGACGTGTCCATTCCCACCCGGCGGCACTCGTCGAGGGCGCCGCGGGCGGGGGGCAAGCACGGCGGCGGCGGGCGAGAGCTCGCGGGGTCCGGCGGAGGCCTCGAGGCCTCGGCCGGCGGATCGGGGCCCGCCACGGCGGAGCCGGCGGTCGTTGAGGAGCGGCCGGCGGCGGCCGTCGTGGGAGCGCGGCTCGCGGCGGCGGCCGTGGTGGAGGTGCGGCCCGCGAGAGGCTGTTGTTGTGGAGGAGGCGGAGCGGACGCAACCTGCGGCGGCTCCGTGGATGTGGCGGCACGGCCGAGGAGGTGGTGGCCGCGGCGCCGTGCCGGGCGCCCGCGGCCGCGGAGGCGCAAGTGGGGGGGCGGTGGAGGCGGCTCAGCGGCGGCGCCCGCCGGCGGTCCGCGAACGGAGGTGGTGGGAGGTCTCGGACGACTCCCCGCCTCTGGGTGGAATCGGTGGGCCGGGCGGCCCACGAATCCCCCGAGCCCCGGGGAGGGGGCCCTCGTGAGGCGGCGCGAGGGTCACCTGGTGGTGGGGGGTCGGGGACACGGCGCCGAGGCTTCGTCCTCCCGTGCCGCCGCCGCCCGCCCGGGTGGAGGGGGGCCATCGAGGATCCCCCGGCGTTTGCTGACGCCCAGGGGGAGCAGGAGCTCTGGGGCGAGCTCCGGAGCCACGGCGCTACGCTCACCCGCGCGGCGAACGGCGGCGCGGAGTCCACGGCGGCCCCGCATGGCGCGTCTTTCAGGTAGGGTGTCGTCGCTTGCTTTCCTCTTCTTCTTCTCTTCGTGTGTTGCTTTCGTGCCGTAGTGCTTACAGATTTTGGTGTGCGGATGCCAGGAGCTCGAGCGCCGCGCCCACGACAAGTACGATGCGTTCGACCGGGTGAACGCCGAGGTCCACCGGCCTCCGGGGAGCGGTGCGGCGCTTTCGACGCGCTTGCCGACGCCCCTCGGGTCTCCGGACAGCGGGCCGGCGTGCGGGCCCCGGCACGGCCGGCCCCGACGAGCTCCCCGAGAGCTCGAGGTAGGGCACGGCGCGTCGCTCGAGCCTCGGCGGGTCCGCGCGGCCATCATCGATCGTGATGAGGGCGTCGGGAACGCGCGCTCGGACTTGGAGAAGACGCGGACGGCGGCCGCCAAGCGGGAGGCGGAGGTGGCCACCGCTCGCGCCGAAACCCGAGAGCTTCGTTCGTCGCTTGAGGGGGCGAGGCGCAGCGGCGCCGGGGGCGAGGAGCGGGCGCGCGGGCGGAGCGGCCGCGCCAAGGAGGCCGACGACCGAAGGCCGCCCTTGACGCTAAGGCCGCGGCCCTCGTTGTCGCCGAAGAGCGACTCCGCAAGAGAGCACCGCCCGCCAAGGGGGCCGAGGAACGGCTCCCGGCGAGGGGCGAGCCGCCCTCACCGACGCCCGTGCGGCTGCGGAGCGAGGAGCGCGCCGCCCACGAGGTGACGCGAGAAGACCTTGGCGGCTCGAGATGCCAAGCTCTTCGAGGCCGAGGGCGAGGTGATTATGCTCGGCATCACCAACGCCGGTCGGGAGATATCCCTCCGGGAGGAAGGCGAGACCGTCAAGCGTCTCGGCCGGCGATCGAGGCCGAGCGCCGCGCCCTCGAGATGGAGAGGAAGCAAGTCGAAGGTGAGCCACGGTTTGACTCTTGCTCGTTGGTTTTTCGTTTGGGAACTCGCATTCCCTTTTTCTCGATTTCTTTCTTGCCTTGGCGTTTCCAGGCTTGCGCACCGCCACGGGGCACGCGGGCCGAGCGGGCCGAAGCGGCGCGGGCTTCCTACAACTCCTCCGAGCGGGGAGCTGCGGGAGCCGCGCGATGCGGCCCTCGAGGCCCGCCGCGCCGTCGAGGAGGGTGAGGCCCAGGCCGGCAGCTCCCTGGCCAGCCGTCTGCGTGCCCTTGGTGGCCATGTCACCGAGCGGATGCGCGGCGCGGCGGCCGGCAGGCCGGGCGTCCAGAAGGCCCTCGGAGTGGTGCGGTCCCACTACGAGGTTAACTTCGAGGCGCTGGCGGAGGGCTACATCGTTCCCGAGGGCGTTGAGGATGAGGTGGCCATGGAGCGTGTGGATGCGCTCGCTGCCGACGCCGCCGGGTCGCTCGCCGAGGCCTTCGAGGAGTTCCTCTTCCCGGACGCCGCTGATGCTGCTGCTCCTCCCGCCTGAAAGCAGTTGGGCGCTAGGCCCGTTTTTTGATGTGTATCAGTATTCTGGCCTCGTGGCCTTTTGTAAATAACCAAGTTGTTTCATGAACATAAACATTTGCTGTAAATGAAGTCATTTGTTTATCACGCTTTTTGTTTCTCCTTCTTCCTGAGTAGATTCTAGTTAGGGGAGTTCGATTTTCGCAGGGGGCCTGCTGGGTTGGAGGCGAGAGAGAAGGGCCATGTCCACGCGGCGTAGGCTATCTCTGGCTCGCACGCTCCTTCCGCCGTGCCGCCTGCGCCCTGTTCGAATCGTGGCTCGAGGTTGAAGTAGGAAACAAACTTAGCGCGTGTTGTTTTGTTTTTTTGCGCGAAAAAAATGGGACCATTTTGGGGGGGGGGTGCCCCCCCCAGGTAGCCCCCGAGGGTAACTTGGGTTTCAGGGGAAAGCCGAGTTATCCTTTTCATTAGACTTGAAGTATTTACATAGTCGTTGCCAACTGGGGCGTTGGCCATGTGATTTTTACAACGAAAATACTTGGAAAATCCTAGCTAAGGGTAGAAGCGACGTAGCTGTTGGATGTTCCAAGCGTTGGTGAGCTCTTCACCGTCCTCGTTGGCCAGCTTGTATGTGCCCGGCTTGAGTACCTTCACCACGACGTAGGGTCCTTCCCATGGGGGCGATAGCTTGTGGCGCCCTCGGTTATCTTGGCGCAGCCTTAGGACCAGATCCCCCTCGCTGAAATCCCGTCGACGTATCTTGCGTGCTTGGTAGCGTCTTAGGGACTGTTGATACCTCGCGGAATGCATTAAGGCTACGAGGCGTGCTTCGTCCAGCTGGTCCAGCGAGTCCTCGCGGGCTCGCTGGTTAGCATCCTCGTTATAGCCTCGAACCTTGGGCGACCCGTATTCTAAATCCGTGGGGAGGACGGCCTCCGCGCCGTGGACTAGAAAAAATGGGGTGAACCCGGTGGCTGCGCTTGGGGTGGTCCTTAGGCTCCATACGATCGCGGTAGTTCTTGGAGCCATTTTCGCCGTATTTGTTGAGCTGATCGAAAATTCGGGCTTAAGGCCCTGTAGGATCATGCCGTTGGCACGCTCCACTTGGCCGTTGGTCTGTGGGTGTGCCACGGCCGCCCAATCCACACGGATGTGGAACTTGTCACAGAACTCCAAGAACTTCCGGCCCGTGAACTGGGACCCGTTGTCTGTGATGATGGAGTTTGGCACTCCAAAGCGGTAGACGATATCGGTGAAGAATGTCACCGCCTGCTCAGCCCTTAGGTTCGTGATGGGGCGCACCTCTACCCACTTGGAGAACTTGTCGATCGCGACTAGCAAGTGGGTGAAGCCCCCGGGCGCCTTCCGCAGGGGCCCGACGATGTCCAGCCCCCACACGACGAACGGCCATGTTACGGGGATGGTCTGTAGGGCGTGCGCGGGCAAGTTAGACTTGCGGGCGTAGAACTGGCACCCTTGGCAGGTGCGTACGATTTCGCTTGCGTCCGCGACCGCGGTAGGCCAGTAGAAGCCTTGGCGGAACGCGTTGCCGACGAGGGTGCGGGGTGCGGCGTGGTGGCCACAGATCCCCGCATGGATATCCCGTAGGAGCTCGCGCCCCTCGGGAATGGGCACGCACCTCTGTAGGATGCCGGAGGCGGCGCGCTTGTACAGCTCGCCGTCGACGAGGGCAAAAGATTTAGCCATCCTAGCGATGCGCCTAGCCGCGGCCCGGTCCGCGGGGAGCTCCCCTCGAGCGATCCGGGCGACATATTTTTCCCGCCAATCCGCTTGGACGAGGAACCGGCTCGATGTCCATCGCATCGGCCTCGTGGGAGCCGTACCCCTCGAGGAGGGAGAGCACGTACGCCTCGTTCGAGGGGTCCTCGTCCATGGGTTCCGCACCCGTTGGATTCGAGGGAGCCCCCGAGGGTCCGTCGTGGCTCGAGGGATAGGGCTCGAAGACGACCGATGGCTGCACGACGTCGCGTGCAAAGACGTTCGGGGGAACGGTGATCCGCCCGGACGCGATCTTTGCCAGTTCGTCTGCCTCCTCGTTGTACCGGCGGGGTACATGATTGAGCTCAATGCCGTAGAACTTGTCCTCGAGGGCCCGCACGGCCTTGCAGTAGGCCTCCATCTTGTCATCATGGCAGCTCGCGTTCTTCATGACTTGATCGATCACGAGCCGCAAGTCCCCTCGCACGTCGAGGCGCTTGACACCCAACTCGATGGCGATTTTGAGGCCGCGGAGAGAAGGGCCTCGTACTCAGCCATATTGTTGGACGCGGGGAAGTGGAGGCGCACTGCGTAGCGCATGTGCTCCCCGAGGGGTGACACGAAGAGCAGGCCCGCGCCTGCTCCCGTTTTCATCACTGAGCCGTCGAAGAACAGAGTCCAGCACTCTGCCTGGATTTGTGGGGGTGGCAGCTGCGTGTCTGTCCACTCAGCGACGAAATCCGCCAGGATTTGCGATTTGATGGCCTTGCGTGGGGCGTAGGCGAGCGTTTCGCCCATCAGCTCCACGGACCACTTGGCGATCCTTCCCGCGGCGTCGGGGGTTGCGGATGATCTCTCCTAGCGGAAAGGAAGAAACCACCGTGACGGGGTGGGCCTCGAAGTAGTGGCGGAGCTTGCGCCACGCAAGGACTACCGCGTATAGCAACCTCGGACACGGGGGGTAGCGCGTCTTCGTGTCCGAGAGGACCTCGCTGATGTAGTAGACGCGGCCGCTGCACAGGCAAGGCATGCCCTTCCTCCGCGCGCTCCACAACGATCACGGCGCTCACCACCTGGGTGGTCGCGGCCACGTAGAGCTGCAGGGGCTCGCCGTCCTGCGGCGGCGTGAGGATCGGGGCGTGTGTTAGAGACGCCTTCAGCTTGTCGAGCGCGTCCTGGGCCTCGGTGGTCCAGGAGAAACGCTCGTGCTTCTTGAGTAGGCGGTAGAGGGGCAGGCCCTTCTCACCGAGCCGCGAGATGAAGCGGCTCGGGCGGCAAGGCACCCCAACACCTTTTGTACCCCTTTGAGGTCTCGGATCGGACCCATTCGTTCGAGGGCCGCGACCTTTTCGGGGTTGGCCTCGATTCCCCGCCGGGAGACAATGTACCCCGGGAGCATGCCTCGCGGCACTCCAAAGACACACTTTTCGGGGTTTAATTTGACCCCGTTGGCCCGTGGCGGCACCGAACGCGACGCCAAGGTCGCCAACCGGGTCGTCCGCCTTCCCGGTCTTCACGACGATGTCGTCCACGTATGCTTCGACCGTCCGCCCGATGTGATCCCCAAAAACGTGCTGCATGCAGCGCTGGTACGTTGCACCCGCGTTTCTGAGGCCAAACGGCATCGTGACGTAGCAGAACGTCCCGAACGGTGTGATGAACGAAGTCGCGAGCTGGTCGGACTCCTTCATTTTTATTTGGTGGTATCCGGAATAGGCATCAAGGAAACAGAGCAATTCGCACCCAGCCGTTGAATCAATGATTTGATCAATGCGTGGCAAAGGAAAAGGAACTTTATGACATGCTTTATTAAGACTAGTGTAGTCTACACACATCCGCCACTTCCCATTCTTCTTCTTTACAAGCACGGGATTAGCTAGCCACGTAGGGTGGAATACTTCCTTGATGAATCCGGCCTCGAGAAGCTTCCGCAGCTCCGCTCCGATTGCCCGTCGCCGCTCCTCGTCGAAGCGGCGCAGCCGCTGCTGCACGGCGCGGGCGTTTGGCAGGATGTCAAGGGAGTGCTCGGCGACTTCCCCTCGGGATGCCTGGCATGTCCGAGGGGCTCCACGCGAAGATGTCGGCGTTGGCGCGGAGGAAGTCGACGAGCACTGCTTCCTATTTGGGGTCGAGGGTGGAGCTGACCCTCAACGCCTTGCCCTCGGGGGCTGAAGGGTCGAGGGGGACCCCTTTGGTGCCGCTCCGCGCCTCGAAGGTGCCGACGTGCTTGGCGGCGGAGTTGAGGTCCTCGTTGACCATCTTCTCCGGGCGTGTTCACCGGCGCTTCATCCGGCGCCGGTGCCCTCGCATGCTCCACGCACTCGACGTCGCGGTCGAATGCGTGTTCGATGGACGACCCGACGGTGATGATGCCGTTTGGCCGGGCATCTTCATCTTCGGGTAGGTATGGTTGGGTACCACCATGAATTTGGCGTAACGAGGTCGCCCAAGTATAGCATGGTAGGCCCCTTTGAACCCCACCACCTCAAAGGTGAGGGCCTCCTTGCGGAAGTTCTTAGGGGTGCCAAACCGGACCGGCGAGGTCGATGCCCGAGGGGTTGAACCTCGCTTGCCCGGCGCGATGCCGTGGAACGGCTTCATGCCGGGCCGCGCAGCTCGATCCAACCCGATCCCCATCGGGGCGCAATGTATGCGCGAAGAGGATGTTGAGGCTGCTGCCTCCGTCCATGAGGACCTTCGAAAACCGGGCGTTCCCAATGATGGGATCGACCACCAGCGGGTACTGGCCCGGGTTAGGGATGCGGTTTGGGTGGTCCTCCCGGCTAAAGGTGATGACGTCCTCCGACCAATTGAGAAAGGCCGGAGGCGCCCTCTCCGCGGCGAGGACTTCGTGCCGCTCCTTCTTGCGCTGGCGTGTCGACATGTCGACAGTTGGCCCCCCAAATATGAGGAACACGTTTTCGACAGCAGGGAAGCCGCCTGCGTCGCCATCGCCTCCGTCTTTCTTGGCCTCTGCCTCCTTCGCGGCGGCACGGCCATAGAACTTCTTGAGCATATCGCACTGCTCAAGAGTGTGGTTCACGGGAGTCTTGTGGTAGGGACATGGCTTTTTCAGCATGTCGTCGAACACCCCCGGGCCTCGAGGGGCCGGTCGAGGGCCCCGTCGAGCCGGGTCGACAGCGAGGGCCTCGGCGTTGCCGCCGTCACGCCCCCGCTCGCGCGCCTCGCGGCGCGGCTTTTCCCCTTCTTGCCCCGCTTGTCGTTGCGGTGGGGCTCCTTGGACTTGCTGCCCTCCGCGGGCGCGTCCTCGGAGCGCTTGCCCTTCTTGCTGTCGAAGATCGCCCCCACGGCCTCTTCCCCGGAGGCGAAGCTGGTGGCGATGTCGAACAGCTCGTTGGAGTCCGCGGGCGGGCGTGTCCCGCCCTCCCGCACGAGGTCCCGGCACATGGTGCCCTCGAGGAAGGCGTGCACGATCTCGGACTGTGCCACGCTGGGGAGCTCCGTGCAGCGCTTGGAGAAGCGCCGTATGAAGTCCCGCAACGACTCGCCGGGCTTCTGCGTGCAGGAGCGCAGGTCCCATGAGTTTCCGGGGCGCACCTATGTGCCCCCGGAAGTTGCCCACGAAAGTGTGGACTAGATCGTCCCGGGTTATGGATGCGGGCGGCGGGCAAGTGCTCGAGCCATGTCCGGCCGCGTCGCCAAGGTGCGGGGGCAAGTTGCGGATGATGACCTCGTCACTAGTGGCCCCCGCCCACTGGCAAGCCAAGCGGTAGTCGTTGAGCCACACGCGGGGGTCCGTCTCCCCGTTGTACTTGACGATCGTCGAGGGTTGGCGGAAGCGTTGGGGGAACGCTGCCGCTCGGATCTCCCGGCTGAACACACGGGTGCCTGGGGGCTCCGGCGTCGGGGAGCGATCCTCGCCGCTGTCGTAGCGTCCACCCCGTCGAGGGTGGTAACCCCTTGCTGCTCGTGCGTCCGCCTTGCTGGTGCGCCTGGCGTTGATGACGTTGCGGGCGTCACCATCCAGCGCCTTGCGTGCGTCAAGGAGTCGTTCCTTGGCCGGCGTGCGCCCTTGCTCGGTGGGTCACCCTGCGTGCACCGAGGGTTCGCCTCCGGTGCCGCTTCATCGCCCCGCGCATCCCCCTTGTTGGCGGATGCGTGAGGCCGAGCTCTCGGCCTGTTGGACGGCCGCTTGCTCGATGAGAGTCTGCACCTCGCGGTGCATGTCTCGAGCCTCGGGGGTCGAGGGTGCTGGCATAGCCCGCGGCCGGCCGCGGCGGCAATGAGCTTCTCGGCTTGCTCGCGGCGGAGCGTCCGCGTTGTCCACGTTGGGGACGGTGTTGATACGGTCGCGGACCTGTCGGCCCAGCTCCCGTGCGCGTTCGCCACACGCGGAGGCCTCCCCTGCCATTGAGGCGCGGAGCAATCGTACCGTTCTGTACTCTTCCGCCAGCTTGGCCTCGAGCTCGCGGGCTTGGGCCAGCTGTGCGTCGACGTCGGCCCCGGCTGGTGCGCTTGGCCCCGCGGCCAGGCGCGTGGCGATCCCTGGGGCAGGCGTGACTTCCCCGTCTCCGGCGCCTGCCGCACCGGCGGCGTTGGCCGGGTCGTTGGTGATGACGGCGCTGCACTCCCGCGCGGGATCGTAACTCCCAGTGCTGGAGTCGTCGGAGCAGCCGAACCAGTAGTCCGCAGCGTCTAGGAAACGCCGGAACACAACCGGGTCTGGCACGCCAGAGAAATCCCACTCCGCGTACCCGTGGCGGTTGGCGGGTGGTAGCGTGTCGACGGAGCCCAGGGATGATTCGTCTCCTGCTGAGGCGCCGGGACCCCTGGCGACGAAGACGTGGCAGCCAGGTGGAACCCTGCGCATCGTCATGTTGACGTTGGCGTTGTAGGCCGACGTAGCACCACGCAGCCCGATGGGGATGCGCGGTCCGAGACCGCGCGCGGTCCCGCCGGGGTGGTGGCGGCGCGTCGTGACGGTGGGCGCACCGCGCCGGGCGGCGGCGCGCTCGGCTGCCGCCGCTCGGACCGCGCCCGGCGCGAGCGCCGTCCCGAGCGACGACGGCGTCGTGGCGTCGATGGACCCGCGACATCCGTGCCTCCGCGGGCGCGCGCGCCGAGTCGTGCGTGCGGCGGGGGTCCGAGCGGACACCCGGCCCGACGTCGCGCGCGGAGTTCCTCACGGTTAGTGAGGCGCATGAGATAACTGTTCCCCGTGGCCTGAAAGTTCAGGTCCCCGAAGCAGATTTCGAACCCGGCCGGGAGGGGGTCCGAGCTACCCATGCAGTAGCGTGTAGCACGGTACTCAGTGCGGATCACCATGGAGGGAGTTGGCGAAATGACCTTAGGTGCTCGCTTGCCCCACGGTGGGCGCCAGCGTCGGTGCGGAACATGGTCCCGACACCGACCGGTAGATAGCGCCGAGGTCTATCCCTCAATGGTCGATGCTAAGCAACAAGTGACACAAGGTTTTTATCCCGGTTCCCGCCGAGGGGGCCGTACGTCCACGGGGGTGTGCTCTCGGCACTATATTGCTCGAAGCACCGGGGTGCCTATAGTGGGGCGGCTACAAGCAAGGCGGGAGAGGAAGGGAGGATTCCAAGTCCCTGGCTGAAGATATTGTGGGAGGATGGGTGAATGAGTATGTGGTGCGTTGTGAGTTCGGGTCTGAGTGAACCTGTCTTCGTGTCTCCGTCCTTTGCGGCTGGGGGGTTCGCCCCCCTTTTATAGCTCAAGGGGGAGGCGAATTACATGCACGCCGCGCTATCTAGCTACGTGGGGGAGTGCGACGTGCTACGCTGTAGAATGGGCGGCCGTCCGGGCGATCCTCGCAGCGATCCGGTCATCATGGCCTGACTTGTACCCGAACAGTGGCGGTTCGAGGGTAGTAGAGCAGCGGATGGTGGTGAAGTCTTCTGATAGGCTCGAGGGAGGTGCTGACGCAGGCTCGTACGGAGTACAGGAGTTGGCAGAACGGCGTTCCTTCCCAACGCGCCTCACAGGCCTGGAGTTGTTGCTACAGCGCCAGGCGTGCTCCTGCATGCGCGGGTACGGTGGCCACGCCGTTACAGCGACAGGGATGGCAGTCCACCGGCCTAGCGCCTCCACCTAACCCTGTAGGGTCACAAGAAAGTGAATCGAGGGTGCGCCGACCCCCTTTCGAGGGCTCGGCGCGTTAGCCGTATTGGAGCGTGCGCACGGTGTCACGGGACTGACACCGGCCGCGCTGCACAGTCCCCTCCCACGGGGCGGGGATGGGCTCCTCCCCCGGGGAGTTGGTGCGGCGGCACCGGGGTGCGAGCCCCCGGCGCATGATGGCGCCGGTCCTACGGCGTCGGGGCGTTAAATGCCGGTGTACGGGAGCCGCCGCACGCGTGAGGGGTGCCCTCGAGCGTGGCGGACCCCGGCCGAGGGCGGGGCGTACCCTCGAGCGAGGCGGAGCTCCGCTCGAGGGAAGTGCTTGCCCCTCGAATGGGGCGGAGCCCGCCCAAAGGGAGCACACATCCTCAAACGGGGCGGAGTCCGTTCGAGGGGATCTCTAAGTGGGCCGTCCCGATGGGCCGTCGAGTCCTTGTGGCGTGGGCCGTGTCCTGCATGGTTAGGCACACCGCATGGTTAGACTTAACGTGTTTTGGTTTCGTTGAGGGTTTTAAGTGAGGTTTTCCCCATTGTTTAAGGGGACCCCTAGGGGCTCGTCCCCGACAGAGGTGCGTGATGAACTCCCCTTCTTGCGTAAGGAGAATGAACGGCTTGGCTTGTTGCTTGATAATCGTGATGACATGCTTAGACGAGGCTAAGAAAATGAGGAAAGAGCTTAGAGCTTCACTCGAGGATGCTAGGACTAGAGTGGCCGAGCTAAAAACACAGAATTTGGATGCTAAGCCGGAAATTGATTCTTTGAAAGTTTCACCGTTGTTTCGATGATGTTGAATGTCTTGATTGCTCTATTTTCCTTGCTGATCTTGCCTTGTTTAAGGAAAAGCATGCCTCCAAGTGTGAGGAACTAGATGTGCTTAGGGTTGAAGTGGCCGAGCTTAAGTCTAGATCGCTTTGCTAGGTGTTTGCACTTCTTGCCCTGTCTTGCATGCTAAAAATTGATGAGATGCATGCTTACACCGTTTCTCTTGAGGCAAAGTTGAAAGAACCAATTCCTACATCTTGCTCTACATGTGAATTGCATGCTTTGAAGAATTTGGAACTTGCACAATATGTTGATCGTTTGCGGGATGAGAATGATGACCGAGAAAGTTGATGGGTTGGTTGTCCGGTTATGAGCCTCGAGTTGAAGATAATGATTGAGACATTCAAGAGGCCGGATGGTGAGGGACTTGGGCCAAACAAGGTTGGTGAGGGAAGTGGAGAGAATATTCCGCAGCCACCAAAAACCCACCACAAAAATGATTTCCCTCCTAAACCTAACCATCTTAGGAACCAACTAGACACAACCCCAGCTCCACTCGTGTTTTCCCCACAAACAAATTCTTTCCAAAAGCCTATCAAGTTTGTGAGCACTTCCGGAAAGTGTTCTTTGGGAAGGAAAGTGAGAAGGCTAGTGGGGAGAAACCGGTGGAGAAGCCGAGTGGAGAGAAACCAAGTGAGCAGCCCAAACCCAAGCCGAAACCTAAGCTTATGAGGTTCCATTGCGGCTATTGTGGGAGAGATGGCCATAAGGATCGGTTTTGCTTCAAGAGGAAGCGAGAGGAGAGAATGGCGAAGGAGTGGGCTAACAAGGACAAGTACCACCCTTCCGATGGTGTAGTTGAGTCTCGTGTGCGGATGCCCGGGGCTAAGGCGAGTGTGAGGACCTGTTCCGGCTTGGGGAGAGCAAAAGGCCGTTGGAGGTGCTGTCGGGCCGACCTACACCGGTCGACCGGTGAGGGGCACTGGCCGGTCGACGGTGCGTGCCCGGACAGCAGCATGAAACGACCCGGATTTCCGCGAACGGAATCCCGAATCTTAGCACCTCGGTGGTAGCCCCGGGGAGGCTACCACGTGCAATCCCCGTCTCGGCCGATTCCAAAATCCATACAGAAAAGTAAAAACAAAGAAATAGAGTACAACATTTATTTTATTACATTAATCGTAGTACATCTCTTCGGCACATGCGGGTACAAGTCCATCGGAGACTGAATCAAACAGAAATAAAACGTCTAGCAGCGGCTCCATGAAAGCGCGGGAAACACCATATCCGCAGGCAGCTCAAGTGTAGGAAGAGCTCTAGTCCACCCAACCGTCGTTGTCGAAGTCGTAGTCCGGCTCTGCGTCAGAGTCACCAGGGTCTACCCGATAAGCGGGTAGGTCATGTCACCTTCCCAACAAAGAGGCAAAAGCGGTGTATATTCTAGTATGCATGAGGTAACCCTAGTCCGGTCGTAGAAAGCTTAAGCAAAGCAAACGAAGTGCAACATTCAAGGTAAGCGCAGAATATAGCAAGGAGGTCCACACCCTCGGGGAAGCTTCCGCTTCCGAGGTCCACACCTCAGGGGTCCACACCCCGCTCAAGGATCACCACACCAAAGCGCCGGATCTCATCCACGATCCAGAACCCATCTCTCTTCTCGCGATGTGGGGCCCACCGGCTCCTATCCCCACATCTCAACGGCCGAAGCCGGCTCACACACTCGGGGGAGAGAAGAAGCACAAGAGAAGTGTATCTAGTCGGGTGAGAGATCGAAAGACCGTCCATAACCAGGTGGACACGGACTATAGCTATAGGTTTAACACTGCGAGAGGTTGTACAACCGTACTCGCCCGAATAGGTCCGGAACCGGCCGTCACCGGTGTCCGACCCTACCATACGGCCGAAGCCCAAGTAAGTGGATAGTACCCTTCGCATCTCCGAGCACGGCCCCGGCCTCGCGGCGCAGCTCATACTACCCGCGAGAGGTCCCTCGAAGCCGTGGAACCCTTCCCCGGCCTCGCCGGGGCAAAGTCTACTAAGGAGGGAAAGACCACTCCCGACACGATCACACCGATCCTCCGGCGGGGAGGGGTGCTATCCACTACAAGTCTCACCCCGCACCCCCGCCCAATACAAGGCGGGCGGTCCGTACGAAAGTAGTCATTCGAAACAAGGTCAGTGACGATCGGTCCTTAAGGGGCCGAGAGCGAGCACTCAACATCTCCATCCCACACGACACGACCCTCGGGTAAGAGGCCAGATCGCATCTTCCCTCGGCAGCCGTTCACAAGTAACCAGCGGCTCGCTCCCGCCAAAACACAGCAAGGGGTACACAACCCAGAACACACGCTAGAATCACACCGAGATACCCACATCTCAGCTCAAACCCAGAGCACCATCCATAATCAAGCAACAAAAGTATGGATAGTTGAAGTATGGGACTAGCTAGGGGTCTGTAGCTAGTCCCGCAGGTAGTAGAACAAGGAACAGGTTATGATAAACATCAAGGCATGGCTAGTAAACGGGTTATGCAATTCATCAGAACAATGCATTAAAGTAAAGCACTAGCAGCTAAATATCAACATAGGATCTATATGGTTGGGAGTGACATGACACCTTTTGTGCCGTTGAAGCGCCGTCGTCCGTGCCGTGTACTCGGGGTCCTCCACGTCCTCTCCCGGTCGAAGCTCGGGTCCGTGGCACGAGATTCGACGCGAAAATAAGATAACGGTGCACATCTAAGCAATAACTCCAAATAAAATCCAATTTAGAAAATCCAAAAGAGCCCGAACTACCTACAATCGGCAAGGTTTTGCAAATACGGATTTATAGAAATTAGTTTTGTATTTTTCGAGCACTCTAGAATTTCTTACTAATTTTTTTAAAGGTCCAAAACATTTTTACGGAAATTAAAACAGAAAAGAAAAGGGATTTTCCTGCTGCATGGGCCGAAAACGGGCTGGAAGGCTATCTGGGCTGATAACAGCCCCTTTGGGCTCGGTCCAACGAGTCCAGGTGGAAAAAGTCTAGGGATCCTCCCTGAATTTCTGGTTGAGACCCCAAACTTCAGTTTGGGCCCCGCTCTTAACGGCCTGGCTCCTAATGTGGCCCGACGGGCCGGACGGCTCTAAAGGCCCAACTGGGCCGGCCCGGCGCCCGTTTTTCCCCTTTACCACGACCGGGAAGGAGATCCCCTGCTCCTCGGTGTGCTCGCCACGCCGGCGGTGGCGCGCCGGCTCGCCGGCGCGCGGCGGCGGCGCCCCTAGACACGCGCGTCGGCGCTTCGGCCCTCCTCTCTTCCCCCTTCACTCACACGCGCGCACACGGCTCGAGGGTTGGTCCGCCGCACGCTCGCCACGCGCGCGCGCGCGCGCGCCGCCGTCGCCGCGCGCGCGCGCGCGTCCCCCCCGGCGCGGCGAAGCCCCGGGCGCGCCGGGGTGCGGCCGTAGGATCATTCGCTCGCACGCTCCCCGCGAAACAAGTGCACGGCTCAAGGCCGGCGCGGCGGAGAACGGTAGGCGACAAGGCGCGGGCCGCACGCGCGCCTCATCGGGCGGCGGGGTCGCGGCCATGGCGCGCATGGGTGCGGCCGGCCGGCGCCCGCGCCCTCCTCCACCTCGCAACAAGACACCCACGGCACGAAGGCCGGGTTCGCGCGCCGAGTTCGAGACACGGCGCAAAGGACACGCTTGACATCCGGGCCGGCGGCGCGTCACGCGCTCGGCGCGGCGCACGACGGTGCAGCGCACATCGACGCGGCGCGACACGGGGTGATCCCCCAGCCCACCTGCAAAAGCGCCAAGAAGCACCACAGAAACGGCGACGGCTCTGGGACATCACGGCTTGGGGTAGCCATGACCCCGGGCTGCCGCTGCACAGCGCAACGCGGCGCGACGAGGCGTCACCCATGGGGAGGCGGCGGCGCGCGCGCGCACGAACGAGAGGCGGCTCGAAGGCACGCACACGGGGCAGCACGACTAAGGCGACCGGCGCAAGGAGAAGAGAAAGGTGACCACGGTGCTCACCGTGGGTCGACGGTGAAGGCGAAGCGTCGTGGCGCGGGTGGTGACGCGACGTCGGTGTCCACGGCGTGCTCGGTCCGGCTCCCTCTCCAACACGAACGGTGCCTCCCCCTTGAACACGAACGGCGCCTCACGAACACGTCCCGTCTCCGCAGCGACGCGCCGGCGGCGGCGCGCGTCGCTCTTCCCCCTCGCCTCCGCTCCCCCCGGCTCCCCCTTCTTCTTCCTCCCCGGTGGCGGCTCTGGATTGGGGGCAAAAACCCCAAGTGGGTTGGTAGCGGGCGGTTGGCTCTGGCTCTCCTCCTTTCCCCCCCTTTTGAAACCACGGCGACGCGAGGCTTAGGCGAAAACCCGGCGGTGCCCTCCCCCGGCTTGGCATCCGAGGCGGCGGCGGCCCTCTCTCCTCTCTCACGCGGTCGGGGGAAAAGGCACGGGGGGTATAAAGGGATTTTCCCCTCCCCGACTTGGCTCGGTTCGCGCGCTCGCCCGGCCCCCTCGGCGTGCGCGCCGGCCGGCGGCTCGGCCGCGCGCCCCGCGCCGCGCAAGCGGTGCGACGGGACCGGCGGCGGCGCGCGCGCGGCCGGGCTGGCTCGCTCGGGTTAGGTGGGAAAGGGATAGGGGTGCGGCTGACCGGCGGGGTCCGCTGGTCGGCGAGTGCAAGAGGGTGAGGGGCAGCTGCGGTGTGGGCTGATTTGGGCCAGATCCGGTTGTGGGCTAGGCTGGCGCAACGCAAGAGAAGGGTTGAATCGGCCCACTACTCCTAGCTGCCATATGGTTTAAAAGCTAATAGGTTTGAATAAGGGTTTGATTAGGAGTTTGAATTTGAATCCCAATCAAATTCAAACTTCACACAAAAGAACTCCAAATAAACCAAGGAAAATCCAACTCACTTGTTATACCATATTTTAAATATAATTTTTATAAATAGGATAAATTAGTGGAGAATTTGGTGAGAGGCTAGCAATTTGGCTAAAAATTTGATAGCACCCAAATGCAAGCAAAAAGTTTTAAATCTTCGCAAAATTCACACACCTAGATTCCTGGGTTGTTACATTCTCCCCCACCACCGAGAATCTCGTCCTCGAGATTTAGTCCTCGACCTCCTCCGCGAACAAGTGAGGGTACTCCTTCCCTGAGATCGGTTTCCTTCTCCCATGTTGCCTCTCGCTCGGTATGGTTGCTCCACAACACTTTACGAAGGGAATGGTAGTTCTCCTTGTTTCCTTGACGGATCTACCGTCCAAGATTTTCTCGGGATATTCGTATACTCTAGGTTGTCTTGCAAGTCAAGCAACTCCATGGGCACTTGCTTTGCCTCCACTGCCTTCTCACTCTTCTTCAGCTGTGACACGTGAAACACTGGGTGAACTCCTGCCATTGTCTCGGGTAGTGCAAGCTGGTAGGCCAATCTTCCAATCCTTCGGGTGATAGGGTACGGTCCCACGTACCTCGGTGCAAGCTTTCCTTTCACCAAGAACCTCTTAGTTCCTCGGAGCGGTGAGACTTTCAAGTACACTCGGTCGCCAACTGCAAAGGTCAACCTCT
Source organism: Cenchrus americanus (assembly GCA_947561735.1). Lineage (NCBI taxonomy): Eukaryota > Viridiplantae > Streptophyta > Magnoliopsida > Poales > Poaceae > Cenchrus > Cenchrus americanus. The sequence goes on from OX387240.1 coordinate 145,567,689, forward strand.
CTCCTTCTCTTGTCCGCATAGCTCTTCGACGACTGCGAGCGATTTTCGGGTTCTCACGAACTTTCTCAACCTTCTCCTCTCGCTTCCTCAATGATTGCTGGTCCGAACGAGCTCGCTCTCCAACCTCCGACCAAGCTAGCGGGGTCCTCGCACTTTCGACCGTAAAGTGCCTCAAAGGGTGCCATCCGGAGACTTGCTTGAAAGCCGTTGTTGTACGAGAACTCGCGAACGGCAAAGCTGCTCTCCCCGCCGTACCATAGGTGAGTGCACAAGCTCGTAGCATGTCCTCCAGGACCTGGTTGACTCTCTCTGTCTGCCCGTCGGTCTGTGGGTGAAAAGCTGTGCTGTAGCTGAGAGTGGTGCCCATAAGCTTGTGGAAGCTCTGCCAAAACTTGGAGACAAACTGTGGCCCTCGATCAGACACGATACTTCTGGGTGCCCCGTGTAATCTGAGTATGTGTTCTACGAACAGCTCTGCCAACTTCTCGGTTGCATACCTGGTCTTTACCGGCACAAAGTGAGCCACTTTAGTCAGCCTGTCCACTATGACCCAAACTGAGTCGTTTCCTTTTGGTGTTCTAGGGAGTCCCACCACAAAGTCCATGGAGATGTCCTCCCACTTCCACACTGGGATATCCAACGGCTTCAACAAACCAGCAGGTTTCTGATGTTCAATCTTTACTCTGCTACAGGTGTCGCAACAGGCCACGTAGTGTGCTATGTCTTTCTTCATATCCTTCCACCAGTACCTGACCTTCAGATCTCTGTACATCTTGGTGCTGCCTGGGTGAATCGAGTACCTCGAGTCGTGAGCTTCCCTCATGATCTGGTCTCGGAGTGTCTTGTCTTGTGGTACACAGATCCGTTCTTGCAACCACACAGTGCCCTGTTCATCAACCCGATAATCCTCTGCTTTGCCCTGCTTCATTAGTTCTCGCAGCACTTTGATTTCTGCACACTCTTTCTGGGCTGTACGGATTCGCTCCTCCAGGTCATAGGTCACTTGCATCACGTTGACTTGGCCTTGATCCACAATCTCGATTCTCGCCTTCTCTAGCTCTTCATGCAAGGCAGGTTGCTCTTCCTTTATCATGAGGTTGTTGCGGTATGTTTTCCGGCTCGGTGCATCCGCCACGACGTTAGCTTTGCCTCGGGTGGTAGTTGATCTCGACGTCGTAGTCCTTGATCGGCTCTAACCACCGTCTCTCGCCTCATGTTCGGCTCGGTCTGTGTAAAGAAGTACTTCAGGCTCTTGTGGTCGGAAAACAGCTCACACTTGTTCCCTATCAGGTAGTGTCTCCAGATTTTTAGCGCATGCACAACAGCTGCCAACTCCAAGTCGTGTGTCGGGTAGTTTTCCTCATGTTTCTTCAGCTGTCTGGAAGCATAAGCCACAACTTTCCCTTCCTGCATCAGCACACAACCAAGTCCTTGCTTTGAAGCGTCACAGTAGACCACAAAGTCTTTCTTGATATCTGGCAAGGTAAGCACTGGGGCTGTGGTGAGTCTCTTTTTCAGCTCTTGAAAGCTCTTCTCACACGCTTCTGACCACTCAAACTTTGTGTTGTTCTTGAGCAACTCTGTCATTGGCTTTGCGATCTTGGAAAAGTTCTCAATGAACCTCCGGTAGTAACCTGCCAACCCAAGGAAGCTTCTGACATCTGTCACGTTTAACGGTTGCTCCCACTTGGTCACTGACTCAACCTTGGACGGATCCACGGCTATCCCCTCCGCTGACAACACGTGTCCCAAGAACGCGACCTTCTCCATCCATAACTCGCACTTGCCGAACTTGGCGTACGGTTTCGCTTGCCTCAGCCTCTCTAGCACAACTCTCAGGTGCTCCTCGTGCTCCTCAGTGGTCTCTGAGTAGATCAAGATATCATCGATAAACACCACTACAAACCTGTCCAACTCTTCCATGAAAACCTTGTTCATCAGATTCATGAAGTAGGCAGGGGCGTTGGTCAGCCCAAAGGAAACCACCACGAACTCGTACAAACCGTAGCGTGTGGTGAAGGCTGTCTTGGGTATGTCCTGCTCTCGGATTTTCATCTGGTGGTAGCCGACCTCAAGTCGATCTTGGAGAAGAACCTTGCCTTTTTGAGTCTATCCGAAGCAAATCCTCGATTCTCGGGCGGTGGGTACTTGTTCTTGATTGTCATCGAGTTGAGCGTGCGGTAGTCAATGCACATCCTCTTCGTACCGTCTTTCTTCTCCACGAAGAGCACCGGTGAACCCCACGGTGAGGCACTCGGCCGAACAAACCCTTGCTCGAGCAACTTCTTGAGCTCGTTTCTTCAACTCGTCCGGCTCGTCGGACGACATCCCGTACGGACTCTTCGCAACGGGCCCCGCCCCGGCATCGGCTCAATCACGAACTCCACGTCTCGGTGCGGGGGTAACTCCGTAAGCTCCTCTGGGAACACGTCCGGAAACTCACGGACCACTGGGATCTCTTCAATTTCTTTCCCACTCATGTTGCACATCATCGTAGCAACCTTCGGACTCGCGGCTCGATCCGTAATGCTTGTTGTCCCGCCGGGGTGTTCAAGCTGTATCACTGCGGGGTTGCAAGAAACTATCCCGTTGTGCTTTGCCAACCAATCCATCCCTAAGATCACATCTATCCCGGAAGACTCCAAAGCTCGTCAAGTACGCCGTGAACGGTAGCCCCTCAAACACCATCCTCACTCCCCTGCACTCTAACGTACTCCTCTTCTCTCCTAGCGGAGAGCTAGTCAAGATAGGCCTTGGTCGAGGCTTAGTTGGTAAAGACCTTTCTTTAACAAACTTGGTAGAAATATACGAAAACTGAGCTCCAGTATCAAACAAAACAGTAGCCAAAACTGAGTCAACAAGGAACTCACCAAGTGTGACGTCGGGTGCAGCTGCTGCCTCCTCAGCGGTGAGGTGGTTCAGACGGCCTCGAGTAGCTGGCGGCCGAGCGGACCTCGCTGTGTACGAGGTGGCTGTCCTCCTGGTGCTGGTGGCTTCGCTGGGGTCTGGAACTGAGTGCTGCGGCTCTGACTCCCTGGTGGTACCTGCTGGGGGCACTCAAACGACTTATGCCCAACCTGACGGCAGTTGAAGCATGTCACCTTGGATCTGTCCGCTGCCTGCGGTGGTGGCCTCGGCTTCCAGCTGTTCTGACCTCCACTCCCACCTGGGTGGGTCCTGCTCTGTGGCTGAGACTGAGAGGCGTGGTGCCTCTGCTGAGTCTGGTGGCCCTGTGTGTAGCCTGTCCTCTGCCTCTGGGGTGGACCTGAGCGTCCTGCCTGGTCGGTGCGCTTGGACTTGCTCCCTCGTACCTCCATGTACTCCAGCCTGGACCTCTCCACTATCAGAGCCTTGTCGATTATGGAGCGAAGTGTCGGGCAGTCGTGCGCGGACAAGTGGTGTGCCATCCCCTTGTGCAGCCCCTTCCTGAACCAGTACACCTTCTTCTTTTCTGTGTCGGTGTCGTCGGGCGCGTACCTCATCAGCTCCTGGTAACGGTTGGCGTACTCCTGTACTGACATGTTTCCCATCTTGAGGTGCCTGAACTCGTCAGCCTTTCTGTCCATCACTGCGTCTGGGATGTGGTGACTCCTGAAGGCCTCCACGAACTCGTCCCACCCGATGTGCAACGGGTCCCGGTGCGAGTCACGCATGTTGTCCCACCACGCACTGGCTGTGCCGATCAGCTGGTGCGCCGCCACAGTCACACACTCCTCCTCGGTAAGCTCGGTCAGCTCCAGCTTCTTCTCGATCTCACGCAACCAGTTATCCGCATCCATCGGGTCCGCTGAGTGGTCAAAGGTAGGCGGGCGCAGCTTGTTGAAGTTCTCAACCTTCTTCTGGAAACCCTCTGGCGCGTAGCGGTTCTGGCCCCTAGGGTTGTTGTTGTTGTTGTTGTTCTGGGCTAGCATCTGAGTGATCGTCTGCATCAGCTGTGTTTGCACTGCCATCACGTCGGCCAAGTTCGGGGGAGGTGGCGGTGGTGGCACCTCGTGTCCCTGAGCACGGCCTGCTCCTCCTCCCTGCGGGCCGGGGTACCGCTCGTGCTCGAGTTCCGCTCCCCGAGCTCCCGCGTCGTCGCGCGCGGCTCCTCGTCCGCCGACTCGGCCTCCTCGGCCCCCGCGGAGTCCGCCTCGTGGCGCGAGACCTCCACGACGTCCACGGCCTCTCGCTCCCTCGCTCGGGTTAGGGGCATCCTCCCCTCCGTCGTCCCCGGCGACCTCCTCGAAACGGGCTAGGAGTCGCCGGACCTCCTTGCTCCCGACATCCGTTCCGGTTGCAAGAGTTAGTAGCGGTAGGGAGAATGTATTTAATCGAGGTTATAAACTATAATGGAGTAATCCTCGCTAACAATCACAAAATTTCGGACGGACATTAAGAAGCATGAAATCCGAATGAAACCATGAAGATCCATGTCACTCAATCAATGCCACCATACAAAAGAGGTGCACCTCGAGGTTTACTCCTACGACCTTCGAGGGTACACGGCAACACATCTCGCTAACGCATGGTACATCATGGGGTAGCTACTACGAGCATGTCACATGAACGGTAGCATTACATCTATCTCATTACATCTACTACGAATCGCTACAAGATCTCTACTCCCATTACCGAATACTGCGAGGTGCCTCGGAGCCGGTGTCTGTGGAACCGAGTAGAACGGTGGTGAGTGGACTCGGGTAACCCGGCACCCGATCGCCGGTCCCCCGTAGTAGTCACAAGTGTCCTGCAGAGCACGATCCATCTCCGCTGTGTCCTCGCGAACCACTCGGGTACGGCCGCACTCGTGGTAGGAGTGTCGGGGGGAAGCTCGAAAGTCTCCATCCTCAGTCTGGGCCTCTTCTTGGGTGGTAGCTGTGCGGAGAGCGCCTCCAGCTCTGCCGGCCTCTCGCCGGTCGAACGCTCCCCGTGCCGCGCGGGTCCCGTGCTCGCTCGGTCCCTCTCCTCGTAGACCAGTCCTCCCAGGTAACACATGTGGTGGTAGTTGTGTCGGCTCGCCTCCTGTAGGTCCCACACCTTAACCTGGTAGTCGACTGCTGCGGCTCCGATCGACTCCACCTGGTCTCGAGCCTCTGCCAGCCTCACTCGATCCTCTCGCGCGGCCTCCACCGAAGCCCGGTGAGCCTCCCGCTCTGCCCTCAACCGTGCCTCCAAAGTGGCAATCCTCCAGGAGTCTCTCTCTGTGCTGGCTGCGGCCGCTGCTAGCCCAAGCTGCACTAGCTCTCCGTTCCTCACGTGCGCCGCCTCCAGCTCGTCCAGTAAGTCCTCTCTGTCCTCCTCCAAGTCCCGAACCTGCCGCAGGGCAACGTCACACCTCCACCGAAGGTACAGTGTCTCTCCGTCCGCCCAGAACAGTGCCTGGTCCTGGGCCAGGATGCACCGCCTGGCCGCGAGCATCGCCTGGTCCTCCCCGTCCACTGGAGTCACCTCCTGGTACCGTGCTCGGTCACTCGAGTCCCAGCGACCGTGGTCGAAGATCTCTGCCGGAAGTACCCTGAACGGTGTGTCCTTCAGCCTCTCTCTGAGCAGGTCACAAACCTTCTTGAGAGCCCTGCGTGCACCGGTCTGGTGCGCCTCCGTGACCGAGCTCTCGAAGCAGTACACCACTACCTCCTCAAGCTCTGGCACCCGTGGGTCTGCTGGTACCGTGACGGTCGGTACGTGGGAGTCCGCTCCAAGTGCCCCATGGCCCTCCCCCCCGTAGCCGACACCGTCGGTCTCCACTCCCTGCTGCCTCCAGGCACTCCCTCAGCAGGTGGCAGAAGCCTCCGTAGCTCTTGCCGTCCGACTCCAAGGTAACCCACGTCGTTTCCGCCATCTGCACAACGTTGTTAGAGCGTAGTTAGTAAGGCAGTTAGTGAAAGTGAATCAAGGTAATGCATATATATAAGTATAGTTATATACATACGGAAGCCAAGGAGTTTATATAAAGTTTCAAGGTTCGGAAACGGCTTCCTATGCTATCGACCATTCCTGGGGCTCGTCCTACAGTCAAGCATGGCTCTGGTACCAACTGAAACGACCCGGATTTCCGCGAACGGAATCCCGAATCTTAGCACCTCGGTGGTAGCCCCGAGAGGCTACCACGTGCAATCCCCGTCTCTCGGCGATTCCAAAATCCATACGTAAAAGTAAAAACAAAGAAATAGAGTACAACATTTATTTTATTACATTAATCGTAGTACATCTCTTCGGCACATGCCGGGTACAAGTCCATCGGGACCGAATCAAACGTAAATAAAACGTCTAGCGGCGGCTCCATGAAAGCGCGGGAAACACCATATCCGCAGCGGCTCAAGTGTAGGAAGAGCTCTAGTCCACCCAACCGTCGTTGTCGAAGTCGTAGTCCGGCTCGCGTCGAGTCACCGGGGTCTACCCGATAAGCGGGTAGGTCATGTCGACTTCTCAACAAAGAGGCAAAAGCGGTGTATATTCTAGTATGCATGAGGTAACCCTAGTCCGGCCGTAGAAAGCTTAAGCAAAGCGACGAAAGTGCAACATTCAAGGTAAGCGAGAATATAGCAAGGAGGTCCACACCTCGGGGAAGCTTCCGCTTCCGAGGTCCACACCTCGGGGGTCCACACCCCGCTCAAGGATCACCACACCAAAGCGCCGGATCTCATCCACGATCCGGAACCCATCTCTCTTCTCGCGATGTGGGGCCCACCGGCTCCTATCCCCACATCTCAACGGCCGAAGCCGGCTCACACACTCGGGGGGAGAGAAGAAGCACAAGAGAAGTGTATCTAGTCAGGTGAGAGATCGAAAGACTGTCCATAACCAGTGGACACGGACTATAGCTATAGGTTTAACACTGCAGAGGTTGTACAACTGTACCCGCCCGAATAGGTCCGGAACCGGCCGTCACCGGTGTCCGACCCTACCATACGGCTGAAGCCCAAGTAAGTGGATAGTACCCTTCTGCATCTCCGAGCCTGGCCCAGCCTCCGCGGCGAGCTCATACTACCCGCGAGAGGTCCCTCGAAGCTGTGGAACCCTTCCCTGGCCTCGCCAGGGCAAAGTCTACTAAGGAGGGAAAGACCACTCCCGACACGATCACACCGATCCTCCAGCAGGAGGGGTGCTATCCACTACAAGTCTCACCCCCGCACCCCCGCCCAATACAAGGCGGGCGGTCTGTACGAAAGTAGTCATTCGAAACAAGGTCAACTGACGATCGGTCCTTAAGGGGCCGAGAGCGAGCACTCAACATCTCCATCCCACACGACACGACCCTCGGGTAAGAGGCCAGATCGCATCTTCCCTCGGCGGCCGTTCACAAGTAACCGGCGGCTCGCTCCCGCCAAAACACGGCAAGGGGTACACAACCCGAACACACGCTAGAATCACACCGAGATACCCACATCTCGGCTCAAACCCGAGCACCATCCATAATCAAGCAACAAAAGTATGGATAGTTGAAGTATGGGACTAGCTAGGGGTCTGTAGCTAGTCCCGCAGGTAGTAGAACAAGGAACAGGTTATGATAAACATCAAGGCATGGCTAGTAAACGGGTTATGCAATTCATCAGAACAATGCATTAAAGTAAAGCACTAGCAGCTAAATATCAACATAGGATCTATATGGTTGGGAGTGACATGACACCTTCTGTGCCGTTGAAGCGATCGGTCGTCCGGTGCCTTGTGTACTCGGGGTCCTCCACGTCCTCTCGGTCGAAGCTCGGGTCCGTGGCACGAGATTCGACGCGAAAATAAGATAACGGTGCACATCTAAGCAATAACTCCAAATAAAATCCAATTTAGAAAATCCAAAAGAGCCCGAACTACCTACAATCAGCAAGGTTTTGCAAATACGGATTTATAGAAATTAGTTTTGTATTTTTCTGAGCACTCTAGAATTTCTTACTAATTTTTAAAGGTCCAAAACATTTTCTGGAAATTAAAACAGAAAAGAAAAGGGATTTTCCTGCTGCATGGGCCGAAAACGGGCTGGAAGGCTATCTGGGCTGATAACAGCCCCTTTGGGCTCGGTCCAACGAGTCCAGGTGGAAAAAGTCTAGGGATCCTCCCTGAATTTCTGGTTGAGACCCCAAACTTCAGTTTGGGCCCCGCTCTTAACGGCCTGGCTCCTAATGTGGCCCGACGGGCCGGACGGCTCTAAAGGCCCAACTAGCTGGCCCAGCGCCCTGGTTTTCCCCTTTACCACGACCAGAGGAGATCCCCTGCTCCTCAGGTGCTCGCCACGCCGGGCGGCGGCGCAGCCGGCTCGCCGGCTTCGGCGGCGGCGGCGCCCCTAGACACGGCGTCGGCGCTTCCGGCCCTCCTCTCTTCCCCCTTCACTCACACGCGCGCACACGGCTCGAGGGTTGGTCCGCCGCACGCTCGCCACGGCGCGCGCGCGCGCGCGCCGCCCCCGCGCGCGCGCGCGTCCCCCCCGGTGCGGGCGAAGCCCTGGGCGCGCTGGGGTGCGGCCAGTAGGATCATTCGCTCGCACGCTCCTGCAGAAACAAGTGCACGGCTCAAGGCCGGCGCAGCACAGAACGGTAGGCGACGAGGCACGGCTGCACGCGCAGCTCACCGGGCGGCGGGGCCACGGCCATGGCGCGCATGGGTGCGGCCGGCCGGCGCCCGCGCCCTCCTCCACACCGCAACAAGCACACCCACGGCACGAAGGCCGGGTTCACGCGCAGCTTCGAGACACGGCGCAAAGGACACGCTTGACATCCGGCCGGCGGCGCGTCACGCGCTCGGCGCGGCGCACGACGGCGCGGCGCACAACGACGCGGCGCGACACGGGGTGATCCCCCCGGCCCCACCGCAAATGCGCCAAGAAGCACCACGAAACGGCGACGGCTCCGGGACATCACGGCTTGGGGTAGCCATGACCCCCGGCCGGCCGCCGCACGGCCGCAACGCGGCGCGACGCGGCGTCACCCATGGGGAGGCGGCGGCGCGCGCGCACGAACAGAGGCGGCTCGAAGGCACGCACACAGGCAGCACGGCTAAGGCGACCGGCGCAAGGAGAAGAGAAAGGTGACCACGGTGCTCACCGTGGGTCGACGGTGAAGGCGAAGCAGTCGTGGCGCGGGTGGTGACGCGACGTCGGTGTCCACGGCGTGCTCCGGTCCGGCTCCCTCTCCAACACGAACGCGCGCCTCCCCTTGAACACGAACGGCGCCTCACGAACACGTCCCGTCTCGCGCGCCGACGCGCGGCGGCGCGCGCGCGTCGCTCTTCCCGCCTCGCCTCCGCTCCCCCGGCTCCCCCTTCTTCTTCCTCCCCCGGTGGCGGCTCTGGATTGGGGGCAAAAACCCCAAGTGGGTTGGTAGCGGGCGGTTGGCTCTGGCTCTCCTCCTTTCCCCCTTTTGAAACCACGGCGACGCGAGGCTTAGGCGAAAACCCGGCGGTGCCCTCCCCCGGCTTGGCATCCGAGGCGGCGGCGGCCCTCTCTCCTCTCTCACGCGGTCAGGGGAAAAAGCACAGGGGTAAAAAGGGATTTTCCCCCTCCCTGACTTGGCTCGGTTCGCGCGCTCGCCTGGCCCCCTCGGCGTGCGCGCCGGCCGGCGGCTCGGCCGCGCCCGCCGCGCGCGCAAGCGGTGCGACGGGACCGGCGGCGGCGCGCGCGCGGCTGGCTGGCTCGCTCGGGTTAGGTGGGAAAGGGATAGGGGTGCGGCTAACCGGCGGGGTCCGCTGGTCGGCGAGTGCAAGAGGGTGAGGGGCAGCTGCGGTGTGGGCTGATTTGGGCCAGATCCGGTTGTGGGCTAGGCTGGCGCAACGCAAGAGAAGGGTTGAATCGGCCCACTACTCCTAGCTGCCATATGGTTTAAAAGCTAATAGGTTTGAATAAGGGTTTGATTAGGAGTTTGAATTTGAATCCCAATCAAATTCAAACTTCACACAAAAGAACTCCAAATAAACCAAGGAAAATCCAACTCACTTGTTATACCATATTTTAAATATAATTTTTATAAATAGGATAAATTAGTGGAGAACTTGGTGAGAGGCTAGCAATTTGGCTAAAAATTTGATAGCACTCAAATGCAAGCAAAAAGTTTTAAATTTTCGCAAAATTCACACACCTAGATTCCTGGGTTGTTACACGGCCAGTTTGGGTTTCGTGCTCGTACAGGTGTAAGGTTTGGTTCTGGAGGTCGTGGTTCTGGTGGTTGGGCTGGAGAGTTTGCAGGAGGTCAGTTTGCTAGGCGTTCCCCCCCTCGTGCTCAATACGGGGATGGGAGGATCCATAGCTTTGAGATAGAGAGGAGGGACAGTCCACGGGCTTTCTTTCGTGGTTTTGGTCCTCCTCCGGTAGAGAGGGTTGGTTCCCTCGTGGTGGTTACCGTGGTGGTGTTCGTGGAGGTAGCTTTGGTGGGAAAGATGGTTTGGTTTCCGCTAACCCCACTTTCGAGCAAATGGCTCGGCACTCGGTTTTACTCTTTTGGTACAAACCCCGGTCTTCGGGTCATTCGTTCGCTCACGTGCTTGTTTTTGAATTTCGGGTGGGAGACCCGAAGAACATTTGGTTGATTGACTCCGGTTGCTCAAGACATATGACCGGAGACAGGGGGTGGTTCTCAAGTCTCGTCCCGGTGGTGACAAGGAGGTACATCACTTTTGGGGACAATGGGCGTGGGCATGTGCTTTCAGAAGGTGAGATTAAGGTGAGTGACAAGATCACTCTCAGGCGTGTTGCTCTTGTTCAATCGCTTGGGTGCAATTTGCTTTCGTGTCCCGGTCTGTTGGATGAGGGTTTTGAGGTGTTGTTTCGGCCTGGTGGTTCTCGGATTTTGGATTCTCGAGGGGACCTTGTCTGTATGGTCGTTCCCGAGGGTCAGGTGTTTCGAGCTGATTTTTCTTAGTTTTTCGGTGTGGAGCATTGTTTCTTGGCTGGTTCTTCGAGTGAGTTGTAGAAGTGGCATAAGAAGTTGGGTCACTTGAGCTTTGACCTCTTGTCCCGCTTGAGTAAACTCAATTTGGTCCGAGAATTGCCACGGTTGAGGCTTGAGAAAGAGTTGGTTTGTGCGCTGTGTTGGCATGCCAAGATGGTAGCCTCTTCTCACCTGCCTCTCACCGATGTGATGACCGAGCGTCCATGCGAGCTGCTCTATATGGACCTTGTTAGCCCAACTCGTGTGCGATCCGCGGGTGTGAAGTCGTATGTCCTTGTTGTGGTGGACGACTACTCTCGGTATGCGTGGGTGTTCTTTCTCGAGGATAAGGGGGAGACGTTTGGTTTTGTTCGAGATCTTGTCTTGAGGTTGAGGAACGAGAGCCACGGAGATGCCATATGAGCAATCCACAGTGACAATGGCTCGGAATTCAGAAACTCTCATTTTGAAACCTTTTGCCATGACTTGGGTCTTGAACACCGGTTTTCGAGTCCGTATACGCCTCCCCGAATGGTGTTGTGGAAAGGAAGAACGGGACCTTGTGTGAGATGGCTCGGACGATGCTTGATGAGCATAGGTTTCCGAGAAGGTTCGAGCCGAGGCGGTGAACACCGCGTGCTATGTGTCAAATAGGATCTACCTCGAGTGCATAAGAAGAAAACATGCTATGAGTTGATGCACGGTTGCACACCCAAGGTGAGTCACTTCCATGTCTTTGGTTGCAAGTGCTTTATTCGAAGAAAGGAAAGAAGTTGGATAAGTTTTAGGCTAGGTCGGTCAATGGTATTTTCTTTGGTTATGCATCTCATTCTAGAGCATATTGTGTGCTCAATCTTGAAACTAACCAAATCGTGGAGACTTGCGAGGTAACCTTCGACCGGACACAACCACGTAGTCGGCTTGTCTTTGAGTGTGCGGGTGATGATGAGCTTGACGAGGAGATCTTTCGGGGAGGAGGAGCATGAACTTGGAGATGATGAAGACGGCGGTGTGGTGCGCCCGGCCGAACATGTACCTACTACTTTGACTACGGTGGTTGACGGCCCCTCTCCTACACCTACGACGACAAATCAAGACGAGGAGAAGCTATAGTTGAAGGGGAGGTAGCTTCAAGGCGAGAACCTCCCCGGCGAGTACAAGTGGATCACCCAGCTTCAAGGATCATCGGCAACATGAATGAACGTACTACACGGTCGAGGGTTCGAAACAATTCTCATTTCGCTCATGCTGCATTTGTTGCTACTTTTAAGCCCAAAGACATTGGACACACACTACCTGATCATAATTGGGTTAATTTGATGCATGAGGAGTTGGAGAACTTTGAGAGGAATCAGGTTTGGGAATTTGTTGACCCTCCCCCAGGGTGTAAGCCGATTGGTACAAAGTGGGTGTGGAAGAACAAAGAGGGAGAGAAAGGTGAAGTGGTGAGAAACAAGTGAAGGCTTGTTGCTCGGGGGTTCGGTCGAAGGAGGGGATCGATTACGAGGAGACCTTTGCTCCCGTAGCCCGTTTGGAGGCGATAAGGATCCTTCTAGCCTTTTCCGTGGCTAAAGGGTTCAAGTTGCACCAAATAGATGTGAAGAGTGCTTTCCCGAATGGTGTGTTGGAGGAAGAAGTGTATGTGAAGCAACCACCGGGTTTTGAGAGTGAAAAGTACCCCCACGGGTGTACAAGTTGAGGAAGGCGTTGTATGGGTTGAAGCGAGCGCCTAGAGCTTGGTATGGCGAGGTTGAGGGGGTTCTTGTTTGAGAGAGGTTTTGAGATGGGGAAGGTCAATCGAACTTGTTTCTACTTAGGCGGGGCGAGAGATATCCCGATTGTGCGGGGTGTACGTGGATGATATTGTCTTTGGTGGCTCGTCTAACTCTCTTGTTGCAAGGTTTGCGGATGATATGAGCGGGGAAAATGAGGTGAGCATGATGGGCGAGTTGCGGTTCTTCCTCGGGCTACAAATCAAGCAATCAAAGGAAGGAACATTTGTGCACCAAGCTAAGTACACACCAAGGACATTGTGCGGAAGTTCAAGATGGAGGACTCCAAGGCTATGATGACACCGATGAGTGCGACTACGGCTCTTGATGCGGACGAGGAAGGTGAACATGTGGACCGGAAGGAGTACCTTAGCATGATCGGGTCACTCCTCTACTTGACGGCGACGAGGCCGGACATCCGGTTCTCGGTATGTCCGTGCGCTCGTTTCCAAGCGTCTCCGAGGACTTCGCATCGGCAAGCGGTGAAGAGAATTTTCGGGTACTTGCGTCACACTCCCGACTTCGGCTTTTGGTACTCCGCGTCCTCTTCTTTGGCGCTTCATGGTTTTTCGGATGCGGATTTTGCCGAGTGTCGGTTGGATAGGAAGTCCACTTCGGGACTTGCCGAGCTTTTTGGGATCTTCTTTGGTGTCTTGGTCTTCCCGCAAACAAGTCGAGTGTTGCTCAATCCACTACCGAGGCAGAATATGTTGCCGCGGCTAGTTGTTGCTCTCGGCTCCTTTGGACCACATACACCATGAGTGACTTTGGTGAGGAGTATACCCATGTCCCACTTCAATGTGACAACACCGGTGCTATAAGTGTTGCAAAGAACCCGGTGCTCCATTCCAAAACCAAGCACATAGAAGTGAGGTATCATTTTACGAGAGACAACCTAGAGAAAGGGAAGATAACTTTGATCCATGTACCCACACATGACCAACTAGCCGATATTTTCACCAAACCCCTAGATCAAGCAACTTTCACTCGTTTGCGGGGGGAGCTTGGTGTGTGTTTGATTTCTTGAGTTGGGTGTGTGGGAGCTCCTTTGTAACATATGTATAGTTTCCTTTGTGCATTTCTTGCATTTGGCATGGCATATGTAACATGATGTATAGGCATCCTTGTATCTTAGATTGCATGCATTTTGTATCATATGCATTGGATAGGAAAAGCTTCTCCTATATACATTGTTCACCATGGAATGCTATTTATGTCTTTGTGAGCTTGTTTGGTATGCTATGGTTAGTTTGGCTTAGCTCTTGATAATCTTGATTTATAATCCATGGTTGATGGCTATGTTTTTTGAAACATTTCACATATATGCTCTCTCATGTGTAAATGCCTTTATATGATCTCGACATGTTTTAGTGGCTTGGTTATGCTTAATTTGTGGTTGGATAGCTAGCTTATTGATCATATGGGGCCAAAGGCTCATTTTCCATCATGAATGTTTAGCCCTCTTGTTTTATCTTGTGGAGGGGCATAAGTTTTTTTTGTCGCAAAGACATTCCATGTACCAAATTTGAATATGAAAATGAAATGTAAAATTCTTGGAAAATGTGCTCCCATGTCATATGTGCTAAATTTAATTTGCTTTGGGTGCTAAACCGTTGCATGATGCCTACCAATGAGAAGTCTCATACATAGAAGTAGGCACATGGCTCGGTGGCTTTGACATGACATGAGGTGCTTGTGGGTGTTTGTGATGGTCTTATGATTAGAATGGTTGTCCTTGCATGAAGTTTGTGTGGCTTTGCCATTTTGACATGTTTTGATCATGTTTAGGACTTTGCTCATGAAAGGTGAATTTTTCGCAAAATTGCCCAAATGCATCTTAGCTTCGTCCAATGATTGTGAAACTTGGTGATCTTGTAGTTGATGTCAATACGAAGCTATCGAGTATCTAACTTGCTCATTTGGTCATGTGTAGCATCCTATGTTGAATTTTGTCTATTTGAGAAGCTCTAGGTTGAAAGTTTTGCATTTTTGGCTTGATTCATGCATTGCCAACAAGGGGGAGAAGTTTGAGTTTGAAATGGCTTGCTGGATGCATTTAGGAGGTTTTCAGGTGGTTTCGAGCCATTTCTGGGCTCTGGTATGCACCGATCCGACCGGTCCGAGTCACCGGTCCGACCGGTCGAGTGCTTGGTTCGTTCACATGTTGCACACCGGTCCGACCGGTGGTGTTGACTGGTCCGACCGGTCGGGGCTAAGTTGTTGCAGCTGCCCGTTTCAAGTGGTGTCTTGCATGCATTCGTCCAATGGGAGTTGCATTTGTTCGGGGGAGCTTGCATGTGTGCGGGGGGAGCTCTTTGTGGTTGTTCGAGCTTTGGTTTGGTGGTTTGCGCTCATTGCTTCAAAGCATAGTTTTGTCTCGGATGTGTCGAGCTGTTGCCCTTGCCTAAGGGGTCCGAGACTTATCTTCTTCAAGTGATCTTGCTCTTTGCCTTTGTTTGGCTTTCGATCGCTTGTTGGAGTTTCTTTTTGTCCGTTTCTTTCCTTTTTCTTTTCTCTCTTGTTACTTTATGTGGGTGTTGTCAATGCACTCATCAAGGGGGGGGATTGAGGACCATGTGTGGTTCAAGGAACGGTAGATGGTCGCTTCCTTGTGTGATGAGTGATTGACAACATTGTGTGGACCGATTCTAGGCTAAGTATTGCAGGTGCGGGTTGCGGCTTGACTGGTGTTGGTGCAGGTGAAGAACAAGCGCGAAAGGTCGTCGTCGGTGAGGCCTCCAGGTGTGGAGAAGAAAAGTAGGCTTCGTTCGAGGGACCCGGTGGCCAGTGGGGTCAAGTGCGGGCCGCATGGTGGCATGAACAACAAGATGAAGTCATGGACGGTTTCTTGGTTGAGCCTCAAAACCAAGGTCGAGCCGGGACTACGTGGGAGCCGAGTCATGAGTGGCGATTGGCGGAGGCTACACCGAGTTCGCGGGGTTTCCAGTGGTTCACCAGAAAACCACTAGGTTCCTTGGTTGATCCACAAAGCCAAGACCGGAGAACCGAAGACGGTGCTGCAGCAGCTCCAGACCAGTCTAACCGGTGGGTCTGACCGATGGGTATCGTCTGACCGGTGAGGAGCACCGGTCTGTGCGGTGTGCGACGACGCAGTCTGGAATCTTCGAAGCGGAGGACACGCGTCGGGATCGCATGGCTTGCGTCGAGGCTAAGCAGGGTGCGGTCGCCGGGCATCCGTCCGATGGAGAAAATCTAAAGACTTCCAAAACCGCCCTTGAGGGGCTTGTATCCCTAGTTATTAAGCAAGGGTATTTTAGACTTTCGGTTGCCTCCATCTAAACCATGAGGTGAGAGGATGGCAGCCATCTCTTGGAACCCTAGTTCATTTGCTTTCCTATTTTCCCTTCCTATTTTCTTAGGATTTCCATAGGACTGGCTTAAGAGCTTCATGGTGAGATTTTGTGAGAGGGTTGGATGATCGGGCGGCAAGCTAGACCTTGTATGTACAGATGATTCAGCATGGTTCCTCAAGGCTTTGTTGTGTTGTTCCCGGTTGTTCTTGGTGGTGATTTTTGGAGCCCTCTCTTGGTGGTTTTCTCGGTGTATTTTCGGGACCTTGCTCTTGGGGATTTGATGGGGGAAATATGTGGGAACCCTTCGTGGTTCTTTTTCCTTTGATTCCCCTCCCAAATCTGTGAGTTAAGGGGCTCGATTTTGGGATTTTCGGTGTTCTAGGGTTAGAGGAGTTCTTGGCGGGATTTCTTCGATTCCTCTTGATTTGACAAGTTTTGGTGGGATTAAACCTGGCTATGGACTCCTCTTGAGGTGTTCCTAATATCCCCAAAGTCTTGTTCAAGTCCGTGGAGCGATTCGGGAGATCGAGGCTTGGATTTGGGGGTGTCGACCCGCGGGTGCTGTTCATCCCGAGAAGCCCCGGTCACACCGGTCTGACCGGTGCCTCTCACCGGTCTAACCGGTGCAACCCTTGTTGGGTTTTTGCTCGGGTGAACATTTGGGTGTGTTCGCTGTTGTCCTGTATTGCTAATGTTTCGAGTTTGGGTCAGTTTGGAGCTCGGTAGGCCTGTTTGGTGTTTTGGGGCTTTCTGGCTGAGACCGGTCTGACTGGTGTGTTGCACCGGCCCGACCGGTGAGGAGCCATTCTCGTGGAAGTCACCAAGTTCCACCAGCGAGAGACCGGTCGGCCGGTGGTGCTCACCGGTCTGACCAGTGTTGGTCAGTGGACTCGAGTTTTGGTGTTCCGCTGCGTTCTCAGGTCTGTGAGGTTGGAAGTTGGTCCCGAGGTTCAGTAGCACTCCAGTGGCTGCGTGGACTTGGCCAACTTGGGTAGTGAGTCGGAGACGTGTGTTGGAAGCCATGTTTGTCTTGTTGGAGTATCCATCTCCTTCGAGAAGAATTTTTATCGGCTCCCATTCACTCCCCCCTCTCTGGTTCCCCGTATCGGTCCTTCATCATGTAATGCTTGGATGAACACCTTGATGTTGTCATGTTTGAATGAATGAATTAGGGTTGTTGTGATCAAAATTTTGCCTTGCGTTGAATACCAATGTTGTGTGTTATGTTGGGGAGATCATGCTCCCCAAAATTCACCATCATTGCATAAGCGTACCAAGAATTATGGCGGAGATTGTGCAGTTCGGCCTCTAGCAAAAACAGCTAGGAAGAACCTCGGTGTTGGAATTTTTTGGGCATGATAATGTTAGAATTGGACCTCGGGTTGAATACCAATGTTGGATCTTACTAAATTTTGCAATTTCTGACCAAAAACGGGAGTTTTTCCTATTAGGGGCAGAGAGTTATGAATTTTCTAACAACTCAGCTACGCTGTCCAGTTTCACGAAATTGAGGCTATGAGTTTTCGTTTTGCATATTCTTCTTGTGGATGTTGTAAACAATCTTGTGAATATGTGACTAACGAAAACCTCATGAATTTGAGATGGTGGGACAAACCCGTGCTTCTCCCAATGGCTTTGCTGCAAGTGGGAGTGACGCTCCGCCACTACCTCCCAACATGACCATTCAAGAGCAATTTATGGTCACCCAAACTGAGGTGATGCGTCAGCTCTTGCAAACGCAGCAGCAACTTGCTCAGCAACTGCAGAACAATCCCCGTGGGGAGAATATGGATGGCCAGCCTCGAGTCACCAAGTATGAGCATTTCTATGCCATGAAGCCCCCGACTTTTGAGGAGGCCAAGGAGCCACTGGCTGCTAATGCGTGGATCAGGGCCATTGAGGCCAAGTTTTCTGTATTCACCTTGCCCTGCTTAGAAGAGCACAAGGCCAGCTTCGCTGCCCTCCAGCTCCGTGGTGCAGCGTTGATATGGTGGGAGAATTTCAAGACCATGATTCCTGTGGGACATCAAATCATGTGGGCTGAATTCAAGCAGGCCTTCAAGGAACGTCACATTCCTAAAGGTCTCATGGATAGAAAGATGAAGGAGTTGCTTTCTCTAAAGAAAGGTTCTGACATGGTGTATGAATATGCTAAGAAGTTCAATGCCTTGTGTCAGTATGGTGGGCATCACGTGGACAACGATGCCAAGAAGATAGAGCGTTTCCGTGATGGGCTACATGGGGATCTCTATGAGAGGCTTAATCTTTATGATCCTAACAGCTATCAGGACCTTGTGAACAAGGCCATTTCCCAAGAGGATGCCATGTAAAAAGCCTAGAAGGACAGTAAGAGGCAGGCCAGATTCACCTCTACCGGTGGGTCGGGCGAGAAATTTCGCTTTGTCAAGAAGGGTACTCCGGGTCCTCCCTAGTCACCTTCAACTGGACACTAGAGGGTGACCCCATCTCAGAACAAGCTGTCTGGGAATTTCCAGTTCCGTAAGGCAAAGCAGCAGCCATACAAGCCTAGTGCACCCCCAACCAACACCAACAACAGTGCTACTAAAGATCGTCGCTGCTATAATTGTGGGCAACCCGAGCATTACATCAATGAGTGCCCCAAACCCAAGCCAAACAAACAAGGTGAATGCTTAGGTTTCTATCAGGGGAACCAAAGCAAGAAACCCATGGTGCAAGTCAAACATGGCAAATTGAACTACACCTCAATGATGAACACGCCGGATGGAGCAGCGGTGCTCACGGGTATATTCTCTATTCAAGGCTTTTCCGTTAAAAACTTATTCGATTCTGGTGCAACTCATAGTTTTATAAATGAGAAGATTTTGAATAAGCTGGGATTGAAGAGTTGTCATATGAACCGACCTTTCTTGCTAACTACGCCGGGTGGGCGAGTTACCACTGGCAGTTTAGTCATGAGAGTGCCACTTGAGTTAGGTAGCAAAATCGTTCCCGCAAACCTTTTGGTTTTAAGCTTAGAGGGTATCGATGTGATCCTAGGTATGGATTGGTTAACTCAACATCAGGTTGTCTTGGACATTGCCTCAAGAATGGTAGAAATCCATTCCCCTACCAGTGGTCAAACCACCTTGTACTTGCCCAAGGCAGAAGGCATGAATCCTTGTTACTATGCTGCTGTAACTGTCCAGTTAGAAAACATCCCAGTAGTGCGTGAGTACCCAGATGTCTTTCCCGATGACTTGCCTGGTATGCCACCAGACAGAGACATCGAAATTGTCATAGAGCTTCAGTCTGGCACCGCACCCATCTCTAAAAGACCTTATCGAATGCCACCCAAAGAGCTAGCCGAGTTGAAAAATCAGTTGCAAGAATTGCTTGACAAAGGGTATATCCACCCAAGTTCTTCTCCTTGGGGGAGTCCCGCTCTTTTTGTGAAAAAAGAAATATGGTAGCTTGCGGATGTGTGTTGACTATCGTCCACTCAACGCAGTGACAATCAAGAATAAATATTCGTTGCCCCGCATTTATGTGCTCTTTGATCAATTGGCTGGTGCCAGAGTCTTTTCCAAGATCGATCTTCGATCGGGCTATCATCAAATTAAGATTTGAGTGAGTGATGTCCCGAAGACGACCTTCTCCACCAGATACGGTCTTTATGAATTTCTAGTGATGTCTTTTGGTCTCACAAATGCACCTTCCTATTTCATGTACCTTATGAACTCAGTCTTCATGAATGAACTGGACAAGTTCGTAGTGGTATTCATTGACGATATCCTTATTTATTCCAAGAATGAAGCCGAGCATGCGAAGCATCTTCGTATTGTCTTGCAGCGTTTGAGAGATTACAAACTTTATGCCAAATTCTCTAAATGTGAGTTCTGGCTGGATAGTGTGAAATTTTTGGATAACATTATTTCCAAGGAAGGAATATCCATGGATCCTAGCAAAGTGCAGGAGGTCATAGATTGGAAGCCACCCAAGTCGGTGCATCAAATCCGCAGTTTTCTGGGTCTAGTTGGTTATTACCGCCGGTTCATTCCGGACATCTCCCGAATAGCTAAACCCATGACAGAACTATTGAAGAAGGGTGTAAAGTTTGTGTGGAGTGAGGAGTGTGATAAAGCCTTCCATACCTTGAGGGAACACTTTACCTCAACTTCCGTGTTGACACAACCAGATATGTCCAAACCATTTGAGGTGTTTTGTGATGCTTTGGGCACTGGTCTTGGTTGCGTGCTTATGCAAGAAAACCGAGTCATTGCCTATGCTTCATGGGCACTTCGACCTCATGAGAAGAATTACCCTACTCATGATCTGGAGCTAGCAGCAGTCGTGCATGCCTTAAAACTTTGGCGGCATTACTTGATAGGTAATCGCTGCAATATCTACACAAATCACAAGAGTCTCAAGTATATTTTCACTCAATCTGATCTGAATATGAGGCAAAGAAGATGGTTGGAATTGATAAAAGATTACGATTTGGAACTCCATTATCATCCTGGCAATGCTAACGTGGTTGCAGATTAGCCGCAAGCATTGCAACTATGTGACATTAGAGCCGTATAATGAAGCTTTATGTGAAAAATGAGGAAGCTCAACTTGGAAATGGTCGAGCATGGAAATCTTTGTGCCGTCTCAATCGAATCTCCTCTCCATGAAAGGATTGCTATGGCTCAACTCAACGATGAAGAGGTTCAGAAAATCAAACAGAAGCTAGAAGAAAAAGATCCCAAATTTGATTGTTTCCGGAGGGATGACAAAGGAATTGTTTGGTTTGGTCAAAGATTAGTTATTCCCCAGGATCGGAACCTAAGAAAGGAGATTTTGGATCAGGCCCATCTCTCTAAATTTACCATTCATCTGGGAAGTACCAAAATGTACCGAGATCTCAGGGAAAATTTTTGATGGTCCAACATGAAGGGTGAGATAGCCGAGTATGTGTCCGGTTGTGATACATGCCAAAGGATCAAGGCTAGTCATCTAAAGACCGCAGGTCAAATGCAACCGTTGTCCATTCCTACGTGGAAGTTGGACCATATAAGCATGGATTTCATTGTAGGGTTACCTCTCACACCCCGGAAGCATGATTCCATTTGGGTAATAGTGGACCAACTTACCAAGACCGCTCACTTCATTCCCGTTCACACTACCTATTCAGCCGAGCGCTATGCAGAAATCTATGTTGATATCGTAGTGCGCTTTCACATTGCTCCAAAGACTATTTTGTCGGATCGAGGCACTCAATTTGTTGCTCGCTTCTGGGCACAAGTGCATGAATCTTTGGGAACCAAGCTAATCCATAGCTCCAGCTATCACCCCCAGACCGATGGTCAGACGGAAAGAGTGAATCAAATAGTGGAAGATATGTTGAGAGCTTGCGTCATTCATTTTGACAAATCTTGGGACAAATGCCTAGCCCTAGCAGAGTTTTCTTATAGCAACAGTTACCAAGCTAGTTTGAAGATGGCCCTGTTTTAAGCCTTCTATGGAAGAAGGTGTCGTACCCCTTTGAATTGGTCACAAGCGGGTGAACGAACCTTGTTTGGTCCTAAGCTAGTACAATAAGCCGAAGAGAAAGTGAGTGTAATTAGAGAAAATTTGAGAGCAACTCAGATGAGGCAAAAGAGTTACCATGACAAAGCCAAAGCTCCCCGAGAGTTTGAAGTTGGTAATTATGTATATCTAAAGGTATCTCCGACCAAAGGCGTACAACACTTTGGAGTAAAAGGGAAATTAGCTCCATGCTATATTGGTCCTTATGAAGTCACCGAGAAGTTTGGTACGGTTGCCTACCGTATTCGACTTCCCGACCGATTGTCTGCAGTACATGACGTGTTTCACGTCTCACGATTGAAGAAGTGCGAGCAGATTCCGGAAGCACAAATAATTGAAGAGACTAATGCAGAAATAGAACCGGATATATCCCTAGCAGAGTATCCAATGAGAGTATTGGATCAAAAAGAAAGACAAACTAGGATACAAAGGGTGAAGATGTACAAGATACAATGGAGTCACCACACCGAAGAAGAAGCTACATGGGAGACCGAGCAATTTTTAAACACCAACTACCCCGACTTTCTTCCGAGTCAAACTCGTAAGTGAACTCTCCTCACTTACTCTTGATTTCGAATCTCGGGACGAGATTCCCGTTTAGGGGGGGTAGGCTGTAACACCCCGTGTTTTTGCTTAGTGGTGAATTGTGCTAATGACCCTCTTAACTACTCCTCTAACTACCCTTGAGAACCCTAGGTCAACTCTTGGTCAAAACCCTAGTCTAAAACCCTAGTGACCCCTTTTACCTCCTTGTGCCAATTTAGAACTTGGGCACGTTCTCCAAAATTTCCCTAAACATTTCAAAATCACCCAATGGGAAAAGTGTGCAGTTTTGCAAGGCACACAACTTTGCTGTTGAGTGGCATTTGAAATTCGAAGTGGAAATTAGTGAAAAATGCAATTGAACACGATCTACTCCTGTTCACAAGCACCGAGAAAATGTCGAGGTTGGCATGCTATTTATGCACAATCTAGTGATCAAAACCCCTAACAGCCTTTGCAGAAGTTGTAGAGGAATAGATGATTTTCAACTTTGCTATTTTGTGCAAGGTGCACTTTAGTTTCAAAAAGTGGAGAAAATCAAATTTGAAAATCGACTCAGCAAACTAATTTGGCTCGCGAACGCCGGAGCATGTTCCAAGCGCGACGGCGTGCGCGGCCATGTCGGAGCGACGCCGTACGCGCCGTACCCACGTCGGGCGCGCACGTCGAGGTGGAGGAATGTCCAGCGGTCCTTGCGCTGCATTGGTGTGCTCCTGTGCATGACGTCCACGGCCGCTGGGATGGTGCCAAGTGGCAAGGCCACACTCGCTGGCGCACCGCCCGCCGCGCGCTATTTGCCACTGGGGCAACCGCACGTCTCCGAGCATTGCCACCCACACCGCACGTGCTCCGGTCATCAGGCTGACATCACAAGCTCACAACCGACCTCCCACGACTATATAAACAAGTCCCCGACTGCTCCTCGTGCACGCACACCGCCGCCCGAGCTCCACAGTCCGCCATTGGTGCCGCCCCGGTGAGCTCCCTACTTCGTGCGTTCACGATGCCGTCAGGTTGCGCCTAACCCCTCTCTTCACACACCTAGAGCCTACGCGTGCACAAGTAGCCTCGTCGAGCCGCCTGCGCGTCGGAGCACAATCTCCCCCGGCCGCCGCCGAGCAGCCTCCGGCGAGTCCCACTCCCCGCTTGAGCTCCGAGCCAACCAACCCTTTCAGGACCTCCACTAGGTCACATGGAAGCTACCCGTGCCGCACATTGTTGAGTCTCGCCCCTATTATCACCGGAATCCATGCTTCCACGGCCGCGCCGCCATTGCTCCGTCGCCGCCGCTCGCTGGCGACATCTCCGGCCGATCCACCGCTACCAATCGAGAGAGGGTGAGGCCAATCTCAATCTCGTGCCATTTGTTTGCCTGCGCAGGGCCTACATCGCCAGCAGGGCCATGCATGGGACGGATTTTTGGACTCGGGGGTCTGACTGTTAGTCGAGGGTATCGTTGTGAAAGGTTAAAAGTTCCAAGGGCCAGAGTGCATATAGATTCTACCTTTCTTGTGTGTGTTGACTACAACTTGTAAATTCAATATCAAATCACAGAAAAATCCAAAAATTGCAAAACCAATTTTGTTGTGCTCTGTGTGACTAAATCTACATTTTCTGCAATGGAGGTATATACTTTTGAGCTTTAGGTTCTGCAAAATTTATACATGATCTTGAGCTGGATTTTGGATATGTTGTGGAGACTAGCATGTGTAGGTCCTGTGCCAAAATTTTTACAAAGTTACTGAAGGAATCGTTTTATATAAATTATCTTGTGTTATTGACAAATCTACATAGATGATTTTTGTAGCTTAAAATATAATTATTTTTGAGCCCTACTCCTGGCTATGGTCTTGTTCTGCTAAAATGCACCTCTGATGAATTTACCATGATTTTATCTCTGTTAGAAATATTATTCCCAAATATATGCTTGTTTTTACTCATAAATGTAGAGATCAAGATCCACAAGAGCTTTAGGTGTGTTTGTTGGTTCTTTAGGTTTGTTTTAGGCCAGAGCATGCGCAAGAGAAAGTTTGACTACATTTTTGTTATATTTATTTTTATATGCATTATTCCTTTAAATGCTAGCTAGAAGTGCCTTTAATATGTGCATTTAAATTCAGTGGTGCAAACTAGATGCTTGCTGTCCAAAGGGGTGTTTCCTGGTCATTAGGATCAGTGGGTACTGTTGGGCAAGTTTTGAGGTATAATTTGTTGATTAAAGGTTGAAAACTAGATTAATCTACTAAAGGAAAAATAGGAAAAACAAATTCTTTTGTGCATAAGTTATATAAATGAGTTAGGAAAGTAATTTGTGGCATAAAAGTAACTTTTCCTTGCTGTTTGTATTTGAAGTAATTAACTTCTTTATATATGTACACAATCACCATCATGAGAGTGTTGTATAGTCTTTTGTGTTTACTTTTAAATGAGTAAATGTTTAAATGCTTGTGTTAAGATGAATATGACCAACCCTATACTTCTGGTGGCTTTTTGCTACTGTGTGATAAATAAATTAAATTAATTTTTCTATTATATGTACACAGCCTCTATTCAAAAGTCTAGCTATTAAAGCATCACAAATTCTCCTTTGTAGGAAGAGTATGTTGAATGTATCTTTATCTAGGTGAATGTGGTCAACCATGCACCCCATGGTTACCAATTGTGGTTTTGTGATGAATTAACTCAATCGGCCAATTAAGTCTTGTATTTGCATTTCTCCGTGTAGAAGCCCCTGATGGTAGCTACACGCTCGCGCCGGCTGATGAGGACGAGGGAGCGGGAGGAGACGTGCACTATGTGATCGTAGAGCAAGACTCGGACCAAAGTCCGGAAGGTTGTCTGCCTGCTGGTGCTGACGAAGGCAAGCCCCGGTTTAATCATTAACCCATGTGTTTACTTTCAATCTTCTGGATTTATCATTGCTATCTTATGTGCATTTACGTTCAGGAGTTGATTGAAACCCTAGTTGCATGATCCTTAAGTACCATGATCTTTTACTAGCATGTTAGGTCGCTAGTTGCTATGCTCTAAGGATCCGGTACAAGTCGAGTGATGTACATCACTCGCGAGAATAGGATCTCCTTCATGGAATCACATTATGGATTAAATGGATTGCTCATGTGGTAAGAGCATGGGATTGGGTTGCGGTCCAATGGCTTCGTTGGTTAAGTGTTTGAACGTACTAAGCACTTGTCGGAAATGGGTACGATAACCCTAGTACCTAAATGAGACAGTGCAGGAACTTTGCGCTACTACCCTTAGGGTTGCGGCCCCAGGCTCGCCACCCGAGTACTTACATGAGGCTGGGTGACCTTGGTGGTATAGCCCAGTAAACCTCGCACTTGAGACTGTAGCATCTGATCCCAATCCGAGGATTGACGGGAACCGCCTGGGTGGTGAACTCTTAGTGAGGGCACCTCCCGTGTGCTTAGGTTCACCTTGCAAGGTTTTTGAATCAATCGATTGTTAGCCTCTCATCGTCATTTGAGACTACTTACCTGACTGGCCATGATATCCGCTTTATGATGGAACTTTGTGAAGATTGTTACTTTGATTAAATGTTTGTATAACTTGGTTGCAATAGTTGCTTATCTAGTAATGATGGCTTCTACTAGAACTTGAGCTAAAATGTGAAAGTAAGGATTCACTATTTAGTAGCTTTTTGGCAAACAAACCCACAAGCCAAAAGCCTTGCATGATTAGAGGTAAAGTCTTTATTTTAGACGGGTAAGTCTTGCTAAGTATTAGTATACTCAGCCTTGCTTTATAAATGTTGTTCCAGGTAATGCATGTGATGTGTGGCCCGGAGAACTTCCACCCGGCTGGGAGCTGGAATGGGTGGATGACGATGAGTGATTGCATCATGGACAGGCCTCCAATGATGTGATCGTATCGTTTAGTTATCTTCCGTTGTTTTCAATAAACTCTGAATTATTTACTTTCGTGTCAAAGAACTATGTTGTAATAATGGACCCTACGGGGATTTGATATTAATTTGTACGGCACTCTGGACTCTCCTTCGTGGGAGTTTTAATGCATACGTTCGATCCTCTCTCTGTTGTCAAGTGATTTACCGGGCGTTGACCCGGGGACACTCAACGGGATGATTCTTTATTATCGCTTAACGACCAAATGGAAGGCGATAGTATGAAATTATTTCGGGTGGGATTGTCACACGTATCACACCTCGCGGCGCTGCTCGGCACGCACGCTCGCCTCAGGCTCGGCCATGGAGCAATGGGGGCATGGCCCCAAGCGCAGATGGCGGCTCCCCTTGGTGAGGATTGAGAAGCCCCGCAGGGAACACGTCGTGGATGCGGGTGCCGGCAAGAAGCTGTAGACGGTAGGGGACATTGCTGACGCGCTACAACACCTGGAACGGACCAGCGTAGCGGGGACCCAGCTTGTGCCGAGCTTGTGGATCGAGCGACTACGCGGTTCTGTGCAGGAGGCGCAGCCAGACCCAGACGCTCACGGCAAGCTCCAAGTCGCGGTGGTTGGCATCGTAGTACTTCTTGGAGAGATGTTGCGCCCGTAGAAGCCACTGGCGCGCCTCTGCATCACATCACGACTGCGGAGGAGGATGTCAGCCGCCTCCGTCTTGGCCGACCCCTGCGTGTAAGGCAGGATGGGTAGGGGACGGTGCCCGTAGGCGACCTCGAAGGGGGTGGTGCGAAGAGCGGTGTGGAACGAGGTGTTGTAGCAGTATTCCGCCCACGAGAGAGAATCCACCCACGAACCTGGCCGGTCACCTGTAACAGAGAGCAAGTACATACCAATCACATTGTTCACCACCTCTGACCGGCCGTCGGTCTGAGGGTGAAACACCATGCTCATGCGGAGCTTGACACCCGCCATCCCAAACAGATCGCGCCACACATTACCGGTGAAGATGGAATCCCGGTCGTTAATGATGGAGGAGGGGAACCCGTGCAGTCGAACGATGCTATCCAAGAACACCCGTGCCACAGACGCCACAGTGTAGGGGTGTCCGAGTGGGATGAAGTGGGTGTACTTTTTGAAAAGTGATCAACCATCGTCAGGATCACCGACTTGCCCGCCACCTTGGGCAGGCCCTCGTTGAAGTCCATGGAGATGTCCGCCCATACCTGAGAGGGCACCTCGAGTGACTGCAGGAGCCCAACCGGTTGGCGCGTCTCGGTCTTGTTGTGCTAGCATGTGGTGAATATGTGAACCCAGTCCTGCACCAGCGCACGATCGCTCGGGATGTAGAAATCCGAGCGCATGTGATGGAGGGTTTTCTGGACCCCCTCATGGCCTGTGAGTGCGCCAGCAGCAAGGCCTAGTGGCGCAGGTCGCTGTGGTCGGGGAGGAAGATGCGGTTTCCGTGGAGGAGCAGGCTTCCGTCGAAGCGCCAGGGTGCTTGGAGCTTGTCGTCTCCCAGGCGCCACAACATATCCTGGGCGTCGGGCGCCCGCACTATCTCCTGGCGCACGTCTTCGAGGAAGGCAAGAGTCGGCTCCGAGCGAACACACATGGCGCCCAGCTCGGCAACGACCTTAGAAGCGTGCTCGGCGTCGCGGTGGGAGAGAGCATTGGCCACCGTGTTAAGCCGTCTGGGTCGATACTCCACTGTGAAGTCGAACCCGAACAACTTACTGATCCATTGGTGTTGCGGCATGGTGGACAAGCGCTGGTCCAGTAGGTACTTCAGACTGAAGTAGTTAGTCCGAGCGAGGAACTACCGCCCCCACAAGTAGGGGCGCCAATGGCGTACTTCCTGCACCAAGCCGATGAGCCCTTGCTCATAGGCCGCTAGCTTCAGGTGCCGCACGGCGAACGGGTGGTTGATGAAGGCGACGGGTCCGGTGTCCAGGTGGAGCACAACACCGAACCCGACACTGGACGCATCACAATTGACGATGAAGAGCTTGTCAAAGTCCGGCATCTGGAGAACAGCTCCCCTCGTGAGGGTGTGTTTAAGCGCCTGGAACACGTCCTCCACCTCCTTGTCCCATGCGAAGGCATCGCGGCATAACAAGCATGTGAGAGGCGCCGCGATGAGGCTGAAGTTGCGGATGAACTTCCTGTGGTACCCGGCCAACCCCAGGAATCCGCGCAGGCCATCGGCGGAATGAGGCTGTGGCCAAGCGGAGACCGCCGCAACCTTGTCCGCGTCCATGGCGACACCCACCGTGGATATGATGTGACCCAGATATGCCACGAACGGGGCCCGAACAAGCACTTTGGGTGCTTAAGGTGCAGCTGGTGCGCTCGAAGCACGTTGTGGATGATGCTGATATGCTGAAGGTGTTCTGGCCCACGACGCGTTGTAAATAAGTATGTCATCAAAAATTACCAGCACGAACTTCCATAAGTACAGGCGCAGGATGCCATTCATCAAGGCTTGGAACATCGTTGGGGCATTGGAAAGCCCAAACGGCATGACCAGGAACTCGTAGTGGTAGTGGTGGGTGCGGAACGCTGTCTTGTCGATGTCGCCTGTGAACATGCACACCTGATGATAGCCCGAACGCAGGTCGAGCTTGGTGACGAATCATGCGCGGAACAGCTCGTCCAAAAGCTCGTCCACCACAGGGATGGGAAACTTGTCCTTGGACGTCCCAGCGTTGAGGGCGCGGCAGTCAATGCAAAAACACCAAGACCCGTCCGGCTTGTGAACGAGGAGGACTGGCGCGGAGAACGGTGACGTACTCAGCCAGATGATGCCCTGGGTGAGCATTGCTATGACCTGGCGTTCCAACTCGTCCTTCTGTAGTTGGGGGTAGCGGTACGGCCTGACGGCGACAGGAGCTGTACCCGGCAGCAGGTGGATGCGGTGGTCGTATGGACGAGCTGGAGGGAGCTACTGAGGCTCATCGAAGATGGCGGCGTGCAATTGAAGAAGGCGGTCCAGCATGGGCCGCTCGGCGTCGGCGGCTGTGACCGCCGTGGCCGGCCGCAGCGCGCCCAAGCCGGGGTCCGCGTGCCACAGCACCTGTCGCCCATTGTGCTGAATGGAGAGTGTCCTGGCGTCAAAGTCATAGGTGATGGGACCCAAAATGCACGATAAGTTGACGCTGAGGATGAAGTAGAAGCAACCCAGGTTGATGCCATCGCACGTGATGGTGTATGGCTCCCCGCGATCGACACCACCACGACACGGGCAATGCCGACACACGGCAAGCTGTCGCTGTTCGTGACGTTGACCCGAAGCTGGTCACCACCCGAGGTCGCAAGGCCAAGGCATTGTAAGGTGTTCCCCTGGATGAAGTTATGTGTGGAGCCGGTATCCAGGAGGGCCAACAAGCACTCGCCCTTGATCGTGACATAGACCAGCATGCTATTCTCTGTCTATACCCCAACAGCAGCATGTAATGAAACCACCAAGGCATTAGCGGACGCATCACGAAGGCAGGCGTCAGCATCTCCGGTCACCTCGGTGTTTGTCGTGGCGGCGTCGTAGTCGTAGTCACCGGACTCCAGGTAGCACAGCCGCTTGCACTGATGGCTGTGGACAAACAGCTCGTCGCAGTTGTAGCATAGGCCTTGGCGACGTCTCTCGAGCTGCTCTGTCAGTGTGAGCTGGCGAAACTAACGGATCGGCGGGGAGCTGCCAGTTGTAGGACAGACGGCGGTGGAGCTCCCCATGCCACAGGCGCTTGTGATGGCATGAGCTGGTGGCCGGGCGGCGCCGCCAGCGCACACTAGTGCGGCTGGCGGCAGAAATGCGGAGGCTCCAGTGCCAATTGCGCCAACATGGAGCAGGCACGAAGCTCGAACGACCGCGCTAGGTAGACGACCGTCGAAAGGTCGCGTGAGGGGGGTGGGTGGGCGAAGCTCGAAGTCAACGCGGATGTGGTCGGGAAGTGTTGACACCGTTTTTTGGAAAAACGAGTCAAAAGGATAAAGAGGAGCAGCCAATGAAGAAATAATGCAATCGGCCGATTAAAGGGAAAGAAAGGTGGTCAGCATGGCTTGCCGATGGTCAAAGAATTCAACCTCATCTATCGTTGGATCGGTGATCCAAAACGATCGGCCAATGGTCTACCTGGGAATTGGATGATGAGAAGGAAGAATGCGGAAATTGAGAAGATACGCCAAAGACAAAGCACGACAGAGGCAGGTCAATCCATGATTGGCAACAGGTTAGTGTCAGTTTTAGGAGAGTTTGACTCTTGTGTGAATTTTTTTCTAATTTTGGTAGAGTTTGTTTTCTTTGGATGCAAGTAAACAATGCCGTTATCGGCTAGGAGTCAGGTTGGGTCCTCAGGACATAAATAGCAACCCTATGTGGTCAGAAAAAGTGTACACACCAATATCAAATTAACCGCCTCCGGGCAAACCCTTCACAGTTTACAACATCTACTTTACAACATCTACTTTTCGGCGACTTCACCACTGCGTTTTTTCTCTTTTCTACAGTGCCGTCCTTCAAGTTCGTCAGGCTGCATCGATTGATCTCCAGTAAGCTTGTGAGTATCGTTTTACCGAATAACCCTAGGCTTTAACCTCTGGGCGCATCGCTGAGGTTTCGTCTAGTTCTTTATTCACCCCTTACCGATATTAGCTAGATCTACAATTTTTCATACCAATTCTTCTGGTTTTAGCATTTATTACCAATTTACCCCACTCGATCGAGATCCTATCGGCTTCTAACACTACAGTCGATTCCGACCTGTTCGAGTGCTGACGTCACGATCGGTCAAACTAGGCGATCTATCTTCTTACACATTAGCACCTCGGTTGCTCTCGACCCGGCCGATCCCTCTTCTCTGTATTGGCCGATTGGCTGGTACACGTGTCGATAAGAGGCCATCGGTTCTCTAGCCGATCCCTTATATTTTTTCATTATCAATCAACAGGTCAGATTGGCTGGCATGCCTCGCTAGAGACTGGGGAGTCACATGTGTCGTGCGCAGAGGTGACATCCTATTTTCGCGTCAACACACTTTTGGCACGCCCGGTGGGACATGAAAAAGTCAACAATTTCGAAGAATTCAAAGAACAATGAAGTTGACTAGGGCAACGTTCAGACAACCACAAGAGATCAGCTGAAAGACGCAGAAAAAGCCGAGTTCGAAGCTCACATGAAACGTTATGAAGAACTATGTTTGACTTCATTTGGTCAAACTAAAGGTGGGGCCTACAAGAACAATCCTTCGCCAACACCAAGCAGATCACCTTCTCAGCTGATCCTAAAGGACTTCAAGATATGATGAACAAGGTGATGCATGAGATAATGATTGATCAAGCTAAGGTCCTCGCCAATACAATCCAAAATTTTCTGACTGAAACGCTCAAGAAGGGAGCAGAAGGAGGATACCTGGGACCCGCATACTTCCAACCAAATCGAACTCCTCTAGTGTTCCAAAAGGACCAATCGGCTTCACAGTCGATCGATGACTCAACAGTAGGGGTTTTACCATCTCCACAGATCAATGCAACTGCTATTGATTCTTCATCGGATGCCCAATCGATTCAAAATCAAAGCGTTGGAGATATGTCTAAAGACCCTGTTGTCACATTGCCTATGGTGCAAACCTAATCAGCACAGTCTAAAGTTCAGGATCAGACGTTCTTAGTGCAAAACCCTCATCAAAGATATCCTACAATGTGAGATCAAGATGGAAGACTCGCAGGATGGGGTTTACCTCATGATCATTTTGAGACTGACATTTCAAATTTCCTCAAGTCTCGACCTGAAGAAGTTGCAGAAGTGAACTACCCAGAATCTTATCAAGCTATGTTTGGAGGCACTCTAGGGAGTGGAATTTTTCTACTTCAATCACGAGAGTACGGATTTCGAAAGGGTCAAGATCAGTCCAGCTCATGCCCATATGGTCATACCTACAGAGAGAAAGGTTCCCGTTCCACCTCAGAAACCAGCTCCTCCGCGAATATTAGAGATGCCTGTGCAGACTGCTCCACTGCACAGTCACTATCAACGCAGCCTGTCTTAACCCTAGCTAATACAATTGCTCATAAAAGATCATCACCTCAGCAGCCGATCAACCAGGGGATGACAGGATAGCCGACAGCACTGCAACAACAAGTGGATCCTATGCAAGCAGTGCAGATGCTTCTAAATCAATTGGCTATCTCAGGCCAGTTGAACTTGCATCAGCCAATTCCATCGGCTGGTCAGCTGATCGGACAGATTCCACATGTGATAGGTCAATCAAATACACAGGGTTCTTCTGGAGCAAGGACTTAAGTGGCACCAAATCCACAGCCGATATGCAAGCAATCGAACAAGTATGTGTTGAGTTGAAGTGTCACATGAAGCAGGAATTGATTGACCACTTTTCAAAGATGTTGCAGAATCAATATGAGATGAAACCTAAGCAATAGTCCTGCATGTACAGAACACCATATCCATCTGGCTAAGATCAGATACCTTTCTCTCCAAGATTCAAGGTGCCAGACTTCACAAAATTCTCTGGTCAAGATGATACATCCACAATGGAGCATATCACTCAATTCATCATACAATGTGGAGAAGCAGGAAATATTGATGCACTCAGGATACAGTTATTCTCTTCATCTCTCTCAAGGCCAGCCTTTTCATGGTTTACTTTGCTTCCGGCAAACTCCATTATCAAGTGGTCTGATTTAGAGTAGCGGTTTCACAATTATTTCTTCTCTGGCATTCATGAGATGAAGATCACTGATCTGACCAGCCTTAGACAAAAGAACAATGAAACTGTTGCTGGATTCATTCAAAGGTTCAGAGAGGTCAGAAACAAATGTTGTAGTCTGAATCTAGGAGACAAGCAACTCACTGAACTAGCATTCACTACGTGAAAACCTCAAATATGTCACGCAACATTTGTAACGGGCCCTTAACGCCCGTTACATCCACCCACATCTGTAACGGTTGTTATTTGTCATCCGTTACCTATAAGCGCACTAGGACGACCCTAGGGTTGGCCTCCACAATGCCCGTTACCAATGTGGGCTTCTGGTAACGGGCTTCTTAAACGCCCGTTACATAAATTCTTTGTAACGGATGTTAAAAGAGCCCGTTACAAATGTCAAACTTATCGGTAATGGGCTTGTAAAGTCCGTTACCGATCAAAGCCCTATCAGTAACGGGCTGCTTAAGTCCGTTACTGATCGCTGCCGTATTGGTAACGGGCTATAAAGTCCGTTACCAATAAGTTCGTACTGGAGACGCATGCTTGTTTGATTATTGGCACCCAGGGTCGCCTTTTTTCTCACATCGGAGACGCATGTTGTTATCTCGTCTCTGTGTCTATGTCTTATCCTTTCGACACCACTCGCTCTCTCTCCGCAGAACCTAGGCCACTCCTGTTCCGACAACAACACTCGCTCTCTCTCTCTCCTCAGAAGGTCACTCGCTCGATCTGTGTGCTCAGATGTCCTCGCGGCCTGTCTCGTTCGCCGCCGCCAGCAGCGCGCGCTCTGAGCATTGCGCGACGGCGAAAGGGGCCAGAGCGGACATCGACCGTGCCATCCTCCGCGCCTCCGATCCTCCTTCTCTCGTCCGCGCTCGCCTCGTAGAAAGTCCCCGTCAAGGTGGAAATTAATTGGCCCATATTATTGAAATTCTTTAGCTGTCTTTTTGTGTGATGAATTATGCTCATTTGGTGTATGGAATGCAGATGGCGTCTTCTACTCGGGCTTGGATGTACAGACAGCCCCAAAAATATTGGGAGAATTTCTTAAGTGGGGTCAATGGTTTTCTAAGTCAAGCAGAGGCGGATATGAGAAACTGTGGTGTTCAGGCAATGCTTTGCCCCTGTATTGATTGTCTCAACCAAAAGAAATTCGCACAACGGGAAATCATTTTTCATCATTTGGTCACACGTGGTTTCACAAAAATTACACGTGTTGGAATAAACATGGTGAGGAAGGCCTTAATGAACTCGAAGCAGCCTGCCTAAATGAAGGTGAAGTGCGACACCATGCTAACCATGATGAAGACCTTGATGACAGCGGACTTTTTGAGGGAAATGAACCATTATTCCCACCAAATGTGTTGAGGCCTGAGGATATCAGTGATCAAGAAGTTAGGGGCTTCAATGATGGTGATGTGTTGCAATGTGTGCACAATGTTGATCAAATGTTGCAGGATATTGAGTTTCGACAAGTGTACACACCTTTTGAATTAGCGAGACTGAAGTAGTTCATTGAAGATTCAAAGAAACCCCTCTATCCTGATTGCCAGAAGTACTCTAGCCTTTCTGGTGATCTAAAACTTTTGCAGCTTAAGGCAGATCATGGTTGGAGCAACAAAAGTTTCAAATATCTATTGGATGTGCTTAGAGACATGCTACCTGAAGGAAACCAAATAGCAGAGTCTGTCTATGAGGCGAAGAAGATAATCTGTCCTTTGGGAATAGAGGTCGAAAAAATCCATGCATGCAAGAACAGTTGTGTATTGTTCTGTGGAGATTATGCTGACCTTGACAAGTGCCCCAAGTGTAGCTATGATTGGTACAAGAGGAAAAAGTATGATGGAGATGATAATAATGCTGATGACGAGAACGAGCACGGCGAGATCAGAGGCAAGAAGAAGAAGGCTAACAGAGGGGCTCCTGTGAGGGTGGCATGGTATTTTTGCATCATTCCTCGGTTGAAAAGATGGTTCGCAACACGAAAGGAGGCCAACTCTTGCATTGGCATGACGAAGGCCGAAAGGAGCTTATTATAAGAAAGATGGAAAGTTTAGACACCCCACAGATGCAGCACAATGGGGTAACATTAATACCCACTTCACATGGTTTGGCGACGCAAGGAGCATACGGTTTGCTATGAGCACAGATGGAGTGAACCCATTCGGTAACCAGAGCTCAACATATAGCACCTAGCCTGTCGTGCTGTCATTGTACAACCTTCCACCCTGGCTATGCAAGAAACATAAATATATGATGCTGACAATATTGGTCTCTGGGCCAAAGCAACCCGGCGACCGTATTGATGTCTACTTGAGGCCACTAGTTGATGACTTGAAGATATTGTGGAAGCCTGGTGTGTTGGAGGTTTGGGACGAGTACAAGTGTGAGGAGTTCACAATGCATGGCATGTTGTTTACCACCATCAACGACAACCCGGCTTAGCACAACCTCTCTAACCAGTGTAAAAGGAAAGGTGCAGCTTACCCACACTGCTTGGAAGATAGTTGCGCAATATGGCTACTACATTCAAAGAAATACGTATTTATGGGGCACCATCCTTTCCTCGGCAAGAAACATCCATACCGGGCCATGGATTGTCAGTTTAATGGGGAAATGGAGAATCGAGAGGCGCCGTTGCCTGTGACTGGAGATCTGGTCCACTTGAAAGTCAAGGACATCAAAACTATCGAGGAGTTACCCAAACTAACTGAAAAACCCTTGGCAAAAGAAAGAAATGAGATGGTGAAGAAGAAGTAGGAATGTGGAACAAGAAATAAATTCTATGGGAGCTAGAGTATTGGCCGATGTTGGATGTGCGTCATTCGATTGACAACATGCATGTCAAGAAGAATGTGTGTGAAGCTACTTGTGGAACATTTCTACAATAGAAGTCCAAAGGAAAAGATCATAAAAATGCAAGGGAGGATCTTAAAGAGCTAGGCATTAGGCCGGAGCTCTATGCAGAGGAAATAGGGATGGGGACGAACCTTCCTGTTGCTGCAACCACCTTGTCAAAGGCAGAGAGAAAACAATTCTGTCAGTTTTTGCATGATTTGAAAGTACCTTCAGGCTACTCATCAAACTTCAAGAGGCTAGTGTTAGTGAAGGACATGAAAATGAATTTCAACTTGATGAAATCTCATGATTGCCATGTGTTGATGACAACTATTCTTCCTGTTGCACTTAGATGTATCAAGACAGAACTGGTTCGCGACATGGTCATGAGCTTGTGTTTATTCTTCAATTTAATAGAACAAAAGGTGATTGATGAGGAAAAACTATTGGACTTGGAGAGGAGGCATTTCGAGACCCTATGCCTGCTTGAAGCTACCTTCCCACCCTCATTCTTTGATCTCATGCTGCATCTAACAGCACACCTCGCAAGGGAAATCTTCTTTGGCCCATCTTACCTTCATTAGATGTTTCCATACGAGAGGTTCTATGGATTCCTGAAATCATTGGTACATAACCGGTTATTTCCGGAGGGAGCCATTGTTCGTTGCTGCGAGACAATCAAAGCAGTGGAGTGGGCCATGTGTTATATGGACCCACATAACCCCATTGGTGTGCCTCGCTCACGACATGAAGGTAGGCTTTCAGGTGTTGGGACCATGGGGAAAAGGTCAGTCACTCCGGATACAGATGCCTTCGAAAAGGCTCATTTCATCATGATACAACAACTGCACCTAATTACACCATTTGCCAATGAGCACAAATGACAACTATGTGAAGACAACCCTAACCGTGGTAGGGCTTGGCTTGCAAAGATGCACATGCAAGGTTTCAGCAGGTGGCTCCGAGGTTATGTCAAGACATGCAGCAATAATGCTATAATTATCGACGAGATAAGGAATCTAGCAGCGGGGCCATTGTTCACTATTACAAGATATGAAGGAATGGATATCAATGGATACACGTTCTACACCATGACCCAGGATAAAAAGAGCGTCTACCAAAATAGTGGTGTGCGTGTATGGGCCGTCGTTGACGACAGTCATGACGATGATGATGACACGGAAACAGACACATATTATGGTCAAATAGAGGAGATATGGGAGCTTGATTATGTAGGATTGAAGGTAGCCTTGTTTCGGTGTAGATGGGTCACCAATGGGAAGAGAGGTGTGAGCAAGGACAAATATGGTTATGTTAGTGTTGATCTCTGTGTCTTTGGTTACAAAAACGAACCGTTTGTCTTCGCCAACGATGTTGAGAAAATGTTCTATGTACCTGACCTTGCAAAGAAGAACTGGTCTGTGGTTATGCCCGAAAAAAAGGACTGTGGGGATTGAAAATGTTGTTGAGGAGGAGGAATATAACCAGTTTGATGAAATTCCATCCTTTGACACTTCATACAAGCCCCAACTCTTCGGAACTAACAAGCGACCATAGTGAAAAAATCCATATACAGAAATCAAGGAAGAAAAGGCAAGCCTGATTTCTCCTGAATCCTTTTTGTAATGCCGGAGGATGTGTCTATTGGTGGAAATGGAATCCGTTTTGTAATATAAAGGATGTGATGTATTGGTGGAATTTTAATCTTTTTGTAATATATGGGATGTGGTGGAATTTGAATCCTACTTGTAATATATTCTACCAAAGATACTATATATACTCTGTTTATATTCTGCTTCAGTTCAGTAACGGGCAAGAGACGAGGACTAACGAACCAGCGTCGCCTTTGTTACGAGCAAGAGACGAGGACTAACAAACCAGCGTCGCCTTTGTTACGGGAAAGAGACGAGGACTAATGAACCAGTGTCGCTTTTGTTATGGGCAAGAAGATATGCAAAATCACGAACAGATTACATCAAAAGAGACACGGATTAAAGCATCTCCAAGAGTTTGCCAAATTTTACTTGGCAAATCTTGTGCTTTGCCAACTTCTAAAAAGATATGCCAAGTAAAAAAAGTGTCCATCTCCAACAATCTGGCATAATTTTACAAAAGGATGTCTCTTGAGATGCAAAATCACACACAAACAGATTACAGTCATCACTGATACATCAGAACAAGGTTACAATGCAGCCATATCTTCATGATGAGATATGCAAAATCACACACACACATCGATATTGCTCGCAAGTCATCGATCTTGCTGCACGTGGTCATCGAACAAGCTCCACTTCTGCTAACGGCTTAGACACTTGATTCCTAGCATGACTAATTAAAGAGAGCTTCTGTCTTGCAAACCTAATTTTGGTTTGCAAGACAAAAGTTGTCCTTAATTATGCTCATCTTACAACGAAAAATAATGAGATATGCTCCATCCAGATTCTGGCTGCTTCCTCATCTTCCAAGTGAACACAAGAGAAAGATACAAAGAGGGTGGAAACATATCCCTTAAAAAATCCCTCCTCCTGGAAGAGATGGGCAAAGCAAAAGGATGCCCAAGTGTGATGGAAAAGCTGCAGCAAGCTTTCCGTCGGCTTGTACATCCCGATGCCGGGGGAGGTTCGGGCTACCTTCCCGGACACGCCGCAAGCAAGGGGTACATCACAAGGATTCTTCGGCGGTGTGTTCGAGGGATGAGCAACCCAATCACCCCCTATCACAAGAATTCTTCTAGCAAGGCGAGAGATCGAGGAGGAGGAAGAAGAGAGAGAAGCAAAAGCTTGCACCCTACAAGATCTATTCTTTGCGCCATAGCTAGATCTAGAGAAGAAGGAAGCAAGTGACTCGTTTCTAATGGATAATTAAATGATAACGTGGATTAGCCAAACGTCATCTCCATTGCATACTTAAACCGTGTTTGGACACAAATCTCCTGTATCTTCTCCTTCCAAAACAATTAGATCCCCGCCCCTTCATCTCTACCCGCGAAAAACAAAGAAGCGCCTACTCCTCATCGTCACCATTCCTGGTCGGAGATGGATAGCATGCCGAGAAGAAGCACACGGCGGCGGATGTCATCGCCGCCGCTGGGTCTCCCTCAAGACCTCCGCATTGAGATTGCGGCGCACGTCGGTGCAACCTAGGAGCGGCCCTTGGCCGAACTCCGCGGCCTACGCGGTACTTGCTCGACCATGCGCCGCGTGTGCGGCCACGACGACGTCGGCTGGCGTTTGTCGATAGAGGGGGATACGAGATGAGATTTCGTGGGTGTGGAACCCCACCACTTACAAAGCATTCCTTGCTATGCTTGAGCGGTCTCGGGAATCCGGAGGCTTGTTTCCTCTCGGAATCAAAGTCTTCTTCATCGAACACGGGGGATACAATGATCTCCGGCACGCCCCGAGGGTCGGCACGATGCTGCGGCCTATCTATATGCCATCTTGCTCTACGGAGACAATGGCGGTGCCGCCGCCGACGACACCGCGAAGGGGTACATGAGGCGGGTCGCGGGTGGCGGCGATACGACGTCGTCGAGATGGCCGAGCAACGAGGGTTGTACGCCTTTGCGTGAGAAGGCCGCGCGTGCACTCCACTACTCAACTTGGCGCATTTGGGGTGAACCGTTGTCGCCTCCGACACGGGTGCGCGGTGATCGGTCGTGCGCGAGCACGGGCGGCGGCGCGGCATGGAAAAAGGATGGCTTCGAATTTCACCGTTTTGCGGCGAAGACTTTAGGCCGCGCTGCGAAATGGTGAAGTTCACACGAGAGAATATAAAATCGGTAGTAGATTAGCTTTTGTATGATGCTCGAATTATCCGTGTAAAATATTGGGAGAGCGACAAATCCGACGCGGGTTATCGGCCCCACGTCGCTAATGACCGTGTGGGGCCAGTTCTATTAAATGAAGAACAATTCTCATTTCTCCTTTTAATCGCAATCAAATGTTGTAACAAGTATTTCTTTGTCGTTTTTAGTCCAAATTTGATACTTTTTTTTCTAAATTTTTATAAAATCACCATCTATTCATTAATTTCATTGTTTAGTGTACATTCCATTTGTTGCGTGATGTTTATATGCCTTATTTATTTCTTTGTAAGTACAACATACAAATAATATTTGTTTTACACAACCATTAGTGTTGGAACTTTACATTTCGTAAGATTAAGGTGAAGACAAGGTTTTGTTAAGTTTTCAAATACATATGAGTTCGAACATGTTGCAAAGTGTGGAAAACTTTAATGTTCAAGCAAACATTCTACGAAACTAAGTGAGAGATGAAGACATTTGTACACAAGTATATTATTCCTTCATCGATACCACTTGTAATTGCGAAGACAAGTTTAGGTACCCAAATTATGTTGCCAAGTCAATATGCAGATTTTTTAGAGCAAATTTGATGTTATTAGAATTATTATATAATTACCATGGGATGTAAAAATGAAATATATGAATGTTGGGCACAAAAGTTTATTTGTTGATATTTTATTCAAATATGAATGTCCAAATACGAATCGTATTTTTATGATTTTTAGGTGCCGTTTATGGGCTCTAATAGTTCGGGGAAGCAAGTTTCATTCCAAAAACAATTGTGACGGCCCACGCGTCGGCGTCGGCCGGCCTATATAAAAAATATAACCGTTGTTGCTTGACCGCCGGGACCCAAGCGCCAACAAATGCGATCCGGGTTCACTAATGATCGTCGCCGATGACAACGGCCCACGCGTCGGCATCGGCGTCGACGAGCTAACTGCGTCGACAATGACTACTCTAATAAGATATAATTCATCACAATAGATCTCCGGTTAATCACAACGAGAACACGAGTTCATCACAACGCGATTGGATCTACTCATGTACATTAGATCGAGTTCATGACATACAAAATCTAACAACCAAGCTAATTAACTAAGCGAGTTTATGATCGACACACAAACTAAGTAGTTCATGTCCAAGAACCGTACGAAGACACAAAAGCACATAGGCATTATTGTTACTAATTGGTAGAGGAGTCTATCAATTAGTCGAGTCCCGTCGTCGCCACCTTGGCTGGCCGCCGTCGCCGTCGTCATCACCGTGGTTGCTGCCGTCGCCGTCGGAGCCGCCGTCGTCGAAGGAGAAGTGGCGTCGGGCAGCCCGCTTGACCACGGGGAGGTTCTCGAGCTTCTCGGCCAACCCGTGGATCCCGAAGGCGAGACCCTTCAAGGTCGGGTCCTTGTACACATCATGATGCGCCTTGATGTCGAAGGCCTCGCCAACACCTTGAAGCTTTCGATGGCGCTCCCGAGCGGCTCGGCGGCGAACTTATTGTCGTCAAAAAGCGGTTCCTCGACGGCGTCCTTGGCCGTCGGCTCCTTCCCCTTATCCAACTTATTCCGATGGCGGCTTTCGTCGTCGTCGTCCTCCCTTCATCCCCGCTTCGACGGCGGTGGGCTCCTCGATGCCATCTCCTCCTTCTCTCGGTGACCGAAGATTTGTAGTGGTGAATCGCGAGGAGGATGAAGAAGTGAAGAAAAAGATGATAATCTTATGGAAGAAGCGGGGGAGAAAGTAGGGCAGGGCGGACCGGGCGAGGGAGTTATATTGACAAGACGCGGAACCGTCGGGCGCCTCTCGCCCCCACCCACTACTTCATTACCGCCGGTACGTGCCACTCGATTGCGCATCGGGCTCGTTTCGGACGTGAAGCCACGCGTCGCCTTTCACTTACGCGGGAAGGAGAAGGGATGGGGCAATGATGTCGGGCCCACTTGTCAACGGCAGCAGTCATACTGTAGCGCCTTTTCAATTTCCATTTATTGTTTTATTATGACATGGCCGAGGCGCCATCTTCAACCTTCAACCTTCAACCCTCGAGCTCGTCACCTCGCTCCTTCAACTTCAATCCTAGTCGCCAACTTCATCCCTCCTCGACTTCAATCCTCCTTGCCAACTTCATCCCTCGTCGCTGCCAACTTCAACCCTCATTGCCATTCAAATTCCAAACCCCGTCGCTGTGCTATTTCCTCCCACTCTCCTTGATGGCTGCCGCGGTGTGCTTGATGCTGCTGCTGCCAGATGAACTTCTCACCAAGATCATCATCCACTCCATCAAGGATGTGGCTGTTTTCCATTTTCTAAACCTTCGCAATAAAATCTGCGGCACCTTCCGGCGCATCTGCAACTCCGATGAGGTACTATTGCATGTGTCGCTGCGTGATCTTCGTGAGGCGTGCAAGAATTGCCACGTCAGGTCGTGCTTTGAGCAGCGCTTCCACGAGGCCAATCATCTGGAGGCATTGTGCTTCAAGGGGATAGTGAGGTTGATGAGGCGGCGGAACCTCGATAAGGGTCTGAAGCTCATTGGAGATGCCGCCGCTGCTGAAGACTCCGGTGCCAAGTACTTTTTAGTGATGCTGAAGTACCGTTGCAACCCGGCGGACCCTGAAGCCATGGCACTACTCCAGGAAATCAGTGGCGGCCCGTCACCCCCTGACGGCCGGT
Organism: Cenchrus americanus; assembly: GCA_947561735.1. Lineage (NCBI taxonomy): Eukaryota > Viridiplantae > Streptophyta > Magnoliopsida > Poales > Poaceae > Cenchrus > Cenchrus americanus. The sequence continues at coordinate 145,609,602 of OX387240.1, forward strand.
GGAAGAACCACAACGTGCGGCGGCTGCGCTACCTCGTCAAGTAGGATCTCGACAACATTGCGTGGTTGTACTAGCTTGATGATGGTGACGACGACGACATTCCATTGTTGCCCGTTAAGAATCCCCACATCTGCATTTGGGAAGCGGGATGTAGGCGCTACGGGCCGGATACCAAAGAGATCATCCACTACTCCAGCGCCGAGTGTCGCATCCGTCATGAGTTCGACCTCTAGACGCGTAAATTCCGCCCCGCCGTGGAGTACGCCGTCAATAAGATGAACAATGGGATGTAGGCGCAAGCATCAATATGAACATTATCTATCTTGAATGTAAATTATTAAATATTACTAAATGCGGATTTGATTTTATCGTGATGTCGGCGGTGGCGGACGGCGGTGCCCTCTGCTTCCTCCTTTGTTCTATTCAAATGACTGTGGGGGCCAGTTCTATTCAAATTAAGAACAGTTCGCATTTCTCCTTTTAATATGCAATCAAATGTTGTAACAAGTATTTCTTCGTCATTATAAGTCCAAATTTGATACTTTTTTCTATTTTTTTCTAAAACCTGCATTCATTACTTTCATTGTTTAGTGTAGATTCTGTTTGTTGAGTGATGGTTATATGCCTTATTTTGTTCTTTGTAAGTACAACATACAAATAATATTTGTTTTACACAACCATTAGTGATGGAGCTTTACATTTCGTAAGCTTAAGGTGAACACAAGGTTTTGTTCCGTTTTCAAATGCATATGAGTCCGAACATCTTGCAAAGTGTGGAAAACTTCAATGTTCAAGCAAACATTCTAGGAAACTATGTGAGAGATGTAGACATTTGTACACAAGTATATAATTCCTTCATCGAAACCATTTGAAATTTTGAAGACAAGTCTAGGTACCCAAATTATGTTGGCATGTCAATTTGTAGATTTTTTAGAGCACACTAGATGTTAGTAGAATTATTACATCATTAGCATGGGATGTAAAAACGGATTCTAAGAATCTTGGGCACACAAGTGTAGCATTTAGTATTTTATTCAAATACTAAATGTCCAAATAAGAATTGTTCGTATTTTTTGATTTTTTAGGTGTTGTTTTATGGGCTCTAATAAATCATGGAAGCAAGTTTCATTCCAAAAAAATTGGACAGGCCCACGCGTCAGCGTCAACTAATATAAAAAAGATAACCGCTGACTCAACTCCCAACAAAGGTGATCCGGGTTCACTAACCATCATCCCCCATGACACTATCCCACTCGTCAGTGTTAGCAGGCGAACTGTGCGCGGGCTGCTCAAAATTTCCCACCTATATTTACTATAGTGCCCATGAAATTCCAATTGCTGCACAGAGCCGTCAAGGGCACGCCAGTAGTTTCATTAAACACAGTTACGCACATCGTTCATATTCGGCTCCTCGCTAGACAGATCCACAACACCCGCATTCTCCCTACTGCCGCCGCCAGTCGCCCGCTCGCCTTCGCCGCTCTCTCCCCGCCGCAGCCCTGCTCTTCTCCATCCCCACCGCTCCCTGCGTGACGACGGTGACGAGGACGTGATTACTGGTGTGCGGACGTACATCTGACCAACCTAAAGACGGTTGACGCGGATCCGTCGATGTCATCCCCGGCCACGACTACGAGCCGGCTGACCGCCTCAGGCCACGAGCTGCCATGGATCCGGCCCCTCCGACCATCACGAGAAAAACTACTTCATTCGCAACAGAGGTTAGTCCTGCTTGAACCCCCAACGCCCTCTCTCTCATCGGCCACCAAAATCGATCTGTTATATATTCATCTCAATGTGGATTAATTAAGGAGACATGCCTATATAGTTCATCTTTAATTGATTGACTGTGGTTTTGATTGATGGATTTTGTTGCCCCAAGTCTGTGTGAATAAGTTGTTGCTAACAGATGTAGTTATATGAACTATTGAAATTCATTTTCATGTTCCTGGTGCTATAATTTTTGCACTGTAAATTCATGAAAAGCATCGAGGATGTTAGCATACTTTAATTCTGCTATGCTCTGAATGTACCAGATCGACACTTATGCTTTGGACCTCTTAGCATACTTTAATTCTGATGGCGACATAATGTCATTGGGAATTGCATCGCAGTGGTTTATAATGTAGTCCACCCAATCTGCTATACATTCATGTCAAGGTGGATTAGGGAGACATGCCTTAATAGTTCATCTTCAATTGATTGAATGTGAATTTGATGGATGGATTTTGTTGCTCCAAGTCTGTTTTGAATAAATTGTTGCTAACATATGAAGTTATATGAAATGTTGAAATTCATTGTCATGTTCCTAGTGCTATAATTTTTGCACTGTAAATTCATGAAAATCATAAAGGATGTTAGCATACTTTAATTTTGCTTTGCTCTGAATGTACCAGATCGACACTTATGCTTTGGACCTGTTAGCATATTTTAATTCTGATGACCACATAATGTCATTGGGAATTGCATCGTAGTGGTTTATAATGTAGTCCACCCAATCTGATATATATTCATGTCAAGGTGGATTAGGGAGACATGCCTTAATAGTTCATCTTCAATTGATTGACTGTGGGTTTGATGGATGGATTTTGTTGCTCCAAGTCTGTTTTGAAAAAATTGTTGCTAACAGATGAAGTTATATGAAATGTTGAAATTCATTTTCATGTTCCTGGTGCTATAATTTTTGCACTGTAAATTCATGAAAATCATAAAGGATGTTAGCATACTTTAATTCTACTATACTCTGAATGTACAAGATCGACACTTATGTTTTGGACCTTTTAGCATACTCTAATTCTGATGGCCACATAATGTCAGTGGGAATTGCAACGCAGTGGTTTATAAGGTAGTGATAACTAGACTGTCTTATGCTTTGTTGTGAGTGTTAATTGTTTCACTACTGTCATATATATTGTTATTGTTGGTGTCTTGATGTGTTGTGATTGTTGTTTCACTACTTTCATATGTAATGTCATGACCATTGCTTTATCCTCTTATTGCATGTACATATGGAACAAGCAATCCATCACAGCTCAAGTTGGACAAGGAAGTAGTTGAAGGAATTTATTCTCTGCTTTGATATATAAGCATATTGTTGTGTCCCTGTCAAAATGGTTAGCACCTATCCCTGTATGCTAATTAAGTAAAATATGAACTATGTATGTTTGTATGAAGTTCACAAAGGTTTGGTATCTAGATTCTGCTAAACAACATCCCCCGCTAAAGTTCCAAGACCTCTAAAATGTTTTGAATTGGTTAGTTTCTTGTAGGTTTTGTTCACAAAAATTCAATCTCTTTGTGTTTCTAATTGGTATTGCTGACCATGCAGGGCCTTTGGTACAGTATTTTTTGTTCACAAAAAGTCAATCTCTTAGTGTTTCTAATTGGTATTGCTGATCATGCAAGGCCTTTGGTGATGCATAGTACAGAGTGACAAAAGGAAAGAAAAAAAGCCAAAAGCCACACTCAAGCATAAAACAAATCTCGCTGTAAGACCGAGGTTTTTTTATGGTCCCATCTTACCTATTTGGTACTACATTAACTTATCATTTTGGTACCTCGATGCAGTGTGCTCTGTAGCCATGGGGGTCCTCTTTGTGTGGATTCCATGTGGCATTCCATATGTTAAGACTACTCGATGCTGTAAGTAGATAATAATGCTCAACCTTGTCTCTTCTCATATTATCCATCTAATTTTAGAAAATGATTTCTACTTGTATTTTCATAAATAATTATATTTTGTAGGATTTCAAACCTCCTGTAGATGTTTCCATAGAAGATGTAAAGCATGTCCAGGAGATGTTGTGCGAGTACATTCCTAAGGAGGCCATCGACCGAAAGGGCAACTTGTCAGGTGTTGTTGCCTGAGAAACATGCTTGCCTTGCTTGGTTGGGGTCAGATACTGCCTGGTTCAGGGCTTCAAGCAGTTTTCTCATGACTGCATCCAAACAAGCCCTGATGAGAGTAACATGAAACTTGATGTGATCCTAGCTTGTCTATAAATGTGATCTTGCTTTGCCTATGTCTGTGATGTGAGAATGTGTTTGTGATGTCTCCTTGTTGTGGTGGTACGTCAAATCTTGGTTGGTTCCACGATGCGGCCCACGGTGGTCGCCAAATCCCCCGGTCGGTTCCGGATCCTGGGCGGGAACCGGGGGTTATTTTAGTTGTGGTCGTCGTATCTGTAACGGGTGTTAATTAAAGCTCGTTACAATCACTGATCAGTGAGTAACGGGCTTCATTCGGAAAGCCCGTTACAAAAATGCCCACAATGTAACGGGCAGTGTAAAAGCCCGTTACCAGTTCTAACCGGTGAGCCCCCGTACCTGGCCCGTTCATCGAGATATAGGAGACGCAGGTTGAAAGCAAGCGTCTCCTTTAACAGAGAGAAAGCAGACGCGCGTAGAAACAGATGCGTCTCATTTCGTTGAGAGAGTGGAGATGCAGGTTCACAGAGCGCGTCTCTGAAGTTAATTTCACAGTAACGGGCTCTATTTCATGTCCGTTACAAAAGTTCCATGTGGGCCCAGAGAAACAACCAGTTCACGAGACCGGTGACTAGTTGTGGTAACGGTCGTTGTTTGATGCCCGTTATGAATCCTATATGTACTGAGACGCGCGTGATAGTGGAGACGCAGGTGCACATCAGGCGTCTCTGATATTGAGCTTCTGTAACGTGCTTTGCTTTGGTGCCAGTAATGAAAGTTCCCTGTGGGCCCAGAAAAACAACCATTTCACGTGACCGGTGGCTTCTTGTGGTAATGGTTGTTATTTAATGCCTGTTACGAATATGTCTTATCAGTAATGGGCAGTTGCCCATTACCTTTCTTGGCTTATTTGTAACACTTGATTGGTAACGGGCACATTGCCCGTTACCAAAGGCGATCTACGCCCGTTACCAAAGCCAGTTTTTCACATAGTGATTCCAGGGACTCTTGCCAACTTTGAGAGAGAAGTATGCGTCACATGACTTTGAAAGCCTTACTCAGCTGGTCAGTAAGATGAGTCAAGAAACCGCAAGATCTTATGAGCCTAGGAAGAACTTCAAAAAGAATGTCTCTTATGTGGAGTACTCTGACTTAGAAGATGAAGATAACATGATAGGGCTTGCAGAATGGGTCAAAGGCAAGAAGATAGTGTCCTGCCCCTTTGGCAAGAAGCAACCAGAGAAATTCGGCTTTGATACTAAGGCTAATAAGATATTTTATCTGTTGCTGTAGCAAGGGCAAATCAAACTTTCCCAATTCCATACCATACCATCTACAGAGGAGCTTAAAATGATGATGTATTGCAAGGGGCACAATGCAACGTCACACGACACAAATGATTGCAAGATGTTCAGACAGTGGATCCAATCAGCTATTGAGCAAGGGAAGCTTAAGTTTGAAACCCCTACCAAAGCTGAAAAGCCGATGAAGATTGATCAGCACCCCGTTCCAACTAATACAGTTGAGGTGTCTCGCAAAGACACGTCACATGTTAAGTTGCTAACATCTGAATCGGCTCAAAATAAAGGAGTTGTCGATCCCAAGGTACAAGCAACCACTGCCGATGTCAAAGGAAAAAGGTTTCTACTTGAAGAAGAAGACCTAAGGCCACGTCGGCCTGTCACGTCCCAGATGCCGATCAACAAGTTCCAGCGTCGTTAGGAAAACGCAAGAGAAAGAGAAGAGTGGGCTCGACGTAATGAGGGACATTGGAGATGTCCGTTCTTCAAGTATTGCTGGGAAGAAGTGATCAAGCTGCTAATGACAAAAAAATTGTACAGAGTGCAATGGGGCCTACAACAATAGAAGCTCCTACAAGAGGATTTGATTCAATGACAAAAGGCCTATGAATGGGATCACTGTGAATTCAGCAATCAATGGATCCCAGTTCATCAATGGCTGGGGGGCAAAACCAGCGTTCACGATTGGCTGGGGGGCAAGGCCAGCGTTCATGATCAGCTGGGAGGCTGAGTCAATGAAACGTCAAACGATTGGCTGGAAGAGATGGCCGATTCTTTGGTCCCTGATGAAGATATTATGTGTCGAGCTCCTGAACGTCGACACAGAATACAACTGGATGATAAAGGGCCAGACCAATCATACAAGAAGCCTAATCCACAGTGGTGTCCAGATGGCTTAACCAAATCCCAGAAAAGGAGAGTCAAGCGTCAACGCCAGCTATAACAAGAAGAAGCAGAGAAACACATGTTGGACAAGAAGAAGGTTCGGCCTAAAGCATGGCGTCCCAAGCCTTGAGCTGATGATGGGAAGGATGATAAACCGAAAGCTGATATAAACATGGTCGTCCTCCTACCAAAAGAATTCATGCCTCCAGTTGATTTGGATGTGTCTGATGAAAAACTCGGGATGGCTCAGTTAACACTAGAACCTACACAAGCTATCTTTGATAAACCATATGATGAAAAAAGACAACACTTTAAGGAATTGTTTCTCAATGGGTTTGTCAATGGGAAACCAGTCACCAGAATGCTAGTAGATTGAGGAGAAGCAATCAATCTGATGCCATACACCATGTCGTGAGAGATTTGGAAATCTGATGAAGATCTAACCCAAACCGACCTGATGCTGGTGGACTTCAAAGGCAACGTCTCTCCGGCTCAAGGTGCAATCAACGTGGAGCTCACCAACGGCAGTAAGACCCTTCCAACCGCTTTCTTTGTCGTTAAAGGAAGGGGATCCAATAATCTATTGCTGGGTTAGGATTGGATACATGCCACCTGCTGCATAGCATCTACCATGCACCAATGCATCATCCAATGGATCGGAGATTTAGTGGATATGGTCAAGGGAGAAACCTCCTTGACAGTGCTAGCTACAGAAGCACAAGGGTGGACTTATGATCGAGTAAGCTGCATATTTGGTAAAGCTTGGGATACCAAGTATCTTAAAGTGTCCGATTTCGGACTAAAGCCGGTTCAAGCAGTCGGCTCTGATGACGAGACTTAATGAAGTGATTCATTGAAGGCAAAGGAAAGCTTGGGCATGGAATCACAATGGTCGATGGATTGGTCGCCAGTTGACGGTGAAAATCCATCAACCTAGCCATGAGTTTACCTTCAGTGTTGGCATAAGTTTTATACCTTATTTAGTGGTACTAACCCCTGTGGTATAACAAGTTTACTTGTGCATGTCGGTTTTGGAGTTTAGTGTTTATGCAGGGTTTTAGTATTGAAAGCAAGACTTTCTGGATAAGTTCATCAAGCACCTTGGGACAAGACCTTGAAGCCCCGTACAAGTCATGCAACGAAGAAAACTTAACTCCAAGAAGTCAGGGACTTGATCCGAGAAGATGACAAACTCCGAGGAGCTAACCAGAAAAGTGTCGAATCTTTCAAGACAAGGAGCTATGTCCAATTAGGAGAGAAACTGACGACAAAGGCCTACATGCAGAAGGGGGAAGGATCCAGGAAGCTCGGGAACCGACATCACGCAAAGGAGGCCGCGGGCTGGGCCTGGATGGGCCCAAGCCGGCCGGCCCAGCCCAGTCTAGGGCCCGTTTGCCCCCTCCTTTGACCTAGCCGCCATTCGGGCTATTTATAGCCCTGGGGTCGAGAGCCACGCATAATCCAATTCTTCATCGGCCGCCGAGGAGCAGAGAAGAGAGGGAAACCATCCCGGAGAGGAGAGGGTCGAGCTAGTTGACTAGGGTCTCCCTAGCCTACGTGGGAACCTTGCACGGAAGACCACATCGGAGTTCCTGGAGCTAGAAGCAAGATCAAGGTAGGATCCCGGTAGTGATCTTGTTTATGTATCATTGTATTAGTTGAATTATCAAGTTGAATCTATTTCTAGCGATCAAGTGTTTCTTCGAAGATTTCGTTTTTCGATCGGCTTTGCTTATTCTAGATCTATTCTCAAGATAGATCACATAGGGTGTTCTTGTAGCCGTGGTGGCTAGAGGTACACGCCGGATCTTCCGAAAGAACTCGACTTGTCCTTGGACTCGCCCTAGACTACCCGCATGAGTAGGGATACGTTGTGATAGAACGGGGGTTCCGAAAGGCGGATGTTTTTGGAGTCGGACGGGAAACCACGATTTAAAGAGGCTTCTAATAAGGTTCGATTTGCTACTTCTTCTCTTGCTTGGAACTTCAACAAAAGGCTTAACCCGATCTCTCTAGATCGGTTTATCTACCCTATCTTTCTTTTTTATCTCCGGTCTTTAGTAGATTAGATTAGTTTCATGATTCTTCATCTAGATGCATTAGGGTTTCTTTTACCAAAGATTGAAGTTACTTGGCTTTACTAGATCATCTTTTGCGTCACACATTTGTTCCACGGATTCGATACCTTGGGTTCACCACTCGAGGGAAGAAGGGTCCCTTGACTACGACGGGAGACTTGTCCGCTTGCAAGTCTAAATGAACTTTGATACAACTATTAAGGCCGTCAACAAGCTCCTTTTTCCGGCGCCGTTGCCGGGGAACAAGTGATCAAGATTTGATTTTTTATTGCCTTTTTGGTGATTTTCAGTTTTCTTTTAGTTTTTCTTTTTGCATCTACTAAACTTTGATCATCCTCAAAATAAATCTAATCTAGTTTGTCTAACCATAGTTTTTATAGATTTGTTTTTACTTTCTAGTTTTTGCATATTTTGTTTATTGCTAACCCTAATAGGAGTTGGACGACTACCTCTCCAACAAACCCGATAATTTTGTGGAAGATCCGAGAAAAACTTTACAGGCTAAGGAGACACGAAGCACATCAAGCTAAAAAGCTGGATTTTGTAGATTCGAAGTCGGAAGACAAAGGATCGAAGGAGTCTCCGGAGAACTCACCACCTCAAAGTCCTCGGGAGAATCGACTTCCACCGATGGGTGACCAACCGCAAGAGCGCAAGATTGGGGAGCTATGCACCCCGGACATCATCGACCTACCAATCTTGAACCTTGAGGAGATCGGACGACCATTCGAGATCAAGACCTCAACAATCCGCATGGTGCAACATTCACCCTTCACCGGTAAAGAGGATCCGAACCTTCGCCTCCAAGCATTCATTCAACTATGACAGACTTTCAACATGGATGGGGTGACTCAAGACCAAATGAGGGCAAGACTTTTTCCGTTCTCACTACTCAGGAAGGCTTTGCAATGGTTCCACTCTCAACCGGCGGAGACGGTGCAAAATTGGAACACATTGATGAAGGCTTTCATGAAGGAATACTGCTCACCGGGTAAAACTCAAAGCTTGTGTAATAAGATTGCCACCTTTGTTCAATATCCTACGGAAACTATCTCGGAGGCATTCGAGCGCTTCAACGAGTACACTCGGGCGGTTCCACATCACAAGTTCCCGAAGGAAGACCTCGTGCAAAAGTTCTATCAAGGACTTACCATGGCGTCAAGGACGATCATCGATGCATCGGCGGGAGGATCTATCATCAAGCTTACACCGACGGAAGCTTTCACTCTATTCAAGAAGGTCGCGGATAATGACACATGGGCGTCATCCGGGCGCCTACATCCGGTTCAACCCACGGGGAATGTCAAGGGAGTCTTGCAAGTGGAGAAGGAGAACATACTTGAAGGCAAGATTGATTCACTCATGAGGAGGTTGGAGAAGATGGAGATAGAAAAGAAAGAGGCTCAAGACTTGAAGGCTGTCGAAGCAAGATCCACATGCGAAGAATATGGAGAGTATGGCCATGTCCGCAAAGATTGTCCGGAGGAAGCCAAAGTGCTCGACTACATGAGGAAGGGAGAATTGCCGAACTTCCGCTACGGGCAAGGTAGACCTCAATTTGATGCAAGCTCATCCATTCCGAATTCGGTTCCGCTTCGTATACAATTGAAGGAATTCATGGACAAGCAAACCAAGATCAACAAGGACACCATCACCAAGTTCAAGACCATAGACAAGGTGTTGTAGAACATCGATAGCAAAGTGACGGAGGTCGGGAGCTCCAACCATCAAGTGCTCAACATGATTGAAGATGCTCGAGACGCAAGTTGGACAACTTGCGGGGGGGCCTCACCAGTGATAAAAGGAAGCTTCGGGACAATCCTAAAGGTCTCGAATCGGCGAAGGCCATTCAAACACGTTCGGGAAAGGAAGAGGATCCGAGTGAACGTTCGCGGGAGACAAGGAAGCCTAAACCATCCGTCGAGGCGGAGGAAATCTTCAAAGGAGAAGGTTACGGGGATCGCACGGAGGGGCCGAACTTTGAGATGCCGGAAGAAGACACGAGGATACCACAACTCAAGCCACGCTACTTCCGAGGTAAACTTGACAACCACTTTGAGAAGTTTGTGGAGGTTGTGCGTAGACTTAGCATCAACATGCCATTATTAGATGCCCTACAAGTACCTACATATTCTCGTTACTTTAAAGACATACTTGCAAATAAATATGAGATAGCAACACTCGGAGTAGATCATGTCAAGAGTGGCAGGAGTGTAGTGCCGCTATTGCTAATGGGCCAGAGAAGCAAAAGGACCCCGGATGCCATACAATTCCATGTTCGTTGGTTCATTCAATTTCGAGAAGGCGTTGTGCGACCTTGGAGCAAGTGTGAGCGTCATGCCAAAGGATGTGTTCGAGAAGCTACGCCTATCATTGGAGCCTACGGGCATGTGTTTGGAGTTGGGAGATAACTCCATTCGCTATCCCTTGGGCATTGCCGAAGATGTACCCATGAAGGTGTGCGGTGCGGAATATGGTACCGACACTAACCAGATAGATAACGCCTAGGTCTATCCCTCAATGGTCGATGCTAAGCAACAAATGACACAAGATTTTATCACGGTTCCGGCCGAGGGGGCCGTACGTCCGACGGGGGCGTGCTCGCGGCACTATATTGCTCGGCGGGGGTGCTTGTAGTGGGGCAAATACAAGCAAGGCGGGAGAGGAATGGTGGCTTCCAAGTCCCACGGGTGAGTGGGCGGAGATGTCTTGGGAGAATAAGAGTGAGTGCACGGTGCGTTGTGTTCCTCCGACTCCGCCCCCACCCGCCGGGGGCTCGCCTCCGCCTTTTATAGGCCAAGGGGGCGGCGAGTTACATGCACGCCGCGCCGCCTAGCTACGTGTGGGAGCACGTCGTGCTACGGTGTAGAGCGGGCGGCCGTCCGGCCGTCTTCGCGATCCGGCCATGATGGCCTACCTCGCACGACGGAACGAAACGAAAGGTGAGCAAGAACACGAAGAACGCCTGACGAACACGTGCGGCGAGGACCGTCCGCCAGGACGCCGCGGACCGTCCGCGAGGCACGGACAGAGCAGAAAAACAGCCCGACCTCGAAGGTCAACTCCCCCAAATCATCATCAAATTTCCCAAACGGTTGAAGCTGTGGAGACAAGGGTTTGGGGACTTGAAAAGCGTCACACAAGGATGCTATAGCCCAAAAATCTTGCCTACCTAACTCCCTAAATCACCGGGAATCGCGAATCCTTTGAGCACCACCAAAAACTAGAGCACCGAACGAAAATCCTCGAATCGAAGTGGTTTCCCGGCGTTTGAGGGCACAAGATCAATCAAAAAGATGCACGAGACATCCATCCATGTTTCCCTCAAAGAAATTCGGGGAGAAACCCACTCAAATCCGCGGAATCACGCCAAGAACAAAGGCACGAAAACAAGCACAGAAAGACCATGAAAAACACAACTCCGAATCTTCTATACAAACCAGGAAAGATTCACAAGGTCTAGCATGCCGCCCTGGCATCCATCCCTCTCAAGAAATCTCTCATGAAGCTCTCATGCTAGCCTAGAGAAAATGGAGAAGAAAATAGCTACGAAAATGAGAAATGGGAGGGGGGAAAATGAAACCCTAAGTCCCGGAGAGAGAGAGCCATCCACACACACTCATGGTTTATATATCGAGTCCCGCCGGAGTGGTAAATGACTCGACTACCCCTAACTTAACTACTGGCGATACAACCCACGTAGGGGCATTTAGGTAATGTTTGTGGGTCTTGCCATCGGACGGCCACGCCGTTGACGCACCCCGCATCCTCCTGACGCAAGCCATGCGATCCCGCCGCGTGTCCTCCGCTTCGAAGCTTCCCGACACGCTCGGATCCCGTCTCCGTCGTGTTGGGCCCTCGGACTTGGTTTTGAGGCCCAAACCAAGAAACCATCCGCTGATGGTTTTGTGGGCAAACCACCAAACCCCGCATGCTCGGTCCGGCCTCCCGCCAAACCACTTGACTCGACCACCACCGTGCACCGGCTCGATCGTCCACGACCTCGTCTTGCTCGTCTCGCCACCATGTAGCCCGCACCTAGTCCCGCCGTCCACCGGGTCCCTCGAACCGAGCCTACTTGTCTCTCCATCTCCGGAGGCCCCTCAAGGCTGAAGACCTTTCGCGCCCGTTCTTCACCTGCAACAACACGAACTAGGCCGCAGCCTACACCTGCGCACTGAGCCAAGAGTCAGTCCAACACCCGTTGTCAATCACTCATCACTGAGGAGCGGTCATCCATCGACCACCGGGACACTCCTGGTCCTCAATCTCCCCCTTGATGAGTGCATTGACAACACACAACGCGAAATGAAATTTAGAGAAAGAAAGAAAGGAAGAAGAAAGAAAACCAAAGAAGCTCAACTAATGACCAAAACCAAAGAAAGGCAAAGAAAGGTCACAAGCCAAGCAAAGCACAAACTGCACACTGAAATCAACAAGAAAGCTCCCCCTGAACAAATGCAAGCTCCCCCTGAACATGTGGATGCAAACTTCCAAATTTTAGCTTACCTCTTCTGAATTTTCATTAAGCTCACCTCTTCTCCCCCTTGTTGACAATGTATGAGTCAAGGTGAAAATGCAGGAATGCAACACAAAGCATATAAACATCTACATGAGCTTCTCAAATAGGACAAATTTAGTGTTAAAGGCTAAAAATGAGACAAATATCACACATATGAATCGTAGTAAAGAAAAAGCATTGCCACAAGTAATATATGAAAATACAAGCATGTGACAAAGAAAATTTTCAGATTTAAGCAGTTTTACCAAAAGAAGGCTCGCTTCACATGTAAAAGCCTATCCATGTCACACTTGAGCCACAAACATGCATACCATTCAAAGATCATACAAGGATAGCAAATTCTCAGCAAAAGATCATGGCAAACACCCATAAAGCAAAGCATGTCATGTCAAAGCTCATGAGCCATGTGTCCACTTCGAGGAGACTTCTCCACTGGTGAACATCATGCAACATGTTTTGCACCCATGTGTAAAAGATAAGACATTTTAAGCATGAACATGATGGATGGAGCATTTTCCAAGCATGCACACTTCTTTTCAAGATTAATTCATTTCATGGTACATGAAGTGCCTTTGCGGCAAAAAGAAGCTTATGCTGCTCCATGAATGCAACATAGGCTAAACATTCACAATGATATTCGGCCTTTGGCCCAAATGCAAGAAAAAGATATCCAAGCACAATCTAAGCATAGAAAGCACATTTAGACCAAAACGTGACATGGATACACTACTACACATGAGTGGAGCTCAGTTCATCAATTTAGTCAAGATTAGCATTTGATTCAAAAAGGGGCTATCTCACAACATATATATCTCAAATATTCCAAGAGCATAGCCTCACATAGCCATTTCTCCACACATATGACCAATATCTCACAAATAGCCAAAGAGACTCAAATAAGGCATATAAAAGAAGCTCATCATCCTAAAATGCAATATGATATATGACAAGATGGCTATCCTACCATGGTTTATACATCAAGCAAAGCATGTATATACATCAAAGTAAACATGGTATGATACATATGGTACAAAAAGGAAATCCCCCAAGAATCGACTAGAAAGGGCAACAAACCCCAAGTTCCTCCCGCAAGCGCACAAATGTAGCTTGGTCGAGAGGCTTTGTGAAAATGTCTGCAAGCTGATCTTGGGTAGGGACATGGATGAACACAATGGTCCCTTTCTCCACATTGTCTCTCAAGAAATGGTATCTCACTTACGTATGTTTGATTCCGGAGTGAAGCACTCGGGTTTTTCGCTTCTCTTATGGCACTGGTGCTATCACAAAGAAGTGGGATGCGGGTGCACTCCTCACCAAAGTCTCTCAAAGTGTATGAAATCCACAACAACCGGGAACAACAACTCGCGACCGCAGCATACTCTGCCTCGGTGGTAGACTGAGCTACACTAGACTGCTTGCGGGAAGACCATGAAACCAACGAAGACCCAAGAAACTGGCAAGTACCAGAAGTAGACTTACTCTCGACTCGACAACCAGCAAAATCGACATCGAAAAAACCATGAAGAGAGAGAGCCGAGGAGGAAGAATACCAAAGGCCAAGACCAGGGGCAGACTGTAGGTACCTGAAGATCCTCTTGACGGCCTGTCGATGTGATGTCCTCGGCGAAGCCTGAAAACGAGCACACGGACACACACGGCCGAACTGTATGTCGGCCTCGTCGCCGTCAAGTAGAGGAGGGAGCCGATCATGCTCCGGTACTCTCGCTGGTCCACGGGTTCTCCGTCCTCGTTCGCATCCAGAGTGGCCGTACTCCCCATGGGAGTCGACATCGGCTTCACATCTTGCATCTGGAACTTCCTCAGCATGTCTTTCGTGTACTTGGTCTGGTGCACAAATGTTCCGTCCTTCGCTTGCTTGATCTGCAACCCGAGAAAGTACTGCAACTCGCCCATCATACTCATCTCGAACTCCCTGCTCATCTCATCTTGATCGTGTAGTACGTTCGTTGATGTCCCCAATGATCTTCGACAGGGGATGCACTTCTTGAATCCGCCGGGGAGCCTCACGCCTCGAGGCTACCTCCCCCTCACCTTCAGCTTCTCTCACCTGGTCCTCTTGTCGCACCGTCGTTGTCCATGAAGTAGACGGTCCACGCTCTGTAGTGGTCGTAGGGGAAGTAGTGGGTACACACTCAGCTTCAGGCGCATGGTTCTCCCCATCATCATCTCCAGCTTCCTCCTTCTCCTCTTCAAAGAGGTCCTCAGCCATCTCCTCGTCACCTGCACATTCAAAGCCAAGAGAGGTACATGGCATTGTCTCGTCGAAGGTTACCTCACAAGTCTCCATGATTTTGTTAGTCTCAAGGTTAAGCACCCTATAGGCTCTAGAGTGGTTAGCATATCCAACGAAAATACCATCACTAGACTAGCCTCAAACTTGTCGAGTTTTCCCTTCTTAAGAATAAAGCACTTGCGGCCAAAAACTCGGAAATGGCTCACCTTGGGTACCCGACCATGCATAAGCTCATAACGGGTCTTCTTCTTGAAAGTTCGCAATAAAATCCTGTTGGAAACATGACAAGCCGTATTGACCGCCTCGGCCCAATACCTCCTAGGAGTCCTGTGCTCATCGAGCATCGTCCTAGCCATCTCACAAAGAGTCCAATTTTTCATTTCCACAACTCCATTTTGAGGTGGCACATAAGGAGTCGAATACCGATGTTCGAGACCTAGATCACGACAAAAGGCATCAAAACGAGAGTTCTTGAACTGCGAGCCATTATCCTTGCGGATAGCTCGAATAGCATTCCCATGCCTCTCATTTTTCAACCTCACGATCGGATCTCGAACAAAACCAAATGTCTCACTCTTGTCTTCCAAGAAAAACACCCGGGCATAGCGAGAGTAATCGTCCACCACAACAAGGACATACTACTTCCCACCCACCGAGGGAACTCGAGCCGGCCCAACAAGGTCCATATGCAACGGATCCGTCGGACGGTCGGTCATGACATCGGTCAGGGGTGGATGGGGAGTGGCTACCATCTTGCCATGCCTACACGGAGCACAAACCAAATCCTTCTCAAGCTTCAACCTCGGCAATCCTCGGACAAGGTCAAGGCCACTCAAGCGGGAAAACAAATCAAAGCTCAAGTGCCCCAACCGCCTATGCCATTTTCACAAATCAGAAGAAAGACCAGCCATCAAACAGTGAGCAGGACCCAAAGAACGAGAGAAATCAGCCCTGAAAATCTGACCCTCGGGGATGATCATACAGACAAGATCACCTCGAGAATCCAGCAAACGAGACTCGCCAGACTTGAAACGCACCTCAAAACCCTCATCAAGCAACTGAGAAACCGAAAGCAAATTGAAACCCAAAGACTTCACAAGAGCAACTCTCTTCAACGTTACCTTGTCACTCACATGCACAACACCCTCAGAAATCACCCTTCCTCGTCCATTGTCCCCAAATGTGATGTACATCTTTTCCTTCACTGGGGTGAGGCTGGAGAACCACTTCTTATCTCCGGTCATGTGTCGGGAACATCCGGAGTCGATCAACCAAATGTTCTCCAAGCCTCCTGCCTGTAGTCAGAAACAAGAACGAGAGTGAGCTAACGACTCGACACTGGGGTTAGCACAAAGAAAGTTAAACAAGTGTTGAGCCATCTTCTCAAAAGCGGGGTTAGCAAACATCATTCCCTTGCCACCAAACTTCCCATGTCCCATGGGAGGAGTACGAGCACCACGAGGGGGAAAACGTGGTCCGTAGTTCCTCTGGAACCCAAAGCTGCGATCATCTCCCCTAAACCCGTATTGAGGACAAGTAGGGGGACGTCCAGCAAAACCACCACGAGCCCGACCAAACCTCTCACCAGCACGCACACCATCATCTCTCCTAACAAACCTACCACCCTGAGCTCCAACTCTACCAACACTCTTCACACTTCCCACACCCCGTGGAAGTGGCACTCTAGGCTCAGGAATACCATGAGACCTGGCAATCCTGTCCTGGTTTGCTTGCTCCCTAGCAAGCCTCTCATCCCTCTTCCTCTTATAGCAAAACTCTGCTAGGTGTCTCTCCTTGCCACAATACTCACACCTGAAGGGGATGGGTTTTGGTTTTGGCTCTGGCTTCTCTTTGGGCTTCCCACCCTTCTCACTCACAAACTTCACGGTTTATGGAAGTCATTTGTCTTAGGTGGGAATTTGGGTGGATCTTGGGTTGTGTCAAGCTTGTTGCAAAGGTGGTTGGGCTTTGGTGTAAAAAAGTTCTTGGGTGCTTTTGGAAGTGGGACTTGGATGTCTCCGATCACCTCAAACTCGGGGTTAGACTCAACACACTTTTCATACACACTCTCCCCCACTTCGTTCTCTCCCACTTTCTCACCCAACTTCTCAAAACCCAAACCACGACCATCGGCTCTCTTGAACTCCTCAATCATGATTTTCAATTGAGGTTCCTGCCCGGACAACCAACCCAACACCTTCCTCAAATAGTCATTCTCCTCATAGATGACATCCAAACGGGAAGTAAGTTCAAGATTGCTCAAAATAACTTCATCACAGCTAGAGCATGCATTTGCAACAGGAGATTTCAAAGATGCTTCCAAAGAACTAATGGTAGAATGAGCATCAACAAGCTTAGCATGCATAGTAGGACATGATTTACAAGCACCAAGAAAAGTGGGTCTAGACTTAAGCTCATCATACTCAGTCCTAAGAGCATCTAGTTTAGCCAAAGTGGAAGCATTCTTCTCATTAAGCAACTTGATCTCATTCAACCATGCATCACACTCAAGACATTCAACAACATCAGAAGTAGTAGGAGCAAGTTTCAAAGAGTCATTCTCAAGTTTCAATTCAAGAAATTTGGACTCTAACTCTCCTACTTTCTCACTAGCATTCTCAAGTTGAGCCCTAAGATCTTTCCTCATCTTCTTAGCATCTCTCAACACACTATCACGGTTGTCAATCAGGCCATTCAACCTAGTGATCTCAGCAAGCAAAGAGTCGGGGTCACGATTTACCTCATCCTCCGAGTCGGAGTCGCTCGTATTCCTTGTCGCTCTTCTTCTTGCTCGAGCTATGGGCCATGCCACAAAAGCCTTCAAGTGCCACACGGCTCAATCCACCGAGGTTCCGACTTGCACTCTTCTTGCCCTTGCGCCTCCCGGCATCTTCATCTTCTTCGCTTGAACTTGTCGCGCGTCACTTGAGCTTGAGTCGACGTCGCTTGCACCTCGCCACCATGGCTCTTGCCTTGTCCTTCTTGTAGCCGCCCTTGCTCGGTCGCCGCTTGTCCTTGTCCTTGCTCTTGGACTTGCCGAAGTGCTTGCCCTTGGAGGAGTACTTGTCTTCACGCCTCGGGTGCGCCTTGTACTCATTCATCTTGTACTTGTTCTCCTCCGCTTCGGGCACTCGACGATGAAGTGTCCACACTTGCCACACTTGTAGCATGTCCCCGAGCTCCGCCTTGCATTCCTCCGCTCTCATGTAGTCGATCAAACCTCCTTGAGAGCAAGGCCGGCTCCTCCTCGCCCAAGACATCAAACTCCTCATCCGGAATAGACATAAGAGAAGACAAGGAAAACTCGTCGACAAGAAGGGTTAGATTTGCCCTTTAATCCGCCCCGGAAGAGCAAGACTACGGTCGGTCGAGCCCTCATGCTTGGATTGCAACTTCCCGTCAACCTCGGCCGACTTGAGCTTAGAAAAGAGGTCATCCAACTCAATAGTCAAATATTGCCCGGACTTCTTGATGGCCTCAACCTTAGCACCCCAAACATTTGGATCCAAGACATGCAAGAGCTTCAAAGCCCGATCATGTTCGGTGTAAGGAAAATCCTCAACATTAGCCTTCATGTTGTTCACGATGGCGGTGAACCTCTCGAAACATCGCATCGATGTCCTCACCGGGAAGTTGAGTGAAGTTCTCATATTGCATCCAGGAAGAGACAAAGAGGCGAGCCTTCACATGGTTATCACCACCGTGAGCAACCAACAACTTCTCCCAAATTTGCCAAGCAAGATTCAAATGATGAACACGCTCAAACTCGGGATCACACAAGCTCCGGACCAAGTGGTCAACGACTTTTGCATTTGCCTCATACTTGGCCTTAGCACCGGCATCGGTCACCATAAGAGTATGGATGTTGACCGGAATAGCATAGGTCTTGTCAAGCACAATGAAATCCAACAACTTGCCACAAAGAAAGATCATCATACGAGCCGCCCACTTGTCGTAACCCTTGCCATCGAAGTGCGGCGGACCGCCCCGCTCAACGTACGCCATCTTAGGATTCAAGACTTGTCAAAGTCGCAAAGAATCCGGCACCAAGCTCTGATACCAATTGAAGGATCAGATGGCGACTAGAGAGGGGCGGGGGAGTGAATAGGAGCCGGTAAAAATTCATCTCCAAGAACCCGGCCTATACCCTAGTCAAATCCCGGTCACACACAAGCGATGGATCGAATCACACACCAATCGCCAAGACAATGAGGTTATGGATCAACCTCTAGTCCTAGGAACGATTCCTTGAAGCACACGCAGAAGAACAAGAGGGGAAGAGAGGAATCGAACCAAGAAGCAAAGCACACAGGCTCTTGCAGACCGTCCGGCCAGGAGAGGCGGACTGTCCGCACGGGCCACGCGGACCGTCCACCAATGTACCGCGGACTGTCCGCACAGATACGGCGGACCGTCCGGCCTGGGCCGCGGACTGTCCGTTAAAACCAACGAACCACCGAAGTGAACCCCGAAAAACGGACCGTCCGCGGGGAGCACGCGGACTGTCCGCCAGGCACCTGCGGACCGTCCGCCCGCTGCTGCGGACCGTTCGAAACTTCGACAACCAAAACTCAAAATCACAACGGATTGAAACAAAAGGCGAGCAAGAACACGAAGAACGCCTGACGAACACGTGCGGCGCAGACCGTCCGCCAGGACGTCGCGGACCGTCCGCGAGGCACGGACAGAGCAGAAAAACAGCCCGACCTCGAAAGTCAACTCCCCCAAATCATCATCGGATTTCCCAAACGGTTGAAGCTATGGAGACAAGGGTTTGGGGACTTAAAAAGCGTCACACAAGGATGCTATAGCCCAAAAATCTTGCCTCCTAACTCCCTAAATCACCGGGAACCGCGAATCCTTTGAGCACCAGCAAAAACTAGAGCACCGAACGAAAATCCTCGAATCGAAGTGGTTTCCCGGCGTTTGAGGGCACAAGATCAATCACAAATTAAAGATGCACGAGACATCCATCCATGTTTCCCTCAAAGAAATCCGGGGAGAAACCCACTCAAATCCGCGGAATCACGCCAAGAACAAAGGCACGAAAACAAGCACAGAAAGACCACGAAAAACACAACTCCGAATCTTCTATACAAATCAGGAAAGATTCACAAGGTCTAGCATGCAGCCCTAGCATCCATCCCTCTCAACAAATCTCTCATGAAGCTCTCATGCTAGCATAGAGAAAATGGAGAAGAAAATAGCTACGAAAATGAGAAATGGGAGGGGGGAAAATGAAACCCTAAGTCCCGGAGAGAGAGAGCCATCCACACACACTCATGGCTTATATATCAGGTCCCGCCGGAGTGGTAAATGACTCGACTACCCCTAACTTAACTACTGGCGATACAACCCACGTAGGGGTATTTAGGTAATGTTTGTGGGTCTTGCCATCGGACGGCCACGCCTTTGCCGCACCCCGCGTCCTCCCGGCGCAAGCCATGCGATCTTGCCGCGTGTCCTCCGCTTCGAAGCTTCCCGACACGCCTGGATCCCGTCTCCGTCGTGTTGGGCCCTCGGACTTGGTTTTGAGGCCCAAACCAAGAAACCATCCTCCGATGGTTTTGTGGGCAAACCACCAAACCCCGCGTGCTCGGTCCGGCCTCCCGCCAAACCACTTGACTCGACCACCACCGTGCACCGGCTCGATCGTCCACGACCTCGTCTTGCACGTCTCGCCACCATGTGGCTCGCACCTAGTCCCTCCGTCCACCGGGTCCCTCGAACCGAGCCTACTTGTCTCTCCATCTCCCGGAGGCCCCTCAAGGCTGAAGACCTTTCGCGCCCGTTCTTCACCTGCAACAACACGAACTAGGCCGCAGCCTCCACCTGTGCACTGAGCCAAGAGTCAGTCCAACACCTGTTGTCAATCACTCATCACTGAGGAGCGGTCATCCATCGACCACTGGGACGCTCCTGGTCCTCAATGATGAAGATGCTTGAAACGGAAGTGGGACAACTTGTCGGGCGCCTCACTAATGATGAATGGAAGCTTCTGGGACAACCTAAAGGTCCCGAATTGGCAAAGGCCATTCAAACACGTTTGGGAAAGGAGACCGAAGATCCGGAACGTCCCGCGGGAGCAAGGAAGCTTAAACCATGGCGGAGGAAGTTGCTAAGGAGAAGGTTACGGGGATTGTCACCGAAGAACCCGAATTCGAGATGCTGGGAGAAGACACGAGGATACCACAACTCAAGCCACGCTACTTCCGAGGTAAACTTGACAACCACTTTGAGAAGTTTGTTGAGGTTGTGCGTAGACTTAGTATCAACATGCCATTACTAGATGCCCTACAAGTACCTACATATTCTCGTTACTTTAAAGACATACTTGCAAATAAATATGAGATAGCAACACTCGGGGTAGATCATGTCAAAATGTCCGAGGAGTGTAGTGCCGCTATTGCTAATGGGCTAGAGAAGCAAAAGGATCCCGGATGCCCTACAATTCCAATGTTCAGTTGGTTATTTCAAGTTCAAGAAGGCGTTATGCGACCTTGGAGCAAGTGTGAGCGTCATGCCAAGGGATGTGTTCAAGAAGCTACGCCTACCATTGGAGCCTACGGGTATGTGTTTGGAGTAGGGGGATAACTCCATTCGCTATCCCTTGGGCATCGCTGAAGATGTACCCATGAAGGTCGGACACCACTTCAGCCCCGTCGACTTCGTGGTGCTCGAGATGGGAGAGAGGGAAAAGCCACCGCTAATCCTTGGGAGGCCTTTCCTCAAGACCGTGGGAGCTACTATTGATATTGGCAAGGGGGAGATCATGTTCGATATCAACGGAGAAAGGAGTTCCTTCAAGTTTCGACCACGACTCGAGGCATGCAATATGATTGAAGTTAAAAATGCTCCACCTCAACGTCACATCGTGAAGGAAGAACCAAAGAAGAAGGAAGGGCTGAAAAAGAAGAAAGAGCCGAAGAAGAAGGACGTAAAGAAAATCAAGGAAGGTGTTGCATCCGTCAAGGCAAAGAAAGAAAAGCCGCCTGTGAAAACCAAAAAAATGACTAAGCCGGAAGATAAGCCCGTGTCCAACATGGTGCGGAAGTGGATACCCAAGATTGCAACACCCGCAAAGAGCGTTGATCCGAAGTAATCAAGTGAAGAAGTCTAGCCATGGACTATAAATGAAGCGCTAGACGGGAGGCAACCCGTTTCGTCGAGTTATGAATAAGCTACCGGGAGGACAACCCGATTCCCGGTTTTTTGAGTCTTCTTAATAATTTAGTTTTGAATTTTATTACGCAAAGACATTAGACTTAGAAGTGGTTGAACAATATTAGAGACATAATTCTTGGTTGAATATTTTGCTTTATCATAAACCCTTTACATGAACCCTCCTATGTGTTTGTTTGTTCTTTATCGAGAAACCACAACCAAATAATTTCAGAACCTAACTCAACCTTTCATCCTAATTATGATGTTGTGGTTGACTTATTTTTCATGCTAAAAATACATGAGTAGAGCCACGACTTATACCTAGGTGTTAATTAAATTTCAGCACGTGGTAGGACTCGCGTAAACCTAGAAACTAAACTTTTGGTTGGTTTGAAAATCTATATACTTGGTTTCTCTAAGATTAGAATTTTTCTAAGCCTCATTTAATTTTATTTTATTCAAAATCTCTCTCGTTTAGCCAAAATTAGAACCTAAACCTATGCCCCCATGATCAAGCCGGGAGAAGTTTGCTCTCAACCAATGAAGGCAAACTATACCGGTGAGACCGATATCAACGAAGTCGGAAAACATTTTCGACTTACATTTGTTTTTAATGGTTTGAAAGCTTCTCTAAAATTATGCTTGAGCTCTTCCATAGCTCTGGAAATATTTTTAATTTTTGAATTAGAGGAGTTCTTAGCCTTAAACATACTTATAGGGAGACAATCTAGTTTAAGTTAATCATGCATGCACCATTGGATGCTCTTTCATCAACTTTAATCAAGACCACATGCAAAGGACAAGCATGGGTGGGCAGCAAGCATAACTTTGCAGGAACTTCATGGTGACATGTGAAGCAAGTGGAGCAAGGGAGCATGGATATGACTCAAAGCATGAAGCATCAAGTGGAAGGACCAATAATTCAAGAAAAGGAGTGGACGAGAGCGTTTGGGCGGTGCAACTCGTGGAGCACGCGGGCAAGGAAATCATGGAGGAGAAATGATCGTGCTAGAAGAAAACTGAGCCAGGGGAGAGCACGCGGCCACCCAGGCCGGTCGGCCCAGGCCCGCCAGCCTCCCCTACAAAAGGAGCCCCCCGGCTCCCGTCTTCTGCAGACAAGCATCCCTCTCCTTCCTCAGTTTGTGTGCTCAAGTTTTCATGCCCAGGACCACCGTAGACATAGCCAACCTTCCCAAGCTTGATAGCTCAAACAATACACACCCCTAATCCACTCGAAGTCCACATTCCGAAGTAAGTTTTTAAGTGCCTAGACCAAGACCCCAAGTGAAACAAGGAAACATAACTTCACGGTATATATTTCTATTCGAGAACAACCTCCCCTAAGCTGCTTTTTAAATTCCTAACTTCGGGACGAGATTTCTTTTAAGGGGGGTAGATCGTAACACCCTGTGTTTATTAAAGTTAACTAACTTAATTAGTGGCATTAATCGTGTTTAAATTGGCTCATAAACATGTTTGACATGTTTTGTCACGAATTTGCACAAAAGACCTTGTCAAAATCTCAAACCGCTTGGCCAAACCCTAGATTTACTTTAAAGGCTGAAATGGTTTTCTATACGTTTCTCCAAAATTCACTATAGAAGTTCATAATCTGCCAATACGAAAGTTGTTTGTTATTTCCGGAACACATTTTCGTAATTGGCGACATTCCACTTTGGAGCGCAAATGGGCTGAAAATCGAGTTTACCGCGCCGTGAACCGCAAAACCGAGCCGGGCACCGCAACTTCGAAGCGGGCGTTCCCGGGCAAACCATTGATCAAAACATGTTCATCTTTTCGGGAAAGTTGTAGATCTACAGCTTCCTCTACAACTTTGCTTTTGGGAGATTTTTCACTTAGTTGACGATTTTTGGAGTTTTGCAATTTCGAAAAGGGCTAAACGAATAAACTGAGCCGGGCGACGCCGTCCCCGCGCTCCGGCGCGCGCGGCTCCGATGCGCCTGCCACGTGTCCTAGGCCATGCCACGCGCACGGACGCACGGAGACTCCGCCGTGACCCGCCCCACTCTCCGCCCGCCCTCGCGCCCGGGACCGCGCCTACGCGCGCCCTCGCGCCGAGCCGGCCACGCGCCGCGCGGGGCCGGCAGCCGCGCGCGCGCGCCGCCCATGCAAGGGGTCCACCGGGACCGCGAGGCCTTAAGGCCGTGGGCGCCGTCTCGTGCTCGTCGTCCTTCATCGTGAGCCGTCGAAACCGGCCGCCCCTTCGTTCCCCTCGCTCGCGCTGGGGCCAGCACCGTCCGCCGGCCACCATAGTCGTTACCGCCGCGGTCCCTCGCCCTCCCCGCCCAACCACCACCGGCCGCCCTCCCGTCCCCCTCCTCGAGTCCGCCCGCAGCCAACCCCGTCGATCGTGCTTCGCATCGTGGCGGGCGTCGCGCACGCTCGGCGCCACGTGACGCAAAGACTCGCGCCCCGCCGCGCAGAGCCGGCCGGCCGACCCCACGGAACACCTCAAACCGCCCCGTAAAGGTCCGTAGAAGCCACGGAGTGGTCCTCCGTCCAAGTCCGCCGCCGCCGCCCAATTCCGGCCACCGCGAGGGTGCCCCGCCTTGTGGACCACATTGCGAACGAGAAGGTATTTTCGGGGAGATTTATGCAAAGTTCTCGGGGACCTGTTTGTAAAGGCGAAAGTTAGACCCGGCAGTACCTTCGAAAAATCATTAAAAATCGTAGAAAAATCAGAAAAATGCAAAACCAATTTTGTTGCCTGTGGTGAAGAAATCTACCTTTTCTAGGAAAGCATGTATAGGGTTTTTCTGCACAGTTTTTGAATTAAAAATTCAAACGCAGTTTGGAGTATTTTTAGTGCAGTTTAAAATATACACATGCTATGAACTTGAATTTTGGATATGTTGTTCTTTATATCATGTTCAGATCTGTGACAAAAGTTTGCATGGTTTTGATGTGCATATATTTGCAGTTATGATTTATTTAAGCTTTATGCTAGAATGTTTGATGCTTTTTATAGCACCTTTAATGAACTTTTCTTTGAGCACAAGTGCACCCTAGGGCTTTGACTTGATGAGTAGTACCTCTGGTGTGATGGATGTGATTTTAGGGAATTGTTTGCTTATGTTTTGGATTTAACCTTGTGTAGGAGCTTAAATTCAAAATTCTGAAAATAAATTGATTTTACAAATCCATGCCTTGGTCAGAACCTCATTTGGCATACTTGACCTGTAGGAGAAAGTTGGGATCAAAAAGTTTATTAAATCTTTTTATATGAATTAATGTTGATTTACTAGGCTGAATTTGTCTTTTCGTATAAATTAATTTATAAATGGTCTTAGCCAAATTTTGGTGTGCAAGCTAAAATAATCATATGTTGCTGTGTGCAAAAGATTAGATTCATTGGAAGTGTTTTTGATTTAAATTGGATTTATGGTAGAAAGGCTTGTTTTAATCAATTAAAGAAAGAAGTAGAAATTAAAGTGTGAAATTTGTGAAATCATGTTTGGTTCTGTTTTTAATATTTAAACACAACACCCTTGCTGTATAGTGAAGTTAAGTAACCTAAATTACTTAGATGTGCACACAATCACCATCAAGATTAACTTTAATCTACTGCATGTACGTAAACTAGTAGACCTCCCCCGCCCCGTACGTACACACTCGCTCAGGAGGGAGACGGGACCGTTGATGGTGAACCGAACCAGTTGAGTGGACAGCAAGACCTGGACCAAAAGTCCAAGAGCCCAAGGCTAGCGTTAGTGTTTCGAGTTGTATGGGCGGCAGAAAGCGCACGGCTCATCTAACCTTGCTTTAAAATTTCATACCTTTTTCATTTCGCACTTACGTTTACTTGTGCATTTAAGTTTCAGGAGTTGCTTTGAAACCTAGATGCATGATCCTTAGGACTCCTATGCTCTTTTACTAGTATGTTAGGACGCTAGTGCCATGCTTTAAGGACACGCGTACAAGTCGAGTAATGACTCATTGTCCGCGAGATATAGGATATTCTTGTTGGAATCATACGTTGGTTAAAATGACTCGCTCATGTGGTGGAAGAGCAATGGGTCTTGCCTCGACCGAGTAGCATTGTGTTGGTCCTAAGCTATTGAACGTACCAAGTACTTGTCGGGAATGGGACCGTAAGCCTAGTACCTTCGAACCGGGGCGTATCTTCCTAGCTACCCGCTGGGGATGTGTCTCCGGCTAGCTACCCGTGGCATAGTGTGTGAGTCCGGACCGGTCGGGTTAGACCCTCCGATAACCGTGGGTACCGCAGTTTGTGAAGGCCCGATCCTAAACTCCGTGGGATGTTGGGAACCGCTCGGTTGGGGTAGACACCGCACTTCCTGGTCTACCTTCTTCCGTGTATCTTGGGTTTACCTTGCAAGGATATAAATCGATCGACGTCGGTCACTCGCCGTTATCCGAGTCGCGCTTGACCACCGGCTACCCCATGTTTATTTATGGAACATTTTGGATTAATATTGTTACCTCGTTTAATATCGTTTTCGCACAACATGCTTGTTTAGCATGTGTGCTCACCTAGATCGATTAACATACTAGAATATGAGCTAAAACTTGAAAATAAGGATCCACCCTTAGTCGCTCTTGGCAAAACAAACCCGTGCCAGCCCAAAAAGCCTTGCATGTCTAGTCTTACTTATTTATTTTTGCTCTGGTAAGTCTTTGGCCGAGTATTAGTACTCGCCCCTTGCTTAATTTGTTGTTTTCGTGTAATCCCATCCGGCCCGATTCTATTCCGTATGGTTGGGAGCTTGAATGGGAAAACGATGATGAGGAGTGATATGCATGGATGGCCTCCCGTGTGTATCATGCGCTAGTTTATATTCCGCCGTTTTAACTCGAACCATGTTTACTTTTATGTATGGAAAACCTCGGGTTTGTAATAATGTTGAACTTGTGAACCTTTCATGTAATGTAATGCTGTACTCGGTCCCGCCTTCGTGAGCTTAGCGCATATCGCCGATCCCGTTGTATGTGATTTACCGGGTTTTACCCGTTGTAGCGACGAATAATTCTTTATTATTGCTTAATGGCCAAGTGGACTCTGGGCTTAGGCGATAATATGGAATTATTTTGGGCGGTTCTCATACACAACCGGGTACCGTAGCGATGATATGCACCGTAGTATTTAAAATAATCTTAACAAACTTGTTTTTGGAATAAAATTTGCCAAGATTAATAAACTTGCTAAAGGAGTAGGACGTTAAGGTTTAATCTTAGTCCGAGAGGCCCTAGAGAAATTTTTGGGGTCTTTCGTGGCTAGTATTATATGGTGTATTTAGTCCGACTTCCACATTTATTCCCGTCAAAACTTACTTTCATGCACAACCATACTAGTTCATCACGTTTGCCATACGTGGTGGTACCACAGGAAGTCCCGTGAGGGACTAGTGGGATCTATTCCAATGGGTGCCACGTCGCGTTCGCGTCTCATCACGTTTCTTGCCATACGTGGTGGTACCACAGAAAGTCCGTGAGGGATGAGTGAGGCCTATTCCAATGGGCACTCACGGCCGCGTCGTAGTCTTAACAAGACGCTGTCCATGCAACAGTTTTTACGCATGGATACCGTTTCTATAAGTGAACGGTAATAAATGTGGACGCTTTTGTGAGTGTCGGCACAAAAGGTCTTGAATATCTCCGTGATTTTCTCGTGTGTATGCTAACCACGGTTGTTAGGCATGGTAATTAAGAAACGAATAGTTTCCGACTAGTTATTATAGGGAGAGACGTTTATATATGCCCTGCCACCGGCACTAACTTCGTTTTTAAGCTTAAAAGCTTGTGAGGAAGTTAGGACATTTCCTGCATCATGTAAAAGCTATTGAACAAAAAAAACTTAAATCATGTGACGTTTGGTCTTTAGTGAAATTGTGTTTTAAGGACCAATCATGCTAGTTTGATGTTTGATGTGTGAATAAGCAAAATTTAACTAGCTGTTGTCCAAATCTTCCTAAGGTTTATCTAGAAAATTTCTCGCTAGGTGCTCGTTAGGGAAATTGTTCATCACCTAGTTAAGTTGCTTTCTGAATTTCTCATGATTTTAGGATGTTCAAAACTGAAGTTAGGATCAAAATTGCTAGACAAGGTCATGCTGAAATGCCGTCAAAAATCCTGAGTTATGTAGAAAACACAATTCTTACCTATTGTTCCAAACAGATCCTTCCCTGTGAGAATCTATACCAAAAATATTTATTATACAGCATACTTTGTGCTGCCAAAATCTCATGGTCATAGGGTTCTTAATCTTAGACATATAATCTTTTTAGTGCAGTGCTGCCTGCTGAAATTTCTGGGCAACAGCACTCTAAAAATGGATCTTTTGCACCTTTTCCAATACGATATTATTCAACCTTTGAATACCAAAACTACTCCTTAGGTATCTATCTACCTCCTGTAGAAATCTCAAGGTCACTAGATTTTTAGTTTGAGAGTTATACCTAAAACGCTAGGTCTCTGTCCTGCTGAATTTCAGAACTAATGATCTCTGAAATTCAAATATTTAGGTCATCTTCCTTTGGGATATAGAGAAAACCTTGAATATCAAAATGATTCACAATTTTGTGATGGTCATTCTCACAAAATTTCTCAGCATTTTTGCATGTGTATATTGAGAAATATCGAATTTTTAGTAAGCCCCTGTTTGCTAAAACTGCTAGACAGCTTTGGTAACGAACCTTTCAATTCTCGGTAAAAGTTGAATCTGTCCCTGAGTTGAATACCAAAGTTGTGGCTTATGAAATTCTACACGTGCTTACCAAAATTTAGAAATTTTCGACACTTGGGCCGAGAGATATGAATTTATTTCTCAGAGCTATTGATGTCCAAATTCTGGAAGTTTCCACTTGAAGACTCCTTAGACATGCCTACTTGTCATTTTGTTGGCAAAAATTATAGATGAAATATCTAAGGGAAAAATCACATGATTTCGATGGAAGGAAACCCTATCCTCAATTCTCGGAGAAGTAGTTGATAATATGCGGTGGTAGCGATCCACCATTGTCATCAAACTGTGTGCTACATGAATGGCTATTACCCCCCCATTTGGTGTGGTGATCAATGCATGAGGCTAGCTCGCCTTGAATATGCCCTCGCGTAGCAAATGCGTTATTATCACTATGAGAGCATGGCCCAAGCATTGGGTACCAAATGAAATCATTTGATAGTCAGGATTTTTCTTCCAGCGAAATCGTGATAAGCTCTTCCTTTAATTTCCTTGGAAATTTGGGGCTAATTAAAATACAAACGGTAGTTGAAACTTTGTATTCAACACGCTCATCAAAATTCAGCCTTCTAGTGTTCCTACTCTAAGAGTTGTGAACATATTTTCTGTGAACCTTGGCTTGCCGCACAACCGCCAAGGCAGTAGAGGTTTTCGTACCTGTGAGTATGATTTCTTAGCCGACGTGTTCACTCCCGTATCATGTGGGTATGCTCTCCTTCGAAGCACTCAACTATTCCCGGTTGTTGACATCATGGGCTCGATCACTATTGATCTCCCAACCTTGAAAATGTTTCTTTTTGACCTTGCTCATCGATTTTGAGGGCAATAAAATGAATACGAAGTATCGACACCTTCTTACCTACATAAGAAACATATCATATCTTTTGTCAAGTCAACTAAACTCCGTTGTGCTCTTTTCTCTTTGGTCATTTTCCCCACACTCTCTCTAGATAGGAGACAACAATTCAACTCCTTGTAGCCATGAAACGCCGGTCCCACAACTTTCTCGGCGTTGGTATCCCTACTTTTCGCTCTAAAATTCCTTGCCTCAAACTTGATTTTTTTTCCCTATGCTTGCTCACAAACAAATAAATAAATTCATGTTTATAAGTGTGAAGAATCATGAGGCATGCAAATTGAGCATTTTATCACAATGCATATGCATACCTTAACAAATACGCTCATTGCGCATTATATAACTTGTGCATTTGGGAAATCTTTTGGGTGACTAACTTGCATAAGTTTTTTAAAAAAATCCTTCTACTCTACATTCCTTGTGGTTGATGATGTTTCCTTAACTAAAGGTGCCACGAGACTGAACCTAGGGTATCATGTGGTCTCAGAACATATGATTATCACAAGGAGCGCGCCGGGTATCTTAGGTTATGGAAAATGACTCACCACAATTTTGTTCCTCACTTTGATTGCTTCGCCTTTTCTTAACTAACTCCATGGGTGCAATAAAGATACCGACTATGCACCATGAGCAACATATCTCATGAGCATATGCATCAACGCATTTCATCAACATGCATCAAAGATGTGTGCACTACATCATGCACGCATCATGTGCATCACTCATTATGCATCATTACATAAGCATCATATGCTCATGTGCATATACATCATACTATATGCACTCTATCATAAGCATCATTATGTGCACCATTCCACTAATGCACAACTCATCTATATGCATTAATATTGCAAGCATGTCTCATTGGTGCACCACATATCGCTTAAAAGTCATTGCACCACTAATGGGATGAAGGATGTCGCTAATACTCATAACATAAGTGACATGTGAGCAAGCCTTTCGAAATTCCTCGTACTAGCCCGTCTTTGTATATCTTTCCCACTAAATATCCGTAAGAACCTCGGTAACGACTCTCTATGACTTTACCATCCTTAACTATTCTTATGAACTAACATCGCAGCTATGATGGTAGAACCCCTTAAGCCATCATCGAACCCTGTTATTCTCAAAAAAAAAATATATTTCTTTTAGCAATCTTAGTATGATCAATTGCTAAGATTCCCATTCCTTATAGAGATCCTTATGAAAACTTTTCAACTCGGTCTTCTTTCGATTTCTCACACCCGCCGTTCGACATCGCCTTAACCGAGTTAAGGTGAAGGTGTATAAACAAAGTGATGTTTCATGAGCAATCAAGGTTCTCCAAAAGTCAAGATATGAGGAGCTTCGAGAACTCAATGATTGTGATCCTTTTAATGTTTCTTTCAAATTAATGAAATCGTGATATAAGAAAACAAAAGTTTGGCAAATCCTTCGATAAACCTTCTCAAAGCAACTCGATTCTAAAATGAGGTTACCTCGAGACCTTTTCGATTTCTCCAATAATTACGCTAATTCTCTCGAGTCATTTATCTCATCCTCTTCGTAGCCATGACGACATTACACAACACCATCTCTCTACCATCTCTTCTCACCGTAGCGTCTGCTGCCAAGTTGCCATGTGGCATCTCGATGGTAGTGCACCCTCTGTCGACATACCAATGGTTATCATCTATGACAACTCGGCCGATCACTGCCCAAATGGGTGGCCTACGTATGGCATGAATTAGATAAAGATAGAACCCTCCATCCGTCTTCTCCGAGTTGGTTAAACCCCAGGAAACGATTTTCTCTTTCTAAAATTCCTTGGGAGGATGAGGAATGTTCTAAGGATATGAAAAGAACGCATTCTTATGGATGACCGGACAACGATCTCCACCAAAGAAAATCCCATAAACCCACAATCGAATACTAACGATCTTTGGACCACCTACATATTCGTGCTCCATCGAATCCGTGCCACTCCACAATTTCCGCCGTGTTTCACTACAGGGGCCAATGCCGATTAATCTCCGTCCCGCTCTAACGCCAAGCGTGCTACCGTCATCGCACCGTGGCAACCATCGCTCAAGAGGGGGAGTATCGATCTTTGATTCCCGACCACCTCTTGTAGAACTCCGGGCTATTGGCTCCTTAAGCTTAAAACAAACCCTATAGAACCTTCGTGACGAGTTCTCTAACTTTCTAACCCGTTGTTATGATTGTTTATCAATAACTATCATACTCGGATTATTGTACCCTAGAGTCTAATGGGATTGTCATGAACTTTCGTGGAAATGGAATCCACCACAGAGATCCTAAGCTAATCTTCGACCCAATGAGATGTTCCCATCTCTTCCACCAACACAGGAGGTGGTGGATATCTTTGCCAACACCATGAAAATTTTGGAGGGCCAAAATTTGGTGTTAAGCCAACTAGTGCAAAATGTCATCCATAATCGTTATCAAGGACTATCGCAAACTAGTCTATCCGAGCGCTCTTCCTGCCACCGTAATCTATTATGGAGCAAGTCTATCTATTCAATCTATTGATGAATCATGAAGCTCAAAAATCAACAAAATCAAGATTCCAATCAAGAACTCCTAGATTCACTCATGCCACCATCGCAACTTCCTATGAACTTAGGGAGGAAGAAAGAAGGAGTAAGAGTTACAAGCGAGATTTGCCAAAGATTGACTTGAATGGATGGGAAATTACATGCACCAACTTCCCTCCCGTGAGAAAAAGCCAAGCAACCTGGCCTAGTGTTGTGGATCAGCCCATCAAAACCCAAAGGTCCCAAGGTCCAATACACCCGCACACCTCGTCTCTCGCTTCAATTGTAGAGATCCTGGGACATTTTGTGAGGGAGTGCCCGAAACCGAGCAAAACAACAAAACAAATCGGCACGGTCGAGGCTCAAGAGCTGCTGGTGAAGTCAAGGCAAACGACCAAGACCCCAAGTGAAACAAGGCAAACATAACTTCACGGCATATTTCTATTTGAGAACAACCTCCCCCTAAGCTAGTTTTTAAATTCCTAATCTCTAGACGAGATTTCTTTTAAGGGGGTAGACCGTAACACCCTGTGTGTTTATTAAAGCTAACTAACTTAATTAGTGGCATTAACGTGTTTAAATTGGCTCATAAACATGTTTGACATGTTTTGTCACGAATTTGCACAAAGACCTTGGTCAAAATCTCAAACCGCGGCCAAACCCTAGATTTAATACTTTAAAGGTCGAAATGGTTTTCTTGCGTTTATTTCTCCAAAATTCACTATAGAAGTTCATAATCTGCCAAGAGAGGAATGGTGGCTTCCAAGTCCCCGGGTGAGTGGCCGGAGATGTCTTGGGAGAATAAGAGTGAGTGTACTCGTGCGTTGTGTTCCTTCCGACTCCGTCCCCCACGGGTCGGGGGGCTCGCCTCCCCTTTTATAGGCCAAGGGGGCGGCGAGTTACATGCACGCCGCGCTGCCTAGCTACGTGTGGGAGCACGTCGTGCGACGCTGTAGAGCTGTGGTCGTCCTGCCGATCTTCGCCGCGATCCGGCCATGATGGCCTACCTCGTACCCGAACAAGGGCGGTTCGAGGGGAGGAGACGGGGCAGATGGCGATGGCGTCCCTCGATAGGCTTCGAGGGAGGTGTCGATGATGGCCGGCACCGGGACAGGGGCGGCTGCACCCGCGTTCCTTCCCCCGGAGCTCGCGGAAGCGGAGTGGTTGCCGCAAAGGCCCTGGCGTGCGCCGGCGGAGTTGGGCGTGCGCCCGCACGCGTGGGCACGTGGCCGCGCCGCGCGCGCGTCGGATGGCAGCCCCCCGGCCTAGCGCCCTCACCTCAACCTCGCAGGCACGGAAAGTGGAGTTCGAGGGTGCGCCCGCCCCCTTTTCGAGGGCTCCGGCGCTTAGCCGCATGCGCAGCGGGCGCACGGTGTCACGGGACCCCCACCGGCCGTCCCGCACGTCCATCCCACGCGCAGCGGGGATGGGCTCCTCCCCGGGGAGTTGGTGCGGCGGCACCGGGCGTGAGCCCCGGCGCATGATGACGCCGTCCGCGGCGCCGAGGCGTTAAATGCCGGGCACAGGGGCGGCGCACGCGCGCGGGCGCCCGTGAGCGTGGCGGGCCCCGCGCGAGGGTGGGAGCGGACCCTCGAGCGAAGTGAGGCCCGGCTCGAGGGGGATCGAGGCTCGAGCGGGGCGGGACCGCTCGAGGGAAGGGTCGCCCCCTCGAACGGGGCGGAGTTCGTTCGAGGAGGGGGGTTGTCCTCGAACGGGCGGAGCCCGTTCGAGGAGGGGAGCGTACCCTCGGGCGAGGCGGAGCCCTTGCTCGAGGGGTCTTATAGACGAGCCGTCTTGGTGGGCCTCCGAAGTCTCTTTCGCATGGGCCATGTCCCGCATGGTTAGCTTCCCGCATGGTTAGGCTTAGCTTATTTTGATGCGAGGAATTTAAGTAAGGGTTCCCCCATTGTTTGAGGGGACCCCTAGGGCGGTCCCCCGACAAGTAGCCCCCCGAGCATCCGCGGGTTTGCTACGGAGGCTCCCGCATGCCGGAACCTACCGATAGGACGTTCTTCCCTCCTTGTTTGCGAACGCTTTCCGTGGGGGGCGCGCTAGCGACCCGCGTCTAGCCCCTCGAAGCCCCGCAGGGTGTGGGCTCTCCTCCCAGGGGTTAACCGCGAGCACCAGTTTCGAAAGGCGTGGCACATATGCCAACCGGCAGCGGCGGTATTTCGGCACGCAACGGGGGTGCACGCTCCCCACACCTTCTCTCGCGGTGCAATTCCAAGGAGGTGTAGCCGTGCGTCAAGCCCCGAGCCTTGGCCCGTTCGAGGCGATCGGCCGAGCCTAACGACTTGTTTTTTAACGCGCCCTCGCCCGTCCCTCCGCGGGACGGAGGGTGAGGTTTCCACGACTCCCATCGAGCGGTCGCGAATGCGGATTCCTCATCGAGCCGCTAGCGGGTGGTTCAAGTGGACGTCCATGCCCCGTTCGATAAGGGTAGGCCGCGCGGTCCGGGAGACACGTCCATGGAAGCGCTTGCGTGGGTTTGCTAGGTGGGGCTCGGTCCCGGGTCGCTGGGGACCGAGGGCGCGGAAGCTCTCCTCGGTGGGATCCCCCGGCTAGCCGCCCTCGCCGGCTCTCGAACACGACATGTGGGGCACCCTCGAGCCGACGGGCTCGAGGAACGCTCGAATGCGCGTGCCCTCGTCGTCCCTAACTCCGTGATGCGGGGCGCCCGTTCGAACCCGTCGAGGGTCGCTTCGAACCTCGATCGGTAAGGCCGTGCGGGGCCGTGCGTGGACAAGCCTCGTCTTTTCGCGTTTGCGGCCGTCGAGGACGGTCGTGCCCGGCCCTCGAGGTGCTTGTCGGCAGCACGGCGCGGTATGAGTGCTTTCGATGTCGCTCTATTTCAAGCGTGACCTGGGCGATCCTCTTACGCGCGTGCCTTTTTTTAGAGGGTTGACATTGTCTCGAGTTGGGGGTCATGCCGCTCGAGGGTCCTACGTGGCATGGGTGCCCATGGTGGTCTGCTCTACGTCGAGCGAGTCCCGACGACCTTCTCACGGCCCGATATCCCATCGAGGGTCGCCTTGTTTCGAGTCGAGGATCATGCCACTCGAGGGCTTCACGTGGCATGGGTGCCCGCGGCCGCCGCTCTACACCGAGCGGAGTCTCGGCGACCTTCTCACGCACGTCATCCCATCGAGGGTCGCCTTTGTCTCGAGCCGAGGATTCGCCTCGCTCGAGGGCTCTCCTTGCTTGGCAAGGGGCCCGGCATTTAATTGCCCTTGCGGTCGTGGCCGCGTTTGCGAGCGCGGGCGCGCCCCCGCAGGCGGCCGCGCGCCGCGCGCGCGCGTAGTGGGCGACGTGGCGGCGGACGTGACGGTTTCGCCTCGGTCGCCGCCGGTCTCGCTC
Source organism: Cenchrus americanus (assembly GCA_947561735.1). Classification (NCBI taxonomy): domain Eukaryota; kingdom Viridiplantae; phylum Streptophyta; class Magnoliopsida; order Poales; family Poaceae; genus Cenchrus; species Cenchrus americanus. The sequence continues at coordinate 145,645,204 of OX387240.1, forward strand.
GTAATGATGACCCGCCCAGTGATAGAGCCGGCCGCAAGCCGGTCGTGGTGGGGCCCGCCCATCGACGCGATGGAAAGATTCTGCCGGTTAATGTTGGCGGGGGCGTCCGCTCCGGAGGAGAACTCGCCGTGCCGCCTATAAAGGCGCGTGAGGAAGGGACGGCGGCTTTTTACCTTGGCTCCTCACCGTTTTCGGTCCTCCGTCCCTTCGACTTCGCCTCACTCTTGCCGTCGCGCGCGGCTCGCCGCTAGAGCTTCTTCCTCGTTTCCTTGTCCTCCGCCCTCGCACTCGTTCGTCCCCCCTTATGGCGCCGCCTCGGCCTTCCGATCGGGTCCCGGAGCCGTACGCTGGGGAGAGGTCGGCCAAGTGACCCGCCGCCCCGGGCGAGCCGGTCGCCACCGGCCAGCTGTCGGCCAACGAGGAAGGGCGCCCGGCGGAGTGGATCGTGCCGCCGTCGACGCACCTCGAGCCCAACTCCGTCGGAGGGTTACGTGGTGAGCTTCCTCCGCTACCACGAGCGCGGCTTCAACGCGCCGCGAGCACATTCATGCGGGCATTGTGCTACCACTATGGGGTGGAGCTGCACAACTTTGCCCCCAACGCGATCTCGCAGGCGGCCACATTCGTGGGCGTCCCGCGAAGGGCACCCGGGGATCCCGGTCAATTGGGAGCTCGGGTACACCTCTTCCGCGGGGAGCTCATCACGCAGCCCACGTCGGAGCCGAGGGACCCGCGCGCGCGGTGCGCGCGGCGGGATGTCGCTCGCCCTGCGGGGGCAGCTCAAGGATTTCTACATCCCCTGCACCATGACGACGAACAACGCCGGGCCGGGAGCGGGATGGTTTTATCGCGCAACGCCGAGCCCGGCCTCCCTCCCTACACGGCGGGTGTTCAAGAAGAGGCCGGACTCCGGGGCTACGGGTTGCCTACGGCCAATCATCGGGCGCGGCAAGAGTCCGTCCTCGCCGCCCGCGCCGCCGGGCGAGGGAAGGGCTCAACGCGATGGGCGTCCTCGCCTTCCTTCATCACACGCGAATCGTGCCGTTGATGGAGAGGCCGCTCGCGTCTTCGAGATGACGAGAGGCGGCCAACCCCGTTGACCTGGCGAGGTCGCGGATGCTCCCGACGCCGCTGGAGCGGCCGTACGCGCTCACCCGGGCGCGGAGCGCCGTCGACACCAGGACGCCGCCACCTGCGGGTCGAACCCCGTGGGACATCGAGATGCTCCCCGTCGGCCCGTTGGTGAGTGTGGTTTTTTGATTCTGTTTTAGTTCTTGTTCTTGCTCCCGTTTCCTGATGCGCCGTTGTCGCTTTCGCGCGCAGCTGGTGCAGTTCAACGCCGCCAAGTCCGTTCCCCCCCACCCCCCGACCCCGTGCGCTTGGCCGGGCGGCGCGACGGGAGCGGCGGGGAGCGGGCGCGCGCAAGAGGGAGCACGCCGGGGCGTCGCCAAGCGCGCCGTGACGCACGGCCGGCGGAGTACGGCGGCGGGAGGAGGCCGGGGGCTCTCCTCCCCGGACATCGAGGAGCCCTCGTCCTCGGAGCGAGACGAGGGGGAGGAAGAGTCCGAGGGGGAGGGGCCCCTCGACGGTGGCGCGCTGCGCCCCCGTCCGTCGAACCCGCGCGCGTCGGGAGCGCCTTGCCGGGGCGGGCGCACCGGCGCCCGTCGCCGGGGCAATCATCGTCGGGGGCGGCACGCGCCGCGGAGGTGCCCGCGCGCGCCACGGAGGCGCGCGCGCGGCGGACGTGCTCGCGCGCGCGGCGCGGCGCGCGCGCGCGCGTCAGCGTGCCCCGCGCGCGGCGGGAGCGCGCGCGCGCGCGGCGTCCTCGTCAAGGGGCGCGTCGGCGGGGGCGCGCCGCGCGCGGGGCTAGCGTGCCCCCGCGCGTGGTGGCGGCATCGGGCGCGCCCACGCGTGAGGCGGGCGTGCCCGCGCGTGCGCGCGCGCCGTCGGGGAGGCGTTGCGGCGGCGCGGCCCCTCGCGCCGGCCTCGTCGGAGGCCTCGAGGAAAAGGAAGCGGGCCTTTTCCTCCGCGAGGTAAGGAACTTTGTTCTTCCTTTGCTTGGTTTTAGTTTGCCGGTTATTAGATGCTTTAACCCTCCATTCGTGTTTGCGCGGACGGTGCCAACCGTCCCTCCTCTTGCACCGGCCAAGGTGCCGAGGACCCGACACGTCGATCCCCACCCGGCGGCGTTCGTCGAGGGGGTCGCGCCCAGGGACAGGCGCGGCGGCGGGCACGAGTTCGCAAGGCCCGGCCGGGGCCTCGAGGCCCCGGCCGGCGGATCACCCCGCGCGGCGCGGCCGCAGGTCGCCGGGGCGGTCGGCGCCCCGATTGCCCACGGAGGCGCGAGGCGCGGCGGCGGCTACGGTGGAGGTGGAGCGGGCGCAACCTCGCGGGAGCGCCGCGGATGCGGCGGCACGGACGGAGGTGGCGGCGGCCGGCGCCACGACGGGCGCCCGTGGCCGCGGAGGCGCAGTGGGGGCGCCGGCGGAGGCGGTGCAGAGGCTCCGCCCCGCCGGCGGTCTCCCGGGCGGAGGTGGTGGAGCTCTCGGATGACTCCCCGCCGCCTCGGGTGGAACCGGTGGGCCGGGCGGCCCACGACCTCCCCCCGAGCCCCGGGGAGGGGGCCCTCGTGAGGCGGCGGGAGGGTCACCCGACGGTGGGGGGGTCAAGGGCACGGTGCGGGGGCCTCGTCCTCCCACGCCGGCCGCCCCGCCCGGGGGGGGGGGGCGTGGAGGATCCCCCCCCGCGTTTGCCGACGCCAGAGGGAGCGGGGAGCTTTGGGACGAGCTCCGAGCCACCGGCGCCACGCTCAACCGCGCGTTGAACGAGGCGCCGCGGGTCCACGGCGGCCCGGCCTGGACCGTCTTCCGGGTGAGCCACGGTTGCTCTTGCTCCCTTCTTTTTTTTTTTGTTTTCGCGTGCGCATTCAAGACTTGGCGCTTACGAGATTCGATGTGTGGATGCCGAGAGCTCGAGCGTCGCGCCCACGAGAAGTACGGCGCGTTCGACCGGGTGAACGCCGAGGCCCGCCGGCTCCGGGAGCGATGCGGCGCTTTCGACGCGCTTGCGGAAGCTCTCGGGACGCCCGGGACACCGGCCGGTCTACCGGCGATGGCGTGGTGCGACGTGCTCCCCGAGAGCTCGGGCGAGGGCACGGCGCGTCACCGGGAGCCTCGAGCGGATCCGCGCGGCCCTCGTCGATCGCGACGAGGCGCCGTGGAACGCGCGCGAGGACACGGACAAGACGCGGACGCCGGCCGCCACCCGGGAGGCGGAGGTGGCCACCGCTCGCGCCGAGACCCGGGAGCTCCGCACGTCGCCGGAGGGGGGCGCAGCGTAGCGGCGCCGCCGGCCGAGGAGCGGGCGCACGGCCGGGAGCGAGCGCGCGCAAGGAGGCCGATGACCCGAAGGCCGCCCTCGACGCCAAGGCCGCGGCCCTCGTCGTCGCCGAGGAGCGGCTTCGGTAGGAGCGCGTTGCCCGCGGGGGGGCCGAGGGGCGGCTCCGGCAAGAGCGAGGGCCGCCCTCGGTGACGCCCCGAACGGCGGCGGGAGCGGGAGCGCGTTGCTCGCGAGGCCGGCGGAGAGGTCGCCGGGAGGAGCCGGAACGCCGCATTCTCCAAGGTTGAGGATGAGGCGCTCACGCTCGGCATCGCAATGCCGGTCGAGAGCCGGCCCTCCGTGAGCAAGGCGAGGCCGTCCCGCCGTCTCGAGTCGGAGCTCGAGTCCGCACGCCGCGACCTCGGTTTGGAGAAGAAGCAAGTCGAGGGTGAGTCACTTTCCGACTTGTTTGTTGGTTTTTCCGCTTCGCAGGGTTTGCTTCCCCTTTCGATTTCTTGTCGTCTTGTTGATTCCGAGGCTTGCGCACCGCCCGGGACACGGCCGGCGGGGCGGGCCGAGGCCCCGCAAGCTTCTTACAACTCCTCGGAGCGGGGAGGCCGCGGGAGCCGCGGACGCGGCCCTCGCGCGACCGTCGCGTCATCGAGGAAGGCGAGGCCCGTGCCGGCGCCCTCGCCGGCCGCCGCCTACGCGCCCTCGGCGGCCACGTCACGGAGCGAATGCGTCGGGCGTTGCACCTGGGCGTGCAGAAAGCCCTCGGAGTGGTGCGATCCCACTACGAGGTCAACCTCGAGGCGGTGGCGGAGGGCTACATCGTGCCCGAGGGCGTCGAGGACGAGGTGGCCATGGAGCGCGCGGACGCGCTTGTTGCTGACGCCGCCGAGTCGCTCGCCGAGGCCTTCGAAGAATTCCTCTTCCCGGACGCCGCCGATGCTGCCGCTCCCTCCGCCTGAAAGCACCTGGGCACTAGGCCCGTTTTTTGTTTTATGTGTATCAGAATTCTGGCCTCGTGGCCTCTTGTAAATAAACAAGTCATCTCATGAACATGGTCAGTTGTTGTAAATGAAATCGTTTGCTTATTGCGCTTTTTGCTTCTTCTTCTTCCCGAGTAGATTCTAGTTAGGGGGAGTTCGCCTTTCGCGAGGGGGCCCGCCGGGTTGGAGGCGAGAGATGGGCCATAGCCACGCGGCGTGGGCGTCTCTGGCTCGCGCGCTCCTTCCGCTGTGCCACCTACGCCCTGTTCGAATCGTGGCTCGTGGTTGAAGTAGGAAACAAACTTAGCGTGTGTTGTTACGTTTTTTGCGCGAAAAAAATGGGACCATTTGGGGGGGGTGCCCCCCCGCAGTAGCCCCCGAGGGTAACTTGGGTTTCAGGGGAAAGCCGAGTTGCCCTTTTATTAGATTCGGAGTATTTACATAGGTGGCACCAACTCGGGGCGTTGGCGCGTGCGTTTTTACAACGAAAAATACTTGGAAATCCTAGCTAAGGGTAGAAGCGACGTAGCCGTTGGATGTTCCAAGCGTTGGTGAGTTCTTCGCCGTCCTCGTTGGCAAGCTTGTACGTGCCCCAGCTTGAGCACCTTCACCACGACGTAGGGTCCCTCCCATGGGGGCGATAGCTTGTGGCGCCCTCGGTTGTCTTGGCGTAGCCTTAGGACCAAATCCCCCTCGCTGAAATCCCTGCGACGTATCTTGCGTGCTTGGTAGCGTCGTAGGGACTGTTGATATCTTGCGGAGTGCATCAACGCCACGAGGCGTACTTCGTCTAGCTGGTCCAGTGAGTCCTCGCGGGCTCGCTGGTTAGCACCTTCGTTGTAGCCTCGAACCTTGGGTGACCCGTATTCCGGATCCGTGGGGAGTGACCGGCCTCCGCGCCATGGACTAGGAAAAACGGGGTGAACCCGTGGCTCGCTGGGGTGGTCCTTAGGCTCCACACGACCGCCGGCGTTCTTGGAGCCATTTCCGGCCGTATTTGTTGAGCTGGTCAAAAATTTGGGGCTTGAGGCCCCGTAGGATCATGCCGTTGACACGTTCCACCCGGCCGTTGGTCCGTGGGTGCACCACACCCGCCCAATCCACACGAATGTGGAACTTGTCGCGAACTCCAAGAACTTCCGCCCGTGAACTCGGGACCCGTTGTCCGTGATGATGGAGTTTGGCACTCCAAAGCGGTAGACGATGTCGGTGAAGAACGTGATCGGCCGCTCGGCCTTCAAATTCGTGATGGGGCGCACCTCCACCCACTTGGAGAATTTGTCAATCGCGACAAGCAGGTGGGTGAAGCCCCCGGGCGCCTTCCGCAGGGGCCCGACGATATCCAACCCCCACACGGCGAACGGCCATGTCACGGGGATCGTTTGCAGGGCGTGAGCGGGCAAATTGGTCTTGCGGGCGTAGAACTGGCACCCTTCGCAGGTGCGCACTATTTCGCTGGCATCCGCAACCGCGGTAGGCCAGTAGAAGCCTTGGCGGAACGCGTTGCCGACGAGGGTGCGCGGCGCGGCGTGGTGGCCACAGATCCCCGCGTGGATGTCCCGTAGGAGCTCGCGCCCCTCGGGAATGGGTATACACCGCTGGAGGATGCCCGACGCGGCGCGCTTGTACAGCTCGCCGTCGACGAGGGTGAATGACTTGGCCATCCTGGCGATGCGCCTGGCCGCGGCCCGGTCTTCGGGGAGTTCCCCTCGAGCAATCCAGGCGATGTACTTCTCCCGCCAGTCCGCCTGGACGGGAGCCGGTTCGATGTCCATCGCGACAGCCTCGTGGGAGCCGTACCCCTCGAGAAGGGAGAGCACGTACGCCTCGTTCGAGGGGTCCTCTTCCATGGGGTCCGCGCCCGCTGGATTCGAGGGAGCCCCCGAGGGTCCGCCGTCGCTCGAGGGGTAGGGCTCGAAGGTGACCGAGGGCGGCGCGATGTCGCGTGCGAAAACGTTCGGGGGAACGGTGATCCGCCCGACGCTATTTTTGCCGGCTCGTCGCTTCCTCGTTGTACCGGCGGGGTACATGATTAAGCTCGATGCCGTAGAATTTGTCTTCGAGGGCCCGCACGGCTTTACGCAAGCCTCCATCTTGTCGTCGTGGCGCCTCGCGTTCTTCATGACTTGATCGATCACGAGCTGCGAATCCCCTCGCACGTCGAGGCGCTTGATGCTCAATTCAATGGCGATTTTGAGGCCGCAGAGAAGGGCCTCGTATTCCGCCATATTGTTGGATGCGGGGAAGTGGAGGCGCACTGCGTAGCGCATGTGTTCCCCGAGGGGTGACACGAAGAGCAGTGCCCGCGCCCGCTCCCCGTCTTCATCACCGAGCCGTCGAAGAACGCAGTCCGGCACTCGCTTGAATCCGAGGGGGCGGCAGCCGCGTGTCCGTCCACTCGGCCGACGAAATCGGCTAAGATTTGCGATTTGATGGCCTTGCGCGGAGCGTAGGCGAGCGTCTCGCCCATCAACTCCACGGACCACTTGGCAACCCCGCTCGCCGCGTCGGGGTTGCGAATGATCTCTCCTAACGGGGAAGGAAGAGACCACCGTAATCGGGTGGGCCTCGAAGTAGTGGCGGAGCTTGCGCCGCGCGAGGACTACCGCATACAACGACTTCGGACACGGGGGTAGCGCGTCTTCGTGTCCGACGGGACTTCGCCGATGTAGTAGACCGGCCTCTCGCACGGGCAAGGCATGCCCTTCCTCCGTGCGCTCCACAACGATCACGCGCCGACCACCCGGGTGGTTGCGGCCACGTAGAGTTGGAGGGGTTCGCCGTCTCGCGGCGGCGTAAGGATTGGGGCGTGTGTCGGGAGACGCCTTCGCCTTGTCGAGCGCTTCCCGGGCCTCGGCGGTCCAAGAGAAGCGTTCGTGCTTTTTGAGCAGCCGGTAGAGGGGCAGACCCTTCTCACCGAGCCTCGAGACGAAGCGGCTCAAGGCGGCAAGGCACCCCAACACCTTCGCACCCCTTTGAGGTCCCGAATTGGACCCATTCGCTCGAGGGCCGCGACCTTTTCGGGGGTTGGCCTCGATTCCGCGCCGGGAGACGATATATCCTAGGAGCATGCCCCGCGGCACTCCGAAGACACATTTTTCGGGGTTGAGCTTGACCCCGTTGGCCCGCGCGGTACCGAACGCGATGCCGAGATCGCCAACCAGGTCGTCCGCCTTCTCGGTCTCGACGACGATGTCGTCCACGTAAGCCTCGACCGTCCGCCCGATATGGTCCCCGAAAACGTGCCGCATGCGCGCCGATATGTTGCGCCCGCGTTTCGAGGCCAAAAGGCATCGTGACGTAACGAACGTCCCGAACGGTGTGATGAACGAAGTCGCGAGCCGGTCGGACTCCTTCATTTTTATTTGATGATATCCCGAGCAGGCATCAAGGAAACGAGTAGTTCACACCCGGCTGTGGAATCAACTATCTGATCTATGCGCGGCAAAGGAAAAGGAACCTTTGGACATGCTTTATTGAGACTGGTGTAGTCGATACACATCCTCCACTTCCCATTTTTCTTTTTTACAAGCACAGGATTAGCTAGCCACGTAGGGTGGAACACTTCCTTGATGAATCCGGCCTCGAGGAGCTTCCGCAGCTCCGCTCCGATCGCCCGTCGCCGTTCCTCGTCGAAGCGGCGCAGCCGTTGCTGAACAGCGCGAGCATTAGGCAGGATATCAAGGGAGTGCTCGGCGACCTCCCTCGGGATGCCTGGCATGTCCGAGGGGCTCCACGCGAAGACGTCGGCGTTGGCGCGGAGGAAGTCGACGAGCACTGCTTCCTATTTAGGATCGAGGGTCGAGCTGACCCTCAATGCTTTGCCCTCGGGGGCGGATGGGTCGAGGGGGACCCCTTTGGTTTGCTCGGCGGCCTCGAACGTGCCGACGTGCTTGGCGGCGGAGCCGAGGTCGTCGTTGACCATCTTCTCCCAAGTGTGTTTACCGCCGCTTCATCCGGCGCTAGCGCCTCCGCATGTTCCACGCACTCGACATCACGGTCGAATGCATGCTCGATTGACGACCCGACGGTGATGACACCGTTTGGACCCGGCATCTTCATCTTCGGGTACGTGTAGTTAGGGACCGCCATGAACATGGCATAGCGTGGTCGCCCAAGGATGGCGTGGTAGGCCCCTTTGAATCCCACCACCTCGAAGGTGAGGGTTTCCTTGCGGAAATTCTTGGGGGTCCCGAACCGGACGGGCGGCATCGATCCGCCCGAGGGGTTGAACCCCGCTTGCCGGCGCGATGCCGTGAAACGGCTTCGTGCCGGGCCGCACTGGTCCAAACCCCAATCCCCATTAGGCGCAATGTATGCGCGAAGAGGATATTGAGGCTACCGCCTCCGTCCATAAGGACCTTCGAAAACCGGGCGTTCCCAATGATGGGATCGACCACCGTGGGGTACTCGGCCCGGTTCGGGATGCGATTTGGGTGGTCATCCCGGCTAAAGGTGATGGCATCCTTCGACCGCGCTGAGAAAGGCCGGAGGTGCCCTCTCTCGCGGCGAGGACTTCGTGCCGCTCCTTCTTGCGCCGCCGGTTGACATGTCGACCGTAGGTCCCCCAAAGATGAGGAACACATTTTCGACGGCGGGGGAAACCACCCGCGTCGCCATTGCCCCCATCCTTCTTGGCCTCTCGCCTCCTTCGCGGCGGCACGGCCATAGAACTTCTTGAGCATGTCGCATTGCTCAAGAGTGTGGTTTACGGGGGTCTTGTGGTAGGGGTATGGCTTCTTCATCATGTCGTCGAACACCCCCGGCCTCGAGGAGCCGGCCGAGGGCCCCGTCGGGCCGGTCAACGCCGAGGGCCTCGGCGTTGCCGCCGTTGCGTCCTCGCTCGCGCGCCCGCGGCGCGGCTTCTTCCCCTTCTTGCCCCGCTTGTCGTTGCGCGCGGCTCCTTGGACCCGCCGCCCTCCGCGGCGTGTCCTCGGGGCACTTGCCCTTCTTGCCGTCGAAGATTGCCCCCACGGCCTCCTCCCCGGAGGCGAAGCTAGTGGCAATGTCGAACAGCTCGTTCGAGTCCGTGGGCGGGCCGTGTCCCGGCTCGCGCACAAGGTCCCCGCACGTGGTGCCCTCGAGGAACGCGTGCACGATCTCGGATTGTGCCACGCCGGGGAGCTCGTGCGCCGCTTGGAGAAGCGTCGTATGAAGTCCCGCGGCCGACTCGCCCCGGCTTCGCGTGCGGGAGCGCGCATCCCGGGAGTTCCCGTGGCGCACGTACGTGCCCCCGGAAGTTGCCCACGAAGGTGTGGACCGAGGTCGTCCCGGCCTATGGATCCGGGCCGGCGGGGCGTGCTCGAGCCATGTCCCGGCCGCGTCGCCCGGATGCGGGGGCAAGTTGCGGATGATTACTTCGTCGTTGGTGGCCCCCGCCCACCGACAAGCCGGGGCGGTAATCGTGGAGCCGGACACGAGGGTCCGTCTCCCCCGTTGTACTTGACGATCGTCGAGGGCCGACGGAAGCGGCGGGGGGAACGCCGCCGTGCGGATCTCCCCGCCGAACACACGGGTGCCCGGGGGCTCCGTGTCGGGGAGCGATCCTCACCGCCGTCGTAGCGTCCACCCCTTCGAGGGTGGTAGCCCCTAGCCGCTCGCGCGTCCGCCTTGCCGGTGCGCCCGGCGTTGATGTCGTTGCGGGCGTCGCCATCCAACGCCCGCGCGTGTCGAGGAGCCGTTCCTTGGCCGGCGTGCGTCCCCGGTCGGCGAGGTTGACCTACGTGCACCGAGGGTTCGCCTCCCGTGCAGATCGTCTCCTCGTGCGTCCCCCCGCCGGCGGATGCGTGAGGCCGAGCTCTCGGCCCGCCGGACCGGCCGCTTGCTCAAGGAGAGTTTGCACCTCGCGGTGCATGTCTCGAGCCCTCGGGGGTCGAGGGTGCCGCATGGCGCGTAGCAAGCGCCGCGGCGGCGATGAGCTTTTGGCTCGCCCGTGGTGGCGTATCCGCGTTGTCGACATTGGGGGCGGGGTTGAGGCGGTCACGGACCGTCGGCCCCGCCTCCCGCGCGCGTTCGGCCGCGCGCGAGGCCTCCCCCGCCATCGAGGCGCGGAGTAACCGCACCGTCCGGCACTCCCTGCGCCGGCTTGGCCTCGAGCTCGCGAGCTTGGGCCACCGCGCGTCGACGTCGGCCCCGCCAGAGCGCTCGGTCCCGCGGCCGCGCGCGTGGCGATCCCCGGGGCAGCGTGACTTCCCCGTCTCGCGCACCCGCCGCACCGGCAGCCGTTTGCCGGTCGTTGGTGATGACGGCGCAAAGCACTCCCGCGTGGGGTCGTAGCTCCCGTGCCTGGGAGTCGTCGGAGCAACCAAACCAGTAGTCCGCGGCGTCGAGGAAGCGCCTGAACGCGACTGGGTCCGGCACGCCGGAGAAGTCCCACTCCGCGTACCCGTGTCGGTTGGCGGGTGGCATCGTGTCGACGGAACCCAGGGACGACTCGTCCGCTGCTGAAGTGCCGGGATCCCTGGCGACGAAGACGTGCCGACCAGGCGGAACCCTGCGCATTGTCGTGTTGATGTTGGCGTTGTAGGCCGTAGTGGCGCCACGCAGCCCGATGGGGATGCGTGGTCCGGAGACCGCACGCGGTCCTGCTGGGACGGTGGCGGCGGCCGTGACGGTGGGCGCACCGCGTTGGGCGGCGCGCGCGCTCGCCCGCCGCCGCTCGACCGCGCTTGACGCGAGCGTAGCCCGCAGCGACGACGGCGGCCGCGGCGTCGACGGCCCGCGCATCCGTGCCTCGCAGTGCTTGCGCCGTGTCGTGCGTGCGGCGGAGACCGCAGCGGACTCCGGCCTCGCGCCGCGCGCGAGCTCCTCATGGTTGGTGAGGCGCATGAGATAGCCGTTCCCCGTGGCCCGGAAGTTCAAGTCTCCGAAGCGGATCTCGAACCCGGCCGAAGAGGGTCCGAGCTACCCATGTTGTAGCGGGTGCTACGGTACTCGGTGCGAATCACCATGGAGGGAGTTAGCGAGATGACCTTAGGCGCTCGTTTGCCCCACGGTGGGCGCCAACCGTCGGTGCGGAATATGGTCCCGACACTAACCAAGCAGATAACGCCTAGGTCTATCCCTCAATGGTCGATGCTAAGCAACAAATGACACAAGATTTTATCCCGGTTCCCGCCGAGGGGGCCGTACGTCCGGCCAGGGCGTGCTCGCGGCACTATATTGCTCGGCACACCGGGGGTGCTTGTAGTGGGGCAAATACAAGCAAGGCGGGAGAGGAATGGTGGCTTCCAAGTCCCCGGGTGAGTGGCCGGAGATGTCTTGGGAGAATAAGAGTGAGTGCACGGTGCGTTGTGTTCCTCTCGACTCCGTCCCCCCGCGGCCGGGGGCTCGCCTCCCCTTTTATAGGCCAAGGGGGCGGCGAGTTACATGCACGCCGCGCCGCCTAGCTACGTGTGGGAGCACGTCGTGCTACGGTGTAGAGCGGGCGGCCGTCCGGCCGATCTTCGCCGCGATCCGGCCATGATGGCCTACCTCGTACCGAACAAAGGGCGGTTCGAGGGTAGGGAGACGGCGGATGGCGATGGCGTCCCCGATAGGCTTCGAGGGGAGGTGCCGATGATGGCCGGTACGGAGTACGGGGGCGGGCGAACGGCGTTCCTTCCCAATGAGCTCGCGGAGGCGGAGTGGTTGCTGCGGTGCTCGGGCGTGCGCCCGCGGAGTCGGGCGTGCGCCCGCACGCGTGGGTACGGTGGCCGCGCCGTTACGGTGGCCGGGATGGCCGCCCACCGCCTAGCGCCCCTCACCTAACCTCCGGGTCACGGGAAAGTGGAGTCGAGGGTGCGCCCGCCCCTTTGAGGGTCGGGCGCGTTAGCCGTACAGGAGAGGGCGCACGGTGTCACGGGACCGACACCGGCCGTACCGCACGGTCCATCCCACGTAGCGGGGATGGGCTCCTCCCCGGGGAGTTGGTGCGGCGGCACGGGCGTGAGCCCCCGGCGCATGATGACGCCGCCCCCGCGGCGCCGTGGCGTTAAATGCCCGAGTACAGGGGCGGCGCACGCGCGCGGGCGCCCGTGAGCGTGGCGGGCCCCGCCCGAGGGTGGAGCGGACCCTCGAGCGAAGCGAGGCCCGCTCGAGGGGAATCGAGCCCTCGAGCGGGGCGGGACCGCTCGAGGGAAGGGTCGCCCCTCGAACGGGGCGGAGTTCGTTCGAGGAGGGGGGTTGCCCCTCGAACGGGGCGGAGCCCGTTCGAGGAGGAGCGTACCCTCGGGCGAGGCGGAGCCTGCTCGAGGGGTCTTATAGACGAGCCGTCTTGGTGGGCCTCCGAAGTCCTGCTGCATGGGCCATGTCCTGCATGGTTAGCTTCCTGCATGGTTAGGCTTAGCTTATTTTGATGCAGGAATTTAAGTAAGGGTTCCCCCATTGTTTGAGGGGACCCCTAGGGCGGTCCCCGACAAGGTCGGACACCACTTCATCTCCATCGACTTCGTGGTGCTCGAGATGGGAGAGAAGGAGAAGCCGCCGCTCATCCTTGGGAGGCCTTTCCTCAAGACCGTGGGAGCTACTATTGACGTTGGCAAGGGGGGATCATGTTCGATATTAACTGAGAAAGGAATTCTTTCAAGTTCCTACCACGACTCGAGGCATGCAATATGATTGGAGTTAAAGATGTTCCACCTCGTCGTCGTGTTGTTAAGGAAGAACCAAGGAAGAAGGAAGGGCTGAAAAAGAAGAAGGATCCGAAGAAGAAGGACGTAAAGAAAATCAAGGAAGGTGTTGCATCCGTCAAGACAAAGGAAGAAAAGCCGCCTGTGAAGACCAAAAAAATGACTAAGCCGGAAGATAAGCCCGTGCCCAAGATGGTGCGGAAGTGGGTACCCAAGATTGCAACGCCCGCAAAGAGCGTTGATCCTAAGTAATCAAGTGAAGAAGTCTAACTATGGACTATAAACGAAGCGCTAGGCGGGAGGCAACCCGTTTCATCGAGTCAAGAATAAGCTACCGGGAGGACAACCCGATTCCAGGTTTTTCGAGTCTTTTTAATAATTTAGTTTTAAATTTTATTATGCAAAGACATTAGACTTAGAAGTGGTTGAACAATATTAGAGACATAATTCTTGGTTGAATATTTTGCTTTATCATAAACCCTTTACATGAACCCTCCTATGTGTTTGTTTGTTTCTTTTCGAGAAACCACAACCAAATAATTTCAGAACCTAACTCAACCTTTCATACTAATTATGATGTTTTGGTTGACTTGTTTTCATGCTAAAAACACACGAGTAGAGCCACGACTTATACCTAGGTGTTAATTGAATTTCAGCACGTGGTAGGACTCGCGTGAACATAGAAACTAAACTTTTGGTTGGTTTAAAATCTATAACCTTGATTTCTCTAAGATTAGCATTTTTCTAAGCCTCATTAAATTTTACTTTATTCAAAATCTCTCTCATTTAGCCAAAATTAGAACCTAAACCTATGCCCCCATGATCAAACCGGGAAAAGTTTGCTCTCAACCAATGAAGGCAAACTATACCGGTGAGACCGATATCAAGGTAGTCGGAAAATATTTTCGACTTACATTTGTTTTTAATGGTTTAAAAACTTCTCTAAACTTATGCTTGAGCTCTTCCATAGCTCTGGAAATATTTTTTAATTTTTGAAATTAGAGGAGTGCTTAACCTTAAACATACTTAAAGGGAGGCAATCTAGTTAAAGTTAATCATGCATGCACCATTGGATGCCCTTTCATCCACTTTCATCAAGACCACATGCAAAGGACAAGCATGGGTGGGCAGCAAGCATAACTTTGCAGGAAATTCATGGTGACATGTGAAGCAAGTGGAGCAAGGGAGCACGGACATGACTCAAAGCATGAAGCATCAAGTGGAAGGACCAATAATGCAAATAAAGGAGTGGACGAGAGCGTTTGGGCGGTGCAACTCGTGGAGCACGCGGGCAAGAAAGTCATGGAGGAGAATTGATCGTGGTGGAGGAAAACCGAGCCAAGGGAGAGCACGCGGCCACCCAGGCCGGTCGGCCCACGCCAGCCGGCCTCCCCTACAAAAGGAGCCCCCCGGCTCCCGTCTTCTGCAGGCAAGCATCCCTCTCCTTCCTCAGTCTGTGTGCTCAAGTTTGTGTGCCCAGAACCACCGTAGACATAGCAAACCTTCCCAAGCTTGATGGCTCAAAAAATCCACAACCTTAATCCACTCAAAGTCCACATTCGAAAGTAAGTTTTTAGTGCATAGTTACCAGTTGCAACCCGGAATTTTAGTGGAGAGAAGAGTGCTGCAATCATGTGGAAGAAAACCACAAGTTTATTCACCAAGAAGAAGGGGTCATCGTCATCCAAGCCGTCATCGACGACGTCTTCGAGGAGGCACTCGGTGTCCGAGTCTCCTCGGAGCATGGAGGAGGATACGGCACCGCCAAGGAGGAATGACACTCTCCTCCTTGGTGGCATGAGGGAAACAAGGAGCACGTCCATGAGGTTCACCGAACCTCAAGGGCATACGGAGGAGCCGCCCGTTCCACCTCGACGATCGACCCGTTCATCCGCGCCACCTCCATACACTCCGCGGTATTCCACATATGGCTTCATCATATTGTCGGAGAAGGAGGAGAAGAAACTCTCTCGTCTTGAGAAGAGGCTTGTGGCCAACATCGATTTCGACGATCAAGCACTCAACTACTTGGGTTTCGGCACGAACATATATTATATGTTGGGGCACCTTGGATGGGTGCAATTCTCCAATGGGGTATCGGCAGACACCCACAAGGAGTTTTCCTTGGAAATCTAGATGACTATTGCACCTATCCTTGATGATGGGGTGCAAAGTTTATCATTCCGTTTGGAGGGAATCCAACAAGTGGTTCCCTACGAGTATGTTAGGGAGCTACTTGGGTTCCAAAAGGGAGCTTCGGAGAAAGTTGACGTGCCGCGCGGCATGTTAGATGGATTTTGGAATTTGATCTCCGGAGAAGCCCACCAACAACGTAATTGCATCCGTAACCCCATTATCCAAGTATTCCACTCTTGGATGTGCAAGAGGATATTGGGGAGGATGAGGGAGACGAAGGTGACCGACATGGAGTTGAATTGGCTCTACTCGGCTTTAATTGCCAAGCAGCCAATAGACCCCTCATACCTTATGATCAACCGTTGGTGTTGCGAGGCAACATCGGGGGCAGGAGATATTGGTTCGGGGTGCTACCTCTCTATGTTGGCCATCTCCGTACGGTCGGGGATCACAAGAAACCCCGAACATCTTTTACCTGGGACCTCTCTTGGCATTGAGCATTTGAGACAAGGTAAATATATTAGTGGAGATGAGAGAGGAGGTTTTCATGTGGCCAAGGTGAACCTACCCCTTCCAGATGCAAGGCTTAGGCTTTTCATTCAAGGGAGGGAAGATTGGTTGGAAGAGGGACTCCTTGTCTCGGCGAAGAAAAATAAAAGAGGAAGAATCGTAGAGGAGAGATCCTCCTCCGCACAAGTGGGTAGTGCACAACCCAATGTTGTGCCACCATTTGGCGGGATTCCTACTCCGCCAAGTTATTACGGAGGGCCACAAGAGCAAGCATGGGGGGTGGTGCACCGGTACCCCCACCAAATTATGTAGTGCCCAACGTAACCTTCGCGGAGCCCTACGCACAATATCCCCAACCACAACAAAGCATGGCCATAATTGGAGGGTATGTTGTGAGAAATATGCAAAACGTCGCAGCCATCCAAACCAACGCGGCTCAACTTGGTGAGGGCAATGCAAATATTGCCTATGAGCTTGGACGCCTTCACCTAGTGGAGCCGGATCAATTCGTTGGAGGGGATGTCCAACCTTACTACGAGCAAGGGTACTACTATCAAGATTATCAACACCAACCACCGGCGGAGGATTAGAAGGAACTTTAGTTTTCTTTTCTTTTCCCTTTCTCTGTAATTTTCAGCTTTTGTTTGTTTGTGTTTGCGTAATATTTTCAATTTTTATTTAAATTTCAGCAAGTGTGTTTGTTTATTTTCAGAATGTATTTCAGTTTGTTTTTATCATTAATAAAGACACTACCTTGTTTACACCATTGGAAAAGTTACAAAATTTGTGCCATGATGATATATGATTATAATTGCCGCTTTGTTTATCTTTGTAATTGATTTATGCATGTTAAAGCTAGTGCTCTCTTAAAATACGAATCCGAATTTATCTAAATGCAAGCTTAATCTTTAGTGGAGGTTATGATTAAAATAAAGACCCATAGTATTTTATGTGCTCTCAAGTTATAGATAGATTAAAGATGGTTTTTTGCCCAAAAATATCGCTAACCTTGTCATGAATATCACTTGTGTGTTGCTCAACCTATCCAAAGCCTAATATATATTTGAGTGCATAAACCTTAGTGTACAAGATTTATTTTTGAGGGAGTTATTGCAGGCCATGATTTCTCTGGCCCAAGACTAAGAAGTTGGTCATTCCGTTTTTGCGTATCTATCTTTTTGCTAGCCTTTTTTCCGTGCATTGTGTATCCACGCATCGGAGATCTCACAAACCTCGCCGGATATCCACCCTTAAAACCAAATATCATCTTTTGTGATTACCTCCTTGACCACAACCTATCATTGAGAATGGATCATCAATTCAAGGAAGATCGCAAGACGGTGCCAACATTGAAGAATTCAAGTATCTCTCCAAGGAAAAATATTTCCGGTACCTACCTTATTTATCACCTCTTTGCTCGAGGACGAGCAACGTCTAAGCATGGGGGAGGAGGTAGGTATGATGCAATTTTAGAGTTCAAGGGGAGCAAATAAAAATTTTTATGAGAAAGAAAAAAAGAAAAAAATGAGAAAAAGAAAGAAAGAAAGAGAAAGAGTGGGCTCGACGTAATGATTGACATTGGAGATGTCCATTCTTCAAGTATTGCTGGGAAGAAGTGATCAAGCTGCTAACGACAAAAAAATTGTACAGAGTGCAATGGGGCCTACAACAATAGCAGCTCCTCCAAGAGGATTTGATTCAATGACAGAAGGCCTATGACTGGGGATCACCGTGAATTCAGCAATCAATGGATCCCAGTTCATCAATGGCTGGGGGGCAAAACCAGCGTTCACGATTGGCTGGGGGGCAAGGCCAGTGTTCATGATCGGCTGGGAGGCTGAGTCAATGAAAGGTCAAACGATTGGCTGGAAGAGATGGCCGATTCTTTGGTCCCTGATGAAGATATTATGTGTCGAGCTCCTGAACGTCGACGCACAATACAACTGGATGATAAAGGGCCAGACCAATCATACAAGAAGCCTAATCCACAGTGGTGTCCAGATGGCTTAACCAAATCCTAGAAAAGGAGAGTCTAGCGTCAACGCTAGCTAGAACAACAAGAAGAAGTAGAGAAACACATGTTGGACAAGAAGAAGGTTCGGTCTAAAGTATGGCGTCCCAAGCCTTGAGCCGATGATGGGAAGGATGATAAACCAAAAGCTGATATAAACATGGTCGTCCTCCTACCAAAAGAATTCATGCCTCCAGTTGATTTGGATGTGTCTGATGAAAAACTCGGGATGGCTCAGTTAACACTAGAACCTACACAAGCTATCTTTGATAAACCATATGATGAAAAAAGACAACACTTTAAGGCATTGTTTCTCAAAGGGTTTGTCAATGGGAAACCAGTAACCAGGATGCTAGTAGATTGAGGAGAAGCAATCAATCTGATGCCATACACCATGTCGTGAGAGATTTGGAAATCTGATGAAGATCTAACCCAAACCGACCTGGTGCTGGTGTACTTCAAAGGCAACGTCTCTCCGGCTCAAGGTGCAATCAACGTGGAGCTCACCAACGGCAGTAAGACCCTTCCAATCGCTTTCTTTGTCGTTAAAGGAAGGGGGTCTTATAATCTATTGCTGGGTTGGGATTGGATACATGCCACCTGCTGCATAGCATCTACCATGCACCAATGCATCATCCAACGGATCGGAGATTTAGTGGATATGGTCAAGGGAGAAACCTCCTTGACAGTGCTAGCTACAGAAGCACAAGGGTGGACTTATGATCGAGTAAGCTGCATATTTGGTAAAGCTTGGGATACCAAGTATCTTAAAGTGTCTGATTTCGGACTAAAGCCGGTTCAAGCAGTCGGCTCTGATGACGAGACTTAATGAAGTGATTCATTGAAGGCAAAGGAAAGCTTGGGCACGGAATCACAATGGTCGATGGATTGGTCGCCAGTTGACGGTGAAAATCCGTCAACTTATCCATGAGTTTACCTTCGGTGTTGGCATAAGTTTTATACCTTATCTATTGGTACTAACCCCCGTGGTATAACAAGTTCACTTGTGCATGTCGGTTTTGGAGTTTAGTGTTTATGCAGGGTTTTAGTATTGAAAGCAAGACTTTCAGGGATAAGTTCATCAAGCACCTTGTGACAAGACCTTGAAGCCCCGTACAAGTCATGCAATGAAGCAAACTTAACTCCAAGAAGTCAGGGACTTCATCCGAGAAGATGACAAACTCCGAGGACCTAACCAGAAAAGTGCCGAATCTTGCAAGACAAGGAGCTATGTCCAATACGGAGAGAAACTGATGACAAAGGCCTACATGCAGAAGGGGGAAGGATCCAGGAAGCTCGGGAACCGACATCACGCAAAGGAGGCCGCAGGCTGGGCTTGGATGGGCCCAAGCCAGCCGGCCCAGGCCGGCCGGCCCAGCCCAGTCTAGGGCCCGTTTGCCCCCTCCTTTGACCTAGCCGCCATTCGAGCTATTTATAGCCCCGGGGTCGAGAGCCACGCATAATCCAATTCGTCATCGGCCGCCGAGGAGCAGAGAAGAGAGGGACACCATCCCGGAGAGAGAGGGTCGAGCTAGTTGACTAGGGTCTCCCTAGCCGACGTGGGAACCTTGCACGGAAGACCACATCAGAGTTCCCGGAGCTAGAAGCAAGATCAAGGTAGGATCCCGGTGGTGATCTTGTTTATGTATCATTGTATTAGTTGAATTATCAAGTTGAATCTATTTCTAGCGATCAAGTGTTTCTTCGAAGATTTCGTTTTTCGATCGGCTTTGCTTATTCTAGATCTACTCTCGAGATAGATCACATAGGGTGTTCTTGTATCCGCGGTGGCTAGAGGTACACGCCGGATCTTCCGAAAGAACACGACTTGTCCTTGGACTCTCCCTAGACTACCCGCATGAGTAGGGATACGTTGTGACAGAACGGTGGTTCCGAAAGGCGGATGTTTTTGGAGTTGGACGGGAAACCACGATTTAAGGAGGCTTCTAATAAGATTCGATTTGTTACTTCTTCTCTTGCTTGGAACTTCAACAAAAGTCTTAACCCGATCTCTCTAGATCGGTTTATCTACCCTATCTTTCTTTGTTATATCCGGTCTTTAGTAGATTAGTTTAGTTTCGTGATTCTTCATCTAGATGCATTAGGGTTTCTTTTACTGAAGATTGAAGTTACTTGGCTTTACTAGATCATCTTTTGTGTCACACATTTGTTCCACGAATTTGATACCTTGGGTTCACCACTCGAGGGAAGAAGGGCCCCTTGACTACGACGGGAGACTTGTCCGCTTGCAAGTCTAAACGAAATTTGATACAACTATTAACCGTCAACATCGCCCAAGTATATGAACAGTTGTGAAAGCCGATTATGATATAGAGCCTATCGGCCGATTGAGGTTTCAAGTTATGGCCGATTGCAAATGTAATCATTTCTATTAAAATAGTCGATAAATGTAAAGAATGACCTTTAGTACAAAAATGTAAAAGACTGATGTGAAATTAATATATTCGGTTATGGCCGATACATATATCGCCCTCATAATAAAGTAAATGTATGTTCATTTCCTCTGTTTTGGATTACAACGATGATATTACAACTCAGATCTAAAATACAAGGAAGTGTTGCGTAAAGTCGAGAGCTAGAGAGAGTAAATGAGACGTTCAAAGGGTGTTCTATCTTTAGCCTGATGAGGATATTGAATCGATGAATAAGGGGACACCGCGAATAGGAAACGAAAGACTAAGATCTTCACCGGATTATGTTAATCTTCCGTCGGAAGGAGCCCGAGTTGATGACCAAGATGGTCGTTCCTTTGGCACACTCCTCCTCTGATAAATGTGTAGCAAGAGACCCTACCTTTCTCCTTCCCCTAAAGCCGGATCCTCGCAAGGATTCTTCTGTCTATAGTGCCTCCTGGCGTTTCAAATGGAGACAAACAACAAGAGGGATCGCTACACTACTTCACAAGAATTTTTCTAGCTATGGAAGGGAAAGGAGAAAGAGGGACAATCATATAACAAGAGCCTATGATCTATCAGAGTTGGATGAGCCATGGCTGGTGAGTGTGAGTTTTCCCTACCAAGGTTCAAGCCTATTTATAGCCCAGGTAGTAGAAGAGATAACTATAAGAGGGAATTGAAAAGGGGAAAACGAAGGGCATCCAATGCAGTCAAAGATGGAACAGTTTCCCGGTGAAAGCCTCGGACTAGACGATGGGCAGTCATGCAGTGATGCGTTTCCCCAAAATCAGGGACTACCTTTGAATGTGAATTGAATAACAATGAAAGGACCCACTCTGTATCCTAGAGGAGGAGGTTTTCAGGATTCCCCTCTCTCAACATTGCTAGCAACAACGACAAGCTTCAATATCATCGGGATGCAAGAACACTTCGAGAAAAAACTTTTCAAGGAGTGGAGACGATGGTGTTTTCCTGAAAGAACCCTTAGCGAGGCATACCTCTCATTCCTAAGAGAAGACGATTTGGTTCGTAGGCAGAAGATTATGATGCCACATGAGAACAAAGCTGCATTTTTATAGCAAGGTAGTCAAACCAGATCATAAAGGGCACCGACAAGCCTGGGTGGAAATGAATCATCGGGAAATAGTACATTTAAATACATCAATGCCAATCAAAGGATAGTGATTTTATTCATAAAAAGTTGATTGCATCGACTGTCAGTACATCGAGGATTAAAGAAGACTTTTTGCCTTATTTAAACTCTACCCTAACTTGGACTATTTCTTCACATACGCGGTCTAGTTCCTGGAGAAGAGCAGTCCTCCTGGGTTCAATAACTTCCAGCCTCTTCTCATCACTCACAATAACAATACGGAGACACATTCTTGCCTCGATGGTTGGTTGGTTGATTTGCACCAAATACATTGATGCTTGACACGATCCTTTCCACGGTTTCACGATTTGGAGGCTGTGAGAAAGATAGAAAAGCATCAAGAAAGAGGTTAGATAAGAAGAAATGAGGAAATAACCGACCTGATTCACGAAAGAAGAAGAAGAAGAGGAGGAGGAGGCCATCGCAAAAAGGAAGTATAGTTCAAAAGGGTAAAAGAGATCTAGTCAATCTTATAAAGACCGATTGGAACGTTCGGTCAAAGCAATTAATGCAAAAACTTGGAAGTTGGCCAGTAAAGGCCGGTTACAATCCAATTACAAATAAAAATTAAACTATGCCCAAAAGATGGATAGCATTGATGAGGTCCAGATGCAATTGATCGAATGCTTCTATCTCCTGACGATCGGCATCGGCCGAACCAGAAATCGACTGCTCTTGTCCACGAAGAGCTTGGGCTTGCTATGCGATTGAGTCTTGTTGTTCCTACATGGTAGCAATGTTGCCTGGAAGATCTGCAAGCTTCTGTTCTTCAACTGCCATGTCTTGCTCAACCTGACCAAGCTATTTCATCAATTCAACACGATGTCTCTTGAAACGATCGATGCTATGAACAATATCAAGACGAGAAGAGGTCAGTAATTCAATCCTGCCATCAAGATCGGCCATACTGCTATCTAGGTTCTCTCTATCCCGAGTAATTGCTCTTGGCGCCTTCTTTCATCCGGCCGATCTTGAGCCTCTAGTTGCCATTGCTAACATCATCGACTAGAATATAAGATCCATCTCTATCGACAACGCCAGAAATGCAAAGGTATATCTTAACACGATGCTAAGTGTATATCAGTTGTTGCTTTCACATAAACTAAAAGATAAATCCAATAAGGATCATAGCACAAGTCGATCTAGGTTGTCATCCCTGACAGTAGTGCCACTAAAACACATGGATTGTTACTCTTACATATACTTGGATATCTAGATAAGAAAATAGCGAAAATATACTCTGTGGCCGACTAAAAAATAACTTATTTTGTGGCCGGGCTCCGATCGCACCTGATGCGTTCTCCCCACGCGTCTTGAATCTTGACTAGGTGATACACCGCGCGTTGTTGCGAGAATTTTTTAAATAAAATTTTAAGGTGAAATGTGAAAGTAGTGACACCAAACATATTACATGGCAATATTCGTTTGTAAACTCGTGGTGTGATATACATGCTATAAGCCACAGAAAATCGATTGAAGAATAAATATGTGATTTGTTGGATGATGACATGGCGTATAGTGGATGGTGACATGGCACATAGTGGATGATGACGTGGAATGCTTGCATGTTAAGAGAAATCCAACCATGACTTGTAGTAGGTCTCACCAATATAAGTTTTATAGATTAGGGAGAGCCAAGCTACTATTACAGCCCTGGATAAGTGGCAGAGGCAGCTGCTGCCGTGCTAATTAATTAGCGTCCTGTCATTACTGCTACCGGACACGTATTCACCGCCAGGGAGTATGTACATGCTGGTCACGAGTTACAAGAGATACAAGATGCCTGATTTTTCTACACGTGCACGGAGGTTATGATCTATACTATAAGAGCAAAAATAAGTGAAAATTTTTCTCATCTAATTCGCACTTATTTTTCTCATCTAATTCGGGTCCGCTTACCCCTCACGCCGGACCCACATCTAATTCGGGCCCGCTTACCCCTCACGCCGGACCCACTCGTCAGGTTGTGTGATGACAAAGAGGTGGAACGACCATAAAAATTGCAATTTGGGGAGTATTTCTGTCAGAAACGAAATTCTTCTGTCACCCCACCCACGCATACCCGCCCTCCTGTACCCGCGACGGGCCCACCCTCAACCGCCCGCTCGCCTACCAGTCCTATCACGACGCCGACGTGGCGTGGAGCCCACGGAACTGTTGTTCGTCCGCACCCTGATGACGTCGGAAAAAAATTGGCTGCAGAAGTCCTGCAAACCCATTGCCGTGCAGGACGTTCCCTGAACCCTGGAGCCAAAAAAAATAGATGCGCTCTCGGCTGGTCCTGTTCGGCTGCCTATGGGACAGGATGCAGCTCGCAAGTGCGCCCAGCTCTACTAGTCTCGCTCGACTCAGCCGCACCACCTCTCCTCCTTCACCTCCTTCCAGCTCCCGCCGCCGTCACAATCATCGACAAAATGTGGCCGTGATGGGAGGCCCTTGCATGTACCTCTAGTCCTCTACAACATCTGCCGCCATGGCCGCACTTCTGACGCCGCCTGCGTACTCCTCACTGCCGAGGGCTCTGGCTCCTCCACCGACGGCTACGATTGTATGACCCTGCATGCCGGTTTATCTAGGAATGGCACATGCAGTTTGTTAACCATAAATCTGCAAATAAGCCAAGAGATACTATTTGCTACTGTGCTTGATGAAATTGACAATGTATACTGCCCATTCGACTACTTCAGTTTGTATAACTATTGCAGATAAGGTTGCACTTTGCTTGGCCATTCAGGTATAAGAGAACTGGACTTCTTTGTTCATAGTTTGCACTTGAAAATTCCAGAGTTGCAGGAAGTTCTTAAATGGAAAAACATGATCTCTAAATTGAAGAAAGATCTGAACCAGATGGTAAACAATTCGTCCTTGTCCTTACTGAATCTTTGTGGTAAAGTGAAGTGCTAACTATTTTCTTGACATGTTAAATTATCAAGGGCTAAGAGCATCTTCTACCATAAGTACAATCTGCATTGGTTTGCAGTGACGTCAAGCAAGGTTCGGTTTCATGTGTGAGTTTGCTCTCAAGGCTGGGTGTGGGAAGATCAAATTTCTTTAAAACTAGCTCTCGGAAGATGAAGTTTGCTGGAATACAAGACTGTTAAATCAAGCACTTCAATGAGAACTCAACTCAATGGGACTGTGTTGCATGCTGTAGTAGAGGAGGATGGCATCTGACGAGAGGAGGCTCGGTGGCCTTCTTCTGCCACGGTGCATGTGGCGACGTGGCTTGCCGGTGCCGGGGGCCAGGCAACAGAGGAGAGTTGCACCATCGACCGCCGTGCCCGTAGGAGATGCGTTCTCAAGTGTAATCATGAGAATATCTGCAACGGAACTGCTAGCGCCCGGACGTCCGATCTGGGCGCTAGCATCGGACGGATCCTGAGCCGTACGATTCGGATGAAGGGAGCTTATCAGTCGTCGATCGCGTTGCGAGGCGAGCAAATGTTGCGAGCAACTTTTTCGATGTTGCGAAGAGCTTTTCCCATGTTGCGAATTGTCATCCTTGCAATATTCAACGAACGATGTTCCGAGTGTGTTGCGAACGTGTTCCGAGCATGTTGCGAACGAGGTTACGTGCAACATCCAAACATCAGGCGTCTTTCTTTCCCCTCCCCCCACATGTTGCGACCATGTTGCGACTATGTTGCGACCATGTTGTGACCCGTGATGCGTGCAACATCCAACATCAGGAGCCCTCCCTCCCCCTCCTCCTTGACACAACACCAACATTACATGTCTGCAACATCGAAACTCAACATTCGCAACATTTGCTAAATCACAGTGAAACATTAAGATGCATATGTCGCAACATGTTAGAGTTGCAGATGAAACATGAGGAACAAAATGTTGCAACATCATCAAAACAACGACTCATGTTGCGTGCAACATCCAACATCAGGCGCTCCCCCTCCTCCTCGACACCCAAACATCACATGTCTGTAACATTGAAACTCAACTAAAACTTAATGTTTGTAACACCCAACATCTGTCTGCAACATCAAGACTTAGCATCTACAACATCAAAAATTAAATATTTGCAACATCAAAAAATTTAGACCTAATATTGAAACATTCGCACGGAACACTTGCAACATGTCAAGAACACAGACGCAACATGTGCGCAATGATTTGCACCTACCGGGCACTGAGGCGCTGGCGGCGCACGACGACGGTGGCCACGAGGGGCCACGGACAGCGAAGGACGACACCCAACAGCGGGGAGCGACCGCACCGGCGAGCTCCCACTCCCTAGCTGTGCCCTTGGCCACCGGGAGTAGCAGTTCGCGCCGCCGACGTGCTCCTGGCCGCGGGGAGCGATTGCGTATGGAAGCTCCCGCACCACGCATGCTCCTGACTGGCGCTCGAGCAGCTTCGCGAAGGAGTAGTCGTAGGGGGCATGGCCAGCGCTCTGAGAAGGAGCAGTTTTGCTGGCCGTTTGGGGTGCGACGAGCAACACCATGGTAAGAGAGAGGTGTGGATGAGAAAGAAAAGATGTGGACCAGAATGGATGGATCGGTCGTGGTAGTTGAGGAGGAGAATATCTCATCTGGAAGGTGGACCTCGCTCGGTGGGAGTCGTCCGACGCATCGGACGTCCGGCACCAAGCATTACCGTATCTGCAATATATAGCGGTTGTTAATATGTGAGCCCGGCTGTCCTGTGAGCCTTGCGAAGATTACCAGCCGTCCTGAGCCGAGAGCTTCCTGCAAGCTGAGCAGGTGCGCTTGCGAGCTGACGAGAACACAAGGCAGCCGAACAGGACCGGCGAGTGGAGCTGCGCGTCTTTTTTTTATGGGTCCACGGTTCAGGGAGGGTCCTACACGGCGATGGGTTTGCCGGACTGCTGCACCCATTTTTTTCCAATGACGAAGTGAGAGAGAAGGGTTGGCGGCGGAGCAGGTGAAGGGGCGGCGGAGATCCGCGAGCGCCGCGGGGAGCAATACTGCCAGCGTCAGAGAGGAGCGACCGGATCAAGCAGCCGCGAATCACCTCGCTGCCGCCGGACTGAGCACCGCCTTCGTCCCACCCCTCTCCTCCCTTGTTTCTTCTTCGTGGCCCGCGGAGCTCGCTGGAGGTCCAGTAGGGTGGCTTGCGCACCGAGCTTCACAGTCGGTGAGCACGAGGATGCCTATGCTGCCACTGCGTCTGCGCCCTGCGGGAGGGAGGCTCGCCGACACCAGATTCGAATCCCCGCAAGAGTCCTTTGTGGCTGTCCTCCTGCTGGAGCTCCACCGCCGTAATCGAGGGAGCAGCAAAGCACCAAGAGAGATGTCGAGCAGGGGATGAGATGAGGCTGCCCAAGCTCCAGGCCGCCGGAGATGGTGGTTGCCGTCGCTCCTAGAGGACCCGCACCCGTGCTTGAGCTTCTGGATCCGCACCCACGAGCTCGTGGATCCTGGAGGGAGGGAGGGCACCGCCGTCGTTGAACGCCGCGGAGGACCTCCGCCCTTCGCGCTGAAGCCGTGCCACTGGAGACGTCGGCGAATCTGTCGAGGCCTTCGAGGAGTAGGGGACGAGACGGAGCGGCGGGGAGAGATGAGGAGAGCGCGAGAGTGCTCGGTAGCCGCGAGACCGCACACCCGCTTGCCGCCGAAGCTCTGCCTCCCTGCGCGCCCCCGACGGCGGCCCGTCTCCCTCGCCGCGCCCGCCGACGGTGATGACCTCAACCACTTTCTTCACGACGTTGCGGCTCCCCGTGCTACGGAGTCACGAGATGCGCTAAGGGCCTGTTTGGAGGGCTGCGAACGTGGCTCCACCTCCCCTTTGAAAGTCGCGAGGGGCTCCGGCTCCGGCTCCACACCTGGAGCCGGTGCAATTTACACCGCACCGGGAGAAGCCACTCCACCAGAGGAGCCAGAGCCGGAGCCCTGCCAAACAGGCCCTAAAAAACGTTTGACAAAATAGCTCCTCTGGTGGATTTCTAGTTGGAGCCAGGTGAAGCCACCAAAACATGGCTCCACCTCCCCTTTGAAAGCCGCGAGGGGCTCCGGCTCCACACCTGGAGCCGGTGCAATTTACATTGTTTGGCGGGGCTCCGGCCGGAGCCGCTCGTGGAGCCGGAGCCGGAGCCCTCCCAAACAGGCCCTTAAAATGAGTCAACTCCACTAGAGAAGCCACTCCACCAGAGGAGCCAGAGCCGGAGCCGTTTTTGGAGGAGCCGGAGCCCTGCCAAACAGGCCCTAAGATTCACCAGACCAGACCTGCAGACCGCAGGTGTCCAACGCTACCGAGAGGGTTTCACTCATTGGCTCGTTCATGCCGTCGCTGCTCGTCGGCGGGCACGTCTGCGTCGACCAGACTGACGGCGCCAGCTGCGCGAGGACATTCTTCAAGTTCTTCTGTTGCCTCTACAAATGTTCATGCTTCATAGTTGCAGATTTATGTTTGCTGTTGGAGATTGCAATTGGAATAGGAAAAAAAAGGGCTCGTTTAAAAATCTTCTGCATTACAATTTTCAGGCTATGGCTCCAAGCAGCAGTGAGCAGCAAGCAGTGCGCATCAGCAGTGATCAGTTTGGCGCAAAGATGTGCTATTTTTTTAATCAAAGGATGTGCTGATTTCAAATAATTATTAAATGCTTATCTCACTAACATTTGCTCCTCAATTTACCCCTCAATCCACAAATTATTGATCCTTGCTGCTAATAGGTAGTCTCCAATTAGGCGACATACGTTAAAAGATGTGTTTAGATGGCTTGATTCCTAGTTGAAAATTGTTTCCTGAGAACCAATTTCGTGCAGCAGTCTTGTTTTCAAACTTAATACTACTTTGTCGGTCAAACAATTCTTATTTTGTTGATACAGTAATTATATGCCATGATGATATTTTCCTGACATGATGCTGGTTTTCCTCAATGGCAATGGTTAGTGGCGCTATCTGGTTAGAACAATTTTGTGCAGGAACCTGTTGTGTTATGAAAATACCAGATAATTTGAAAGTTTAGATGTGTTGTTGGATGGAGTAAAGTACATGTAGTTTGATTCAGTGTATGAAAATTTAAAACCTGACATTATTTGAAAAAAATACACTACTTCAACTGCAGAGTTTTCATTTTATTATCCATCCAAACACTATTCAGGTTTCAGTTTTCTCACCATCGGATCAGTAAGGAGACATGAAGATGTAGTTATACCTGGGTAGCCAGTTTCGGCATTATAATTCAACATTATAAAAGATAAATCATTTAATCTTGAGGTTCTTTTGACTTACAAGTCATTCTCAATCTCTACTGGAAAAATAAAAATCTGTGTTAAACATTTATCCAAATTAATGTCTGTTTCAGGCCTAACGGGAAGAAGCAGCCAGAGTATCTAAGCAAACTTAATAATCCTTCTACTTCTACCTGGGAGAAGCTGAGGCTGAAAAGAAAGCTTGCTGTTAAGAAGATTGTTGTTGTCAACATGATGGAATTTAATTAACATTAAAAATGAAAGCTTGGTGTCAGTGATTGTCTGCTTCTAAATTCATGATAAACATGTTATGACCGATTGCCCAATTCATGATAAATATGTATATGACTGGTTTCCCAGTGCTAACATTCTGACTTGTTGAATTTTCTTTGCATTCCCTTAAATCCGCCCCGTTATCAATGATGTATATAAAAAAAGAAAACAAACCCTTTAGCCACTGACGTTAAATAACATGTTTTGTGATTGTATATAAAAACAAGTGATATCGTTAGATGTATTCTTTGTTTCTCTCTGTAATGATATCATTGAGCATTTATTGATTGTAAACTTAAATTAGTAACTTAGCATGTGATTATCTTATTTATCATTTGTTTATAACACGTGCGTGTCGCACGTGCACTTTACTAGTAATATAAAAGAACCGAAAAATTTGGATGCCTACTATTATGGTTATTTGGGTAAAAGATTTACTACGATTTGTCCCATATATTACAACAACCTGTGCCTACAAAAATTCTGTAAATGACTTACTAACCCCCTTGTATGACATGTGTTTACTCAAATCAATTTACAACAAAAAAACCCCCAATGACAGTAATTGAATCACCACAAAAGATGCTCAGTTTACTATAATCTAATCTAATATATCGAAACTACAACAATGCCTTGAGTTGTACAAGAATTTAAACAATGGGTTACAACAATGAGCAAAAGAGTAGGACGTAACAGGATCACTATTTACTGTTACCAATACATTGTTTATTGTGCAAGCCTATCTATTAGGAGCAACAGAAGGATTATGCATTGTGCACATACACTTATCCATACAAATTAAACAAAAGCAACAGTAGACAGTGGCCTCTACACAGTTTTCGATAAAAATTATCAACTGCAAGATCGACATCCAGCTTTGTGTCACTATGGCCTCAAGTCTAACCCAAAGCGTGCTCAAGACCAGCTCCAACCTTCGGTATAGTAAGAGGTAGCGTTCCCTGCAGTCTAATGAGATAAAATTAGAATGAATGAACTAGCTTTCCATCTGCCCATGGACATAATAGAATGAACAAACTTTGCATCTTCTATTGACAGAATGGAGCTGAGTCCATCACCAAGGAATACACTGGTCAGTTAATAGACAGAATGGTATAACTACAAATGCAAACATTCTTTTTTGCTGATAGATGTCTTTACTATAACTTTATAGGATTATAGTTATGGTTCTGTTCAGAGTAAAGTTTAATACTCAGGTTTATACTAAAGTAGTTTGATTTAGTCAATCAGTAACACGTACATGAACTAGAAAAACATACTGTATATTAGAACACTGAAACCACAAAACATGTATCTCATATGTATTTATTTAGTAACCAACGAATCAAACACTGGAAATCTAATCAGCATATCCAAATGTCTTTGATGCACATATGCAATAAGGGAATTTATAATATCTATACTCACTGAATATTCTTTACGTGATTCAATATAATCCATATCCCTTATCATTCCTTGCTAAATCCATGCATACTAACCTCATAAATCTGGAAAATGTGATGTGCAGGAACTTTGCAAACGATTTACTACATCTGTGTCCCTTATATGTGGTTTACTATCATTCCGTACTTAATTTAAGAAACATAAAATATACTAAAGCATGAAAAATTCCAGATTATGATATACTAAAGCATTTCTTAAATTATAGCTCGTAAATTTTAGTGCAACTCATATTTTTTTAGGAAAAAGTCGTAATGATAGTATATTTTAGTGCAACTCGAAAATTTTTAGTGCAACTCGTAATTTTTTTGCACCTTGTGATATATGTTATATCCTATATAGAAACAGGAGTATATTCAAAAAATATGTATTTCTTCATATATAAAAAATGGGTTTGTCCACATACGACTTTTGAAAATCAAGTATGTGCACATACTTATTTTGAAACCTCAAGTATGCAAAGATACCCTATAGTTTGTGAGATACCAATATGGGAGTAGTTACTCATGAGAGTAGGAAAAAGCGCACAGACATGAATATACCATTATAGCATTTTAACCAGGAGTAAAACCAGGTATCGTATTTATACTCTACCTCAGGGAAAGAAGTCCTTTATCTATAATAACAAATACACATAGAGTGACCAGAATACATCAATTACTATAAACAGGTGTAAGTCACATAAAGATAAAAATAATGATAGCATTGATCAAGTTATAACATAGTGAGCCACCAGAAAGTCTCAATATATAGAGAGAAGCGTATTCACAGCCTAGTTAGCGAGGATACTCCTCCTCGGTAACCCTAAACTATATGTCAATGCAAACTATGATTAGTGTAATACATTTAACAATCATGGAAGGGGAACTATTATACTAATGCATGAGGAGACTCGTTAGGAGGATCAAGGCTGAAACTTGAAACAACCCAAATAGTATAAGGCACCACTAGTCCTAAACACGCAGTGTCGATTGCAAATGACTCAATAGTGTTGTCACCACCACGATCTACCACGCGACCCGACATGTAGGGGGCAATCGCAGGTAAATACAGTATAAGCTCAACGCTTACACTATCTTTACCACTCACGCAAGTTAACAGATGATCTTGGTGAGGGCTATACGACTCCATACACGAATATAAAGGTAAATCAACTATGCTAAACATGTAATCATAATAAGCACCAAAGCACATAATCTCGAATATAATCATTGATAAGAATATATGTCTTGTGAGACATAGGTACCCCTGGGTCCCCACCGACCAGGCTCACGGCCATCCTCGACAAGTGGGTCCGGCCTACCAGAAGACCCGCCGACCTGTTAGTGGGCCCAACCAACCTAGTTGGTTGCCCACACGACCTCCTAAAGACCTTCTAGAAGATTCCCCAGACGACCTTATTCAGAACGACCACAAGACTTGACGTACAAGACAAAACTCCGGTGGATTTCGACCAAGAAGATCGACAGATATGGCAAGTATTGTAACTTAGATTTAGGTCTCCCGGTCGTAACCGACCAGGAGTCTGGGAAGCGACCTCTACCGTTGGCCAATATAAGGCGCACGAGACGGCCTTGTAAATCAACTAGGCAATCCTCAACAACTGGACATAGGGTTTTACTCTCTAGAGGCCCGAACCAGTATAAAATCGCTTTGTCCCTTGTGTCTCGCCGTAATTCCAGCGTGCTACGCTAGCATAACTATCACGTTCTTAGCCCCTGATCTCCCCGCCGAACAAATAAACCACCGGGGTTAACCTCCTGTGGCCTGTTCAGATTCAAACCTCTGACAATTGACGCGCCAGATAGGGGTGATTGGAAGTTCTTTTTGCAGCGTGATGACAACTCGCTCCGGCGATCTCTTCCGCGGCGACATGGATTTCGGCGCGCACCCACCCACCCAGACCCTACAAAGGCTTCGTCATCACCAGATTCGTCAAGTCGGCAAGATGCAGTCCGCTTGCTGGCGGCCTTGTCATGCTCTGGTGAAACGCGACGCTTTGCTGCATGTCAGGCTCTGGGCGATGACGATGCTCTAGATGCAGCTAGGCAGTGCACATGTGTGCCTAGCTTAGGACCACAGCAGATGCGCGTGGGCTCTGGCCACGAAGCATGGAGTTGGATCGGTTCACGCTGGAACAGATTCCTAGGCCTCTACAGGCGTTTTTGATTTGGGCCAAAATCATTCAGCCAGGCTCCCCAGGTGCAGGCCCCTGTGTTTGATTTCCTGAGCCCACTTGCGAGCCAGGCCCACGGGATGCAAAAAATCACTCTCTCTCCTGGCTCCCGTCCGACGCCCCCTCTCTCTCGTTTTTCCAGAGACAGGCCCGTTCTAACGCTTGTGGTTGTCTTTGGTTACCTCCTCCACACTCACCTCCATCTTTCCTTCCTCCACCTCTGCAGGCTCACCAACCGCCTCGTCAGCTCCCCCGCGCTAGCGCGCGGTGGCGGTGGCAGGGGCGGAACAGGGAGGGCGGCGCGTTGAGCACGAGGCCGCGCCGGTGGGAGGAGGGGCTGGTCGATGTGGGCGGCGTCCTCCGAGTGCCGCCTCCGCCATGGCCCGAGCAGAGCAGAGGAACCCGACGACGCGGTCTTTCCAGCTGGGACCTCCATGGCCAAGCTCACGCCGCACGGTGGGGCTGCCGAGATGTCGTCCTCGCTGGGGCTGCCGAGGCGCGGTGGGGATGCCGAGCTCGCGCCGCGTGGTGGGGCCGCCGGGGGCCGCGCTTGTGCTCGGCAAGACCGGGACCGCGGCTAGCGAGCTCGGGCTGCTCCGCCTCGCGCCGTTCCTTGGGTTCCCCCCGGGATGTGGGGAGAGTGGGGCCGGCGTCGGATCCGGGCGTCGTCGAGGCCGCCATAGCGCGGTGGCCGGGGGCGCGGCCGGGGGAGGCCATCCCCTGCGAGCTGGGAAGGGCGGCGGCTTCGCGCCGCGGCGCGGTGGGAGGGCGAGACGTGCGTGAGGAGCAGCAGGCGCCGCCATGGTGCGAGGAGGAGGAGTAGCAGCCATGGTGCGCAAGGTGTTTGATGAAATGCCAAAGAGAAAGGAGAGGGGTAAGGTCACCATAATACAGATGCAAGGTCATCCTATTCAAACGTGACTCAAGTCAAACACAATCCTTATCTGACTTGGCTCACTAGGGCCATGTGAATCAAACAAGAGGTGTTGCCCAAGAGAACATGGCCAAGGCTGGCCACAGCCAGGCCCTCCAGCCGAGCTGCCCGGGGCAAGAAATCAAACACGCCCGACATGTTCGTGTGCAGCTCGGCAAATCAACAGGGGACTCTTTTTATTTTTTCTTTAACCTATTCTATTCCAATTTATTTTATGGCTCACGATGGATGGCTAATCAAGATCTTTGTTACTTGTTTATACAACCACGGACGTTATACGGATCCTTGCACATGATGGCCATGACGAGCGCCAGGGCTCGGCCAACAACGCAATGCACCGACCTTGAAGTCGGCCAGCCTCCTTGACAGCTCCGCATGCGACCTCAGCTCACGTCGGGGACCACAACCATCTACTCGACTACACGCAAGCTAAGTCTTATTTGCAATTAAATATTTTATGACTTCAATTTCTTTTGTAGACCTGCTCTATATGTTTTTGTCTGTTCTTCAAACCCCTCTCCCTCGACACGCTCGGGGGCTTGGCCTTGCAAACACGTAGATCGCCAAACCTGGGGTCACAATTTTTTATCTTGTGCTACGTTCCCCTTGCCCTTGACATGCTCAGGGGTTTGGCCTTGCCAATCTAAGGGTCGCCAGACCTGTGGGATTCTACTTCTCCTATATGTTCTTCCTTTAACTGTTTGACTCTCGTTATGAGTATTCGATGATGTTGTGTGGTTGCAAAACTTGGGTCCTAGGCCCCACCCCGTGTGTTGGCTAGATCTAAGGCTCCCTACTCAGCATTGTGGAGGGGTGCAACACTTTGCAGCTTTCGAGTCCGCATAATGTGTGTCTGGCATGATAAGGGAGCATACCTTTTCAAACGAAACATAGCACAAGAATGTTCAGCTCCGACTAGCATTATTCAACATCTACTTGTTTAGCTCAGGCTGAGTTTTCATTATATTCGGCAGAATGATACACCAACCTGGTGTTTATTTTATTTTACAAGACCAGCTCTTGGCTCCGGTGTCGCCTTCGTTAGGTCGCTAGACATTTCTCCAACTCCGGCATAGCTTTTGCCGAACCTTCCTAATGGCTCCGTCGTCGTCGGATTGAGGTCGGCGGACCTCTCGGCGTCTCTATCATCATTGTCTTCAGGTCGGCGAACCTCCCTACGGCTCAATCGTCATCAGCTTCAGGTCGTGAGACTTTCCTCTCAGTGTTTCCGTAGTCGCCGGTGTCAAGTCGCCAGACATCCCTGCGGCTCTGTCGTTGCCGACTTTAGGTCGTTAAACCTCTTTGCAGCTCTGGTGTCATCTTCGGTTGATTTCTCCTTGTCTCCGGCGTTAGGTCGCTAGACCTCCCCCCGACGTTTTCATTGCCGCCTACTTCAGGTCGGCAGACCTCCCTGCCACTATGTCATCGTCTTTAGGTCGCCAGACCTTCCTCCGGCACTGGCGTTGTCTTCGTCAGGTCGCTAGACCTCCCTCCGGTCGCGTCATCGCTTTTGTCAGGTCGCTAGACCTTCCCTGGCTTTGACGTCATCTTCGTCAGGTCGCCAGACCTCTTTGCGGCTTTATTGTCGCCTTCGCTAGTTCGGAAGACCTCGTCAGCGACTTCGTTCTTCTAGCTCAAAGCTTCTACAATTTTGCATCCTACGCTCTAGTGGATGGTCGCATGCCCATGGCATGACCGGTACTCTACTCTGCGGCTTCTGTGACAGAACCGCTCAAATTAATTCTATATTATTGCCTAACCCACTCCACTTGCCATTAAGCAATAATATAGAAGTAACTTGTTGTCTCTGCCGGGTCAAACCCGATAAGTCACTTACATCACAGAATCGATAATTGTACATCAAAACTCACACGAAAGCGAGTCCACATATAAACAAGTCACAAATTATTACATAACATCCTTCAAAGGTTCATTATTACAAACCAAGTCTTTTGCATAAAGGTAAATGGTTCAGAGTTTGAAACACAACGGAAATAAAATACTAAACGACATAAGCAACATCACACCAGGCCATCTGTGATGTCACTAAGCATTGTCATCCTCCCACTCGTACTTCCAACCGGGTGGGAGAGAACCAGGCCACGGAAAGCCATCATCACACACATCATTACCTAAAAAACATCAACAACAGCAAGGCTGAGTATACTAATACTCAGCAAGACTTAACCGTCGGGTGATTGGAAAATCACCAACTCTCTAGACATGCAAGGCTTTATGGCTAGTGGGTTGTTTTGTTAAAAAGCAACGAAGAGTATGTCCTTACTTTCAAATTTTAGCTCCAAATTCTATTTATTTAACCATTACTAGATTAGCCAACTAATTCAAGCATGAGTTGTACAATACAAATTAAACAAATATACAAATTCCTTCCCAATTCCATCATTAAGGGACATAAAGTGGATGGTTAAGCAGTCTCAGATAACGGTGAGATGCCGACGATCGATCGATTAGTAACCTTGCAAGGTGGACCTAAACACACAGGAGAATGTTGTCGTATGGACCTCGCTGGGCTCACTGCCTCGGTGGGTACTAGAACCGACTACTCGGTGGGCCCCTGCGACTACTCGGCTTATGCCACACGGCACCTGATGACGTGAGGTGCAAGGACTACGGTGGAGAAGTACTTGAATAGGAAGTTGTACATGTCCTGTATTATGTAGAGAACTCCTAAACGTACCCGACTAGTACTCTCTCCCTGAACCGACTTGTAACCCTGCCTCCCGGACTATATAAGGCAAGGCAGGGACCCCTCTCTCATATACACATCATCTTGTAAACTCATCCAATCAATCCAGAGCTACGGAATATACAGGACGTAGGGTATTATGCACCTCGCGGCCCGAACCTGTCTAAATTGTGTGCCACGTGTCTCTTCGTTCGAGTTACCGATCTCGGCGAGGCCACATTCATCTACCTCGGGTACTCCCCTTTGTAGGTTGCCGGTCTAAAACACCGACAGCTCGCGCGCCAGGTAGGGGCTCTCACCGAAGATCTCATGGCGAACTCGACGGCTTCAATCTTCATCAAGCCAACCGTCGCCTTCAACCGCGGTGACACCTTCGTCTTTGGCTCTTAGGTCTGCACTGCTGACAGCGCCGGATCTTTCCAACGCCACCTCACCATGATGCCCAACCTGAAGACCGGACTCGTGACGCTTCTCGAAGTAGTCACGGGCGATCTCGCCGGAAAATTCGGCGAAATTTCGCTCTACAACCAACACACCGACGTCGAGTATGAATCCGCCTCCAACTCGAACTCGACGTCCCTGTGGGCCATCGTATGCGAGCCGACTACTCAGCCATCATGTACGGACTCCCCACTCCATGAGAACTCCCCATATAGACTCTGCAACGCCAGCAAGGCCCACGCGAAGGGTCTCTCTGCGCGCCGGGCCGGGAAGGAGATCGTCTCCGAGTACAACTCGGACTCTAACACCGCCCCCGGGTAGAACTCGGACTCCAACCTTATCTTCGGCTACTATTCGGACTCCTCCTACGAGTTCGACTTCGGGTCAGACCCTGACGAGCCCGAGTCTGAGAACCACATGACTGAGCAACCGCTGTCAGGACCAGCTTCCGACCTGGTTATAACATCTACACCCGCCGAGAGATTCGTCTACTGGCCAGACCGCAAGCCCGCAGACCTGACAGACGAGAACTCACGCTGCATCGCCTACCTCGACTCACTTCCCTTCCAGGATTAAACACCTCCAGCTCCAGCTGAGGAGCACACTCCAATAGAGGTGGCGACTTCCGACTCCAGTCTCGGCACCCCCGATCACCAAGTCTTCATGGCTGCTAGCGAGACGCCGGGACCCTCAGGGACATGCCCTGACCGATATCTCGAGGATATCTCAGCAAACGAGTTGTCTGCCAATGCACCTGCAGACGAAACCGACGACAACATGAACGCCCAACGTGAACGCAACAGAAAGCGGAACGAACGGCGCCGACGTCTCCGTGAGACCCTACCCATACGGAATCTCGCAGAGGCTCTTGACCAAGTCGAAAATAGGGTGCACACTACCCTAGAGCAGTGCCTCATGTCTATCACCACGATAGCACGTCAAGCTCAGGGGATGCGCGCGGGAGAAGTCATCGCCAAGATCACGGAGGACGCCTACTCATGAGAGTTGACAACAGAGTTGCTCAAGTGCCTCCCCTCAGGACTCGCCAACCCGACAATGAAGCCACAAGTCGCAGTCCAGCTGACAACGGATGCAACCGTACTCGAGGAGAACTACCAGCCAACCCAACCGTACTCGGGCATCAGCCGGTGGACCTTCTCGTGATGGCAACAGCGCCGGCGGCGTCGGCGGTAATCGCGATGTCGTTCCTCATCGCGATCCTGGTAGCGGAGGCAGTGGCGGCGGGGGCTCCTCACAGGGGCTGGAAAGAGAGCCGGTGGCGGAGGCGATCGCGGAGGCCGAGGCCACGCAGACAGCCACGTCACCGGTGTCTCATGCGGCGGCTACGATGCTGTTGCAGAATCGAGGAAATTTGAGGCAACAAAACCACAGGCGAGAACGATGGCTTCCCTGCCTTCTCTGCTCGACTTCGCAATCTGCTAGTCCCAGAAAAATTCAAGCCTCTGGGATCACCAAGTACGATGCGAAGCAAGACCCAATACAGTGGCTTAGGTGCTACGCCCTCTCCATCAAGAACGCTGGTGGCAAAAACGACACGAAGTGTCTCTACTTCCCCTTCTGCCTGGACCAAGCTCCACTTTCATGGCACGAATCACTCGAGAAGTACTCGATCGACAAGTGCGGACAACTCAAGGAGCAGTTCACCAGCAACTTCGCGGGCGCCATGGGACGCTCGGGTACTCGCATGGACCTAGCCATGGTGAAGCAGGAACAGGCGAAACTCTACGCAAGTACATGCGGCGCTTTTTCGAAAAGCGCGCCACTGTAGTCGACGTCACCGACAAGGAGGTCATCGACCTTTTCCAAGACGGCCTCTACCAGCGTCGCACCTTTGAAGACTTCGGTCGTCGCCGCCCGAGCTCCATCACCCACCTCAAGGATATGATCACCTCCTGGGCTGATGAAGAAGACAAGGCTAACGCCAAGTACGACGCCATTCATGGCAAGAGCAAGCAGAACACGGGCGGCAACAACAACAGCAACAGGCATCAAGGCGGTCGCAGCAACAACTACTCGGGTCCTAATCGCAAGCGCAAGCCAGACAACACAGTCGCGGCTATCCAGCGCCCTGCGAAAGACAACCCGAAGAAGACCTCCGGCGGCTTCAAAGACTTGCTCAAAGAGAAGTGCCTGTGGCACTTGGAGGGCAACCACACTACCGAACAGTGCTACCAACTCCGGCGAGCCCTCAAGGACACTCCAAAACCACGACATCCTCACGACAAGAAAGGCAAGAAAAAATCCGACGAAGGAAATGGTGACTTCCAAGAACCCGACAAGACGGTGAACGTCCTCTTCGGCGGAATACCCACCAAACGGTCTCAAAAGGCCACTCATCGAGAAGTCTTAGACATTGAACGAGCGGTCCCGACCCCTCTCTGGTGGTCGGAGGTACCCATCTCCTCCTGCGCAGATCAATGGACAAGCTTCTCTGAACCAGGGCGTTTTCCTCTCGTCCTGAAGCCGGTAGTCGCGGGCTCCAGACTCAACAAGGTACTCATCGACGGTGGAAGCGGACTCAACGTCCTTTTCACCAAAACCTTGAAGAAGATGAAGCTCGACATCACTCACATGCTCACCAAGAGCACATCGCCCTTCTACGGCATCGTCCCCGGGAACGCGGCTATTCCACTGGGTTCAGTGGTCCTGCCAGTTACCTTTGGGGAAACTAGAGAAAACTACCGCGCCGAGTACATCAAGTTCGAAATCGCGAACTTCGAGACTTCCTACCACGCCATCCTTGGCAGACCAGCTATCGCCAAGTTCATGGCAGTACCTCACTACACATACTTGGTACTCAAGATGCCAAGTCCAGTCGGTGTACTCTCGCTATAAGAGGACTTGAAGATATCCTTCGACTGGGACACAGAATCTGTGGAACTCGCAGCCACAAATCAAGTACCCAACGCAACGATGGAGATCTACGCTGCATCCAAAAAGCTTGCCCCGAGTGAACTCGACATCCCAAAGAAGTCGGACAACACCAACAAGCCTCAGCCAGCTGAGGAAGTGCAAGTCAAGACGATTGACCTTGGGACAGGTGACAGCAGCAAGACTACCACCATCGGGGCGGGTCTCGACCCGAAATAGGAAGACGTTCTCGTTAGCTTCCTCCGGGCTAACCGCGACATCTTCGCATGGAAACCATCGGACATGCTAGGGGTGCCCGGGCAGCAAATCGAACACTCACTCAACGTCGATCCTAAAGCTACCCCGAAGCGACAATACTTCTGCCGTTTCGCTGACGACAGACGGGATGCCATCAAGAAGGAACTCGCCAAACTACTCACGCCTGGTTCCATCCTGAGTGGCTCGCCAATCCCGTCCTTGTCCGCAAGAAGAACTCGAACGAGTGGAGGATGTGCGTCGACTACACCGACCTGAACAAGCAATGCCCCAAGGACCCCTTCGGGTTGCCGCGGATAGACCAGGTCATCGACTCCTCGGCGGGCTGCGACCTACTCTGCTTCCTCGACTGCTACTCTGGGTACCACCAGATCGCTATCAAGGAAGAAGACGAGGAGAAGACTGTGTTTATCACCCCGTTTGGCGCGTACTGCTACACGACCGTGTCTTTCGGGTTCAAGAACGCCGACACCACCTACCAGTGAGCTATCCAGGCCTGTTTCAAGAGACAGCTCAACAAGAACGTCGAAGCCTACGTGGATGACGTGGTCGTCAAGACCAGAAATTCCGAAATGCTCATCGCCGATCTTGAAGAGACTTTCGCATCCCTGCGAGAGTACCGCTGGAAGCTCAACCCGAACAAGTGCGTCTTTGGCGTACCGTCGGGTAAACTACTCGGCTTCATCATCAGCCATCGCGGCATCAAAGCCAACCCCGAGAAGATCTCCGCCATCACCAACATGAAAGCTGCCACGTGCATCAAAGACGTGCAGAAGCTCACGGGTGCATAGCGGCCTTGAACAGATTCATCTTGAAGCTTGGAGAACGGGGCTCCCCTTCTTCAAACTACTCAAGCATCAACAGAAGTTCGCGTGGACTCCAGAGGCGAACCAAGCCCTTGCTCAGCTCAAGGACTTCTTATCCAAGCCACCAGTCCTCACAGCTCCCCGCAAAAAGGAGCAGCTACTGCTCTACCTCGCTGCGACTACTCACGTGGTCAGTACTTCCATCGTTTTCGAGCAGCAGGAAGACGACCACGCCTACCCAGTCCAGCAACCAGTCTACTTCGTCAGCAAGGTCCTATCAGAATCTAAAGCACGCTATCAACCGGTACGGAAGCTACTGTATGCAATGCTCATTACCTCGCGGAAGCTACGACACTACTTTCAGGAGTACTCGATCTCCGTCGTTACCGACTACCCGCTAGGCGACATCCTGTGGAACCAAGATGCTACTAGAAGAATCTCCAAGTGGGCAGTCGAACTTGGCGCCCTCAACATCGACTTCAAACCACGAACAGCCATCAAGTCGCAGGCACTAGTCGACTTCATGGCAGAGTGGCGGGAAAATCAGCTACCAACTCCAACCGAGCGCCCAGAGCATTGGGTGATGTACTTCAACGGCTCGCTCAAGCTCGAAGACGCAGGTGCTAGGGTACTCTTGATTTCCCCAACGGGCGAACAACTCAAGTATGTCCTGCAGATCTTCTAGAAGGTCTCAAACAACGAAGCCGAGTACGAAGCTCTGCTACACGGGCTCCGCCTCGCAGCTTCACTGGGCATCAAGCGA
Source organism: Cenchrus americanus (assembly GCA_947561735.1). Lineage (NCBI taxonomy): Eukaryota > Viridiplantae > Streptophyta > Magnoliopsida > Poales > Poaceae > Cenchrus > Cenchrus americanus. The sequence goes on from OX387240.1 coordinate 145,686,224, forward strand.
CTACTAGTCTACGGCGACTCCGCAGTGGTCATCAACCAAGTTAACAAGTCTTGGGACCGCAACAAGGAGAACATGGACGCCTACTGCCTAGAAGTCTGCAAGCTCGAGAACAAGTTCTACGGTCTCGAGTTCCATCACGTCGTCCGCGACAACAACGTTGCAGCGGACGTCCTGTCGAAGCTTGGTTCTACTCGCGCTCAAGTACCAGCGGGTGTCTTCGTCCACGAGCTTCACGTGCCATCCATCCTGGAGCTGGCACTGACGACCACTGACCCAACACCTTTCCCAGCTGGCCAGGAGGTCATGATGATAGATGTGGACTGGCGACAACCCTTCATCGACTACATCCGCGAGCAGAAGGTTCCCACGGACAAGAACTTGGCCGAGCAACTCATCCGCCGCACCAAGTCCTACGTCCTAGTCGGAGACAAGCTCTACAGGTGGGGCGCATCTTCTGGAGTACTCATGAAGTGTGTCCCCCGAGAAGAAGGCAAGGGCATCTTGGAGGAGATCCACAAAGGCCTCTGCGGCAACCACGCGTTTTCACGCACGCTGGTCAGCAAGGCTTTCCGATGAGCTTTCTACTGGCCCACGGCTCTGGGTGATGCTGAGGAACTCGTCCGAAGGTGCCAAGGGTGCCAATACTTCGCCAAGCAACAGCACGTCCCAGCCTACAAACTAGTTACCCTAGCACCAACCTGGCCTTTCGCCTGCTGGGGGCTTGACATGATTGGGCCTCTTCCGACTGCGCCAGGAGGATTCAACAGAGTTCAGGTGGCCATCGACAAGTTCACCAAGTGGATCGAAGTCAAGCTGGTTACATGCCCAAAGGCTGACAGGGTACTCGACTTCTTGGATGAACTCGTGCATCGCTACGGACTACCCCATCGCATCATCACAGACCTGGACTCCAACTTCAACAATCACCAGTTCTGGGAGTACTGCGAGAACAGCGGGATCAACGTCCGATATGTCTCAGTTGCCCATCCATGGGCCAATGGACAAGTCGAGCGCGCCAATGGGATGGTACTCGACGCTCTCAAGAAGCGGCTGCATGATGCTGCTAATACCAAAGGAGGCAAGTGGATCAAGGAACTCCACAATGCACTCTGGGGGCTGCGTACTAACCCTCCAAGCCAACAAGACAGTCGCCATATTTCCCGGTCTACGGCTCGTAGCTATTCTACCTGCAGACGTCATGTGGGATTCGTCGGCAGTAGAGCAATACGACGAAGGCATATCTGAAGATAGCAGGCGAGTTGATATCGACGGACTCGAAGAAGCTCGCTGTGCTGCCCTCGTCCAATCAGCAAGGTACCTCGAGAGTATCCGATGCTACCATGATCGCAACGTCAAGGAACGCTCCTTCAACGTTGGTGATCTCGTCCTCCGTCGTATCCAGAACACGGAAGGACTACACAAGCTCAGCTCGCCATGGGAAGGTCCCTTCACAGTTTGCAAAGGTGACCGGACCAGGCTCCTACCGCCTCCAGACACTCGAAGGCTAAGACATCAGCAACTCATGGAACGTCGACCAGCTCTGTCGGTTCTACGCGTAGTCTCCCGACTGCTTTGGGGGCTCAAGTCTACACGGCTACCGACGAATCCTTCGTTGTAAGCGGCCTCCGGGTCCAGGCACTAGTGTAACACTCTATTTTTACTAAAAATTTGGCTTTATTAAAATTTTCTAGAAACCATTTAATTGCTTAAGGAACATAAGGTTGCTTTACTTCTTTTTAGGCATTTAAAACCTTTTCTAAAATAAAGTCAATGAAATATAGGAATTTATTGTTGCATACATGCTGGTGCATTTCTTTTGGGTGCTGGAGTTCAAATTCAAATTTGAATTCTATTTTGTTCGAATCCTTTTCAAACCCAAACCTTATTTCCCCAAACCCTTAACCCCTACCCTCTAACTCGGCCCGCCGACCTTTCGGCCCGGCCGGCGGCGCGCGCAGCCGAGGCCGCCGCGGCCCGCTCGACCCCGCTCGGCACGCCCGCCGGCGCGGCGGCCGCGGCCCGGCTCGCGCGCGCGCGCGCTTTGCGGCCCGGCGAGGCCCGGCGGGGCCGCCGGCCCGCCGCGGCCCGCTCCCCGCCTCCGCCCGCAGCCGCCGACCACCGGGGCCCGCTTGTCATCCCCGCCAACGCGTCGTCCCCGCGCCGGGACTCGGCCTCGCCTCGCGCGGCCACCGAGTCCGACCCGCGCACGCGTGGCTTTCCTTGGCCCGCACGTCGAGGACGGGCCACCCCCGGCTATTTATAGCCGTCCGCCGCCCCCCGGACCGCCTACCCGAGCGCCCGCCGCCGCCGCCTCTTGCGCCGCGCCCCCGCCGGAACCCTAAAGCGCCGCCGCCGCCGTTCCCTCGCCGCCGCGTGCCGCTCCGCCGTCGAGAAGCCGTCCCGCAGCCGCGCAAGGAGGTGAGGCACCCGCCGGCGTCGTTTGTTGTCGGTTCCGTGCATCCCATCGTCTTGGAGCCGTCGCCGGAGTTCGCCGCCCTTGCCGAGCCGCGCCGCCGCACCGAGCGCCCGCGCCGCCGCGTCTCCGCCGAGACCGCCGCCCCCGTTGGCTTCGTTTGCTCGCGCGCTCCGTGTTGATGAAACCCGCACCTCAAACCGTGGCCAAAAACCCTAGATTAGGGTCTTCGCCGGCGAGCCCGCCGCCGTCCGCCGCCGGTCGCGCCGTCGGGCCGCGCACCCCGCCGCCCCCGCCGCCCGCTCGCGACCCGAGCCGTCGGATCGATATCCGACGCATCCCGCCATCCCCACCGCCCGCAAGCGACCGCGGCCGCTAGATCTAGATCCAACGGATCCGGATCAAGTCACCGGGTCAACGAGTCAACCCCGCCGCCCGCCACAGCGATTTTGCGAGAAAAGCCCCCGGGTTTTCCGATATTCACAAAAATACCCTTCCACCTTAGAAGTTTCTTTACGGTTTAGCCCTTTTTCTTTATTTTAGCCGAAAACCTTTTCAAATCTTTACGAGTTTGGTCCCTACACCTTCTCTAAGCCGTAACTTAGTCGTTTTAGCTCCGCTTTTAGCGTTCTTTATGTCCACACGTTCGTTTCGAAGCGTAGATTAGTTTTATGCTACTGTTTAGATCTGTTTGATCTGTTTGATGACTGTTTCTTATTTATTCCTATTGTATGCTTGTATGTGATGATTGTGGACCGTAGAGAGCGATTCGTTCGAGGGATTTGAAGACCAAGTCGTGCAAGAGTTGGAGCAGCAAGTATTCCTTGATGCATACCCGTTTGTCCTACATAACATGCATTTAAACTCACTGTTTGTACTTTTCTGCTTGCATTAATTTGATGGGAACCTATTAAGGATCATGCCTAGATTTTTACTACCCTTACCTTGATACCGGGAATTAAATTAATCTTGTGGTAGCTATTGCTTAGCATGCTCAACTGGGAATTGGTATTAATCAACTTGGTTACTTTTGTTATTCTATGTTCCGTTCATGATCTTTACTTTACAAGACCACCTTTAATATGATAATCGGAACATGGAGAACCACCCAGGAAAACAGTACAACCACAAGAACTAATGGGCAATGGTCTTGGCTGAATAATTTGGAACTTTAGCTTGGGATGGTCTTACCTGATAAGGACAAGGGATCGGCGGTACTGTGGGGTATGGACTCGCGCTAGCGAGGGGTTGGGTGAGTTATTCTTTTTATGGTGGGGTATCGACCTGCTAGGGGACTTTATACCTTGCTAACTGATCCGGACCTTGTGGGTCATAACTTACTAGGGAACCTTTGTAAAGGCCATGTAGCGTCCCTATGCAATCACACCTCGGAAGTGTGATATGGTGCCTTGCAAAAACCGCATGGTTGGGTCCAAAGTTGTTCGGAGCTTTTACGCTGCTTGTGGGTAAAGATGTACAACCTCTGCAGAGTGTTAAACTAATCGATTAGCCGTGCTCACGGTCAAGAGCGGCCTAGACACTCACATGATTAAATTATGGAACTTTAATGTTTAATTGCTATTTTATTCTTTATTTATGCTGCTTATATCTTATTAATTGGGTTGGTATGAACTTACACTCTTTAGTAATAAGGTTGCTAATAAAACTTGACCAACTAAAATGCTAAAGTGCTTGAACCTTAGCCATCCACCATATGGCCTTGCATGTTATGTTGTTCTCTCTTGCGGAGTACGATATGTGCTCACGCTTGTTTATTCTCTTGCATCTACAATACCCGGAATTGCTGCTCGGACTGGGAGAACTTTGAAGATATTCCAGGAGATTTCCAGGAGTTCTAGGTGTGCGTAGTCTTCAGTCAGCTGCCTGTGGAGGCATTTTGTCCTCTGCGAGAACTCGTTTATTTAAGATTCGTTTAAGACTATGGTTTGTAATAACTCTCTATTCGTGTGGCACTGATTTTGGTATTCATAATGTCTAAGTGTGTGTGTAACTTGCTCCTGGCGCACACGTGATCAATGCATTCGGTTTTGCCTTTAAAACTGGGTGTGACAGAGTGGTACCAGAGCTGTGTTGACTGTAGGAATGCTAGCCTAGATAGAAATGGTCGAACTAAGGATTTTATACTCATAGAAGCTTTGTCTTACATGCTTGCTTTATTCTTATTAACCTTACTCTTGCCTTTTTGCCTTATTATTGAGCTATCTGCATTCTTTACCTTGTGCTTGCTTTAGCTCTCATCCTTTTGCCTTACCATCTTTCTCATTCTGCACTGCACTACAGATGGTTTGCAGTTTGAAGACCTCTCGGGGGTGGAGCGGTCCATCGGTATGCTCCACAAGAACGAGTACAATGACTTGCATGATGGAGACACGGATGAGGAGATTGAGATGGAGCCTCGCACCTATGGTTTTCCCTAACCTTATCATGATGCCCGATGATGAGGAGGATGCGGAGGAGATGATTCCGGAGGAGGATGAGCTAGCCGAACGACCCAAACCTAGAGGAGGAAGGCGAGGAAGCGATGCGGGAAGTGTACCACTACGAGCTGATGGAGTAGGCATTCCCATGGCAGACCACCTGAGAGCGATGGTACTCCGCCTGGGCTATGATAAGGCCCCTGTCTACCATTGTGAGCTGTGGACTCATCCGTGGTTCGATCCCCATTGGGAGGTTGCTGCCATCTTGGAGGAGTACATTCCATGCCGTGGAGTGAAGGAGGTGTCCAAGCATCATGATGTGGTTCACAGGACTACTATGGATGCTGGGATAGCAGAGTCAGCTCGGAGGGCGCTCTATGTGCTCTTTCACAAGGAGCGTGACAGGTTGGAGGATACCCATTGCCGTTACACACCTTTCGAGCAAGTGGGGAAGCCAAGACTTACATCGCCCGGCACCCGCCTATGAAGGAACGGCGAACAATGTCCGGAGTCTACTTGCGGCTGTGAACACCGCATTGGATGATGCCAACAACACTATACGCAGCACAACGGCAGATTTTCACTGCGGAGACGCGAGAGGCGTGCCTTAGAAGCCGCACTTCGAACAGGGGAGCGAGACGAAGCCCGGGAAGCCACGAAGGATGTACCTCCCCGTCACCCAAGAGGCCACACTACGAGTCCCCCGACGCCCGCACGGATGCCACGGCGAGAAGATAGACCTTAGGTTAAGATTAAGGATAGGATTTCTTTGTAATCGCTAGTAGACGATCGGTAACGTGTGTTTAGTTTAGAGGTGTGGTTGAATGCTTGATTTTGTGCTTAATGTATGAGTTGGATTTTTGGTTGAGTGCAATGTGTTGTGGAGTGATGACCACAACGAAATTGGTTTAGTAGTAAGTTTGTGGGGGTTAACTTTCAGTCTCAATCAATTATCTATCTTAATCTTTTTTCCCTTTAAGTTTTCCCTTAATACAAATTCAAGATCCCTAAATCTGTTCGCGCAGCTTTCTGAGTCAGCTTCACTATTTTAATTTTATCTCGAGCTACAGAACTCCGATTGCAGTAAAACCAATTGGAAAAGTTCAAGAATTTCGTGACTGATTTGCTGTGAAAAATTCAGAATATTTGGATGGATAATCAGAGAGTTATGACTGAAACATTACAGCCTCACGAATCTGTTAAACACTGCTGACCTACCTGACTTGTTTATTTTATAACCAGAGTTACACAACTCCGATTGAGGTGATTCCAGTTGGAGTAGTTTTGTAATTTCATTACCTTTTATCAGTCCAGAATCCATAATTTTTGGTTACCCGCACTGAGATCTATGCCTGATTGTTTGGAGTCAACAGAATCTGTCTTATCTGAATATCATTGCTATCTTATCTTTACGAGTTTAACCCTTGGTGCAATCATCTAAAATAATGTCCCTAACACTCGGATGGTGAACACCAGGTCGGGATCAGGTGTTGATCAACCAGCAGGAAGAGCACCCCAGCCAGTACAAATGGATCCTGCTATGCAGCAGTTCCTGGAGGCACAGACCCAGCTCCTCCAGAACTTGACCAACACCGTGACAAACTTGCAAGCCCAGGTCAACAATCCACCGGTGCCGCCACCAGCGCCTCGCAACAAGCACCGGGAGTTCATGAGTCATCACCCTCCTGTGTTCACTCATGCCGCTGATCCACTTGAAGCTGAAGATTGGCTGAAGACAGTGCTGAAGATGCTCACTACCTGTCAGTGTGACGACAGAGAGAAGGTCCTGTATGCTGCAGGACGACTTCAAGGATCTGCAGCCGCTTGGTGGGATGCGTATTCTGCCGCTCATGCCGCCCCAGACACTATCACTTGGGAGGAGTTTACCACCAACTTCAGGAGCCATCACATACCCTCTGGAGTCATGAAGATCAAGAAGAAGGAGTTCCTTTCTCTGCGAAGCGAGGGTGGAATGTCGGTGGGCTGAATACGAGAGACAAGTTCACCGAGTTGTCTCGCTATGCGGTCGAGGAGGTTGCTCGAAGACGGGAAGAAGCGAGGAGCTGTTCCTGGATGGGTTAGCCGGTTCGCTGCGGTACCGGCCGATGTCCTATCCTTTCCCTAACTTTCGGCAGCTAGTTGATGCCGCATCCGCTTGGAGCACAAGCGCAAGGAGCTCGGAGAGCGAGAAGAGGAAGGCCGCCGGCTCCGGGCGGTTCGGGAGTGCGTCTCGCCCGCGCTTCAACCCACCGCCGAACACCCCGTTCCGCTTTGGGGGACACGGTGGAAACTTTGGGCAGCAACGGTCCCGGCGTCCCGCTCGGCGGTTCCGGCGGTCGCTCGGCGGTTTCAGCGTCCTGTTCCTCAGACTCCCCGCCCAGTTTCCCAGCAGAGTCAGCAGAGAGCCCCAGTTGGCACACCTGTAAGGTCCGTGGCACCGCCTAATCCTGCCACCACTACTTGCTTCAAGTGCGGAGAGCTTGGTCACTATGCCAATGCTTGCCCAAAGAGGAACCCTCCACACACCCCTGTGCGAGAACCGGCGACGGACAAGGAGCGGAAGCTAAACCCCGCGGTCTAACAAAGGACAACGAGCTATGCACGAGGCAAGGCGATGCACGTTGATGTCGAAGTCGCTCGGGGAGAACCCCGAGTAGTGCTCGGTATGTTTCTAGTCAACTCTATTCTGCCCTCGGTTTTGTTTGATTCCGGAGCATCCCATTCTTTCATTACATCCCAGTTCGTAGCTCAACATAATCTACCTATCAGTCTCATGTCTCGTCACATGTTAGTTACCTCACCTGGGGGGGAATTGAAAGCCATCTATAAATGTGACAACATCCATCTCAAGATTGTGGGCAGAGATTTCCATGTCAATCTTATAATCTTGGATTCAAAGGGGATCGATGTGATATTGGCAATGGGATGGTTAACCGCGTGTGATGCGGTGATACAGTGTGCTAAGAGATCAATCCTTCTTACGAGTCCAAATTTGGTGAAAGGTTTGAGTTTGGCGCAGATCCCACACCATCAAACACCGGTGCCGTGAATAAGCTTGATGGAGCGACCTTGGAAGACATACGAGTAGTGTGCAATTATCCCGATGTGTTTCCGAGGAGTTGCCGGGTATGCCCCCGACCGAGATGTTGAGTTCGTTATTGATCTTTTACACGGTCTTGCTCCTATCTCTAAGCGCCCATATAGAATGTCTAGTGATCGGTTACAAGAACTTAAAGCTCGGATTAAAGAATTATTGGGTAAAGGGTTCATTCGTGCTAGTTCATCACCTTGGGGAGCACCCGTTATCTTTGTGGGTAAGAAAGATGGCACACGGAGGATGTGTGTTGATTACGGAGTCCCTTAATGATGTTACCATCAAGAACAAGTATCCTCTCGCCACGTATTGAAGATTTGTTTGATCGGATGAGAGGAGCTAAAGTGTTTTCTAAGATCGATCCGCGATCCGGTTATCATCGATTGAAGATTAGGCCTTCGGATATTCCTAAGACAGCTTTTACTACCGGGTACGGACTTTACGAGTACACGGTTATGTCCTTTGGGTTAACCAATGCACCCGCATACTTCATGTACTTGATGAACAAGATCTTTATGGAGTATCTGGACAAGTTCGTTGTGGTATTCATTGATGGCATTCGATCTACTCCAAGAATGAGGAGGAGCATGAGGAGCATTTGAGGCTTGTGTTGCGAAGTTGAGAGAGCATGAGTTATATGAAAAGTTCAGCAAGTGTGAGTTTTGGCTCAAGCAAGTGTCTTTTCTAGGTCATATCATCACCAACGGAGGTATTGCGGTAGATCCCGGCAAGGTTAGTGATGTATTGAAGTGGGAAGCCCCTCGTACGTTGTCCGAGATCGGGGAGTTTTCTTGGACTTGCTGGTTACTATCGTCGGTTTATTGAAGGATTCTCCAAGATTGTGAAGCCTCTCACTACATTGCTAGAGAAGGACGGGGAGTTTAAATGGACTAGTGCATGTCGGTCCAGTTTTGAAGAATTAAAGAAGCGGTTAACCACAGCACCTGTTCTAGTAATGCCTGATCTACGGAAGAGCTTTGACATTTATTGTGATGCATCTCAACAAGGTCTAGGATGTGTGTTGATGCAAGAAGGTCATGTCATAGCCTATGCATCTCGTCAGTTGAGGAAGCATGAGTTGAATTATCCTACGCATGATCTTGAGTTTGCAGCAGTGGTTCATGCGTTGAAGATTTGGAGACACTACATTACGGAAATTAAGTGTCAGATCTATACTGATCACAAGAGTCTGAAGTATATCTTCACTCAGAAGGATCTCAATCTAAGACAGCGTCGTTGGTTAGAGTTGATCAAGGACTATAATGTAGAGATTCACTATCATCCTGGTAAAGCGAATCTGGTTGCTGATGCTTTGAGTCGGAAGGGCCACACTAACATGGCTATGATTATTCAGTTTCCTGATGAGTTGGTAAAAGAGTTTGAAAGGCTCAACTTGACAGTGGTTGCACATGCCGAAGGAGTGACTTTGGAAGTACAGTCCACTTTGGAGCAAGAGATACGTAAGTGGCAGCTAGCGGATGCTGAGATACAGAAAATTAAGGAGAGTATGCAACAAGGAGAAGCCCCAGATTTCACAGAAGATGAACAAGGAACCGTGTGGTTTAAGAACCGGTTGTGTGCGGAGACGAGGAGATCTCCGAGAGACTATCTTGAGAGAAGCTCACGACTCGGCTTACTCTATCCATCCGAGCGGTACTAAGATGTACCAGGATCTCAAGCGAGAGGTATTGGTGGTACGGTATGAAGAGAGATGTGGCCGCACATGTGGCTTTGTGTGACACTTGCCACCGAGTTAAGGGCTGAACATCAGAGACCCGCTGTTTTGCTTCAATCATTGAAGGTGCCTGAGTGGAAGTGGGAAGAGATCGGAATGGACTTCATAGTGGGTTTACCCCGAACCCAAGATGGTTATGATTCGATTTGGGTTATTGTGGATCGTTTGACCAAGGTAGCTCACTTCATTCCGGTAAAGACTACGTATACGGGGAGCTAAGTTGGCGAGTGCTATACATGTCCAAGATTGTGTGTTTGCATGGTGTACCAAAGATGATCGTATCAGATAGAGGTACTCAGTTTACTTCTCGATTCGGGGGAAGTTGCATGAGTCTCTGGATACTAAGCTAAATTTCAGCTCAGCTTATCATCCACAGACAGATGGACAGACAGAGAGAACCAATCAGATCCTAGAAGACGTGCTGAGAGCATGTGCGCTTAAGCATGGAGGTAGGCGGGATAAGAGCTTGCCATATCTTCGAGTTCTCTTATAACAACGGCTACCAAGCCGGTCTCAAAATGTCACCCTTTGAGGCCCCGTATGGAAGGAAGTGTAGAACCCCGTTATACCGGAGTGAGACGGGCGAAAGGTAGTTAGTTGGGGCAGATATCATCGAGAGAAGCGGAGAAAAAAGTCCGGATCATCGAGAGAAAATTTGAGGATTGCTCAGTCTAGACATAAAAGTTATGCAGATGGCAAACGAAGGGATGTGGTGTTTCAGGAAGGTGATTATGTGTACCTGAAGGTGTCACCTATCAGAGGTCTGTGTCGATTTAGAGTTAAAGGAAAGTTGTCACCTCGGTTTATTGGACCTTTGAAGATCCTTGAGAGAGTGGGAGAAGTGGCTTACAGGTTGGAGTTGCCAATCCAGCTAGCTGATGTGCATGATGTATTCCATATCTCTCAGTTGAAGAAGGGTTTGGGTCCTCATGACAAGGAGCCGTTACCCTTGGACGAACTAAACGTTAAAGAGGATCTCACTATTGTTGAACACCCCATTCGGATATTGGAAATGATGACAAGGGTCACCAGGAATAGCGTGATTATGATGTGCAAAGTACAGTGGAGTAATCATGCAGAGGATGAGGCAACATGGGAAAGAGAGGATGAGCTGAAAGCGAGTTTCCGGATCTTTTTCCCAATCTGTCCGAATCTCGAGGACGAGATTCTTCTTAAGGGGGGTAGGATTTGTAACACTCTAATTTTACTAAAAATTTGGCTTTATTAAAATTTGCTAGAAACCATTTAATTGCTTAAGGAACATAAGGTTGCTTTACTTCTTTTTAGTTATTTAAAACCTTTTCTGAAATAAAGTCAATGAAATATAGGAATTTATTGTTGCATACATGCTGGTGCATTTCTTTTGGGTGCTGGAGTTCAAATTCAAATTTGAATTCTATTCAAACCCAAACCTTATTTCCCCAAACCCTTAACCCCTACCCTCTAACTCAACCGCCAGCCTTTCAGCCCAGCCGGCCGCACGGCAGACGGGCCGCCGCGGCCCGCTCGACCCGCTCGGCAAGCCGCAAGCGCGCGGGGCCGCGGCCCGGCTCGCGCGCGCGCGCGCTCGCGGCCCGGCAGGCCCGGCGGGCCGCCGCCCGCCGCGGCCGCTCCCCGCCTCCGCCGGCGGCCGGCGCCGACCACCGGGGGCCCGCTTGTCATCCCCGCCGGCGCGTCGTCCCCCGCACCGGACTCGGCCTCGCCTCGCGCGCCACCGAGTCCGACCCGCGCATGCGTGGCTTTCCTTGGCCCGCACGTCGAGGACGGGCCACCCCCGGCTATTTATAGCCGTCCGCCGCCCCCCGGACCGCCTACCCGAGCGCCCGCCGCTTGCCGCCTCTTGCGTCGTGCCCCCGCCGAACCCTAGAGCGCCGCCGCCGCCGTTCCCCGCCGCCGTTGCCGCTCCGCCGTCGAGAAGCCGTCGAGAAGCCGTCCCGCAGCCGCGCAAGGAGGTGAGGCACCCACCGCGTCGTTTGTTGTCGGTTCCGTGCAACCCGTCGTCTTGGAGACGTCGCCGGAGTTCGCCGCCCTTGCCGAGCCGCGCCGCCTCGCCGAGCGCCCGCGCCGCCGCGTCTCCGCCGAGACCGCCGCCCCCGTTGGCTTCGTTTGCTCGCGCGCTCCGCGTTGATGAAACCCGCACCTCAAACCGTGGCCAAAAACCCTAGATTAGGGTCTTCACCGGCGAGCCCGCCGCCGTCCACCGCCGGTCGCCGCCGTCGGCCTGCGCACCCCGCCGCCCCCGCCGCCCGCTCGCGACCCGAGCCGTCGGATCGATATCCGACGCATCCCGCCGTCCCCGCCGCCCGCAAGCGATCGCAGCCGCTAGATCTAGATCCAACGGATCTAGATCAAGTCACCCGGTCAACTGGTCGACCCCGCCGCCGCCCCTAGCGATTCGCGAGAAAAGCCCTTGGGTTTTCCGATATTCACAAAAATACCCTTCCACCTTAGAAGTTTCTTTACAGTTTAGCCCATTTTCTTTATTTTAGCCCAAAACCTTTTCAAATCTTTACAGTTTGGTCCCTACACCTTCCCTAAGTCGTAACTTAGTCGTTTTAGCTCCGATTTTAGCGTTCTTTATGTCCACGCGTCCGTTTCGAAGCGTAGATTAGTTTTATGCTACTGTTTAGATCTGTTTGATCTGTTTGGTGACTGTTTCTTATTTATTCCTATTGTATGCTTGTATGTGATGATTGTGGACCGTAGAGAGCGATTCGTTCGAGGGATTTGAAGATCAAGTCGTACAAGAGTTTGAGCAGCAAGGCTGTGTTGAAGGCAAGTATTCCTTGACGCATACCAGTTTGTCCTACATAACATGCATTTAAACTCACTGTTTGTACTTTTCCGCTTGCATTAATTTGATGGGAACCTATTAAGGATCATGCCTAGATTTTTACTACCCTTACCTTGATACCGGGAATTAAATTAATCTTGTGGTAGCTATTGCTTAGCATGCTCAACTGGGAATTGGTATTAATCAACTTGGTTACTTTTGTTATTCTATGTTCCGTTCATGATCTTTACTTTACAAGACCACCTTTAATATGATAATCGGAACATGGAGAACCACCCAGGAAAACAGTACAACCACAAGAACTAATGGGCAATGGTCTTGGCTGAATAATTTGGAACTTTAGCTTGGGATGGTCTTACCCGATAAGGACAAGGCATCGGCGGTACCGTGGGGTATGGAATCGCTCTAGCGAGGGGGTTGGGTGAGTTATTCTTTTTATGGTGGGGTATCGACCGCTAGAGGACTTTATACCTTGCTAAGCGATCCGGACCTTGTGGGTCATAACTTGCTAGGGAACCTTTGTAAAGGCCATGTAGCGTCCCTATGCAATCACACCTCGGAAGTGTGATATGGTGCCTTGCAAACACCGCATGGTTGGGTCCAAAGTTCTTCGGAGCTTTTACGATGCTTGTGGGTAAAGATGTACGGCCTGCCGCAGAGTGTTAAACTAATCGATTAGCCGTGCTCACGGTCAAGAGCGCCCTGGACACTCACATGATTAAATTATGGAACTTTAATGTTTAATTGCTGTTTTATTCTTTATTAATGCTGCTTATATCTTATTAATTGGGTTGGTATGAACTTACACTCGTTAGTAATCGGGTTGCTAATAAAACTTGACCAACTAAAATGCTAAAGTGCTTGAACCTTAGCCATCCACCATATGGCCTTGCATGTTATGTTGTTCTCTCTTCTTGAGTACGATATGTGCTCACGCTTGTTTATTCTCTTGCATCTACAATACCGGAATTGCTTGCTCGGTACCGGGGAGAACTTTGAAGATATTCCGGGAGATTTCCGGGGAGTTCTAGCCGTGCGTAGTCTTCGGTCACCGCCTGTGGAGGCATTTTGTCCACTGCGAGAACTCATTTATTTAAGATTCGTTTAAGATTATGGTTTGTAATAACTCTCTATTCGTGTGGCACTGATTTTGGTATTCATAATGTCTAAGCGTGTGTGTAACTTGATCCTGGCGCACACGTGATCAATGCATTCGGTTTTGCCTTTAAAACTGGGTGTGACAACTAGTCTCCGGACTACTCTACTCCGAGGTCCAGCGTTAACGGCTACTAACGGAACGCGGGCTGCTTTGAGCGTCAAGGACTCTAGCAGCGGTCTATCAAGAGACCATGTACTTCAAGATCCAGTCTATACGGCTACTAACGGATCTACTGTTGTAAGTGGCCACACGCCCTAACACTACTCAGCCGTAGGCGGCCTCCGAGTCCTGGCGACTACACTTGTAAACGGCCCTGGCCATCCATGTGTACTCTTTCAGTAATAAAGTTTGATTATCAATCAACTCATTTACTATGTCTCTCTTAACGAGTCTACCTCCAAGTACTACTACTCGCACGCAACTCCACAGCATGGCACTCTGCATACATACATTGCAATAACGAGTACTCATTTCATGGAAGTCTTTTCATCACATACTTAAACAAGTTCATTACAGCTTTGTTTATGTACAACTGCTGCTACAAGCTAACCCTATAGGCTACCTACTGGAGGTTCAACTTCTCGCCGACTTGTTCAGCTATCGGCGCCATCTGCTCCAGAAGCTCCACGTACTACTCATCAGTGCAATTAGCGGCTAGTCCACCCGCGACTACGTCTACCGGAGCGTTGGGGAAGTACGACTTCATGTACGCCAAACTTGGTTGGGGATGGACTTCGCCAGATGCTTGACATAATTCGCCAGACGGCTGGGATCTTCCCTCAACCGGTCAACGAACAGAGCAATCTTCGGCCCGCCCGGATGAGGCACCAGTAGCCTTGCAATGGGAAGTGCGGCTTCTTCAAGTTCCTTGAGCTGTCCTCGCAACTTCTCACAGTCTTCGCCAAGCTTCTGCAGAGATTTATAGCAGTTGACAAGATCACGATCCAAGGCAATCCGAAGCTCCTTGTGCGTATTACACTCATAGGCCAGCTACTTATATTCGTACTCAAGTACCTCGCGGTCATCCTTCTCCCGGTAGAAGAGGTTCCTCATATCGACTTCTGAAGCCTTCAGCTGTTCTACCCGAGCCTCAAGATCTACAAACAACTCAAAGGGAGATTTCAGACTACTACAGGGTACCCACAATAAGTACCTGACAAGGTGACATCGACATACCTTTGCTCTTCTGGCGCAGCGACTTGTTCTTGCGCACCAGCTCATCGCCCTTCGCCTGCATATCTTGTACCTTATTGTGGTACTAGGCGAAGGCACCATCAAGCTTAGACTGAAGCATGGCGGAGTGCTTCCTGGCTTTCGCAAGCTCTTTCTCCAGTGATTCTGCCCGGAGCACTGCATCTCCATACCCCTAGAGCATTTCAGACTTCCTGCCAAAGACAACATTTGTTACTCGGGTACTCAGCACTTACGGCAGATCGATTATCCAAGGGTACTGATACATACCTTCATCCATTGCTCGGTCCGTCGCATCACCTCCAAGTTGCGTGCCACTGTTGCCGGGTCAACAAGATCGCCCGCCAGAAGCTCGAGTCCACCACGACTAGTTGCGGCGGCCTCGGACATCGGTGCCTAACGGATCGGCTCCGCATATTGAATCTCTGGCGAACATACGACTACTTCCAGGCTTGACTTCGGCAGTACATCGTCACGCACCTCTTCGGCCTCCCCAGGGGCTACTCCGCTGGCTATCTCCGCCGGCTTAGTGGCTGTTTCGGCGGCTACTTCGACTTCTAGCACAATGCCTTCAACGGGCACAGCCTCGGGGATGGTGCTTCCTTCAACTTCTGCCCTTGTCAAACAGAAGACACACGGGATCAGTTTCCCGGGGGCTACAACTACTACTTGAGGAAGGCTGCATCTCTGTAGTGTACACACCTTCTACTATGCTGGCCTCAGGCAGCGCAGCGTCCGCGGCTGGCGCCACGGTCTCGGCCTGGGGGAGGGGAGCGGACTCCTCGGCAGCAGGCGTGGAAATTTCTTCAGCCGCTGCTGTGCTGGGTTCATCTCCCTCCCAGGACAAGTCCGTTGATTTCCGGCACAGTACATAATCGGTTGTCAATGAAGTACGACTACCAAGTTGTACTACTCGGGAAAGATCTTCACTTACAAGCTTGACCGGAAAACAGTCACGGTCGGAGCACCTAGTTTGCTGGCATTATCGACAAGCCCGGCTTCGGCGGGCGCCTCCTCCTCGGCTTGAGCTGCCATCAGTTCTTCAGCAGCAGCAGTAACAGCCGTTTCCGTCCTGCTCCCGACGACTGGTGCCTGCGGCTTGACAACTGTAGTCGACCGCTGTGTCAATTGCGACACAAGTTCTTCCACGGTGGGGCTGGGCTGCGGTTTCTTGCAGCCGGCTCTCCCACCGTGTCCCAGTCGCCTTTGTCCCCTTGGTCTACGGGGTCGGAAGGCGGAATCTCCTGCAAGCACTCAGAATTCATTTATCAGCATACACAATATTGCAAGACAAGTACTCGACTACTCTACTCGAGGAGCTTACCTCTTGAGACGTAGTCTCAGTGACTTTCAACTTTTGGGCAACGCGCTTGCATGCCACATTGCGCGGCCTCCTCGGCGGCGTAGGCAGACTAGCCTCCAGGCTAGTCGGAGGATCATTGATGAGGGGCACGTTGGGTAGTCCAGGGCGGCTGAACCTGGACTGCAACTGGAACCGCTCCTGGAGCGTCTCCTCGTCCTCTTCGTAGGACGTATCTTCAACAATGACGGTGTTGTCACCTTCGCTGACTTCGCGGCGCTCTTTGGCTTTGCTTTTCCCCTCCTCCGGAATATTCACAAGTCGAGGAGGCGAAGCTGGCTCAGAGACAAACTTTACAATATCATCCTGCAACACATAGTTTGGGTGAGCATGATTACTACCATACAATCAGTACTCAGACACTGAGTGCTGCTACTTACCTTGTTCGGCGGATGAGCCGCGGAGTACTCGGGGACCGGGCAGGGTGTGTACGACGGCATGTCCTTGAAGATCCTGCCCAGCCTCTCGACGATGTCGTCATCATCGATCTTACCACCAGGCATCCGCGACGCGTCGCCCTCACCAGTGTACTGATACCCGAGGGTGTCGCGAGCCATCAGTGGTTGTACCCTCCTCTTCATAAAGCTGAAGGCCACATGTTCGGCCCTCAGCCTGGCTTCTCTCAAAGCCTTGATCTTCTGCAGCAGCTCAGGTAGCTGAATACCCTCCTACATCGTTGGCTCCGTGTTCCACTAGGGCCGATGCTTCGGCTGCTTCCCGCTTGGCGTCGACAGCTCCGGGTGGTGGTTGGTGATGTAGAACCACTTCGCTTTCCAATCTTGATTGGAATCGATCAGCTTGTACGCCAAGTACTGCTCGGCGGCATCTTCGTGCATCTGGATGCCAGCCCCTCCGACTACTCTTGGGTCGTTGGCGCTCGGCTGGGGCTTCACGCGGAAGAACTTTCGGAACAGCACCCAGTGGGGTTTGATCCTCAAGAAGGTTTCACAGAAGTGGACGAAGATGGAGACATGAAAGATTCAATTGGGGTTCAAGTTTAGGTACTCGATACCGTAATAGTCGAGAAGACCTTTGAAGAAGTCACTCGCCGGGAGGGCCAACCCGCGCTCCACGAAGCGGGTGAACATCGGGATCTCGTCAGGATTTTTCTCCATTGGATACGGGTCTCCCGTGGTGGCGCGCCACATGTCCACCTCTTTCTCTCGAAGGAAACCATTGTTCAGCAGCGCCAGCATGTCCTCAGTCTTTGCTTTGGATTTCTTCCATTCCTTATTTGGATTCGGGCGCGGGGGAGACGTCGGCGGCGCTGACCCCTCGGCGGATCCAGACGCCTCTTCACGGGACCTCTTTTTCCCGGCGCCGGTCTTCATGGTCTTCGATGGGGATGGCTTCATTCTCCAAATGCAGCGGGTCTTCACTCGCATTCGCTCGGGGGCTGCTCTGGAGGCAAGCAGCGGAGGCGCGAGTGGATCTTTGGCCTAAGGCGCGGTGGCAGTGTGCTCGAGCGGCTAAGTCTTGGCTAGATCTATTTCAACCGACTGCGAATGCGGAGGATGGAAAACCCTATGGGTTTTGGCTTCTATTTATAAGCCAACTGACAGCTCTGTAACGGCCAGATGGATAGGTATCGACGGCTGACTCAGCGGCGGCTTCTTGATCTTTCAACTTCCAGTAGTCAATGCGCTCTATCTTGGGGGCTCGGCTACGTCTACTCAACTCCCTAGGTGGCGGCAAGATTCAAGAGCAACTCAGGTGTGACAACCCGCCCAAGAAAATACCGTACTATCGCCTAAACCAATCCACTTTCGTCATTAAGTGATAATAAAGTATCATCTTGTCGTTAGTTGCTGGGTTAACGCCCGGTAAATCACTTGAATAGCAATAAGAATCGAATATATGCATTAAAACTCACTCAAAGGCGAGTCTAGAGATACAACCCATTAATATCCAAATTTGTACCCCCAGGAGTTTAATTATTACAAACCATAGTTTTTGCCATAACGAAATAGTTCAGAGCTTTGAAAGCAGTGGAAATAAACTAACATAAGCAAAGACACCACGGGAGGCCATCCATGATGCTCTCAGTAGTCGTCCTCCACCCACTCCAGCTCCCAGCCGGGCGGGATATCTTCGGTCCACACATCACCAAAAGCATTACCTTGATCAACACATTATAATAAGGCTGAGTATACTAATACTCAGCAAGTCTTACCCGTCGGTGATAACTACTTCACCAAGTCTAGACCATGAAAGGCTTTTTGGCTACTAGGTTGCCTTTGCTGAAAAGTAACAAATAGTAGGTCCTTACTTTCAAGATTTTAGCACAAGTTCTAGTGGGGTTAATCTTTACTAAATTGGCCAACTAGTACAGACAAAGTTGTACAATACAATTAATCAAGCATAGTATTCATCATCTTCCACCATTAGGGATCTCATGACTAGTGGAGTAAGTAGTCTAGATAACGGTGAGAGGCCGACAATCGATTGATTTAAACCTTGCAAGGTGGATCTAAACACACGGTAGGCTGCCCCTGCAAGGACAACTTTCCCAGGCCGTTTCCAAAAATCCTTGGGTCGGGATGAAAGGCCACAGTCTTTGGTGCAGACTATCCGGAATACCCCGCGAGATACTCGGAATCACCATACACCACCGCTAGCTAGCCGTGAGACAGACCCCAAAAGTAGTGACAATTCCATCCCTAGCTATCTCATTAAGGTACCAGGCTTACCGGTCCCATACCCGACATGTGCTTAGTACGTTCAAACACTTAACCCACATAACCACTGGACCGGAGCCCGATCCCATGCTCTTACCACGTGAGCAATCCAATTAAGAATATATTGTGATTCCTATCTAGGAACCTATTCTCGCGAGTGAGGTCATCACTCGACTTGTAACGGTCCTATAGCTTAGCAGCTATCGACCTATCATACTAGTAAGGACAAAGGTACCTAGGGATCATGCATCTAGGGTTCCATTCAACTCCTGAACATAAATGCACAATCATCCATAGATAATTGAATAAAGAATTTGAAAACTAGGTTAGATGCACCGGAGCTTGCCTTCGTCAGCTAGGTTAGATGCACCCTCGTGGTCGTTGAGCACTTCCACGTACTGCAGCGAAGCTTCCGCTCCTCCTTCCTCGGTTTCCGGGACAAGCGAGTAATCACCGTCCGGAAGATCTACACGGAATGCAATGCAAGTTCAGGAGATGTGATAGTTCGTTATCTTACCCAACTCTTGTTGGTCATATTCACCTTAACAAGTATTTAGGTAGTACATCTCTTTTAGGAAGATTATTAGTTGTATATGATTTATTCTTTTATTGCATATTTGAAATCATTGTTTTCTTGTACTTATAACTTTATGTGAATGTGTAGTCCTTTTCCTTTCGCAAGTAAGGGTATGCACAATATTTTTTTATGAATTAATTTCTTTTCAGCAAGGGTATTTAATTAACTTTTAATTAAATTAGGTAATACTTTTCCAAAAGGAAAAAGATTTAAAAAGAGGCTTTCCTTTATTTAATTTCTCTTTAATATTAAAAGGGGGCTTTTAAGATTTTATTAAGCAATAAATTACCAAAAACATCAAGAAGTGTTTCTTAATCATATTAGCACCTATCCTGGTCTACTGGACCCACATGTAAGTGTTGGATGCTTGGAAATTAAATATTAGAGAAAATAACAAAGACTAGCTAATGATTCAAATTAAATGCATACAAAAATAATTAAGTACCAAAATGATCCAAACTTTCTCATGCATGCTCCCTGGTCCTAAACAAGCCTAAAGAACCAGCATGTTCACATAGAATCTCTACTGATCTTACTTCATTAATTTACAAAGGAAAACATGCACAAATTAGGAATAAATATTTCTGTTAAGCCAAAAATCATGATTAATTCACAGAAGGTGTGTTCTGACATAACAAGACAGTGTGCACAAGTTGAGCGCAAAAACATAAATATATATAGCTAGAAAAATCATCTAGGTAGTTTCTGCAGAAATGGAAAACAATTTATTTAGCAAGATTCGCTTCATAAATTTGAGCAATTTTTGTCACAGGAGCTAGTGCTGACAAGATACACATTATATCCAAAATTTAGGTACAGAGGAGCTGTAGATTTAAAGTTATGATAGATTTAGGTTTTTAACATTTGTATTTTTCATGTTAAAAATATTTAGAACCAAGCCATGAGAGAATAACAAAAGTTGTGGGATTTCGCTCCCTGAACCCAACAAAATTAGTTTGGCATTTTTCTGAATTTTCTACAATTTTCTAGGGAGTTTCTAGTGCACTGGACTGACTTGTAAGAAAACTTAGATAGGTTTCCAAGCAACCAGGTCCTAACTTTTACACAAAACACCCTAAAAAGATTGAAATCAATGCAATCCGGCCCTTGGCCGGGGTGGGCGACGCGACACCGGCCAAATCCGGCGAGCCGGCGGCGCTCCCGACCGGGCAAGCTGCCGGGCTCGACCAGAGGCTCAACTAGGAGCGGTGGGTGACCGGCGTTGGGGCGAAGGGACAGCCAGCGAGGGTTTCGGCGGCGGCCGCGGCGGTGGCCGCGGCGGCTCGGGGAAAGGCAGCGAGGAAGCGCGATGCTGGGCAACAAGTGAGCTGGGGAGGTGTATTGGGGCCTAAGGAAGCTACCGGAGCAACTGGCCGGCGGCGAGCGCGAGCGGAGAGCTCTGGCTCCGTGCGGCGGCGGCAATGGCGGGGAGGAGCACGCGAGGGTGCGTGGAGGGGAGCGAGGGGGGGGGGGTTTAAATAGGCGCTCAAGGTCGGAGTGACGAAGGATGACGGCGCAAGATGCTCCCGGCCGTGCTACGGCGCTCGGGCGGCGCACGTACGGCGGCGACGCCGCCGACGGACCGGCGGTCCGTGGCGCGTGCGCGCGTACGGCGGAGCGCCGGCACGGATTCGATGCGTCTCGGGGCGGGGGAGCGCGTCGGGGCGCGGGACCTCGGGCGGCGCGTGGCCTCGGGCGGCGCTTGGCCTCGGGAGGCGTGGGCGCGGACGCCGGGGCGGCGGCGGCGGCGGCCGGCGACGTGTGGCGCACGGGCGTGCGACGTCGCAGCACGCCGGCGTTCTGCCTGATTTGTTTTGCTGGTGCTAATTTTGAATTGAAATTTCTCTAAATTTTTGTATAGAAGTTGACCAAGTGATGAATATAAAAGTTGTTGATCTAGCTACCCTTAACAACTTCTACAAAGGCTATATAGGGCTTTTCTTCACAGATTTTGAATTATTTGAATGCCAACATTGAATGTCAGCCTGTCTTTGCAAACAGTGAATTCTGTCTTACAGCTGATTTTCCAAGCTTTTCCCCTCAAAATTTGAAATGCTAATCTACATGAAAGTTGTGTCCCTCATCAAGATGGACAACTTTCATAAAGGTAGAATTTTATGTGTTTAGGTGAATTTTGGAGAATGCGGCAAAAGTTCCGGCAGACACTTATGGACACTAGGGTGGCATGGGGTTTGACCAAGCCTTTGACCATGGGTTGGCCCCACAAGTGTGTTTACTAGTCAAAGGGGGTCACTAGGGTAGGTTAGTGAGTTTTTCGAGGTGAGGGCCCAGGTTGACCGTGATTTGACCACAGTTGACTACTTTGACCGGCTATTAGGGTTAATTAAAAACCTGGGGTGTCACATCAGGACACTTTCTACATTGAAGATGACCCTTCAATTCGAGAGGAAGTACTCGACTCAAGGCTAGGGTGCTTCGTGCCACGTATCCTTCGGTTTTTTCTCCGGATTTTACGGGATAATCTTGCCAGAACTTCAGATTGACCCTCAGCCAGAGTCTACAACTCAAGCTAAGGCTCGGGGGCTACTCCATATGGAGTGTGATTTTGCAATCGCACTTCCATATAAATTTCGGCTTCAAGACAACGCGAGTATTATTGAAGACCTTCAAGAGGAGACTCGAGGACGCTTGGGAACTACTCGAGAAGACTTCAAGACTACTCAAAGATCAGCTGGAGTACCTTCCAGCCTCGGGATGCTTCATGTACTCTTGAGGAATTTTAACTTGTAGTACTCGGGGATACTGGAGGACTACTCGTCAAGGCCGTCGAGACTACTTGAAACTATCCTAATCGACTACAAAGTACTCGGGGGCTTGTCGTATGGACCTCCCTGGGCCCACTGCCTCGGTGGGTACCAGGACCGACTACTCGGTGGGCCCCTGGGACTACTCGGCTTGTGCCACACGGCACCTGATGATGTGAGGCGCAAGGACTATGGTGGAGAAGTACTTGAATAGGAAGTTGTACATGTCCTGTATTATGTAGAGAACTCCTAAACGTACCCGACTAATACTCTCTCCCTGAACCGACTTGTAACCCTGCCTCCCGGACTATATAAGGCGAGGCAGGGACTCCTCTCTCATATACACATCATCTTGTAAACTCATCCAATCAATCCAGAGCTACGCAACATACAGGACGTAGGGTATTACGCACCTCGCGGCCCGAACCTGTCTAAATTGTGTGCCACGTGTCTCTTCCTTCGAGTTACCGATCTCGGCGAGGCCACATTCATCTACCTCGGGTACTCCCCTTGGTAGGTTGCCGAACTAAAACACCGACAAATACATACCCCAAGAATGCCAAATAAAACCAAAAGGGGTGGGGTACACACCAACCAGGCGGTTCCCAAGCACCCTCAGTGCAGGATCAAGTCTACAGTCCCTGGTACAAGGTTATCAGGTCACGGTATCTGACTGCCCAGATCCACACATGTACCACTGCCTAGTATTTGGGGATCACTCCCGGCATTAGTGGTAGAGAGTTCCCTTGCCGGATCAGGAAAGTACTAGGCTTACCAGTCCCATTCCCGACAAATGCTTAGTTCGTTCAAAAGCTTAACCACTAACATCTATTGACCGGAGTCGATCCCATGCTCTTACCACATGAGCAGATAAGTTTAACAATCTCATGATTCCAACATAAGAGACCTATAGCTCGCGAGTGACAGTTATCACTCGACTTTTACTGTGGACCTAAGCATGGCAACTAGCGACGTGTCATGCTAGTACTTAAACATAAGAACCTAGGTCATGCATCTAAGGTTTCAATTCAACACCTGAACGTAAATGCACCAACATCGCATAAAGGATTGCATAAGTTAATAAAAGTAGGTTATGCTCCGGGGCTTGCCTTCACTGGCAAGGTCAGAAGCGAGATCCTCCGAACTTTGGTCCGGGTCTTGCTGCACTTCCACCACGTTCACTTCTCCCTCAGCTGGTTCCCCTTCAGACTCAGGCACCAGCTCATAGTTTCCGTCAGGAAGTTCTATACGATATGCAGATGCATTATGATTCAAGTATACAAACTTAAGAAATGAAATTCAGTTCTGAATTTAGAGATAAACATGGTGTGTTTTGTTGGCCATATTCACCTTGACAAGTTTTTGATAAACTTTTCTTCACCAAAGACAAGTGGATGTGTGTGAAACTTATTTGATGGTGATGGTGTGCACATCTAAGTTCAATAGTGAAGTAAACTTTACCAAAGTCTTGGGGCTGTTCAGGAGTGATTTGAAGAATCCCAACTTTGAATTTAAGTTGCAAATAGGAATATTTCAGTTTTCCATTTGTTCCATTCATTTAAAGCTTGATTACTTAGGAATTTAAATCTGGTAAATATATGAACAAACTGACCATGAGGCTTTACCAGCATGCAAATACCAGCAACACATATATAATGACCAAACATGAGGTTAAACAAAGCTACAAAATAATTATGATAAATGCAACAAGTTAAAGCTACTAGGAGCATGAATAAATCATAAAACAAAATATACATATGATATGAGGCTATAACTTGTCACACAACATGATAAAGACATATTTAGCTCACACACCAAAAATTGGATCCATTACGCAGCAGAAATATGGATTTGAATTTAACTCAAACTAATCACCATAAATCAGAAGAATATTCTACATATGCCAAAAATTGATCTCCTATTTATTACAGCTACTCCTAAGTAATAGAAAGCTACTGCATAAAGTTGGATGGCATTTTCTCAACAAGTAAATTTAAACCATTCATACATGGAGACTAGGTTGAAATCAAAATAAATTCATAACTGAAGATATACACATGATTTAAGTGCCATTTTTCTACACAGTGCCAGTAATGACAATATTGACAACATATCCAAAATTCACATCCATAGCATTTATAGATTTCAGTTATTTCAAATCTACTCAAACTGATCAATTCAAATTCATTCCAAACCTACACTTAATTTGAAAACTCCCTTTCTAGAAAAGTTAGTTTTCTTCACATGGATTCCAGAACAGTTGAGTTTGCATTTTTACGATTTTTCTATGATTTTATATGTCTTTTACAAGTTGCTGCATTTTGAAACTAGATCTGAAAAACTGGTTTCACAAATAGGTCCTTGCCTCTTGCAGAAAGGTCCTTAGAACGAGAACTTAGATTAGAATCAGGTCCAGGCGCGGCCAACGGTGAAGATGGCCGGATTCCGGCGAGGGGAAGGCCGGACTTGGCCGAGAAAGGGCGGGGAAGTGGTCCTTGCTCACCCAGGGTTCCGTTCCGAGGGTTGGATGGGTTGGAGGAGCGGCCGGCGGTGGAGTTCAGCGGCACCGCAGATCTCCAGCTGCTAGAACAACGACTCCGGCGAGCTGGGGGCTTCACGGTGCAATGCACGTGCACAAGAGGTTTCACAGGGTGTGGGTGGAGGCTAGGGACGTGCTTGCACTCGAGGAGGAGCGGTGGAAGGCGGGGCACACCGACGAGGAGGCAATGATGGCGAGCAGAGCTGGGCGCGGCGGCTTGGTCTGCTCGGGGAAACGCGTGTACGCGAGAGGAGGGGGGGTCCGTGGCGCATGTAGGGAGTTGGGGTGCCTCGCCTGGGCCCGCCGGGCGGCCAACTGCCGAGCATGCGGCGCGGCAAGGGGCGCGCGTGCGGCGTGTGGCGCACGGCGGCGCGGTGCGACGGCCGTGGCCGGCCACCCGGCCCGCCCCGAGGCGAGGGACCACTTGGCGGGGGATGGGGAGAGCGCCGGCACGCGAGCCTGGGCCCACGGGCGTCGGCGTACGACCGAAGTATGCCGGCCGGGTGGGAACGCCAAGACGCACCGACGACGCGACGTCGCAGCCAGAGCACGCGGACGCACAAGAACATTTCAGAGTAGCCCTTTTCGACTGGTTCAAACAGTGAAAAGTTGAACTAAATCTCCCAAAATAAAAGTTGTAGAGTAAACAACTAGCTTGAACTTTTACAAAGGCTAACCTACCAAAATCTCAATTGATTTGGAGATAAACTTGCTTGAAGTTGCTGATTTTTATGGCTCGGTCAAACTGTTCAGCAGAGCTTTAACTGAGTTTTTTAGGGTTTAAACCTCAAAATTTGAAATTTCGGTAATTGAATGAAATGTGTTCCCGGAAAAACTGAGCAACTTTTATATTGGCCGAATTTGAAGTTCTATTGAGAAATTTTGAGATTTGACCAAAGTTCTAGGGATAGGTCCTGGGTTCAAAAGGTGTTTGACCACTATTAAGGGCTTTGACTCGGTCAAATCATGATTAAGCTTCATTAGTGACTGAGATTAAGATTAAAAACATCAGGGATGTTATAGCTTCATAGCTCAGCAATGCTCGATGCTTGCTTCCTTCAGTCTTATGATGCTATTTATAGCGAGAGCCAAGACTCAGTTATGGCCGGATGAGCTCCGACACTGGACGAAGTTGTCATTTTCTGGGTGGCAAGAGAATCTCCGGCCACTGTTGACCCGTGACCTAACAGTCTACGGAAAAAATAAGCCCGACTCTGTGTTAGAGGGCCCTGCGCCTCGTTACATCTACAGACAACGACGACGATTAAACGCACCCTTTACAGCTCTGCGTCTTCATTGCACCTGCTAGGCTCTGCGTCCTGGCGCACCTGCCATGGCTCTACACGTAAATGGACCTATTCCAATCAACCTATATATCTTTTTCCTAAGCAGAATGGTTGTAGGTTCAATTGAAGACCTTTTGGGGTAAGCGTGTCTTGCTGCTCTGCCAGATCCATCTAGGTGCCTGGAGTCTAGAAGCTTCACATCTACGATTTTGTCGGGCCTCCGTAGTCGGTGTGCCTATTGCTGATGTCGTCAATACTTTAGCAACTTGGCTCCGCTGGATGTTGGTCGTCTTGACACCAAAACGACCTCCTTGAGGTCAGCATGCCTTAAATACCTAGGTCTTGCAATACCTCTGTATGTCTACGACTCTGCCAACCTAGTTGGGTGCCCCGGATGCATGACCTTCCTGAGGTCGGTGTGCTCTCGAAGCCCTGCCAGTTTGCTCTAGATACCCAGGATTTTACGACGGGAATGAAGGCCTCCCTGTGGGGTGCACGCCTCATGGCCTTGCCAAGTACTTCCGGGTGCTTGGGCACTTTTGTTTTGAGACTTTCCTGAGGTCGGCATGCCTCGAGTGGCTCTACCAGACTCTTTGCAGCTATGCTGGATATCTGGGTGTCTCCACACTCCACCCGTTCAGATGAATAGTCTCCTATGGCCTCATTGTTGACCATTTCGACCACTACAATAGACTTCTTCATGTGACGCGCCTTTCAAAATCCTATTGAGTATCCTCAGATACTAGAAATTATTGATTTAAGGCATTTTGAGGTCGGCACACCTACAAGGTCTCCTTGAGGTCAGCCCTTCCAGACTCCTTGACATTATGCTAGGAGATCTGGTTGTCTCTATACTTCGTTCACTCAAGACCATGACTCAATTTTCTTCTCTTTTTTAAGCATCAAACCAGCCATGCTGCCTACTTCAATGCTCAGGGACTACTATATGAGAGGGACTTCGACGCCCTCTTGTTTCTTTGTCGTACCGACCTGTTGGGAAATTTGTTTCTCATCACGTCATTACTCGACCTACTTTCTCTTCTTTCTTTTTTGGATCATCATACCGGCCATCCTGCCCGCCACGATGCTCGAATACTACTCTATGAGTGCATCCTTGATGCCCTCTAATTTTTTCATCATCGTTTCGATCTATTAGAAGCCTGCTTCCTATATGTTGTCACTCGACCTCTCTTCGTTCGACAAGACTACAAACAGGTCGGCTGCTAAGCTGATTTGTTCTTTTTTCTTTTTGGACCGATGTGACCTCTCTAAGGTCACTGCACCTACACCTCACTCGGGGGCTTGTGAGACATGGGTACCCCTGGGTCTCCACCGACCAGGCTCACGGTCGTCCCCGACAAGTGGTTCTGGCCTACCAGAAGACCTACCGACCTGTCAGTGGGCACAACCGACCTAGTTGGTGGCCCACACGACCTCCTGAAGACCTTCTAGAAGATTCCCCAGACGACCTTATTCAGAACGACCACAAGACTTGACGTACAAGACAAGACTTCGGTGGATTTCGACCAAGCAGATCGACGGATATGGCAAGTATTGTAACTTAGATTTAGGTCTCCCGGTCGTAACCGACCAGGAGTCTGGGAACCGACCTTAACCGCTGGCCAATATAAGGCGGGTGAGATGGCCCTTTTATGATTAGGCAATCCTCAAGCAATCTACACCGACAACTTGACGTAGGGTTTTACTCTCCGGAGGCCCGAACCAGTATAAAATCGCCTTGTCCCTTGTGTCTCGCCGTAATTCCCGTGTGCTACGCTAGAATGACCATCGCGTTCTTAGCTTTTGATCTCCGCGCCGAATAAATAAACCACCAGGGTTAACCCCCTGTGGAATCTTCAGATCCAAATCTCTAACATGTCTCTACAGCAAATGTGAAGAACATATGAAGAACTTACAAAAGCGAAGCTAGATCAGTATCTCGACCAGCTTCTAGATGATCAGGAGCAAAGTAGACGCCTTGCCTCCTCTTAGATCTAGACTAGTTAGCTACTCCCTCAATATGGTGTTTCTAGGGCGTATTATCTCTGACTTGATTACTTGATCTGGTGTATGAACAGATGAGAGCCAGATTCTCCTCTGCCAGGGTCAGGGGGTTGCCATGAGCCGTATGATCAAACCGACATAACATACGGTTTAGATTCATCCTCATAGGCGGTGGAAGAATTTCTAGAAGTAGGGCTGACGTGGCGCCCAGGGGAGGCCGACCGGCCCCACCGTGGGGCCGACTGGTCTGTGGTGGGCACCTTGGGGCCCACTTCGTCCAGGTGGGTCTTTACCTCTTCCAGATGCTTCTTTCTTGGGTGCTAAGTCACGTTGAGTTCCAGAGCCTTCTGGAGCCTTCTAGACTTCATTCTTTTCCTATTTTTCCGATTAGTCCCTGCAAGACATAGAATTCTCCAAAACTCCAGAAAAACTATTACTGACACCATAATCTAAGTTGGTATTAACAATTATGCCCTTTTCTCATGTTTAGTTGACTTATAAATATATAAGATAAAATGTGTCAACAAACTCACCCAAGCTTACCCTTTGCTAGTCCCTAACAAAGCTATGCTATAGCAGGAT
Source organism: Cenchrus americanus (assembly GCA_947561735.1). NCBI lineage: Eukaryota > Viridiplantae > Streptophyta > Magnoliopsida > Poales > Poaceae > Cenchrus > Cenchrus americanus. Next base: position 145,714,839 of record OX387240.1, read on the forward strand.
CAAGAGTAGCTGCAACACTTTGACGCCTCAAAAATACCATGATTTTGAAAAATAAATTCTCCTCAACAAGATTGCTCCATCTTACCTTGAACCATGGTGTGTAGCCTTTTCATAAATCTTAAGCGAACAATCAAGTCAAGCAGTATATCTCAAATTCTTTGATCAACTATCATCTTAGGGTTTTTGCAATATTTTTCAAATAAAACTCAGAGATCCTGTGTATGACCTTCTCGAGCATGGAGTCACACTAGGCAAGATATGTATGGTGGGATGATAGTGTTGAATGGATGAGGGTGAAAGGTGGTAAGGCTTTAGCCTTTTTTCTAGCTCTTGGACTATATCTCTCTTTCTAGAACTTTAAGATCTGGGCTTTCCATTCTTGGAGAGGTTGGCTCTACTCACCCCGAACTTTTGTCCATTTTTCTCTCGCCTTAGAGATTTGGGTTCTTTTTCGCTTTCAGACTTATGTTCATTATTCATCTCTAAATTTATTATTTACGGGGGTAGGACCTTCTCGCCTAGTATGACACTTCCTTTTCTCCCTCTCTCTTCTCACATTTTCCTCTCTCTTCTTTTTTCGAATGTAGCCCTAGAATCTCTTTTCTATCTTTTTTTTACATATTGAGAGAGACATATCCAAGAGTCGTATGAGCTATTTTATGTCTTGTACCATGATGGAGAATGCGTACTTCCAGGTTAGAAGCAGCATAAATGGTGGAGTGCAATGATCATGATGTGTATGACAAGCTCTCAAGGATCATAAACAGAGGAACTCATCATGTAGGATTTTTCATAAAAACCAGGAATCAAGCTTCGCTAGAATATGATAAATAGCAACTCAACTTTTCATGAAAGCCTAGACTTAGATTAAGCATGTACTTCCCACGGGTTTTGGGTTTACAGCAAATTAAACATTTAAAGCTTTATCAGAATCTAGGTTCTAGAAATTAAGTAATTAGAGGAATCATGGCGGAGCAACTATTCATCATTTCCAAGCATAAGTAATCAATATCATCATTAAAAAAAGAAAGCCAACTAGCACACTCTAGTATTTATTCATACTAAGACTTTTAACTAAGACTCTTTGACTCTAGGCAAACATATAACTAAAACATAGAGTAATGATACTTATCATGATAACTGGGGGTGCTCTCCCCTAAGCTAGATCTTGAAGTAGTCCTTCATCCATGGTTAAACCTTGTTTTCCTTCAGGTTTTCCTCAATTTCTTTTTGTAAATATTAATCTCACACATACCGAAGGAACAAATTTTAGGATTATGTTGTGAGCCTTCGTGTGTCCACATTTTTTGGTTTTTTTCCGAAAAGCGTGGACCTTCATGTGCCCACATATTTTTGTGAATATTTATACGCAAAAAGGGATGCTAAAGAAAAACATGTGAATGCAATATATTATTATTTTTTATGCCACCATGGTACGGAGTACAAGGGGCCTTAAGGAACAGATGCAAATGCATAATACATTTTTATGGTCTTTTTCTAATGCAAGTATAGGTAAGTAAAAATGCTAAAGAAAAATGCTAATTAAAAATACAGATAAATACCGAGTTACCTCTCAGCAAGAATTTCAAGTACTTACTCCCATGGCGTAGATGTAGTAGACGATGATTGATCAATTAGTGACGCGGGTAGTGATTGGTCTTCCGAAGGTGTACTCTTTTCTTTCTTCATCCAGATTTGTTTCTTCGGTGGAGACCTTTCTGGGGTAACATGTTTGGAGTTCTTCAATGGTAGGAGCTGAGTGGACTTCTCTTTAATCTCGTTCTCAATGTTTTTAATGTTAGTCAACTTCGTGTTCAGCTTGCGTTGCAATTTCTCAAGGCGTCTCCGCGTCTTGTTCTTCTTGGGCTACTCAGAGTTAGTATAAGTATTAAAGTAGCAGCGTACCTTATCAGTTCTAAACTGGAAGTGGATCTCGCCCGTTCTGATGTAGATGATTGCTCTGGTGGTGTACAAGAACGGTCTCCCAAGTACTATGGGAGGATCTTGTTCTTCATCTCCCATGTCTATGACTACAAAGTCAGTTAGGACATAGTGATCTTTTATCTTGACAGGTACATCTCGCGCAACTCCCTTCAGGAATCGGTGTGATTGGTCCGCCATCTGCAACATTATATAGGTGGAATACAAAGGCAGATCATCGTATACTAATTCATCGTATATTAGTCCTGAGACATTAAGTTGATACTCAATCCCGTGTCGCAGACAACTCGCTGGAAGTTCAATTGATTGATGGAGTAGTGGATTGATGGGACTCCAGGGTCGTTTAACTTTGGCAGCAGTGGTGAAGGAAATAGGTTCTCATTTTCTGATTGAATTGTGTTGATCATTGTTGACGGTTGTTAAGTGCCTACTTTAGCGGTCAATTTACTCTTGAATAAAGGAGCAAGAGGCATTTCTTACACGGATTTCGGTTAAGAATAATGTAGTTCCACTTGCCCCTAGAGATTATGTGATTGTAGGAAAATAAGCTTAAAAGATGTGGGAAACTCACCTTCTATGATTCATGCCATGTCAGCTCAAGGAGTGGCTGCCACCTTAGGTGCCATGCATTTAAGCTAAGCCACCTCAGGTGCCACGCATGCATGCCATGTCACCAATCCAAGGGAGGCAAGCCCCAACAAATCAGCACGTGACACGTGGACTTTACATGGATCCATGGGCCTACCAGAGCTCCTAGACCACCTCAAGAACACGTGTACACCGAAGACCGACTTAAGGGCCCACAGGACAGCCACCCCCTAGAAGCACACCCTGAGTGGGGCCCACCTGGGGTCGGCCGACCCTAGGATCGGCCAAACCGACCTTGGGTCGGTTGATCCAGGGCCTCCACTTGGTGCTTGTCCACTGGTCCTAGAAGCCATCCCCGAGGTGTTTCACTCCTTCTTGTGCCGGTTCTCTGGCCTATAAATAGAAGGGGAGGGGGCTTATTTCTAAGCAACACACCTTACTCCTCCTCTCTCACTTTTGGTTTCTAAGGCTAGGAGGTAGGCTAGATAGGGTTCCAAGTCTACTTTGCAATCTATGTATGAGTCCTCTTGTATCTTTATTTTATTGTATGACTTTGATCTACTTCAGTTATTCATCTATTTCATATAAAGTTGTGCTTGTATACATGGGTGATTTCTTCATGCGTTCTTCGCTTGTTCATCATTTAGAGGCTCCTGTTCTTGATGAATAAGGCCTTTCAATCCAGTTGATGAGTGGCTTATGCATGTTTTCGGTGTTTGTTCATAAGTTAGAGGCTCGTGTTCATCACAAACACGAGCCTTTGATCTTGTTGAATCTTGTTGAATAGACATAGGAAAGCCCAAATCCGTTTGTGTACTTAGCTTGGTTTGATCTTGTTAGATCCCATGTTCGTGTTGTATGAAGTTCGTTCTCAAGCTACGGTGCTCGGTGTAATTGGTCGGTTTATTTGGCGGCTCTGACCTAGGTCACAATAGCCCGGGCCAGTCAGGGTCCTACCAAAAAGCGTGGTGCTTGGGTTGTGTAGCTACATTACTTATGAGTGTATACCACGATTTGTCTTGGGGTAGGCCACAGTGGTGACAGCCGTTGCACCCTTCTGGAATTCCCCACGTTCGGATATGATGTAGGAGTCTAAAATCTAACAACCGGAGTCGTGCGTAAGCAACACGGGAGTTTAGCTCCCCGTTTGTACCTGGGTACTTGAGCCAGCGATCATGCGATGCTAGTGTGTGTCTAACTTGACCGACTAACTTTGCATGTTTAGTACCTTAGAACCTAGAACTAACTCATATGTCTCCTCCTATGCCTAGGACCTTTAGAGAGTGTGTGTTTGTGTGTTCACACTACTATATTATCTATCATATCTGACCCCTGTACTTGAGTGACTGGTTTGTTCCCGTCTATGATTTATACTCCTTTCAATAGAGTTGAATTTGCTAATCCGCTTAGCCTTCCTTGGATTCGATACCCTTTGGAATACTCCTTTGGGGAAATGCTACAATGGTACTTCCGTGTGCTTGCGGACTCTTGTAATCATTAGGATTACCATCTGGTTATTTCTGGCATCATTGCTAGGAACCCATAACTTAGCATTGAGGTTAAGAAATACCAACAATCGTCCAAACTTCCTCCATGTGTAGTCGAGGTTGATTGTTCTTTTTGTTCCTCCTTCTATCTCTCCTTTTCTTCTTGACAGCTGGCTTGGACTCTTGAGGGTAAGGATATTGGGGGTGTGAAGGGGTCCTTAGGATCTTATTCTTGAAATTGAATCTCTCCTTCTTTCCATTTATGGTGAAGACGATCTTCGCAGTGCGGGTGTAGATGACGGCTTTAACAGTGGCAAGGAAAGGATGTCCCAAAATGATTGGGGCATTCTCACTTCCCGCAGTCTCGACGACAGCGAAGTTGGCAGCTATGTAGGAACATCCTACCCCAGACATATGTCATGTAGGATGCCCTTAGGGTAGCATAGTGACAGGTCTGCAAGCTGCAAGCACATGGTTGTCTACAATAAAGGTGAACCATTGATTTTCTCATATATTACCTTGGGCATTATGTTGACGCAAGACCTAAAGTCACAGAGTGCATTCTCGAAAGTGTAGCCTCCAATAGTGATGGTGATGAATGGCCTTCCTGGATCTCCTTTCTTGGCGAGCATGCCCCAGTCAGTCCACTTTGGGCCTTCTTATGTCTTATTAGCGAATAGGCCTGCATAATAGATATCGACAAGATTTGCAGATTCTAATTCTTTCTGCTAGCCCGGAATCTTACCTGGGTTAGCCCTGGGAACAGATGATACCTGCTGAGATATCTCAGATTCTATCATTTTATTAAGACTATGTTGGTTCTTAATGGCAGAAGAAAAGCTTTCCATTTTATTACTAATAATTTCTAACATTTTATTTTTTGACAAAGGATTACCCTACTTTTATAGAAAGCTAATAAGAGTTTCTAACATTTTGTCATCGGAAGCTCATTTCTAAGATAGATTATCCATAACTCTACCCTAGTTTTGAACTAAGTCTCTTAAAGGTGGAAAATTATCAGAAGATTCATTACCTTGATTGTTACCTGAATAGTTACCTAGTAGTTGGGCCTCTGCTGGGTCCATCCTTGATTTTGCTGGGGACGATATTGATTATTGTTGTTGATGTAGTTCACGTCCTCCTCCAGCTAAGGGCATTGATTGCCCGAGTGTCCAATGTTTCCACACTCTTCACGGGTCATGTGGGATTCGAAGAGTTGCATGACTTCCTTATCATCAGGGGCTTTGTCTTCAAGACTTTTCACGATTAAGTCCATTTTGGTAGACAACATATATACCTCCTTGAGCTGGTGCATTCCTCTTTCTTTCTTGCAGGGTTGACACTCCTCGTTCCAAGCTTGGTTGGGCACCATCTTTTCGACAAGGTTAGTAGCTTGAGTAAGTGTAAGGGGTACGAAGACACCTCGAGCTGTAGCATCCATTGTTTCACCGGTGTTGGTAGAGAGCCCGTGGTAGAAGGTCTGCATGAGCAACCAATTCTCCATTCCGTTGTGTGGGCATCTGAGATGTAGTTTCAGAAGCGTTCCCATGCTTCAGGAACAGATTCGTCGTGTTGCTGCTGGAAACTTGAAATTTTCCCATGTAAGGCATTGGTTTTGCTTACGGGATTAACTTTGCCAGAAAGGCAGTAGAACACAGTGTCCAAGTTGTAAGTTTGTCTTTGTCGGAGTAAACCCATTGCTTCGCTCGCCCCAAGAGTGAGAATGGGAATAAGCGAAGTAGGACTGCATCACTTAGCACATCTTTGATCGTGAAGGTGTTACATATCTGTCCTCCTAAAAAGAATGAAGTGGAGAATTTTTCCGGTCAAACTTTCTACCTGGTGAACGTACATCTACCGCTAGCGCGTACACACGCCCACCGCCCACGCCTTCCGCTACCACGCCTCGCTTCACCAAAAAATGCCTTCCCCGCCTTCGCACACCCCCGCCGCCTCCACCTGCGCCTTCCCTGCCGCAGCACACCCCTACCGCCTCCACCTGCGCCTTCCCCGCCGCCTACACCTGCGCCTTCCCCGCCGCCTACACCTGCGCCTTCCCCGCTGACGCACACCCCCGCCCCTCTGCCGTGCAGCCCCGCCACAAGCTCGCCTCCTCCCCATCGCAAAACGCAGTCCGCTGGAGATCTCGCACACATCGGAGAAGGGGCCGCCGTCGCCAGTTCACCAGCGCCTGGTATCCGCTGCCGCCACTGAATACGCCATCCTGGTCCTCGGCCGCCGCCGCCATCCCGGGTCACCCGCCGCCATCAGATCGACGCTGCCCTGCCACGCCTCTCCAAGTTGATGCCACGCCACCGCAGGACCCGAGACCAGGTAATGCAAGTAGTTCGCAACCTCGCCTTGTTAATTCACAAGCTAGGAGGAAAATAGTGTGCTCGCTGACCTCTGAATGGTTGGATCTCGGGAGTTCTGAATAAAGCAACATTTAAATGTATCAGAAAATTCACAGGATTTCTGAAATTAGATCAAGGCAAAGCTTTTGCTACTCCTTTGATCAAGGTTCAATGAAATATGGACAAACCTAGATTCAACTGAACAAAATATTTGTTCTAAACGATGGCGAATAAACGACGACAAGTAGAGGAATCAAATCGCAGGAGACACGAGATTTAACGTGGAAAACCCTTGCGGGAAAAACCACGGGCGCCAGTCAGCAAGAACTTCACTATATCGGGAGTTAGGTTACAACGCCAACGGCGGCGACTTACAAGAAGACAATGAATCAATCTCCAATGGAAAACCCTAACGGGTATTTATGACTCGTACCGTACCAGCGACGGGCCTCCGCTTCGCTCCGTCAGAAGTCGGCCTTTCTCTTGGGAGACAGAATTTGGATCATAACTCAACAAACTCCACCTTGAGACAAATTCCTTCTTGCAGCATAAACAAAAGAACCTTCATCCTGAACACATCAAAGAAACAAAATACTTCTGGCGCCAAATAGCCTCTTGGTCTACACAAGTTAAGCCAACTAAGCTTGAGCAAAGCTCAAACTTAGCAACGAGAACCGGCTTTGTCAACATATCGCAGGATTATCAAGAGTGTGTATCTTGCATACCTTTAACTTACCCTTTTCAACCTCATCACGCACATAATGATACTTGATCTCAATGTGCTTTGTCCTCTCATGGAACATCCGGTCTTTGGTAAGATATATAGCACTCGACTATCCGAAAACAAAGTTAATGCAAGAATCAAAACCACAAAGCTCGGCAAACAATCCTTTCGGCCAACACAACTCTCTCGCATGCTTCAAAGCAATAGCCATGTACTCGGCCTCGGTAGTAGACAAAGCAACAACGCAAGACAAGACGGCCTTCCGGCTCACAACACAAGCGCCAATAGTAAACACATAACTCGTGAGTGACCTTCGCTTGTCCAAATCACCGGCATAATCTGAATCCACATAGCCAATAAGTCCCTTATCTGTCCTGCCAAACTTCAAGCAATGATCTGTTGTGCCTCGAAGATACCTGAAAATCCACTAAACTGCCCTCCAGTGTTCTTTACCAGGATTAGACATGTATCTGCTAACCAAACTCATAGCATAAGACAAATCCGGGCGAGAGCAAACCATAGCATACATCAAAGAACCAACAACACTAGAATACGGAACCTTTGACATATACTCAACATCCTCTACTGTACTAGCACACTGCTCAGCTGATAATTTAAAATGCGGTGCAATAGGAGTACTAACAGGCTTTTCATCATGTATATTGAAACGCTGAAGAACCTTCTCAGTATAACTATGCTGAAGCTTTTCTGTCTCTAGTGATTTCCATACGTAGAATCTTCTTAGCAGCACCAAGATCCTTCATGCCAAACTCACTACTCAACAATTTCTTCAATGTAGTGATCTCTTTCATGCTCTTGGCAGCAATCAACATATCATCAACATATAACAGCAAGTATATAGGTGATCCATTAACATACTTGATGTAAACACAGCTATCATATTTTGATCTCTTAAAGCCATGTGACAACATAAATGAATCAAACTTTTTATACCACTGATGGGGTGACTGTTTCAAACCATACAAGGATTTCTTCAACTTGCAAACATAATTCTCCTTGCCAGGCACTATGAACCCCTCAGGCTGGTCCATGTAAATCTCCTCCTCAAGCTCTCCATGTAAAAATGCAGTCTTCACATCTAACTGCTCAAGCTTAAGATTATGTGCAGCAACAATACTTAAGAATGTACGAATTGACCTATGCTTTACAACTGGAGAGAACACATCATTATAATCAACATCAGGAATTTGACTGTAACCTTTAGCCACTAACCTTCCCTTAAACTTTGGAGGTTCGATAGGAGATAAACCCTCCTTTCTCTTGAAGAACCATTTGCAGCGAACAGGCTTCTTTCCCTTAGGCAAAGGAACAACCTCCCATGTGTAGTTCTTCTCAAGAGATTGCATCTCATCCTGCATAGCTGCAATCCACTTCTCACGATCACCACAAGAGATAGCTTCAGAATATGTGGCGGCTCATAACTCGCTATCAACCTGTTCAGCACAATTCAAAGCACAATAAATCATATTACACTCCTCAATAAGACGACGTGGCCGTCCACAAACCCTTTTACACTTGCGAGTAGCAATAAGCAAATCTTCACCAAGGTGAGAAACAGGGAGTAAGTGCTAAACATCATCATGAGCCTCATCATCAACAGCTTCATTTTCCTGGTCATCTACGGAGCGGCTCCCTCGCTCGTCCGTATCATCATGCACATGTTGCTGCACCCGCACACCTTTTTCATCATCCACATGCTCCACCCGCACGCTCATATGCTGTGCCCCTTTATCAAAATTATTTGGAACATGATCGCGAGAACAAACTATCATTAAACATCACGGATTCATTGAAAACAACACTCCCGCTCATGAAAGTCTTTTTATTTTCGGGATTCCACAACTTATATCCTTTTACTCCCGAACCATAACCAAGAAAAAGATATTTAATAGCTCTAGGCTCCAATTTTCCATTATCAACATGAGCATAAGCGGTGCGGCCAAAAACTTTCAACCGTGAATAATCAGTGGGTGTGCCAGACCATACCTCAATAGGTGTTTTCTTATTAAGTGGAATAGACGGCGACCTGTTTATCAAGTAGCATGCGGTGTTAGCTGCTTCAGCCCAAAAACGCTTGCTCATCCGCGCGTTGGACAACATGCAATGGGCCTTCGAGATGATGGTCCTGTTCATGCGCTCAGCCACACCGTTTTGCTGCGGAGTATACGGTATGGTGTGATGCCTGACAATGCCTTCCTGCCTGCAATAATCATTAAACACAGCAGAACAAAATTCTCCACCATTATCAGTACCAAGCACCTTCACCTTCCTATCATTTTGCCTTCTATCATCACTTTCCAATCTTTAAAAGCAGCAAAAGTATCATCTTTATTTTTCAGAAAGTAAGGCCATACTTTTCTAAGTAGTCATCAATAATAGTAAGCATGTAACGAGCACCACCATAAGAAGGCTTACGAGAGGGACCCCATAAGTCAGCATGTACATAATCAAGAGTACCTTTGGTGGTATGAACAACGGTATTGAACTTTACCCTTTTGTGCTTCCCGAAAATACAATGCTCACAAAACTCCTTGCAATTAAAATACAGCCATCCCGTAGGTTTCTCTTCACCAATTCTGCCATACCAACTTCCCTCATATGTCCAAGACGCATATGCCAAAGGTTAGTCTCACTAGGTTCAGCATTAGTAAAAACAACAGCGGATATGGAACCTTGTAAAGTACTTCCTCTAAGGACATATAACTTTGCAGAATTCATATCACCTACCAAGAAGACAAGGGAACCTTTTGATACCTTTAAAACTCCACCTGAACCGGAGTATTTGAACCCTTCTGCATCAAGTGTGCTGAGTGAGATGAGATTTCTAGTCATCCTTGGTATGTGCCTCACATTTCGTAGCATACGTGTCATGCCATCATGCGCCTTGATCCGAACGGAGCCTATACCCACAATATCACATGGGTTATCATCTCCCATACGCACTACATCTCCATTCACGCACGGGTTTATAAGAACCGAACCAATCTCTCGTTAGTGCGGATATGAAATGAACATGCGGAATCAAGTATCCATTCATCATGACCGAAACACAACCGGCAAGGACAACCGGACAATCTCCCGAATCGAAGTATTCCGAGCACCGAAACAACGAGAGGCCTTACCATCCGAATTATTTTTCATGTTCTCCTTATTCTTAAGCTTCCAACATTCCGCAATAAAAATGAGTCTTTTTCTTGCAATACTTACGAGAACTTCTTTGGCGGTCTAGACTTAGAACGACCTCTCGCTTTCTTGGCTCTTGAAACGATCATTGCTTTCATTAGAGGATCTCTCGCTCGGTTCGCCTCTAACTTGCAAAGCATCGCCCTTGGAGGACGACCCATCGAGTGCACCATGCCTTTCATCTTCTCCCTGGATTGGAGTGCCTCATAAACATCCGAGACGGTTAGTTCATCACGGCTCAAAAGTATGGTGTCACAAAAAGATGCAAACGAGCGGGCGAGAGAGCATAACGAGAAGAGGCCTAAATCCTCATCCTCATACTTCACCTCCATCGACACTAGGTCGGCAACGATCTCCTTGAAAGCAGATATGTGGCTCAACACCGAACCACCCTCCTCCATCTTGAGTGTGAACAGCTTCATCTTCATATGTATCTTACTGGTTAGATCCTTGGACATAGAGATCGATTCCAGTTTCAACCAGAGTGCTGCAGCACTCTCTTCCTGCAGACATTCTTGCAAAATATCATTGGACAGATGAAGTTGAATTAAAGACAGAGCCTTACGATCCTTGCGCCTCTCCTCATCGGTCCAATCTTTGGACGACTTGCCATCGAACTTATCTAGCGCCACATCAAGATCATGAGTGTTCGCCAGAATAGCTCGCATCTTGACTTGCCACAGCGAGAACCTCGTCTTGTAATCCAACAGCGGTAGATCAAACTTCATCGTCGACGACATCGAAGAAAACAAATCTGAAACCAGCTCTGGTACCACTTGTTATAAACGATGGCGAATAAACGACGACAAGTAAAGGAATCAAACCGCAGGAGACACGAGATTTAACGTGGAAAACCCTTGCGGGAAAAACCACGGGCGCCAGCCAGCAAGAACTTCACTATATCGGGAGTCAGGTTACAACGCCAACGGCGGCGGCTTACAAGAAGAGAATGAATCAATCTCCAATGGAAAACCCTAACGGGTATTTATGACTCGTACCGTACCGCTTCACTCCGGCCCAATCCTACCGGCGACGGGCCTCCGCTTCGCTCCGTCAGAAGTCGGCCTTTCTCTTGGGAGACAGAATTTGGATCATAACTCAACAATATTGTGGTGGTTGTATTCAGTAAGCAGACACCACCTGTCAAACTTTCCATAACATAACTCACAAGGTGAAGCTATCCCAATATTGTGACTGAAAAAGTTTACAGTTGAAAACATGTTTACCAGCTACTCTACTGTGGCTTTGTTAAATTTCGAACAGGTACTCATGCGAACTTAGTGCAACTGTTTATCTGGGAAAAAATGTGACAAATAAGAAGACAAACAGAAATACAATCTGATTTCTGGAGGGGGAGAAAGTGCATTTGGAAAAGAGTGGTACATGTCATAACAAGAGAAAAAATAGTTGATGATTTTTTAAGTCTGGTAAACATTTAGCCCAATGCGACGCCTTAGAGAGTTGAGCCCGAGACAGCTCCTTATCCACTAGCCCAATGCAGTTCCTTAGCCACTTAGCCCAACATATGTCTTTAGCCATTACACTGGAGACAATTCAGTATGACTACGATTTGTATGCCATTCATATAAGAGATGCAATTAATGGTTTATAATTTATATGCAATTTTGTGAGTACAAACAAAATAAATGGAAGGATAAACCTGCGACTGATATCCAACACCTAGACAATTGTTAAAAAACACTGGGAGAAATTGAATGGAATTATGACTGAGAAACTTCAACATTAGTTTTTTAACATTGAACAAGTAGAAACTCAACAGAAGGAACAAGAAGAGGGTACAAAAGTTAGGGTTCACTATTGTCTGACTAACCAGTGCTATTGCATCTTCTTCCACAAATACATTGTCGCTGAACAGACACCTAAAAGCGCAATTTTCAGCTGTTCTGAAGTGTTAGCCTTGATGCTCACCCGTCCAGTTAGTTTGTTGTTCAAATCAACATGAACTGCCATGTTTGAAGTCCTCCCAACAGAGAACTGGGAATCCAAGTTGGCAGTCATGGTCCATTCTTTATGGCACCTTACTAAGGATGCACCCAAAGTTGCAAACCCTTGACCAACAGGATAACTTTTCTCACGAAGAGTTGCCACCATATTCACTCCATATACAGAATCACCACTCATGGACACAACACCAGTGTTGGCTAGCAGTGTTAACCTGTTGCCAACTGAAAGCTTGTATGTCATCAGGATTGACCTGTCCAAACATTTGAGCATTGCATAAGACAGAAACCATGAAAAAGAACAAAAACAGAAGTGGCAATTACTGACAGACCTTAGTGTTGCCTCATCCACTTCCATGTATTGGTGATATTGTGATGGCAAACTGAATCTGTTGTACAGGAGGTATAGACACACACTCTGAAGAAATTGTTGCCTGATCAAGTCCGGAAGCTAAAGCAACTCAGTGTGCTAACTCTGGCAGAGTCAACTAAGGTGGAAATTCCGACTATCTTATCTAATATTTGAAGCGACCATGAATAGAATCTCTTTATAGGAACACTAAGTGATACTTTTTTTTGGCTATTGTACTAGCAAGCATGTGAATTGTAGTCACACATCTGGCATGTTTGCCATCTAGGTTATTTAATTCTTCTACTTATTCTAATATAATGGTAATAGTTCTGTGCAGCAGCCATTGAGAAACCAACTCTGAAGAGGAAAATTGGTGTTTTTGTAAGGAGAAATAGATAACCAATAGCTGAAGATCTTACCTAATCTTATATTATGTTTTCTGGATGTGATCTTATGGAAGGCGTGGACCTGTATATTTTTTTCTTGTTTATTATGATGCTTAGCTAAACATTAGGAGAAACATTCTTTTAAAAAAATAAAATGACTATCTACTATATATTATGCTCTCGTTATGGAAAATAGGCCTCAAATTTTGCTTCGGAGAGTGATGGGTCTGGGTATTTTCTCCCTTCACCTGCTCCCAATTATTCTCTGTTGTTGGATATTTTCTTTCTCCCACCTTCACCTGCTCAGACACGTGCGAGAAATATGGTGCTACAAATATAGTGAGTTTGACACAACATAGTACATATTATGTTCCTATATATCAAATGGGTTCAAGATTCGTTGCTTCGATGACATGTTTTGGCCTGGATGGTAATAGGAAAACCTCGTAAATTGAGTAACATAGTTGAATCTTGATATTCATATGCTGTTCATAGGACATAGTGGCCATTCTTAAAAATTGCTCCAAGGATGCTGATTCATCTTTAGAATGCATACCTGAAATTTTATTTTTTTCTGTAGAAATTCAATTCTCCAAGTTTCTTCTGTACAAGCAGTGACTGAAGTACATTTCTGAATGTACCCCAAAAGTCTTTGTTTCTTAATTCCTACACGTTATCCCAAAACTTATAAAATATGCCTTTCTTTTTTCGGGGAAAATATTTTCCTTTCTATAACATTAGTTCTTTTATGCCTTGCATGCTTGTCCAGTAGAGTGGAACAATTGAATGGAACAATTGCAAGTAAACAATTCTTTTATCCCAAAACTTAAATTTGAAAACATATAAACCAAGTAATAGAATGGAACAATTGCAACAAGATTCTTAGAAAAATAGTTCCACAAAGGAAAATGTTGTGCAAATCTATTCAAAACAATCATGCTGCCATGATCAACCTACATTTTGTAAAACAGAAGCAATATGGTAGCATTAATATTTTCTCAACAATAGGACATTTAGAGATTTATGGATGTATGTATTCTGTGAGCAACTATATTTGTGTGCATTGTTTCTTTACATGTATGAACCACCACTGTTGTTGATCATATACTAAAAAAGCATTATGGTTTACCTAACGTCAAGGCGTGCGTTCAATTTCAATTTGGTATTATGATTTATGGTCATATTAATAGTTTCATTTTGTTAATTAAATATGAATGTACAATTGGAAATTATTCATGGGATTTTTTATTAGATTCATGCTTTGTTCATTGATCTTAATAGTTAATTTTGTGATCCAGTTTGGTTGTGTTTACTTTCAAACCGTTCCGTGTAAAACGTGACAACATAACTCTATGGCGGACCAGTCACATTCTAGCCGGGCCGGGGTTCCTCTTGGCGACCTCACAAACACATATCAAACAGGTGATATTCCTTAGCTCCAATGTCATGGTACACATACGTGCTTTTCCAGTGATGTAACTCCAACTTTGCAGGTGATGTAGTACCACATGGTGAGCGGTGAGAAGAGGATTCTAAAGCACGTAAGAGTCAGATGGATCGTGAATGTTATGCAAAAATGTCACGGGAGAGGAAGGATGAGAGGATCAAGAATGACCGTGAGAGGCGGATGAAGAAGAAGGGGTTGGCAATTGGTAAGCAGCTACCCCAACTGTATTGTCTTGTTGAGTAATCCACATGCATCGATTACTGATTTGATAGAATGCATGATCTAACTATGACCAGGTATTAGTTCATCAATGGGTGAAAATGAAGATAATGGAGGGCTCCATGGGGCACAATTTCTCCAAATTAATAACCTGCCAGGTTTGTCTGAATAACCCACATCATAGGGAAAAAATATTGGCTAGCGCCCGTTTGTGTCTGGCTGCTGCCATGCACATTGTGTGTATATGTGATGTTTATATATATCATGCATGTTGTGAGGTCAGAACAATGTCAGTATTATGATGCATCCTATTCCTTACCAATTGTGTAACCCCTACATGTGGCAGTTGATATGGTACCATGTGTTGAGTCACAAGAAAACGAAGATTCTAAAGCTCGTAAGACTCAGGTGGATCGAGAACGCTATAAAAACTTTGTCAAGGGAGAAAAAGGATGAAAGAAACACGAAGGACAATGAGAGGCGAATGAAGACGAAGGCACTGACAATTGGTAAGAAGCTACGCCAACTCCATTTTCATGTTGACTAATCAATGTGCATCAGATGGAAGATTTTTCATGATCCGTGTGATTTAATTCTGACCAAATATTAGTGCATCAATGTGAAGGACCGATACGGCGAACCAGAGAGAGGGGGGGAGTGAATGGGAGCCGATAAAAAATCTTCTCAAAGGAGATAGAGGCTCCAACAAGATGAACACATCTTCCAACACGCGTCTCCGACTTACTACCCAAGTTGGCCAAGACCACGTAGCCACTGGAATGCTACTGGCCCTAGGAACCAACAATTAACCTCACGGACCCGAGAACGCAGCGGAACACCAACTCGAGCCTCACTGACCTACACTGGCTAGGCTGGTGAGCACCAGTCGGTCAGACCGGCCCCTGCTGGTGAAACCTGGGAACTTCCACATAAAGGCCCCTACATCGGTCAGGCCAATGTAGCTCACCGATCAGACCGGTTCAAGCCAGGAAACCCCAAATCTACCAAACAAACCTACCGAGCTCCAAACTGACCCAAACTCGAAACAACGGCAACACGGGACAACAACGAACTCATCTAGATGTTCACCTGAGCAAAACTCAGTAGGAGTCTGCACCGGTCAGACCGGTGAGAGGCACCGGTCAGACCGGTGTGACCTGAGCTCTCGAGATGAACAACACCCGTGGGTCAACTCCCCAAATCCATCTCCCGATCTCCCGAATCGCTCCACAGATTTGCACAAGACTTTGGGGATAGTAGGAACACCTCATGGGCACTCTATTGACGGTGAAATTCCGTCAACCTAGCCATGAGTTTACCTTCGGTGTTGGCATGGCTTTTGTATCTCATCCATTGGTACTAACCTCCTTGGTATAACAAGTTCATTCGTGCATGTCGGTTTTGTAGTTTAGTGTTTATGCAGGATTTTAGTGTTGAAAGCAAGATTTTCGGGATAAGTTCATTAGGCACCTCATGACAAGAGCTTGAAGCCCGGTACAAGTCAAGCAATGAAGTAAACATGACTCCAAGAAGCCCAGGGACCAAACCCGAGAAGATGACAAACTTCGAGGACCTAGACAGAAAAGTGTCGAATCTTGCGAGACAAGGAGCTTCATCCAACTCCGAGAGAAACTGATGACAAGGGCCCACATGTAGAAGGAGGAAGGATCTAGAAGGCTTGGGAACCAACGCCGGGCGAAGGAAGCCACGAACTGGGCAAAATGGGCCTAGGCCAGCCGGCCCAGCCCGTTTCGAGGCCCAGTCGGCCTCCCCTTTGACCTAGATGCCTCTCGGGCTATTTATAGCCCCCTGACCGAGAGCCATGCAACAATCAATTCGTCATCCGCCGCTGAGGAGCAGAGAAGCTTGAGGGACACCATCTCGGGGTCGTGCTAGTTGTCTAGGGTCCCCTAGCCCACATGGGAAACTTGCATGGAAGACCACGTCGGAGCTCCGGAGCAAGGATCAAGATTGAGGTAGGATCCCGGTGGTGATCTTGTTCATGTAATCATTCATGGTGAAGTCTTTAAGTGAATCCGATTTCTAGCGATCAAGTGCCTTCTCGATGATTTTGTTCTCCCTTGCTTTTGCTTCTTCCCCAATCTATACTTAAGATAGATTGCATAGGGTGCTCTTGTAGCCGCGGTGGCTAGAGGTGCATACCGGACCGACCAAGTGATTTGAACTTGTTCTTATCGAACTCGCCCTAGACTACCCGCATGAATAGGGTGCGTTGTGACAGAACAGTGGCTCTGAAAGGTGGGTGTTTTCGGAATCAGACCAGAGCCATGGTTTAAAGATGCTTTTAATGAGATTCGCTTTTCTATCTTCATCTATCTTGTTTGGAGCTACAACATAAGCGTGATCTAGACTCTCTAGATCGGTTATCTCTTGCTTTCTCTTTCTACCTCTTTAGTAGATTAAATTAGATTCGTTTTCTTGATGATGTCTTATATTAGATGTATTTTGGTTCTTCAAAAGATAGCTTTCCTTTCTTTACTAGATTGAATCCTTGCGTTGTACATTGTTCCACGGATTCGATACCTTGGGTTCACCACTCGAGGGAAGAAGACACTACGTGAAAAACTGGCTTTGGTAACGGGCGTAGATCGCCTTTGATAATGGGCAATGCGCCTGTTACCGATCAAGTGTTACAAATAAGCCAAGAAAGGTAATGGGCAGATGCCCGTTACTGATAAGACATATTCGTAACGGGCATTAAACAACGACCGTTACCAAAACTAGCCACTGGTCACATGAAATGGCTGTTTTTCTGGGCCCACAGGGAACTTTCGTAATGGGCACCAAAGAAAAGCCCATTACATAAGCTCAATATCAGAGACGCTTGATGTGCACCTGCGTCTCCAATATCTTGACGAAATGATACGCATCTATTTCACGTGCGTCTCAGCACAACTAGTATTCGTAACGGGTATCAAACAACGACCGTTACCACAACTAGTCACTGGTCACGTGAAATGGCTGTTTCTCTGGGCCCACATGGAACTTTGGTAATGGGCATGAAACAGAGCCCGTTACTATTAAATTGACATCAGAGACGCATTTTGTGAACCGGCGTCTCTACTGTGTCGACGAAATGAGATGCATCTGTTCCTATGTGCGTCTGCTTTCTCTCGATTAAAGGAGACACTTTCTGTCAACGTGCGTCTCCTATATCTCGATGAACGGCTAGGTCCTAGGACCCACCGGTCAGGACTGGTAACGGGATTTTATACTTCCCGTTACATTTGGGCATTTTTGTAACGGGCTTTTCAAATGAAGCCCATTACTTACTGATTAGTGTTTGTAACGAGCTTTAATTAACGCTTGTTACAGATACGGCGGCCATCCCTACAGTAACCTGCCCAGTTGCCGGCAGCATCCTAGAACCAGCCAGGATTTGGTAGCCACCAGGGGCTGCATCCTGGAACCAGCCAGGATATGGCAGGCACCATAGCAAGGAGACATCACAAACACATTCTCACATCACAGATATTGGCAAAGCAAGATCACATTTATAGACAAGCTAGCTACGATCACATCAAGTTTCAAGTTACTCTCATCAGGGCTTGTTTGGATGGAGTCATGAGAAAACGAGCGAACCGAGGCAAAGATGTCGACCCCAACCAAGCAAGCCAAGTAGGTTTCTCAGGCAACAACACCTGACTAAAGAAGACTGAATGAGTTTCAAGTTTCTGGTCACAATAAACACACGGTGCACCACTGTAGAACTTGCCCTTTCGGTCGATGGTCTCCTTAAGAATGTACTCGCACAGCATCTCCCGGACACGCTTTACATCTTCTGTGGAAACATCTACAGGAGGTTTGAAATCCTGCAATATACAATCATTTATGAGAATACAAGTAGAAATCATTTTCTAAAATCAGATGGATAATATGAGTAGAGACAAGGTTGAGCATTATTATCTACTTACAACAGCCTTCTTGATGTCAGGTATGTCATCGAGTAGTCTTAACATATGGAATGCCACATGGAATCCACACAAAGAGGACCCTAGTGGCTGCTGAGCACACTGCATCGAGGTAACAAAGTGACAAGTTAATGCAGTACCAAATAGGCAACAAGAGACCATAAAAAAACCTTGGTCTTATAGCGAGATTTGTTTTGTGCTTGAGTGTGGCTTTTGCCTTTTTTTCTTTCCTTTCGTGACTCTATCCTGTCCATCACCAAAGGCCCTGCATGATCAGCAATACCAATTAGAAACACTAAGAGATTGTTTTTTTGTGAACAAAAAATACTCTACCAAAGGCCCTGCATGGTCAGCAATACCAATTAGAAACACTAAGAGATTGAATTTTTGTGAACAAAACCTTAAGAAACTGACCAGTTCAAAACATTTTGGAGGTCTGGGAACTTTAGCGGGGGATGTTGTTTAGCAGAATCTAGGTACCAAACCTCTTTGAACTTCATACAGATGATCATTGTTACCCAGTGGATAGTGCAGTAGGCACCCACCACGTAGTAGTTGTTTATCATTGCATTTGAGATTGCTTTGCCAATTTGCTGAGAACACTGAGAAATATTTGTTGAAGTAAACAAATCTGGATCTAAAAACCCAACACTGATCTGCTTCTCCACTGCCTTGTTGAGGACCATGTGTGGTTCGAGGACCGGTGGATGGTCGCTTCCTTGTGTGAGTCGGTGTTGGTGTAGGTGAAGAACAAGCGTGAAATATCATTGCCGGTGAGGTCTCCGGGTGTGGAGAAGACAAGTAGGCTTCGTTCGAGGGACCGGTGGCTAGCGGGGGTCGGGTGCGGGCCGCATGGTGGCATGAACGACAAGATGAAGTCGTGGGCGGTTTCTTGGTTGAGCCACAAAACTAAGATCGAGCCGGGACTACGTGGTAGCCGAGTCATGAGTGGTGGAGGCTACACCAAGTTCACGGGGTTTCCGGTGGTTCACCGAAAACCACCGGGTTCCTTGGTTGATCCACAAAGCCAAGACCGAAGAACCGAAGACGGTGCGCGGCGGTGCCGGACCGGTCCGACCGGTGGGTACCCGGTCGACCGTGAGGAGCACCGGTTTGACCGGTGTGCGACGACGTAGTCTGAAATTTTCAAAGCGGAGGACACGCGTCGGGATCGCAAGGCTTGCGTCGAGGCTAAGCAGGTTGCTGCAGCCGGGCATCCGTCCGATGGAGAAAGCTTGAAGAATCCCAAAACCGCCCTTGAGGGGCTTGTATCCCTAGTTATTAGGAAAGGGTATTTTAGACTTTCGGTTGCCTCCATATAACCCAAGAGGTGAGAGGATGGCAGCTAACACTCTTGGAACCCTAGTTCATTTGCTTTCCTATTTTTCCCTTCCTATTTTCCATAGGACTAGCCTGAGAGCTTCATGGTGAGATCTTGTGAGAGGGTTGGATGATCGGGCGGCAAGCTAGACATTGTATGAACCTTTATGGCATGTATGGATGATTCGGCGTGGTTCCTCAAGGCCTTGTTGTGTTGTTCCCGGTTGTTCTTAGTGGTGATTTTCGGAGCCCTTTCTTGGTGTTTTTCTTGGGTTGTTTTCAGGACCTTTCTCTTGGGGATTTGATGGGGGAAATTTGTGGGAACCCTTCGTGGTTCTTTGGGTTGTGATTCCCCTCACAAATCCGTGAGTAAAGGGGCTCGATTTTAGGGTTTTTCGAGTTCTAGGGTTAGAGGTGTTCTTGGTGGGATTTCTTCGACTCCTCCTTTTTGGACAAGTTTTGGTGGGATTAATCTTGGCTATGGACTCCTCATGAGGTGTTCCTATTATCCCCAAAGTCTTGTTCAAGTCCGTGGAGCGATTCGGGAGATCGGGGTTTGGATTTGGGGGAGTTGACCCGCGGGTGCTGTTCATCCCGAGCTGCCCTGGCTACACCGGTCTGACCGGTGCTCTTGACTGGTCTGACCGGTGCAACCCCTGTTGGGTTTTTACTCGGGTGAACGTCTGGGTGTGTTTGCTGTTGTCCTGTGTTGCTGCAGTTTCGAGTTTGGGTCTGTTTGGAGGTCGGTAGGCCTGTTCGGTAATTTGGGGGCTTTCACGCTAAGACCGGTCTAACCGGTGTGTTACATCGTCCTGACCGGTGTGAAGCCACTTAGTGGAAGTTGCTAACTCTCACCAGCAGGGACCGGTCTGACCGGTGGTGCTCACCGGTCTGACCGGTGTTGGTCTGTAGACTCGAGGTTTGTTGTTCCGTTGCGTTCTCGGGTCGGAAGGTTGTGTGTTGGTTCCTAGGTCCAGTGGCACTCCAGTGGCTACGTGGGCTTGGCAAATTTGGGTAGTGAGTCGGAGACGTGTGTTGAAGCCGTGTTCATCTTGTTGGAGTTTCCATCTCCTTCGAGAAGAATTTTTATCGGCTCCCATTCACTCCCCCCTCTCTGGTTCGCCGTATCGGTCCTTCAAGTGGTATCAGAGCCGGTTCGGGTCTTTGTTGACTCTAACCAGTCTAAGATCCAAGGATGGCGTACCACGAACGGGGTTCGGGTCCTCCACACTTCGATGGCAAGAACTACCAGATGTGGAGTAAGCGGATGGCTGCGTTTCTTAGAGGAAAGGGTCAAATCCTTTGGGATGTCACGGTGGACACAAGCTATGTCCAGCCGATGGACTTCCTCACTCCAGGATTGAGGGACAGGTTACGCCAACAATAAGGCGGTCGACTAGTTGTTTCGTGCCTTGTGTCAGCCTGAGTTCGATCAGGTGCACACCGAGCACTTGGCTTGTAGAATTTGGACGGTGCTGAAGGAGGCTCATGTTGGGAATGCCCAGGTTAAGGCACGGATGTATGCGACCTACCGGATAGAGTACGAGAACTTCACTCATCTCCTCGGTGAGTCCATCGATGCCTTGTTTCAGAGGTTCACCGTGATTGTGAACAACATGAGGGCCAATGTGGACGTGCTCCCGTATGATGATCATGATAGAGCTGTCAAGCTGTTACACTCTTTGGATCGTACAATATGGGGCGGAAAGTTCGAGGCCATTGTGGAGTCAGAGAAGTATGACACTCTGACGGTGAATGAGCTGTTCTCGAAGCTCAAGTCGGCTGAGGTGGATAGGGGCATGACTGCCAAGCTCGAGGGTCCGACTGATTCCCATAGTCTTGCCCTCGTTGGTGGTTCGAAAGGAAAGGCTAGCACTATCCCATCCACCAGGATGTTCTCTTTGTCCACCCTGATGTCTATGCTAGATGAGGAGTTCGACGTGCTTGGAGAGGACGAGCTGGCTCTCCTGACGAGGCGGTTCGAGAGGCTGCACGAGAACCGAGTGAACATGAGGAGGAACACAAGGACATGCTTCCAGTGCGGCAAGCCAAGAGACTTCGTCACCGACTGCCCGGAGAAGGTTGAGAACAAGGACGGCTACAAGCACAAGTTGAGGATGGATGGCAAGTACTGGTCGAGGCGCGACGATCGAGGAAGAAGGAGAGCCGAGGCAAGGCCCGAGCGATGGTTGGAGCGAGCGACGTCAACTCTAGTTCCGCGTACTCCACCTCGAGCTCGAGCAGCAGTGAAGATGAAGGTGATCGTTGCAAGAGCAAGAAGTTGTCCAAGAACCTGAGCGGGCTGAGCTGCTTCGCGAGAGACGGCTTCTGCACCATGGCGCTGAGCTCCGGCAGCAAGAAGAGCACACAGAGTGACTCGGACTCTGATTTCGACGACGAGGTGCATGATGAACTTCCCTTCTAGTGCCCGGAGAATGAAAGGCTTGGCTCTTTGCTTGATAACCGTGATGACATGCTTAGAGAGGTCAGGAAAATGAGAAAAGAGCTTAGGGCTTCACTCGAGGATGCTAGGACTAGAGTGGCTGAGCTAGAAACATAGGTTCTAGATAGCAAGCTTGAGATTGATTCCCTTAAGGCTAACCCTGTTGTTTCAGATGAGGTTGATTGTGCTGATTGCTCTATTTTCCTTGCTGATGTTGCTTGGTTCAAGGAAAAGCATGCCTCCAAGTGTGAGGAACTAGATGTGCTTAGGGTTGAAGTGGCTGAGCTTAAATCTAGACCTGCTTTGCTAGGTGCTTGCACTTCTTGCCCTGTTTTGCATGCTAAGATTGACGAGATGCATACTTACACTAGTTCTTTTGAGGCTAAGTTGAAGGAACCCTTGCCTACATCATGCTCTACCTGTGAAATGCATGCTTTGAAAAATTCGAAACTTGCACATTATGTTGATCGTTTGCAGGATGAGAATGATGAGATGAGAAAGTTGATGGTTTGGTTGTCTGGTCATGAGCCTCAGTTGAGGATGATGATCGAGGCATTTAAGAGGTAGGATGGTGAGGGACTTGGGGCAAACAAGGTTGGTGAGGGAAGTGGAGAGAATATCCCAGAGCCACCAAAAACCCACCACAAAAATGATTTCCCTCCAAAACCTAACCATCTTAGGAACCGACTAGACACAACCCCAGCTCCACCCGTGTTTCCTACATCCACAAATGATCTCCAAAATCCTATCAAGTTTGTGAGCACTTCGGGGAAAGTGTTCTTTGGGAAGGAAAGTGAGAAGGCTAGTGAAGGGAAACCGGTGGAGGATTTTGTCGGTGTTTTAGACCGGCAACCTACTAAGGGGAGTACCCGAAGTAGATGAATGTGGCCTCGCCGAGATCGGTAACTCGAAGGAAGAGACACGTGGCACACAATTTAGACAGGTTCGGGCCGCGAGGTGCGTAATACCCTACGTCCTGTATGCTGTGTAGCTCTGGATTGATTGGGCACGATTACAAGATGGTGTAATTGTGCGCCGTGAGATGAGATTGGATGCTAGAGAAGGGTCCCTGCCTCGCCTTATATAGTCCGGGAGGCAGGGTTACAAGTCGGAGTAGGGAGAGAGTACTAGTCGAGTACGTCTAGGAGTCTTCCATACAGTGCGGAACATGTACAGCTTCCTAACCGAGTACTTCTCCTCCATAGTCCTTGTGCTCCACGCCATTAGGTGCCGTGTAGCGCAAGCCGGGTAGTCCCAGGGGCCCACCGAGTAGTCGGTCCTGGTACCCACCGAGGTAGTGGGCCCAGGGAGGTCCATACGACAAGCCCCCGAGTACTTTGTAGTCGAGAAGGATAGCTTCAAGTAATCTTGATGGCCTTAACGAGTTGTCCTCAAGCGTCCCCAAGTACTACAAGTCAAAAGTCCTCAAGAGTAGTCGAAGCATCCCGAGGCTGGAGTGTACTCCAACTTATATCTGAGCAATCCTGAAGTCTTCTCGAGTAGTCCCAAGCGTCCTCGAGTGCTGCCCTTGAAGGTCTTCAAAAATGCCTGCGTTGTCTTGAAGCCGAAGCTGATATGGAAGTGCGATTGCAAAATCGCACTCCATATGGAGTAGCCCCCGAGCCTCAGGTTGAGTCGTAGGCTCTGGCTGAGGGTCCATCTGAAGTTTTGGCAAGAATATCCCGAAAAATTTGGAGAGAAAACACCGAAGGACACGTGGCACGGAGCCCCCGAGCCTTGAGTCGAGTACTTCCTCTCGAATTGAAGGGTCATCTTGTAGAATGTGTCCTTAGATGCTCCTGAGTCTTGTCGCTTCCCAGGTAGTCGAGTAGAAGTAGCCGAGCCCCCGAGGTGAGGCGCGTCGACTAGTAGAATACAAAGAGTCACGCGCGGCCGCTGAGTCAGCCGAGCGCAGACTTATCCATCCGGCCGTTGGAGGGCCGTTTTGACTTATAAATAGAAGCCAAAACCCTTAGGGGTTTTCACCCATGACCGCCGTAGCCATTTCGAATAGATCTTGGCCATAATCTCCTCCGGCCGCACGCCGCCGCCGTAGATCCGAGCGCGCCGCCACCCAGAGCTGCCAGAGTAGCCCCCGAGCGAATGCGCGTGAAGACGCCGTGCACTTGGAGAATGATGCCATCGCCGTCCAAGACCGCGAAGACCGCCGGGAAGAAGAGGGGCCATGAGGAGGCCGCCGTGGCCGCCGCGGGGGGGCAAGACCGCCGATGTCTCCACCGCGGCCAGATCCGAGCCGCGAGTGGAAAAAGTCGAAGACGAAGACCGAAGATTTGCTGGCCCTCCTCAACAGTGGATTCATCCGTGAGAAGGAGATGGACAGTTGGAGGGCCGCCGCCGGGGACCCGTACCCCATGGAGAAGAGCGAAGACGAGATCCCAATGTTCGCGCGCTTCACGGAGCGCGGACTCGCACTGCCGGCAAGCGACTTCTTCAAAGGCCTCCTGGGGTACTACGGCGTCGAGTACCTCAACCTCAACCCCAACGGTATTTTCCATACCGCTGTCTTCGTCCACTTCGTGAAGCGTTCCTGGGGATCAAGCCCCACTGGATCTTGTTCCGGAAGTTCTTCCGGGTGAAGCCACAGCCGAGCGCCAGCAACCCGGGAGTAGTTGGTGGAGCAGGAATCCAGATGCGGGAGGACGCCGCCAAGCAGTACCTCTCATACAAGCTCATCGACTCCAACCAGGACTGGAAGGCGAAATGGTTCTACATCACGAACCACCACCCCGGGTTGCCGAAGCCGAGCGGGAAGCAGCCCAGACATCACACCTGGTGGAACACGGAGCCTACGATGCAGGAGGGGATCCAGCTCCCCGAGCTGTTGGCGCGTATCAAGGTGCTGAGAGAAGCCAGGCTGAGGGCCGAGCACGTGGCCTTCAGCTTCATGAAGCGCAGGGTACAACCGCTGATGGCCCGCGACACCCTGGGCTTCGAGTACACCGGCGACGACGACACGTCGCGGATGCCTGGAGGCGAGGTCGACGACGACGACATTGTCGATAGGCTGACGCGCATCTTCAAGGACATGCCTCCGTACACGGCGTGCCCAGTCCCAGAGTACTCTGCCGCGCGCCCGCCAAAGGAGGTAAGTAGCCGTACCCCCAGTCGAGTACCCATCCCTTGTGAGTAGTCGCGCTGATATCTTGTGTCTTGCAGGACGACTTGAAGAAGTTCGTATCCGAGCCGCAGCCACCCCCTTAGGAAGTCGAGATCCCAGAGGAGGGAAAAACCAAGGCCAAGGAGCGGCGGGAAGTCGGCAAAGGAGACGACACTGTAGTCGTGGAAGATAC
The DNA here is from genome assembly GCA_947561735.1 of Cenchrus americanus. Lineage (NCBI taxonomy): Eukaryota > Viridiplantae > Streptophyta > Magnoliopsida > Poales > Poaceae > Cenchrus > Cenchrus americanus. The sequence continues at coordinate 145,740,508 of OX387240.1, forward strand.
GTCCGACGAGGACGACGACGAGGAGACGCTGCAGGACCACTTCCAGCTGCGGTCGAGGTTCAGCCGTCCCGGCCTTCCTCACGTGCTCCTCGTGCAAGATCTGGCTACGCCGCAACGGAAGCCGCGCAACCCCGCCCGCAAGCGGGTGACGAAGAAGTTGAAGGTCTCGAAGACCACGCCTTAGGAGGTAAGACGTCTTGAGTAGTGTGGTCGAGTACTAGTCTCTCGAGTTCACTTGCTGACGACTGAACTTCCTTGCTTGCAAGAGGTGCCGCCTACGGAGCCCGCTGATCAGGGCGACAAAGGCGAGTGGGACACGGTGGGGGAACCCGCTGGGAGTCGTAGCCCAGCCCCCACTGTTGAAGAGCTCTTGGCGCAGCTGGAGCGCCAGCCCCCTGCTCCTCAAGGGAGCACGGAGCCTGCAGCCGCTGCTACTGACGAAGTGGTGGCCGCAGGAGCACAGGAGGGTGCTGCACCGGCTGCCGTCGCCGCATAGGAGGCAGCGGCTGCAGAGGCGCAAGAGGAGGCGCCTGCTGAGGCTGGACTGGTAGACATTGCCAGCATCCTCGGCGCTCCGACCGTGACGATAGTCCGGTCAAGCTTGTAAGTGCTGGGTCTTCCCGAGTAGTAATTGGTGTAGTAGTCAAGTTTGATTGACGACCAATTTGTGTACTTCTGCAGGAAATCAACAGATCTATCCTGGGAGGGGGATGAGCCCTCTACGGCGGTGGCGGAGGAAGAAGCCGCGCCGCCCGCCAACGGGTCCGCTCCCGCTCCTCAGGCGGAGTCCGAGGCGTCGGCTGCTGGAGCTGCATTGCCCGAGGCCAGCATGGTCGAAGGTGAGTACTCTGCTGAGGCTATAGTACCCCATAGAGTAGTCGTAGTTGCTAATGCACTTGTCTTCTTCTTGGCAGGTGCCGAGGCCGAAGGGAACGACATCCCGGCGGCGGTGCCCATGCGAACTTGACACCACAAGGGACGGGAGGCCGCCGAAGGAGCCCCCGAGCCGATGGAGGAGGCCGCCGAGGAGGCCGCCGAGGAGGCCGCCGTGGCTACCCGGAGGAGAGGAGGCCACCGTGCCGCCGGGAGACCGCCCCGGAGGTGGTTGTCCGCTCCCCGAGAGATCCAAGACGCGGAGCCCATCCGCTCTCGCGCCGATGATCGAAGCCGCCGCGAGTAGTCGTGGCGGGGTGGAGTTGCTGGCAGACGACTTGGTCGACCCGGCGATGGTGGCCAGGCACTTGGAGGCGGTCCGCCAGGATGAACAGTGGATGAAGGTGAGTAGTCTTAACTCCTGAGTAGTCAATCCTCTGTTGTTGAGTACTTATTTGGCATGTGTTTTCTGTGCAGGACGTCGTGAAGAGGTCCCGCGAGAAGTCTAACATGCTGCAAGGCTTCGGCGACGCGGTGCTCCGGGCTGAAGCGCTGGAAGATCAACTCTTGAAGTCGCGGAAGCACGCAACCACCATGCAATCCAAGCTCGACGCCGCCTTCGACAAATATCACAATGACATCCAGGAGATGCAGGCAAAGAGCGACGACTTGGTGCGGAAGAACAAGACACTCCGCAATAAGAACAAAGGTACACCGCTTGACATGTTGAGTAGTTGTTGGATGTCGAGAGGTAGTCTAACCCGTTGCGCCTTGTTGTTTTGCAGAGCTTGAGACCCGGGTGGAGCAGTTGAGGACCTCAGAGACAGATATGAAGAACCTCTTCTACCGGGAGCAGGAGGCCCGCCAGGTACTCGAGCTTGACTATAAGGAACTTGCCTTCGAGTGCGACAAGCACATGGAGCTTCGCATTGCTTCCGATCGTGACCTCGTCAACTGCTACAAATCGTTGCAGAAGTTGAACGAGGACTGCGAGGCGCTGCGGGCCCAGCTGAAGGAACTTGAAGAAGCCGCGCTTCCCATTGCAAGACTCTTGGTGCCTCATCCTGGCGGCCCCAAGATAGCACCACTTGTGGATCGCCTGAAGGAAGCCCCCAGCCGGCTGGCGGCGTATGTGAAGCATTTGGCGAGGTCGATCCCGAACCAGGTGCTGGCCTTCATGAAGTCTTACTTCCCAAAGGCGCCCGTGGAAGTAGTCGCTGGCGGGGTAGCCGCCAACTGTACAGACGAGCAGTATGCGGAGCTGCTGGAGCAGATGGCGCCCATTGCGGGGCAAGTCGCCGAAAAGCTTAACCTCCAGTAGCCCTGTGATAGTTAGCTCATAGCAGTACGTGTACAAAAACCTTTGTAATGTAATTGTTCAAGTATTAATGAAAGAAGAGTTCCATCAATGAGTACTCGTAGTCGCGATCTTAGAGTGCGGAGCCCCATCGTGGAATTGATGCGAGTAGTCATACTCGGCGGTAGTCCCATTGAGGGAAGTAGACAGTAAAGATGTTGATGATCAATCAGACTTTATTACTGAAGGAGTACACCTAGATGGCCAGGGCCATAGTTAAAGAGTAGTCGCCTGGACCCGGAGGCCGCTTATGGCTGAGTGGTGCTAGGGCGAGTAGCCGCTTACAGCAGTAGATCCGTAAGTAGCCGTGTAGGCTGGATCTTGGAGTACATGGTCTCTCAGTAGACCGCTGCTAGAGTCCTTTGTCGCTCGTCGCAGCCCAGGATCCGTAGGTAGCCGCGCGGGCTGGATCCTGGAGAGGAGTAGTCCGGAGACTAGTGCCTGGACCCGGAGGCCGCTTACGGCTGAGGGGTCTTGATGTAGTTGTGTAGACTTGAGCCCCGGAGTAGTCGTGTAGACTAGGCGTAGAACCGACAGAGCTGGTCGACGTTCCACGAGTTGTTGATGTCTTCGCCTTCAAGTGTCTGGAGGCGGTAGGAGCCCGGCCCGGTCACCTTTGCCACAGTGAAGGGGCCTTCCCAGGGGGAGCTGAGCTTGTGTAGTCCTTCCGTGTTCTGGATACGACGGAGGACAAGATCACCAACGTTGAAAGAGCGTTCCTTGACGTGGCGATCGTGGTAGCATCGGATACCCTCCAGGTACCTTGCTGACTAGACGAGGGCAGCGCAGCGAGCTTCTTCGAGTCCGTCAATGTCAACTCTTCTGCTGTCTTCAGAGACGCCTTCGTCATAATGCTCCACCGCTGGTGAGTTCCATATGACATCAGCGGGAAGGATTGCATCGGAGCCGTAGACCATGAAGTTAGGGGATTGCCCCATTGGCTTGGAGGGCTGAGTACGTAGCCCCCGGAGTGCATTGGGTAGTTCCTTGATCCACTTGCCTCCTTTGGAGTTAGCGGCGTCGTGTAGCCGCTTCTTGAGAGCGTCGAGCGGACTTGTCCGTTGGCCCGGGGATGGGCAATTGAGACGTATCGGACGTCGATCCCGCTGTTCTCGCAGTACTCCCAGAACTGGTGGTTGTTGAAGTTTGTTGACGGTTAATAATTGTATCAAAGTTCGTTTGTGACTTGCAAGCGTACAAGTCTCCCGTCGTAGTCAAGGGACCCTTCTTCCCTCGAGTGGTGAACCCAAGGTATCGAATCCGTGGAACAAATGTGTGACGCAAAACTTAATTTAATAAAGCCAAGTAACTCGAATCTTCGATAAAAGAAACCCTAATGCATCTAAGTAAAAGACACGAAACGAATCTAATCTACTAAAGACCGGAGAAAACAAAGTAAGATTGGGTAGATAAACCGATCTAGAGGGATCGGGGTAAGCCTTTTGTTGAAGTTCCAAGAAAGAGAAGAAGTAGCAAATCGAATCTTAATAGAAGCCTCTTTAAATCGTGGTTTCCGTCCAAATCCGAAAACATCCGCCTTTCGGAACCCCCGTTCGTCACAACGTATCCCTATTCATGCGGGGAGCCGAGGGCGAGTCAAAAGACAAGTCGAGATTCTTTCGGAAGATCCGCGTGTACCTCTAGCCACCGCGGCTACAAGAACACCCTATGTAATCTATCTCGAGAATAGAATTGGAATAAGCAAAGCCGATCGAAAAACAAAATCTTCGAGGAAACACTTGATCGCTAGGAAAAGATTCAACTTGATAATTCAACTATAACAATGATACATACACAAGATAACCACCGGGATCCTTCCTTGATCTTGCTTCTAGCTCGGGAACTCCGACGTGGTCTTCCGTGCAAGGTTCCCACGTCGGCTAGGGAAACCCTAGTCAACTAGCTCGACCCTCTCCTCTCCGAGATGGTGTCCCTCTCTTCTCTCGCTCCTCGGCGGCCGATGACGAATTCTCCTCCTTGTGGCTCTCGGTCGGGGGGCTATAAATAGCCCGATTGGCGGCTAGGGCAAAGGAGGGGGCAAATGGGCCCCCGGATGGGCCCGGGGCCGACCGGACCGGGCCGGCCGGCCCGGGCCCATCCGAGCCCGGCCCCCGAGGCCTCCTTTGCTCTACGTCGGTTCCCTTGCTTCCCGGATGTTTCCCCCTTCGCATGTAGGTCCATGTCGCCGGTTTCTCTCCGAATTGGACTCAACTCCTCGTCTTGCAAGATTCGAAGACTTTTCTCGGTGAGGTCCTCGGAGTCCGTCGTCTTCTCGGATCAAGTCCCCGGCTTCTTGGAGTTAAGTTTGCTTCATTGCATGACTTGTACGGGGCTTCAAGGTCTTGTCATGAGGTGCTTGATGAACTTATCCCGAAAGTCTTGCATTCAACACTAAAACCCTGCATAAACATTAAACTCCAAAACCGACATGCACACGTGAACTTGTTATACCACGGGGGTTAGTACCAATGGATGAGGTATAAAACTCATGCCAACACCGAAGGTAAACTCATGGCTAGGTTGACGGATTTTCACCGTCAACATCTCCCCCATGCTTAAACCTTGCTCGTCCTCGAGTAAGCCTTCGATGGATATCATCATTGTCAAACAATGTTAAACCTTGCACTTGATCATACATGAGAAAACATAATGCTCTCAAAATTTTAATTCATTAAAGTTCCATAATGTACTAGCCTTCATTTCTACGGAGGGTAGATTCTTATTAAGCTTATCCCACAAGTATTAACATGCTCACAAAGTTTAAATAGATCTCAGAATTTTTGAAATAAAGAACGAGATAAAGAAAAGCTAAACCAAGTTCACAAATTTAAATCATCTTGCATATTGCCCGTGAACTCTCATCTCGCTTGTCTCTCAAGCCTATATATTCTACTCCTTTCCCTCTCATAACATATATGTGTGGTAGGCTTTACATGGAGCTTTGGGAAAGTTTAGTCCTAACAAGATTTTATAAATGAGGTGTTGTCAAAACAAGACAAGCTTCTCATGGTCTTACCGAGACTCGTCATAAAGGTCATTGGAAAATAATGTTAATTCAAGGAGGGGAAAGAGAAAAATACACACACTTTAGATAAGTGGACATGTGCAAATGGCAAAGAGTGATCCCGAGGCACAAAGGAAGTCCTCGTTATCGGATTGCACATGGTTGGAAAATGAGAATGGATATTTTTAACTTGAAGCCTTGAATGCACTCTTAGAGAACCGTGGAGTTCACTTTATGCATATATTTTTTTTCTCTTCTCATATTTCTCATTCTTTTCTTTCTTTCTTTCTTTCTTTCTTTCATTCATTATATATATATTTTTTCTTTCTTCTTGTGAGACCTTCACCTTGGAAGTCACGTATATCGCCGAATTTTTTTCTTTTATCATCATTTTTTTTAAAATACTCCCCTTTGAACTCTAAAACTGCACCGTACCTACCTCCTCCCCCATGCTTAGACGTTGCTCGTCCTCGAGCAAAGAGGCGAAAAATAAGGTAGGTACCGGAAATATTTTTCCTTGGAGAGATACTTGAAATCTTCAATGTCGGCACCGTCTTGCGATCTTCCTTGAATTGATGATCCATTCTCAACGATAGGTTGTGGTCAAGGAGGTAATCACAAAAGATGATATTTGGTTTAAGGGTGGATATCCGGCGAAGTTTGTGAGATCTCCAATGCGGGGATACACAATGCACGGATAAAAGGCTAGCAAAAAGATAGATACGCAAAAACGGAATGACCAACTTCTTAGTCTCGGGCCAGAGAAATCATGGCCTGCAATAACTCACTCAAAAATTCTTGTACTAAGGTTTATGCACTCAAATATATATAAGGCTTTGGATAGGTTGAGCAACACACAAGTGATATTTGTGACAAGGTTAGCGATATTTTTGAGCATAAAAGACATCTTTAATCTATTCATAACTTGAGAGCACATAAAACACAATGGGTCTTTATTTTAATCATAACCTCTGCTGAAAATTAAGCTAGAATTTAAATAAATTCAGATTTGTATTTTTAAGAGAGCACTAGCTTAAACATGCATAGATCAATTACAAAGATGAACAAAGCTGCAATTATAATCATATATCATCATGGCACGAATTTTGTACTTTTTTCCAATGATATAATCAAGGTGGTGTCTTTATTAATGATGACATCAAGTTGAAATACAAACTGAAAATAAACAAACATGCTTGCTGAAATTTAAATAAAAACAGAAAATACTACGCAAACACACATAAGCAAAAGCTGAAAATTACGAGAGAAAAAGAAAAGAAAAGAAAACTAAAGTTCCTAAATCTTCTAGTCCTCCGCCGGTGGTTGATGTTGATGATCTTGATAATAATACCCTTGCTCATAATATGATTGTACATTTCCTCCGACGAATTGATTTGGCTCCAAAAGGTGAAGGCGTCCGAGCCGAAAGGCAATATTTGCATTTCCTTCACCAAGTTGAGCTGCGTTAGCTTGGATGGCTGCGATGTTTTGAGCGTTTCTTGCAGCATATCCTCCAATTATGGCCATGCTTTGTTGTGGTTGGGGATGATGAGCGTAGGACTCGCGAAGTTAGCGTTGGGCACAACATAATTTGGTGGGGGTACCGGTGCACCAACCCCCCATGCTTGCTCTTGTGGCCCTCCGTAATAACTTGGCGGGAGGAGGGATCCCGCCGAATGGTTGCACATTGGGTTGTGCTCCACTCGCTTGTGCGGAGGATGTTCCCTCCTCTACGATTCTTCCTCTTTTGTTCTTTCTTGCGGGGACAAGGAGTCCCTCTTCCAACCAATCTTCTCTCCCTTCGATGAAAAGCATAAGCCTCTCATTGGGAAGGTGTAGGTTTACTATGGCCAACCGATAACCTCCTCTCTCATCTCCACTAATGTATTTGCCTTGCCGCAAATACTCAATGCCGAGAGAGGTACCACGCAAAAGATGGTCGGGGTTTCTTGCGATCCCCCGCCGTAAGGAGAAGGCCAACATGGAGAGGTAGCACCCCGAACCAATATTATCCGCCCCGATGTTGCTTCACAACACCAACGGTTGATCATAAGGTAAGAGGGGTCTATTGTCCGCCCGGCAATTAAAGCCGAGTATAGCCAATTCAACTCCGTGTTGGTCACCTTTATCTCCTTCATCCTCCCCAATACCCTCTTGCACATCCAAGAGTGAAATATCCGGATAATGGGGTTGCGGATGCAATTGCGTTGTTGATGGGCTTCTCCGGAGATCATATTCCAAAATCCCGCTAACATGCCGGTGGCACGTCAACTTTCTCCGGAGCTCCCTTGTGGAATCCAAGAAGCTCCATAACGTGCTCGTAGGGAACCACTTGTTGGACTCCTCCAAATGGAATGACAAGATTTGCACCCCATCATCATCTAGGATTGGTGCAATAGTCATTAAAATTTCCAAGGCGAACCCCAAGTGGGTGTCCACCAATACTCCGTTGGAGAACTGCACCCATCCAAGGTGCCCCAACATATAGTATATGTCGGTGCCAAAACCCAAGGTGTAGAGTGCTTGGTCGTCGAACTCGACGTTGGGCACAAGCCTCTTCTCAAGATTAGAGAGCCTCTCCTCCTCCTCCGATGACAAGATGATGAAGCCGTACGAAGAGTATGTCGGAGTGTAGGGAGGTGGCGCGGTTGAACGGGTCGATCGTCGTGGTGGCGCGGCTGCTCCTCCGTGTGCCCACGAGGTTCGGTAAACCTCATGGACGTGCTTCTTGCAGCCCTCATACCACCAAGGAGTAGAGCATCGTTCCTCCTCGGTGGTGCCGTATCCGTCTCCATGCTCCGGGGAGACTCGGAAACCGAGTGCCTCCTCGAAGACGTGGTTGATGACGGCTTGGACGACGACGAACTCTTCTTCTTGGAGAAGAGACTTGTGGTTTTCTTCCACATGGTTGCTGCACTCTTTTCTTCAACTAAAACTCCGGGTTGCAACCGGTAACTAGGCACTTAAACCCTTTGCTTCGGATGTGGACTTTGAGTGGATTAAGGATGTGGATTTTTTTCTTGAGATATCAAGCTTGGGAAGGTTGGCTATGTCTACGGAGGTTTTGAGCACACAAACTTGAACACACAAACAAAGGAAGGAGAGGGAAGCTTGCTGCGTAAAACGGGAGCCGGGTGCTCCTTAAGTAGGTGAGGCCGGCCGGCCTGGGGTCCTCGGTGCACCTCCCCGCCTCGTCTTTCTTCCAAAGACGATCATTTCGCCTCTCGCAACTTTCCCGCCCGCGTGCTCCACGAGTTGCACCGCCCAAACGCTCTCGTCCACTCCTTTTCTTGCATTATTGGTCCTTCCACTTGATGCTTCATGCTTTGGGTCATGTCCATGCTCCCTAGCTCCACTTGCTTCACATGCCACCATGAAATTCCTGCAAAGTTGATGCTTGCTACCCACCATGCTTGTCCTTTGCATGTGGAATTGGTGAAAGTTGATAAAAGGGAATCCAATGGTGCATGCACGATTAATTCAAACTAGATTGCCTCCATTAAGGTGTGTTTAAGGTTAAGCAGTCCTCTAATTCGAAATTTAAAATATTTTTCAGAGCCATGCAAGAACTCAAACACAATTTTAGAGAAGTTTTTAAACCATTAAAAACAAATGTAAGTCGAAATTTTTTTTCGACTACGTCGATTTCGGTCTCACCGGTATAGTTTTCCTTCATCGGTTGAGAGCAGACTTTTTCCCGGCTTGATCATGGGGGCATAGGTTTAGGTTCTAATTTTGGCTAAATAAGAAAGATTTTGAATAAAAAAAATCGAATAGGCTTAGAAAAATTCTAATCCTAGAGAAACCAAGGATATTGATTTTTAAAACCAACCAAAAGTTTTGATTTCTAGGTTCACGCGAGTTGTACCACGTGCTGATTTTTTTTGTTAACACATAGATATAAATCGTGGCTCTACTCGTGTGGTTTTAGCATGAAAAATAAGTCAACCTCAGCACCATAATGAGGGTGAAATGTTGAGTTAGGTTCTGAAATTATTTGGTTGAGGTTTCTCGAAAAGAAAAGAACAAACAAGCACATAGGAGGGTTCATGCAAAGGGTTTATGATAAAGCAAACATTCAATCAAGAATTATGTCTCTAATATTGTTCAACCACTTCTAAGTCTAATGTATTTGCGTAATAAAACTCAAAAACTAAATTATTAAAAATACTCGAAAAAACCTGGAATCGGGTTGTCCTCCCGTAGCTTATTCTTGACTCGACGAAACGGGTTGCCTCCCGCCTAGCGCTTCGTTTATAGTCTATAGCTAGACTTCTTCACTTGATTACTTCGGATCAACGCTCTTTGCGGGCGTTGCAATCTTGGGTACCCACTTCGCACTCTTGATGATCTTGATGAATGGCTTGTCTTCCGGCTTAGTCATTTTTTTGGTCTTCACGGGCGGCTTCTCTTCCTTTGTCTTGACGGATGCAACACCTTCTTTGATTTTCTTTACATTCATTTTTTTCGGCTCCTTCTTCTTTTTCAGCCCCTCCGTTTGTTTTGGTTCTCCCTTCACTCCAATCATGTTTCATGCCTCGATTGTTGGACGGAACTTGAAGGAATTCCTTTCTCCGTTGATATCGAACATGATCTTCCCCTTGCCAACATCAATAGTAGCTCCCAAGGTCTTGAGGAAAGGCCTCCCTAGGATGAGCGGCGGCTTCTCCCTCTCTCCCATCTCGAGCACAACGAAGTCGACGGGGATGAAGTGGTGTCCGACCTTCACGGGTACATCTTCGGCAATGCCCAAGGGATAGCGAATGGAGTTGTCTCCCAACTCCAAACATATTCCCGTAGGCTCCATTGGTAGGCATAGCTTCTCGAACACATCCCTCGGCATGACGCTCACACTAGCTCCAAGGTCGCATAACGCCTTCCGGAAGTTGAAAGAACCAACCGAACATGGAATTTTAGGGCACCGGGGTCTTTTTGTTTCTCTAGCCCATTAGCAATAGCGGCACTACACTCCTCGGACATCTTGACATGATCTACCCCGAGTGTTGCTATCTCATATTTATTTGCATGTATGTCTTTAAAGTAAGGATAATATGTAGGTACTTGTAGGGCATCTAGTAATGGCATGTTGATGCTAAGTCTACGCACAACTTCCACAAACTTCTCAAAGTGGTTGTCAAGTTTACCTCGGAAGTAGCGTGGCTTGAGTTGCGGTATCCTCGTGTCTTCCTCCGGCATCTCAAATTCGGGTTCCTCGGTGACGATCCCCGTAACCTTCTCTTTAGCAACTCCTTCCACCTCGGTGGATGGTTTAAGCTTCCTTGCTCCCGCGGAACGTTCCGGATCTTCGGTCTCCTTCCCCGAACGTGTTTGAATGGCCTTCGCCGATTCGGGACTTTTGGGTTGTCCTGGAAGCTTCCCTTCATCATTAGTGAGGCGCCCCGCAAGTTGTCCAACTTGCGTCTCGAGCATCTTCATCATGTTGAGCACTTGATGATTGGAACTTCCGACCTCCGTCACTTTGCTATCGATGTTCTCCAACACCTTGTCTATGGTCTTGAACTTGGTGACGGTGTCCTTGTTGATCTTAGCTTGCTCATCCATGAACTCCTTCAATTGTATGCGAAGCGGAACCGCGTTAGGAATAGATGAGCTTGCATTAAATTGAGGCCTACCTTGCCCGTAGCGAAGTTCAGCAATTCTCCCTTCCTCATGTAGTCGAGCACTTTGGCTTCCTCCGGACAATCTTTGCGGACATGGCCATACTCTCCACATTCCTCACATGTGGACCTTGCTTTGGTGGCCTTCAAGTCTTGAGCCTCTTTCTTTTCCATCTCCATCTTCTCCAACCTCCTCATGAGCGAGTCGATCTTGCCTTCAAGTATGTTCTCCTTCTCCACTTGCAAGACTCCTTTGACGTTCCCCGTGGGTTGAACCGGATGTAGGCGCCGGACGACGCCCACGTGTCATTATCCGTGACCTTCTTGAATAGAGTGAAAGTTTCCGTCGGTGTAAGTTTGATGATGGATTCTCCCGCCGATGCATCGATGATCGTCCTTGACGCCATGGTGAGTCCTTGATAGAACTTTTGCACGAGGTCTTCCTTCGGGAACTTGTGATGTCGAAACGCTCGGGTGTACTCGTTGAAGCGCTCTAATGCCTCCGAGATAGTTTCCGTAGGATATTGAACAAAGGTGGCAATCTTATTACGCAAGCTTTGAGTTTTACCCGGTGAGTAGTATTCCTTGATGAAAGCCTTCATCAACGTGTTCCAATTTTGCACCGTCTCCGCCGGCCGAGAGTGGAACCATTGCAAAGCCTTCCCGAGAAGTGAGAACGGAAAAAGCCTTGCCCTCATTTGGTCTTGAGTCACCCCATCCATGTTGAAAGTCGACATAGTTGAATGAATGCTTGGAGGTGAAGGTTCGGATCCTCTTTACCGGTGAAGGGTGAATGTTGCACCATGCGGATTGTTGAGGTCTTGATCTCGAACGGTCTTCCGATCTCCTCGAGGTTCAAGATTGGTAGGTCGATGATGTCCGGGGTGCATAGCTCCCCAATCTTGCGTTCTTCGGCGGTTGGTCACCCATCGGTGGAAGTTAATTCTCCCGAGGACTTTGAGGTGGTGAATTCTTCGGAGATTCCTGCGATCCTTTGGCTTCCGACTCCGAATCTACAAAATCCAACTTTTTAGCTTGATGTGCTTGACGTCTCCTTAGCCCGTAAAGTTTTTCCGGATCATCCACAAAATTATCGGGTTTGTTGGAGAGGTAGCCGTCCATCTCCTCGTTAGGGTTAGCAATAAACAAAGTATGCAAAAACTAGAAAGTAAAAACAAATCTATAAAAGCTAGGGTTAGACAAACTAGATTAGATGTATTTTGAGGATGATCAAAATTTAGTAGATGCAAAAAAAAAAAACAAAGAGAAAACTAAAAATTACAAAAAGGCAGTAAAAAATCAAATCTTGATCACTTGTTCCCCGGCAACGGCGCCAGAAAAAGGGGCTTGTTGACGGTTAATAATTGTATCAAAGTTCGTTTGTGACTTGCAAGCGTACAAGTCTCCCGTCGTAGTCAAGGGACCCTTCTTCCCTCGAGTGGTGAACCCAAGGTATCGAATCCGTGGAACAAATGTGTGACGCAAAACTTAATTTAATAAAGCCAAGTAACTCCAATTTTGATAAAAGAAACCCTAATGCATCTAAGTAAAAGACACGAAACGAATCTAATCTACTAAAGACCGGAGAAAACAAAGTAAGATTGGGTAGATAAACCGATCTAGAGGGATCGGGGTAAGCCTTTTGTTGAAGTTCCAAGCAAGAGAAGAAGTAGCAAATCGAATCTTAATAGAAGCCTCTTTAAATCGTGGTTTCCCATCCAAATCCGAAAACATCCGCCTTTCGGAACCCCCGTTCGTCACAACGTATCCCTATTCATGCGGGGAGCTTAGGGGCGAGTCAAAAGACAAGTCGAGATTCTTTCGGAAGATCCGGCGTGTACCTCTAGCCACCGCGGCTACAAGAACACCCTATGTAATCTATCTCGAGAATAGAATTGGAATAAGCAAAGCCGATCGAAAAACGAAATCTTTGAGGAAACACTTGATCGCTAGGAAAAGATTCAACTTGATAATTTGTCGGTGCGGAATGTGGTCCCGACACTAACCAGTAACAAGCGCCGTGGTCTATCCCTCAATGGTCGATGCTAAGCAACAAGAGACACAGAGTTTTATCCTGGTTCCGGCCGGTGGGCCGTACGTCCAGCAGTGGCGTGCTCAAGGCACTATATTACTTAGCACCGGGGGTGCTTGTAGTGGGGCTGCTACAAGCAAGGCGGGAGAGGAAGCCTGGCTTCCAAGTCCCTGGTGTGGTGGCTGAAGGTGTTGTGGGAGAATTGGAGAGCAAGTGCGTGGCGCGGCCGTCTCCGTTGTGTTGTCTTTGTGTCCCCCCCGCGGCGGGGAGGGGTTCGTCCCCCTTTTATAGATCAAGGAGGGAGCGAATCACATGCGCGCCGCGCTATTTAGCTACGTGAAGGGGCGTGGCGTGCATGCCGTAGAATGGGCGGCCGTCCGGACGATCCTTGCGGCGATCCGGCCATCATGGCCTATCTTGTACCCGAACAAAGTGGCGGCTTCTAGGGTAGAAGGGCGGCGGATGGCTGTGGCGTCTTCTGATAGGCTCGAGGGAGCTGCTGACGTTGGCCCGTACGGAGTACAGGAGTAGGTAAAACGGCGTCCCGTTCCAATACGTTCCACAGTGCTGGAGTCGTTGCTACAGCGCCTGGCGTGCGCCCGCACGCGCGGGGGCGGCAGCCATGCCGTAACAGTGGCAGGGATGGCGTCCCACCGGCCTAGCGCCTCCACCTAACCCTGTAAGGTCACAAGAAAGCAAATCGAGGGTGCAGCCGGCCCCCCTTCGAGGGCTCGGCGCGTTAGCCGTACTAGAGCAGGTGCACGGCGTCACGGGACTGGCACCGGCCCTGCTGCACAGTCCCTCCCCACAGTGATGGGGATGGGCTCCCTCCTGGGGAGTTGGTGCGGCAGCACCGGGGCGCGAGCCCCGGGCGCATGATGGCGCTGTCCCGCCGGTGTCAGGGCGTTAAATGCCCGCGTACGGGGGCAGGCGCACGCGTGCGGGCGCCCTCGAGCGAGGCGGACCCCCGCTCGAGGGCGGGGCGGACCCTCGAGCGAGGCGGAACCTGCTCGAGGGGGAGCGGGCCCTCGAGCGAGGCGGAGCCCGCTCGAGGGAAGCGTACCCCCTCGAACGGGATGGAGCCCGCCCGAGGGAGGCGCGCATCCTCGAGCGAGGCGGAGCCCCGCTCGAGTGGATCTTCAAGAGGGCGGCCTTGGTGGGCCGTTGAGGTCCCTGCGGCCGGGCCGTATCCGCATGGTTAGGCAAAGTGTGTTTGGCTTTGTTGCGGGTTTTAGGTGGGGATTTCCCGGTTGTTAAAGGAGACCCCTAGGGCTGTCCCCGACAGTAGCCCCCGAGCATCTGTGGGTTTGCCATTGAGGCTCCCGCAGATGCTGGAGCCTACTGATAGGACGTTCTTCTCTTCTTGTCTTGCGAATGCTTTCCGTGGGGCGGCGTCAGCGGACCCGCGGGTCTAGCCCCCGAAGCCCTGCAGGAGCGTGGATGCTCCTGTAGGGGTTAACCGTGAGAGCTGGTCAGAGGGCGTGGTACATGTTTCAATCGGCGTCGGCAATATCTCAGCCGGCTTCGGTGACGCACGCGCTGCTGGCGCTGTCTCCGGCGGGTGCAATTCAAGGAGGTGTAGCCGTGCGTCAAGCCCCCGAGCCTGGGCCCGTTCGAGGCGATCGGGTAGAGCTTTACGACTTGTTTCTTAACGCGCCCTCGCCGTCCCTCCGCGGGACGGAGGGTGAGGTTTCCGCAACCCCCATCGGTCGGGTCGCGAATTGCGGATTCCTCGTCGAGCTGTTAGTGGGTGGTTCGAGTGGACGCCCATGCCCCGTTCGATAAGGGTAGGGCTGCGTGGTCCGGAGACACGTCCATTTGAAGCGCTTGCGTGGGTTTGCTAGGTGGGGCTCGGTCCCATTCGATAGGGACCGAGGGCGCGGAAGCTCTCCCTCGGTGGGATCCCCGCTAGCCGCCCTCGGCGGCTCTCGAACACGACATATGGGGCACCCTCGAGCCGGCGGGCTCGAGGAACGGCTCGAATGCGCGTGCCTTCGTCGTCCCTGACTCTGCGATGTGGGGCGCCTGTTCGAACCCGTCGAGGGTCGGGCTTCGAACCCTCGATCGGTAGGGCCGTGCGGGGGCGGCGCCGGGCGGCCCCGTCTTTGCGTTTGCGGGCGTCGAGGGGTCTGGGCGAGCCAGCCCTCGAGGCGCTGGTTAGCAACACAGCGTGGCATGGGTGCTAGTGGTACTTCTTTGTTTCAAGCGGGCCCCGGGCGACCTTCTCACGCCTGTGCCCTTTAGAGGGCTGACATTGTCTAGAGCCAGGGGCTCGCGCCGCTCGAGGGTCCTACGTGGCATGGGTGCTCGCGATGCCCGCTTTGTTTCAAATGGGCCTCGAGGCGACCTTCTCACGCCTGTACCCATCAGAGGGCTGACATTGTCTAGAGCCAGGGGCTCGCACCGCTCGAGGGTCCTACGTGGCATGGGTGCTCGCGATGCCCGCTTTGTTTCAAGCGGGCCTCGAGGCGACCTTCTCACGCCTGTACCCTTTCGAGGGTTGAATTTATCCCGAGCCAGGAGTCCGTGCCGCTCGAGGGTTCTCCTTGCTTTGCAAAGGACCGGGCCATTAAATGCTCCACGGAAGAGAGGCCGGGGTTTCACATCGCGGGCGCGCTTTTTTAGGCGTCGCGGCCGTGCGCGCGCGTGTAGTGGGCGGCGTGGGCGGGCGGACGTGACCGCCCGCCACGACTCTCGCTAGTCTTCACCGTGATGATGGCCCGTTCGCGGTGATGTGGCCGCCGGCGGTCGTGGTGGGGCCCGCTCGCCGGCGAGAAGAGAAGATTCCCTGCGGTTAATACGCGCGGGACATCCGCCCCCGGGGAGCTCGCCGGGGGCTTATAAATCGAGTGGAAGGGGAAGCGGCGGTTTTTTACCTTAGCGCTCCGCCATTTTAGCCCCCCGTGCTTTCTTCTCCGCTTTGCCTTCGCCACCGTGCGGCTTCGCCATTAGAGCTCTTCTTCCTCTTCTTGTCCTTTGTTCTTCGCATCCCTTGTCCTTCCTCATGGCGCCGCCTCCACCCCTCACAATCCTTGACCCGTACGCACGGGAGCGGTCGACGGTGACCCAGCGGCCCTTGGCGGGCGGTCACCGCCGCCGACCTGGCGGCAAACGAGGATGGCCGCCGGCGGAGTGGATAGTGCCGCCGGCGGGGACCGCGCGCCCAACCCGCCGGAAGGTTACGTGGTGAGCTTTGTCCGCTTCCACGAGCGAGGCTTCAACGCGCCGGCGAGCCGCTTCATGCGAGCGTTGTGCCACTACTACGGAGTGGAGTTGCACAACTTCGCGCCCAACGCGATTTCGCAGGCGGCCACGTTCGTGGGTGTGCGAGGGGTATCCGGGGATCCCGGTCAGCGGGAGCTGCGGATACACCTCTTCCGCGTGGAGCTCTTCACGCGGCCCACGACGGAAGCCGGGGACCCGCCGCGCGGTGCGCGCGGCGGGATGTCACTCGCCTGCGGGGCGCGGTTCAAGGACGACTACATCCCCCGCATCATGACGACGAAAAACGCCGGCCGGGAGCGGGGATGGTTCTACCTACGCAACGCCGAGCCCGGCCCCCCCCCCTACACCCGGTCGGGTGTTCAAGGAGAAGCCCGGCTCCCGGGTCTACGGGGTGTCCACGGCCCGGAACATCGGAGGCGGCGGGACTCGGTCTGGCCGCCACGAGGAGCCCTCGACGGCGCAAGGGGCGACCGCGGCGGGCGTCCTCGCCTTCCTCCATCACCGGCGGGTCGTGCCTCTGATGGAGAGGCCGCTCTGCATCTACGAGATGACGAGAGGAGGCGGACCCCGTCGCGGCGGCGACGTCGCGGATGCTCCCGACCCCCCTCGGACGGCCGTATGCGCTCACCCGGCGCGGAACGCCATCGACACCCGGATGCCGGCGCGCCCGGACCGAACCCCATGGGACCTCAAGATGCTCCCCACCGTCCCGTGGTGAGTATGATTCTTGATTCCGTTTTAGTTCTTGGCGTTGCCTCTGCGCCCGACGCGTCTTTGACGTTCCCGCATGCTTCGCCGGTGAACTTCACCGCCGCGAAGTCCGTTCCGCCCACCCCCGATTCCCGCGCGCTCGGTCGGGCGGCGCGAACGGGAGCGAGGAGCGGGCGGCGCGCAAGAGGGAGCGCGCGAGGCGGCACCGCGAGCGCCGCGAGCGACGGAGCGCGGAGTACCGGCGGCGCGAGGAGTTGGGGCTTTCCTCCCCGGGGACCGAGGGAATACTCGTCCTCGGAGGAGGACGAACAGGAAGAGGGCGAGGGGCGGGGGCCCCTCCGATAGGTGGGAGCCTCGCGCCCCCGTCGCCGGAGCCGGCTGCGGCGGCAAGGGCGGCATCGCTTGGGGCGGGCGCGGCGGCGCCCGCCCGCCGGCTGTCGACAACCGGGACGGCGCGCGCGCGCGGAGGTGCCGGCGCGCGCCGCGTAGGTGGCGCGCGCGCGCGCGCAGGCGCGCGCGCGCAAGCGCGCGCGCGCGCGGGCGGGGCCCGCGCGTGCGGCGGCGGCTCGGGGAGACGCGGCGGCGGGCGCGCGCGGCCGCGCCGGCCTCATCCGGCCGAGGCTTCGAGGAAAAGGAAGCGCGCCTTTTCCTCTTCGAGGTAAGGGGCTCGCTTCTTTGCTTGGTTTGGTTTTTTGACGATCGGGCATTCCAACTTTTCGTTTGTGCTTGTGCGGGGGTGGTGCCAATCGTGCCTCCCCTCGCACCGGCCAAGGTGCCGAGGGTAGACGCGTCCATCCCCACCGGAGGGCGCTCGTCGAGGGCGTCGCGGGCGGGGGCAAGCACGGCGGCGGCGGCGAGAGCTCGCAAAGCCCGGGCGAGGCCCCGAGGCCTCGGCCGGCGGATCCGCCCGCCATGGCGCGGCCGGCGGTTGCCGGGGCGGGCCGGGCGCCGGCCGTGGTGGGGGCGTAGCCCACGGCGGCGGCCATGGCGGAGGCGCGGCCCGCGGAGGCGCCGCGGCGGAGGCGCGGTCCGTGGCGCGCCGGCGCGGAGGAGGCGAGCGGGTGCGGCCCGCGGTGGCGCCCGTGGTCGCGGAGGCATAGCCGGAGGTGGTGGCCGCGGCGCCGCGCCGGGCGCCCGCGGCTACGGAGGCGCAAGTGGAGGCGCGGCGGAGGCGGCGGCGGGGGCCGGCGCTGGCCGGCGGCTCCCGGGGCGGAGGTAGTGGAGGTCCGGGACGACGACTCCCCGCCGCCGGGTGGGACCGGTGGGCGAGCTTCCCCACACGTTCCCCCGAGCCCCGGGGAGGGGGCCCTCGTGAGGGCGGAATGAGGGTCACATGGTGGCGAGGGAGCGAGGACACGGCGCCGAGGCCTCGTCCTCCCGCGCCGGCCACTCCGCCCGGGTAGTGGGGGCCGCCGGCGATCCCCACGGGTTCGCCGACGCCGGGGGGAGCGGGGAGCTGCGGGGAGAGCTCCGGAGCCACGGCGCTACGCTCGACCGCTCGCTAAACGAGGGGCGAGGGGTCCATGGCGGCCCCGCATGGCGCGTCTTCCGGGTAGGGCGTTGTTGCTCGTTTTCTTCTTTCTCTCGTTTTTGTGCGGCGCTTCGTGTCGTGGCGCTTACGGGTTTTGATTTGTGGGTGCCGGGGAGCTCGAGCGCCGCGCCCACGACAAGTACGACGCCTTCGATCGGGTGAACGCCGAGCTCCACCGGCCCTCCGGGAGCGATGCGGCTCTTTCGACGCGCTCGGCCGACGCCCTCGGGGACTCGGACGGCTGGTTGGCGTGCAGGGCCGTAGCCCGGCGCGACGAACTCCCCGAGAGCTCGAGGCGGGGACCGGCGCGCCGCTCTAGCCTCGAGCGGGCGCGCGCGCCCTCATCGACCGTGATGAGGCGGCGTGGCGGCGCGCTCGGTACCTAGAGAAGATGCGCACGGCGGCGACCAACGGGGAGGCGGAGGTGGCCGGCGTCCGCGGCGAGAGCCGGGGGGCTCCACTCGTCGCTCGAGGGGGCGCACGCACGGCGGCACCCGGGCGAGGAGCGGGCGCGCGGGGCCGGGCGGGCGGGCCAAGGAGGCCGACGACTTGAAGGCCGCCCTCGACGCCAAGGTCGCGGCGCTCGCCATCGGCCGAGGAGCGCTCTCCGGCAGAGCACGCCGCCCGCCAAGGGGCCGAGGGGGCGGCTCCCGGCGAGAGCAAGCCGCCCTCGCCGATGCCGGTCGGCGCCGGGAGCGAGGAGCGCGTCGCTCGCGAGGGCGGCGTAGAAGTCGCCCGGAGGAGCGGAACACCGCGCTCTCCAAGGCCGAGGGGCGAGGTGATTATGCCGAGCATTACAAACGAAAATCGGGGAGGGCGGCCCTCCCGGGAGCAAGGTGAGGCCGTCAAGCGCCTCGAGCCGGCGGTCGAGGCCGAGCGCCGTGACCTCGAGGCGAGAGAGGAAGCAAGTTGAAGGTGAGCCGTCGCTTGACTCTGTTTGGTTGGTTTTCGTTTGGGGTTCGCATTCCTTTTTCGATTTCTTTCTTGTCTTGGTGACTCCGGGCTTGCGCGTCGCGCCGGGACACTCGGTTGAGCGGGCGGGCGCGATGAGACCTCCTACGACTCCTCCGAGCGGGGGTTGCGGGAGGCCGCGCGATGCGGCCCTCGAGACCTGCCCGGCCGTGGAGGGAGGGTGAAGCGCGGGCGGAAGCTCGGCGCCGCCGGCCGCCCGCACGCCCTTGGCGGCCACGTCATCGAGCGTTTGCGCCGAGCGCTGCGTCTTGGCGTCCAGAAGGCCCTCGGAGTGGTACGATCCCACTACGAGGTCAACTTCGAGGCGCTGGCGGAGGGCTACGTCGTTCCCGAGGGTGTCGAGGACGAGGTGGCGATGGAGCGCGTGGACGCGCTCGCCGCTGATGCCGCCGGGTCGCTCGCTGAAGCCTTCGAGGAGTTCCTCTTCCCGGACGCTGTTGACGCCGCCGCTCCTCCTGCCCGAAGACAGCTGGGCGCTAGGCCCCTTTTTATTTGTGTATCAGTATTCTGGCCTCGCAGCCTTTGTAAATAAACAAGTTACTTTAATCGTAAACATTTGTTGATACGAAACGAAGTCTTTTGTTTACTGCGCTTTTTGTTTCTCCTTCTTCCTGAGTAGATTCTAGTTAGGGGAGTTCGATTTTCGCAGGGGGGGTGCTGGGTTGGAGGCGAGAGAGAAGGGCCGTATCCTCGCGGCGTGGGCTATCTCTGGCTCGCGCGCTCCTTCCGCTAGGCCGCCTGCGCCCTGTTCGAATCGTTGCTCGGGGCCGGAGTAGAAAACAAACTTAGCGCGTGTGAGTTGTTTTATTTTTGCGCGAAAATGGGACCATTTTGGGGGGGGGGGTGCCCCCCGCAGTAGCCCCCGAGGGTAACTTGGGTTTCAGGGGAAAGCCGAGTTGCCCTTTTTATTAGACTTGAGGCGTTTACATAGTTGTCACCAACTGGGGCGTTGGTCATATGATTTTTACAACAAAAGATACTTGGAAATCCTAGCTAGGGGTAGAAGCGACGTAGCTGTTGGATGTTCCAAGCGTTGGTGAGCTCTTCACCGTCCTCGTTGGCCAGCTTGTACGTGCCGGGCTTGAGTACCTTCACCACGACGTAGGGTCCCTCCCATGGGGGCGATAGCTTGTGGCGCCCTCGGTTGTCTTGGCGTAGCCTTAGGACCAAGTCCCCTTCACTGAAGTCCCGTCGACGTATCTTGCGTGCTTGGTAGCGCCTTAGGGACTGTTGATACCTTGCGGAATGCATCAAGGCCACGAGGCGTGCCTCGTCTAGGCGATCCGGCAAGTCCTCGCGGGGCTCGGCCGGGCGGCATCCTCGTCATAGCCTCGAATCTCGGGCGATCCGTATTCTAAGTCCGTGGGGAGGACGGCCTCGGTGCCATGGACTAGGAAAAACGGGGTGAACCCGGTGGCCGGCGGGTGGTCCTTAGGCTCCACACAACCGCCGCGGTAACTCTTGGAGCCATTTTCGCCCAGATTTGTTTAGCCGGTCGAAAATTCTGGGCTTGAGGCCTTGTAAGATCATGCCATTGGCACGCTCTACTTGGCCGTTGGTCCGTGGGTGTGCCACGCTGCCCAATCCACACGGATGTGGAACTTGTCGCAGAACTCCAAGAACTTCCTGCCCGTGAACTGGGACCCATTGTCGATGATGATGGAGTTTGGCACTCCAAAGCGGTAGACAATGTTGGTGAAGAATGTTACCGCCCTTTCCGCCCTGAGGTTCGTGATGGGGCGCACCTCCACCCACTTGGAGAACTTGTCGATCGCGACCAACAAGTGGGTGAAGCCCCCGGGCGCCTTCCGCGGGGGCCCGACGATGTCCACCCCCCACACGGCAAATGGCCACATTACGGGGATGGTCGCGGGGGCATGGGCGGGTAGGTTGGACTTGCGGGCGTAGAAGCGGCACCCTTCGCAAGTGCGTACGATCTCGGCGGCGTCCGCGACCGCGGTAGGCCGATAAAAGCCCCGGCGGAACGCGTTGCCGACGAGGGTGCGGGGCGCGGCGTGATGACGCGGATCCCCGCGTGGATGTCCCGCGGGGAGTTCGCGCCCTTCGGGGATGGGCACGCACCGCTGCGGGGATGCCGAGGCGGCGCGCTTGTACGGCTCGCCGTCAACGAGGGCAAAGGACTTGGCCATCCGGCAATGCGCCCGGCCGCGGCCGGTCCGCGGGGAGTTCCCCTCGAGCCATCCGGGTGATGTATTTGTCACGCCGGTCCGCTTTGACGGAGAGCCGGCTCGACGTCCATCACGTCGGCCTCGTGGGAGCCATACCCCTCGAGGAGGGAGACAACGTACGCCTCGTTCGAGGGGTCCTCGTCCATGGGTTCCGCACCCGCTAGATTCGAGGGAGCCCCCGAGGATTCGTCGTGACTCGAGGGGTGAGGCTCGAAGACGACCGAGGGCCGAGCGACGTCGCGCGCGAAACGTTCGGGGGGGACGGTGATCCGCTCGGACGCAATCTTGGCCGGCTCGTCCGCCTCCTCGTTGTAGCGGCGGGGCACGTGGTTGAGTTCGATGCCGTAGAACTTGTCCTCGAGGGCTCGCACGACTTTGCAATAGGCCTCCATCTTGTCGTCATGGCAGCTCGCATTCTTCATGACACGATCGATTACGAGTCGCGAGTCCCCCCCGCACGTCGAGGTGCTTGACGCCTAACTCAATGGCGATTTTGAGGCCACGAGAGGAGGGCCTCATATTCAGCCATATTGTTAGATGCGGGGAAGTGGAGGCGCACTGTGTACCGCATGTGTTCCCCGAGGGGTGACACGAAAAGCGAGGCCCGCGCCCGCCCCGTTTTCATCACCGAGCCGTCGAAGAACAGAGTCCAGCACTCTGCTTGGATCTGCGGCGGCGGCAGCTGCGTATCCGTCCACTCGGCCGACGAAATCCGCTAAGATTTGGGATTTGATGGCCTTGCGCGGGGCGTAGGCAAGCGTCTCGCCCATCAGCTCCATGGACCATTTGGCGATCCTGCCCGCGGCGTCGGGATTGCGGATGATCTCCCCCAGCGGGAAGGAGGAGACCACCGTGACGGGGTGGGCTTCGAAGTAGTGGCGGAGCTTGCGCCGCGCAAGGACTACCGCGTACGGCAACTCTCGGACACGAGGGTAGCGCGTCTTGGTGTCCGACGGGACCTCGGCCGATGTAATAGACGGAGCCGCCGCGTACGGGTAAGGCGTGCCCTTCCTCCGTGCGCTCCACGACGATCACGGCGGCGACCACCGGGTGGTCGCGGCGACGTAGAGCCGTAAGGGCTCGCCGTCCCGCGGCGGTGTGAGGGCCGGGGCGTGCGCTAAGGACGCCTTCGGCTTGTCAAGCGTGTCCCGGGCCTCGGTGGTCCGGGCGAAGCGCTCGTGCTTCTTGAGGAGGCGATAGAGGGGCGAGGCCCTTCTCGCCGAGCCTCGAGATGAAGCGGCTCGGGACGGTAAGGCACCCCAGAGACCTTTTGCACCCCTTTGAGGTCCCGGATCGGACCCATTCGTTCGAGGGCCGCAACCTTTTCGGGGTTGGCCTCGATTCCCCGTTGGGAGACGATGTATCCCGGGAGCATGCCTCGCGGCACTCCAAAGACGCACTTTTCGGGGGTTTAACTTGACCCCATTGGCCCGTAGGCAGCCGAACGCGATGCCAAGGTCGCCAACCAGGTCGTCCGCCTTCCTGGTCTTCACGACGATGTCGTCCATGTACGCCTCGACCGTCCGTCCGATGTGATCTCCGAAAACGTGCCGCATGCGGCGCCGAATTGTCGCACCGCGTTTCGGAGGCCAAACGGCATCGTGACGTAACAGAACATCCCGAACGGCGTGATGAACGAAGTCGCGAGCTGGTCGGACTCCTTCATCTTTATTTGATGATACCCGGAGTAGGCATCAAGGAAGCAGAGCAGTTCACACCCAGCCGTTGAGTCAACGATTTGATCAATTCGTGGCAAAGGAAAAGGAACTTTAGGACATGCTTTATTAAGACTAGTGTAGTCAATACACATCCGCCACTTCCCGTTTTTTTTCTTTACAAGCACAGGGTTGGCTAGCCACGTTGGGTGGAACACCTCCTTGATGAACCCGGCCTCGAGGAGCTTCCGCAGCTCCGCTCCGATTGCCCGTCTCCGCTCCTCGTCGAAGCGGCAGAGCCGTTGTCGCACGGCGCGGGCGTGAGGGCGAGGATGTCAAGGGAGTGCTCGGCGACTTCCCTCGGGATGCCTAGAATATACGAGGGGCTCCACGCGAAGATGTCGGCGTTGGCGCGGAGGAAGTCAACGAGCACCACTTCCTATTTGGGATCGAGGGTGGAGCTGACCCTCAACGCCTTGCCCTCGGGGGCGAAGGATCGAGGGGGACCTCCTTGGTCCCGCTCCGCGGCCTCGAAGGTGCCGGTGTGCTTGGCAGTGGAGTCGAGGTCGTCGTTGACCATCTTCTCCAAAGTGGTCACCAGCGCTTCATCCAGCGCCAGTGCTTCTGCGTGCTCCACGCACTCGATGTCGCAGTCGAATGCATGCTCGATGGACGAGCCAACGGTGATGACGCCGTTCGGTCCTGGCATCTTCATCTTTAAATAGGTATAGTTGGGGACCGCCATGAATTTGGCGTAACAGGGTCGCCCAAGTATAGCGTGGTAGGCTCCCTTGAACCCCACCACCTCGAAGGTGAGGATCTCCTTGCGGAAATTCTTTGCGGTGCCAAACCAAACTGGCAGGTCGATGCGCGAGGGGCTGGACTCGCTTGCCCGCGCAATGCCATGGAATGGCTTCGTCTTTGGGCCGCAGCTGGTCCAACCCGATCCCCATCAAGCGCAGTGTATGCGCGTAGAGGATGTTGAGGCTGCTGCCTCCGTCCATCAAGACCTTCGAGAACCGCGCGTTCCCGATGATGGGGTCGACCACCAGCGGGTACTGGCCCGGGTTGGGGACGCGGTTCGGATGGTCCTCCCGGCTGAAGGTGATGGCGTCCTCCGACCAATTGAGGAAGGAGGGAGGCGCCTTCTCCGCGGCGAGGACCTCGTGCCGCTCCCGCTTGCGCTGGCGGGTCGACATGTCGACGGTGGGTCCCCCGAAGATGAGGAACACGTTCTCCACGGCGGGGAAGCCGCCGGCGTCGCCATCTCCTCCGTCTTTCTTGGCCTCTGCCTCCTTCGCGGCGGCGCGGCCATAGAACTTCTTGAGCATGTCGCCTTTGCTCAAGGGTGTGGTTCCCGGGGTCTTGTGGTAAGGACATGGCTTCTTCGGCATGTCGTCAAACACCCCCGGGCCTCGAGGGGCCGGTCGAGGGCCCCGTCGAGCCGGGTCAACGGCCGAGGGCCTCGGCATTACCGCCGTCGCGCCCCTGCTCGCGCGCCTCGCGGCGCGGCTTCTTTCCCTTCTTGCCCCGCTTGTCGTTGCGATGGGGGCTCCTTGGACTTGCGCCCTCCGCGGGGCGCGTCCTCCGAGCGCTTGCCCTTCTTGCCGTCGAAGATCGCCCCCACGGCCTCCTCTCCTGAGGCGAAGCTGGTGGCGATGTCGAACAGCTTGTTGGAGTCCGCGGGCGGGCTGCGTCCCAGCTCTCGCACGAGGTCCCGACACGTGGTGCCTTCGAGGAAGGTGTGCACGATTTCGGATTGCGCCACGGCGGGGAGCTGCGTACGGCGCTTGGAGAAGCGCCGTATGAAGTCCCGCGGCGATTCTCGGGCTTCGGGGTGCGGGAGCGCGGGTCCCGAGAAATTTCCGGGGCGCACGTACGTGCCCACGGAAGTTGCCCACGAACGTGCGGACCGAGATCATCCCATTTGTGGATTTGGTGGCGAGCAAGTGCCCGAGCCATGTCGGGCCGCATCGCCGAGGTGCGGGGGCAAGTTGCGGATGATGACCTCGTCGCTGGTGGCCCCGCCCAGCTGGCAAGCCAAGCGGTAGTCGTTGAGCCACACGCGGGGATCTGTCTCCCCGTTGTATTTGACGATGGTCGAGGGTTGACGAAAGCGCTGGGGGAAGGCCGCCGCGCGGATCTCCCGGCTGAACACACGGGTCCCCGGGGGCTCCGGCGTCGGGGAGCGGTCCTCGCCGTTGTCGTAGCGTCCGCCCCGTCGAGGGTGGTAGCCCACCGCTGCTCGGGTGTCCGCCTTGCTCGTGCGCCTGGCGTTGATGACGTTGCGGGCATCACCATGCAGCGCTCTGCGCGTGTCGAGGAGTCGTTCCTTGGCCGCTGCGCGTCCCGAGTTGGCGGGGCGTCCCGCAGCTTCATCCGCGTGGACCGAGGGTTCGCCCCCTTGTGCGGCCCCGTCACCCCGCGCATCCCCTTGCTGGCGTATACGTGAGGCTGAGCTTTCGGCCTGCTGGACGGCCGCCTGCTCGATGAGGGCCTGCACCTCGCGCTGCAGGTTCCGCGCCTCAGGGGTCGAGGGTGCTGGCATAGCCCGCAGCAGCGTTGCGGCGGCGACGAGCTTCTGACTTGCCCGTGGAGGCACGTCAGGGTCGTCGGCGTTGATGCGGTCGCGGGCCTGCCTGCCCAGCTCCCGCACGCGTTCGCCGCGAGCGGAGGCTTCTCCTGCCATCGAGGCGCGGAGCAGCCGCACCGTGCGGTACTCCTCTGCCAGCTTAGCCTCGAGCTCGCGGGCTTGGGCCAGCTGCGCGTCGGCGTCGGCTCCAGCAGGGGTGCTTGGTCCCGCGGCTTGGCGTGGAGCGATCCCTAGGGCAGGTGTGATCTCCCCGTCGCCGGCTCCCACTGCTCCGGTGGCGTTTGCTGGGTCGTTGGAGACGACGACGCAGCACTCCCGCGCGGGATCGTAACTCCCGGTGCTGGAGTCATCGGAGCAGCCGAACCGCAGTCCGTAGCGTCAAGGAACCCCGCGCATCGTGGTGTTGACGTTTGCATTGTAGGCCGACGTGGCACCACGCGGCCCAATGGGGATGCGCGGTCCCGGAGACCGTGCGCCGTCCTGCCGGGATGGTGGTGATCGTGGCGGCGGGCGTGCCGTGCCGAGAGGCGGCGCGCTCGGCCCGCCATCGCTCTAACCGCGCCGGCGCGAGCGCGGCCCCGGAGCGGCGGCGACGTCGCGGCGTCGACGGACCCGCGGCATCCGTGCCCGTGGGCGTACGCGCCGTGGTGGTGCGTGCGGCGGGGACCGGGGCGGACCCGGCCCCCGGCGCCGCGCGCGGAGCTCCTCGCGGTTGGTGAGGCGCATGAGGTAGCCGTTCCTCGTGGCCCGAAAGTTCGGGGCCCCGAACCGTATTTCGAACCCGGCGGGGAGGGGGTCCGAGCTGCCCATGCGGTAGCGTGTACCACGGTACTCGGTACGGATCACCATGGAGTGAGTTGACGGATTGACCTTAGGCGCTCGGATAGCCCCACGGTGGGCGCGAGCGCTCGGTGCGGAATGTGGTCCCGACACTAACCGGTAATAAGCGCCGTGGTCTTTCCCTCAATGGTCGATGCTAAGCAACAAGAGACACAGAGTTTTATAGCGGTTCCGGCCGGTGGGCCGTACGTCCGGCGGTGGCGTGCTCAAGGCACTATATTACTTAGCACCGGGGTGCTTGTAGTGGGGCTCCTACAAGCAAGGCGGGAGAGGAAGCCCGGCTTCCAAGTCCCCGGTGTGGTGGCGAAGGTGTTGTAGGAGAATTGGAGAGCAAGTGCGTGGCGCGGCCGTCTCTCGCTGTGTTGTCTCGTGTCCCCCGGCGGCGGTAGGGTTCGTCCCCCTTTTATAGATCAAGGAGGGAGCGAATCACATGCGCGCCGCGCTATTTAGCTACGTGAAGGGGCGTGGCGTGCATGCTGTAGAATGGGCGGCCGTCCGAACGATCCTTGCAGCGATCCGACCATCATGGCCTATCTTGTACCCGAACAGTGGCGGCTTCGAGGGTAGAAGGGCGGCGGATGGCTGTGGCGTCTTCTGATAGGCTCGAGGGAGCTGGCTGACGTTGGCCCATACGGAGTACAGGAGTAGGTAAAACGGCGTCCCGTTCCAATACGTTTCACGATCTTTGGAGTCTTTGCTACGGCGCCGGCGTGCGCCCGCACGCGCGGGGGCGGCGGCCATACCGTAACAGTGGCAGGGATGGCGTCCCACCGGCCTAGCGCCTCCACCTAACCCTGTAAGGTCACAAGAAAGCAAATCGAGGGTGCAGGTGGCCCCCCTTCGAGGGCTCGGCGCGTTAGCCGTACTGGAGCAGGTGCACGGCGTCACGGGGGCGGCACCGGCCCTGCTGCACAGTCCCTCCCCACAGTGATGGGGATGGGCTCCCTCTGGGGAGTTGGTGCGGCGGCACCGGGGCGCGAGCCCCGGCGCATGATGGCGGCGTCCCGCCGGTGTCGGGCGTTAAATGCCCGCGTACGGGGGCGGACGCACGCGTGCGGGCGCCCTCGAGCGAGGGCGGACCCCGGTCGAGGGCGGGGCGGACCCTCGAGCGAGGCGGAACCTCGCTCGAGGGGGAGCGGGCCCTCGAGCGAGGGCGGAGCCCGCTCGAGGGAAGCGTACCCCCCTCGAACGGGACGGAGCCCGCCCGAGGGAGGCGCGCATCCTCGAGCGAGGCGAAGCCCGCTCAAGGGGATCTTCAAGAGGGCCGCCTTGGTGGGCCGTTGAGGTCCCCGCGGCCGGGCCGTATCTGCATGGTTAGGCAAAGTGTGTTTGGCTTTGTTGCGGGTTTTAAGTGGGGATTTCCCAATTGTTAAAGGGGGACCCCTAGGGCTGTCCCCGACATAATTCAACTATAACAATGATACATACACAAGATCACCACCGAGATCCTTCCTTGATCTTGCTTCTTGCTCGGGAACTCCGACGTGGTCTTCCGTGCAAGGTTCCCACGTCGGCTAGGGAAACCCTAGTCAACTAGCTCGACCCTCTCCTCTCCGAGATGGTGTCCCTCTCTTCTCTGCTCCTCGGCGGCCGATGATGAATTCTTCTCCTCGTGGCTCTCGGTCAGGGGGCTATAAATAGCCCGATTGGCGGCTAGGGCAAAGGAGGGGGCAAATGGGCCCTGGATGGGCCTGGGCCGACCGGAGCGGGCCGGCCGGCTGGGCCCATCCGAGGCCCAGCCCGAGGCCTCCTTTGCTCTACGTCGGTTCCCTTGCTTCTCGGATGTTTCCCCCTTGCCGCATGAAGGTCCATGTCGTCGGTTTCTCTCACGAATTGGACTCAACTCCTCGTCTTGCAAGATTCGGCACTTTTACGGTCGGGTCCTTGGAGTCGTCGTCTTCTCGGATCAAGTCCCTGGCTTCTTGGAGTTAAGTTTGCTTCATTGCGGGACTTGTACGGGGCTTCAAGGTCTTGTCATGAGGTGCTTGATGAACTTATCCCGAAAGTCTTGCATTCAACACTAAATCCCTGCATTAACATTAAACTCCAAAACCGACATGCACACGTGAACTTGTAATACCACGGGGGTTAGTACCAATGGATAAGGTATAAAACTCATGCCAACACCGAAGGTAAACTCATGGCTAGGTTGACGGATTTTCACCGTCAACAAAGTTGGAGCCCAGATCTATGATGATGCGGTGGGGTAGTCCGTAGCGATGCACGTGTTCATCCAGGAAGTCGAGTACTCTGTCAGCCTTGGGGCATGTGACCGGCTTGACCTCGATCCACTTGGTGAACTTGTTGATGGCCACCAATTCTCTGTTGAAACCACACAGCGCGGTTGGCGGTGGCCCAATCATGTCGAGCCCCCAGCAGGCAAAGGGCCAGGTTGGCGGTATGGTGACTAGCTTGTAGGCTGGGACGTGTTGCTGCTTGGTGAAGTATTGGCATCCTTGGCACCTTCTGACGAGTTCTTCGACATCGCCCCGGGGCCGTAGGGCCGGTAGAAGGCTCGCCGGAAGGCCTTGTTGACCGAGCGTGCGGGAAGACGCATGGTTGCGGCGAGACGCCCTTGTGGATCTCGACAAGATGTCCTTGCCTACTTGCATGGGGACGCACTTCATGAGTACTCCGAGAAGATGCGCCCCGCTTGTAAAGCACATGCCGCGACGAGGACGTAGGACTTGGCGCGGCGGATGAGTTGCTCGGCCAAGTTCTTGTCCGAGGGAACCTTCGCTCGCTTAGGTAGTCGATGAAGGGTTGCCTCCGGTCCACGTCGATCATCATGACCTCCTATCCGGCCCGGTGGGTGCGGCCGGGACGATGGTCGGTGGCGCCGGCTCCGGGATGGATGGCGCGTGAAGCTCATGAACGAAGACACCCGCTGCTACTTGAGCGCGAGTAGATCCAAGCTTCGACAGGACGTCCGCTGCAACGTTGTTGTCGCGGACGATGTGGTGGAACTCGAGACCGTAGAACTTGTTCTCGAGCTTGCGGACTTCTAGGCGATAGGCGTCCATGTTCTCCTTGTTGCGGTCCCGGGACTTGTTGACTTGGTTGATGACCACTTTGCGGAGTCGCCGTAGACTAGCGGCCCGCTTGATGCCCGGTGAAGCCGCGAGACGGAGCCCGTGTAGGAGAGCTTCGTAGTCGGCTTCGTTGTTTGAGACCGTCCGGAAGATGCGGGACGTACTTGAGTTGTTCGCCCGTTGGAGAGATCGAAGTACCCCCGCACTCGCGCCCTCGAGGTTGAGTGAGCCGTCGAAGTACATCACCCAATGCTCGGTAGCACGGTTGGAGTGGGTAGGCTGGTTCTCCCGCCACTGCGCCATGAAGTCGACTAGCGCCGCGACTTGATGGCCGTGCGTGGCTTGAAGTCGATGGTGAGGACGCCGAGCTCGGCCGCCCACTTGGAGATTCTTCCGGTAGCATCTTGGTTCCGCGAGGATGTCGCCGAGCGGGTAGTCGGTGACGACGGAGATCAAGTACTCCACGGGGAAATAGTGTCGTAGCTTCCGCGAGGTAATGAGTACCGCGTACGGGAGCTTGCACAAGGCGATAGCGTGCCTTGGGCTACGACGGGACCTCGGCCGACGAAGTAGGCGGGGCGGCCGGACTCGGGTAGTCGTGGCCGTCTTCCCCGCCGCTCGACGATGATGGCGGTACTTACCACATGAGTAGTCGCGGCGAGGTAGAGCGATAGTCGCTCGCCTTTGCGAGGAGCCGTGAGGACCGGTGGCTTCGATAGGAAGTCCTTGGCTGGGCAAGGGCTTGATCCGCCTCTAGAGTCCACACAAACTTCTCTTGGTGCTTGAGTAGTTTGAAGAAGGGGAGCCCCCGTTCTCCAAGCTTCGAGATGAATCGTTCGGTGCCGCCATGCACCCGGTCGGCTTACGGACGTCTTTGATGCACGTGGGAGCTTTCATGCGGTGATGGCGAGAGATCTTCTCGGGGTTGGCTTTGATGCCGCGTTGGCGATGATGAAGCCGAGTAGTTTGCCCGAAGGTACGCCGAAGACGCACTTGTTCGGGTTGAGCTTCCGGCGGTACTCGCGTAGAGATGCGAAAGTCTCTTTAAGGTCGTTGATAAAGGGTGCGGAGTTTACGGTCTTGGACGACCACGTCATCCACGTAGGCTTCGACGATCTTATTCGGTTGCTTCTTGAAGCGAGGCCTCGATAGCTCGTTGGTAGGTGGCGCGGCGTTCTTCAACCCGAACGACATGGTCGTGTAGCGATGACGCGCCAAATGGGGTGATGAACGCGGTCTTCTCCTGGTCTTCTTCCTTGATCGCGATCCGGTGGTACCGGAGTAGCGATCGAGGAAGCGAGAGCGAGTCGTAGCCCGCCGTGGAGTCGATGACTTGATCAATCCACGGCAACCCGAAGGGGTCCTTGGGGGCGAGTGCTTGTTGAGGTCGGTGTAGTCGACCCACATCCTCCACTCGTTCGAGTTCTTCTTGCGGACGAGGACGGGGGTTGGCGAGCCACTCGGGATGGAAGACTTCTCCGATGAAGCCGGCCGCGAGTAGTTTGGCGAGTTCCTTCTTGATGGCATACCGTCCGTCGTCGGCAAAGCGTCGAAGTTTGTCGCTTGGCGGTGGCCTTAGGATCGACGTTGAGGCGGTGCTCAATCAACTCTCCGGGCACTCCTGGCATGTCCGTCGGCTTCCACGCGAAGATGTCGCGGTTAGCCGGAGGAAGTTGATGAGCGCGTCTTCCTATTTGGGGTCGAGGCCAGCCCCGATGGTGGTGGTATTGCTGGAGTCGCCTGTTCTGAGGTCGATCGTCTTGACTAGAACCTCCTCAGCTGGCTGGGGCTTGTTGGCGCTGTCAGACTTCTCCGGGATGTCGAGTTCACTTGTAGCAAGCTTCTTCGATGCAGCG
Source organism: Cenchrus americanus (assembly GCA_947561735.1). NCBI lineage: Eukaryota > Viridiplantae > Streptophyta > Magnoliopsida > Poales > Poaceae > Cenchrus > Cenchrus americanus. The sequence continues at coordinate 145,771,996 of OX387240.1, forward strand.
TAGACCTCCATCATAGCGTTGGGTACTTGATTTGTAGAGGCGATCTCCATGGCTTCGTGTTGCGGCCGTGGGAGATCTTCAAGTCCCCCTTGGAGAGAGAGTACACCCGCCGGGCTTGGCATCTTAAGTACCAAGTAGGTGTAGTGGGGCACCGCCATGAATTTGGCGATGGTCGGTCGCCGAGGATGGCGGGTAGGAAGTCTCGAAGTCCGCGACTTCGAACTTGATGTACTCGGTACGGTAGTTGTCCCGAGATTCCCCGAAGGTAATGGCGGGACCACCGAGCCCGGTGGGATAGCCGCGTTATCGGGGACGATCTTTGTAGAAGGGCGTGTTGCTCTTGGTGAGCATGTGGGTGATGTCGAGCTTCATCTTCTTCAAGGTCTTGGTGTAAAGGACGTTGAGCCCGCTTCCACCATCGATGAGGACCTTGTTGAGCTTGGAGCCCGCAACCACCGGCTTCAGGACGAGGGAGAAACGTCCTGGTTCGGAGAAGCTGGTCCATTGATCCGCGCGGGAGAAGGTAATGGGTACCTCCGACCACCTGAGAGGGGTCGGGACCGCTGGTTCAATGCTCATGACTTCTCGACGGGTAGCCTTTTGTTCCCGTCTGCTGGGTAGTCCGCCGAAGAGGACGTTGACGGTCTTGTCGGGTTCCTGGAAATCGTTGTTATCTCCGTCGTTCTTCTTCTTGCCCTTTTTGTCATGAGGGTGCGGTGGCTCTGGGGTACTCTTGAGTGCATGCCTGAGCTGGTAGCACTACTCGGTGGTGTGGTTGCCGTTCAGATGCCACGGGCACTTCTCCTTTAGCAAGTCTTTGAAGCCGCCGGAGTTCTTCTTAGAGTTCTCCTTCGCAGGGTGCTGGATAGCTGCGACAGTGTTGTCTAGCTTGCGCTTGCGGTTGGGACCCGAGTAGTTGTTGTTGTTGTTGCGACCGCCTTGGTTCCCGTTGTTGCCACTGCCACCGCCCGTGTTCTGCTTGTTCTTGCCACGAATGGTGTCGTACTTGGCGTTGGCCTTGTCTTCTTCATCCGCCCAGGACGCGATCATGTCATTGAGGTGGGGGGTGGACTTGGGGCGGCGACGACCAAAGTCTTCAAAGGTGCGGCGGTGGTAGAGGCCGTCTTGGAAGAGGTCGATGACCTCCTTGTCGGTGACGTCGACTAAGGTAGCGTGCTTGTCGAAGAAGCAGCACATGTACTTGCGGAGGGTCTCGCGTTGTTCCTGCTTGATCATGGCCAGGTCCATGCGAGTACCCGATCGGCCCATAGCGCCCGCGAAGTTGCTGGTGATCTGCTCCTTCAGCTGGTTCCACTTGTCGATCGAGTGCTTGTCCAGCGACTCGAGCCATGTGAGTGGAGCCTGGTCCAGGCAGAAAGGGAAGTAGAGGCACTTGGTGTCGTTGTTGCCGCCAGCGTTCTCGATGGAGAGGGCGTAGCACCTGAGCCACTAGATGGGGTCCTGCTTCGCGTCGTACTTGGTGATCCCCAAAGGCTTGAACTTGTCGGGGAGGAGCAAGTTGTGAAGTCGAGGTGAGAAGGCGAGGAAGCCGTCGTTGTCGCCTGTAGTGGTTGACTTCTTCCGCCGCAGCTCCTCAATCTTTGTAGCCGCCCTGTGAGGCACCAGAGGCGTGGCTGTTCGCGTGGCCACGGCCGCCGCGGCCCCGCCTCCGCCGCCGGCCCTCTTGTTGGCTCCATTGTTGGAGCTTCCGTCGTCGCTGCCGCTACCGTCAGGGTCGCGGCCGCCGCCGCCGGGAGGAGCACGGTGAGGGACGACCTCGCGGTTGCTGTTGCCACCCTGTGAAGGTCTGCCAGCGTTTGAACGAGTACGGTTGGGCTGAGCCGGAAGCTCAGCTCGAGTACGGTTGGGACCAAGGTTGGCGCTGTGACTTGTAGCGTCGTTGTCGCGGTGCCTGGCGGGAGGAGGCTGGTTGACCCTGTTATCGACCTGCATGAAGTAGGCGTCTTCAGCGAGCTTGGCGATGACCTACCCGGCGCGAATTCCCTAGGCCTGGCATGCGATCGCTGTGATCGACATGAGGCATTGCTCAGGGGTAGTGTGTACTCTGCTCTCGACCGCCTCGAGAGCTTCTGCGAGGTTGCGGATGGGGAGGTTGTCCCGGGGACGCCGGCGCCGTTCGCTGCGCTTCCTGTTGCGCTCGCGTCGATTGTCTCTGTTGGCGGGGGTCTCGTCTGCTGGTGCATCGGTAGACAGCTCGTCGGAGGAGATGTCTTCAAGGTACTTGTCTTCAGCCGTCCCTGAAGGTCCTGGGGTGTCGCCGACAGCCATGACGACTTGGCGATCAGGGGTGCCGAGGGCCGGACTCGAAGCGACCACCTCGGTTGGGGGTGTTTGAGTCAGCTCGGGCAAGTGGTGTTCCCTCCTGGAACGGGAGCGAGTCGATGTAGGCCACATAGCGTGAGTCTCCGCTTATCAGGTCAGCAGGCTTGCGGTCTGGCCAGTAGACGAATCTCCCAGCCGGTGTGGATATTATAACCAGCCCAGAGGCCGACCCTGATAAGGGATGCTCAGTAGAGTTGTCCTCGGACTCGGGATCCTCTAGGTTCAACCCGAAGTCGAACTCGTATGCGGAATCCGAGTAGAACCCAGAGAGGGGGTTGGGGTCCGAAGCGTGGCCGGGAGCGGTGTCGGAGTCCGAGTTGTACTCGGGTACGGGTTCCTTGCCGGCCCGGCGCGAAGAGGGAGCCTCCGTGCGGGCCGGGCGATGATGCGGGGACCACGCGCGAGTGCTCACGGGGGTGATGGGACCGCGTGCGATGGCCGAGCGAGCGAGGCTTGCATGCGATGGCCCATGGAGACGTCGAGTTCGAGTTGGAAGCAGACTCGAGCTCGAAGTCGGCGTGGTGGTTGAAGAGCGAAATTTCGTCAAACTTGCCGGCGAGTTCGCTTGTGATAACTTCTGGAAGCGTCACGAAGCCGGTCTTCGGGTTGGGCGGCATGGTGAGGCGACGTTGGAAAGATCCCGCACTGTCAGCAGTGCGGACCCAGGCACTGAACACGAAGGTGTCGCCGCGGTTGAAGACGAGGTTGGCTTGAAGTAGACAGGAGCCGTCGAGTTCGCCATGTGATCTCGGGCGAGATCCCCTACCTGGCACGCCAGCTGTCGGTGTTTTAGACCGGCAACCCACTAAGGGGAGTACCCGAAGTAGATGAATGTGGCCTCGCCGAGATCGGTAACTCGAAGGAAGAGACACGTGGCACACAATTTAGACGGGGTTCGGGCCGTGAGGTGCGTAATACCCTACGTCCGGTATCTTTGCGTAGCTACGGATTGATTGGGCACGATTACAAGATGGTGTAATTGTGCGCGTGAGATGAGATTGGATGCTAGAGAAGGTTCCCTGCCTCGCCTTATATAGTCGGGAGGCGGGGTCACAAGTCGGAGTAGGGAGAGAGTACTAGTCGAGTACGTCTAGGAGTCTTCCATACAGTGCGGAACATGTACAACTTCCTAACCGAGTACTTCTCCTTCGTAGTCCTTGTGCTCCACGCCATCAGGTGCCGTGTAGCGCAAGCCGGGTAGTCCCAGGGGCCCACCGAGTAGTCGGTCCTGGTACCCACCGAGGTAGTGGGCCCAGGGAGGTCCATACGACAGAGTTGAGTGGAGACAAACCAAGTGAGCAGCCACAGCCCAAGCCTAAGCCTAAGCTTGTGAGGTTCCATTGTGGCTATTGTGGGAGAGATGGCCATAAGGATGAGTTTTGCTTCAAGAGGATGCGAGAGGAGATAATTGCAAAGGATTGGGCTAACAAGGACAAGTACCACTCTTCCAATGGTGTACTTGAGCCTCGTGTGCAGATGCCCAGGGCCAAGGCGAGTGTGAGGACAGTTCGGGCTTGGGGAGAGCGAAAGGATGTTGGAGGTGCTGCTGTCCAGGCTACACCGGTCAGACCGGTGCAGGCCTGGACAGGCAACAGTTTGGGTTTCGTGCTCGTACAGGTGCGAGGGTTGTTTCTGGAGGTCGTGGTTCTGGTGGTTGGGCTGGAGAGTTTGCAGGTGGTCAGGTGGCTAGGCATTCTCCCCCTCGAGTTCACTACGGCGATGGGAGGAGTCGTAGCTTTGAGAAGGAGAGGAGGGACGTTCCACGGGCTTTCTTTCGTGGTTTTGGTCCTCCTCCAAGCAGAGAGGGGTGGTTCCCTTAGGGAGGTTACCATGGTGGCGTTCGTGGAGGTAGTTTTGGCAGGAGAGATGCTTTGGTTGGTGCTAACCCCACTTTCGAGCAAATGGCTCGGCACTGGCTTTACTCTTTTGGTACTAACCCCGATCTTTGAGTCTTTTGTTCGCTCACGTGCTCATTTTTGAATTTCACGTGGGAGACTTGAAGAACATTTGGTTGATTGACTCCGGTTGCTCGAGGCATATGACCGGAGACGAGGGGGTGGTTCTCAAGTCTCGTCCGGTGGTGACAAAGAGGTACATCACTTTTGGGGACAATGGGCGTGGGCGTGTGCTTTCAGAAGGTAAGATTAAGGTGAGTGACAAAATCACTCTGAGGCGTGTTGCTCTTGTTCAATCGCTAGGGTACAATTTGCTTTCTGTGTCCCAGCTGTTGGATGAGGGTTTTGAGGTATTGTTTCGGCCAAGTGGTTCTCGGATTTTGGACTCTCGAGGGGACCTTGTCTATGTGGTCGTTCCCGAGGGTCAGGTGTTTCGTGCTGATTTTTCTCAGTCTTCGGGTGTGGAGCGTTGTTTCTTGGCTTGTTCTTCGAGTGAGTTGTGGAGGTGGCATAGGAAGTTGGGTCACTTGAGCTTTGACCTTTTGTCTCGCTTGAGTAAACTCGATTTTGTCCGAGGATTGCCACGGTTGAGGCTTGAGAAGGAGTTGGTTTGTGCACCGTGTAGGCATGCCAAGATGGTAGCCTCTTCTCACCCGCCTCTCACCGATGTGATGACTGAGCGTCCATGCGAGCTGCTCCATATGGACCTTGTTGGCCCGGCTTGTGTGCGATCCGCGGGTGGGAAGTGGTATGTCCTTGTTGTGGTGGACGACTATTCTCAGTATGCGTGGGTGTTCTTTCTCGAGGATAAGGGGGAGACGTTTGGTTTTGATCGAGATCTAGTCTTGAGGTTGAGGAACGAGAGGCACGGAGATGCCATACGAGCAATCCGCAGTGATAATGGCTCGGAATTCAGAAACTCTCCTTTTGAAACCTCTTGCCATGACTTGGGTCTTGAGCACCGAGTTTTCGAGTCCGTATACGCCTCCCCGGGAATGGTGTTTTGGAAAGGAAGAACAGGACCTTGTGCGAGATGGCTCGGACGATGCTTGATGAGCATAGGACTCCGAGAAGGTATTGGGCTGAGGCGGTGAATACCACATGCTATGTGTCAAACAGGATCTACCTTAGAGTGCACAAGAAGAAAACATGCTATGAGTTGATGCATGGCCGCACACCCAAGGTGAGTCACTTCCATGTCTTTGGTTGCAAGTGTTTCATTCTGAAGAAAGGCAGGAAGTTGGATAAGTTAGAGGCTAGGTCTGTCGATGGTATTTTCTTTGGTAATGCATCTTATTCTAGAGCATATCGTGTGCTCAATCTCGAAACTAACCAAATCGTGGAGACTTGCGAGGTAACCTTCGACGAGACACAGCCACGTAGTCAGCTTGTTTTTGAGTGTGCAGGTGATGATGAGCTTGGCGAGGAGATCTTTCAGGAGGAGGAGCATGAACATGGAGACGATGAAGATGGTGATGTGGTGCCCCCGTTGAACATGTACCCACTACTTCGACTACGGTGGTGGACAGACCCTCTCCTACACCTACGATGACGAATCAAGAACGAGGAGAAGCTGATGTTGAGGGGAGGTAGCATCGAGGCGAGAACCTCCCCGGAGAGTTCAAGTGGATCACCTAGCTTTGAGGATCATCGGCGACATGAATGAACGCACTACAAGGTCGAGGGTTCGGAACAATTCTCATTTCGCTCATGCTGCGTTTGTTGCTACTTTTGAGCCCAAAGACATTGGACACGCACTATCTGATCATAATTGGGTTAATTCGATGCATGAGGAGTTGGAGAACTTTGAGAGGAATCAGGTTTGGGAGTTGGTTGACCCTCCTCCAGGGTGCAAGCCGATTGGTACAAAGTGGGTGTGGAAGAACAAAGAGGGAGAGAAAGGTGAGGTTGTGAGAAACAAGTCGAGACTTGTTGCTCAGGGGTTCAGTCAGAAGGAGGGGATTGACTATGAGGAGACCTTTGCTCCCGTAGCCCGTTTGGAGGCAATAAGGATCCTTCTAGCCTTTTCCGTGGCTAAAGGGTTCAAGTTGCACCAAATGGATGTGAAGAGTGCTTTTCTGAATGGTGTGTTGGAGGAAGAAGTGTATGTGAGGCAACCTCCGGGGTTTGAGAGTGAGAAGTACCCCCACGGGTGTACAAGTTGAGGAAGGCGCCGTATGGGCTGAAGCGGGCGCCTAGAGCTTGGTATGGTAGGTTGAGGGGGTTCTTGTTTGAGAGAGGTTTTGAGATGGGGAAGGTCGATCGGACCTTGTTTATGCCGAGGCGGGGGCGGAGATATCCCTGATTGTGCAGGTGTACGTGGATGATATTGTCATTGGTGGCTCGTCTAACTCTATTGTTGCAAGGTTTGCAGAGGATATGAGCAGGGAATTTGAGATGAGCATGATGGGTGAGTTGCAGTTCTTCCTCGGGCTACAAATCAAGCAATCAAAGGAAGGAACTTTTGTGCACCAAGCTAAGTACACCAAGGACATTGTGCGGAAGTTCAAGATGGAGGATTCCAAGGCTATGACGACGCCGATGAGTACGACTACAGCTCTTGATGCGGACGAGGAAGGTGAACACGTGGACCAGAAGGAGTGCCGAAGCATGATCGGGTCACTCATCTACTTGACGGCGACGAGGCCAGACTTCTAGTTTTCGGTGTATCTGTGCGCTCTTTTCCAAGCGTCTCCAAGGACTTCGCATCGGCAAGCGGTGAAGCGAATTTTCAGGTACTTGCGTCACAGTCCCGACTTCGGCCTTTGGTACTCCGCGTCCTCTTCTTTGGCGCTTCATGGTTTTTCAGACGCGGATTTTGCCAGGTGTCGGCTGGATAGGAAGTCCACCTCTGGGACTTGCCAGTTTTTGGGATCTTCTTTGGTGTCTTGGTCTTCTCGCAAACAGTCGAGTGTTGCTCAATCCACTACCGAGGCGAGTATGTTGCTTTGCTCGCTAGTTGTTGTTCTCAGCTCCTTTGGATTTCATACGCCATGAGTGACTTTGGTGAGGAGTATACCCATGTCCCACTTCAATGTGATAGCACTAGTGCCATAAGCGTTGCAAAGAATCCAGTGCGCCACTCCAAAACCAAGCACATAGAAGTGAGGTATCATTTTCTGAGTGACAACGTAGAGAAAGGAAAGATAGCTTTGATCCATGTACCCACACATGACCAACTAGCCGATATTTTCACCAAACCCCTAGATCAAGAAACATTCAGTCGTTTGCGGGGGAGCTTGGTGTGTGTTTGATTTCTTGAGTTGGGTGTGTGGGAGCTCCTTTGTAGCATTTGTATAGTTTTCCTTTGTGCATTTCTTGCATTTCGCATGGCATATGTATCATGATATATAGGCATCCTTGTATCTTAGATTGCATGCATTTTGTATCATATGCATTGGATAGGAAAAGCTTCTCCTATATACAGTGTTCACCATGGAATGCTATTTATGTCTTTGTGAGCTTGTTTGGTATGCTATGGTTAGTTTGGCTTAGCTCTTGATGATCTTGATGAATAATCCATGGTTGATGACTATGTTTTTGAAAAATGTCACATATATGCTCTCTCATGTGTAAATCCCTTTATATGATCTTGACATGTTTTAGTGGCTTGGTTATGCTTAATTCGTGGTTGGATAGCTTGTTTATTGATCATATGGGGCCAAAGGCTCATTTGCCATCATGAATGTTTAGCCCTCTTGCCTTATCTTGTGGAGGGGCATAAGTTCCTTTTTGTCGCAAAGACATTTCATGTACCATTTATAAAATCTGAAAACGAAATGGAAAATGCTTGGAAAATGTGCTCCCATGTCTTATGTGCTGAATTTAATTTGCTTTGGGTGCTAAACCGTTGAATGATGCCTACCAATGAGAAGTCTCATACATAGAAGTAGGCACATGGCTCGGTGGCTTTGACATGACATGAGGTGCTTGTGGGTGTTTGTGATGGTCTTATGATTAGAATGGCTATCCTAGCATGAAGTTTGTGTGGCTTTGCCATTGTGATATGTTTTGATCATGTTTAGGACTTTGCTCATGAGAGGCAAGTTTTCCGCAAAATTGCCCAAATCCGTCTTAGCCTCGTCCAATGGTTGTGAAACTTGATAATCATGCAGTTGAGATCGATACGAAGCTATAGAGTATCTAACTTGCTTATTTGGACATGTGCAGCATTCTTTGTTGAATTTTGTCCGTTTGAGAAGCTCTAGGTTGAATATTTTGCATTTTTGGCTTGATTCATGCATTGCCAACAAGAGGAAGAAGTTTGAGCTTGAAATGGCTTGTTGGACGCATTTAGAAGGTTTTCAGGTGGTTTCGAGCCATTTCAGGGCTTTGTTGTGCACCGGTCTGACCGGTCGAGGTCACCGGTCTGACTGGTAGAGTGCTGGTCCTGTGCACATGTTGGGCACCGGTCTGACCGATGGTGGTGACCGGTTTGACCAGGTGTGAGCTGAATTTCTTGCCGCCTTTTTGTTTTCAAGTGGTTTGCATGCATTCGTCCAGGGGGAGTTGCATTGGTTCAGAGGGAGCTTGCATGTGTGCAGGGGGAGCTCTTTGTGGTTGTTCGAGCTTTGGTTTGGTGTTTTGCGCTCTTTGCTTGAGCTTTGTTTTGTCTCGGATGTGTCGAGCCGTTTCCCTTGCCTAAGGGATCCGAGACTTGTCTTCTTCAAGTGATCTTGCTCTTTGCCTTTGTTTGGCTTTCAATCGCTTGTTGGAGTTTCGTTTTGTTCGTTTCTTTCCTTTTTCTTTTCTCTCTTGTTACTTTCGTGTGGGTGTTGTCAATGCACTCATCAAGGGGGAGATTGAGGACCATGTGTGGTTCGAGGACTGATGGATGGTCGCTTCCTTGTGTGATGAGTGAATGACAATGTTGTGTTAACTGATTCTTGGCTGAGTATTGCAGGTGCAGGTTGCGGCTTGACTGGTGTTGGTGCAGGTGAAGAACAAGCGCGAAAGGTCGTCGCCAGTGAGGCCTCCAGGTGTGGAGAAGACAAGTAGGCTTCGTTCCGGGGGACCGGTGGCCGGCGGGGTCAAGTGCGGGCCGCATGGTGGCATGAACAGCAAGATGAAGTCGTGGACGGTTTCTTGGTTGAGCCACAAAACCAAGGTCGAGCCGGGACTACATGGGAGCCGAGTCATGAGTGGAGATTGGCGGAGGCTACACCAAGTTCGCGGGATTTCCGGTGCTTCACCGAGAAAACCTGCGGGTTCCTTGGTTGATCCACAAAGCCAAGACCGAAGAACCGAAGACGGTCTTCGTAGCAGGTGCCGGACCGGTCCCCGACCGGTGGGTACCGGTCTGACCGGTGAGGAGCACCGGTTTGATCGGTGTGCGACGATGCAGTCCGGAACCTTCGAAGCGGAGGACACGCGTCGGGATCGCAAGGCTTGCGTCGAAGCTAAGCAGGTTGCGGCCGCCGGGCATCCGTCCGATGGAGAAATCTTGAAGAATCCCAAAACCGCCCTTGAGGGGCTTGTATCCCTAGTTATTAGGAAAGGGTATTTTGGACTTTCGGTTTCCTCCATATAACCCAAGAGGTGAGAGGATGGCAGCTAACGCTCTTGGAACCCTAGTTCATTTGCTTTCCTATTTTTCCCTTCCTATTTTCTTAGGATTTCCATAGGACTAGCCTGAGAGCTTCATGGTGAGATCTTGTCAGAGGGTTGGATGATCGGGCGGCAAGCTAGACCTTGTATGAACCGTTGTGGCATGTATAGATGATTCGGTGTGGTTCCTCAAGGCCTTGTTGTGTTGTTCTCGGTTGTTCTTAGTGGTGATTTTCAGAGCCCTTTCTTAGTGTTTTTCTTGGGTTGTTTTCAGGACCTTTCTCTTGGGGATTTGATGGGGGAAATTTGTGGGAACCCTTCGTGGTTCTTTGGGTTTTGATTCCCCTCCCAAATCCATGAGTAAAGGGGCTCGATTTTAGGGTTTTTCGAGTTCTAGGGTTAGAGGTGTTCTTGGCGGGATTTCTTCGATTCCTCCTTTTTTGACAAGTTTTGGTGGGATTAATCTTGGCTATGGACTCCTCATGAGGTGTTCCTATTATCCCCAGAGTCTTGTTCAAGTCCGTGGAGCGATTCGGGAGATCGAGGTTTGGATTTGGGGGAGTTGACCCGCGGGTCTTGTTCATCCCGAGTCGCCCGAGCTACACCGTCGGCGGTGCTCTTGACCGGTCTGACCGGTGTAACCCCTGTTGGGTTTTTGCTTGGGTGAACGTCTGGGTGTGTTCGCTGTTGTCCTGTGTTGCTGCAGTTTCGAGTTTGGGTCAGTTTAGAGGTCGGTAGGCCTGTTCGGTGATTTGGGGGCTTTCAGGCTAGGACCGGTCTAACCGGTGTGTTACATCGGCCTGACCGGTGTGAAGCCACTTAGTGGAAGTTGTCGGTGTTTTAGACCAGCAACCTACTAAGGTGAGTACCTGAAGTAGATGAATGTGGCCTCGCCGAGATCGGTAACTCGAAGGAAGAGACACGTAGCACACAATTTAGACGGGTTCGGGCCGCGAGGTGCGTAATACCCTACGTCCTGTATGCTGCGTAGCTCTGGATTAATTGGGTACGATTACAAGATGATGCAATCTTACGCCATGAGATGAGATGATAGAGAGAGGGGTCCCTGCCTCGCCTTATATAGTCCGGGAGGCAGGGTTACAAGTCGGTTTAGGGAGAGAGTACTAGTCGAGTACGTCTAGGAGTCTTCCATACAGTTCGGGACATGTACAGCTTCCTAACCGAGTACTTCTACTCTGTAGTCCTTGTGCTTCACGCCATCAGGTACTGCGCAGCGCATGTCGGGTAGTCCCAGGGGCCCACCGAGTAGTCGGTCCTGGTACCCACCGAGGTAGTGGGCCCAGGGAGGTCCATACGACAAGCCCCCGAGTACTTTGTAGTCGAGAAGGATAGCTTCAAGTAGTCTTGACGGCCTTAACGAGTAGTCCTCAAGCGTCCCCGAGTAGTACAAGTCAAAAGTTTCAAGAATAGTCGAAGCATCCCGAGGCTGGAATGTACTCCAGCTGATGTTTGAGCAATCCTGAAGTCTTCTCGAGTAGTCCCAAGTGTCCTCGAGTGCTGCCCTTGAAGGTCTTCAACAATGCCCGTGTTGTCTTGAAGCCGAAACTGATATGGAAGTGCGATTGCAAAATCGCACTCCATATGGAGTAGCCCCCGAGCCTTAGGTTGAGTTGTAGACTCTGGCTGAGGGTCCATCTGAAGTTTTGGCAAGAATATCCCGAAAAATCCGGAGAAAAAACCGAAGAACACATGGCACGGAGCCCCCGAGCCTTGAGTCGAGTACTTCCTCTCGAATTGAAGGGTCATCTTGTAGAATGTGTCACGAGATGCTCTTGAGTCTTGCCGCTTCCCAGGAAGTCGAGTTGGAGTAGCCGAGCCCACGAGGCGAGGCGCGTCGACTAGTAGAAGTTGAAAGGTCACGCACAGCCGCTGAGTTAGCCGTGCGCAGACTTATCCATCCGGCTGTTGATGGGCCGTGTTGACTTATAAATAGAAGCCAAATGTCACACCCGATTTTCCGAAGGAAACCATGTGCAAACCTATATGCATGCCGGGATCAAGTTTCATGCATATAGTGACATATAAGTGAATACAGAAACAGTATCACGTAAGAAAAAGAAAGATTATCGAGAGATTTACGCTTAATCCTGGAAACGAAGGCTCCAAACATCACGGGCAATCGACTGGGGGTTGCGTACGCCTAGCACCAGCAACATCTTCACAAGACTTCAAAATAGCTTCCTCCTTCGAGCAACAATATTTATAGCAAGGGTGAGCACTGTCGTACTCGGCAAGTGTTGGGAAAAGAATGAATGCAAAGGCTTTATAGTGGACTGGGCTATAAGCATTTAAGCAATTTTAGTTGGTCAAGTTTTATTAGCACCGATTACTAATAAAGTATAAGTTTATACCAACCCACATTAAGCATAAGATAAGGGATACGCCATAAGCACATGGCAAGCATAACCGAGAGAGAGCTATTTATGTCCATCTTTGAGTTTGATTATCATGTGAGGGTCCGAGCCGCTCTTGACTGTGAGCACGACTAATCGATTAGTTTATACTCTGAGAGGTTGTACATCTTTACCCAAAAGTCGCGTAGAAGTTCTAGGAACTTTAAACCCAACCATGCAGTTCTAGCTAGGCACCATACCGCACTACCGAGGTGTGATTGCATAGGGACGCTACGAGGCCTTTACAAAGAGTCCTCCTGTGTGTATTAGTCCATAGTAGTATGTTATAGAGTTTATATTTCGTACCACACTTCTACTCACGGACGGTGAGCCATAGAGTACTTCCGTTCCAAAACCACTCCGGAATAGAAGAGCCATAAAAGCATTCCTCCGTCCCCAACCTACTATGCGAGTAATAACCACACAAAGACTTCCCTAATTAATCGGCCAAGACCGAGCCATATAGTCCTTGTGGTTGCACTGTTGTCCTGGGTGGTTCTCCATGTTCCGATTAATCATATGGTCTTGTATTAAGCATCCAAAGATATAGCATGAAGGTAAAACAAGTTCATCATTAATGTTCATTAAAACCACCATAACCCAGGTATAGCAACTAAGCATAGCTACCCAACATAAAGATAAACCCGTTTGATCAAGGCATAGCATAAATAACACTAGTCAAACCTTAAACATGGGTCCCATCATATTAATGCAAGCATATGCAATGAGTGATTAAATATAGTTCTTAGGACAAAAGATCAAGGACACACTTGCCTTTAACCGGAGAGTAGTTGCTCGAATATCTTCAACTTCAAGCTCTTCCAACTTCTCGAACGGCGTTCACTCTAAGCTTTAAAAGAACGCACTAAAGGATAGGATCGATTGGATGGATCACTAAAGCACACAAACCGTGCTAAGAGGAAGAAAGGTTTGGTTTGCTTTAAAGAGATGGCCGCGGAAGATTGAGCGAGTACGGAAAGATCACATTAAGATTGAGTTGAGAAAAGAACGTCTAACAAACGTTCGCATATATGAGAGAGCAAGGCTATGAGCTAGGTTCATTTTAATTAACAAAACAATTATAAAGGATATTTCGGAAATAAAATACCCTATGTTGACATTAATGCAATATTAAACTTTATTTAAGAAACCGGTGTAAAGAACTAGTCAAGTTTTATTAATAAAGATTCATAAATGAATTAATCTATTAAACATTTAATTTAGAAAAATAAAGCGTATGAGCAATCTAAACGAAACTTTGTAATTCGAGTAGATCATATTATTATTAAAAACATTATGGTATTGACATTAATCAAATTAATATTTATTATAAAAGCCGATGTAAAAGCCTAATCAAATTTTAATTAGAAAAGATTAATTAACTATTAAAAAAATTAACATTTGGCTTACGAAAACCGAGATAAAGATCTAATTAACTTTTATGTACAAAAACATGTGATAGAAACATTAATCAAATTAAATTTGCTTGTGAAAACGACATATATATCTATATAGCTTTTATTTGGAAAAGACATGCATAGCTAGTCATTAATCAAAATTAATATTAATTTTATTTTCAGAAAACAAAACATGGTGAAAACACACCACTAACGTGTGCTTTACATTATTATGAATCTAACACAACTTGAACGGATTAAATCGGAGCTAAAACGAGAAATATATGAGCAAAACAAGATTAAAAGGACCTGGTCGTGATTAACCGTAGATAACAAGGGCTAGCGGACAAGATATGCAAGACACATTAAACAAGGTGCTCGGGAAAAGGATAAAACTCGGGGTTAGATCTATAAAAGTGCTCTGTTGGATTTATGTGCGAAGGGTGGGATTTTTCCAAGGGGTTATGAGCAAAGGTTGCAAGACACAAAAATAGATCTACGAATTACCGAAATCACGGGGGGTCATGTGCAAATTGACCTTTCTTCTTCCTCTATCCCAACCGAACGGACGGGACACGCATGGCGGATGGGGAGCTCCGGCACTTGCGTCGCCGGCGCTACGGGTAGCTAGGAGCTCGGGTAAAATCGGGAATCGGAAGAGGAGATGAAGGGGATCAAGATGGGTGGCTCACCTTGGTGGAATAGCGAGGGAGCGGCGGAATCCGCGGTCACGCGGCGGCGGCGGTTCGGGACGAGCGGCGGCGGCGGCGGCGCGCGGCTTTACGGCCAGGGGCGGCGCGCGCGCGGGCTTGCGGGGGGGAGCGAGGGCGCACGTTAGGGGGCGGCGCGCGTAGGGGGGCGTCCTCCTTTATGGGGGCGCGCGCGCCGCCTTGCCCCGGGCGGCGCGCGCGGCTTGCGGGCCCGGATGGGCCCCGCGCGGCCTGCGGCGGCGGAGCGGGTTGGGTCGGGCCTCGGCTCGGCCCAATCCGGTAGGATAGGGTTTCTTTCTTTTTTTCGAATATATTTCCAGTGCGAAAAATAATCCAGAAAAATTCGTAAATTATTTTAAAGCACGAAAAATACTCGGAAAATCACAAAAATTCCAGGAAAATTCCTAGAGATAGATTAAGACACGAACAACCCAAATAAAGCATTTGGTGCTCATTAAAAAAGATTTTAGAGCCTTCTAGTAAATAGAAAATGCTCGGAGAAAATGAGAATAAATTCCAGAAAAATCCGGAAAATTCTCGGGAGAGTTTGGACAGCTCCTAAACGCATTTTTGAAACCTTTTGCACTCAAGAACCACTAGATGCATCGGCATGAATGCAACACTCACAAATCTTTTATTTAATTTAGAAAATCAAACAAAGGATTTTTCCTATACTATATTCCCTGTAAAGAAAAATAAATGTTGGAAAATTTTAAAATTATGAGAAAATCGTTATTTAATTATTCTTTCTATTCACATCCCGAAATTGAAAATTTCGGGGTGTGACACCAAAACCCTTAGGGTTTTTCACCTGATGCAGCTGCAGTCATTCCCAGCAGATCTAGCCAAGAATATCCACTGGTGCGCACCACCGCCATTGAGTAGAGCGCAGATCTGATTGCGCCGCCGTAAGGAGCCACCACAGTAGCCCCCGAGCGAATGCGCGTGAAGACACCGTGCACCTGGAGGTTGAAGCCGTCTTCGTCGAAGACCACGAAGGCCGCCGGCGGGAAGAAGAGGGCCCGTGAAGAGGCCACTGGATCTGCGGCAGGGACATCACCACCGGTGTCCCCGCCGCGGCCAGATCCAAACCATGAATGGAAGAAGTCCAAGGCGAAGACTGAAGACTTGCTGGCCCTTCTCAACAGTGGGTTCCTGCGGGAGAAGGAGGTGGACATGTGGAGGGCCACTGCCGGGGATCCGTACCCCATGAAGAAAAATCCGGACGAGATCCCGATGTTTGCGCGGTTCGCGGAGCGCGGACTGTCTCTCCCGGCGAGCGACTTCTTCAAGGGGCTACTGGGGTACTACGGCATCGAGTACCTCAACCTCAACCCTAACAGTATCTTCCACACCGCCGTCTTCGTACATTTCTGTGAAGCCTTTCTAGGGATCAAGCCCCATTGGATCTTGTTCTGGAAGTTCTTCCGGGTGAAGCCGCAACCCTGCGCCAGCAACCCGCGAGTAGTCGGAGGAGCAGGGATCCAGATGAGGGAGGATGCCGCCGAGCAGTACCTCTCCTACAAGTTGATAGATTCCAACCAGGATTGGAAAGCTAAATGGTTCTACATCACGAACCACCACCCGACGCTGCCGAAGCCCAGCGGGAAGCAGCCCAAGCACTGTCCGTGGTGGAACGCGGAGCGACGATGCAAGAAGCGCTCCAACTGCCCGAGTTGTTGGCGAGGATCAATGCGCTGAGGGAAGCCGGGCTGAGGGCCGAGCACGTGGCCTTCAGCTTCATGAAGCGCAGGGTACAGCCGCTGATGGCTCGCGACACCCTGGGGTACGAGTACACCGGCGACGACAACACGTCGCGGATGCCTGGAGATGAAGTCGACGACGACGACATTGTTGATAGGCTGGCCCGGATCTTCAAAGATATGCCGGCGTACACGCCGTGCCCCGTACCAGAGTTCTCCGCCGCGCGCCCACCAAAAGAGGTTAGAAGCCGCATCTGAAGTCGAGTACCCATTGCATGAGAGTAGTCGCACTGATGAGTTGTTCTTCTTGCAGGATGACTTGAAGGAGTTCGTCTCCGAGCCGCCGTCGCCTCCCCAGCTAGTCGAGGTCCCAGAGGAAGGGAGGGCGAAGACCAAGGAGCGGCGCGAAGTCGGCGAGGGAGACGACACAGTTGCCATGGAAGACACGTCCGAAGAGGACGACGACGAGGAGACGTTGCAGGACCGCTTCCTGCTGCGGTCGAGGTTCAGCCGTCCTGGCTTACCTCACATCCCTCTCGTTCAGGATGAGCCGACTAGCCTAGAGGCTAGTCTGCCCGCGCCACCAAGGAGGCCGCGCAATGCGGCCCGCAAGAGCGTGGCCAAGAAGTTGAAGGTCACAGAGACCACGTCCCAAGAGGTAAGCCGTCTTGAGTAGTGTAGTCGAGTTCTGATGTCTCGAGTTCATGTGTTGACGATGAAGTTTCCTTGTTTGCAGGAGATGCCGCCTACCGAGCCCGTTGAGCAGGGCGACGAAGGAGACTGGGACACGGTGGGGGAGGTCGCTGGTAGTCGTAGCCCAGCCCCCACTGTCAAAGAGCTTTTGGCGCAGATGGAGCACCAGCCCCCTGTTGCTTAGGGGAGCACAGAACCCACCGCTGCTGCTACGGAAGAGGCAGCAGCCGCAGAGGCGCTGGAGGAAGCGCCTGCCGAGGCGGGACTGGTCGACATCGCCAGCATCCTCGGCGCCCCAACCGTGACGGTGGTCTGGTCGAGCTTGTAAGTGTTGATTCTTCCCAAGTAGTCCTTGATGTGGTAGTCATACTTGATTGACAACCGGCTTGTGTACTCTACAGGAAATCGACGGACTTGTCCTGCGAGGGGGATGAACCCGCCTCAGCGGTGGCGGGAGAAGGAGCCGTGCCGCCCGCTGAGGAGTCCACTCCCACCCCTCAGGCGGAGCCCGAAGCGCCGACCGTTGAGGCTGCGCTGCCCGAGGCCAGCATCGTTGAAGGTAACTACTCTCTCAGGTAGAATTAGCCCAGAGGAGTAGTCATAGTCGCCAGGTATGATTGATGCACTTGTCCTCTTTTCAGCAGGTGCTGAGGCCGAGGGAAGCGAGATCTCGTCGGCGTTGCCCGTAGAAGACGTGGCACTGGGAACCCAGGAGGCTGTCGTAGAAGCCCCCGAGCCGATGGAGGTGGCCGTCGGAGAAGCCGCCGCGACGACAGGAGGAGGAGGGGACGACGCACTGCTAGAACCCGCTCTGGAGGTGGCCGTCCGCTCACCGGAGATCCAAGACGCGGAGCCAATCCGCTCGGCGCTGATGACCGAAGCCGCTACGAGTAGTCGTGGCGGGATCGAGTTGTTGGCGGACGATCTGGTCGACCCGGAAATGGTAGCTCGGCACCTGGAAGCGGTGCGCCAAGCCTAGCAATGGATGAAGGTGAGTAGTCATGACCCTTGAGTAGTCAATCCTGTAGCGTTGAGTACCCATCTGATGTGTGTTTTGTCTGCGCAGGACGTTGCTGAGAGGTCCCTCCTGAAGTCAGAGATGCTTCAAGGGTACGGCGATGCGGTGCTTCGGGCCGAGACATTGGAGGATCAACTCGTGAAGTCCCGGAAGCACGCCGCCGCCATGCAGTCAAAGCTGGACACCACCTTCGCCAAGTACCATAATGACGTCCATGAGATGCAGGCGAAGAGCGATGACTTGGTGCGGAAGAACAAATCTCTCCGCAACAAGAACAAAGGTACACCATTTGTCTTGTTGAGTACTTGTTGGAGGTCGAGAGGTAGTCTGACCCGCTGTGCCTTGTTGGTTGCAGAGCTTGAGACTCGAGTTGATCAGCTGAAGGCTTCAGAGACTGATCTGAAGAACCTTTTCTACCGGGAGCAGGAGGCCCGCCAGATACTGGACTATGATTATAAGGAGCTTGCTTACGAGTGCGACAAGCACATGGAGCTCTGTATTGCATCAGACCATGACCTCGTCAACTGCTACAAATCATTGCGAAGGCCGAACGAGGATTGTGAGAAGCTGCGGGCCCAGCTCAAGGAACTTGAAGAAGCCGCGCTCCCCATCGCGATGCTGCTGGTGCCTCATCCTGGCGGTCCCAAGATAGCGCCGCTGGTGGACCGGTTGAAGGAAGCCCCCAGCCGGCTAGCGACCTACGTGAAGCATTTGGCGAAGTCGATCCCGAACCAAGTGTTGGCATTCATGAAGTCGTACTTCCTGAAGGCTCTCGTAGATGTAGTCGCCGGCGGGCTAGCCGCCAACTGCACCGACGAGCAGTACGCGGAGCTACTGGAGCAGATGGCGCCTATTGCAGATCAAGTCGCCGAGAAACTTAATCTCCAGTAGCCCTGTAATAGTTAGCTCGTAGCAGTAGTTGTATAAAAACAATTGTAATAGTTAGCTCGTTGCCGCGATCTTTGAGTGCCGAGTCCCATCGTGGAGTTGTCGCGAGTAGTCGTACTCGGTAGTAGTCTCGTTGAGGGGAGGAAGACAGTAAAGCAGTTGATGAACAATCAAACTTTATTACTGAAGACGTACACCTGGGTGGCTAGGGCCGTAGTTACAAAGTAGCCGCCAGGACCCGGAGGCCGCCTACGGCTAAGTAGTGCTAGGGCATGTAGCCGCTTACAGCAGTAGATCCGTAAGTAGCCGTAAAGGCCGGATCTAGGAGTACATGGTCTCTCAGTAGACCGCTGCTAGAGTCCTTTGTCGCTCGTCGCAGCCCAGGATCCGTAGGTAGCCGCATGGGCTGGATTATGGAGAGGAGTAGTCCGGAGACTAGTGCCTGGACCCGGAGGCTGCTTACGGCGAAGGAGTAGTCCAGAGGGACCGGTGCACGGACCCGAGAGGCCGCTTACGGCGAGAGGGGTCTTGATGTAGTCATGTAGACTTGAGCCCGCGGGGTAGTCGTGTCGACTAGGCGTAGAACCGACAGAGCCGGTCGACGTTCCAAGAGTTGTTGACGTCTTCGACTTCAAGTGTCCGGAGGCGGTAGGAGCCCGATCCCGGTCACCTTTGCAAGCTGTTCGGGGGACCTTCCCAGGGCGAGCTGAGCTTGTGTAGTCCTTCCGTGTTCTGGATACGACGGAGGACGAGATCACCGACGTTGAAGGAGCGTTCCTTGACGTTGCGATCATGGTAGCGTCGGATAACCTCTAGGTACCTTGCTGATTGGACGAGGGCGGCACAGCGAGCTTCTTCGAGCCTGTCGATGTCAAATCGTCCGTCGTCTTCGAGAGACGCCTTCGTCGTAGTGCTCCACCGCCGGTGAATCCCATATGACATCGGCGGTGAGGATTGCTTCGGAGCCGTAGACCGAGAAGTATGGGGATTGCCCCGTTGGCTTGGAGGGCCGAGTACGCGGCCCCCGAGTGCATTGGGTAGTTCCCGGATCCACTTGCCTCCTTTAGAGTTAGCGGCGTCGTGTAGCCGCTTCTTGAGAGCGTCGAGCACCATCCCGTTGGCGCGCTTGACTTGTCCGTTGGCCCGAGGATGGGCAAGCGAGACGTATCGAACGTCGATCCCGTCGTTCTCGCGGTACTCCCGGAAGCGATGATTGTTGAAGTTAGAGCCCGGATCCGTGATGATGCGATGGGGTAGTCCGTAGCGATGCATGAGTTCATCCAAGAAGTCGAGTACTCTGTCGGCCTTGGGGCATGTGACCTGCTTGACCTCGATCCACTTGGTGAACTTGTTGATGGCCACCAATACTCGTTGAATCCACACGGTGCGGTTTGTAGTGGCCCAATCATGTCGAGCCCCCGGCGGGCGAAAGGCCGGGTTGGCGGTACGGTGACTAGCTTGTAGGCCGGGACGTGTTGCCGCTTGGCGAAGTAGCGGCACCCTTGGCACCTTCGACGAGTTCTTCGGCGTCGCCCGTAGCCGTGAGCCGTAGAAAGCTCGTCGGAAGGCCTTGCTGACCAGCGTGCGAGAGGACGCGTGGTTGCCGCACACGCCCTTGTGGATCTCCTCCATGATGTCCTTGCCTTCTTGTCTGGGGACGCACTTCAAGAGTACTCCAGAAGATGTGCCCCGCCTGTAGAGCTTGTCTCCGACGAGGACGTAGGACTTGGCGCGGCAGATGAGCTGCTCGGCCAAGTTCTTGTCCGAGGGAACCTTCTGCTCACTGAGGTAGTCGATGAAGGGTTGCCTCCAGTCCACGTCAATCATCATGACCTCCTGGCCAGCCTGGGGATGCGCTGGGACAGTGATCGGTGGCGTCGGCTCCGGGATGGATGGCGCGTGAAGCTCGTGGACGAAGACACCCGCTGGTACTTGAGCGCTAGTAGAACCAAGCTTCGACAGGACGTCCGCTGCAACGTTGTTGTCGCGGACGATGTGGTGGAACTCGAGACCATAGAACTTGTTCTCGAGCTTGCGGACTTCCGGGGAAGTAGCCGTCCATGTTCTCCTTGTTGCGGTCCCGGGACTTGTTGATTTGGTTGATGACCACCGGCGGAGTCGCCGTAGACTAGTAGCCGCTTGATGCCCGGTGAAGTCGCGAGGTGGAGCCCGTGTAGGAGAGCTTCGTACTCGGCTTCGTTGTTTGAGACCTTGTAGGAGAGCTTCGTACTCGGCTTCGTACTCGGCCCGTGTAGGAGAGCTTCGTACTCGGCTTCGTAGGAAGATCGCAGGACGTACTTGAGTTGTTCGCCTGTTGGAGAGGTCAAGATTACTCCTACACCTGCGCCCTCGAGGTTTGTGACAACCTCACCCGAGATAATTCCGTACTATCGCCTAAACCACTCCACTTGGTCATTAAGTGATAATAAAGAAGCATCCCGTTGAGTGTTGCCGGGTTTACACCCGGTAAATCACTTGGAAACATAGAGAGGATCGGACGAATGCATTAAAACTCCCACGAAGGAGGGTCCAGAGTGCCTTACAAATTATCCATCACATCCCCGTAGGGGTCATTATTACAAACATAGTTCTTTGTCATGAAAGTAAATGGTTCAGAGTTTATTAAAAACAGCGGAAGATAACTAAACGATACGATCACATCATAGGAGGCCTATCCATGATGCAATCACTCTTCGTCATCCACCCATTCCAGCTCCCAGCCGGGTGGAAGTTCTCCGGGCCACATATCACATGCATTACCTGGAACAACATTTATACAGCAAGGCTGAGTATACTAATACTCAGCAAGACTTACCCGTCTAAAAGAAAGACTTTACCTCTAGTTATGCAAGGCTTTTGGCTTGTGGGTTTGTTTGCCAAAAAGCTACTAAGTAGTGAATCCTTACTTTCCATATTTTAGCTCATGTTCTAGTAGAAGTAATCATTACTAGATAAGCAACTATTGCAACCAAAGTTGTATAAACAATTAACCAAAGTAATAATCTTCACAAAGTTCCATCATAAAGGGATATCATGGCCGACAATCGATTGATTCATAACCTTGCAAGGTGGACCTAAACACACAGGAGGTGCCCTCACTAAGAGTTCACCAACCAGGCGGTTCCCGTCATTCTTCGGTTTGGGGATAATAGCTCACAGTCTTAAGTACAAGGTTTATCTGGGCTACGCCACTAAGGTCACCCAGCCTCACGCATGCACTCGGGTAGCAAGCCCGGGGCCGCAACCCTAAGAGTAGTGATAGTAAAACTCCGTACCGCCTCATTTAGATACTAGGCTTACCGTGCCCATTTCCGACAAGTGTTAGTACTTTCGAACACTTAACCAACGAAGCCATTGGACCGGAGCCCAAATCCCATGCTCTTACCACATGAGCAATCCATTTAATCAATATGGTGATTCCATAAAGGAGATCCTACTCTCGCAAGTGACGAACATCACTCGACTTGTACCGGATCCTTAAGCATAGCAACTAGCGACCTATTACTCTAGTAAAAGATCATAGGTACTTATGGATCATGCAACTAGGGTTTCAATTGAACTCCTGAATGTAAATGCACATACAGTAACAAGAATGTAAATTCATAAGTTTTAAAGAAACTCTGGGGTTAATGAATAAACCGGGGCTTGCCTTCATTGGCACAAGTAGTTAGACACACTTCCGGACTTCGGCCCGGGTCTTGCTCTATGGCGACGTAGTGCACGTCTCCCCCAGCTCCCTCGTTCACGTCCGCCGGCACGAGCGTGTAGCTACCGTCGGGAACTTCTACACGGAGGATGCAATGCAAGACTTAAGTGACCATTTGAATTTAATTAATTTCAAACAACTTATGTCAACCAAGAGGTGCATGTTTGGACACATTCACCTAGATAATAATACATTCAGCATACTCTTCCTATAAAGGAACAATATGTGTTGCTTTATTATCTAGACTTTTACGGTGACTGTGTACATATATATATTTAAATGGATTAATCTAATTCACACAACAAAACAGTGGTAACAGCTACAAGTTGGATACGGTTGGTCATATTCACCTTAAGAAATGTATTTAACCATTTCTCCTTTTAAGGATAATCAAAAGGCTTATTTAGTCTTCTCTCTAGGTGATTGTGTGCACATCTATAAAAGAATATCTTATTTAAATACAAACAGCAAGGAATTTACTTTTTCACCACCATTTTATTTTTCTAACTCATTGATTTCACTTATGCACAAAAGGAGGCATTTTTCCTAATTTCCTTTTTCTAAATTAATCTAGTTTGAACTCTTTTACACAACCAAAAACATATCAAACTGTCCCAGCAGTACCCACTGGTTCTAATGACCAGGAGTACTCTCTTGGACAGCAAGGAATTGATTTTTGCACCACTGAATTTTAATGTACTAAATTTAAATGCATTACTAGTTAGCATATAAGGGAATAATACATATTAAACTAAATACAATATATTTGAATCCCAACTTTCTCCTACACATGCTTGGGTCCAAAACAAGCCCAAAGAACCAAGAAACACACCAATAGCCTTTATGAAACATGCTACACATATTTATGATTAAAAACATGCATAAATCAGGAATAATTATTTCTAATAGGGATAAAATCATGATAAATTCACCAGAGGTGCACTTCAACATTATAAGGTGATAGCCAGAAGTTGGGCTCAAAAATAATTATATTTGAAGCTACAAAAATCATCTAGGCAGACTTGTCAATTTCACAAAATGATTTTTATAAAAAGATTTCTGCAGCAACTTTGTGCAATTTTTGGTGTGGTGACCAGCCATAGCATGGTGTACAACATATCCAAGATATAGATCAAGAACTTGTGTAGATTTTGCAGAAACATAGGTCTAGGGATTTTACATTTCTATTTTTCAAGCAAAAACGGTAGCTCAAAAGTATATACATCTTTAGAGAAAGTTGTAGTCCTTGTTGTACTGAGCACAGCAAAATCAGGTTTGCTATTTGTGGATTTTTCTGTGATTTGTTATGGATTTTACAAGGTTCAGTTGAAATACAAAAGGGAGTAAGAAACCTTTTTGCAAACAGACCCTCAGAAAGTATTGAATGTTTACCGATATACCCCTGGTTTGCACAGATAACCCTGAAAAGATCTCCAGTCCTGCAATGTGGTCCTCGTCCAAGGGGGGCCGCGCGGCCAGGGAAAATCCGGTGGCCTCGCCGGCGGTCTTGGCCGGGGAAGGGGCTGGGAAGGTGCTAGGGGTTGTGCACGACCGATTCGGGTACGAGTTTGGGGCAGAAGGGGCGCCGGTGAGCAAGCACGGCAGAGGCCGGCGGCGGTAGCCATGGGCACGTATGCTCTGGTGAGGATAGGGACAGGACAAGGCAACACGCCGCGGTGTGAGCTTCAGGACGTCCTAGGGCAGGAGCTAGGAGCACTCATGGGCTCTGGATGCAAGCGGAAGGAGGGGCTCATCGTTGCGGCATCAACGACGACGGCAAGGGATGGCGCGGCGACTCTGCCTCGCGCGAGGAAGGAACGACGGCAACCCTTTATAGGCGGCGCGAGCTGGAGAGGCGGTGCGTGCACGTCAAGACATTTCCGGGACCGCGGTATGGGCGCAAGACGGCGGCGACGTGCGGCTGTACGGCGGCGTCGGCATTGGGCGGCGGCACGGCGGCTGAGCGCGTGGCGCGCGCGGGATGGGCGAGGAAGGCGGTGGACGCGCCATCCATTACCTCTCGCGCTTGCCACGTGGAGCCCGAGGGACCGGCAGTCGCGGCGGGGCATCGGCGGTTGCGCCCGGTCGGTCGGCGGCGCGGCGGCGTGCCACGGCGCGCGGCGTCGCGCGTGGGCACGAACGCCCGGCGCCCGGCAGGCTATATCATTTGACTTGGCATTGTTTGAACCAATTTTTCTCCAAATGTTTCAACGAAGTGGACCGAGTGATCAACAGCAAAGTTGTAGATCTCCTATTCCTCTACAACTTTGGTTAAGGGCATAGGGTCTTTTTCTCAACCAAGTTGGTCGTTTTCCGGGCGCCGATGAACGGTGACCGGGAGCGTTGACTTGAGTTTTTCACCCATTTGCACTTCAAACCAGCAATGCCACTCAACATGAAAGTTGTGTCCCTCGACAAAATACCCAAATTTTATATTGGGAGAATTTGAAGTGTTTAGGTGAAATTTGGAGAACGTGGCAAAAGTTCCGGCTGACACTGGTGGGTCAAAAGGGGTTCAAGGGGTTTGACCAAGGGTTGACTATAGTTGACCAATAAGGGTCATTAGGGGTCATTGGTGATGTTTTCGAGGTGACGGCCCAGGTTGACTGTCGTTTGACCAAAGTCAACACTGTTGACCGGAACATTAGGGTTAATTAACCCGGCTGAAAACCTGGGGCGTCACAAGGTTGAGTGAGCCGTCGAAGTACATCACCCAGTGCTCTGGTCGCTTGGTTGGAGTAGGTTGCTGATTCTCCCACCACTCTGCCATGAAGTCGACTAGTGCCTGCGACTTGATGGCTGTGCGTGGCTTGAAGTCGATGTTGAGGGCGCCGAGTTCGACTGCCCACTTGGAGATTCTTCCAGTAGCATCTCGGTTCCACAGGATGTCGCCGAGTGGGTAGTCGGTGACAACGGAGATCGAGTACTCCTGGAAGTACTGTCGTAGCTTCCGCGAGGTAATGAGCACTGCATAAAGAAGCTTCTGTACGGGCTGGTAGCATGTCTTGGATTCTGATAGGACCTCGCTGACGAAGTAGACTGGTTGCTAGACCGGGTAGGCATGGCCGTCTTCCCCGCTGCTCAACGATGATGGCAAGATCGACCACGTGAGTAGTCGCGGCAAGGTAGAGCAGATGGCGCTCCCCTTTGCGAGGAGCCGTGAGGACCGGTGGCTATGATGGGAAGTCCTTGAGCCGGGCAAGGGCTTGGTCCGCCTCTCGGAGTCCACACGAACTTCTCTTGGTGCTTGAGTAGTTTGAAAAAGGGGAGCCCCCGTTCTCCAAGCTTCGAGATAAATCGTTCGGGGCCGCCATGCACCCCGTCGCTTCGTACGTCTTTGATGGGCGTGGGAGCTTTCATGCTGGTGATGGCGAAGATCTTTTCGGGATTGGCTTCAATGCCGTGGTGGCTGATGATGAAGCCGAGTAGTTTGCCCGAAGGTACGCGGAAGATGTACTTGTACGGGTTGAGCTTCCAGCGGTACTCGCGCAGGGATGCGAAAGTCTCTTCAAGACCTTCGATGAGGGTACTGGAGTTTCTGGTCTTGACGACCACGTCATCCACGTAGGCTTCAACGTTCTTGTTGAGTTGCCTCTTGAAGCAGGCCTGGATAGCTCGTTGATATGTGGCGCCGGCGTTCTTCAACCCGAAGGACATGTTCTTGTAGCAGTACGTGCCAAACGGGGTGATGAATGCGGTCTTCTCCTGGTCTTCTTCCTTGATCGCGATCTGGTGGTACCCAGAGTAGCAGTCGAGGAAGCAGAGTAGGTCGCAGCCCGTCGTGGAGTCGATGACTTGGTCAATCCGCGGCAACCCGAAAGGGTCCTTGGGGCAGTGCTTGTTGAGGTCGGTGTAGTCGACGCACATCCTCCACTCGTTCGAGTTCTTCTTGTGGACGAGGACGGGGTTAGCGAGCCACTCAGGATGGAAGACTTCTTTGATGAAGCCAGCCGCGAGTAGTTTGGCAAGTTCCTTCTTGATGGCGTCCCGTCTGTCGCCAGTGAAGCGGCGGAGGTGTTGTCGCTTCGGGGCAGCTTTAGGATCGACGTTGAGGGAATGCTCGATCAACTCCCTGGGCACCCCTGGCATGTCCGCTGGCTTCCACGCGAAGATGTCGCGGTTAGCCCGGTGGAAGTTGATGAGCGTGTCTTCCTATTTGGGGTTGAGACCCGCCCCGATGGTGGTGGTCTTGCTACTTGTCACACCCTGAAATTTCCAATATCAGGATGTGAATAGAAAGAATAATTAAATAACGATTTTCTCATAATTTTAAAATTTTTCCAACATTTATTTTCTTTACAGGGAATATAGCATAGGAAAAAAATCCTTGTTTGATTTTCTAAATCAAATAAAAAGTTGTGAGTGTTGCATTCATGCCGATGCATCTTGGTGCTTTCTGAGTGCTTAAGGTTTCGAAAACGCGTTTAGGAGCTGTCCAAATCCTTCCGAGAATTTTCTAGATTTTTCTGGAATTTATTCTCATATTTCTTGAGCTATTTCTATTTATTAGAAGGCTCTAAAATCTTTTTCGTGAGCTCCAAATGTTTTATTTGGATTGATCACGTCTCAATCTAGCTCTGGGAATTTTCTTGGAATTTTTGAAATTTTCCGAGTATTTTCTCGTGCTTTAAAACATTTTCTAGGATTTCTTGGAAATGTTTTCGCATTGAAAATTAAATTCGGAAAATGTAAAAAAAAAAAAAAGAGCTTTCTTTCCGGTTGTGCCAAGCCCATCCGCGGAAGTCCTCCGACGCCCCCATGACTCTTCCGCCGGTCCGCTCGTCGTGTTTCGGGCCGCGACCCCGGCTCGGCCCATACCGCGGCCCCGGTCCAATCCCCCTACCCATCTCGGCCCGCCGGCCGCGCGGAGCCCATGCGGCCCCCGGTGGCGGAGCACACCGGCCGCCGCCGGGACTCCAACGGAGTCCGGCGCCTCCACGCCTCGGCGTCCGGGCGAGGGCACGCCAAGCCGGCGCCCCCTATTTAGCACCGCGCGCCTCGCCCGAGCCCCGGCCGCGCCCCGCCCTTGCGCCGGCCGTCGCCGAGAAGCACCCGTGCGCCGTCGCCGCTTGGGCCAAGCCGAGCCGGCGAGCTCGCCGCCGCGGCCGATTTGTCGCCTCCGTCGTCCGCCGGGCCAAGATGAGGCCACCGCGACGTTCACGTGGTCGCGCCGCACCTTCTCATCCCCTCACCGTCACCTCCTCAACGCCAAAGCGCCGCCGCCCCTTGCGGGACCGAGCCGCCGCCATGAATGCCGCCGCCGGCCATCTCTCCGCCCTTCTCTCGTCCAAGGTAAAGACGCCATCGAAATCCCCTTCGAATTCTCTCCGTTTTTCCCTTCTTGGGCGAGTTCCTCGCCCACCGGGTCGCCGGCGCCGCCAGCGGTCAGTGGCCGCTAGGGGAGCTCCTGTTCCTGCCTTGTTCAAAGTCTAGAGGAAGAAGAAGAACGGTTTGCAGATAGCCCCCTGAGCCAAGGTGAAATATGTAGATCTATTTCTGTGTCCAATGAATCTTGCTCATAACCCCCTGCAGAGACCCCACCTCCTGCACATAAACCCTTCCCGGCAGTTTTGCAAGTAAACCCTCGAGTTTATATACATAATTATGTATATGCCCCTGCCTTTTCACAGTAAACTCCCTGGAAGTTTCCAATCTTCACATCTAGGTCCTCAGATCTTTAAAGAGCCATATCCTTCTCGTTTTAACTCCGTTTTCATCCATTCAAATTGCATCAGGTCCGTAATGATGTGAACTACGCGCTAGTGGTGAGTTTTCATCATGTTTTCTGAAAATAAATTTAATATTAATTTTGATTAGTGTCTAGTTATGCATGACTTTTATAAATAAAAGCAATATAGATCTATACACCGTTTTTAATAATAAAATTTAATTTTATTAATGTTTCTCTCACATGCTTTTGCAAATAAAATCTAATGAGATCTTTATCTCGGTTTTCGTAAACCAAATGTTAATTTGTTTAATAGTTAATTAATCTTTTCTAATTAAAAGTTGATTAGGCTTTTACTCCGGCTTTATAAATAAATGTTAATTTTGATTAATACCAATGTAAATGTTGTTTTTATTAATAATATGATCTACTCGAATTACGAATTTTCGTTTAGATTATTCATATAGTTTAGTTTTTTTAAAAATTAAATGTTTAATTGGAATAATTCTTATATGAATTTTTATAAATAAAACTTGACTAGTTCTTTACACCGGTTTTGCAAATAAAGTTTAATTTACTTTAATTCCAACATGGGTTAATTAAAATAAATCCAGCTCATAGTTTGATCTCTCATATGCAAACAATTCGTTAAACGTTCGGTGTCGCCTTTTTTTCTTTTGATCAAGTTTATCGGAAGCTCTAAATCTTTCAAGTGTTAGCTCAAGATTAAACCATGTCCAGCTATTCAGATCCTTCCCTCCTAAGCACGGTTTGTGTGCTTTGGTGATCCTAGTAGATATCTTAGAGTTTCGTTCGCCTTTCTTTATCAAGTAATCTTATCACGATTATTTCATGTTTCTCGTAGAATCTCGTTCATCAATATCTAGTTCATGTCTATCCTATCTCAATTAGGTTTTGTGTCTTTATGAATCGGTTTGTGTTCTTGTAACTAATCTATCGTAGCCACCTTTCTTTAGAGTTTACCCTGTTATCCGCTTCACCGTCGGATCGGTTCACCCTTGGTTAGTGTGTGGGTTGTTCATCCAAGTTCTCCTTGTAGGCTAGTCTTCCTAGATCTTAGCCTAAGATTTCTTATGCGCTTGATAGTTCGTTGCTATCCGTCTAGTTTGTTTCAAAGTAACTTGTACGTTAGCATGTGTATCACCGTTACTTGTTTTAATACTAAAGATGCATGTTAATCTTGACTAATTCTTATTCCAATGCTTTTATACATAAAAGTGATTAGGTTCTAATCCGGTTTTCTTTAATCATGATGTAATTGGTTAATCCCTATTCATAACTAGTTTTTCTAAATAAAAGATGTTAGAGATAAACATCGGTTTTCTTAATAAAGTTAATATGCCTAATGACATCATAAATGCCTTTTCAATATTAAAATATGTTTAGTTGAACACGTGACATAAAGTTACTCATTTAGATATCTTATACTTGCTTTATCTTTCTAAAGTAATTGTTAACTTGACATAACTTCTACTCGAATGTTATAAATAAAATATGATTAGGTTTATCGTGATTTCTTTAATTAAATGTAACTTGTTTAATGGTAACATAGAGTATTTCTCTCGAAATATTCTTTCACATGATTTTCTAATTAAAATATGCCAAGCGTAGTCTCTTATTGTTTGATAATAATCTCACGATAGTTCCGAGCTTAGTTCTGTTTTCAGCGTTTCTTGCGCTTGCGTAACCAATAGAATCGAGCTCTATCTCAAAGTGATCTTTCCGGTCCTTGCTCAATCTTCCGCAATCATCTCTTCAAAGTTAACCAAGCCTTTCCCTTCCAAGCACACTTTGTGTTCTTCAGTGATCCTTAGAATCGATCCTATTCTTTTAGTGCGTTCTTTAAAGCTTTGATTTGATTGATGTATTGTTCTTAGTATATGCTTCTTTGTTTGCTTTGTATGCTTGTGCCCGATAATTGATGCGAGTAGAACGAACGTGGTTCAAGAGCTTGGAAGAATGTGAAGGTGAAGATATTCTGAGCAACTACTCCTTGGTTAAAGGCAAGTGTGTCCTTGATCTTTTGTCCTAATAACTTTATTAATCACTATTGCATGTGCCTTGCATTAATTTTGATGGGTGCCTATTAAGGATCACTAGCCTCTTTTGACTGTTATCTTGAACTTGGTTCTTAATTAATATTGATGGTAGATATTGCTTAGTGTGCTCAACTGGGTTGGTAATAATCAACATGGTTATCATTTTATGCTCTATGTTCCAATGTGATATGTGATGTTTAATATACAAGACCATGTGTTTAATCGGAACATGGAGAACCACCCAGGAAATAGTACAACCACAAGAACTAGTGGGCAATGGTCTTGGCTGAATAATTAGGAACTTTAGCTTGGAGTGATCTTACCCGATAAGGACAAGGGATCGGCGGTGCTCGCGGGGTATGGACTCGCTCTAGCGGGGGTTGGGTGAGTTATTCTTTTATGGTGGGGTATTGACCTGCTAGGGGACTTTATTCCTTGCTAACGCGATCCGGACCTTGTGGGTCACAACTTGTTGGAGAACCTTTGTAAAGGCCTTGTAGCGTCCCTATGCAATCACACCTCGGTAGTGTGGTATGGTGCCTAGCTAGCATCGCATGGTTGGGTTTAAAGTTCTTCGAGCTTTTACGCTGCTTGTGGTGAAAGTGTACAACCTCGCGAGTGTAAAACTAATCGATTAGCCGTGCTCACGGTCAAGAGCGGCCTCGCACCCTCACATGATTAACTGAACTTGAAGGTGGACTTAAATTGTGATATGTGTTATGGTTATGATTGCAATGTGCTCATGGTGTATCTCTTATCTTTATGCTTAATTATGGGATGGTATATTCTTATGCTTGCTAGTAAATAGGTGCTAATAAAATTTGACCAACTAAAATACTAAATGCTTTGAGCCAGTCCACTATAAAGCCTTTGCATTCATTCTTTTCCCCATACTTGCTGAGTACGACAAGTGCTCACCCTTGCTATAAACAATGTTGCTCAGAAAGAGGAAGCTACTCTGAAGTCTTGTGAAGATGTTGTGGAGTTCTAGGCGTACGCAACCCCCAGTCGACTGCTTGTGGAGTTTGGTGTCTCCGTTTCCAAGATTAAGCGTAATACTCTGATGATCTCCCTTTTTCTTACGTGATATTGTTTCTGTTATTCACTTATGTCTCTATATGCATGAAACTTGATCCTGGCATGCATATAGGTTTGCACTTGGTTTTCTTTGGAAAAACAGGTGTGACAGAGTGGTATCAGAGCTGTATCGACTGTAGGACGTAAGCCTAGTTAGCACTGGTCGTTTCTTAATGCTCATTGATCTACAATCCAATCCTACCTTATCAATGACCTCTTTGATGAATGTTCTCACTTCTCCTCATATCTCTTCACCATGAAAACCCTTCTCCCTAGTTGACTCTTAGCATCTGCACTTCTGCTAAATCCTAAACTCTTATATGTTTACCTTTACCCTCCCTGAACGCTTCCGGATCTTTCTCCCAAGCAATGACATCACCTTGGTTTGGTGAAATTGTTATCCTTGATATTATATCAGCATGTCCTTTAAAAAAATATCTCTTCCTTACTCCCAATATATCTATCTCCACCAAATATATGTATTCATCTACCTATTTCTCATTCCAATAAGTTGGTGTCAAATCTGTCCGCGCAGCTCTCCGACACATCAGTGTTCTTTTAATTTTATCTCGAGCTACAGAACTCCGATTGACATGAAATCAGTTGGGTTAGTTTTTAAATTTCATAATTGAATTTCTTTCAAAAATTCAGACCTATCCAGTACGTATTCCAGGAGCTATGCTCGAAACATTGGAGCTATCAGAATCTGTAAACCCTGCTGACCTAGTTACCTTCATTATTTTATATCTCGGGCTATGGACCTCCGGTTGAGGTAAATCCAATTGGAGTAGTTCAGGAATTTCATAAGATTCACTCTGTCCAAAATTCCTCAATTTTGGTTGTATATACAGAGACTTATGCCCGAAACTTTGGAGGTTCTCGAATCTGTCAACACTGCTGACATAGCCATCTTGTTTAATTCATATCTCGAGTTCCAAACCTCCGATTGAGGTGATTCCAGTTGGGATGAACTCATAATTTCGGCCTCCTTGTTCTGGAAAAAAATCCATTATTTATGGATATCCTTGCTGGGATCTACATCTGATCTATTAGGAGGATACCCTCTGACTTTATTAACAACGTGTAGTATCGTTCCCTTAACCATGTCTTGTTTGGTGAAGTTGAGTGCTTGCATGATGATGCTTGGTTTTATGACATTGTTTGTGTTGGTTCTTTGAAGTGAGTGTTGGTGTATTGTGGATCCTACATCCGCAATAACATCAGTTGCTTAGTTGGGTTCTTCTTTTGTATCTCCCACCTCTTTGCTCTTTCCATTCTTTCTCTCTACTCTTCAGTCTACCTCTTCTTATCCTATCACAAATACCCAATCAGATGGAGAGCTCCAACACAAATTATGAAGGTAAAGATAATAAAGGAAACATCAACATTCCTCTTGCAACCTCACCATTGGAGCGCAAGATGTTGGAGCATATCGCTACACAAACTCAGGTTCTGCAAGCAATGGCCAAACCATGGTTAAGATTCATCAGTCCATTACAGAGCAAGCTTCAATCCCTAAAAAAACCACAATACCATCACCAATGATAACCATCAAAACATGACTCCTCCACCATTGGATAAAGAGAAGCTATCAGCTATGCAGACTCAAGTCTTACAAGGAAGGATGCACAACCTACTTTCGTAATGAGACAGCCAAAGACAGAGTTCCCATTGGGCCACTGAAGAGGCAAGTTGCTGAAGCATGGAATAACCAAAGAATGAAGAAGCATGAAGCACTGAAACTAACAATGGAGAAACAACATGAGGTTAACAAGGCTCCGTATATGTGTCGGGTGGTGAGCACGATGCTCTCTCCGTCCCCGAAGGAAGCCGGTCTATTGACAGCAGTAAGCTCGCCAACATAACCCTATAGATATCAATAAGCGAGAAGATGTTGTCCACCTAAAACTGAACTCAAGAAGAAGGTTCTCAAGCTGAAGGTCATACTCAAACCCTAAACCTTGATGATTGGATTATCACTTGCAAGGAATACAAACCTGGTAGACGCAAGTGATCTAATAAACAAAATCGTAGAACGAGATGAGAGAAGAAGTTATCACATCTAGGGGCAGATAATGGTACGGAACCTGGTTCCGACAAACCCTAGCCCAAGTTTGTTCGACCTATATATGTCACTCCTATCAAAAAGAATCCTGATGCACAAGTTGATCTACCAGGGACTCTGATGGAGCAAAGCGAAGAATGGAGAAATCACGATGATAGAAGAATGGATAAGTTATAAGTGAGACCAGACTATATATTCCTATACAAGTCCAATGATCTATGAAGAATATAAGAGCATGTTTGGTATGCTTGTGCAAGGAAGGTCAATAT
This sequence comes from Cenchrus americanus, assembly GCA_947561735.1. Taxonomy (NCBI): domain Eukaryota; kingdom Viridiplantae; phylum Streptophyta; class Magnoliopsida; order Poales; family Poaceae; genus Cenchrus; species Cenchrus americanus. The sequence goes on from OX387240.1 coordinate 145,805,449, forward strand.
GAAGAAAGTTGATAAGCCTTGGATAATACCCCCATGAGTCTTTGTTTCTTGCTAACCTTTCTCGAATCTCGGGACGAGATTCCTTTTAAGGGGGGTAGAGTTGTCACACCCTGAAATTTCCAATATCAGGATGTGAATAGAAAGAATAATTAAATAACGATTTTCTCATAATTTTAAAATTTTTCCAACATTTATTTTCTTTACAGGGAATATAGCATAGGAAAAAAATCCTTGTTTGATTTTCTAAATCAAATAAAAAGTTGTGAGTGTTGCATTCATGCCGATGCATCTTGGTGCTTTCTGAGTGCTTAAGGTTTCGAAAACGCGTTTAGGAGCTGTCCAAATCCTTCCGAGAATTTTCTAGATTTTTCTGGAATTTATTCTCATATTTCTTGAGCTATTTCTATTTATTAGAAGGCTCTAAAATCTTTTTCGTGAGCTCCAAATGTTTTATTTGGATTGATCACGTCTCAATCTAGCTCTGGGAATTTTCTTGGAATTTTTGAAATTTTCTGAGTATTTTTTGTGCTTTAAAACATTTTCTAGGATTTCTTGGAAATGTTTTCGCATTGAAAATTAAATTCGGAAAATGTAAAGAAAAACAGAGCTTTCTTTCTGGTTGGGCCAAGCCCATCTGCGGAAGTCCTTCGACGCCCCCTTGACTCTTCCGCCGTGCGCGCTTCGTGTTTCGGGCCGCGGCCCGGCCCGGCCCATACCGCGGCCTCGATCCAATCCCCCCCTACCCATCTCGGCCCGCCGCCCCGCGCGAGCCCATCCGGGGCCCGGCCCGGCGGAGCACACCGGCCGCCGCCGGGACTCCAATGGAGTCCGGCGCCTCCACGCCTCGCCGTCCGGCGGGGGCACGCCAAGCCGGCGCCCCCTATTTAGCCCCGCGCGCCTCGCCCGAGCCCCGGCCGCGCCCCCGCCCTTGCGCCGGCCGTCGCCGGAAGCACCCGTGCGCCGTCGCCGCTTGGGCCAAGCCGAGCCGGCGAGCTCGCCGCCACGGCCGATTCGTCGCCTCCGTCGTCCGCCGGGCCAAGCTGAGGCCACCGTGAGGTTCATGTGGTCACGCTGCACCTTCTCATCCCCTCACCGTCACCTCCTCAACGCCGAAGCGCCGCCGCCCCTTGCGGACCGAGCCGGCCGCCATGAATGCCGCCACCGGCCATCTCTCCGCCCTTCTCTGTCTAAGGTAAAGACGCCATCGAAATCCCCTTCGAATTCTCTCCGTTTTTCCCTTCTTAGCTGAGTTCCTCGCCCACCAGGTTGCCGGCGCCGCCAGCGGTCAGTGGCCGCTAGGGGAGCTCCTGTTCCTGCTTTGTTCAAAGTCTAGAGGAAGAAGCAGAACGGTTTGCAGATAGCCCCCTGAGCCAAGGTGAAATATGTAGATCTATTTCGGTGTCCCATGAATCTTGCTCATAACCCCCTGCAGAGACCCCAACTCCTGCACATAAACCCTTCCCGGCAGTTTTGCAAGTAAACCCTCGAGTTTATATACATAATTATGTATATGCCCCCGCCTTTTCACGGTAAACTCCCCGGAAGTTTCCAATCTTCACATCTAGGTCCTCGGATCTTTAAAGAGCCATAACCTTCTCGTTTTAACTCGTTTTCATCCGTTCAAATTGCGACAGTCTATAATGATGTGAACTACGCGCTAGTGGTGAGTTTTCATCATGTTTTCTGAAAATAAATTTAATATTAATTTTGATTAGTGTCTAGTTATGCATGACTTTTATAAATAAAAGCAATATAGATCTATACACCGTTTTTAATAATAAAATTTAATTTTATTAATGTTTCTCTCACATGCTTTTGCAAATAAAATCTAATGAGATCTTTATCTCGGTTTTCGTAAACCAAATGTTAATTTGTTTAATAGTTAATTAATCTTTTCTAATTAAAAGTTGATTATGCTTTTACTCCGCTTTATAAATAAATGTTAATTTTGATTAATACCAATGTAAATGCTGTTTTTAATAATAATATGATCTACTCGAATTACGAATTTTTGTTAAGATTATTCATATAGTTTAGTTTTTTTTAAAATTAAATGTTTAATTGGAATAATTCTTATATGAATCTTTATAAATAAAACTTGACTAGTTCTTTACACCGGTTTTGCAAATAAAGTTTAATTTACTTTAATTCCAACATGGGGTATTTTATTGATGAAATATCCTTACATATATTTTGTTAATTAAAATAAATACAGCTCATAGTTTGATCTCTCATATGCAAACAATTCGTTAGACGTTCGGTGTCAGCTTTATCTCTTTTGATCAAGTTTATCAAAAGCTCTAAATCTTTCAAGTGTTAGCTCAAGCTTAAACCATGTCCAGCTATTCAGATCCTTCCCTCCTAAGCACGGTTTGTGTGCTTTGGTGATCCTAGTAGATATCTTAGAGTTTCTGTTCTGCCTTTCTTTATCAAGTAATCTTATCATGATTATTTCATGTTTCTCGTAGAATCTCGTTCATCAATATCTAGTTCATGTCTATCCTATCTCAATTAGGTTTTGTCTCTTTATTAATCAGTTGTGTTCTTATACCTAATCTATCGTAGCTACCTTTCTTTAGAGTTTACCCTGTTATCTGCTTCACCTGTCAGATCAGTTCACCCTTGGTTAGTGTGTCAGTTATTCATCCAAGTTCTCCTTGTAGGCTAGTCTTCCTAGATCTTAGCCTAAGATTTCTTATGTGCTTGATAGTTCGTTGCTATCCGTCTAGTTCGTTTCACAGTAACTTGTACGTTAGCATGTGTATCATTTCGTTACTTGTTTTAATACTAAAGATGCATGTTAATCTTGACTAATTCTTGTTCCAATGCTTTTATACATAAAAAGTGTTTAGGTTCTAATCCGGTTTTCTTTAATCATGATGTAATTAGTTAATCCCTATTCATAACTAGTTTTTCTAAATAAAAGATGTTAGAGATAAACATCGGTTTTCTTAATAAATTTAATATGCCTAATGACATCATAAATGCCTTTTCAATATTAAAATATGTTTAGTTGAACACGTGACATAAAGTTACTCGTTTAGATATCTTATACTTGCTTTATCTTTCTAAAGTAATTGTTAACTTGACATAACTTCTACTCGAATGTTATAAATAAAATATGATTAGGTTTATCGTGATTTCTTTAATTAAATGTAACTTGTTTAATGGTAACATAGAGTATTTCTCTGAAATATTCTTTCACATGATTTTCTAATTAAAATATGCCAAGCGTAGTCTCTTATTGTTTGATAATAATCTCACGATAGTTCCGAGCTTAGTTCTGTTTTCAGCGTTTCTTGCGCTTGCGTAACCAATAGAATCGAGCTCTATCTCAAAGTGATCTTTCCGGTCCTTGCTCAATCTTCCGCAATCATCTCTTCAAAGTTAACCAAGCCTTTCCCTTCCAAGCACACTTTGTGTTCTTCAGTGATCCTTAGAATCGATCCTATTCTTTTAGTGCGTTCTTTAAAGCTTTGATTTGATTGATGTATTGTTTTTAGTATATGCTTGTTTGTTTGCTTTGTATGCTTGTGCCCGATAATTGATGCGAGTAGAACGAACGTGGTTCAAGAGCTTGGAAGAATGTGAAGGTGAAGATATTCTGAGCAACTACTCCTTGGTTAAAGGCAAGTGTGTCCTTGATCTTTTGTCCTAATAACTTTATTAATCACTATTGCATGTGCCTTGCATTAATTTTGATGGGTGCCTATTAAGGATGACTAGCCTCTTTTGACTTTATCTTCAACCTGGTTCTTAATTAATATTGATGGTAGATATTGCTTAGTGTGCTCAACTGGGTCGGTAATAATCAACATGGTTATCATTTTATGCTCTATGTTCCAATGTGATATGTGATGTTTAATATACAAGACCATGTGTTTAATCGGAACATGGAGAACCACCCAAGGAAATAGTACAACCACAAGAACTAGTGGGCAATGGTCTTGGCTGAATAATTAGGAACTTTAGCTTGGAGTGATCTTACCTGATAAGGACAAGGGATCGGCGGTACTGCGGGGTATGGACTCGCTCTAGCAGGGGGTTGGGTGAGTTATTCTTTTATGGTGGGGTATTGACCTTCTAGGGGACTTTATACCTTGCTAACTGATCTAGACCTTGTGGGTCACAACTTGTTGGAGAACCTTTGTAAAGGCCTTGTAGCGTCCCTATGCAATCACACCCCGGTAGTGTGGTATGGTGCCTAGCTAGCATCGCATGGTTGGGTTCAAAGTTCATCGGAGCGTTTACGCTGCTTGTGGTGAAAGTGTACAACCTCTGCAGAGTGTAAAACTAATCGATTAGCCGTGCTCACGGTCAAGAGCGGCCTGGACCCTCACATGATTAACTGAACTTGAAGGTGGACTTAAATTGTGATATGTGTTATGGTTATGCTTGCCATGTGCTCATGGTGTATCTCTTATCTTTATGCTTAATTATGGGATGGTATATACTTATACTTGCTAGTAAATAGGTGCTAATAAAATTTGACCAACTAAAATGCTAAATGCTTTGAGCCAGTCCACTATAAAGCCTTTGCATTCATTCTTTTCCCCATCCCTTCTGGGGTAGAACAGGTGTTCCCCCTGGCTATAAACAATGTTGCTCAGAAAGAGGAAGCTACTCTGAAGTCTTGTGAAGATGTTGTGGAGTTCTAGGCGTACGCAACCCCCAGTCGACTGCTTGTGGAGTTTGGTGTCTCCGTTTCCAATATTAAGCGTAATACTCTGATAATCTCCCTTTTTCTTACGTGATATTGTTTTTGTTATTCACTTATGTTTCTATATGCATGAAACTTGATCCTGGCATGCATATAGGTTTGCACTTGGTTTTCTTTGGAAAAACAGGTGTGACACTGCTGTCTCCTGTCCCGAGGTCAATTGTTTTGACCAGAACGTCCTCAGCTGGCTGAGGCTTGTTAGCTTTGTCTGACTTCTCTGGGATGTCGAGTTCACTTGGTGCAAGCTTCTTCGACGCGGCGTGCGTTGGGTACTTGATTTGTGGAGGCGATCTCCATAGCTTCCGTGTCGCGGTCGTGCGAGATCTTCAAGTCCCCTTGTAGTGAGAGTACATACCGCCGGGCTTGGCATCTTGAGTACCAAGTAGGTGTAGTGAGGTACCGCCATGAACTTGGCGATAGCCGTCCGCCGAGGGTAGCATGGTAGGACGTCTCGAAGTCCACGACTTCGAACTTGACATACTCGGTACGGTAGTTGTCCCGAGATTCCCCAAAGGTAATCGGTAGGACCACCGAGCCCAGTGGGATAGCCTCGTTCCGGGGACGATGCCGTAGAAGGGCGAGGAGCTCTTAGTGAGCATGTGCATGATGTCGAGCCATCTTCTTCAAGGTCTTGGTGAAAAGGACGTTGAGCCCGCTTCCACCGTCGATGAGGACCTTGTTGAGCCTGGAGCCCGCGACCACCGGCTTCAAGACGAGGGGAACCGCCCTGGTTCGGAGAAGCTGGTCCATTGATCCGCGCAGGAGAAGGTGATAGGTACCTCTGACCACCTGAGAGGGGTCGGCACCGCTGATTCAATGCTCATGCTTCTCGACGAGTAGCCTTTTGTTCCCGTCTGCTGGGTAGTCCACCGAAGAGGACATTGACAGTCTTGTCAGGTTCCTGGAAGTCGTCACTGCCTCCGTCGTTCTTCTTCTTGCCTTTCTTGTCATGAGGGTGCGGTGGCTCTGGAGTACTCTTGAGTGCTCGCCTGAGTTGGTAGCACTGCTCGGTGGTGTGGTTGCCATCCAGATGCCACGGCCACTTCTCTTTCAGCAAGTCTTTGAAGCCGCCAGAGGTCTTCTTCGAGTTTTCCTTCAAAGGGCGCTGGATAGTCGCGACAGTGTTGTCTGGCTTGCGCTTGCGGTTGAGACCCGAGTAGTTGTTGTTGTTGCGACCGCCTTGGTTCCTGTTGTTGCTGCTGCCGCCGCCCGTGTTCTGCTTGCTCTTGGCACGGATGGCATCGTACTTGGCGTTGGCCTTGTCTTCTTCATCCGCCCAGGACGTGATCATGTCCTTGAGGTGGGGGATGGACTTGTGGCGGCGGCGACCAAAGTCTTCGAAGCTGCGATGGTGGTAGAGGTCGTCTTGGAAGAGGTCGATGACCTCCTTGTCGGTGACGTCGACTACGGTGGCGCGCTTGTCGAAGAAGCGGCGCATGTACTTGCAAAGGGTCTCGCCTTGTTCCTGCTTCACTATAGCCAGGTCCGTGCGAGTACCCGATCGGCCCATGGCGCCGGCGAAGTTTCTGGTGAACTTCTCCTTCAGCTGGTCCCACTTGTCGATCGAGTGCTTGTCCAGCGACTCGAGCCATGTGAGCGGGGCTTGGTCCAGGCAGAAGGGGAAGTAGAGGCACTTGGTGTCGTTGTTGCCACCAGTGTTCTCGATGGAGAGGGCATAGCACCTAAGCCACTGGATGGGATCCTGCTTCGCGTCGTACTTAGTGATCCCCAGAGGTTTGAACGTGTCCGGGAGGAGCAAGTTGCGAAGCTGAGGAGAGAAGGCGGGGAAGCCGTCGTTGTCGCCTGCGGTGGCGGACTTCTTCCGCCGCAATTCTTCAATCTTCTAGCGGGCGTCGTAGCCGCCCTGTGAGGCTCCGAAGGCGTGGCTGTTTGCGTGGTCTCGACCGCCGCGACCGCCCCCGCTGCCGGCCCTCCTGTTGGCCCCGTGGTTGGAGCTTCCACCGTCGCCGCCGCCACCGCCAAGGTCACGGCCGCCGCCGCCGGGGTCGCAAGGTGAGGGATGATCTCACGATTGTCGTTGCCGCCTTGTGAGGGTCCGCCGGCGTTTGCACGAGTACGGTTGGGGCGAACCGGCGGCTCGGCTCGGGGTACGATTACGGCCGAGGTCCACGCTGCGACTTGTAGCTTCATTGTCGTGGTTCCCGGTGGGAGGAGGTCGGTTGACCCCGTTGTCGACTCGCATGAAGTAGGCGTCTTCTCGCGAGCTTGGCAATGACTTCTCCGGCCGCGTATCCCCCGAGCCACGGCGTGCGATCGCTGTGATCGACATGAGGCATTGCTCGGGGGTGGTGTGTACCCTGCTTTCGACTTGTTCGAGGGCCTCTGGAAGGTTGCGGATGCGTAAGCTGTCTCGGAGATGCCGGTGCCGTTCGTTCCGCCTTCTGTTGCGCTCACGTCGAGCGTCCCTGCTGGCGTCGATCTCATCCGCGGGTGCTTCAGCAGACAGCTTGTCTGCGGAGATGTCTTCAAGGTACCGGTGTTGTGCCGTCCCTGAAGGTCCTGGCGTGTCGCCGGCAGCCATGAAGACTTGGCAATCGGGGTTGCCAAGACTGGAATCGGAGCTCGCCACCTCAATTGGAGTATACGAGTCAGCTCGAGTGAGTGGTGTTCCCTCCTGGAACGGGAGCGAGTCGAGGTAGGTGACGTAGCGTGAGTCCCCGCTTATCAGGTCGGCGGGCTTGCGGTCTGGCCAGTAGACGAATCTCCCGGCGGGTGTGGATGTTTTAACTAGGCCGGAAGCCGGCCCTGATAAGGGTTGCTCAGTAGTGTTTTCTTCGGACTCGGGATCCTCAGGGTCCGACCCGAAGTCGAACTCGTACGCGGAGTCCGAGTAGAAGCCGGAGAGGGGCTTGGAGTCCGAAGCATGGCTGGGTACGGTGTCGGAGTCCGAGTTGTACTCGGGCACGGGCTCCTTGCCGGCCCGGCGTGCATCGGGATCCTCCGTGCGGGCCCTGCAGAGGTTGCGGGGACCACGCGTGGAGCGCTCACGGGGTGTGGAGGCCACATGCGATGGCTGAGCAGTCGGCTTGCACACGGTAGCCCACGGGGACATCGAGTTCGAGTTGGAAGCGGATCCAAGCTCGAAGTCAGCGTGTTGGTCGAAAAGCGAAATTTCGCCGAACTTGCCGGCGAGTTCGCCCGTGACTACTTCGGGAAGCGTCACGATGCCGGTCTCCGGGTTGGGCGGCATGGTGAGGCGGCGTTGGAAGGATCCAGCGCCGTCAGCAGTGCAGACCCAGGCGCCGAAGTTGAAGGTGTCGCCGCGGTTGAAGGCGATGTTTGGCTTGATGTAGACAGGAGCCATCGAGTTCGCCATGTGATCTCGGGCGAGATCCCCTACCCGGCGAGCCAGCTGTCGGTGTTTTAGATCGGCAACCTACTAAGGGGAGTACCCGAAGTAGATGAATGTGGCCTCGCCGAGATCGGTAACTCGAAGGAAGAGACACGTGGCACACAATTTAGATAGGTTCGGGCGCGAGGTGCGTAATACCCTACGTCCTGTATGCTGTGTAGCTCTAGATTAATTGGGTACGACTACAAGATGATGCAATCTTATGCCGTGAGATGAGGTGATAGAGAGAGGGGTCGCTGCCTCGCCTTATATAGTCCGGGAGGCAGGGTTACAAGTCGGTTTAGGGAGAGAGTACTAGCGAGTACGTCTAGGAGTCTTCCATACAGTGTGGGACATGTACAGCTTCCTAACCGAGTACTTCTCCTCTGTAGTCCTTGTGCTTCACGCCATCAGGTGCCGCGCAACGCAAGTCGGGTAGTCCCAGGGTCCCACCGAGTAGTTGGTCCTGGTACCCACCGAGGTAGTAGGCCCACGGAGGTCCATACGACAGAAGTTGCTAACTCTCACCAGCAGGGACCGGTCTGACCGGTGGTGCTCACCGGTCTGACCGGTGTTGGTCTGTAGACTCGAGGTTTGTTGTTCCGTTGCGTTCTCGGGTCGGAAGGTTGTGTGTTGGTTCCTAGGTCCAGTGGCACTCCAGTGGATACGTGGGCTTGGCCAATTTGGGTAGTGAGTCGGAGACGTGTGTTGAAGCCGTGTTCATCTTGTTGGAGTTTCCATCTCCTTCGAGAAGAATTTTTATCGTCTCCCATTCACTCCCCTCCTCTCTCGTTCGCCGTATCGGTCCTTCACTTGTCCATCATTTTTCTACAAAAAATCAAATTTTAACATGCATGAACTTTGCGATCAAAATTAAAGAAATATCTTTTTAGGTTTTAAAGGACTGACAATGTCCACAACCTCATAAAGGTAACATCTAGTGAAGCCAGGGTTATAAGGTTAAACACGCTACTGAATTCAATGTTTAACATTAAAGCACCACAACCACCTTTAAAGTTGTCTTGATCCACCTTTGCTGGAAAGGCAAGTTTATCCTTACTGTGTTCCATGACATAAGCATGCAACTTGGCACAATTTGGTCCAGCAGCCTTTACATTTGCTTCTGACAACATAGGTGCACCAGGCTTGTATTTTGGTCGGTCCTGTTCGTCCCATTAACACAGTTAAGAATCTCATCTTTAGAAAGAGGTTTCCTGGCCTGGTTCCCCTTCTAAAGTGGAGATTGCCTGGGCTCCTCCCCGTTGCAGGTCGCTATACTTGTTGCATCTGCTGCTTAGGGGGAGATTGCCTGCGCTCCTCCTGGTGGAGAGGCCGTTGTTTTGTCCGTTGCCTATCCTCATGTTGCGGCTATCGCTAGGCGTAGTTTGCCCGGGCTCCTCCTACTATTATCGACGCTCTTATCGCCGGAGAGGCTGCTATTTCGTCCGTTGATTATCCTCAAGTTGCAGCTGCTGTTTAGGCGGAGTTTGCCTGGGCTCCTCCTCCGGTTGTTGTCGACGCTCCTGCTGTGTAGGTTTGCTGATCTGCTGTTGCTGCTGCTGTTGAGCCTTCTCTTGCTGACACTGAGCTGCAGCACCTCCATTTGATGTTGTACCCCTGCTACCTGTTGCGGCTTCAGGGTTGGGATGTCTCATCATGGGTGGTATAATGATCTTGTCCTTTGGCTATTGGATCCTTTGAACGAGAGCCGCAGCTAGGGTTGCTATGTCACCCCCATCAATTGGTACAAGCAGAGGGTATTGACTCTTATTGGCACCACAACATAAATAGGTACACCGGTACTAAATGGCAAGCCTTTTGAGATGGGAAGACTTTCGCTAGTGCGAGCTCCACGGTGCCATCCAAAAGGCTGCACACGATTGGCTCTGTCAGCTTATCTATTGAGTCCAACATAGGCGATCAACTATCACTGTACACTTCATCCGCTTCGTCACCATTGGCATTCCAATGATCTTTCTCTCTGCCATCTTCCTCCCTGACATGCGCATGTTCTTCATCGCTGTCATGCCCATCTTCTTCCTCAATGTCATCCATATCTTCTTCATCGCTGCTACTGATAGGTGCTGGTAATTGGGAAGGAAGAAGTGCATGTTTGGGTATGTTGATGCCTGATAGTCTTAGAGCATGGACAATTGATTTAAATGTTTTGTCCGCCATCACATCGTGAGCATCGGACCTCTTGTTCCTCTTCTTCCTGTACGTTCCAGCGAACTCTTCACCAAACCCTTTACCCCAGCCAAGTGAACTAGACACACCTCGTACCCGACCTCGATGCTCTGGAGTCTCAAGTGCTGCGGTGAGGATATCATCCTCCCTAACCCTAGAGAACGAACCATCGCTACCCTGAGCTGCAAGTGTTTTCACCCTTTCTGCTACCCCCACCACCGCAGGGTTACTGAATGTTATGCCCCCGCTTCCTTCACTAGTATTCTTCTTCTTCTTCCCTACCCTTGCCCGCAGATAAGGTCTCGAACATCCAGGAAATTGGTCCCAAGGGTTCTGTTTTCCTTTAGCAGTGAGCTTTGCATCCTCCTCCTCCCAATCTTTCCTTTTACCACGATAACCTTTTCTGCCTGTCTTGTGTGGCTTATTATGCAATGCTCTCTTTTGTTTTATCTCCTGGCTCAATTGCTGAAATGAAGGAGAATTGATTTCTTGCACAAACATGTCCCAGTCTTGTTGCTGCAGAAAGGCATTCTTTGCAAAGGGAGTCTCCTTTTCACTCACATATTTTTTTCTTAAATAGGCCTTGAACCGCCTGTGACAACCCGCCCAGGAAAATACCGTACTATCGCCTAAAACCAATCCACTTTGGTCATTAAGTAATAGTAAAGTATCATCCTGTCGTTAGTTGTCGAGTTAACGCCCAGTAAATGACTTGGATACCAACAAAGGATCGACAATATGCATAAGTCACACGAAGGCGAGTCCAGAGTACAACATGGATTAAATCCAAAATATTACAAACCATAGTTCCTGACCGGAAGTAAGGATTCAGAGTTCGAAAAATAGCGGAAATAATAAACTAGCGACCCGATGAACATCACAGGAGGCCGTCCGTGATGCCATCACTTGTCGTCATCCACCCGGTCAACAACACCTGCAACAACATTTTTAAAGCAAGGCTAAGTATACTAATACTCAACAAAACTTAACCGTCGGGTGATAACTACATCACCAAACTCTAGACATGAGAGGCTTTTTGGCTGGTAGTGTGCTTTTGCTGAAAAGCAACAAAGAGTATGTCCTTACTTTCAATATTTTAGCACAAATTCTAGTTGATCACATTTCTAAGTGTGCCAACTAATTCAATCAAGAATTGTACAAGCAATTAATTCATACGACAGTATTCACCAAATTCCATCTTTACGGGATATCATGGCCAGTTGATTAAGCAGTCTCGGGTAACGGTGAGAGGCCGATAATCGATTGATTCAAACCTTGCAAGGTGGACCTAAACACACGGAAGAATGCATACCCCAAGAAGGTCCAACGAAAACGAAATGGGGTATACACCGACCAGGCGGTTCCTGTCGATCTTTAGCTCGGGAGCGGAACCTACATTCCTTGGTACAAGGCTTACTGGATCGCCCACACACGAACGTCCAGACTCACGCAGGTACCACACTGTTGCAAGCAGGGGGACACATCTCTGTGCCCCAGGTGTAGTAGGGAAAGGTTCCCTTACCGCGTCAATCGGGTACTACGCTTACCTGTCCCATTCCCGGCAAGTGTTTAGTACATTCAAAAGCTTAGCCCACGAAAGCCACTGGACTGGAGCCCAAATCCCATGCTCTTACCACATGAGCAATCCATTTATAAAGATATTATGATTCCAGCATAAGAACCTATTCTCGCGAGTGACGAACATCACTCGGCTTCTACCGGGTCCTATAGCATAGCAGCTATCGACCTAGCATACTATTAAAACAACATAGGTACCTAGGTATCATGCATCTAGGGTTTCAAATCAACTCCTGAAACGTAAATGCACAATCATAGCAACGATAATTACATAAATTTCAAAAATATGGTTAATGATCCGGGGCTTTCCTTCGATGGCAAGGCTGGCCTTGGGCCCTTCTGGACTTGGTCCAGGTCTTTCTCTACAACGACGTGGTGCACGTCTCCGTCTGCTCCTCCGTCTCCTCCTTCTGGCACACGCGTACAGCTACCATTCGGGAGAACTACACGGGGATGCAAATGCAAGGTTTAATTGACGATTTTTAATTTAATTAATTACAAACAACATATGACAACCATGAAGAGTATGGTTGGCCATATTCACCTTAACAACCACACCTTGGCATAACATTTCTATTAAATAATTTATCACGGTGCTTTATTATTTATTTATTTATTTATTTTTTATAATGGCTGTGTACATATTTTATGTGAATAAAATAATTTAGCTTTCGCAAACTGCAAGGGGTTGATCTTTATCATTTTAAAATGATTTACATCACACATATTGGGCCTTTAGATGTGTAGTTTGATGATCTTCTTATTTAATTTAAAATTAAGCTTTAAAAGGCTTCCATAACTTTTATTCATAAAATACTTTAATAAAATTCAGTGGGATGTGACATGAAGCATTTCCAAACCAACACAAGCCACTGCACACACATGCACTCAAAGGGAAGCTATGAATTTAATTATACCGAAAATAACAAAAGCTAGTCACCCAATCATGAGAAATGCATACAAAAATAAATACACATCAAAATGATTCAAACTTTCTCACACATGATATATGGTCCAAACCAAAGCAAGGAATGCAGCATATACACCTAGAACTACTATGAAACTATACTTATGCAATTACAAAGAAAAACAAGCATATTTCAAGAATAATTATTTCTGATAATTATAAAATTGTGATTAATTCACCAGAGGTGCATTGTGGCACAAAAAGGTAGAATGCAGAAGTTGGGCACAAAAACTTAATTATTTTTAGCTATAAAAATCATTTTGACAGATTCTATAGAAATGGAAAACAATTTTTATAAAACGATTTACAACATAACTTTGTGCATTTTTTGGTACAGGATCTAGTCATGATATATCACACAACATATCTAAAAATTGGACACAGAGGATTTATAGATTTTGAGTCATGGTAGATCTAGGTTTTTCACATTTCTATTTTTCATGCCAAAAATATTAGGAAACAGCTCATGAAAGAATAAAAAAAAGTTGTAGGATTTTTCACAAAAAATCTAACAAAATTGGGTTTGCATTTTTCTGATTTTTCTACGATTTTACACGAATTTTCAAAGTTTCTGCAAAAGCCATTTACTATTTAAGATGAGGTTTTACTGGCAGGTCCCTGTAACTTCTGTTTCTATCGCGAAAAGGTCCCTAGTTCACGAAAAACACCCTGGAATTAAAGAAAGAGAAGCAATGTGGTCCCTGGGCATGGAGGGCGGCGCGGCTCGCCGGAATTGGGCCATTCCGGTGGGGAATTTGGCTGGGAGAGGGGTGGAGAAGGAAGAGGGGCCTACCACGGACCGGTTTGTGGCCTCAGAAGGGTGGGGGAACGCCGGTAGCCGGCCGGCCGGCGGCGTCCGGGGGCCGAGGCCGGCCGTGGCGCGCCTCACTCCGGCAGTGCTCCGGTCTGGGAGGCGGCACAGGTGGCGCGGGGAGGTTGGGGAGGCCATGTGGAACTGCGAGGAAGCACTAGACTGCAGCGAAACGAGCTAGAGGAGGGGGTTCCTCGGAGGGGCGCACAGGCAGTCCATCGGCGCGTGCTGCCGTCTGCAGTGCCGACCGGTGCGCGGCCTGTGCGGCTCTGGCCGCTGCGCGGCTTTATGGGCAGGCGCGGAGATGGGATGCGGCTTCAATGCCACGGTACGGCGACCACCTCGCCCTGCGTGCACACGAGACAGGCTATGGACCGGTAGTCACCTCGGAGCGGTACGACGCGGTAAAGATGCGGCTCGCGTTCCAAGGAAGGCAGGTGCAAAGGGGACCACGGCCCTGACCTCGAGGCGGTGGGGAGCGAGCCCGCACGGACGCCGAGGTGGCGCGGCTCCCCGAGCATGGCGCGCGGCGCAGCCCGCACCAACGAGCGCCGGCGTGCCGGCGGCGCTCCGGGAGCGCGGGCCGAGCTGTTTTTCGGCCGGTCAACGCGACTTTGACCGCCTTTTTCTCCAAAGAGTTGAACTCGTGCGACAAAAAACGGTAGATACGAAAGTTGTAGATGAGACATCCCTCTACAACTTTTGTAAAGGTCATCCTATGTTTTTCTCGACGGTTTGAGCAGGAACGCGAAGCAAAGTCGGGGTTCTGCAGAGTGCTGATGAACAGTGAAAACTGCAGTTGACTAAGTCTTTCACCCTTTTCCGCTCAAAATTTGAAATGCCATCCAACATGAAAGTTGTGTTCCTCAACAAACTGGACAACTTTTATTTTGGTAGAATTTGAAGTGTTTATGTGAAATTTGGAGAACGAGGCAAAAGTTCCGGAAGACATTCGCCGACATCAGTTTTTAAGCGGGGTTTGACCGTGTCTTTGACCAAGGTTGACCATGGGTTTGTGGAGACTTGGTCAAGGGGTTCAATAGGGTTCACTGGCGGGGTTTTCGAGGTGATGACCCAAGTTGACCTAGGTTTGACCAGTGTTGGCCGGTGTGACTCGGCTGATTCGGTTATTAGCGTCAATGACGTTAATTAAAAACCTGGGGCGTCACAGCCTACCCCCCTTAAAAGGAATCTCGACCTGAGATTCGAAAGTTAAAGACAAGGGTAGGGGTAAGGTTCTTACTGTTTCGCGATTGAAGAAAACCCGGATACTTGGTGTTGAGGAAATCCTCGGTCTCCCAAGTAGCTTCTTCTTCAGTATGGTGACTCCATTGTATCTTGTACATCTTCACGGTATGTCTCCTAGTTTGTCTTTCTTTTTGATCTAGCAGTCTCAGCGGATGCTCGACCACTGAAAAATCTGGCTCAATCCAAGCGTTCGCTTCCATGATCACCTCTGTCTCAGGTACCTTCACACCTTTCTTTAATTGTGTCACATGAAACACATTGTGCACAGCCGAGAATCGATCCAGAAGTCGGATACAATAAGCGACTGGTCCACATACCTCGATGATCTCGTATGGGCCGATATTGTGTGGGGCTAATTTCCCTTTGACACCAAACCTTTGGACACCTTTGGTCGGTGAAACCTTGAGGTACACGTAATCACCCACCTCATAGTGTCGGGGTGCTGTCCCTTTGTCATGGTAACTCTTTTGTCCCATTTGAGCTAACTTTAAGTTTTCTATGATCACTCCCACCTTCTCTTCTGCTCTTCTGCGTCTTTAACTAAATCTGGGCCAAAGAGCGTTCGCTCCCCGGCTTCTGACCAATTTAAAGGAGTTCGACATCTTCGTCCATAAAGAGCTTCAAATGGTGCCATCTTCAAACTAGCTTGATAACTATTGTTATAAGAGAATTCTGCCAAAGATAGACACTTGTCCCAACTCTTATCAAAATGCATGATGCTTGCTCTCAACATGTCCTCCACAATTTGATTGACTCGCTCTATCTGACGATCGGTCTGAGGATGATAACTTGAACTACGAATCAATTTGGTTCCCAAAGATTCATGCAATTGTTCCCAGAAACGAGCCACAAATTGAGTACCTTGATCAGAAACAATGGTCTTGGGAATCTCGTGCAAGCGCACAATTTGATTGATATAGAGTTCTGCATAATCTTGAACGGAGTAAGTGGTGTGCACTACGATGAAATGTGCAGTCTTGGTCAATCGGTCCACTATAACCCAGATGGAATCCTTCTTTCTGGCAGTCAGGGGTAAACCCACAATAAAATCCATACTTATGTCATCCCACTTCCACAAAGGTATAGTCAACGGTTGAAGTACACCGGCCGATGTCAAATGGTCGGCTTTGACTCGATGACAAGTACCACACTCTGCCACATATTTGTCTATGTCTACCTTCATGTTTGACCACCAAAAGTTTTTCTTCAAATCTTGATACATTTTGGTGCTTCTGGGGTGAATAGAGAATTTGGAAAGATGAGCTTCGTCGAAAATTCGGAGTTCCGGATCAACAGGAACTATGAGACATTGCTCAAACCACACCACATCTTTTGCATCCTTACGGAAACAACTATATTTGGGGTCTTCTTCCGCTAATTTTTGTTTGATTAGCTGGACGCCTTCATCATTGAGTTGAGCCAAAACAATTCTGTCATATAGATTGGACTCAGCAGAAATAGCATTCAGATTTTCTTGCTCCACAATTTCCAATCGGAGCTTCCTCAAGTCTTCACACAAAGTCTCACTATACGACTCCACGGTTAAGCAGTTGCAGTGAACCTTACGGCTAAGCGCATCTGCAACAACATTGGCTTTTCCGGGATGATAGTGTACTTCTAGGTCATAGTCTTTTATCAATTCCAACCATCTTCTCTTCCTCATATTCAATTCTGATTGGGTGAAGATATACTTAAGACTCTTGTGATCGGTGAAGATATTACAGCGGTTTCCCATAAGATAATGCCTCCAAATCTTGAGAGCATGAACAACCGCGGCTAACTCAAGATCGTGGGTTGGGTAATTCACTTCATGGGGTCGAAGCGATCTTGAGGCATGGGCAATCACTCGATTTTCTTGCATAAGAACACAACCGAGACCAGTACCCGAAGCGTCACAAAAGACTTCAAACGGTTTAGAATTATCCGACTGCACTAGTGAGGACCGGGGAGCGTCCCAGTGGTCGATGGATGACCGCTCCTTAGTGATGAGTGATTGACAACGGGTGTTGGACCGACTCTTGGCTTAGTGCGCGGGTGTAGGCCGCGGCCTAGTTCGTGTTGTTGCGGGTGAAGAACGGGCGCGAAAGGTCTTCGGCCTTGAGGGGCCTCCGGGAGATGGAGGGACAACTAGGCTCGGTTCGAGGGACCCGGTGGACAGCGGGACTGGGTGCGGGCCACATGGTGGCGACACGAGCAAGACGAAGTCATGGACAATCGAGCCGGTGCACGGTGGCGGTCAAGTCAAGTGGTTTGGCGGGAGGCCGGACCGGGCACGCGGGGTTTGGTGGTTTGTCCACAAAACCATCGGCAGACGGTTTCTTGGTTTGGGCCTCAAAACCAAGTCCGAGGGGCCCGACACGACGGAGACGGGATCCGGGCGTGTCGGGAAGCTTCGAGGCGGAGGACACGCGGCGAGATCGCATGGCTTGCGTCGGGAGGACGCGGGGTGCGGCAAAGGCGTGGCCGTCCGATGGTAAGACCCACAAACATTACCTATATGCCCCTACGTGGGTTGTATCGCCGTAGTTATGTTAGGGGTAGTCGAGTCATTTACCACTCCGCGGGACCGATATATAAGCCATGAGTGTGTGTGGATGGCTCTCTCGCTCCACTACTTAGGGTTTCATTTCCTCCCTCCTCTTTCTCATTTTTGTAGCTATTTTTCTTCCATTTTCTCTAGGCTAGCATGAGAGCTTCATGAGAGATTTGTTGAGAGGGATGGATGCTATGGCGGCATGCTAGACCTTGTGAATCTTTCCCGGTTTGTATAGAAGATTCGGGGTTGTGTTTTCGTGGCCTTTTTGTGCTTGTTTTCGTGCCTTTGTTCCCAGTTCGATTCCGCGGATTTGAGTGGGTTTCTCCCCAGATTTCTTTGAGGGATAAATGGATAGATGTCTCATGCATCTTTGTGATTGATCTTGTGCCCTCAAACGCCGGGAAACCACTTGGATTCGAAGTTTTTCGTTCGGTGCTCTAGCTCTTGGTGGTGCTCAAAGGATTCGCGATTCCCGGTGATTTAGGGAGTTAGGAGGCAAGATTTTTGGGCTATAGCATACTTGTGTGACGCTTTTCAAGTCCCCAAACCCTTGTCTCCATAGCTTCAACCGTTTGGGAAATCCGATGATGATTTGGGGGAGTTGACTTTCGGGGTCGGGGCGTTTTCTGCTCGTCCGCACCGGCGGACGATCCGCGGGGTGCCGGCGGACGGTCCGCGCGGCTAGGGTTCGTTGCGTGTTCGTCGTGTTCTTCTCGCGTCCTTGCTTTCGATCCGGTTTGGCTTTTGGTTTCGTTGCGGCCGGTTTGCGGACGGTCCGAGCTTGAGTAGCGGACGGTCCGCGGGTGGCGCGGACGGTCCGCCCCCGCCTCGGTGGACGGTCCGTTTTTCTCGTGTCGCTTCCGGTGGTTCCGTGTGCTTTAACGGATGGTCCGCGGCGTTGGGCCGGACGGTCCGGCCGTGTTGGCGCGGACGGTCCGCGGGCCTCGGGTCGGACGGTCCGCGAGGCCCGCGCGGACGGTCCGCCTCTCCGGCCGGACGATCCGCCGAGCCTCGTATGCTTTGCTTCTTGGTTCGATTCCTCCCTCCCTTTCTAGTGCTTCCGCGTGTGCTTCTAGGAATCGTTCCTAAGGCTAGAGGTTGATCCATAACCTCGTGGTCTTGGCTATTGGTGCGTGATTCGATCCATCGCTTGTGTGTGACCGGGATTTGACTAGGGCATAGGCCGGGTTCTTTGGGAAGAATTTTTACCGGCTCCTATTCACTCCCCCCTCTCTAGTCGCCATCTGATCCTTCAATTGGTATCAGAGCTTGGTGCCGGATTCTTTGCAACTTTGACAAGTCTCGAATCCTAAGATGGCGTACGTTGAGCGGGGCGGTCGTATGATGATCTTTCTTCGTGGGAAGTCGTTGGATTTCATTGTGCTTGAAAAGACCTATGCTATTCCGGTCAACATCCATACTCTTATGGTGACCGATGCCGGTGCTAAGGCCAAGTATGAGGCTAATGCAAAAGCCGATGATCACTTGGTCCGGAGCTTGTGTGATCCTGAGTTTGAGCGTGTTCACCATTTGAATCTTGCTTGGCAAATTTGGGAGAAGTTGTTGGTTGCTCACGGTGGTGATAACCATGTGAAGGCTCGCCTCTTTGTCTCTTACCGGATGCAATATGAGAATTTCACTCCACTTCCCGGTGAGGACATTGATGCGATGTTTCGAGAGGTTCACCGCCATCGTGAACAACATGAAAGCTAATGTTGAGGATTTTCCCTACACCGAGCATGATCAGGCTTTGAAGCTCTTGCATGTCTTGGACCCAAATGTTTGGGGTGCTAAGGTTGAGGCCATCAAGGAGTCCGGCGGTACTTGACTATTGAGTTGGATGACCTCTTTTCTAAGCTCAAGTCGGCTGAGGTTGACAAGAAGTTGCAATCCAAGCATGAGGGCTCGACCGACCATAGTCTTGCTCTTGTTGGCGGATCAAAGGGCAAATCAAACCCTTCCCGTCGACAGTTTTCCTTGTCTTCTCTTATGTCCATTCCAGATGAGGAGTTTGATGTGCTGGGCGAGGAGGAGCTGGCCTTGCTCTCGAGGAGGTTTGATCGACTACACGAGAGTCGGAGGAACGCAAGGCGGAGCTCAGGGACGTGCTACAAGTGTGGCAAGCGTGGCCACTTCATCGCCGAGTGCCCGGAAGCGGAGGAGAACAAGTACAAGGTGAACGAGTACAAGGCGCACCCGAGGCGTGAAGACAAGTACTCCTCCAAGGGCAAGCACTTCAACAAGTCCAAGAGCAAGGACAAGGACAAGCGGCGACCGAGCAAGAGCGGCTACAAGAAGAACAAGGCAAGAGCGATGGTGGCCGGTGCCGCCGACGTTGACTCAAGCTCAAGCGAGGAGCAACAAGCTCAAGCGGCCGAAGATGAAGACGCCGGGAGGCGCAATGGCAAGAAGAGTGCAAGCCGGAACCTCGCCGGGTTGAGCCGTGTGGCGCTTGAGGGCTTTTGTGGCATGGCGCATAGCTCAAGCAGCAAGAAGAGCGAGAAGGAAGACAGCCGACTCCGACTCGGAGGATGAGGTAAATCTTGACCCCGACTCTTTGCTTGCCGAGATTGCTAGGTTGAATGGCTTGCTTGACAACCGTGATAGTGTGCTTAGAGATGCCAAAAAGATGAGGAAAGATCTTAGGGCACAACTTGAGAATGCTAGCGAGAAAGTAGGAGAGCTAGAGTCAAAATTGCTTGAATTGAAACTTGAGAATGACTCTTTGAAACTTGCTCCTACTACTCCTGATGATGTTGAATGTGTTGAGTGTGATGCATGGCTGAATGAGATTAAACTGCTTAATGAGAAGAATGCTTCCACTTTGGCTAAACTAGATGCTCTTAGGACCGAGTATGATGACCTTAAGGCTAGACCTACTTTGCTTGGTGCTTGCAAATCATGTCCTACTATGCATGCTAAGCTTGTTGATGCTCGTTCTACCATTAGTTCTTTGGAAGCATCTTTGAAATCTCCCCGTTGTCAATGCATGCACTAGCCGTGATGAAGTTACCTTGCACAATCTTGAACTTACTTCCCGTTTGGATGTCATCTATGAGGAGAATGACTATTTGAGGAAGGTGTTGGGTTGGTTGTACGGGCGGGAACCTCAATTGAAAATCATGATTGAGGAGTTCAAGAGAGCCGATGGTCGTGGTTTGGGGTTTGAGAAGTTGGGTGAGAAAGTGGGAGAGAACAAGTGGGGAGAGTGTGTATGAGAAGTGTGTGGAGTCTAACCCCGAGTTTGAGGTGATCGGAGAGATCCAAGTCCCACTCCCAAAAGCATCCAAGAACTCTTTCACACCAAAGCCCAACCACCTTTGCAACAAGCTTGACACAACCCAAGATCCACCCAAATTCCCACCTAAGACAAATGACTTCCGAAACCGGTGAAGTTTGTGGGTGAGAAGGGTGACAAGCCTAGAGAGAAGCCGGAGCAAAAACCAAAACCCACCCCCTTCAGGTGTGAGTATTGTGGCAAGGAGAGGCATCTTGCGAGTTTTGCTACAAGAGGAAGAGGGATGAGAGGCTTGCTAGGGAGCAAGCGAACCGGGACAGTATCACCGGCCTCATGGTATTCCCGACCCGAGAGTGCCACTTCCACGGGGTGTGGGAAGTGTGAGGAGTGTTGGCAGGTTTCCACAGAGAGGTGGTGGTGAGAGGTTTGTCAGGAGAGATGATGGTGTGCGTGCTGGTGAGAGGTTTGGTCGGGCTCGTGGTGGTTTTGCTGGACGTCCTCCTACTCGTCCTCAGTACGGGTTTAGGGGAGATGATCGCAGCTTTGGGTTCTAGAGGAACTACGGACCACGTTTTCCCCCTCGTGGTGCTCGTACTCCTCCCATGGGACATGGGAAGTTTGGTGGCAAGGGAATGATGTTTGCTAACCCCTCTTTTGAGTAGATGGCTCGACACTGGTTTAACTTTCTTTGTGCTAACCCCAGTGTCGAGTCGCTAGCTCACTCTCGTTCTTGTTTCTAACTACAGGCAGGAGGCTTGGAGAACATTTGGTTGATCGACTCCGGATGTTCTCGACACATGACCGGAGATAAGAAGTGGTTCTCCAGCCTCACCCCAGTGAAGGAAAAGATGTACATCACATTTGGGGACAATGGACGAGGAAGGGTGCTTTCTGAGGGTGTTGTGCATGTGAGTGACAAGGTAACGTTGAAGAGAGTGGCTCTTGTGAAGTCTTTGGGTTTCAATTTGCTTTCGGTTTCTCAGTTGCTTGATGAGGGTTTTGAGGTGCGTTTTAAGTCTGGCGAGTCTCGTTTGCTTGATTCTCGAGGTGATCTTGTCTGTATGATCATCCCCGAGGGTCGATTTTCGTGGCTGATTTCTCTCGTTCTTTGGGTCCCGCTCGCCGTTTGATGGCCGGGCCTTCTTCGATTTGTGGAAATGGCATAGGCGGTTGGGACACTTGAGCTTTGATTTGGTTTCCCGCTTGAGTGGTCTTGACCTTGTCCGAGGATTGCCGAGGTTGAAGCTTGATAAGGATTAGGTTTGTGCTCCTTGTAGGCATGGCAAGATGGTAGCCACTCCCCATCCACCCCTGACCGATGTCATGACAGAGCGTCCGACATAGCCGTTGCATATGGATCTTGTTGGGCCAGCTCGAGTTCGCTCGGTGGGTGGGAAGTGGTATGTCCTTGTTGTGGTGGACGATTACTCTCGCTATGCCTGGGTGTTCTTCTTGGAGGATAAGAGTGAGACATTTGGTTTTGTTCGAGATCTGATCGTGAGGTTGAAAAACGAGAGGCATGGGAATGCTATTCGAGCTATCCGCAGTGATAATGGCTCTGAGTTCAAGAACTCTTGTTTTGATGCCTTTTGTCGTGATCTAGGTCTTGAACATCAGTATTCGACCCCTTATGTGCCCCCTCAAAATGGAGTCGTGGAAAGGAAAAATCGGACTCTTTGTGAGATGGCTAGGACGATGCTCGATGAGCACGGGACTCCTAGGATGTATTGGGCCGAGGCAATCAATACGGCTTGTCATGTTTCCAACGAGGATTTTATTGCGAGCTTTCAAGAAGAAGACCCGTTATGAGCTGATGCATGGTCGGGCACCCAAGGTGAGTCATTTCCGAGTCTTTGGCTGCAAATGCTTTATTCCGAAGAAGGGAAAACTCGTCAAGTTTGAGGCTAGGTCTAGTGATGGTATTTTCTTTGGATATGCTAACCACTCTAGAGCCTATAGGGTGCTTAACCTTGAGCCTAACAAAATCATGGAGACTTGCGAGGTGACCTTTGACGAGACAATGTCATGTACCTCTCTTGGCTTTGAATGTGCAGGTGATGAAGAGATGGCCGAGGACCTCTTTGAAGAGGAGAAGGATGAAGCCGGAGATGATGATGGGGAGAACCATGCGCCCGAAGCCGAGTGTGTACCCACTACTTCCCCTATGACCACTATGGAACATGGACCGTCTACTTCATGGACAACGACGGTGCAACAAGAGGACCGGGCGAGAGAAGCCGGAGCCGAGGGGAAGGTAGTCTCGAGGCGTGAGGCTCCCCGGCGGATTCAAGAAGTACATCCCCCGTCGAAGATCATTGGGAACATCGACGAACGCACTACACGGCCGAGGTCCGGGAATTCCTCTCATTTTGCTCATCTCGCTTTTGTTGCTACTTTTGAGCCCAAGGACATTGGACATGCTTTATCCGATGCAAACCGGGTCAATTCTATGCATGAGGAGTTGGAAAACTTTGAGAGGAACCAGTGTGTGGGAGTTAGTTGAACCACCTCCAAATTGTCATCCCATAGTAACCAAGTGGGTTTGGAAGAACAAAGAGGGAGAGAATGGGATGGTTGTGAGGAACAAGTCCAGACTTGTTGCTCAGGGGTTTAGTAAGAAGGAGGGGATCGACTATGAGGAGACCTTTGCTCCTGTGGCCCGTCTTGAGGCAATTCGGATCCTTCTAGCCTTTGCCGTGGCTAAAGGGTTCAAGTTGTTTCAGATGGACGTGAAGAGTGCTTTTCTGAATGGGGTCATAGAGGAGAAGGTGTATGTGAAGTAGCCACCGGGTTTGAGAGCGAGTTGTATCCACACGGGGTATACAGGTTGAAAAGGGCTCGTATGGGTTGAAACAGCGCCCCGTGCTTGGTATGGGAGATTGAGAGGTTTTCTTTTGAGCGAGAGGGTTTGTGATGGGTACCGTGGATAGGACCTTGTTTCTCCTCAAGCATGGAAATGACTTGTTGATTGTGCGTATATACGTGGATGATATTGTCTTTGGTGGCTCGTCACATAACCTTGTTGCCAAGTTTGCGAGATGAGATGAGCGGGGAGTTCGAGATGAGCATGATGGGCAAGTTGCGGTATTTTCTCGGGCTACGGATCAAGCAAGTGAAGGATGGCACGTTCGTGCACCGGTACCAAGTACACAAAAGACATGTCGAAGAAGTTCCGTATGCAAGATGTGAAGCCGATGTCGACTCCCATGGGGAGTACGGCCACTTTGGATGCGGATCGGGACGGAGAACCGGTGGACCAGCGGGAGTACGGGGAGCATGATCGGCTCCCTCCTCTACTTGACGGCGACGAGGCCGGACATACAGTTCGGCGTGTGTCTTGTTAACACCAAAATTTGGTAAGGAGTCCGACTTGTGGGTCCGGCTCGGTCGGGAGTCCGTCTCGTGGAAGGGAAGGATTTTTCGGATGTATTCGGCAAAGAAGTCGCGGTCGGCTATCCGCTCCCGTTCGGCAAAGGAACAAAGAGAGCTGATTTTGCGGGATTGGACGGTGACGTGGCTCAAGCGGGGAAGACGAATGATGGATAGGCGATCAAGCTTAGAGATAGGTTAGGCAACGAATCCATTCGAGATTGTACTTGGCGGGGTATAAATATGAGCCCCGAATGTATGTAATGCACACAATCATTCTTCAATACACATCGGCCTTACGCCAAACCCTAGAGTCACTTTGTCGTGTCGTCGAGTTCTTCGAGAGGGTTCATCGATCCGTCGACCTCCGTGAGTACCGGCAACCTTGTATCATATCTAGTATCATGCAGTGGATTTAGATCTGATGCAAGTAGTCTTGTTACCATGCTTCTTGTCATGCGGTAGATTCAAGCTTGGTTCAAGAGGGTTTCTTGTTAGATCATGAGCCATGCGGTAGGCTAAGATCTAGCTAGAAGCTAGTTATCGGCTCTATTGGATTTTGGCAAGATCCAATAGATTCATTAAGTTACCCCGTGTTGCTTTGAGTTTGTTTACTTTATGTTTAGATTCATGCAACACCCTTTGCCCAATTTAGATGGGTTTGGATCGGCTTTATTGTCGGTGTTTTAGACCGGCAACCTACTACGGGGGAGTACCCGAAGTAGATGAATGTGACTCGCCGAGATCGGTAACTCGAAGGAAGAGACACGTGGCACACAATTTAGACAAAGTTCGGGCCGCGAGATGCGTAATACCCTACGTCCCGTATGCCGCGTAGCTCGGATTGATAGGTCACAATTACACGATGGTGCAATGGTGCGCCGTGGGTTGTATGAGATGAGATTCGATGAGGGGATCGGTCCCCGCCTCGCCTTATATAGTCGGGAGGCAGGGTTACAAGTCGGAGTAGGAAGAGAGTACTAATCGAGTACGTCTAGGAGTCCTACGTACGGTGCGGAACATGCACGCCTTCCTAACCGAGTACTACTCCTCGTGTAGTCCTTGTGCTCCACGCCTTCGGATGCCGTGTAGCGCAAGCCGGTAGTCCCGGGGCCCACCGAGTAGTCGGTCTTGGTACCCACCGAGGTAGTGGGCCCGGGGAGGTCCATACGACAAGCCCCCCGAGTACTTTGTAGTCGAGAAGGATAGCTTCAAGTAGTCTTGACGGCCTTAACGAGTAGTCCTCAAGCGTCCCCGAGCGCTACAAGTCAAAAGTCCTCAAGAGTAGTCGAAGCATCTCGAGGCCGGAATGTACCTCCACCGATGTTTGAGCAATCTTGAAGTCTTCTCGAGTAGTCCCAAGCGTCCTTGAAATCTGCCTTCGAAGGTCCTCAAGAAATGCCAGCCTTGTCTTGAAGCCGGAGGCTGTCATGGAGGCGCGACTTGCAAAACCGCGCTCCACATGAAGTAGCCCCCGAGCCTCGAGCCGCGGGCTCTGGCTCAGGGTCCACCTGGAATCTTGGCAAGATAATCCCGAAAAATCCGGAGAGAAAAAACCGAAGGACACGTGGCACGGAGCCCCCGAGCCTTGAGTCGAGTACTTCCTCTCGAATTGAAGGGTCTTCTTGGAGAATGTGTCCTGAGATGCTCTTGAGACTAGCCGCTTCCCAGGTAGTCGAGTAGAAGTAGCCGAGCCCCGAGGTGAGGCGCGTCGACTAGTAGAATACGAAGAGTCACGCGCGGCCGCCGAGTCGCCGCGCGTGGACTTATCCGGCCCGCCCGTTACGGAGGCGATTTGGCTTAAAAATAAGAGCCAAAACCCTTAGGGTTTTTCACCCAAGTGAGCCGCAGTCATTGCCATTTGAATCTTGAAGTAGATCCACTCCGGCGCCTGCGCCGCCGTAGTAGATCCGAGCGCATCGCCACCCGAAGCCTTTAGGTAGCCCCCGAGCGGATGCGAGTGAAAACTCCTTGCACTTGGAGAATGAAGCCGTCGCCGTCGAAGACGTCGAAGACCGGCGGGGAAGAAGAGGGGCCGTGCGAGAGGCCGCCGCGGCCGCCACCGGTGCGGCGCGGCCTGCGTCTCCACCGCGCGCTGATCCAAGCCGCGAGTGGAAGAAATCGAAGGTCAAGACGGAGGACCTGCTGACCCTGTTGAACAGCGGGTTCATCAGGGAGAAGGAGATCGACATGTGGAGATCCGCCGCAGGAGATCCCTATCCGATGGAGAAAGCCGAAGACGAGATCCCGATGTTCTCGCGCTTCGTGGAGCGCGGGCTTGCGCTCCCAGCAAGCGACTTCTTCAAGGGGCTGCTCAGGTACTACGGCATCGAGTACCTCAATCTGAACCCCAACGGAATCTTCCATACGTCTGTCTTCGTACACTTCTGCGAAGCCTTCTTGGGAATCAAGCCGCACTGGGTGCTCTTCCGGAAGTTCTTCCGCGTCAGGCCGCGGCCCGCCGCCTCCAACCCTAGAGTAGTCGGAGGGGCCGGAATCCACCGAGGGAGGACGCCGCGGAGCGCACTCGGCGTACAAGCTCGTGGACTCCAACACCGACTGGAAGACGAGATGGTTCTACATCACGAACCACCATCCTGAGCTACCGAAGCCGAGCGGACGGCAGCCCAGGCACCAAGAGTGGTGGAACACGGAGCCCACCATGCAAGAGGGGATCCAGCTCCCCGAGCTGCTGGCACGCATCAAGACTCTCAGGGATGCGGGACTGAGGGCCGAGCACGTGGCCTTCAGTTTCATGAAGCGCAGGATCCAGCCGCTGATGGCGCGGGATACGATGGGCTTCGAGTACACCGGCGACAACGACACGTCGCGGATGCCGGGGGGCGAGCTGGACGACAACGACATCGTCGAGAGGTTGTCGAGGATCTTCAAGGACATGCCGCCGTACACGGCGTGTCCGGTCGAGGAGTACTCCGCCGCGCGCCCGCCCAACGAGGTGAGTAGTCGTACCCCCTCGTCGAGTAGTGAGTACTCGTAGTGAAGTTTCTGACGCCTTGTGTCTTTGCGCAGGATGATGTGAAGCGGTTCGTCTCCGAGCCGCAGCCGCCACCGAGCGGGATCGAGATCCCGGCGGTGGGGAAGGTGAAGGAGCGCCGCGAAGTCGGAGAAGGCGACGACACCGTCATCGTGGAGGATACCTCCGATGACGACGATGAAGACGAAGAGACTCTTCAGGACCGCTTCCAGCTGCGGTCGAGGTTTAGCCGTCCGGGCTTGCCTCATGTGCCACTTGTACAAGACCCTCCGGCTAGCCTGGAGGCTAGCCTTGCTGCGCCGCCAAGGAAGCCGCGCAACCCCGCCAAGAAGCGGGTGGCGAAGAAGATGAAGGTCTCAGAGACCACGCCTCCGGAGGTAAGTCATCTTGAGCAGAGTAGTCGAGTACCCGCCGGTTCGAGTACATTGCCGACGAGTAGTATTCCTTTGTGTGCGGGAGGTGCCGCCGGCGGAGCCCGTCGAGGAGGGCGACGAGGGCGCGTGGCCCACGGTGGGGGGACCGGCCGGAAGCCGAAGTCCGGCCCCCCCACCGTTGAAGAACTTCCGGCGCGGTGGAGCGCCGGCCCCCGCTCCGGAGGATAGCGGGGTACCCGCGGCCGCCGCCGTTGGAGAGATGGAAGCCGCGGGGACGCGGGGAGACGTCCGCGCGGCCGCCGCCACCGTGGAGGAGGGGGTAGCCGAAGAGGCGAAAGAAGAAACGCCCGCCGAGGGTGGACGGTTGACATTGCCAGCATCCTCGGTGCTCCGGCCGTGACTATCGTCCGGTCGAACTTGTAAGTACCACGTCTTCATGAGTAGTACTCGTTGCAGTAGTCGATTTGTCTGACGACCCTCTGTGGATACTTCTGCAGAAAATCCACAGATCTGAGCTGGGACGGGGAAGAGCCCTCGACAGCGGAGGCGGAGGAAGCTGCGCCGTCCGTCGTGGAGGCCACTCCCGAAGCCCAGGCCGCGACCGAGCCCCCGGCTACCGAAGTGCCGCTGCCAGAGGCGGTCGTAGTCGAAGGTGAGTTCTCGTCTTGAAGCCGTAGGACTCCAGGATGAGTAGTCGTAGGCACTGATGCGTGTTGTTTGTTGGCAGGTGCTGAAGGGGGTGACATCCCTGCAGGGGTGCCCATGCAGGAGTTGACACCAGAGGCCCCGGAGGCTGCGGGAGGAGCCCCCGAGCCCGAGGGGGAAGTCGTCGAGAAGTCCGCCGGGGGAGAAGCGGCTACCACGTCGCCAGGGGTTGCCCTGGAGGTGGCTATCCGATCCCCCGAGATCCAAGACGCGGAGCCCATCCGGTCTGCGCCGATGACGGAGGCTACGTCGAGTAGCCGCGGCGGGATTGAACTTCTGGCCGACGACCTCGTCGAGCCGGCGATGTTGGCGCAGCACCTGGAGGCGATGCGACGAGCCGAACAGTGGATGAAGGTACGTAGCCGTAGCCTCCCGAGTAGTCAATCCTTTGCGTTGAGTACTCTGCTTGACTTGAGCTTGTCTTGTGCAGGACGTCGCGGAGCGATCCCGCGAGAAGTCGAATCTGCTGCAAGGTTACGGCGACACCGTGCTCCGAGCAGAGGCCCTGGAGGAGCAGCTCGTGAAGTCGCGGAAGCACGCGGCTGCCATGCAGTCGAAACTCGATGCCGCCTTCGCCAAGTACCACAACGACGTGATTGAGTTGCAGGCGAAGGGCGACGAGTTGGTGCGGAAGAACAAAGGTCTCCGCAACAAGAATAAAGGTATGTCTCTTGACTTGTCGGGTACTTGTTGGAAGTCGTCAAGCCTCTGACCCGTTGCTGTGTTTGCAGAACTCGAGGGCCGGTGTGGAGCAAGCGAAGGCCTCGGAGGTCAGCATGAAGAACCTCTTCTACCGGGAGCAAGAAGCCCGCCAGGTACTTGAGCTCGACTACAAGGAGCTCGCCTTCGAGTGCGAGAAGCACATGGAGCTGCGGATTGCCTCTGATAGAGATCTCGTCAACTGCTACAAATCTTTGCAGAAGTTGAATGAAGATTGCGAGGCGCTCCGGGCCCAGCTGAAGGACCTTGAAGAGGCTGCTCTCCCGATCGCGAGGCTTCTGGTGCCGCACCCGGGCGGCCCCAAGATCGCCCCTCTGGCGGATCGACTTCGTGAGGCGCCAAGCCGGCTGGCCGCCTATGTCAAGCACATGGCCAAGTCGATCCCGAAGCAAGTCCTGGCCTTCATGAAGTCGTACTTCCCGAAGGCCCCAGTGGAGGTGGTCGCCGGCGGGGTAGCCGCCAACTGCTCGGATGAGCGATGACGCGAGCTGTGCGCGAGATGGCTCCCATAGCGGAGCAGGTAGCCGAGAAGTTGAACCTCCAGTAGTCCTGCATAGGTAGCTAGTAGCCATAGTTGTACGAGAAACGAGTTGTAATAAACTATTCATGTATCAATGAAATGTGATATTCCATCAATGAGTACTCGTAACCGCGATCTCGAGTGCGGAGCGCCCATCGTGGAGTAGGTGCGAGTAGTAGTACTCGGCTTAGTAGTCCCGTCGTAGGGAGCAGAACAGTAAACAAGTTGATGAACAATCAAGCTTTATTACTGAAGAAGTACACCTGGGTGGCCAGGGCCGTAGTTACAAGTAGTCGCCTGGACCCGGAGGCCGCTTACAGCTAAGTGGCGCTGGAGCGGGTAGCCGCTTGCAGCGAGTGATCCGTAGGTAGCCGTGTAGGCTGGATCGCAGATCCGTAGGTAGCCGAGCAGGCTGGATCTTGGAGTGTGGTCTCTTGGTAGACCGCTGCTAGAGTCCTTGACGCTCGTCGCAGCCCAGGGTCCGTAGGTAGCCGCACGGGCTGGACCTGGAGGAGAGTAGTCCGGAGACTTGGAGCCAGGACCGGAGGGTCGCTTGCGGCAAGGGGGTGTTGATGTAGTCGTGTGGACTTGAACCCGGAGTAGTCGTGTAGACTAGGCGTAGAATCGACAGAGTTGGTCGACGTTCCACGAGTTGTTGACTTCTTCACCTTCAAGTGTTTGGAGGCGGTAGGAGCCTGGCCCGGTCACCTTAGCCACGGTGAAGGGGCCTTCCCAGGGGGAGCTGAGCTTGTGGAGTCCTTCCGTGTTCTGGATACGGCGGAGGACAAGATCTCCAACGTTGAAAGAGCGTTCCTTGACGTTGCGATCGTGGTAGCGTCGGATACCCTCCAGGTACCTTGCTGATTGGACGAGGGCGGCGCAGCGAGCTTCTTCGAGGCTGTCGATATCAACTCGTCTGCTGTCTTCTGAGACGCCTTCGTCGTAGTGCTCCACTGCTGGCGAGTTCCATATGACGTCGGCAGGGAGGATGGCTTCAGAGCCGTAGACCAGGAAGTAGGGGGATTGCCCCGTTGGCTTGGATGGTTGAGTCCGCAGCCCCCAGAGTGCGTTGGGTAGTTCCTTGATCCACTTGCCCCCTTTTGAGTTAGCAGCGTCGTGTAGCCGCTTCTTGAGGGCGTCGAGCACCATCCCATTGGCGCGCTCGACTTGTTCGTTGGCCGTGGATGGGCGACCGAGACGTATCCGACGTCGGTCTCTTCGTTCTCGCAGTACTCCCGGAACTGGTGGTTGTTGAAGTTGGACCCCCGTGTCCGTGATGATGCGGTGGGGTAGCCCGTAGCGGTGTACGAGTTCATCCGAGAAGTCGAGTACTCGTCGGCCTTGGGGCATGTGACCGGCTTGACCTCGATCCACTTGGTGAACTTGTCGATAGCCACCGGTACCCTCGTTGAATCCTCCTCGGCGCGGTTGGCGGTGGCCCAATCATGTCAAGCCCCCAGCAGGCAAAGGGCAAGGTTGGCGGTATGGTGACTAGCTTGTAGGCTGGGACGTGTTGCTGCTTGGCGAAGAACTGACATCCCTGGCACCTTCTGACGAGTTCTTCGGCATCGCCCAGGGCTGTGGGCCAGTAGAAAGCTCGCCGGAAGGCCTTGCTGACTAGTGTGCGTGAAGACGCGTGGTTGCCGCAGATGCCCTTGTGGATCTCCTCCAAGATGTCCTTGCCTTCTTCGCGAGGAACACACTTCATGAGTACTCCAGAAGATGCGCCCCGCTTGTAGAGCTTGTCTCCGACGAGGACGTAAGACTTGGCGCGGCGGACGAGTTGTTCGGCTGCGTTTTTGTCGGAGGGGGACCTTCGCTCGTTGAGGTAGTCGATGAAGGGTTGCCTCCGGTCCACGTCGATCATCATGACCTCCCCCGCCCGGTGGTGGATGGGCGGGTACGGTGGTCGGTGGCGCGGCTCCGGGATGGATGGCGCGTGAAGCTCATGGACGAAGACGCCGCGGGTACTTGGGCGCGGGTGGATCCGAGCTTCGAGAGGACGTCCGCCGCAACGTTGTTGTCGCGGACGATGTGATGGAACTCGAGACCATAGAATTTGTTTTCGAGCTTGCGGACCTCTAGGCGATGGCGTCCATGTTCTCCTTGTTGCGGTCCCAAGACTTGTTCACTTGGTTGATGAACACCGCGGAGTCGCCGTAGACTAGTAGCCGCTTGATGCCAAGTGAAGCCGCGAGGCGGAGCCCATGTAGAAGGGCTTCGTACTCGGCTTCGTTGTTTTTGACCTTCCGGAAGATCGCGCGGGACGTACTTGAGTTGTTCGCCCGTTGGAGAGATCGGGGAGTACCCCTGCGCTGCGCCCTCGAGGTTGAGTGAGCCATCAAAGTACATCACCCAATGCTCGGTCGCTCGGTGGGAGTAGGTAGGCCGGTTCTCCCGCCACTCGCCATGAAGTCGACTAGTGCTTGTGACTTGATAGCCGTGCATGGCTTGAAGTCGATGGTGAGGGCGCCGAGCTCGACGGCCCACTTGGAGATTCTTCGGTGGCGTCTTGGTTCCTCGGGATGTCGCCGAGCGGGTAGTCGGTGACGACGGAGATCGAGTACTCCCGGAAGTAGTGTCGTAGCTTCCGCGAGGTGATGAGTAGAGCATACGAGAGCTTCGCACGGGCTGGTAGCGAGCCTTGGACTCGATAGAACCTCGCCGACAAAGTAGGCCGGCCGCCGGACCGGGTAGGCGTGGCCGTCTTCCCGCCGCTCGACGACGATGGCGATGACCGACCACGTGAGTAGTCGCGGCTAGGTAGAGCGATGAGGCTGCTCGCCCTTGTGAGGAGCCGTGAGGATTGGCGGTTTCGACAGAAGTCCTTGAGTTGGACAAGGGCTTGATCCGCCTCTGGAGTCCACACGAACTTCTCGTGATGCTTGAGTAGTTTGAAGAAGGGGAGGCCCCGTTCTCCTAGCCTCGAGATGAATCTGTTCAACGCCGCCATGCACCCCGTCAGCTTCTGGACGTCTTTGATGCTCGTGGGAGCTTTCATGCGCGGTGATGGCGGAGATCTTCTCGGGGGTTGGCTTCGATGCCGCGCTGGCTGATGATGAAGCCGAGTAGTTTGCCCGAAGGGACGCCGAAGACGCACTTGTTCGGGTTGAGCTTCCAGCGGTACTCGCGTAGCGATGCGAAGGTCTCTTCAAGGTTGTCGATGAGGGTACCGGAGTCTCTCGGTTTTGACAACCACGTCATCCACGTAGGCCTCGACGTTCTTGTTGAGTTGCCGCTTGAAGCAGGCCTGGATGGCCCGTTGATAGGTAGCGCCGGCGTTCTTCAACCCGAATGACATGGTCGTGTAGCAGTACGCGCCAAACGGGGTGATGAACGCGGTCTTCTCCTGGTCTTCTTCCTTGATTGCGATCTGGTGGTACCGGAGTAGCGATCGAGGAAGCGAGAGCAGTCGCAGCCCGCCGTGGAGTCGATGACTTGGTCAATCCGCGGCAACCCGAAGGGGTCCTTGGGGCAGTGCTTGTTGAGGTCGGTGTAGTCGACGCACATCCTCCACTCGTTCGAGTTCTTCTTGCGGACGAGGACGGGGTTGGCGAGCCACTCAGGATGGAAGACTTCTCGGATGAAGCCGGCCGCTAGGAGCTTGGCGAGCTCCTTCTTGATGGCGTCCCGTCTGTCGTCGGCAAAGCGTCGGAGGTGTTGTCGCTTGGGGGTGGCCTTTGGATCGACGTTGAGGCAGTGCTCAATCAGCTCCCTGGGCACTCCTGGCATGTCCGCTGGCTTCCACGCGAAGATGTCGCGGTTAGCCCGAAGGAAGCTGATGAGCGCGTCTTCCTATTTGGGGTCGAGGCCGGCCCCGATGGTGGTGGTCTTGCCGGGGTCGCCCTGTTCCGAGGTCGACCGTCCCGACGAGTACCTCCTCGGGTGGGCGAGGCTTGTTGGTGCCGTCGACTTCTGCGGGATGTCGAGTTCGCTCGTGGCGAGCTTCTTCGACGCGGCGTAGACCTCCATCATTGCATTGGGTACTTGGTTCGTGGAGGCGATCACCACGGCTTCGTATCGCAGTCGTGGGAGATCTTCAATTCCCCTTGGAGGGAGAGTACGGCGAGTGGACTTGGCATTTTAAGTACCAAGTAGGTGTAGTGGGGCACCGCCATGAACTTGGCGATGGCCGGTCCGCCGAGGATGGCGTGGTAAGAAGTCTCGAAATCCGCGACCTCGAACTTGATGTACTCGGTGCGGTAGTTATCCCGAGACGCCCCGAAGGTAGCGGCGTACCACCGAGCCCGGTGGGATAGCCGCGTTGCCCGGGGACGATGCCGTAGAAGGGCGTCTTGCTCTTGGTGAGCATGGGGGTGACGTCGAGGTTCATCTTCTTCAAGGTCTTGGTGAAGAGGACGTTGAGCCCGCTTCCACCGTCGATGAGCACCTTGTTGAGCTTGGAACCCACCACCGTTGGCTTCGGGACGAGGGGGGAACCGTCCGGTTCGGAGAAGTTGGTCCATTGGTCCGCGCGGGAGAAGGTGATGGGTACCTCCGACCACCCGAGAGGAGTCGGGACCGCCGGTTCAATGGACATCACTTCATGACGGGTAGCCTTCGCTCCCCCTCGCTCGGGCGATCCGCCGAAGAGGACGTTGACGGTCTTCTCGGGTTCTTGGAAGTCGTTGTCGTCGCCGTCCTTCTTCTTGCCCTTTTGGTCGTGAGGGTGCGGTGGCTCCGGCGTATCCTTGAGTGCATGCCCGAGCTGGTAGCACCGCTCGGTAGTGTGGTTGCCGTTTGGATGGCACGGGCACTTCTCCTTCGGCGGGTCCTTGAACTCGCCGAATTCTTCTTCGAGTTCCCTTTCGGAGGGCGCCGGATAGCCGCGACGGTGTTGTCCGGCTTGCGCTTGCGGTTGGAACCCGTGTAGTTGTTGTTGTTGTTGTTGTTGTTGTTGCGGCCACCTTGGTTTGCATTGCTGCGCCGCCGCCGCCCGGTTGCTTGGACTTGCCGCGGATGGCGTCGTACTTGGCGTTGGCCTTGTCCTCTTCATCCGCCCGGACGTGATCATGTCCTTGAGGTGGGGAATGGACTGGGGCGGCGACGACCGAAGTCCTCGAAGGTGCGGCGATGGTAGAGGCCGTCTGGAAGAGGTCGATGACCTCCTTGTCGGTGACGTCGACGACGGTAGCGCGCTTGTCGAAGAAGCGGCGCATGTACTTGTGGAGGGTCTCGCCACGTTCTCGCTTGATCATGGCAAGGTCCATGCGAGTACCCGAGCGGCCCATGGCGCCCGCAAAGTTGCTTGTGAACCGCTCCTTCGGCTGGTCCCACTTGTCGATCGAGTGCTTGTCCGGCGACTCGAGCCATGTGAGTGGAGCTTGGTCCGGACGGGAAGGGGAAGTAGAGGCATTTGGTGTCGTTGTTGCCGCCTGCGTTCTCGATGGAGCCACCGGATGGGATCCTCGCTTCGCGTCGTACTTAGTGATCCCCAAAGGCTTGAACTTGTCGGGGAGGAGCAAGTTGCGAAGCGGGGTGAGAAGGCGGGGAAGCCGTCGCCCTCGGCAGCGGTGGTCGACTTCTTCGCCGCAACTCCTCGATCCTCTCGGCGAGCATCGTACCCGCCATTAGAGGCACCGGAGGCGTGGCTATGCGCGTGGCCACGGCCG
Organism: Cenchrus americanus; assembly: GCA_947561735.1. Taxonomy (NCBI): domain Eukaryota; kingdom Viridiplantae; phylum Streptophyta; class Magnoliopsida; order Poales; family Poaceae; genus Cenchrus; species Cenchrus americanus. The sequence continues at coordinate 145,840,381 of OX387240.1, forward strand.
CCGCGGGCGCTGCCGCCTCCCGGCTTTCTTGTTGGCCCCGTGGTTGGAGCCGCCGCCGCGTCGCTGCCGCCGCCGTCAGGGTCGTTGCCACCGCCACCGGCCAGAGCACGGTGGGGGACGACTTCTCGGTTGCCTTGGTCTTGTCGTGAAGGTCCGCCGGCGTTGGAGCGGCGGCGGTTTGGATCAGCCGGGAGGTCAGCTCGAGTACGGTTGGGACCAGGATCAGCACTGCGACTAGTAGCTTCGTTGTCGCGGGGCTTAGGCCGGGAGAGGTTGGGCGACTCTCGTTGTCGACCCGCATGAAGTAGGCTTCTTCGGCCGAGCTTGGCGATGACCTCTCCCGGCGCGTATGCCCTGAGCCTGTCGTGCGACGCCTGGGTCCACATGAAGCACCTGCTCAGGGGTGGTGTGTACTCTGCTCTCGACCGCCTCGAGAGCTTCCGCAAGGTTGCGGATGGGAAGGTTGTCTCTGAGCCGCCGGCGCCGTTCGCTACGCTTCCTGTTGCGTTCGCGTCGGGCGTCCCTGTTGGCGACGGTCTCGTCTGCAGGTGCGTTGGCAGACAGCTCGTCTGCGGAGATGTCCTCCAGGTACCTGTCTTCAGCCGTGCTTGAGGGTCCTGGGGTGTTGTCGCCGGCAGCCATGAAGACTTGGCGATCGGGGGTACCCAAGCTAGACTCAGAGGGTGCCACCTCAGTTGGTGTGTTTGAGTCAGCCTGGGCTAGTGGTGTTCCCTCCGGAACGGTAGTGAGTCGATGTAGGGGACGTAGCGTGAGTCCTCCTTTGTCGGTTCGGGGCTTGCTTGCGGTCTGGCCAGTAGACGTATCTTCCGGCCGGCGTCGATCTTATAACCGGCCCCGCAGGCGGCCCCCGACAAGGGGAAGCTCGGGGCGGGGGTCATCTTCGGACTCGGGCTCCTCGGGGGTCCGACCCGAAGTCGAACTCGTAGTCCGGGTTCGAGTAGAACTCGGAGAGAGGGCTGGAGTCCGAGATGTGGTCGGGGACGGCGTCGGAGTCCGAGTTGTACTCGGTTACGGGCTCCTTGCCGCCCGGCGTGGTGTAGGAGCCTCCGTGCGGGCCCGGCTGAGGACGCGAGGGCCACGCGCGGAGCGCTGGCGTGGTGAAGGGGCCGCCTGCGATGGGCGAGCGGCCCGGCTCGCATGCGATGGCCCATGGCGACGTCGGGTTCAAGTTGGAGGCGGACTCGAGCTCGAAGTCGGCGTGGTGGTCGAAGAGCGAAATTTCGCCGAACTTGCGGCGAGTTCGCCCGTGACAACTTCGGGAAGCATCACAAGGCTGTCCTCGGGTTGGGCCGCATGGTCAAACGACGCCGGAAGGAGCCCGCGCCATCGGCGGTGCGGACCCAGGCGCCGAAGACGAAGGTGTCGCCGCGGTTGAAGGCGACGGTTGGCTTGATGTGAACGGAAGCCGTCGAGTTCGCCATGTGATCTCGAGCGAGAGCCCCTACCTGGCGTGCCAGCTGTCGGTGTTTTAGACCGGCAACCTACTACGGGGAGTACCCGAAGTAGATGAATGTGACTCGCCGAGATCGGTAACTCGAAGGAAGAGACACGTGGCACACAATTTAGACAGGTTCGGGCCGCGAGATGCGTAATACCCTACGTCCTGTATGCTGCGTAGCTCTGGATTGATAGGGCACAATTACACGATGGTGCAATGGTGCGCCGTGGGTTGTATGAGATGAGATTGGATGAGGAGATCGGTCCCTCGCCTCGCCTTATATAGTCCGGGAGGCAGGGTTACAAGTCGGAGTAGGAAGAGAGTACTAATCGAGTACGTCTAGGAGTCCTCTGTACAGTGCGGAACATGCACGGCTTCCTAACCGAGTACTAGTCCGTGTAGTCCTTGTGCTCCACGCCTTCGGATGCCGTGTAGCGCAAGCCGGTAGTCCCGGGGGCCCACCGAGTAGTCGGTCCTGGTACCCACCGAGGTAGTGGGCCCGGGGAGGTCCATACGACATTTATCCCTATCGTGATCCTTTGTATGAGTAGGTTTTCATGTTTTAATGCATAGATCTTGTGCTTTCAATAGCCGAAACCGAATCGATCTAGGTTGTTACGTGTTGTGGGTTCAAGCTTGCCAATGTTGGTATAAATCTTGAAAGAACCGAGTATCATGTGGTAGATGCAGGTTTTTGGGTTGCTTTAGAGCTAGTCATCCGGTGGATTAGATTTCGAATCAACCTGATAGATTTATTCGCGTGGTAATGTTCGTTCCTTCTTCATGGACTCCGAATCGGCTGTCTTGCTGAATTCGGTTATGTTTCTTCCCGAGTAGAACACGTGCGTAATTCATGCTTTAAATGATGTGTGCTTTTAGCTTTCCATATTTAGATTGTATCATGCGGTGGATAGATCTACTTGTGGAAAGTGGTACGATTTCATGCAAGTTGTATCATGCGGTGGATAGATTTGTTTCGGCATCGTACCCGACGGATTTCTAAGTACCTAGACATGCGGTAGACTAGTGCTCTGGATCTATGCATGCTTGTTTATTACATGCTTGTGTTCGTGCTTTACTTTATTCATTTATTTATCATGGGGATCGGTCATAGCCTTGTGCATGTGCATCTCTGTTCAAACAAAGACCGATCGCTGTCATGCTTGCGTCATCCATTCGGCAATGTTACTTTTTTTTCTTTTACAAGTTCCCGATTGGTTTCAGTCTATTGGCAGATAGCTTCCTATAGCTATGTGTCATCATATCTGGCTTTTTAGCCGTAAATATGGAACTGTCTGGTACCACCCGACAAGTTCCAAGCTTTGGTATCTAACTGCTTTATCTTTTGTTAATTTTCAGGAAAAATTGACTGGCACGTCTTGTGACTCTTTGCGCGTGTGAAGCCAGCTTGTTCGGCTTGCTGTGTGTTTGGCGCTAGGTGCACTTTTTGCGTCAACACACTTTTTGGCACGCCCAGTGGGACCACAGCCGAATAGATCAAGATGCCCGAGATCGCGGACATCATGGACGTCAACCTTGAAGACCTCTCTCCCGAGCAGCGGCAGCAACTCCAGGACGCCATGGACCAGTTTCAGCAAAAATGTCTGCTGTCCTTCAAGAAAAATAGAAGTGGCGTCCCGTACTTGAAGAACGAGATGCCCAGGGTATTGCTGCCAGGGGAGAGCGATACCACGGTTCAGCAGGAGAAAGAGGAGTGCATGCGAGTATTCCAGGAATCTGCAGACTACATGTTGAGCAAGCACAACAAAGCTTTCCTCGGTGCGCTCCAGCAGATGATGGTGGCCGTCTTTGGCCCAGGCATGGAACAAGCATTCAGCAAGGCACCCGTCCAGGGGGGCACTGTGGAGCTGGGCGAATCAAGCTCTCAACCGCCACTACGGAGCCAGCCAGTGCAGCCTCCTCCTCAGAGCGCTGGAAGTCAAGCTTTCCAGCCTCCTCCACAGGGCGCTGGGAAACAGCCAGTTCAGCCTCCACTGCAGGCCTCAGGGGGACAGCCAATCCAGCCACCACCGCAGGGCAGCACAGGTCACTCCGTGCACAGCGCCGAATCCGTACCGGCCCACGTACGGAGATGTAGCATTCGGCTCGCACGGGGCCCCCGGTCGCTTCCGGTCGGAGGATTGCTCCGGCGAGCAAGCGGCGCGCAGAGAAACCCGTACGGCGGAGGCTACCATGAGGTGGGAAACTATGGGGCATTTGACGCCTTCCCGCATCCAGGATACGCGCTAGCTGCAGGCGCGCAAGAGGACGACGCCCTGGCACGGAAGATGGCCGAGTTGATGCAAAATCAGTTCGGCCTCAAGCCAAAAACGCAGGGACCTGCCTACAAGCCACCGTTCCCAGAATGGTACTACAACGTGCTCCTGCCGCCAAGGGTGAAGCTGCCGACGGAGTTCACGAAATTTTCAGGGCAGGACGACACGAGCACAGTGGAGCACATCGCTCGTTACCTCATGCAGCTCGGGGAATGCTCAGCTGAGGAAACATTCAGGGTCCGCTACTTCCCCGCGTCAGCGACGAGTCCGGCATTCCGGTGGTTCTCATCCCTACCCCCGAGTCGGTTTGCGGATGGAAGGGACCTGGAGCGGAAATTTCACGCTCACTATTTCGGCGGCGACTCGGAGAAGCAACCGATCGACCTTGCCACCATGAAGCGAGAGGCACGGCGAGACACCGCTGGAATTTCTCGGGAGATTCGGGGAGGTTAAAGGCATGTGCTTCTCGCTCAACTTGCCGGACGACCGGTGGGCGATATGGCCGTCGCCGAATGCGCCGGCCGTACGCGAGACGCGTTCGGGATGGAGTTTGAAAACACGGGCCGGCCTATCACAAAAGCTATCAGCGATGAGCAACCGGGCGTATGGCTTCAAGAAGGATGCCAAGTTTGGCAAGTGGCATGATGTTGCGACATCTACAACCGGTTCTTAGACAAAGCGATGCGGTCGAAGATTCGATGACGAACCGGATGTGGCCGCAGCGAGAGATCATTTGGGGAAAGGAGCCTTTGACGATGAATCGGCCCGGGTCAAACGGACCAAGGGCACCTACGATTTTGATATCACAAAGGCCGACAAACCGTTTGAGCTCCTAGTAAAGGAAGGCGAATCAAGCCGCACGAAGGGCATTCCATGCTTCGGCCCGATGGAGTTAAAGGGAAACGTTACCGTGGCTTCCACGACGGGGATTCGCACTCCATCAATGATTGCGGGGTCTTCGGGATGAGGATCCGGAAAGCCATCCGGGAGGGTCACCTCATGTTCGACAACAAAATGAAGCCGGATGGCCACCCCTTCCCTCGGAATATGGTGGGCTTTTCGTTAACATGAGAACGGCGGGGAGAAGGGAAAGGTCAAGGTCTTGACCTCGGCCGGGGCTAGAAAGGATGGATCGGTGGACCCGGAGCGCCAAGTAACTCGCGGAACGGGTGCACGGTGAAGCCCCCGCATTCTCAAGAGTCACATCGAAATCGGGGAATCGTCCCGCAGCCAAGCCCCGGGGTGACCACGCGCATCCTCCTCAACAAGTGGCGGCGCCGAGATGGAAAAGGAGCGCTACCGAAGCGCGAGGCGAGGAAGAGAGAGGCGCAAAGCCGAAGAAGAAGCGCACGAAGGGACCCGGGAACAATACACGCGCGAGCGGAGCGCGCGCACCGGGGATGTGCCTTTTTCGAGCATTGTTGGAACGAGGGTTTGAAGCTGCCCACGCCGAGGAAGCGTCCCGAATGCGGTGACGGATATTTGGAGTACGGGCGGGAGAGCGCCAATCACCGATCCGTCCACGAGAGAATTGGAAGGATCCACCCTAACGGGGATCGGCGCCAAAAAATTGAAGTCATTGATCACCCCGAGAAGCGGCAAGCCGATCTAAGGTGGGCCGATCAAGAGGAGGACGAGGACGAGCACATCCGGCGAGAAGGGGCAATGGTGTCCTCCCGGCCTAAGGAGAAGTCGAAGAGGCGGGTCCAACGCTTGAGGAACCGCGAGTTGAGGCAGCCGGGATCCAAACAAAGCGAGGTGTGGCGCCCCAAAGATCAACCGGAAGGGTCAAAGCGTTCGGCTCCAACTTGCATGGTATACTTTTTGCCGAACGAATTCATGGCCCCGCTAACCGAGGTTGTGCGGGATGAGGCGTCCCTAGATGATGAGCGAGGTCGAGTGGATGATGGCACAAGCGGGTGCGGCCAAGCGAGGCAATCTTCGACAACCGGCCAAAAATCGACATATGAGGCCGCCGTAATTGAGAGGATACGTCAATGGCAAGCCATTGACAAAGATGTTCGTCGACGGTGGAGCGGCAGTCAACGTAATGCCGTACACCACCTTCAGGAAACTTGGCATGGGCCTGAGCGATCTGACGCCTACAAGTATAATACTGAATGATTTCGCTGGAAATCCTTCGGATACCAAGGGATGCGCTCACGTGGATTTGATGATCGGATCCAAGACGCTGCTCACTACCTTCTTTGTCATCGAAGGTAAAGGGGCCTACGGCTTCGTTGCTTGGGCGGGGCCGGATTCATGCCAAGCATGTTGTGTCCCATCCACCATGCATCAACGGCTTATCCGGTGGGTGGATGATGAGATTGAGGTCGTTCAAGCGGACGACTCCGTGAGTGTGGCGAACATGGAACCGACTTTCCGGGAATACCAAGGCATTGATTGTTTCTCGGGGAAAGGCGGGGGGGAAGGTCCCGTTGAACCCGTCGGCGGTGATCAACGGCGATTCAAGCGATCGGCTCTTATAGCAATTTTTAATGGAGAACCCCATAGATGGCAGCGATGGCAAGTTGGGGCGAGGATTCATGTCGGCTGATAAATTAGAAGAGGTTGACATTGGAAACGGTGACAAGCCAAGGCCGACATTCATCAGCGCAGACTTGCAGCCGGACTTCAGGGGAGAATTAATTAAGCTTCTCAAGGAATACAAGGATTGCTTCGCCTGGGATTATTCGGAGATGCCTGGATTGGATCGTTCTATCATCGAGCATCGGTTGCCAATCAAATCTGGTTTCCAACCATATAAGCAACCACCCCGGAAGATCTATAAGGATGAAGTATTGGCCGATGTAAAGAAGGAAATTGAAAGATTACTTGATGCAAACTTCGTTCGGTCATGCGGATATGCGAAGTGGATTTCTAACATTGTCACTTGTCTACAAGAAGAATGGAAAGATGAGGGTCTGCATAGATTTCGGGGATCCGAACGGGGCCACTTCGATGGATGGTTACCCCATGCCTATTGTCGATTTGTTGATTGACGCCTGCAACTGGACACAAAGTAATCGGTTTCATGGATGGTAATGCGGGATACGTACCAAATCTTTATGGCAATAGAAGACATATCAAAGACGGCCTTCGGAGTGTCCCGGTCATATAGGCCTCGTTTGAATGGATAGTCATGACATCCGGGTTAAAGAATGCGGTGCAACTTATCAACGAGCCATGAATTATATTTTCCACGAGCCGATCGGCAAAGTTGTGGAAATCTACATTGATGATGTGGTAATCAAGTCCACGAGTCACGACACGCATTTGGAAGATGTGAAGAGGACTTTGGAGTGCACCGGAAGCATGGTTTAAAGATGAATCCCAACAAGTGCGCTTTTGGGGTATCGGCTAGAGAATTCTTGGGGTTTTTCGTCCACGAGGGAGGAATTGAAGTTGGCAAAAAGAGCATGAAGGCCATTGATGAAGTTGTTCCTCCAACTAACCTCAAGGAGTTGCAATCTCTGCTCGGCAAGATTAATTTCGTAAGAAGATTCATATCAAATTTGTCACGGAAGGTCTTGCCATTCTCTCGTTGTTGAAGTTAAAGAAAGATCGAAGTTCACACGGGGCAACGAACAACAAAAGGCTTTCGATGAGATCAAGCGGTACATGAAGGAGCCACCGAGTCTTGGCCCCTCCTCGATTTGGACAAGCCTTTCAAGTTGTACGTGGCGGCCGATACCCAAACCATTGGATCGGCCCTTATTCAAGAATTTGAAGGAAAGGAGCGGGTAGTAGCATATCTTAGCCGAAAATTACTTGATCCCGAAACCGAGGTATTCTCGTAGAGAAACCGTGTCTTTGCGTGTACTACTCGTGTACAAAGTTTCGGCACTACCGTTGAATGCCGAATGCACCGTGTATTCCAAGTTTGATGTTATAAAACATATGATATCTATGCCAATCTTGAACGGCGGGGATTGGCAAGTGAATTTTAGCTTTATTGGAGTTCGAGTTGAAGTTCGAATCGGCAAAAGCCATCAAAGGTCGGTTCATTGCCGATTTCATAACCGAACATCGCGATCCGTCAATTGATTTGCTTGAGATTACCCCTTGGGCTTTGTTTTTTGATGGATCATCATGTGGCAAAGGTGGGGGAGTAGGGATCCTACGATTTCCCCTAGAGGTGAGATGTTTGAATTTGCCATCCCTATACGCCCCACCTTGTCACAAATAACCGAGGTCGAATACGAAGCATTACTTCGAGGGCTTCAATATTTCAGAGAAGCTGGGGCCGTTTCAGTTGAAGTTTATGGAGATTCGGAGCTGGTGATCAAGCAGTTGAACGGCCAATACGAGTGCAAAAGTGAAGCGCTGAGGAGTTACTACGAAGAATGCAGGGAAATCTTGAAGAGCTTCCCGTTGGTAACTCTACAGCATATTCCTAGGGAACATAACGAAGAAGCAAACAGCCGGCTCAAAGCACCTGCGGCTACAAAGAGAGTCAAGAAGCGTTTGCTACGGAGGTGTGTGCCTGGGGATGGATCCTGCGAAGATGACCGGAGAAAAGAGATCGTTGATTACTTAAAGGATCCATCCCGAAAGGTCTCTAGGAAGTTCGGGTACAAGGCCATAAAGTTCGTTCTTACGGATGATAATTTATTCTATAAATCATTAGATGGGGTATTCGCGATGCCGGGCCCGAAGAAGCCAAGAACATGATGAGCGAAGTGCACGATGGGATATGTGGAGCACACCAATCGGCCCACCGTATGAAGTGGGTTATTAGACAAGCCGGATGCTTTTGGTCGACGATATTAGAGGATTGCTTTGAGTATTACAAGGGATGTCGGGATTGCCAAAGGTTTGGAAATATTCAAAGGGTCCACGCGTCGGCATTGAATCCCATCATCAAGCCATGGCCATTCGGGGTGGGGGTATAGACCCGATTGGCCAAATTAATCCACCATCTAGCAAGGGGCATAAGTTCGTGCTTTTGTCTACAGATTATTTCACTAAATGGGTTGAGGCGATCCCTTTGAAGAAGTGACATCGGAAAACATGGTTGAATTTGTCAAGGAGCACATCATCTATCGGTTCGGGATCCCTCGGACGATTGCCACCGATCAAGGGGCACAATTCGTGTCACCGGAGTTCGGGGAGTTTGCCGAAAGCATGGGGATCAAATTGTTTAACTCTTCTCCTTATTATGCCCAAGCCGATGGTCGGGCGGAGGCTTCTAACAAAATCATGATCAAGCTGATACAAAAGAAGATCGACCGAAGCCAAGAAGGTGGCATTCGGTTCTCAGTGAGGCACTGTGGGCTTACCGAATGGCCCCCCATGGAGCTACAAAAACTTCTCCTTATGAATTGGTTTATGGGCACCACACGGTTTTACCTTGGGAGATGCAATCAGATTCAAGGAGAGTGGTGTTACAGAAAGATTTGAGCTCCAAAGATTACGGTGGCCTAATGATGGATGAACTAGAGGATTTACACATGATCCGTCTTCGACCCTTGGAAAACATCGAGAAAAACAAGCCGCGGGTTGCCAAGTACTATAACAAGAAAGTAAAAGTGAGGCAATTTGCGAGAAGGCGATTTGGTTTGGAAAGCGCTATTGCCGATTGGAACTAAATACGGTGAATTCGGCAAATGGTCCCCTAGCTGGGAAGGACCTTTTCGTGTGGTCGGATGCGTCCTCGGTAATGCATATATATTGAAAACTTTGCTAGGAGAAGATTTTTCGGCTGCAATAAATGGAAGATATCCGAAGAAATATTATCCTAGCATTGAGATCGATCGATGATTACACACCTCGACACGAGAGACAGCCGGCGCTCAAGAACGAGGCCGCCTTCGAACAAAAAAAAATCCGTAAACGAAGAAATGGCCGGTGCCGGACGCATTGCCCTTAGCACAAAAACTACATTACAATCGCTTCTTGCGGGTTTACATCTAACAACCCCCGGTGGTCGGATCATCAAGGAGGTGGGAAGCGAAGGCGTGGAGGAAGAAGCGAAAGTATGATTCAATCTTTTCTTTGCTTCTTCGTCTGCTCCCTCTTCGAGTTTGTTCCGGGACCACCGTGACGGCAACTTGGAACGCATGGGGGTGACCATGGTTTGCGGCCTCCACCAAACTCTCCCGAGCCGTCTTCGGGTTGTTGTACTGTCGAGACATGCGAAAGCGAGAGGAATCGATGTTAGGGGCGAGAAATCCAAATGCGGGCATGAGGTCAAGAAGAGGACGAAGCATTTACCCCCTACTAGTGCCTCTAGAGCCATGCGACGCTCGCGCTCGGCTCGGCAACGGGCGGTGATGTCCCCGAGGCCGTGCTCCGGGTGCCGAACGGCGGCGCGGTTGATGGCCGGTCCTCCGTTCGGGCGTGGCGTCCTCGCTCCGAGGGGAGGAATCGAAGGAGATGTACTTAGGCACATCTTCGGTCTCGATGATTTCTTCGGGGAGCAAATCAAGGCTGAACAGAGACCCGTAATTTCAAGGCCGGTGATCATATACACATCGGCCGGGGTTGGAGACATTGGGCCGTGGCCAAAGAGGAAGGCGTTGACACTTGTTTGACCAAAAGTGGCAGTCGCTATCAAAAGGTCTTCATTTTTGGGGGTCTCGGCCAAGGATAACTCCAAGCATTGAGCAATGCGGAGGGTATCCCGGTTTTGGTCAATCCACTCTTGTCGCGAGAATCCTCCGGTACCAAGTTTTCCGACCGCGATTGGAGGTAAATGCCGGTTCTTGAAAGCGTCTTGCCACCGAGAAGGTGGGGACGGAGTCGCTTTCATGGGGATCCTCCGAGATTCGGCCGCGATGAAATCTCGAGGATCGAGTTCCCCATGGGACCTAGGTAATAAGATCTTGAATTGGCCTCGGTGCGAATCAAAAGCTCCGTAGAAGGCTCCTAAAGGAAGGCGGAGACGAAATCTCGGGTAAAATTGAAAACCTAAATGCCGAATGAAGCTTACGGGAGGAGGATTTACCCGAGCTTCTTGGTTTTGAGCCGCCGGTGAAGATTCGAGCTTAGAGCAAGGAGATCTAGGGTTTGAATCTAGACGAAGATTCCGGCGGATTGAGAAGGAAGAAGAACGAGGTGTTGACAGATTCGAGTTGAACTATTCGTGGTCGGAGTCAATTGCGGAACAAAATTACTTTTATCCCGCAATTGAAGGGGCATGTGTTAACACCAACATTTGGTAAGGAGTCCGACTTGTGGGTCCGGCTCGGTCGGGAGTCCGTCTCGTGGAAGGGAAGGATTTTTCGGATGTATTCGGCAAAAGAAGTCGCGGTCGGCTATCTGCTCCCGTTCGGCAAAGGAACAGTAGAGCTGATTTTGCGGGATTGGACGGTGACGTGGCTCAAGCAGGGAGGACGGATGGATGGATAGGCAATCAAGCTTAGAGATAAGTTAGGCAACGAATCCATTCGAGATTGTACTTGGCAGGGTATAAATATGAGCCCTGAATGTATGTAATGCACACAATCATTCTTCAATACACACCGGCCTTACGCCAAACCCTAGAGTCCTTTTGTCGTGTCGTCGAGTTCTTCGAGAGGGTTCATCGATCCGTCGACCTCCGTGAGTACGGCAACCTTGTATCATGTATAGTATCATGCGGTGGATATAGATCCGATGCAAGTAGTCTTGTTACCATGCTTCGTGTCATGCGGTAGATTCAAGCTTGGTTCAAGAGGGTTTCTTGTTAGATCATGAGCCATGCGGTAGGCTAAGATCTAGCTCGAAGCTAGTTATCGGCTCTATTGGATTTTGGCAAGATCCAATAGATTCATTAAGTTACCCTGTGTTACTTCGAGTTTTTTTACTTTATGTTTAGATTCATGTAACACCCTTTGCCCAATTTAGATGGGTTTGGATCGGCTTTATCCCTATCGTGATCCTTTGTATGAGTAGGTTTTCATGTTTTAATGCGCGGATCTTGTGCTTTCAATAGCCGAAACCGAATCGATCTAGGTTGTTACGTGTTGTGGGTTCAAGCTTGCCAATGTTGGTATAAATCTTGAAAGAACTGAGTATCATGCGGTAGATGCAGGTTTTTGGGTTGCTTTGGAGCTAGTCATCCGGTGGATTAGATTTCGAATCGATCTGATAGGTTTATTCACTTGGTAATGTTCGTTCCTTCTTCATGGACCCCGAATCGGCTATCCAGCCGTATTCGGTTATGTTTCTTCACGAGTAGAACACGTGCGTAATTCATGCTTTAAATAACGTGTGCTTTTAGCTTTCCATATTTAGATTGTATCATGCGGTGGATAGATCTATTTGTGGAAAGTGGTACGATTTCATGCAAATTGTATCATGCGGTGGATAGATTTGTTTTGACATCGTACCCGACGGATTTCTAAGTACCTAGACACGCGGTAGACTAGTGTTTTGGATCTATGCATGCTTGTTTATTACATGCTTGTGTTCGTGCTTTACTTTATTCATTTATTTATCATAGGGATCGATCATAGCCTTGTGCATGTGCATCTCTGTTCGGACAAAGACCGATCGTTGTCATGCTTACGTCATCCATTCGGCAATGTTACTTTTTCCTTTTGCATGTTCCCGATTGGTTTCGGTTCATTGGCATATAGCTTCCTATAGCTATGTGTCATCCCGTCCGGCTTTTTAGCCGTAAATATGGAACCGTGCGGTACCACCGGCAAGTTCCAAACATTGGTATCTAAGCGCTTTATCTTTTGTTAATTTTCGGGAAAAATTGATCGGCATGTCTTGTGACTCTTTGCGCGTGTGAAGCCGGCTTGTTCGGCTTCTTTGTGTGTTTGGCGCTAGGTGCACTTTTTGCGTCAACATGTCTGTGCGCTCGTTTTCAGGCTTCGCCGAGGACATCACATCGACAGGCCGTCAAGAGGATTTTCAGGTACCTACAGTCTGCCCCTGGTCTTGGCCTTTGGTATTCTTCCTCCTCGACTCTTTCCCTTCATGGTTTTTCCGATGCGGATTTTGCTGGTTGTCGAGTCGAGAGGAAGTCTACTTCTGGTACTTGCCAGTTTCTTGGGTCTTCGTTGGTCTCATGGTCTTCCCGCAAGCAGTCTAGTGTAGCTCAGTCTACCACAGAGGCAGAGTATGTTGCTGCCGCGAGTTGTTGCTCCCAGTTGTTGTGGATTTCATACACTTTGAGAGACTTTGGTGAGGAGTGCACCCAGATCCCACTTCTTTGTGATAGCACTAGTGCCATAAGCGTAGCCAAAAACCCAGTGCTTCACTCCAGAACCAAACATATAGAAGTGAGGTATCATTTCTTGAGGGACAATGTGGAGAAAGGAACCATTGCATTGAGCCATGTCCCTACCCAAGATCGGCTTGCGGACATTTTCACAAAGCCTCTCGACCAAGCTACATTTGTGCGCTTGCGGGGGAACTTGGGGTTTGTTGCCCTTTCTAGTTGATTCTTGGGGGTTTTCCTTTTGTATCATATGTATCATACCATGTTTCACTTTGATGTATATACATGCTTTGCTTGATGTATAAACCATGGTAGGATAGCCATCTTGTCATATATCATGTTGCATTTGTATCATATTGCATTTTAGGATGATGAGCTTCTTTCATATGCCATATTTGAGTCTCTTCGGCTATTTGTGAGATATTGGTCATATGTGTGGAGAAATGGTGATGTGAGGCTATGCTCTTGCAATATTTGAGATATATGTGTGGTGAGATAGCCCTTGTTGAAATAAATGCTAATCTTGACTAATTCTTGATGAAATATGCTCCACTCGTGTGTAGTTGTGTGTCCATGTCACAATTTTGTCTAAATGTGCTTTTCATGCTTAGATTGTGCCTGGATACCTTGTTCTTGCATTTGGGCCAAAGGCCGAATATCATGGTGAATGTTTAGCCTATGTTGCATTCATGGGGGAGCATAAGATTCTTTTTGCCGCAAAGGCACTTCATGTACCATAAATTGAATTAATCTTGAAAAGAAGTGTGAATGCTTGAAAAATGCTCCATCCATCATGTCTATGCTTAAAATGTCTTATCTTTCACATATGGGTGCAAAACATGTTGCATGATGTTCACCGGTGGAGAAGTCTCCCCAAAGTGGACACATGGCTCATGAGCTTTGACATGACATGCTTTGCTTTATGGGTGTTTGCCATGATCTTTTCTTGAGAATTTGATATCCTTGTATGATCTTTGAATGGTATGCATGTTTGTGGCTCAAGTGTGACATGGATAGGCTTTTACATGTGAAGCGAGCCTTCTTTTGGTAAAGCTCGCTTAAATCTGAAAATTTTGCTTTGTCACATGCCCGTATTTTCATATATTACTTGTGGCAATGCTTTGACTATGCTATGATTCATATGTGTGATCTTTGTCTCATTTTTAGCCTTTGACACTAGCTTTGGCCTATTTGAGAAGCTCATGTAGATGTTTATATGCTTTGTTTTGCATTTCGCATTTTCACCTTGATTCATACATTGTTAACAAGGGGGAGATGAGGTGAGCTTAATGAAAATTACGAAGAGGTGAGCTGAAATTTGGAAATTTGCATCCACATGTTCGGGGGGAGCTTGCATTTGTTCAAGGGGAGCTTTCTTGCGGTTTTCGATGTGGAGTTATGTGCTTTGCTTGTCTTGTGACCTTTCTTTGCCTTTCTTTGGTTTTGGTCATGAGTTGAGCTTCTTTGTTTTTTTTCATTCTTCTTTCTCTCTCTTTTTTCTCTCGAATTTCATTTCGCGTTGTGTGTTGTCAATGCACTCATCAAGGGGGGAGATTGAGGACCGGGAGCGTCCCGGTGGTCGATGGATGACCGCTCCTTAGTGATGAGTGATTGACAACGGGTGTTGGACCGACTCTTGGCTTAGTGTGCGGGTGTGTGGCTGCGGCCTAGTTCGTGTTGTTGCGAGGGTGAAGAACGGGCGCGAAAGGTCTTCGGCCTTGAGGGGCCTCCGGGAGATGGAGAGACAAGTAGGCTCGGTTCGAGGGACCCGGTGGACGACGGGATCGGGTGCGGGCCACATGGTGGCGACATGAGCAAGACGAAGTCATGGACAATCGAGCCGGTGCACGGTGGCGGTCATGTCAAGTGGTTTGGCGGGAGGCCGGACCGGGCACGCGGGGTTTGGTGGTTTGTCCACAAAACCATCGGCGGACGGTTTCTTGGTTTGGGCCTCAAAACCAAGTCCGAGGGCCCGACACGACGGAGACGGGATCCGGCCGTGTCGGGAAGCTTCGAGGCGGAGGACACGCGGCGAGGATCGCATGGCTTGCGTCGGGAGGACGCGGGGGTGCGGCAAAGGCGTGGCCGTCCGATGGCAAGACCCACAAACATTGCCTATATGCCCCTACGTGGGTTGTATTGCCGGTAGTTATGTTAGGGGTAGTCGAGTCATTTACCACTCCGGCGGGACTCGATATATAAGCCATGAGTTTGTGTGGATGGCTCTCTCGCTCCGCGACTTAGGGTTTCATTTCCTCCCTCCTCTTTCTCATTTTGTAGCTATTTTTCTTCCATTTTCTCTAGGCTAGCATGAGAGCTTTATGAGAGATTTGTTGAGAGGGATGGATGCTAGGGCAGCATGCTAGACCTTGTGAATCTTTTCGGTTTGTATAGAAGATTCGGGGTTGTGTTTTCGTGGCCTTTTTGTGCTTGTTTTCGTGCCTTTGTTCCGGTTCGATTTCGCGGATTTGAGTAGGTTTCTCCCCGAATTTCTTTGAGGGATACATGGATAGATGTCTCATGCATCTTTTTGATTGATCTTGTGCCCTCAAACGCCGGGAAACCACTTGGATTCGAAGTTTTTCGTTCGGTGCTCTAGCTCTTGGTGGTGCTCAAAGGATTCGCGATTCCGGTGATTTAGGGAGTTAGGAGGCAAGATTTTTGGGCTATAGCATCCTTGTGTGACGCTTTTTCAAGTCCCCAAACCCTTGTCTCCATAGCTTCAACCGTTTGGGAAATCGAATGATGATTTGGGGGAGTTGACTTTCGGGGTCGGCCGTTTTCTCGCTCCGTCCGCACCCGGCGAGACGGTCCGCGGGGTGCCGGCGGACGGTCCACGCGGCTAGGGTTCGTCGCGTGTTCGTCGTGTTCTGCGCGTCCTTTCTTTCGATCCGGTTTGGCTTTTGGTTTCTGTTGCGGCCGGTTTGCGGACGGTCCGAGCTTGAGTAGCGGACGGTCCGCGGGTGGCGCGGACGGTCCGCCCCGGCCTCGGCGGACGGTCCGTTTTTCTCGGGTCGCTTCGGTGGTTCCGTGTGCTTTAACGAACGGTCCGCGGCGTTGGGCCGTACGGTCCGCCGTGTTGGCGCGGACGGTCCGCGGCCTCGGGTCGGACGGTCCGCGAGGCTCGCGCGGACGGTCCGCCTCTCTGGCCGGACGGTCCGCGAGCCCGTGTGCTTTGCTTCTTGGTTCGATTCCTCCCTCCCTTTCTAGTGCTTCCGCGTGTGCTTCTAGGAATCGTTCATAAGGCTAGAGGTTGATCCATAACCTCGTGGTCTTGGTGATTGGTGCGTGATTCGATCCATCGCTTGTGTGTGACCGGGATTTGACTAGGGCATAGGCCGGGTTCTTTGGGAAGAATTTTTACCGGCTCCTATTCACTCCCCCCTCTCTAGTCGTCATCGATCCTTCAACTAGCACGGGGCTGTAGTCAGATGTTGCCTCAATGTGTGGAAAGCTTTTTCACAATCTTTGCTCCACACAAACTTGACTCCCTTCTTTAATAGTTCAGTCATAGGTTTAGCGATCCTGGAAAAATCCGGAATGAAATGACGATAATAGCCTGCAAAACCCAGAAAACTTTGGATTTGATGTACGGTCTTGGGTGGTTTCCAATCCATAACCTCTTGTATTTTGCTAGGATCCACAGATATGCCTTCCTTGGAAATAGTGTTCCCCTAAAATTTCACACTATCTAACCAAAATTCACATTTGGAGAACTTGGCATAAAGCTTGTGATCTTGCAAACATTGCAAAACAATTCGAAGATGTTCTGCATGTTCTTCTTCATTCTTGGAATAGATTAAGATGTCATCAATGAATACCACTACAAACTTGTCTAGTTCCGTCATGAACACGGAATTCATGAGATACATGAAATAAGCAGGTGCATTGGTAAGATCAAAGGACATCATCAAATACTCATAATGACCGTATCAGATGGAGAAAGCTGTCTTGGGAATATCACATGGTCTGATCTTTATTTGATGATACCCTAATCGAAGATCAATCTTGGAGAAACCTTTGGCTCCAGCCAACTGATCAAAAAGAACATCGATGCGGGGTAATGGGTATTTATTCTTAATTGTTACCGCATTGAGAGGTCGGTAGTCCACACATAACCTCAAGCTACCATCTTTCTTCTTCACAAATAAAGTTGGGCAACCCCAAGGTGAAGAACTTGGGCGAATATAACCCTTATATAGAAACTCTTGAAGTTGGGTTTTCAATTCTGCCAATTCCTTGGGTGGCATGCGGTAAGGTCTTTTGGAGATAGGGGCTGTGCCCGGTTGAAGTTCGATGACGAACTCGACATCTCTGTCAGGTGGCATACCTGGCAATTCCTTGGGAAAAACATCTGCAAACTCTCGAACCACTGGAATGTCGTCCAGTTGAGAAGTGATTGCCACATAAGAACAAGGATTCACACCATCCTTGAAAGGTAGGTATAGAGTCGTGGCTCCAACAATTGGTGAGTTGATCTCTACCATTCTCTCTGAAATATCCAGTATTACCTTATGTCGGTTCATCCAGTCCATACCTAGAATGACATCCATAACTTCTAACCCCAAAATAATAAGGTCTGTGTCAATTGTTTTGCTTCCTAATTCCAAGAGTACTCCCCTGGTCACCAACTCGGAAGAGATGTTCCCTCCCGCTGTTTTAATTGTAAATGCGTCATTGGTGTTGTAGGAGTTCGGTCCTACTTTGCTCAGCGTCTTTCCATTCATAAAACTATGTGTAGCGCCAGAATCAAACAACACACGGATGGGTTTGCCTCGAATAGCGAACATGCCCATCATTACTGGTGCTCCTTCTGGAATATCACCCACCGAAGTGAAGCTGAGTCTGCCCTTCCGGGCTTGAGCAGTCTTCTTCTTGCCCTTGTTGATGGGTTTGGAAACTTGTCTCTGATTAGGCTGAGTTAGCTGGTGCTGCCTGTTGGTCTGGCACAGTTGCAGGCATGACCTAGCGAAGTGTCCTGGTTAACCACACTTGAAACAATGACGCTCAATGCTACCATTAGGACTAGGTACAATAGGCTTGGGAGTCGGCTGTGGAGTGTTGGGAAGGTGGATATTTTCTTGAGTCCGATCCTGGGACAACTTCGCCACTAACCTTTCCGACTGTGAAGCCTGCTGGAAGTCTGGGAAAGTCTTCCACATAATGCGTATCTTGCAACGCTGCGCATTATTGGGCATGGAGTTAGCCTTTCTTTTCTTCTCGGCTTGGGCCCTCTTCATGGCATCTTCCTGGGAGATAGCTTTATTCACTAGCTTGGGGTAGCTATCAAATTTTACCAGATTCAGCCGTTCAACCAATTTACTATTCAGACCTTCGCGAAAAAGCTCCATCTTTTTTCATGTCTGTACCCACATGATATCCTCCATACTGGCAGAGGTTATTAAACTTCTGCGCGTATTGATACACCGTGTCTGACCCGTGCTTGAGAGCCAATAACTCCCTCATTTTCCTATCGGTAAGTGCTTAGGAAGGTGATGGTCTCTGAAAGCCTTTTTGAATTCTTCCCAAGTGATTTCATACTCAGGTTGTTGCATGGATTTGTAGTGTTCCCACCATATTAAAGCAGAACCACAAAGCTGCAATGCCGCAAATTTAGCCTTCCGTCATTCTTAACATGGCAAGGTAAATGAAGGACTGATACGGCGAACCAGAGAGGGGGGGAGTGAATGGGAGCCCACAAAAATTCTTCTCGAAGGAGATGGAAACTCCTACAAGATGAACATGGCTTCCAACACACATCTCCGACTCAGTACCCAAGTTGGCCAAGCCCACGTAGCCACTGGAGTGCCACTGGACCTAGGAACCAACACACACACCCTTCTGACCTGAGAACGCAGCGGAACACCAAACCTCGAGTCTATAGAGAAACACCGGTCAGAACGGTGAGCACCACCGGTCAGACCGGTCCCTGCTGGTGAAACTGGGCAACTTTCACTAAGTGGCTCCACACCGGTCAGACCGGTGAGACACACCGGTTAGACCGGTCACAGCCTGAAAGCCCCCAAGGCACCAAACAGGCCAACCGACCTCCAAACTGACCCAAACTCGAAACAGCAGCAACACGGGACAACAGCGAACACACCCAGACGTTCACCCGAGCAAAAACCCACCGAGGGTTGCACCGGTCAGACCGGTCAAGAGCACCGGTCAGACCGGTGTAGCCTGGCAACTCGGGATGAACAAAGACTCGCGGGTCAACTCCCCTAAATCCAAACCTCGATCTCCCGAATCGCTCCACGGACTTGAACAAGACTTTGGGGATATTTGGAACACCTCATGAGGAGTCCATAGCCAAGTTTAATTCCACCAAAACTCGTCCAAAAAGGAGGAATCGAAGAAATCCCGCCAAGAGAACCACGAACCCTAGAACCCGGAAAACCCCAAAATCGAGCCCCTTTAGTCACGGATTTGGGAGGGGAATCACAGCCCAAAGAACCACGAAGGGTTCCCACAAATTTCCCCCATCAAATCCCCAAGAGAAGAGTCCCGAAAACAACCCAAAGAAATCACCAAGAGAGGGCTCCGAAAATCACCACCAACAACAACCAGGTACAACACATCCAAACCTTGAGGAACCACGCCGAATCATTTATACATGCAACAAAGGTTCATAGAAGGTCTAGCTTGCCGCCCGATCATCCATCCCTCTCACAAGATCTCACCATGAAGCTCTCAAGCTAGTGCTATGGAAATCCTAAGGAAAATAGGAAAGCAAAATGAACTAGGGTTCCAAGAGTTGGCTGCCATCCTCTCACCTCTTGGGTTATATGGAGGCAACCGAAAGTCTAAAATGCCCTTTCCTAATAACTAGGGATACAAGCCCCGAAGGACAGATTTGGAAATCTTCATGTCTTCACCATCGGACGGATGCCCGGCGACCGCACCCGGCGTAGCCTCGACGCAATCCATGCGATCCCGACGAGTGTCCTCCGCTTCGAAGTCTCGGACTACGTCGTCGCACACCGGTCGGACCGGTGCTCACCACCGGTCGGACCGGTACCCACGGGTCGGACCGGTCCGGCTTCTTTGCGCAAAGACCGTCTTCGGTTCTTCGGTCTTGGCTTTGTGGATCAACCAAGGAACCCGGTGGTTTTCCGGTGAACCACCGAAACCCCGCGAACTCGGTGTAGCCTCTCGCCAATCTCCACTCATGACTCGTCTCCCACGTAGTCCCGGCTCGACCTTGGTTTTGAGGCTCAACCAAGAAGCTGTCCACGACTTCATCTTGCTTGTTCATGCCACCATGCGGCCCGCACTTGACCCCGCCGGCCACCGGGTCCCTCGAATGAAGCCTACTTGTCTTCTCCACACCGGAGGCCTCACCGGCGACGACCTTTCGCGCTTGTTCTTCACCCCGCACCAACACCGGTCAAGCCGCAACCTCGCACCCGCATTACTTAGCCAAGAATCAGTCCACACAACGTTGTCAATCACTCATCACACAAGGAAGCGACCATCCACCGGTCCTCGAACCACACATGGTCCTCAATCTCCCCCTTGATGAGTGCATTGACAACACCCACACGAAAGTAACAAGAGAGAAAAGAAAAAGAAAAGAAACGAACAAAAAGAAACTCCAACAAGCGATCGAAAGACAAACAAAGGCAAAGAGCAAGATCACTTGAAGAAGACAAGTCTCGGACCCCTTAGGCAAGGGCAACGGCTCGACTCATCCGAGACAAAACAAAGCTCAAAACAAAAAGCGCAAACCAGCAAAGCAAAGCTCGAAAAACCACAAAGAGCTCCCCCTGCACACATGCAAGCTCCCCCTGAACCAATGCACCTCCCCCTGGACGAATGCATACAAACCCGGTGAAAACGGGGCAGGCTGCAAAGCAACTTCGGCTCACATTGGTCAGACCGGTCATCACCACCGGTCAGACCGGTGCCTAAGAAGTGCACAGGATCAGCACTCACACCGGTCAGACCGGTGACCTCGACCGGTCAGACCGGTGCAAAACAGAGCCCAGAAATGGCTCGAAACTACCTGAAAACCTTCTAAATGCGTCTAGCAAGCCATTTCAAGCTCAAACTTCTCCCCCTTGTTGGCAATGCATGAATCAAGCTAAAAATGCAAAAAATTCAACCTAGAGCTTCTCAAATAGACAAAATTCAACAAAGAATGCTACACATGTCCAAATGAGCAAGTTAGATACTCTACGGCGTCGTATCGATCTCAACTACATGATCACCAAGTTTCACAACTATTGGACGAAGCTAAGATGGATTTTGGCAATTTGGCGAAAACTTGCCTCTCATGAGCAAAGTCCTAAACATGATCAAAACATATCAAAATGGCAAAGCCACACAAACTTCATGCTAGGACAGCCATTCTAATCATAAGACCATCACAAACACCCACAAGCACCTCATGTCATGTCAAAGCCACCGAGCCATGTGCCTACTTCTATGTATGAGACTTCTCATTGGTAGGCATCATGCAACGGTTTAGCACCCAAAGCAAATTAAATTCAGCACATATGACATGGGAGCATATTTTCCAAGCATTTTTCATTTCATTTTCAGATTTACAATTGGTACATAAAATGTTTTTGCGACAAGAAGGAACTTATGCCCCTCCACAAGATGAAGCAAGAGGGTTAAACATTCATGATGGCAAATGAGCCTTTGGCCCCACATGATCAATAAACTAGCTATCCAACCACAAATTAAGCATAGCAAAGCCACTAAAACATGTCAAGATCATATAAAGGCATTTACACATGAGAGAGCATACATGTGACATTTTCAAAAACATAGTTATCAACCATGGATTATTCATCAAGATCATCAAGAGCTAAGCCAAACTAACCATAGCATACCAAACAAGCTCACAAAGACATATATCTCATTCCATGGTGAACAATGTATATGAGAGAAGCTTTTCCTAACCAATGCATAAGATACAAAATGCATGCAATCTAAGATACAAGGATGCCTATACATCATGTTACATATGCCATGCCAAATGCAAGAAATGCACAAAGGAAAGCTATACATATGCTACAAAGGAACTCCCACACACCCAACTCAAGAAATCAAACACACACCAAGTTCCCCCGCAAACGAGTGAAAGTTGCTTGATCTAGGAGTTTGGTGAAAATATCGGCTAGTTGGTCATGTGTGGGTACATGGATCAAAGCTATCTTTCCTTTCTCTACGTTCTCTCGGAAAGTGATACCTCACTTCTATGTGCTTGGTTTTGGAATGGAGCACCGGGTTCTTTGCAACACTTATGGCACTTTCGGTGCTATCACATTGAAGTGGGACATGGGTATACTCCTCACCAAAGTCACTCATGGTGTATGAAATCCAAAGGAGTTGACAAGCAACAACTAGCAGCGAGCAACATACTCGGCCTCTGTAGTGGATTGAGCAACACTCGATTGTTTGCGGGAAGACCAAGACACCAAAGAGGAACCCAAAAACTGGCAAGTCCCAGAAGTGGACTTCCTATCCAACCGACACCCGGCAAAATCCGCGTCTAAAAAACCATGAAGCGCCAAAGAAGAGGACGCGGAGTACCAAAGGCCGAAGTCGGGAGTGTGACGCAAGTACCCGAAAATTCGCTTTACCGCTTGACGATGCGAAGTCCTCGGAGACGCTTGAAAACGAGCGCACGGACACACCGAAACTCGTATGTCCGGCCTCGTCGCCGTCAAGTAGAGGAGTGACCCGATCATGCTCGGTACTCCTTTCCGGTCCACGTGTTCACCATCTTCGTCCGCATCAAGAGGCGTAGTCGTACTCATCGGTGTCGTCATAGCCTTGGAGTCCTCCATCTTGAACTTCCGCACAATGTCCTTGGTGTACTTAGCCTGGTGCACAAATGTTCCTTCCTTTGATTGTTTGATTTGTAGCCCGAGGAAGAGCGCAACTCGCCCATCATGCTCATCTCAAATTCCCTGCTCATATCATTTGCAAACCTTGCAACAAGAGAGTTAGACGAGCCACCAAAGACAATATCATCCACGTACACCCGCACAATCGGGATATCTCTCGCCGTGCCTCGAAAAAAACAAGGTCCGATCGACCTTCCCCGTCTCAAAACCTCTCTCAAACAAAAACCCCCTCAACTCGCCATACCAAGCTCTAGGCACACGCTTCACCCCATACAACGCCTTCCTCAACTTGTACACCCGCGCGGGGGTACTTCTCACTCTCAAACCCCGGAGGCTGTCTCACATACACTTCTTCCTCCAACACACCATTCAGAAAAGCACTCTTCACATCCATTTGGTGCAACTTGAACCCTTTAGCCACGGAAAAGGCTAGAAGGATCCTTATCGCCTCCAAACGGGCTACGGGAGCAAAGGTCTCCTCGTAGTCAATCCCCTCCTTCTGACTGAACCCCTAAGAAACAAGCCTCGACTTGTTCATCACAACCTCACCTTTCTCTCCCTCTTTGTTCTTCCACACCCACTTTGTACCAATCGGCTTGCACCCTAGGGGAGGGTCAACCAACTCCCACACCTGATTCCTCTCAAAGTTCTCCAACTCCTCATGCATCGAATTAACCCAATTGTGATCAGATAGTGCATGTCCAATGTCTTTGGGCTCAAAAGTAGCAACAAATGTAGCATGAGCGAAATGGGAATTGTTTCGAACCCTCGACCCCGTAGTGCATTCATTCATGTTGCCGATGATCCTCGAAGCTGGGTGATCCACCTGTACTCGCCGGGGAGGTTCTCGCCTCGATGCTACCTCCCCCTCAACATTAGCTTCTCCTCGTTCTTGATTTGTCGTCGTAGGTGTAGTAGAGGGTCTGTCCATCACCGTAGTCGAAGTAGTGGGTACATGTTCAGCCGGGGGCACCGCACCACCCTCTTCACCGTCTCCATGTTCATGCTCCTCCTCCTGAAAGATCTCCTCGCCAAGCTCATCATCACCTGCACACTCAAAGACAAGTAGACTACGTGTCTCTGTCTCGTCGAAGGTTACCTCGCAAGTTTCCACGATTTGGTTAGTTTGAAGATTGAGCACACGATATGCTCTAGAATGAGATGCATAACCAAAGAAAATACCATCGACAGACCTAACCTGAAACTTATCCAACTTCCTGCCTTTCTTCAGAATGAAACACTTGCAACCAAAGACATGGAGGTGACTCACCTTGGGTGTGCGACCATGCATCAACTCATAGCATGTTTTCTTCTTGTGCACTCTGAGGTAGATCCTGTTTGACACATAGCACGCGGTATTCACCGCCTCAGCCCAATACCTCCTCGGAGTCCTATGCTCATCAAGCATCGTCCGAGCCATCTCGCACAAGGTCCTGTTCTTCCTTTCCACAACACCATTCTGGGGAGGCGTATACGGACTCGAAAACTGGTGCTCAAGACCCAAGTCATGGCAAAAGGTTTCGAAACGAGAGTTTCGAATTCCAAGCCATTATCACTGCGGATAGCTCGTATGGCATCTCCGTGCCTCTCGTTCCTCAACCTCAAGACTAGATCTCGAACAAAACCAAACGTCTCCCTCTTATCCTTGAGAAAGAACACCCACGCATACCGAGAATAGTTGTCCACCACAACAAGGACATACCACTTCCCACCCGCAGATCGCACACGAGCTGGGCCAACAAGGTCCATATGGACCAGCTCGCATGGACGCTCAGTCATCACATCGGTGGGAGGCGGGTGAGAAGAGGCTACCATCTTGGCATGCCTACACGGCGCACAAACCAACTCTTTCTCAAGCCTCAACCGTGGCAATCCTCGGACCAAATTTAGTTTACTCAAGCGAGACAAAAGGTCAAAGCTCAAGTGACCTAACTTCATATGCCACTTCCACAACTCACTCGAAGAACCAGCCAAGAAACAACACTCCACACCCGAAGACTGAGAAAAATCAGCACGAAACAGCTGACCCTCAGGAACGACCATACAGACAAGGTCCCCTCGAGAGTCCAAAATCCTTGAACCACCTGGACGAAACAACACCTCAAAACCCTCATCCAACAAGCCGGGACACGAAAAGAAAATTGTACCCTAGCGATTGAACAAGAGCAACACGCCCGAGAGTGATCCCGTCACTCACTCGATCTCACCTTACGAAAGCACATGCCCACGCCCATTGTCCCCAAAAGTGATGTACCTCCTTGTCACCACCGGGACGAGACTTGAGAACCACCCCCTGTCTCCGGTCATATGCCTTGAGCAACCGGAGTCAATCAACCAAATGTTCTTCAAGTCTCCCGCCTGAAATTCAAAAACGAGCACGTGAGCGAACAAACGACTCAGCACTGGGGTTAGTACCAAAAGAGTAAAACCAGTGCCGAGCCTTTGCTCGAAAGTAGGGTTAGCACCAACCAAAGCATCTCTCCTACCAAAGCTACCTCCACGAACACCACCACGGTAACCACCCTGAGGGAACCACCCCTCTCTGCCGGAGGAGGACCAAAACCACAAAAGAGAACCCGTGGAGTGTCCCTCCTCTCCTTCTCAAAGCTACGACTCCTCCCATCCCCGTAGTGAACTCGAGGGGGAGAATGCCTAGCAACCCGACCACCGCAAACTCTCCGGCCCAACCACCGAACCGCGACCTCCCGAAACAACCCTCGCACCCGTACGAGCACGAAACCCGAACCGCTCGTCCGTCCAAGCCTCGCACCGGTCCGACCGGTGTCCCACACCGGTCCGGCCGGTGTGACCCGGCGCGAGCGCCTCCAACAGCCTTCCGCTCTCCCCAAGCCCGAACTGTCCTCACCCTCGCCTTGGCCCTGGGCATCTGCACACGAGGCTCAAGTACACCATCGGAAAGATGGTACTTGTCCTTGTTAGCCCACTCCTTTGCCATTCTCTCCTCTCGCTTCCTCTTGAAGCAAAACTCATCCTTATGGCCATCTCTCCCACAATAGCCACAATGGAACCTCACAAGTGTAGGCTTAGGCTTGGGATGTTGCTGCTCACTAGGTTTCTCTCCACTCAACTCCTCCACCGGTTTCCCCTCACTAGCCTTCTCACTTTCTTTCCCAAAGAACACTTTCCTCGAAGTGCTCATAAACTTGATAGGCTTTTGTAGATCATTTGTGGGTGTAGGAAACACGGGTGGAGCTGGGGTTGTGTCTAGTCGGCTCCTAAGATGGTTAGGTTTTGGGAGGATATCATTTTTGTGGTGGGTTTTTGGTGGCTCTGGGATATTCTCTCCACTTCCCTCACCAACCTTGTTTGCCCCAAGTCCCTCACCATCCTGCCTCTTAAATGCCTCGATCATCATCCTCAACTGAGGCTCATGACCAGACAACCAACCTATCAACTTTCTCAGCTCATCATTCTCATCCTGCAAACGATCAACATAATGTGCAAGTTCCAAATTTTTCAAAGCATGCATTTCACAGGTAGAGCATGATGTAGGCATGGGTTCCTTCAACTTAGCCTTAAGAGAACTAGTGTAAGCATGCATCTCATCAATCTTAGCATTCAAAACAGGGCAAGAAGTGCAAGCACCTAGCAAAGCAGGTCTAGACTTAAGCTCAGCCACTTCAACCCTAAGCACATCTAGTTCCTCACACTTGGAGGCATGCTTCTCCTTAAACAAAGCAAGATCAATGAGAAAGATGGAACAATCAGCACAATCAACCACATCCGAAACAACAGGGCTAGCCTTAAGGGAATCAATCTCAAGCTTGCTATCAAGCACCTATGTCTCTAGCTCAGCCACTCTAGTCCTAGCATCCTCGAGTGAAGCCCTAAGCTCTTTTCTCATTTTCTTGGCCTCTCTAAGCATGTCATCACGGTTATCAAGCAAAGAGCCAAGCCTCTCATTCTCCTGGCGCAAGAAGGGAAGTTCATCACGCACCTCATCGTCGGACTCAGAGTCTGAGTCGCTCTATGTGCTCTTCTTGCTGCCGGAGCTTAGTGCCATGGTGCAGAAGCCGTCTCTCACGAAGCAGCTCAGCCCGCTTAGGTTCTTGGACGACTTCTTGTTCTTGCGACGATCACCCTCATCTTCACTGCTGCTCGAGCTCGAGGTGGAGTACGCGGAACTGGAGTCGACGTCGCTCGCTCCAACCATCGCTCGGGCCTTGCCTCGGCTCTCCTTCTTCCTCGATCGTCGCTCGTCCTTGTACTTGTTCTTGTGTTTGCTCTTTTGGTCGCGCCTCGATCGGTACTTGCCATCGTTCCTTGGCTTGTGCTTGTAGCCATCCTTGTTCTCGACCTTCTCCAGGCAGTCGGCGACGAAGTGTCCCGGCTTGCCGCACTAGAAGCATGTCCTCGTGTTCCTCCTCATGTTCACTCGGTTCTCGTGCAGCCTCTCGAACCGTCTCGTCAGGAGCGCCAGCTCATCCTCTCCAAGCACATCGAACTCCTCATCTGGCATAGACATCAAAGAGGAAAAAGAGAACATCCTAGTGGATGGGTTAGTGTTAGCCTTTCCTTTCGAGCCACCAACGAGGGCAAGACTATGGGAATCAGTCGGACCCTCAAGCTTGGCAGTGATGCCCCTATCCACCTCAGCCGACTTGAGCTTCGAGAACAGCTCGTTCACCGTCAGAGTGTCATACTTCTCCGACTCCACAATGGCCTCGAACTTTCCGCCCCAAATCTTACGATCCAAAGAGTGTAAGAGCTTGACCGCTCTATCATGATCATCGTACGGGAGCACGTCCACATTGGCCCTCATGTTGTTCACAACCACCGTGAACCTGCGAAACAAGGCATCGATGGACTCACCGGGGAGATGAGTGAAGTTCTCGTACTCTCTCCGTAGGTCGCATACATCCGTGCTCGAACACGGGCATTCCCAACATGAGCCTCCTTCAGCACCGACCAAATTCTACAAGCCAAGTTCTCGGTGTGCAACCGATCGAACTCAGGCTGACACAAAGCACGAAACAAGTAGTCGACCGCCTTATTGTTGGCGTCGAATCTGTCCCTCGATCCTGGAGCGAGGAAGTCCATCGGCTGGACATAGGCTGTGTCCACCGTGATATCCCAAAGGATCTGACCCTTTCCGCGGAGAAACGCACCCATCCGCTTGCTCCACATCTGGTAGTTCTTGCCATCGAAGTGTGGAGGACCCGAACCCCCGTTCCCGATACGCCATCCTTGGATCTTAGACTCGGTTAGAGTCAATAAAGACCCGAACCGTCTCTGATACCACTTGAAGGACCGATACGGCGAACCAGAGAGGGGGGGAGTGAATGGGAGCCGATAAAAATTCTTCTCGAAGGAGATGGAAACTCCTACAAGATGAACACGACTTCCAACACACGTCTCCGACTCACTACCCAAGTTGGCCAAGCCCACGTAGCCACTGGAGTGCCACTAGACCTAGGAACCAACACACACACCCTTCCGACCCGAGAACGCAAGCAAAACACCAAACCTCGAGTCTACGGACCAACACCCGTCAGACCGGTGAGCACCACCGGTCAGACCGGTCCCTGCTGGTGAAACTGGGCAACTTTCACTAAGTGGCTCCACACCGGTCAGACCGGTGAGACACACCGGTTAGACCGGTCACGCCTCGAAAGCCCCCCAAGGCACCAAACAAGCCAACCGACCTCCAAGCCGACCCAAACTCGAAACGGCGGCAACACGGGACAACGGCGAACACACCCGGACGTTCACCCGAGCAAAAACCCACCGAGGGTTGCACCGGTCGGACCGGTCAAGAGCACCGGCGGACCGGTGTAGCACTGGGCAGACTCGGCATGAACAACACCCGCGGGTCAACTCCCCCAAATCCAAACCTCGATCTCCCGAATCGCTCCACGGACTTGAACAAGACTTTAGGGATATTAGGAACACCTCATGAGGACTCCATAGCCAAGTTGAATTCCACCAAAACTCGTCCAAAAAGGGGGAATAGAAGAAATCCCGCCAAGAGCACCACGAACTCTAGAACCCGCAAAACACCAAAATCGAGCCCCTTTACTCACAAATATGGGAGGGGAATCACGGCCCAAAGAACCACGAAGGGTTCCCACAAATTTCCCCCATCAAATCCCCAAGAGAAGAGTCCCGAAAACAACCAAAGAAATCACCAAGAGAGGGCTCCGAAAATCACCACTAAGAACAACCGGGTACAACACATCCAAACCTTGAAGAACCACGCCGAATCATCTATACATGCAACAAAGGTTCATACAAGGTCTAGCTTGCCACCCGATCATCCAACCCTCTCACAAGATCTCACCATGAAGCTCTCAAGCTAGTCCTATGGAAAACCTAAGGAAAATAGGAAAACAAATGAGCTAGGGTTCCAAGAGTTGGCTACCATCCTCTCACCTCTTGGGTTATATGGAGGCAACCGAAAGTCTAAAATGCCCTTTCCTAATAACTAGGGATACAAGCCCCTCAAGGGCGGATTTGGAAGTCTTCATGTCTTCACCATCGGACGGATGCCCGGCGACCGCACCCCGCATAGACTCGACACAAGCCATGCGATCTCGACGCATGTCCTCCGCTTCGAAGTCTCCGGACCGCGCCGTCGCACACCGGTCGACCGGTGCTCACCACCGGTCGGCCGGTACCCACCGGTCGGACCGGTCGGACCCACCGGTCGGGACCGGTGCGCCGGCCTTCTTGCGGCACCGTCTTCGGTTCTTCGGTCTTGGCTTTGTGGATCAACCAAGGAACCCGGTGGTTTTACGGTGAACCACCGAAAACCCCGCAAACTCGGTGTAGCCTCGCCAATCTCCACTCATGACTCGGCTCCCACGTAGTCCCGGCTCGACCTTGGTTTTGAGGCTCAACCAAGAAACCCTCCACGACTTCATCGTCTTGTTCATGCCACCATGCGGCCCGCACTTGACCCCGCTGGCCACCGGGTCCCTCGAACGAAGCCTACTTGTCTTCTCCACACCTGGAGGCCTCACCGGCGACGACCTTTCGCGCTTGTTCTTCACCTGCACCAACACCAGTCAAGCCGCAACCTGCACCTGCATTACTTAGCCAAGAATCAGTCCACACAACGTTGTCAATCACTCATCACACAAGGAAGCGACCATCCACCGGTCCTCGAACCACACATGGTCCTCGGTAAACACCGCAAACATGGCTTCGGTGGCCCGAATCCGGGCATCGGCATCCAAGGGTTCTTCCGTCCCATTAAGCTGCGGAGGATTCATATCCGAGAAAGTGCGTGTACTCGGTTACTTGACCCCGGGCATCATTCCGATTCCCACGAGGCTGCTGCTGGCTGGGATTAGTGCTACGGGTATAGAAGAATTTGGCGCATCATCTCGGTTTGAGTAGCCACTATGGTCGGGTCCGGCGGTGGTGGCGGCTGGTTGCGACCACTAGAGTCACCGAAACCATTCGGAGTGTTGCGTGTCGAGCCCACCATCAGAAAAATTTGAGTTTTCATAAGTTACACATTCGTAAGCTTGTTCAACAAGTAGAACATGTACGACGAAAACTCAAATTGACCAAGTAGTCAGACTCGAGACAGCCGTAGTGCATCGAAATGACAATTTCCAACATTCCAAAACCAAAGTTTCCGAAATGTTCAAAATTTCCCGGCAACTCGGTAGGTTCATGAGACCAAACTGGGTGAGTCAGGAACAAAGGTGCAAAGGTTCGGAGGGACGTGTTCCGGAAAGACGGCAAGAACTAGGTTTACTATTGGAGCACAGCTTGAGATTTGAAAACCTATGATCATGCAAAGATTTCTCGACAAGTATATGGATAGATAGGGAGAACTTGGGTGTAGATCCCTATACGGAAACTCTGCAGAGGCCTGAGAAGAGGTCATGACAACAGGGTCGACTAGACGGTCCAACAACACTTTTAATTCGATTTAAAGGCTGTTTTTGTTGTTATTAGAATATTACTTAAGGAAAGCAACACATGTGATCCTTTTATTATTCAGTAGGTTTTATCATGATGCAAGAACGACCTATTCGTCCTCACCAAGCAATTAAGCCAAAATTCGGAGTTAGTGCCGGTGGCAAGGCAACAAATACGGCTCTCCCTATAATAACTAGTCGAGACTATCGGTACTCGCTTAGCGACTTACGAACGTGGTTAGTGTACCTGTAGAAGATCATAGAACACAACAAACCTTTCATGCCAGCACTCATGAAAGCGTCCACATACATTACCGTTCACTATAGAAACGGCATCAATGCGTTAAGCCGCTTCATGGACAGCGTCCATCCTCGGACACCCTCCGTTTGAATGGAGTGTATCCTTGCCTCGCATACTCGATATGCGGAATGCACACGTATAAAACATGTGGCGACAACACAACTCATGACCAGACGTGATGGGATCCGTGGAATGGATCACTCCATCAACCCTCGCAATTCCCGTGATGCGGTACAACACACGTATAAAACACGTGGCTCATCTAGTTTGGTTGTGCAAGAAAGTAAGTCTGACATACAGTAAATGTGCTGGAAGTTAGCAAAATAAACCATAGGTTAAAGCCACCTAAAAGAACCCAAAAATCCCTCTAGGGCCTCGGTCTATTTCATCCTTAATGAACCAACGCATTTTGTAAATACAACCGATCTTGGCATATAATCGGTTGTTAAGGTTGTTAAGGTTGTTAATTAAACTCTGGTGCATATAATCGCTCTGCTACCAGCTGTGACAACCCGCCCAGAAAAATACCGTACTATCGCCTAAAACCAATCCACTTTGGTCATTAAGCAATAGTAAAGTATCATCCTGTCGTTAGTTGCCAGGTTAACGCCTGGTAAATCACTTGGATACCAACAAAGGATCGAAAATATGCATTAAAACTCACACGAAGGCGAGTCCAGAGTACAACACGGATTAAATCCAAAATATTACAAACCATTGTTCCTGACCGGAAGTAAGGATTCATAGTTCGAAAAACAGCGGAAATAATAAACTAGCGGCCTGATGAACATCACAGGAGGCCGTCCGTGATGCCATCACTTGTCGTCATCCACTCGGTCAACAACACCTGCAACAACATTTTTAAAGCAAGGTTGAGCATACTAATACTCAGCAAGACTTAACCGTCGGGTGATAACTACATCACCAAACTCTAGACATGAGAGGCTTTTTGGCTGGTAGCGTGCTTTTGCTGAAAAGCAACAAAGAGTATGTCCTTACTTTAAATATTTTAGCACAAATTCTAGTTGATCACATTTCTAAGTGTGCCAACTAATTCAGTCAAGAATTGTACAAGCAATTAATTCATACAACAGTATTCACCAAATTCCATATTTACGGGATATCATGGCCACTTGATTAAGCAGTCTCGGATAATGGTGAGAGGCCGACAATCGATTGATTCAAACCTTGCAAGGTGGATCTAAACACACGGAAGAATGCATACCCCAAGAAGGTCCAACAAAAATGAAACGGGGTGTTGACGGTGAAAATCCGTCAACCTAGCCATGAGTTTACCTTCGGTGTTGGCATTAGTTTTATACCTTATCCATTGGTACTAACCCCCGTGGTATAACAAGTTCACGTGTGCATGTCGTTTTTGGAGTTTAATGTTTATGCAGGGATTTAGTGTTGAATGCAAGACTTTCGGGATAAGTTCATCAAGCACCTCATGACAAAGACCTTGAAGCCCTGAACAAGTCATGCACTGAAGCAAAATTAACTCCAAGAAGCCGGGGACTTGATCCGAGAAGACGACAGACTCCAGGGACCTGACCAGAAAAGTGCTGAATCTTGCAAGACAAGGAGTTGAGTCCAATTCGGAGAGAAACCGACGACATGGACCTACATGCAGAAGGGGGAAGCATCCGGGAAGCAAGGGAACCGACCTCGGGCAAAGGAGCCCGCGGGCTGGGCCTAAATGGGCCCGGGCCGGCCGGCCCCGGTCCGGTCGGCCCCGAGCCCATTTTGGGCCCAAAACCGTCGCCCTTTGCCCTAGCCGCCAATCGGGCTATTTATAGTCCCCTGACCGAGAGCCACGGAGAGAAGATTTCGTCTTCGGCCGCCGAGGGGCAGAGAAGAGAGGGACACCATGTCGGAGAGGAGAGGGTCGAGCTAGTTGACTAGGGTTTCCCTAGCCGACGTGGGAACCTTGCATGGAAGACCACGTCGGAGTTCCGGAGCTAGAAGCAAGATCAAGGAAGGATCCCGGTGGTGATCTTGTGTATGTATCATTGTCATAGTTGAATTATCAAGTTGAATCTTTTCTTAGCGATCAAGTGTTTCCTCGAAGATTTCGTTTTTCGATCGGCTTTGCTTATTCCAATTCTATTCGCGCGATAGATTACATAGGGTGTTCTTGTAGCCGCGGTGGCTAGAGGTACACGCCGGATCTTCCGAAAGAATCTCGACTTGTCTTTTGACTCGCCCTAAGCTCCCCGCATGAATAGGGATACGTTGTGACGAACGGGGGGTCTCGAAAGGCGGATGTTTTCGGATTTGGACGGGAAACCACGATTTAAAGAGGCTTTTATTAAGATTCGATTTGCTACTTCTTCTCTTGCTTGGAACTTCAACAAAAGGCTTACCCCGATCCCTCTGGATCGGTTTATCTACCCAATCTTACTTTGTTTTCTCCGGTTTTTAGTAGATTAGATCTGTTTTGTGTCTTTTACTTAGATGCATTTGGTTCTTTATTGAAGATTGCGGTTATTTGGCTTTAATAGATTAAGTCTTGCGTCACACATTTGTTCCACGGATTCGATACCTTGGGTTCACCACTCGAGGGAAGAAGGGTCCCTTGACTACGACGGGAGACTTGTACGCTTGCGAGTCGCGAACGAACTTTGATACAATTATTAACCGTCAACAAGCCCCTTTTCCGGCGCCGTTGCCGGGGACCAAGTGATCAAGATTTGATTTTTTATTGCTTTTTTTTGTAATTTTCAGTACTGATTTCGTTTTATTTTTGCATCTATTAAATTTTGATCATCCTCAAAATACATCTAATCTAGTTTGTCTAACTCTAGTCTTTATAGATTTGTTTTGTTTTCTAGTTTTTTTTGCATACTTTGCTTATTACTAACCCTAACCGGAGATGGTTGGCTACCTCTCCAAGAAACCCAAACCTTTTTGTGGATGATCCAGGAAAACTTTACAGGCAAAGGTGACATGCAACACAAGCTAAAGGGGTGGAAAC
This sequence comes from Cenchrus americanus, assembly GCA_947561735.1. NCBI lineage: Eukaryota > Viridiplantae > Streptophyta > Magnoliopsida > Poales > Poaceae > Cenchrus > Cenchrus americanus. Next base: position 145,874,309 of record OX387240.1, read on the forward strand.
CCTAGATTCAAAAGTTGAAGTCGAAGGACCGTCGAAATCTCCAAGGGAATCACCACCTCCAAGTCCAAAGGAAGATCAACCTCAACCACCGGAGCGCTGCGCACCCGGACATCGTTGATCTACCAATCATAAACCTTCAAGATGCCGGAAGGCCGTTCAAGATCAAAGTCTCAACTATCCGCATGACGATTGCGAGAGCTGAATGCATACGAGTCGGATTCCTTGAGTGGCATATCGGTTTACTTAAGAGGAGGATGGAGAAGATGGAGATGGAGAAAGAAGCTCAACACCTAAAGGCCGCCGAAGCAAGATCCTCACGCAAGGAGTGTGTGGAGTACGACCATGTCCAAGGACGCCGTCACTAAGTTCGAGGCTATGGAGAAAATATTGAAGAATTTAGATGGCAAGGTGACGGAGGTCGGAAGCTCTATACGTGAAGTGTTCATCGTGATGAAGATGCTAGACGCAAGTGGGACAACTTGCCGGGCGCCCGATGGGTAACGAAGAAGAATATCCGAGACAACTCCAAGGTCCCAAGACGGCGAAGGCTTCTCAAGTTCATTCGGGAGAGATGAAGGATCACACTAGAGACCATGAAGATCACGACCGAAGGACCGGAGTTCGAGATGCCGAGCCACAAGAAAGATGTTGCATCCGTCAAGACCAATGGACAAAGCCGACTCGTGAAGACCAAAAAAATTGACTAAGCCAAAGTGGGTACCCAAGATTGCAACGCCCACAAAGAGCGTTGATCCGGAGTAATCAAGTGAAGAAGTCTAGCTATAGACTATAAACGAAGCGCTAGGCGGGAGGCAACCCGTTTCGTCGAGTCAAGAATAAGCTACCGGGAGGATAACCCGATTCCGGGTTTTTCGAGTCTTTTTAATAATTTAGTTTTTGAGTTTTATTACGCAAAGACATTAGACTTAGAAGTGGTTGAACAATATTAGAGACATAGTTCTTGATTGAATGATTGCTTTATCATAAACCCTTTGCATGAACCCTCCTATGTGCTTGTTTGTTCTTTTCTTTTCGAGAAACCCTCAACCAAATAATTTCAGAACCTTAACTCAACCTTTCACCCTCATTATGGTGCTGAGGTTGACTTATTTTTCATGCTAAAACCACACGAGTAGAGCCACGATTTATATTTAAGTGTTAATAAAATTCAGCACGTGGTAGAACTCGCGTGAACCTAGAAATCAAAACTTTTGGTTGGTTTTAAAAATCTATATCCTTGGTTTCTCTAGGATTAGAATTTTTCTAAGCCTATTCTAATTTTGTTTTATTCAAAATCTTTCTTATTTAGCCAAAATTAGAACCTAAACCTATGCCCCCATGATCAAGCCGGGAAAATGTCTGCTCTCAACCAATGAAGGCAAACTATACCGGTGAGACCGAAATCGACGTAAAAAGAAAATATTTTCGACTTGCATTTGTTTTTAATGGTTTAAAAACTTCTCTAAAATTATGTTCGAGCTCTTGCATGGCTCTGAAAAATATTTTAATTTTCGAATTAGAGGAGTGCTTAACCTTAAACACACCTTAATGGAGGCAATCTAGCAATCATGCATGCACCATTGGATTCCCATTCATCAACTTTCACCAATCTCACATGCAAAGGACGAGCATGGTGGGCAGCAAGCATCAACTTTGCAGGAATTTCATGGTGGCATGTGAAGCAAGTGGAGCTAGGGAGTATGGACATAACCCAAAATATGAAGCATCAAGTGGAAGGACCAAAAGGAGTGGACGAGAGCGTTTGGGCGGTGCAACTCGTGGAGCACGCGGGCAGGAAAGTTGCGAGAGGTGAAATGATTGTCTTGGAAGAAAGACGAGACGGGGAGGAGCACCGAGGCCGGCCTCACTCGCATAAGGAGCCCCCCCGGCTCCCGTTTTCCGTAGGCAAGCTTCCCTCTCCTTCCTTTGTTTGTGTGTTCAAGTTTGTGTGCTCAAAACCTCCGTAGACATAGCCAACCTTCCCAAGCTTGATAACTCAAGAAAAAAATCCACATCCTTAATCCACTCAAAGTCCACATCCGAATCAAAGAGTTTAAGTGCCTAGTTACCGGTTGCAACCCGGAGTTTTAGTTGAAGAAAAGAGTGCCGCATGGAAGAAAACCACAAGTCTCTTCTCCAAGAAGAAGAGTTCGTCGTCATCCAAGCCGTCATCAACCACGTCTTCGAGAAGGCACTCGGTTTCCGAGTCTCCCCGGAGCATAGAGACGGATACGGCGCCACCGAGGAGGAACGATGCTCTCCTCCTTGGTGGTATGAGGGCTGCAAGAAGCACTTCCATGAGGTTCACCGAACCTCGTGGGCACACGGAGGAGCAGCCCGCGCCACCACGACGATCGACTCGCTCAACCGCGCCACCTCCTTACACCCCGACATACTCTTCGTACGGCTTCATCATCTTGTCGGCGGCGGAGGAGGAGAGGCTCTCTAATCTTGAGAAGAGGCTTGTGCCGAACGTCAGTTCGACGACCAAGCACTCTACACCTTGGGTTTTTGCACCGACATATACTATACATTGGGGCACCTTGGATGGGTGCAGTTCTCCAACGGAATATCGGTGGACACCCATTTGGGGTACGCCTTGGAAATTTTGATGACTATTGCACCCATCGTTGATGATGATGGGGTGCAAAGCTTGTCATTCCGTTTGGAGGGAGTCCAACAAGAGGTTCCCTACGAGCACGTTAGGGAGCTGCTTGGATTCCACAAGGGAGCTCCGGAGAAAGTTGACGTGCCACCCGGCATGTTAGCGGGATTTTGGATCTCCGGAGAAGCCCATCAACAACGCAATTGCATCCGCAACCCCATTATCCGGATATTTCACTCTTGGATGTGCAAGAGGGTATTGGGGAGGATGAAGGAAACAAAGGTGACCGACACGGAGTTGAATTGGCTATACTCGGCTTTAATTGCCAGGCAGCCAATAGACCCTTCTTACCTTATGATCAACCGTTGGTGTTGTGAAGCAACATCGGGGGCGGGTAATATTGGTTCGGGGTGTTACCTCTCCATGTTGGCCTTTTCCTTGCGGCCGGGGACCGCAAGAAACCCCGACCACCTTTTGCGAGGTACCTCTCTCGGCATTGAATATTTGCGGCAAGGCAAATACATTAGTGGAGATGAGAGAGGAGGTTATCGGTTGGCCATAGTGAACCTACCCCTTCCGAATGAGAGGCTTAGGCTTTTCACCGAAGGAAGGGAAGATTGGTTGGAAGAGGGATTACTTGTCCCTGCAAGAAAGAACAAAAGAGGAAGAATCGTAGAGGAGGGAACATCCTCCGCACAAGCGAGTGGAGCACAACCCATGTGCAACCATTCGGCGGGGTCCCTCCTCCGCCAAGTTATTACGGAGGGTCACAAGGACAAGCATGGGGGGTGGTGCACGGGTACCCCCACAAAATTATGTTGTGCCCAACGCTAACTTCGCGGAGTCCTACGCTCATCATCCCCAACCACAACAAAACATGGCCATTATTGGAAGGTTTGCTGCAAGTAACGCTCAAAACATCGCAGCCATCCAAGCTAACGCAACTCAACTTGGTAAAGGCAACGCAAATATTGCCTTTGAACTTGGACGCCTTCACCTTGTGGAGCCAAATCAATTCGACGGAGGAAGCATCCAACCATATTATGAGCAAGGGTATTATTATCAAGACTATCAACATCAACCACCGGCGGAGGACTAGAAGGCTTAGGAACTTTAGTTTTCTTTTCTTTTCTTTTTCTCTGTAATTTTCAGCTTTTGCTTATGTGTGTTTGCGTAGTATTTTCTGTTTTCATTTAATTTTCAGCAAGCATGTTTTGTTTATTTTCAGTGTGTATTTCAACTTAATGTCACCATTAATAAAGTCACCACCTTGATTATATCATTGGAAAAGTTACAAAATTCGTGCCATGATGATATATGATTAAAATTGCAGCTTTGTTCATCTTTGTAGTTGATTTATGCATGTTTAAGCTAGTGCTCTCTTAAAAATACAGATCTGAATTTATTTAAATACCAGCTTAATTTTCAGCGGAGGTTATGATTAAAATAAAGACCCATAGTGTTTTATGTGCTCTCAAGTTATGAGTAGATTGAAGATGTCTTTTATGCTCAAAAATATTGCTAACCTTGTCACAAATATCACTTGTGTGTTGCTCAACCTATCCAAAGCCTTATATATATTTGAGTGCATAAACCTTAGTGTACAAGATTTATTTTTGAGTGCGTTATTGCAGGCCATGATTTCTCTGGCCCGAGACTAAGAAGCTGGTCATTCCGTTTTTGTGTATCTATCTTTTTGCTAGCCTCTTATCCGTGCATTGTGTATCCCTGCATCGGAGATCTCACAAACTTCGCCGGATATCCACCCTTAAACCAAATATCATCTTTTTGTGATTACCTCCTTGACCACAACCTATCGTTGAGAATGGATCATCAATTCAAGGAAGATCGCAAGACGGTGCCAACGTTGAAGATTTCAAGTATCTCTCCAAGGAAAATATCTCCGGTACCTACCTTATTTTTCGCCTCTTTGCTCGAGGACGAGCAACGTCTAAGCATGGGGGAGGAGGTAGGTACGGTGCAGTTTTAGAGTTCAAAAGGGAGTATTTTAAAAAAATATATATATAATGATGAAAGAAAAAATTCGGCGATGTACGTGACTTCCAAGGTGAAGAAAGAAAAAATATATATATATATATATGAAAGAAAGAAAGGAAGAAAGAAAAGAATGAGAAATATGAGAAAGAGAAAAAAATATATATGTGCGTAAAGTGAACTCCCCGGTTCTCCAAGAGTGCATTCAAGGCTTCAAGTTAAAAAGATCCATTCTCATTTTCCAACCATGTGCAATCCGATAACGAGGACTTCCTTTGTGCCTCGGGATCACTCTTTGCCATTTGCACATGTCCACTCATCTAAAGTGTGTGTATTTTTCTCTTTACCCTCCTTGATTTAACAATATTTTCCAATGACCTTTTTGACGAGTCTCGGTAAGACCATGAGAAGCTTGTCTTGTTTTGACAACATCTCATTTATAAAATCTTGTTAGGACTAAACTTTCCCAAAGCTCCATATAAAAGCCTACCACATATATATGAGAGGGAAAGGAGTAGAATATATAGGCTTGAGAGACAAGTGAGATGAGAGTTTATGAGCAATACACGAGATGATTTAAATTTGTGAATTTGGTTTAGTTTTTCTTTATCTCGATCTTCATTTCAAAAAATTCGAGATCTATTTAAAACTTTGTGAGCATGTTAATACTTGTGGGATAAGCTTAAAAAGAATCTACCCTCCGTAGAAATGAAGGCTAGTACATTATGGAACTTTAATGAATTAAAATTTTGAGAGCATTATGTTTTTTTCATGTGTAGTCAAGTGCGAGTTTAAACATTGTTTAGCAATGATGATATCCATCGAAGGCTTACTCGAGGACGAGCAAGGTTTAAGCATGGGGGAGATGTTGACGGTGAAAATCCGTCAACCTAGCCATGAGTTTACCTTCGGTGTTGGCATTAGTTTTATACCTTATCCATTGGTACTAACCCCCGTGGTATAACAAGTTCACGTGTGCATGTCGTTTTTGGAGTTTAATGTTTATGCGGGGATTTAGTGTTGAATGCAAGACTTTCGGGATAAGTTCATCAAGCACCTCATGACAAAGACCTTGAAGCCCCGAACAAGTCATGCACCGAAGCAAAATTAACTCCAAGAAGCCGGGGACTTGATCCGAGAAGACGACGGACTCCGGGGACACGACCGGAAAAGTGCTCGAATCTTGCAAGACAAGGAGTTGAGTCCAATTCGGAGAGAAACCGACGACATGGACCTACATGCGAAGGGGGAAGCATCCGGGAAGCAAGGGAACCGACCTCGGGCAAAGGAGCCGCGGGGGCCGGGCCTAAATGGGCCCGGGCCGGCCGGCCCGGTCCGGTCGGCCCGGAGCCCATTTTGGGCCCAAAACCGTCGCCCTTTGCCCTAGCCGCCAATCGGGCTATTTATAGTCCCCCGACCGAGAGCCACGGGGAGAAGATTTCGTCTTCGGCCGCCGAGGGGAGAGAAGAGAGGGACACCATGTCGGAGAGGAGAGGGTCGAGCTAGTTGACTAGGGTTTCCCTAGCCGACGTGGGAACCTTGCATGGAAGACCACGTCGGAGTTCCGGAGCTAGAAGCAAGATCAAGGAAGGATCCCGGTGGTGATCTTGTGTATGTATCATTGTCATAGTTGAATTATCAAGTTGAATCTTTTCTTAGCGATCAAGTGTTTCCTCGAAGATTTCGTTTTTCGATCGGCTTTGCTTATTCCAATTCTATTCGCGCGATAGATTACATAGGGTGTTCTTGTAGCCGCGGTGGCTAGAGGTACACGCCGGATCTTCCGAAAGAATCTCGACTTGTCTTTTGACTCGCCCTAAGCTCCCCGCATGAATAGGGATACGTTGTGACGAACGGGGGTCTCGAAAGGCGGATGTTTTCGGATTTGGACGGGAAACCACGATTTAAAGAGGCTTTTATTAAGATTCGATTTGCTACTTCTTCTCTTGCTTGGAACTTCAACAAAAGGCTTACCCCGATCCCTCGGATCGGTTTATCTACCCAATCTTACTTTGTTTTCTCCGGTTTTTAGTAGATTAGATCTGTTTTGTGTCTTTTACTTAGATGCATTAGGTTCTTTATTGAAGATTGCGGTTATTTGGCTTTAATAGATTAAGTCTTGCGTCACACATTTGTTCCACGGATTCGATACCCCGGGTTCACCACTCGAGGGAAGAAGGGTCCCTTGACTACGACGGGAGACTTGTACGCTTGCGAGTCGCGAACGAACTTTGATACAATTATTAACCGTCAACACGGGGTATACACCGACCGGGCGGTTCCCGTCGATCTTCGGCTCGGGAGCGGAACCTACATTCCTTGGTACAAGGCTTACCGAATCGCCCACACACGAATGTCCGGACTCACGCAAGTACCACCTTGTTGCAAGTAGGGGGGACACATCTGCGTGCCCTAGGTGTAGTAGGGCAAGGTTCCCTTACCGCGTGAATCGGGTACTAGGCTTACCGGTCCCATTCCCGGCAAGTGTTTAGTACGTTCAAAAGCTTAGCCCACGAAAGCCACTGGACCGGAGCCCAAATCCCATGCTCTTACCACATGAGCAATCCATTTATAAAGATCTTATGATTCCAACATAAGAACCTATTCTCGCGAGTGACGAACATCACTCGACTTCTACCGGGTCCTATAGCATAGCAGCTATCGACCTAGCATACTAGTAAAAGAACATAGGTACCTAGGGATCATGCATCTAGGGTTTCAAATCAACTCCTGAAATGTAAATGCACAATCATAGCAATGATAATTACATAAATTTCAAAAATAGGGTTAATGATCCTTCGATGGCAAGGTTGGCCTTGGGCCCTTCTGGACATTGGTCCAGGTCTTGCTCTACAACGATGTGGTGCACATCTCCGTCAGCTCCTCTGTCTCCTCCTTCCGGCACACGCGTACAGCTACCGTTTGGGAGATCTACACGAGGATGCAAATGCATGGTTTAATTGACGATTTTTAATTTAATTAATTACAAACAACATATGACAACCATGAATAGTATGGTTGGCCATATTCACCTTAACAACCACACCTTGGCATAACCTTTATATTAAATAATTTCTCATGGTGATTTATTATTTATTTATTTATTTATTATAATGGTTGTGTACATATTTTATGTGAATGAAATAATTTAGCTTTCGCAAACAGCAAGGGGTTGATCTTTATCATTTTAAAATGATTTACATCACACATATTGGGCCTTTAGATGTGTAGTTTGATGATCTTCTTATTTAATTTAAAATTAAGCTTTAAAAGGCTTCCATAACTTTTATTCATAAAATACTTTAATAAAATTCAGTGGTATGTGACATTAAGCATTTCCAAAACTACACAAGCCACTACACACACATGCACTCTTAGGAAAGCTATGAATTTAATTATACCGAAAATAACAAATGCTAGTCACCCAATCATGAGAAATGCATAGAAAAATAAATACACATCAAAATGATTCAAACTTTCTCACACATGACATATGGTCCAAACCTAAGCTAGGATTTTAGCATGTACACCTAGAACTACTATGAAACTATACTTATGCAATTACAAAGAAAAACAAGCATATTTGAAGAATAATTATTTCTGATAATTATAAAATTGTGATTAATTCACCAGAGGTGCATTTTGGCACAAAAAGATAGAATGCAGAAGTTGGGCACAAAAACTTAATTATTTTTAGCTACAAAAATCATTTTGACAGATTCTGCAGAAACGGAAAACAATTTTTATAAAAAGATTTGCAACATAACTTTGTGCATTTTTTGGTACAGGAGCTAGTCATGATATATCACACAACATATCTAAAAATTAGACACATAGGATTTATAGATTTTGAGTTATGGCAGATTTAGGTTTTTCACATTTCTATTTCATGCCAAAAATATTAGGAAACAGCTTAAGAAAGAATAACAAAAGTTGTAGGATTTTTTATAAAAAATCCAACAAAATTGGGTTTGCATTTTTATGATTTTTCTACGATTTTATACGAATTTTTAAAGTTTCAGCAAAAGCCATTTACTATTTAAGACGAGGTTTTACTGGCAGATCCCTGTAACTTATGTTTCTATCGCGAAAAGGTCCCTGGTTCACGAAAAACACCCTAGAATTAAAGAAAGAGAAGCAATGTGGTCCCTGGGCATGGAGGGCGGCGCGTCTCGCCGGAATTGGGCCATTCCGGTGGGGAATTTTGCCGGGGAGGGGTGGAGAAGGAAGAGGGGCCTACCATGGACCGGTTTGTGGCCTCATAAGGGTGGGGGAACGCCGATAGCCGACCGGCCAGCGGCGCCCAGCGAGCCTGGCCGCGGTGCGCCTCGCTCTGGCGGTGCTCCGGTCTGGGAGGCGGCACGGGTGGCGCGGGGAGGTTGGGGAGGCCGTGTGGAACTTCGAGGAAGCACTGGACTGTGGCGAAATGAACTAGAGGAGGGGGTTTCTCGGAGGGGCGCACAGGCAGTCCATCGGCGCGTGCTTCGCCGTCCGCAGGTGCCGACCGGTGCGCGGCTGCGTGCGGCTGCGGCCGGCCGCGCGGCTTTATGGGCGGGCGCGGCGACGGGACGAGGCTTCAATGCCACGGTACGGCGACCACCTCGCCCCCGCATGCACACGAGACCGGCTATGGACCGGTGGTCACCTCGGAGCGGTACGATGCGGTAAAGATGCGGCTCACGTCCCCGAGCACGGCGCGCGGTGCAGCCCGCACCGGCAGAGCGCCGGCGCGCCGGCGGCGCTCTGGAGCGCAGTCGAGCTGTTTTTCAGCCGGTCAACGCGACTTCGACTGCATTTTTCTCCAAAAAGTTGAACTGTGCGACAAAAAACGATAGATACGAAAGTTGTAGATGAGACATCCCTCTACAGCTTTTGTAAAGGTCGTCCTATGTTTTTCTGGACGGTTTGAGCAGGAACGCAAAGCAAAGTCGGGGTTCTGCAGAGTGCTGATGAACAATGAAAACTGCAGTTGACCAAGTTTTTCACCCTTTTCCGCTCAAAATTTGAAATGCCATCCAACATGAAAGTTGTGTTCCTCGACAAACTGGACAACTTTTATTTTTGTAGAATTTGAAGTGTTTCGGTGAAATTTGGAGAACGCGGCAAAAGTTCCGGAAGACATTCGCCGACATCAGTTTTTAAGCGGGGTTTGACCGTGTCTTTGACCAAGGGTTGACCATGGGTGTGTGGAGACTTGGTCAAGGGGTTCAATAGGGTTCACTGGCGAGGTTTTCGAGGTGATGACCCAGGTTGACCTAGGTTTGACCAGTGTCGGCCGGTGTGACTTGGCTGATTCGGTCATTAGCGTCAATGACGTTAATTAAAAACCTGGGGCTTCACACCGCCGTTGCAAGGTTCGAATCTGTGATATAGCTTCCTTAACTTCCTTCTTGCGAACAGATTCTACCAGATTGGCTGGGTAATCTAGCTTTTCCTCTAAAACTGTAAACAGATGGTCCTTTTCAATTGGTGAGAGATCATCATCCGCCTTGTTGATTGACACCCTCTCCCGAGCAACGAGACCACAGAACAATACAAATCTATCCCTCGCAGCATATGGGGTAGGCCAAAAATTGGCATCAAGTCCAGTTGCAATCAACTTGTTTTCTGGCAATTTGGTTTGTGTCCTTGGCCCGCGGGATCGAGTACTACTCGCAGCAGTCTGTGCGGAGTGACCCTGTGAAGAAGGTTCACCGACGATGGGCTATGATGATGCACTGGAGGTAGAGGAGTTTGTTATTGTGGGAGACTGCATAGATGATATGTCAGGTTTGTCAGTAGAGCAACATAAGCAAGACTGAAAATCTAAACTTAATTCTTATTAGATAAATTCGTTTTCTCTGTCGGGCAAATAGCGATACGGTCGTAAATAAAATCAGCATAGACATACACGAGTTCATATTTTACTTAATTAGCATATAGGGATAGGTGCTAACTATTATGACAGGGACACAACAATATGCTAATATATCAAAGCGAGAGAATAAATTCCTTCAACTGGTTCATTCTCCAACTTGAGCAACGATAGATTATGTGTTCCATATGTACATGCAACAGGAGGATAAAGCAATGGTCATGACATTATATATGACAGTAGTGAAACAACACTCACAACACATCATGACACCAACAATAATAATATATATGACAGTAGTGAAATAATTAACACTCACAACAAAGCATAAGACAGTCTAGTTATCACTACATTCAAAGCACAACAGAATTAAAGTATGCTAACATCCTTTATGCTTTTCATGAATTTACAGTGCAAAAATTATAGCAGCAGGAACATGAAAATGAATTTCAAAAGTTCATATAACTACATCTGTTAGCAACAATTTATTCACACAGACTTGGGGTAACAAAATGCATCAATCAAAACCACAGTCAATCAATTAAAGATGAACTATCTAGGCATGTCTCCCTAATTAGTCCACATTTACATGAATATGTAGCAGATCGATTTTGGTGGCCGATGAGAGAGAGGGCGTTGGGGGTTCAAGCAGGACTAACCTCTGTCACGAATGAAGTAGTTGTTCTCGTGATGGTCGGAGGGGCCGGATCCACGGCGGCTCGTGGCTTGAGATGGCCGACCGGCTCGTCGTCATGGCCGGGGACGACGTCGACGGATCAGCGTCAACCGTCTTTAGGTTGGCCGGACATACGTCTGCACGCCAGTAACCGCATCCTCGTCACCGTCGCCACGCAGGGAGTGGTGGGGCTGGAGAAGAGCGAGGGGTGCGGCGGGGAGAGAGCGGCGAAGGCGAGCGGGGCGACTGGCGGCGGCGGTGGGGAGAATGCGGGTGTTGTGGATCTGTCTAGCGAGGAGCTGAATATGAACAGAGCGCGTAACTGTGTTTAATGAAACTACTGGCGTGCCCTTGACGGCTCTGTGCAGCGATTGGAATTTCATGGGCACTATAGTAAATATAGGTGGGAAATTTTGAGCGGCCTGCGCACGGTTTGCCTTCTAACGCTGACGAGTGGGCCAATGTCATGGGCGACGATGGTCAGTGAACCCGGATCACCATTATTGGGAGTTGGGTCAGCGGTTATCTTTTTTATATTGGCTGCTGACGCTGAGGCGTGGGCCTGTCACAATTTTTTTTTGCTTCCCTGATTTATTAGAGCCCATAAAACAGCACCTAAAAAATCATAAAAATACGAACAATTCATATTTGGACATTTAGTATTTGAATAAAATATCAACAGTCACACTTGTGTGCCCAAGATTCTTAGAATTCGTTTTTACATCCCATGTTAATGATGTAATAATTCTACTAACATCGAGTGTGCTCTAAAAAATCTACAAATTGACATGACAACATAATTTGGGTACCTAGACTTGTCTTCAAAATTCAAATGGTTTAGATGAAGGAATTATATACTTGTGTACAAATGTCTACATCTCTTACATGGTTTCCTAGAATGTTTGCTTGAACATTGAAGTTTTCCACACTTTGCAACATGTTCGAACTCATATGCATTTGAAAACGTAAAAAAACTTGTGTTCACCTTAAGCTTATGAAATGTAAAGTTTCATCACTAATGGTTGTGTAAAACAAATATTATTTGTATGTGGTACTTACAAAGAACAAAATAAGGCATATAAACATCACTCAACAAACGGAATGTACACTAAACAATGAAATTAATGAATAGATGTTGATTTTAGATAAATTAAGAAAAAAAGTATCAAATTTGGACTAATAACGACGAAGAAATACTTGTTACAACATTTGGTTGCAGATTAAAAAGAGAAATGGGAACTGTTCTTCATTTGAATAGAACTGGCCCCCATAGTCATTTGAATAGAACAAAGGAGGAAGCAGAGGGCACCGCCAACATCCCGACTTCCCGATAAAATCAAATCCACATTTAGTAATATCTAATAATTTACATTCAAGATAGATAATATTCATATTTATGCTTGCGCCTACATCCCGATGTTGATCCTGCTGACGGCGTACTCCACGGCGGGGCGGAATTTACGCGTCCGGCGGTCGAACTCATGACGGATGCGACACTCGGCGCAGCAGTAGTGGATGATCTCTTTGGTATTCGACCCATAGAGCCTACATCCCGCTTCCCAAATGCAGATGCGGTGATTCTGGACAGGCAGCAATGGAATGTCATCGTCGTCGTCGCTGTCATCAAGCCAATACAACCACACAATGTTGTCGAGATCCTGCTTGACGAGGTGGCGCAGCCGCCGCAGGTTGTGGTTCTTCTACTGGTCGTCAGGGGCGATGGGCCGCCGCTGATTTCCTGGAGTAGTGCCATGGCTTCGGGGTCCGTCGGGTTGCAACGGTACTTCAGCATTGCTAAAAAGTACTTGGCACTGGACTCTTCAGCAGCGGCGGCATCTCCAATGAGCTTTAGACCCTTATCGGGGTTCCGCCGCCGCATCAACCTCACCATCCCCTCGAAGCACAATGCCTCCGAATGATTGGCCTCGCGGAAGCGCCGCTCAAAGCACGCCCTGACGTAGTGATTCTTGCACGCCGAACGAAGATCACGCAGCGACACGTGCAGTAGTACCTCATCGGAGTTGCAGATGCGCCAGAAGGTGCCGCAGATTTTATTGCGAAGGTTCAGAAAATGGAAAAAGGCCACATCCTTGATGAAGTGGATGATGATCTTGGTGAGAAGTTTATCTGGCAGCAGCAGCAGCATCAAGCACACAGCAGCGGCCATCAAGGAGAATGGAGGAATGTCACACCCGATTTTACAAGGAAAACCGAATGCATCTCATATGTGCGCCAGGATCAATTTACACACACATGATAGACAAAACGAGAGTAATACCATTGCTGTAATAAAACGTTCAAGAGTTAAACCAGTACGATATCCATTATTACATCCAGAGAGGTGGACTCGAAGGTCCGAACACAACGATAACTAAACGACGAGCAGCTCCAACATTGACTTCCACAGGCATGATGACTGGGGGATCTGCATGCCCTAGAACTCCTCGTAGTCACTCCGGTACTCGTTCTCGCCTCCGGCGTTCTCCTCGAACACGGTAAGCAAGGGTGAGCTCACTTATGGTTGGTGCTCGGCAAGTGGGGGAAACAATGCAAGGCTATCAAGGATAGGCTATGGTTCACGACGGTAAGCATTTTATAAGTTGGTCAAGTTTTATTAGCAAGCACCTATTACTAGGTGTAAGTGTATACCAACCCACTTATCCTTAAAATAAACCTCAAACCAAACCACAAACCCATGATTTGCATTAATCTTCAAATTTATTAATCATGTGAGGGTCCAAGCCGCTCATGACCGTGAGCACAAACTCGATCGATCAGTTTTACACTCTACGAGAGGTTGTACACTTTACCCACGGTTCGTGTTCCCCATCTTGCCCGGGTTAGCTAGACCCTTAAACACTTCCAAGGTGAGTGGCTAGGGGTCCACTACGAAGCATTTACAAAGGAAAGAAGAGAAACCAACGACCGCAACAAGCAGTTACGGCGGCGGAGCGGACCATAACCCTCCCTAATGGTCGGCACCTTTGCCAAGGCTGCTACCCCAAAAGAACCGGGCTATACCCCTTCAACTCCGCCCCCGTGCCCCTCTCGGAAAAGAGCTATCGGCTAACCCACTCTCCTAATTAATTGGCTAAGCCGAGCCATGTGGACTGCGGTTGTACTTGTTATCTTGGGTAGTTCTCCATGTTCCGATTATAAATCAAGTTATCTTGTTTTAAGCACAAACACATTATATAAGCAAATCGAGTTGTAAAACATAAACAAAAAGATTTAGCATGCGGTGTCATAGGTTCAAAAAGATTATGCGAGAGGGGAAAGACACTTGCCTTCCTCTACAAGCTGGGTGAAATCTTCCTCGAATACGGGCTCTTCCCGATCACCTCCGACGGGGAGCTCGGACGAAATAGGCACAATATCTACGAGTCAAACATGAACAACAAACAATAAATAAAACAGTACACCAAATAGTAATAAAACTGGTAAATTTACTGTTTAAAAGATTCTACTCGTCGAGACGATCATTTCGGTATATAGAACGCTAAAAACGGAGTTAAAATGAGAAAGATATGATTAAAACAGTTTACAGGGACCTATCTGCAAGAAAACTAAGTTTACAGGGCTTTTTATAAATAAAATCAGGGCTAAAACATAATTACAAAATAAAACAGGGGGTCTAATTGCTAAAAGGATGAAAAAGGACCTTTAATACAGAAAACTAGGCCGGCCGGGGGTTAAAACACAAAACTCGGGACCTAACCGTAAAGATGCTCTAAGGTGGAAGGACCGGCTTGCAAAAGTTTAAAAGATCGGGGGGCTCTTAAACGAAATCGGCTCGGGCCGAGCCATGGATCTTCGATCCAACGGCCGAGGATGCCGTGGACCCGGCCGTGGGCGCGGTCCACAAGCCCACGGTGGATCGATCTTTAAACGCGAAGGGGTACGCGCCCGGACCGTCCATCGCGGATCCAAGGGCCCCGGACGCGTGCGTGCGGGGATGCGGCGGCGACGTCGCGGGGGAGACGAGCGGCGCGGCGGCGCCTCGCGGGAACTTCGCCGGCGTACCCTATCTTGCTGCTCGGGGCGCCATTTCACGCGCGCGTGGGCTCTACGCGTGGCCGGGGAGCACGCGAGCAAGGCTAGGGGGTCGGGGGGGTGGCGCGGGCATCCACGGTGGTCGGCGCCGGAAGGGGGGCAGATCGGACTCGCCGGCGAGCCCGCGGGGCGGCTTAAACGTGCGAGGAAGGAAAAATACGGGAGGGGAAACCTTGCTCACCACGTCACGAAGCGTCGGGGCGAGCTCACGGGTGGAGAGGAGGCGGCGGCGAAGGGGCTCGACGACGGCGGTGGCTCGGGCGGTGCTCCGGCAGGCGGGGACCCAAGCTCCAGGCGCGGCTCGTCTCGGTGGCGGCTTCCCCGGTCGGCAAGCATCACGTGAGCGTCATGATCGAGCACGGGAAAGAAAACGGCAAGGCGACGATGCACTTCACCGACGGCGATGTTTGCACGGCGGCGGGAAGGAGCAGAGGCGGCGGCGCCGGTGGAATTGGGCTCGAACACGTGCGTTGGTGTGCTGCGGTTGCAAAGGGAAGGGCAGGAGCTTGAGCGCGAGCTTAAATAGGGCCAGAGGAAGGAAGGCGAGGGGAGATGGGCGGACCCCGAGCGGCGGCGCCTGCCATTGATGGCCGCGGCCATCACGGCTCGGTGCTTATGGAAGGGTAACGGTTCCAATTGATCGCGGGGAAGGTTAATTTCCTTAATTGGCCGGCTTGGTAAGGAGGGAAGGAAGGGAAGCGGCGGGCGCGGCGAGAATCGAGCGGCGGCGCCGGATCGGGCGGGCGGCCGAGGTGAAGAAGAAGAAAGGACGGGGAGGGGGAGAGGCTGACAGGCGGGCCCCGGATGTCAGCGCCGCGGGGAAAAAGAAAAAGAGAAGAGGAGAAGTGGGCCGGCGCGGGGAAGTTGATGGGCCGCTAGGGCCGAAAGGGTAGCCGGCGCTGTTTCTTTTTTTTCTTTTTCTTTTTCAAACTCCATTTTCAAACCATTTTTCATTTCAATTTCAAATCAAACTTTTCAAACTTTTTCTCAAGAATTTTATAAACGTTTTAGAAACCACACAAGCAACCAAAAACCATGCAAGCCAACTGATGATGCACAAACACTTGTTGTCTCTAAGTTTATTAAATTAGATTTAATATTTTAGAACTCAATTTGAATAGCAATTTAAATTCTTTAAATCCTTAAGTCTAATTTTATGTTGCTAAGTGATTTTAGTGATGGAATTTTAGGGTGTCACAAATCCTACCCCCTTAAAGAGAATCTCGTCCCGAGATTCAGAAGACTTAGAAAACAGCTGAGGAAAGTCTTCCTTGAGTTCATCCTCTCCCTCCCAAGTTGCCTCTTCCTCGGTATGATGACCGCACCGTACTTTACACATTCGATGATCTTACTCCTGGTAATTCTTTCGATACATCCAAGATCTTAACGGGGTATTCTTTGTATGTCGTGTCATTCTCCATTTGAATATCCTCTAACCGTACCGGTTCTATTCTAACCTCACTTGTACATTTCTTCGGTTGTGATACATGAAACACATCATGAACTCTCGATAACTCGTGCCGGCAACTCTAAGCGGTATGCTACTTCTCCTTTCCGTTCCAAAATTTTGAAAGGTCGGATAAATCGAGGTAATAACTTCCCTCGACATTAAACCTTCGTAATCCCCGAATAGGTGACACTGCGAGGTATGCATAATCACCGACTTCCAAAATCACCTCTCTTCGCCGAGGATCAGCATAACTCTTCTCGTCGTGATCGTGTCGCTTTAAGATTCTCCCTTATGATTTCAACTTGCTTTTCTCGCTTCTCGTATGCTATCCGGTCGAAAGAGTTGTCTTTCACCGATCCGGTTCAAAAACAACGGTGTTCTACACTTCCTTCCATACGAGCCTCAAAAGGTGCCATTTTGATGCCGGACCGATAGTTGTTGTTATAACCAAACTCGCATAAGGCAAACTCTTATCCCAACTGCCACTGTTCTTTAACGCACAAGCTCTCAACATATCCTCAAGTATCTGATTTGTTCTCTCCGTCTGTCCATCTGTCTGAGGATGGTACGCTGAGTTGAAGTTTAACTTTGTATCCATCGATTCATGCAACTTCTGCCAAAACCTTGAAGTGAACTGTGTGCCTCGATCTGACACTATCTTCTTCGGTACCCCGTGCAAACACACTATCCTTGAATTATACAACTCAGCTAGCTTCACTCCTGTATAGGTCGTCTTCACCGGGATAAAGTGCGCTACCTTGGTTAATCTGTCCACAATAACCCAAATAGAGTCATACCCATCACGAGTACGAGGTAATCCCACTATGAAATCCATACCGATTTCTTCCCATTTCCACTCGGGTACCTTCGTAGGTCAAGCAATCCTGCTGGCCTTTGATACTCGAGCCTTCACTATTTGACACACATCACACAAAGCTACATGAGTCGCTACATCTTTCTTCATCCCATACCACCGTATCTCTCGCTTCATGTCCCGATACATCTTGGTACTTCCGGGGTGTATAGAGTTAGGCCGAATCGTGTGCTTCCTTCAAGATAGCTTCTCTCAACTCCTTGATCTCGTGTACACGTATTCTCGTTCTTAAACCACACCGTTCCTTGCTCATCTTCTCTCGAATTCCGGAACTTTGCCTAACTTAATCAACTTCCCGTATTCGCAATCTTGTTATCAATCAACTGTCCTTTCCCGATATCCCGCTCAAGTGTCGACTCAATTTCTAATGTCAAAGTCCGACTCGAAGCAACCATTCCCAAGTTAAGCCGTGCCATCTCCCAACATAGCTCCCGAGGTAACGGTGTCCTATCGGCATGCTAGTCCGTCCCTTCCGACTCAAAGCATCCGCCACAACATTTGCCTTCCCCTGGATGGTACCGGATATCCAAATCATAATCTTTGATTAACTCTAACCATCTTCTTTGCTCGAAATTCAAATCCTTCGAGTAAAGATATACTTCGGACTCTTATGGTCGGTAAAGATCTTGCACTTGTTTCCAATCATGTAATGTCTCCAAATCTTCAATGCGTGAACAACCGCAACTAACTCAAGATCATGAGTAGGGTAGTTCGCTCATGTTTCCTCAACCGTCTTGAAGCATAAGCTACTACCTTTCCTTCTCGCATCAACACACATCCCAAACCTTGCCGAGAGGCATCACAAGTATACATCAAACCCTTTGTGTATTTCTCGGCATGATCAACACAGGGCCGTGGTCGACCTCTTCTTCAATTCCTCAAAGCTAGCCCGACACTTCTCATCCCACTTGAATTCTCTTCCTTTCTCGAGCGAGTGGTAAGTGGCTTCACTATCTTAGAAAATCCTTCAATGAACCTCCGATAGTACCCCGCAAGTCCAAGGAAGCTTCGGTCTCCGGCACATTCTTAGGCGGACTCTAGTTCAATACATCCCGAACCTTGCTTGGATCAACCGCAATGCCTCCATCCGTGATGATGTGTCCGAGAAAAGAGACCTCCTTCAACCGTAAAGCACACTTGCTTAACTTGGCATACAACCGATGTTCCCGTAGCTTCGTAACACAAGCCTCGGATGTTCTTCATGTTCTTCCTCACTCCGAGAGAATACCAATATGTCATCAATGAATACCACAACGAACTTATCCGGATACTCCATGAATACCTTGTTCATCAAGTACATAAAGTATCTTTGGTGCATTGGTCGTGCCAAAGGACATCACGGTGAACTCATACAACCCGTATCAAGATGTGAATGCTTGTCTTTGGTATGTCCTCCACTCGGATTTTTAGCTGGTGATAACTTCGATCTAAGATCTATCTTAGATAAGGCCATAGCTCCTCTCATCTGATCAAACAAATCCTCAATCCGAGGTAAAGGGTATTTATTCTTGATAGTAACCTCATTAAGTGATCGATAGTCTATACACAACCTCCTAGATCCATCCTTTTTATCAACGAAGAGTGTGGGGGCTCCCCATGGTGATGAACTAGGACGGATAAACCCTTTACTAAGTAGTTCTTCGATTTGTTTCTTTAATTCGGCTAGATCTTTAACATCCATTCTATATGGTCTTTTAGATATGGGAGCGTACCATGTGTATAAGTTCAATACTAAATTCAATGTCACGATCGGGTGGCATACCCGGCAAATCCTCTAGAAACACATCGGGGAATTCATTCATAATCCTTATATCCTCCAAGGCCTTGCCTTCAACGAGTTAACAACTCCTTTCTTTGGATGAGGGTGCACTCACATATTCTCTCTCTCCCCTTGAGGACTTGTTAACAGTACTGACCTCTTCCGACACTGAATGACTCCATCACAACTTCTTAACCAATCCATACCAAGAATGACATCTATTCCCCATGATTTTAGAACTACCAGATTAGCAAGAAAGTCTACCCCCATGATATTAATCTTTACTTGTGGGCATATATGACCGCTTTTCATTTCTCCCCCAGGAGTGCTAACTATCGGTGGGTTCTTCATTGTGCTCACACATAAGTTATATTTTGCCACAAATTGATCGGTTATGAATGAATGTGATGCTCCCGAATCAAATAATACGGTAGCAGGTACAAAGTTGACAAAAAGCGTACCCAATACCACGCCGGTGTCATTCCGAGCTTGCTCCACCGATACATGATTAACTCGCCCACGCACATGACTCGCCGGCCTCTCTTGGCCGGGTGTCCGTGGAGTACGAGCTCGCGACGATGGCTGCCCAATCCTCGTTTCCATTGTCTCTCTACGGAGTTTGCATCACCCTCTTGGGACAATTGTTAGCATAATGTCCCGGCCTCTCCGGACTTGAAGCATCCACCGGCCGAACGGGGTTGGTGTTTCGACGGAGTGCCCCGCAGTTACCGCTAGGATGACTCACCGAGGGGTAGGAGCTGCGGGTGTCCGAGGATTGAAGCGCCGTGGCCGAAACGAGCGCCGCAACCGCATGTTCCGTGGGTACCTCCCACCTTGACCACCGGACGATATGGAGTCGGGATCCGCCGAGAACTATAACAGGGACGGGTGTTGCTGCTAGACTGCCCATGAGACTGAAACTTGCATTTCTGTTCACCCATCTCCTTTCTCTTGCTTTCCAGCCCAATAGCTTTGTTCACCAGCGTTTGAAAGTCTGGGAAGATGTGACTCTGCAGGTGTAGTAGTCTCTCATTCCTGGCTCGCTGAAGTGCTTAATCACATAGAGAGGCCTTATGGTATACCCCAGGTACCTCAGAACATCCCACAAAAGAATGCAGAACTATCCATTCTCAGCTTCAGTAGAATGTTTGTGGTATTCTGCTCCGTGATAGCGGGGGTTTTCATCCTCATCTTCCTCCGGGTTTCCAACAGCATTGACACCATCATCCTCACCCACACTGTCATCACTAGAGTCATCCGGGTCACCTCCTTCACCATCAGGCACTGGATCAACATGTGTAGGGGGTGCTTCCTCATTGGCCACAGGCGCCGGTGGGATCACAATGTTCCCATCAGCGTCTGCCTCCAGCACGGTGCCATCATACAGCTGTGGCTGTTCCAATGGCTCATCTGGCTCCTCCTCCTCCATCTCAACCTCTTCAGGATCCTCCTCTTCTGGTTCTGGCTGGACCTCCTCTGGGTCTTCCTCCACTTCAACCTCTGGCTAGAACTCCTCCGGTTCCTCCTCAACATCCTCAAGACAATGGCGAGGGGCCAGCTGTCCAGAAGGAAAGCGTCCACTAGTGCTCTTGCGAGGGGTCATGTAGGTTCTGGCCATTTGTCAAAGCAAAACCGATCTCAGAGTACAGAATAAATCAAAATGACAGTTTAAAATGATAAACAAAAATTAAATTAGATTTTTAATGCGTAAATAAGATGATTTGAAGCATGATAAGGTTCTCTAGATCATGGATCCTTAATTTCGTCCATTTCTAACTAAGGCTGCGACCTACAGTCATCACGGCTCTGGTACCACTTTGTCACACCTGATTTTACAAGGAAAACCGAATGCATCTCATATGTGCGCCAGGATCAATTTACACACACATGATAGACAAAACGAGAGTAATACCATTGCTGTAAAAAAACGTTCAAGAGTTAAACCAATATCATATCCATTATTACATCCAGAGAGGTGGACTCGAAGGTCCGAACACAACGATAACTAAACGATGAGCAGCTCCAACTTTGACTTCCACAGGCATGATGACTGGGGGATCCGCATGCCCTAGAACTCCTCGTAGTCACTCCAGTACTCGTCCTCGCCTCCGGCGTTCTCCTCTGAATAGCGGTAAGCAAGGGTGAGCACACTTATGGTTGGTGCTCAGCAAGTGGGCGACACAATGCAAGGCTACCAAGGATAGGCTATGGTTCACAGAGGTAAGCATTTTATAAGTTGGTCAAGTTTTATTAGCAAGCACCTAATTACTAGGTGTAAGTGTATACCAACCCACTTATCCTTACAAGAAACCTCAAACCAAACCACAAACCCATGATTTGCATTAATCTTCAAGTTCATTAATCATGTGAGGGTCCAAGCCGCTCATGGCCGTGAGCACGGCTGATCGATCAGTTTTACACTCGCGGGAGGTTGTACACTTTACCCACGAGTTCGTGTTCCCCATCTTGCCCGGGTTAGCTAGACCCTTAAACACTTCCAAGGTGAGTGGCTAGGGGTCCACTACGAAGCCTTTATAAAGGAAAGAAGAGAAACCAACAGCCCGCAACAAGCATAAAGCGGCGGAGCGACCATAACCCTCCCTAATGGTCGCACCTTAGCCATGGTCGCTACCCCAAAAGAACCGGGCTATACCCCTTCAACTCTGGCCCCCTGTGCCCCTCTCGGAAAAGAGCTATCAGCTAACCCACTCTCCTAATTAATTGGCTAAGCCAGAGCCATGTGGACTGCGGTTGTACTGTTATCTTGGGTGGTTCTCCATGTTCCGATTATAAATCAAGTTATCTTGTTTTAAGCACAAACACATTATATAAGCAAATCTGAGTTGTAAAACATAAACAAAGCATAACCAGACTTATGTAAAGCAAACTAAGCAATTATCTACCCCAAACATTTGTTTAAACAGGGTTGATCAAGGTAAAGTGGTAAAGTATCTAGTCAAGTCCTTAACTAGGTGTTTGCCCATCAGGTTTATGCATAGCAACAGGAATAGTAAACATTGTTTAGCATGCAGTGTCATAGGTTCAAAAAGATTATGCAGAGGGGGAAAGCCACTTGCCTTCCTCTACAAGCTGGGTGAAATCTTCCTCGAAGACAAAGCTCTTCCCGATCACCTCCGACGGGGAGCTCGGACGAAATAGGCACGATATCTACGAGTCAAACATGAACAACAAACAATAAATAAAACAGTACACCAAACAGTAACAAAACTGGTAAACTTACTGTTTAAAAGATTCTACTCGTCGAGACGATCATTTCGGTATATAGAACGCTAAAAACGGAGTTACAATGAGAAAGATATGATTAAAATAGTTTACGGGGACCTATCCGCAAGAAAACTAAGTTTACGGTGGCTTTTTATAAATAAAATCAGGGCTAAAACATAATTACAAAATAAAACAGAGGGGTCTAATTGCTAAAAGGATGAAAAAGGACCTTTAATACGGAAAACTAGGCTGGCCGGGGGTTAAACATAAAACTCGGGACCTAACCGTAAAGATTTTCTAAGGTGGAAGGACAAGGCTTGCAAAAGTTTAAAAGATCGGGGGGATCTTAAACGAAATCGGCTCGGCCGAGCCATGGATCTTCGATCCAACGGCCGAGGATGCCGTGGACCCGGCCGTGGGCGCGGTCCACAAGCCCACGGTGGACCGATCTTTAAACGCGAAGGGGTACGCGCCCCGGACCGTCCATCGCGCATCCAAGGGCCCCGGACGCGTGCGTGTGGGATGCGGCGGCGACATCGCCGGAGACGAGCGGCGCGGCGACGCCTCACCGGGAACTTCGCCGGTGTACCCTATCTTGCTGCTCGGGGCGCCATTTCGCGCGCACGTGGGCTCTACGCGTAGCCGGGGAGCACGAGAGCAAGGCTAGGGGGTCGGGGGGTGGCGCGGGCATCCACGGCGGCCGGCGGCCGGAAGGGGGCGGATCGGCCTCGCCGGAGAGCCCGCGGGGCGGCTTAAACGTGCGAGGAAGGAAAAATACGGGCGGGGAAACCTTGCTCACCACGTCACGAAGCGTCGGGCGAGCTCACGGGTGGAGAGGAGGCGGCAGCGAAGGGGCTCGACGACGGCGGCGGCTCGGGCGGCGCTCCGGCAAGCGGGGACCCAAGCTCCAGGCGCAGCTCGTCTCCGGTGGCGGCTTCCCCTGGTCAGCAAGCATCACGTGAGGGTCATGATCGAGCACGGGAAAGAAAAGGGCAAGGCGACGATGCACTTCACCGACGGCGATGTTTGCACGGCGGCGGGAAGGAGCAGAGGCGGCGGCGCCGGTGGAATTGGGCTCGAACACGTGCGTTGGTGTGCTACGGTTGGAAAGGGAAGGGCAGGAGCTTGAGCGCGAGCTTAAATAGGGCCAGAGGAAGGAAGACGAGGGGAGATGGGCGGACCCCCGAGCGGCGGCGCCGCGCGCCATTGATGGCCGCGGCCATCACGGCTCGGTGCTTATGGAAGGGTAACGGTTCCAATTGATCGCGGGGAAGGTTAATTGCCTTAATTGGCCGACTTGGTAAGGAGGGAAGGAAGGGAAGCGGCAGGGCGCGGCAGGAATCGCGCGGCGGCGCCGGATCGGCTAGGCAGCGAGGTGAAGAAGAAGAAAGGAAGGGGAGGGGGAGAGGCTGACAGGCGGGCCCCGGATGTCAGCGCCGCGGGGGAAAAAGAAAAAGAGAAGAGGAGAAGTGGGCCGGCGCGGGGAAGTTGATGGGCCGCTAGGGCCGAAAGGGTAGCCGGCACTGTTTCTTTTTTCTTTTTCTTTTTCAAACTCCATTTTCAAACCATTTTTCATTTCAATTTCAAATCAAACTTTTCAAACTTTTTCTCAAGAATTTTATAAACTTTTTAGAAACCACACAAGCAACCAAAAACCATGCAAGCCAACTGATGATGCACAAACACTTGTTGTCTCTAAGTTTATTAAATTAGATTTAATATTTTAGAACTCAATTTGAATAGCAATTTAAATTCTTTATGTTGCTAAGTGATTTTAGTGATGGAATTTTAGGGTGTCACAAGGAAATAGCACAGCGACAGGGTCTAAAATTTGAATGGCGACGAGGGTTGAAGTTGGCGGCGACGAGGGATGAAGTTGGCAAGGAGGGTTGAAGTTGAAGAGGGATGAAGTTGGTGACTAGGATTGAAGTTGAAGGAGGCGACGAGCAGCTCAAGGGTTGAAGGTTGAAGATGGCGCCTCGACCATGTCGTAATAAAACAATAAATGGAAATTGAAAAGGCGCCACAGTTTGGCTGCTGCCGTTGACAAGTGGGCCCGACATCATTGCCCCACCCCTTCTCCTTCCGGGCGGGCAGTTGGGTCCGGGCGGGCAGGCAACGGTTATCTTTTTTATATTGGCTGCTGACGCTGACACGTGGGCC
The DNA here is from genome assembly GCA_947561735.1 of Cenchrus americanus. Taxonomy (NCBI): domain Eukaryota; kingdom Viridiplantae; phylum Streptophyta; class Magnoliopsida; order Poales; family Poaceae; genus Cenchrus; species Cenchrus americanus. The sequence continues at coordinate 145,898,963 of OX387240.1, forward strand.
TGCCACAATTTTTGGAGCCCTGAATTATTGGAGCCCATAAAACAGCACCTAAAAATCTTTAAAATACGAAGAATTGGTATTTGGACATTCAATATTTGAATAAAATATCAACAGTCAAACTTGTGTGCCCAAAATTCATATATTTCGTTTTTGCACCCCATGGTAATTATATAATAATTCTAATAATATCAAATTTGCTATAAAAAATATACAAATTGACTTGGCAACATAATTTGGGTACCTAAACTTGTCTTCGAAATTTCAAGTGGTTTAGATGAAGGAATAATATACTTGTGTACAAATGTCTTCATCTCTCACATAGTTTCCTAGAATGTTTGCTTGAACATTGAAGTTTTCCACACTTTGCAACATGTTCGAACTCATATGCATTTGAAAACTTAACAAAACCTTGTGTTCACTTTAAGCTTACGAAATGTAAAGTTCCATCACTAATGGTTGTGTAAAACAAATATTATTTGTATGTTGTACTTACAAAGAAAAAATAAGGCATATAAACATCACTCAACAAATGGAATGTACAATAAACAAGGAAATTAATGAATAGATGGTGATTTTAGAAAAATTTAGAAAAAAGTATCAAATTTGGACTAATACCGACGAAAAAATACTTGTTACAACATTTGATTGAAAATTAAAATGAGAAATGGGAACTGTTCTTCATTTGAATAGAACTGGGCCCCACAGTCATTAGCGACGCGGGGCTGATTACCCGCGTCGGATTTGTTGGTCTCCCAAAATTTTACACAGATAATTTGAGCATCATACAAATGCTAATCTACTACTACTAATATCCTATTGTCTGTGCGAACTTCACCATTTCGCAGTGCAGCCTACAGTCTTCGCTGCAAAATAGAGAAATTCGAAGCCATCCTATTTCCACGCCGCAGCCGCCGCCGGTGCCTGCGCACTGATCGCCGCGCACCTGTGCCGGAGGCGGCAGCGGTTCACCCCAAATGCGCCAAGTCGAGTAGTGGAGCGCACGTGCGGCCTTCTCGCGCAAAGGCAGCCACCCCTCATTGCTCAGCCATCTCGACGACGTCGTACTGCCGCCGCCCGCGACCCGCCTCATGTACCCCTCCGTGATGTCGTCAGCGGCGGCACCGCCATTGTCTCTGTAGAGCAAGATGGCATATAGATAGGCCGCCGCATCGTGCCCACCCTCGGCGGCACGCCGAAGATCATTGCATCCCCTGTGTTCGATGAAGAAGGCTTTGATTCCGGAGAGGAAACAAGCCTCCGGATTCCCGAGACCAGTCAACATAGCAAGGAATGATTTGTAAGCGGTGGGGTTCCACACCCAAGAAATCTCATCTCGTATCCCCTATATCAACAAACACCGGCTGGCGTCACCGTGGCCACACACGCGGCGCATGGTCGAGCAAGTACCGCGTAGGCTGCGGAGGTCAGCCAAGGGCCGCTTCGAGGTCGCACCGACGCGCACCGCAATCTCAATGCGGAGGTCTTGAGGGAGGCCCAGCAGCAGCGATGACGGCTGGTGCCGCGTGCTTCTTCCCGGCATGCTATCCATCTCCGGCCGGCAATGGTGACGATGAGTAGGCTGTTGCTGTTTTTCGCGGGTAGAGATGAAGGGGCAGGGGATCTAATTGTTTTGGAAGGAGAAGATGCAGGAGATTTGTTTCCAAACATGGTTTAAGTATGCAATGGAGATGACGTTTGGCTAATCCACGTTATCATTTAATTCTCCATTAGAAATGATGTTTGGCTAATCCGCGTAGAGACGATGTTCGTTTCCCCGCGTATCATTTAATTCTTCATTGGAATCACTACCTCTGCAGCTCTGCTCTTAGCCATTGACTAACAACAGTTTCTCCATTTACCGTCTTTGGAACCTCTTCCCATTTCCTGTGCTCTTGATCTTATCCCTTCCTCTCTTTTTTTGGAGATTATGACTACATTGAATGTTTGGATGGATGTGTTAGTGTTAGTTTGTAGCAAACTAGTAACACAAAAACTAACACTTTGGAACCAAACACATGTTTTAGTTTGGAGGTGTTAAAAACTACCACTAACATTAACACTAACATCTACCATCCAAACACGGCCATTAGAGACGATGTTTGCTTACTCCGCGTATCAGTTAATTCTACATTGGAATCACTATACCTCTGCAGTTCTGCTCTCAGCCATTGACTAGCAACAGTTTCCCGACCGTCTGTCTTGGGAACCTTCCCGACCGTTCTTGTGCTCTTGATCTTTTCCCTTCCTTGTTTTTTCTATAAAAAGGCATCGACGCCTTTCAGTCCTCCTCACTTCAAGTTGCTTCCTTCTTCTCTAGATCTAGATCTAGTTATATTGTTCCATCTTCTGATATGAGTACAATAAAGTGAATCACTTGCTTCCTTCTTCTCTAGATCTAGATCTAGCTAGTATATGGTTCCTTCTTCTGATACAATAAAGTGAGGCACTTGCTTTCTTCTTCTCTAGATCTAGATCTAGCTATGGCGCAAAGAATAGATCTTGTAGGGCGCAAGCTTTTGCTTTTTTCTCTTCTTCCTCCTTCTCGATCTCTCAGTTGCTAGAAGAATTCTTGTGATAGGGGGTGATTGGGTTGCTCATCCCTCGAACACAGCTGCGAGGGAGAATTCTTGTGACATACTCCTTCCTCGTAGCCATGTCGGGGTAGGTAGCCCGTAACCTCCGGCATCGGGATGAAAAATTTCATCCCGTGTCCAATGATCATTGTTTTCGGGATGAACAATCCTTCATCCTTTTTCAATGATCACTGGAAACAAAAGTGCAGGTTCAGAAAGCTTTGCGGTCTCATTTCAAGCCTAGCCATCAACAGAGATGGAGCTTATTTGATGACCACGTGCAACAAGATCGACGACCTGCAAGAAGATCGACGACATGCGAGCAAGATCGATGTGTGTGTGTGATTTTGCATATCTGGTCATGAAGATATGGCCGCATTGTAACCTCGTTCTGATGTATCAATGATTACTATAAGTTGTGTGTGTGTGATTTTGCATATCTCCTCATGAAGATATGGCCGCATTGTAACCTTGTTCTGATGTATCAACGATGACTGTAATCTTTGTGTGTGATTATCTATATGCAGTACAATTGTTTGTATGATTTACCTACTCACTTGCAAAGATTGTGATTATCTCAACAGTTTGTCAAATCAACTTGTTTCTCTCAGGATTCCTGATCTAGATTTGGCAAGTGAAATTATGCCAGATTGTTGGACATGAACTCTTTTTTTACTTGGCATATCCTTTTAGAAGTTGGCAAAGCACAAGATTTGCCAAGTAAAATTTGGCAAACTCTTGGAGATGCTCTAATCCGTGTCTCTTTTGATGTAATCTGTTCGTGATTTAGCATATCTTTTTGCCCATAACAAAAGCGACGTTGGTTCGTTAGTCCTCGTCTCTTGCCCGTAACAAAGGCAACGCTGGATCGTGAGTCCTCGTCTCTTGCCCGTAGCAATGGCGATGCGGGTTCGTCAATCCTCGTCTCTTGCCCGTTACTGAACTGAAGCAGAATATAAATAGAGTATATATAGTATCTTTGGTAGAATATATTACAAGTAGGATTCAAATTCCACATCATCCCATATATTTCAAAAAGGATTGACATTCCACCAATACATCGCATCCTTTATATTACAAAACGGATTCCATTTCCACCAATAGACACATCCTCCGGCATTACAAAAGGATTCAGCAGAAATCAGGTTTGCGTTTTCTTCCTTGATTTCTGTATATGGATTTTTTCTCTATGGTCACTTCGCAAGTACGGTGTTTTTTTAATTCCGAATAGTTGGGGCTTGTATGAAGTGTCAAAGGATGGAATTTCGTCAAACTGGTTGTATTCCTCCTCCTCAACAACAACATTTACAATCCCCACAATTCCTCCTCCGTCTCATTTGTTCACTAACGCCGCGCTCTCGCTTCACTGCAGTTGAGTGCTCTCAGACTTCAATTATTTGGCTCTCAAACTAGTAATGGACGTCAAATGCTCATCGGCAACGAACTTTATAACACGTTACCAATACAGAGTGATCAGTAACGGACTTAAGCAGCCCGTTACCCATAGGCCATTGATCGGTAACGGACTTTACAAGCCCGTTACTGATATGTTTAACATTTGTAACGGGCTCTTTTAACATCCGTTACAAAGAATTTATGTAATGGGCGTTTAAGAAGCCCGTTACCAGAAGTCCACATTGGTAACGGGTGTTGTGGAGGCCAACCCCGGGGTTGTCCTGGCGCGCTTATAGGTAACGGGCGCCAAACAACAACCATTACAAATGTGGGTGGATGTAACGGGCGTTAAGGGCCCGTTACAAATGCTGCATGACCTATTTGAGGTTTTCACGTAGTGAGAGTCCCTTGACTACGACGGGGGATTTGTTCGCTTGCAAATCCATATGAAGTTTGATACAATTATACACCGTCAACAAGCCCCTTTTTCTGGCGCCGTTGCCGGGGAACAAGCAATCAAGATCCAATCTAGTATCACTTTTTTTTGTGAATTTGTTTTCAGTTTTTCTTTTGGTTTTCTTTTGCATCTCTTAACTTTGATCATCCCCATAAAGAAAAAAATCAATCTAATCTAGTTTTTGATTAACCCTAATTTTTCTTTTTTAGACTTTTTGTTTTTGATAACCATTACCGGAGATGGTTGGCTACCTCTCCAAGAAACCCAAACTTTCTTTTGTGGATGATCCATGAAAACTTTACAAGCAAAGGAGACATGCAACAAAAGCTAAAGATTGGAAACCCTAGATCCAATAGCCGAAGTTGAAGGGGCGTCGGAATCTCCAAGGGAATCACCACCTCCAAGTCCAAAGGAAGATCAACATCAATTACCACCCATGGGAGGACAACCGCAACTGGAGTGCAAGATCGAGCTATGCACCCCAAACACCGTTGATCTACCTATCATAAACCTTCAAGACGCTGGAAGGCCGTTCAAGATCAAGGTCTCAACTATCCGCATGGTGCAACACTCGCCTTTCACCGACGATTGCGGAAGCTTTGGAGCGTTTCAATGAAAACATGCGAGCCGAATTCCCTGAGTGGCATATCGGTTTACTTAAGAGGAGGATGGAAAAGATGGAGATAAAGAAAGAAGTTCAAGACCTAAAGGCTACCGAGGCAAGATACACATGCGAGGAGTGTGAGGAGTACGGCCATGTCCAAGGTAAACCCCGATTTAAGGCAAGTTCGTCCATTCAAGATTTGGTTCCTCTTTGTGCACAATTGAAGAACTTCATGGATGAGCAAGCTAAGATCAACAAGGACGTCGTCACTAAGTTCGAGGCTATGGAGAAAATATTGGAGAATTTAGATGGCAAGGTGACGGAGGTCGGAAGCTCTATACGTGAAGTGTTCATCATGATGAAGATGCTAGAGACGCAAGTGGGACAACTTGTCGGGCGCCCGATGGGTAGCAAAGGAGAATATCCGAGACAATCCCAAGGTCCCAAGAAGGCGAAGGCTACTCAAACTCGTTTGGGAGAGATGGAGGATCACACTAAGGAGACCATGAAGATCACAACCGAAGGACTGGAGTTTGAGATACCGAGGCACTACATGAAGGAAGTTGTTGCATCCGTTAAGACCAAAGGACAAAGGCAGCCTGTGGAGACCAAAAATATGACTAAGCCAAAGAATAAGCCCGTGCCAAAGATGGTGCGGAAGTAGGTACCCAAGATTGCAACACCCGCAAAGAGTATTGATCCGAAGTAATCAAGTGAAGAAGTCTAGCCATGGACTATAAAGGAAGCGCCAGGCGGGAGGTAACCCATTTCGTCGAGTCAAGAATAAGCTACCGGAGGACAACCCGATTCAAGAATTTTCAAGTCTTTCAAGTAAGTTAGTTTCGAAATTTACTATGCAAGACATTAGACTAAGAATGGTTGAACAATATTAGAGACATAATTCTTGGTTGAATATTTTGCTTGATCATAAAGCCTTTACATGAACCATCCTATATGATTGTTTGCTTCTTTTTGAGAAACCACAACCGAATAAATTCAGAACCTATTTCAACCTCTCATCCTCTTTATGATGTTATGGTTGACTTGTTTTACATGCTAAAAACACACGAGTAGAGCCACGACTTGTACCTAGATGTTGTTTATATTTCAGCACGTGGTAGGACTTGCGTGAACCTAGAAACTTGATTTTTGGTTGGTTTAAAAATCTATATCCTTGGTTTCTCTAAGATTAGAATTTTTCTAGGTCTCATTTGATTTATTTCATTCAAAATCTATATCATCTAACCAAAATTAGAACCTAAACCTATAGCCCCATGATCAATCCCGGAAAAGTTTGCTCTCAACTAATGAAGGCAAACAACACCGGTGAGGACAACATAAAAGTAGTCGGAAAATATTTTCAACTTACATTTGTTTTTAGTGCTTTTAAAAACTCCTTGAAATTTATATTTGAACTCATTTGTAGCTCTGATTTTATTTTTTATTTTCGAAATTAGTGGAGTGCTTAGCATTAAAACATACTTAGAGGGAGGCAATCTAGTTAACCTAACCATGCATGCACCATGATGCATCACAGGATGCCCTCCAACATCTTTTATCAACCACATGCAAAGGACAAGCATGGGGGGGAGCCAAGGCTTTGTTTTGCAGGAATATCATGGAGGCATGTGAGGCAAGGGAGCATGGAAGTGACTCAAAGCGAAAACATCAAGTGGAAGGAGCAGTAATGCAAGCAAAGGAGTGGACAAGAACGTTTGGTAGGAGCAACCCCGTGGAGCGCGGGGTCACGAAGCAACAAAACAAGCATGAGTGCACTAGGTAAGTCCCTCATCCATCTCTTTGTTCATGTTGTCTAGTTTGTAGTCCGGAACCACCTTAGACTTAGCCATCCACCTCGTTTGTTTCGTGCAACAAAACACATCCTAATTCCACTCAAAGTCCATACTCCAAAATAATATTTGTGTACCTCGTTACCAGTTGAAAACCCCGGATATATATTTGTGACGTAGAGTGTTGCAACCATGGAAAAAAGCTACAAGCCTTTTCACCAAGAAGAAGGGACCATCGTCGTCGAAGCCTTCGACAACCTCTTTGAGGAGGCTCTCGGTTTTCGAGTCTCCTCGGAGCATGGAGGAGGACACGGCACCACCGAGGAGGAACAATACTCTTCTCCTCGGTGGCATGAGGGCCACACGAAGCTCGTCTATGAGGTTCACCGAACCTCATGGATGTACGGAGGAGCTGCCCGTCCGACCTCACCGCTCGGCACGATCTTCTGCTCCACCTCCACACGCTCCGTGGTATTCCAATGGGTTTATCATCATGACGGAGGAGGAGAAGAAGAAGCTCACTTGACTTGAGAAGAGGCTTGTGGCACACGTCGACTTCGACGATCAAGCTCTCCAGGTCTTGGGTTTTCATACGGATATTTACTTGGGTGCAATTCTCCGATGAAGTGTCGGCAAACGCCCAAAAGGGATTCGCCTTGGAAATTTTAATGACCATGGCGCATATCCTTGATGAAGGAGTGATGAGTCTCTCATTCCGTTTGGAGGGAGTTGAACAAGTGGATCCCTATGAGTATATTTGGGAATTACTCAGTTTTCAAAAGGGAGCCTCGAAACAAGTGTATGTGCATGAAGGCACATTGGAAGGTTTTTGGAGTGTGAGTGCGGGAGGAGCCCATCAACAAAGAAATACTAGCCGGAACCCCATCATCCAAGTGTTTCACTCATGGATGTGCAAAAGGATTTTGGGGAGAATGAGAGAGACAAAGATAACCAACACGGAGTTGAATTGGCTTTACTCGGCTTTGATTGCCAGGAAGCCAATTGACCCCACTCACCTATGATCAACCGGTGGTGTTGTGAAGCAACATCGGGTTCAAGAGATATTGGCTCGGGGTGTTACCTCTCCATGTTGGCTATCTCTTTGAAACCGGCAATTCCAAGAAACTCGGAGCATCTCCTAGCCGGAACTTCCCTTGGACATGAGTATATGAAGCAAGGCAAATATACAAGTGGAGTTGAGAGAGGAGGCTTCAAAGTGGCCAAGGTGAAGTTGCCCCTTCCGAACGGAAGATTATGACTTTTTATTGAGGGCAAAGAAGGTTGGTTAGAGGAAGGACTTCTTGTGCCGGCGAAGAAAAGTAAAAGAGATAGATTATAGGAGAAGGTTCTTCCATGACCCAAGAAGGAGGTGCACAACAAAATCATGTGCCACCATTTGGAGGAATTCCGGTGCCGCCGAGTTACTACGGTGGTGTACCAATGCAAGCATGGGGGAGTGGTGCAGCCATACCCCCACCAAATTTTGCGGTGCCTAATGTACACTTTGCGGAGCCATATGCACATCTTCCTCAACCACAACAAAGCATGACCATCATTGGAGGATACGCTACGAGAAACATGCAAAATATCGCAGCCATCCAAACCAATGCAAACCAAATGGGTGAAGGAAATGCAAACATCGCTTATGAGCTTGGACGCCTTCACTTAGCACCGCCAGGACAATTCATAAGAGGAGAGGTGCACTCGTATTATGAGCAAGGGTACAACAATCAAGCGGAAGATTAGAGAGAGGAGGAGCTTTAGTTATCCTTCCTTTTCCCCTTTTCTTTAATTTTCAGCTTGTATGCACCTATGTATGCGTAGTGTTTTCAGTTTTTATTTAAATTTTCATCATGTGTGTTAGTTTATTTTCATCATGAATAAAGTCACCACCTAGTTTTTACCTTTGGTAAAGTTACAAAGTTTGTGCCATGGTGATATATGATTATAATTGCCGTTTGTTTATCTTTGTAATTGATTTATGCATGTTAAAGCTAGTGCTCTCTTAAAATACAAATCTGAATTTATTTAAATGTTAGCTTAATCTTTAGTGGAGGTTATGATAAAAATAAAGACCCATAGTGTTTTATGTGCTCCCAAGTTTTAGATGGGTTAAAGATGGTTTATTTATGTTCTTAATAGTAATGCTAACCTTGTCATAAATACCACTTGCATGTTGCTCTACCTATCCAGAGCAATATATATATTTGAGTGCAAAAACTTAGTATACAAGGTTTGTTTTTGGGTGAGTTATTTCAGGCCTTGATTTCACTGGCCCGAGACTAAGAAGTTGGTCATTCCGTTTTTGTGTATCTATCTTTTTGCTAGCCTTTCTATCCGTGCATTGTGTATCCCCACTTCGGAAATTTCACAAACCTCGCCGGATATCCACCCTTAAAACCAAAAATCATCTTTTGTGTTTACCTCCTTGACCACAACCTATCGTTGAGAATGGATCGTCAATTCAAGGAAAATCGTAAGATGGTGCCAATATTGAAGATTTAAAGTATGTGTCCAAAGGAAAAGTATTTCTGGTACCTACCTTATCTCTATCACCTCTTTGCCCGAGGACGAGCAAAAGTCTAAGCATGGGGGAGGAGGTAGGTACAATGCAATTTTAGAGTTCAAAGGGGAGAAAATAAAAATTTTGATGAGAAAGAAAAAATGATAAAGAAAGAAAAAGAAATAAAGAAAAAGTATATGTTTAAAGAAAAATGAGAAAAGAAAAAAATGGAAGTAACCCGAGAACGCAGCGGAACACCAACTCGAGCCTCACTGACCTACACCGGTCAGGCCGGTGAGCACCACCGGCCGACCGATTCTCGCTCGGTGTGTTGACGGTGAAAATCCGTCAACCTAGCCATGAGTTTACCTTCGGTGTTGGCATGAGTTTTATACTTTATCCATTGGTACTAACCCCCGTGGTATAACAAGTTCACGTGTGCATGTCGTTTTTGGAGTTTAATGTTTATGCAGGGATTTAGTGTTGAATGCAAGACTTTCGGGATAAGTTCATCAAGCACCTCATGACAAGACTTTGAAGCCCTGAACAAGTCATGCAATGAAGTAAAATTAACTCCAAGAAGCCGGGGACTTGATCCGAGAAGACGACATACTCCAGGGACCTGACCAGAAAAGTGCTGAAGCTTGCAAGACAAGGAGTTGAGTCCAATTCGGAGAGAAACCGACGACATGGACCCGTATGCAGAAGGGGGAAGCATCCAGGAAGCAAGGGAACCGACCTCGGGCAAAGGAGCCCGCGGGCCGGGCCTAAATGGGCCCGTGGGCCGGCCTGGGCCCGGTCGGCCCGTGCCCATTTAGGGCCCAAACGCGTCGTCCTTTGCCCTAGCCGCCAATCGGGCTATTTATAGTCCCCCGACCGAGAGCCACGCGAGAGAAGATTTCGTCTTCGGCCGCCGAGGAGCAGAGAAGAGAGGGACACCATGTCGGAGAGGAGAGGGCCGAGCTAGTTGACTAGGGTTTCCCTAGCCGACGTGGGAACCTTGCATGGAAGACCACGTCGGAGTTCCCGGAGCTAGAAGCAAGATCAAGGAAGGATCCCGGTGGTGATCTTGTGTATGTATCATTGTCATAGTTGAATTATCAAGTTGAATCTTTTCTTAGCGATCAAGTGTTTCCTCGAAGATTTCGTTTTTCGATCGGCTTTGCTTATTCCAATTCTATTCGTACGATAGATTACATAGGGTGTTCTTGTAGCCGCGGTGGCTAGAGGTACACGCCGGATCTTCCGAAAGAATCTCGACTTGTCTTTTGACTCGCCCTAAGCTCCCCGCATGAATAGGGATACGTTGTGACAGAACGGGGGTCTCGAAAGGCGGATGTTTTCGGATTTGGACGGGAAACCACGATTTAAAGAGGCTTTTATTAAGATTCGATTTGCTACTTCTTCTCTTGCTTGGAACTTCAACAAAAGGCTTACCCCGATCCCTCTAGATCGGTTTATCTACCCAATCTTACTTTGTTTTCTCCGGTTTTTAGTAGATTAGATCTGTTTTGTGTCTTTTACTTAGATGCATTAGGTTCTTTATTGAATATTGCAGTTATTTGGCTTTAATAGATTAAGTCTTGCGTCACACATTTGTTCCACGGATTCGATACCTTGGGTTCACCACTCGAGGGAAGAAGGGTCCCTTGACTACGACGGGAGACTTGTACGCTTGCGAGTCACGAACGAACTTTGATACAAACATTAACCGTCAACAAGCCCCTTTTTCTGGCGCCGTTGCCGGGGAACAAGTGATCAAGATTTGATTTTTTATTGCTTTTTTTTGTAATTTTCAGTACTGATTTTGTTTTATTTTTGCATCTACTAAACTTTGATCGTCCTCAAAATACATCTAATCTAGTTTGTCTAACCCTAGTTTTCATAGATTTATTTTTCCTTTCTAGTTTTTGCATACTTTGTTTATTGCTAACCCTAACCGGAGATGGTTGGCTACCTCTCCAAGAAACCCAAACCTTTTTGTGGATGATCCGGAAAACTTTACGAGCAAATGTGACATGCAACACAAGCTAAAGGGGTGGAAACCCTAGATTCAAAAGTTGAAGTCGAAGGACCGTCGAAATCTCCAAGGGAATCACCACCTCCAAGTCCAAAGGAAGATCAACCTCAACCACCGGAGCGCCGCGCACCCCGACATCGTTGATCTACCTATCATAAACCTTCAAGACGCCGGGAGGCCATTCAAGATCAAAGTCTCAACTATCCGCATGACGATTGCGAGAGCCGAATGCATACGAGTCGGATTCCTTGAGTGGCATATCGGTTTACTTAAGAGGAGGATGGAGAAGATGGAGATGGAGAAAGAAGCTCAACACCTAAAGGCCGCCGAAGCAAGATCCTCATGCAAGGAGTGTGTGGAGTACGACCATGTCCAAGGACGCCGTCACTAAGTTCGAGGCTATGGAGAAAATATTGAAGAATTTAGATGGCAATGTGACGGAGGTCGGAAGCTCTATACGTGAAGTGTTCATCGTGATGAAGATGCTAGACGCAAGTGGGACAACTTGCCGGCGCCCGATGGGTAACGAAGAAGAATATCCGAGACAACTCCAAGGTCCCAAGACGGCGAAGGCTACTCAAGCTCACTCGGGAGAGATGAAGGATCACCATGAAGATCACAACCGAAGACCGGAGTTCGAGATGCCGAGCCACAAGGAAGTTGTTGCATCCGTCAAGACCAAAGGACAAAGCCACTCGTGAAGACCAAAAAAATTGACTAAGCCAAAGCGGGTACCCAAGATTGCAACGCCCACAAAGAGCGTTGATCCGGAGAAATCAAGTGAAGAAGTCTAGCCATGGACTATAAACGAAGCGCTAGGCGGGAGGCAACCCGTTTCGTCGAGTCAAGAATAAGCTACGGGAGGACAACCCGATTCCAGGTTTTTTTCGAGTCTTTTTAATAATTTAGTTTTGAGTTTTATTACGCAAATACATTAGACTTAGAAGTGGTTGAACAATATTAGAGACATAATTCTTGATTGAATGTTTTCTTTATCATAAACCCTTTGCATGAACCCTCCTATGTGCTTGTTTGATTCTTTTCTTTTCGAGAAACCCTCAACCAAATAATTTCAGAACCTTAACTCAACCTTTCACCCTCATTATGGTGCTGAGGTTGACTTATTTTTCATGCTAAAACCACACGAGTAGAGCCACGATTTATATTCAAGTGTTAATAAAATTCAGCACGTGGTAGGACTCGCGTGAACTTAGAAATCAAAGCTTTTGGTTGGTTTCAAAAATCTTTATCCTTGGTTTCTCTAGGATTAGAATTTTTCTAAGCATATTCTAATTTTGTTTTATTCAAAATCTTTCTTATTTAACCAAAATTAGAACCTAAACCTATGCCCCCATGATCAAGCCGGGGAAATGTTTGCTCTCAACCGATGAAGGCAAACTATACCGGTGAGACCGAAATCGACGTAAAAAGAAAATATTTTCGACTTGCATTTGTTTTTAATGGCTTAAAAACTTCTCTAAAATTATGTTCGAGCTCTTGCATGGCTCTGAAAAATATTTTAAATTTCGAATTAGAGGAGTGCTTAACCTTAAACACACCTTAATGGAGGCAATCTAGTAATCATGCATGCACCATTGGATTCCCTTTCATCAACTTTCACCCATTCCACATGCAAAGGACAAGCACGGTGGGCAGCAAGCATCAACTTTGTAGGAATTTCGTGGTGGCATGTGAAGCAAGTGGAGCTAGGGAGCATGGACATGACCCAAAACATGAAGCATCAAGTGGAAGGACCAATAGTGGACGTGAGCGTTTGGGCGGTGCAACTCGTGGAGCACGCGGGCGGGGAAGTTGCGAGAGGTGAAATGATCGTGTTGGAAGAAAGATGAGACGGGGAGGAGCACCGAGGCCGGCCTCACCTACATAAGGAGCCCCCCGCTCCCGTTTTCCGGCAGCAAGCTTCCCTCTCCTTCCTTTGTTTGTGTGTTCAAGTTTGTGTGCTCAAAACCTCCGTAGACATAGCCAACCTTCCCAAGCTTGATGACTCAAGAAAAAAAAAATCCACATCCTTAATCCACTCAAAGTCCACATCCGAATCAAAGAGTTTAAGTGCCTAGTTACCGGTTGCAACCCGGAGTTTTAGTTGAAGAAAAGAGTGCAGCATGTAAGAAAACCACAAGTCTCTTCTCCAAGATGAAGAGTTCGTCGTCATCCAAGCCGTCATCAACCACGTCTTCGAGAAGGCACTCGGTTTTCGAGTCTCCCGGAGCATGAAGACGGATACGGCACCACCGAGAAGGAACGATGCTCTCCTCCTTGGTGGTATGAGAGCTGCGAGAAGCACTTCCATGAGGTTCACCGAACCTCGTGGGAACACGGAGGAGCAGCCCGCGCCACCACGACGATCGACTCGCTCAACCGCACCACCTCCTTACACCCCGACACAATCTTCGTACGGCTTCATCATCTTGTCGGCGGAGGAGGAGGATAGGCTCGCCAATCTTGAGAAGAGGCTTGTGCCAAACGTCGAGTTCGACGACCAAGCACTCTACACCTTGGGTTTTTGCACCGACATATACTATATGTTGGGGCACCTCGGATGGGTGCAGTTCTCCAACGGAATATCGGTGGACACCCATTTGGGGTTCGCCTTGGAAATTTTAATGACTATTGCACCCATCGTTGATGATGATGGGGTGCAAAGCTTGTCATTCCGTTTGGAGGGAGTCCAACAAGTGGTTCCCTACGAGCACGTTAGGGAGCTGCTTGGATTCCACAAGGGAGCTCCGGAGAAAGTTGACGTGCCACCCGGCATGTTGGCGGGATTTTGGAACATGATCTCCGGAGAAGCCCATCAACAACGCAATTGCATCCGCAACCCCATTATCCGGATATTTCACTCTTGGATGTGCAAGAGGGTATTGGGGAGGATGAAGGAAACAAAGGTGACCGACACGGAGTTGAATTGGCTATACTCGGCTTTAATTGCCGGGCAGCCAATTGACCCCTCTTACCTCATGATCAACCGTTGGTGTTGTGAAGCAACATCGGGGGCCGGTAATATTGGTTCGGGGTGTTACCTCTCCATGTTGGCCTTTTCCTTGCGGCCGGGGATCGCAAGAAACCCCTCTCACCTTTTGCGTGGTACCTCTCTCGGTTTTGAGTACTTGCGGCAAGGCAAGTACATTAGTGGAGATGAGAGAGGAGGTTATCGGTTGGCCATAGTGAACCTCCCCTTCCGAATGAGAGGCTTAGGCTTTTCACCGAAGGAAGGGAAGATTGGTTGGAAGAGGGACTACTTGTCCCCGCAAGGAAGAACAAAAGAGGAAGAATCGTAGAGGAGGGAACATCCTCCGCACAAGCAAGTGGAGCACAACCCAATGTGCAACCATTTGGCGGGGTTCCTCCTCCGCCAAGTTATTACGGAGGGTCTCAACAACAAGCATGGGGGGTGGTGCACCGGTACCCCCACAAAATTATGTTGTGCCCAACGCTAACTTCGCGGAGTCCTACGCTCATCATCCCCAACCACAACAAAGCATGGCATTTATTGGAGGGTATGCCGCAAGAAATGCTCAAAACATCGCAGCCATCCAATCTAACGCAGCTCAACTCGGTGAAGGCAACGCAAATATTGCCTTTGAACTTGGACGCCTTCACCTTGTGGAGCCAAATCAATTCGACGGAGGAAGCGTTCAACCATATTATGAGCAAGGGTATTATTATCAAGACTATCAACATCAACCACCGGCGGAGGACTAGAAGGCTTAGGAACTTTAGTTTTCTTTTCTTTTCTTTTTCTCTCGTAATTTTCAGCTTTTGCTTATGTGTGTTTGCGTAGTATTTTCTGTTTTTATTTAAATTTCAGCAAGCATGTTAGTTTATTTTCAGTTTGTATTTCAACTTGATATCATCATTAATAAAGACACCACCTTGATTATATCATTGGAAAAGTTACAAAATTCGTGCCATGATGATATATGATTAAAATTGCAGCTTTGTTCATCTTTGTAATTGATTTATGCATGTTTAAGCTAGTGCTCTCTTAAAAATACAGATCTGAATTTATTTAAATGCTAGCTTAATTTTCAGCGGAGGTTACGATTAAAATAAAGACCCATAGTGTTTTATGTGCTCTCAAGTTATGAATAGATTAAAGATGTCTTTTATGCTCAAAAATATTGCTAACCTTGTCACAAATATCACTTGTGTGTTGCTCAACCTATCCAAAGCCTTATATATATTTGAGTGCATAAACCTTAGTGTACAAGATTTATTTTTGAGTGAGTTATTGCAGGCCATGATTTCTCTGGCCCGAGACTAAGAAGCTGGTCATTCCATTTTTGCGTATCTATCTTTTTGCTAGCCTTTTATCCGTGCATTGTGTATCCCCGCATCGGTGATCTCACAAACTTCGCCGGATATCCACCCTTAAACCAAATATCATCTTTTTGTGATTACCTCCTTGACCACAACCTATCATTGAGGATGGATCATCAATTCAAGGAAGATCGCAAGACGGTGCCAACGTTGAAGATTTCAAGTATCTCTCCAAGGAAAATTATCTCCGTACCTACCTTATTTTTCGCCTCTTTGCTCGAGGACGAGCAACGTCTAAGCATGGGGGAGGAGGTAGGTACGGTGCAGTTTTAGAGTTCAAAAGGGAGTATTTAAAAAAATATATATATAATGATGAAAGAAAAAAAAATCCAAAGTGATATTCATGACTTTCAAGGTATAAAAAAATCAAAACTTCGTTGTGAAAGTCATGGACCGAATATATGACGAGGCAAGAAAAAATGAATGAATGAAAGAAAGAAAAGAATGAGAAAGAAAAAAAAATATATTTGTGCGTAAAGTGAACTCCCCGGTTCTCTAAGAGTGCATTCAAGGCTTCAAGATAAAAAGATCCATTCTCAATTTTCCAACCATGTGCAATCCGATAACGAGGACTTTCTTTGTGCCTCGGGATCACTCTTTGCCATTTGCACATGTCCACTCATCTAAAGTGTGTGTATTTTTCTCTTTCCCCTCCTTGATTTAACATTATTTTCCAATGACCTTTTTGACGAGTCTCGGTAAGACCATGAGAAGCTTGTCTTGTTTTGACAACACCTCATTTATAAATTCTTGTTAGGACTAAACTTTCCCAAAAGCTCCATATAAAGCCTACCACATATATATGAGAGGGAAAGGAGTAGAATATATAGGCTTGAGAGACAAGTGAGATGAGAGTTTATGAGCAATACATGAGATGATTTAAATTTGTGAATTTGGTTTAGCTTTTCTCTATCTCGTTCTTTATTTCAAAAATTCTGAGATCTATTTAAAACTTTGTGAGCATGTTAATACTTGTGGGATAAGCTTAATAAGAATCTACCCTCCGTAGAGATGAAGGCTAGCACATTATGGAACTTTAATGAATTAAATTTTGAGAGCATTATGTTTTCTCATGTATGATCAAATGCAAAGTTTAAACATTGTTTAGCAATGATGATATTCATCGAAGGCTTACTCGAGGACGAGCAAGGTTTAAGCATGGGGGAGATGTTGACGGTGAAAATCCGTCAACCTAGCCATGAGTTTACCTTCGGTGTTGGCATGAGTTTTATACTTTATCCATTGGTACTAACCCCCGTGGTATAACAAGTTCACGTGTGCATGTCATTTTTGGAGTTTAATGTTTATGCAGGGATTTAGTGTTGAATGCAAGACTTTCGGGATAAGTTCATCAAGCACCTCATGACAAGACTTTGAAGCCCCGAACAAGTCATGCAATGAAGTAAAATTAACTCCAAGAAGCCGGGGACTTGATCCGAGAAGACGACATACTCCGGGGACCCGACCGTAAAGTGCCGAATCTTCCAAGACAAGGAGTTGAGTCCAATTCGGAGAGAAACCGACGACATGGACCCGTATGCGAAGGGGGAAGCATCCAGAAGCAAGGGAACCGACCTCGGGCAAAGGAGCCCGCGGGCCGGGCCTAAATGGGCCCAGCCGGCCGGCCCGGTCCGGTCGGCCCGTGCCCATTTAGGGCCCAAACGCGTCGTCCTTTGCCCTAGCCGCCAATCGGGCTATTTATAGTCCCCCGACCGAGAGCCACGCGAGAAGATTTCGTCTTCGGCCGCCGAAGAGCGAGAGAAGAGAGGGACACCATGTCGGAGAGGAGAGGGTCGAGCTAGTTGACTAGGGTTTCCCTAGCCGACGTGGGAACCTTGCATGGAAGACCACGTCGGAGTTCCCGAGCTAGAAGCAAGATCAAGGAAGGATCCCGTGGTGATCTTGTGTATGTATCATTGTCATAGTTGAATTATCAAGTTGAATCTTTTCTTAGCGATCAAGTGTTTCCTCGAAGATTTCGTTTTTCGATCGGCTTTGCTTATTCCAATTCTATTCGTACGATAGATTACATAGGGTGTTCTTGTAGCCGCGGTGGCTAGAGGTACACGCCGGATCTTCCGAAAGAATCTCGACTTGTCTTTTGACTCGCCCCTAAGCTCCCCGCATGAATAGGGATACGTTGTGACAGAACGGGGGTCTCGAAAGGCGGATGTTTTCGGATTTGGACGGGAAACCACGATTTAAAGAGGCTTTTATTAAGATTCGATTTGCTACTTCTTCTCTTGCTTGGAACTTCAACAAAAGGCTTACCCCGATCCCTCTAGATCGGTTTATCTACCCAATCTTACTTTGTTTTCTCCGGTTTTTAGTAGATTAGATCTCGTTTTGTGTCTTTTACTTAGATGCATTAGGTTCTTTATTGAATATTGCGTTATTTGGCTTTAATAGATTAAGTCTTGCGTCACACATTTGTTCCACGGATTCGATACCTTGGGTTCACCACTCGAGGGAAGAAGGGTCCCTTGACTACGACGGGAGACTTGTACGCTTGCGAGTCACGAACGAACTTTGATACAAACATTAACCGTCAACATGGTGAAACCTGGGAACTTCCACATAAAGGCCCCTACACCGGTCAGGCCGATGTAGCTCACCGGTCAGACCGGTTCAAGCCAGGAAACCCCAAATCTACCAAACAGACCTACCGAGCTCCAAACTAACCCAAACTCGAAACAACAGCAACACGGGACAACAACGAACTCATCTAGATGTTCACCCGAGCAAAACTCAACAGGAGTCTGCACCAGTCAGACTGGTGAGAGGCACCGGTCAGACCGATGTGACCTGAGCTCTCGGGATGAACAACACCCGCGGGTCAACTCCCCAAATCCAACTCCCGATCTCCCGAATCGCTCCATGGATTTGCGCAAGACTTTGGGGATAGTAGTAACACCTCATGGGCACTCTGTTGATGGTGAAATTCCGTTAACCTAGCCATGAGTTTACCTTCGGTGTTGGCATGACTTTGTATCTTATCCATTGGTACTAACCTCCTTGGTATAACAAGTTCATTTGTGCATGTCGGATTTGGTGTTTAGTGTTTATGCAGGATTTTAGTGTTGAAAGAAAAATTTCCGGGATAAGTTCAATAGGCACCTCATGACAACACCTTGAAGCCCGGTACAAGTCAAGCAATGAAGTAAACATGACTCCAAGAAGCCCAGGGACCAAACCCGAGAAGATGACAAACTTGGAGGACCTAGCCAGAAAAGTGCCGAATCTTGCGAGAGAAGGAGCTTCGTCCAACTCAGAGAGAAACTGACGACAAGGGCCCACATGCAGAAGGGGGAAGGATCTAGAAGACTTGGGAACCAACACCGGGCGAAGGAGGCCACGAACTGGGCCGAAATGGGCCCAAGCCGGCCGGCCCAGGCCGGCCGGCCCAGCCTGTTTCGAGGCCCAGTCGCGCCCCTTTGACCTAGATGCCTCTCGGGCTATTTATAGCCCCCTGACCGAGAGCCACGCAGGAATCAATTCGTCATCCGCCGCTGAGGAGTAGAGAATCTTGAGGGACACCATCTCGGAGATGAGGGTCGTGCTAGTTGTCTAGGGTCTCCCTAGCCGACGTGGGAATCTTGCATGGAAGACCACGTCGGAGCTCCGGAGCAAGGATCAAGATCGAGGTAGGAATCCCGTGGTGATCTTGTTCATGTAATCATTCATGGTGAAGTCCTTATGTGAATCCGATTTCTAGTGATCAAGTGTCTTCTCGATGATTTTGTTCTCCCTTGGTTTTGCTTCTTCCCCAATCTATACTTAAGATAGATTGCATAGGGTGCTCTTGTAGCCGCGGTGGCTAGAGGTGCATACCGGACCGACAAAGTCATTTCAACTTGTTCTTATCGAACTTGCCCTAGACTACCTGCATGAATAGGGGTGCGTTGTGACAGAACGGTGGCTCTGAAAGGCGGGCGTTTTCGGAATCGGACCGGAGGCCACGGTTTAAAGATGCTTTTAATGAAATTCGCTTTTCTATCTTCTTCTATCTTCATCTATCTTGTTTGGAGCTACAACATAAGCGTGATCTAGATTCTCTAGATCGGTTATCTCTTGTTTCTCTTGCTACCTCTTTAGTAGATTAGATTAGATTCGTTTTCATGATGATCTCTTATATTAGATGCATTTTGGTTCTTCAAAATATAGCTTTCCTTGCTTTACTAGATTGAATCCTTGCGTTGCACATTGTTCCATGGATTCGATACCTTGGGTTCACCACTCGAGGGAAGAAGAGTCCCTTGACTACGACGGGGGATTTTTTCGCTTGCAAATCCATATGAAGTTTGATACGATTATACACCGTCAACACACTCCATAGCCAAGATTTTGTCCACCTAAACTTGCTAAATCAAGAGGAATCGAAGAAATCCCGCAAAGAACTCCACTAACCCTAGAACACCGAAAACCCCAAAATCGAGCCCCTTTGCTCACGGATTTGGGAGGGGAATAAAAGGGAAAAGAACCACGAAGGGCTGATGTATACATCCCCCAACAAATCCCAAAGAGAAAGGCCTCGAAATCGCTCCAAGAAAATCGCCAAGAAAAAGGCTCCGAAAATCACCAAAAAGAACGAACGGGAACAACACATCCAAGCCTTGAGGAACCACGCCAAATCATCTATACATCACAAAGAGCTTCATACAAGGTCTAGCTTGCCGCCCGATCATCCTTCCCTCTCACAAGATCTCACCATGAAGCTCTCAAGCTAGTCCTATATAAATCCTAGGGAAAATATGAAGGGAAAATAGGAAAACCAGATGAGCTAGAGTTCCAAGAGTTGGCTGCCATCCTCTCACCTCTTGGGTTATATGGAGGCAACAGAAAGTCTAAAATGCCCTTACTAGCTAATTAGGGATACATGCCCCTCGAGGGTGAATTTGGTAATCTTTGTCATCGCTCCATCAGACGGATGCCTAGCGACTGCAAACTTGCTTAGCCTCGACGCAAGCCTTGCAATCCTGACGCGTGTCCTCCGCTTCGTAGTCTCCGGACTACGTCATCGCACACCGGTCAGACCGGTCAGACCCATCGTTCTGGAGTTGCTGCACCTCCGTCTTCGGTTCTTCGGACTTGGCTTTGTGGATCAACCTGAAGGACCGATTAGGCGACCAGGGAGGCGGGAGTGAATGGGAGCCGATAAAAATTCTTCTCGAAGGAGATTGAAACTCCAACAAGATGAATTCGCTCGGTCGGATACCCAAAATCACACACTCCGCACTTCTACCTTCCGTTTGCCAAAACCACGTAGCCACTGGAGTGCTACTGGTCCTAGGAACAAACACTACCAGCAACCTCAACACACACGCACCCACGACAAGCGGAAACAACTCGAAAGCCACCGTCCGCAGGGGGGGCGGTTAGACCGGCTATGCGGGGCGGTTAGACCGCCTCCACCCGGCAACTAAGAAATCCTCCGAAACACCTCTTCCCAAAGACCAAAATGCACCACGGTTTCACCAACGGAGATATCCGGTCGTGGCCATGCTAGCTACGAATATCTTGGCGAAAACTAAAACTTCACCAAGGAGCCTAGGAGCGGTTAGACCGGCTACCAAGGGTGGTCTAACCTCCCGTACCCAGCAACGAACTCTAAACAAGAACTCCTAGCAAACGGCACGAGAACGACCCGAAATTTCACCCAGACGCTCCTCTGATCAAGGCGAACAAACTCACAGAGGAAAATCCGGCGAAACAGAACTTCGACCCGGAAGCCCAGGGCGGTTAGACCGCCCTATCGAGAAAACCAACCCGCGGGTCAAACCTCAACTTCCTCGCGCCCGATCTCCCGAATCACTCCACAAATTGCAGTGAAACTTCGGGAATAGCTGGGTTACCTCCTGGGCGACCTCTACCTCAAAGGAATCGACCCGAATCGCTCACAATCAAGAGGAATCGATGAAATTGCCTCTCTAGGTCAAGAACTCGCCCAACTCGAAAAATCACCAAATCGAGTCCGATTCAAGAGAGATTTGGGGGCAAAGTCACCACCCAAAGAGGTACAAGATCCTCATACGTGACACCCACCAAAAACCCCAAGAAATCATCCTCAAAACTCCGCCAACAAAGAGCTCCGAAAATCAACACAAAGAAGGACAGGAAGAACACTTCTCAACCTTGAGGAAGAACGTCGAACCATCTATACATACCACGAAGGTTCGTACAAGGTCTAGCTTGACACCCATACATCCATCCCTCTCTCTAGATCTCACATGAAGCTCTCAAGCTAGTCCTAGGAAAAACTAGGGCAAAAGAGAACGAAAATAGAAAAACAAATGAGCTAGGGTTCCAAGAGTTGGCTGCCATCCATCCCCTCAAAGAGTATATATGGAGGCACCCAAAACACTAAACTACCCTTACTTAAAACTAGGGATACAAGCCCCTCAAGGGCGAATTTGGAAGTCTTCAGATTTTCTTCATCGAACGGATGCCCGGCGACCGCAACCTGCTTAGCCTCGACGCAAGCCTTGCGATCCCGACGCGTGTCCTCCGCTTCGAAGCATCTCGGCGCCAGCGACTAGGGCGGTCAGACCGCCCCCCTGGGCGGTTAGACCGGCCCAGGCAATCTGACCAGCCTAGGCGGTCTGACCGCCCCTCCTGGGCGGTTGAACCGGCCTAGGTGGCCACACCTCCTTGTGGAGTCTTCGGCCTCGGTTTTGTGGCTCAACCGAGTAACCCAGTGGTTTTCTGGTGAACCACTGCAAACCCCGCGAACTCGGTGTAGCCTCCGCCAATCTCCACTCATGACTTGGCTCCCACGTAGTCCCGGCTCGTCCTTGGTTTTGAGGCTCTACCAAGAAACCGTCCACAACTTCATCTTGTCGTTCATGCCACCATGCGGCCCGCACTTGACCCCCGCCGGCCACCGGGTCCCTCGAACGAAGCCTACTTGTCTTCTCCACACACACGGAGGCCTCACCGGCAACGACCTTTCGCGCTTGTTCTACACCTGCACCAACACGAGTCAAGCCGCAACCTGCACCTGCAATACTTAGCCAAGAATCAATCCACACAACGTTGTCAATCACTCGTCACACAAGGAAGCGACCATTCACCGGTCCTCGAACCACACATGGTCCTCAATCTCCCCCTTGATGAGTGCATTGACAACACCAACATGAAGTAACACGAGAGAAAAGAAAAAGAAAAGAAAAAAATAAAAAGAAAACTTCAACAAGCGATCGAAAGCCAAAGAAAGGCGAAGAGCAAGATCACTTGAAGAAAACAAGTCTCGGACCCCTTAGGCAAGGGCAACGGCTTGACACATCCGAGACAAAACCATGCTCAAACAAAGATCGCAAACCACCGAACGAAAGCTCGAACACCACAAAGAGCTCCCCTTGCAGATATGCAAGCTCCCCCTGAGCCAAAGCACACCCCCCTGAACCAATGCAGCAATGCAACACAGGAATGCAGCAAAGAGCAAAAATCTGCTCACTCAGCCCAGGGTGGTTGGACCGCCTTCATAGGGCGGTTAGACCGCCTGCACCTCAACTGACCGCCTGGGGGCGGTTAGACTGCCCCAAGAGACCGACCCTCACCAAACTGCTCAAAATTTGCCCGAACCAATTGGAACACCTTCCAAACACTCCCAGGTGCCCAAAGCATGCACAAACTTCTCCCCCTTGTTGACAATGCATGAATCAAGGCAAAATGCGAAAAGTTTCAACATATAGCTTCTCAAATATACAAAATTCATCACAAGAGGCTACACAAGTCCAAATGAGCAAGATAGATACTCTGCAGGTTCGTAATGACCTTAACTACATGATCACCAAGTTTCACAACCATTGGACAAGGCTAAAAAGGATTTGAGTAATTTTGCGAAAAGTTACTCTCTCATAAGAAAAAATCTAAACATGAGCAAAACATGTCAAAATGGCAAAGCCACACAAACTTCACGCTAGGATAACCATTCTAATCATAAGACCATCACAAACACCCACAAGCATCTCATGTCATATCAAAGCCACCGAGCCATGTGCCTACTTCTATGTATGAGACTTCTCATTGGTAGGCATCATGCAACGGTTTAGCACCCAAAGCAAATTAAATTCAGCACATATGACATGGGAACACATTTTCCAAGCATTTTACATTTCATTTTCAGATTTATAATTGGTACATGAAATGTCTTTGCGACAAAAAGGAACTTATGCCCCTCGATAAGATAAAGCAAGAGGGCTAAACATTCATGATGGCAAATGAGCCTTTGGCCCCATATGATCAATAAACTAGCTCTCCAACCACAAATTAAGCATAGCAAAGCCACTAAAACATGTCAAGATCATGTAAAGGAATTTAAACATGAGAGAGCATATATGTGACATTTTTCAAAAACATAGCCATCAACCATGGATCATTCATAAAGATTATCAAGAGCTAAGCCAAAATAACAATAGCCTATCAAACAAGCTCACAAAGACATATATAGCATTCCATGGTGAACAATGTATATAGGAGAAGCTTTTCCTATCCAATGCATATGATACAAAATGCATGCAACCTAATATTAAGAGAGGCCTATACATCATGTTACATATGCTATGCCAAATGCAGGAAATGCACAAAGGAAAGCTATACATATGCTACACAAGGAGCTTCACCACCAACTTAGGAAACCAACCACACACACGAAGCTCACAAAAGACCGGCTCCTCGAGGGGAGGCGAAAAGGGCTCGACACCACCGGCAAAAGGGCAAAGGAGCACAAAACCAACAAGCTCCCCCTATACTCAAGCATTAAGGCCAAAGAGCATACAAAGCTCACCTTACACACATGAGATAGGGTAAAGAACAAAAAAGAACCAAGTGGCTTGACCAAGGCCACACAGTTGAAGGTCACAAATTCACTTACCTTCATCATTTCTTAAAAAGTCACTTATCCTTGCCCACCATCCCTGAAAGTGATGTACCTCCATGTCACCACCGGGGTATGAGGCCGGAGAACCACCCCCCATATCAACCAAATGTTCTCCGGGCCTCCCACCTGCAACTCAAAACCAAGAGCGAGAACGAGCAAATGACTCAACAATGGGGTTAGTCCCAAAGGTGTGAAACCAGTGTCGGGCCATTTCCTCAAAAGTAGGGTTAGCAACATCCATCCTACCGCGCCTATCAAAATTGTGATCCATCATGTCAAACCTATCAAACCTGGAACCACCATGGGAAAACCACTCTCGTCTCACTAGAGAAGTACGAGTACCACGAAAAGGAAAGCATGGTACGTAGCCCCTCTGAGACTCAAAGCTGCGACCTCTCCCAAACTCGTATTGATCATGAGGTGGAGAACGTCCAGCAAACTCAACACCACCAGACTCAAAGTGTCTACCATCTGCACCATGACCAAGGGAACTGAAACCACCAGCATCACGACCTCGGAAACAGATCTGCCCAGAAATTTGGGGAGGGCCGGTCTGACCGCCTAGCCAGACCGGTCTGACCGCCCTTCCCTGGGCAGGGCCGGTCTGACCGCCTAGCCAGGCCGGTCTGACGGCCCTCTCCAGACCACCACTGCGGCTACGGGATTTCTCATCTCCCCATGCCAGAACCTTACACACAAAGTCCTTTCCCTTATGTAGTTTCATACGAGCTTCAGGCACACCATGAGAAGAGTGGTACTTGTCCTTGTTAGCCCACTCCTTAGCCATTCTCGCCTCTCTCTTTCTCATATAGCAAAACTCTCTCTTGTGACGATCTTTTCCACAAAACTCACAATAGAAACGGATTGATCTGGGCTTAGGCTTGGGATGAGGCTCTTCACAAGGCTTCTCACTTGGTTTCTCACTAGGCTTTTCACTTGCCTTCTCACTCGGTTTTTCTCTTGGTTGGTTTGGCTTGGATGCAAACTTGTCTTTGGGTGTGGGTTGTGGTGGAACTGAAACATTCCCAAATTTCCCTTCTCTCTCACCACTGCCCTCACCAACCTTATCCAAACCCAAAGTCCAACCATCAAAGCGCTTACATCTAGCAATCATCATACCAAGCTGAGGTTCTTGACTCGACAACCAACTCAGCGCTTCACACAACTTATCATTCTCATCTTGGAAGCGACCAACACATTTTGCAAGATTCAAATTCTTCATAGCATGCAACTCACATGTAGAACAAGAAGTAGGAATAGGCATTTTCAAATCTGCCTCTAGCGAAACAATGCGAGAACAAAGCTCAAAAATTTTCTCATGCAAACCAGGGCAAGAAGTGCAAGCACCAAGCAAAGTGGGTCTAGATTGTAGCTCAACCAACTCAACCCTAAGCACATCTAGTTCCTCACACTTGGTGGCATACTTCTCCCTAAGATCGATCGAAGTCGCCTAGGAAAGCGAGCAATCAAGACAATCATTCTCACCGTAAAAACAACGGGGCTAGCCTTAAGAGAATCAATTTCAAGCTTGCTATCAAGAACCTGCGTTTCTAGCTCAGCCACTCTAGTCCTAGCATCCTCGAGCAAAGATCTAAGCTCCTTCCTAAGCTTCTTAGCCTCTCTAAGCATGTGATCGCGGTTATCAAGCAAGTCAACCAACTCTTCATTCTCCTTGCGCAAAGAACAGAGCTCATCACATACCTCATCCTCGGAATCCATGTCCGAGGCGTCCTTTTGGCTTCTCTTGCTGCTCGAACTGTGAGCCATGCCGCAGAAGTTGTCCTTGAGGCTTATGCCCGTCACACAAAGCCTGTTGAGATATTTGCCGAGGTTCTTCTTCTTCTTCTTCTTCTTCTTCTTCTTCTTCTTCTTCTTCTTCTTCTTCTTCTTCTTCTTCTTCTTCTTCTTCTTCTTCTTCTTCTTCTTCTTCTTCTTCTTCTTCTTCTTCTTCTTCTTCTTCTTCTTCTTGTCATCCTCTTCGTCTTCATCACTCGAGCTTGAAGACGTGTCCTCGGAATCGGACTCGATGTCGCTTGATCTCTTCATCTTCTCTCGAGACCGTGTCTTCTTCCCATGTCCATGATCCTTCTTCTTGGACTTCGTCCTCTTGTCCTTGAACTTGTGCTTGTCGTGGTTGTTCACCTTCGGACACTCGGCAAAATAGTGTCCAGCCTTGCGCACTTGAAGCATGTCCTCGTGTTCCTCCTCATGTGCACTCGGTTCTCGTGCAGCCTCTCAAACCGCCTCGTCAGAAGCGCCAGCTCGTCCTCTCCAAACACATCGAACTCCTCATCTGGCATAGACATCAAAGAGGACAACGAGAACATCCTGGTGGATGGGTTAGTGTTAGCCTTTCCTTTCGAACCACCAACGAGGGCAAGACTACAGGAATCAGTCAGACCCTCGAGCTTGCCTTTCATGCCCCTATCCACCTCAGCCGACTTGAGCTTCGAGAACAGCTCGTTCACCGTCAGAGTGTCATACTTCTCTGACTCCACAATGGCCTCGAACTTTGCACCCCATATTGTACGATCCAAAGAGTGTAAGAGCTTGACAGCTCTATCATGATCATCGTATGGGAGCACGTCCATATTGGCCCTCATGTTGTTCACAACCACCGTGAACCTCTGAAACAAGGCATCGATGGCCTCACCAGGGAGATGAGTGAAGTTCTCGTACTCTCTTCGGTAGGTCGCATACATCCGTGCCTGAACCTGGGCATTCCCAACATGAGCGTCCTTCAGCACCGTCCAAATTCTACAAGCCAAGTGCTCGTTGTGCACCCGATCGAATTCAGGCTGACACAAAGCACGAAACAAGTAGTCGACCGCCTTGTTGTTGGCATCGAACCTGTCCCTCGATCCTGGAGCAAGGAAGTCCATCGGCCGGACATAGCTTGTGTCCACCGTGACATCCCAAAGGATCCGACCCTTTCCGCGGAGGAACGCACACATCCGCTTACTCCACATCCGGTAGTTCTTGCTATCGAAGTGTGGAGGACCCGAGCCCCGTTCTCGGTATGCCATCCTTGGATCTTAGGCGGTTAGAGTCAACAAAGACCCGAACCGGCTCTGATACCACTTGAAGGACCGATTAGGCGACCAGAGAGGGGGGAGTGAATGGGAGCCGATAAAAATTCTTCTCGAAGGAGATTGAAACTCCAACAAGATGAACTCGCTCGGTCGGACCCCCAAAATCACACACTCCGCACTTCTACCTTCCGTTTGCCAAAACCATGTAGCCACTATAGTGCTACTGGTCCTATGAACAAACACTACCAGCAACCTCAACACACACGCACCCACGATAGGGGAAACAACTCAAAAGCCAGCTGTCGAGACGGGGCGGTTAGACCGGGTATGGGGGGCGGTTAGACCGCCTCCACCTGGCAACCAAGAAATCCTCTGAAACACCTCTTCCGAGCACCAAAACGCACCACGATTTCACCAACAGGGATCTCTGGTCAGGGCCATGCTAGCTACCAGAAAATCTTGGCGAAAACTAAAACTTCACCCAGGGGCCTAGGGGCGTTAGACAAGGCTACCGGGGGCGGTCTAACCTCCTGTACCCAAGCAACGAACTCCAAACAAGAACTCCTAGCGAACGGCACGAGAACGACCCAAAATTTCACCCGGACGCTCCTCTCGATCAAGGTGAACAAACTCACGAGAGGAAAATCCGGCAAAACGAACTTCGACCCGGAAGGCCCGGGCGGTTAGACCGCCCCCTCCTGTGGCGGTTAGACCGCCCCTTCCGGAAAACCAACCCGCGGGTCAAACCTCAACTTCCTCGCGCCCGATCTCCCGAATCACTCCACGGATTGCGGCGAAACTCCGGGAATAGCTGGGTTACCTCCTAGGCAACATCTACCACAAAGGAATCAACCTCGAATCGCTCAAAATCAAGAGTAATTGAAGAAATCGTCGCGAGAAAAACCACCAAATCAAGTCCGATTCAAGAGAGATTTGGGGGCAAAGTCACCAGCCAAAGAGGTACAAGATCCTCATACGTGACACCCACCAAAAATCCCAAGAAATCGTCCTCAAAACTCCGCCAACAGAGAGCTCCGAAAATCAACACAAAGAAGGACGGGAAAAACACTTCTCAACCTTGAGGAACAACGCCGAACCATCTATACATACCATGAAGGTTCGTACAAGGTCTAGCTTGCCACCCATACATCCATCCCTATCTCTAGATCTCACATGAAGCTCTCAAGCTAGTCCTAGGAAAAACTAGGGCAAAAGAGAATGAAAATAGAAAAACAAATGAGCTAGGGTTCCAAGAGTTGGCTGCCATCCATCCCCTCAAAGAGTATATATGGAGGCACCCAAAAGACTAAACTACCCTTACTTAAAACTAGGGATACAAGCCCCTCAAGGGCGAATTTGGTAGTCTTCAGATTTTCTTCATTGGACGGATGCCCGGCGACTGCAACCTGCTTAGCCTCGACGCAAGCGTCAAGGACCAGGGCGGTCAGACTGCCCCCCCTGGGCGGTTAGACCGGCCTGGGCAATCTGACCGGCCCAGGCGGTCTGACTGCCCCTCCTGGGCGGTTGAACCGGCCTGGGTGGCCACACCTCCTCGTCGAGTCTTCGGCCTCGGTTTTGTGGCTCAACCGAGTAACCCAGTGGTTTTCTGGTGAACCAATGCAAACCCTGCGAACTCAGTGTAGCCTCCGCTAATCTCCACTCATGACTTGGCTCCCACGTAGTCCTGGCTCGTCCTTGGTTTTGAGGCTCTACCAAGAAACCGTCCACGACTTCATCTTGCTGTTCATGCCACCATGCGGCCCGCACTTGACTCCACTAGCCGCCGGGTCCCTCGAACGAAGCCTACTTGTCTTCTCCACACCTGGAGGCCTCACCGACAACGACCTTTCACACTTGTTCTTCACCTGCACCAACGCTAGTCAACCCGCAACCTGCACCTGCAATACTTAGCCAAGAATCAGTCCACACAACGTTGTCAATCACTCATCAGACCAGGAAGCGACCATCCACCGGTCCTCGAACCACACATGGTCCTCAATCTCCCCCTTGATGAGTGCATTGACAACACACACATATAGTAACCTGAGAGAATAGAAAAAGAAAAGAAACGAATAAAACGAAATTCCAACAAGCCAACGAAAACCAAAGGAAGGCAAAGAGCAAGATCACTTGAAGAAGACAAGTCTCGAACCCCTTATGCAAGGGCAACAGCTCGTCTCATCCGAGACAAAACTATGCTCAAGCAAAGAGCGCAAACGACCAAATCAAAGCTCGAAAAACCACAAAGAGCTCCCCCTGGACACATGCAAGCTCCCCCTGAACCAAAGCAACTCCCCTTGGACGAATGCATGTGAAACACCACATGAAATAGAGCAGCTGCAACAACTCATCTCTGATAGGTCAGACCGGTCACCCTCACCGGTCAGACTGGTGGGCAAGATCGCCCGACACCTGGGAACTACACTGGTCAGACCGGTGCCCCTCACCGGTCAGGCCGATGCCACCTGGGAAACTGCCTGAGCTCGAAAACAGCTCGGAACCACTTGGAAACCATCTAAATGCGTGCAATAAGCCAATTCAAGGTCAAACTTCTCCCCCTTGTTGACAATGCATTAATCAAGCCAAAAATGCAAAAATATCAACCTAAAGCTTCTCAAATAGAAAAAATTCAACATACGATGCTACACATGTCCAAATGAGCAAGTTAGATACTATAAGCTTCATACTGACATCAACTTCATGATCACCAAGTTTCACAACCATTGGACAAAGCTAAGATAGAATTGAGCAATTTTGCGAAAAGTTTCCCTCTCATGAGCAAAGTTCTAAACATGAGCAAAACATGTCAAAATGGCATAACCACACAAACTTCTTGCTAGGACAACCATTCTAATCATAAGACCATCACAAACACCCACAAGCACCTCATGTCATGTCAAAGCCACCGAGCCATGTGCCTCCTATATATGAGACTTCTCATTGGTAGGCATCATGAAATGGTTTAGCAACCAAAGCAAACTAAATTTAACACATATGACATGGGAGCACATTTTCCAAGTAATTTACATTTCATTTTCAGATTCATAATTGGTATATGAAATGTCTTTGCGACCAAAAGGAACTTATGCCCCTCCACAAGATAAAGCATGGGGGCTAAAGATTTATGATGCCAAATGAGCCTTGGGCCCCATATGATCAAAATAAGATATCTAACCACAAAGTAAGCATAATCAAGCCACTAAAACATGTCAAGATCATATAAAGGCATTTACTCACAAGAGAGCATACATGTGACATTTTTCAAAAACATAGCCATCAACCATGGATATAAATCAAGGTCATCAAGAGCTAAGCCAATCTAACCATAGCATACCAAACTAGCTTACAAGATCATATATAACACATCATGGTGAACAATGTACATGAGAGAAGCTTTTCCTACAAAATGCATATGATACAAAATGCATGCAATCTAAGATACAAGGATGCCTATACATCATGTTACATATGCTGTGCCAAATGCAAGAAATGCACAAAAGAAAGCTATACATATGCTACAAAGGAGCTCCCACACACCCAACTCAAGAAATCAAACACACACCAAGCTCCCCTCGCAAATGAGTGAAAGTTGCTTGATCTAGGGGTTTGGTGAAAATATCGGCTAGTTGGTCATGAGTGGGTACATGGATCAAAGATATCTTCCCTTTCTCTACATTGTCTCTCAGAAAATGATACCTCACTTCTATGTGCTTTGTTTCTGAATGGAGCACTGGGTTCTTTGCAACACTTATGGCACTGGTGCTGTCACATTGAAGTGGGACTTGGGTATACTCCTCACAAAAGTCACTCATGGTGTATGTGTATGATCTAGTCACATAGAAGGGGGGGGGTTGAATATGGGACTTGTTTTGCACACTCTAAAGAGAAACGAAAACCTTAACCTATCAACTAGTGTTGCCCATACGAAAAAGGTTCTTCCCTACTTCTACAGCACACTATCACAAGTTTCCTTAGCAAATATCACACTAGGAGGCAATATGACAACCTAGGAAAGATATGAAGCACACAAGCGAAACAAGCTAGAACAAAGACAAAGAAACTTGAGAGCGGAATTAAAATGCTGAAAGTAAGTGCTAGAAGTAAATAAGATGGACAAGAGGCGACCGGATTTTTTCCCGTGGTATCGAGAAGTTCACGCTCCCCCCTTATCCACGTTGGAGCACTCACTTAGAGTATCGCTCCCCCTTGAGTCACAAAGACACAAGTGCTCACTAAGAGTACCCGTTCTCCATCTCCGGAATGGTGGGTCTCGAACCGTGTACACAAAGCTTGTCTTGAGGCTCCCACAATCTCCAAGAGCACACCAAGAACCCCAAGTCACCTAGACCGTCTAGGAGCCGGTAAACTCCAAGAGTAACAAGCCCACACACCTTCACTTGACCTGAGCACTCAGCTAAGCCCATGCACCTTGAAACTCTTGCTCACTAAGAAAGAAAACCTCAATGAAGAGGAAGAGAAATCCCAGTAGGCAAGAACACACTCTCCTTCTCTCCTAGGCTGCAATAGATCTTCAGAGTGGCAAAGGCAACTCTAGAGAGGAAGGGGGGCTTATTAATAGGCCTAGCAAAGGAGGCTAGCCGTTGTAAAAGTCCCCTGAAAAAGTTGTACCATCGGATGAACCGATGGTGCCCCCTTCTTAGCGTCGGATCATCCGGTCACTCACAGCGCTCAATATAGCCGTAGAACCAAGAAACCCAGACAATGCATAGACGCTATACACCGACGCCCCGTTGGATCATCCGGTACTGAAGGAACCACACTCAGGGCGGTACTATATTATTTGAAACACACCGTCGGATGAACCACTGAGTATACCATCCAAGCGTTCGTTCATCTAGTGCTGAAGCAGAAGTTTTGGCGCGTCTCTGTTGAATTTAAATGCAACCATCGGATGAACCGATGGTCAAGGCGTCGGATCGTCCGATGCTTGATCACAGACCCTTGACCAGAACTGTAACCAAACCCTAAGGCGTCGGATGAACAGGTGCCTGTACCGTCGGTTCATCCGACGGTCCACTTTGAACCGGTTGGCTGCAGAACTCATCCGACGCGTATTAAATATAGGGCGTCGGATCATCCGACGCTATGAAACTGATTTCAACTCATCCAATTCAGCGCCTTTGAGTTTTCCATCGACTCTTTTGCTTCAACCTTGCTTCCATGGACTCTCTGAGCTAGGTAGGATCCAAGGAACTTGAGTGTGCATAATTTAGCGAGCCCCTCTTTATAGTACGGTCGAAACTACAAACTAGCAATCCAAGTGTCCTTCAACTCCTTTGTGACACTCGGATCTAACAAAGTCCTTAGCCTTGTAGTCTTCAACCAAATTGAGCCCATTAAATCAAATTGAGGGGTCTCATTTCATTCAATACTCGTGACAATAACCCAATTAGAAATCCGCTTCAAAACAAATGTTAGTCACAAGCATATGGTTGTCATTTATCACCGAAACACACCCTTACCAAAGGTGCGAAAGGGCCTAGATCGCTACAATCTCCCCCTTTTTGGTGATAGATGACAACACGAGTAGAGATATACAAAAATTTGAATTAAAAGCATATAACCTCTACTTCTGATGCATGAAATAGAATAAGCGGTAAACACACATGCATTAAGTAAACCCACAAGCATGAGTAGACATGTAAACCATCGACATACATAAGATCCAAATACATGTCTCATCATGAAACTCCACAAAAGCGAGAGAGGCTACAAAAACTCCAAAACCTACACTCTCCCCTAACTCCACCTATCTCTACTCCCCCTATCTATCTCCCCCTTTGGCAACAAGCACCAAAAATGAGACTAAGCCTGAGGCGGAGAGAAAGGATCCGGCGGCGAAGTAGAGACAACCCTCGTAGGACGCACAGAGAAGCCGGAGGCGTCGTCGTCGTCGTCCTCGCTGAGAAGAGACCAAGCTGGCGACGAGGAACCCGGAGGAGGCGGAGGAGGTGTGTCAGTCGTCGTGCTGGGAGCTGCAGTAGCCTCGGGAGCATGAGGAACAGTGTCGGAGGCAAGCGCTGACGAGATCTGCTCCGTGATCGCTCGAAGGTAGTGGTCCTCTTGTCCCAACCCCTCTGCCCTCGGTGTGGTAAACGTCGGAAGCGGTGAAGATCCCGGTGGACTGGGCAGAGTGGTGCGAGCTGGTGTCTCGAAGATGAGAGCGCTTGTGGTAAGCGGAGACACCAGCTGGGACAACACAGGAGTGGTCATGTGAAGTTGAGCAAGGACGGAAGTGGTGACCGCTGCCTGTGGTGTCGTCGTCTGAGGTACCGCGAACGCCCCTGTCTGAAGTAGAAGTGTCTGTGGGAAAGTCGACAGGGGAACATTCACGAACCCGCCCGCTGGAGGAAGAGGAGCTGTCGGGTCAGCCTATAGCTCGGCAGTGTAGGTGGCTGAGGTAGCTGGAGTCCCGACTGCTAGAAGAGCTGACCAAGGCAACCAGACATGAACGTGAACATCTGCGAAGTCAACATCTGGTGTTGTAGCATCTGCTGCCTCTGAGCCTCCCCCGCCGCCGATGGACGAGGATCACCGTTGTGACTCCCGTTACTACCGGAACCGAGCCTCGCATCCGCCGCCGTACCTGGAGAATCGCCTGAGTCTGAGCAGCCATAGCCGAGATCAGTGTAGTGAGCTGGTCCGGCTGGGTCACCTGAGCAGCTGTGATCGTGGGAACTGGTGACTCAGCCTCTCTCTGGCCTGGCAAGGTGGAGCCTCCTGCCTCGTCGTCGTGTGACCGACGGACTCTGAAAACTGGCTCTAGCTCTAGAGCAGGTACGAACTCCTCGCCGTCACTAGAGGACTCGTCGTCTATGGAAAAGTACTGAGGAAGAGGTACCTCTGCTGTAGCAAGAGTAGCATCTTGGCGTGCTGCCTCGTCCATAACTACCTCTGCTGCTGCCCGAGCCTGGAGTGTCTCCTCGGCTCTCCTCATGCCTCTCGGGCCTCTCCTCCTATCACCTGGCATCGGAGGCTGGTAGGTCGAGAACGCGAACTTCGACGACTCAAGCATCCCGACGTACCTTTGAGCCTCGAGCCGGGACAGCAGCCAACTGATCTAGTAGGCGAAAGGCTGCTGTCGTGTCATCCCCATGCCATCCATAATGGCGTCCTCGATCTCTACTAGCATGATGTCCACGAGGTCAAAGGGGCGCTTTGCCATCATGTCCATCAGGAGCCACTGCTGCACCTCTGTCAAAGACTCTGCGTTCCCCATCCTATAGAGTACTGACCTCCTGAGAGCGTAGTGAACGACTTACGCCTCACGAATCAGACGGACCGGTGTCCTGGGTGTACCGGGGAGGAACGATGGCTGGAACAGGAAGCTGGTCTCCGCATCGGAGGGTAGAACAGGTGAGTGTGCATGACGAGGAGGCTCGACGTCGGGGTACACCAGGTAGTGAATAGAATCATCGTGTAGATCCACCTGAACTAGCTCTGCGATCCCCTCTCGAGTAAGCCGCTGCTGCTGACCCATAAACATGAACCTGATGGCGACCCGGTCAGCGTCAACGTAGACAGTGGCGTAGAAAACCCTGACCCAGTCGGGGACGTATCGTGACCTCCGAGTCACTAAGTCCACCAGTCCACGCTGGTAGTCGAAGAAGGGGAATATCGCCACTCCAGCTGCAGATGCCCTGAGAGCTGTGAACTGTAGCATACGGTGCTGGCTGAGCTGAGACCCTCTATAAGTGTAGGAGGCATAGAAGCACTCCTGGAGAATCGTCCAGAACCTGGGGTCACACTCCTCTCTAGCACGTGGAAACCACTGGTTCTCAGGCACACTCCTTAACCGTCGAATCTTCGGCCCCGGCAAGTGACGGAGGTCACGGAGATAGACTTCGAAAGCCTCTTCTCGTGGACCTCTGGGTAGCTGGGCGTCGAGAGCCTGCTGCTCTCTCTCTGTGAGCTCCTCTGTTGCAGCTCTCCTCTGTTGCGGTGTCGGCTGTGGCTGTGTGTGACCACCATGTGTCCGAGGTCCGGAACTGGCTAGTGAGGGTGGTGAGTCTGACAGCTCTGTGTTCTGGTGCCCTCTCGCCCGACCGATGCGGCCGTTCGTTGCCGCCGTGTCCGTCGCTCCGCCGCGCCGTTGCTCGCTCACTCCGAGGCCGCTCCCCCCCGACTCTGTGTGCCCTCTGAGATACGAATGCCCCTCTGAGGCTCTCCCTAGGTGTCGGGCACTGCTAGCACGCGCTCCCACTCCTTCTGTTGTTTGCTCTTCTTTTTCTTCTGCTCGGCTATCGCCTTACCCTTCCGCTTATCGCCTGCCATCTGTGAGAGAAAAAGGTAGAAGATTATAGAATGGCTAGAGATGAGAATAAACATGATGTGTAACTAGGGATAAGGGGTCCTTAAGCAAAGCATATGAGCGGATATGAGCCTAATTATGAAAAATCTAGGAGAATTTCTGCCACAAAAAGAGATCGAAGACTAGGAGATCCTTAGGTGGACATGATGTGCAAGTGTGTGGATAAAATTGGATAAAAAGGTGCAAATTGAATTACATGCTGCAAGACACCTAAGATCTCTAGATTGTGAAGTTGATGATTTGCAAGAATTTGTGCCAAAAACATTCCAATGAATACTCATGTCCACAAACCAGTCTAGAGTAGGAACTAGTAGGAATTTGTGCTTGATTGGAAGAACAGATGGATTGGGCCTAAGAACAGTGCAAATTTGCCCTAAAAACAGTGCTAAGGGGTTGATTGTGCTCACCAGAGCGAAGGATGGACGGCGAGGAGCGGTTGTGGGAGAAGAATTGGCTCTCGCGCACCCTTAGACGGTCGTCGGCGAGCCAGCACGGCGGCGGGCGGCCGGACGCGCGCGCGGCCCAAACCCTAGCTAGGATGCGGCGGCGCGCGAAATGGAGCGCGGTGACGCGGTGCGGCGGCCGGCGGCGGGCACGAAGGACGGCGGAGGGATGCACGGGCGCGCGCACGCGAGGAGGTTCGCCGGAGATGAGCCAGACGGCGGCGGCGGGGCAATTTGGGCTCGGACGCTGGCGGAGTTAGGGTTAGAACTGATACGAGTAACCGCTGACGAATATGACAGGTAGGACCCACACTTCAGAGTAGCGTCGGATGAACCGACGGTCGAAAAATAGAAGCGTCGGTCGAACCGTCGGTGCAACTGTGCTCCCGTGTGAAACAAGGCACCGGATAGTTCGACGGCCTATTTTTATAACGCGTCGCAGCAGTTGCGCGCGGGTCTGGGAAGATGGGCAAATTTCTTCAGCACCGGATGAACCGATGGTCAAAAGACGCGAAGGCGTCGGTTCATCCGACGGTGCGAAATTTGCTAATAGAGAGCAACTGAGCGCCCAGACCCCTTCACCGGATGTTCCGACGCTAGAACCTACAGGGCGTCGGTTCATCCGACGGTAACAATTCGATTTTGTTGAACTATTTCTCATTTTTGAATCGTCAAATGTCACACACAAGCCAACACAAGCACATCTTTGGATCAATCCTGAGTGACAACCTCACCCCTCAAGCACTCCTTTATAAAATACTTATAATACACAATTAGCTCCCTAAAAAGGGATAAACCATAGATAAAAATAGGCAACTTAAGAACCAAAGGAGGGAGGGAGCTCCAAAAAGGGGAATGTATGAGTTAATTGCCTTTGAACTTAGAGATTGACACCATAAGCTCGTTAGGACTTAACTGAATAGGCATTAAGCACAATCATTTGTCTCGTCACACCTTAAGAGTTGTTGATTTGCATTGAACGCTAAGCAACTTTCTCATAGTGTGAGTTTCCTTTGTGTCTTCTCTCACGCAATGCTATGCAAGGACAAATGCATGAAAGTAAACATGAGTGCATCTACATGACAAGCAAACATGCAAAGCGAGAAGGTAAACTATCTTGCCAAGTTTGAACCCTTGATGAGCTTATTCATGATGATCCATTCTTCATGCCTTGAGCGAAACAAGAGAACCACCGGCTCAAGCAAGACCCATCCCCTAATCATGTACATATGCAAATGCAAACTATATGACAAGCATTACATGATGTTGGACGCCTCAAGCACATTTAATTCACTCCGAAGCCTACAAAAAGGTGTTTTCATCAAGAGGCTTGGTGAATATATCCGCCAATTGCTCCTCGGAGCGAACACCACAAAGGACAATGTCCCCTTTTGCAACGTGGTCTCGCAAGAAGTGGTGACGGATTTCAATGTGCTTGGTGCGAGAGTGCTGAACCGGGTTGTTAGCAATTTTTACGGCACTCTCATTGTCACAAAGGAGGGGAACCCTATCCGGAACCGCACCATAATCCAAGAGTCTTTGCTTCATATAGAGAATTTGAGCACAACAAGCCCCCGAGGAAATGTATTCCGCCTCCGCGGTGGATGAGGCCATGGAGTTTTGCTTCTTAGAGGACCAAGCAACCAAAGAGTGACCTAGCAAATGGCACCCACCCGAAGTACTCTTACGGTCTACTCGACATCTGGCAAAGTCCGGATCCGAATAACCCAAGAGCTCAAAACAAGCACCACGGGGCTACCACAAGCCAATGCTACGGGTGTATTTTTAGTATCTAAGGATCCTTTTTAAAGCACTTATGTGAGACTCTTTAGGGTTGGCTTGAAACCGAGCACACATACAAACACTAAACATGATATCGGGCCTACATTCAGTAAGATAAAGAAGAGAACCGATCATAGAACGGTAAAGCTTTTGGTCAACCGATTTACCTCCCTCATCTAGGTCGAGATGTCCATTAGTAGGCATTGGAGTCTTGATCGGCTTACAATCATCCATCTTGAAATTCTTAAGAATATCATTGGTGTACTTCTCTTGATGAATGAAAGTCCATTCCTTCAATTGCTTGATTTGAAACCCAAGGAAGAAGTTGAGCTCTCCGATCATTGACATCTCTAATTCCATAGTCATGAGTTCACTAAAATCCTTGCACACTTTGAGATTAGTAGATCCAAAGATAATATCATCAACATAAATTTGACAAATGAAGAGTTCTTTGTTGATTATCTTTGTTA
The DNA here is from genome assembly GCA_947561735.1 of Cenchrus americanus. Classification (NCBI taxonomy): domain Eukaryota; kingdom Viridiplantae; phylum Streptophyta; class Magnoliopsida; order Poales; family Poaceae; genus Cenchrus; species Cenchrus americanus. The sequence goes on from OX387240.1 coordinate 145,937,583, forward strand.
AAAGAGTGTTGTCCACTCTACCAATCTTGAATCCCGCTTCAATGAGATATCCTGGAGGCTCTCATACCATGCCCTAGGAGCTTGCTTGAGTCCATACAACGCAAATGCAACCTTTAGACATGGTTAGGTTATGTAGCATCCTCAAAACCGGGAGGTTGCTCCACATAGACTTCTTCATTGATGAAGCCATTCAAGAAAGCACTCTTTACATCCATTTGAAATAATTTCATTTTATTACTAGATGCATATGCAAGGAGGATATGGATCGCTTCAAGACGTGCCACCGGAGCGAAGGTCTCTCCATAGTCCAAGCCTTCTACTTGAGAGTACCCTTTGGCGACAAGTCTTGCCTTGTTCTTCACCACAATGCCATGTTCATCTTGCTTGTTCCGGTAGACCCACTTGGTGCCAATCACATTCTTGTTCTTGGGGCGCTTGACCAACTCCCACACTTGATTTCTTGTGAAGTTGTTGAGCTCATCTTGCATAGCCAAGATCCAATCCACTTACCCAAGAGCTTCATCTATAGTTGTGGGTTCTACAAAAGTGACAAAAGCATGATGTTTGCATAATGAGGCATATTTCTTGCGGCGAGTCCTTGTACCCCCTTGGGGATCACCCAACACAAGATCAATTGGATGATTTGTTGAAGTCCTTGTGCGTCTTCCAAACATTGTAGAGGTGGGATCATCATGAGATTGAACTTCGCCCATGTCCTCTACTCGATCTTGAGTGTCTTGTGAGATAGGATGTGGTTCTTGTGAGGAAGATGGACTATCTTGTCTTGTGGGTGATGTAGGTGGATGCCTTGGTGGATCATTATCATTATCATCATCGGAGGATGAGTCTTCAAGAATGGAGTGAGGGTCATCATCCTCCCTTGGCTTGATGTCACCAATGGCCATCATCTTCATTACTTCTCGAAGAGGTTCTTTTCCTACATCATCACAACAAAAACCATCTCCTTGGGAGCCATTAGATTCATCAATCTCCACATCACATGTTTCTTCAATCACTCTAGTAGAGTTATTGAATAGTATATATGTTGTGGAGTTAGATGCATAACCAACAAATATGCCCTCATCCACTCTGCTCTCAAACTTCCCTAGATGCTTCCTCTTCTTGAAAATGAAACACTTACAACCAAACACCTGGAAGTAAGAGATGTTGGGCTTTCTCCCAATGAGTACCTCATATGGTGTCTTCATCATGAGTCGATGGAGATACACTCTACTTGAAGCGTGACATGCCATGTTGATAGCTTCCGCCCAAAACCTTTGCCAGACTCCATAGTCATCCAACATAGCTCTAGCAAGAGTGATGAGTGTCTTGTTCTTCCTCTCAACCACACCATTTTGTTGGGGATGTATAGGTTGAGGAGAATTCATGCTTGATGCCTTCACCATCACAATACTCTTCCACCTTTGTGTTGCGGAATTCCGACCCATTGTCACTCCTAATCTTCACCATGGATGACCCAAATTCATTTTGGGCTCTAGTAGCGAACTTCTTGAAGATGTCAAATGTCTTGCCCTTGTCCTCCAAAAAGAAAGTCCAAGTATAGCGTGAAAAATCATCAACAATGACAAGACAATGGAGATTACCACTAAGACTCTTGTATGTAGTTGGTCCGAAGAGGTCCATGTGTATGAGCTCCAATGGTCTTGTGGTAGATACATAAGCCTTCATGGGATGATGACTTGCAACATGCTTGCTGGCTTGGCATGCACTACACAACTTGTCCTTCTCGAATGTAACATCCTTCACACCAAGGACCATGCCTTTCTTGAAAGATTTCTTGAGTTGGCTCATGCCTATGTGTGCAATGTGACGATGCCATAGCCAACCCTTGGATGTTGTGGAGACGAGGCAAATAGTCAAGTTTGCTTCACGGGATGTAAAATCTACAAGATAAAGATTGCCACAGTGGAATCCCTTGAAAAAACTTCATTAGTTTTCTTGTTAGTAATTGTGACCCCTTCATCATCAAATGTGCTTGAAAGACCAAGGTCACAAAATTGTGCAATGGAAAGCAAGTTATAACTACAAGAATCCACAAAGAGAACATTGGAAAGGGATAAGTCATTTGTTAGAGAGATTTCGCCCAATCCGGAGATCCTTCCTTTAGAGTTATCACCAAATGAAACTTGTTCATGATCTCCCGCATCATCCACTAGTGAGGTGAACATTTTTACTTGGCCGGTCATGTGTTGAGTGCAACCACTATCAAGTATCCAATGACTACCTCCGGCCTTGTAGTTCACCTACACACAAGAAATTAGCATTGAGATTTAGGAACCCAAGCTAGTTTGGGCCCTATGATGTGAGTGACAAGAGCTTTAGGAATCCATAAGCTTCTAGGTGGCTTGACTTTTGGTTTGGCCCCAATGAACTTGATTGCCACTTTGCCATTGTTCTTCTTCATCAACAAGAAGTGGTTGCCATTCAACTTGTAGTTGCTAGGCAAGGTGGGCAAGGGGCGAGTAGGTGTTGGGCACTCCCTTGTGTGATGACCGGTGACCTTGCAATGTTGACAATAAGATCCAACTTCATTGATGAAACACCCATATAGCTCCTTTGATCTAGGAGTTTCCTTGATGGGATTAGGGAAAGCACCAAGCCCCTTTGTCCCATAGTCTCTTGCATTGTAGTAGAGAATCTCCTTCTGCAACTGCTCACCCTTGGCCAAAGTCTTTACACAAGACCTTAAGCTTCTCACTTCTTCTTCAAGAGCTTTCACCCTATCATGGTTAGTCTTGGAGGAAGTTGCAATATTTTCAACATTAAGCAAGACCTTAGGTTTTTCAATTAGATCATCACATGAGGTGGAGGCATTGACTTTAGTGACTTCTCTAGCATTTGCATGCCCACTAGAATCAATGTCCTCACTAGGAAGCTCAAGTTCTTGATATTTCATCTATAAGAGCACATGTCCTTTCTTGAGCTTCATATGACATGACTCAAGAGACTTGTTAAGCATGGTTATGTCGTCATGCTTGATGATTAGCTCATTGTGCTTATCAAGTAACTTGTTGTGGTCATCTCTAAGTGACTTGTTAGACACTACCAAATCATCATGCTCTTTGTTAAGGTCATTGTGCTTCACAAGAAACTCATCATATGAAAGCTTAAGTTTCTCATGAGTCTCATCAAGAGCTTTGAGCTTACTCTTTTGTTTCTTTATCATGGAGGTGTATTCATCAAAAAGATCTTTAAGAGCAAGAGATGAGAGATCATCATCACTAGAAGACCCACTACTATCACTATCACTCACCTTGGAGTGCTTTTCCATGAAGCACATAGGTGGAGGTGGAAGTGGAGGCTCATCATCCATGATAGCAATATCGGCGATCTTCTTGTTCTTGTCCTCTTCACTTTCACTTGACTCATTTGAAGTCTCACCCCCGGTCACCCATTCATTGACCAAGAGAGAATGATGTTCACCCTTCTTCTTGTGGTAGGGCTTGTTTGATGACTTTTTCTTGGATGAGTTCTTCTTGTAGTACTTGGCATCCTTGTCATCTTCATCATTCTTCTTGCTTGAGTTTGACACTCGCTTGTCGGGCTTGGGGCAATCATATGAGAGATGATCATAGCTACCACAATTGTAGCACTTCCGATTGCTTCCCTCACCACTTCTTCTTGATGACCGGAACTTTTGCTTCTTAGGATCATAGTTGTAGCCCTTCTTGCAAATCTTGGAGAGCATTCTTGTGGTCTTCCTCATAAGAAGATCAAGATTAGCATCATCGCTCTCCGCTTCACCTGAGTCACTTGGATCATCACTTTCACTTGAGGAAGAAGGAGCTTTTTCCTTGATCTTCTTGGACTTCCCCTTTTCACTTGCCTTGAGTGCAAGATCTTTCTTGGTGATTGAGTGTGAGGTAGATGATTCCATGTCTTCCATCATGAACATCTCGTGGGAGCGGATCTTGCTCACAACCTAGGTGATGGTGAGGGTGGTGAAGTCCTTCTAAAAGAGAAGTGCCTTGACGATGTTGTATCTTGGCTTGGGGAGCGTTTGAAGGATTTTCCGGATGATTTCTTGCTCGGAAAGATTAGCAACATTGAGAGCATTGATACTTTGAATAAGCACCCCCATTCTAGAATACATTTGCTCTACCCCATCATCATCCTTCGTTTTGAACTCATTGAGTTCCAACTTGAGCAACTCATATTTTTCCTCACGGATCTTTTTGTTACCCACATGGATTTCTTTGAGTTCCATCCACACCTCATGGGCGGTGGGAAAAGCAAAGACCCGATCAAACAACTCCTCATCTAGCGCCTCAAAGATGTGATTCCTAGCACGTGCATTCCACTTAGCCTCACTCTCGGTGGGAACCGAAGACAACGGATACATGGTAGTGCGCCACACATCATGATGTTGAGCTTGAAGATAGCTAGCCACTCTATGCGCCCAAAAGGTGAAGCGCTTCCCCGCCAACCTTGGGGGGCCATTGCCGCTTCCCTTCCCCATCTCCCTAAGCAGTTAAGCCAAGCAAAAGGGAGCCTAGCTCTGATACCACTTGTAGGATCTAGTCACACAGAAGGGGGGGGTTGAATATGGGACTTGTTTTGCAAGCTCTAAAGAGAAACGAAAACCTTAACCTATCAACTAGTGTTGCCCATACTAAAAAGGTTCTTCCCTACTTCTAGAGCACACTATCACAAGTTTCCTTAGCAAATATCACACTAGGAGGCAATATGACAACCTAGGCAAGATATGAAGCACACAAGTGAAACAAGCTAGAACAAAGACAAGAAACTTGAGAGCGGACATAAAATGCTGAAAGTAAGTGCTAGAAGTAAATAAGATGGACAAGAGGCGACCGGATTTTTTTCCGTGGTATCGAGAAGTTGACGCTTCCCCCTAATCCACGTTGGAGCACCCACTTAGAGTATCGCTCCCCCTTGAGTCACAAAGACACAAGTGCTCACTAAGAGTACCCGTTCTCCATCTCCGGAACGGTGGGTCTCGAACCTTGTACACCAAGCTTGTCTTGAGGCTCCCACAATCTCCAAGAGCTCACCAAGAACTCCCAAGTCACCTAGACCGTCTAGGAGCCGTCAAACTCCAAGAGTAACAAGCCTGCACACCTTCACTAGACCTGAGCACTCAGCTAAGCCATGGATGCACCTTGAAACTCTTGCTCACTAAGAAAGAACACCTCAATGAAGAGGAAGAGAAATCCCAATAGGCAAGAACACACTCTCCTTCTCTCCTAGGCTGCAATAGATCTTTAGAGTGGCAAAGGGAGCTTATTTATAAGCCTAGCAAAGGAGGCTAGCCATTGGAAAAGTCCCCTGAAAAAGTTGTACCGTCAGATGAAATGATGGTGTCCCCCTGCTTAGCATCGGATCATCCGGTCACTCATAGCGCCCAATATAGCCGTTGAACCAAGAAACCCAGACAATGCACCGACGCTATACACTGATGCCCTATCGGATCATCCGGTGCTGAAGGCACCACACTTGGGGCGGTACTGTATGATTTGAAACACACCGTCGGATTAACCACTGAGTATAGCATCCAAGCGTCGGTTCATCCGGTGCTGAAGCAGAAGTTTTGGCGCGTCTCTGTTAAATTTAAATGCAACCGTCGGATGAGCCGATGGTCAAGGCGTCGGATCATCCGATGCTTGAGCACAGACCCTTGACAAGAACTGTAGCCAAACCCTAAGGCGTCGGATGAACCCATGCCTGTACCGTCGGTTCATCCGACGGTCCATTTTGAACCGGTTGGTTGCAGAACTCATCCGACGCGTGTTAAATATAGGGCGTCGGATCATACGACGCTATGAAATTGATTTCAACTCATCCAATTCAGCGCCTTTGAGTTTTCCGTTGATTCTTTTGCTTCAACCTTGCTTGCATGGACTCTCTGAGCTAGATAGGATCCAAGGAACTTGAGTGTGCATAATTTATGGCTTTTGAGTGCCTGGTCAAGCTACTAGCGTACGAGCCCCTCTTAATAGTACGGTCGAAACTACAAACTAGCAATCCAGGTGTCCTTCAACTCCTTTGTGACACTCGGAACTAACAAAGTTCTTAGCCTTGTAGTCTTCAAGCAAATTGAGCCCATTAAATCAAATTGAGGGGTCTCATTCCATTCAATACTCGTGACAATAACCCAGTTAGAAATCCGCTTCAAAACAAAGGTTAGTCACAAGCATATGGTTGTCATTTATCTCCGAAACACACCCTTACCAAAGGTGCGAAAGGGCCTAGATCGCTACAGTATGTGATCCAAAGGAGCTGAGAGCAACAACTAGCTGCGGCAACGTACTCTGCTTCGGTAGTGGATTGAGCAACACTCGACTGTTTGCGGGAAGACCAAGACACCACAGAAGATCCCAAAAAACTGGCAAGTCCCAGAAGTGGACTTCCTATCCAACCGAGACCCAACAAAATACGCGTCTGAAAAACCATGAAGCGCTGTTGACGTAAAATCAGCACCTCACGCCAAGCACACAGCAAGCCGGATTAGCTAGCTTCACACACGTGACCCAGGCGTTCAATCCGGAAGCGTGCCAGTCAATTTTCCCTTAAACTAACAAAGGATGAAAATGGTTAGATAAAACCTGGAACTTGCCGGGTGGTACCAGACAGTTCCATATTTACGGCTATAAAGTAAGTTAGAACGACATATAGCTACAAACAAGCTATCTGTTAGCAATTCGAACATCATTCGGGAACTAATAAAGCATGTAAACAGGGCACAGCCGAATGTATGACGTAAGAATGATGAAAAGTCGGTCTTTATTTAAACAACATTGCGTCACATAACCATGACCGATTATCAAAGATAAATCATGATGAAATAAATAAAAGCGAAGCATGATCATGAATTTGCAGTAAATAAACATGCACGGACCAAAAGCACTAGTCTACCGCGTGTCTAGGTACTCTCAAACCCGTCAAGCATGACATCAAACAAGTTAATCCACCGCATGATACGTCTTGTTTGAAATCACACCACCAACCAAGCATAGATCAATCCACCGCATGATACAATCTAAACATGGAAGGTTAAAAGCATACATTATTTAAAGCAAAACTCATGAACATGTTTCATTTGTGAGGGGATTGCCGAATACAGCTGTACAGCCGATTCGGGTTCCGTGGAGAAGGAACAAACTATGCAATATTAATAAGCTTGAACCCACAACACATGACAATCTAGATTAATTCGAATTCGGCTATTAGAGAACGCATGACTCGCTTGCCGCGTCAAGCTAAAGATATGAGCGTGCAACAATCTAAATTGGGCAATAAAGGTGTTACATGAATTTGAAAGATTGGATGGCGACTAGAGAGGGGGCGAGTGAATAGGAGCCGGTAAAAATTCTTCTCCAAGAACCTGGCCTATACCCTAGACAAATCCCGGTCACACACGAGCGATGGATCGAATCGTACACCAATCGCCAAGACAACGAGGTTATGGATCAACCTCAAGTCTTAGGAACGATTCCTTGAAGCACACGCGGAAGCACGAACGGAGGGAGGAATCGAACCAAGGAACAAAGCAGTCAAGCTCTGGCAGACTGTCCGGCCAGGAGGGGCGGACTGTCCGCACGGGCCACACGGACCGTCCGCGCCGTCGCCGTGGACCGTCCGTGTTGACGCGAAAAGTGCACTCAACGCCAAACACACAGCAAGCCGAACAAAGTTGGCTTCACACGCGCAGAGAGCGAAAGACGTGCCAGTCAATTTTTCCTGAAAATTAACAAAAGACAAAGCAGTTAAATACCAAAGCTTGGAACTTGCCGGGTGGTACCAGACAGTTCCATATTTACGGCTAAGAAGCCAAATGAGATGACACATAGCTATAGAAAGCTATCTGCCAACGAACTACAACCATTCGGGAAACCGCAAAGGGGAAAAAGTAACACTGCCGAATGGATGACGTGAGCATGACAGCGATCGGTCTTTGTTTGAACAAGGATGCACGTACACGAAGTCATGACCGATCCCCATGAAGATTAACATTAAATAAGTGAATAAAGTAAAGCATGGACATTATCATGTATTAAACAAGTATGCATAGATCCAAAGCACTAGTCTACCGCATGTCTAGTTACTTTAAAACCCGTCGGATACGATGTCAAACAAATCTATCCACCGCATGATACAACTTGCATGAAAAACCGTACCACTTTCCACAAATAGATCTATCCACCGCATGATACAATCTAAATATGGAAAGCTAAAAGCATACATCATTCAAAGCATGAATAACGCACGTGTTCTACTCGTGAAGAAACATAACCGAATACGGCCGAACATGTACCGATTCGAGGTCCATGAAGAAGGAACAAACATTACCAAGTGAATAAATCTATCGATTGATTTGGGAATCTAATCCATCGGATGACTAGCTCCAAAGCAACCCAAAAACCTCGCATCTACCGCATGATACCCGGCTCTTTCAAGATTTATACAAACATTAGCAAGCTTGAACCCGCAACACGTAAAAACCTAGATCGATTCGGTTTCGGCTATCGGAAAACACAAGATCCACGTGTTAAAATATGAAATCTACTCGAACAAGGATCATAAAAGAGATAGAGCCGATCCAAACCCATCTAGATTGGGCAAAGGTGTGTCACATGAATTAAAACATAAAGTAAAACTCAAGATAACACGGGGTAACTTAATGAATCTATCGGATCTTGCCAAAATCCAATAGAGCCGATAACTAGCTTCAAGCTAGATCTTAACCCACCGCATGGCTCATGATCTAATAAGAAACCTTCTTGAACCAAGCTTGAATCTACCGCATGACACGAAGCATGGTAACAAGACTACTTGCATCGATCTAAATCCACCGCATGATACTAGACATGATACAAGGTTGCCGGTACTCACGGAGGTCGACGGATCGATTAGCCCTCTCGAAGAACTCGACGACACGACAAGGACTCTAGGGTTTGGCGTAAGGCCGGTGTGTATTGAAGAATGGTCGTCCATGTTACATACATTCGGGGGTCATATTTATACCCCCGCCGAGTACAACTTCGAATGGTTTCGTTGCCTAACTTATCTCTAAGCTTGATCGCCTATCCATCCATTCGTCTTCCATGATTGAGCCACGTCACCGTCCAATCCCGCAAAATCAGCTCTATCGTTCCTTTGCCGAACCGGAGCGGATAGTCGACCGCATCCTTTTGCCGAATATCCCCGAAAATATCCTTCCTTCCACCGGACGGACTCTTTATCGAACCGGACCCACAAGTCGACTCCTTACCAAATTTTGGTGTTAACACATGCCCCTTCAATTGTGGGATAAAAGTAATTTTGTTCCACAATTGACTCCCGCCACGAATACTTCAAATCAAATCGTCAACACCTTGTTCTTTGCAATCCGCCGAATCTTCATCCGGATCGAACCCTAGATCCCCTCGTTCCGAGCTCAAACTTCCAATGGCAGCTCAAAACCAAGATGCTCGGTGTAAATTCATCCCCCGTAAGCCTCGTTCGGCATTTAGGTTTTCAATTTTACCCGAGATTTCCTTTTCCGCTTTTCTTCCAGAGCCTTCTACCGAGCTTTTGATCCGCACCGAGGCCAATTCGAGATTTTATTATCTTGGTCCCGTGGGGAACTCGACCCTCGAGATTTCATCGCAGCTCGAATCTCGCAGAATCCCCTTCAAAGCAGCTCGTCTCCACCGCCTCGGTGGCAAGACGCTTTCAAGAGCCGGCCTTTACCTCCAATTGCAGGCCGGAAAACTTGGTATCGCAGGATTATTGCGTACAAGAGTGGATTGACCAACCCGGATACCCTACGTATCGCCTAGTGCTTGGAGTTATCCATGGCCGAGACCCCCAAGAACGAAGACCTCCCGATAGCCGCCCGCCACTTCGGTCAAATGGCGTCAACGCCTTCCTTTTTGGCCACGGCCCAATGTCTCCTACCTTGGCCGATGTATATATGATCACCGGCCTTGACATCACAGGGTCTGTTCAGCCTTGGAACTTCAAAAATTCCTCACGACAAACAGGGGTGAAGCCAGGGAACGGATACAAGAATTACATCTTGAAACACATGAAAGACAATCCCCTGGGTGTCGTTGAATACAGAGCATTTCTGAATATGTGGCTGTGCAGATTTGTCTTCTGTGGTAAGGCCAACGAGCCTACCCTGAACCACATCGCAATGGCGTCTCATCCGGCTAGTGGCAACCGCCTCCCCCCTGGGAAAATTCTTCTTGGGCGGCGTATACCATATGCTTCACTAGATCGTCACCCGGATGTATACCGCCCAAAGGATAGCATGTGTCAACGGCCCTTGGTGGTTTGTTCAAATGTGGCTGCAGCTCCACATGCATCAGATCATTGGTGTCGACTTGAACTCCAGGTTCTTCCCCTTGTCCAATCACCCTGAAGGAGAGCCTCAAGCTACCAGAGGATGCCAGAATTACGGAGAAGCGGCTTCAACTGTTCTTGTTCAGCAGGACATCAGCCAGCTTTTCGAGCTATTCTTCAAAGGTTTCCCCAATCCTCTCTGGCTTCCTTATCTGGACAATGACACCTTGACTTTCCCTGTTGAATTTTCCTTCGAGCCCGCCGTCAAGATGGGAGATTCTTAGAGATTCTCAACATCATAATCCGCCCATGCATACCGCCGGCCGAGTTCGGTGGAGGAAGGCCGAATGCTAGCACTTATAAATATTATAAGCCCAATGTGATGGCCGGGCAAATTGGATGTGGACAGATGCCCCCAAGGCTATTTCGCATGAATTCCTTAAGCCTAGGGAGAAAATCAAAGAGAGTATGCACAAAGAAATAGGTCTTCCAGTATGTGTGTAGTCCTACTATCTACACCTGTCCTTTCATGCCCACAACCATAGCTCATCCCACCTTTAACTCCTGGTGGCAAGAATTCCATGATCACATCTTCAGTGAGCCTGTCCACGTGTTCTGTGCAGAGTTGATGCCTGATTTCCTGCCAACTTCAGAGGTAATACAATGAACCTTCGGATCAGACATGTCCTCTTTATTCATGATTCTGACCTTCATCTTCTTGTCCACAGAACACAGTGCCTGCCCCTCGAGCCAGGGATATTGCTTACAATGCTGAAGGCCCAATCTCAGAGATCGGGATTCAAATCCACAACTCGGCTCAACTAATGGCCGGTATGCTACAACAGATCCCAGCCTTTCTAGCCTTGCTGCTGACAGAAGGCAAGGCCTGCATCTGATTGCTCCTCCAAATGCCAAGAGGAGAAGAACTGTCAAGAAAGTGCTTGTTGAGGTAAAAATCCTTTACCTTCTTGATTGCAAGATTACTCTATTCTTGATAAATCATATCTTTGTGCATTTTCAGACCAGAGCCCCACAGCCTTCAGAACCAGTACCTGCCAATGCCCCATCCACTGGTATGACCTTTACTGTCTTTTCTTAAGGATGAACACTGGCATTTACCCTTTCAATTTGACATTTGCAGAAGAAACAATGGAAGAACAGCTTATAGATGTCCCAGTGGTCCAACAAGCAAGTCCACCCGGGTTGAATTACCTATCCCAGTGGAGATCTCATCTTCACCACCTTCTCGTAGAAGCAATAAATTCTCCGGAGATGAATCTCCCAATCTAGCCGGAGCCATCAAGTCCTCCAAGGGCACAATCACCGTTGGTCATGCGAGAGACAACAATCCCAACAGAGGTAGACCCTACTCCTCATCGCCCGAAGCCCACAAGCTACCGGCACCGCATCGATACCTCCCGGCTCGGAAGCTTCGGCTCTACCCGGAGCACCTCCTTCACCCGTGATTGCCTCTCGCTCAAGAAACCAGCCATGAGGTATCCATCCGCACTTAACTCGCTACCTCCACGTTTAGCACTCTCAACTCGGCAATACCGCTTCTCGAGATCGGGCTCCATCACCATCAAGCCCGCCGTCGAGAGCAATCCAAATTGTCGAGGTGATGGAAAGAGTATACCAACCCTCCGTCGGATGAAGTGTTATCAAAGCTTAAAGAAATTGTTGCCCGGCTAGAAAGGGATGCACAAGATCGGTTCAAAGATCTTGATCACTTCGAGGAGATGTTTGAATCCATCGCCAAGAACTTCCCGAAGACATCGAACTTCTCTATCATCCGTCTATGGCTTAGACACTTTTTATGCACCCATAAAGCATGCTTTGAGGAAATTGCGCTCTCGCCCGCTATTGAAAAGAAGAAAGCCGATGCCGAACATGCCATGACCGGGGCACAATCCCGAGCGAGAGAGCAACAAGGATACATTGGCTAACTCCGCGGCTTCTTATGATCCGAAAATTGTCGGGAAAGCCGCTCTAGAAGCAGAACCGAGAAGCCTGTCGGCGGAGATAGAGGCCGACAAGGAGAAAATAGCAGAGCTCCCCGGATTGATAGAAAAGACCCAAGCGGAAGCAAAATCGGCTATCACCAAGATAGAGCAATGCGATGCAGAACTCATCGACTTGTCCGGTACTCAAAAAGATTGCCGGGAGGCCGCCGGACCTTTCCGTCTAACAACATCCAATGCTCGTGGTGTGATTGCGAAACATCTGAACATTTGAATGCCCCTATTGATGTATGACCGAATTGGTCGTTCTTGTAATATTTTCTTGCAATTTGTTTCCTTTCTTCTACGCATCTTCAAATATAATGCTGAACGACTCATTCGGCAAAGAAACGCCAAATCCCGAATAGCACTTTGATTTTCTTTAGCCGAACCAATCAACTGAACGCGGCTCAGTCTAGAACTCCAAGCGACCCGTCGGCGGGCTGGCCAAGGAAACCTTTCCACCTTCCGATTTTCTTGGGATATGTGCCACGATCCAAAGCCACGACTCGAAGCCACGATTCATCCTGCCAGGCCTATAAATGCAACCATAGGTGCCCCTAGCTCTCCACCAGGCCTTCTAGCTCTCGAATCTTTGCCAATCTTAGCCCTTCTGCAAACAGTGCACATCCCAAACCATTATGGTGCGCCGCCTCAACCGCCGCCGCGCCTCCGACGAGGCAGAGGGGAGCAGCGCCAACGCGCGCCGGAGGCAATGATCGTCGATTCCTCCTCTTTGATTCGACTTTTGATCTTCTTCTTGCCTTGACGATCATCCCCTTTTTTCAGATTGATTCAGTGGAATCCGCCTCCTGCGCCGGCCAATCAACCCCTCCCAGACGACTCCTCGGAGTCCGACGGCCACTCCCCCGTGCCGTACGGGGAAGAAGACGCTCTCCGCTTTAGGGAGGAGCTGGAGGCGTCCCGGCGTGAGCTAGAGGACGTCTCCAAGAAGGCGGGCATAGCCGAGCCGGAATGGGAGGACCGGCGCAAACAGCCGCCGGAAGCCATCGCAGTACGGCTCCGAGATTAATTCTTGATCCAACCCGGCTTTTGATGCTAATTTTTTCTTCTTGCTTCTTGCGCCCGCGATGCCGAGCTCAACCACCGGGAGGCGCCGGTAGAGCAACCGGCCGAGAAGGTGAACGCCGCGGCGACACGCCGGTGGTGCGCCTTGCCGCGGTGGAGCACCGCGTCGATGAGGTGGCCACCCATGGCGTCCGTCCGGGCACTACCTTGGGCTCGGCCGCCATGGCGACGCACACGGACGTCGATTACTCCACCGGCCGCGCGGCTTCCCGGGCGGCGCGCCGGAGGACATTGAGGAGATCGAGCTCATCCCGGGAGCGCCTTGATGGCCATGGCGACGCCATTGCCGAAATTACTCATCCCCGGTCCGTGTTGAATAGGCTTTCCGACTAGATTGTACTAGGGATGTGTAAATATCGGCAATAGATGAAGAACTTTTGAATTTCGTGCTTGTTTTGTGATGACTCCCTTTGCGTTTTGCATCTGCGAATTTTGTTTTCTTTGAATGCATTCGGGAGCTATCTTGAGCCGAACGCGTGAGAACAACTGCCTCTTGGCACAAAATCCACAGAGGATCCCGATTCGGCAATCCATAAACACTGTTCAAGAAAAAACCCTTCGCACTCGGGAGAAAACCCTGCCGTCTGGTATTCCAACAGTGTGTACTGGCCAGTCATCACTCCCAATGCGCCCCTTCGGTCAATAAAATAGCATGCGGGGATGCTCTGCAAATCCACTCGCACACTCATCCATCATTTCTCATCTCTTCCCCTGTCTCTATAGGAGAAAACCCCAAAGCCATGGACAAGGGTAAGCAACCCCAGGAGAGCGGCTCATCAAAGAAGCGTACGATTCGGAAGTGAGTTCTTCCCCGAATCTGCTCCTCGTTCTTCCGCATGATCTCGCGCTTCATGTTTTCTTCTTGTCCTCTTCCAGCCTTGATTTGCTTCCCGAAGAAATCATCGGGACCGAAGATGTGCCTGAGTACATCTCCTCTGATTCCTCCCTCGAAGCAGAGGATGCCACGCCTGAACAGAGGACCAACCATCACCGCGCCGCCGCGTTCGGCACCTGGAGCGCGGCCTCAGGGACATCACCGCCCGTTGCCAAGCCGAGCGCGAGCGTCGCATGGCTCTGGAAGCACTAGTAGGGGGTAAACTTTTTCGACTCCTACTTGACCTCGTGCTTGCACTTGGATTTCTTGCCCCTAACCTTGATTCCTCCGCTTCAGATGTCTCTAACAGGTACAACAACCTGAAGGCGGCCTGGGATAGCTTGGTGGAGGCCGCCAACCATGGTCACCCCCATGCGTTCCAAGTTGCCGTCACGGTGGTCCCGGGAACAACCGAAGAGGGAGCAGCCGAAGAAGTAAAGTCAAGATCGAATCATACTTTCGCTTTTTTCTCCACGCGTTCGCTTCCCACCTCCTCGGAGATCTGACCACCAGGGTTGTTCGATGTAATCCTGCAAGAAGCAGTTGTAATGTAGTCTTTGTGCTAAGGGCAATGCATCTAGGCACCGGCCATTTCTCCGTTCAAGGATTTTTTGTTCTGAAGGCGGCCTCATTCTTGAGCGCCGGCTATCTCTCGTGCCGGATGTGTGTAATAATCGATCGATCTCAATGCTAGGATGATATTTCTTCGAGATATCTTCCATTTATTGCCGCGGAAAGTTCTTCTCCTAGCAAAGTTTTCAATATATATGCATTACCAAGGACGCATCCGACCACACGAAAGGGTCCTTCCCAATTAGGGGACCATTTGCCGAATTCATCGTATTTAATTCCAATCGGCAATAATGCTTTCCATACTAGATCGCCTTCGCAAATTGCCTTACTTTTACCTTCTTATTGTAGTACTTGGCGACCCGCGCTTGTTTTTCTCGATGTTTTCCGGGGCCCTAAGACCGATCATATGTAAATCTTCTAGCTCATCCATCATTAGGCCACCGTAATCCTTGGAGCTCAATTCCTTTTGTACCACCACTCTCCTTGAATCTGATTGCATCTCCCAAGGCAGAATTGTGTGATGCCCGTAAACCAACTCGTAAGGAGAAGTCTTTGTAGCTCCATGGGGGGCCATCCGGTAAGCCCACAGTGCTTCACTGAGTACCGAATGCCACCTTCTTGGCTTCGGTCGATCTTCTTTCGTATCAATTTGATCATGATCTTATTAGAAGCTCTCGCTTGACCATTAGCCCGAGCATAATAGGGAGAGGAATTAAACAATTTGATCCCCATGCTTTCGGCAAATTCTCTGAACTCCAGTGACACGAATTGTGCCCCTTGATCAGTGGTAATTGTCTGAGGGATCCCAAATCGATAGATGATGTGCTCCTTGACGAATTCAATCATGTTTTCTGACGTCACCTTCTTCAGTGGGATCGCCTCAACCCATTTAGTGAAATAATCTGTGGCCAAAAGCACGAACTTATGCCCCTTGCTAGACGGTGGGTTAATTTGGCCAATCAAGTCTATACCCCAGCCCCTGAATGGCCATGGCTTGATGATGGGATTCAACGCTGATGCAGGGACCCTTTGAATATTCCCAAACCTTTGGCAATCCTGACATCCCTTGTAATACTCAAAGCAGTCCTCTAATATCGTCGGCCAAAAGCATCCAGCTTGTCTAATAACCCACTTCATACGGTAGGCCGATTGGTGTGCTCCACATATCCCATCGTGCACTTCGCTCATCATGTTCTTGGCTTCTTCTGGACCCAGGCATCATAGTAATACCCCATCTAACGATTTATAGAATAAATTATCATCCAGAAGAACGAACTTTATGGCCTTGTACCTTAGCTTCCTAGAGACCTTTCGGGATGGATCCTTCAAGTAATCAACGATCTCTTTCCTCCAGTCATCTTCTGCGAGATTCGCCCCTAGTGCACACACTTCTGCAGCAAATGCTTCTTGACTCTCTTTGTAACCAGAGGCACTCTGAGCCAGCCTGTTTGCTTCTTCGTTATGTTCTCTAGGAATGTCTTTCGTAGAGTTAACAGTGGGAAGCTCTTCAAGATTTCCCCGCATTCTTCGTAGTAACTTCTCGGCGCTTCACTTTTGCACTCGTATTGGCCGTTCAATTTCTTGATTACCAACTCGAATCTCCATAAACTTCAACCGAAATGGCCCCGACTTCTCTCAAATATTGAAGCCCTCGAAGTAATGCCTCGTACTCGGCTCGGTTATTTGTGACGGTGGGTTGTATAGGGATGGCAAATTCAAACATCTCACCTCGGGCGAAATCGGTAGGATCCCTACTCCCCCACCTTTACCACATGATGATCCATCAAAAAACAAAGCCCAAGGGGTGATCTCAAGCAAATCAATTGACGGATCGCGATGTTCAGTTATGAAATCGGCAATGATCTGACCTTTGATGGCTTTTGCCGATTCGAACTTCAACTCAAACTGCGATAAAGCTAAAATCCACTTGCCAATCCCGCCGTTCAAAATTGGCATAGATAACATATGTTTTACCACATCAAACTTGGAATATACAAGGTGCATTCGGCATTCAACGGGTAGTGCCGAAACTTTGTACACGAGTAGTACACGCAAAGGCACATTTTCTCTACGACCGAATACCCGGTTTCGGGATCAAGTAGTTTTCGGCTAAGATAAGCTACTACCCGCTCCTTTCCTTCAAATTCTTGAATAAGGGCCGATCCAATGGTTTGGGTATCGGACGCCACGTACAACTTGAAAGGCTTGTTTAGCCGAGGAGGAACCAACACCGGCGGCTCCTTCATGTATCGCTTCATCTCATCAAAAGCCTTTTGTTGTTCGTCGCCCCACGTGAACTTCGATCTTTCTTCGGCTTCAAAGCAATAGAGAGAATGGCAACACCTTCGTGATAAATTTGAAATGAATCTTATCACGAAGTTGATTTTGCCGAGCAGCGATTGACGGCTCCTTGAGGTTAGTTGGAGGAACTACTTCATCAATGGCCTTCATGCTCTTCTTGCCAACTTCAATTCCCCCTTCGTGGACCAAAAACCCCAAGAATTCTCCGGTGATACCCCAAAAGCGCACTTGTTTGGATTCATCTTCAAACCGTGTTTCCGGGTGCACTCTAAGGTCCTCTTCACGTCTTCCAAATGAGTGTCATGACTTAGGGATTTGATCACCACGTCATCAATGTAGATCTCCACAATCTTGCCGATCAACCCATGAAAAATGTAATTCATGGCCCGTTGATAGGTTGCACCGGCATTTTTCAACCCGAATGTCATGACTATCCAATCGAACAGGCCTATATGACCGGGACATCCGAAGGCTGTCTTTGATATGTCATCTATTGCCATGAAGATCCGATTGTATCCCGCATTGCCATCCATGAAACTAATCACTTTGTGTCCGGCGGCGGCGTCAATCAACAAATCGGCAATAGGCATCGGGTATCCATCCATCGGAGTAGCTCGTTCGGTCCCTGAAATCTATGCAAACCCTCATTTTTCCATTCTTCTTGTACACAGGGACGATGTTAGATATCCACTCCGCATATTTGCATGGCCGAACGAAGTTTGCATCAAGTAATCTTTCAACTTCCTTCTTCACATCGTCCAATACCTCATCCTTGTAGATTTTCCGGGGTGGTTGCTTATATGGTTTGAAACCAGGCTTGATTGGCAACCGATGCTCGACGATGGAATGATCCAATCCAGGCATCTCCGAATAATCCCAGGCGAAGCAATCCTTGTATTCTTTGAGAAGCTCAATCAAATTCCCCCTGAAGTCTGGTTGCAAATTTGCACTGATGAACGTCGGCCTTGGCTTATCACCGCTTCCAATGTCAACTTCTTCCAGTTTATCAGCCGACATGAATCCACGACCTAATTTGCCATCGGTGCCTTCTACGGGGTTCTCCATTAAAAATTGCTATAAGAGCCGATCGCTTGAATCGGGCCGTTGATCACCGCCGACAGTTCAACAGACCTTCTCCCCGATCTTTTCCCCGAGAAACAATCGATGCCTTGGTATTCCCGGAAAGGCTGGTTCCATGTTGGCCATGCTCACGGAGTCATCCGCTTGGACGACCTCGATCTCATCGTCCACCCACTGGATAAGCCGTCGATGCATGGTGGACGGGACGCAACGATTAGCATGAATCCGGTCCCGCCCAAGCCAGGGCCGTAGGCTCCTTTGCCTTCGATGACAAAGAAGGTGGTGAGCAGCGTCTTGGACCCGATCATTAAGTCCACGTGAGCGCACCCCTTGGTGTCTGAGGGGTTTCCGGCGAAATCGTTCAAGATGATGCTTGTAGGCGTCAAATCGCTCGGGCCCATGCCAAGCTTCCTGAAGGCGGTGTACGGCATTACGTTGACTGCCGCTCCACCGTCGACGAACATCTTGGTCAATGGCTTGCCATTGACGTACCCCCTCAAGTACAGTGGCCTCATATGACGATTCTTGGCCGGCTTGTCGAAGATGGCCTGCTTGGCCAGCACCAGTTGTGCCATCATCCCCTCGGTCTGCTCATCATCGAAGGAAGCTTCCTCCTGCATAACCTGGTTAGCAGGAGCCATGAACTCGTTCGGCAGAAAGTATACCATGCATGCTGGAGCCGAACGCTTCGATCCCTCCGGTTGGTCCTTGGGGCGCCACACCTGCTTCGTCTGGATCCCGGCCTGCTTCAGTTCACGGTTCCTCAAGCGCTGGACCCGTCTCTTCTGACTCTTGCGTAGGCCGGGCGGGCACCACTGCCCCTTCTGCCAGATGTAGTCATCCTCGTCCTCTTCTTGATCAGCCCACCCGAGATCGGCTTGGCGCTTCCTGGGATGATCGATGACTTCAATTTTTTGGCGCCGATCCCCATTAGGATGGATCCTTCCAATTCTCTCGTGGACGGATCGGCGATTGGCAGTCTCCTGCCTGTACTCAACATACCTGTCACTGCATTCAGGACAGTTTTTCAACGTGGGCAGCTTTAAACCCTCGTTCCAGCAATGCCTGAAGAAGGCGCTTCCCCAGTGTGCGCGCTCTTGCTCGCGCGTGTCTTGCTCCCGGTCCCTTCGCGCGCCTCTTCTTCGGCTCGCGTTGCTCCTCCTCGTAGCGCCGCTTTCTCGGTAGCGCTCTTTCTCTATCTCGGCGCCGCCATTTGTTGAGGAGGATGTGCGATGTCACCCCGGGCTTAGCTCCGGATGATTCCCCAATTTCGATGTGACTCTTAAGAATGCGGGGGCGTCACCTTGCACCTGTTCCGAGTCACTTGGCGCTCTCGGGTCCACTGCTCCACCTTGTCTAGACCGGGCCGATGTCAAGACCTTGACTTTTCCTTTCTCCTCGGCTGTTATCACATTAACAGAAAAGCCCACCATGTTCTGAGGAAAGGGGTGGCCATCCAGCTTCATTTTGTTATCGAACTTGAGGTGACCCTCCTGGATACCTTTTGGATCTTCATCCTGAAGACCCTGCAATTATTGATGGAGTGTGAATCCCTGTCATGGAAGCCACAGTAACGTTTTGCTTTAACTCCATCGGGCCGAAGCATGGAATGCCCCTCAGGCAGCTTGACTCGGCCTTCTTTCACTAAGAGCTCAAACAATTTATCAGCTTTCGTGATATCAAAATCATAGGTCCCCTTGGTCTGCTTGACCCAGCGCTGATTCATTGTCAAAGGCTCCTTCCCCCACATGATCTCTCGCTGCGGCTACATCCAATTCGTCATCGAATCCTCGAACGGATCGGCCTTGTCCAAGAACTCGGTTGTAGACGTCAGCGACGTCGTGCTGCTTGCCAATTTTGGCGTCCTTCTTAAAGCCATATGCCTGATTGCTCATCAGTGATATCTTCTGCGATAGTTGGCCTAGATTCTCAAATTCCATCCCGAACAACTTTTCGCGTACGGCCGGTAGCATCCCGGCGACAGCCATGTCAGCCAACTGGTCATCTGGCAAATTAAGCGAGAAGCACATGCCCTTGACCTCCCTGAACCTCCAGAGAAACTCCAGCGGCGTCTCGCTATGCCGCTGCTTCATGGTCGCAAGGTCAATCAGCTTCTTCTCCGAGCTGCCGCTGAAATAATGAGCGTGGAATTTCCGCTCTAAGTCCTTGCATCTGGCAACTGATTCGGAGGGCGAGGGACGAGAACCACCGAAACGCCGGACCCGTCGGCCGATGCGGCGAAGTAGCGGACCCCGAATGTCTCCTCGGTCGAGCACTCCCCGAGCCGCATGAGGTAACGAGCGATGTGCTCGACCGTGCTCGTGTCGTCTTGTCCCGAAAACTTAGTGAACTCCGTTGGCGGCTTCACCCTTGGCGGCAAGAGCACATTGTAGTACCATTCGGGAACGACGGCTTATAGGGGGGTCCTTGCATTTTTGGCTTGAGGCCGAACCGATTTTGCATCAATTCGGCCATCTTCCGTGCCGGGGCGTCATCCTCTTGTGCGCCGGCCGGCGGCGCGTATCCCGGATGTGGGAAAGCATCAAACGCCCCGTAGTTCCCCACCTCATGATAGCCACCGCCGTACAAGTTTCTCGCAGCCGCTTGGTCGCCGGAGCAATCCTCCGACCGGAAGTGAGCGGGCGCCGGTCGAGCCGAATGCTAAGTCTCCGTACGTGGGCCGGTACGGATTCGGCCTGTTGCACGGTGTTGACCCGTGCCGCCCGCGGTGGTGGCCGGATTGGCCGTCCCGATGCCGTAGTGGAGGCCGAATCGGCCGCTTCCCGGCCGGCCGTGGCGGAGGCCGGAAAGCTTGACTTCCGGGCGCTTTGGGGAGGAGGCCGCACCGGCGGGCTCCGAAGTGGCGGCCGAGAGCTTGATTCGCCCGGGGCCACGGTGCGCCCCCGGACCGGGCGCTTTGCCGAACGCTTGTTCCATGCCGGGGCCGAAGACGGCCACCATCATCTGCTGGAGCGCACCGAGGAAAGCCTTGTTGTGCTTGCTTAACATGTAATCTGCGGATTCCTGGAACACCCGCATGCACTCCTCTTTCTCCTGCTGAGTTGTGGTATCGCTCTCCCCTGGCAGCAATACCCTGGGCATCTCGTTCTTCAGATACGGGACGCCGCTTCTATTCTTCTTGAACGACAGCAGACACTTCTGCTGAAACTGGTCCACGACGTCTTGGAGTTGCTGCCGCTGCTCTGGAGAAAGATCTTCAAGGTTGACATCCATGAGGTCTGCGATTTCAGGCATCTTGAATCTATTCGGCTGTGTCCCACTGGGCGTGCCAAAAAGTGTGTTGACGCGAAAAGTGCACTCAACGCCAAACACACAGCAAGCCGAACAAAGCTGGCTTCACACGCGCAGAGAACGAAAGACGTGCCAGTCAATTTTTCCTGAAAATTAACAAAAGATAAAGCAGTTAAATACCAAAGCTTGGAACTTGCCGGGTGGTACCGCATGGTTCCATATTTACGGCTAAGAAGCCAAATGAGATGACACATAGCTATAGAAAGCTATCTGCCAACGAACTACAACCATTCGGGAAACCGCAAAGGGGAAAAAGTAACACTGCCGAATGGATGACGTGAGCATGACAAACGATCGGTCTTTGTTTGAACAAGGATGCACGTACACGAAGTCATGACCGATCCCCATGAAGATTACCATTAAATAAGTGAATAAAGTAAAGCACGGACATGATCATGTATTAAACAAGTATGCATAGATCCAAAGCACTAGTCTACCGCATGTCTAGTTACTTTAAAACCCGTCGGATACGATGTCAAACAAATCTATCCACCGCATGATACAACTTGCATGAAAAACCGTACCACTTTCCACAAATAGATCTATCCACCGCATGATACAATCTAAATATGGAAAGCTAAAAGCATACATCATTCAAAGCATGAATAACGCACGTGTTCTACTCGTGAAGAAACATAACCGAATACGGCCGAATGTACCGATTCGGGTCCATGAAGAAGGAACAAACATTACCAAGTGAATAAATCTATCAGATTGATTTGGGAATCTAATCCACCGGATGACTAGCTCCAAAGCAACCCAAAAACCTACATCTACCGCATGATACCCGGCTCTTTCAAGATTTATACGAACATTAGCAAGCTTGAACCCGCAACACGTAACAACCTAGATCGATTCGGTTTCGGCTATCGGAAAACACAAGATCCACGTGTTAAAATATGAAATCTACTCGAACAAGGATCATAAAAGAGATAGAGCCGATCCAAACCCATCTAGATTGGGCAAAGGTGTGTTACATGAATTAAAACATAAAGTAAAACTCAAGATAACACGGGGTAACTTAATGAATCTATCGGATCTTGCCAAAATCCAATAGAGCCGATAACTAGCTTCAAGCTAGATCTTAACCCAACGCATGGCTCATGATCTAACAAGAAACCTTCTTGAACCAAGCTTGAATCTACCGCATGACACGAAGCATGATAACAAGACTACTTGCATCGATCTAAATCCACCGCATGATACTAGACATGATACAAGGTTGCCGGTACTCACGGAGGTCGACGGATCGATTAGCCCTCTCGAAGAACTCGACGACACGACAAGGACTCTAGGGTTTGGCATAAGGCCGGTGTGTATTGAAGAATGGTCGTCCATGTTACATACATTCGGGGGTCATATTTATACCCCGTTGAGTACAACTTCGAATGGATTCGTTGCCTAACTTATCTCTAAGCTTGATCGCCTATCCATCCATTCGTCTTCCCCCGATTGAGCCACGTCACCGTCCAATCCCGCAAAATCAGCCTCTATCGTTCCTTTGCCGAACCGGAGCGGATAGCCGACCGCGGATCTCTTTGCCGAATATCCCCGAAAATATCCTTCCTTCCACCGGACGGACTCTTTATCGAACCGGACCCACAAGTCGACTCCTTACCAAATTTTGGTGTTAACGGTCCGCACCCACACCGTGGACCGTCCGGCCCTGAGCCGCGGACTGTCCGAAAAAGCAACCAGACCTCCAGTAGCGACCCCGAATAACGGACTGTCCGCGGGGAGCACGCGGACTGTCCGCCAGGCACCCGCGGACTATCCGCCCGGCACACGCGGACTGTCCGAAACTTCGTCCAACCAAAACTCGAAAACACCATGGATCGAAAGTGAAGCCGAGCAAGAACACGAAGAACACGCGACGAACAGCCAGGCCACGAACCGTCTGCCATACGCTCGCGGACCGTCCGCGCCTTGCGGACAGAGCAGAAAACTGCTCGACCTCGAAGGTCAGCACCTCCAATCCATCACCGAATCTCCCAAACGGTAGAAGCTGTTGAGACAATAGTTTGGGGACATGAAAAGTGTCAACCAAGGATGCTATACCCAAAAATTTCGCCTCCTAACTTCCTAAATCACCGGGAATCGCGGATCCTTTGAACACAACCAAAAGCTAGAGCTCCAAACGAAATTCCTTGAATCGAAGTGGTTTCCCGGCGTTTCAGGGCACAAGATCAATCCCAAAGATGCACAAGACATCCATCCATGTTTCCCTCAAAGAAATCCGGGGAGAACTCACTCAAATCCGCGGAATCACACCAAGAACAAAGGCACCAAAAACAAGCACGAAAAAGACCACGAAAATCACAACGCCGAATCTTCTATACAAACCAGAAAAGATTCACAAGGTCTAGCATGCCGCCCTAGCATCCATCCCTCTCAACAAATCTCTCATGAAGCTCTCATGCTAGCCTAGAGAAAATGGAGAAGAAAATGTCTACCGAAAATGAGAAATGGGAGGGGGGAAATGAAACCCTAAGTTGCGGATAGAGAGATCCATCCACACACACTCATGGCTTATATATCGGGTTCGGCCGGTGTGGGAAATGACTCGACTACCCCTAACTCAACTACTGGCGATACAACCCACGCAGGGGAATTTATGTAATGTTTGTGGGTCTTGCCATCGGACGGCCACGCCTTCGCCGCACCCCGCGGCCTCCCTACGCAAGCCATGCGATTCCATCGCGTGTCCTCCGCTTCGAAGCTTCCCGACACGCCCGGATCCCGTCTCCGTCGTGTTGGGCCTTCGGACTTGGTTTTGAGGCCCAAACCAAGAAACCGTCCTCCGATGGTTTTGTGGGCAAACCACCAAACCCCGCGTTCTCGGCCCGGCCTCCCGCCAAGCCTCTTGACTCGACCGCCACCGTGCACCGGCTCGATCGTCCATGACTTTGTCTTGCTCGTCTCGCCACCATGTGGCCCGCACCTAGTCCCACCGTCCACCGGTCCCTCGAACCGAGCCTCGCTTGTCTCTCCATCTCCCGAGGCCCCTCAAGGCCGAAGACCTTTCGCGCACGTTCTTCACCCGCAACAACACGAACTAGGCCGCAGCCTACACTCGCGCACCGAGCCAAGAGTCGGTCCAACACCCGTTGTCAATCACTCCTCACTGAGGAGCGGTCATCCATCGACCACCGGGACGCTCCTGGTCCTCAATCTCCCCCTTGATGAGTGCATTGACAACACACAACGCGAAATGAAATTCAGAGAAAGAAAGTAAGAAGAAAGAAAAACAAAGAAGCGCAACTCATGACCAAAACCAAAGAAAGGCAAAGAAATGTCACAAGCCGAGCAAAGCACAAACTCCGCACTGAAATCAGCAAGAAAGCTCCCCCTGAACAAATGCAAGCTCCCCCCTGAACATGTGGATGCAAAATTCCAAATTTTAGAAGCATTTTTCTGAATTTGCATTAAGCTCACCTCTTTCACCTCTTCTCCCCCTTGTTGACAATGTATGAATCAAGGTGAAAATGCAGGATGCCGACCCGCGGTGCCGTTCATCCCGAGCCGCCTATGCTACACCGGCCGACCGTGCTCCCGACCGGTCCGACCGGTGCGAGCCCTTGTGGGATTTTGCTCGGGTGAACGTTTTGGTGTGTTTGTTGTTGTCCCGTGTTGCCGCTCGTTTTCGAGTTTGGGTCGGCTTTGGTGGTCGGTTGGCCTGTTTGGTGCCTTGGGGGCTTTCGGTCGCCATCGGTCCGACCGTGTGTCTCACCGGTCCGACCGTGTGTCTCACCCGTCCGACCGGTGTAGAGCCACTTAGTGGAAGTTGCTCAGTTTCACCAGCAGGGACCGGCCTCGACCGGTGGTGCTCACCGGTCCGACCGGTGTGGGTCCGTAGACTCGAGGTTTGGTTTTTCCGCCGCGTTTCTCCGGTCGGAAGGTGGTGTGTTGGTTCCTAGGTCCCGTAGCACTCCGGTGGCTACGTGGGCTTGACCAACCTTGGTAGTGAGTCGGAGACGTGTTTTGGAAGCCGTGTTCATCTTGTTGGAGTTTCCATCTCCTTCGAGAAGAATTTTTATCGGCTCCCATTCACTCCCCCCTCTCTCGGTTTGTCTGTATCGGTCCTTCACAAACCTCTCATCCCTCTTCCTCTTGTAGCAAAACTCTGATAGATGCCTCTCCTTGCCACAATACTCACACCTGAAGGGGATGGGTTTTGGTTTTGGCTCTGGCTTCTCTCTAGGTTTCACACCCTTCTCACTCACAAACTGCACCGGTTTCTGGAAGTCATTTGTTTTATGTGGGAATTTGGGTGGATCTTGGGTTGTGTCAAGCTTGTTGCAAAGGTGGTTGGGCTTTGCTGTGAAAGAGTTCTTGGGTGCTTTTGGAAGTGGGACTTGGATGTCTCCGATCACCTCAAACTCGGGGTTAGACTCAACACACTTCTCATACACACTCTCCCCACTGTTCTCTCCCACTTTCTCACCCAACTTCTCAAAACCCAAACGACGACCATCCTCTCTCTTGAACTCCTCAATCATGATTTTCAATTGAGGTTCCTGCCCTGGCAACCAAGCCAACACCTTCCTCAAATAATCATTCTCCTCATAAATGACATCCAAATGGGAAGTAAGTTCAAGATTGCACAAAGTAACTTCATAACAGCTAGTGCATGCATTGACAACAGGAGATTTCAAAGAAGCTTCCAAAGTGCTAATGGTAGAATGAGCATCAACAAGCTTAGCATGCATGGTAGGACATGATTTACAAACACCAAGCAAAGTGGGTCTAGCCTTAAGCTCATCATACTCAGTCCTAAGAGCATCTAGTTTAGCCAAAGTAGAAGCATTCTTCTCATTAAGCAACTTGATTTCATTCAACCATGCATCACACTCAGAGTATTCAATATCATCAGAAATAGTAGGAGCAAGTTTCAAAGAGTCATTCTCAAGTTTCAATTCAAGAAACTTAGACTCTAACTCTCCTACTTTCTCACTAGCATTCTCAAGTTGAGCCCTAAGATCTTTCCTCATCTTCTTAGCATCTCTCAACACACTATCACGGTTGTCAATCAAGCCATTCAACCTAGTGATCTCAGCAAGAAAAGAGTCGGGGTCACGATTTACCTCATCCCGTGAGTCGGCGTCGCTGTCTTCCTTCTCGCTCTTCTTGCTGCTTGAGCTATGGGCCATGCCACAAAAGCCTTCAAGCGCCACACAGCTCAATCCACTGAGGTTCCGGCTTGCACTCTTCTTGCCCTTGTACCTCCCGGCGTCTTCATCTTCACTGCTTGAGCTTGACTGTGCGTCACTTGAGCTTGAGTCGACGTCGCTTGCACCGGCCACCATGGCTCTTGCCTTGTCCTTCTTGTAGCTACCCTTTCTTGGTCCCCGCTTGTCCTTGTCCTTGCTCTTGGACTTGCTGAAGTGCTTGCTCTTGGAGGAGTACTTATCTTCAAGCCTCGGATGTGCCTTGTACTTGCTCATCTTGTATTTGTTCTCCTCCGCTTCTGGGCACACGGCGATGAAGTGTCCACGCTTGCCACACTTGTAGCTTGTCCCCGAGCTCCGCCTTGCATTCCTCCGGCTCTCATGTAATCGATCAAACCTCCTTGAGAGCAAGGCCATTTCCTCCTCGCCCAGCACATCAAACTCCTCATCTGGAATAGACATAAGAGAAGACAAGGAAAACTGTCAACAGGAAGGGTTAGTATTGGCTTTTCCCTTTGATCCGCCAACAAGAGCAAGACTATGATCAGTCGAGCCCTCATGCTTGGATTGCAACTTCCTGTCAACCTGAGCCGACTTGAGCTTAGAAAAGAGGTCATCCAACTCAATTGTCAAGTATTGCCCGGACTCCTTGATGGCCTCAACCTTAGCACCCCAAACATTTGGGTCCAAGATATGCAAGAGCTTCAAAGCTTGATCATGCTCAGTGTAAGGGAAATCCTCAACATTAGCCTTCATGTTGTTCACGATGGCGGCGAACCTCTGAAACATCACATCAATGTCCTCACCGAGAAGTTGAGTAAAGTTCTCATATTGCATCTGGTAAGAAACAAAGAGGCGAGCCTTCACATGGTTATCACCACCGTGAGCAACCAACAACTTCTCCCAAATTTGCCAAGCAAGATTCAAATGACGAACACGCTCAAACTCAGGATCACACAAGCTTCGGACCAAGTGATCAACGGCTTTTGCATTTGCCTCATACTTGGCCTTGGCGCCCCGGCATCGGTCACCATAAGAGTATGGATGTTGGCCGGAATAGCATAGGTCTTGTCAAGCACAATGAAATCTAACAACTTGCCACGAAGAAAGATCATCATACGAGCCGACCACTTGTGGTAACCCTTCCCATCGAAGTGCGGCGGACCACCCCGCTCAACGTACGCCATCTTAGGATTCAAGACTTGTCAAAGTCACAAAGAATCCGGCACCAAGATCTGATACCAATTGAAGGGTCGGATGGCGACTAGAGATGGGGGGAGTGAATAGGAGCCGATAAAAATTCTTCTCCAAGAACCCGTCCTATACCCTAGACAAATTCCGGTCACATACGAGCGATGGATCGAATCACACACCAATCGCCAAGACAACGAGGCTATGGATCAACCTCAAGTCTTAGGAACGATTCCTTTAAGCACACGCGAAAGCACGAAAGAAGGAGGGAGGAATCGAACCGAGGAACAAAGCAGTCAGGCTCTGGCGGACCGTCCGGCCAGGAGGGGCGGACTCTCCGCACGGGCCACACGGACCGTCCGGCCTGCTGCCGTGGACTGTCCGCACCCACACCGCGGACCGTCCGGCCCCGAGCCGCGGACGTCCGAAAAAGTAACTAGAACCTCCAGAAGCGACCCCGAATAACGGACCGTCCGCGGGGAGCACGCGGACTGTCCGCCAGGCACCCGCGGACTGTCCGCCCGGCACACGCGTACCGTCCGAAACTTCGTCCAACCAAAACTCGAAAACACCATGGATCGAAAGCGAAGCCGAGCAAGAACACGAAAAACACGCGACGAACAGCCAGATCGCGGACCGTCCGCCACAAGCTCGCGGACCGTCCGCGCCTTGCGGACAGAGCAGAAAACTGCTCGACCTCGAAGGTCAACCCCTCCAATCCATCACCGGATCTCCCAAACGGTAGAAGCTGTTGAGACAAGAGTTTGGGGACATGAAAAGCGTCAACCAAGGATGCTATACCCCAAAAATTTCGCCTCCTAACTTCCTAAATCACCGGGAATCGCGGATCCTTTGAACACCACCAAAAGCTAGAGCTCCGAACGAAAATCCTTGAATCGAAGTGGTTTCCCGGCGTTTGAGGGCACAAGATCAATCCCAAAGATGCACAAGACATCCATCCATGTTTCCCTCAAAGAAATCTGGGGAGAAACCCACTCAAATCCGCGGAATCACACCAAGAACAAAGGCACCAAAAACAAGCACGAAAAAGACCATGAAAATCACAACGCCGAATCTTCTATACAAACCAGGAAAGATTCACAAGGTCTAGCATGCCGCCCTAGCATCCATCCCTCTCAACAAATCTCTCATGAAGCTCTCATGCTAGCTAGAGAAATGGAGAAGAAAATGTCTACCGAAAATGAGAAATGGGAGGAAAGAAATGAAACCCTAAGTCACGGAGAGAGGGAGCCATCCACACACACTGATGGCTTATATATCGAGTCCCGCCGGTGTGGGAAATGACTCGACTACCCCTAACTCAACTACTGGCGATACAACCCACACAGGGGCATTTATATAATGTTTGTGGTCTTGCCATCGGACGGCCACGCCTTCGCCACACCCCGCGTCCTCCCGACGCAAGCCATGCGATCCCGCCGCATGTCCTCCGCTTCGAAGCTTCCTGACGCGCCCGGATCCCGTCTCCGTCGTGTTGGGCCTTCGGACTTGGTTTTGAGGCCCAAACCAAGAAACCGTCCTCCGATGGTTTTGTGGGCAAACCACCAAACCCTGCGTGCTCGGCTCGGCCTCCCGCCAAGCCTCTTGACTCGACCGCCAGCGTGCACTGGCTCGATCGTCCATGACTTCGTCTTGCTCGTCTCGCCACCATGTGGCCCGCACCTAGTCCCGCCGTCCACCGGGTCCCTTGAACCGAGCCTACTTGTCTCTCCATCTCCCGGAGGCCCCTGAAGGCTGAAGACCTTTCGCGCTCGTTCTTCACCTGTAACAACATGAACTAGGCAGCAGCCTACACCTGCGCACTGAGCCAAGAGTCAGTCCAACACCCGTTGTCAATCACTCATCACTGAGGAGCGATCATCCATCGACCACGGGACGCTCCTGGTCCTAAGAATTAAATGTAAAAAGTATAATTCAAGCAACACATGGTAACTTAATTAATCTATTAGATCTTGCCAAGTCTAATAGAGCCGATAACTAGCTCCAAGCTAGATCTTAGCCTACCGAATAACTCATGATCCAACAAGGGAACCTTCTTGAACCTAGCTTACATCCACCGCATGATACTAAGCATGGTAATAAGACTACTTGCATCACGGTCTAAATCCACCGCATGATACAAGGTTGCCGGTACTTACGGAGGTCGACGGATCGATGGCTCCTCTCGAAGAACTCGACGACTCGACTAGAAGGACTCTAAAGTTGGCACAAGGCCGGTTTGTTGTGAAATTGTTCGATCTCTAATACAAACACTAAGGGTTTGTATTTATACCCTGGCTGTAACACGACTCCTAGTCGACCACGATTACAACATTTATTGCCTAAAATTAATATCATGGCATCATGTTCGTCTCGTACCCGTCATGAATTCATCCCTTTCTTTGTATCCAGTCCACGTCATCACGCATTCCCGAATGCTTTCCGCTTTCACCCGTGGAACAGTTCTTCTGCCGAATGATGGTGTACTCCTAATCGCAGATGCCTCTACCGAATGCTTTGAGGAAAACCCTCTGCCGAATTGTGCTCTTCTACCAAACTCAGCCCACATGTCAGTCTCTTCCTTGTACCAATTTTTGGTGTTAACATATGCCCCTTCAATTACGGGATAAAAGGTGATTTTATTCAGGGATTGACCATAATACTCAACGTCCCCAGGCCGAATCTGTTCAACACTCGTTCTTTCCTCCTTCAAACCGGTGGAGCCTTTGTCTAAATCCAACCCTAGCTCATCAACTTTTCAAGCTTCAATCCTCAAATGGTGAACCAAGACCAAGCTCTTTAGGTAAATCTTATTCTCCTCAAGCTCATTTGGTATTACTTTTCTCGAATCCCATCTCAAAATTTCCTTTTGCCCTCTTTTGTTTTTGTTAGGCTATAGCTGCCAAAATTTTGTGGAGCAATGCAGTTCGAGTACTTTTGAGTACTACCAGCCAAACATGATGGTCAGGTAATTAGGATGTGGCCATGTGCCCCCAAGGCTATTCCTCCATGAATTCCTCAAGCCCAGAGAGGATATCAAGGAATCCATGCAAGCAAAAAGGATTTTTTAGTATAAGTGCAGCACGACCTTCTATGCACCCAAGCCTTTTGTGCCAATAACATTTGCTCACCCTTCTTTCATTCCTTGGTGGCGAGAACTTCATGATCACATTTTCAACATGCTAGTACATCCTCTCTATCTTGAACTAATGCATGACTTTCAACCAACTTCAGAGGTAATATGTTCATCTCCCTTTCTTACATCTGTTTTCAATCATACTCCCCTTTACTGATCATGATTCTGTCATTTTTTGCAAGATATAGTACCTACCCCACTTGCCAGGACAATCCCCTATAAGATCGAAGGCCCAATCTGTGCTTTGGGATGTCGATCTCCTACTCTGGCTCAACTGATGTCTAGATATGCCACGCTAGATCCAATTCTCATCAGGCCAGCCTCTCACAAAAGGAAAGCACCATTTCTGATTGCTTCTCCAGTTATTAAGAAGAAAAGAACAAGCAAAAAGCTACTTATTCAGGTTAGAACTTTCCCTTCCCGAACATAATTCCATTATTCCTTCTGATCATCTTTATCTTTGCATGATTCCAGACCAGAACTCAACACCCAGTGGACATTTCAGACCCTGCCAATGCTTCATTTACTAGTAAAATTTTCACCATCTTATTTTTTTCAATCATTTTCTCCATTGGCACTCAACCCTACTTGTTAGTTGCAGAGGAAACTTCGGTGAGTCAAACTGTGTGGAGTTCTTCTCCTCATCATGATTCAACTCCAGCCTCACCAAGGATTCAACCATCTTCTCCTCAACCCGAAGTCCTAGCTTCACCAAGAAATAATCCAGTTTCTCCTCAGCCAGACATACCAGAGCCTTCTATTGAGCCTGAGAAGTTTACTTCTCCTATTCGGTAAACAAGGAATGATGTAAGCTTGAGCATCCATCTTTTCTATTTTCATCTAATAGATCATCACTAATTCGGCAAAAACTTATTTTCAGGAGGAAAATGTGTCATCACCCAGTTATTCCTTTGTTGTGGATGATTTGGTTGCCGAAAAAGGAGATGAAGCATCTTCTAGCCAAGCTTTATCAGAGTAAAATCAAGCAAAGCTGAAGGAAATCCTTTCCTTACTGCAAAGGGATGTTCAAGACCAAGTCAAGGATGCTGATCTTCTAAGAGAAGCACTTGAATTTATCGATAAAAATCTCCCTGCTGATATCAAGGCTTCCCTAGAACCAGTTTCTCCATTGGATAATCACTTTGCGGTACTAAAATAGGCTTTGAAGGACCAATCCTCCTAACCAGCTCTGGAACAATGGACAGCTACAGCCAAGCAGTCCGTGAAAGACTTGCATGCTCAAATTCAGAACAATAAGGAATTGCTAGCTAAATTGCAGTCTGCACTCGAGCTGAAGAAAGCTAGAAACGCTGCACTGGAGGCCGAGCTGAAAACCTTGACAACTGAGATTGAAGCTGATGAGAAGATGATGGCTGAACTTCCTGAATCAACGGAGAAAATACGAAAGGAAGCTTCAATAGCCCTGAATGCACAAAGGCAGCTCAAGACAAAGCTTTCTGCTCTGTCTAAAACCCAAGAAGCTGATCAGAGATTACTGGAGAATATCGACAAGACCATATCATATGCCATAAATGTAATCTCAAAATATTTGGGTGTGTAATTGTAACAAACAATTTGTTAGCCGAATACTTCGTCAACTCTATAATTCTGCTCTCTGTCAATCTTTATTTTTCCATATTTGTCTTGCCTTATCTTGACGAGTAGCTTCTGGATGACTTCATTCGGTAATTCTGACCATAGCAATGTCAGACCTGAAAAACAACCCGACCGTAACACAGCCAAATCTCAACCAGTCAAATCGAGCATGGATCCCAAACGAATCGGTGACGGTTGGGCCGAAGGAATCTCTCCACTTCCCAAATTTCTTGGGATATGTGCCACGATCTCTTCATCAGTCCTATAAATAAGGACTTCGGGTGCCCCTAACCTTTTCACCAAATCCTCTGCTTTCCAAGCCTCTGCTAACCCAAGCTCTTTCTCCTCAAGTACTAATACCCCCAAGAACTCCAGGGCCAACAGCAGCAACAGGCGTCCGGCCAACGATGAGGCTGAAGGAAGCCGTGTCGGCGCTCAGCGGAGGCGGTAATCGTCGGCTTCTTCACAATCTTCATTTAGATATTGTCTCATTCCTGACGATTTCCTTTGTTCTTTCAGGCTTATTGTCGGGGACAGCTACAAGGGTCCCCTAAAGAACCAGGGGAAACCCGCTTAAAACCCGCAAAAAACGCGAATCACGGATCAACTCACGCACCTAAAGCACATGCACGACACGACCGTGACCCTGGTGGCCCCCGCGGCCCGCTAGGGCGACACAGCGGAACGCCCCTCGAGTAAGGTCTACCTCGTTCGAGGGCTACACGCCCCCTTAGGCAAGGTCCGCCTCGCTCGAGGCCTTAACGCCTCCTCGGGCAGGGTCCGCCTCGCTCGAGGGCTCAACCCCCCCTCGGGCAAGGTCCGCCTCGCTCGAGGGCTCAACGCCCCCTCGGCGAGGTCTGTCTCGCTTGAGGGCACCTGCACGCACGTTGCCCGCGCTCCTGCCCCCGTGTACGGGCATTTAATGCTCTAACACCGCAGGACACACGCCACGACCTTGGCATGCCCGGGAGTCGCGTCCCAGCGCTGTTCCACCAACTCCCTAGGGGAGGCCATCCCCACCGCTGTGTGACACTGTGCGGTAAGGCCGGTGTCAGCTCCGTGACGCTGTTCCGCCTACCCCCGTACAGCTAACACCAAGCCCTCGAAGGGGGCCGACAACATCCTCTAATGTCTTTTCTCTGGTTACGCAGGGCCACGCCGTGACGTCTGGCCGGCGGGATCGGTCATCCCCGTCGCTGTCAACCCTGTGCAGCCATCCCCACCACTGCCGCACCACGCCGGGCATTGTGACGACATCCCGACGCTGTTGGAGCGTGCGGGGACAAGATGTTGCCACGACTGCCACTGTGTCGCGTACTGGCCCCCCGTCAACGGCACCCTCGAATCGGCCCACGGACGGCGACCAAACGACCAAACACTACGCCGTCACCCTCAAGGCCGTTCCTGTACGAGCACAAGATGTACCACGACGCCCCAGCTAGGGAGGATTCGCCAGGACGACCGTCAATTCCGTGGCACTGCTCGCCATGCCTCCACACGTAGGGAAATAGTGCATCACGCATGTAAACTGCTCCCTCCTTGGCCTATAAAAGGAGGGGCAGTCCCCCAGCCGTGGGGACACGGGACGACGGGCAGCGATCACCCACACGCTCTCCGCCTTCTCCACGATATTGGCACTTGCCTCAATCAATACCTCTGGGACTTGGAGGCCAGGCCTCCTCTCCCACCACGCTTGTAGCCCCCCTCTACGAGCACCACAGTGCGAAACAATACAGTGCCCCGAGCACACCACTGCTGGACATACGGCCCCGGCCGGAACCAGGATAAATCTAGTGTCATTAGTTGCTAGCACCGGCCCGTCCAGATGCAGATCTCAACACTCATTACTAGTTAGTGTCGGGACTACTTTCCGCACCGACAGTTGGCGTGCCGGGTAGGGGATATGCACTGAAGATCGGGTCGTCACCAGCCCTCTCGATGGTGATTCGCACCGAGTACCGCGGCCAGAGGTATTCCATGGGTAGCTCGGACCCCCCTCCCAGCCGAATTCGAAATCCGGTTCAGGAGCCTGAACTTTCAGGCCACGAGTAACGGCTACCTCATGCGTATCACCAACCGTGATGAACTCCGTGCGCGGCGGCAAACCGGGTCAGCCCCGGTCCCCGTCGCACCTGTCGCTGGGACACCAACGCCCGCCAGCAAGGATGCTGCGGGCGCCTCGACGCCTCGACACCTCTGACGTTCCGGTCAGCGCTCTCGACAGGCGTGGACGGAGCACCGACGGGTTGCGCGCACCGCCACGCAGGGCGATGTGCCCACCAGCGAGACGACAGCCGCTCCGACAGGGGAGCGCTCGGTCTCAGGACCGCGATTCCCTCTCGAACTGCGTGGTTCTACGACGTCGTACATCGCCTCCGCCAACACCGACACTGTGACGCGTAGGGTTCGCCCTGGCCGCCGTGTTCCGGCCGCTAGGGATCCCAGCGCCTCCGCCGCCGACGAGTCGTCCCGCGGCTCCGCCAGCGAGCTGCCACCCGCCACTTCGCACGGGTACGTGGAGTGGGACTTCTACGGGGTGCCGGACCCAGTGATGTTCCGACGGTTCCTAGACGCCACGGACTACTGATTCGGCTACTCCGACGACTCCAGCGCTGGGAGCTATGACCCCGCACGGGAGTGCTGCGTCGTGATCACCAACGACTAAGCAAACGCTGCCAATGCGGCAGAAGCTGGCGACGGAGAGGTTCCCCCCGGCCCGAGAACTGGACCGAGCCAGGGTGCGGGGCCAAGCGCTCCTCCCTCCTCAACGCCGAGGGGGGTCAACGTCAGTGCGCAGCTGGCTCAAGCACGCGAGCTTGAAGCCAAGCTCGCGAAGGAGTACCGCGCGGTGTGGCTGCTTTGAGCCTCCATCGCCGGGGAAGCCTCCGCGCGCAGCGAACGCGCACGCGAGTTGGGCAGACAAGCCCGCGATCGCATCAACGCCAAGTTCAACGTCGACGACCCGAACACGCCCCCGTGAGCGTGCCAGAAGCTCATCGCCGCCGCGACACTACTGCGGGCCATGCCCGCCCCCTCAACACCCGAGGCGCGGAACCTGCACCGCGAGGCGTAGGAGCTCATCGAGCAAGCGGATGTTCAGCAGGCTGAAAGCTCAGTGTCCCGCATCCGTCAGCAGGGGAGCGTGTGGGATGACGGGTCGCGCAGGGCCCCGAACCATCGGTACACGCGGGAGGTACAGCGGAACGTCCCACCAACCCAGGGTGCACACCGGTCAAGGAGGGGATCCTTGACACGCACGGGCAAGCCCAAGATCGCGACGCCCACAACGTCATCAACGCCCGGCGGACGGGCAACGCAGAGACGCGGGCGGCGGTGGGCTACCACCCTCGACGGGGTGAGCACTACGATAGCCGGGAGGACCGCTCACCGACGCCGGAGCCCCCGGGAACCCGCGTGTTCAGCCGGGAAATCCGCACGGCGAGTTTCCCCTAGCGCTTCCGCCAGCCCACGTCGATCGACAAATACAACAGGGAGACAGAGCCCCGCGTATGGCTCAACGACTACCGCCTGGCGTGTCAGCTGGGCGGAGCCACCACCGATGAGGTCATCATCCGTAACCTACACCTGCACCTCGCCGACTCGACGCGGACATGGCTCGAGCACCTGCCGGCCAACCAGATCTACAACTGGGACGATCTGGTCTGCACCTTCATGGGGAACTTCCAGGGCACGTACGTACGCCCTGGGCGCTCCTGGGACCTACGCGCATGCACCCAGAAGCCCGGCGAGTCACTCCGGGACTTCATACGTCGCTTCTCCAAGCGCTGCACGGAGCTCCCGAGTGTGGCCCA
Organism: Cenchrus americanus; assembly: GCA_947561735.1. Lineage (NCBI taxonomy): Eukaryota > Viridiplantae > Streptophyta > Magnoliopsida > Poales > Poaceae > Cenchrus > Cenchrus americanus. Next base: position 145,974,023 of record OX387240.1, read on the forward strand.
GTACGAGATCGTGCATGCCTTCCTCGAGGGCACCAGGTGCCGGGACGCTGTGCGTGAGCTCGGGCGCAGCCCGCAGGTTGACTCAAACGAGTTGTTCAACATCGCCACCAGCCTCGCCGCAGGTGAAGAAGCGGTGGGGGCGATCTTCGATGGGAAGAAAGGCAAGCGCGCGGACGACGCGCCCGCGGAGGGCAGCAAGTCCAAGAATCCCGAGCAGAAGCCTAAGCGGGGCAAGAAAGGGAAGAAGCCGTGCCGCGAGGCGTACGAGCAGGGGCGCGACGACGACGGCTACTAAGCCCTTGCTTCGTCGACCCGCGCTCGACGGGGGCCCTGGGGTTTTCGATGATATGCTGAAGAAGCCATGTCCCTACCACAAGACGCCAGTCAACCACACCCTCGAGCAGTGCGATAAGCTCAAGAGGTTCTACGGCCGCGCGCCGCGAAGGACGGCGAGGCCAAGAAGGAAGGGGGTGACGGCGACGCCGGTGGCTTCCCCGCGGTGGAGAACGTCTTCCTCATCTTCGGGGGGGCGACCGTCGACATGTCCAACAACCAGCGCAAGCGGGAGCGGCACGAGGTCCTCACTGCGGAGAAGGCGCCTCTCTCCTTCCTCGACTAGTCGGAGGACACCATCACCTTCAGCCGCGAGGATCACCCGAACCGCATCCCCAACCCGGGTCAGTACCCACTGGTGGTCGACCCGGTCATCGGGAACGCGCGGTTCTCGAAGGTGCTGATGGACGGAGGCAGCAGCCTCAACATCCTCTATGCGCACACCCTGCGCCTGTTGGGGATTGGGTTGGACCAGCTGCGGCCCAGCACAACGTCGTTCCATGGCGTTGCGCTGGGCAAGCGCGTCCAGCCCCTCGGGCAGATCGACCTGCCAGTCTGGTTCGGCACGCGAACAATTTCCGCAAGGAAACCCTTACCTTCGAGGTGGTGGGATTCAGGGGGGCGTACCACGCCATCCTTGGGCGGCCGTGCTATGCCAAGTTCATGGCGGTCCCCAACTACACCTCCCTTAAGGTGAAGATGCCGGGGCCCAAGGGTGTTATCACTGTGGGCTCGTCGATCGAGCATGCATTTGACTGCGACGTCGAGTTCGTGGAGCACGCGGAGGTCCTAACGCTGGATGAAGCGCTCGTGGCGAACATGGAGAAGGTGGTCAACGAGGACCTCGACTCCACCGCCAAACACGCCGGTAGCTTCGAGGCTGCCGAGCTGTGACGCCCCAGGTTTTTAATTAGCCTTAATAGCCGGTCAAATGGTCAACAGTGGTCAAACCACAGTCAACCTGGGCCCTCACCTCGAGAAACTCACTAACCCACCCTAGTGACCCTATTTGACTAGTAAACACACTTGTGGGGCCAACCCATGGTCAAAGGTTGGTCAAACCCCTTGCCACCCTTAGTGTCCACAGGTGTCTGCCAGAACTTTTGCCGCGTTCTCTAAAATTCACCTAAACACTTAAAATTCTACCTTTATGAAAGTTGTCCATCTTGATGAGGGACACAACTTTCATGTAGATTGGCATTTCAAATTTTGAGGGGAAAAGCTTGGAAAATGGGTTGCAAGGCAGTTTTTACTGTTTGCCAAGACTGGCTGACATTCACTTTTGGCATTCAAATAACTCCAATTGTGTGCAGAAAAACCCTTAATAGCCTTTGTAGAAATTGTTAAGGGTAACTAGATCTACAACTTTGGTATTCATCACTTGGTCGACTTCTATACAAAAATTTAGAGTTTTGCAATTTCAAAGTTGGCCCCACAAGTGTTTGAGCAAGAGCGCCGCACGTCGCGACGCCGCGCGCCCCCGCGCGCCGCCCCTCGCCGGCCGCCGCGCTCCGGCTTCCGCGCCCGCGCCTCCCGAGGCCAAGCGCCGCCCAAGGCACGTGCCGCCCGAGGTCCCGCGCCCCGACGCACCCCCACCCGAGGCGCCTCGAGTTCGCGCCGTCGTACGCGCGCCGCCCGAGCGCCGTAGCACGGCGGGGCATCTTCGCCGTCACCCCCTCGTCACCCACGGACGCGCCAAGCCACGTATAAATTCCCCTTGCCCCCCCTCCACGTGCCGGCCCGAGCCGCCCGCCGCCATTGCCGCCGCCGCCCGTGCTAGAGCTCACCGGCCGTGCTCGCCGCCGTCCAACCGCCCGTTAGCTTCCCTAGCTCCCGGTGTAGCTCGCGCGTTCGCTTGTTGCCCAACATTTCACCTCCTTGCCGGTTTTCCCCGAGCCGCCGCGGCCACCGCCGCAGCCGCCGCCGAACCCCGTCGCCGGCCACCTCTCCGCCTCCACTCCGGCCATCTACGGCCCCTAGGTGAGCGTGTGGTCGAGCCCCGCCGCTGCCGGTCGGCGCCGCCGCCGCCTCGCCGGTGTTGGTCGTGCCCGCGCCGCCCGGCCCGGCCAAGGGCCGAATTGCTTTGATTGAAATGTTTCTAGGGTGTTTCGCGTAAGATTCAGGGCCTAGTTGTAAAGATCCCTATCTAAGTTTTCTTGCAGATCGGTCCAGAGCCTTAGAAAATTCCTAGAAATTCGTAGAAAATCAGAAAAAATACCAAACTAGTTTTGTTGGGTTCAGGAAGAGAAATCCCACCACTTTTGTTATTTGCACATGACTGGATTCTAAATAGTTTTAGCATGAAAAATACAAATGCGAAAAATCTAGATCTAGCATAACTTTAAATCCATAACTTCTCTGTATCCCAATTTTGGACATGTTGTGTGTTAGGTCATGACTAGCTGCTATGCCAAAAGTTGCACAAAGTTATGCAGTGGATCTTGTTAAATAAATTATTTTCCATTCCTGCAGAAACTGCCTAGATGATTTTTCTTGCTAAATAAAATTATGTTTTTGAGCTCAACTTGTGCACATTGTCTTGTAATATCAAAATACACATCTTGTGAATTAATCATGATTTTTGGCTTACCAGAAATATTTATCATCAAATTATGCATGTTTTCTTTTGAAAATTAATAAGCTAAGATCAGTAGAGTTCCTAGGTGAACATGCTGGTTCTTTAGGCTTGTTTAGGACCAGAGAGCATGCATGAGAAAGTTTGGACCATTTTGCTGCTTATTTATTTTTGTATGCATTTATTTTGAATCACTAGCTAGCCTTTGTTATTTTCAATAATATTTAATTTCCTAGCATCCCACACTTACATGTGGGTCCAATGGACCAGGATAGGTGCTAATATGGTTATGAAACACTTCCTTAATTTTTGGTAATTTAATTGCTTAATAAAAATCTTAAAAGCCCTTTTAATATTAAAAGGAAATTAAATAAATTAAAGCCCCTATTTAATTCTTTTTCCTTTTTGAAAGTATTATCTAATTTAATTAAAAGATAATTAATTATCCTAGCTGATAAGGAATTAATTCATGGATAAAAATATTATTCATACCATGCTTGTGAAGGGAAAATGGCTATATATTCACATGAAATAACAAGTGCAATAAAGACCATTAGTCAAATGTACAGTAAAGGAATAACCCATGTACAACCAATAACCTTCCTAAAAGAGAAACACTGTCTAGATGCTTGTTAAGGTGAATATGACCAACAAGAGTTGGATAAGACAACAAACTATCACATCACCTAAACTTGCATTGCATTCCGTGTAGATCTTCCAGACGGTGATTACTCGCTTGTCCCAGAAACTGAGGAAGGAGGAGCGGAAGCTTCGCTACAGTACGTGGAAGTGCTCGACACCGAGGGTGCCCAGGCTAACCTAGCTGACGAAGGCAAGCTCCGGTGCATCTAACCTAGTTTTTCAAATTCTTTATTCAATTATCTATGGATGATTGTGCATTTACGTTCAGGAGTTCAATGAAACCCTAGATGCATGATCCCTAGGTACCTTTGTTTTTACTAGTATGATAGGTCGATAGCTGCTAAGCTATAGGACCGTTACAAGTCGAGTGATGACCTCACTCGCGAGAATAGCTTCCTAGATAGGAATCACAATATATCTCAAATGGATTGCTCACCTGGTAAGAGCATGGGATCTAGGCTCCGGTCCAGTGGTTATTGAGGACCGGGAGCGTCCCGGTGGTCGGTGGATGACCGCTCCTCGGTGATGAGTGATTGACAACGGGTGTTGGACTAACTCTTGGCTTAGTGCGCGAGGTGTAGGCCGCGGCCTAGTTCGTGTTGTTGCGGTGAAGAACGGGCGCGAAGGTCTTCGGCCTTGAGGGGCCTCCGGGAGATGGAGAGACAAGTAGGCTCGGTTCGAGGGACCCGGTGGACAGCGGGACTGGGTGCGGGTCACACGGTGGCGACACAAGCAAGACGAAGTCATGGACAAGCGAGCCGGTGCACGGTGGCGGTCAAGTCAAGTGGTTTGGCGGGAGGCCGGACCGGGCACGCAGGGTTTGGTGGTTTGCCCACAAAACCATCGGCGGACGGTTTCTTGGTTTGGGCCTCAAAACCAAGTCCGAGGGCCCAACACGACGGAGACGGGATCCGGGCGTGTCGGGAAGCTTCGAGGCGGAGGACACGCGGCGAGATCGCATGGCTTGCGTCGGGAGGGACGCGGGGTGCGGCAAAGGCGTGGCCGTCCGATGGCAAGACCCACAAACATTACCTAAATGCCCCTACGTGGGTTGTATCGCCGATAGTTTAGTTAGGGGTAGTCGAGTCATTTACCACTCCGGCGGGACCTGATATATAAGCCATGAGTGTGTGTGGATGGCTCTCTCTCTCCGCGACTTAGGGTTTCATTTCCTCCCTCCTCTTTCCCATTTTCGTAGCTATTTTTCCTCCCATTTTCTCTAGGCTAGCATGAGAGCTTCATGAGAGATTTGTTGAGAGGGATGGATGCTAGGGCGGCATGCTAGACCTTGTGAATCTTTCCTGGTTTGTATAGAAGATTCGGGGTTGTTTTTCGTGGCTTTTCGTGCTTGTTTTCGTGCCTTTGTTCCCGGTGTGATTCCGCGGATTTGAGTGGGTTTCTCCCCGGATTTCTTTGAGGGAAACATGGATAGATGTCTTGTGCATCTTTGTGCTTGATCTTGTGCCCTCAAACGCCGGAAACCACTTTGATTCGTGAGTTTTCGTTCGGTGCTCTAGTTTTTGGTGGTGCTCAAAGGATTCGCGATTCCCGGTGATTTAGGGAGTTAGGAGGCTAGATTTTTGGGCTATAGCATCCTTGTGTGACGCCTTTCAAGTACCCAAACCCTTGTTTCTACAGCTTCAACCGTTTGGGAAATCCGATGATGATTTGGGGGAGTTGACTTTCGGGGTCGGGCGTTTTCGGCTCTATCCGCACTCGGCGGACGGTCCGCGAGGACCGGGCGGACGGTCCGCGCGGCTAGGGTTCGTCCCATGTTCTTCGTGTTCTTGCTCGTCTTTCGTTTCGATCCGTTGCTATTTTGGTTTTCGGTTGGACGGAGTTTCGGACGGTCCGCGGTGTTGGGCGGACGGTCCGCGGGTGCTGGCGGACGGTCCGCGTGCTCCCCGCGGACGGTCCGTGGTTCGTGGTATGCCACCGGTGGTTCCGTTGGCATTAACGGACGGTCCGCGGCTCGGGGGCCGGACGGTCCGCGGCTCGGGTGCGGACGGTCCGCGATACCCCGGCCGGACGGTCCGCCCTCGTCCGGCCGGACGGTCCGTCCGAGGTTGAGCGCTTTGCTTCTTGGTTCGATTCCTTCCCCCCTTCCTCGTGCTTCCGTGTGTGCTTCAAGGAATCGTTCCTAGGACTAGAGGTTGATCCATAACCTCGTGGTCTTGGCGATTGGTGCGTGATTCGATCCATCGCTTGTGTGTGACCGGGATTTGAGTAGGGCATAGGCCGGGTTCTTTGGGAAGAATTTTTACCGGCTCCTATTCACTTCCCCCCTCTCTAGTCGCCATCTGATCCTTCAATTGGTATCATAGCTTGGTGCCGGATTCTTTGCGACTTTGACAAGTCCCGAATCCTAAGATGCCGTACATTGAGCGGGGCGGTCCGCCGCACTTCGATGGCAAGGGTTACCACAAGTGGGCGGCTCGTATGATGATCTTTCTTCGTGGGAAAGCTGTTGGATTTCATTGTGCTTGACAAGACCTATGCTATTCCGGTCAACATCCATACTCTTATGGTGACCGATGCCGGTGCTAACGCCAAGTATGAGGCTAATGCAAAAGCCGTTGATCACTTGGTCCGGAGCTTGTGTGATCCGAGTTTGAGTGTGTTCGCCATTTGAATCTTGCTTGGCAAATTTGGGAAAAGTTGTTGGTTGCTCACGGTGGTGATAACCATGTGAAGGCTCGCTTCTTTGTCTCTTCCGGATGCAATATGAGAATTTCACTCCACTTCCCGGTGAGGACATTGATGCGATGTTTCGGAGGTTCACCGCCATCGTGAACAACATGAAAGCTAATGTTGAGGATTTTCCGTACACCGAGCATGATCGAGGCTTTGAAGCTCTTGCATGTCTTGGACCCAAATGTTTGGGGTGCTAAGGTTGAGGCCCTAAAGGAGTCCGGGCATTACTTGACTATTGAGTTGGATGACCTATTTTCTAAGCTCAAGTCGGCTGAGGTTGACGAGAAGTTGCAATCAAAGCATGAGGGCTCGGACCGACCATAGTCTTGCTCTTGTGGGCGGATCAAAGGGCAAATCTAACCCTTCTTGTCGACGAGTTTTCCTTGTCTTCTCTCATGTCCATTCCGGATGAGGAGTTTGATGTGCCGGGCGAGGAGGAGCTCGCCTTGCTCTCAAGAAGGTTTGAACGACTACACGAGAGTCGGAGGAACGCAAGGCGGAGCTCGGTGGACGTGCTACAAGTGTGGCAAGTGTGGCCACTTCATCGCCGAGTGCCACGGAAGCGGAGGAGAACAAGTACAAGGTGAACGAGTACAAGGCGCACCCGAGGCGTGAAGACAAGTACTCCTCCAAGGGCAAGTACTTCAACAAGTCCAAGAGCAAGGACAAGGACAAGCGGCGACCGAGCAAGAGCGGCTACAAGAAGAACAAGGCAAGAGCGATGGTGGCCGGTGCGAGCGACGTTGACTCAAGCTCAAGCGAGGAGCGAGCCAAGCTCAAGCAGTGAAGATGAAGACGCCGGGAGGCGCAAGGGCAAGAAGAGTGCAAGCCGGAACCTCGGCGGGCCGAGCTGTGTGGCGCTTGAGGGCTTTTGTGGCATGGCCCATAGCTCAAGCGAGCAAGAAGAGCGAGAAGGAAGACAGCGACTCCGACCGCCGAGGATGAGGTAAACCGTGACCCCGATTCTTTGCTTGCCGAGATTGCTAGGTTGAATGGCTTGCTTGACAACCGCGATAGTGTGCTTAGAGATGCCAAAAATATGAGGAAAGATCTTAGGGCACAACTTGAGAACGCTAGCGAGAAAGTAGGAGAGTTAGAGTCAAAATTGCTTGAATTGAAACTTGAGAATGACTCTTTGAAACTTGCTCCTACTCGCTCCCGATGATGTTGAATGTGTTGAATGTGATGCTTGGTTGAATGAGATCAAACTCGCTTAATGAGAAGAATGCTTCTACTTTGGCTCAACTAGATACTCTTAGGATCGAATATGATGAGCTTAAGGCTAGACCCACTTTGCTTGGTGCTTGTAAATCATGTCCTACTATGCATGCTAAGCTTGTTGATGCTCGTTCTACCATTAGTTCTTTGGAAGCATATTTGAAATCTCCTGTTGCAAATGCATGTTCTAGCTGTGATGATGTTACTTTGCGCAATCTTGAACTTACTTCCCGTTTGGATGTCATCTACGAGGAGAATGACTATTTGAGGAAGGTGTTGTGTTGGTTGTACGGGGCGGGAACCTCAATTGAAAATCATGATTGAGGAGTTCAAGAGAGCCGATGGTCGTGGTTTGGGTTTTGAGAAGTTGGGTGAGAAAGTGGGATAGAACAAAGTGGGGAGAGTGTGTACGAGAAGTGTGTTGAGTCTAACCCCGAGTTTGAGGTGATCGGAGAGATCCAAGTCCCACTCCCAAAAGCACCCAAGAACTCTTTCACACCAAAGCCCAACCACCTTTGCAACAAGCTTGACACAACCCAAGATCCACCCAAATTCCCACCTAAGACAAATGATTTCCAGAAACCAGTGAAGTTTGTGGGTGAGAAGGGTGAGAAGCCTAGAGAGAAGCCAGAGCCAAAACCAAAACCCATCCCCTTCAGGTGTAAGTATTGTGGCAAGGAGAGGCACCTTGCAGAGTTTTGCTACAAGAGGAAGAGGGATGAGAGGCTTGCTAGGGAGCAAGCAAACCAGGACAGGTATCGCCAGCCTCATGGTATTCCTGAGCCTAGAGTGCCACTTCCACGGGGTGTGGGAAGTGTGAGGAGTGTTGGCAGGTTCCCACAGAGAGGTGGTGGTGAGAGGTTTGTCGGGGAGAGAGGATGGTGTGCGTGCTTGGTGAGAGATTTGGTCGGTCTCGTGGTGGTTTTGGTTGGACGTCCTTCTACTCGTCCTCAATACGGGTTTAGGGGAGATGATCGCAGCTTTGGGTTCCAGAGGAACTACGGACCACGTTTCCCCCTCGTGGTGCTCGTACTCCTCCCATGGGACATGGGAAGTTTGGTGGCAATGGAGTAATGTTTGCTAACCCCTCTTTTGAGCGAGATGGCTCGACACCGGTTTAACTTTCTCTGTGCTAACCCCAGTGTCGAGTCGCTAGCTCACTCTCGTTCTTGTTTCTAGCTCGGGCGGGGGAGGCTTGGAGGACATTTGGTTGATCGACTCCGGGTGTTCTCGACACATGACCGGAGATAAGAAGTGGTTCTCCAGCCTCACCCCAGTGAAAGAAAAGATGTACATCACATTTGGGGACAATGGACGAGGTAGGGTGCTGTGTCGAGGGTGTTGTGCATGTGAGTGACAAGGTAACGTTGAAGAGAGTGGCTCTTGTGAAGTCTTTGGGTTTCAATTTGCTTTCGGTTTCTCAGTTGCTTGATGAGGGTTTTGAGGTGCGTTTCAAGTCTGGCGAGTCTCGTTTGCTTGATTCTCGGGGTGATCTTGTCTGTATGATCATCCCCGAGGGTCAGATTTTCAGGGCTGATTTCTCTCGTTCTTTGGGTCCTGCTCGCTGTTTGATGGCTGGTCCTTCTTCTGATTTGTGGAAATGGCATAGGCGGTTGGGACACTTGAGCTTTGATTTGGTTTCCCGCTTGAGTGGTCTTGACCTTGTCCGAGGATTGCCGAGGTTGAAGCTTGAGAAGGATTTGGTTTGTGCTCCTTGTAGGCATGGTAAGATGGTAGCCACTCCCCATCCACCCCTGACCGATGTCATGACCGAGCGTCCGACGGAGCCGTTGCATATGGACCTTGTTGGGCCGGCTCGAGTTCGCTCGGTGGGTGGGAAGTGGTATGTCCTTGTTGTGGTGGACGATTACTCTCGCTATGCACGGGTGTTCTTTTTGGAGGATAAGAGTGAGACATTTGGTTTTGTTCGAGATCCGATCGTGAGGTTGAAAAACGAGAGGCATGGGAATGCTATTCGAGCTATCCGCAGTGATAATGGCTCAGAGTTGAAGAACTCTCGTTTTGATACCTTTTGTTGTGATCTAGGTCTTGAACATCAGTATTCGACCCCTTATGTGCCCCCTCAAAATGGAGTTGTGGAAAGGAAAAATCGGACTCTTTGTGAGATGGCTAGGACGATGCTCGATGAGCACAGGACTCCTAGGAGGTATTGGGCTGAGGCGGTCAATACGACTTGTCATGTTTCCAACCGCATTTTATTGAGAGCTTTCAAGAAGAAGACCCGTTATGAGCTTATGCATGGTCGGGCACCCAAGGTGAGTCATTTCCGAGTCTTTGGCCGCAAATGCTTTATTCGAAGAAAGGGAAACTCGACAAGTTTGAGGCTAGGTCTAGTGATGGTATTTTCTTTGGATATGCTAACCACTCTAGAGCCTATAGGGTGCTTAACCTTGAGACTAACAAAATCATGGAGACTTGCGAGGTGACCTTCGACAAGATAATGCCATGTACCTCTCTTGGCTTTGAATGTGCGAGTGATGAAGAGATGGCCGAGGACCTCTTTGAAGAGGAGAAAGATGAAGCCGGAGATGATGATGGGGAGAACCATGCGCCCGAAGCCGAGCATGTACCCACTACTTCCCCTACGACCACTTTGGAGCATGGACCGTCTACTTCATGGACAACGACGGTGCAACAAGAGGACCAGGGCGAGAGAAGCCGATGTTGAGGGGGAGGTAGTCTCGAGGCGTGAGGCTCCCCGGCGGATTCAAGAAGTGCATCCCCCGTCGAAGATCATTGGGAACATCGATAAACGCACTACACGGTCGAGGTCCGGGAATTCCTCTCATTTTGCTCATCTTTGCTTTTGTCGCTACTTTTGAGCCCAAGGACATTGGACATGCTTTATCCGATGCAAACTGGGTCAATTCTATGCATGAGGAGTTGGAAAACTTTGAGAGGAACCGGTGTGGGAGTTAGTTGAACCACCTCCAAATTGCCATCCCATAGGAACCAAGTGGGTTTGGAAGAACAAAGAGGGAGAGAATGGGATGGTTGTGAGGAACAAGTCCAGACTTGTTGCTCAGGGGTTTAGTCAGAAGGAGGGGATCGACTATGAGGAGACCTTTGCTCCTGTGGCCCGTCTTGAGGCGATTCGGATCCTTCTAGCCTTTGCCGTGGCTAAAGGGTTCAAGTTGTTTCAGATGGACGTGAAGAGTGCTTTTCTGAATGGGGTCATAGAGGAGGAGGTGTAGTGAAGCAGCCACATGGGTTTGAGAGCGAGCTGTACCCACACAGGGTATACGGGTTGAAAAGGGCTCGTATGGGATGAAACGGCGCGCCCGTTCTTGGTATGGGAGATTTAGAGGTTTTTCGTTGAGCAAAGGGTTTGTGATGGGTACCGTGGATAGGACCTTGTTTCTCCTCAAGCATGGAAATGACTTGTTGATTGTTCAGATATACGTGTATGATATTGTCTTTGGTGGCTCGTCACATAACCTTGTTGCCAAGTTTGCAGATGAGATGAGCAGGGAGTTCGAGATGAGCATGATGGGCGAGTTGCGGTATTTTCTCGGCCGCGGATCAAGCAAGTGAAGGACGGTACATTTGTGCACCGGACCAAGTACACGAAAGACATGCCGAGGAAGTTCCGGATGCAAGATGTGAAGCCGATGTCGACTCCCATGGGGAGTACGACCACTTTGGATGCGGATGAGGACGGAGAACCGGTGGACCGGCGGGAGTACGGGAGCATGATCGGCTCCCTCCTCTACTTGACGGCGACGAGGTCGACATACGGTTCGGTGTGTCTCCGTGCACTCGTTTTCGTGCTTCGCCGAGGACATCACATCGACAAGCCGTCAAGAGGATTTTCGTGTACGTACGTCCGCCCCCGGTCTTGGCCTTTGGTATTCTTCCTCCTCGACTCTTTCTCTTCATGGTTTTTCTCGATGCGGATTTTGCCTTGGATGTCGAGTCGAGAGGAAGTCTACTTCGGTACTTGCCGTTTCTTGGGTCTTCGTTGGTCTCATGGTCTTCCCGCAAGCGGCCTAGTGTAGCTCGGTCTACCACGGAGGCAGAGTATGTTGCTTGTCGCGAGTTGTTGTTCCCGGACCGTTGTGGATCTCATACACTTTGAGAGACTTTGGTGAGGAGTGCACCCGGATCCCACTTCTTTGTGATAGCACCGAGTGCCATAAGCGTAGCCAAAAACCCAAGTGCTTCACTCCGTAACCAAACACATAGAGGTAAGGTATCATTTCTTGAGGGACAATGTGGAGAAAGAAACCATTGTGCTTGAGCCATGTCCCTACCCAAGATCAGCTAGCCGACATCTTTACAAAGCCTCTCGACCAAGCTACATTTGTGCGCTTGCGGGGGGAACTTGGGGTTTGTTGCCCTTTCTAGTTGATTCTTGGGGGATTTCTTTTTGTATCATATGTATCATACCATGTTTTACTTTGATGTATATACATGCTTTGCTTGATGTATAAACCATGGTAGGATAGCCATCTTGTCATATATCATGTTGCATTTGTCTCATATTGCATTTTAGGATGATGAGCTTCTTTCATATGCCATATTTGAGTTTCTTTGGCTATTTGTGAGATATTGGTCATATGTGTGGAGAAATGGTGATGTGAGGCTATGCTCTTGGAATATTTGAGATATATGTGTGGTGAGATAGCCCCTTTTGAAATAAATGCTAAACTTGACTAATTTTTGATGAAATATGCTCCACTCGTGTGTAGTTGTGTATCCATGTCACAGTTTGGTCTAAATGTGCTTTTCATGCTTAGATTGTGCTTGGATGCCTTGTTCTTGCATTTGGGCCAAAGGCCGAATATCATTGTGAATGTTTAGCCTATATTGCATTCATGGGGGAGCATAAGCTTCTTTTTGCCGCAAAGGCACTTCATGTACCATAAAATGAATTAATCCTGAAAAGAAGTGTGAATGCTTGAAATATGCTCCATCCATCATGTCTATGCTTAAAATGTTTTATCTTTCACATATGGGTGCTAAACATGTTGCATGATGTTCACCAGTGGAGAAGTCTCCCCGAAGTGGACACATGGCTCATGAGCTTTGACATGACATGCTTTGCTTTATGGGTGTTTGCCATGATCTTTTGCTGAGAATTTGATATCCTTGTATGATCTTTGAATGGTATGCATGTTTGTGGCTCAAGTGTGACATGGATAGGCTGTTACATGTGAAGCGAGTCTTCTTTTGGTAAAACTGCTTAAATCTGAAAATTTTGCTTTGTCACATGCTTGTATTTTCATATATTACTTGTGGCAATGCTTTGACTATGCTATGGTTCATATGTGTGATCTTTGTCTCATTTTTAGCCTTTGACACTAGATTTGGCCTATTTGAGAAGCTCATGTAGATGTTTATATGCTTTGCTTTGCATTTCTTCATTTCACCTTGATTCATACATTGTCAACAAGGGGGAGAAAAGGTGAGCTTAATGAAAATTCAGAAGAGGTGAGCTGAAATTTGGAAGTGTGCATCCACATGTTCGGGGGGGAGCTTGCATTTGTTCGGGGGGAGCTTTCTTGCCGTTTTTGGTGTGGATTTTGTGCTTTGCTTGGCTTGTGACATTTCTTCGCCTTTCTTTGGTTTTGGTAATGAGTTGAGCTTCTTTGTCTTTTTCTTCCTTCTTTCTTTCTCTTTTTCTCTCGAATTTCATTTCGCGTTGTGTGTTGTCAATGCACTCATCAAGGGGGAGATTGAGGACCGGGAGCGTCCCAGTGGTCGGTGGATGACCGCTCCTCGGTGATGAGTAATTGACAACGGGTGTTGGACTAACTCGGGCTTAGTGCGCGAGTGTAGGCCGCGGCCTAGTTCGTGTTGTTGCGGGTGAAAAACGGGCGCGAAAGGTCTTCGACCTTGAGGGGCCTCCGGGAGATGGAGAGACAAGTAGGCTCGGTTCGAGGGACCCGGTGGACGGCGGGGATCGGGTGCGGGTCACACGGTGGTGACACAAGCAAGACGAAGTCATGGACAAGCGAGCCGGTGCACGGTGGCGGTCAAGTCAAGTGGTTTGGCGGGAGGCCGGACCGGGCACGCGGGGTTTGGTGGTTTGCCCACAAAACCATCGGCGGACGGTTTCTTGGTTTGGGCCTCAAAACCAAGTCCGAGGGCCCAACACGACGGAGACGGGATCCGGCGTGTCGGGAAGCTTCGAGGCGGAGGACACGCGGCGGGATCGCATGGCTTGCGTCGGGAGGACGCGGGGTGCGGCAAAGGCGTGGCCGTCCGATGGCAAGACCCACAAACATTACCTAAATGCCCCTACGTGGGTTGTATCGCCGTAGTTTAGTTAGGGGTAGTCGAGTCATTTACCACTCCGGCGGGACTCGATATATAAGCCGTGAGTGTGTGTGGATGGCTCTCTCTCTGCGACTTAGGGTTTCATTTCCTCCCTCCTCTTTCTCATTTTCATAGCTATTTTTCCTCCCATTTTCTCTAGGCTAGCATGAGAGCTTCATGAGAGATTTGTTGAGAGGGATGGATGCTAGGGCGGCATGCTAGACCTTGTGAATCTTTCCTGGTTTGTATAGAAGATTCGGGGTTGTTTTTCGTGGCTTTTCGTGCTTGTTTTTGTGCCTTTGTTCCCGGTGTGATTCCGCGGATTTGAGTGGGTTTCTCCCCGGATTTCTTTGAGGGAAACATGGGTAGATGTCTTGTGCATCTTTGTGCTTGATCTTGTGCCCTCAAACGCCGGAAACCACTTTGATTCGTGAGTTTTTGTTCGGTGCTCTAGTTTTTGGTGGTGCTCAAAGGATTCGCGATTCCCGGTGATTTAGGGAGTTAGGAGGCAAGATTTTTGGGCTATAGCATCCTTGTGTGACGCCTTTCAAGTACCCAAACCCTTGTTTCTACAGCTTCAACCGTTTGGGAAATCCGATGATGATTTGGGGGAGTTGACTTTCGGGGTCGGGCGTTTTCGGCTCCGTCCGCACTGGCGGACGGTCCGCGAGGACCAGGCGGACGGTCCGCGCGGCTAGGGTTCGTCCCGTGTTCTTCGTGTTCTTGCTCATCTTTCGTTTCGATCCATTGCTATTTTGGTTTTCGGTTGGACGGAGTTTCGGACGGTCCGCGGTGTTGGGCGGACGGTCCGCGGGTGCTTGGCGGACGGTCCGTGTGCTCCCCGCGGACGGTCCGTGGTTCGTGGTGTGCCACCGGTGGTTCCGTTGGCATTAACGGACGGTCCGCGGCTCAGGGCCGGACGGTCCGCGGCTCGGGTGCGGACAATCCGCGATACCCGGCCGGACGGTCCGCGCGGCCCTTTGCGGACGGTCCGCCCGCCCCGGCCGGGACGGTCCGCCCGAGGCCGAGCGCTTTGCTTCTTGGTTCGATTCCTTCCCCCCTTCCTCGTGCTTCCGCGTGTGCTTCAAGGAATCATTCCTAGGACTAGAGGTTGATCCATAACCTCGTGGTCTTGGCGATTGGTGCGTGATTCGATACATCGCTTGTGTGTGACAGGGATTTGAGTAGGGCATAGGTCGGGTTCTTTGGGAAGAATTTTTATCGGCTCCTATTCACTCCCCCCTCTCTAGTTGCCATCCGATCCTTCGGTTATGTGGGTTAAGTTTTTGAACGTACTAAGCACATGTCGGGAATGGGAGCGGTAAGCCTAGTACCGAGGACCATGTGTGGTTTGAGGACCGGTGGATGGTCGCTTCCTTGTGTGATGAGTGATTGACAACGTTGTGTGGACTCGGTTCTTGGCTAAGTATTGCGGGTGCAGGTTGCGGCTTGACTCGTGTTGATGCGGGGTGAAGAACAAGCACGAAAGGTCGTTGCCGGTGAGGCCTCCAGGTGTGGAGAAGACAAGTAGGCTTTGTTCGAGGGACCCGGTGGCCAGCGGGGTCAAGTGCGGGCCGCATGGTGGCATGAACAACAATATGAAGTCGTGGACGGTTTCTTGGTAGAGCCTCAAAACCAAGGGCGAGCCGGAACTACGTGGGAGCCGAGTCATGAGTGGAGATTGGCGGAGGCTACACCGAGTTCGCGGGGTTTGCGGGGGTTCACCGTAGAAAACCACCGGGTTACTCGGTTGAGCCACAAAACCGAGGCCGAAGACTCGACGAATAGGTGCGGCCACCCGGTGCCGGTTCAACCGCCCGGGAGGGGTGGTCGGACCGCCCGGGGCCGGTCAGATCCCCCGGGCCGGTCTAACCGCCCGGGGTGGGTGGTTTGACCGCCCCGGCCGCCGGCGCCGAGAAGCTTCGAAGCGGAGAACACACGTCGGGATCGCAAGGCTTGCGTCGAGGCTACACAGGGTGCGGTCGCCGGGCATCCGTCCGATGGTGAAGACATCAAGAATTCCAAATCCGCCCTCGAGGGGCATGTATCCCTAGTTATTAGTGAAGGGTAGTTTAGTCTTTTGGGTGCCTCCATATATACTCATTAGATGGGTGGATGGCAGCCAACTCTTGTAACCCTAGCTCATTTAGTTTTTCCTTTTTCGTTCTCCATTTTCCTTAGGTTTTAGAAGGCTCGCTTGAGAGCTTCATGTGAGATCTAGAGAGAGGGATGGATGTTTGGGTGGCAAGCTAGACCTTGTACGAACCTTTCATGGCATGTATAGAAGGTTTGGCGTTGTTCATCATGGTGGTTTTCCCGTCCCCTTTGTGTTGATTTTCGGAGCTCTTTTTGGCGGTGTTCGAGAACGATTTCTTGGGGTTTTTGGTGGGTGTCACGTATGAGGTTCTTGTGCCTCTTTGGCTGGTGACTTTGCCCCCAAATCCCCTTTGAGTCGGACTCGATTTGGTGGTTTCTTGAGTTGGGCGAGTTATTGACCTAGAGAAGCGATTTCTTCGATTCCTCTTGATTGTGCGCGTTTCGGGTCGATTCCTTTGAGGTAGAGGTTGCCCGGGAGGTAACCCGGCCTATTCCCGAAGTTTGGCTGCAATCCGTGGAGTGATTCGGGAGATCGGGCGCGAGGAAGTTGAGGTTTGACCCGCGGGGTCGTTTTACGGGAAGGGGCGGTCAAACCGCCTACGGGGGGCGGTCTAACCGCCCGGGTGTTTCCGGGTCAATGTTTTGTTTCGCCGGATGTTCCTCCGTGAGTTTGTTCGCTTTGATCGAGAGGAGTGTCTAGGTGAAATTTGGGGTCGTTCTCGTGCAGTTTCCTAGGTGTTCTTGGTCGGGGTTCGTTGCTTTGGGTACGGGGAGGTTAGACCGCCCCGGTAGCCGGTCTAACCGCCCCTAGGCCCTTGGGTGAAGTTTTGGTTTTCGCCAAGATTTTTTGGTAGCTAGCATGGCCTTGACCGAGAGATCTCTCGTTGGTGAAACCGTGGTGAGTTTTGGTGCTCGGAAGAGGCGTTTCGGAGGATTTCTTGGTTGCCGGGTGCGGGCGGTCTAACCGCCCCCTATACCCGGTCTAACCGCCCTCCTCTCGGTTAGCCGGATTTCGAGTTGTTTCCGCTTGTCGGTGCTGCGTGTGAGTTGTGGTTGCTTTGGTAGAGTTTGTTCCTAGGACCCGTAGCACTCCGGTGGCTACGTGGTTTTGGCAAACGGAAGGTTGAAGTGCGAGAGCGTGTGATTTCGGGGGTTCGACCGAGCGAGTTCAACACTTCGGAGTTTCAATCTCCCTCGAGAAGAATTTTTATCTCGCTCCCATTCACTAACCCCCTCTTTGGTCGCCTTTTCGGTCCTTCAAGTGGTATCGAGCCGGTTCGGGTCTTTGTTGACTCTAACCGGTCTAAGATCCAAGGATGGCGTACCGAGAACGGGGTTCGGGTCCTCCACACTTCGATTGCAAGAACTACCGGATGTGGAGCAAGCGGATGGGTGCGTTCCTCCGCGGAAAGGGTCGGCTTCTTTGGGATGTCACGGTGGACACAAGGCTATGTCCAGCCGATGGATTTCCTCGCTCTAGGGTCGGGGGGACGGTTTCGACGCCAACAATAAGGCGGTCGACTACTTGTTTCATGCTTTGTGTCGACCGAGTTCGATCGGGTGCACACCGAGCACTTGGCTTGTAGGATTTGGGCGGTGTTGAAGGAGGCTCAAGTTGGGAATGCCCAGGTTCAGGCACGGATGTATGCGACCTACCGGAGAGAGTACGAGAACTTCACTCATCTCCCCGGTGAGTCCATCGATGCCTTGTTTCAGAGGTTCACGGTGGTTGTAAACAACATGAGGTCCAATGTGGACGTGCTCCCGTACGATGATCATGATAGAGCGGTCAAGCTCTTACACTCTTTCGATCGTACGATATGGGGTGGAAAGTTCGAGGCCATTGTGGAGTCGGAGAAGTATGACACTCGACCGTGAACGAGCCGTTCTCAAAGCTCAAGTCGGCTAAGGTGGATAGGGGCATGATCGCCAAGCTCGAGGGTCCGACCGATTCCCATAGTCTTGCCCTCGTTGGTGGTTCGAAGGGAAAGGCTAACACTAACCCATCCACCGAATGTTCTCTTTGTCCTCCTTGATGTCTATGCCGGATGATGAGTTCGACGAGCTTGGAGAGGACGAGCCGGCGCTCCCGACGAGGCGGTTCGAGAGACCGCACGAGAACCAGGTGAACATGAGGAGGAACACGAGGACATGCTTCAAGTGCGGCAAGACCGGACACTATTTCGCCTAGTGTCCGAAGGTGAACAACCACGACAAGCACAAGTTCAAGGACAAGAAGAATAAGTCCAAGAAGAAGGATCATGGACATGGGAAGAAGACACGGTCTCGAGAGAAGATGAAGAGATCAAGCGACATCGAGTCTGATTCGAGGACACGTCTTCAAGCTCGAGTGATGAAGACGAAGAGGATGAGAAGAAGAGGAAGAAGAAGAAGAACCTTGGCAAGTATCTCAACGGCCTTTGTGTGATGGGCCTAAGCCTCAAGGACGACTTCTGCGGCATGGCTCGCAGTTCGAGCAGCAAGAGAAGCCAGAAGGACGCCTCGGACTTGGATTCCGAGGATGAGGTATGTGATGAGCTCTCTTCTTTGCGCAAGGAGAATGAGGAGTTGGTTGACTTGCTTGATAATCGCGATCACATGCTTAGAGAGGCTAAAAAGCTTAGGAAGGAGCTAAGATCTTTGCTCGAGGATGCTAGGACTAGAGTGGCCGAGCTAGAAACACGGGTTCTTGATAGCAAGCTTGAAATTGATTCGCTTAAGACTAGCCCCGTTGTTTCCGATGAAAATGATTGTGTTGATTGCTCTGCTTTCCTAGCCGACTTGATCGATCTTAGGGAGAACTATGCCTCCAAGTGTGAGGAACTAGATGTGCTCGGGGTTGAGATGGCCGAGCTACAATCTAGACCCACTTTGCTTGGTGCTTGCACTTCTTGCCCTAGTTTGCATGAGAAAATTGTTGAGCTTCGTTCTCGCATTGGTTCGCTAGAGGCTGATTTGAAAGTGCCTATTCCAACTTCTTGTTATACATGTGAGTTGCATGCTATGAAGAATTTGGATCTTGCAAAATGTGTTGGTCGCTCGCAAGATGAGAATGATAAGTTACGTGAAGCGCCGAGTTGGTTGTCGAGCCAAGAACCTCGGCTTGGTATGATGATTGCTAGCCGTAAGCGCTTTGATGGTTGGGCTTTGGGATCGGATAAGGTTGGTGAGGGCAGTGGTGAGAGAGAAAGGAAATTTGGGAATGTTACACTCAAGGACAAGATTGCATCCAAGCCAAACCAACCTAGAGAAAAACCGAGTGAGAAGGCAAGTGAAAAGCCTAGTGAGAAACCAAGTGAAGAGCCTCACCCCAAGCCTAAGCCCAAACCAATCCTTTTCCATTGTGGGTTTTGTGGAAAGGATGGTCACAAGAGAGAGTTTTGCTATAAGAGAAAGAGAGAGGCGAGAATGGCTAAGGAGTGGGCGAACAAGGACGGTACCACCCTTCTCATGGTGTGCCTGAGCCTCGTATGCCACTGCCTAAGGGAAAGGGCTTTGTGCGTAAGGATCCGGCATGGGGAGATGAGAAATCCCGTAGCCGCGGTGGTGGTCTGGAGAGGGCGGTCAGACCGGCCTGGCTAGGCGGTCAGACCGGCCCTCCCCAGATTTCTGGGCAGTTCTGTTTTCGAGGTCGTGATGCTGGTGGTTTCAGTTCCCTTGGTCATGGTGCAGATGGTAGACACTTTGAGTCTGGTGGTGTTGAGTTTGCTGGACGTTCTCCACCTCGTGATCAATACGAGTTTGGGAGAGGTCGCAGCTTTGAGTCTCAAAGGGGCTACGGACCGTGCTTTCCTTTTCGTGGTACTCGTACTCCTCCAGTGAGACGGGAGTGGTGTTCCCATGGTGGTTCCAGGTTTGATAGGTTTGACTGGATGAATGTTGCTAACCCTACTTTTGAGGAAATGGCCCGACACTGGTTTCACACCTTTGGGACTAACCCCAGTGTTGAGTCATTTTCTCGTTCTCACTCTTGGTTTTGAGTTGCAGGTGGGAGGCCCGGAGAACATTTGGTTGATATAGGGGGTGGTTCTTCGGCCTCATACCCCGGTAGTGACATGGAGGTACATCTCTTTCGGGGATGGTGGACAAGGATGAGTGACTTCTGAAGAAATGGTAAAGGTAAGTGAATTTGTGACCTTCAAGTGTGTGGCCTTGGTCAAGTCACTTGGCTCTTTTAGCTCTTTGCCCTATCTCATGTGTGTAAGGTGAGCTTTGTGTGCTCTTTGGCCTTAATGCATGAGTTTAGGGGTAGCTTGTGAGGTTTGTGCTCTTTTGCTCTTTTGCCGGTGGTGTCGATCCCTTCCCCGCCTCCCCTCGAGGAGCTGGTCTTTTGTGAGCTTGGTGTGTGTGGTTGGTTTCCTAAGTTGGTGGTGAAGCTCCTTGTGTAGCATATGTATAGCTTTCCTTCGTGCATTCCCCGCATTTGGCATAACATATGTAACATGATGTATAGGCATCCTTGTATCTTAGATTGCATGCATTTTGTATCATATGCATTGGATAGGAAAAGCTTCTCCTATATACACCGTTCACCATGGGTTGCTATATGTCGGTGCGGAATGTGGTCCCGACACTAACCGAGAGAAAGCGCCGAGGTCTATCCCTCAATGGTCGATGCTAAGTAACAAGTGACACAGAGTTTTTATCCTGGTTCCGGCCGAGGGGGCCGTACGTCCAGCAGTGGCGTGCTCGAGGCACTATATTACTTAGCACCGGGGGTGCCTGTAGTGGGGCGGCTACAAGCAAGGCGGGAGAGGAAGCGGGGGCTTCCAAGTCCCTGGCTGAAGATGTTGTGGGAGAATTGGAGAGTGAGTACGTGGTGTGTGAAGGGTTTCGTTGTCCGTTGTCTTGTGTGTGTTGCGTCCTGTCTCGTGTTCCCCGCGGGCGGGGGGTTCGCTCCCCCTTTTATAGATCAGGGGGGGGGGGGGCGGGTTACATGCGCGCCGCGCTACATAGCTACGTGGGGAAGTGCGACGTGCTACGCCGTAGAGTGGGCGGCCGTCCGGCGATCCTTGCGCCGATCCGGTCATCATGGCTCGACTTGTACCCGAACACGGTGGTGGTTCGAGGGTAGGAGAGCGGCGGATGGCGGTGATGTCCTCGATAAGCTCGAGGGAGGTGTCGACGTAGGCCCGTACGGAGTACGGGAGTAGGCGCGAACGGCCGAAGGATCGGATGGCGACTAGAGAGGGGGGGGGAGTGAATAGGAGCCGGTAAAAATTCTTCTCAAAGAACCCGGCCTATACCCTAGTCAAAACCCGGTCACACACAAGCGTTGGAACGAATCACACACCAATCGCCAAAACAACGAGTCCTAGAAACACACGCGGAAGCACGAATGAAGGAGGGAGGAATCGAACCAAAGAGCAAAGCGACCGGGCTTTGTCGGACCGTCCGGACAGAGGGGCGGACCGTCCGCGCAGCCTCGCGGACCGTCCGGCCTGCCCTCGCGGACCGTCCGCGCCAACCCCGCGACCGTCCGGCCGTACACCGCGGACCGTCCGTTAAAGCACACAGAACACCAGAAGCGACCCGAGAAAAACGGACCGTCCGCCGAGGCCGGGCGGACCGTCCGCGCCACCCGCGACCGTCCGCTACTCAAGCCCGACCATCCGCAAACTGGCTGCAACAAAAACCAAAAGCCAAACCGGATCGAAAACAAAGGCGCGCAAGAACACGACGAACACGCGAAGAACACTGTACACGCGGACCGTCCGCCTGGCCCTCGCGGACCGTCCGCCAAGCACGAACGGAACCGAAAACCGCTCGACCCCCGAAAGTCAACACTCCCAATTCATCACCGGATCTCCCTACCAATAGTAGTCGTTGAGACAAGAGTTTGGGGACATGTAAAGCGTCAACCAAGGATGCTATACCCCAAAAATTTCGTCTCCTAACTCCCTAAATCATCGGGAATCGCGGATCCTTTGAACACCACCAAAAGCTAGAGCACCGAACGAAAATCCTTGAATCGAAGTGGTTTCCCGACGATTGAGGGCACAAGATTAATCACAAAGATGCACTAGACATCCATCCATGTTTCCCTCAAAGAAATCCGGGGAGAAACCCACTCAAATCCGCGGAATCACACCGGGAACAAAGGCACGAAAACAAGCACGAAAATAGCACAAAAAGAGCTCCGAAAAAGCAATAAAAGAAATTCGGGAATAGAAAGATTGGCACAAGATTTAGAGGATGAAATCACTATGAATATCTTGTCCAATCGATTACAAGCCACTCCTAGAAATCAAATCTAAGATGGCAAAAAGCTCCAATCAAAGAGCCACTCTCACCTCTCTCCCTCTCTCCCAAAGCACTCCAAAATCAAAGAGTACAAAGCAGCCTCTAGCCCAAGAGTTGGCTGAAAATTCAGCCCCCTCCTCCTATATATAGGCCCTCCGAAAAGACCGAAGTGCCCCTACACTAGGAGTACAACACAAGCCCTCACGGGGGCGTTTTGGTCAACACATGAAGTTCACCATCGGACGGCCGCGCATCCATCGGGCCTTCACGTCCTCCCGACGCAAGCACCTAGATCATGCCGCGTGTCGCCCGCCTCGAAGCTTCCCCGACGCACCCGGATACCGTCTCCGTCACGCCGGAGCCCTCGGGCTCGGTTTTGAGGCCCAAACCGAGAAACCCTCCTCCGATGGTTTTGTGGCCAAACCACCAAACCCCGCGTACACGGCCCGGCCTCACCACGCCAAGCGTCGAGCCCGCCAAGCCTTTCACCTCCGGCGCCGGACGGTCTACTCGTCTTGCCTCGTTCCTTGACTTGGCCACCACCGATGCACCGGCTCCATGTCCACGACTTTGTCTTGCTCTTCTTGCACCATGCGGCTCGCACTTGATCCCGTCGGCCACCGGGTCCCTCGAACCAAGCCTACTTGTCTCTCCACTCCTCGGAGGCCCCGCAAGGCTAAGACCTTTCGCGCTCGTTCTTCACCCGCACCAACGCAAACCAAGCCGCAACCAACACCCGCAATACTAGGCCAAGAGTCAGTCCACACAATGTTGTCAACCACTCCTCACGAGTGCATTGACAACACACCACATAAACAATAAGGTAAATACACAAAATAAAACACACACAACACAACTCAACACTACACACACAAAGCTTCAAACCATCCGGTCAATCACTCATCACACACGAACCAAGGTACTTCTCAACTTGGTTCCTCAATCTCCCCCTTGATGAGTGCATTGACAAAAGAAGGTCAAAAAGCAAACAAGAACTCATTCAAGCGCCACAAAGCCAATAAAAAGCAAACAAAAGGCCACTTGAAGTGAGAAGGGATAAAAACATGCTCCGACAAATTCCTCTCGAAACCAAAGCAAGCACAAGGCTAAGCGCAATCGAAGAGACACACTACCAACATGCAATCCCTAAAAGCCATCAAACCAAAATGCTCAACACAAAGTGCCATAAACCTCTTACCAAAACACTTGTCAACCGCTCATCACCATCAAATCAAGGTTCATATCAACTTGATTTTCCAAATTTCTCCCCCTTGAGGAGTGGATTGACAACAAGTGGGCACAAAGAAATGGTTTGAGAGGGCAAAGACCGAACACCTCATCCAAGTGAAAGAAACCACACAAGAGCAAAGAACAAGGTCACTTGGCATGAGAGAAACCACAAAGGCCAACTCAATGTCTCGGTCCCCAAAGACATGGGCAACGGCTCGACACAACCGAGACAAGAATGCACGATCCCTCAAGAAGAGGCACAAAGGGCTCAACACCGATCATGGACAAGCGAAATCACACGATCCCTCAAGAAGAGGCACAAAGGGCTCAACACCAATCATGTGATAATCGAAAACATAAGTCAACCGCCGGCTCCTCAAGAAGAGGCAAAGGGGCTCAACACCACCGCACAAGAGCACAAAAATCACAAGCTCCCCCTAAACACATGAACTAGGACCAAAGAGCGTACAAAGCTCACCCTAAACTCATGAGATAGAGAAAAGAGCACACCAAGCTCACAAAGCTCCCCCTAAACACATGCACTAGGGACAAAGAGCATACAAAGCTCACCCTAAACACACGTGATAGAGCAAAAAGCAACCACCAAAGCACAACTCGGGCAAACAAAGGAGACACACCAAAGCTCCCCCTACACAAATGCAAGCTCCCCCCGAACAAGTGGAGCAAACTCCCAAATTTTAAATGCAGTTTTTCGAATTTTTCATTAAGCTCACCTCTTCTCCCCCTTGTTGACAAAGTATGAAGCAAGGTGAAAATGCGGAAATGCAAAACAAAGCATATAAACATCTACATGAGCTTCTCAAATAGGCCAAATTTAGTGACAAAGGCTAGAAATGAGACAAAGAGCACATATATGGATCATAACATAGTCAAAGCATTGCCACAAGTAATATATGAAAAATACAAGCATGTGACAAAGCAAAATTTTTAGATTTGAATAATTATATCAAAAGATGGCTCACTTCAAATGTAAAAGCCTATCCATGTCACACTTGAGCCGCAAACATGCATACCATTCAAAGATCATACAAGGATATCAAATTCTCAAAGCAAAAGATCATGGCAAACACCCATAAAGCAAAGCATGTCATGTCAAAGCTCATGAGCCATGTGTCCACTTCGGGGAGACTTCTCCACCGGTGAACATCATGCAACATGTTTAGCACCCATATGTGCAAGATAATACATTTTAAGCATAAACATGATGGATGGAGCATTTTTCAAGCATACACACTTCTTTTCAAGATTAATTCATTTCATGGTACATGAAGTGCCTTTGCGGCAAAAAGAAGCTTATGCTCCTCCATGAATGCAACATAGGCTAAACATTCACAATGATATTGACCTTTGGCCCAAATGCAAGAAAGAGACATCCAAGCACAATCTAAGTATGAAAGGCACATTTAGACCAAAAAGTGACATGGATATACTACTACACATGAGTGGAGCACATTTCATCAAATTTAGTCAAGATTAGCATTTGATTCAAAAAGGCTATCTCACAACACATATATCTCAAATATTCCAAGAGCATAGCCTCACATAGCTATTTCTCCACACACATGACCAATATCTCACAAGTAGCCAAAGAAACTCAAATGAGGCATATGGAAGAAGCTCATCATCCTAAAATGCAATATGATACAAATGCAACATAGGTAGATATGTACATCAAAAGGAACATGATATATGACGAGATGCGAGACACAAATGTCAAACCTACCAAAGTCTATACATCATGATATATGATACAAATGCAATGCAGAATGCATAGGGAGACAAGGAACTTGACTTAACACCAATAAAGCTCACGAGGGAACACACCAACCAAGAATCGCTCCAAGCGAGAGAAGAGCCACCAAAGGTCCCAATTGAGTACCATAGAAAAAGTACCAATTGCAAAACCGCAAAGATCCCAATTGAATACCATAGAAGGAATATCAATTGGAGGATCACAAAGACCGCCCAAAAAGCCACAACCCTTCTTGGAATCAAATTCCCTATCAAAAGAAGCCAAGCTCCCCCTCAACCAAGGGCAGCTAACAAAGCAAAAACTAGGAAAAGGAAGAGCAAGGAAAAACTCTAAAACCAACCGAAAAGAGGAACAACAACACAACTCGAAGACAAGACAAGCCCAAAACTCCAAGGAAAGCTCACAATATGCTACACAAAGCATTGATAATATCAATTAACATAAATAGAGCATTGTAACATGATTCCACAAATATAAATAAGCATGGGCAAGCAAGTATGTCAACAAGGTACAACAATAAACCAAAATGATACCAAAGAGTAACATGCCAAACAATATACAAGAACTAAACAAAGGCATGATACAAGATCACATGGATCATCCACCAACATATATTACAAAGCTAGCATGACAAGATAGATATGGGGGATAAACATGCCGACAAGAAAGGTACCATTGAGCTAGACAAAAAAAATATGGATGAACAACATGACATAACCGAGCAATCAACCAAAAAGCATGACATGATGTTCATAAATATCACCCACCATAAAATCATACAAAGATAGCAAGATAGATATTCAAGATCACAAAGCTATCATGAACAAGGTGGCTAGCCTACCATGGTTTTCACACAAGCAAGACACAAGTATATACAAGAGAGTACAAGGGGAAAAGAAAACTCACTATACATGTGTACAAAGGCTTTCAAGAGCCATCCAAAACGGTGTGGAGAACCATCATGTCTCCATTGAGCTCATGTTCTCCAACCGCGTCTCCATACCTACACACAAGGAGACAAGAAAGACCGAGCCTTGGATCCCAAAGGGTTAGCAAGCATGTACTTGGGAATCCAAGATTTGGTCACACGAGTAATGCACACAAACTATCATGTGGGTTAGCATGATGCAAATGCCAGTTGGAATGAAAAGTCTTTCGAACACCCTTGGAACCATGCCTCAAAGAAGTCACTCGCGAGGAAAGTCGAGTGCTACCACAAGCAAAAAGGCAAAGATCCTTCGGGGTCGTAGGAGAAGAACCAACACAAGCACCACGGGAAGCATGTCACGGACCAACACAAGAAACACTAGAAGCATGTCCACGAGCATGGCCTAACTCACTAGAAAGAGTGTCATAAGACCCATCCACAAATTGCGCCTTCTTAGGCTCACAAGTGTTCATGCCACGAGAAGGGCTATGAACAACCAAAGGCCTAGAGGCACCTCCTCGCCGTATTCTCCTTACCGGCGGTAGCAAAAACTCTCTTGATGCCCATCCTTCCCACGGTGAGAGCAAAGTGGTACAAAGGCCTATCGAGAGGCACGGTCCGAGTGGATGAATCACCATTCTCTTGTAAGTGGGAAGTCCCTTGGGACTTAGAGCACGAAGCATCAACCCGAACATCCAACTTGGTGTCCACATTAGAATCACACGTGCCATGAGACAGACTACGTGGCTTCTTAAAAGCTTTAGCACGCACACGTCGCTCGTGCTTGACATGGCGAAAGCAAAACTCAACGGTATGCCCATCCTTCTTGCAAAAGGTGCATTGGAACCTCGCCTTGGGAGTATGAGTTCCAAATATGTGGGAGGCACCCTTTCCATTCAAATCACCTTGGGCAACACCGGAAGAAGCAACAAGCTTAGGAGTAGCTATGGGAGAGCTATCCAAAGCACTAGCACACTTACTAGCATCCAAAGACTCACACTCAAGAGAAGAAGTCGACTCCGGTTTAGAAGAAGCAAATTTAGAAGCATCAACATCGGAGTGACAAGAGAAGTGAGAATCCAAACCCTTGGCACAAAGACTCTTGCACCTTGTGTGCAAAACCTCATTTTGAGACTTGAGGCGCTCACAAGTACCACATGTCATATTTCTCAAATTATTGATTTCTTCTTCAATGCATTTAGCATATGTGGTACGCAAGAGTTCATTTTCTTTCTCAAGGTTGGCACTCATGTCATCATGCTCAACCAACTTAGCGCTCATATCCTCGCGCATCTTTTTCAAAGCCAAAACTTCACTTTCCAAATCAATGCATGAGGTGCAAACGAAATCACATGAACAAGCAACATCATTTACATCTCGCAAAGCACTATCATCATTGCAAGAAGTATGGCAAGCATCCTCAACCAGCAACAAAGAGCACTTGCTACAAGGCATGGATTTTATATCACAAATTTCAGCCCTAGCATGCTCAAGATCATCTACACATGTGATGTGAGTCAATTTTAATTCATTAATTTCAGCATGCAAAGACTCACAAGAAACACATGGTAAAGAAGCACTTGTCTCTAACAAAGCAATCTTACTCCTAGCCATATCAAGCTCATCATTCAAAACACCACAAGAGTTGCAAGGCATAGAAGCATTGGATTTCAACAAGTCAATTTCAGATTGCAAGTTAGCAAGAGATGATCTCAATTCATCATTCTCAAAATCAAGATTGTCGCATGCTCTTCTAAAAGCTTCAACATGCATTTTGCGCCAACTAACATCATATTTTAATTTCTCATTTTCAGCACACAAGGCATCGCATGATTTGCAAGGCAAAGAAGCTTTGAAATTTAACACCTTGATTTCAGATTTCAAGCATGCAATGGAAGCAATCAAAGCATCATTTTCAGCATGCATAGTGTTACAAGAAGTGCAAGAATTCAAAGCACGAGACCTCCAATGAGCCATATCACATTTCAACCTAGTAAGAGAGCATTTAATCTTCTCATTCTTCCTACGCAAGGCATCGCACAAATCTATGTTTCTCCTATGCAAGTCTCCACAATCACGCTCACAAACATCCAACCTATTGCATAGGATCAAGATAGCTTTGGCAAGTGTACCTTGGTTCATGCCTCCTAGCTTGTGGTAGAGCTTGCCTTTCTTGATGTCACCATCTTGATAGTCCTCGATGAGAGATATCATCTCCTCCACTTCGGCTTCCGCCTCAACCTCCATACTCCTCCCGCTCAAAGAACCACAAGGAGAAGAACTTGGTGCCATAAACAAAGGACCGGTTAGGATTAGCCGAAACCAAGCTCAAGGAACAAGCAACGATGCAAAGAAAGCACTCAAAAAGCCTCAATTCTCTAACAACTACTGACGAGTTCAATAGCAAAGGATCTTATCTTTTTCCCAAAATTTTACCACTGAACAAGGAGCACCAAAGATAGAGGCACAAAAAATTTCAGCTCAAGATAAGGTGAAATGAAGCCTAGAGAAAATCCGAAGAAACAAGACAAAGCCGCAAGAGACATAAATGAGAATTTTTCAATTATCTTGTTGATTTTTTCTGAATTTTTGAAGACCCCAAAATGATCATTAGATGGTTTTGGATCACCTAAAAATGGAGTCATGAAACCTCTGTAAAAATTTGAGCCAAAACGGAGCAACGAGCGAAAAGTTATGCCCGTTTTATCGAAGGTACCTCAAGTTATGGTTTTCCAAGGGCACAACTCCAAATCGTCGGACTCAAAACGTGCAAACCAAGGTCGCAAGCAAAAGCACCTCTTTCCTCTAGTCACCCTATGGATTCAAGACTTGTTAGAGCCAAAAGAATCCACAACCGGCTCTGATACCAATTGAAGGATCGGATGGCGACTAGAGAGGGGGGGAGTGAATAGGAGCCGGTAAAAATTATTCTCAAAGAACCCGGCCTATACCCTAGTCAAAACCCGGTCACACACAAGCGTTGGAACGAATCACACACCAATCGCCAAAACAACGAGTCCTAGAAACACACGCGGAAGCACGAATGAAGGAGGGAGGAATCGAACCAAAGAGCAAAGCGCCGAGGCTTTGGCGGACCGTCCGGACAGAGGGGCGGACCGTCCGCGCAGCCTCGCGGACCGTCCGCCCGCCCTCGCGGACCGTCCGCGCCAACCCCGCGGACCGTCCGGCCGTACACCGCGGACCGTCCGTTAAAGCACACGGAACACCGAAGCGACCCGAGAAAAACGGACCGTCCGCCGAGGCCGGGCGGACCGTCCGCGCCACCCGCGACCGTCCGCTACTCAAGCCCGACCATCCGCAAACCGGCCGCAACAAAAACCAAAAGCCAAACCGGATCGAAAACAAAGGCGCGCAAGAACACGACGAACACGCGAAGAACACTGTACACGCGGACCGTCCGCCTGGCCCTCGCGGACCGTCCGCCAAGCACGAACGGGAACCGAAAAGCGCTCGACCCCGAAAGTCAACACTCCCAATTCATCACCGGATCTCCCTACCAATAGTAGCTGTTGAGACAAGAGTTTGGGGACATGTAAAGCGTCAACCAAGGATGCTATACCCCAAAAATTTCGTCTCCTAACTCCCTAAATCATCGGGAATCGCGGATCCTTTGAACACCACCAAAAGCTAGAGCACCGAACGAAAATCCTTGAATCGAAGTGGTTTCCGGCGATTGAGAGCACAAGATTAATCACAAAGATGCACTAGACATCCATCCATGTTTCCCTCAAAGAAATCCGGGGAGAAACCAACTCAAATCCACGGAATCACACCGGGAACAAAGGCACGAAAACAAGCACGAAAATAGCACAAAAAGAGCTCCGAAAAAGCAATAAAAGAAATTCGGGAATAGAAAGATTGGCACAAGATTTAGAGGATGAAATCACTATGAATATCTTGTCCAATCGATTACAAGCCACTCCTAGAAATCAAATCTAAGATGGCAAAAAGCTCCAATCAAAGAGACACTCTCACCTCTCTCCCTCTCTCCCAAAGCACTCCAAAATCAAAGAGTACCGCAGCCTCTAGCCCAAGAGTTGGCTGAAAATTCAGCCCCCTCCTCCTATATATAGGCCCTCCGAAAAGACCGAAGTGCCCCTACACTAGGAGTACAACACAAGCCCTCACGGGGGCGTTTTGGTCAATACATGAAGTTCACCATCGGACGGCCGCGCATCCATCAGGCCTTCACGTCCTCCCGACGCAAGCACCTAGATCATGCCGCGTGTCGCCCGCCTCGAAGCTTCCCGACGCACCCGGATACCGTCTCCGTCACGCCAGGCCCTCGGGCTCGGTTTTGAGGCCCAAACCGAGAAACCCTCCTCCGATGGTTTTGTGGCCAAACCACCAAACCCCGCGTACACGGCCCGGCCTCACCACACCAAGCGTCGAGCCCGCCAAGCCTTTCACCTCTGGCGCCCGGACGGTCTACTCAGTCTTGCCTCGTTCCTTGACTTGGCCACCACCGATGCACCGGCTCCATGTCCACGACTTCGTCTTGCTCTTCTTGCACCATGCGGCTCGCACTTGATCCCGTCGGCCACCGGGTCCCTCGAACCAAGCCTACTTGTCTCCCCACTCCTCGGAGGCCCCGCAAGGCTAAGACCTTTCGCGCCCGTTCTTCACCCGCACCAACGCAAACCAAGCCGCAACCAACACCCGCAATACTAGGCCAAGAGTCAGTCCACACAATGTTGTCAACCACTCCTCACGAGTGCATTGACAACACACCACATAAACAATAAGGTAAATACACAAAATAAAACACACACAACACAACTCAACACTACACACACAAAGCTTCAAACCATCCGGTCAATCACTCATCACACACGAACCAAGGTACTTCTCAACTTGGTTCCTCAACGGCGTTCCTTCCCGACGCGCTCCACGTGGCCGGAGTTGTTGCTACGGCGTCGGGCGTGCTCCGCACGCGCGGGTACGACGGCCACGCCGTTACGGTGGCGGGGATGGCGGTCCACCGGCCTAGCACCTCCACCTAACCCCCGTAGGGTCACAAGAAAGTGAATCGAGGGTGAAGCCGGCCCCCTTTCGAGGGCTCGGCGCGTCGCCCGTACTAGAGCGAGACGCACGGTGTCACGGGGACCGACACCGGCCGCGCCGCACGTCCTTTCCCACGGCTAGCCGGGGATGGGCTCCTCCCCGGGGAGTTGGTGCGGCGGCACCGGGGTGCGAGCCCCGGCGCATGATGGCGCCGTCCCGCCCGTGTCGGGGCGTTAAATGCCCGTGTACGGGGGGCCGGCGCACGCGCGAGGAGCGCCCTCGAGCGTGGCGGACCCCGCCGAGGGCGGGACGTACCCTCGAGCGAGGCGAAACCCGCTCGAGGGGGAGTGAGCCCTCGAGCGGGGGCGGAGCCCGCTCGAGGGGAAGTGCCGCCACTCGAGCGAGGGCGGAGCCCCCGCCCGAGGGGGCGTGCGTCCTCGAGTGAGGCGGGGCCTCGCTCGAGGGGATCTCTAAGAAGGCCGCCTTGGTGGGCCGTCGGGGCCCCCGCGGCGTGGGCCGTGTCCCGCATGGTTAGGCACACCGCACGGTAGGCTTAGCGTGTCTTGGTTTCGTTGCGGGTTTTAAGTGAGGTTTTCCCCATTGTTTAAGGGGACCCCTAGGGGTGTCCACGACGCAGCCCCCGAGCATCCGTGGGTTTGCCATTGAGGCTCCCACGGATGTTGGAACCTACCGATAGAACGTTGTTCCCTCCTTGTTCCGCGAACGCTTTCCGTGGGGCCGCGTCGGCGGACCCGCGGGTCTAGCCCCGAAGCCCTGCGCAGAGTGTGAGGCTCCTACGGGGGTTAACCGCGAGAATTTGGTCGAGGGCGTGGCACATATTCCAACCGGCATCGGCGGTGTTTCGGCCGGCTTCGGGGGTGCACGCGCCGCCGGCGCCGTCTCCGGTGCAATTTCAAGGAGGTGTAGCCGTGCGTCAAGCCCCCGAGCCTTGGCCCGTTCGAGGCGATCGGGTAGAGCTTTGCGACTTGTTTTTTAACGCGCCCTCGCCGTCCCTCCGCGGGACGGAGGGTGAGGTTTCCGCAACCCCCATCGAGCGGGTCGCGGATTGCGGATTCCTCGTCGAGCCGCTAGCGGGTGGTTCAAGTGGACGTCCATGCCCCGTTCGATAAGGGTAGGCCGCGTGGTCCGAAGACACGTCCATGGAAGCGCTTGCGTGGGTTTGCTAGGTGGGGCTCGGTCCCGTTCGCTAGGGACCGAGGGCGCGGAAGCTCTCCCTCGGTGGGATCCCCCGCTAGCCGCCCTCGCCGGCTCTCGAACACGACATGTGGGGCACCCTCGAGCCGACGGGCTCGAGGAACGGCTCGAATGCGCGTGCCCTCGTCGTCCCTAACTCGCGATCCGAGGCGCCCGTTCGAACCCGTCGAGGGTCGGGCTTCGGACCTCTAATCGGCAGGGCCGTGCGGGGGTGGCGCCCGGGCGGCCCCGTCTTTTCGCGTCCGCGGTCGTCGAGGGGTCCGGGCGAGCCGGCCGTTGAGGCGCGGTTGGTAGCACGGCGCGGCATGGGTGCTTGCGGTGCCCGCTTTACTTCAAGCGAGGCCCCGGGCGACCCTCTCACGCGCGTGCTCTCTTTAGAGGGTTGATATTGTCTCGAGCGGGGGCTCGTGCCGCTCGAGGGTTTTACGTGGCATGGGTACCCGCGGTGCACCTTTACATCAAGCGAGGTCCCGGCGGCCTTCTCACGTCGATGTCCCATCGAGGGATGACATCATCCCGAGCCAAGGGCCCGTGCCGCTCGGGGGTTTTACGTGACATGGGCGCCCGCGGTGCCCCGCTTTACATCAAGCGAGGTCCCGGCGGCCTTCTCACGTCGATGTCCCATCGAGGACCGTTTTCGTCTTGAGCCGAGGGCTTGTGCCGCTCGAGGGTTTTACGTGGCATGGGTACCCGCGGTGCCTACTTTACATCAAGCGGAGTCCCGGCGGCCTTCTCACGTCGATATCCCATCGAGTGTCGTTTCTCGTCTCGAGCCGGGGGTTCACCCCGCTCGAGGGTTCTCCTTGCTTGGCAAGGGACCCGGTCATTAAATGCCTTGCGGTCGAGGCCGCGGTTTTTTGCAACGCGGGCGCGTCTTTTTAGGCGCGCGCGCGCGCGCGCGCGTAGTGGGCGGCGTGGCGGCGGACGTGAGCGCTTCGCCTCGGTCCCCGGCGGGTCTTCGCCGTGATGATGGCCCGCCCGCGGTGATGTGGCCGCCGGCGGTCGTGGTGGGGCCCGTCCGTCGGCGTGAAGGGAAGATTCCCTGCCAGTTAATGCGAGCGGGGCATCCGCTCCGGAGAGCTCGCCCGTCGGCTTATAAATCTGAGGGGAGGAGGAGACGGCGGTTTTTTACCTTAACCGTCTCACTATTTTCGGTCCCCTGCCCCTTCGTCTTCATCTCGCCCTTGCCACCGCGCGGTGTCGCCATTAGAGCTCTTCTTCCGTTCCTTGTCCTCCGCTCCCCGCTTTTCTTTGCCTTCTTCATGGCGCCGCCTCGCCCTCCCCTCACGATTTTGGAGCCGTACGCACGGGAGAGGTCGACGGTGACCCGGTTGGCCCTTGGCGAGCGATCGCCGCCGGCCACCGGGCGGGCAATGAAGACGGACGTCCGGCGGAGTGGATAGTGCCGCCGGCGGCGGACCGCGAGCCCAACCCGCCGGAGGGTTACGTGGTGAGCTTCATCCGCTACCACGAGCGGGGCTTCAATGCGCCGGCGAGCCGCTTCATGTGGGCGATGTGCCACCACTACGGAGTGGAGCCGCACAACTTTGCCCCCAATGCGATTTCGCGAGCGGCCACATTCGTGGGCGTCCGCGAAGGGTACCCGGGGATCCCGGCCAACCGGGATCTCCGGGTTCACCTTTTCCGCGCGGAGCTCTTCACGCAGCCCACGACGGAGCCGAGGGACCCGCCGCGCGGTGCGCGCCGGCGGGATGTCGCTTGCCCCGCGTGGGCAATTCAAGAATGTCTACATCCCCCGCACCATGACGACGAACAACGCCGGCCGGGAGCGGGGATGGTTCTACTTGCGCAACGTCGAGTCCGGCCTCCCCCCTACACCGGTCGGGTGTTCAAGGAGAGGCCTCGACTCCCCGGGGCTACGGGGTGTCCACGCCCCCGAAGCATCGGAGGCGGCAGGAGTCGGTCCTGGCCGCCCTGCAGCGCCTGGCGGCGCTGGGGCTGAACGCGATGGGCGTCCTCGCCTTCCTCCATCACCGGCGGATCGTGCCATTGATGGAGAGGCCGCTCTGCATCTTCGAGATGACAGAGGCGGCCAACCCCGTCGATCTGGCGAGGTCGCGGATGCTCCCGACGCCCCTCGAGCGGCCATATGCGCTCACCCGGCGCGGAGCGCCGTCGACACCCGGCGCCGATGCTCGCGGGCCGGACCCCCATGGGACCTCGAGATGCTCCCCACCGCCCCGCCGGGTGAGTTTGGTTCCCGATTTTGTTTTGGTTCTTGGTCTTGCTTCGTCTCCCCGACGCGTCCTTGTTGCTCCCGTGTGCACTGGTGAGCTTCACCGTCGCCAAGTCCGTTCCGCCCACCCCCCGACTCCCGCGCGCTTGGCCGGGGCGGCGCGGCCAGCGGGGAGCGAGGAGCGGGCGGCGCGCAGAGGGAGCGCGCGAGGCGACATCAAGCGCGCCGCGACCGGCGGGCCGCGGAGTACCGGCGGCGCGAGGAGCTGGGGCTCTCCTCCCCGGGGACCGAAGAGTACTCGTCCTCGGAGGAGGACGAAGAGGAAGAGGCTGAGGGGGAGGGCCCCTCGACGGTGGCGTGGCGGCTCGCGCCCCGTCGCCGGAGCCGGCGCCGGCGGCGAGGGCGGCATCGCCTAGGGCGGGCGCAACGGCGCCCGCCGCCGTGCCATCGACATCGGGGGCGGCGCGCGCGCGCGGAGGTGCCGGCGCGTGCCACGAGGCGCGCGCGACGAGCGTGCTCGCGCGCGGGGCGCGCGCGCGCGCGCGTGGCGGCGTCGTCGGGGGCGTCCACGGCGAGCGTGCCCGCACGCGGGGCGAGCGTGCCCAGCGCGCGGCGGCGCCTTAAGGAGGCGCGGCGTCGGGCGCGACCGCGCGCGGGGGCGGGCGCCCCCGCGCGCGCGGCGGCTCCGTCGGGGAGGCGCGCGGCGGCGAGCGCGCCGCCGCACCGGCCTCATCCGCCGAGGCCTCGAGGAAGAGGAAACGGGCCTTTTCTTCTTCGAGGTAAGGAGCTCGTCTTTTTGCTTGGTTCGATTTGTTGATGTTCAGGCGTTCTAATCCTCCGCCCGTGCTCGCGCAGGTGGTGCCAACCGTGCCTCCTCTTGCACCGGCCAAGGTGCTGAGGACGGACACGTCCATTCCCACCCGGCGACGCTCGTCAAGGTCGTCGCGGCCGGGGGCAAGCGCGGCGGCGGCGGGCGAGAGCTCGCGAGGGTCCGGCGGAGGCCTCGAGGCCTCGGCCGGCAGATCGCCCGCCGTGGCGGAGCCGGCGAGACGCGCGAGGAGCGGCCGGCCGCCGCCATCGTGGGGGTGCAGCCGCGCGGCGGCGGCGGTGGTGGAGGCGCAGCCGCGCAGGCCGCTGTCGTCGAAGAGGTGGAGCGGGCGCAACCCGCGGCCGCGCCCGTTGCTGCGAGAGGCACGGCCGAGAGGTGATTGCCGCGACGCCGTGCCGGGCGCCGCGGCCGCGGAGGCGCAAGTGGAGGCGTCGATGGAGGCGGCACAAGCGGCGGCGCCCGCCGGCGTTCGCGGGCGGAGGTGGCGGAGGTCTCGGACGACTCCCCGCCGCCCCGGGTGGGATCGGTGGGCCGGCTAGCCCACGAATTCTCCCGAGCCCCGGAGGGGGCCCTCGTGAGGCGGCACGAGGGTCACATGGTGGTGGGGGGTCGAGGACACGGCGCCGAGGCCTCGTCCTCCCGCGCCGGCCGCCCCCGCCCGGTGGAGGGGGCCGTCGACGATCCCCCCTGCGTTTGCCGACGCCGGGGGGGGAGCGGAGGAGCTGCGGGGCGAGCTCCGAGCCACGGCGCCACGCTCAACCGCGCGCCGAACGAGGCGCTGCGGGTCCATGGCGGCCCGGCATGGCTCGTCTTCCGGGTAAGCCGTGGTTGCTCGTTCTCTTGTTTCTTTCGTTTGTGTATGCTGCCTTCGTGTCTCGGCACTTATGGGTTTTGATTCTGTGGTTGCCAGGAGCTCGAGCGCCGCACCCACGATAAGTACGATGCCTTCGACCGGTGAACGCCGAGGTCCACCGGCCCTCCGGGAGCGGTGCAGCGCTTTCGACGCGCTTGCTGACGCTCTCAGGTCCCCGGACACCGGTTGGCGTACGGGCCCCGGCACCGGCCCGACGAGCTCCCCGAGAGCTCAAGGCGGAGACACGGCGCGCCGCTCGAGCCTCGAGCGGGTCCGCGCAGCCCTCATCGATCGTGATGAGGCGCTGTGGCATGCGCGCTCGGACTTGGAGAAGACGCGGATGCTGGCCGCCAACTGGGAGGCGGAGGTGGCCAACGTTCGTGGCGAGGCCCGGGAGCTTCGTACATCGCTCGAGGGGGCGCAAGCGCAGCAGAGCCGGGGCGAGGAGCGGGCGCGCGGGGCCGGGAGCGGCGCGCCAAGGAGGCCGACGACCCGAAGGCCGCCCTCGACGCCAAGGCCGCGGCTCTCGTCGCCGCCGAGGAGCGGCTCCGAAGAAGAACGCACCGCCCGCCAAGGGGCCGAGGGGCGGCTCCGGCGAGAGCGGAGCCGCCCTCGTCGACGCCCGTGCGCCGCCGGAGCGAGAGCGCGCCGCCCACGAGGTGTCGCGGGAGGTCCTTGGCGGATCGGGACGCCAAGCTCTCCAAGGCCGAGGGCGAGGTCATCGTGCTCAGCATTGCGAGCGCGAACCAGGAGATGGCCCTCCGGGAGCGCGAGCGAGGCCGTCAAGCGCCTCGAGCGGGCGGCGGCCGAGGCCGAGCGCCGCGCCCTCGAGATGGAGAGGAAGCAGGTCGAAGGTGAGCCACTGTCTGACTTTTGCCTTGTTGGTTTTTCCGTTTGAGGGCTCGCGTCCCCCTTTCTGATTTCTTTCTCGTCTCGGTGATTCCAGGCTTGCGCACCGCCCTGGGGCATGCGGCCGAGCGGGCCGAGGCGCCGCAGCTTCGTACAACTCCTCCGAGCGGGAGCCGGGGAGCTGCGTGATGCGGCCCTCGAGACCCCGCCGTGCCGTGGAGGAGGGCGAGGCTCGGGCGGCGGCTCGGCCCCGGCCGGCCGCCTGCGCGCCCTTGGCGGCCACGTCACGGAGCGGATGCGCCGGGCGCCGCACCGGGCGTCCGAGAAGGCCCCTCGGAGTGGTGCGATCCCACTACGAGGTCAACTTCGAGGCGCTGGCGGAAGGCTACGTCGTTCCCGAGGGCGTCGAGGACGAGGTGGCGATGGAGCGTGTGGATGCGCTCGCCGCCGACGCCGCCTCGGTCGCTCGCCGAGGCCTTCGAGGAGTTCCTCTTCCCCGACGTCGCTGATGCTGCTGCTCCTCCCGCCTGAAACATCTGGGCGCTGGGCCCGCTTTTTGTGTATCAATATTCTGGCCTTGTGGCCCTTGTAAATAAATACATTATCTTCATCGTAAACATTTGATGATACGTAATGAAGTGTTTTGCCTATTGCGCTTTTTTGTTTCTCCTTCTTCCTGAGTAGATTTTACTTGGGGGAGTTCGATTTTCGCCGGGGGTCCGCCGGGTTGGAGGCGAGAGAGAATGGCCATATCCACGCGGCGTAGGCTATCTCGGCTCGCACGCTACTCCCGCCGGGCCGCCCGCGCCCGTTCAAATCGTTGCTCGTAGTTGAAGTAGAAAACAAACTTAGCGCGTGTGAGTTGTTTTTATTTTTGCGCAAAAATGGGACCATTTGGGGGGGGGGGGTGCCCCCGCATTAGCCCCCGAGGGTAACTTGGGTTTCGGGGGAAAGCCGAGTTATCCTTTCCATTAGACTTGAAGCATTTACATAGTTGTTGCCAAGCGGGGCATTGGCCATGTGATTTTTACAACAAAAATACTTGGAAGATCCTAGCTAAGGGTAGAAGCGACGTAGCCGTTGGATGTTCCAAGCGTTGGTGAGCTCTTCACCGTCCTAGTTGGCCGGCTTGTACGTGCCGGCTTGAGTACCTTCACCACGACGTAGGGTCCCTCCCATGGGGGCGATAGCTTGTGGCGCCCTCTCGTTATCTTGGCGTAGCCTTAGGACCGCATCCCCCTCGTCGGTCCGGCCGAGTCCTCGCGGGCTCGTTGGTTAGCATCCTCGTTATAGCCTCGAACCTTGGGCGACCCGTATTCTAAGTCCGTGGGGAGGACGGCCTCCGCGCCGTGGACTAGGAAAAACGGGGTGAACCCGTGGCTCGCTTGGGGTGGTCCTTAGGCTCCACACGACCGCCGGTAGTTCTTGGAGCCATTTTCGCCCGCATTTGTTAAGCCGATCGAAAATTCCGGGCTTAAGGCCCTGTAGGATCATGCCGTTGGCACGCTCCACTTGGCCGTTGGTCTGTGGGTGTGCCACGGCCGCCCAATCCACACGGATGTGGAACTTGTCACAGAACTCCAAGAACTTCCGGCCCGTGAACTGGGACCCATTGTCTGTGATGATGGAGTTTGGCACTCCAAAGCGGTAGACGATGTCGATGAAGAATGTCACCGCCTGCTCAGCCCTTAGGTTCGTGATGGGGCGCACCTCCACCCACTTGGAGAACTTGTCGATCGCAACTAGCAAGTGGGTGAAGCCCCCGGGCGCCTTCCGCGAGGGGCCCGACGATGTCCGGCCCCCCACACGGCGAATGGCCATGTCACGGGGATGGTTTGTAGGGCATGGGCGGGCAGGTTGGACTTGCGGGCGTAGAACTGGCACCCTTCGCAGTGCGCACGATCTCGCTAGCGTCCGAGACCGCGAGTAGGCCAGTAAAAGCCCCGGTGGAACGCGTTGCCAACGAGGGTGCGGGGCGCGGCATGGTGGCCACGGATCCCCGCATGGATGTCCCGTAGGAGCCGGGCACGCACCGCCGTAGGATGCCGGAGGCGGCGCGCTTGTACGGCTCGCCGTCGACAAGGGCAAAAGATTTGGCCATCCCGGCGATGCGCCCGGCCGCGGCCCGGTCCGCGGGGAGCTCCCCTCGAGCGATCCAGGCGATGTACTTTTCGCGCCGGTCGTCTTGAGCGGGAGCCGGCTCGATGTCCATCGCGTCGGCCTCGTAGGAGCCGTACCCCTCGAGGAGGGAGAGCACGTACGCCTCGTTCGAGGGATCCTCGTCCATGGGCTCCGCACCCGCTGGATTCGAGGGAGCCCCCGAGGGTCCGTCATGGTTCGAGGGGTAGGGATCGAAGACGACCGAGGGTTGCGCGATGTCGCGCGCGAAAACGTTCTGGGGAACGGTGATCCGCCCGCACGCGATCTTTGCCAGTTCGTCTGCCTCCTCGTTGTACCGGCGGGGTACATGGTTGAGCTCAATGCCGTAGAACTTGTCCTCGAGGGCCAGCACGGCCTTGCAGTAAGCCTCCATCTTTTCATCATGGCAGCTCGCGTTCTTCAGGACTTGATCGATCACGAGCTGCGAGTCCCCCCGCACGTCGAGGCGCTTGACGCCCAACTCAATGGCGATTTTGAGGCCGCAGAGAAGGGCCTCGTATTCAGCCATATTGTTGGACGCGGGGAAGTGGAGGCGCACTGCGTAGTGCATGTGCTCCCCGAGGGGTGACACGAAGAGCAGGCCCGCGCCTCGCTCCCGTTTTCATCACCGAGCCGTCGAAGAACGGAGTCCGGCACTCGCCCGGATTTGTGGGGGCGGCGGTGCGTGTCCGTCCACTCGGCAACGAAATCCGCCGGGATTTGCGATTTGATGGCCTTGCGCGGGGCGTAGGCGAGCGTTTCGCCCATCGGCTCCACGGACCACTTGGCGATCCTTCCCCGCGGCGTCGGGGTTGCGGATGATCTCTCCTAGCGGAAAGGAAGAAACCACCGTGACGGTTGGTGAGGCGCATGAGATAGCCGTTCCCCGTGGCCCGAAAGTTCGGTGTCCCCGAAGCGGATTTCGAACCCGGGCCGGGGAGGGGGTCCGAGCTACCCATGCGGTAGCGTGTACCACGGTACTCGTGCGGATCACCATGGAGGGAGTTGGCGAAATGACCTTAGGCGCTCGCTTGCCCCACGGTGGGCGCCAACTGTCGGTGCGGAATGTGGTCCCGACACTAACCAGTAGAAAGCGCCGAGGTCTATCCCTCAATGGTCGATGCTAAGTAACAAGTGACACAGAGTTTTTATCCTGGTTCCGCCGAGGGGGCCGTACGTCCAGCAGTGGCGTGCTCGAGGCACTATATTACTTAGCACCGGGGGTGCCGTAGCGGGGCGGCTACAAGCAAGGCGGGAGAGGAAGCAGGCTTCCAAGTCCCCGGGCCGAAGATGTTGTGGGAGAATTGGGGAATGAGTACGTGGTGTGCGAAGGGTTCCTGTTGTCTGCTGTCTTGTGTGTGTTGTGTCCTGTGTCGTGTCCCCCGCGGCTGGGGGGTTCGCTCCCCCTTTTATAGATCAAGGGGGAGGCGGTTTACATGCGCGCCGTGCTACCTAGCTACGTGGGGAAGTGCGACGTGCTATGCTGTAGAGTGGGCGGCCGTCCGGGCGATCCTTGCAGCGATCTGGTCATCATGGCCTGACTTGTACCCGAACAGTGGCGGTTCGAGGGTAGGAGAGCAGCGGATGGTGGTGATGTCCTCTGATAGGCTCGAGGGAGGTGCTGACGCAGGCCTGTACGGAGTACAGGAGTAGGCAGAACGGCGTTCCTTCCCGACGCGCTTCACAGGCCTAGAGTTGTTGCTACGGCGTCGGGCGTGCTCCCGCACGCGCGGGTACGGCGGCCACGCCGTTACGCGCGGGGATGGCGATCCACCGGCCTAGCGCCTCCACCTAACCCTGTAGGGTCACAAGAAAGTGAATCGAGGGTGAAGCCGGCACCTTTCGAGGGCTCGGCGCGTCAGCCGTACTGGAGCGGGCGCACGGTGTCACGGGACTGACACCGGCCGCGCTGCACAGTCCCTTCCCACAGTGGTGGGGATGGGCTCCTCCCTGGGGAGTTGGTGCGGCGGCACCGGGGTGTGAGCCCCGGGCGCATGATGGCGCCGTCCCACCCGTGTCGTGGCGTTAAATGCCCGTGTACGGGGGGCCGGCGCACGCGCGAGGAGCGCCCTCGAGCGTGGCGGACCCCCGCCGAGGGCGGGACGTACCCTCGAGCGAGGCGAAACCCGCTCGAGGGGGAGTGAGCCCTCGAGCGGGGGCGGAGCCCGCTCGAGGGAAGTGCGCGCCCCTCGAGCGGGGGCGAGCCCCGCCCGAGGGGGGCGTGCGTCCTCGAGCGAGGTGGGGCCTCGCTCGAGGGGATCTCTAAGAAGGCCGCCTTGGTGGGCCGTCGGGGCCCCCGCGGCGTGGGCCGTGTCCTGCATGGTTAGGCACCCGCACGGTTAGGCTTAGCGTGTCTTGGTTTCGTTGCGGGTTTTAAGTGAGGTTTTCCCCATTGTTTAAGGGGACCCCTAGGGGCGTCCCCGACACTATATATGTTCTTGTGAGCCGTAATACCCTAAATTTCAACTTCTGAATTTAATTAAAATTTGTTTAGCAACTTTTCGATCTCGCTTAAGGAATATAAGGTTGTTGTGCTTTTATAGGCATTTAATCATTTTTATTAATTAATTAATGAAATATAGGAGTTTTCTTGTTGCATACATCTTTGGTGCATTGCTTTTGGTTGTTGGATTCAAATCTTGGTTTGAATTCAATGGTTGTTTGTAGTTTAATTGGTTTGGAAAAGATTTGGATTTGTAAATGGAAAAAAAGAAAAAAAAAAGAGAAAACATCCGCAGCAAACCGCGGCCCCGGCCCACCCTCTCCTAACGGCCCGGCGCCGGCCACCAACCCGCTCCGCGGCCCCGCCGCCGCCGCGGACGCCGACAGGTGGGGCCCGCCCGTCGCCGTCCTCCTCCCGCCGCGCCGCTACCGGCTCGGGGGTCGAACCCGAGTTCGACCCCGGTCCCGACCCCCGCCGCCGCCGCGGGCCCGCGTGCCGGTGCCTCGCGCCGCCCTATTTATTGCGCCGCCACCCCCGCGCGCGCCGCATCACCCGAACCCTAGCGCTCTCCGCCGCCGACGCCTAACCCTAGCGTGTCGCGCCGCCGCCGCCCGTTGCCTCGGTCCGCGCGCGCCGACCCGCGCCGTCGCCGCCTCGCCGTCGAGTTGGAGCCGTCCCGGAGCTTCGCATCTAGGTGAGGAACACCCCGGTGCAGTTGGTTTGGGTTCTCGTGCGCCGCACCATCGCCTTCACCGTCGCCGGCCTTGCGCCGCCGCCGTGCCTCGCCGGCGCCGTCGTCCTTCTTCGTCGCCGCCCGTGAGGGCCGCCGGTGGATTCAACCGCACGCGTTCTTCGCCTCGGTGCAAATCCCGTGCAAGTTGGGGCACCCTAGCCCCCGTTTCGCCTCGTGCCGCCGCTCGCCGCCGCGCGCGCGCTCGCCGCCGGCAGCACCCCGCCGCTCCCGCGCTCGCGCAGCACCGTGGCCGCACGATGCGGATCCGGCGGCCACCGCTCGCGCCACGCCGCCGGTCAAACCGGCGACGTAACGGTCAACCCGCGGAGCCGGCGCCCGCATTAGATCCCCACCGCCGGATCGCGATCCGACGGTCAGATCCGTCCCCGCCGGTCAAACCCCGCCTGACCATGGCGTTTTTGCTTAAGAAGCCCTAAGTTTTTCTAAAATTCCAACCCGGTCCTTCCACCTTATAAAATCTTCACGATTTAGTCCTGTTTTCTTCTGTTTTAACCCGAAGCCCTAAAATT
The DNA here is from genome assembly GCA_947561735.1 of Cenchrus americanus. NCBI lineage: Eukaryota > Viridiplantae > Streptophyta > Magnoliopsida > Poales > Poaceae > Cenchrus > Cenchrus americanus. The sequence goes on from OX387240.1 coordinate 146,016,852, forward strand.
CTTTGCAAATAAGTCCTAAAACTTGTTTTAATCATAACTTCGTCGTTTTAACTCCGTTTTTAGCGTTCTTTATATCCACGCGATCGTCTCGACGAGTAGAATAGTTTTCTGTTGCTTTTGTTACTGTTTGAGATGATTGGTGTACTGTTTCTTATTTATTTCCATTGCTTGCTTGTATGTGATGTGTGGAGCGTAGCGTACGAGCAATTCGGGGACTTCGCTCGTCGTTGAAGAGTATCAAGACCCCGAGAGAGTTTCCGGTGCTGGTAGAAGGCAAGTCCTTGCTGCATTCCCGTTAAATTCCTATTACAACATGCATTTTAATTACACCGTTGTTTACTTTTGCTATGCATTAAATTGATGGGTCCTATTGCTAAGGTTCGACTAGCTTTGTTATCCTATGCCTTGATCAACCCGGGTTTACTTTATGTTGGGTAGCACTTGCTAGCGCTTTACGTGGTTTTGGATGGTTTTAATGAACACTTGTTAATATGGCTTTACTTATGCTATCATTTCATGTAATGCAAGAACACTTTACTTTGTTAATCGGAACATGGAGAACCACCCGGGAAAACAAGTACTACCACAAGACATATGGCTCTGTCTTGGCTTATTAATTAGTGAACTAGATGTTAGGTATGCTTTACCTGATAAGGGTTGGGGGGCGGCGGGTAGTGGCGTATGGACCTGCTCGGGCGCAGGTGTGGGCTTAGCTAAGACACGGTACTCGTCCGGGAGCTTTATACGTTGCACTGACCAGGTAACCTAGCGGGCAGCCTTCATTTGGGGATCTTTGTAACGGCCTCGTAGCGTCCCTATGCAATCACACCTCGGAAGTGTGGTATGGTGCCTTGCAAACACCGCATGGTTGGGTCTAAAACTCTTTTGGGTTTTTACGCGACTTGTGGGTAAAGATGTACAACCTCTGCAGAGTGTAAAACTAACTAGTTAGCCGTGCTCACGGTCAAGAGCGGCCCGGACCCTCACATGATTAATTCTATGGAAGATGGAACTTTTAAACTTGTGCATTACATTTTATGGATCTGTTGCATTTTATTATCTGGGTTTGGTATATACTTACATTTGCTAGTAACGGTTGCTTAATAAAACTTGACCAACTAAAATGTTGACTTGCTTATGAGCCAACGACTTCCACCATAAAGCCTTGCATGTTGTTATAGAACTTTTTCCTTGCTGAGTACGACATGTGCTCACGCTTGTTGTTTATGTATTGCATCTACACTACCCGGCCGTCGCTCGGATGGGCGTTTTGAAGACTACAATGATGAGTTTGATGGGTTCTAGGCGTCCGTTCTCCAGTCAGCTGCCTGTGGAGGACTTCTACGTGTGTTTTTTTCCGCCGTTAGCTACTCGAACGATTGTTAGTTGAGACATTCGGTCATGTAATAACCGTTTAATACTCTCTTTACGCTTTTACACTGTGTTTTGGTATTCACTGCGTCGATGCATGTGTGTAACTTGATCCTGGCGCACATGTATTCTTGCATTCGGGTTTGTCCTTAAATCCGGGTGTGACAAAGTGGTATCGAGCCGTGTTGACTGTAGGACGTTAGCCTAGTTAGAACTGGTCGAAAATTAAGGATTTTATAATATTAGAAGCCACACATAGCTTAGCTTGCTTTATTCTATTTTATTACATCTAATCTTGGTTTAATCTTATCCTTGTTTGCTTTTGTTATCTCGGCTTGATCTTGTCTCTTTTAGTAATCTGCACTGTCTCATCTATCTTAGATGGTTCGTCGGCTGAAGACCACGCGTTCGGGTGCCTACCGCTTTCCTAGGTACCTGGAGGACCAGGACTTCTACTGCTACTCAACTGACAGTGAGGAGCATCAGGAAGCTTCTGGAGAGGGAAGTGGAGCAAGCTCTGCTTCAGAGCAAGCTCCTCCGCCCGCTGTAATTGAGATATCGGATGATGAGCCCGAAGAGTCAGAGGAAGAGCAAGAGCCTGAGGAGGAGTCAGCTGAGGAGCCAGAGCAAGGAGATGATCCGGATGACCCCTCAGATCCTGAGGACTCTGACCCAGAAGATGGAGATCCTGAGGATCACCCTGCGCCAGAAAAGTGGAAGGTGGTCATTTGTCATCACGATGGAGGGCATGCGCGCTTTCCGTCTAAGTTGAGGAGGCTTTTCCAGCGTCTTCAGCTGAACGTGACAATCGACTACGTGGGACTGAAGAGGACTCACCCCCGCTACCCGACCCAGTGGGATGTGTCTGTGCGCATCCTGGAAGACAACCCGCTGGATGGGGGGGTGTACGAGGTTGTTGTCCATCAAGCTCTAGCTACCAGAGCTACCTTTGCAGCCGGAAGAGATGATGCAGCTAGGAGGGCTCTATCCGCTTGGTGCTACGAGGAAGCTCATCACCTCACCAACTGCGGGTGGGGAGATCTACCCCCGCCGTCGCTCCGGAGCCGTGGGCGGTGAAATTCCAATGGCCAATGAAACTGCGGGAGCACGCTATGCCATGCAAGTGGGTCACGTCGCAGCTCTCAATACCAACTTGGATGACACTCTCATGGAGCTTCAAGATCTCCGTGACCAGCAAGATGAAGACCGCAGAGAGATCAAGAGGCTCAAAGCAGTGATCGCAGGCGAGGATGAAGATGAGGTGCAGGCTGATGGAGAGGACTGGCCTGCCATGTCACCAAGGCCTGCAAGGACAAGCTATGGGTCACTTGGATCCCGCACTAGGATTATTTGGCCATAGGAGTTAGGTGTTAGAAGTCTTTATCTTTCTGTTATCGAGTCTGTAAACGTTAGAAACGACACGTTGGAACGATGAGTTAGATAGTGGTGTGCTTGAATGCTTGGTTTGTGAACATCTGTGATTTGGATTTTTGGTTGATTGCAATGTGTTGTGGATTAATGCCACAATGACATTGGTTTAGTAATAGAGTTTGATTAGTGGGTTTAAGTTCTGTTCCACCTATCTTTTATCTTATAATTTCGTAATTCTTTATCTATCATATTTTATCTATCTTAAGGAGTATTGTAGTGCTGAATCTGTTCGCGTTACTTCCTGACACAGCAGTACTGTTTTAATTTTATCTCGAGCTACAGAACTCCAAATTAAGTAAAACCAGTGGGGTTAGTTCACAAATTTCATATCTGATTTTCTGTCAAAAATTCAGCTATATCCAATTAATATTCTGGGAGTTATGGACGAAACATTGAGCTAACAGAAATCTGTCAATTCCTGCTGACATATCTGTCTTCATTATTTTATATCTCGAGTTGTAGACCTCCGATTGAGGCAAAACCAGTTGGGTTAGTTCAGTAATTTCATACACCATATCTCCAGAAAAATTCGTGGTTTTTGGTTACAGGAACAGAAAGATATCTTGGTTTCTTTACAGCTATCAGAATCTGTCTTATTCTGGAATTCAGCATTATTATCTTTTCAGCTTTTCAATTGTTATCATCATCTAAATCAGTGTTTCTAACGCTCAGATGGTAAACACCAGGTCCGGATCAGGGGTTGATCAGCCTCCAGTGGTTCGTCAAGGTCGAGGCAACAGTTCGAGCAGTGCACCTCCACCTCCACCGCCACCAATGGATCCTATGCAGCAGTTCTTCCAGAACCAGCTGCAGCTACTGCAGAACTTGACGGACACTGTGGCCAACCTGCAGGCTCAAGCTAATAATCCGCCACCACCACCGCCACAGCAGCCGGCGCCTATGAACAGGCACCGGGAGTTCATGAGCCATCGTCCACCGGTTTTCACTCATGCTGCAGATCCACTTGACGCTGATGACTGGCTGAAGACTGTGGGCAAGATGCTCACCACGGCTCAGTGCGATGACAGAGAGAAGGTCTTGTTTGCTGCCGGTCGACTCCAGGGATGCGGGGAGCTTGGTGGGATGCGTACACGACCGCCCATGCTGCACCCAACACCATCACTTGGCAGGAGTTCACCGAGAGCTTCCGGAACCATCATATTCTGCTCGGGGTCATGAGGCTTAAGAAGAAGGAGTTCCTCTCTCTCAAGCAGGGAGGGATGTCAGTGGCTGAGTATCGGGACAGGTTCATTGAGTTGTCTCGCTATGCACCGGAGGAGGTAGCGGATGATCCTAAGAAGCAGGAGCGCTTCTTGGAGGGTTTGGCTGGACCGCTTCGTTACCAGCTGACGTCACACACCTTCCAGACTTTCCAGCAGCTGCTCGACAAGGCTATTGTTCTGGAGTCCATGCGCAGAGAGTTGGGGGAGTTGAAGAGGAAGGCTACTACTCCAGGGCAGTCCGGGAGCCACACTCGCCCCCGTTTTACTTCACCGCCGGGAGCCCCGTTCCGTCCAGGAGGCCCGTCAGGAGGTTATGGCCAGCAGCAGCAGTATCAGTATCAGCCGCAGCAGTTCCAGCAGTTCCAGCAGTTCCAGCGCACTCCTCAGCAGTTTCCGCGCCCAGGACCGCAGACACCACGCCCCGCTACCCGCAAGCACCGTCCGATGACTCCTATTGGTACGCCCGTGAGGCCAGGCGCCCCACACACTCCCGCGAGGCAACACTTGTTTCAAGTGTGGAGAGGTCGGGCATTATGCTAATGCCTGTCCTAAGAGGCACCCCCCAGGCACCCCCGTTCGGAACCGGCGAGATGCGGCAGGTTGAGGAGCGGGAACCGGACTCCGCGAGCAACAAGAGGCCGCAGAATCGGGGCACCGGGCGGGGGTGAATCACGTGAGTACCGAGACCGCTCGGGGAGAATCCACACGTGGTGCTTGGTATGTTCTTTGTCAACTCTATCCCCGCATCAGTATTATTTGATTCGGGAGCGTCCCATTCATTTATATCCGCTCGTTTGTGGCAAAGCATAGCATACCCATGTGTCCCATGAAACAAACCATGCTAGTTAGATCACCAGGGGGGATATGAGGTCTTTATACATGTGTCCTAATGTTAGACTAAAGATCATGGGAGCAGATTTTTGGGCAAACTTGATAGTGCTGGAATCGAAGGATCTTGATGTTATACTGGGTATGGATTGGTTGGGCACTCATGATGCAACGATACAGTGTGCTAAGCGGACTGTTCTTCTCACTGGTCCTAGCGGGGAAAAGATTGAACTTGTGGCTGATCCACCGTCAGATGCAGGAGGTTCTGTACAGCAGCTGGATGGCAGAGCTTTGGAGGATATCAGGGTGGTTAATGAGTACCCGGACGTGTTTCCAGAGGAGTTGCCAGGTATGCCACCTGACCGAGATGTTGAATTTGTTATTGATCTATTACCGGTCTTGCTCCTATTTCTAAACGTCCATATAGAATGTCTAGTACACAATTGATAGAACTTAAGAAACAGATTAATGAATTGTTGGAAAAGGGGTTTATCCGTCCTAGTTCATCACCTTGGGGAGCACCGGTTATCTTTGTTGAGAAGAAGGATGGTACTCAGAGGATGTGTGTGGATTATCGATTGCTTAATGAGGTCACTATCAAGAATAAGTATCCATTGCCTCGTATTGAAGACTTGTTTGATCAGATGAGAGGTGCTAAGGTGTTCTCTAAGATTGATTTGCGTTCTGGTTATCATCAGATGAAGATCGATGGTCGGATATTCCTAAAAGCTCGCATTCACCACCAGGTATGGACTGTATGAGTATACTGTTATGTCCTTTGGGTTGACAAATGCACCTGCCTACTTTATGTATCTGATGAACAAGGTGTTTATGGAGTACTTGGACAAGTTCGTTGTGGTGTTTATTGATGATATTCTGGTTTACTCTAAGACCGAGGAGGATCATGAGGACCATTTGAGGCTTGTTTTGCAGAAGTTGAGAGAGCGACGAGTTGTATGCCAAGTTCAGCAAATGTGACTTCGGCTGAAGGAAGTCTCTTTTCGGGGGCATATCATCACGGATGGAGGTATCGCGATCGATCCGGCTAAGGTAGAGGATGTGTTGAAGTGGGAACCGCCGAGGACGTTAAGGAGATCGGGGAGTTTCCTTGGACTTGCGGGGTACTATCGACGGTTCATCGAGGGGTTCTCTAAGATTGTGAAGCCTCTCACCACCTTACTGGAGAAGGATAGAGAGTTCAAGTGGACTGATGCCTGTCAGCAGAGTTTTGAGGAGCTGAAGCAGAGATTGACGACCGCTCCAGTGCTTGTGATGCCAGACTTGCAGAAGGGCTTTGATATCTATTGTGATGCATCGAGGCAAGGTTTGGGTTGTGTTCTTATGCAGGAGGGACACGTCATAGCTTATGCATCAAGGCAGTTGAGGAAGCATGAGCAGAACTATCCTACGCATGATCCGGAACCGCGGCAACCGTGGTTCATGCGTTAAAGATTTGGAGACATTACATCATGGGGACCAAGTGTCAGATCTACACAGACCACAAGAGCTTAAAGTACATCTTTACTCGAAGGATCTTAATCCGAGACAATGCCGATGGTTGGAGCCGATCAAGGATTACGATCCGGACATACGGTATCATCCCGGGAAGGCTAATCCGGTTGCCGATGCTTTGAGTCGGAAGGGACAAAGCCAATGCAGCTTTGGCGTTCCGGATGCCCGACGAGCCGATGAAGGAGTTCGAGAGACTCAATGCGGGGATAGCCGCTCACACCGAGGGAGTCACTTTGGAGGTAGAGTCTACTCCGGAGCAAACAGATTCGTGAAGGACGGTCGAAGGATGAGGAGATCAAGGAGATCGGGGACACCATGGAGAGGGGCAAGGCCCCGGATTTCACCGAGGACGATCGGGGAACGATATGGTTCAAGAATCGGATCCGTGTGCTCGATGTGGGAGATCTCCGGAAGACGATCTTGAGAGAGGCTCATGATTCAGCTTATTCCATTCATCCAGGCAGTACAAAGATGTATCAGGATCTGAAGCAGAGGTATTGGTGGTATGGGATGAAGCGGGATGTAGCCGCTCACGTGGCGTTGTGTGACACGTGCCACAAGGTCAAGGCTGAGCATCAGAGACCAGCAGGATTGCTGCAACCATTGAAGGTGCCAGAGTGGAAGTGGGAAGAGATAGGCATGGATTTCATCGTTGGGTTGCCCCGTACTCGTGATGGATATGATTCGATATGGGTTATCGTGGATCGTTTGACAAAGGTTGCTCACTTCATACCAGTGCGTACTACTTATACAGGGGCAAAGCTAGCAGAGTTGTACATGACCAGGATCGTATGCTTGCACGGTGTTCCTAAGAAGATAGTTTCTGACAGAGGAACTCAGTTCACGTCACGTTTCTGGGAGAAACTGCATGAGTCTATGGATACGAAGTTGAACTTCAGCTCAGCCTATCACCCGCAGACAGATGGTCAGACAGAAAGGACAAATCAGATTCTAGAGGACATGTTGAGAGCTTGCGCCCTCAAACATGGTGAGAGTTGGGACAAGAGCTTGCCGTACGCCGAGTTTTCTTACAACAACAGCTATCAAGCCAGTCTGAAGATGGCACCCTTTGAGGCATTGTATGGGAGAAAGTGCAGGACACCCTTGTACTGGAGTCAGACAGGTGAGAGTCAGTTGTTTGGGACAGACATCATCAAGGAGGCAGAGAGGCAGGTTCAGATCATCAGAGAGAACTTGAGAGTTGCTCAGTCCAGGCAGAAAAGTTATGCAGACGGGAAGAGGAGAGATGTATCTTTCCAAGAGGGCGACTATGTGTACCTGAAGGTGTCACCTATCAGAGGTTTGCGCAGGTTTAAGGTGAAGGGCAAGTTGTCTCCTCGCTATATCGGACCTTTCCAGATCTTGCAACGAGTGGGAGAGGTAGCATACCGACTTGAGTTGCCAGCGCAGCTTGCAGATGTGCATGATGTGTTCCACATCTCTCAGTTAAAGAGAGGTCTCAAGCCTCATGATAAGGAACCGTTGCCTATGGATGGGTTGGATGTGAAGGAGGACCTCACCATCACTGAACGGCCTATCAAGATTCTGGACAGATTGACACGGGTTACAAGAAACCGGACTTTTACAATGTGCAAGGTGCAGTGGAGTAATCATGCAGAGGATGAGGCAACTTGGGAAAGAGAAGAGGAGTTGAAAGCAGAATATCCACATCTCTTTGATCCATCCGAATCTCGAGGACGAGATTCATCTTAAGGGGGGTAGGATTTGTAATACCCTAAATTTCAACTTCGAATTTAATTAAAATTGGCTTAGCAACATTTCGATCTCGCTTAAGGAATATAAGGTTGTTGTGCTTTAATAGGCATTTAATCATTTTTATTAATTAATTAATGAAATATAGGAGTTTACTGTTGCATACATGCTGGTGCATTGCTTTCGGTTGTTGGATTCAAATCTTGGTTTGAATTCAATGGTTGTTTGTAGTTTAATTGGTTTGGGAAAGATTTGGATTTGTAAATGAAAAAGAAAAAAAAAGAGAAAACATCTCGCAAGAAACCGCGGCCCGGCCCACCCTCTCCTAACGGCCCGGCCGCCGGCCACCAACCCGCTCCGCGGCCCCCCCGCCGCCCGCGGACGCCGACGGGGGGCCCGCCCTGTCGGCGTCCTCCTCCCGCGCGCGCCGCTACCGGCTCGGGGTCGAACCCGAGTTCGACCCGGTCCCGACCCCCGCCGCCGCCGCGGGCCCGCGTGCCGGTGCCTCGCGCCGCCCTATTTATTGCGCCGCCACCCCCGCCGTGCCGCATCACCCGAACCCTAGCGCTCTCCGCCGCCGACGCCTAACCCTAGCGTGTCGCGCCGCCGCCGCCCGTTGCCTCGGTCCGCGCCGCCGACACGCGCCGTCGCCGCCTCGCCGTCGAGTTGGAGCCGTCCCGGAGCTTCGCATCTAGGTGAGGAACACCCGGGTGCGGTTGGTTTGGGTTCTCGTGCGCCGCACCATCGCCTTCACCGTCGCCGGCCTTGCCCCGCCGCCGTGCCTCGCCGGGCGCCGTCGTCCTTCTTCGTCGCCGCCCGTGAGGGCCACCGGTGGATTCAACCGCACGCGTTCTTCGCCTCGGTGCAAATCCCGTGCAAGTTGGGGCACCCTAGCCCCGTTTCGCCTCGCGCCGCCGCTCGCCGCCGCGCCCGCGCTCGCCGCCGGCAGCACCCCGCCGCTCCCGCGCTCGCGCAAGACCGTGGCCGCACGATGCGGATCCGGCGGCCACCGCTCGCGCCACGCTGCCGGTCAAACCGGCGACGTAACGGTCAACACCAGACCGCGCCCGCATTAGATCCCCACCGCCGGATCGCGATCCGACGGTCAGATCCGTCCCCGCCGGTCAAACCCCGCCTGACCATGGCGTTTTTGCTTAAGAAGCCCTAAGTTTTTCTAAAATTCCAACCCGGTCCTTCCACCTTATAAAATCTTCACGATTTAGTCCTGTTTTCTTCTGTTTTAACCCGAAGCCCTAAAATTCTTTGCAAATAAGTCCTAAAACTTGTTTTAATCATAACTTCGTCGTTTTAACTCCGTTTTTAGCGTTCTTTATATCCACGCGATCGTCTCGACGAGTAGAATAGTTTTCTGTTGCTTTTGTTACTGTTTGAGATGATTGGTGTACTGTTTCTTATTTATTTCCATTGCTTGCTTGTATGTGATGTGTGGAGCGCGAGCGTACGAGCAATTCGGGGACTTCATTTCTTTGTTGAAGAGTATCAAGACCCCGAGCAGTTTCCGGTGCTGGTAGAAGGCAAGTCCTTGCTGCATTCCCGTTAAATTCCTATTACAACATGCATTTTAATTACACCGTTGTTTACTTTTGCTGTGCATTAAATTGATGGGTCCTATTGCTAAGGTTCGACTAGCTTTGTTATCCTATGCCTTGATCAACCTGGGTTTACTTTATGTTGGGTAGCACTTGCTAGCGCTTTACGTGGTTTTGGATGGTTTTAATGAACACTTGTTAATATGGCTTTACTTATGCTATCATTTCATGTAATGCAAGAACACTTTACTTTGTTAATCGGAACATGGAGAACCACCCGGGAAAACAAGTACTACCACAAGACATATGGCTCTGTCTTGGCTTATTAATTAGTGAACTAGATGTTAGGTATGCTTTACCCGATAAGGGTTGGGGGCCGGCGGGTAGTGACGTATGGACCTGCTCGGGCGCGGGTGTGGGCTTAGCTAAGACACGGTACTCGTCCGGGAGCTTTATACGTTGCACCGACCGGGTAACCTAGCGGGCGGCCTTCATCCGGGGATCTTTGTAACGGCCTCGTAGCGTCCCTATGCAATCACACCTCGGAAGTGTGGTATGGTGCCTTGCAAACACCGCATGGTTGGGTCTAAAACTCTTTTGGGTTTTTACGCGACTTGTGGGTAAAGATGTACAACCTCTCGCGAGTGTAAAACTAACTAGTTAGCCGTGCTCACGGTCAAGAGCGGCCTGGACCCTCACATGATTAATTCTATGGAAGATGGAACTTTTAAACTTGTGCATTACATTTTATGGATCTGTTGCATTTTATTATCTGGGTTTGGTATATACTTACATTTGCTAGTAACAGTTGCTTAATAAAACTTGACCAACTAAAATGCTGACTTGCTTATGAGCCAACAGCTTCCACCATAAAGCCTTGCATGTTGTTATAGAACTTTTTCCTTGCTGAGTACGACATGTGCTCACGCTTGTTGTTTATGTATTGCATCTACACTACCCGGCTGCTGCTCAGATGGGCGTTTTGAAGACTACAATGATGAGTTTGATGGGTTCTAGGCGTCCGTTCTCCAGTCAGCTGCCTGTGGAGGACTTCTACGTGTGTTTCTTTCCGCTGTTAGCTACTCGAACGATTGTTTAGTTGAGACATTCGGTCATGTAATAACTGTTTAATACTCTCTTTACGCTTTTACACTGTGTTTTGGTATTCACTGCGTCGATGCATGTGTGTAACTTGATCCTGGCGCACATGTATTCTTGCATTCGGGTTTGTCCTTAAATCCGGGTGTGACATGAGCTTGTTTGGTATGCTATGGTTAGTTTGGCTTAGCTCTTGATGATCTTGATGAATGATCCATGGTTGATGGCTAATTTTTTTTTAAGAAAAATGTCACATATATGCTCTCTCATGTGTAAATGCCTTTATATGATCTTGACATGTTTTAGTGGCTTTGCTATGCTTAATTTGTGGTTGGATAGCTAGTTTATTGATCATATGGGGCCAAAGGCTCATTTGCCATCATGAATGTTTAGCCCTCTTGTTTTATCTTGTGGAGGGGCATAAGTTCCTTTTTGTCGCAAAGACATTTCATGTACCAATTATGAATCTGAAAATGGAATGAAAAATGCTTGGAAAATATGTTCCCATGTCATATGTGCTCAAATTAACTTGCTTTGGGTGCTAAACCGTTGCATGATGCCTACCAATGAGAAGTCTCATACATAGAAGTAGGCACATGGCTCGGTGGCTTTGACATGACATGAGGTGCTTTTGGGTGTTTATGATGGTCTTATGATTAGAATGGCTGTCCTAGCATGAAGTTTGAGTGGCTTTGCCATTTTGATATGTTTTGCTCATGCTTAGGTATTTGCTTATGAGAGAGTAACTTTTCGCAAAATTACTCAAATCCTTTTTAGCCTTGTCCAATGGTTGTGAAACTTGGTGATCACGTAGTTAAGGTCATTACGAACCTGTCGAGTATCTAACTTGCTCATTTGGACTTGTGTAGCTCCTTGTGATGAATTTTGTATATTCAAGAAGCTATATGTTGAAAGTTTTCGCATTTTGCCTTGATTCATTCATTGTCAACAAGGGGGAGAAGTTTGTGCATGTTTTGGGCACTGGGAGTGTTTGGAAGGTGTTCCAATTGTTTCGGGCAAATTTTGAGCAAGTTTGGTGTAGGGCCGGTCTCTTGGGGCGGTCTAACCGCCCCCCCCGTGCGGTCGGATCGGTGCACGGGCGGTCTAACCGCCCGTACAGAGCGGTCTAACCGCCCGGGCGAGTGAGCGGTGTTTTTGCTCTTTGTTGCATTCCCGCGTTGCATTGCTGCATTTGTTCGGGGGAGTGTGTCGTGGCTCGGGGGAGCTTGCATGTGTGCAGGGTGAGCTCTTTGTGGTGTTCGAGCTTTGCTTTGGTGGTTTGCGCTCTTTGGTTGAGCTGTGTTTTGTCTCGGGTGTGTCGGGCCGTTGCCCTTGCCTAAGGGATCCGAGACTTGTCTTCTTCAAGTGATCTTGCTCTTTGCCTTTGTTTGGCTTTCGATCACTTGTTGAGGTTTCTTTTTATTTGTTTCTTTTTTTCCTTTTTCTCTTGTGTCACTTCATGTGAGTGTGTTGTCAATGCACTCATCAAGGGGGAGATTGAGGACCATGTGTGGTTCGAGGACCGGTGGATGGTCGCTTCCTTATGTGATGAGTGATTGACAACGTTGTGTGGACTGATTCTTGGCTAAGTATTGCAGGTGCAGGTTGCGGCTTGACTGGTGTTGGTGCAGGTGAAGAACAAGCGCGAAAGGTCATTTCCGGTGAGGCTTCTAGGTGTGGAGAAGACAAGTAGGCTTCGTTCGAGGGACCCGGTGGCCGGCGGGGTCAAGTGCGGGCCGCATGGTGGCATGAACAAGCAAGATGTAGTCGTGGACGGTTTCTTGGTAGAGCCTCAAAACCAAGGGCGAGCCGGAACTACGTGGGAGCCGAGTCATGAGTGGAGATTCGCGGAGGCTACACCGAGTTCGCGGGGTTTTGCGGTGGTTCACCCGAAAACCACCGGGTTACTCGGTTGAGCCACAAAACCGAGGCCGAAGACTCGACGAGGAGGTGCGGCCACCCGGGCCGGTTCGGCCGCCCGGGAGGGGCGGTCGGACCGCCCGGGGCTGGTCGATCCCCCGGCCGGCCTAACCGCCTGTGGGGGCGGTCCGACCGCCCGGCCGCCGCCGCGCCGAGAAGCTTCGAAGCGGAGAACACGAGTCGGGATCGCAAGGCTTGCGTCGAGGCTACGCGGGGTGCGGTCGCCGGGCATCCATCCGATGGTGAAAGCATCAAGAATTCCAAATCCGCCCTCGAGGGGCATGTATCCCTAGTTATTGTGAAGGGTAGTTTAGTCTTTTGGGTGCCTCCATCTATACTCATTAGATGTGTGGATGGCGCCAACTCTTGTAACCCTAGCTCATTTGGTTTTTCCATTTTCGCTCTCCATTTTCCGTAGGTTTTAGAAGGCTAGCTTGAGAGCTTCATGTGAGATCTAGAGAGAGGGATGGATGTTTGGGTGGCAAGCTAGACCGTGTACGAACCTTTCATGGCATATATAGAAGGTTTGGCGTTGTTCATCATGGTGGTTTTCCCGTCCCCTTTGTGTTGATTTTCGGAGCTCTTTTTAGCGGTGTTTTGAGAACGATTTCTTGGGGTTTTTGGTGGGTGTCACGTATGAGGTTCTTGTGCCTCTTTGGTGGTGACTTTGCCCCCAAATCCCCTTTGAATCGGACTCGATTTGGTGGTTTCTCGAGTTGGGCGAGTTCTTGACCTAAAGAAGCGATTTCTTCGATTCCTCTTGATTGTGAGCGTTTCGGGTCGATTCCTTTGAGGTAGAGGTTGCCCAGGAGGTAACCCAGCTATTCCCGAAGTTTGGCTGCAATCCGTGGAGTGATTCGGGAGATCGGGCGCGAGGAAGTTGAGGTTTGACCCGCGGGTTCGTTTTCGGAAGGGGCGGTCAAACCACCTACGAGGGGCGGTCTAACCGCCACGGGTGTTTCCGGGTCAAAGTTTTGTTTCGCCGGATTTTCCTTTGTGAGTTTGTTCGCTTTGATCGAGAGGAGTGTCTAGGTGAAATTTGGGGTCGTTCTCGTGCGTTTGCTAGGTGTTCTTGGTCGGGGTTCGTTCTTGGGTACGGAGGTTAGACCGCCCCGTGGTAGCCGGTCTAACCGCCCCTAGGCCCTTGGGTGAAGTTTTGGTTTTCGCCAAGATTTTTCCGGTAGCTAGCATGGCCTTGACCCAGAGATCTCCGTTGGTGAAACCGTGGTGAGTTTTGGTGCTCGGAAGAGGCGTTTCGGAGGATTTCTTGGTTGCCGGTGGACGCGGTCTAACCGCCCCCTATACCCGGTCTAACCGCCCCCTCCGGTTAGCCGGATTTCGAGTTGTTTCCACTTGTCGGTGCTGCGTGTGAGTTGTGGTTCTTGGTAGAGTTTGTTCCTAGGACTAGTAGCACTCCGGTGGCTACGTGGTTTTGGCAAAAGGAAGGTTGAAGTGCGAGAGCGTGTGATTTCGGGGGTTCGACCAAGCGAGTTCAACTTGTCGGAGTTTCAATCTCCCTCGAGAAGAATTTTTATCGGCTCCCATTCACTCCCCCTCTCTCGGTCGCCTTTTCGGTCCTTCAAGTACCTTAATGAGACAGCTAGGGATGGAACTATCACTACTCTTGGGATTCGCTCTCACGGCTAGCTACCGGTGGTGTATGGTGATTCCGGGTATCTCGCGGGGTATTCCGGATAGCCTGCACCAAAGACTGTGGCCTTTCATCCCGGCCCGGGGATTTTTGGAAACGGCCTGGGAAAGTTGTACCTTTGTGGGCAACCTACCGTGTGTTTGGGTCTACCTTGCAAGGTTTAAATCAATCGATTGTCGGCCTCTCACCGTTATCTGAGATTGCTTACTCCACTAGTCATGAGATCCCTAATGATGGAAGATGATGAATACTATGCTTGATTAATTGTATTGTACAACTTCGTTTGTACTAGATGGCTAATGTAGTAAAGATTAAACCTACTAGAACTTGTGCTAAAATCTTGAAAGTAAGGACCTACTCTTTGTTACTTTTAGCAAAAGCAACACAGTAGCCAAAAAGCCTTTCATGGTCTAGATTCGGTGAAGTAGTTATCACCGACGGGTAAGTCTTGCTATAATGTGTTGATCCAGGTAATGCTTTCGGTGATGTGTGGCCCGGAGAGATCCCGCCCGGCTGGGAGCTGGAGTGGGTGGAGGATGACTACTGAAAGCATCATGGATGGCCTCCCGTGGTGACTTCGCTTCCGTTAGATATTTCTGCTGCTTTTGAAAACTCTAAACTATTTCCTTATGGCAAAAACTATGGTTTGTAATAATTAAACCCTCCGGGGTACGAATCCGGATATTAATGTTGTTGTATCTCTAGGCTCGCCTTCGAGTGAGTGTTAATGCATATATTCGATCCTTGTTGCTTCTCAAGTGATTTACCGGGCGTTAACCCGACAACTAACGAAAGTATGATACTTTATTATTGCTTAATGACCAAAGTGGATCGGTCCTAGGCGATAGTACGGTATTTTCCTGGGCGGGTTGTCACATGAGCAGACCAAAGAGGTGCCCCTCGACCCTACTGCCCCGAGGGCAAGGTGTTGAGGGTCAGTTCCACCCTCGATCCGAAATAGGAAGTGGTGCTCGTCAACTTCCTCCACGCCAACACCGACATTTTTGCGTGCAGCCCCTCGGATATGCCAGGCATTCCGAGGGAGGCCGCCGAGCACTCCCCCACCGTGCAACAGCAGCTGCGCCGCTTCGACGAGGAGCGACGCCGGGCGATCGGAGTAGAGCTGCGGAAGCTCCTCGAGGCCGGATTCATCAAGAAAGTGTTCAACCCTACGTGGCTAGCTAACCCCGTTTTGGTTAAGAAAAAGAATGGGAAGTGGCGGATGGTGTAGACTATACTAGTTTAAATAAAGCATGTCCAAAGTTCATTTTCCTTTGCCACGAATCGATCAGATCGTTGACTCGACCGCAGGGTGTGAGCTCTTGCATTTCCTTGACGCCTATTCCGGGTACCACCCAATAAAAATGAAGGAGTCCGACCAGCTCGCGACTTCGTTCATCACGCTGTTCGGGATGTATTGCTACGTGACAATGCCGTTCGGTCTCCGAAATGTGGGCGCTACATACCAACGATGTATGCAGCACGTTTTCGGGGATCACATCGGACAGACCGTTGAGGCATACGTACACGATATAGTCGTAAAAACCAGGAAGGCGGACGACCTAGTTGGCGACATTCGCATCACATTTGGCTGCCTACGGGCCAACGGGGTAAAATTGAACCCCGAAAAATGTGTCTTCGGCGTGCCGCGAGGCATTTTTTTGGGATACATTGTCTCCCAGCGAGGCATCGAGGCCAACCCCAAAAAGGTTGCAGCCCTCGAGCGGATGGGTCCGATTTGAGACCTCAAGGGGGTTCAAAAGGTGTTGGGGTGCCTCGCCGCCTTGAGCCGCTTCATGTCGCGGCTCGGCGAGAAGGGCCTCCCCTCTACCGGCTCCTGAAAAAACACGACCGGTTTTCGTGGACCGTTGAGGCCCAGGAGGCGCTTGACAAGCTGAAGGCGACACTCGCCCACACCCCGATCCTTACGCCGCCTCAGGACGGCGAGCCTCTGTGCCTCTACATTGCCGCGACCACCCAGGTGGTCAGCGCCGTCATCGTAGTAGAGCGCACGGAGGAGGGGCATGCCCTTCCAGTCCAGAGGCGGTGTACTACATCAGTCTGAGACAAAGGCGTGTTATCCGCAGGTCCAAAAACTGCTCTACGCGGTGGTCCTCGCGTGGCGCAAGCTCCGTCACTACTTCGAGGCTCACCCGGTCACGGTGGTCTCCTCCTTTCCGTTGGGAGAGATCATCCGGAATCCGGACACAGCAGGCAAGATTGCCAAGTGGTCGGTAGAGCTGATGGGCGAGACGCTCGCTTACGCGCCGCGCAAAGCAATCAAGTCCTAGATCTTGGCGGACTTCGTCACTGAGTGGACGGACACGCAGTTGCCGCTGCCACAAATCCAGGCCGAGTGCTGGACCCTCTACTTCGACGAGTCGGTGATGAAGACAGGCTCGGGCGCGGGCCTGCTTTTCGTCTCACCCCTCGGGGAGCACATGAGATAAGCAGTGCATCTCCACTTCCCCGCGTCAAACAACAAGGCCGAGTACGAGGCCCTCCTGTGCGGCCTCAAAATCTCCATTGAGCCAGGCATCAGATGCCTCGACGTGAGGGGAGACTCGCAGCTCGTGATCGACCAGGTCATGAAGAATGCGAGCTGTCACGACGACAAGATGGAGGCGTACTGCAAAGCTGTGCGAGCCCTAGAAGACAAGTTCTATGGCATGGAACTCAACCACGTGCCTCGCCGTTACAACGAGGAGGTGGACAAGCTCACCAAAGTCGCGTCGGGATGAATTACCGTTCCCCCGAACATTTTTATGCGGGACGTCGCCCGGACGTCAATCAACCTCGAGCCATGCCCCTCGAGCCACGAAGAACCCTCCGGGGCTCCCTCGAGTCCAACTAGCGCGGAGCCTATGGATGAGGACCCCTTGAACGAGGCCTATGTGCTCTCCCCGCACGAAGGGTACGGCGCCGACGAGGCCGAGGCCATGGATACGGAGCCGCCCCCAACGAGGGGGACCGGCGCGACAAGTACATCGCCCGGATGGATCGAGGGGGAGCTCCCCTCGGACCGATCCGAGGCCGGGCGCATCGCCGGGATGGCCAAGTCGTTCGCTCTCGTCGATGGCGAGCTGTACAAGCGCGCCGCGCTCCGGCGTCCCCGCAGCGATGCGTACCCATCCCTCAGGGGCGCGAGCTCCTTCGGGACATACACGCGGGCGTGTGCGGCCACCACGCAGCGCCGCGCACCCTCGTGGGCAATGCATTCCACCGGGGATTCTACTAGCCCACCACGGTCGCCTCCGCCGCCGAGATCGTGCGCACCGCGATGGGTGCCGGTTCTACGCCCGCAAGTCCAACCTCCCCGCTCACGTCCTACAGACCATCCCTTTCACATGGCCCTTCGCCGTGCGGGGCTGGACATCGTCGGGCCTTTTGCGAAAAGCGTCCGGGGCTACACCCACCTACTGGTCGCCATCGACAAGTTTTCCAAGTGGGTAGAGGTGCGCCCCATAACGAATCTTAGGGCGGAGCAGGCTGTGACGTTCTTCACCGACATCGTCTACCGCTTTGGAGTGCCCAACTCCATCATCACCGACAACGGGTCCCAATTCATGGGAAGGAAATTCTTAGGGTTCTGCGACAAATTCCACATTCGCATGGACTGGGCAGCCGTGGCGCATCCACAGACCAACAGTTAGGTGGAGCATGCCAACGGCATGATCCTACAAGGCCTGAAGCCCAGGATTTTCAACCGACTGAACAAGTCTGGTCGAAAATGGCTCCAAGAGCTGCCAGCGGTTGTGTGGAGTCTCAGGACCACCCCAAGCAGGGCCACTGGGTTCACCCCGTTCTTCCTGGTCTACGACACGGAGGTTGTCCTCCCCACGGACTTGGAATACTGGTCGCCCAGAGTTCGGGGCTACGATGAGGGCGCCAACCAGCGAGCTCGCGAGGACTCACTGGACCAACTGGACGAGGCCCGCACCGTGGCCCTGATGCACTCCGCAAGGTACCAGCAAGCCCTAAGGCGCTACCAAGCTTGAAAGGTACGACGCCGAGACCTCAGTGAGGGGGACTTGGTCCTGAGGCTACGCCAGGACAATCGAGGCCTCCACAAGTTGTCGCTCCCGTGGGAAGGACCCTACATCGTGGTGAAGGTGCTCAAGCCCGGCACATACAAGCTGGCCAACGAAGATGGAGAAGAACTCATCAACGCTTGGAACATCCAGCAGCTACGTCGCTTCTACATTGTTTAGATGTAAATGTCATCAAGTTAATAAAGTTAAAGGGCAACTTCGCTTTCCCCAGAAAACCAAGTCACCCTCGAGGGCTACTACGGGGGGCATCCCCCCCCCCCGAAAAAATGGTCCCATTTTTTCGCAAAAAACTCGCAAGTTCGCCAACCACGCCTCAACCTAGGCCTCGGGAAAGTTCAGATAGAGCGCGGGTAGCCAAGAGGGAAAGACGCGCGAGTAGGAAAGAGTAGCGGAATGGCATGACAAGCGAAATAAGAAAATTTACTTTACAAGAAATGTCTCAGTTATGCAAATGTATGTTACATGGCCACGAGGCCCAAACACTAACACTTAAACAAAAAAGGGCTCGACGCCCGGTGGTCTTCAGGCTTGAGGGTCGTCGGCGCTGGGGGCATCTGGGAACAAGAAGTCCATGAAGTCCTCAGCGAGCGCGTCAGCACGATTCATCGCATCCTCATCCTCGACACCGACTGGGACGACGTAGCCGGAGGACACGGCCTCGAAGTCCACCTGGTAATGCGACCCCACCACGCCAAGGGCCTTCCTGACGCCAAGGTGGAGGGCACGGTGCATCCGCTAGGAGCTCTCAGCCTGCGCCTCGCCCTCCTCGATCCCTTGGCAGGTCTCGAGGGTGGCGGCCTGTAGCGCCTCCAACTCCTATTGAGAGGAGTTGTAGGCTGTCTACACCACCTCGGCCTGGGTAGTCATGTTCCCCAAGGCGGTCCGCAGGCCTGAAAGCCACGAACAAAGAAAAACAATGTTGGGATCGAATCACTAAAAGACAAATCAAACTCACCTTCGACCTGCTTCTTCTCCCTCTCGAGGGACTGGTGCGCCTCCTGGGTCTGGCGCTACAGGTTGAGGACCGTGGCCTCCTGCTCCTCGAGGGACTGGCGCAGATCTTCGTGCGAAATGCTGATATGGACCAGCTCCCCGTTGAGCCTCGACACCTCGTCCTCCCACTGCTTGAGGGTGGCCTGCGCCCCCTCGAGCGCGGCGCGCTCCTGGTGGAGTAGACCCAGCGCCTCCTCCCACGCCAAGCGCTCCCGCTCGAGCGCGGCCCGGGCCTCGACGAGAGCGGCCCGCTCCTGCTGAAGCTGGCCTTCCGCCTCTTGGCGTGCGGCTCGCTCCTGCTGGAGTTGCTCCTCCGCCGCGGTGAGCGCAGCAGCCTTGTCCGCCAGGGCCGTCTTCAGCCCCTCGGTCTCCTCGAGGGCCGCGCGGCCCCGTTGGAGCTGAGCGTGGGCGGTGACTACCTCGGCCTCCCACGCCGCCATGATAGAGCGCGCCCCCTCCAGGTCCTCGCGAGCCCGGCGCAACGCGTCGTCTCGCTCCACCGCCGTCCTCACCCTCTCAACCACGGAGGCGCCTCTCCCGCGCCCCGGCCGCCCCCGCTCCGAGGCGGTCCGGCGGAGGCCTCGCCCCCGTACGCCGCCCACCGGTCCGGTGACCTTAGGGACTCGATGAGGGCGTCTAGGGCCTCGCATCGCCTCCGCACCGGTGAAGGTTGGCGTCGAGGCGGTCGAGGGCGTCGTACCTCTCCCGGGCCCGGCGCTGCAGCTCCTGCCGCCAACAAGCAAGGCGAGAAAGGCGGGCGTCAGGAAAATCACGAACGCGAAATAGAGCAGAAGGAGGAACTGCGAAACTCGACGAAACCCAACTAACCTGGAAAACACGCCACGCGGGACCACTGTGGATCCGCAGCGCCTCGTTCAACGCCCGGTTGAGCGAAGCGCCGTGGTCATGGAGCTCCTGCCACAACCCTTGCTCCGCCTGAGCGTCGATGAAGTGGGCTGGCAGGGCGTCGGCATGCTCCGGCCGCGTGACGATGAGGCCCCGACGCCGCCTCCGCCGGGCACCCCGGCGCCGCGCCGACGTCGCTCCTGGCCACGAGCGTCCCCATCGGGGCCTCGGGGCTGACGCAGGTGGGCTCGCCCACTGATCCCACCCTGGTGGTGGAACGTGGTCGTCCGGAATCTCCACCACCATCGCCTACGGGCTACCGGCGACTGCTGTGCCTCCACGGCCGCCGCAAACTGTCGCGGCTCCGTGGTTGTCAACGCTTGATGCGGCCCATCGACTGCAGCCGCCCCACGCGAGCCCTCGGTCGCTGCCGTCATCGTGCTCGCGGTCGCCCGCGACGCCCTCGACGAGCGCCACCTGGTGGGGACGGTCGCGTCCGATCTCAGCACTTTGGCAGGTGCGAGAGGGGGCACGGTGGGCGCCACCATGCGAACGCGAAGACGAGAAAGTTAAGCCATCACCGATGTAAAAGACACGGCTATGGGGGAGCAATCGCCTACCTCTGGGTGGAGAATCCCAGCTTTCTCTTCCTCGCCCCCAGTCGTCCCAGCGGCACGCGCCGGCGCCTCCGCGGCGCGCGTCGCCTCTCTCGAGGGTTGCCTGGCGGCGGGTGCTCTCGCACCCGCCCGGGCGTCGTCTCCTTCGCCGTCTCCGCGGCTCTGGGCGAGGGGGGCGAAGGCTCCTACCTCTCGGGGGGAGCTCGTCCCCCATCACTCTCCTCCTCCTCCTCGTCTGACGATGAGTACTCCGAAGTCGCGGGGGAGGAGAGCCCCTGCTGCTCGCGTAGCCTCAACTCCTCACTCCTCCGTTCCCGGCGCTCCCGTCGCCGGATCCTCTTCTCCTTCTTGCGCACCGCCCGCTCTTGCTCCCGCCGCTGCGTCACGCGCGCTCGAGCTCGGGGCGTGGGTGGGTTTGGCCGCGCGGCTTTCACGGCCATCACCTGTAGGGGGCGAGTGAAACTCCAGAACTGCGACGCTGCTCCACGAATCAACAGACTGAAGAGGGGTGGGAACCCTACTCACCAGCGGGCCCTCGGGGTGCATGGTGAACGCCCAAAGCGCGGTGTCGTCGGCCCTCATGGCCTTGAGGTTGACGGTGTGCCTCGCCCTCGTGGTGGCATACTCCCGCGGGAAGAGATCGGGTAGCAGCCGCGACTGCGCCAGCACCATGGGGTCGACCGTCTCCTCCATCTCGAAAATGCAGAGCCGCCTCTCCATGAGAGGGACGATCCGCCGGTGGTTGACGTTAGCGAAAGCCGCGGCGTGCCATCACGTCCGTCGGCCCACATCGCCCACTACGTGCGCGGCCGCGGCGCATGAAAAGGCGCGGCCGCGGCACAAAATTGTGGATGCGACTGTGGGCATTAAATGACTCGGTCCCTTACCAAGTAAGGGTGACCCTCGAATGGCCCGAGCACGAGGCTCGAAAAACCCCGACCCGTGGCCTCGAAGCCCACTCAATGTAAACGGGCACCACAGGTGCCCTCGATCTACGAAAATTACTGATCAGCGGTTCGTGGGCCGGCCTAGCTGCGAACCCTCGAAACCTGTAGATGTCAAAAGTCTGGGGCAACCAGTTGCCACCCCACAACGGCCCTACTGATCAGGGGTTCGAAACCTGACCCTCGAAGGGTTCGAACAGGTGCCCCAGATCGCCAGAGTCAGGGACGACGAGGGCGCGCGCATTCGAGCCTATCCTCGAGCCCAACGGCTCGAGGGCACCCCACATGTCGTGTTCGAGAGCCAGCGAGGGCAGCTAGTCGGGGGATCCCACCGAGGGAGAGCTTCTGCGCCCTTGGTCCCTAGCGAACGGGACCGAGCCCCACCTAGCAAACCTGCGCGAGTGCTTTTATGGACAAGTCTCCGAACCACGAGCCAACCCTTATTGAACGGGGCATGGGCGTCCACTTGAAACACCCGATAGCAGCTCAACGAGGAATCCGCAATCCGCGACCCGACGATGGGGGTTGTGGAAACCTCACCCTCCGCCCCGCGAAGGGACAGCGACGGTGCGCTTGAAACAAGACGGAGAGCTCACCCCGATCGCCTCGAACGGGCCCAGGCTCGGGGGCTTGACGCACGGTTACACCTCCTGGGGTGCACCGAACGCAAGAAGTATCAGACATGCGTGCGTGACCGAAGCCGGTTGAAACATCGCCGATGCCGGTTGAAACAAATACCCCGCACACTGGGAAAAACTCGCGAAAAAACCACTGTAGGAGCACTCACGCTCCTGCAGGGCTTCGGGGGCTAGACCCGCGGGTCTGCTGACGTGACCCCGCGGAACAGCGTTGGCAACCAGAAGGGAAGAATGTCCCATCAGCAAGCATTAGCATCTGTGGGACCCTAACGGGTACACCCGCAGATGCTCGGGGGCTACTGTTGAAGGACCGATACGACGAACCAGAGAGGGGGGGAGTGAATGGGAGCCGATAAAAATTCTTCTCGAAGGAGATGGAAACTCCAACAAGATGAACACGGCTTCCAACACACATCTCCGTCTCACTACCCAAGTTGGCCAAGCCCACGTAGCCACTGGATTGCCACTGGACCTAGGAACCAACACACACACCCTTCCGACCTGAGAACGCAGCGGAACACCAAACCTCGAGTCTACTGACCAACATCGGTCAGACCGGTGAGCACCACCGGTCAGACCGGTCCCTGCTGGTGAAACTGGGCAACTTTCACTAAGTGGCTCCACACCGGTCAGACCGGTGAGACGAGACCGGTCAGACCGGTCACTGCCTGAAAGCCCCCAAAGCACCAAATAGGCCAACCGACCTCCAAACTGACTCAAACTCGAGACAGCAGGAACACAGAACAACAGCGAACACACACAGACGTTCACCCGAGCAAAAACCCACCGAGGGTTGCACCGGTTAGACCGGTCAGGAGCACCGGTCAGACTGGTGTAGCCTGGGCAGCTCGGGATGAACAACACCCGCGGGACAACTCCCCCAAATCCAAACCTCGATCTCCCGAATCGCTCCACGGACTTGCACAAGACTTTGGGGATATTAGGAACACCTCATGAGGAGTCCATAGTCAAGTTTAATCCCACCAAATCTTGTCCAAAAAGGAGGAATCAAAGAAATCCCGTCAAGAACACAACAAACCCTAGAACTCGGAAAACCCCAAAATCGAGCCCCTTTACTCACGGATTTGGGAGGGGAATCACAGCCCAAAGAACCACGAAGGGTTTCCACAAATTTCCCCCATCAAATCCCCAAGAGAAGGGTCCCGAAAACAACCCAAAGAAATCACCAAAAGAGGGCTCCGAAAATCACCACCAAGAGCAACCGGGAACAACACATCCAAACCTTGACGAACCACGCCGAATCATCTATACATGCAA
Organism: Cenchrus americanus; assembly: GCA_947561735.1. NCBI lineage: Eukaryota > Viridiplantae > Streptophyta > Magnoliopsida > Poales > Poaceae > Cenchrus > Cenchrus americanus. Next base: position 146,040,517 of record OX387240.1, read on the forward strand.
AAAAGGTTCTTACAAGGTCTAGCTTGCCGCCCGATCATCCAACCCTCTCACAAGATCTCATCATGAAGCTCTCAAGCTAGTCCTATGGAAATCCTAAGAAAAATAGGAAGGGAAAATAGGAAAGCAAATGAACTAGGGTTCCAAGAGTTGGCTGCCATCCTCTCACCTCTTGGGTTATATGGAGGCAACCAAATGTCTAAAATGCCCTTTCCTAATAACTAGGGATACAAGCCCCTCAAGGGCGGATTTGGAAGTGTTCATGTCTTCACCATCGGACGGATGCCGGCGACCGCACCCCGTGTAGCCTAAACGCAAGCCATGCGATCCCGACGCGTGTCCTCCGCTTCGAAGTCTCCGGACAGCGTCGTCGCACACCGGCCGACCGTGCTCCTCACCGGTCAAAGCCACCGGTCGACCGGTCCGGCGATGCTGCGGCAGCCTCCGTCTTCGGTTCTTCGGTCTTGGCTTTGTGGATCAACCAAGGAACCCAGGTGGTTTTCTGGTGAACCACCGGAAACCCCGCGAACTCGGTGTAGCCTCCGCCAATCTCCACTCATGACTCGGCTCCCACGTAGTCCCGGCTCGACCTTGGTTTTGAGGCTCAACCAAGAAACCGTCCATGACTTCATCTTGTTGTTCATGCCACCATGCGGCCCGCACTTGACCCCGCCGGCCACCGGATCCCTCGAACGAAGCCTACTTGTCCGCTCCACACCCGGAGGCCTCACCGGCGACGACCTTTAGCGCTTGTTCTTCACCTGCACCAACACCAGTTAAGCCGCAACCTGCACCTGCAATACTTAGCCAAGAATCAGTCCACACAACGTTGTCAATCACTCATCACATAAGGAAGCGACCGTCCACCGGTCCTCGAACCACACATGGTCCTCAACTGTCAGGGATAGGCACAAGGGTCTCCTAAATAACCAGGGGAAACCCACTTAAAACCCGCAAAAAACGCGAATCACGGATCAATTCACGCACCTAAAGCACATGCACGACACTACCGCGACCCTGGTGGCTCCCGCGGCCCGCCAGGGCGACACAGCAGAACGCCCCTCGAGTAAGGTCCGCCTCATTCGAGGGCTACACGCCCCCTCGGGCAAGGTCCGCCTCGCTCGAGGCCTTAACGCCCCCTCGGGCGGGGTCCGCCTCGCTCGAGGGCTCGACCCCACCTCGGGCAAGGTCCGCCTCGCTGGAGGGCTCAACGCCCCCTCGGCGAGGTCCGTCTCACTCGAGGGCACCTGCACGCACGTTGCCCGCGCTCCTGCCCCCTTGTACGGGCATTTAATGCTCTAACACTGCAGGACGCACGCCACGACCCTGGCACGCCCGGGAATCGCGTCCCGGTGCTGTTCCACCAATTCTCTGGGGGGGCATCCCCGCCGCTGTGTGACACTGTGCAGTAAGGCCGGTGTCAGCTCCGTGACGCTGTGCCGCCTACCCTCGTACGGCTAACGCGCCAAGCCCTCAAAGGGGGCCCGCAGCACCCTCGAATGTCTTTTCTGTGGTTACGCAGTGCCACGCTGTGACGTCAGGCCGGCAGGATCGGTCATCCCCGTCGCTGTCAACCCTGTGCGGCTATCGCCGCCGCTGCCGCACCACGCCGGGCACTGTGACGACATCCCAACGCTGTTGGAGCGCGTGAGGACAAGACGTCGCCACGACTGCCACTGTGCCGCATACGGGCCCCCGTCAATGGCACCCTCGAATCGGCCCATGGACGGCGACCAAATGACTAACCACTACTCCGTCACCCACGAGGCCGTTCCTGTACGAGCACAGCACGTATCACGACGCCCCGGCTGGGGAGGATTCACCGGGACGGCCGTCAATTCCGTGGCACTGCTCGTCATGCCTCCACACATAGGGAAATAGTGCGGCACGCATGTAAACTGCTCCTTCCTTGGCCTATAAAAGGAGGGGCAGTCCCCGAGCCGCGGGGACACGGGACGACGGGCAGCGATCACCCACACGCTCTCTGCCTTCTTCATGATATTGGCACTTGCCTCCTCTCCCACCACGCTTGTAGCCCCCTCTACGAGTACCACGGTGCGAAGCAATACAGTGCCCCGAGCACACCACTACTGGACGTACGGCCCCGGCCGGAACCAGGATAAATCCAGTGTCATTAGTTGCTAGCACAGGCCCGTCGAGAGGCAGATCTCAGCGCTGATTACTAGTTAGTGTCGGGATTACTTTCCGCACCGACACTTATCAAATGGAATCCTACCCCTGCTCTAGCTACAACTCCGTCCATGGCGAGTGACTCCTCGGGGTCGTCCAGCCGCTCCTACTCTTCCAGGTCTTCTGGTGGGAACTCACGCTATTCTGATAGCGACGCCCACAGATTCAAGGAGGAACGTGACACAACCCGACACGAACTGGAGATCATCTCCAAACAGGCCGGGATCGCCAAACTCGAGTGGCAGCATCAACGCAAGCAGCTGCTTGAGGCCATCGACGGTGAGTCCTACAACTTGCTAAATCTCAACATAATCTTGAACTAACTGCCGTTGCTATGTGACCCTCGCAGACCGCGATGTCGAGCTCAATCGGCTGAAGGCGCTAGTCGAGAAGCTGGCGGACAAGGTGAACACTCCTGGAGACACGCCGGAAGCTCGCCTTGGCGCGGTGGTAGGTCGCGTCGAGGAGGTGGCCTTACATGGCGTCCGTCTGGGCACCGCCTTGGGCCTAGCCGCCATGTCGACGCGCACTGGTGTCGACTACTCCACTTGACCGCCCGGCTTCGACGGTGGCGCACCGGAGGACCTCGACGACATCGAGGCCACTGTGGAGGGCCTCGATAGCCATGGCGTCACCATTGCCGATTCCATTCACACCTGTCTGTGCTGAACAGGCTATTTGATTAGTTTGTACTAGGGGTTATGGAATTTCGGCAATGAAATAAAATTTATCTTTTTGCATTTATCTTGTGATGACCTTCTTAACTTGTGCATATGAATCTTCATTGTTTTGAACGCACTCGGGAACCTTTCCTCTAGCCGAATTCGCACAAAACTCTTCCCCTTGGTGTAGAATTCGCAGAGAATCCTCATTCGGGAACCATGAGCACTGTTTCGTTGAAAAAACCCTTTGCATCCAAGGAAAAACCCCTGTCGTTTGGTATTCTCATCAATGCACGCCAGCCAGTCATCACTCCCGATGCATCTCCACTGCTAATAAAATTGCTCTCCGGTGCTCTGCAAACCCACTGGTACACACTTCCATCATTTCACTTCCTCTCGCCTTCCTCCCCCAGAAAACACCCCCAAAGCCATGGTGGACAAGGGGAAAACACCATGCGAGGAGAACAACCTCCCATCAAAGAAGTGAACCATCCGAAAGTAATCTTCTCTTCTCATCCTTTTCTCTTGATCTTGATTGCAATCTTCTGATTCATCTTTCTTTGATTTCAGCTTCAACCTGCTGCCGGAGGACATCTTCGGCACTGATGAAATCCCAGAGTACATCCGCTCCGACTCCTCGGCTGAAGAGGAAGATGCTACGCATGAGCAGAGGGCAACCACCAATTGCACCGTCGCATTCGACATCTAGAGCATGATCGGTGGGACATCACCGCTCATTGTTGTGCCGAACGCAAACGCCGCATGAGCTTGGAGGTGGTGGTAGGCGGTGAGATCTTTTTCCTCATTTGAATCTCATGTTTAAATCCAGATCCCGTGTTTGATGATAACCTGTTCTTCTTCTTCAAATGTGTCCGACAGGTACAACAACCTGAAGGCCGCCTAGGATAGTTTGATGGAAGCTGCAGAACACGCCAGCCCCAAGGTTTCCGCATCACCGTCACGGTGGTATTGGAGCGGCTGAAGAGGGACGAGCTCAAGAGGAAAAGCGTTGAGCCAAATAAATGAAGCTAGTTTCACTTCTTCCTCCAGGCCTTCTGCTTCCTGCAAGCCTTCTTTTGTAATTTTAGGCAATCGCATTGTTAATAGAAGAACCTGCAAGAACATTTGTGATGCAAAAATGTCTTTGTGCTAAGGGCAACAAACTTTAGTATTGGCCATTTTCCCTTTGTCGGAACTTTTGTTCTGAAGGCGGCTTCTTCCCAAATGCCGGCTATTTCCGTGTCTCTGACGCTTGTAACAACAATCAACGATCAAATTCAATACTCGGATAATATTTGTTCAAGTATCTCCCATTTATAAAAGCAGTGAATTCTTCTCCTAGCAAAGTTTTCAAGATGTATGCATTTCCAGGCGTACACCTAACCTCCCGAAAAAGACCTTCCCAATTCGGAGACCACTTGCCGAATGCACTGTACTTAGTTCCAATTGGCAATAACGCTTTCCAAACCAAATCTCCTTCTGCAAATTGATTAACCTTTACCTTCTTGTTATAGTACTTGGCAACTCGCATTTTGTTTTTCTCAATATTCTCTAAAGCTCTAAGATGAATCATATGCAAATCTTCCAATCCGTCCATCATTAAGTCATTGCAATCTTTGGAACTTAAATCCTTTTGCAATATTACTCTCCTTGAGTCTGACTGCATCTCCCATGGCAAGATAGCATGATGTCCATAAACCAACTCATAAGGAGATGTCTGTGTAGCTCCATGAGGAGCCATTCGGTAAGCCCATAAGGCTTCATTGAGTATCGAATGCCATCTTCTTGGCTTCTGATCAATCTTCTTTTGTATAATCTTGATCATGATCTTGTTAGAAGCTTCTGCCTGACCATTAGTTTGGGCATAATAAGGAGAAGAATTTAATAATTTGATCCCCATACTTTTAGCAAAATCTTTGAACTCTGAAGATGTAAACTGAGTTCCCTGATCTGTTGTAATTGTCTGAGGAATTCCAAATCTGTAAATGATATGCTCTTTGACAAACTCAATCAGATTTTCTGATGTCAGTTTCTTCAATGGGACTACCTCAACCCATTTAGTGAAATAATCTGTTACTAAAAGCACAAACTTATGTCCCTTGCTAGATGGAGGATTTATTTGGCCAATCAAATCTATTCCCCATCCTCTGAATGGCCATGGCTTGATAATAGGATATAGAGCTGATGTTGGAACTTTCTGAATTTTTCCAAACTTCAGACAATCTTGGCATCCATTGTAATATTCAAAGCAATCCTCCGGCATTGTCGGCCAATAACATCCAGTTTTCCTAATAACCCACTTCATTCGGTAAGCCGACTGATGTGCTCCACACAGCCCATCATGCACCTCACTCATCATCCTCCTCGCTTCTTCTTGACCCAGACATTGTAGCAACACTCCATCCATGGATTTATAATACAAATGTCCATCAAGAAGAACAAACTTTATGGCTTTGTACCTGAGCTTCCTAGAGACCTTTTGGGATGGATTCTCGAAATAATTAGTAATTTCATTTGTCCAATCATCTTCTACTAGATCACTACCAAAAGCATATACATCAATGGAAAACACTTCTTGATTCTCTCTATAACCCGAAGCACTTTGAGCTAACCTGTTTTCTTCTCCATTATTCTCTCTAGGAATATGTTGCAGAATTACTAACTGAAAGCTTTTTAGGATTTCTTTGCACTCCTCGTAATAATTCCTCGTGATATCATTTCTGCATTCATACTGGCCATTCAATTGTTTTATAACTAGCTCTGAATCTCCAAAAATCTCAACTGAAATGGCCTTTGCCTCTCTCAAGTATTGAAGCCTTCTGAGTAATGCTTCATACTCAGCTTGGTTATTTGTGACAGTAGGTTGAATAGGAATAGCGAATTCAAACATTTCTCCCTTGGGTGAAATCAACAAAATACCTACTCCACCACCTTTGCCACATGAAGAACCATAAAAAAAATAAAGCCCAAGGAGTAATCTCAAGTAAATTAATTGATGAATCACGATGTTCGGTAATAAAATCAGCAATAATCTATCCTTTAACAGCTTTTGCCGATTCAAACCATAATTCAAACTCAGACAAGGCTAAAATCCATTTGCCAATCCTTCCATTCAAAATTGGCATAGACAACATGTGTTTAATTACATCAAATCTTGAATATAGAATGCATTAGGCATTCAACAAATAGTGCCAGAACTTTGTACATGAGTAATAAACACACAAGCAAAGTTTCTCTGCAGCCGAATATCTTGTTTCGAGATCAAGCAATTTTCGGCTAAGGTATGCAACTACTCTTTCTTTTCCTTCAAATTCTTGTATGAGGGCTGATCCAATGGTTTGGGTATCGGCCACCAAGTACAACTTAAAAGGCTTATTTAATTGTGGAGGTACCAACACTGGTGGTTCCTTCATGTATTCCTTGATCTCATTGAAAGCCTTTTGTTGTTCGTCACCCCATACAAACTTCTGATCATTTTTAATTCTCAACAGTGGAGAAAAAGGCAACACCTTTTGCAACATGTTTGATATGAATCTTCTAACAAAATTGATCTTGCCGAGCAATGACTGCAATTCCTTAAGATTGGTTGGAGGAACAACTTCATCAATAGCTTTCATGCTTTTCTTGCTGACTTCTATTCCTCCTTCATGCACCAAAAATCCCATGAACTCTCCAGCTGAAACTCCAGAAACACATTTGTTCGGGTTCATCTTAAGCCCATGCTTCCTAGTACATTCCAGAGTTTTCCTCACATCTGCCAAATGTGATTCATGATCCAATGACTTGATCACGGCATCATCAATATATATCTCCACAATTTTGTCAATCAACTCGTGAAAAATATAATTCATGGCCCTTTGATAAGTTGCACCAGCATTCTTCAACCCAAATGTCATGACAATCCACTCAAACAATCCTATATGTCCAGGACATCTGAAGGCTATTTTTTGATAAATCTTCCACTGCCATAAAAATCTAATTGTATCCTGCATTGCCATCCATGAAGCTAATAACTTTATGCCCAGCAGCAGCATCAACCAACAAATCAGCAATATGCATTGGATATCCATCCATGGGTGTAGCCCTGTTTAGATCTCTAAAGTCTATGCAAACCCTCATCTTTCCATTTTTCTTGTAAACAGGAACAATATTAGAGAACCACTCTGCATATCTGCATGGCCGAATGAAATTTGCTTCTATTAATCTCTCAACCTCTTCTTTTATGTCGGCCAATACTTCATCCTTGTAAATCTTTCAGGGCAATTGCTTGTAAGGTCTAAAACCAGGCTTGATTAGCAACCGATGCTCGACAATGGAACGATCCAAACCAGGCATCTCCGAATAATCCCAAGCGAAGCAATCTTTATATTCTTTTAGTAGCATGATCAACTCTTCTCTGGAATCTGAATCCAAGTTAGTACTGATGAATGTCGGCCTTCGCTTGTCACCATCCACAATGTTTATTTCTTCCAATTTATCGGTCGACATAAATCCACATCCTAACTTCCCATCAGTTCCATCAATTGGATTCTCCATTAAAAATTACTATAAGAGCCGACAGCTTGAATCGGCTGTTGATCACTGCTGACTGGTTCAACAGGACCATCACCCCAATCCCTGCCTGAGAAGAAATCTATGCCTTGATACTCCTAGAAGGCTGGTTCCACATTAGCCATGCTTACCGAATCATCTGCTTGGATAACTTCCACGTCATCATCTACGCATTGAACCAGTTGTTGATGCATAGTAGATGGAATGCAGCAGTTCGCATGAATCCAGTCCCTTCCAAGCAGCAAGCTATATGCCCCTTTGCCTTCAATGACAAAGAAGGTTGTAAGCAGAGTCTTAGATCCGATCATCAAATCCACATGCACACAGCCTTTGGTGTCCGAAGGATTTCCAGCGAAATCATTCAGAACTATGCTTATTGGCGTCAAATCTCCAGGGCCCATGCCAAGTTTTCTGAATGTAGTATATGGCATCACATTGACAACAACTCCACCATCAACAAACATCTTGGTCAATGGCTTCCCGTTGACGTACCCTTTAAGTACAGCGGTCTCATGTGCCGATTCTTGGCTGGCTTATCAAAAGTAGCTTGCTTGGCCAACACTAGCTATGCCATCAGTCCAAATTGCTCGGCCTCATCCATATCTGATAGTACTTCTTCCTGCACAATTTGATTAGCTGGAGCCATGAATTCATTCGGCAAGAAACATACCATGCATGTATGAGCCGAACGACCAGATTCATCAGGTTTGTCTTTTGGGTGCCATACTTGTTTCTTCTTGATCCCTGCCTGCTTCAGTTCTTGATTCCTCAAGCATTGTACCCTTCTCTTCTGGCTTTTCCTTAAACCAGGTGGGCACCACTGTCCCTTTTGCCAGACATACCCATGATCTTCTTTCTCTTCACGATCAACCCACCTGTGGTCAGCGTACCTTTTTCTCGGTTGATCATCAATCTTATATTTTTTTAGACGCCGACCATCACTAGGATGCACCCTTCCAATTCTTTCATGGACGGATCGGTGATTGGCAATGTCTTGCCTGTATTCGGTATACTTGTCACTGCATTCGGGACAATTATTCTGTGTGGGAAGTTTTAAACCCTCGTTCCAACAGTGTCTGAAGAAGGCACATCCCCAATGCGCACGCTCTTTTTCTCGCATATATTACTCTTGTTTTTTTCCTGTACATCTCTTCTTCATATCTCTGCTTCTCCTCTTCATATTTATGCTTCTAGTAGCGCTACTTCTCTTGCTGATGCTGCCATTTGTTGAGGAGAATACGTGAAGTTACTCTGGGTTTAGAGGATTCACCCACTTCAATTTGACTTTTCGGGAAGCGAGGCTCTTCCTTGCGAATCTATTCAATGTGACTTGTCGAGTAGGATCAACCGAGCCATCCTACTTTGCTTTTTCCGAAGTCAAAACTTTCACCTTTCCTTTCCCTTCAACAGCGTTCACCATGTTGATTGAGAATCCGATCATGTTCCGAGGGAAAGGGTTACCATCCAATTTCATCTTGTTATCAAACTTCAGATGTCCCTCTTGGATAGCTTTCTGAATCCTCATTCTAAAGACCCTGCATTCATTGATGGAATGAGAATTCCTGTCATGAAACCCACAGTACTTCTTATCTTTCACTCCATCAAGCCGAAGCATAGAATGCCCTTCTGGCAACTTGATTCGGCCTTCTTTCACGAGGAAATCGAAGAGCTTATCTGCCTTGGTTGCATCAAAATCATAGGTGCCTTTAGCTTGCTTGATCCACCCCTGATTTACTGTCAATGGCTCCTTGCCCCATATAATCTCTGCTGTAGCTATTTCCTCTTCATCATCATACTCACTTCTTTGATCTGCTCTTTCGAGGAATTGATTGTAGATGTCAGCTATATCATTGTGCTTAACAAATCTAGAGTCTTTCTTGAAGCCATATGCTTGATTGCTCATTAATGACAGTCGGTGTGAAAGCTGGCCAAGGTTATCGAATTCCATCTCGAATAGCTTCTCTCGAATGGCTGGCAACATCCCAGCTACAGCCATAGCAGCCAATTGATCATCCGGTATGTTCAGAGAGAAGCACATGCTTTTTGTCTCTCTGAACCTCCTGAGGAACTCCATTGGTGTTTCATTGTTCCTCTGCCTCAAGGTAGTCAGATCAATTACTTTTTCTCATTACTGCTATTGTAATAATGAGCATGGACCTTTTGCTCTAAATCCTTCCAAGAACAGATTGAATGAGCAGGCAGAGAAATGAACCATGTAAACGCTGGGCCTGTTAAGGACAGAGGGAAATATCTAATTCTGACGGCCTCACAACAGAAGCTTCCCCAAGCTGCATTAGGTACCGGGCTATGTGCTCCACAATACTAGTATCATCTTGCCCTGAGAACTTAGTTAACTCCGTGGGAATTTTAACCCTGTTTGGTAATGCCACCCTGTGGTACCATTTTGGGAAGGGAGGTATATACACATGTTCTTGGTTCTTAGGCTTTAGACTGAATTGATTTTGTAGCACTTCGGACATCCTCTGCACCAGGAGATCAACATTAGTGTCTTCATTCCCTGGTCCTCCAGCAGCCATCCCTGTAGCACCACCATACCCAGGATTCGGGAGAGCATCGATGGCACTGTAGTCCATGAACTCTGAATACCCGTTCCTGTACATATTCCTTTGCAGCCTATTACTTGTTGGGGCTATCCTGTAGGCAGAGACAGGTTGAACTCCAGAAGTGCCGAATGCCATTTCACCATATGTGCGTGGATTAGGTATTGCTTGATCAGGGTTCTGCTGGATCGATTGACTACCCACATGCTGAGTTGGCTGAACACTCATGCTTTGCTGAGGCGGCTGAGCACTTGCATCTTGACGAGGTGGTTGGCCATTAGCAGCAGCACTTGATTCACCTTGCTCAAAATGTCTACCCACGTTTGGGCCAAAGACACCAACCATCATTTGCCGAAAGCTATTTTAAAAAGTCAGTGTTGTATCTAGCCATTATTTGTTCCATAGCTTGCCGTATCATATCAAAAGCTTCTTGTTTCTCACCAGCAGCTGTGGCATCAGTCTCTCCTGACATCAGAACTCTTGGCATATCTGTCCTGAGGAATGGCACACCACTCCTATTTTTGGAAAACGACATCAGACACTTTTGCTGGAACTTCTCCACAGCTTCTTTCAGTTGTAGTTGATGTTCTGAAGACAGTTCATTGAAGGTGACATCCAGGACAGCTTGGAGGTCAGGCATCTTGATCAACTTGGATGTCCCACCAGGCGTGCCAACAAGTGTGTTGACGTAAAATCAGAACCTCACGCCAAGCACGCAGCAAGCCGGATTAGCTAGCTTCACACACGTGACCCGGGCGTTGAATCTGGAAGCGTGCTAGTCAATTTTCCCTGAAACTGACAAAGGATGAAAACGGTTAGATAAAACCTGGAACTTGCCAGGTGGTACCAGATAGTTCCGTATAAAGCCAGTTAGAACGACATATAGGTACAAACAAGCTACCTATTAGCAATTCAAACATCATTCGGTAACTAATAAAACATGTAAACAGGGCACAGCCGAATGTATGACGTAAGCATGATGAAAAATCGTGTCTTTATTTAAACAACATTGCGTCACATAACCATAACCGATTATCAAAGATAAATCATGATGAAATAAATAAAAGCGAAGCATGATCATGAATTTGCAGTAAACAAGCATGAATAGACTAAAAGTGTAACAACCCGGGTTTTCGGTGAGGAAAACCCGACTCCCTGTACCCTTGTGATAGTCCCTGGATCGGTAGCTATCACGTACAGAACTCATTACGGAATAATATCATTTCCATACAATGAAATCAGAGTACAAAACATAATATTTACATCCGAAACATCTCGGTATACGAATTTAGTACAAGCCCCTTGGGCTAAGCGACAAGTAAAAATCCTGCGTAGCGGTAGCTAGGGCTTCAAGTCTTCATCTTCAGTCTTCACCACAGGCATCCTTGAGCGAAGCAAGGCAACCCTTCCTTCATGGATTCCCCGAACCCGGACTCTCAAGCCAAGTCCAATCCTGCACACTCACAAAACTATCCCCAAGGAACGGGATAGGTTCACGTCACTGACTGTATGCACCTTTAAGTGGCCTATCTCTAAAGGATAAGAAAAGTGAGAAGGTAGAAGCTCAGGCTTCCTATGCAGCAGCAGCGAAGCATAAATAGAAAACACCTCCATATCAGTCCCAAACCAAACTCTCAAACAAAACTCGGAACCACCTGGTACCCCAGGGCCCTGTCTTCACATCCTATCTCCATCTAGGGTCGATGCGAGAACTTCCTCTCCTCACACCACAATGACTGCAATCGGATCGGCGAGGTAGAGGGAGCCACTCTGCTCTAGCCGACTACAACCACGGCTCACCACACTCTCAACTACAAGGGTAGATAGAAATCCCAAAACATGAGGAATGAACATGTCTTCAAGGTTTGTCCATGACCAAGGATGCGGCTATACATATAGATTGAACAACTGCGAGCAGCGTGTACACCTATACCCAACCCGGGATGGAATCCGGCTGGTAGCTACTCGGCTGAACACACCCAACCGTGCGAACTCTCGGTAGTTACGGTCCCATCCTGCATCTGGCCCTCAAAACGATCCCCCCGCAGTGGGGATTGCACCGGAACTGTGAAATGCCCCCGTGTGGCCACACGGGAGCCGCTCTGAGAGGGTGGTCTCACCTCCACCGCTTCCCCCACAGATACCCCGCTATCCTCCTAAGCAGGTATGGTTCCGCACTTGCCGAGCTCAACTCGGCCCTAACCCCACGCTCGGCGGGGTGGTGTGTACGAAAGTCCTATAGACAAGTTGATCCACTCGGTTTCAGACAGGGGCGAGCTCTTATCCTCCATCCGCAAGTAAAACCCCAACACCATGGCTACAAAAACCGTCAAATTAGGGATACGTTGAGGAGTGCACCCCTATCCCCGATCCCAGATCGGTTGTTTCGAGCTTACCCCCGCCAAAGTACCCAAAACTCCTTCTCGTGCCGGTTTTACCCCACTCACGCCAATAACCACTATTCCCATCCCAAACACATGCATCGCGAAGCTCAGCGCAAATACACGCTTATATACATATATAGTAGTAGGACAATCAAGGTCAGGATAATTAAAGAAGGTAGTGCAAGGTTCATCCTCATCATGCATTTACAGTAAAGCGCTAGCATTCTACATAGCAATGCCTAATTGATATTTCGGAATCAGTCGGGCGTGAACACCTGTGTGCAAGTAGTCGTCGGAGTTTCCGTAGTTGTTCTTGATCTTCTGGCTTGACTCCTCGGCTCCGAGAATTCCTAGATTCGCAAATATAAATAAACACGTGTCTAGATGCACATAACTCCAAAGAGAGGCAATAAAGAACTAAATAACTCCAAACGCTAGTCTAACGGGTGCTTCTTGATTTTAGAAGAATACAGAAACAGATTTCATATTTTTCTAAGGTAGAAACAATTTTATTATTGATTTTCAAATAAAGAAATGTTTTATGAATTTAGTTAATCGCGATAAAGCATAGAAAACACAAGTCAGCGGGTTAGGAAACCACGAGCTAGGTTTTGGGTCGGTCTGCATGGTAAATCGACTAGTCAACGATCTTTGTTGGCCAAGTCAAAGGGAAAGATCAAAGGTCAACAAGAACCTCACAAGTCACCTTGTGGGTCCCGTAGGTCTGATGGGACCAGACTAGATAGTTAGCGGCTCTCATAATTAGTGGATCCCAACGGTAAGTCCGTAGGCTCTTTTGGTCAGATTAGAGAGATTAAGCAGGGTAGATCAACTAGAATAGATGTGGTGATTGAGAAACTTGGCTGAAGCTGAACGTGGCTAAGGTGTGGCATGGCCGACTGCTTGGTTAGCGCACGTCTCGTGCACGGCGAAGGTGTGACACGACCACGGCGAAAAATATGGATGGGACTTGAAAGATCGAGATCAGGTACCCAGTACAAAGATTAAGGCTTTGCAGGAAAATAGCAAGTGTCGTTGCTAGCAAGCAACACATTCACCTTATCGATGAAGAGCAATGGATAGATAGATGCATGGCTTAGGGGGAACAAACATGGTTGTTACAGCTCATTCGATGGTAGGCTGCATACAATCTAGCTGTACACCACACAGGCTGTACAAGTGTAGCTGGTGGTCTCACACTTGCTAGCTCCCTTGTAGCGGATTGCAGCACCATGGATGGGTTTTAGAAAATAGCACAAGGGGAGCATAAGGCAGCAGCAGCATGAGGGAAAATCCTCAGTGGTTGCAGCGCACACATGGTCATGTGTGATGGCACCAACTGGACAGATTGATAGATAGACGACTGTTAGAGAGGTAGCTCAGCGTTTCAGGTTCAGCAGGTTGGAACCTTTGGCACACAACTCGGCAGCGAGCGTGCGCAGCCAAGGAAGATTACAACTCATGGTCAGACGTGGTATGGCTGGGGAAACAAAGCAAGATATGGCATCTTGCTAGCCCTTGCTTAGGATACATCTCCACGATCTTGGAACAAAACGGCTAAAGGCTAACGTGATCATGACCAGAGCTACTGGAACCACACATCGGCGGCTGAAGATAGCATTGCAGCTTGCTGATTTGCTTTAGTGAAAAGAGTCCGAGAAAGAGGGGGATGTGGTTTGTTGTCGATTGGAGAGAGGCCGATGGATGAGGGCGTTGCTGCTGGGAAAAGAAAGAGAAGAGATGGGAGAGAGAAGGATTGTTGCTGCTTTGTTTCTTGCATGAACAGCAGGAGGGGAACAAGGATGGACGGGTGCACACGTAGCAGCTGCTGCTTGTTGCTTGCTTGCTCGATGAGGATGCTGCTAGTTGATTTTGGGGGAGAGAAGATTGTTGGCTGGTAGGGGGTGGAGTTCAAGTTGCTGGTTTGCTTCGGGAGAAGGAAAATAGAGAGGGGATGAGTGGCTGGTGCAGATCGGTGGACCACAAAGAAGATGGGAGGTCCTCTGGTTGCTCCGGTGGGGGGAAGAAGGCACAAGGCTGTGGCTTGTTCTTTTGCAGCTCGATGGAAGAATCAGAGAGAGGATGGCGTGGCTGCTGGTTTGCTCGATTGAATAAACAAGATTGGGGCTGCTATTTGGTGGAGAAAGGAATTAAAGGAGTTCAGAAGAGATGGATGGATTTGCAGAGGGATTGGGGAGTACTGCAGTAGATTGCTGCTTGCGCCCCTCAATTGGAGAAAGGAGCAAAGGAGAGATAGCAGGAGGCGGGCTATGGCTTAGAATTTGGAGCTCGTAGCTGCTAACTGATTTAGGAGAGAAAGGGTTGGTGCCTGGCAGTGAATGCTTGCTTGATGGAGAGAAAAACGGAGATACGAGAGACGAGGGTTGCTGCTGTTTTGCCTCTTGCGTAATGCACCAACAGAAATGGAAAGCCGCGGCTTGGATTTGGTGGATGGAAGATTGCAAGGGTGTGCTTGCTGTGCTTGGTTGCTTTGACGGAGGAAGGATGCAGCTGCTAGAGAAATAAATCGATAGCAGTTCACTTCGCGCGACAGGAACAAATGAATTAGACAATTTTTCCGGGGCCGAATTAAATAACAAAGTATTAACCTGAGAAGCCGGAAAACATGGTTATAATTCAAATCAGCTCGTGGGTGGTTTAATCCAACGAATTATAGCTTGCTCCCCGAAATCAAATCAATAAATGATTAATTCGAAGAGTTGGAAAATATTTTCACAATCCATTTAAGGACTTCCAGAGCACTTTTGAAGGGATTGGCTGAGAAAGATTAGAGGGTCGACTGGGAGGTTAAAAGAGATTCAGGTAGCTTAGGAATGCACTTAGAGTTTCTGATCTAGCACAGAAAAGATGGGCCTTTGGCCGGAATCCGGACGGCGGTGACTGGTATCCCGACGGCGTAGCAAAGCAGGATGACGTCACTGGCTAGGGTGCCTGCGTCGGCGTGCTTGTTCACGTGTGTGTGTGTGTAGACAAACGTGTGCACATGTTCATGCTGGCGCTCGCGGGTGTGGCCAAAGGGAGGCTCGTGGCGGCGAGCTCCAGGCAGGACGGAAAAGGCAACAGCGCGACCATGCGCGCTCCCAATAGAGGATAGCGTTGTTAAAGGTGGAGCCTTAGTCGACTTCTGGGCGCAGCTCGCACGACGGTGAAATTCCAGAGCGGCGGTGCTGCGTTCAGGTTGCCGGCGTGATCGCACAGGCGCATAAGCGCACCGGGATGTGCACGGGTGCGGCTAAGAACCCCTAAAGGCGATGCCTTGCCTCCGAGCGTGTGCGCGTGCGCAAGCCAACGACTTGACCTCGGTGGCGAGCTAGGCGACGGCGCGTGTATGAAGCACACGGCGGCACCTCAACTCGGTGAGTGCACGACAGCAAGACACGGAAGGAATGACGATTCAGCTGGGTACGACGAGCTAAAGGCAAAACCTTCTGCCTCGCTATGTGTGCATGCACGCGTGTACAAGCCGTCGGTTTAACCGCGGTGGCAACACAAGCAGGGCGGCGCGCTCGACGGCGCTAAGGACAGAAAGGTCAAGCGGGACGCGCGCACGGATCGTCGGCAGCGGCACCGCAGGCGTAAGGCTCGACTCGATGGTCGGCACACAAGCGTCGGCGGTCGCGCGGTGGCAGGGTGCAGTTCAACCAGATTAAAAGCACAACATCATGGGCAAGGCCCGATTTTTCCCCTCGGGTCGAAGGCCGGGTTCCACAGTAGCGAGGGCGACGACGGTGCTCACCTTGAGGTTCAGGTTGTGGTGGTGGGCGGCAGTGAAGACGCGGAGCAGAGATGGCGGTGCTGGAAGTAGATCGGTGTTGCTGGTTAAGGCAATTTGACGAACACGTCTAGGGCGATGTGGAAGACAGCGGCTTGGTTGGCCCATACCATCGAGCACCTTGTGCGCGTGCTCTTGGTCAAGACTAGGAGGTCGCAGCTTGGCGACGGTCAAGCCACTAGCTCTAACCCTGCCGGCATCAAACTCGACATGAAGGCCGGTTTCAGAGACAAGAGCAAGGTGGTGGCTTGGTCCACCGTTTCGCCGTCACCTCCACCAAGCGACGGCAGGGGTGGATGGCGACAACGCCCACAGCCTAGCACGGCTGCAGCTCCCCTGCGGCTCTGGCCTCCTCTATCCCTTCCTTTCTTCTCCTTCCCCCTTCTTCTTCACATCGACCGACAGCCCCGGGTGGCAGTCCTCATGGCGGTTCCGGGAGGGACTTTGCAGCACCGGCGGCAAAGTATGCTCGGCACCCAGGGTGGCGGACCTAGTCTTCCCCCTTCTTTCTCTCCCTCCCCTTCTCCTCCTCTTCTCTGATTCATGGTGGTGGCGGTGGATTTGTATGGGGGTCAGGGAGACCGGCTGGGGATTGGTATTTGTAGGGCTGCTGGCCTAGGGTTTGGAGCTCCAAAGGGACGGCGGGGATCCTCAGCGTCCGTGCCTGCGGCCACGCGGCGGGCATCCCGCGGTGCAGGCGCAGTGGGGCGGCGGCCATGGGGGCACGACGCCCTGCCCCACGGCTTGTGCACGGGATAAGGCTGAGCAACGGGAAAAGGAAACAGGGAAGGGGGCTGACCGGCGGGGTCCACCTGTAAGTGGTAGTGGGGGTGTGGTAGGTGAGTGGCGGGATGGCTAGTTGAAGTGGGCCGAAAGGCCAGGTGGGCTGCGGTTTGTGTAGGTTTTGAGAAAGGAGGAGGTGGTTTGGAGGACTTAGCGAACTGGGTTGTGGCCCAACAGGGAAAGGAGGTTTTTCCTATTATCTAAACACCTTCACTCCTATTTAACCTATGATTCAAATTTGAATTGAATCCCACACAATTAAGATGCAAAATAAATCCCATAAAACTCCAAGGTTCTCACACTAGCAAATTATATTTCTTGAATTTTATAGTTTTGCTCAAAATAAATCTAAGATTTTCAAGGGAGGATCATAGAAGACATCCTTATATTTTAATTATGCACTCAATTTCAAATCGAAATTTTGAAATCCACATTTTCGCTTCTCTAACATTCCGAAGAAAATTCCAGGATGTTACAGAACTCCCCCCTCAAAAGAATCTCGTCCTCGAGATTGATGCGTCACTAGTACATTGGTCTACCGAACATCTCCAAGTTGCGTGCGAGCCTCGAGCACCTTCAGCTTGATCGTAGTTTCTTTCTGGTCCCTAGTTGTTGACGGTTAATAGTTGTATCAAAGTTCGTTTGTGACTTGCAAGCGGACAAGTCTCCCGTCATAGTCAAGGGACCCTTCTTCCCTCGAGTGGTGAACCCAAGGTATCGAATCCGTGGAACAATGTGCAACGCAAGGATTCAATCTAGTAAAGCAAGGTAAGCTATCTTATGATGAACTAAGTTGCATCTAATCTACTAACTCATAAAGAAAATGAATCTAATCTAATCTACTAAAGAGGTAACAAGAGAAAGCAAGAGATAACCAATCTAGAGAATCTAGATCATGCTTATGTTGTAGCTCCAAACAAGATAGATGAAGATAGAAAAGCGAATCTCATTAAAAGCATCTTTAAATCGTGGCCTTCCATCCAACTCCGAAAACGCCCGCCTTTCGGAACCCCCGTTCGTCACAACGTATCCCTATTCATGCGGGTAGTCTAGGGCGAGTTCGATAGAACAAGTTGAAATCACTTGGCCGGTCCGGTATGCACCTCTAGCCACCGCGGCTACAAGAGCACCCTAAGTAATCTAGTTGCAAACTAGATCGTAGAAGAAGCAGAACCAAGAAGAAAACAAAATCATCGAGAAGGCACTTAATCGCTAGAAATCGGATTCACTTACAAACTTCACCATGAATGATTACATGAACAAGATCACTACCGGGATCCTACCTCGATCTTGATCCTTGCTCCGGAGCTCCGACGTGGTCTTCCATGCAAGGTTCCCACGTCGGCTAGGGAGACCCTAGACAACTAGCACGACCCTCATCTCCGAGATGGTGTCCCTCAAGCTTCTCTCGCTCCTCGGTGGCGGATTACGACTTCCGTTCGCGTGGCTCTCGGTCGGGGGGCTATTTATAGCTTGAGAAGCAATTAGGTCAAAGGGGGAGGCCGATTGGGCCCCGAAAAGGGTTGGGCCGGCCGGCACGGGCCGGCCGGCTCGGGCCCAGTCGGCCCATCCCGCGGCCGCTTCGCCGGTGTTGCTTCCCACGTCTCCTAGATGTTCTCCCCTTTTGCATGTGGGCCCTTGACGTCGGTTTCTCTCCGAATTGGACTCAACTCCTTGTCTTGCAAGATTGAGCACTTTTCTGGTTCGGTCCTCGAAGTTTATCATCTTCTCGGGCTTGGTCCTTGGGCTCTTGGAGTCATGTTCACTTCATTGCTTGACTTGTATCGGGCTTCAAGGTCTTGTCATGAGGTGCTTAATGAACTTATCCCGGAAGTCTTGCTTTCAACGTTGAAACCCCGCGTAAACACTTAACTCCAAAACCAACATGCACAAGTGAACTTGTTATACCACGGGGGTCGTACCAATGAACAAGATACAAAAGTCATGCCAACACCGAAGGTAAACTCATGGCTAGGTTGACGGATTTTCACCGTCAACATCTCCCCCATGCTTAAACCTTTCTCGTCCTCGAGTAAGCCTTCGATGGATATCATCATTGCCCATCAATGTTTAAACTTTGCACTTGACCACACATGAGAAAACATAATGCTCTCAAAATTTTAATTCATTAAAGTTCCATAATATAATAGCCTTCATCTCTACGGAGGGTAGATTCTTATTAAGCTTATCCCACAAGTATTAACATGCTCACAAAGTTTTAATAGATCTCGAATTTTTGAAATAAAGAACGAGATAAAGAAAGAGCTAAACCAAATTCACAAATTTAAATCACCTTGCATATTGCTCATGAACTCTCATCTCGCTTGTCTCTCAAGCCTATATATTCTACTCCTTTCCCTCTCATAACATATATGTGTGGTAGGCTTTATATGGAGCTTTGGGAAAGTTTAGTCCTAACAAGATTTTATAAATGAGGTGTTGTCAAAACAAGACAAGCTTCTCATGGTCTTACCGAGACTCGTCAAAAAGGTCATTGGAAAACAATGTTAAATCAAGGAGGGGAAAGAGAAAAATACACACACTTTTAGATGAGTGGACATGTGCAAATGGCAAAGAGTGATCCCGAGGCACAAAGGAAGTCCTCGTTATCGGATTGCACATGGTTGGAAAATGAGAATGGATCTTTTAAACTTGAAGCCTTGAATGCACTCTTAGAGAACCGGGGGAGTTCACTTTACGCATACTCATATTTTTTCTCTTTCTCATATTTCTCATTCTTTTCTTTCTTTCTTTCTTTCTTTCTTTCTTTCTTTCATTCATTATATATATATTTTTTCTTTCTTCTTGTGAGACCTCCACCTTGAAAGTCACGATCGTCGCCGGATTTTTTTCTTTCATCATTATCTATATTTTATTATTATTATTTTTTTAAAATACTCCCCTTTGAACTCTAAAACTACCCCGTACCTACCTCCTCCCCCATGCTTAGACGTTGCTCATCCTCGAGCAAAGAGGCGAAAAATAAGGTAGGTACCGGAAATATTTTTCCTTGGAGAGATACTTGAATTCTACAATGTTGGCACCGTCTTGCGATCTTCCTTGAATTGATGATCCATTCTCAATGATAGGTTGTGGTCAAGGAGGTAAACACAAAAGATGATACTTGGTTTTAAGGGTGGATATCCGGCGAGGTTTGTGAGATCTCCAATGTGGGGGATACACAATGCACGGATAAAAGGCTAGCAAAAAGATAGATACGCAAAAACGGAATGACCAGCTTCTTAGTCTCGGACCGGAGAAATCATGGCCTGCGATAACTCACTCAAAAATAAATCTTGTATACTAAGTTTTTGCACTCAAATATATATTAGGCTCTGGATAGGTTGAGCAACACACAAGTGATATTTATGACAAGGTTAGCGATATTTTTGAGCATAAAAGACATCTTCAATATATTCATAACTTGAGAGCACATAAAACACTATGGGTCTTTATTTTTATCATAACCTCCGCTAAAGATTATGCTAGCATTTAGATAATTTCAGATTTGTATTTTAAGAGAGCACTAGGTTAAACATGCATAAATCAATTACAAAGATAAACAAAGTGGCAATTATAATCATATATCATCATGGCACAAACTTTGTAACTTCACCAAAGGTAAAAACTTGGTGGTGACATTAATCATGATGAAAATAAACACTAAGACACACGCTGAAAATTTAAACTAACACTAAAAATTAAAGTAAAACTGAAAATACTACGCATACATAGGTGCAAACAAGCTGAAAATTAAAGAAGAGGGGTAAAGGAAAGATAACTAAAGCTCCTCCTCTCTCTAATCTTTTGCCGGTGGTTGATATTGATATTCTTGGTTGTTGTACCCTTACTTGTAATAGGAATGCACCACTCCTCCTATGAATTGTCCGACGGTGCTAGGTGAAGGTGTCCAAGCACATAAGCGACGTTTGCATTTCCTTCACCCATTTGGTTTGCATTGGTTTGGATGGCTGCAATAATTTGCATGTTCCTTGCAGCGTATCCTCCA
The DNA here is from genome assembly GCA_947561735.1 of Cenchrus americanus. Lineage (NCBI taxonomy): Eukaryota > Viridiplantae > Streptophyta > Magnoliopsida > Poales > Poaceae > Cenchrus > Cenchrus americanus. Next base: position 146,061,447 of record OX387240.1, read on the forward strand.
ATGGTGGCCACATTTTGTTGTGGTTGAGGAAGGTGTGCATAGGGCTCCGCAAAGGCTACGTTGGGCACCGCAAAAATGGTGGGGGTATGGCTGCACCACTCCCCCATGCTTGCATTGGTACACCACCGTAGTAATTTGGCGGCGCCGGGGTTCCTCCCAATGGTGGGACATAATTTTGTTGTGCACCTTATTCTTGGGCCATAGAAGATCCTTCTCCTATAATCCTTCTCTTTTATTTTTCTTCGCCGGCACAAGAAGTCCTTCCTCTAACCAAACTTCTTCCCCTCAAGAAAAAGTTTTAATCTTCAATCCGGAAGGCGCAAATTCACCTAGGCCACTTTGAAGCCTCCTTTCTCATCTTCACTGATATATTTTCCTTTCTTCATATATTCGTAGGGAAGTCCGGGTAGGAGATGATTTGGGTTCCTTGTAATACCCGGTTTTAAAGAGATAGTCAACATGGAGAGGTAACACCCCGAACCAATATCTTCGGAACTCGATGTTGCTTAACAACACCACCGGTTGATCATAGGTGAGTAGGGTTGATTGGCTGCGAGTAAATCCAATTCAACTCCGTGTTGGTTATCTATGTCTCTCTTATTCTCCCCAAAAATCCACTTGCACAAAAGTGACACACTTGGATGATGGGGTTCCGGTAGTATTTCTTCGTTGATGGTCTCTTCCCGTGATCATACTCCAAAAACCTTCCCATGTGCCTTCATGCACATTCACTTGTTCCGAGCTCCCTTTTGAAAATAGGGGACACTCGCCCATGGGTCTATGATACTAGAACATGTAATCGTTTCAAACATGAAAGCCAATCTAATCTATCGGGGATTGTGTTGAATGGATCCAAGGAAGGATAGAGCCCTTACTCCCTTTACGGCATGGTAGCTAACCTTAAGCATTAAAGTATTTCCAACACAAGATGATAGATAGATAATCCAACAAAGTGTGATTACATCTCAAGATCGATTGCAACCCATGGATGAAAGGAGATTACCCCATCAAGGTGCTAGAAATAGCATCATTGATCAAGGTTACCCTTCCGACGGTGTCTTCCTTCTTCTCCACTTGTGGGCCGCCTCCAATGGAATGAGAGACTCAGCACTCCTTCATCAAGGGTATGCGCCATGGTCATGAGAATTTCCTAGGCGAATTCCTTGTGGGTGTTTGCCGACACTCCGTTAGAGAATTGCACCGGTGTCCCGTATGAAACCCAATATGTGGAGAGCTTGGTCGTCGATGTCGACGTTCGCTACAAGCCTCTACCCAAGGCGAGCGAGCTTCTTCTCCTCCTCCTCCGTCGTGATGATAAACCCATTGGAATGCCACGGAGCGCATGGAGGTGGAGCGGATGATCGTGTCAAGTGGTGAGGTTGGACAAAGCGGCTCCTCCATATGTTATTGAAGTTTGGTAAACCTAATAAACGAGTTTCGTGTGGCCCTCATGCCACCGAGGAGAAGAGTGTGGTTCCTCCTCGGCGGTGCCGTGTCCTCCTCCATACTCCGAGGAAACTCGGAAACCGAGTGCCTCATTGAAGAGGATGTCGATGATGGCTTAGACGACGATGATCCCTTCTTCTTCGGTGAAAAGGCTTGTAGTTTTCTTCCATGATTGCAGCGCTCTCCCTCCCAAATAAATATCCCGGGTTTTCACCGGTAACAAGGTACACAAATATTATTTTGGAGTCCGGACTTTGAGTGGATTAAGGATGTGGTTTGTTGCCCGAAACAAATGCGGTGGATGGCTAAGTCTAAGGTGATTCCGGCCTACAAACTAGAGCACACGAACAAAGAGTTTGATGAAAGACTTACCTCTCTCCTCCTCTTGGCTCGGTTCTTCTCTAGTGCATTCATGTTTGTGATCGCGTACACCTTCCAAACGTTCCCGTCCACTCCTTCGCTTGCATTATTGCTCCTTCCACTTGATGTTTTCGCTTTGACTCACTTCCATACTCCCTTGCCTCACATGCATCCGTGATATTCCTACAAAACAAAGCCTTGGTTGCCCCCCATGCTTGTACCTTGCATGTGGTTTAAATATGTTGGAGGGGCATCCCGTGATGTATCATGGTGCATGCATGGTTAGGTTAACTAGATTGCCTCCCTTTAAGTGTGTTTAAGGCTAAGCACTCCTTTAATTTCGAAATTTAAAAATATTTTTCAGAGCCATGCAAGAGCTCAAGCATAAATTTAGAGAATTTTTTAAACCATTAAAAACAAATGTAAGTCGAAAATATTTTTCGACTACGTCGATTTCGGTCTCACCGGTATAGTTTGCCTTCATTAGTTGAGAGCAAGCTTTTCCCGGCTTGATCATGGGGGCATAGGTTTAGGTCCTAATTTTGATTAGATGAGAGAGATTTTGAATGAAATAAAACAAAGTGAGGCTTAGAAAAATTCTAATCTTAGAGAAATCAAGGATATGGATTTTTAAACCAACCAAAAATCAAGCTTCTAGGTTCACGCGAGTCCTACCACATGCTGAAATTTAAATAACATCTAGATACAAGTCGTGGCTCTACTCGTGTGTTTTTAGCATGAAAAACAAGTCAACCACAACACCATAATGAGGGTGAAGGGTTGAGTTAGGTTCTGAATTTTTTTTGGTTGTGGTTTCTCGAAAAAGAAGCAAACAATCACATAGGAAGGTTCATGTAAAGGGTTTATGATCAAGCAAAATATTCAACCAAGAATTATGTCTCTAATATTGTTCAACCATTCTAAGTCTAATGTTTTGCGTAGTAAAATTCGAAACTGAATTATATTTAAAAAGACTTGAAAAACCCGGAATCGGGTTGTCCTCCCGTAGCTTATTCTTGACTTGACGAAACGGGTTGCCTCCCGCCTAGCGCTTCATTTATAGTCCATGGCTAGACTTCTTCACTTGATTACTCCGGATCAACGCTCTTTGCGGGCGTTGCAATCTTGGGTACCCACTTTGGCTTAGTCATCATTTTTTTTTGTCTTCACAGGCTGGCTTTGTCCTTTGGTCTTGACGGATGCAACAACTTCCTTGTGGCTCGGCATCTCGAACTCCGGTCTTCGGTTGTGATCTTCATGGTCTCCTTAGTGTGATCCTCCATCTCTCCCGAATGAGTTTGAGTAGCATTTCGCCATCTTGGGACCTTGGAGTTGTCTCCGAAATTCTTCTTTGTTACCCATCGGGTGCCGGCAAGTTGTCCCACTTGCGTCTAGCATCTTCATCACGATGAACACTTCACAATACTTGCATGTGGATCTTGCTTTGGTGGCCTTTAGGTGTTGAGCTTCTTTCTCCATCTCCATCTTCTCTATCCTCCTCTTAAGTGAACCGATATTCCACTCAAGGAATCCGGCTCGTATGCATTCGGCTCTCGCAATCGTCATGCGGATAGTTGAGACCTTGATCTTGAACGGCCTCCCGGCGTCTTGAAGGTTTATGATAGGTAGATCAACGATGTTCGGGGTGCGTAGCGCTCCGTGGTTGAGGTTGATCTTCCTTTGGACTTGGAGGTGGTGATTCCCTTGGAGATTTTGACGGTCCTTCGACTTTGGATCTAGGGTTTCCAACCCTTTAGCTTGTGTTGCACGTCACCTTTGCCTCGTAAAGGTTTCCTGGATCATCCACAAAAAAGTTTGGGTTTCTTGGAGAGGTAGCCACCATCTCCGGTTAGGGTTAGTGATAAAACAAAAATCTAACAAAATAAAAATTAGGGTTAATCAAAACTAGATTAGATTGATATTTTTTTTGAGGATGATCAAACATAAGAGATGCAAAAGAAAATCAAAAGAAAAACTGAAAGATAAGCGATACTAGATCGGATCTTGATTGCTTGTTCCCCGGCAATGGCGCCGTAAAAAAGGGGCTTGTTGACGGTTAATAGTTGTATCAAAGTTCGTTTGTGACTTGCAAGCGGACAAGTCTCCCGTCGTAGTCAAGGGACCCTTCTTCCCTCGAGTGGTGAACCCAAGGTATCGAATCCGTGGAACAATGTGCAACGCAAGGATTCAATCTAGTAAAGCAAGGTAAGCTATCTTATGATGAACTAAGTTGCATCTAATCTACTAACTCATAAAGAAAATGAATCTAATCTAATCTACTAAAGAGGTAACAAGAGAAAGCAAGAGATAACCAATCTAGAGAATCTAGATCATGCTTATGTTGTAGCTCCAAACAAGATAGATGAAGATAGAAAAGCGAATCTCATTAAAAGCATCTTTAAATCGTGGCCTTCCATCCGACTCCGAAAACGCCCGCCTTTCGGAACCCCCGTTCGTCACAACGTATCCCTATTCATGCGGGTAGTCTAGGGCGAGTTCGATAGAACAAGTTAAAATCACTTGGCCGGTCCGGTATGTACCTCTAGCCACCGCGGCTACAAGAGCACCCTAAGTAATCTAGCCGCAAACTAGATCGTAGAAGAAGCAAAACCAAGAAGAAAACAAAATCATCGAGAAGGCACTTGACCGCTAGAAATCGGATTCACTTACAAACTTCACCATGAATGATTACATGAACAAGATCACCACCGGGATCCTACCTCGATCTTGATCCTCGCTCCGAGCTCCGACGTGGTCTTCCATGCAAGGTTCCCACGTCGGCTAGGGAGACCCTAGACAACTAGCACGACCCTCATCTCCGAGATGGTGTCCCTCAAGCTTCTCTCGCTCCTCGGCGGCGGATTACGACTTCCGTTCGCGTGGCTCTCGGTCGGGGGGCTATTTATAGCCCGAGAAGCAATTAGGTCAAAGGGGAGGCCGATTGGGCCCCGAAAAGGGCCGGTGCCGGCCGGCCCGGGCCGGCCGGCCCGGGCCCACCCGGCCCATCCCGCGGCCTCGCTTCGCCCCAGTGTTGCTTCCCACGTCTTCTAGATGTTCTCCCCTTTTGCATGTGGGCCCTTGACGTCGGTTTCTCTCCGAATTGGACTCAACTCCTTATCTTGCAAGATTCAAGACTTTTTTCGGTTCGGTCCTCGGAGTTTATCATCTTCTCGGGCTTGGTCCTTGGGCTCTTGGAGTCATGTTCACTTCATTGCTTGACTTGTATCGGGCTTCAAGGTCTTGTCATGAGGTGCTTAATGAACTTATCCCGGAAGTCTTGCTTTCAACGTCAAAACCCCGCGTAAACACTTAACTCCAAAACCGACATGCACAAGTGAACTTGTTATACCAAGGGGGTTAGTACCAATGAACAAGATACAAAAGTCATGCCAACACCGAAGGTAAACTCATGGCTAGGTTGACGGATTTTCACCGTCAACACTTGTGTGCACACAACAAAAGGTCTTTGAAATTTAGAAATTGTTCCGAGGTAAGGTTGATCTTGATCTCATTCTCTTGATCCATAGCCTAATGATTCTTCATGCCTCCACTTGAGTATGCTTGAGGGGCTCTATTCGTAGATTCTCGATCCCTTGTATGCACTTCAAATTCAGGCAACTTTGAGGTATTGGTGATTCCAACTCGAGTACTCCCTAATCAAAATTAGTAACTTGATTCCAAGACGCATGAGGTGGCTTATCCAAAATCTAGACCTTATATGGCATTGTTTTCCTTTCCATCTTCCATTGAGGAGACATAACTCTGATACTCCTTATACTTGGCTTATAGAGATGACTTGTCCTCCTTTGGGTTATTTCAGGTTCCTTAAGCCAACAACCTCCAAAACACTGCATTGTGGTGGTCTCTCTTGTGAAGGGTAGCACTCGGGTAACCTATTCTAGGAGTCAAGTACAAGCAGGAAAATATTCGCTAATATATAATCCTACACTCAATAGTAAGAACCATAAGATCCAACAAGATCCATAAAGAACCAAGCACTCAAACACTCACACACTATATATATAGTGCTATCTCAAGGGTGACTCATAACCATTGAGATTCTGCACACTAATCAGTCTAATTACTGCGTGGCAAGTCAATCAACATAGGCTCTACTTTTAGTGGTTCAAGGTATTCCCATGTCATCCAAACTATCTTCGGTCTCATCCTAACTAGTCCACGTAAGAAATTGCATCAACGGAGGAAAGATAGAGTTTTTCAAAGTAGGGGAGGTATATTTCAAATAATCCAAGGGGATATATATAAAAAATAGAGTGTATAGAATGTTCCTAAGCTATCGACCAAACTAAGGTTGCGTGCTACGGTCAAGTACGGCTTTGATACCACCTGTAACAACCCGTGTTTTTGGTGAGGAAAACCCGACTCCCTGTACCCTTGTGATAGTCCCTGGATCGGTAGCTATCACGTACAGAACTCATTACAGAATAATATCATTTCCATACAACGAAATCAAAGTACAAAACATAATATTTACATCTGAAACATCTCGGTATACAAGTTTAGTACAAGCCCTTAGGGCTAAGTGACAAGTAGAAATCCTGCGTAGCGGTAGCTAGGGCTTCAAGTCTTCATCTTCAGTGTTCACCATAGGCATCCTTGAGCGAAGCAACGCAACCCTTCCCTCATGGATTCCCCGAACTCGGACTCTCAAGCAAAGTCCAATCCTGCACACTCACAAAACTATCCCCAAGGAACGGGATAGGTTCACGTCACCGACTGTATCAACTTTAAGTGGCCTATCTCTAAAGGATAGGAAAAATGACAAGGTAGAAGCTCAGGCTTCCTATGCAGCAGCAGCGAAGCATAAATAGAAAACATCTTCATAACAGTCCCAAACCAAACTCTCAAACACAACTCGGAACCACCTGGTACCCCAGGGCCCCATCGCCACATCCTATCTCCATCTAGGGTCGATGTGAGAACTTCCTCTCCTCGCACCTCAATGATTGCAATCGGATCGGTGAGGTAGAGGGAGCCACTCTCCTCTAGCCGACTACAACCACGATTCACCACACTCTCAACTACAGGGGGAGGTAGAAATCCCAAAACATGAAGAATGAACATGTCTTCAAGGTTTGTCCATGACCGAGTACGCGGCTATACGTATAGATCGAACAACTCTGCAGAGCGTGTACACCTGTACCCAACCCGGGATGGAATCCAGCCGGTAGCTACTCGACTGAACCCACCCAACTGTGCGAACTCTCAGTAGTTACGGTCCCATCCTGCATCCAGCCCTCAAAACGATCCCCCCCTCAGTGGGGATTGCACCGGAACTGTGAAATGCCCCCGTGTGGCCACACGGGACTGGCTCTGAGAGGGTGGTCTCACCTCCACCGCTCCCCCACTGGTACCCCGCTATCCTCCTAAGCAGGTATGGTTTCGCACTTGCCGAGCTCAACTCGGCCCTAACCCCACGCTCGGCGGGGTGGTGTGTACGAAAGTCCTATAGACAAGTTGATCCAATCGGTTTCAGACCGGGGCGAGCTCATATCCTCCATCCGCGAGTAAAACCCCAACACCTAGGCTCTAAAAACCATCAAAGTAGGGATACACTGAGGAGTGCACCCCTATCCCTGATCCCAGATCGGTTGTTTCGAGCTCACCCCCGCCAAAGTACCCAAAACGCCTTCTCCCCGCCGGGTTTTACCCCACTCACGCCAAGAACCACTATTCCCATCCCAAACACATGCATCGCGAAGCTTAGCGCAAATACACACTTATATACATATATAGTAGTAGGACAATCAAGGACAGGATAATTAAAAAAGGCAGTGCAAGGTTCATCATCATCATGCATTTAAAGTAAAGTGCTAGCATTCTACATAGCAATGCCTAATAGGTATTTCAGAATCAGTCGGGCGTGAACACCTGTGTTCAAGTAGTGGTCGGAGTTTCCGTAGTTGTTCTCGATCTTCTGGCTTGACTCCTCGGCTCCAAGAGTTCCTAGATTCCCAAATATAAATAAACACGGTGTCCAGATGCACATAACTCCAAAGAGAGGCAATAAAGAACCAAATAACTCCAAACGCTAGTCTAACAGGTGCTTCTTGATTTTAGAAGAATACAGAAACATATTTCATATTTTTCTAAGGTAGAAACAATTTTATTATTGATTTTCAAATAAAGAAATATTTTATGAATTTAGTTCATCGTGATAAAGCATAGAAAACACAAGTCAGCAGGTTAAGAAACCACAAGCTAGGTTTTGGGTCGGTCTGCATGGTAAATGGACTAGTCAACGATCTTTATTGACCAAGTCAAAGGGAAAGATCAAAGGTCAACCGGAACCCCACAAGTCACCTTGTGGGTCCCGTAGGTCTGATGGGACCAGACTGGATAGTTAGCGGCTCTCGTAATTAGTGGGTAATTAGTGGATCCCAACGGTAAGTCCTTAGGCTCTTTTGGTCAGATTAGAGAGATTAAGAAGGGTAGATCAACTACAATAGATGTGGTGATTGAGAAACTTGGCTGAAGCTGAACGTGGCTAAGGTGTGGCATGGCCGACCACTTTGTTAGCGCACGTCTCGTGCACGGCGAAGGTGTGACAGGACCACGACGAAAGATATGGACGGGACTTGAAAGATCGAGATCAGGTACCCAGTACAAAGATTAAGGCTTTGCAGGAAAATAGCAAGTGTCGTTGCTAGCAGGCAACACATTCACCTTATCGATGAAGAGCTATGGGTAGATAGTTGCATGGCTCAGGGGGAACAAACATGGTTGTTACAGCTCATTCGATGGTAGGCTGCATACAATCTAGCTGTACACCACACAGGCTGTACAAGTGTAGCTGGTGGTCTCACACTTGCTAGCTCCCTTGTAGCGGATTGCAGCACCATGGATGGGTTTTAGAAAATAGCACAAGGGGAGCATAAGGCAGCAAGCAACATGAGGGAAAATCCTCGGTGGTTGCAGCGCACACATGGTCATGTGTGATGGCACCAACCGGACAGATTGATAGATAGACGACCGTTAGAGAGGTAGCTCGGCGTTTCGGGTTCAAAGCAGTTGGAACATTTGGCACACAACTCGGCATAGCCGAGCGTGCGCAGCCAAGGAAGATTACAACTCATGGTCATACGTGGTATGGTCGGGGGAAACAAAGCAAGATATGGCAGCTTGCTAGCCCTTGCTTAGGATACATCTCCACGATCTTGGAACAAAACGGCTAAAGGCTAACGTGATCGTGACCGTAGCTACCGGAACCACACATCGGCGGCCGAAGATAGCATTGCAGCTTGCGATTTGCTTTGGTGAAAAGAGTCCGAGAAAGAGGGGGTGTGGTTTGTTGTCGATTGGAGAGAGGCCGATGGATGAGGGCGTTGTCGCTGGGAAAAGGAAGAGAAGTGATGGGAGAGAGGAGGATTGTTGCTGCTTTGTTTCTTGCATGAACAAGCAGGAGGGGAACAAGGATGGACGGGTGCACACGTAGCACTGCCGCTTGTTGCATGCTTGCTCGATGAGGATGCTGCTAGTTGATTTTGGGGGAGAAAAGATTGTTGGCTGGTAGGGGGTGGAGTTCAAGTTGTTGGTTTGCTTCGGGAGAAGGAAAATAGAGAGGGGATGAGTGGTCGGGTGCGGATCGGTGGACCACAAAGAAGATGGGAGGTCCTCGGTTGCTCCGGTGGGGGGAAGAAGGCGCAAGGCCGTGGCTTGTTCTTTTGCAGCTCGATGGAAGAATCAGCTAGAGGATGGCGTGGCTGCTGGTTTGCTCGATTGAATAAACAAGATTGGGACTGCTATTTGGTGGAGAAAGGAATTAAAGGAGTTCGGAAGAGATGGATGGATTTGCGAGAGGGATTGGGGAGTACTACAAGAGATTGTCGCTTGCGCCCCTCAATTGGAGAAAGGAGCAAAGGAGAGATAGCAAGGAGGCGGGCTATGGCTTCGAATTTGGAGCTCGTAGCCGCTAACCGATTTAGGAGAGAAAGGGTTGGTGGCTGGCGGTGAATGCTTGCTTGATGGAGAGAAAAACGGAGATAGGAGAGACGAGGGTTGCCGCCGTTTTGCCTCATGCGTAATGCACCAACGAAAGGGAAAGCCGCGGCTTGGATTTGGTGGATGGAAGATTGGAAGGGCTTCACTCTATTGAATTCACTAATATCAAGAGCATTATAGAGTACACTCAAGGCTCTATCATTGAGTTTTTCATTTTTATCATCTTTATCCGACTTATTCTTAGGATCCAAAATAACATATACTTCCATTACAATTCTCTATAGTTCTCTTCCCAAAGCCTTGAAGTGAACCTCCATTCTTTTTTTCCAATAGTCATAATTGTTCCCATCAAAGACCGATGGCCTCCCAACATAAATCATATCTTCCTCAGCCGTTTATCCTACTCCGAGATGGTTAAATCTCACAAACGAGGAGTCCGTGGCTCTGATGCCACTTGTAGGACCTAGGATACCGACTAGGAGGGGGGGGGGGGTAAATAGGCGGTTTAAAATCTAAAAGCACAACACTAGAGAAATTTAATTAGAACCACAAGGAGTATTAAATCTCTACCTATTCTATTCCTATGTTGGGGGTTTGCAGCCTAGGGTGACAAGATATAATTCAATCTCTAGAAATTAAATGCTCAAAGTAAAGTACTTGAAAGGAAATTGAGCAAAGAAATAACCAAGCACAAGAGACGAATTTTATCCTGTGGTATCGATGACTTGCCGGTCACCCCTAATCCACGTTGAGGTGGATTCAATGTTCAACCGCTCCTCTATCAAGACGCTGCTTCATCTTGAGCCGGTTGGAACCAAAGAACCACTCCACACCTCGATTCCACTAGAGTTGCTCTTTACCGCTCCGGTGAGGTGAGCACAACACCTCTCACAACACGAAATCCGGAGCCACGCACAATCTTCTAGCGAGCTTCAACGGATTCTTCCACCACCAAGCCGTCTAGGAAGCGAGAACTTCTAAGAGTAACAACTCAACCACTTGCTTGATGATTCCCTAGTGCCACAAAGATCAAAATCTTGATGCAATGGACTAGAATCTCTCAATCTCACAAAGAATGAAACCACTAAGCCAAGTGAGTGAGAGAGATGGGAGGCAGAGCTCTACAAGGGAGTATGGACCTTTCAAAGTGCCAAGAGGGGCTCTCCAACCCTAGGCTTGGAGTATTTATACTCCCCTCCCCGTTACTGTCCGTTATGGGTAAAACGCGTACCTCGCAGACTGTCCGCGATGCCCTCGCGGAGTGTCCGCGTTTGAATTCCAACGGTAAAAACGCGAAGTCAACGGCTGGCAGAACTGGCTGTTGGGCCAGGCGGATCGTCCGCCAGGACACCGCGGACCATTCGCCTGGGCCCTGCAGACTGTCCGCAAGTAGGACGCGGACCGTCCGCCCGGTCCACCGAGTTGCACCCTGTGCTGTTAGGTTTCGAGGAGAATAACAGACCGTCCGCATAGGGCACGCGGACTGTCCGCCTGGAAGCGCATTTTCTCGAAAACTTTTGCCAAAAACCTCAGATATTAAATAGATATCAAAAACCGGCGGACCGTCCGCCCCGAGAGCCCGGACTGTCCGCCCAACACCTGGAAACTGATTTTTCTTAAGATTTTCAAAAAAATACCCTTTTACCAAGAGAAATCGCCACTCATCTAAATGCAATGCATGCAAATTTTTGATCCAAGTGGCACTACGGAAAGTCAAGCCAATGAAATTGACCCCTCTTGATAGTACGACTATCTATCCTATCAACCCGGTCATTTAGCATCCTCTAATCTCCTTATGACCAGCAAAAATAAGACCCTATCTTTTACCTTTGCCTTGAGCTCTTTCCAACACATGCCATTACAAGACTTCCTCGTTCATTCCGCATGAGCTCATCATTTCACCGGACTAACCTATTCTTATAACTCAAATAAAAATGTTAGTCCACAATGATTATCATTAATTACCAAAACATTAAATAGGGGCCTAAATGCCTTCAGTCGATGGCGGTTGTTTCATCAACCGCGCCTAAAACCATGATCATTAGGTTGTATTAATGATTTAACTATGTTTGATGTTTAGTGTAAAAGGTTGATTGTTTTAGATTGTAATAGATTATTCATAAATTTTTTTCGTAATTGTTTCTCCAAATCATTACTATTGATAGATTATTACATAACCAATAACAAACTATAAAGATATTCTTCCCAGTAACACGCTAATCTTTGGGTAGACAGACATTTCTAAACAAGAACTAATGCATGCAATCAAACATGGTTCTTTTATACACCCATAATTAAGTGATTCTAAATACAAAATTCTAAATGTCAAGAAACCAACAGCAACAGGAACACTAACTCTATTTTTTTCAAATTAATTATTACTTACCTCCTTCAGCAATAGTACTATCAATGGACTGCCATGTATGCAATCTCTGACCATATCTGCGGTGATTAATACCTCACCCCAGTCTACAAAACAGACATCCAATATTGCATGTAAACAAACATAAGTAACAGATTATGCAACATATTATTGGTTCAGAAAAACTTGGCAAGTCATTAATTCGAGTCAAATGTCCCCTATGGAGCCAGTCGGTATCTTCATCTTCATTCATTGGTACACTAACAACTAGTAAAGTTAAATGAAGGATTTAATTAACTAAATTCTTTGTTGAATAGTTTTCCAGATTCAATTTATATATGTTAGCTTGTTCCAAACCTGGAAGGTTACTGTGGTGAGTCAAATGTCCCGTATGGTCCCAGTCATTATTTTGATCCATTGCTGACATCAAATATATACTCAGCACATACCAAAACCACATACACATGTGATCCATCAGAAAATTAGATGATTATTAGTTGAGACAAACCTAGCAGTTCAGTGTTTTGATGAAAATGTGACACCCGTAGCCCTGCACCATCTTCATTATCATCCATTGTGAGGACCATGTGTGGTTCGAGGACCGGTGGATGGTCGCTTCCTGGTGTGATGAGTGATTGACAACGTTGTATGGACTGATTCTTGGCTAAGTATTGCAGGTGCAGGTTGCGGCTTGACTAGCGTTGGTGCAGCTGAAGAACAAGTGCGAAAGGTCGTTGCCGGTGAGGCCTCCTGGTGTGGAGAAGACAAGTAGGCTTCGTTCGAGGGACCCAGTGGCCAGCGGAGTCAAGTGCGGGCCACATGGTGGCAAGAACGGCAAGATGAAGTCATGGACGGTTTCTTGGTAGAGCCTCAAAACCAAGGGCGATCCGGGACTACGTGGGAGCCGAGTCATGAGTGGCGATTGGCGGAGGCTACACCGAGTTCGCGGGGTTTCCGGTGGTTCACTAGAAAACCACTGGTTCCTTGATTGATCCAGAAAGCCAAGATCGAAAAACCGAAGACGGAGGTGCAGCAGCACCAGACCGGTCTGACCGGTGCGTGTGACTTGTAACACCCTAGAAATTCATACAAGAGTTGTTGACCGTGCGTTATAAAAGAAGTCAAAAATTGACTTTTGGAGAAGTTTGTCGGATGGATGACCTGTGACCACCAATCCGTAGAGCTCGTCAAGACAATTCCATTTTGCTACCCACATGTTTGTTTTGGATGTCACATGAGTAAACTGCGAGAGAATGAAGTTTGGTTTAGGAAAAAAGACCCTTAATTGCTAGTAGGGGGGCAGTTTTCCTTCCTTTTCCCCGTGAGTCCTTATTCCCGTGAGTCCTGACTGCTGCAACTCTTTTCTCTTTTTTTTCCAAGACCGTGTCCTTGCCCCTGCCAGCCCTAGTGCCCCTTCTTCCCCTTGCCCATCTGCTGTTGCTACCGAGAAAACAAGAGGGAGAGAAAGAGGAAGAGAGGAGAAAGCAAGAAGAGGGCTGCACAAACGTTAGGATTTTTGTGGTGAATCAAGGTGAGATTATTTTGATCTAATCCTCTGTTTTTGGATGAGATTTAGCACTGGTAATTAGCCCCGTTCGATTGGATTAGTGGGGGATTAGAGATGGATCTTGTGGTTAGTCTCTGCTGGTTGACAGATTTGGTAGTTTCTGTTCCATCTCAAATATGACCATGTTAGAGTCCGAATTAATTTTTCCTCCTAAAGAAGTTTTTGTTAATGACTCCAAGATCTTTCCACGAAGTCCTATATCATAATTTTTGGATCTATGGTTTAAGAGATATTGCAGTTCAAAGTTGGCTGTTTTAATCTGACGAATTTCTGAACAGTATTAGATCTACTCAGTTTTAAGGAATCTTAAGGGTCCAATCAGTTCTCCAAATGCATACCAAAGTTTGAGGGATTTTATTAGGCTTTCTAGATGGGTAGAGATTATAATTTTTGCTTGGGTAGAACTCTAGATATAAAATTCTAAAGTGGACTGTCAGATTTTGTTGCCAGATTCAAAACTCGAGGTTGATATAAAGATTTGTTGATCTTAATGATTTTTTACTGCAATGAGAAGTATAACAAAAGTTGTGGATTATATAATTTTTCATTCTCTGGTGAAGTTTCATAACTTTTGGATAAGTGGTTTGGAAGATATCAATGTTTTACCATAGACTGACATAATTGAAGACAGATTCCTTAGTCTGAATAGAAGAGATGATTTAGACAGTTTTATTTGTGAATAAAAATGTTTGAACAAATGATTCTTGTTCTCCTTTGTCACTAGTTTATAAAAATGTATTTATTTACTAGCAGTGGTTTTGTAGATTAAAAGATACAACAAAGGGAAGTGATGCTGCTCTTGTAGGTTTATTGTAGTGTTGCTGATTGTGCCCTTTTGTCTTGTTTGAGGGTTTTGAGCATAGGAGCGATATGCTTTTTGTTTGTATATGTTTGATTGAGTTGTATGTACTGAGTTCATGATGATAAACAGGTGGTTTTGCTCCGGACCGTGCCTAGTGACCTTTGCTTCATCGCTTTGAGGCAAGTAAACGTAGCGATAGTCTACATGCTTTAACTTTGTTGTTTGAGTTGCCTCCATTTAATTTCAGTACCTCACACCAGCAAGATAAATCTGAATTTACCTTTATATTGGAGTATTTTGTTCCATGTGTGGCTTTACCTCTGAAGTTAAGAATTATGATGTATATGAAGTTCATGCATTGCAATCTTGCACTTGCATTCTCATGCTTTTATGCATATGAAGAAAACCGTAGCCAGATTGGTGCGGTAAGTATCGGTACAACAACGCACGTTGAGATATAGCAATGTGGTTGCAGCCCTCATATCCTTCCTTCGGGATGTGTTGGTAGAAGTGAAGACATGCATTGCATTGCACCATTTGCAATTCATCATGAAGCATTATTGTAGAGTATTTATTTTAACTTATTACTTGAAGTTATGTGGTGCATCTTTTATTATAGTAACCCTTAAATAGTTGCTTATTTTTATTGTGATTTGAATGACATGGTTGAAGCGGTTTGGTTGCTGAGGTTTCCATAAACCTCATACGTTTTTTCTCCCCGCAGGTCCTTGAGTTTGGAGTGCGTTGGTGGATGGGAGTAGCAACACATGTGCACACACCTTCTTTATATGTATATCTTGGACACATGTGTTGTAATAATAATGTTTAGTTGGGAAGACCCTGCTTAGCTTATAATCTATTTGGACCTGTTTTGGGATGGTTATCTAGATGATTTATTTTTGCTTCCGCGTGCTCTATTAATTACTCTCTTTGTTGCTGTTTTTTATTATGTGTGTGCCTATAATAGCTTGTTGTGGTGTGGTAACACTCCAGAATGTTGTTCCTATTCTGGGGTGTTACATGACTGGTCTGACCGGTGGGTACCGGTCTGACCGGTGAGGAGCACCGGACTGACCGGTGTGCGATGACACAGTCCGGAGACTTCGAAGCGGAGGACACGCGTCGGGATCGCAAGGCTTGCGTCGAGGCTAAGCAAGTTCGCGGTCGCTGGGCATCCGTCCGATGGGGCTATGACAAAGATTACCGAATTCGCCCTTGAGGGGCATGTATCCCTAATTAGCTAGTAAGGGCATTTTAGACTTTTTGTTGCCTCCATATAACCCAAGAGGTGAGAGGATGGCAGCCAACTCATGGAACCCTATCTCATTTGGTTTTCCTATTTGCCCATCCTATTTTCCCTAGGATTTCTGTAGGACTAGCTTGAGAGCTTCATGGTTAGATCTTGTGAGAGGGAAGGATGATCGGGCAGCAAGCTAGACCTTGTACGAATCTCTTTCTGATGTATAGATGATTCGGCGTGGTTCCTCAAGGCTTGGATGTGTTGTTCCCATTCGTTCTTTTTGGTGATTTTCAAAGCCTTTTTCTTGGTGATTTTCTTAGAGCAATTTCGAGGCCTTTCTCTTTGGGATTTGGTGGGGGAAGTATGCATGAGCCCTTTGTGGTTCTTTTCCCTTTGATTCCCCTCGCAAATCCGTGAGCAAAGGGGCTCGATTTTTGGGTTTTCGGTGTTCTACGGTTAGAGGAGTTCTTGGCGGGATTTCTTCGATTCCTCTTGATTTAGCAAGTTTTTGGCGGACAAAATCTTGGCTATGGAATGCCCATGAGGTGTTCCTACTATCCCCAAAGTCTTGCGCAAATCCATGGAGCGATTCGGGAGATCGGGAGTTGGATTTGGGGAGTTGACCCGTGGGTGTTGTTCATCCCGAGAGCTCAGGTCACACCAGTCTGACTGGTGCCTCTCACCGGTTTGACCGGTGCAGACTCCTATTGAGTTTTGCTCGGGTGAACGTATGGGTGAGTTCGTTGTTTTCCCGTGTTGCTGCTGTTTCGAGTTGGGGTCAGTTTGGAGCTCGGTAGGTCTGTTTGGTAGATTTGGGGTTTCCTAGCTTGAACCGGTCTGACCGGTGAGCTACACCGGCCTGACCGGTGTAGGTCAGTGAGGCTCGAGTTGGTGTTCCGCTACGTTCTCAAGTCTGTGAGGTTAGTTGTTGGTTCCTAGGGCCAGTAGCATTCCAGTGGCTGCGTGGTCTTGGCCAACTTAGGTAGTAAGTCAGAGACGTGTGTTGGAAATTGTGTTCATCTTGTTGGAGCCTCTATCTCATTCGAGAAGAATTTTTATCGGCTCCCATTCACTCCCCTCCCCCTCTCTGGTTCGCCGTATCCTTAAAGTGGTATCAGAGTCGATTACGGGTCTTGATTGAGTCTAACCAGTCTAAGATCCACGGATGGCATACCAGGAATGGGGTTCGGGTCCTCCACACTTCGATGGCAAAAACTACCAGATGTGGAGTAAGCGGATGGCGGTGTTCCTCCGCGGAAAGGGTCAGATCCTTTAGGATGTCACGGTGGACACAGGCTATGTCCAACTGATGAACTTCCTTGCTCCTGGATCGAGGGACATGTTCGACGCCAACAACAAGGCAGTCGACTACTTGTTTCGTACTCTGTGTCAACCTGAATTCGATCGGGTGCACACAGAGAGCTTGACTTGTAGAATCTGGTCAGTGTTGAAGGAAGCTCATGTTGGAAATGCCTAGGTTCAGGCTCGGATGTATGCAACTTACTGGAGAGAGTACGAGAATTTCACTCATCTCCCCGGTGAGTCCATCGATGCCTTGTTTCAAAGGTTCATGGTTGTGGTGAACAACATGATGGCCAATGTGGACGTGCTTCCGTACGATGATCATGATAGAGCCGTCAAGCTCTTACACTCGTTGGATCGTACAGTTTGGTGCGGAAAGTTCGAGGCCATTATGGAGTCGGAGAAGTATGACACTCTCACCGTGAACGAGCTATTCACGAAGCTCAAGTCGGCTGAGGTGGATTGGGGCATGACAGCCAAGATTGAGAGCCCGACTGACTCTCATAGTCTTGCCCTCATCGGTGGCTCGAAAGGAAAGTCTAATGCTAACCCATCCACCAGGATGTTCTCCTTGTCCTCTTTGATGTCTGTGCCATATGAGGAGTTCGACGTGCTTGGAGAGGATGAGTTGGCGCTGCTGACGACGCGGTTTGAGAGGTTGCACGAGAACCGGATGAATATGAAGAGGAACATGAGGACATGCTTCTAGTGCGGCAAGCCGGGACACTTCATCGTCGACTGCCCCAAGAAGGTCGAGAACAAGGACATCTACAAGCATAAGTCGAAGACGGATGGGAAGTACCGATCAAGGTGCGACCACAAGCACAAGCACAAGAGCAAGCATAAGGACGAGCGATGATCAAGGAAGGAGAGCTGAGTCAAGGCCCGAACGATGGTTGGAGCGAGCGACGTCGACTCCAGTTCCGCGTACTCCACCTCGAGCTCGAGCAGCAGTAAAGATGAAGGTGATCAGCGCAAGGGTAGGAAGTCATCCAAGAACCTGAGTGGGCTGAGCTGCTCGCTAGAGACGACTTCTGCACCATGGCACTTAGCTTCGGCAGCAAGAAGAGCAACCAGAGCGACTCGGACTCTGATTTTGACGACGAGGTGCATGATGAACTTCCCTTCTTGCGTCAGGAGAATGAACGGCTTGGCTTGTTTCTTGATAATCGTGATGATATGCTTATAGAGGCAAAGAAGATGAGGAAGGAGCTTAGGGTCTCGCTTGAGGATGCTAGGACTAGAGTGGCTGAGTTAGAAACACAGAACCTAGATGTTAAGCTTGAGATTCATTCGCTTAAGGCTTCACCTGTTGTTTCTGATGAAGTTGAATATGCTGATTGTCCTATTTTTCTAGTTGATCTTGCTATGTTTAAGGAAAAGCATGCCTCCAAGTATGAAGAACTAGATGTGCTTAGGGATGAAGTGGCTGAGCTTAAGTCTAGACCTTCTTTGCTAGGTGCTTGCACTTCTTGCCCTATTTTGCATGGAAAAAATGATGAGATGCATGATTACATTGTTTCTCTTGAGGCTAAGCTGAAAGAACCGATTCCTACTTCTTGCTCTACCTGTGAATTGCATGCTTTGAAGAATCTAGAACTTGCACATTATGTTTATCGTTTGCAGGATGAGAATGATGAGTTGAGAAAGTTGATGGGTTGGTTGTCCGGTCATGAGCCTCAGTTGAGGATAATGATCGAGACATATAAGCGCCAGGTTGGTGAGGGGCTTTGAGCAAACAAGGTTGGTGAGGGAAGTTGTGAGAATATCCCAGAGCCACCAAAAACCCACCAAAAAATGCTTTTGTCCCCAAAATCAAACCATCTTAGGAACCGACTAGACACAACCCCAGCTCCACCCGTGTTTCCCCCACAAACCGACGATTTCGAAAAACTCATCAAGTTCATGAGCACTACGGGAAAAGTGTTCTTCGGGAAAGAGTGTGAGAAGCCAAGTGAGGAGAAACCGGTTGAGAAGCCGAGTGGGGAGAAACCAAGTAAGCAGCCACAACCCAAGCCTAAACCTAAGCTCGTGTGGTTTCATTGTGACTATTGTGGGAGAGATGGTCACAAGGATGAGTTTTGCTTCAAGGGGAAGGGTGAAGAGAGAATAGCAAAGGAGAGGGCTAACAAGGACAAGTACCACCCTTCCAATGGTGTACTTGAGCCTCGTGTGCAGATGCCCAGGGCCAAGGTGAGTGTGAGGACAGTTCCGGCTTAGGGAGAGCGAAAGGCTGTAGGAGGTTCTACTGGCCGGGCTACACCGGTCAGACCGGTGCACCACACTGGTCAGACTGGTGCAGGACTGGGCAGACAGAAGGCTGGTTTTCGTGCTTGTGGTGAGTCTCGGTTTGGTTCTGGAGGTCGAGGTTCTGGTGGTTGGTCTGGAGAGTTTGCAGGTGGTCAGTGTGCTAGGCATTCTTCCCCTCGTGCTCAATATGGGGATGGGAGGAGTCGTAGCTTTGAGATGGAGAGGAGGGACGGTCCACAGTCTTCCTTTCGTGGTTTTGGTCCTCCTCCGGTAGAGAGGGTTGGTTCTCTAATAGTGGTTACCATGGTGGTGTTTGTGGAAGTAGCTTTGGTAGGAGAGATGTTTTGGATTGTGCTAACCCCACTTTGGAGCAAATGGCTCGGCACTGGTTTTACTCTTTTGGTACTAACCCCAGTGCTGAGTCGTTTCGCTCACGTGTTCATTTTTGAATTTCAGGTGGGACACTTGAAGAACATTTGGTTGATTGACTCCGGTTGCTCGAGGCATATGACCAGAAAAAAGGGTGGTTCTCAAGTCTCGTCCCGGTGGTGACAAAGAGGTACTTTACCTTTGGGGACAATGGGCGAGGGCGAGTGTTGTCAGAAGATGAGATTAAGGTAAGTGACAATATCACTCTCAGGCGTGTTGCTCTTGTTCAATCACTTGGATACAATTTGCTTTCTGTGTCCTAGCTATTGGATGAGGGTTTTGAGGTGTTGTTTCGGCCAGGTGGTTCTTGGATTTTAGATTCTCGAGGGGACCTTGTCTGTATGGTCGTTCCCGAGGGTTAGGTGTTTCGAACTGATTTTTCTCAGTCTTCTGGTGTTGAGTGTTGTTTCTTGGCTGGTTCTTCGAGTGAGTTGTGGAAGTGGCATATGAAGTTGGGTCACTTGAGCTTTGACCTTTTGTCTCGCTTGAGTAAACTCAATTTGGTTCGAGGATTGCCACGGTTGAGGCTTAAAAAAGAGTTGGTTTGTGCGCTGTGTAGGCATACCAAGATGGTAGCCTCTTCTCACCCGCCTCTCACCGATGTGATGACTGAGCGTCCATGCGAGCTGCTCCATATGGAACTTATTGGCCCAGCTCTTGTGCGATTTGTGGGTTTGAAGTGGTACATCCTTGTGGTGGTGGACGACTACTCTCGGTATGCGTGAGTGTTCTTTTGTGAGGAGAAAGGGGAGACATTTGGTTTTGTTCGAGATCTTGTCTTGAGGTTGAGGAACGAGAGGCACGGAGATGCCATACGAGCGATCTACAATGACAATGCCTCGGAATTCAAAAACTCTCGTTTCGAAACTTTCTGCCATGACTTGGGTCTTGAACACTGTTGGCGGTTGAAACACGTAACAACCTTCGATCCGCAAGCGTACGGACCTGCACCTTTTTCACCATGGGGTGACCCCCAAGGTTCTTGTCAATCCGCAGAGCAAGGGGATCGCTAGCGCTTAACCAAGCACTAATCTAGTTGATTGGAAAGCCTTGAAAGAAAGGATACTCTAAGGTAAAAGCAATCTAACCTAAGTTAATCTAAGAAATCTAAGGTTAAACTAGATGGCAAAGGGTACACACAAGAAAGAGAGGTTAATATAGATAAGCGTTCCCTCCCTATGATTTAGGAACACATGAGATGCATCTACTACATGAAAAGGGTGTAGCCTACACTAGCTTCATGGTGGTTATGCGGTCGCTAAGCCTTTTCCCTCCACCGCACTGTCACTACGCAAGGTAATCAAACACTTTCACGTATAACCACATCTATACCTAAGCATCCATAGGGTTAAGCTAATCACCACGATTTCCACAAACCCTACTAAGACCACATGTTGCGCAAACATATGTAAACAAATCATACACGAAGACAGACCATAAAGCATTGATTGGCATAAGGTTCATGTATAGATTACATATCATGCATCCATCTAACCCTAGGGACGAACGGAGACATTACCCCATCATCTTACATGGATTGAAGCACATAGGGGTGATGGAGACTCCGGAGAACGTCGTCGATGAAGATCGCGGCGATGAAGCTTGGGAACACCCCTAGGCCAGCGGCTTGGAGTCCTCCTCCTGCTTTCTTCCCTCCGCCGGTGTTGATCCTTGCGACGAGACCATCCAACTCTCTCCCTCATCTTGCGGCGGCAGTTTTCTGGTGAATGACGTCAGTAGAATGATTGGATCGATGTGGCGGCGGACGGAGGAAGAGGCAATAAATAGACGAACACATAGGGCAAAGGGGGCACTGAACCGAGCTCGGAGTGGGCTGGGCCGGTCATCCCAGGCCGGTCGGCCCAGGCCCTATTCGACCTGGTTTGGCCCCGGTTTCCTCCCCGGTTGCTTCTTGCATGATTCCTTATTTGTGTTCACTTGCACGTGGGCCTTTGACGTCGTTTCCTTCACAGTTAAGGCTTGAATCCTTACTATGCAAGCTTCGCTGTTTTCTGGTTGAGTCCCTGAAGACTTGCACATTAACACTTTGGTCCTCGGGTCTTTTGGAGTCATGTTCATCGCGTGTTTTGACTCTTGTCGGGCTTCATGGTATTGTTCCAAAGTGCTTGGTGAATTTATCCCGAAAGTCTCCTCTTTAGCGTAGATTTTCTGCGTAAACAATGAACTCCAAAATCGACATGTAAGAATGAACTTGTTATATACGGGGGGTTAGTTCCAGTGGTCAGAATAATAAATCAATACCAACATTAAAGGTAAACTCATAGAGGTTGACGGAAATTCACCATCAACATCTCCCCCATGCTTAAACCTTGCTCGTCCTCGAGTAAGTAATCCTCGCTTAAGAGGAAAATCAGCGTTGCCTTCCAATGTTGTCCCTGCACTTAGTCATTCATGACGAGGCAAATTGCTCTATCTTAAAAATTTATTTTTAAAGTTCAAGTTGTGACAGGCTTCCTTTTCATTATGGAGGATAGTCTAACAATAAAGAACAAGCCACATTTAATAAACACGATGCTCCCAAACTTAAGTGGACTTCAAACCATTACCTTGTTACATGGAAGAATTTTCACAAAAATGCATATCCAACATAAGTGAAAATCTCTTGCAAAAGCTCATGAAAACACTTATCTCATCAAGTCACTCAAGCCTATACTAGATTATTTTCAACCTAGTCTACTCATATGTGATAGTGGAAGGCTTATGTGGAGCTTGGAAGGTTAAAAACAATCCTAGCAAAACATACATCCGAAATATTTGTCAAATTAAGAGAGAGGTCTATTGGAATTACTGAGACTCATCAAAAAGGCCATGGAAAATAAATGTTGTAAAGAGAGAGAGATGAATCACGCATAGTTAGATAAGTGGACATGTGCAAGTGGCAAATGGATGATCCCGAGGCACGAGTCTTCGAGAGAGAACGGAAAAAGATTCCACTTGAACCAAGCGGCCGGAACTCCTTCTTGTTGCACCGTGTTGCATAACATAGTGAATTCCTTAATGTGTCTATATGGGTTGCCATCCTCCAATCCTCTAAAGGGGTTTGTCGCCACTAACTTGATGATTCCAGGCTTCACTTCATAGTGGGTTGTAGCAAGTGTCAAATCTGATTTTTGCATCTTAATGTCTTCCATTGACGACATTGCTAGCTCCCTTAGCGACATCTCTTCGTCCTCCGAAGGTGAGGTGAACAAGTCGATTTGGGCACTAAAAAATAAAAAAGAAAAACACAAAAGGGTTTTTTTCTAGAAAACTAGGGTAGATGTTAGTAATCAACAAAACTAATACAAGATTAAACGTAGCAAACTAGCTTGCTCCCCGCAACGGTGCCAGAAAAAGGGGCTTATTGACGGTTGAAACACGTAACAACCTTCGATCCGCAAGCGTACGGACCTACACCTTTTTCACCACGGGGTGACCCCCAAGGTTCTTGTCAATCAGCGGGGCAAGGGGAATGCTAGCGCTTAACCAAGCACTAATCTAGTTGATTGGAAAGCCTTGAAAGAAAGGATACTCTAAGGTAAAAGAAATCTAACCTAAGTTAATATAAGAAGTCTAAGGTTAAACTAGATGGCAAAGGCTGGACACAAGGGAGAGAGGTTACGATAGATAAGTGTTCCCTACCTAGGGTTTAGGAACACATAAAGATGCATCTACTACATGAAATAGGTGTAGCCTACACTAGCTTCATGGCGGTTATGCGGCCGCTAAGCCTTTTTCCCTCCACCGTACTATCACTACGTAAGGTAATCAAACACTTTCATGTATAACTGCATCAATACCTAAGCATCCATAGGGTTAAGCTAGTCACCACGATTACCACAAACATATGTAAACAAAGCATACACGAAGACATAGACGGTTGACGGTGTATTTTGGTACACCAAGCATGTACATTACAGTTTGGTTTGGATTTGATTATGGAACTAACCCGCCACTAGGCACACTAATCATATAACAAGTTCATCTATGTTCATGCATTTGGAAGTGTTGTGTTTATGTAGGAAAACATGGACATAAAGGACGGATTCACAACAAGTTCAAAGAAGCATTTACGGAGTCTTGTTCGTGTTCATGAGCTTGATGAAATCACTTCCAATGGTGGCAAGGACCGAAGTGCTACGAAGGAAAACCCTCGGGGATTGAAGCGTAAAAGACCGAACTTCATGTACGGAGAACCTCCATCTTGGACGTTGTTGACGGTTAAATAAACACTACGCATAAATAGGCACATACAAGCTGAAAATTAAAGAAAAGGGGGTAGAGGAAAGGTAACTAAAGCTCCTCCTCTCTCTAATCTTCCGCCGGTGATTGATATTGGTAGTCTTGGTTGTTGTACCCTTACTCATAATAGGATTGCACCGCTTCTCCTATGAATTGTATGACGGTGCTAAGTGAAGGTGTCAAAGCTCATAAGCGATGTTTGCATTATCTTCATCCATTTGGTTTGCATTGTTTAGGATGGCTGCAATAATTTGCATGTTCCTCACAGCGTATCCTCCAATGATGGCCACATTTTGTTGTGGTAGAGGAAGGTGTGCATATGGCTCCGCAAAGGCTACGTTGGGCACCGCAAAATTTGGTGGGGGTATGGCTGCACCACTCCCCCATGCTTGCATTGGTACGCCATCGTAGTAACTTGGCGGCGCCGGAATTCCTCCAAATGGTGGCCCATAATTTAGTTGTTCACCTCCTTCTTGGGCCATAGAAGATCCTTCTCCTATAATCCTTCTCTTTTATTTTCTTCGCCGGCACAAGAAGTCCTTCCTCTAACCAATCTTCTTTCCTCTCAAGAAAAAGTCTTAATCTTCCATCCAATAGGGGCAAATTTACTTTGGCCACTTTGAAGCCTCCTCTCTCATCTTCACTTATATATTTGTTTTTCTTCATATATTCAATCCTAGGGAGGTCCCAGCTAAGAGATGCTTCGGGTTCCTTGTAATACCTGGTTTCAAAGATATAGCCAACATGGAGAGGTAACACCCCGAACCAATATCTCCCTAACCCGATGTTGCATCGCAACACCACCGGTTGATCATGAGTTGAATGGGGTCGATTGGCTACCTGGCAATCAAAGCTGAGTAAAGCCAATTCAACTCCGTGTTGGTTATCTTTGCCTCTATTATTCTCCCCAAAATCCTTTTGCAAATCCATGAAGTGAAACTCTTGGATGATGGTGTTTCGGATTAAATTTCTTTGTTGCTACGCTTCTCCCACGATCATACTCCAAAAATCTTCCCATGTGCCTCCATGCACATCCACTTGTTCCGGGGCTCCCTTTTGAAAACACAGCTATTCCCTAAGACATAGGGAACCACTTGTTCAATCAAGATAGGAGACACTCGCCCATGGGTCTACAATACTAGAACTTGCAATCGTTTTGAACATGAAAACCAATCTAACTATCGGGGGTTGTGACCACGGTTTCGCCCTTTCCCTCCTCTCGTACTCACTATGCGAAGGTATTCATGACTAGACCTATGATGGACACGGCGTATTGAATGGATCCAAGGATGCATTGGAGCTCTACTCCCTTTATGGGATGGTACCTAACCTTAAGCAATAAAGTATATTCAACACAAGGTGATAGATAGATAATCTACTGTCGGGGACAGCCCTAGGGGTCCCCTTAAACAACGGGGAAATCCTCACTTAAATCCCGGTACCGAAACACGTTAAGCCTAACCATGCAGGTGACTAACCATGCAGGACACGGCCCACACCGCGGGACCCCGACGGCCCACCAAGACGGCCCTCTCCGCTCGAGAGCACGCGCCCCCTCGGGCGGGGCTCCGCCCCGTTCGAGGAGCAACGCTTCCCTCGAGCGATCCCGCCCCGCTCGAGGGCTCACTCCCCCTCGAGCGGGTCTCGTCTCGCTCGAGGGTTCGTCCCGCCCTCGGCTAGGGCCCGCCACGCTCACGGGCGCCCCGCACGCGTGCGCCGGCCCACGTACACGGGCATTTAACGCCCGACACGGGCGGGGCGGCGCCATCATGCGCCGGGGGCTCGCGCCCCGGTGCCGCCGCACCAACTCCCCGGGGAGGAGCCCATCCCCACCACCGTGGGGAGGGAGCGTGCGGTACGGCCGGTGTCAGTCCCGTGACACCGCGCGCCTACTTCAATACGGCTAACGCGCCCGAGCCCTCGAAGGGGGGCCGGGCGCACCCCTCGATTTCACTTACCCGTGACCCTACGGGGGGTTAGGTGGAGGCTCTAGGCCGGTGGATTGCCATCCGGCCCATTGTAACGGCGCGGCCGTCGTACCCACGCGTGCGGGCGCACGCTCGGCCTTGCGGCAACCACTCCGACACCGTGAAGCGCGCGTTGGGAAGGAACGCCGTTCGCCTACCCCTGTACTCCGTACAAGCTTGCGTCAGCACCACCCCCAAGCCTATCAGAGGACATCACCGCCATCCGTTGCCCTCCTACCCTCGAACCGCCCTTTGTTCGGGTACGAGTCGAGCCATGATGACCGGATCGCGGCGGGGGATCGCCGGACGGCCGCCCACTCTATGCCGTAGCACGTCGCACTTCTCCACATAGCTAGGTAGCGCGGCGTGCATGTAACCCGCCGCCCTCTTGATCTATAAAAGGGGGGGGCGAACCCCCAACCGTGGGGGGGACGGAGTTCAACACAACACACCACGTACTCATTCCCATTCTCCCACAATATCTTCAGCCATTCCACCAGGGACTTGGAAGTTACACTTCCTCTCCCGCCTTGCTTGTACTTGCCCCACTACAAGCACCCCGGTGCTAAGTAATATAGTGCCTCGAGCACACCCCTGTGGACGTACGGCCCCCTCGGCGGAACCGGGATAAACCTCTGTGTCACTTGTTACTTAGCATCGACCATTGAGGGATAGACCTCGGCGCTATCTGCGGTTAGTGTCGGGACCACATTCCGCACCGACGGTTGGCGCCCACGCGTGGGGCTATCGAGCGCCTAAGGTCATTCCGTCAACTCCCTCCATGGTGATCCGCACCGAGTACGCGTGCTACACGCTATCGCATGGGTAGCTCGGACCCCCTCCCGCCGGGTTCGAAATCCGCTTCGGGGGACTCGAACTTTCGGGCCACGGGGGAACGGCTATCTCATGCGCCTCACTAACCGTGAGGAACTACGCGCGCGGCGTCGGCCGGGTCCGCTCGGACCCCCGTCGCACGCACGACTCCGACGCAAGCGCCCGCGGGCACGGATGCCGCGGGTCCATCGATGCCACGACGCCGTCGTCGCTCGGGACAACGCTCGCGCCGGGCGCGGTCCGAGCGGCGGCGGGGTTGAGCGCGCCGCCGCCCAACGCGGTGCGCCGACCACAACGACCGCCGCCACCCCGGCGGGACGGCGCGCGTCTGCGGACCGCGCATCCCCATCGGGGCTGCGTGGCGCTACGACGGCCTACAACGCCAACGTCAACACGACGATACGCGGGGTTCCTCCGGCCGCCATGTCTTCGTCGCCGGGGGACCCCGCACCTCGGCGGCAGATGAGTCATCCCCGGGCTCCATCGACACGATGCCACCCGCCAAGCGCCACGGATACGCGGAGTGGGACTTCTCCGGCGTGCGGACCCGGTCGCGTTCCGGCGTTTCCTCGACGCCGCGGACTGCGGTTCGGTCGCTCCGACGACTCCCGGCACGGGAGGTACGACCCCCACGCGGGAGTGTTGCGCCGTCATCACCAACGACCGGCCAACGCCGCCGTCGCGGTGGGCGCGGAGACGGGGGAAGTCACGCCGCCCCCGGGATCGCCACGCGCTCGGCCGTGGGGCCAAGCACCCTCGCCGGGGCCGACGTCGACGCACGGCGGCCCAAGCCCGCGAGCTCGAGGCCAAGCCGGCGGAGGAATGCGGACGGTGCGGGCGCTCCGCGCCTCGATGGCGGGGGGAAGCCTCCGCGCGCGGCGAACGCGCACGGGAGCTGGGCCGACAGGTCCGCGACCGCATCAACACCGTCCCCAACGTGGACAACGCGGACGCTCCGCCGCGAGCAAGCCAGAAGCTCGTCGCCGCCGCAACACTGCTACGGGCTATGCCAGCACCATCGACCCCCGAGGCTCGAGACATGCACCGCGAGGTGCAAACTCTCATCGAGCAAGCGGCCGTCCAGCAGGCCGAGAGCTCGGCTTCACGCATCCGCGAACTGGGGGATGCCCGGGGTGATGAAGCTGCACCGGGAGGCGAACCCTCGGTGCACGCGGGACGACCCACCGAGCAAGGACGCACGCCGGCCAAGGAGCGACTCCTCGACGCGCGCGCGGGGCACTAGATGGCGACGCTCGCAATGTCATCAACGCCGGCGCACCGGCAAGGCGGACGCCCGAGCAGCCGAGGGGCTTACCACCCTCGACGGGGCGGACGCTACGACGGCGGCGAGGATCGCTCCCCGACGCCGGAGCCCCGGGCACCCGTGCGTTCGGCGGGAGATCCGAGCGGCGGCGTTCCCCCAACGCTTCCGCCAACCCTCGACGATCGTCAAGTACAACGGGGAGACGGACCCCCGTGTCCGGCTCAACGACTACCGCTTGGCTTGCCGGTGGGCGGGGCCACTAACGACGAGGTCATCATCCGCAACTTGCCCCCGCATGCGGGCGACGCGGCCGGGACATGGCTCGAGCACTTGCCCGCCGGCCCGGATCCATAAGCGGGACGACCTAGTCCACACATTCGTGGGCAACTTCCAGGGCACATACGTGCGCCCTGGGAACTCTTGGGACCTGCGCTCCCGCACGCGAAGCCGGCGAGTCGGCGCGGGACTTCATACGACGCTTCTCCAAGCGGCCGCACGGAGCTCCCCGGCGTGGCGCGGTCCGAAATCGTGCATGCCTTCCTCGAGGGCACCACGTGCCGGGATCTCGTGCGGGAGCTGGGACGCAGCCCGCCTGCGGACTCCAACGAGTTGTTCGACATCGCCACCAGCTTCGTCTTCCGGGGAGGAGGCCGTGGGGGCGATCTTCGACGGCAAAAAGGGCAAGCGCTCCGAGGACACGCCCGCGGAGGGCGGCCTGGGTCCAAGGAGCCGCACCGCAACGACAAGCGGGGCAAGAAGGGGGGGAGGAAGCCACGCCGCGAGGCGCGCGAGCGAGGGCGCAACGGCGGCAACGCCGAAGCCCTCGGCCGTCGACCGGATCGACGGGGCCCTCGACCGGCCCCTCGAGGCCCGGGAGTGTTCGACGACATGCTGAAGAAGCCATGTCCCTACCACAAGACTCCCGTGAACCACACTCTTGAGCAGTGCGATATGCTCAAGAAGTTCTATGGCCGTGCCGCCGCGAAGGAGGCAGAGGCCAAGAAAGACGGAGGCGATGGCGACGCCGGCGGCTTCCCCGCCGTCGAAAATGTGTTCCTCATCTTTGGGGGACCTACCGTCGACATGTCGACCCGGCAGCGCAAGAAGGAGCGGCACGAAGTCCTCGCCGCGGAGAGGGCGCCTCCGGCCTTTCTCAATTGGTCGGGGGACGTCATCACCTTTGGCGGGAAGACCACCCGAATCGCATCCCCAACCGGGCCGGTGCCGCCGGTGGTCGATCCCATCATTGGGAACGCCGGTTCTCAAAGGTCCTTATGGACGGAGGCAGTAGCCTCAACATCCTCTTCGCGCATACATTGCGCCTGATGGGGATCGGGTTGGACCCAGCGCCGCCCGGCACGAAGCCGTTCCACGGCATCGCGCCCGGCAAGCAGGTTCAGCCCCTCGGGCAGATCGACCTGCCGGTCTGGTTTGGCACCCCTAAGAACTTCCACAAGGAGATCCTCACCTTCGAGGTGGTGGGGTTCAAAGGGGCCTACTATGCCATCCTTGGGCGACCATGTTACGCCAAATTCATGGCGGTCTCCAACTACACCTACCGAAGATGAAGATGCCCGACCCAAACAAAGCATCATCACCGTCGGGTCGTCTATCGAGCACGCATTCGACTGCGACGTCGAGTGCGTGGAACACGCAGAGGCACTGGCGCTGGATGAAGCGCTGGTGAACACGCTGGAGAAGATGGTCAACGAGGACCTCAACTCCGCCGCCAAGCACGTCGGCGCCTTCGAGGCAGCGGAGCAGACCAAAGGGGTCCCCCTCGACCCTTCAGCCCCCGAGGGCAGGGCGTTGAGGGTCAGCTCCACCCTCGACCCCAAATAGGAAGCAGTGCTCGTCGACTTCCTCCGCGCCAACGCCGACATCTTCGCGTGGAGCCCCTCGGACATGCCAGGCATCCCGAGGGAAGTCGCCGAGCACTCCCTTGACATCCTGCCAAACGCCCGCGCCGTGCAACAGCGGCTGCGCCGCTTCGACGAGGAGCGGCGACGGGCAATCGGAGCGGAGGCTGCGGAAGCTCCTCGAGGCCGGATTCATCAAGGAAGTATTCCACCCTACGTGGCTAGCTAATCCCGTGCTTGTAAAGAAGAAAAATGGGAAGTGGCGGATGTGTGTAGACTATACTAGTCTTAATAAAGCATGTCCCAAAGTTCCTTTTCCTCGTCGCGCATAGATCAAATCGTTGATTCAACGGTACGGGTGCGAATTACTCTGTTTCCTTGATGCCTATTCCGGGCAACACCAAATAAAAATGAAGGAGTCCGACCAGCTCGCGACTTCATTCATCACACCGTTCGAAACGTTCTGCTACGTCACGATGCCATTTGGCCTCGAAACGCGGGTGCAACATACCGGCGCGCATGCGGCACGTTTTTTGGGGATCACATCGGGCGGACGGTCGAAGCATACGTGGACGACATCGTCGTGAAGACCGGGAAGGCGGACGACACGGTTGGCGACCTTGGCGTCGCGTTCGGCGCCTACGGGCCAATGGGGTCAAGTTAAACCCCGAAAAATGTGTCTTTGGAGTGCCGCGAGGCATGCTCCTAGGGTACATTGTCTCCCAGCGGGGAATCGAGGCCAACCCTGAAAAGGTCGCGGCCCTCGAACGAATGGGTCCGATCCGGGACCTCAAAGGGGTGCAGAAGGTGTTGGGGTGCCTTGCCGCCTTGAGCCGCTTCATCTCGCGGCTCGGTGAGAAGGGCACCGCCCCTCTACCGCTTACTCAAGAAGCACGAGCGTTTCTCTGGACCACCGATGCCCAAGATGCGCTCGACAAGGCCGAAGGCGTCTGCGACGCACGCCACGATTCTCACGCCGCCACAAGACGGCGAGCCCCCTGCGGCTCTACGTGGCCGCGACCACCCGGGTGGTAAGCGCCGTGATCGTTGTGGAGCGCACGGAGGAAGGGCACGCCTTGCCTGTGCAGCGGCCAGTCTACTACATCAGCGAGGTCCTCTCGGACACGAAGACGCGCTACCCCCGAGTCCGGAGAAGGCCGCTATACGCGGTAGTCCTTGCGCGGCGCAAGCTCCGCCACTACTTCGAGGCCCACCCCGTCACGGTGGTTTCTTCCTTTCCGCTAGGAGAAATCATCCGCAACCCCGACGCCGCGGGGAGGATCGCCAAGTGGTCCATGGAGCCGATGGGCGAAACGCTCGCCTACGCCCCATGCAAGGCAATCAAATCGCAAATCCCGGCGGATTTCGTCGGCCGAGTGGACGGACACACGGCCGCCGCCCCCACAAATCCGGGCGAGTCTTGGACTCTCGTTCTTCGACGGCTCGGTGATGAAAACGGGAGGAGGGCGCGGGCCCCGCTCTTCGTGTCACCCCTCGAGGAGCACATGCGCTACGCGGTGCGCCTCCACTTCCCCGCGTCCAACAATATGGCGAGTACGAGGCCCCGCTCCGCGGCCTCAAAATCGCCATTGAGTTGGGCGTCAAGCGCCTCGACGTGCGGGGGGACTCGCGGCTCGTGATCGATCAAGTCATGAAGAACGCGAGCTGCCATGATGACAAGATGGAGGCCTGCGCAAGGCCGTGCGAGCCCTCGAGGACAGGTTCTACGGCATCGAGCTCAACCATGTGCCCCGAAGGTACAACGAAGAGGCGGACGAGCTCGCCAAGATCGCGTCCGGGCGGATCACGCGTCCCCCCGAACGTTTTCGCGCGTGACATCGCTCAACCCTCGGTCGTCTTCGAGCCCTACCCCTCGAATCACGACGGACCCTCGGGGGCTCCCTCGAACCCAGTGGGTGCGGAGCCCATGGACGAGGACCCCTCGAACGAGGCGTACGTGCTCTCCCTTCTCGAGGGGTACGGCTCTCACGAAGCCGACGTGATGGACATCGAGCCGGCCCCCGTCCCAGGCGGACTGGCGGGAGAAATACATCGCCTGGATCGCTCGAGGGGAACTCCCTGCAGACCGGGCCGCGGCTAGGCGCATCGCTAGGATGGCCAAGTCTTTTGCCCTCATCGACGGCGAGCTGTACAAGCGCGCCGCTTCCGGCATCCTACAGCGGTGCGTGCCAATTCCCGAGGGGCGCGAGCTCCTACGGGACATCCATGCGGGGATCTGTGGCCACCACGCCGCACCCCGCACCCTCGTCGGCAACGCGTTCCGCCAAGGCTTTTGCGGCCTACCGCGGTCGCGGACGCCAGCGAAATCGTACGCACCGCGAAGGGTGCCGTTCTACGCTCGCAAGTCCAACTTGCCCGCCCACGCCCTACAGACCATCCCCGTCACATGGCCGTTCGCCGTGTGGGGGGCGGGACATCGTCGGGCCCCTGCGGAAGGCGCCCGGGGGCTTCACCCACTTGCTAGTCGCGATTGACAAGTTCTCCAAGTGGGTGGAGGTGCGCCCCATCACGAACCTAAGGGATGAGCAGGCGGTGACATTCTTCACCGATATCGTCTACCGCTTTGGAGTGCCAAACTCCATCATCACAGACAACGGGTCCCAGTTCACGGGCCGGAAGTTCTTGGAGTTCTGCGACAAGTTCCACATCCGTGTGGACTGGGCAGCTGTGGCGCACCCACAGACCAACGACCAAGTGGAACGTGCCAATGGCATGATCCTACAAGGCCTAAAACCCAGAATTTTCGACCAGCTCAACAAATGCGGGCGAAAATGGCTCCAAGAACTACCAGCGGTCGTGTGGAGCCTAAGGACCACCCCAAGAAGAGCCACCGGGTTCACCCCATTTTTTCTAGTCCACGGCGCGGAGGCCGTCCTCTCCACGGATTTAGAATACGGGTCGCCCAAGGTTCAAGGCTACGACGAGGATGCTAACCGGCGAGCCGCGAGGGACTCGCTGGACCCGGGGACGAGGCACGCCTCGTAGCCTTAATGCACTCCGCGAGGTACCAACAGTCCCTAAGACTCTACCAAGCACGCAAGATACGTCGACGGGACTTCAGCGAGGGGGATGCGGTCCTAAGGCTGCGCCAAGATAACCGAGGGCGCCACAAGCTATCGCCCCCATGGGAGGGACCCTACGTCGTGGTGAAGGTACTCAAGCCGGGCACATACAAGTTGGCCAACGAGGACGGCGAAGAGCTCACCAACGCTTGGAACATCCAACAGCTACGTCGCTTCTACCCTTAGCTAGGATTTTCCAAGTATTTTTGTTGTAAAAATCACATCGCCAACGCCCCAGTTGGCAACGACTATGTAAATACGTCAAGTCTAATGAAAAGGATAACTCGGCTTTCCCCCGAAACCGAAGTTACCCTCGAGGGCTACGCGGGGGGGCATCCCCCCCCCCAAATGGTCCCATTTTTCGCGCAAAAAAACAAAACAACACGCTCTAAGTTTGTTTCCTACTTCAACCTCGAGCCACGATTCGAACGGGCGCGGGCGGCACGGCGGAAGGAGCGTGCGAGCCGAGAGATAGCCTACGCCGCGTGGACATGGCCCTCTCTCTCTCGCCGCAACCCGGCGGGCCCCCGCGAAAATCGAACTTCCCTAACTAGAATCCACTCAGGAAGAAGGAGAAACAAAAAGCGTGATAAACAAACAACTTCATTTACAGCAGATGCTCATGTTCATGAAACAGCTTGTTCATTTACAAAAGGCCACGAGGCCAGAATACTGATACACATAAACAAAAAACGGGCCTAGCGCCCAACTGCTTTCAGGCGGGAGGAGCAGCAGCGTCAGCGGCGTCCGGGAAGAGGAACTCCTCGAAGGCCTCGGCGAGCGACCCGGCGGCATCGGCAGCGAGCGCATCCACACGCTCCATGGCCACCTCGTCCTCGACGCCCTCGGGAACGATGTACCCTTCCGCCGGCGCCTCGAAGTTAACCTCGTAGTGGGATCGCATTACTCCGAGGGCCTTCGGACGCCCGGCCGCAACGCCGGCGCATCCGCTCCGTGACGTGGCCGCCAAGGGCGCGCGGGCGGCCGGCCGGCGAGCCGCCGGCACGGGCCTCGCCCTCCTCGACAATGCGGCGGGGTCTCGAGGGCCGCATCGCGCGGCTCCCGCGGCTCTGCTCGGAGGAGTTGTAGGAAGCTGCGCAGCCGCCTCGGCCCGCTCGGCCCGCGTGCCCCGGGCGGTGCGCAAGCCGGAATCGACAAGACCAAAAGAAATCGAAAGGGAGAAGCGAACCCTCTAAAGCGAAAAACCAACAAGCAAGAGTCAAACAGTGGCTCACCATCGACTTGCTTCCTCTCCGACTCGAAGTCGCGGCGCGCGGACTCGATCGCCAACTCGAGGCGCTGGACGGTTTCGCCTTGCTCGCGGAGGGCCAGCTCCTGGTTGGCGTTGCTGATGCTGAGCGCGAGCGCCTCGTCCTCGACCTTGGAGAACGCGGCGTTCCGCTCCTCCAGTGACTTCTCCGCCGCCTCGCGAGCGACGCGCTCCCACTCCCGGCGCCGTCGGGCGTCGCCGAGGGCGGCTCGCTCCCCGCCGGAGTCGCCCCTCGGCCCCGGCGAGCGATGCGCTCTTCTTGCCGGAGCTGCTCCTCGGCGGCGACGAGGGCCGCGGCCTTGGCGTCGAGGGCGGCCCTCGGTTGTCGGCCTCCTTGGCGCGCTCGCTCCAACCCGCGCGCCCGCTCCTCGGCCCGGCGCCGTAGCGCCTGCGCCCCCTCGAGCGACGTGCGGAGCTCCCGGGTTTCGGCGCGGCGGTGGCCACCTCCGCCTCCCCGGTTGGCGGCCGCCGTCCGCGTCTTCTCTAGGTCGCGCGCGCGCATTCCACGGCGCCTCGTCACGATCGACGAGGGCCGCGCGGACCCGCTCGAGGCTCGAGCGTCGCGGTGCGTCTGTCCCGAGCTCTCCCGGGAGCTCGTCGCACCACGCCATCGCCCGATACGCCGGCCGGTCGTCGGCGTCCTGAGAGCGTCGGCAAGCGCGTCGAAGGCGCTGCACCGCTCCCGGAGCCGGTGAACCTCGGCGTTCACCCGGTCGAAGGCGTCATACTTGTCATGGGCACGACGCTCGAGCTCCTGGCAATCACAGAATCGAAGGCCGTAAGCGCCAGGACTTGAATGCAGCGTACGAAAACGAAAGGGGAAAAGGACGAGCAACCATGGCTCACCTGGAAGACGAGCCAGGCCGGGCCGCCATGGACCCGCAGTGCCTCATTCAGCGTGCGGTTGAGCGTGGCGCCGTGGCTCAGGAGCTCGCCCCAGAGCTCTTGCTCCCCCCTAGCGTCGGCGAACGCAGGGGGATCCTCGACGACCCCCTCCACCCGGGCGGGGGTGGCCGGCGTGGGAGGACGAGGCCTCGGCACCATGTCCTCGGCCCCCCACCACCATGTGACGCTCGGGGGAGTTCGTGGGGCCGGCCCCACCGATTCCACCGGGGCGGCGGAGAGTCGTCCGAGACCTCCACCACCTCCACCCGAAGATCGCCGGCGGGCGCAGTCGCTTGCGCCGCCTCCGCCGGCACCTCCACCCGCGCCTCCGTGGCTATGGGCGCCCGTCGTGGCGCCGTGGCCGCCACCTCCGGCCGTACCACCACATCCACGGGCGCCCCCGCGGCTCGCGCCCGCTCCACCTCCTCCACGGCGGCGGCCTCCGCGGGCCGCACCTCCACCACGGCCGCCCCCCGGCGACCCTCCCGGCGTGCCGCGACGGGCCGATCGATGGCCGGGGCCTCGAGGCCCCAAGCGGGGCTTGCGAGCTCGCACCCGCCGCCGTGCTTGTCCCCGGGCGCGACGCCCTTGACGAGCGCCGCCGGGTGGGGATCGATGCGTCCGCCCTCAGCACCTTGGCTGGTGCAAGGGGAGGGACAGTTGGCACCACCCTGCGCAGGCACGGACAGAAGGTTGGGGCACCTAATCATCGACAAATCAAACCAAACGAAAAAGGACGGGCTCCTTACCTCGAAGAGGAAAAGGCCCGTTTCCTTTTCCTCGAGGCCTCGGCGGATGAGGCCGGCGCGACCGCCATGCCCGCCGTAGCGCCTCCCGACGGCGCCGCCGTACGCGCGAGCATGCCCGCCCGTGCGCGGGCGCGACCGACGCCGCACCTCCCGAAGGCGCCGCCGCGCGCGGGGGCACGCTCGCCCCGCGTGCGGACACGCCGGCCGTCGCGCCCCCCCGATGATGGTGCCGCGCGTGCGGGCACGCTCGCCCCGCGCGCGAGCACGCTTGACGCGCGCACGGGCGCCCTCGCCGCGCGCGCCTCGGTGGCGCGCGCCGGCACCCCGCGCGCGCGCGCGCGCCCCGATGTCGATTGCCGGCGGCGGACGCCGTGCGCCCCGCCCCGGGCGAAGCCGCCCTTGTCGCCGGCGCGGTTGCGGCGACGGGGGCGCGAGCCGCCGTTGACGGATAAAAGACGTATCCCTCTACGATCCGCAAGCGTACGGACCCCACACCTTTTTCACCACGGGATTCCCAAGGTTCTTGTCAATCCGCGGAGCAAGGGGATTACAAGCGTTCGATTAACAACGACACACTAGCTACTAAAACCCTAACTACAATTATACTAGAAAACAACTAAACTACACTAGAGAGAATGATAAACGATCAAGATAGAAGACACTCGCCCACGGGTCTACGATACTAGAGCATGCAATCGCTTAAAGACATGAAAACCAATCTAATCTATCGGGGATGTGACCACGGTTTCGCCCTTTCCCTCCTCTCGTACCGTCACTACGCGAAGGTATTCATGACTAGACCTTTGATGGCCTCGCCGTATTGAATGGATCCAAGGAAGCATTGGAGCTCGTACTCCCTCTACGGCACGGTTGCAAGCCTTAAGCATTAAAGTATATTCAACACAAGATGATAGATAGATAATCCGACAAAGTGCGATTACATCTCAAGATCGATTACAACCCATGGACAAATGAGAAGATTACCCCATCAAGGTGCGATCATGGCACCGTTGATCATGGTTTCCCTTCCGCCGGTGTCTTCCTCCTTCTCCACGAGAGGGTGCTTCCTTCGAGGTGGTTGATCTCCCGCCGGAGATCCTCCTCCTCTCTCTCTAGCTTGTGGATGGCCTTCGGTGCGAATAACTCCTCTCCCCGTGTTGGCGGCGCGTCGGGGGTTTTAGGGTCGAAGATCCTTCGAGGGCAAGGAAGACGGGACCGAACCGGTGCCGAAGTGGGCTGGGCCGGCCCGCCGGGCCGGCCGGCCCGGGCCCGATTTCGGCCGGTTCGGTCGCCCTTTTTGCTCGTGGGTCCTCGTGCACTTATCTACTTTGCCCCCTCCACTTGGATGATTTTGACGCTATTATCCTCGCGATCAAGATGGAGGCTCTCTTTGCATGAAGTTTGATCTTTTACGCTTCAATCCCGGGGCCGTCCCTCGTAGCACTTCGGTCCTCACCACCATTGGAAGTAATTTCGGCGAGCTCATGAACACGAACAAGACTCCATGAATGCTCCTTTGAACTTATTGCGAATCCATCCCTTATGTCCATGTTTCCTACATAAACATAACACTTCCAAATGCATGCACAAAGATGAACTTGTTATATGATTAGTGTGCCTAGTGGCGGGTTAGTTCCATAATCAAATCCAAACCAAAGTGTAATGAACATGCTAGGTGCACCAAAATACACCGTCAACATCTCCCCCACACTTAGCTCTTGCTCGTCCTCGAGCAAGTACTTGTAAAAGAACTTCGTCCAAGGAGTGTAATCGTGTACCACTTATCCTTCTTCACAAGTTAGTCAATCCCTTCATCTTTAATACATAAACACAAAGTAATGATAATCAAACATAAACATGGGCGTTTAGAATTTTTATCACGTCAAGATTTACCCCACAACTCAAACTCTTCACTCGAAGCTTTCAATTTCAGCCATACTTACTTCTTTGCTTCTATCGGAGGGTTTTTATGATTTTCAAAACAAAAATTCCTGCAACAAGTATTAGACAAAAACCTTTCTCCAAGCTCTCTCAAGTCACTCATATGAAGTGGCTATCCTAACCAAATTTTATAAAACTCTCACCTCCCATTAATCTCT
Source organism: Cenchrus americanus (assembly GCA_947561735.1). Taxonomy (NCBI): domain Eukaryota; kingdom Viridiplantae; phylum Streptophyta; class Magnoliopsida; order Poales; family Poaceae; genus Cenchrus; species Cenchrus americanus. The sequence goes on from OX387240.1 coordinate 146,099,419, forward strand.
CATATATCATGTAAAGAGTGGAGCTATAGGTAGGGCTAGCGCAATCAACACAAGTATTGTCAAACTAAGAACTTCCTCTAATGGTTGTCTACCTTTCAAAGCCAATGATCATGAGAATTAACCATATGTAGGGATATCAAGGATGAGAAGATTTAGAATGGTGGACATGTGCAAGGGAAAAGAAAATTGTGACTACAAGGCACCAATGATGTCCTCGTTGTCGGATTGCACATGGTTGGAAATAGAGTAAAAGTTTCGTCTCACAATCAACGTGACATCCTTCCTTACACTTTATTATTTTCTTTTCTTTCACTTGATCCAACCCTCTCATAACTTCATTGCTAACTCATCTTTCTCTCTTTTTCTTTTCTTCTTTCAATCACATATGATTTTTCTTTCTTTCTTTTTTTTTTCTTTTCCATACACATACTTTTTCTCTTTATTTTTCTCTCTCTTGACAACTTTTTCAAAGCTTTCAATTCTCTCTTTCCTCGCATGCATACAATCTGAAATTTTTAAATAAATCATGCTAGAGACGAGACGAAACTTTGAAAATAGGTCGTGTTCAAGGAATACGATGTACAAAAGAGATGTATAGGGTTGGGTATGGAATCCGGCGGTATTCATGACTTTCGTTGTGAAAGTCATGTACCGAATAAATGACGAGGCTAGCAACAAAAGATAAGCACAAGGACATGATCATTGCTCGAAATTAAAACTCACCAAGAGAGAAGGGTCCTAGCCAAACTCATCGTGCTAATCACACTTATGGTGGAGCGAAAAAATAAACATGGCTTTGGATAGGAATTTTTTCTTACTCTCAACTTGGAAAAAGAGGTTTTGCTAACCTTTATTACAAGGGTTTTAAAATAATTTTCAGAACTGAAAACCTCCAATTTTTAGCATTGAACATAGCACAACTAGCATGTGAAGCTCAAGATCGAAGTGCGGTATGGGTACTTTAAGTAGTAGCGATTCCATTAAGCACCACGGTAAACGTTTTTCAAACCATATACTTGTGTTCATATGTCAAGAATCGAAGATTAAACAAACAAGTAAATAAAGATAAACAATACATAAAACACAAAGATATATATATAGACTCTTTTTATTTGGTTTTCTTGACTCAACACTAATTTAAGACACTTGCAAAAATTTAAAAACAGATTCGAAAACTAAATACTCATTAAAACACTAAGACTCTCACACGAAGATTAAACCGAACCTAAATTTGAAGTTCAAAAGCTAAGGCTAGCGAGCTAGCTCTCCCCCACACTTAAAACATACGACGTCCTCGTCGTATCTTACAAAAACCAAAGGGGAAAACTAGATCTAGTGGTACTTCGAGCAAGCTTTGCACCACTTGCCTCTCATGTTTCCAACCATGCCGAAAAGTTTGCGCACGTTGCGGTTAAGGAACTTGTAGTCATCTTCAACTACGCGCTCCAAGTCCTCCATACGCCGCTTCATCGCTTCCATGGCTTGGAGACATTCGTCGGCCGACGTGTAGGGATCCGCGATGGATTGACGGCAAACTCGACAAGACACCGGATGCAATCCGAAAGGGTCGTCGTCGCCATAATCTCCACCGTTGTCGCCACCGTCGTCGCCACCTCCATTGTTGTCGCCTTTGCCACCGCCGTTGCCGTCACCGTTGGGGCCTTCGGGAGTCCTTTCATAGGGGTGCTCATCCCAATCATCATCATCTCTACCGGCGGCCGCCCACGAGCTCGGGCTACGATCATCGGAGAAGTCGCCATCCCCATAATCCTTAGGCTCCGGTGACACCTCCTTGTAATCCTTGCGCTTGATGCCTTGGAGGCGTGCCAACCTTCGCACGGGTGTAGGGACCTTCTCTCCTTTGACGGGGTTGCGAGATGCAAGAGCTCCGGTCGGGACACGTCCTCCGCAACGGATACGTGCGGTCCTCTTGACGGGTAGCTTGACCTCGCATCGCATCGCCTCCTCCATCGATGGCTTCTTGGCTTCTACCTTCAACTCTAAGCTTTTTTGGAGGCTCAATGGCTGCTACAAGGGTGCAACACATTGCTTGAAAGGTTTGATTCTCGAGCTCCCAATTCGGCCAAATATATAGTCCCGAGAGAAAAGCCCGGGAACCTTATTTTCCTTTTTTATACTTCCCTTAAAATTTTCCGACCAAACAAGGAAGTCAAAAAGGAGCAATTCGGGCGAAATTCGGGGACATCGGGCGTCGGGCCACTCATGGGCCGATCCGACCGGGCCGGCCGGCCCACCCCGCCTCGGGGGCCGGGCCGGTCCGGGTTTTTGCACACCGCCCTATTTTTTTCGTCCTCGGCCCATGGGAAAAAGTTGGCCCGGTTAATCTTCGCGAAAAACTCCGGAAAGCTAAAAGAAAAATTATTTACGAAGTTGGTGCCTTATTTTTCGTCCTAGGCGGGACGTTCGGGCTCTTCCTCCATGGTAAAGACGTCAACATGATGAATGGGCACGACGTCGGGTTCGTAGTAAACCTTAAGACGCCGTCCATTCACCACAAATTGATCGCCGTTTATATCCATAATGGTTACCACTCCGTTGGAGAACACCGAATGCACAACATAAGGTCCGTCCCACTTGCTTTGCAATTTCCCCTTTCCGAAGGTTTTAAACCTCGAATTGTAGAGGAGGACCTTATCTCCTTCTTTAAATTCTTTTTTCTTCAATCTTTTATCATACCACCTTTTGATTCTCTCCTTGTATATGCTTGCGTTTTCATAAGCTTTCAACCTCAACTCCTCTAGCTCGCTTATTTGAATTCTCCGTTTCACCACCGCGGCATCGAGATCAAGGTTCATCTCTTTAATTGCCCAATAGGCTTTATGTTCAAACTCAACCGGAAGGTGGCAAGCTTTTCCATAGACGAATTGATAAGGGGTCATACCTATTGGTGTTTTAAACGCCGTTCGATAAGCCCATAAAGCTCGTCTAATTTCTTTGACCAATCCTTGCCTCCCTTCTCTATGGTTTTGTTAAGTATGCTTTTTAATTGCCTATTTGACGTTTCCGCTTGTCCGTTGGTTTGTGGGTGATAGGCCGTGGAGACCCTATGCTCAATTCCCAACTTGGACAAGCACTTTTTGAAGTTCTTCCGGTGAAATGAGTTCCTCCATCACTTATCAAGATTCTCGGTGTACCGAAACGGGGAAAAATCACGTTCTTGATCATAGTGATGGACTCCTCCGTGGAAGCTTTACGACATGGTATAGCCTCTACCCACTTGGATACATAATCAACCATAACAAGTATATACTCGAATCCAAATGAGTTTTTAAAAGGCCCCATGAAGTCTATGCCCCATACATCGAATATGTCGATTTGCAAGTTGTATTTCAAAGGCATAGAATTTCTTTGAGAGATGTTTCCGGTTCTTTGGCATTCGGGGCATGACGCAACATATCTTTTAGTATCTTCATGCATCTCCCGCCAATAGAATCCGCTCGACCATACTTTGGCTTCGGTTCGAAAATGGCTATAATGCCCACCGTACTCCGCCGAGTGGCACTTCCTTAGAATCTCAAGCCTCTCTTCTCTTGGCACACATCTTCTCATCACTCCATCATTGCCAAGCTTGAAGAGGTATGGTGCATCCCAAAAATATTTCTTACTTTCGAAATTATCTTCCTTTGAGTGTTTTTGTCTAGATGACCGAGGGTCATCTTTCGAATCGCTCGAATGATGTCGATCATCCAAGTATCTTTATCAAGCACTCTATAGAGGTGGTCGTCTCTCATCTTATCTTCTATGGGCTCTTTATCATCTTGCCCACGATTCATCCTAGACAAATGATCGGCCACAACATTCTCCACCCCCCTTTTTATCACGAATTTCAACATCAAACTCTTGGAGAAGAAGGATCCAACGAATCAAACGTGGTTTAGCTTCCTTCTTAGCCAAGAGATACTTTATGGCTGCGTGATCAGTGTAAACAATGACTTTTGAGTTCACGATGTAAGATCTGAATTTTTCGAAAGCGAATACTACCGCTAGCAACTCTTTTTCCGTAGTGGCGTAATTTAATTGTGCCCCACTAAGAGTTTTGCTAGCGTAGTAAACGGCGTGAACTCGGCCTTCCTTTCTTAGACCCAAGACCGCGCCTACGGCGTAGTCACTTGCGTCACACATGATCTCGAAAGGTTGGCTCCAATCCGGAGGTTGGATGATGGGAGCACTCACCAACGCATTTTTCAAGGTCCGGAATGCCGCTAGACACTTCTCATCAAAGTCAAAAGCCACATCCTTTTGAAGAAGGTGCGTTAAAGGCTTAGTGATCTTCGAGAAGTCCTTTATAAATCTTCTATAGAATCCGGCATGGCCTAGAAAGCTCCTTAAGGACTTAACATCCGTAGGAGGTGGGAGTTGCTCAACCGTCTCTACCTTAGCCTTGTCCACTTCAATTCCTCTCTCGGATATAACATGTCCGAGCACTATGCCTTGCTTAACCATGAAGTGGCATTTTTCCCAATTTAAAACCAAATCTACCTCCGCACACCTTGTAAGGACCTTTTCTAAGTTTGCTAAGTAATCCATGAACGTCTTCCCGTAAACGGAAAAATCATCCATAAACACTTCAACAATTTCTTCGATGAATTCCGAGAACACGGCTATCATGCAACGTTGAAAAGAGGCGGAGCGTTGCATAGGCCGAAGGGCATCCTCCTATATGCAAACGTTCCGTAAGGACACGTAAACGTTGTCTTATGTTGATCTTCCGGGTGAATGGGGATTTGCATGAACCCCGAGTATCCATCGAGAAAGCAAAAATAAGCGTGGTTTGCTAACCTCTCGAGCATCTCGTCTATGAACGGTAGGGGGAAGTGATCTTTCTTCGTCGCTTTGTTAAGCTTACGGTAATCAATACACATCCGCCACCCGGTCACGGTTCTTTGCGGTATCAATTCGTTCTTCTCATTCTTCACCACGGTCAAACCTCCTTTCTTCGGTACACAATGTCACGGGCTCACCCATTCGCTATGTGGAACAGGGTAGATGATTCCGGCATCAAGTAACTTGATAACCTCTTTCTTTACTACCTCTCGCATGGCATGGGTTAGCCTCCTTTGATGGTCCACTACAGGCTTACATTGGTCTTCCATTGGTATACGATGAGTACAAAAGGCTGGGCTAATACCTTTGAGATCATTAATTGAATATCCAATCACCTTCCTATGTTTTTTTAATAAAATCAGCAACGCTTCATTTTCTTCGGGGCTCAAACCGTCGCTCACAATGACCGGATAGGTTTTATCCGAGCCCAAAAACTCATATTTTAATCCCTTGGGCAAAGGTTTAAGGTTTACTTCGGGCACTTGTGGCTCCTCGGGTTTGATTTCTCCTATGTCTTCGAACTTCTCTTCCTCCACGCTACCATCATGCGGCTCTAAGCCTTTTGTTGCTTCCTCTAGTTCTTCATCTTGTTGATTACTAATTTGATTTTCCATCGCTCTTTGCAGCGGGTCTCTAAGGGTTTCAACAAAACAAAGACTATCTATCTCATCTATTTCTTCATCTTCGGGAGGAAAAGGAGTAAGGTGTTTACAAGCACGAAGAAAGTTATATGTGTACTTTGTTCCATTAAGGTTCATTGTTACTTTGCCTTCTCTCGGCATCTAACACGGCATCAACCAACTTAAGAAAAGGCCTACCTAAGATTATATGATCAGAATTACCATGGTAAGCATCAATAACAAAGAAATCGGTTGGTATATAGTTTCTAGAGATTTTTACTTTCATGTTGCAAGCAATACCTAGAGGTTTGATAGTTCTACCATCTCCCATAATTAATTTCGTTGATGTTGGAGCTAAGTCTAGGTTGTGGTATTGAACTTTATCGTAAATTTTAGAAGATAGAACACTTGGGCTCCGATGTCGCATAAAGCTTTGCATTGAACTCCGTTGATCTCGCAACTCAAGTGCGGCGTCATCTTCTCTTCTTCTTCGGATCCGATCGAATAAATTTCAGCAAGGCGAGCGTATGATGATGCTTCGGGCTTGATCCCCATGATCCTCTTCACCTCGGCAATATGTTCCGGATCCACCACGTCATCTCCAAAGAGCTTTTCAAAAATCTCACCGGTGGTTTCAAGGTCGTATGAATTTTCAGCTTTCTTCTCCGGTGGGAAATCGACTTCCAATGCTCTTGCCATTCCCTTTTGATTAGGGAACGGTCTTCTCTTGTCGAATACTTCTCCGTAATCAATAGGAACCCAATCCATTGGTTCGAACTCCCTTAGTGGCTTCGCGCTTGACATGCTTCTCTTGTTCGTCTCATTTGGTGCGGCGAAGTCGACGTCTGGTGTAGTTCTTGACTTAACGTGTTCTTGTTCAAGCTTTTCCATGATTGGCTCCTCTTTTGTGACTTCCGGGTCGCCTCTTTAGAAAAATCAGCAAGCTTTTTCTTCCTTGAATTGAATTCCGGCTCTTCCGCAAGTCTTGTTTCCCAATCTCTTCGCATGGCAGCCGCTTTACTAACTTTTTGTAGAAGTTGGGCGGCTTCCGTGAGTGTTTTCTCCATGAGATCCCCACCGCACACATTTCGACGTGTCGCATGCAACTAGGGGTTAGGGAAAAGAAAAATGTATGCAAGAGTACGTCACCGGTGAAGCCGAGTTTTGGTCCTTGTTCGATTAATTCATTAAACCTTTCCCGGGCTTGGTCTATCCCTTCCTCTTCTCCTTGCATGAAATTGATCACTTGCCTCCTTAGATGTTGAACCTTGCTCATTGGAAAGAACTTCTCGCAAAACTTCTTTGTCAACTTGTTCCAATTGCCTTCAACTTCAAAGGACGCAACCGAATACCATGTCTTTGCTTTGCGGCAAGTGAGTAGGGAAAGAGATTCCATTTGAACCATTCATCGGGAACTCCTTCTTGACGCACCGTGTTGCATATTGTCGTGAAATCCCTTATGTGTCTATATGGGTTCTCCGTAACCATCCCTTCAAATGGGTTTTCCGCCACCATCTTCATGATCTTGGATTTAATTTCATACTTGGTCACTTCGAGCTTCAAATCCGACTCTTGTACCTTTATGTCTTCACAACGAGGGCTAGCGTAATCCCTTAATGATTTCTCCGGTTCTTCCACGGGTTGATTCACGGACTCCATCTAGACAATAAGATAAAAACAAAAACAAAAAAGAAACAAGTGTTTTTCGATAATATATGTTAGATATAGCAAATAAAAGATAAACTAAAATATAAAACTACGTTAGATGCAAATCAAACGATGTAAACTAACTTGCTACCCGGCAACGGCGCCGGGAAAAGGGGGCTTGTTGACGGATAAAAGACGTATCCCTCTACGATCCGCAAGCGTACGGACCCCACACCTTTTTCACCACGGGATTCCCAAGGTTCTTGTCAATCCGTGGAGCAAGGGGATTACAAGCGTTCGATCAACAACGACACACTAGCTACTAAAACACTAACTACAATTATACTAGAAAACAACTAAACTACACTAGAGAGAATGATAAACGATCAAGATAGAAGACACTCGCCCACGGGTCTACGATACTAGAGCATGCAATCGCTTAAAGACATGAAAACCAATCTAATCTATCGGGGATGTGACCACGGTTTCGCCCTTTCCCTCCTCTCGTACCGTCACTACGCGAAGGTATTCATGACTAGACCTTTGATGGCCTCGGTGTATTGAATGGATCCAAGGAAGCATTGGAGCTCGTACTCCCTCTACGGCACGGTTGCAAGCCTTAAGCATTAAAGTATATTCAACACAAGATGATAGATAGATAATCCGACAAAGTGCGATTACATCTCAAGATCGATTACAACCCATGGACGAATGAGAAGATTACCCCATCAAGGTGCCGATCATGGCACCGTTGATCATGGTTTCCCTTCCGCCGTGTCTTCCTCCTTCTCCACGAGAGGGTGCTTCCTTCGAGGTGGTTGATCTCCCGCCGGAGATCCTCCTCCTCTCTCTCTAGCTTGTGGATGGCCTTCTCGGTGCGAATAACTCCTCTCCCCCGTGTTGGCGGCGCGTCGGGGGTTTTAGGGTCGAAGATCCTTCGAGGGCAAGGAAGACGGGACCGAACCGGTGCCCGAAGTGGGCCGGGCCGCCCGCACGGGCCGGCCGGCCGGCCTGTGCCGATTTCGGCCCGGTTCGGTCGCCCTTTTTGCTCCGTGGGTCCTCGTGCACTTATCTACTTTTCCCCCTCCACTTGGATGATTTTGACGCTGTTATCCTCGCGATCAAGATGGAGGCTCTCTTTGCATGAAGTTTGATCTTTTACGCTTCAATCCCGGGGTGTCCCTCGTAGCACTTCGGTCCTCACCACCATTGGAAGTAATTTCAGCGAGCTCATGAACACGAACAAGACTCCATGAATGCTCCTTTGAACTTATTGCGAATCCATCCTTTATGTCCATGTTTTCCTACATAAACATAACACTTCCAAATGCATGCACAAAGATGAACTTGTTATATGATTAGTGTGCCTAGTGGCGGGTTAGTTCCATAATCAAATCCAAACCAAAGTGTAATGAACATGCTAGGTGCACCAAAATACACCGTCAACGGCTGCCACCGTCGAGGGGCCCTCCCCCCTCGGCCCTCTCCCTCTTCGTCCTCCTCCGAGGATGAGGGCTCCTCGATCTCCGGGGAGGAGAGCCCCGGCTCCTCGCGCCGCCGCACTCCGCGGCCCGCCGGTCGCGGCGTGCTTGACGTCGCCTCGCGTGCTCCCTTGCGCGCCGCGCCGCTCCTGCGCCGCCCCGCCGCGCCGCCCGCCGAGCGCACAGGAGTCGGGGGTGAGTGGAACGGACTTGGCGATGGTGAAGTTCACCAGCTGCACACATGAGCACCGAAGACACGTCAGGAAGCAGAAGCGAGACCGAGAACTAAAACAAAATCAAGAACCAAACTCACCAGCGGGCCCGTGGGGAGCATCTCAAGGTCCCATGGAGTCCGGCCCGCAGGTGGCGGCACCCGGGTGTCGACGGTGCTCCGCGCCCGGTGAGCGCGTACGGCCGCTCGAGGGGCGTCGGGAGCATCCGCGACCTCGCCGGGTCGACGGGGTTGGCCGCCTCTCGTCATCTCGAAGATGCGAGCGGCCTCTCCATCAACGACACGATCCGCCGGTGATGAAGGAAGGCGAGTACGCCCATCGCGTTCGGCTCGTGCGCCGCCCGTGCGCCGGCAGGCGGCGAGAACGGACTCCCGCCGCCTCCGATGCGGGGCCGTGGACACCCCGTAGCCCCGGGGAGTCGGGCCTCTCCTTGAACACCCGGCCGGTGGGGGGGGGGGGAGGCCGGGCTCGGCGTTACGCAAGTAGAACCATCCCCGCTCCCAGCCGGCGTTATTCGTCGTCATGGTGCGGGGGGATGTAGACGTCCTTGAATTGCCCCCGCGGGGCAAGCGACATCCCGCCGGCGCGCATCGCGCGGCGGGTCCTTGGCTCCGTCGTGGGCTGCGTGATGAGCTCCACGCGGAAAAGGTGTACCCGCAGCTCCCAATTGGGCGGGATCCCCGGTACCCTTCGCGGATGCCCACGAATGTGGCCGCCCGCGAGATCGCGTTGGGGGGCGAAGTTGTGCAGCTCCACCCCGTAGTGGTAGCACATCGCCCGCATGAAGGTGCTCACCGGCGCGGTGAAGCCCCGCTCGTGGTAACGGATGAAACTCACCACGTAGCCCTCCGGCGGGTTGGGCTCGCGGTCCGCAGCCGGCGGCACGATCCACTCCGCCGGACGTCCGTCTTCGTTGGCCGCCGGGCCGGGCGGCGGCGACCGGCTCGCCAAGGGCCAAGCTGCGTCACCGTCGACCTCTCCCGTGCATACGGCTCCGGGATCCTAAAGGGAGGGCCGAGGCGGCGCCATGGAGAAGGCAAAGGAAAGCGAGAGCGGAGGACAAGAAACGGAAGGAAAGCTCTAGTGGCGACACCGCGCGGTGGCGGGAGCTAGGCGAAGACGAAGGGGCGGGGAGCGAAAATGGTGAGATGCCAAGGTAAAAAACCGCCGTCTCCTCCTCCCCCGCGGCTTTATAGGCCGACGGGCGAGCTCTCTCGGAGCGGACGCCCCGCTAGCATTACTTGCAGGGGAATCTTTCCATCGCGTCGACGAGCGGGCCCCACCACGACCGCCGCGGCCACGTCATTGCGGGCGGACCATCATTACGGCAAAGACCGGCGACAACCGAGGCGAAGCGGTCACGTCCGCCCGCCACGCCGCCCACGCGCGCGCGCGCGCGCGCGCGCGCGCGCCGCCTAAAAAGGCGCGCCCGCGGCTGCAAAACCGCGGCCACGACCGCGAGGCACTTAAATGCCGGGTCCCTTGCCAAGCAAGGAGAACCCTCGAGCGGGGCGAACCCCCGCTCGAAACAAAAGCGACCCTCGATGGGAAATCGGCGTGAGAAGGTCGCCGGGACCTCGCTCGATGTAGAGCGAGGGCAACGCGCGGTACCCACGCCACGTAAAACCCTCGAGCGGCACGGGCCCTCGGCTCCGGACAAAAGCGACCCTCGATGTGATATCGGCGTGAGAAGGTCGCCGGGACCTGCTCGATGTAGAGCGAGGCAACCGCGGGCACCCATGCCACGTAAAACCCTCGAGCGGCACGAGCCCTTGGCTCAAGATGACGTCAACCCTCGATGGGATATCGACGTGAGAAGGTCGCCGGGACCCTGCTCGATGTAGAGCAGACACCGCGGGCACCCATGCCACGCAAAACCCTCGAGCGGAGCGAGCCCCCGGCTCGAGACAATGTCAACCCTCTAAAAGAAGGCACACGCGTGAGAAGGGTCGCCCAGGGCCTGCTTGAAGTAAAGCGGGCACCGCAAGCACCCATGCCGCGCTGTGCTGCCAACCAGCGCCTCGAGGGCTGGCTCGCCCAGACCCCTCGACGGCCGCAAACGCGAAAAGTCGGGGCTGTCCAGGCACGGCCCCGCATGGCCCTACTGATCAGAGGTTCGAAGCCTGACCCTCGACGGGTTCGAACAGGTGCCTCAGATCGCAGAGTTAGGGACGACGAGGGCACGCGCGTTCGAGCCGTTCCTTGAGCCCGTCGGCTCGAGGGTGCCCCACATGTCGTGTTCGAGAGCCGCCGAGGGCGGCTAGCGGGGGGGGATCCCACCGAGGGAGAGCTTCCGCGCCCTCGGTCCCTAGCGAACGGGACCGAGCCCCACCTAGCAAACCCATGCAAGCGCTTCCATGGATGTGTCTCGGACCGCGCGGCCTACCCTTATCGAACGGGGCATGGGCGTCCACTTGAACCACCCGCTACCGGCTCGAAGAGGAATCCGCAATTCGCGACCCGCTCGATGGGAGTTGCGAAACCTCACCCTCCGTCCCGCGGAGGGACGGCGAGGGCGCGTTAAAAAACAAGTCGTCGGGCTCTACCCGATCGCCTCGAACGGGCCAAGGCTCGGGGGCTTGACGCACGGCTACACCTCCTTGAAACCGCACCCGCCCGAGACAAAGGACGGCGGTGCGTGCACCCCCGAAGCCGGCCGAAACACCGCCGATGCCGGTTGGCATATGTGCTACGCCTCTGCGGCCAAAATTCTCGCGGTTAACCCCCGCAGAGAACTCACACTCCCCGCAGGGGCTTCGGGGCTAGACCCGCGGGTCCGCCGACGCGGCCCCACGAAAGCGTTCGCAAACAAGGAGGGAAGAACGTCCTATCGGTAGGTTCCGGCATCCGCGGGAGCCTCAATGGCAAACCCGCGGATGCTCGGGGGCACCGTCGGGGACAGCCCTAGGGGTCCCCTTAAACAACGGGGAAATCCTCACTTAAATCCCGCACCGAAACACGTTAAGCCTAACCATGCGGGTGACTAACCATGCGAGACACGGCCCACACCGCGGGACCCCGACGGCCCACCAAGACGGCCCTCTCCGCTCGAGAGCGCGCGCCCCCTCGGGCGGGCTCCGCCCGTTCGAGGAGCAACGCTTCCCTCGAGCGGTCCCGCCCCCGCTCGAGGGCTCACTCCCCCTCGAGCGGGTCTCGTCTCGCTCGAGGGTTCGTCCCGCCCTCGGGCCGGGGCCCGCTACGCTCACGGGCGCCCCGCACGCGTGCGCCAGCCCACGTACACGGGCATTTAACGCCCTGACACGGGCGGGGCGGCGCCATCATGCGCCGGGGCTCGCGCCCGGTGCCGCCGCACCAACTCCCCGGGGAGGAGCCCATCCCCACCACGCGTGGGGGAGGGACCGTGCGGTACGGCCGGTGTCGGTCCCGTGACACCGCGCGCCTACTCCGATGCGGCTAACGCGCCCGACCCTCGAAGGGGGGCCGGGCGCACCCTCGATTTCACTTTCCCGTGACCCTACGGGGGGTTAGGTGGAGGCGCTAGGCCGGTGGATTGCCATCCCGGCCACCGTAACCGCGCGGCCGTCGTACCCACGCGTGCGGGCGCACGCCCGGCCTTGCAAAGCAACCACTCCGACACCGTGAAGCGCGTTGGGAAGGAACGCCGTTCCGCCTACCCCCCGTACTCCGTACAAGCTTGCGTCGGCACCACCCCCAAGCCTATCGGAGGACATCACCGCCATCCGTTGCCCTCCTACCCTCGAACCGCCATCGTTCGGGTACGAGTCGAGCCATGATGACCGGATCGCGGCGGGGGATCGCCCGGACGGCCGCCCACTCTACGCCGTAGCACGTCGCACTTCTCCACATAGCTAGGTAGCGCGGCGTGCATGTAACCCGCCGCCCTCTTGATCTATAAAAGGGGGGGCGAACCCCCAGCCGTGGGGGGACGGAGTTCAACACAACACACCACGTACTCATTCCCATTCTCCCACAATATCTTCGGCCATTCCACCAGGGACTTGGAAGTTACACTTCCTCTCCCGCCTCGCTTGTACTTGCCCCACTACAAGCACCCCCGGTGCTGAGTAATATAGTGCCCCGAGCACACCCCCGTCTGGACGTACGGCCCCCTCGGCGGGAACCGGGATAAACCTCTGTGTCACTTGTTACTTAGCATCGACCTTTGAGGGATAGACCTCGGCGCTATCTATCGGTTAGTGTCGGGACCACATTCCGCACCGACACCAACAAAGTATGATTACATCTCAAGATTGATTATAACCCATAGATGAATAAGGAGATTAACCCATCAAGGTGCTAGACATAGCACCGTCAATCACGGTTACCCTTCCGACGGTGTCTTCCTTCTTCTCCACTTGTGGGTGCTTCCTTCGAGGTGGTTGATCTCCCTCCGGAGATCTCCCTCCTCTCTCTCTAGTTTGTGGATGGCCTCCTGGTGCGAATGGCTCTCTCCAAACGGAATGAGAGACTCAGCACTCCTTCATCAAGAATATGCGCCATGGTCATGAGAATTTCCTAGGCGAATTCCTTGTGGGTGTTTGCCGACACTCGGTGTCCCGTATGAAAACCCAATATGTGGAGAGCTTGGTCGTCGAAGTCGACGTTCGCTACAAGCCTCTCACAGCGAGCGAGCTTATTCTCCTCCTCCTCCGTCAAGATGACAAACCCCTCAGAATACCGCGGAGCGTATGGAGGTGGAGCGAATGATCGTGTCGAGTGGTGAGGTCGGACGGGCGACTCCTCCATATGTCCTTGAGGTCTGGTGAACCTCATAAACGAGTTTCGTGTGGCCCTCATGCCACCGAGGAGAAGAGTGTGGTTCTTCCTCGGCAGTGCCGTGTCCTCCTCAATACTCCGAGGAGACTTGGGAACCGAGCGCCACCTCCAAGAGGTTGTCGATGATGGCTTAGACGACGATGATCCCTTTTTCTTTGGTGAAAAAGCTTGTAGGTTTCTTCCATGATTGCAGCACTCTCCCTCACAAATATATATCTGGGATCTTCAACTGGTCACAAGGTACACAAATATTATTTTGGAGTCTGGACTTTGAGTGGAATTAGGATGTGATTTGTTGCACGAAACAAACGAGGTGGATGGTTCCGGACTACAAACTAGAGCACACAAACAAAGAGCTGGATGGGAGACTTACCTCTCTCCTCCTCTTGGCTCGGTTCTTCTCTAGCGCACTCATTTTGCTTCGTGACCGTGTGCACCTTCCAAACGTTCTCGCCCACTCCTTCGCTTGCATTATTATTTCTTCCACTTGATGTTTTCGCTTTGACTCACTTCCATACTCCCTTGCCTCACATGCCTCCATGATATTCCTACAAAACAAAGCTTTGGCTGCCCCCCCATGCTTGTACATTGCATATGGTTTGATAAAAGATGTTGGAGGGGCATCCCGTGATGTATCATGGTGCATGTATGGTTAGGTTAACTAGATTGCCTCCCTCTAAGCATGCTTTAATGCTAAGTGCTCCTCTAATTCTGAAAATAAAAAATATAATCAGAGCTATTAATGAGTTTAAATATAAATTTAGAGGAGTTTTTAAAGCATTAAAAATAAATGTAAGTCGAAAATATTTCCTAACTACTTTTATCTTGGTCTCAACGGTATTGTTTGCTTTCATTAGTTGAGAGCAAACTTTTCCCGGCTTGATCATGGAGGCATAGGTTTAGTTTCTAATTTTGATTAGATGAGAGAGATTTTGAATAAAATAAAATTAAATGAGGCTTAGAAAAATTTTAATCTTAGAGAAACCATGGATTTTCAAATCAACCAAAAGTCAAATTTCTAGGTTCACGCGAGTCCTACAATGCGCTGAAATTTAAGTAACATCTAGGTACAAGAAGTGGCTCTACTCGTGTGTTTTTAGCATGAAAAGCAAGTAAACCACAACATCATCAAGAGGATGAAAGGTTGAGGTAGGTTCTGAATTTATTTGGTTGTGGTATCTCGAAAAAGAAGCAAACAATCACATAGGACGGTTCATGTAAAGGGTTTATGATCAAAACAAAATATTCAACCAAGAATTATGTCTCTAATATTGTTCAACCATTCTAAGTCTATTGTATTTGCGTAGTAAAATTGAAAACTAAATTACTTGAAAAGACTCGAACAACCTGGAATAGGGTTGTCCTCCCGGTAGCTTATTCTTGACTTGACGAAACGGGTTGCCTCCCGCCTAGCGCTTCGTTTATAGTCCATGGCTAGACTTCTTCACTTGATTACTTCGGATCAACGCTCTTTGTGGGCGTTGCAATCTTGGGTACCCACTTCCGCACCATCTTGGGCACGGGCTTATTCTTCGGCTTAGTCATATTTTTGGTCTTCACAGGCTGGCTTTGTCTTTTGGTCTTGACGGATGCAACAACTTTCTTTATGTAATGGCTCGGCATCTCAAACTCCGGTCCTTCAGTCGTGATCTTCATGGTCTCCTTAGTGTGATCCTCCATCTCTCCTGAATGAGTTCGAGTAGCCTTCGCCGTCTTGGGACCTTGGGGTTGTCTCGGAAATTCTTCTTTGTCACCCATCGGTTGTCCGGCAAGTTGTCCCACTTGCATCTCTAGCATCTTCATCATGATGAACACATCACTATAGAGCTTCCGACCTCCGTCACCTTGCCATCTAAATTCTTCAATATTTTCTCCATAGCCTCGAACTTAGTGACGACATCCTTGTTGATCGGGGTGTACCTTGGACATGGTCGTACTCCTCACACTCCTTGCATGTGGATCTTGCTTCGGCAGCCTTTAGGTGTTGAGCTTCTTTCTCTATCTCCATCTTCTCCATCCTCCTCTTAAGTAAACCGATATGCCACTCAAGGAATGCGGCTCGTATGTATTCGTTGAAACGCTCCAAAGCTCAATGATGTCGGTTTAGGTTGATCTTCCTTTGGACTTGGAGGTGGTGATTCCCTTGGAGATTCTGATGGTCCTTCGACTTTGGCTTTTGGATCTAGGGTTTCCAATCCTTTAGCTTGTGTTGCATGTCTCCTTTGCCTGTAAAGTTTTCCTGGATCATCCACAAAAAGTTTTGGGTTTCTTGGAGAGGTAGCCAACCATCTCGGTTAGGGTTAGCAAAAATAAAAATCTAAAAAGAAAAATATGGTTAATCAAAACTAGATTAGATTGATTTTTTTCTTTTGAGGATGATCAAACTTAAGAGATGCAAAAGAAAATCAAAAGAAAAAAACTGAAAAATAAGCGATACTAGATTGGATCTTGATTGCTTGTTCCCCAAAGAACGACGCCAAAAAAAGGGGCCTCGTTGACAGTTAATAGTTGTATCAAAGTTCGTTTAGACACGTAAGCGGACAAGTCTCCCGTCGTAGTCAAGGGACCCTTCTTCCCTCGAGTGGTGAACCCAAGGTATCGAATCCGTGGAACAAGTGTGCAATGCAAGGATTCAATCTAGTAAAACAAGGAAAGCTATCTAATGAAGAACCAAATTGCATCTAATTTACTAACTCATAAAGGAAACACATCTAATCTAATCTACTAAAGAGGTAGCAAGAGAAAGCAAGAGATAACCGATCTAGAGAGTCTAGATCATGCTTATGTTGTAGCTCCAAACAAGATAGATGAAGATAGAAAAGCGAATCTCATTAAAAGCATCTTTAAACTGTGGCCTCCGGTCCGATTCCGAAAACGCCCGCTTTTCGGACCTCCCGTTCTGTCACAACGTATTCCTATTCATGTGGGTAGTCTAGGGCGAGTTCGATAAAAACAAGTTGAAATCACTTGGTCGGTCCAGTATGCACCTCTAGCCACCGCGGATACAAGAGCACCCTAAGCAATCTATCTTAAGTATAGATTGGGGAAGAAGCAAAAACAAGAAGAAAACAAAAACATCGAGAAGGCACTTGATCGCTAGAAACCGGATTCACTATAAAAACTTCACCATGAATGATTACATGAACATGATCACCACCAGGATCCTAACTCGATCTTGATCCTTGCTCCGGAGCTCCGACATGGTCTTCCATGCAAGGTTCCCACGTCGGCTAGGGAGACCCAAGACAACTATTACACCCCTCATCTCCGGCGTCGATTCGGCCCCCCATTCCTTGCACTCGAAGGATCTTCAACCCTAAAACCCTAGAGGCACCGCCATTCGGAGGGAGAGAGCCATTCGCACCAGGAGGCCATCCACAATCTAGAGACAGAGGAGGGAGATCAACCACCTCGATGGAAGCATCCACAAGTGGAGAAGAAGGAAGACACCGTGGGAAGGGTGACCATGATCAACGGTGCTATGTCTAGCACCTTGATCGTGTAATCTCCTTATTCGTCCATGGGTTGTAATCGATCTTGAGATGTAATCTTACTTTGTTGGAATATCTATCTATCATCTTGTGTTGAATATACTTTATTGCTTATGGTTATCTACCACACCGTAAAGGGAGCAGAGCTCCAATGCTTCCTTGGATCCATTAAATACGCCGTGTCCATCATAGGTCTAGTCACGATTACCTTCGCGTAGTGACAGTACGGGAGGAGGGAAACGGCGAAACTGTGGTCACAACCCCCGATAGATTAGATTTGTTTTCATGTCTTTAAGCGATTGCATAATCTAGTATCGTAGACCCATGGGCGAGTGTCTCCTATCTTGATTGCTTAATCATTCTCTCTAGTATAGTTTAGTTGTTTTCTAGTTTAATCTTAGTTAAGGTTTGAGTAGCTAGTTTGTAGAGGTAGATCGAACACTTGTAATCCCCTTGCTTCGCGGATTGACAAGAACCTTGGGATACGTCTTTTATCCATCAACACGCCCCTTTTTCTGGCGTCGTTGCCGGGGAGCAACCTAGTTTACATCGTTTGGTTTGCATTTAACTTAGTTTTATATTTAGTTTGTCTTTTGTTTGCTATATCTAACACATATTATCTAGAAAACCACCTTGTTTTCTTTTTGTTTTTGTTTTAATCTCATTGTCTAGATGGCGTTCGTCAATCAACCCGTGGAAGAACCGGAGAAATCACTAAGGGATTACGCTAGCCCTTGATGTGATGAAATAAGAGTACAAGAGTCGGATTCGAAGCTCGAAGCGACCAAGTATGAAATTAAATCCAAGATCATCGAGATGGTGGCGGCAAACCCATTTGAAGGGATGGTTACGGAGAACCCATATAGACACATAAGGCATTTCATGACGCTAAGCAACACGGTGCGTCAAGAAGGAGTTCCCGATGAATGGTTCAAATGGAATCTCTTTCTCTACTCACTTGTCGGCGAAGCAAAGACATGGTACTCGTTTGCGTCCTTTGAAGTTGAAGGCAATTGGAACAAGTTGACAAACAAGTTTTGCGAGAAGTTTTTTTCCAATTAGCAAGGTTCAATATCTAAGGAGGCAAGTGATCACTTTCACACAAGGAGAATAGGAAGGGATAGACCAAGCTTTGAATAGGTTTAATGAGTTGATCGAACAAGGACAAAGACTCGGATTCTTCGGTGACGTACTCTTGCATACATTTTTCTTTTCCCTAACCCCTAGTTGCATGCAACACGTCCAAATGTGTGCAGGCGGGGATCTCATGGAGAAAACACTCACGGAAGCCGCTCAACTTCTACAAAAAATTAGTAAAGTGGCTGCCATGCGAAGAGATTGGGAAAGAAGACTTGCAGAAGAGTTGGAATATAATTCAAGGAAAAAGAAGTGTGCTGAATTTTCTAAAGAGGCAACCCCGAAAGTCATAAAATAGGAGCCAATTCCGGAAAAGTTTGAACAAGAACACATCAAGTCAAGAACTACCCCGAGCGTTGACTTCGCCGCATCAAATCAGACAAACAAGAGAAGCATGTCAAGCGCGAAGCCACTAAGGGAGTTCGAACCAATGGATTGGGTTCCTATCGATTACGGAGAAGTATTCGACAAGAGAAGACCGTTCCCTAATCAAAAGGGGATGGCAAGAGCATTGGAAGTGTATTTCCCACCGGAGAAGAAAGCGGAAGATTCATTCAACCTTGAAACCACCGGTGAGATCTTTCAAAAGCTCTTTGGAGATGATGAAGTGGATCCAGAACGCATAGTTGAGGTGAAGAGAATCATGGGGATCAAGCCCGAAGTATCACCATACGCTCGCCTCACCGAAGTTTACGCAATAGGATCCGAAGAAGAAGAGAAGATGGCACCACACTTGAGCTGTGAGATCAACGGAGTTCAATACAAAACCTTATGCGACATCAGAGCCCAAGTAAGTGTCCTATCTTCTAAAATTTATGATAAAGTTCAAGACCACAACCTAGACTTAGCTCCAACATCAACAAAATTAATTATGGGAGATGGTAGAACTATTAAACCTCTAGGTATTACTTGCAACATGAAAGTAAAAATCTCTGGAAAATGTATACCAACTGATTTCTTTGTTATTGATGCTTACCATAGTAATCATGATCACATAATCCTAGGTAGGCCCTTTCTTAAATTGGTTGATGCCGTGTTGGATGCCGGAGAAGGCAAAGTAACAATGAACCTTAATGGAACAAAGTACACATATAACTTTCTTCGCGTTTCTAAACACCCTACACCCTTTCCTCCCGAAGAAGAAGTAGAGGAGGTAGATAGTCTTTGTTTTGTTGAAACCCTTAGAGACCCGCTGCAAAGAGCGATGGAAAATAAAATTAGTAATCAACAAGATGAAGAACTAGAAGAAGCAACAAAAGGCTTAGAACCACATGATGGAAGCGTGGAGGAAGAAAAATTTGAGGACATAGGAGAAATTAAACCCGAGGAGCCACAAGTGCCCGAGGTAGACCTTAAACCTTTGCCCAAAGGATTAAAGTATGAATTTTTTGGTCTAGATAAGACTTATCCAGTCATTGTGAGCGACGAGTTGAGTCCCGAAGAAAATGAGAAGTTGCTGATTTTATTAAAAAAACATAGGAAGGTGATTGGATATTCGATTAATGATCTCAAAGGTATTAGCCCAGCCTTTTGCACTCATCGTATACCAATGGAAGACCAATGTAAGCCCGTAGTGGACCACCAAAGGAGGCTAACTCATGCCATGCGAGAGGTAGTAAAGAAAGAGGTCATCAAGTTACTTGATGCCAGAATCATCTACCCGGCTCCGCATAGCGAGTGGGTGAGCCCGGTACATTGTGTACCAAAGAAAGGATGTTTAACCGTGGTGAAGAATGAGAAGAACGAATTGATACCGCAAAGAACCTTGACCAGGTGGCGAATGTGTATTGATCATCGTAAGCTTAACAAAGCGACGAAGAAAGATCACTTCCCCCTACCGTTCATCGACGAGATGCTCGAGAGGTTACCAAACCACGCTTATTTTTGCTTTATCGATGGGTACTCGGGGTTCATGCAAATTCCCATTCACCCGGACGATCAACACAAAACAACGTTTACATGCCCTTATGGAATGTTTGCATATAGAAGGATGCCCTTCGGTCTATGCAACGCTCCGGCCTGTTTTCAACGTTGCATGATGGCCGTATTCTCGGAATTCATCGAAGAAATTGTCGAAGTATTCATGGATGATTTTTCCGTTTACGGGAAGACGTTCATAAATTGCTTGGCAAACTTGGATAAGGTCCTCACGAGGTGCGCAGAGGTAGACTTGGTGTTAAATTGGGAAAAATTCCTCTTCATGGTTAAGCAAGGCATAGTGCTCAGACATGTTATATCCGAGAGAGGCATTGAAGTGGACAAGGCTAAGGTAGATACGGTTGAGCAACTCCCACCTCCGACGGATGTTAAGTCCTTGAGGAGCTTTCTAGGCCATGTTGGATTTTATAGAAGATTTATTAAGGACTTCTCAAAGATCACTAAGCCTTTAACGCATCTTCTTCAAAAGGATGTGGCTTTTAACTTTGATGAGAAGTGCCTAGCGGCATTCCGGACCTTGAAAAGTGCATTGGTGAGTGCTCCCATTATTCAACCTCCGGATTGGAGCCAACCTTTCGAGATCATGTGTGACGCAAGTGACTACGCCATAGGCGCGGTTTTGGGTCAAAGAAGAGTTCACGTCGTTTACTACACTAGCAAAACTCTTAATGGGGCACAATTAAACTATGCCACTACGGAAAAGGAGTTGCTAGAGGTGGTGTTCTCTTTGAAAAAATTCAGATCTTACATCATGAACTCGAAGGTCATTGTTTACACCAATCATGCAGCCATTAAGTATCTCTTGGCTAAGAAGGAAGCTAAACCACGTTTGATTCGTTGGATCCTTCTTCTTCAAGAATTTGATGTTGAAATTCGTGATAAAAAGGGGGTGGAGAATGTTGTGGCCGATCATTTGTCTAGGATGAATCGTGGACAAGATGATAAGGGCCCATAGAAGATAAGATGAGAGATGACCACCTCTATTGAGTGCTCGGTAAGACACTTGGATGATTGATATCATTCGAGCGATTCGAAAGATGCCTCTAGATCATCTAGATAAAAACACCCAAAAGAAGATAATCTCCAAAAGTAAGAAGTACTTTTGGGATGCGCCATACCTCTTCAAACTTGGCAATGATGGAGTCATGAGAAGATGTGTGCCAAGAGAAGAAAGGGTAGAAATTCTGAGAAAGTGCCACTCGGCGGAGTACGGTGGACACTATAGCCATTTTAGGACCCAAGCAAAGGTATGGTCAAGAGGATTTTATTGGCCGGAGATGCATGAAGATACTAAAAGATATGTGGCATCATGCCCCGAATGCCAAAGAACCGGAAACATCTCTCAAAGAAATTCTATGCCTTTGAAATACAATCTACAAATCGATTTATTCGATGTATGGGGTATAGACTTCATGGGGCCTTTCAAAAACTCACACGGATATGAGTATATTCTAGTCATGGTTGATTATGTATCCAAGTGGGTAGAGGCCATGCCATGTCATAAAGCTTCCATGGAGGAGTCCATAACTTTGATCAAGAACGTGATTTTTCTTCGTTTCGGTACACCGAGAATCTTGATAAGCGATGGAGGAACTCACTTCACTGGGAAGAATTTCAAAAAGTGCTTTTCCAAGTTGGGAATTGAGCATAGGGCTCTACGGCTTATCATCCACAAACGAATGGACAAGCGGATATGTCAAATATGCAATTAAAAAGCATCCTCAACAAAACCATAGAGAATGGAGGCAAAGATTGGTAAAAGAAATTAGACGGAGCTTTGTGGGCTTATCGAACGGCGTTCAAGACACCGATAGGTATGACCCCTTATCAATTCGTCTATGGAAAGGCTTGCCACCTTACGGTTGAGTTGGAACATAAAGCCTATTGGGCGATTAAAGAGATGAACCTTGATCTCGATGCCGCGGTGGTGAAACGAAGAATCCAAATAAGCGAGCTAGAAGAGATGAGGTTAAAAGCATATGAAAATGCAAGCATATACAAGGAGAGAATCAACAAGTGGTATCATAAAAGATTGAAAAATAAAGAGTTTAAAGAAGGAGATAAGATCCTCCTCTATAATTCAAGGTTTAAAACCTTCGGAAAGGGGAAATTGCAAAGCAAGTGGGACGAACCTTATGTTGTGCATTCGGTGCTCTCCAATGGAGCGGTAACCATTATGGAAATGAAAGGTGATCAATTTATGGTGAATGGTCAATGGCTTAAGGTTTACTACGAACCCGATGTTGTGCCCCTTCACCATGTTGGTGTCTTCACCATGGAAGAAGAGCCCGAACGTCCCGCCTAGGACGAAAAACAAGGCATGAATTTTTGTAAATAGTTTTTCATTTAATTTTTTGGAGTTTCTCGCAAAGATTTACTGGGCCAAGTTTTTCCCATGGGCTAAGAAGGCGAAAAAAGGGTCGTGCACGAAAAACCGGACCGGCCCGGCCCCCGAGGCAGGGTGGGCCGCCGGCCCGTCCCGACCGGCCTAGGTGGGTCCCGGCGGCGGTTGGTCCCGGTTTTTGCCCGAATTGCTCCTTTCAATAAGGAAAATGAGGTTCTTAGTGTTTTTCTCTTCGGACTATTTATTTGGCCGAATTGGGAGCTCGGGAATCAATCCCATCAAGCAATATTTTGCACCCACCTAGCAGCCATTGTGTCCCCGAGGAGCTTAGAGTTGAAGCAAGGCGCCAAGGAGCCATCGATGGAGGAGGCGAAGCGATGCGAGCTCAAGCTACCCGTCGAGATCAAGAGGACCGCCCGCATCCATTGTGGAGGGCGTGTCCCGACCGGAGCTATCGCATCTCGCAACCCCGTCGAAGAAGAGAAGGTCCCTACGCCCGTTCAAAGGTCGACGCGCATCCAAGGAATGAAGGAGAAGGACTACAAGGAGGTGTCGCCCGAGCCTAAGGGCAATGGGGGTAGCGACTACTCCGACGATCGTAGCCCAAGCTCGTGGGCGGCCGCCGAAAGAGATGATAACGATCTCAACATTTGGGCTAAGGTGCTGTTGACGGTGAATTTCCATCAACCTAGAGTACTTGTTATACATTGGTTTCGATTATGATTTGCAACTAACCCGCCACTAGGCATACTAATGATGTAACAAGTTCACACTTGCATGTCGATTTTGGAGTTTGTTATTTATGCAAAGCAAATCTACACTAAAGAGGAGACTTTCGGGATAAGTTCACCAAGCACTTTGGAAGAAGATCATGAAGCCCGACAAGAGTCAAGACACGCGATGAACATGACTCCAAATGACTAAAGGACCGAAGCGTCAACGTGCAAGTCTTCGGGGACTCAAGCTTTAACCGTGAAGGAAACGACGTCAAAGGCCCACATGCAAGTGCACACAAATAAGGGATCACAAGTAGAAGCAACCGGGGAGGAAACCGGGGTCAAACCGGGCCGAAATGGGCTCGGGCCGGCCGGCACGGGGCTGACCGGCCCACCCACTCCGGGGTCGGTTCGGTCCCCCCTTTGCCCTAGGTGTTTGTCTATTTATTGCCTCCGCCGCCGTCGGCCGCCACATCGAACAAATAATCCTACCGATGCCAATCACCGAAAACCGCCGCCGCAAGATGAGGGAGAGAGTTAGATGAGCTCGTCGCAAGCATCAACGCCGGCGGAGAGAAGGAAGCAAGAGGAGGACTCCAAGCCGCTGGCCTAGGGGTGTTCCCGAGCTCCATCGCCGCCATCTTCATCGACGACGTTCTCCGGAGTCTCCATCACCCCTATGTGCTTCAATCCGTGTAAGACGATGGGGTAATGTCTCCGTTCATGTGACGCCCCAGGTTTCTAATTACCGTCATTAACGCTAATGACCGGATCGGCCGAGTCAAACCGGTCAAACACCGGTCAAACATCGGTCAAACCTAGGTCAACCTGGGTCATCACCCCGAAAACCTCGCCAATGAACCCTAATGAACCCCTTGACCAAGTCTACACACACCCGTAATGGACCCTTGGCCAAAGACACGGTCAAAACCGGCTTAACCGTCGACGTCGGCGAATGTCGTCCGGAACTTTTGCCGCGTTCCCCAATTTCACCTAAACACTTCAAAATCTACCTTTATGAAAGTTGTCCATCTTGTTGAGGGACACAACTTTCATGTAGATTGGCATTTCAAATTTTGGGTGGAATTTAGCGAAAACCTTGTTCGACCGACAAGCACCTCCTCGTTTTCCGAACGGGCCGGCATTCGGTGTTGGTACGACGTTCCCGCAAAATCCGTCGAGAAAAACACTAGACGGCCTTTACAAAAGTTGTAGAGGGTAGCTAGATCTACAACTTTCGTATTCATCACTTCGTGCACTTGTATTCAATTTTTGAGAGAAAAACGTGCTCGAAGTGGTGCGGTCCGAAACGGGCGGCGCCGAGAGCGCGGCCGCGCCGCGACGTCGCGCCGGCCGGCCGCGCCACGCGCGCGCCGCGCGCGCGCCCGCCGCGAGCCGATCTTCGCCTCGGCGTCCGGGCCCGCCGGCGCATGTTCCCGAGGCAGGCCGCGCCTTCCCAAGGCCGCCGCTCGCCTCCCGATGCCTCGAACCCCCGAGAACGCCCGAAAACCGAGCCGACCGTACAAGCACGCCATGGACCGGCAGTCCTTGCTCGTCGTCTGGCGTGCGCGTGCCCCAAGGCACTCCCTTCCATCCTTCGGTCGCGAGGAGGCTGGCACGTCGCTATTTAGGCACCGTTGCCCTCCCCTCTACGAACGAGCCCTTTTCCCCCACTGCTCCATGCCGCCGCCGGCCGCCATGGGGGCTACCCTGTGCACGTCGCCTTCCCCTCTGATCCATCACCGTTCCAGCTTGCCAACACCCCGTCTAGGACCCATAGAAGCTTCCCCCTCCCTTGGTTGCGCCGTTGGCCTCGCCGCCTCGCCGGAAATAGACTCACCGCGGCCGCCCCTCCCCGGCCGCCGGCGAGCCGCACGCGGAGCCACCACCGCCCCGTCCAACACCCCATATCGACCCCTAGTAGACCCTAGACCCTTCCCCCACCCTTCCCCGACCAAATCCCGGCGAACCTCACCGGAATTTTACTCCACCGCGCCGGCCATCCGCGCCCGGGACCACATTGCAAAACGCGGATTCTTCCGGGGGCCTCCCCGCAAAAGGTCAACTCAAATAGTAAAACCCTTTGGCTGATTCTTGTAAATTGCGTAGAAAATCACAGAACAATCAGAAAAATGTAAGGCCAATTTTGTTGGATTCGTGGTGAATTATCCTACAACTTTTGTTATTCTGGCCTGAGCTAATTCCTTATAGTTTTTGCATGAAAAATACAAATGTGAAAACCCTAGATCTGCAATATCTCAAAATATATAAATCTTCTGTAGCTAATTTTGGATATGTTGTGTGTTAGGTCATGACTAGCTCCTATGCCAAAAATTGCACAAAGTTATGATGTAAATCTTTTTATAAAAATGTTTTTCCTTTTCTGCAGAATCTGCATAAATGATTTTTCTTGTTAAAAATATTTATGTTCTTGAGCCCAACTTGTGCACACTGTCCGGTAATGCCAAAACACACATCCTGTGAATTAACCATGAATTTTGGATTAACAGAAATAATTATTCTTGATTTATGCATGTGTTCCTTTGTAAATTAATAAACCAAGTTCAGTAGAGGTTCCATGTGAACATGCTGGTTCTTTAGACTTGTTTAGGACCAGAGAGCTTGCACAAGAAAGTTTGGGTCAGATTGATGATTATTTATTTTTATATGCATTTACTTTGAATCACTAGCTAGCTTTGTTATTTTCCATAATATTTAATTTCCTAGCATCCAACACTTACATGTGGGTCCAATGGACCAGGATAGGTGCTAGGGCTTAAGAAACACTCATTTAATTTTTGGTAATTTAATTGATTAATAAAAGGCTTAAATGCCCTTTTAATATTAAAGGGAAATTAAATAAAGAAAAACCCTTAATTAAATCTTTTTCCTTTTTGAAATTATTATTTAATATAAATAAAAGATAATTAATTATCATCACTTATAAGGAATTAATTCATAAATAAAAATATTAATTACACCTTGTTGGTGAAGATAAAAGGGAATGAAGCTTTCGCATGAAATGATAAGCTTAATAAAAACCTTTATTCAAATGTGGAATAAAAGAGTAACCCATGTACAACCAATAACCTTCCAAAAGAGAAACCTTAGATAGATGCTTGTTAAGGTGAATATGACCAACTAGAGTTGGATAAGACAACAAACTATCACATCACCTAAAGTGCATTGCATTCCGTGTAGATCTTCCGGACGGAGATTACTCCCTTGTCCCGGAAACCGAGGAAGGAGGAGCGGAAGGTTCTCTGCAGTACGTGGAAGTACTCGACACTGAGGGTGCCCAAGCTAGTCTAGCTGACGAAGGCAAGCTCCGGTGCATCTAACCCAGTTTTAAAATTTCTTTATTCAAATATCTATGGATGATTATGCATTTACGTTCAGGAGTTGAATGAAACCCTAGATGCATGATCCCTAGGTACCTTTTGTCCCTACTAGTATGATAGGTCAATCTCAATCTGGATTCGCGCGGCAAAAAAGATGCTAAGCTATAGGACCGTTACAAGTTGGGTGATGACCTCACTCGAGAGAATAGGTTCCTAGATAGCAATCACAATATATCCTAAATGGATTGCTCACGTGGTAAGAGCATGGCATCTGGGCTCCGGTCCAGTGGTTATGTGGGTTAAGTCTTTGAACGTACCAAGCACATGTCGGGTATGGGACCGGTAAGCCTAGTACCTTAATGAGGCGGCAAGGGATCCTACCGTTACTACTCTTGGGATTCGCTCTCACGGCTAGCTACCGGTGGTGTATGGTGACTCTGGGTGTACTGGGTGGGGCATGCCAGATAGCCTGCACCAAAGACTGTAAGATTCGATCCCGACCCAAGGATTTGCGGGACGGCTGGGAAAGTTGTCCTTGCGGGGGCAGCCTACCGTGTGTTTGGGTCTACCTTGCAAGGTTTAAATCAATTGATTGTCGGCCTCTCACCGTTATCCGAGACTACTTACTCCACTAGTCATGTGATCCCTAATGACGGAAGTTGATGAAGATGATGCTTGATTAATTGTATTGTGCAACTTTGTTTGTACTAGATGGCTAATGTAGTAAAGATTAAACCAATAGAACTTGTGCTAAAATCTTGAAAGTAAGGACCTACTCTTTGATACTTTTTAGCAAAAGCAACCCAATAGCCTAAAAGCCTTCCATGGTCTAGAATTGGTGAAGTAGTTATCACCGACGGGTAAGACTTGCTGAGTATTAGTATACTCAGCCTTGCTATAATGTGTTGATCCAGGTAATGCGTTCAGTGATGTGTGGCCCGGAGAGATCCCGCCCGGCTGGGAGCTGGAGTGGGTGGAGGACGACTACTGAAAGCATCATGGATGGCCTCCCGTGGTGTCTTCGCTTCCGTTAGTTAATTTCCGCTGCTTTCGAAAACTGTGAACTATTTCGTCATGACAAAAACTATGGTTTGTAATAATTAAACCCCTCGGGGTACGAATTTGGATATTAATATTGTTGTATCTCTGGACTCACCTTCGAGTGAGTTTTAATGCATATATTCGATCCTTGTTGCTTTTCAAGTGATTTACCGAGCGTTAACCCGGCAACTAACGACATGATGATACTTTATTATTGCTTAATGACCGAACTGGATCGGTCTTAGGCGATAGTACGGTATTTTCCTGGGCGGGTTGTCACAGTTCATCCCTAGGATTAGATGGATACATGCTATGTGATCGCTACTTGATTCGTGGTTTCAATCTATTGTTTTCATGTTGATGATGCTTTGATGATTAAGGTAGGCCACCGTGTTTTTCGGGCGTATGATATCCGCTACTCCCATAGATTCCATCAACATACCGTGTCCATCATAGGTCTAGTCACGAATACCTTCGCGTAGTGACAGTACGAGAGGAGGGAAAGGGCGAAACCGTGGTCACAACCCCGGTAGATTGGTTTACCGCTTTCGTGTAGTAGATGCATACCATGTTATCCTAGATCCTAAGGAGGGAACACTTTTCTTTCTTACTCACTCTCTTGTGTTCACCCCTTTACCATCTAGTTTAACCCTAGATTTGTTTGATCAACTTAACTTAGATTAACTTAGGTTAGGTTGTCTTTACTTTTAGATTAATACTCTCTTTAAAGGTTTCCTTAGTCAACTAGATTAGTACTTGGTTAAGCGCTACTAATCCCCTTGCTCCGCGGATTGACAAGAACCTTGGGAATCCCGTGGTGAAAAAGGTGTAGGTCCGTACGCTTGCGGATCGTAGGTGGATACGAGTTTTATCCGTCAACAAGCCCCTTTTTCCGGCGCCGTTGTCCGGGGAGCAAGCCAGTTTGCTACGTTTAATCTAGTATTAATTTTGTTGATTGCTAACACCTAACCCTTATTTTCTAAAAAAGAAAAAAAAATCTTTTTTGTTTTTCTTTCTACTTTTCTTGTGCCTAGATGGATTTGTTCACCTCACCATTGGAAGACGAAGAGATGTCGCTAAGGGAGCTAGCAATGCCGTCAATGGAAGACATTGAGATGCAAAAATCAGATTTGACGTTTGCTACAACCCACTATGAAGTGAAGCCGGAATCATCAAGTTAGTGGCGACAAAACCATTTAGAGGATTGGAGGATGACAACCCATATAGACACATTAAGGAATTCACGATGTTATGCAACACGATGCAACAAAAAGGAGTTACGGCCGCTTGGTTCAAGTGGAATCATTTTCCATTCTCTCTCGGAGATGAAGCGCGTAGATGGTACACACTTGCATCCGTTGAAGCAAAAGGAAATTGGGATGAGCTAGTGAAGAAGTTTCTTTTGAAGTTCTTTCCCATAAGCAAGGTCCAAGACTTAAGGAGGCAAGTGCTCAATTTCAAGCAAGGAGAGGATGAAGGAATTGATGAAGCATGGGACCGTTTTAATGAACTACTTGAGCGAGGCCCGAACTTGGGATTTTCCGGTGACTTGATGTTGCATACCTTTTATTTTCACTAACCCCTAACTCGTCTCGTTTTGTAAGCATGTGTGCAGGCGGTGATATAATGGATAAAACAATTAGTGAAGCCGCACAAATCTTACAAAGGATAAGCAATGGACAAAGAACACTACGAGATAGGCAAAGATGTTGTCGAGAGGAGCAAAATGACAAAAGCAAGCCCAAGGTGCTGTTGAAATTTCTGAAAAAGATGAACCGAAGGTCAAGGAAGATGAACCGACCATTCAAGAAATTGAAGATCCACTTCCCAAGGTAAGAGAAGTCATTTGGATGTTAAAAATGTTGAAACTAACATGAATGTAGGCCGAAGTATGTGGAATGCTAGACCATTGGCGGAGTTCATTCAATCCGGTTGGGTTCAAGTTGATTTCGCCCCACTAATTAACTACCGAAGGAAGGAGGAACGCCGGCACGTTGCCAAACTAATTGAAGATATATTTGATCAAGAGATGAGTGGAGAGTCGATCCAAAAGATGTTTGAAGAAGAAAGAGAAGAAGGAGATGAAGGATGGATCGACCGGTTTGACAACTCAAAGATTTATGATGAAGGAAGAGAAGAGTACAATTGTGATGAGCCTAGTGACTCAAATGATAAATGGGAGGAGATAGGACTCAAGCTAGATGATAGCTTGTGTGCTATTGAAGCCTACATACTAGCAAATCAAGACATGGAAGTACTCAAGGATGAAGGAAAGAGTGAATCAACAATGAGCGATCTTGACGACATGTGGTACATGGAAGATAAAGAAAGCAACATACAAGTCTTTGAAGATGAAGATCTGGTTGATAAAGAAGACTTCAAAGAAGAGATGAATGCGTACATAGTTGAAGGATTACATGTTCCACATGATGAGTTGAAGAAATTGCAAGATGGTGATGAAGAGGCAACTACACTTGTTGAGATCGATTCGCCTTCAACACCGCTTGATGAACCAAATATCACTCTTGTTGAAAAATATCTAAGGCCAAGGTACGTGCTAAAATCTAAAGATATTATTGGTATTGATGTTGATAAATTCAAATACTCATGCTCAACCAATAGTATGAATGATAGTTTAATGTCTATGCCTTGTTCCAATAGTGATCATGTTGATAGGCTAGATTTTCTTGAGAATGAAAAAGAGGAAACAATTATTTTTGATCCAATTAATCTCACACCTAAACAACCTTTGCCTAATGATGAGCTAAGTGCTATGCATGAAACATATGCTTCTTTTATTTACACCATGACTTGTTGCTACAATTCACATGTGGTGTTAATTATGGACGCGTATGTTTACAATAAGTTTTGTAAATCTCGATCATGCTTTGCGCTTGGTCAAGCTAATGAACTTAAAGAATCATATGTCGGGAAAGGCCCGATTTTCACTAACCATGTAGACAAGGCTTGAATAATGAAAAAAGAAGTCATGCCTAAAAGAGTTGCAAGATAAATCATCAACCTCTCTAAATCCCGCAATGGATGCTGCTTTCTTCATCAATTTGAGAGCTTGTTCAGAGGTGTACAAATGGAGAAAATGAGATATCAAGAATCTCCATAAAGTTACCATTCCAACGCATCAAGAACCAACAAGTTTGAAGACCCGTGCAAGGAGTTATGGAGAAAACATTGAGCGTTGCGCGTTCTGAAATTTCAGGACAGATTTCATCGCCGAAGTAAAACGGACGTAACTCTCTTGTCCGGAGTCCGATTTGAGCAAATGAAGACTCTTTGGAAAGGAAATTTCGTGCACTATGCAATGGAGTAGAGATTGAGTATACTTTCTGTTTTGGACATTAAAAAAATTCATGGAGTGAAGGCAGCACCGTAGGATGATAAAGAAGGAGATAATGATGAAACAAAAGGAAGCTTTGGGCAAGTCTTCTATAAGTGATCAAGCACAACATGGGAAGTAAATTAAAGCTGCATTGGTACCTTTTCTTCTTGCATGAAGGGCCATGGCTATGCAACGAAAAGAAGGTATGTGAGAAAGTCCAGCTCTATGACTTTAAATGAAGCGCTTTTCGGGAGGCAACCCGTTTCTTTATATTTTTACTACTTTCTTAGAGAAAATAAAGAATGACACTATCTTATGATGATCAACTTGTGGTTATTAATGTAAGTTCAGTTTTCCTTTTTAGAACCACCATCATGTTCATGATAATATTTATTTGTATGCATTGCATTTTGTTATCAATGTTATGTTTCTTTGTGTATACATGTTTTGCACATAGTTGGCTTGGTTGTTTTATATACTTAATGATGTATGCTTCAGTTTCCATGTTAATGCTTCATAGGTACTTATGGATATTTTCCTTTTGTGATCTTGTGTAAACGTGGTGTTTAAACAAGATTGCGGACCATCATTGTTAAGTTCGATAAACCTAGCTGGCTTTTCATATGTTTTCATGTTGCTTTGGTTAGTTTATAAGTTTTGCAATGCGCTTAATTTTTCTTGTGCTATAAGAGTTATTGATTTAGGTATAGACATGGTGTTTAAACCTTTGATAAATAAACCTTTATGGCTATGGAGAAATTCGGCAACCTAGTTGTAAACATGGTGTTTAGAACTAGGTGAAAACATTGTCTTTGTTTATATGCTTTCCTATCATGAGCATACACACCTTGCACCACGTACACTCATTAGGTTTTTATTCCTCATTAAACTAATTATGCCGAAAGTTAAAAATCTTAGGAGACATTGTTGGATTGTTGGCAATTCTATCTACTCCCAACCGTCACCTTGGGGGTAGAATGTGCGTTTAAAACGTCTTACAGGCAAGATAAAGACTCTCACTACAAGGAAATTGAAGGATGGCTAAGAAGTGCTTTGTCTTCTTCTTCCATGACTAGCAAAATGCTAAGCATGGGGGAGACCCTGAATCTTCAACACAGAAGTGCAACATGACACTCTAGAAGATAGAGTGATAAAGACCGTTAACATCTCCAAATCAATGCGCAAGAAGCCACCAATCTCATCAAAATTCTGCATGGTCTCGAAGGGAAAACACTGGATATTTTTGGATATTTAGAAGCCAGATGAAGTTACGATACCAACAAATCAAGAATCATAACAATCGGAGGTTCCTAAAAGCGGTTATGCCCGAATCACCGAGTGCAACACGTCCTGAAATCAGTTTTGGACAGCACGCAGCGCTGAAGTAAAACGGACATAGCTCCCTTGTTTGAACTCCGTTTTCGATGAATGACCACACGTTGGAAAGGTAACTTCATAAACTTTTGAATAGAGCTATATTTTGATATATGTTCTGTTATGTACAGAGGGGGAAATCCATAAAAAGAGACAGCAAGGAGATGATGAGAACACGAAAGAGGAGATGGTGATGACAACATTGAAGAGAAGGGTGACCAATGACTCCATTAAGCATACAAGATCAAATTTATAAGTTGAGGAGCATTAATAAATCAAGACAAAAGCAAAAGCCACATCGATACATGAAGATGTCGGAAGAAGGCAACGAAGAATTACAAAGGATGGTAACATCTCCATGGACCTTCTCTTTTCCAAACACAAATGCTTGTAAGTATGCCTTCAACCTCAACTAGGTGCAACCTTTTGTTTTTCTCTTCAAACAATAACATGGCTACGAGGAGGACAACCTAGGTTTCTTTTTACTTTCAATAGATAAGCATGACCATGTGTTCACCTCGATGTTCTACATTGCCTATGCTTACGGAAAGATGATGACAGTTGCCGCTTTGTTTTACCTACATGAAGTTATACATGTCTTGGCTAATTGCTCTCTACAATATGATCTGAAATTAATTTAAATACCGGCTCTTTTATTTGTGGAGGTGAAATGACTACGCTCTAGACCCACATACATATCTTTGCTCTTTGATTTAAGTTTATGGATAGCCGGATAACTTGTTGTTTTTATGAAAACTTAACTTTTATGCTATCTACATATTTGTGATGCTCTTACAAAGTTCTACCTACCAAAGCCATATACATATATGTTTTATGATAACAAAACCCGTAGATTGCAAACATATGTTTTGATGAGTTGGATTAGGATTGATTTCTATGGTTCGAGACTAAGAAGCTGGTCATTCCTTTGTGTAACTTTTTCATGCTAGCCTTTTTGTCCATGCATTGTGGGTTTTCACATCGAAAAATTCCACAAACTTCGCTGGGCATCCACCCTAAACCAAAAACATCTTTTTGTGATCACCTCCTTGTCCACAACCCAATTTGAGTATGGAGTAAAATTCTCGATGGAGATTCCAATATTCTGCAATATTATGGAATTTATACTTACTTTAGCAGTCATTTCCCCTCTCTTTTATGCTCGAGGACGAGCATCGTTCAAGCATGGGGAGGAGTCATTCTCTGACACAAATGCTATGTAAGTATTATGTTGCAAAAAGTTTTGAGGAGCAAAAGAAAAAAAGAATAAAAATGAAAAATGAAAAAAAATATGATAAGAAGAAAAGAAAAGTAAGAAAAATAGGAAGAATAAGGTGAAAAAAAGAAAGAGAGAAAATGAGAAGGAAATAAAATAAAGAAAAAATAAAGATGCTCCTCGGTTCTTTTTGCTTCATAAGTTCTCAAGTGCCTTGATGACAAATCCATACTCAAATCTTCCAATCATGTGCAATCCGATAACGAGGACTTCACTTGTGCCTGGGGATCATCCATTTGCCACTTGCACATGTCCACTTATCTTAATGTGTGCGTTTTATCCTTCTCTCTTTCCAACATTTATTTTCCATGGCCTTTTTGACGAGTCTCGATAATTCCAATAGATCTCTCTCTTAATTTGACAATATTTCGGATGTATGTTTTGCTAGGATTGTTTTTAACCCTCCAAGCTCCACATAAGCCTTCCACTATCACATATTAGTAGAGTAGGTTGAAAATAATCTAGTATAGGCTTGAGTGACTTGATGAGATGAGTGTTTCCATGAGCTTTTGCAAGAGATTTTCACTTATGTTGGATATGCATCTTTTTGAAAATCTTCCATGTGACAACGTAATGGTTTGAAGTTCACTTAAGTTTGAGAGTATCGTGTTTATTAAATGTGGCTTGTTCTTTATTGTTAGTCTATCTTCCATAATGAAAAAGAAGCCGGTCACAACTTGAACTTTAAAATAAATTCTTAAGAGAGAGCAATTCGCCTCGTCATGAATGACTAAGTGCAAGGACAACATTGGAAGGCAACATTGATTTCCCTTTTAAGCAAAGGTTACTTACTCGAGGACGAGCAAGGTTTAAGAATGGGGGAGATGTTGACGGTGAATTTCTGTAAACCTAGAGTACTTGTTATACATTGGTTTCTATTATGATTGGCAACTAACCCACCACTAGGCATACTAATGATGTAACAAGTTCACACTTGCATGTCGATTTTGGAGTTTGTTGTTTACGCAGGAAATCTACCCTAAAGAGGAGACTTTCGGGATAAGTTCACCAAGCACTTTGGAAAAAGATCATGAAGCCCGACAAGAGTCAAGACACGCGATGAACATGACTCCAAATGACCCGAGGACCGAAGCGTCAACGTGCAAGTCTTCGGGAACTCAACCGAAAAAAAACGGCGAAGCTTGCATAGCAAGGATTCAAGCCTTAACCGTGAAGGAAACGATGTCAAAGGCCCACATGCAAGTGCACACAAATAAGGGATCACGCGAGAAGCAATCGGGGGGAGGAAACCGGGGCCGAACCGGGCCGAAATGGGCTCGGGCCGGCCGGCTCGGGCCGACCGGCCCAGCCCCACTCCGGGGTCGGTTCGGTCCCCCCTTTGCCCTAGGTGTTTGTCTATTTATTGCCTCCGCCGCCGTCGGCCGCCACATCGAACAAATCATCCTACCGATGCCAATCACCAGAAAACCGCCGCCGCAAGATGAGGGAGAGAGTTAGATGACCTCGTCGCAAGGATCAACGCCGACGGAGAGAAGGAAGCAAGAGGAGGACTCCAAGCCGCTGGCCTAGGGGTGTTCCCGAGCTCCATCGCCGCCATCTTCATTGACGACGTTCTCCGGAGTCTCCATCACCCCTATGTGCTTCAATCCGTGTAAGATGATGGGGTAATGTCTCCGTTCATCCCTAGGATTAGATGGATACATGCTATGTGATCGCTACTTGATTCGTGGTTTCAATCTATTGTTTTCATGTTGATGATGCTTTGATGATTAGGGTAGGCCACGGTGTTTTTCGGGCGTATGATATCCGCTACTCCCATAGATTCCATCAACATACCGTGTCCATCATAGGTCTAGTCACGAATACCTTCACATAGTGACGATACGAGAGGAGGGATAGGGCGAAACCGTGGTCACAACCCCCGGTAGATTGGTTTACCACTTTCGTGTAGTAGATGCATACCATGTTATCCTAGATCCTAGGGAGGGAACGCTTTTCTTTCTTACTCACTCTCTTGTGTTCACCCCTTTACCATCTAGTTTAACCCTAGATTTGTTTGATCAACTTAACTTAGATTAACTTAGGTTAGATTTTCTTTACTTTTAGATTAATATACTCTTTAAAGGTTTCCTTAGTCAACTAGATTAGTACTTGGTTAAGCGCTAGTAATCCCCTTGCTCCGCGGATTGACAAGAACCTTGGGAATCCCGTGGTGAAAAAGGTGTAGGTCCGTACGATTGCAGATTGTAGGTGGATACGAGTTTTATCCGTCAACAGGTGCCCAAGGACAATACTCCCGAAGGCCCCGACGACGGCGGCGACGACAATGGTGGTGGTGACGACGGCGGCGATGACGGCGGAGACCCTGGCAATGACGACCCTTTCGGGTTGCATCCGATGTGTTGTGCGGCTTGCCGTCACTCCATCGCGGATCTCTATGCAACGGTTGACGAATGTTTCCAAGCCATGGAGGCGATGAGGCAGCGTATGGAGGATTTGGAGCGCGTAGTCGAGGACGATTACAAGTTCCTTAACCACAACGTGCGCAAACTTTTTGGCTTGGTAGAGAACATGAGAGGCAAGTGGTGCATTAGTTGCGGAAAGTACCACTAGGTTCCCTTTAGGAATTTTGTAAGATACGACGAGGACGTCGTATGTTTTTAGCATGGGGGAGAGCTAGCTAGCTAGCCTTAGCTTTTGAGCTTCAAGTTTAGGTTCGGTTTAATCTTCGAGAGAGTCTTAGAGTTTAATGAGTCTTTAGTTTTTGAGTGTGTTTTTAAATTTTTGCAAGTGTCTTAAATTAGTGTTGAGTCAAATAAAATCAAATAAAAAGAGATTTGTGTCTTGTGTGATGCTTATATTTATTCACTCATTTGTTTATCTTTGATTCTTGATATATGAACATAAGTGTGTGGTTTGAAAAACGTTTACCGTGGTGCTTTGTGGAATTGCTATTACTAAAAGTACCCATACCACACTTCAATCTTGAGCTTCACATGTTGGTTGTGCTGTGTTCAATGCTAAAAGTTGGAGGATTTAAATTCTGAAAATTATCTAAAAACCCTTGTAATAAAGGTTAGAAAAACCTCTTTTTCCAAGTTGAGAGTAAGAAAAAAATCCTATACAAAGCCAATTTATTTTTTGCTCCACCATAAGTGTGATTAGCACGATGAGTAGGCTAGGATCCTTCTCTCTTGGGAGTTTTAATTTTTAGCAATGATCATGTTCTTATACTTATCTTTTGTTGCTAGCCTCGTCATGCGTTCGGTAACGTGACTTTCACATAGGAAGTCCCGTACATCGCCGAATTCCATACCCAACCCTATACATCTCTTTTGTACATCACATTCCTTGAACACAACCTACTCTCAAAGTTTCGTCTCATCTCTAGCATGATTTATTTAAAATTTCAGATAGTATGCATGCAAGAAAGAGAGGAGTTGAGAGCTTTGAAAAGTTGTCAAGAGAGGGAAAATAAAGAGAAAAGTATGAGTATGGAAAAGAAAGAAAGAAAGAAAGAAAATATATATATTGAAGTAAAGAAAGAGAGAAATATGAGAATGAAAGAATGAAAGACAAAGAAGAGAAAGAGAAAAGAGGAGTGGCAAAAACGATATGAGATGGATGAATCAAGTGAAAGAAAAAATAAAGTGCAAGGAAGGATGTCACGTTGTTGAGAGACGAAACTTTCACACTTTTTCCAACCATGTGCAATCCAACAACAAGGACGTCATCGGTGCCTTGTAGTCATAATTTTCTTTTGCCCTTGCACATGTCCACCATTCCAAATCTTCATATCCTTGATATCCCTACATATGGATTAATTCTCATGATCATTGTCTTTGAAAGGTAAACAATCATTAGAGGAAGTTCTTAGTTTGACAATATTTGTGTTGATTGTGCAAGCCCTACCTATAGCTCCACTTTACATGTTATATGAGAGATTTGTGGGAGGTGATAGTTTTATAAAATTGGTTTAGGATAGCCACCTCATATGAGTGACTTGAGAGAGCTTGGAGAAAGGTTTTTGTCTAATACTTGTTGCAGGAATTTTGTTTTTGAAAATCATAAAAACCCTCCGATGGAAGCAAAGAAGTAAGCATGGCTGAAATTGAAGGCTTCGAGTGAAGAGTTTGAGTTGTGGGGTAAATCTTGACGTGGTAAAGATTCTAAACGCCCATGTTTATGTATGATGATCATTACTTTATGTTTATGTATTAAAGAGAAAAGGATTGACTAACTTCTGAAGAAGGATTAGCGGTACACGATTACAACACTTTGGACGAAGTTCTTTTACGAGTACTTGCTCGAGGACGAGCAAGAGCTAAGCGTGGGGGAGATGTTGACGGTGTATTTTGGTACACCAAGCATGTTCATTACACTTTGCTTTGGATTTGATTACGGAACTAACCCGCCATTAGGCACACTAATCATATAACAAGTTCATCTATGTGCATGCATTTGGAAGTGTTCTGTTTATGTAGGAAAACATGGACATAAAGGACAGATTCGCAACAAGTTCAAAGGAGCATTTACGGAGTCTTGTTCGTGTTCATGAGCTTGATGAAATCACTTCCAATGGTGGCAAGGACCGAAGTGCTACGAAGGAACACCCCCGGGGATTGAAGCGTAAAAGACCAAACTTCATGCGCGGAGAACCTCCATCTTGGACGCGAGGATGACATCGTCAAAATCATGCAAGTGGAGGGGGCAAAGTGCATAATCACCTGAGGACCCACGGGAGCGAAGGGGCGACCGAACCAGGCCGAATTGGGCCTGGGCCGGTCGGCCCAGGCCGGCCGGCCCAGCCCAGTTCCGGTGTCGGTTCGGCCCCCCTTTCCTTGCACCCGAAGGATCTTCAACCCTAAAACCCTGGAGGCGCCACCAGAGGGAGAGATCCATTCGCATGAGGAGGCCATACACAAGCTAGAAAGAGAGGAGGGAGATCTCTAGAGGTAGATCATCCACCTCGAAGGAAGCACCCACAAGTGGAGAAGAAGGAAGACACCGTCGGAAGGGTGACCATGATCAACGGTGCTATGTCTAGCACCTTGACGGGGTAATCTCCTTAT
Organism: Cenchrus americanus; assembly: GCA_947561735.1. Lineage (NCBI taxonomy): Eukaryota > Viridiplantae > Streptophyta > Magnoliopsida > Poales > Poaceae > Cenchrus > Cenchrus americanus. Next base: position 146,138,031 of record OX387240.1, read on the forward strand.
TCGTCCATGGGTTGTAATCGATCTTGAGATGTAATCGTACTTTGTTGGAATATCTATCTATCATCTTGTGTTGAATATACTTTATTGCTTAAGGTTAGCAACCACGCCATAAAGGCAGCAGAGCTCCAATGCTTCCTTGGATCCATTCAATACGCCATGTCCATCATAGGTCTAGTCACGATTACCTTCTCGTAGTGACAGTACGAGAGGAAGGAAAGGGCGAAACCGTGGTCACAACCCCTGATATATTAGATTTGTTTTCATGTCTTTAAGTGTTTGCATGATCTAGTATCGTAGACCCATGGGCGAGTGTCTCCTAGCTTGATTGCTTAATCATTCTCTCTAGTGTAGTTTAGTTGTTGTCTAATTTAATCTTAGTTAAGGTTTGAGTAGCTAGTGTGTAGAGGTAGATCGAACGCTTGTATTCCCCTTGCTCCACGGATTGACAAGAACCTTGGGAATCCCGTGGTGAAAAAGGTGTGGGGTCTGTACGCTTGCGGATCGTAGAGGGATACGTCTTTTATCCGTCAACATAGACCATAAAGCATTGATTGCCATAAGGTTCATGTATAGATTACATATCATGCATCCATCTAACCCTACGGACGAATGGAGACATTACCCCATCATCTTACACAGATTGAAGCACATAAGGGTGATGGAGACTCTGGAGAACGTCGTCGATGAAGATGGCGGTGATGAAGCTTGGGAACACCCCTAGGCCAGCTGCTTGGAGTCCTCCTCTTGCTTCCTTCCCTCCGCCGGTGTTGATCCTTGCGATGAGCTCATCCAGCTCTCTCCCTCATCTTGCGTCGGCGGTTTTCTGGTGAATGACAACGGTAGAATGATTGGATCGATGTGGCGGCAGATGGAGGAAGAGGCAATAAATAGACGAACACATAGGGCAAAGGGGTCACCGAACCGGGCCCGGAGTGGGCTGGGCCGGTCGGCCCAGGCCCATCTTGGCCTGGTTCGGCCCTGGTTTCCTCCCCGGTTGCTTCTTGCATGATTCCTTATTTGTGTGCACTTGCATGTGGGCCTTTGACGTCGTTTCCTTCACGGTTAAAGCTTGAATCCTTGCTATGCAAGCTTCGTTGTTTTCTGGTTGAGTCCCTGAAGACTTGCACATTGACGCTTCAGTCCTTGGGTCATTTGGAGTCATGTTCATCGCGTGTTTTGACTCTTGTCAGGCTTCATGATCTTCTTCCAAAGTGCTTGGTGAACTTATCTCGAAAGTCTCCTCTTTAGCGTCCTGCGTAAACAATGAACTCCAAAATCGACATGCAACAGTGAACTTGTTATATACGGGGGGGTTGGTTCCAGTGCATAGTCGCACACCCCAGGTGAGTCACTTCCATGTCTTTGGTTGCAATGCTTTATCCTTAAGAAAGGGAAACAGTTGGACAAGTTTGAGGCTAGGTCGGTTGATGGTATTTTCTTTGGTTATGCATCTCACTCTAGGGCATATCGTGTGCTCAATCTTGAAACTAACCAAATTGTGGAGACTTGTGAGGTAACCTTCAACGAGCATCAAGGCGAGAACCTCTCCCACACCTACGATGGCGGTGTGGTGCCCGTGACTGAGCATGTACATACTACTTCGACTATGGTGATGGACAACCCCTCTCCCACACCTACGATGACAAACCAAGATCAAGGAGAAGCTACTGTTGAGGGGGAGGTAGCATCAAGGCGAGAACCTCCCCGACAAGTACAAGTGGATCACCCATCTTCAAGGATCATCGGCGACATGAATGAACGTACTACACAGTCAAGGGTTCATAACAATTCTCACTTCGCTCATGCTGCTTTTGTTGCCACCTTTGAGCCCAAAGACATTGGACGTGCACTATATGATCATAATTGGGTTAATTCGATGCATGAGGAGTTCGAGAACTTTGAGAGGAACCAAGTTTGTGAGTTGGTTGACCCTCCCCCAGGGTGTAAGCCGATTGGGACAAAATGGGTGTGGAAGAACAAAGAGGGAGAGAAATGTGAAGTTGTAGAAACAAATCAAGGCTTGTTGCTCAGGGGTCCAGTCAGAAAGAGGGGATCGACTGCGAGAAGACCTTTGCTCCTGTAGCTCATTTGGTGGCGATCAGGATCCTTCTAGCCTTTTCCGTGGCTAAAGGGTCCAAGTTGCACCAAATGGATGTGAAGAGTGCCTTCTTGAATGGTCTGTTGGAGGAAGAAGTGTATGTGAGGCAGCTTCCGGGGTTTGAGAGTGAGAAGTACCCCCACCGGGTGAACAAGATAAAAAAGGCACTGTATAGATTGAAGCAGGCGCCTAGAGCTTGGTATGGTATGTTGAGGGGGTTCATGTTTGAGAGAGGGTTGGAGATGGGGAAGGTCAATCAGACCTTGTTTCTTCTTAGGCAGGGCAGAGATATACTGATTGTGCAGGTGTACATGGATGATATTGTCTTTGGTGGCTCGTCTAACTCTCTTGTTGCAAGGTTTGCAGATGATATGAGCAGGGAATTTGAGATGAGCATGATGGGTGAGTTGCAGTTCTTGCTCGGGCTACAAATCGAGCAATCAAAGGAAGGAACATTTGTGCACCAAGCTAAGTACACCAAGGACACTGTGAGCAAGTTCAAGATGGAGGACTCCAAGGCCATGGCGACACCTATGAGTACGACTACAGCTCTTGATGTGGACGAGGAAGGTGAATACGTGGACCAGAAGGTGTACCGAAGCATGATCGGGTCACTCCTCTACTTGACGGTGATGAGGCCGGACATCCAGTTCATGGTATGTCTGTGTGCTCGTTTTCAAGCGGCTCCAAGAACTTCACATTGGCAAGTGGTCAAGCGTATATTCAGGTACTTGCGTCACACTCCCGACTTCGGCCTTTGGTACTCCGCGTCCTCTTCTTTAGCGCTTGTTAACACAAAAATGGTACAGGGAAGAGACTGACACATGGGCCGAGTTTGGTAGAAGAGCACCATTCGGTAGAGGGTTTTCCTCAAAGCATTCGGTAGAGGCGTCTGCGGTCCGGAGTACACCATCATTCGGCAGAAGAAATGTTCCACGGGTGAAAGTGGAGAGCATTCGGGAATGCGTGATGACGTGGATTAAATACAAAGAAAGGGATGAATTGATGACGGGTACGAGACGGACATGATGCCATGATATTAATTTTAGGCAATAAATGTTGTAATCGTGGTTGATTAGGAGTCGTGTTTGAGCCAGGGTATAAATATAAACCCTTAGTGTTTGTAATAGGGATCGAACAATTTCACAACAAACTGGCCCCGTGCCAACTTTCGAGTCCTTCTAGTCGAGTCGTCGAGTTCTTCGAGAGGAGCCATCGATCCGTCGGCCTCCGTAAGTACCGGCAACCTTGTATCATGTATAGTATCATGCGGTGGATTTAGACCGTGATGCAAGTAGTCTTGTTACCATGCTTAGTATCATGCGGTTGATTTAAGCTTGGTTCAAGAAGGTTCCCTTGTTGGATCATGAGTCATGCGGTAGGCTAAGATCTAGCTTGGAGCTAGTTATCGGCTCTATTAGACTTGGCAAGATCTAATAGATTCATTAAGTTACCATGTGTTTCTTGAATTATACTTTTTACGTATAATTCATGTAACACCTTTATTGCCCAATTTATATTGATTAGATTCGGCTCTATCTTGTTTGTGATCCACGTGTTGCACGCTCAAATCTTTGGCTTGACGCGGCAAGCGAGTCATGCGTTCTCTAATAGTCGAATTCGAGTTAATCTAGATTGTCACGTGTTGTGGGTTCAAGCTTGTTAATCTTGCATAGCTTGTTCCTTCTCCATGGAACCCGAATCGGCTGTATAGCTGTATTCGGTAATCCCCTCACGAGTGAAACATGTTCATGAGTTTTGCTTTAAATAATGTATGCTTTTAACCTTCCATGTTTAGATTGTATCATGCAGTGGATTGATCTATGATTGGTTGGTGGTGTAATTTCAAGCAAGTCGTATGATGCGGTGGATTAACTTGTTTGATGTCATGCTTGACGGGTTTGAGAGTACATAGACACGTGGTAGACTAGTGCTTTTTCAAACATCCTGGAATTTTTTTCAGAATGTTAGAGAAGCGAAAATGTGAATTTCAAAATTTCGATTTGAACTTGAGTGCATAATTAAAATATAAGGATGTCTTCTATGATCCTCCCCTAAAAATCTTAGATTTATTTTGAGCAAAACAATAAAATTCAGGAAATATAATTTGCTAGTGTGAGAACCTTGGAGTTTTATGGTATTTATTTTGCATCTTAATTGTTTGGGATTCAAATTTGAATTCAGGTTAAATAGGAGTGAAGGTGTTTAGGTAATAGGAAAAACCTCCTTTCCCTGTTAGGCCACAACCCAGTTCGCTAAGTCCTCCAAACCACCTCCTCCTTTCTCGGTCGACCTACACAAACCGCAGCCCACCTGGCCTTTCGGCCCACTTCAACTAGCCATCCCGCCACTGACCTACCACGACCCCACTGCCACTTACAGGTGGACCCCGCCGGTCAGCCCCCTTCCCTGTTTCCTTTTCCCCTTCCTTAGCCTTATCTCGTGCACAAGCCGTGGGGCAGGGCGCCGCGCCCCCATGGCCGACGCCCCCACCGTGCTCGCACCGCGGGATGCCCGCCGCGTGGCCGCAGGCACGGACGCCGAGGATCCCCGCCGTCCCTCTGGAGCTCCAAACCCTAGGCCGGCCGCCCTACAAATACCAATCCCCAGCCGGTCTCCCTGATCCCCATCCAAATCCGCCGCCACCACCATGAATCAGAGAAGAGGAGGAGAAGGGGAGGGAGAGAAAGAAGGGGGGAAGACCAGGGCCGCCACCCCGGGTGCCGAGCACCCTTTGCCGCCGGCGCTGCGAAGTCCCTCCCGGAACCGCCATGACGACTGCCACTCGGGGCTGTCGGTCGCTGTGAAGAAGGGGGAAGGAGAAGAAAGGAAGGGAGGGAGGAGGCCAGAGCTGCAGGGGAGCTGCAGCCGTGCTAGGCTATGGGCGTTGTCGCCATCCACCCCTGCCATCGCTTGGTGGAGGAGACGGGGAAACGGTGGACCAAGCCACCACCTTGCTCTTGTCTCTGAAACCGGCCTTCATGTCGAGTTTGATGCCAGCAGGGTTAGAGCTAGTGGCTTGACCGTCGCCAAGATGCAACCTCCTAGTCTTGACCAAGAGCACGTGCACAAGGTGCTCGATGGTATGGGCCAACCAAGCCACTGTCTTCCACATCGCCCTCAACGTGTTCGTCAAATTGCCTGAACCAGCAACACCAATCTGCTTCCAAAGACTCGCCGTCTCTCGCGTCTTCACCGCCGCCCACCACCACAACCTGAACCTCAAGGTGAACACCGTCGTCCCCCTCGCTGCTGTGGAACCCGGCCTTCAAGCAGAGGGGAAAAATCGGGCCTTGCCCATGATGTTGTGCTTTTAATCTGGTTGAACTGCACCGCTGCCACTGCGCGACCGTCGACGCTTGTGTGCCGACCATCGAGTCGAGCCTTACACCTGCAGGTGCAGCTGCCGATGATCCGCGCACGCGCCCCACTTGACCTTTCTGTCCTTAGCGCCGTCGAGTGCGCCGCCCTGCTTGTGTTGCCGTCGCGGTTAAACCGACAGCTTATACACACGTGCATGCACGCGTAGCAAGGCACAAGGTTTTGCCTTTAGCTCGCCGTACCCAGCTGAGTCGTCGTTCCTTCCGTGTCTTGCTGTCGTGCACTCGCCGAGTTGAGGTACCGTCGTGTGCTTCATACACGCGCCGTCGCCTAACTCGCCACCGAGGTCAAGCCGTTGGCTTGCGCACGCGCACACGCTCGGAGGCAAGGCATCGCCTTTAGGGGTTCTTAGCCGCACCCATGCACATCCCGGCGCGCTAATGCGCCGGTGCGAGCACGCCGGCAACTTGAACGCAGCACCTCCACTCTGGTGTTTCACCGTCGTGCGAGCTGCGCCCAGAAACTGACTAAGGCTCCACCTTTAACAATGCTATCCTCTGTTGAGAGCGCGCATGGTCGCGTTGTTGCCTTTTCCGTCCCGCCTGGAGCTCGCCGCCGCGAGCCTCCCTTTGGCCTACACCCGCGAGCGCCAGCATGAACATGTACACACGTTTGTCTGCACGCATGCACGTGAGCAAGCACGCCGGCGCAGGCACCCTAGCCAGTGACGTCGTCCTGCTTTGCTCCGCCATCGGGATACCAGTCACCGCCATTGAACCGGATTCCGGCCAAAGGCCGATCTTTTCTGTGCCAGATCAGAAACCCTAGGTGCATTCCTAAGCTACCTGAATCTCTTTTAACCTCTCAGCCGACTCTCTAATATTTCTCAGCCAATCTATTCAAAAGTGCTCTGGAAGTCCCTAAATGGATTATGAAATTATTTTACAACTCTTCGAATTAATCATTTATTGATTTGATTTCGGGGAGCAAGCTATAATTCGTTGGATTAAACCACCCAAGAGCTGATTTGAATTATAACCTTGTTTTCCGGCTTCTCAAGTTAATACTTTGTTATTTAATTCGTTCCCGGAAAAATTGTCTAATTCATTTGTCCCTGTCCCGCGAAGTGAACTGCTATGATTTATTTCGCTAGCAGCTGCATCCTTCCTCCGACAAAGCAACCAAGCACAAGCAAGCACATGACTTGAAAATGCAAATGAGATATGAGAGAAGCTTATAGAAATCTATGAGGAGACATCCACCGTTAAAGAAGCAAAGCTCTATGTGTATAAGGGAAAATTCAATGAGTTCACTATGAAGAAGGATGAAGACTTTTCAACCATGTTCAACCGGTTGAATGATATATTGAATGAACTTAAGTGTCTTGATTTTGATGTCTCAAACAAAGACTTCTCTCACAAGTTCTTTAGATGCCTTCCGGAAAAATATGAGACAATTGTGACTTTACTTCTTAAGAGAGACTTGAGTAATATGACTCCTACGGAGGTGCTTGGTGAAGTGCAAACTCATGACTTATTCAAGCAATCACAAAAGGAAGTTCAAGGCCAATCAATGAATGAAGAGAAGAAAAATAATGCTCTCAAGGCCAAGTCTACTCAAGAAGAAAATGATGATGAGAACCAAGACACTGACTCCGATGAGGAAATGACTCTTATTGTAAAAGGGCTTAAAAGAATTATGAAGAAGAAGAAGTTTGGCAAGATGGGGCAATCATCAAAGAAGAATCCTTTTGAGGGCAAAGATTGCTTTAATTGTGGTGAAATTGGACATATCTCAATTAATTGTCCGAACAAGAAAGAAAAAATATGGCAAGAAGAAAGACAAGAATAGTGTACCTAAGAGGAAGAAATATTACAAGAAGGAGAAAAATGGTAAAGCCTACTTTGTTGAGTGGGATTCCGATGCAAGCTTTGCTGAAGATGATGATGACAAGCCTTCAAGGGGTCTTGCCGGGATTGCTATCAAGGAAGCTCCCTCACTCTTCTCCAAACCATATTGTCTCGTGGCAAAAGGTGAATCAAAGGTAATAATCGAAGATGATGATGATGATTGTGATAGTGATAATGATGATAATGCTTTATCTTATGATGATCTTGTTGCCATGGTCATTAAGTCCGATGACAAATTGCGCATGGAGAGATCAAAGATGAGGGATTTAGAGTTGAAAATGTTTCACTTCAAAATTCCTTTGAGGAGCTAAAGACTACTCCTTCACTCTTAAAGAAAAGCATGAGGAGCTTAAGACTTCCCACGAAACACTCAACATTTCCTGGGAAACTCTTAAAGAAAAGCACGAGGAGCTTAAGGAAGCTCACAACTCTCTCCTTGCACAAGAAGTCAAAGGAAAAATCAGCATGGCTGTTGAATGTAATATATTGAATACTTCTCCATGTTCATTTAACCCATCTTGTACACAAGCACTAGCTCTTACATTAGTGAGGATATATCTTATGACTCCTTATTGTTGGAAAATGAATCTTTGAAGATGGAGATTGAGTGTTTGTCAAATGATCTTGCACGGTATTTTTGGAGTCATGTCCGGTTTAATCATATTTGGACAAATCAAAAATTCACCTTGGAGAAAAACGGGCTTGGCTATTTGCCCAAGAAAGGGAAAGAGACTTTTATTCATAAGGAGAGTATTTTTGTAAATTCAAATGTGACTTTTGAGGAAGAAGAAAAGGTAAAAATGTGTCACAAGTGCAAGACAAAAGTTGATGCGAATCACCAATGCAAGAGCAAGAAGACCGTATCCTTGGATCCTTCCTATATTCTTAAGAAAGATTCTAAGGGTGTTGTTTGTGCTCAATATGTTGGTTGCTCTCTTGGTAGTAGTAAAAAGAAATCTATTTGGGTGCCAAAAATTTTGGTCACTAACATTGAAGGACCCAAGAAAATTTGGGTACCTAAAACAAAGTAATTTCTTTTGTAGGTGAACTATAAAGCCAGAGGAAGACATTGGGTTATTGATAGTGGTTGTACAAACCACATGACCGGCGAAAGAAAAATATTCTCTCATCTTGATGAAGACATTTCCGATTTTGACAACATCACTTTTGGAGTTGATAGCAAGGGAGGTGTAAAAGGCATTGGTGAAGTACCTATCTCTAAAAATTATAATCTCTCTAATGTCTTGCTAGTTGATTCTCTCAATTTCAAATTGCTATGTATTGCTCAACTTTGTGACAATGGTTATAAATGTACATTCACTAGCAATGATTTTGAGGTTACCTCACTTGATGGAAAAGATTGGTGAAGCATGACTTAGTTCTTGGCTTGAAAGATGTAAAGTTTCAGAAAGATAAATTGTGTAGTGCTTGTCAAGCCGGAAAGCGAGTGGCCAACTCACATCCTAACAAGAGTACTATGTCAACCACAAGACCATTGGAATTACTACATATGGATTTATTTGGTCCCACTACCTATAGAAGCATTGGTGGAAATACCTATTGTCTTGTAATTGTGGATGATTATTCAAGATACATATGGGTATTATTTCTTCATGACAAAGCTATTACTTGTGATATTTCAAGTCATTTGTGAGAAGAGCCAAAAATGAATTTGAGCTAAAGTTGAAGAAAGTGAGAAGTGACAATGGTAGTGAATTCAAGAATACAAATGTTGAAGAGTTTTGTGATGAGAAAGGAATCAAGCATGAGTTCTCAACTACATATACACGGAGCAAAATGGTGTAGTTGAGAGGAAAAATAGGACCTTGATTGAGATGGCAAGATCAATGCTAGATGAGTACAAAGTTTCGGATTCTTTTTGGGCCGAAGCTATCAACACCGCTTGTCGTGCCTCTAATAGGCTATATTGTCATAGATTCTTCAACAAAACACCATATGAACTTCTTAATGGAAGGAAGCCCAATATTTCATATTTTCGGGTTTTTGGTTGCAAGTGCTGTATTTTGAGGAAAGGCTCTCGGTTGTCTAAATTTCAAAGCAAGTGTCATGATGGATTTCTTCTTGGATATTCTTCAAATTCCAAAGCTTATAGAGTATACAACAAGTCCAAGGGATTTGTTGAGGAAGCATATGATGTGCAATTTGATGAAACATTGGGCTATCAAGATGAGAAAGAGAATTTAGATGATGTGAGAGGTGAAGAATTGAGTAAAACAATGAAGACTATGGCTATCGGGGATATCATGCCTAAAGAAGAAGATGATGATGATGGTCCATCAATCTCTATTCAAGCAAATCCTTCTACTTCCACAACAAATGATCATGATCAACAAGAAGGTTACTCAAGAAACAATGACTCATCTCAAGAAGATGGTCAAATGGCTCCTACGACTACACCTTTTATATCAACTCAAGAACCAATTGATCAACCAAGAATTCATCATCAAGTCGCCAAAGATCACCCCATTGACCAAATCATGGGTGACATTAGTAAGGGTGTTCAAACTCGATCTCGTGTTGCTTCTTTTGGTCAACATTATTCTTTTGTATCTTTTCATGAGCCTAAGCTTGTAGATGCAGCACTTATTGATCCGGATTGGGTTATTTCTGAAGGACCGATTAGGCGACCAGAGAGGGGGAGTGAATGGGAGCCGATAAAAATTCTTCTCGAAGGAGATTGAAACTCCGACAAGACGAACTCGCTCGGTCGGACCCCCGAAATCACACGCTCCGCACACCTACAATCTGTTTGCCAAAACCACGTAGCCACTGGAGTGCTACTGGTCCTAGGAACAAACTCTACCAGCAACCTCAACACACACGCACCCACGACAACGGAAACACCTCAAAAGCCGGCTGACCAGAGGGGGCGGTTAGACCAGGTATAGGGGCGGTTAGACCGCCTCCACCTGGCAACTAAGAAATCCTCCGAAACACCTCTTCCGAGCACCAAAATGCACCACGGTCTCACCAACAGAGATCTCTGGTCATGGCCATGCTAGCTACCAGAAAATCTTGGTGAAAACCAAAACTCCACCCAGGGGCCTAGGGGCGGTTAGACCGGCTACCAGGGGCGGTCTAACCTCCTGTACCCAGCAACGAACCCCAACCAAGAACACCTAGCAAACAGCATGAGAACGACCCGAAATTTCACCCGGACGCTCCTCGATCAAGGCGAACAAACTCACGAGAGGAAAATCCGGCGAAACAAAACTTCGACCTGGAAACACCCAGGGCGGTTAGACCGCCCCCCCAGGCAGTTAGACTGCCTCTTCCAGAAAAAACAGCCCGCGGGTCAATCCCAAACTTCCTTGCGCCCGATCTCCCGAATCACTCCACGGATTGCAGCGAAACTTCGGGATTAGCTGGGTTACCTCCTGGGCAACCTCTACCTCAAAGGAATCGACCCAAAACGCTCACAATCAAGAGGAATCGAAGAAATTGCTTCTCTAGGACAAGAACTCCTCCAACTCGAAAAACCACCAAATCGAGTTCGATTCAAAGGAGATTTGGGGGCAAAGTCACCAGCCAAAGAGGCACAAGAACCTCATACGTGACACCCACCAAAAACCCCAAGAAATCGTCCTCAAAACACCGCCAACAAAGAGCTCCAAAAATCAACACAAAGGAGAGTGGGAAAACCACCTTGAGGAACAACGCCGAACCATCTATACATACCATGAAATGTTCGTACAAGGTCTAGCTTGCCACCCAAACATCCATCCCTCTCTCTAGATCTCACATGAAGCTCTCAAGCTAGTCCTAGGAAAAACTAGGGAAAATGGAGAACGAAAATGGAAAAACAAATGAGCAACGGTTCCAAGAGTTGGCTGCCATCCACCCATTCAATGAGTATATATGGAGGCACCCAAAAGAGTAAACTACCCTCACCTAATAACTAGGGATACAAGCCCCTCAAGGGTGGATTTTTGGAAATCTTCGGAATTTCTTCATTGGACGGATGCCCGGCGACCGCAACCTGCTTAGCCTCGACGCAAGCCTTGCGATCCCGACGCGTGTCCTCCGCTTCGAAGCATCTTGACGCCGGCGGCCAGGGCGGTCAGACCGCCCCCCTGGGCAGTTAGACCGGCCGGGGAGATTTGACCGGCCCCAGGCGGTCTGACCGCCCCTCCTGGGCGGTTGAACCGGCCGGGGTGGCCGCACCTCCTCGTCAAGTCTTCGGCCTCGGTTTTGTGGCTCAACCGATTAACCCAGTGGTTTTCTGGTGAACCACTGCAAACCCCGCGAACTCGGTGTAGCCTCCGCCAATCTCCTCGCATGACTCGGCTCCCACGTAGTGCCGACTCGCCCTTGGTTTTGAGGCTCTACCAAGAAACCGTCCACGACTTCATCTTGCTGTTCATGCCACCATGCGGCCTGCACTTGACCCCACTGGCCACCGGGTCCCTCGAACGAAGCCTACTTGTCTTCTCCACACCTGGAGGCCTCACCGGCAACGACTTTTCGCGCTTGTTCTTCACCTGCACCAACACGAGTCAAGCCGCAACCTGCACATGCAATCCTTAGCCAAGAATCAGTCCACACAACGTTGTCAATCATTCATCACACAAGGAAGCGACCATCCACCGATCCTCGAACCACATATGGTCCTCAATCTTCCCCTTGATGAGTGCATTGACTACACACTTGATTTGTAACCAAAGAGAAAAGGAAAAGAAAAGAACAAATAAAAAGAAACCTCAACAAGCGATCGAAAGCCAAAGAAAGGCAAAGAGCAAGATCACTTGAAGAAGACAAGTCTCGGACCCCTTAGGCAAGGGCAACGGCTCGACACATCCGAGACAAAGCAAAGCTCAAGCAAAGAGCGCAAACCACCAAAGCGAAGCTCGAACACCACAAAGAGCTCCCCCTGCACATATGCAAGCTCCCCCTGAGCCAAAGCACACTCCCCCTGAACAAATGCAGCAATGCAACAAAGAGCAAAAACCTGCTCACTCTACCCAGGGCGGTTAGACCGCCTACCCAGGTGGTTAGACCGCCTACCACTCATCTGACCGCCTGGGGGAGGTTAGACCGCCCCATGTGACCGGCCCTGCACCAAACTGCTCAAAAATTGCCCGAACCAATTGAAACACCTTCCAAACACTCCCAGGTGCCCAAAGCATGCACAAATTTCCCCCCTTGTTGACAATGCATGAATCAAGGCAAAATGCAAAAACTTTCAACATATAGCTTCTCAAATATACAAAATTCATCACAAGGAGCTACACAAGTCCAAATGAGCAAGTTAGATATTCTACAGGTTCGTAATGACCTTAACTACGTGATCACCAAGTTTCACAATCATTGGACAAGGCTAAAAAGGATTTGAGTAATTTTGCGAAAAGTTACTCTCTCACAAGCAAAAACCTAAACATGAGCAAAACATGTCAAAATGGCAAAGCCACACAAACTTCATGCTAGGACAGCCATTCTAATCAGAAGACCATCACAAACACCCACAAGCACCTCATGTCATGTCAAAGCCACCGAGCCATGTGCCTACTTCTATGTATGAGACTTCTCATTGGTAGGCATCATGCAACGGTTTAGCACCCAAAGCAAATTAATTTCAGAACATATGACATAGGAGCACATTTTCCAAGCATTTCACATTTCATTTTCAGATTTATGAATGGTACATGAAATGTCTTTGCGACAAAAAGGAACTTATGCCCCTCCATAAGATAAAGCAAGAGGGCTAAACATTCATGATGGAAAATGAGCCTTTGGCCCCATATGATCAATAAACTAGCTATCCAACCAAAAATTAAGCATAGCAAAGCCACCAAAACATGTCAAGATCATATAAAGGCGTTTACACATGAGAGAGCATATATTTGACATTTTTCAAAAATATAGCCATCAACCATGGATCATTCATCAAGATCATCAAGAGCTAAGCCAAACTAATCATAGCATACCAAGCAAGCTCAGAAAAACATATATAGCATCCCATGGTGAACAATGTATATAGGAGAAGCTTTTCCTATCCAATGCATATGATACAAAATGCATGCAATCTAAGATACAAGGATGCCTATACATCATATTACATATGTTATGCCAAATGCAAGAAATGCACAAAGGAAACTATACATATGCTACAAGGAGCTCCCACACACCCAACTTAAGAAATCAAACACACACCAAGCTCCCCCCACAAACGAGTGAAAGTTGCTTAGGGGTTTGGTGAAAATATCGGCTAGTTGGTAATGTGTGGGTACATGGATCAAAGCTATCTTCCCTTTCTCTACGTTGTCTCTCAGAAAATGATACCTCACTTCTATGTGCTTGGTTTTGGAATGGAGCACTAGGTTCTTTGCAACGCTTATGGCACTGGTGCTATCACATTGAAGTGGGACATGGGTATACTCCTCACCAAAGTCACTCATAGTGTATGAAATCCAAAGGAGCTGTGAGCAACAACTAGCAGCGGCAACATACTCGGCCTCGGTAGTGGATTGAGCAACACTCGATTATTTGTGGGAAGACCAAGACACCAAAGAAGAACCCAAAAACTAGCAAGTCCCAGAAGTGGACTTCCTATCCAACCGACACCCTGCAAAATCCGCATCTGAAAAACCATGAAGCGCCAAAGAAGAGGACGCGGAGTACCAAAGGCCAAAGTCGGGAGTGTGACACAAGTACCTGAAAATTCGCTTCACCGCTTGCCGATGCGAAGTCCTCGGAGACGCTTGAAAACGAGTGCACAGACACACCGAGAAGCGCGTATGTCCGGCCTCGTCGCCGTCAAGTAGAGGAGTGACCCGATCATGCTCGGTACTCCTTCGGTCCACATGTTCACCTTCCTCGTCCGCATCAAGAGCCGTAGTCATACTCATCGGCGTCATCATAGCCTTGGAATCCTCCATCTTGAACTTCCTCACAATGTCCTTGGTGTACTAAGCCTGGTGCACAAATGTTCCTTCCTTTGATTGCTTGATTTGTAGCCGAGGAAGAAGCGCAACTCGCCCATCATGCTCATCTCAAATTTCCCTGCTCATATCATCTGCGAACTTTGCAACAAGAGAGTTAGACGAGCCACCAAAGACAATATCATCCACGTACACCCGCACAATCAAGATATCTCCCGCCTTTTGCCTCGGCAAAAACAAGGTCCGATCGACCTTCCCCATCTCAAAACCTCTCTCAAACAAGAACCCCCTCAACCTACCATACCAAGCTCTAGGCGCCGCTTCAACCCATACAACACCTTTCTCAACTTGTACACACGGTGGGGGTACTTCTCACTCTCAAACCCCGGAGGTTGCTTCACATACACTTCTTCCTTCAACACAACATTCAGGAAAGCACACTTCACATCCATTTGGTGCAACTTGAACCCTTTAGCCACGGAAAAGGCTAGAAGTATCCTAATCGCCTCCAAACGGGCTACGGGAGCAAAGGTCTCCTCGTAGTCGATCCCCTCCTTCTGACTGAACCCTTGAGCAACAAGCATCGACTTGTTCCTCACAACCTCACCTTCCTCTCCCTCTTTGTTTTTCCACACCCACTTTGTACCAATCGGCTTGCACCGTGGGGGAGGGTCAACCAACTCCCACACCTGATTGCTCTCAAAGTTCTCCAACTCCTCATGCATCGAATTAACCCAATTGTGATCAGATAGTGCGTGTCCAATGTCTTTGGGCTCAAAAGTAGCAACAAATGCAGCATGAGCGAAATGAGAATTGTTTCGAACCCTCGACCGTGTAGTGCATTCATTCATGTCGCCGATGATCCTCGAAGCTGGGTGATCCACTTGTACTCGTCGGGGAGGTTCTCGCCTCGATGCTACCTCCCCCTCAATATCAGCTTCTCCTCGTTCTTGATTTGTCGTCATAGGTGTAGTAGAGGGTCCATCCATCACCGTAGTCGAAGTAGTTGGTACATGTTCAGCCGGGCGCACCGCACCGCCATCTTCATCGTCTCCTTGTTCATGCTCCTCCTACCGAAAGATCTACTCGCCAAGCTCATCATCACCTGCACACTCAAAGACAAGCTGACTACGTGGCTCTGTCTCGTCGAAGGTTACCTCGCAAGTCTCCATGATTTGGTTAGTTTCAAGATTGAGCACACGATATGCTCTAGAATGAGATGCATAACCAAAGAAAATACCATCGACAGACCTAGCCTCAAACTTATCCGACTTCTTGCCTTTCTTCGAATGAAACACTTGCAACCAAAGACATGGAAGTGACTCACCTTGGGTGTGCGACCATGCATCAACTCATAGCATGTTTTCTTCTTGTGCACTCTGAGGTAGATCCTGTTTGACACATAGCACGCGGTATTCAGCGCCTCAGCCCAATACCTTCTCGGACTCCTATGCTCATCAAGCATCGTCCGAGCCATCTCGCACAAGGTCCTGTTCTTCCTTTCCACAACACCATTCTGGGGAGGCGTATACGGACTCGAAAACTGGTGCTCAAGACCCAAGTCATGGCAAAAGGTTTCAAAATGAGAGTTTCTGAATTCCGAGCCATTATCACTGCGGATAGCTCGTATGGCATCTCCGTGCCTCTCGTTTCTCAACCTCAAGACTAGATCTCGAACAAAACCAAACGTCTCCCCCTAATCCTCAAGAAATAACACCCACGCATACTGAGAATAGTCGCCCACCACAACAAGGACATACCACTTCCCACCCGCAGATCGCACACGAGCTGGGCCAACAAGGTCCATATGGAGCAACTCGCATGGACGCTCAGTCATCACATCGGTGAGAGGCGGGTGAGAAGAGGCTACCATCTAGGCATGTGTACACGGCGCACAAACCAACTCTTTCTCAAGCCACAATCGTGGCAATCCTCAGAGCAAATTGAGTTTACTCAAGCGAGACAAATGGTCCAAGCTCAAGTGACCCAACTTCCTATGCCACTTCCACAACTCACTCGAAGAACCAGCCAAGAAACAACGCTCCACACCCGAAGACTGAGAAAAATCAGCACGAAACACCTGACCCTCGGGAACGACCATACAAACAAGGTCCCCTCGAGAGTCCAAAATCCGAGAACCACCTGGCCGAAACAACACCTCAAAGCTCTCATCCAACAACTGGGATACAAAAAGCAAATTGTACCCTAGCGATTGAACAAGAGCAACACGCCTCAGAGTGATCTTGTCACTCACTTTTATCTCACCTTCTGAAAGCACACACCCACGCCCATTCTCCCCAAAAGTGATGTACCTCTTCGTCACCACCGGGACGAGACTCGAGAACCACCCCCTGTCTCCGGTCATATGCCTCGAGCAACAGGAGTCAATCAACCAAATGTTCTTCAAGTCTCCCACCTGAAATTCAAAAATGAGCACGTGAGCGAACAAATGACTCAGCACTGGGGTTAGTACCAAAAGAGTAAAACTAGTGCCGAGGCATTTCCTCGAAAGTGGGGTTAGCACACATCAAGCCATCTTTCCTACCATAACTACCACCACAAACACCACCTCCATAACCACTCCGAGGAAACCACCCCTCGCTGCCTGGAGGAGGACCAAAACCATGGAAGACAACCCGTGAACCGTCCCTCCTCTCCTTCTCAAAGCTACGACTCCTCCCATCCCCGTAGTGAACTCTAGGGGGAGAATGCCTAGCAAACTGACCACCTGCTGTCTCTCCAGACCAACCACCAGCAACACCACCTCCAGGACACGAAACCTCTCTACTCACCACCTCGAAAACCACTCCGCCCAGAATTCTGGGGGGGTGGTTAAACCGCCTAGCCAAACCGGTATAACCGCCCCCCTCTGGCAGGGCCGGTCTGACCGCCTAGCCAGGCCGGTCTGACCGCCCCCTCCAGGACTGCTCCTCGGCTGTGGGAACTCACATCTCCCCATGCCGGAACACTTCTCACCACAGCTTTACCCCTGGGCAGTGGCATACGAGACTTAGGTACACCATGGGAAGGGTTGTACCTATCCTTGTTCGCCCACTTATTTGCCATCCTCTCTTCTCGCTTCCTCTTGAAGCAAAACTCATCCTTGTGACCTTCTTTCCCACAATAGCCACAACGGAACCTCACAAGCTTAGGTTTAGGATTGGATTGGGGCTGCTCGCTTGGTTTCTCTCCACTCAACTCCTCCACCGATATCTCCTCACTAGCCTTCTCACTCTCTTTCCCAAAGAACACTTTCCCGGAAGTGCTCACAAACTTGATAGGCTTTTGGAGATCATTTGTGGGTGTAGGAAATATGGGTGGAGCTGGGGTTGTGTCTAGTCGGTTCCTAAGATGGTTGGGTTTTGGAGGGAAATCATTTTTGTGATGGGTTTTTGGTGGCTCTGGATATTCTCTCCACTTCCCTCACCAACCTTGTTTGCCCCAAGTCCCTCACCATCCTGCCTCTTAAATGCCTCGATCATCATCCTCAATTGAGGCTCATGACCAGACAACCAACCCATCAACTTCCTCAGCTCATCATTCTCATCCTGCAAACGATCAACATAATGTGCAAGTTCTAAATTCTTCAAAACATGCATTTCACAGGTAGAGAATGATGTAGGCATGGGTTCTTTCAGCTTAGCCTCAAGAGAACTAGTGTAAGCATGCATCTCATCAATCTTAGCATGCAAAACAGGGCAAGAAGTGCAAGCACCTAGCAAAGCAGGTCTAGACTTAAGCTCAGCCACTTCAACCCTAAGCACATCTAGTTCCTCACACTTGGAGGCATGCTTCTCCTTAAACAAAGCAAGATCAGCAAGAAAGATGGAGCAATCAACACAATCAACATCATCTGAAACAACAGGGCTAGCCTTAAGGGAGTCAATCTCAAGCTTGCTATCAAGCACATGTGTCTCTAGTTCAGCCACTCTAGTCCTAGCATCCTCGAGTGAAGCCCTAAGCTCTTTTCTCACTTTGCCTCTCTAAGCATGTCATCACGATTATCAAGCAAAGTACCAAGCCGTTCATTCTCCTGGCGCAAGAAGGGAAGCTCATCACGCACCTCGTCGTCGGACTCAGAGTCCGAGTCACTCTGTGTGCTCTTCTTGCTGCCGGAGCTCAGCGCCATGGTGCAAAAGCCGTCTCTCGCGAAGCAGCTCAGCCCGCTCAGGTTCTTGGGCGACTTCTTGTTCTTGTGACGATCACCTTCATTCTCACTACTGCTCCAGCTCGAGGTGGAGTACGCGGAACTGGAGTCGACGTTGCTCGCTCCAACCATCGCTCAGGCCTTGCCTCGGCTCTCCTTCTTCCTCGATCGTCGCTCGTCCTTGTACTTGTTCTTGTGCTTGCTCTTGTGGTCGCGCCTCGATCGGTACTTGCCGTCGTTCCTCGGCTTGTGCTTGTAGCCGTCCTTGTTCTCGACCTTCTCCGGGTAGTCGGCGACGAAGTGTCCCGGCTTGCCACACTGGAAGCATGTCCTCGTGTTCCTCCTCATGTTCACCCGGTTCTCGTGCAGCCTCTCGAACCTCCTCGTCAACAGCGCCAGCTCGTCCTCTCCAAGGACATCGAACTCCTCATATGGCATAGACATCAAAGAGGAATAAGAGAACATCCTGGTGGATGGGTTAGTATTATCCTTTCCTTTTGAACCACCAACGAGGGCGAGACTATGGGAATCAGTCGGACCCTTGAGCTTGGCAGCCATGCCCCTATCCACCTCGGCCGACTTGAGCTTCGAGAACGACTCGTTCACCATCGAGTGTCATACTTCTCTAACTCCACAATGGCCTCGAACTTTCCGCCACATATTGTACGATCCAAAGAGTGTAAGAGCTTGACCGCTCTATCATGATCATCGTACGGGAGCACGTCCACATTCGCCCTCATGTTGTTCACAACCACCGTGAACCTACGAAACAAGGCATCGATGGACTCACCGGGGAGATGAGTGAAGTTCTCGTACTCTCTCCGGTAGGTCGCATACATCCGTGCTCGAACCACGGGCAATCCCAACATGAGCCTCCTTCGACACCGTCCAAATCCTACAAGCCAAGTGCTCGGTGTGCACCCGATCGAGCTCGGGGCCGACACAAAGCATGAAACAAGTAGTCGGCGCCTTATTGTTGGCGTCGAATGCGTCCCCTCGATCCTAGAGCGAGGAAGTCCATCGGCCTGGACATAGCCTCGTGTCCACCGTGACATCCCAAAGGATCGACCCTTTCCGCGGAGGAACGCACCCATCCGCTTACTCCACATCTCGTAGTTCTTGCCATCGTAGTGTGGAGGACCCGAACCCCGTTCTCGGTACGCCATCCTTGGATCTTAGATCGGTTAGAGTCAACAAAGACCCGAACCGGTTCCGATACCACTTGAAGGACCGATTAGGTGAGCGAGAAAGGGGGAGTGAATGGGAGCCGATAAAAATTCTTCTCGAAGGAGATTGAAGCTCCGACAAGACGAACTCGCTCGGTAGGACCCCCGAAATCACATGCTCCGCACTCCTATAATCCGTTTGCCAAAACCACGTAGCCACTTGAGTGCTACTGGTCCTAGGAACAAACTCTACGAGCAACCTCAACACACACGCACCCACGACGGGCGGAAACACCTCAAAAGCCGGCTAACCGAGAGGGGGGCGGTTAGACCGGGTATAGGGGGCGGTTAGAGCGCCTCTACCTGGCAACCAAGAAATCCTCCGAAACACCTCTTCCAAGCACCAAAACGCACCACGGTCTCACCAATAGAGATCTCTGGTCATGGCCATGCTAGCCACTAGAAAATCTTGGTGAAAACCAAAACTCCACCTAGTGGCCTAGGGGTGCTTAGACCGGCTACCAGGGGCGGTCTAACCTCCTGTACCCAGCAACGAACTCCAACCAAGAACACCTAGCAAATAGCACGAGAACGACCCAAAATTTCACCCAGATGCTCCTCTGATCAAGGCGAACAAACTCACAGAGGAAAATCTGGCGAAACAAAACTTCGACCTGGAAACACCCAGGGCGGTTAGACCGCCCCCCAGGCGGTTAGACCGCCTCTTCCAGAAAAACAACCCGCGAGTCAAACCCTAATTTCCTCGCGCCCGATCTCCCGAATCACTCCACGAATTACAGCGAAACTTCGGGATTAGCTGGGTTACCTCCTGGGCAACGTCTACCTCAAAGGAATCGACCTGAAACGCTCACAATCAACAGGAATCGAAAAAATCGCTTCTCTAGGACAAGAACTCCTCCAACTCGAAAAACCACTAAATCGAGTTCAATTCAAAGGAGATTTGGGGGCAAAGTCACCAGCCAAAGAGGCACAAGAACCTCATACGTGATACCCACCAAAAACCCCAAGAAATCGTCCTCAAAACACCGCCAACAAAGAGCTCCGAAAATCAACACAAAGGAGAGCGGGAAAACCACCTTGAGGAACAACACCGAACCATCTATACATACCATGAATGGTTTGTACAAGGTCTAGCTTGCCACCCAAACATCCATCCCTCTCTCTAGATCTCACATGAAGCTCTCAAGCTAGTCCTAGGAAAAACTAGGGAAAATGGAGAACCAAAATGGAAAATCAAATGAGCTAGGGTTCCAAGAGTTGGCTGCCATCCACCCATTCAATGAGTATATATGGAGGCACCCGAAAGACTAAACTACCCTCACCTAATAACTAGGGATACAAGCCTCTCAAGGGCGGATTTGGAAATCTTCGGAATTTCTTCATCGGATGGATGCCCGGCGATCGCAACCTGCTTAGCCTCGACGCAAGCCTTGCGATCCCGACGCGTGTCCTCCGCTTCGAAGCATCTTGACGCCGGCGGCCAGGGTGGTCAGACCGCCCCCCTGGGCAGTTAGACCGGCCAGGGAGATTTGACCGGCCCCAGGCGGTCGACCGCCCCTCCGGGCGGTTGAACCGGCCGGGGTGGCCGCACCTCCTCGTCAAGTCTTCGGCCTCGGTTTTGTGGCTCAACCGAGTAACCCGGTGGTTTACGGTCAACCACCGCAAACCTCGCGAACTCGGTGTAGCCTCCGCCAATCTCCACTCATGACTCGGCTCCCACGTAGTGCTTGGCTCGCCCTTGGTTTTGAGGCTCTACCAAGAAACCGTCCACGACTTCATCTTGTTGTTCATGCCACCATGCGGCCCGCACTTGACCCCACCGGCCACCGGGTCCCTCGAACGAAGTATACTTGTCTTCTCCACACCGGAGGCCTCACCGGCAACGACCTTTCGTGCTTGTTCTTCACCGCACTAACACGAGTCAAGCCGCAACCTGCACCTGCAATACTTAGCCAAGAATCAGTCCACACAACGTTGTCAATCACTCATCACACAAGGAAGCGACCATCCACCGGTCCTCGAACCACACATGGTCCTCAATTTCCATGGAAGAAGAATTAAATAATTTTACTAGAAATGAAGTTTGGTAGTTGGTTGAAAGACCCAAGAATCACAATGTCATTGGTACTAAATGGGTCTTCCGAAACAAAGAAAGTGAAGATGGTATTGCTGTGACGAACAAGTCTAGATTAGTTGCTCAAGGTTATACTCAAGTGGATGGATTGGACTTTGATGAAACCTTTACTTCCGTAACTAGACTTGAAGCCATAAGGATCTTGCTTGCTTATGATTGTTCTCATAATATCAAGTTATATCAAATGGATGTCAAAAGTGCTTTCTTGAATGGGAAAATTAGTGAGCTAGTATATGTTGAGCAACCTCCCGGTTTTGAAGACCCCACAAAGCCTAATCATGTATACAAGCTCTCTAAGGCACTATATGGGTTGAACCAAGCTCCTTGTGCTTGGTATAAAAGGCTTAGGGATTTTCTTCTTTCAAAGGGCTTCAAAATTGGAAAGGTCGATACTACATTGTTCACCAAGAAGGAAATGTCATCTTTATTTGTCTAATTTATGTTGATGATATCATCTTTGGTTTAACAAATGAAGACTTTTGTAAACAATTTGGAGAAATGATGACTAGGAAATTTGAAATGTCTATGATTGCTGAATTGAGTTTCTTCCTTTGTCTTCAAATCAAACAATTGAAGGAAGGCACTTTTGTTTGCCAATCTAAGTATGCGAGGGACATCTTTAAGAAATTTGGCATGGAAGATGCAAAACCCATAAAAACTCCTATGGCTATAATGGACATCTTGATCTTAACGAGAGAGGTAAACCGGTTGACCTTAAGCTTTATATGTCTATGATTGGTAGTTTGCTTTATCTTACCTCATCTAGGCCCGATATCATGTTTAGTGTGTGTCGGGGACAGCCCTAGGGGTCCCCTTAAGCAAACTGGGGAATCCCCACTTAAAACCCACAAACAAGCCAAAGCCGAACGCGCCCCACTTAAGCACACAGGGCATGGCCCATGCCGCGGTGGCCCCGACAGCCCACCAAGGCGGCCCACTCGAAGATCCCCTCGAATAGGCTCCGCCTCGCTCGAGGGCGCACGCCTCCCTCGGGCGGGCTCCGCCCGTTCGAGGGGGGGTGCGCTACCTCGGCGGGCTCCGCCTCGCTCGAGGGTCCGCTCGCGCCCTCGAGCGGGCTCCGCCTCGCTCGAGGGCGCCCGCACGCGCATGCCTATTCCGTACGCGGGCATTAAATGCCCCGACAACGGCGGGACGGCACCATCATACGCACGGGGCACGCGCCCTAGTGCCGTCACACCAACTCCCCGGGGAGGGAACCCATCCCCGCCACTGTGGGGGACTGTGCGGTGTGGCCGGTGCCAGTCCCGTGACGCCGCGCCACCTGCTCCGTACGGCTAACGCGTCGAGCCCTCGAAGGGGGGCCGGCCGCACCCTCGATTTGCTTTCTTGTGACCCTGCAGGGTTAGGTGGAGGCGTTAGGCCGGCGGGGCGCCATCCCTGCCACTGTTAACGGCATGGCAGCCCCCCCCGCGCGTACAAACCCACACCGGGCGCTGTGGCAACAGCTCCAACGCTGTGGAGCGTGCGGGAACGGGACGCCGCCTTACCTGCCACTGTGCCTCGTACGGACCGACGTCAGCAACTCCCTCGAATCCGCCTAAAGACATCACGGCCGTCCGCTGCACTCCTACCCTCGAGGACACCCCTGTTCGGGTACAAGATACGCCATGATGGACGGATCACGGCAAGGACCGCCCAGGCGGCCGCCTACTCTACAGCATAGCACACCATGCTTCCCCCACGTAGCTGAATAGCGCGGCATGCATGTGATTCGTTCTCTCCTTGGTCTATAAAAGGAGGACGAACCCCCCTGCCGCAGGGGACAGACGTAGAACACAACAGACAAGTTTGAACGCAGCACACCACGCACTTGTTCTCCAATTCTCCCACAATATCTTCAGCCACTCCACCAGGAACTTGGAAGCCACGCTTCCTCTCCCGCCTTGCTTGTAGCAGCCCCACTACAGGCACCCCCGGTGCTGAGCAATATAGTGCCTTGAGCACACCACTGCTGGACGTACGGCCCATCGGCCGGAACCAGGATAAAACTCTGTGTCTCTGATTGCTTAGCATCGACCATTGAGGGATAGACCTCGGCGCTCATCACTGGTTAGTGTCGGGACCACTTTCCGCACCGACAGTTGGCGCCCACCGTGGGGCGATCGAGCGCCTAAGGTCAATCCACCGTCAAACTCCCTCCATGGTGATCCACACTGAGTATCGCGGTACGCGTTACTGCATGGGCAGCTCGGACCCCCTCCCCGCCGGTTTTGAAATCCGGTTTGGGGGCCCGAATTTCCGGACTACGGGTAACGACTACCGATGCGCCTCACCAACCGTGAGGAGCCGCGCGCGCGGCGCCGGTCGGGTCCGCCCCCGGTCCCCGCCGCACGCACCGCCATGACGCAAACGCCCACCGGCACGGATGCCGCGGGCCCGTCAACACCACGACGTCGCCGCCGCTCCGGCCGGCGTTCGCGCCGGGCGTGGTCCGAGCGGCGGCAAGCCGAACGCGCCGCCTCTCAACGCGGTGCACCCGTCGGCACAACAACCACCGCCCCCGATGGGGCGGGCCGCACGGTCTCCGGCCGCGCTTCCCCATCGGTCTTCGCCGTGCCACGACGGCTTACAACGCCAACGTCAACACGACGATGTGCCGGGTTCCCCACGGCCGTCACGTCTTCATCGCCAAGGACCCCGGCGCCTCCGCGGGCGATGAGTCGTCTATAGGCTCCCTTGACGCGTTACCACCCGCCAACCTCCACGGATACGCGGAGTGGGGACTTCTCGGCGTGCGGACCCGGTCATGTTCGGGCGTTTCCTCGACGCTACGGACTGCGGTTCGGGTCGCTCCGACGATTCCGGCACCGGGAGTTATGACCCCGCGCGGGAATGTTGCGTCGTCATCGCAAACGACCCGGCAAATGCCACCGGCGCGGAGGCGCCGGCGACGGGGAGGTCACACCCGCCCCGGGGGATCGCCCGCGCCCGGCCGCGGGGGCTAAGCACCCCTGCTCGGGCCGACGCCGACACACGCGCTAGCCCAAGCTCGTGAGCTCGAGGCCAAGCCGGCGGAGGAGTATCGAACGGTGCGGCTGCTCCACGCCTCGATGGCTAGTGAAGCCTCCGCGCGCGGTGAACACGCGCGGGGGAGCCGGGCAAACGGAGCCCGCGACCGCATCAACGCCGACTTTAACGTCGACAACCGGACGCGCCTCCGCGGGCAAGTCGAAGCTTATCGCCGCCGCGACGCCGGCTACGGGTCATGCCGGCCCCCTCGACGCCCGAGGCACGAAACCCGCACCGCAAGGTGCGGGGCGCTCAGTGAGCAAGCGGCCGTCCAACGGGCCGAGAGCTCGGCCTCACGCATCCGCCAACGGGGGGGGATGCACGAGGCGACGGGGGCGCACGGGGGGGCGAACCCTCGGTCCATGCGGGGAGAAGCGGCGGGGGCGACCCGCCAACTCGGGACGAGCGCCGGCCAAGGAGCGGCTCCTCGACACGCGCAGGCGCCGGACGGTGACGCCCGCAACGCCATCAACGCCCGCCGCACGAGCAAGGCGGATGCGCGGGCGGCGGTAGGCTACCACCCTCGACGAGGTGGACGCTACGACGGCCGACGAGGACCGTTCCCCGACGCCGGAACCCCCGGGGACCCGTGTGTTCGGCGGGAGATCCGCGCGGCGGCTTTCCCCCAACGCTTCCACCAACCCTCGACCATCGTCAAGTACAACGGGGAGTCGGATCCCCGCGTGTGGGTCAACGACTACCGCCCGGCATGCCGGCGGGCGGGGCCACCGGTGACGAGGTCATCATCCGCAACCCGCCCCCGCACCTCGGCGATTCGGCCCGGACGTGGCTCGAGCACCTGCCCGCCAGCCAGATCCATAACTGGGACGATCTGGTCCGCACGTTCGTGGGTAACTTCCAGGGCACGTACGTGCACCCTGGGAATTCCTGGGACCTGCGCTCTTGCACTCAGAAGCCCGGCGAGTCGCTCCGGGACTTCATACGACGCTTCTCCAACCGTTGTCCGAGCTCCCAAGCGTGGCGCAATCCGAGATTGTGCACGCCTTCCTCGAGGGCACCACGTGCGGGACCTCATGCGAGAGCCGGAGCGCAGCCCCGCCCGCGGACTCCAACGAGCGGCGTTCGACATCGCCACCGGCTTCGCCTCGGGAGAGGAGGCCGTGGGTGCGATCTTTGACGGCAAGAAGGGCAAGCGCTCGGACGATGCGCCCGCGGAAGGCGACAAGTCCGCAGAGCCCCCACCGGAAGGACAAGCGGGGCAAGAAAGGGAAGAAGCCGCGCCGCGAGGCGCGCGAGCAGGGCGCGACGACGATGATGCCGAGGCCCTTGCTGTTGACCCGGCTCGACGAGGCCCTCGACCGGCCCCTCGAGGCCCGGGGGTGTTTGACGACATGCTGAAAAAGCCATGTCCATACCACAAGACCCCAGTAAACCACACCCTTGAGCAATGCGACATGCTCAAGTTTTACGGTCGCGCCGCCGCGAAGGACGTGGAGGCCAAGAAAGACGGAGGAGATGGCGACACCGGCGGCTTCCCCGCCGTGGAGAACGTGTTCCTCATCTTCGGGGGACCCACCGTCGACATGTCGACCCGCCAGCGCAAGCGGGAGCGGCACAAGGTCCTCGCAGCAGAGAAGGCGCCTCCCTCCTTCCTCGACCGGTCGGAGGACGCCATCACCTTCGGCCCGGGAAGACCACCCGAACCGCATCCCCAACCCGGCCGCACGCCGCCGGTGGTCGACCCGATCATTGGGAACGAGCGGTTCTCAAAAGTCTTGATGGACGGGGGCGGTAGCCTCGGCATTCTCTACGCGCACACGCCGCGCTCGTTGGGGATCGGGTTGGACCGAGCCGCGGCCCGGCACGACGCCGTTCCATGGCGTCGCGCCCGGCAAGCATGTCCGGCCCCTTGGGCGGATCTACCGCCGGTTTGGTTCGGCACGCGCGAAGAATTTCCGCAAGGAAACGCTCACCTTCGAGGTAGTGGGGTTCAAGGGTGCCTATCACGCCATACTTGGGCGGCCTCGCTACGCCAAGGTCATGGCGGTCCCCAACTACACCTACTTGAAGATGAAGATGCCGGGACCGAACGACATCATCACCGTGGGCTCGTCCATCGAGCACGCATTCGACTGCGACGTCGAGTGCGTAGAGCATGCGGAAGCACTGGCGCTGGATGAAGCGCTGGTGACCACCTTGGAGAAGATGGTCAACGAGGACCTCGACTCCATCGCCAAGCACACCGGCAACTTCGAGGCCGCGGAGTAGACCAAGGAGGTGCCCCTCGACCCCGCACCCCCCGAGGGCAAGGCGTTGAGGGTCAGCTCCACCCT
This sequence comes from Cenchrus americanus, assembly GCA_947561735.1. Classification (NCBI taxonomy): domain Eukaryota; kingdom Viridiplantae; phylum Streptophyta; class Magnoliopsida; order Poales; family Poaceae; genus Cenchrus; species Cenchrus americanus. The sequence continues at coordinate 146,165,051 of OX387240.1, forward strand.
CGATCCAAAATAGGAAGTGGTGCTCGTCGACTTCCTCCGCGCCAACGCCGACATCTTCGCGTGGAGCCCTTCGGATATGCCAGGCATCCCGAGGGAGGTCGCCGAGCACTCCCTTGACAACCCGCCTCATGCCCGCGCCGTGCAACAACGGCTCCGCCGCTTCGACGAGGAGCGACGACGGGCTATCGGAGCGGAGCTGCGGAAGCTCCTCGAGGCCGGGTTCATCAAGGAAGTGTTCCACCCCATGTGGCTAGCAAACCCTGTACTTGTAAAGAAAAAAACGGGAAGTGGCGGATGTGTATAGACTACACTAGTCTTAATAAAGCATGTCCTAAAGTTCCATTTCCTTTGCCACGCATTGATCCAATTGTTGACTCAACGGCTGGGTGTGAGCTGCTTTGCTTCCTTGATGCCTACTCCGGGTATCACCAAATAAAGATGAAGGAGTCCGATCAGCTAGCGACTTCGTTCATCACGCCGTTCGGGATGTTCTGTTACGTCACAATGCCGTCCGGCCTCCGAAACGCGGGTGCAACGTATCAACGCTGCATGCAACACGTTTTCGGAGACCACATTGGGCGGACGGTCGAGGCGTACGTAGACGACATCGTCGTAAAGACCAGGAAGGCGGACGACCTGGTTGGCGACCTTGGCATCGCGTTCGGCTGCCTACGGGCCAATGGGGTCAAACTAAACCCCGAAAAATGTGTCTTTGGAGTGCCGCGAGGCATGCTCCTAGGATACATCGTCTCCCAGCGGGGCATCGAGGCCAACCCCGAGAAGGTTGCGGACCTCGAGTGAATGGGTCCAATTCGGGACCTCAAAGGGGTGCAAAAGGTGCCGGGGTGCCTTGCCGCCTTGAGCCGCTTCATCTCGCGGCTCGGCGAGAAGGGCCTCGCCCCTCTATCACCTCCTCAAGAAGCACGAGCACTTCTCCCCGGACGGCCGAGGCCCGGGATGCGCTCGACAAGCCGAAGGCATCCTTGACCCATGCCCCGGTCCTCACGCCCACCTGCGGGACGGCGAACCCCCGCGGCTCTACGTGGCCGCGACCACCCAGGTGGTCAGCACCGTAATCGTGGTAGAGCGCACGGAGGAAGGGCGCGCCCGCCGGTCCGGCGGCCGCCGTCTACTACATCAGCGAGGTCTTGTCTGACACCAAGACGCGCTACCCTCAAGTCCAAAAACTGCTGTACGCGGTGGTCCTCGCGCGGCGCAAGCTCCGCCACTACTTCGAGGCCCACCCCGTCACGGTGGTCTCCTCCTTCCCGCTGGGGGAGATCGTCCGCAATCCAGACGCGGCAGGCAGGATCGCCAAGTGGTCCGTGGAGCTGATGGGCGAGACGCTTGCCTACGCCCCGCGCAAGGCCATCAAGTCCCGGATCCTAGCGGATTTCATCACCGAATGGACGGACACGCGGCACCGCCACCGCCGCATCCAAGCGGGGGGCGAGGGCGCGGGCTCGCTCTTCGTGTCACCCCTCGGGGAGCACATGCGGTACGCGGTGCGCCTCCACTTCCCCACGTCAAACAACATGGGGAGTACGAGGCCCTCCTCTCGCGGCCTCAAGATTGCCATCGAGATAGGCATCAAGCGCCTCGACGTGCGGGGGGGGATTCGCAGCTCGTGATTGATCAAGTCATGAAGAATGCGAGTTGCCACGATGACAAGATGGAAGCGTATTGCAAGGCCGTACGAGCCCTCGAGGACAAGTTCTACGGCATCGAGCTCAATCACGTGCCCCGCCGGTACAACGAGGAGGCGGACGAGCTGGCTAAGATCGCGTCCGGGCGGATCACCGTCCCTCCGAACGTTTTTGCCCGTGACATCGCCCAGCCCTCCGTCATCTTCGAGCCTCACCCCTCGAGCCACGCGGAACCCTCGGGGGCGCCTCGAGTCCAACGAGGCGCGGAGCCCGTGGACGAGGACCCCTCGAACGAGGCGTACGTGCTCTCCCTCCTCGAGGGGTATGGCTCCTACGAGGCCGACGTGATGGATATCGAGCCAGCCCCCGTCAAGGCTGACTGGCGCAACAAGTATGTTGCCTGGATGGCTCGAGGGGAACTCCCCTTGAACCGGACAGAGGCCGGGCGAATCGCCGGGATAGCCAAGTCCTTTGCCCTCATCGACGGCGAGCTGTACAAGCGCGCCGCCTCCGGCATCTTGCAGCGGTGCATCCCCATTCCCGAGGGGCGCGAGCTCCTGCGGGACATCCACGCGGGAATCCGCGGCCATCACGCCGCGCCCCGTACCCTCATTGGCAACGCTTTCGGCCAAGGCTTTTGCGGCCTACCGCGGTCGCGGATGCCGGCGAGATCATGCGCACCGCGAAGGGTGCCAGTTCTACGCCCGCAAGTCCAACCTTCCTGCTCATGTCCTGCAGACCATTCCCATAACATGGCCGTTCGCCGTGTGGGGGCTGGACATCGTCGGGCCCCTGCGGAAGGCGCCCGGGGGCTTCACCCACTTGTTGGTCGCGATCGACAAGTTTTCCAAGTGGGTGGAGGTGCGCCCCATTACGAACCTCAGGGCAGAGCAGGCGGTGACGTTCTTCACCGATATCATCCACCGCTTTGGAGTGCCCAACTCCATCATCACCGACAACGGGTCCCAGTTCACGGGCGGGGAAATTCCCGGAGTTCTCGCGACAATTTCCACATCCGTGTGGATTGGGCACCTGTGGCACACCCGCGGACCAACGGCCAAGTAGAGCGTGCCAACGGCATGATCCTACAAGGCCTCAAGCCCGAGATTTTCGACCGCCCTTAATAAACGGTCGGAAATGGCTCCAAGAGTTACCAGCGGTCGTGTGGAGCCCCGAGCAGAGCCACCGGGTTCACCCCGTTTTTTCTAGTCCATGGCGCGGAGGCCGTCCTCCCCACGGACCTAGAGTACGGGTCGCCCAGGGTTCGAGGCTACGACGAGGACGCCAACCAGCGAGCCCGCGAGGACTCACTGGACCAGCTAGACGAAGCACGCCTCGTGGCCTTGATGCACTCCGCGAGGTATCAACATGTGACGCCCCGGGTTTTTAATTACCGTCATTAACGCTAACGACACGATTAGGCCGGTCAAATGGTCAACCCTAGGTCAACTCCGGGACCTCACCCATGAAAACTCCCTAACACACCCCTAAGTGACCCTAGTGAATAGTTAAAACACTTGTGGGGTCAACCCATGGTCAAAGGGTGGGTCAAACCCCCTTGCCACCCGGTGCCCACAGTGTGTCCGCTTGGAACTTTTGCCGCGTTCTCCAAAATTCGCCTAAACACTTGAAATTCTACCTTTGGGAAAGTTGTAGATCTTGTTGAGGGACACAACTTTCATGTAGAGTGGCATTGCTGATTTGGAGGGGAAAATTGTGAAAAAGCCCTTGCAAGCCGAGTTCCTCGTTGGCAAGCACATGCGACATTCAAAGTTGGCACTTCCACGGATTCAAATCTAGACAACAAAACCCTATACAGTCTTTGTAAAAGTTGTAGCTGGTACCTAGATCTACAACTTTGGTACTCAACACTTGGTCCAGTTCGTTGAAAAATTTTGAAAAAAATCGAGTCAAAGCATGCACCGGCGGCACGGCCGAGCCAAAGCGCGCCGCGCGCGCGTCGTGCGCGCCCGTGCGCCGCCGTCGCCGCCCGCCGCCGGCCTTGCCCCGGCGCCCGTGCCCGCACCGCCCGAGGCCTCGACGTCGGCGTCACGCTGCGTCCCGATGCCCCGCGCCCCGATGCGCTCCGTCCCGAGGCGCCTTGGCGTCCGCGCGCGCGTACGCGCGCGCGCGCGCACGGACCGGCGGTCCGTCGGCGGCGTCGCCACCGTACGCGCGCGCCTCGACGCGCCGTAGCACGGTCGCATCTTCCGCCATCACCCGCGCGTCACCCGGGGCCGCCCGAGCCGAGTATAAAGGCCCCCGGCCTCTCCTCGCGCGCCGCACCGAGCCGCCCGCGCCATCGCCGCCGCCATCCCGCCGCCGCCGGTGCTAGCTCGCCTTGCTCGTGCTCGCCGCCGTCCAAGTACGTCTCTAGGTTCCTTAGCACCCGAGCCGGCTCGCAAGCGCGCTTGTTTGCGCCAATTTGGCCTCCACGCCGCAAGACACCGAGCCGCCCCGAGCGCCGCCGCCGGTCGCCGCCGTGCGCGCGTCGCCGGAGCAAGTTCCACCCTCGCCACCACCACCAATAGGACCGTGGTGAGCTCAATTTCATCATGGTGCCGCTTGTTGTCGTGGTCGGGCCCCACATCGCCGCCGGCGAGCCCTCCCCGCCGCCGCCGAGGGCATGGATGTGAATCCGGGGGCATATTTGCAAGGAACCGTAACTTAGTTTATTTGCGGATCGGTCCACAGTCTTAGAAAACCCCTAGAAATTCACAGAAAATTCCAAAAATTCTAAAACAAATTTTGTAGGTCTCAGGATGTTAAACCCCACCTACTTGTTGTACACTTGTGGCTAGATTCAAAGTAGTTTTGGCAGAAAAATTACAAAGGTGTTATGCTTGAATCTGTTGTAACTTGAAATGTATAGCTTCTATGTAGCTGAGCTTTGGATATGTTGTGAGTTAGGATAAGACTAGATGCTGTGCCAAAAATTGCACAAAGTTATCATGTGAATCTTTTTGTAAAAATGTTTTTCCATCTCGGCGGAACCGCATAGATGATTTTTCATGTTAAATATATTCATGTTCTTGAGCCCAACTTGTGCACACTGTCTTGTGATGTCAAGAGGCACATCTTGTGAATTAATCATGAATTTAGGAGTAACAGAAATTATTATCCTTGTTTAATGCATGTTTTCCTTTGTAAATTAAAAAACCAAACTCGGTAGAGGTTCCATGTGAACATGCTAGCTATTTAGACTTGTTTAGGACCGAGAGCATCCACCGGAAAGTTTGGATCATTTTGATGCTTAATTATTTTTATATGCATTTAAGTTGAATCACTAGCTAGCCTTTGTTATTTTCAATAATATTTAATTTTCTAGCATCCAACACTTACATGTGGGCCCAATGGACCAGGATAGGTCTGTTAGGCCTAAGAACCACTCATTTGATTTTTGGTAATTTAATTCTTTAAATAATGGCTTAAATGCCCTTTTAATATTAAAGGGAAATTAAAATAAAAGAGAAATCCTTAATTAAATCCTTTTTCTTTTTGGAAATAGTACTTAATATAAATAAAAGAAATTTAATTAACATTACCGATAAGAAATATAATTCACAAATAAAAAGATATTAATTACACCTTTGTTGGTGAAGATAAAAGGAAATGAAGCTTTCGCATGAAATGATAATCTTAAATAAAAACCTTTATTCAAATATGGAATGAAAGAGTAACCCATGTACAACCAATGACTTCCTCAAATAGAAACCCTAGATAAATGCGTGTTAAGGTGAATATGACCAACTAGAGTTGGATAAGGCAACAAACTATCACATCACCTAAAGTGCATTGCATTCCGTGTAGATCTTCCGGACGGAGATTACTCCCTGGTCCCGGAAACCGAGGAAGGCGGAGCGGAAGGTTCTCTGCAGTACGTGGACGGACTCGACACCGAGGGTGCCCAAGCTAACCTAGTCGACGAAGGCAAGCTCCGGTGCATCTAACCCGGTTTTAAAGTTCTTTATTCAATTATCTATGAATGATTGTGCATTTACGTACGGGAGTTGAATGAAACCCTAGATTCATGATCCATAGGTACCTTTGGTCCCTACTAGTATGATAGGTCGATAGTTGCTAAGCTATAGGACCGTTTCCTAGATAGGAATCATACTATATCCTTAAATGGATTGCTCACGTGGTAAGAGCATGGGATCTGGGCTCCGGTCCAGTGGTTATGTGGGTTAAGTTTTTGAACGTACCAAGCACATGCCGGTTATGGGGCCGGTAAACCTAGTACCATAATGAGGCGGCTAGGGATCCTACCGTTACTACTCTTGGGATTCGCTCTCACGGCTCGCCACCGGTGGTGTATGGTGACTCCGGGTATCTCGCGGGGTATGCCGGATAGCCTGCACCAAAGACTGTAAGATTCGATCCCGACCCGAGGATTTATGGGGACGGTCTGGGGAGTTGTCCTCGCGGGGGCAGCCGACCGTGTGTTTGGGTCTACCTTGCAAGGTTTTTAATCAATCGATTGTCGGCCTCTCACCGTTATCCGAGACTACTTACTCCACTAGTCATGTGATCCCTAATGATGGAAGTTGATGAAGATGATGCTTGACTAAATGTATTGTACAACTTTGTTTGTACTAGTTGGCTGATGTAGTAAAGATTAAACTACTAGAACTTGTGCTAAAATCTTGAAAGTTAGGACCTACCGTTTGTTACTTATTAGCAAAAGCAACCCAAGTAGCCAAAAAGCCTTTCATGGTCTAGATTTGGTGAAGTAGTTATCACCGACGGGTAAGACTTGCCGAGTATTAGTATACTCGGCCTTGCTATGATGTGTTGATCCGGGTCATGCCTTCGGTGATGTGTGGCCCGGTGAGATCCCGCCGGCCGGGAGCTGGAGTGGGTGGAGGACGACAACCGAAGCATCATGCATGGCCTCTCGTGGTGACTTTGCCGCCGCTAGTTAATTTCCGGTTGTCTTTTCAAAACTGCGAACTATTTCATCATGTCAAAAACTATGGTTTGTAATAATTAAACCCTTCGGGTACGAATGTGGATTTGAATATTGTTGTATCTCCGGACTCGCCTTCGAGTGAGTTTTAATGCATATATCGATCCTTGTCGTTGTTCAAGTGATTTACCGGGCGTTAACCGGCGACTTACGACAGGATGGTACTTTATTATTGCTTAATGGCCAAAGTGGATCGGTCTTAGGCGATAGTACGGTACTTTCCGGGCGGGTTGTCACACAACAGTCCCTCAGGCGCTACCAAGCACGGAAGATACGCCGGCGGGACTTCAGCGAAGGGGATTTGGTCCTAAGGCTACGCCAAGACAACCGAGGACGCCACAAGCTATCACCTCCGTGGGAGGGACCCTACGTCGTGGTAAAAGTACTGAAGCCCGGCACATACAAGCTGGCCAACGAGGACGGTGAAGAACTCACCAACGCTTGGAACATCCAACAGCTACGTCGCTTCTACCCCTAGCTAGGATTTCCAAGTATTTTGTTGTAAAGTCACGAAACCAGCACCCCAGTTGGTGACAACTATGTAAAACATCGTCAGTTTAATAAAAAGGGCAACTCGGCTTTCCCCTGAAACCCAAGTTACCCTCGGGGGCTACTGCGGGGGGCATCCCCCCCAAAGTGGTCCCGTTTTCGCGCAAAAATAAAAAAACTCACGCGCGCTAAGATTGTTTCCTACTCCGTCCTCGAGCAAAGATCCGAACAGGGCGCAGGCAGCCTAGCGGAAGGAGCGCGCGAGCCAGAGATAGCCCACGCCTCCGAGAGGATACGGCCCTTCTCTCCCGCCTCCAACCCAGCAGGCCACCCGCGAAAATCGAACTCCCCTAACTGGAGTCTACTCAGGAAGAAGGAGAAACAAAAAAGTGCAATACGCAAAAGACATCATTTCAAATGCTCATAGCAAAGATACATGTTTTATTTACAAGGCCGCGCGGCCAGTATACGGATACATAAACAAAAAAGGGCCTAGCGCCCGGCTGTCTTCAGGCTGGAGAAGCGGCGGCGTCAGCAGGGTCCGGGAAGAGGAACTCTTCGAAGGCCTCGGCAAGCGTCCCGGCGGCGTCGGCGGCAAGCGCGTCCGTGCGCTCCATCGCCACCTCATCCTCGACACCCTCGGGGACGACGTAGCCGTCCGCCAACGCCTCGAAGTTGACCTCGTAGTGAGATCGCACCACTCCGAGGGCCTTCTGGACGCCGAGATGCAGCGCCGGCGCACGCGCCGGTGACGTGGCCGCCAAGGGCGCGCGGAGAGGGCGGCCGGCCGAGCTCCCGGCCTGCACCTCGCCCTCCTCCACGGCCCGGCAAGTCTCGAGGGCCACAGTGCGCAACTCCTGCAGCTCCTGCTCGGAGGAGTTGTAGGAGGTCTGCAGCGCCTCGGCCCGCTCAGCCGCGTGCCCCAGCGCGGTGCGCAAGCCTGAAGTTGCCCGGCAAGAAAGAAGTCAGAAAAGGGTGTAAACCCTCTAAGAGAAAACCGGCAAAACAGGAGTCAAGCAGCGACTTACCTTCGACTTGCTTCCTCTCCACCTCGAAGGCGCGGCGCCCGGCCTCGACCGCCTGCTCGAGGCCCTTGATGGTCTCGCCTTGCTCCTGGAGGGCCAGCTCCTGGCTCGCGCTCGTGATGCTGAGCACCATCAGCTCGCCCTCGAGCTTGGAGAACTCGGTGTTCCGGTCCTCCGGCGACATGCGTCGCCTCACGAGCGGCCGCGCTCCGCTCCGGGGGCCGACCGGGCGTCGGCAAGGGCGGCTCGCTCCTGCTATAGCCGCCCCTCGGCACCTTGACGGGCGGCACGCTCTGCGGGAGAGCCGGTCCTCGGCCGGCGGCGACCGCCGCGATCTTGGCGTCGAGGGCGGCCTTCAAGTCGTCGGCCTCCTTGGCCCTTTGCTCGAGCGCGCGCGCCTGCTCCTCGGCCGGCGGCCGCCGAGCCTCGCACCCCCTGGAGCGACGAGCGGAGCTCCCGGTTGTCGTTGCGGACGCCGGCCACCTCCGCCTCCTAGTTGGCCGCCAGCGTGCGCATCTTCTCCAGGTCCGAGCGCGCCTGCCGCAACGCCTCATTCCGGTCGATGAGGGCTGCGCAGACCCGCTCGAGGCTGGAGGGACGCGCCGGGTCCTGCCTTGCGCTCTCATGGAGTTGATCGCGCAGGGCCATGGCCCCGCACGACGCCCGGCCGTCCGGGGGTCCTGAGGGCGTCGGCGAGCGCGTCGAAGGCGCCGCACCGCTCCCGAAGCTGGTGGAGCTTGGCGTTCACCTGGTCGAAGGCGCCGTACTTGTCGCAGGCGCGGCGCTCGAGCTCCTGTCACCCACAAGTCAAAACCCGTAAGCACCATGCTACAAGGATAGTGCGCAGAAACGAGGAAAAAAGAGAAGCAAGCAACGGCACCCCACCTGGAAGACGCGCCACGCGGGGCCGCCGTGGATCCTCAGCGCCTCGTGCAACGCCCGGTCGAGCACGGCGTCGTGGTTGCGAAGCTCCCCCCACAGCTCCTGCTCCCCCTGGGCGTCGGCGAACGCGGGCGGGTCGCCAGCGATCCCCTCTACCTGGGCGGAGTGGCCGGCGCGGGAAGACGAGGCCTCGGCACCGTGCCCTCGGCCCCCTGCCACCATGTGGCCCTCACGCCGCCTCACGAGGGCCCCCTCCTGGGACTCTGGGGAAAGCGTGGGGAAGCTCGCCCACTGGTCCCACCCGGGCGGCGGGGAGTCATCGTCCGGGATCTCCACCACCACCGCCTGGGAGCCGCCGGCGGGCCGGCCCCTCGCGCCGCCTCCGTCGACGCCTCCGCCCACGCCTTCGTAGCCGCGGGCGCCCGACGCGGCGCCGCGGCCACCGCTTCCGACCGCGCCCCCGGCGACCGCGGGCGCCCGACCACCCTCCTCGGCCACCGCCGCGGCCGCGCCTCCACCGCGGCCGCCGCCACCGGCCGCGCCTCCACCGCGGCCGCCGCCGCGGGTTTCGCCTCCACTACGACCGGCCCCCGCCACTCCTCGACGGCCTCCGCCGTGGCACGACGGGCCGATCCGCCGGGCCGAGGCCTCGAGGCCTCGGCCCGCGCCCGCGAGCTCTCGCCCGCCGCGGCCACCGTGCTCGCCCCCCACCCGCGGCGCCCTCGACGAACGCCGCCGGTGGGGAACGAACGTGTCCGCCCTCGGCACCTTGGCTGGTGCGAGGGGAGGCACGGTCGGCGCCACCCTGCATAAACACAAACAAATAATCAGAACACTTGGTCACCAAAAACCCAACCCCGCAGAAGAGCAAGCCCCTTACCTCGAAAAGGAGAAGGCGCGCTTCCTCTTCCTCGAGGCCTCGGCGGATGACGCCGGCGTGGCCGCCGCCGCGCCTCCCCGCCGCTTCCGCGCGCGCGCGGCCCCGCCCCGCGCGCGCGCGCGCGCCGGTGCCTCCGCGACGCGCGCCGGCCGCCCTCCGCGCGCCCGCGCCGCTCCCGTTGTTGATTGCCTAGCGGCGGGCACCGCCGCGCCCGCTCCAGGCGATGTCGCCTTGCCGGGGGCGCGAGCTCCCACTTATCGGAGGGGTCCCGCCCCCGGTTTCCTACTCCTCATCCTCCTCCGAGGACGAATAGTCCTCGGTCCCCCGAGAGGAGAGCCCCTGTCGCTCACGCGGCCGGTACTCCTCGCTCCGCCGCTCGCGGTGCTACCTTGCGCGCTCCCTCTTGCGCGCCACCCGCTCCCGTTCCCGTTGCCGCGCCGCCCGACCAAGCACGCGGGAGTCGGGGGGGGGGGCGAACGGACTTCGCGGTGCTCGGGCTCACCATCGCGAGGCGAAAATGTCAAAAGGTGCATCGAAGCCGGGAGCATCATCAAGAGCAAAAACAAGGCCGAGAATTTCACTTACCGGCAGACCGGTGAGGAGCATCTCGAGGTCCCACCGGGGACCGGTCGGCGCGCGCATCCGGTGTCGACGGCACTCCGTGCCCGTGTAAGCACGTATCCTCGTTCGAGGGGGCTCGGAAGCATCCGCGACTTCGCCGGCGCGACGGGGTGCGCCGCCTCCATCATCTCAAAGATGCGGAGCGGCCTCTCCATCGGGGGCACGATCCGCCGGTGGTGGAGGAAGGCGAGGACGGTTGCCGCGCTCGGCCCGTGTACCGCCGGGCTCCTCGGCACGGCCGGAGAGCGAGTCCAGCCGCCTCCGATGCTGGACCGTGGACACCCCGTGGCCCCAGGAGTTGGGCTTCTCCCGGAGCACCAGACCGGTGTAGGGGGGAGGCCGGGCTCGGCGTTGCGAAGGTAGAACCACCCCCGCTCCCAGCCGGCGTTGTTGGTCGTCATGGTACAAGGGATGTAGTCGTCCTTGTACTGCGCCCGCAAAGCGAGCGACATGCCGCCGGCGCGCACCGCGCGGCGGGTCCTCTGCTCCGTCGTCGGCTGCGTGAACAGCTCCGCGCGGAAGAGGTGTACCCGAGAGATCCCGGTGACCCTTCGCAGACGCCCACGAACGTGGCCGCCTGCGAAATCGCGTTCGGCGCGAAGTTGTGCAACTCCACGCCGTAGCGGTGGCAGAGTGCCCGCATGAAGCGGCTCGCCGGCGCGGCGAAGCCGTGCTCGTGGAAGCGGGTGAAGCTCACCACGTAGCCATCCGGGGCCGGGTTGGGCGCGTGGTCCCCCGCCGGCGGTACGATCCACTCCGCCGGCCGGCCCTCCTCGTTTGCCGCCACCGGGCCGGCGGACACCGAGTCGCCGAGGGCCGGCCGGTTCACCAACGAGCACTCCCGTGCGTACGGGTCGAGGATCGTGAGGGGCGGGAGCGGCGCCATGAGGAAATGCAAGGGATCTGAGGGCGGAGGACAAGAAGAAGAAGAAGAGCTCCAATGGCGAAGGAGCACGGTGGCGAGAACAAAACAGAGGCGAGAGCGCAGGGGGCGAGAATGGTGAAACGCTAAGGTAAAAACCGCCGTTTTCCCTCTCCTCAGATTTATAAGCCGTGGGCGTGCTCTCCGGGGCGCACGTCCCACGCGCATTAACTGCAGGGAATCTTTTTCTCGCTGACGGGCGGGCCCCACCGCGACCGCGGCGGCCACGCCACCGCAAACGGGCCATCATCACGGTGAAGAACCGGGAGGGCCGTGGCAGGCGGTCACGTCCGCCTGCCCACGTCGCCCACTACGCACTCCTACCCTCGAGGCCACCCCTGTTCGGGTACAAGATACGCCATGATGGCCGGATCGCGACAAGGACCGCCCAGGCGGCTGCCTACTCTACAGCATAGCACACCACGCTTCCCCACGTAGCTGAATAGCGCGGCATGCATGTGATTCGTTCTCTCCTTGGTCTATAAAAGGAGGACGAACCCCCCGCCGCGGGGGACGGACGCGAGAACACAACGGACAAGTTCGAACGCAAGACACCACGCACTTGTTCTCCAATTCTCCAACAATATCTTCGGCCACTCCACCAGGAACTTGGAAGCCACGCTTCCTCTCCCGCCTTGCTTGTAGCAGCCCCACTACAGGCACCCCCGGTGCTGAGCAATATAGTGCCTTGAGCACACCACTGCTGGACGTACGGCCAATCGGCCGGAACCAGGATAAAACTCTGTGTATCTGATTGCTTAGCATCGACCATTGAGGGATAGACCTCGGTGCTCATCACTGGTTAGTGTCGGGACCACTTTCCACACCGACAGTGTGTGCATGTGTGCTATACTTCAAGCCGCACCTAAAGAGTGTCATTTGACCGCCGTAAAGAGAATTATGAGATATTTGAAGTATTCTCCTAACATTGGTCTTTGGTATCCAAAGGGTGATCAATTTGAGTTAGTAGCATTTTCGGACTCAGATTATGCCAGTTGCAAGGTTGATAGGAAGAGCACTTCTGGACATTGTCAATTGCTTGGACGGACACTTGTTTCTTGGTCGTCTAAGAAGCAAAATTTAGTGGCTATTTCTACTGCCGAAGTGGAATATATCTCGGCGGGAAGTTATTGTGCTCATTTGCTATGGATGAAGCAAACACTTCTTGATTATGGTGTGAAATTCAAGGAAATTCCTCTCTTATGTGACAATGAAAGTGCCATCAATATTACCAACAATCCGGTTCAACACTCTAAAAGGAAGCATATTGATATTCGGCACCATTTTCTTAGAGATCATGTGAGCAAAAGAGATATCAAGATTGATGGAGTGAGCACAGATGATCAATTGGCGGATATATTTACCAAGCCTTTGGATGAGTCTCGATTTTGCAAATTGAGAAATGAGCTTAAGGTCATTGACATCTCAAATGTGGCTTGAGTGCTAGCACATGTGATTATTCATATGCATTTGTATATCTCTCTTATCTATTTCTAGCTTATCTCTTGTTTTTGTTCTCTATTTTTCTTGAAGCTTGCTTTTGCATAATTTCCTAGCATTAATTGGTTCATTGCATCACATGACAAGTTTCCTTCATTATTTTTGAGCAATGATCCCAAAAGATACTTTCTCAAATCTTTGTCTCGGAATATATCAAGCTAAAATTGAAAAGGGAGGTTGGACCGTCCACGGTAGTGGGCCGGACTGTCCGGCCGTTAATGGCGGACTGTCCGCCTGGGCGGCGCGGACCGTCCACGCGTCTCGTGGGGAAGAGGAGCAGCACTGGACTTTCTGGAGCAAATAACGGACCGTTCGCGCCAGGGTGGAGGACCGTCTGCGCGCCTCGCGGACTGTCCACGGGGGCGTCGCGAACTGTCCACGAGTGTCGCGCGCTGGTGGGTTCCAGCACGTGAAGTGATAAGCCGGTTGCTCTCGCTCTTCTCCCCAAACCGCAATAACTCCTCCTATGCTTCTCTTTCTTGCTCTCTCTCATAGAAAAGGCCCCAACCTTGGAACTTTTGATTCAAGCACTCCCCGGACCGTCTGAGCACGTCCACGGACTCTTCGTGAGGTTCTCCACCATGTCATCCAGGTATTTTTTTCGAATATCTCATTCTATCTCTTAGATTTGGAGCAAGGAGGTGATTAGGGTTTGGTGATGTGATCTAAATTTCGTCCATGGATTCTAGTTTTTGGCTTGGTGAATGAGTTTGGGATACCAATGTGCTATTGTGGATACTGGATTTTGATCAAGTTATGAGGATGGGGCAAATCAGATGCTATTGTTCATAGGAGCCTGCCAGCCCTGACCGGGCGGACTATCTGCCGCCTCTACGCAGACGGTCCGCGCGGCCCCGGCAGCGACACCTATGCCCAGTAGCCTTCTAGTTTGGGGTTTCATTCTCTCTCATAATTTCTTTCAATTATTAATACTCATTCAAATATATGATTTTTGACAAAGGTGACAAAAAAGGCCACATCAAAGAAGAAGAGCAAAGATGTTGGGACATCTAAGAGGCATAGAAAAGATCATACCTCTGAGGAAGAAGAGGAGACCGATAATCCTAATGACAGTGACTTTGATCCGGCTGATGAAGCGGCCAGAGCCTCATTCATGGTGGATGAAGATGAGATAAATCAAGGGGGGGGTATGAAGGACCGATTAGGCGACCAGAGAGGCGGGGAGTGAATGGGAGCCGATAAAAATTCTTCTCGAAGGAGATTGAAACTCCGATAAGATGAACCCGCTCGGTCGGACCCCCAAAATCACACGCTCCGCACTTCTACCTTCCGTTTGCCAACACCACGTAGCCACCGGAGTGCTGCGGTCCTAGGAGCAAACTCTAACAAAGCAACCTCAACACACACGCACCCACGACAGCGGAAACACCTCGAAAGCCGGGCCGTCCGGAGGGGGGGCGGTTAGACCGGGTATAGGGGGCGGTTAGACCGCCTCCACACGGTTACCAAGAAATCCTCCGAAACACCTCTTCCGAGCAGCAAAACGCACCACGGTTTCACCAACAAAGATCTCCGGACAAGGCCATGCTAGCTACTAGAAAATCTTGGGGAAAACCAAAACTCCACCTAGGGGCCTAGGGGCGGTTAGACCGGCTACCTGAGTGCTTGTCTAACCTCCGGTACCCGAGAACGAACTCCAACCAAGAACACCTAGCAAACAAAGCACGAGAACGAACTGAAATTTCACCCAGACGCTCCTCTGATCAAGGCGAACAAACTCACAGAGGAAAATCCGGCGAAACAAAACTTCGACCTGGAACACCCAGGGCGGTTAGACCGCCCCCCAGGTGGTTAGACCGCCTCTTCCAAAAAAACAGCCCGCGGGACAAACCCTAACTTTCTCGCGCCTGATCTCCCAAATCACTCAACGGATTGCAGCGAAACTTTGGGATTAGCTGGGTTACCTCCTGGGCAACCTCTACCTCAAAGGAATCGACCCGAGTCACTCACAATTAAGAGGAATCGAAGAAATCGCCTCTCTAGGTCAAGAACTCGCCCAACTCGAAAAACCACCAAATCGAGTCCGATTCAAGAGAGATTTGGGGGCAAAGTCACCAGCCAAAGAGGTACAAGATCCTCATATGTGACACCCACCAAAAACCCTAAGAAATCGTCCTCAAAACACAGCCAACAAAAAGCTCCGAAAGTTAACACAAAAGAGAGCGGGAAAACCACCTTGAGGAACAACGCCGAACCATCTATACATACCATGAAGGTTCGTACAAGGTCTAGCTTGCCACCCAAACATCCATCCCTCTCTCTAGATCTCACATGAAGCTCTCAAGCTGGTCCTAGGAAAAACTAGGGAAAATGGAGAATGAAAAATGGAAAAACAAATGAGCTTGGGTTCCAAGAGTTGGCTGCCATCCACCCATTCAATGAGTATATATGGAGGCACCCAAAAGACTAAACTACCCTCACTTAATAACTAGGGATACAAGCCCCTCAAGGGTGGATTTAGAAGTCTTCGAAATTTCTTCATCGGACGGATGCCCGGCGACCGCAACCTGCTTAGCCTCGACGCAAGCCTTGCGATCCCGACGCGTGTCCTCGGCTTCAAAGCGTCTTGACGCCGGCGGCCAGGGCGGTCAGACCGCCCCCATGGGCGGTTAGACCGGCCAGGGAGATCTGACCGGCCCCGGGCGGTCCGACCGCCCCCCCCGGGCGATTGAACCGGCCCGGGTGGCCGCACCTCCTCGTCGAGTATTCGGCCTCGGTTTTGTGGCTCAACCGAGTAACCCAGTGGT
Source organism: Cenchrus americanus (assembly GCA_947561735.1). Lineage (NCBI taxonomy): Eukaryota > Viridiplantae > Streptophyta > Magnoliopsida > Poales > Poaceae > Cenchrus > Cenchrus americanus. The sequence continues at coordinate 146,180,753 of OX387240.1, forward strand.
TTTCTGGTGAACCACTGCAAACCCCGCGAACTTGGTGTAGCCTCCGCCAATCTCCACTCATGACTCGGCTCCCACGTAGTCCCGGCTCCACCTTGGTTTTGAGGCTCTACCAAGAAACCGTTCACGACTTCATCTTGCTGTTCATGCCACCATGTGGCCCGCACTTGACCCCACTGGCCACCGGGTCCCTCAAACGAATCCTACTTGTCTTCTCCACACCTGGAGGCCTCACCGGCAACGACCTTTCGCGCTTGTTCTTCACCTGCACCAACACGAGTCAAGCCGCAACCTGCACCTGCAACACTTAGCCAAGAATCAGTCCACACAACGTTGTCAATCACTCATCACACAAGGAAGCGACCATCCACCGGTCCTCGAACCACACATAGTCCTCAATCTCCCCCTAGATGAGTGCATTGACAACACCCACATCAAGTAACACAAGAAAAAAAAGGAAAAAGAAAAGAAACAAATAAAAAGAAACCTCTACAAGGGATCGAAAGCCAAAGACAGGCAAAGAGCAAGATCACTTGAAGAAGACAGTCTCGGACCCCTTAGGCAAGGGCAACGACTCGACACATCCGAGACAAAGCAAAGCTCAAGAAAAGAGCGCAAACCACCAAAGCGAAGCTTGAACACCACAAAGAGCTCCCCCTGCACATATGCAAGCTCCCCCTGAGCCAAAGCACACTCCTCCTGAACAAATGCAGCAATGCAACATGGGAATGCAACAAAGAGCAAAAACCTGCTCACTCGCCCGGGCGGTTAGACCGCCTACCCTAGGTCGTTAGACCGCCTACCACTCATCCGACCGCCCGGGGGCGGTTAGACCATGTGACCGGCCCCGCACCAAACCGCTCAAAAATTGCCCGAACCAATTGGAACACCTTCCAAACACTCCCAGGTGTCCAAAGCATGCACAAACTTCTCCCCCTTGTTGACAATGCATGAATCAAAACAAAATGCGAAAACTTTTAACATATAGCTTCTCAAATATACAAAATTCATCACAAGGAGCTACACAAGTCCAAATGAGCAAGTTAGATACTCTACAGGTTCGTAATGACCTTAACTACGAGATCACCAAGTTTCACAACCATTGGACAAGGCTAAGAAGTATTTGAGTAATTTTGCGAATTGTTATCACTCACAAGCAAAAACCTAAACATGAGCAAAGCATGTCAAAATGGCAAAGCCACACAAACTTCATGCTAGGACAGCCATTCTAATCATAAGACCATCACAAACACCCACAAGCACCTCATGTCATGTCAAAGCCACCGAGCCATGTGCCTACTTCTATGTATGAGACTTCTCATTGGTAGGCATCATGCAACAGTTTAGCACCCAAAGCAAATTAATTTCAGCACATATGACATAGGAGCACATTTTCCAAGCATTTCACATTTCATTTTCAGATTTATGAATGGTACATGAAATGTCTTTGCGACAAAAAGGAACTTATGCCCCTCCATAAGATAAAGCAAGAGGGCTAAACATTCATGATGGCAAATGAGTCTTTGGCCCCATATGATCAATAAACTAGCTATCCAACCACAAATTAAGCATAGCAAAGCCACCAAAACATGTCAAGATCATATAAAGGTGTTTACACATGAGAGAGCATATATTTGACATTTTTCAAAAATATAGCCATCAACCATGGATCATTCATCAAGATCATCAAGAGCTAAGCCAAACTAACCATAGCATACCAAACAAGCTCAGAAAAACATATATAGCATCCCATGGTGAACAATGTATATAGGAGAAGCTTTTCCTATCCAATGCATATGATACAAAATGCATGCAATCTAAGATACAAGGATGCCTATACATCATATTACATATGTTATGCCAAATGCAAGAAATGCACAAAGGAAACTATACATATGCTACAAGGAGCTCCCACACACCCAACTCAAGAAATCAAACACACACCCAACTCAAGAAATCAAACACACACCCAACTCAAGAAATCAAATACATACTCTTTGCAACGCTTATGGCACCGGTGCTATCACATTGAAGTGGGACATGGGTATACTCCTCACCAAAGTCACTCATATTGTATGATATCCTAAGGAGCCGTGAGCAACAACTAGCAGCGGCAACATACTCGGCCTCGGTAGTGGATTGAGCAACACTCGATTATTTGCGGGAAGACCAAGACACCAAAGAAGAACCCAAAACTCGGCAAGTCCCGAAGTGGACTTCCTATCCAACCGACACCCCGCAAAATCCGCATCCGAAAAACCATGAAGCGCCAAAGAAGAGGACGCGAGTACCAAAGGCCGAAGTCGGGAGTGTGACACAAGTACCGAAAATTCGCTTCACCGCTTGCCGATGCGAAGTCATCGGAGACGCTTGAAAACGAGTGCACGGACACACCGAGAACCGTCCCGGCCTCATCGCCGTCAAGTAGAGGAGTGACCCGATCATGCTCCGGTACTCCTTCCGGTCCACATGTTCACCTTCCTCGTCCGCATCAAGAGTTGTAGTCGTACTCATCGGCGTCATCACGGCCTTGGAATCCTCCATCTTGAACTTCCTCACAATGTCCTTGGTGTACTTACCCCGGTGCACAAATGTTCCTTCCTTTGATTGTTTGATTTGTAGCCCGAGGAAGAACCGCAACTCGCCCATCATGCTCATCTCAAATTCCCCGCTCATATCATCCGCAAACCTTGTGACAAGAGAGTTAGACGAGCCACCAAAGACAATATCATCCACGTACACCAAAGACAATCGGGATATCTCCTCCCCGCCTCGCAGAAAGACAAGGTTTGATCGACCTTCCCCATCTCAAAACCTCTCTCAAACAAGAACCCCTCAACCTGCCATACCAAGTTCTAGGCGCCTGCTTCAACCCATACAGCGCCTTCCTCAACTTGTACACCCGCTGGGGGTACTTCTCACTCTTAAACCCCGGAGGCTGCCTCACATACACTTCTTCCTCCAACACGCCATTCAGAAAAGCACTCTTCACATCCATTTGGTACAACTTTAACCCTTTAGCCACGGAAAAGGTTAGAAGGATCCTAATCGCTTCCAAACAGGCTTCGGGAGCAAAGGTCTCCTCGTAGCCAATCCGCTCCTTCTGACTGAACCCTTGAGCAACAAGCCTCGACTTGTTCCTCACAACCTCACCTTTCTCTCCCTCTTTGTTTTTCCACACCCACTTTGTACCAATCGGCTTACACCCTGGGGGGAGTCAACCAACTCCCACACCTGATTCCTCTCAAAGTTCTCCAACTCCTTATGCATCGAATTAACCTAATTATGATCAGATAGTGCGTGTCCAATGTCTTTGGGCTCTAAAGTAGCAACAAATGTAGCATGAGCGAAATGGGACTTGTTTCGAACCCTTGACCGTGTAGTGCGTTCATTCCTGTTGCCGATGATCCTCGAATCTGGGTGATCCACCTGTACTCGCCGGGGAGGTTGTCGCCTCGATGCTACCTCCCCCTCAACATCTGCTTCTCCTCGTGCTTGATTTGTCGTTGTAGGTGTAGTAGAGGGTCCATCCATCACCGTAGTCGAAGTAGTGGGTACATGTTCAGCCAGGGGTACCTCACCGCCATCCTCATCGTCTCCATGTCCATGCTCCTCCTCCTGAAAGATCTCCTCACCAAGCTCATCATCACCTGCACACTCAAAGACAAGCTGACTACATGGCTCTGTCTCATCGAAGGTTACCTCGCAAGTCTCCACGATTTGGTTAGTTTCAAGATTGAGCACAAGATATGCTCTAGAATGAGATGCATAACCAAAGAAAATACCATCGACAGACCTAGCCTCAAACTTATCCAACTTCCTGCCTTTCTTCAGAATAAAGCACTTGCAACCAAAGACATGTAAGTGACTCACCTTGGGTGTGCAACCATGCATCAACTCATAGCATGTTTTCTTCTTGTGCACTCTGAGATAGATTCTGTTTGACACATAGCACGCAGTATTCACCGCCTCAGCCCAATACCTCCTCGGAGTCCTATGCTCATCAAGCATCGTCCGAGCCATCTCGCACAAGGTCCTGTTCTTCCTTTCCACAACACCATTCTGGAGAGGTGTATATGGACTCGAAAACTGGTGCTCAAAACCCAAGTCATGGCAAAAGGTTTCGAAACGAGAGTTTCTGAATTCCGAGCCATTATCACTGCGGATAGCTCGTATGACATCTCCGTGCCTCTCGTTCCTCAACCTCAAGACTAGATCTCGAACAAAACCAAATGTCTCCCCCTTATCCTCGAGAAAGAACACCCACGCATACTGAGAATAGTCGTCCACCACAACAAGGACATACCACTTCTCACCCGAGATCACACATGAGCCGGGCCAACAAGGTCCATATGGAGTAGCTCGCATGGACGCTCAGTCATCACATCGGTGAGAGGCGGGTGAGAAGAGGCTACCATCCTGGCATGCCTACACGGCGCACAAACCAACTATTTCTCAAGCCTCAACCGTGGCAATCCTCAGACCAAATTGAGTTTACTCAAGCGAGACAAAAGGTCAAAGCTAGAGTGACCCAACTTCCTATGCCACTTCCACAACTCACTCGAAGAACCAGCCAAGAAACAACGCTCCACACCCGAAGACTGAGAAAAATCAGCACGAAACACCTGACCCTCGGGAACGACCATACACACAAGGTCCCCTCGAGAGTCCAAAATCCGAGAACCACCAGGCCGAAACAACACCTCAAAGCCCTCATCCAACAACTGGGACACAGAGAGCAAATTGTACCCCAGCGACTGAACAAGAGCAACACGCCTCAGAGTGATCTTGTCACTCACTTTTATCTCACCTTCTGAAAGCACACGCCCACGCCCATTGTCCCCAAAGGTGATGTACCTCTTCGTCACCATCAGGACGAGACTTGAGAACCACCGCCCGTCTCCGGTCATATGCCTCGAGCAACCGGAGTCAATCAACCAAATGTTCTTCAAGTCTCCCACCTGAAATTCAAAAATGAGCACGTGAGCGAACAAACGACTCAACACTGGGATTAGTACCAAAAGAGTAAAACCAGTGCTGAGCCATTTGCTCGAAAGTGGGGTTAGCACACATCAAGCCACCTTTCCTACCATAACTACCACCACGAACACCACCTCGGTAACCACTCCGAGGAAACCACCCCTCGCTACCTGGAGGAGGACCAAAGCCACGGAAGACAACCCGTGGACCGTCCCTCCTCTCCTTCTCAAAGCTACGACACCACCCATCCCCGTAGTGAACTCGAGGGCGAGAACGCCTAGCAACCTGACCAACTGCTGTCTCTCCAGACCAACCACCAGCAACTCCAACTCCAGACCTGAAACCTCTCGACTCACCACCTCGAAAACCACTCCGCCCCGCATTCGGGGGGGGGGGCGGTTGAACCGCCTAGCCAGGCCGGTCTAACCGCCCCCCCGCGGTGTCCCGGTCCGACCGCCTAGCCGGGCTGGGCCCGACCGCCCCCTCCAGATCGCTCCTCGGCCGCGGGTACTCGCATCTCCCCATGCCGAACACTTCTCACCACGGCTTTACCCCCCGGGCGGTGGCATACGAGGCTTAGGTACACCATGGGAAAGGTTGTACCTATCCTTGTTTGCCCACTCCTTTGCCATCTTCTCTTCCCGCTTCCTCTTGAGGCAAAACTCATCCTTGTGACCCTCTTTCCCACAATAGCCACAACGGAACCTCACAAGCTTAGGCTTAGGCTTGGATTGGGGCTGCTCACTTGGTTTCTCTGCACTCAACTCCTCCACCGATTTCTCCTCACTAGCTTTCTCACTCTCTTTCCCAAAGAACACTTTCCCGGAAGTGCTGACAAACTTGATAGGCTTTTGGAGATCATTTGTGGGTGTAGGAAATATGGGTGGAGCTCGGGTTGTGTCTAGTCGGTTCCTAAGATGGTTAGGTTTTGGGGGAAAATCATTCTTGTGGTGGGTTTTTGGTGGCTCTGGGATATTTTCTCCACTTCCCTCACCAACCTTGTTTGCCCCAAGTCCCTCACCATCTTGCCTCTTAAATGCCTCGATCATCATTCTCATCTGAGGCTCATGACCCGACAACCAACCCATCAACTTTCTCAACTCATCATTCTCATCATGCAAACGATCAACATAATGTGCAAGTTCCAAATTTTTCATAGCATGCATTTTACAGGTAGAGCATGATGTAGGCATAGGTTCCTTTAATTTAGCCTCAAGAGAACTAGTGTAAGCATGCATCTCATCAATCTTAGCATGCAAAACAGGGCAAGAAGTGCAAGCACCTAGCAAGGCAGGTCTAGATTTAAGCTCAGCCACTTCAACCCTAAGCACATCTAGTTCCTCACACTTGGAGGCATGCTTCTCCTTAAACAAAGCAAGATCAGCAAGAAAGATGGAGCAATCAGCACAATCAACCTCATCCGAAACAACAGGGATAGCCTTAAGGGAATCAATCTCAATCTTGCTATCAAGCACCTATGTCTCTAGCTCACCCATTCTAGTCCTAGCATCCTCGAGTGAAGCCCTAAGCTCTTTTCTCATTTACTTGGCCTCTCTAAGCATGTCATCACGGTTATCAAGCAAAGTGCCAAGCCTCTCATTCTCCTGGCACAAGAAGGGAAGCTCATCACGCACCTCGTCGTCGGACTCAGAGTCTGAGTCGCTCTGTGTGCTCTTCTTGCTGCCGGAGCTCAGCGCCATGGTGCAGAAGCCGTCTCTAGCGAAGCAGCTCAGGCCGCTCAGGTTCTTGGACGACTTCTTGCTCTTGCGACGATCACCTTCGTCTTCACTGCTACTCGAGCTCGAGGTGGAGTACACGAAAATGGAGTCGATGTCGCTCGCACCAACCATCGCTCGGGCCTTGCCTCGGCTCTCCTTCTTCCTCGATCGTCGCTCGTCCTTGTGCTTGTTCTTGTACTTGCTCTTGTGGTCGCGCCTTGACCGATACTTGGCATCGTTCCTCGGCTTGTGCTTGTAGTCGTCCTTGTTATCGACCTTCTCCGGGCAGTCGGTGACGAAGTGTCCTGGCTTGCCGCACTGGAAGCATGTCCTCGTGTTCCTCCTCATGTTCACTCGGTTCTCGTGCAACCTCTCGAACCGCCTCGTCAGGAGTGCCAGCTCGTCCTCTCCAAGCACATCGAACTCCTCATCTGGCATAGACATCAAAGAGGAAAAAGAAAACATCCTGGTGGATGGGTTAGTGTTAGCCTTTCCTTTCGAACCAACAAGGGCGAGACTATGGGAATCAGTCGGACCCTCCAGCTTGGCTGTCATGCCCCTGTCCACCTCAGCCGACTTGAGCTTCAAGAATAGCCCGTTCACCGTCAGAGTGTCATACTTCTCCGACTCCACAATGGCCTCGAACTTTCCGCCCCATATCGTATGATCCAAAGAGTGTAAGAGCGTGACGGCTCTATCATGATCATCGTACGGGAGCACGCCCACATTGGCCCTCATGTTGTTCACAACCACCGTGGACCTCTGAAACAAGGCATCAATGGACTCACCAGGGAGATGAGTGAAGTTCTCGTACTCTCTCCGGTAGGTCGCATACATCCGTGCCTGAACCTGGGCATTCCCAATATGAGCCTCCTTCAGCACCGTCCAAATTCTACAAGCCAAGTGCTCGGTGTGCACCCGATCGAACTCGGGGCCGACACAGAGCACGAAACAAGTAGTCGACCGCCTTGTTGTTGGCGTCGAACCTATCCCTCTATCCCGGAGCGAGGAAGTTGATCTACCGGACATATCCCGTGTCCACCATGACATCCCAAAGGATCCGACCCTTTCCACGGAGGAAAGCACCCATCCGCTTACTCCACATCCGGTAGTTCTTGCCATCGAAGTGTGGAGGACCCGAACCCTGTTCCTGGTACGCTATCCTTGGATCTTAGACTGGTTAGAGTCAACAAAGACCCGAACCGGCTCTGATACCACTTGAAGGACCGATTAGGCGACCAGAGAGGGGGGGGGGGGAGTGAATGGGAGCCGATAAAAATTCTTCTTGAAGGAGATTGAAACTCCGACAAGATGAACCCGCTCGGTCGGACCCCCAAAATGACACGCTCTGCACTTCTACCTTCTGTTTTCCAACACCACATAGCCACTGGAGTGCTACTGGTCCTAGGAACAAACTCTACCAGCAACCTCAACACACACACCCACGACAGCGGATACTCCTCGAAAGCCGGCTGTCCAGAGGGGGCGGTTAGACCGCGTATAGGGGGCGGTTAGACCGCCTCCACCTCGTAACCAAGAAATCCTCCGAAACACCTCTATTGAGCACCAAAACGCACCACGGTTTCACCAACAAAGATCTCTCGGTCAAGGCCATGCTAGCTACCGAGAAAATCTTGGCGAAAACCAAAACTCCACCTAGGGGCCTAGGGGCGGTTAGACCGGCTACCGGGGGCGTCTAACCTCCCGTACCCAAGCAATGAACTCCAACCAAGAACACCTAGCAAACAAGACGAGAACGACCCGAAATTTCACCCGGACCCTCCTCCGATCAAGGCGAACAAACTCACAGAGGAAAATCCGGCGAATCAAAACTTCGACCTGGAAACACCCAGGGCGGTTAGACCGCCCCAGGCAGTTAGACCACCTCCTCCAGAAAAACAGCCCGCGGGTCAAACCCTAACTTTCTCGCGCCCGATCTCCCAAATCACTCCACGGATTGCAGCGAAACTTTGGGATTAGCTGGGTTACCTCCTGGGCAACCTCTACCTAAAAGGAATCAACCTGAGTCGCTCACAATCAAGAGGAAATCGAAGAAATCGCCTCTCTAGGTCAAGAACTCGCCCAACTCGAAAAACCACCAAAACGAGTCCGATTCAAGAGAGATTTGGGGGCATAGTCACCAGCCAAAGAGGTACAAGATCCTCATACGTGACACCCACCAAAAAACCTCAGAAATCGTTCTCAAAACACCGCTAACAAAAAGCTCTGAAAGTCAACACAAAAGAGAGCGGGAAAACCACCTTGAGGAACAACGTCGAACCATCTATACATACCATGAAGGTTCGTACAAGGTCTAGCTTGCCACCCAAACATCCATCCCTCTCTCTAGATCTCACATGAAGCTCTCAAGCTGGTCCTAGGAAAAACTAGGGAAAATGGAGAACGAAAAATGGAAAAACAAATGAGCTAGGGTTCCAAGAGTTAGCCGCCATCCACCCATTCAATGAGTATATATGGAGGCACCCAAAAGATTAAACTACCCTCACTTAATAACTAGGGATACAAGCCCCTCAAGGGCGGATTTGGAAGTCTTCAGAATTTCTTCATCGGACGGATGCCCGGCGACCCCAACCTGCTTAGCCTCGACGCAAGCCTTGCGATCCCGACGCGTGTCCTCCGCTTCGAAGCATCTTGACGCCGGCGGCCAGGGCGGTCAGACCGCCCCCCCTGGGCGGTTAGACCGGCCTGGGAGATCTGACCGGCCCCAGGCGGTCTGACCGCCCCTCCTGGGCGGTTGAACCGGCCTGGGTGGCCGCACCTCCTCGTCGAGTCTTCGGCCTCGGTTTTGTGGCTCAACCGAGTAACCCAGTGGTTTTCTGGTGAACCACTGCAAACCCCGCGAACTCGGTGTAGCCTCCGCCAATCTCCACTCATGACTCGGCTCCCACGTAGTCCCGGCTCGACCTTGGTTTTGAGGCTCTACCAAGAAACCGTCCACGACTTCATCTTGCTGTTCATGCCACCATGCGGTCCGCACTTGACCCCACTGGCCACCGGGTCCCTCGAACGAAGCCTACTTGTCTTCTCCACACCTGGAGGCCTCACCAGCAACAACCTTTCGCGCTTGTTCTTCACCTGCACCAACACGAGTCAAGCCGCAACCCGCACCTCGCAATACTTAGCCAAGAATCGGTCCACACAAGGAAGCGACCATCCACCGGTCCTCGAACCACACATGGTCCTCAAGGTAACAATACTAACATAATTGATGTGATTAATTACACAGCTCCTAGAAGACATTGGACACAAAGAGACTTTGCTATTGCTAGAAATGACAATGCTTATAATCAACCCCGTGACACTCAAAATTTGTATTTCCGCACCACTGTGCAAGAGCAAGCCTTCTTCAGTAGTTTGATGGAGTGCACAGTATTTGCTCATCAGTGGGTTGATTTTGATTATCTAGAGTCTAAATCTATCTTAGCTGGTGTGTCAACAAAACTTGAAAACTTGGGCTTGAAACCGTTTCTTCAGCATAGATGTGATTGGAATGAAACCATAATTAAACAATTCTTTGCAACATATGAATTGGATTTTGAAGCTAAGAACATTATGTGGATGACTGGTAAAATTGTATATGTGGCCACTTTTGCAGAATTTGCACCTGCCAATCATCTTAATTATGAGTACTTTAGTGATGGTGTTGATGTTTATAATGAGGATATTCTTGAAAACACTGCTGCCTTTTACGAGCCTGGCACCTCAAATGCAACTATAATGAACTAGCTAGAAGCAGGACTTAGACACATTCCGGCTACCATTAACAACATCATCAGACATTCCTTTATACCTAAGAGTGGAAATAAGGACAAGGTCCGAGAACATTATTGGAATGTGATTAATCATGTCATGAATGAAACTAAATTTGATGTTGTGAAGATCATTCTTGATCAAATGTTTTGCAAGAAGCGTCTTGTTAGAGATAGCATTTATTTTGCTTATATTATGCCTTTGATCAAGACCAAGACGGGATTCAATGGTCTATGTGATGTGAAGCATCAAATTTATCGTCCATTTTACAATGCTAAAGCTTTTCTCAACAAGCCATTGACACCTTATGGGCAAGCTACATAGGCTCAAAATGTTGCTGAAAATGTTGATGTTAATGCTAGTGATGATGAAAATGCAAATGTTGGTAACATGGGTTATGCTAATGTTGATGAGGATGCTTATACTATGCCACCTCCTCCTCCTCCTCCAGTTCATCCCATGTAGCCCCAGTGGGAGCCTCCTGCTGGATACTTTGATTCTTATTTTGCTAATATTCAGCAGTCCATGAACTCTCAATTTCAGCAGATGTAGTCCGGGTTCAACTCTCACTTTGAGGCATATGGGCAACAGATGAATGATACATTTCAGACTATTTTCAGCAGCAGATTGACACTAGTCTGAATAATTTTGGTCATCATGTCTATAACACTATGCATGACCCCATGAAGCAAAGGTTGGGTGGTATACAAATAGACCTTCAGAATGACCTCAGTGCCTTGAATGACAGATTCTCTCAGATGTCCACTTCAGAGCAGTATCAACAGCTATATGATCAGCAGACTCAGCTTTAGAACAATGTCAATGCTTTGAACACAACCTTTGGGGATTTTAGGGATCATTTTTATCATTACTATCCAGCTCGAGCTCTACCACCACAGTTCTGTCCCCCTCCGCCATTCTATCCTCCTCCGCCACTGCCTCAGGATGACTATACATTTTTGTATTTGATGCCAAAAGGGGAGAGATTTGGAGGAGTGTTGTGTGATCTTTAGGGGGATCTCACTTCTTTGCATGCATTTGGAACTCTTGCATTGCACTTGCATGTTTAATTCAGTTTTGCATGAACTTTAGTTGGCTTGCAATAATTTGTGAGACCTACTTTATGGTGTGTGATGTGGCTGAGAACTAGAACTTGTGGTTATCCTGTGACGATCTATTGTTGTGATTTCAATTTGTCTATCTTATGACTTGTTCCAGTTCTCGTAGTGATTTTGAGGCTAACCCTTGCTTAATCTTTTTGGATATATATATGTGGTTGTTGCCTTGATCTCTATTTTGTAGGGGAAACTCCGTCAATATTACTATATCTATGCATATGTGTGAAAATCAAATGAAAAATCATACGCACATATGTAGGGGGAGTTCTCTCTATATTCTTGTTTTGGAGACATTCACTCTATCTATTTGAGAAGACTAAGTGTTTCCAAAACACAAAACCTTTCTTATATCACTCCTATAAATGGTTGTCATCAATTACCAAAAAGGGGGAGATTGAAGGCATCTAGGCCCCTATTTAATGTTTGGTAATTAATGACAATCATTGTGGACTAACATTTTTATTTGAGTTATAAGAATAGGTTGCTCCAAAGTGGACCGCACTTCCAAAGTCACTCCCTCTCGCATGTGCAACAATCAAGATATTGTGATGGCTGACTTGTACCAGGGTTTGGTTGATAGCTATCGTAACGAGGTGGAAGACGCGAGTGAGGTTGGGAAGCGTGAGTTGAGGAAGCATGAGTTGAACTATCCTACACACGATCTTGAGCTAGCAGCAGTGGTTCATGCATTGAAGATTTCTAGGCACTACGTTATGGGAACTAAGTGCCAGATGTACACTGATCACAAGAGCTTGAAGTACATCTTCACTTAGAAGGATCTCAATCTGAGATAGTGCCGTTGGTTAGAGCTGATTAAAGACTATGATCTGGAGATTCACTATCACCCTGGTAAAGCGAATTTGGTCGCTGATGCCATGAGTCGGAAGGGTCATGCTAACATGGCTATGGTTTTCTAGCTTCCTGATGAGTTGGTAAAAGAGTTTGAAAGTCTCAACCTGGAGGTTGTTGCACATGCAGAGGGAGTGACTTTGGAAGTGCAGTCCACTTTGGAGCAAGAGATACGTAAAAGTCAGTTAGATGATGTTCGGATTCAGAAAATCAAGGAAAGTATGAGACAGGGAGAAGCCCCAGGTTTCACAGAGGATGAACAAGGAATTGTATGGTTTAAAGGTCGGTTATGTGTACCAGAAACAGGAGATCTCAGAGAGACTATCTTGAGAGAAGCTCACAATTCTACCTACTCTATCCAACCAGGCAGTACTATGATGTACCAGGATCTCAAGAAGAGGTATTGGTGGTATGGTATGAAGAGGGATGTGGCCGCACATGTGGCTTTGTGCGACACTTGCCATTGGGTTAAGGCCAAACATCAGAGGCCCGCTGGTTTGCTTCAACCGCTGAAGGTGCCTGAGTGGAAGTGGAAAGAGATCGGTATGGATTTCATTGTGGGTTTACCTCGAACCCGAGATGGTTATGATTCGATTTGGGTCATTGTGGATCGTTTGACCAAGGTTGCTCATTTCATTCCAGTGAAAACCACTTATACAGGAGCTAAGTTGGCAGAGTTGTACATGTCCAGGATCGTGTGTTTGCATGGGTACCAAAGAAGGTCAGACAGAGGTACCAAGTTCACCTCTCGTTTTTGGGGGAAGTTGCACGAGTCTATGGATACCAAGTTGAACTTCAGCTCAGCTTATCATCCACAGACAGATGGATAGACAGAGAGGACCAATCAGATCTTAAAGGACATGCTGAGAGCATGTGCACTTAAGCATGGTGGTAGTTGGGATAAGAGTTTGCCGTATGTTGAGTTCTCTTATAACAACAGCTATCAAGCTAGTCTCAGGATGGCACCCTTTGAGGCTTTGTATGGAAGAAAGTGTAGAACTCCATTGTACTGGAGTGAGACAGGCGAAAGGCAGTTGTTCGGGGCTGACATCATCAGAGAGGCAGAAAAGCAGGTTCAGATTATCTGGGAAAACTTGAGGATCGCTCAGTCTAGACAGAAAAGTTATGTAGATGGAAAAAGGAGGGTGAATATGTGTACCTAAAGGTGTCACCAATCAGAGGGTTGTGTCGATTGAAGGTCAAAGGGAAGTTGTCACCTCGGTATATTGGACCTTTTAAGATTCTAGAGAGAGTGGGAGAAGTGGCATACAGGTTGGACTTGCCAGTTCAGTTAGCTGATGTACATGATGTGTTCGATACCCTTAGACGATCTAAATGTTAAAGAGGATCTCACTATTGTTGAACACCCTATCCCGATATTGGATACTATGACACGGGTTACCAGGAATAGCGTGATTAAGATGTGCAAAGTGCAGTGGAGTAATCACGCGGAGGATGAGGCAACATGGGAAAGAGAGGATGAGCTGAAAGCAGAGTTTCTAGATCTTTTTGCCAATCTATCCGAATCTCGTGGATGAGATTCTTCTTAAGGGGGGTAGGATTTGTAACACCCTAAGTTTGCAAATTTTGGCTTTTAATAAAATTTGCTAAAAACTTTTATTATTGCTCTTAAGGAATATAAGGCTGCTTTTAATTTTTTAAAGGCATTTACATTTCTCTAAAATAAAATAAATGAACTATAGGATTTATTTTTTGAATTCATACTGGTGCATTGGTTTTGGTTGTTTGAATTTAAACTATGGTTTGAATTCAATTGTTTGAAGTGTTTTCAATATAGATAAGTTCCTACCCTACCCTTTTCCTCTTTTCAGCACAGTTAGCCTAGCAGCAGCCCACCGAACCGCAGCCCGCTTATTCCTTTCCTCTGTTGCAGCCCAGGGCCGCAGTCTGGCCCAGCCGACCCATTGCGCTGCTGCCGGCCCATCTCCGCGTAACCGCGCCCCGCGCCGACCGACGGAGAGCGGGGGCCCGCTTGTCATCCCCGTCGCCGCGTCGTCTTCGAGCCGGACTCAGCCGAGTCCGACCCCGCCACCGCCTGAGTCCGCCTCTGTCCCGCCTTCCCGTGCGTGGCCCGCAAGCCAAGGCGGCCTTCCGGCCTATTTAAGCCGCGCCGCCACCCCCTAGAGTCTTCCGCCCGAACCCTAGCAACCGCGTTCTCCCACGCTGAGCTTCGCCGGAACCCTAGCTCACGCCGCCACCATTGATCTTCATCGCTGCCGCCACTTCACCGTCGAGGAGTTGTCCCGAAGCTGTGCTTGGAGGTGAGGAGGCCGTTGGTGCTGTTTGTTTTCGAGTCTGCGCCCTGAGTCGACCACACGCGCTCGCCAGAGCTTCGCCGCCGCGCCGCTCCGCCTCATCGCACTGTGCGCCGTCCCCGCCGCGTCTTAGCCAGCCGCGCCGCCCTAGATGGCTTTCCCGGTGCAAAGCGCACAAGAAATCAGGTTCCCCAGCTCGAAACTGAGGCACACCGGTGAGTTTGCCGGTATCCGCCGCCGTTCGCCGCCGTCGGCCATCGCCCGCCGCTGCATGCGCACACGCATGCGTCCTGAGCCGCTAGATCGGGATCGGGCGACCCTGATCAATCCGCCACCGCTGTTTGAGTTAGCACCGCCGCCAGCCATCAGATCTAGATCCAACGGATCAGATCAAGTCAGCCGGGTCAATACTGGTCAAACCAGCAGGCCCTCGCATTTTTACAGAAAACCGCTGAGCTTTCCGGATTTTACAAAAATACCCTCCTGCCGTAGTAGATTCTTTACAGTTAGGTCCCTTTGTTACGTTTAGGCCTAGATTCTTTAGGGTTCTTTTCAGTTTAGTCCTTGCATCTTCAACTAAGCGTATCTTGGTCGTTTTAGCTCTGTTTTTCTCGTTCTTTATGTCCACGCGATCACCTCGAGGCATAGAACAATTTTATGCCTTTGTTTTGTTGTGTTAGTACTATTTGATGATTGTATCTTATTTATTCTTGTTGTTTGCTTGTATGTGTTTATTGCGGAGCGTAGAGTGTGAAGCATTCGAAGGCTTTGAAGATCAAGATGCGCCAGAGTTTGAGCAGTCGAGTCTTGTTGAAGGCAAGTATTCCTTGCTGCATGCCCACAAAGAATAATTAAATAATGATTTTCTCATAATTTTAAAATTTTTCCAACATTTATTTTTCTTTACAGGAAATATAGTATAGGAAAAATCCATTGTTTGATTTTCTAAATTAAATAAAAAGTTGTGACTGTTGCATTCATGCCGATGCATCTAGTGGTTTTTGAGTGCAAAAGGTTTCAAAAATGCGTGTAGGAGCTGTCCAAACTCTCCCGAGAATTTTCTGGAATTTTCTGGAATTTATTCTCATTTTCCTTGAGCTATTTCTATTTATTATAAGGCTCTAAAATCTTTTTCATGTCTTAATCTATCACTAGGAATTTTCCTGGATCTTTTTGTGATTTTTGGGTATTTTTCGTGGCTCTAAACATTTTCTGGGCATTTCCTAGATTTGTTCATGCACTGAAAAATATTTCGAAAAAAAATCTACCCTATCGGATTGGGTCGAGCCAGATGCCCGACCCAACCCGCTCCGCCCGCAACGGCCCAACCCGCCAGCCAGCCGTAGCCCATCTGAGCCGGCCTTCAGCTAGAGGCCGTGGCCTCCACGGCAGCCGCCGCCGCCCTCGGCGTGCGCGCCACGCCGGTGGTCCGCGCCTATAAAGGCGGAGCCGAGCCCTCTCGTGCGCCTCTACGCGCCTTGAGCCGCCCGCGCCTCCGCCGCCCGCGAGCCGCCCCGCGTCGCCTCCTCGCCGGAGCTCAACCGAGCCGCGAGTCCCGCGTTGACCTTCGGATTCCGGCCTCCTCCCTCCGTCTTCCACCCCGGTGAGCACACCTTTGCGATCCCCTTGATCCCCTCCCTCCATTTTGCATCTTACTCGAGCCCCTACTCGCCCGGAACCCTGCAGATTTGATGCGCCAGTTCGAGTTCCTGTACGTGAGAAGAAGCTCCTGTCTGTGTTCCTGGCTGGAGGTTGAAGATAAGGTCGCTTTGCGAATAGGCCCCTAGTCTTTCTTGTAATTTTTAGATCTATTTTGTGTCTTGCACCTTTTATGGAAAACCCCCTACGGAAATCCTACCTTTCACACATAAATCCCACCCAAGACTTTTATAGATCTAACCCTGCAGTCTATTCTTTTTGCGAGCACTATTTAATGTGTCTTGTGATTCTTTTCAGCTACTCCCTAAAATCTACGGTTAATCACGACTAGGTCCCTGTAATCTTGTTTTGCTCATATCCTTCTCATTTGAGCTCCGATTTCGCCCGTTCAAGTTGCGTTAGATTCATAATAATGTAAAGCACGCGTTAGTGGTGTGTTTTCACCATGTTTTGTTTCTGAAAATAAAATTAATATTAATTTTGATTAATGACTAGTTATACATGTCTTTTCCAAATAAAAGCTATATAGATCTATACATCGTTTTTCATAAGCAAATTTAATTTGATTAATGTTCATATCACATGTTTTTGTACATAAAAATTAATTAGATCTTTATCTCGGTTTTCATAAACCAAATGTTAATTTGTTTAATAGTTAATTAATCTTTTCTAATTGAAATTTGATTAGGCTTTTACACCAGCTTTATAAATAAATGTTAATTGTGATTAAAATTAATGTAAGGCTGTTTCTGATAATAACATGAGCTACTCACAAGGTTACGTTTAGATTGTTCATATAGTTTAGTTTTTCTAAATTAAATGTTTAATCGGTTTAATGAATATATGAATCTTTATTAATAAAACTTGACTAGTTCTTTACACCGGTTTCATAAATAAAGTTTAATATTGCATTAATGTCAACATAGGGTATTTTATTTCTGAAATATCCTTTATAATTGTATTGTTAATTAAAAAGAACCTAGCTCATAGCCTTGCTGTCTCATTTATGCAAAACGTTTGTTAGACATTCTTTTCTCAGCTCAATCTAAGTGTGATCTTTCCGATTCATGCTCAATCTTCCGCAACCATCTTTTTAAACCTAACCAAGCCTATCTTCCTCTAAGCACGGTTTGTGTGCTTTAGTGATCCATCTAATCAAGCCTATCCTTTAGTGCGTTCTTTTAAAGTTTTCTTTTGATTGGTGTATTGTTCTTAGTGTATGTATGTTTGTTTGCTTTGTGTATGTTTGTGCCCGATGATTGATGCTTATAGAGTGAATGTCGTTCGAGGAGCTTGGAAGAGTTTGAAGTTGAAGATTCTGAGCAACTACTTTGGTTAAAGGCAAGTGTGTCCTTGATCTTTTGTCCTAAGAATTATATTTAATCACTCATGGCATTGCTTGCATTAATTTTGATGGGTTCCTATTAAGGTTTATCCAAGTCTTTGATTGCCATTCCTTGTTAACCTGGGTTTACATTTATGTTGCGTAGCTATGCTTAGTTTCTATACTTGGGTTATGGTGGTTTTAATGAACATTAATGATGAATCATGTTATACCTTTATGTTATATCTTTGGATGTTTAATACAAGACCATATGTTTAATCGGAACATGGAGAACCACCTAGGACAACAGTGCAACCACAAGGACTATATGGCTCTGGTTTTGGCCAAGTAATTAGGGAAGTCTTTGTGTGGTTATTACTCGCATAGTAGGTTGGGGACGGAGGAATGCTTTTATGGCTCTTATATTCCGGAGCGGTGTTGGAACGGAAGACTCTATGCCTGACCGTCCGTAATAGAAGTGTGGTACGAAAGATAGCCTCTATGACATACTACTATGGACTAATACGCACGGGAGGACTCTTTGTAAAGGCCTCGTAGCGTCCCTATGCAATCACACCTCGGTCGTGTGGTATGATGCTTGGCCGGCATCGCATGGTTGGGTCTAAAGTTCTTCGGCACTTTTACGCGACTTATGGGTAAAGATGTACAACCTCTGCAGAGTGTAAAACTAATTGATTAGCCGTTCTCACGGTCAAGAGCGGCCTGGACCCTCATATGATAATTGAACTTGAAGATGGACTTAAATCGTGTTCTCTGGTTATGCTTGCCATGTGTCTATGGCGTATCTCTTACCCCCAGTCGACTGCCTGTGATGTTTGGAGCCTTCTTTTCCAGGATTAAGCGTAAATCTCGGATAATTTTTCTTTTTCTTGCGTGATACTATTTCTGTATTCACTTTTATGTCACTATATGCATGAAACTTGATCCTGGCATGCATACAGGCTTGCACTTGGGTTTCTTCGGAAAGTCGGATGTGACACTTGTCCTACATAACATGCATTGAAATTCACTTTATTTACTTTTCTTGCTTGCATTAACTTTGATGGGAACCTATTAAGGATCATACCTAGTTTTTTTTACAACCTTTTCCTTGTAACCGGGTTAATTAAATTAATTTTGATGGTAGCTATGGCTTAGCATGCTTAACTAGGATGGTATTAATCAACTTGGATACTTTTACATTCTATGTTCTGCTTTATGTCGTTTTACTTTACAAGACCATTTTGTTATGCTAATCAGAACATGGAGAACCACCCAGGAAAATAGTACAACCACAAGAACTAACGGGCAATGGTCTTGCCTGAATAATTAGGAACTTTAGCTTGGGATGGTCTTACCTGATAAGGACACGGGATCAGCGGTACTGTGGGGTATAGACTCGCTCTAGTAGGGGCTGGGTGAGTTATTCTTCTTACGGTGGGGTATCGACCTGCTAGGGGACTTTATACCTTGCTAACTGATCCGGACCTTGTGGGTCATAACTTGCTAGGGACCCTTTGTAAAGGCCATGTAGCGTCCCTATGCAACCACACCTCGGTAGTGTGGTATGGTGCCTTGCGAACACTGCATGGTTGGGTTCAAAGTTCTTTGGAGCTTTTTACGCTGCTTGTGGTGAAAGTGTACAACCTCTGCAGAGTGTAAAACTAACTAGTTAGCCGTGCTCACGGTCAAGAGCGGCCTGGACCCTCACATGACTAAATTATGAAATTTAATGTTAAATTGTTGTTTCATATTTATTTATGATGCTTATACTTTATTAATTGGGTTGGCATGAACTTACACTCTTTAGTAATTATGTTGCTAATAAAAACTTGACTCACTAAAATGCTAAACTACCTGAACCTCAGCCATCCACCATATGGCCTTGCATGTTATGTTGTTTCCTCTTGCTGAGTACGTCATGTGCTCACGCTTGTTTACTTTCTTGTATCTACAACACTCGGATTGCTGCTTGGACTGGGAGAACTTTGAAGACTACCCCGGAGATTTCCAGGAGTTCTAGGTGTGCGTGTCTTCAGTTAGCTGCCTGTGGAGGCACTTTTTCCGCTGCGAGAACTCGTTATTTATGATTCGTTTAAGACTTTGGTCATGTAATAACTCTTTATTTGTGTGGCACTGATTTTGGTATTCACAATACCATTGTGTGTGTAACTTGATCCTGGCGCACACGTGATCTATGCATTCGGTTTTGCCTTTAAAACTGGGTGTGACACTCTGTTGTTTAAGGTTAGCTACCATGCCGTGAAGGGAGTATGATCTCAATGCTCCCTTGGATCCATTCAATACGCCGTGTCCATCGTAGGTCTAGTCACGAATACCTCCGCGTAGTGACAGTACGAGGGGAGGGAAAGGGCGAAACAGTGGTCACAAAACCCGATAGATTAGATTGGTTTTCGTATCTTATGTGGTTGCATGTTCAAGTATCGTAGACCCTTGGGCAAGTGTCTTTTACATATCTTGTTGGTCTAATCATTCTTTCTAGTATAGCATAGTTGTTTTCTAGATTAACAGTAGATTAGGGTTTGGATAAGTTAGTAAGTAGTAGTAGATCAAATGTATGTAATCCCCTTGCTCTGCGGATTGATATGAAGCTAGGGAATCCCTGTGGTGAAAAAGGTGTAGGTCCGTACGCTTGCGGATCGTAGGTGGATACGAGTTTTATCCATCAACAAGCCCCTTTTTCTGGCGCCGTTGCCTGAGAGCAAGCAAATTTACATCATTTGGTTTTGCATCTAACTTTGTTTTATATTTAGTTTATCGTTTATTTGCTGATATCTAACCCCTATTACCTAGACAACCACTTTGTTTTGTTTTTGTTTTTGTTTTTATTTTTATTTTGTAGTCTACATGGCGTTCATCAACCACCCCGTGGAAGAACCGGAGAAATCACTAAGGGATTACGCTAGTCCTCGATGTGAAGACATATAAGTACAAGAGTCGGATTCGAAGCTCGAAGCGACTGAGTATGAGATCAAAGCAAAGATCATCGAGATGGTGGCAACAACCCCATTTGAAGGGATGGCTACGGAGAACCCATATGGACACATAAGGCATTTCACAACCTATGCAACACAGTGCGTCAAGGAGTTCCCGATGAATGGTTGAAATGGAATCTCTTTCCCAACTCACTTGCCGGAGAAGCAAAGACGTGGTACTCGTTTGTGTCCTTTGATGTTGAAGGAAATTGGAACATGTTGACAAAGAAATTTTGTGAGAAGTTTTTTCCAATTAACAAAGTTCAACATCTAAGGAGGCAAGTGATCACTTTCATGCAAGGAGAAGAGGAAGGGATAGATCAAGCTTGGAATAGATTTAATGAGTTGATTGAACAAGGACCAAGACTCGGCTACTCCGGTGTGTACTCTTGCATACATTTTTCTTTTCCCTAACCCCTAGTTGCATGCAACACGTTCCAATGTGTGCAAGTGGAGATCTCAAGGAGAAAACACTCACGGAAGCCACTAAACTTTTACCAAAGATTAGCAAGGCGGTAGCCATGCGAAGAGATTGGGAAACAAGACTTGCGGGAGAGTTGGAACACAATTCAAGGATGAGGACGTGTGCTGAAATTTCTAAAGAGGCAACCCCGGAAGTTAAGAAAGAGGAAACAATCCCGGAAAAGCTTGAAGAAGTGCACATCAAGTCAAGAACTACCCCGAGCGTTGACTTCACCGAATCAAATGAAACAAACAAGAGGAGTATGCCAATCGCGAAGCCATTAAGGGAGTTGGAACATATGGATTGGGTTCCAATCGATTATGGAGAGGTATTCGATAAGAAAACACCGTTCCCTAACCAAAAGGGGATGGCAAGAGCGTTGGAAGCAATTTTCCCACCGGAAAATCGAGCGGAAGATTCATATGATCTTGAAACCACCAGTGAGACCTTTCAAAAGCTCTTTGGTGATGATGAAGTGGATCCGGAACACATAGCCGAGGTGAAAAGAATCACGACGATCAATCCTGAAGCATCGCCATATGCTCGCCTCGCTAAAGTTTACATGATAGGATCCAAAGAATTGGAGAAGATGGCACCACACTTGAGTTGCGAGATCAACAGAGTTCAATGCAAACCTTTATGTGACATTGAAGCCCAAGTAAGTGTCTTATCTTTTAAAATTTATGATAAAGTTCAAGACCACAACCTAGACTTAGCTCCAACATCAACAAACTTAATTATGGGAGATGGTAGAATGTTGACGGTTAATTTTTGTCAACCTAGCCATGAGTTTACCTTTAATGTTGGTATTGATTTATTACTCTAACCACTGGAACTAACCCCCTATATATAACAAGTTCACTCTTGCATGTCGATTTTGGAGTTTATTGTTTACGCAGGAAATCTACGCTAAAGAGGAGACTTTTAGGATAAGTTCACCAAGCACTTTGGAAGAAGATCATGAAGCCTGACAAGAGTCAAGACATGTGAAGAACATGACTCCAAATGACCCGAGGACCGAAGTGTCAATGTGCAAGTCTTCAGTGACTCAACTAGAAAATAGCAAAGCTTGGATTGCAAGGATTCAAGCCTTAACCGTGAAGGAAATGATGTCAAAGGGCCACATGCAAGTACACACAAATAAGGAATCACTCGATAAGCAACTGGGGCCGAACTGGGCCGAAACGGGCCTGGGCCGGCCAGCCTGGGCCGACTAGCCCAGCACACTCTGGGCCCGGTTCGGCGCCCCCTTTGCCATAGGTGTTCGTCTATTTATTACCTCTACCTCCGTCGGCCGCCAATCACCAGAAAGCTGCTGCCACAAGATGAAGGAGAGTGTTGGATGAGCTCGTCGCAAGGATCAACACCAGCGGAGGGAAGGAAGAGGAGGACTCCAAGCCGCTGGCCTAGGGGTGTTCCCAAGCTTCATCGCCGCCAGCTTCATCAACGATGTTCTCCGGAGTCTCCATCACCCCTATGTGCTTCAATCATTGTAAGATGATGGGGTAATGTCTTCGTTCATCCCTAGCATTAGATGGATACATGTTATGTGATCTCTACATGAACCCTATGCCTTTCGATGCTTAATGGTCTATCTCTATGCGAGTGCTTTATTCACATATGTATGTACAGCATGTGTTCTTAGCAAGGTTTGTGGTAATTGTGGTGATTAGCTTAACCCTATGGATGCTTAGGTATAGATGCGGTTATACGTGAACGTGTTTGATTACCTTGCATAGTGTCAATACGGTGGAGGGAAAAAACTTAGCGGCCGCATAACACCATGAAGCTAGTGTAGGCAACACCCTTTTCATGTAGTAGATGCATGTTCATGTGATCCTAAACCCTATGGAGGGAACGCTATCTATCTTAATCTCTCTCTTGTGTCCACCCTTTGCTATCTAGTTTAACTTTAGACTTCTTAGATTAACATAGGTTAGATTGTCTTTACATTTAGATTAATACCACTCTCAAAGATTTTCCATCAACTAGATTAGTACTTGGTTAAAGCGCTAGCAATCCCCTTGCTCCGCGGATTGATAAGAACCCAGGGAATCCCCGTAATGAAAAAGGTGTAGGTCCGTACATTTGCAGATCCTAGGTGGATACAAGTTTTATCCGTCATCAAGCCCCTTTTTCTGGCGCCGTTGCTGGTGAGCAAGCCAGTTTGCTACATTTAATCTTGTATTAGTTCTGTTATTTACTAACATCTAACCTTAGTTTTCTAGGAAAAAACCTTTTTTGTTTTTCTTTTTATTTTTAGTGCCTAGATGGATTTGTTCACCTCACCTTTGGAGGACGAAGAGATACTGCTAAGGGAGTTATCAATGCCGTCAATGGAAGACATTGAGATGCAAAAATCAGATTTGGCGATTGCTACAACCCACTACGAAGTGAAGCCTAGAATCATCAAGTTAGTGGCGACAAACCCCTTTAAAGGATTGGAGGATGACAACCCATATAGACACATTAAGGAATTCACGATGATATGTAACACAGTGCAACAAGAAGGAGTTCTGGCCGCTGGTTCAAGTGGAATCTTTATCCGTCCTCTCTCGAAGACGAAGCACGAAGATGATGTACACTTGCGTTTGTTGAAGTGAAAGGAAATTGGGATGAGCTAGTGAACAAGTTTCTTTTGAAGTTCTTTCCCATAAGGAAAGTTCAAGACTTAAGGAGGCAAGTGTTCACTTTCAAGCAAGGAGAGGATGAAGGAATTGATGAAGCATGGGACCATTTCAATGAACTACTTGAGCGAGGCCCGAACTTGGGATTTTCTGATGACTTGATGTTGCATACCGTTTATTTTTCACTAACCCCTAACTCGTCTCGTTTTGTAAGCATGTGTGCACGCGGTGATATAATGGATAAAACAATTAGTGAAGCCGCACAAATCTTACAAAGGATAAGCAATGGACAAAGAACGCTACGAGATTGGCAAAGACGTTGTCGGGAGGAGCAAAACGACAAAACCAAGCCCGAGGTACTTGCTGAAATTTCTGAAAAAGATGAACCGGAGGTCAAGAAAGATGAACCGACCATACAAGAAATTGAAGATCCACTTACCAAGGTAAGACAGGTCATTTCAAATACTAAAAATATTGAAACTAACATGAATGTAGGCCGAAGTATGGGGAATGCTAGACCGTTGCCAGAGTTCAATCAATCCGGTTGGATTCAAGTTGATTTTGCCCCACTAATCAACTACCGAAGGAAGGAGGAATGCCGACACATTGCCAAACTAGTTGAGGATATATTTGATCAAGTAATGAGTGGAGAATCGATCCAAAGGATGTTTGAAGAAGAAAAAGATGAAGTGATGAAGGATGGATCGATCAATTTGACAACTCGAGGATTTGCAATGAAGGAAGAGAGGTGTACAACTGTGACGAGCCTAGTGACTCGAAGGATAAATGGGATAATATAGGACTCAAGCTAGAAGATGAATGGGAAGGAGTTGACATGGAGAAAGTACTCCAAGAACACCCCTCCCACAATGTGATAGCTTGTGTGTTATTGAAGCATACACATTACCAAATCATGAAATGGAAGTGCTCAATGATGAAGAAAAGAGTGAATCAATGAAGAGCGATCTTGTTAACATGTGGTACACTGGATATAAAGAAAGCAACATACAAGACTTTGAAGATGAACGACATCACAAGATCTCACAAGTATGTCGGCAACAAGTTACTAGAAAGGATGGGGTGCTCCACCCTCGTACGCTCCCGGCGATCTTCTCCCTGGCGATCCTCCGCTGGTGATTGGTGTTTGGTCTCCCTTCTTGGATCTTCCTCTCATGGAGGTGCCTTCGGATCTGGTTGGCAAATTGGATTTCAACCATGGGAAGTTTTTCCAAGATCAAGTGCTGGTACGTCATCGCAAGTCCGTGCATCACCCCTCCTCTTCTCCGAATGGTTCATTCTTCCTTTTGGCTGTCTTCCGTCGCTTTACGGTCCGTTTGACGGAGGATTCAGTTGCTTGGATGCTTCAATCATGCCTTGGTGGGTCGGCTGTTGGTTTTCATGTTCAATTCAAAGTGATCGGCATTTTCGTTTCTCGGTGTCTTGCAAGGCAGTGGGCTTTATGATCTACAATCTCAAATGATTCATTGGTGATTGTTTTGATGTTTATTTCTTTCTGTGGAGTAATGGGGCTCCTCATTGGGAGAGAGAGAAATATTTGTGGGAGCAAGAACAATTGAAAGAATGGCAATATGTGCAATCTAAGAGGCAAAAGAAACTTTCTTCTCATTCTCATGGTCGCCGAGTTCACTTTGCTCCCGATGTTACTCATGATCCTCCATTGCATCGCCCGATCCGGTGAATTCGTTTGTGGTTGGTTCCCTTTTGGTACCCACTACGGTTAGTTTCTCAAGCTGTTTTTGGAAGAATTCTCGCCGATCTCCTTCAATCGGATCCGGCTTCCGGGGCGTGTTCTTCGGCGCCGATGTTCCCGTTCAAATTTCAAATTCAAAGGCCAAATCCCCTTTGTGTGGAAAATGTTATGCGGTGGGCCATCGGGTTTGCCGTTTCTTGTCAAAGCCCGTGGAGATGTCGGGCCTGTTTTGGGTATGGACATAAAGAGCTCGGTGCTTTACACGGACTAAGCCCAAAGTCTTTTGGGCCCCCAAAGGAACGTGCCGGGGCGGCCCGTTGAAGATGAAGGGTCAAGCTCGTTTCTTCCCCTGCCTCCCACGACTCCCGAGGAATTAGCAATCCCGGAAGTTTCTCAACTTCCCCAAGCTACAGTGCTGATCGCTCCTCCTCGTCGCCGCCATTTGCATCTCCCCCACCGCCGCCACCACCTCCTCCGCCCCCTCCCGAGCTCGACGACATGGCCAACTTCCCGTGCAACCCAATGCTCTTTCTCCCCGGCCGGGCTTCATGTGGAGCATGGATGGCATCGCCCCGCCCGAGCTCGCGTCGCCTTGGGAGGCGAGCCGCCTCGTCGACATGAACGAAGACGCCATCATGTCCTTGGAGCCGGAACCGCAGCAAGATCAAGTGCCTCGGTCTCCTCCAAGCAATCGGTGAGTTCTTGGAGCACAACTTTCACGTTGATGTGGTTTCATCGTTCCCATCTCCGCTGGGGTTGGGGGTTTTTCAGTTTGCCAATCCTGTTCAGCGTGAAGAATTGCTAGATGCTTCTCCAATTAATTTTGGTCAGTGGGTCATGTCGGTGCATAAACATGATGAGGCTCCTCGCAACTTTAGAACTTGCAACTATATCAGAGAATCATGGATCATGTTTTTGGCTTTTCCGCTAGATTATCAGACTCAAGACTTCATCCAGGCAGCAGTTGCTCCTTTTGGTAGATTGATTAGATGGTTTGAGGG
The DNA here is from genome assembly GCA_947561735.1 of Cenchrus americanus. Taxonomy (NCBI): domain Eukaryota; kingdom Viridiplantae; phylum Streptophyta; class Magnoliopsida; order Poales; family Poaceae; genus Cenchrus; species Cenchrus americanus. The sequence goes on from OX387240.1 coordinate 146,207,243, forward strand.
ACCTAACAAGTCAAGAGTGATTGAACGTTGCTTAATTCTGTCCCCTGATCGTGTCCCTCGTAGCTTGGTGGTTTCTCAAGGCACCATGCTTGGCGGTGCAGGGAGATCCTGGACGGTGCCTGTTTTTCTTCTGAATGGAAACTTTCCAGATGGATTTCCTCAAGATGAGGACCCGGTGCCAGTGGATGGTAACCCACACCCAGTTAATGGGGATGTTCAGCCTGGTAATGTTGCTGGGGCACAGGGGTGGCAGCATGACCTCAATGGAGCTGGTCACCATGTCCATGCAGACTTTGGTTTAAATGATCAACAGATGGCTGATGTCCAACAAGAATTGCAGGCCCCACCTGTCCCTGATCATGAGTTGGCTGGCTGGGATGCTTGGCCTGATGTTGAGTAGCAGCAGGAGAATGACTGGCAGGAGGAAGTGGATCAGGTTATGGAAGAACCTGTTCAACAGCAAGAATCAGTCACTTTTGATCAGTCTGGCTCTTCAGCTGAGTACCTGAGGGCTCATGGTCCTGACATTGTGCTGAATCTAGAAGATGTTCTAGCTGGGAAGTTCAGGGCAGGTTCCTCTTCTTCCACTTCATCTGATGCATCTTCTCCAGTTGAGCCTGAGGTTCAGAGCATGCTTCACCCTACTCTGCAGTTAGTCGAGATGACAGCTTTTCAGCAGCTGTTGATTCCCAGTATTCCTCCAGTCCTGCATTTTCCAGTAACTGTCAATACTTCTCTTATGCAAACTATCCTCTCTGGTTCTACTACGGTCCAGCACACTAGGGATGATTCACTTGCAATTGTTCCTATTAAGCCCCCTAGTAGGCACTCTGTTCTTCTGCATCTTTGGGCTTTTTGGCACAGTGACAACCAGGCACACCTAAGCAGCAGTAGGACAGATGTGGAGGTGGAAGTCCCTGCCAAACGTTGTCTTGAACCTTTTCTGGATGCAGTCTCTCAGAATGGGGCCTCAGCTTCTCAGGGAACTAGGAAGGCTTTGTCTCTGCCCAAGACAGTTTCTAAAAGAAACAGTAAGAAGCCTCTTGTAACACAAGGGTGTAGGAGAAGCAGTAGGCTCAACATCTCTGAAGGGTTTAAGCATTCTCAGCTACCTGACAAGACTCCCAGGAAGAAGAGGAAGGTACTGGACAGTGCTGCACTTCGCCTTTTGGACAACCCTCCTAGGCCTTCTGAAGTAGTCCCTGCCCCGGTCCCAATTGAGACTCTTCAAGATTGGGGGCTTTTTTGCATTTTGTCTCCTAGTGAGCTCACAGCTGATGAACTTATGACAAGGAAGAAAAATGATGGACAGGATGCTGCGCCTTAATCTCCTATTGTCCAAGTTTTATTTCGTTTCTTTATGGCTTCTCTGTTTAGCCTGGATTATCTTCCTTATGGTGGACTTAAGTAGTTTTAGCTACTATGTCTTGACTCTGTGGTGCCTGTGGACCTTTCAGACTTTATTGTGTTTCTTTGTTGGACCTATGCTATTTTTCTGGTATGCATCTGTTGTCTGGTTATGGGTTTTCTCCTGGCATCTTTTAGATATAATTTCATGGCTTTGTTTGGGTTATGCTCTGGTAGCATTAATCCCTCATTTTAATACCTCGGTTCCAAATGAATAACAGAAATTGGAATATTTTGTGTTGGAACATAAGGGGTCTTAATGCCACCGACAAGCATGATGCTTGTTGGAAATAAAATCGAACGAGTGGTTGCTCTATTATCCGCCTACAAGAAACAAAAGCGCAAAGTGTTGATATGCATATTGTAAGGAAATTTGCCCCGAGGCGCTATGATAAGTTCGATTTCGTTCCCTCCCCGGGTGCTTCTGGTGGAATCCTTGTGATATGGAATAGTGCTCATTTTCTCGGGATGTCTTTAGATAAGCAGCCTTTTGGTCTTACAATTTCCTTCACCTCCCAATTCAACTCAGCGATGTGGAAACTCACCACAGTTTATGGACCGTGCCATGACCCTGAGAGATCTGCTTTTGTTCATTGGATGCGCTCTCATGTTATTGATGATGATGAGAATTGGTTATTTCTTGGCGACTTTAACTTTTATAGATCCCTGGAAGATAGAAACAAGCCTGAAGGAAATCTATCAGATACTTTGATTTTTAATGATCTTTTGGGGCATTTGGGTTTGCTGGAACTGCCTTTAAAAGGTAGAGCCTTTACCTGGTCCAATATGCAACAGGACCCGCTTCTGGAACAATTGGATTGGTTCTTCACATCTGCGAATTGGACAGTTGACTATCCAAATACACTAGTGCTTCCTTTGGCCAAAATTACTTCAGATCACATTCCTTGTAAGATTACTATTGGTACTGACATCCCCAAGGCAAACATTTTTTCGCTTCGAGAATTTCTGGCCTGAGCATCCAGGGTTTATAGAAGCTGTGGTTTCTGCTTGGGATGAACCGGTTAGGAATTCTAACTCTTCCTAGTGTTTTGGCGGGGAAAATTAAAGAATACAAGGTTTAAATTGAAGAAGCTGGAGTAAAAGTTTGTCCCAGCTTTCCTCATTGATCATGAATTGTAACAAGGTGATTTTTTTCTTAGACTCTCTAGAGGAATGCGACATGCCTTCTTCTAACAGAATGGAATTTGAGATTGACTATTAAAAGACAACTGCAAGTGCTTTTGAGACACAAAAACTTATATTGGAGGAAGAGATTCACTGTCAACAGAATACGGTTTGGGGATGAATGTACTAAGTTCTTTCATGCCATGGCTACAGTCTCCCATAGGAAAAATTCCATCACTTACCTAAGAGATGACACTGGAAATCAAGTTCATGATCATGAAGGGAAAGCTGCTCTTCTTCTACAGGAATACAAAAATAGAATGGGAATTTCTCTTCAGCCGGATATGCTCTTTGATTTGTCACAACTAGTCTCCATTACTCTGGATCTGGACAGTCTAGTTGCACCTTTCTTGCAACAGGAGATTGATAATATTATCAACATGGTTCCCATAGACAAAGCTCCAGGGCCAGATGGTTTTAATGGTTTATTTCTAAAGAAGTGTTGGGGGATCATCAAAAAGGATTTTTACAAACTTTGCCAAGATTTCTTTGATTGCAATATTAATCTAGACTGCTTGAATGAATCCTTCATCACCCTTGTGCCAAAGAAAAATAACCCAGAAACTGTTAATGATTTTCGGCCTATCTCCCTCCTCAACAGTAGTATCAAATTGCTCACTAAGATTCTTGCAGAGAGGCTACAGGCTGTAATCTTGCATTTGCTCCATGCTAATCAATATGGTTTTATAAAATCAAGATCCATTCAAGACTGCATTGCTTGGTGCTTTGAATATATCCATCAGTGTCGGCAAAGAAAGAGGGAGATTGTGATCCTAAAGCTTGATTTTGCAAAAGCTTTTGATACTGTTGAACACAATGCCATACTTTGTATGATGGAGGCTTTAGGCTTTCCTGAAAAATGGTTGACATGGATTAAAGCTATTCTCTCTTCTGGCACTTCTTCAATTCTGCTTAATGGTACCCCTGGAAGGAAATTTAAATGTAAAAGGGGAGTTAGACAGGGTGATCCTCTCTCCCCCCGTTATTTGTTACAGTTTCGCCGAGTTACTTCGGTATGTTATCAATGATGCACTCCGAAATAATCACTTGTCTTTGCCAATCCCTCATGCCACCAATGACTTCCCGGTTGTGCAATATGCAGATGATACTATCTTGATCCTACCGGTGATAGAGCACAACTACTTCATCTTAAGGGCCTCCTACAAATTTTTGCTGATTCCACGAGGTTTGAGAGTTAATTTCTAGAAGTCTTCTATGATCCCCCGAGTGTGTCCGAAACTAAGATGCAAGAACTAGCTACGGCTTTTGGTTGTCGAATTGCCCAGATGCCTTTTACCTATTTGGGTCTCCCAATGGGTACGACCAAACCTCGAATGGAAGATCTCACTACACTAATGGATAGAGTTGAGAGGAGACTAAATGCTTGTTCGATTTTCCTTTCATACACCGGTAGGCTTGAGATGATCAACACGGTTCTTACTTCAACGGTGACCTATGCCATGTGCTCCATCAAGCTTTCGTGGGAGTGATTGAGAATATAGATAGAATGAGAAAGCAATGTTTGTGGAGAGGTAATCATCCAGAAAAGAAGGGGGGTAACTTGGCTGCTTGGTCTATGGTTCAGAGGCCAAAATCCAAGGGAGGACTGGGTATCATTAATCTGAGACTACAAAATGAGGCTTTGCTTCTCAAGCAACTCAACAAATTTTATAATCATACGGATATCCCTTGGGTTAACTTAATCTGGAATAAATATTATCATGGGAAAGTTCCTCATGCTTCTTCGGAGATTGGTTCCTTTTGGTGGAAACATGTTTTACGCTTAAATATCCTTTTCAGAGGGATTGCCTATTGTGTCTTGGGGAATGGCTCTACTGTTACTTTTTGGGAAGACTTGTGGTGTGGTGAAATTTTGGCTCATAAGTTTCCAAGGCTCTTTTCTTTTGCCAGGAATGCTGCCATCTCTGTCCAAAATTTTGCGCAAGCTGATGATCTAGACACTCTGTTTGCCTTACCTCTGTCGATTGAAGCTTATGAGGAATTGCTTCAACTTGATGTGCTTTTGCTTTCTGTGGACCTGGATCTAGTTGATCATGATTCTTGGACTTTTTCTTGGGGAAACCAAAAATACACCTCTAGAAGGTATTATCGAATGGTGTTTGAGAACTTTCAGTCTTCTCGGATTTTTACGCTCATCTGGAAGTCTAAGTGTATTAACAGGATCAAATTCTTCATATGGTTGGTCCTGGTGGATCGTTTGAATACAAGGAATATGCTTTTACGGAGGAATTATAATGTGCAACCCAATGCTTGCTGCGTCTTATGCACTGCTAATGAGGAGGAAGACATTGATCATCTTTTCTTTTCCTGTGATTTTGCTCTCAGTTGCTGGGCAAAACTTGGTATTAGCTGGAACATGAACCTCCCTGTTGATGAAAGGGTTCTTCAAGCTCTTCAGATGTCCACCCTAGAATTTTTCATGGAGGCCTTCATCATGGCAAGTTGGGAGATCTGGAATCTCAGAAATGCTGTCATCTTTGATAATGGTTTAGCTTCTGTTAGCCTTTGGGTTAGGAAGTTTAAGGCTCAGGGTTTTCTTCACATCGTGAGAGTGAAGAGTGATAGGCAGGCTTCTTTTATTTCGTTTTTGGAGAGTATCTCTTAATGTAATGGTAGTCTCCCTCCTCCCCGCTCTTCCCTCTTTTTCCTGCTTGTACATAAACTCCTTTTTGTTTAATTCAGCTGTGGGGAACTCCCCCACAGTATTTTGCTCAAAAAAGACTTTGAAGATGAAGATTTGGTTGAGAAAGAAGACTTCAAAGAAGAGATGAATGTGTACATAATTGATGGATTGCACGTTCCACATGATGAGATGGAGGGGATGCAAAAAGGTAACAAAGAGACACCTTCACTCGTTGAGATTGGTTCGCCTTCAACCCCTCTAGATGAACCAAATATCACTATTATTGAAAAAGCTCTAAGTCCAAGGTACGCACTAAAATCTCAATATATTATTGGTATTGATGTTGATAAATTCAAATACTGATGCTAAACCAATAGTATGAATAATAGTTTAAATTATATGCCTTGTTCGAATAATCATCATGCTGATAGGGTAGATTTTCTTGAGGATGAAAAAGAGGAAACATTTATGTTTGAACCAATTAATCTCACACCTAAAGAACCTTTGCTTAATGATGAGTTAAGTGATATGCATGAAACATATACTTATTTTGTTTACACCTTGACTTGTTGCTACAATTTGCACGTGGTGTTAATTATGGACGCGTATGTTTACAATAAATTTTCTAAATTTCGATCATGCTTTGTGCTTGGTCAAGCTAATGACCTTAAAGAAGCACATATTGGGAGGCCCGATTTTCACTAACCGTGTAGACAAGGCTCGAATAATTAAAAGAGTAGTCATGCCTAAACGGTTCCAAGATAAATCATCAACCTCTGTAAATCCCGCGATGGATGTTGCTGTCTTCATCAATTTGAGAGCTTGTTCAGAGGTGTACAAATGAAGCAAAATAAGATATTCAGAAGCTCCATCAAGTTGTCATTCCGAAGCATCAAGAACCAATGAGTTTGAAGACCCGTGCAAGGAGTTATGGATAAAACATTGAGCATTGCGCGTTCTGAAATTTCAGGACAGATTTCATCGCCGAAGTAAAACGGACGTAACTCTCTTATCCAGAGTCTGATTTGGGCAAATAAAGACTCCTTGGAAAGGAAATTCTGTGAACTGTGCAATGGAGTAGAGCTTGAGTATACTTTCTATTCTAGACATTAAATAAAAATTCATGGAGTGAAGGCAGCTCAGAAGGGTGATAAAGGAGATAGCGATGAAGCAAAAGGATGCCTTGGGCAAGTTTTCTATAATTGATCAAGCACAACATGGGAAGTAAATTAAAGCTGCATTGGTACCTTTTCTTCTTGCATGAAGGGCCATGGCTGTGTGACGAAAAGAAGGTATGTGAGAAGTTGAGCTCTATGACTTTAAACGAAGAGCTTTTCGAGAGGGAACCTGTTTCTTTATGTTTTTGTTCCTTTCTTAGAGAGAAACGACACCATCTTATGATGATCAACTTATGATTATTAATCTAAGTTTAGTTTTTCCTATGGAACCACCATCGTGTTCATGATTATATTTATTTATTTGCATGTATTGTATTTTGTTATCAACGTGATGTTTCTTTGCATATACATTTTTTGCATATAGTAGGCTTGGTTGTTTTATATACTTAATGATGTATGATTCAGTTTCCATGTTAATGCTTCATAATGCCGTATGAGTATTTTTCTTTTGTGATCTTGTGTAAACGTGGCGTTGAAACATGATTGCGGACCATCATCGTTAAGTTCGATAAACCTTGCTAGCTTTTCATATGTTTTCATGTTGCATTGGTTAGTTTATAAGCTTTGCAATGCACTTATTTTTTCTTGTGCTATCAGAATTATTGATCTAGGGATAGACATGGTGTTTTAACCCTAGAGTTATTGCAAAACCGAATGTAAAGATCACGTGTGCGCCAGGATCAAGTTATACACACGCTTAGACATTTTGAATACCAAAATCAGTGCCACACGAATAAAGAGTTATTACAAACCATAGTCTTAAACGAAACTTAAATAACGAGTTCTCGCAGCAGACAAAATGCCTCCACAGGCAGCTAACTGAAAACTATGCACACCTAGAACACATGGAAATCTCCCGAAATGTCTTCAAAGTTCTCCCAGTCTGAGAAGCAATCCTGGTATTGTAGATGCAAGAGAATAAACAAGCGTGGGGAACTCCCCCATGAGGACCATGTGTGGTTCGAGGACCGGTGGATGGTCGCTTCCTTGTGTGATGAGTGATTGACAACGTTGTGTGGACCGACTCTTGGCTAAGTATTGCGGGTGCGGGTTGCGGCTTGACTCGTGTTGGTGCGGGTGAAGAACAAGCGCGAAAGGTCGTCGCCGGTGAGGCCTCCGGGTGTGGAGAAGACAAGTAGGCTTCGTCCGAGGGACCCGGTGGCCGGAGGGGGTCAAGTGCGGGCCGCATGGTGGCATGAACAAGCAAGATGAAGTCGTGGACGGTTTCTTGGTTGAGCCTCAAAACCAAGGTCGAGCCGGGACTACGTGGGAGCCAAGTCATGAGTGGAGATTGGCGGAGGCTACACCGAGTTCGTCGGGTTTCCGGTGGTTCACCGAGAAAACCACCGGGTTCCTTGGTTGATCCACAAAGCCAAGACCGGAGAACCGAAGACGGAGGTGCGGCGGCACCGGACCGGTCGACGCGGTGGGGACCGGTCCGACCGGTGAGGAGCACCGGTCGACCGGTGTGCGACGACGCGGTCCGGAATCTTCGAAGCGGAGGACACGCGTCGGGATCGCATGGCTTGCGTCGAGGCTACGCAGGGTGCGGTCGCCGGGCATCCGTCCGATGGTGAAGACATCAAGAATTCCAAATCCGCCCTTGAGGGGCTTGTATCCCTAGTTAGTAGAGAAGGGTGTTTTAGACATTCGGTTGCCTCCATATAACCCAAGAGGTGAGAGGATGGCAGCCAACTTTTGGAACCCTAGCTCATTAGTTTTCCTATTTTCCATCTATTTTCCTTAGGTTTTCTCTAGGACTAGCTAGAGAGCTTCACGGAGAGATCTTGTAGAGAGGGATGGATGATCGGGCGGCTTGCTAGACCTTGTACGAACCTTTGTTTCATGTATAGATGATTCGGCGTGGTTCCTCAAGGTTTGGATGTGTTTTCCCCGGTTGTTCTTGGTGGTGATTTTCGGAGCCCTCTCTCGGTGATTTCTTTGGGTTGTTTTCGGGACTTTTCTCTTGGGGATTTGATGGGGGAAATTTGTGGGAACCCTTCGTGGTTCTTTGGGCGTGATTGCCCTCCCAAATCCGTGAGTAAAAGTGCTCGATTTTGGGGTTTCTTGAGTTCTTGGGTTGAAAGGGCTTTCGGCGGGATTTCTTCGATTCCTCCTTTTTGGACGAGATTTGGTGGGATTAAACTTGGCTATGGACTCTTCATGAGGTGCTCCCGATATCCCCAAAGTCTTGTTCAAGTCCGTGGAGCGATTCGGGAGATCGGGATTTGGATTTGGGGGAGTTGACCGCGGGTCTTTGTTCATCCCGAGTCGCCCGGAGCTACACCGGTCGACCGGTGCTCTTGACCGGTCCGACCGGTGCAAGCCCTTGTGGGATTTTGCTTGGGTGAACGTCTTGGTGAGCTCGTTGTTGTCCCGTGTTGCTGCTGTTTCGAGTTTGGGTCGGTTTGGTGGTCGGTTGGCTTTGTTTGGTGCCTTGGGGGCTTTCGAGCCGCCATCGGTCCGACCGGTGTGTCTCACCGGTCGACCGGTGTAGAGCCACTTAGTGGAAGTTGCTCGGTTTCACCGGCGGGGACCGGTCGGCCGGTGGTGCTCACCGGTCCGACCGGTGTGGGTCCGTAGACTCGAGGTTTGGTGTTTCCAGTTGCGTTTCTCGGGTCGGAAGGTGGTGTGTTGGTTCCTAGGTCCGGTGGCACTCCGGTGGCTACGTGGGCTTGACGAACCTTGGTAGTGAGTCGGAGACGTGTGTTGGAAGCCGTGTTCATCTTGTTGGAGTTTCAATCTCCTTCGAGAAGAATTTTTATCGGCTCCCATTCACTCCCCCCCCCCTCTGCGGTTCGCCGTATCGGTCCTTCAAGTGGTATCGAGCCGGTTCGGGTGTTTGTTGACTCTAACCAGTCAAAGATCCAAGGATGGCGTACCGGGAACGGGGTTCGGGTCCTCCACACTTTGATGGCAAGAACTACCGGATGTGGAGCAAGCGGATGGGTGCGTTTCTCCGCGGAAAGGGTCGGATCCTTTGGGTTGTCACGGTGGACACGGGCTATGTCCGGCTGTTGATTTCCTCGCTCCGGGATCGAGGGATAGCTTCGACGCCAACAATAAGGCGGTCGACTACTTGTTTCGTGCTTTGTGTCGGCCGAGTTCGATCGGGTGCACACCGAGCACTTGGCTTGTAGGATTTGGGCTGTGTTGAAGGAGGCTCATGTTGGGAACGCCCGGAGTTCGGGCACGGATGTATGCGACCTACCGAGAGAGAGTACGAGAACTTCACTCATCTCCCCGGTGAGTCCATCGATGCCTTGTTTCAGAGGTTCACGGTGGTTGTGAACAACATGAGGGCCAATGTGGACGTGCTCCCGTACGATGATCATGATAGAGCGGTCAAGCTCTTACACACTTTGGATCATACGATTTGGGGCGAGAAAGTTCGAGGCCATTGTGGAGTCGGAGAAGTATGACACTCGACGGTGAACGAGCCGTTCTCGAAGCTCAAGTCGGCCGAGGTGGATAGGGGCATGACGACCAAGATCGAGGGCCCGACTGACTCTCATAGTCTTGCGCTCGTTGGTGGTTCGAAAGGAAAGGCTAACACTAACCCATCCACCGGGATGTTCTCTTTGTCCTCTTTGATGTCTATGCCGGATGAGGAGTTCGACATGCTTGGAGAGGACGAAGCGGCGCTCCCGACGAGGCGGTTCGAGAGGCTGCACGAGAACCGGGTGAACAAGAGGAGGAACACGAGGACATGCTTCAAGTGTGGCAAGGCTGGACACTATTTCGCCGAGTGTCCGAAGGTGAACAACGACGACAAGCACAAGTTCATGGACAAGAAGAAGAAGTCCAAGAACAAGAATCATGAACATGGGAAGAAGGCTTGGTCTCGAGAGAAGATGAAGAGATCGAGCGACATCGAGTCCGATTCCAAGGACACGTCTTCAAGCTCGAGTGATGAAGACGAAGAGGATGACAAGAAGAAGAAAAAGAAGAAGAAGAAGAAGAACCTCGGCAAGTACCTCAATGGCCTTTGTGTGACGGGCCTAAGTCTCAAGGATGACTTCGCGGCATGGCTCGCGGTTCGAGCGACAAGAGAAGCCGAAGGACGCCTCGGACTTGGATTCGAGGATGAGGTATGTGATGAGCTCTCTTCTTTGCGTAAGGAGAATGAGGAGTTGGTTGACTTGCTTGATAATCGCGATCACATGCTTAGAGAGGCTAAGTGTGACAACCCGCCCGGGGAAAGTACCGTACTATCGCCTAAGACCGATCCTCTTTGGTCATTAAGCAATAATAAAGTACCATCTGTCGTAAGTCGCCGGGTTAACGCCGGTAAATCACTTGAGAGCACAAGGATCGATATATGCATTAAAACTCACTCGAAGGCGAGTCTAGAGATACAACAACATTCAAATTCAAATACGTACCCCGAATGGTCTAATTATTACAAACCATAGTTTTTGTCATGACGGAATAGTTCGAGTTTTGAAAAGACACGGCGGAAATTAACTAGCGGAAGCAAGTCACCACGAGAGGCCATCCATGATGCTTCGGTAGTCGTCCTCTACCCACTCCGGCTCCCGGCCGGGCGGGATCTCACCGGGCCACACATCACCGAAGGCATGACCTGGATCAACACATCATAGCAAGGCCGAGTATATTAATACTCGGCAAGTCTTACCCGTCGGTGATAACTACTTCACCAATTCTAGACCATGAAAGGCTTTTTGGCTCTTTGGGTTGCCTTTGCTAAAAAGTAAGAAAGAGTAGGTCCTTACTTTCAATATTTTAGCACAAGTTCTAGTGGTTTAATCTTTACTACATTAGCCAACTAGTACAAACAAAGTTGTACAATACAATTATTCAAACATCATCTTCATCAACTTCCATCAATAGGGATCATATGACTAGTGGAGTAAGTAGTCTCGGGTAACGGTGAGAGGCCGACAATCGATTGATTTAAACCTTGCAAGGTAGACCCAAACACACGGTCGGTTGCCCCCGCGGGAACAACTCCCCGGGCCATCCCCATAAATCCTCGGGTTGGGATCGAATCTTACGGTCTTTGGTGCGGGCTATCCGGCATACCCCGCGAGATACCGGAGTCACCATACACCACCGGTAGCTAGCCGTGAGAGCGAATCCCAAGAGTAGTAATAGTAAGATCCCTCACCGCCTCATTATGGTACTAGGCTTACCGGTCCCATACCGGCATATGCTTGGTACGTTCAAAGACTTAACCCACATAACCACTGGACCGGAGCCCAGATCCCATGCTCTTACCACGTGAGCAATCTATTTAAGGATATAGTATGATTCCTATCTAGGAACCTATTCTCGCGAGTGAGGTCATCACTCGACTTGTAACGGTCCTTAGCTTAGCGGCTATCGACCTATCATACTAGTAGGGACAAAGGTACCTAGGGATCATGCATCTAGGGTTTCATTCAACTCCGAACGTAAATGCACAATCATTCATAGAAAATTGAATAAAGAATTTTAAAGCCGGGTTAGATGCACCGGAGCTTGCCTTCGTCGGCTAAGTTAGCTTGGGCACCCTCGGTGTCGAGTACTTCCACGTCTTTGCGAGAGATCCTTCCGCTCCTCCTTCCTCGGTTTCGGGACAAGGGAGTAGTCTCCGTCCAGGAAGATCTACACGGAATGCAATGCACTTTAGGTGATGTGATAGTTCGTTGTATTATCCAACTCGGTTGGTCATATTCACCTTAACAAGCATTTATCTAAGGTTTCTCTTTTAGGAAAGTTATTGGTTGTACATGGATTACTCTTTTATTCCTTATTTGAGTAAAGGTTTATTTAAGCTTATCATTTCATGTGGAAGCTTCATTTCCTTTTTATCTTTATCATAAAAGGTGTACTTAATATTTTTATTTATGAATTAAATTTCTTTATCGGGAATACTAATTAAATTTCTTTTATTTATATTAAGTACTATTACCAAAAAGAAAAAGGATTTAATTAAGGATTTCTTTTTATTATTTTTTTTTAATATTAAAAGGGCATTTAAGCCATTATTTAAACAATTAAATTACCAAAAATTAAATGAGTGTTTCTTAGGCCTACTAGCACCTATCCGGGTCCATTGGACCCACAAGTAAGTGTTGGATGCTAGGAAATTAAATATTATTGAAAATAACAAAGGTTAACTAGTGATTCAACTTAAATGCAAATAAAAATAATTAAGCATCAAATTTACCCAAACTTTCTGGTGGGTGCTCTCTGGTCCTAAACAAGCTTAGAAAGCCAACATGTTCACATGGAACCTCTACTGAATTTGGTTTATTAATTTACAAAGGAAAACAAGCACTGAACAAGAATAATTAGTTCTGGTACTCCTAAATTCATGATTAATTCACAAGAGGTGCCTTTTGGCATCCCAAGACAGTGTGCACAAGTTGGGCTTAAGAACATGAATAAAATTAACATGAAAAATCATTTATGTAGCTGCGCCAGAGATGGAAAAACATTTTTATAAAAAGATTCACATGATAACTTTGTGCAACTTTTGGCACAACATCTAGTCTTAGTCTAACACACAACATATCCAAAGCCTAACTACAGAGGAGCTGTATATTTCAAGATATGACATATTCAAGCATAACACATTTGCAATTTTCCTGCCAAAACTACTTTGAATCTAGTCACAAGTGTACCACACATGGATGGGGTTTGGCATCCTAAGTCCTACAAAATTTGTTTGGGAATTTTTGGAATTTTTTGTGATTTTCTAGGGATTTTCTAAGACCATGGAGTGAAGCGCAAATAAACTAAGTTAAGAATCCTTGCACATATGCCCCTAGGTTCACATTTGTGCCCTTGCCGGCGGAGGGAGGGTTCGCCGGCGGCGATGTGGGGTCCATCCATGACAACAAGCGGCACCATGATGCAATTGAGCTCACCACGGTCCGGTTGGTGGTGGTGGCGAGGGTGGGCCCGGCTCCGGCGACGGCGCACGGCGGCGGCGGCGGCGGCGCTCGGGAGGGCTCGGTGTCGTGCGGTGTGGAGACCAAATTGGCGCAAACAAGCGTGCTGGTGGGCTGGCACGGATGCTAAGGAGCCTAGCGGTGTGCTTGGACGGCGGCGAGCGCGGGCCGAAGGGGCTAGCACGGCGGCGGCGGACGGCGGCGGCGATGGCACGGCGGCTCGGTGCGGCGCGCGAGGAGAGGCCGGGAGGCTTTATACCCGGCTCGGGCGGCCCGTGGGTGACGCGTTGGTGACGGCGGGGAGATGCTTTGCCGTGCTACGGCGCGTCGGGTCGCGCGCGTACGGCGGCGCGGACGCCTAGACGCCTCGGGACGGTGCGCATTGGGGCGCGCGTGCCTCGGGACGCGGCATGGCGCGGATGTCGAGGGCTCGGGCGGCGTGGGCACGGCTGCCGGGGCAAGACCGGCGGCGGCGGCACGGTGGCGCTCGGGGCGCGCACGACGTCGCGCATGGCGCGCTCGGGCTGCGGCCGTGTTCTTTGGTGCCATCTTTGACTCGATTTTTCTCGAAATTTTTCAACGGAACCGTGCCAAGTGATGAATACCAAAGTTGTAGATCTAGGTACCGGCTACAACTTTTACAAAGGTTGTATAGGGTTTTGTTGCCTAGATTTGAATCCGTGCAAGTGCCAACTTTGAATGTCGGCGGGGTTCTGTCAACGGTGTTTTACGGCTTGTAAGGGCTTTTTCACAATTTTCCCCTCCAAATCAGCAATGCCACTCTACATGAAAGTTGTGTCTCTCAACAAGATCTACAACTTTCCCAAAGGTAGAATTTTAAGTGTTTAGGTGAATTTTGGGGAACGCGGCAAAAGTTCCGGCAGACACCTGTGGACATTGGGTGGCAAGGGGGCTTTGACCCACCCTATGACCAAGGGTTGGCCCCACCAATGTTTTACTATTCACTAGGGTCACTTAGGGGTATGTTAGGGAGTTTTCATGGGTGAGGGCCCAGGTTGACCTAGGGTTGACCATTTGACCGGCTAATCGTGTCGTTAGCGTTAATGACGGTAATTAAAAACACGGGGCGTCACACTAAGGAGCTTAGGAAGGAGCTTAGATCTTTGCTCGAGGATGCTAGGACTAGAGTGGCTGAGCTAGAAACACGGGTTCTTGATAGCAAGCTTGAAATTGATTCGCTTAAGGCTAGCCTGTTGTTTCGATGAAAATGATTGTCTTGATTGCTCTGCTTTCCTAGGCGACTTGGACTGATCTTAGGGAGAAGTATGCCTCCAAGTGTGAGGAACTAGATGTCCTTAGGGTTGAGTTGGCTGAGCTACAATCTAGACCCACTTTGCTTGGTGCTTGCACTTCTTGCCCTAGTTTGCATGAGAAAATTCTTGAGCTCCGTTCTCGCATTGTTTCACTTGAGGCTGATTTGAAAGTGCCTATTCCTACTTCTTGCTCTACATGTGAGTTGCATGCTATGAAGAATTTGGATCTTGCAAAATGCGTTGGTCGCTTGCAAGATGAGAATGATAAGTTGCGTGAAGCGCTAAGTTGGTTGTCGAGTCAAGAACCTCGGCTTGGTATGATGATTGCTACCGTAAGCGCTTCGACGGTTGGGCTTTGGGATTGGATAAGGTTGGTAAGGGCAGTGGTGAGAGAGAAAGGAAATTTGGGAATGTTTCGGTTCCACCACAACCCACACCCAAAGACAAGTTTGCATCCAAGCCAAACCAACCAAGAGAAAAACCGAGTCAGAAGGCAAGTGAAATGCCTAGTGAGAAACCAAGTGAGAAGCCTTGTGAAGAGCCTCATCCCAAGCCTAAGTATAGATCGATCCGTTTCCATTGTGAGTTTTGTGGAAAGGATGGTCACAAGAGAGCGTTTTGCTTCAAGAGGAAGCGTGAGGAGAGAATGGCGAAGGAGTGGGCTAACAAGGACAAGTACCACCCTTTCGATGGTGTACTTGAGCCTCGTGTGCAGTTGCCCAGGGCCAAGGCGAGTGTGAAGTCAGTTCGGGCTTGGGGAGAGCGGAAGGCTGTTGGAGGTGCTGCTGCCCAGGTTACACCGGTCAGACCGGTGAGGGGCACCGGTCAGACCGGTGCAGGCCTGGACAGGCAGCAGTTTGGGTTTCGTGCTCGTACAGGTGCGAGGGTTGTTTCTGGAGGTCGTGGTTCTGGTAGTTGGTCTGGAAAGGGTGCGGGTGGCCGGTTGCTAGGCATTCTCCCCCTCGAGCTCACTACGGGGATGGGAGGAGTCGGGGCTTTGAGAAGGAGAGGAGGGATGGTCCACGGGCTTTCTTTCGTAGTTTTGGTCCTCCTCCAGGCAGAGAGGGTTGGTTCCCTCATGGTGGTTACCGTAGTGGTGTTCGTGGAGGTAGCTTTGGTAGGAAAGATGGTTTGGTTTGTGCTAACCCCACTTTCGAGCAAATGGCTAGGCACTGGTTTTACACATTTGGAACTAACCCCAGTGTTGAGTCGTTTGCTCGCTCTCGCTCTTGGTTTTGAGTTGCAGGTGGATGGCCCGGAGAACATTTAGTTGATATCGGGGGTGGTTCTTCGGCCTCATACCCCGGTGGTGACATGTAGGTGCATCTCTTTCGGGGATGGTGGACAAGGATGAGTGAAGTGTGAAGAAATGATAAAGGTAAGTGCTTTGTGACCTTCGAGTGTGTGGCCTTGGTCAAGCCACTTGGTTTGTTTTGCTCCTTCTCTCTATCATGTGTGTAGGGTGAGCTTTGTATGCTCTTTGGCCCTAGTGCATGTGTTTAGGGGGAGCTTGTGAGTTTTGTGCTCTTTTGCTCTTTTGCGGCGGTGTCGAGCCCTTTTTGCCTCCCCTCGAGGAGCCGGTCTTTTGTGAGCTTTGTGTGTGTGGTTGGTTTCCTAAGTTGGTGGTGAAGCTCCGTGTGTAGCATATGTATAGCTTTCCTTTGTGCATTTATTGCATCCGGCATGGCATATGTAACATGATGTATAGGCATCCTTGTATCTTAGATTGCATCCATTTTGTATCATATGCATTGGTTAGGAAAAGCTTCTCTCATATACATTGTTCACCATGGAATGAAATATATGTCTTTGTGAGCTTGTTTGGTATGCTATGGTTAGTTTGGCTTAGCTCTTGATGATCTTGATGAATAATCCATGGTTGATAGCTATGTTTTTGAAAATGTCACATATATGCTCTCTCATGTGTAAATGCCTTTATATGCTCTTGACATGTTTTAGTGGCTTGGCTATGCTTAATTCGTGGTTGGATGGCTAGTTTATTGATCATATGGGGCCAAAGGCTCATTTGCCATCATGAATGTTTAGCCCTCTTGGTTTATCTTGTGGAGGAGCATAAGTTCCTTTTTGTCGCAAAGACATTTCATGTACCCTTTACAAATCTGAAAATGAAATGAAAAATGCTTGGAAAATATGCTCCCATGTCATATGTGCTGAATTTAATTTGCTTTGGGTGCTAAACCGTTGCATGATGCCTACCAATGAGAAGTCTCATAAATAGAAGTAGGCACATGGCTCGGTGGCTTTGACATGACATGAGGTGCTTGTGGGTGTTTGTGTTGGTCTTATGATTAGAATGGCTGTCCTAGCATGAAGTTTGTGTGGCTCTGCCATTTTGATATGCTTTGATCATGTTTAGGACTTTGCTCATGAGAGGCAAGTTTTTCGCAAAATTGCCAAAATCCATCTTAGCTTCGTCCAATGGTTGTGGAACTTGGTGATCATGTAGTTGAGATCGATACGAAGCCGTAGAGTACCTAACTTGCTCGTTTGGACATGTGTAGCATTCTTTGTTGAATTTTGTCTATTTGAGAAGCTCTAGGTTGAATTTTTTGCATTTTTGGCTTGATTCATGCATTGCCAACAAGGGGGAAAAGTTTGAGCTTGAAATGGCTTGTTGGACGCGTTTAGAAGGTTTTCGAGTGGTTTCGAGCCATTTACGGGCTCTGTTGTTCACCGGTCCGACCGGTGTGAGTGCTGGTCCTGTATACATGTTAGGCACCGGTCGGCGGTGGTGATGACCGGTCCGACCGGTGTGGTGAAAGTGCTTTGCGGCTGTCCTGTTTTCAAGTGGTTTGCATGCATTCGTCCGGGGGGAGGTGTGCATTGGTTCGGGGCGGCTTGCATGTGTGCGGGGGGGAGCTCTTTGTGGCTTTCGAGCTTTGTTTCGGTGGTTTGCGCTCTTTGCTTGAGCTTTGCTTTCTCTCGGATGTGTCGAGCCGTTGCCCTTGCCTAAGGGGTCCGAGACTTGTCTTCTTCAAGTGATCTTACTCTTTGCCTTTGTTCGGCTTTCGATCGCTTGTTGGAGTTTCTTTTTGTTTGTTTCTTTTCTTTTTCTTTTCTCTCTTGTTACTTTCGTGTTGGTGTTGTCAATGCACTCATCAAGGGGGAGATTGAGGACCATGTGTGGTTCGAGGACCGGTGGATGGTCGCTTCCTGGTGTGATGAGTGATTGACAACGTTGTGTGGACTAACTCTTGGCTAAGTATTGCAGGTGCAGGTTGCGGCTTGACTCGTGTTGGTGCAGGTGAAGAACAAGCGCGAAAGGTCGTCGCCGGTGAGGCCTCCAGGTTTGGAGAAGACAAGTAGGCTTCGTTCGAGGGACCCGGTGGCCGAGAGGGCTCAAGTGCGGGCCGCATGGTGGCATGAACGAGCAAGATGAAGTCGTAGACGGTTTCTTGGTTGAGCCTTAAAACCAAGGTCGAGCCGGGACTACGTGGGAGCCAAGTCATGAGTGGAGATTGGCGGAGGCTACACCGAGTTCGCGGGGTTTCCGGTGGTTCACCGAGAAAACCACCGGGTTCCTAGGTTGATCCACAAATCCAAGACCGGAGAACCGAAGACGGAGGTGCGGCGGCACGGACCGGTCCGACCGGTGGGTCCGGCCGGCCCGGCGGCGGTGGGGACCGGTCCGGCCGGTGAGGAGCACCGGTCGACCGGTGTGCGACGACGCGGTCCGGAATCTTCGAAGCGGAGGACACGCGTCGGGATCGCATGGCTTGCGTCGAGGCTACGCGAGGTGTGGTCGCCGGGCATCCGTCCGATGGTGAAGACATCAAGAATTCCAAATCCGCCCTTGAGGGGCTTGTATCCCTAGTTAGTAGAGAAGGGCATTTTAGACATTCGGTTGCCTCCATATAACCCAAGAGGTGAGAGGATGGCAGCCAACTCTTGGAACCCTAGCTCATTAGTTTTCCTATTTTCCACCTATTTTCCTTAGGTTTTCTCTAGGACTAGCAAGAGAGCTTCACGGAGAGATCTTGTAGAGAGGGATGGATGATCGGGCGGCTTGCTAGACCTTGTACGAACCTTTGTTTCATATATAGATGATTCGGCGTGGTTCCTCAAGGTTTGGATGTGTTTTCCCCGGTTGTTCTTGGTGGTGATTTTCGGAGCCCTCTCTCGGTGATTTCTTTGGGTTGTTTTCGGGACTTTTCTCTTGGGGATTTGATAGGGGAAATTTGTGGGAACCCTTCGTGGTTCTTTGGGCTGTGATTCCCCTCCCAAATCCGTGAGTAAAAGTGCTCGATTTTGGGGTTTCTTGAGTTCTTGGGTTGAAATGGCTTTCGGCGGGATTTCTTCAATTCCTCCTTTTTGGACGAGATTTGGTGGGATTAAACTTGGCTATGGACTCCTCTTGAGGTGCTCCTGATATCCCCAAAGTCTTGTTCAAGTCCGTGGAGCGATTCGGGAGATCGGGATTTGGATTTGGGGGAGTTGACCCGTGGGTGCTGTTCATCCCGAGCTGCCCAGGCTACACCGGTCTGACCGGTGCTCTTAACCGGTCTGACCGGTGCAAGCCCTTGTGGGATTTTGCTCGGGTGAATGTCTTGGTGAGTTCGTTGTTGTCCCGTGTTGCTGCTGTTTCGAGTTTGGGTCCGTTTGGTGGTCGGTTGGCTTTGTTTGGTGCCTTGGGGGCTTTCGGTGCCATCGGTCCGACCGGTGTGTCTCCCCGGTCGACCGGTGTAGAGCCACTTAGTGGAAGTTGCTCGGTTTCACCGGCGGGGACCGGTCGGCCGGTGGTGCTCACCGGTCCGACCGGTGTGGGTCGTAGACTCGAGGTTTGGTTTTTCCGTTGCGTTTCTCGGGTCGGAAGGTGGTGTGTTGGTTCCTAGGTCCGGTGGCACTCCGGTGGCTACGTGGGCTTGACCAACCTTGGTAGTGAGTCGGAGACGTGTGTTGGAAGCCGTGTTCATCTTGTTGGAGTTTCAATCTCCTTCGAGAAGAATTTTTATCGGCTCCCATTCACTCCCCCCCCCCCCTCTACGGTTCGTCGTATCGGTCCTTCACCCCACGGTATTTTGCTCAAAAAAAAAAGATCTTCCGGATGGAGATTACTCCCCGGTCCCGAAACCGAGGAAGGCGGAGCGGAAGGTTCTGCGGCGATACGTGGAAGTACTCGACACCGAGGGTGCCCGAGGGCTAACCTAGGCGACGAAGGATAGCTCGGTGCATCTAACCCAGTTTTAAAATTCTTTATTCAATTATCTATGAATGATTGTGCATTTACGTTCAGGAGTTGAATGCAACCCTAGATGCATGATCCATAGGTACCTTTGGTCTCTACTAGTATGATAGGTTGATAGCTGCCAAGCTACAGGACCGTTACAAGTCGGGTGATGACTTCACTCGCGAGAATAGGTTCCTAGATAGGAATCATACTATATCCTTAAATGGATTGCTCGCGTGGTAAGAGCATGGGATCTGGGCCCCGGTCCAGTGGTTATGTGGGTTAAGTTTTTGAACGTAATAAGCACATGCGGTTATGGGGACGGTAAGCCTAGTGCCATAATGAGGCGGCGAGGGATCCTACTATTACTACTCTTGGGATTCACTCTCACGGCTAGCTACCGGTGGTGTATGGTGACTCCGGGTATCTCGCGGGGTATGCGGATAGCCTGCACCAAAGACTATAAGATTCGATCCCAACCTGAGGATTTATGGGGACGGCACGGGAAGTTGTCCTCGCGGGGCGGCCGACCGGTGTGTTTGGGTCTACCTTGCAAGGTTTAAATCAATCGATTGTCGGCCTCTCACCGTTACCCGAGACTACTTACTCCACTAGTCATGTGATCCCTAATGATGGAAGTTGATGAAGATGATGCTTGATTAATTGTATTGTACAACTTGTTTGTACTAGTTGGCTAATGTAGTAAAGATTAAACCCACTAGAACTTATGCTAAAATCTTGAAAGTAAGGACCTACTCTTTGTTACTTTTTAGCAAAAGCATCCCAGTAGCCAAAAAGCCTTTCATGGTCTAGATTTGGTGAAGTAGATATCACCGACGGGTAAGACTTGCTGAGTATTAGTATACTCAGCCTTGCATTAATGTGTTGATCCGGGTAATGCCTTCATTGATGTGTGGCCCGGTGAGATCCCGCCGGCTGGGAGCCGGAGTGGGTGGAGGACGACCGCCGAAGCATCATGGATGGCCTCCCGTGGTGACTTTCTTTGCCGCTAGTTAATTCCGTTGTCTTTTCAAAACTGCGAACTATTTCGTCATGACCAAAACTATGGTTTGTAATAATTAAACCCTACGGGGTACGAATTTGGATTTGAATGTTGTTGTATCTCCGGACTCGCCTTCGAGTGAGTTTTAATGCATATATTCGATCCTTGTTGCTTTTCAAGTGATTTGCGGGCGTTAACCGGCGACTTACGACGGGATGGTACTTTATTATGGCTTAATGACCAAAGTGGATCGGTCTTAGGCGATAGTACGGTACTTTCTGGGCGGGTTGTCACGGGGAAGCAAGAGGAGGACTCCAAGCCGCCGGCCTAGGGGTGTTCCCAAGTTTCATCGCCGCCATCTTCATCGACGTTGTTCTTCGGAGTCTCCTTCACCCCTATGTGCTTCAATCCTTGTAAGATGATGGGGTAATGTCTCCATTCATCCCTAGGGTTAGATGTATACATGTTATGTAATTGCTACATGGACCCTATGCCTTTCGTTGCTTAATGGTCTATGTCTATGCGAGTGCTTTATTCACATATGTATGTACAACATGTGTTCTTAGTAGGGTTTGTGATAATCGTGGTGATTAGCTTAACCCTATGGATGCTTAGGTATAGATGTGGTTATACGTGAAAGTGTTTGATTACCTTACGTAGTGACAAGTACGGTGGAGGCAAAAGGCTTAGCGGCCGCATAACCGCCATGAAGCTAGTGTAGGCAACACACTTTTCATGTAGTAGATGCATGTCCATGTGATCCTAAACCCTAGGGAGGGAACGCTTATCTATCTTAATCTCTCTATTGTCCACCCTTTGCTATATAGTTTTACCTTAGACTTCTTAGATTAACATAGGTTAGATAGCTCAACAAAGCTCGGTGATTTCCATCTTCGACCTCGCGGTGCTATTTCTAGCCGGAGCCAAGCTTTGGGCGGTTGGCGAAGTAATGACACTTTGTCACCATGTGGTCCGGGACTGCAGACATGTGCACAATTAAAGGCGACGACTTTATTTCCTGCCTCGTGACGTTTTTGTCGCTAACGCATCAATGATGCCGAGCTCCGCCACAAAGTCACATGCCTACGGTAACACCTCGATCGGTGGGCGGTTTGTCGTTTTCTAGGAGGCAAGAGAATCTCGACTGCGTTGACCCATGACCCTGCCATCTACACTACATGACAAAACCCGACTTTGTGTCGGACGGCCCGGGCGCCTAAACTTAGCCCCCTCTCAACGATGACTTCACGACCTCCTTCTACGACATGATGTCTTTTTATTTTGCACCCGCTAGGCTCGCGTCCTGGTGCACCCGCTATGGCTCGCATGTAAACGGACCTTTTCCAATCGGCCTATATTTACGTTTTCCCGAGCGAGAATGGTCGTAGGTTCGATTGAAAACCTTTCGGGGTAGGCGTGCCTCGGCTGCTGCCGGATCCGTCCGGGCGCCTAGAGATCCGTAGCACTATGAAGACGAGGAAAATACACTTCTACGATTTCGTCGGGCACCCGTGGTCGGTGTTGAGGACCATGTGTGGTTCGAGGACCGGTGGATGGTCGCTTCCTTGTGTGATGAGTGATTGACAACATTGTGTGGACTGATTCTTGGCTAAGTATTGCGGGTGCGGGTTGCGGCTTGGCGGGTGTTGCTTTGCGGGTGAAGAACAAGCGCGAAAGGTCGTCGCCGGTGAGGCCTCCGGGTGTGGAGAAGACAAGTAGGCTTTGTTCGAGGGACCCGGTGGCCGGCGGGGGTCAAGTGCGGGCCGCATGGTGGCATGAACAGACAAGATGAAGTCATGGACGGTTTCTTGGTTGAGCCTCAAAACCAAGGTCGAGCCGGGACTACGTGGGAGCCGAGTCATGAGTGGAGATTGGCGGAGGCTACACCGAGTTCGCGGGGTTTCCGGTGGTTCACCAGAAAACCACCGGGTTCCTTGGTTGATCCACAAAGGCAAGACCGAAGAACCGAAGACCGTCTTTGCGGCGGTGCCGGACCGGTCGACCGGTGGGTCCGACCGGTCCGACCGGAGGGTACCGGTCGACTCGTGAGGAGCACCGGCCCGACCGGTGTGCGACGACGCGGTCCGGAGACTTCGAAGCGGAGGACACGCGTCGGGATCGCATGGCTTGCGTCGAGGCTACGCGAGGTGCGGTCGCGGGCATCCGTCCGATGGAGAAGACATGAAGACTTCCAAATCGTCCTTGAGGGGCTTGTATCCCTAGTTATTAGGAAAGGGCATTTTAGACTTTCGGTTGCCTCCATATAACCCAAGAGGTGAGAGGATGGCGGCCAACTCTTGGAACCCTAGCTCATTTGCTTTCCTATTTTCCTTCCTATTTTTTCCTTAGGATTTCCATAGGACTATCTTAAGAGCTTCATGGTGAGATATTGTGAGAGAGTTGGATGATCGGGCGGCAAGCTAGACCTTGTATGAACCTTTGTTGCATGTATAGATGATTCGGCGTGGTTCCTCAAGGTTTGGATGTGTTGTTCCCGGTTGTTCTTGGTGGTGATTTTCGAGCTCTCTCTTGGTGATTTCTTTGGGTTGTTTTCGGGACCTTTCTCTTGGGGATTTGATGGGCGAAATTTGTGGGAACCCTTCGTGGTTCTTTGGACTGTGATTCCCTTTTCAAATCCGTGAGTAAAGGGGCTCGATTTTGGGCTTTTCGGGTTCTAGGGTTCGTGGTGCTATTGGCGGGATTTCTTCGATTCCTCCTTTTTGGACGAGTTTTTGTGGGATTAAACTTGGCTATGGACTCCTCATGAGGTGTTCCTAATATCCCCAAAGTCTTGTTCAAGTCCGTGGAGCGATTCGGGAGATCGAGGTTTGGATTTGGGGGAGTTGACCCGCGGGTCTTTGTTCATCCCGAGTCGCCCGGGATACACCGTGCGCCGGTGCTCTTGACCGGTACGAACGGTGCAACCCTCGGTGGGTTTTTGCTTGGGTGAACGTCTAGGTGTGTTCGGTTGTTGTCCCGTGTTGCTTTGCTTGTTTCGAGTTTGGGTCGGTTTGGAGGTCGGTTGACTTGTTTGGTGCCTTGGGGGCTTTCGGCTGTGACCGGTCTAACCGGTGTGTCTCAGCTGGTCCGACGGGTGTGGAGCTACTTAGTGAAAGTTGCCCGGTTTCACCGGCGGGGACCGGTCGACCGGTGGTGCTCGCCGGTCGACCGGTGTTGGTCCGAAGACACGACGTTTGGTGTACCGCTTGCGTTCTCGGGTAGGAAGGGTGTGTGTGTTGGTTCCTAGGTCCGGTGGCACTCCGGTGGCTACGTGGGCTTGGCCAACTTGGGTAGTGAGTCGGAGACGTGTGTTAGAAAGCTGTGTTCATCTTGTAGGAGTTTCCATCTCCTTCAACAAGAATTTTTATCGGCTCCCATTCACTCCCCCTCTCGCGGTTCGCCGTATCGGTCCTTCAAGTGGTATCGAGCCGGTTCGGGTCTTTGTTGACTCTAACCGGTCTAAGATCCAAGGATGGCGTACCGGAGCTGGGTTCGGGTCCTCCACACTTCGATGGCAAGAACTACCGGATGTGGAGGAAGCGGATGGATGCGTTTCTGCGGAAAGGGTGAGATCCTTTGGGATGTCACGATGGACACGAGCTATGTCCGATGGACTTCCTCACTCCGGGATCGAGGGACGGATTCGACGCCAACAACAAGGTGGTCGACTACTTGTTTCGTGCTTTGTGTCGGCCGAGTTCGATCGGGTGCACACGGAGCACTTGGCATGTAGGATTTGGATGGTGCTGAAGGAGGCTCATGTTGGGAATGCCCAGGTTCAGGCACGGATGTATGCGACCTACCGGAGAGAGTACGAGAACTTCACTCATCTCCCTGGTGAGTCCATCGATGCCTTGTTTCAGAGGTTCACGGTGGTTGTGAACAACATGAGGGCCAATGTGGACGTGCTCCCGTACGATGATCATGATAGAGCGGTCAAGCTCTTACGGTTTTTGGATCGTACGATTTGGGGCGGAATGTTCGAGGCCATTGTGGAGTCGGAGAAGTATGACACTGCGACGGTGAACGAGCTGTTCTCGAAGCTCAAGTCGGGTGAGGTGGATAGGGGCATTAATAGAGGGGGAGTGCCCGATCTTTCGGTGAGTGGAGATAAATCCGATTTGGTGGTTGTTGACCCTCAAGATCCGACTACGACGAGCGAGACTCGAAGCGCCAATGCAATCGCCGAACCAACTCCCGATGGTTACCGACCTTGCTGGCGCAAGATCGGCCGATCACGAAGATCAATTCCCGTACGCGGTCGAAGAACGAACAAGAATCGGAGGCGAGCAATCTTAATATCACTCGAAGGTGGAGTCCGAATTACACGACGGCGGCACGATGGTGGGCTGTTCGGTTGTAGCTAAGGCTAACAAATAAATCAAACTCAAGTTTCTAAGGCGGCGGCTACGAAAATATAAGAGACGGGGCGTCCTAGGGTTGGTGGCGACCGGGGGGTGGGGCGCCCCCAACTTGGGCTTAAGGCCCAACCAAGCTGTCGGCGCGGCTCTTTCGCAGTTACGGACGTCAACTTGTTTCGACAATTCCCGTTGACTCGGGACGCATTTTGGCACAAGACCGGTGCCATTGGAAGCTTATGAAATTCTGCTTCCAACCATATATAGAACGTCCAAAACCGACTCCGTATGCGACACGGGCGTCCGGTTTATTGCGCACTAGTCCTGGACTCCGAACCGGACTCGAACTTGAATTGCTTTTGGCCTCCACCTCGGGGTCTCGAACCGGATCAACCTTGGACGTCCTTCTTGACTTGGAAACCTTTGTTGGACTTTTTCTACTCCATTCCATGCACCAATCATGGTCGTATGCATGGGTGTCATGTCCTCATCATTCTCCCCTTCTTGATGAAAGACCGTGCTCGACATCGATTGTACTTGGAACCGATCCGGCACAACACAAGAGCGAACGGGGTTTCGAAAACCAAAGAAATCAAAATTATTGTGAGGAGGAATGTCACCATGTCTCCAATTGGTGAATATGTCATCTTGCATATAAAATTTAGCGAGCATGTAAGCATCCGGATCGGATGACTCATAATATTTGGCACCACTACTGCAAAAGATTAGTACCAACAAAAGACAAAGTAGGCATAGGTAGCAACCAGGCAATGCTCCCCTTCTTGGAAGTAAACTCATTTCATAGAAACCGAACTAGAGAAAGGTGGATGAATATGTGTAGTGTGGCTGCCCTCTAGTGGGTCAAAATTGAGCAAAACAAAAGGATAATTCAAATTTTCACAAATGTACACTCGATGTATCATATATTGTCCTTTATTGTTATATTTGCCAATAACATGATATGAATGTCTAGACAACCATGGAAAATCAGCATGTGCAAAAATTATCTCTTCTAAACAATCTAGATTAAACAAATCATCGAATTCGAGAGGGGTGTGGGGCGGCGTTTCGCGAGTGGAAGGTGGGGCGCGCGGGCTTGACATCTCTCGTCACGGCGGGTGGGACTTGCCTCATTCTTTTTTTTTATAACTTCCTTTCTTTTCTTTTGTTTTTTACTTTCCCAAACACACCGGCGGGAGAGCCAACTCACGACGGTCGCGCGGCGCAAATAGGAGGTGCGGCCGGGGGTTGTCTCGCGCGCGACGGGGGCTCTACGTGGGGAGTGTGTGGTCGGTTTGTTTTCGTTTCCTTTTTTTTCGCCAATCACGCGGGGAGGTGCACGAGGGGAAACGGAACGAGGGGGTGCGGTGGTGGGAAGACGTGCCCGCTTAGGAAAGCTGGTTGGTTAGCGGCGGAGAGAAAAAACGAGAAACGGCGGCGGCGATTAGGGTTGAACACAAGGAAAACGAAGACAAATCTAAAACACGAGAAACCGGCAACAATTGACCGAACGAAGCACACAAACTCAACAAAGCAAATTATTGAATGAAAGTGCAAGGCTAAGGGAGTTGATGGGAGAAGGTAAAATTTTTTGTTTGGGTTTTGTGGACTATAGGAATAAAAAAATACGGGAACTCACCGATCAACCTGGAAAGGCGATACCACTTGATAGAGGGGGGAGTGCACGATCTTTCGGTGAGTGGAGATAAATCCAATTTGGTGGTTGTTGACCCTCACGATCCGACTACGACGAGCGAGACTCGAAGCGCCAATGCAATCGCCGAACAAACTCCCGATGGTTACCGACCTTGCCGGCGCAAGACCGGCCGATCACGAAGATCAATTCCTCGTACGCAATCGAAGAACGAACAAGAATGCGAGGCGAACAATCTTAATATCACTCGAAGGTGGAGTCCGAATTACACGACGGCGGCACGATGGCGGCTGTTCGGTTGTAGCTAAGGCTAACAAATAAATCAAACTCAAGTTTCTAAGGTGGCGGCTACTGAAAATATAATAGACGGGGCGTCCTAGGGTTGGGGGCGACCGGGGGTGGGGCGCCCCCAACTTGGGCCTAAGGCCCAACCAAGCTGTCGGCGCAGCACTTTGGCAGATTCTAGACGTCAACTTGTTTCGACAATTCCCGTTGACTCTTGACGAATTTTGGCAGAAGACCGGTGCCATTGGAAGCGTTATGAAATTCTTCTTCAAACCATATATAGAACGTCCAAAACCGACTCCGTATGCGACACGGGCGTCCGTTTTATTGCGCACTACTCCTGGACTCCGACCCGGACTCGAACTTGAATTGCTTTTGGCCTCCACCTCGGGGACTCGAACCGGATCAAACTTGGACCTTTTTCTTGACTTGGAAACCTTTGTTGGACTTTTTCTACTCCATTCCATGCACCAATCATGGTCGTATGCATGGGTGTCATGTCCTCATCGGGCATGATTGCCAAGCTCGAGGGTCCGACCGATTCCCATAGTCTTGCCCTCGTTGGTGGTTCGAAAGGAAAGGCTAACACTAACCCATCCACCGGGATGTTCTCTTTTTCCTCTTTGATGTCTATGCCGGATGAGGAGTTCGATGTGCTTGGAGAGGATGAGTGGCGCTCCGACAAGACGGTTCGAGAGGCCGCACGAGAACCGAGTGAACATGAGGAGGAACACGGGAACATGCTTCCGGTGCGGCAAGACGGGACACTTCGTCGCCGCCGACGGCCCGAGAAGGTTGAGAACAAGGACGGCTACAAGCACAAGTCGAGGATGGATGGCAAGTACCGGTCGGGCGCGACCACAAGATCAAGCACAAGAACAAGTACAAGGGCGAGTGACGATCGAGGAAGAAGGAGAGCCGAGGAAAGGCCCGAGCGATGGTTGGAGTGAGCGACATCGACTCCGGTACTCCACCTCGAGCTCAAGCGGCGGTGAAGATGAAGGTGATCGTCACAAGAACAATAAGTCGTCCAAGAACACGAGCGGGCTAAGTTGCTTCGCGAGAGACGGCTTCGCACCATGGTGCCGAGCTGCGCGACAAGAAGAGCACACAGAGCACTAGGACTCTAATTCTGACGACGAGGTGCGTGATGAACTTCCCTTCTTGCGTCAAGAGAATGAGAGGCTTGGCACTTTGCTTGATAACCATGATGACGTGCTTAGAGAGGCCAAGAAAATGAGAAAAGAGCTTAGGGCTTCACTCGAGGATGCTAGGACTAGAGTGGCTGAGCTAGAAACACAGGTGCTTGATAGCAAGCTTGAGATTGATTCCCTTAAGGCCGGCCCTGTTGTTTCGGATGAGGTTGATTGTCTTGATTGCTCCATCTTTCTTGCGATCTTGCTTTGTTTAAGGAGAAGCATGCCTCCAAGAGTGAGGAACTAGATGTGCTTAGTGTTGAAGTGGGTGAGCTTAAGTCTAGACCTGCTTTGCTAGGTGCTTGCACCTCTTGCCCTGTTTTGCATGCTAAGATTGATGAGATGCATGCTTACACTAGTTCTCTTGAGGCTAAGTTGAAGGAACCCATGCCTACATCATGCTCTACCTGTGAAATGCATGCTTTGAAAAATCTGGAACTTGCACATTATGTTGATCGTTTGCAGGATGAGAATGATGAGCTGAGGAAGTTGATGGGTTGGTTGTCTGGTCATGAGCCTCAGTTGAGGATGATGATCGAGGCGTTTAAGAGGCGAGGATCTTTGAGGGACTTGGGGCAAAAAAGGTTGGTGAGGGAAGTGGAGAGAACATCCCGAGCCACCAAAAACCCACCACAAAAATGATTTCCCCCCAAAACCTAACAATCTTAGGAGCCGACTAGACACGGCCCCGGCTCCACCCGTGTTCCCTACACCCACAAATGATCTACAAAAGCCTATCAAGTTTGTGAGCACTTCGGGGAAAGTGTTCTTTGGGAAAGAAAGTGAGAAGGCTAGTGAGGGGAAACCGGTGGAGGAGTTGAGTGGAGAGAAACCTAGTGAGCGACCACATCCCAAGCCTAAGCCTAAGCTTGTGAGGTTCCATTGTGGCTATTGTGGGAGAGATGGCCATAAGGATGAGTTTTGCTTCAAGTGGAAGCGACGAGGAGAGAATGGCAAAGGAGTGGGATAACAAGGACAAGTACCACCTTTCCGATGGTGTACTTGAGCCTCGTGTGCGGATGCCCGGGGCCAAGACGAGTGTGAGGACGGTTCGGGCTTGGGGAGAGCGGAAGGGTTGTTGGAGGCGGCGCGCGCCGGGTCACACCGGTCGGACCGGTGTGGGGGCCGCCGTCGAGCCGGTGCGAGCACAGACGGACGGCGGTTCGGGTTTCGTGCTCGTACAAGTGCGAGGGTTGTTTCTGGAGGTCGTGGTTCTGGTGGTTGGGCTGGAGAGTTTGCAGGTGGTCAGGTTGCTAGGCGTTCTCCCCCTCGAGTTCACTACGGGGATGGGAGGAGTCGTAGCTTTGAGAAGGAGAGGAGGGACGGTCCACGGGTTCTCTTTCATGGTTTTGGTCCTCCTCCGGGCGAGAGAGGGGTGGTTTCCTCGGGGTGGTTACCGTGGTGGTGTTCGTGGATGTAGCTTTGGTAGGAGAGATGCTTTGGTTGGTGCTAACCCCGCTTTCGAGCAAATGGCTCGGACTTTCGGTTTTACTCTTTTGGTACTAACACCGGTGTTGAGTCGTTTGTTCGCTCACGTGCTCGTTTTTGAATTTCGGGTGGGAGACTTGAAGAACATTTGGTTGATTGACTCCGGTTGCTCGAGGCATATGACCGGAGACGGGGGGGGTTCTCAAGTCTTGTCCGGTGGTGACAAAGAGGTACATCACTTTTAGGGGCAATGGGCGTGGGCGTGTGCTTTCGGAAGGTGAGATTAAGGTGAGTGACAAGATCACTGCGAGGCGTGTTGCTCTTGTTCAATCGGCGGGGGTACAATGCGCTTTCGTGTCCCGGTTGTTGGATGAGGGCTTTGAGGTGTTGTTTCGGCCGGGTGGTTCTCGGATTTTGGACTCTCGAGGGGACCTTGTACGTATGGTCGTTCCCGAGGGTCAGGTGTTTCGTGCTGATTTTTCTCAGTCTTCGGGTGTGGAGCGTTGTTTCTTGGCTGGTTCTTCGAGTGAGTTGTGGAAGTGGCATAGGAAGTTGGGTCACTTGAGCTTTGACCTTTTGTCTCGCTTGAGTAAACTCAATTTGGTCCGAGGATTGCCACGGTTGAGGCTTGAGAAAGAGTTGGTTTGTGTGCCGTGTAGGCATGCCAAGATGGTAGCCTCTTCTCACCCGCCTCTCACCGATGTGATGAGCGAGCGTCCATGCGAGCTGCTCCATATGGACCTTGTTGGCCCGGCTCATGTGCGATGCGGGTGGGAAGTGGTATGTCCTTATTGTTGTGGACGACTATTCTCGGTATGCGTGGGTGTTCTTTCTTGAGGATAAGGGGTAGACGTTTGGTTTTGTTCGAGATCTAGTCTTGATGTTGAGGAACGAGAGGCACGGAGATGCCATACGAGCTATCCGCAATGATAATGGCTCGGAATTCGAAACTTTCGTTTTGAAACCTTTTGCCATGACTTGGGTCTTGAGCACCGGTTTTCGAGTACGTATACGCCTCCCCAGAATGGTGTTATGGAAAGGAAGAACAAGACCTTGTGCGAGATGGCTCGGACGATGCTTGATGAGCATAGGACTCCGAGGAGGTATTGGGCTGAGGCGGTGAATACCGCGTGCTATGTGTCAAACGGGATCTACCTCGAGTGCACAAGAAGAAGACATGCTATGAGTTGATGCATAGTCGCACACCCAAGGTGAGTCATTTCCATGTCTTTGATTGCAAGTGTTTCATTCGAAGAAAGGCGAGGAAGTTGGATAAGTTTGAGGCTTGGTCCGTCGATGGTATTTTCTTTGGTTATGCATCTCATTCTAGAGCATATCGTGTGCTCAATCGTGAAACTAACCAAATCATGGAGACTTGCGAGGTAACCTTCGACGAGACGAGCCACGTAGTCGGCTTGTCTTTGAGTGTGCGGTGATGATGAGCTTGGCGAGGAGATCTTTCGGGAGGAGGAGCATGAACATGGTGACGATGAAGATGGCGGTGCGGTGCCCCACGGCCGAACATATACTGTTAACACCAAAATTTGGTAAGGAGTCGACTTGTGGGTCCGGTTCGATAAAGAGTCCGTCCGGTGCAAGGAGGGATATTTTCGGAGATATTCGGCAAAAGGATCCGCGGTCGGCTATCCGCTCCGGTTCGGCAAAAGAACGAAGAGAGCGATTTTGCGGGATTGGACGGTGACGTGGCTCAATCGGGGGAGACGAATGGATGGATGGGCGATCAAGCTTAGATATAAGTTAGGCAATGAATCCATTCGAAGTTGTACTCAACGGGGTATAAATATGACCCCGAATGTATGTAACGGACACGATCATTCCTCAATACACACCGGCCTTACGCAAAACCCTAGAGTCCTTGTCGTGTCGTCGAGTTCTTCGAGAGGGCCAATCGATCCGTCGACCTCCGTGAGTACCGGCAACCTTGTATCATGTCTAGTATCATGCGGTGGATTTAGATCTGATGCAAGTAGTCTTGTTACCATGCTTCGTGTCATGCGGTAGATTCAAGCTTGGTTCAAGAAGGTTTCTTGTTAGATCATGAGCCATGCGGTGGGCTAAGATCTAGCTTGAAGCTAGTTATCGGCTCTATTGGATTTTGGCAAGATCCAATAGATTCATTAAGTTACCCGTGTTATCTTGAGTTTTGCTTTATGTTTTAATTCATGTAACACACCTTTGCCCAATCTAGATTGATGTGGATCGGCTCTATCTTTTTATGATCCTTGTTCGAGTAGATTTCGTATTTTAACATGTGGGTCTTGTGCTTTCCGATAGCCGAAACCGATTCGATCTAGGTTGTTACGTGTTGCGGGTTCAAGCTTGCTCATGTTCGTATAAATCTTGAAAGAGCCGGGTATCATGCGATAGATGCAGGTTTTTGGGTTGCTTTGGGGCTGGTCATCCGGTGGATTAGATTCCCAAATCAATCTGATAGATTTATTCACTTGGTAATGTTTGTTCCTTCTTCATGGACCCCGAATCGGCTATTCAGCCGTGTTCGGTTATGTTTCTCCACGAGTAGAACACGTGCGTTATCCATGCCTTGAATGATGTATGCTTTTAACTTTCCATATTTAGATTGTATCATGCGGTGGATAGATCTATTTGTGGAAAGTGGTACGGTTTTCCATGCAAGTTGTATCATGCGGTGGATAGATTTACTGGACATCGTGCTTGACGGGTTTTAAAGTAACTAGACATGCGGTAGACTAGTGCTTTGAATCTATGCATGCTTGTTTAATACATGATCATGTCCGTGCTTTACTTTATTTATTTATTTAATGTTAATCTTTATGGGAATCGGTCACGACCTCGTGTACGTGCATTCTTGTTCAAACAAAGACCGATCACCGTCATGCTCACGTCATCCATTCGGCAGTGTATTTGTTTCCCTTTATGGTTTCCCGAATGGTTGTAGATCGTTGGCAGATAGCTTTTCTATAGCTATGTGTCATCTCGTTTGGCTTCCTAGCCGTAAATATGGAACTGTCTGGTACCACCCGGCACGTTCCAAGCTTTGGTATTTAACTCGCATTATCTTTTGTTAATTTTCGGGAAAAATTGATCGGCACGTCTTTCGCTCTCTCGCGCGTGTGAAGCCGGCTTTGTTCGGCTTGCCGTGTGATTGGCGTTGAGTGCACTTTTCGCGTCAACACACTTTTTGGCACGCCTAGTGGGACAACGGCCGAATAGATTCAAGATGCACGAGATCGCGGACCTCATGGATGTCAACCTTGGAGATCTTTCCCCGGAGCGGCGGCGGCAACTCCAAGACGTCGTTGACCGGTTTCGGCAGAAGTGCTGCCGTCGTTTAAGAAGAATAGAAGCGGTGTCCCGTATTTGAAGAACGAGATGCCCGGGTGCCGCTGCGGGGGAAAGCGATGTTACATCTCGGCGGGGAAAAGGAGGAATGTGCACGAGTGTTCCAAGAATCGGCCGAGTTACATGCTTAGCAAGCACAACAAGGCATTCCTCGGATCGCTTCGGCGGATGATGGTGGCCATCTTTGTCCCGGGCATGGAACAAGCGTTCGGCTAGGCACCGGCCGGGGGAAGACCGTGGAGGCCGGGTGAATCCGGCTCGCGGCCGCCGTTGCGGAGCCGGCCGCGGCAGCCCTCCTCCTCGAGCTGCGGAAGCCAAGCGTTCCGGCCTCCTCCGCGAGGGCCGGGGGCGGCCGGTTCGGCCCCGTTACAAGCTTTAGGGAGTCGGCCCGGTTCGCCGCCACCACGGAGCAGACACGGGTCGGCACGTGCACGCGGCCCGGTCCGTGCCGGCCTACGTACGGAGACGTAGCGTTCGGCTCGTGCGGTGCCCCACTTGATCCGGCCGCGGGGATTGCTCCATCGACCAGCGGGCTGCGAGAAGGATTTGTACGGTGGTGGTTATCATGAAGTGGGAAACTACGGAGCGTTCGACGCCTTCCCGCACCCGGGATACACGCCGGCCGGCAGCGCGCAAGAGGACGACGCCCTAGCGCGCAAGATGGCCGAATTGATGCGAGAATCGGTTCGGCCTCAAGCCAAGGATGCAAGGACCCGCCTATAGGCCGCCGTTCCCGAATGGTACTACAACGTGGTCTTGCCGCCAAGGGTGAAGCCACCAACGGAGTTCACGAAGTTCTCGGGGCAAGACGACACGAGCACGGTCGAGCACATCGCTCGTTACCTCATGCGGTTCGAGGAGTGCTCGGCCAAGGAGACGTTCGGGGTCCGCTACTTCGCCGCATCACCGACGGGTCCGGCGTTTCGGTGGTTCTCGTCCCCGCCTCCGAATCGGTTGCCGGATGGAAGGATTTGGAGCGGAAGTTCCACGCTCACTACTTCGGCGGCGGCTCGGAGAAGAAGGCGATTGACCTCGCGACCATGAAGCGAGAGACATAGCGAGGCGCCGGCGGAGTTTCTCGGAGGTTCGGGGAGGTCAAGGGCATGTGCTTCTCGCTCAACTTGCCGGATGACCGGCTAGGCCGACATGGGCGTCGCCGGGATGCCGCCGGCCGTACGTGAAAAGCTGTTCGGGATGGAGTTTGAGAATGCGGGCCAAGCGTCGCGGAAGCTATCGCCGATGAGCAATCGGGCGTATGGCTTCAAGAAGGACGCCAAATTTGGCAAGCGACACGACGTCGGCGACGTCTACAACCAGTTCTTGGACAAGGCCGATCTCGCTCGAGGATTCGATGATGAGTTGGATATAGGCTGCGGCGAGAAATCATGTGGGGGAAGGAGCCTCGACAATGAATCGGCGGGTCAAGCGAGACCAAAGGAACTTATGATTTTGACATCACGAAAGCCGATAAATTGTTTGAGCTCTTAGTGAAAGAAGGCCGAATCAAGCTGCACCGAGGGGCATTCCATGCTTCGGCTTTGATGGAGTTAAATCGAAACGTTACCGTGGCTTACATGACGGGGATTCACACTCCATCAATGATTGCGGGGTCTTCGAATGAGGATCCGGAAGGCCATCCGAAGGGTCACCTCAAGTTCGACAATAAAATGAAGGCTGGATGGCCATCCCTTTCCTCGAGAACATGGTGGGCTTCTCTCGTCAATGTGATAACGGCCGAGGAGAAGGGGAAAGTCAAGGTCTTGACCTCGGCCCGAGGGTCTAGACGGGGGTGGAGCGGTGGACCCGGAGCGCCAAGTGACTGCGGAACGGGTGCAAGGTGACGCCCCCCGCATTTTTAAAAGTCACATCGAAGTTGGGGAATCCTCCGAGCCAAGCCTAAGGTGACATCGCGCATCCTCCTCAACAAATGGCGGCGCTAGATAGAGAAAGAGCGCTACCAAAAACGGTGCTACGAGGAGGAGCGACGCGAGAGCCGAGGAAGAGGCACGCGAAGGGACCGGGGAGCGACACGCGCGAGCCGGAACGCGCGCCGCGTGGATGCGCCTTCTTCGGGCATTGCTGGAACGAGGGCTTAAAGCCGCCCACGTTGAGGAAGCGTCCCGAATGCGGTGACGGCATGTTGAGTACGGGCAGGGGAAGCGCAATCGCCGATCCGTCCACGAGAGACTTGGGAGGATCCACCCTAATGGGGATCGGCGCCAAAAAATTGAAGTCATCGATCATCCCGGGAAGCGCCGGGCGATCTCGGGTGGGGCGATCACGAGGAGGACGAAGATGACTACATCCGGCGAGAAGGGGCAATGGTGCCCGCCCGGCCCGAGGAGAAGCCGAAGAGACGGGTCCGGCGCTTGAGGAACCGCGGGCGAGGGCGGGCCGGAATCCGGACGCGCCGGGTGTGGCGACCCAAAGACCAACCGGAGGGATCGAAGCGTTCGGCTCCGGCATGCATGGTATACTTCCCGCCGAACGAGTTCATGGCTCCCGCTAACCGGGTTATGCGGGGAAGAAGCTTCCTTCGACGATGAGCGAGACCGAGGGGATGATGGCACAAGCGGGTGGCCGGCCAAGCGAGGCCATCTTAGACAAGCCGGCCAAGAATCGTCATATGAGGCCGCTGTACTTGAGGGGATACGTCAATGGCAAGCCATTGACCAAGATGTTCGTCGACGGTGGAGCGGCAGTCAACGTAATGCCGTACACCACCTTCAGGAAGCTTGGTATGGGCCCGAGCGATTTGACACCTACGAGCATCATCTTGAATGATTTCGCCGGGAACCCCTCAGACACCAAGGGATGCGCTCACGTGGACTTGATGATCGGGTCCAAGACGCTGCTCACCACCTTCTTTGTCATCGAGGGCAAAGGAGCCTACGCCTGCTGCTTGGGCGGGACCGGATTCATGCTAAGCGCCGCGTCCCATCCACCATGCATCAACGGCTTATCCGGTGGGTGGACGACGAGATCGAGGTCGTCCAAGCAGATGATTCCGTGAGCGTGGCCAACATGGAACCGGCTTTGCGGGAGTACCGGGGGATTGATTGCTTCTCGGGCAAAGAGCGGGGGGAAGGTCTGTTGAACCTATCGGCGGTGACCAACGGCGATTCAAGCGATCGGCTCTTATAGTAATTTTTAATGGAGAACCCCGTGGATGGCACCGATGGCAAATTAGGGCGAGGATTCATGTCGGTCGATAAACTAGAGGAGGTTGACATTGGAAGCGGTGATAAGCCAAGGCCGACGTTCATCGGTGCAAATTTGCGGCCCGGACTTCGGGGGGGAATTTGATTGAGCTTCTCAAAGAATACAAGGATTGCTTCACCGGGATTATTCGGAGATGCCCGGATTGGATCGTTCCATCGTCGAGCATCGGTTGCCGATCAAGCTCGGTTTCAAACCATA
Source organism: Cenchrus americanus (assembly GCA_947561735.1). Classification (NCBI taxonomy): domain Eukaryota; kingdom Viridiplantae; phylum Streptophyta; class Magnoliopsida; order Poales; family Poaceae; genus Cenchrus; species Cenchrus americanus. Next base: position 146,243,707 of record OX387240.1, read on the forward strand.
TAAGCAACCGCCCCGGAAAATCTACAAGGATGAGGTATTGGCCGATGTGAAGAAGGAAATTGAAAGATTACTTGATGCAAACTTCGTTCGGCCATGCAGATACGCGGAGTGGATATCTAACATCGTCCCTGTGTACAAGAAGAATGGAAAGATGAGGGTTTGCATAGATTTCGGGGGACCCGAACGAGCTACTCCGATGGATGGATACCCGATGCCTATTGCCGATTTGTTGATCGACGCCGCCGCCGGCACAAGGTGATTAGCTTCATGGATGGCAATGCGGGATACAATCAGATCTTCATGGCAATAGAAGACATATCAAATACGGCCTTCAGATGTCCTGGTCATATAGGCCTGTTCGAGTGGATAGTCATGACATTTGGGTTAAAAAATGGCGGTGCAACCTATCAACGGGCCATGAATTACATTTTTCATGAGTTGATCGGCAAAGTTGTGGAGATCTACATTGATGACGTGGTGATCAAATCCCTAAGTCATGACACCCATTTGGAAGACGTGAAGAAAACCTTAGAGTGCACCCGGAAACACGGTTTGAAGATGAATCCAAACAAGTGCGCTTTTGGGGTATCGGTTTGGAGAGTTCTTGGGGTTTTTGGTCCACGAGGGAGGAATTGAAGTTGGCAAGAAGAGCATGAAAGCCATCGACGAAGTTGTTCCTCCAACTAACCTCAAGGAGTTACAATCAACTGCTCGGCAAGATCAACTTCGTGAGAAGATTCATTTCAAACTTATCACGAAGGTGTTGCCATTCTCTCCATTCTTTGAAGCCGAAGAAAGATCGAGAAATTCACGTGGGGGCGGCGAACAACAAAAGGCTTTTGACGAAATCAAGCGAGTACATGAAGGAGCCGCCGGTGTTGGTTCCTCCTCAGCTAAACAAGCCTTTCAAGTTGTACGTGGCGGCCGATACCCAAACCATTGGATCGGACCTCATTCAAGAATTTGAAGGAAAGGAGCGGGTAGTAGCTTATCTTAGCCGAAAACTACTTGATCCTGAAACCAGGTATTCGGCCGTAGAGAAACGGTGCCTTTGCGTGTACTACTCGTGTACAAAGTTTCGGCACTACCGTTGAATGCCGAATGCATCGTGTATTCCAAGTTTGATGTGATAAAACATATGTTATCTATGCCAATTCTGAACGGCAGGATTGGCAAGTGGATTTTGGCTCTATCGGAGTTTGAGTTGAAGTTCGAATCGGCAAAAGCCATAAAAGGTCAGATCATTGCCGATTTTATAACTGAACATCGTGATCCGTCAATTGATTTGCTTGAAATTACCCCTTGGGCTCTATTCTTTGATGGATCATCGTGTGGTAAAGGTGGGGGAGTAGGGATCCTACTGATTTCGCCCAGAGGTGAGATGTTTGAATTTGCCATTCCTATACAACCCTTTGTCACAAATAACCAGCTGAGTACGAGGCATTACTTCGAGGGCTTCAATATTTGAGAGAAGTGGGGCCGTTTCGGTTGAAGTCTATGGAGATTCGAGCTGGTAATCAAGCAATTGAACGGCCAATACGAGTGCGAAGTGAAGCGCCGAGGGGGTTACTACGAAGAATGCGGGGAAATCTTGAAGAGCTTCCCATTGGTAACTCTACAGATATTCCTAGAGAGCATAACGAGGAAGCGAACGAGGCTCGCTCGGAGCGCCTGCGGTTATAAAGAGAGTCAAGAAGCGTTTCTTTGCGAAGTGTTTGCACTAGGGGCGGATCTCGCGAGAAGATGATTGGAGGAAAGAGATCATTGATTACTTGAAGGATCCATCCCGAAAGGTCTCTAGGAAGCTAAGGTACAAGGCCATTAAGTTCGTTCTTCCGGATGATAATTTATTCTACAAATCATTAGATGGGATATTATTACGATGCACGGGTCGGGAAGAGGCCAAGAACATGATGAGTGAAGTGCACGATGGGATATGTGGAGCGCACCAATCGGCCTACCGTATGAAGTGGGTTATTAGACAAGGCCGGGTGCTTTTGGCCAACGATATTAGAGGACTCGCTTTGAATATTACAAGGGATGTCGGGATTGCCAAAGGTTTGGGAATATTCAAAGGGTCCTGCATCGGCATTGAATCCCATCATCAAGCCATGGCCATTCAGGGGCTGGGGTATAGACTTGATTGGCCAAATTAACCCACCATCTAGCAAGGGGCATAAGTTCGTGCTTTTGTCTACAGATTATTTCACTAAATGGGTTGAGGCGATCCCGTTGAAGAAGGTGACGTCGAGAAAACATGATTGAATTTGTCAAGGAGCACATCATCTATCGATTTGGGATCCCTCAAATGATTACCAGCGATCAAGGGGCACAATTCGTGTCACCGGAGTTCGGAGAATTTACCGAAAGCGGGGGGATCAAGTTGTTTAACTCCTCTCCCTATTATGCCGAAGCTAATGGTCAAGCGAGAGGCTTCTAATAAGATCATGATCAAGTTGATACGAGAAGAAGATCGATCAGAAGCCAAGAAGGTGGCATTCGGTTCTCAGCGAAGCACTGTGGGCTTACCGAATGGCCCCCCACGGAGCCACAAAGACTTCTCCTTACGAATTGGTTTACGGGCATCACGCAATCCTGCCTTGGGAGATGCAATCGGATTCAAGGAGAGTGGTGCTGCAAAATGAGTTGAGCTCCAAGGATTACAGTGGCCTAATGATGGATGAGCTAGAGGATTTACATATGATTCGTCTTAGGGCCCGGAAAACATTAAGAAAAACAAGGCTGCGGGTTGCCAAGTACTACAACAAGAAGGTAAAAGTAAGGCAATTTGCGAAGGCGATCTAGTATGGAAAGCGTTATTGCCGATTGGAACTAAATACGGATGAATTCGGCAAATGGTCCCCTAGCGGGAGGGACCTTTTCGTGTGGTCGACGCGTCTCGGTAATGCATACATATTGAAAACTTTGCTAGGAGAAGAATTTTCCGCAAAGCAATAAATGGAAGATATCCGAAGAAATATTATCCTAGCATTGAGATTGATCGATGATTACACACATCTGGCACAGAGATAGCCGGTGCTCAAGAATGAGGTCGCCTTCAGAACAAAAATCCTCGAACAGGAGAAATGGCCAGTGCCTAGATGCATTGCCCTTAGCACAAAACTATATTACAATTGCTTCTTGAAGGATTACATGCAACAACCACGGTGGTCAGATCCCCGAGGAGGTGGGAAGCAGAAGGCGTGGAGAAAGAAGCGAAAGTATGATTCAATCTTTTCTTTACTTCTTCGGCTGCTCCCTCTTCAGTTGTTCCAGGACCACCGTGATGGCAACTTGGAACGCATGGGGGTGACCACGATTGGCGGCCTCCACCAAGCTATCCCAGGCCGCCTTCAGGTTGTTGTACCTGTCAGAAACATCTGAAGCGAAGAATCAAGGTTAGGGGGAAGGAATCCAAGTGCAAGCACGAAGTCAAGAAGGAGTCAAAAGTGCTTACCCCCTACTAGTGCTTCCAGAGCCATGCGACGCTCGCGCTCGGCTTGGCAACGAGCGAGTGATGTCCCCGAGGCCGTGTTCCGGATGCCGCACACGGCGGCGCGGTGATGGTTGGTCCTCTGTTCGGGCGTGGCATCCTCTTCTTCAAGGGAGGAATCGGAGGAGATGTACTCGGGCACATCTTCGGTCCCGATGATTTCCTCGGGGAGCGGATCAAGGCGGGAACAAGACAAGGAGAAAACATGAAGCACGAGATCAAGCGGGAGAGCGAGGAGTAGATCAAGAGAGAACTCACTTCGAACCGTGCGCTTCTTTGATGAGGTGCTATCCGGGGTTGCTTGCCCTTGTCCATGGCTTTGGGGTTTTCTTCTCTAAGGACGGGGGAGGAGATGAGAAATGATGGATGAGTGCGCGAGTGGATTTGCGGGGCATCCCCGCGAGGGCTATTTTATTGACCAAGGAGTGCATTGGGAGTGATGGCCGGCCGGTACACCTTGTTGGAATACCAAACGGCGGGGTTTTCTCCCAAGTGCGAAGGGTTTTCTTTTGAACGATATCGATGGATTGCCGAATCGGGATCCGTTGTGGATTTTGTGCCAAGGGGCGGTTGTTCTCGCACGTTCGGCTCAAGATAGTCCCGAATGCATTCAAAGGAAAAAAATTCGCGGATGCAAAATGCAAAGGAAGTCATCACGGGACAAGCACGGAATGCAAAAGTTCTCCATCTATTGCCGATATTTACATATCCTTAGTACAATCTAGTCGAAAAGCCTATTCAACACGGATTGGGGATGAGTAATTTCGGCAATGGCGTCGCCGTGGCCATCAAGACGCTCCAAGATGAGCTCGATCTCGTCGGTCCTCCGCGCGCCGCCCCGGGAAGCCGCGCGGCCCGTTGGAATAGTCGACGTCCGTATGCGTCGCCATGGCGGCCCGGGCCCAAGGTGGTGCCCGGGCGAACGCCATGGACGGCCACCTCGTCGACGCGGTGCTCCACCGCGGCAAGGCGCTCCGCCGGCGTGTCCTTGCGGGCATTCACCTTCTCGGCCAAGCTCGCTCTACCGGCGCCTTTGGGCGGGTTGAGCTCGACGTCGCGGGCCGCAAAGAGCAAGCGAAAGGATTAGCATCAAAGGCGGGGCTGGATCAAGAATCATTTTCGAGCCATAACGTCGATGGCCTCCGGCGGTGTTTGCGGCGGTCCTCCCATTCTAGCTCGGCCACGCCCGCCTTCTTGGAGACCTCCTCCAATTCACGCGGGACGCCTCCGGTTCCTCCTTGAAGCGGAGGGCATCAACTTCCCCGTACGGCACGGGGGAGTGGCCATCGGACTCCGAGGAGTCGTCAGGGAGGGGTTGATTGGCCGGCGCAGGAGACGGATTCCACTGGATCAATCTGAGAAAAGGGGGATGATCGCCAGAGCAAGAAGAAAACCAAAAGTCGAATCAAAGGAGAGGAATTGACGATCATTGCCTCCGGCGCGCGTTGGCGCTGCTCCCCTCTGCCTCGTCGGAGGCGCGGCGGCGGTTGAGGCAGCGCACCATGATGGCTTGGGATGTGCACTGTTTGCAGAAGGGCTGAGATTGGCAAAGATTCGAGAGCTAGAAGGCCTGGTGGAGAGCTAGGGGCACCTACGGCCGCATTTTAAGGCCTGGCGGGGATGAATCGTGGCTTCGAGTCGTGGCTTTGGATCGTGGCGCATATCCCAAGAAAATCGGAAGGTGGAAAGGTTTCCTTGGCCGGCCGCCGGCGGGTCGCTTGGAGTTCTAGGCTGAGCCGTGTTCAGTTGATTGGTTCGGCTAAAGGAAATCAGAGTGCCGTTCGGGGTTGGGCGTTTCTTTGCCGAATGGGTTGTTCAGCATTATATTTAAAGGTGCGCAGAAGAAAGGAAACAAATTGCAAGAAAATATTACGAGAATGACCAACTCGGCTATGCATCAATACGGGCATTCAAATGTTCAGATATTTCACAATTACACCACGAGCATTGGATGTTATCAGACGGGAGTTGTCCGGCGGCTCACGGCAATCTTTTTGAGTGCCGGACGAGGTCGGTGAGTTCGCATTGCATTGCTCTACCTTAGTGACGACCGATTTTGCTTCCGCTTGGATCTTTTCTATCAATCCGGGGAGTTCGGCTATTTTAGCTTTGTCGGCCTCTATCTCCTTTGTCGGGCTTTTCGTTCTGCTTCTAGAGCGCCTTTTTTGGCAATTTTCGGATCATAAGAAGCACCGGGTTGGCCGGTGTATCCTTGTGGCTCTGCGCGGGATTGCGCTCCGCTCATGACATGTTCGGCATCGGCTTTCTTCTTTTCAATAGCGGGCGGGAGCGTAGTTTCCTCAAGGCATGCTTGATGGGCGCATAAAGGGTGTCCGGGCCATAAACGGATGATAGAGAAGCTCCGATGTCTTCCGGAAGTTCTTGGGCGATGGATTCAAACATCTCCTCGAAGTGATCAAGATCTTTGAACCGATCTTGTGCATCCCTTTCTAGCCGGGCAACTATTTCTTTAAGCCTTGATAACACTTCATCGACAGAGGCTGCTTGTGCTCTTGCCATCACCTCGGCGGTGGATTGCTCTCCGGCGGCGGGCTTGACGATGATAAAGCCCGATCCCGAGAAGCGATATTGCCGAGTTGAGAATGCTAAACGTGGAGGTAGCGAGAATTAAGTGCGGATGAATACCTCATGGCTGGTTTCTTGAGTAGGGGCAATCACAAGAGAAGGAGGTGCTCCGGGTAGGGCCGAAGCTTCCGAACCGAGAGGTGTTGATGCGGATTCGCCGGTAGCTCGTGGGCTTCGGTCGATGAGAAGGAGGGTCCACATCCGTTGGGACCGTTGTCTGCATGACCAACGGGTGATTGCGCCCTTGGAGGACTTGGTGGCTCGGCCGGGAATGGGAGATTCATCTGCGGAGAATTTATTAGCTTCCGAGAAGGTGATGAGGATGAGATCTCCTTCGGGATAGGTAATTCGACCCCGGATGGACTTGCTTGCTGGACCACTGGGACATCTACAAGCTGCTCTTCCATTGTTTCTTCTGCAAATATCAAATTGGAAGGGTAAATGCCAGTGCTCATCCTTAAAGAAAAGACAGTAAAGGTCATACCAGTGGATGGAGCATTGGCGAGTGCGGGTTACGAAGGCTGGCCGGGCTGCGGTCCGAAAATGCACAATGATATGATTCATCAAGAACGAGAGTAATCTTGTGATCAAAAGGGTAAGGGATTCTACCTCAATGAGCACTTTCTTAATTGTTCTCCTCCTCTTGGCATTTGGAGGGGCAACCGGAGATAGACCTTGCCTCTTGTCGGCGGGCAAGGCCGGGAGAGGCCGGGATCCGACGTGGCATACCCGGCCATTAGTTGAGCTAGAGTTGTGTATTTAAATCCCGGTGCCGAAATTGGGCCTTCGGCATTATAAGTAATATCCCTAGCTCGAGGGGCGGGCACCGTGTTCGTGGACAAGAACATGAAGGTCGGAATCATGAATAAAGAGGACATGTCCGATCCAAGGGTTCATTGTATTACCTCCGAAGTTGGCGGGGAAATCGGGCGTTAACTATGCATAGAACACATGGACGGAGCTCATCGAAGATATGATCATGAAATTCTTGTCACCGGGAGTTGAAGGTGGGGTGAGCTATGGTTGTAGGCACGAAAGGATATGTGTAGACGGTTGGTTGCACACATAATTAAAAACCCCTGCCCGCATCGGTTCTTTGATTTCCTCTGCGGGCTTGAGGAATTCGTGCGGGGAACAATCTTGGGGGCATCCGTCCACATCCAATTTGCCTAGCCATCATATTGGGTGATAGTACTCATAAGTGCTAACATTCGGCCTTCCTCCATTGAACTCGGCCGGCGGTATGCATGGGCGGATTATGATGTTGAAGATCTCTAAGAATCTCCCCATCTTGATGGCGGGTTCAAAGGAAAATTCAACGGGGAAAGTCAAGGTGTCGTTGTCCGGATAAGGAAGCCGGAGGGGATCGGGGGAAACCTTTGAAGAATAACTCGAAAAGCTGGCTAATGTCCTGCTGAACAAGAACAGTTGAAGCCGCTTCTCCGTAGGTCTGGCATCCTCTGGTAGCTTGAGACTCCCCTTCAGGGTGATTGGACAAGGGAAAGAACCTGGAGTTCAAATCGACGCCGACAATCTGATGCATGTGGAGCTGCAGCCACATTTGAACAAACCACCAAGGGCCGTTGACGCATGTTATCCTTTGGTTGGTATACATTTGGGTAACGAGTCGATGAAGCATATGATATACGCCGCCCAAGAGGAATTTTCCCGAGAGGGAGGCGATTGCCACCGGCCCGGATGAGTCGCCATTGCGATATGGTTCAAGGTGGGCTCGTTGGCTTTGCCACGAGAAAACAAATCCGCACGGCCACATATTCGAAAGGCTGCGTATTCAACATCACCAAGGGGATTGTCTTTCATGTGCTTCAAGATGTAATTCTTGTAGCCGTTCCCCGGCTTTACCCCCGTCCGGCGTGAAGAGTTTTTGAAGTTCCGGTGGCCGGATGAGACCATGTGATGTCAAGGCCGGTGATCATATATACATCGGCCAAAGTTGGAGACATTGGTCCGTGCCCAAAAAGGAAGGCGTTGACGCCATTCGACCGAAGTGGCGAGGGCGGCTATCGGGAGGTCTTCGTTCTTAGGGGTCTCGGCCACCGACAACTCCAAGCACCGGGCGATACGGAGGGTGTCTAGGTTGGTCAATCCACTCTTATCCGCAAGAATCCTGCGATACCAAGTTCTCCGACCGCAATTGGAGGTAAAGGCCGGTTCGTGAAAGCGTCTTGCCATTGAGCCGGTGGAGACGGAGCTGCTTTAAAGGGGATTCTGCGAGATTCGAATCTGCTATGAAATCTCGAGGGTCGAGTTCCCCACGGGACCAAGATAATAAGACCTCGAATTGGCCTCGGTAGGAATCAAAAGAGCAGTAGAAGGCTCTGAAAGAAAAGCGGAAAAGGAAATCTCAGGTAAAATTGAAAACCTAAATGCCGAACGAGGCTTGCGGGGGATGAGTTTACCCGAGTATCTTGGTGCCGAGGCCGCCATTGGAGGTTCGAGCTCGGAACAAGGAGATCTAGGGTTGGATCCGGATGAAGACTCGGCGGATTGCGAAGAACGGGTGTTGACGGATTCGATTTTGAGGTATTCGTGGTCGGAGTCAATTGTGGAACAAAATTACTTTTATCCCACAATTGAAGGGCATGTGTTAACACCAAAATTTGGTAAGGAGTCGACTTGTGGGTCCGATTCGATAAAGAGTCCGTGCGGTGGAAGGAGGGATATTTTCAAAGATATTCGGCAAAAGGATCCGCGGTCGGCTATACGCTCGGTTCGGCAAAAGAACGAAGAGAGCGATTTTGCGGGATTGGACGGTGACGTGGCTCAATCGGGGGAGACGAATGGATGGATGGGCGATCAAGCTTAGAGATAAGTTAGGCAATGAATCCATTCGAAGTTGTACTCAACGGGGTATAAATATGACCCCCGAATGTATGTAACGGACACGATCATTCCTCAATACACACCGGCCTTACGCCAAACCCTAGAGTCCTTGTCGTGTCGTCGAGTTCTTCGAGAGGGCCAATCGATCCGTCGACCTCGTGAGTACCGGCAACCTTGTATCATGTCTAGTATCATGCGGTGGATTTAGATCTGATGCAAGTAGTCTTGTTACCATGCTTCGTGTCATGCGGTAGATTCAAGCTTGGTTCAAGAGGGTTTCTTGTTAGATCATGAGCCATGCGGTGGGCTAAGATCTAGCTTGAAGCTAGTTATCGGCTCTATTGGATTTTGGCAAGATCCAATAGATTCATTAAGTTACCCGTGTTATCTTGAGTTTTGCTTTATGTTTTAATTCATGTAACACACCTTTGCCCAATCTAGATTGATGTGGATCGGCTCTATCTTTTTATGATCCTTGTTCGAGTAGATTTCGTATTTTAACACGTGGATCTTGTGCTTTCCGATAGCCGAAACCGATTCGATCTAGGTTGTTACGTGTTGCGGGTTCAAGCTTGCTCATGTTCATATAAATCTTGAAAGAGCGGGTATCATGCGGTAGATGCGGGTTTTTGGGTTGCTTTGGAGCTAGTCATCGGTGGATTAGATTCCCAAATCAATCGATGGATTTATTCACTTGGTAATGTTTGTTCCTTCTTCATGGACCCGAATCGGTACATTCGGCCGTGTTCGGTTATGTTTCTCCACGAGTGAAACACGTGCGTTATTCATGCTTTGAATGATGTATGCTATTAGCTTTCCATATTTAGATTGTATCATGCGGTGGATAGATCTATTTGTGGAAAGTGGTACGGTTTTTTATGCAAATTGTATCATGCGGTGGATAGATTTGCTTGATATCGTGCTCGACGGGTTTCAAAGTAACTAGACATGCGGTAGACTAGTGCTTTGGATCTATGCATGCTTGTTTAATACATGATCACGTTCGTGCTTTACTTTATTCGTTTATTTAATGCTAATCTTTATGGGAATCGGTCACGACCTCGTGTACGTGCATTCTTGTTCAAACAAAGACCGATCACCGTCATGCTCACGTCATCCATTCGGCAGTGTATTTGTTTCCCTTTATGGTTTCCCGAATGGTTGTAGATCGTTGGCGGATAGCTTTCTATAGCTATGTGTCATCTCATTTGGCTTCTTAGCCGTAAATATGGAAGCTGTGCGGTACCACCGGCAAGTTCCAAGCTTTGGTATTTAATCGCATTATCTTTTGTTAATTTTCGGGAAAAATTGAGCGGCACGTCTTTCGCTCTGCGCGTGTGAAGCTTGACTTTGTTCGGCTTCTTTGTGTGATTGGCGTTGAGTGCACTTTTCGCGTCAACAATACCCACTACTTCGACTACGGTGATGGACGGACCCTCTACTACACCTACGACGACGGATCAAGAACGAGGAGAAGGCGATGTTGAGGGGGAGGTAGCATCGAGGCGAGAACCTCCCCGGCGAGTAGAGGTGGATCACCTAGCTTCGAGGATCATCGGTGACATGAATGAACGCATTACACGGTCGAGGGTTCGAAACAATTCCCATTTCGCTCATCTTGCATTTGTTGCTACTTTTAAGCCCAAAGACATTGGACACGCACTATCGATCACAATTGGGTTAATTCGATGCATGAGGAGTTGGAGAACTTTGAAAGGAATCGGGTGTGGGAGTTGGTTGACCCTCCCCCGGGGTGCAAGCCGATTGGTACAAAGTGGGTGTGGAATAACAAAGAGGGAGAGAATGGTGAGGTTGTGAGGAACAAGTCGAGGCTTGTTGCTCAAGGGTTCGATCGAAGGAGGGGATCGACTACGAGGAGACCTTTGCTCCCGTAGCCCGTTTGGAGGCGATAAGGATCCTTCTAGCCTTTTCCGTGGCTAAAGGGTTCAAGGTGCACCAAACGGATGTGAAGAGTGCTTTTACGAATGGTGTGTTGGAGAAAGAAGTGTATGTGAGGCGACCTCCGAGGTTTGAGAGCGAGAAGTACCCCCACGGGTGTACAAGTTGAGAAAGGCGTTGTATGGGGTGAAGCGGGTGCCTAGAACTTGGTATGGCGAGATTGAGGGGGTTCTTGTTTGAGAGAGGTTTTGAGATGGGGAAGGTCGATCGGACCTTGTTTTTCTTTGAGGGGGGTAGAGATATCCTAATTGTGCATGTGTACGTGGATGATATTGTCTTTGGTGGCTCGTCTAACTCTCTTGTTGCAAGGTTTGCGGATGATATGAGCGAGGGAATTTGAGATGAGAATGATGGGCGAGTTGCGGTTCTTCCTCGGGCTACAAATCAAGCAATCAAAGGAAGGAACATTTGTGCACGAGGCTAAGTACACCAAGGACATTGGGCGGAAGTTCAAAATGGAGAACTCCAAGGCTATGACGACGCCGATGAGTACGACTACGGCTCTTGATGCGGACGAGGAAGGTGAACATGTGGACCGGAAGGAGTACCGGAGCATGATCGGGTCACTCCTCTACTTGACGGCGACGAGGCCGGACATACGGTTCTCGGTGTGTACGTGCGCTCGTTTTCAAGCGTCTCCGAGGACTTCGCATCGGCAAGCGGTGGAGCGAATTTTCAGGTACTTTTGTCACACTTTCGACTTCGGCCTTTGGTACTGCGTCCTCTTCTTTGGCGCTTCATGGTTTTTCGGACGCGGATTTTGCCGGGTGTCGGTTGGATAGGAAGTCCACTTCTAGGACTTGCCGAGTTTTCGGGGTCTTCTGCGGTGTCTTGGTCTTCTCGCAAACAATCAAGTGTTGCTCAATCCACTACCGAGGCGAGTATGTTGCCGCCGCTAGTTGTTGCTCTCGGCTCCTTTGGATTTCATACACCATGAATGACTTTGGTGAGGAGTATACCCATGTCCCACTTCAATGTGATAGCACCGGTGCCATAAGCGTTGCAAAGAACCCGGTGCTCCATTCCAAAACCAAGCACATAGAAGTGAGGTATCATTTTACGAGAGACAACGTAGAGAAAGGAAAGGTAGCCTTGATCCATGTACCCACACATGACCAACTAGCCGATATTTTCACCAAACCCCTAGAACAAGCAACTTTCACTCGTTTGCGGGGGGAACTTGGTGTGTGTTTGATTTCTTGAGTTGGGTGTATGGGAGCTCCTTTGTAGCATATGTATATTTTCCTTTGTGCATTTTTTGCATTTGGCATGGCATATGTAACATGATGTATAGGCATCCTTGTATCTTAGATTGCATGCATTTTGTATCATATGCATTGGATATGAAAAGCTTCTCCTATATACATTGTTCACCATGGGATGCTATATATGTTTTTGTGAGCTTTTTTGGTATGCTATGGTTAGTTTGGCTTAGCTCTTGATGATCTTGATGAATAATCCATGGTTGATAGCTATGTTTTTGAAAAATGTCACATATATGCTCTCTCATGTGTAAATGCCTTTATATGCTCTTGACATGTTTTAGTGGCTTGGTTACGCTTAATATGTGGTTGGATAGGTAGTTTATTGATCATATGGGGCCAAAGGCTCATTTTCCATCATGAATATTTAGCCCTCTTGCTTTATCTTGTGGAGGGGCATAAGTTCCTTTTTGTCGCAAAGACATTTCATGTACCATTTATAAATCTTAAAATGAAATGAAAAATGCTTGGAAAATATGCTCCCATGGTGCTAAACCGTTGCATGATGCCTACCAATGAGAAGTCTCATACATAGAAGTAGGCACATGGCTCGGTGGCTTTGACATGACATGAGGTGCTTGTGGGTGTTTGTGATGGTCTTATGATTAGAATGGCTGTCCTAGCATGAAGTTTGTGTGGCTTTGCCATTTTTATATCTTTGTGATCATGTTTAGGACTTTGCTCATGAGAGGAAAGTTTTTCGCAAAATTGCCCAAATCCATCTTAGCTTCGTCCAATGGTTGTGAAACTTGGTGAAACTTGGCTTGGTTACGCTTCGTCCAATGTAGCTTCGTCCAATGGTCATCTTATCTAACTTGCTTATTTGGACATGTGTAGCATTCCTTGTTGAATTTTGTCTATTTGAGAAGCTCTAGGTTGAATTTTTTGCATTTTTGCCTTGATTCATGCATTGCCAACAAGGGGGAGAAGTTTGAGCTTGAAATGGCTTGCTGGACGCATTTAGAAGGTTTTCAGGTGGTTTCGAGCCATTTCTGGGCTCTGTTGTGCACCGGTCTGACCGGTCGAGGTCACCGGTCTGACCGGTGTGAGTGTTGATCCTGTGCACATCTTAGGCACCGGTCTGACCGGTGGTGATGACTGGTCCGGCGGTGTGAAGCTGAATTTGTTGCGGCTGCCCTATTTTCGTTGGTTTGCATGCATTCGTCCGGGGGGAGGTGCATTGGTCCAAGGGGAGCTTGCATGTGTGCGGGGGGAGCTCTTTGTGGTTGTTCAAGCTTTGTTTCGGTGGTCGCGCTCTTTCCTTGAGCTTTGCTTTGTCTCGGATGTGTCGAGCCCTTGCCCTTGCCTAAGGGGTCCGAGACTTGTCTTCTTCAAGTGATCTTGCTCTTTTCTTTTGTTTGGCTTTCGATCGCTTGTTGGAGTTTCTTTTTGTTTGTTTCTCTTCTTTTCCTTTTCTCTCTCGGTTACTTTTGTGTGGGTGTTGTCAATGCACTCATCAAGGGGGAGATTGAGGACCATGTGTGGTTCGAGGACCGGTGGATGGTCGCTTCCTTGTGTGATGAGTGATTGACAACGTTGTGTGGATCGATTCTTGGCTAAGTATTGCGGGTGCGGGTTGCGGCTTGGCGGTGTTGGTGCGGGTGAAGAACAAGCGCGAAAGGTCGTCGCCGGTGAGGCCTCTAGGTGTGAAGAAGACAAGTAGGCTTCGTTCGAGGGACCCGGTGGCCGGAGGGGTCAAGTGCGGGCCTCATGATAGCATGAACAACATGATGAAGTCATGGACGGTTTCTTGGTTGAGCCTCAAAACCAAGGTCGAGCCGGGACTACGTGGGAGCCGAGTCATGAGTGGAGATTGGCGGAGGCTACACCGAGTTCGCGGGGTTTCCGGTGGTTCACCGCGAAAACCCACCGGGTTCCTTGGTTGATCCACAAAGCCAAGACCGAAGAACCGAAGACCGTCTTTGCAAAGCAATGCCGCACCGGTGGGTACCGGTCCGCCCGGTGAGGAGCACCGGTCCGACCGGTGTGCGACGACACGGTCCGGAGACTTCAAAGCGGAGGTCACGCGTTGGGATCGCATGGCTTGCGTCGAGGCTACGCGAGGTGCGGTCGCCGGCATCCGTCCGGTGGAGAAGACATGAAGACTTCCAAATCTGCCTTGAGGGGCTTGTATCCCTAGTTATTAGGAAAGGGCATTTTAGACTTTCGGTTGCCTCCATATAACCCAAGAGGTGAGAGGATGGCTGCCAACTCTTGGAACCCTAGCTCATTTGCTTTCCTATTTTTCTTCCTATTTTTTCTTTAGGATTTCCATAGGACTAGCTTGAGAGCTTCATGGTGAGATCTTGTGAGAGGGTTGGATGATCGGGCGGCAAGCTAGACCTTGTATGAACCTTTGTTGCATGTATAGATGATTCGGCGTGGTTCCTCAAGGTTTGGATGTGTTGTTCCGGTTGTTCTTGGTGGTGATTTTTGGAGCCCTCTCTTGGTGATTTCTTTGGGTTGTTTTCGGGACCTTTCTCTTGGGGATTTGATGGGGGAAATTTTTGGGAACCCTTCGTGGTTCTTTGGGCCGTGATTCCCTTCCCAAATCCGTGAGTAAAGGGGCTCGATTTTGGGGTTTTCCGAGTTCTAGGGTTTGTGGTGTTCTTGGCGGGATTTCTTCGATTCCTCCTTTTTGGACATGTTTTGGTGGGATTAAACATGGCTATGGACTCCTCATGAGGTGTTCCTAATATCCCCAAAGTCTTGTTCTAGTCCGTGGTGCGATTCGGGAGATCGAGGATTGGATTTGGGGGAGTTGACCCGCAGGTGCTGTTCCTCCCGAGCTGCCCAGGCTACACCGGTCTGACCGGTGCTCTTGACCGATCTAACTGGTGCAACCCTCGGTGGGTTTTTGCTCGGGTGAACATGCGGGTGTGTTTCGCCGTTGTCCCGTGTTCTCGCTCGTTTCGAGCTTGGGTTAGTTTGGAGGTCGGTTGACTGTTTGGTGCCTTGGGGGCTTTCAGCCGTGGACCGGTCTAACCGGTGTGTCTCACCGGTCCGATCGGTGTGGAGCCACTTAGTGAAAGTTGCCCGGTTCACCGGCGGGGACCGGTCCCGACCGGTGGTGCTCACCGGTCTGACCGGTGTTGGTCTGAAGACTCGAGGTTTGGTGTTCCGCTGCGTTCTCGGGTCGGAAGGGTGTGTGTGTTGGTTCCTAGGTCCAGTGGCACTCCAGTGGCTACGTGGGCTTGGCCAACTTGGGTAGTGAGTCGGAGACGTGTGTTGGAAGCCGTGTTCATCTTGTAGGAGTTTCCATCTCCTTCGAGAAGAATTTTTATCGGCTCCCATTCAATCCCCCCCCCCTCTCGGTTCGCCGTATCGGTCCTTCGGGTGTGCCTATTGCTTTCGAGGTCGCCAATACCTTAGTATGATGGCTCCTTTGGATGGCTACCAAAGCAATGTTGGTCATCTAGACACCAAACGACCTCCCCGAGGTCGGCGTGCCTTAATAACTAGGTCTTGTAATATCTTGGTATGCGTACGGCCCCGCCAACCTAGTTCGGCGCCCTAGATGCGTGACCTTCCAAGGTTGGTGTGCTTTTGTAGCCCCGCTATCCCGTTACGGACACCCGAGATTTTACGTCGGGAATGAAGGCCTCCCCTGTGGGGTGCGCGCCCGATGGCCCCGCCAAGTGCTTCTAGGTGCTTGGGCGCTTTTGATTTGAGACCTTCCCGAGGTTGGCATGCCTCGAGTGGCCCCGCAAGACTCTATGCGGCCATGCATGATATCCGGATGTCTCTACACTCCATATGTTCAAGATCAATGGATTCACGGCTTCATTATCGACCAAACCCCGGGACATCGTAACTTCGGCTACGACATCATCGACACCTTCTTCATTCAACGCACCTTTCAAGATCATATTGGATATCCTCGGATACTAGACATCGTCGATTTGAGACCTCTTTGAGGTTGGCACGCCTACAATGCCTCCCCGAGGTCGGCCCCTACCGGACTCCTTGCAGCCATGCTCGGAGATCCGGGTGTCTCTACACATCGTTTGATCAAGACCATGACTCAATTTTCTTCTCTTTTTTGAGCATCAAACCAGCCATGCCGCCCGCCTTAATGCTGCGGGACTACTCTACGAGTGCGTCTTTGATGCCCTCTTCTTCTTTTTTTGGATCATCATACCGGCCATCTTGCCCGCCACGATGCTCGGATACTACTCTATGAGTGCATCTTCGATGCCGTTTGATTTTTTTCATCGTCGTTTCCATCTATTAGTAGTATGCGTCCTATAGGTCGTCACTCGACCTCTCTTCGTTAGGCAAGACTACTCACGGGACGGCTACTAAGCTAATTTGTTCCTTTTTCTTTACGGACCGACATGCACGCTATTCGACCCTGTCGATAGCTCTACGACTTCGTCATGACCTTTCTAAGGTCGTTGTGCCTACACCTCGCTCGGGGGCTTGTGAGACATGGGTACCCCCTGGGTCCCCACCGACCGAGCTCACGGCGCGTCCCCGACAAGTGGGTCCGACCTACTAGAAGATCCGCCGACACGTCGGTGGGCCCAACCAACCTAGTTGGCGGCTCACACGACCTCCTAAAGACCTTACGAGAAGATTCCCCCGGACGACCAAATCTTGAACGACCTCAAGACTTGGTGTACAAGACAAGACCTCGGTGGATTTCAACCAAAGCGGATCGACACGATATGGGAAGCGATGTAATCAACTAGCCTTAGGTCTCCTGGTCGTAAGCGACCGGGAGTCCGGGAACCAACCACATCCGCCGGCCAATATAAGGCGGGTGAGGTGACCCCTTGTACGAATACGCAATCCCCAAGCAATCTACACCGATAACTAGACGTAGGATATTACTCTCCGAAGGCCCGAACCGATATAAACTCGCCATGTTCTCGTGTTCCGCCTACTCATGTGCGACCTTCGAGTTCTTAGCCTTGGATTCCACCTCATCGAACAACTAAACCACCGGGATTAGCTCCGCCCGGGGCTGTCTAGATCTCACCATCGACGGTGGTTAGCGGGGCTTGCTAATGGTCAAAGAATGCAACCTCATCTATCGATGGATCGGTGGACCCAAACAATCGGCCGATGGTCAACCCGGGAATCGGCCAATGAGAAGGAAGAAGGCGAAATTGAGAAGATACGCCAAAGGCAAAGCATGGTGGAGGTGGGTCAATCCATGATTGGCTATGGGTCGAGTCAATTTTAGGAGAGTTTGACTCTGTGTGAAATTTTTTCTATTTTTTTGTAGTGTGTGTTTTCTTTAGATGCAAGTAAACAATGTCATAATGGGCTAGGAGTCGGGTTGTCCTCGGGACATAAATAGCGACTCGTGTAGTCGAAAAAGTGTACACAACAATATCAAACAATCCACCTCGCGGCAAACCCTTTACGAGTTTACAACATCTACTTTACAACTTCTACTTTTTGGCGACCTCGCCATTGCGTTTTTCTTTTTTCTACAACGCCGTCCTTCAAGTTCCTCGAGCTGCATCGATCGATCTCCGCAAGCCGGTGAGTATCATTTTACCGAATAACCCTTGGATTTAACCTCCGAGCGCATCGCCGAGGTTTCGTCTAGTTCTTTATTCACCCCTTACCGATATTATCTAGATCTACAAGTTTTCATAGCAATTCTTGTGGTTTTAGTTTTTATCACCAATTTACCCCACTCGATCTAGATCATATTGTCTTCTAGGACTACGGCCGATTCCGACCCGTTTGAGTGCTAACGTCACAATCGGCCAAACTAGCCGATCTATCTACTTACACATCCTCGGTCCGTCTCGAGCCGGCCGATCCCGCTTCTTTGTATTAGCCGATTGGCGGTACACGTGTCAATAAGAGGCCATCGATTCTCTAGCTGATCCCTAATCTTTTTTTCCATTGTCAATGAACATGTCGGATTGGCTAGCACGTCTCGCTACGGACCGGGGAGTCACGTGTGTCGTGCACGGATGTGACGTCCTATTTTCGCGTCAACGGGAAGACCGCCGACAAATAAGTCTCGCGTTCGCGAGCTATCAAGGTTAGGAGCATGGCGGAGGACCGCGTTGAAGCGATAAGTGTAGTCCGCATAGTTGACGTGAACTAGATGCGACCCGGCTACGCCGGTCGGGAGTCACGCACGGGCGGCCCAAGCTGCGGACAATACAACTTGCGAAGTGCTCCCGGGTCGGGTGCCCCTCGTCCGCTTGACGATGAAGTAGCAAGTACGAGTGGCACCGCACGGCGGGTGCCGGGTCGGGAGACAGGTGCATCCACGTTCCTAGAGGATGTGCCGAGGGATGGAAACAGATCTGCTGTCCCACCCGAAGAGTGTGCCGGGGATGTCGAACTCCCGGGCGCCCCAAACTGCGGTGATGAATAGATCGGGCTTGGGGTGCGGCCCGAAATCCATGCGGAATTGGCGACAACGATGACGGAAAAGCGATCCGGTGGATGGGAACTCCCGCGAAGGCCGGGGTGCCGGTGTCGAAGCCGGTGAATGGCACGGACGGCGCCGATAGAGCCATTGTGGTCGCGGCGGTGAAGGTTGGCCGCGGCCGCCGTTGCGGCGAGTGCCGGCGCCCCCATCGATGATTGTTGCATATGTTACGTGTTGTAGCTCGTCTCCTCGCGTAGGGTGTTGATGGCGTGTCCCTAATCGCGGAGACCGTAGTTGAGGGAGAAAATCGACCGCACCACTTGCGTGGGCGTCGGGGGCCGTGCGCCCGCATGGGCTGCGAGTCCACGCGGTGGAAGTGGTCGACACAAGCACCGCCAAGGTGGGAACGGCGACGGCGGCACGGAGGTGATGGCGAGTGGCGCCGAGGAAATGACGAGCGGTGTCAAGGAGACCGATGGTGACGCCGCTTCCCTAAAGTCCTAGGCTTGTATTTCTTTCAACCCAAAAATATTAGGGCTTATAAAAGTTAGTGTGAGAAGTTGGATTTTTATTTGGATTTTATTTGGACTTATTGAGCGGATTCAAATTTGAATTACAACTCAAGTTTGAATTGAATAGGAAATAGGAGTAAGTTAAATAGGAAACCTTAACCTCCTTTTATGGGTCGTAGCCAACCAATCAGCCCACTTTCTTCTTTTGGCCCGGCCCGCGGCCCGGCGGGACCCGCCGGCCGGCACAACCCGCGCCCATGCCGCCGACCGCCCGGCCCCACTGTCGGTTGCCACCTCACCCCGTTTCTTCTTCCTCTTTTTCCCCGTTTTCCCCTTCCTCCATCTCACCCGCGGGCACCGCCGTGGAAAGGACACGGCCGTGAGGCTATGTCCCCCCACCGCGGATGGCCTCCACGCGTCAGGAGCGTGATCACGCCATCCATCCCAACTACCACCCACTATAAGAGCATCCGAGGGAGCCGTGCCCTCGAACCCTAGCCAACCGGGAGTTTGCTCCCCGTCCGTGCCGCTAGTGACGTCAAGGATGGGGAGGAGATGAAGGAGGCGGGGAATCAAGCCGAGGGAGCGCGTCGTCTTCACCGAGCCAGAGCCGTCCGAGGAGGAGCCGGATTGGGACGCTACGCACAACGTCGTCTTCTATGTCCCCCGTACCGCCATCGTCTTCCTTTACGCCGACGAGCCGCACCTTCCCTCTTCACCAACGCCTTCACTTCAGCCGGGAGCCACCAAGGTGAGGACCGTCCTTCCCCACTCATCCGTGGATTCCCCGGTCTTCGAGGCGAGGGGGGACACGCGTGCCGCCACCCGCGCCGCCGCGCACGCTCATGGTGATGCCGGCCTTCGTGCCGGCCGGGAAAGTTCCTTGCGAGGTGTCGCCGCCGTCGACGCCGTGCGTGCAGCCCTCGCTTGTTTGTCCTCCCTTGTCTCTTTTGCGTGTTAGCCGTCCGAGCCGTCGTGTCGCGGTCGCCGTCTCGGCCGCCACCGTGGCCGTGACACTAGCGTGCACGCGTGTGCGCTTTAACGCCCACTAGCGTGGACGCTAGGTCGGGGTCGGACCTTTGGCCCCGTTCACCCTTGCATCGAGGCCGTCGATCCTGTCGCCGCACCACCACGGTTTTTTGCCGCGCGGTTGCCTTAGTGCACATGCGTGCGCAGAGGAAAGGCGAGAACCTTTAGGGTTTCTCATGTGACCCCGTCACCGTCCAAGTGCGCGCCTTTGGACGCCATCGGCGAGAGAACCCCCTTTCTCCTTCCCTCCGAAGTGAATGCCAACCCGACAACCACCATGGCCGTGTCACCGAGCGGCGCCGGCAAAGATGGAAAGCATCGACCTTTGCAACGTTGTGGCCTCGATAGTTCTCCCTCGTACGCGCCGAGCTTCGGACGCCCCATGCGCCCACGCCCGCATGAACGCCGCCGCCGCTCCGTCAACATCACCGCGTCGAGCCGTCGTGCCGCGCCGCCTTCACGTCGTGTGCTGGCGCCGGACAAAGTTCGTCTCTCTCCCTTGCCTTGAGAAGTATTGTGTTCCGTCGGGCCTTGTGAGGATCGAGCCACCACCGTAGACCCTCACCACCGGCGAGCCGCGGCCAAGACGCCACCCTTTTTGGGCTTTTCGTCGAGGTTTCCCTCAAAAATTGATCATGTGGATCAATGAGCTTCTTAGTTCTGGGACCTCTTCTGTGCTCTTGAATTGGACTACTGGAAAAGACTTCAGATGTATTCGTGGTGTCAGGCGGGGAGATCCTCTGTCCCCCCTCCTGTTTGCCATTGCTGCTGACCTTCTTCAATGTGCTATTAACAAGGAATATGAAATTGGCAATCTTCATCCTCCTTTCCCACAGAGGTCTGAGAACCCTTTCCCTATTATCCAATATGCTGATGACACAATTATTATCATGCAAGGTTGTGACTCCCAGCTTGCTATTCTGAAAGACATCCTCAATAAGATCAGTGTTTCCTCCGGCATGATAGTTAATTTTCATAAATCGTGTCCGGTTCCCATCAATATTTCTTCGGAGCGTGCCAATTCTGCGGCACAATCCTTCGGATGTACCGTAGTCTCTTTCCCCTTTACATATTTAGGGCTTCCCATGGGTCTCACCAAACCTCAAGTAAAGGACTATGCTCCCCTTATTTGCGGAATTGGAAGGAAAATGGCTGCGTTGCTTCTTTGCATCTATCGTATG
Source organism: Cenchrus americanus (assembly GCA_947561735.1). Lineage (NCBI taxonomy): Eukaryota > Viridiplantae > Streptophyta > Magnoliopsida > Poales > Poaceae > Cenchrus > Cenchrus americanus. The sequence goes on from OX387240.1 coordinate 146,264,922, forward strand.
CCGGTCGTTTGCTACTTGTTAACTCGTCCTCTCCTCATTGCCTACATACTATATGTGCACTCTTAAGTTGCCCATCCTTGTCATTGATATCATTGGTATGCACGGGAAGAACTACCTTTGGAGAGGCAGAGAGTTCAATAGAAAGGGCTACCATCGTCGGCTTGGGACTTGGTCGAAAACCAAAAGCTAAAGGTGGGCTTGGGGTTATTAATCCGAGTGTGCAAAATGATGCTTTACTGCTAAAACAACTTGATAAATTCTACAAGCAGAGAAAATTCGGTGGATCAGCCTCATTTGGCAAAAATATGACAATGGCACTCGTTCCTCATCCGGCAAGGGAAAAAGGTTCCTTTTGGTGGAAGGATATCCCGCGGCTTAATGTCCACTTCGGGGGTGTTGCAATGTGTATCCCCAATCATGGAAATACAATCGCTTTTTGGGAGGATCTTATTAGTGGAAAGGTTCACTCGATATTTTTCCTCATCTTTTGGGCTTTGTTAAAGATCCTCGTATCTTTCTTTGGGCCCTCAGCGTACCGCTTCCCCGCTTAATTGTTTTAGAATCCCCATGTCTAGGGGAGCCTATAATGATTTACTTCAATTGCAAAACTTTCTTGATGACCTATATCCCGTGGATCGGGATGGTAAAGACTCTTGGATTTACATCCGGGGACAACATAGATATTCCTCCAAGTAAATACTATGATTACCATTTCAGAGATATTCAACCCAATTTGACTATTCTTTAGATTTGGAAATCAAAATGTATCCCCAGAATTAAGTTTTTCGATTGGCTTCTACTAAATGACAAGGTTTAACTCCGTAAATATTTTGAGAAGAAGGAGGAAATTCTTATAGGATGGGTATACCCGTGTTCTCTGTCTTGAAGATGTAGAAGAATCAGTTGAACATTGTTTCTTTGATCGTCACTCGCACCATGCGGATGGTTTGCGCCGGGTATCACTTGGAATGCTCATCTAAATATTCACCGAAGATACAGCGGCTAAATTGGACTTTTCTCAACCCTTCTTCATGGAAATCTTTATGATTGGTGCTTGGTGTATCCGGAATGAAAGAAATGACCTCATTTTTAATGGAAAACCTCCATGCCTGGCTCGCATGGAAATCAGCCTTCAAAGCTCAAGTCTAGAACATCTCATTTGGATCAAAGCAAGTCTTCATCCTTCCATCTTGCTCTCCGCCGCAAGCCTTGTAATTGTTTTAGCTTTGTTTTGTTGGCTTTTTTTGGCCTTTTGGCCTTTTTCACCTCTTATCCTCCTTATGTTCGCCTAACCTCCGGTTGGGCCTCGTTGTAAGTACTTGTTTCCGTTCTCCTTTAATATAGTTACGTTTTGCGGGGGCTTTGCCCCACGGTTCTTGGTTCAAATGAAGGGGGTGAGACTCGCACGGATCCACAAGGGGCTACCCAAGTGGTTGTAGGTGAATTGATGGGGGATCGGGACCTAAGAGCGTAAGCGGTAATTGTTGGATGAACTCGGAACTCGGTGAGAATGACAAGGACACCGTTGTTTTAGACTAGTTTAGGACACCGAGAGAATAAAACCCTACGTCCAATGTGGTGGGATTATGCGGAAGAGGTGAACTCCCCTCGGATGGAGCTCTAGGCCGCCTTATATGGCCGACGGGCCGGGGTTTCCAATCGAGGTTGGTGGACCCTCATCGCGGTCGATTCTGATTTAGGAAGGTCACCTTTGAGGACTAGGAGCGTCCGGTGGTCGATGGATGACCGCTCCTCGGTGATGAGTGATTCACAACGGGTGTTGGACCGACTCTTGGCCGAGTGCGCAAGTGTAGGCCGCGGCCTAGTTCGTGTTGTTGCGGGTGAAGAAAGGGCGCGAAAGGTCTTCGGCCTTGAGGGGCCTCCGGGAGATTGAGAGACAAGTAGCCTCGGTTCGAGGGACCCGTGGACGGCGGGATAGGTGTGGGCCACATGGTGGCGAGACGAGCAAGACGAAGTCGTGGACGAATAAGCCGGTGCACGGTGGCGGTCGAGTCAAGAGGCTTGGCGGGAGGCCGGGCCGAGCACGCGGGGTTTGGTGGTTTGCCCACAAAACCATCGGAGGACGGTTTCTTGGTTTGGGCCTCAAAACCAAGTCCGAAGGCCCAACACGACGGGAGAGACGAGATCCGGCGTGTCGGGAAGCTTCGAAGCGGAGGACACGCGACGGGATCGCATGGCTTGCGTCGGCGGGACGTGGGGTGCGGCGAAGGCGTGGCCGTCCGATGGCAAGACCCGGGGCCGAAGGATCGATGGCGACTAGAGAGGGGGGGGGAGTGAATAGGAGCCGGTAAAAATTCTTCTCAAAGAACCCGGCCTATACCCTAGTCAAATTCCGGTCACACACAAGCGATGGATCGAATCACACACCAATCGCCAAGACAACGAGGTTATGGATCAACCTCTAGTCCTAGGAACAATTCCTTGAAGCACACGCGGAAGCACAAGAAGGGAAAAAGGGAATCGAACCAAGAAGCAAAGCACACAGCTCGGCGGACCGTCCGGCCAGAGAGGCGGACCGTCCGCACGGGCCACGCGCACCGTCCGCCAATGTACCGCGGACCGTCTACACGGGTACGGCGGACCGTCCGGCCCGGGCCGCGGACCGTCCGTTAAATCCAACGGAACCTCCGAAGCGAACCCCGAAAAATGGACCGTCGCGCGGGGAGCACGCGGCCGTCCGCCGGGCACCCGCGGATCGTTCGCCCGCCGCCGGCGGACCGTCCGAAACCACTTCCAACCAAAACTCAAAACCAGAACGGATCGAAAGCGGAGCCGAGCAAGAACACGAAGAACACGTGAAGAACACCGTTCACGCGGACCGTCCGCCGGACCCTCGCGGACCGTCCGCCGTGCACGGACGAACCGAAAACAGCCCGACCCCGAATGTCAACTCCCCCAAATCATCATCGGATTTCCCAAACAGTAGAAGCCGTGGAGACAAGGGTTTGGGGACTTGAAAAGCGTCACACAAGAATGCTATAGCCCAAAAATCTTGCCTCCTAACTGCCTAAATCATCGGGAATCGCGAATCCTTTGAGCACCACCAAAAGCTAGAGCACCGAACGAAAATCCTTGAATCGAAGTGGTTTCCCGCGTTTGAGGGCACAAGATCAATCACAAAGATGCACGAGACATCTATCCATGTTTCCCTCAAAGAAATCCGGGGAGAAACCCACTCAAATCTGCGGAATCACGGCGAGAACAAAGGCACGAAAACAAGTACAAAAAGACCACGAAAAACACAACTGCGAATCTTCTATACAAACCGAGGAAAGATTCACAAGGTCTAGCATGCCGCCCTAGCATCCATCCCTCTCAACAAATCTCTCATGAAGCTCCCATGCTAGCCTAGAGAAAATGGAGAAGAAAATAGCTACGAAAATGAGAAAGAGGAGGGGAGAAATGAAACCCTAAGTCACGGAGAGAGAGAGGCATCTACACACACTCATGGCTTATATATCGAGTCCCGTCGGAGTGGTAAATGACTCGACTACCCCTAACTTAACTATTGGCGATACAACCCACGTAGGGGCATTTAGGTAATGTTTGTGGGTCTTGCCATCGGACGGCCACGCCTTTGCCGCACCCCCGCGTCCTCCCGACGCAAGCCATGTGATCCCGCGCCGTGTCCTCCGCTTCGAAGCTTCCCGACACGCCCGGATCCCGTCTCCGTCGTGTTGAGCCCTTGGACTTGGTTTTGAGGCCCAAACCAAGAAACCGTCCTCCGATGGTTTTGTGGGAAAACCACCAAACCCCCGCATGCCCGGTCCGGCCTCCCGCCAAACCACTTGACTCGACCGCCACCGTGCACGGTGCTCGATTGTCCATGACTTCGTCTTGCTCGTATCACCACCATTTGGCCCGCACCTAGTCCCGCCGTCCACCGGGTCCCTCGAACCGAGCCTACTTGTCTCTCCATCTCTCGGAGGCCCCTCAAGGCCGAAGACCTTTCGCGCCCATTCTTCACCCGCAACAACACGAACTAGGCCGTAGCCTACACCCGCGCACTAAGCCAAGAGTCGGTCCAACACCCGTTGTCAATCACTCATCACCGAGGAGCGGTCATTCATCGACCACCGGACGCTCCCGGTCCTCAATCTCCCCCTTGATGAGTGCATTGACAACACACAACGCGAAATGAAATTCGGAGAAAGAAAGAAAGGAAGAAGAAAGAAAAAATAAAGAAGCTCAACTCATGACCAAAACAAAAGAAAGGCAAAGAAAGGTCACAAGCCAAGCAAAGCACAAACTTCACACCGAAAACAAGCAAGAAAGCTCCCCCCCGAACAAATGCAAGCTCCCCCCGAACATGTGGATGCAAACTTACAAATCTTAGCTCACCTCTTTCGAATTTGCATTAAGCTCACCTCTTCTCCCCCTTGTCGACAATGTATGAATCATGGTGAAAATGCAGAAATGCAAAACAAAGCATATAAACATCTTCATGAGCTTCTCAAAGAGACCAAATTTAGTGTCCAAGGCTAGAAATGAGACAAAAATCACACATATAAATCATAGCATAGACAAAGCATTGCCACAAGTAATATATGAAACTACAAGCATGTGACGAAGCAAAATTGTCGCATTTAAGAAGTTTTACCAAAAGAAGGCTCGCTTCACATGTAAAAGCCTATCCATGTCACACTTGAGCCACAAACATGCACACCATTCAAAGATCATACAAGGATAACAAATTCTCAGCAAAAGATCATGGCAAACACCCATAAAGCAAAGCATGTCATGTCAAAGCTCATGAGCCATGTGTTCACTTCGGGGAGACTTATCCACTGGTGAACATCATGCAACATGTTTTGCACCCATATGTGAAAGATAAGACATTTTAAGCACAGACATGATGGATGGAGCATTTTTCAAGCATTATACACTTCTTTTCAAGATTAAATCATTTCATGGTACATGAAGTGTCTTTGCGGCAAAAAGAAGCTTATGCTCCCCCATGAATGCAACATAGGCTAAACATTCACAATGATATTCGGCCTTTGGCCCAAATGCAAGAAAAAGACATCCAATCACAATCTAAGCATAGAAAGCACATTTAGACCAAAACGTGACATGGATACACTACTACACATGAGTGGAGCACAATTCACCAAAAATTAGTCAATATTAGCATTTATTTCAAAAAGGGCCATCTCACCACACATATATCTCAAATATTCCAAGAGCATAGCCTCACATCACCATTTCTCCACACACATGACCAATATCTCGCAAATAACCAAAGAGACTCAAATAAGGCATATGAAAGAAGCTCATCATCCTAAAATGCAATATGATACAAATGCAACATGATATATGACACGATGGCTATCCTACCATGGTTGGTACATCAAGCAAAGCATGTATATACATCAAAGTAAACATGGTATGATACATATGGTACAAAAAGGAAATCCCCCAAGCATCAACTAGAAAGGGCAACAAACCCCAAGTTCCCCCCGCAAGCACACAAATGTAGCTTGGTCGAGAGGCTTTGTAAAGATGTCGGCTAGCCGATCTTGGGTAGGTACATGACTCAACACAATGGTTCCTTTTTCCAAATTGTCCCTCAAGAAATGATACATCACTTCTATGTGTTTGGTTCCGGAGTGAAGCACCGGGTTTTTAGCTACGCTTATGGCACTAGTGCTATCACAAAGAAGTGGGATCTCGGGTGCACTCCTCACCAAAGTCTCTCAAAGTGTATGAAATCCACAACAAGCGTGAACAACAACTCGCGGCTGCAACATACTCCGCCTCGGTGGTAGACTGAGCTACACTAGACTGCTTGCGGGAAGACCATGAAACCAACGAAGACCCAAGAAACTGGCAAGTACCAGAAGTAGACTTCCTCTCGACTCGACAACCAGCAAAATCCGCATCGGAAAAACCATGAAGAGAGAGAGTCGAGGAGGAAGAATACCAAAGGCCAAGACCAGGGGCAGACTGTAGGTACCTGAAAATCCTCTTGACGGCCTGTCGATGTGATGTCCTCGGCGAAGCCTGAAAACGAGCGCACGACACACACGCCGAACTGTATGTCTGGCCTCGTCACCGTCAAGTAGAGGAGGGAGCCGATCATGCTCCTGTACTCCCGCTAGTCCACCGGTTCTCCGTCCTCGTCCACATCGAAAGTGGCCGTACTCCCCATGGGAGTCGACATCGGCTTTACATCTTGCATCCGGAACTTCCTCGCATGTCTTTCGTGTACTTGGTCTCGGTGCACAAATGTTCCATCCTTCACTTGCTTGATCCGTAGCCCGAGAAAATACCGCATCTCGCCCATCATGCTCATCTCGAACTCCCCGCTCATCTCATCCGCAAACTTGGCAACAAGGTTATGTGACGAGCCACCAAAGACGATATCATCCACGTTTATCCGAACAATCAACAAGTCATTTCCATGCTCGAGGAGAAACAAGGTCCTATCCACGGTACCCATCGCAAAGCCTCTCGCTCAACGGAAAACCTCTCAATCTCCCATACCAAGCACGGGGCGCCCGTTTCAACCCATACGAGCCCTTTTCAACCCGTACACCCCGTGTGGGTACAACTCACTCTCAAACCCGTGTGGTCGCTTCACATACACCTCCTCCTCTATGACCCCATTCGAAAAGCACTCTTCACATCCATCCGAAACAACTTGAACCCTTTAGTCAAGGCAAAGGCTAAAAGGATCCGAATTGCCTCAAGACGGGCCACAGGAGCAAAGGTCTCCTCATAGTCGATCCCCTCCTTCGACTAAACCCCCGAGCAACAAGTCCGGATTTGTTCCTCACAACCATCCCATTTTCACCCTCTTTGTTCTTCCAAACCCACTTGGTTCCTATGGGATGGCAATTTGGAGGTGGTTCAACTAACTCCCACACCCGGTTCCTCTCAAAGTTTTCCAACTCCTCATGCATAGAATTGACCTGGTTTGCATCGGATAAAGCGTGTCCAATGTCCTTGGGCTCAAAGGTGGCAACAAAAGCAAGCATGAGAAAAATGAGAGGAATTCTTGGACCTTGACCGTGTAGTACGTTCGTCGATGTCCCCAATGATCTTCGACGGGGGATGCACTTCTTGAATCCGTCGGGGAGCCTCACGCCTCGAGACTACCTCCCCCTCAACTTCGGCTTCTCTCGCCCGGTCCTCTTGTCGCACCGTCGTTGTCCATGAAGTAGACGGTCCACGCTCCGTAGTGGTCGTAGGGGAAGTGGTAGGTACACACTCGGCTTCGGGCGCATGGTTCTCCCCATCATCATCTCCGCCTTCATCCTTCTCCTCTTCAAAGAGGTCCTCGACCATCTATTCATCACCCGCACATTCAAAGCCAAGAGTGGTACATGGCATTGTCTCGTCGAAGGTTACCTCGCAAGTCTCCATGATTTTATTAGTCTCAAGGTTAAGCACCATATAGGCTCTAGAATGGTTAGCATATCCAAAAAAATACCATCACTAGACCTAGCCTCAAACTTGTCGAGTTTTCCCTTCTTAAGAATAAAGCACTTGCAGCCAAAGACTCGGAAATGACTCACCTTGGGTGCCCGACCATGCATAAGCTCATAACGAGTCTTCTTCTTGAAAGTTCGCAATAAAATCCCGTTGGAAACATGACAAGCCGTATTGACCGCCTCAGCCCAATACCTCCTAGGAGTCCTGTGCTCATCGAGCATTGTCCTAGCCATCTCACAAAGAGTCCGATTTTTCCTTTCTACAACTCCATTTTGAGGGGGCACATAAGGGGTCGAATACTGATGTTCAAGACCTAGATCATGACAAAAGGCATCAAAACGAGAGTTCCCGAACTCCGAGCCGTTATCACCGCGGATAGCTCGAATAGCATTCCCATGCCTCTCGTTTTTCAACCTCACGATCGGATCTCGAACAAAACCAAATGTCTCACTCTTGTCTTCCAAGAAAAACACCCGGGCATAGCGAGAGTAATCGTCCACCACAACAAGGACATACCACTTCCCACCCACCGAGCGAACTCGAACCGGCCCAATAAGGTCCATATGCAACGGCTCTGTCGGACGCTCGGTCATGACATCGGTCGGGGGTGCATGGGGAGTGGCTACCATCTTGCCATGCCTACACAGAGCACAAACCTAATCCTTCTCAAGCTTGAACCTCGGCAATCCTCGGACAAGGTCAAGACCACTCAAGCGGGAAACCAAATCAAAGCTCAAGTGTCCCAACCGCCTATGCCATTTCCACAAATCGAAGAAGGACCGGTCATCAAACGGCGAGCAGGACCCAAAGAACAAGAGAAATGAGCCCTAAAAATCGACCCTCGGGAATGATCATACGACAAGATCACCTCGAGAATCCAAGCAAATGAGACTCACCGGACATGAAACGCACATCAAAACCTTCATCAAGAAACCGAGAAACCGAAAGAAAATTGAAACCCAAAGACTTCACAAGAGCAACTCTCTTCAATGTTACCTTGTCACTCACATGCACAACACCCTCGAAATAACCCTTCCTCGTCCATTATCCCCAAATGTGATGTACATCTTTTCCTTCACCGGGGTGAGGGCTGGATAACCACTTCTTGTCTCCGGTCATATGTCGGGAACATCCGGAGTCAATCAACCAAATGTTCTTCAAGCCTCCCCGCCCGTAGTCGAAACAAGAACGAGAGAGAGCTAGCGACTCGACGCCGGTGTTAGCACAAAGAAAGTTAAACCAGTGTCGAGCCATCCGCTCAAAAGAAGGGTTAGCAAACACCATTCCCTTGCCACCAAACTTCCCATGTCCCATGGAAGGAGTACGAGCACCACGAGGGGGAAAACGTGGTCCGTAGTTCCTCCGGTACCCAAAGCTACGATCATCTCCCCTAAACCCGTATTGAGGACGAGTAGTGGGACGTCCAAAGAAACCACCACGAGCCCGACCAAACCTCTCACCCAAGACGCACACCATCATCTCTCCTAACAAACCTCTCACCACCACCTCTCCGTGGGAACCTACCACCCCGAGCTCCAACTCTACCAACACTCTTCACACTTCCCACACCCCGTGGAAGTGGCACTCTAGGCTCGGGAATACCATGAGACCGGCGATACTGTCCCGGTTTGCTTGCTCCCTAGCAAGCCTCTCATCCCTCTTCCTCTTGTAGCAAAACTCTCGCTAGGTGTCTCTCTTTGCCACGGTACTCACACATGAAGGGGATGGGTTTTGGTTTTGGCTCGGCTTCTCTCTAGGCTTCTCACCCTTCTCACTCACAAACTTCACCGATTTCGGAAGTCGTTAGTTTTGGGTGGAAATTTGGGTGGATCTTGGGTTGTGTCAAGCTTGTTGCAAAGGTGGTTAGGTTTTGGTGTGAAAGTGTTCTTGGGTGCCTTTGGAAGTGGGACTTGGATGCATCCGATCACCTCAAACTCGGGGTTAGACTCAACACACTTCTCATACACACTCTCCCCACTGTTCTCTCCCACTTTCTCACCCAACTTCTCAAACCCCAAACCATGACCATCAGCTCTCTTGAACTCCTCAATCATGATTTTCAATTGAGGTTCCTACCCAAACAACCAACCCAACACCTTCCTCAAATAGTCATTCTCCTCATAGATGACATCCAAACGGGAAGTAAGTTCAAGATTGCGCAAAGTAACTTCATCACAGCTAGAGCATGCATTGACAACAGGAGATTTCAAAGAAGCTTCCAAAAAGCTAATAGTAGAACGAGCATCAAGAAGCTTAGCATGCATAGTAGGACATGATTTACAAGCACCAAGCAAAGTGGGTCTAGCCTTAAGCTCATCATACTCGGTCCTAAGAGCTTCTAGTTTAGCCAAAGTGGAAGCATTCTTCTCTTTAAGCAACTTGATCTCATTCAACCATGCATCACACTCAAGACATTCAACATCATCAGGAGTAGTAGGAGCAAGTTTCAAAGAGTCATTCTCAAGTTTCAATTCAAGCAATTTGGACTCAAACTCTCCTACTTTCTCACTAGCATTCTCAAGTTGAGCCCTAAGATCTTTCCTCATCTTCTTAGCATCTCTCAACACACTATCACGGTTGTCAATCAAGCCATTCAACTTAGTGATCTCGGCAAGCAAAGAGTCGGGGTCACGATTTACCTCATCCTCCGAGTCGGAGTCGCTGTCTTCCTTGTCGCTCTTCTTGCTGCTCGAGCTATGGGCCATGCCACAAAAGCCTTCAAGCGCCACACAACTCAATCCACTGAGGTTCCGGCTTACACTCTTATTGCCCTTGCGCCTCCCGGCATCTTCATCTTCACTGCTTGAGCTTGACTGCGCGTCGCTTGAGCTTGAGTCGACGTCGCTTGCACCAGCCACCATAGCTCTTGTCTTGTCCTTCTTGTAGCCGCCCTTGCTCAGTCGCCGCTTGTCCTTGTCCTTGCTCTTGGACTTACTGAAGTGCTTCCCCTTGGAGGAGTACTTGTCTTCACGCCTCAGGTGCGCCTTGTACTCGCGCGTCTTGTACTTGTTCTCCTCCGCTTCCGGCACTCGGCGATGAAGTGGCCACGCTTGCCACACTTGTAGCACGTCCCCGAGCTCCACCTTGCATTCCTCCGACTCTCATGTAGTCGATCAAACCTCTTTGAGAGCAAGGCCGGCTCCTCCTCGCCCAAAGCACATCAAACTCCTCATCCGGAATAGACATAAGAGAAGACAAGGAAAGCTGTCGACGGGAAGGGTTAGATTTGCCCTTTGATCCGCCCACAACAGCAAGACTATGGTCGGTCGAGCCCTCATGCTTGGATTGCAACTTCCTGTCAACCTCTCGCCGACTTGAGCTTAGAAAAGAGGTCATCCAACTCAATAGTCAAATACCGCACGAGACTCCTTGATGGCCTCATCCTTAGGACCCCAAACATTTGGATCCAAGACATGCCGAGCTTCAAAGCCCGATCATGCTCGGTGTAAGGAAAATCCTCAACATTAGCCTTCGTGTTGTTCACGATGGCGGTGAACCTGTGAAACATCGCATCGATGTCCTCACCGGGAAGTTGAGTGAAGTTCTCATATTGCATCCGGTAAGAGACAAAGAGGCGAGCCTTCACATGGTTATCACCACCGTGAGCAACCAACAACTTCTCCCAAATTTGCCAAGCAAGATTCAAATGGCGAACACGCTCAAACTCAGGATCACACAAGCTCCGGACCAAGTGATCAACGGCTTTTGCATTTGCCTCATACTTGGCCTTAGCACCGGCATCGGTCACCATAAGAGTATGGATGTTGACCGGAATAACATAGGTCTTGTCAAGCACAATGAAATCCAACAACTTTCCACGAAGAAAGATCATCATACGAGCCGCCCACTTGTGGTAACCCTTGCCATCGAAGTGCGGCGGACCGCCCCGCTCAACGTACGCCATCTTAGGATTCGAGACTTGTCAAAGTCGCAAAGAATCCGGCACCAAGCTCTGATACCAATTGAAGGATCAGATGGCGAATAGAGAGGGGGGAGAGTGAATAGGAGCGGTAAAAATTCTTCTCAAAGAACCCGGCCTATACCCTAGTCAAATCCCGGTCACACACAAGCGATGGATCAAATCACACACCAATCGCCAAGACAACGAGGTTATGGATCAACCTCTAGTCCTAGGAACGATTCCTTGAACCACACGCGGAAGCACAAGAAGGGAAGAAAGGAATCGAACCAAGAAGCAAAGCACACAGGCTCGGCGGACCGTCCGGCCAGGAGAGGCGGACTGTCCGCACGAGCCACGCGGACTGTCCGCCAATGTACCGCGGACTGTCCGCACAGGTACAGCGGACCGTCCGGCCTAGGCCGCGGACTGTCCGTTAAAGCCAACAGAACCTCCAGAAGCGAACCCCGAAAAACGGACCGTCCGCGGGGAGCACGCGGACTGTCCGCCATGCACCCGCGGAACGTCCGCCCGCCGTCGGCGGACCGTCCGAAACCACTTCCAACCAAAACTCAAAACCAAAACGGATCGAAAGCGGAGCCAAGCAAGAACACGAAGAACACGCAAAGAACACGTTCACGCGGACCGTCCGCCAGACCCTCGCGGACCGTCCGCCGTGCACGGACAAACCGAAAACGGCCCGACCCCCGAAACTCAACTCCCCCAAATCATCATCGGATTTCCCAAACGGTAGAAGTTTGTGGAGAAAAGGGTTTGGGGACTTGAAAAGTGTCACACAAGGATGCTATAGCCCAAAAATCTTGCCTCCTAACTCCCTAAATCACCGGAATCGCGAATCCTTTGAGCACCACCAAAAGCTAGATCACCAAACGAAAATCCTTGAATCGAAGTGGTTTCCCGCATTTGAGGGCACAAGATCAATCACAAAGATGCACGAGACATCTATCCATGTTTCCCTCAAAGAAATCCGGGGAGAAACACACTCAAATCCGCGGAATAACACCAAGAACAAAGGCACGAAAACAAGCACAAAAAGACCACGAAAAACACAACTCCGAATCTTCTATACAAACCAGGAAAGATTCACAAGGTCTAGCATGCCGCCCTAGCATCCATCCCTCTCAACAAATCTCTCATGAAGCTCTCATGATAGCCTAGAGAAAACGGAGAAGAAAATAGCTAAGAAAATGAGAAAGAGGAGGGGAGAAATGAAACCCTAAGTCACGGAGAGAGAGAGCCACCCACACAAACTCATGGCTTATATATCGAGTCCCGCCGGAGAGGTAAATGACTCGACTTCCCCTAACTTAACTACCGGCGATACAACCCACGTAGGGGCATTTAGGTAATGTTTGTGGGTCTTGCCATCGGACGGCCACGCCTTTGCCGCACCCCCGCGTCCTCCCGACGCAAGCCATGCGATCCCGCCGCGTGTCCTCCGCTTCGAAGCTTCCCGACACCCCCGGATCCCGTCTCCGTCGTGTTGAGCTCTTGGACTTGGTTTTGAGGCCCAAACCAAGAAACCGTCCTCCGATGGTTTTGTGGGCAAACCACCAAACCCCGCATGCCGGTCCGGCCTCCCGCCAAACCAATTGACTCGACCGCCACCGTGCACCGGCTCGATTGGCCATGACTTCGTCTTGCTCGTATCACCACCATGTGGCCGCACCTAGTCCCGCCGTCCCCGGGTCACTCGAACCGAGCCTTCTTGTCTCTCCATCTCCCGGAGGCCCCTCAAAGCCGAAGACCTTTCGCGCCCGTTCTTCCCCGCAACAACACGAACTAGGCCGCGGCCTACACGTGCGCGCTAAGCTAAGAGTCGGTCCAACACTCGTTGTCAATCACTCATCACCGAGGAGTGGTCATTCATCGACCACCGGGACGCTCCCGGTCCTCACAAGCATTACATAAATGCCCCTGTGTGGGTTGTATCGCCGGTAGTTGAGTTAGGGGCGGTTGAGTCATTTCCCACACCGGCGGGACCCGATATATAAGCCATGAGTGTGTGTGGATGGCTCCCTCTCTCCGTGACTTAGGGTTTCATTCCCCCCTCCCATTTCTCGTTTTCGGTAGACATTTTCTTCTCCATTTTCTCTAGCTAGCATGAGAGCTTCATGAGAGATTTGTTGAGAGGGATGGATGCTAGGGCGGCATGCTAGACTTTGTGAATCTTCCCTGGTTTGTATAGAAGATTCGGCGTTGTGAATTTCGTGGTCTTTTTCGTGCTTGTTTTTGGTGCCTTTGTTCTTGGTGTGGTTGCGCGGATTTGAGTGGGTTTCTCCCCGGATTTCTTTGAGGGAAACATGGATGGATGTCTTGTGCATCTTTGGGATTGATCTTGTGCCCTCAAACGCCGGGAAACCACTTCGATTCAAGGATTTTCGGTCGGAGCTCTAGTTTTTGTGGTGTTCAAAGGATCCGTGATTCTCAGTGATTTAGGGAGTTAGGAGGCAAAATTTTTGGGTATAGCATCCTTGTTTGACGCTTATCATGTCCCCAAACTCTTGTCTCTACAGCTTCTACCGTTTGGGAGATCCGGTGATGGATTGGAGGAGTTGACCTTTGGGGTCGAGCGGTTTCTCGCTCGTTCGTAAGGGGCGGACGGTCCGCGTGCACGTGGCGGACGGTCCGCGACCCTCGTTCGTCGTGTGTTCTTCGTGTTCTTGCTCCTCTTCGCTTTCGATCCGTCATGGCCTTGAGTTATTGTTGGACGAGGTTTCGGACGGTCCGCGTGTGCGGGCGGACGGTCCGCGGGTGCTCGGAGGGACGGCCGCGTGCTCCCCGTGGACGGCTCCGTTTTTCGGGGTTCGCTACCGGAGGTTCTCGTTGGATTTAACGGACGGTCCGTGGCTCTAGGCCGGACGGTCCGCGGCACGGGTGCGGACGGTCCGCGATACCCTACGGACGGTCCGCACGGCCTTTGCGAACGGTCCGCCCTACCGGCCGGACGGTCCGCCGGTGCACGGGGCTTAGTTCCTTGATTCGATTCTTCCCTCCTTTCGTGCTTCCCCATGTGCTTCAAGGAATCGTTCTTAAGACTTGAGGTTGATCCATAACCTTGTTGTCTTGGCGGTTGGTGTGTGATTCGATCCATCGCTCGTGTGTGACCGGGATTTGTCTAGGGTATAGGCCGGGTTCTTTGAGAAGAATTTTAACCGGCTCCAATTCACTCCCCCCTCTCTAGTCGCCATCCGATCCTTCAATTGGTATCATAGCTTGGTGCCGGATTCTTTGTGACTTTGACAAGTCTTGAATCCTAAGATGGCGTACGTTGAGCGGGGCGGCCCGCCGCACTTCGATGGCAAGGGTTACCACAAGTGGGCGGCTCGTATGATGATCTTTCTTCGTGGCAAGTTGTTGGATTTCATTGTGCTTGACAAGACCTATGCTATTCCGGTCAACATCCATACTCTTATGGTGAGCGATGCTCGCGCGAAGGCCAACTATGAAGCAAATGCAAAAGCCGTTGATCACTAGGTCCGAAGCTTGTGTGATCCCGAGTTTGAACGCGTTCGTCATTTGAATCTTGCTTGGCAAATTTGGGAGAAGTTGTTGGTTGCTCACGGTGGTGATAACCATGTGAAGGCTCGCCTCTTTGTTTCTTACGGGATGCAATATGAGAACTTTACTCAACTTCCGGTGAGGACATTGATGCGATGTTTCGAGGTTCATCGCCATCGTGAACAACATGAAGGCCAATGTTGAGGATTTCCCTTACACCGAGCATGATCAAGCATTGAACCTCTTGCATATCTTGGACCCAAATGTTTGGGGTGCTAAGGTTGAGGCCATCAAGGAGTCCTGGCAATACTTGACAAATGAGTTGGATGACCTCTTTTCTAAGCTCAAGTCGGCCGAGGTTGACGGGAAGTTGCAATCCAAGCATGAGGGCTCGACCGATCATAGTCTTGCTCTTGTGGGCGGATCAAAGGGCATAGCCAATACTAACCCTTCCGTCGACAGTTTTCCTTGTCTTCTCTTATGTCTATTCTAGATGAGGAGTTTGATGTGCCGGGCAAGGAGGAAGCGGCCTTGCTCTCAAGGAGGTTTGATTGATTACATGAGAGCCGGAGGAATGCAAGGCGGAGCTCGGGGTCATGCAACAAGTGTGGCAAGCGTGGACACTTCATCGCCGAGTTCCCGAAGCGGAGGAGAACACATACAAGATGAGCCGGTACAAGGCGCATCCGAGGCGTGAAGATAAGTACTCCTCCAAGAGCAAGCACCTCGGCAAGTCCAAGAGCAAGGACAAGGAAAAGCGGCGACCGAGCAAGGGCGGCTACAAGAAGGACAAGGCAAGAGCCATGGTGGCCGGGGCAAGCGACGTCGACTCAATCTCAAGCGACGCACGGTCAAGCTCAAGCAATGAAGATGAAGAAGCCGGGAGGTACAAGGGCAAGAAGAGTGCAAGCCGAACCTCGGTGGATTGAGCCGTGTGGCGCTTGAAGGATTTTGTGGCATGGCCCATAGCTCAGAAGCGGAAGAAGAGCGAGAAGGAAGACGGCGACTCCGACTTGGAGGATGAGATAAATCTTGACACCGACTCTTTGCTTCCCGAGATCACTAGGTTGAACGGCTTGATTGACAACCGTGATAGTGTGTTGAGAGATGCTAAGAAGAAGAGGAAAGATCTTAGGTCTCAACTTGAGAATGCTAGTGAGAAAGTAGGAGAATCGGAATCTAAGTTGCTTGAATTAAAACTTGAGAATGACTCTTTGAAACTTGCTCCTACTATTTCGATGATGTTGAATGCTCGAGTGTGATGCATGGTTGAATGAGAACAAGTTGCTTAATGAGAAGAATGCTTCCACTTTGGCTAAACTAGATGCTCTTAGGACCGAGTATGATGAGCTTAAGTCTAGACCCACTTTGCTTGGTGCTTGTAAATTATGTCCTCCATGCATGATAAACTTGTTGATGCTCGTTCTACCATTAGCACTTTGGAAGCTTCTTTGAAACCTCCCGTTGTCAATGCATGCACTAGCCGTGATGAAGTTACTTTGCGCAATCTTGAACTTACTTCCCGTTTGGATGTCATCTATGAGGAGAATGATTATTTGAGGAAGGTGTTGGGTTGGTTGTCGGGGCGGGAAACTCAATTGAAAATCATGATTGAAGAGTTCAAGAGAGCGGATGGTCGTGGTTTGGGTTTTGAGAAGATGTGTGAGAAAGTGGGAGAGAACGATAGGGAGAGTGTGTATGAGAAGTGTGTTGAGTCTTACCCCAAGTTTGAGGTGATCGGAGACATCCAAGTCCCAATTCCAAAAGCACCCAAGAACTCTTTCACACCAAAGCCCAACCACCTTTGCAACAAGCTTGACACAACCCAAGATCCACCCAAATTCCCACATAAAACAAATGACTTCCGGAAACCTAGGTGAAGTTTGTGAGTGATAAGGGTGTGAAACCTAGAGAGAAGCCAGAGCCAAAACCAAAACCCATCCCCTTCAGGTGTGAGTATTGTGGCAAGGAGAGGCATCTAGCGAGTTTTTCTACAAGAGGGAGAGGGATGAGAGGCTTGCTAGGGAGCAAGCAAACCGGGAGACAGTATCGTCGGTCTCATTGTATTCCCGAGCCTAGAGTGCCGCTTCCACGGGGTGTGGGAAGTGTGAGGAGTGTTGGTAGAGTTGGAGCTCGGGGTGGTAGGTTCCCACGAGAGGTGGTGGTGAGAGGTTTGATAGGAGAGATGATGGTGTGCGTCTTTGGTGAGAGGTTTGGTCGGGCTCGTGGTGGCTTTCTTCGGACGTCCCCCTACTCGTCCTCAATACGGGTTTAGGGGAGATGATCACAGCTTTGGGTTCCAGAGGAACTACGGACCACGTTTTCCCCCTCGTGGTGCTCGTACTCCTTCCATGGGACATGGGAAGTTTGGTGGCAAGGGAATGATGTTTTCTAACCCCTCTTTTGTGCTAACCCCAGTGTCGAGTCGCTAGCTCATTCTCGTTCTTATTTCTGACTACAGGCAGGAGGCTTGGAGAACATTTGGTTGATCGACTCCAGATGTTCCCGACACATGACCGGTGACAAGAAGTGGTTCTCCGACCTCACTCCGGTGAAAGAAAAGATGTACATCACATTTGGGGACAATGGACGAGGAAGGGTGATTTCGAGGGTGTGGTGCATGTGAGTGACAAGGTAACATTGAAGGGGGTTGCTCTTGTGAAGTCTTTGGGTTTCAATTTGCTTTTGGTTTCTCAGTTGCTTGATGAGAGCTTTGAGGTGCGTTTCAAGTCTGGTGAGTCTCGTTTGCTGGATTTTAGAGGTGATCTTGTTTGTATGATCATCCCCGAGGGTCAGATTTTCAGGGCTGATTTCTCTCGTTCTTTGGGTCCTGCTCGCCGTTTGATGGCGGAGTTCTTCTTCGATTTGTGGAAATGGCATAGGCGGTTGGGTCACTTGAGCTTTGATTTGGTTTCCCGCTTGAGGGGTTTTGACCTTGTCCGAGGATTGCCGAGGTTGAAGTTTGAGAAGAATTTGGTTTGTGCTCCGTGTAGGCATGGCAAGATGGTAGCCACTCCCCATCCACCCCCGACCGATGTCATGACCGAGCGTCCGACGTAGCCGTTGCATATGGACCTTGTTGGGCCGGCTCGAGTTCGCTCGGTGGGTGGGAAGTGGTATGTCCTTGTTGTGGTGGACGATTACTCTCGCTATGCACGGGTGTTTTTCTTGGAAGATAAGAGTGAGACATTTGGTTTTGTTCGAGATTTGATCGTGACTTTGAACACCGAGAGGCATGGGAATGCTATTCGAGCTATCCGCTATGATAATGGCTCGCAGTTCAAGAACTCTCGTTTTGATGCCTTTTGTCGTGATCTAGGTCTTGAACATCGGTATTCGACCCCTTATGTGCCCCCTCAAAATGGAGTCGTGGAAAGGAAAAATCGGACTCTTTGTGAGATGGCTAGGACGATGCTCGACGAGCACGGGACTCCTAGGAGGTATTGGGCCGAGGCAAATCAATACAACTTGTCATGTATCTAATAGGATTTTATTGCGAACTTTCAAGAGGAAGACCTGTTATGATCTTATGCATGGTCGGGCACCCAAGGTGAGTCATTTCCGAGTCTTTGGCTGCAAGTGCTTTATTCTTAAGAAGGGAAAACTCGACAAGTTTGAGGCTAGGTCTAGTGATGGGATTTTCTTTGGATATGCTAACCACTCTAGAGCCTATAGACTCGCTAACCTTGAGACTAACAAAATCATGGAGACTTGCGAGGTAACCTTCGATGAGACAATGCCATGTACCTCTCTTGGCTTTGAATGTGCGGGTGATGAAGAGATGGCCGAGGACCTCTTTGAAGAGGAGAAGGATGAAGCCGGAGATGATGATGGAGAGAACCATGCGCCCGAAGCCGAGTGTGTACCCACTAATTCCCCTACGACCACTACGGCGGGTGGACCGTCTACATCATGGACAACGACGGTGCGACAAGAGGACCGGGCGAGAGAAGGCTGCAGTTGAGGTGGAGGTAGTCTCGAGGCGTGAAACTCCCGGCGAATTCAAGAAGTGCATCCCCTAACGAAGATCATTGGGGACATCGACGAACGTACTACGCGATCATGAGGACCAGGAGCGTCCCGGTGGTCGATAAATGACCGCTCCTCGGTGATGAGTGATTGACAACGGGTGTTGGAGTCGACTCTTGGCTCGGTCCGCGAGGGTGTAGGCCGCGGCCTAGTTCGTGTTGTTGCAGGTGAAGAACGGGCGCGAAAGGTCTTCAACCTTGAGGGGCCTCCGGGAGATGGAGAGACAAGTAGGCTCGGTTCAAGGGACTCGGTGGACGGCGGGACTAGGTGCGGGCCACATGGTGGCGATACGAGCAAGACGAAGTCATGGACAATCGAGCCGGTGCACGGTGGCGGTCGAGTCAAGTGGTTTGGCGGGAGGCCGGACCGAGCACGCGGGGTTTGGTGGTTTGCCCACAAAACCATCGGAGGACGGCTTCTTAGTTTGGGCCTCAAAACCAAGTCCGAGGGCCCAACACGACGGAGACGAGATCCGGGCGTGTCGGGAAGCTTCGAAGCGGAGGACACGCGGCGGGATCGCATGGCTTGCGTTGGGAGGACGCGGGGGTGCGGCAAAGGCGTGGCCGTCCGATGGCAAGACCCACAAACATTACCTAAATGCCCCTATGTGGGTTGGATCGCCGTAGTTAAGTTAGGGGTTGTCGAGTCATTTACCACTCCGGCGGGACCCGATATATAAGCCATGAGTGTGTGCGGATGGCTCTCTCTCTCCGCGACTTAGGGTTTCATTTCCCCCCTCCCATTTCTCATTTTCGTAGCTATTTTCTTCTCCATTTCCTCTAGGCTAGCATGAGAGCTTCATGTGAGATTTGCCGAGAGGGATGGATGCTAGGGCGGCATGCTAGACCTTGTGAATCTTTCCTGGTTTGTATAGAAGATTCGGAGTTGTGTTTTTCGTGGTGTTTTTGGGCTTGTTTTCGTGCCTTTGTTCTCGGTATGATTCCGCGGATTTGAGTGGGTTTCTCCCCGGATTTCTTTGAGGGAAACATGGATCGATGTCTTGTGCATATTTGTGATTGATCTTGTGCCCTCAAACTCCGGAAACCACTTCGATTCAAGGATTTTCGTTCGGTGCTCTAGCTTTTGGTGGTGCTCAAAGGATTTGCGATTCCCGGTGGTTTAGGGAGTTAGGAGGCAAGATTTTTGGGCTATAGCATCCTTGTGTGACGCTTTTCAAGTCCCCAAACCCTTGTCTCCACAGCCTTCTACCATTTGGGAAATCCGATGATGTTTTGGGGGGAGTTGACCTTCGAGGTCGGGCTGTTTTCTGTTCTGTCCGCGAGGGGCGGACGGTCCACGAGGAGTCGGCGGACGGCCCGCGAGGAGCGTGATCTTCCCGTGTTCTTCGTGTTCTTGCTCGGCCTCATCTTCAATCCGTCGTGGCTTTGAGTTTTCGTTGGGAAAGGTTTCGGACAGTCCGCAGCAGCGGGCGGACGGTCCGCGGGTGCCTAGCGGACAGTCCGCGTGCTCCCCGCGGACGGTCCGTTATTCGGGGTCGTCTCTGGAGGTTCTGTGTGCTTTATCGGACGGTCCGCGGCGTAGGGCCGGACAGTCCGCGGTGTGTGTGCGGACAGTCCGCGGTAGCGGCCGGACGGTCCGCGTGGCTCGTGCGGACGGTCCGCCTCTCTGGCCGGACGGTGCCGCCGAGCCTGTGTGCTTTGCTTCTTGGTTCGATTCCTCCCTTCCTTTCTCGTGCTTCCGCGTGTGCTTCAAGGAATCGTTCCTAAGACTAGAGGTTGATCCATAACCTCGCTGTCTTGGCGATTGGCGTGTGATTCGATCCATCGCTTGTGTGTGACCGGGATTTGACTAGGGTATAGGCCGGGTTCTTTTGCAAAGAATTTTTACCGGCTCCTATTCACTCCCCCCCTCTCTAGTTGCCATCCGATCCTTCAATTGGTATCGTAGCTTGGTGCCGGATTCTTTGCGACTTTGACAAGTCTTGAATCCTAAGATTGCGTACGTTCGGCGGGGCGGTCCGCCGCACTTCGATGGCAAGGGTTACCACAAGTGGGCGGCTCGTATGATGATCTTTCTTCGTGGCAAGTTGTTGGATTTCATTGTGCTTGACAAGACCTATGCTATTCGGTCAACATCCATACTCTTATGGTGACCGATGCCGGTGCTAAGGCTAAGTATGAGGCAAATGCAAAAGCCGTTGATCACTTGGTCGGAGCTTGTGTGATCCCGAGTTTGAGCGTGTTCGCCATTTGAATCTTGCTTGGCGAATTTGGGAAAAGTTGTTGGTTGCTCACGGTAGTGATAACCATGTGAAGGCTCGCCTCTTTGTCTCTTCCGGATGCAATATGAGAAATTCACTCAACTTCCGGTGACGGCATCGATGCGATGTTTCGGAGGTTCACCGCCGTCGTGAACAACATGAAGGCTAATGTTGAGGATTTTCCTTACACCGAGCATGATCAAGGCTTTGAAGCTCTTGCATGTCTTGGATCCAAATGTTTGGGGTGCTAAGGTCGAGGCCATCAAGGAGTACGGGCGTATTTGACTATTGAGTTGGATGACCCCTTTTCTAAGCTCAAGTCCGCCGAGGTTGACGGGAAGTTGCAATCCAAGCATGAGGGCTCGACCGACCATAGTCTTGCTCTTGTGGGCGGATCAAAGGGCAAATCTAACCCTTCCTATCGACGAGCTTTTCCTTGTCTTCTCTTATCTCTATTCCATATGAGGAGTTTGATGTGCCGGGCGAGGAGGAGCCGGCCTTGCTCTCAAGGAGGTTTGATCGACTACATGAGAGCCGGAGGAATGCAAGGCGGAGCTCGGGGACATGCTACAAGCGTGGCAAGCGTGGACACTTCGTCGCCGAGTGCTTGGAAGCGGAGGAGAACAAGTACAAGATGAGCGAGTACAAGGCACACCCTAGGCGTGAAGACAAGTACTCCTCCAAGGGCAAGCACTTCAGCAAGTCCAAGAGCAAGGACAAGGACAAGCGGCGACCGAGCAAGGGCGGCTACAAGAAGGACAAGGCAAGAGCCATGGTGGCCGGTGCAAGCAACGTCGACTCAAGCTCAAGCGACGCGCAGTCAAGCTCAAGCAGTGAAGATGAAGATGCCGTGAGGCGCAAGGGCGAGGAAGAGTGCAAGCCGAACCTTAGTGGATTGAGCCGTGTGGCACATGAAGGCTTTTGTGGCATGGCCCATAGCTCGAGCAACAAGAAGAGCGACAAGGAACACGGCGACTCCGACCCGGAGGATGAGGTAAATCGTGACCCCGACTCTTTGCTTGCCTGAGATCACTAGGTTGAATGGCTTGATTGACAACCGTGATAGTGTGTTGAGAGATGCTAAGAAGATGAGGAAAGATCTTAGGGCTCAACTTGAGAATGCGAGTGAGAAAGTAGGAGAGTTGAGTCCAAATTGCTTGAATTGAAACTTGAGAATGACTCTTTGAAACTTGCTCCTACTACTCCCGATGATGTTGAATGTCTTGAGTGTGATGCATGGTTGAATGAGATCAAGTTGCTTCATGAGAAGAATGCTTCCACTTTGGCTAAACTAGATGCTTTTAGGACCGAGTATGATGAGCTTAAGGCTAGACCCACTTTGCTTGGTGCTTGTAAATCATGTCCTACTATGCATGCTAAGCTTGTTGATGCTCGTTCTACTATTAGCACTTTGGAAGCTTCTTTGAAATCTCCCGTTGTCAATGCATGCTTTAGCCGTGATGAAGTTACTTTGCGCAATCTTGAACTTACCTCCCGTTTGGATGTCATCTATGAGGAGAATGACTATTTAAGGAAGGTGTTGGGTTGGTTGTACGGGCGGGAACCTCAATTGAAAATCATGATTGAGGAGTTCAAGAGAGCCGATGGTCGTGGTTTGGGTTTTGAGAAGTTGGGTGAGAAAGTGGGAGAGAACAGGTGGGGAGATTGTGTATGAGAAGTGTGTTGAGTCAAACCCCGAGTTTGAGGTGATCGAAGACATCCAAGTCACACTTCCAAAAGCACCGAAGAACTCTTTCACACCAAAGCCCAACCACCTTTGCAACAAGCTTGACACAACCCAAGATCCACTCGGATTCCCACCTAAGACAAATGACTTCCATAAACCCGTGAAGTTTGTGAGTGAGAAGGGTGAGAAGCCTAGAGAGAAGCCGAGCCAAAACCAAAACCCATCCCCTTCGGGTGTGAGTATTGCGGCAAGGAGAGGCACCTAGCGAGTTTTGCTACAAGAGGAAGAGGGATGAGAGGCTTGCTAGGGAGCAAGCAAACCGGGACAGTATCGCCGGTCTCATGGTATTCCCGAGCCTAGAGTGCCACTTCCACGGGGTGTGGGAAGTGTGAAGAGTGTTGGTAGAGTTGGAGCTCGGGGTGGTAGGTTCCCACGGAGAGGTGGTGGTGAGAGGTTTGTTAGGAGAGATGATGGTGTGCGTCTTGGTGAGAGGTTTGGTCGGGCTCGTGGTGAGTTTGTTGGACGTCCCCCTACTCGTCCTCAATACGGGTTTAGGGGAGATGATCGCAGCTTTGGGTTCCGGAGGAACTACGAACCACGTTTTCACCCTCGTGGTGCTCGTACTCCTTCAAGGGACATGGGAAGTTTGGTGGCAAGGGAATGATGTTTGCTAACCCCTCTTTTGAGCAAGATGTCTCGACACCGTTTTAACTTTCTTTGTGCTAACCCTTGAAGGATCGGATGGCGACTAGAGAGGGGGGGGAGTGAATAGGAGCGGTAAAAATTCTTCCCAAAGAAACCGGCCTATGTCCTACTCAAATCCCGGTCACACACAAGCGATGGATCGAATCACGCACCAATCGCCAAGACCACGAGGTTATGGATCAACCTCTAGCCTTAGGAACGATTCCTCAAAGCACACGCGGAAGCACTAGAAAGGGGAGGAAGGAATCGAACCAAGAAGCAAAGCACACGAGCTCTAGCGGACCGTCCGCGCGAGAGGGGCGGACCGTCCGCAAGAGCCGCGCGGACCGTCCGGCCGGGGTATCGCGGACCGTCCGCACCCGAGCCGCGGACCATCCGGCCTTAGCCGCGGACCGTCCGTTAATTTACACGAACGACCCAAAGACACCCCCGTGCCACGGACCGTCCGCGGGGAGCACGCGGACCGTCCGCCAAGCACCCGCGGACCGTCCGCCCGACACCGCGGACCGTCCGAAACTTCGTCCAACCGAAAACCAAAATCACAACGGATCGAAACAAAAGACGAGCAAGAACACGAAGAACTCGGGACGAACTCAAGCGGCGCGGACCGTCCGCCGGGGAGGGCGTGGACCGTCCGCGAGGCTCGGACGAACGAGAAAAATGCCCGAGCTCGAAAGTCAACTCCCCCAAATCATCATCGGATTTCCCAAACGGTTGAAGCTGTGGAGACAAGGGTTTGGGTACTTGAAAAGCGTCACACAAGGATGCTATAGCCCAAAAATCTTGCCTCCTAACTCCCTAAATCACCGGGAATCGCGAATCCTTTGAGCACCACCAAAAGCTAGAGCACCGAACGAAAACTCACGAATCGAAGTCGTTTCCCGGCGTTTGAGGGCACAAGATCAAGCACAAAGATGCACAAGACATCTATCCATGTTTCCCTCAAAGAAATCCGGGAAGAAACTCACTCAAATCCGCGGAATCACACCGGGAACAAAGGCACGAAAATAAGCACAAAAAGCCACGAAAAACAACCCCGAATCTTCTATACAAACCAGGAAAGATTCACAAGGTCTAGCATGCCGCCCTAGCATCCATCCCTCTCAACAAATCTCTCATGAAGCTCTCATGCTAGCCTAGAGAAAATAGGAAGAAAAATAGCTACGAAAATGAGAAAGAGAAGGGGGGAAATGAAACCCTAAGTCGCGAGAGAGAGAGAGCCATCAACACACACTCATGGCTTATATATCGAGTCCCGCCGGAGTGGTAAATGACTCGACTACCCCTAACTACACTACTGGCGATACAACCCACGTAGGGGCATTTTGGTAAAGTTTGTGGGTCTTCCCATCGGACGGCCACGCCTTTGCCGCACCCCGCGTCCTCCCGACGCAAGCCATGCGATCCCGCCGCGTGTCCTCCGCCTCGAAGCTTCCCGACACGCCCGGATCCCGTCTCCGTCGTGTTGGGCCCTCGGACTTGGTTTTGAGGCCCAAACCAAGAAACCGTCCGCCGATGGTTTTGTGGGCAAACCACCAAACCCCGCGTGCTCGGTCCGGCCTCCCGCCAAACCACTTGACTTGACCGCCACCGTGCACCGGCTCACTTGTCCATGACTTCGTCTTGCTTGTGTCGCCACCATGTGACCCGCACCCGGGCCCCGCCGTCCACCGGTCCCTCGAACCGAGCCTACTTGTCTCTCCATCTCCCGGAGGCCCCTCAAGGCCGAAGACCTTTCGCGCCCGTTCTTCACCTGCAACAACACGAACTAGGCCGCAGCCTACACCTGCGCACTAAGCCAAGAGTCAGTCCAACACCCGTTGTCAATCACTCATCACTAAGGAGCGGTCATCCACCGACCACTGGGACGCTCCTGGTCCACAATCTCCCCCTTGATGAGTGCATTGACAACACACAACGCGAAATGAAATTCAGAGTAAAAGAGAAAAGAAAGAAGAAAGAAAAACAAAGAAGCTCAACTCATGACCAAAACCGAAGAAAGGCGAAGAAAGGTCACAAGCCAAGCAAAGCACAAAATCCACACCGAAAACAGCAAGAAAGCTCCCCCTGAACAAATGCCTCCCCCTGAACATGTGGATGCACACTTCCAAATTTCAGCTCACCTTTTTCTGAATTTTCATTAAGCTCACCTTTTCTCCCCCTTGTTGACAATGTATGAATCAAGGTGAAAATGCGAAATGCAAAGCAAAGCATATAAACATCTACATGAGCTTCTCAAATAGGCCAAATCTAGTGTCAAAGGCTAAAAATGAGACAAAGATCACACACATGAATCATAGCATAGTCAAAGCATTGCCACAAGTAATATATGAAAATACAAGCATGTGACAAAGCAAAATTTTCAGATTTGAAGGAAGTTTACCAAAAGAAGACTCGCTTCACATCTAAAAGCCTATCCATGTCACACTTGAGCCACAAACATGCATATTACTCAAAGATCATACAAGGATATCAAATTCTCAAAGCAAAAGATCATGGCAAACACCCATAAAGCAAAGCATGTCATGTCAAAGCTCATGAGCCATGTGTCCACTTCGGGGAGACTTCTCCACCGGTGAACATCATGCAACATGTTTTGCACCCATATGTGAAAGATAAGACATTTTAAACATAGACATGATGGATGGAGCATTTTTCAAGCATTATGCACTTCTTTTCAAGATTAATTCATTTCATGGTACATGAAGTGCCTTTGCGGCAAAAAGAAGCTTATGCTCCCCCATGAATGCAACATAGGCTAAACATTCACAATGATATCCGGCCTTTGGCCCAAATGCAAGAACAAGGCATCCAAGCACAATCTAAGCATGAAAAGCATATTTAGACCAAAGCGTGACATGGATACACAACTACACACGAGTGGAGCATATTTCATCAAAAATTAGTCAAGTTAAGCATTTATCTCAAAAGGGGCTATCTCACCACACATATATCTCAAATATTCCAAGAGCATAGCCTCACATCACCATTTCTCCACACATATAACCAATATCTCACAAATAGCCAAAGAGACTCAAATATGGCATATGAAAGAAGCTCGTCATCCTAAAATGCAATATGACACAAATGCAACATGATATATGACCTACCATGGTTTGTACATCAAGCAAAGCATGTATATACATCAAAATAAACAAGGTATGATACATATGGTACAAAAAGGAAATCTCCCAAGAATCAACTAGAAAGGGCAACAAACCCCAAGTTCTCCCCGCAAGTGCACAAATGTAGCTTGGTCGAGAGGCTTTGTGAAAATGTCGGCTAGCTGATCTTGGGTAGGGACATGGCTCAAAACAATGGTTCCTTTCTCCACATTGTCCCTCGGAAATGATACCTCACTTCTATATGTTTGGTTCGGGAGTGAAGCACCGGATTTTTGGCTACGCTTATCGCACCGGTGCTATCACAAAGAAGTGGGATCTTGGTGCACTCCTCACCAAAGTCCCTCAAAGTGTATGAAATCCACAACACTGGGAACAACAACTCGCGGCAGCAACATACTCCGCCTCCGTGGTAGACCGAGCTACACTAGAGCGCTTGCGGGAAGACCATGAGACCAACGAAGAACCAAGAAACCGACAAGTGCCGAAGTACACTTCCTCTCGACTCGACAACCAAAGCAAAATCCGCATCGGAAAAACCATGAAGAGACAGAGTCGAGGAGGAAGAATACCAAAGGCCAAGACCGAGGGCGGACCGTAGGTACCGAAAATCCTCTTGACGGCCCGTCGATGTGATGTCCTCGGCGAAGCTCGAAAACGAGCGCACGGACACACGCCGAACCGTATGTCCGGCCTCGTCGCCGTCAAGTAGAGGAGGGAGCCGATCATGCTCCCGTACTCCCGCCGGTCCACCGGTTCTCCGTCCTCATCCGCATCCAAAGTGGCCGTACTCCCCATGGGAGTCGACATCGGCTTCACATCTTGCATCCGGAACTTCCTCGCATGTCTTTCGTGTACTTGGTCCGGTGCACAAATGTACCGTCCTTCACTTGCTTGATCTCGCGGCCCCGAGAAAATACCGCAACTCGCCCATCATGCTCATCTCGAACTCCCCGCTCATCTCATCCGCAAACTTGGCAACAAGGTTATGTGACGAGCCACCAAAGACAATATCATCCACGTATATCCGAACAATCGGCAAGTCATTCCTATGCTTGAGGAGAAACAAGGTTCTATCCACCGTACCCATCACAAACCCTCTCGCTCAAAAGAAAACCTCTCAATCTCCCATACCAAGCACGGGGCGCCCGTTTCAACCCATACGAGCCCTTTTCAACCCGTATACCCCGTGTGGGTACAACTCGCTCTCAAACCCGGGTGGTCGCTTCACATACACCTCCTCCTCTATGACCCCATTTAGAAAAGCACTCTTCACGTCCATCTGAAACAACTTGAACCCTTTAGCCACGGCAAAGTCTAGAAGGATCCGAATTGCCTCAAGACGGGCCACGGGAGCAAAGGTCTCCTCATAGTCGATCCCCTCCTTCGACTAAACCCCCGAGCAACAAGTCCGGACTTGTTTCTCACAACCATCCCATTCTCTCCCTCTTTGTTCTTCCAAACCCACTTGGTTCCTATGGGATGGCAATTTGGAGGTGGTTCAACTAACTCCCACACTCGGTTCCTCTCAAAATTTTCCAACTCTTCATGCATAGAATTGACCCAGTTTGCATCAGATAAAGCATGTCCAATGTCCTTGGGCTCAAAAGTAGCAACAAAAGCAGCATGAGCAAAATGAGAGGAATTCCGGACCTCGACCGTGTAGTGCGTTCATTGATGTCTCCAATGATCTTCGACATGGGATGCACTTCTTGAATCCGCCGGGGAGCCTCACGCCTCGAGACTACCTCCCCCTCAACTTCGGCCTTCTCTCGCCCGGTCCTCTTGTTGCACCGTCGTTGTCCATGAAGTAGACGGTCCATGCTCCAAAGTAGTCGTAGGGGAAGTAGTGGGTACATGCTCGGCTTCGGGCGCATGGTTCTCCCCATCATCATCTCCATCTTCATCTTTCTCCTCTTCAAAAAGGTCCTCGGCCATCTCTTCATCACCCGCACATTCAAAGCCAAGAGAGGTACATGGCATTGTCTCGTCGAAGGGCACCTCGCAAGTCTCCATGATTTTGTTAGTCTCAAGGTTAAGCACCCTATAGGCTCTAGAATGGTTAGCATATCCAAAGAAAATACCATCACTAGACCTAGCCTCAAACTTGTCGAGTTTTCCCTTTTTCAAAATAAAGCACTTGCAGCCAAAAACTCGGAAATGACTCACTTTGGGTGCCCGACCATGCATAAGCTCATAACAAGTCTTCTTCTTGAAAGCTCTCAATAAAATCCGATTGGAAACATGACAAGCCGTATTGACCGCCTCGGCCCAAAACCTCCTAGGAGTCCCGTGCTCATCGAGCATCGTCCTAGCCATCTCACAAAGAGTCCGATTTTTCCTTTCCACGACTCCATTTTGAGGGGGCACATAAGGGGTCGAATACCGATGTTCAAGACCTAGATCACGACAAAAGGCATCAAAACGAGAGTTCTTGAACTCGAGCCATTATCATGCGGATAGCTCGAATAGCATTCCCATGCCTCTCGTTTTTCAACCTCACGATCGGATCTCGAACAAAACCAAAAGTCTCACTCTTATCCTCCAAGAAGAACACCGGGCATAGCAAGAGTAATCGTCCACCACAACAAGGACATACCACTTCCCACCCACCGAGCGAACTCGAGCCGGCCCAACAAGGTCCATATGCAACGGCTCCGTCGGACGGTCGGTCATGACATCGGTCGGGGGTGGATGGGGAGTGGCTACCATCTTACCATGCCTACAAGGAGCACAAACCAAATCCTTCTCAAACTTCAACTTCGGCAATCCTCGGACCAAGGTCAAGACCACTCAAGCGGGAAACCAAATCAAAGCTCAAGTGTCCCAACCGCCTATGCCATTTCCACAAATCGAAGAAGGACCGACCATCAAACAACGAGCGAGGACCCAAAGAACGAGAGAAATCAGCCACGAAAATGCGACCCTCGGGGATGATCATACGGACAAGATCACCTCGAGAATCAAGCAAACGAGACTCGCCAGACTTGAAACGCACCTCAAAACCCTCATCAAGCAACTGAGAAACCGAAAGTAAGTTAAAACCCAAAGACTTCACAAGAGCCACTCTCTTCAGCGTTACCTTGTCACTCACATGCACAACACCCTCAGACAGCACCCTACCTCGTCCATTGTCCCCAAATGTGATGTACATCTTTTCCTTCACTGGGGTGAGGCTGGAGAACCACTTCTTATCTCCGGTCATGTGTCGAGAACACCGGAGTCGATCAACCAAATGTTCTCCAAGCCTCCTGCGTGCAAATCGAAACAAGAACGAGAATGAGCTAGCGACTCGACACCGGGGTTAGCACGAGAGAAAGTTAAACCAAGTGTCGAGCCATCTCGCTCAAAAGAGGGGTTAGCAAACATCACTCCCTTGCCACCAAACTTCCCATGTCCCATGGGAGGAGTACAAGCACCACGAGGGGGAAAACGTGGTCCGTAGTTCCTCCGGAACCCAAAGCTGCCGGTCATCTCCCCTAAACCCGTACCGAGGACGAGTAGGAGGACGTCCAAAGAATACCACTACGAGCCCGACCAAACCTCTCACCAAAGACGCACACCATCATCTCTCCCCGACAAACCTCTCACCACCACCTCTCCGTGGGAACCTCGCCAACACTCCTCACACTTCCCACACCCCGTGGAAGTGACACTCTAGACTCGGGAATACCGCGAGGCCGGCGATACTGTCCTGGTTTGCTTGCTCCCTAGCAAGCCTCTCATCCCTCTTCCTCTTGTAGCAAAACTCGCAGGATGCCTCTCCTTGCCACAATACTCACACCGAAGGGGATGGGTTTTGGTTTTGGCTCGGCTTCTCTTTAGGCTTCTCACCCTTCTCACCCACAAACTTCACCGGTTTCGGAAATCATTTGTCTTAGGTGGGAATTTGGGTGGATCTTGGGTTGTGTCAAGCTTGTTGCAAAGGTGGTTGGGCTTTGGTGTGAAAGAGTTCTTGGGTGCTTTCGGGAGTGGGACTTGGATCTCTCCGATCACCTCAAACTCGGGGTTAGACTCAACACACTTCTCGTACACACTCTCCCCACTCGTTCTCTCCCACTTTCTCACCCAACTTCTCAAACCCCAAACCACGACCATCGGCTCTCTTGAACTCCTCAATCATGATTTTCAACCGAGGTTCCCGCCCGGACAACCAACCCAACACTTTCCTCGGATAGTCATTCTCCTCATAGATGACATCCAACCGGGAAGTAAGCTCAAGATTACGCAAAGTGACTTCATCACGCCTAGAACATGCATTTGCAACGGGGAGATTTCAAAGATGCTTCCAAAGAACTAATGGTAGAACGAGCATCGACAAGCTTAGCATGTATAGTAGGACATGATTTGCAAGCACCAAGCAAAGTAGGTCTAGCCTTAAGCTCATCATGTTCGATCCTAAGAGCATCTAGTTGAGCCAAAATAGAAGCATTCTTCTCATTAAGTATTTTGATCTCATTCAACCAAGCATCACATTCAACACATTCAACATCATGGGAGTAGTAGGAGCAAGTTTCAAAGAGTCATTCTCAAGTTTCAATTCAAGCAATTTTGACTCTAACTCTCCTACTTTCTCGCTAGCATTCTCAAGCTGAGCCCTAAGATCTTTCCTCATCTTTTTGGCATCTCTCAAGACACTATCACGGTTATCAAGCAAACCGTTCAACCTAGCAATCTCAGCAAGCAAAGAGTCGGGATCACGGTTTACCTCATCCTCCGAGTCGGAGTCGCCGTCTTCCTTCACACTCTTCTTGCGCTTGAGCTATGGGCCATGCCACAAAAGCCCTCAAGCGCCACACGGCTCGCCCCGCCGAGGTTCCGGCTTGCACTCTTCTTGCCGGTGCGCCTCCCGGCGTCTTCATCTTCGGGCCGCTCGAGCTTGACCGCTCCTCGCTTGAGCTTGAGTCGACGTCGCTCGCACCGGCCACCATCGCTCTTGCCTTGTTCTTCTTGTAGGTGCTCTTGCTCGGTCGCCGCTTGTCCTTGTCCTTGCTCTTGGACTTGTTGAAGTGCTTGCCCTTGGAGGAGTACTTGTCTTCACGCCTCGGGTGCGCCTTGTACTCGTTCACCTTGTACTTGTTCTCCTCCGCTTCCGGCACTCGGCGATGAAGTGGCCACGCTTGCCACACTTGTAGCACGTCCCCGAGCTCCGCATTGCGTTCCTCCGACTCTCGTGTAGTCGTTCAAATCTTCTTGAGAGCAAGGCCGGCTCCTCCTCGCCAAGCACATCAAACTCCTCATCCGGAATGGACATAAGAGAGGACAAAGAAAACTCGTCGACGGGAAGGGTTAGATTTGCCCTTTGATCCTCCCACAAGAGCAAGACTATGGTCGGTCGAGCCCTCATGCTTGGATAGCATCTTCCTGTCAACCTCGGCCGACTTGAGCTTAGAAAAGAGGTCATCCAACTCAATAGTCAAATAATTCCCGGACTCCTTGATGGCCTCAACCTTAGCACCCCTAACATTTGGATCCAAGACATGCAAGAGCTTCAAAGCCCGATCATGCTCGGAGTACGGAAAATCCTCAACATTAGCCTTCATGTTGTCCACGATGGCGATGAACCTCGAAACATCGCATCAATGTCCTCACCGGGAAGTGGAGTGAAATTCTCATATTGCATCCGTAAGAGACAAAGAGGCGAGCCTTCACATGGTTATCACCACCGTGAGCAACCAACAACTTATCCCAAATTTGCCAAGCAAGATTCAAATGGCGAACACGATCAAACTGCGGATCACACAAGCTCCGGCACAAGTGATCAACGGCTTTTGCATTAGCCTCATACTTGGCCTTGGCATCGGCATCGGTCACCATAAGAGTATGGATGTTGACCGGAATAGCATAGGTCTTGTCAAGCACAATAAAATCCAACGACTTTCCTCGAAGAAA
Organism: Cenchrus americanus; assembly: GCA_947561735.1. NCBI lineage: Eukaryota > Viridiplantae > Streptophyta > Magnoliopsida > Poales > Poaceae > Cenchrus > Cenchrus americanus. The sequence goes on from OX387240.1 coordinate 146,297,456, forward strand.
GATCATCATACGAGCCGCCCACTTGTGGTAACCCTTGCCATCGAAGTGCGGCGGACCGCCCCGCTCAACGTACGCCATCGTAGGATTCGAGACTTGTCAAAGTCGCAAAGAATCCGGCACCAAGCTCTGATACCAATTGAAGGATCAGATGGCGACTAGAGAGGGGGGGGAGTGAATAGGAGCCGGTAAAAATTCTTCCCAAAGAAACCGGCCTATGTCCTACTCAAATCCCGGTCACACACAAGCGATGGATCGAATCACGCACCAATCGCCAAGACCACGAGGTTATGGATCAACCTCTAGCCTTAGGAACGATTCCTCAAAGCACACGCGGAAGCACTAGAAAGGGGAGGAAGGAATCGAACCAAGAAGCAAAGCACACGGGCTCGGCGGACCGTCCGCGCGGGAGGGGCGGACCGTCCGCAAGAGCCGCGCGGACCGTCCGGCCGGGTATCGCGGACCGTCCGCACCCGAGCCGCGGACCATCCGGCCTTAGCCGCGGACCGTCCGTTAATTTACACGAACGACCCAAAGACACCCCCGTGCCACGGACCGTCCGCGGGGAGCACGCGGACCGTCCGCCAAGCACCCGCCGACCGTCCGCCCGACACCGCGGACCGTCCGAAACTTCGTCCAACCGAAAACCAAAATCACAACGGATCGAAACAAAAGACGAGAAAGAACACGAAGAACTCGGGACGAACTCAAGCGGCGCGGACCGTCCGCCAGGAGGGCGCGGACCGTCCGCGAGGCTCGGACAGAACAGAAAAATGCCCGAGCTCGAAAGTCTCCCCCAAATCATCATCGGATTTCCCAAACGGTTGAAGCTGTGGAGACAAGGGTTTGGTTACTTGAAAAGCGTCACACAAGGATGCTATAGCCCAAAAATCTTGCCTCCTAACTCCCTAAATCACCGGGAATCGCGAATCCTTTGAGCACCACCAAAAGGTAGAGCACCGAACGAAAACTCACGAATCGAAGTCGTTTCCGGCGTTTGAGGGCACAAGATCAAGCACAAAGATGCACAAGACATCTATCCATGTTTCCCTCAAAGAAATCCGGGAAGAAACTCACTCAAATTCGCGGAATCACACCGGGAACAAAGGCACGAAAATAAGCACAAAAAGCCACGAAAAACAACCCCGAATCTTCTATACAAACCAGGAAAGATTCACAAGGTCTAGCATGCCGCCCTAGCATCCATCCCTCTCAACAAATCTCTCATGAAGCTCTCATGCTAGCCTAGAGAAAATAGGAAGAAAAATAGCTACGAAAATGAGAAAGAGAAGGGGGGAAATGAAACACTAAGTCGCGAGAGAGAGAGCCATCAACACACACTCATGGCTTATATATCGAGTCCCGCCGGAGTGGTAAATGACTCGACTACCCCTAACTACACTACTGGCGATACAACCCACGTAGGGGCATTTTGGTAAAGTTTGTGGGTCTTCCCATCGGACGGCCACGCCTTTGCCGCACCCCGCGTCCTCCCGACGCAAGCCATGCGATCCCGCCGCGTGTCCTCCGCCTCGAAGCTTCCCGACACGCCGGATCCCGTCTCCGTCGTGTTGGGCCCTCGGACTTGGTTTTGAGGCCCAAACCAAGAAACCGTCCGCCGATGGTTTTGTGGGCAAACCACCAAACCCCGCGTGCTCGGTCCGGCCTCCCGCCAAACCACTTGACTTGACCGCCACCGTGCACCGGCTCACTTGTCCATGACTTCATCTTGCTTGTGTCGCCACCATGTGACCCGCACCCAGTCCCGCTGTCCACCGGGTCCCTCGAACCGAGCCTACTTGTCTCTCCATCTCCCGGAGGCCCCTCAAGGCTGAAGACCTTTCGCGCCCGTTCTTCACACGCAACAACACGAACTAGGCCGCGGCCTACACCGCGCACTAAGCCAAGAGTCGGTCCAACACCCGTTGTCAATCACTCATCACTAAGGAGCGGTCATCCACCGACCACCGGGACGCTCCCGGTCCACAACCCTAGTGTCGAGTCGCTAGCTCACTCTCGGTTCTTGTTTGTGACTATAGGCGGGAGGCTTGGAGAACATTTGGTTGATTGACTCCGGATGTTCCCGACACATGGCGGGGGGAGAGGAGGTGTTGTCGGGGGCGGTCACCCCGGTGAAGGAAAAGATGTACATCACATTTGGGGATAATGGACGAGGAAGGGTGATCTCTCGAGGGTGTTGTGCATGTGAGTGACAAGGTAACGTTGAAGAGAGTTGTCGTCGTGAAGTCTTTGGGTTTCAATTTGCTTTCGGTTTCTCGGTTGCTTGATGAAGGTTTTAAGGTGCGTTTCAAGTCCGGTGAGTCTCGTTTGTTGGATTCTCGAGGTGATCTTGTTTGTATGATCATCCCCGAGGGTCGATTTTCGGTGGTGATTTCTCTCGTTCTTTGGGTCTTGCTCGGCTCGTGTTGATGGTGAGGACCATGTGTGGTTCGAGGACCGGTGGATGGTCGCTTCCTTGTGTGATGAGTGATTGACAACGTTGTGTGGACCGATTCTTGGCTAAGTATTGCGGGTGGGGGGGGGGGGGTTGAGGCCGGTGTTGGTGCAGGTGAAGAACAAGCGCGAAAGGTCGTCGCGGGTGAGGCCTCCGGGTGTGGAGAAGACAAGTAGGCTTCGTTCGAGGGACCAAGTGGCGGCGGGGTCAAGTGCGGGCTGCATGGTGACATGAACAACAAGATGAAGTCGTGGACGGTTTCTTGGTTGAGCCTCAAAACCAAGGTCGAGCCGGGACTACGTGGGAGCCAAGTCATGAGTGGAGATTGGCGGAGGCTACACCGAGTTCGCGGGGTTTCCGGTGTTCACCAGAAAACCACTGGGTTCCTTGGTTGATCCACAAAGCCAAGACCGGAGAACCGAAGACGGAGTCGAGATCCGGCCGATCCGGGGGGGAGGTCACGGTCGACCGTGTGCGACGACGCGTCCGAATCTTCGAAGCGGAGGACTCACGTCGGGATCGCATGGCTTGCGTCGAGGCTACGCGGGGTGCGATCGCCGGGCATCCGTCCGATGGTGAAGACATCAAGAATTCCAAATCCGCCCTTGAGGGGCTTGTATCCCTAGTTGTTAGAGAAGGGCATTTTAGACATTCGGTTGCTTCCATATAACCCAAGAGGTGAGAGGATGGCAGCCAACTCTTGGAACCCTAGCTCATTTGTTTTCCTATTTTCCTTAGGTTTTCCTTAGGACTAGCAAGAGAGCTTCACGGAGAGATCTTGTTGAGAGGGATGGATGATCGGGCGGCTTGCTAGACCTTGTACGAACCTTTGTTTCATGTATAGATTATTCGGCGTGGTTCCTCAAGGTTTGGATGTGTTTTCCCCGGTTAATCTTGGTGGTGATTTTCGGAGCCCTCTCTCGGTGATTTCTTTGGGTTGTTTTCGGGACTTTTCTCTTGGGGATTTGATGGGGGAAATTTGTGGGAACCCTTCGTGGTTCTTTGGGCTGTGATTCCCCTCTCAAATCCGTGAGAAAAGGTGCTCGATTTTGGGGTTTCTTGAGTTCTTGGGTTGGAAGTTCTTTCGGCGGGTTTCCTCCTTTTTGGATGAGATTTGGTGGGATTAAACTTGGCTATGGACTCCTCATGAGGTGTTCTCGATATCCCCAAAGTCTTGTTCAAGTCCGTGGAGTGATTCGGGAGATCGAGATTTGGATTTGGGGGTGTTGACCCGCGGGTCTTGTTCATCCCGAGCCGCCTGTGCCACACCGGTTCGACCGTGCTCTTGGGTCCGACGCGGTGCGAGCCCTTGTGGGATTTTGCTCGGGTGAACGTCTTGGTGTGTTTGTTGTTGTCCCGTGTTGCCGCTCGTTCCGAGTTTGGGTCCGTTTGGTGGTCGGTTGGCTCGCTTGGTGCCTTGGGGGCTTTCGGCTGCCATCGGTCCGACCGGTGTGTCACCGGTCCGACCGGTGTTGAGCCACTTAGTGGAAGTTGCTCGGTTTCACCGGCGGGGACCGGTCCGCCCGGTGGTGCTCCCTCGTCCGACCGGTGTGGGTCCGTAGGCTCGGGTTCGGTTTTTTCGTTGCGTTTCTCGGGTCGGAAGGTGGTGTGTTGGTTCCTAGGTCCGGTGGCACTCCGGTGGCTATGTGGGCTTGACCAACCTTGGTAGTGAGTCGGAGACGCGTGTTGGAAGCCGTGTTTCATCTTGTTCGAGTTTCCATCTCCTTCGAGAAGAATTTTTATCGGCTCCCATTCACTCCCCCCCCCTCTCGGTTCGCCATATCGGTCCTTCAAGTGGTATCGAGCGGTTCGGGTCTTTGTTGACTCTAACTAGTCTAAGATCCAAGAATCGCGTACCCAGAACGGGATTCGGGTCCTCCACACTTCGATGGAAAGAACTACCGGATGTGGAGCAAGCGAATGGGTGCGTTCCTCCGCGGAAAGGGTCGACTGCTTTGGGATGTCACGGTGGACACAAGCTATGTCCGGCCGATGGATTTCCTTGCTCCGGGGTCGAGGGATGGATTCGACGCCAACAATAAGGCGGTCGACTAATTGTTTCGTGCTTTGTGTCGGCCGAGTTCGATCGGGTGCACACCGAGCACTTGGCTTGTAGGATTTGGGTTGTGTTGAAGGAGGCTCATGTTGGGAACGCCCGGGTTCGAGCACGGATGTATGCGACCTACCGGAGAGAGTACGAGAACTTCACTCATCTCCCTAGGTGAGTCCATCGATGCCTTGTTTTAGAGGTTCACAGTGGTGGTGAACAACATGAGGGCCAATGTGGACGTGCTCCCGTACGATGATCATGATAGAGCGGTCAAGCTCTTACACTCTTTGGATCGTACGATTTGGGGCGGAAAGTTCGAGGCCATTGTCGAGTCGGAGAAGTATGACACTCTGACGGTGAACGAGCTGTTCTCGAAGCTCAAGTCGGCTGAGGTGGATAGGGGCATGACTGCCAAGCTCGAGGGACCGACTGACTCCCATAGTCTTGCCCTCGTTGGTGGTTCCAAAGGAAAGGCTAACACTAACCCATCCACAAGGATGTTCTCTTTTTTCCTCTTTGATGTCCATGCCGGATGAGGAGTTTGATGACCTTGGAGAGGACGAGCCGGCGCTCGTTGACGAGGCGGTTCGAGAGGTTGCACGAGAACCGGGTGAACATGAGGAGGAACACGAGGACATGCTTCAAGTGCGGCAAGACCGGACACTATGTTGCCGAGTGTCCGAAGGTGAACAACCACGACAAGCACAAGTTCAAGGAGAAGAAGAAGAAGTCCAAGAAGAAGGATCATGGACATGGGAAGAAGACACGGTCTCGAGAGAAGATGAAGAGATCAAGCGACATCGAGTCTGATTCGAGGACACGTCTTCAAGCTCGAGTGATGAAGACGAAGAGGATGAGAAGAAGAGGAAGAAGAAGAAGAACCTTGGCAAGTATCTCAACGGCCTTTGTGTGACGGGCCTAAGCCTCAAGGACGACTTCTGCGGCATGGCTCGCAGTTCGAGCAGCAAGAGAAGCCAGAGGGACGCCTCGGACTTGGATTCCGAGGATGAGGTATGTGATGAGCTCTCCTCTTTGCGCAAGGAGAATGAGGAGTTGGTTGACTTGCTTGATAATCGCGATCACATGCTTAGAGAGGCTAAGAAGCTTAGGATGGAGCTTAGATCTTTACTCGAGGATGCTAGGACTAGAGTGGCCGAGCTAGAAACACGGGTTCTTGATAGCAAGTGTGAAATTGATTCGCTCAAGGCTAGCCCTGTTGTTTCGATGAAAATGATTGTGCCGATTGCTCTGCTTTCCTAGGCGACTTGGACCGATCTTAGGGAGAAGTATGCCTCCAAGTGTGAGGAACTAGATGTGCTTAGGGTTGAGTTGGGCTGAGCTACAATCTAGACCCACTTTGCTTGGTGCTTGCACTTCTTGCCCTAGTTTGCATGAGAAAATTGCCGAGCTCCGTTCTCGCATTGTTTCGCTTGAGGCCGATTTGAAAGTGCCTATTCTTACTTCTTGCTCTACATTTGAGTTGCATGCTAGGAAGAATTTGGATCTTGCAAAATGTGTTGGTCGCTTGCAAGATGAGAATGATAAGTTGCGTGAAGCGCCGAGTTGGTTGTCGAGTCAAGAACCTAAGCTTGGTATGATGATTGCTAGCCGCAAGCGCTTTGACGGTTGGGCTTTGGGTTTGGATAAGGTTGGTGAGGGCGGTGGTGAGAGAGAAAGGAAATTTGGGAATCTTTCGGTTCCACCACAACCCACACCCAAAGACAACATTGCATCCAAGCCAAACCAACCAAGAGAAAAACCGAGTGAGAAGGCAAGTGAAACGCCTAGTGAGAAACCAAGTGAGAAGCCTTGTGAAGAGCCTCATCCCAAGCCTAAGCGCGGATCGATCCGTTTCCATTGTGAGTCTTGTGGAAAGGATGGTCACAAGAGAGCGTTTTGCTTCAAGAGGAAGTGTGAGGAGAGAATGGCGAAGGAGTGGGCTAAAAAGGACAAGTACCACCCTTTCGATGGTGTACTTGAGCCTCGTGTGCGGTTGCCCGGGGCCAAGGCGAGTGTGAGGTCGGTTCGAGCTTGGGGAGAGCGGAAGGTCGTTGGAGGTGTTCCGCCCGGGCTACACCGGTCAGACCGGTGTGGAGCACCGGTCGGACCGGTGCGAGCCTAGACGAGGGCAGCAGTTTGGGTTTCGTGCTCGTACAGGTGCGAGGGTTGTTTCTGGAGGTCGTGGTTCTGGTGGTTGGTCTGGAAAGTTTGCTGGAGGCCAGTTTGCTAGGCATTCTCCCCCTCGAGCTCACTACGGGGATGGGAGGAGTCATGGCTTTGAGAAGGAGAGGAGGGATGGTCCACGGGCTTTCTTTCATGGTTTTGGTCCTCCTCCACGCGAGAGAGGGTTGGTTCCCTTATGGTGGTTACCGTAGTGGTGTTCGTGGAGGTAGCTTTGGTAGGAAAGATGCTTTGGTTTCTTCTAACCCCACTTTCGAGCAAATGGCTAGGCACTGGTTTTACACATTTGGAACTAACCCCAGTGTTGAGTCGTTTGCTCGCTCTCGCTCTTTGTTTTGAGTTGCAGGTGGATAGCCCGGAGAACATTTGGTTGATATTGGGGGTGGTTCTTCGGCTTCATATCCCGGTGGTGACATGTAGGTGCATCACTTTCGGGGATGGTGGACAAGGATGAGTGAATTGTGAAGAAATGATAAAGGTAAGTGTATTTGTGACCTTCGAGTGTGTGGCCTTGGTCAAGCCACTTGGTTTGTTTTGCTCTTTGCCTTATCTCATGTGTGTAAGGTGAGCTTTGTACGCTCTTTGGCCTTAATGCATGAGTTTAGGGGGAGCTTGTGAGTTTGGTGCTCCTTTGCTCTTTTGCCGGTGGTGTCGAGCCCTTTTTGCCTCCCCTCGAGGAGCCGGTCGTTTGTGAGCTTTGTGTGTGGGAGCTCTCTTTGTACCATATGTATAGCTTTCCTTTGTGCATTTCTTGCATTTGGCATGGCATATGTAACATGATGTATAGGCATCCTTGTATCTTAGATTGCATGCATTTTGTATCATATGCATTGGTTAGGAAAAGCTTCTCTCATATACATTGTTCACCATGGAATGAGATATATGTCTTTGTGAGCTTGTTTGGTATGCTACGGTTAGTTTGGCTTAGCTCTTGATGATCTTGATGAATAATCCATGGTTGATAGCTATGCTTTTGAAAAATGTCACATGTATGCTCTCTCATGTGTAAATGCCTTTACATGCTCTTGACATGTTTTTGTGGCCTTGCTATGCTTAATTTGTGGTTGGATGGCTAGTTTATTGATCATATGGGGCCAAAGGCTCATTTGCCATCATGAATGTTTAGCCCTCTTGATTTATCTTGTGGAGGAGCATAAGTTCCTTTTTGTCGCAAAGACATTTCATGTACCATTTACAAATCTGAAAATGAAATGAAACATGCTTGGAAAATATGCTCCCATGTCATATGTGCTGAATTTAATTTGCTTTGGGTGCTAAACCGTTGCATGATGCCTACCAATGAGAAGTCTCATAAATAAGAAGTAGGCACATGGCTCGGTGGCTTTGACATGACATGAGGTGCTTGTGGGTGTTTGTGATGGTCTTATGATTAGAATGGCTGTCCTAGCATGAAGTTTGTGTGGCTTTGTCATTTTGATATGCTTTGATCATGTTTAGGACTTTGGTCTTGAGAGGCAAGTTTTTCGCAAAATTGCCAAAATCCATTTTAGCTTCGTCCAATGGTTGTGAAACTTGGTGATCATGTAGTTGAGATCGATACGAAGCCGTAGAGTATCTAACTTGCTCCTTTGGACATGTGGAGCATTCTTTGTTGAATTTTGTATATTTGAGAAGCTCTAGGTTGAAAGTTTTGCATTTTTGGCTTGATTCATGCATTGTCAACAAGGGGGAGAAGTTTGAGCTTGAAATGGCTTGTTGGACGCGTTTAGAAGGTTTTCGAGTGGTTTCGAGCCATTTACGGGCTCTGTTGTACACCGGTCCGACCGGTGATGAGCACCGGTCCGACCGGTGTAATTGCTCGGTCCTCTACACATGTTAGGCACCGGTCCGACCGGTGGTGATGACCGGTCTAACCGGTGTGAGCCGAAATTGCCTGCAGCCTGCCCTATTTTCATGTGGTTTCTTGCATGCATTTGTCCAGGGGGAGGTGCATTGGTTCGGGGGGGAGCTTGCATGTGTGCGGGGGGCTCTTTGTGGTGTTCGAGCTTTGTTTTGGTGGTTTGCGCTCTTTGCTTGAGCTTTGCTTTTGTCTCGGATGTGTCGAGCCGTTGCCCTTGCCTAAGGGGTCCGAGACTTGTTTCCTTCAAGTGATCTTGCTCTTTGCCTTTGTTTGGCTTTCGATCGCTTGTTGGAGTTTCTTTTTGTTCATTTCTTTTTCTTTCCTTTTCTCTCTTGTTACTTTCGTGTGGGTGTTGTCAATGCACACATCAAGGGGGGAGATTGAGGACCATGTGTGGTTCGAGGACCGGTGGATGGTCGCTTCCTTGTGTGATGAGTGATTGACAACGTTGTGTGGACCGATTCTTGGCTAAGTATTGCGGGTGCGGGTTGCGGCTTGACTGGTGTTGGTGCGGGTGAAGAACAAGCGCGAAAGGTCGTCGCGGTGAGGCCTCCAAGGGTGTGGAGAAGACAAGTAGGCTTCGTTCGAGGGACCCGGTGGCCGGCGGGGGTCAAGTGCGGGCCGCATGGTGGCATGAACAAGCAAGATGAAGTCGTGGACGGTTTCTTGGTTGAGCCTCAAAACCAAGGTCGAGCCGGGACTACGTGGGAGCCGAGTCATGAGTGGAGATTGGCGGAGGCTACACCGAGTTCGCGGGGTTTCCGGTGGTTCACCGTAAAACCACCGGGTTCCTTGGTTGATCCACAAAGCCAAGACCGGAGAACCGAAGACGGAGGTGCGGCAGCAGCGCGCGACCGGTCCGACCCCGACCGGTGAGGAGCACCGGTGGGGACCGGTGTGCGATGCGGCCGTGTGCGGCGACGGGAATCTTCGAAGCGGAGGACACGCGTCGGGATTGCATGGCTTGCGTCGAGGCTACGCGGGGTGCGGTCGCCGGCATCCGTCCGATGGTGAAGACATCAAGAATTCCAAATCCTCCCTTGAGGGGCTTATATCCCTAATTAGTAGAGAAGGGCATTTTAGACATTCGGTTGCCTCCATATAACCCAAGAGGTGAGAGGATGGCAGCCAACTCTTGGAACCCTAGCTCATTTGTTTTCCTATTTTCCACCTATTTTCCTTAGGTTTTCCTTAGGACTAGCAAGAGAGCTTCACGGAGAGATCTTGTAGAGAGGGATGGATGATCGGGCGGCTTGCTAGACCTTGTACGAACCTTTGTTTCATGTATAGATGATTCGGCGTGGTTCCTCAAGGTTTGGATGTGTTTTCCCGGTTGTTCTTGGTGGTGATTTTCGGAGCCCTTTCTCGGTGATTTCTTTGGGTTGTTTTCGGGACTTTTCTCTTGGGGATTTGATGGGGGAAATTTGTGGGAACCCTTCGTGGTTCTTTGGGTTGTGATTCCCCTCTCAAATCCGTGAGAAAAGGTGCTCGATTTTGGGGTTTCTTGAGTTCTTGGGTTGGAAGTGCTTTCGATGGGATTTCTTCGATTCCTCCTTTTTGGATGAGATTTGGTGGGATTAAACTTGGATATGGACTCCTCATGAGGTGTTCTCGATATCCCCAAAGTCTTGTTCAAGCCCGTGGAGTGATTCGGGAGATCGAGATTTGGATTTGTGGTTGTTGACCCGCGGGTCTTGTTCATCCCGAGTCGCCGAGCTACACCGGTCTGGCCGGTGCTCTCGACCGGTCTGACCGGTGCGAGCCCTTGTGGGATTTTGCTCGGGTGAACGTCTTGGTGTGTTCGTTGTTGTCCCGTGTTGCTGCTGTTCCGAGTTTGGGTCTGTTTGGTGGTCGGTTGGCCTGTTTGGTGCCTTGGGGGCTTTCAGGCTGCCATCGGTCTGACCGGTGCGTCCCACCGGTCTGACCAGTGTTGAGCCACTTAGTGGAAGTAGCTCAGTTTCACCAGCAGGGACCGGTCTGACCGGTGGTGCTCACCGGTCTGACCGGTGTGGGTCTGTAGGCTCGAGGTTTGGTTTTTCCGCTGCGTTTCTCGGGTCGGCAGGTGGTGTGTTGGTTCCTAGGTCCAGTGGCACTCCAGTGGCTACGTGGGCTTGACCAACCTTGGTAGTGAGTCGGAGACGTGTGTTGGAAGCCGTGTTTCATCTTGTTCGAGTTTCCATCTCCTTCGAGAAGATTTTTTATCGGCTCCCATTCACTCCCCCCCTCTCTCGGTTCGCCGTATCGGTCCTTCAAGTGGTATCGAGCAAGGTTCGGGTCTTTGTTGACTCTAACCGTCTAAGATCCAAGGATGGCGTACCGAGAACGGGGGTTCGGGTCCTCCACACTTCGATGGCAAGAACTACCGGATGTGGAGCAAGCGAATGGGTGCGTTCCTCCGCGGAAAGGGTCGGACTCGGTGGGATGTCACGGTGGACACGAGCTTTGTCCGGCCGATGGATTTCCTTGCTCCGGGGTCGAGGGACGGATTCGACGCCAACAATAAGGCGGTCGACTAATTGTTTCGTGCTTTGTGTCGGCTCGAGTTCGATCGGGTGCACACCGAGCACTTGGCTTGTAGGATTTGGGCTGTGTTGAAGGAGGCTCATGTTGGGAACGCCCGGTGTTCGGGCACGGATGTATGCGACCTACCGGAGAGAGTACGAGAACTTCACTCATCTCCCGGTGAGTCCATCGATGCCTTGTTTCGGAGGTTCACGGTGGTGGTGAACAATATGAGGGCCAATGTGGATGTGCTCCCGTACGATTTTCATGATAGAGCGGTCAAGCTCTTACACTCTTTGGATCGTACGATTTGAGCGGAAAGTTCGAGGCCATTGTCGAGTCGGAGAAGTATGACACTGCGACGGTGAACGAGCCGTTCTCGAAGCTCAATTCGGCCGAGGTGGATAGGGGCATGACTGCCAAGCTCGAGGGACCGACTGACTCCCATAGTCTTGCCTTCGTTGGTGGTTCCAAAGGAAAGGCTAACTCTAACCCATCCACCAGGATGTTCTCTTTTTCCTCTTTGATGTCCATGCCAGATGAGGAGTTTGATGACCTTGGAGAGGACGAGGCCGGCGCCGTTGACGAGGCGGTTCGTGAGGTTGCACGAGAACCGTGTGAACATGAGGAGCAAGCACGAGGACATGCTTCAAGTGCGGCAAGACCGGACACTATTTCGCCGAGTGTCCGAAGGTGAACAACCACGACAAGCACAAGTTCAAGGACAAGAAGAAGAAGTCCAAGAAGAAGGATCATGGACATGGGAAGAAGACACGGTCTCGAGAGAAGATGAAGAGATCAAGCGACATCGAGTCTGATTCCGAGGACACGTCTTCAAGCTCGAGTGATGAAGACGAAGAGGATGAGAAGAAGAGGAAGAAGAAGAAGAACCTTGGCAAGTATCTCAACGGCCTTTGTGTGACGGGCCTAAGCCTCAAGGACGACTTCGCGGCATGGCTCGCGGTTCGAGCAAGCAAGAGAAGCCGGAGGGACGCCTCGGACTTGGATTCCGAGGATGAGGTATGTGATGAGCTCTCCTCTTTGCGCAAGGAGAATGAGGAGTTGGCCGACTTGCTTGATAATCGCGATCACATGCTTAGAGAGGCTAAGAAGCTTAGGAAGGAGCTTAGATCTTTGCTCGAGGATGCTAGGGCTAGAGTGGCCGAGCTAGAAACACGAGGTTCTTGATAGCAAGCTTGAAATTGATTCGCTCAAGGCTAGCCCCGTTTTTTTCGATGAAAATGATTATGCCGATTGTTCGCTTTCCTAGCCGACTTGACCGATCTTAGGGAGAAGTATGCCTCCAAGTGTGAGGAACTAGATGTGCTTAGGGTTGAGTTGGCCGAGCTACAATCTAGACCCACTTTGCTTGGTGCTTGCACTTCTTGCCCTAGTTTGCATGAGAAAATTGCCGAGCTCCGTTCTCGCATTGTTTCGCTTGAGGCTGATTTGAAAGTGCCTATTCCCACTTCTTGCTCTACATGTGAGTTGCATGCTAGGAAGAATTTGGATCTTGCAAAATGTGTTGGTCGCTTGCAAGATGAGAATGATAACTTGCGTGAAGCGCCGAGTTGGTTGTCGAGTCAAGAACCTCTCGCTTGGTATGATGATTGCTAGTCGTAATCGCTTTGACGGTTGGGCTTTGGGTTTGGATAAGGTTGGTGAGGGCGGTGGTGAGAGAGAAAGGAAATTTGGGAATCTTTCGGTTCCACCACAACCCACACCCAAAAACAACTTTGCATCCAAGCCAAACCAACCAAGAGAAAAACCGAGTGAGAAGGCAAGTGAAACGCCTAGTGAGAAACCAAGTGAGAAGCCTTGTGAAGAGCCTCATCCCAAGCCTAAGCGCGGATCGATCCGTTTCCATTGTGAGTCTTGTGGAAAGGATGGTCACAAGAGAGCGTTTTGCTTCAAGAGGAAGCGTGAGGAGAGAATGGCGAAGGAGTGGGCTAACAAGGACAAGTACCACCCTTTCGATGGTGTACTTGAGCCTCGTGTGCGGCTGCCCGGGGCCAAGGCGAGTGTGAGGTCGGTTCGGGCTTGGGAGAGCGGAAGGTCGTTGGAGGTGTCTTTCTTGCCCGGGCTACACGGTCAAACCGGTGTGGAGCACGGTCGGACCGGTGCGAGCACCGGACGGGCGGCAGTTTGGGTTTTGTGCTCGTACGGAGTGCGAGGGTTGTTTCTGGAGGTCGTGGTTCTGGTGGTTGGTCTGGAAAGTTTGCTGGAAGCCAGTTTGCTAGGCATTCTCCCCCTCGAGCTCTCTACGGGGATGGGAGGAGTCATGGCTTTGAGAAGGAGAGGAGGGATGGTCCACGGGCTTTCTTTCGTGGTTTTGGTCCTCCTCCACGCGAGAGGGTTGGTTCCCTCATGGTGGTTACCGTAGTGGTGTTCGTGGAGGTAGCTTTGGTAGGAAAGATGGTTTGGTTTGTGCTAACCCCACTTTCGAGCAAATGGCTAGGCACTAGTTTTACACATTTGGAACTAACCCCGGTGTTGAGTAGTTTGCTCGCTCTCGCTCTTTGTTTTGAGTTGCGGGTGGATAGCCCGGAGAATATTTGGTTGATATTGGGGGTGGTTCTTCGGCTTCATATCCCGGTGGTGACATGTAGGTGCATCACTTTCGGGGATGGTGGACAAGGATGAGTGAATTGTGAAGAAATGATAAAGGTAAGTGTATTTGTGACCTTTGAGTGTGTGGCCTTGGTCAAGCCACTTGGTTTCGTTGCTCTTTGCCTTATCTCATGTGTGTAAGGTGAGCTTTGTACGCTCTTTGGCCTTAATGCACGAGTTTAGGGGGAGCTTGTGAGTTTGGTGCTCCTTTGCTCTTTTGCCGGTGGTGTCGAGCCCTTTTTGCCTCCCCTCGAGGAGCCGGTCGTTTGTGAGCTTTATGTGTGGGAGCTCTCTTGTACCATATGTATAGCTTTCCTTTGTGCATTTCTTGCATTTGGCATGGCATATGTAACATGATGTATAGGCATCCTTGTATCTTAGATTGCATGCATTTTGTATCATATGCATTGGTTAGGAAAAGCTTCTCTCATATACATTGTTCACCATGGAATGAGATATATGTCTTTGTGAGCTTGTTTGGTATGCTACGGTTAGTTTGGCTTAGCTCTTGATGATCTTGATGAATAATCCATGGTTGATAGCTATGCTTTTGAAAAATGTCACATGTATGCTCTCTCATGTGTAAATGCCTTTACATGCTCTTGACATGTTTTTGTGGCCTTGCAATGCTTAATTTGTGGTTGGATGGCTAGTTTATTGATCATATGGGGCCAAAGGCTCATTTGCCATCATGAATGTTTAGCCCTCTTGATTTATCTTGTGGAGGAGCATAAGTTCCTTTTTGTCGCAAAGACATTTCATGTACCATTTACAAATCTGAAAATGAAATGAAACATGCTTGGAAAATATGCTCCCATGTCATATGTGCTGAATTTAATTTGCTTTGGGTGCTAAACCGTTGCATGATGCCTACCAATGAGAAGTCTCATAAATAAGAAGTAGGCACATGGCTCGGTGGCTTTGACATGACATGAGGTGCTTGTGGGTGTTTGTGATGGTCTTATGATTTGAATGGCTGTCCTAGCATGAAGTTTGTGTGGCTTTGTCATTTTGATATGCTTTGATCATGTTTAGGACTTTGCTCTTGAGAGGCAAGTTTTTCGCAAAATTGCCAAAATCCATTTTAGCTTCGTCCAATGGTTGTGAAACTTGGTGATCATGTAGTTGAGATCGATACGAAGCCGTAGAGTATCTAACTTGCTCCTTTGGACATGTGTAGCATTCTTTGTTGAATTTTGTATATTTGAGAAGCTCTAGGTTGAAAGTTTTGCATTTTTGGCTTGATTCATGCATTGTCAACAAGGGGGAGAAGTTTGAGCTTGAAATGGCTTGTTGGACGCGTTTAGAAGGTTTTCGAGGTGGTTTCGAGCCATTTACGGGCTTCGTTGTACACCGGTCGACCGGTGATGAGCACCGGTCCGACCGGTGTAAGTGCTGGTCCTGTACACATGTTAGGCACCGGTCTTACCGGTGGTGATGACCGGTCCGACCGGGTGTGAGCTGAAATTGCTGCGCCTGCCCTATTTTCGAGTGGTTTGCATGCATTTGTCCAGGGGGGAGGTGCATTGGTCCGGGGGGAGCGTGCATGTGTGGGGGGGGGCTCTTTGTGGTGTTCGAGCTTTGTTTTGGTGGTTTGCGCTCTTTGCTTGAGCTTTGCTTTTGTCTCGGATGTGTCGAGCCGTTGCCCTTGCCTAAGGGGTTCGAGACTTGTTTCCTTCAAGTGATCTTGCTCTTTGCCTTTGTTTGGCTTTCGATCGCTTGTTGGAGTTTCTTTTTGTTCATTTCTTTTTCTTTTCTTTTCTCTCTTGTTACTTTCGTGTGGGTGTTGTCAATGCACTCATCAAGGGGGAGATTGAGGACCATGTGTGGTTCGAGGACCGGTGGATGGTCGCTTCCTTGTGTGATGAGTGATTGACAACGTTGTGTGGACCGATTCTTGGCTAAGTATTGGAGGTGCGGGTTGCGGCTTGGCGGGTGTTGGTGCGGGTGAAGAACAAGCGCGAAAGGTCGTCGCGGTGAGGCCTCCGGGTGTGGAGAAGACAAGTAGGCTTCGTTCGAGGGACCCGGTGGCTAGCGGGGGTCAAGTGCGGGCCGCATGGTGGCATGAACAAGCAAGATGAAGTCGTGGACGGTTTCTTGGTTGAGCCTCAAAACCAAGGTCGAGCCGGGGATCGCGTGGGAGCCGAGTCATGAGTGGAGATTGGCGGAGGCTACACCGAGTTCGCGGGGTTTCCGGTGGTTCACCGAGAAAACCACCGGGTTCCTTGGTTGATCCACAAAGCCAAGACCGGAGAACCGAAGACGGAGCCGCAACAAGCGGCGCCGACCGGTCCGACCGGTGGGGACCGGTCGGACCGATGAGGAGCACCGGTCCGACCGGTGTGTGACGACGCGATCTCGTAATCTTCGAAGCGGAGGACACGCGTCGGGATCGCATGGCTTGCGTCGAGGCTACGCAGGTGGTGCGGTCGCCGAGCATCCGTCCGATGGTGAAGACATCAAGAATTCCAAATCCGCCCTTGAGGGGCTTGTATCCCTAGTTGTTAGAGAAGGGCATTTTAGACATTCGGTTGCCTCCATATAACCCAAGAGGTGAGAGGATGGCAGCCAACTCTTGGAACCCTAGCTCATTTGTTTTCCTATTTCCACCTATTTTCCTTAGGTTTTCCTGAGGACTAGCAAGAGAGCTTCACGGAGAGATCTTGTTGAGAGGGATGGATGATCGGGCGGCTTGCTAGACCTTGTACGAACCTTTGTTTCATGTATAGATGATTCGGCGTGGTTCCTCAAGGTTTGGATGTGTTTTCCCCGGTTGTTCTTGGTGGTGATTTTCAGAGCCCTTTCTCGATGATTTCTTTGGGTTGTTTTCGGGACTTTTCTTTTGGGGATTTGATGGGGGAAATTTGTGGGAACCCTTCGTGGTTCTTTGGGTTGTGATTCCCCTCCCAAATCCGTGAGAAAAGGTGCTCGATTTTGGGGTTTCTTGAGTTCTTGGGTTGGAAGTGCTTTCGGCGGGATTTCTTCGATTCCTCCTTTTTGGATGAGATTTGGTGGGATTAAACTTGGCTATGGACTCCTCATGAGGTGTTCCCGATATCCCAAAGTCTTGTTTAAGTTCGTGGAGTGATTCGGGAGATCGAGATTTGGATTTGGGGGTGTTGACCCGCGGGTGTTGTTCATCCCGAGCTGCCCAGGTTACACCGGTCTGACCGGTGCTCTTGACCGGTCTGACCAGTGCGAGCCCTTGTGGGTTTTTGCTCGGGTGAACGTCTTGGGGTGTTCGTTGTTGTCCCGTGGTGCTGCTGTTCCGAGTTTGGGTCTATTTTGTGGTCGGTTGGCCTGTTTGGTGCCTTGGGGGCTTTCGGGCCGCCGGCGGTCCCGACCGGTGTGTCTCACCGGTCCGACCGGTGTTGAGCCACTTAGTGGAAGTTGCTCGGTTTCACCGGCGGGGACCGGTCCGACCGGTGGTGCTCACCGGTCCGACCGTGTGGGTCCGTAGGCTCGAGGTTTGGTTTTTCCGCTGCGCTTCTCGGGTCGGAAGGTGGTGTGTTGGTTCCTAGGTCCGGTGGCACTCCGGTGGCTACGTGGGCTTGACCAACCTTGGTAGTGAGTCGGAGACGCGTGTTGGAAGCCGTGTTCATCTTGTTGGAGTTTCCATCTCCTTCGAGAAGAATTTTTATCGGCTCCCATTCACTCCCCCCCCCTCTCGGTTCGCCGTATCGGTCTTTCGGATGGGTATGGTCCTTCTTCGATTTGTGGAAATGGCATAGGCGGTTGGGACACCGAGCTTTGATTTGGTTTCCCGCTTGAGTGGTCTTGACCTTGTCCGAGGATTGTCGAGGTTGAAGCTTGAGAAGGATTTGGTTTGTGCTCCATGTAGGCATGGCAAGATGGTAGCCACTCCCCATCCACCCCCGACCGATGTCATGACCGAGCGTCCGACGGTAGCCGTTGCATATAGACCTTGTTGGGCCGGCTCGAGTTCGCTCGGTTGGTGGGAAGTGGTATGTCCTTGTTGTGGTGGACGATTACTCTCGCTATGCACGGGTGTTTTTCTTGGAAGATAAGAGTGAGACATTTGGTTTTGTTCGGGATCTGATCGTGAGGTTGAAAACCGAGAGGCATGGGAATGCTATTCGAGCTATCCGCAGTGATAATGGCTCAGAGTTCAAGAACTCTCGTTTTGATGCCTTTTGTCGTGATCTAGGTCTTGAACATCAGTATTCGACCCCTTATGTGCCCCCTCAAAATGGAGTCGTGGAAAGGAAAAATCGGACTCTTTGTGAGATGGCTAGGACGATGCTCGATGAGCACAGGACTCCTAGGAGGTATTGGGCTGAGGCGGTCAATACAGCTTGTCATGTCTCCAACAGGATGTTATTGCGAACTTTGAAGAAGAAGACCTGTTATGAGCTTATGCATGGTCGGGCACCTAAGGTGAGTCATTTCCGAGTCTTTGGCTGCAAGTGCTTTATTCTTAAGAAGGGAAAACTCGACAAGTTTGAGGCTAGGTCTAGTGACGGTATTTTCTTTGGATATGCTAACAACTCTAGAGCCTATAGGGTGCTTAACCTTGAGACTAACAAAATCATGGAGACTTGCGAGGTAACCTTCGACGAGACAATGCCATGTACCTCTCTTGGCTTTGAATGTGTAGGTGATGAAGAGATGGCCGGGGACATCTTTAAAGAGGAGAAGGATGAAGCTGGAGATGATGATGGAGAGAACCATGCGCCTTCCGCCGAGTGCGTACCCACTACTTCCCCTACGACCACTACGGAGCGTGGACCGTCTACTTCATGGACGACGACGGTGCGACAAGAGGACCGGGCGAGAGAAGCGAAGTTGTGGGGGAGGTGGTCTCAAGGCGTGAGGCTCCCCGGAGAATTCAAGAAGTGCATCCCCTATCGAAGATCATTGGGGACATCGATGAACGCACTACACGGTCAAGGTCTAGGATTTCCTCTCATTTCGCTCATCTTGCTTTTGTTGCCACCTTTGAGCCCAAAAACATTGGAAATGCTTTATCCGATGCAAACCGGGTCAATTCTATGCATGAGGAGTTGGAAAACTTTGAGAGGAACCGAGGTGTGGGAGTTAGTTGAACCACCTCCAAATTGCCATCCTATAGGAACAAAATGGGTTTGGAAGAACAAAGAGGGAGAGAATGGGATGGTTGTGAGGAACAAGTCCGGACTTGTTGCTCGGGTATTTAGTCGAAGGTGGGGAACGACTATGAGGAGACCTTTGCCCCCGTGGCCCATCTTGAGGCAATTCGAATCCTTCTAGCCTTTGCCGTGGCTAAAGGGTTCAAGTTGTTTCGGATGGACGTGAAGACTGCTTTTCGAATTGGGTTATAGAGGAGGAAGTGTATGTGAAGCGACCCACGGGTTTAAGAGCGAGTTGTACCCACACGGGGTGTACGGGTTGAAAAGGGCTCGTATGGGTTGAAACAAGCGCCCCGTGCTTGGTATGGGAGATTGAGAGGTTTTTACGTTGAGCGAGAGGGTTTGTGATGGGTACCGTGGATAGGACCTTGTTTCTCCTCAAGCATGGAAATGACTTGTTGATTGTTCGGATATACGTGGATGATATTGTCTTTGGTGGCTCGTCACATAACCTTGTTGCCAAGTTTGCGGATGAGATGAGCGGGGAGTTCGAGATGAGCATGATGGGCGAGTTGCGGTATTTTCTCGGGTTGCGGATCAAGCAAGTGAAGGATGGAACATTCGTGCACCGGACCAAGTACACGAATGACATGCCGATGAAGTTCCGGATGCAAGTTCGAAGCCGATGTCGACTCCCATGGGGAGTACGGCTACTTTGGATGCGGACGAGGACGGAGAACTAGTGAACCGGCGGGAGTACGGGAGCATGATTGGCTCCCTCCTCTACCCGACGGCGGCGAGGCTAGACATACGGTTCGGTGTGTGTCCGTTGAAGGATCGGATGGCGACTAGAGAGGGGGGAGTGAATAGGAGCCGGTAAAAATTCTTCTCAAAGAACCCGGTCACACACAAGCGATGGAACGAATCACACACCAATCGCCAAAACAACGAGGTTATGGATCAACCAGAAGTCCTAGGAACGATTCCTTGAAGCACACGCGGAAACACGAAAGAAGGAGGGAGGAATCGAACCAAAGAGCAAAGCGACCGGGCTGCGGCGGACCGTCCGGCTCGGGGGGCGGACCGTCCGCGATGGCCGCGCGGACCGTCCGGCGAGGTACCGCGGACCGTCCGCACCCTTGCCGCACCGTCCGGCCCGAGCCATGGACCGTCCGTTAAAGTGAACAGAACCACCGAACCGACCCAAGAAAAACGGACCGTCCGCGAAGACCGGCGGACCGTCCGCGCCGGCCACGGACCATCCGCTACCGGAGCTCGGACCGTCCGCAAACCAGACCGCAATGAAAAACCAAAACAAAATTAGATCGAAAGCAAAGCCGAGGAAGAACACGAAGAACACGCGAAGAACACCGTACACGCGGACCGTCCACACGGCCCTCGCGGACCTTCCGCCGGGCACGAACGAACCGAAAACGCGCTCGACCCCGAAAGTCAACACTCCCAATCCATCACCGGATCTCCCTAACGATAGAAGCTCGTTGAGACAAGAGTTTGGGGACATGTAAAGCGTCAACCAAGGATGCTATACCCCAAAAATTTCGTCTCCTAACTCCCTAAATCATCGGGAATTGCGGATCCTTTGAACACCACCAAAAGCTAGAGCGCCGAACGAAAATCCTTGAATCGAAGTGGTTTCCGGCGTTTGAGGGCACAAGATCAATCACAAATATGCACTAGACATCCATCCATGTTTCCCTCAAAGAAATCCGGGGAGAAACCCTCTCAAATCCGCGGAATCACACCAAGAACAAAGGCACCAAAAACAAGCACGAAAATAGCACAAAAAGAGCTCCGAAAAAGCAATAAAAGAAAATCGGGAAAAGAAAGATTGGCACAAGATTTAGAGGATGAAATCACTATGAATATCTTGTCCAATCGATTACAAGCCACTCCTAGAAACCAAATCTAAGATGGAAAAAAGCTCCAATCAAAAAGCCTCTCTCCCCTCTCTCCCTCTCTCCCAAAGCACTCCAAAATCAAAGAGTACCACGGCTGCTAGCCCAAGAGTTGGCTGAAAATTCAGCCCCTCCTCCTATATATAGGCCCTCCGAGAAAAGATCGAAGTGCCCCTACACTAGGAGTACACCACAATCCCTCACGGGGGCATTTTGGTCAACACATGAAGTTCACCATCGGACGGCCGCTCATCCATCGGGCCTTCACGTCCTCCCGACGCAAGCACCTTGATCATGCCGCGTGTCGCCCGCCTCGAAGCTTCCCCGATGCACTCGGATATCGTCTCCGTCACGTCGGGCCCTCGGGCTCGGTTTTGAGGCCCAAACCGAGAAACCCTCCTCCTATGGTTTTGTGGCTAAACCACCAAACCCCGCGTACACGGCCCGGCCTCACCACGCCAAGCGTCGAGCCCGCCAAGCCTTTCACCTTCGGCGCCCGGACGGTCTACTCAGTCTTGCCTCGTTCCTTGACTTGGCCACCACCGATGCACCGGCTCCATGTCCACGACTTCGTCTTGCTCTTCTTGCACCATGCGGCTCGCACTTGATCCTGTCGGCCACCGGGTCCCTCGAACCAAGCCTACTTGTCTCTCCACTCCTCGGAGGCCCCGCAAGGCTAAGACCTTTGGCGCCCGTTCTTCACCCGCACCAACGCAAACCAAGCCGCAACCAACACCCGCAATACTAGGCGAAGAGTCGGTCCACACAATGTTGTCAACCACTCCTCACGAGTGCATTGACAACACACCACATAAACAATAAGGTAAATACACAAAATAAAACGCACACAACACAACTCAACACTACACACACAAAGCTTCAAACCATCCGGTCAATCACTCATCACACACGGACCAAGGTACTTCTGAACTTGGTTCCTCAATCTCCCCCTTGATGAGTGCATTGACAAAAGAAGGTCAAAAGGCAAATAAGAACTCATTCAAGCGCCACAAAGCCAATAAAAAGCAAACAAAAGGCCACTTGAAGTGAGAAGGGATAAAAACATGCTCCGACAAATTCCTCTCGAAACGAAAGCAAGCACAAGGGCTAAGCGCAAACGTAGAGACACACTACCAACATGCAATCCCTAAAAACCATCAAACCAAAATGCACAACCCAAAGTGCCATAAAACTCTTACCAAAACACTTGTCAACCACTCATCACCATCAAATCAAAGTTCATATTAACTGGATTTTCCAAATTTCTCCCCCTTGAGGAGCGGATTGACAACATGTGAGCACAAAGAAATGGTTTGAGAGGGCAAAGACCGAACACCTCATCCAAGTGAAAGAAAACCACACAAGAGCAAAGAACAAGGTCACTTGGCATGAGAGAAACCACAAAGGCCAACTCAATGTCTTAGTCCCCAAAGACATGGGCAACGGCTCGACACAACCGAGACAAGAATGCATGATCCCTCAAGAAGAGGCACAAAGGGCTCAACACCGATCATGGAATAATCGAAAACATAAGTCAACCGCCGGCTCCTCAAGAAGAGGCAAAGGGGCTCAACACCACCGGCACAAGAGCACAAAAATCACAAGGTCCCCCTAAACACATGAACTAGGACCAAAGAGCATACAAAACTCACCCTAAACTCACGTGATAGAGCAAGAAGCAACCACCAAAGCACAACTCGGGCAAACAAAGGAGACTCACCAAAGCTCCCCCTACACAAATGCAAGCTCCCCCGAACATGTGGAGCAAACTCCCAAATTTTAAATGCGGTTTTCTGAATTTTTCAATAAGCTCACCTCTTCTCCCCCTTGTTGACAATGTATGAATCAAGGTGAAAATGCGAAATGCAAAACAAAGCATATAAACATCTACATGAGCTTCTCAAATATGCCAAATTTAGTGACAAAGGCTAGAAATGAGACAGAGCACATATATGGATCATAACATAGTCAAAGCATTGCCACAAGTAATAAATGAAAATATAGGCATGTGACAAAGCAAATTTTCAGATTTGAATAATTATATCAAAAGATGGCTCACTTCAAATGTAAAAGCCTATCCATGTCATATTCTAGCCAAAAACATGCATATCATCCAGAGATCATACATGGATATCCAATTCTCAACAAAAGATCATTGCAAACACCCATAAAGCAAAGCATGTCATGTTAAAGCTCATGAGCCATGTGTCCACTTCGGGGAGACTTCTCCACCGGTGAACATCATGCAACATGTTTTGCACCAATTTGTGAAAGATAAGACGTTTTAAGCATAAACATGATGGAGGGAGCATTTTTCAAGCATACACACTTCTTTTCAAGATTAATTCATTTCATGGTACATGAAGTGCCTTTGCGGCAAAAAGAAGCTTATGCTCCTCCATGAATGCAACATAGGCTAAACATTCACAATGATATCGGCCTTTGGCCCAAATGCAAGAAAGAGACATCCAAGCACAATCTAAGCATGAAAGGCACATTTAGACCAAACGGTGACATGGATATACTACTACACATGAGTGGAGCACATTTCATCAAATTTAGTCAAGATTAGCATTTGATTCAAAAAGGCTATCTCACAATACATATATCTCAAATATTCCAAGAGCATAGCCTCAAATAGCCATTTCTCCACACACATGACCAATATATCACAAGTAGCCAAAGAAACTCAAATGAGGCATATGGAAGAAGCTCATCATCCTAAAATGCAATATGATACAAATGCAACATAGGAAGATATGTACATCAAAAGGAACATGATATATGACAGAATGCGAGACACAAATGTCAAACCTACCAAAGTCTATACATCATAAAATCATACAAAAATAGCAAGATAGATATTCAAGATCACAAAGCTATCATGAACAAGGTGGCTAGCCTACCATGGTTTTCACACAAGCAAGACACAAGTATATACAAGAGAGGACAAGGGGAAAAGAAAACTCACTATACATGTGTACAAAGGCTTTCAAGAGCCATCCAAAACGGTGTGGAGAACCATCATGTCTCCATTGAGCTCATGTTCTCCAACCGCGTCTCCATACCTACACACAAGGAGACGAGAAAGACCGAGCCTTGGATCCCAAAGGGTTAGCAAGAACGTACTTGGGAATCCAAGATTTGGTCACACGGGTAAGTGGTGCACACAACCTATCATGTGGGTTAGCATGATGCAAATGCCGGTTGGAATGAAAAGTGTTTCGAACACCCTTGGAACCATGCCTCAAAGAAGTCACTCGCGAAGAAAGTCGAGTGCTACCACAAGAAAAAAGGCAAAGATCCTTCGGGGTCGTAGGAGAAGAACCAACACAAGCACCACGGGAAGCATGTCGCGGACCAACACAAGAAACACTAGAAGCATGTCCACGAGCATGGCCTAACTCACTAGAAAGAGTGTCATAAAACCCGTCCACAAATCGCGCCTTCTTAGGCTCACAAGTGTTCATGCCATGAGAAGGGCTATGAACAACCAAAGGCCTAGAGGCACCTCCTCGCCGTATTCTCCTTGCCCGGCGGTAGAAAAATCTCTCTTGATGCCCATCCTTCCCACAAGGAGAGCAATGGTACAAAGTCCTATCGAGAGACACGGTCCGAGTGGATGAATCACCATTCTCTTGTAAGTGGGAAGTCCCTTGGGACTTAGAGCATGAAGCATCAACCGCAACATCCAACTTGGTGCCCACATTAGAATCACACGTGCCGTGAGAAAGGCTACGTGGCTTATTAAAAGCTTTAGCACGCACACGTCGCTCGTGCTTGACACGGTGAAAGCAAAACTCAACGGTATGCCCATCCTTCTTGCAAAAGGTGCATTGGAACCTCGGCTTGGGAATATGAGTTCCAAATATGTGGGAGGCACCCTTTCCATTCAAATCACCCCGGGCAACACCGGAAGAAGCAACAAGCTTAGGAGTAGCTATGAGAGAGCTATCTAAAGCACTAGCACACTTACCACCATCCAAAGACTCACACTCAAGAGAAGAAGTCGACTCCGGTTTAGAAGAAGCAAATTTAGAAGCATCAACATCGGAGTGACACGAGAAGCATGAATCCAAACCCTTGGCACAAAGACTCTTGCACCTTGTGCGCAAAACCTCATTTTGAGACTTGAGGCGCTCACAAGTACCACATGTCATATTTCTCAAATTATTGATTTCTTCTTCAATGCATTTAGCATATGTGGTACGCAAGAGTTCATTTTCTTTCTCAAGGTTGGCACTCATCTCATCATGCTCAACCAACTTGGCGCTCATATCATCGCGCATTTTCTTTAAAGCCAAAACTTCACTTTCCAAATCAATGCATGAAGTGCAAATGAGACCACATGAACAAGTATCATCATTTACACCCATCAAAGCATCATCATCATCATTATCACAAGAAGTATGGCAAGCATCCTCTACAAGAAACAAAGAGCACTTGCTACAAGGCATGGATTTTATATCACAAATTTCAGCCCTAGCATTCTCAAGATCATCTACACATGTGGTGTGAGTCAATTTTAATTCATTAATTTCAGCATGCAAAGACTCACAAGAAACACATGGTAAAGAAGCACTTGTCTCTAGCAAAGTAATCTTACTCCTAGCCATATCAAGCTCATCATTCAAAACAACACAAGAGTTGCAAGGCATAGAAGCATTGGATTTCAACAAGTCAATTTCAGATTGCAAGTTAGCAAGAGATGATCTCAATTCATCATTCTCAAAATCAAGATTGTCGCATGCTCTTCTAAAAGCTTCAACATGCATTTTGCGCCAATTAACTTCATCTTTTAATTTCTCATTTTCAGCACACAAGGCATCGCAAGATTTGCAAGGCAAAGAAGCTTTGAAATTTAACATCTTAATTTCAGATTTCAAGCATGCAATGGAAGCAATCAAAGCATCATTTTTAGCATGCATGGTGTTACAAGAAGTGCAAGAATTCAAAGCACGAGACCTCCAATGAGCCATACCACATTTCAACCTAGTAATAGAGCATTTTATCTTCTCATTCTTCCTACGCAAGGCATCACACAAATCTATGTTTCTCCTATGCAAGTCTCCACAATCACGCTCACAATCATCCAACCTATTGCATAGGATCAAGATAGCTTTGGCAAGTGTACCTTGGTTCCCGCCTCCTAGCTTGTGGTAGAGCTCGCCTTTCTTGATGTCACCATCTCGATAGTACTCAATAAGAGATATCATCTCCTCCACTCCGGCTTCCGCCTCAACCGCCATACTCCTCCTGCTCAAAGAACCACAAGGAGAAGAACTTGGTGCCATTATCGATAGTACCGGTTAGGATTAGCCGAAAGCAAACTCGAGGAACAAGCAACGATGCAAAGAAAGCACTCAAAATGCCCCAATTCTCTAACAAGTACTCACGAGTTCAATAGCAAAGGATCTTATCTTTTTCCCAAAATTTTACCACCGAACAAGGAGCACCAAAGATAGAGGCACCAAAAAAATTCAGCTCAAAATAAGGTGAAATGAAGTCTAGAGAGAATCCAGAAGAAACAAGATAAAGCCGTAAGAGACTTAAATGAGGATTTTTCAATTATCTTCTTGATTTTTTTTGAATTTTTGAAGACCCCAAAATGATCACCTACAAATGGAGTCACGAAACCGCTATAAACATTTGAGCCAAAATGGAGCACCGAGCGAAAAGTTATGCCCGTTTTACCGAAGGTATCTCAAGTTATGGTTTCCAAGGGCACAACTCCAAATCGTCGGACTCAAAACGTGCAAACCAAGGTCGCAAGCAAAAGCACCTCTTTCCTCTAGTCACCCTATGGATTCAAGACTTGTTAGAGCCAAAAGAATCCACAACCGGCTCTGATACCAATTGAAGGATCGGATGGCGACTAGAGAGGGGGGGAGTGAATAGGAGCTAGTAAAATTCTTCTCAAAGAACCTGGTCACGCACAAGCGATGGAACAAATCACACACCAATCGCCAAAACAACGAGGTTATGGATCAACCTCAAGTCCTAGGAACGATTCCTTGAAGCACACGCAGAAGCACGAAAGAAGGAGGGAGGAATCGAACCAAAGAGCAAAGCGACCGGGCTGCGGCGGACCGTCCGGCTGGGGGGCGGATCGTCCGCGATGGCCGCGCGGACCGTCCGGCGGGGTACATCGGACCGTCCGGACCCTTGCCGCGGAGCCGTCCGCCCGAGCCGCGGACCGTCCGTTAAAGCGAACGGAACCACCGGAACCGACCCAAGAAAAACAGACCGTCCGCGAAGACGGGCGGACCGTCCGCGCCCGGCCACGGACCGTCCGCTACCGGAGCTCGGACCGTCCGCAAACCGGCCGCAACGAAAAACCAAAACAAAATCGGATCGAAAGCAAAGCCGAGGAAGAACACGAAGAACACGCGAAGAACACCGTACATGTGGACCGTCCGCCGGCCCTCGCGGACCGTCCGCCGTGCACGAACGGGAACCGAAAACCGCTCGACCCCGAAAGTCAACACTCCCAATCCATCACCGGATCTCCCTAACGATAGAAGCTGTTGAGACAAGAGTTTGGGGACATGTAAAGCGTCAACCAAGGATGCTATACCCCAAAAATTTCATCTCCTAACTCCCTAAATCATCGGGAATCGCGGATCCTTTGAACACCACCAAAAGCTAGAGCACCGAACGAAAATCCTTGAATCGAAGTGGTTTCCCGACGTTTGAGGACACAAGATCAATCACAAAGATGCACTAGACATCCATCCATGTTTCCCTCAAAGAAATCCGGGGAGAAACCCACTCAAATCCGCGGAATCACACCAAGAACAAAGGTACCAAAAACAAGCACGAAAATAGCACAAAAGAGCTCCGAAAAAGCAATAAAAGAAAATCGGGAAAAGAAAGATTGGCACAATATTTAGAGGATGAAATCACTATGAATATCTTGTCCAATCGATTACAAGGCACTCCTAGAAACCAAATCTAAGATGGCAAAAAGCTCCAATCAAAGAGCCCCTCTCCCTCTCTCCCAAAGCACTCCAAAATCAAAGAGTACCACACACCGCTAGCCCTAGAGTTGGCTGAAAATTCAGCCCCCTCCTCCTATATATAGGCCCTCCGAAAAGACCGAAGTTCCCCTACACTAGGAGTACACCACAAGCCCTCACGGGGGCATTTTGGTCAACACATGAAGTTCACCATCGGAAGGCCGCTCATCCATCGAGCCTTCACGTCCTCCCGACGCAAGAACCTCGATCATGCTGCGTGTCGCCCGCCTCGAAGCTTCCCGACGCACCCGGATACGCGTCTCCGTCACGTCGGGGCCCTCGGGCTCGGTTTTGAGGCCCAAACCGAGAAACCCTCCTCCGATGGTTTTGTGGCAAAACCACCAAACCCCGCGTACACGGCCCGGCCTCACCACGCTAAGCGTCGAGCCCGCCAAGCCTTTCACCTCCGGCGCCGGACGGTCTACTCGGTCTTGCCTCATTCCTTGACTTGGCCACCACCGATGCACCGGCTCCATGTCCACAACTTCATCTTGCTCTTCTTGCACCATGCGGCTCGCACTTGATCCCGTCGGCCACCGGTCCCTCGAACCAAGCCTACTTGTCTCTCCACTCCTCGGAGGCCCCGCAAGGCTAAGACCTTTGGCGCTGTTCTTCACCCGCACCAACGCAAACCAAGCCGCAACCAACACACCTCGCAATACTAGGCCAAGAGTCGGTCCACACAACGTTGTCAACCACTCCTCATGAGTGCATTGACAACAGACCACATAAACAATAAGGTAAATACACAAAATAAAACGCACACAACACAACTTAACACTACACACACAAAGCTTCAAACCATCCGGTCAATCACTACACACGGACCAAGGTACTTCTCAACTTGGTTCCTTATCCGTGCGCTCGTTTTCAAGCTTCGCCGAGGACATCACATCGGCGGGCCGTCAAGAGGATCTTCGGGTATCTACGGTACCGCCCTTGGTCTTGGCCTTTGGTATTCTTCCTCCTCGACTCTTTCACTTCATGGTTTTTCTGATGCGGATTATGCTGGTTGTCGAGTCGAGAGGAAGTCTACTTCTGGTACTTGCCAGTTTCTTGGATGCTTGTTGGTTTCGTGGTCTTCCCGCAAGCAGTCTAGTGTAGCTCAGTCTACCACCGAGGCGGAGTATGTTGCAGCCGTGAGTTGTTGTTCCCAACCGTTGTGGATCTCATACACCTTGAGAGACTTTGGTGAGGAGTGCACCCGGATCCCACTTCTTTGTGATAGCACCGGTGCCATAAGCGTAGTTAAAATCCCGGTGCTTCATTCCCGAACCAAACACATAAAAGTGAGGTATCATTTCTTGAGAGACAATGTGGAGAAAGGGACCATTGTGTTGAGACATGTCCCTACCCAAGATCGGCTTGCAGACATCTTTACAAAGCCTCTCGACCAAGCTACATTTGTGCTCTTGCGGGGGAAACTTGGGGTTTGTTGCCCTTTCTAGTTGATTCTTGGGGGTTTTTCTTTTGTACCATATGTATCATATCATGTTTACTTTGAGGTACATACATGCTTTGCTTGATGTATAAACCATGGTAAGATAGCCATCTTGTTATATATCATGTTGCATTTGTATCATATTGCATTTTAGCATGATGAGCTTCTTTCATATGCCTTATTTGAGTTTCTTTGGCTACTTGTGAGATATTGGCTACTTGTGAGATATTTGAGATATATGTGTTGTGAGATAGCCCTTTTTGAATCAAATGCTAATCTTGACTAAAATTGATGAAATGTGCTCTACTCATGTGTAGTAGTGTATCCATGTCATGTTTTGGTCTAAATGTGCTTTCTATGCTTAGATGGTGCTTGTATGTCTTTTTCTTGCATTTGGGCCAAAGGCCGATATTATTGTGAATGTTTAGCCTATGTTGCATTCATGGAGAAGCATAAGCTTCTTTTTTGCCGCAAAGGCACTTCATGTACCATGAAATGAATTAATCTTGAAAAGAAGTGTGTATGCTTGAAAAATGCTCCATCCACCATGTTTATGCTTAAAATGTCTCATCTTTTACACATGGGTGCAAAACATGTTGCATGATGTTCACCTGTGGAGAAGTCTCCCCGAAGTGGACACATGGCTCATGAGCTTTAACATGACATGCTTTGCTTTATGGGTGTTTGCAATGATCCTTTGTTGAGAATTGGATATCCTTGTATGATCTCTGGATGATATGCATGTTTTTGGCTAGAATATGACATGGATAGGCCTTTACATTCGAAGTGAGCCATCTTTTGATAAAACTTCTCAAATCTGAAAATTTGCTTTGTCACATGCCTATATTTTCATATATTACTTGTGGCAATGCTTTGACTATGTTATGATCCATTTATGAGCTCTTTGTCTCACTTCTAGACTTTGACACTAGATTTGGCCTATTTGAGAAGCTCATGTAGATGTTTGTATGCTTTGTCTTACATTCCTGCATTTTCACCTTGATTCATACATTGTCAACAAGGGGGAGAGGAGGTGAAAGAGGTGATCTTAATGCAAATTCAGAAAAATGCTTCTAAAATTTGGAAGTTTGCATCCACATGTTCGGGGGGGAGCTTGCCTTTGTTCGGGGGGAGCTTTCTAGATGTTTTCGGTGTGGAGTTTGTGCTTTACTCGCCTTGTGACCTTTCTTTGCCTTTCTTTGGTTTTGGTCATGAGTTGAGCTTCTTTGTTTTTCTTTCTTCTTGCTTTCTTTCTCTCGAATTTCATTTCGCGTTGTGTGTTGTCAATGCACTCATCAAGGGGGAGATTGAGGACCGGGAGCGTCCGGTGGTCGATGGATGACCGCTCCTCGGTGATGAGTGATTCACAACGGGTGACCGACTCTTGGCTCGGTGCGCAGGTGTAGGCCGCGGCCTAGTTTGTGTTGTTGCGAGGGTGAAGAACGGGCGCGAAAGGTCTTCGGCCTTGAGGGGCCTCCGGGAGATGTAGAGACAAGTAGGCTTGATTCGAGGGACCCGATGGGCGGCGGGACTAGGTGTGGGCCACATGGTGGCGAGACGAGCAAGATGAAGTCATGGACGAACGAGCGGTGCACGGCGGCGGTCGAGTCAAGAGTCTTGGCGGGAGGCCGGGACGAGCACGCGGGGGTTTGGTGGTTTGCCCACAAAACCATCGGAGGACGGTTTCTTGGTTTGGGCCTCAAAACCAAGTCCGAAGGCCCAACACGACGAGAGACGAGACGGGATTGCATGGCTTGCGTCGGGAGGACGCGGGGTGCGGCGAAGCCGTGGCCGTCCGATGTCATGACCCACAAACATTACATAAATGCCCCCGCGTGGGTTGGATCGCCGGTAGTTGAGTTAGGGGTAGTCGAGTCATTTCCCACACCGGCGGGACCCGATATATAAGCCATGAATGTGTGTGGATGGCTCCCTCTCTTCGTGACGTAGGGTTTAATTTCCCCCTCCCATTTCTCATTTTCGGTAGACAATTTCTTCTCCATTTTCTCTAGGCTAGCATGAGAGCTTCATGAGAGATTTGTTGAGAGGTATGATGCTAGGGTGGCATGCTAGACCTTGTGAATCTTCCCCGGTTTGTATAGAAGATTCGGCTTTGTGAATTTGAAGGACCAATTAGGCGACCGGAGAGGGGGGAGTGAATGGGTGCCGATAAAATTCTTCTCGAAGGAGATTGAAACTCCGACAAGATGAACCCGCTCGGTCGGACACCCAAAATCACACGCTCCGCAATTCTACCTTCCGTTTGCCAACACCACGTAGCCACCGGAGTGCTACCTGGTCTAGGAACAAACTCTACCAAAGAACCTCACCACACACGCACCCACGACAGCGGAAACACCTCGAAAGCCGGCTGTCCAGAGGGGGGGCGGTTAGACCAGGTATAGGGGGCGGTTAGACCGCCTCCACCTGGTAACCAAGAAATCCTCCGAAACACCTCTTCCGAGCACCAAAACGCACCACGGTTTCACCAACAAAGATCTCTGGTCAAGGCCATGCTAGCTACCGAGAAAATCTTGGCGAAAACCAAAACTCCACCTAGGGGCCTAGGGGCGGTTAGACCGGCTACCGGGGCGGTCTAACCTCCCGTACCCGAGCAATGAACTCCAACCAAGAACACTTAGCAAACAAGCACGAGAACGACCCGAAATTTCACCCGGACGCTCCTCGATCAAAGCGAACAAACTCACGAGAGGAAAATCCGGTGAAACAAAACTTTGACCCGGAAACACCCATGGCGGTTAGACCGCCCCCTCCCGGGCGGTTAGACCGCCTCTCCCGAAAAACGGCCCGCGGGTCAAACCCTAACTTCCTCGCGCCCGATCTTCCGAATCACTCCACGGATTGCGGCGAAACTTCGGGATTAGCCGGGTTACCTCCCGGGCAACCTCTACCTCGAAGGAATCGACCCGAAATGCTCACAATCAAGAGGAAACGACGAAATCGCCTCTCTAGGTCAAGAAATCGCCCAACTCGAAAAACCACCAAATCGAGTCCGATTCAAGAGAGATTTGGGGGCAAAGTCACCAGCCAAAGAGGCACAAGAACCTCATACGTGACATCCACCAAAAACCCCAAGAAATCGTCCTCAAAACACCGCCAACAAAGAGCTCCGAAAATCAACACAAAAGAGAGCGAGAAAACCACCTTGAGGAACAACGCCGAACCATCTATACATACCAAGAAGGTTCGTACAAGGTCTAGCTTGCCACCCAAACATCCGTCCCTCTTTCTAGATCTCACATGAAGCTCTCAAGCTAGTCCTATGAAAAACTAGGGAAAAAAGAGAACGAAAATAGAAAAACAAATGAGCTAGAGTTCCAAGAGTTGGCTGCCATCCACCCATTCAATGAGTATATATGGAGGCACCCAAAAGACTAAACTACCCTCACCGATAACTAGGGATACGTGCCCCTCTAGGGCGGATTTGGAAGTCTTCGGAATTTCTTCATCGGACGGATGCCCGGCGACCGCAACCTGCTTAGCCTCGACGCAAGCCTTGCGATCCCGACACGTGTCCTCCGCTTCGAAGCATCTTGACACCAGCGGCCAGGGCGGTCAGACCGCCCCCCTGGGCGGTTAGACCGGCCCGGGAGATCTGACCGGCCCCAGGCGGTCTGACCACCCCTCCTGGGCGGTTTAACCAGCCTGGGTGGCCGCACCTCCTCGTCGAGTCTTCGGCCTCGGTTTTGTGGCTCAACCGAGTAACCCAGTGGTTTTTACGGTGAACCACCGCAAACCCCGCGAACTCGGTGCGGCCTCTCGCCAATCTCCACTCATGACTCGGCTCCCACGTAGTCCCGGCTCGACCTTGGTTTTGAGGCTCTACCAAAAAACCGTCCACGACTTCATCTTGCTGTTCATGCCACCATGCGGCCCGCACTTGACCCCGCTGGCCACCGGGTCCCTCGAACGAAGCCTACTTGTCTTCTCCACACCTGGAGGCCTCACCGACAATGACCTTTCGCACTTGTTCTTCACCCGCACCAACACGAGTCAAGCCGCAACCTGCACCCGCAATACTTAACAAAGAATTAGTCCACACAACGTTGTCAATCACTCATCACACAAGGAAGCGACCATCCATCGGTCCTCGAACCACACATGGTCCTCGAATTTCGTGGTCTTTTTCGTGCTTGTTTTTGGTGCCTTTGTTCATGGTGTGATTCCGCAGATTTGAGTGGGTTTCTCCCGGATTTCTTTGAGGGAAACATGGATGGATGTCTGGTGCATCTTTGGGATTGATCTTGTGCCCTCAAACGTCGGGAAACCACATCGATTCATGGATTTTCGGTCGGAGCTCTAGTTTTTGGTGGTGTTCAAAGGATCCACAATTCCTGGTGATTTAGGGAGTTAGGAGGCAAATTTTTTGGGGTATAGCATTCTTGTTTGATGCTTATCATGTTCCCAAACCCTTGTCTCAACAGCTTCTACCGTTTGGGAGATCCGGTGATGGATTGGAGGAGTTGACCTTCGGGGTCGAGCGGTTCTCGCTCCGTCCGTAAGGGGCGGACATTCCACGTGCTTGTGGCGTACGGTCCGCGACCCGTTGTTCGTCGTGTGTTCTTCGTGTTCTTGCTCCTCTTCGCTTTCGATCCATCATGGCTTTGAGTTTTCGTTGGACGAGGTTTCGGACGGTCCGCGTGTGCCGGGCGGACAGTCCGCGGGTGCACGGCGGACGGTCCGTGTGCTCCCCGCGGACGGTCCGTTTTTCGGGTTTGCTACTGGAGGTTCTGTTGGATTTAACGGACGGTCCGCGGCTCTAGGCCGGACGGTCCGCGGCACGGGTGCGGACGGTCCGCGATACCCGTCGGACGGTCCGCGCGGCCTTTGCGAACGTCCGCCCCACCCGGCCGGACAATACGCCGGTGCCCGGCAGCTTTGTTGCTTCGTTCGATTCCTCCCTCCTTCTTTCGTGCTTCCGCGTGTGCTTCAAAGAATCATTCCTAAGACTTGAGGTTGATCCATAACCTTGTTGTCTTGGCGGTTGGTGTGTGATTCGATCCATCGCTCATGTGTGACCGGCATTTGTCTAGGGTATGGGCCGGGTTCTTTGAGAAGAATTTTTACCGGCTCATATTCACCCCCCCCCCCTCTAGTCGCCATCGATCCCGTGATTACACGAGAGGATCCGTGATTCTCGGGTCTACTACCGGCGGAGCCGCCATGATCTAAAGAAAGGCTTGCCACGCAAGCCGCCCGAGTCACCCGCGGTCCGGATAAGGTCGTCCGAGGTCTTCCAAGGTCACCAACACCTGCAGATACGGTCTCCGGTGCCCACTTGCGGGGGTTGGCTAAACTTACGGCGGTCGGGTCCACTTGACGGGGACCTCCCGGACCCGGGTCGGTGGTGACCCATGGGTACCCATATCTCACAAGCCCCCGAACGATGTGTAGGCTTAGAGGCAAAAATGAAGTCACGTCGAAGCGGAGCGAAGACGTGACGGTGATGAAGTCGCGTAGGGTGCATGGGGATCAAAAAAGGAAAATCCACACGGGCGCGGCACAAAGACGAACATAAAGTCTCCGAAGAGTAAGTCTAGGGGCTTGAAGTGAAGACAAGGCGCACCGAGAAGAACCCTCGACCGAATAGAATTAGGCGAAGCCACCGCACCTTGAAGGAAGGTCGAAAACGCCGAACAACGGGAGGTCAAGCGGAGACGTACCGTAAGCGTGCTTCCGGTAGGTCGAGGTGACATGAAAGAGAGAGGGCGTCACACAAACGTACTCGTAGAGTAGCCCCCGTGCGGGTTAAAGACCATGTGTGGTTCGAGGGATTGGTGGATAGTCGCTTCCTTGTGTGATGATTGATTGACAATGTTGTGTACTAATTCTTGGCTAAGTATTGCGGATGCAGGTTGTGGATTGACCGGCGTTGGTGCGGGTAAAGAACAAGCGCGTAAGGTCGTCGCCGGGTGAGGCCTCCGGGTGTGGAGAAGACAAGTAGGCATCGTTCGAGGCACCCGGTGGCCGGCGGAGTCAAGTGCGGGCCGCATCGTGGCATGAACAACAAGATGAAGTCATGGACGGTTTCTTGGTTAAGCCTCAAAACCACGGTCGAGTCGGGACTAAGTGGGAGCCAAGTCATGAGTGGAGATTGGCGGAGGCTACACCGAGTTCGTGGGGTTTCCGGTGGTTCACCCAGGCAAACCACTCGTGTTCCTTGGTTGATCCACAAAGCTAAGACCGAAGAACCGAAGATGGAGGTGTAGCAGTATTGGATCGGTCGGACCGGTGGGTCGGACCGGTCGGCGGTGTGCGGTGACGCGGTCGGAATCTTCGAAGCGGGGGACACGCATCGGGATCGCGAGGCTTGCGGTCGGCAATTTGCTTCCGTTCGGCAAAGGGACTATTTGCGCCGATTTTGCGGTATTGCGTGATGACGTGGACCGAGCGGAAGGGACGATTGGATGGATAAGCATTCGCGTTTGGGCGATAAATTAGGTATCAAATATTGTACGCGTAGTCCTCCAGGAGTCATGCTACGACGGGGTATAAATATGAACCCCGGTCGTATGTAATTGTATTCGAAACATTCTCATAACAAACCGGCTTTACGCCAAACTCTTGAGTCCTTTAGTCGTGTCGTCGAGATCTTCGAGAGGGTTCATCGATCCGTCGACCTCCGTAAGTACCGGCAACCTTGTATCATGTCTAGTATCATGCGGTGGATTTAGATCGTGATGCAAGTAGTCTTGTTACCATGCTTAGTATAATGCGGTAGATTTAAGCTTGGTTCAAGAGGGTTTCTTGTTAGGTCATGAGCCATGCGGTGGGCTAAAATCTAGCTTGGAGCTAGTTATCGTCTCTATCAGATTTTGGCAAGATCTAATAGATTCATTAAGTTACCTTGTGTTGCTTTGAGTTTTTTTACTTTATGTTTAAATTCATGTAACACTCTCTTGCCCAATTTAGATTGATTTTGATCGGCTTCATCTCGTTTCGTGATCTTTACATCGCACATTCATATCTTGCTTCAAAGGGCACGTGGAACACGTGTTTGTCAAATAGCCGAAACCGAACCAATCTAGGTTGTTACATGTTGTGGGTCAAATCTTGTTAATCATGCGTGAATCTTGACGAACCGGGTATCATGCGGTAGATCTTGGTTTTTGGGTTGTCTTGAAGCTAATCATCCGGTGGATTAGATCTTTAATTCAATCCGATAGATTTATCGTCTTTGGCAATGTTTGTTCCATCTCCATGGACCCCGATTCGGTTGTTCGGCCGTATTCGGTTATGCTTTCACGAGTAAAACGTGCTTATAATTTATGTTTTAATCACCGTGTGCTTTTAGCTTTCCATATTTATATTGTATCATGCGGTGGATAGATCTTTCTATGGTTAGTAGTATGATCTCAAATAAGTTGTATCATGCGGTGGATTAACTTATTTGAATTCATGCTTGACGGGTTTTAAAGTACCTAGACATGCGGTAGACTAGTGCTTTGGGCCTATGCATGCTTGTTTATTACATATTTATGATCATGCCTTACTTCATCTATTGTTTATTGTTATTTATCCTCGAGGATCGGTCATGGCTTTGTGCACGTGCAATTTTTGTCAAAATAAAGACCGATCTTTCGTCATGCTTGCGTCATCCGTTCGGCTATGTTCTGTTTTACGCTTTGAAGCTCCCGAATGGTGTCTAGTTTGCTGGCAGATAGCTTCTTGTAGCTATATGTCATCTCACATGGCTTTCTAGCCGTAAATATGGAACTGTCTGGTACCACCCGGCAAGTTCCAAGCTTTGGAATTTAACTACTTTGTTTTTTGTTAATTTTCAGGGAAAATTGACTGGCACGTCTTGGAATGCGTTCGCGTGTGAAGCTAGCTTGTTCGGCTTCTGTGTGCTTGACGCGGGTGCGATTTTGCGTCAACACACTTTTTGGCACGCCCGGTGGGGCCCTACGGCCCGAAATCAAGATGCCCGAAATCGGTGACATTCTGGACGTCACCATTGATGATCTTTCCCCAGAGCAACTACAACAGCTGAAAGACGCTACAGATCAGTTTCAGTTAAAGTGCTTGATGTCGTTCAAGAAGAACAGAAGCGGCGTTCCATATCTTAAAAATTAAATGCCCAGGGTTCTCGTCGTGAGAGAGACTCACGCCACAACTCTTCAAGAGAAGGAAGAGTGTATACAAGTGTTTCGGGATTTTGCGGAAGCCGTGGCTTTGGGTAGGCATCACAAGGCTTTCCCGAGCATGTTCAAGCAAATGATGGTGGGCGTGTTTGGCCCGGCATGGAACAAGTATTCCGTCGAGTATCCCCTCGGTGGTATTATGCTCGAGATTGGGGAGTCCGGCTCCGCTCGGCCCGGCGGGAACTCAACCACCATTGCAGGGCCAGCCAACCTAGCCTCCTCCACAAAGCGTTGGGGGATAGCCGATTCATCCGCCTCCACACGGCGTTGGAAGTCGGCCCGGCGAAACCTCCTCTACGAGCTACGGGGGACGGCCGGTCCGGCCACCCCTACAAGGCAAGCACGAGTCAACCCGTTCAACGCCTAAATCCATACCAGCCTACGTATGGGGAGATGGCGTTCGGCTCAGCTGGAGTGCCGTCCAAATCCACTTACAAGATAGCCCCAGCCAGCAACAGGTTGCAGAAGAACTTGTACGGTGGAGGTTACCACGAAGTCATGGACTATGGTGCTATCGACGCTCTCCCGAGTCCGGGTACGAGCGCATGCGGGGGTGCGGGGAAGATGATATTCGGGTTCGAGAAGATGGCCGATCTAATGCAAAATCAATTCGGCCTCAAGCCTAAAATGCAAGGACTAGCTTACACGCCTCCCTTCCCGGTATGGTACTACGAGTGATCCCCGCCGCCAAGGGTGGAGCTTCCAACGGAGTTTACGAAGTTTTCGAGGGCGAGGATGATACGAGCACGGTGGAGCACATTGCTCGTTATCTGATGCAGCTTGGAGAGGCCTCAGCTGATGAGGCGTTCAGGGTTAGATACTTCCCCTTGTCACTGACGGGCTCGGCGTTCCAGTGGTTTACTTCTTTGCCTCCCAAGTCAGTTGGCACCTGGAGGGAGCTGGAGCAAAAGTTTCACGCCCATTACTTCAGCGGTAGCACGGAGAAGAAGCTAATCGACCTGACCACCTTAAAACAGAGGCACAATGAGACGCCTCTGGAGTTCCTCAGAAGATTCAGGGAGGTCAAGGGCATGTGTTTCTCGTTGACTCTACCAGACGATCAGTTGGCGGATATGGCCGTTGCAGGGATGTTGCCGGCCGTGCGGGAGAAGTTGTTTGGTATGGAGTTTGACAACCCGGGGCCAATTGTCTCAAAAGTTGTCATTAATGACCAACCAGCCCCTACGGGTTCAAAATGGATACCGGGTTCAACAAGAATCACGACATAGGCGACATCTATAGTCAGTTCCTCGAAAGGGTCGACCAGATGGAAGATTCTGATGATGAAGAGGAAGTGGCCGCTGCTGAGATCATGTGGGGCAAGGAACCTTTGACGATGAATCAGCGTTGGATCAAACAAACCAAGGGCACATATGACTTCGACGTCACCAAGGCTGATAAACTTTTTGAGTTCTTGGTAAAGGAAGGCCGAATCAAGTTGCCTAAAGGGCATTCTATGCTTTGGCCCGATGGAGTAAAAGAGAAACGTTACCGTGGCTTTCATGACGAAATTCTCACTCCATCAATGACTACAGGGGTCTTCGGGATGAGGATCCAAAGGGCTATCCGGGAGGGGCACCCGAAGTTTGACAATAAAATGAAACTCGATGGCCACCCTTTCCCTCGAATATGATTGGCTTTTTCGTTAACATGGTGACTGCCGAGGAGAAGGGGAAGGTGACATTGGAACGAGTCCACGGGGAAGCCCCTCGTGTCCTCAAAAGCCATATTGAAGTTGGGGAATCATCCGGGGCCAAACCCGGGGTCACTACGCGCATCCTCCTCAACAAGTGGCGGCGTCGGCTAGAGAAAGAACGGTACCGAAGCAAAGACACGAGGAGGAGAGGCGCGAGGTTTGAGGAAGAGGCACGCATGAAAGAACTAGAGCAAGACACGCGGGAACAAGAGCGTGCACATTGGGGGTGCGCATTCTTCGTCTTCTTTCGCCGGAATGAGTTCTTAAAACTTCCTACATTGAGAAACTTCCCCGAGTGCATTGACAAGTACTTTGAGTATAGGCGGGGAGATTGTCAATCGCCGATCCGTCCATGAGAGAATTGGAAGGATACATCCTAATGACGATCGGCGTCAAAAAATAATTGAGGCCATTGATCACGCCAGAAAGAGGCAAGCTGATCAGAGATGGGCTGATTAAGAAGAGGAAGAACACGAAT
Organism: Cenchrus americanus; assembly: GCA_947561735.1. Lineage (NCBI taxonomy): Eukaryota > Viridiplantae > Streptophyta > Magnoliopsida > Poales > Poaceae > Cenchrus > Cenchrus americanus. Next base: position 146,336,896 of record OX387240.1, read on the forward strand.
ACATCTGGCAAGAAGGACAGTGGTGCCCGCCTGGCTTGAGGAAGAGCCAAAACAGAAGGGTTCAGCGCTTGAGGAACCGTGAATTGAAGCAGGCGGGGATCTAGAGAAAACAAGTGTGGCGCCCAAAGGACAAGCCTGAAGGATCGGTTCGTTCGGCTCCGGTGTGCATGGTATACTTTTTGCCGAATGAATTCATGGCTCCCGCTAATCAAGTTGTGCAGGAGGAAACGTCCCTGGAAATCAATGATGATGAACAGCTTGGGGGGTTGATGGTGCAACTGGTATTCGCCAAGCAGGCCACTTTCGACAAACCGGCCAAAAATCGACATATGAGGCCGTTATACTTGAAGGGATACGTCAATGGCAAGCCATTGACTAAGATGTTTGTTGATGGCGGTGGCTGCGGTCAACGTGATGCCGTACACTACCTTCGGGAAGCTTGGCATGGGCCCCGGAGATCCGATGCCGACGAGCATAATTCGAACGATCTCGCTAGGAATCCTTCGGATACCAAAGGGTGCGTGCACGTGGACTTGATGATTGGGTCCAAGACATTGCTCACGACCTTCTTTGTCATCGAAGGCAAAGGAGCCTATAGCTTCTTGCTTGGACGGGGATCGGATCCACACCGAGCTCGCCGCATCTCATCTACCATGCATTAACGACTCATTCAATGGGTAGATGACGATGTCGAGGTGGTCCAAGCGGATGATTCGGTGAGCGTTGCAAATGTAGAACCAACATTGCGGGAATATCAAGGCATCGATTGTTTCTCGGGGAAAGACTATGGTGAAGGTCTGTTGAGCTGTCATCGGTGATGAACGGCCGATTCAAGCGATCGGCTCTTATAGTAATTTTAAATGGACAATCCGAGTTGATGGAACCGATGGCAAGTTGGGGCGAGGATTCATGTCGGCCGACATATTGGAGGAAGTTGATATTGGAAACGGTGACAAGCCAAGGCCGACATTTACCGGTGCTAACTTGGAGTCAAGTTTCAGAGAAGAATTGATTAAACTGTTAAAAGATTATAAAGATTGCTTCGCTTGGGATTATTTGGAGATGCCTGGTTTGGATCGTTCCATTGTTGAGCATCGGTTGCCAATCAAGCCTGGTTTCAGACCTTATAAGCAAGCTCTCCGGAAAATCTACAAGGATGAAGTATTGGCCAATGTGAAGAAAGAAGTTGAGAGATTACTTGATGCAAACTTCATTCGGCCATGCAGGTATGCGGAGTGGATCTCTAACATCGTCCCTGTCTACAAGAAAAATGGAAAGATGAGGGTTTGCATAGACTTCAGGGATTTAAACAGAGCTACTCCTATGGATGGGTACCCAATGCCTGTTGCCGATTTGTTGGTTGATGCTGCTGCTGGACATAAAGTTATCAGTTTCATGGATGGTAATGCAGGGTACAACCAAATTTTCATGGCAATAGAAGATATATCGAAGACAGCCTTCAGATGTCCTGGTCATATAGGCCTGTTTGAGTGGATAGTCATGACATTTGGGTTGAAAAATGCCGGTGCAACTTATCAACGAGCCATGAATTATATCTTTCATGAGTTGATCGGCAAAATTGTTGAAATTTACATTGATGATGTCGTGATCAAATCTTTGAATCATGACTCACACTTGGAGGACGTGAAGAGAACCTTGGAATGCACCTAAAAGCATGGTTTGAAGATGAATCTAAACAAATGTTCTTTTGGAGTATCAACTGGAGAATTCTTGGGATTCCTGGTGCACGAAGGGGGGATTGAAGTTGGCAAGAAAAGCATGAAAGCTATCAATAAAGTTGTCCCTCCAACCAATCTCAAGGAGTTGCAATCACTGCTTGGCAAGATTAATTTTGTGAGAAGGTTCATTTCAAATATGTCACAAAAGGTTTTGCCCTTTTCTCCATTGTTGAATCTTAAGAAGGATCAGAAGTTCACATGGGGTGACGAACAACAAAAGGCTTTTGATGAGATAAAGCCGTACATGAAGGAACCACCAGTACTGGTGCCTCCACAGTTGAACAAGCCTTTTAAGTTGTACGTGGCGGCCGATACCCAAACCATCGGATCGGCCCTTATTCAAGAATTTGAAGGAAAGGAGCGGGTAGTAGCGTACCTTAGCCGAAAATTACTTGATCCTAAGACCGGTATTCGGTGCGAGAAGCTGTGCCGGTGTGTACTACTCGTGTACAAAATTTCGGCACTACTTGTTGAATGCCGAATGCGTTGTATACTCCAAGTTTGATGTAATAAAACATATGTTATCTATGCCAATTTTCAATGGCAGGATTGGCAAGTGGATCTTGGCTTTATCTGAGTCTGAATTGAAGTTCGAATCGGCAAAAGCTATAAAAGGTCAGATTATTGCCGATTTTATAACTGAGCATCGTGATCCATCGATTGATTTGCTTGAAATTACTCCTTGGGCTTTGTTTTTTTGATGGATCATCATGTGGTAAAGGTGGGGGAGTAGGGATTCTGTTAATTTCACCCAGGGGCGAGATTTTTGAATTTGCTATCCATATCCGACCCATTTGTTACAAATAATCAAGCTGAGTACGAGGCATTGTTTCGAGGGCTTCAATATTTAAAAGATGTCGGGGCCGTTTCGGTTGAGGTTTATGGAGATTCGAGTTGGTTATAAAACAATTGAACGGCCAATATGAGTGCAAAAGTGATGCCCTAAGGAATTACTACGGGAATGCGAGAGAGATCTTAAAGAGTTTTCGGTTGGTAATTCTACAACATATTCCTATAGAACACAATGAAGAGGCAAACAAGGTTGGCTCAAAGTGCTTCGAGGCTATAGAGAAAATCAAGAAGCTTTTGCCATGGAGGTATGTGCTTTGGGAATGGATCTTGCGAGAAGATGATTGGAGAAAGGAAATTGTTGATTATTTGGAAGATCCATCCCGAAAGGTCTCTAGGAAGCTCGGGTACAAAGCCATAAAATTTGTTCTTCTAGATGGAAGTCTATTCTACAAATCATTGGATGGGGTATTGCTTTGCGATGCACGGGTCCGAAGAAACAAAAAAGATGATGAGCGAAGTGCATGATGGGATATGTGGAGCACATCAATTGGCCTATCGTATGAAATGGGTTATCAGGCAAGCTGGATGCTTTTGGCCGACGATGTTGGAGGATTGCTTTGAGTATTACAAGGGATGTCAAGACTAAATCCCATTATCAAGCCATGGCCATTCAGGGGCTGGGGTATAGACTTGATTGGCCAGATTAACCCACCATCTAGCAAGGGGCATAAATTTGTGCTTTTAGCAACGGATTACTTCGCCAAATGGGTTGAGGCGATTCCAATGAAGAAGGTAACATCAGAGAACATGGTTGAGTTTGTTAAAGAACACATCATATATCGATTTGGAATTCCTCAAACAATCACAACTGATCAAGGAGCCCAGTTTGTGTCCTTGGAGTTCAGGGAGTTTGCCGAAAGCATGGGGATAAAATTGTTTAATTCTTCTCCCTATTATGCCCAAGCTAATGGTCGGTCGAGGCTTCTAATAAGATCATGATCAAGCTTATACAAAAGAAGATCGACCGAAGCCAAAAAGGTGGCATTCGGTACTCAATGAAGCTTTATGGGCTTACCGAATGGCACCTCATGGAGCTACAAAAACGTCTCCTTACGAATTGGTTTATGGACATCATCTTGTTTTACCTTGGGAAATGCAATCAGATTCTAGGAGAGTGGTTTTACAAAAGGACCTAAGCTCCAAAGATTACAGTGGCTTGATGATGGATGAGTTAGAAGACTTGCATATGATTCGTCTTAGAGCCCTGGAAAATATCGAAAAGAACAAGCTGCGAGTTGCTAAATATTACAACAAGAAAGTAAAGGTCAGGCAATTTGCAGAAGGGGATTTGGTTTGGAAAGCTTTACTGCCGATTGGAACCAAATACAGTGCATTCGGCAAATGGTCCCCAAACTGGGAGGGACCTTTTCGGGTGGTCAGATGCGTGCCCGGTAATGCTTACATGTTGAAAACTTTACTAGGAGAGGAATTTTCTGCTGCAATAAATGGAAGATATTTGAAGAAATATTATCCTAGTATTGAAGTTGATCGTTGATCACAAGCATCGGGATTATAGGCACTTGACACGAAATAGCGGCGTTCAAGAAAGAGGCCGCCTTTAGAACAAAAAATCCTAGACAGGGGAAATGGCCAATACTCAGATGTATTGCCCTTAGCACGAAACTATATTAGAAATGCTTCTTGCGGGTTTATATCTAACAACCCGGTTGCTCAGGATTACGAAGGGGTGGGAAGCGAAGGCCCGGCATAAGAAGCGAAAGTATGCTTTAATCCTTTTTTGTTTGCTTCTTCGGCTCCTCCCTCTTCGGTTGTTCCGGGACCACCGTGACAAAGAACTTGGAAGCTTTGGGGCCGACCATGGCTTGTTGCCTCCATCAAACTATCCCAAGCCGCTTTCGAGTTATTGTACCTGTCGGAAACATCCGAGACGGAAGAAGAACGGTTGTTAGAGACGAGAGATCCGGCGCAAGCATGGAGTCAAGATGAAGATGGAAATGTTTACCTCCTACCAACGCTTCCAAAGACATGCGACGTTCGCGTTCGGCCCGGGGGCCGAGCGGTGATGTCCGGAGGTCATGCTCCGGATGCCGAACGCGGCGGCATAACCGGTGGTTGATCCTCTCGCTCTGGCGTGGCGTCCTCTGCTTCGAGGGAGGAGTCAGAGGAGATGTATTCAGGCGTTTCTTCGGTCCCAAAGATTTCTTCAGGAAGTAGATCAAGGCTGAAGAAAACAAAGAGGGGGTAAAGCACGAGATCACACACGAAAGCAAGAAGCAAGTTAAAGGAAAACTCACTCTCGAATGGTGCGCTTCTTTGGGGTGCTGTCCACCTTGAGGGGTTGCTTGCCTTTGTCCATGGCCTTGGGGTTTTCTCTTCTGTAGCAGGGGAGAAGATGTGAAGTGATGGATGAGTGTGCGAGTGAATTTGCGGGGCCATCCCGGCGGGCTATCTTATTGAATGAGAAAGTGCATTGGGAGTGATGATTGGTTGGCGTGCGTTACTTGGAATACCAAGCGGCGGGGTTTTCCTCCCGAATGCGAAGGGTTTTCATTGAACAACGATTATGGATTCCCGAATTGAGGATTTTTTGCTGGTTTTGCACCAAGGGGCATCTATTTTCGCGTATTCGGCTCGGGCAAAGTTCCCGAATGTGTTTAAGAAAAAATAAGGCTCGCAGTTGCAAACACGGAGGAATCATCACAATACAAGCATGGAAATTGAAAATTTATTTTATTGCCGAAGATCAAGCATCCCTAGTACAAACTAATCGAAAAGCCTGTTTATCACAGACTGGGGATAAGTGAGTTCGGCAATGGCGTCGTCGTGGCCATCAAGATGCTCCAGGATGACCTCGATCTCGTCGATGTCCTCTGGTGCGCCGCCACGGAAGTCGCGCGGTACCGGATGGAGTAGTCGACGCCGGTGTGCGTCGCAATGGCGGCCAAGCCCAAAGTGGTGCCCAGGCGGATGCCGTGGGTAGCCACCTCGTCCACGCGGTTTTCCACCGCGGCAAGGCGCTCCGCCGGCGTGTCTCCACGGGCGTTCACCTTATCGCCCAATTGCTCCACTAGCATTTTCGGTGGTTGAGCTCGGCGTCACGGTCCGCAAAGTTCAAGGTGATGGTGATTAGTATCAAAAGCCGATTGGATTTGGGAGCAATTTAAGGGTTGTACCGTCTATGGTTGCCGGCAAGCTGCTTGTCTTTGGTCCTCCCACTCCAATTCGGCGATGCCAAACTTCTTGGAGATGTCTTCCGGCTCGCGCCGGGCCACCTCAAGCTCCGCCTTGAAGAGGAGGGCGTCAAGTTCCCCGTAGGGCATGGGGGGAGTTGTGGTCGACTCCGAGGAGTCGTCCGACGAGAGGTTGATTGACCGGCGCGAGAGGACGGGTTCCATTGAATGAGCCCGAAACGAGAGAGGATTGTTAGAAACGAGAGGAAAATTTAAGACAAGTTATGGAGAAAGTTGGCGATCATTGCCTCCGACGCGCGGCGCGCGCTCCCTTCCGCCTCGTCGGCGCGCGCGGCGCCCGTTGTTTTTGCCCGCCATGGTTCTTGGAGGCTGCGCCGGGTGATTTCGAAAAGAAAGCTTGAGGTTGGCAAAGATTTGAAGGCTAAAGGCTTGGTAAAGAGCTGGGGGCACCTACGGTTTTATTTATAGGACTGGTGAGAAAGATCGTGGCCTCAGATCGTGGCGCGTATCCCAAAAAACTTGGAAGGTGGAGAGGTTTCCTTGAACGAATCACCGTCAGGTCGTTTGGGATTCAAGGCTGAGTCGTATTCGGATAACTAACTCGGCTGAGTTGCAGTTGGGGTGCTGTTCGGGTATGGCACTATTTGACTACTAGTTACCGAATGGATTGTTCAGAGTTGCAATCGAAGTCGTGCAAAGAAGAGGAAAGCGAACTTATAGGAGGCAAATGTTACAAGAACGGTTAATTCATTTACACATTGCTCAGTATAGCTAAAGGTTCAAATATTTCGTGATTACATTGGAGGCATTTGATATTGTCCGATGAATGTTCCTCATCCGTTCCTCATAATCTTTTTGAGTGTTGGACGGGGAAGGTTAGCTGCGCTCGCACTGATTTGCTTCAGTTATGGCCGATGATGCTTCCTCTTGGGTTTTCTCTATCAGTGCAGGAAGCTCGGCTATTTTCTTGTCATCAGCTTCTATTTCAGCCAACAGATTCTTCAGCTCTGCCTCTAATGCCGTCTTTCTGGCAATTTTCAATTCGCGAGCGGATTGCAGATTGGTCAACATTTCCTTGTGGCTCTCAGTTTGGATTTGTGCTCCCTTCGCAGCTTGTTCAGCTTTGGTTTTCTTTTGCTCAACAGCTGGTCGGGTAGATTGACTCTTCAAGGCTTGCCTTATTGCCACGTAATGAATGTCCAGACCAGAGATGGGCTCCAATGAGGCTTTAATGTGTTAAGGGAGTTTTTGGGTCGATGGGCCCGAGCATTTCTTCAAAATGATCAACATCTACGATTTGGTCTCGAGCATCCTTTTACGGCCAGGCAAAGATTTCTTTGAGCCTTGCCCGAATTTCTTCACGGTAAAACCCGATTTTGAGTCCCTCCATCTCTTGTTTCGGTTTCGTTGAATCATTCACCACCAAGAAGCTTGATGATGATGGGGTTTGATCCTGAAAAGGAAATATTGCCGGGTCGGGAATGGTTTGTTAAAAGAAAGTAACAGAGTTGGGTATATCTGCTTGCCTCATGCCGATTCCCCGAGTTGGGGGAGGGACTTGTTCGGGTTCGGAGGGAGTTTCTTGGGCCACTAATAGAGGAGGAGTCCGAGGAGCTCTTGGTAAAGCCGAAGCTTCGCTTGAAAGGGTCTTGGTGCGGTCTCTAGCAATTTTTAAGCTTACGGTCGAGGGGAAGGTGGATTCACCTCTCGTTAAGAATGAGGTTTCTCCCTGGCCAATAGGAGATTGAACCCTTAAAGGGCTTGAAGCTTCTGGTTGAATTGAGGGGTTCATCTCTGGTGAAGCTGGCACTTCTACCTGAGAAGGGAGTGATTGGGTCCTTGATGAAGATAAGATCTCCACTTGAGCAGAAGATGGCTCAGCTCTTGGTGAACTTGCATGTTGAGGAGGAGAGGTATCCACAGGGTGATTCACCAGTATTTCTTCTGCGAATACCAGATTAAGGGTAAATGCCAGTGTGAGTAATGATCTCTAGAGAAAGAAAATAATGAAGGGAAAGGTCATACCAATAGATGAAGCATTGGCGGACTCGACACCGATGATTCTTTGGGTTCTAGTCTGAAATTGCACAAGGTGAAATTTGTCAGAATAAGAGTAATCTTGTGATTAAGAAAGGGGAAATCTTACCTCAACGGGAACCTTCTTGGTGGTTCTTTTCCTCTTGGCGAGTGGAGGTGCGATCGGGGATAGGCCTTTTCTCTTGTCGGCGGTAGCGGCGAAGAGAATGGGGTCCATTGTGGCATATCCGGCCATCGACCGAGCCAAAGTTGGGGATTTAAATCCCGAGAGAAAAAATTGGATATCTTGCATTATAAACAATTGTCCCGGCTCGAGAGGCGAGTAATCGTATTCTGCAGAGAGTGATCAAGATCATGGTTAGTTGTAAAAGGTATGTCCGATCGGGGGAAAAAGACAATTATGTTACCTCCGAAGTTGGCCTGAAAATCGGGCATCAGGTGCAAGCGAGAATGAGTGTACTGGCTCACTAAAGATGTGGTCATGAAATTCTTGCCACCAAGATATGAAGGTGGGATGAGCTATTGTTGTGGGTATGAAAGGCCAGGTGTAAAGAGTTGGGCTGCATTCATATTCAAAAACCCTTCTAGCTTGTATGTTTTCCTTGATTTCCTCTCTGGGTTTGAGGAATTCATGAAGAAATAATCTTGGGGGCATTTGGCCACATCCAAGTTGTCGGGCCATCATATTTGGCTGATAATACTCATAAGTACTATGGTTTAACCTTCCTCCACAAAATTCAGCTGGCAAAAGACATGGATGGATGAAGATATTAAAGATTTCAACAAACCTTCCATCTTGTGTCCAGTTTCAAAGGAGAATTCACAGGGGAGAGTTAGATTGTCATTGTCCAGATAAGGAAGCCAAAGGGGATCAGGGAAGCCTTTGAAGAAGAGCTCGAAAAGGCGGGCCGACATTCGATTAGTGCAAACGGTTGAAGCGGCTTCTCCATAGGTTTGGCATCCTCTGGTGATTTGAGCTTCCCCTTCATTATAGTTGGATGAAGGGAAAAGCCGGTTGTTGAGGTCAATGTTGACAATTTGGTGCATATGCAGTTGCAGCCACATCTGCACAAACCACCAAGGGCTGTTGACACATAGTATCTTCTGGCCAGTATGCATTTGGGTGATAGTCTGATGAAGCATATGATACAAACTACCCAGGAGGTATTTTCCAAGAGGAATACATTTACCAGCAGCCAAATACGTAGCCATTGCAATATGATTCAGAGTGGGCTCATTGGCTTTACCGTAGAAAATGAACCTGCACGGACACATATTCGGGAATGCCCCGTATTCGACTTCACTCGAGAGGGCCACCTTTCATGTGATTTTGGATATATGATTTATATCCACTTCCCGACTTCACTCCCGTCCGCCTTGTGGAGCCTTTGAGTTCCCGGGGGTACACGAGATGCTTTGAAATGTCAAGGTCGGTAATCATGTACATGTCGGCCGAGTTGGGGACATTGGGCCATGACCAAACGAAAGGCGTTGACACCGTTTGACCAAAAATGGCAAGCTTCTATCAAAAGGTCTTCGTTCTTTGGGGTCTCAGCAAAAGATAGCTCCAAACATTGAGCAGTGCGGAGGCTGTCCCAAGTCTTGGTCTTGGTGCTATTATCTGCGAGTACCCTTTTATACCAGTTCCTCCAGCCTGCAATTGGGGGCAAAGGCCAGTTCTTGAAGGCATCTTGCCACAAGGAAGGCCTGGATAAAGCCGCTTTGAAGGGGATTCTCTTGGATTCGGATGCAATGAACTCGTGGGGATCGGAAGCTCCCACAGGGCTAAGAAAATAAGATGTCGAATTGATCTCAGTGCGAATCAAAAGCTCAATGGAAAGCTCCTGTTGCGAAAAGGCGGAGGGAGAAATATGAGGTAAAAATCGAAAAGATAATGCCGAATGAAATCACTTTTATCCCGTAATTGAAGGGGCATATGTGAACACCAAAACTTGGTACAAGAAGGGAGTCCAATTTGAAGATGTTGGCAATTGAGTCAATTTCGGAATAAAATCACTTTTATCCCGCAATTGAAGGGGCATATGTTAACACCAAAACTTGGTACAGTAAGGAGTCTGATTTGTGGGCCCAGCTTGATGGAAAAATCCGTCCGGGAGAAGGAAGGTTTCTTTAAAAGATTCGGCAGAGGAGCTTGCGGTCGGCAATTTGCTTCCGTTCGGCAAAGGGACTGTTTGTGCTGATTTTGCAAGATTGCGTGATGATGTGGCCCGAGCGTAAGGGACGAATGGATGGATAAGCATTCGCGTTTGGGTGATAAATTAGGTATCAAATATTGTACACGTAGTCCTCCAGGAGTCATGCTACGACTGGGTATAAATATGAACCCTGACTGTATGTAATTGTATTCGAAACATTCTCATAACAAACCGGCTTTACGCCAAACTCTTGAGTCCTTTAGTCGTGTCGTCGAGTTCTTCGAGAGGGTTCATCGATCCGTCGACCTCCGTAAGTACCGGCAACCTTGTATCATGTCTAGTATCATGCGGTGGATTTAGATCGTGATGCAAGTAGTCTTGTTACCATGCTTAGTATCATGCGGTAGACTTAAGCTTGGTTCAAGAGGGTTTCTTGTTAGGTCATGAGCCATGCGGTGGGCTAAGATCTAGCTTGGAGCTAGTTATCTGTTCTATTAGATTTTGGCAAGATCTAATAGATTCATTAAGTTACCTTGTGTTGCTTTGAGTTTTTTTACTTTATGTTTAAATTCATGTAATACTCTTTTGCCCAATTTAGATTGATTTGGATCGGCTTCATCTCGTTTCGTGATCTTTACATCGCACGTTCATATCTTGCTTCAAAGGGCACATGGATCACGTGTTTGTAAAATAGCCGAAACCGAACCAATCTAGGTTGTTACATGTTGCGGGTTCAATCTTGTTAATCATGCGTGAATCTTGACAGAACCGGGTATCATGCGGTAGATGCAGGTTTTTGGGTTGTCTTGAAGCTAATCATCCGGTGGATTAGATCATTAATTCAATCTGATAGATTTATCATCTTTGGCAATGTTTGTTCCTTCTCCATGGACCCCGATTCGGTTGTTCAGCCGTATTCGGTTATGCTTTCACGAGTAAAACGTGCTTATAAGTTATGTTTTAAACACTGTGTGCTTTTAGCTTTCCATATTTAGATTGTATCATGCGGTGGATAGATCTTTTTATGGTTAGTAGTATGATCTCAAATAAGTTGTATCATGCGGTGGATTAACTTATTTGAATTCATGCTTGACGGGTTTTAAAGTACCTAGACATGCGGTAGACTAGTGCTTTGGGCCTATGCATGCTTGTTTATTACATATTTATGATCATGCCTTACTTCATCTATTGTTTATTGTTATTTATCCTCGAGGATCGGTGATGGCTGCACGTGCAATTTTGGTCAAAATAAAGACCGATCTTTCGTCATGCTTGCGTCATCCGTTCGGCTATGTTCGTTTTACGCTTTGAAGCTCCCGAATGGTGTCTAGTTTCTTGTGGGATAGCTTCTTGTAGCTATATGTCATCTCACATGGCTTTCTAGCCGTAAATATGGAACCGTTCGGTACCACCGGCAAGTTCCAAGCTTTGGAATTTAACTACTTTGTTTTTTGTTAATTTTCAGGGAAAATTGACTGGCACGTCTTGGAATCTGTTCGCGTGTGAAGCTAGCTTGTTCAGCTTGCTATGTGCTTGACGCAGGGTGCAAATTTTGCGTCACTTTTGGAGTGCTCATGAAGTGTGTTCCCTGAGAATAAAGCAAGGATATCTTGGAGGAGATCCACAAAGGCGTTTGCAGCAACCACGCGTCCTCACGCACGCTGGTCAGCAAGGCCTTCCGATGAGCTTTCTACTGGCCCACAGTTCTGGGCGATGCCGAGGAACTCGTCAGAAGGTGCCAAGGCTGCCAGTACTTTGCCAAGCAACAGCACGTCCCGGCCTATAAGCTAGTCACTATACCACCAACTTGGCCTTTCGCTTGCTGGGGGCTCGACATGATTGGGCCTCTCCCGACTACGCCAGGAGGATTCAACAGAGTTCTGGTGGCCATCGACAAGTTCACCAAGTGGATCGAAGTCAAGCTGGTCACCTGCCCCAAGGCCGACAGGGTACTTGACTTCTTGGATGAACTCGTGCACCGCTACGGACTACCCCATCGCATCATCACAGATCTAGGCTCCAACTTCAACAATCACCAGTGCTGGGAGTGCTACGAGAACAACAGGATTGACGTCCGGTATGTCTTAGTTGCCCATCCACTGGCCAATGGACATGTCGAGCGCGCCAATGGGATGGTACTCGACGCTCTCAAGAAGCGACTGCACGATGCTACTAACACAAAAGGGGGAAAGTGGATAAAGGAACTGCCCAATGCACTCTGGGGGCTGTGTACTCAACCCACCAAGCCGATAGGGCAGTCACCCTATTTCCTAGTCTACGGCTTCAAAGTTATTCTACCTGCTGACGTCATGTGATACTCGCTGGCAGTAGAGCAATACGACGAAGGCATATATGAAGACAGCAGACGAGTTGACATCGACGGACTCGAAGAAGCTCGCTGCGCCGCCCTCGTCCAATCAGCTACGTACCTAGAGGGTATCTGACGCTACCACGATCGCAATGTTAAGGAACGTGGTTGGGGATGGACTTCGCCAAATGCTTCACATATGCTGCCAGACGCTCGGGAGCTTCCTTCAGCCGGTCAACCAACGGAGCAATCTTCGGCCCGCCCGGGTGTGGCACCAGCAGCCTTGCGATGGGAAGTGCGGCTTGTTAAAGTTCCTTGAGCTATCCCCGCAGCTTCTCGCAGTCTTCATTGAGCTTCTACAAAGATTTATAGCAGTTGACAAGGTCACGGTCCGAGGCTTCTCGAAGATCCATGTGCTTGACGCACTCATAAGACAGCTGCTTATATTCATACTAAAGAACCTCTCGGGCATCTTTCTCTCGGTAGATAATGTTCTTCAGGTTGGTTTCAGATGCTTTCAACTAGTCTACCCGAGCCTCGAGATCTGCAAAAGTCCAGAGAAATAAGTAAGGCTACAACAAAGGTACTCTCAATCTTGCGAATCAAGTCATCGCTCTTTGTCAGCATCTCTTGCACCTCATTCTGGTATTGGGTGAAGGCTCCATCCAGTTTGGACTACAGCATGGCAGAGTGGTTCCTGGCTTTGTCGAGTTCCTTCTCAAGTGCCGCTGCACGAAGCACTGTATCGCCATATCCTTGGAGCATACCAGATTTCTGTCGGGATATCTCCATGACATCCTGCACAATGCAACAACTATTACTTGGTGCTGATGGTAGATTATCGTATCAAAGTTCATATGGATTTGCAAGTGGACAAATCACCTGTCATAGTCAAGGGACCATTGTCCCTCGAGTGGTGAACCCAAGGTATCAAATCAGTGGAACAATGTGCAACGCAAGGATTCAATTTAGTAAAGCAAGGAAAGCTATCTTATGAAGAACCAATTTGCATCTAATCTAAGAGATCATCAAGTAAACACATCTAATCTAATCTACTAAAGAGGTAGCAAGAGAAAGCAAGAGATAATCGATCTAGAGAGTCTAGATCATGCTTATGTTGTAGCTCCAAACAAGATAGATGAAGATAGAAAAGCAAATCTCATTAAAAGCATCTTTAAACCGTGGCCTTCGGAACGATTCTGAAAACGCCCGCCTTTCAGAGCCCCTGTTCTGTCACAACGTACTCCTATTCATGCGGGTAGTCTAGGGCAAGTTCGATAAGAACAAGTTGAAATCACTAGGTCGGTCTGGTATGCAGCTCTAGCCACCGCGGCTACAAGAGCACCCTGTGCAATCTATGTTAAGTATAGATTCGGGAACAAGCAAAGCCAAGGGGAAAACAAAATCATTGAGAAGGCACTTGATCGCTAGAAATCGGATTCACTATAAAACATCACCATGAATGATAACATTAACAAGATCACCATCGGGATCCGACCTCGATGTTGATCCTTGATCCGGAGCTCCGACGTGGTCTTCCATGCAAGGTTCCCACGTCAGCTAGGGAGACCCTAGACAACTAGCACGACCCTCATCTCCGAGATGGTGTCCCTCAAGCTTCTCTGCTCCTCAGCGTCAGATGACGAATTGATTCTTCCGTGGCTCTCAGTCAGGGTCTATAAATAGCCCGAGAGGCACCTAGGTCAAAGGGGGGCCGATTGGGCCCCGAAACGGGCTGGGCCGACCGGCCTGGGCCCATTTCGGCCCAGTTCATTGCCTCCTTCGCCCGGCATTGGTTCCCGAGTCTTCTAGATCCTTCCCCCTTTCTGCATGTGGGCCCTTGTCGCCAGTTTCTCTCTGAATTGGACAAAGCTCCTTGTCTCGCAAGATTAAACACTTTTCTGGCTAGGTCCTCGGAGTTTTCCATCTTCTCGGGTTGGGTCCTTGGGCTTCTTGGAGTCGTGTTCACTTCATTGCTTGACTTGTACCGGGCTTCAAGGTCTTGTCATGAGGTGCTTAATGAACTTATCCCGGAAGTCTTGCTTTCAATGCTAAAACCTGCATAAACACTAAACTCCAAAACCGACATGCACAAGTGAACTTGCTATACCACGGGGGTTAGTACCAATGGATAATATACAAAAGTCATGCCAACACCGAAGGCAAACTCATGGCGAGGTTGACGGAATTTCACCGTCAACATCTCCCCCATGCTTAAACCTTGCTCGTCCTCGAGTAAGCCTTTGATGGATATCATCATTACCCTTAATTGTTTAAACCTTGCACTTGATCATACACGAGAAAACATAATGCTCTTAAAATTTTAATTCGCACACTTGAAGTAGGTGGACATGTGCAAATGGAAAAGAGTGATCCCGAGGCACAAAGGAAGTCCTCGTTATCGGATTGCACATGGTTGGAAAGATGAGTTTGGATCTTTTAAATATTGAAACCTTGAAATTCCTAATGCACTTTAGAGAACCGGAGAGTTCACTTTATTTTATTTTTATATCATACAGACTCATATTTTTTTCTATTCTCTTTTTTTCTTTATACTCACTTTTTTCTCTTTCTTTCTTTCAATCTTTCTTTTTTTATTCTTTCTCATCAAATTTTTTTTATTTGCTCCCCTTTGAACTCTAAAATTGCATTGTACCTACCTCCTCCCCCATGCTTAGACGTTGCTCGTCCTCGGGCAAAGAGTTAATAGAGATAAGGTAGGTACCGGAAATACTTTTCCTTTGGAGAGATACTTGAAATCTTCAATATTGCCACCATCTTGCGATCTTCCTTGAATTGACGATCCATTCTCAACGATAGGTTGTGGTCAAGGAGGTAATCACAAAAGATGATATTTGGTTTTAAGGATGGATATCTGGCGAGGTTTGTGAGATCTCCGATGTGCGGATACACAATGCACGGATAAAAAGGCTAGCAAAAAGATAGATATGCAAAAACAGAATGACCAGCTTCTTAGTCTCGGGCCAGAGAAATCAAGGCCTAAAATAACTCACCCAAAAATAAACCATGTATACTAAGTTTTTACACTCAAATATTTATATGGCTCTGGATAGGTAGAGCAACATGCAAGTGGTAATCATGACAAGGTTAGCATTACTTTTAAGAACAAAAATAAATCATCTTTAATCCATCTAAAACTTGAGAGCACATAAAACACTATGGGTCTTTATTTTTATCATAACCTCCGCTGAAGATTAAGCTAGTATTTAGATAATTTCATATTTGTATTTTAAGAGAGCACTAGCTTAATCGTGCATAAAACAAATACAAAGATAAACAAAGCTGCAATTATAATCATATATCATCATTGCACAAACTATTGTAACTTTACGAATGGTAAAAACATGGTGGTGACTTTATTCATGATGAAAATAAACACTAACACACATGTTGAAAATAAACACTAACACACATGCTGAAATTCAAATAAGAACTGAAAACACTACGCAAATACAAACAAATATAAGCTCAAAATTAAAGAAAAGGGGGTAAAAGAAAGATAACTATAGCTCCTCCTCTCTCTAATCTTCCGCTGGTGGTTGATATTAACAGTCTTGGTTGTTGTACCCTTGCTCATAATAGGATTGCACCTCTCCTCTTATGAATTGTCCGACGGTGCTAAGTGAAGGCGTCAAAGCTCATAAGCGATGTTTGCATTTCCTTCACCCATTTGGTTTGCATTGGTTTGGATGGGTGCAATAATGTGCATGTTTCTTGCAGCGTATCCTCCAATGGTGGCCACACTTTGTTATGGTTGAGGAATATGTGCATATGGCTCCACAAAGGCTATGTTGGGCACCACAAAATTGGTGGGGGCATGGCTGCACCACTCCCCCATGCTTGCATTGGCACATCACCGTAGTAACTCGGCGGCGTCGGGATTCCTCCAAATGGTGGCACATAATTTTGTTGCGCACCTCCTTCTTGGGCCGTGGAAGAACCTTCTCCTATAATCCTTCCTCTTTTATATTTCTTCGCCGGCACAAGAAGTCCTTCCTCTAACTAATCTTCGTTTCCTTCAAGAAAAAGTCTTAATCTTCGATCACGCGAGTCCTACCATGCGCTGAAATTTAAATATCATGTAGATACAAAGCATGGCTCTACTCATGTGTTTTTAGCATGTAAAACAAGTCAACCATAGCATCATAAAGAGGATGAATGATTGAGATAGGTTCGGAATTTTTGGTTTTGGTTTCTCCAAAAGAAGCAAACAATCATATAGGATGGTTCATGTAAAGGGTTTATGATCAAGCAAAATATTCAACCAAAAATTATGTCTCTAACATCATTCAATCACTCTAAGTCTAATGTCTTTGTGTAGTAAAATTTCAAAACTAAATTACTTGAAAATACTTTAAAAACCTAGAATCAGGTTGTACTCCCGGTAGCTTATTTGTACTCGACGAAACGGGTTGCCTCCCGCCTAGCGCTTCGTTTATAGTCCGTAGCTAGACTTCTTCACTTGATTGCTTCGGATCAACGCTCTTTGCAGGCGTTGCAATCTTGCGTACCCACCTCCGCACCATCTTGGGCATGGGCTTATTCTTCGGCTTAGTCATTTTTTTGGTCTTCACATGCTGGCTTTGTCTTTTGGTCTCGAAGGATGCAACAACTTCCTTCATGTAGTGGTTCGGCATCTCAAACTCCGGTCCTTCGGTCGTGATCTTCATGGTCTCCTTAGTGTGATTCTCCATCACTCCCGTATGAGTTTGAGTAGCCTTCTCCATCTCGGGACCTTGGGGTTGTACCGAAAATCTTCCTTTGCTACCCATCGGGCGCCCGGCAAGTTGTCCCACTTGCGTCTCTAGCATCTTCATCACGATGAACACTTCACGTATAGAGCTTCCGACCTCCGTCACCTTGCCATCTAAATTCTCCAATATTTTCTTCATAGCCTCAAACTTAGTGACGACGTCCTTGTTGATCTTAGCTTGCTCGTCCATGAAGTCCTTCAATTGCGTACAAAGAGGAACAAAATCTTGAATCGACGAACTTGCATTAAATCGGGGTTTACCTTGGACATGGTCGTACTCCTCACACTCCTTGCATGTGGATGTTGCTTCGGCAGCCTTTAGGTGTTAAGCTTCTTTCTCTATCTCCATCTTCTCCATCCTCCTCTTAAGTAAACCGATATGCCACTCAAGGAATCCGGCTCGTATGTATTCATTGAAACACTCCAAAGCTCCCGCAATCGTTGAGTAAAGGCGAGTGTTGCACCACGCGGATAGTTGAGACCTTGATTTGGACGGCCTTCCGGCGTCTTGAAGGTTTGTGATAGGTAGATTAATGATGTCCGAGGTGCATAGCTCGATCTTGCGCTCCGGTTGTGGTTGTTCTCCCATGGGTGGCAGTTGAGGTTGATCTTCCTTTGGACTTGGAGGTGGTGATTCCCTTGGAGATTTCGATGGTCCTTCGACTTTGGCTGTTGGATCTAGGGTTTCCAACCCTTTAGCTTGTGTTGCACGTCTCCTTTGCCTGTAAAGTTTTCCTGGATCATCCACAAAAATATTGGGGTTTCTTGGAGAGGTAGCCAACCATCTCCGGTCAAGGTTAGCAAAAAAAAGAAAATTAGGGCTAGTCAAAATTTAGATTAGATTGATTTTTTTCCTTTTGAGGATGATCAAAGTTAAGAGATGCAAAAGAAATTCAAAACAAAAACTGAAAAATAAGCTATACTAGATTGGATCTTGATTGCTTGCTCCCCGGCAACGGTGCTAGAAAAAGGGGCTTGTTGACGGTAAATTATCGTATCAAAGTTTATATGGATTTGCAAGCGGACAAATCCCTTGTCGTAGTCAAGGGATCCTTCTTCCCTCGAGTGGTGAACACAAGGTATCGAATCCGTGGAACAATGTGCAACGCTAGGATTCAATCTAGTAAAGCAAGGAAAGCTATCTTATGAAGAACCAAATTGCATCTAATCTAAGAGATCATTAAGTAAACACATCTAATCTAATATACTAAAGAGGTAGCAAGAGAAAGCAAGAGATAACCGATCTAGAGAGGCTAGATCATGCTTATGTTGTAGCTCCAAACAAGATAGATGAAAATAGAAAAGCGAATCTCATTAAAAGCATATTTAAACCGTGGCCTCCGGTCCGATTCTGAAAACACCCGCCTTTCTGAGCCCCCGCTCTGTTACAATGTACTCCTATTCATGTGGGTAGTCTAGGGCGAGTTCGATAAGAACAAGTTGAAATCACTTGGTCGGTCCGGTATGCACCTCTAGCCACCACGGCTACAGGAGCATCCTATGCAATCTATCTTAAGTATGGATTGGGGAAGAAGCAAAACCAAGGGGGAAACAAAATCATCGAGAAGGCACTTGATCGCTAGAAATCGGATTCACTATAAAAACTTCACCATGAATGATTACATGAACAAGATCACCGCCAAGATCCTACCTCGATCTCGATCCTTGCTCCGGAGCTCCGACGTGGTCTTCCATGCAAGGTTCCCACGTTGGCTAGGGAGACCCTAGAGAACTAGCACGACGCTCATCTCCGAGATGGTGTCCCTCAAGCTTCTCTGCTCCTCGGCAGCGGATGACAAATTGATTCTTCTGTGGCTCTCGGTTAGGGGGCTATAAATAGTCCGAGAGGCACCTAGGTCAAAGGGGGAGCGACTGGGCCCCAAAACGGGCTGGGCTGACCGGCCTGGGCCGACCGACCTGGGCCCATTTCGGCCCAGTTCGTTGCCTCCTTCACCAGGCGTTGGTTATGAGTCTTCTAGATCCTTCCCCCTTCTGCATGTGGGACCTTGTCGTCAGTTTCTCTCTGAATTGGACGAAGCTGATTGTCTCGCAAGATTCAACACTTTTCTGGCTAGGTCCTCGGAGTTTTCCATCTTCTCTGGTTGGGTCCTTGGGCTTCTTGGAGTCGTGTTCACTTCATTGCTTTATTTGTACTGGGCTTCAAGATCTTGTCATGAGGTGCTTAATGAACTTATCCTGGAAGTCTTGCTTTCAACGCTAAAACCCTGCATAAACACTAAACTCCAAAAACGACGTGCACAAGTGAACTTGTTATACCACGAGGGTTAGTACCAATGGATGAGATACAAAAGTCATGCCAACACCAAAGGTAAACTCATGGCTAGGTTGACGGAATTTCACCATCAACACTTGGGTACTCAATTCTGGTGGAATCCGACTACTCAATGGTACCGTCACGTACCTTAATCCACAGCTCGGTCCGGCACATTGTCTCTAAGGTCCGGGCAACTGTCGTCGGGTCGATGTGGTCATCTGAGAGAAGCTTTAGCCCGCCATGACTACTCGGCGCACCCTCGGACATCGGCGCCGAATGAATAGGCTCCGCGTCTTGGATCTCCGGTGACCTCACAACAACATCCATGCTGGCCTCCGGGAGCGGGTCGTCGTGCACCTCTTCCGTGGGCTAGGGGGCTACTAGAACCTCTGGAGCAGTAGTTGCTCCCTCCAACGCAGCGGTTTCTTCTGCAACACCTTCAACCGGTATGGCTTCAGGGATCATGGTCCCTTCGACCTATGTCTCTATCAACACAAGACATACGACGTCAGTACTGGGGGGCTACGACTACTACTTAGGGTAGGCGGCTTCAGTGCAGTCTACGTACCTTCTACTATGGTGGCCTCCAGCGGCGTAACCTCTGCGCCCGGCGCCACGGTCTCGCCCTGGGGAAGGGAAGCGGATTCCTCGACAGCCGGCAACGGGTTTTCCTCAGTAGCCATCGTGCTGGGTTATTCTCCTTCCCAAGACAGATCGGTCAACTTCCTGCATAGTACCAAATTGGTGGTCAACCAAGTACGATTACCAAGTTACAAGTACTACTCGGGAATGGTTTTCACTTACAAGCTAGACCAGACAACAGTCACGGTCGAAGCGCCAAAGTATTTTGGCAATGTCGACGAGCCCGGCTTCCGCGGGCGCCTCCTCTTCAGCCTGAGCTACTACTAGTTCCCTGGCCCCAGTAGTCGTGCTTGGCTCTGACCTGCTCTCCTCTGCCAGCACCTGTGGCTCAGCAACTGTAGTCGTCTGTTGTGTCATCTGTGACAACAAGCTCTTCTACGGTGGGTGCTAGACTACAGCTTCTTTCAGTCGGCTCGCCCACCGTGTCCCAGTCATCTCCCTCCCCTTGATCAACGGGTCGGATGATGGAATTTCCTACGACAACTCAGAATTCAATTGTCAGCATACAATACTTCAAGACAAGTACTCGACTACTCTACTCGAGGAACTCACCTCTTGGGACGTAGTCTCTGTCACCTTCAACTTCTTGGCGACACGTTTGCGCGCCACATTGCGCGGCCTCCTCGGCGGCACAGGGAGACTAGCCTCCAGGTTAGTCGGTGGATCCTCAATGAGGGGAATATTGGGCAGCCCAGGTCGGTTGAACCAGGACCGCAGCTGAAATCGCTCTTGGAGCGTTTCCCCATCCTCCTCGTCGGATGTATCTTCAATAGTGTCGGTGTCGTCACCTTCGCTGACTTCATGGGGTTCTACATGTTGAGGAGGGGGAGTTGGGTCGGAGACAAACTTCGCAATGTCATCCTGCAGCAAAGGAACTAGGGTGAGTGTGACTACTCCAATTCAATCAGTACTCGGAGGCAGCAGTCATTGGCTACTTACCTTGTTTGGCGGGCGAGACACGGAGTACTCAGGGACTGGGCAGGGTGTGTACGGTGGCATATCCTTAAAAATTCTTCCCAGCCTCTCAACAATGTCTTCATCGTCGACTTCGTTGCCGGGCATCCTCGACGTGTCCTCATCGCCCATGTACTGGTACCCGAGGGTGTCGCGTGCCATCAACGGCTGCACCCTCCTCTACATGAAGCTGAAGGCCACGTGTTCGGCCCTCAGTCCGGCTTCCCTCAAAGCCTTGATCTTCAGCATCAACTCGGGTAGTTGAATACCCTCCTGCATCGTCGGTTCAGTGTTCCACCACTGTGACAACCCGCCCAGGAAAATACCGTACTATCGCCTAAGACCGATCCACTTTGGTCATTAAGCAATAATAAAGTACCATCCTGTCGTAAGTTGCCGGGTTAACGCCCGGTAAATCACTTGAGAGCACAAGGATCGAATATATGCATTAAAACTCACTCGAAGGCGAGTCCAGAGATACAACAACAGTCAAATCCAAATTCGTCCCCCAAAGGGTTTAATTATTACAAACCATAGTTTTTGTCATGATGAAATAATTCGAGTTACGAAAAGCGACGGAAAAAAACTAGCGAAGCGAAGACACCACCGGAGGCCATCCATGATGCTTTCGGTAGTCGTCCTCCACCCACTCCGGCTCCCGGCCGGCGGGATCTCACCGGGCCACACATCACCGAAGGCATTACCGGATCAACACATTATAGCAAGGCCGAGTATACTAATACTCGGCAAGTCTTACCCGTCGGTGGTATCTACTTCACCAATTCTAGACCATGAAAGGCTTTTTGGCTCTTGGGTTGCTTTTTCTAAAAAGTAACAAAGAGTAGGTCCTTACTTTCAAGATTTTAGCACAAGTTCTAGTGGTTTAATCTTTACTACATTAGCCAACTAGTACAAACAAAGTTGTACAATACAATTAATCAAACATAATCTTCATCAACTTCCATCATTAGGGATCTCATGACTAGTGGAGTAAGTAGTCTCGGATAACGGTGAGAGGCCGACAATCGATTGATTTAAACCTTGCAAGGTAGACCCAAACACTCGGTAGGCTGCCCCCGTGAGGACAACTTTCCCAGGCCGTTCCCATAAATCCTCGGGTCGGGATCGAATCTTACAGTCTTTGGTGCAGGCTATCCGGCATACCCCGCGAGATACCCGGAGTCACCATACACCACCGGTGGCGAGCCGTGAGAGCGAATCCCAAGAGTAGTAACGGTAGGATCCCTCGCCACCTCATTATGGTACTAGGCTTACCGGTCCCATTCCCGGCAAATGTTTGGTACGTTCAAAGACTTAACCCACATAACCACTGCACCGGAGCCCAGATCCCATGCTCTTACCACGTGAGCAATCCATTTAAGGATATAGTATGATTCCTATCTAGGAACCTAATATCGCGAGTGAGGTCACCACTCGACTTGTAACGGTCCTATATAGCATAGCAGCTATCGACCTATCACACTAGTAGGGACCAAAGGTACCTATGGATCATGCATCTAGGGTTTCATTCAACTCTTGTACGTAAATGCACAATCATTCATAGATAATTGAATAAAGAACTTTAAAACTAGGTTAGATGCACCGGAGCTTGCCTTCGTCAGCTAGGTTAGCCTGGGCACCCTCGGTGTCGAGTACTTCCAGTGCTGCAGAGAACCTTCCGCTCCTCTTTCCTCGGTTTCGGGACAAGGGAGTAATCTCCGTCCGGATGATCTACACGGAATGCAATGCACTTTAGGTGATGTGATAGTTTGTTGTCTTATCCAACTCGGGTTGGTCATATTCACCTTAACAAGCATTCGGCTAATGTTTCTCTTTTATGAAGGTTATTGGTTGTATATGGGTTACTCTTTTTATTCCACATTTGAATAAAGGTTTTTATTAAGCTTATCATTTCATGTGAAAGCTTCGTTCCTTTCTATCTTCACTAACAAAGGTGTAATTAATATTTTTATTATGAATTAATTTCTTATCAGTGATGATAATTAATTATCTTTTATTTATATTAAATAATACTTTCAAAAAGGAAAAAGATTTAATTAAGGGTTTTTCTTTATTTAATTTCCCTTTAATATTAAAAGGGCATTTAAGCCTTTTATTAATCAATTAAATTACCAAAAATTAAATGAGTGTTTCTTAAGCCTACTAGCACCCATCCTGGTCCATTGGACCCACATGTAAGTGTTGGATGCTAAGAAATTAAATATTATTGAAAATAACAAAGGCTAACTAGTGATTCAAAGTAAATGCATATAAAAATAAATAAGCATCAAAATGATCCAAACTTTCTTGTGCATGCTCTCTGGTCCTAAACAAGCCTAAAGGACCAGCACATTCACATGGAAGCTCTACTGAACTTGGTTTATTAATTTACAAAGAAAAACATGCATAAATCAAGAATAATTGCTTCTGTTAATCCAAAATTCATGATTAATTCACAGGATGTGTATTTTGGCATTGCAAGACAGTTTGCACAAGTTGGGCTCAAGAACATAAATATATTTAACAGGAAAAATCATCTAGGCAATTACTGCAGGAATGGAAAAGAATTTGTCTAGCAATATCTACTGCATAACTTTGCGCAATTTTTGGCACAGCATCTAGTCATATCCTAACACACAACATATCCAAAATTTGGCTACAGAGGAGTTATATAATTCAAGTTATGTCAGATCTATGTGTAACACATTTGTATTTTTCCTGCCAAAACTATTTTGAATCTAGCCATGAGTGTACAACAAAAGAGGTGGGGTTTATCATCCTGAACCCTACAAAATTGGTTTGGGATTTATCTGATTTCTCTGTGAATTTCTAGGGATTTTTCAAGTCAGTGGACTGAACTGTAATAAAACTTAGTTAGGTTTCCTTGCAACTAAGCCCTCGGAATTCACAACCATGCCCTCGTGGCGGCGGGAGGGCTCGCCGGCAGCGATGTGGGGCCGGGCCACGGCAACAAGCGGCACGGGGCTGCGATTGGCCTCACCACGGGTCGAATGGCGGTGACGGCGGGGTCGGGGCGAGCTCCGGCGAGGGCGCACGGCGGTGGCCGGCGACGGCGCTCACGGTGGCTCCGGGGAATTACGGCGTGGAGGCAAAATGTGGGCAAACGAGCGAACGCACGAGCTACCCCGGGAGCTAAGGAAGCCGGGCCGGGCGGTCGGACCGCGGCGAGCGCGGGCGGCGAGCTCCGGCGGCGTGCGGCGGCGTCAATGGCGCGGGCGGCTCGGGATGGCGCGCGCGGGGAAGAAGGCGGCTTTTATAGGCGGCCCGGGGGGGTTTGGGGTGACGACGGCGTGATGGCGAGATCCTCCGCCGTGCTACGGCGGCTCGGGGGCCCGTGCGTGCGCGGCGACGCCGCCGACGGACCGTCGGTCCGTGGCGCGCGCGCGCGCGTGCGGCGGCGCTCGGCGCGGACTCGGCGCATCACGGGGGCGGGAGGTGCGTTGGGGCGCGCGTGACCTCGGGACGGAGCGGCTAAGTGGGGGGCGCGGCCTTGGGAGGCGTGGGCGCGGACGCCGGGGCGCGGCGGCGCTCGGGCGGCGACGGCGGCGCGCGGTCGCGCGCGACGTCGCGCGTGGCGGCGCTCTGGCGCAGAGGTGTTGCTGGTGTTGTGTTCAACCCGATTTTTCTCAAAATTTTCAAACATAACTGGACCAAGTGATGAATACCAAAGTTGTAGATCTAGGTACCAGCAACATTTTTTTACAAAGGTTGTATAGGGTTTTTCTTCCTGGATTTGAATTTATTTGAATGCCAACTTTGAATGTCAGCCTATTTTGGGCAACAGTGATTCCTGCCTTGCAAGGGGTTTTTCACAATTTTCCTCTCCAAATTTGAAATGCCAATCTACATGAAAGTTGTGTCCCTCAACAAGACCTACAACTTTCCTAAAGGTAGAATTTTAAGTGTTTAGGTGAATTTTGGGGAACGCGGCAAAAGTTCCGGCAGACACCTGTGGACACTGGGATGCAAGGGGTTTGACTCACCCTTTGACCATGGGTTGGCCCCACAAGTGTGTTTATCATTCATTTAGGGTCACTAGGGTGTGTTAGTGAGTTTTTCGGAGTGAGGGCCCAGGTTGACTTAAGTTTGACCTCGGTTGACCATTTGACCGGCTAATCCGGTCATTAGCGTTAATGAAGGTAATTAAAAACCTGGGGCATCACAACCACGCCCGATGCTTCGGCAGCTTCCCGCTATGCTTTGGCAGCTCCGGGTGGTGGTTCATGATATCAAACCACTTGGCCTTCCAATCTTGGTTCGAGTCGATGAGCTTGTACGACAAGTACTGGTCGGCGGCATCTTCACGCATCTGAATGCCGGCTCCTCCGACTACTCGCGGGTCGTTGGCACTCTGCTGCGGTTTCACACGGAAAAACTTCCGGAACAAGATCCAGTGGGGGTTGATCCCCACAAAGGCTTCGCGGAAGTGGACAAAGATGGATACGTGAAAAATGCCATTAGGGTTCAAGTTCAAGTACTCGATATCGTAGTACTTGAGGAGACCCTTGAAGAAATCGCTCGCCGGGAGTGCTAGTCCGCGCTCCACGAACCGGGTGAACATGGGGACCTCGTCGGGGTTCTTCTCCAAGGGGTACGGGTCGCCGCGGCGGCGCGCCACATGTCCATATCCTTCTCCCGGAGCAACCCACTGTTCACCAGCGCCAGCAGATTTTCAGTCTTTGTCTTGGACTTCTTCCACTCCTTGTTCGGATTGGGGCGTGGGGGAAATGTCGGCGGCGTTGACCCCTGGGCAGATCCCTCCGCCTCGTTGCGGGATCTCTTCTTCTCGGCACCGGCACCAGCCTTTGCACCCTTGGACGGAGAAAGCTTCATCCTCCAAGTGCACAAGGTCTTCACTCGCATTCGCTCAGGGGCTTCACTAGTGGCGAGCAGCGGCGACGCGCGTGGATTTGCAAACTGCAGCGCGGTGATAGAAGCAGGAGTGGGTGGCTGGATAGATCTACTCCAGCGGCTGCTACTGTGGGGAATGAAAAACCCTAAGGCTTTCAACCTCTATTTATAACATACCGGTGGCGCTTCAACGACCGGATGGATAAGTATCGGCGGCTGACTCAGCAACAGCTTCCTAACTCTTCGGCTTCTAGTACTCGATGCACTCCATCTCAGGGGCTCGACTACATCTGCTAGATTTCTGGGTAGCGACAAGACTCAAGAGCAACTCAAGACACATTCTACAATCAAGATGACCCTTCAATTCGAGAGGACGTACTCGACTCAAGGCTCGGGGGCTCCGTGCCACGTGTCCTTCGGTTTTTTCTCCGGATTTTATGGGATAATCTTGGCAGAACTTCAGATTGACCCTCAGCTTGAATCTACGATTCAACCTAAGGCTCGAGGGCTAAATTTCATATGGCATGCGATTCTTCGAATCGCATTTTCCATATGGTTTCTTCTTCAAGACAAGGCGAGTACCATTGAAGACCTTCAAGAGAAGAACTCGAGAACGCTTGGGGACTAATCAAGAAGACTTCAAGACTACTCAAGGATCAACTGGAGTACCTTCCATCCTCGGGATTCTTCAAGTACTTTTGAGGACTTTTGGCTTGTAGTACTCGAGGACGCTTGAGGACTACTCGTCAAGTCCATCAATACTATAAAGTACTCGGGGGCTTGTGGTATGGACCTCCCTCGGCCCACTACCTCGGTGGGTACCAGGACCTACTACTATGTGGGCCCCTGGAACTACTCGTCTTGTGCCACACGGCACCTGATGGTGTGGGGCGCAAGGACTGCGGTGGAGGAGTACTCGAATAGGAGTTATACATGTCCTTGACGTACCCGACTTGTACTCTCTCCTCAAACCGACTTGTAACCCTGCCTCCCGGACTATATAAGGCGAGGCAGGGATCCATATCTCTCTCATGCGCATCATCTTGTAATCGCACCCAATCAATCCAGAGCTACACAACATACAGGATGTTGGGAATTACGCACCTCGTGGCCCGAACATGACTAAATTGTGTGCCATGTGTGTCTTCCTTCGAGTTATCGATCTCGGCGAGGCCACATTCATCTACCTTGGGTACTCCCCTTGGTAGGTTGCCGGTCTAAAACACCGATAGAAGTGAAGATGAAGGTGATCGTCGCAAGGGCAGGAAGTCGTCCAAGAACCTGAGTGGGTTGAGCTGCTTCGCTAGAGACGGCTTCTGCACCATGGCGCTGAGCTCCGGCAGCAAGAAGAGCACACAGAGCGACTCGGACTCCGATTCCAACGACTAGGTGCGTGATGAACTCCCCTTCTTGCACCAGGAGAATGAACATCTTGGGTTCTTACATGATAATCGTGATGATATGCTTAGAGAGGCTAAGAAATTGAGGAAAGAGCTTAGGGCCTCACTCGAGGATGCTACGACTAGAGTTGCTGAGCTAGAAACACAGAATTTGGATGCTAAGCTTGAAATTGATTCTCTGAAAGCTTCACGTGTTGTTTCTGATGAAGTTGAATGTGCTGATTGTCCTATCTCTCTAGCTGATCTTGCCTTGTTTAAGGAAAAGCATGCCTCCAAGTGTGAGGAACTAGATGTGCTTAGGGTTGAAGTGGCTGAGTTTAAGTCTAGATCTGCTTTGCTAGGTGCTTGCACTTCCTGCCCTGTTTTGCATGGTAAAATTGATGAGATGCATGCTTACACTATTTCTCTTGAGGCTAAGCTGGAAGAACCAATTCCTACATCTTGCTCTACCTGTGAATTGCATGCTTTGAAGAATCTGGAACTTGCACATTATGTTGATCGTTTGCAGGATGAGAATGATGAGTTGAGAAAGTTGATGGGTTGGTTGTCTAGTCATGAGCCTCAGTTGAGGATAATGATCAAGACATACAAGAGGAAGGATGGTGAGGGACTTGGGGCAAACAAGGTTGGTGAGGGAAGTGGAGAGAATATCCCAGAGCCACCAAAAACCCACCACAAAAATGATTTCCCTCCTAAATCTAACCATCTTAGGAACCAACTAGATGTAACCCCAGCTCCCACATGTGTTTCCCCCACAAACAAATGATTTCCAAAAGCCTATCCAGTTCGTGAGCACTTCGGGAAAAGTGTTCTTTGGGAAAGAGAGTGAGAAGGCTAGTGATGAGAAATTGGTTGAGAAGCCGAGTGGAGAGAAACCAAGTGAGCAGCCCCATACCAAGCCTAAACCTAAGCTTGTGAGGTTTCATTGTGGCTATTGTGGGAGAGATGGCCATAAGGGTGAGTTTTGCTTCAAGAGGAAGCGAGAGGAGAGAATGGCAAAGGAGTGGGCTAACAAGGAAAAGTACCACCCGTCCTATGGTGTATTTGAGCCTCGTGTGTAGATGTCCAGGGCCAAGGCGAGTGTGAGGTCAGTCCGGCTTGGGGAGAGAGAAAAGTTGTTGGAGGTGCTTTCTTGGTCGGCTGCGGCGGCGGTCGGACCGGTCGGGGGCACCGGTCCGATCGGGTGCGAGGCACGGACAGCAGCAGTTTGGGTTTCGTGCTCGTACAGGTGCGAAGTTTGGTTCTGGAGGTCGTGGTTCTGGTGGTTGGGCTGGAGAGTTTGCAGGAGGTCAGTTTGCTAGGCATTCTGCCCCTCGTGCTCAATACGGGGATGGGATGAGTCATAGCTTTGAGTTGGAGAGGAGGGACGGTCCACAATACTCATTTCGTGGTTGTTGATGGTTAATAGTTGTATCAAAGTTCGTTTAGACTTGTAAGCGGACAAGTCTCCCATCGTAGTCAAGGGACCCTACTTCCCTCGAGTGGTGAAACCAAGGTATCGAATCTGTGGAACAATGTGCAACGCAAGGATTCAATCTAGTAAAGCAAGGAAAGCTATCTATTAAAGAACCAAGTTGCATCTAATCTAAGATATCATCAAGACAACTAATCTAATCTAATCTACTAAAGAGGTAGCAAGAGAAAGCAAAGAAATAACTGATCTAGAGAATCTAGATCATGCTTATGTTGTAGCTCCAAACAAGATAGATGAAGATAGAAAAGCGAATCTCATTAAAACCATCTTTAAACCGTGGCCTCAAGTCCGATTCCGAAAACGCCCGCCTTTTGGAACCCCCGTTCTGTCACAACGTATTCCTGTTCATGCGGGTAGTCTAGGGCGAGTTCGATAAGAACAAGTTGAAATCACTTGGTCGGTCCGGTATGCACCTCTAGCCACCGCGGCTACAAGAGCACCCTAAGCAATCTAGCTATAGACTAGATTGGGAAATAAGCAAAACCAAGAAGAAAACAAAATCATCGAGAAGGCACTTGATTGCTAGAAATCGGATTCACTTAAAGACTTCAGCATGAATGATTACATGAAGAAGATCACCACCGGGATCCTACCTCGATCTTGATCCTTGCTCCGGAGCTCCGATGTGGTTTTCCATGAAAGGTTCCCACGTCGGCTAGGGAGACCCTAGACAACTAGCACGACCCTCATCTCTGAGATGGTGCCCCTCAAGCTTCTCTGCTCCTCGGCAGCGGATGACGAATTGATTGATGCGTGGCTCTCGGTCAGGGGGCTATAAATAGCCCAAGATGCATCTAGGTCAAAGGGGGGGCCGGCGGGTCCCGAAATGGGCCGGGCCGGCCTCGCATGGGCCGACCGGCCCGGGCCCCTTCGGCCCGGTCCGCGGCATCCTTCGCCCGATGTTGCTTCCCGAGTCTTCTAGATCCGCCCCCCCCCCTCTCGCATGTGGGCCCTTGTCGTCGGTTTCTCTCCAAATTGGACGAAGCTCCTTGTCTCGCAAGATTCGGCACTTTTCTGGCTATGTCGTCGGAGTTTTCCATCTTCTCGGGTTGGGTCCTTGGGCTTCTTGGAGTGGTGTTCACTTCATTGCTTGACTTCTACCGGGCTTCAAGGTCTTGTCATGAGGTGCTTAATGAACTTATCCCGGAAGTCTTGCTTTCAACGCTAAAACCCTGCATAAACACTAAACACCAAAACCGACATGCACAAGTGAACTTGTTATACCACGGGGGGTTAGTACCAATGGATAAGATATAAAACTTATGCCAACACTGAAGGTAAACTCATGGCTAGGTTGACGGCTTTTCACCATCAACATCTCCCCCATGCTTAAACCTTGCTCATCCTCGAGTAAGCCTTCGATGGATATCATCGTTGCCCATCAATGCTTAAACCTTGCACTTGATCATACATGAGAAAACATAATGCTCTCAAAAGTTTAATTCGTTAAAGTTCCATAATGTACTAGCCTTCACCCCTACGGAGGGTAGATTAATAATTAAGCTTATCCAACAAGTATTAACATGCTCCCAAAATTCAAATGGATCTCAAAAAATTTGAAATAAAGAACGAGAAAAAAGAGCTAAACCAAGTTCACAAATTTAAACCGCCTTGCATCTTGCTCATGAACTCTCATCTCATCTTCTCTCTCAAGCCTATTTATTCTACTCCTTTCCCTCTCATAACATGCATTTATGTGGTAGGCTTTATATGGAGCATTTTGGGAAAGTTTAGTCCTACCAAGATATTATAAATGAGATGTTGTCAAAAGAAGACAAGCTTCTCATGGTCTTACCGAGACTCGTCAAAAAGGTCATTGGAAAATCATGTTATATCAAGGAGGGGAAAGAGACAAATACACACACTTGAGATGGGTGGACTTGTGCAAATGGCAAAGAGTGATCCCGAGGCACAAAGGAAGTCCTCGTTATCTGATTGCACATGGTTGGAAAATGTGTATGGATCTTTTAATCTTGAAGCCTTGAAGTTCCTAATGCACTTTAGAGAACCGGGGAGTTCACTTTATTTTTATTTTTACACATACTCATATTTTTTCTTTTCTTTTTTCCACATACATATACTTTTTCTTCTTTATTTTATTTTTCATTCTTTCTCTTTCTCATTTTTTCTTTCTCATCAATTTTTTTATTTGCTCCCCTTTGAACTCTAAAATTGCATTGTACCTACCTCCTCCCCCATGCTTAGACGTTTGCTCATCCTCGAGCAAAGAGGTGATAAAGATAAGGTAGGTACCGGAAATACTTTTCTTTTGGAGAGATACTTGAAGTCTTCAATCTTGGCACCATCGATCTTCCTTGAATTGATGATCCATTCTCAACGATAGGTTGTGGTCAAGGAGGTAATCACAAAAGATGATATTTGGTTTTAAGGGTGGATATCTGGCGAGGTTCGTGAAATCTCTGATGTGGGGATACACAATGCATGGATAATAGACTAGCAATAGGATAGTTACGCAAAAACGGAATGACCAGCTTCTTAGTCTCTGGCCTGAGAAATCAAGGCCTCAAATAACTCACCCAAAAATAAACCTTGTATACTAAGTTTTTGGACTCAAATATTTATATGGCTCTGGATAGGTAGAGCAACACGCAAGAGGTATTCATGACAAGGTTAGCATTACTTTTAAGAACAAAAATAAATTATCTTTAATCCATCTAAAACTTGAGAGCACATAAAACACTATGGGTCTTTATTTCTATCATAACCTCCGCTAAAGATTAAGCTAGTATTTAGATAATTTCAGATTTGTATTTTAAGAGAGCACTAGCTTAAACATGCATAAAACAATTACGAAGATAAACAAAGAGGCAATTACAATCATATATCATTATGGCACAAACTTTGTAACTTTACCAAAGGTAAAAACTAGGTGGTGACTTTATTCATGATGAAAATAAACACTAACACACATGCTGAAAATAAACTAACACATATGCTGAAATTTAAATAAGAACTGAAAACACTACGCATACATAGGCGCATACAAGCTGAAAGTTGAAGAAAAGGGGGTAAAGGAAAGATAACTAAAGCTCCTCCTCTCTCTAATCTTCCGCCGATGGTTGATATTGATAGTCTTGGTTGTTGTACCCTTACTCATAATAGGATTGCACCGCTTCTCCTATGAATTGTATGAGGTGCTAAGTGAAGGTGTCAAAGCTCATAACGATGTTTGCATTACCTTCACCCATTTGGTTTGCATTGTTTAGCATGGCTGCAATAATTTGCATGTCTCTTGCAGCGTATCCTCCAATGGTGGCCACATTTTGTTGTGTTTAAGGAAGGTGTGCATATTGCTCCGCAAAGGCTACGTTGGGCACCGCAAAATTTGGTAGGGGGTATGGCTACACCACTCCCCCATGATTGCATTGGTACACCACCGTAGTAACTTGGCGGCGCTGGAATTCCTCCAAATGGTGGTACATAATTTTGTTGTGCACCTCCTTCTTGGGCCATAGAAGATCCTTCTCATATAACCCTTCTCTTTTATTTTTCTTCACCGGCACAAGAAGTTCTTCCTCTAACCAATCTTCTTTCCCTTCAAGAAAAAGTCTTAATTTTCCATCCGATAAGGGCAAATTTACTTTGGCCACTTTGAAGCCTCCTCTCTCATCATCTCCACTTATATATATTTTTCTTTCTTCTTATAATCAAATCCTAGGGAGTTCCGGGTAGGAGATGCTTCGGGTTCCTTGTAATACCCGGTCTCAAAGAGATAGCCAACATGGAGAGGTAACACCCCGAACCAATGGGGTCGATTGACTACACGGTAATCAAAGCCGAGAAAAGCCAATTGAACTCCGTGTTGGTTATCTTTGTCTCTCTTATTCTCCCCAAAATCATTTTGCACATCCATGAGTGAAACTCTTGGATGATGGGGTTCCGGATATAATTTCTTTATTGCTATGCTTCTCCCGCAATCGCTTTCCAGAAAACTTCCAATGTGGCTTCATGCACATTCACTTGTTCCGAGGCTCCCTTTTGAAAATCGAGCTATTCCCTAATACATAGGGAACCACTTGTTCAATCAAGATAGGAGACACTCGCCCATGGGTCTATGATACTAGAACATGGAATCGTTTTGAACATGAAAACCAATCTAATCTATCGGGGGTTGTGACCACGGTTTCGCCCTTTCCCTCCACTCGTACTTACTACGCGAAGGTATTCAAGACTAGACCTATGATGGACACGACATATTGAATGGATCCAAGGAAGCATTGGAGCTCTTACTCCCTTTACGGCATGGTAGCTAACCTTAAGTATTAAAGTATATTCAACACAAGATGATAGATAAATAATCCGACACAGTGCGATTACATCTCAAGATCGATTACAACCCATGGACGAATAAGGAGATTACCCCATCAAGGTGCTAGACATAGCACCATTGATCACGGTTACCCTTACGACGGTGTCTTCATTCTTCTCCACTTGTGGGTGCTTCCTTCGAGGTGGTTGATCTCCCTCCGGAGATCTCCCTCCTCTCTCTCTAGTTTGTGGATGGCCTCTTGGTGCGAATGGCTCTCTCCAGACGGAATGAGAGACTTAGCACTCCTTCATCAAGGTTATGCACCATAGTCATGAGAATTTCCAAAGCGAATCCCTTGTGGGTGTTTGCCGACACTCCGTTAGAGAATTACACCCGACCTCGGTGTCCTGTATGAAAACCCAATATGTGGAGAGCTTGGTCGTCGAAGTCGACGTTCGCTACAAGCCTCTACTCAAGGCGAGTGAGCTTCTTCTCCTCCTCCTACATCATGAAGACAAAGCCCTCGGAATGCCGCGGAGCGTATGGAGGTGGAGCGGATGATCGTGTCGAGTGGCGAGGTCGGACGGGCGGCTCCTCCATAAGTCCTTGAGGTCTGGTGAACCTCATAAACGAGTTTCATGTGGCCCTTATGTTCACCGAGGAGAAGAGTGTCATTCCTCCTCGGTGGTGCTGTGTCCTCCTCAATACACCGAGGATACTCGGAAACCGAGCGACTCCTGGAAGAGGTTGTCGATGATGGCTTAGACGACGATGATCCCTTCTTCTTTGGTGAAAAAGCTGGTAGGTTTTTTCCATGATTGCAGCACTCTCCCTCACAAATATATATCCGGGGTTTTCAACCGGTAACAAGGTACACAAATATTATTTTGGAGTCTGGACTTTGAGTGGAATTAGGATGTGATTTGTTGCACAAAACAAGCGGGGTGGATGGCTAAGTCTAAGGTGGTTCCGGATTACAAACTAGAGAACACGAACAAAGAGCTGGATGGGAGACTTACCTCTCTCTTTGTCTTGTCTCGGTTCTTCTCTAGGGCACTTGTTGCTTCGTTTCCGCGTGCACCTTCCAAACATTCTCGTCCACTCCTTCACTTGCATTATTATTCCTTCCACTTGATGTTTTCGCTTTGACTCACTTCCATACTCCCTTGCCTCACATACCTCCATGATATTCCTAAAAAACAAAGCCTTGGCTGTGCCCCCCCATGCTTGTACTTTGCATGTGGTGTGATAAAATATGTTGGAGGGGCATCCCATGATGTATCATGGTGCATGTATGGTTAGGTGAACTAGATTGCCTCCCTCTAATCATGTTTTAATGCTAAGCACTCCTCTAATTTCGAAAATAAAAAATAAAATCAGAGATATTAATGAGTTAAAATATAAATTTAGAGGAGTTTTTAAAGCATTAAAAACAAATGTAAGTCGAAAAATATTTCCGACTACTTTTATGTTGGTCTCACCGGTATTGTTTGCTTTCATTAGTTGAGAGCAAGCTTTTCCCGACTTGATCATAGGGGCATAGGTTTAGGTTCTAATTTTGGTTAGATGAGAGAGATTTTGAATAAAATAAAATTAAATGAGGCTTATAAAAATTCTAATCTTAGAAAACCCAAGGATATAGATTTTTTAAAACAACCAAAAGTTAAGTTTCTAGGTTTACACGAGTCCTACCACGTGCTGAAATTTAAATAACATCTAGATACAAGTCGTGGCTCTACTCATGTGTTTTTAGCATGTAAAATAAGTCAACCATAACATCATGAAGAGGATGAGAGGTTGAGCTAGGTTCTGAATTTTTTTTGGTTGTGGTTTCTCGAAAAGAAGCAAACAATTATATAGGATGGTTTCATGTAAAGGGTTTATGATCCAAACAAAATATTCAACCAAGAATTATGTCTCTAATATTATTCAACCATTCTAAGTCTAATGTTTTGCATAGTACAATTCAAAACTAAATTACTTGAAAAGATTTGAAAAACCTGGAATCGGGTTGTCCACCCGGTAGCTTATTCTTGACTCGACGAAATGGGTTACCTCCCGCCTAGCACTTTGTTTATAGTCCAAGGCTAGACTTCTTCACTTGATTACTTCGGATCAACGCTCTTTGTGGGCGTTGCAATCTTGGGTACCCACTTCCGCACCATCTTGGGCACAGGCTTATTCTTCGGCTTAGTCATTTTGTTGGTCTCCACAGGCTGGCTTTGTCCTTTGGTCTTGACGGTTGCAACAACTTCCTTCATGTAATGGCTCGGCATCTCAAACTCCGGTCCTTCGGTCGTGATCTTCATGGTATCCTTAGTGTGATCCTCTTTCTCTCCCGAACGAGTTTGAGTTGCCTTCTCCTTCTCGGGACCTTGAGGTTGTCTCGGATATTGTTCTTTGTTACCCATCAGTTGACCGGCAAGTTATCCCACTTGCGTCTCTAACATCTTCATCACGATGAACACTTCACGTATAGAGTTTCCGACCTCCGTCACCTTGCCACCGAACTTAGTGACGGCGTCCTTGTTGATCTCAGCTTGCTCGTCCATCAAGTCTCCTCACACTCCTTGCATGTGGATCTTGCTTCGGCAGCCTTTAGGTGTTGAGCTTCTTTCTCTATCTCCATCTTCTCCATCCTCCTCTTAAGTAAACCGATATGCCACTCAAGGAATTCGGCTCGTATGTATTCATTGAAACGCTCCAAAGCTCCCACAATCATCATGTGG
This sequence comes from Cenchrus americanus, assembly GCA_947561735.1. Taxonomy (NCBI): domain Eukaryota; kingdom Viridiplantae; phylum Streptophyta; class Magnoliopsida; order Poales; family Poaceae; genus Cenchrus; species Cenchrus americanus. Next base: position 146,372,530 of record OX387240.1, read on the forward strand.
ATAGTTGAGACCTTGATCTTGAACGGCCTTCTGGCGTCTTGAAGGTTTATGATAGGTAGATCAACGACGTCCGGGGTGCATAGCTCGATCTCGCGCTCCGGTGGTGGTTGTTCTCCCATGGGTGGCGGTTGAGGTTGATCTTCCTTTGGACTTGGAGGTGGTGATTCCCTTGGAGATTCCGATGGTCCTTCAACTTTTGGATCTAGGGTTTCGAACCCTTTAGTTTGTGTTGCATGTCCCCTTTGCTTGTAAAGTTTTCCTGGATCATCCACAAAAGAAAGTTTGGGTTAATCAAAAACTAGATTAGATTGATTTTTTTAAGAGATGCAAAAGAAAATTAAAAAAACTGAAAAATAAGCGATATTAAATTGGATCTTGGTTGCTTGTTCCCGGCAACGGCGCCAGAAAAAGGGGCTTGTTGACAGTTAATGTATCAAAGTTCGTTTAGACATGCAAGCAGACAAGTCTTCCGTTGTAGTCAAGGGACCCTTCTTCCCTCGAGTGGTGAACCCAAGGTATCGAATCCGTGGAACAATGTGCAACGCAAGGATTCAATCTAGTAAAGCAGGGAAAGCTATCTATTGAAGAACCAAGTTGCATCTAATCTAAGATATCATTAAGAAAACTAATCTAATCTAATCTACTAAAGAGGTAGCAAGAGAAAGCAAAGAGATAACAGATCTAGGGAATCTAGATCGTGCTTATGTTGTAGCTCCAAACAAGATAGATGAAGATAGAAAAGCGAATCTCATTAAAAGCATCTCTAAACCGTGGCCTCCAGTCCGATTCCCAAAACTCCCGCCTTTCGGAACCCTCGTTCTGTCACAACATATTCCTATTCATGCTGGTAGTCTAGGGCGAGTTCGATAAGAATAAGTTGAAATCACTTGGTTGGTCCGGTATGCACCTCTAGCCACCGCGGCTACAAGAGCACCCTAAGCAATCTAGCTATAGACTAGATTGGGAAATAAGCAAAACCAAGAAGAAAACAAAATCATCGAGAAGGCACTTGATCGCTAGAAATCGGATTCACTTAAAGACTTCACCATGAATGATTAAATGAACAAGATCACCACAGGGATCCTTCCTCGATCTTGATCTTTGCTCCGGAGCTCCGACGTGGTCTTCCATGCAAGGTTCCCACATCGACTAGGGAGACCCTAGACAACTAGCACGACCCTCATCTCTGAGATGGTGTCCCTCAAGCTTCTCTGCTCCTCGGCGGCGGATGACGAATTGATTGATGCGTGGCTCTCGGTCAGGGGGCTATAAATAGCCTAAGATGCATCTAGGTCCAAGGGAGGCCGACTAGGCCCCGAAATGGGCTGGGCCGGCCGGCCTGGGCCCACTTCGGCCCAGTCCGCGGCCTCCTTCGCCCGACGTTGCTTCCCGAGTCTTCTAGATCCTCCCCCTTCTCGCATGTGGGCCCTTGTCGTCGGTTTCTCTCCGAATTGAATGAAGCTCCTTGTCTCGCAAGATTCAACACTTTTTTGGCTAGGTCCTCGGAGTTTTCCATCTTCTCGGGTTGGGTCCTTGGGCTTCTTGGAGTCGTGTTCACTTCATTGCTTGACTTCTACCGGGCTTCAAGGTCTTGTCATGAGGTGCTTAATGAACTTATCCCGGAAGTCTTGCTTTCAATAAACACTAAACTCCAAAACCGACATGCACAAGTGAACGTGTTATACCACTGGGGTTAGTACCAATGGATAAGGTATAAAACTTATGCCAACACCGAAGGTAAACTCATGGCTAGGTTGACGCATTTTCACCGTCAACAGTGGTTTTGGTCCTCCTCCAGGTAGAGAGGGTTGATTCCCTCATGGTGGTTACCGTGGTGGTGTTCGTGGTGGTAGCTTTGGTAGGAAAGATGGTTTGGATTGTGCTAACCCCACTTTTGAGCAAATGGCTCGACACTGGTTTTACTCTTTTGGTACTAACCCTAGTGTTGAGTCGTTAGTTCGCTCACGTGCTCATTTTTTGAATTTCAGGTGGGAGACTTGAAGAACATTTGATTGATTGACTCCGGTTGCTTGAGGCATATGAACGGAGACAAGGGGTAGTTCTCAAATCTCGTCCCGGTGGTGACAAGGAGGTACATCACCATTGGGGACAATGGGCGTGGGTGTGTGCTTTTAGAAGGTGAGATTAAGGTGAGTGACAAGATCATTCTCAGGCGTGTTGCTCTTGTTCAATCGCTTGGGTACAATTTGCTTTCTGTGTCCCAGCTGTTGGATGAGAGTTTTGAGGTGTTGTTTCGGCCTGATGGTTCTCGGATTTTGGACTACAGAGGGGACCTTGTCTGTATGGTCGTTCCCGAGGGTCAGGTGTTTTGAGCTGATTTTTCTCAGTCTTCTGGTGTTGAGCATTGTTTCTTGGCTAGTTCTTCGAGTGAGTTATGGAAGTGGCATAGGAAGTTGGGTCACTTGAGCTTTGACCTTTTGTCTCGCTTGAGTAAACTCAATTTCGTTCGAGGTTTGCCATGGTTGAGGTTTGAGAAAGAGTTGGTTTGTGCGCCATGTAGGCATGCCAAGATGGTAGCCTCTTCTCACCCGCCTCTCACCGATGTGATGACGAAGCGTCCATGCGAGCTGCTCCATATGGACCTTGTTGGCCCAGCTCGTCTGCGATCTGCGGGTGGGAAGTGGTATGTCCTTGTTGTGATGGACGACTACTCTCGGTATGTGTGCGTGTTCTTTCTTGAGGAGAAATGGGAGACATTTGGTTTTGTTCGAGATCTTGTCTTGAGGTTAAGGAATGAGAGGCACGAATATGCCATACGAGCAATCCGCAGTGACAATGGCTAAGAATTCAAAAACTCTCATTTTGAAACCTTTTGCCATGACATGGGTCTTGAACACCAGTTTTCGAGTCCGTATACGCCTCCCCAGAATGGTGTTGTGGAAAGGAAAAATAGGACCTTATGTGAGATGGCTCGGATGATGCTTGATGAGCATAGGACTCCGAGAAGGTTCTGGGCAGAGGCGGTGAATACCGCGTGCTATGTGTCGAACAGGATCTACCTCTGAGTGCATAAGAAGAAAACCTGCTATGAGTTGATGCACGGTCGCACACCCAATCAAGTGCTTTATTCTGAAGAAAGGAAAGAAGTTGGATAAGTTTGAGGCTAGGTTGGTCGATGGTATTTTCTTTGGTTATGCATCTCACTCTAGAGCATATCGTGTGCCCAACCTTGAAACTAACAAAATCGTGGAGACTTGCGAGGTAACCTTCGACGAGACACAGCCACGTAATCAGCTTGTCTTTGAGTGTGCAGTTGATGATGAACTTGGCGAGGAGATCTTTCAGGAGGAGGAGCATGAACATGGAGACGATGAAGATGGCGGTGTGGTGCCCGTGGCTGAGCATGGACCTACTACTTCGACTACGGTGATGGACGGCCCCTCTCCCACACCTACGACAACAAACCAAGATCAATGAGAAGTTGCTGTTGAGGGGGAGGTAGCATCAAGGCGAGAACCTCCCCAGCGAGTACAAGTGGATCACCCAGCTTCACGGATCATCGGCGACATGAATGAACGTACTACAGGGTCGAGGGTTCGAAACAATTCTCATTTCGTTCATGCTGCATTTGTTGCTACTTTTGAGCCCAAAGACATTGGACACGGACTATCTGTTCATAATTGGGTTAATTCGATGCATGAGGAGTTGGAGAACTCTGAGAGGAATCAGGTTTGGGATTTGGTTGACCCTTCCCCAGGGTGTAAGACGATTGGTACAAAGTGGGTGTGGAAGAATAAAGAGGGAGAGAAAGGTGAAGTGGTGAGAAACAAGTCAATGCTTGTTGCTCAGGGGTTCAGTCAGAAGGAGGGGATCGACTACGAGGAGACTTTTGCTAACGTAGCTCGTTTGGAGGCGATTAGGATCCTTCTAGCCTTTTCCATGGCTAAAGGGTTCAAGTTTCACCAAATGGATGTGAAGAGTGCCTTCTTAAATGGTGTGTTGAAGGAAAAAGTGTATGTGAGACAACCACCGGGGTTTGAGAGTGAGAAGTACCCCCACTGGGTGTACAAGTTGAGGAAGGCGTTGTATGGGTTGAAGCACACGCCTAGAGCTTGGTATGGTAAGTTGAGGGGGTTCCTATTTGAGCGAGGGTTTGAGGTGGGAAAGGTTGATCAGACCTTGTTTTTACTCAGGCAGGGTAGAGATATCTTGATTGTGCAGGTGTACGTGGATGATATTGTCTTTGGTGGCTCGTCTAAATCTCTTGTTGCAAGGTTTGTAGATGATATGAGCAGAGAATTTGAGATGAGCATGATGGGAGAGTTGCAGTTCTTCCCCGGGCTACAAATCAAGCAATCAAAGGAAGGAACATTTGTGCACCAAGCTAAGTACACCAAGGACATTGTGAGGAAGTTTAAGATGGAGGATTCCAAGGCTATGGCGACGCTGATGATAGCTCTTGATGTGGACGAGGAAGGTTAACACGTGGACCAGAAGGAGTACCGAAGCATGATCGGGTCACTCCTCTACTTGACGGCGACGAGGCCGGACATCTAATTCTCGGTATGTCTGTGCGCTCGTTTTCAAGCATCTCCAAGGACTTCTCATCGGCAAGCGGTCAAGCGCATTTTCAGGTAGTTGTGTCACACTCCCGACTTCGGCCTTTGGTACTCCGCGTCTTCTTCTTTGGCACTTCATGGTTTTTCGGACGCAGATTTTGTCGGGTGTCGGTTGGATAGGAAGTCTACTTCTGGGACTTGCCAGTTTTTGGGATCTTCTTTGGTGTCTTAGTCTTCCCGCAAACAATTGAGTGTTGCTCAATCCACTACCGAGGCAGAGTACATTGCCACAACTTGTTGTTGCTCTCAGCTCCTTTAGATCACATACACCATGAGTGAGTTTAGTGAGGAGTATACCCATGTTCCACTTCAATGTGATAGCACTAGTGCTATAAGCGTTGCAAAGAACCCAATGCTCCATTCCAAAACCAAGCACATAGAAGTGAGTTATCATTTTCTGAGAGACAATGTTGAGAAAGGGAAGATAGCTTTGATCCATGTACCCACACACGACCAACTAGCCGATATTTTCACCAAACCCCTAGATCAAGCAACTCTCACTCGTTTGCAGGAGGGGGGAGCTTAGTGTGTGTTTGATTTCTTGAGTTGGTGTGTAGGAGCTCCTTTGTAGCATATGTATAGCTTTCCTTTGTACATTTCTTGCAATTGGCATGGCACATGTAACATGATGTATAGGCATCCTTGTATCTTAGATTGCATGCATTTTGTATCATATTCATTGGTTAGGAAAAGCTTCTCCTATATACATTGTTCACCATGGAATTCTATGTATGTTTTTGTGAGCTTGTTTGGTAAGCTATGGTTAGTTTGGCTTAGCTCTTGATAATCTTGGTCTATATCCTTGGTTGATGGCTTTATTTTTGAAAAATGTCACATGTATGATCTCTTGTGAGTAAATTCCTTTATATGATCTTGACCTATTTTAGTGGTTTGGCTATGCTTAATTTGTGGTTGGATAGCTTATTTTGATCATATGGGGCCAAAGGCTTTATCTTGTGGAGGGGCATATGTTCCTTTTTGTCGCAAAGACATTTTATGTACCATTTACAAATCTGAAAATGAAATGAAAAATGCTTGGAAAACATGCTCCCATGTCATATGTGCTGAATTTAATTTGCTTTGGGTGCTAAACCGTTGCATGATTCCTACCAATGAGAAGTCTCATACATAGAAGTAGGCACATGGCTCGGTGGCTTTGACATGACATGAGGTGTTTGCGGGTGTTTGTGATGGTATTACGATTGGAACCGTCGTCTTAGCATGAAGTTTGTGTGGCTTTGCCATTTTGACATGTTTTGCTCATGTTTAGGACTTTGCTCATGAGAGGGAAATTTTTCGCAAAATTGCTCAATTCCATCTTAGCTTCGTCCATTGGTTGTGAAACTTGGTGATCATGTAGTTGATGTCAATATGAAGCTATAGACTATCTAACTTGCTCATTTGGACCTGTGTAGCATCCTTTATTGAATTTTGTCTATTTGAGAAGCTCTTGGTTGAAAGTTTTGCATTTTTTGCTTGATTCATGCATTGTCAACAAGGGGGAAAAGTTTGAGCTTATTTTGGGCTACTGGATGCATTTAGAAGATTTTCAGGTGGTTTCGAGCCATTTATAGGCTCTGTTGCACACCGGTCTGACTGGTCGGAGTGCTGGCCCTGTTCATATGTTGGGCACCGGTCTGACCGGTGGTGGTGATTGGTCTGACCGGTCAGAGCTGAGCTGATGCAGCTGCTCTGTTTTCTTCAAGTAGTTTGCATGCATTCATCCAGGGGGAGTTACATTGGTTAAGGGGGAGCTTGCATGTGTGCAGGGGGAGCTCTTTGTGGTTTTCGAGCTTTGGTTGGTGTTTTGTGCTCTTTTCTTGAGCATGGTTTTGTGTCGGATGTGTCGAGCCGTTGCCCTTGCCTATGGGGTCCGAGACTTATCTTATTCAGGCGATCTTTCTTTTTGCCTTTCTTTGGCTTTTGATCACTTGATGGAGTTTCTTTTTATTCGTTTTTGTTCTTTTTCTTTTCTCTTGTGTTACTATTTGTGGGTGTTGTCAATGCACTCATCAAGTGGGAGATTGAGGACCATGTGTGGTTCGAGGACCGATGGATGGTCACTTCCTTGTGTGATGAGTGATTGACAACATTGTGTGGACTGATTCTTGGCTAGGTATAGCAGGTGCAGGTTGCGGCTTGACTGGTGTTGGTGCAGGTGAAGAACAAGCGTGAAAGGTCGTCACCGGTCAGGCTCTAGGTGTGGAGAAGCCAAGTAGGCTTCGTTTGAGGGACCCGGTGGCCAGCGGAGTCAAGTGCTGGCCACATGGTGGCATGAACAACAAGATGAAGTCATGGACGGTTTCTTGGTTAAGCCTCAAAACCAAGGTCGAGCCGGGACAACGTGGGAGCCAAGTCATGAGTGGAGATTGGCGGAGGCTACACCGAGTTCGCGGGGTTTCCAGTGGTTCACCAGAAAACCACTGTGTTCCTTGGTTGATCCACAAAGCCAAGACTGAAGAACCGAAGACGGTGGTGCAACAGCATGGGACCGGTCCGACCAATGGGTCTGACCGGTCTGACCGGTGGGTACCGGTCTGACAGGTGAGGAGCACCGGTCTGACCGGTGTGCAATGACGCAGTCCAGAATCTTCAAAGCGGAGGACATGCGTCAGGATCACGAGGCTTGCATCGAGGCTAAGCAGGTTGCGGTCGCCGGGCATCCGTCTCATGGAGCGATGACAAAGATTTCCGAATTCACCCTCGAGGGGCATGCATCCCTAATTAGCTAGTAAGGGTATTTTAGACTTTCGGTTGCCTTCTATATAACCCAAGAGGTGAGAGGATGGCAGCAATCTCTTGGAATCCTAGCTCATTTGGTTTTCCTATTTTTCCCTTCCTATTTTTTTAGGATTTCCATAGGACTAGCTTGAGAGCTTCATGGTGAGATGTTGTGAGAGGGTTGGATGATCGGGCGGCAAGCTAGACCTTGTATGAACCTCCTTGGTATGTATAGATGATTCGGCGTGGTTCCTCAAGGCTTTGTTGTGTTGTTCCCGGTTGTTCTTGGTGGTGATTTTCGGAGCCCTCTCTTGGTGGTTTTCTCGGTGTGTTTTCAGGACCTTGCTCTTAGGGATTTGATGGGGGAAATATGTGTGAACCCTTCGTGGTTCTTTTGTTTTTGATTCCCCTGCCAAATTCGTGAGTTAAGGGGCTCGATTTTGGAGTTTTCGGTGCTCTAGGGTTAGAGGAGTTTTTGGAGGGATTTTGTCGATTCCTCTTGATTTGGCGAGTTTTGATGGACAATAACTTGGCTATGGACTCCTCATGAGGTGTTCTTACTATCCCCAAAGTCTTGCACAAGTCCGTGGAGTGTTTCGAGAGATCGGAGTTTAGATTTGGGGGAGTTGACCCGCGTGTGTTATTCGTCCCGAGCTGCCCAGGCTAGACAGGTCTGACCGGTGTGTGTGACCGGTCCGACCGATGTATGCCACTTGTGGGATTTGCCTCGGGTGAACTGCTTGACACATGTGTCTTTGAGTCGTGGTGCTGCTGGTCAGTTTTTGGCTGTTTTGGAGGTGTTTTTCTTGTGTTTGTGAAGGGTTCTTCTTCCTTGCAGGTTGTGTTTTTGGGCGTGTTTTGGTTCCAAGGCCTAGAGAAGTCACTGAGGCTCTCTGGAACATTTGTTGTGCGGCTGCTGCAGCTACCGGCTTGATCGGCTCTGTCCACGGGTCTAACCGGTGTCACCGGTCTGACCGGCGCAGGCCATCGGTCTGACCGGTGCAGCACAGGCAACAAGCCTTGCAAGTTTCCGCTGTGCGAGTTGGTGTGTTTTGGCTCGGAGGGTTGTTTGTTGGTTCCTAGGTCAAGTAGCACTCCAATGGCTGAGTGGGCTTGGCCAACTTGGGTAGTGAGTCGGAGACGTGTGTTGGAGTCCTTATCTCCTTCGAGAAGAATTTTTATTGGCTCCCATTCACTCCGCCCCCTCTCTGTTCACAGTATCGGTCCTTCATAGGAAGGGGACCGTTGAGGACCGGGGAGCGTCCGGTGGTCGATGGATGACCGCTCCTCGGTGATGAGTGATTGACAACGGGTGTTGGACCGACTCTTGGCTTAGTGCGCGGGGTGTAGGCCGCGGCCTAGTTCGTGTTGTTGCGGGTGAAGAACGGGCGCGAAAGGTCTTCGGCCTTGAGGGGCCTCCGGGAGATGGAGAGACAAGTAGGCTCGGTTCGAGGGACCGGTGGACAACGGGACTGGGTGCGGGCCACATGGTGGCGACACGAGCAAGACGAAGTCATGGACGGACGAGACGGTGCACGGTGGCGGCCGAGTCAAGTGGTTTGGCGGGAGGCCGGACCGGGCACGCGGGGTTTGGTGGTTTGCCCACAAAACCATCGGCAGACGGTTTCTTGGTTTGGGCCTGAAAACCAAGTCCGAGGGCCTAACACGACGGAGACGGGATCCGGGTGTGTCGGGAAGCTTCGAGGCGGAGGACACGCGGCGGGATCGCATGGCTTGCGTCGGGAGGACGCGGGGTGCGGCAAAGGCGTGGCCGTCCGATGGCAAGACCCACAAACATTACCTAAATGCCCCTACGTGGGTTGTATCGCCGTAGTTTAGTTAGGGGTAGTCGAGTCATTTACCACTCCGGCGGGACCTGATATATAAGCCATGAGTGTGTGTGGATGGCTCTCTCTCTCCGCGACTTAGGGTTTCATTTCCTCCCTCCCATTTCTCATTTTTCGTAGCTATTTTTCTTCCATTTTCTCTAGGCTAGCATGAGAGCTTCATGAGAGATTTGTTGAGAGGGATGGATGCTAGGGCGGCATGCTAGACCTTGTGAATCTTTCCTGGTTTGTATAGAAGATTCGGGGTTGTGTTTTCGTGGCTTTTTTTGTGCTTGTTTTCGTGCCTTTGTTCCCGGTTTGATTCTGCAGATTTGAGTGGGTTTCTCCTCGGATTGCTTTGAGGAAAACATGGATAGATGTCTCGTGCATCTTTGTGATTGATCTTGTGCCCTCAAACGCCGGGAAACCACTTGGACTCGCAGTTTTTCGTTCGGTGCTCTAGCTTTTGGTGGTGCTCAAAGGATTCGCGATTCCCGGTGATTTAGGGAGTTAGGAGGCAAGATTTTTGGGCTATAGCATCCTTGTGTGACGCATTTCAAGTGCCCAAACCCTTGTCTCCATAGCTTCAACCGTTTGGGAAATCCGATGTTGATTTGGGGGAGTTGACTTTCGGGGTCGGGCGTTTTGCTCTGTCCGCACACGGCGGACGAGTTCGCGGGGTGCGGCGAATGGTTCGCGCGGCTAGGGTTCGTCCCGTGTTCTTCGTGTTCTTGCTCGTCTTTCATTTCGATCCGTCGCGATTTTGGTTTTCGGTTCGACGGAGTTTCGGACGGTCCGCGGTGTTGGGCGGACGATCCGCGGGTGCACAGCGGACGTCCGCGTGCTCCCCGCGGACGGTCCGTGGTTCGCGGTGTGCCACCGGTGGTTCCGTTGGCTTTAACGGACGGTCCGCGGCTCGGGCCGGACAGTCCGCGGTACCCGGCCGGACGGTCCGCGCGGCTCATCGCGGACGGTCCGCCCTGTCTGGCCGGACGGTCCGCCTGAGGCTGCGCAGTTTGCTTCTTGGTTCGATTCCTCTCCTTCTTCTTTCGTGCTTCCGCGTGTGCTTCAAGGAATCGTTCCTAAGGCTAGAGGTTGATCCATAACCTCGTGGTCTTGGCGATTGGTGTTTTATTCGATCCATCGCTCGTGTGATTCGATCCATAGGCCGGGTTCTTTCGGAAGAATTTTTACCGGCTCCTATTCACTCCCCCCTTCTCTAGTCGCCATCGATCCTTCAATTGGTATCGAGCTTGGTGCCGGATTCTTTGCGACTTTGACAAGTCTCGAATCCTAAGATGACGTACGTTGAGCGGGGCGGTCCGCCGCACTTCGATGGCAAGGATTACCGAAGTGGGCGGCTCGTATGATGATCTTTCTTCGTGGGAAGTCTGTTGGATTTCATTGTGCTTGACAAGACCTATGCTATTCGGTCAACATCCATACTCTTATGGTGACCGATGCCGGTGCTAAGACCAAGTATGAGGCTAATGCAAAAGCCGTTGATCACTTGGTCCGGAGCTTGTGTGATCCGAGTTTGAGCGTGTTCGCCATTTGAATCTTGCTTGGCAAATTTGGGAGAAGTTGTTGGTCGCTCACGGTGGTGATAACCATGTGAAGGCTCGCCTCTTTGTCTCTTACCGGATGCAATATGAGAATTTCACTCCACTTCCCGGTGAGGATATTGATGCGATGTTTCAGAGGTTCACCGCCATCGTGAACAACATGAAAGCTAATGTTGAGGATTTTCCCTACACCGAGCATGATCAGGCTTTGAAGCTCTTGCATGTCTTGGACCCAAAGTTTGGGGTGCTAAGGTTGAGGCCATCAAGGAGTCTGGGCAGTACTTGACTATTGAGTTGGATGACCTCTTTTCTAAGCTCAAGTCGGCTGAGGTTGACAGGAAGTTGCAATCCAAGCATGAGGGCTCGACTGACCATAGTCTTGCTCTTGTGGGCGGATCAAAGGGCAAATCTAACCCTTCCTGTCGACAGTTTTCCTTGTCTTCTCTTATGTCCATTCCAGATGAGGAGTTTGATGTGTTGGGCGAGGAGGAGCTGGCCTTGCTCTCAAGGAGGTTTGATCGACTACACGAGAGTCGGAGGAACGCAAGGCGGAGCTCAGGGACGTGCTACAAGTGTGGCAAGCGTGGCCACTTCATCGCCGAGTGCCCGAAGCGGAGGAGAACAAGTACAAGGTGAACGAGTACAAGGCGCACCCGAGGTGTGAAGACAAGTACTCCTCCAAGGGCAAGCACTTTAACAAGTCCAAGAGCAAGGACAAGGACAAGCGGCGACCAGAGCAAGAGCGGCTACAAGAAGAACAAGGCAAGAGCGATGGTGGCCGGTGCGAGCGACGTTGACTCAAGCTCAAGCGAGGAGCAGTCAAGCTCAAGCAGCGAAGATGAAGACGCCGGGAGGCGCAAGGGCAAGAAGAGTGCAAGCCGGAACCTCAGCGGGTTGAGCTGTATGGCGCTTGAGGGCTTTTGTGGCATGGCCCATAGCTCAAGCAGCAAGAAGAGCGAGAAGGAAGACAGCGACTCCGACTCGGAGGATGAGGTAAACCGTGACCCCGACTCTTTACTTGCTGAGATTGCTAGGTTGAATGGCTTGCTTGACAACCGCGATAGTGTGCTTAGAGATGCCAAAAAGATGAGGAAAGATCTTAGGGCACAACTTGAGAATGCTAGTGAGAAAGTAGGAGAGCTAGAGTCAAAATTGCTTGAATTGAAACTTGAGAATGACTCTTTGAAACTTGCTCCTACTACTCCCGATGATGTTGAATGTGTTGAGTGTGATGCATGGTTGAATGAGATCAAACTCGCTTAATGAGAAGAATGCTTCCACTTTGGCCAAACTAGATGCTCTTGGGATCGAGTATGATGAGCTTAAGGCTAGGCCTACTTTGCTTGGTGCTTGTAAATCATGTCCTACTATGCATGCTAAGCTTGTTGATGCTCGTTCTACCATTAGTTCTTTGGAAGCATCTTTGAAATCTCCTGTTGTCAATGCATGCACTAGCTGTGATGAAGTTACCTTGCGCAATCTTGAACTTACTTCCCGTTTGGATGTCATCTATGAGGAGAATGACTATTTGAGGAAGGTGTTGGGTTGGTTGTCTGGGCAGGAACCTCAATTGAAAATCATGATTGAGGAGTTCAAGAGAGCGGATGGTCGTGGTTTGGGTTTTGAGAATTTGAGTGAGAAAGTGGGATAGAACAGTGGGGAGAGTGTGTATGAGAAGTGTGTTGAGTCTAATCCCGAGTTTGAGGTGATCGGAGACATCCAAGTCCCACTTCCAAAAGCACCCAAGAACTCTTTCACACCAAAGCCCAACCACCTTCGCAACAAGCTTGACACAACCCAAGATCCACCCAAATTCCCACCTAAGGCAAATGACTTCCAGAAACCGGTGAAGTTTGTGGGTGAGAAGGGTGAGAAGCCTAGAGAGAAGCCGTAGCCAAAACCAAAACCCATCCCCTTCGGTGTGTGAGTATTGTGGCAAGGAGAGGCATCTTGCAGAGTTTTGCTACAAGAGGAAGAGGGATGAGAGGCTTGCTAGGGAGCAAGCAAACCAGGACAGGTATCGCCAGTCTCGCGGTATTCCTGAGCCTAGAGTGCCACTTCCACGGGGTGTGGGAAGTGTGAAGAGTGTTGGTAGAGTTGGAGCTCAGAGTGGTAGGTTTGTGAGGAGAGATGATGGTGTGCGTGCTGGTGAGAGGTTTGGTCGGGCTCGTGGTGGTTTCGCTGGACGTCCCCCTGCTCGTCCTCAGTACGGGTTTAGGGGAGATGATCGCAGCTTTGGGTTCCAAAGGAACTACGGACCACGTTTTCCCCCTCGTGGTGCTCGTACTTGTTGGGGGGTACCCGAAAAATTCGGATAACAACCCTAACACGAGTAAGAGTTCTCAACACGTTCAAGTACGAGTTAGAGCGCAAAGAGACTCGTTATTCTCTCTCGCAAGTAGCACAAGTTCCAAAAAAGTCTGAATCCGTTTACACGTGCCCTCGCGCCCCCTTTTATAGGGAGACGAAGGGACTTTTACATGTCGATAACACCCTCGGGCTCGGAGAATATTCCCAGTGTGAACATATACAAGAATGTCTTTTTCCACCTAACATATTTACAACTCTGCCACTAGTTCACACTCTAAACCCGGACTTTTTGGGACGACAACTTTGACTTTGCTTCTCCCCAGGTTCGTGAATGCTTTCTCATCAAACTCCCGACTAGATCTTCGTCGGATTCCCGAATTGGTCCTTGCTCCCCCGCCGGTTCGCGGATGTCCATGCGCCCGATCCCCGAACAGGGTCTTCATCAGATTCCCGAATCGGCAGTTCTCCGAAGTTCGGGCTATCGTCAGTTGAGATTCCGGCTTCCGCACGCTTGCGACTCCACCTCTTTGCCGAATCCGGATTGCGGAACTCAGGCACATTCGCGAATTCGAGATTTCACGAGTTCCGTGCTCCCGAGAATCGCGAATTCCCTACTCCCGAAAAACATACTATGAGAACTTTGTTAAGCTCAACGTTTCGAGGGTGACGGGTTTTCCCGAATTCCCCAACACTAGCCCCTTGGGGAAGCGGGTTGACTCGACGATCCGATTCCACGAACCTTTCGGAAATTTAGTAAAAAATGTCACCCTCGGAACGTCGGAGGGGACACGCGTCGCCCGGGGAGCCAAAGGCGGTTAAATCGAGGCGCACTTCGCGGAACTACCCCTCCCCGGCCCTATAAATAGCGGGCTGCTGCTGTTAAAAATTTTTTACTGCTCTCGAGCTTTTCACGATTCGCGCATCTCTCTTTCTTCGCGGAATCTGGTTTTCTGCTAGAAAGCTTGCGAACTCCAGGTCTTGTTCACGCTCCTCTAAGGTATTCCTTTATCTTTGCTTTGTCGATTCGTTAGTTCGTTAAACTTTGGTGTAGTGATATCGCGATTTCGCGAGTTTTATTCTCGAACATTACTCTTACCTGTCTGAATGTTCGTAATTGTTGGTTAGGTGGCTCGCGTTAAAAGTACAGCTAGGCCCATGACTACCGAAGAGCTCATCGCTGCCGTCTCCCACTTGACCCGGCCGCCGAAAGCGCGGATTGCGCTACACCGGTCGAAGGTTCCGGTTCGCCCGGCGGCTCCCGAAGTCGCGAAGATGGGGAGGTTGGGTCCGATGGCGGCGAAGACGTCCGGGATGTAGACGCCGCTCGTCAACGATCTCATCATGCCGAGGACCTCCGGCCCATCGCCGCCTTCGCTTGCCTTCGGAGAATCGAAGGTCACAAGCAACATGGTTCGCGAGTACGAGAAGGCCGGATTCTTCTCCCCTGGCGCTGGGCGCGCCCCGCTTGATGAGCTGATTCCCACTCCCAAGGAGGGAGAGATTGTGGTGTTTCGGGATTTCTTCATCTGTGGATTGAGGTTCCCTTGTGACCCCGTGCTGCCAGCGATTCTTGATGCATTTTCGGTGAAGATCCACCAGCTTACTCCGACATCCTTCCTCGAAGTGTCGAAGTTTATCTGGATCTTGAAGACCTTCGGCTGCAGTCCAATCGTCGACGGTTTCACCGGTTCTACGAGCTTGTGATCATCCCCCGAAGTTGTCAAGGGCGACGATGGGCGGTTCTACCACGGTCGGCACGCGTGCCGCACCTTCAATACACGACGCCAGAACACTCGTCAAGGATCACTCGAATCCAGATCGCTCCTTGCTGCAAGACCAACCTTACGGACGATTGGAGATCTTACTGGTTTTACTTGAAGGTTGATGAGCCGAAGATGTCGTGCCCGATCGCACCTCTCGCCGCGGTGAACGTAGGGAGATACAACCAACGGGCCGTGGGGATCAGGAACTGTGAGAATGCATTCTACCTGGCCAGCACGATACTTGGCGGCCGTGACATCATCGAAGAATTCGTCGCCGCCCGGGTCTGGCCTATCTCGAATGGTTGGTCCCCCACTGAGCTCGTACACCACACTGTCAACTTGGCGGATCGAAGGTGCCCTTCCCGAAATTCGGGATCAAACTCCGCAAAGGCCAAAGCGCCGAGGACTTCATGGACGAAGTGGAGAAAAGAGTGAACGTGATGGTGGGCGAATACACAATGAACGAGTACAAGGCGTACAAGAACCTCGGTGAAACATAGGAAGAAAATCAACCGCGTCTTTTCGGAAATCTGCGGTGATAAATTTTTCAGCTCTCGAGGCCCCGGTCCCAAGTTGAAACTTCCCGCCGTCGCCGTGGCCACCGCTCGCCCGCCCCCATCAACGCTCCCCGAATCAGATCGTCGAAGCGAAGCTCGTCGCCTGCCACCGAGGGAACCTCTTCGGGAGTGAAACCTTCAAGGACCAAATCGCTTGAATCGTCGAAGCGAGAAACGAAAAACCTCCGAACCTCGGACTTCGGAAAAGCCGAACTCCAGGCTGCTTCGGGGCTTGCCCAGATGAGCCGGAAGAAATTGAAGAAAGCTGCGAAGAAGGTTTCTTCCACCGGAGTTCGGCGGGTTCCATCCGCCTTTGACGACGACACCCTCACAGAGACGAGATAGCCTTAAAGGTGTTTTCTTCGGCCGCACCTAACTTTCGCAACAGCTTGTCCCGCCGGTTCCGAAAATGAACTCGTGGATGTTGATTCCTTTTCGGATGCCGCCCCCGAAGTCCGAAAGGAGACATCCCTCGCCGTCGCCGAGAAGTCCGTTGTTGCTTCTGAAGTTGTTGTTCGCACCGAGTCCCCCGCCGCCGCCGAAAGCCCCGTTGTCGAGGTCCCCGCCGCCGACCAAGCCTCCTCCGACCCGCCCAGACCTTGAGCGCACTATTCAAAGGGGGGGCCATCCTGCCGAAAATATTCCTTTGGTCGAGGTTCGGGAGGTCGTCCCCGAAGACCAGGCACCTTCTCCTTCCTTAGTCGCTTTTAACAAAAGCTTTGGTACGTCTCATCGCGGCAAGCTATTGCGTGTTGGTTTCGAGACAAGTGGCGTCGGTGGCAAGACGTCCAAGTTTGTAACTCGTGGAAATCGTCCGCCATTGTTGATGAAACAGAAAGGAGGCGCCCGAACGACCCGAAGAGGCCGCTCAAGGCTCGATAGAAGGCCCCTCTCTGTCTCCGAAACCACCCCTTCGCCTCAAGGGAAAACTTCTTCGGGTTCGACCAAACAAGTTACCATGCAGCAGTTTTCTAAAGAAGGTTCCTACGTTTCCAAAAAACTTCTTCTCACTATCCTTTCATACGTTTCCCAGTTGTTGAAGCTTAATCTGAGACTCACTCCTGAACTTCGCAGAATTCAAGAATCTGTTGCACTCGTACTCTCCTTTGAAGCTTGCACGCTTCCACGAAGACTATGCCCTCAAGTACTCTATGCTTGGGAAGGTTGCCATAGAGCGGCTTTCTAAACAGGAGAAGATTAATGAAGAACTTTCTCGATGTCCAAAGAACTAGAGCGCAACTTCACCCTCGCGCAATCCACGAACTCCGGAACTCGAGAGGAAGGTGGCCGAGCCGGCGGAGGCTGCGAAAAGAAGTCACGATGAAAAGAAAGCGGCGCGTAAGCCGCGCTCGAGGAATCGAAGAAGGAGCTTGAGAAAGTTCGGAAATCTCACGAAGATGATCTCGGCGTTATCGAAAAGCTTCGGCAAAAACAAGAGCGAGCTCGCGAAAATCTCCGAGGATCTTCGCATCAATAACGCCGGACCTCGCCAAGTCACCGAGCACAAAGGATCGGAAAATCGTGGATCTTGAGAAGGCGCTGGCAGAACAAGGTGAAGCCTCAAAGAAAAACACTTCGGAAATTCTGGGAAAGCTGAAACTGCTCTATGCTGAGTACCAGAAATCCTTGAATGAGTACGGTGTTCGCCCAGCCCCTCTCCCGATGACATTGATATTCCCGATTTCATGGATTGGCTGGAGGATGAATTCAAGGATCTTACCGAGGTGATCTCTCGGCGCCGCCGACTTCGCTCGTTGCTTTCTCTTTGGAGAGTATCCCGAAGATCCTTCCCGATTATGAGTGTGTGGACTTGGCGAAGTTTCGTGCGAACCTCTCTCGATTCCCCGGTGTTACTAGCGACGCGATACTTCGAGAGAACCCCGACGTCGTGGCCATCAAGACGAAGTTCGCGAAGGAGTTCTGGATGGCTGGTGGGTCGGAAATCGTTAAGACCATTGCGCGGGCGAAGCTCGCTGAGGTAGTTTCTTTTGCTCGATTTCGTGACTTATGTTCGTCACAGATGTTCCAGCTTCTTAAGCCTTCCTCACTTTTTGCTTCCTTTCTCGACCGAGGGAAGAGGAGAACCGAGAGGGCACCGCCGCGTCTCCCGAAGGATCGTCCTCCGGCGAGGGTTCGAGCGAAACCGGCGAAGACGGCTCGGTGGTAGCGACGGCAGTAGCAGAGGGTAGTAGTGATGATGGCGGCGACGGCAAACAAGTCCCCGAACGGGAGGAGGATTCGCCGAAGGTGGATGTCACGAACTAAACGACATGTTCGAACTTTTGGTTGAATTGGAGATTGGTTGTACATTCGTGTCGATTCGTCAAACTTTTCTGAACAGATGTTTTGTATATTTTAACCTCGCGCAGTCCCGCAAGCCGGGCTCGCGCGCAGACGTGCTACCACTGCGAATTCATCGGGATAAAATGTTCGTTAGTGGTGAAGCATGGCGCCCGTTCAAGCGAGCGCGTCCCGAACAAGATATTTCCGATTTTTGGCTTGAGGCCTCGCTTAAGTTTTCTATAGGTTGTTTTGATCTCTCCTCGTTTTTCTTACTTCGTAAGAAGGTTCGGTTCGCGCCGTCTACTCCTCCGTCCGCGAAGGTTCCCAAGATGGAGCCCCTTAGCCCCTTAGCCGATGCATCTGACTTCGCCTATGCCAGCGATACGGCTGAAGAGAATGTTTGTAAACCGGGACATGTTGTTGAGCTTTCGTTTTGAATTTTACGCCAAGTGTTGTAATTATCGAAGAACTGTTCGGAAGTTTTTATGCGAATAAGGCAATGAATATGTTTTTTCTTTGAAAAAACGTCACCCTCCCCCACCTTGCCGTTTCGCATGAAAACTAGATTGCAGGTTCACGAATCTTACTATTCACGAACTTCTTTAGCGCATCTTTAGGAGGAGTCTTCGTCAATTTTTGAAAATTTCGACCGTCGTTGTGCAAGTCGACAAAATTTGTTTTTCGAATTTTGTGGACTTGCCCCGATCGGCAGACTTGCCTCGGTTGAAATTGCAACCCTCAGTTGCTTCAACCAAGATTTTTCTGCGAATGTCCGATGGAGCCCCTTGCCCTTTTCTTATAATGATGATACCTGAAAGAATTTTCAACAATCTGAACTGAGTGAGAATACATAGGCGAACCCTTAGACATTCGTTTTCTCGAAATTATCATGCGAACTTTCTGGTGGGAATCCCTTCGTGGATGGGATTTTTCTAGGCCACAACTTGTTGTTGTCTCGGGCCTTTTTCGGTGGGAATCCCTCGATGGATGGGATTTTTCTAGGCCACAACTTGTTGTTGTCTCGGGCCTTTTTCGGTGGGAATCCCTCGATGGATGGGATTTTTCTAGGCCACAACTTGTTGTCTCAGGCCTCTTTTTCATTGACGGAATTCTGGCTATCGCAAAGCCTTTCTCACAAACTTTTTATTTTTTAGCGCCGGGATTTCGGCTATCGGGAAGCCCTTTCTCACGAATTTTTTCTTTTTTCACGATGGAATTTCGGCTATCACGGAGCCTTTCTCACGAATTCTTTCTTTTTTCACGATGGGATTTCGGCTATCACGGAGCCTTTCTCACGAATTCTTTCTTTTTCCACGATGGGATTTCGGCTATCACGGAGCCTT
This sequence comes from Cenchrus americanus, assembly GCA_947561735.1. Lineage (NCBI taxonomy): Eukaryota > Viridiplantae > Streptophyta > Magnoliopsida > Poales > Poaceae > Cenchrus > Cenchrus americanus. Next base: position 146,391,478 of record OX387240.1, read on the forward strand.
TCTCTTTCTTTCTTTTTTTCACGATGGGATTTCGGCTATCACGGAGCCTTTCTCTTTCTTTTTTCACGATGGGATTTCGACTATCACGGAGCCTTTCTCACGAACTCTTTCTTTTTTCACGATGGAATTCTCGAGACACAAAATACGAAACACGCAATTTGGGGAAGACTCTTTTCATATATATATATATCAAAAAGAGTATTTACATGGGATCCGCCTCGTTAAAAACCTTGCCTCTTGATTTAGAGCCCCCTTTGCAAGGAAAAGAGTACGGTCCTTCTTATTCTAGTACGACGATTAAGGAATAAAACTAGTTTTTTCTCCGAAATCACTTATAGACACGTGATTCGGGCTTTTATCTTGCTAAAGTGTAAACTTACGAAAATTGAAAACTCGCTACCCACTACATGTATCTACAACTAGGGTTTTCATGGATAATACCTCTTTAGGCTACTCGGCATTCCACGAATACGACAACTCTTCGCCCACCGCTCCATTAGGCGAAAAGCCCCCGGCATATCCGTTTCCCCGGCTATGTAAGGCCCTTCCCATGACTCATGAAGTTTTCCCGGGTTTTCCCAATTTTTCTTTCTTTTCAAGACAAGATCACCGGCTTTAATGTCCTTTCGAACCACCTTTTTGTCTCTCCATGCCCTTGTCTCTCTCTCGGTACTTCTCAATGTTTTCTCGCCGCCTCAAGGATTGTCGGCTCTATCATGTCTTTCTCCACCTTCTTATCAATTTCCTCTCGTCTCTTTTCCTTTCAAGAATCTCATGCTTTCATTCTTGATCTCCTCCGTGTCATAGCCTCGCCTCCCGAAGAGTAGGCAAAAAGGCGTGAAGCTCGTTGCCCTTGAAACCGTGGTGTTGTGAGACCGCATCACCTTCGGAAGTTCATCCACCCACTTTTCCTTTTTCTCGATCAAATAAACATTTCTTGATTCCCAAAAAAATCAAACCATTGGCTCTTTCGACCGCACCATTGGACCGTGGATGATATACCGATGAAAACTTCGCCCGTGTGCCTAAGGTTCTCGCAAGTATTCTTTGAAGGTGTAGCAACAACCGTTTGCCATTGTCAACCGTCGCCTCTCTAGGAACTCCGAACCGCGTACTATGTTCCGCCAAAAGAATTTCGAACCGTTGCCGCCGTGATATTCGCGAGTGGTTTTGCCTCTACCCATTTCGTGAAATAATCGACCGCCACGGCCCGCAAATTGGCGCTTGCCTTGAGCCGCCGGGCAACGGGCCTACCGGGTCCATTCCCCACCTCTTTAGAGGCCAAGTTGGAGGAATTAGATGAACCGGCATTGAAGGCGAGCTCTCGCCGGTTTCCCGTCTTCCGGCATGCTTCACATTGCCGAACTAACATCTTGGCGTCGATGTTTATGGTGGGCCAATAGAATCCTCGCTTTATCGCCTTGCCGCCCAAAGCCCCGGTGCCTATGTGTGCCCCACAAAATCCGCCGTGAATTTCTTTCGAAGTTCGCGACCTTTTCGGAGGTGATGCGGCGCGCCGTGGCTTAGTGACTCCCGATTTGTATAGTTTTCCATTTACTACCGTATAGCCCCGAGCCCATTGCTTCAATCTTTTTTCCTCCAATTCATCTTGTGGTTCGTAATTCCCTCTAAGATAAGCCATGATTTCTCGCTCTCCGATCCGGAATTTGTACTACATTCACGATTTGGGCCCTCGAATATTTGATGGAAGGTTCTCTCGATGATTTCAAAGAACACGTCCGTGGTAGCTCTTGATTTGGCCGCCGCCTTCGCCGCCTTATCCGCCTCATTGTTATCATCCCTTGGGATATGCTAGACCGAATACCCTTTGAAGTGTCTTTCCATTTCTCCGACTTTTTCAAGATATTTCATGAGAACTCGGATTCCCCGGCCTCGCTTTCCTTCTCGATATGTTCCTCGGATCACTTTCAAATCCGTTCGATTATGAAGGTCTCCGCTCGCCCCAAGGCTTTCATTTTTCTCAATGCCGCGAAGAGAGCTTCGTACTCCGTTGTATTGTTCGTGGAGTGTTCATTGTTCGCGAATACGAGCCGCGCCGCATATCTTATGACCACACCCGTCGGGGATGTTACAACAACCGAAATTCCGACCCCCTTGTAACACCATGCTCCATCACACCGCACTATCCAAGGCTCGGGTATATTTTCCTCAAGATTCCGAGTGGGTGAGGTCCGCCTACGACAAAATCGCCGTAACTTGCGATTTTATTGCACTTCTTCTCTCGAAGTCCACCACATACTCGGAAAGTTTAGCGCCCCACTTGATGATTCGGGTGGATGCCTCCCTATTCGCGAACAAGTCACTTAATGTACCGATTGGTGATAACTCTTATTCTCCGGCCCTCGAAGTAGTGTCTTAGCTTTCTTGTCGCCATGATGACCGCATACGCGATCTTCTCTAGTTCGGAATAGAAAACCTTGGAACCGGACAATGCTTCGGAGGCGAAGTATACAGGAATTTGCCTAAGCTTTCCTTCTTCTTCCTTTTCCCCGTACTAACACCGCACTTACCGCCGAATTTGATGCGTACACATACAACGAAGCGGCGATTTTGGTTCGGGAGGACAGAGCTTGGTCATGTTGGACAAGTAGTCCTTCGGCTCGCGAAAGGCCCGCTTCGAGGTTCGGACCACCGGAATTTCTTGGCACTTCGAGAACTTGGAAGAATGGCAAACTTCTTTCGCGGCTCGGGGATGAATCCGTTGAGGGCAGCCACTCTCCCCGTCAACTCTCGAACATCTTTCACCGAGATTGGCTCTTGCATTTCCATCGCAGCCTTTATCTTGTCGTGGTTTGCTTCAATGCCTTTCGTTGAAACTAGGCATCCAAGAACTTTCCCCTTGTGAATGCCGAACACACATTTTTCCGGATTTAGCTTCAAGTTTGCCGCCCTCATGTTCGCGAATGTTTCGCCAAATCACCGATATGGTCTCTTCTCTCGAACACTTTTGACAACTATGTCATCCACATATGCCGAATGTTTCTCCGAATCCGCCGGTGCAAAGCACTATTGCTATCATTCTCGAAAACGTGCATCCCGCATTCTTCAGCCCCCTCGGCATTCTTACGAAACAAAATGTTCCGAAAGGAGTGATGAAACTTGTCTTCTCTTCATCCTCTTTGCGAACTCGATCCGATGATACCCGAGAGAACATGTCCAGGAGCGAAAGCATCTCACCGTTGGTCGCATCATCCACGATTTTGTCTACCCTTTCCAAGGGAAAATCGTCCTTCTTGCACGCCTTGTTCAGATCTGTGAAATCCACACACATTCTCCATTTGCCATTTTTCTTCTTGACTGGCACAGTGTTGGCTAACCAGACTGGGTACTTGACCTCTCTGATTACCTGGGCATCCTGCAACCTCTGAACTTCTGCTTCTACCGCTTTGACCTTTTCGTCAGACATTTTCCGAAGTTTTTGCTTCTTGGGTGGTATCTTGTCATCCGTTTCGAGGGCATGTTCGATTATGTCTCTGTCAACACCTTGCAAGTCCTTGGCCGACCATGCGAAAACATCCATGTTTCTATTCGAGAATCGTATGAGTTCATCGTCCTCTTCGGCGCCGAGGTTCGCCCCTATTATGACCGCTCTCCGTCGGGCATGTCATCCAAATACACTTTCTTTGTTTCATCTTCTCGCGGCTATGTTATTTTTCTCTTTGTCCCGCTTAGGCTCTTCATAGGTTTCCTTCCTCTCTTCACTGCTTTCACCGGTACACATTCGTTTGGCCGGGCGTGTGGCCCTTTTCTATGTTCCCGGCCTCCCGCCGATTGCCGAACACCGTGATAACCCCTTTGGGCGCAGCATCTTCATGCATAAGAACTCGTTGCCTTATGACAAGATCGAACTTGTTCATGAAACCTCTCGCCGAAGATCGCAAGGTACGGGTGATATATGTCAACTACATCAAAGGTGAGGTTCTCCGTTCGGCATTCTCAAGATCTCCGAAAGAAACCGGGAGTGAAATTTTTCCCACCGGCTTGATGGGCTTTCCTCCGAACCCCCGCAAGTGGGTACTCCGGTGGATCCAACATGTGCCGGCTTAGGTTTATTTTCTCGAATGTTTTCGGGAACGGGATGTCCGCCGAACTCCCGTTGTCAACCAGGATTTTTCCTATGACCCACCCAAAGAATATTGACTTCGATCACCATGGTGTCATTGTGAATCGCGGATTTCAACCCGAAATCTTCTTCGTAAAGGTGATTGGCACCTTTGCCCACTCCGGCGAGCGTTGGGCCATCATTGATGATGGTGTTCACGTATCCGAAGTAATTGTTTCACCGCTTCTTTGTTTCGAATTCCATAGTAGATCCGCCCGTGATTGGCATGATAGTCGCGAACGATGGCAATGCTTTGGAGTTCGAGGTCCTTAACTTGGCCGAGGCCTTGATGAGCTTTCTGGAGGCGGTGGCAAGATTTCCCGAATGGGCTGTGGTTGCTGGATTGACTGTATTGCTTGCGATTGAGGGAAAAATTGCTGCGATGGTTGCCATGCTGATTGCGATTGTGGAAACTGGTGAACGGGTACAGAGCTTGACTGCGGATTCGCGAACTGCGGTTGCCGAAATTCGGCCGAAACCCGGGTTGGCATCGAGGATGCAATGCTCATCGTGCTTTCTCTTGCCGGATTCTTGCCATGTTCTTCTTTGTCTCTAGGCACCCTTCGGTGCCGTGGCCTCTTCCATGATATTGGCGTAGAAGTGGGGATCTCTTGGGTTGTGGTTCGGGAGTCCCGAGGTTCCTCTTCCTCTCCCCCTTCCTCCGGGACCGAATCCTCCCCCGGCGCTTGGCCTCGCTATCTTGCCGTGGCCGAGAGCTTCCAACATTGTTCACATTTTGTGGATGATGGGGTGATACTCGCCAGGTCATATCTCTCGTTGCCTCGTCTTGCCTCGTTCCGTTCGGCTATCCTCTTGCGGTGATCATCATCGACGGAATGTAATCTTGTAATTCCCGAAATAGTTCTTCAACCGTCTCGTGCTTCTTTCTTGTGAGGTGAGAAGCCGTTGGCCCCGGGTGAGACCTTTGATCGCGTGCCTTGATCGTTGTCTTGTCATCGGCGTCGGGGATCCGAGACCTTCGTTGCACGAACCTTCTCACGAAGTTCCGTAGTGGTTCTCTCGTCCTTCGCTTGCAGTTGTACGCATCTGAAGCTTCGGTCGTTGTGTCATGGAACATCCGAAACGCTTGCATGAACTTTGTTTTGAGATCTACCCGGATGTAGATCGAGTGTGGAGGCAAAGCAGTGAGTACCAATTCAAGATCGGTCCTTCGCAAGCTATGATGAAGGATTTGGCCGCCGCGACATCATCTCCTCCTGCCGAGTTCACAGCTGACTCATATCTCATGAGAAACTGCCTGGAGTTTCCGAAGCCGTTGTACTTGGGAAGAGAGACAGGCTTGAACTTCGGCGGCCAAGGTGCTGTTTGCAACCCTATTGACAGCGGCGATTCAGAATCCACGAAGTGTGAGACTCCGTTTCCCGCGAAAAAGTTTTCTTTCGGGGATTCTCTTGCGGGTGCCGGTTCCGCCGCGGTGTTTCTTGCCACGGGGAGCCGTTCTCTTGTTCTTTCATTTCGTCGATTTCTCTCTCGTATTGCTACTATCCGTGCTTTTGTATTGTTCACCGCTCTAGCTTTTTCGAGATTTTCCTCTTTGCTTGCAACCGAGCCGCGAACTTTTCCTTGTCTTTCGTTGTACCGCCGTATCTTTTGGTGAACCATGGCTAGTCGTTCGTCTATGGCATCATCGTCATCATCAACATTCTCGAACTCTTGCTGCTCAGCAGGTTGTTCTTGGATGTGAGCTGTCTTTTCTGCTCTTGCCTTCATGAGGGCTTCGAGCTTTTCTCTTCGTTCTTGGTCTGTTACGTTCGAGGATTCAGGAATAAACGAGGTTTCACTCCCTTTAGTAGGAAGGCGATCGTCCCGGTTTGCTCGTGGTGGAGCATTCTTCTTGGATTTCTTTTGAGGTGGCATCGTGAGTTTCTTTTTGGGCCGGAACACGGTGGGCGCCAATGTTGGGGGGTACCCGAAAAATTCGGATAACAACCCTAACACGAGTAAGAGTTCTCAACACGTTCAAGTACGAGTTAGAGCGCAAAGAGACCGTGATTCTCTCTACAAGTAGCACAAGTTCAAAAAAAAGTCCGAATCGTTTACACATGCCCTCGCGCCCCCTTTTATAGGGAGACGAAGGGACTTTTACATGCCGATAACACCCTCGGGCTCGGGGAATATTCCTAGTGTGAACATATACAAGAATGTCTTTTTCCACCTAACATATTTACAAATCCGCCACTAGTTCACACTCTAAACCCGGACTTTTTGGGACGACAACTTTGACTTTGCTTCTCCCCGGTGTTCGTGAATGCTTTCTCATCAAACTCCCGACTAGATCTTCGCCGGATTCCCGAATTGGTCCTTGCTCCCCCGCCGGTTCGCGGATGTCCATGCGCCCGATCCCCCGAACAGGTCTTCATCGATTCCCGAATCGGCGCTTCTCCGAAGTTCGGGCTATCGTCGCTGAGATTCGGGCTTCCGCATGCTTGCGACTCCACCTCTTTGCCGAATCCGGATTCCGAACTCAAAGACATTCGCGAACTCGAGACTTCACGAGTTCCGTGCTCCCGAGAATCGCGAATTCCCCTCGCTCCCGAAAAACATACTTTGAGAACTTTGTTAAGCTCAACGTTTCGAGGGTGAAGGGTTTTCCCGAATTCCCCAACAAGTACTCCTCCCATGGGACATGGGAAGTTTGGTGGCAAGGGAATGATGTTTGCTAACCCCTCTTTTGAGCAGATGGCTCGACACTTGTTTAACTTTCTTTGTGCTAACCCCGAGTGTCGAGTCGCTAGCTCACTCTCGTTCTTGTTTCTGACTACAGGCAGGAGGCTTGGAGAACATTTGGTTGATCGACTCGGGTGTTCTCGACACATGACCGGGAGATAAGAAGTGGTTCTCCGGCCTCACCCCGTTGAAGGAAAAGATGTACATCACATTTGGGGACAATGGACGAGGAAGGGTCGTTGTCGGAGGGTGTTGTGCATGTGAGTGACAAGGTAACGTTGAAGAGAGTGGCTCTTGTGAAGTCCTTGGGTTTCAATTTGCTTTCGGTTTCTCGCTTGCTTGATGAAGGTTTTGAGGTCCGTTTCAAGTCCGGCGAGTCTCGTTTGCTTGATTCTCGAGGTGATCTTGTCCGTATGATCATCCCCGAGGGTCGATTTTCGTGGCTGATTTCTCTCGTTCTTTGGGTCCTCGCTCGCCGTTTGATGCCCGGTCCTTCTTCTCGATTTGTGGAAATGGCATAGGCGGTTGGGACACTTAAGCTTTGATTTGGTTTCTCGCTTGAGTGGTCTTGACCTTGTCCGAGGATTGCCGAGGTTGAAGCTTGAGAAGGATTTGGTTTGTGCTCCTTGTAGGCATGGCAAAATGGTAGCCACTCCCCATTGAAGGACCGAAACGGCGAACCGCAGAGGGGGGGAGTGAATGGGAGCCGATAAAAAATCTATTCAAGAATTCGGCCTATGAACCCAAATTCACTCGTGCACCTCCGCAAGCTTCTCTTGCCAAGTTCACGTAGCCACTGGAGTGCTACTGAACCTAGGAACAAGACCCAAACAACAGCCTCAACACACACGCGGCGGAAAGACACACGACAAGGCTGCCGGGCAAAGCACAAACCGGTCAAAGCCGGTTTCGAAACCGGTCGGACCGCTTCTGTTGGACTTAGCCTCACGCAGCGAGGGAAAAACCGGTCGACCGGTTAGGCAAACCGGTCGACCGATTCGTCTAGAAACTCCCCAAAGACCCCAAACACTTCAAAAGCCTTTCCACATCCGAACAAATGAAGTCATGGAGCAAGAAAGACTTCCTTGTCCAAAGATCTTTCTCGACAGCCCATTGGGCGAAACCGGTCAGACCGGTTTGGGAAACCGGTCGAGCCGGTTTTAGCCTCGAACAATCGAGAAGAACACAAACCGTGGGTCAACTCCCCCAAAACCAAATCTCAATCTCCCGAATCGCTCCACGGACTTGAACAAGACTTTGGGGATATCAGGAACACCTCATGAGGAGTCCATGGCCAAGTTTAATCCCACCAAGTCTCGTCCAAAAAGGAGGAATCGAAGAAATCCCGCCGAAGGCACTTCCAACCCAAGAACTCAAGAAACCTCGAAATCGAGCACTTTTCCTCACGGATTTGGGAGAGCAATCACAGCCCAAAGAACCACGAAGGGTTCCCACAAATTTCCCCCATCAAATCCCCAGAAGAAAGGTCCCGAAACACAAAGAAAGAAATCACCGGGAGAGGGCTCCGAAAATCACCACCAAGAACAACCGGGGAAAACACATCCAAACCTTGAGGAACCACGCCGAATCATCCGTACATGAAACAAAGGTTCGTACAAGGTCCAAAGAAGCCGCCCGATCATCCATCCCTCTCTACAAGATCTCTCCGTGAAGCTCTCTTGCTAGTCCTAGAGAAAACCTAAGGAAAATAGGTGGAAAATAGGAAAACTAATGAGCTAGGGTTCCAAGAGTTGGCTGCCATCCTCTCACCTCTTGGGTTATATGGAGGCAACCGAATGTTTAAAATGCGCTTCTCTACTAACTAGGGATACAAGCCCCTCAATGGCGGATTTGGAATTCGTGATGTCTTCTCCATCGGACGGATGCCCGCCGACCGCACCCCGCGTAGCCTCAACGCAAGCCTTGCGATCCCGACGCGTGTCCTCCGCCTCGAAGCTTCCGCGCCCTCGCGACCCCAAACCGGTCGACCGGTTCTCCAAACCGGTCGGGCCGGTTTTGGCCTGCAGGCCCACACCCGTTCTTCGGCCTCGGCTTTGTGGCTCGGGCCCGAGTAACCCGGTGATTTTTCGGTGAACCACCGCAAACCCCGCGAACTTGATGTAGCCTCCGCCAATCACCACTCATGACTTGGCTCCCATGAAGTCCCGGCTCGACCTTGGTTTTGTGGCTCAACCAAGAAACCGTCCACCGACTTCATCTTGTCGTTCTTGCCACCATGCGGCCCGCACTCGACCCCCGCCGGCCACCGGTCCCTCGAACGAAGCCTACTTGTCTTCTCCACACCCGGAGGCCTCACCAAGAACGACCTTTCGCGCTTGTTCTTCACCTGCACCAACACGAGTCAAGCCGCAACCTGCACCTGCAATACTTAGCCAAGAATCAGTCCACACAACGTTGTCAATCACTCATCACACAAGGAAGCGACCATCCACCGGTCCTCGAACCACACATGGTCCTCAATCTCCCCCTTGATGAGTGCATTGACAACACACACATGATAAGTAAAGAGAAAAGGAAAACAGAAAAGAAACAAAAAGAAAAACTCCAACAAGCGATCGAAAACCGAGAAAGGCAAAAGACGAGATCACTTGAAGAAGGCAAGTCTCGGACCCCTTAGGCAAGGGCAACGGCTCGACACATCCGAGACAAAAACCATGCTCAAGCAAAGAGCACAAACCACCAAAGCACACAAGAGCTCCCCCTGCACAAATGCAAGCTCCCCCTGAACAAGTGCCAACTCAGGGCACAGACCGGTCCGACCGGTTCCCATAACCGGTCAGAGCCGGTTCCACCAAAACCGGCCGACCGGCCGGTTCCACCAAAACCGGCCGACCGGTTTCCACAACCGGTCAAGCCGTTTTCACACAAGAGACCATACCCCAAAAGCCAAAAATGCGGAAGAAATGCACAAGCTCCCCCTTGACACTTGGGATAGGTTCCAGGGATACAAAGCAACTTTTCTCCACCTTCCTTTCTCCCCCTTGTTGCCAATGCATGAATCAAGGCACAAATGCAATCTAGAGCTTCTCAAGTATACAAAATTCATCACAAGATGCTACACATGTCCAAATGAGCAAGCTAGATACTCTACAGTTTGTATGGACCTCAACTACATGATCACCAAGATTCACAACCATTGGACAAGGCTAACAAGGATTTTAGTAATTTGGCGAAAAGTTACTCTCTCACACGCAAAAACCTAAACATGAGCAAAACATGTCAAAATGGCAAGGCCACACAAACTTCATGCTAGGACAACCATTCTAATCATAAGACCATCACAAACACCCACAAGCACCTCATGTCATGTCAAAGCCACCGAGCCATGTGCCTACTTCTATGTATGAGACTTCTCATTGGTAGGCATCATGCAACGGTTTAGCACCCAAAGCAAATTAAATTCAGCACATATGACATGGGAGCATAGTTTCCAAGCATTTTTCATTTCATTTTCCGATTTGTAAATGGTACATGAAATGTCTTTGCGACAAAAAGGAACTTATGCTCCTCCACAAGATAAAACAAGAGGGCTAAACATTCATGATGGCAAATGAGCCTTCGGCCCCATATGATCAATAAACTAGCTATCCAACCACAAATTAAGCATAACCAAGCTATTAAAACATGTCATGATCATATAAAGGCATTTACACATGAGAGAGCATACATGTGACATTTTTCAAAGACATAGCCATCAACCATGGATTATTCATCAAGATCATCAAGAGCTAAGCCAAACTAACCATAGCATACCAAACAAAGCTCACAAAAACATATATCTCATTCCATGGTGAACAATGTATATGAGAGAAGCTTTTCCTAACCAATGCATATGATACAAAATGCATGCAATCTAAGATACAAGGATGCCTATACATCATGTTACATATGCCATGCCAAAAGCAGGAAATGCACAAAGAAAAGCTATACATATGCTACACACCGCTCCTCGAGGGGAGGCAAAACGGGCTCGACACCACCGGCAAAAGAGAGCTCCCACACACCCAACTCAAGAAATCAAACACACACCAAGTTCCCCCCGCAAACGAGTGAAAGTTGCTTGATCTAGGGGTTTGGTGAAAATATCGGCTAGTTGGTCATGTGTGGGTACATGGATCAAAGCTATCTTTCCTTGCTCAACATTGTCTCTCGTAAAATGATACCTCACTTCTATGTGCTTGGTTTTGGAATGGAGCACCGGGTTCTTTGCAACGCTTATGGTACCGGTGCTATCACATTGAAGTGGGACATGGGTATACTCCTCACCAAAGTCACTCATGGTGTAGGTGATCCAAAGGAGCCGAGAGCAACAACTACCAGCGGCAACATACTCGGCCTCGGCCGTGGATTGAGCAACACTCGACCGCTTACGGGAAGACCAAGACACCAACGAAGAACCCAAAACTCGGCAAGTCCCGTAAGTGGACTTCCTATCCAACCGACACCCGGCAAAATCCGCGTCCGAAAAGCCATGAAGCGCCAAAGAAGAGGACGCGGAGTACCAAAGGCCGAAGTCGGGAGTGTGACACAAGTACCCGAAAATTCGCTTCACCGCTTGCCGATGCGAAGTCCTCGGAGACGCTTGAAAACGAGCGCGAGAGACACACCGAGAACCGTATGTCCGGCCTCGTCTCCGTCAAGTAGAGGAGTGACCCGATCATGCTCCGTACTCCTTCCGGTCCACGTGTTCACCTTCCTCATCCGCATCAAGAGCCGTAGTCGTACTCATCGGCGTCGTCATAGCCTTGGAGTCCTCCATCTTGAACTTCCTCACAATGTCCTTGGTGTACTTAGCCCGGTGCACAAATGTTCCTTCCTTTGATTGCTTGATTTGTAGCCCGAGGAAGAACCGCAACTCGCCCATCATGCTCATCTCAAACTCCCCGCTCATATCATCCGCAAACCTCGCAACAATAGAGTTAGACGAGCCATCAAAGACAATATCATCCACGTACCCGCACAATCGGGATATCTCTCGCCCGCCTCGGCAAAAACAAGGTCCGATCGACCTTCCCCATCTCAAAACCTCTCTCAAACAAGAACCCCCTCAACCTCGCCATACCAAGCTCTAGGCGCCCGCTTCAACCCATACGCCGCCTTCCTCAACTTGTACACCCGTGGGGGTACTTCTCACTCTCAAACCCCGAGGTCGCCTCACATACACTTCTTCCTCCAACACTCCATTCAGAAAAGCACTCTTCACATCCATTTGGTGCAACTTGAACCCTTTAGCCACAGAAAAAGCTAGAAGGATCCTAATCGCCTCCAAACGGGCTACAAGAGCAAAGGTCTCCTCGTAGTCAATCCCCTCCTTCTGACTGAACCCTTGAGCAACAAGTCTCGACTTGTTCCTCACAACCTCACCCTTCTCTCCCTCTTTGTTTTTCCACACCCACTTTGTACCAATCGGCTTACACCCTGGGGGAGGGTCAACCAACTCCCACACCTGATTCCTCTCAAAGTTCTCCAACTCCTCATGCATCGAGTTAACCCAATTGTGATCAGATAGTGCGTGTCCAATGTCTTTGGGCTCGAAAGAAGCAACAAACGCAGCATGAGAAAAATGGGAATTGTTTCGAACCCTCGACCGTGTAGTGCGTTCATTCATGTCGCCGATGATCCTCGAAGCTGGGTGATCCACTTGAACTCGCCGGGGAGGTTCTCGCCTCGAAGCTACCTCCCCCTCAACATCAGCTTCTCCTTGTTCTTGATTTGTCGTCGTAGGTGTAGCAGAGGGTCCATCCATCATCATAGTCGAAGTAGTGGGTACATGTTCAGCTGGGGGCACCACACCGCCATCTTCATCATCACAATGTTCATGCTCCTCCTCCTGAAAAATCTCCTCGCCAAGCTCATCATCACCTGCACACTCAAAGACAAGCTGACTACGTGGCTCTGTCTCGTCGAAGGTTACCTCGCAAGTCTCCACGATTTGGTTAGTTTCAAGATTGAGCACACGATATGCTCTAGAATGAGATGCATAACCAAAGAAAATGCCATCGACAGACCTAGCCTCAAACTTATCCAACTTCCTACCTTTCTTCGAGATGAAACACTTGCAACCAAAGACATGGAAGTGACTCACCTTGGGTGTGCGACCATGCATCAACTCATAACATGTCTTCTTCTTGTGCACTCGAGGTATATCCCGTTCGACACATAGCACGCGGTATTCACCGCCTCCCCCCAATACCTCCTCGGAGTCCTATGCTCATCAAGCATCGTTCGGCCATCTCGCACAAGGTCCTGTTCTTCCTTTCCACAACACCATTCGGGGAGGCGTATATGGACTCGAAAACCGGTGCTCAAGACCCAAGTCATGGCAAAAGGTTTCAAAACGAGAGTTCCCGAATTCCGAGCCATTATCACCGCGGATAGCTCGTATGGCATCTCCGTGCCTCTCGTTCCTAAACCTCAAGACTAGATCTCGAACAAAACCAAACGTCTCCCCCCTTATCCTCCGTAAAGAACACCCAAGCATACCGAGAATAGTCATCCACCACAACAAGGACATACCACTTCCCACCCGCGGATCGCACACGAGCCGGGCCAACAAGGTCCATATGGAGCAGCTCGCATGGACGCTCGCTCATCACATCGGTGAGAGGCGGGTGAGAAGAGGCCACCATCTTGGCATGCCTACAAGGAGCACAAACCAACTCTTTCTCAAACATCAACCGTGGCAATCCTCGGACCAAATTGAGTTTACTCAAGCGAGACAAAAGGTCAAAGCTCAAGTGACCCAACTTCTTATGCCACCTCCACAACTCACTCGAAGATCCGACCAAGAAACAACGCTCCACACCCGAAGACCGAGAAAAATCAGCACGAAACACCCGACCCTCGGGAACGACCATACAAACAAGGTCCCCTCGAGAGTCCACAATCCGAGAACCACTTGGCCGAAACAATACCTCAAAGCCCTCATCCAACAACCGGGACACCGAAAGCAAATTGTACCCCGGCCGATTGAACAAGAGCAACACACCTCGCAGTGATCTTGTCACTCACTTTTATCTCACCTTCGAAAGCACACGCCCACGCCCATTGTCCCCAAAGGTGATGTACCTCTTCGTCACCACCGGGACAAGACTTGAGAACCACCCCCCGTCTCCGGTCATATGCCTCGAACAACCGGAGTCAATCAACCAAATGTTCTTCAAGTCTCCCACCTGAAATTCAAAAATAGGCACGTGAGCGAACAAACGACTCAGCACTGGGGTTAGTACCAAAGGAGGAAAACCAGTGCCTAGCCATTTGCTCGAAAGTGGGGTTAGCACCAACCAAAGCATCTCTCCTACCAAAACTACCTCCACGAACACCACCACGGTAACCACCCTGAGGGAACCACCCCTCTCTGCCTGGAGGAGGACCAAAACCACGAAAGAGAACTCGTGGACCGTCCCTCCTTTCCTTCTCAAAGCTACGACTCCTCCCATCCCCGTAGTGAACTCGAGGGGGAGAACGCCTAGCAACCCGACCACCCGCAAACTCTCCACCCCATCCACCGAACCACGACCTCCGTAAACAACCCTCGCACCCGTATGAGCACGGAAACCAAGCTTGTCATTCCGCGTACCCCAAACCGGTCTGACCGGTTCCAAAACCGGTCTGACCGGTTTCACTCCTCCAGCAGCACCTCCTGCACTCTTTCGATCACCCCAAGCCGGAACTATCCTCACACTCGCCTTGGTCCTGGGCATCTGCACACGAGGCTTAAGTACACCACTGGAGGGGTGAAACTTGTCCCCGTTAGCCCACTCCTTCGCCATTCTCTCCTCTCGCTTCCTCTTGAAGCAAAACTCCTCCTTGTGGCCATCTCTCCCACAATAGCCACAATGGAACCTCACAAGCTTAGGCTTAGGCTTGGGATGTGGCTGCTCACTCGGTTTCTCTCCACTCAAATCCTCCACCGGTTTCTCACCACTAGCCTTCTCACTCTCCTTCCCAAAGAACACTTTCCCCGAAGTGCTCACAAACTTGATAGGCTTTTGTAGGTCATTTGTGGGTGCAGGAAACACGGGTGGAGCTGGGGTTGTGTCTAGTCGGTTCCTTAGATGGTTAGGTTTTGGTGGGAAATCATTTTTGTGGTGGGTTTTTGGTGGCTCCGGATATTCTCTCCACTTCCTTCACCAACCTTGTTTGCCCCAAGCCCCTCACCATCTTGCCTCTTAAAGGCCTCAATCATCATTCTCAACTGAGGCTCATGACCGGACAACCAACCCATCAACTTCCTCAAATCATCATTCTCATCCTGCAAACGATCAACATAATGTGCAAGCTCCAAATTTTTCAATGCATGCATTTCACAGGTAGAGCAAGATGTAGGCATGGGTTCCTTCAATTTAGCCTCGAGCGAACTAGTGTAAGCATGCATCTCATCAATCTTAGCATGCAAAACAGAACAAGAAGTGCAAGCACCTAGCAAAGCAGGTCTAGACTTAAGCTCAGCCACTTCAACCCTAAGCACATCTAGTTCCTCACACTTGGAGGCATGCTTCTCCTTAAACAAAGCAAGATCAGCAAGGAATATGGAGCAATCAGCACAATCATTCTCATAAGAAACAACAGGGCTAGCCTTAAGCGAATCAATCTCAAGCTTGCTATCAAGCACCTGTGTCTCTAGCTCAGCCCACTCTAGTCCTAGCATCCTCGAGTGAAGCCCTAAGCTCTTTCCTCATTTTCTTAGCCTCTCTAAGCATGTCATCACGGTTATCAAGCAAAGAGCCAAGCCTCTCATTCTCCCGGCACAAGAAGGGAAGTTCATCACGCACCTCGTCGTCGGACTCGCAGTCCGAGTCGCTCCGTGTGCTCTTCTTGCCGCCGGAGCTCGGCGCCATGGTGCGAAGCCATCTCTCGCGGAGCGCTCACCCCGCTCGGTGTTCTTGGATGACTTCTTGTTCTTGCGGCGATCTCCCTCGTCATCACCGCCGCTCGAGCTCGAGGTGGAGGACGCGGAACCGGAGTCGACGTCGCTCGCTCCAACCATCGCTCGGGCCTTGCCTCGGCCCTCCTTCTACCTCGATCGTTGCTCGTCCTTATACTTGTTCTTGTGCTTGCTCTTGTGGTCGCGCCTCGAACGGTACTTGCCATCGTTCATCCTCGGCTTGTGCTTGTAGCCGTCCTTGTTCTCGGCCTTCTCCGGCGGCCGGCGACGAAGTGTCCCGCTTGCCGCACCGGAAGCAAGTCCTCGTGTTCCTCCTCATGTTCACGCGGTTCTCGTGCGGCCTCTCGAACCGCCTCGTCAACCGCCGCCTCGTCCTCTCCAAGGTCATCAAACTCCTCATCCGGCATAGACATCAAAGAGGAAAACGAGAACATCCCGGTGGATGGGTTAAAGTTAGTCTTTCCTTTGGAACCACCAACGAGGGCAAGACTATGGGAATCGCCGGTCCCTCAAGCTTGGCAATCATGCCCCTATCCACCTCACCGACTTGAGCTTTGAGAACTGCTCGTTCATCGTCGTAGTATCATACCTCTCCGACTCGACTATGGCCTCAAACTTTCCACCCCATATCGTACGATCCAAAGAGTGTAAGAGCTTGACCGCTCTATCATGATCATCGTACGGGAGCACGTCCACATTGGCCCTCATGTTGTTCACCACCACCGTGAACCTCTGAAACAAGGCATCGATGGACTCACCGGGGAGATGAGTGAAGTTCTCGTACTCTCTCCGTAGGTCGCATACAACCGTGCCTCGAACCCGGGCGTTCCCAACATGAGCCTCCTTCAACACCGCCCAAATCCTACAAGCCAAGTGCTCGGTGTGCACCCGATCGAACTCGGCCGACACAAAGCACGAAACAAGTAGTCGACCGCCTTATTGTTGGCGTCGAATCCGTCCCCTCGACCCCGGAGCAAGGAAATCCATCGGCCGGACATAGCCCTCGTGTCCACCGTGACATCCCAAAGCAAACTCGACCCTTTCCGCGGAGGAACGCACCCATCCGCTTGCTCCACATCCGGTAGTTCTTGCCATCGAAGTGTGGAGGACCCGAACCCCGTTCCCGGTACGCCATCCTTGGATCTTAGACCGGTTAGAGTCAACAAAGACCCGAACCGGCTCTGATACCACTTGAAGGACCGAAACGGCGAACCACAGAGGGGGGGAGTGAATGGGAGCCGATAAAAATTCTATTCAAGAATTCGGCCTATGAACCCAAATTCACTCGTGCACCTCCGCAAGCTTCTCTTGCCAAGTTCACGTAACCACCGGAGTGCTACCGAACCTAGGAAAGACCCAAACAACAAACCTCAACACACACGCAACGAAACACACACGACAAGGTTGTCGGGAAGACAAACCGGTCGGGCCGGTTTCGAAACCGGTCGGACCGCTTCGTTGGACTTAGCCTCACGCAGCAGGGAAACCGGCCGACCGGTTAGGCAAACCGGTCGACCGATTCTCGTCCGTAAACTCCCCAAAGACCCCAAACACTTCAAAAGCCTTTCCACATCCGAACAAACGAAGTCATGGAGCAAGAAAGACTTCCTTGTCCAAAGATCTTTCTCGACAGCCCACCGGGCGAAACCGGCCGGATCGGTTTGGGAAACCGGTCGGCCGGTTTTAGCCTCGAACAAGCCGAGAAGAACACACGGCTCGCGGGTCAACTCCCCAAAACCAAATCTCAATCTCCCGAATCGCTCCACGGACTTGAACAAGACTTTGGGGATATCGAGAACACCTCATGAGGAGTCCATGGCCAAGTTTAATCCCACCAAATCTCGTCCAAAAAGGAGGAATCGAAGAAATCCCGCCGAAGGCACTTCCAACCCAAGAACTCAAGAAACCCCGAAATCGAGCACTTTTCCTCACGGATTTGGGAGGGGAATCACAGCCCAAAGAACCACGAAGGGTTCCCACAAATTTCCCCCATCAAATCCCCAAAAGAAAGGTCCCGAAAACACCGCAAAGAAATCACCGGGAGAGGGCTCCGAAAATCACCACCAAGAACAACCGGGGAAAACACATCCAAACCTTGAGGAACCACGCCGAATCATCTATACATGAAACAAAGGTTCGTACAAGGTCTAGCAAGCCGCCCAATCATCCATCCCTCTCTACAAGATCTCTCCGTGAAGCTCTCTTGCTAGTCCTAGAGAAAACCTAGGGAAAATAGGTGGAAAATAGGAAAACTAATGTGCTAGGGTTCCAAGAGTTGGCTGCCATCCTCTCACCTCTTGGGTTATATGGAGGCAACCGAATGTCTAAAATGCCCTTCTCTACTAACTAGGGATACAAGCCCCTCAAGGGCGGATTTGGAATTCGTGATGTCTTCTCCATCGGACGGATGCCCAGCGACCGCACCCTGTGTAGCCTCAACGCAAGCCTTGCGATCCCGACGCGTGTCCTCCGCCTCGAAGCTTCCGGCGCCCTGCGACCCCAAACCGGTCAGACCGGTTCTCCAAACCGGTCAGGCCGGTTTTGGCCGACAGCCCACACTCGGTCTTCGGCCTCGGCTTTGTGGCTCAGCCCGAGTAACCCGGTGATTTTCTGGTGAACCACCGCAAACCCCGCGAACTTGATGTAGCCTCCGCCAATCACCACTCATGACTTGGCTCCCATGAAGTCCTCGGCTCGACCTTGGTTTTGTGGCTCAACCAAGAAACCGTCCACCGACTTCATCTTGTCGTTCTTGCCACCATGCGGCCCGCACTCGACCCCCGCCGGCCACCGGGTCCCTCGAACGAAGCCTACTTGTCTTCTCCACACCCGGAGGCCTCACCAAGAACGACCTTTCGCGCTTGTTCTTCACCCGCACCAACACGAGTCAAGCCGCAACCCGCACCTCGCAATACTTAGCCAAGAATCGGTCCACACAACGTTGTCAATCACTCATCACACAAGGAACCGACCATCCACCGGGTCCTCGAACCACACATGGTCCTCACCCATCCACCCCCGACCGATGTCATGACAGAGCGTCCGACGTAGCCGTTGCATATGGATCTTGTTGGGCCGCTCGAGTTCGCTCGGTGGGTGGGAAGTGGTATGTCCTTGTTGTGGTGGACGATTACTCTCGCTATGCTAGGGTGTTTTTCTTGGAGGATAAGAGTGAGACATTTGGTTTTGTTCGAGATCTGATCGTGAGGTTGAAAAACGAGAGGCATGGGAATGCTATTCGAGCTATCTCGCAAGTGATAATGGCTCGGAGTTCAAGAACTCTCGT
This sequence comes from Cenchrus americanus, assembly GCA_947561735.1. Lineage (NCBI taxonomy): Eukaryota > Viridiplantae > Streptophyta > Magnoliopsida > Poales > Poaceae > Cenchrus > Cenchrus americanus. Next base: position 146,410,483 of record OX387240.1, read on the forward strand.
TTTGATGCCTTTTTGTCGTGATCTAGGTCTTGAACATCGCATTCGACCCCTTATGTGCCCCCTCAAAATGGAGTCATGGAAAGGAAAAATCGGACTCTTTCGAGATGGCTAGGACGATGCTCGATGAGCACAGGACTCCTAGGACGTATTGGGCCGAGGTGGTCAATACGACTTGTCATGTTTCCAACAGGATTTTATTGCGAGCTTTCAAGAAGAAGACCTGTTATGAGCTGATGCATGGTCGGGCACCCAAGGTGAGTCATTTCCGAGTCTTTGGCTGCAAATGCTTTATTCTGAAGAAGGGAAAACTCGACAAGTTTGAGGCTAGGTCTAGTGATGGTATTTTCTTCGTATATGGTAACCATTCTAGAGCCTATAGGGTGCTTAACCTTGAGACTAACAAAATCATGGAGACTTGCGAGGTAACCTTCGACGAAACAATGCCATGTACCTCTCTTGGCTTTGAATGTGCAGGTGATGAGGAGATGGCCGAGGACCTCTTTGAAGAAGAGAAGGATGAAGCTGGAGATGATGATGGAGAGAACCATGCGCCTGAAGCTGAATGTGTACCCACTACTTCCCCTACGACCACTATGGAGCATGGACCGTCTACTTCATGGACAACGACGGTGCAACAAGAGGACCAGGGAGAGAAGCCGAAGTTGAGGGGGGAGGTAGTCTCGAGGCGTGAGTCTCCCCGGCGGATTCAAGAAGTGCATCCCCCCGTCGAAGATCATTGGGAACATCGACGAACGCACTACACGGCCGAGGTCCGTGAATTCCTCTCATTTTGCTCATGTCGCTTTTGTTGCTACCTTTGAGCCCAAGGACATTGGACATGCTTTGTCCGATGCAAACCGGGTCAATTCTATGCATGAGGAGTTGGAAAACTTTGAGAGGAACCTGTGTGTGGGAGTTAGTTGAACCACCTCCAAATTGCCATCCCATAGGAACCAAGTGGGTTTGGAAGAACAAAGAGGGAGAGAATGGGATGGTTGTGAGGAACAAGTCCAGACTTGTTGCTCAGGGGTTTAGTCAGAAGGAGGGGATCGACTATGAGGAGACCTTTGCTCATGTGGCCCGTCTTGAGGCAATTCGGATCCTTCTAGCCTTTGCCGTGGCTAAAGGGTTCAAGTTGTTTCAGATGGACATGAAGAGTGCTTTTCTGAATGGGGTCATAGAGGAGGAGGTGTATGTGAAGCGATCACCCGGGTTTGAGAGCGAGTTGTACCCACACGGGGTATACGGGTTTAGCGTCGTTAGGCGTCGAGTAGGTAGCCCGATGCGGTTTAGCGCCCGCCTCGTGGTCGCCGTTTAGCCATAGCCACCGGGGGTGTGGAGGCATGACAGAGAGCCGGTTTAAGCGCCCGGGTCTCTCGAGGAGCCCGTTTAGCCATAGTCGCCGGGGGGCGTGGAGGCATGACAGGAGAGCCAAGGCTTTGCGCGGATCAAGGCGTGTGCTACTGTAGCGAGACCATTAAGAGGTAGACGAAAGTAGTCGACATGGCGACAAGAGAGAGCGCGATTGCTCGTTGTTCCGCATGGCGGAGAGCAGGATTGCGCAGTGCCTCCTCAGGGTGTAGCCGTTGTGCGCCTCCAGCACTCAGTACACGAAACGTCGTGGCAAGAGCCTCCTAATTTGGTGTACCAAGCCTGTGACAGTCGGTCTACATACCCTAGGAATAATTGGCACGATGTAGCTCTACTGGCAAGTAGCCGTTGAGAGGCGTGCACAGAGTAGTCTTCAGCGTTGGTTCCTCTATGCGGAAAACAAGCCGAAGAAGAAATAATTATTGAAATAAGTGACTTAGCTTGATTCGCGGACGAGAGTCAACGAAGCTGTGGCGGTCGGTGATGGAGCCCCGACGGTTGTTGCTGAAGTCGACTAGTCGGAGGTGGAACTGACTAGTTGTTGATGTCGCGGGAGCTGTCCTCGACTAGTTTTCTGGTTGAGACTAGTCGAGGTGAGTAGTCGAGGTAGTCGTACGCCCAGAAGACGAGGTCGTGGCGGCGTACGGGGTAGTCGATGTAGAGCCGTTGCGGCCGGGAGACAAGTACTCGCGGCACTCAACGAGGTTGACGTAGAGCCCGTGCGGCTAGGTGACGAGTAGTCGTGGTGCACAGCGTGACCGAAGTAGAGCTGGTATTGCCGTGAAACGAGTAGTCGTGGCGCGTGTCGTCTTCCATGTGCACCAAGCAAATTGGTCTTGAGATTCTTGGTAGCCTTCCGTGTGCGTTTAGCCAAGAGCCAGATTAAATGCACTCCTTGGGCTTCATGTGCATGTGCCGCAAATTTGCAAGCTCGGTCTTGATCGAAGCATAGAGCGAGCAGATGACAGGTCCGCGCGTCATGCGGCGTCGATTCCGAAACGGAGAAGAACCAGGAAATTTATCCGCTATGGTGAGTCGTCGTAGCAACTTGCAGCGTCGTGAGGATTAAGCTTGAGATCGATGAGGCTGAAGTCCTTCGAATTCGCCAGATGATCATGACGATGGCCCCATGGTGGGCGCCAGTTGTCGGTGTTTAAACCTCTCGACCTCCATGGGAGGTACCCGCAGCAAGGTAGAAGGTGGGGATCTCCATGATCTGGAACCCGAAGGTACGCACGAGGACACAAGACACGAGATTTATACAGGTTCGGGTAGCCGGAGTAGCTACCCTACGTCCTGTTTGGGGTAGTATTGCGACATGCGCTTGGTATTGTTCCCCAAAGGGATTGTCGATGTTCGGCTAGGTACCCGGCCCTCCTTTATATAGTCCAGGGGGCAGGTTCCTAGTCGGTTTCAAGGTAGGAGTCCTAGTAGGATTACATAGAGCGAGTCCTAGTAGGAGTACAGGGGAATTCTAGTAGGAGTCCATCTTCTACTCCTCTTCCTTCCTTGCATGAGTACCCGGGGTGTATGCCCGACAGTGACCTGAAAGGTCGAGTTGATGCTTGAACAAAGAATCCGCGACCTACGACCTTCTACTTAGGAAACCGATGCTCTTCGCTTGGAAACCGACAAGACAACTGAAATCTCCACACAAAAGCACCGGGTAATTGAAGTTGTTGTCGCCTACCATTTCACGGGCGTACTATGCAAGTGCAGGGCATGTCCCTGTATGGAGATGTCGCCGCCACCACTAGAAGACAAAGTCTGAAAAGGTGTCATCAAAAGTGTCGCAAACGTGCCAGAGCTTCTGGTAGCGGACAAAGTCCTCGCGATCCACGTGCCAACAGTATCCTGATAAGGCCGCCACATCACCAATGCAGTGGATGGCTACCAATGCTAAGCTCTGCTACTATAAATAGGCACCCATGACCCTTGAACTGGCCAAATCCAGAGACAACACCATGGCAACTTCAGTTGATAATATAGTCTCGCCCTGACTTTGTGTGCGTCCACCCAAATATACTGAGGTATCACCCTTGAAGCTAGAAGAATGCTTGCGAAGCTAGGAGAACTCCATCGACATGTACACCCGCGCCCAGCGAAGAAACCAAGTGCAGCATGGGGCAGTACATTCCATGACAAGACTTGCAAGGAGAGGCCTAATATGGTTTTGGAGGTTGCTGTGCTACACCAGGAGAGGTTGAAGGAGGAGCTGGCACCATTAGGTATCTTGTGAGAGCACCCTAGCAAATGATGGGACTACACAGGAAACCTGCTGGGGCTAGAGTACAAGTGGTTGTGTGACAGCCACGACCTTGTCGGCGGTGGAGGGCTCCAAAGAGGTCCTGAAGCTAGAAGAAAGCTTGTGACGTGCTTCATCAGTGTAGGTTGCACCGCATGTACCATGTAAGGTAGACCGGGACCTTTAACATGTCTGTATCTTGTAACTTTGCCTTGAGCCAAGGTCTTTTATAGCTTTAAAAGGTAGTAGGCATGAGTACTGAGTAGTAGCTAATCTCTGTATACTGTTTGTGACTAAGGCAGCCGAGACAGCAATGGTGTGGCCAAGGTCTCGGTGCTACCATGGCATTGCGCCGACCTTAGGAAGGTCACATCATCGTACGTGAATGCCCGTGATGACCTGAATCGTCATGGTTGCTTGCGCAGTGGCGCAGCGCAGGGGCGTCAACTGTGGGGTTAGGAGGTCGAAATCGACCTGACGGGAAGAAAGGCCACAACGAAGTGTTGTAAATAGGACCACGGAGGTCGTCAATGGGAAGTAGAGCCAAAAAGCATAGAGACCCAGAAGGCATGCAAGCAACCAGGCCTAAGGGATCCGAAGTAAACCCTTGTGTGAAGAGGTCGGGGACGACCTTGGGACTGCTGGAGTCTGGGCGACCTGAAGAAGGTCCACTGTAGGTCGCTGGCGACCTTGAATGCAAAAGTTGGATTTCTGATATTGGGGGGCTTAAAGTGGGAATAGCGAGTCCACGTCAGCCGAAACCTCACGCGAAGGCTGGTGAACGCAGATTCTCTCACGGAACTAGCTGTTGTTGCTAAGTAGTCATTAGGCCGAAGAGAGCTGTTGGTGATAGATCCGTTGAGTTGCCGAAAACTACGCCGGATAGACCTCAAGGCTCGGCCGCCCTTTGCAGCACTGGGTTTCGATTATATATGGCCGCCTCGCGGCCCAAGGGCCTCCACTTGCTTCCATTTCCGCTTAGAGCTAGGGTTGCCGCCACCGTGCCGTGCTCAAAAAAGTGATAGCACCACCGAGCTTAGATCCGCCACCACCACACCCTCGCATGCGAGTGAAGTCTCTAGTGACCTCTAGATCCAAGAGCATCGAGTTCGATGAAGGCAAGATGGAGAAGCCGGCGATCCCGAACCCAAGCACCTTCCGGGAGACATCAAAGGTGACTGAAGAGCAGATCCAGTCACTGGTCGACCGCGGGCTGCTGCAGCCCAAGTCACAGGTCGGTTGGAGACCGGCGGTGGGAGAGGCGTTCCAGACCAAGGTCACCGGCGAGACAATCGTCTTCATCACGCACAACGAGTGTGGATTCGGCGTCCCCGCAGTCGACTTCCTGCGCGGGCTGCTGCAGTTCTACAGGATCGAGTTGGTGCATCTGGCGCCCAACTTGATCACAATCATCGTGACCTTCATCCACCTCTGCGAGGCCTTCCTCGGCATCACTCCTCACTTCCACCTCTGGCGCCACTTCTTCGAGCTAAAGAAGACGGGCAAGGGGGTGGTCATTAGCAGCATCAGCTTCATGTTACCTCGGAACATGAAGTCGGAGTACATCGACCTGGCGCTCCCCGACAACACCACCAGCTGGAAGCAGGGGTGGTTCTACCTCGACAACCCTGCACCGGCGTTGAAGTCAAGGACGGGGTGAATTCCGGTCGCGGGCCCAGAATGGACCAACCAGCTGGTGATGTTGGACACCCAAGAGCTCAAGCCCTTACTGGACGACCTGGACCAGCTCAAGGTAGAGGGACTGACCGGTGTTGCGGTGGCTATCAGCTTCTACCGCCATCTCATCTAGCCTCTTCGGGACCGGGCCCATCCAGCCTTTGAGTATTGGGGCAGTCCGACCCGACCCGGGTCGCACAACGCAAGGTTTCCAAGGCGGAGATGATAGCCCGTGCAAAGAACATCTTCGACGGGTGGATCCACAACAAGGAGAGCCCCAAAGCGCTAGGGATATACAGCCCTGCTGACCCAGTGAGTCCTTGACTTTAGTGTTATCTCCGATCCAAAGTTCCTCGAGTATACGTCTTTGCTTTGACGCGATGTTTCTGTGTCTTGCCGTGCAGCATCGTGAGGGCATCAACTGGTGCCCAGCACCACTGAGAGACGAAGACCAGCGAAGCTACAAAGTTCGCAGCGTAGCGGATGTGCAGGCGGCGCCACCTCCCCCCATCGACGAGTACGTCTCCGACTCGACGATCGGGAGCGACAGCGAGGCGCCCGCCACGTCTCGCAGGGGTACATCTAAGGTCGCCGCACCACGACACACGCGGCAGACTGCGGGGAAGAAACCCACCACCCAGGCCACGACCCAGGTCGCGGATGTGAAGAAGAGGAGGGGGAAGCGGACCGGGACTACGATGTCAGCAGACACCACCACGAAGAGTTTCAACGTCGAAACCATCGACGTCGAGGAAGACGAGGGTGACGTGCAGTCACCGAAGGCAACAACGTCTCCGTCGCCGAGGAGGTAGGCGGTGGAGACACCCCGCCCGGCACCTAGGGTGCAAGGGCTTTCCACATCAAGAAACGGCCCAGTGGATGACGCAGGGTCGAACAAGAGGTTGAAGAAGGCTCCGCCCAAGCCTTGCAAGCCGAATCTTAGGCTGGCAACCAAGTAAGTCGGTTGTCTTGCTCCTGACGTGGCTTTGTTTTTCCGTATTCTATGGTCGTTTGCTTAGATCGTTTTATCATGAGTAGGGTTCCTCTGACGACGTGGGAGAGTGGGAAGAACGCCTCAGGGCAGGAGGCATCTGGGACTAAGGTACCAGAGACGCAAGTTGTAGAGTCTCCAGCGGCTTCAGCGGCCGATGTGGTGAGTACGGCCGCTGGAGTTGGGATGACGGCGGCACCTGAGGCGGACGGGGCCGGGACTAGTGCACCTCCCACCACCGAGGGTGAGGACGGTGACCGCAGCACCTCTGGCCCGCAGGAGGAGCCACCGTCGCGAGGCTTCTTTGATGAGGGCATGGAGGTGGTGAGCGACGAAGACCGGTGTCTTTACACCGGCACCCTGTGGGAGGCGGAGGTCATTACCAACCGCCACGACCTCGAGAAGTTCAAGGAGGTGGGGCACACAATCGGTACCGTGCTGCTGGTAAGGGTCCTTGCTAAGTTCCTTTGGTTCTTGCTTCGGTTACTTGAATGCCATGAGGTTTTAACGACCTCTGTTGCTCGATGTGCAGTCTCTTGTTGAGCGGGCACAAGCGCGGGCGGATGTTGACGGTGAAAATCCGTCAACCTAGCCATGAGTTTACCTTCGGTGTTGGCATAACTTTTGTATCTTATTCATTGGTACTAACCCCCGTGGTATAACAAGTTCACTTGTGCATGTCGGTTTTGGAGTTATGTGTTTACTCGTGGTTTTAACGTTGAAAGCAAGACTTCCGGGATAAGTTCATTAAGCACCTCATGACAAGACCTTGAAGCCCGATACAAGTCAAGCAATGAAGTGAACATGACTCCAAGAGCCCAAGGACCAAGCCCGAGAAGATGATAAACTCGAGGACCGAACCGAGAAAAGTGTCGAATCTTGCAAGACAAGGAGTTGAGTCCAATTCGGAGAGAAACCGACGTCAAGGGCCCACATGCAAAAGGGGAGAACATCTAGAAGACGTGGGAAGCAACACCGGCGAAGCGAGGCCGCGGGATGGGCCGAATTGGGCCCGGAGCCGGCCGGCCCGAGCCCGCCGGCCCAGCCCAATTCGGGGCCCAATCGGCCTCTCCTTTGACCTAATTGCTTCTCGGGCTATAAATAGCCCCCCGACCAAGAGCCACGCGAACGGAAGTCGTAATCCGCCGCCGAGGAGCAAGAGAAGCTTGAGGGACACCATCTCGGAGATGAGGGTCGTGCTAGTTGTCTAGGGTTTTCCTAGCCGACGTGGGAACCTTGCATGGAAGACCACGTCGGAGCTCCGGAGCGAGGATCAAGATCGAGGGAGGGCCCCGGTGGTGATCTTGTTCATGTAATCATTCATGGTGAAGTTTGTAAGTGAATCCGATTTCTAGCGATTAAGTGCCTTCTCGATGATTTTGATATCTTCTTGGTTTTGCTTCTTCTACGATCTAGTCTATAGCTAGATTACATAGGGTGCTCTTGTAGCCGCGGTGGCTAGAGGTGCATACCGGACCGGCCAAGTGATTTCAACTTGTTCTATCGAACTCGCCCTAAGCTCCCCGCATGAATAGGGATACGTTGTGACGAACGGGGGTCTTCAAAGGTGGATGTTTTCGGAGTCGGATGGGAAGGCCACGATTTAAAGATGCTTTTAATGAGATTCACTTTTCTATCTTCATCTATCTTGTTTGGAGCTACAACATAAGCATGATCTAGATTCTCTAGATTGGTTATCTTTTGCTTTCTCTTGCTACCTCTTTAGTAGATTAGATTAGATTCGTTTTCTTTATGAGTTAGAAGATTAGATGCAACTTGTCTTCATAATATAGCTTACCTTGCTTTACTAGATTGAATCCTTGCGTTGCACATTGTTCCACGGATTCGATACCTTGGGTTCACCACTCGAGGGAAGAAGGGTCCCTTGACTACGACGGGAGACTTGTCCGCTTGCAAGTCTAAACGAACTTTGATGCAACTATTAACTGTCAACAAGCCCCTTTTTCTGGCGCCGTTGCCGGGGAACAAGAAATCAAGATCCGATCTAGTATCGCTTATCTTTCGCTTTTCTATTGATTTTCTTTCGCATCTCTTATGTTTGATCATCCTTGAAAAGAAAAAAAAAAAGAGTCGATCTAATCTAGTTTTGATTAATCCCAATTTTTCTTTTGTTAGATTTTTGTTTTATCACTAACCCTAACCGGAGATGGTTGGCTACCTCTCCAAGAAACCGAAAACTTTTTTGTGGATGATCCAGGAAAACTTTACAGAAAAGGTGACGTGCAACACAAGCTCGAAGGACCGTCAAAATCTCCAAGGTAATCACCACCTCCAAGTCCAAAGGAAGACCAACCTCAACCACCGGAGTGCTACGCACCCCGGACATCGTTGATCTACCTATCATAAACCTTCAAGACGCCGGGAGGCCGTTCAAGATCAAGGTCTCAACTATCGGCATGATGATTGCGAGAGCCGAATGCATACGAGCCGGATTCCTTGAGTGGCATATCGGTTTACTTAAGAGGAGGATGGAGAAGATGGAGATGGAGAAAGAAGCTCAACACCTAAAGGTCGCCAAGGCGAGATCCACATGCGAAGTGTTCATCATGATGAAGATGCTAGAGACGCAAGTGGGACAACTTGCCGGGCTCCCGATGGGTAACAAAGAAGAATTTCGGAGACAACACCAAGGTCCCAAGACGGCGAAAGGCTACTCAAACTCATTCGGGAGAGATGGAGGATCACACTAAGAAGACCATGAAGATCACGATCGAAGGACCGGAGTTCGAGATGCCGAGCCACAAGGAAGATGTTGCATCCGTCAAGACCAAAGGACAAAGCCGACTTCGTGAAGACCAAAAAAATTGACTAAGCCAAAGTGGGTACCCAAGATTGCAACGGCCGCAAAGAGCGTTGATCCGGAGTAATCAAGTGAAGAAGTCTAGCCATGGACTATAAACGAAGCGCTAGGCGGGAGGCAACCCGTTTCGTCGAGTCAAGAATAAGCTACGGGAGGACAACCCGATTCCAGGTTTTTCGAGTCTTTATAATTCAGTTTTGAATTTTACTACGCAAAACATTAGACTTAGAATGGTTGAACAATATTAGAGACATAATTCTTGGTTGAATATTTTGCTTGATCATAAACCCTTTACATGAACCATCCTATGCGATTGTTTGCTTCTTTTTCGAGAAACCACAACCAAAAAAAAAAATTCAGAACCTAACTCAACCCTTCACCCTCATTATGGTGCTGTGGTTGACTTGTTTTTCATGCTAAAAACACTCGAGTAGAGCCACGACTTGTATCTAGATGTTATTTAAAATTCAGCATGTGGTAGGACTCGCGTGAACTTAGAAACTTGATTTTTGGTTGATTTAAAAATCCATATCCTTGGTTTCTCTAAGATTAGAATTTTTCTAAGCCTCACTTAATTTTATTTCATTCAAAATCTCTCTCATCTAGTCAAAATTAGGACCTAAACCTATGCCCCCATGATCAAGCCGGGAAAAGCTTGCTCTCAACTAATGAAGGCAAACTATACCGGTGAGACCGAAATTGACGTAGTCGAAAAATATTTTCGACTTACATTTGTTTTTAATGGGTTAAAAACTTCTCTAAATTTATGCTTGAGCTCTTGCATGGCTCTGAAAAATATTTTTAAATTTCGAAATTAGAGGAGTGCTTAGCCTTAAACACACTTAAAGGGAGGCAATCTAGTTAACCTAACCATGCATGCACCATGATACATCACGGGATGCCCCTCCAACATATTTAAACCACATGCAAAGTACAAGCATGGGGGGCAGCCAAGGCTTTGTTTTGTAGGAATATCATGGATGCATGTGAGGCAAGGGAGTATGGAAGTGAGTCAAAGCGAAAACATCAAGTGGAAGGAGCAATATTGCAAGCGAAGGAGTGGACGGGAACGTTTGGAAGGTGTACGCGATCACGAAGCAACATGAATGCACTAGAGAAGAACCGAGCCAAGAGGAGGAGAGAGGTAAGTCTTTCATCCAACTCTTTGTTCGTGTGCTCTAGTTTGTAGGCCGGAATCACCTTAGACTTAGCCATCCACCGCGTTTGTTTCGTGCAACAAATCACATCCTTAATCCACTCAAAGTCCGGACTCCAATATAATATTTGTGTACCTTGTTACCGGGTGAAAACCCCGGATATATATTTGTGAGGGAGAGTGCTGCAATCAAGGAAGAAAACTAAAAGTCTTTTCACCGAAGAAGAAGGGATCATCGTCGTCTAAGCCATCATCGACAACCTCTTCGAGGAGGCACTCGGTTCCGAGTTTCCTTGGAGTATGGAGGAGGACACGACACCGCCGAGGAGGAACCACTCTTCTCCTTGGTGGCATGAGGGCCACACGAAACTCGTTTATTAGGTTTACCAAACTTCAATAACATATGGAGGAGCCGCCCGTCCAACCTCACCACTTGACACGATCATCCGCTCCACCTCCATATGCTCCGCGGTATTCCGAGGGGTATGTCATCATGACGGAGGAGGAGAAGAAGCTCGCTCGCCTTAAGTAGAGGCTTGTAGCGAATGTCGACATCGACGACCAAGCTCTCCACATATTGGGTTTCACACGGACACGGTCCAATTCTCTAACGGAGTGTCGCAAACACCCACAAGGGATTCGCCTAGGAAATTCCTATGACCATGGCGCACACCCTTGATGAAGGTGTGCCGAGTCTCTCATTCCGTTGGAGGGAGCCCACAAGTGGAGAAGAAGGAAGACACCGTCGGAAGGGTAACCTTGATCAGTGATGCTATTTCTAGCACCTTGATGGGATAATCTCCTTTCATCCATGGGTTGCAATCGATCTTGAGATGTAATCATACTTTGTTGGGTTATCTATCTATCATCTTGTGTTGAAAATACTTTAATGCTTAAGGCTAGCAACCATGCTGTAAAGGGAGTATAGGCCTCAATGCTTCCTTGGATCCATTCAACGCAATCCCCGATAGACTAGATTGGTTTTCATGTTCGAAACGATTGCATGTTCTAGTATCGTAGACCCATGGGCGAGTGTCTCCTACTTTCAAAAGGGAGCTCCGGAACAAGTATGTGCATGAAGGCACATGGGAAGGCTTTTGGAGTATGATCACGGGAAGAGACCATCAACGAAAAAAATACTATCCGGAACCCATTATCCAAGTGTGTCACTTTTGTGCAAGTGGATTTTTGGGAGAACAAGAGAGACAAAGATAACCAACACAGAGTTGAATTGGCTTTACTCGGCTTGACCGCCAAGTGGCCAATAGACCCCACTCACCTATGATCAACCGGTGGTGTTGTTCAAAGAACATCGAGTTCGGAAGATATTGGTTCGGGGTGTTACCTCTCCATATTGGCTATCTCTTTAAAACCGGGTATTACAAGGAACCCAAATCATCTCCTACCCGGGACTTCCCTAGGAATATATGAAGAAAGGAAAATAAAAGAGTGAAGATGAGAGAGGAGGCTTCCGAGTGGCCTAGGTGAATTTGCCCCTTCCGGATTGAAGATTAAGACTTTTCTTGAGGGGAAGAAGATCGGTTAGAGGAAGGACTTCTTGTGCCGGCGAAAAAAAATAATAAAAGAAAAGAATTATAGGAGAAGGATCTTCTATGGCCCAAGAAGGAGGTGCACAACAAAATTATGTTCCACCATTCGGAGAAATTCCGGCATCGCCAAATTACTACGGTGGTGTACCAATGCAAGCATGGGGGAGTGGTGCAGCCATACCCACCATTTTTGCGGTGCCCAACGTAGCCTTTGCGGAGCCATATGCACACCTTCCTCAACCACAACAAAATGTGGCCACCATTGGAGGATACGCTGCAAGAAACATGCAAAATATTGCAGCCATCCAAACCAATGCAAACCAAATGGGTGAAGGAAATGCAAACGTCGCTTATGTGCTTGGACACCTTCACCTAGCACCGTCAGACAATTCATAGGAGGAGTGGTGCATTCCTATTACGAGTAAGGGTACAACAACCAAGACTATCAATATCAACCACCGGCGGAAGATTAGAGAAAGGAGGAGCTTTAGTTATCTTTCCTTTACCCCCTTTTCTTTAATTTTCAGCTTGTATGCACCTATGTTTGCGTAGTATTTTCAGCTTTGCTTTAATTTTCAGTTTTTAGTTTAATTTTCAGCGTGTGTCTTAGTGTTTATTTTCATCATGAATAATGTCGCCACCAAGTTTTTACCTTTGGTAAAGTTACAAAGTTTGTGCCATGATGATATATGATTATAATTGCCGCTTTGTTTATCTTTGTAATTGATTTATGCATGTTTGAACTAGTGCTCTCTTAAAAATACAAATCTGAAATTATCTAAATGCTAGCTCAATCTTCAGCGGAGGTTATGATTAAAATAAAGACCCATAGTGTTTTATGTGCTCTCAAGTTATGAATAGATTAAAGATGTCTTTTATGCTCAAAAATATTTCTAACCTTGTCACAAATATCACTTGTGTGTTGCTCAACCTATCCGAGCCTTATATATATTTGAGTGCATAAACTTTAGTGTACAAGATTTATTTTTGGGTGAGTTATTGCAGGCCATGATTTCTCTGGCCCGAGACTAAGAAGCTGGTCATTCCGTTTTTGCGTATCTATCTTATTGCTAGCCTCTTATCCGTGCATTGTGTATCCCCGCATCGGAGATCTCACAAACCTCGCCGGATATCCACCCTTAAACCAAATATCATCTTTTGTGATTACCTCCTTGACCACAACCTATCGTTGAGAATGGATCATCAATTCAAGGAAGATCGCAAGACGGTGCCAACATTGAAGATTTCAAGTATCTCTCCAAGGAAAAATATTTCCGGTACCTACCTTATTTTTCGCCTCTTTGCTCGAGGACGAGCAACGTCTAAGCATGGGGGAGGAGGTAGGTACGCTGCAGTTTTAGAGTTCGAAGGGGAGTATTTTAAAAAAAAATGATGATGAAAGAAAAAAAAATCCAGTGATAATCATGACTTTCAAGGTAAAGAAAAAAAAAGATATATATAATGAATAAACGAGAGAAAGAAAGAAAGGAAGAAAGAAAAGAATGAGAAATATGAGAAAGAAAAAAAATATATGCGTAAAGTAAACTCCCCGGTTCTCTAAGAGTGCATTCAAGGCTTCAAGTTAAAAAGATCCATTCTCATTTTCCAACCATGTGCAATCCGATAACGAGGACTTCCTTTGTGCCTCGGGATCACTCTTTGCCATTTGCACATGTCCACTCATCTTAAAGTGTGTGTATTTTTCTTTTTCCCCTCCTTGATTTAACATTATTTTCCAATGACCTTTTTGACGAGTATCGGTAAGACCATGAGAAGCTTGTCTTGTTTTGACAACACCTCATTTATAAAATCTTGTTAGGACTAAACTTTCCCAAAGCTCCATATAAAGCCTACCACACATATATGTTATGAGAGGGAAAGGAGTAGAATATATAGGCTTGAGAGACAAGTGAGATGAGAGTTCATGAGCAACATGCAAGGTGATTTAAATTTGTGAATTTGGTTTAGCTCTTTTCTTTATCTCGCTCTTAATTTCAAAAATTCTGAGATCTATTTAAACTTTGTGAGCATGTTAATACTTGTGGGATAAGCTTAATAAGAATCTACCCTCCGTAGAGGTGAAGGCCGAGACATTATGGAACTTTAACGAATTAAACTTTTGAGAGCATTATGTTTATTTTCATGTATGATCAAGTGCAAGGTTTAAACATTGTTTGGCAATGATGATATCCATCGAAGGCTTACTCGAGGACGAGCAAGGTTTAAGCATGGGGGAGATGTTGACGGTGAAAATCCGTCAACCTAGCCATGAGTTTACCTTCGGTGTTGGCATAACTTTTGTATCTTATTCATTGGTACTAACCCCCGTGGTATAACAAGTTCACTTGTGCATGTCGGTTTTGGAGTTATGTGTTTACGCGGGGTTTTAACGTTGAAAGCAAGACTTCCGGGATAAGTTCATTAAGCACCTCATGACAAGACCTTGAAGCCCGATACAAGTCAAGCAATGAAGTGAACATGACTCCAAGAGCCCAAGGACCAAGCCCGAGAAGATGATAAACTCCGAGGACCGAACCGGAAAAGTGCTCGAATCTTGCAAGACAAGGAGTTGAGTCCAATTCGGAGAGAAACCGACGTCAAGGGCCCACATGCAAAAGGGGAGAACATCTAGAAGACGTGGGAAGCAACACCGGGCGAAGCGAGGCCGCGGGATGGGCCGACTTGGGCCCAGGCCGGCCGGCCCGACCCATTCGGGGCCCAATCGGCCTCTCCTTTGACCTAATTGCTTCTCGGGCTATAAATAGCCCCCCGACCGAGAGCCATGCGAACGGAAGTCGTAATCCGCCGCCGAGGAGCGAGAGAAGCTTTAGGGACACCATCTCGGAGATGAGGGTCGTGCTAGTTGTCTAGGGTTTCCCTAGCCGACGTGGGAACCTTTCATGGAAGACCACGTCGGAGCTCGGAGCGAGGATCAAGATCGAGGGAGGGCCCCGGTGGTGATCTTGTTCATGTAATCATTCATGGTGAAGTTTGTAAGTGAATCCGATTTCTAGCGATTAAGTGCCTTCTCGATGATTTTGATTTCTTCTTGGTTTTGCTTCTTCTACGATCTAGTCTATAGCTAGATTACATAGGGTGCTCTTGTAGCCGCGGTGGCTAGAGGTGCATACCGGACCGGCCAAGTGATTTCAACTTGTTCTATCGAACTCGCCCTAAGCTCCCCGCATGAATAGGGATACGTTGTGACGAACGGGGGTCTCGAAAGGCGGATGTTTTCGGAGTCGGATGGGAAGGCCACGATTTAAAGATGCTTTTAATGAGATTCACTTTTCTATCTTCATCTATCTTGTTTGGAGCTACAACATAAGCATGATCTAGATTCTCTAGATTGGTTATCTTTTGCTTTCTCTTGCTACCTCTTTAGTAGATTATATTAGATTCGTTTTCTTTATGAGTTAGTAGATTAGATGCAACTTGTCTTCATAAGATAGCTTACCTTGCTTTACTAGATTGAATCGTTGCGTTGCACATTGTTCCACGGATTCGATACCTTGGGTTCACCACTCGAGGGAAGAAGGGTCCCTTGACTACGACGGGAGACTTGTCCGCTTGCAAGTCTAAACGAACTTTGATACAACTACTAACCGTCAACAACAGTCTCCGTCGCGACAGGTGGCAAACACGCACGCAGAGGCCACCGCGGCTCGTGAGGCAAAGTTGCAGGCCGAGGTTGCGGCAGTGCATGAGATCCAGCGCGTCAAGGAGGCCATGGCACGCCAGGCGCGCAAGGATGCGGACGACCTGAAGCAAATGCTGGAGGACGCCTAGCGGAAGGCTAAGGACGCGGCCTCCGACCTCCAGGCCATTGTAGAGGGCACATTGTCATCGCTGCTCTAGGCCGACTCCATGTGCTTTTCGTAAGGTCATGGTCACGACTCTTCGACCTTGAATCACTACAGGTGCTCGAGAGACCGAGGAGGCCGTCAAGAAAGAGCTGGCCGCGGTCACGAGCCAGTTGAGGCTCATCAAGGAGAAGTCCACCGAGACCCGGTGAGGTTAGCATCCTGCTTGTTGTTTGAGAGTTGGCTGATGTGTCGCGGCAGGTTGTGATTCCGATTCCGCTTCTTTGTAATGCAGGTCTTGAGACAAAGCTGAGTGAGCTCAAAGATGCCGCTCAGTATGTCATGGACCTCTACGTCCCGCAAGAAGAATGGGTCGAGCCCAAGCAGCTGGTCGACCGGCTTGACGAGGTGGAAGGTTGCATCAAGAGCCTGCTCTTGGATGCTGCCCACCTTGCGGCGGCCGCAGTGTTGTCAACCGTCAAGCACCATAATCAATCGTTCGACCTGCCGAAGGTTTCGGGACGTGTGGACCTGTTGGGCCTCATCAGGTGTGAAGAAATCGTGGTGGCTGCGAGCGAGGTCGTCAAGAAGTTCGACTTCGGCACTAACTGAGGAGGAGCTGAAAGGAGCTTTTTAGGCGTGGGTTAGGTCGATCAGTTGTGTAAATAAACTTGCAGTATGAAAAAAAGCATTTTCCCATTAAGAGATGCATACATGTTGTAACAGAATTCTTTCGTTATGCACGTCGAAAGTACCTAGGTCGCAAGATAAACCCTCCGCTCACCCAACTCAGTGGAGGAACGGCTTACCGATCGGGTGGCCCAGCATGGGGACTTAGGCACGACCGGCGCGCGGAGGGGGGTTGTGGACCTTGTCTTTTCAACCAGAGACTTAGGAACGTTTATAACGGAAGCAGATGCTAACTGAGCTATAAGGACTTGAAAGTGTAAAAAATTTGCAGAAATCCCTTCAGGTCGCGAGACCCTTAGGTTGGCAAAGCCAAGCCCCCGAGCGTTTCGAGACCTGACCTAAACCAAGCCCCCAAGCGCTTCAAGGGGGAAGGGAAAAGAACTTAAAGTAAAAAGGGAAATTGAAACACAAGTCGAAAGAGGGGTTGTCGAACAGGGTATCTCTTTATTTATATATTGAAATTACAAGTGAGGAGAGTACATAGCTTTATTTTTGTACAGTTCTTATAAGGATAGAAGCAACGTAAATGTTCAATGTTCTAGACGTTAGGAATGCCTTGGCCGTCACCCACTGGAGGCGGTAGGTCGATGGGCTGAAAACTTCCATCACAATGAAGGGGCCTTCCCAAGGGGCAGATAGCTTGTGCATCCCCTTGGTGCTCCGGATATGACGTAGGACCATGTCTCCCACATTAAAGGATCACTCTCGTATGTAGCGGTCATGATAGTGCCGCGGCTGTTGCTCATACCGCGTGTGCCGCATTAGCGCGGCTACGTGATGTTCTTCAATCTTGTCGAGGTCGACCTTGCGTGTTTCCTCGATTGTGCTTTCCTTTTATTGTTGGATGCGCGGAGCACCGAAGGCTACGTCGGTAGGGAGGACCGCCTCGATCCGTACACGAGGAAGAACGACAAATATCCCGTGATCGAGGCGACCACGGGTTCGGAGACCCCGGATGACGTGAGGCGGCTCGCGTGCCACCACGGTCGCGTGCGCAAAGCGTCGTCGAAGATGCGGTCTTTGACGGCTTGGAGCACCATGCCATTTGCTCGCTCGACATTGCCATTGCACCGTGGGTGGGCCACCAAGGAGTAGTAGATGTCGATGAGGCTATCCTAGCAGAAGTCCCGAAGTCCGACCCCGTGAAGGCCATGCGCGGAGTCGGTGACGATCCCGTTAGGTACCCCCGAACCGATGGGTGATGTCCTCGATGAACTTTGCGGTTTCTTTCGATGTGACCGTAGCGACGGCGCGAACCTCGATCCACTTGGTGAATTTGTCCCCTTGCCACTAGAATGTGCTTGTAGCCGCCGGGAGCCATCTTGAATGGTCCCACCGAGTCAAGTCCCAAAATGGCAAAGGGCCGGGATGGTGGAATTGCTCTCGAGAACTTTAGCCGGGACGTGCTTTCGCGCTTGACGAAGAATTGGCATCCCTTGCACCGTCGAACCGGGTCTTTAGCATCGGCCATGGAGGTAGGCAAGTAGAACCCCGACCGTAGGCTTTTCCCCACCAAGTTTGCGCGAGGTCGCGTGGTTCTCGCATTCCTCACCGTGGATTTCCTGCAGGAGCTCGAGACCTTCAGATCGGAGGATGCACTTCATTAGTACGCCGCTGGAGGCGGACCTCCGGTACAGCTCGGTGCCGATGACAACGTAATTGGTTGCATGTCTGATGATCTTTTCTCGCTCGACCTTGTCTTCAGGGACGCACTTCTTCACGATGTAGGTGATGAAGTCGAGATGCCAGTCGACTTCGACCTCCGCCATGAGGACGTCACGGCTACCCGACGTCGTCCGGGCGATGCTCGGGGGTTGTTGAAGAGTCTAATAGATGGCTTGCGCAAGTCTTGAACGAATATGCCGACCGAAACAAGCGCGCGCTTGGACCCCGGCTTGGAGAGCACGTCGGCCGCCATGTTGTTGTCACGGGGAGACGTGTTGGAACTCTAGACCTCGAAGTGGTCCTCGAGCTTGCGCACCGCGGCGCGATGGCGTTCATTGTCTTATATTGACGTCGCACACCTTGTTGACCTTATCGATGACGACCTTGGAGTCATCGTACGCAATAAGTTGCTTGATTTCGAGGGAAACGACGATGCGCGGCCATGGATCGGGGCCTCATACTTGGTGCCGTTGTTGGACGCCTAGTAATGGATCGACAAGACGTACTTCGGGTGATCGCCCGGGGCGAGATGAAGAGGATGCCTACGCTGCTCCTTCGAGGTTCAGGGAACCGTCGAAGTACATCTTCCAGTGCTCCGGCTTCTCCGCCGGCGGAGGCTGCTAGGTCTCCGTCCACTCGGAGACGAAATCGACGAGGATCTGGGACTTGATGGCCTGTTGTGGGCAAAACTCGAGGTCGAATTCGCCCAGCTCGACCGACCACTTGACGATGCGCCCCACGATGTCGCGGCTGCTTAGAATTTCTCCGAGGGGGGAACTAGAGACGACCTTGATCTTGTGCGATCGGAAATAATGTCGCAGCTTGCGTGATGTGACGAGAATATCGTATAACAGTTTCTAAGGTTGCGAGTACCCGACCTTGCTTTGTTGGATAAGACCTCACCGACGTAGTATATAGGTCATTGGACGGGGTGCGGCGGCCTTCTTCACGTCGCTGCCGTAACCAACACCGCGGCCGACCACACGGGTGGACGCGAATATGTAGAGCGACAAGGTCTCCTTAGGTGCTATTGACGGTTAATAGTTGTATCAAATTCGTTTATGACTTGCAAGCGGCCCGGTCTCCCGTCGTAGTCAAGGGACCCTTCTTCCCTCGAGTGGTGAACCCAAGGTATCGAATCCGTAGAACAAATGTGTGACGCAAAAGTTGATCTAGTAAAGCCAAGTAACTTCAATCTTCGGTAAAACAAACCCTAATGCATCTAGGTAAGAGACACGAAACTAATCTAATCTACTACGGACCGGAGATAACAAAGTAAGATTAGGTAGATAAACCGATCTAAAGAGATCGGTGTAAGCCTTTTCTTGAAGTTCCAAGCAAGAGAAGAAGTAGCAAATCCAATCTTATAAGAAGCCTCTTTAAAGCTGTGGTTTCCCGTCCAAATCCGAAAACATCCACCTTTCGGAACCCCCATTCTATCACAACGTATCCCTACTCATGCGGGGAGTCTTGGGTGAGTCAAAGACAAGTCGAGATTCTTTCGGAAGATGCGGCGTGTACCTCTAGCCACCGCGGCTACAAGAACACCCTATGTAATCTATCTCGAGAATAGAATTGGAATAAGCAAAGCCGATCGAAAAACGAAATCTTCGAGGAAACACTTGATCGCTAGGAAAAGATTCAACTTGATAATTCAACTATGACAATGATACATACACAAGATCACCACCGGGATCCTTCCTTGATCTTGCTTCTAGCTGCGGGAACTCCGACGTGGTCTTCCGTGCAAGGTTCCCACGTCGGGTAGGGAGACCCTAGTCAACTAGCTCGACCCTCTCCTCTCTAAGACGGTGTCCCTCTCTTCTCTGCTCCTCGGCGGCCGATGACGAATTGTATTCTCCGTGGCTCTCGGTCAGGGGGCTATAAATAGCCCGAATGGCGGCTAGGGCAAAAGAGAGTATCCCCTTGGGCCCTAGACGAGGCTGGGCCGGTCGGCCTGGGCCGGCCGGCTGGGCCCATCCGGAGCGGCCCGGCCCGAGGCCTCCTTTGCTCTATGTCGGTTCCCTTGCTTCCTGGATGTTTCCCCCTTCGCATGTAGGTCCATGTCTTCGGTTTCTCTCGAATTGGGCATAACTCCTTGTCTTGCAAGATTCAACACTTTTACGGTTATGTCCTCGGAGTTTGTCATCTTCTCGAATCAAGTCCACGACTTCTTGGAGTTAAGTTAGCTTGATTGCATGACTTGTACGGGGCTTCAAGGTCTTGTCATAAGGTGCTTGATGAACTTATCCCGAAAGTCTTGCTTTCAACGCTAAAGCCCGGCATAAACACTAAACACCAAAACCGACATGCACACGTGAACTTATTATACCACGGGGGTTAATACCAATGGATAAGGTATAAAACTTATGCCAACACCGAAGGTAAACTCATGGCTAGGTTGATAGATTTTCACCGTCAACGGGTGCCTCGAGCGTCGAGTCTGTCTCGTCCGTCCCGTTGGAACTTGTCGGACTTTTTTAGGAGCTTGAAGAAGGGCGGGCCTTTCTCTCCAAGTTTGCGGATAAAATGACCTAGGGCCGCCATCATTACGGTAAGCTTCATGACGTCTTTCTTCACGGTAGGTCGGTTCATCCGGCGGGTGGTGTCGACCTTGGTGGGGTTTGCCTCGATGCCCTAGTGGGTGACCATGAAGCCTAGACGCTTGCCGGAACGAACACCGAAGTCACACTTCTCGGGGTTGAGCTTCCGGCGGTAGACCCGGGGGGTTAGCGAAGGCCTCGGCGAAAGCGGCGATGAGGTAATCTTCTATGGTAGTCTTGACAACTACGTCGTCGACATAAGCCTCGACATTCTTGCCGATGCGAGACCCTAAGCACTTATGCATGGCCTTACGGTAGGCCGCTCCCGGCGTACTTGAGGCCGAAAGTCATGGTCGTGTAGCGGTAGATGTCGTGGGGCGTTATGAACGCCATCTTGTCTTGGTCGAGAGACCTTCAAGGCTATCTAGTGGTAGCCGAGTAGTAGTCGAGGAAGCACAACGGGGTGCCCCCCACGGCGAGTCGACGACCGGTCGATGCGCTATAGAGGGAAGGGGTCTTTGGGGGCGGTGACGGTTGAGGTTGGTGTAGTCGATACACATTCTCCATTGGCCGGTTTTCTTGGGTACAAGCACGGGTTGGCGAGCCACACCGGGTTTTTACATTCACGAATAAATCCGGCGGTTAAGAGCTTCAAAACCTCTACCCTAATGACCTCCTTGCGATCCTTCGCAAAGCGCCGCGACACGCCGACGAGGCTTCGCCGTCTTGCTTACATCCAAGGAATGCTCGGCCGGCTCCATAGGAACACCTAGCATATCGATGGGGTCCATAGGAATATGTCGACATTGTCCCGGAGGAAACTAGTGAGCATGAGTTCCTATTTTTCCCCAAGGTCATCGCCGATGACCACCGTCTTGGCTGGGTCGGCAAGGCCGAGGCAGACCTTCTTTGTCGATGGCATGGCGTCGAGGGAGGTCTTGGTGCGCTTCTGCTCCGGGGCGGTCAGGTCGGACGGGTCAACCTTCTTGGCTTCAGCCACCATGAGAGCCGAGGCACCAAAGCAAGCGTGTGTTGTGGCGATCACCGGGGGCCGCGTTGTCGCACTTGAACGAGATCGGCGAGGGTCACCGTAGGCGTAAGGACTCCATTGGGAGCCGGCATCTTCGGCACTAGGTAGGTGTAGTGCGGGACGGCCATGAACCTGGCCGGTGTGGGACAACCTAGGATGGTGTGGTAGGACGACTTGAAGTCGGCGACCCCGAAGCCGGGGTACTCTGTGCGGAAGTTTTCCTCCATGCCGAATGTGACCGGGAGGGAGACCCAACCCATGGGGTAGGCCGCCTTGCCGGGGCACGATGATGAAGAATGGCTCATCACACTTCGTGAGCCTCTTGAAGTCGAAGTCCATCTTCTTGAGGGTGTCGACGAAGATGACGTTGAGTCCACTCCGTTGTCGATGAGGGTTTGAGCGAGCGGGCGCCCTCGATGTTGGGCTCGACGACCGGCGGATATGACACGGGGTCGAGATGTGGACCCGGTGATTGGCTCGGGAGAAGGTAATGGGCTACTCGACCAACGTAGGGGCTGCGATGGATTGGTGTGGATGAGCTGGACCTCGTGGTTGACCTTCCGGTGCTTCCTCCTGCTCGTCTTGCTCTTCGCATGATGGAATGGACCGTTGGGGTTGCCTATCTCCGGCGAGGGAGGCGAGGTCTCGCTCCTCGCGGCGATCCTGCGGCGAGGTTGTTATCACGTCACCGGTTGTCGTGGCGCTCGTTGTCTTGGCGGCCACGTCGGTCGTCGCGGCGGTTGTTGATGTAGCAATGTGAGGATGACCTATCTCTGTCGCCTCTAGTCGTTTGGGGTCCTCGGGCGCGCATAACGCCCTCTTGAGCTGCGGCACTCACGGAGCGTGTGAGTACCCCCTTCATGGAATGTGCAAGGGCCGTCCGGCACGCGTTGAACTCTTCGACGTTGAACGTCGAAGGCCGGCGCGCCGTCCACCGCGAGGACCTGCGAAGATCGCTTGCCGAACTTTGAGTCGGTGTCTCCGGTAGCGCCGGGGGAGCCGGCGTCTTGCTTTCCATCGTGGTCAAGGCGGTTGACCAAGGCCTCCTCCATGTCGATCGGCTTGTTGACGACCTCCATGAGCGACGTGGCCCGTCATGGCACCGGACTCGTGGATCTTTTCAAAGACCTTGCGGTTCACGAGACCTTTCTTGTAGGCGTCGATGACCGGGTCGTCTCGAACGCCGACACGGGTGTTGCGGTTTTTGAAGAACCGGTTGTTGTAGTCCCGTAGCCGCTCACCGGGCTTCATGGTCACCCTTCCGAGGTTGAAGGTGTTGTCGGGGTGATTGTACGTCGTACGGAAGTTCGACGTGAAGACTGGGGACGGCTTGGCCCACGATGTGATGCTTGCCTACCGGGGGTCGTTGAGCCGGAGCGGCGTGTGTCGCCCATCACTAGTGGGAAATAAGCCGCCATGTGATCGAAGTTGCCACTGGCGCGCCTTGAAGCGCGACGTAGTACGTCAGCGGCCCGGATCTTGGGGTCGAAGCGACCGTCATACTTCGAATGTTGGGCTTGAAGTTGTCGGGGGTATGCAACCGACCGGAAACGTGGCGCCAATGCATGGAAGGAGGCGAGCGGCATGTTGTCGCCGGCGTCGCCAACTTGTCTTTGCCATCGCCGTCTGCGCCGCGGCCACAGCCTCGAATCTAGTCCGCCGCGGCGGGTTACGGACCGGTCCCGCGGGGTGGCCGTAGTCTCTCTCATCGCGGGCACGGCGCCGGTTCTCGACGTTGTGGCACTCGCGCTCCTCACGCTCCATGATGCGGTGGACGGCGCATGGGGGACCGTACTCGCGGTCGTAGTCGAGGTGACGTCGAAGCTCTCACTTCTCGCGTTCGTAGTGACGTTGGTCGATGTAGCTGCGGGCATCGCGACCATCTTGGTTCCTCGACAAGGTTGACACGTAGGTCGGCGGGCGGCACGGCTCTCGCTCGGGTTGGTTGACCTACTCCTCGATCATGGGGGAGCTTGCTATGCACGGGCAAATTAGATCGGCTCCACGAGTGCGGCTCGACGTAGATGCGGCCGACTTGGACGCCGTGCTCTTCTCCTCCACCGGAGCCGGTGGCGACCCGGATGTGCACCATGGGCGCTTCGACCTCGGGCGAAGGATTGGCTGCGCGAAGATGCGCCGGCGTTGCGCCCCGCCTAGGGGGCGGTTGAACATCGGCGAGGCCCGCCTCTTCGAACTCAAGACGCGAGGTTGCGGGCACACGGGGGGTGCCGCCGGCGCTGCTCCTCCCACCGTCGGCGGCCACGGTTTGCGTTGGGCGGTATCCGACGTGCTTCCTCGGAATCCGTCACGGCCCGACCCGCGGTGGGTCATTCGGCGAGACCACTAGGACGCGCGCGCCGGGTAGATCTCGGGTTGTTGGGGAGATGCGGATCCGCGCCTTCGAAACTCACCGCCGTCCGGAGACGTGGGAGCTTGCATAGCGCACGCGACGACGCGCTCCCGATGGATCTTCCTCCACGGCCGACGGCCACGGAGCGTGTGCCACGCACCCTTGTGGTAGATGCACGGTATGTCGAGAGGGTCGGCGAGGGCGCGAGAGTCGACCTTGAGGTCTCTGGTTGGTTCTTTGTCGTCCGGATTGGATCGGGGATCGACTTCACCGCCTTGTCCGCCGGTATACGTCGGCCGGGAGGCCGCGGGCCGAACGGGAAGGTCTTGCGGTGCGACGCGTCCTGCGTTGAGCACTGAGCTCGTTCGCAGATCTGGAGGGTTTCCTCCATCATGTCGATGACGTGCTCCATCCCCTAGACAAGGTCATAGGGTTTGGGTAGGTGGGTCTTCGACTTTCGGCCGGAGCTGGGGGAGACGCCAGACATCACGGGGACCTTCACGGAGGCCGTTGGTGAGGTTGCCGCCGCCAGTGTGGTCGAGGTCGTCGTGAAGGAACTGAAGCTGATCTCCACGGGGTCGGCGAGGATGTCCACCATGCTTTCGGGAAAACAACACCAAATCGGCCGCCATGCTACACAGCGAGTTCCTGATCACCCCTACCTGGCGCGCCAACTGTTAGGGGGTGAGACCTACACAGATCCACGAAGGGGCTTCCCAAGCTGTTGTAGGTGAATTGATGGGGAATCAGGACCTAGGAGCGTAAGCGGTAGTTCTTGGATAAACTCGGAACTCGGCGGGAATGGCAAGAACATAGTGGTTTTAGACTGGTTCAGGCCTCCAGAGAGTAAAACCCTACGTCCAGTGTGGCGGGATTATGTGGAAGAGGTGAACTCCCCTCGAATGGAGCTCTCGGTCGTCTTATATGTCCGGCGGGCCAGGGTTTCCATTCGAGGTCGTTGGACCCTCATCGGGGTCGGTTATAGATTTAAGAAGGTCGCCTTCTGCGATTACAGAGAGGATCCCGCGATCCTCTGGTCTACTGGCAGGTCGGGTCCACTTGTCAGGGACCTCCAAGACCCTTTTCGGTGGGCACCCATGGGTACCCATGTCTCACAAGAACCTTTGGGGTGCCGCAAAACCTGGTAGGGTTTGGGTGTGCACGCATGGACACACGTGTCCGTGGCCATAGAAGATCCAGGCGGATCCCAAGCGGCCGGCCACCCAGGGCCGAGCTACACGAGCGCCCGCACCGCGCTGGGCCGCGACGGCCGCCCGGATCCGGTGCGCCGCCCACGTCGGCGCCATGCAGGACTGCCAAGTGGCCGCCACATCACCCTTAGTAGCCAGCCTGCAACCATCTAACAGCTAGCTTTAAGCCCTTTGTAGCCAGCCAGTAGTCAGCCTATAGTCTGTGCTATTGTTTATGCGTACTTTATTTTCAGAAAACTATTTTAACTTTGGAAAATCCTAGTAAATCCAATTTTGCTCCGAAAATATAAAACCTTTTCCAGAAATTCTCTAAAATCTTAAACTCCATGCTAGGCTAGTGTTTGCTATCATTTGGCTCTTAATTGCCATCCTAGTTAATTGCATTTAGGACCACTGTTTATTTTCTTTTACACGCTAATAGGAGCAGCTGGAGCCGGGGAGCTGATCCTGGAGTACGACTACACCGACGACTTCTCCCCGGAGGACTACCTGACCCCAGGTTCACGCCCAATTGACTTTGAAACCCATAGACATTGCAATGTAGTTTGCTAGCACTTTATTTTATATGCATGATGATGAATCTTGCACTGCCTACTTTAAATATCCTGTCCTTGATTGTCCTACTACTATCTATGTTTATAAGCGTGTATATACACTGAGCTTCGCGATGCATGTGTTGGGATGGGAATAGTGGTTCATGGAGTGAGTGGGATAAAATTGGCAGGAGAAGGCGTTTTGGGTACTTTGGCGGGGGTGAGCTCGAGACAACCGATCTAGTATCAGAGATAGGGGTGCACTTCTCAGCGTATCCCTACTTTCACGGTTTTCGTAGCCTAGGTGTTGGTGTTTTACTTGGGTTTGGAGGATATGAGCTCGCCCTGGTCTGAAACCGAGTGGATCAACTTGTCGATAGGACCTTCGTACACACCACTCCACCGAGCGTGGGGTTAGGGTGGAGTTGAGGTCGGCAAGTGCGGAACCATACCTGCTAGGAGGATAGCGAGGTATCAGTGGGGGAGTGGTGGAGGTGAGACAACCCTATCAGAGCGACTCCCATGTGGCCACACAGGGGCATTTCACAGTTCTGTTGCCGTCCCTTCTGAGGGGGGCCATTTTGAGGGCCGGATGCAGGATGGGACTGTAACTACCGAGAGTTTGCCCGGTAGGATGGGCTCGGTCGGCCGTACACCGGTCGAGTGCCATTCCGGGATGGGTACAGGTGTACACACTCTGCAGAGTTGTTCGATCTGTAGCTATAGCCGTGTCCTCGGTCATAGACAATGCCTAGAAGACATGTTCGTTCCTCATGTTTCGGGATTTCTACCTCCCCCATTAGTTGAGTGCATGGAGAGCCGTGGTTGCCGTCGGTTAGAGGAGAGAGGCTCTATCTACCTCGTTGATCCGATTGCAATCATTGAGGTGCGAGGAGAGGAAGTTCTCGCATCACCCCTAGACGGTAGTATGTTGAGGAGAAGGGGCCCTGGGTGACCAGGTGGTTCCGAACTGAGTTGAGAGCTTTGGGGCATGGGATCTTGCTGGAGATATCTTGTTTATTACTCTGCTGCTGCTGCATAGGAAACTAGAGCTGCTTCATTGTCTCTCTTTCTCCCTTTAGATGTTAGGCCACTTAAAGTTGCATACAGTTGGTGACGTGGACCTATCCCACTCCTTGGGGATAGGCTTTGGGTGTGCTGGGTACGAGACCGATTACGACAACAAAGCCGATGGATAGTACGGCGAGGGATGCGTCGCTTCTCTCAAGGATGCTGTGGCGAGAAGAATAAAAGATGGAGACCCTTATGAGATGTTATCTACCGTTGCGTAGAATTTCACTCGATTCAGCCAAGAGGCCCGTAATAATGTACTCCATAATGGACATGTAATAAATTATGTACATTTCTTGTTGCGTGATGCGATGTATGACTTTGTGTATTTATCGTGAGACGTTTTGTACGTGATAGCCAGCGATCTAAGGACTATCGCGATGGTACGGGGATTCGAGTTTTCTTCTCAAAGAACCCGGCCTATACCCTAGACAAATCCCAGTCACACACGAGTGATGGATCGAATCACACACCAATCGCCAAGACAACGAGGTTATGGATCAACCTCAAGTCTTAGGAACGATTCCTTGAAGCACACGCGGAAGCATGAAAGAAATGAGAGAGGAATCGAACCAAGGAGCAAGGCGCTCGCTAGGCGGCGGGGCGTCCGGCCGGGGGAGGGGTGGACGGTCCGCACTGGCCACACGGACAGTCCGGCCAGGTGCCGCGGACAGTCCGCAAGGGCCATGCGGACAGTCCGGCCAGGTGTCGCTGACAGTCCGTAAATGACACCAGAACCACCAGAGACGAACCACGGAAAATAGACTGTCCGCGAGGACCGGGCGGACCGTCCGCTACTGAAGCTCAGACCGTCCACAAACCGGCTGCAACAAAAACCTAAAATAAAACCGGATCAAACCGAAACAAAACAAGAACACGAAGAACACCACGACGAACTAGGCTGAACTTGATGGACGCAGACAGTTCGCAGAGAGGGGGCGGACAGTCCGCCAGTTCAAACAGAGCTGAAAGACCCCGAGCTCGCGAAGTCAACTCCCCAAACTCATCATCGGATTTCCAAAATGGTTCAAGTTTTTGAGAAAAGATTTGGGGAGATGTTAAACACCACTAGGTGAGATTATACCCCAAAAACCTCGTCTCCAAACCCACCAAATCACCGGGAATCGCGGATCACACGAGCTCAAGTCCTACTCACGAGTTCATCCAAAGAATCACGAATCTAGGACGATTTGAGGAGTTTGGGGGCAATAAATCACTGGGAAAAGAGGCACAAGGCACTCAAGGAAGAATCCCCCAAACAAATCCGAGCCAAAACCGCCTAGAAAAACGAGAATCGAGACGAGCACAAAAATAGAACAAAAATGACTTCGAAAATCATCACGGGAACCACAACACCGAATCTTCTATACAAACCAGGAAAGATTCACAAGGTCTAGCTTGCCGCCCTAGCATCCATCCCTCTCAACAAATCTCTCATGCAGCTCTCAAGCTAGCCTAGACAAGAAATGGAGAAGAAAATGTCTCAGGAAAATGAGAAAATGGGAGGGGGGAAATGAAACCCTAAGTCGCGGAGAGAGGAAGCCATCCACCCACACTCATGGCTTATATATCGGGTCCCGCCGGTGTGGTAAATGACTCGACTACCCCTAACTCAACTACTGGCGATACAACCCACGCAGGGGCATTTATGTAATGTTTGTGGGTCTTGCCATCAGACGGCCATGCCTTCGCCGCACCCCGCGTCCTCCCGATGCAAGCCATGCGATCCCGCTGCGTGTCCTCCGCTTCGAAGCTTCCCGACACGCCCGGATCCCGTCTCCGTCGTGCTGGGCCTTCGGACTTGGTTTTGAGGCCCAAACCAATAAACCGTCCTCCGATGGTTTTGTGGGCAAACCACCAAACCCCGCGTGCTCGGCCCGGCCTCCCGCCAAGCCTCTTGACTCGACCGCCACCGTGCACCGGCTCGATCGTCCATGACTTCGTCTTGCTCGTCTCGCCACCATGTGGCCCGCACCTAGTCCCGTCGTCCACTGGGTCCCTCGAACCGAGCCTACTTGTCTCTCCATCTCCCGGAGGCCCCTCAAGGCTGAAGACCTTTCGCGCCCGTTCTTCACCTGCAACAACACGAACTAGACCACAGCCTACACCTGCACACTGAGCCAAGAGTCAGTCCAACACCCGTTGTCAATCACTCATCACTGAGGAGCGGTCATCCATCGACCACCGGGACGCTCTGGTCCTCAATCTCCCCCTTGATTAATGCATTGACAACACACAACGCGAAATGAAATTCGGGAGAAAGAAAGGAAGAAGAAAGAAAAACAAAGAAGCTCAACTCATGACCAAAACCAAAGAAAGGTGAAGAAAGGTCACAAGCCAAGCAAAGCACAAACTCCACACGGAAAACAGCATGAAAGCTCCCCCTGAACAAATGCAATCTCCCCCTGAACATGTGGATGCAAGGTTCCAAGTTTTAGATGCATTTTTCTGAATTTTTCATTAAGCTCACCTCTTCTCCCCCTTGTTGACAATGTATGAATCAAGGTGAAAATGCAAGAATGTAAAACAAAGCATATAAACATCTACAGGAGCTTCTCAAATAGGCCAAATCTAGTGTCAAAGGCTAGAAGTGAGACAAAGAGCACACATATGGATCAAAGCATAATCAAAGCATTGCCACAAGTAATATATGAAAATATAGGCATGTGACAAAGCAAATTTTCAGATTTGAGCAATTTTATCAAAAGATGGCTCACTTCAAATTTAAAGGCCTATCCATGTCATATTATAGCCAAAAACATGCATATCATCCAGAGATCATACAAGGATATCAAATTCTTAACAAAAGATCATTGCAAACACCCATAAAGCAAAGCATGTCATGTTAAAGCTCATGAGCCATGTGTCCACTTCGGGGAGACTTCTCCATCGGTAAACATCATGCGACATGTTTTGCACCCATGTTAAAAATAAGACATTTTAAGCATAAACATGATGGATGGAGCATTTTTCAAGCATACACACTTCTTTTCAAGATTAATTCATTTCATGGTACATGAAGTGCCTTTGCGGCAAAAAGAAGCTTATGCTCCTCCATGAATGCAACATAGGCTAAACATTCACAATGATATCGGCCTTTGGCCCAAATGCAAGAAAGAGACATTCAAGAACAATCTAAGCATGAAAGACACATTTA
Organism: Cenchrus americanus; assembly: GCA_947561735.1. NCBI lineage: Eukaryota > Viridiplantae > Streptophyta > Magnoliopsida > Poales > Poaceae > Cenchrus > Cenchrus americanus. The sequence continues at coordinate 146,440,347 of OX387240.1, forward strand.
GACCAAAAAGTGACATGGATACACTACTACACGGGAGTGGAGCACATTTCATCAAATTTAGTCAAGATTAGCATTGATTCAAAAAGGCTATCTCACAACACATATATCTCAAATATTCCAAGAGCATAACCTCACATAGCCATTTCTCCACACACATGACCAATATCTCACAAGTAGCCAAAGAAACTCGGATAGGGCATATGAGAGAAGCTCATCATCCAAAAATGCAATATGATACAAATGCAACATGATATATAACAAGATGGCTATCCTACCATGGTTTATACATCAAGCAAAAACATGTATATACATCAAAGGAAACATGGTATGATACATATGGTACACAAATAAATCCTCCAAGAATCAACTAGAAAGGGCAAGAAACCCCAAGTTTCCCCGCAAGCGCACAAATGTAGCTTGGTCGAGAGGCTTTGTAAAGATGTCGCAAGCCGATCTTGGGTAGGGACATGACTCAACACAATGGTCCCTTTCTCCACATTGTCTCTCAAGAAATGACACCTCACTTCAATGTGTTTGGTTCTGGAATGAAGTACTAGGTTTTTCTCTACGCTTATGGCAATGGTGCTATCACAAAGAATTTGGATCCGGGTGCACTCCTCACCAAAGTCTCTCAAAGTGTATGAGATCCACAACGGTGGGAACAACAACTCGCGGGCCGCAACATACTCCGCCTCGGTGGTAGACCGAGCTACACTAGACTTCTTGCGGGAAGACCAGGAAACCAACGAGGACCTAAGAAAGCGGCAAGTATCGAAGTAGACTTCCTCTCGACTCGGCAACCGGCGAAATCCCCATCGGAAAAACCATGAAGAAAAAGAGTCAAGGAGGATGAATACCAAAGGCCAAGACAGGGGCGGATCGTAGGTACCCGAACATCCTCTTGACGGCCCGTCGATGTGATGTCCTCGGCAAGGCACGAAAACGAGCGCACGGACTCACACCGCGAGCGCGTATGTCCGGCCTCGTCACGCGTCGGAGGTAGAGGAGGGAGCCGATCATGCTCCCAAGTACTCTCGGCGGTCCACCGGTTCTCTCGTCCTCGTCCGCGTCCAAAGTAGCCATAGTCCCCATGGGTGTCGACATAGGCTTCACATCTTGCATACGGAACTTTCTCGGCATGTCTTTCGTGTACTTGGTCTGATGCACGAATGTTCTGTCCTTCACTTGCTTGATCTGCAACCCCAAAAAGTACTGCAGCTCGCCCATCATGCTAATCTTGAATTCCCTGTTCATCTCATCTGCAAACTTGGCAACAAGGTTATGTGACGAGCCACCAAAGACAATATCATCCACGTATATCTGCACAACCAACAAGTCATTTCCATGCTTGAGGAGAAACAAGGTTTTATCCACAGTACCCATCACGAACCCTCTGCTCAACAGAAAACCTCTCAATCTCCCATACCAAGCCCGAGGTGCCTGTTTCAACCCATACAGAGCCCTTTTCAACCTGTACACCCTGTGTGGGTACTTCTCACTCTCGAACCCCGGTGGGCGCTTCACATACACTTCCTCCTCTATGACCCCATTCAGGAAAGCACTCTTCACATCCATCCGATACAACTTCAACCCTTTAGCCACGGCAAAGGCTAGAAAATCCGAATTGCCTCAAGACGGGCCACGGGGAGCAAAGGTCTCCTCATAGTTGATCCCCTCCTTCGACTATATCCCACGAGCAACAAGTCCGGACTTGTTCCTCACAACCATCCCATTCTCACCCTCTTTGTTCTTCCAAACCAATTTGGTTCCTATAGGATGGCAATTTGGAGGTGGTTCAACTAACTCCCACACTGGTTCCTCTCAAAATTTTCCAACTCCTCATGCATAGAATTGACCCGGTTTGCATCGGATAAAGCGTGTCCAATGTCCTTGCGCTCAAAGGAGGCAACAAATGCGGCATGAGCGAAATGAGAGGAATTTCGGACCTTGACCGCGTGGTACGTTTGTCGATGTCCCCAATGATCTTCGATAGGGGATGCACTTCTTGAATCCGTCGCGGATCCTCACACCTCGAGACTACCTCCCCCTCAACTTCGGCTTCTCTCGCCCGGTCCTCTTGTCTCACCGTCGTTGTCCATGAAGTAGACAGTCCACCCTCCATAGTGGTCGTAGGGGAAGTAGTGGGTACACACTCGGCTTCGGGCGCATGGTTCTCTCCATCATCATCTCCGGCTTCATCCTTCTCCTCTTCAAAGAGATCCTCGGCCAGCTCCTCATCACCGCACATTTTGTCAAAGCCAAGAGAGGTACATGGCATTGTCTCGTCGAAGGTTACCTCGCAAGTCTCCATGATTTTGTTAGTCTCAAGATTAAGCACTCTATATGCTCTAGAATGGCTAGCATATCCAAAGAAAATCCCATCACTAGACCTAGCCTCAAACTTGTTGAGTTTTCCCTTCTTAAGAATAAAGCACTTGCAGCCAAAGACTCGGAAATGACTCACCTTGGGTGCCCGACCATGCATAAGCTCATAACGAGTCTTCTTCTTGAAAGCTCGCAATAAAATCCTGTTGGAGACATGACGAGCCGTCTTGGTCGGCTCGGCCCAATACCTCCTAGGAGTCATGTGCTCATCGATCATCGTCCTAGCCATCTCACAAAGAGTCCGATTTTTCCTTTCCACGACTCCATTTTGAGGGGGAACATAAGGGGTCGAATAGCGATGTTCAAGACCTAGATCACGACGAGAAGGCGTCAAAACGAGAGTTCTTGAACTGCGAGCCATTATCACTTGTGGATAGCTCGAATAGCATTCCCATGCCTCTCGTTCCTCAACCTCATGATCGGATTTCGCACAAAACCAAATATCTCACTTTTGTCCTCCAAGAAAAACACCCGGGCATAGCCGGAGTAATCGTCCACCACGACAAGGACATACCACTTCCCACCCACCGAGCGAACTCGAGTGGCCCAACAAGGTCCATATGCAACGGCTACGTCGGATGCTCGGTCATGACATCGGTCGGGGGTGGATGGGGAGTGGCTACCATCTTGCCATGCCTACACGGAGCACATATCAAATCCTTCTCAAACTTCAACTTCGGCAATCCTCGGACAAGGTTAAGACCACTCAAGCGGGGAAACCAAATCAAAGCTCAAGTGACCCAACCGCCTATGCCATTTCCACAATTCACAAGAAGGACCGGCCATCAAACCACGAGCGAGGACCCAAAGAACGAGAGAAATCATCCCCGAAAATCGACCCTCGGGGATGATTGTACAAACAAGATCACCTCGAGAATCCGACAAACGAGACTCACCGGACTTGAAACGCACACGAAAGCCCTCATCAAGCAAGGCGAGAAACCGAAAGCAAATTGAAGCCCAAAGACTTCACAAGAGCAACCCTCTTCAACGTTACCTTGTCACTCACATGCACTACGTCCTCGAAATCACCCTTCCTCGTCCATTGTCCCCAAACGTGATGTACATCTTTTCCTTCACTGGGGTGAGGCTGGAGAACCACTTCTTGTCTCCGGTCATGTGTCGGGAACATCCGGAGTCGATCAACCAAATGTTCTCCAAGCCTCCTGCTGTAGTCAGAAACAAGAACGAGAATGAGCCAACGACTCGACACTGGGGTTAGCACAAAGAAAGTTGAACCAGTGTCGAGCCATCTGCTCAAAAGAGGGGTTAGCAAACATCATTCCCTTGCCACCAAATTTCCCATGTCCCATGGAAGGAGTACAATTACCACGAGGGGGAAAACGTGGTCCGTAGTTCATCTAGAACCCAAAGCTATGATCATCTACCCTAGACCCGTATTGAGGACGAGTAGGGGGACGTCCGACAAAACCACCACGAGCCCGACCAAACCTCTCACCCCAGACGCACACCATCATCTCTCCTATCAAACCTCTCACCACCACCTCTCTATGGGAACATACCACCACGAGCTCCAACTCTACCAACATTTCTCACACTTCCCACACCCCGTGAAAGTGGCACTCTAGGCTCGGGAATACCGCGAGACCGGCGATACCGTCCTGGTTTGCTTGCTCCCTAGCAAGCCTCTCATCCCTCTTCCTCTTGTAGCAAAACTCTGTTAGATGCCTCTCCTTGCCACAATACACGGACCGGAAGGGGATGGGTTTTGATTTTGACTCGGCTTCTCTCTAGGCTTCACACCCTTCTCACTCACAAACTTCACCGGTTTACGCAAGTCATTTGTTTTAGGTGGGAATTTGGGTGGATCTTGGTTTGTGTCAAGCTTGTTACAAAAGTGGTTGGGCTTTGGTGTGAAAGAGTTCTTGGGTGCTTTTGGAAGTGGAACTTGGATGTCTCCGATCACCTCAAACTTAGGGGTGGACTCAACACACTTCTCATACACACACTCCCCACGGTTTTCTCCCACTTTCTCACCCAACTTCTCAAAACCCAAACCACGACCATCCGCTCTCTTGAACTCCTCAATCATGATTTTCAATTGAGGTTCCTGCCCGAACAACCAACTCAATACATTCCTCAAATAATCATTCTCCTCATAGATGACATCCAAACGGGAAGTATGTTCAAGATTGCGCAAGGTAACTTCATCACAACTAGTGCATGCATTGACAAGTGGACATTTCAAAGAAGCTTCCAAAGTGCTAATGGTAGAACGAGCATCAACAAGCTTAGCATGCATAGTAGGACATGATTTACAAGCACCAAGCAAAGTGGGTCTAGCCTTAAGCACATCATACTCGATCCTAAAAGCATCTAGTTTAGCCAAAGTGGAAGCATTCTTCTCATTAAGCAATTTGATTTCATTCAACCATGCATCACATTCAGGACATTCAACATCATCAGAAATGGTAGGAGTAAGTTTCAAAGAGTCATTCTCAAGTTTCAATTCAAGCAATTTAGACTCTAACTCTCCTACTTTCTCACTAGCATTCTCAAGTTGAGCCCTAAGATCTTTCCTCATCTTCTTGGCATCCCTCAACACACTATCACGGTTGTCAATCAAGCTATTTAACCTAGTGATCCCGAGCAAGCAAAGCGTCGGGGTCACGGTTTACCTCATCCTCCGAGTCGGAGTTGGTGTCTTCCTTCTCGACCTTCTTGCTCGCTTGAGCTATGGGCCATGCCACAAAAGCCTCCAAGTGCCACACATCTCAAACCACTAAGGTTCCGGCTTGCATTCTTCTTTCCCTTGCGCCTCCCGGCGACATCATCCTCCTTCGCTTGACCTTGCATGCGTGTCGCTTGAGCTTGTGTCGACGTCGCTTGCACCGGCCACCATGGCTCTTGCCTTGTCCTTCTTGTGGCCGCCCTTGCTCGATCGCCGCTTGTCCTTGTCCTTGCTCTTGGACTTGCTGTAGTGCTTGCCCTTGGAGGAGTACTTGTCTTCACGCCTCGGGTGTGCCTTGTACTCGCTCATCTTGTACTTGTTCTCCTCCGCTTCCGGGCACTCGGCGATGAAGTGTCCACGCTTGCCACACTTGTAGCATGTCCCCGAGCTCCGCCTTGCATTCCTCCGGTTCTCATGTAGTCGATCAAACCTCCTTGAGAGCAAGGCCAGTTCCTCCTCGCTCAGCACATCGAACTCATCATCCGGAATAGACATGAGAGAAGACAAGGAAAAGCGTTGACGGGGAAGGGTTAGTGTTGGCTTTGCCCACAAGAGCAAGACTATGATCGGTCGAGCCCTCATACCGGATTGCAACTTCCGTGAACCTCGGACGACTTGAGCTTAGAAATGAGATCATCCAACTCAATGGTCAAATATTGCCCGAACGCCTCGATGGCCTCAACCTTAGCACCCCAAACATTTTGGTCCAAGATATGTAAAAGCTTCAAAGCTTGATCATGCTCGGTGCAAGGGAAATCCTCAACATTGGCCTTCATGTTGTTCACGATGGCGGTGAACCTGCGAAACATCGCATCAATGTCCTCACCGGAAGTTGAGTAAAGTTCTCATATTGCATCCGGTAAAAACAAAGAGGCGAGCCTTCACATGGTTACCACCACCGTGAGCAACCAACAACTTCTCCCAAACTTGCCGGGCAAGATTGAAATGGCGAACACGCTCAAACTCGGGATCACACAAGCTTCGGACCAAGTGATCAACGGGTTTTGCATTTGCCTCATACTTGGCCTTAGCAACCGACATCGGTCACCATAAGAGTTTGGATATCCGCCGGAATAGCATAGGTCTTGTCAAGCACAATGAAATCCAACAACTTGCAACGAAGAAAGATCATCATTCGGGCCGCCCACTTGTGGTAACCCTTCCCATCGAAGTGCGGCGGACCGCCCCGCTCAACGTACGCCATATTAGGATTCAAGACTTGTCAAAGTCACCACGAATGCGGCAACAAGCTCGATACCAATTGAAGGATCGGATGGTGACTAGAGAGGGGGGGAGTGAATAGGAGCCGATAAAAGTTCTTCTCAAAAGAACCCGGCCTATACCCTAGACAAATCCCGGTCACACACGAGCGATGGATCGAATCACACACCAATCGCCAAGACAACAAGGTTATGGATCAACCTCAAGTCATAGGAATGATTCCTTGAAGCACACGCGAAAGCACGAAAGAAAGGAGAAAGGCATTGAACCAAGGAGCAAAGCGCCGTGCGGCGGGACTGTCCGGCCGGGGAGGGGCGAACGGTCCGCACGCGGCCACGCGGACGGTACGGCCGGGTGCCGCGGACGGTCCGCAAGGGCCACGCGGACGATCCCGCAAGGTGCGCGGACGGTCGTAAATGCCACCGGAACCACCGAGAGACGAACCGCGAAAACGGACCGTCCGCAAGGACCGGGCGGACCGTCCGGACCGTCCGCTACTGAAGCTCGGACCGTTCGCAAACCGTCTGCAACAAAAACCTAAAACACAACCGGATCAAACCGAAACAAAACAAGAACACGAAGAACACCATGACGAACTGGGCTGATCTGGCTGGACGCGGACAGTCCGCAGAGAGGGGGCCGACAGTCCGCTAGTTCAAGCAGAGCTGAAAGACCCTGAGCTCGTGAAGTCAACTCCCCAAACTCATCACCGGATTTCCCAAACGGTTCATGTTCTTGAGACAAGATTTAGGGGAGATGTTAAGCACCCCTAGGTGAGATTATACCCCAAAAATCTCGTCTCCAAACCCACCAAATCACCGGGAATCGCGGATCACACGAGCTCAAGTCCTACTCACGAGTTCATCCAAAGAATCACGAATCTAGGACGATTTGAGGAGTTTGGGGGCAATAAATCACTAGGAAAAGAGGCACAAGGCACTCAAGGAAGAATCCCCCTAACAAATCCGAGCCAAAACCGCCTAGAAAAACGAGAATCAAGACGAGCACAAAAATAGAACAAAAATGACTCCGAAATTCATCACGGGAACCACAACGCCGAATCTTCTATACAAACCAGGAAAGATTCACAAGGTCTAGCTTGCCGCCCTAGCATCCATCCCTCTCAACAAATCTCTCATGCAGCTCTCAAGCTAGCCTAGACAAGAAATGGAGAAGAAAATGTCTCAGGAAAATGAGAAAATGGGAGGGGGGAAATGAAACCCTAAGTCGCGGAGAGAGGAAGCCATCCACCCACACTCATGGCTTATATATCGGGTCCCGCCGGTGTGGTAAATGACTCGACTACCCCTAACTCAACTACTGGCGATACAACCCATGCGGGGGCATTTATGTAATGTTTGTGGGTCTTGCCATCGGACGGCCACGCCTTCGCGGCACCTCGCGTCCTCCCGACGCAAGCCATGCGATCCCGTCGCGTGTCCTCCGCTTAGAAACTTCCCGACACGCCCGGATCCCGTCTCCGTCGTGCCGGGCCTTCGGACTTGGTTTTGAGGACCAAACCACGAAATCGTTCTCGATGGTTTTGTGGGCAAACCACCAAACCCCGCGTGCTCGACCCGGCATCCCGCCAAGCCTCTTGACTCTACCGCCACCGTGCACCGGCTCGATCGTCCACGACTTCGTCTTGCTCGTCTCACCACCATGTGGCCCGCACCTAGTCCCGCTATCCACCGGGTCCCTCGAACCGAGCCTACTTGTCTCCATATCCTGGAGGCCCCTCAAGGCTAAAGAACTTTCGCGCCCGTTCTTCACCCGCAACAACACAAACTAGGCCGCGGCCTACACCTACGCACCGACCCAAGAGTCGGTCCAACACCCGTTGTCAATCACTCATCACCGAGGAGCGGTCATCCATTGACCACCGTGCGGTCCCCGGTCCTCGGGATGCGTCGTTCGCTCAACTATGCTCGTGGCAAGAAGAATAAAAGATGGAGGCCCTTCTGAGATGCTAGCTACCGTTGCGTAGAATTTCACTCTGATTCAGCCAAGAGGCTTGTAATGATGTACTCCATAATGAACATGTAATAAATTATGTACTTTTACTCTTATGTGATGCGATGTATGACTTTGTGTATTTATCTGTGAGACGTTTTGTACGTGATAGCCACTGATCCAGGGACTATCGCGATGGTACAGGGATTTGGGTTTTCTATGAAAATCCGGGTTTTTACAGGTGGTACCAGAGCCATACTTGACCGTAGCACATATCCCTAGAAATGGCCGATAGAGTTAGGACTCTATACGCTCTGCTTCTATATTCATACCCTTGAGCTATGTGATAAAAACTTATCCCTTATTGAAAACATCTTACTCACCGCGCCGACTAAAATATTCTTACATTTCATAGGAGATGGAGCGCCGTGTCGCCGGGAATCACCCCCGAGACGTGTGGGGCGATCCGCTATTAGATGGAGAGGGCCCTTCTCGGGCTTGTGGTCCCCTCGACCTACGTCACGTACCGCGCCGAGTACGTACCCGCCATGACGGGGCGGATCTTTCGCTCGCACGGTCACCGTTCTCCCTCACCCGAGCCTTCCGAGATTCAAGGGAGATGTCTACTATAGCACTTTGCGCTCACCGTTGCGGCCGTGCGGGCCGTCGCCCGTCATCGGGCGCTTGGCCGCCTTCTCGCTCGCACCGCACCTCCTACGAGACAGGGACGCTCGACTTCTACCCCCGGGACTACCGGCGCCTCGCCTTGCTCGTGGACAAAGTTCCTTCGCACAAGGGGATCCAAGACGACGTCGACACTTGCACCCTTTCGTGAGACCGACGAGACATTGGTAGAGACGACCGGCTACTTGGTCGACCTCGACAAGTACGTGTCTTGCCTGGAGGACGACTCACGTACCCTCTTCATCCGGATCGAGACGCCACCGTCGACCCCCGCCGTACCCGGCCGCGTTGTGTTCGGTGGAGAAACGGAATAGCGTGCTACGCTACCGTATTGGCCGGCTCGAGCGCAGCCCGGACCGTATGACCACTATCCTCTTGCGGTCCGAGAGAGAGCGAGTGGACACCCGTGAGGAGCTGTTGCACGTCAAGGAGGATCTCCACGGACCGACGGTGAGTCGGAACGAGGTTGAAGGATAGACTTCGGTGCAAGGACGACTCGCTCACGGTCCGCGCTCTCCTACTCGGCCGTGAGCGGATCAAGGTGGAGAAGCCGGAGAAGAACAGGGGAGGAGAACATCGCCAACCTAGTGTGGCTCACACGCACGGCCCGTCTACTTGAGGGACAAGGCAGAGAGGGCGAGGACGACTTGGGAGGACGCCGACTCACTTCACGTGGACGAGCTCTTCGAGATCAACGGGAGAGCTTCCTTTCGAGTCGCGAGCGCGAGATCTACACCGAGACATTCGAGCTACACTAGTCCCATCTCAATCTTCACCTGTGCCCGATAGCCCGACCGCCGACACCCGTCGAGACTAATGGGGTTCGAGAGGCTCACGCCTTGGTGTCCAAATTGTCGGTGTTTTAGACCGGCAACCTACCAAGGGGAGTACCGGATGTAGATGAATGTGGCCTCGCTAAGATCGGTAACTCGAAGGAAGAGACACGGGGCACACAATTTAGACGGATTCGAGCCACGAGGTGCGTAATACCCTACGTCCGTATGCCGTGTAGCTCTAGATTGATTGGGTGTGATTACAAGATGATGCACGTGAGAGAGATAGGGGTACCGCCTCGCCTTATATAGTCGGGAGGCGGGGTTACAAGTTAGTTTGAGGAGAGAGTACAAGTCGGGTACGTCTAGAAGTTCTCTACACGAGACAGATGTGTCCTGAGTTGCTCTCGAGTCCTGTCGCTACCCAGGAAGTCTGGCAGATGTAGCCGAGACCCAGAGATGGAGTGCATCGAGTACTGGAAGCTGCAGAGTCAGGCGGTCGTTCTTCGAGTCGGCCGCCGATACTTCTCCATCCAGCCGTTGCAGCACCGCCGGTAGGTTATAAATAGAGGTCGAAACCCTTAGGGTTTTCATTCTCCGCAGTAGCAGCCGCTGGAGTAGATCTATCCGGCCACCCACTCTTGCTTCTATCGCTGCGCTGCGGTTTGCGAATCCACGCGCGTCGCCGCCGGCCGCCACCGGTGAAGCCCCCGAGCGAATGCGAGTGAAGGCCCCGTGCACTTGGAGGATGAAGCCTTCTCTGTCGAAGGGCGCAAAGGCTGGTGCTCGTGCCGGGGAAGAAGAGATCTCGCAATGAGGCGGAGGGATCCGCCGAGGGGTCCACGCCGCCGACGTCTCCCCCACGCCCCAATCCGAACAAGGAGTGGAAGAAGTCCAAGACAAAGAGCGAAAATCTAATGGCACCGGTGAACATCGGATTCCTCCGGGAGAAGTAAATGGACATGTGTCGCGCCGCCGCGGGCGACCCGTACCCCATGGAGAAGAACCCCGACAAGGTCCCCGAGTTTGCCCGGTTCGTGGAGCGCGGACTAGCGGTCCCGGCGAGCGATTTCTTCAAGGGTCTCCTAAAGTACTACGGTATCGAGTACTTGAACTTGAACCCTAACTTCATTTTTCACGCCTCCGTCTTTATCCACTTTTGTGAAGCCTTCACGGGTTTCAAACCCCACTGGATATTGTTGCGGAAGTTATTCCGTGTGAAGCCGCGAGTCGAGCGCCAACGACCCGCGAATAGTCGGAGGATCCGGCATTCGGATGCGTGTAGATGCCGCCGACCGGTACTTGTCGTACAAGCTCATCGACTCAAACCAAGATTGGAAGGCAAAGTGGTTTTATATCACGAACCACCACCGGAGCCGTCGAAGCCCGGCGGGAAGCGGCCCGAAGCATCGGGCGTGGTGGAACACTAAAGCGACGATGCGGGGAGGGTATTCAACTACCCGAGTTGATGCCGAAGATCAAGGCTTTGAGGGAAGCCCGACCGAGGGTTGAACACGTGGCCTTCGGCTTCATGAAGAGGAGGGTGCAACCGTTGATGGCACGCGACACCCTCGGGTAAATGTGCAAGGGTGACGAGGACACGTCGAGGATGCTCGGCAACGAAGTCGATGACGAAGACATTGTCGAGAGGCTGGGCAGAATTTTCAAAGATATGCCATTGTACACACCGCCTAGTCCCCCGAGTACTCCGCGGCTCGTCCGCCAAACAAGGTATGTAGCCGATGATTCTTGCCTCCGAGTACCGATTGAATTGGAGTAGTCACGCTCACCCCGGTTGCTTTGTGCAGGATGACATTGCGAAGTTTGTCTCCCGGCCCAACTCCCCCTCCTCAACATGTAGATATTCCGGAGGAGGGCAAGGGCAAGCCAAAGAACGCCGTGAAGTCGGTGAAGGTGACGACACTGTCACTATTGAATATACATCCGGCGAGGAGGATGGGAAACACTCCAAGAGCGATTTTAGTTGAGGTCCGGGTTCGAGCCGACTCCGGGCTGCCCAATATTCCCCTCATTGAGTATCCACCGACTAGCCTGGGGCTAGTCTCCTGCGTCGCCGAGGAGTACGCGCAATGTGTTGCGTAAACGTGTCGCCAAGAAGTTGAAGGTGATAGAGACTACGTCCCAAGAGGTGAGTTCCTCGAGTAGAGTAGCCGAGTACTTGTCTTGAAGTATTGTATGCCGACAATTGAATTCTCGAGTTGTCGCGAGGAAATTCTATCATCGACCCCTTTGATCAAGGGGAGGGAGATGCCCCGGGACACGGTGGGCGAGCCGACCGAAAGAAGCCGCGATCCGGCCCCCCACCATAGAAGACCTTGTGTCACGAGATGACACAACGGACGACTAGAGTTGCCGAGCCGCGAGGTGCCGGCGGAGAGGAGAGCGAGGCCGGGGCCAAGCACGGCTGCGGGGCCGGAGAACCGATGAGCGGCTCGGGCTAAAGAGGAGGCACCCGCGGAAGCCGGGCTCGTCGACATTGCCATCATACTTGGCGCTCCGACCGGATCGTTGTCCCGGTCCGGCTTGTAAGTGAAAACCATTCTCGAGTAGTACTTGTTGTCGGGGCTAGCCCTAGGGGTCCCCTTTAATAACCGGGGAAATCCCCACTTAAAACCTACAACAAAACCAAAATACACTTTGCCTAACCGCGCAGGATACGGCCCACACCGCAAAGGACCTCAACGGCCCATCAAGGTAGCCCTCTTGAAGATCCCCTCGAGCGGGCTTCGCCTCGCTCGAGGTTACGCGCCTCCCTCGAGGGGGGCTCCGTCCCGTTCGAGGGGGTGCGCTCCCCTCGGGCGGGGGTGCCGCCCCGCTCGAGGGTCCGCTCCCCCTCGGGCGGACTCCGCCTCGCTCGAGGGTCCCCCTCGCCCTCAACCGGGGCACGCCCGCTCGAGGGCGCCCCGCTCGCGTGCGCCTGCCCCGTACACCGGGCATTTAACGCCCGACACCGGCGGGACGGTGCCATCATCCGCCGGGGCTCGCGCCCGGTGCCGCCGCACCAACTCCCCGGGGAGGGAGCCCATCCCCATCACCGTGGGAAGGGACCGTGCAACGCGGCCGGTGTCGGTCCCGTGACGCCGTGCGCCGCCCCGATGACGGCTAACGTGCCAAGCCCTCGAAGGGGGCCGGCTTCACCCTCGATTCGCTTTCTTGTGACCCTACGGGGTTAGGTGGAGGCGCTAGGTGGGAGGACCGCCATCCCCGCCCCTCGTTACGGCATGGCGGCCCGCCCCCGTGCGTGCGGCGCACGCCGGCGGCCGTAGCAACAACTCGGGTACGGTGAAGCGTATAGAAACGGAACGCCATTTTACCTATTCCCGTACTCCGTACGGCCAACGTCGCCGCGCTCCCTCGAGCCTATCGAGAGGACATCATCGCCATCCGCTGCCTTCCTACCCTCGAACCGCCACTATTCGGTACAAGACGAGGCCATGATGGCCGAATCACTACAAGGATCGTCCGGACGGCCGCCCACTCTACGCATTGCACGCCACGCCCCTTCACGTAGCTAGGTAGCGCGGCTTGCATGTAATTCGCTCCCCCCTTGATCTATAAAAGGGGGACGAACCCCCCGCGCGGGGGACGGAGGAACACGGACACAACCCCCGCGGGAGACGAGGCTGCTCCACGCACTTGTCTTCTCATTCTCCCACAACATCTTCAGCTATACACCAGGGACTTGGAAGCCAGGCTTCCTCTCCCGCCTTGCTTGTAGCAGCCCCCACTACGGCACCCCGGTGCTAAGTAATATAGTGCCTTGAGCACGCCACTGCTGGACGTACGGCCCCCTCGGCCGGAACCAGGATAAAACTCTGTGTCACTTGTTGCTTAGCATCGACCATTGAGGGATAGACCACGGCGCTTACTACTGGTTAGTGTCGGGACCACATTCCGCACCGACAGTTGGCGCCCACCGTGGGGCAATCTGAGCGCCTAAGGTCAATCCGTCAACTCCCTCCATGGTGATCCTCACCGAGTACCGTGGTACACGCTACAACATGGGCAGCTCGGACCCCCTCCCTGCCGGGTTCGAAATCCGGTTTGGGGGCCTAAACTTCCAGGCCACGGGGAATGGCTACCTCATGCACCTCACCAACCGTGAGGAGCGCGCGCGCGGCGCCGGGCCGGGTCCGCCCCGGTCCCCGCCGCACGCACCGCCACGGCGCAAACGCCCGCGAGAACGGACGCGCGGGCCCGTCGACGCCACGACGTCGCCGCCGCTCGGGGGCGCGCTCGCGCCGGGCGCGGTCGGTGACGGCGGGCGGGGCGCGCGGCCTCTCAACCCGGCGCGCCTGCCACCTCGACCGCCGCCACCCCAGCAGGACGGTGCGCGGTCTCCGGACCGCGCCTTCCCATTGGGCTGCGCGGAGCCACGACGGCCTACAACAACAACATCAACACCACGATGCGCAGGGTCCCGCCTGGCCGACACGTCGTCGTCGCCAGGGATCCCGGCACCTCAGTGGCTGACGAGTCGTCTCTGGGCTCCCTCGACGCGTTGCCGCCCACCAACCGCCACGGCTATGCAGAATGGGACATCTCCGGCGTGCCGGACCCAATCATGTTCAGGCGTTTCCTTGACGCCACGGACTACTGGTTCGGGTGCTCCGATGACTCCAGCACCGGGAGCTACGACCCCGCGCGGGAGTGCTACGTGGTCGTCGCCAACGACCAGGCCAATGCCGCCGGCGCAGTAGGCGCCGGGGACGGGGAGATCACGCCCGCCCCGGGGTCGCCACACGCCTAGCCGCGGGACCAAGCGCTCTGCCGGGGGCCGACGCCGATGCACGGCTAGCCCGGGCACGCGAACTCGAGGCCAAGCCGGCGGAGGAATATCGGACGGTGTGGCGGCTCCGCCCCTCGATGGCCGGAGAAGCCTCCGCTCGCGGCGAACGCGTGCGGGAGGCCGGGCGCGGGCCCGCGATCGCATCAACGCCGGCAACCCCGACGTGCCACCACGGGCAAGTCAAAAGCTCATTGCCGCCGCGACGCCGCTACGAGCCATGCCGGCGCCCTCGACTCCGAGGCACGAGATCCGCACCGCAAGGTGCGGACTCTCATCGAGCAAGCGGCCGTCCGGCGGGCCGAGAGCTCGGCCTCACGCATCCGCCAACAAGGGGGATGCGCGGGGCGACGGGGCCGCACAAGGGGGCGAACCCTCGGTCCACGCGAGGAGGGGCGACGGAGCGTCCCGCCAACTCAAGACGCGCACCGCCAAGGAACGGCTCCTCGACACGCGCGAGCTGCGGATGGTGACGCTCGCAACGTCATCAACGCCCCGCCGCACAAGCAAGGCGGACGCCCGAGCGACGGTGGGCTACCACCCTCGACGAGGCGGACGCTACGACGGCGGTGAGGATCGCTCCCCGACGCCGGAGCCCCGGGACCCGTGTGTTCGGCCGGGGAAATCCGCACGGCGGCCTTCCCCCAGCGCTTTCGCCAGCCCTCGACCATCGTCAAGTACAACGGGGAGACGGACCCCCGTGTGTGGCTCAACGACTACCGCTTGGCTTGCCAGCTAGGCGGGGCCACCAGCGACGAGGTCATCATCCGCAACTTGCCCTTGCATCTCGGCGATGCCGCGCTGACATGGCTCGAGCACTTGCCCACCAGCCAAATCCACAATTGGGATGATCTAGTCCACACCTTCGTGGGCAACTTCCAGGGCACATACGTGCGCCCGGGGAATTCCGGGACTGCGCTCCTGCACGCGGAAGCCCGGCGAGTCGGCTCGCGGGACTTCATACGGCGCTTCTCCAAGCGCTGCACGGAGCTCCCCAGCGTGGCACAGTCCGAGATCGTGCACGCCTTCCTCGAAGGCACCACGTGCCGGGACCTCGTGGGGGAGGGCGAGAGGCGGCCCGCTTGCGGACTCCAACGAGCTGTTCGACATCGCCACCAGCTTCGCCTCAGGAGAGGAGGCCGTGGGGGCAATCTTCGACGGCAAGAAGGGCAAGCGCCCGGAGGACGCGCCCGCGGAGGGCAGCAAGTCCAGGGAGCCCCACCGCAACGACAAGCGGGGCAAGAAGGGAAAGAAGCCGCGCCGCGAGGCGCGCGAGCGGGGCGCGACGGCGGTAATGCCGAGGCCCTCGCGTTGACCCGGCTCGACGGGGCCCTCGACCGGCCCCTCGAGGTCGGGGGTGTTTGATGACATCTTGAAGAAGCCATGTCCTTATCACAAAACCCCGATGAACCACACCCTTGAGCAAGGTGCGATATGCTCAAGAAATTCTATGGCCGCGCCGCGGCGAAGGAGGCGAGAGGCCAAAAAAGACGGAGGAGACGGTGACGCCGGCGGCTTCCCCGCCGTGGAGAACGTGTTACTCATCTTTGGGGGCCCGACCGTCGACATGTCGACGCGCCAACGCAACGAGCGGCACGAGGTCCTCGCCGCGGAGAAAAGGCGCCTCCCTCCTTCCTCAATTGGTCGAAGGACGCCATTACCTTCAGCCGGGAGGACCACCCGAACCGCATCCCCAATCCGAGCCAGTACCCGCTGGTGGTCGACCCCATCATCGGGAACGCACGGTTCTCGAAGGTCTTGATGGACGGAGGCGGCCGGTCTCAACATCCTCTACGCGCATACGCTACGCTTGATGGGGATCGGGCCTGGACCGAGCGCGGCCCAGCACGAAGCCATTTCATGGCATCGCGCGGGCAAACGGGGTTCAACCCCTCGGGCAGATCGATTTGCCAGTTTGGTTTGGCACCGCAAAGAATTTCCGCAAGGAGATCCTCACCTTCGAGGTAGTGGGGTTCAAGGGAGCCTACCACGCTATACTTGGGCGACCCTGTTACGCCAAATTCATGGCGGTCCCCAACTATACCTACTTGAAGATGAAGATGCCAGGACCAAACGGCGTCATCACCGTCGGCTCGTCCATCGAGCACGCGTTCGACTGCGACGTCGAATGCGTGGAGCACGCAGAGGCACTGGCGCTGGATGAAGCGCTGGTAACCACCTTGGAGAAGATGGTCAACGACGACCTCGGCTCCACCGCCAAGCACGCCGGCACCTTCGAGGCCGCGGAGCGAACCAAGAATGTCCCCCTCGATCCCTCCCGCCCCGGGGGGCAAGGCGTTGAGGGTCGGCTCCACCCTCGACCCCAAATAGGAAGTGGTGCTCGTCGACTTCCTCCGCGCCAACGCCGACATCTTCGCGTGGAGCCCCTCGGATATGCCGGGCATCCCGAGGGGGAAGTCGCCGAGCACTCCCTTGACATCCCGCCTAACGCCCACGCCGTGCGGCGGCGGCTCCGCCGCTTCGACGAGGAGCGGCGACGGGCAACCGGAGCGGAGCTACGGAAGCTTCTCGAGGCCGGATTTATCAAGGAAGTGTTCCACCCGACGTGGCTAGCAAACCCCGTGCTTGTAAAAAAAAAGAATGGGAAATGACGGATGTGTATAGACTACACCGGTCTTAATAAAGCATGTCCTAAAGTTCCTTTTCCTTTGCCACGCATTGATCAAATCGTCGATTCAACGGCTGGGTGTGAATTGCTTTGCTTCCTTGATGCTTACTCCGGATACCATCAAATAAAAATGAAGGAGTCCGACCAGCTCGCGACTTCGTTCATCACGCCGTTCGGGATGTTCTGCTACGTCACGATGCCATTTGGCCTCCGAAACGCGGGTGGAACGTACCAACGCTGCATGCAGCATGTTTTCGGAGACCACATCGGGTGGACGGTCGAGGCGTATGTGGATGACATTGTCGTAAAAACCAGGAAGGCGGACGACCTGGTGGGCGACCTTGGCATCGCATTCGGTTGCCTACGGGCAAACGGGGTCAAGTTAAACCTCTGAAAAATGTGTCTTTGGAGTGCCGCGAGGCATGCTCCTGGGATACATTGTCTCCCAACGGGGAATCGAGGCCAACCCCGAAAAGGTTGCGGCCCTCGAACGAATGGGTCCAATCCGGGACCTCAAGGGAGTGCAAAAAGTGCGGGTGCCTTGCCGCCTTGAGCCGCTTCATCTCGAGGCTCGGCGAGAAGGGCCTGCCCCTCTATCGCCTCCTCAAGAAGCACGAACGCTTCTCTGGACAACCGAGGGCGCCACAAGTTATCGCCCCCATGGGAGGGACCCTACGTCGTGGTGAAGGTACTCAAGCCCGGCACGTACAAGGCGGCCAACGAGGACGGTGAAGAGCTCACCAACGCTTGGAACATCCAACGGCTACGTCGCTTCTACCCCTAGCTAGGATTTCCAAGTACCTTTCATTGTAAAAACCATATGACCAACGCCCCGTTGGTAACAACTATGTAAATGCTTCAAGCCTAATAAAAAGGGCAACTCGGCTTTCCCCGAAACCCAAGTTACCCTCGGGGGCTACTTGCGGGGGGGCACACCCCCCCAAAATGGTCCCGTTTTTTCGCGCAAAAACGAAACAACTCACGCGCGCTAAGTTTGTTTTCTACTTCAACTACGAGCAACGATTCGAACGGGGTGCGGGCGGCCTAGCGGAAGGAGCGTTCGAGCCGGAGATACCCTACGCCGCGTGGATATGGCCCTTCTCTCTCGCCTCCAACCCGGCGGGCCCCCGCGAAAATCGAACTCCCCTAACTAGAATCTACTCGGGAAGAAGGAGAAACAAAAAACGTGATAAACAAATGACTTCATTACGGCAAATGTTTATGTCGAAGAACAACTTGTTCATTTACAAAAGGCCACGAGGCCGAATGCGATACACATCAAAATGGGCCAAGTGCCCGGCGGGTCTTCGGGGCAGGAGGAGCGGCAGCGTCAACAGCGTCCGGGAAGAGGAATTCTTCGAAGGCTTCAGCGAGCGACCCGGCGGCGTCAGCGGCGAGCGCGTCCACACGCTCCATCGCCACCTCGTCCTCGACACCCTCGGGGACGACATAGCCCTCCGCCAGCGCCTCGAAGTTGACCTCGTAGTGGGATCGTACCACTCCGAGGGCCTTCTAGACGCCCAGACGCAGCGCTCGCCGCATCCGCTCGGTGGCGTGGCCGCCAAGGGCGCGCAGGCGACTGGCCGAGCTGCCGGCCTGCGCTTCGCCCTCCTCCACGGCTTGGCGGGTTTCGAGGGCCGCACCACGCAGCTCCTGCAACTCCTGCTCGGAGGAGTTATAGGAAGTCTGCAGCGCCTCGGCCCGCTCAGCTGCGTGCCCCAAAGCGGTGCGCAAGCCTGGAGTCACCAAGACAAAAGAGAAATCAGAAAAGGGGAGTGCGAGTTCCCAAACAAAAACCCAACCAAACGAGAATCAAGCGACGCTCACCTTCGACCTCGCTTCCTCTCCGTCTCGAAGTCGCGGCGCACGGCCTTGTCCGTCGGCTCGAGGCGCTTGACGGTCTCACTCTTCTCCTGGAGGGCCGGCTCGTTGTTTGCATTTGTAATGCCGAGCACGATGAGCTCGCCCTCGGCCTTGGAGAACGCGGTGTTCCGCTCCTCCCGGCGACACGCGCCGCCTCACGTGCGACGCGCTCCCGCTCCGGGCGCCGACCCCGGCGTCGACGAGGGCGGCTTGCTCCGCCGGAGCCACCCCTCGGCCCCTTGGCGGGCGGTGCGCTCTGCTGAGGCTGCTCCTCGGCGACGGCGAGCTCCGCGACCTTGGCGTCGAGGGCGGCCTTCAAATCGTCGGCTTCCTTGGCCCGTGCTCCCGGCCCGCGCGCCCGCTCCTCGGCCGGCGGCGCGCCGCGCCTCGCCCCCTCGAGCGACGAGCGGAGCCCACGGTTCTCGCCGCGGACGTTGGCCACTTCCGCCTCCCAATTGGTGGCCAGCGTCCGCATCTTCTCCAAGTCGAGCGCGCCCGCCACAGCGCCTCATCACGATCGATGAGAGCTGTGCAGACCCGCTCGAGACTAGAGCGGCGCGCCGGGTCCTGCCTCGTGCTCTCGGGGAGTTCGTCGCGCAAGACCACGGCCCGGTACGCCAGCCATCCGTCTGGGGTCCTGAGGGCATCAGCGAGCGCGTCAAAAGCGCTGCATCGCTCCCGGGGCCGGGTGGAGCTCGGCATTCACCGGTCGAAGGCGTCGTATTTGTCGTGGGCGCGGCGCTCGAGCTCCTGGCACCCATAAATCAAAACCCGTGAGCGCCACGACACGGAAAATAGCGCACAAAAATAGGAAGAAGAAGAAACAAACAACAACGACCTACACGGAAGACGCGCCATGCGGGGCCGCCATGGACCCTCGGCGCCTCATTCGGCGCGTGGTTGAGCATGGCGCCGTGGCTCGGAGCTCTCCCCGAGCTCTTGCTCCCCATGGGCGTCGGCAAATGCGGGGGGATCGCCGGCGGCCCCTCCACCCCGGGCGGAATGGCCGGCGCGGGAGGACGAGGCCTCGGCGCGGCGTCCTCGGTCCCCCGCCACCATGTGACCCTCGTGCCGCCCCACGAGGGCCCCCTCCGGGGCTCGGGGGGAGCGTGCGGGGGGGGGGGGGGGTCGCCCCACCGATCCCACCGGGCGGCGGGGGTCGGCATTCGGGACCTCCACCACCTCCGCCGGGGAACCGCCGGCGGGCGCCGGCCCTTGCGCCGCCTCCGCCGGCGCCTCCACTTGCGCCTCTCGTGGCCGCGGCCGCTGTCGTGAGCGCCGCGGCCACCACCTCCGGCCGTGCCGCCACGTCCACGGGCGCCGCCGTGGGTTGCACCCGCTCCGCCTCCTCTGCAGCTCGGCCCCACGGGCCGCGCCTCCGTAGTGGCGGCCTCGGCGGGCCGCGCCTCCACCACGGCCGCCGCCGTGGCTCGCGTCCCCACAATAGCCGGCGGCCGCTCCTCGGCGACCTCCGGGGGCCGCGCCACGGCGGGGCGATCCGTCGGCCGAGGCCTCGGGGCCTCGCCCGGGCCCTGCGAGCTCTCGCCCGCCGCCGCCGTGCTCGCCCCCGCCCGCGACGCCCTCGATGAGCGCCGCCGGGTGAGGACGGATGCGTCCGCCCGCGCACTTTGGCCGGTTCAAGGGGAGGCACATATGGCACCACCCCCCGCACGAGGGCACAAACGGAGGGATAAAACGCACGGTCGTCAAAAAATCAAACCAAGAAGGGGATCAAGCCCCTTACCTTGAAGAAGAAAAGGCGCGCTTCCTTTTCCTCAAGGCCTCGGCGGATGAGGCCGGCGCGGGCGGCACGCCCGCGGCCGCGCCTCCCTAACGGCCGCCGCCGCGCGCGAGCACGCCCCGCCGCCGCGCCTCCCGACGGGGCCGCCGCGCGCGCGCGCAGCACGCTCGCCGCCGCGCCGCCCCGATGACGCCGGCCGCGCGCGCGCGGCACGCTCACCCCGCACGCGAGGCACGCTTGCCGCGCGCGGCGGGCGCACTTGTCGTGCGCGCCTCCGCGGCACGCGCGGCGCCTCCCGCGGCGCGCGCCGCCCTCGTTGTCGATTGCTTGGCGGCGGGTGCCGTTGCGCCCGCCCCGGGCGATGCCGCCCTTGCCGCCGGCGCGCGGCTCCGCGACGGGGGCGCGAGCTCCCACCTATCGAGAGGGGCCCTCCCCCTCGGCCTCTTCCTCTTCGTCCTCCTCCAAGGACGAGTACTCCTCCGTCCCCGGGGAGGAGAGCCCCGGCTCCTCGCGCCGCCGTACTCCGCGCTCCGACGCTCGCGGCGCCTCGTTGTGCCGCCTCGCGCGCTCCCGCGCGCGCGCCGCCCGCTCTGTTCCCGCCGCCGCGCCGCCCCGACCAAGCGCGCGGGAGTCCGGGGGTGGGCGGAACGGACTTCGCGGCGGTGAAGCTCACCGGTACCGCATACGGGGAACGACAAAGGCGCGTCGGGAAGGCGGAGGCAACACCAAGAACTAAAACAAAGCCAAGGATCATACTCACCGGCGGGCCGGTGGGGGAGCATCTCGAGGTCCCACGGGGTCCGGTCCGGATGCGCGGCATCCGGGTGTCGACGGCGCTCCGCGCCCCGGGTGAGCGCATACGGCCGCCCAAGGGGTGTCGGGAGCATCCGCGACCTCGCCGCCGCGACGGGGGTCCACCTCCTCTGTCATCTCAAAGATGCAGAGTGGCCTCTCCATCAGGGGCACGACCCGCCGGTGATGGAGGAAGGCGAGGACGCCCATCGCGGTCAGCCCCTGCTCCGACAAGCTCCTCAGGGCGGCCAGGACCGAGTCCTGCCGCCTCCGGTGCTGGGCCGTGGACACCCCGTAGCCTCAGGAGCTGGGCTTCTCCTTGAACACCCGACCGGTGTAGGGGGGAGGCCGGGCTCGGCGTTGCGCAGATAGAACCATCCCCGCTCCCGGCCCGGCGTTGTTCGTCGTCATGGTGCGGGGATGTAGTGGTCCTTGAACCGCCCCCGCGGGGGCAAGCGACATCCGCCGGCGCGCACCGCGCGGCGGGTCCCTCGGCTTTCCGTCGTGGGCTGCGTGTAGAGCTCCGCGCGAAAGAGGTGTACCCAGAGTTCCCAGTTGACGGGGATCCCCAGGTACCCCTCGCAGACGCCCACGAACGTGGCCGCCTGCGAGATCGTGTTGAGCGCGAAGTTGTGCAGCTCCACGCCGTAGTAGTCGCACAGCGCCCTCATGAAGCGGCTCGCCGGCGCGTTAAAGCCCCGCTCGTGGAAGCGGATGAAGCTCACCACATAGCCCTCCGGCGGGTTGGGCGCGCGGTCCCCCGCCGGCGGCACTATCCACTCCGCCGGGCGCCCGTCCTCATTAGCCGTCAACTGGCCGGCGGTGACCAGCTCGCCAAGGGCCAGCGGGGTCACCGTCGACCGTTCCCAGGCGTACGGGTCAAGGATCGTGAGGAGCTGAGGCGGCGCCATGAGGAAGGGCGAAGGATGCGAAGAACGAAGGACAGGAAGAGGAGGAAAAGCTCTAATGGCGAAGCCGCGCGGTGGCAAAAACAAAGCAGGGAAGAAAGCACGGAGGGCTAAAATGGCGGAGCGCTAAGGTAAAAAACCGCCGTTTCCCCTTCTCCTCAGACTTATAAGCCGCGGGCGAGCTCTCCGGAGCGGATGTCCCGCGCACGTTAACTGCAGGGGAATCTCTCTCTTCTCGGCCGGGCCGGCGGACCCCACCACGACCGCGGCGGCCACGTCACCACAAACGGGCCATCATCACGGCGAAGGCGGCCGGGCCGTGGCGGGCGGTCACGTCCGCCCGCCCACGCCGCCCACTACGCTCGCGCGCGCACCGCAACGCCTAAATAGGCGCGCTCGCGACGCGAAAACCGCGCCTCTACCGCGGAGCATTTAATGCCCCGGTCCCTTGCAAAGAAAGGGGAAGCCTCAAGCGGCACGGACTCCTAGCTCCGGATAAATTCAACCCTCGAAGGGACATCGGCGTGAGAAGGTTGCCGGGGGTCCGCCTCGAAGTAAGGCGGCCCCGCAAGTGCCCTTGCCTCGCAAAACCCTCGAGCGGTGCGAGCCCCTAGCTCGAAACAATATAGACCCTCGAAGGGATATCGGCGTGAGAAGGTTGCCGGGGGTCCGCCCGAAGTGGCGGCGGCCCCGCAAGCGCCCTTGCCTCGCAAAACCCTCGAGCGGTGCGAGCCCCCGGCTCGAAACAATATAGACCCTCGAAGGGATATCGGCGTGAGAAGGTTGCCACGGGGGTCCGCCCGAAGTAAGGCGGGCCCTACAAGCGCCCTTGCCTCGCAAAACCCTCGGCGGCGCGAGCCCCCGGCTCGAAACAATATCAACCCCCCTAAGGGGCGCAAGCGTGAGAAGGACGCCATGGGGCCTTCTCGAAACAGGCGGGTACCACAAGCACCCATGCCACACCGTGCGCGCTAACCGGCGCCTCGGGCGGCTCGCCCGGACCCCTCGACGGTCGCAAACGCAAAAGACGGGGCCGCCCAGGCGCCGCCCCGCACGGCCCTACTGATCAGAGGTTCGAAGCCTGACCCTCGACGGGTTCGAACGGGCGCCCCGGATCGCGAGTCGGGGACGACGAGGGCACGCGCGTTCGAGCCGTTCCTCGAGCCTCGTCGGCTCGAGGGTGCCCCACATGTCGTGTTCGAGAGCCAGCGAGGGCAGCTAGCCGGGGGATCCCACCGAGGGGAGAGCTTCCGCGCCCTCAATCCCCATCGAACGGGACCGAGCCCCACCTAGCAAACCCACGCAAGCGCTTCTATGGACGTGTCTCCGGACCACGCGGCCTACCCTTATCGAACGGGGCATGGGCGTCCACTCGAACCACCCGCTAGCAACTCAAAGAGGAATCCGCAATTCGCGACCCGCTCGATGGGGGTTGCGGAAACCTCACCCTCCGTCCCGCGGAGGGACGGCGAGGGCGCGTTAAGAAACAAGTCGTAAAGCTCTACCCGATCGCCTCGAACGGGCCCAGGCTCGGGGGCTTGACGCACGGCTACACCTCCTTGGCTCGCACCCGCCGGAGACAGTGCCAGCAGCGCGTGCGCCACCGAAGCCGGCTGAGACATTGCCGACGCCGGTTGGAAACATGTGCCACGCCCTCCGACCGGTTCTCGTGGTTAACCCCTGCGGGGAGCATCCACACTCTGCGGGGCTTCGAGGGGCTAGACCCGCCGGTCCGCCGACACGGCCCCACGGAAGGCGTTCGCAAGATAAGGAGGGAAGAACGTCCTATCGCAGGTTCCGCATCCGCCGGAGCCTCAATGGCAAACCCACGGATGCTCGGGGGCTACCGTCGGGGACAGCCCTAGGGGTCCCCTTTAATAACCGGGAAATCCCCACTTAAAACCTACAACAAAACCAAAATACAATTTGCCTAACCGCGCGGGATACGACCCACACCGCAAAGGACCTCAACGGCCCATCAAGGTAGCCCTCTTGAAGATCCCCTCGAGCGAGGCTTCGCCTCGCTCGAGGTTACGCGCCTCCCTTGAGGGGGCTCCGTCCCGTTCGAGGGGGTGCGCTCCCCTCGGGCGCGGGGTCCGCCCCGCTCGAGGGTCCGCTCCCCCTCGGGCGGACTCCGCCTCGCTCGAGGGTCCGCCTCGCCCTCAACCGGGGTACGCTTCGCTCGAGGGTGCCCCGCTCGCGTGCGCCCGCCCCCCGCACACCGGGCATTTAACGCCCGACACCGGCGGGGACGGTGCCATCATGCGCCCGGGGCTCGCACCCCGGTGCCGCCGCACCAACTCCCCGGAGGGAGCCCATCCCCATCACCGTGGGAAGGGACCGTGCAACGCGGGCCGGTGTCGGTCCCGTGACACCGTGCGCCCGCCCCGATGCGGCTAACGTGCCGAGCCCTCAAAGGGGGCCGGCTTCACCCTCGATTCGCTTTCTTGTGACCCTACGGGGGTTAGGTTGAGGCGCTTGGTGGGAGGACCGCCATCCCCGCCCATTGTTACGGCATGGCGCCACCCCCGTGCGTGCCGGCGCACGCCCGGCCGTAGCAACAACTCCGGTACGGTGAAGCGTATAGAAACGGAACGCCGTTTTACCTATTCCCGTACTCCGTACGGGCCAACGTCGCCAGCCTCCCTCGAGCCTATCGAGAGGACATCATCGCCATCCGCTGCCTTCCTACCCTCGAACCGCCACTTTGTTCGGGTACAAGACGAGCCATGATGGCCGAATCGCTGCAAGGATCGTCCGGACGGCCGCTCACTCTACAAGGCATTGCACGCCACGCCCCTTCACGTAGCTAGGTAGCGCGGCTTGCATGTAATTCGCTCCCCCTTGATCTATAAAAGGGGGACGAACCCCCCCCTGCCGCGTGGGGACGGAGGAACACAGACACAACCCCCGCAGGAGACGAGTAGCTCCACGCACTTGTCTTCTCATTCTCCCACAACATCTTCAGCTATACACCAGGGACTTGGAAGCCAGGCTTCCTCTCCCGCCTTGCTTGTAGCAGCCCCACTACAGGCACCCCCGGTGCTAAGTAATATAGTGCCTTGAGCACGCCACTGCTGGACGTACGGCCCCCTCGGCCGGAACCAGGATAAAACTCTGTGTCACTTGTTGCTTAGCATCGACCATTGATGGACGGACCACGACGCTTACTACTCGGTTAGTGTCGGGACCACATTCCGCACCGACACTTGTAACTTGGTAATCGTACTTGGTTGACCGCCAATTTGGTACTATGCGGGGAAGTTGACCGATCTATCTTGGGAAGGAGAAGATCCCGAAGCACGGCGGCTACTAAGGAAAACCCGTCACCGGCTGTCGAGGAATACGCTTCCCATTCCCAAGGTGAGACCGTGGCGCCGGTGTGACAACCCACCCGGGATAATACCGTACTATCACCTAAGACCGATCCACTTTGGTCATTAAGCAATAATAAAGTATCACCCTATCGTTAGTTGCCGGGTTAACGCCCGGTAAATCACTTGAAAAACAACAAGGATCGAATATATGCATTAAAACTCACTCGAAGGCGAGTCCGGAAATACAACAACATTAATATCCAAATTCATACCCCGAGGGGTTCCTTTATTACAAACCATAGTTTTTGTCATGACGAAATAGTTCGAGCTTTCGAAAAGGAGCGGAAATCAACTAACGAAGCGAAGACACCATGAAAGGCTTTTTGGCTACCGGGTTGCTTTTGCTAAAAAGTAACAAAGAGTAGGTCCTTACATTCAAGATTTTAGCACAAGTTCTAGTGGGTTTAATCTTTACTACATTAGCCAACTAGTACAAACAAAGTTGTACAATACAATTAATTAAACATCATCTTCATCAAGTTCCATCATTAGGGATCTCATGACTAGTGGAGTAAGTAGTCTCGGATAACGGTGAGAGGCCGACAATCGATTGATTTAAACCCCGCAAGGTAGACCCAAACACACGGTAGGGTTGTCCCCGCGAGGGCAACTTTACCGGGCCGTCCCCAAAAATCCTCGAGTCGGGATCGAATCTTACGGTCTTTGGTGCGGGCTATCCGCATACCCTGCGAGATACCCGGAGTCACCATACCCCACCGTAGCTAGCCGTGAGAGCGAATCCCAAGAATAGTAATAGTAGGATCCCTCGCCGCCTCATTAAGGTACTAGGCTTACCGGCCCCATAACCGGCATGTGCTTAGTACGTTCAAAATCTTAACCCACATAACCACTTGGACCGGAGCCCGGATCCCATGCTCTTACCACGTGAGCAATCCATCTAGGAACCTATTCTCGCGAGTGAGGTCATCACACGACTTGTAACGGTCCTATAGCTTTAGCAACTACCGACCTATCATACTAGTAAGGACAAAGGTACCTATGGATCATGCATCTAGAGTTTCATTCAACTCCGAACGTAAATGCACAACCATTCATAGATAATTGAATAAAGAATTTTAAAAACTAGGTTAGATGCACGGAGCTTGCCTTCGTCGGCTAGGTTAGGCCGGGCACCCTCGGTGTCGAGCACTTCCACGTCTTGCGAGAGAACCTTCCGCTCCTCCTTCCTCGGTTTTCGGGACAAGGGAGTAATCTCCGTCCGGAAGATCTACACGGAATGCAATGCACTTTAGGTGATGTGATAGTTTGTTGTCTTATCCATCTACGGGTTGGTCATATTCACCTAATGTTTCTCTTTTAGGAAGGTTATGGGGTGTACATGGTTTACTCTTTTTTATGCACATTGAATAAAGGTTTTTATCAAACTTGTCATTTCATGTGAAAGCTTCAATTCCTTTTATCTTCACCAACAAAGGTGTAATTAATATTTTTATTTATGAATTAATTCCTTATCGGTGATGATAGTTAATTATCTTTTAATTATATTAAATAATACTTTCAAAATGGAAAAAGATTTAATTAAGGGTTTTTCTTTATTTAATTTCCCTTTAATATTAAAAGGGCATTTAAGCTTTTTATTAATCAATTAAATTACCAAAAATTAAATGAGTGTTTCTTAAGCCTACTAGCACCTATCCTGGTCCATTGGACCCACATGTAAGTGTTGGATGCTAGGAAATTAAATATTATGGAAAATAACAAAGGCTAGCTAGTGATTCAAAGTAAATGCATACAAAAATAAATAAGCATCAATTTGATCCAAACTTTCTTGTGCATGGTCTCTGATCCTAAACAAGCCTAAAGAACCAGCATGTTCACATGGAAACTCTACTGAACTTGGTTTATTAATTTACAAAGGAACACATGCATAAATCAGGAATAGCTATTTACGCCAATCCAAAATTCATGATTAATTCACAAGATGTGTATTTTGGCATTACAAGACAGTGTGCACAAGTTGAGCTCAAGAACATAAATATATTTAACAGGAAAAATCATCTAAGCGATTCTTGCAGGAATGGAAAAGAATTTATCTAGCAAGATCTACTGCATAATTTTGTGCAATTTTTGGCACAACATCTAGTCATATCCTAACACACAACATATTCAAAATTGGGCTACAGAGGAGTTGTGGATTTCAAGTTATGACAAATCTAGGTTTAACACATTTGTATTTGTCCTGCTAAAACTATTTAGAATCCAGCCATGAGTATATAACAAAAGAGGTGGGATTTATCATCCTAAACCCTACAGAATTGGTTTGGGATTTTTCTGATTTTTATATGAATTTCTAGGCATTTTTCAAGGCCCTGGACTAAACTATAAGAAAAGCTAGTTAGGGTTTTTCACAAACTAGCCCTGGAATCTTACCCTAAGCACCCTACAAAGGTTTAAATCTAAGCAATTGAGTCCCCGGCCGGGGAGGGCGGCGCGGGTCCGGCCAAATCCGGCAAACCGGCGGCGATCCCGGCCGGGCAAGCGGCCGTGGGCGACCACGGAGCTCACCTAGGAGTGGCACGGCACCGGCGGGGGAGGTGGGGAGTTGGCCGGCGGTGAGGTTTGGCGGCGGACGGCGGCGGTGACCGCGATGGCTCGGTGAATCGCGGTGCGGAGGCGAAGGGCCGGTGAACAAGCGGCCGTGTGAGCTTCACTAGGACCTAGGGAAGCGGCCCGGGGTGGCCGGTCGGCGGTGAGCACCGGCGGCGAGCTCCGGCGGCGGGCGGCGGCGGTAATGGCGCGGTGGCGGCTCGGGGTGGCGCGCGGCGGGGAACGGGGGGGGGCTTAAATAGGAGCGCGAGCACTGGGTGATGCCGGGTGACGGCGCGAGATGTTCCCGGCCGTGCTACGGCGCTCGGGGGCTCGCGCGTACGGCGGCGACGCCGCCGTCGGACCGGCGGTCCGTGGCGTGCGCGCGCGTACGGCGGCGCGGACGCTGGGGTGCCTCGGGACGGGGCGCATCGGGGCGCGGGGATCACGGGGTGGAGCGCCTTGGGCCGGGCGCGGCCTCGGGAGGGCGCGGGCGCGGAAGCCGGGGCCGGCGGCGCGCGGCCGGCGACGGCGCGGCGTACGGGCGCGCGCGACGTCGCGCGCGCGACGCGCTCCGCCCAAAATGTTTTCTTGGTGCTATCTTTGAAATACAATTGCTCCAAAAATTTGTATAAAAGTCGACCAAGTGATGCATACCAAAGTTGTAGATCTAGCTACCAACAATATTTTCTACAAAGGCTATATAGGGTTTTTTTCGCCTAGATTTGAAAATATTTGAATGCCAACTTTGAATGTCGGCCGGTTTTGGCAAACGGTGTTTTACGCCTTGCACTTGATTTTTCAAGTTTTTCCCCTCAAAAATTGAAATGCCAATCTAAATGAAAGTTGTGTCCCTCATCAAGATCTACAACTTTCATAAAGGTAGAATTTTAAGTGTTTAGGTAAATTTTGGAGAACGCGACAAAAGTTCCGGCGGACACATGTGGACACCGGGGGTGGCAAGGGTTTTGACCCAACCTTTGACCATGGGTTGGCCCCACAAGTGTGTTTACTATTCATTTGGGGTCACTAGGGTGGGTTAGTGAGTTTTTCGCGGTGAGGGCCCGAGGTTGACCTAGGTTTGACCACGGTTGACCAATTGACCGGCTATTAATGTTAATTAAAAACCTGGGGCGTCACGGCCGTGCGCGAGAGGTTACGCCGCGGAGGCCACCATAGTAGAAGGTACGTAGACTGCGGTGAAGCCTCCAACCCCCGAGTAGTAGTCGTAGCCCCCGATGCGACGTTGTATGTCTTGTGTTGACAGAGACACAAGTTGAAGGAACCATGATCCCGAAGTCGTACGGTTGAAGGCGTCGCGCCAAAAACCGCCGTGGCCGGAGGGAGTGACTCTTGCTCTAGAGGTTACGGTAGCCCCCCGGCCAACGGAAGAGCCGCACGACGACCCGGTCCGGAGGCCGCATGGATGTTGTCGTGAGGTCACCGGAGATCCAAGACGCGGAGCCAATTCATTCGGCGCCGTTGTCCAAGGGTGCGCCAACTAGTCGTGGTGGGCTGGAGCTTCGTCGGATGACCTCATCGACCCGGCGACGGTTGCCGGAACTTAGAGATAATGCGCGGACCGAATCTGTGGATGAAGGTACGTGCCGGTACCCTTGAGTAGTCGGATTTCGCCGAATTGAGTACCCAAGTAATAGTTGTTGCATTGTGCCGGATTTTGTGGAGAGATCCCAACGGAAATCGGTATGCTCCAAGGATATGGCGATACGGTGCTTCCGGCGAGAGGCACTAGAGAAGGAACTCAACAAAGCCGGGAAGCACTCGTCATGCTGCGCGATCCAAACCGGATGGAGCCTTCGCCGTACCACAACGAGGTGCAAGAGATGCGGACGAAGGGCGATGACTTGATTCGCAAGAACAAGTCGTTGCGCCGAAGAATTAGGGTATGTCGCGACTAGCCCGTTGAGTGCTTATTGAGAGTACCGTTTTAGTAGCCCGACTTATTTCTCCGGACTTTTGCGGATCTCGAGGCTCGGTGTAGACCGGTTGACGGCATCGGAGACCGATCCGAAGAACATCGTCTACCGAGAGAAAGATGCCCGAGAGGTACTTGAGTATGAATATAAGCGAGTTGTCTTATGAGTGCATCAAGCACATGGAGCTCCGAGAAGCCTCGGACCGTGACCTTGTTAACTGCTATAAATCTCTGCGAAACTCAATGAAGGCTGCGAGAAGTTATGATGAACTTGTTTGAGTTATAATGAAAAGGCTTCCATCAAATGAGTACTCGTTGTCGCGATGTGTATGTGCGTAGTGCCCATCCGTGGAGTTGTGAGCAAGTAGTAGTACTCGGAAGAGACCCGTTGAGGGAGACACAATAAATGAGTTGATCGAGAATCAAACTTTATTACCGAGAGAATACACCTGGATGGCCGAGCCGTTTACAAGTGTAGTCGCCGGGACCGGAGGCCGCCTACGGGTAGAGTAGTGCTAGGGCGTGTGGCCGCTTACGGCTTTCGATCCGTTAGTAGTTGTATAGGCTGGATCTAGAAGTACATGGTCTCTTGATAGACCGTCGCTAGAGTCCTTGACGCCCGAGCGGCACCGAGATCCGTTAGTAGCCGTTAGCGCCGGATCTTGGAGTGCCCGGACCGGAGGCCGCTTACGGCGAAAGGGCTCCGGGAGTAGTCATGTTGACTTGAGCCCCCGAGTAGTAGAGAGACTATGCGTAGAATCGACGGATCTAGTCGACGTTCCACGAGTTGCCGATGTCGTCGCCTTGTCCGGTCACCCTTGCAACCGTGAAGGGACCTTCCCATGGCGAGGGCGAGCTTATGCGGTCCTTCCGTGTTCTGGATGCGACGGAGGACTAGATCACCAACGTTGAAGGAACGTTCTTTGACATTGCGATCGTGGTAGCGTTGGATACCCTCTAGGTACCTTGCCGATTGGACGAGGGTGGCGCGGCGAGCTTCTTCGAGTTCGTCGATGTCAACTCGTCTGCTTTGTCTTTAGATATGCCTTCATCGTATTGCTCTCTCGCCGGCGAGTCCCACATGACATCGGCGAGGTAGAATAGCTTTGGAGGCGTATACCGGGAAATAGGGTGACCGTCCCGTCGGCTTGGTGGGTTGACCCCGAGTGCATTGGCGGTTCCTTGATCCACTTTCCCCCTTATGTGTTAGCGGCATCATGCGGTTGCTTCTTGAGAGCATCGAGTACCATCCCATTGGCGCGCTCGACTTGTCCATTGGCCGTGGATGGGCAACTAAGACATAGCGGACGTCAATCCCGTTGTTCTCGCAAGATCCTCCCAAAAGCTCGGTGATTGTTGAAGTTGGAGCCCGTGTCCGTGATGATGCGATGGGGTAGTCCGCCGAGGTGCACGAGTTCATCCAAGAAGTCGAGTACCCTGTCGGCCTTGGGGCGGTGGCGGCTTGACTTCGATCCACTTGGTGAACTTGTCGACGGCCACCGGAACTCGTTGAGTCCTCCTGGTGCGGTCGGGAGAGGCCCAATCATGTCGAGCCCCTAGCGGGCGAAAGGCCAAGTTGGTGGTATAGTGACTAGCTTATAGGCCCGGACGTGCCGTTGCTTGGAGAAGTGCGGCACCCTTGGCACCTTCGACGAGTTTCTCGGCGTCGCCCGGACTTGTGGGCCGGTAGAAAGCTCGTCGGAAGGCCTTGTCGACCGGCGTGCGTGAGGACGCATGGTTGTCGTAGACGCCTTTGTGTATCTCCTCCAAGATGTCATTGCCTTCTTCTCGGGGAATGCACTTCATGAGTACTCCAGAAGTGGCGCCCCTCTGTAGAGCTTGTCCCACGACTAGAATGTAGGAATTGGCCCGGCGGATGATTTGCTCGGCCAAGTTTTTGTCCATGGGAACCTTCGGCTCGCGGATGTAGTCGATGAATGGTTGACGCCGGTCCACATCTATCATCATGACCTCCCGGCCATCCGGGAGAGGGCGGGTCGGTGGTCGTAGGCGTCGACTCCGGGATGGATGGCGTGTGAAGCTCGTGGACAAAGACTCCCTCTAGTACTTGAGCGCGAGTAGAACCAAGCTTCGATAGGACGTCCGCTGCAACGTTGTCGTCGCAGACGACGTGATGGAACTAGAGACAATAGAATTTGTTCTC
This sequence comes from Cenchrus americanus, assembly GCA_947561735.1. Classification (NCBI taxonomy): domain Eukaryota; kingdom Viridiplantae; phylum Streptophyta; class Magnoliopsida; order Poales; family Poaceae; genus Cenchrus; species Cenchrus americanus. Next base: position 146,472,819 of record OX387240.1, read on the forward strand.
GAGCTTGCGGACTTCTAGGCAGCAAGCGTCCATGTTCTCCTTGTTGCGATCCCAAGACTTATTGACTTGGTTGATGACCCTTGCGGAGTTGTCGTAGACTAGTAGTCACTTGATGCCCGGGAGATCTTCGCGAGGCGGAGCCCACGCAAGCGGGGTTTCGTACTCGGTTTCGTTGTTTGAGACCTTCCGGAAGATCCGTAGGACGTACTTGAGTTGTTCGCCCGTTGGAGAAATCGGGGAGTACCCCGGCACCCGTGCCTTCGAGCTTTAGCGAGTCGTCGAAGTACATCACCCAATGCTCGGTCGCTCGGTTGGAGTTGGAAGCTCATTTTCCCGCCACTCTACCATGAAGTTGACTAGTGCCTGCGACTTGTTGGTTGTTCGTGGCTTGAAGTCGATGGTGAGGGTGCCGAGTTCGTCCGCCCATTTGGAGATTCTTCCGGTAGCATCTTCGTTCCACAAGATATCACCGAGTGGGTAGTCGGTAACGATGGTGATCGAGTACTCTCGGAAGTAGTGTTGTAGCTTCCGCGAGGTCATGAGCACCTTGTATACGGTAGCTTTGTACTTGGTTGGTAGCATGCCTTAGATTCTTACAAGACCTCGCTCGATGAAGTAGGCGGTCGCCGGACTAGGTAGGCGTGGCCGTCTTCCCCGCCGCTCGACAACGATGGCGATGCCGACCATGTGAGTAGTCGCGGCGAGGTAGAGCGAGAGGGTTGCTCCTTTTTAAAAGGAGCCGTGAAGGGCGGTGGTTTGGACAGAAGTCCTTGAGCTGAGCTAGAGCTTGAATCGCCTCCGGGGTCCACACGAACTTCTCTTGGTGCTTGAGTAGTTTGAAGAAGGGTGGGCCCCGTTCTCCAAGCTTCGAGATGAATCTATTCAAGGTTGCCATGCATCTAGTAAGCTTACGCACGTCTTTGATGCATGTGGGAGCTTTCATCTTGGTGATGGCGAGAGATCTTCTCGGGGTTGGCTTCGATGCCGCGATGGGCGATGATGAAGCCGAGTAGTTTTCCCGAAGGTACGCCGAATACGCACTTGTTCGGGTTGAGCTTCCGGCGGTACTCTCGCGAGGATGCGAAAGTCTCTTCGGGATTGGCGATGAGCATGTCGGAGTTTACGGTCTTGACGACCACATCATCCACATAGGCTTCGACATTCTTGTTGAGGCCGTCTCTTGAAACGAGGCCGGATAGCTCGTTGGTAGGTAGCGGCGGCGTTCTTCAACCCGAATGACATGGTCGTGTAGCGATAGGCGCCAAACGGGGTGATGAACGCGGTCTTCTCCTCGCTCTTCTTCCTTGATAGCGATGCGGTGGTACCCGAAGTAGCGGTCGAGGAAGCGAGAGCGGGTCGCGACCGGTCGTGGAGTTGATGACTTGATGTATCCGCTGCAACCCGAAGGGGTCCTTTGGGTAGTACTTGTTGAGGTCGGTGTAGTCGACGCACATCCTCCACTCGTTCGTGTTCTTCTTGCGGATGAGGATGGGGTTGGTGAGACACTCGGGATGGAAGATTTCTCTAATGAAACCTGTCACGAGTAGTTTGGAGAGTTCCTTCTTGGTGGCATCCCGTCGGTCGTCGGCGAAATGGCGGAGGTGTTGTCGTTTCGGGGTAGCTTCGGGATCGACGTTATGTGAATGCTCGATCGAGATTCCTAGGCACCCCCGGCATGTCCATTGGTTTCCAAGCGAAGATGTCTCGGTTAGCCCGAAGGAAGGCGACGAGCGCGTCTTCCTATTTTGTGTCGAGGCCCGCCCCGATCTTGGTAGTCTTGCTGTTGTCGCCTTTGTCCCAAGATCGATCACCTTGACTTGTACTTCCTTGGATGGCTGAGGCATGTTGGGCTGTGTCCGACTTCTCGCGGGATGTCGAGTTCACTTGGGGCAAGCTTCTTCAATGCGGCATATATCTCTATCATGGAATTGGGTACGTGATTGGTGGCCGCGAGATCCACGGACTTCTCTGTCGCGGTCAAAGGATATCTTCAAGTCCCCTTGTAACGAGAGTACACCGGCCGGGCTTGGCATTTTGCGTACCAAGTACGTGTAGTGGGGTATCGCCACGAACTTGGTGATTGCTGGTCTGCCGAGGATGTCATGGTAGGAAGTCTCGAAGTCCGCGACTTTGAACTTGATGTACTCGGTATGGTATTTCTCCCTGGTTTCCACGAAGGTAAGCGGCGCGGGACCATTGAGCCCAGTGGGATAGCCGCGTTCCCGGGGATGATGCCGTAGAAAGGCGATGTGCTCTTGGTGAGCATGTGAGTAATGTCGAGCTTCATCTTCTTCAAGGTCTTGGTGAAAAGGACGTTGACCCGCTTCCACCGTCGATGAGTACCTTGTTAAGTCCGGAGCCCGCGACTACGGTTTCAGGACGAGTGGAAACCGTCCTGGCTCAGAGAAGCTTGTCCATTGATCCGTGCGCGAAAAGGTGATCGGTACCTCCGACCACCTGAGCGGGGTCGGGACCGCTGGTTCAATGTTCGGGACTTCCCGTCTGGTGGCCTTCCGAGACCATCGGTGGGTAGTCCGCCGAAGAGGACGTTCACCGTCTTGTCGGGTTCTTGGAAGTCGACATTGCCCTCGTCGGCTTTTTTTTCTTGCCCTTCTTGTCGTGAGGAGGCCGTGGGTGCGGGGAGTCCTTGAGTGCTCGTAGGAGTTGGTAGCACCGGTCGGTGGTGTGGTTCTTGTCCAAGTGCCACGGCCACTTTTCTTTCGGCAAGTCCTTGAAGCCGCCGGAGGCCTTCTTCGAGTTGTCTTTCGTAGGGCGCCGGATAGCCGTGACTGTGTTGTACGGCTTGCGCTTGCGATTAGGACCCGAGTAGTTGTTGTTGCGACCCCCTTTATCCCCGTTGTTATTGTTGCTTCCGCCGGGTTTTGCTTGCTCTTGGCATGGATAGCGTCGTACTTGGCGTTAGCCTTGTCTTCTTCGTCGACCGATGAAGTGATCATGTCCTTGAGCTTGGTTATAGAACTTAGGCGGCGTCGACCGAAGTCTTCGAAGGTGTGACGATGGTAGAGACCGTCTTGGAACGGGTCGATGACCTCCTTGTCGGTGACGTCGACTACGGATAGCGCGTTTGTCAAAAAAACGCCGCATGTACTTGCGTAGGGTCTCACCCGTTCCTCGCTTCACCATTGCTAGGTCCATGCGAGTACCCGAGCAAACCATTGCGCCCGCGAAGTTGCCGGTGAACCGATCCTTGAGCTGGTCCCACTTGTCGATCGAGTACTTCTCTAGTGACTCGAGCCATGTAAGTGAAGCTTGGTCCGGGCGAGAGGGAAAGTAGAGGCACTTTGTATCATTGTTGCCGCCGCATTTTTTATGGAGATGGCGTAGCATCCGAGCCACCGGAGTCGGGTTTTGCTTCGCATCGTACTTAGTGATCCCGGAGGTTTGAATTTCTCTGCGGGAGAAGCGGATTGCGGGCGAGCGAGAGAAGGCGGGGAAGCCGTCGTTGTCGCCTACCGTGGAGGACTTCTTGCGTCGATTTCTTCACGCCGCGACGGGCGTCGTAGCCGCCGCGTGAGGCGCCAATTACGTGGCCGTCTCGCGTGGCCTCGGCCTCCGCGATAGCCTCCGCCACCGGCTCTCTGCCAAACCCGTGTGAGGAGCTCCCGCCGCGAGCCGCCTCCACCGCCGGCATCACCATGAGCAGCGAGCCGCCGCGGCTACCACCGGCGTCGTCGACCGTTGCCGCCCCGAGAAGGTCCATCGGCTAATGCTCGAGTACGGTTGGGGTTCTATGGTAGTTCTCCTCAAGTACGATTGCATCCATTGTTCGCTAGACTGCGACTTGTTGCTTCATGGTCGGGTTCGCGAGTTCCGAGGGGAGGCACTTGATCGACTCGTTGTCGACTCTCACGAATTAGGCGTCCTCCGTGAGCTTGGCGATGACTTCTCTCCGCGCGCTTCCCCGAGCCTAATGTGCTATCATGGTGATAGACATGAGGCACTATTCTCGGGGTTGTCCGCACTCGGCTTTCGACTTGGTCAAGGGCCTCTATGAGATTCCGTATGGGAAATTTCTCACGGAGACGTCTACGCCGTTTGTTCCGCTTCCCTGTTGCGCTCACGTCGGGCGTTCTTGTCGTCATTGGTTTCATCGGCGGGTGCATTGGCATACAACTCATCCGCCGAGATATCTTCAAAGTAACGGTCGGGCGGGTCCCCGAGGGTCCCGGTGTCTCGCCGGCGGCCATGAATACTTGGCGATCGGGGAGTGCCGAGACCGGAGTCGGTAGTAGCCACCTCGTTGGAGTGTGCTCCTCTCGCCGGAGCTAGTGGTGTTCCCTCCTAGAAGGGAAACGAGTCGAGGTAGGCGACGCGAGCGTGAGTTCCTATCCGTCGGGTCCGCAGGCTTGCGGTCCGGCCGTAGACGAATCACCCGGTGGGTGTAGATGTTAGAACCGGGCCGTGGGCCGGTCCCGATAGCGGTTGCTCGGTCATGGAGTTCTCGAACTCGGGCTCATCGAAGTTCCGATCCGAAGTCGAACTCGTATGAAGTGTTTGAGTAGTAGCCGAAGACGGGGTTGGAGTCCGAAGTGTAGTCGGAGACGATCTCCTTGCCGACCCGGCGCACAGGGAGAGCCTTCGCATGGGCCTTGCTAGCGTTGCGAGGCCGTATGGGAAGTTCTCATGGAGTGGGAAGTCCGCACACAATGTATCGGTAGCCGCCTCGCATGCGATGGCCCACGGAGACGACGAGTTCGAGTTGGAGGCGGATCCAAACTCGAAGTCGGTGTGTTGTTTGTAGGGTGAAATTTCGTCAAATTTTCTGGCGAGTTCGCCCGTGATCACTTCGGAAAGCATCACGAGGCCAGTGCTCGGGTTGGGAGCCATGGTGAGGCGGCGTTGGAAAGATCCGGCGCCATCAGCAGTGCAAACCCAGGACCCGAAGACGAAGGTGTCGCCGCGGTTGAAGGCGACGGTTGGCTTGATGGAGATTAAAGCCGTCGAGTTCGCCATGAGATCTTCGGCGAGAGCCCCTACCCGGTGCACCGAGTTGTTGGTGTTTTAGACCGGCAACCTATCAAGGGGAGTACACGAGGTAGATGAATGTGGCCTCGCCGAGATCGGTAACTCAAAGGAAGAGACACGTGGCACACAAATTAGTCAAGTTCGGGCCGCGAGGTGCATAATACCCTACGTCCCGTATGCTTCATTGCTCCGGATTGATTGGGTGTGATTACAAGATGATCCACATGAGAGAAATAGGGGTCCCTTCCTCGCCTTATATAGTCCGAGAGGCGGGGTTACAAGTCGGTTTGAGGAGAGAGTACAAGTCGGGTACGTCTAGGAGTTCTCTCGCACGGTACAAGACATGTATAACTTTCTATTCGATTACTCCTCCACCACGGTCCTTGCGCCCCACGCCATCGGGTGTCGTGTGGCACAAGCCGAGTAGTCCCGGGGGCCCACCGAGTAGTCGGTCCGGTACCCACGGAGGTAGTGGGCCCGGGGAGGTCCATACGACACCGATCTTTCCGCCGGACTACCCCGGTAAGGACCGTTACCCCGTTTCGTACAAGAGGGCTCGCACCGAGTAGGGAGCCGAGCGAGGACATGACCTAAAGTAGTGTTGTATGCTAGTAGTTTCCATGAGTTGTTCCATGCGGCCGTGAGCATGTTCCGGCGCATGAAGAGAGTCGTGTCACACCTTGTAGGCACTACCCTTTTGATCATGTATCAATGTGTTAGAGCGTTGATTTGAGTCGCTACCCCTAAGGTATGAGTCGGCCTCGAGGAAGCATATGTACTACTCATGCTTGATGTATGCTTGGATCTTAATGGAGTTATTCATGTCTTGATGCTTTTTCTCATTGTGTATAGGTTATATAAATAGTCTTATTTTCATTCTTGTCTCGGACTCATATGAGCGTTGGTGAGTAACGTTGTGTGAAGTCCTTTTCGTCCCCTCTTATTTTTTCGAAGGATGTTGATTCGCCGATCCAACCGACTAATGGCTCGCCTCGAGGAGGCTGCTATTGAGGAAGAAGCCCCATAGGGTCGTGGACGTGGCCGTGGACGACCGCCCCCGCGTGGAGGAGCTTTGGGAGCTTGAGGCCGGGGTGCCGGAGCACCGCCATCACCGCCCGAGGGCCCCGAGGGCCGAAGCTAAGCATAGAGGAGCCAAGCAAGACTAGCCGAGTCGGACCGGCTTCCGCCACCCCCACCTAACTTGGTGGACGTGATGGCGATCCGGACTTAGGCGATGAAGAGGATGGCGAAACCATGGAGCACCGTGGCAACGTGTGACACCCTAGGTTTTTAATTAGCGTCGTTGGCGCTAATGGCCGAGTCGCCCGAGTCAAACCGGCCGACAATGGTCAAACCTAGGTCAATCCGGGCCATCACCTCGAAAACCGAGCCGACAACCCCTATTGACCACTTGACCAAGTCAACACACCCTTGTGGTCAACCCTTGGTCAAAGACACGGTCAAACCCCGCTTAAACACCGACGTCGGCGAATGTCTTCCGAAACTTTTGCCGCGTTCTCCAAAATTCACTTAAACACTTCAAAATCTACCTTTATGAAAGTTGTCCGGCTTGTTGAGAGACACAACTTTCATGTAGAATGGCATTTCAAATTTTGAGTGGAAATTGGTAAAAAACTTTGTCAGCGGCGGTACCTCCGTTCATCGAGACATGGCGGCATTCAAAGTTTGACAACAATTTATGCAAAATCCATGGAGAAAAACACTATAGAGCCTTTGTGAAAATTTTAGAGGGTAGTGAGATCTACTACCTTCCTATTCATCACTCGGTGCACTTTAGTTGCAATTTAGCACCCGCCGCCTCGGTGCCCATGCCCGCGCACACCTTCCCCGAGCCGTTGCGCGCGCCGAGGCCGCCTCAAAGTCCTGCCCCTCGCGTCGCGTGCCGGGCCGTGTGCCGCGTCGGACCGGTCGGACGGGGCGCCCGACGGATCGCCGGACCGCCGATTGCTTTCTCGTATGCGCGCGTCCCGAGGCCCCGTACCACGGCGGGGTCCATCGCCTAGCTCCGCCGCACGGGGCGGCTCTCCTATTTAAGGTCGCCGCGCTCCTCCCCGTGCGGGTGAGGACCATGTGTGGTTCGAGGACCGGTGGATGGTCGCTTCCTTGTGTGATGAGTGATTGACAACGTTGTGTGGACTGATTCTTGGCTAAGTATTGCAGGTGCAGGTTGCGGCTTGACTGGTGTTGGTGCAGGTGAAGAACAAGCATGAAAGGTCGTCGCCGGTGAGGCCTCCAGGTGTGGAGAAGACAAGTAGGCTTCGTTCGAGGGACCCGGTGGCCAGCGGGGTCAAGTGCGGGCCGCATGGTGGCATGAACAGCAAGATGAAGTCATGGACGGTTTCTTGGTAGAGCCTCAAAACCAAGGTCGAGCCGGGACTACGTGGGAGCCGAGTCATGAGTGGCGATTGGCGGAGGCTACACCGAGTTCGCGGAGTTTTCGGTGGTTCACAAGAAAACCACCGGGTTCCTTCGTTGATCCACAAAGCCAAGACCGTAGAACCGAAAACGGTGCGCAGCGGCGCTAGACCGGTCGACTAGTGGGTCCGACCTATCCGATCGTCGGGTACCGGTCCGGCCGGTGAGGAGCACCGGTCGACCGGGTGTGCGACGACGCGTCCGGAATCTTCGAAGCGGAGGACACACGTCGGGATCGCAAGGCTTGCGTCGAGGCTAAGCGAGGTTGAGGTCGCGGGGCATCCGTCCGATGGAGAAAGCTTGAATACTTCCAAAACCACCCTTGAGGGGCTTGTATCCCTAGTTGTTAGGAAAGGGCGTTTTAGACTTTTGGTTGCCTCCATATAATCCATGAGGTGAGAGGATGGCAGCCAATCTCTCGGGAACCCTAGTTCATTTGCTTTCCTATTTTCCCTTCCAATTTTCTTAGCATTTCCGAAGGACTAGCTTGAGAGCTTCATGGTGAGATCTTGTGAGAGGGTTGGATGATCGGGAGGCAAGCTAGACCTTCTATGAACCTTTGTGGCATGTATAGATGATTCGGCGTGGTTCCTCAAGGTTTGGATATGTTGTTCCCGGTTGTTCTTGGCGGTGATTTTAGGAGCCCACTCTTGGTTATTTTCTTGGGGTGTTTTCACGACCTTGCTCTTGGGGATTTGATGGGGGAAATTTGTGGGAACCTTTCGTGGTTCTTTGGGCTATGATTCCCCTCCCAAATCCGTGAGTTAAGGGGCTCGGTTTTGGGGTTTTCGGTGTTCTAGGGTTAGAGGAGTTCTTGGCGGGATTTCTTCCATTCCTCTTCTTTGGACAAGTGTTGGTGGGATTAAACTTGGCTATGGACTCCTCATGAGGTGTTCCTATTGTCCCCAAAGTCTTGTTCAAGCTTGTGGAGTGATTCGGGAGATCAAGGCTTGGATTTGGAGGTGTTGACCCGCGGGTGTTGTTCATCCCGAGAAGCCCAGGTCACACCGGTCTGACCGGTGCCTCTCACCGGTCTGACCGGTGCAACCCCTGTTGGGTTTTTGCTCGGGTGAACGTCTGGGTGTGTTCGCTGTTGTCCTGTGTTGCAGCTGTTTCGAGTTTGGGTCGGTTTGGAGCTCGGTTGGCCTGTTTGGTGTTTTGGGGCTTTCTGGCTGAGACCGGTCTGACCGGTGTGTTGCATCGGTCGACCGGTGTTGATCCATTCCGTGGAAGTCGCCAAGTTTCACTAGCGAGTGGACCGGTCTGACCGGTGGTGCTCACCGGTCTGACCGGTGTTGGTCAATGGACTCGAGGTTTGGTGTTCCGCCTTGCGTTCTCGGGTCGGAAGGTTGTGTGTTGGTTGCAAGGTCCGGTGGCACTCCGGTGGCTACGTGGGCTTGGCCAATTTGGGTAGTGAGTTGGAGACGTGTGTTGGAAGACTTATTCATCTTGTTGGTGTTTCTATCTCCTTCGAGAAGAATTTTTATCGGCTCCCATTCACTCCCCCCCCCCTCTCGGTTCGCCGTTTCGGTCCTTCAAGTGGTATCGAGCCGGTTCGTGTCTTTGTTGACTCTAACCGGTCTAAGATCCAAGGATGGCGTACCGAGAACGGGGTTCGGGTCCTCCACACTTCGATGGAAAGAACTACCGGATGTGGAGTATGCGGATGGCGGCGTTCCTCCACGGTAAGGGTCGGATCCTTTTAGATGTCACGATGGACACGAGGCTATGTCCGGCCGAAGAACTTCCTCGCTCCAGATCGAGGGACATGTTCGACATCAACAATAAGACGGTCGACTACTTGTTTCGTGCTTTGTGTCGCCCTAAGTTCAATCGGTTGCACACCGAGCACTTGGCTTGTAGAATCCGGTTGGTGTTGAAGGAGGCTCATGTTGGGAATGCCCCGAGTTCGAGCTTGGATGTATGCGACCCTCGGAGAGAGTACGAGAACTTCACTCATCTCCCCGGTGAGTCCATTGATGCCTTGTTTAAGAGGTTCATGGTGGTTACGAACAACCGGGGCCAATGTGGACGTGCTCCCATACGATGATCATGATAGAGTCGTCAAGCTATTACACTCCTTGGATCGTACAATTTGGGGCGGAAAGTTCGAGGCCATTGTGGAGTCGGAGAAGTATGACACTCGATGGTGAACTAGCCGTTCTCGAAGCTCAAGTCGGCTAAGGTGGATAGGGGCATGACAGCTAAGCTCGAGGGTTCGACCGACTCCCATAGTCCCGCCCTCGTTAATGGTTCGAAATGAAAGGCTAACACTAACCCATCCACCGGGATGTTCTCTTTGTCCTCTTTGATTTCTATGCCGGATGAGGAGTTCGACGTGCTTGGAGAGGACGAGCCGGCGTTGCCGACGAGGAGGTTCAAGAGGCTTCACGAGAACCGGTGAACATGAGGAGGAACACGAGGACATGCTTCCATTGCGGCAAGACGGACACTTCGTCACCGACCGCCGGAGAAGGTCGAGAACAAGGACGGTTACAAGCACAAGTCGAGGATGGATGGCAAGTACCGAGGAACCAAGTTGAGGAGAACCTTGGTCCGTGTGTGATGAGTGATTGACCGGATGGTTTGAAGCTTTGTGTGTGTAGTGTTGAGTTGTGTTGTGTGTGTTTTATTTTGTGTATTTACCTTATTGTTTATGTGGTGTGTTGTCAATGCACTCGTGAGGAGTGGTTGACAACGTTGTGTGGACCGACTCTTGGCCTAGTATTGCGGGTGTTGGTTGCGGCTTGGTTTACGTTGGTGCGGGTGAAGAACCGGCGCGAAAGGTCCGAGCCTTGCGGGGCCTCCAAGGAGTGTAGAGACAAGTAGGCTTGGTTCGAGGGACCCGGTGGCCGACGAGATCAAGTGCGAGCCGCATGGTGCAAGAAGAGCAAGACGAAGTCGTGGACATGGAGCCACTTGCATCGGTGGTGGCCAAGTCAAGGAACGAGGCAAGACTGAGTAGACCGTCCGGGAGCCGGAGGTGAAAGGCTTGGCCGGCTCGACGCTTGGCGTGGTGAGGCCGGGCCGTGTACGCGGGGTTTGGTGGTTTGGCCACAAAACCATCGGAGGAGGGTTTCTCGGTTTGGGCCTCAAAACCGAGCCCGAGGGCCTGGCGTGACGGAGACGGCATCCGGGTGCGTCGAGAAGCTTCGAGGCGGGCGACACGCGGCATGATCGAGGTGCTTGCGTCGGGAGGACGTGAAGGCCTGATGGATGCGCGGCCGTCCGATGGTGAACTTCATGTGTTGACTAAAATGCCCCTGTGAGGGCTTGTGTTGTACTCCTAGTGTAGGGGCACTTCGGTCTTTTCCGGAGGGCCTATATATAGGAGGAGGGGGCTGAATTTTCAGCCATCTCTTGGGCTAGTAGGTTGTTGTACTCTTTCATTTTGGGGTGCTTTGGGAGAAAGGGAGAGAGGAGAGAGTGGCTCTTTGATTGGAGTTTTTTGCCATCTTAGATTTGGATTCTAGGAGTGGCTTGTAATCGATTGGACAAGATATTCATAGTGATTTCATCCTCTAAATCTTGTGCCAATCTTTCTATTCCCGGGTTTCTTTTATTGCTTTTTCGGAGCTCTTTTTGTGCTATTTTCGTGCTTGGCTCGATTCGTTGTTTCTAGGTCATTTCGCTCCGGATTTCTTTGAGGGGGTCATGGATGGATGCCTTGCGCACCTTTGGTGATGATCTTGACCCCTCAAACGCCGGGAATCGGGCTCGATTTGGTGAGGATTGGATGAACTCGAGTTTGTGCTTTGAGTGCACAAGATTTGCGATTCGGTTGATAGGATTGGTTTAGGGTTCCAAGATTTTGGGTATAGCTTCACGTAGTGACGCTTCTCATCTACCCAAAATTTGGGGTCAATCCGTCCAACGGTTTAGGAGATCCATCGATTGTAAGTTGGAGTTGTTTTTGTGGAGCTCGCGTTTTTGTTTCTGGGTGAGGGGCGGATGGTCCGCGAGCTCGTGGCGGACGGTCCGCGGCCCGAGTTGTTCTTCGCGAGTTCATCGAGTTCTTCACGAGTTCATCGTTCGATCGATTGGATTTTAATTTCCGTTTTGCACGTGGTTTGCGGACGGTCCACGAGAGATCCTCGGACGGTCCGCGAGAAGATTTTCCGTGCGGACGGTCCGCGGTTCAATCACGGACGGTCCGATTTTTCGGGTGCGTCTCTCGTTGGTTCGGAGTGCTTTTTCAGACAGTCCGCGTGTGGTGGCCGGACGGTCCGCGACCCCTTCGCGTACGGTCCGCTAGTGCCACACGGACAGTCCGCCCAGGCTTTTGCAGTTCAGAGTTTGTGCTTCGGTTCTTGTTTGTTTGCTTTCGCTTCTTGTCCCTAGGCTTCTTGGTGGTTCCTTTGAGGTTGTTTGAGCCCTGTTTGGGATCTTGTTCGTGCGTGTGGGTTCATGGAGTTGCGATTGGGGTATAGGCCGAATTCAACCAAAGGGAAGAATTTTTATCGGCTTCCATTCACTCCACCCCTCTCTCGGTCGCCATCCGATCCTTCAAGTACCGGTCGAGGCGTGACCACAAGAACAAGCACAAGGACGAGCTACGATCAAGGAAGAAGGAGAGCCGAGGCAAGGCACGAGCGATGGTGGGAGCGAGCGACGTCGACTCCAGTTCCGCGTACTCCACCTCTAGATCAGGCAGTAGTGAAGACGAAGGTGATCGTCGCAAGAGCAAGAAGTCATCCAAGAACCTGAGCGGACTGAGCTGCTTCGCTAGAGGCAGCTTCTGCACCATGGCGCTGAGCTCCGACAGCAAGAAGAGCACACAGAGCGACTCGGACTCGATTCTAACGACGAGGTGCGTGATGAGCTTCCCTTCTTGCGTCGGGAGAATGAAAGGCTTGGCTCGTTGCTTGATAACCGTGATGACATAATTAGAGAGGCCAAGAAAATGATAAAAGATCTTAGGGCTTCACTAGAGGATGCTAGGACTAGAGTGGCTGAGCTAGAAACACGAGTTCTTGATAGCAAGCTTGAGATTGATTCCCTTAAGGCTAGCCCCGTTGTTTCGATGAGGTTGATTGTCTTGATTGCTCCATCTTTCTTGCCGATCTTGCTTTGTTTAAGGAGAAGAATGCCACCAAGTGTGAGAAATTAGATGTGCTTAGGGTTGAAGTGGGCTGAAGCTGAAATCTAGATCTGCTTTGCTAGGTGCTTGCATTTCTTACCCCGTTTTGCATGTTAAGATTGATGAGATGCATGGTTACACTGTTTCACTTGAGGCTAAGCTTAAAGAACCAATTCCTACATCTTGCTCTACCCGTGAAATGCATGCTTTGAAGAATTTGGAACTTGCACATTATGTTGATTGTTTGCGGGATGAGAATGATGAGGCGAGAAAGTGGATGGGTTGGTTGTCCGGTCATGAGCCTCAATTGAGGATGATGATCGAGGCATTTAAGAGGCGAATGGTGAGGGACTTGGGGCAAACAAGGTTGGTGAGGGAAGTGGAGAGAATATCACAGAGCCACCAAAAACCCACAACAAAAATGTTTTCCCTCCTAAACCTAACCATCTTAGGAACCGACTAGACACAACCCCGGCTCCACCCGTGCTTCCTACACCAACAAATGATCTCCAAAAGCCTATCAAGTTTGTGAGCACTTCGGGGGAAAGTGTTATTTGGGAAAGAAAGTGAGAAGGCTAGTGAGGAGAAACCGGTGGAGAAGTTGAGTGGAGAGAAACCAAGTGAGCGGCCACGGCCCAAGCCTAAGCCTAAGCCTAAGCTTGTGAGGTTCCATTGTGGTTATTACGGGAGAGATGGCCATAAGGATGAGTTTTGCTTCAAGAGGAAGCGAGAGGAGAGAATGGCGAAGGAGTGGGCTAACAAGGACAAGTACCACCCTTTCGATGGTGTACTTGAGCCTCGTGTGCGGATGCCCATGCCAAGGCCGGTGTGAGGACGAGTTCGGGCTTGGGGAGAGCGGAAGGCTATTGGAGGTCTGCCGCCGCCCGGACATGCGGTTGTGTTTCGTGCTCGTACGGGTGCGAGGTTTATTTGAGGTCGTGGTTTTGGTGGTTGGGTTGGAGAGTTTGCGGGTGGTCGGGTTGCTAGGCATTCTCCCCCTCGAGTTCACTACGGGGATGGGAGGAGTCGTAGCTTTGAGAAGGAGATGAGGGACGTTCCACGTGCCTTCTTTCGTGGTTTTGGTCCTCCTCCGGGCGAGAGAGGGTTGGTTCCCTCATGGTGGTTACCGTGGTGGTGTTCGTGGAGGTAGCTTTGGTAGGAAAGATGGCTTGATTTGTGCTAACCCCACTTTTGAGCAAATGGCTCGGCACTTGTTTTACTCTTTTGGTACTAACCCCGATCTTGAGTCGTTTGTTCGCTCACGTGCTCGTTTTTGAATTTCAGGTGAGAGACTTGAAGAACATTTGGTTGATTGACTCCGGTTGCTCGAGGCATATGACCGAAGACAAGGGGTTGTTCTCAAGTCTCGTCCCGGTGGTGACAAGGAGGTACATCACTTTTGGGGACAATGGGCGTGGGCGTGTGCTTTCGTAAGGTGAGATTAAGGTGAGTGACAAGATCACTCTCGGTCGTGTTGCTCTTGTTCAATCGGCCGGGGTACAATTTGCTTTCGTGTCCCAGCTGTTGGATGAGGGCTTTGAGGTGATGTTTCGGCCTGGTGGTTCTCGGATTTTGTACTCTCGTGGGGACCTTGTACGTATGGTCGTTCCCATGGGTCGGGTGTTTCATGCTGATTTTTCTCGGTCTTCGGGTGTGGAGCGTTGTTTCTTGGTTGTTTCTTCGAGTGAGTTGTGGAAGTGGCATAGGAAGTTGGGTCACTTGAGCTTTGACCTTTTGTCTCGCTTGAGTAAACTCAACTTGGTCCGAGGATTGCCACGGTTGAGGCTTGAGAAAGAGTTGGTTTATGCGCCATGTAGTCATGCCAAGATGGTAGCCTCTTCTCACCCGCCTCGCACCGATGTGATGACCGAGCGTCCATGCGAGTTGCTCCATATGGATCTTGTTGGCCCGGCTTGTGTGCGATCTCGCTAGTGGGAAGTGGTATGTCCTTGTTGTGGTGGACGACTATTCTCGGTATGCATGGGTGTTGTTTCTCGAGGATAAGGGGGAGACATTTAGTTTTGTTCGAGATCTAGTCTTGAGGTTGAGGAACGAGAGGCACGGAGGTGCCATACGAGCAATCCGCAATGACAATGGCTCGGAATTCAGAAACTCTTGTTTTGAAACCTTTTGCCATGACTTGGGTTTTGAACACTAGTTTTCGAGTCCGTATACGCCTCCCCGGGAATGGTGTTGTGGAAAGGAAGAACAGGACCTTGTGCAAGATGGCTCGGACGATGCTTGATGACCATAGGACTCCGAGAAGGTATCGGGCCGAGGCGGTGAATACCGCGTACTATGTGTCGAACAGGATCTACCCCGAGTGCATAAGAAGAAAACATGCTATGAGCTGATGCACGATCGCACACCCAAAGTGAGTCACTTCCATGACTTTAGTTGCAAGTGCTTTATTCGAAGAAAGGGAAGAAGTTGGATAAGTTTGAGGCTAGGTATGTCGATGGTATTTTCATTGGTTATGCATCTCATTTTAGAGCATATTGTGTGCTCGATCTTGAAACTAACCAAATCGTGGAGACTTGCGAGGTAACCTTCGACGAGACACGGCCACGTAGTCATATTGTCTTTGAGTGTGCGGGTGATGATGAGCTTGGCGAGATGTTTCGAAGGAGGAGCATGAACATGGAGACGATCAAGTTGGTGGTATGATGCCCCCGCCGAACATGTACCCACTACTTCGACTACGGTGGTGGGCGGACCCTCTCCTACACCTTCGACGACAAATCGGGATCGAGGAGAAGGCGTTGTTGAGGGTGAGGTAGCATCGAGGCGAGAACCTCCCCGGCGAGTACAAGTGGATCACCCGGCCTCAAGGATCATCGGCGACATGAATGAACGCACTACACGGTCGAGGGTTCGAAACAATTCTCATTTCGCTCATGCGTTGCATTTGTTGCTACTTTTGATCCCAAAGACATTAAACACGCACTATCGATCACAATTGGGTTAATTCAATGCATGAGGAATTGAAGAACTTTGAGAGGAATCGAGGTTTGGGAGTTGGTTGACCCTCCCCCGGGGTGTAAGCCGATTGGTACAAAGTGGGTGTGGAAGAACAAAGAGGGAGAGAAAGGTGAAGTGGTGAGAAACAAGTCGAGGCTTGTTGCTCGGGAGGTTCGATCGGAAGGAGGGGATCAACTACGAGGAGACCTTTGCTCCCGTAGCCCGTTTGGAGGCGATTAGGATCCTTCTAGCCTTTTCTCGTGGCTAAAGGGTTCAAGTTGCACAAAATGGATGTGAAGAGTGCTTTCCTGAATGGTGTGTTGGAGGAAGAAGTGTATGTGAGGCAACCTCCGGGGTTTGAGAGTGAGAAGTACCCCCACCGGGTGTACAAATTGAGGAAGGCGCTGTATGGGCTGAAGCAGACGCCTAGAGCTTGGTATGGCAGGTTGAGGGGGTTCTTGTTTGAGAGAGGTTTTGAGATGGGGAAGGTCGATCAGACCTTGTTTCTACTGAGGCAGGGTAGAGATATCCTGATTGTGCAGGTGTACGTGGATGATATTGTCTTTGGTGGCTCGTCTAACTCTCTTGTTGCAAGGTTTGCAGAGGATATGAGCAGGGAATTTGAGATGAGCATGATGGGAGAGTTGCAGTTCTTCCTCGGGCTACAAATCAAGCAATCAAAGGAAGGAACATTTGTGCACCAAGCTAAGTACACCAAGGACATTGTGCGGAAGTTCAAGATGGAGGATTCCAAGGCTATGACGACGCCGATGAGTACGACTACAGCTCTTGATGCGGACGAGGAAGGTGAACATGTGGACTAGAAGTAGTACCAAAGCATGATCAAGTCACTCCTCTACTTGACGGCGACGAGGCCGGACATCCGCTTCTCGGTATGTCCGTGCGCTCGTTTTCAAGCGTCTCCGAGGACTTCGCATCGGCAAGCGGTGAAGCGAATTTTCGGTACTTGCGTCACACTTCCGACTTCGGCCTTTAGTACTCCGCGTTCTCTTCTTTGGCGCATCATAGTTTTTCGGATGCGGATTTTGCCGGTGTCGGTTGGATAGGAAGTCCACTTTTGGGACATGCCAGTTTTTGGGTTCTTCGTTTGTGTGTTGGTATTCCCGCAAACAAGTCGAGTGTTGCCCAATCCACTACCGAGGCCGAGTATGTTGCCGCTACTCGGTTGTTGCTCTCGGCTCCTTTGGATTTCATACACCATGAGCGACTTTGGTGAGGAGTATACCCATGTCCCACTTCAATGTGATAGCACCAGTGCCATAAGCGTTGCAAACAACCCAAGTGCTCCATTCCAAAACCAAGCACATATAAGCGAGGTATCATTTCCTAAGAGACAACGTAGAGAAAGGAAAGATAGCTTTGATCCATGTACCCACACATGACCAACTAGCCGATATTTTCACCAAACCCCTGGATCAAGCAACTTTCACTCGTTTGCGGGGGGATCTTGGTGTGTGTTAGATTTCTTGAGTTGGATGTGTGGGAGCTCCTATGTAGCATATGTATAGTTTCCTTTGTGCATTTCTTGCATTTGGCATGGCATATGTAACATGATGTATATGCATCCTTTGTATCTTAGATTGCATGCATTTTGTATCATATGCATTGGATAGGAAAAGCTTTTCCTATATACATTGTTCACCATGGAATGCTATTTATGTCTTTGTGAGCATGTTTGGTATGCTATGGTTAGTTTGGCTTAGCTCTTGATGATCTTGATGAATAATCCATGGTGGATGGCTATGTATTTTGAAAAAGTGTCACATGTATGATCTCTCATGTGTATATGCCTTTATATGATCTTGACATGTTTTAATGGCTTGGTTATGCTTAATTTGTGGTTGGATAGCTAGTTTATTGATCATATGGGGCCAAAGGCTCATTTGCCATCATGAATGTTTAGCCCTCTTGCTTTATCTTGTGGAGGGGCCTAAGTTCCTTTTTCAGCCGCAAAGACATTTCATGTACCAAATATGAATCTGAAAATGAAATGTAAAATGCTTGGAAAATGTGCTCCCATGTCATATGTGCTGAATTTAATTTGCTTTGGGTGCTAAACCATTGCATGATGCCTACCAATGAGAAGTCTCATACATAGAAGTAGGCACATGGCTCGGTGGCTTTGACATGACATGAGGTGCTTGTGGGTGTTTGTGATGGTCTTATGATTAGAATGGTTGTCCTAGCATGAAGTTTGTGTGGCTTTGCCATTTTGATATGTTTTGATCATGTTTAGGACTTTGCTCATGAGAAGTAAATTTTTCGCAAAATTGCCCAAATCCATCTTAGCTTCGTCCAATGGTTGTGAAACTTGCTTGATCTTGTAGTTGATGTTAATACGAAGCTATAGAGTATCCAACTTGCTCATTTGGACATGTGTAGCATCCTATGTTGAATTTTCTCTATTTGAAATGCTCTAGGTTGAAAGTTTTGCATTTTTGGCTTGATTCATGCATTGTCAACAAGGGGGAGAAGTTTGAGCTTGAAATGTCTTGTTGGATGCATTTAGAAGGTTTTCAGGTGGTTTCGAGCCATTTCTGGGCTCTGGTGTGCACCGGTCTGACCGGTCGAGGTCACCGGTCTGACCGGTCAGAGTGCTGGTCCTGTGCACATGTTGGGCACCGGTCTGACCGGTGGTGGTGACCGGTCTGACCGGTGTGAGCTGAAGTTGTTGCAGCTGCCCTGTTTTCAAGTGGTTTGCATGCATTCGTCCAAGGGGGAGTGCATTGGTTCAAGGGGAGCCTCGCATGTGTGTAGGGGGAGCTCTTTGTGGTTGTTCGAGATTTGCTTTGGTGGTTTGCACTCTTTGCTTGAGCCTTGTTTTGTCTCGGATGTGTCGAGCCGTTGCCCTTGCCTAAGGGGTTCGAGACTTGTCTCCTTCAAGTGATCTTGCTCTTTGCCTTTGTTTGGCTTTCGGTCGCTTGTTGGAGTTTCTTTTTGTTTGTTTCCTTTTCATTTTCTTTTCTCTCTTGTTACTTTATGTGGGTGTTGTCAATACACTCATCAAGGGGGGAGATTGAGGATCATGTGTGGTTCGAGGACCGGTGGATGGTCACTTCCTTGTGTGATGAGTGATTGACAACGTTGTGTGGACCGATTCTTGGCTAAGTATTGCAGGGTGCGGGTTGCGGCTTGACTAGTGTTGGTGCAGGTGAAGAACAAGCGTGAAAGGTCGTCGCCGGTGAGGCCTCCAGGGTGTGGAGAAGACAAGTAGGCTTCGTTCGAGGGACCCGGTGGCCGGCGGGGTCAAGTGCGGGCCGCATGGTGGCATGAACAAGAAGATGAAGTCATGGACGGTTTCTTGGTATAGCCTCAAAACCAAGGTCAAGCCGGGACTACGTGGGAGCCGAGTCATGAGTGGCGATTGGCGGAGGCTACACCGAGTTCGCGGAGTTTTCGGTGGTTCACCGAAAACCACCGGGTTCCTTGGTTGATCCACAAAGCCAAGACCGAAGAACCGAAGATGGTGGTGCGGCGGTGCTAGACAGGTCCGACCGGTGGGTCCGACCGGTCCGATCGGTGGGTACCCGGTCCCGACCGGTGTGCGACGACGCAGTCCGGAATCTTCGAATCGGAGGACACGCGTCGGGATCGCAAGGCTTGCGTCGAGGCTAAGCGAGGTTGCGGTCGCCGGGCATCCGTCCGATGGAGAAAGCTTGAAGACTTCCAAAACCACCCTCGAGGGGCTTGTATCCCTAGTTGTTAGGAAAGGGCATTTTAGACTTTCGGTTGCCTTCATATAACCCATGAGGTGAGAGGATGGCAGCCAATCTCCGGGAACCCTAGTTCATTTGCTTTCCTATTTTCCCTTCCTATTTTCTTAGGATTTCCATAGGACTAGCTTGAGAGCTTCGTGGTGAGATCTTGTGAGAGGGTTGGATGATCCGGCGACAAGCTAGACCTTGTATGAACCTTTGTGGCATGTATAAATGATTCGGCGTGGTTCCTCAAGGTCCGGATGTGTTGTTCCCGGTTGTTCTTGGTGGTGATTTTCGGAGCCCTCTCTTGGTGATTTTCTTGGGGCCTTTTCGGGACCTTGCTCTTGGCGATTTGATGGGGGAAATTTGTGGGAACCCTTCGTGGTTCTTTGGGCCGTGATTCCCCTCCCAAATCCGTGAGTTAAGGGGCTCGATTTTGGGGTTTTCGGTGTTCTAGGGATAGAGGAGTTCTTGGCGGGATTTCTTCGATTCCTCTTGTTTGGACAAGCTTTGGTGGGATTAAACCCGGCTATCGACTCCTCATGAGGTGTTCCTATTGTCCCCAAAGTCTTGTTCAAGCCTCGTGGAGCGACTCGGGAGATCAAGCTTGGATTTGGAGGTGCCGACCCGCGGGTCTTGTTCATCCCGAGAAGCCCAGTTCACACCGGTCCGACCGGTGCCTCTCGCGGTCCGACCGGTGCAACCCCTTTTGCGTTTTTGCTCGGGTGAACGTCCGGGTGTGTTCCCCGTTGTCCCGTGTTGCAGCTGTTTCTAGTTTGGGTCGGTTTGGAGCTAGGTTGGCCTCGTTTGGTGTTTTGGGGCTTTCACGGCTTAGATCCGACCGACCGGTGTGTTGCATCGGTCCGACCGGTTGTGCTCACCGGTCCGACCGGTGTTGGTCGGTGGACTCAAGGTTTGGTGTTTCGATGCGTTCTCGGGTCGGAAGGTTGTGGCTACGTGGCCAATTTGGGTAGTGAGTCGGAGTCGTGTGTCGGAAGCCGTGTTCATCTTGTTGGAGTTTCTATCTCCTTCAAGAAGAATTTTTATCGGCTCCCATTCACTCCCCCCCCTCTCCGGTTGGTCGTTTCGGTCCTTCGGCCGAGCGCGCCACGCCCGGCCGCAGCCGCCGCCGCGCGCCATTGAAGGCGGCCGCGGCGAGCCCCGAGTTCCGGCCGGCCGCACACCCAACCGAGACTCCATCCACCTCCCATTGCACCTACCGTAGCCCACCGACCGCCTCCGGCCGCCGGCGCGCCACCCACCTCGCCGGAGCGGCCGCTCCCGCGGCCGGCACGGGGCGGCGCCGCGGAACCCCGCCGCCGGGCGCCCTCTCGCCCCCAACTCCGGTCCAAATTGGCTCCTAGAGCACCCTAGCCCCTCCCCACGCCCTTCCCCGGCCCGAACTCGACGAGCCCTCGCCGGAATTGAGGCCGAACCGCGCCGGCCACCGCCCATGGGCCACATTGCTTGGCCCCAATTCTTCATGAGGGCCTAAGCGCAAAGCCGAGGGTACTCCCCGTAAGAATCTCAAACTTCCGGGGGTCCGTCCGCAAAGTTGAAACTTTAATAGTATACTCCTTTTGCAGAAATTTGTAAAATGCATAGAAAATCGTGGAAAATTCAGAAAAATGCAAACTCAATTTTGTTAGATTCGTGGTGAAGAGTACTACAACTTTTGTTATTCTCACATGGTCCGATTCTTGATTTTTTAGCATGAAAAATAGAAATGTGGAAATCCTTGATCCGAAATATCTCAAAATCTATAACTCCCGTATCTCCAATTTTTGGATATGTTGTGTGTGATGTTATGAATAGCTCCCGTGCCAAAAATTGCACAAAGTTATGCAGTAAATCGTTTTATATAAATTGTTTTCCTTTTATGCGAACCGCCTAGATGATATTTGTAGCCAAAAGTATTTATGTTTTTGTGCCCAACTTCGCATGCTTGTCTTGCTATGCCCAATCACACCTCTGGTGATTTAATCATGATTTTAGGATAACCGGAAATATTTATTCTTAATTTGTGCATGTTTTCCTTTGTAAATTAATGAAGCAAGATCAAGTAGAGCTTCTAGGTGTGCTTCTTGTTTCTTTAGGCTTGTTTAGGACCGGAGAGCATGTACGAGGAAGAATGGAGCATTTTTATGCTTATTTATTTTTGTATGCATTTAATTTGATTGCTAGCTAATATATTGTTCTTTTCCAAAGTAATTTATTTTCTAGCTTTCCAAGCTTAGCATGTGAGTCCAAAGTGGTTGAGTATGGGTGTTATTATGCTTAAGAAACCCTTCTTTAAATTTAAAGTGAATTATTGATGATAAAAACTTTAAAGGTCCTTACGGAGTAATGCTTTAGTTAAATTAGAAAAATGCCTTTTAGTTCTTTTTCTCATTTTTTGTGAAATGATGTCAAACTTAATTAAAAGGCTAAGAACACACCCTTGCTGATAAAGGAATTAATTTATAAATAAATATCTTTGTACACACCCTTACTAGTGAGAGGTAAAAGGAATAAACCTTCACATGAAATATCAAGTATAAAGGGAACATTAATTCAAGTGCGTAATAAAAGAATGAAACATATATCAATAATAACCTTCATAAAAAGAATTTAATAGTTAATTATATGTTAAGGTGAATATGACTAGCAAGAGTTGGTTAAGATAAGCAAATTGTCACATCACCCGAACCCCGCATTGCATTCCATGTAGATCTTCCCGACGGTGACTACTCACTCATCCCCGAATCCGAGGACGGAGAAGTAGAGGCTTCGCCGCAAAGACGTGGAAGTACTCGACGACAACGAGAGTGCTCAAGCTAACTTAGCTGACGAAGGCAAGCCCCGTGCATCTAACCCGGTTTTCAAATTTAATATTCATCTATCTATGGATGCTTGTGCATTTAAGTTCAGGAGTTGTATGGAACCTTAGATGCATGATCCCTAGGTACCTGTGTCCTTACTAGAATGATAGGTCGATAGCTGCTAAGCTATAGGATTGTTACAAGTCGGTTGATGATGTCACTCGCGAGAATAGGTTCCTAGATAGGAATCATAAGATCTCTTTAAATGGATTGCTCATGTGGTAAGAGCATGTGGTGTGGACTCCGGTCCAATGGCTATTGTGGGTTAAGTGTTTGAACGTACTAAGAACTTGTCGGGGATGGGACCGGTAAGCCTAGTACCCTAATGAGACGGTTAGGGATTTAACTGTCACTACTCTTGGGATGCGTCTCACAGCTAGCTACCGGTGGTGTATGGTGAGTCCGGGTGCCTCGCGGGGTATACCGGATAGCCTGCACCAAAGACTGTGGCCTTTTATCCCGACCCGAGGATTTTTGGGAACCGTGTGGTGGTTGTCCTCACGGGGGCATCCCACCGTGTGTTTAGGTCTACCTTGCAAGGTTTGGAATCAATCTGTTGTCGGCCTCTCACCGTTATCTGAGACTACTTACTCCACTAGCCATATAATCCCTAATTATGGAAGTTGATGAATACTATGCTTGATTAATTGTATTGTACAACTTTGTCCGTACTAGATGGCTAATGTAATAAAGATTAAACCCACTAGAACTTGTGCTAAAATCTTGAAAGTAAGGACATACCCTTTGTTACTTTTCAGCAAAAGAAACCCAGTGGCCAAAAGCCTTTCATGTCTAGAGTTGGTGAAGTAGTTATCACCGACGGGTAAGTCTTGCTGAGTATTAGTATACTCAGCCTTGCTATAATATGTTGATCCAGGTAATGCTTTCGGTAATGTGTGGCCCGGAGAGATCCCGCCCGGCTAGGAGCTGGAGTGGGTGGAAGATGACGACCGAAAGCATCGGGGATGGCCTCCCGTGGTGTTTCGCTTTCCGTTAGTTAAATTCTCGCTGTTTCTAAAACTGCGAGCTTCGTCGTGATGACAAAAACTCCGGTTTGTAATAATTAAACCCCTCGGGGTAAATTTCGGATGTTATTTATGTTGTATCTCTGGACTCGCCTTCGTGTGAGTTTTTATGCATATATGTCGATCCTTGTTGCTATTCAATTGATTTACCGGGCGTTAACCCGGCGACTAATGAGAGGATGATACTTTATTATTGCTTAATGACCAAAGTGGATTGGTTTAGGCAATAGTACGGTATTTTCCTAGGCGGGTTGTCACAGTTGGCATCAGAGCAATTATATGCACGAGAGGCTAATTAATAATCTTAATCACTGGTTTTTGAATAAAAATTACCAGGATTATCTCGATTTTCCAAAACACGTTGGTCCGTTAAGGATAAACTAGACCGAGAGGCCCTAGAGGGAATTTTGGATTCTTCCGGGTGGCTTATTTAACCTATGGTTTATTTTGCTAATTTCACAGCACATTACTTTATGTCGGACTTACTTTCTTGCACAACCAAACTAGATAAGCAACGTGTTTTATACGTGTGTTGTGCCGCATCACGGGAATTGGGAGGGTTGATGGAGTGATCCATTCCACGGATCCCATCTTCGCGTCCGTTTGTGAGTTGTGATGTCGCCACGTGTTTCATATGTGTGCATTCGCATGTCGATCATGCGAGGCAAGGATACACTCCATTCAAACGGAGGGTGTCCGAGGTTGGATGTTGTCCATGCGGTGGCTTAACGCATGGATACCATTTCTATAGTGAACGGTAATGTATGGGGACGCTTTCGTGACGTGCCGGCACGAAAGGTTCGTTTTCTACAAGTACATAACAACGCTTCGTTAGTCACTAAGCGAGTACCGTATAGCTCTCAACTAGATATTATAGGGAGAGACGAATAAAAGCCTCGCCACCGGCACTAACTTCGATTTTTGGCTCAACCGCCATGTGAGGTTGATTAGGACGTCTTGCATGCATATTAAAAATCGAAACAAATTAAAATGGACCCAAAACCGAACTTCTATATGCTCTCTAAGGACGATTTTGCTAGTGTGTGTTTTTTATAAAATAGAGTACCTCTCGTGCATAGGGTTATGCTGCCCAAATTTTGTAACAGATTGTTCTCTTGCTTTTTGCACCATATTCTAGAAGTAATTAGAATAGAAGTTCTAAACCAAAGTTGCTCCAAATCTAATCTAGTTCCTGCTCGCAACGGTCCAATGTCATAACTTTTGTCTATCTCAAGTTATGCTCGGTTTAGTCAACCTTCGTGTCCGGTGTTCTTCCGGAACCGGATCTAAAACCTTGCTTAATTGAGTAACCTTCCTAGCCTTCTAGCTCAAAGCGTGAGTACCAAAAATGCGTCTCTTAACCTTGATGAGTTACTACCCGAAAGTTGGGAATTTTTGGGAGCTGCGGGGTTTAAGTTATGAGTTTTTGTTCGCAACGCGCGAACTTTATGTCATTATGTATGTGTACTCGCTTCGAGTTCTAACATACAACTACGCCTTTGTACACATGACTACCCAAAGATTGCCTAGCATGAGAAGAGAACTTTTGCTATTCAATTTTCAATGGTGTTTTCTCCTGTCAACATGTTATCTCCGTCGACTTGTATTCCCCTCCAACCCTTTGTCCTTGAACATGTTGAAACACTAGGATATTCTTAGTATTGATATCCTTGTCCTGGTTACTTCGAACTTTCAATCATGAGCCTATTCCTCATGATCTTGCTCACAACCTTTTGAAAAGTAAATAAATAACTATGTCCCTTCTTGAGCATGCATTTGCATAGCATGTGCATTTGGGAACCTTGGGTGAACTAACGTGCATTCGCGTGGAAATTACCCTACACATACTTATCTCTCTTATGTTTGGTGATATTGTTGTTCCACAACCAATGGTGCTATGACGGAACCTAGGGCATCATGTGCGCCGTAGCTACATGATTGCCACTAGGAGCGCACTAGGTATCTTGGTTGTGAGAATTGCGACTCGCCACGCATACCCCTTCTCAACTTGTGATTGTCCTCCCAATCACTAACTCATTTTGTGGGTGACCGAGTCGTACTAATGTGCATCATAAGCACCATACTACATGAGCATGTGCATTGTGTCTCCATAAACATGTGCATCACATCAATTTTTGAAAAGCATTGCACCGTAGTGGCACGAAACAATGCCACCTAAGGTCGCAAACTAAATAACATGTGAGCAAGATCGTTCGGAAGATCTTATACCAATTTATCTCTCCATACTTTCCGCTTGCATCCAAAGTAAACTCCATGGAAAAGCTTTCCATTACTTGTCGCCTTGCTTACTCTTATGGGCTAATCTTGAACTGATGGTGGTTATACTCCGACCAATAATCCCATTGTGCTTGCTCCCTCGAGTAATTGCGAGAAAATCCGAGAGGACCACTTCCCTATTTCCCTATCATGTCCTTGGGATTTCGAATCTCGGGACGAGATTCTTCTTAAGGGGCGGTAGGCCGTGACGCCCCGGTTTTTAATTAGCATCGTTAGCGCTAATGGCCGAGTCGGCCGAGTCAAACCGGCCGACAAGTGGTCAAACCTAGGTCAATGCGGGCCATCACCTCAAAAACCGAGCCGACAACCCCTATTGACCCCTTGACCAAGTCAACACACCCTTGTGGTCAACCCTTAGTCAAAGACATGGTCAAACCCCACTTAAACCCCGACGTCGGCGAATGTCTTCCGGAACTTTTGCCGCGTTCTCCAAAATTCACCTAAACACTTCAAAATCTACCTTTATGAAAGTTGTCCGGCTTGTTGAGAGACACAACTTTCATGTAGAATGGCATTTCAAACTTTGTGTGGAAATTGGTAAAAAACTTGGTCAAATGGTAGTACCTCTTGTTCATCGAGACATGGCGGCATTCAAAGTTTGGCAACAATTTATGCAAAATCCTTGGAGAAAAACACTATAGAGCCTTTGTGAAAATTTTAGAGGGTAGTGAGATCTACAACTTTCCTATTCATCACTCGGTGCACTTTAGTTGCAAAAATTCGAGTTGTTATCGGTCAACCGTGCCGGTTCAACATTTTCGGGAAGGCCACGACGCGCCCGCGTGTCACGCCGCGCCGTGAGCGCCGGGCGCCGCGCCGCCGCACGCACGTGCTAGGGCCGCGCCTCGGGCCGCCCGCTACCTCGGCGCCCTTGCCCGCGCGCGCCTTCCCCGAGCCATTTCGAGCGTCGAGGCCGCATCGAAGTCCTCCCCCTTGCGTCGCGCGCCGGCCGTGCGCCGCGTCGGACCGCCCGGACGGGCGCCGACGGACCGCCGGACCGCCGGCCGCTTTCCCGTGCGCACCGTCCCGAGGCCCCGTACCACGACGCGGTCCATCGCTTAGCTCCGCCGCACGGGGTGGCTCTCCTATTTAAGGCCGCCGCGCCCTCCCCGTGCGAGCGCGCCACGCCTCGGTCGAGCCGCTGCCGGCGCCATTGAAGGCGGCCGCGGCGAGACCGCGGTTCCGGCCACCGCACACCGAACCGAGACTCCCTCCACCTCCCATTGCACCTACCGTAGCCCACCGACCGCCTCCGGTCCACCGGCGCGGCACCCACCTCACCGGAGCGGTCGCTCCCGAGGCCGGCACGGGGCGGCGCCGCGGAACCCCGCCGCCGGGCGCCCCTCCGCCCCCAACTCGGTCGAAATCGGCTCCTAGAGCACCCTAGCCCCTCCCCACACCCTTCCCCGGCCGAACTCCGACAAGCCCTCACCGGAGTTGAGGCCGAACCGCGCCGGCCACCGCCCGGGGCCACATTGCTTCACCCCAATTCTTCCGGAGGGCCTAAGCGCAAAACCGAGGGTACTCCGTAAGAATCTCAAACTTCCGGGGGTCCGTCCGCAAAGTTGAAACTTCAACGGTAGACTCCTTTTGCATAAATTTGTATAATGCATAGAAAATCGTAGAAAATTCAGAAAAATGCAAACTCAAATTTGTTAGATTCGTGGTGAAGAGTACTACAACGTTTGTTATTCTTGATAGTTTTAACATGAAAAATAGAAATGTGAAAATCCTAGATCTGAAATATCTCAAAATCTATAAATCCTCTGTCTCCAATTTTTGGACATGTTGTGTGTGATGTTATGACTAGCTCCTGTGCCAAAAATTGCACAACGTTATGCGAGTAAATCATTTTATATAAATTGTTTTCCTTTTATGGAGAATCTTCCTAGATGATTTTTGTAGATAAAAGTATTTATGTTTTTGTGCCCAACTTGTGCATGTTGTCTTGTTATGCGAAATCACACCTCTGTTGATTTAATCATGATTTTAGGATAACCGAAATATTTATTCTTAATTTGTGCATGTTTTCCTTTGTAAATTAATGAAGCAAGATCGGGAGAGCTTCTAGGTGTGCTTCTTTGTTTCTTTAGGCTTGTTTAGGACCGGAGAGCATGTATGAGGAAGACTGGAGAATTTTAATGCTTATTTATTTTTGTATGCATTTAATTTGATTGCTAGCTAATCTTTTGTTTTTTTCCAAAGTAATTTATTTTCTAGCTTCCAAGCTTAGCATGTGAGTCCGGTGGTTCGGTATGGGTGTTATGATGCTTAAGAAACCCTTCTTTAATTTTTTTAGTGATTTATTGATGATAAAAACTTTAAAGGTCCTTATGGAGTAATGCTTTAGTTAAATTAGAAAAATGCCTTTTAGTTCCTTTTCTCCTTTTTGTGAAGTGATGTCAAACTTAATTACAAGGCTAAGAACACACCCTTGCTAATAAAGGAATTAATTTATAAATAAATATATTTGTACACACCCTTACTAGTGAGAGGTAGAAGGAATAGACCTTCACATGAAATATCAAGTATAAAGGGAACATTAATTCAAGTGTGTAATAAAAGAATGAAACATATATCAATAATAACCTTCATAAAAAGAATTTAATAGTTAATTATATGTTAAGGTGAATATGACTAGCAAGAGTTGGTTAAGATAAGCAAATTGTCACATCACCCGAACCCGCATTGCATTCCGTGTAGATCTTCCGACGGTGACTACTCACTCATCCCCGAATTCGAGGACGGAGAAGTAGAGGCTTCGGCTTGCGGCACGTGGAAGTACTCGACGACACCGAGAGTGCTCAAGCTAACTTAGGCGACGAAGGCAAGCCCCGGTGCATCTAACCCGGTTTTCAAATTTAATATTCATCTATCTATGGATGCTTGTGCATTTAAGTTCGGGAGTTGTATGGAACCTTAGATGCATGATCCCTAGGTACCGTGTCCTTACTAGAATGATAGGTCGATAGGTTGCTAAGCTATAGGATTGTTACAAGTCGGTTGATGATGTCACTCGCGAGAATAGGTTCCTAGATAGGAATCATAAGATCTCTTTAAATGGATTGCTCATGTGGTAAGAGCATGTGGTGTGGACTCCGGTCCAATGGCTATTGTGGGTTAAGTGTTTGAACGTACTAAGAACTTGTCGGGGATGGGACCGGTAAGCCTAGTACCCTAATGAGACGGTTAGGGATTTAGCTTGTCACTACTCTTGGGATGCGTCTCACGGCTAGCTACCGGTGGTGTATGGTGAGTCCGGGTGCCTCGCGGGGTATAGCGGATAGCCTGCACCAAAGACCGTGGCCTTTTATCCCGAGCCGAGGATTTTTGGGAACCGTGTGGTGGTTGTCCTCACGGGGGCATCCCACCGTGTGTTTAGGTCTACCTTGCAAGGTTTGAATCAATCGATTGTCGACCTCTCATTGTTATCCGAGACTACTTACTCCACTAGCCATATAATCCCTAATTATGGAAGTTGATGAATACTATGCTTGATTAATTGTATTGTACAACTTTGTCCGTACTAGATGGCTAATGTAATAAAGATTAAACCCACTAGAACTTGTGCTAAAATCTTGAAAGTAAGGACATACCCTTAGTTACTTTTCAGCAAAAGAAACCTAGTGGCCAAAAGCCTTACATGTCTAGAGTTGGTGAAGTAGTTATCACCGACGGGTAAGTCTTGCTCGAGTATTAGTATACTCGGCCTTGCTATAATATGTTGATCCGG
Source organism: Cenchrus americanus (assembly GCA_947561735.1). Taxonomy (NCBI): domain Eukaryota; kingdom Viridiplantae; phylum Streptophyta; class Magnoliopsida; order Poales; family Poaceae; genus Cenchrus; species Cenchrus americanus. Next base: position 146,501,918 of record OX387240.1, read on the forward strand.
GTAATGCTTTCGGTGATGTGTGGCCGGAGAGATCCCGCACGGCTAGGAGCTGGAGTGGGTGGAAGATGACGGCCGAAAGCATCGGGGATGGCCTCCCGTGGTGTTTCGCTTTCCGTTAGTTAAATTCTGCTGTTTCTAAAACTGCGAGCTTCGTCGTGATGACAAAAACTCCGGTTTGTAATAACTAAACCCTTCGGGGTAAATTTCGAATGTTATTTATGTTGTATCTCCGGACTCGCCTTCTTGTGAGTTTTTATGCATATATGTCGATCCTTGTTGCTATTCAAGTGATTTACGGGCGTTAACCGGTGACTAACGACAGGATGATACTTTATTATTGCTTAATGACCAAAGTGGATTGGTTTAGGCAATAGTACGGTATTTTCCTAGGCGGGTTGTCACGATTGGCATCGAGCAATTATATGCACCAGAGATTAATTAATTACCTTAATCCTTTGGTTTTTGAAGAAAAATTACCAACATTGTACGATTTTCCAAAACACGTTGGTCCGTTAAGGATAAACTAGACCGAGAGGCCCTAGAGGGAATTTTGGGTTCTTCCGGGTGGCTTATTTAACCTATGGTTTATTTTGCTAATTTCCGGCACATTACTTTATGTCGGACTTACTTTCTTGCACAACCAAACTAGATAAGCAACGTGTTTTATACGTGTGTTGTGCCGCATCACGGGAATTGGGAGGGTTGATGGAGTGATCCATTCCACGGATCCCATCTTCGCGTCGTTTGTGAGTTGTGATGTCGCCGGTGTTTCATATGTGTGCGTGCATGTCGATCATGCGAGGCAAGGATACACTCCATTCAAACGGAGGGTGTCCGAGGGTTGGATCTTGTCCATGCAGCGGCTTAACGCATGGATACCGTTTCTATAGTGAACGGTAATGTATGGGGACGCTTTCGTGACGTGCTGGCATGAAAGGTTCGTTTTCTACAGGTACCTAACAGCGCTTCGTTAGTCACTAAGCGAGTACCGTATAGCTCTCGACTAGATATTATAGGGAGAGACGAATAAAAGCCTTGCCACCGGCACTAACTTCGATTTTTGGCTCCAGCGCCATGTGAGGTTGATTAGGACATCTTGTATGCATATTAAAAATCGAAACAAATTAAAATGGACCCAAAACCGAACTTCTATATGCTCTCTAAGGACGATTTTGCTAGTGTGTGTTTTTTATAAAATAGAGTACCTCTCGTGCATAGGGTTATCTTTGCCCAAATTTTGTAAAAGATTGTTCTCTTGCTTTTTGCACCATATTCTAGAAGTAATTAGAATAGAAGTTCTAAACCAAAGTTGCTCCAAATCTAATCTAGTTCCTGCTCGCAACAGTTCAATGTCATAACTTTTGTCTATCTCAAATTATGCTCGGTTTAGTCAACCCGTGTACTGCATTTGTTCTTCCGGAACCGGATCTAAAACCTTGCTTAATTGAGTAACCTTCCTAGCCTTCTAGCTCAACTTTGTGAGTACCAAAAATTCGTCTCTTAACCTTGATAAGTTACTACCCGAAAGTTGGGAATTTTTGGGAGCTGCGGGTTTAAGTTATGAGTTTTTGTTCGCAAGCGCGAACTTTATGTCATTATGTATGTGTACTCGCTTCGAGTTCTAACATACAACTACGCCTTTGTACACATGACTACCCGGCTTTGCCTAGCATGAGAAGAGAACTTTTGCTATTCTACCGTGTCCGTGGGAATATCTTGATCTTAGAATTCAATTTTCAATGGTGTTTTCTCCCGTCAACATGTTATCTCCGTCGACTTGTATTTCCCTCCAACCCTTTGTCCTTGAACATGTTGAAACACTAGGATATTCTTAGTATTGATATCCTTGTCCTGGTTACTTAGAACTTTCAATCATGAGCCTATTCCTCATGATCTTGCTCACAACCTTTTGAAAAGTAAATAAATAACTATGTCCCTTCTTGAGCATGCATTTGGGAACCTTGGGTGAACTAACGTGCATTCGCGTGGAAATTACCCTACACATACTTATCTCTCTTATGTTTGGTGATATTGTTGTTCCACAACCAACGGTCTTTGTGACGGAACCTAGGGCATCATGTGCGTTGTAGCTACATGATTGCCACTAGGAGCGCACTAGGTATCTTGGTTGTGAGAATTGCGACTCGCCACGCATACCCCTTCTCAACTTGTGATTGTCCTCCCAATCACTAACTCATTTTGTGGGTGACCGAGTCGTACTAATGTGCATCATAAGCACCATACTACATGAGCATGTGCATTGTGTCTCCATAAACATGTGCATCACATCAATTTTTGAAAAGCATTGCACCGTAGTGGCACGAAACAATGCCACCTAAGGTCGCAAACTAAATAACATGTGAGCAAGATCGTTCGGAAGATCTTATACCAATTTATCTCTCCATACTTTCCGCTTGCATCCAAAGTAAACTCCATGGAAAAGCTTTCCATTACTTGTCGCCTTGCTTACTCTTATGGGCTAATCTTGAACCGATGGTGGTTATACTCCGACCAATAATCCCATTGTGCTTGCTCCCTCGGAGTAATTGCGGAAAATCCGAGAGGACCACTTCCCTATTTCCCTATCATGTCCTTGGGATTTCGAATCTCGGGACGAGATTCTTCTTACGGGGCGGTAGGCCGTGACGCCCCGGTTTTTAATTAGCATCGTTAGCGCTAATGGCCGAGTCGGCCGAGTCAAGCCCGGCCGACGGTGGTCAAACCTAGGTCAATCCGGGCCATCACCTCAAAAACCGAGCCGACAACCCCTATTGAACCCTTGACCAAGTCAACACACCCTTGTGGTCAACCCTTAGTCAAAGACATGGTCAAACCCCACTTAAACCCCGACGTCGGCGAATGTCTTCCGGAACTTTTGCCGCGTTCTCCAAAATTCACCTAAACACTTCAAAATCTACCTTTATGAAAGTTGTCCGGCTTGTTGAGAGACACAACTTTCATGTAGAATGGCATTTCAAACTTTGAGTGGAAATTGGTAAGAAACATGGTCAAATGGTAGTACCTCTTGTTCATCGAGACATGGCGGCATTCAAAGTTTGGCAACAATTTATGCAAAATCCGTGGAAAAAACACTATAGAGCCTTTGTGAAAATTTTAGAGGGTAGTGAGATCTACAACTTTCCTATTCATCACTCGGTGCACTTTAGTTGCAAAAATTCGAGTTGTTATCGGTCAACCGGTGCCGGTTCAACATTTTCGGGAAGGCCGCGACGCACCGGGTGACACGCCGCGCCGTGAGCGCCGGCGCCGTGCCGCCGCACGCACGTGCTAGGGCCGCGCCTCGGGCCGCCCGCTACCTCGGCGCCCTTGCCCGCGCACACCTTCCCCGGGGCCATTGCGAGCGCCGAGGCCGCCTCGAAGTCCTCCCCCCTCGTGTCGCGCGCCGGGCCGTGCACCTCGTCGGACTAGCGGGACGGGCGCCCGACGAACCGCCGGACCGCCGGGCCGCTTTCCCGTACGCACCGTCCCGAGGCCCCGTACCACGGCGCGGTCCATCGCTTAGCTCCTCCGCACGGGGGTGGCTCTCCCTATTTAAGGCCGCCGCGCCCCTCCCTGTGCGAGCGGGCCACGCCTCGGTCGAGCCGCTGCCGGCGCCATTGAAGGCGGCCGCGGTGAGACCGGGTTCCGGCGGGCCGCACACCGAACCGAGACTCCCTCCACCTCCCATTGCACCTACGTAGCCCACCGACCGCCTCCGGTCCACGGCGCGGCACCCACCTCACGGAGCGGTCGCTCCCGAGGCTCGCACGGGGCGGCGCCGCGGAACCCCGCCGCCGGGCGCCCCTCCGCCCCCAACTCCGGTCGAAATCGGCTCCTAGAGCACCCTAGCCCCTCCCCACGCCCTTCCCCGGCCGAACTCCGACGAGCCCTCACCGGGGTTGAGGCCGAACCGCGCCGGCCACCGCCCGGGGGCCACATTGCTTCACCCCAATTCTTCCCGAGGGCCTAAGCGCAAAACCGAGGGTACTCCGTAAGAATCTCAAACTTCCGGGGGTACGTCCGCAAAGTTGAAACTTCAACAAAGTATACTCCTTTTGTAGAAATTTGTATAATGCATAGAAAATCGTAGAAAATTCAGAAAAATGCAAACTCAATTTTGTTAGATTCGTGGTGAAGAGTACTACAACTTTTGTTATTCTTGATAGTTTTAACATGAAAAATAGAAATGTGAAAATCCTAGATCTGAAATATCTCAAAATCTATAAATCCTCTATCTCCAATTTTTGGACATGTTGTGTGTGATGTTATGACTAGCTCCTGTGCCAAAAATTGCACAACGTTATGCGAGTAAATCATTTTATATAAATTGTTTTCCTTTTATGCAGAATCTTCCTAGATGATTTTTGTAGATAAAAGTATTTATGTTTTTGTGCCCAACTTGTGCATGCTTTGTCTTGTTATGCGAAATCACACCTCTGGTGATTTAATCATGATTTTAGGATAACCGAAATATTTATTCTTAATTTGTGCATGTTTTCCTTTGTAAATTAATGAAGCAAGAGCGAGGAGAGCTTCTAGGTGTGCTTCTTGTTTCTTTAGGCTTGTTTAGGACCGGAGAGCATGTATGAGGAAGACTGGAGAATTTTAATGCTTATTTATTTTTGTATGCATTTAATTTGATTGCTAGCTAATCTTTTGTTTTTTTCCAAAGTAATTTATTTTCTAGCTTCCAAGCTTAGCATGTGAGTCCAGTAGTTCGGTATGGGTGTTATGATGCTTAAGAAACCCTTTTTTAATTTTTTAGTGAATTATTGATGATAAAAACTTTAAAGGTCCTTATGGAGTAATGCTTTAGTTAAATTAGAAAAATGCCTTTTAGTTCCTTTTCTCCTTTTTGTGAAGTGATGTCAAACTTAATTACAAGGCTAAGAACACACCCTTGTTAATAAAAGAATTAATTTTTAAATAAATATCTTTGTACACACCCTTACTAGTGAGAGGTAGAAGGAATAAACCTTCACATGAAATATCAAGTATAAAGGGAACATTAATTCAAGTGTGTAATAAAAGAATGAAACATATATCAATAATAACCTTCATAAAAAGAATTTAATAGTTAATTATATGTTAAGGTGAATATGACCAACAAGAGTTGGTTAAGATAAGCAAGTTGTCACATCACCCGAACCCCGCATTGTATTCCGTGTAGATCTTCCCGACGGTGACTACTCACTCGTCCGGAATCCGAGGACGGAGAAGTAGAGGCCTCGCCGTAGTACGTGGAAGTACTCGACGAGCGAGAGGGTGCTCAAGATAACTTAGCCGACGAAGGCAAGCCCCGGTGCATCTAACCCAATTTTCAAATTTAATATTCATCTATCTATGGATGCTTGTGCATTTCGGTTCGGGAGTTGTATGGAACCTTAGATGAATGATCCCTAGGTACCGTGTCCTTAGTAGAATGATAGGTCGATAGCTGCTAAGCTATAGGATCGTTACAAGTTGGGTGATGATGTCACTCGCGAGAATAGGTTCCTAGATAGGGATCATAAGATCTCCTTAAATGGATTGCTCATGTGGTAAGAGCATGGGGTGTGGACTCGGTCCAATGGCTATTGTGGGTTAAGTGTTTGAATGTACTAAGCACTTGTCGGGAATGGGACCGGTAAGTCTAGAACCTTAATGAGACGATTAGGGATTTAACTTGTCACTACTCTTGGGATGCGTATCACGGCTAGCTACTAGTGGTGTATGGTGAGTCCGGTGCCTCGCGAGGTATACGGATAGCCCGCACCAAAGACCGTGGCCTTTTATCCCGACCCAAGGATTTTTGGGAACCGTGTGGTGGTTGTCCTCATGGGGGCATCCCACGGTGTGTTTAGGTCTACCTTGGAAGGTTTGAATCAATCGATTGTCGGTCTCTCACCGTTATCCGAGACCACTTACTCCGGTAGCCATGAGATCCTTAACGATGGATGTTGATGAATACTATGCTTGATTAATTGTATTGTACAACTTTGTCGTACTAGATGGCTAATTTAATAAAGATTAAACCCGTGGTGTGTACTATCTTGGGAGCCGGAGTGGGTGGAGGATGTGTTAACACAAAAATTTGGTACGGAAGGAGTCGATTTGTGGGCCCGAGTTTGGTGGAAAAATCCGTCGGGAGAAGGAAGGTTTATTTAAAAGATTTGGCAGAGGAGCTTGCGGTCGGCAATTTGCTTCCGTTCGGCAAAGGGACTGTTTGCGCTGATTTTGCGGGATTGCGTGATGACGTGGCCCGAGCGGAAGGGACGAATGGATGGATAAGCATTCGTGTTTGGACGATAAATTAGGTATCAAATATTGTATGCCTAGTCCTCCGGGAGTCATGCTACGACGGGGTAAAAATATGAACCCTAACCGTATGTAATTGTATTCCAAAACATTCTCATAACAAACCGGCTTTACGCCAAACCCTTGAGTCCATTAGTCATGTCGTCGAGTTCTTAGAGAGGGTTCATTGATCCGTCGACCTCCGTAAGTACCAGCAACCTTGTATCATGTCTAGTATCATGCGGTGGATTTAGATTATGATGCAAGTAGTTTTTCTACCATGCTTAGTATCATGCGGTAGATTTAAGCTTGGTTCAAGAGGGTTTCTTGTTAGGTCATGAGCCATGCGGTGGGCTAAGATCTACTTGGAGCGAGTTATCGGCTCGTTATATTCATGAGCCATGCATTCTTGTTTATTACATATTTATGATCATGCTTTACTTCATCTATTATTTATTGTTATTTATCCTCCAGGATCGGTCATGGCTTTGTGCATGTGCAATTTTGTTCAAATAAAGACCGATCTTTCGTCATGCTTGCATCATCCGTTCGGCTATGTTCGTTTTACGCTTTGAAGTTCCCGAATGGTTTCTAGTTTGTTTGCGATAGCTTCTTGTAGCTATATGTCATCTCACATGGCTTTCTAGCCGTAAATATGGAACCGTTCGGTACCACCCGGCAAGTTCCAAGCTTTGGAATTTAACTACTTTGTCTTTTGTTAATTTTCGGGGAAAATTGGCGGCACATCTTGGAATCTTTTCGCGTGTGAAGCTAGCTTGTTCGGCTTTGTGTGTTTGACGCGGGGTGCAGATTTTGCGTCAACGGGATGACGACCGAAAGCATCGGGGATGGCCTCCCGTGGTGTTTCGTTTTCCGTTAGTTAAATTCGCATTTGTTTCAAAAACTTTGAGCTTCGTCGTGATGAAAAAAACTCCGGTTTGTAATAACTAAACCCTTCGAGGTAAATTTCGAATGTTATTTATGTTGTATCTACGGACTCGCCTTCGCGTGAGTTTTTATGCATATATGTCGATCCTTGTTGCTATTCAAGTGATTTACGGGCGTTAACCCGGTGACTAACGACGGGATGATACTTTATTATTGCTTAATGACCAATTGGATTGGTTTAGGCAATAGTACGGTATTTTCGTGGGCGGGTTGTCACACAACGGTGGGGATCACACCGCTCCGCGGGACGAGGACCTCACCGGGGAAGATCGAGAGGTTCATCCACCCGAAGGCCCCCCACCTTCGGCTACTCGGATGACCCGCTCGAAGCCGACGACGGGCCGAGGGTGATCGAGACCAAGCTCGACCTCACCGTTTTCTCTAACGAGGAGTGCGTCGCCATCGCCGCGCACCGGCCCGGAGGGTCAAGCCAAGGCCGGGTGGGACAACTACACCGCCACCGACCCGAACCTAGCATTCATCACCCGGGCCGGAGTTCCGCGAGGCGTTCCGCGAGTAGTGCGCCGGGTGAGCGCTTGGTACGAAGGCGCGGGGAGTTCCGCACCATGACCCGGGGTGCGATGAGGGTCGAGGAGAACGAGTGCCACTTCATGAAGATGATACGAGTACGCCCCCGACAACACCAACACCGACAAGAAGAAGCGATTCGGTTCTGCGAGGCCTTCACCACGGCCTTCGCGGCGCACCGAAGGCAAGTGAACACAAGTCCTTTCGCCACCTCGTCAACCACACCATCACGGTCGAGGATGAGAGGAGGAGCCACGAGGAGCGCATGAGGGGCAAGAAGAGGGCGGGGAGATTGGGATCACCATGACCGATCCTTCTAGAAGCCGAGGAGTGGACGGAGCAACATGCGAGGGGGGAGCTACCGCCCGGGGGACAACTAGCTCGGGTGTGGCTTCGGATGTGGAGGACGTTGCCGTTCCACGGAGGGAGGAACCCCTGCTACCCCCGGCGGACCGGAGGCTACACTCGCGCGCCACCAAGCACCGCGAGACATGCGCGGGCAGAGGCTTCACCGTCACCGCTTCGCTCGTGCCAAGCCCGGCCACAAGTCCTATGACCGCCCGGACAAGAAGGCCGTCGCTACACCCGCGAGAGCACTGCTCTAGGAGGCCGACCTCCTCGAGCTGCACCATCGCCGACCGCCGCCGTGGGAGGGCCGAACCACCTCACTAAGGAGGAGGTTGCCGACGCTCCCGACATCGAGATCGGTGAGTTTTTATTTTGTGCTACTACTGCTTTGGTTCTCATCGACATCGGTGCAACCGGGTTGTATATTACCCTTAGATTTGCGAGCAAACTATCCCTCCCTACATCCACCCAATCGATTCCTATCATCAACGGCTCACCACTCGGGGATATCCGATGTACCTTCTGTGCAAAGGAGTGGATGTGGTCATCCGGGACCACAAGTTCTTTGGGGACCCGATAGTGTTGCCTTCCAATGGCATAGATGTGATGCGGGGATGGATTGGATCCTTGCTCACAAAGGTGTCATCTCCACTTCACTAAGACTTGTGACCTTTGTACACCCCGACGGACGAAAGTCACCTTTGAGCCAATGAAGTCTCGAGACATACCAGCCCCGTACAATCTTCACACAAAAGCCATCTCGGATGTATCGGTGGTTTGTGAGTTCGAGGATGTTTTTCCAAAAGAGCTACCCGGATTACGCCCGGATCGTGATGTAGAGTTTGTGATCAATTTGGTGCCGGGAAGCTGCACCGATAGCCTAGAGTCCATATCACATGGCGAAGTTGAGCTGAAATTGTTGTAGGCGAGAGTTAGACTCACTTGCTCGAGAAGGGGTTCATCCGACCGAGTGCTTCACCGTGGGGTTCACCGGCTCTATTTGTCTTTGAAGAAGGATGGAACTTAGCGTACGTGTGGTGATTACCGCTCCCTAAATGCGGTAACCATGGAGAACAAGTACCCGCTACCCCGGATCGATGACACGATGGATCGGCTAAGGCAAGCCAAGTTCTTCGGCAAGATTAATCTCCAATCGAGGCTATCACCATATGAAGATTCGACCGGAGGACATCCACAAGACCGCGTTTGTGACCCGGTACGAACAAGACGAGTACAACGTCGTATCGTTCGGTCTTACGAACGCCCCGCGTACATCATGAACACGATGAACAAGGTATCCATGGACGAGTTGGACAAGTGTGTCGTTGTCTTCATTGATAACATACTTGGTCTTCTCCAAGACCGCGAGAGGAGCATGAAGAGCACCCGAGGATCATGTTGGGAAGGCTCAAACGAGCATCGGTTGTATGCCAAGTTCGGCAAGTGTGAGTTCCGGATGGAAGAGGTCGCCTTTCACGGCCACTTGTTGTCGGCTAAAGGAGTAGTCGTAGATCCGAGCAAGATAGAAGCGGTGTCCAAGTGGCGATCACCGATGTCCGTGACAGAGATCCACGAGTTTTCTCGGTTTAGCCGGATACTACCGCCGATTTATCTAGAACTTTTCCAAGATTGTAAAGCCCATGACAGATCTATTGAAGAGCAACACGCCATATGTGTGGTCGGACAAGTGGAAGCCACTTTCGGGAGCTCAAGACTCGCCTCGCCACTACACTCGGTCCCGATTCTTCTCGATGCGAGCAAGGACTTTGTGGTGTACTGTGACGCATCAATACAGGGACTCGGTTGCGTGTTGATGCAGGGAGACAAAGTGGTTGCCTATGCCTCGCGACAGCTTTGGAAGCATGAGGAGAACTACCCCACACATGACCTCGACTTAGCTGCGGTCGTTCATGCTCTAATGATATGGAGGCACTACCTGATGGGCAACAAGTGCGACATCTATACGGATCACAAGAGTCTGAAGTATATCTTTACATTGTCGAGTTGAACTTGAGGCAAAGAAGATGGATAAAGGCGATTAAGGACTACAACCTAAACATTCACTACCACCTAGGCAAGGAAAACGTCGTAGCCGATGCATTGAGTCGCAATCACTACCGCAACAATATGATGGTACGAAAGAACAACCGGCCTTCGTATGAGGAGATGGAAAGGCCGAGTTTGGAGATAGTCGAGGAAGGACGAGTTGAACGAGTTGACGGTGAAGTACACACTCGAAGACTAGATCCGGCAAGCTTAGAAAGGATGTCCGAGAGATCGAGGAAGTGAATTCCCCGATGGCTAGAGGCAAGGCGGCCGACTACCACCTCGATGAGCGAGGGCACGCTATGGCCGAAGGACCGCATATGCGTACCACGGAACAAGGAGATTCGAGACTCGATTACGAAGGAAGCCCACGACTCTCGATACTCGATCCACCCTGGATGCACGAAGATGTACAAAGATCCGAAGGTACGTTTCTAGTGGGAGAAGATGAGGGAAGACATTGCCGAATACGTTGCTCGATGCGACATGTGTCGAGAGTGAAGGCAGAACACCGAGAGACCCGCCGACTTGTTGCAACCGCTAGAGATACCCACGTGGAAGTGGGATGATATCGGTATGGACTTCATTGTGGGATTTCCGCATACACGGAAAGTGAATGACTCCATTTGGGTGATTTTCGATCGATGGACCAAAGTAGCACACTTCTTGCTAGTGAAAGCCAACTACGGTGTGAGCCGACTTGCGGAACTTTATGTGGACAACATCCCGAAGCTTCATGGGACTCCGAGGAGTATTTTGTTAGACGAGAGGGCCGAGTTAACCGTGTAGTTCCGGGAAGAGTCTACATGCTTCATGGGCACCGAGTTGAACTACAACACGCCTTTCCACCCCCGGACGGATGGTCGGACGGAGAGAGTAAATCAAGTCCTAGAAGACTTGCTAAGGGCTTGTGTGTTGACCTACGAGTATTGCGGGAAAAGAGTCCGCCCTATGCCGAGTTCTTGTACAACAACGGCTACCGGTGCCGGATTAAAGATGGCTCCCTTCGAAGCTCGTAATGGTAGGAAGTGTCGGACACCATTGATGTGGTCCGAGGTGGGGGAGCGAACCTTTTTCGGTCCCGCCACCATTGTCGAAGCTGAAAAGAATGTCGCCAAGGTTAGAGAAAATCTAAAGATAGCTCAAAGCGGACGGAAGAGCTACACCGACCCCAAGAGGAAAGACGGTTCGTTCGAGGTGGGAGAGCACGTCTACTTGAAGGTGTCACCCCTCCGGGGTACAAAGAGGTTCCATGTCAAGGGGAAGCCGTCCCCAAGGTATGTTGACCCGTATCTCATCGAGAAGATGATCGGGAAGGTGGTTTACAAGCTCGAGCTACCCTCGGAGCTTACCGGAGTGCATCCGGTATTCCACATGTTTCGGCTACGGAAGTGTGTGGTCGTCGAGAAGAGGGTGCCCGCTCGGGAACTCGATGTTCGAGAAACCCCGGAGTACAGGAGTACCCGGTCCGGATCCCGGACCGGGCAAAGAAGTCAACCGGGGAGCACCACCACGTGCTTCGCAAGGTGCTCGTAGTAATCACTCGGAGCGCGAAGCTAACCGGGAGAAGGAGTCCGTGATGAGGGAGAAATACCCTCACCTCTTCCAACGGAGGTAACTTCTTAATCTCGGGGACGAGATTCTTGTGAGGGGGGAGTTCGTAACATCCTAGATTTTTGTTTGGTTGTAAAAATGTGGAATTTCAAAAACTTGATTTGAATTTGATTGCTTATGAAATAATTAAGGGTGTCTTCTTTTTCCCCTTCCCTAAAGTCCTAGTCTTGTATTTGCTTCAACCCAAAAATATTAGGGCGTATAAATGTTTGTGTGAGAAGTTGGATTTTTATTTGGATTTTATTTGGAATTATTTGTGTGGATTAAAATTTGAATTGAATAGAAAATAGGAGTAGGTTAAATAGGAAACTTTAACTTCCTTTCATGGGCCGCGCCAACCAATCAGCCCACCTTCTTCTTTCGGCCCGGCCGCGACCCGGCCCAACCCGCCGGCCGGCGCAACCCGCGCTCCCGCTGGCCGACCGCCCGCCCTACCGTCGGTCGCTACCTCACCCCCTTTCTTCTTCCTCTTTTCCCCCTTTTCCCCTTCCTCCCTCACCGCGGGGCGCCGCCATCGAAAGGACGCGGCCGTGCGGCGGCCATGTCCACCTTGCGGCGGATGGCCTTCACATGTTGGGAGCGTGATCGCGCCGTCCATCCCACCTACCACCTTCTATAAGAGCACCCGAAGATTCCGCGCCCTCGAACCCTAGCGAACCGAAAGTTTGCTCCCTGTCCGCGCCGCCGGTGACGTCAAGGGTGGGGAGGAGGTGAAGGAGGCGGGGCATCTAGCCGAGGGAGCACGCCGTCTTCGCCGAGCCGGAGCCGTCCGGGGAGGATGAGCGGACCGGGACGCCACGCACAACGTCGTCTTCTACGTCCCCCGCACCACCGTCATCTTCCTCTATGCCGATGAGCCACACCTTCCCTCTTCACCGACGCCTTCACTTCGGCCGGCGGCCACCAAGGTGAGGACCGGTCCTTCCCCACTCACCGTGGATGCCCCCGCCATCGAGGCGAGGGGGGAACACCGTGTCCGCCACCGCGCCACCGAGCACACTTCGCGGTGATGCCGGCCTTCGAGCCAGTGGAAAGTTCCTTGCGGGTGCGGCCGGCCGTCGTCATCGCGCGCACGGCCCCGCTTGTTTGTCCTCCCTTGTCCCTTTTGTGTGTTAGTCGTCCGAGCCATCGTGTCGCTGTCTCGGCCACCACCGTGGCCGTGACACCGGCGTGCGCGCGCGCTTAACGCCCACCGGCGTGTTCGTGCACCCCCGCACGCGTGCCCGCTAGGTGAGGGTCACACATTTGGCCCCGGTATCCCTTGCATCGAGGCCGTCGACCCGCTCATTGCGTCACCACGATTTTTGCCGTGCGGTTGCCCTAGTGCACACGCGCGCGGGGGGAAATGCGGAGCCTTTAGGGTTGCTCGCGTGATTCCACCGCCGTCCAAGTGCGCGCCTTTGGACGCCAGCGGTCGAGAACCCCCTTGCTCCTTCCCACCGCGGTGAACGCCAACCCGAGCGCCGCCATGGCCGTGTCACCGAGCGCGGCGGGCAAAGATGGAAAGCCCGGACCTTTGGAACGTTGTGGCCTTGCCGGTTGCCCGCATACGCGCCGAGCTTCTCGGACACCTCCATGCGCCCACGCCCGCGCGAACGCCGCCGCCGCGCCGTCAACCTCACCGCGTCGAGCGGTCGCGCCACGCCGCCTCGACGTAGTGTGCCGGCACACGGCCAAATGAGGACCATGTGTGGTTCGAAGACCGGTGGATGGTCGCTTCCTTGTGTGATGAGTGATTGACAACGTTGTGTGGACCGATTCTTGGCTATGTATTGCGGGTGCGGGTTGCGGCTTGACTCGTGTTGGTGCGGGTGAAGAACAAGCGCGAAAGGTCGTCGCCGGTGAGGCCTCCGGGTGTGGAGAAGACAAGTAGGCTTCGTTCGAGGGACCCGGTGGCCGGCGGGGGTTGAGTGCGGGCCGCATGGTGGCAAGAACGACAAGATGAAGTCGGTGGACGGTTTCTTGGTTGAGCCACAAAACCAAGGTCGAGCCGAGACTTCATGGGAGCCAAGTCATGAGTGGTGATTGGCGGAGGCTACATCAAGTTCGCGGGGCTTGCGGTGGTTCACGGGAAAATCACCGGGTTACTCTACCGAGCCACAAAGCCGAGGCCGAAGATCGGGTGTGGTCGTACGGCCAAAACCGGTACCGCCGGTTTGGAGAACCGGTCGACCGGTTTGGGGTCGCGAGGGCGCCGGAAGCTTCGAGGCGGAGGACACGCTTCGGGATCGCAAGGCTTGCGTTGAGGCTACGCAGGGTGCGGTCGCTGGGCATCCGTCCGATGGTGAATACATCAAGAATTCCGAATCCGCCCTTGAGGGGCTTGTATCCCTAGTTAGTAGAGAGGGGCATTTTAGACATTCGGTTGCCGCCTATATAACCCAAGAGGTGAGAGGTTGGCAGCCAACTCTTGAAACCCTAGCTCATTAGTTTTCCTATTTTCTACCTATTTTCTCTAGGTTTTCCTTAGGACTAGCAAGAGAGCTTCACGGAGAGATCTTGTAGAGAGGGATGGATGATCGGGCGGCTTGCTAGACCTTGTACGAATCCTTGTTTCATGTATAGATGATTCGGCGTGATTCCTCAAGGTTTGGATGTGTTTTCCCCGGTTGTTTTTGGTGGTGATTTTCGAAGCCCTCTTCGGTGATTTCTTTGGAGTGTTTTTGGGGCTTTTCTCTTTGTGATTCGGTGGGGGAAATTTGTGGGAACCCTTCGTGGTTCTTTGGGCCGTGATCCCCCCTCCCAAAACCGTGAGAAAAGTTGCTCGAATTTGGGGTTTCTCGAGTTCTTGGGTTGGAAGTGCTTTCGGCGGGATTTCTTCGATTCCTCCTTTTTGGACGAGATTTGGTGGGATTAAACTTGACCATGGACTCCTCATGAGGTGTTCCGATATCCCCAAAGTCTTGTTCAAGTCCGTGGAGCGATTCGGGAGATTGAGATTTGGTTTTGGGGGAGTTGACCGCGGGGGCTGTGTTCTTCTCGACCTGTTCGGGCTAAAACCGGCACGACCGGTTTCCCAAACCGGTCGACCGGTTTCGCCCGATGGTCGTCGAGAAAGATCTTTGAACAAGGAAGTCTTTTCTTGCTTCATGGCTTCGTTTGTTCGGATGTGGAAAGGCTTTTGAAGTGTTTGGGGTCATTGGGGAGTTTACGGGACGAATCGGTGCGACCGGTTTGCCTAACCGGTCGGCGACCGGTTTTTTCCTCGCCTTCGTGAGGCTAAGTCCAACAGGAGCGGTCCGACCGGTTTCAGAAACCGGCCTGACCGGTTTGTGCTGCCTGCAGCCTTGTCGTGTGTGTGTTTCCGCTGCGTGTGTGTTGAGGCTGTTGTTTGGGTCTTGTTCCTAGGTTCAGTAGCACTCCATTGGCTACGTGAACTTGGCAAGAGAAGCTCGCGGAGGTACACGAGTGAATTTGGGTTCGTAGGCCAAATTCTTGAATATAATTTTTATCGGCTCCCATTCACTCCCCCCCCTCTCTGGTTCGCCGTTTCGGTCCTTCAAGTGGTATCGAGCCGGTTCGGGTCTTTGTTGACTCTAACCGGTCTAAGATCCAAGGATGGCGTACCGGGAACGGGGTTCGTGTCCTCCACACTTCGATGGCAAGAACTACCGGATGTGGAGCAAGAGGATGGGTGCGTTCCTCCGCGGAAAGGGTCGGTTGCTTTGGGATGTCACGGTGGACACGGGGCTATGTCCGGCCGATGGATTTCCTTGCTCCAAGGTCGAGAGACAGATTCGACGCCAACAATAAGGCGGTCGACTACTTGTTTCGTGCTTTGTGTCAGCCTGAGTTCGATCGGGTGCACACCGAGCACCTGGCTTGTAGGATTTGGGCGGTGTTGAAGGAGGCTCATGTTGGGAACGCCCAGGTTCAGGCACGGTTGTATGCGACCTACCGGAGAGAGTACGAGAACTTCACTCATCTCCCCGGTGAGTCCATCGATGCTTTGTTCCAGAGATTCACGGTGGTGGTGAACAACATGAGGGCCAATGTGGACGTGCTCCCGTACGATGATCATGATAGAGCGGTCAAGCTCTTACACTCTTTGGATCGTACGATATGGGGCGGAAAGTTCGAGGCCATAGTCGAGTCGGAGAGGTACGATACTCTGACGGTGAACGAGCTGTTCTCGAAGCTCAAGTCGGCGAGGTGGATAGGGGCATGATCGCCAAGCTTGAGGGACCGACCGATTCCCATAGTATTGCCCTCGTTGGTGGTTCCAAAGGAAAGACTAACTCTAACCCATCCACCGGGATGTTCTCGTTTTCCTCTTTGATGTCTATGCCGGATGAGGAGTTTGATGACCTTGGAGAGGACGAGCGGCGCCGTTGACGAGGCGGTTCGAGAGGGGCCGCACGAGAACCGCGTGAACATGAGGAGGAACACGAGGACTTGCTTCCGGTGCGGCAAGCGGGACACTTCGTCGCCGACCGCCGGAGAAGGCCGAGAACAAGGACGGCTACAAGCACAAGCCGAGGAAGAACGATGACAAGTACCGTTCGAGGCGCGACCACAAGAGCAAGCACAAGAACAAGTACAAGGACGAGCGACGATCGAGGAGGAAGGAGGGCCGAGGCAAGGCCGGGCGATGGTTGGAGCGAGCGACGTCGACTCCGGTTCCGCGTACTCCACCTCGAGCTCGAGCGGCCGGCGACGACGAGGGAGATCGCCGCAAGAACAAGAAGTCGTCCAAGAACACGAGCGGGGCTGAGGCGCCGCGAGAGACGGCACGCACCATGGCGTTGAGCTCCGGCGGCAAGAAGAGCACACGGAGCGACTCGGACTGCGAGTCCGACGACGAGGTGCGTGATGAGCTTCCCTTCTTGCGTCGGGAGAATAAGAGGCTTGGCTCTTTGCTTGATAACCGTGATGACATGCTTAGAGAGGCCAAGAAAATGAGGAAAGAGCTTAGGGCTTCACTCGAGGATGCTAGGACTAGAGTGGGCGAGCTAGAGACACGGGTGCTTGATAGCAAGCTCGAGATTGATTCGCTTAAGGCTAGCCTGTTGTTTCGATGAGAATGATTGTCTTGATTGCTCCATATTCCTTCTTGATCTTGCTTTGTTTAAGGAGAAGCATGCCTCCAAGTGTGAGGAACTAGATGTGCTTAGGGTTGAAGTGGGCGAGCTTAAGTCTAGACTGCTTTGCTAGGTGCTTGCACTTCTTGCCCTGTTTTGCATGCTAAAATTGATGAGATGCATGCTTACACTAGTTCGCTCGAGGCTAAATTGAAGGAACCCATGCCTACATCTTGCTCTACCGTGAAATGCATGCATTGAAAAATTTGGAGCTTGCACATTATGTTGATCGCTTGCGGGATGAGAATGATGATTTGAGGAAGTTGATGGGTTGGTTGTCAGGTCACGAGCCTCGGTTGAGGATGATGATCGAGGCCTTTAAGAGGCAAGATGGTGAGGGGCTTGGAGCAAACAAGGTTGGTGAGGGAAGTGGAGAGAATATCCGGAGCCACCAAAAACCCACCACAAAAATGATTTCCCACCAAAACCTAACCATCTAAGGAACCGACTAGACACAACCCCGGCTCCACCGTGTTTCCTACACCCACAAATGACCTACAAAAGCCTATCAAGTTTGTGAGCAATTCGGGGAAAGTGTTCTTTGGGAAGGAGAGTGAGAAGGCTAGTGGTGAGAAACCGGTGGAGGATTTGAGTGGAGAGAAACCGAGTGAGCAGCCACATCCCAAGCCTAAGCCTAAGCTTGTGAGGTTCCATTGTGGCTATTGTGGAAGAGATGGCCACAAGGAGGAGTTTTGCTTCAAGAGGAAGCGAGAGGAGAGAATGGCGAAGGAGTGGGCTAACGGGGACAAGTTTCACCCCTCCGGCGGTGTACTTAAGCCTCGTGTGCGGATGCCCGGGGCCAAGGCGAGTGTGAGGATAGTTCGGCTTGGGGTGATCGAAAGAGTGCGGGGAGGTGCTTTCTTTGGAGAAGTGAAACCGGTCGGGCCGGTTTTGGAACCGGTCGAGACCGGTTTGGGGTGCGCGGAATGACAAGCTTGGTTTCCGTGCTCATACGAGTGCGAGGGTTGTTTCTAGAGGTCGTGGTTACGGTGGATGGGGTGGAGAGTTTGCGGGTGGTCGGGTTGCTAGGCGTTACGCCCCTCGAGTTCACTACGGGGATGGGCGGAGTCGTAGCTTTGAGAAGGAAAGGAGGGACGGTCCACGAGTTCTCTTTCGTGGTTTTGGTCCTCCTCCGGGCGAGAGAGGGTGGTTCCCTCGGGGGTGGTTACCGTGGTGGTGTTCGTGGAGGTAGTTTTGGTAGGAGAGATGCTTTGGTTGGTGCTAACCCCACTTTCGAGCAAATGGCTCGGCCTTTGGTTTTCCTCCTTTGGTACTAACCCCGGTCTTTGAGTCGTTTGTTCGCTCACGTACTGTTTTTGATTTTCGAGGTGGGAGACTTGAAGAACATTTGGTTGATTGACTCCGGTTGTTCGAGGCATATGACCGGAGACGGGGGGTGGTTCTCAAGTCTCGTCCGGTGGTGACGAAGAGGTACATCACTTTTGGGGACAATGGGCGTGGGCGTGTGCTTTCGGAAGGTGAGATAAAAGTGAGTGACAAGATCACTGCGAGGCGTGTTGCTCTTGTTCAATCGGGTGGGGTACAATTTGCTTTCGTGTCTCGGTTGTTGGATGAGGGTTTTGAGGTGTTGTTTCGGCCTGGTTGTTCTCGGATTGTGGACTCTCGAGGGGACCTTGTTTGTATGGTCGTTCCGAGGGTCGGGTGTTTCGTGCTTGATTTTTCTCGGTCTTCGGGTGTTGAGCGTTGTTTCTTGGTGGTTCTTCGAGTGAGTTGTGGAAGTGGCATAGGAAGTTGGGTCACTTGAGCTTTGACCTTTTGTCTCGCTTAAGTAAACTCAATTTGGTCCGAGGATTGCCACGGTTGAAGCTTGAGAAAGAGTTGGTTTGTGCTCCGTGTAGGCATGCCAAGATGGTGGCCTCTTCTCACCCGCCTCTCACCGATGTGATGAGCGAGCGTCCATGCGAGCTGCTCCATATGGACCTTGTTGGCCCGGCTCGTGTGCGATGCGGGTGGGAAGTGGTATGTCCTTGTTGTGGTGGACGACTATTCTCGGTATGCGTGGGTGTTCTTTACGGAGGATAAGGGGGGAGACGTTTGGTTTTGTTCGAGATCTAGTCTTGAGGTTGAGGAACGAGAGGCACGGAGATGCCATACGAGCTATCCGCGGTGATAATGGCTCGGAATTCGGGAACTCTCGTTTTGAAACCTTTTGTCATGACTTGGGTCTTGAGCACCGGGTTTTCGAGTCCGTATACGCCTCCCCGGAATGGTGTTGTGGAAAGGAAGAACGGGACCTTGTGCGAGATGGCTCGGACGATGCTTGATGAGCATAGGACTCGAGGAGGTATTGGGTGAGGGCGGTGAACACCGCGTGCTATGTGTCGAACGGGGATATACCTCGAGTGCACAAGAAGAAGACATGCTATGAGTTGATGCATGGTCGCACACCCAAAGTGAATCACTTCCATGTCTTCGGTTGCAAGTGTTTCATTACGAAAAAAGGCGAGGAAGTTGGATAAGTTTGAGGCTAGGTCTGTCGATGGCATTTTCTTTGGTTATGCATCTCATTCTAGAGCATATCGTGTGCTCAATCTTGAAACTAACCAAATCGTGGAGACTTGCGAGGTAACCTTCGACGAGACGAGCCACGTAGTCGGCTTGTCTTTGAGTGTGCGGGTGATGATGAGCTTGGCGAGGAGATCTTTCGGGAGGAGGAGCATGAACATGGTGATGATGAAGATGGCGGTGTGGTGCCCCCGACTGAACATGTACCTACTACTACGACTACAATGATGGATGGACCCTCTGCTACACCTACGACGACAAACCAAGAACGAGAAGAAGGCGATGTTGAGGGGGAGGTAGCTTCGAGGCGAGAACCTCCCCGGCGAGTTCGGGTGGATCACCCGGCTTCGAGGATCATCGGCGACATGAATGAATGCACTACACGGTCGAGGGTTCGAAACAATTCCCATTTTGCTCATGCTGCATTTGTTGCTTCTTTCGAGCCCAAAGACATTGGACACGCATTTTCGATCACAATTGGGTTAACTCGATGCATGAGGAGTTGGAGAACTTTGAGAGGAATCGGGTATGGGAGTTGGTTGACCCTCCCCCAGGGTGTAAGCCGATTGGTACAAAGTGGGTGTGGAAAAACAAAGAGGGAGAGAAGGGTGAGGTTGTGAGGAACAAGTCGAGACTTGTTGCTCAGGGGTTCAGTCAGAAGGAGGGGATCGACTACGAGGAGACCTTTGCTCCCGTAGCCCGTTTGGAGGCGATTAGGATCCTTCTAGCCTTTTCCGTGGCTAAAGGATTCAAGTTGCACCAAATGGATGTGAAGAGTGCTTTTCTGAATGGTGTCTTTGGAGGAAGAAGTGTATGTGAGGCGGCCTCCGGGGGTTTGAGAGTGAGAAGTACCCCCACGAGGGTGTACAAGTTGAGGAAGGCGGCCGTATGGGTTGAAGCGGGCGCCTAGAGCTTGGTATGGCGGGTTGAGAGGGTTCTTGTTTGCGAGAGGCTTTGAGATGGGGAAGGTCGATCGGACCTTGTTTTTGTTGAGGCGGGGAAGAGATATCCGATTGTGCGGGTGTACGTGGATGATATTGTCTTTGGTGGCTCGTCTAACTCTCTTGTTGCGAGGTTTGCGGATGATATGAGCGGGGAGTTTGAGATGAGCATGATGGGTGAGTTGCGGTTCTTCCTCGGGCTACAAATCAAGCAATCAAAGGAAGGAACATTTGTGCACCGGGCTAAGTACACCAAGGACATTGTGAGGAAGTTCAAGATCGAGGACTCCAAGGCTATGACGACGCCGATGAGTACGACGACGGCTCTTGATGCGGATGAGGAAGGTGAACACGTGGACCGGAAGGAGTGCGGAGCATGATCGGGTCACTCCTCTACTTGACGGCGACGAGGCCGGACATACGGTTCTCGGTGTGTCCGTGCGCTCGTTTTCAAGCGTCTCCGAGGACTTCGCATCGGCAAGCGGTGAAGCGAATTTTCGGGTACTTGCGTCACACTCCCGACTTCGGCCTTTGGTACTCCGCGTCCTCTTCTTTGGCGCTTCATGGTTTTTCGGACGCGGATTTTGCGGGTGTCGGTTGGATAGGAAGTCCACTTCGGGACTTGCCGGTTTTGGGTTCTTCGTTGGTGTCTTGGTCTTCCCGCAAGCGGTCGAGTGTTGCTCAATCCACGGCCCGAAGCCGAGTATGTTGCCGCTTGCTAGTTGTTGCTCTCGGCTCCTTTGGATCACCTACACCATGAGTGATTTTGGTGAGGAGTATACCCATGTCCCACTTCAATGTGATAGCACCGGTGCCATAAGCGTTGCAAAGAACCCGGTGCTCCATTCCAAAACCAAACACATAGAAGTGAGGTATCATTTTACGAGAGACAACGTCGAGAAAGGGAAGATAGCTTTGATCCATGTACCCACACATGACCAACTAGCCGATATTTTCACCAAACCCCTAGATCAAGCAACTTTCACTCGTGGCGGGGGAACTTGGTGTGTGTTTGATTTCCTGAGTTGGGTGTGTGGGAGCTTTCTTTTGCCGGTGGTGTCGAGCCCGTTTTGCCTCCCCTCGAGGAGCCGGTTTGTAGCATATGTATAGCTTTCTTTTGTGCATTCCTTGCATTTGGCATGGCATATGTAACATGATGTATAGGCATCCTTGAATCTTAGATTGCATGCATTTTGTATCATATGCATTGGATAGGAAAAGCTTCTCTTATATACATTGTTCACCATGGAATGAGATATATGTCTTTGTGAGCTTGTTTGGTATGCTATGGTTAGTTTGGCTTAGCTCTTGATGATCTTGATGAATAATCCATGGTCGATGGCTATGTTTTTGAAAAAATGTCACATGTATGCTCTCTCATGTGTAAATGCTTTCATATGATCTTGACATGTTTTAGTGGCTTTGCTATGTTTAATTTGTGGTTGGATAGCTAGTTTATTGATCATATGGGGCCAAAGGCTCATTTGCCATCATGAATGTTTAGCCCTCTTGCTTCATCTTGTGGAGGGGCATAAGTTCCTTTTTGTCGCAAAGACATTTCATATACCATTTATCAATCTGAAAATGAAATGAAAAATGCTTGAAAATGTGCTCCCATGTCATATGTGCTGAATTTAATTTGCTTTGGGTGCTAAACGGTTGCATGAGGCCTACCAATGAGAAGTCTCATACATAGAAGTAGGCACATGGCTCGGTGGCTTTGACATGACATGAGGTGCTTGTGGGTGTTTGTGATGGTCTTATGATTAGAATGGTTGTCCTAGCATGAAGTTTGTGTGGCTTTGCCATTTTGGCATGTTTTGCTCATGTCTAGGTTTTTGCGTGTGAGAGAGTAACTTTTCGCAAAATTACTCAAAATCTTGCTAGCCTTGTCCAATGGTTGTGAAACTTGGTGATCATGTAGTTGAGGTCCATACAAACTGTAGAGTATCTAACTTGCTCATTTGGACATGTGTAGCATCTTGTGATGAATTTTGTATACTTGAGAAGCTCTAGATTGCATTTGTGCCTTGATTCATGCATTGGCAACAAGGGGGAGAAAGGAAGGTGGAGAAAAGTTGTTTTGTATCCCCGGAATCTATCCCAAGTGTCAAGGGGGAGCTTGTGCATTTCTTTTGCATTTTTGGCTTTTGGGGTGTGGTCTGCTTTCGTGTGAAATCGGCTTTGACCGGTTGTGGAAACCGGTCGACCGGTTTTGGTGGAACCGGCTTTGACCGGTTATGGGAGCCGGTCGACCGGTTTGTGCCACGAGTTGGCACTTGATCGGGGGGGAGCTTGCTTACGTGCGGGGGGGGCTCTTGTGTGCTTTGGTGGTTGGTGCTCTTTGCTTGAGCATGGTTTTTGTCTCGGATGTGTCGAGCCGTTGCCCTTGCCTAAGGTGTCGAGACTTGCTTTCTTCAAGTGATCTTGATCTTTGTCTTTGTTTGGCTTTCGATCGCTTGTTGGAGTTTCTTTTTGTTTGTTTCTTTTCTTTTTCTTTTCTCACTTGTTACTTTCATGTGGGTGTTGTCAATGCACTCATCAAGGGGGAGATTGAGGACCATGTGTGGTTCGAAGACCGGTGGATGGTCGCTTCCTTGTGTGATGAGTGATTGACAACGTTGTGTGGACTGATTCTTGGCTAAGTATTGCAGGTGCAGGTTGCGGCTTGACTCGTGTTGGTGCAGGTGAAGAACAAGCGCGAAAGGTCGTCGCGGTGAGGCCTCCGGGTGTGGAGAAGACAAGTAGGCTTCGTTCGAGGGACCGGTGGCCGGCGGGGGTTGAGTGCGGGCCGCATGGTGGCAAGAACGACAAGATGAAGTCGGTGGACGGTTTCTTGGTTGAGCCACAAAACCAAGGTCGAGCGGGACTTCATGGGAGCCAAGTCATGAGTGGTGATTGGCGGAGGCTACATCAAGTTCGCGGGGTTTGCGGTGGTTCACCGAGAAAATCACCGGGTTACTCGGGCCGAGCCACAAAGCCGAGGCCGAAGATCGGGTGTGGCTGTCGGCCAAAACCGGTCCCGGCCGGTTTGGAGAACCGGTCCGACCGGTTTGGGGTCGCGAGGGCGCCGGAAGCTTCGAGGCGGAGGACACGCGTCGGGATCGCAAGGCTTGCGTTGAGGCTACGCAGGGTGCGGTCGCTGGGCATCCGTCCGATGGTGAATACATCAAGAATTCCGAATCCGCCCTTGAGGGGCTTGTATCCCTAATTAGTAGAAAGGGGCATTTTAGACATTCGGTTGCCGCCTATATAACCCAAGAGGTGAGAGGTTGGCAGCCAACTCTTGGAACCCTAGCTCATTAGTTTTCCTATTCTCTACCTATTTTCTCTAGGTTTTCCTTAGGAGTCGGTAAGAGAGCTTCACGGAGAGATCTTGTAGAGAGGGATGGATGATCGGGCGGCTTGCTAGACCTTGTACGAATCCTTGTTTCATGTATAGATGATTCGGCGTGATTCCTCAAGGTTTGGATGTGTTTTCCCTAGGTTGTTTTTGGTGGTGATTTTCGGAGCCCTCTTCGGTGATTTCTTTGGAGTGTTTTTGGGGCTTTTCTCTTTGTGATTCGGTGGGGGAAATTTGTGGGAACCCTTCGTGGTTCTTTGGGCTACGATCCCCCTCCCAAATCCGTGAGAAAAGTTGCTCGAATTTGGGGTTTCTTGAGTTCTTGGGTTGGAAGTGCTTTCGGCGGGATTTCTTCGATTCCTCCTTTTTGGACGAGATTTGGTGGGATTAAACTTGACCATGGACTCCTCATGAGGTGTTCCTGATATCCCCAAAGTCTTGTTCAAGTCCGTGGAGCGATTCGGGAGATTGAGATTTGGTTTTGGGGGAGTTGACCGCGGGGGCCGTGTTCTTCTCGATCGTTCGAGGCTAAAACCGGCTTCGCCAGGTTTCCCAAACCGGCCCGGCCGGTTTTCGCCCAGTGGGCTGTCGAGAAAGATCTTTGAACAAGGAAGTCTTTACTGCTTCATGGCTTCGTTTGTTCAGATGTGGAAAGGCTTTTGAAGTGTTTGGGGTCATTGGGGAGTTTCTGGACAGAATCGGTCTGACCGGTTTGCCTAACCGGTCTGACCGGTTTTTCCCTGCCTTCGTGAGGCTAAGTCCAACAGGAGCGGTCCGACCGGTTTCAGAAACCGGCCTGACCGGTTTGTGCTGCCTGCAGCCCTTGTCGTGTGTGTGTTTCCGTTGCGTGTGTGTTGAGGTTGTTGTTTGGGTCTTGTTCCTAGGTTCAGTAGCACTCCATTGGCTACGTGAACTTGGCAAGAGAAGCTCGCGGAGGTACACGAGTGAATTTGGGTTCATAGGCCGAATTCTTGAATAGAATTTTTATCGGCTCCCATCCACTCCCCCCCTCTGCGGTTCGCCATTTCGGTCCTTCACCAAAGTTCATCTCTCTCCCTTTCCTTGAGAAGTCTTGTGTTTCGTCGGGCCTTGTAAGGATCGAGCCATCGCCGTAGACCCTCGCCGGCCGGCGGCTGCGGCCTAAGCCGCCACCATTTTTGGGCTTTTCATCGTGCACCTTTGGGGCACCCCAAAACCTCGGCCACGGAAGATCCGGGCGGATCCCGAGCGGCCGGCCACCCGGGCCGAGCACATGAGCGCCGCGCCGGGCCGCGAACAGCCCGCACCGGATCGGGTGCACCGCCCGCGTCGGCACCACGCAAGCCCGCCAAGTGGTCGGGAGCCGACTTAAAGCCACCGACATGCCCGCCACGTGACTCTTAGTAGCCGGCCCCCGCAACCATCTAACGGCTAGCTTTAATCCCTTTAGAGCCGGCTAGTAGTCGGCCTATAGTCCGTGCTATTGTGCATGCGTATTTTATTTTCGGAAAACTATTTTAACTTTGGAAAAACCAAGTAAATCCAATTTTGCTCCGAAAAATAAAAAACCTTTTCCGAGAAATTCTCTAAAATCTTAAACTCCGTGCTAGGCTAGTGTTTGCTCTCTTTTGGCTCTTAATTGCCGTCCTTTTGTAGTTAATTGCATTTAGGGCGCTATTTATTTTCTTTTACACGCTAATATGAGCAGCCGAAGGCGGGGAGCCGATCCGGAGTATGACTACGCCGACGACTTCGTCGCGGAGGACTACCCGACCCTAGGTTCACGCCCGACTGACTTTGAAACCCATAGACATTGCAATGTAGTTTGCTAGTGCTTTATTTTATATGCATGATGATGAACCTTGCACTGCCTACTTTAAATATCTTGTCCTTGATTGTCCTACTACTATATATGTTTATAAGCGTGTATATACGCCGAGCTTCGCGATGCATGTGTTGGGATGTGAATAGTGGTTCATGACGTGAGTGGGATAAAGCGGCGGGAGAAGGCGTTTTGGGAAATTTGGCGGGGGTGAGGTCAAGACAACCGATATGGGATCGGGGATAGGGGTGCACTCCTCGGTGTATCCCTACTTTGACGGTTGGAGGATATGAGCTCGCCACGGTCCGAAACCGAGTGGATCAACTTGTCGATAGGAACTTCGTACACACCACTCCATCAAGCGTGGGGTTAGGGCCGAGTTGAGGTCCGCAAGTGCGGAACCATACCCGCCGGGAGAATAGCGGGGTATCGGTGGGGGAGTGGTGAAGGTGAGACCACCCTCTCGGGAGCGACACCCGTGTGGCCACACGGGGGCATTTCACGGTTCCGGTGTCATCCCTTCCGAGAGGGGACCATTTTGAGGGTCGGATGCGGGGATGGGACCGTAACTATCGAGAGTTCGCCCGGTAGGAGGGGATCGGTCGGCCGTACACCGGTCGAGTGCCATTCGGGATGGGTACACGTGTACACACTCGCGAGTTGTTCGATCCGTAGCTATAGCCGTGTCCTCGGTCATGGACAATGCCTAGAAGACATGTTTTGGGATTTCTACCTCCCCCCTTTAGTTGAGTGCATGGTGAGTGTTTATGGATAAAAGACATATCCCTCTACGATCCGCAAGCGTACGGACCCCACGCCTTTTTCACCACGGGATTCCCAAGGTTCTTGTCAATCCGCGGAGCAAGGGGATTACAAGCGTTCGATCTACCTTCAAACTCTAGCTACTCAAACCTCTAACTACGATTAAACTAGAAACAACTAAACTACACTAGAGAGAATGATCAAGATATCAAGATAAGAGACACTCGCCCACGGGTCTACGATACTAGATCATGCAATCACTTAAAGACATGAAAACCAATCTAATCTATCGGGGTTG
Organism: Cenchrus americanus; assembly: GCA_947561735.1. Classification (NCBI taxonomy): domain Eukaryota; kingdom Viridiplantae; phylum Streptophyta; class Magnoliopsida; order Poales; family Poaceae; genus Cenchrus; species Cenchrus americanus. The sequence continues at coordinate 146,528,430 of OX387240.1, forward strand.
TGACCACGGTTTCGCCCTTTCCCTCCTCTCGTACTGTCACTACGCGAAGGTATTCATGACTAGACCTATGATGGACACAGCGTATTGAATGGATCCAAGGAAGCATTGGAGCTCTTACTCCCTTTACGGCATGGTAGCTAACCTTAAGCATTAAAGTATATTCAACACAAGATGATAGATAGATAATCCGACAAAGTATGATTACATATCAAGATCGATTACAACCCATGGACGAATAAGAAGATTACCCCATCAAAGTGCTGGACATAGCACCGTTGATCATGGTTTCCCTTCCGATGGTGTCTTCCTTCTTCTCCACTTGTGGGTGCTTCCTTCGAGGTGGACGATCTCCCTCCGGAGATCTCCCTCCTCTCTCTCTAGCTTGTGGATGGCCCTCGGGTGCGAATGGTCGTCTCCATTCGAATGCCGGTGCCTCTAGGGTTTTAGGGTTGAAGATCCTTCGGGTGCAAGGAAAGGGGGGCCGAACCGACCCCCGGAGTGGGCTGGGCCGGCCGGCCGGGCCGGCCGGCTCATGCCCATCTAGGCCGGTTCGGTCGCCCCTTCGCTCCCGTGGGTCCTCAGGTGATTATGCACTTTGCCCCCTCCACTTGCATGATTTTGACGACGTCATCCTCGCGTCCAAGATGGAGGTTCTCCGCGCATGAAGTTCGATCTTTTACGCTTCAATCCCCGGGGTGTTCCTCGTAGCACTTTGGTCCTTGCCACCATTGGAAGTGATTTCATCAAGCTCATGAACACGAACAAGACTCCATAAATGCTCCTTTGAACTTGTTGCAAATCCGTCCTTTATGTCCATGTTTTCCTACATAAACATAACACTTCCAAATGCATGCACATAGATGAACTTGTTATATGGTTAGTGTGCATGGTGGCGGGTTTGTTCCATAATCAAATCCAAACCAAAGTGTAATGAACATGCTTGGTGCACCAAAATACCCCGTCAACATCTCCCCCACGCTTAGCTCTTGCTCGTCCTCGTGCAAGTACTTGTAAAAGAACTTCTTCCAAAGTGTTGTAATCATGCACCGCTAATCCTTTTTTCACAAGTTAGTCAATCCTTTCGTCATTAATACATAAACATAAAGTAATGATCATCAAACATAAACATGGGTGTTTAGAATCTTTACCACGTCAAGATTTACCCCACAACTCGAACTCTTCACTCGAAGCCTTCAATCTCGACCATGCTTACTTCTTTGCTTCCATCGAGGGTTTTTATGATTTTCAAAACAAAATTCCCGCAACAAGTATTAGACAAAAACCTTTCTCCAAGCTCTCTCCGATCACTCATATGAGGTGGCTATCCTAAACCAATTTTATAAAACTCTCACCTCCCATAAGTCTCTCATATAACATGTAAAGTGGAGCTATAGGTAGGGCTAGTGCAATCAATACAAATATCGTCAAACTAAGAACTTCCTCTAATGGTTGTTTACCTTTCAAAGCCAATTATCATGAGAATTAACCATATGTAGGGATACCAAGGACGAGAAGATTTAGAATGGTGGACATGTGCAAGGGCAAAAGAAAATTGTGACTACGAGGCACCGATGTCGTCCTCGTTGTCGGATTGCACATGGTTCGAAAAAGAGTGAAAGTTTCGTCTCTCAACAACGTGACATCCTTCGTTGCACTTTTATTATTTTTTTCTTTCACTTGATTCATCCCTCTCATATCCCTCTTGCCACTCCACTTTTCTCTTTCTCTTCTTTTTCTTTCTTTCTTTCATTCTCATATTTTTTCTTTTTCTTTACTTTTCTATTATATTTTTTCTTTCTTTCTTTTTTTCTTTTCCATACTCATACTTTTCTCTTTATTTTTCCTCTCTTGACAACTTTTCAAAGCTCTCAACTCCTCTCTTTCTTGCATGCATACAATCTGAAATTTTAAATAAACCATGCTAGAGACGAGACGAAACTTTTGAAACTAGGTTGTGTTCAAGGAATGCGATGTACAAAAGAGATGTATAGGGTTGGGTATAGAATTCGGCGATGTACGGGACTTTCAATGTGGAAGTCACATTGCCGAATGCATGACGAGGCTAGCAACAAAAGATAAGCAAAAGAGCATGATCATTGCTCGAAATTAAAACTCCCAAGAGAGAAGGATCCTAGCCTAACTCATCGTGCTAATCACACTTATGGTGGAGCAAAAAATAAATTGGCTTTGTATAGGATTTTTTTCTTACTCTCAACTTGGAAAACGAGGTTTTGCTAACCTTAATTACAAGGTTTTTTAGATAATTTTCAGAACTGAAATCCTCCAACTTTTAGCATTGAACATAGCACAACTAACATGTGAAGCTCAAGATCGAAGTGCGGTATGGGTACTTTAAGTAGTAGCAATTCCACTAAGCACCACGATAAACGTTTTCTGAACCACACACTTATGTTCATATATCAAGAATCAAAGATAAACAAAGAAGTGAATAAAGATAAGCATCGCACAAGACACAAAAAATATATAAAGACTCTTTTTATTTGATTTTCTTTGACTCAACAATAATTTAAGACACTTCAAACTTGCAAAAGTTAAAAAAAACACACTCGAAAACTAAGACTCTTTAAACTCTAAGACTCTCTCGAAGATCAAACCAAACCTAAACTTGAAGCTCAAAAGCTAAGGCTAGCTAGCTAGCTCTCCCCCACACTAAAAACATACGACGTCCTCGTCGTATCTTACAAAATTCCTAAGGGGTAAACTATACCTAGTGGTACATCCCACAACTATTGCACCACTTTCCTCTCATGTTCCCGACCATGCCAAAAAGTTTACGCACGTTGCGGTTAAGGAACTTGTAATCGTTATCAACTACGTGCTCCAAATCCTCCAAACGCCGCTTCATCGCTTCCATGGCTTGGAGACATTCGTCGACCGACGCGTAGAGATCCGTGATGGAGTGACGGCAAGCCACACAACACATCGGATGCAATCCGAACGGGTCGTCATTGCCATCGTCTCCACCGTCATCGCCGCCGTCGTCGCCACCACCATTATCGTTGCCTCGTCGTCGCCGCCGCCACCGCCGGGCCTTCGGGAGACTTCTCCTTGGGCACCTCATCCCAAATGTAAAGATCGTTATCATCTCTTCCGGCGGCCGCCCACGAACTCGGGCTACGATCGTCGGAGTAGTTGCTACCCCCATAGTCCTTAGGCTCGGGCGACACCTCCTTGTAGTCTTTCCGCTTCATGCCTCGGATGCGCACCGACCTTCGAACGGGCGTAGGGACCTTCTCTCCTTCGACGGGGTTGCGAGATGCAATAGCTCCGGTCGGGACACACTCTCCGCAACGGATGCGGGCGGTCCTCTTGATCTCGACGCGTAGCTTGAGCTCGCATTGATGGCTCCTTGGCTTCTTGCTTCAACTCTAAGCTCCTCGGGGACACAATGGGCTGCCGCGTGGGAGCAAAATATTGCTTGAAGGGATTGATTCTCGAGCTCCCAATTAGGCCAAATAAATTGTCCGAAGAGAAAAACCCTAGGAACATCATTTTTCCTTTTTTAAACTTCCCTTAAAATTTTCGACCGAAGAAAGAAGTCAAAAAGGAGCAATTCGGGCAAAAACGAGATCGACCGCCGCCGAGACCCACTTGGGCCGGTCGGATCGGGCCGGCCCGCCCACCCTGTCTCGGGGTCGGGCTATTCGGTTTTTGGTGTCTTGCCTTTTTTCGCCTCCTTAGCCCATGGGAAAAAGTTGGGCCGGTAAATCTTCGCGAGAAACTCCGAGAAAATTAAAAGAAAAATTATTTACAAAAATCCATGCCTTGTTTTTTGTCCTAGGCGGGACGTTCGGGCTATTCTTCCATGGTAGAGACATCAACATGGTGAAGGGCACAATGTCGGGTTCGTATTAAACCTTGAGTCGTTGACCATTCACCATAAATTGATCACCTTTTATATCCATAATGGCTACCGCTCCGTTAGAGAGCACCGAATGCACAACATTATGTTTGTCCCACTTGCTTTGCAATTTCCCCTTTCCGAAGGTTTTAAACCTCGAATTGTAGAGGAGGACCTTATCTCCTTCTTTAAACTCTTTCTTTTTCAATCTTTTATCATACCACCTTTTGATTCTATCTTTGTATATGCTTGCATTTTCATATTCCTTCAACCTCATCTCTTCTAGCTCGCTTATTTGGATTCTTCGTTTCACCACCGCATCGAGATCTAGGTTCATCTCTTTAATCGCCCAATAGGCTTTATGTTCCAACTCAACCGAAGGTGGCAAGCCTTTCCATAGACGAATCGATAAGGGGTCATACCTATCGGTGTCTTGAACGCCGTTAGATAAGCCCACAAAGCTCCGTCTAATTTCTTTGACCAATCTTTGCCTCCCTTCTCTATGGTTTTGTTGAGGATGCTTTTTAATTGCCTATTTAACGTTTCCTCTTGTCCGTTGGTTTGCGGGTGATAGGCCGTAGAAACCCTATGTTCAATCCCCAACTTGGACAAGCACTTTTCGAAATTCTTCCGGTGAAGTGAGTTCCTCCATCACTTATCAAGATTCTCGGTGTACCGAAACGAGAAAAAATCACATTCTTGATCATAGTAATGGACTCCTCCGTGGAAACTTTACGACATGGCATAGCTTCTACCCATTTGGATACATAATCAACCATGACTAGAATATACTCATATCCGCATGAGTTTTTGAAAGGCCCCATGAAGTCTATACCCCATACATGGAATAAATCGATTTGTTGATTGTAATTCAAGGGCATAGAATTTCTTTGAGAGATGTTTCCGGTTCTTTGGCATTCGGGGCATGATGCAACATATCTTTTAGTATCCTCTTGCATCTCCGGCCAATAGAATCCGCTCGACCATACTTTCACTTGGGTTCGAAAATGGACATAGTGTCCACCGTACTCCGCCGAGTGGCACTTTCTCGTAATTTCTACCCTCTCTTCTCTTGGCACACATCTTCTCATCACTCCATCATTGCCAAGTTTGAAGAGGTATGGTGCATCCCAAAAGTATTTCCTACTTTCGGAGATTATATTCTTTTGAGAGTTTTGATCTAGATGATCAAGAGGCATCTTCCGAATCGCTCGAATGATATCGATCATTCAAGTATATTTATCAAGCACTCGATAGAAGTGGTCATCGTCATCTTATCTTCTATGGGCTCTTTATCATCTTGTCCACGATTCATCCTAGACAAATGATCGGCCACAACATTCTCCACACCCTTTTTATCACGAATTTCAACATCAAATTCTTGAAGAAGAAGGATCCAATGAATCAAACGTGGTTTAGCTTCCTTCTTAGCCAAGAGATACTTGATGGTTGCGTGATCGGTGTAAACAATAACCTTCGAGTTCACGATGTAAGATCTGAATTTTTCGAAAGCGAACACCACCGCTAGCAACTCCTTTTCCGTAGTGGCATAGTTTAATTATGCCCCATTAAGAGTTTTGCTAGTGTAGTAAACAGCGTGAACTCGACCTTCCTTTCTTTGACCCAAAACCGCGCCTACGACGTAGTCACTTGCGTCACACATGATCTCGAAAGGTTGGCTCCAATCTGGAGGTTGAATAATGGGAGCACTCACCAACGCACTTTTCAAGGTCCGGAATGCCGCTAGGCACTTCTCATCAAAGTCAAAAGCCACATCCTTTTGAAGGAGATGCGTTAAAGGCTTAGTGATCTTTGAGAAGTCCTTAATTAATCTTCTATAAAATCCGGCTGGCCTAGAAAGCTCCTTAAGGACTTAACATCTGTCGGAGGTGGGAGTTGCTCAACCGTCTCTACCTTAGCCTTGTCCACTTCAATGCCTCTCTCGGATATAACGTGTCCGAGCACTATGCCTTGCTTAACCATGAAGTGGCACTTTTCCCAATTTAACACCAAGTCTACCTCCGCGCACCTCGTGAGGACCTTTTCCAAGTTGCCAAGCAATCCATGAACGTCTTCCCGTACACGGGAAAATCATCCATGAACACCTCGACAATTTCTTCGATGAATTCCGAGAATACGGCCATCATGCAACGTTGAAAAGAGGCCGGAGCGTTGCATAGACCGAATGGCATCCTTCTATATGCAAACGTTCCATAAGGGCATGTAAATGTTGTTTGGTGTTGATCGTCGGGTGAATGAGAATTTGCATGAACCCCGTGTACCCATCGAGAAAGCAAAAATAAGCGTGGTTCGCTAATCTCTCGAGCATCAAGTCAATGAATGGTAGGGGGAAGTGATCCTTCTTCGTCTCTTTGTTAAGCTTACGATAATCGATACACATCCGCCACCCGGTCACGGTTATTTGCGGTATCAATTCATTCTTCTCATTCACACGGTTAAACCTCCTTTCTTTTGTACACAATGTCCGGGCTCACCCATTCGATATGCGGAACCGGGTAGATGATTCCGCATCAAGTAACTTGATGACCTCTTTCTTTACTACCTCTCGCATCGCATGAGTTAGCCTCCTTTGGTGGTCCACTACGGGCTTACATTGGTCTTCCATGGTATACGATGAATGCAAAACGCCGGGCTAATACCTTTGAGATCATTAATCGAATATCCAATCACCTTCCTATGTTTTTTCAATGAAATCCGCAACTTCTCATTTTCTTCGGGACTCAACTCGTCGCTCACAATGACTGGATAAGTCTTGTCCGGGCCCAAAATTTCATAATTTATTCCTTTGGGCAAAGAGGTCTACCTCGGGCACTTGCGGCTCCTCGGGTTTTATTCCTCCTATGTCCTCAAATTTTCCTTCCTCCACGCTTCCATCATGTGGTTCTAAGCCTTTTGTTGCTTCTTCTAGTTCTTCATCTTGTTGATTACTAATTTGATTTTCCATCGCTCTTTGCAGCGAGTCTCTAAGGGTTTCAACAAAACAAAGACTATCTATCTCCTCTACTTCTTCGTCTTCGGGAGGAAAGGGTGTAGGGTGTTTAGATATGCGAAGAAAATTATATGTGTACTTTGTTCCATTAAAGTTCATTGTTACTTTGCCTTCTCGGCATCCAACAAGGCATCAACCAACTTAAGAAAGGGCCTACCTAGGATCATGTGATCATGATTACTATGGTAAGCATCAATAACAAAGAAATCGGTTGGTATACATTTTCCAGAGATTTTTACTTTCATGTTGCAAGAAATACCTAGAGGTTTAATAGTTCTACCATCTCCCATAATTAATTTCGTTGATGTTGGAGCTAAGTCTAGGTTGTGGTCTTGAACTTTATCGTCAATTTTAGAAGATAGGACACTTACTTGAGCTCCGATGTCGCATAAAGCTTTGTATTGAACTCCGTAGATCTCGCAACTCAAGTGTGGTGCCATCTTCTCTTCTTCTTCAGATCCTATCGCGTAAACTTCGGCGAGGCAAGCGTATGGTGATACTTCAGGCTTGATTCCCATGATTCTCTTCACCTCGGCTATGTGTTCCCGATCCACTTCATCATCTCCAAAGATCTTTTGAAAGATCTCACCGGTGGTTTCAAGGTCATATGAATCTTCCGCTTTCTTCTCCGGTGGGAAATCCACTTCCAATGCTCTTGCCATCCCCTTTGGATTAGGGAACGGTCTTCTCTTGTCGAATACTTTTCCGTAATCGATAGGGACCCAATCCATTGGTTCGAACTCCCTTAGTGGCTTCACGCTTGACATGCTTCTCTTGTTTGCTTCGTTTGATGCGGCGAAGTCAACGCTCGGGGTAGTTCTTGACTTGATGTGTTCTTGTTCAAACTTTTCCGGGATTGGCTCCTCTTTAGTGACTTTCGGGGTTGCCTCTTTCGAAAATTCAGCACACTTCTTCTTCCCCGAATTATATTCCGGCTCTTCCGCAAGTCTTTGTTAATGGTGAATTTCCGTAAACCTAGAGTACTTGTTATACATTGGGTTCGATTATGATTCGCAACTAACTCACCACTAGGCATACTAATGATGTAACAAGTTCACACTTGCATGTCGATTTTGGAGTTTGTTGTTTACGCAAGTAAATCTACGCTAAAGAGGAGACTTTCGGGATAAGTTCACCAAGCACTTTGGAATAAGATCATGAAGCCCGACAAGTGTCAAGACACACAATGAACATGACTCCAAATGAGCCGAGGACCGAAGCATCAACGTGCAAGTCTTCGGGGACTCAACCGGAAAACTGCGAAGCCTCGCATAGCAAGGATTCAAGCCTTTACCGTGAAGGAAACGACGTCAAAGGCCCACATGCAAGTGCACACAAATAAGGGATCACGAGAGAAGCAACCGGGGAGGAAACGGGGGCCGAACCGGCCGAAATGGGCTGGGCCGGCCAGCTCGGGCCGACCGGCCCACCCCACTCCGGGGTCGGTTCGGTGCCCCCTTTTCCCTAGGTGTTTGTCTATTTATTGCCTCTGCCGCCGTCGGCCGCCACATCGAACAAATCATCCTACCGACGCCATTGACCGGAACACCGCCGCCTCAAGATGAGGGAGAGAGTTAGATGAGCTCGTCGCAAGGATCAATGCCGGCAGTGAGAAGGAAGCAAGAGGAGGACTCCAAGCCGCCGGCCTAGGGGTGTTCCCAAGCTCCATCGCCGCCATCTTCATCGACGACGTTCTCCGAAGTCTCCATCACCCCTATGTGCTTCAATCCGTGTAAGATGATGTGGTAATGTCTCCGTTCATCCCTAGGGTTAGACGGATGCATGCTATGTGATCGCTACTTGATTCGTGGTTTCAATCTATTGTTTTCATGTTGATGATGCTTTGATGATTAAGGTTAGCTACCATGTTTTTCGGGTGTATGATATCCGTTACTCCCATAGATTCCATCAACATACCATGTCCATCATAGGTCTAGTCACAATTACCTTCGCGTAGTGACAGTACGAGGGGAGGGAAAGGGCGAAACCGTGGTCACAACCCCCGGTAGATTGGTTTACCACTCTCGTGTAGTAGATGCATACCATGTTATCCTAGATCTTAGGGAGGGAATGCTTATCTTTCTTAATCACTCTCTTGTGTTCACCCTTTACCATCTAGTTTAACCCTGGATTTGTTTGATCAACTTAACTTAGATTAACTTAGGTTAGATTGTTTTACCTTTAGATTAATACTCTTTCGAAGGTTTTCCATTCAACTAGATTAGTACTTAGTTAAGCGCTAGTAATCTCCTTGCTCCTCGGATTGACAAGAACCTTGGGAATCCCGTGGTGAAAAAGGTGTAGGTCCATACGCTTGCGGATCGTGGGTGGATACGAGTTTTATCCGTCAACAAGCCCCTTTTTCTCGGCGCCGTTGCCGGGGAACAAGCCGCTTTTCTACGTTTAATCTAGTATTAATTTTGTTGATTACTAACACCTAACCCTTATTTTCTAGAAAAAATGTTTTTTGTTTTCTTTCAACTTTTCTTGTGCCTAGATGGATTTGTTCACCTCACCATTGGAAGACGAAGAGATGTCGCTAAGGGAGCTAGCAATGCCATCAATGGAAGACATTGAGATACAAAAATCAGATTTGATGCTTGCTACAACCCACTACGAAGTGAAGCCTGGAATCATCAAGTTAGTGGCGACAAAACCATTTAGAGGATTGGAGGATGACAACCCATATAGACACATTAAGGAATTCATGATGATATGCAACACGGTGCAACAAAGAGGAGTTCGGACGCTTGGTTCAAGTGGAATCTTTTTCCATTCTCTCTCGAAGATGAAGCGCGAAGATGGTACACACTTGCGTCCGTTGAAGCAAAAGGAAATTGGGATGAGCTAGTGAAGAAGTTTCTTTTGAAGTTCTTTCCCATAAGCAAGGTCCAAGAATTAAGGAGGCAAGTGCTCACTTTCAAGCAAGGATAGGATGAAGGAATTGATGAAGCATGTGACCGATTTAATGAACTACTTGAGAGAGGCCGGAACTTGGGATTTTCCGGTGACTTGATGTTGCATACCTTTTATTTTTCACTATCCCCTAACTCGTCTCGTTTTGTAAGCATGTGTGCGGGAGGTGATATAATGGATAAAACAATTAGTGAAGCCGCACAAATCTTACAAAGGATAAGCAATGGACAAAGAACGCAACGAGATTGGCAAAGATGTTGTCGAGAGGAGCAAAACGACAAAAGCAAGCCCAAGGTGCTTGCTGAAATTTTTGAAAAAGATGAACCGGAGGTCAAGGAAGATGAACTCGACCATACAAGAAATTGAAGATCCACTTCCCAAGGTAAGAGAAGTCATTTTGGATGTTAAAAATGTTGAAACTAACATAAATGTAGGCCGAAGTATGTGGAATGCTAGACCATTGGCGGAGTTCAAGCAATCCGGTTGGGTTCAAGTTGATTTCGCCCCACTAATCAACTACCGAAGGAAGGAGGAACGCCGACACGTTGCCAAACTAGTTGAAGATATATTTGATCAAGAGATGAGTGGAGAGTCGATCCAAAAGATGTTTGAAGAATAAAGAGAAGAAGGAGATGAAGGATGGATCGACCGGTTTGACAACTCAAAGATTTGCAATAAAGGAAGAGAAGAGTACATCCGTGATGAGCTTAGTGACTCAAAGGATCAATGGGAGGAGATAGGACTCAAGCTAGAAGATGAATGGGAAGGGGTTGACATAGATCAAGTACTCCAAGAAGGCCCCTCCCCACAAGGTGATAGCTTGTGTGCTATTGAAGCCTACACACTAGCAAATCAAGCCATGAAAGTACTCAAGGATGACGGAAAGAGTGAATCAACAATGAGCGATCTTGATGATATGTGGTACATGGAATATAAAGAAAGCAACATACAAGACTTTGAAGACGAAGATTGGGATGACAATGAAGACTTCAAAGAAGAAACAAATGCAAATGTAGTTGATGGATTACACGTTCCACATGATGAGATGGAGGGGATGCAAAAGGGTAACAAAGAGACACCTTCACTCGTTGAGATTGGTTCGCCTTCAACACCGCTAGATGAACCAAATATCACTCTTGTTGAAAAGGCTCTAAGGCCAAGGTACGCGCTGAAATCTCAAGATATTATTGGTATTGATTTGATAAATTCAAATACTCATGCTCAACCAATAGTATGAATGATAGTTTAATGTCTATGCCTTGTCCCAATAGTGATCATGTTGATAGGCTAGATTTTCTTGAGAATGAAAAAGAGGAAACATTTATGTTTGATCCAATTAATCTCACACCTAAAGAACCTTTGCCTAATGATGAGCTAAGTGCTATGCATGAAACATATGCTTCTTTTATTTACACCTTGACTTGTTGCTACAATTCACATGTGGTGTTAATTATGGACGCGTATGTTTACAATAAGTTTTGTAAATCTTGATCATGCTTTGCGCTTGGTCGAGCTAATGACCTTAAAGAAGAACATGTCGAGACAAGGCTTGAATGATGAAAAAAGAAGTCATGCATAAAAGAGTTGCAAGATAAATCATCAACCTCTCCAAATCTCGTAATGGATGTTGCTGTCTTCATCACTTTGAGAGCTTGTTCAGAGGGGTAAAAATGAAGAAAATGAGATATCTAGAAGCTCCATCAAGTTACCATTCCAACACACCAAGAACCAACAATTTTGAAGACCCGTGCAAGGAGTTATGGAGAAAACATTGAGCGTTGCGCCTTCTGAAATTTCAGGACAGATTTCATCACCGAAGTAAAACGGACGTAACTCTCTTGTCCGGAGTCTGATTTGGGCAAATAAAGACTAGTTGGAAAGGAAATTTTGTGCACTGTGCAATGGAGTAGATCTTGGGTATACTTTCTGTTATGGTCATTAAAGAAAAAAATTCGTGGAGTGAAGGCAGCACCGAGGGATGATAAAGAATGAGATAGCGATGAAACAAAAGGATGCTTTGGGCAAGTCTTCTATAAGTGATAAAGCACAACATGGGAAGTAAATTAAAGCTGCATTGGTACCTTTTCTTCTTGCATGAAGGGCCATGGCCATGTGACGAAAAGAAGGTAGTGAGAAAGTTGAGCTCTATGACTTTAAATGAAGCGCTTTTCGGGAGGCAACCCGTTTCTTTATATTTTTACTACTTTCTAAGAGAAAATAAAGAATGGAACTATATTATGATGATCAACTTGTGGTTATTAATCTATGTTTTGTGTTCCTTTTTAGACAACCATCATGTTCATGGTCATATTTATTTATTTGCATGCATTGCATTTTGTTATCAATGTGATGTTTTTTTGAGTATACATGTTTTGTACATAGCTGGCTTGGTTGTTTTATATACTTAATGATGTATGCTTCATTTTCCATGTTAATGCTTCATAAGTCCTTATGAGTATTTTCCTTTTGTGATCTTGTGTAAACGTGGTGTTTAAACATGATTGCGGACTATCATCGTTAAGTTTGATAAACCTAGCTAGCTTTTCATATATTTTCATGTTGCATTGGTTAGTTTATAAGCTCGCAATGCGCTTAATTTTTCTTGTGCTATAAGAGTTATTGATTTAGGGATAGACATGGTGTTTTAACCCTTGATAAATAAACCTTTGTGGCTATGGAGAAATTCGGAAACCTAGTTGTAAACATGGTGTTTAGAACTAGGTGAAAACATTGTCTTTGTTTATATGCTTTCCTATCATGTGCATACACACCTTGCACCACGTACACTCATTAGGCTTTTATTCCTCATTATACTAATTATACCACGAGTTAAGAATCTTAAGAGACATTGTTGGATTGTTGGCAATTCTATATACTCCCAACCGTCACCTTGGGGGTAGAAAGTGCGTTTAAAACGTCTTGCGGGGCAAGATAACGACTCTCACTACAAGGAAACTGAAGGATGGCTAAGTTAAAATGATTTGTCCTCTTCTTCCATGAATAGTAAAATTCTAAGCATGGGGGAGACCTGAATCTTCAACACGGAAGTGCAACATGACGTTCTAGAAGATAGAATGGTCAAGATCGTTAACATCACCGGATCAATGCGCAAGAAGCCACCGATATCATCAAAATTTTACATGGTCTCGAAGTAAAAACACTAGATATTTTTGGATATTTAGAAGCCCCATCAAATTACGATTCCAACAAATCAAGAATCAAAGCAATCGAGAGGTTCCTACAAGCGGTTATGCCCGAATCACCGAGTGCAACATGTCCTAAAATCAGTTTTGGACAGCACACAGCGATGAAGTAAAACGGACATAGCTCCCTTGTTTGGACTCCGTTTTCGATGAATGACCACACGTTGGAAAGGTAATTTCATAAAATTGTGAATAGAGCTCTATTTCGATATATGTTCTGTTCTGGACAGAGGGGGGAAATCCATGAAAAAGAGACAGACAACGGGGTGATGATAACAAGAAAGAGGAGATGGTGATGACAACATTGAAGAGAAGGGCGACCAATGACTCCATTAAGCATACAAGATTAAATTCAGAAGTTTAGGAGAATTGATAAATCAAGACAAAAGCAAAAGCCACATCGATATATGGAGATGTCGGAAGAAGGCAACGAAGAACTACAAAGGATGGTAACACCTCCATAAACCTTCTCTTTTCCAAACACAAATGCTAGTAAGTTTGCCTTCAACCTCAACTAGGTGCAACCTTTGTTTTTCTCTTCCAACAATAACATGGCTACTAGGAGGACAACCTAGGTTTCTTTTTACTTTTAATAGATAGGCATGACCATGTGTTCACCTTGATGTTCTATATTGCCTACGCTTACGGAAAGATGATGAAAGTTGCCACTTTGTTTTACCTACATGAAGTTATACATGTCTTGGCTAATTGCTCTCTATAATACGTTCTGAAATTAATTTAAATACCGATTCTTTTATTTGTGGAGGTGAAATGACTATGCTCTAGACCCACATACATATCTTTGCTCTTTGGTTTAAGTTTATGGAAAGTTGGATAACTTGTTGTTTTTATGAAAACTTAACTTTTATGATATCTACATATTTGTGATGGTCTTGCAAAGTTCTACCTACCAAAGCCATATACATATATTTTTTATGATAACAAAACCCGTAGATTGCAAACATATGTTTTGATGAGTTGGATTAGGATTGATTTCTATGGTTCGAGACTAAGAAGCTGGTCATTCCTTTGTGTAACTCTTTCATGCTAGCATTTTTGTCCATGCATTGTGGGTTTTCACATCGAAAATTTCACAAACTTCATTGGGCCTCCACCCTAAACCAAAAATATCTTTTTGTGATCACCTCCTTGTCCACAACCCAATTTGAGTATGGAGTAAAATTCTCGATGGGGATTCAAATATTCCGCAATATTATGGAATTTATACTTACTTTACCGGTCATTTTCCCTCTCTTTTATGCTCGAGGACGAGCATCTTCAAGCATGGGGGAGGAGTTATTCATCTCTCGACGAATACTAGTAAGTATTATGTTGCAAAAAGTTTTGAGGAGCAAAAGAAAAAATGAAAAATGAAAAAAGAAAAAAAAATATGATGAGAAGAAAAGAAAAGTAAGAAAATTAGGAAGAATAAAGTGAAAAAAGAAAGAGAGAAAAATGAGAAAGAAATAAAATAAAATAAAGTAATAAAGATGCTCCTCGGATCTTTTTGCTTCATAAGTTCTCAAGTGCCTTGATGACAAATCCATACTCAAATCTTCCAACCATGTGCAATCCGATAACGAGGACTTCACTCGTGCCTCGGGATCATCCATTTGCCACTTGCACATGTCCACTTATCTAAATGTGTGTGTTTCGTCCCTCTCTCTTTCCAACATTTATTTTCCTTGGACTTTTTGACGAGTCTCGGTAATTCCAATAGACCTCTCTCTTAATTTAACAATATTTCGGATATATGCTTTGCTAGGATTGTTTTTAACCTTCCAAGCTCCACATAAGCCTTCCACTATCACATATGAGTAGAGTAGGTTGAAAATAATCTATTATAGGCTTGAGTGACTTGATGAGATGAGTGTTTCCATGATCTTTTGCAAGAGATTTTCACTTATGTTGGATATGCATCTTTTTGAAAATCTTCCATGTGACAAGGTAATGGTTTGAAGTTCACGTAAGTTTGAGAGCATCGTGTTACATGTGGCATATTCTTTATTATTAGTCTATCTTTCTTAATGAAAAAGAAGCCGGTCACAACTTGAACTTTAAAAACAAATTCTTAAGAGAGAGCAATTTGCCTCGTCATGAATGACTAAGTGCGGGGACAACACCGGAAGGCAACACCGATTTCCCTTTTAAGTAAGGATTACTTACTCGAGGACGAGCAAGGTTTAAGCATGGGGGAGATGTTTACGGTGAATTTCCGTCAACCTAGAGTACTTGTTATACACTCGGTTTCGATTATGATTTGCCACTAACCCGCCACTAGGCATACTAATGATGTAACAAGTTCACACTTGCATGTCGATTTTGGAGTTTGTTGTTTACGCAGGAAATCTATGCTAAAGAGGAGACTTTCGGGATAAGTTCACCAAGCACTTTGGAAGAAGATCATGAAGCCCGACAAGAGTCAAGACACGGGATGAACATGACTCCAAATAACCCGAGGACCGAAGCATCAACGTGCCGGTCATCGGGGACTCAACCGAAAACAACGAAGCTTGCATAGCAAGGATTCAAGCCTTAACCGTGAAGGAAACGACGTCAAAGGCCCACATGCAAGTGCACACAAATAAGGGATTACGCGAGAAGCAATCGGGGAGGAAACCGGGGCCGAACCGGGCCGAAATGAGCTCGGGCCGACCGGCCCGCCCCACTCCGGGGTCGACTCGGTGCCCCCTTTGCCCTAGGTGTTTGTCTATTTATTGCCTCTACCGCCGTTGGCCGCCACATCGAACAAATCATCCGACCGACGCCATTGACTTGAACATCGCCGCCGCAAGATGAGGGAGAGAGTTAGATGAGCTCGTCGCAAGGATCATTGCCGGCGGAGAGAAGGAAGCAAGAGGAGGACTCCAAGCCGCCGGCCTAGGGGTGTTCCCAAGCTCCATCGCCGCCATCTTCATCGACGACGTTCTCCGGAGTCTCTATCACCCTATGTGCTTCAATCCGTGTAAGATGATGGGGTGATATCTCTGTTCATCCCTAGGGTTAGATGGATGCATGCTATGTGATCGCTACTTGATTCGTGGTTTCAATCTATTGTTTTCATGTTGATGATGCTTTGATGATTAAGGTTAGCTACCATGTTCTTCGGGCGTATGATATCCGCTACTCCTATAGATTCCATCAACATACCATGTCCATCATAGGTCTAGTCACGATTACCTTCGCATAGTGACGAGACGCGAGGAGGGAAAGGGCGAAACCGTGGTCACAACCCCCGTAGATTGGTTTACCACTCTCGTGTAATAGATGCATACCATGTTATCCTATATCCTAAGGAGGGAACACTTATCTTTCTTAATCACTCTCTTGTGTTCACCCTTTACCATCTAGTTTAACCCTAGATTTGTTTGATCAACTTAACTTAGATTAACTTAGGTTAGGTTGTTTTACCTTTAGATTAATACTCTTTCAAAGGTTTTCCATTCAACTAGATTAGTACATGGTTAAGCGCTAGTAATACCCTTGCTTCGCGGATTGACAAGAACCTTGGAAATCCCGTGGTGAAAAAGGTGTAGGTCCGTATGCTTGCGGATCGTAGGTGGATACGAGTTTTATCCGTCAACATTCTTGTTTCCCAATCTCTTAACATGACAGCCGTTTACTAATTTTTTGTAGAAGTTGGGTGGCTTCGTGAGTGTTTTCTCCATGAGATCCCCACCTCCACACATTTGAACGTGTTGCATGCAACTAGGGGTTAGGGAAAAGAAAAATGTATGCAAGAGTACGTCACAGAGAAGCCGAGTCTTGGTCCTTGTTCGATTAACTCATTAAACCTATCCCAAGCTTGGTCTATCCCTTCCTATTCTCCTTGCATGAAAGTGATCACTTGCATCCTTAGATGTTGAACCTTGCTAATTGGAAAGAACTTCTCGGAAAACTTCTTCATCAACTTGTTCCAATTGCCTTCAACTTCAAAGGACGCAAACGAGTACCATGTCTTTGCATTACCGGCAAGTGAGTAGGGAAAGAGATTCCATTTGAACCATTCATCGGGAACTCCTTCTTGACGCACCGTGTTGCATAGCGTCGTGAAATGCCTTATGTGTCTATATGGGTTCTCCGTAACCATCCCTTCAAACGCGGTTCGCCGCCACCATCTCGATGATCTTGGATTTAATCTCATACTTGGTCGCTTCGAGCTTTGAATCCGACTCTTGTACTTTTATGTCTTCACATCGACGGCTAGCGTAATCCCTTAGTGATTTCTCCGGTTCTTCCACGGGTTGATTGACGAACGCCATCTAGACAATAAGATAAAAACAAAAACAAAGACAAACCTAGTGGTTTTCTAGATAATATGTGTTAGATATAGCAAACGAAAGATAAACTAAATATAAAACTAAGTTAAATGCAAACCAAACGATGTAAACTAGCTTGCTCCCCGGCAAAGACGCCGAGAAAAAAGGACTTGTTGACGGATAAAAGACGTATACCTCTACGATCCACAAGCGTACGGACCCCACACCTTTTTCACCACGGGATTCCCAAGGTTCTTACCAATCCGCGGAGCAAGGGGATTACAAGCGTTCGATCTACCTTCACACTCTAGATACTCAAACCTCTAACTACGATTAAACTAGAAAACAACTAAACTACACTAGAGAGAATGATCTAGATATCAAGATAAAAGACACTCGCCCACGGGTCTACGATACTAGATCATTCAATCGCTTAAAGACATGAAAACCAATCTAATCTATCGAGGTTGTGACCACGGTTTCGCCCTTTCCCTCCTCTCGTATCGTCACTACGCGAAGGTATACACGACTAGACCTATGATGGACACGGCGTATTGAATGGATCCAAGGAAGCATTGGAGCTATTACTCCCTTTACGGCATGGTAGATAACCTTAAGCATTAAAGTATATTCAACACAAGATGATAGATAGATAATCCGACAAAGTACGATTACATATCAAGATCGATTACAACCCATGGACGAATAAGGAGATTACCCCATCAAGGTGCTAGACAAAGCACCGTTGATCACGGTTTCCCTTCGACGGTGTCTTCCTTCTTCTCCACTTGTGGGTGCTTCCTTCGAGGTGGACGATCTCCCTCCGGAGATCTCCCCGCTCTATCTCTAGCTTGTGGATGGCCTCCGGTGCGAATGGCTCTCTCCCTTCGAATGGTGGCGCCTCCGGGGTTTTATGGTTGAAGATCCTACGAGTGAAAGGAAAGGGGGGCCGAGCCGACCCCCCGAGTGGGCCTGGGCCGGCCGTCCGGGCCGACCGGCCCGGGCCCATCTCGGCCCGTACGGTCACCCCTTCGCTCCCGTGGGTCCTCGGATGATTATGCACTTTGCCCCCTCCACTTGCATGATTTTGACGATGTTATCCTCGCGTCCAAGATGGAGGTTCTCCACGCATGAAGTTCGGTCTTTTACGCTTTAATCCCGGGGGGTGTTCCTTAGTACTTCGGTCCTTGCCACCATTGGAAGTGATTTCATCAAGCTCATGAACACGAACAAGACTCCGTAAACGCTCATTTGAACTTGTTGCGAATTCGTCCTTTATGTCCATGTTTTCCTACATAAACATAACACTTCCAAATCCATGCACATAGATGAACTTGTTATATGATTAGTGTGCCTAGTGGCGGGTTAGTTCCATAATCAAATCCAAACCAAAGTGTAATGAACATCCTTGGTGCACCAAAATACACCGTCAACAAGTGAGCCGTGGTTGCGGTCGGTTAAAGGAGACAGGCTCCATCTACCTCGTTGATCCGATTGTAATAATTGAGGTATGAGGAGAGGAAGTTCTCACATCACCCCTAGATGGGAGTAGGTTGATGAGACGGGGCCTTGGGTTACGGGTGGTTCCGAACCGAGTTGAGAGCTTTGGGGCATGGGATCTTGCCGGAGATATCTTGTTTATTACTCGCTGCTATCGCATAGGAATCCGCAGTCGCTTCCTTATCTCTCTTTCTCCTTTTAGATGTTAGGCCACTTAAAGCTGCATACGAGTTGGTGATGTGGATCTATCTCACTCCTTGGGGATAGACTTTGGGTTTGCGGGGTACGAGACCGAGTACGACAACAAAGCCGATGGATAATACGACCGAGGGATGCGTCGCTTCGCTCAAGGATGCCTCGTGGCGAGAAGAATAAAAGATGGAGACCCTTATGAGATGTTAGCTACCGTTGCGTAGAATTTCACTCGATTCAGCCAAGAGGCCCGTAATAATGTACTCCATAATGGACATGTAATAAATTATGTACTTTTACCGTTGCGTGATGCGATGTATGACTTTGTGTATTTATCCGTGAGACGTTTTGTACGTGATAGCCACCGATCTAAGGACTATCGCGATGGTACGGGGATTCGAGTTTTCTTTCAAAATCCGGGGTTTTAAAGATCAAGTGACCGCGCGATCCGTGCGGGAGGCGCAGCCGACCCGGTCGCCCACAGCGAGCTCCAAGTTGCGGTGTTTGGCATCGTAATACTTCTTGGAGAGCTGATGCACCTGTAGAAGCCGCTGGCGCACCTCTGCCAACCTCTCGCGCGGCGCCGGCCGAAGGTGAGGCTACCGAGTGAACAACTTGTACTAAAAGAGATTTGGTCCCGGTATGACGGTCGATTCCCATCATTTTCCATCCTTCCCAATATGCACCACTCCAAAAACGATTTAATTTTTCTGGAAATCATGGTGCAGAAGTCTGCACTAAATTCGTCGTGCATGAAGATGAGATCGAATGATGATTAATTCTTACTAATTCTCATATGCATCAAAAGCAGAATGCATCTGTCATGTCAGTGGGAGCAAAACACACATGCCAGCTGCCGCAGTGGAGAAAAAAGAAGGGAAAGAGAGAGACTTACATGTGGGCCCATTTATGAAGGATATATTAGACTTTTCTCACAAAAACCTTGTGTTTCTGGAGTTGGAGGTAGGACCCATGCCAAACAGAATGTTTACTCCATAAACTCCATAGTAGAGTTACTCCACAATGGAGTTGGTAGAGCAGAGTTGCAAAAAAATAGAGTAGACCAGTCCCAAACAGACCCTAAGGATGATAATGATGCTAGATGTGAGTTATTGATTAATTTCATCGTTGGGGATAAAAACATGGCCATGCATCATCTTACGACCCGCTTTAACAGGATCGCCAGATCATGCAGGCCCCATGCATTGGGAGAAAGACAGGACTAACCATTTTCCACCGTCGAATGGATGGTTCTCATTAGTTTCAAACACTCTACAATTTCTCTCAAAATTATTACATTTGTTTCAAAATCTGTGGGATTTTAAAAACAGAACCATGGAAGCAAATGTAATATCCAATTACTACTATATGGAAGTAGTGACAACGGGCCAATATTATATTTTAGAAGTTAAAAAGCTCTTTCAAGGACAAAATAGCGAATGACACAGAAGAAACCGTTCATAATGGGAAATATATCGTCTGCACATCTGTTATGATTCATTGGACTACTGATCAGAACACGGCATTGTATCCTAGAAATCTTCGCGCTCCTGTGGCTGTGTACACAACTCGTCGGTGAATCCAAGTTTAGACCTGCAAATATATAGATTCTACAGCAAGTCAGCAATAATCTAACATGGCCGCCTCTCATCTGCTCGTGTGCATTATCTTGTACTTCTACTGTTCCGTCGGTCGTGGAGGTGACGAGCACGGCTTTGTTGTGGTGCCAACCAGGCCCTACGAACCAGCAGCAGAATGTTCTGCTTCCAGAGGTACACGGAGTCCCGGACCATGGTTTGACCTGCACAACAGGTACACATGCAATAATTCAATGTAATAGTTTGTGGCATGTTTTTCAGTGAACCTGGAGCCAAGCCGCGCCACCGTGTCCGTGCCACTAGCGCACAGGCACGAGCCTTGCTCCCCGTCCCAGAGCTCCGGCAAGCCATCATTGACCGAGAGACTCCGTCGATGCCATCAACGTGCGAACTACATCAAGAGAAGAACCTCTCAGGGAACGGTGAGCACGCGAGACGACGGCGATGCCAACGTCACCATACCGGCTCACCTGGGCGGCTCCGTGGACTCGCTGGAGTACGTCGTCACGCTGGGCCTAGGCACGCCGGCCGCGCCGCAGGTCCTCCTTATGGACACTGGCAGCGACCTATCGTGGGTGCAGTGCGCGCCATGCAACTCCACGGCGTGCTACCGGCAGAAGGACCCCCTGTTCGACCCGAGCAAGTCTTCCACCTACGCTCCCATCCCCTGCGACACCGACGCGTGCAGGAACCTCACCGCCAGCGGCCACGGCACCCGCTGCGCGAGCGGCAGCAGCGGCACCCAGTGTGGATTTGCCCTCGAGTACGGGGACAGGTCGCACGGGCGTTGCTAATTGGCGACCGGTCGCTGAGATGGGTGCCGGCGACCGGTCCCCCCTCTTACTTATACACAAATTATTATACACACAATTTATGTGTACAAATTTTTATTTTTGAAACATATACACACAACTTCGACATATAACTTTGAACTATAAATTTTTGTTAGATAAGTTTTAAGCATAAGTTTGGTGACGCGCAGAACTTATTTGTACAACTTGTATACACAATTATTTCTTGAATAACTTATGTATATATTTTTTCTCTACCAGCAAGTTGTGTGCATAATTATTTTTTTGTGAAGGACGAGTTGTGTGTATAACTTTTTCCATTCGACAAGTTATGCACATAACTTATGTAGAAAACAAATTATGGAAAAAGAAGAAAAAAAGAAAAAACATGTCCGATCCGCCCACGTGGGGGCGCTGGACGGCGCGGCCCGTGCGGTCGCTTGGAGCGACCGCAGGCTGAAATGGTTTTGCGGGGTCGCACACGAGGGGCGTTTACAGCAAGGATACGCTAACGCTTGCGCCTGGGGTCACCGTCATGGACTTCCATTTCGGCTGCGCCCACGATCAGGACGGCCAGAACAACAAATACGACGGTCTCGTTGGGCTTGGGGGTGCGCCGGCGTCACTCGTCGATCAAACGTCCTCGGTTTACGGCGGCGCTTTCTCGTACCGTTTGCCGGCGCAGAACGGCGACGCCGGGTTTCTGGTCATCGGCGCGCCAAGCGTCAACACGTCGGGCTTCGCGTTCACGCCCATGAGCGTCGAAGTGGAATTGTTATATGTTGTGAACTTTACCGGCATCAGCGTCGGCCGGAAGCAACTGGACATACCACCAGCGGTATTCTCGAAGTCGAAGGGTATGATCATAGACTCGGGCACGATCATCACCGAGCTCCCGAAGACAGCCTACTCGGCGCTGCGGAGTGCGTTCCGGAGTGCCATGTCTTCGGACCCTCTCAAGCCACCGAACGAGGACCTTGACCTTGACACTTGCTACAACCTCACCGGCTTCAGCAACGTGACGGTGCCCACTGTGTCCCTGACGTTCGACGGCGATGCGACGATCGACCTTGATGTCCCCAACGGGATTTTATTGGAGGGCTGCCTAGCTTTCCAGGAGGCTGGCCCAGACGACTTCCCCGGAATCCTCGGCAACGTGAATCAGCTAACCTTTGAGGTGCTCTACGACGTTGGCAATGGCAAAATAGGATTCCGAGCTGGTGCCTGCTGAAGTGCAAGTCCTAAGGCTCCTAGTAGTGTTTATGTGGTTGGTGCTGCATGGTCATCTGTCGAGTTTTGTTGCTGTTGTTTTTTTGTGGTGGTAGTGGTGGTCTATTGTTATATTTCCTCATGGAGGCGAAAGGGCCTGTAGCCTAGTGGTTACAAGAGCCCCGGTAGCACTTGAGGTCCTGGGTTCAACTCCTCGTGGGAGCGAATTTCTCAGGATTTAACGGCATTTTTGCTTTCAGTGGTAGGCGATGTTAACGTTCCCGTCGATAGCGAGGCGCCTGTGGTGACTTCGTCAATCTTGAGAATTTGCCGGCACGGTCTTCGAAGATGCTCATAGGGGTAGGGTTTGCGTGCGTGTATTCATAGGGATGACCGTGCGTGCGTTGTGAGTATCTCCGATGTATTGTGAAATTCGCAAAAAATATTTCCTTGTGGAGAATTAAGTGATTCCCGATATTGCAGCATTGACAAAGATAATTTTGTTAAGGAGTGTTAGGAAGCACTACCGGAAACCCATTGTTTGCCGAGTGTGAGGCGGTTTGCCCGGTCCTTTGCATCGGGCACTTAGCAAACAAACTTTTTGACTAGTGCTGAAAACAAACACTCAACAAAGAGCTTGTTTGCCGAGTGCTGAGAGAAAAACACTCGGCCAACAAGCTCCTTTGCCGGGTGCCCCTCATATACCACTCGACAAACCCGGACCTGAAATTAAATTTCGCTAGAATGAACTCACGCTGCCTTATGCCCTCTCGCTCCTTCTCCCTATCGCTATAGATGGCCATTTGGCACTAAAATAATGGGCTGACACTAGCAAGGTCCAAAAAAGCACGGTCCTAGCACGGCACAAGCCGATGATGATAATGATGTAGTGCCGGTGTACCGGGACACTATTTTTATCCGTAGTGCTACCACGAGCACGACATGATTATAGGGCCGGCACGATTTCAGCCCGGACATTCCCAACCCACCCCCAAATTTGGCCTCGGTAACAGCCCATCTAACCCTATCCTATATATAAATTGAACCCTATCACCCTAACCCCAATTCATTTTCTCCCCTTCCTCCCTCCCCGTGGCGGTGTGGCGGCCGACACCGTAACTCTTGGGGGCGGCGGCGATGACCCACGGCCCACGCCCGGCGCAAGTGTGCCACGCCAACCGGTCGGCCGCCTCAACCACCACCGTGTCCGCGATGGGTCGGATCCCGCATTGATCGCCGTGCCAACCACATCGAGCATCGAGGGGGTCGCGCCATTCTCCACCGCCAACGAGGAGCCTACCTCCACCGACGTCACCCCCCTCCACCACCTTGGGAGCGAGGCGGCGCCACCGGCCGTTGTCGGTAGTCGCGCCCGTCGGTGCCAATGGATTTGTGTGTGAGATGGTTTTGATGATTTTAGGTGATTTTTTGGATGGATTTTGGTAGATTCTTGATTTGTATGTGATGGATTCATTTTTTGTGATGGTTCTTTGATCCGTTGCGGCCGTGGACCGGCACGACCATGGCGGGCCGCTCGTGCTCGTGAGCACGACACGACACGGTTAAGGATCCATAGAGTTGTGCCTTGCCGCGAGTTTGGCACGGTGGCCCGAGGTGGCACGACACGAAGGGTCGTCGGCCCACGTAGGGCCGAGCCGCATAGGGGCCGGGCCTAGCCGAAGAGTATCTTGGCCCCCTAAGTGGGTTTTGGTGATTTAATGACACACGCTTAAGTGGCTAATGATTTATCTAGTGTATGAGCAGGAATAAAAACCGTATATGGCATCAAGTGTAATTCATTATCTATGAGAAAACAAGTGATGCTACAAAGGGTTCCTATGAAGGCTTATTTATTTTATATTTTAAATTTGAGTCGTAGGAATGCGTACTATAAAGCGGGACAGAAATGTATCTTCCAAGAGTCGAACAAGTGCTCTAGTTGTCAAAACAAAATCTATGAGAGACACCTTTGCACCAACACGTTCACGGGGCTAACTTCTCGAGTTTTCGAGGTTTTCCGGATATTCCGGGTCTTAGATCTGTAATGGCTCTTTTCTCGTGTGATGGGTATAAAAGCCTTCTCCACCATTTTTCTTCTCTCACTCTTGCCCATTTCGACCCGCAAAACATAGAACTCATTCACTCCCCTCTTTACTCCCCTTGTCCTTGGTTTGGTGAGATTTGTTAGGCATTTAAGGAGGGATTGAGAGCAAGAGCTTGGAGAGTGCTAGTGTGCTGATTTCCCATCTCTAAAGCACCTCGTTCTTAGCTTGGGTGGCACATTTCGTGTTTGTTACTCTTGGAGCTTTGAGCTCCTAGCCGGCTAAGCGTTGCCTTTGAGCATCCAAAGGTTTGTGGCTGCCCAAGGAAGTTTGTATCATCCTAAAATTGACTAATTAACTCTAGCTTGATCTTTGTGGTCGCTAGATTTAGGAAAGTGACCTAGGTGTAAAGGTCCGACTTCGGTAAAAATCCTTATGTTTCTTGTGATTGTTGTACTTGTTGTATGCTTGTATCTCTCTTGAGCACATTTCTAGGGTTTGGTGCCGATCTACTCCGTGTTGAGGTTTCTACGAGTTCTAAGAGGATAAAAAGGCTTGTCTCATCCCAGTGCATAACCTATTTTCATAGATCTATGTTTGAGCAAGTTTAATTTCGTCGATTTGAATCCCCCCTAGTATACTCATGCAATCCGAATATTTCCCGGGTTCTCCGGATTTCCCGGAGTATTCGGAAACTTCGGATGCGGACCGACAAGATAAGTTTAAAAGTTTGTAAATTTCAGCTTCGACTATCCACCATACCCGCTCTAGTCGACATCTAGATCCTTTCAATTGGTATCGAGCCAAGTTCTCCGCATTTGAAGCTTAACCGGTTGGAGTCAAGAAGATTTCAGATCCAAATGCTCAAGCCCCACCTCTTCCCAAAGGGGGGAGACATCACCAACAATGTTGGTGGCACACCTCCCGTTCTACCTCAAAGAGGTGGTGCCGGTGGAGCAAGCACAAGCCGTCAAGCACATGGAGATGGTGTGGAGTCCTTCGATAGTGAGGATGAAGAATTTGATGATGCAAGGTCAACCCGCTCCGCTCGACGCCCGACATCATCAAGGGATTACACTCGAGCCTATTCCGATTACTCTCGCTTATCTTTTAGCCATCCTTCGGGTTCTTGCCACATTGGGAAGATACCCCAATTTGATGGAACCTACTATTCCTAGTGGAAGAACTCGATGGAGGAGTATTTGATGGCGGTAAATCCCAAACTTTGGACTATTGGGAACAGGGGTATTACATTTCCTAGTGATGATGCAACGCTAACTCAAGATCAAGCCGGTGAGACACAAATAAACTATCAAGCCATGCACATCATCAAGAGTTCACTCAAGTCGAAGAGTATGACAAAGCGGATGGGTAAAAGTCCGCCAAGGAAGTGTGGTGTTGACGGTCCTTACAACAAAGATTTGACCATCAAAACCTCGGGTTCGAGAAGCATATACGACAAGTTTCATGCACATTTTTGGTACTAATAATGTTCCACGAGTTGTGTTGTGATTTTTATGGGCGGTACACATTCGGGGAGAAATTGGAACCAACATGCCATATAGGCTAGGCACGGCCGCACCACCAAGCACGGCCGGCCCTTTAGGTGCGGCCGGCCATGCCGGGTGCGGCCGCACCTATCCCATGGCATGTCTCTCGATCCAATGCACCTCCTCTCCCGCGGGCACAACTTGGATGAATGAGATCAACCAAAGAAACATAGGTTTGTTCGAATGGATGAAGTTAGGATCACTTAGATCATGGGTCCACTTGTTCGGCGGGCGATAAACCACCACAACCATGAATCCAAGGCCTTCCTAGGCATCGCCGAGCGAAGGCGGTTCATCACACGGAACGGGGGCGGACCGGCCGCACCTCCCAACCGCCATACCGGGCGAAACCGACCGAAGGCACCGACCCTTAACCGCCTCGGGAGCGGTGATTTGGAGTGTCCAAGGTGAGAGGCGGTGCATCACGGGGCCGGCCACACCCCTTGATCCGGCCGCACTCGTCATTTTTGGTCCACGCGCTCAACCGATGTCCCTTGCCTATAAAAGGCACCTCACACTCACCGGATTGAACAAACACGCTGGACCATCTCATTTAGTTTCTTCTATTCTCGTTCACTTAGAGTAGGATTAGTGTAGCTTGGGAGTTAGAGTCGAGTCAAGCTAGTCTCGGGTTTCGGAGGAGTCTTCTTCGAGTTTCGGTACTACTCTTGTATGCTTTTTTTGTTTAGGCTCAAGTACAATTCAAGTTCTCTTTCTATCTTGCTTTTCGACTCAATTACATTCATCTTTTACTTTGCTCTAGAAGCTTTATTCTTGGTTTAGACTAAAGTCGGTTTAGCCTTGGTTAGCATAACTCTCTTGAACTCTATAGTTTTGTGTCGTTCTTCGTTTGATCTCCGGTGTTTCACGGGAAAGAAAGAACTTCCTTCGCGGTACTTGGGGAAAGGTTCTTTGGTTCGTTGTGAGCGGTGCTCAGAGATTACCTTAGTCTTAGATTGGTGTCCCGTTCAACAAAATAGTTGTGGTACCCTAAGGAGGTGACAGCTCCGGACGGGCTTTGTAGTCCACCATGTTAGTTTGGGCCGGTAGGATTCAGCGCATCGTCATCCTCCCTTCACATCCCGGTCCGAGGGCACGACTTTGCATGCCCCCGCGCACTAGAATAGCTTGTCGAGTTTAGCTTGCCTTTGTTATTTTTTGCCTTAGTTCTTTACCTAGAGTTGACAAGAATAGATAGATTGTGTTCGGATCCTTTCTCGTCTTGTTATCCTCCCGACTTGCTAGATCCTCTCTAGTCCTTTATCTAGATCTCCTCGCGTGTGTTAAGTTATCGCGAATATCATTATTTGTTATCCCCCGCTATAGATCTTTACCAAATCTTGTCTTTCTCCACCGTTTATTCGATCATCTTTGCCATAGTGCCTCCCCCGTGAAAGTATAAATACAATAACCCGAATACCACTCGGTGAAGTGCTACAACGGTAATCCGTGCACTGCGGACATTTTTGTGATCGTGTGTTTTACACCGACGTTCCCTAGCCCCACTACTAGAGGTGCGAACCCGGTAACGACACTAGCGAGTGCTAACAAGCATTCCTAGCACCGTTGTCATGTGTGCATACTAAGTGGTGAGGCTAAGGAGCATCAACAAGCATTTCTAGTGCCATTGCCGAGTAGGCAATAGGCATAATATATCGTTTAAACATTGTGGTAGAATTATCAAGGTTCGGTGAACCGCTATTTAAGCGGGTTTATCCTTGCTCTACTCTCGTGTACGCGAGTAGTGCATGACCGGTTTCAACTAGCTCGACATCTTTCTTGCTTTACCTTCTTCCGAGTCGCGTGGGATCTCGGGGCAACCCGAGCCTACTCGAGAGCATGTTAGCGCCATATCCACCGGATGGGGTAAGCCATCTAGGGGGTGTATGCACCTAACCATGTATGGAAGCTTACACATCAAATCCAAGACCCATGGGACGAGTCCGCAGTCTTGCACAAGAAATACAATGGATATCCGGGCATCACATGCACAATCTACCACCAAAAGATCAAGAATGCTCTTTGTGACCTTGGAGCGAGTGTCGGCCTTATGCCTAAGGCCATGTTTGAAGAGTCGGGTTATCCGGCTATCTCTCCGACAAAGATGACAGTCCAACTTGCCGACTCATCAATCAAATATCCAGAGGGCATAGTAGAAAATCTCTTGGTGAATGTCAGAGGCTCATATGTCTTTGCGGATTTCATGGTCCTAGACACACAAGAAGAAATGCCACTTATTCTTGGATGACCATTCCTAAGTGATGTCAATGCAAGGATTGATGTCGGAGCTGGAAAGGTCCAATTACGCATAGGGTGACGGAACATGACATTCAAATTCCAAGTGAAGAAAAACAATGTTACCTAGTGCAAGATGAGGAAGCTAGAAGGCGGAGGAATCCACGACCCCAATACAAGAAAGAAAAGGTTCCCCCAACCAACCACAAGGTGGATAGCCTCATTACAACGATGAGGAAGCATTGGGAGCAAGACAAAGTATGCAACGAGCGCCACCAACCCAAAAAGTCAAAGGCAATGGACAAGGCCAAGGGGGAAAAGAAGACGGATATCCAAAACACCCCCGCTAAAGCCTCAACGACCTCATCGCCACCAATGAAGACAAAGAAGGGGTGGCATGTGAATAGAGCATCATCCGATTCTTCAACTCCGGGACCGGACGAGCCCAAGATTAATTAAGCAACCGGAGGAGTACCGCTCACGGACTCTAAACCATGAGACCTCACCGAGAGGTAAATCAATATTTATCTCATATTTACCTTTCAACCTTTTTATTTCGAGCATCAAGCATGTTTAGATTTCAAATTTGTTTCACCACTTGCATTAGTAATTAAACAAGACATAGAAAAGCAGTTTTGGAGATTTTTGGTGATACGACCGAACCTAGAGGTACGGCCGTACCTCCCCTCGACAAAAATTTTGTGCAGGATGTTTACAGGAGGGGACACGAGTGCCTGCAAAAAATATAGTAGGGCCGACCATACCAAGTGATACGGTTGTACCTATGATTTTTCACAGATCCATCAGGACAACCACTACAAGCATACAGGTGCTCAACTCATCACCGAAATGAAGACAGACCAACCAAGGAGCCAAAATTTAGCTTGGGGGAGACCCCACTTTCAATCAAGGAAGGTATGTCCTTCCAAACTACTTTTTAACATCTTATTTATCTCTTTTGAATAAAAGAAAAATATTTTCTTCAACCATGTGCCGAAATCTTGTTTATACCCTCACTTTAGAAATAATGAATGGTTGCTATGTTTGAGGACCACGTGTGGTTCGAGGACCGGTGGATGTTAGCTTTCTTGTGTGATGAGTGATTGACAACGTTGTGTGGACTCGACTCCTAGCTAAGTATTGCGGGTGCAAGTTGCGGCTTGACCGGTGTTGGTGCGGGTGAAGAACAAACGTGAAAGGTCATCAGCTGGTGAGGCATCCGGTGTGGAGAAGACAAGTAGGCTTCGTTCGAGGGACCCGGTGGCCGGCGGGGGTCAAGTGCGGGCCGAATGGTGGCATGAACGGGAAGATGAAGTCATGGACGGTTTCTTGGTTGAGCTTCAAAACCAAGGTCGGGCGGGACTACGTGGGAGCCGAGTCATGAGTGGCGATTGGCGGAGGCTACACCAAGTTCGTGGGGTATCCGGTGGTTCACCGAGAAAACCACTGCGTTCCTTGGTTGATCCACAAAGCCAAGACCGAAGAACCGAAGTGGGGGACACGCGTCGGGATCGCATGGCTTGCGTCGAGGCTAGCGAGGGTGCTATCGCCGGGCATCCGTTCAATGGAGCGATGACAAAGATATCCGATTTCTCCCTCGAGGGGCATGTATCCTTAATTAGCTAGCAAGGGTATTTTAGACTTTCGGTTGCCTCCTATATAACCCAAGAGGTGAGAGGATGGCAGCCAATCTTTAGGAATCCTAGTTCATTTGCTTTCCTATTTTCCCTTCCTATTTTATTAGGATTTCCATAGGACTTGCTTGAGAGCTTCATGGTGAGATTTTGTGAGAGGGTTGGATGATCGGGCGACAAGCTAGACCTTATATGAACCTCTTTGCTATGTATAGATGATTTGGTGTGGTTCCTCAAGACTTTGTTGTGTTGTTCCCGGTTGTTCCTGGTGGTGATTTTCGGAGCCCTCTTTTGGTGGTTTTCTTGGGGTGTTTTCGGTACCTTGCTCTTGGGGATTTGATGGAGGAAATTTTAGGAACACTTCATGGTTCTTTTGGCTTTGATTCCCCTCCTAAATCCATGAGTTAAGGGGCTCGATTTTGGGGTTTTCGATGTTCTAGGGTTAGAGGAGTTATTGGCGGGATTTCTAAGATTCCTCTTGATTTGACAAGTTTTTGTGGGATTAAACTTGACTATGGACTCCTCAAAGGTGTTCCTACTATCCTCAAAGTCTTGTTCAAGTTCGTGGAGCGATTAAGGAGATCAAAGTTTGGATTTGGAGGAGTTGACTCGTGGGTGTCTTGTTCATCCCGAGCCGCCGGGGTTACACCGGTCCCGACTAGTGCTCTTGACCGGTCGACCGGTTTGAGCCACTTGTGGGATTTGCCTCGGGTGAACCGCTTGACTCGTGTGTCTTTGGGTCTTGGTGCTTTGCTGGTCGGTTCTTGGTCTATTTGGAGTTGTTTTGTTAGGTTTTGTGTAAGGTCTTCCTTCCGTGCGGGTTGTGTTTTGGGGGTGTTTTTGTTCCGGGGCCTAGAGGATTCACCGAGGCTTTCCGGAATGCTTGTTTTGCGACTGCTGTAGCCACCGGCCTGACCGGCGCTGCTCACCGGTCCGACCGGTGTCACCGGTCTGACTGGCCCAGGCCATGGGTCTGACCGGTGCAGCACAGGCAGCAAGCCGTGCAAGTTTCCGCTATGCGTGTTGGTGTGTTTTGGCTCGGAAGGTTGTTTGTTGGTTCCTAGGTCTAGTAGCACTTCAGTGGCTGCGTGGGCTTGGCCAACTTGGGTAGTGAGTTGGAGACGTGTGTTGGAAGCCGTGTTCGTCTTGTTGGAGTCTTCATCTCCTTCGAGAAGAATTTTTATCGGCTCCCATTCACTCGCCCCCTCTGCGGTTCGCCGTATCGGTCCTTCAATGTTAAAGCTTTGCAAGAACCTAGTGCATATCTTTGTGCTCTATGCCTTTTTGAACTTGTTAGTACATTTTGAGACAAGAGCCCGAAATTAAACCTTTTGCGAAGCAAATTCTTATGACCAAATCTAGGTTGTTGACTAATATGATATGGTGCGACAATGTTGATATGCTCTATCTCAAAGTATGGTGAATCTCGGACGAATTATTTTTGAAAATAAAACAAGGTCTCGTTCCTCAATGGTCATACTACCTACCAAAGCCATATGTCGATATTAATGTTTAAAACTTCTACATATGCTTGCTTGTGACCCATTCGGTATTGCCGAATTGTTGTGACCCTTGACGAGAACCTTTTCATGCTTCCATGATCGAGATCACGTATGCCACATATACATGCTAATTCCTACACCGGTAGTTACGCAAAACATGTCATCCATCCACAAAAAATAAAAACTCCAAAGTCCAAAGAGATTTCTCTTCTTGTAATATTGCAAAAGGAGAGAGGGGTCATTGAAAAAAATAATATCCTCAAGAAGCATTGAAAAAATGTGCTCCAATCAAAGAGCATAGAAAAAAGAGCAACCATGACCCCCTCCAAAATAAAA
Source organism: Cenchrus americanus (assembly GCA_947561735.1). Taxonomy (NCBI): domain Eukaryota; kingdom Viridiplantae; phylum Streptophyta; class Magnoliopsida; order Poales; family Poaceae; genus Cenchrus; species Cenchrus americanus. The sequence continues at coordinate 146,560,269 of OX387240.1, forward strand.
GCAAGAGGATAATTTCAAAGCAAGGAGTGTTTAGAAAAGCAAACAAATATATTCCACACAATTGCACATCTCGATCAAGTTGCATGACTAGTTTCGTCTTGGATCCGGTCTTTAGCTCAACAACATCATGTAGCACAAGTGAGTCTCATGTTCATCCTACCCAAAGCTCCACATACAAGCCATAGAGTAGGAAGTTGAGGCTCACTTAAAGCCTTTGTTGAGGTAACAAATACCACTTGAGCGATGGAGGGAACCATCCGAGGAATCTTGTCTTTCTTTGCAAAATTTTCAAAAACACTCCGAGAAAGGATCCAAAAAAGAAGAAGAGTGAGAGATGAAAAGTCAAATTCCATTATACTTTTCAACCTCCAAAGGCAAGGTGGAAAGCTACAAGCCCCACGGGTAAAGTAAGGCTAAGCTTCTCTCGTACCAACCTTTTAAAATTTGCAAGAAGAGCATGGAGTTTGTGTGCGGGTACTTGCCGAGTGATATCATCATGCAACTCACCGAGGCCATGTCTAGGCTTTGCTCGAGGACGAGCAAACATTTAGCTTTGGGGAGTTTGTTGACGGTCCTTACAACAAAGATTGGACCGTCAAAACCTCGGGTTCGAGAAGCGTATATGACAAGTTTCATACACATTTTTGGTACTAATAAAGTACCACGAGTTGTGTTGTGAATTTTATGGGCTTGCACACATTTAGGGAGAAATTGGAACCAATGTGCCACACGGCCGCACAACCGGAGCACGACCGGCCCTGCAGGTGCGGCCGGCACCGCGCGTTCTTTGCCTAGAGTTGACAAGAATAGATAGATTGTGTCGGGATCATTTCGCGTCTAGTTGTCCTCCCGGCTCGCTAGATCCTCTCTAGTCCTTTATCTAGCTCTCCTTGCGCATGTCAAGTTATCCCCGAATATCATTATTCGTTATCCCCGCTATAGCTCTTTACCAAGTCTTGTCTTTCTCCACCATTTATTCGATTATCTTTGCCGTAGTGGCTCCCTTGGGAAAATATAAATACGATAAAGCAATACCACCAGGTGATACCACGGGTGAAGTGCTACAACGGTAATCCGTGCGCTTGCGGACCTTTGAGGACCATGCGTGGTTCGAGGACCAGTGGATGGTCGCTTCCGGTGTGATGAGTGATTCACAACATTGTGTGGACTAATTCTTTGCTAAGTGTTGTAGGTGCGGGTTGCGGCTTGACCGATGTTGGTGCAAGTGAAGAACAAGCACGAAAGGTCGTCACCGGTGAGGCCCCTAGGTGTGCGAGAAGACAAGTAGGCTTCGTTTGAGGGACCCGGTGGCCGGCGGGAGGCAAGCTGCGGACCGCATGGTAGAATGAACAGCAAGATGAAGTCACGAACGGTTTCTTGGTTGAGCCACAAAACCAAGGTCGAGTCCGGACTACGTGGGAGCCGAGTCATGAGTGGCGATTGGCGGAGGCTACACCGATTTCATGGGGTTTCGGTGGTTCACCGAGAAAACCACTAGGTTCCTTGGTTGATCAACGATGCCAAGACCGTTGAACCGAAGATGGAGATGTAGTAGCTCCCGGACCGGTCCGACCGGTGAGGAGCACCGGTCCGACCGGTGTGCGACGACGCGGTCCGGAATCTTCAAAACGAGGAGGACACGCATCGGGATCGCGAGGCTTGCATCAAGGCCCCTAGGTAGCGATCACTGGGCATCCGTCCGATGGAGTGATGACAAAGATTTCCGATTTCGCCCTCGAGGGACATGTATCCCTAATTAGCTAGTAAGGGTATTTTATACTTTCGATTGCCTCCATATAACACAAGTGGTGAGAGGATGACGACCATCTCTTGGAACCCTAGCTCATTTGGTTTTCCTATTTTCCCTTCCTATTTTCCCTAGGATTTCTATAGGACTAGCTTGAGAGCTTTATGGTGAGATGTTGTGAGAGGGTTGGATGATCGGGTGGCAAGCTAAACCTTGTATGAACCTTCTTGTGATGTATAGATGATTCGACGTGGTTCCTGAAGGCTTGGTTGTTGTTCCTGTTCGTTCTTTGTGGTGATTTTCGGAGCCCTCTCTTGGTAGATTTCTTGGAGTGTTTTCGGGACCTTCCTCTTGGGAATTTTGTGGGGGATGTATGTGTGAACCCTTTGTGGTTCTTTTCCCTTTGATTCTCCTCCCAAATCCGTGAGTAAAGGGGCTCAATTTTGGGGTTTTCGGTGTTCTAGGGTTAGAGGAGTTCTTAGCGGGATTTCATCGATTCCTCTTGATTTGGCAAGTTTTGGTGGACATAAACTTAGATATGGACTCCCCATTAGGTGTTCCTACTATCCCCAAAGTCTTACGCAAATCTGTGGAGCTATTCGGGAGATCGGGAGTTGGATTTGGGGGTGTTGACCCGCGAGTGCTATTTATCCCGAGAAGCTCAAGCCACACCGGTCCGACCGGTGCCTCTCCTGATCGGACCGGTGCAACCCTTATTGAGTTTTTGCTTGGGTGAACGTTTGGGTGTGTTCGTTGTTGTCTCGTGTTGCTGTCTTTGTTTCGTGTTTGGGTCGTTTTGGAGCTCGGTAGGCTGTTTGGTGTTTGGGTCGACCGGTGTGCTACACCGCCTCACCGGTGTAAGGGCCGTTCGTCGAAGTTGCCGGTTTTCACCGGCGAGGGACCGGTCTAACCGGTGGTGCTCACCGGCCCGACCGGTGTAGATCGGAAGACTCGAGTCTTGTGTTCCGTTGCGTTCTCAGGTCTGTGAGGTTGAGAGTTGGTTCCTAGGTCCGTAGCACCGCAGGTGGTCGCGTGGGCTTGGACAACTTGGGTAGTGAGTCGGAGACGTGTGTTAGAACCCGTGTTCATCTTGTTGGAGCCTCCATCTCCTTCGAGAATATTTTTTATCGGCTCCCATTCACTCCCCCCCCCTCTGCGGTTCGCCGTATTTATCCTTCAATTAGTATCGGAGCCGGTTACGGGTCTTGATTGACTCTAACCGATCTAAGATCCAAGGATGGCATACCGGGAACGGGGTTTGGGTCCTCACACTTGGATGGCAAAAACTACCGGATGTGGAGTAAGCGGATGGCGGCGTTCCTCCGCGGAAAAGGTCGGATCCTTTGAGACGTCACGGTGGACACGAGGCTATGTACGGTCGATGAACTTCCTTGGTCTAGGATCGAGGGACATGTTCGACGTGAACAACAAGGCTGCCTACTACTTGTTTCGTGCTTTGAGTCATCCCGAATTCGATCGGTTTCACACGGGAGGACTTGGCTTGTAGAATCCGGTTGGTGTTGAAGGAAGCTCATGTTGGGAATGCCCGGTGTTCGGGCTCGGATGTATGTGACCTACTAGAAAAAGTACGAGAACTTCACTCATCTCCCGGTGAGTCCATTGATGCCTTGTTTCGAGAGGTTCACGGTTGTGGTGAACAACATGAGGGCCAATGTGGACGTTCTCCAAGACGATGATCATGATAGAGCTGTCAAGCTCTTACACTTTTTGGATCGTACGATTTGGGGTGGAAATTTGAGGCCATTGTGGAGTCGAGAAGTATGACACTCGACCATGAACGAGCGATCCTCGAAGCTCAAGTCGGATGAGGTGGATCGGGGCATGACGGCCAAGATTGAGGGCCCGACCGACTCTCATAGTCTTGCCCTCATCGGTGGCTCGAAAGGAAAGACTAACGCCAACCCATCCACTAGAATGTTCTCCTTGTCCTCTATGATGTCTTTGCTAGATGAGGAGTTCGACGTGCTTGGAGAGGACGAGCCGGCGTTGCTTACCGGACGGTCCGAGCGGATGCACGAGAACCGAGTGAACCGATGGAGGAACTCGAGGGTGTCTTTCAAATGCGGCAAGGCCGGACATTTTTTCGCCGATTGTCCGAAGGTGAACAACCACGACAAGTACAAGTTCATGGACAAGAGGAAGAAGACCAAGAAGAAGGATCATGGACATGGGAAGAAGGCGCGATCTCGAGAGAAGATGAAGAGATCGAGCGACATCGAGTCCGACTACGAGGACACGTCTTCAAGTTCGAGGAGGAGGAGGAGGAGGAGCGAGAAGAAGAAGAAGAAGAAGAAGAAGAACCTTGGCAAGTAACTCAACGGTCTTTGTGTGACGGGCCTAAGCCTTAAGGATGACTTCGTGGCATGGCTCGCAGCTCTAGTAGCAAGAGAAGCCGGAGAAGGACACCTCGGACTTAGATTCCGAGGATGAGGTATGTGATGAGCTCTCTTGTTTGAGCAAGGAGAATGAGGAGTTGGTTGACTTGCTTGATAATCGTGATCACATGCTTAGAGAGGCTAAGAAGCTTAGGAAGGAACTTAGAGCTTTGCTTGAAGATGCTAGGACTAGAGTGGCCGAGCTAGAAACATAGGTTCTTGATTGCAAGCTTGAAATTGATTCTCTTAAGGCTAGCCTTATGATTTCGAGGAGACCGATTGTGCCGATTGCTCGTTTTCCTAGCCGATTTGATCGCTCTTAGGGAAAAGCATGCCTCCAAGTGTGAGGAGCTAGATGTGCTTAGGGTTGAGTTGGCTGAGCTGCAATCTAGACCCACTCTGCTTGGTGCATGTACTTCTTGCCCTGGTTTGCATGAAAAAATTGCTGAGCTTCGATCTCGTATTGTTTCACTTGAGGCTGATTTGAAAGTGCCTATTCCTACTTCCTGTTCCACATGTGAATTACATGCTGTAAAGAATTTGGATCTCGCAAAATGTGTTGTTCGCTTGCAAGATGAGAATGATAAGTTGCGTGAAGTGCTAAGTTGGTTATCTAGTCAGGAACCTCGGCTTGGAATGATGATTGCTAGTTGTAAGCGCTTTGATGGTTGGGCTTTGGGATTGGATAAGGTTGGTGAGGGCAGTGGTGAGAGAGAAGGGAAATTTGGGAATGTTTCAGCTCCACTAAAACCCACACTCAAAGACAAGTTTGCATCCAAGCCAAACCATGTGCTTAAACTGAGGGAAAAACTGAGCAAGAAACCATGTGGGAAGCCTAGTGAGAAGCCTTGTGAAGAACCTCACCCCAAGCCTAAGACAAGACTAATCCGTTTCCATTGTGAGTATTGTGGAAAGGATGGTCACAAGAGAGAGTTTTGCTACAAGAGAAGGTGAGAGGTGAGAATGGCTCAGGAGTGGGCAAACAAGGATGGGTACCACCCTTCTCATGGTGTGCCCGAGCCTTGTATGCCATTACCTAAGGGAAAAGGTGTTGTGCATACGGTTCCAGCATGGAGAGATAGGAGAGCCTCAGGTGGAGGCAACTTTGTCGGCCGAGGACCACCGGCCGGATCGGTCGACCGGTGCTAGGCGAGTGCTAGAGAGTTTGGTTTCCCCGGTCGTGATGCTAGAGGGATCGGTCCTTTCGGTCGTGGAACGATTGTAAGCACCTTGAGTTTGGTGGTGTTGAGTTTCTTGGATGTTCTCCACCTCGTGGTCAATAAGAGTTTGGGAGAGGTCGAAGTTTTAAGTCTCGGATGGGCTACGGACCATGGTCTTTCTTTCGTGGTACTCGTACTCCTCCGGTGAGATGGGAGTGGTTTTCCCATGGTGGTTCCGGGTTTGATAGGTTTGACGGGATGGATCACGGTTTTGATAGGCGCGGTAGGATGAGTGTTGCTAACCCTACTTTTGAGGAAATGGCCCGACACTGGTTTAACACCTTTGGAACTAACCCCAATGTTGAGTCATTTGCTCGCTCTCTCTCTTGGTTTTGAGTTGTAGGTGGGAGGGCCGGAGAACATTTGGTTGATATCAGGGGTGGTTCTCCGGTCTCATACCCAGGTGGTGACATGGAGGTACATCACTTTCGGGGATGGTGGACAAGGATGAGTGAATTGTGAAGGAATGATCAAGGTAACACAATTTGTGACCTTCGAGTGTGTGGCCTTGGTCAAGCCACTTGGTTTGTTTCGCTCCTTGCCCTATCTCATGTGTGTAAGGTGAACTTTGTATGCTCTTTGACCTTAATGCATGAGTTTAGGGGGAGCTTGTGGTTTTTGTGCTTCTTTGCTCTTTTGCCAATGGTGTCAAGCCCTTTTTGCCTCCCCTCGAGGAGCCGGTCGTTTGTGAGTTTTGTGTCCGTGGTTGGTTTCCTGAGTTGGTGGTGAAGCTCCTTTGTAGCATATGTATAGCTTTCCTTTGTGCATTTCATGCATTTGGCATGGCATATGTAACATGATCTATAGGCATCCTTGTATCTTAGATTGCATGCATTTTGTATCATATGCATTGGTTAGGAAAATCTTCTCCTATATACATTGTTCACCATGGAATGATATTTATGTCTTTGTGAGCTTGTTTGGTATGATATGGTTAGTTTGGCTTAGCTCTTGATAATCTTGATTTCTATCCATGGTTGATGGCTATGTTTTTCTTGAAAAATGTCATATGTATCTTTGTCTTGTGAGTAAATGCCTTTATATGATCTTGACATGTTTTAGTGGTTTGGCTATGCTTAATTTGTGGTTGGATAGCTTATTTTGATCATATGGGACCAAAGGATCATTTGCCATCATGAATGTTTAGCCCTCATGCTTTATCTAGTGGAGGGGCATAAGTTCCTTTTTGTCGCAAAGATATTTCATGTACCAAATTTGAATCTGAAAATGAAATGTAAAATGCTTGGAAAATGTGCTCCCATGTCACATGTGCTAAATTTAATTTGCTTTGGGTGCTAAACCGTTGCATGATGCCTACCAATGAGAAGTCTCATATATATAAGTAGGCACATGGCTCGGTGGCTTTGACATGACATGAGGTGCTTGTGGGTGTTTGTGATGGTCTTATGATTAGAATGGTTGTCCTAGCATGAAGTTTGTGTGGCTTTGCCATTTTGACATGTTTTGCTCATGTTTAGGACTTTGCTCATGAGAGGGAAATTTTTCAAAAAATTGCTCAATTCTATCTTAGCTCCGTCCAATGGTTGTGAAACTTGGTGATCATGTAGTTGATGTCAATACGAAGCTACGGAGTATCGAACTTGCTCATTTGGACATGTGTAGCATCCTATGTTGAATTTTGTCTATTTGAGAAGCTCTACGTTGATTTTTTGGCATTTTTGTCTTGATTCATGCATTGTCAACGAGCTTGAAATGGCTTGCTGCACACATTTAGAAGGTTTCCAAGTGGCTTCGAGCTATTTTTGAGCTGCGGCGTTTCCCTGTGTGGCATCGGCCGACCGGTGAAGGGCACGGTTCGACCGGTGAAGGGCACGGGTCCGACCGGTGTAGTTCCCGAGTGCCGGGCGATCTTGTCCACCGGTCCGACCGGTGAGTGTGACCGGTCGACCGGTGCGAGCTAAGCCGATGCGAGCTGCTCCGTTCATGAGGTGGTTCGCATGCACCCATTCGGGGGGGAATCGCATTGGTTCGGGGGGGAGCTTGCATGTGTGCAAGGGGAGGTCTTTGTGGTTTTCGAGCTTTGCTTGGTGATTTGTGCACTTTGCTTGAGCGAGTTTTGTCTCGGATGTGTCGAGTCATTGCCCTTGCCTAATGGGTCCGAGACTTGTCTTCTTTAAGTGATCTTGCTCTTTGCCTTTGTTTGGCTTTCGATCGCTTGTTGAAGTTTCCTTTTATTTGTTTCTTTTCTTTTTCTTTTCTCTCGTGTTACTATTTGTGGGTGTTGTCAATGCACTCATCAAGGGGGAGATTGAGGACCATGTGTGGTTCGAGAACCGGTGGATGGTTGCTTGTTGGTGTGATGAGTGATTGACAACGTTGTGTGGACCGATTCTTGGCTAAGTATTGCAGGTGCGGGTTGCGGCTTGACTTGTGTTGGTGCGGGTGAAGAACAAGCGCGAAAGGTCGTCGGCGGTGAGGCCTCCGGTGTGGAGAAGACAAGTAGGCTTCATTCGAGGCACACGGTGGCATGAACAGCAAGATGAACTCATGGCCGGTTTCTTGGTCGAGTCGGGACTACGTGGGAGCCGAGTCATGAGTGGCGATTGGCGGAGGCTACACCGAATTTGCGGGTATCGGTGGTTCCCCGGAAAACCACCGGGTTCCATGGTTGATCCACAAAGCCAAGACCGATGAACCGAAGAAGGAGATGCGGTAGCTCCGGACCGGTCCGACCGGTGGGTACCGTTCGACCGGTGAGGAGCACCGGTCCGACCGGTGTGCGACGACGCGGTCCGGAATCTTCGAAGCGGAGGACACGCATCGGGATCGCAAGGCTTGCGTCGAGGCTAACGGGTTGCGATCGCGGGCATCCGTCCGATGGACCGATGACAAAGATTTCCGATTTCGCCCTCGAGGGGCATGTATCCCTAATTAGATAGTAAGGGTATTTTAGACATACGGTTGCCTCCATATAACCCAAGTGGTGAGAGGACTAGCTTGAGATCTTCATGATGAGACCTTGTGTGATGGTTGGATGATCGGGCGGCAAGCTAGACCTTTTATGAACTTTCTTGTGATGTATAGATGATTTGGAGTGGTTCCTAAAAGCTTGGTTGTGTTGTTCCCGTTCGTTATTTGTGGTGATTTTCGAAGCCCTCTCTTGGTGGTTTTCTTGAAGTGTTTTCGGGACCTTTCACTTGGGGATTTGGTGGGGGATGTATGTGTGAACCCTTCATGGTTCTTTTCCCTTTTGATTCCCCTCCCAAATCCGTGAGTAAAGGGGCTCGATTTGGGGTTTTCGGTGTTCTAGGGTTAGAGGAGTTCTTGGCGAGATTTCTTCGATTCCTCTTGATTTGGCATGTTTTGGTGTTCCTACTATCCCCAAAGTCTTGCGCAAATCTATGGAGCGATTCGGGAGATCGGGAGTTGGATTTGGGGGTGTTGACCCGCGGGTGCCGTTCATCCCGAGAAGCCCGAGCTACACCGATCCGACCGGTGCCTCTCACCGGTCCGACCGGTGCAACCCTTGTTTGGTTTTTGCTCGGGTGTATGTTTGGGTGTGTGCGTTGTTGTCCCATGTTGCCGCTTGTTTCGAGTTTGGGTCATTTCGGAGCTCGGTAGGTCCGTTTGGTGTTTTGGGGCTTTCCGGCTTGGACCGGTCGACGGGTTTGCTATACCGGCCGACCGGTGTAAGGGCTATTTTGTGGAAGTCGCCGGGTTTCACTAGCAGGGGACCGGTCGACCGGTGGTGCTCACCGGCCCGACCGGTGTAGATCAGTAAGACTCAAGTCTTGTGTTCCGCTGTGTTCTCGGGTCCGTGAGGTTGAGAGTTGGTTTGTAGGTACGGTAGCACCGGCAAAGTGGCTGCGTGGGCTTGGACAACTTGGGTAGTGAGTCGGAGACGTGTGTTGGAACGCGTGTTCATCTTGTTGGAGCCTCCATCTCCTTTGAGAAAAATTTTTATCGGCTCCCATTCACTCCCCCCTCTCTCGGTTCGCCTTATTGGTCCTTCAACCTTTACGTGATCGTGTGTTTTACCTTTAAAGTTCCCTAGCCCCGTTACTAGAGGTGCAAACCCGGTAACGACGCTAGAGAGTGCCAACAAGCATTCCTAGCGCCATCGCCGTGTGTGCATACTTAGTGGTGAGGCTAAGGAGAGTCGGCATGTGGGACACATTGTTCATCAACCATTAAGGAACAAAGCAAGAGAGAGAAGGAAGAATTCATGCCTTAAAAAGTGAGCTCAACCGCTTTGTCATCAAGGAATATGAATCTCCACAAGACATGTACAACCGCTTGAACAAGATTATCAACAAGATCAAGTCCATTGGAAGCACGAGATGGGGAAGAAGAGAAGTGGTTGATAAGATCCTCTCCACATACATGGTTAGGGATGTGCAACTCCCAACACTCATAAGAGAGAAGAGAGGCTTTAACAAGTTCATTCGGCGGATACGATTGGAAGAATTGAAGAACATCTTATCATCGTCAAGGAGTCAAAACTTTCACAAGAAATGTCCAAGATGCATGAGCAACTTGAGAAGAACAAGGGAGTGACCCTCAAGGCATCTAGCAAGGAGAAGAAGTCAAGCTCATCAACCTCCAAGACCGTGGTCAAGGAAGATAGTGATGAGAACATGACACCCGAACAAATGACACTCTTCATAAGAAAGTTTAACAAAGTGATCAAGAAGAGTGGTTTCTTCAACAAGAACAAGGATAAAGAGAATATCGGGACCAAGATCTCACCGGTGATGAAGATGACTTCACCCACACATGCCTCATGACTAGGGGCTCTAAGGTAGATACTACCACTCCGCCCCTAGATGATGATAATGAAAGTGATCTTAAATTTGAAAAATGATAAATGTTTTTGGTAAAAAGGCAAGTAAGAAAATCATGTTTTTAATGAAAGAAATAGAGAATAAAGATGAGACTCTGGAGGTGCAAGAAGAACTCTTTAGACTTGAGCGAGAGAAAACCATTGCCCCCGAGAATGCCCTTGTAATTGAAAAGAAGGGTTTCAAGGTGCAAGAGGACTTGCTTAAGGAAAAGGAGATAGAAATTCTTAGCCTTAAGAAATCCCAAGCTACGAGAGGAGTTGACGGTAGATGAATTAACTAAGGAATCTTTCCTAGCTAAGGATGCTAGCAATAGGCTTGGGGTGAAAAGCTTGAACTTCAAAAGAGCTGCGAAATCTTAAGGACTAGAGGTGTGGAAACAAGGAATGTGGTGCACAACGAGAAGCAATTGGGTGCCAAGAACTATGACATCCAAGTCAAGTACAACACTCCCTATCAAGTTCAAGGGCACTAAAGACACAACATATGCACCACAAGCAAAGGCAAAAGCCAATCCAATCAAGTCAAACAAGAAGCCCAAGCCTTATGCCTCACAAGATAACTTCTATGCCGATTATGTGTTGATTTCGGACCACAAGGGTAAGGTGGTTGCCAAGTATGTGGGACCCCGCACAAAAAGAACATTGGTGAAAAGGAATGTGTGGGTGCCCAAGATTCTTGTGACTAACGCTCCAGGACCCAAACCTACTTGGGTACCTAAAACAAAAGCATAATTTGTTTTGTAGGCATAGTCCTCTCGGTGGAGCCAAATGGGTGATTGATAGTGGATGCACAAATCATGTGACCGGAGAGAAGAAGATGTTTACCTCTTGTGACATGATTGAAAATCCAACGAAAAGAATTGCCTTTAGAGGCAATGGTGGAGGAACAGTTGTTAGTCTTGGTAAAATTGCTATCTCAATCAATCATTTAATTTCCGATGTTTATTTTGATGAATCTGTGGACTACAATTTGTTGTATGTTTCACAACTTTGTGAGAAGGGCTACAATTGTTTGTTCACCAATGAGGGTGTGACCGTCTTTAGAAGGGGTGATGACTCCGTTGCCTTTATGGGTGAACTCAAGTGAAGGCTTTACATGGTGGATTTCACATCGGATAAAGCCCAACTTGATACATACTTATTGGCAAAGTCTAGCTAGAGTTGGCTTTGGCATCGCCGACTAGCTCACGTTGGGATGAACAATCTTAATAAGCTTCTAAAGGGGAACACATCCTTGGACCGAAAACAAGTTGGTGCTCCTCACCCCACCAAAAATGTACTTACCACTTCAAGGCCATTGGAACTACTTCGGATGGATATCTTTGGCCCCGTGGCTTATGTTAGCATTGGAGGGAACAAATATGGCTTTGTCATTGTTGATAATTACTCTTGGTACATTTGGGTATTCTTTATGAAGGACAAGAGCAAGGTTCATGAAATATTCAAGAAGTTTGCCACAAGAGCCCAAAATGAGTTTGAAGTGAAGATCAAGAGAGTAAGAAGTGACAATGACACCGAGTTCAAGAACAACAACATTGAAGAGTATCTTGATGGAGAAGGCATTGGGCATGAGCTCTCTCTGTCTCATACACGACTTATCATGCTATCAACCGTTTGTATCTTCACAAGCTTCGACATAAGACCACCTATGAACTTCTAATTGGTAAAAAGCTTAACATGTCTTACTTTAGAGTTTTTTGATTGTAAGTGCTTCATTCTTAACAAGAATCCCAAAAGCTCTATGTTTGCACCTAAAGTTGATGAAAGTACTTTACTTGGTTACGCCTCAAACGCTCATGGCTATCGTGTCCTCAACAAAACCACCGGTTGTGTTGATGCCACGTGTGACGTGAGTTTGATGAATCTAATGGCTCTCAAGTGGAGCAAGTTGATGAATTTTGTGTAGGCAAGGAAGTACCTGTTGAAAAGGCTATAAAAAGGATGGACATTGGAGAAGTCAAGCCTCAAGAAGAAGATGATGAGGACTGCAAGATCGTAGAAGAATCACCAAGTACACCTCCCGCCGCGAACCCCGGAGAGTCCGGAGAAAAACCGGAGAATTCGGGATTCCGGAAGCTCCGGAAAAAACTCCGGAAACTTCGGACCTCCTACCGGTGATTCTCAAGGCATTCAAGAAAATGAGGTTTTGATTCAACAAGAAGCCTCCAATCCACATCCAAGAGTTCGTCAAAGTGTTCAACAAGATCACCCCATTGACAACATTCTTGGAAGCATCCGTAGAGGGGTAACCACTCATTCAAGATTAGCAAATTTTTGTGAACATTACTCGTTTGTTTCCATGTTGGAACCTCTTAGGGTTGAAGAAGCACTTGAGGATGCCGATTGGGTGATGGCCATGCAAGAAAAACTCAACAACTTCACTCGAATGAAGTCGGTCCTTAGGGAACGCCCCAAGCAAAATGCGATAGGTACAAAATGGGTTCTTCGCTACAAGCAAGATGAGAATGGCATGGTGACCAAGAACAAAGCATGATTGGTGGCAAAGGGGTGCACTCAAGTCGAAGGCTTGGACTTTGGAGGAACCTTTGACCGGTGGCAAGGTTTGAAGCAATCCGCATACTCTTAGCCTTTGCCACACATCACAACTTCAAGCTACATTAAATGGATGTCAAGAGTGCTTTCTTGAATGGCCCAATCTCCGAATAAGTCTATGTTGAATAACCATTGGGCTTTGAAGATCCTCAATTCCCGAACCAAGTCTACAAGCTCCATAAGGCACTCTATGGGCTCAAGCAAGCCCCACGAGCATGGTATGAATGCCATAATGAATTTCTCTTGAAGAAAGGCTTTGAAATAGGCAAAGTTGATCTTACTCTCTTCACTCGTAAACAAGGAAATGATTTATTTGTATGCCAAATATATGTCGATGACATTATATTTGGTTCTACTAATCAAGATTGAGTTGATGAGTTAATAAGAATTATGACCAAAACATTTGTGATGTGTATGATGGGCGAGTTGAAGTTCTTTCTTCAATTTCAAATCAAGCAACTCAAAGAAGGCACTTTCATAAGTCAAACCAAGTACACTAATGATATGCTCAAGAAGTTTGATATGAACAATGCCAAGCCCATCAAAAGACCCATGCCATCAAATGGACATCTTGATCTAAAGGAAGAAGGCACAAGCATCGACCAAAAGGTATATCACTTCATGATTGGATCTCTACTTTACCTTTGTGTATCTAGGCTCGATATTATGCTTAGTGTGTGCATGTGTGCAAGGTTTGAAGCTAATCTTAAGGAGTGTCATCTAATGGTCGTTCGAGAGAATCTTTAAATACTTGGTTCATACTCCTAACCTTGGTTTGTGGTATCCTAAGGGCTCCACTTTCGATCTACTTGGCTACTCGATTCGGACTATGCCGGTTGCAAACTAGATAAGAAGAGTACATACGGGACTTGCCAATTCCTTGGAAGGTCCTTGGTGTCTTGGAGTTCAAGAAACAAAATTTTGTTGCCCTTTCCACCGCCGAGGCCGAGTATGTTGCGGCTGGTGCTTGTTGTGCTCAACTACTTTGGATGAGGCTCACTTTAAAAGACTTTGGTTGTAAGTTTAGTAAGATGCCACTCTTGTGTGACAATGAGAGTGCCATCAAGCTAGCTATCAACCCCGTAAACTACTCAAGAACAAAGCATAGAGACATAAGACATCATTTCTTGAGAGACCACGAAGCCAAAGGAGATATCGCTTTAAGTCATGTGAGAACTGAAATGCAACTAGATGATATCTTCACAAAGCCTCTTGATGAACTAAGGTTTTGAGATTTGAGGAGTGAGCTAAATATATTGGATTCTCATAACTTGGCTTGAGATCATGCACATGTTTGAGTGACCTAGAATAGATATTTTGAAAACAAAATGATTTGCAAAACTTGTGTTCGGTTGTTTTTGAAATATTTGGATCTTATCTTTGGTACAACACTTGGACTATTGTTCTCAATGCTTGATTGTGGCTTGTCTCAAGTGTTGATACTCTCGGGATCACATATACATGTATAGTCATCCAAATCTACCCCAAATCAAATTCCTTGGAAATCGCTCGTTGGGTGTCAAGGGGAGCGGATACTACGGATTATTTCTAGAAACTCCGGGTTTCCCGGAGATTCGGACTCGGTCCGGACATTCGGATCTTAAGGGTATATATATTTTTTCACCGTGGTAACTTCTCTTTTTCACCTCTTACCGCGTTGACCAAGCCACCGTTCTCTCTACCATCTCTCTCACCTCTCCCACCATCGCCCCTTCGGTGATTTTCCAATCCAACCGGCCAAATCAAGTGAGAGTGAGGGACCGAGGTCTTCCCTTCTCTCCCCTAAGGTATCCCATGAAGACCTAACCCAACCTATCTCCCTACGTGTTTCCTTTCGGTATCCTTTTAGGGAATAGATGGAATAGACTCTATAGGCTCAAGATCTGCAATATCTCACGATTTCCATGGTTGAGTTGTGCGACCATTTAGGGTTTCGACCGTGAAACCCGAAACTTCGGAAATCTCAAGCCCGGACTCTTCGGACATCCCCGGAATCTCCGTATTTTTCCCGGAGACTTTGGGGTTCACACTAAAAATCCTAAGGGTAGTGCCTCACATCTCTTCTATTGCTTTTCTCTTATGTCCATATCCTTCCATATCTTCGGATCATGAGGGTGAAGATCAAGCACGACATGGATGAGCCCTCCACTCAAAGGAGGACCAAGGCAAGGCATGACCCCGCCACCTTGAGGGTTGTGCAAGAGACTTTGGGCCAAGAGTTCTCTCAGACACGGTGCAAGGACAAAAAGGGGTGATCCCCCTCCATCTTATGCGAGGGCGTGATGAGGAAGAAGGAACTTAAAGTCATCATGATGAGGTTGAAGACGATAACTATGAGCAGCCCCCGAGCCTCCACGCCGTCATGGAAAGGGGCCGGCTAAGGAGAAACCCCCGCTACAAATCTCACCCCGAAAAGAGTCACAAAGCCTCCTATATCAATCAAAGCCTACCGGTTGAGCGCCCACCTCCCAAACACAAGCAAGGAGTAGCAGCCCACATCTATCCTAAAACACCTCCTAGGCTCATTCCCACTCTCCCACAAAATGTCCGGTGGTGTCCACAACCATCAATCTTAGAGAACCCGGATCCGTCCTTGGTTTTGTTGAGCATATGTTTCGGGACTACTTCAAGAATGCTCTATTTGTGAGGTAGCAAAGGGAGGAGAATGTCTATCGCTATCTCAAAGGTGAAGGGCTAGAGACAAGGTTTTGGTGTGACTTCCATAGAGATTTTTACCAAACCATAATAAGGAACCCCAAGTTGATTGCTAAGAACATGGTGCCCATTGTAAAGATGAGGCACATTGATTGTAAATACTATGAGGACCTCAACAACACCGTGTTCAACTTTGTGATTGAGAAGTGCAAGGAGGTGGGAGTGTGTGACATCATGGGCTTTCGCTATAATTAGCACAAGGAGATCCTCGCCCAATTCCATTGCTCTTACTACTACAATCCATATGACAACACCATCACTTGGACTACTCAAGGCAACAAGTGCACCATTGACTACATGACCTTCTATAGGTTGTTGGGACTTGGCTCAAAGGATGAAGATCGCATTCCATTCACAATGAGAACAAGTACAAGCCCGGGGACCTCCCCTACATGTTCCCTAGTCGTGCCTTGGCCATTGAAGGAAAAGTGGATCAACTCAACCCCTACTACTACTATCTCTATCAATTCTTCTAAGCCACCATTGACCCTAAGCAAGGAGATGCTACAGCTCTAAGGTACTATGCTTCAAATCTCCTCAATAGGATGGCCCCGGACGAGGAAGGGTTTTGCATATTTGAATTCATTTGGAATGAGTTGAGGAGGAAGATGAATGACCCTATGAAGTACCTCCCCTATGCTCCCTATCTCATGTACATGATTGAGAGAGTCACCAACGTCGCTATCCTAAAGATGTGGTCCATGAGCCCTTTCGCCACCTTCGTGATCGAGCCAGAAAACTCCCAAAGCCCCTAAGTATGTTGGCTCCTCTAGTGCAGCTCCTCGTCATGATGACATCCCCACTGCACCCTCTCCACCTAGGCCTCCCCATCGGCACCGTGGCTCCATGATTAAGAGGGTCTTAAAGTGTATTTTCAACATGTGCAAGACCATGGCTACGAAGACTAATGAGAACCGTCGAAACATCATTGAGGTCAAGTCTCATCTTGGCCTTCCCACCGACCCCTACTATGAGCTTCCCACCTTTGATGATTCTTTCGTGGAGTGGGACACTCAAGATGATGAAGAAAGACAAGAAGAGGGGGAAGAGGAGGAGGACAACGACAATCAAGAGGAGGAGGATGACGAGGACTCCGAGTGATCCATTCCGCTGCCCCACTCCCTATTTATCTATATATCTAGTGTTGAACTTTTATGGATTTGAATTTGGAACAATGGCTTGTAATAACTTTTAATTCGTATGTGTGTAAGACTATGTGAGCTTGAGACTTATGGTTCTGTGCTTGTGGTTGTTTGCTCAGTTTTTACATTCTAATGATGCTATATGCTAGGTTGAAAATACTTGATGAATGTTGTTTTCCACTAGTTCTCAAAAAGCTCGGAGAATCCGAACTTTTTCCCGAAGTTGCTAGGATTCCGGAGATTCGGGACCGGCTCGGACATTCCATACTTTTGAGCATCGGACTTCTTTTGCATCCTTTTTGAGTGCATGAACTATCATATGCATCTCACTATAACTTGTTGCACATCACCAGCACCCCACTACTATAATACTCTCATGTTTTCTTTCCTTGTGCAAAATATGGTCCTAGAATGACCATTGATATTCAAAAATCGGTATGCACATATTAAGGGGGGTATTACATAATGCCTTTTAATACTCATTGGTTATCTCTTAAAAGACTTAATAAATGTGTTGTCATCAATCACCAAAAATGGGGAGTTTGAAGAGTATCTCGACCCCCTAAGTGGGTTTTGGTGATTTAATGACATACGCTTAAGTGACTAATGACTTATCTAGTGTATGAGCAGGAATTAAAATTGTATATGGCATCAAGTGTAATTCATTATCTATGCAAAAAGCAAGTGATGTTACAAAGGGTTCCTATGACGGCTTATTTATTTTTATTGTGAATTTGAGTCCTAGGAACACCGTACTATAAATAGGGATAGGAAATGTATCTTCCAAGAGTCGAACATGTGCTCAAGTTGTCAAAACAAAACCTATGAGAGAAACCTTTGCACCAACACGTTCACGGGGTTAACTTTTCGAGTCTTTGAAGTTTCCGAGTTTTTTCCGAGTCACCGGACTTCCCCGAGTTTCGGGGTTTTCCGGATATTTGGGGTCTTAGAGTTGTAACGACTCTTTTGTGTGTGAGGGGTATAACGACCTTCTCCACCCTTTTCCTTCTCTCACTCTTGCCCATTTCGACCCGCAACACTCGAACTCATTCACTCCTAAGGACCATGTGTGGTTCGAGGATTGGTGGATGGTTGCTTCCTGGTGTGATGAGTGATTGATAACGTTGTGTGGACTGATTCTTGGCTAAGTATTGCGGGTACGGGTTGCGGCTTGACTAGAATTGGTGTAGGTGAAGAACAACTGCGAAAGGTCATTGCGGTGAGGCCTCCGGGTGTGAAGAAGAGAAGTAGGCTTCGTTCGAGGGACCCGGTGGCCGGTGGAGTCATGTGCGGGCCGCATTGTGGCAAGAACAACAAGATGAAGTCATGGACGATTTCTTGGTAGAGCCTCAAAACCAAGGACGAGCGGGACTACGTGGGAGCCAAGTCATGAGTGGAGATTGGCGGATGCTACACCGAGTTCGCGAGGTTTGCGATGGTTCACCGGAAAACCACTAGGTTACTCGGTTGAGACACAAAACCAAGGCCGAAGACTCGACGAGGAGGTGTGGCCACCGGGCCGGTTCAACCGCCCGGGAGGGCGGTCGGACCGCCCTGGGCCGGTCGGATTGCCCGTGCCGGTCTAACCGCCCGGGGGGCGGTCCGACCGCCCGGTCGCCGGCGCCGAGATGCTTCGAAGCGGAGGACACACATCGGGATCGCAAGGCTTGCGTCGAGGCTAAGCGAGGTTGTGGTCGCCGGGCATCCGTCCGATGAAGAAAATGCGAAGACTTCCAAATTCGCCCTTGAGGGGCTTGTATCCCTAGTTTTAAGTATGGGTAGTTTAGTCTTTTGGGTGCCTCCATATATACGCTTTGAGGGGATGGATGGCGCCAACTCTTGGAACCCTAGCTCATTTTGTTTTTCCATTTTCCTTCTTATTTTCCCAAGTTTTTCCTAGGACTAGCTTGAGAGATTCATGTGAGATCTAGAGAGAGGGATGGATGTTTGGGTGGCACGCTAGACCTTGCACTAACCTTCATGGCATGTATAGATGGTTCGGCGTTGTTACTCAAGGTTGAGAAGTGTTTTTCCCGTCCTTCTTTGTGGTGATTTTTGAAGCTCTTTGTTGGCGGAGTTTTGAGGACGATTTCTTGGGGTTTTTGGTGGGTGTCACGTATGAGGATCTTGTGCCTCTTTGGCTGGTGACTTTGCCCCCAAATCTCTCTTGAATCGGACCCGATTTGGTGGTATTTCGAGTTGGGTGAGTTCTTGACCTAGAGAGGAGATTTCTTTGATCCCTCTTGATTGTCGGCGATTCGGGTCGATTACTTTGAGGTAGAGGTTGCCCGGGAGGTAACCCGGCTATTCCCGATGTTTCGCTGCAATCGGTGGAGTGATTCGGGAGATCGGGCGCTAGGAAGTTGAAGTTTGACCCGCCCCTTGGTAGCCGGTCTAACCGCCCCTAGGCCCCCGGGTGAAGTTTTGGTTTTCGCTAAGATTTTACGGTAGCTAGCATGGCCTTGACCGAGAGATCTCTCGTTGGTGAAACCATGGTGTGCTTTGGTGCTCATAAAAGGTGTTTCGGATGATTTCTTGGTTGCCTGGTGGAGGCGGTCTAACCGCCCCCCATACCCGGCCTAACCGCCCCCCCTCCGGAAAGCCGGCTTTCGAGTTGTTTCGCTCGTCGTGGGTGCGTGTGTGTTGAGCTTGCTGGTAGTGTTTGTTCCTAGGACCGGTAGCACTCTAGTGGCTACGTGGTTTTGGCAAACGGAAGGTAGAAGTGCGGAGCGTGTGCTTTTTTGGGACCGACCGAGCGAGTTCATCTTGTTGGAGTTTCAATCTCCGTCGAGAAGAATTTTTATCGGCTCCCATTCACTCCCCCCCCTCTCGGTCGCCAAATCGGTCCTTCAAGTGGTATCGAGCCGGTTCGAGTCTTTATTGACTCTAACTAGTCCGAGATCCAAGGATGGCGTACCGGGGAACGGGGTTCGGGTCCTCCACACTTCGATGGCTTGAACTACCGGATGTGGAGTAAGCGGATGGGTGCGTTCCTCCGCCGAAAGGGTCGGATCCTTTGGGATGTCACGGTGGACACGAGGCTATGTCCGGCCGATTAACTTTCTTCTTGCCGAAGGATCGAGGGACTTGTTCAACGCCAACAATAAGGCGGTTGACTACTTGTTTCGTGCTTTGTGTCGGCCGAGCTCGATCGGGTGCACACCGAGCACTTGGCTTGTAGAATTTGGATGGTGCTTTGAAGGAGGCTCATGTTGGGAATGCCCGGGGTTCGGGCACGGATGTGTGCGACCTATCGGAGAGAGTACGAGAACTTCACTCATCTCCCCGGTGAGTCCATCGATGCCTTGTTTCAGAGGTTCATAGTGGTTGTGAACAACATGAGGGCCAATGTGGACGTGCTCCCGTACGATGATCATGATAGAGCTGTCAAGCTCTTACACTCTTTGGATCGTACAATATGGGGCGGAAAGTTCCGGGACATTGTGGAGTCGGAGAAGTATGACACTCGACGGTGAACAAGATGTTCTCGAAGCTCAAGTCAAGCGAGGTGGATAGGGGCATGAGCGCCAAGCTCGAGGGACCAAGCGATTCCCATAGTCTTGCCCTAGTTGGTGGTTCGAATGGAAAGGCTAACACTAACCCATCGACCGGGATGTTCTCTTTGTCCTCTTTGATGTCTATGCCGGATGAGGAGTTCGATGTGCTTGGAGAGGACGAGCTTGCGTCCCGACAAGGTAGTTCGAGAGGCCGCACGAGAACCGAGTGAACATGAGGAGGAACACGAGGACATGCTTCCGGTGCGGCAATCCGAGACACTTCGTCACCGACCGCCCGGAGAAGGTCGAGAACAAGGACGGCTACAAGCACAAGTCGAGGAAGGATGGCAAGTACCGGTCGAGGCGCGACCACAAGAGCAAGTACAAGAACAAGCACAAGGACGAGCAACGATCGAGGAAGAAGGAGATCCGAGGCAAGGTCCGAGCGATGGTTGGAGCGAGCGACGTCGACTCCGGTTCCGCATACTCCACCTCGAGCTCCGGTAGCGGTGTAGACGAAGGTGATCGTTGCAAGAGCAAGAAGTCGTCCAAGAACCCGAGCGTGCCTTGAGCCGCTTCGCTAGAGGCGGCTTCGCACCATGGCGCCGAGCTGCGGCGCAAGAAGAGCACACGGAGCGACTCGGACTGCGAGTCCGACTACGAGGTGCATGTTGAGCTTCCCCTCGTGCGCCGGGAGAATGAACGGCTTGGTACTTTGCTTGATAATCGTGATGACATGCTTAGAAAGGCCAAGAAAATGAGAAAAGAGCTTATGGCTTCACTCGAGGATGCTAGGACTAGAGTGGCCGAGCTACAAAATACGGGTGCTTGATAGCAAGATTGAGATTGATTCCCTTAAGGCTAGCCCCGTTGTTTCGATGAGGTTGATTGTGTTGATTGCTCCATCTCTCTTGCTGATCTTGCTTTGTTCAAGGAAAAGCATGCCTCCAAGTGTGAGGAACTAGATGTGTTTAGGGTTGAAGTGGATGAGCTTAAGTCTAGACCTGCTTTGCTAGGTGCTTGCTCTTCGTGCCCTGTTTTGCATGCTAAAATTGATGAGATGCATGCTTACACTAGTTCTCTTGAGGCTAAACCGAAAGAACCCATGCCTAGATCATGCTCTACCCGTGAAATGCATGCTTTGAAAAATTTGGAACTTGCACATTATGTTGATCGTTTGCGGGATGAGAATGATGAGCTGAGAATGTTAATGGGTTGGTTGTCCGGTCATGAGCCTCGGTTGAGAATGATGATCGAGGCATTTAAGAGGCAGGATGGTGAGGGACATGGGGCAAACAAGGTTGGTGAGGGAAGTGGAGAGAATATCCCAGAGCCACCAAAAACCCACCACAAGAATGATTTTCCTCCTAAGCCCAACCATCTAAGGAACCGACTAGACACAACCCCGGCTCCACCCGTGTTTCCCCCACATATAAATGATCTCCAACGACCTATCAAGTTTGTGAGCACTTCGGGGAAAGTGTTCTTTGGGAAGGAAAGTGAGAAGGCTAGTGAGGAGAATCTAGTGGAGAAGTTGAGTGGAGAGAAACCAAGTGAGCAGCTCCAATCCAAGCGTAAACCTAAACTTGTGAGGTTCCATTGTGGCTATTGTGGGAAAGAGAGTCACATGGATGAGTTTTGCTTCAAGAGGAAGCGTGAGGAAAGGATGGCAAAGGAGTGGGCGAACAAGGATAGGTACAACCCTTCCAATGGTGTACCTAAGCCTCGTATGCCACCGCCCAAGGGTATAGCCGTGGTGAGAAGTGTTCGGCATGGGGAGATGCGAGTTCCCACGGCCCGAGGAGCCGTTCGGGAGAGGGCGGTCGGACCGGGCCCGGCTAGGCGGTCGGTCCCGGCCCGCCCGAGGGGGCGGTTAGACCGGCCCGGCTAGGCGGTTCAACCGCCCCCGGAACTCGGGACGGAGTGGTTTTCGAGGTGGTGAGTCGAGAGGTTTCGGTTACGGGAGACGGTGGTGCCGGTGGTTGGTCCGGAAAGTCGGCGGGTGGTCAATTTGCTAGGCATTCTCCCCCTCGAGTTCACTACGGGGATGGGAGGAGTCGTAGCTTTGAGAAGAAGAGGAGGGACGGTTCACGGGCCTTCTTTTGTGGTTTTGGTCCTCCTCCGGGCGGTGAGGGTTGGTTTCCTCGGAGTGGTTACCGAGGTAGTGTTCGTGGTGGTAGTTTCGGTAGGAAAGATGGTTTGGTGTGTGCTAACCCTACTTTCGAGCAAATGGCTCGGCACTCGGTTCTACTCTTTTTGTACTAACCCCGATCTTTGAGTCGTTCGTTCGCTCATGTGCTCGTTTTTGAATTTCGGGTGGGAGACTTGAAGAACATTTGGTTGATTGACTCCGGTCTCGAGGCATATGACCGGAGACAGGGGGTGGTTCTCCGAGTCTCGTCCCGATGGTGACGAAGGGGTACATCACTTTTGGGGACAATGGGCGAGGGTGTGTGCTTTCGAAGGTGAGATTAAGGTGAGTGACAAGATTACTGCGAGGCGTGTTGCTCTTGTCCAATCGGCGGGGTACAATCTGCTTTTTGTGTCCCGGTTGTTGGATGAGGGCTTTGAGGTGTTGTTTCGGCTAGGTGGTTCTCGGATTTTGGACTCTCGAGGAGACCTTGTACGTATGGTCGTTCCCGAGGGTCAGGTGTTTCGTGCTGATTTTTCTTAGTCTTCGGGTGTGGAGCGTGGTTTCTTGGCTGGTTCTTCGTGTGAGTTGTGGAAGTGGCATAGGAAGTTGGGTCACTTGAGCTTTGACCTTTTGTCTCGCCCGGGTAAACTCAATTTGGTCCGAGGATTGCCACGGTTGAGGCTTGAGAAAGAGTTGGTTTGCGTGCCTTGTAGGCATGCCAAGATGGTAGCCTCTTCTCACCCGCCTCTCACCGATGTGAAGGCCGAGCATCCATGCGAGTTGCTCCATATAGACCTTTTTGGCCCGGCTCGTGTGCGATCGCGGGTGGGAAGTGGTATGTCCTTGTTACGGTGGACGACTACTCTCGGTATGCGTGGGTGTTCTTTCTCGAGGATAAGGGGGAGACGTTTGGTTTTGTTCGAGATCTAGTTTTGAGGTTGAGGAACGAGAGGCACGGAGATGCCATACGAGTAATCCGTAGTGATAATGGCTCGGAATTCAGAAACTCTCATTTTGAAACCTTTTGCCATGACTTGGGTCTTGAGCACCAGTTTTTGAGTCCGTATACGCCTCCCCAAAATGTTGTTGTGGAAAGGAAGAATAGGACTTTGTGCGAGATGGCTCGGACGATGCTTGATGAGCATAGGAGTCCGAGAAGGTATTGGGCTGAGGCGAGGAATATCGCATGCTATGTGTCAAACAGGATCTACCTTAGAGTGCACAAGAAGAAAACATGCTATGAGTTGATGCATGGTTGCACACCCAAGGTGAGTCACTTCCATGTCTTTGGTTGCAAGTGTTTCATTCTGAAGAAAGGCAGGAAGTTGGATAAGTTTGAGGCTTGGTCCGTCGATGGTATTTTCTTTGGTTATGCATCTCATTCTAGAGCATATCGTGTGCTCAATCTTGAAACTAACCAAACGTGGAGACTTGCGAGGTAACCTTCGACGAGACGAGCCACGTAGTCGGCTTGTCTTTGAGTGTGCGGTGATGATGAGCTTGGCGAGGAGATCTTTCGGGGAGGAGGAGCATGAACATGGAGACGATGAAGATGGCGGTGTGGTGCCCCCAGTCGAACATGTACCCACTACTTCGACTACGGTGGTGGACGGACCCTCTCCTACACCTACGACGACAAATCAAGAACAAGGAGAAGCCGTTGTTGAGGGTGAGGTAGCATCGAGGCGAGAACCTCCCCGGCGAGTACAAGTGGATCACCCAGCTTCGAGGATCATCGGCGACATGAATGAACACACTACACGGTCGAGGGTTCGAAACAACTCTCATTTCGCTCATGCTGCATTTGTTGCTACTTTTGAGCCCAGAGACATTAGACACACACTATTTGATCACAATTGGGTTAATTCGATGCATGAGGAGTTGGAGAACTTTGAAAGGAATCAGGTGTGGGAGTTGGTTGACCCTCCCCCGGGGTGTAAGCCGATTGGTACAAAGTGGGTGTGGAAGAACAAAGAGGGAGAGAAAGGTGAGGTTGTGAGAAACAAGTCGAGGCTTGTTGCTCAGGGGTTCAGTCAGAAGGAGCAGATCGACTACGAGGATACTTTTTCTCCTGTAGCCCATTTGGAGGCAATTAGGATCCTTCTAGCCTTTTCCGTGGCTAAAGGGTTCAAGTTGCACCAAATGGATGTGAAGAGTGCCTTCCTGAATGGTGTGTTGGAGGAAGAAGTGTATGTGAGGAAACCTCTGGGGTTTGAGAGTGAGAAGTACCCCCACCGGGTGTACAAGTTGAGGAAGGCGGTGTATGGGTTGAAGGCGGCACCTAGAGCTTGGTATGGCGAGGTTGAAGGGGTTCTTGTTTGAGAGAGGTTTTGAGATGGGGAAGGTCGATCGGACCTTGTTTTTGCGGGGCGGGGCGAGAGATATCCCGATTGTGCGGGTGTACGTGGATGATATTATCTTTTGTGGCTCGTCTAACTATCTTGTTGCAAGGTTCGCGAGAGGATATGAGCAGGGGAATGCGAGATGAGCATGATGGGCGAGTTGCAGTTCTTCCTCGGGCTACAAATCAAGCAATCAAAGGAAGGAACATTTGTGCACCAAGCTAAGTACACCAAGGACATTGTGTGGAAGTTCAAGATGGAGGATTCCAAGGCTATGACGACGCCGATGAGTACAACTACAGCTCTTGATGCAGACGAAGAAGGTGAACACGTGGACCAGAAGGAGTACCGGAGCCTAATCGGGTCACTTCTCTACTTGACGGCGACGAGGCCGGACATCCAGTTCTCGGTGTGTCTGTGCGCTCGTTCTCAAGCGTCTCCGAGGACTTCGCATTGGCAATCAGTGAAGCGAATTTTCAGGTACTTGCGTCACACTCCCGACTTTGGCCTTTGGTATTCCGCGTCCTCTTCTTTGGCGCTTCATGGTTTTTCAGTCGCGGATTTTGCCGGGTGTCGGTTGGATAGGAAGTCCACACTATACCACAACCCTAAATCACCAACTACAAAAGAGTTGGTATTAGTCGTTATACCGACTCACCATCCGTCGGTATAGACTTATACCGACGCCCTCTATCTGTCGTTGTGGCGGCGTCGGTATAACTTTATACCAACGGATGGTAGTTATACGACGGATGATCGATTGCGCACATCTATACCGACGGACCCATATATAACAACGGACCCTCGGTTGCACTTGTTTATAGCGACGCACCGTTTGTTACCATGTTTACGCACACATTGATTTTTATATATAATACGGTACAATTATCAACCACAAATGCATTGTACATCAATCCATCAATAGACAATAGTTCAAAACCTTACTATTATCATTCAAGCCATCAAATGAAAAGTACGGACAATTTACAACATTTGGTCACATGTTTGGCTCACAACCTCACAATTATCATTCAAGCCCGATAAGCGACACGGTTGCACAAGCTATTTACAACATTAGGTCACATGTTTGGCTCACAAAATGATTCTTGTCCGGAAATGGTTCAATGCAAAATGATATCCAAGAGACGAAGACTAGGTTGACGTATCGTTGTCAACATGATCGGCTTCCATGTTCATGGGCAACATCTGCGACGGCAAAGACAAGTTGGTGCTCATCCTACTTGGCACAATTTGGCACCCTACTTGGTGCCAAATTGCCTCCTTTTTCTTGTAGAAACTGCATAGTCACAAGCATGTATTCAATCTAAACCGGGATCCCCGTTTCACACACTCAAGATGGCCTGCGAATGTGAAGGCCTGCTGCTTTCGGCGTTGTAGAGGCAAGCTGCAATCCGCATACCATCTCCACCACTCTAAAAGAGGAATTCCTGCAATGGGGAAGCCGTATGTAAAATCTCACAATAACTAACTAAATTTGTTATTCTTTTACACTTGTTGGTGCAAAAGATGATCACTTGTCAAATTAAATCTTAGAAGATTGCTGCAGCTAACTCATATGCACAAACTTGCTTGTATATCTAAATGGCCACATTACCTAGCCATTTACAATAAACCAATTCACTAAAAGTGCGGTTTCATAATTCAACATGCACAAGTGTTCGACTTTTTGTACACTTGTCTTGTAGTTCAACAAGCAAACTTTATATTTTCAATGAATCCGACTTTTGCGGTATTTGGTGGTTGCTTCCCTTCTTAATCAAATAAGAAAGTTTTATTATATACAAAATTTGAATTACGATGGTGCAGTTGAAGTATCACATTAAAGTAGCCTGCTACTAAATAACCCAAGAAAACTGAAAAAACCATGACCATCTAGCAAGGCTATTGGTGCTGATGGAAATAATACTCTGAACATTAAATCAAAGATGGTGCATAACAAACTGCGAGATTAGAAGGGAAAAACACACTGTTCCCGAAATTGCATAGCTCAAGAAAACTGCAGAAGCATGAATACACTTCATCCCAACATATCTTGATCTAAGTCACATATATTCATCACAAACTAAGGGTACACATACGGATAAATACATACAAAATTATTTGACCGAAGTACGGTGCCTCTTTGGAACGATTAGAAGCAAGACACAACTTCACCGTATGGTTTCAATAGACATTGCTGCGAGACAAGATCAAATGATGAATCAATGATTTAAAGGGATACTTAGAAGATTTGATGCAAATAAGCGAGGACATAGATTCATTTCGATTTCACCTCAATTGTTCGGATACGGAGCGCCTAGAAGTCCGGAACTCGAAAGGTTTGGGGACATCTTAGGCATAGCTCGACGGATGAGGCGGATTACGAGGGCGGTGCCATGGAGATGACGTCAAGGTATTAGACATCGGGTAGGGTCATACCGAGATCTCCATGCTAGAGCGGACGGATGCGCGGCCCGGGATGGGGGGTGCTCGGCGGATGAGCACCGTGGTCGGCGGCGGTAGCGGGTAGGGGGGGGGTCGGCGGTGGCGATGGGGAGTGGCGGCCGCCGCGGGGAGGGGCGGATCCGCGGTAGCTTGGCGAGGTCGACCCGGGGCTTACCGCCGCTCGCCTTGCCGCTTGCGTTCTGGTGGAGGGGCCTCTGCGGGGGCGGCGTGGCGGGCGGCGGAGGTGACTAGCACGGGCTCGGCGGAGGTGGTGTGTCGGGCGGGCGATGGGCGTCCCCGCCCGTGACGGGGCGGGCCGTGGTGGGGAGAGAGGTGGATAAGGTTAGGGTTAGAAACCTAAGGTGGTTGGAAACCGTTGGATCTAGATCGGACGTACAACACCGGCTGAGAATAAAAAGGTGGCTTGAGAATTTGGGCTATTTTCATGAAGTGGACCGAAGTGCGGCCCAATACAATTGAGATATACCGACGGTATGTACGATGGGAAGTGTAGATTTCTATAGCGACGGATATGTAGATGGTACAACGAGAAGTAACGACGTACGGTTCGAAACGGACTTATAACTCCGGATCGTTCGATGGTTATTTCATACTTATAGCGACGCACCTTCGACGTTAATATTGGGTTGTGGTATAGTGCCACTTCCGGGACTTGCCGGTTTTTAGGTTCTTCTTTGGTGTCTTGGTCTTCCCGCAAACGGTCCGGTGTTGCTCAATCCACTACCGAGGCGAGTATGTTGCCGTTGCTAGTTGTTGCTCTCGGCTCCTTTGAATTTCATACACCATGAGTGACTTTGGTGAGGAGTATACCCATGTCCCACTTCAATGTGATAGCACCGGTGCCATTAGTGTTGCAAAGAACCCGGTGCTCCATTCCAAAACCAAGCACATAGAAGTGAGGTACCATTTTACGAGAGAAAACGTAGAGAAAGGAAAGATAGCTTTGATCCATGTACCCACACATGACCAACTAGCCCATATTTTCACCAAACCCCTAGATCAAGCAACTTTCACTCGTTTGCGGGGGGAGCTTGGTGTGTGTTTGATTTCTTGAGTTGGGTGTGTGGGAGCTTCTTTGTAGCATATGTGTAGTTTCCTTTGTGCATTTCTTGCATTTGGCATGGCATATGTAACATGATGTATAGGCATCCTTGTATCTTAGATTGCATGCATTTTTGAGGACCATGTGTGGTTTGAGGACCGGTGGATGGTCGCTTCCTGGTGTGATGAGTGATTGACAACGTTGTGTGGACTGATTCTTGGCTATGTATTGCAGGTGCAGGTTGCAGCTTGACTGGTGTTGGTGCAGATAAAGAACAAGTGCGAAAGGTCGTTGCCGGTGAGGCCTCCAAGTGTGGAGAAGACAAGTAGGCTTCGTTCGAGGGACCGGTTGCCGGTGGGATCATGTGCGAGGTCGCATCGTGGCATGAACAACAAGATGAAGTCGTGGACGGTTTCTTGGAATAGCCTCAAAACCAAGGGCGAGTCGGGACTACGTGGGAGCCGAGTCATGAGTGGAGATTGGCGGAGGCTACACCGAGTTCGTTGGGTTTGTAGTGGTTCACCGAGAAAACCACTTTGGGTTACTCGGTTGAGCCACAAAACCAAGGCCGAAGACTTAACGAGGAGGCGCGGCCACCCGGGACGGTTCAACCTCCTAGGAGGGGCGGTCGGACCGCCCGGGGCCGGTCGGATCTCCCCGGCCGGTCCTAACCGCCCGTGGGGGCGGTCGACCACCCCGGCCGCCTACGTCAAGATGCTTCGAAGCGAAGGACACGCGTCGGGATCGCAAGGCTTGCGTCGAGGCTAAGCGAGGTTGCGGTGCTTGTATCCCTAGTTATTAGGTGAGGGTAGTTTAGTCTTTTGGGTGCATCCATATATACTCATTGAATGGGTGGATGGCAGCCAACTCTGGGAACCCTAACTCATTTGTTTTTAAATTTTGTTCTCCTTTTTCCCTAGTTTTTCGTAGGACTAGCTTGAGAGCTTGATGTGAGATCTAGAGGGAGGGATGGATGTTTGGGTGGCAAGCTAGACCTTGTACGAACCTTTCATGGTACGTATAGATGGTTCGGCGTTGTTCCTCATAGTGGTTTTCCGTTGTCTTTTTTGTTGATTTTCGGAGCTCTTTGTTGGCGGTGTGTTGAGGACGATTTCTTGGGGGTTTTGGTGGGTGTCACGTATGAGGTTCTTGTGCCTCTTTGGCTGGTGACTTTGCCCCCAAATCTCTCTTGAATCGAACTCGATTTGGTGGTTTTTCGAGTTGGGCAAGTTCTTGACCTAGAGGGGTGATTTCGTCGATTCCTCTTGATTGTGAGCGTTTCGGGTCGATTCCTTTGAGGTAGAGGTTGCCCGGGAGGTAACCCGGCTAATCCCAAAGTTTCTCCGCAATCCATGGAGTGATTCGGGAGATCGGGCGCGAGGAAGTTAGGGTTTGACCCACGGGCTTTTTTTTACGGGAGAGGCGGTCTAACCGCACTGGAGGGGGCGGTCTAACCGCCCCGGGTGTTTCCGGGTCAAAGTTTTGTTCCGTCGGATTTTCCTCTCGTGAGTTTGTTCGCCTTTATCCGAGGAACGTCCGGGTGAAATTTCGGGCCGTTCTCGTCTTGTTTGCTAGGTGTTCTTGGTTGCGGTTCGTTGCTTTGGGTACGGGAGGTTAGACCGCCCCCGGTAGCCGGTCTAACCGCCCCTAGGCCCCCGGGTGGAGTTTTGGTTTTCGCTAAGATTTTCCGGTAGCTAGTATGGCCTTGACCAGAGATCTTTGTTGGTGAAACCGTGGTGCGTTTTGGTGCTCGGAAGAGGTGTTTCGGAGGATTTTTTGGTTACCGGGTGGAGGTGGTCTAACCGCCCCCTATACCCGGTCTAACCGCCCCCCCGGGACGGCCCGGCTTTCGAGGTGTTTCCTCCGTCGTGGGTGCGTGTGTGTTGAGGTTGCTGGTAGAGTTTGCTCCTAGGACTAGTAGCACTCCGGTAGCTACGTGGTGTTGGCAAACGGAAGGTAGAAGTGCGGAGCGTGTGATTCTCGGGGTTCAACCTTCTTTGTGTTGATTTTCGGAGCTCTTTGTTGGCGGAGTTTTGAGGGCGATTCCTTGGGGTTTTTGGTGGGTGTCACGTATGAGGATTTGTGCCTCTTTGGCTGGTGACTTTGCCCCCAAATCTCTCTTGAATCGGTCTCGATTTGGTGGTTTCTCGAGTTGGGCAAGTTCTTGACCTAGAGAGGCGATTTCTTCGATTGCTCTTGATTGTGAGCGATTCGGGTCGATTCCTTTGAGGTAGAGGTTGCCCGGGAGGTAACCCGGCCTATTCTCGAAGTTTCTCTCGCAATCCGTGGAGTAATTCGGGAGATCGGGCGTGAGGAAGTCGAGGTTTGACCCGCGGGTTGGTTTTACGGGAAGGGGCGGTCTAACCGCCCGGGGGGCGGTCTAACCACCACGGGCCTTCTAGGTCAAAGTTTTGTTTCGCCGGATTTTCCTCTATGAGTTTGTTTGCCTTGATTAGAGGAGTGTATGGGTGAAATTTCGGGTCGTTCTCGTCGTTGTTTGGTAGGAGTTTTTGTTTGGAGTTCGTTGCTAGGTACGGGAGGTTAGACCGCCGCCGGTAGCCGGTCTAACCGCCCCTAGGCCCCCGGGTGAAGTTTTGGTTTTTGCCAAGATTTTTTGGTAGCTAGCATGGCCACGACCGAGAGATCTCTGTTGGTGAAACCGTGGTGTGTTTTGGTGCTCGGAAGAGGTGTTTTGGAGGATTTCTTGGTTGCCCGGTGGAGGCGGTCTAACCGCCCCCCATACCCGGTCTAACCGCCCCACTCGGGACGGCCCGGCTTTCGAGTTGTTTCGCTATCGTGGGTGCGTGTGTGTTGAGGTTGCCGGTAGTGTTTGTTCCTAGGACTAGTAGCACTCCGGTGACTACGTGGTTTTGGAAAACGAAATGTAGAAGTGGGGAGCGTGTGATTTTGGGGGACCGACCGAGCGAGTTCATCTTGTTGGAGTTTCAATCTCCTTCGAGAAGAATTTTTATCGGCTCCCATTCACTCCCCCCCTCTTTGGTCGCCTAATCGGTCCTTCATGAACCTCTTTGTGATGTATAGATGATTAGGCGTAGTTCCTCTAGGCTTGGATGTGTTGTTCCCGTTCGTTCTTTTTGGTGATTTTCGGAGCCTTTTCTTGGTGATTTTCTTGGAGCGATTTCCGGGCCTTTATCTTTGTAGGGGCCTTTCGTGGAAGTTCCCGGGTTTCACCGAAGGGACCGGTCGACCGTTGGTGCTCACCGACCCGACCGGTGTAGGTCGGTGAGGCACAAGTTGGTGTTCTGTCGCATTCTCGGATATGTGAAGTTGGTTGTTGGTTCCTAGGACCCGGTAGCACTCTAGTGATTGCGTGGTCTTGCCCAACATGGGTAGTGAGTCGGAGACGTGTGTTGGAAGTAGTGTTCATCTTGTTGGAGCCTCTATCTCCTTCAAGAAGAATTTTTATCGGCTCCCATTCACTCCCCCTCTCTAGCTTGCCGTTTCGGTTTTTCGAGTGGTATCGAGCCGGTTACGGGTCTTGATTGACTCTAACCGATCTAAGATCCAAGGATGGCATATGAGGAATGGGGTTCATGTCCTCCACACTTCGATGGCAAAAACTACCAGATGTGGAGTAAGCGGATGGCGGCGTTCCTCCGCGGAAAGAGTCAGATCCTTTGGGATGTCATGGTGGACACGGCTATGTCCAACCGATGAACTTCCTCACTCCGAGGATCGAGGGACATGTTCGACGCCAACAACAAGGTGGTCGACTACTTGTTTCGCTCACTGTGTCAGCCTGAATTCGATCGGGTGCACACGGAGAGCTTGGCTTGTAGAATCCGGTCGGTGTTGATGGGTGATCATGTTGCAAATGCCTAGGTTCAGGCTCGGATGTATGCGACTTACTGGAGAGAGTACGAGAATTTCACTCATCCCCCCCGGTGAGTCCATCGATGCCTTGTTTCGGAGGTTCACGGTTGTGGTGAACAACATGAGTACCAATGTGGACGTGCTCCCATACGATGATCATGATAGAGCCGTCAAGCTCTTACACTCGTTGGATCGTACGGTTTAGGGAGGAAAGTTCGAGGCCATTGTGGAGTCGGAGAAGTATGACACTCGACCGTGAACGAGCCTGTTCTCGAGCTCAAGTCGGCCGGGGTGGATCGGGGCCTAACGGCTAAGATTGAGGGCCCGACCGAATCTCATAGTCTTGCCCTTATCGGTGGCTCAAAAGGAAAGTCTAACGCTAACCCATCCGCCGGGATGTTCTCCTTGTCCTCTTTGATGTCGGTGCCGGATGAGGATTTCAACGCGCTTGGAGAGGACGAGGGCGCGACGCTGGCGACGAGGGCGGTTTGAGTGGTTCCACGAGAATAAGGTGAACATGAGGAGGAACACGAGGACATGCTTCCGGTGTGGCAAGCCGGGACACTTCGTCGCCAGCGCCCCGAGAAGGTCTAGAACAAGAACAACAAGCACAAGTCGAAGACGGATGGCAAGTCCCGACCAATGCGCGACCACATGAGGACCGGGAGCGTCCCGGTGGTCGATGGATGACAGCTCCTCGGTGATGAGTGATTGACAACGGGTGTTGGACCGACTCTTGGCTCGGTGCTCGGGTGTAGGCGCGGCTTAGTTCGTGTTGTTGCGGGTAAAGAACGGGCGCGAAAGGTCTTCGGCCTTGAGGGGCCTCCAGGAGATGGAGAGACAAGTAGGCTCGGTTCGAGGGACCCGGTGGACGGCGGGACTAGGTGCGGGCCACATGGTGGCGAGACGAGCAAGACGAAGTCGTGGACGATCGAGCCGGTGCACGGTGGCGGTCGAGTCAAGAGGCTTGGCGAGAGGCCGGGCCGAGCACGCGGGGTTTGGTGGTTTGCCCACAAAACCATCGGAGGATGGTTTCTTGGTTTGGGCCTCAAAACCAAGTCCGAAGGCCCAACGCGACGGAGACGGGATCCGGGCATGTCGGGAAGCTTCAAAGCGGAGGTCACGCGGTGGGATCGCATGGCTTGCGTCGGGAGGACGCGGGGTGCGGCGAAGGCGTGGCCGTCGATGGCAAGACCCACAAACATTACATCAATGCCCCTGTGTGGGTTGTATCGCCGTAGTTGAGTTAGGGATAGTCGAGTCATTTACCACACCGGCGGGACCCGATATATAAGCCATGAGTGTGTGTGTGGATGGTTCTCTCTCTGTGACTTAGGGTTTCATATTCCCCTCCTCTTTCTCATTTTCCTTGACTATTTTCTTCTCCATTTTCTCTAGGCTAGCATGAGAGCTTCGTGAGAGATTTGTTGAGAGGGATGGATGCTAGGGCGGCATGCTAGACCTTGTGAATCTTTCCTGGTGTGTATAGAAGATTCGGCGTTGTGAATTTCGTGGTCTTTTTCGTGCTTGGTTTTGGTGTCTTTGTTCTTGGTGTGGTTGCGCAGATTTGAGTGGGCTTCTCCCCGGATTTCTTTGAGGGAAACATGGATGGATGTCTTGTGCATCTTTGGGATTGATCTTGTGCCCTCAAACGCCGGAAACCACTTCGTTTCAAGGATTTTCGTTCGAGCTCTAGCTTTCGGTGGTGTTCAAAGGATCCGCGATTCCCGATGATTTAGGAAGTTAGGAGGCGAAATTTTTGGGGTATAGCATCCTTGGTTGACGCTTTTCATGTCCCCAAACTCTTGTCTCAACAGCTTTTACCGTTTGGGAGATCCGGTGATGGATTGGAGGTGGTGACATTCGGGGTCGGGCTCTTTACGGGTCTGTCCATGTAGGGCGGACGATCCGCGAGGTGGTGGCGGACGGTCCGCGCGAGGCCGTGTTCGTCGCGTGTTCTTCGTGTTCTTTCTCGGCTTCGCTTTCGATCCGTTTTGATTTCGAGCTTTGGTTGGAAGAGGTTTCGGACGGTTCGCGAGCGGCGGTACGGACGATCCGCGGGTGTCCGGCGGACGGTCCGCGTGCTCCCCGCGGACGGTCCGTTATTCGGGGTCGTCTCCGGAGGTTCTCGTTTGCTTTTTCGGACGGTCCATAGCTCGGGGCGGACGGTCCGCCGTGTGGGTACGGACGGTCCGCGGCGGCGAGCCGGGACGGCCTGCGTGGCCGTGCGGACGGTCCGCCCCTCCTGGCCGGACGGTCCGCGAGCCCGAGTGCTTTGTTTCTTGGTTCGATTCCTCCCTCCTTCTTTCGTGCTTCCGCGTGTGCTTCAATGAATCGTTCCTACGACTTGAGGTTGATCCATTACCTCGTTGTCTTGACGATTGGTGTGTGATTCGATCCATCGCTCGTGTGTGACCGGGATTTGTCTAGGGTATAGGCCGGGTTCTTTAAGAAGATTTTTTGCCGGCTCCTATTCACTCCCCCCTCTCTAGTAGCCATCCGATCCTTCACCACAAGCACAAGGACAATAGCAAGCACAAGGATGAGCGACGATCAAGGAAGAAGGAGAGCCGAGGCAAGGCCCGAGGGATGGTTGGAGAGAGCGACGTTGACTCCGGTTCCACATACTCCACTTCGAACTCGAGCGGCGGTGAAGATGAAGGTGATCGGCGCAAGGGCAGGAAGTCATCCAAGAACACGAGCGGGTTGAGTCGCTTCGCTAGAGATGGCTTCTGCACCATGGCACTTAGCCCGACACGGCAAGAAGAGCAACTAGAGTGACTCGGACTGCGATTCCGACGATGAGGTGAGTGATGAACTTCCCTTCTTGCGTCCGGAGAATGAATGGCTTGGCTTGTTGCTTGATAATCGTGATGATATGCTTAGAGAGGCAAAGAAGATGAGAAAGGAGCTTAGGGCCTCGCTTGAGGGGAATAGAGTGGGCGAGTTAGAAACACAAAGCCTAGATGCTAAGCTTGAGATTGGTTCGCTTAAGGCTTCACTAGTTGTTTCGATGAAGTTGAATGTGATGATTGTCCTATTTTCCTAACTGATCTTGCTATGTTTAAGGAAAAGCATGGCTCCAAGTGTGAGGAACTAGATGTGCTTAGGGTTGAAGTGGTCGAGCTTAAGTCTAGAAGCGCTTTGCTAGGTGCTTGCACTTCTTGTCGTGTTTTGCATGGAAAATTTGATGAGATGCATGCTTACATTGTTTCTCTTGAGGCTAAGCTGAAAGAACCGATTCCTACTTCTTGCTCTACCTGTGAATTGCATGCTTTGAAGAATCTGGAACTTGCACATTATGTTGATCGTTTACAGGATGAGAATGATGAGTTGAGAAAGTTGATGGGTTGGTTGTCTGGTCATGAGCCTCAGTTGAGGATAATGATCGAGACATATAAGCGCTAGGATGGTGAGGGGCTTGGGGCAAACAAGGTTGGTGAGGGAATTAGTGAGAATATCCCAAAGCCACCAAAAACCCACCACAAAAATGCTTTTGTCCCTAAACCGAACCATCTTAGGAACCGACTAGACACAACCCCAGTTCCACCCGTGTTTCCCCCACAATCCGACGATTTCCAAAAACCCATCAAGTTTATGAGAACTTCGGGAAAAGTGTTATTTGGGAAAGAGAGTGAGAAGCCATATGAGGAGAAACCGGTTGAGAAACCGAGTGCGAGAGAAACCAAGTGAGCATCCCCAACCCAACCCTAAACCTAAGCTCATGAGGTTTCATTGCGACTATTGTGGGAGAGTTGGTCACAAGGGTGATTTTTGCTTTAAGAGGAAGAGTGAGGAGAGAATGGCAAAGGAGTGGGATAACAAGGACAAGTAGCACTCTTCCAATGGTGTACTTGAGCCTCGTGTGCGGATGCCCGGGGCCAAGGCGAGTGTGAGGGCGGTTCCGGCTTAAGGAGAGGAAAAGGCTACGGGGAGGTGCTGCTGGTCGGGCTACACCGGTCGGACCGGTGCGGTGCGGGCGGACAGAGGGCTAGTTTTCATGCCCGTGGTGAGTCTCGGTTTGGTTCTAGAGGTCGTGGTTCCGGTGATTGGTCGGGAGAGTTTGCATGTGGTCGGTCCGCTAGGCGTTCTCCCCCCTCGTGATCAATACGGGGATGGGAGGACTCGTAGCTTTGAGATGGAGAGGAGGAACGGTCCACGGTCTTCCTTTCGTGGTTTTGGTCCTCCTCCGGTTAGAAAGGGTTGGTTACCTCGTAGTGGTTGCCATGGTGATGTTCGTGGAGGTAGCTTTGGTAGGAGAGATGTTTTGGATTGTGCTTACCCCACTTTGGAGCAAATGGCTCGGCTTCGGTTTTACTCTTTTGGTAGTAACCCTAGTGCTGAGTCATTTGTTCGCTCATGTGCTCGTTTTTGAATTTCGGGTGGGAGACTTGAAGAACATTTGGTTGATTGACTCCGGTTGCTCGGGCATATGACCAGGAGACAAGGGGTGGTTCTCAAGTCTCCTCTCGGCGGTGACAAAGAGGTACATCACCTTTGGGGACAATGGGCGAGGGCATGTGTTGTTAGAAGGTGAGATTAAGGTGAGTGAGAAGATGACTCTCGGGCGTGTTGCTCTTGCTCAATAGCTTGGATACAATTTGCTCTCTGTGTCCGCGGCAATTGGATGAGGATTTTGAGGTGTTGTTTCGGCCTGGTGGTTCTCGGATTTTGGACTCAAGAGGAGACCTTATCCGTATGGTCTTTCCCGAGGGTTAGGTGTTTCAAGCTGATTTTTCTCGGTCTTCTAGTGTTGAGCATTTTTTCTTGGTTGGCTCTTCGAGGTTGTGGAAGTGGCATACAAAGTTGGTTCACTTGAGCTTTGACCTTTTGTCTCGCTTGAGTAAACTCAATTTGGCCCGAGGATTGCCACGGTTGAGGCTTGAAAAGGAGTTGGTTTGTGTGCCATGTAGGCATGCCAAGATGGTATCCTCTTCACACCCGCCTTTCACCGATGTGATGACCGAGCGTCCATGTGAGCTGCTCCATATGGACCTTGTTGGCCCAGCTCGTGTGCGATCTATGGGTGGGAAGTGGTATGTCCTTGTGGTGGACGACTACTCTCGGTATGCGTGGGTGTTCTTTCTTGAGGAGAAAGGGGAGACTTTTGGCTTTGTTCGAGATCTTGTCTTGAGGTTGAGGAACGAGAGGCACGGCGATGCCATACAAGCAATGCGGTGACAATGGTTCGGAATTCAAAAACTCTCGCTTCAAAACCTTTTGCCGTGACTTGGGTCTTGACCACAAGTTTTCAAGTTCGTATACACCTCCACAAAATGGTGTTGTGGAAAGGAATAACAAAACCTTGTATGAGATGGCTCGGACGATGCTTGATGAGCATAGGACTTCGAGAAGGTTCGGGCCGAGGCGGTGATTAACGCGTGCTATGTTTCGAACGAGGATCTACCTCGAGTGCATAAGAAGATAACCTATTACGAGTTGATGCACGGTTGCACACCCAAGGTCGATCACTTCCATGTCTTTGGTTGCAAGTGCTTTATCCTTAAGAAAGGGAAGAAGTTGGATAAATTTGAGGCTAGGTCGGTTGATGGTATTTTTCTTTGGTTATGCATCTCACTCTAGAGCATATCATGTGCTCAATCTTGAAACTAACCAAATCGTGGAGACTTGTGAGG
Source organism: Cenchrus americanus (assembly GCA_947561735.1). Classification (NCBI taxonomy): domain Eukaryota; kingdom Viridiplantae; phylum Streptophyta; class Magnoliopsida; order Poales; family Poaceae; genus Cenchrus; species Cenchrus americanus. The sequence goes on from OX387240.1 coordinate 146,597,797, forward strand.
TAACCTTCGACAAGACACAACAACGTAGTCAACTTGTCTTTGAGTGTGCGGGTGATGATGAACTTGGAGAGAAGATATTTTAGGAGGAGGAGCATGAACATGGAGATGATAAAGATGGCGATGTGGTGCCCACGGCCGAGCATATACATACTACTTCGACTACGGTGATGGACGACCCCTCTCCCACACCTACAACGACAAGGCAAGATCAAGGAGAAGCCACTGTTGAGGGGGAGGTAGCATCAAGGCGAGAACCTCCCCGGTGAGTACAAGTGGACCACCCGGCTTCAAGGATCATCATTGACATGAATGAATGTACTACACGGTCGAGTGTTCGGAACAATTCTCATTTCGCTCATGCCTGCTTTTGTTGCCACCTTTGAGCCCAAACACATTGGACACGCACTATCCGATCATAATTGGGTTAAAATTCGATGCATGAGGAGTTGGAGAACTTTGAGAGTAATCATGTTTTGGAATTGGTTGACACCGCCTTAGGGTGTAAGACGATTGGGACAAAGTGGGTGTGCAAGAATAAAGAGGGAGAGAAAGGTGAAGTGAGGAGAAACAAGTCAAGGCTTGTTGCTCAAGGGTTCAGTCAGAAGGAAGGGATCGACTATGAGGAGACTTTTGCTCCCGTAGCTCGTTTGGAGGCGATTAGGATCCTTCTAGCCTTTTCTTTGGCTAAAGGGTTCAAGTTGCACCAAATGGATGTGAAGAGTGCCTTCTTGAATGGTGTGTTGGAGGAAGAAGTGTATGTCAAGCGACCACCGGGGTTTGAGAGTGAGAAGTACCCCCAAGGGTGTACAAGTTAAGGCGCCGTATTGGTTGAAGCAGGCACCTAGAGTTTGGTATGGTAGGTTGAGGGAGTTCGTTGTCTTCTCTTTTTCTTTTCTCTCGGGTTACTATATGTGTGTGTTGTCAATGCACTCGGGTTACTATATGTGTGTGTTGTCAATGCCTCATCAAGGGGGAGATTGAGGACCATGTGTGGTTCGAGGACCGGTGGATGGTCGCTTCCTAGTGTGATGAGTTATTGACAACGTTGTGTGGACTAATTCTTGGCTAAGTATTGCAGGTGCAGGTTGCGGCTTGACTAGTGTTGGTGCAGGTGAAGAACAAGCGCGAAAGGTCGTTGCGGTGAGGCCTCCGGGTGTAGAGAACAGAAGTAGGCTTCGTTCGAGGGACCGGTGGCCAATGGAGTCGAGTGGCAAGAACGGCAAGATGAAGACATGGACAATTTCTTGGTAGAGCCTCAAAACCAAGGTCGAGCCGGGACTACGTGGAAGGTCGAGCGGGACTACGTGGAAACCAAGGGCAAGATGAAGACATGGACAATTTCTTGGTAGAGTCATGAGTGGCGATTGGCGGAGGCTACGCCGTGTTCGCGAGGTTTCCGTGGTTCACCGGAGAAAACCACTGCGTTCCTTGGTTGATCCACAAAGCCAAGACCGAAGAACCGAAGACAGAGGTGCGGCGGCAGCATCGGACCGATCTAATCGGTGGGTGCGGTCCGGCGGTGAGGAGCACTTGTCCGACCGGTGTGCGACGACGCAGTACGGAGACTTCGAAGCGGAGGAGATGTGTCGGGATCACAAGGCTTGCGTCGAGGCTAAGCAAGGTTGCGGTCGGCCGGGCATCTGTCCGATGGAGCGATGACAATGATTTCCGAATTCGCCCTCGAGGGGCATGTATCCCTAATTACCTCGTAAGAGTACTTTAGACTTTCGGTTGCCTCGATATAACCCAAGTGGTGAGAGGATGGCGCTAACTCTTGGAACCCTAGCTCATTTGGTTTTCCTATTTTCCCTTCCTATTTTCCCTAGGATTTATACGGGATTAGCTTGAGAGCTTCATGGGGAGATCTTGTGAGAGGGAAGGATGATCGAGCGGCAAGCTAGACCTTGTATGAACCTCTTTGTGATGTATAGATGATTCGGTGTGGTTCCTCAAGGCTTTGATGTGTTGTTCCCGTTCGTTCTTTTTGGAGATTTTCGAGCCTCTTCTTGGCGATTTTATTGGAGTGATTTCGAGGCCTTTCTCTTTGGGATTTGGTGGTGGATGTATGGATGAGCCCTTCGTTGTTCCTTTCCCTTTGATTCTCCTCCCAAATGCGTGAGCAAAGGTTATTGGCGGGGTTTCTTCGATTCCTCTCGATTTAGCAAGTTTTGGTGGACAAAATTTTGGCTATGGAGTGCCCTTGAGGTGTTCCTACTATCCCCAAAGTCTTGTGCAAATCCGTGGAGTGATTCGGGAGATTGGGAGTTGGATTTGGGGGAGTTGACCCGTGGGTGCTATTCATCCCGAGAGCTCGGATCACACCGGTCTAACCGGTGCCTCACACCGGTCCGACCGGTGCGGACTCTGTTGAGTTTTGCTCGGGTGAACGTTTGGGCGAGTTCGCTATTGCCCCGTGTTGCGGCTATTTAAAGTTTGGGCCGGTTTGGAGCTCGGTAGGCATGTTTGGTAGATTTGGGGTTTCCTAGCTTGAACCGGTCCGACCGGTGAGCTACGAGGCCTAACCGGTGTAGGGGCCTTTCGTCGAAGTTCCCGTGTTTCACCAAAGCAAGGACCGGTCGACCGGTGGTGCTCGCGGACCCGACCGGTGTAGGCTAGTGAGGCTCGAGTTGGTGTTCCGTTGTGTTCTCGTGTCCGTGAAGTTGGTTGTTGGTTTCTAGGACCGGTAGCACTCCAACGGCTACGTGGTCTTGGCCAACTTGGTTATTGAGTCGGAGACGTGTGTTGGAAGCCGTGCTCATCTTGTTGGAGCCTCTATCTCCTTCGAGAAGAAATTTTATCGGCTCCAATTCACTCCCCCCCCTCTGCGAGTACGCCGTTTCGGTCCTTCAACTCCCCTTGGCCTTGGTATGGTTGAAGGACCGATTAGGCGACCGATGAGGTGGGAGTGAATGGGAGCCGATAAAAATTCTTCTCCAAGGAGAGAACTCGACCTATACCCCAAAATCACAACCAAGGATTCCCCCACGAGTTTGTCAAGGTCGCGTAGTCATAGTGGACCTACCAACCCTAGGAACAAACCCCAAATGATCCCAAAGAGAAAGTGAAACTCAAAGAAGCAAATGACTTAGCTGCCCGCGAAGACCCCGGCGGAAATTTCGCGACCCCGGGGCGGATGGTCCGCGGTCACCGGCCGGACGGTCCGCTACCCACGGGCGACGGTCCGTTAATCACAATAGAACAACCAAACAAGCACACCGAAACGCGGACTATCCGTACCCGATCCTCGGACGGTCCGCAAGCAACTTGTGCCGCACGGAGCGTTCGCGACGTCCGGGTGGACGGTCCGCCAAACACCTCCCCGGCCAAAAACAGTGCGGCCAACCGGATCGAAACGAAAACGCTCAAGAATGCGCGACAAACACGAAGAGCACCTAGACGAACTTCACCACGCGGACGGTCCGCTTGCTACTCGCGGACGGTCCTCCAAACATGGGAATAGCAGCCCGAGCCCGAAACCGAAAAGACCAAAGCACCTATCCGTCCATGGATCTCCCAAACGGCCGAAGCTCTTGTGGAAAGATTTGGGGAAGATGTGAAGCGTCCCTAGGGGATGCTATGCCCCAAAACTTGGGTCCTCAAATGAAATAAAACGCCGGGAATCGAATCGCCACCGAACTCAACCAAAAACCTAGGTTCCAACCGAAATCCTTCAATCGGAGGCCGAACTCGAGCTTGGGAGGTCAAGATCAAGCACAAGATGCACGAAGCAACTATCCATGATTCCCACCAACAAATTCGAGCCCAAACACCTCGAATCGAAGGAACAAGCCACGCACGAAAAACCGACGAAAATAGCTCAAAATAGAAACGAGAAATCCAACAAGCTACAAACGAAAATCGACGCAACCATGAAAGCTTCCATTCACTCGGAGGTCAAATTCTTTACAAACGGAGGAAAAATATAACCCTAGAGAGCAAGCAAATGAGAAGCGAGTGGATGGATAGTTTGCCCGGAAACCCTAGAGCTAATATATATGAGTCCCCTCCGGCTAGGCATAAGACCACACTACCCCTAGCACTTAAGTTGTGATACAACCCCTCGGGGGCAAATAGGTCATGCAGCACTCCTCTTCATCGCACGGCCACGCCGTTGCCGCGACCGCGTCCTCCCGATGCAAGTCCTGCGATCCCCGCCATGCGTCCACCGGCATCGAAGCTTCTCGGCGCGCGCGGATCCCGTCTCCTCGCCCGCCCACCGTTGGAAATATGCCCTAGAGCCAAGCGGATTTGATCCACTAGTGGACTCGGATGGATTTGATCCATTATGGTGTAAAAGTCCTAATGGGCCACAAATGTTGTAAAGCCCATTAGCATTAGAAGGGGTACACCATCTATTAGTCCCATATTGCTAATGGGCGATGGTGTGGGGGGTTTTCCTCCCAATAAATATGGACCACACCCCTTCCGAAAAGACACAACTTTCTCAAGTAGCGCCCGCCGCCAACGCTCTCTCCTCGTCGCACTCGCGGACCTAGCGATCCCGGCGTGCGTCGCTTCCTTCTCCGTACGTGTGGATACCTTGGAGGTGCTGCATCCGGAGCACTTGGGTCGGACGAGCCGCACATGCAAGTCAAGAAGGACGTGAGCAACCGCACCGCTCTGCTACCCTCGACGCGTTCGTCTACATCGAGACGGTTCCGCTGCATCTGCGCGTCTAGTGGTAATCCCGTGATCTCTGACAGCAGCAGTTCCTGTTTTGCGGGGAAAATTTTGTTTTGCGCTAGCGTAGCCACCCCGTTTCCCTTCAGTGGTACCAGAGCCGTAGCTGCTAAGTTTTAGATTCGGGATGTGTGCATATGGAGATATGCAGATGTAGATCAAAGTTTTGATCGGCTTCGTGTTCTTGACGTGATGGTCGTGTAACGAATTACTCCTACCGGTCGGAATTCCGCCATCGGAGTTAAGTGATACACGTAAACCCAGTCACAACGAGAAGGAGATCAATTGGATTGGTCGAATCGAAGTTAGGTCAAGTGCCAGGCGCATGGGATGCGTGGCGGTGGCAGATTGGATCTCTACCGGCCCGGAAAAACCGGAAAACATGTTGTTCGGTAAAACAGCCATAACTTTTCGTGGTTAACTCGGATGAAGAAGTTTTCTATATGAAAATTGATCTACAGAAAATTTTACACATGTATTTAACCAGCTTTGCTGGTCGCGGCGAAATTAGTTTTGCGAAATTCGGCTTGCAAGATGGGTTTTCGGGCGTTTTAAGTTTGGACGTCGGAATTGCGATAATCTTTTTGCAGGTTTTGTGATCGGTATGGCCTATATGTGTATGTGATGCATGTGTGTAATTTATTCGTGACCTGCGTGTCACGTGTACGGCAATACGGCTGGAGCCATGTGTATTGTCAAAATTAATGTAATGGTCTGCGTACCAATTTGTGATGATCTAATACGCGATTATGTAACTTTCATTACTAGCACGCGTTAGATAGTTCTTGGAGGACTCATCACATGGAGGATGGCACACACAGATCATGGAGATGGAAATCAACATGATGTACGGGTCAATGGAGATGAAGATCACCATGTGACAATAGGCCATACCGTGTCACAACCGTGTGAATGTCGTTCTTACCGTTCTACTTTTACATGCGACAATGTTATTTTCTTGCGTGTGATGTTACGAGTAGAACGACCCCTTTGAAATTTTAAGTTAACATGCCCTCCCAACACTTGCCACCGTCCCACGTCTCGTACAATTAGTGGTGGGTCTATGAAATTAGGGTGCCACTAGTTTTCCTTTACTAGACGGGTTTGTATCGGATACTTACACGCATAAGTGTTGGTTTGCTTATCAAAGTCATCTTAACGGTTAAGGACTTTGGGGCATAAAGGTTGGGAGCCTAGACATAGAGATGTCACCCAACAACAGGAGTCATATGTGATATGATTAGCAAAGAGTTGCTTACCGATCTACCTTGTTTACTAGCGGTGACGCAAAAGCTCACTAGTAGACTTGTTAGTTGTGGATTCTGAATCACTAAGTATCAATGTGGGGATATTGATTTTAGTGGGAGTAAATTTTATTTTACTCTCGTCATGGATATATTGTCTTAGTGTTTTGCATTTATTATTTCGTTGTAGATTAAAGGCACCTAGCAACACCACATCGTTTACCTTGCATTCGGTCCTTGAGAAGGACAAGTTGGATTGGAACAAACTTTACAAATTGGATTCGTAATCTGAGAATTGTTCTCAGAGCTGAGAAAAGAGAAGGAGTTCTAGGCACCCCCTTACCAATAGATGATAACGTTAAGAAAAGCACGGGCAGTAGTCATGTGATGGCGATCCAAAACAAACGAATCTCTAAAAGGAAGGGCAATTCTTGGAAGAAGAAAGGTAAGGCCAAGGATAAGATCCCAATGCCAAACCAGGCGCCCAAGGCTAGTCCAGTGCCAATCAATGCCGAATGTTTTCATTGTAAGGAAATTGGTCATTGGAAAAGAAACCGCAAGTTGTACCTAGCTTCTTTGAAGAACAAGGGAAGCAAGGGTACTTCCACTTCGGTACACTTCATGTTTATGTTACCGATCATGTTTTCCTCGCTAATACCGTCATTAATTCTTGGGTATTTGATACCGGATCGGTTGCTCACATTTGCAATTCGACACGGGGAATGATAAGAAGTAGAAGCGTTGGAAAAGGAGAAGTTGATTTCCGCGTGGGCAATAATGCAAGAGTTCTTTGCGTTGACCGTCGGGACGATGCAACTCCACCTCCCGTCAGGATTTATTATGGATTTGAATAATTGTTATTTTGTTCCTAGTTTGAGTCGAAACATTTTATCCCCTTCATGTTTGATGAAGGATGGTTATTCATTTGCGAGTGAAAACAATGGTTGTGTGATCTCTAAGGATAATATGTTTGTGGCTTGTGCATCCATTGTGAATGGCTTATTCGTTTTAAATCTTGATGATTCACCTATACGTAACATAAGTGCTAAAAGGTCTCGACCTAATGATTTAAGTCCTACCTACATATGGCATTGTCGTTTGGGTCACATCAGTGAAAAGCGCATGAAGAAGCTCCATAACGATGGACTTTTAACTTCGTTTGATTTTGAATCCTACGAGACATGTGAAGCTTGTTTGCTAGGCAAGATGACCAAGATGCCTTTCTCGGGTTTTCCGAGAGAGCCTCGAACTTACCGGAACTCATACATACGGATGTGTGCGGACCAATGAGTACGGCGGCTAGAGGTGGATACCAATACTTCCTAACGTTCACCGATGATTTAAGTAGATATGGTTATGTCTATTTAATGAAGCACAAGTCCGAAGCTTTTGAAAAGTTCAAAGAATTTCGAGTGAAGTAGAAAATCAACGTGGCAAGAAAATCAAGACGTTGCGTTCGATCGTGGAGGTGAGTATTTGAGCCATGAGTTTAGCGATCATCTAAAGAGTTGCGGAATTGTTCCACAACTTACGCCACCGGAACACCTCAAAGAAACGGTGTATCCGAAGCGACGAAATCGAACCTTGTTGGACATGGTCCGATCAATGATGAGCCGGTCGGACCTACCATTGTCATTTTGGGGTTATACTCTAGAAACCGTAGCTTTCACTTTAAATAGGGTACCTTCTAAGTCCGTAGTTAAGACACCATATAAGATTTGACCGGTAAGACTCCCGGTTTGTCTTTTCCGAAAATTTGGGGTTGTGAGGTTTATGTGAAGAAACTTCAATCGGATAAATTAACACCTAAATCGGACAAGTGTATATTCGTGGGATATCCAAAGGAAACCGTGGGATATTATTTCTACAACCGGTCGAAGGCAAAGTGTTTGTCGCTCGGAACGGCGTTTTCTTAGAGAAAGAGCTTCTTAAAAGAGAAAAATGTAGATAGAAGGTGTATCTTGAAGAAGTTCAAGATGAGCCGGTTGGGCAAGATTTCACAATTGATGCTAATGTAGCCGAACGAGTTGAGATGCCCTTGGCAAGAGAAGCACCACCACAACCACGAAGGTCCGAAAGGGCACGTCGCGCAACCGATAAGCTCAATCTCATGATCGCGGGAGAGTGCGACATATTGTAGTTAGACAATGATGAACCTATGACATATGCGGAAGCAATGATGGACCCGGATTCCGAGAAATGGCAAAGTGCCATGAGATCCGAAATAGATTCCATGGATAACAATCAAGTTTGGAACTTGGTTGACCCACCGGATGGTGTTAAACCCATAGAGTGCAAATGGATCTATAAGAAGAAGAGGGACATGGACGGAAATGTTCACATCCATAAAGCTCGACTTGTTACAAAAGGTTTTCAACAAGTTCAAGGAGTTGACTACGACGAGACATTCTCACCCGTAGCGATGCTTAAATTTATTCGGATCATTCTAGCTATAGCTGCATATTTCGATTATGAGATATGGCGGATGGATGTCAAAACAGTTTCCTAAATGGAAATCGACCGAGGATGTGTATATGACACAACTTGAGGGATTTGTTGATCCAACCAATGCCGGGAAGGTGTGCAAACTTCAAAAATCCATTTATGGATTGAAGCAAGCATCTCGGAGTTGGAACCTTTGCTTTGATGAGGTGGTAAAAGGGTCCGGCTTCATTCGGAGTGAAGAAGAGCCTTGTGTTTACAAGAAGGCAAGTGGGAGCTCGTAGTATTTCTAATCTTATATGTGGATGACATATTACCGATTGGAAATGACATTCCTATGCTTGAGGCCGATAAGACCTCATTAAAAAATAGTTTTTCAATGAAGGACTTAGGTGAGGCGGCATACATTTTGGGCATCAAATCTATAGAGATAGATCAAAAAGGCTTATAGGATTAAGCCAAGACACTTACATTGATAAAGTGTTGAAAAGGTTCAACATGGAAGAGGCAAAGAAAGGGTTCTTGCCTATGTCACATGGCATACATCTTAGCAAGACTCAGTGTCCTTCGACAACTGATGAGCGGGAACGCATGAGTAGAATACCGTATGCTTCGGCCATCGGATCTATTATGTATGCAATGATATGTACACGTCCAGATATTTCGTATGCACACAGTATTACAAGCAGATACCAATCTGATCTAGGTGAGGGTCACTGGACAGCGGTTAAAGATGTTTTTTAAGTACTTAAGAAGGACTAAAGGCATGTTCCTAGTTTATGGAGGTGAGGAGGAGCTCGTTGTAACGGGTTACATTGATGCTAGTTTCCAAACCGACCAAGACGATTCAAAGTCGCAATCGGGATACGTATTTACGATAAATGGTGGAGTTGTGAGCTGGAAGAGTTCCAAGCGAGAAGATAGTGGTCGATTCTACAACGAAGCCGAGTACATCGCGGCTTCGGAAGCCGCAAAGGAGGGTGTTTGGATAAGGAAGTTCCTTTCGAACTTGGTGTGTTTCCGAGTGTCTCTAGCCCATTGGATCTTTATTGTGACACCAATGGGGCTATTGCGCAAGCAAAGGAGCCAAGGAACCACCAAAACAATAAACATGTACCGCGGAAATTTCATCCGATACGAGAGATCGTTAGACGAGGTGATATCAAGATATGCAAAGTACACACGGATTTGAACGTTGCGGATCCTTTGACAAAACCCCTTCCACGGACCTAAGCATGAGGCGCACATGAGAGCTATGGGTATTAGATATATTCTAGATTAGCTCAAGTGCAAGTGGAAGAATGTTAGAAATATGTCCTATAAGGAATCATAGAGATGATTATATTTCATTATATCCATGTCATTTGGTTTTTTATTGAATATCCATGAAATGCGACTTGTATTTGATTGGCAATTATGTGAATTGTTTGTGAAAATCTTTTACTTGTATGGTTATTCAAAAGTTGTCCCTAGTATGAGTTAATGACTAGCACATGTATTAGTTGATGACTATGTTTCACCGGTCATGAACATGGAGATGTATAACTAATAATGTGGGCACATATATGACATGGGGCCGGATCGACCCAATTTGAGACTTTGGTCTCTATTTACACAACGTATACGCTATGTCCTCAACCGCTACTCCAGAATCGGGTAGTCATAAAGATGACTTTCGGGTTTGTCAGGAAGCATGCTGTGAGGCATGGTCAATCAAGATAGAATTTGCCCCTCTACTTGAGAGAGATATCTCCGGGCCCCTCGAGTGATCGGATCAAGAAATGCATGGCCGTGTTGGGTTAAGGGTTAACCCCTTTTTGATGATCTGAATCACAGTGTCGAGAAAGAGAGGTCAGCTTGGAGCTAGACCAAATATCGTGAGGCAAAGGGAATAGCATGTGTGAATTGTTGTGATGGTTTGTCTGATAAGATCTTTACGTATGCATAGGAGTTGACACGTCTTGCTAGAGGCCACTATCAACTATTGATCGAGTAGTGTACTCGGGTCAAGTCTATGTGTACGTGAACCTATAGGGTCACACACTTAAGGGGTTGGAAGCCGAATGAGGATGAATATACTTGCATAGTTGACTCTAGTGCAAGTGGGAGACTGTTGGAAATATGCCCTAGAGCCAACTGGATTTGATCCACTAGTGGACTCAGATGGATTTGATCCATTATGGTGTAAAAGTCCTAATGGGCTACAAATGTTGTAAAGCCCATTAGAATTGGAAGGGGTACACCATCTATTAGTCCCATATTGCTAATGGGCGATGGTGTGGGGGGTTTTCCTCCCAATAAATATGGACCACACCCCTCCTGAAAAGACACAACTTTCTCAAGTAGCGCCCGCGCCGCCAACGCTCTCTCCTCGTCGCACTCGCGGACCTAGCGGTCCGGCGTGCGTCGCTTCCTTCTCCGTACGTGTGGATACCTTGGAGGTGCCGCATCCGGCGCAATTGGATCGGACGAGCCGCACATGCAAGTCAAGTAGGACGTGAGCAACCGCACCGCTCGCTACCCTCGACGCGTTCGTCTACATCGAGACGGTTCCGCCGCATCCGCGCGTCTAGTGGTAATCCCGTGATCTCTCGACGGCAGCAGTTCTCGTTTTGTGGGGAAAATTTTGTTTTGCGCTAGCGTAGCCACCCCCGTTTCCCTTCAAGAGCCTCCGGTCTTGGTTTTGTGGCTCGCCCCGGCGGGCTCGATTGTGAGCCGCTACCCTGCACCGGATCCGATCGACGACTTCGTCTTGCTTTTCTGGCCACCATGCGGCCCACACTTGACCCCGCTGGCCACCAGGTCCCTCGAGTCAGACCTACTTGTCTCTCCACTCCTCAGAGGTCCCGCAAGGCATAGACCTTTCGCATCCAGTCTTCACCTGCACAAATGCAAATCAAGCCGCAACTTGCACCTGCAATACTCGGCCAACAGTTAGTCCACACCACGTTGTCAATCACTCATCTCAGCCAGGAGCGACCATCCACTGGTCCTCGGACACTCCGGTCCTCAATGGTGAGATTTGTTGGGGATTTAAGGAGGGATTAAGAGCAAGCGCTTGGAGAGTGCTAGTGAGCTTATTTCCCATCTCTAGAGCACCTCGTTCTTTGCTTGGTTAGCATATTTCGTGTTTGTTACTATTGGAGCTTTGAGCTCCTATCCCGCTAGGCATTGCCTTGAAGCATCCAATGGTTTGTGGCTGCCCAAGCAAGTTTGTATCACCCCGAAATTGAGTAAGTAACTCTAGCTTGATCTTTGTGGTCGCTAGAGGGAGGAAAGTGACCTAGGTGTAAAGGTCCACCCTTTGTCGGTTCCTCAACGGAGACGTAGACCTCAAGGTGTGAGGTTGAACTCGGTAACAAATCCTTGTGTCTCTTGTGATTGTTGTTCTTTGTTGTGTGATGGTATCTCTCTTGAGCACATTTCTAGGGTTTGGTGTCGATCTAGTCCGTGTTGAGGTTTCCGCGAGTTCTAGGTGGATAAACATGCTTGTCTCATCCTAGTGCATAACTTTGTTTTCGGAGATCTATGTTTGAGCAAGTTTAATTTCGTCATTTTGAATCTCCCATTGTAGGCCCGGACAATCCGAAAATTTTCTCGTATTCTCTCGGATTTCCCGAAGTATCCAGAAAAATATCCGAAACTCCGGACCTAGAATGACAATTGGTTTAAAAGTTGGTAAATTTTAGATTCGATTATCCACCCCCTCTAGTCGACATCTATATCCTTTCACTAGTTGTGCCGGTGCTAGTGCCTGGTCAAGAGACCGGTTTAGCCATCTATACACAATGCCTCTCTCATATCTCTATGCCTCTAAGGACCATGTGTGGTTCGAGGACCGGTGGATGGTCACTTCCTTGTGTGATGAGTGATTGACAACGTTGTGTGGACCGATTCTTGGCTAAGTATTGCAGGGTGCGGGTTGCGGCTTGACTCGTGTTGGTGCGGATGACGAACAAGCATGAAAGGTCGTTGCGGTGAGGCCTCCGTGTGTGGAGAAGACAAGTAGGCTTCGTTCAAGGGACCGGTGGCCGGTGGGTTCAAGTGCGGGCCGCATGGTGGCATGAACAACAAGATGAAGTCGTGGACGGTTTCTTGGTAGAGCCTCAAAACTAAGGTCGAGCCGGGAATACGTGAGGGCCAAGTCATGAGTGGAAATTGGCGGAGGCTACACCAAGTTCGCGGGGTTTGCAGTGGTTCACCAGAAAACCACTGGGTTACTCGGTTGAGCCACAAAACCGAGGCCGAAGACTCGACGAGGAGGTGCGACCACCCAGGCCGGTTCAACCGCCCGGGAGGGGCGGTCGGACCGCCCGTGGCCGGTCGGATCTCCCGAGCCGGCCTAACCGCCCGGGGGGGGGGGGGGGGGTGGTCGACCGCCCGGCCGCCGCATCAAGATGCTTCGAAGCGGAGGACACGCATCGGGATCGCAAGGCTTGCGTCGATGCTAAGCGAGGTTGCGGTCGCCGGGCATCCGTCCGATGAAGAAATTCCAAAGACTTCCAAATCCACCCTTGAGGGGCTTGTATCCCTAGTTATTAGGTGAGGGTAGTTTAGTCTTTTGGGTGCCTCCATATATACTCATTGAATGAGTGGATGGCGACCAACTCTTGGAACCCTAGCTCATTTGTTTTTCTATTTTCATTCTCCATTTTCCCTAGTTTTTCCTAGGACTAGCTTGAGAGCTTCATGTAAGATCTAGAGAGAGGGATGGATGTTTGGGTGGCAAGCTAGACCTTGTACGAACCTTCATGGTATGTATAGATGGTTCGGCATTGTTCCTCAAGGTGGTTTTCCCGTCCTTCTTTGTGGTGATTTTCGGAGCTTTTTGTTGGCGGTGCTTTGAGAACAATTTCTTGAAGTTTTTCGTGGGTGTCACGTATGAGGATCTTGTGCCTCTTTGGCTGGTGACTTTGCCCCCAAATCTTTCTTGAATCGGACTCGATTTGGTGGTTTTTCGAGTTGGGCGAGTTCTTGACCTAGAGAGGAGATTTCGTTGATTCCTCTTGCTTGTGAGCGTTTTGGGTCGATTCCTTTGAGGTAGAGGTTGCCCGGGAGGTAACCTAGCTAATCCCGAAGTTTCGCTGCAATACGTGGAGTGATTCGGGAGATCGGGCGCGGGGAAGTTAGGGTTTAACCCGCGGGCCGTTTTTTACGGGAAGAGGCGGTCTAACCGCTTGGGGGGGGGGGGGGGTCTAACCGCCCCGGTGTTTCCGGTGTCGAAGTTTTGTTTCACCGGATTTTCCTCTCGTGAGTTTGTTCGCCTTGATTAGAGGAGCGTCTAGGTGAAATTTCGGGTCGTTCTCGTGCCGTTTGCTAGGCGTTCTTGGTTGGAGTTCGTTCTTGGGTACAAGAGGTTAGACCGCCCCCGGTAGCCGGTCTAACCACCCCTAGGCCCCTGGGTGGAGTTTTGGTTTTCGCCAAGATTTTCTGGTAGCTAGCATGGCCTTGACCAGAGATCTTTGTTGGTGAAACCGTGGTGCGTTTTGGTGCTCGGAAGAGGTGTTTCGGAGGATTTCTTGGTTACCGGGTGGAGGCGGTCAAACCGCTCCCTATACCCGGTCTAACCGCCCCCCTCGGGGACACCCCGGCTTTCGAGGTGTTTCCTCTCCGTCGTGGGTGCGTGTGTGTTGAGGTTGCTGGTAGAGTTTGTTCCTAGGACCGGTAGCATTCCGGTGGCTACGTGGTGTTGGCAAACGAAAGGTAGAAGTGCGGAGTGTGTGATTTTGGGGGTCCGACCGAGCGGGTTCATCTTGTCGGAGTTTCAATCTCCTTCGAGAAGAATTTTTATCGGCTCCCATTCACTCCCCCCCCCCCTCTCGGTTGCCTAATCGGTCCTTCAAGTGGTATCAGAGCCGGTTTGGGTCTTTGTTGACTCTAACTAGTCTAAGATCCAAGGATGGCATACCGAGAACGGGGTTCGGGTCCTCCACACTTTGATGGCAAAAACTACCGGATGTGGAGTAAGCGGATGGGTGCGTTCCTCCGCGGAAAGGGTCGATCCTTTGGGATCTCACGGTGGACACGGGCTATGTCTAGTTGATGGACTTCCTCGCTCCGAGATCGAGGGATAGGTTCGATGCCAACAACAAGGCGATCGACTACTTGTTTCGTGCTCGTGTCGACCGAGTTCGATCGGGTGCACACCGAGCACTTGGCTTGTGGAATTTGGACGGTCTTCGAAGGAGGCTCATGTTGGGAATGCTCGGTTTCGTGCACGCATGTATGCGACCTACGGAGAGAGTACGAGAACTTCACTCATCACCCCGGTGAGTCCATCGATGCCGGTTTCGGAGGTTCACGGTGGTTGTGAACAACATGAGGGCCAATGTGGACGTGCTCCCGTACGATGATCATGATAGAGCGGTCAAACTCTTACACTCTTTGGATCGTACAATATGGGGCGGAAAGTTCGAGGCCATTGTGGAGTCGGAGAAGTATGATACTGCGACGGTGAAGGAGCCGTTCTCGAAGCTCAAGTCGGCCGAGGTGGATAAGGGCATGACCGCCAAGCTCGAGAGTCCGACCGATTCCCATAGTCTCGCCCTCGTCGGTGGTTCGAAAGGAAAGGCTAACACCGACCTATCCACCGAGGATGTTTTCTTTTTGCTCTTTGATGTCTATGCCGGATGAGGAGTTCGATGTGCTTGGAGAGGACGAGCCGGCGCTCCCGACGAGGCGATTCGGAGAGGTTGCACGAGAACCGAGTGAACATGAGGAGGAACACGAGGACATGCTTCCCAAGGCGGCAAGCCGGGACACTTCGTCACCGACCGCCCGGAGAAGGTGGAGAACAAGGACCGCCTACAAGCACAAGCCGAGGAATGATGTGAAGTACCGGTCGAGGCGCGACCACAAGAGCAATTACAAGAACAAGCACAAGGACGAGCGACGATCGAGGAAGAAGGAGAGCCGAGGCAAGGCCCGAGCGATGGTTGGTGCGAGCGACGTCGACTCCAGTTCCGTGTACTCCACCTCGAGCTCGAGTAGCAGTGAAGACAAAGGTGATCGTCGCAAGGGCAAGAAGTCGTCCAAGAACCTGAGTGGGCTGAGCTGCTTCGCTAGAGACGGCTTCTGCACTATGGCGCTGAGCTCTGACAGCAAGAAGAGCACAAAGAGCGACTCGGACTCTGAGTCCGACGACGAGGTGCGTGATGAGCTTCCCTTCTTGCACCAGGAGAATGAATGGCTTGGTATTTTGCTTGATAATCGTGATGACATGCTTAGAGAGGCAAAGAAAATGAGAAAAGAGCTTAGGGCTTCACTCGAGGATGCTAGGACTAGAGTGGCTGAGCTAGAAACACAGGTGCTTGATAGCAAGCTTGAGATTGATTCCCTTGAAGCTAGCCCTGTTGTTTTGGATGAGGTTGATTGTGCTTGATTGCTCCATCTTTCTTACGGATCTTACTTTGTTCAAGGAAAAGCATGCCTCCAAGTGTGAGGAACTAGATGTGCTTAGGGTTGAAGTGGCCGAGCGTAGATCTAGATCGCTTTGCTAGGTGCTTGCACTTCTCGCCCCGTTTTGCATGCTAAGATTGATGAGATGCATGCTTACACTAGTTCTTTTGAGGCTAAATTGAAGGAACCCATGCCTACATCATGCTCTACCTATGAAATGCATGCTTTGAAAAATTTGGAACTTGCACATTATGTTGATCGTTTGCGGGATGAGAATGATGTGTTGAGAAAGTTGATGGGTTGGTTGTCGGGTCATGAGCCTCGGTTGAGGATGATGATCGAGGCATTTAAGGGGCAGGATGGTGAGGGACTTGGGGCAAACAAGGTTGGTGAGGGAAGTGGAGAGAATATCCCGCAGCCACCAAAAAACCCACCACAAGAATGATTTTCCTCCAAAACCTAACCATCTTAGGAACCGACTAGACACAACCCCGGCTCCACCCATATTTCCTACACCCACAAATGATCTCCAAAAGCCTATCGGGTTTGTGAGCACTTCCGGAAAGTGTTATTTGGGAAAGTGAGTGAGAAGGCTAGTGAGGAGAAATCGGTGGAGGAGTTGAGTGGAGAGAAATCAAGTGAGCGACCCCAATCCAAGCCTAAGCCTACGATTGTGAGGGTTCGTTGTGGCTATTGTGGGAAAGAGGGTCACAAGGATGAGTTTTGCTTCAAGAGGAAGCGAGAAGAGAGGATGGCAAAGGAGTAGGCGAACAAGGATAGGTACAACCCTTCGCATGGTGTACCTAAGCCTCGTATATCACCGCCCGGGGTTAAAGCCGTGGTGAGAAGTGTTCGGCATGGGGAGATGTGAGTTCCCGCGGCCCGAGGAGCGATCTGGAGGGGGCGGTCGAGCCGGCCCCGCTCGGAGGGGGGCGGTTAGACCGGCTTGGCCGAGCCGGTTCAACCGCCCCCCCCCCCCCCCCGAATTCTTGGCGAGTGGTTTTCGAGGTGGTGAGTCGAGAGGTTTCTGTGTCCGGAGGTGGAGTTGTCGGTGGTTGGTCCGGAGAGAGAGCGGTGGTCGGGTTGCTAGGTATTCCCCCCCTCGAGTTCACTACGGGGATGGGAGGAGTCGTAGCTTTGAGAAGGAGAGGAGGGGCGGTCCACGGGTTGTCTTCCTTGGCTTTGGTCCTCCACCGGGCAAACGAGGGTGGTTCCCTCGGAGTGGTTACCGAGGTGGTGTTCGTGGTGGTAGTTATGGTAGGAAAGGTGGCTTGATGTGTGCTAACCCCACTTTCGAGCAAATGGCTCGGCACTGGTTTTACTCTTTTGGTACTAACCCCAGTGTTGAGTCGTTTGTTCGCTCACGTTCTCATTTTTGAATTTCGGGTGGGAGACTTGAAGAACATTTGGTTGATTGACTCCGGTTGTTCGAGGCATATGACCGAGACGGGGGGTGGTTCTCAAGTCTCGTCCGGTGGTGACAAAGAGGTACATCACGTTTGGGGTCAATGGGCGTGGGGGTGTGCTTTCGAAGGTGAGATAAAAGTGAGTGACAAGATCACTGCGAGGTGTGTTGCTCTTGTTCGGCCGTTGGGGTACATTTTGCTTTCGTGTCCCGGCTTGTTGGATGAGGGCTTTGAGGTTTTGTTTTGGCCGGTGGTTCTCGGATTTTGTACTCTCGAGGGGACCTTGTTTGTATGGTCGTTCCCGAGGGTCGGGTGTTTCGTGTTGATTTTTCTCGGTCTTCGGGTGTGGAGCGTTGTTTTTTGGCCGGTTCTTCGAGTGAGTGTGGAAGTGGCATAGGAAGTTGGGTCACTTGAGCTTTGACCTTTTTTCTCACTTGAGTAAACTCAATTTGGTCGAGAGGATTGCCACGGTTGAGGCTTGAGAAAGAGTTGGTTTGTGCGCCATGTAGGCATGCCAAGATGGTAGCCTCTTCTCACCCGCCTCTCACCGATGTGATGATTGAGCGTCCATGCGAACCGCTCCATATGGACCTTGTTGGCCCGGCTCGTGTGCGATCGCGGGTGGGAAGTGGTATGTCCTTGTTGTAGTGGACGACTATTCTCGATATGCGTGGGTGTTCTTTCTTGAGGATAAGGGGGAGACGTTTGGTTTTGTTCGAGATCTAGTCTTGAGGTTGAGGAATGAGAGGCACGGAGATGCCATTTGAGCTATCCGCAAGTGATAATGGCTCGGAATTCGAAACTCTCGTTTTGAAACCTTTTGCCATGACTTGGGTCTTGAGCACCGCTTTTCGAGTCCATATACGCCTCCACGAGAATGGTGTTGTGGAAAGGAAGAACGGGACCTTGTGCGAGATGGCTTGGACGATGCTTGATGAGCATAGGACTCGAGGAGGTATTGGGCCGAGGCGGTGAATACCGCATGCTATGTGTCGAACGAGGATCTACCTCGAGTGCACAAGAAGAAAACATGCTATGAGTTGATGCATGGTCGCACACCCAAGGTGAGTCACTTCCATGTCTTTGGATGCAAGTGTTTCATTCGAAGCAAGGCGGGGAAGTTGGATATGTTTGAGGCAAGGTCCGTCGATGGTATTTTCTTTGGTTATGCATCTCATTCTAGAGCATATCGTGTGCTCAATCTTGAAACTAACCAAATCGTGGAGACTTGCGAGGTAACCTTCGTCGAGACAGAGCCACGTAGTCGGCTTTTCTTTGAGTGTGCGGTGATGATGATCTTGGTGAGTAGATTTTTCGGGGAGGAGGAGCGAGGAACATGGAGACAATGAGGATGGCGGTGCGGTGCCCCCGGCTGAACATGTACCCACTACTTCGACTACGATGATGGATGAATTCTCTACTACACCTACGACGACAAATCAAGAACGAGGAGAAGCAGATGTTGAGGGGGAGGTAGCATCGAGGCGAGAACCTCCCCGGCGAGTACAGGTGGATCGCCCAGCTTCGAGGATCATCGGCGACATGAATGAACGCACTACACGGTCAAGGGTTCGAAACAACTCCCATTTCGCTCATGCTGCATTTGTTGCTACTTTTGAGCCCAAAGACATTGGACACGCATTACCTGATCATAATTGGGTTAATCCGATGCATGAGGAGTTGGAGAACTTTGAGAGGAATTAGGTGTGGGAGTTGGTTGACCCTCCCCCAGGGTGTAGGCCGATTGGTACAAAGTGGGTGTGGAAAAACAAAGAGGGAGAGAAAGGTGAGGTTGTAAGGAACAAGTCGAGGCTTGTTGCTCAAGGGTTCAGTCAGAAGGAGGGGATTGACTACGAGGAGACCTTTGCTCCTGTAGCCCGTTTGGAGGCGATTAGGATCCTTCTAGCCTTTTCTGTGGCTAAAGGGTTCAAGTTGCACCAAATGGATGTGAAGAGTGCCTTCTTGAATGGTGTGTTGGAGGAAGAAGTCTATGTCAAGCAGCCACCGGGGTTTGAGAGTGAGAAGTACCCCCACCGGGTGTACAAGTTGAGGAAGGCGTTGTATGGGTTGAAGCTGGCACCTAGAGCTTGGTATGGCAGGTTGAGGCGGTTCTTGTTAGAGGGAGGTTTTGAGATGGGAAGGTCGATCGGACACGGTTTTTGTTGAGGCGGCGAGAGATATCCCGATTGTGCGGTGTGTACGTGGATGATATTGTCTTTGGTGGCTCGTCTAACTCTCTTGTTGCAAGGTTTGCGGATGATATGTGCGGGGAATTTGAGATGAGCATGATGGGCGAGTTGTAGTTCTTCCTCGGGCTACAAATCAAACAATCAAAGGAAGGAACATTTGTGTATCGAGCTAAGTACACCAATGACATTGTGCGGAAGATCAAGATGGAGGACTCCAAGGCTATGACGACACCGATGAGTACGACTACGGCTCTTGATGCGGATGTGGAAGGTGAACAAGTGGACTACAAGGAGTACCGGAGCATGATCGGGTCACTCCTCTACTTGACGGCGACGAGGTCGGACATACAGTTCTCGGTGTGTCTATGCGCTCGTTTTCAAGCATCTCCGAGGACTTCGCATCGGCAAGTGGTGAAGCGAATTTTCGGTACTTGCGTCACACTCCCGACTTCGGCCTTTGGTATTCCGCGTCCTCTTCTTTGGCGCTTCATGGTTTTTCGTACGCGGATTTTGCCGGTGTCGGTTGGATAGGAAGTCCACTTCCGGGACTTGCCGTTTTTGGGTTCTTCTTTGGTATCTTGGTCTTCCCGCAAACAATCGAGTGTTGCCTTGAATCCACAACCGAGGCCAAATATGTTGCCGCTGCTAGTTGTTGCTCTCAGCTCCTTTGGATTTCATACACCATGAGTTACTTTGGTGAGGAGTATACCCATGTCCCACTTCAATGTGATAGCACCAGTGCCATAAGCGTTGCAAAGAACCTAGTGCTCCCTTCCAAAACCAAGCACATAGAAGTGAGGTATCATTTTCTGAGAGACAACGTAGAGAAAGGAAAGATAGCTTTGATCCATGTACCGACACATGACCAACTAGCCGATATTTTCACCAAACCCCTAGATCAAGCAACTTTCACTCGTTTGCGGGGGGAACTTGGTGTGTGTTTGATTTCTTGAGCTGGGTGTGTGGGAGCTCTCTTTGTAGTATATGTATAGTTTCCTTTGTGCATTTCTTGCATTTGGCATGGCATATGTAACATGATCTATAGGCATCCTTGTATCTTAGATTGCATGCATTTTGTATCATATGCATTGGTTAGGAAAAGATTCTCCTATATACATTGTTCACCATGGGTTGCTATACATGTTTTTGTGAGCTTGTTTGGTATGCTATGGTTAGTTTGGCTTAGCTCTTATGATCTTGATGAATGATCCATGGTTGATGGCTATATTTTTGAAAAATATCACATATATGCTCTCACATGTGTAAACGCCTTTATATGATCTTGACATGTTTTAGTGGCTTTGCTATGCATAGTGTGTGGTTGGATAGCTAGTTTATTGATCATATGGGGCCAAAGGCTCATTTGCCATCATGAATGTTTAGCCCTCTTGCTTTATCTTATGGAGGGGTATAAGTTTCTTTTTGTCGCAAAGACATTTCATGTACCAATCATAAATCTGAAAATTAAAGGTAAAATGCTTGGAAAATGTGCTCCCATGTCATATGTGCAGAAATTAATTTGTTTTGGGTGCTAAACCGTTGCATGATGCCTACCAATGAGATGTCTCATACATAGAAGTAGGCACATGGCTCGGTGGCTTTGACATGACATGAGGTGCGTGTGGGTGTTTGTGATGGTCTTATGATTAGAATGGCTGTCCTAGCATGAAGTTTGTGTGGCTTTGCCATTTTGTCATGTTTTGCTCATGTTTAGGTTTTTGCTTGTGAGAGAGTAACTTTTCGCAAAATTACTCAAATCCTTTATAGCCTTGTCCAATGGTTGTGAAACTTGGTGATCATGTAGTTAAGGTCATTACGAACCTGTAGAGTATCTAGCTTGCTCATTTGGACTTGTGTAGCTCCTTGTGATGAATTTTGTATATTTGAGAAGCTATATGTTGAAAGTTTTCGCATTTTGCCTTGATTCGTGAATTGTCAACAAGGGGGAGAAGTTTGTGCATGCTTTGGGCACTGGCGGTGTTTGGAATGTGTTCCAATTGGTTCGGGCAAATTTTGAGCAGTTTGGTACGGGGCCGGTCACATGGGGCGGTCTAACCGCCCCCGGGCGGTCGGATGTGTGGCGGGGTGATCTAACCGCCTGGGGTAGGCGGTCCAACCGCCCTGGGCAGAGTGAGCAGGTTTTTGCTCTTGGTTGCATTCCCGTGTTGCATTGCTGCATTTGTTTAGGGGGAGTGTGCATATGTGCAGGGGGAGCTTGCATATGTGCAGGCGGAGCTCTTTGTGGTGTTCGAGCTTTGGTTCGGTGACTTGCGCTCTTTGCTTGAGTTTTGCTTTGTCTCGGATGTGTCGAGCTGTTGCCCTTGCCTAAGGGGTCCGAGACTTGTCTTCTTCAAGTGATCTTGCTCTTTGCCTTTCTTTGGCTTTCGATCGCTTGTTGAGGTTTCCTTTTTATTTGTTCTTTTCTTTTCCTTTTCTCTTTGGTTACAAATCAAGTGTGTTGTCAATGCACTCATCAAGGGGGAGATTGAGGACCATGTGTGGTTCGAGGACTGGTGGATGGTCGCTTCCTTGTGTGATGAGTGATGGACAACGTTGTGTGGACTGATTCTTGGCTAAGTATTGCAGGTGCAGGTTGCGGCTTGAGTCGTGTTGGTGCAGGTGAAGAACAAGCGCGAAAGGTCATTGCCGGTGAGGCCTCTAGGTGTGGAGAAGACAAGTAAGCTTCGTTAGAGGGACCCGGTGGCCAGTGGGGTCAAGTGCGGGCCGCATGGTGGCATGAACAGCAAGATGAAGTCGTGGACGGTTTCTTGGTAGAACCTCAAAACCAAGGTCGAGCCGGGACTACGTGGGAGCCGAGTCATGAGTGGAGATTGGCGGAGGCTACACCGAGTTCGCGGGGTTTGCAGTGGTTCACCAGAAAACCACTGGGTTACTCGGTTGAGCCACAAAACCGAGGCCGAAGACTCGACAAGGAGGTGCGGCCACCCAGGCCGGTTTAACCGCCCAGGAGGGGCGGTCAGACCGCCTGTGGCCGGTCAGATCTCCCGGGCCGGTCTAACCGCCCAAGGGGTGCGGTCTGACCGCCCTGGCCGCCGGCGTCAAGATGCTTCGAAGCGGAGGACATGCGTCGGGGTCGCAAGGCTTGGGTCGAGGCTAAGCAGGTTGGGGCCGGCGGGCATCCATCCGATGAAGAAATTCCGAAGACTTCCAAATCCGCCCTTGAGGGGCTTGTATCCCTAGTTATTAGGTGAGGGTAGTTTAGTCTTTTGGGTGCCTCCATATATACTCATTGAATGAGTGGATGGAAGCCAACTCTTGGAAACCTAGCTCATTTTTTTTCCATTTTCGTTCTCCATTTTCCCTAGTTTTTCCTAGGACTAGCTTGAGAGCTTCAGGTGAGATCTAGAGAGAGGGATGGATGTTTGGGTGGCAAGCTAGACCTTATACAAACATTCATGGTATGTATAGATGGTTCAACGTTTTTCCTCAATGTGGTTTTCCCGTCCTTCTTTGTGGTTGAGGACCAGGAGCGTCCCAGTGGTCGATGGAAGACCGCTCCTCAGTGATGAGTGATTGACAACGGGTGTTGGACTGACTCTTGGCTTAGTGCGCAGGTGTAGGCTGCGGCCTAGTTCATGTTGTTGCAGGTGAAGAACGGGCGCGAAAGGTCTTCAGCCTTGAGGGGCCTCCGGGAGATGGAGAGACAAGTAGGCTCGGTTCGAGGGACCGGTGGACCGGCGGGACTAGGTGCGGGCCACGTGGTGGAGACACGAGCAAGACGAAGTCGTGGACAATCGAGCCGGTGCACGGTGGCGGTCGAGTCAAGTGGTTTGGCGGGAGGCCGTACCGAGCACGCGGTGTTTGGTGGTTTGCCCATAAAACCATCGGAGGACGGTTTCTTGGTTTGGGCCTAAAAACCAAGTCCGTGGGCCCAACACGACGGAGACGGGATCCGGGCGTGTCGGGAAGCTTCGAGGCGGAGGACACGCGGAGGGATTGCATGACTTGCGTCGGGAGGACGCGGGGTCCGGCAAAGGCGTGGCCGTCCGATGGCAAGACCCACAAACATTACCTAAATGCCCCTGCGTGGGTTGTATCGCCAGTAGTTAAGTTAGGGGTAGTCGAGTCATTTACCACACCGGCGGGACCCGATATATAAGCCATAAGGGTGTGTGAGTGGCTCTCGCTCTCCGCGACTTAGGGTTTCATTTCCCCCTCCCATTTCTCATTTTCGTAGCTATTTTTCTTCCATTTTCTCTAGGCTAGCATCAGAGCTTCATGAGAGATTTGTTGAGAGGGATGGATGCTAGGGCGGCATGCTAGACCTTGTGAATCTTTCCTGGTTTGTATAGAAGATTTGGAGTTGTGTTTTTCGTGGTCTTTTTGTGCTTGTTTTTGTGCCTTTGTTCTCGGTGTGATTCCGCGGATTTGAGCGGGTTTCTCCCCGGATTTCTTTGAGCGAAACATGGATAGATGTCTCGTGCATCTTTGTGATTGATCTTGTGCCCTCAAACGCCGGGAAACCACTTCGATTCGAGGATTTTCGTTCGGTGCTCTAGCTTTTGGTGGTGCTCAAAGGATTCGCGATTCTCGGTGATTTAGGGAATTAGGAGGCAAGATTTTTGGGCTATAGCATCCTTGTGTGACGCTTTTCAAGTCCCCAAAACCTTGTCTCCACAGCTTCAACCGTTTGGGAAATCCGATGATGATTTGGGGGAGTTGACTTTCGAGGTCGAGCGTTTTTCTGCTCAGTCTGAGCCTCGCGGACGGTCCGCGCCCTCCTGGCGGACGGTCCGCGCCGCTCTTGTTCGTCCCGTGTTCTTCGTGTTCTTGCTCGTCTTTCGTTTCGATCCGTCGCAATTTTGAGTTTCAGTTGGACGGAGTTTCGGACGGTCCGCGAGCAGAGAGGGCGGACGGTCCGCGGGTGCCGGCGGACGGTCCGCGTGCTCCCCGCGTACGGTCCGTGGTTCGTGGTGCGCTTCTCGTTGGTTCCGTGTGATTTAACGGACGGTCCGCGGCGTAGGGCCGGACGGTCCGCGGTGTTGGCGCGGACGGTCCGCGGTGTTGGCGCGGACGGTTCGCGACGAGCGGGCCGGACGGTCCGCGAGGCTCGTGCGGACGGTCCGCCCCCTCCGGCCGGGACGGTCCGCCGAGCTCGTGAGCTTTGCTTCTTGGTTCGATTCCTCCATTCCTTTCTCGTGCTTCCGCGTGTGCTACAAGGAATCGTTCCTAAGGCTAGAGGTTGATCCATAACCTCGTTGTCTTGGCGATTGGTGTGTGATTCGATCCATCGCTTGTGTGTGACCGGGATTTGACTAGGGCATAGGCCGGGTTCTTTGGGAAGAATTTTTACCGGCTCCTATTCACTTCCCCCCTCTCTAGTCGCCATCTGATCCTTCAGTGGTGATTTTCAGAGCTTTTTGTTGGTGGTGTTTTGAGAATGATTTCTTGGGGTTTTTGGTGGGTGTCACGTATGAGAATCTTGTACCTCTTTGGCTGGTGACTTTGCCCCAAATCTCTCTTGAATCAGACTCGATATGGTGGTTTTTCGAGTTGGGCGAGTTCTTGACCTAGAGAGGCGATTTCATCGATTCCTCTTGATTGTGAGCGTTTCGGTTCAATTCCTTTGAGGTAGAGATTGCCCATGAGGTAACCCAGCTAATCCCGAAGTTTCGCTGCAATCCGTGGAGTGATTCGGGAGATCGGGCGCGAGGAAGTTAGGGTTTGACCCGCGGGCTGTTTTTCTGGAAGAGGCGGTCTAACCCAATGCGTGGTTCGAGGACCGGTGGATGGTCGCTTCCTGGTGTGATGAGTGATTGACAACGTTGTGTGGACTGATTCTTAGCTAAGTATTGCAGGTGCAGGTTGCGGCTTGACTGGTGTTGGTGCAGGTGAAGAACAAGCACGAAAGGTCGTTGCCGGTGAGGCCTCCAGGTGTGGAGAAGACAAGTAGGCTTGGTTCGAGGGACCCGGTCGCCAGCGGGGTTGAGTACGAGCCGCATGGTGGCAAGAACATCAAGATGAAGTCATGGACATTTTCTTGGTTGAACCTCAAAATCAAGTTTGAGCCGAGACTACGTGGGAGCCGAGTCATGAGTGGCGATTGGCGGAAGCTACACCGAGTCGCGGGTTTTCGGGTGGTTCAACAGAAAACTACTTGGTTCCTTGGTTGATCCACAAAGCCAAGACCGAAGAACCAAAGACGTAGGTGCAGCAGCATTAGACCGGTCTGACCGGTGGGTACCGGTCTGACCAATATGCGATGACGTAGTCCGGAGACTTCGAAGTGGAAGACACGCGTCGGGATCGCAAGGCTTGCGTCGAGGCTAAGCAAGTTTGCGGTCGCTAGGCATCCGTCCGATGGAGCGATGACAAAGATTTCCGAATTCGCCCTCGAGGGGCATGAATCCCTAGTTGGCTAGTAAGGATATTTCAGAAATCCGGTTGCCTCCATATAACCTAAGGGGTGAGAGGATGGCAGCCACCTCTTGGAACCCTAGCTCATTTTTGTTTTGATATTTTCCTCTTCCTTTTCCATTGGAATTTCTAGGACTGGCTTGAGAGCTTCGTGGTGAGATCTAGTGAGAGGGCAGGATCATCTGGCGGAAGATAGACATTGTATGAACCCTTCATGGTATGTATAGATGATTCAGCATGGTTTCTCATGGATTTTTTGAGTTCTTCTCCGTTTTCCTTTTTGGTGATTTTCGGAGCCGTTACTTGGCGATTTTCTTGAGGCAGTTTTGAGACTGTTCTCATTGGGATTTGGTGGGGTATGTATACATGAACCCTTCGTGGTTCTTTTCCCTTTGATTTCCCTCCCAAATTCGTGAGTAAAGGGGCTCTATTTTGCGGTTTTCGTTGTCCTAGAGTTAGTGGTGTTTTTGGCGGAAATCCTTCGATTCCTCTTGTTTCAACGAGTTTTGGTGGACCATAACTTGGCTATGGAACGCCCATGAGCTGTTCCTACTATCGCCAAAGTCTTGTGCGAATCCGTGGAGCGAATCTGGAGATCGGGAGTTGTATTTGGAAGAGTTGACCCGTGGGCTCTGTTCATCCCGAGCTGTCCAGGCATCATCGGTCTGATCGGTGCTCTTGACCAATCTGACTGGTGCTCTTGACCGGTGGATGGTACGGTTTGGGGTGGAATGTTCGAGGCCATTGTAGAGTCTGAGAAGTATGACACTTTGACTGTGAACGAGTTGTTCTCAAAGCTCAAGTCGGCTGAGGTGGATCGGGGTATGACAGCCAAGATTGAGGGCCCGACTGACTCTCATAGTCTCACCCTCATCGGTGGCTAGAGAGGATGCACGAGAACCGGGTGAACACAACGAGAAACACGAGGACATGCTTTCAGTGCGGCAAGCCTAGACACTTCGTTGTCGACTGCCCCGAGAAGGTCAAAAACAGGTACGGCTACAAGCACAAGTCAAAGACAGGTGGCAAGTACCGAGCAAGGCGCGACCACAAGTACAAGCACAAGAACAAGCACAAGGACGAGCGACGATCGAGGAAGAAGGAGGGCCCAGGCAAGGCCCGAGCGATGGTTGGAGCGAGCGACGTCGACTCTAGTCCCGCGTACTCCACCTCAAGCACGAGTAGCAGTGAAGATGAAGGTGATCGACACAAGGGCAGGAAGTCATCCAAGAACCTGAGTGGGCTGAGCTGCTTCGCTAGAGATGTCTTCTGCACCATGGCGCTTAGCTCCGGCAACAAGAAGAGTCTCTAGAGACTCGAACTCCGACTCCGAGGATGAGGTAAGTGATGAGCTTCCCTTCTTACGTCAGGAGAATGAACGGCTTGGCTTGTTGCTTGATAACCTTGATGATATGCTTAGAGAGGCTAAGAAGATGAGGAAGGAGCTTAGAGCCTCGCTTGAGGATGCTAGGACTAGAGTGGTTGAACTAGAAACACAGAACCTAGATGCTAATATTGAAATTGATGTTCTTAAAGCTTCACTTGTTGTTTCTGATGAGGTTGATTGTGCTAATTGCTCTATTTTCCCAGCTGATCTTGCTATGTTCAAGGAAAAGCATGCCTCCAAGTGTGAGGAACTAGATGTGCTTAGGGTTGAAGTGGCTGAGCTTAAATCTAGATCTGCTTTGCTAGGTGCTTGCACTTCTTGCCCTGTCTTGAATAAGAAAATTGATGAGATGCACACTTACACTATTTCGCTTGAGGCTAAGCTGAAAGAACATGTTCCCACGTCTTGCTCTATATGTGAAGTACATGCTTTGAAAAATTTGGAACTTGCACATTATGTGGATCGCTTGCAGGATGAGCACGATGAGTTGAGGAAAATGATGGGTTGGTTGTGGGGTCATGAACCACAGCTTAGGATGATGATTGAGGCATACAAGCACTATGATGGGCAACCGCTTGGTTCAGAGAAAGTTGGAGAGTCTAGTGGTGAGGGAGGAGAGAAGAATGGTGATATCCAAACTCCACCAAAAACCTTCCAAATAATGCCTATGCTCCTAAACCCAACCCATTGAGAAACAAACTCGATGCAACCCTAGATCCTCCCATATTCCCCCACTCCACAAATGATTTCCCAAAACCCATAAAGTTCAAGAGTAACTTGGGGAATGAATTCCATGGGAAGGAGAGTGTGAAGGCGAGTGAGGAGAAACTAGTTGAGAAGCTGAGTGGAGACAAACCAAATGAGCAGCCCCATCCGAAGCCTAAGCCTAAGCCCATAAAGTTTCATTGTGGCTATTGTGGGAGAAATGGTCAAAAGGGTGAGTTTTGCTTCAAGAGGAAGCGTGAGGAGAGAATAGCGAAGTAGTGGGCTAACAAGGACAAGTATCACCCTTCTAATGGTGTACTTGAGCCTCGTATGTAGATGCCCAGGGCCAAGGCGATTGTGAGGGCAGTTCCGGCTTGGGGAGATCGAAAGGTGGCAGGTGCTGCTGTGGCCAGGTTACACTGGTCAGACCAGTGCAGATCTGGATAGATAGGGTTCAAGTTTCCGTGCTCGCGAGGAGGCTAGGTTTTGGTGGTTCGGGCTATTCCACCCCTCACCGATGTGATGACGGAGCGTCCATGCGAGCTGCTCCATATGGACCTTGTTGGCTGTTGACGGTCCTTACAACAAATATTTGACCGTCATTATCTCAAGAATGAGAGGAGGATATAGCAAACTTCATGCACATTTTATGTACTAATGAGGTTCCACGAGCTTTGTTGGAATGTTTACTTGCAGGTACACAGATATGGGAATAACAGTGAACAAATGAACCTCAGAGAGCTGCACCAAAGCAAAGGTGCAGGGCCGGCCGCACCTTGCCAGGTCCGGCTGCAACACAGCCCGGAGTCCGGCAGCGCCTTAGCGGGGCTCGGCCGCACTACGCCCGGCCCGCGGTGGCCGTAGCCGGCCGCAGCCTAGCCACAACCGTCCACACCTTGCCAGGGCTAGGCCCGGCCGCACCTCAAGGTGCACCCACACCTCTAGGTGCACCCGCACCTGTGACATGCCACGTCATGGGTCCACGGCATTAGCAATCCCACGAACAAGTCTTGGATGCATGAGAAACATTGATTATATGTCGGTTGGATCAAAAGGCTAATGTTGGAAGCACTTGGATCAATGGATCAACACTTAACCGCTGCAACTGCCATCAAGGAGTGATCCTGGATGTCCTTCAACACCGTCGGTGCATCACACAGTAATTGGGTAGGGCCGGCCGCACCTATCAACTTGCGTGTCGGGCAAACCGACCCAAGGAGCAGACCTACGACCGCCTCAGGAGCAATGATAAGGGTCGTCCAAGTCCATAGGCAATGGATCATACGGTCGGTCGCACCTGGAGATACGACCGCACCTCCTTGCTCGGCACTACAGCTCCCTCTCGCATACAAGTACCCCCTCCTGCAGCCACCGACCTACTGGGGCTATATATAGAGCCTGACACCTCGTAGAAGGGTGTCACAAGTGACTAGAAGCAAGTGGTGGAGCCCTCCAGAAGTTAGTATTCAGAGAGTAGGGAGAGAAAGTTGAGTGTTGTTGTAGAAGCCGGAGTCGGTCTTCTTGTACCTCGACGGGTGCGGTACACCTTCGTTCGTCCACCCCCGGGATACTTTGTAAGTTCGGATTCGTGAGTAACTAAGTCTCAAGTCATTTCATTATTCGCTCTTAGGTTCCTCAATTGCGGTTCAAGTAGTTTCTACTTATCGTAATTGCTTTGCTTTGAATTCGAGTAAAGTAGTGCTTGGTTAGTGTAGACGTGGTGTCTAGACTTTGAAGGAACAATACGGCGAACCAGAGAAGTGGGAGTGAATGCAGGCTGATAAAAATTCTTCTCGAAGGAGATTAAGACTCCAACAAGATGAACACAGCTTCCAACACACGTCTCCGACTCACTCCCAAGTTGGCCAAGCCCACGTAGCCATTGGAGTGCCACTAGACCTAAGAACCAACATACAACCTTCCGACCCGAGAACGCAGCGGAACACCAAACCTTGAGTCCACTGACCAACACCGGTCAGACCGGTGAGCACCACCGGCCGACCGGTCCCTCGCCGGTTAAACTTGGTGACTTCCACGAGAAGGCTCCACACCGGTCGGGCGGTGCAACACACCGCCGACCGGTCACGGCCCCGAAAGCCTTGATCTCTCGAATCGCTCCACAGCTCGAACAATACCGTAACAACCCGGAATTTAGGTGTGTAATTTTTGCGAAAAATTAAAAATTTTTGCTTGAATTTGAGTGCTACCAATTTTTTTTGAACCAAATTGCTAGCCCTTCCCTGGATTCTCCACCAATTTATCCCATTTATAAAACATATATTTAAATTATGGTAAAATATGTGAGTTGGTTTTCTCTCGGTTCTTTTGGAATTCAAATGTGTGAAGTTTGAATTTGAGTGGGAAACAAATTCAAACTCTTAATCAAACCCTAGTTCAAAGCATATTCTTTTAATTTGCAAAATACTCAACTTGTGAACCGGCCGCAACCTCTTCCCTTTGCTTTACGGCCGGCCCAACCCGTGCCACCTTTCGGCCCCGCCCTAACCCGCGCAGCCCCATCGAACCCCGCGATTGCCCACCGCTCTCGCTGCCGAGTGGGACCCGCTAGTCAGCCACCGCGTCCCTTCCCCTTTTCGTGCCCTCGTGACGCCGCTAGGGCGAGACCCACCCGTCGACCCGATCCCCCTTTCCCTCTCATCTCTTTTCCCCTTCGCCTGCGCCCACCCGCCTAGTCACCGAGCCACCGCACGCGCCGCCGGTCCCGCCGCACCAGGCACGCGCGGCGCGGGCGCGGCCGGCCGCCCGGCCCGCACGCACGCCGAGGGGGCCGGCCGCGCCCGCGCGCGAATCGAGCCGGCCGGGGGAGGAAAGGTCCCATTTACCCCCGCACCGTGACCTTGAGACCGTGGCCGCGTAGAGAGAGGAAGCGCGGCGCGCCACGGGCGCCCGGGCGGACCAAGCCGGGCAAAGCACGGGGGATTTCGCCTTGCCTTGCGGCGCCGGGGTTTCAAAAGCAAGGGGAGGAAGGCAAGGAGCGGTCGTCCACCGCCACCAACCCACATTGGGGTTTTGCCCCCCTTTCCGCAGCCGCGCCGCCGAAGGGGGAAGAGCCGCCGCCGCGGTCGTCCACCGTGACCTTGATGCTTGATATACCCCGTTTCCTTGTTCTACTACTTGCTCGGGCTTGGACTAAGATGGGGATTTCTCGGTGTGTTTCTAGCGTGCGTTCGGGTGCGTATCTCCTTGCCGTGTTTTGGCGGGAGCGAGCCGCTTGGTTACTTGTGAACGACCGCCGAGGGAGGATGCGATCGGCCTCTTACCCGAGGGTCGTGTCGTGTGGGATGGAGATGGTGAGTGCTCGCTCTCGGCCCCTTAAGGACCGATCGTCGGATGACCTTGTTTCGGATGACTATTTTCGTACGGCACCGCCCGCCTTGTATTGGGCGGGGGTGCGGGGTGAGACTTGTAGTGGATAGCACCCCTCCCGTCGGAGGATCGGTGTGATCGTGTCGGGAGTGGTCTTTCCCTCCTTAGTAGACTTTGCCCCGGCGAGGCCGGGGAAGGGTTCCACGCCTCCGAGGGACCTCTCGCGGGTAGTATGAGCTCGCCGCGGAGGCCGGGCCGTGCTCGGAGACGCAGGAGGGTACTATCCACTTACTTGGCCTTCGCCCGTATGGTAGGACCGGCACCGGTGACGGCCGGTTCCGGTCCTATTCGGGCGGGTACGGTTGTACAACCTCTCGCAGTGTTAAACCTATAGCTATAGTCCGTGTCCACCGGTTATGGACGCTCTTTCGATCTCTCACCTGACTAGATACACTTCTCTTGTGCTTCTTCTCTCCCCCGAGTGTGTGAGCCCGGCTTCGGCCGTTGAGATGTGGGGATAGGAGCCGGTGGGCTCCACATCACAGATGAGAGTTGGGTTCTGGATCGTGGTAGAGATCCGGAGTTTTGGTGTGGAATTCCTTGAGCGGGGTGTGGACCCCTGAGGTGTGGACCTCGGAAGCGGAAGCTTCCCCGAGGTGTGGACCTCCTAGCCGTATTCTCGCTTACCTTGTGCGTTGCACGTACCGCTTTGCTTAAGCTTTCTATAGCCGCATTAGGGATATCTCATGCACGTAGAATATACACCGCTTTTGCCTCTTTGTTGGGAAGCCGACATGACCTACCCGCTTATCGAGTAGACCCCGATGCCTCCGACGCGAGCCGACTACGACTTCGACAACGACGGTTGGGTGGACTAGAGCTCTTCCTACACTAGAGCCGCCCGTGGATATGGAGTTTCCCGCGCTTTCCCCGGAGCCGCCGGTAGACGATTTATTTATGTTTGATTTAGTCCCGTTGGACTTGTACCGGCATGTGCCGAAGAGATGTACTCGATTAATGTAATAAAATAAATGTTGTACTCTACTTTCTCGTTTTTATCTTTTCGTATGGATTTTGGCATCGCCGAGACGGGGATTGCACGTGGTAGCCCTCCGGGACTACCACCGAGGTGCTAAGATTCGGGGTTCGGCCGCGGAAATCCGGTCGTTTCGGCTTGTACCGAGCCATGCTTGATCGTAGGACGAGCCCCGGGAATGGTCGATAGCATAGGAAGCCGTTTTCGAACCTTGAAACTTTATATAAACCCCTTGGCTTTTGTATGTATATAACTATACTTATATATATGCATTACCTTGATTAACTTTCACTAACTACCTTACTAACTACGCTCTAACAACATTGTGCGGATGGCGGAGAGAGCGTGGGTTCCTCCGGGAGTCGGACGGCAAGAGCTACGGAGGCTTCGCCGCTTGCCGAGGGAGTGCTCGGAGGCACCGGAGTGGGGACCGACCGAGTCGGCTACAAGGGGAGGACCATGGGGCACATGGAGCGATCCGCCACTTTTTCGACCGTTACGGTACCGGCGGACCCACGGGTGCCGAGTTCAAGGAGGTCAAGGTGCACCGCTACGAGAGCTCGACTATGGAGGCACACCGGCCTAGCGCACGCCGAGCACTCAAGATGGTTTGTGTCCACCGGGGGAGAAGCTTAAGGACACCCCGTTCGCCGTGTTTCCGACAGAGTCTACGACCCGAGCCGCCGGGACACGAGCGACCGAGCGCGATGCACGGAGGTGACTTCGGTGGAGGAGGACAAGATGATGCTCGCGGCCGGACGGTGCATCCCGGCTCGGGACCGGGCGCTTTTCCGGGGCGGACAAGTGAGATCGCGTACCCGAGGTGGAAGTGGAATGATAGCTGCCGGCGGGTTCGGGACCTCCGGAGATGGAGAGAGAGGATTTGCTCGACCGGTTGGAGGAGTCGCACGAGAGGAACGGAGAGCCGGTACGGCTTGGACCGGCGGCCCGAGCCGCACCGAGAGGGACGCCGGGAGGATCGCTACACCGGAGGCACTACCGAGGACAGAGCGGAGAGTTGCACCGGCTACGGTGGAGGCCACGCGTGAGGACAGAGTGAGGCTTGCAGAGGCCAGGGACCAGTTGGAGTCGGTTGGAGCTGCAGCAGCCGACTATCAAGTAAAGATGTGGGATCTCCAGGAGGCGAGTCGACACAACTACCACCACTTGTGTTACCTCGGTAGGCTGGTCTACGAGGAGAGAGACCGAGCAGCCAGGACCCGCACGGCTCCTGGGAGCGTTCCGACCAGCAGAGGCTGAGAGAGTTGGAGGAGCTCTCCGCGCAGCCTACCCCCTAAGAAGAGGCCACGACCGAGGACGAGAGACCTTCGAGCTACCCCCGACACACCTACCACGTGTGCGCCCGTACCCGAGAGGTTCTCGGGACACGGCGGAGATGGACCGTGCTCTTCGGGATACCCGAGACTACTACGGAGGACCGGCGATCAGGGTGCCGGGTTACCCAGGGACTCACTCACCGCCGTTCTACTCGGTTCCACCAGACTCCAGCCCAGAGGCACCTCAGAGTACCCCGTGATGGGAGTAGAGATCTAGCAGCAGATTCTGAGTCGTTGTAATGAGTTAGATGTAATGCTACCGCTCATGTTGACATGCCTGTAGTAGCTACCCCATGATGTACCATGCGTTAGCGTGATGTGTTGCTGTGCACCCTCGAAGGTCGTTGGAGTAAACCTCGAGGTGCACCCCTTTTGTATGGTGGCATTGATTGAGTGACATGGATCTTCATGGTTTTTTCGGATTTCATGCTTCTTTATGTCTGTATGAATTCTCTGATTGTTAGCAGGATTACTCCTTTATAGTTAAATAACCTTGATAATTATATTCTCCCTACCACTACTGACTCTTGCAACTGGAACAGATGTCGGGGGCAAGGATGTCCGGCGACTCTTGGCCCGTTTCGAGGAGGTTGCCGGGGACGACGGAGGGGGAGGATGCCCCTAACCCGGCCGGGAGCGAGAGGCCGCGGACGCCGTGGAGGCCACGCGCCACGAGGAGGGCTCCGCGGAGGCCTGGCAGGCCGCGGAGGCCGAGGAGGCCGAGTTGGCGGTCGAGGAGCCGCTCACGACGACGAGGGAGCTCGGGGAGCAGGAGCTCGAGCACGAGCAGTACTCCGGCCGAGGGAGGAGCAGGCCAGGCTCAGGGACACGAGGTGCCACCACCGCCACCTCCCCCGAACTTGGCCGACGTGATGGCAGTACGGACTCGACCGATGCGTACGATCACCCAGTTGCTAGCTCGAACAACAACAACAACCACAGGGGTCAGCACCGCAACGCGCCAGAGGGCTTCCAGAAGAAGGTTGAGAACTTCAACAAGCTGCGCGACCGCCTACTTTCGACCACTCAGCAGACCCGATGGACGCAGACAACCGGCTACGTGAGATGGAGAAGAAGCCGGAGCCGACCGAGCTTACGGAGGAGGAGTGTGTGACCGTGGCGGCGCACCACCGATCGGCACGGCCCGGTGCGTGGTGGGACGACTATCGTGACTCGCACCGGGACCCGTTGCACATCGGGTGGGACGAGTTTGTGGAGGCCTTCGGGAGCCACCACATCCCGGATGCGGTGATGGACGGGGAAGGCCGACGAGTTCGGGCACCTCAAGATGGGTAACATGTCGCGTGCGCGGAGTACGCCAACCGCTACCAGGAGCCGATGAGGTACGTGCCGACGACACCGACACGAGAGAAGAAGAAGGTCTACCGGTTCGGGAAGGGGCCGCACAAGGGGATGGCACACCACTTGTCCGCTCACGACCGCCCGACCCTTCGTTCCATTATCGACAAGGCACCGATCGTGGAGAGGTCAAGGCTTGAGTACATGGAGGTTCGTGGAAGCAAGTCCAAGCGCACGGACCGGGCGAGACGCTCGGGACCACCTCGAGGCGGCAGGACCGGTTACGCTCGGGGCCACCGATCACGGCGAGAGGCACCACGTCACTCGGTCTCGCCCGCGAGCGCGAGCCAACCCGAGGGGCGGGAGTGGAGGACGAACGGCCGGAAACCGAGACCACCACCGCGGTCGCCAGACAGATCCAAGGTGACTTGCTTCAACCGTCGTCGGGTTGGGCACAAGTCGTTCGAGTGTCCACAAGCGAGCGCCACCGGGGGAGTCGAACCGCAGCCTCTCGGTTCCGGACCCTAGCCAAGCCACCAAGCACCCGGAGGACAGCCACCCCGTACACGGCGAGAGGACCGCCGGCCGCCGCCCACACGAGGCCGCCCGAACCACCTCACCGCCGAGGATGCGGCGCCCGCACCCGACGTCACACTTAGTGAGTTCCTTGTTGACTCGGTTTTGGCAACCGTTTTGTTCGATACCGGAGCTCGTTTCGTATATTTCTACCAAGTTTGTTAAAGAAAGGTCTTTACCAACCAAGCCTCAACCAAGGCCTATCTTGACTAGCTCTCCGCTAGGAGAGAAGAGGAGTACGTTAGAGTGCGGGGGGAGTGAGGATGGTGTTTGAAGGGCAACGAGGTCACGGCAGACTTGACAAGCTTTGGAGTCTACACGGGATAGATGTGATCCTAGGGATGGATTGGTTGTCAAAGCACAACGGGATAGTCTCTTGCAACCCCGAGTTATACGGCTAGAACACCCCGGTGGAACTATAGTGCGGATCGAACCACGAGTCCGAAGGTTGCTACGATGATGTGCAACATGAGTGGGAAAGAGATTGAAGAAATCCCAATGGTCCGTGAGTTTCCCGACATGTTCCCGGAGGAACTTACGCAGTTACCCCCGTACCGAGACGTGGAGTTTGTGATTAAGCGATTCCGGGGGCGGGGCCCGTTGCAAAGAGTCCATACGGGATGTCGTCCGACGAGCCGGACGAGTTGAAGAAACAGCTCAAGAAGCTGCTCGAGCAAGGGTTTGTACGGCCGAGTGCATCACCGTGGGGTTCACCAAGTACTCTTCGTGGAGAAGAAAGACGGCACAAAGAGGATGTGCATTGACTACCGCATGCTCAACTCGATGAAAATCAAGAACAAGTACCCGCTACCCAGAATCGAGGATTTGCTGGATAGGCTCAAAAGGGCAAGGTTCTTCTCCAAGATCGACCTGAGATCGGGCTACCACCGAGATGAAGATCCGAGAGCAGGATATTCCCAAGACAGCCTTCACCACACGGTACGGCTTGTACGAGTTCGTGGTGGTTTCTTTCGGGCTGACCAACGCCCCTGCTTACTTCATGAACTTGATGAACAAGGTCTTCATGGAAGAGTTGGACAAGTTTGTAGTGGTGTTTATCGACGATATCTTGATCTACTCGAGACCACGGAGGAGCACAAGGAGCACCCGAGGGTCGTGCTAGAGAGGTTGAGGCGGCAGAACCGTACGCCAAGTTCGGCAAGTGCGAGTTCGGATGGAGAAGGTCGCGTTCTTGGGGCACGTGTTGTCGGCGAGAGGGGATAGCCGTGGATCCGTCCAAGGTTGAGTCGGTGACCAAGTGGGAGTAGCCGTTGAACGTGACGGATGTCCGGAGCTTTCTTGGGTTGGCGGTGTTACTACCGAAGATTCATTTAGAACTTCTCCAAGATCGCAAAGCCAATGACAGAGTTGCTCAAGAACAACACAAAGTTCGAGTGGTCGAAGCGTGTGAGAAGAGCTTTCAAGAGCCGAAAAGGAGACTCACCACGGCCCCGGTGCTCACCTTGCCGGATATCAAGAAAGACTTTGTGGTCTATCGCGACGCATCAAGGCAAGGACTCGGATGTGTGCCGATGCGGGAAGGGAAAGTTGTGGCTTATGCTTCCGGCAGCTGAAGAAACACGAGGAAAACTACCCGACACACGACTTGGAGTTGGCGGTACTGTTGTGCAAGCACTCGAGATCCGGAGACACTACCCGATAGGGAACAAGTGTGAGCCGTTTTCCGACCACAAGAGCCGAAGTACTTCTTTACCCGGACGAGAGTTGAACATGAGGCAGAGGCGATGGTTAGAGCTGATCAAGGACTACGACGTCGAGATCAACTACCACCCGAGCAAAGCCAATGTCGTGGCGGATGCACCGAGCCGGAAAACTTATTGCAACAACCTCATGATAAAAGAAGAGCAACCTCGCCCCGCATGAAGAGCTAGAGAGGCCGAGAATCGAAATTGTAGACCAAGGCCAAGTCAACGTGATGCAAGTGACCTATGACCTAGAGGAACGAATCCGTACGTCCCGAAGTCGTGTGCGAAATCAAAGCTGCGCGGAACCGATGAAACGGGGGTAAAGCGAGAGGACTACCGGGTAGATGAACAAGGCACCGTGTGGTTGAAAGAACGGATCCGTGTACCACAAGACGGGCACTCCGGGAGCGAGGTCATGAGAGAAGCTCACGACTCGAGGTACTCGATCCACCCGGCAGCACCAAGATGTACGAGAGATTTAAAGGTCGGATACGCGGTGGAAGGACATGAAGAAGGATATAGTACACTACGTGTCCCTGTTGCGACACCCGTAGCAGTAAAAATCGAACATCGAAACACTGCTAGTTTGTTGAAGCCGTTGGCTATTCCAGGTTGGAAGTGGGAGGACATTTCCATGGATTTTGTGGTGGGACTTCCTCGAACACCAAAAGGAAATGACTCGGTCCGGGTCATAGTGGACGATGTGCCGACCAAAGTGGCTCACTTTGTGCCGGTGAAGACCCGATACGCAACCGAGAAGTTGGCGAACCGTACGTAGAGCACATACTCGTGCCGCATGGGGCACCCGTAAGTATTGTATCCGATCGAGGGCCACGGTTGTCTCCAAGTTTTGGCGAGCTTCCACAAGCTTATGGGCACCACTCTTAGCTACGGCACGCTTTTCACCCATAGACAGATGGTCGGACGGAAAGGGTCAACCGGGTGTTGGAGGATATGCTACGAGCGTGTGCACTCACCTACGGTACCGATTGGGAGAGCAGTTTGCCGTTTGCAGAGTTCTCGTACAACAACAGCTTTCAAGCAAGTCTCCGGATGGCCCCTTTTGAGGCCCTTTACGGGCGGAAGTGCAGGACCCCGCTAGCTTGGTCAGAGGTGGGAGAGCGGACACTGTTTTGGCCAGCAATCATTGAGGAAGCAGAGGAGAAAGTTGAGAAAGTTCGTGAGAACCCGAGGATTGCTCAAAGCCGTCGAAGAGCTACGTCGACAAAAGAAGAAGAGAGTTGACTTTTGCGGTTGGCGAACGGGTGTACTTGAAAGTCTCACCGCTTCGAGGAACTAAGAGGTTCTTGGTGAAGGGAAAGCTTGCACCGAGGTACGTTGGGCCGTACCCTATCACCCGAAGGATTGGAAGTTTGGCCTACCGGCTTGCGCTACCCCCGGTGCAATGGCAAGAGTACACCCAAGTGTTTCACGTGTCACGACCGAAAAAGAGCGAGAAGGCGGTGGAGGCTAAGCAAGTGCCCATGGAGTTGCTTGACCCGCAAGACAACCTTGAGTATGCGAGTATCCCGAGAAAATCTTGGACCGAGCCGTGAAGGAGACAAGGAGAACAACTATTCCTTTTGCGCAGTGTTGTGGAGCAACCATACGGAGCGAGAAGCAACATGGGAGAAGGAAGCCGATCTCGGGAAAGAGTACCCTCACTTGTTCACGGAGGAGGTCGAGGACTAAATCTCGAGGACGAGATTCTCGGTGGTGGGGGAGAATGTAACAACCCGGGAATTTAGGTGTGTAATTTTTGCGAAAAATTAAAACTTTTTGCTTGAATTTGAGTGCTACCAATTTTTTTTGAACCAAATTGCTATCCCTTCCCTGGATTCTCCACCAATTTATCCCATTTATAAAACATACATTTAAATTATGGTAAAATATGTGAGTTGGTTTTTCTCTCGGTTCTTTTGGAATTCAAATGTGTGAAGTTTGAATTTGAGTGGGAAACAAATTCAAACTCTTAATCAAACCCTAGTTCAAAGCTTATTCTTTTAATTTGCAAAATACTCAACTTGTGAACCGGGCCGCAACCTCTTCCCTTCGCTTTACGGCCGGCCCAACCCGTGCCACCTTTCGGCCCGGCTAACCCGCGCGGCCCATCGAACCCCGCGATTGCCCGGCCCGCTCTCGCCGAGGGGGACCCGCAAGTCGCCCACCGCGTCCCTTCCCCTTTTCGTGCCCGTGACGCCGCTAGGCGGGGACCCACCGTCGGACCCGATCCCCCTTTCCCTCTCATCTCTTTTCCCCTTCGCCCGCAACCACCCGCCTAGTCACCGAGCCACTCCACGCGCCGCCGGTCCCGCCACACCGGCACGCGCGGTGCGGGGCGTGGCCGGCCGCCCGGCCGACACACACGCCGAGGGGGCCGGGCGCGCCCACGCGCAAATCGAGCCGGGACGGGGGGAGGAAAGGTCCCATTTACCCCCGCACCGTGACCTTGAGACCGTGACCGCGTAGAGAGGAAGCGGGCGGCGCCGCCACGGGCGCCCGGGCGGACCAAGCCGGGCAGCACGGGGGATTTCGCCTTGCCTTGCGGTGCCGGGGTTTCAAAAGCAAGGGGGAGGAAGGCAAGGAGCGATCGTCCACCGCCACCAACCCACATTGGGGTTTTTCCCCCTTTCTAGAGCCGCGCCGCCGAAGGGGAAGAGGAAGGGGGGAAGGTAAAAGAAGAGGAGGAGGGGCGGCGAAGGACGGTGCGCCGCGCCGCGCGCCCGCGCGTCGGCCGCCGAGGGCCGGACGGGGACACGAGGAGCCGGGACGAGGGGAAGGCGCCGCTCGAGACGGCGGGGGGAACCGGACCGGAGCGGACGCCGCCGTGAACACCGACGCCGCGCCGCCACCCACTCCAAGCCGCGCGACGTCTACACCGCCGACCCGCCGTGAGCTTCGTGACCATCCCCTTCTCCTTGCGCCGGTCACTTATCTTGCCCCGGTCCGTGGGCGTGCCTTCGAGCCGCCGAGTGCCGAGCGCGTCGCGCCGCCGACTCCCCATGGACGGCGCCGCGTCGCGCCTTGCCGGCGGGAACCACGGAGCCGTGGCTACCCC
Organism: Cenchrus americanus; assembly: GCA_947561735.1. Lineage (NCBI taxonomy): Eukaryota > Viridiplantae > Streptophyta > Magnoliopsida > Poales > Poaceae > Cenchrus > Cenchrus americanus. The sequence continues at coordinate 146,637,965 of OX387240.1, forward strand.
AAGCCGCATCGACCGAGCGTTCTCGTTAGGATTGGTGTTCGGGCAGTTTTGCCGGAAGGGTTGAGGGCCACCCCGCGCCGCGCCGTCGTGCTCGCACCGAACGCGCGTCGCGCCTCAAGTCCGTTGTGCAGGGACGTCAACCACGCCGCGTCGCGTCTCTGGGTGAGCCGCCGCGGTAGCGTGCTTCGTTTTGCTGTGAACCGGCCTTCGTGCCGAGGGCGTTCTGCTGTAGATGCTTGCGTGCGCGAGAGCTGGCCGGCCGCACCCACGCGCCCATGGCCACGGCCTCGCCACCGGCGGAGTCCGGCACGCGGGCGCACCGCGCCGCGTCGCACGCGTGACCGCCATTCGGGGCGGCGGGCCTCCGACCCGGCGTTTCCCTTGCTGCGAGAGAGAGCTTGCCTCCGGGGCCGAAGCGCACCCCGCCGCGGGCCGGAGACGCCGCCGCCGCCGATGACGGCGGGCGGCGCGCGCCGCCGCCGGCGGCGCGGCGTGCGCCTAAGGGAGGAGCGAATCCCTTCCCTCTCGTTTGCGGCTAGACGAAAGGCCGCTAGGCCTTGAGTGTATACCGGCCCGTCGGGCCACAATGGGGGCCCAACGCGCCGAGTGTGCCACAACCGGTGAGTCCGGGGAGGTTTAGCGAACCTTTCTCATCCGGGCCGGTTGGGCCGAGCCCGGTGGGCCGTTTTCGGCCCGTAACCCTTTCGGCCCACTTTCGGCCCATGAAACGTGAAACGCCGATGTCATGCCGACGTCGGCGGCTCTTTTAAATTTCAGAAAAAACCTTTTCTTTTCCGGATTAGTTTCTAGAAAATCCTAAAATATGGTTTTAACCTTTAAAAATTCATAACTTTTGATAGGAAGCTCGAAACCTTGCCGATTGTAGGTAGTTTGGGGTTCTTTTGGATCTTCTAAATTGGTTCTTATTTGGAGTTGTTGCTTAGATGTGCACCGTTTTCTTATTTTCGCGTCGAATCTCGTGCCGCGCACCCGAGCTTCGACCGGGAGGATGCGGAGGACCCCGAGTACACCGCTCCGACAAGGTGACCTGCTTCAACGGCAACGAAGGTGTCATGTCACTCCCAACCATGTAGATCCCATGTTGTTAAATAGTTGCCGGTGCTTTACTTTAATGCATTGATCCGATGAATTGCATAACATGTTTATTAGCCTTACCTTGATGCTTGATATACCCTGTTTCCTTGTTCTACTACCGCGGGACTAGGTACGGACCCCTAGCTAGTCCCTTACCTCAACTATCCATACTTTTGTCGCTTGATTATGGATGGTGCTGCGGGGCTTGGACCGAGATGGGGATTTCTCGGTGTGTTTCTAGCGTGCGTTCTGGGTGCGTATCTCCTTGCTGTGTTTTGGCGGGAGCGAGCCGCTTGGTTACTTGTGAACGACCGCCGAGGGAGGATGCGATCCGGCCTCTTACCGGAGGGTCGTGTCGTGTGGGATGGAGATGGTGAGTGCTCGCTCTCGGCCCCTTAAGGACCGATCGTCAGATGACCTTGTTTCGGATGACTATTTTCGTACAGACCGCCCGCCTTGTATTGGGCGGGGGTGCGGGGTGAGACTTGTAGTGGATAGCACCCCTCCGTCGGAGGATCGGTGTGATCGTGTCGGGAGTGGTCTTTCCCTCCTTAGTAGACTTTGCCCGGCGAGGGCGGGGAAGGGGTTCCACGGCCTCCGAGGGACCTCTCGCGGGTAGTATGAGCTCGCCGCGGAGGCTGGGCCAGGCTCGGAGACGCAGGAGGGTACTATCCACTTACTTGGCCTTCAGCCGTATGGTAGGACCGGTCCGGTGACGGCCGGTTCCGGTCCTATTCGGGCGGGTACAGTTGTACAACCTCTGCGAGTGTTAAACCTATAGCTATAGTCCGTGTCCACTGGTTATGGACAGTCTTTCGATCTCTCACCTGACTAGATACACTTCTCTTGTGCTTCTTCTCTCCCCGAGTGAGTGAGCCGGCTTCGGTCGTTGAGATGTGGGGATAGGAGCGGTGGGCCCCACATCGCGGATGAGAGTTGGGTTCTGGATCGTGGTTGAGATCCGGAGTTTTGGTGTGGAATTCCTTGAGCGGGGTGTGGACCCCGAGGTGTGGACCTCGGAAGCGGAAGCTTTCCCCGAGGTGTGGACCTCCTAGGCGTATTCCGCTTACCTTGTGCGTTGCACGACCGCTTTTCTTAAGCTTTCTACGGCCCGCATTAGGGATATCTCATGCATAGTAGAATATACACCGCTTTTGCCTCTTTGTTGGGAAGGCGACATGACCTACCCGCTTATCGGGTAGACCCCGATGCCTCCGACGCGAGCCGGACTACGACTTCGACAACGACGGTTGGGTGGACTAGAGCTCTTCCTACACTTGAGCCGCCCGTGGATATGGAGTTTCCCGCGCTTTCCTGGAGCCGCCGCTAGACGATTTATTTATGTTTGATTCGAGTCCCGTTGGACTTGTACCCGGCATGTGCCGAAGAGATGTACTCGATTAATGTAATAAAATAAATGTTGTACTCTACTTTATTGTTTTTATCTTTACGTATGGATTTTGGCATCGCCGAGACGGGGGATTGCACGTGGTAGCCCTCCGGGACTACCACCGAGGTGCTAAGATTCGGGGTTCCGTTCGCGGAAATCCGGGTCGTTTCAAATACTTTTGGGACAATAGGAACACCTCATGCGGAGTCCATAGCCAAGTTTAATCCCACCAAAACTTGTCCAAACAAGAGGAATCGAAGAAATCCCGCCAAAAGCACCTCTAACCCTAGAACACGGAAAACCCTAAAATCGAGCCCCTTTACTCATGGATTTGGGAGGGGAATCACAGCCCAAAGAACCACGAAGGGTTCCCACAAATTTTCCCCATCAAATCCCCAAGAGCAAGGTCCCAAAAACACCCCAAGAGAATCAACAAGAGAGGGCTCCGAAAATCAACACCAAGAACAAACGAGAACAACACATCCAAACCTTCAGGAACCACGCCAAATCATCTATACATGCCACAAAGGTTCATATAAGGTCTAGCTTGCCACCCGATCATCCAACCCTCTCACAAGATCTCACCATGAAGCTCTCAAGCTAGTCCTATGGAAATCCTAAGAAAATAGGAAGGGAAAATAGGAAAGCAAATGAACAAAGGTTCGAAGAGGTTGGTTGCCATCCACTCACCTCATGGGTTATACGGAGGCAACCGAAAGTCTAAAATACCCTTTCCTAACAACTAGGGATACAAGCCCCTCAAGGGTGGTTATGGAAGTCTTCAAGTTTTCTCCATCGGATGGATGCCCAGCGACCGCAACCTGCTTAGCCTCGACGCAAGCCTTGTGATCCCGACGCGTGTCCTCCGCTTCGAAGATTCCGGACTGCGTCGTCGCACACCGATCGACCGGTGCTCCTCACCGGTCGGACCCGGTACCCCGCGGCCGGACCGGTCGGACCCACCGGTCGGACCGGTCCCCGCTGCACCGCCGCAAGACCGTCTTCGGTTCTTCGGTCTTGGCTTTGTGGATCAACCAAGGAACCCAGTGGTTTTCTAGTGAACCACCTGTCGGTGTTTTAGACTGGCAACCTACTAAGGGGAGTACCCGAAGTAGATGAATGTGGCCTCGCCGAGATCGGTAACTCGAAGGAAGAGACACGTGGCACACAATTTAGACAGGTTCGGGCCGCGAGGTGCGTAACACCCTACGTCCTGTATGCTACGTAGCTCTGGATTGATTGGGTACGATTACAAGATGGTGCAATTGTACGCCATGAGATGAGGTGTGTTGAGGTGATCCTAGAGATCGGTCCCTGCCTCGCCTTATATAGTCCGGGAGGCAGGGTTACAAGTCGGAGTAGGGAGAGAGTACTAGCCGAGTACGTCTAGGAGTCTTCCATACAGTGAGGGACATGTACGGCCTTCCTAACCGAGTACTTCTCCTCCGCCGCAGTCCTTGTGGTCCACGCCTTCGTGTGCCGTGTAGCGCGGGCCGAGTAGTCCCGGGAGGGCCCACCGAGTAGTCGGTCATGGTACCCACCGAGGTAGTGGGCCCGGGGAGGTCCATACGACAAGCCCCCGAGTACTTTGTAGTCGAGAAGGATAGCTTCAAGTAGTCTTGACGACCTTAACGAGTAGTCCTCAAGCGTCCCCGAGTGCTACAAGTCAAATGTCCTCAAGAGTAGTCGAAGCATCCCGAGCCGGAATGTACTCCGGCTAATGTTTGAACAATCTTGAAGTCTTATCGAGTAGTCCCAAGCGTCCTCGAGTACCGCCTTCGAAGGTCTTCAAAAAATGCCCGTCTTGTCTTGAAGCCGGAGGGCCGATATGGAGGTGCGATTGCAAAATCGCACTCCATATGGAGTAGCCCCCGAGCCTTAGGTTGAGCCGCGAGCTGCGGGCCGAGGGTCCATCCGAAGTCTTGGCAAGAGAATCTTGAAAAATCCGGAGAGAAAAAACCGAAGGACACGTGGCACGGAGCCCCCGAGCCTTGAGTCGAGTACTTCCTCTCGAATTGAAGGGTCATCTTGAAGAATGTGTCCTGAGATGCTCTTGAGACTAGCCGCTGCCCAGGTAGTCGAGTAGAAGTAGCCGAGCCCCCGAGGTGAGGCGCGTCGACTAGTAGAATACGAAGGGTCACGCTTAGCCACTGAGTCAGCTGCGTGTGGACTTATCCGTGCCGTTGCGGAGCCGGTTTGACTTATAAATAGAAGCCAAAACACTTAGGGTTTTCACCCATCCGAGTGCGGTCATTTTGATTCCATCCGAAGTAGATCCACTCCCGGCGCACGCCGCCGCCGTAGTAGATCCAAGTGCACCGCCACCCAAAGCTTTTAGGGTAGCTCCCGAGCGGATGCGCGTGAAGACGCCCGTACTTGGAGAATGAAGCCGTCACTTGTCCAAGTCCACGAAGGCCGCCGGGAAGAAGGGGGCCGCAAAGAGGCCGCCGCGGCCGCCACCGAGTAGTGCCGCCAATGCCTCCACCGTGGGCCGATCCAAGGCGCGAGTGGAAAAACTCCAAGGTGAAGCCGGAAGATGCGGTGGCCCTCCGAACATCGGGTTCATCCGGGAGAAGGAGGTCGACATGTGGAGGGCCGTTGCTGGAGATCCATATCCAATGGAGAAGGCCGAAGACGAGATTCCAATGTTTGCGCGGTTCGTGGAACGCGGGCTCGCGCTCCCGGACACTGATTTCTTCAAGGGTCTCCTCGGGTACTATGGAGTCGAGACACCGAATCCGAACCCCAATGGTATCTTCCATGCCGCGGTCTTCGTGCACTTATGCGAGGCCTTCCTTGGGATCAAGTCGTTAACACCAAAATTTGGTAAGGAGTATGACATGTGGGACCGATTCGGAAAAGAGTCCGTCCGGTGGAAGGAAAGGTATCTTCGAGAGATTTTCGGCGGAAGGATCCGTGGTCGGCTATCTGCTCCCGGTTCGGCAAAGGAACAAGAGAGCTGATTTTGCGGGATTGGACGGTGACGTGGCTCGATCGGGGAGAAGCGAATGGATGGACGGGTGATCAAGTTTAGTTAGGCAATGAATCCATTCGCAATTGTAATCGGCGGGGTATAAATATGATCCCTGGATGTATGTAAAACAGACGTTCATTCCTCAATACACACCGGCCTTACGCCAAAACCCTAGAGTCCCTTGTCGTGTCGTCGAGTTCTTCGAGAGGACCAATCGATCCGTCGACCTCCGTGAGTACCGGCAACCTTGTATCATGTCTAGTATCATGCGGTGGATTTAGATCGATGCAAGTAGTCTTGTTACCATGCTTCGTGTCATGCGGTAGATTCAAGCTTGGTTCAAGAGGGTTTCTTGTTAGATCATGAGCCATGCGGTAGGCTAAGGTTTAGCTCGAAGCTAGTTATCGGCTCTATTGGATTTTGGCAAGATCCGGTAGATTCATTAAGTTACCCCGTGTTATCATGAGTTTTGCTTTATGTTTTAATTCATGTAATACACTTTGCCCAATCTAGATGGGTTTGGATCGGCTCTTTTTCTTTTAAGATCCGTGCACGAGCGGGTTTCGTATTTTGACGTGTGGATCTCGTGCTCTCCGATAGCCGAAACCGAATCGATCTAGGTTGTTACATGTTGCGGGTTCAAGCTTGCTTTGTTAGCATAAATCTTGAAAGAGCCGGGTATCATGCGGTAGATGCGAGTTTTTGGGTTGCTTTGGAGCTAGTCATCCGGTGGATTAGATTTCCAATTCACTTTCGATAGATTTATTCACGTGGTAATGTTTGTTCCTTCTTCATGGACCCCGAATCGGTTGTTCGACCGCATTCGGTTATATCTTCACGAGTGGATCACGTGCGTTATTTATGTTTTAAAAGACGTATGCTTCTAGCTTTCCATATTTAGGTTGTATCATGCGGTGGATAGATCTATTTGTGGAAAGTGGTGCGCTCTTTCATGCAAGTTGTATCATGCGGTGGATAGATTTGCCGATATCGTGCCCGACGGATCTTAAAGTGATTAGACATGCGGTAGACTAACGCTTTGGATCTATGCATGCTTATTTTAATGCATGATCATGTTCGTGCTCTACTTTGTTTAATGTTAATCTTCATGAGGATCGGTTATGGCTTGGCACATGCATCCATGTTTGATTCAAAGATCGATCGTCGTCATGCCTACGTCATCCATTCGGCAATGTTCTTTTTCCCCTTCTTGGTTACCCGAATGGTCGTGGTTCTTCGACGGGTAGCTTCGCATAGCTACATGTCGTCTTGCTTGGCTTCTTAGCCGTAAATATGGAACTGCTCGGTACCACCGTAGGTTCCAAATTTTGGTATTTAACCGTTTCATCTTTTGTTAATTTTCGGGAAAAATTGAGCGGCACGTCACTTTCTCTCTCGCGCGTGCGAAGCTAAGCTTTTCGGCTTGCTTTGTGTGATTGGCGGCGAGTGCACATTTTGCGTCAACACACTTTTTGGCACGCCCGGTGGGACCTACGGCCCGAATTGGTTCGGGATGCCCGAGATCACGGACCTCCGGGATGTCAACATTGAGGACCTTTCTCCGGAGAAGCGACATCGGCGGCTCTTGGACGCCGTGAATCGGTTTCAACAAAAGTGTCTCATGTCATTCAAAAAGAATCGAAGCGGTGTACCATATCGAAGAATGGCCCGCCCGAGTGCCGTTGCCGGGAGAAACCGACGCTACGACCCAACAAGAAAAGGAAGAATGCGCGCGGATCTTCCAAGAGTCAATGGACGACGTGCTCACCAAGCACAATCAAGCTTTCCTTGGGTCGCTCCAACGGATGATGGTGGCCCTCTTTGGTCCGGGCGCGGGGCAGGCGTTCGGAAAGGCGTACGCCGGAAAGAGCACCGTGGAGCTGGGCGAATCAAGCTCTCAGCCGCCACCACGGGGCCCGGTGCAGCAGCCTCCTCCTCAGAGCTCCGGGAGCCAAACGTTCCAACCTCCTCCACGGGGAGGGGGGGGGCAGCCAGTTCAGCCGTCGTTGCAAGCTTCAGGAAGTCAACCAATCCCGCCGCCACCACAAAGCAAGGCACGAGTCGGCCTGTGCAACGGCCGAATCCGTACCCGGCCCACGTACGGAGACCTAGCGTTCGGCTCATCCGGGGCCCCACTCGACCCCGGTCGAAGAATAGCTCCGTCCACCAGCGGCTCCCGAGAGGAATTTATACGGCGGTGGCTATCATGAAGTGGGGAATTACGGAGCGTTCGATGCCTTTCCGCACCCGGGGGTACGCGCCGGCTACGGGCGCTCGGGAGGAAGATGCCCTAGCACGCAAGATGGCCGAATTGATGCGAGAATCGGGTTCGGCCTCAAGCCAAGGATGCGAGGGCCCCACCTACGGGCCGCCGTTCCCCGGAATGGTACTATAACGTGCTCCTGCCACCAAGGGTGAAACCGCCGACGGAATTCACAAAGTTCTGCGGGCGAGGACGAGACAAGCACGGTCGAGCATATCGCTCGTTATCTCATGCGGCTCGGGGAGTGTTCGGCGAAGAGACGTTCGGGGTTCGCTACTTCCCCGCCTCGGCCCGACGGGTCCGGCATTTCGGTGGTTCTCGTCCTTGCCGCCCGAATGCTGTGGCCGGGTGGAAAGATTTGGAGCGCAAATTCCACGCTCATTACTTCGGCGCGCGCCGAGAAGAAGTTGATTGATCTCGCCACCCTAAAGCAAAGGCATAGTGAAACACCGCCGGAGTTCCTCGAAGGTTCGGAGAAGTCAAGGGCATGTGCTTCTCATTGAACTTGCCGGACGATCGGCCTAGCCGATATGGCCGTCGCCGGGATGTTGCCGGCCGTGCGCGAAAAGTTATTTGGGATGGAGTTCGAGAACTCGGGGCCAGCTGTCGCAAAAGTTATCCCCGATGAGCAATCGGGCATATGGCCTCAAGAAAGACCCCAAGTTTGGCAAAGCGACACGACATCGCCGATATCTACAATCAATTCTTGGACAAAGCTGATTTGTTCGAGGATTCGACGACGAACCGGAGATAGCCGCGGCGGAAATCATGTGGGGTAAAGAGCCTCTCACAATGAATCGGCGTTGGGTCGGACGGACCAAAGGAACTTACGACTTCGACATCACAAAGGCCGACAAGTTGTTCGAGCTCTTGGCAAAAGAAGGCCGAATCAAGTCGCCCGAGGGGCATTCTATGCTTCGCCCGATGGAGTCAAAGCTAAGCGTTGCCATCGCGGCTTCCATGACGGGGACTCGCACTCCATCAACGATTGCGGGGTCTTCGGGATGAGGATCCGAAGGCTATCCAGGAAGGGCATCTCAAGTTCGACAACAAGATGAAGCCGGATGGCCACCCCTTCCCCGAGAACATGCTCGGCTTTTCTATCAATGCGATAACGGCCGAAGAGAAAGGGAAAGTCAAGGTCCCGACCTCGGCCGGAGTCCAAGCAAGATGGATCGGTTGACCCGAAGCGCCGGGTGACCATAGGGAAAGTACGGGGCGACGCCCCCGCGTTCTCAAGAGCCATATCGAGATCGGGGAATCGTCCAAGCCCAAACCCAAGGTGACGTCGCGCATCCTCCTTAATAAATGGCAGCGCGGGATGGAGAAGGAACGCTACCGGGAGCGTCGTCACGAGGAGGAGCAACGCAGGGCGAGGGAGGAAGCGCGCGGATGGAATCGGGAACAAGCACGCGCGCGCGCAGAGCGCGCCCCACCGGGGGTGCGCCTTTTTCGTACACTCGCCGGAATGAGGGCCTCGAAACGCGCCCACATTAAGGAAGCGTCCCGAATGCGGCGACGGATATGCCGAATACGGGCGAGAAAGCGCCAATCGCCGATCCGTCCATGAAAGACTTGGAAGGATCCACCCGAATGGGGATCGGCGGCAAAAAATTGAAATCATTGATCATCCCGGAGAAGCGCCGAGCCGATCTCGGGTGGGCCGACCACGAGGAGGATGAAGATGTCTACGTCGGCGGCGAAGGGGCAATGGTGCCCACACGTGCCGCGCAAGAGCCGAAGAGGCGGGTCCAACGCTTGAGGAACCGCGAGTTGAAACAAGCGGGATCCGGACGAGACGAGAAATGGCGCCCCAAGGACCGGCCCGAGGAAGGATCGAAGCGTCCGGCCCGCATGCATGGTATACTTCCTGCCAAACGAGTTCATGGCTCCCGCTAACCAGATGATGCAGGAAGAAGCTTCCTTTGACGACGAGCAACCCGAGGAGATGATGGCGCAGCTGGTGCTTGCCAAGCAGGCCGTCTTCGACAAGCCGGCCAAGAATCGCCACATGAGGCCGCTGTACTTGAAGGGGTACGTCAATGGCAAGCCATTGACCAAGATGTTCGTCGACGGTGGCGCGGCAGTCAACGTAATGCCGTACACCACCTTCAGGAAGCTTGGCATGACCCCGAGCGATCGACACCAACAAGCATCATCCTAAACGACTTCGCCGGAACCCTTCGGACACCAAAGGATGTGCTCACGTGGACTTGATGATCGGGTCCAAGACGCTCGCTCACCACCTTCTTCGTCATCGAAGGGAAGGGAGCCTACGCCTCGCTTTGCGGCGGGACCGGATCCACGCCAATCGCGCTGCGTCCCATCCACCATGCATCAACGATCCGGTGGGTGGACGATGAAATCGAGGTCGTCCGGGCGGATGACTGCGTGAGCGTGGCTAACATGGAACCGGCCTTCGGGAGTACCAAGGCATCGATTGCTTCTCAGGGAAGGACTGGGGAGAAGGTCCTGTTGAACCCGTCAGCAGTGACCAACAGCCGATTCAAGCAGTCGGCTCTTACAGTAATTTTTAATGGAGAACCCCGTGGATGGCACTGATGGCAAGCTGGGACGAGGATTCATGTCGGCCGATAAGCTGGGAGGAAGTCGACATTGGAAGCGGTGATAAGCCAAGGCCGACGTTCATCGGTGCAAATTTGCGGCCCGGACTTCGGAGGGGGAAACTAATTGAGCTTCTCAAAGAATATAAAGATTGCTTCGCCTGGGATTACTCGGAGATGCCTGGATTGGATCGATCCATCGTCGAGCACCGGTTGCCAATCAAGCCTCGGTTTCAAGCCATATAAGCAGCCGCCCCGGAAAATCTACAAGGATGAAGTATTGGCCGATGTGAAGAAGGAAATCGAAAGATTACTTGACGCAAACTTCGTTCGGCCCCGCGTATATGCGGAGTGGATTTCTAACATCGTCCCTGTGTATAAGAAAAATGGAAAAATGAGAGTTTGCATAGACTTCGGGGGACCTAAACAGAGCTACTCCCATGGATGGATACCCGATGCCTATTGCCGATTTGCTTTGATTGACGCCGCCGTCGGGCACAAGGTGATTAGCTTCATGGATGGCAATGCGGGGTACAATCGGATCTTTATGGCAATAGAAGACATCTCGAAGACGGCCTTTAGATGTCCTGGCCATATAGGCCTCGTTTGAATGGATCGTCATGACATTTGGTTTGAAAAATGCCGGTGCAACCTATCGGCGGGCCATGAATTACATTTTTCATGAGTTGATCGGCAAGACCGTGGAGATATACATTGACGACGTGGTGATCAAGTCCTTAAGTCATGTCACCCATCTGGAAGATGTGAAGAAGACCTTGGAATGCACCGGAAGCATGGCTCGAAGATGAATCCAAACAAGTGTGCATTTGGGGTGTCAGCTGGAGAATTCTTGGGATTTTTGGTCCACGAAGGGGGGATCGAAGTTGGCAAAAAGAGCATGAAGGCCATTGATGAAGTCGTTCCTCCAACCAACCTCAAGGAGTTACAATCAACTGCTCGGCAAGATCAACTTTGTGAGAAGGTTCATCTCAAATTTATCACGAGAAGGTGTTGCCGTTCTCTCCGTTGCTAAAACTAAAGAAGGATCGAAGTTCACATGGGGCGACGAACAACAAAAGGCTTTCGAAGAAATCAAGCAAGTACATGAAGGAGCCGCCGGTCTTTGGTTCCTCCTCAGCTGAACAAGCCTTTCAAGTTGTACGTGGCGGCCGATACCCAAACTATTGGATCGGCCCTTATTCAAGAATTCGAAGGGAAGGAGCGGGTAGTAGCCTATCTTAGCCGAAAACTACTTGATCCTGAAACCAGGTATTCGGCTATAGAAAGGTTATGTCTTTGCGTATACTACTCGTGTACAAAGTTTCGGCACTACTTGTTGAATGCCGAATGCACTGTGTACTCGAAGTTTGATGTGATAAAACATATGTTATCTATGCCAATTTTGAATGGTCGGGTTGGCAAATGGATTTTAGCTCTATCAGAATTCGAGTTGAAGTTCGAATCGGCAAAAGCCATCAAAGGTCAGGTCATTGCCGATTTTATAACTGAACACCGTGACCCTTCGATTGATCTGCTTGAAATTACCCCATGGGCTCTATTCTTTGACGGGTCATCGTGTGGCAAAGGTGGGGGAGTAGGGATCCTACTAATTTCTCCCAGAGGTGAGATGTTCGAATTCGCCATTCCTATACAACCCACCGTCACAAATAACCGGCTGAGTACGAGGCGCCGCTTCGAGGGCTTCAATATTTGAGAGAAGCGGGGCCGTTTCGGTTGAAATTTATGGAGATTCGAGTTGGTCATCAAGCAATTGAACGGCCGGTACGAGTGCGAAGCGAGGCGCGAGGAGTTACTACGAGGAATGCGAGAGAAATCTTGAAGGGCTTTCCACCGGTAACCCTACAAGGCACATTCCTAGAGAGCATAACGAGGAAGCAAACAGGCTGGCTCAGAGCGCCTCTGGTTATAAAGAGAGTCAAGAAGCATTTGCTGCAGAGGTGAGCGCACTGGGGACGGATCTTACAGAAGATGATTGGAGGAAAGAGATCGTTGAATATTTGAGAGATCCATCCCGAAAAGTCTCTAGGAAGCTCAGGTATAAGGCAATCAAGTTCGTTCTTCTGGATGACAATTTATTCTATAAGTCATTAGATGGATACATTGCTACGATGCTCGGGTCCGGGAAGAAGCCAAGAACATGATGAGCGAGGTGCACGATGGGATATGTGGAGCGCACCAATCGGCCTATCGCATGAAATGGGTTATTAGGCGAGGTTGGATGCTTTTGGCCGACGATATTAGAGGACTTGCTTTGAGTATTACAAGGGGTGTCAAGATTGCCGAGGTTCGGGAATATTCAAAGAGTTCCCGCATCGGCGTTAAATCCCATCATCAAGCCATGGCCATTCAGGGGCTGGGGTATAGACTTGATTGGCCAAATTAATCCACCATCTAGCAAGGGGCACAATTCGTGTCATTGGAGTTCAGAGATTTTGCCGAAAGCATGGGAATCAAACTGTTTAATTCTTCTCCATATTACGCCCAAGCTAATGGTCAAGCAGAGGCTTCTAACAAGATCATGATCAAGCTGATACAGAAGAAGATCGACCGAAGCCGAGGAGATGGCATTCGGTGCTCGGTGAAGCACCGTGGGCTTACCGAATGGCCCCCCATGGAGCAACAAGGACTTCTCCTTACGAGTTGGTTTACGGGCATCACGCGATCTTGCCCTGGGAAATGCAATCAGAGTCAAGGAGAGTAGTGCTGCAAAACGATTTGAGCTCCAAGGATTACAGCGGCCTAATGATGGATGAGTTAGAAGATTTGCATATGATCCGCCTCAGGGCCCTGGAGAACATCGAGAAAAACAAGTTGCGGGTCGCCAAGTGCTATAACAAGAAAGTAAAAGTAAAGCAATTCACGGAGGGCGATCTAGTTTGGAAAGCGCTACTGCCGATTGGAACTAAATACAGTGAATTCGGCAAATGGTCCCCTAACTGGGAGGGGCCTTTTCGTGTGGTCAGGTGCGTTCCTGGTAATGCATACATATTGAGAACTTTGCTAGGAGAGGAGTTTTCCGCCGCAATAAATGGAAGATATCTGAAGAAGTATTATCCTAGCATTGAAATCGATCGATGATTATACACATCTGACACAGAAGCAGCCGGCGCTCGAGGATGAGGCCGCCTTTAGAACAAAAATCCATGAACAAAAGAAAATGGCCAGTGCCTGATGCATTGCCCTTAGCCCAATACTACACTACAACTGGTTTCTTGCAGGATTACACATAGCAGCCCACGAAGGTCAAGTCCCCTAAGGGAGGGAAGCAAAAGGCGTGGAGAAAGAAGCGAAAGTATGATTCAATCTTTTCTTTACTTCTTCGAGTCGTCTGCTCCCTCTTCGGTTGTTCCGGGACCACCGTGACGGCGACTTGGAACGCACGAGGATGACCACGATTGGCGGCCTCTACCAAGCTATCCCGGGCCGCCTTCGGGTTGCGTACCCGTCGAAACATGCGGGGGCAAAAGAATCAAGGTTAGGGGCAAGAAATCCAGATACAAACATGAAGGGGGACAGAAGCGTTTACCCCCTACTAGCGCTTCCAGCGCCATACGACGCTCGCGTTCGGCTTGACGGCGGACGGACATGTCCCTGAGGTCACGCTCCAGGTGCCGAGCACGGCGGCGCAGCTGATGGATGACCCTTTGCTCAGGCGTGGCATCCTCCGCCTCGGGGAGAAGAATCGGAGGAGATGTACTCGGGAACATTTTCGGTTCCGATGATTTCTTCAGAAGCAAATCAAGGCTGAAAGAGGCGAGAGGAAAACATGAAGCGCAAGATCAAGCGAAGGACAAGGAGCGAGATCAAGAAAGAACTCACTTCCGAATCGTACGCTTCCTTGACGAGCCGCTCCCCCCGAGGTTGTTTACCCTTGTCCATGGCGTTGGGGTTTTTTTCTTCTAGCGAGCAGAAGAAGAGACGAGAAGTGATGGCGGAGTGTGCGAGTGGATTTGCGAGCACCCCACGGGCTATTTTATTGACCAAGGGGGCGCATTGGGAGTGATGATGCGGCCGGTACACACCGTGGGAATACCAAGCGGCGAGGGGGTTTCCACCGAGTGCGAAGGGTTTCTTTTGAACGAGTATTTGCGGATTGCCGAATTAGGATCCTTTGTGGATCTTGCGCCAAGGGGCGCTTGCTTGCGAGCGTTCGGCTACGACGGTTCCCGGATGCATTCGAAGAGGACAAGTTCACGGATGCAAATGCGAGGGGGAAATATCACGGAACAAATGCGGATTCCAAAAGTTCATCATATATTGCCGACATTTACACATCCCTAGTACAATCTAATCAAAGAGTCCGTTCGGCACGGAGCGGGGATGGGTAATTTCGGCAATGGCGTCGCCGTGGCCGTCGAGGCGCTCCGGAGATGAGCTCGATCTCGTCGATATCTTCCGGCGCGCCGCCACGGAAGCCACGCGGCTCGGTGGAATAGTCGACGTCCGTATGCGTCGCCATCGCGGCCGGGCCCAAGGTGGTGCCCGGACGAACACCATGGACGGCCACCTCGTCAATACGGCGCTCCACCGCGGCCGGGCGCTCCGCCGGCGTGTCGCCGTGAGCGTTCACCTTCTCCGCCGACTGCTCTACCGGTGCTTTTAGCGGTTGAGCGCAGCATCACGGGCCGCACAAGACAAACAAGAAGGGGTTAGCACCAAAGGCCGGGACCGAATCAAGAATCAGAACCATACCATCAATGGCTTCCAGCAGCTGTTTCCGCTGGTCCTCCCACTCTAGTTCGGCCACGCCCGCTTTTTGGAGACGGCCTCCAGCTCAAGACGAGACGCCTCTAGCTCCTCCTTGAAGCGAATAGCGTCTGCTTCCCCGTACGGCACCGAGGAGTGGCCATCGGACTCGAAGAGTCATCGGGGAGGGGCCGATTGGCCGGCGCGCGGGGGCGAATTCCACCGAATCAAGGCGAAAGGGGGAGATGATTGTCAAGGAAGATCAAAAGGAAGATCGACAAGGAGAAATTGACGATCATTACCGCCTGCGCGCATTAGCGCTGCTTCCCTCAGCCTCGTCGGAGGCGCGGCGGCGGTTGAGGCGGCGCACCATTGCGGTTTGGGGATGTGCACTGTTTGCAAGAAGGCCAGAGATTGGCAAAGATTCGAGAGCTAGAAGGCCTGGTGGAGAGCTAGGGGCACCTACGGCAACATTTATAGGCCTGGCAGGGTAATTGTGGCTTCGAATCGTGGCTGTGGATCGTGGCGCACGTCCCAATAAAATCGGAAGGCGGAGAGATTTCCTTGACCAACCCGCCGGTGGGTCGTTTGGAGTTCTAAGCTGAAACGCGTGTGGGTCGATGGTTTCGGCTAAAGGAATTCAAGGTGTCGTTCGGCAGTTAGCGTTTCACTACCGGATGGGTCGTTCGGCATCACATCTCAAAGTGCGCCAAGGAAAGGAAACAAATTGCAAAGGAAATATTACAAGAACGACCGATCCGGGTATACATCAATAAGAACATTCAAGCGTTAAGGAGTTTTGCAAGTGCGTGACGAACATTGGATACTATCAAGTGGGAGTTGTCCAAGATTTCCCGATAGTCCTTTTGGGCATCGGATAAGTCAATAAGCTCGCATCGCCTTTGCTTTACTCCGGTGACAAACCGATTCTCGCCTCCGCTTCGGTCTTTGCTATTAATCCAGGGAGATCGGCTATTTTCTTCTGGTCAATTTCCATCTCCGCTGACAGGCTTTTCAATTCCGCCTCTAGAGCAGCCTTTCTGGCGACTTTCAGATCGTAAGAAGCTTGCAGGTCAGCCAAGGTATCCGTATGGCTTTTTGCTTGGGATTGTATCTCGTTCATGGCCTGTTCAGCATCAGTTTTCTCCTTTTCAATGGCCGAACGGGAGCGCAATTTCCTCCAAGTGCGCCTCAAGGGAACATAAAAGGGCTCTAAGTCGTAGACGGACGACAGAAAAGCTCTGATGTCATCGGGGAGTTTGCGGCTAATGGGCTCAAACATCTCTTCAAAATGGCGAAGATCGTTGAGCTGATCCTGGACGTCTTTTTCTAGCCAGGCCGCAATTTCTTTGAGCTTGAGCAATACCTCGTCTGGCAACGGTTGGCTCACTTCTTTCATCACATCGGCAGCCGATGGGCTCTCTGATGGCAAGCTCGATGATGACGGGGCGTGATCCTGAAAACAACACTGCCGAGGTGAGAATGCTAGCATCAAGGTATCAAGATTAAGAGCGGAATCAAGTACCTCATGAATGGTATCTTGAGCGGGAGCAATCGCGGACGGAGGGAGGCGTCCCGAGTAGAGCCGAAACGTCCAAGTCGGGGAGATGCTGGTGCACCAATCAGCGACTCGTGAGTTTCTGGCTGGGGAAGAATTGGATCTTCCTCTGTTGGGTTGGCCGTTGTCGCTTGGGCGATGGGCGATGGCATCCTGGGGAGAACTTGGTGGCTCCGGTTGAGTTGGGGGATTCATCTCCGGAGAGCGTACTGCTTCCGCAGAAGGTGATGAAGATGAAACCTCTTTGGGATGGGCAATTCAACCCTGGAAGGGCTCGCTTTGTTGAACCACCGGGACATCTACAAGTGGTTCTCCAACGATTTCTTCGCAAATGTTCAATTGAAAGGATAAGTGCCGGTGTTCATCCTTGAGAAAGAATAGCAAAAAGTCATACCAGTGAGTGGAGCATTGGCAGGTGCCGATTCCGAAGAATGTTGGGCTCTGGTCTGAAATGCACAATGATATGATCCATCAAGAACAGAGTGACCCAGTAATCAAGAAGGTAAAGGAGTTTACCTCAACCAGTACTTTCTTGACAGTTCTCCTCCTTTTAGCGCTCGGAGGAGGGATCAGATGTAGACCTTGCCTCCTATCAACAGCAAGGCTAGAGAGGCTGGGATCGGTGGTAGCATACCTGTCCATCAGTTGGCGCAGGGTTGTAGATTTAAACCCCAATGCTGAAATTGGGCCTTCGGCATTATAAGTTATTACCCGGCTCGGGGGCGGGAAGCGTGTTCTCGTGGACGAGAGGATGAAGGTCGGGACCGTGAATAAAAGAAGGAAAAATCTGATCAAGGGGCTCAGTGTGTTACCTCTGAATTCGGCAGAAAATCAGGCACCAGTTCTGCACAGAACACATGAACGGGTTCACTGAAGATGTGGTCGTGAAATTCTTGCCACCATGAGTTGAAGGTAGGGTGAGCTATGATTGCAGGCACAAAAGGACATATGTAGACGGTGGGACCGCACACATAGTTGAAAACTCGTCGCATCGCATCGATTCTTTGATTTCCTCCCCGGGCTTGAGGAATTCATGCGGAAACAATCTTGGGGGCAGGCCGGCCACATCCAAGTTGCCCGGCTATTATGTTAGGCCGGTAGTACTCATAAGTGCGGCATTACGCCTCCCTCCATTGAACTCGGCCGGTAATATACATGGGCGGATTATGATATTAAAGATTTCCGGGAATCTCCCATCTTGATGGCCGGGCTCAAAGGAGAACTCGACAGAAAGGTCGAGTGTCATAGCCTATATAGGGAAGCCAAAGAGGATTGGGGAAGCCTTTGAAGAACAACTCGAAGAGTTGGGTAATGTCCTCGTCGAACGATAACGATTGAAGGCGCTTCTCCATAGCTTTGGCATCCTCTGGTGACTTGAAGCTCTCCTTCAGGGGGATTGGACCAGGGGAAGAACCTAGAGCTCAAGTCGACGCCTACGATCTGGTGCATGTGAAGCTGCAGCCAAATCTGAACAAACCACCAAGGGCCATTGACGCACGTTATCCTGCGGGCTGGTATACATTTGGGTAACTCGTCGATGAAGCATATGGTATACACTTGCCCAAGAGGAATTTTCCCAGAGGAAGGCGGTTGCCGGCGGCCGGATGGATCGCCATTGCGATATGATTCGAGTGGGTTCATTGGCCTTGCCACGAGAGAAGACAAACCTGCATAACCACATGTTCAAGAAGGCTCTGTATTCCACTTCGCCAAGGGGATTATCTCTCATATGTTTCAAAATATAATTCTTGTAGCCATTCCCCGGCTTTACCCCCGTTTGGCGTGAGGAGTTCTTGAAATTCCAAGGCCGAACGGACCGGTGATGTCAAGGCCGGTGATCATGTACACATCGGCCAAAGTTGGAGACATTGGGCCATGCCCAAAAAGGAAGGCATTGACGCCATTAGACCGAAGTGGCACGCGGCTATCGAGAAGATCTTCATTCTTGGGCGTCTCGGCTACGGATAACTCCAAACATTGAGCAATGTGGAGAGTATCCAGATTGGTCAATCCGCTCTTATCCGCAAGAATCCTACGATACCAAGTCTTCCGACTGCGATTGGGGGCAAAGGCCGGTTCTTGAACGCATCTTGCCACTGAGGAGGTGGGGATAAAGCTGCCTTAAAAGGGATTCTCTGAGATTCAGCGGCAATAAAATCTCGAGGGTCGGGATTCCCTTCAGGACCAAGATAATAAGATTGCGAATTGGCCTCAATAGGGATCAGAAGGGCAGTAGACGGTTCCTGGAAGAGAGCGGAAGAAGAAAATCTCAGGTAAAATTGAAAACCTAATGCCGAACAAAGGTTTGGAGGGGTGAATTTACCTGAGCAGCTTGGTTCTGAGTTGCCATTGGAGATTCGAGCTCGGAACGGAGGAGATCTAGGGTTGGATGCGAACGAAGAATCCGGCGGATTGCGAAGAACGGTGTTGACGGGTTTGGCTCAAGGATTTGCGGTGGAGTCAATTGTGGAACAAAATTACTTTTATCCCACAATTGAAGGGGCATGTGTTAACACCAAAATTTGGTAAGGAGTATGACATGTGGGACCGATTCGGAAAAGAGTCCGTCCGGTGGAAGGAAAGGTATCTTCGAGAGATTTTCGGCGAGAAGGATCCGTGGTCGGCTATCCGCTCCCGGTTCGGCAAAGGAACGAGAGAGCTGATTTTGCGGGATTGGACGGTGACGTGGCTCGATCGGGAGAAGCGAATGGATGGACGAGTGATCAAGTTTAGTTAGGCAATGAATCCATTCGCAATTGTAATCGGCGGGGTATAAATATGATCCCTGGATGTATGTAAAACAGACGTTCATTCCTCAATACACACCGGCCTTACGCCAAAACCCTAGAGTCCCTTGTCGTGTCGTCGAGTTCTTCGAGAGGACCAATCGATCCGTCGACCTCCGTGAGTACCGGCAACCTTGTATCATGTCTAGTATCATGCGGTGGATTTAGATCTCGATGCAAGTAGTCTTGTTACCATGCTTCGTGTCATGCGGTAGATTCAAGCTTGGTTCAAGAGGGTTTCTTGTTAGATCATGAGCCATGCGGTAGGCTAAGGTTTAGCTCGAAGCTAGTTATCGGCTCTATTGGATTTTGGCAAGATCCAGTAGATTCATTAAGTTACCCGTGTTATCATGAGTTTTGCTTTATGTTTTAATTCATGTAATACACTTTGCCCAATCTAGATGGGTTTGGATCGGCTCTTTTTCTTTTAAGATCCGTGCACGAGCGGGTTTCGTATTTTGACGTGTGGATCTCGTGCTCTCCGATAGCCGAAACCGAATCGATCTAGGTTGTTACATGTTGCGGGTTCAAGCTTGCTTTGTTAGCATAAATCTTGAAAGAGCCGGGTATCATGCGGTAGATGCAGGTTTTTGGGTTGCTTTGGAGCTAGTCATCCGGTGGATTAGATTTCCAATTCAGCTTCGATAGATTTATTCACGTGGTAATGTTTGTTCCTTCTTCATGGACCCCGAATCGGTTGTTCAGCCGCATTCGGTTATATCTTCACGAGTGGATCACGTGCGTTATTTATGTTTTAAAAGACGTATGCTTCTAGCTTTCCATATTTAGGTTGTATCATGCGGTGGATAGATCTATTTGTGGAAAGTGGTGCGCTCTTTCATGCAAGTTGTATCATGCGGTGGATAGATTTGCGATATCGTGCCCGACGGATCTTAAAGTGATTAGACATGCGGTAGACTAACGCTTTGGATCTATGCATGCTTATTTTAATGCATGATCATGTTCGTGCTCTACTTTGTTTAATGTTAATCTTCATGAGGATCGGTTATGGCTTGGCACATGCATCCATGTTTGATTCAAAGATCAATCGTCGTCATGCCTACGTCATCCATTCGGCAATGTTCTTTTTCCCCTTCTTGGTTACCCGAATGGTCGTGGTTCTTCGACGGGTAGCTTCGCATAGCTACATGTCGTCTTGCTTGGCTTCTTAGCCGTAAATATGGAACTGCCTGGTACCACCCGTGGGTTCCAAATTTTGGTATTTAACCGTTTCATCTTTTGTTAATTTTCGGGAAAAATTGATCGGCACGTCACTTTCTCTCGCGCGTGCGAAGCTAAGCTTTTCGGCTTGCTTTGTGTGATTGGCGCCGAGTGCACATTTTGCGTCAACACAAGCCACACTGGATCCTTTTCCGGAAGTTCTTCGGGTCAAGCCGCAACCAAGTGCCACCAACCCAAGGGTAGTCGGAGGAGCGGCATCCGGTTGAGAGAAGACGCCGCGGAGCGATGACACGGCGTACGGGCTTGTTGACTCCAACACCGACCGGAAGACGAGGTGGTTCTACATCACGAACCACCACCCCGGCATGCCGAAGCCGTGCGGACGGCGGCCCGGGCACCGCGAGTGGTGGAACATGGAGCCCACCATGCGGGGAGGGGATCCGGCCTTCCCGAGCTGGCGGCACGCATCAAGGTGCTCGGGGAAGCGGGACTCGGGGCCGAGCACGTGGCCTTCAGTTTCATGAAGCGGAGGGTGCAGCCATTGATGGCTCGAGACACCTTGGACTTCGAGTACACCGGCGACGACGACACGTCGCGGATGCCCGGAGGCGAGCTGGACGACAGCGACATCATCGAGAGGCTGTCGCGGATCTTCAAGGATATGCCGCCGTATACGGCGTGCCCTGTCCAGGAGTTCTCCGCCTCGCGCCCACCAAAGGAGGTGGGTAGTTGTACTCCCTTAGTTGAGTAGTCCTAGCTTGGAATAGACTTGCTGATGTCTTGTGCCTTTGCAGGATGACTTGAAAAAGTTCGCCTCCGAGCCGCAGCCGCCCCCGAGCGGGATCGAGATCCCGAAGGAAGGGAAGGCAAAAGAGCGGCGAGAAGTCAGCGAAGGCGATGACACCGTCATCGTGGAGGACACCACCGACGACGACGACGATGACGACGAGACGTTGCTGGACCGCTTTCAGTTGCGGTCGAGGTTTAGCCGTCCAGGCTTACCTCATGTGCCTCGGTGCAAGACCCCCCCGACTAGCACCGGAGGCTAGCACAGGCCGCGCCGCCACGAAGCCGCGCAACCCCGCCCGCAAGTGGGTGACAAAGAAGCTCAAGGTCTCGGAGACCACGCCTCAGGAGGTAAGGTGTCTTGACTAGAGTAGTCGAGTACCCATCGTGTGAATACCCTTGCTGATGAGTAGTCTTCCTTGTATGCGGGGAGGTGCCGCCGGCGAAGCCCGTCGAGGAGGGCGACGAAGGCGGATGGGACACAGTGGGGGAGCCGGCCGGAAGTCGTAGTCTAGCCCCACTATCGAGGAACTCTTGGCGCAGTTGGAGCGCCAGCCCTCTGCTCCACAGGGGAGCACGGAGCCCGTGGCCGCCACCGTTGAAGAGGTGGTGGCCTCGGGGAGCGCGGGGAGGGCCTTGCGCGCCGGCCGCTGTTTTTGCGGGAGCGGGCGGTAGCCGCGAGGGGCGCGGGGAGGAGGCGCCCACCGAGGGTGGACTAGTCGACATTGCCAGCATCCTCGGTGCCCCGGCCATGACAATAGTCCGGTCGAACTTGTAAGTACTGCATCTTCCCGAGTAGTACTTGTTGTAGTAGTCGAGGTTGACTGACGACCAATTGTGTGTGCTTCTGCAGTAAATCCACGGATCTGTCCTGGGAGGGGGACGAACCCTCTTCATCGGTAGCGGAAGAAGTCGCGCCGCCCGCCGAGGAGTCCGCTCCCGCTTCCCAGGCGGTGCCCGAGCCACCGGCTACCGAAGCGCCATTGCCGGAGGCCAGCGTAGTCGAAGGTGAGTACTCTTCTGAAGCTGTAGAGCTCCTCGAGGAGTAGTCGTAGTCGCTGATGCACTTGTCTTCTCTTTGACAGGTGCTGAGGCTGAAGGTAGTGACATCCCTGCGGGGGTGCCAATGCAGAAGTCGACACCAGAGGTCCCGGAGGCTGCGGGAGGAGCCCCCGAGCCTATGGAAGAAGTCGTCGAGGGGGCCCCCGTGGCGGCCGGGGGAGAGGGGGTCATCTCATCGCTAGAGGTCGCTGCGGAGGTGGCTATCCGCTCCCCGGGAGATCCGGGACGCAGAGCCCATCCGCTCTGCGCCGATGACGGAGGCCACCGCGAGTAGTCGCGGCGGGATAGAGCCGCTTGCGGACGATCTTGTCGAGCCGATGATGGTGGCTAAGCAATTGGAGGCGATCCGCCGGCCGAGCAGTAGATGAAGGTAAGTAGCCGTAGCTTTTGAGTAGCCAATCCTCTATCGTTGAGTACTCGTGTGACTTGAGTTGTCTATGCGGGACGTTGCGGAGAGGTCCGGCGACAAGTCCAACATGCTTGCAAGGCTATGATGACGCGGTGCTCCGGGCTGAGGTGCTGGAAGAGCAACTTGTGAAGTCGCGGAAGCACGCGGCCGCCATGCGATCGAAGCTCGACGCCGCCTTCGCCAAGTATCACAATGATATCCAAGAGTTGCAGGCGAAGGGCGACGACTTGGTGCGGAAGAATAAGGGCCTCCACAACAAGAACAAAGGTACGCCACCGGGCTTGTCGAGTAGTTGTTGGAGGTCGAGAGGTAGTACGACCCGCCGTTTGTCTTGTTTGTGTTGCGAGCTTGAGGGCCGGGTGGAGCGAGGCTGAAGTCCTCGGAGACGAGCATGAAGAACCTCTTCTACGGGAGCAAGAAGCCCGCCGGTACTCGAGCTCGACTACAAAGAACTTGCCTTCGAGTGCGAGAAGCACATGGAGCTCCGGATTGCATCGACCGCGATCTCGTCAACTCGCTACAAATCCTTGCGAAGTTGAATGAAGAGCGCCGTGCACCGCGGGCCCAACCGAAGGAGCTTGAGGAAGCCGCACCGCCGATCGCAAGGCTGGCGGTGCCGCACCCGGCGGCCCCAAGATTGCTCCACTAGTGGATCGCCTCAAGGAAGCTCCAAGCCGCCGGCGGCCTATGTGAAGCACATGGCGAGATCGATCCCAAGGCAGGTCTTGGCCTTCATGAAGTCGTACTTCCCGAAGGCCCCGGTGGAAGTAGTCGGCGGGGGTAGCCGCCAACCGCACCGATGAGCGGTATGCGGAGTTCTTTGGAGCGAGATGGCTCCCATCGCGGAGCAAGTAGCCGAGAAGCTTAATCTTCGGTAGCCTGTAATAGATAGCTAGTAGCCAAGGTTGTACAAAAAACAATTGTAATGAATTGCTTAAGTATCAATGAAAGAAAATTTCCAGCAATGAGTACTCGTAGTCGCGATCTCAGAGTGCGGAGCCCCCATCGTGGAGTGGATGCGAGTAGTCGTACTCGGCAGTAGTGGTCCCGTTGTAGGGAGTAGTCAGTAAAGAAGTTGATGAATGATCAAACTTTATTACTGAGGAAGTACACCTGGATGGCCAGGGCCGTAGTTACAGAGTAGTCCCTTGGACCCGGAGGCCGCCTACAGCTGAGTAGAGCTGGAGCGGGTAGCCGCTTACAGCAGTAGATCCGTAAGTAGCCGTGTAGGCTGGATCGTAGATCCGTAGGTAGCCGTGCAGGCTAGATCTTGGAGTGTGGTCTCTTGGTAGACCGCTGCTAGAGTCCTTGATGCTCGGCGCAGCCCAGGATCCGTAGGTAGCCGCGCGGGTTGGATCCTGGATAGGAGAAGTCCGGAGACTGGAGCAGGGACCCGGAGGCCGCTTACGGCAGGGGGGGTGTTGATGTAGTTGTGTAGACTTGAACCTCGGAGTAGTCGTGTAGACTAGGCGTAGAATCGACAGAGCTGGTCGACGTTCCACGAGTTGTTGATGTCTTCGCCTTCAAGTGTCTGAAGGCGGTAGGAGCCCGGCCGGTCACCTTTGCAACGGTAAAGGGGCCCAGGGGGAGCTGAGCTTGTGTAGTCCTTCCGTGTTCTGGATACGGCGGAGGACGAGATCTCCAACGTTGAAGGAGCGTTCCTTGACGTTGCGATCATGGTAGCGTCGGATACCCTCTAGGTACCTTGCTGATTGGACGAGGGCAGCGCAGCGAGCTTCTTCGAGGCTATCGATGTCAACTCGTCTGCTGTCTTCTGAGACGCCTTCGTCGTAGTGCTCCACTGCTGGCGAGTTCCATATGACGTCGGCAGGGAGGATTGCTTCGGAGCCGTAGACCAGGAAGTAAGGGGATTGCCCCGTTGGCTTGGATGGCTGAGTCCGTAGCCCCGCAGTGCGTTGGGTAGTTCCTTGATCCACTTGCCCCCTTTGGAGTTAGCAGCGTCATGCAGCCGCTTATTGAGAGCGTCGAGCACCATCCCATTGGCGCGCTCGACTTGTCCGTTGGCCCGTGGATGGGCAACTGAGACGTATCGGACGTCGATCCCGCTGTTCTCGCAGTACTCCCAGAACTGGTGGTTGTTGAAGTTGGAGCCCAGGTCTGTGATGATGCGGTGGGGTAGTCCGTAGCGATGTACGAGTTCATCCAGGAAGTCGAGTACTTTGTCAGCCTTGGGTCATGTGACCGGCTTGACCTCGATCCAGTTGGTGAACTTGTCGATAGCCACCAATACCCTGTTGAATCCTCCTGGCGCAGTTGGCAGTGGCCCCATCATGTCGAGCCCCCAGCAGGCAAAGGGCCAGGTTGGCGGTATGGTGACTAGCTTGTAGGCTGGGACGTGTTGCTGCTTGGCGAAGTGCTGACATCCTTGGCACCTTCTGACGAGTTCTTCGGCATCGCCCGCAGCCGTGGGCCGGTCAGAAAGCTCGCCGGAAGGCCTTGCTGACCAGCGTGCGTGAGGACGCATGGTTGCGCGCACGCCCTTGTGGATCTCCTCCAAGATGTCCTTGCCTTCTTCACGAGGGACACACTTCATGAGTACTCCAGAAGATGCGCCCCGCTTGTAAAGCTTGTCTCCGACGAGGACGTAGGACTTGGCGTGGCGGACGAGCTGCTCAGCCGAGTTCTTGTCGGAGGGGACCTTCTGCTCGCTGAGGTAGTCGATGAAGGGTTGCCTCCAGTCCACGTCGATCATCATGACCTCCTGCCCAGCTGGTGGATGGGCTGGGACAGTGGTCGGTGGCGCCGGCTCTGGGATGGATGGCGTGTGAAGCTCGTGAACGAAGACACCCACTGGTACTTGAGCGCGGGTGGATCCAAGCTTCAAGAGGACGTCCGCTGCGACATTGTTGTTGCGGACGATGTGGTGGAACTCGAGACCGTAGAACTTGTTCTCGAGCTTGCGGACTTCTAGGCAGTAGGCGTCCATGTTCTCCTTATTGCGGTCCCAGGACTTGTTGACTTGGTTGATGACCACTGCGGAGTCGCCGTAGACTAGTAGCCGCTTGATGCCCAGTGAAGCCGCGAGGCGGAGCCCATGTAGGAGAACTTCGTATTAGGCTTCGTTGTTTGAGACGTTCCGAAGCTTTGCGGGATGTACTTGAGTTGTTCACCCGTTGGGGAGATCGGGAGTACTCCCGCCACTGCGCCCTCGAGGTTGAGTGAGCCGTCGAAGCACATCACCCAATGCTGCGGTCGCACTTGTGGGAGTAGGCAACATTTTTCTCCCGCCACTCGCCATGAAGTCGACTAGTGCCTGCGACTTGATGGTTGTGCGTGGCTTGAATTCGATAGTGAGGGCGCCGAGCTCGACCGCCCACTTGGAGATTCTTCCGGTAGCATCTTGGTTCCGCGAGGATGTCGCCGAGCGGGTAGTCGGTGACGTCGGAGATCGAGTACTCCCGGAAGTAGTGTCGTAGCTTCCGCGAGGTGATGAGTAGTGCGTACGGGAGCTTCGCACCGGGCTAAAAGCGGGCCTTGGACTCGATAGAACCTCGGCCGACGAAGTAGGCGGGGCGGCCCGGGCCCGGGTAGGCATGGCCGTCTTCTTGCCGCTCGACAACGATGGCAGTACGACCACGTGAGTAGTCGCAGCGAGGTAGAGCAGTAGCTGCTCGCCCTTGTGAGGAGCCGTGAGGATCGGTGGCTTCGATAGGAAGTCCTTGAGCTGGGCAAGGGCTTGATCCGCCTCTGGAGTCCACACGAACTTCTCTTGATGCTTGAGTAGTTTGAAGAAGGGGAGCCCCCGTTCTCCTAGCCTCGAGATGAATCTGTTCAGCGCCGCCATGCACCCTGTCAGCTTCTGGACGTCTTTGATGCTCGTGGGAGCTTTCATGCTGGTGATGGCGGAGATCTTCTCGGGGTTGGCTTCAATCTTCGCGCTGGGCCGATGATGAAGCCGAGTAGTTTGCCCGAAGGGACGCCGAAGACGCACTTGTTGAGTTGCCTCTTGAAGCAGGCCGGATAGCTCGTTGGTAGGTAGCGCCGGCGTTCTTCAACCCGAAGGACATGGTCGTGTTGCAATACGCGCCAAACGGGACGATGAACACGGTCTTCTCCTGGTTTTCTTCCTTGATCGCGATCCGGTGGTACCCGAGTAGCGATCGAGGAAGCAGAGAGCGAGTCGCGGCCCGCCGTGGAGTCGATGACTTGATCAATCCACGGCAACCCGAAGGGGTCCTTGGGGGCGGTGCTTGTTGAGGTCGGTGTAGTCGACGCACATCCTCCACTCGTTCGAGTTCTTCTTGCGGTCGAGGACGGGGTTGGCGAGCCACTCGGGATGGAAGACTTCTCTAATGAAGCCGGCCGCGAGTAGTTTGGCGAGTTCCTTCTTGATGGCGTCCCGTCCGTCGTCGGCAAAGCGTCGGAGGTGTTGTCGCTTGGGGGTGGCCTTAGGATCGACGGCGAGGCAGTGCTCAATCGGCTCCCCGGGGCACTCCTGGCATGTCTGGTCGGCTTCCACGCGAAGATGTCGCGGTTAGCCCGAAAAAGCCGATGAGCGCGTCTTCCTATTTGGGGTCGAGGCCCGTCCCGATGGTGGTGGTCTTGCTCGGGGTCGCCGTTCCGAGGTCGACCGTCTTGACGAGTACCTCCTCGGGTGGCCGAGGCTTGTTGGTCTTGTCGGACTCTCTGCGGGATGTCGAGTTCACTTGTAGCAAGCTTCTTCGACGCGGCGTAGACCTCCATCATCGCGTTGGGTAGTTGGTTCGTAGAGGCGATCTCCACGGCTCCTGTGTCGCGGTCGTGAGAGATCTTCAAGTCCCCTTGAAGGGAGAGTACACCAGGCCTGGGCTTGGCATTTTGAGTACCAAGTAGGTGTAGTGGGGCAACGCCATGAACTTGGCGATGGCCGGTCCGCCGAGGATGGCGTGGTAGGAGGTCTCGAAGTCCGCGACCTCGAACTTGATGTACTCGGTACGGTAGTTGTCCCGAGATGCCCCGAAGGTGACCGGGCGGGGACAAGCCGAGCCCAGTGGAATAGCCGCGTTGCCGGGGACGATGCCGTAGAAGGGCGTGTTGCTCTTGCTGAGCATATGAGTGATGTCGAGTTTCATTTTCTTCAAGGTCTTGGTGAAGAGGACATTGAGCCCGCTTCCACCGTCGATGAGCACCTTGTTGAGTTTGGAGCCCGCCACCACTGGCTTCAGGACGAGGGGGAACCGTCCTGGTTCAGAGAAGCTGGTCCATTGATCCGCGCGGGAGAAGGTGATGGGTACCTCCGACCACCTGAGAGGGGTCGGGACCGCTGGCTCAATGGACATCACTTCACGACGGGTAGCCTTCTGCTCCCGCCTGCCGGGCAATCCGCCGAAGAGGACGTTGACGGTCTTGTCGGGCTCTTGGAAGTCGTTGTTGTCGCCGTCCTTCTTCTTGCCCTTTTGGTCATGACGGTGCGGTGGCTCGGCGTATCCTTGAGTGCATGCCGAGTTGGTAGCACCGTTCGGTGGTGTGGTTGCCGTTTGGATGCCACGGGCACTTCTCCTTCGAGCGGGTCTTTGAAACCGCCGGAGTTCTTCTTCGAGTTCCCTTTCGCGGGGTGTTGGATAGCCGCGACGGTGTTGTACGGCTTGCGCTTGCGGTTGGGACCCGAGTAGTAGTTGTTGTTGTTGTTGCGACCGCCCTGGTTCGCGTTGCTGTCGCCACCCTGGTTCTGCTTGGTCTTGCCGCGGATGGCGTCGTACTTGGCATTGGCCTTGTCTTCTTCATCCGCCCAGGACGTGATCATGTCCTTTAGGTGGGGGATGGACCTGGGGCAGCGATGACCGTAGTCTTCGAATGTGCGGCGGTGGTAGAGGCCGTCTTGTAAGAGGTCGATGACCTCCTTGTCGGTGACGTCGACGACGGTAGCGCGCTTGTCGAAGAAACGGCGCATGTACATGCGGAGGGTCTCGCCTTGTTCTCGCTTGATCATGGCCGGGTCCATGCGAGTACCGACCGGCCCATGGCGCCGTGAAGTTGCTTGTGAAGCTGCTCCTTCGGTGGTCCCACTTGTCGATCGAGTGCTTGTCCGGCGACTCGAGCCATGTGGGTGGTGCCCGGTCCTGGAAGAAGGGGAAGTAGAGGCACTTGGTGTCGCCGTTGCCGCCGCCGTTCTCGATGGAGAGGGCGTAGCACCCGAGCCACCGGATGGGATCCTGCTTCGCATCGTACTTGGTGATCCCCAAAGGGTTGAATTTGTCGGGGAGGAGCAAGTTGCGAAGTCAAGGTGAGAAGGCGGGGAAGTCGTCGCCCTCGGGCCGCGGTAGTAGACTTCTTCCGCCGCGGCTCCTCAATCTTCGTCGAGCGTCGTAGCCGCCCGCGAGGCGCCGCAGGCGTGGGCGTTCGCGTGGCCTCGGCCGCCGCGAGCGCCGCCGCCTCCCGGCCCTCCTTTTGGCCCCATGATTGAAGCTTCCGCCGTCGCCGCCGCCGCCGTCGGGATCGTTGCCGCCCCCGCCGGCGGGAGCGCCGTGAGGGACGACTTCTCGGTTGCCGTGGTCGCGGCGTGAAGGTCCGCCGGCGTTGGAGCGACGACGGTTTGGCTCGGGCCGGGAGGTCGGCTCGAGTACGGTTAGGGACCGTTGTTGGCACCGCGACTCGTGGCTTCGTTGTCGCGGGGTCCGGGCCGGAGGAGGTTGGTTGACTCGTTGTCGACCCGCATGAAGTAGGCGTCTTCAGCGAGCTTGGCGATGACCTCTCCAGCGCGTATGCCCTGAGCCTGGCGTGCGATCGCTGTGATCGACATGAGGCATTGCTCAGGGGTAGTGTGTACTCTGCTCTCGACCGCCTCGAGAGCTTCCGCAAGGTTGCGGACGGGGAAGTTGTCGCGGAGGCGCCGGCGACGTTCGCTGCGCTTCCGGTTACGCTCACGTCGAGCGTCTCTGTCTGCAGGGTTCTCGTTCGGCGGAGCATCAGCAGAGAGCTCGTCGGAGGAGATGTCTTCCAGGTACTTGTCCTGAGCCGTGCCCGAGGGCCCTGGGGTGTCGCCGGCAGCCATGAAGACTTGGCGATCGGGTGTGCCAAGGCTGGACTCAGAGGGTGCCACCTCAGTTGGTGTGCTTGAGTCAGCCCGGGCTAGGGGTGTTCCCTCCTGGAACGGTAGCAAGTTGATGTAAGCGACGCAGCGTGAGTCTCCCCTTATCAGGTCGGCAGGCTTGCGATCCGGCCGAGAGACGTATCTCCCGGCCGGTGTGGATGTTATAACCGGCCCGGGAGGCTAGCCCCGACAAGGGAAGCTCAGTGGAGTTGTCCTCGGACTCGGGCTCCTCGGGGTCCGACCCGAAGTCGAACTCGTAATCCGGGTTCGAGTAGAACTCGGAGAGAGGGCTGGAGTCCGAAGCGCGATCGGGGGCGGTGTTGGAGCCCGAGTTGTACTCGGGTACGGGCTCCTTGCCGGCCCGGCGCGAAGAGGGAGCCCCCGTGCGGGCCCGACTGAGGATGCGGGGGCCACGCGCGGAGCGCTCACGAGGTGAGGGGACCGCTTGAGATGGCTGAGTAGCCAGCTCGCACGCGATGGCCCATGGAGATGTCGAGTTCGAGTTGGAAGCGGACTCAAGCTCGAAGTCAGCGTGGTGGTTGAAGAGCAAAATTTCGCCGAATTTGCCGGTGAGTTCGCCTGTGATGACTTCAGGGAGCGTCACGGAGCCTGTCTTCGGGTTGGACTGCATGGTGAGGTGGCGCTGGAAAGAGCCCGCGCCGTCTGCAGTGCAGACCCAGGCGCCGAACACGAAGGTGTCGCCGCGGTTGAAGGCGATGGTTGGCTTGAAGTAGACGGGAGCCGTCGAGTTCGCCATATGATCTCGGGCGACCCTACCGGCGCGCGCCAGCTATCGGTGTTTTAGACCGGCAACCTACTAAGGGGAGTACCCGAAGTAGATGAATGTGGCCTCGCCGAGATCGGTAACTCGAAGGAAGAGACACGTGGCACACAATTTAGTCAGGTTCGGGCCGCGAGGTGCGTAATACCCTACGTCCTGTATGCTATGTAGCTCTGGATTGATTGGGTACGATTACAAGATGGTGCAATTGTACGCCGTGAGATGAGGTGTGTTGAGGTGATCCTAGAGATCGGTCCCTGCCTCGCCTTATATAGTCCGGGAGGCAGGGTTACAAGTCGGAGTAGGGAGAGAGTACTAGACGAGTACGTCTAGGAGTCTTCCATACAGTGCGGGACATGTACAGCTTCCTAACCGAGTACTTCTCCTCCGCAGTCCTTGTGCTCCACGCCTTCAGGTGCGTAGCGCAAGTCGGGTAGTCCCAGGAGCCCACCGAGTAGTCGGTCCTGGTACCCACCGAGGTAGTGGGCCCAGGGATGTCCATACGACACCACCGGAATCCCCGCGAACTCGGTGTAGCCTCCGCCAATCGCCACTCATGACTCGGCTCCCACGTAGTCCCGCCTCGACCTTGGTTTTCGGGCTGAACCAAGAAACCGTCCATGACTTCATCTTGCTTGTTCATGCCACCATGCGGCCTGCACTTGACCCCGCTGGCCACCGGGTCCCTCGAACGAAGCCTACTTGTCTTCTCCACACCTGGAGGACTCACCGGCGACGACCTTTCGCGCTTGTTCTTCACCTTCACCAACACCAGTCAAGCCGCAACCTACACCTGCAATACTTAGCCAAGAATGACTCCACACAACGTTGTCAATCACACATCAAGGAAGCGACCATCCACCGGTCCTCGAACCACACATGGTCCTCAGTCTCCCCCTCGATGAGTGCATTGACAACAACCACATAAAGTAACAAGAGAGAGAAAAAAGAAAAGAAACGAACAAAAAAGAAACTCCAACAAGCGATCGAAAGCCAAACAAAGGGAAATAGCAAGATCACTTGAAGAAGACAAGTCTCGGACCCCTAGGCAAGGGCAACGGCTCGACACATCCGAGACAAAACAAAGCTCAAGAAAAGAGTGCAAACCACCAAACCAAAGCTCGAAAAACCACAAAGAGCCCCCTGCACACATGCAAGCTCCCCCTGAACCAATACAACTCCCCCTGGACGAATGCATGCAAAACACCACTTGAAAACAGAGCAGCTGCAACAGCTCAACTCTGACCTGTCAGACCGGTCACCACCACCGGTCAGACTGATGCCCAACATATTAACAGAGTCAGCACTCTGACCGGTTAGACCGGTGACCTCGACCGGACAGACCGGTGCACACAAGAGCCTAAAAATGGCTCGAAACCACCTGAAAACCTTCTAATTGCATCCAGCAAGCCATTTCAAGCTCAAACTTCTCCCCCTTGTTGACAATGCATGAATCAAGCCAAAAATGCAAAACTTTCAACCTAGAGCTTCTCAAATATTCAAAATTCAACATAGGATGCTACACATGTCCAAATGAGCAAGTTAGATACTCTATAGCTTCGTAATGACATCAACTACAAGATCACCAAGTTTCACAACCATTGGACGAAGCTAAGATGGATTTGGATAATTTTGCGAAAAATTCGCCTCTCATGAGCAAAGACCTAAACATGATCAAAACACATCAAAATGGTAAAGCCACACAAACTTCATGCTAGGACAGCCATTCTAATCATAAGACCATCACAAGCACCCACAAGCACCTCATGTCATGTCAAAGCCACCGAGCCATGTGCCTACTTCTATTGATGAGACTTCTCATTGGTAGGCATCATGCAACGGTTTAGCACCCAAAGCAAATTAAATTCAGCACATATGACATGGGAGCACATTTTTCAAGCATTTTACATTTCATTTTCAGATTCATAGTTGGTACATGAAATGTCTTTGCGACAAAAAGGAACTTATGCCCCTCCACAAGATGAAGCAAGAAGGCTAAACATTCATGATGGCAAATGAGCCTTTGGCCCCATATGATCAATAAACTAGCTATCCAACCACAAATTAAGCATAACCAAGCCACTAAAACATGTCATGATCATATAAACGCATTTACACATGAGAGAGCAGACATGTGATATTTTCCAAAAACATAGCCATCAACCATGGATTATTCATCAAGATCATCAAGAGCTAAGCCAAACTAACCATAGCATACCAAACAAGCTCACAAAGACATAAATAACATTCCATGGTAAACAATGTATATAAGAGAAGCTTTTCCTATCCAATGCATATGATACAAAATGCATGCAATCTAGGATACAAGGATGTCTATACATCATGTTACATATGCCATGCCAAATGCAAGAAATGCACAAAGGAAAGCTATACATATGCTACAAAGGAGCTCCCATACAAAACACACAAACCACCGGCTCCTCGAGGGGAGGCAAAAAGGGCTCGAAACCACCGGCAAAAGAGCAGAGGAGCACAAAACTCGCAAGCTCCCCCTAAACTCATGCATTAAGGCCAAAGAGCTTACAAAGCTCACCTTACACACATGAGATAGGGCAAAGAGCAAAAGAAACCAAGTGGCTTGACCAAGGCCACACACTTGAAGGTCACAAATACACTTACCTTTATCATTTCTTCACAATTCACTCATCCTTGTCCACCATCCCCGAAAGTGATGCACCTACATGTCACCACCGGGATATGAAGCCGAAGAACCACCCCCGATATCAACCAAATGTTCTCCGGGCCATCCACCTGCAACTCAAAACCAAGAGCGAGAGCGAGCAAACGACTCAACACTGGGGTTAGTTCCAAAAGTGTAAAACCAGTGCCTAGACATTTGCTCAAAAGTGGGGTTAGCACAGACCAAACCATCTTTCCTACCAAATCTACCTCCACGAACACCACTACGGTAACCACCATGATGGAACCAACCCTCTCTACCTGGAGGAGGACCAAAACCACAAAAGAAAGCCCGTGGACTGTCCCTCCTCTCCTTCTCAAAGCTAAGACTCCTCTCATCCCCATAGGGAGCTCGAGGGGGAGAATGCCTAGCAAACTGACCTCCTGCAAACTCTCCAGCCCAACCACCAGAACCACGAACTCCAGAACCTAACCTCGCACCTGTACGAGCATGAAACTCGAACTGCTGCCTATTCAGGCCTACACCGGTCTGACCGGTGCCCCTCACCGGTCTGACCGGTGTAGCCCGGCCAGCAGCACCTCCAACAGCCTTCCGCTCTCCCCAAGCCCGAACTGTCCTCACACTCGCCTTGACCCTGGGCATCTGCACACGAGGTTCAGCAACATCATGAGATGGGTGGTACCTGTCCTTGTTTGCCCACTCCTTAGCCATTCTCTCCTCTCTCCTTCTCTTATAGCAAAACTCTTTCTTGTGACCATCCTTTCCACAAAACTCACAATGGAAACAGATTGATCTAGGCTTAGGCTTGGGGTGAGGCTCTTCACAAAGCTTCTCACTTGGTTTCTCGCTCAGTTTTTCACTTGCCTTCTCACTTGTTATTTCTCTCGGTTGGTTTGGCTTGGATGCAAACTTGTCTTTGGGTGTGGGTTTTGGTGGAACTGAAACATTCCCAAAATTCCCTTCTCTCTCACCACTGCACTCACCAAACTTATCAGATCCCAAAGCCCAACCATCAAAGCGCTTACAGCTAGCAATCATCATACCAAGCTGAGGTTCTTGACTTGACAACCAACTCAGCACTTCACGCAACTTATCATTCTCATCTTGCAAGCGACCAACACATTTTGTAAGATCCAAATTCTTCATAGCATGCAACTCACTTATAGAACAAGAAGTAGGAATAGGCACTTTCAAATCAGCCTCAAGCAAAACAATGCATGAACGAATCTCAACAATTTTCTCATGTAAACTAGGGCAAGAAGTACAAGCACCAAGCAAAGTGGGTCTAGATTGTAGCTCAGCCAACTCAACCCTAAGCACATCCAGTTCCTCACACTTGGAGGCATACTTTTCCCTAAGATCAGTCAAGTCAGCTGGGAAAATAGAGCAATTAGCACAATCAATCTCGTCTTTAATAACAGGGCTAGCCTTAAGAGAATCAATTTCAAGCTTGCTATCAAGAACCTGTGTTTCTAGCTCAGCCACTCTAGTCCTAGCATCCTCGAGCAAAGATCTATGCTCCTTCCTAAGCTTCTTAGCCTCCCTAAGCATGTGATCGCGATTATCAAGCAAGTCAACCAACTCCTCATTCTCCTTGCGCAAAGAAGAGAGCTCATCACATACCTTATCCTCGGAATCCAAGTCCGAGGCGTCCTTCTGGAATCTCTTGCTGCTCGAACTGCGAGCCATGCCGCAGAAGTCGTCCTTGAGGATTAGGCCCGTCACACAAAGGCCGTGGAGATACTTGCCAAGGTTATTCTTCTTCTTCTTCTTCTTCTTCTTCTTGTCATCCTCTTTGTCTTCATCACTCGAGCTTGAAGACATGTCCTTGGAATCGGACTCGATGTCGCTTGATCTCTTTATCTTCTCTCGAGACCGTGTCTTATTCCCATGTCCATGATCCTTCTTCTTGGACTTCTTCCTCTTGTCCTTGAACTTGTCCTTGTCATGGTTGTTCACCTTCGGACACTCGGCGAAATAGTGTCCAGCCTTGCCGCACTTGAAGCATGTCCTCGTGTTCCTCCTCATGTTCACCCGGTTCTCGTGCAGCCTGTCAAACCGCCTCGTCAGCAACGCCAGCTCGTCCTCTCCAAGAACATCGAACTCCTCATCTGGCACAGACATCAAAGAGGACAAAGAGAACATCCTAGTGGATGGGTTAGTGTTAGCCTTTCCTTTCGAACCACCAACGAGGGCAAGACTATGGGAGTCAGTCGAACCCTCGAGCTTGGTTGTCATGCCCCTATCCACCTCAGCCGACTTGAGCTTCGAGAACAGCTCGTTCACCGTCAAAGTGTCATACTTCTCCGACTCCACAATGGCCTCGAACTTTGCGCCCCAAATCGTACGATCCAAAGAGTGTAAGAGCTTGACCGCTCTATCATGATCATCGTACGGGAGCATGTCCACATTGGCCCTCATGTTGTTCACAACCACCGTGAACCTCTGAAACAAGGCATCGATGGACTCACCGGGGAGATGAGTGAAGTTCTCGTACTCTCTCTGGTAGGTCGCATACATCCGAGCCTGAACCTGGGCATTCCCAACATGAGCCTCCTTCAACACCAACCAGATTCTACAAGCCAAGTGCTCGGTGTGCACCCGATCGAACTCAGGCTACACAAAGCACGAAATAAGTAGTCGATCGCCTTATTGTTGGCATTGAACAAGTCCCTCGATCCTTCAGCAAGAAAGTTCATTGGCTGGACATAGCCTGTGTCCACCGTGACATCCCAAAGGATCTGACCCTTTGCTCGGAGAAACGCAGCCATCCACTTACTCCACATCTGGTAGTTCTTGCCATCAAAGTGTGGAGGACCCGAACCCCGTTCCTGGTACGCCATCCTTGGATCTTAGACTGGTTAGAGACAATAAAGACCCGAACAATAAATTGTTGGTACCGGCTCTGATACCACTTGAAGGACCAATACGGCGAACCAGATAGGGGGGGAGTGAATGGGAGCCGATAAAAATTCTTCTCGAAGGAGATGAAGACTACAACAAGATGAACACAACTTCCAACACACATCTCCGACTCACTACCCAAGTTGGCCAAGCCCACGTAGGCATGGGAGTGCCACTGGACCTAGGAACCAACACACAACCTTCCGACCCAAGAACGCAGCGGAACACCAAACCTTGAGTCCACTGACCAACACCGTCAGACCGGTGAGAACCACCGGTCGACCGGTCCCCGCCGGTGAAACTTGGCGACTTCCACGTAAAGGCTCCACACCGACCGGGCGGTGCAACACACCGGTCATACCGGTCCACAACCGTAAAGCCCCAAAACACCAAACGAGCCTACGGACCTCCGAACGAGACCCAAACTCAAAACGGCTCCAACACAGACAACGGCAAACACAACCGGACGTTCACCCGAGCAAAAAACCACCAAGGGTTGCACCTGTCAGACCGGTCAAGAGCACCGGTCAGACCGGTGTAGCGTGGGCAGCTCGGGATGAACAACACCCGCGGGTCAACTCCTCCAAAACCAAGCCTTGATCTCTTGAATTGCTCCACAGGCCTGAACAAGACTTTGGGGACAATAGGAACACCTCATGAGGAGTCCATAGCCAAGTTTAATCCCACCAAAACTTGTCCAAAAAAGAGGAATCGAAGAAATCCCGCCAAAAGCACCTCTAACCCTAGAACACGGAAAACCCCAAAATCGAGCCCCTTTACTCATGGATTTGGGAGGGGAATCACAGCCCAAAGAACCACGAAGGGTTCCCACATATTTTCCCCATCAAATCCCCAAGAGCAAGATCCCAAAAACACCCCAAGAGAATCAACAAGAGAGGGCTCCAAAAATCACGACCCAGAACAACCGAGAACAACACATCCAAACCTTCAAGAACCACACCGAATCATCTATACATGCCACAAAGGTTCGTATAAGGTCTAGCTTGCCACCTGATCATCCAACCCTCTCACAAGATCTCACCATGAAGCTCTCAAGCTAGTCCTATGGAAATCCTAAGAAAATAGGAAGGGAAAATAGGAAAGCAAATGAAATAGGGTTCAGAGAGGTTGGCTGCCATCCTCTCACCTCATGGGTTATATGGAGGCAACCGAAAGTCTAAAATACCCTTTCCTAACAACTAGGGATACAAGACCCTCAAGGGCGGTTTTGGAAGTCTACAAGTTTTCTCCATCGGACGGATGCCCGGCGACCGCAACCTGCTTAGCCTCGACGCAAGCCTTGCGATCCCGATGCGTGTCCTCCGCTTCGAAGAATTTCAGACTGCATCGTCGCACACCGGCAGACCGGTGTTCCTCACCGGTCGGACCGGTACCCACCGGTCGGCCGGTCGGACACACCGGTCGGACCGTCCGCGTCGCTGCAAGCACCATCTTCGGTTCTTCGGTCTTGGCTTTGTGGATCAACCAAGGAACCCAGTGGTTTTCTGGTGAACCACCGGAAACCCTGCGAACTCGGTGTATCCTCCGCCAATCGCCACTCATGACTCGGCTCCCACGTAGTCCCGGCTCGACCTTGGTTTTCGGGCTCAACCAAGAAACCGTCCATGACTTCATCTCGCTGTTCATGCCACCATGCGGCCCGCACTTGACCCTGCTGGCCACCGGGTCCCTCGAACGAAGCCTACTTGTCTTCTCCACACCTAGAGGACTCACCGGCGACGACCTTTCGCGCTTATTCTTCACCTGCACCAACACCAGTCAAGCCGCAACCTGCACCTGCAATACTTAGCCAAGAATGAGTCCACACAACGTTTTCAATCACTCATCACATAAGGAAGCGACCATCCACCGGTCCTCGAACCACACATGGTCCTCAGACTTTCTTGTACTTTGAAATGCTTCCCTGTTCAACGGAATAGTTTTGGTACTCTAGGGAGGTGACAACTATGGACGGGCTCTGTAGTCGACCACGTTAGTTCCAGTTAGTAGGAGTTACGACATCAGAGCCCCCTTCTCACCTTTCTGTGTCTCTTTTCCCTCTGGCCCCGACGAGCGACAAGTTGTGCCTTGATTCTATCCGTGATTCTACGAGTCCCAAACTTCATTATCTATCCCCTCTTTACTCGAAATCTGCACTTGCCTTTTTATCCTTCGTCACCATACTCCTCGGACGAATTAGTTCAGGTTCTCTACACTTCTCGTTCCCCGAGGAAATAGATACCTTGGAATACTCTTGGGTGAAAGCTACAATGGTATCCGTGTGCTTGCGGATTTATGTGTGATCGTATAGTATACCAATAGGCTTTCTAGTGCCCTTGCGAATTTAGTAACAATATAAGGAATGCCAACAAGCTTTCTAGCGCCGTTGCCGGAGATATAAACCTAGTGGCGACGCTAGTGAGTGTCCACATTGGACCAGCTTGTGTGCGATCTGTGGGTGGGAAGTGGTACATCCTGGTTGTGGTAGACGACTACTCTCGGTATGCGTGGGTTTTCTTTCTTGACGAGAAAGGGGAGACGTTTGGTTTTGTTCGAGATCTTGTCTTGTGGTTGAAGAACGAGAGGCACAGAGATGCCATATGAGCGATTTGTAGTGAAAATGGCTCAGAATTTAGAAACTCTCGCTTCGAAACCTTTTGCCATGACTTGGGTCTTGAACACCAGTTTTCGAGTCCGTATACGTGTCCCCAGAATGGTGTGCTGGAAAGGAAAAACAGAACCTTGTGTGAGATGGTTCGGACGATGCTCGATGAGCATAGGACCCCGAGAAGGTTCTGGGCTAAGGCAGTGAATACTGCGTGCTATGTGTCAAACAGGATTTACCTCAGGGTTCACAAGAAGAATACGTGCTATGAGATGATGCACATAGTCATATGGTTATGCATCCAAGGTGAGTCACTTCCATGCGTCACCCAAGATATTTTCTTTGGTTATGCATCTCATTCTAGAGCATATTGTGTGCTCAATCTCAAAACTAACCAAATCATGGAGTCTTGCGAGGTGACCTTCGACGAGACACAGCCACATAATCAGCTTGTTTTTTAGTGTGTAGGTGACAACGAACTTGGCGAGGAGATTTTCCAGGAGGAGGAACATGAACATGGAGATGATAAAGATGGTGGAATGGTGCCTCCGGCTGAGGATGTACCTACTACTTCGACTATGGTGGTGGATAACCCCTCTCCCACACCAACGACGACAAACCAAGATCAAGGAGAAGCTGTTGTTGTGGGGGCTGGTAGCATCAAGGCGAGAACCTCCCCGGCAAGTTCAAGTTGATCATCAAGCTTCGAGGATCATCGGCGACATGAATGAACATACTACACGGTTGAGGGTTCGAAACAATTCTCATTTCGGTCATGCTGCTTTTGTTGCCACCTTTGAGCCCAAAGACATTGGACACTCACTATCTGATCATAATTGGGTTAATTCGATGCATGAGGAGTTGGAGAATTTTTAGAGGAATCAAGTTTGGGAATTGGTTGGCCCTCCCCAAGGAGTAAGCCAATTGGGGATAAAATGGGTGTGGAAGAACAAAGAGGGAGAGAAAAGTGAAGTGGTGAGAAACAAGTCAAGGCTTGTTGCTCAGGGGTACAGTCAGAAAGAGGGGATCGAGTATGAGGAGACCTTTGCTCCCATAGCTCGTTTGGAGGCGATTAGGATCCTTCTAGCTTTTTCCGTGGCTAAAGGGTTCAAGTTGCACCAAATGTATGTGAAGAGTGTGTTCTTCAACGGTGTGTTGGAGGAAGAAGTGTATGCGAGGCAGCCAACTGGGTTTGAGAGCGAGAAGTACCCCCACCGGGCGTACAAGTTGACACTACGTGAAAAACTGGCTTTGGTAATGGGCGTACAT
Organism: Cenchrus americanus; assembly: GCA_947561735.1. Taxonomy (NCBI): domain Eukaryota; kingdom Viridiplantae; phylum Streptophyta; class Magnoliopsida; order Poales; family Poaceae; genus Cenchrus; species Cenchrus americanus. Next base: position 146,677,992 of record OX387240.1, read on the forward strand.
CGCCTTTGGTAACGGGCAATGTGCCCGTTACTGATCAAGTGTTACAAATAAGCCAAGAAAGGTAATCGACAGATGCCCGTTACTGACAAGACATATTCGTAACGGGCATTAAACAACGACTGTTACCACAACTAGCCATCGGTCACATGAAATGGCTGTTTTTCTGGACCCACAAGGAACTTTCGTAACGGGCACCAAAGCAAAGCCTGTTACAAAAGCTCAATATCAGAGACGCCTGATGTGCACCTGCATCTCCACTATCTTGACGAACTGAGACGCGTTTATTTCACGCGCGTCTCAGTACATATAGGATTCGTAACGGGCGTCAAACAACGACCGTTACCACAACTAGTCACGGTCACGTGAAATGGTAGTTTCTTTAGGCCCACATGGAACTTTGGTAACGGGCATGAAATAGAGCCCGTTACTGTGAAATTAACTTCAGAGACGCGTTCCGTGAACCTACGTCTCCACTGTCTCGACGAAATGAGACGCATCTGTTTCCACACGCGTCTGCTTTCTCTCTATTAAAGGAGATGCTTGCTTTCAACCTGCGTCTCATATATCTCGATGAACGGGCCAGGTCCGGGGGCCCACCGGTCAAAGCTGGTAACAGGCTTTTACACTGCCGGTTACATTGTGGGTATTTTTGTAACGGGCTTTCCGAATGAAGCCCGTTACTCACTGATCGGTATTTGTAACGAGCTTTAATTAACTCCCGTTACAGATATGGCGGCCACAACTACAGTAACCTGCCCTGTTGCCGGCAGGATCCTGGAACCAGCCAGGATTTGGTAGCCATCAGGGGCTGCATCCTGGAACCAACTAGGATTTGTCAACCACCACAGCAAGGAGGCATCACAAACACATTCTCACACCACAGATATAGGCAAAGCAAGATCATATTTATAGACAAGCTAGGATCACATCAAGTTTCAAGTTACTCTCATCGGGGCTTGTTTGGATGGAGTCATGAGAAAACTGCTTGAAGCCCTAAAACAGGCAGTATCTGACCCCAACGAAGCAAGCCAAGAAGGTTTCTCGGGCAACAACACCTGACTAAAGAAGACTGAATGAGTTTCCAGTTTCTGGTCACAATAAACTCACGGTGCACCACTGTAGAAGTTGCCCTTTCGGTCGATGGTCTCCTTAATAATGTACTCGCACAGCATCTCCCGGACATGCTTTACATCTTCTATGGAAACATCTACAGGAGGTTTGAAATCCTCCAAAATACAATCATTTATGAGAATACAAGTAGAAATCATTTTCTAAAATAAGATGGATAATATGAGCAGAGACAAGGTTGAGCATTATTATCTACTTACAACATCGAGTAGTCGAAGCATATGGAATGCCACATGGAATCCACACAAAGAGGACCCCCGTGGCTGCTGAGCACACCGCATCGAGATACCAAAATGACCAAGTTAATGTAGTACCAAATAGGTAAGAAGGGACCATAAAAAAACCTCGGTCTTATAGTGAGATTTGTTTTGTGCTTGAGTGTGGCTTTGGCTTTTTTCTTTCCTTTCGTCACTCTGTACTATGCATCACCAAAGGCCCTGCATGATCAGCAATACCAATTAGAAACACTAAGAGATTGATTTTTTGTGAACAAAAAATAATGTACCAAAGGCCCTGCATGGTCAGCAATACCAATTAGAAACACTAAGAGATTGAATTTTTTTTGAACAAAACATTTTGGAGGACTGGGAACTTTAGCGGGGGATGTTGTTTAGCAGAATCTAGATACCAACCCTCTGTGAACTTCATACAGACATACACAGTTCATATTTTACTTAATTAGCATAAAGGGATAGGTGCTAAACATTTTGACAGGGACACAACAATATGCTTATATATCAAAGTAGAGAATAAATTCCTTCAACTACTTCCTTGTCCAACTTGAGCAGTGATGGATTGTGTGTTCCATATGTATATGCAACAAGAGGATAAAGCAATGGTCATGACGTTATATATGACAGTAGTGAAAGAACACTCACAACACATCATGACACCAACAATAAAAATATATATGACAGTAGTGAAACAATTAACACTCACAACAAAGCATAAGACAGTCTAGTTATCACTACCTTATAAACCACTGCGATGCATTTCCCAGTGACAATATGTGTCCATCAGAATTAAAGTATGCTAACAGGTCCAAAGCATAAGTGTCGATCTGGTACATTCAGAGCATAGCATAATTAAAGTATGCTAACATCCTTTATGCTTTTCATGAATTTACAGTGCAAAAATTATAGCACCAAGAACATGAAAATGAATTTCAACATTATATATAACTTCATCTGTTACGAACAATTTATTTAAAATAGACTTGGAGCAACAAAATCCATCCATCAAATCCACAATCAATCAATTGAAGATGAACTATTAAGGCATGTCTCCCTAATCCACCTTGACATGAATATATAGAAGATTGGGTGGACTACCTTATAAACCACTGCGATGCAATTCCCATTGACAATATGTGGCCATCAGAATTAAAGTATGCTAACAGGTCCAAAGCATAAGTGTCGATTTGGTACATTCAGAGCATAGCATAATTAAAGTATGCTAACATCCTTTATGCTTTCATGAATTTACAGTGCAAAAATTATAGCACCAAGAACATGAAAATGAATTTCAACATTTTATATAACTTCATCTGTTACGAACAATTTATTTAAAATAGACTTGGAGCAACAAAATCCATCCATCAAATCCACAATCAATCAATTGAAGATGAACTATTAAGGCATGTCTCCCTAATCCACCTTGACATGAACATATAGCAGATTGGGTGGACTACATTATAAACCACTGCGATGCAATTCCCAATGACATTATGTGGCCATCAGAATTAAAATATGCTAACATGTCCAAAGCATAACTGTCGATCTAAAGCATAGTAGAATTAAAATATATGCTTACAGGTCCAAAGCCTAAGTGTGACGCCCCAGGTTTTTAATTAACCCTAACAGTGGTGAAATCACGGTCAACTTGGGCCCTCATCTCGAAAAACTCACTAACCTATTCTAGTGACCCCCTTTGCATAGTAAACACACTTGTGGGGCCAACCCATGGTCAAAGACTTGGTCAAACCCCTTTGTCTCCCTAGTGTCCATAGGTGTCTGCCGGAACTTTTGCCGCGTTCTCCAAAATTCACCTAAACACTTAAAATTTTACCTTTATGAAAGTTGTCCATCATGTTGAGGGACACAACTTTCATGTAGATTGGCATTTAAAATTTTGAGTGGAAAAACTTGAAAAACTAGTTGCAAAGGCAAGGTCAACTGTTTCAGGGGACAGGCTGACATTCCATGTTGGCAGTATTGTATTTCTAAATTTGTGAAGAAAAACCCCCATATAACCTTTTAGAAGTTGTAGAGGGTGACTAGATCTACAACTTTCATGTGCAAAGCTTGGTCAGGTTCTAGTCAAAATTTTGGAGAAATTCTAATTTGAAATCAGTGCCAGCAACACAATTTAGGGCCGGGCGCCGCACGCGGCGCGCCGCGTCGCGCGCCCGCGCGCGCGCTTCGCCGGCCGGCGCCGGCCGCACCTCGGCGTGCGCGCCCCGCGCGCCGCCCCTAGGTCCCTCCGCTCCGGACGCCCCTTCCCCATGTGCGCACGCCCCCGCCTCCGGGAGTCCCCATGTGTGCGCTCCCGAGCCGTACGCACCGAGCGCGCCACGGACCGCCGGTCCGACGGCGGCATCCCCGCCATATGCGCGGCCACCGAGGATGGGTACCACGGCGGCATCTTTGTTGTCATCCCGCCGTCACCCACAGGCCAAGCCGAGGCTATTTAAGCGACGTCCTTCTCCCCTCCGCGCGCCACCGAGCTCCCCCCCCCCCCCCCCCCCCCGCCATTGCCGCCGCCGCCGGAGCACCCCTCCTCCGGTCGCTCCCATTGGCACCCAAGCCCCCTAGTACACTCCCTAGGATCTATAGCACACCCCAGGCTCACGCGTTGCCCGCAAAAACCCCCTCCTTGCCGTCACCCCCGAGCCGCCGCGGCAACCGCCCCCGGCCGCCGTCGATCCCCCACGCCGGCCGTCTCTCCGCCCTAACTCCGACCACCCGTCAACCCTAGGTGAGCACCAAGTCGAGCCCTACCGCTTGCCCAGCCGGGAGCGCCGCCGGCTCGATGGAATTGGCCGGAGCCGCGTCGCCCCCATGGCCAGGGACCCAATTGCAGGGTTCGAGTTCTTGATAGGGTGTTTCGTGTAAATTCTAGGACCTGTCTGTAATGAAACGCATCTAGGTTTTCTTGCTAGTTGGTCCAGTGCAGTAGAAAATACCTAGAAAATTGTAGAAAATTCAGCAAAATGCCAAACCAATTTTGTTGGATTCATGGAGAGAAATCCTACAATTTTTGTTATATTCACTTGGTCTGATTCTAAATATTTTTAACATGAAAAATAGGATTGTGATATACCTAATTCTGCCATAACTCAAAAACTATAACTCCTCTGCATCCAAGTTTTGGATATGTTGTATGTCTTGCCATGACTAGCTCCTGTGCCAAAAATTGCACAAAGTTATGAAGTAAATCTTGCTATATAAATTGTTTTCCATTTCTGCAGAAACTACCTAGATGATTTTTGTAGCTAAAAATATTTATGTTTTTGTGCCCAACTTGTGTATACTGTCTTGTTATGTCAAACACACCTATGGTGAATTAATCACGATTTTTGGTTTAACAGAAATGTTTACTCTTAAGTTATGCATGTTTTCCTTTGTAAATTAATAAAGCGAGATCAGTAGAGTTTCTAGGTGTATATGCTGGTTCTTTAGGCTTGTTTAGGATCAGAGAGGATGCATGAGAAAGTTTGGATCATTTTGGTGCTTATTTATTTTTGTATGCATTTAATTTGAATCACTAGATAGTCTTGTTATTTTTTTCCATAATATTTAGTTCTCTAGTTTTCAAGACTTACATGTGGGTCCAGTGGACCAGTAAAGGTGCTGTTATGATTAAGAAACACTTCTTTGAGTTTGTAGTGATTTATTACTTAATAAAAAGCTCTAAAGCCCTTTAAAAGATTAAAGAGCAATTAAATAAGGAAAGCCCCTTTTTAATTCATTTTCCCTTTTTGGAAAGTTTTACCTAACTAAATTAAAAGTTAATTAAATATCCTTGCTGGTAAGGAATTCATTCATGCATAAAAATATTGTTCGCACCCTTGCTAGTGAGAGGGAAGGGAGTAAACCTTCACCTGAAATAACTAGTATAAAAGAATCATTTATTCAAATGTGCAATAAAAGAATGAATTCCATATGACTAATAACCTTCCTAAAAGAGATGTACTATCTAGATACTTGTTAAGGTGAATATGACCAACAAGAGTTGGATAAGATAACAAACTGTCACATCACCTGAACCTTGCATTGCATTCCGTGTAGATCTTCTGGACGGTGACTACTCCCTTGTCCCGGAAACCGAGGAAGGAGGAGCGGAAGCTTCGCTGCAGTACGTGGAAGTGCTCGACGACACCGAGGGTGCCCAGGCTAACATAGCTGACGAAGGCAAGCTCCGGTGCATCTAACGTAGTTTTCAAATTCTTCATTCAATTATCTATGGATAATTGTGCATTTAAGTTCAGGAGTTGAATGGAACCCTAGATGCATGATCCCTAGGTACCTTCGTCCTTACTAGTATGGTAGATCAATAGCTGCTAAGCTATAGGACCGTTACAAGTCGGGTGATGACCTCACTCGCGAAAATAGGTTCCTAGATAGGAATCAAAATATATCCTTAATTGGATTGCTCATGTGGTAGGAGCATGGGATTTGGGCTTCGATCCAATGGCTATTGTGGGTTAAGTGTTTGAACGTACTAAGCACTTATCGAGAATGGGACCGGTAAGCCTAGTACCTTAATGAGACGGCTAGGGATGGAACTGACACTACTCTTGGGGTTCATCTCACGGCTAGCTACCGGTGGTGTATGGTGAGTTCGGGTATCTCGCGGGGTATTTCGGATAGCCTGCACCAAAGACTGTGGCCTTTCATCCCGACCCGAGGATTTTTGGGAACTGCTTGGAAAGTTATCCTTGCGGGGGCAACCTAACGTGTGTTTAGGTCTACCTTGCAAGGTTTGAATCAATCGATTGTCGGCCTCTCACCATTATCTGAGACTACTTACTCCACTAGCCATGAGATCCCTAATGATGGAAGTTGATGAATACTATGCTTGATTAATTATATTGCACAACTTTGTCTGTACTAGTTGGCTAATGTAGTAAAGATTAAACCCACTAGAACTTGTGCTAAAATCTTGAAAGTAAGGACATACTCTTTGTTACTTTTCAACAAAAGCAACCCAGTGGCCAAGAAGCCTTTCATGTCTAGAATTGGTGAAGTAGTTATCACCGACGGGTAAGTCTTGCTGAGTATTAGTAAACTCAGCCTTGCTATAATGCGTTGATCCAAGTAATGCTTTCGGTGATGTGTGGCCCAGAGAGATCCCGCTCGGCTGGGAGCTGGAGTGGGTGGAGGACGACTACTGAGAGCATCATGGATGGCCTCCCGTGGTGTTGCCGCTTCCTGTTACTTTAATTCCGCTGTTTCAAAACTCTGAACTACTTCTTTATGGCAAAAACTTCGGTTTGTAATAATTAAACCTTTCGGGGTACGAATTTGGATGTTAATGATCTGTAACTCTGGACTCGCCTTCGAGTGTGTTCTAATGCATATATTTCGATCCTTGTTGCTACTCAAGTGATTTACGGGGCGTTAACCGGCGACTACAATAGGATGATACTTTATTATCGCTTAATGACCAAAGTGGATTGGTTTAGGCGATAGTACAAAGATTTTTCCCGAGCGGGTTGTCACAGTTGGCATCAGAGCCATTATATGCACCAGAGATTAATTAATAACCTTAATTACTGGTTTTTAAATAAAATTTGCCATGTCTGATTTTCCAAAAATACGTTGGTCCGCTAAGGATAAACTAGACCGAGAGGCCCTAGAGGGAATTTTTGGGTTCTTTCAGGTGGCTTATTTAACCTATGGTTTATTTTGCTAACTTCCAGCACATTACTTTATGTCAAACTTACTTTCTTGCACAACCAAACTAGATGAGCCACGTGTTTTATACGTGTGTTGTACTGCATCACGGGAATTGCGAGGGTTGATGGAGTGATTCATTCCACGGATCCCATCTTCGCGTCTGTTTATGAGTTGTGTGTCGCCACGTGTTTCATACGTGTGCATTCCGCATGTCGATCATGGGAGGCAAGGATACACTCCATCAAACGGAGGGTGTCCGAGGTTGGACGCTGTCCATGCAGCGGCTTAACGCATGGATGTCGTTTCTATAGTTAACGGTAATGTATGTGGACGCTTTCGTGACGTGCTGGCACGAAAGGTTCATTTTCTGCAGGTACATAACAGCGCTTCGTTATTCGTAAGCGAGTACCGTATAGCTCTCGACTAGATATTATAGGGAGAGACGAATAACAGCCTTACCACCGGCACTAACTTCGATTTTTGGCTTGATTTCCATGTGAGGTCGGATAAGAGGTCTTGCATGCATATTAAAAATCGAAACAACTAAAATGGACCCAAAAACTGAATTTTCGTATGCTCTCTAAGGAAGATTTTCCTAGTGTGTGCTTTTTATAAATTAGAGTACCTCTCATGCTTAGCTGTCATGATGCCAAAATTTTCAAAAGCATGTTCACTTGTTGTACCTTGTGCTAGAGTTAACTAAACTAGTCGTTAAAAGCAGTTGCTCCTTAGCTAGTCTAGCTTGTAGTCGCAAGTTTCGATCTTAGTTTCTTTTGGTTTGGATCACACTTTTCTAGGCACATCCAGGTATTGTATCCGTCCACCTTGTTTTTCCTGTTCAAGCTCAACCTTGAAACCTAAAGTGTGTAAAAGAACTTTTGTAGTAGCCGAGAAACTTGGGGGGAAGATTTTGAGGTTTCTGGATTTTGGTTATGAATTTTTATTCGCAGCTGCCAGGACTTCACCATTTGACATGCCGTTCTCCTTGAGACTGACATGTGTTACAAATTTGTACAGATGGCTTTCCCCGTGTTTCACGAGTTCGACGTTGACGGTACGATCCGTACCAACGGGTTGCACTGGGAGGGTTTTCCACACCTTGCGTGGGAAGCACTCAGCGCCGCAGGCTACCTCACACCACCGACTTATGAGGTGTCCGAGTTCGAGCGCTATGGCGTTCCCCGTTGCAGAGTGATTGTCACTGTTCTGCCACACCCGGACCACACCGACTGGTTCGACTTGAGTTTTATCTACTAGGGATTTATCAACCACGAGGTCGTTGAGTCACCAGCCCTCAGAGTGCTGATGGACTTCTGTGGCCACAAGCCCACTGTGGTAGCTCTCTCTCCGTTTGGGTTGTTTCCTGCTGTGAGTCCTCACGACTCGGCATGGTTGGACTGTATGGATCACCTACGAGAGCTGTTGTCGCTAGCAGAGCCATTGGATGTCACTCAGACGTTGACTCGCTGTCTTAACGTGGTTTTCACACTTCATGGGCTGCGCTATAATACCCAGCAGTCATTGGGAAGCGTTTGGAGGCATCTAGGCGTGATTGGCGGCGGCTATCGACGGCACATCGGCGAGCCGAACTTTACACTTACTCGGATGCGGCGGGGGAATGACGGGCTCCCGCCGGGGAGATTCCGGTTAGAGCTAGAGAGAGGCGACCGCCCGTATAGGATTGTAGATGCGGAGGCGGAGAATCATACCCTAGAGGAGAATGTCGATGCTTATGAGATTGAGAGGTTAACGCTACTACGGAACATTGCGATATGCGGCGAGCGGGTGGAGGAGGCCGAGGTACGGGTGGCGGCCTTGCGGGCTATAGTGGCCTTACGACCCGCGCCTCCCAAGACGAGCACACCGGAGGAGCGAGCAGGATTTGTCTGGTCTGGATTAGACGAGCCAGGCAGGACCACCATTGCCGACTCCCGCAGCTTCGCCTACGGACAGTGGTGCTTCGGTGGGCAACTAGGTTGCCGGCAGCAAGAATAAGAAGGATGTCGACCCTATGGTGTTGTCTTCGAGATGTTTAGAGTAGTTAACTTTTAGCACGTCGTCCTGCGGAGTAACTGCTTGTAACCTTGTCGTATTGTGGTGTTTTCAAATTCGAGTCTTGTAGTGTCCTTGGACCATGTTCCGTCTTGTTGTAATAATGAATGCTTAAGCACGTGGTGTTTTAATTGAAAATCGCTTGTTCACCCAGAAGTTGAAGTTTTATTGTGTATGATTGCTGAGTTCTTGCGCAATATCGTTGCAATGACCACGCTTGTCAAATCTGCATTTCACTTAAGCACTAGTAAACCAAAGCATTTCTAGGGCATCACTCGTCCGTCCAACGATTAAGTGCTCGTTCGTATACCACCTTCATTGGTACCCGAAGTGACAATAATTGTTCGAGAGTGAATGTTGGCGCATGTATTCTAGTGATCGCATTCCTAACTGTGTTAAAGAACGATTCTATGAAACCTTGCTGGCTCTGTGATGCTTTTCAACTGTCGCTGCTATCATCATATAAATGCTAATGAGTTGTGGTTATTTATGATCATGCTTGTCGTCATTTTGGAGTAAGCTTTTGATTATGAAACTAATAAGGCTCGCATTTCAGATGGTGGGAACCATGCGCAGCTCACCCAACAGGTTTGGAGCGAACGGTAGCGGTGACTTCCCGCCACCACCGCCCATGACGCCGTCGGAGGCCTTCATGGCCACGCAAACTGAGGTGCTGCGCCAGATCCTGCAGACACAGCAGCAGATCGCCCAGCAGATGAACCGAGGGCCGCCACACGGGGCCAACCACGAGGGGCCTAATCAGATCACCACGTATGCTCAGTTCATCGTAACGAAGCCGCCGACCTTCGCTAAAGCGGAAGACCCCCTGGAAGCTGAGGCTTGGATCAAGGCCATATAGGCAAAATTCTCTGCCTTCGTGCTGCCTTGCTCCGAGGATAACAAAGCTAACTTTGCAGCTCTCCAACTGCGGGGAGAAGCTTTGATGTGGTGGGACCATTTCAAGTCAATGCAGCGAGGGCACGCTGTAACTTGGGATGAGTTTAAGCAAGCCTTCAAGAGTCACCGCATTCCCAAGGGACTTATGGATTGGAAGATGAGAGAGCTATTGGCCCTCAGGCAGGGATCCGACACAGTGTACCGCTACGCCCAGAAGTTTAACAGCTTGTGCCAGTATGGTGGGCATCACGTTGACTCTGATGCGAAGAAGATGGAGAGATTCCGCGACAGGCTAGATGGCAAGTTGTATGAGCGACTGAACCTACTCGAGCCTGCAAACTTCCATGAGCTAGTGAACAAGGCTATCTCCCAAGAGGATGCTATGAAGAAGGCCCACGGGGACGAAAAGAGGATGTCTGGTTTTGCTCCGGGCAGCGGAACGGGCAAAAGGTTTCGCTTTGTGAATAAGAACGTTCCAAGCCAATCCCAGCCATCTTCAACTGGACGCTGGACCATGAAGCCATCCAGAGCAAACCCGCAAGGAACTTCCAGTTCCACAATGCTCAGCAGCAGGCTCCAAGCATAATGCACCTCCTCGCAACGTTGGTGATCGTCGTTGCTTCAACTGTGGTCAGCCGGGGCATTACATCAGTGAGTGTCCCAAGCCCAGGCAGATCAGACCTAACCCGCAGAATCAAGGTGCAGGAAACAAGCCTGCCACTCCGGCTAAGAAGCCTATGGTGCAAGTACGCCAAGGCAAGCTGAATTTCACCACCATGAGTGATATTCCAGAGGGAGCTTTAGTGCTCACGGGTACATTCTCTATCAACGACACTCCTGTTAAGATTTTATTTGATTCAGGAGCTACCCATAATTTCATCAGTGAAAAACTACTAGGCAAACTGGGTTTAAAGGGTTCTCATACCACATCCGCTTATAAGATAATTACTCCCGGAGGGCAAATCACCTCTAATATCTTAATCCGTGGAGTATGTTTGGGATTTGGTAGTAAAGTCATTCCAATAAACCTTATCGTCATAAACTTGGTTGGTATGGATGTTATCTTGGGTATGGAGTGGATGACCTAGCATAAGGTGATTCTACATATATCAGATAGGGTCATAGAGATCAATTCTCCAACGGTCGGGCACACTACCTTGTACCTACCTTTCAAGGATGGTACCGACTCTTGTGCCTATGTGACCATTATCTCCCCTCTTGATGAAATTCCAGTAGTGTGTGAGTATCCGGATGTCTTTCCTGATGAGTTGCTTGGTGTGCCACCAGATAGAGATGTCGAGTTTGTGATCGAACTCCAACCGGGTACCGCACCTATTTCCAAAAGACCTTATCGTATGCCACCCAAAGAATTAGCGGAGATGAAAACTCAACTCCAGGAATTGTTAGATAAGGGTTATATTCGCACGAGCTCTTCTCCTTGGGGTTGCCCCACTCTTTTCGTCAAAAAGAAAGATGGTAACTTGAGAATGTGTGTAGATTACCAACCGCTCAATGCAGTCACCATCAATAACAAATATGCTCTCCCCCTAATCGATGTTCTTTTCAATCAATTGGCTGGAGCCAGAGTTTTCTCGAAGATTGACCTTCGTTCTGGTTATCATCAAATCAAAATTCGACCTTGTGACATTCCTAAAACTGCTTTCTCCACTCGTTATGGTCTTTACGAGTTCTTGGTAATGTCTTTTGGTCTCACGAATGCCCCAGCCTACTTCATGTACCTCATGAACTCCGTGCTCATGACAGAGCTCGATAAATTTGTCGTGGTCTTCATCAATGATATTCACATCTATTCCAAAAGTGATAAAGAACATGTCAAACACCTCTGAGTTGCCCTTCAGCGTTTGCGAGATCATAAGCTTTATGCTAAGTTCTCCAAATGTGAATTCTGGTTGAAAAGTGTGAAATTCTTAGGGCACACCATTTCCCAAGATGGTATCTCTGTAGATCCTAGCAAAGTTCAAGAGGTGATGGATTGGAAACCACCCAAGTCCGTACACCAAATCCGCAGTTTCCTAGGATTGGCGGGATACTACCATCGATTCATTCCTGACTTCTCTAGAATCGCAAAACCTATGACTGATTTACTCAAGAAAGGAGTGAAGTTCATGTGGAGCGAAGCATGTGAGAATGCCTTCCACACCTTGAGACAACATTTAACGTCAGCCCTAGTGCTAGTGCAACCGGATAATTCCAAACCGTTTGAAGTCTTCTATGACGCATCAGGCACGGGTCTTGGTTGTGTCCTTATGCAAGAAGGCCGAGTCATTGCCTATGCTTCACGGGCACTTCAGCCTCATGAGCTCAATTATCCTACCCACGATCTTGAGCTAGCTGCTGTTGTCCACGCTCTCAAGATATGGAGGCATTATCTAATGGGTAATCATTGTAACATCTTCACTGATCACAAGAGTCTCAAATACATCTTTACTCAGTCAGAGTTGAATATGAGGCAGAGAAGATGGCTTGAGTTTATTAAGGATTATGATCTAGAAGTGCTCTACCACCCCGGCAAGGCAAATGTTGTTGCGGATGCTCTTAGCTGCAAGGATCACTGCAACCACCTAGAGTTGGAGCCAGTTAGTGAACCATTATGTGAAGAAATGAGAAGGCTCAACTAAGAAGTGGTACCGCAAGGAAGTCTTTATGCCTTGACGGCAGAGTCCAATCATTATGATAGGATTGTCACTGCTCAATGCAATGATGAAGATATACAAACCATCAAACAGAAACTAGCAGAGGGTGATCCTAAGTATGCTTGTTTCCAGAAAGATCACCAGGATGTGGTCTGGTTTGGGAAGCGTCTTGTGGTCCCCGTTGATCCGGAGATTAAAAAGATCATTCTAGATGAGGCTCACAAGTCCAAATTCTCTATTCATCCCGGCAGTACCAAGATGTACCAAGATCTGAAACTGAATTTCTGGTGGTCCAAAATGAAGGTGGAAATAGCCAAGTATGTAGCCGAGTGCGATACTTGCCACCGGATGAAAGCAAGCCATTTGAAATCGGTAGGTGTACTCCAACCCCTGTCGATACCCATGTGGAAGTGGGACGATATTAGTATGGATTTCATTGTGGGTTTACCCCTAACGGCTAGAAAGAAAGATTCTATTTGGGTAATCGTAGACCGACTCACCAAGACCGCTCACTTCATTGCCGTGCATACCACTTGTTCCGTACAACAATATGCAGAGTTGTACATGGATCACATAGTTCGTTTGCATGGAATTCCGAAGACTATAATCTCTGAACTAGGAACTCAGTTTGTAGCTCGTTTCTGGGAGCAATTGCATGAGTGTTTGGGGACCAAGCTAATTCGCAGTTCCAGTTATCATCCGCAGACCGATGGTTAGACGGAAAGAATAAATCAGATTTTGGAAGATATGCTAAGAGCCAGCATCCTGCATTTTGACAAGAGTTGGGACAAGTGTTTGTCTTTGGCAGAATTCTCTTACAACAATAGCTATCAAGCCAGTTTGAAGATGGCACCGTTCGATGCTCTTTACGGACGAAGATGCCGCACTCCATTGAATTGGTCGGAAGCCAGAGAGAGAACACTCTTTGGTCCGGATTTAGTTAAAGATGGCGAAGAAAGAGTGCAAGTGATAAGAGAGAATTTGAAGATGGCTCAGATGAGGCAAAAGAGTTACCATGACAAGGAAACCGCACCTCGACACTTTGAAGTGGGAGACTACGTGTATTTGAAGGTGTCCCCCACCAAAGGTGTGCAAAGGTTCGGAGTCAAGGGAAAGTTAGCTCCACGCTACATTGGACCCTATGAAGTTATAGAAGTATGTGGGCCAGTGGCTTATCGTATCCAGTTGCAAGAACAGTTTTCCGCAGTCCACAATGTGTTTCATGTAACTCAATTGAAGACGGGAATGCCTGTGCCGGAGAACGAAGTCATCACTGAAGCTAATGCTTGGATTGAGTCGGATTTCTTGCTCATCGAGCACCCATTGAGAGTACTAGACCAAAAAAAGCGAATGACCCGAAGACAAACCGTACGGATGTACAAGATCCAATGGAGTCACCACACGAAAGAAGAGGCAACGTGGGAGACGGAGGACTATCTCAACACTAAGTATCCGGGCTTCCTGCAATCTCGAAACCGTGAGTTCTTCTCCCCATCTTTCGTTATCAAATCAAATCTCGAGATGAGATTCCGTTTAAGGGGGGTAGGCTGTGACGCCCCAGGTTTTTAATTAACCCTAACAGTGGTCAAATCACGGTCAACCTGGGCCCTCACCTCGAAAAACTCACTAACCTACTCTAGTGACCCCCTTTGCATAGTAAACACACTTGTGGGTCCAACCCATGGTCAAAGACTTGGTTAAACTCCTTTGTCCCCCTAGTGTCCATAGGTGTCAGCCGGAACTTTTGCCGTGTTCTCCAAAATTCACCTAAACACCTAAAATTCTACCTTTATGAAAGTTGTCCATCTTGTTGAGGGACACAACTTTCATGTAGATTGGCATTTAAAATTTTGAGTGGAAAACTTGAAAAACTAGTTACAAAGGAAAGGTCTACTGTTTCAGGGGACAGGCTAACATTCCATGTTGGCAGCAGTGTATATCTAAATCTGTGAAGAAAAACCCCATATAGCCTTTTTTAGAAGTTGTAGAGGGTGACTAGATCTACAACTTTCATGTTCAAAGCTTGGTCAGGTTCTAGTCAAAATTTTGGAGAAATTCTAATTTGAAATCAGTGCCAACAACACAATTTAGGGCCAGGCGCCAGCACGCCGCGACGTCGTGCGCCCGCGCCGCGCGCGTCGGCCGGCCGCACCGGCCGTACCTCGGCGAGCGCACCCCGCCGCCCTAGGTCCCTCCGCCCGAGACGCCCTTTCCCCATGTGCGCGCGCCCCCGGGCTCCGCGAGTGCCCCCCTCGACGCCGTGCGCCGTCGTGAGTACGCCGAGCGCGCCACGAACCGCCGGTCCGACGACGGCGTCCCCGCCGTACGCGCGGCCACCGAGGACCGGTACCACGGTGGCATCTTCGTTGTCATCCCGCCGTCACCCACAGGCCAAGCCGAGGCTATTTAAGCGACGTCCTTCTCCCCTCCGCGCGCCACCGAGGTCCCCCCCCCACCATTGCCGCCACCGCCGGAGCACCCCCTCCTCCGGTCGCTCCCGTTGCCACCCAAGCCCCCTGGCACACTCCCTAGGATCTATAGCACACCCAGGCTCGCGCGTTACCCAGCAAAACCCCCTCCTCACCGTCACCCCGAGCCGCCGCGGCACAGCCGCCACCGCCGCCGTCTCTCCGCCCTAACTCCGACCACCCGTCGACCCTTGGTGAGCACCTAGTCGAGCCCCACCACTTGCCCGGCCGGGAGCACCGCCGGCTCGCCGGAATTGGCTGGAGCCACGCCGCCCCCCACGGCCAGGGACACAATTGCAGGGTTCGAGTTCTTGACAGGGTGTTTCATGTAAATTCTAGGACCTGTCTGTAATGAAACGTATGTAGGTTTTCTTGCTAGTTGGTCCGGTGCAGTAGAAAATCCCTAGAAAATTGTAGAAAATTCAGAAAAATGCCAAACCAGTTTTGTTGGATTCATGGAGAGAAATCCAACAATGTTTGTTATATTCACTTGGTCTGATTCTAAATATTTTTAACATGAAAAATAGGATTGTGAAATACCTAGATCTGCCATAACTCAAAAACTATATCTCTTCTGCATCCATGTTTTGGATATGTTGTATGTCTTGCAATGACTAGCTCCTGTGCCAAAATGTGCACAAAGTTATGAAGTAAATCTTGCTATATAAATTGTTTTCCATTTCTGCAGAAACTGCCTAGATGATTTTTGTAGCTAAAAATATTTATGTTTTTGTGCCCAACTTGTTTATACTGTCTTGTTATGTCAACACACACATCCGGTGAATTAATCATGATTTCTGGTTTAATAGAAATATTTACTCTTAATTTATGCATGTTTACCTTTGTAAATTAATGAAGCAAGATCAGTAAAGTTTCTAGGTGTACATGCTGATTCTTTAGGCTTGTTTAGGATCAGGGAGCATGCATGAGAAAGTTTGGATCATTTTGGTGCTTATTTATTTTTGTATGCATTTAATTTGAATCACTAGATAGTCTTGTTATTATTTCCATAATATTTAATTCTCTAGTTTTCAAGACTTACATGTGGGTCCAGTGGACCAGTATATGTGCTGTTATGCTTAAGAAACACTTCTTTGAGTTTGTAGTGATTTATTGCTTAATAAAAAGCTCTAAAGCCCTTTAAAAGATTAAAGAGCAATTAAATCAGGAAAATCCCTTTTTAATTCATTTTCCCTTTTTGGAAAGTTTTACCTAACTAAATTAAAAGTTAATTAAATATCCTTGCTGGTAAGGAATTAATTCATGAATAAAAATATTGTTCACACCCTTGCTACTGAGAGGGAAGGGAGTAAACCTTCACCTGAAATAACAAGTACAAAAGAAACATTTATTCAAATGTGCAATAAAAGAATGAATTCCATATGACTAATAACCTTCCTAAAAGAAATGTACTATCTAGATACTTGTTAAGGTGAATATGACCAACAAGAGTTGGATAAGATAACAAACTATCACATGACCTGAACCTTGCATTGCATTCTGTGTAGATCTTCCTGGCGGTGACTACTCCCTTGTCCCGGAAACCGAGGAAGAAGGAGCGGAAGCTACGCTGCAGTACGTGGAAGTGCTCGATGACACCGAGGGTGCCCAGGATAACATAGCTGACAAAGGCAAGCTCCGGTGCATCTAACCTAGTTTTCAAATTCTTCATTCAATTATCTATGGATGATTGTGCATTTAAGTTCAGGAGTTGAATGGAACACTAGATGCATGATCCCTAGGTACCTTCGTCCTTACTAGTATGGTAGGTCAATAGCTGCTAAGCTATAGGACCGTTACAAGTCGGGTGATGACCTCACTCGCGAGAATAGGTTCCTAGATAAAAATCACAATATATCCTTAATTGGATTGCTCATGTGGTAAGAGCATGGAATTTGGGCTCCGATCCAATGGCTATTGTGGGTTAAGTTTTGAACGTACTAAGCACTTGTTGGGAATGGGACCGGTAAGCCCAGTACCTTGATGAGACGTCTAGTGATGGAACTGTCACTACTCTTGTGGTTCGTCTCACGGCTTGCTACCGGTGGTGTATGGTGAGTCCGGGTATCTCGTGGGGTATTTTGGATAGCCTACACCAAAGACTGTGGCCTTTCATCCCGACCCGAGGATTTTTGGGAACTCCTTGGGAAGTTGTCCTTGCGGGGGCAACCTACCGTGTGTTTAGGTCTACCTTCCATGGTTTGAATCAATCGATTGTCGGCCTCTCACCGTTATCTGAGACTACTTACTCCACTAGCCATGAGATCCCTAATGATGGAAATTGGTGAACACTATGCTTGATAAATTATATTACACAACTTTGTCTGTACTAGTTGGCTAATGTAGTAAAGATTAAACCCATTAGAACTTGTGCTAAAATCTTGAAAGTAAGGACATACTCTTTGTTACTTTTCAGCAAAAGCAACCCAGTGGACAAAAAGCCTTTCATGTCTAGAATTGGTGAAGTAGTTATCACCGACGGGTAAGTCTTGCTGAGTATTAGTATACTCAGCCTTGCTATAATGTGTTGATGCAGGTAATGCTCTCGGTGATGTGTGGCCCAGAGAGATCCCGCCCGACTGGGAGCTGGAGTGGGTGGAGGATAACTACTGAGAGCATCATGGATGGCCTCCCGTGGTGTTGCCGCTTCCCGTTAGTTTAATTCCGCTGTTTCAAAACTCTGAACTACTTCTTTATGGCAAAAACTTCGGTTTGTAATAATTAAACCATTCGGGGTACGAATTTGGATGTTAATGATGTGTATCTCTGGACTCGCCTTCGAGTGAGTTTTAATGCATATATTTCGATCCTTGTTGCTATTCAAGTGATTTACCGGGCGTTAACCCGACGACTAACAACAGGATGATACTTTATTATCGCTTAATGACCAAAGTGGATTGGTTTAGGCGATAGTACGGTATTTTCTTGGGCGGGTTGTCACAATAAGTGTCGATCTAGTACATTCAAAGCATAGCAGAATTAAAGTATGCTAACATCCTCGGTGCTTTTCATGAATTTACAGTGCAAAAATTGTAGCACCAAGAACATGAAAATGAATTTCAACAGTTCATATAACTACATCTGTTAGCAACAATTTATTCACACATACTTGGGGCAACAAAATCCATCCATCAAATCCACAGTCAATCAATTAAAGATATGAATATATAGCAGATCAATTTTGGTGGCCGATGGGAGAGAGGGCGTTGGGGGTTCAAATAGGACTAACCTCTGTCACGAATGAATTAGTTGTTCTCGTGATGGTCGGAGGGGCCGGATCCACGGCGGCTCATGGCCTGAGGCGTCCGGCTCGTCGTCGTGGCCGGGGATGACGTCGATAGATCCGCGTCAACCGTCTTTAGGTTGGCCGGACGTACGTCCGCACACCAGTAACCGCGTCCTCGTCACCGTCGTCACGTAGGGAGCGGTGTTGCTCGAAAAAGTAGGGCTGCGGCAGGGAGAGATCGGCGAAGGCGAGCGGGGCGAGTGGCGGTGGCGGTGGGGAGAATGTGGGCGTTGTGGATCTGTCTAGCGAGGAGCCGAATCTGAACGGCACGCATAATTGTGTTTAATGAAACTACTGGCTTGCCCTTGACAGCTCTGTATAGCAATTGGAATTTCATGAGCACTATTGTAAATATAGGTGGAAAATTTTGAGCACCCCGCGCACGGTTCGCCTGCTAACGCTGACGAGTGGGCCAGTGTCATGGTCGATGATGGTTAGTGAACCCGGATCGCCTTTGTTGGGAGTTGGGTCAGCGGTTATCTTTTTATTTTGGCTCCTGACGCTAACGCGTGGGCCAGCCACTATTTTTTTCGAATGAAATGTGCTTCCCTAAAATATTAGAGCCCATAAAACAGCACCTCAAAAATCATAAAAATACGAACAATTTGTATTTGGACATTTAGTATTTGAATAAAAATCAACAGTCACACTTGTTAATGATGTAATAATTCTACTAACATCTAGTGTGTTCTAAAAAATCTACAAATTGACTTGCCACCATATTTTGGGTATCTAGACTTGTCTTCAAAATTTCAAATGGTTTCGATGAAGGAATTATATAATTGTGTACAAATATCTACATATCTCACATAGTTTCCTAGAATGTTTGCTTGAACATTGAAGTTTTCCACACTTTGCAACATGTTCGAACTCATATGCATTTGAAAACTTAACAAAACCTTGTGTTCACCTTAAGCTTATGAAATGTAAAGTTCCATCACTAATGGTTGTGTAAAACAAATATTATTTGTATGTTGTACTTACAGAAAACAAAATAATGCATATAAACATCACTCAACAAACGGAATGTACACTAAACAATGAAATTAATGAATAGATGGTGATTTTAGAAAAAATTAGAAAAAATATCAAATTTGGACTAATAATGACAAAGAAATTACAACATTTGATTGCTGATTAAAAGGAGAAATGGGAATTGTTCTTCATTTGAATAGAACGTAACTGTCCCCCATAGTCATTTGAATAGAACAAAGGAGGAAGTAGAGGGCACCGCCGCCCGCCGCCGCCGTGCCCGCTTCGGCGGTTTTGACACCCAAGAGGGCATCCCAGACCTCGTTGGCGGCTAATGAGACCACCGCAACCTTCGATTTGACTCACAAACGTGACAAATCAAATATTATCTATCAAAAACTGATTAAAAACCTACTTCCCGATAAAATCAAATCTGCGTTTAGTAATATCTAGTAATTAAAATTCAAGATAGATAATGTTCATTGATGCTTGCGCCTACATCCTGATGTTTATCCTGCTGACAGTGTACTCCATGGCGGGGCGGAAGCTACGCGTCCAGAGGTCGAACTCATGACGGATGCGACACTTGGCGCTGTAGTAGTGGATGATCTCTTTGGTATCCAGCCCGTAGCGCCTACATCCCGCTTCCTAAATGCAGATGTGGGGATTCTGGACGAGCAGCAATGGAATGTTGTCGTCGTCGTCGCCGTCATCTAGCCAGTACCACCACGCAATGTTGTCGAGATCTTGCTTGACGAGGTAGCGCAGCCGCCGCAGGTTGTGGTTCTTCCACCGGTCGTCAGGGGGCGATGGGCCGCCGCAGGTTGTGGTTCTTCCACCGGTCGTCAGGGGGCGATGGGCCGCCGCTGATTTCCTGGAGTAGTGCCATGGCTTTAGGGTCCACCCGGTTGCAACAGTACTTCAGCATCGCTCAAAAGTACTTGGCACCGGAGTCTTCAGCAGCGGCGGCATCTTCGATGAGCTTCAGACCCTTATCGGGGTTCCGCCGCCTCATCAACCTCACCATCCCCTCGAATCACCATGCCTCTGGATGAGTGGCCTCGCGGAAGCGACACTCAAAGCACGCCCTGACGTAGCGATTCTTGCACGCCTCACGAAGATCACACAGTGACACGTGCAGTAGTACCTCATCGGAGTTGCAGATGCGCCGGAAGGTGCCGCATATTTTATTGCGAAGGTTCTGAAAATGGAAAACGGCCACATCCTTGATGTAGTGGATGATGATCTTGGTGAGAAGTTCATCTGGCAGCACAGCATCAAGGACACCGCGGCCATCAAGGAGAAGGGGAGCAAATAGCACAACGACGGGGTTTGGAATTTGAATGGTGACGAGGGTTGAAGTTGGCGGTGACGAGGGATGAAGTTGGCAAGGAGGATTGATTGAAGAGGGATGAAGTTTGCGACTAGGATTGAAGTTGAAGGAGGCGACGAGCTTGAGGGTTGAATATTGAAGATGGCGCCTCGGCCATGTCGTAATAAAACAATAAATGAAAATTGAAAAGGTGCCGTAGTTTGGCTGCTGCCGTTGACAAGTGGGCCTGGCATCATTGCCCCGCCCCTTCTCCTTCCCGCGTAAGTGAAAGGTGACGTGTGGCTTTGCACCCGAGAAGAAGCCTGATGCGCAATCGAGTGGCACGTACTGGCAGTAATGGAGTAGTGGGTGAGGGCAGAGGCGCCTGACGGTTCCACGTCTTGTCAATATAACTCCCTCTCCCAGTCGCCCTCCCCTGCTTTCCCCTGCTTCTTCCATGAGCTTATCATCTTTTTCTTCACTTCTTATTCCTCCTCGTGATTCACCACTACAAATCTTCGGTCACCGATAGAAGGAGGAGATGGCGTCGAGGAGGCCACCACCGTTGAAGCGGGGACGAAGGGAGGACGACGATGATGAAAGCCGCCGTCGGAAGAAGTTGGAGAAGGGGAATGAGCCGGCGGCCAAGGACGCCGACGAGTGTCGGGCATACACCCGGGTACTCATGCAAGGAAGGAAGAATAGTGGAAGATGGACTCTGGTAGAATTCCCTTGTACTACTACTAGGACTCGCGCTCCGTGTACTCCTACTAGGACTCGCCTTGTAACCGACTAGGAACCCACCCCCTGGACTATATAAAGGAGGGCCGGGTACCTAGCCGCACATCCCCAATCCCTCCGGGGACAACCAACACCAAGCGCGGGCGCCATACTTGATCCCTCAAACGGGACGTAGGGCTCGCCACCTTGGCGGTCCGAACCTGTATAAATCTTGTGTCCCGTGTCCTTGCGCATACCTTCGAGTTCTCGGTCTCCCGATCACGATCCCCACCGCACAATCTACTACCTCGGGTACCCCCTTGGTAGGTTTGCCGGTCTAAAACACCGCACGGTGGCGCGCCGGGGTAGGGGTGATCATCACCACCGGGCGAATTCGAAGGACACTCTTCAACAAGATCAATCTACTCGTCGACTCGCCGAGATCCATTGAAGCAAGTCTCCTTGCTCTTGTCAAAGCGGAATCAATTTTCCTATGCCGCACTTCCAGTTGCTTCGGCAACGTCACGCGGCTCGTCGCGTCGCTCGTCGTCGACTACTCCGCCTCGCGCAGGCTCGTCGTCGACTACTTTGCCTCCGCCGCGCGTCGGGTGCCTCGGCACGTCGCGCGGCTCGTCACGCGGCTTGTAGCGCCGCTCGTCGTCGACTACTCCGCCTCGCCCGGGCTCGTCGTCGACTACTTCGCCTTCGCCGCGCGTCCGGGGTGCCTCGGCACGTCGCGCGGCTCGTCACGCGGCTTGTCGCGCCGCTCGTCGTCGACTACTCCGCCTCGCTCGGGCTCGTCGTTGACTACTTCGTCTTCGCGCGCGCGTCCGGGTGCCTCGGCACATCGCGCGGCTCGTCACGCGACTTGTCGCGCGGGCTCGTCGTCGACTACTTCGTCTTCGCCGCGCGCGTCTAGGTGCCTCGGCACGTCGCGCGGCTCGTCACGCGGCTCGTCGCGCCGCTCGTCGTCGACTACTCCGCCTCGCGGCGACTCGTCGTCGACAACTTCGTCTCCGCCGCGCTTCCGGTTGCTTCGGCACGTCGCGCGGCTCGTCACGCGGCTCGCCGCGCCGCTCGTCGACTACTCCGCCTCGCGCCGCTCGTCGTCGACTACTTCGTCTCCGCCGCGCGTCCGGGGTGCCTCGGCACGTCGCGCGGCTCGTCACGCGGCTCGCGCGCCGCTCGTCGACTACTCCGCCTCGCGGCGGCTCGGCGTCGACTACTTCGTCTTCGCCCGGCGCGTCGGGGTGCCTCGGCACATCGCGCGGCTCGTCACGCGGCTCGCCGCGCCGCTCGTCGACTACTCCGCCTCGCGGCGGCTCGTCGTCGACTACTTCGTCTTCGCCGCGCGTCCGGGTGCCTCGGCACATCCCGCGGCTCGTCACGCGACTTGTCGCGCCGCTCGTCGTCGACTACTCCGCATCGCGCCGGCTCGTTGTCGACTACTTCGTCTCCGCCGCGCGTCCCGGGTGCCTCGGCACGTCGCGCGGCTCGTCACGCGGCTCGCCGCGCCGCTCATCGACTACTCCGCCTCGCGCGGCTCGTCGTCGACTACTTCGTCTTCGCCGCGCGTCCGGGTGCCTCGGCACATCGCGTGGCTCGTCACGCGGCTCGCCGCGCCGCTCGTCGACTACTCGCCTCGCGGCGGCTCGTCGTCGACTACTTCGTCTTCGCCGCGCGTCGGGGTGCCTCCGCACATCGCGCGGCTCGTCACGCGACTTGTCGCGCGCCGCTCGTCGTCGACTACTCGTCCCCGTCTACTTCACCTCCGCCGCGCGTCGGGGTGCCTCGGCACGTCGCGCGGCTCGTCACGCGGCTCATCGCGCCGCTCATCGTCGACTACTCCGCCTCGCGCGAGCTCGTCGTCGTCGACTACTTTGCCTCCGCCGCGCGTCCGGGGTGCCTCGGCACGTCGCGCGGCTCGTCTTGCGGCTCGTCGCGCCGCTCATCGTCGACTACTCCGCCTCGCGCGGGCTCGTCGTCGTCCAACTACTTTGCCTCCGCCGCACGTCCCGGGTGCCTCGGCACGTCGCGCGGCTCGTCTTGCGGCTCGTCGCTCCGCTCGTCGTCGACTACTCCGCCTCGCCCGGGCTCGTCGCCGTCGACTACTTTGCCTCCGCCGCGCGTCGGGGTGCCTTGGCACGTGGCGCGGCTCGTCTTGCGGCTCGTCGCTCCGCTCGTCGTCGACTACTCCGCCTCGCCTAGGCTCGTCGCCGTCCAACTACTTTTGCCTCCGCCGCGCATCCGGGTGCCTCGGCACGTCGCGCGGCTCGTCTTGCGGCTCGTCGCTCCGCTCGTCGTCGACTACTCCGCCTCGCCCGGGCTCGTCGCCGTCGACTACTTTGCCTCCGCCGCGCGTCGGGGTGCCTCGGCACGTCGCGTGGCTCGTCTTGCGGCTCGTCGCTCCGCTCGTCGTCGACTACTCCGCCTCGCCCGGGCTCGTCGTCGACTACTTCATTTTCGCCGCGCGTCCGGGTGCCTCGGCACATCGCGCGGCTCGTCACGCGGCTTGTCGCGCCTCTCGTCGTCGACTACTCGTCGTCGACTACATCGCCTTCGTCGCGCACTCGGGTGATTCGGCACGTCGCGCGGCTCGTCGTCGACTACTCCGCGTCGCGTAGTCTCGTCGTCGACTACTTCGCCAACGCCGCGCGTTCGGGGTGTCTCGGCACGTCGCGCGCTCGTCGTCGACTACTCCGCGTCGCGCGGTCTCGTCGTCGACTACTCCGTGCGCCGCGACTTCGTCTTGCGGCCACGGCGGCTCGGCTCTACTCGGCCACGCCGTGGGGTGCGACTACTTGTCTCGCGGCAACAACGGCTCTCGCCGAGTGCGCCGCATGCTTGCCATGACGTCATCTTCCTCGGTCGCATCGCGTCGACCATTCATCTCGACTAGTTTTCCAAACTAGTCGAGAATGGCAGTCACGCCCCCAACAACTAGCCGGAATCAACTCTGACTAGTCGACTTCAACAACAACCGTCGCGGCTCCATCACCAACCGTCACGACTTCATCTACAAGTCTGCCCAGGCACCAACAACTAAGTCATTTATCTAAATGATTACTGTTTTCTTGGCTTGTTCTCCTCATCATGTAGGACTACTTGCCGACTACTCATTTGTGTATGCTTCTCGGCGGGTTTTCACGGGAGCTACACTCTGGCCGACTACTCTTGGGGCATATCAATCAAGTCGCCACGAGTCTACTTCATCAACTCGGGGGCTATCCCTAGGAGGCAGTTTCTAAAGTCCGCTACGCGCGGCAATCTAAAGTCGACTTCTAAAGTCGCATTCTAAAGTCCGCTCCGTGCGGCATCTTAAAGTCGACTCCGGTCGCATCTTCGCCGCTTTAGTGGCATACTACGTGTGTAAGCTTCGATGGAACCTAGGCCGTAAGCGGCCCTCGGGTCCGGCGACGATGGAACCTAGCCGCACGTGGTCTTCATGCTCCGTACCATGGGTCCAAGTACCCTAAGTACTCGCGCTCCGTACCTTGGGTCCGAAATCCATGGCCCGGTACGCAAGTCGACTCCGGTCGCACCTTCAAGTCCACTACGGTGGCAACAATACCTTGGGTCCGAAATCCATGGCTCGGGTAGTTAAGCCCACTCCGGTGGCACAAGCCCGCTACGGCGGCAGCCGTACCTTGGGTCCGAAATCCATGGCTCGGTACTTAAGCCCACTCCGGTGGCACAAGTCGACGCTAACGGTCGCATCCAAGCCCACTCCGGTGGCACAAGCCCGCTCCGGCGGAAGCGTACCTTGGGTCCGAAATCCATGGCTCGGTACTTAAGCCCACTCCGGTGGCACAAGCCGACTCCGGTCGCAATCTTAAGCCCGCTCCGGCGGCAAAACTACTCGTTTTTTTCGATTTTTTATTCGTTTTGGCTTTCCGGAAAGTGCTTTTCGTTTTTTGCATCTTAAGTCCACCCCGCGTGGCACAAAGTCGACTACGCGGTCGCACCTAAAGTCCGCTGCGCGCGGCAACTAAAGTCGACTTCGGTTCTCAAGTCGCATCTCAAAAGTCCGCTCCGCGCGGCAACTAAAGTCGACTTCGGATTTCAAGTCGCATCTCAAAGTCCGCTCCGCGCGGCACAAAGTCGACTTCGGTTTTTAAGTCGCACTCTAAAGTCCGCTCCGACGGCACGACTACTTCTCAAGCTCCACGGCTCGACGCCAAACTCGCTACTTGGAATCTCTCCCGGCTTGGGGGCTACTTGAAGATAACTTCGCATGCTTCGCTCGCTCTCAAGCTCGGGGGCTCCTCACCAATCACTACTCGACGTGGCTCATACGGCTCTCTTATCTCGGGGGCTACACCCGCAAGAGTACTCGGATGATGGCTTCGCGAACACCGAAGACCCTTGGATTGATTACCTAATCATTTCAAGGCTCGGGGTCGCTATGCTACACCCATCATTCAAATTTTTTCAAGAGCGATGAGCTGGACCACCTTCCGGCCTCGCGGCGAGTTCAAGTACTATTGAAGACTTCTCCAAAGCGGTACTCGAGGACGCTCAAGAACTACTCGAAGAGGCTTCAAGACTACTCGAACTACTACTCTCGACTCCAACGTGCTCGGGGGCTTGTCGGGCATACACCCGGGTACTCATGCAAGGAAGGAAGAATAGTGGAAGACGGACTCCTGGTAGAATTCCCCCGTACTACTACTAGGACTCGCTCGTGTACTCCTACTAGGACTCCTGCCTTGTAACTGACTAGGAACCCACCCCCTAGAGTATATAAAGGAGGGCCGGGTACCTAGCCGCACATCCCCAATCCCTCCGGGGACAACCAACACCAAGCGCAGGGCGCCATACTTGATCCCTCAAACAGGACGTAGGGCTCGCCACCTTGGCAGTCCGAACCTGTATAAATCTTGTGTCCCGTGTCCTTGCGCATACCTTCGAGTTCTCGGTCTCCCGATCACGATCCCCACCGCACAATCTACTACCTCGGGTACCCCCTTGGTAGGTTTGCCGGTCTAAAACACCGACAACGAGGAACCGCTCTTCGATGACAATAAGTTCGCCGCCGACCTGCTCAGGAGCGCCTTCAGAAAGCTTGAAGGTGTTGGCGAGGCCTTCGACATCAAGGCGCATCATGATGTGTACAAGGACCCCGACCATGAAGGGTCTCGCCTTCAGGATCCACGGGTTGGTTGAGAAGCTCGAGAACCTCCCCGTGGTCAAGCGGGCTGCCTGCGCCACTTCTTCTTCGATGACGGCAACTCTGATAGCGACGATGGCAGCCACGGCAACAACGTCGGTGATGACGGCAGCCACAACGGCGACGGCGGGGCTTCGACTAATTGATAGACTCCTCTAGTAACTAGTAACAATAATGTCTGTGTGCTTTTGTGTCTTTGTCTGGTTCTTGGACATGAACTGCTTAGTTTGTCTGTCGATCATGAACTGCTTAGTTAATTAGTTTGGTTGTTAGATTTTGTATGTCATGAACTCGATCTACGCGAGTAGATCCAACCGCATTGTGATGAACGGTGTTCTATTGTGATGAACTAGAGATCTGTTTGTGATGAATTAGATCTTATTAGAGTAGTCATTGCTGACGCAGGTTAGCCTGCTGAAGCTGACGCTGACGCGTGGGCCAGTGTCATTGGTGACGATGGTTAGTGAACTCAGATCGCATTTGTTGGAGTTGGATCCGGGCGGGCAAGCAACGATTATCTTTTTTATATTGGCTGCTGACGCTGACACGTGGGTCGGTCACAATTTTTTTTGGAATGAAACTTGCTCCCCTGAATTATTATAGCCCATAAAACAGCACCTAAAAAATTATAAAAATACGAACAATTCGTATTTGGACATTCAATATTTGAATAAAATATCAACAGTCAAACTTGTGTGCCCAAAATTCATATATTTCGTTTTTACATCCCATGGTAATTATATAATAATTCTAATAACATCAAATTTGCTCTAAAAATCTACAAATTGACTTGGCAACATAATTTGGGTACCTAAACTTGTCTTCAAAATCTCAAGTGGTATTGATGAAGGAATACTATACTTGTGTACAAATGTATTCATCTCTCACATAGTTTCCTAGAATGTTTGCTTGAACATTGAAGTTTTCCACACTTTGCAATATGTCCGAACTCATATGCATTTGAAAACTTAACAAAACCTTGTGTTCACCTTCAGCTTATGAAATGTAAATTTCCATCACTAATGGTTGTGTAAAACAAATATGATTTGTATGTTGTACTTACAAAGAACAAAATAAGGCATATATACATCACTCAACAAATGGAATGTACACTAAACAATGAAATTAGTGAATAGATGGTGATTTTAGAAAAATTTAGAAAAAAATTATCAAATTTGGACTAATAACAACGAGGAAATACTTGTTATAACATTTGATTGCAGATTAAAAGGAGAAATGGGAACTGTTCTTCATTTGAATAGAACTGGGCCCACGGTCATTAGCGACGAGGGGCTGATAACCCGCGTCGGATTTGCTGCTCTGTGCTCCCAAAAAGCTAATCTACTACTGATTTCCTATTCCAATACTTTGTGCGAACTTCACCATTACGCAGATAATTCGAGCATCATACAAAAATTAATCTACTACTGATTTCCTATTCTAATACTCTGTGCGAACTTCACCATTTGGCAGCGGAGCCTACAGTCTTCGCTGCAAAACAGAGAAATTCGAAGCCATACTTTTTCCACGCCGCAGCACCGCCATTGTCTCTGTAGAGCAAGATGGCATATAGATAGGCCACCGCATCGTGTCCACCCTCAGCGGGGCGCCGGAGGTCATTGTATCCCCTGTGTTCGATGAAGAAGGCTTTGATTCCAAAGAGGAAGCAAGCCTCCGGATTCCTGAGACCGCTCAGCATGTGTTAGTTTGGAGCAAACTAACACCAAAACTAACACTTTGGAGCCAAACACATGTGTTAGTTTGGTGTTTAGTTGGAACTAACACCTCCAAGAGGTGGTAATTGGTGTTAGTTTGGTGGACCCCACCACTTTTCTCTCTCTCTCTCCCTCTCCTTTTTCAAATGTTTGGATAAGTTAATTCAAATGCAAGCTAACACCTCCATCCAAACATCCAAGATGTTCGCTTTCTTTAATTAGTCATGCCAGAATCAAGTCTCTAAGCCATCAGCAGAAATGGAGCTTGTTCCATGACCACGTGCAGCAAGATCGATGTGTGTGTGTGATTTTGCGTATCTCGTCATGAAGATATGGCCGCATTGTAACCTTGTTTTGATGTATCAATGATGACTGTAATCCGTGTGTGTGATTTTGCATCTCAAGAGACATGCTTTTGTGAAATTATGCCAGATTGTAAGAGATGAACTCTTTTTTTACTTAGCATATCTTTTAGAAGTTGGCAAAGCACATGATTTGCCAAGTAAAATTTGGAAAACTCTTGGAGATGCTCTAATCCGTGTCTCTTTTGATGTAATCCGTTCGTGATTTCGCATATCTTCTTGCCCATAACAAAAGTGACGCTGGTTCGTTAGTCCTTGTCTTTTACCCATAATAAAGGTGACACTGGTTCGTTAGTCCTCATCTCTTGCCCGTAACAAAGGCGACGCTGGTTTGTTAGTCCTCGTCTCTTGCCCGTAACAATGGTGACACTAGTTCATTATTCCTCGTCTCTTGCCCGTTACTGAACTGAAGCAAAATGTATATAAACAAAATATATATAGTATCTTTGGTAGAATATATTACAAGCAAGATTTAAATTCCACCACATCCCATATATTACAAAAAGGATTGAAACTCCACCAATACATCGCGTCCTTTATATTAAAAAATAGATTCCATTTCCACCAATAGACACATCCTCCGGCATAACAAAAAGGATTCAGCAGAAATTATGCTTGCTTTTTCTTCATTGGTTTCTGTATATGGATTTTTTCACTATGGTCACTTCCCAAGTACGGTGTTTTGTTAGTTCCCAAGAGCTGGGGCTTGTATGAAGTGTCATACGATGGAATTTCATCAATCTGGTTGTATTCCTCCTTCTCAACAACATTTTCAATCCCCACAATCCTTTTTTTTCAGGCATAACCACAGACCAGTTCTTCTTTGCAAGGTCAGGTACATAGAACACTTTCTCAACATCGCTAGCGAAGATAAACGGTTCGTTTCTGTAACCAGAGACCCGGAGATCAACACTAACATGACTATATTTGTCCTTACTCACAGCTCTCTTCCCATTTGTGACCCATCTACATCGAAACAAGGCTACCTTCAATCCCACATAATCAAGCTCCCATATCTCCTCTATTTGACCATAATATGTGTCTGTCTCCGTGTCATCATCATCGTCATGACTGTCGTCAACGACAGCCCGTACACGCACACCACTATTTTGATTGACGCTCTTTTTATCCTGGGTCATGGTGTAGAATGTGTATCCATTGATATCCATTCCTTCGTATCTTGTAACAGTGAACAATGGCCCCGCTGCTAGATTCCTTATCTTGTCGGTAATTATAGCATTATTGTTGCATGTCTCGACATAATCACGGAGCCACCTGCTGAAACCTTGCATGTGCATCTTTGCAAGCAAAGCCCTACCACGATTAGGGTTGTCTTCACGTAGTTGTCGTTTGTGCTCATTGGCAAACGGTGTAATTAGGTGCAGCTGTTGTATCATGGTGAAATGAGCCTTTTCAAAGGCATCTGCATCTAGAGTGACTACCTTTTCTCCATGGTCCCAATACCTGAAAGCCTACCTTCATGCCGTGAGCGAGGCACACCAATGGGGTTTTGTGGGTCCATATAACCCATGGCCCGCTCCACTGCTTCGATGGTCTCGTAGCCACGAACAATGGCTCCCCCCGGAAATAACCGGTTATGTACTAATGATTTCGGGAATCCATGGAACCTCTCATATGGAGACATCTGATGAAGGTAAGATGGTCCAAGGAACCAGATTTCCCTCGCGAGGTGTGCTATTAGATGCAGCATGAGATCAAAGAATGACAATGGGAAGGTAGCTTCAAGCAGGCATAGGGTCTCGAAATGCCTCCTCTCCAAGTCCAATAGTTTTTCCTCATCAATCACCTTTTGTTCTATTGCATTGAAGAATAAACACAAGCTCGTGACCACGTCGTGAACCAATTCTGTCTTGATACCTCTAAGTGCAACAGGAAAAAGAGCTGTCATCAACACATGGCAATCATGATATTTCATCAAGTTGAAATTCATTTTCATGTCCTTAACTGACACTAGCCTCTTGAAGTTTGATGAGTAGCCTGAAGGTACTTTCAAATCATGCAAAAACTGACAGAATTTTTTTCTCTCTGCCTTTGACAAGGTGGCTGCAGCAATGGGAAGATTCGTCCTCGTCTCTGTTTCCTCTGCATAGAGCTCCGAACTAATGCCCAGCTCTTTAAGATCCTCCCTTGCATTTTTATGATCTTTTCCTTTGGACTTCTATTGTAGCAATGTTCCACAAGTATCTTCACACACATTCTTCTTGACGTGCATGTTGTCAATCGAATAACGCACATCCAACATCGGCCAATACTCTAGCTCCCATAGAATTGATTTCTTGTTCCACAATCCTTCTGCTTCTTCACAATCTCATTTCTTTCTTTTGCTAAGGGTTTTTTCAGTAAGTTTGGGTAACTCCTCGATAGTTTGTGTCGACTATAAAGTACACTAGTCTATCGACGTACACACAAAATCCTTGTCGGAGCCGCATGTTTTACCTTTTCTATCGGTTCCAGCGTACACTAGTCTTCCTTCAATTTTACTATAAAGTAAGGCCTTCTTTGACTTCGATTCAAAAGCCATTAACTACTATCTCTATTATGTTATAGATGACGTTTCCGACAAGGATTTCAATGTTAATTGGCCTAAATTTCTAAAAGGGTTAATTGGAAATATGCCATTACAACTTTTGTTAATTTGAGATATGCCATTACAATTTATAAAATTGGATATATGCCATTGCAGTGCAACAAAATGCCAAAATTGAATGGCAAATTTCTAATATCGTTCTCAATTGCAATGACAAATTTCTATATCACTCTGAATTGCAATGGCAAATTTCCACATGTGGTTGAATTGCAAGGGCAAATTTCTAATTAGGTGATTTTTAATGCCAGATCTCCAATCCTTGAAAATTGTAATGGCATATTTCCAATTAACCCTATTAAAAGTAGCATCTTTTGATGAAATATAGTTGTGAGTTTGTAAATGATGTGTGTGTGTGTGTGTTAAAATATGTCCATCTCTATCTCTTGTATCGTCACAAATAATTTCAGATGTGGTTTGCTTGTCGTTCTGTTTTGTAGAGTAAGGTGAAAGTATTCTTAGATTATTGTTCATACAAGTTAACTGACAAAATGAACCAAGTTCCAAATGAGGAACCAAGTTCAAGTCAATGTCAAATAAGAACGGAGAAAAATTAATATAAGTAAGAAAGGAACCAAGTGTCAAATATGGATTCTCTCATTACTATAATTATGGATCATATTTGTCACATTGATATGTAGCACGTGCGTGCCCAGGGGCAAATCCAACGTGGAGGCTCGAGCCCCCCTACCCTCATGGATTTCATTGTAGCCTGCCCCAATATTTCATCTATAGGTGAAGAGGATGAAGAAGAAAGAAAAGAGAAGGGAGAGGAGGAATAAGGAGATGAGCCCCCTGGGACTTTGATCTCGGATCTGCCCCTATGAGTGCCGCACACGCATGATTACTATACCTAACAATATTATACTATGGTAGTTTTATGTCAATCCACCGTAGCTTTTTGTAAAAAAAAATCAATGACTTTGTTATTAATCAAACCGCGGTACTAGAAATTACACAGTCGTAGTTTTGACTATTTTGCAAAAATTCCCTTCAAGCCTGTTACCTGCTGGCCTTGCCATCCACCACACTCATCTCTGCGCTCTTCTACGAGCACTGACCCATCGAGGCCCTCACGCAATGCGTCCGCTCGCCGTGCCGATCCCACCGAAGTGGCCCTGAACTATACGCCACCGCTGCCTCCCGTTGCGGCACCCTCATGGCGCCTAGCTCTGAGGTGACAGTATAGGACCAGCTCCTCGATGTTTGTATCGACATGGAGGCCCTAGATCTGGAGGCCACGTGAGTAGGAGGACCCCACCGACTCGGCCATGTATGCTACCTCTTCCCGCTGCAGCAACCTCATGGCACTGTGCTGACGAAGAAAATTAGCTGCTGCCACCAGACCACTAAGCTAAGCGGGGTGCGTTGATCGACGTTGGCCTACGTGGCTTTCTCACGTTGAGCTTTGAGAGACAAAATAGGTGGCGTGCATCTGTTCACTAGGGAGCACAAATCGCGAGCCGCAAGGAAAGACCACGCCTCGGTGCCCACACTCGCAATCCCACAAGTCTGTGGTCTTCCTCTACGTGCTCATGTTGCACCTATGCCGCCGATCTGAGTCCCACCACAAGAACCAACTGGGAGTAGATCCAGAGGACAAGGGGTGTGCGGAGATGGGCGGCAGGCAGAGTGGAGGCGTGGACGGTGTTAGGTAGGCGAGAGGACCAGAGATCGGCGGCACAAGGCTGACAACGTCGGCCTCCAGAGCTCGGTCGGTACGCGGCGAGCCAAGTAAAGGGCAACGATTAGTTTTTTGGACCATTTGAGAGGACCACTTTGGGAAGAATGGATAATACGTCCAATGAGTGGGGTCTGATTTGGGATAGCGACATCCATTTGGAGAGTTAGGTAGATTTAAGTGTAAAACAATTATTATTAGTAATACAGAGTAAAAATGCGATGTGTAATTTGACTTCATTCATTAAATAAACATACGACAAAAATCTCTAATTGAAATTTCGTAAACGAATAATCAAAACTAAACAAACAACAACAAATTATCAGCCAAAATTTGCATCATATCTACGAAGATGTTTAGTTGAATATCAAAAGGCCGGAAGATATTTGTTTTTCCTTTGATTTAATCGTTTTGTCATTTGCATCCGCCAAATATGGCGGGGAACAATTGATGGGTGCTACACTATTAATTTGTTTAGCAGCCAATAATAAATTTAATTGCTCTCTACGTATTTGTATAGATTTTCTGGTAGCTTCTAATTCCATGCTTATATTATCATCTGACTATATCTCTGATGCTTTTCTAGTTGTGATTAAATGGAGAAATTAAATTATACGAAATATCTCTTGGGATAATTAAAATGTGCCAAGTAACATTGTGCAGTTTCAACAGTATATAAGTTGGCACCCATCCTTTCTTGCTGTACACCTCAACTACACATCATTTTTCATGGCTTCTCCTTTGCTCTTGTGCGTTGTCTTATGCAGCTACTATTCAGTTGCTCATGGAGGTGGCAACGACAGCTTTGTGACGGTACCAACAAGCTCTTTAGAGCCAGAGCAAGTTTGCTCCGGCGACAGAGGTGCTGGAACTTTATGTAACTATACAAATTATTATGTCTATAGTTTATTTCCTTTCTAATCACTACTTCAAAATTCAAATAAAACCTTATGATACTGAATTTTTTCATCAGTGACGTTGGAGCAAGACCACTCGACCGTGTCCCTGCCACTAGTAAGCCGCCACGGTCCCTGCGCGCCGTCGCTCTCTACTTCAGACACGCCGTCCTTCGCCGACACGCTCCGCACAAGCCGTGCCCGCGTGAACCACATCACGACCGGAGGAGTGCCGGGGCACCTGCGCTCTCATGGTGGCGATGAGAAACTGAGCATCCCCACCCACCTAGGCAGTTACCTGAACTCGCTCGAGTACGTCGTCAAGGTCGGCTTCGGCACGCCGGCAGTGGCACAGGTCGTCGTCATCGACACCGGCAGCGACCTGTCTTGGGTCCAGTGCAAGCCGTGCAACGCTGGCGAGTGCTCCAAGCAGCAGGACCCCTTGTTTGACCCGAGCCACTCCTCCACGTACAGCTCCGTCCCCTGCGGCTCCGACCCCTGCAAGAAGCTCACCGCCGACGCGTACAGCAACGGCTGCGCCACCAGCAACGGCAAGCAGTGCGGGTTCATCATCTCGTACGCGGATGGTTCTAGCACAAAGGGTGTGTACAACAAGGACAAGCTGACGCTGGTGCCCGGGGCCGTCGTCAACAACTTCTACTTCGGCTGTGGCCACGACAAGCGCTCGGTGCCGGGCTTGTACGACGGCCTCCTTGGGCTCGGTCGCTTGTCGGAGTCCCTCCCTGCGCAGTACGGTGGCGCCGCCTCATACTCATACTGTCTCCCGGCTTTAAGCAGCAAGCCTGGGTTCCTTGCCCTCGGTGCGGGGAAAAACCCGTCTGGCTTCCAGTTCACGCCGATGGGCAGGGTGCCGGGACAGCCGACGTTCGCCACGGTGACGCTCGCCGGGATCACCGTCGGTGGGAAGAAGCTCGACCTCCCGCCATCGGCGTTCCAGGGGGGCATGGTCGTAGACTCTGGTTCCGTCATCACCGGTCTCCAGTCGTCGGCGTACAAGGCGCTGCGGTCAGCGTTCAGAGACGCCATGGCGGCGTACCCGCTGGTGCCAAACGACCACCTCGACACTTGCTACAACTTGACCGGTCACAAGGACGTCGTCGTGCCCAAGGTTTCTCTGACCTTCAGTGGAGGAGCCACGGTGAACCTCAACGTCCCCAATGGAATCCTCGTGAAGGACTGCCTGGCTTTCGCGGATTCCGGGCTTGACGGTACCACTGGAGTCCTCGGCAACGTGAACCAGCGCACGTTTGAGGTGCTGTTTGACACCAGCGGTAGCAAAGTCGGCTTCCGGGCTAATGCATGCTAAAGAGATGTTCCTAGAGAATAACTGAATAAGATAGTAGTAGAGGGGTAAACACTTTTTAAGAGAGTTGTGGCAGCAACAAAAAAAAATTCTATTATACTCCCGCCGGTCAGAAATGCATGTTTGTTTAATAATAATAATCCAGTTTTTTTTACAACAAAATCCATTTAAGGGCTTGTTCGCTTCCGTGGGATTCGATCCGGCCGGAATAATAAATGTATGAAGAAAATTATAATATGAACTCGGATTTATTCCGGATAAAAAAATAATTTACCAATCATGATAGGTAGAACAAGAGACCGTAGAGCCGGATTGGTTCCGCACCTCTTGACTAGTGGATTGATTCCGAGCCTTTTGGTGTACCTATCATGAGCAAATTAATTTTCGACCCGGAATAAATCCGGATCTCTTATAGTAACTATCATGATTTTCTTGTTGTATTTATCCATTCGATTGGAATTGATCCCGTGGAAACGAATGAGGCCTAAATGGACCCAGAAAATGTATGTTGTCTCATTGTCTGTCACTAAGTCAAAACATCTACTACATATCAAATGTGGCCTTTGAATATATTTTTTGTTAGGGTATGTCTCCTTGTCAAATGCTTGAAATCAAAGTATCCCTCAATCACTTTTTTTCTAACCGTGGATGCTGCATCCAACGGCCGTATACCTGTTAAACTTGTCTACCCATCAAGACTGATTGCTGTTTACTCGGCCCCAACCACTTTTTTGAAACAGAGATGTGATGAGCTAGACTTTTTCAAGGTGAATCATGTTGGTTCTTTCGGTTACATTTTTCAACTTTGAGGCTCTTTTTTTGTAGTCGAGGTTTTTTCTTAGAAATTACATGTGAAAATACGCACATACAAAAACACTTTTGTAAATGTACAGTTTTTCATTACATAACAAAAGACAGCAACTACACAACACAACCTCTGCAAGAAAGGAACGAAAAAGGAAAAAAGAATGATCACATGTGAAATCGATGAACAAAGAGTCAAAGACAAATGTACAGAGATTTTTTTTTGAGAATTGATACATCTACAGAGATTAAGCTTTTTATGAATGTTCTTTTCCCTGGCTCTATCTCTTCCGGCCCATTCGTTTATTTATTTTAATTTGATGGTGTCAGCAGCCCAATCAACTCGGATGTTCTGATGTGTAAAGCTGCAACATTGGGCCTTGTTGCAATCAGTTTGGCTCCTTCCCTATAGGAAGGTCCAATTCGAGATTGACTCGCATAGCTGCAGCTTCGAGTTGTGCTCGTGCACGTCATGGGCTCAAGGACGGCCTAACATGTCGGCATATATAGCTGCAAATGTGGCCCTCGTCTCTCTTTCTGCAGCAAACCAATCTCCGAGTTCAATCTGCGATGCTGCCGCCGGCCATGCTGCCGGACTCCACGACGCAGTCGTCTCGGCTGGTCGCTCCCCGTGCCCGACTGCTCCAGAGCTCCACGGTCAGGGACTTCGGGCTGCCACCATCATCTCCGGCTGCGGGTTCGCTGCAACTGTTGACGGCTGGAAGCCTGTCCGTCGGACGTCGCCATCGGTGCATCACAAACTGCAGCCATATACACCCTCTGCCGTCCATGTACGCCGGCTGCCGGGGAAGCATTATTTCATCAAAACGAGGAGCGCCAGCAAGGTGATATCAAAGGCCGTCGAGGTTGCCGTCCCTGTGACGATCGATCGGTCGAGTTCGATCTCCCCCGCCATCGTTGTTTCCGTGTTTCACGTTTGTCATTGGTGAGCATACCATATACTCGATCTATCATGTTCCTAGTTCCTGGATGTTTTTCTTCCCTGCCGCTCATCGGCTTCCCTTGTGCCTTGCAGCCTCTTGTATGTGCCGGCTGTTCTTCTTCTCATAGCAACGACCTGTAAGATGTGCTACAGATTAATTTGTACGTGTATGTGCATGGTTTGCAAGATGCATGTGTAGACTTCAGCAAAGACCGTAGGCATATCACCTGGCTGCCAGAATCCTCAACGCCATGTTCGTCTTTCGCCGTATTCCGGCCGAGTCCATCGTGGCTGGTGAGAACCCCTCGCATGCATATCTCCATCCTGGCCAGTGCAACAATGAAAGCCGACATGCTTTACGTATTTCATCATGGCCACCATCAATTCCATGTTATCGTATTCTTTTATTGTCTAAGCACTTTGGTGATTATGCTCATCATTCAGCAAGAATTCTTCACAAACTATACTTTTACCATCAACCGTGCAAACCTTGGTATATGTATGCCCAATTAGCATGCAATGTGATTGTTAGCTTGGGCTTCCATCCAATCCGTGCTCTGTTCACATACTGCTCTCAAATATATTAGCATGAGCTCCTTTGTCTTGTAAAATCTCAATGCCATGTTATCAGTTTTAGCCAAATGAATCTTGTTAATTACATGCTAGTGATTCAATAATTTTCCCTTTCAACTAGAAAATCCATATTTTTGTTTCAACTCCAAGTCTAGCAACTCTTGTCCTATAAAGTTTTATTTTGATTGATGTATTGTTATTAGTTGTACTTATTTGTTTGCTTTGCATGTTTGAACCCAATAATTGATGCGGGTAGAACGAACGTTGTTTGAGAATCGAGAGGTTCGAAGAGCTTGAAGGTGAAGACATTCTGAGCAACTACTCTATGGTTTGAGGCAAGTGTGTCCTTGTTCTTGTCCTAATAACTTTATTAATCACTATTGCATATGCCTTGCATTAACTTTGATAATATCCTATTAAGGATGATGACTTGTATTCTTTTTACCTTTGTCTTGTATAAACTGGTTGCTTAATTAATACTGATGGTAGATACTGCTTAGTTTGCTCCACTGGGTTGGTGTCAATCAACATGGTTATTCTTTATGCTGTATGTTCCTTTATATTAATTTTAATTACAAGACAACCTTTGATATGTTTATCAGAACATGGAGAACCACCCTGGAAAACAGTACAACCACAAGAATTAAACGGGCATTGGTCTTAGCTGAATAATTAGGAACTTTAGCTTTGGGTGATCTTACCTGATAAGGACAAGGGATCGGCGGTACTACGGGGTATGGACTCTCTTTAGCAGGGGGTTTGGTGAGTTATTCTTTTTATGGTGGAGGTATCGACCTGCTAGGGGACTTTATACCTTGCTAACTGATCCGGACCTTGTGGGTCACAACTTGTTGAAGAACCTTTGTAAAGGCCTTGTAGCGTCCCTATGCAGCCACACCTCGGTAGTGCGGTATGCTGCCTGATCAGCATCGCGTGGTTGGGTCCAAAGTTCTCTGGAGCTTTTACGCTGCTTGTGGTGAAAGTGTACAACCTCTGCAGAGTGTAAAACTAATCGACTAGCCGTGCTCACGGTCAAGAGCGGCCTAGACCCTCACATGATTAATCGAACTTGAAGATGGACTTAAAGCGTGGTTTCTAGTTAACTTAGCCATATGCTTATGCAGTTTCTCTTATCTTTATGCTTAATTATGGGATGGTATATACCTATACTTGCTAGTAAATAGTTGCTTAATAAAATTGGACCAACTAAAATGCAAAATGCTTAGAGCCCAGTCCACTATAAAGCCTTTACATTCATTCTTTCACCACACTTGTTGAGTACGACAAGTGCTCACTCTTGCTATAAACAATATTGCTCAGAAGGAGGAAGCTACTTTGAAGATGTTGTTGGTTCTAGGCGTACACAACCCCCAGTCGAATGCTTGTGGAGTTTGGTGCCTTCGTTTCCAGGATTAAACGTAAACTTTGATAATCTTCCTTTTCTTACGTGATATTGTATTGTTATTCACTTTTGTCAACTATATGCATGAAACTTGATCCCGGCTTGCATATAAATTTGCACTTGTGTTTTCATTGGAAAAACAGGTGTGACAGACTGGTATCAGAGCTGTATCGGCTGTAGGACGTAAGCCTAGTTAGC
The DNA here is from genome assembly GCA_947561735.1 of Cenchrus americanus. Taxonomy (NCBI): domain Eukaryota; kingdom Viridiplantae; phylum Streptophyta; class Magnoliopsida; order Poales; family Poaceae; genus Cenchrus; species Cenchrus americanus. The sequence goes on from OX387240.1 coordinate 146,717,054, forward strand.
AATGGTCGTCCCTAAGGTTTCCTATGATCTAAAAATTCATCACTACCTCTCCTTTGAGTTGTGTGATGAATATTGTCACTCCTTGACCAATCTCCTCTCCCACTTTTGAAAACTTAGACCCTTTTCCACTTATTTTGATTTGCGTATGTTTTTTTGCAAATGTTAATCACTAGTCCTTGTTTATACACTCCCCTTGATCTTATCTTGATCTTGATCTTGCTTCCTATTCCCACTTGTTCCATTCAAGGCATATCTTGGATATCTTGCTTGACGATCTACTTTGGACCTAGGTGTCAATTCCTATCCCCATATCTTCCTCATTGAACTTCTCCTTGTTTCCATGTCTTTTCATTCCAAAGTGTCGTTCTACTTCTTATATGATCCATGCCACGTACCCTGAAGCAGGCCTACCCAAGTCACGTGAACAAAGAAGCCATCAACTCATCCCCTGAAGTCAAGCTTCGGTGACCGTTGAAGCTATGCCCATGCTTAGGAGGATACCGTATGACAATTAACAACGTTTAGCATCATTCCTTTGTCTGTCTTGATTGGTGAAATTGTGTGTTTGCTTGATGATGCTTGGTTTTATGACCTTGATTGATTGGTTTCTTTGCAGTGAGTGTTGGTGTATTGTGAGCCTTATATCTGCAATAAGATCAGTTGCTTAGTTGGGTTCTTCTTTTGTGCCTCCCATACCCTTGTTATCTCTCTTTCTATCTACCTGATCAAGTGGATGACATCAACAGAAGGAATTGAAGCCCTCACCAAATGCCAACAAGCAAATGGTACTCCCGCCTTCGCCATCTAGAAGTGAGCAAGTTGAAGAAAAGAAGACTTCACTCTACCTTCCTTTCCACCCTATGCTTGCTTTTACCCCATCTAGCTCACTATGATGAAAACCATAATGACCAAGACAAGATGGTGAATAAAGATTTCGCGTCGATCGAAAAAAGAGGATGATTGCCTATCTACCTCAATCGCGAAATTCTTGTTTATCTCCCACCTCCTCATTTCTTCTTTCTTCGAATTTCGGGACGAGATTCCTTTTAAGGTGGGTAGGTTTGTCACACCCTGAAATTTCTAATTTCAGGATGTGAATAGAGAGAATAATTAAATAACAATTTTCTCATAATTTAAAACTTTTCCAACATTTTTTTCTTTATAGGAAATATAGTATAGGAACAATCCTTGTTTGATTTTCTGAATCAAATAAAAGGTTGTGAGTGTTGCATTCATGCCGATGCATCGTGGTGCTTCTTGAGTGCAAAAAGTTTCAAAAAAGCGTTTAGGAGCTGTCCAAACCCTTCCGAGAATTTTCCGGACTTTTCCGGAATTTATTCTCATTTTTTCCTCAGCTTATTCTATTTATTTAACAGCTCTAAATTTTTTTTCATAAGCTCCAAATACTTTATTGGATTGCTCATGTCTCAATCTGTCTCTAGGAATTTTCTTGGAATTTTTGGGATTTTCTGGGTATTTTCCGTGCCTTTAAACATTTTTTTGGGTTTCTGAATTTGTTTTGCACTGGAAAATAATTTCGAAAAAAACAAACTATCCTATCCCATCTAACTGGGCTGAGCTTGTGGGCCCAACCCACTCCACCGGCCCAGCTGCTCTAGCCCGCCGGGTCCATGTGGCCAGCGGCCATGGTCAGGCCGGACGAGCGCATGGCGCCGCTGCCGCCCCTTTCCTTGGCGTGCGCTCTAAGGCAACCTCGTGCCCCGTGCCTATTTAAGGCGAGCTCAAGTCCCCACGTGCCCTAGCTGCGAGCGCGCCCTAGCCCTGCCACCGCCTGACATTACCCCGCCGCCTCTCATGTAGGGCGCCGCCGCAGAGCTGAGTGGAAGCACCACCGGTCCTTGCCGATTCGCCGTGGTCTCCAGCCGCCGGAGGAAAGTGACGTCGCCACGAGAACCGCAAAGCCGAGCTGCACCTCCTCCACTGCTTCCCGTCGCCGGAGGACTGCTGAAGCGCTGTCACTGCACAAGAGACCAAGCCGACCACCGCCGTCCACCATGCGTCCGATTTCGACCGCCTCCCTTCATACCCAACGCCGGTGAGCACCCCATCGAGTTCCCCTCGCACTTCTCTTTCCGTTAGATGCCTCACGTGAGCCTCTCGCGCCCCTGACCGCCAACAATTGAAACCGGCCGAGCTCCCTCTCCGCCGCACTCCAGATGAAGAAGAAGACCTGGCTATTTTACGTTTAGACCTATACGGTTTCCTGTAATCTATAAACAAGTTTACGAGTCTTGGTGAACCTTTGGATAACCCCCTTGATCTATTAGGTTTTTGCACACAGATCCAACCAGCACCCTTTTTCAGATCTAACCCCGAGCTTTATCAGTTTCACGGGCACTTTTCAGTGTGTCTCGGGAATTTCTTCTGCTAGCCCTCCAAATCTATAGTTAATCACGACTAGGTCCTTTTTAATCTATTTTTGCTCATAGATTTCTTGTTTAGATCCGTTTTAATCTGTTCAAGTTGTGTTAGATTCATAATAATGCAAAGCACAGGTTAGCAGTGATGTTTTCACCATGTATGTTTTCTGAAATTTATTTAATATTAAATTGCTAATATCTATTAAGCATGCCTTTTCTAAATAAGAGTTATATAGTGTTATACACCGTTTTCTTAATCAATATTAATTTGGTTAATATTTATTTCACATGCTTTTGTAAATAAAATCTAATTAGATCTTTTACACAGAATAATGAGGTAGGCCAGAGTTTCAGCCACGAAGAAAAGGGAAATGCAGCAGCTCACGGATAGATTGAGACGATCAGTCGAAATATAATATTTAGACATCGTGAAAAAGATTGTAGAGTTCCTAATACAAAGATTTAGCTCTAGGAGACAGGGAATGGATTGTAGATGATGTTATAAAATTCTTGGAAGGGTTTGCCATCATATTATTATCAAAAACATTATGACATAGGCATTAATCAAATTAACATTTATTTAAAAGCCGGTGTAAAAGCCTATTCAACTTTTAATTATAGAAGTTGATTAATCGTGAAGCAAATTAATATTTGACTTATGAAAACTGTGTAAAAGATCCCTGGCTCTATCTCTTCCGGCCCATTCATTTATTTATTTCAATCTGATGGTGTCAGCAGCCCAATCAAGTCGGATGTTCTGATGTGTCAAGCTGCAACATTGGGCCTTGTTGCAGTCAGTTTGCCTCCTTCCCTATACGAAGGTCCAATTCGAGATTGACTCAGCACAGCTACAGCTTCGAGTTGTGCTCGTGCACGTCATGGGCTCAAAGACGGCCTAACATGTCGGCATATATAGCTGCAAACGTGGCCCTCGTCTCTCTTTCTGCAGCAAACCAATCTTCGGGTTCAATCTGCGCTGCCGCCGCCGGCCACGCTGCAGGACTCCACGACGCCGAGTCGTCTCGGCTGGTCGCTCTCCATGCCCGATTGCTGCAGAGCTCCACCGTCAGGGACTTCGGGCTGCCACCATCATCTCCGGCTGCGGGTTCGCTGCAACTGTTGACGGCTAGAGGCCTGTCTGCCGGACGTCGCCATTGGTGCATCACAAACTGCAGCCATAAACACCCTCCGTCGTCCATGTACGCCGGCTGCCGGGGAAGCATTATTTCATCACCACGAGGAGCGCCAGCAAGGTGATAACAAAGGCCGTCGAGGTTGCCGTCCCTGTGACGATCGATCTGTGAGTTCGATCTCTGCCGCCATCGTTGTTTCCATGTTTTACGTTTGTCATTGGTGAGCATACCATATACTCCATCTATCATGTTCCTAGTTCTTGGCTGTTTTTCTTCCCTGCCGCTCATCCGCCTCCCTCGTGCCTTGCAGCAATGCTCTTGTATGTGCCGTCTGTTCTTCTTCTCATAGCAACGAACTGTAAGATGTGCTGTAGATTAATTTGTACGTGCATGTGCATGGTTTGCATGATGCATGTCTAGACTGCAGCAAAGGCCGTAGGCATATCACCTGGCTGCCAGAATCCTCAACGCCATCTTCGTCGTTCGCCATATTCCGGCCGAGTCATCGTCGTTGGCGAGAACCCCTCACATGCACATCTCCGTCCTGGCCTGCGTAACTAATCAATGCAAGCCGACATGCTTTACGTATTTGATCATGGCCACCATCAATTCTGTGTTATCGTATTCTTTTATTGTCTAAGCACTTTGGTGATTATGCTCGTCATTCGGCAAGAATTCTTCACAAACTATGCTTTTACCATCAACCGTGCAAGCCTTCGTGCATGTATGCCCAATTAGCATGCATCGTGATTGTTAGCTTGGGCTTCCATCCAATTCATGCTCTGTTCACGTACTGCTCTCAAATATATTAGCTTGAGCTCCTTTGTCTTGTAAAATCTCAATGCCATGTTATCTGTTTTAGCCAAATGAATCTTGTTAATTACATCCTAGTGATTCAATAATTTTCCTTTTCAACTAGAAAATCCATATTTTTGTTTCAACTCCAAGTCTAGCAGCTCTTGTCCTCTAAAGATTTCTTTTGATTGGTGTATTGTTCTTAGTTGTACTTGTTTGTTTGCTTTGCATGTTTGAACCCAATAATTGATGCGAGTAGAACGAATGTTGTTCGAGAATCGAGAGCTTTGAAGAGCTTGAAGGTGAAGACATTCTTAGCAACTACTATGCGGTTAAAGGCAAGTGTGTCCTTGTTCTCGTCCTAATAACTTTATTAATCACTATTGCATACGCCTTGCATTAACTTTGATGGGTTCCTATTAAGGATGATGACTAGTATTATTTTTACCTTTATCTTGTATAAAGTGGTTGCTTAATTAATACTGATGGTAGATATTGCTTAGTTTGCTCAACTGGGTTGGTGTTAATGAACATGGTTATTCTTTACGCTCTATGTTCCTTTATGTTAATTTTAATTACAAGACAACCTTTGATGTGTTAATCAGAGCATGGAGAACCACCCAGGAAAACAGTACAACCACAAGAACTAAACAGGCACTTGTCTTGGCTGAATAATTAGGAACATTAGCTTGGGGTGTCTTACCTGATAAGGACAAGGGATCGGCGGTACTACGGGGTATGGACTCGCTTCTAGCAGGGGGTTGGGTGAGTTATTCTTTTTATGGTGGGGTATCGACCTGCTAGGGGACTTTACACCTTGCTAACTGATCCGGACCTTGTGGGTCACAACTTGTTGAAGAACCTTTGTAAAGGCCTTGTAGCGTCCCTATGCAGCCACATCTCGATAGTGTGGTATGGTGCCTGATCAGCATCGCGTGGTTGGGTCCAAAGTTCTCTGGAGCTTTTACGCTGCTTGTGGTGAAAGTGTACAACCTCTGCAGAGTGTAAAACTAATCGACTAGCCATACTCACGGTCAAGAGCGGCCTAGACCCTCACATGATTAATCGAACTTGAAGATGGACTTACATCGTGGTTTCTAGTTAACTTAGCCATATGCTTATGCAGTTTCTCTTATCTTTATGCTTAATTATGGGATGGTATATACCCATACTTGCTAGTAAATAGTTGCTTAATCAATTTGTACCAAGTAAAATGCTAAATGCTTAGAGCCCAGTCCACTATAAAGCCTTTGCATTCATTCTTTCCGCACACTTGTTGAGTACGACAAGTGCTCACTCTTGCTATAAACAATGTTGCTCAGAAGGAGAAAGCTACTTTGAAGATGTTGTTGGTTCTAGGCGTACGCAACCCCCAGTCGAATGCTTGTGGAGTTTGGTGCCTTCGTTTCCAGGATTAAACGTAAACTCTGATAATCTTCCTTTTCTTACGTGATACTGTATTGTTATTCACTTTTGTCAACTATATGCATGAAACTTGATCCCGGCATGCATATAGATTTGCACTTGTGTTTTCATTGGAAAAACAGGTGTGACAGAATGGTATCAGAGCTGTAACGGTTGTAGGACGTAAGCCTAGTTAGCAATGGTCGTCCCTAAGGTTTCCTATGATCTAAAAATTCATCACTACCTCTCCTTTGAGTTGTGTGATGAATATTGTCACTCCTTGACCAATCTCCTCTCCCACTCTTGAAAACTTAAACCCTTTTCCACATCTTTTCATTTGCGTATCTTGTTTGCAAATGTTAAATCACTAATCCTTGTTTATACACTCCCCTTGATCTTATCTTGATCTTGATCATGCTTCCTATTCCCACTTGTTCCATTTAAGGCATATCCTGGATATCTTGCTTGACTATCTACTTTGGACCTAGGTGTCAATTCCTATCCCCATATCTTCCTCATTGAACTTCTCCTTGTTTCCATGTCTTTTCATTCCAAAGTGTCGTTCGACTTCTTATATGATCCATGCCACGTACCCTGAAGCAAGCCTACCCAAGTCACGTGAACAAAGAAGCCATCAACTCGTCCCTTGAAGTCAAGCTTCGGTGACCGTTGAAGCTATGCCCATGCTTAGGAGGATACCGTATGACAATTAACAACATTTAGCATCATTCCTTTGACTGTCTTGATTGGTGAAATTGTGTGTTTCCTTGATGATGCTTGGTTTTATGACCTTGATTGATTGGTTTCTTTGCAGTGAGTGTTGGTGTATTGTGAGTCTTATATCTGCAATAACATCAGTTGCTTAGTTGGGTTCTTCTTTTGTGCCTCCCATACCCTTGTTATCTCTCTTTCTATCTACCTGATCAAGTGGATGACATCAGAAGAAGGAATTGAAGCCCTCACCAAATGCCAACAAGCAAATGGTACTCCCGCCTTCGCCATCTAGAAGTGAGCAAGTTGAAGAAAAGAAGACCTCACTCTACCTTCCTTTCCACCCTATGCTTGCTTTTACCCCATCTAGCTCACTATGATGAAAACCACAATGACCAAGACAAGATGGTGAATAAAGATTTCGCGCCGATCGACAAAAGAGGACGATTGCTTATCTACCTCAATCGCAAAATTCTTGTTTATCTCCCTCCTCATTTCTTCTTTCTTCGAATCTCGGGACGAGATTCCTTTTAAGGGGGGTAGGTTTGTCACACCCTGAAATTTTCAATTTCAGGATGTGAATAGAGAGAATAATTGAAGAACAATTTTCTCATAATTTTAAAACTTTTCCAACATTTATTTTTCTTTACAGGAAATATAGTATAGGAAAAATCCTTGTTTGATTTTCTGAATCAAATAAAAGGTTGTGAGTGTTGCATTCATGCCGATGCATCTTGGTGCTTCCCGAGTGCAAAAGGTTTTGTCGGTGTTTTAGACCGGCAAACCTACCAAGGGGTACCCGATGCAAGAGAGATTGTGCGGTGAGGATCGTGATCGGGAGACCGAGAACTCGAAGGTATGCGCAAGGACACGGGACACAAGATTTATACAGGTTCGGGTTGCCAAGGTGGCGAACCCTACGTCCTGTTTGGGGGATCAAGTATGGCGCCCTGCGCTTGGTGTTGGTTGTCCCCAGAGGGATTGGGGTTGTGCGGCTAGGTACCCGGCCCTCCCTTATGTAGTCCAGGGGGCGGGTGCCTAGTCGGTTACAAGGTAGGAGTCCTAGTAGGATTACATGGAGTGAGTCCTAGTAGGAGTACAGAGGAATTCTACCAGAGTCCGTCTTATACTATTCTTCCTTCCTTGCATGAGTACCGGGGAGTATGCCCGACAAGCCCCCGAGCACGTTGGAGTCGAGAGAAGTAGTTCGAGTAGTCTTGAAGCCTCTTCGAGTAGTTCTTGAGCGTCCTCGAGTACGCTTGGAGAAGTCTTCAATAGTACTTGAACCGCCGCGAGGCCGGAAGGTGGTCCGGCTCATCGGTCTTGAAAAAATTTGAATGATGGGTTTAGCATAGCAGCCCCCCGAGCCTTGAAATGATTAGGTAATCAATCCAAGGGTCTTCAGTGTTCGCGAAAGCCATCATCCGAGTACTCTTGCAGCGTGTAGCCCCCGAGATAAGAGAGACATATGAGCCACGTCGAGTATTGATTGGTGAGGAGCCCCCGAGCTTGAGAGCGAGCGAAGCATGCTGAAGTTATCTTCAAGTAGTATGTTGAGATGCAGCCCCCGAGCTGGAGAGATTCCAAGTAGCAGTTTGGCGTCGAGCCGTGGAGCTTGAGAAGTAGTCGTGCCGTCAGAGCGGACTTTAGGTGCGACCAAAGTCGACTTTAGATGCCGGCAGAGCGGACTTTAGAATGCGACTTGAAAACCGAAGTCGACTTTGTGCCGCGCGGAGCGGACTTTGAGATACGACTTGAAAACCGAAGTCGACTTTGTGCCGCGCGGAGTGGACTTTTAGATGCGACTTGAAAACCGAAGTCGACTTTGTGCCGCGCGGAGCGGACTTTTAGATGCGACTTGAAAACCGAAGTCGACTTTAGTTGCCGCGCGGAGCGGACTTTGATATGCGACTTTAGAAGTCGACTTTAGTTGCCGCGCGGAGCGGACTTTGAGATGCGACTACAATAGTCGACTTTAGTTGCCGCGCGGAGCGGACTTTGAGATGCGACTACAATAGTCGACTTTGCGCCGCGCAGAGCGGACTTTTGAAATGCGACTTTGGAAGTCGACTTTAGGTTGCCGCGTAAAGCGGACTTTAGATGCGACTGCAGTAGTCGACTTTGTGCCACGCGGGGTGGACTTAAGATGCAAAAAACGAAAAGCACTTTCCGGAAAGCCAAAGCGAATGAAAAATCAGAGAAAACGAGTAGTTTTGCCGCCGGAGCGGGCTTAAGATTGCGACCGAAGTCGGCTTGTGCCACCGGAGTGGGCTTGGGTGCGACCGGAGTCGGCTTGTGCCACCGGAGTGGGCTTAAGTACCCGAGCCATGGATTTCGGACCCAAAGTACGCTTGCCGCCGGAGCGGGCTTGTGCCACCGGGAGTGGGCTTAAGTACCGAGCCATGGATTTCGGACCCAAGGTACGATTGCCGCCGTAGCGGGCTTGTGCCACCGGAGTGGGCTTAAGTACCTAGGCCATGGATTTCGCAGCCATGGTACGGGTGCCACCGTAGTGGACTTGAAGGTGCGACCGGAGTCGACTTGCGTACCGGGACCATGGATTTCGGATCCAAGGTACGGAGCGCGAGTACTTAGGGTACTTGGACCCATGGTACGGAGCATGAAGACCACGCGCGCCTAGGTTCCATCGTCGCCGAGACCGGAGGGCCGCTTACGCCTAGGTTCCATCGAAGCTTACACACGTAGTATGCCACCGAAGTAGGCGAATATGCGACCGCCGTCGACTTTAAGTTGCCGCGCGGAGCGGACTTTAGAATGCGACTTTAGAAGTCGACTTTAGATTGCCGCGCGTAGCGGACTTTAGAAACTGCCTCCTAGGGATAGCCCCCGAGTTGATGAAGTAGACTCGCGGCGACTTGATTGCTATGCCCCAAGAGTAGTCAGCAGAGTGTAGCTCCCGTGAAAACCCGTTGTAGATGAAGTCGTGGCGATCGGCGATGGAGCCGCGACGGTTGTTGTTGAAGTCGACTAGTCGAGTTGATTTCGACTAGTTGTTGGGGGGCGTGACTACCGTTCTCGACTAGTTTGGAAAACTAGTCGAGATGAATGGTCGACGCGATGCGACCGAGGAAGATGACGTCGTGGCGGCGCGCGGCGTACTCGAAGTAGAGCCAGTGTTGCCGCGAGACAAGTAGTCGCACCCCACGGCGTGGCTGAAGTAGAGCTAGCGTGGCCGCAAGACAAAGTCGCGGCGCACAGAGTAGTCGACGACGAGACTGCGCGACGCAGAGTAGTCGACGACGAGCGGCGCGACGTGCCGAGGCACCCGGACGCGCGGCGTAGGGCGAAGTAGTCGACGACGAGCTCGCGCGAGGCGGAGTAGTCGACGACGAGCGGCGCGAGGAGCCGCATGACGAGTCGCGCGACGTGCCTAGGCACCCCGGACGCGCGGCGAAGACGAAGTAGTCGACGATAAGTAGTCGACGACGTGCGCGCGACAAGCCGCGTGACGAGCCGCGCGACGTGCCGAGGCACCCGGACGCGCGGCGAAGACGAAGTAGTGGACGACAAGTAGTCGACGACAAGCCTGCGCGAGGCGGAGTAGTCGACGACGAGCGGTGCGAGGAGCCGCATGACGAGCCGCGTGACGTGCCGAGGCACCCGGACGCGTGGCGAAGACGAAGTAGTCGACGACGAGCCTGGGTGAGGCGGAGTAGTCGACGACGAGCGCGCGCGCGACGAGCCGCGGACGAGCCGTGCAACGTGCCGAGGCACCCGGGACGCGCGGCGAATACGAAGTAGTCGACGACGAGCTCGCGCGAGGCGGAGTAGTCGACGACGAGCGGCGCGGCGAGCCGCGTGACGAGCCGCGCGACGTGCCGAGGCACCCCGGACGCGCGGCGAAGACGAAGTAGTCGACGACAAGCCCGGGCGAGGCGGAGTAGTCGACGACGAGCGGCGCGGCGAGCCGCGGGACGAGCCGTGCGACTTGCCGAGGCACCCGGACACGCGGCGAAGACGAAGTAGTCGACGACGAGCCCGCGCGAGGTGGAGTAGTCGACGACGAGCGGCGCGGCGAGCCGCGTGACGAGCCGCGAGACGTGCCGAGGCACCCCGACGCGCGGCGGAGACGAAGTAGTCGGCGACAAGCCGCCGCGAGGCGGAGTAGTCGACGAGCGGCGCGGCGAGCCGCATGACGAGCCGCGAGACGTGCCTAGGCACCCCGGACGCGCGGCGAAGACGAAGTAGTCGACGACAAGTAGTCGCAGACGAGCGGCGCGACAAGCCGCGTGACGAGCCGCGCGACGTGCCGAGGCACCCGGACGCCCGACGAAGACGAAGTAGTCGACGACAAGTAGTCGACGACAAGCTCGCGCGAGGCGGAGTAGTCGACGACGAGCGGCGCGAGGAGCCGCATGACGAGCCGCGTGACGTGCCGAGGCACCCCGGACGCGCGGCGAAGACGAAGTAGTCGACGACGAGCCCGCGCGAGGCGGAGTAGTCAACGACAAGCGGCGCGGCGAGCCGCGTGACGAGCCGCGCGACGTGCCGAGGCACCCGGACGCGCGGCGGAGACGAAGTAGTCGACGACGAGCCCGGGCGAGGCGGAGTAGTCGACGACGAGCGGCGCGACAAGCCGCGTGACGAGCCGCGCGACTTGCCGAGGCACCCGGACGCGCGGCGAAGACGAAGTAGTCGACGACGAGCCCGGGCGAGGCGGAGTAGTCGACGACGAGCGGCGCGGCGAGCCGCGGGACGAGCCGTGCGACTTGCCGAGGCACCCCGGACGCGCGGCGAAGACGAAGTAGTCGACGACGAGCTCGCGCGAGGCGGAGTAGTCGACGACGAGCGGCGCGGCGAGCCGCGTGACGAGCCGCGCGACGTGCCGAGGCACCCCGACGCGCGGCGAAGACGAAGTAGTCGACGACGAGCCCGGGGCGAGGCGGAGTAGTCGACGACGAGCGGCGCGGCGAGCCGCGGGACGAGCCGTGCGACGTGCCAAGGCACCCGGATGCGCGGCGAAGACGAAGTAGTCGACGACGAGCCCGCGCGAGGCGAGTAGTCGACGACGAGCGGCGCGGCGAGCCGCGTGACAAGCCGCGCGACATGTCGAGGCACCCGGACGCGCGACGGAGACGAAGTAGTCGGCGACGAGCCGCCGCGAGGCGAGTAGTCGACGAGCGGCGCGGCGAGCCGCGTGACGAGCCGCGCGACGTGCCTAGGGCACCCCGGGACGCGCGGCGGAGACGAAGTAGTCGACGACGAGCCAGCGCGAGGCGGAGTAGTCGACGAGCGGCGCGGCGAGCCGCGTGACGAGCCGCGCGACGTGCCGAAGCAACCGGAAGCGCGGCGTAGGAAGATTGATTCCGCCTTGACAAGAGCAAGGCGACTTGCTTCAATGGATCTCGGCGAGTCGACGAGTGGATTGATCTTGTTGACGAGGGTCCTTCGAATTCGCCCGGTGGTGATGATCACCCCTACCTGGCGCGCCAGCTGTCGGTGTTTTAGACCGGCAAACCTACCAAGGGGTACCCGAGGCAGTAGATTGTGCGGTGAGGATCGTGATCGGGAGACCGAGAACTCGAAGGTATGCGCAAGGACACGGGACACAAGATTTATACGGGTTCGAGTTGCCAAGGTGGCGAACCCTACGTCCCGTTTGGGGGATCAAGTATGGCGCCCGCTCTTGGTGTTGGTTGTCCCCGGAGGGATTGGGTATGTGCGGCTAGGTACCCGGCCCTCCCTTATATAGTCCAGGGGGCGGGTTCCTAGTCGGTTACAAGGTAGGAGTCCTAGTAGGATTACATGGAGCGAGTCCTAGTAGGAGTACGGGGGGAATTCTACCAGGAGTCCGTCTTCTACTATTCTTCCTTCCTTGCATGAGTACCCGGGGAGTATGCCCGACGGGTTTCAAAAAAGCGTTTAGGCGCTGTCCAAACCCTTCCGAGAATTTTTCGGACTTTTCTGGAATTTATTCTCATTTTTTCCTCAGCTTATTCTATTTTTTAATGGCTGAAGGACCGATACAGCGAACCAGAGAGGGGGGGAGTGAAAGGGAGCCGATAAAAATTCTTCTCAGAGGAGATGGAAACTCCAACAAGATGAACACGGCTTCCAACACACGTCTCCGACTCACTACCCAAGTTGGCCAAGCCCACGTAGCCACTGGAGCGCCACTGAACCTAGGAACCAACACACAACCTTCCGACCCGAGAACGCAGCGGAACACCAAACCTCGAGTCTACGGACCAACACGGCCACACCGGTGAGCACCACCGGCCGACCGGTCCCCCGCCGGTGAAACCGGGCAACTTTCACTAAGTGGCTCCACACCGGTCGGACCGGTGAGAGACACCGGTTAGAGCGGTCTCACCGAAAGCCCCCAAAGCACCAAACGGACCAACCGACCACCAAACCGACCCAAACTCGAAACAAGCAGCAACACAAGACAACAACAAACACACCCAGACGTTCACCCGAGCAAAAACCCACCGAGGGTTGCACCGGTCAGACCGGCCAAGAGCACCGGTCGACCGGTGTAGCTCGGGCAGCTCGGGATGAACAAGACCCGCGGGTCAACTCTCCCAAATCCAAACCTCGATCTCCGAATCGCTCCACGGACTTGAACAAGACTTTGGAGATATTAGGAACACCTCATGAGGAGTCCATAGCCAAGTTTAATCCCACCAAAACTTGTCCAAAATTGAGGAATCGAAGAAATCCCGCCAAGAACACCACAAACCCTAGAACTCGGAAAACCCCAAAATTGAGCCCCTTTACTCACGGATTTGGGAGGGGAATCACAGCCCAAAGAACCACGAAAGGTTCCCACAAATTTACCCCATCAAATCCCCAAGAGAAAGGTCCCGAAAACAACCCAAAGAAAATCACCACCAAGAACAACCGAGAACAACACATCCGAACCTTCAGGAACCACGCCGAATCATCTATACATGCAACAAAGGTTCATACAAGGTCTAGCTTGCCGCCCGATCATCCAACCCTCTCAACAAGATCTCTCATGAAGCTCTCAAGCTAGTCCTATGGAAATCCTAAGAAAATAGGAAGGGAAAATAGGAAAGCAAATGAACTAGGGTTCCAAGAGTTGGCTGCCATCCTCTCACCTCTTGGGTTATATGGAGGCAACCGAATGTCTAAAATGCCCTTTCCTAATAACTAGGGATACAAGCCCCTCAAGGGCGGATTTGGAAGTCTTCATGTCTTCACCATCGGACGGATGCTCAGCGACCGCACCCTGCGTAGCCTCGACGCAAGCCATGCGATCCCGACGCGTTTCCTCCGCTTCGAAGTCTCCGGAGTGTGTCGTCGCACATCGGTAGACCGGGTGCTCCCCACCGGTCGACCGGTACCCACCGGCCGACCGGTCCGCGCCGCCGCAGCCTCCGTCTTCGGGTCTTCGGTCTTGGCTTTGTGGCTCCGTCTTCGAGTTCTCGGTCTCCCGATCACGATCCTCACCGCACAATCATCGCCTCGGGTACCCCTTGGTAGGTTTGCCGGTCTAAAACACCGACAACCAAGGGACCCAATGGTTTTCTCGGTGAACCACCGGAAACCCGCCGAACTCGGTGTAGCCTCCGCCAATCACCACTCATGACTCGGCTCCCACGAAGTCCCGGCTCGACCTTGGTTTTGAGGCTCAACCAAGAAACTGTCCACGACTTCATCTTGCCGTTCATGCCACCATGCGGCCCGCACTTGACCCCGCTGGCCACCGGGTCCCTCGAACGAAGCCTACTTGTCTTCTCCACACCTGGAGGCCTTACCGGTGACGACCTTTCGCGCTTGTTCTTCACCTGCACCAACACCAGTCATGCCGCAACCTGCACCTGCAATACTTAGCCAAGAATCAGTCCACACAACGTTGTCAATCACTCATCACACAAGGAAGCGACCATCCTCCGGTCCTCGAACCACACATGGTCCTCAATCTCCCCCTTGATGAGTGCATTGACAACACCCACATGAAAGTGACAAGAGAGAAAACAAAAAGAAAAGAAACGAACAAAAAGAAACTCCAACAAGCGATCGAAAACCAAACAAAGGCAAAGAACAAGATCACTTGAAGAAGACAAGTCTCGGACCCCTTAGGCAAGGGCAACGGCTCGACACATCCAAGACAAAACAAAGCTCAAGCAAAGAGCGTAAACCACCGAACCAAAACTCAAACAACCACAAAGAGCTCCCCCTGCACACATGCAAGCTCCCCCTGAACCAATGCACCTCCCTCTGGACGAATGCATGCAAACCAGTTGAAAACAGGGCAGCTATAGCAACTTCAGCTCATATCAGTCAGACCGGTCATCACCACCGGTCAGACCGGTGCCTAAGATGTGCACAGGATCAGCACTCACACCGGTCAGACCGGTGACCTCGACCGGTCAGACCGGTGCACAACGGAAGAGCCCGGAAATGACTCCAAACCACCCGGAAACCTTCTAAATGCGTCCAACAAGACATTTCAAGCTCAAACTTCTCCCCCTTGTTGGCAATGCATGAATGAAGCCAAAAATGCAAAATTTTCAACCTAGAGCTTCTCAAATAGACAAAATTCAACAAAGAATGCTACACATGTCCAAATGAGCAAGTTAGATACTCTACAGCTTCGTATCGATCTCAACTACATGATCACCAAGTTTCACAACCATTGGACGAAGCTAAGATGGATTTAGGCAATTTTGCGAAAAACTTGCCTCTCATGAGCAAAGTCCTAAACATGATCAAAACATATCAAAATGGCAAAGCCACACAAACTTCATGCTAGGTTAGCCATTCTAATCATAAGACCATCACAAACACCCACAAGCACCTCATGTCATGTCAAAGTCACTAAGCCATGTGCCTACTTCTATGTATGAGACTTCTCATTGGTAGGCATCATGCAACGGTTTAGCACCCAAAGCAAATTAAATTCAGCACATATGACATGGGAGCATGTTTTCCAAGCATTTTTCATTTCTTTTTCAGATTTGTAAATGGTACATGAAATGTCTTTGCGACAAAAAGGAACTTATGCCCCTCCACAAGATGAAGCAAGAGGGCTAAACATTCATGATGGCAAATGAGCCTTTGGCCCGATATGATCAATAAACTAGCTATCCAACGACAAATTAATCATAGCAAAGCCACTAAAACATGACAAGATCATGTAAAGGCATTTACACATGAGAGCGCATACATGTGACATTTTCAAAAACATAGCTATCAACCATGGATTATTCATCAAGATCATCAAGAGCTAAGCCAAACTAACCATAGCATACCAAACAAGCTCACAAAGACATAAATAGCATTCCATGGTGAACAATGTATATAGGAGAAGCTTTTCCTAGCCAATGCATATGATACAAAATGCATGCAAACTAAGATACAAGGATGCCTATACATCATGTTACATATGCCATGCCAAATGCAAGAAATGCACAAAGGAAACTATACATATGCTACAATGGAGCTCCCACACACCCAACTCAAGAAATCAATTACACACCAAGCCCCCCCCCCCCCCCCCCGCAAACGAGTGAAAGTTGCTTGATCTAGGGGTTTGGTGAAAATATCGGCTAGTTGGTCATGTGTGGGTACATGGATCAAAGCTATCTTTCCTTTCTCCACGTTGTCTCTCAAAAAATGATACCTCACTTCTATGTGCTTGGTTTTGAAATGGAGCACTGGGTTCTTTGCAACGCTTATGGCACTGGTGCTATCACATTGAAGTGGGACATGGGTATACTCCTCACCAAAGCCACTCATGGTGTATGAAATCCAAAGGAGCTGAGAGCAACAACTAGCAGCGGCAACATACTCTGCCTCGGTAGTGGATTGAGCAACACTCGTTTGTTTGCGGGAAGACCAAGACACCAAAGAAGAACCCAAAATCGGCAAGTCCCGAAGTGGACTCCGGCAAAATCCGCGTCTGAAAAACCATGAAGCGCCAAAGAAGAGGACGCAGAGTACCAAAGGCCGAAGTCGGGAGTGTGATGGAAGTACCTGAAAATTCTCTTCACCGCTTGTCGATGCGAAGTCCTCGGAGACGCTTGAAAACAAGCGCACAGACACACTGAGAACTAGATGTCCGACCTCGTTGCCATCAAGTAGAGGAGTGACCCGATCATGCTCCGGTACTCCTTCTGGTCCACATGTTCACCTTCCTCGTCCGCATCAAGAGCTGTAGTCGTACTCATCGGCGTCGTCATAGCCTTGGAGTCCTCCATCTTGAACTTCCGCACAATGTCCTTGGTGTACTTAGCCTCGGTGCACAAATGTTCCTTCCTTTGATTGCTTGATTTGTAGCCCGAGGAAGAACCGCAACTCGCCCATCATGCTCATCTCAAATTCCCTACTCATATCATCTCGCAAACCTTGCAACAAGAGAGTTAGACGAGCCACCAAAGACAATATCATCCACGTACACCTGCACAATCAGGATATCTCTGCCCTGCCTCAGCAAAAACAAGGTCTGATCGACCTTCCCCATCTCAAAACCTCTCTCAAACAAGAACCCCCTCAACCTACCATACCAAGCTCTAGGCGCCTGCTTCAACCCATACAGCGCCTTCCTCAACTTGTACACCCGGTGGGGGTACTTCTCACTCTCAAACCCCGGAGGTTGCCTCACATACACTTCCTCGTCCAACACACCATTCAGAAAAGCAGTCTTCACATCCATTTGGTGCAACTTGAACCCTTTAGCCACGGAAAAGGCTAGAAGAATTCTTATTGCCTCCAAACGGGCTACGGGAGCAAAGGTCTCCTCATAGTCAATCCCCTCCTTCTGACTGAACCCTTGAGCAATAAGCCTAGACTTGTCCCTCACAACCTCACCTTTCTCTCCCTCTTTGTTCTTCCACACCCACTTTGTACCAATCGGCTTACACCCTGGGGGAGGGTCAACCAACTCCCAAACCTGATTCCTCTCAAAGTTCTTCAACTCCTCATGCATCCAATTAACCCAATTGTGATCGATAGTGTGTGTGCAATTTTTTGAGCTCAAAAGTAGCAACAAATGCAAAGCATGAGCAAAAAGAGAGTTGTTCCGAACCCTCGACCGTGTAGTGCGTTCATCCATGTCGCCGATGATCCTCGAAGCCGGGTGATCCACTTGTACTCGCCGGGGAGGTTCTCGCCTCGATGCTTCTCCTCGTTCTTGATTTGTCGTCGTAGTCGAAGTAGTGGGTACATGTTCAGCCGGGGGCACCGCACCGCCATCTTCATCGTCTCCATGTTCATGCTCCTCCTCTTGAAAGATCTCCTCGCCAAGCTCATCATCACCTGCACACTCAAAGACAAGCTGACTACGTGGCTCTTTCTCATCGAAGGTTACCTCGCAAGTCTCCACGATTTGGTTAGTTTCAAGATTGAGCACACGATATGCTCTAGAATGAGATGCATAACCAAACAAAATACCATTGACAGACCTAGCTTCAAACTTATCCAACTTCTTGCCTTTCTTCGAATGAAACACTTGCAATCAAAGACATGGAAGTTACTCACCTTGGGTGTGCGACCATGCATCAACTCATAGCATGTTTTCTTCTTGTGCACTCCGAGGTAGATCCCGTTCGACACATAGCACGCGGTATTCACCGCCTCGCCCCAATACCTCCTCGGAGTCCTATGCTCATCAAGCATCGTCCGAGCCATCTCGCACAAGGTCCCGTTCTTCCTTTCCACAACACCATTCCGTGGAGGCGTATACGGACTCGAAAACCGGTGCTCAAGACCCAAGTCATGGCAAAAGGTTTCAAAACGAGAGTTTCGAATTCCGAGCCATTATCATTGCCGATAGCTCGTATGGCATCACCGTGCATCTCGTTCCTCAACCTCAAGACTAGATCTCGAACAAAACCAAACGTCTCCCCCTTATCCTCGAGAAAGAACACCCACGCATACCGAGAATAGTTGTCCACCACAACAAGGACATACCATTTCCCACCCGCAGATCGCACACAAGTTGGGCCAACAAGGTCCATATGGAGCAGACTCACATGGATGCTCGGTTTTCACATCGGTGAGAGGCGGGTGAGAAGAGGCTACCATCTTGGCATGCCTACACGGTGCACAAACCAACTCTTTCTCAAGCCTCAACCGTGGCAATCCTCGAACCAAATTGAGTTTACTCAAGCAAGACAAAAGGTCAAAGCTCAAGTGACCCAACTTCCTATGCCACTTCCACAACTCACATGAAGAACCCGCCAAGAAACAACGCTCCACACCCGAAGACTGAGAAAAATCAGCACGAAACACCCGACCCTCGGGAACGACCATACGTACAAGGTCCCCTCGAGAGTCAAAAATCCGAGAACCACCTAGCCGAAACAACACCTCAAAACCCTCATCCAACGGTCGGGACACGAAAGCGGATTGTACCCCAGCGATTGAACAAGAGCAACACGCCTCAGAGTGATCTTGTCACTCACTTTGATCTCACCTTCCGGAAGCACACGCCCACGCCCATTGTCCTTAAAAGTGATGTACCTCCTTGTCACCACCGGGACGAGACTTGAGAACCACCCCCTGTCTGCGGTCATATGCCTCGAGCAACCGGAGTCAATCAACCAAATGTTCTTCAAGTCTCCCACCTAAAATTGAAAAATAAGCACGTGAGCGAACAAACGACTCAACACTGGGGTTAGTACCAAAAGAGTAAAACCAGTGGCGAGCCATTTCCTCGAAAGTGGGGTTAGCACCGACCAAAGCATCTCTCCTACCAAAGCTACCTCCACGAACACCACCACGGTAACCACCCTGAGGGAACCACCCCTCTCTGCCTGGAGGAGGACCAAAACCACGAAAGAAAGCCCGTGGAACATCCCTCTTCTCCTTCTCAAAGCTACGACTCCTCCCATCCCCGTAGTGAACTCGAGGGGGAGAACGCCTAGCAACCTGACCACCTGCAAACTCGCGACCGAACCACCGAACCACGACCTCCCGAAACAACCCTCGCACCCGTACAAGCACAAAACCTCGAACCGCCGCTCGTCCAGGCCTGCACCGGTCTGACCGGTACCCCACACCGGTCTGACCGGTGTGACCTGGGCAGCAGCGCCTCCAACAGCCTTCCGCTCTCCCCAAGCCCAAACTGTCCTCACACTCGCCTTGGCCCTGGGCATCTGCACACAAGGCTCAAGTACACCATCGGAAAGGTGGTACTTGTCCTTGTTAGCCCACTCCTTTGCCATTCTCTTCTCTCGCTTCCTCTTGAAGCAAAACTCATCATTATGACCATATCTCCCACAATAGCCACAATGGAACCTCACAAGCTTAGGCTTAGGCTTGGGACGTGGCTACTCCTAGGTTTATCTCCACTCAACTCCTCCACTGGTTTCCCCTCACTAGCCTTCTCAACTTCTTTCCCAAAGAACACTTTCCCCGAAGTGCTCACAAACTTGATATGCTTTTGTAGATCATTTGTGGGTGTAGGAAACACAGGTGGAGCTGGGGTTGTGTCTAGTCGGCTCCTAAGATGGTTAGGTTTTGGGGGGAAATCATTTTTGTGGTGGGTTTTTGGTGGCTCTGGGATATTCTCTCCACTTCCCTCACCAACCTTGTTTGCCCCAAGTCCCTCACCATCCTGCCTCTTAAATGCCTCGATCATCATCCTCAACTGAGGCTCACGACCAGACAACCAACCCATCAACTTTTTCAGCTCATCATTCTCATCCTGCAAACGATCAACATAATGTGCAAGTTCCAAATTCTTCAAAGCATGCATTTCACAGGTAGAGCATGATGTAGGCATGGGTTCTTTCAGCTTAGCCTAGAGAAGACTAGTGTAAGCATGCATCTCATCAATCTTAGCATGCAAGACAGGGCAAGAAGTGCAAGCACCTAGCAAAGCAGGTCTAGACTTAAGCTCAGCCACTTCAACCCTAAGCACATCTAGTTCCTCACACTTGGAGGCATGCTTCTCCTTAAACAAAGCAAGATCAGCAAGAAAGATGGAGCAATCAGCACAATCAACCTCATCCGAAACAACGGGGCTAGCCTTAAGGGAATCAATCTCAAGCTTGCTATCAAGCACCTGTGTTTCTAGCTCGGCCACTCTAGTCCTAGCATCCTCGAGTGAATCCCTAATCTCTTTTATAATTTTCTTGGCCTCTCTAAGCATGTCATCACGGTTATCAAGCAAAGTGCCAAGCCTCTCATTCTCCCGGCGCAAGAAGGGAAGTTCATCACACACCTCGTCGTCGGAATCGAGTCCGAGTCGCTCTATGTGCTCTTCTTGCTCGCCGGAGCTCGGCCGCCATGGTGCGAAGCCGTCTCTCGCGAAGCGGCTCGGCCCCGCTTAGGTTCTTGGACGACTTCTTGTTCTTGCGACGATCACCTTCATCTTCACCGCTTGCTCGAGCTCGAGGTGGAGTACGTGGAACTAGAGTCGACGTCGCTCGCTCCAACCATCGCTCGGGCCTTGCCTCTCGCTCTCCTTCTTCCTCGATCATCGCTCGTCCTTGTACTTGTTCTTGTGCTTGCTCTTGTGGTCGCGCCTCGACCGGTACTTGCCATCGTTCTTCGGCTTGTGCTTGTAGCCGTCCTTGTTCTCGACCTTCTCGGGGCGATCGGCGACGAAGTGTCCCGGCTTGCCGCACCGGAAGCATGTCCTCGTGTTCCTCCTCATGTTCACTCGGTTCTCGTGCGGCCTCTCGAACCATCTCGTCGAGAGCGCCGGCTCATCCTCTCCAAGCAAATCGAACTCCTCATCTAGCATAGACATCAAAGAGGAAAAAGAGAACATCCTGGAGGATGGGTTAGTGTTAGCCTTTCCTTTCGAACCACCAACGAGGGCAAGACTATGGGAATCGGTCGGACCCTCGAGCTTGGCGATCATGCCCCTATCCAACTCAGCCGATTTGAGCTTCGAGAACAGCTCGTTCATCGTTAGAGTGTCATACTTCTCCGACTCCACAATGGCCTCGAACTTTCAGCCCTAAATCGTACGATCCAAAGAGTGTAAGAGCTTGACCGCTCTATCATGATCATCGTACGGGAGCACGTCCACATCGGCCCTCATGTTGTTCACAACCACCGTGAACCTCTGAAACAAGGCATCGATGGACTCACTGGGGAGATGAGTGAAGTTCTCGTACTCTCTCCGGTAGGTCGCATACATCTATGCCTGAACCTCGGCATTCCCAACATGAGCCTCCTTTAGCACCGACCAAATTCTACAAGCCAAGTGCTCGGTGCGCACCCGATCAGACTCAGGCTAACACAAAGCACGAAACAAGTAGTTGACCGCCTTATTGTTGGCGTCGAATCTTTCCCTCGATCCTGGAGCGAGGAAGTCCATCGGCTGGACATAGCCTGTGTCCACCGTGACATCCCAAAGGATCTGAACCTTTCCGCGGAGAAACGCACCCATCCGCTTGCTCCACATCTGGTAGTTCTTGCCATCGAAGTGTGGAGGACCCGAACCCCCGTTCCCGGTACGCCATCCTTGGATCTTAGACCGGTTAGAGTCAATAAAGACCCGAACGGGCTCGATACCTCTTGAAGGACCTATACGGTGAACCAAAGAGGGGGGGAGTGAATGGGAGCCGATAAAAATTCTTCTCGAAGGAGATGGATACTCCAACGAGATGAACACAAGCTTCCAACACACGTCTCCGACTCACTACCCAAGTTGGCCAAGCCCACGTAGCCACCGGAGTGCCACTGGACCTAGGCACCAACACACAACCTTCCGACCCGAGAACGCGGCGGAACACCAAACCTCGAGTCTACGAGACCAACATCGGTCGGACCGGTGAGCACCACCGGTCGACCGGTCCCCGCCGGTGAAACCGGGCAACTTTCACTAAGTGGCTCCACACCGGCCGACCGTGAGACACACCGGTTAGACCGGTTTCGGCCGAAAGCCCCCAAAGCACCAAACAGGCCAACCGACCACCAAACTGACCCAAACTCGAAATAGCAGCAACACAGGACAACAACGAACACACCCAGACGTTCACCCGAGCAAAAACCCACCGTGGGTTGCACCGGTCAGACCGGTCAAGAGCACCGGTCAGACCGGTGTAGCCTGGGCAGCTCGGGATGAACAACACCCGCGGGTTAACTCTCCCAAATCCAAACCTCGACCTCCCGAATCGCTCCACGGACTTGAATAAGACTTTGGGGATATTAGGAACACCTCTTGAGGAGTCCATAGCCAAGTTTAATCCCACCAAAACTTGTCCAAAAGGGAGGAATCGAAGAAATCCCGCCAAGAACACCACAAACCCTAGAACTCGGAAAACCCCAAAATCGAGCCCCTTTCACTTATTTGGGAGGGGAATCACAGCCCAAAGAACCACAAAAGGTTCCCACAAATTTCCCCCATCAAATCCCCAAGAGAAAGGTCCCGAAAACAACCCAAAGAAAACACCAAGAGAGGGCTCCGAAAATCCACCACCAAGAACAACCGGGAACAACACATCCGAACCTTGAGGAACCACGCTGAATCATCTATACATGCAACAAAGGTTCATACAAGGTCTAGCTTGCCGCCCGATCATCCAACCCTCGCAACAAGATCTCTCATGAAGCTCTCAAGATAGTCCTATGGAAATCCTAAGAAAATAGGAAGGGAAACAGGAAAGAAAATGAACTAGGGTTCCAAGAGTTGGCTTCCATCCTCTCACCTCTTGGGTTATATGGAGGAAACCGAATGTCTAAAATGCCCTTTCCTAATAAATAGGGATACAAGCCCCTCAAGGGCAGATTTGGAAGTCTTCATGTCTTCACCATCGGACGGATGCCCGGCGACCGCACCCCGCGTAGCCTCGACGCAAGCCATGCGATCCCGACGCGTGTCCTCCGCTTCGAAATCTCCGGACTGCGTCGTCGCACACCGGTCAGACTGGTGCTTCCCACCGGTCAGACCGGTACCCACCGGTCAGACCGGTCTGGCGCCGCTGCAGCTCCGTCTTCGGGTCTTCGGTCTTGGCTTTGTGGATCAACCAAGGAACACAGTGGTTTTCTGGTGAACCACTGGAAACCCCGCGAACTCGGTGTAGCCTCCGCCAATCACCACTCATGACTCGGCTCCCACGAAGTCCTGGCTCGACCTTGGTTTTGAGGCTAAACCAAGAAACCGTCCACGACTTCATCTTGCCGTTCATGCCACCATGCGGCCCGCACTTGACCCCGCTGGCCACCGGTCCCTCGAACGAAGCCTAGTTGTCTTCTCCACACCGGAGGCCTCACCGGCGACGACCTTTCGCGCTTGTTCTTCACCTGCACCAACACCAGTCAAGCCGCAACCTGCACCTGCAATACTTAGCCAAGAATCAGTCCACACAACGTTGTCAATCACTCATCACACAAGGAAGCGACCATCCTCCGGTCCTCGAACGACACAAGGTCCTCAACGGCTCTAAAATCTTTTTCATGAGCTCCAGATACTTTATTGGATTGCTCATGTCTCAATCTATCTCTAGGAATTTTCCTGGAATTTTTGGGATTTTCTGGGTATTTTCCGTGCCTTTAAACATTTTTCTGGGTTTTCCTGAATTTGTTTTGCACTGGAAAATAATTTCGAAAAAAACAAACTATCCAATCCTATGTAACTGGGCTGAGCCCGTGGGCCCAACCCACTTCACCGGCCCAGCTGCTCTAGACCGCCGGGTCCCTCTGGCCAGCGGCCATGGTCAGGCTAGGCGAGCGCACGGCGCCGCTGCCGGCCCTTTCCTTGGCGTGCGCGCTAGGGCAACCTCGTGCCCCGTGCCAATTTAAGGCGAGGTCGAGTCCCCACGTGCCCTAGCTGCGAGCGCGCCCTAGCCCTGCCACCGCCCGACATTACCCTGCCGCCTCTCATGTAGGGCGCCGCCGCAGAGCTGAGTGGAAGCACCACCAGTCCTTGCCGATTCGCCGTGGTCTCCAGCCGCCAGAGGAAAGTGACGTCGCCACGAGAACCGCAAAGCTGAGCTGCACCTCCTCCGCTGCTTCCCGTCGCCGGAGGACCGCCGATGCGCCGTCACCGCACGGGAGACCAAGCCGACCACCGCCGTCCGCCATGCGTCTGATTTCGGCCGCCTCCCTTCATACCCAACGCCGGTGAGGACCCCATCGAGTTCCCCTCGCACTTCTCTTTCTGTTCCATGCCTCACCTGAGCCTCTCGCGCCCCTGACCGCCAACAATTGAAACCGGCCGAGCTCCCTGTCCGCCGCAGTACAGGTGAAGAAGAAGACCTGGCTGTTTTATGTTTAGACCCCTACGGTTTCCTGTAATCTATAAACAAGTTTATAAGTCTTGGTGAACCTTTGGATAACCCCCTTGATCTATTAGGTTTCTGCACACAGATCCAACCAGCACCCTTTTACAGATCTAACCCCGAGCTTTATCATTTTCACGGGCACTGTTCAGTGTGTCTCGGGAATTTCTTTTGCTAGCCCTCCAAATCTATAGTTAATCACGACTAGGTCCTTTTTAATCTTGTTTTGCTCATAGATTTCTTGTTTTAGATCCGTTTTAATCTGTTCAAGTTGGGTTAGATTCATAACAATGCAAAGCACAGGTTAGCAGTGATGTTTCCACCATGTATGTTTTCTGAATTTTATTTAATATTAATTTGCTAATATCTATTAAGCATGACTTTTCTAAATAAAAGTTATATAGTGTTATACACCGTTTTCTTAATCAATATTAATTTGGTTAATGTTTATTTCACATGCTTTTGTAAATAAAATCTAATTAGATCTTTTACCCAGTTTTCATAAGTCAAATATTAATTTGCTTCACGATTAATTAACTTTTATAATTAAAAGTTGAATAGGCTTTTACACCGGCTTTTAAATAAATGTTAATTTGATTAATGCCTATGCCATAATGTTTTTGATAATAATATGATGGCAAACCCTTCCAAGAATTTTATAACATCTTCTACAATCCATTCCCTGTCTCCTAGAGCTAAATCTTTGTATTAGGAACTCTACAGTCTTTTTCACGATGTCTAAATATTATATTTGGACTGATCGTCTCAATCTATCCCTGAGTTGCTGCATTTCCCTTTTCTTCGTGGCTGAAACTATGGCCTAGTTCTGCAATTTGTTTGGTCATTCCCAGATGTTTTTAATTCTATGCTCTTTTACAGATGAAAAGCCATATATTCTCCTAAATCATATCCAAGCCATGTTCTTTTCCCTGGCTCTATATCTTCCGGCCCATTCATTTATTTATTTCAATCTGATGGTGTCAGCAGCCCAATCAACTCGGATGTTCTGATGTGTCAAGCTGCAACATTGAGCCTTGTTGCAATCAGTTTGCCTCCTTCCCTATACGAAGGTCCAATTGGAGATTGACTCGCACAGTTGCAGCTTCGAGTTGTGCTCGTGCACGTCATGGGCTCAAGGACGGCCTAACATGTCGGCATATATAGCTGCAAACGTGGCCCTCGTCTCTCTTTGTGCTGCAAACCAATCTCCGAGTTCAACCTGCGCTGCCGCCGCTGGTCACGCTGCAGGACTCCACGACGCCGAGTCGTCTCGGCTGGTCGCTCTCCATGCCCGACTGCTCCAGAGCTCCACCGTCAGGGACTTCGGGCTGCCACCATCATCTCCGGCTGCGGGTTCGCCTGTCCGTGGGACGTCGCCATTGGTGCATCACAAACTGCAGCCATAAACACCCTCCGTCGTCCATGTACGCCGGCTGCCGGGGAAGCATTATTTCATCACCATGAGGAGCGCAAGCAAGGTGATATCAATGGCCGTCGAGGTTGCCGTCCCTGTGACGATCGATCTGTGAGTTCGATCTCCGCCGCCATCGTTGTTTCCGTGTTTTACGTTTGTCATTGGTGAGCATACCATTTACTCGATCTATCATGCTCCCAGTTCCTAGCTGTTTTTCTTCCCTGCCGCTCATCCGCCTCCCTCGTGCCTTGCAGCAATGCTCTTGTATGTGCCGTCTGTTCTTCTCATAGCAACGAACTGTAAGATGTGCTACAGATTAATTTGTACGTGCATGTGCATGGTTTGCATGATGCATGTCTAGACTGCAGCAAAGGCCGTAGGCATATCACCTGGCTACCAGAATCATCAACGCCATCTTCGTCGTTCGCCGTATTCCGGCCGAGTCGTCGTCGTTGGCGAGAACCCCTCATATGCACATCTCCGTCCTGGCCTGTGTAACTAATCAATGCAAGCCGACATGCTTTACGTATTTGATCATGGCCACCATCAATTCCGTGTTATCGTATTCTTTTATTGTCTAAGCACTTTGGGGATTATGCTCATCATTCGGCAAGCCTTCGTGCATGTATCCCCAATTAGCATGCATCGTGATTGTTAGCTTTGGCTTCCATCCAATTCATGCTTTTTTCACGTACTGCTCTCAAATATATTAGCATGAGCTCCTTTGTCTTGTAAAATCTCAATGCCATGTTATCTGTTTTAGGCAAATGAATCTTGTAATTACATCATAGTGATTCAATAATTTTCCTTTTCAACTAGAAAATCCATATTTTTGTTTCAACTCCAAGTCTAGCAACTCTTGTCCTCTAAAGTTTTCTTTTGATTGGTGTATTGTTCTTAGTTGTACTAGTTTGTTTGCTTTGCATGTTTGAACCCAATAATTGATGCGAGTAGAACGAATGTTGTTCGAGAATCGAGAGCTTTGAAGAGCTTGAAGGTGAAGACATTCTGAGCAACTACTCTGTGGTTAAAGGCAAGTGTGTCCTTGTTCTCATCCTAATAACTTTATTAATCACTATTGCAGACGCCTTGCATTAACTTTGATGGGTTCCTATTCTTTTTACCTTTGTCTTGTATAAACTGGTTGCTTAATTAATACTGATGGTAGATATTGCTTAGTTTGCTCAACTGGGTTGGTGTTAATCAACATGGTTATTCTTTATGCTCTATGTTCCTTTATGTTAATTTTAATTACAAGACAACCTTTGATGTGTTAATCAGAAACATGGAGAACCACCCAGGAAAACAGTACAACCACAAGAACTAAATAGGCACTGGTCTTGGCTGAATAATTAGGAACTTTAGCATGGGTGATCTTACCTAATAAGGACAAGGGATCAGCGGTACTATGGGGTATGGACCCCCTTCTAGCAGGGGGTTGGGTGAGTTATTCTTTTTGTGGTGGGGTATCGACCTTCTAGGGGACTTTATACCTTGCTAACTGATCCGGACCTTGTGGGTCACAACTTGTTGAAGAACCTTTGTAAAGGCCTTATAGCGTCCCTATGTAACCACACGTTGGTAGTGTGGTATGGTGCCTGATCAGCATCGCGTGGTTGGGTCCAAAGTTCTCAGGAGATTTTACGTTGCTTGTGGTGAAAGTGTACAACCTCTGCAGAGTGTAAAACTAATCGATTAGCCGTGCTCACGGTCAAGAGCGGCTTGGACCCCCACATGATTAATCGAACTTGAAGATGGACTTAAATCGTGGTTTCTGGTTAACTTAGCCATATGCTTATGGCGTTTCTCTTGTCTTTATGCTTAATTGTGGGATGGTATATACCTATACTTGCTAGTAAATAGTTGCTTTATAAAATTGGACCAACTAAAATGCTAAATGCTTAGAGCCCAGTCCATTGTAAAGCCTTTGCATTCATTCTTTCCCCACACTTGTTGAGTACGACAAGTGCTCACTCTTGCTATAAACAATGTTGCTTAGAAGGAAGAAGCTGCTTTGAAGATGTTGTCGGTTCTAGGCGTACGCAACCCCCAGTCGAATGCTTGTGGAGTTTGGTGCCTTCGTTTCCAGGATTAAGCGTATACTCTGATAATCTTCCTTTTCTTACATGATACTGTATTGTTATTCTCTTTTGTCAACGATATGCATGAAACTTGATCCTGGCATGCATATAGATCTGCACTTGTGTTTTAATTGGAAAATTAGGTGTGATAGAGTGGTATCAGAGCTGTATCGACTGTAGGACGTAAGCCTAGTTAGCAATGGTCGTCCCTAAGGTTTCCTATGATCTAAAAGTTCATCACTAACTCTCCTTTGAGTTGTGTGATGAATATTGTCACTCCTTGACTA
This sequence comes from Cenchrus americanus, assembly GCA_947561735.1. Taxonomy (NCBI): domain Eukaryota; kingdom Viridiplantae; phylum Streptophyta; class Magnoliopsida; order Poales; family Poaceae; genus Cenchrus; species Cenchrus americanus. The sequence continues at coordinate 146,745,430 of OX387240.1, forward strand.
GTCTCCTCTCCCACTCTTGAAAACTTAAACCCTTTTCCACTTCTTTTCATTTGCGTATCTTGTTTTGCAAATGTTAAATCACTAATCCTTGTTTATACACTCCACTTGATCTTATCTTGATCTTGATCTTGCTTCCTATTCCCACTTGTTCCATTCAAGGCATATCCTGGATATCTTGCTTGACTATCTACTTTGGACCTAGGTGTCAATTCCTGTCCCCATATCTTCCTCATTGAACTTCTCCTTGTTTCCATGTCTTTTCATTCCAAAGGGTCGTTCTACTTCTTAGATGATCCATGCCACGTACCCTGATGCAAGCCTACCCAAGTCACGTGAACAAACAAGCTATCAACTCGTCGCCTGAAGTTGTAACACACACAATAATATATGAACACGAAAAAATTGACACCATGATTCAACCCCAACACATAACTTTAGCTTGCCACGGAGCACAGTAAAACCAAAGTGTTAAGGGTCATTGACAAAAACGGTTAATGAGAAATACCTCACCCAGCTTAATGCCATTAAAGATTTGAGTTTAAAGAAATGTTGGTTCTTACACCACCTATTTTAGTTGCACAAATGCTTAAATTGTAGTTCTAAACATGAAAGAAACACAGTACCGGATAGGGGCACAACTGCTCTAGCTTGCTTGTTAGCTGTTGCCACTCACAGTGACAACAACTACAACTCCGTCCTGGTGCTTGGCATTGCAGAATTTTATTGATACAAGATGAGCACACTGTTAATCCCTATACCTTCCATTTTTTTGTACATAGAAACATACAAGCACAACAATCAGTTCAAAAATTGATGGACACACAACACAAATGGACCATTAACCTAACAGAATTGAGAACACAAACCACTATCCTCTCTGCCTGACTCCATTTTACACCAATGCCAACACTAACTTCCCTTTCTCTTGGCACTGGGATATTTTGTTGAACACCTAGGGAGCACACTGCGCACCTACTACTTCCCATGATTCCAGGACACTTGCACATAGAAATCCACATATACAGCAGCATGTAAAACATTCATGATCCCACAAGACAAATTGACCATTAATCTCACAAATCTAACACAATTGCATGACAAACGAAGATAAACAGACCTAGTAGATTCATGGGATTCCAGGATTGATTAGATTGGGATTGTCATGGATTGGAGTAAAGGGGAAAACCATCAGGGTGTGGAGGTGGATGGGCTGACGGGGTGCACGTGTGTCACCGGAGCGTCGTCAGAGCCGCCGACGGGCGCGAAATGAAGCTGAAGGGCCGATTAGGCGACCAGAGAGGGGGGGAGTGAATGGGAGCCGATAAAAATTCTTCTCGAAGGAGATTGAAACTCCGACAAGATGAACTCGCTCGGTCGGACACCCAAAATCACACGCTCCGCACTTCTACCTTCCGTTTGCCGGAACCAGGTAGCGACTGGAGTGCTACTGGTCCTAGGAACAAACTCTACCAGCAACCTCAACACACACGCACCCACGATAGTGGAAACAACTCGAAACACCGGCTGTCCAGAGGGGGCGGTTAGACCGGGTATAGGGGGCGGTTAGACTGCCTCCACCAGGCAACCAAGAAATCCTCTGAAACACCTCTTCCGAGCACCAAAACGCACCACGGTTTCACCAACAGAGATCTCTGGTCAAAGCCATGCTAGCTACCAGAAAATCTTGGCGAAAACCAAAACTCCACCCAGGGGCCTAGGGGCGGTTAGACCGGCTACCAGGGGCGGTCTAGCCTCCTGTACCCACCAACGAACTCCAACCAAGAATACCTAGCAAACGGCACGAGAACGACTCGAAATTTCACCCAGACGCTCCTCTGATCAAGGCGAACGAACTCACAGAGGAAAATCTGGAGAGACAAAACTTCGACCTGGAAAAGCCTAGGGCGGTTAGACCGCCCCCTTCAGGCGGTTAGACCGCCTCTCCCAGAAAAATAGCCCGCGGGTCAAACCCTAACTTCCTCGCGCCCGATCTCCCGAATCACTCCACGGATTGCAGCGAAACTTCGGGATTTGCTGGGTTACCTTTTGGGAAACCTTTACCTCAAAGGAATCGACCCGAATCGCTCACAATCAAGAGGAATCGACGAAATCGCCTCTCTAGGACAAGAACTCGCCCAACTCGAAAAACCACCAAATCGAGTCCGATTCAAAGGAGATTTGGGGGCAAAGTCACCAGCCAAAGAGGCACAAGATCCTCATATGTGACACCCACCAAAAGACCCCAAGAAATCGTTCTCAAAACACCACCAACAAAAAGCTCCGAAAATCAACACAAAGAAAGACGGGAAAACCACCTTGAGGAACAACGCCGAACCATCTATACAAACCATGAAAGGTTCGTACAAGGTCTAGCTTGCCACCCAAACATCCATCCCTCTCTCTAGATCTCACATGAAGCTCTCAAGCTAGTCTTAGGAAAACCTAGGGAAAATGGAGAGCGAAAGTGGAAAAACAAATGAGCTAGGGTTGCAAGAGTTAGCTGCCATCCACCCACTCAATGAGTATATATGGAGGCACCCAAAAGACTAAAATACCCTTACTTAAAACTAGGGATACAAGCCCCACGAGGGCGAATTCGGAAGTCTTCAGATTTTCTTCATCGGACGGATGCCCGGCGACCGCAACCTGCTTAGCCTCGACGCAAGCCTTGCGATCCCAACGCGTGTCCTCCGCTTCGAAGCATCTCGGCGCTGGCGGCCAGGCCGGTCAGACCGCCCCCCTTGGGCGGTTAGACCGACCCGGGAGATCTGACCGGCCCCAGGCGGTCCGACCGCCCCTCCGGGGCGGTTGAACGAGCCCGGGTGGCCGCACCTCCTCGTTGAGTCTTCGGCCTCGGTTTTGTGGCTCAACCGAATAACCTAGTGGTTTTCCGGTGAACCACCGCAAACCCGCGAACTCGGTGTAGCCTCCGCCAATCTCCACTCATGACTCGGCTCCCACGTAGTCCCGGCTCGACCTTGGTTTTGAGGCTCTACCAAGAAACCGTCCACGACTTCATCTTCTTGTTCATGCCACCATGCAGCCCGCACTTGACCCCACCGGCCACCGGGTCCCTCGAACGAAGCCTACTTGTCTTCTCCACACCTGGAGGCCTCACCAGCAATGACCTTTCGCGCTTGTTCTTCACCTCGCACCAACACGAGTCAAGCCTCAACCCGCACCCGCAATACTTAACCACGAATCGGTCCACGAACGTTGTTAATCACTCATCACACAAGGAAGCGACCATCCACCGGTCCTCGAACCACACATGGTCCTCAATCTCCCCCTTGATGAGTGCATTGACAACACCCACATGAAGTGACACAAGAGAAAAGGAAAAGAAAAGAAACAAATAAAAAGAAACCTCAACAAGCGATCGAAAGCCAAAGAAAGGCGAAGAGCAAGATCACTTGAAGAACACAAGTCTCGGACCCCTTAGGCAAGGGCAACGGCTCGACACATCCGAGACAAAATCATGCTCAAACAAAGAGCGCAAATCACTGAACCAAAACTCGAACACCACAAAAAGCTCCCCCTGCACATATGCAAGCTCCCCCTGAGCCAAAGCACACTCCCCCTGAACAAATGCAGCAATGCGACACGGGAATGCAACAAAAATCAAAAAACCCGCTCACTCGCCCGGGGCGTTTAGACCGCCGCCCGGGCGGTTAGACCGCCTACCACTCATCCGACCGCCCGGGGGCGGTTAGACCGCCCCATGTGACCGCCCCGCACCAAACGCGCTCAAAATTTTCCCGAACCAATTGGAACACCTTCCTAACACTCCCAGTGCCCAAAGCATGCACAAACTTCTCCCCCTTGTTGACAATGCATGAATCAAGGCAAAATGCGTAAACTTTCAACATATAGCTTCTCAAATATACAAAATTCATCACAATGAGCTACACACGTCTAAATGTGCAAGTTAGATACTCTACGGAGTTCGTAATGACCTTAACTACGTGATCACCAAGTTTCACAACCATTGGACAAGGCTAAAGAGGATTTGAGTAATTTTGCGAAAAGTTACTCTCTCACAAGCAAAAACCTAAACATGAGCAAAACATGTCAAAATGGCAAAGCCACACAAACTTCATGCTAGGACAGCCATTCTAATCATAAGACCATCACAAACACCCACAAGCACCTCATGTCATGTCAAAGCCACCGAGCCATGTGCCTACTTCTATGTATGAGACTTCTCATTGGTAGACATCATGCAACGGTTTAGCACCCAAAGCAAATTAATTTCAGCACATATGACATGCAAGCACATTTTCCAAGCATTTTACATTTCATTTTCAGATTTATGAATGGTACATGAAATGTCTTTGCCAAAGAAAGGAACTTATGCCCCTCCATAAGATAAAGCAAGAGGGCTAAACATTCATGATGGCAAATGAGCCTTTGGCCCCATATGATCAATAAACTAGCTATCCAACCACAAATTAAGCATCGCAAAGCCACTAAAACATGTCAAGATCATATAAAGGCGTTTACACATGAGAGAGTGTTGACGGATAAAAGACGTATCCCTCTACGATCCGCAAGCGTACGGACCCCACACCTTTTTCACCACGGGATTCCCAAGGTTCTTGTCAATCCGCGGAGCAAGGGGATTACAAGCGTTCGATCAACAACGACACACTAGCTACTAAAACCCTAACTTACTATTAAACTAGAAAACAACTAAACTACACTAGAGAGAATGATAAACGATCAAGATAGAAGACACTCGCCCACGGGTCTACGATACTAGAGCATGCAATCGCTTAAAGACATGAAAAACCAATCTAATCTATCGGGGATGTGACCACGGTTTCGCCCTTTCCCTCCTCTCGTATCGTCACCTTTGCGCAAAGGTATTCATGACTAGACCTTTGATGGCCACGGCGTATTGAATGGATCCAAGGAAGCATTGAGGCCAATACTCCCTTTACGGCATGGTTGCAAACCTTAAGCATGAAAGTATATTCAACACAAGATGATAGATAGATAATCCGACAAAGTGCGATTACATCTCAAGATCGATTACAACCCATGGACGAATGAGAAGATTACCCCATCAAGGTGCCGATCATGGCACCGTTGATCATGGTTTCCCTTCCGCCGTGTCTTCCTCCTTCTCCACGAGAGGGTGCTTCCTTCGAGGTGGTTGATCTCCCGCCGGAGATCCTCCTCCTCTCTCTCTAGCTTGTGGATGGCCTTCGGGTGCGAATAACTCCTCTCTTGGTGTTGGCGGCGCGTCGGGGGTTTTAGGGTCGAAGATCCTTCGAGGGCGAGGAAGACGGGACCGAACCGGTGCCCGAAGTGGGCCGGGCCGGCCCGCCGGGGGCCGGCCGGCCCAGCCCGGTTTCGGCCCGGTTCGGTCGCCCTTTTTGCTCCGTGGGTCCTCGTGCACTTATCTACTTTGCCCCCTCCACTTGCATGATTTTGACGCCGTTATCCTCGCGATCAAGATGGAGGCTTTCTTTGCATGAAGTTTGATCTTTTACGCTTCAATCCCCGGGGTGTTCCTCGTAACACTTCGGTCCTCGCCACCATTGGAAGTGATTTCAGCAAGCTCATGAACACGAACAAGACTCCATGAATGCTCCTTTGAACTTGTTGCAAATCCGTCCTTTATGTCCATGTTTTCCTACATTAACACAACACTTCCAAATGCATGCACAAAGATGAACTTGTTATATGATTAGTGTGCCTAGTGGCGGGTTAGTTCCATAATCAAATCCAAACCAAAGTGTAATGAACATGCTAGGTGCACCAAAATACACCGTCAACATCTCCCCCACACTTAGCTCTTGCTCGTCCTCGAGCAAGTACTCGTAAAAGAATTTCGTCCAAGGTGTGTAATCGTGTATCATTAATCCTCCTTCACAAGTTAGTTAATCCCTTCATCTTTAATACATAAACACAAAGTAATGATAATCAAACATAAACATGGGCGTTTAGAATTTTTACCACGTCAAGATTTACCCCACAACTCAAACTCTTCACTCGAAGTCTTCAATTTCAGCCATGCTTACTCCTTTGCTTCCATCGGAGGTTTTTTTATGGTTTTCAAAACAAAAATTCCTGCAACAAGTATTAGACAAAAACCTTTCTCCAAGCTCTCTCAAGTCACTCATATGAAGTGGCTATCCTAACCAAATTTTATAAAACTCTCACCTCCCATTAATCTCTCATATATCATGTAAAGTGGAGCTATAGGTAGGGCTAGCGCAATCAACACAAATATTGTCAAACTAAGAACTTCCTCTAATGGTTGTCTACCTTTCAAAGCCAATGATCATGAGAATTAACCATATGTAGGGATATCAAGGATGAGAAGATTTAAAATGGTGGACATGTGCAAGGGAAAAAGAAAATTGTGACTTCAAGGCACCAATGATGTCCTCGTTGTCGGATTGAACATGGTTGGAAATAGAGTAAAAGTTTCGTCTCACAATCGTGACATCCTTCCTTACACTTTATTTTTTTTTCTTTTCTTTCACTTGATCCATCCCTCTCATATCTTCATTGCTAACTCATCTTTTTCTTTTTTTCTTTTCCTTCTTTCATTCACATATGATTTTTCTTTCTTTCTTTCTTTCTTTTCCATACACATACTTTTTCTCTTTATTTTTCTCTCTCTTGACAACTTTTTCAAAGCTTTCAATTCTCTCTTTCCTCGCATGCATACAATCTGAAATTTTTAAATAAATCATGCTAGAGACGAGACGAAACTTTGAAAATAGGTTGTGTTCAAGGAATACGATGTACAAAAGAGATGTATAGGGTTGGGTATGGAATCCAGCGATATTCATGACTTTCATTGTGAAAGTCATGGACTGAATATATGACGAGGCTAGCAACAAAAGATAAGCACAAGGACATGATCATTGCTCGAAATTAAAACTCACCAAGAGAGAAGGGTCCTAGCCTAACTCATCGTGCTAATCACACTTATGGTGGAGCGAAAAAAATAAACTTGGCTTTGGATAGGAATTTTTTTCTTACTCTCAACTTGGAAAAAGAGGTTTTGCTAACCTTTATTACAAGGGTTTTAAAATGATTTTCAGAACTGAAATCCTCCAATTTTTAGCATCGAACATAGCACAACTAACATGTGAAGCTCAAGATCGAAGTGCGGTATGGGTACTTTAAGTAGTAGCGATTCCACTAAGCACCACGGTAAACGTTTTTCAAACCACATACTTGTGTTCATATATCAAGAATCGAAGATTAAACAAACAAGTAAATAAAGATAAACAATACATAAAACACAAAGATATGTAAAGACTCTTTTTATTTGGTTTTCTTGACTCAACGCTAATTTAAGACACTTGCAAAAATTTTAAAAAATTTTAAAACAGACTCCAAAACTAAAGACTCATTAAAACACTAAGACTCTCACACGAAGATTAAACCGAACCTAAACTTGAAGTTCAAAAGCTAAGGCTAGCGAGCTAGCTCTCCCCCACACTTAAAACATACGACGTCCTCGTCGTATCTTACAAAAATCCTAAGGGGAAAACTAGATCTAGTGGTACTTCAAGCAAGTTTTGCACCACTTGCCTCTCATGTTTCCAACCATGCCGAAAAGTTTGCGCACGTTACGGTTAAGGAACTTGTAGTCATCTTCAACTACGCGCTCCAAGTCCTCCATACGCTGCTTCATCGCTTCCATGGCTTGGAGACATTCGTCGGCCGACGTGTAGAGATCCGCGATGGATTGACGGCAAACTCGACAGCACACCGGATGCAATCCGAAGGGGTCGTCGTCGCCATAATCTCCACCGTTGTCACCACCGTCGTCGCCACCTCCATTGTCGTTGCCTTCGCCACCGCCGTTGCCGTCGCCGTTGGGGCCTTCGGGAGTCCATTCATTGGGTTGCTCATCCCAATCGTCATCGTCTCTACCGGCAGCCGCCCACGAGCTCGGGCTACGATCGTCGGAGTAGTCGCTATCCCCATAATCCTTAGGCTCGGCGACACCTCCTTGTAATCCTTGCGCCCGATGCCTTGGAGGCGTGCCGACCTTCGAACGGGTGTAGGGACCTTCTCTCCTTCGACGGGGTTGCGAGATGCAAGAGCTCGGTCGGGACACGTCCTCCGCAACGGATACGTGCGGTCCTCTTGACGGGTAGCTTGAGCTCGCATCGCATCGCCTCCTCCATCGATGGCTTCTTGGCTTCTAGCTTCAACTCTAAACTTTTTGGAGGCTCAATGGCTGCTACAAGGGTGCAACACATTGCTTGAAAGGTTTGATTCTCGAGCTCCCAATTCGGCCAAATAAATAGTCCTGAGAGGAAAGCTGCGGAAACCTTATTTTCCTTTTTTACACTTCCCTTAAAATTTTCCGACCAAACAAGGAAGTCAAAAAGGAGCAATTCGAGAGAAATTCGGGGTCATCGGGCATCGGGCCACCCCCGGGCCGGTCCGCTGGGCCGGCCGGCCCACCCGCCTCGGGGGCGGGCCGGTCCGGTTTTTTGCACACCGCCCTATTTTTTTCTTCCTCGGCCCATGGGAAAAAGTTGGCCCGGTAGAAACTTCGCGAAAAACTCCGAAAGCTAAAAGAAAAATTATTTACGAAGTTGATGCCTTGTTTTTCGTCCTAGACGGGACGTTCGGGCTCTTCCTCCATGGTAAAGACGTCAACATGATGAATGGGCACGACATCGGGTTCGTAGTAAACCTTAAGCCGCTGACCATTCACCACAAATTGATCGCCGTTTATATCCATAATGGTTACCGCTCCGTTGGAGAACACCGAATGCACAACATAAGGTCCATCCCACTTGCTTTGCAATTTCCCCTTTCCGAAGGTTTTAAACCTCGAATTGTAGAGGAGGACCTTATCTCCTTCTTTGAATTCTTTTTTCTTCAATCTTTTATCATACCACCTTTTGATTCTCTCCTTGTATATGCTTGCGTTTTCATATGCTTTCAACCTCAACTCCTCTAGCTCGCTTATTTGAAATCTTCGTTTCACCACCGCGGCATCGAGATCAAGGTTCGTCTCTTGAATCGCCCAATAGGCTTTATGTTCCAACTCAACCGGAAGGTGGCAAGCTTTTCCATAGACAAATTGATAAGGGGTCATACCTATCGGTGTTTTAAACGTCGTTCGATAAGCCCATAAAGCTCCGTCTAATTTCTTTGCTAATCCTTGCCTCCCTTCTCTATGGTCTTGTTGAGTATGCTTTTTAATTGCCTATTTGACGTCTCCGCTTGTCCGTTGGTTTGTGGGTGATAGGCCGTAGAGACCCTATGCTCAATTCCCAACTTGGACAAGCACCTTTTGAAGTTCTTCCGGTGAAATGAGTTCCTCCATCACTTATCAAGATTCTCGGTGTACCGAAACCGGGGAAAAATCACGTTCTTGATCATAGTGATGGACTCCTCCGTGGAAGCTTTACGACATGGTATAGCCTCTACCCACTTGGATACATAATCGACCATAACAAGTATATACTCGAATCCAAATGAGTTTTTAAAAGGCCCCATGAAGTCTATGCCCCATACATCGAATATGTCGATTTGCAAGTTGTATTTCAAAGGCATAGAATTCCTTTGAGAGATGTTTCCGGTTCTTTGGCATTCGGGGCATGACGCAACATATCTTTTAGTATCTTCATGCATCTCCGCCAATAGAATCCGCTCGACCATACTTTGGCTTCGGTTCGAAAATGGCTATAGTGTCCACCGTACTCCGCCGAGTGGCACTTCCTTAGAATCTCAAGCCTCTCTTCTCTTGGCACACATCTTCTCATCACTCCATCATTGCCAAGCTTGAAGAGGTATGGTGCATCCCAAAAATATTTCTTACTTTCGGAAATAATCTTCCTTTGAGTGTTTTTGTCTAGATGATCGAGGGGCATCTTTCGAATTGCTCGAATGATGTCGATCATCCAAGTGTCTTTATCAAGCACTCTATAGAGGTGGTCGTCTCTCATCTTATCTTCTATAGGCTCTTTATCATCTTGTCCACGATTCATCCTAGACAAATGATCGGCCACAACATTTTCCACCCCCTTTTTATCACGAATTTCAACATCAAACTCTTGGAGAAGAAGGATCCAACGAATCAAACGTGGTTTAGCTTCCTTCTTAGCCAAGAGATACTTGATGGTTGCGTGATCAGTGTAAACAATGACTTTCGAGTTCACGATGTAAGATCTGAATTTTTCGAAAGCGAATACCACCGCTAACAACTCTTTTTCCGTAGTAGCGTAATTTAATTGTGCCCCACTAAGAGTTTTGCTAGCGTAGTAAACGGCGTGAACTCGGCCTTCCTTTCTTTGTCCCAAGACCGCGCCTACGGCGTAGTCACTTGCGTCACACATGATCTCGAAAGGTTGGCTCCAATCCGGAGGTTGGATGATGGGAGCACTCACCAACGCATTTTTCAAGGTCCGAATGCCGCTAGACACTTCTCATCAAAGTCGAAAGCCACATCCTTTTGAAGAAGGTGTGTTAAAGGCTTAGTGATCTTCGAGAAGTCCTTTATAAATCTTCTATAGAATCCGGCATGGCCTAGAAAGCTCCTTAAGGACTTAACATCCGTAGGAGGTGGGAGTTGCTCAACCGTCTCTACCTTAGCCTTGTCCACTTCAATTCCTCTCTCGGATATAACATGTCCGAGCACTATGCCTTGCTTAACCATGAAGTGGCACTTTTCCCAATTTAAAACCAAATCTACCTCCGCACACATTGTAAGGACCTTTTCTAAGTTTGCTAAGCAATCCATGAACGTCTTCCCGTAAACGGAAAAATCATCCATAAACACTTCAACAATTTCTTCGATGAATTCCGAAAACACGGCCATCATGGAACGTTGAAAAGAGGCCGGAGCGTTGCATAGGCCGAAGGGCATCCTCCTATATGCAAACGTTCCGTAAGGACACGTAAACGTTGTCTTATGTTGATCTTCGGGTGAATAGGAATTTGCATGAACCCCGAGTATCCATCAAGAAAGCAAAAATAAGCGTGGTTTGCTAACCTCTCGAGCATCTCGTCTATGAACGGTAGAGGGAAGTGATCTTTCTTCGTCGCTTTGTTAAGCTTACGGTAATCGATACACATCCGCCACCGGTCACGGTTCTGCGGTATCAATTCATTCTTCTCATTCTTCACCACGGTCAAACCTCCTTTCTTCGGCACACAATGTACCGGGCTCACCCACTCGCTATGCGGAACCGGGTAGATGATTCCGGCATCAAGTAACTTGATAACCTCTATCTTTACTACCTCTCGCATGGCATGGGTTAGCCTCCTTTGGTGGTCCACTACGAGCTTACATTTGTCTTCCATTGGTATACGATGAGTGCAAAAGGCTGGGCTAATACCTTTGAGATCATTAATTGAATATCCAATCACCTTCCTATGTTTTTTAATAAAATCAGCAACGCTTCATTTTCTTCGGGGCTCAACTCGTCGCTCACAATGACTGGATAAGTTTTGTCTGGGCCCAAAAATTCATATTTTAATCCCTTGGGCAAAGGTTTAAGGTCTACTTCGGGCACTTGTGGCTCCTCGGGTCTGATTTCTCCTATGTCTTCGAACTTCTCTTCCTCCATGCTACCATCATGCGGCTCTAAGCCTCTTGTCGCTTCCTCTAGTTCTTCATCTTGCCGATTACTAATTTGATTTTCCATCGCTCTTTGCAGCGGGTCTCTAAGGGTTTCAACAAAACAAAGACTATCTATCTCTTCTACTTCTTCATCTTCGGGAGGAAAAGGTGTAAGGTGTTTAGAAGCACGAAGAAAGTTATATGTGTACTTTGTTCCATTAAGGTTCATTGTTACTTTGCCTTCTCCGCATCTAACACGGCATCAACCAACTTAAGGAAAGGCCTACCTAAGATTATATGATCAGAATTACCATGGTAAGCATCAATAACAAAGAAATCGGTTGGTATATAGTTTCTAGAAATTTTTACTTTCATGTTGCAAGCAATACCTAGAGGTTTGATAGATCTACCATCTCCCATAATTAATTTCGTTGATGTTGGGGCTAAGTCTAGGTTGTGGTATTGAACTTTATCGTAAATTTTAGAGGATAGAACACTTACTTGGGCTCCGATGTCGCATAAAGCTTTGCATTGAACTCCGTTGATCTCGCAACTCAAGTGCGGCGTCATCTTCTCTTCTTCTTCGGATCCTATCGAGTAAATTTCAGCGAGGCGAGCGTATGGTGATGCTTCGGGCTTGATCCCCATGATTCTCTTCACCTCGGCGATATGTTCGGATCCACCACGTCATCTCCAAAGAGCTTCTCAAAAATCTCACCGGTGGTTTCGAGGTCGTATGAATTTTCAGCTTTCTTCTCGGTGGGAAATCCACTTCCAATGCTCTTGCCATTCCCTTTTGATTAGGGAACGGTCTTCTCTTGTCGAATACTTCTCCGTAATCAATAGGAACCCAATCCATTGGCTCGAACTCCCTTAGTGGCTTCGCGCTTGACATGCTTCTCTTGTTCTTCTCATTTGGCGCGGCGAAGTCGACGTTTGGTGTAGTTCTTGACTTGATGTGTTCTTGTTCAAGCTTTTCCATGATTGGCTCCTCTTTTGTGACTTCGGGGTTGCCTCTTTAGAAAAATCAGCAAGCTTTTTCTTCCTTGAATTGAATTCCGGCTCTTCCGCAAGTCTTGTTTCCCAATCTCTTCGCATGGCAGCCGCTTTACTAACTTTTTGTAGAAGTTGGGCGGCTTCGTGAGTGTTTTCTCCATGAGATCCCCACCGCACACATTTCGACGTGTCGCATGCAACTAGGGGTTAGGGAAAAGAAAAATGTATGCAAGAGTACGTCACCGGTGAAGCCGAGTTTTGGTCCTTGTTCGATTAATTCATTAAACCTATCCCAGGCTTGGTCTATCCCTTCCTCTTCTCCTTGCATGAAAGTGATCACTTGCCTCCTTAGATGTTGAACCTTGCTAATTGGAAAGAACTTCTCGCAAAACTTCTTTGTCAACTTGTTCCAATTGCCTTCAACTTCAAAGGACGCAACCGAATACCATGTCTTTGCTTTGCCGGCAAGTGAGTAGAGAAAGAGATTCCATTTGAACCATTCATCGGGAACTCCTTCTTGACGCACCGTGTTGCATATTGTCGTGAAATCCCTTATGTGTCTATATGGGTTCTCCGTAACCATCCCTTCAAATGGGTTTTCCGCCACCATCTTGATGATCTTGGATTTAATTTCATACTTGGTCGCTTCGAGCTTCGAATCCGACTCTTGTACTTTTATGTCTTCACATCGAGGGCTAGCGTAATCCCTTAATGATTTCTCCGGTTCTTCCACGGGTTGATTAACGAACTCCATCTAGACAATAAGATAAAAACAAAAACAAAAAAAGAAACAAGTGTTTTTCTCGGATAATATGTGTTAGATATAGCGAATAAAAGATAAACTAAAATATAAAACTAAGTTAAATGCAAATCAAACGATGTAAACTAACTTGCTCCCCGGCAACGGCGCCGGAGAAAGGGGCTAGTTGACGGATAAAAGACGTATCCCTCTACGATCCGCAAGCGTACGGACCCCACACCTTTTTCACCACGGGATTCCCAAGGTTCTTGTCAATCCGCGGAGCAAGGGGATTACAAGCGTTCGATCAACAACGACACACTAGCTACTAAAACCCTAACTTACTATTAAACTAGAAAACAACTAAACTACACTAGAGAGAATGATAAACGATCAAGATAGAAGACACTCGCCCACGGGTCTACGATACTAGAGCATGCAATCGCTTAAAGACATGAAAAACCAATCTAATCTATCGGGGATGTGACCACGGTTTCGCCCTTTCCCTCCTCTCGTATCGTCACTACGCGAAGGTATTCATGACTAGACCTTTGATGGCCACGGCTTATTGAATGGATCCAAGGAAGCATTGAGGCCTATACTCCCTTTACGGCATGGTTGCAAACCTTAAGCATGAAAGTATATTCAACACAAGATGATAGATAGATAATCCGACAAAGTGCGATTACATCTCAAGATCGATTACAACCCATGGACGAATGAGAAGATTATCCCATCAAGGTGCCGATCATGGCACCGTTGATCATGGTTTCCCTTCCGCCGGTGTCTTCCTCCTTCTCCACGAGAGGGTGCTTCCTTCGAGGTGGTTGATCTCCCGCCGGAGATCCTCCTCCTCTCTCTCTAGCTTGTGGATGGCCTTCTGGTGCGAATAACTCCTCTCTTGGTGTTGGCGGCGCGTCGGGGGTTTTAGGGTCGAAGATCCTTCGAGGGCAAGGAAGACGGGACCGAACCGGTGCCCAAAGTGGGCTGGGCCGGCCCGCCGGGCCGGCCGGCCCGGCCCCGGTTTCGGCCGGTTCGGTCGCCCTTTTTGCTCCGTGGGTCCTCGTGCACTTATCTACTTTGCCCCCTCCACTTGCATGATTTTGACGCCGTTATCCTCGCGATCAAGATGGAGGCTTTCTTTGCATGAAGTTTGATCTTTTACGCTTCAATCCCCGGGGGTGTTCCTCGTAACACTTCGGTCCTCGCCACCATTGGAAGTGATTTCAGCAAGCTCATGAACACGAACAAGACTCCATGAATGCTCCTTTGAACTTGTTGCAAATCCGTCCTTTATGTCCATGTTTTCCTACATAAACACAACACTTCCAAATGCATGCACAAAGATGAACTTGTTATATGATTAGTGTGCCTAGTGGCGGGTTAGTTCCATAATCAAATCCAAACCAAAGTGTAATGAACATGCTAGGTGCACCAAAATACACCGTCAACAGAGAGCATATATGTGACATTTTTCAAAAATATAGCCATCAACCATAGATCATTCATCAAGATCATCAAGAGCTAAGCCAAACTAACCATAGCATACCAAACAAGCTCACAAAAACATATATAGCATCCCATGGTGAAAAATGTATATATGAGAAGCTTTTCCTATCCAATGCATATGATACAAAATGCATGCAATCTAAGATACAAGGATGCCTATACATCATGTTACATATGCCATGCCAAATGCAAGAAATACATAAAGGAAACTATACATATGCTACAAAGGAGCTCCCACACACCCAACTCAAGAAATCAAACACACACCAAGCTCCCCCCGCAAACGAGTGAATGTTGCTTGATCTAGGGGTTTGGTGAAAATATCGGCTAGCTGGTCATGTGTGGGTACATGGATCAAAGCTATCTTTCCTTTCTCTACGTTGTCTCTCAGAAAATGATACCTCACTTCTATGTGCTTGGTTTTGGAATGGAGCACTGGGTTCTTTGCAACGCTTATGGCACTGGTGCTATCACATTGAAGTGGGACATGGGTATACTCCTCACCAAAATCACTCATGGTGTATGAAATCCAAAGGAGCCGAGAGCAACAACTAACGGCGGCAACATACTCGCCTCGGTAGTGGATTGAGCAACACTCGACCGTTTGCGGGAAGACCAAGACATCAAAGAAGAACCAAAAACGCGGCAAGCCCCGAAGTGGACTTCCTATCCAACCGACACCGGCAAAATCCGCGTCCGAAAAACCATGAAGCGCCAAAGAAGAGGACGCGGAGTACCAAAGGCCGAAGTCGGGAGTGTGACGCAAGTACCTGAAAATTCGCTTCACCGCTTGCCGACGCGAAGTCCTTGGAGACGCTTGAAAACGAGCGCACAGACACACCGAGAACTGTATGTCTGGCCTCGTCGCCGTCAAGTAGATGAGTGACCCGATCATGCTCCGGTACTCCTTCTGGTCCACATGTTCACCTTCCTCGTCTACATCAAGAGCTGTAGTTGTACTCATCGGCGTCGTCATGGCCTTGGAATCCTCCATCTTGAACTTCCGCACAATGTCCTTGGTGTACTTGGCTTGGTGCACAAATGTTCCTTCCTTTGATTGTTTGATTTGTAGCCCGAGGAAGAACTACAACTCCTCCATCATGCTCATATCCTCTGCAAACCTTGCAACAAGAGAGTTAGACGAGCCACCAAAGACAATATCATCCACGTACACCTGCACAATCAGGATATCTCTGCCCTGCCTTAGCAAAAACAAGGTCTGATCGACCTTCCCCATCTCAAAACCTCTCTCAAACAAGAACCCCCTCAACCTACCATACCAAGCTCTAGGCGCCTGCTTCAACCCATACAGCGCTTTCCTCAACTTGTACACCCGGTGGGGGTACTTCTCACTCTCAAACCCCGGAGGTTGCCTCACATACACTTCTTCCTCCAACACACCATTCAGAAAAGCCTTCTTCACATCCATTTGGTGCAACTTGAACCCTTTAGCAATGGAAAAGGCTAGAAGGATCCTAATCGCCTCCAAACGGGCTACAGGAGCAAAGGTCTCCTCGTAGTCAATCCCTCCATCTGACTGAACCCTTGAGCAACAAGCCTCGACTTGTTCCTCACAATCTCACCTTTCTCTCCCTCTTTGTTTTTCCACACCCACTTTGTACTAATTGGCTTACACCCTGGGGGAGGGTCAACCAACTCCGAAACCCGATTCCTATCAAAGTTCTCCAACTCCTCATGCATCGAATTAACCCAATTGTGATCAGATAGTGCGTGTCTAATTTTTTGGGCTCAAAAGTAGCAACAAATGCAGCATGAGTCAAAAAAAAGTTGTTTCGAACCCTTGACCGTGTACTGCGTTCATTCACATCTCCGATGATCCTCGAAGCTGGGTGATCCACTTGTACTCGCCGGGGAGGTTCTCGCCTCGATGCTACCTCCCCCTCAACATCAGCTTCTCCTCGTTCTTGATTTGTCGTCGTAGGTGTAGTAGAGGGTCCGTCCATCACCGTAGTCGAAGTAGTGGGTACATGTTCAGCCGGGGACGCCGCACCGCCATCTTCATCGTCTCCAAGTTCATGCTCCTCCTCCCGAAAGATCTCCTTGCCAAGCTCATCATCACCCGCACACTCAAAGACAAGCCGACTACGTGGCTCGACTCGTCAAAGGTCACCTCGCAAGTCTCCACGATTTGGTTAGTTTCAAGATTGAGCACACGGTATGCTCTAGAGTGAGATGCATAACCAAAGAAAATACCATCGACAGACCTAGCCTCAAACTTATCCAACTTCCTGTCTTTCTTTAGAATGAAACACTTGCAACCAAAGACATGGAAGTGACTCACCTTGGGTGTGTGACCATGCATCAACTCATAGCATGTCTTCTTCTTGTGCACTCTGAGGTAGAACCTGTTCGACACAAAGCACGCGGTATTCACCGCCTCAGCCCAATACCTACTCGGAGTCATATGCTCATCGAGCATCGTCCGAGCCATCTCGCATAAGGTCCTGTTCTTCATTTCCACAACACCATTCTGGGGAGGCGTATACGGACTCGAAAACTGGTGCTCAAGACCCAAGTCATGGCAAAAGGTTTCAAAACAAGAGTTTCTGAATTCCGAGCCATTATCACTGCGGATAGCTCGTATGGCATCTTCGTGCCTCTCGTTCCTTAACCTCAAGACTAGATATCGAACAAAACCAAACGTCTCCCCCTTATCCTCGAGAAAGAACACCCACGCATACCGAGAATAGTCGTCCACCACAATAAGGACATACCACTTCCCACTCGCAGATCGCACACGAGCTGGGCCAATAAGGTCCATATGGAGCAGTTCGCATGGACGCTCAGTCATCACATCGGTGAGAGGCGGGTGAGAATAGGCTACCATCTTGGCATGCCTACACGGCGCAAAAACCAACTCTTTCTCAAGCCTCAACCGTGGCAATCCTCGGATCAATTTGAGTTTACTCAAGCGAGACAAAAGGTCAAAGCTCAAGTGGCCCAACTTCCTATGCCACTTCCACAACTCACTCGAAGAACCTGCCTAGAAACAATGCTCCACACCCGAAGACTGAGAAAATCAGCACGAAACACCTGACCCTCGAGAACAACCATACAGACAAGGTCCCCTCGAGAGTCTAAAATCCGAGAACCACCAGGCCGAAACAACACCTCAAAGCCCTCATCCAGCTGGGACACAGAAAGCAAATTGTACCCCAGCGATTGAACAAGAGCAACACGCCTGAGAGTGATCTTGTCACTCACTTTGATCTCACCTTCTGAAAGCACACGCCCATGCCAATTGTCCCAAAGGTGATGTACCTCTTTGTCACCACCGGGACGAGACTTGAGAACCACCCCCTGTCTCCGATCATATGCCCCGAGCAACCGAAGTCAATCAACCAAATGTTCTTCAAGTCTCCCACCTGAAATTCAAAAAACGAGCACGTGAGCGAACAAACGACTCAGGACTGGGGTTAGTACCAAAAGAGTAAAACCAGTGCCGAGCCATTTGCTCGAAAGTGGGGTTAGCACACATCAAGCCATCTTTCCTACCATAACTATCACCACGAACACCACCTTGGTAACCATTCGGAAGAAACCACCCCTCGCTGCCTGGAGGAGGACCAAAACCACGGAAGACAACCCGTGGACCGTCCCTCCTCTCCTTCTCAAAACTACGACTCCTCCCATCACCGTATTGAACTCGAGGGGGAGAATGCCTAGCAAACTGACCACCTGCTGTCTCTCCAGACCAACCACCAGCAACACCACCTCCAGAACTGAAACTTCTCGACTCACCACCTCGAAAACCACTCCGCCCAGAATTCTGGGGGGTGGTTGAACCGCCTAGCCAGGCCGGTCTAACCCCCCCCCCCTCTAGGCGGGGCCGGTCCGACCACCTAGCCGGGCCGGTCGACCGCCCCCTCCAGACCTGCTCCTCGGCTGCGGGAACTCGCATCTCCCCATGCCGGAACGCTTCTCACCACAGCATTACCCCTGGGCAGTGGCATACGAGGCTTAGGTACACCATGAGAAGGGTTGTACCTATCCTTGTTCGCCCACTCCTTTCCCATCCTCTCTTCTCGCTTCCTCTTGAAGCAAAACTCATCCTTGTGACCCTCTTTCCCACAATAGCCACAACGGAACCACACAAGCTTAGGCTTAGGCTTGGATTGGGGCTGCTCACTTGGTTTCTCTCCACTCAACTCCTCCACCGATTTCTCCTCACTAGCCTTCTCACTCACTTTCCCAAAGAACACTTTCCCGGAAGTGCTCACAAACTTGATAGGCTTTTGGAGGTCATTCGTGGGTGTAGGAAACACGGGTGGAGCTGGAGTTGTGTCTAGTCAGTTCCTAAGATGGTTAGGTTTTGGGAGGAAATCATTCTTGTGGTGGGTTTTTGGTGGCTCTTGGATATTTTCTCCACTTCCCTCACCAACCTTGTTTGCCCCAAGTCCCTCATTGATGAGGCCATCTCAACAAGCTTTACACAATCACAAGTAAACCAAGGACATGACATAAAAGATGTCACTCTAGAACAAGAACAATTGAACATTGGACCAATTACACATAGCCGAGCCAAAAAGCTACAGCAACAGGTGACTTCACTCCTTGCTGAATTTAAGATACACGCAAATGAGAATTGTTTACTACCTAAAAGTTGTACTTTTATTGTGTTAAGGTTTACACATAAAGATATGAATGACACTCAAGAGGAGAAAGGTTACGTCCAGTCAAGGATGGGTTACACGAAGACCAGCAAGATTGTTGTGCCAACCAAGACAAGTTACATGCACAAGACCTTGGGTTACACTGCAGAAGCTTCATCTTCACGTACAAGTCTGTACGAATCTGCCACGATTCATGGTGCATGATATACATGGTTGGAAGCTTCATCAAGTCAAGATTCCAACGCAACAAACCTCATGTCTTTTGGACTTTCCAATAAAGAGTTATGACCAATTTAGTGGAGACTGCGCAGAAGCCAAACAGCCACGCGAGGCTCTTCGGGAGTTCAGTTCGTGGTGACCTTTGAGATGGCATAACTCCAGAAACTCCAAGTCCATTTCACACCCAACTAGGAGGGATGTTCCTAGTATAAATAACCCATGTATCTCAGAGATTAAACAAGACTTTGATAATGAAATTGAACCCCTTTTGTTCAGCTGTGTGCTAACAAATTCAGAGAGAGATCTCTACCCCTTTGCTCTTGTGATTTCCTTGAGGGATTACAGAAGCGGCCGCTTCATCGGCTCCCAATTGGTGCTCCTGGTCCATTGATTCCAGGTTGTGTTGGTTGGTTCTTTGAGAGTGTGGTTGGGCGAATCCTCGATTCAGGTTGCCGGTTAAAGACGGTGGTTGGCTTCGAGTTTTATTTGTCAGGTTGCACTAGTTATCGCTGCTTGCAGCAAGTTATCTTGGCTGTCCTACAGCTAGTTATCGAGATCAATATCCTACATCGTGAAGATCGGGACCGAGTCTCATCATTTGGTATCAGAGCCTGCGTTGCCACGGTAGGATTCTTTACCCTTAGCTACATATTTTTTTTTGCCTTCGTCCTATCCACTAAAAAGCCATAAAAAATTTATATCATAGCCTTTGTTTGCATCCGTTTATCTAGTGAGTTTGGTTAAGTTTCAGTCCATTAGAGTCTTTGTTTAGTTGCTGATCATATCATCCTTTGCGTACCTTTTGAGCCTTTCATATCTCTGAAAATCCCCACAAAAAAAGAAGATTAAACCAATTCTATCCTTTGCATAAACTTTTGTCCTATCAAGATAGTTGCTGGTTATATTCAGTTCTAGCATCTTTAAATTGTGCAAGTGTTATATCTGGTCTTGTGATTAGTTCTAAAAAAAAGAGTCAAGAAAAAAGTGAAAGAAAGTTGCATAAAAAAATTGCATTGAGAAAGTTGCAAAAAAAAGTGTTGGAAAGTAAGGAGAATGATCGGATTGTTTGTATGCACAAGTGTTGAACCATCATATCAGTTTGTGTAACCAGTTTACTATCCTTCTTTGGTGCAATTTTGCTAGGTGATTCAGTTTCATTCAATCATCCCTAGCATAATCCTTGTTTACATCAAATTTGAAATATCTTTTATGCATGTGTTGCTTCGGTAACATCATTCATATCTTGTGATCAGCACTAGGCATTGGATCTCTAGTTTGGATTGTTACTTATCTTTACAACAACTAGAATTTAGATTGCTAGTTGTGTTTTATACCCCACCGAGCTCCACAAATAAGCCACCGTAAACCGAACGCCGGTCGTGTATTCGCTTAACCATCACTCTTTTTACCACTACACATAGTACTTCGTAATCTACGGGGGAACTCATAAGAGCTTTGGTTGGTAAGAGAAGGTGAGGTTGTGAGATCCACATAATTTTCCATTCCACATATAGTTGCTGTTTGTGTTTTCACTAACAATACGGGAAGATGTACGAACAAGTCGACATTGAAGATTGTGTCACTATGATACAATTCAATGAAATGAGGCGAAGTATGGAGGAGAGACAAGATAGATTGTCCAATGATTTGCAAACCATTATGGAACAACTGCGACATATTCCTCGTGTTGCTGAAAATGTAAGTAATCATGAAGATGAAGTGGAAGAAACCGAAGAAGAAGGCTGCCGAACGTCGTGCAAGAGAACACCAAGAACGTCGACAACGAGCTGCTTTCCATGCTAGAAGACCTGCTGGTCTAGGGAGTGGAGATGGAGGTAATGGAGGTGGTCGAGGTAGAGGAAGAGGTCGTGGAAATGAAGACAATGACCATGCTGATTTTGAGGATGAATACGAAGAAGAAGAGGTTGAACAACCCCCAAACTATGGTCGTCGTCATCGGGGTAATTTTGAACGTGGTCGGCCTAATGAGGAGAGGTTTGGCAAGTTAAAATTCACTATTCCCAAGTTTTATGGAGGATCCGATCCGAAACTTATCTCACATGGGAGTTGAAGGTTGATAAAATTTTTCGCTTGCATAATTACTGCGAAGAGAAGAAGATGGCGGTGGCTGCACTTGAGTTTGAAGATTATGCTCTAATCCGGTGGGAGCAAATGCTCAATGATAGAGAAGAAGCTGGGCAAGGTGTTGTTCATACGTGGGCTGAATTGAAAAGAGAAATGAGAGCAAGATTTGTACCTAAACATCATCGTCGTGATCTTTCGACAAACTGCAGAATTTAAAGCAAGGAAATCTCTCTGTTGATGAGTATTACAAAGAGATGGAAAAGGCAATGATCGGGGCTAATGTATTTGAAGATCAAGAGCAATCAATTGCAAGGTTCATGTCCGGTTTACATCGGAGTATTCAGCGCATTGTTGAATTTCGGCCGTACCGCAATCTTATTGAGTTCGTACATCAAGCAAGCAAAGCTGAGCGTCAATTGCAGCAAGACATGAAGAGCAATAGAGGAGGCTCATTCAATACAAAGATTACCCCAAGTGGCAGCAAATTTACACCAAGAAGTAGTGCAAATCGAGGTGCAATCACCAACTCAAGTGGTGGTTCACGGTCTAGTATCCATGGTGGTTCTAGTGGGAAAGAGATGGCTTCTCAAAGTGAGAAAAGCAAACCTGCAATATCATCATATACATCGATGGCTTCTACAACAAAAAGTAGTGGAATTCAATGTTTCAAGTGTGGAGGTCGTGGTCATGTTATTAGAGAGTGCCCAAACAACCGCACCATCCTTGTCAACGACAATGGAGAGTATGAATCAGCTAGTGACGATGAGCAGGAAGCTATTGATGAAGAACAACTTGAGGATGCTATTGAAAATGTAGAGCTGCCAACATGTGAATTTGAGAGGGGTCTTGCTCTTGTTGTAACTCAAATTCCGAGTGTACAAATGAAGGAGGCTGAAAATGGATAGAGGCACAATTTATTCCAAACAAGAGCCAAAGTTGAAGGCAAGGTATGCAAGGTAATTATTGATGGTGGAAGCTGCCATAATCTTGCTAGCCGTGAAATGGTTGATAAACTTGGTTTAAAACTGCTGTGACACCGTCATCCATATCATGTACAGTGGTTGAGTGATGCTGGAGATATCAAGATTGGATATAGGGTGAAAGTTCCATTCAAAATAGGTGAATATGTTGACACCATAGAGTGTGATGTGGCACCAATGACAGTGTGTCATTTGCTGTTGAGAAGGCCATGGCAATATGATCGCTCATCTCTACATTGTGGTCGCACAAATGAGTACACTATCACGTGGAAGGGAAAGAGCTTGCTACTTAAGCCAATGACACCACAACAAATCCTAGCTGAGCACTTACAAAACAGCTCCAAAGTGAAGGTTGAGAGTGAGAAAGAAAGAGAAAAAAATAAATTGAGTACCCTCCACAAACCGGTGAGTGAGAGCGACAAGCCAAATGAGGGAGATCTAAAGAAAAGAGAAGGAAACAATCTGGTCATGTTAGCCACCAAATCTGAAATGAGAGATGTGAGGCGTAATCCATACCAAGAATTCATTGTACTATTGTACAAGGACACATTGCTTTCAGCTAATGACATAACATCTCTTCCTAGTGTTATTTCACATCTTTTCTTTGGACTTTAAGGATGTCTTTCCGAAGGAAACCCCTCTACGGGATCGCCACCTTTGCGAGGCATTGAACATCAAATTGATCTCATTCCGGGGGCTGCCTTACCCAATCGTCCACCATATCGCACGAATCCGGAAGAAACGAAAGAAATTCGAGAGGCAAGTACAAGCACTTTTAGATAAAGGTTATGTGCGTGAAAGCTTAAGTCCTTGTGCTTGTTTTATTTTGGTTCCAAAGAAAGATGGCACGTGGAGAATGTGTGTAGATTGTAGAGCCATCAATAATATTCTTGTTCGCTATCGTCATCCTATTCCTAGGCTAGATTATATGCTTGATGAATTGAGTGGTTCTATAATTTTTTCCAAGATTGATTTGCGTAGTGGTTACCATCAAATTCGAATGAAAATTGGAGATGAATGGAAAACTGCTTTCAAAACAAAGTTTCGGCTATATGAATATTTAGTAATGCCTTTTGGTTTGACTAATGCTCCTAGTACTTTCATGAGATTGATGAACCATGTCCTGAGAGCTTTCATTGGAAAATTTGTTGTTGTCTACTTTGATGATATCCTTATTTACAGCAAGACATTGGAAGAACATGCTGAGCACATACAACAAGTTTTGAATGTGCTTAGAACAGAAAAATTGTATGCTAACCTTGAGAAGTGCACCTTTTGCACAGATCAAGTTGTGTTTCTTGGTTTTGTTGTCTCTGGATAGGGAATTCAAGTGGATGAATCTAAGGTTGCATCTATCAAGGAATGGCCAACACCTGAGAATGTAAGCCAAGTGAGAAGTTTTCATGGCCTTGCTGGTTTTTATAGAAGGTTTGTTAAAGATTTCAGCACCATTGCTGCACCGCTGAATGAGTTAACAAAGAAAGGTGTTGCATTTGAGAGGAAAGAGCAACAAGAAAATGCTTTTCAAGAATTGAAGAAACGTTTGACTGAAGCACCCCTACTTGTGTTGCCGGATTTCACAAAGACCTTTGAGATTGAGTGTGATGCAAGTGGGATTGGAATTGGAGGTGTGCTAATGCAAGATGCAAAACCAGTTGCTTATTTTAGTGAGAAGCCGGGAGGAGCACAACCGAACTACTCCGTGTATGACAAGGAGTTGTACGCCTTGGTAAGAGTACTTGAGACTTGGCAACATTATTTATGGCCAAAAGAATTTGTCATTCATTCAGATCCTGAATCTTTGAAGTACTTGAAAGGCCAAGATAAACTGAACCAACGTCATGCTAAGTGGGTTGAGTTCATTGAAACTTTTCCATATGTGGTGAAATACGGGAAAGATAAAGACAATCTTGTTGCCGATGCTTTGTCCCGAAGAAATGTTTTGCTGAACCAACTAGAGGTAAAGGTGCCGGGATTAGAAAGCTTGAAAAATTTATATTCCACCGACCATGAATTTTCGAACCATATGCAAAATGCACAACGGGAGAAGGATGGGGAAAATATCATGTTTCGATGGCTTTTTGTTTAGAGCTAATAAATTATGTGTGCCCAATTGTTCTCGTTAGACTCTTGTTGTTACGGGAAGCACATGCGGGTGGACTAATGGGTCATTTTGGTTGGAAAAAGACCTACGAGCTGCTGGCCGACCACTTCTATTGGCCCAAGATGAGGAGGGGCGTTGAGAGACTTGTCCGGCGATGTGTCACATGCCACAAAGCTAAGTCAAAGCCGACCCCCATGGTCTATATACTCCATTGCCTACCCCTAATGCTCCTTGGGAAGATATTAGTATGGACTTTGTTTTGGGTTTACCAAGAACTAAGAGGGGGAGTGATTCTATTTTTGTTGTTGTTGATCGTTTCTCAAAAATAGCACATTTTATACCCCTGTCATAAAAGCGATGATGCTTCCCACATAGCCTCTTTGTTTTTTAGGGAAACCGTGAGGCTACACGGGATGCCTAGGACCATTGTTTCAGATCGAGATACGAAGTTTTTGAGCTACTTTTGGAAGACATTGTGGGCAAAACTTGGAGCAAAGCTGCTATTTTCTACAACTTGTCACCCGCAAACGGATGGACAAACGAGAGGTGGTGAATAGAACACTTTCAATGTTGCTGCGTACCTTGATCAAGAAGAACTTGAAGGAATGGGAAGAGTGCTTACCCCATGTGGAGTTTGCATATAATAGGGCAAGTACATTCTACCACACATTTTGTCCATTTGAAGTTGTATATGGATTCAAACCACTTGCTCCGATCGATTTGTTGTCATTACCATTGCAGGAAAGGAGTAACATGGATGCCTCTAAGCGTGCAGCATATGTAAAGAAGATACATGAGTAGACGAAGAAAGCGATCGAGAAGAAAGCCAAGTACTATCTTGAGTGGGCGAACAAGCGTCGCAAGAAGGTGACATTTGAACCGGGAGATTTTGTTTGGGTACACCTTCGCAAAGAACGCTTTCCGGAGAAGCGTAAATCAAAGTTGATGCCAAGAGGAGATGGACCATTCGGAGTACTAGCAAAAATAAATGATAATCCTTACAAGAGTGAACTCCCCGATGACTATGGTGTTACCACAACTTTCAATGTTGCTGATTTAGCACCATACTTTAGACTCGAAGAATCGAGTCGAGGACGACTCCTTTTCAAGAGGAGGAGGATGATGAGGTCATCTCAACAAGCTTTACACAATCACAAGAAAACCATGGACATGACATAAAAGATGTCACTCTAGAACAAAAACAATTGAACATCGGACCAATTACACGTAGCCGAGCCAAAAAGCTACAAGAACGGGTGACTTCACTCCTTGCTGAATTTAAGATACACGCAAATGAGAATTGTTTACTACCTAAAAGTTGTACTTTTATTGTGTTAAGATTTACACGTAAAGATATGGATGACACTCAAGAGGAGAAAGGTTACGTCCGGTCAAGGATGGGTTACACGAAGACCATCAAGATTGTTGTGCCAACCAAGACAAGTTACATGCACAAGACCTTGGGTTACACTGCAGAAGCTTCATCTTCACGTACAAGTCTGTACGAATCTGCCACGATTCATGGTGCACGATATACATGGTTGGAAGGTTCATCAAGTCAAGATTCCAACGCAACAAACCTCATGTCTTTTGGACTTTCCTATAAAGAGTTATGACCAATTTAGTGGAGACTGCGCGGAAGCCAAACAGCCACGCGAGGCTCTTCGGGAGTTCAGTTCGTGGTGACCTTTGAGATGGCATAACTCCAGAAACTCCAATTCCATTTCACACCCAACTAGGACGGATGTTTCTAGTATAAATAACCCATGTATCTCAGAGATTAAACAAGACTTTGATAATGAAATTGAACCCCTTTTGTTCAGTTGTGTGCTAACAAATTCAGAGAGAGATCTCTACCCCTTTGCTCTTGTGATTTCCTTGAGGGATTACAGAAGCGGCCACTTCATCGGCTCCCAATTGGTGCTCCTGGTCCATTGATTCCAGGTTGTGTTGGTTGGTTCTTTGAGAGTGTGGTTGGGCGAATCCTCGATTCAGGTTGCCGGTTAAAGACGGTGGTTGGCTTCGAGTTTTATTTGTCAGGTTGCACTAGTTATCGCTGCTTGCAGCAAGTTATCTTGGCTGTCCTACAGCTAGTTATCGAGATCAATATCCTACGTCGTGAAGATCAGGACCGAGTCTCATCACTCACCATCCTGCCTCTTAATTGCTTCGATCATCATCCTCAACTGAGGCTCATGACCAGACAACCAAACCATCAACTTTCTCAACTCATCATTCTCATCCTGCAAACGATCAACATAATGTGCAAGTTAGAAATTTTTCAAAGCATGCATTTCACAGGTAGAGCATGATATAGGCATGGGTTCCTTCAATTGAGCCTCAAGAGAACTAGTGTAAGCATGCATCTCATCAATCTTAGCATGCAAAACAGGGCAAGAAGTTCAAGCACCTAGCAAAGCAGGTCTAGACTTAAGCTCAGCCACTTCAACCCTAAGCACATCTAGTTCCTCACACTTGGAGGCATGCTTCGCCTTAAACAAACCAAGATCAGCAAGAAAGATGGAGCAATCAGCACAATCAGCATCATCTGAAACAGCAGGACCAGCCTTGAGGGAATCAATCTCAAGCTTTCTACCAAGCACCTGTGTTTCTAGCTCAGCCACTCTAGTCCTAGCATCCTCGAGTGAAGCCCTAAGCTCTTTTCTCATTTTCTTTGCCTCTCTAAGCATGTCATCACGGTTATCAAGCAAAGTACCAAGCCGTTCATTCTCCTGGGGCAAGAAGGGAAGCTCATCACGCACCTCGTCGTCGGACTCAGAGTCCGAGTCGCTTTGTGTGCTCTTCTTGCTGCCGGAGCTCAGCGCCATGGTGCAGAAGCCGTCTCTAGCGAAGCAGCTCAGCCCGATCAGGTTCTTGGATGCCTTCTTGTCCTTGCAACGATCACCTTCGTCTTCACTGCTACTCGAGCTCGAGGTGGAGTACACGGAACTGGAGTCGACGTCGCTCGCACCAACCATCGCTCGGGCCTTGCCTCAGTTCTCCTTCTTCCTCGATCGTCGCTCGTCCTTGTGCTTGTTCTTGTGCTTGCTCTTGTGGTCGCGCCTCGACCGGTACTTGCCATCGTTCCTCGGCTTGTGCTTGTAGCCGTCTTTGTTCTCGACCTTCTCCTGGCAGTCGGCGACGAAGTGTCCTGGCTTGCCGCACTGGAAGCATGTTCTTGTGTTCCTCCTCATGTTCACTCGGTTCTCGTGCAGCCTCTCGAACCGCCTCGTCAGGAGCGCCAGCTCGTCCTCTCCAAGCACGTCGAACTCCTCATCTGGCATAGACATCAAGAGGACAAACAGAACATCCTGGTGGATGAGTTAGTGTTAGCCTTTCCTTTCGAACCACCAATGAGGGTGAGACTATGGGAATCAGTCGGACCCTCGAGCTTGGCAGTCATGCCCCTATCCACCTTAGTTGACTTGAGCTTCGAGAACAGCTCGTTCACCGTCAGAGTGTCATACTTCTCCGACTCCACAATGGCCTCGAACTTTCCGCCCCATATTGTACGATCCAAAGAGTGTAAGAGCTTGACAGCTCTATCATGATCATCGTACGGGAGCACGTCCACATTGGCCCTCATGTTGTTCACAACCACAGTGAACCTCTGAAACAAGGCATCGACGGACTCACCGGGGAGATGAGTGAAGTTCTCGTACTCTCTCCGTAGGTCGCATACATCCGTGCCCGAACCGGGCATTCCCAACATGAGCCTCCTTCAACACCGTCCAAATTCTACAAGCCAAGTGCTCGGTGTGCACCCGATCGAACTCAGGCTGACACAGAGCACGAAACAAGTAGTCGACTGCCTTGTTGTTGGCGTCGAACCTATCCCTCGATCCTGGAGCAAGGAAGTCTATCGGCTGGACATAGCCTGTGTCCACCGTGACATCCCAAAGGATCTGACCCTTTCCGTGGAGGAACGCACCCATCCGCTTACTCCACATCTGGTAGTTCTTGCCATCGAAGTTTGGAGGACCCGAACCCCGTTCCGTTACGCCATCCTTGGATCTTAGGGCGGTTAGAGTCAACAAAGACCCGAACCGGCTCGATACCACTTGAAGGACCGATTAGGCAACCGGGAGAGGGGGGGGGGGGGAGTGAATGGGAGCCGATAAAAATTCTTCTCGAAGGAGATCGAAACTCCGACAAGATGAACTCGCTCGGTCAGACCCCCAAAATCACACGCTCCGCACTTCTACCTTTCGTTTGCCGGAACCACGTAGCCACTGGAGTGCTACTGGTCCTAGGAACAAACTCTACCAGCAACCTCAACACACACGCACCCACGATAGCGGAAACAACTCGAAAGACCGGCTGTCCAGAGGGGGCGGTTAGACTAGGTATAGGGGGCGGTTAGATTGCCTCGACCATGCAACCAAGAAATCCTCCGAAACACCTCTTCCGAGCACCAAAACGCACCACGGTTTCACCAACAGAGATCTCTGGTCAAAGCCATGATAGCTACCAGAAAATCTTGGCGAAAACCAAAACTCTACCCGGGGGCCTAGGGGCGGTTAGAACGGCTACCCGGGGGCGGTCTAACCTCCCCTGTACCCAGCAACGAACTCCAACCAAGAACACATAGCAAACAAGCACGAGAACGACCCGAAATTTCACCCGGACGCTCCTCCGATCAAGGCGAACGAACCGGCGACCGCAACCTCGCTTAGCCTCGACGCAAGCCTTGTGATACCGACGCGTGTCCTCTCGCTTCGAAGCATCTCGACGCCGGCGGCTAGGGCGGTCGGACCGCCCCCCTTGGGCGGTTAGACCGCCCCCGGAGATCCGACCGGCCCCGGGCGGTCCGACCGCCCCTCCCGGGCGGTTGAACCGGCCCGGGTGGCCGCACCTCCTCGTCGAGTCTTCGGCCTCGGTTTTGTGGCTCAACCAAGTAACCCAGTGGTTTTCTGGTGAACCACTGCAAACCCCGCGAACTCGTGTAGCCTCCGCCAATCTCCACTCATGACTCGGCTCCCACGTAGTCCCGGCTCCTTGGTTTTGAGGCTCTACCAAGAAACCGTCCACGACTTCATCTTGCTGTTCATGCCACCATGCGGCCCGCACTTGACCCCACTGGCCACCGGGTCCCTCGAACGAAGCCTACTTGTCTTCTCCACACCTGGAGGCCTCACCAGCAACGACCTTTCGCGCTTGTTCTTCACCTGCACCAACACGAGTCAAGCCGCAACCTGCACCTGCAATACTTAGCCAAGAATCAGTCCACACAACGTTGTCAATCACTCATCACACAAGGAAGCGACCATCCACCGGTCCTCGAACCACACATGGTCCTTAGAAGCGATTGGGAAATGAAATGAAAGAATGAAAATAAAGAGCCGGAGAAGGTTTTGTGACTTGCTCACTTAATAGGCTGGTGTGGATGTAGGGTGCAGGCCCAGAAAAGAAAAAACTACACAAGTGACATCCGAAGCATCAGTTTGGGATTCAAGGGCTGATACGAAAAGTGATCGAGACAATCTTAGATTTCAAGCGTTTGAGAAGGAGGAAATCTGTTTTTGTTATCTTATATGCGACAGCCCACGGCATACTTTCGGTAGTGAATCATAGATTTGTTGTCGTTTTAGTGTTTCTAGGTACCTGATTCTTTTGACGGGAATGCGGTACATGATTTTTGTTATGCACCTCTACATGTTTTCTTCTGTTTCATTGAACGTTCATTCTCAATATGACATATATTACCATTAAAGTCTTTAATTTAATCATCTGATTATTAATTAGTAGCTAGCTAGCGTTCATTTGCTATATCTTGTTTTTGTTCGTTTTGTTTTCTGCTCCTCACTGGAAATATAATGAGATGGGTTATTGTTGCTTACATTTAGCATTACACATTATTAGAGATGCTCCTAGTGTACCATCCATATATCTTGAATGTATCTCCAATATCTATGAATAGTTCGCCTAGCTAACCATTACAAACGCCATCAACACAACTTTCAGTTGCGCCCACGATGAGGGCCGGTCAGGCAATGTAAGCTAGTAGACAAACTCGCCCTCTCGACTGATTGCCAATGCACCTGGTGGAGGACACATCTCCGTGCATTCTTTTAGTCCTCATAGTAAAGCAACTTAGGTTTGGTGGACCAGTTGAGAGTGAGAGAGATAAACTGCCAGGAGATAAGATAGTGCAGGGAATTAAAGGGTGCTTCTAGGTGTCGCTTCGGCGACAAAAGAACCTAGCATCGTACCACGCAAGGGGTCTGCAGTGCGCGGGAGGGGGGGGCGAGGGCATGTGACTCCAGCCAATCTAATTTATTCCAAAACTAAAAAAGTGATAAATCTTAAACCATGCATCTAAATAAAATTTTGATTTCAAAAATGAATTTCTTGTACTGAGATCTTCAAAATAAGATCTCACTTGACTATGTTTTAATAAAATATTTTTAAAAAGCTACTTGTTGCACGGATTGATTAACCTTGGGGATTCTCTAAGGGAAAAGCTACAACCGACCCGTGTGCTTGCGGATATAAACTTGGCGCGTTATTTAACCATCAACAAAGACATAATTATCCCCAAGCAGTTGCTTTAGGAAATCGAGCCTTGGCAACGTGGTAGTTTTCCCAGATGGCATAGTCTTCCGATAAATGCTTCCATTTGATCAGCACTTGAGGGATGGTTGTGTTGCCTTTCTTCACCAATCTTCTTTACAAGATTGCTTCTGGTGTGATCTCAGTTGTGCCCAGATGTAGCTGCTTAGCTAATTCAGTATACACCGCTGTATGATTCGGCACAAATCCTTTGAGCTGAGACACATGAAAAGTGGGATGTATCTGACAGTTAGATGGAAGCTCCAGTTCATAAGCTTCCTGTCCAATCTTCATTGCTAGCTTCGGAAATGGTCTATTCACCAATGACGACTGAGCATATGGTTGTAGTTTCAACAGCACTTCATCCCCAACCTGAAACTGAACATCACTTCTGGCCTTATCAGTAGTAGTCTTCATTCTCTGTTGTGCTCTCAGTAACTGATTCTTTAGCAGCTGAGGTGAGCCTCTCTATCACCAATAAATTCAGCCACTAAAGAAATATCATTTTCTGGCACTGATGGACTAACTCCCAGATCAGGCTCATGTCCATACAAGGCCTTGAAAGGGGAGCAACCCAATGAAGAATGGAAATAAGAATTATACCACAACTTAGCTTGCCCCAGCCAAGCACACCCCATATTGCACAACACAAATACATCTTTAGGCATTGGTTCACATGTTTAGTTTGCCCATCAATTTGTGGGTGATAGGTCGTGTTATATAACAGCTTAAGACCCATTAACTTGAACAATTCAGTCCACACTGTACTAGTAAAGACTTTATCCCTGTTAGACACTATTGGCTCTGGCATGCCATGTAACTTCATCACTCCATCATATAGGATTCTAGCCACGAATAATGCTGAATAAGAATGTTTAAGAGGAAAGAAACGAGCATACTTGGTTAAGCGTTCCATCATCACCAGAATAACACTATACCCATCATTCTTTGGTAGACCTTCAATAAAGTCCGTAGAAAGTTCATTCCGCACACCCTCTGCCATAGGCAATGGCTGTAGAAGCCCTGCTAGTCTTGATTGTAAATGTTTAGCTTGTTGACATATAGTACATTGTGATGTGGAAGTTTCCACATCGTATTTCATGTCTTTCCAGTAAAACATTCTCTTAACTCTGTAATAAGTGGCTTTCTATCCTGAATGACCCCCTACAATGCTAGAATGCAGTGTGGTTATGATCTTGGTCTGAAGGACAGTATTAGATCCCACCCATATATTATCCTTGAATTTGATTATTCCCTGATGCGGAGAATAGTATTTGTTATCTGGACTATGTATTACCAGCTGAGCCAAGAGTTCTTGAGCCTTCTCATCAATGCCATAAGAGTTTGCCACTTCCTGAAGCCACAGAGGTTGTACTTTAGATACAACCTGAATCACCATAAGATGTTTCATTCTGGACAAAGCATCAACAACCACATTTTCCTTCCCATTTTTTGTACATGATCTTGAATTGCAGGCCCACCAGCCTTGTCATAGCTTTCCTTTGCATGTCAGAATGAAACTTTTGCTCCTGGAGATAAGCTAAACTTTTGTGATATGTGATAATCACAAAGTCCTTTATCTCCAAATATTGCCTCCATTTTTCTACATCCATGATAAGAGCTAAAAACTCCTTTTCATATATAGGCAAGTTCTGATGTATAAGTCCTAAAGCTTTACTAAGAAAGGCTATGGGCTGGCCTTTTTGCATGAGAACTGCCCCTATGCCCACATCAGAAGCATCTATTTCTACTTCAAAGGTTTCTTGAATTTAGGCAATGCCAACACAGGGGTAGAGACCATGGTCCGCTTTAATTGTTCAGAAGCTCTGTGAGCCTTGCAATCCCAGATAAAATGATTCTTACTCAACAAGTTGGTTAAAGGTTTAGCAATCAAACCATAATGCTTAACAAATCTTCTGTAATAACTAGTTAATCCTAGGAATGCTCTTAACTCAGTTACTATTGTTGAGACAAGCCACTTCATCATGACAACTGTCTTATTAGAATTAGTGGTTACTCCATGTTTAGTGATAATGTGAACAAGATACTCAATCTGGGGTTGAGAAAAAGAACACTTAGGGCAGCTCCAACCCACCTCTTAAATTTGGACCCCTACTCTTCCATATGAGGACCTCTCATCTACATTTGAGGTCTCTATTTTGCTTCCAACTCCAAATCATCTCTTTATACCTCCCTACTTATCATAGATTCTTTTTTATTCGCTTCTTACATGTGGACCCCGCTTGTCAACAACCCCTCCCTCCTTATCCACCCACCCTTGCCTCTTCCCCACGCTCCCCCGACTCACTCCTCCATACACATTGCCGTCGGCTGCTCCACCCTCGCGCCACCACATCGGCAACCCCCACCCTCACGCCTCCACACGCGACCTCCCCCACCCTCACACCTCCACGTGCGGCCACCCTGTGCTAGCTGGACTCCCTCACTGGAGAGCCGTGCGGGCGCAGCCTCGAGGTGGGAAGCCGCGGGCCTCTACGAGCGCGGCCTCGAGGCGGGCGGGGAGGCCGCTGCCTAGGTACCAGCGGTGCGGGACGGGGAGGTTGTCGTCCAGCCCCTATGCCATTTCACTGTCAATTCGCCGCCGTGCTGCCACCACGAGCAGGTCTTGTTGCCAGCGTCTGGCCCAAAGATGTCCGTGGACGTGTGGGAACGGCGGTCGTTGGCCCTCGAGCGGATGAGGGCTTCCATGGGGAGCCCCTATAGGTGAGGGTCGAGGGGGC
Organism: Cenchrus americanus; assembly: GCA_947561735.1. Lineage (NCBI taxonomy): Eukaryota > Viridiplantae > Streptophyta > Magnoliopsida > Poales > Poaceae > Cenchrus > Cenchrus americanus. The sequence continues at coordinate 146,779,546 of OX387240.1, forward strand.
GGATAAGAGTCTCTCATCTGTCAGGGGTTGGATGAGGGGTGGGTTGGAGCCATTTTTTTCCTTTGTGGTATCAAAGATGAGGTGATAGTGGAGAAGAGGGCCGGAGTGGGTTGGAGTTGCCCTTACTTCTCTTGAGAAACAAACTGTGTTCCTCGGCTTTTGTAGCACCTGCTGCAAGTCTGCCACATGACTTTCCAAGGATGGGCTATAAAATAGAATATCATCCGGTAAAGCTATTTTATACTCATCTTGTGGTTGCATCCTCACTTGATGATACCTTGCCTTCATGTCCAGATCTTTAAATATTTGACTACCAGCCTTCTCCTCCATTATTTCTTCCATGTATAATAGGCATTGGAAACTTGTTTTTGATAGTGAGGTCATTGAGTTTCCTGTAGTCAACACAGAACCTCCAGCTACCATCTTTCTATTGAATCAACAACACAGGGGATGCAAAGGGACTTGTACTTAGCACTATCAGACTAGCTTTTAGTATTTCGTTCACCTATTTCCCAATTTCGAGGGAAATACCAATAAGTTCTAGAGTTTATTGGTACAACTCCAAGAATCAAAAGTATTGTATGATCATAGTTTCTCTCTAGAGGAAGTTTCTGTGGTTCAGTGTAGACATCATCATATTGATCCAGCGCCTGTTGCACCTCTGGGTCTAGTTTTGGTTCAGTTTCCTCAGAGTGCTGGGTCAGAATGACCATTGCCAATATGTCATTTCCTTTGAACCATTTGGTTAGTTGTTCAATAGACAACTCATTAACTTGTTTAGGATTAGTGAGTATTCCTTAAAGAAACACCTTCCCGCCAGCATCTTCAATCTCCATGGTCTTATTTGCCCAATGACAACTCATGGGTCTTTGTGGTTTCAACCAATCGTACCCTTGAATGGCATAAAAACATTTAAGTCCAAAACTCTCATCCTTGTCTCCAGAGAAAATCCATTGCACCACCAAGATAAATTGGGCACCATTTTGTCTGATATCAGAATGTCTCCATTCGCCACCTTAACCTGCTTAGGTGGATCTAAAAAAACCCTGCTTTGGTGTTGACGATTCAAAACTGTGTTGAAGTTCACCGTAAGCGTATGTGTGACTTGGTGCCTTTTTCACCAAGGATGGTCCCCAAGGTTTGTCAATCCAAGGATCGGAAGCAAACTCCTTGGGTTTTCCATCTAATTTATCGATCTAGTCTAACATGAAGCAAAGACTGCATAAAGGGCTTAACATACAAGCTTGGGTGGACGTATGGATCACATTCGATAGCCAAAAGGTAACATGACAAAAGGGAAGCACAAGGCTACCGTCTCCTAATTGCAACTCGAACCAAGTGATAAACTAACCTAATGCTCATACCATTATAAGGAGATATCCATTGCATGTTCGTTCGGTGCTTTCCCTATATCGTACTGTCACTACGCAAGGTAATCAACACTGAACGACTACTCGTAAGTCCGTGCACCACTTTGATGTATCCGCAAGACATAGATTAGATATATTCCTACTAAGGTCATATTCTAGCTACACACATGAATGAGAGAAGGCATGCATCAAAGTAGATCACAAGTGGAGACAAGATTAGATTGATATCACCGTCAAAAGTACATATGCCTTGCTGAATCCGAGGCATGGCTCCAGAATTCCACCATGGTGTTGACGGTGAATTTCCGTAAACCTAGCTATGAGTTTACCATTAATGTTGGTATTGATTTAATATTCTAACCACTGGAACTGACCCCCCGTATATAACAAGTTCACTCTTTCATGTCAATTTTGGAGTTCATTGTTTACACAAGAAATCTACGCTAAAGAGACTTTCGGGACAAGTTCACCAAGCACTTTGGAAGAAGATCATGAAGCCCGACAAGAGTCAAGACACGCGATGAACATGACTCCAAATGACCTGAGGACCGAAGCGTCAATGTGCAAGTCTTCAGGGACTCAACCAGAAAACAGCGAAGCTTGCATAGCAAGGATTCAAGCCTTAACCGTGAAGGAAACGACGTCAAAGGCCCACATGCAAGTGCACACAAATCAGGAATCTTGCAAGAAGCAACCAGGGAGGAAACCGGGGCCGAACCAGGCCGAAATGGGCCTGGGCCGAACAGCATGGGCCGACCGGCCTAGCCCACTCCGGGCCTGGTTCGCGACCCCCTTTTGCCCTAGGTGGTTGTCTATTTGTTGCCTTTTCCTCCGCCGGACGCCACATCCATCCATTCATCAAAGAATCGCTGAGACGAAGGATAAGCACCGGGAGGAAGTTGCCTAGGAGATGGCTTAGGCCATGCCCTAGCCGCCATGTTTGGCCCTGCGTGGTAAAGCAATGGTGGAGTTTCGGAGCCACGACTTGAATTCGTCAAGTCGTCTGTACCTTCAACATTCGGTGATGTAACCATATCTTGTCATACTTTGATCTACTACGAGTTATGCTTATTCATATGTGTAGCAACCATATGCCTTTAGTAGGACTAGATTGAATCATGGTGATTAGTCTTGTCTTGCGGATACACCGTAGTAGTGCACAGAACGAGGTTTATCGCTCAGTGTTGAATATCTTGCGTAGTGACAGTACGGTGGAGGAGAAAGCGGCGAGTGAACGTGCATCGGACCACTCCATATCGGGTACTACATATCAAGTGTAATCCTTATCATAGTATAGGTTTAGATTGGTTTATCACCTTGGCCGGAACGGCAACAAGAATACGATAGGCTAGGTTTACCTTTGGTTTGCTTACCTTTATGGCTAGGTGGATGTGATCCATACATCCCTTTGTGTTTGCATGTTACCTTTATGCAATCTACGCTTCACATAGGGTTAGACCGATAAGTTAAATAGAGAAACTTAGTGGTTTGCTTTCGATCCTTGGATTGACAAATCTAGGGAGGACCCTCCTTGGTGAAAAAAGCACCAAGTCACCCGTAGGCTTGCGGTGAACTTAAGCACGTTTTTGAACCATCAACACATAGCTACACCACGCAAGGCAAACAATGGTGGCTAGGGCCTAGCCTAATCCATCTCCTAGGCGACAACAAGGACTCGTGGCGGCGACTTTTTCCTTCGGTGTGTATTCCTCAATTTGGCGACTCTCTAATGAATGGATGCGACGTCCGTCGGAGGTACGGGCTATTTATCAACTAAGGAGGCACTAGGTCAAGGGGGGCATGAACCGAGCCCGGAATGGGCTGGCCCGGCCGGCCTTGGCTGACCGGCCTGGCCCATTTCAGCCCGGTTCGTACCAGCCTTCCTCCCCGATGCTTCTCGTGCTTCCTTGAATTTATGTCGAACTTCTTGTGGATCTTTGACGTCATTTTCATCGCGGGTTGGATAAGGGCACTTGGCGTGCAAACTCCCGCATCTTCTGGTTAGGTCCTTGGAGTTTCATAGCTTCATGCTTCGGTCCTCAGCTCATTTGGAGTCATGTTCACTTCGTTTCTTGACTTGTGTCGGGCTTCATGATCTTCTTATAAACTGCTCGATGAACTTTACCCAGAAGTCATCATTTAAGTGCATAAATCCTGCCTAAACAACATACTCCAAAAACCATATGCAGTGTGAACTTGTTACATCATTAGCATGCCTAGTGGTGGGTTAGTTATAATTCAAAGCTCAAACCAAAGTGTAACAAGTGCTCTTGGTTGATGGAATTCCATCGATAACATACCCTCATGCTTAAACCTTGCTTGTCCTCGAGTAAGCCTTTAATGGATGTCAGTATTTCCTTTCAATGTTCATACCCTGCACTTGATCATACATGAGAAAACATAATGCTCTCCAAGTTTATATTTGTTAAAGTTTCATAATGTAGCCAGCTTTCATCTCTATAGAGGGTAGATATCATTTAAGATTTTCCCACAAGTAATTAAACATTCTCTCAAATTTTAAACAAATCTTAGAAATTTTGAAATAAAGTGCAGGATGAAGGAAAAAATTGCTTTACCAAGATCAATAATAAGCCAACTTGCATCTTGCTAATGTACTCTCATCTCATCTTGTCTCTCAAGCCTACTAGGACTACTCCTTTGCTCTCTCAAATATTTGGTGGAAGGCTTTATATGGAACTCTAGGAAAGGTGACCCTGTTAAGATTTCATAAATGGAACGCAAACAAAACAAGGCAAACTTCTTATGGAATTACCGAGCCTAGTCAAAAAGGTCATTGGAAAAAATGTTTCAAGGAGGGGGGAGAGAGAAAAACACACACACTTTTAGACAGGTGGACATGTTCAAATGGCATAAGGTGATCCCGAGGCACATCAAAGTCCTCGTTATCGGATTGCACATGGTTGGAAATGCGTATGGGTCTTGATCTTGAAGCTTTTCGAACCTTTTAAGTGTAACTAGAGAACCGGTGAGCTTTATTTATTCTCATCATACTTTTCCTTCTTTTTTTCTTTCTTTCATCACACATTTTTTCTTCTACTCTTTTTTTAACTCCCCTTGAACTCTATATTACACTAGTACTTCCTTGGCAACCCCCCATGCTTAGACATTGCTTGTCCCAAGCAAAACAAGTGATCAAGGATGTGACAAGGTGGTACTGAAAATTTTGAATATCCTATGGAGAAAGATACTCGAAGTCTTCTAGGGGTCCTTTTGGAGGTCTCCCAAAATTTTCTCTACTTGATGGCACCTTCTTCTTGTAGTCTTCCTCGAAATGTTCATCTATCAAGTTTGGGTTGTGGTCAAGGAGGTAAACACAAAAAGATGATACGGGTTTTGGGGGTGGATATCCGGTGAGGTTTGCGAAATTCCCAATGTGGAAACTCACAATGCACGAATAGATTGGCTAGCAGAAGAATGGTACGCAAAAATATGGAATGACTAGCTTCTTAGACTTGAACCAAAGAAAACAAATCTGAATTGATGCACCAAAAAATAATCCTGTAACTAAGGTTTTTCACTCAATCAATATTTGGCTTTGAATAGGTAGAACAAAATGCAAGTGGTCCACAAAGATAAGGCTAGCATCATTTTAAGAACAAAAATAAATTACCCTTGATTCATTCAAAAATGAGAGCATGAAGAACACCATGGGACTTAAATTATGATTACCTCCACAAAAGATTAGGCTAGTATTTAAGTTATTTTCAGATTCATATTAGAGAGAGCACTAGGTTAATCATACACAAACCTAGCACAAGAATGAGCAAAGCGGCAATGATCATCATATATCCATAAGCGATAGCATACAAGATATCATCGTGGTGAGCACAAGGTGGTTACTATTTATTGAAAACAAAAACCAATCTAGGTTGTACTTCTAGTAGCCATGTTATTATGTAGAGAGATACACAAGAGTTGCATGTTGTCTATGGTTGAAGGCATATAAATATTGACTGGCATATAGAAAACGAGGACAAAAGGAGGGTTGAGGAATTTTTACCGTCCTTTGATGCGTGTAGTGTTGCTCACACTCCCCCATGCTTAAGCATTGTGCTTACCATGGAAGAAGAAAATCAGCATCTCTTGGTAACCGTGATCTTATACTGCACGTGGTCTTCTCTTGTCCACCAAGTCCCCCCATGCTTAGCATGTTTCTAGGCATGGAATAATATGAACCATCTTGTAATTCTTGAAGTCCAACCACCACCTGTGGAGATCATCATACTCTTCACTTTTGTTGCGTTGATTGTCCTTCAATGTCCTCCCTTTGTCGCAACCCTTGGTCCCAATTGTTTCCCAACTCGTGTTCACCTCTGTGACAACCCACCCGATAAAATACCGTACTATCGCCTAAGCCAATCCACTTTGGTCATTACTCGATAATAAAGTACTATCCCGTCGTAACTCGCCGGGTCAAAGCCCGGTAAATCACTTGGTTAGCACATGAAGGATCGAACATATGCATTAAAACTCACATGAAGGCGAGTCCGGAGTACATTACACAAATTAAATCCAAAGTTGCCCTGAAGGGTTAGTTATTATAAACCATGGTTCATGACATGATAAGTAAAGTTTCAGAGTTCGAAAACAACGAAAAATTAACTAGCGATACAAAATACATCACAGGAGGCCATCCGTGATGTCGTCACTCGTCGTCATCCACCCATTCCAGCTCCCAGCCGGGTGGAATCTCTCCAGGCGAAACAACACCTGAAAGCAACAATTATAGCAATGCTGAGCATACCAATACTCAACAAGACTTAACCATCGGTGACAACTACATCACCAAACTCTAGACATGAAAGGCTTTTTGGCCGGTGGGTTCTTTTTTGCTGAAAACCATCAAAGAGTAGGCCATTACTTTTAATATTTTAGCTCAATTTCTAGTTAGTTACCATTTCTAAGTGAGCCAACTATTGCAATCAAGAATTGTGCAATACAATTAATCCACACATCAATATTGACATAGTTTCATCATTAAGGGATATCATGGCCAGTTGATTAAGTAGTCTCAGATATCAGTGAGAGGCCGACAATTGATTGATTTATAACCTTGCAAGGTGAACCTAAACACACGGAAGAATGCATACCCAAAGAAGTCCAAACAAAAACGAAATGGGGTATACACCGACCAGACAGTTCCCTTCTTTCTCTGGGTTGGGACCGGACCTACAATCCTCGGTAGAAGGCTTACTTGTATGTCACGTCCGACCACCCAGACTCGCACATGTACCCCACTGTTGCATGTAGGGGGACACATTATGTGTTCTAGGGGTAGTGTTCCCATGGATGACCGAGGCTTGTGGCTCGTTTGGCCAAGTTGGGCAGGTGTGGCCGGCCCTAGGTGGTGCTGCTGCACCTGGAGGTTCGGCCGGCCCTACCTCCTGGCCCCGGTGCATTGCTTCCTGAGGACCATGTGTAGTTCAAGGACCGGTGGATGGTCGCTTCCTTGTGTGATGAGTGATGGACAACGTTGTGTGGACTGATTCTTGGCTAAGTATTGCAGGTGCAGGTTGCGGCTTGACTGGTGTTGGTGCAGGTGAAGAACAAGCGCAAAAGGTCATCGCCGGTGAGGCCTCCAGGTGTGGAGAAGACAAGTAGGCTTCGTTCGAGGGACCTGGTGGCCAGCGGGGTCAAGTGCGGGCCGCATGGTGGCATGAACAGTAAGATGAAGTCATGGACGGTTTCTTGGTTGAGCCTCAAAACCAAGGTCAAGTCGGGACTACGTGGGAGCAGAGTCATGAGTGGAGATTAGGGGAGGGTACACCGAGTTCATGGAGTTTCTAGTGGTTCAACAGAAAACCATTGGGTTCCTTGGTTGATCCACAAAGCTAAGACCGAAAAATCGAAGACCGTACTGCAGCAGTGCTAGACCGATCTGACCGGTGGGTCTGACCGGTCTGACCGATGGATACCGGTCTGACCGGTGAGGAGCACCGGTCTAACTGGTGTGCGACGACGCAGTTCAGAATCTTCGAAGCGGAGGACACACGTCGGTATCGCAAGGGTTGCGTCGAGGCTAAGCAGGTTGCGGTCGCCAGGCATCCGTCTGATGGAGAAAACTTGAAGACTTCCAAAACAGCCCTTGAGGGGCTTGTATCCCTAGTTGTTAAGTAAGGGTATTTTAGACTTTCGGTTGCCTCCATATAACCCATGAGGTGAGAGGATGGCAGTCAATCTCTTGGAACCCTAGTTCATTTGCTTTCCTATTTTCCCTTCCTATTTTCTTAGGATTTCCATAGGACTATCTTGAGAGCTTCATGGTGAGATCTTGTGAGAGGGTTGGATGATCGAGCGGCAAGCTAGACCTTGTATGAACCTCCTTGGTATGTATAGATGATTCGGCGTGGTTCCTCAAGGCTTTGTTGTGTTGTTGCCGGTTGTTCTTGGTGGTGATTTTTGGAGCCCTCTCTTGGTGGTTTTCTTGGAGTGTTTTCGGGACCTTGCTCTTGGGGATTTGATGGGGGAAATTTGTGGGAACCCTTTGTGGTTCTTTGGCCTATGATTCCCCTCCCAAATCCGTGAGTTAAGGGCTCGATTTTGGGGGTTTTCGGTGTTCTAGGGTTAGAGGAGTTCTTGGCGGGATTTCTTACATTCCTCCTGATTTGGCAAGTTTTGGTGGACAAAATCGTGGCTATGGACTCCTCATGAGGTGTTCCTATCGTCCCCAAAGTCTTGTTCAAGTCCGTGGAGCGATTCGGGAGATCGAGATTTGGATTTGGAGGAGTTGACCCGCGAGTGCTGTTCATCCTGAGCTGCCTAGGCTACACCGCTCTGACCGGTGCTCTTGACCAGTCTGACCGGTGCGAGCCACTTATGGGATTTGCCTCGGGTGAACTTCTTGACTCGTGCGTCTTTGGGTCTTGGTGCTGCTGGTCAGTTCTTGTTCTGTTTGGAGTTGTTTTGTTAGGTTTTGTGTAGGGTTTTCCTTCCATGTTGGTTGGGTTTTGGGGGTGTTTTTGTTCCAGGGTCTGGAGAAGTCGCTGAGGCTTTCTGTAACCTTTGTTGTGCGGCTGTTGTAGCCACCGACCTGACCGGCTCTGTCCACCGGTCTGACCGGTGTAACCAGTCTGACCGGCGCAGGCCATTGGTCTGACCGGTGCAGTACAGGCACCAAGTCGTGCAAGTTTCCGCTGTGCGTTTTGGTGTGTTTTGGGTCGGAAGGTTGTTTCTTGGTTCCTAGGTCCAGTAGCACTTCAGTGGCCGTGTGGACTTGGACAACTTGGGTAGTGAGTCGGAGATGTGTGTTGGAAGCCGTGTTCGTCTTGTTGGAGTTTCCATCTCCTTCGAGAAGAATTTTTGTCGGCTCACATTCACTCCCCCCTCTCTGGTTCGCCGTTTCGGTCCTTCAAGTGGTATCAGAGCCGATTCCGGTCTTTATTGACTCTAACCAGTCTAAGATCCAAGGATGGCGTACCAGGAACGGGGTTCGGGTCCTCCACACTTCGATGGCAAGAACTACCAGATGTGGAGTAAGCGGATGGCGGTGTTTCTCCGCGGAAAGGGTCAGATCCTTTTGGATGTCACGGTGGACACAGGCTATGTCCAGCCGATGAACTTCCTTGCTCCAGGATCGACGGACATGTTCGACGCTAACAATAAGGCAATCGACTACTTGTTTCGTGCTTTGTGTCAGCCTGAGTTTGATCTGGTGCACACCGAGCATTCGGCTTTTAGAATCTAGTTGGTGTTGAAGGAGGCTCATGTTGGGAATGCCCAGGTTCGGGCTCGGATGTATGCGACCTACCGGAGAGAGTACGAGAACTTCACTCATCTCCCCGGTGAGTCCATCGATGCCTTGTTTCAGAGGTTCACGGTGGTTGTGAACAACATGAGGGCCAATGTGGACGTGCTCCCGTACGATGATCATGATAGAGCTGTCAAGCTCTTACACTCTTTAGATCATACGATTTGGGGCGGAAAGTTCGAGGCCATTGTCGAGTCGGAGAAGTATGACACTCTGACGAGGAACGAGCTGTTCTCGAAGCTCAAGTCGTCTGAGGTGGATAGGGGCATGACAGCCAAGCTCGAGGGCCCGACTGACTTTCATAGTCTTGCCCTCGTTGGTGGTTCGAAAGGAAAGGCTAACACTAACCCATCCACCAAGATGTTCTCTTTGTCCTCTTTGATGTCTATGCCAGATGAGGAGTTTGATGTGCTTGGAGAGGACGAGCTGGCGTTGCTGACGAGGAGGTTCGAGAGGCTGCACAAGAACCGGGTGAACATGAGAAGGAACACGAGGACATGCTTCCAGTGCGGCAAGCCGGGACACTTCATCGCCGACTGCCCGGAGAAGGTCGAGAACAAGGATGGCTACAAGCACAAGTCAAGGACGGATGGCAAGTACCGGTCGAGGCGTGACCACAAGAGCAAGCATAAGAACAAGCACAAGGACAAGCGACGATCGAGGGAGAAAGAGAGCCGAGGCAAGGCCCGAGCGATGGTTGGAGCGAGCGACGTCGACTCCAGTTCCGCGTACTCCACCTCGAGCTCAAGTAGCAACGAAGATGAAGGTGATCTTCGCAAGAGCAGGAAGTCGTCCAAGAACCTGAGCGGGTTGAGCTGCTTCACTAAAGACGGCTTCTGCACCATGGCGCTGAGCTCCGGCAGCAAGAAGAGCACACAGAGCAACTCGGATTCTGACTCCGACGACGAGGTGCGTGATGAACTCCCCTTCTTGCGCCAGGAGAATGAACGGCTTGGCTTGTTGCTTGATAATTGTGATGACATGCCTAGAGAGGCTAAGAAAACGAGGAAACAGCTTACGGCTTCACTCGAGGATGCTAGGACTAGAGTGGCTGAGCTAGAAACTCAAAATTTAGATGCTAAGCTTGAAATTGACTCTCTGAAAGCTTCACCTATTGTTTCCGATGATGTTGAATGCGTTGATTGCTCTATTTTCCTTGCTGATCTTGCTTTGTTTAAGGAAAAGCATGCCTTCAAGTGTGAGGAACTAGATGTGCTTAGGGTTGAAGTGGCTGAGCTTAAGTCTAGATCTGCTTTACTAGGTGCGTGCACTTCTTGCCCTGTCTTGCATGCTAAAATTGATGAGATGCATGCTTACAGTGCTTCACTTGAGGCTAAGCTGACAGAACCAATTCCTACATTTTGCTCTACCTGTGAAATGCATGCTTTGAAGAATTTGGAACTTGCACATTATGTTGATCGCTTGCAGGATGAGAATGATGAGCTGAGAAAGTTGATGGGTTGGTTGTCTGGTCATGAGCCTCAGTTGAGGATAATGATCAAGAGATTCAAGAGGCAGGATGGTGAGGGACTTGGGGAAAACAAGGTTGGTGAGGTAAGTGGAGAGAATATCCTAGAGCCACCAAAAACCCATCACAAAAATGATTTCCCTCTCAAACCTAACCATCTTAGGAACTGACTAGACACAACCCCAGCTCCACCTGTGTTTCCCCCACAAACAAATGATTTCCAAAAGCCTATCAAGTTTTTGAGCACTTCGGGGAAAGTGTTCTCTGGGAAAGAGAGTGAGAAGGCTAGTGAGGAGAAACCCGTGAAGAAGTTGAGTGGAGAGAAACCAAATGAGCAGCCCCAACCCAAGCGTAAACCTAAGCTTGTGAGGTTTCATTGTGGCTATTGCAGGAGAGATGGCCATAAGGATGAGTTTTGCTTCAAGAGGAAGCGAGAGGAGAGAATGGCGAAGGAGTGGGCTAACAAGGATAAGTACCACCCTTTCCGATGGTGTACTTCAGCCTCGTGTGCAGATGCCTAGGGCCAAGACGAGTGTGAGGATAGTTCCGGCTTGGGGAGAGCGAAAGGCTGTTGGAGGCGCCGCTGGCCGGGCGACACCGGTCAGACCGGTGAAGGGCACCGGTCAGACTGGTGCAGGCCTGGACAGGTAGAGGTTCAGGGTTCGTGCTCGTACAGGTGCGAGGTTTGGTTCTGGAGGTTGTGGTTCTGGTGGTTAGGCTGGAGAGTTTGCAGGAGGTCAGTTTGCTAGGCGTTCTCCCCCTCGTGCTCAATACGGGGATGAGAGGATCCATAGCTTTGAGATGGAAAGGAGGGATAGTCCACGGGCCTTCTTTCGTGGTTTTGGTCCACCTCAAGGTAGAGAGGGTTGGTTCCCTCATGGTGGTTACCGTGGTGGTTGTCGTGGAGGTAGCTTTGGTAGGAAAGATGGTTTGGTTTGTGCTAACCCCATTTTCGAGCAAATGGCTCGGTACTGGTTTTACTCTTTTGGCACTAACCCCAGTGCTGAGTCGTTTGTTCGCTCACATGCTCGTTTTTGAATTTCAGGTGGGAGACTTGAAGAACATTTGGTTGATTGACTTCAGTTGCTCGAGGCACATGACCGGAGACAAAGGGTGTTTTGGGGACAATGGGCGTGGGCGTGGGCGTGTGCTTTCAGAAGGTGCGATTAAGGTGAGTGACAAGATCAATCTGAGGCATGTTGCTCTTGTTCAATCGCTTGGGTACAATTTGCTTTCTGTGTCCCAGCTGTTGGATGAGGGTTTTGTGGTGTTGTTTCGTCCCGGTGGTTCTCGGAGTTTGGATTCTCGAGGGGACCTTGTCTGTATGGTCGTTCCCGAGGGTCAGGTGTTTCGTGCTGATTTTTCTCAGTCTTCTGGTGTGGAGCGTTGTTTCTTGGTTGGTTCTTCAAGTGAGTTGTGGAAGTGGCATAGGAAGTTGGGTCACTTGAGCTTTGACCTTTTGTCTCGCTTGAGTAAACTCAATTTGGTCCGAGGTTTGCCACGGTTGAGGCTTGAGAAATTGTTGGTTTGTGCGCCATGTAGGCATGCCAAGATGGTAGCCTCTTCTCACCTGCCTCTCACCGACGTGATGACTGAGCGTCCGTGCGAGCTGCTCTATATGGACCTTGTTGGCCCAGCTCGTGTGCGATCTGCGGGTGGGAAGTGGTATGTCCTTGTTGTGGTGGACGACTACTCTCGGTATGCGTGGGTGTTCTTTCTCGAGGATAAGGGGGAGACGTTTGGTTTTGTTCGAGATCTTGTCTTGAGGTTGAGGAATGAGAGGCACGGAGATGCCATACGAGCAATTCGCAGTGACAATGGCTCCGAATTCAGAAACTCTCGTTTTGAAACCTTTTGCCATGAGTTGGGTCTTGAACACCAGTTTTCGAGTCCGTATACGCCTCCCCAGAATGGTGTTGTGGAAAGGAAGAATAGGACCTTGTGTGAGATGGCTCGGATGATGCTTGATGAGCATAGGACTCCGAGAAGGTTCTGGGCTGAGGTGGTGAACACCGCGTGCTATGTGTCGAACATTATCTACCTCAGAGTGCATAAGAAGAAAACATGCTATGAGTTTATGCACGGTCGCACACCCAAGGTGTGTCACTTCCATGTCTCTGGTTGCAAGTGTTTTATTCTGAAGGAAGGGAAGAAGCTGGATAAGTTTGAGGCTAGGTCTGACGATGGTATTTTCTTTGGTTATACATCTCATTCTAGAGCATATCATGTGCTCAATCTTGAAACTACCCAAATCGTGGAGACTTGCGAGGTAACCTTCGATGAGAGACAGCCACGTAGTCAGCTTGTCTTTGAGTGTTCAGGTGATGATGAGCTTGGCGAGGAGATCTTTTAGGAGGAGGAGCATGAACATGGAGACGATGAAGATGGCGGTGTGGTGCCCCCAGCTGAACATGTACCTACTACTACGACTACGGTGGTGAACGGACCCTCCACCTACACCTACGACGACAAATCAAGATCGAGAAGAAGCTACAGTTGAGGGGGAGGTAGCATCAAGGCGAGAACCTCCTCGGTGAGTACAAGTGGATCACCCAAATTCAAGGATCATCGGGGACATGAATGAATGTACTACACGGTCGAGGGTTCGAAACAATTCTCATTTCGCTCATGCTGCATTTGTTGCTACTTTTGAGCCCAAAGACATTGGACACGCACTATCTGATCACAATTGGGTTAATTCGATGCATGAGGAGTTGGAGAACTTTGAGAGAAATCAGGTTTGGGAATTGGTTGACCCTCCCCCAGGGTGTAAGCCGATTGGTACAAAGTGGGTGTGGAAGAACAAAGAGGGAGAGAAAGGTGAAGTGGTGAGAAACAAGTCGAGGCTTGTTGCTTAGGGGTTCAGTCAGAAGGCGAGGATCGACTACGAGGAGATCTTTGCTCCCGTAGCCCGTTTGGCGGCGATAAGGTTCCTTCTAGCCTTTTCCGTGGCAAAAGGGTTCAAGTTCCACCAAATGGATTTGAAGAGTGCTTTCTTAAATGGTGTGTTGGAGGAAGAAGTGTATGTGAGGCAACCACCGGGGTTTGAGAGTGAGAAGTACCGCCACCGGGTGTACAAGTTGAGGAAGGCGCTTTATGGGTTGAAGCAGGCGCCTAGAGCTTGGTATGGTAGGTTGAGGGGGTTATTGTTTGAGAGAGGTTTTGAGATGGGAAAGGTTGATCAGACCTTATTTCTACTTAGGCAGGGCAGAGATATCCTGATTGTGCAGGTGTACGTGGATGCTATTGTCTTTGGTGGCTCGTCTAACTCTCTTGTTGCAAGGTTTGCAGAGGATATGAGCAGGGAATTTGAGATGAGCATGATGGGCTAGTGGCAGTTCTTCCTCGGGCTACAAATCAAGCAATCAAAGGAAGGAACATTTGTGCACCAAGCTAAGTACACCAAGGACATTGTGCGGAAGTTCAAGATGGAGGACTCCAAGGCTATGGAGACGCCGTTGAGTACAACTACAGCTCTTGATGCGGACGAGGAAGGTGAACACGTGGACCAGAAGGAGTACTGAAGCATGATCGGGTCACTCCTCTTCTTGACGGCGACGAGGTCGGACATCCAGTTCTCGGTATGTCTGTGCGCTCTATTTCAAGCGTCTCCGAGGACTTCGCATCGGCAAGTGGTGAAGCGAATTTTCAGGTACGTGCGTCACACTCCCGACTTCGGCCTTTGGTACTCCGCGTCCTCTTCTTTGGCGCTTCATGGTTTTTCGGATGCAGATTTTGCTGGGTGTCGATTGTATAGGAAGTCCACTTCTGGGTGTCTTCTTTGGTGTCTTGGTCTTCCCGCAAACAGTCGAGTGTTGCTCAATCCACTACCAAGGCAGAGTACGTTGCCGCTGCTAGTTGTTGCTCTCAGCTCCTTTGGATCACATACATCATGAGTGACTTTGGTGAGGAGTATACCCATGTCCCACTTCAATGTGATAGCACCAGTGCCATAAGCGTTGCAAAGAGCCTAGTGCTTCATTCCAAAACCAAGCACATTGAAGTGAGGTATCATTTTCTGAGAGACAATGTAGAGAAAGGAAAGATAGCTTTGATCCATGTACCCACACATGACCAAGTAGCTGATATTTTGACCAAACCCCTAGATCAAGCAACTTTCACTCATTTGCGGGGGGAGCTTGGTGTGTGTTTGATTTCTTGAGTTGGGTGTGTGGGAGCTCCTTTGTAGCATATGTATAATTTCCTTTATGCATTTCTTGCATTTGGCATGGCATATGTAACATGATGTATAGGCATCCTTGTATTTTAGATTGCATGCATTGTGTATCATATGCATTGGTTAGGAAAAGCTTCTCCTATATACATTGTTCACCATGGAGTACTATTTATGTCTTTGTGAGCTTGTTTGGTATGATATGGTTAGTTTGGCTTAGCTCTTGATGATATTGATTTATGATCCATGGTTGATGGCTATGTTTTTTTGAAAAATGTCACATGTATGCTCTCTCATGTGTAAATGCCTTTACATGATCTTGACATGTTTTAGTGGCTTGGTTATGCTTAATTTGTGATTGGATGGCTAGTTTATTGATCATATGGGGCCAAAGGCTCATTTGCCATCATGAATGTTTAGCCCTCTTGCTTCATCTTGTGGAGGGGCATAAGTTCCTTTTTGTCACAAAGACATTTCATGTACCAAATATGAATTTGAAAATGAAATGTAAAATGCTTGGAAAATGTGCTCCCATGTCATATGTGCTCAATTTCATTTGCTTTGGGTGCTAAACTGTTGCATGATGTCTACCAATGAGAAGTCTCATATATAGAAGTAGACACATGGCTCGGTGGCTTTGACATGACATGAGGTGCTTGTGGGTGTTTGTGATGGTCTTATGGTTAGAATGGCTGTCCTAGCATGAAGTTTGTGTGGCTTTTCCATTTTTGATATGTTTTGATCATGCTTAGGACTTTGCTCATGAGAGGCAAATTTTTCGCAAATTTGCCCAAATCCATCTTAGCTTCGTCCAATGGTTGTGAAACTTGGTGATCTTGTAGTTGATGTCAATACGAAGCTATAGAGTATCTAACTTGCTAATTTGGACATGTGTAGCATCCTATGTTGAATTTTGTCTATTTGAGAAGCTCTAGGTTGATTTTTTTTTGCATTTTTGCTTGATTCATGCATTGTCAACAAGGGGGAGAAGTTTGAGCTTGAAATGGCTTGCTGGATGCTTTTATAAGGTTTTTAGGTGGTTTCGAGCCATTTCTGGCTCTTGTGTGCACCGGTCTGACCGGTCAAGAGCACCGGTCTGACCGGTCAGAGTGCTGGCCCTGTTCGTATGTTGGGCACCGGTCTAACCGGTGGTGGTGACTGGTCTGACCAGTCAGAGCTGAGCTGATGCAGCTGCTCTGTTTTCTTCAAGTGGTTTGCATGCATTCGTCCAGGGGAGTAGCATTGGTTTAGGGGGAGCTCTTTGTGTTTTTTCGAGCTTTGGTTTGGTGGTTTGCGCTCTTTGCTTGAGCATAGTTTTGTCTCGGACGTGTCGAGCCATTGCCCTTGCCTAAGGGGTCCGAGACTTGTCTTCTTCAAGTGATCTGGCTCTATGCCTTTTTTTGGCTTTCAATCGCTTGTTGGAGTTTCTTTTTGTTCGTTTCTCTTGTTACTTTATGTGGGTGTTTCCAATGCACTCATCAAGGGGGAGATTGAGGACCATGTTTGGTATGTTTGGAGTTGTTTTGTTAGGTTTTGTGTTTTGGGGGTGTTTTTGTGCGTCTTTGGGTCTTGGTGCTGCTAGTCAGTTCTTGGTGCTGGTTGCGTTTTGGGGGTGTTTTTGTTCCAGGGTCTAGAGAAGTCGCTGAGGCTTTCTGGAACGTTTGTTGTGCGGCTGTTGTAGCCACCGGCCTGACCGGCTCTGTCCACCGGTCTGACCGGCGCAGCCATCGGTCGACCGGTGCGGCAAAGACCGGAAGCAAGTCGTGCAAGTTTCCGCTGTGCGTGTTGGTGTGTTTTGGGTCGGAAGGTTGTTTGTTGGTTCCTAGGTCCAGTAGCACTTCAGTGGCTGTGTGGACTTGGCCAACTTGGGTAGTGAGTCGGAGACGTGTGTTGGAAGCCGTGTTCGTCTTGTTGGAGTTTCCATCTCCTTCGAGAAGAATTTTTATCTGCTCCTGTAGTTTCCCTCTCTGGTTCGCCGTTTCGGTCCTTCACTTCCGTAGTTCGTTTGATTGATCCCACACGATCGTGTCGAGTTGAGTCATTCAGACGTCAGTGCATTGAACCTTCCTTGGCAGAAACCATCATAGGGGTGTAAGGTAGGTGCGACCACACCACTAGGTGCGGCCGTGCCTACCATGTGTGGCCCGGTGCTCCGGAATCGCCCCCTAACCTTAGTCCTGCAGATAAAAACTCAACACAACTCGTGGAACCTTGTTAGCACCTAAAACATGCATGAAATTCATTGCAAAGTTCTACCATAGCTGAGATGTTGACGGTCAAAAGTTTGTTGTAAGGACCATCAACAAACTCCCCCACGCTAGACTTTTGCTTGTCCTCGAGCAAAGCCTAGTCTTGAAAGGCGGATCGGACATTGCTTCATGTTACTCACCTGCAAGTATTAGTGCACAATTCCACTCCCTATGGCTATTTTGAAAGTATTGGTACTAAAAAAGCCTTGCCTTGCTTACCTATGGGGCTTGTAACTTTTCATCTTGCCTTTGGAGGTTGAAGAGTAGAACGGTTTTGACTTTGTATTACACACTCTTCTCTTTCTATGGCTTCTATCTTGGAGTTTTTGAAAATTTTTACAAAGAGAGACAAAGTTCCTCGGATGGTTCCCTCGATCGCTCAAGTGGTGTTTGTTACCTTACCAAAGGGTTTTGAACGAGCCTCATCTTCCTACTTCTATGGCTTGTTTGTGGAGCTTTGGGTAGGATAAGAGAGACTCACTTGTGCCTCATGATGTTGTTGAGCCAAAAACCAGATCCAAGAAGAAACTAGTCATGCAACTTGATCGAGATGTGCAAGTGTGTGGAATATTTTTGTGTTTTTCTAAACACTCCTTGCTTTGAGATTCTCCTCTTGCTTTTATTTTGGAGGGGGGTCATGCTTCACTTTTTTTCTATGCTCTTCGATTGGAGCACATTTTTATCTATGCTTCTTGAGCATATACTCTCTTTTTTATTCAATGACCCCTCTCTCCTTTTGCAAGAATACAAGAAGAGAAATCTCTTTGAGCTTTGGAGTATTTATTTTTTGTGGATGGATGGCATGTTTTGCGTAACTCCCGGTGTAGGAGTTAGCATGTATATGTGGGTGTACGTGATCTCGATCATGGAAGCATGGAAAGAGTCTACCAACGGTCACAACAATTTGGCAAAACTCATTGGGTCACAAGCAAGCATATGTAGAGGGTTTGTTCATTGATATCGACATATGGCTTTGGTAGGTGGTAAGACCATCGAGGAGCATGTCTTGTTTTATTTTCAAAAAGAATTTCTTCCGAGTTTTCACCATACTGTGAGATAGAGCAAGGCCAACATTCTAGGTCTGGTCATAAGCATTTGCATCCCACAAGGTTTTAATTCAGGCTCATATTTCAAAGAGGTCCAACAAATTCATCAAGCCTATAGAGAATAAGATTGCATACGAGGTTCTTGCAAGGGTTTAGCATAGCAATTAATCCTCATTTACGAAGTGAGGATGGGTAGGCAACATTTTCAAGAGCATGGTATGCAGTTTTGATACTAAGCAAAATAAATAGGATAACCATAAGATAACATCGTGAGTTGAGTTAGGGATTCGAACTAGCGTGACTTGGCATGAAGATGTTCGGTTCGTGTCGAAAAAGTAGGTGCGGCCGGTCCTAGGTAGTGCGGCCGGCCCACCCAAAATTTGTGTCGTGCTTCGTGAGCTATCTCTGGTGCACCGTGGTTACCTGCATGTCACTGGTTTTGCATTTGTTTGCCGAAGGTAGATGCGGCCGGCCCTCTAGGTGCGGCCGGCCCTACCTCCTTCCATCTTTCCTGCGCACTTGTAAACCGGGCGAAATAACATTCTCTGGCTGGTTGAAAGCACCTGCCAGAGCAGCAAATTAACCAAAGATTTAAAGATCTTAAGCGTTTACAACATCTCTTTATTGAAACAAGCCTAAGTGAATTAAAGCAAACAAGTTCTTGAAACAACAAAGCTAACACACAAAAAAGGAAACGAACCTAACGAGATGCTACACAGATCCTATGCTTAGAGATCTAAGGTAAAACACAGTCGTAGAGATCCGGACACCCTAGCTCACTCAACAGGCACCTAAACTTGCTGCATATGGCCTTGTGGAGGATTTCCATCTTGTCATCTATTTCCATCTGCCCGAGCTCAGCCTCGGCGACGCATTCCTCTAGCAAGTTATTCTTCATCTTTAGCTCGGTGATCTCATTACAAAGATCCTAGTAAGGATCCTCGTCCTCCGAATCCTCATCTGAATCTTCAAACTGACCAGGAGGACCACGGATCAGTGGAGGCTTGTGGTGGCGCATCCCACTAGCAGGGGTAGAGAAGATGGACTCATCGGGCTCCAGATCATCCCTATCCAATCGAGGGATCAATTGCTTCTCATACCCACGGGGAGACTTGCGCCCAATGATCTTGCATTTCCCCTCTGTTGGGGGTTTCAAGAATTCAACCCCAGCCGTCTTGATGGCAAAGATGTTCTCCCTTGGCGACTAGTTGGAGAGTCACCTGGAGATTGGCGTTACTGGCTCCTTTAGCTTTAACTGACCCGTTGTGGGACGTGTCGGTGACTCTGAACGTCAGGGTATCCCTTTCCCGATCGTTCTCCTGGGGGACAAGGACGTCCTGTGCATGTGTTAACACCAAAATTTGGTACATGAAGGAGTCTGATTTGTGGGCCCAGCTTGGTGGAAAAATCCGTCCGGGAGAAGGAAGGTTTCTTGAAAAGATTCGGCAGAGGAGCTTGCGGTCGGCAATTTGCTTCCGTTCGGCAAAGGGACTGTTTGCGCTGATTTTGCGGGATTGCGTGATGACGTGGCCCGAGCGGAAGGGACGAATGGATGGATAAGCATTCGCGTTTGGGCGATAAATTAGGTATCAAACATTGTACGCGTAGTCCTCCAGGAGTCATGCTACGACAGGGTATAAATATGAACCCTGGTTGTATGTAATTGTATTCGAAACATTCTCATAACAAACCGGCTTTACGCCAAACTCTTGAGTCCTTTAGTCGTGTCGTTTTGTTCTTCGAGAGGGTTCATTGATCTGTCGACCTCCGTAAGTACCGGCAACCTTGTATCATGTCTAGTATCATGCGGTGGATTTAAATCGTGATGCAAGTAGTCTTGTTACCATGCTTAGTATCATGCGGTAGATTTAAGCTTGGTTCAAGAGGGTTTCTTGTTAGGTCATGAGCCATGCGGTGGGCTAAGATCTATTTTGGAGCTAGTTATCGGCTCCATTAGATTTTGGCAAGATCTAATAGATTCATTAAGTTACCTTGTGTTGCATTGAGTTTTTTTACTTTATGTTTAAATTCATGTAACACTCTTTTGCCCAATTTAGATTGATTTGGATCGGCTTCATCTCGTTTTGTGATCTTTACATCGCACGTTCATATCTTGCTTCAAAGGGCACGTGGATCATGTGTTTGTCAAATAGCCGAAACCGAACCAATCTAGGTTGTTACATGTTGCGGGTTCAATCTTGTTAATCGTGCGTGAATCTTGACAGAACCGGGTATCATGCGGTAGATCCAGGTTTTTGGGTTGTCTTGAAGCTAATCATCCGGTGGATTAGATCTTTAATTAAATCTGATAGATTTATCGTCTTTGGCAATGTTTGTTCCTTCTCCATGGACCCCGATTCGGTTGTTCAGCCGTATTCGGTTATGCTTTCACGAGTAAAACGTGCTTATAAGTTATGTTTTAATCACTGTGTGCTTTTAGCTTTCCATATTTAGATTGTATCATGCGGTGGATAGATCTTTTTATGGTTAGTAGTATGATCTCAAATAAGTTGTATCATGCGGTGGATTAACTTATTTGAATTCATGCTTGACGGGTTTTAAAGTACTTAGACATGCGGTAGACTAGTGCTTTGGGCCTATGCATGGTTGTTTATTACATATTTATGATCATGCTTTACTTCATCTATTGTTTATTGTTATTTATCCTCGAGGATTGGTCATGGCTTTGTGCACATGCAATTTTGTTCAAAATAAAGACCGATCTTTCGTCATGCTTGCGTCATCCGTTCGGCTATGTTCTGTTTTACGCTTTGAAGCTCCCGAATGGTGTCTAGTTTGCTGGCAGATAGCTTCTTGTAGCTATATGTCATCTCACATGGCTTTCTAGCCGTAAATATGGAACTATGTGGTACCACCCGGCAAGTTCCAAGCTTTGGAATTTAACTACTTTGTCTTTTGTTAATTTTCAGGGAAAATTGACTGGCACGTTTTGGAATCTGTTCGCGTGTGAAGCTAGCTTGTTCGGCTTGCTGTGTGCTTGACGCAGGGTGCAGATTTTGCATCAACACACTTTTTGGCACGCTCGGTGGGACCCTACATCCGAAATCAAGATGCCCAAAATCGGTGACATTCTGGACGTCACCATTGATGATCTTTCCCCAGAGCAACTACAACAGCTGAAAGACACTACAGATCAGTTTCAATTAAAGTGCTTGATGTCGTTCAAGAAGAACAGAAGCGGTGTTTCATATCTTAAAAATGTAATGCCCAGGGTTCTGCTGTCAGGAGAGACTGACGCCACAACTCTTCAATAGAAGGAAGAGTGTATACAAGCGTTTCGGGATTCTGCGGAAGTTGTGCTGGGTGGGCATCACAAGGCTTTCCTGAGCATGTTCAAGCAAAAGATGGTGGGCGTGTTTGGCCCAGGCATGGAACAAGTATTCAGTCGAGTATCCCCTCAGGGGTATTATGCAGAGATTGGGGAGTCCGGCTCCACTCGGCCCGGCGGGAACTCAACCACCATTGCGGGGCCGGCCAACCCGGCCTCCTCCACAAAGCGTTGCGGGACAGCCGATTCGGCCGCCTCCACACGGCGTTGGAAGTCGGCCCGGCGCAACCTCATCCGCGAGCTGCGGGGGGGGACGCCGGTCCAGCCACCCCTACAAGGCAGTACAGGTCAACCCGCTCAATAGCCAAATCCATACCAGCCTACGTATGGGGAGATGGCGTTCGGCTCAGCTGGAGTGCCGTCCAAATCCACTTACAAGATAGCCCGGCCCGAGCAACGGGTTGCGAAGTGAGGACCGGGGAGCGTCCCGGTGGTCGGTGGATGACCGCTCCTCGGTGATGAGTGATTGACAACGGGTGTTGGAGCGACTCTTGGCTTAGTGCGCGAGTGTAGGCCGCGGCCTAGTTCGTGTTGTTGCGGGTGAAGAACGGGCGCGAAAGGTCTTCGGCCTTGAGGGGCCTCCGGGAGATGGAGAGACAAGTAGGCTCGGTTCGAGGGACCCGGTGGACGGCGGGATCGGGTGCGGGTCACATGGTGACGACACAAGCAAGACGAAGTCATGGACAAGCGAGCCGGTGCACGGTGGCGGTCGAGTCAAGTGGTTTGGCGGGAGGCCGAACCGGGCACGCGGGGTTTGGTGGTTTGCCCACAAAACCATCGGCGGACGGTTTCTTGGTTTGGGCCTCAAAACCAAGTCCGAGGGCCCAACACGACGGAGACGGGATCCGGGCGTGTCGGGAAGCTTCGAGGCGGAGGACACGTGGCGGGATCGCATGGCTTGCGTCGGCGGGGACGCGGGGTGCGGCAAAGGCGTGGCCGTCCGGTGGCAAGACCCACAAACATTACCTAAATGCCCCTACGTGGGTTGTATCGCCAGTAGTTTAGTTAGGGGTAGTCGAGTCATTTACCACTCCGGCGGGACCGATATATAAGCCATGAGTGTGTGTGGATGGCTCTCTCTCTCGCGACTTAGGGTTTCATTTGCTACCTCCTCTTTCTCATTTTCGTAGCTATTTTTCCTTCCATTTTCTCTAGGCTAGCATGAGAGCTTCATGAGAGATTTGTTGAGAGGGATGGATGCTAGGGCGGCATGCTAGACCTTGTGAATCTTTCCTGGTTTGTATAGAAGATTCGGGGTTGTTTTTCGTGGCTTTTCGTGCTTGTTTTCGTGCCTTTGTTCCCGGTGTGATTCCGCGGATTTGAGTGGGTTTCTCCCCGGATTTCTTTGAGGGAAACATGGACGGATGTCTTGTGCATCTTTGTGCTTGATCTTGTGCCCTCAAACGCCGGGAAATCACTTCGATTCGTGAGTTTTCGTTCGGTGCTCTAGTTTTTGGTGGTGCTCAAAGGATTCGCGATTCCCGGAGATTTAGGGAGTTAGGAGGCAAGATTTTTGGGCTATAGCATCCTTGTGTGACGCTTTTCAAGTACCCAAACCCTTGTCTCTACAGCTTCAACCGTTTGGGAAATCCGATGATGATTTGGGGGAGTTGACTTTCGGGGTCGGGCGTTTTCAGCTCTGTCCGCACCTGGCGGACGGTCCGCGAGGACCAGGCGGACGGTCCGCGCGGCTAGGGTTCGTCCCGTGTTCTTCGTGTTCTTGCTCGTCTTTCGTTTCGATCCGTCGCGATTTTGGTTTTCGGTTGGACGGAGTTTCGGACGGTCCGCAGCAGAGGGCGGACGGTCCGCGGGTGCCTGGCGGACAGTCCGCGTGCTCCCCGCGGACGGTCCGTGGTTCGTGGGTCGCTTTGGTTGGTTCGTTTGATTTAACGGACGGTCCGCCGGGGAGGGACGGACGGTCCGCGCGACGTCGGCGCGGACGGTCCGCGGTAGCGAGGTCGGACGTCCGCGCGGTTCATCGCGGACGGTCCGAGCCGCCGGGGCGGACGGTCCGCCGGGAGCGTGTGCGGTCTTTGTTTGTTTCGATTCCTTCCTTCCCTTTCTAGTGCTTCCGCGTGTGCTTCTAGGAATCGTTCCTAAGGCTAGAGGTTGATCCATAACCTCGTGGTCTTGGCGATTGGTGCGTGATTCGATCCATCGCTTGTGTGTGACCGGGGTTTGTCTAGGATATAGGCCGGACTCTTTTGGAAGAATTTTTACCGGCTCCTATTCACTCCCCCCCCCTCTCTAGTCGCCATCGATCCTTCAAGAAGAACTCGTACGGTGGAGGTTACCACGAAGTCATGGACTATGGTGCTATCGACGCTCTCCCGAATCTCGGGTATGGCGCATCCGCCGGGGTGGAGGAAGATGATATTACGGTTCGAAGTTGGCCGATCCGATGCAAAATCAATTCGGCCTCAAGCCTAAAATGCAAGCACCGGCTTGCACGCCTCCCTTCCCGGTGATCCCGCCGCCAAGGGTGAAGTCTCCAACGGAGTTTACGAAGTTTTCTGGGTAGGATGATACGAGCACGGTGGAGCAGATTGCTCGTTATCTGATGCATCTTGGAGAGGCCTCAACTGATGAGGCGTTCAGGGTTAGATACTTTCCCTTGTCACTGACGGGCTCGGCATTCCAGTGGTTTACTTCTTTGCCTCCCAAGTCAGTTGGCACCTGGAGGGAGCTGGAGCAAAAGTTTCACGCCCATTACTTCAGCGGTAGCATGGAGAAGAAGCTAATCGACTTGACCACCTTAAAACAGAGGCACAATGAGACGCCTCTGGAGTTCCTCAAAAGATTCAGGGAGGTCAAGGGCATGTGTTTCTCGTTGACTCTACCAGACGATTTGTTGGCAGATATGGCCGTTGCAGGGATGTTGCTGGTCGTGCGGGAGAAGTTGTTTGGTATGGAGTTTGACAACCTAGGCCAATTGTCTCAAAAGTTGTCACTAATGAGCAACCAGGCCTACGGGTTCAAAAAGGATACCAGGTTCAACAAGCATCACGACATAGCTGACATCTATAATCAGTTCCTCGAAAGGGCCGACCAGATGGGAGATTCAAATGATGAAGAGGAAGTTGCCGCTGCTGAGATCATGTGGGGCAAGGAACCTTTGACGATGAATCAGCGTTGGATCAAACAAACCAAGGGCACATATGACTTCGACGTCACCAAGGCTGATAAACTTTTTGAGTTCTTGGTAAAGGAAGGCCGAATCAAGTTGCCTGAAGGGCATTCTATGCTTCGGCCCGATGGAGTAAAAGAGAAACGTTACTGTGGCTTCCATGACAGAAATTCTCACTCCATCAATGACTGCAGGGTCTTCAGGATGAGGAACCAAAGGGCTATCCAGGAGGGGCACCTAAAGTTTGACAATAAAATGAAATTGGATGGCCACCCTTTACCTCAGAATATGATTGGCTTTTCTGTTAACATGGTGACTGCTGAGGAGAAGGGGAAGGTCAAAGTCCTGACGTCAGCCAGAGCAAAACAAGATGGTGCAGTAGATCCAGCACGGTAGGTGACATTGGAACAGGTCCACGGGGAAGCCCCTCGTGTCCTCAAAAGCCATATTGAAGTTGGGGAATCATCCAGGGCCAAACCCAGGGTCACTACGCGCATCCTCCTCAACAAGTGGCAGCGTCAGCTAGAGAAAGAACGCTACCAAAAGCAAAGACACGAGGAGGAGAGGCGCAGGTTTGATGAAGAGGCACGCCTGGAAAGAACCGGAGCAAGTACACGCGGGAACAAGAGCATGCACATTGGGGGTGCGCATTCTTCGGTACACCGTCGGAATGAGGGCTTAAAACTTCCTACATTGAGGAACTGCCATGAGTGCAGTGACAAGTACTTTGAGTATAGGCAGGAGACTGTCAATCGCCGATCCGTCCATGAGAGAATTGGAAGGATACATCCTAATGACGATCGGCGTCAAAAAATAATTGAGGCCATTGATCACGCCAGAAAGAGGCAAGCTGATCAGAGATGGGCTGATTAAGAAGAGGAAGAACACGAATACATCTGGCAAGAAGGACAAGGTGGTGCCGGCTTGAGGAAGAGCCAAAAGAGAAGGGTTCGGCGCTTGAGGAACCGTGAATTGAAGCAGGCGGGGATCTTGAGAAAACAAGGGTGGCTCCCAAAGGACGGAGCTCGAAGGATCGGGTCGTTCGGCTCCGGTGTGCGGGGTATACTTTTTGCCGAATGAATTCATGGCTCCCGCTAATCAAGTTGTGCAGGAGGAAACGTCCCTGGAAATCAATGATGATGAACAGCTTGGGGGGTTGATGGTGCAACTGGTATTCGCCAAGCAGGCCACTTTCGACAAACCGGCCAAAAATCGACATATGAGGCCGTTATACTTGAAGGGATACGTCAATGGCAAGCCATTGACTAAGATGTTTGTTGATGGTGGGGCTGCGGTCAACGTGATGCCGTACACTACCTTCAGGAAGCTTGGAATGGGCCCCGGAGATCTGACGCCGACGAGCATAATTCTGAACGATTTCGCTAGGAATCCTCCAGATACCAAAGGGTGCGTAGGGTGCGTGCACGTGGACTTGATGATTGGGTCCAAGACATTGCTCACGACCTTCTTTGTCATCGAAGGCAAAGGAGCCAATAGCTTGCTGCTTGGGCGGGACTGGATCCACGCCAACTGTTGCATCCCATCTACCATGCATCAACAGCTCATTCAATGGGTAGATGACGATATCGACGTGGTCCAAGCAGATGATTCAGTGAGCGTTGCAAATGTAGAACCAGCTTTCTGGGAATATCAAGGCATCGATTGTTTCTCAGGGAAAGACTGGGGTGAAGGTCCTGTTGAGCCTGTCAGCAGTGATCAACAGCCGATTCAAGCAGTCGGCTCTTATAGTAATTTTTAATGGACAATCCAGTTGATGGAACTGATGGCAAGTTGGGGCGAGGATTCATGTCGGCTGACAAATTGGAGGAAGTTGATATTGGAAATGGTGACAAGCCAAGGCAGACATTTATCAGTGCTAACTTGGAGTCAAGTTTCAGAGAAGAATTGATTAAGCTGTTAAAAGATTATAAAGATTGCTTCGCTTGGGATTATTCGGAGATGCCTAGTTTGGATTGTTCCATTGTTGAGCATCGGTTGCCAATCAAGCCTGGTTTTAGACCTTATAAGCAACCTCCCCAGAAAATCTACAAGGATGAAGTATTGGCCGATGTGAAGAAAGAAGTTGAGAGATTACTTGATGCAAACTTCATTCGGCCATGCAGGTATGCGGAGTGGATCTCTAACATCGTCCTTGTCTACAAAAAAATGGAGCTACTCCTATGGATGGGTACCCAATGCCTGTTGCCGATTTGTTGGTTGATGCTACTGCTGGACGTAAAGTTATCAGTTTCATGGATGGTAATGCAGGGTACAACCAAATTTTCATGGCAATAGAAGATATATCGAAGATAGCCTTCAGATGTCCTGGCCATATAGGCTTATTTGAGTGGATAGTCATGACATTTGGGTTGAAAAGTGCCGGTGCAACTTATCAACGAGCCATGAATTATATCTTTCACGAGTTGATCGGCAAAATTGTTGAAATTTACATTGATGATGTCGTGATCAAATCTTTGAATCATGACTCACACTTGGAGGACGTGAAGAGAACCTTGGAATGCACCGAAAGCATGGTTTGAAGATGAATCCAAACAAATGTGCTTTTGGAGTATCGGTGGAGAATTCTTGGGATTCCTGGTACACGGAGGGGGGATTGAAGTTGGCAAGAAAAGCATGAAAGCTATCGATGAAGTTGTCCCTCCAACCAATCTCAAGGAGTTGCAATCAACTTTGCTTGGTAAGATGAATTTTGTGAGAAGGTTCATTTCAAATCTGTCGCAAAAGGTTTTGCCCTTTTCTCCATTGTTGAATCTTAAGAAGGACCAGAAGTTCATATGGGGTGACGAACAACAAAAGGCTTTTGATGAAATAAAGTGGTACATGAAGGAACCACCAGTACTGGTGCCTCCACAGTTGAATAAGCCTTTCAAGTTGTACGTGGCCGCCGATACCCAAACCATTGGATTGGCCCTTATTCAAGAATTTTAAGGAAAGGAGCGGATAGTAGCGTACCTTAGCCGAAAATTACTTGATCCTGAGACCAGGTATTCGGCTGCAGAGAAGCTGTGCCTGTGTGTGTACTACTCGTGTACAAAATTTCGGCACTACTTGTTGAATGCCGAATGCGTTGTATACTCCAAGTTTGATTTAATAAAACATATGTTATCTATGCCAATTTTGAATGGCGGGATTGGCAAGGGGATCTTAGCTTTATCTAAGTTTGAATTGAAGTTCGAATCGGCAAAAGCTATAAAAGGTCGGATTATTGCCAATTTTATAAGCGAGCATCGTGATCCATGGATTGATTTGCTTGAAATTACTCCTTGGGCTTTGTTCTTTGATGGATCATCATGTGGTAAAAGTGGGGGAGTAGGGATTCTTTTAATTTCACCCGGGGGCGAGATGTTTGAGTTTGCTATCCCTATCCGGCCCCACCTTTGTTACAAATAATCAAGCCGAGTACGAGGCATTGCTTCGAGGGCTTCAATATTTAAAAGAAGCGGGGTTGTTTCGGTTGAGGTTTATGGAGATTCGAGTTGGTTATAAAACAATTGAACGGCCAATATGAGTGCAAAAGTGATGCCCGGAGGAATTACTACGAGGAATGCGAGAGAGATCTTGAAGAGTTTTCGGTTGGTAATTCTACAAGATATTCCTAGAGAAAACAATGAAGAGGCAAACGGGTTGGCTCAAAGTGCTTCGGGCTATAGAGAAAATCAAGAAGCGTTTGCCATGGAGGTATGCGCTTTGGGAATGGATCTTGCGAGAGGATGATTGGAGAAAGAAAATTGTTGATTATTTGGAAGATCCATCCCGAAAGGTCTCTAGAAGCTTAGGTACAAAGCCATAAAATTTGTTCTTCCGGATGGAAGTCTATTCTACAAATCATTTGATGGGGTATTGCTTTGCGATGCCGGGTCCGGAAGAAGCAAATAAGATGATGAGTGAAGTGCATGATGGGATATGTGGAGCACATCAATCGGCCTATCGTACGAAATGGGTTATCGAGCAAGTTGGATGCTTTGGGCCGACGATGTTGGAGGATTGCATTGAGTATTACAAGGGTTGTCAAGACTGTCGGGAAATTTGGGAATATTCAAAGAGTTGCCGCATCCGCACTAAATCCCAATATCAAGCCATGGACATTCGGGGGCGGGGTATAGACTTGATTGGCCAGATTAACCCACCATCTAGCAAGGGGCATAAATTTGTGCTTTTAGCAACAGATTACTTCACCAAATGGGTTGAGGCGATTCCACTGAAGAAGGTAACATCAGAGAACATGGTTGAGTTTGTTAAAGAACACATCATCTATCGGTTTGGAATTCCTCAAACAATCACAACCGATCAAGGAGCCCCGTTTGTGTCGTTGGATTTCGGGGAGTTTGCCGAAAGCATGGGGATCAAATTGTTTAATTCTTCTCCCTATTATGCCCAAGCTAATGGTCGGGAAGAGGCTTCTAATAAGATCATGATCAAGCTTATACAAAAGAAGATCGACCGAACCCAAAAAGGTGGTATTTGGTACTCAATGAAGCTTTATGGGCTTACCGAATGGCCCCTCATGGAGCTACAAAAACGTCTCCTTACGAATTGGTTTATGGACTTCATGCTTGTTTTACCTTGGGAAATGCAATCAGATTCTAGGAGAGTGGTTTTACAAAAGGACCTAAGCTCCAAAGATTACAGTGGCTTGATGATGGATGAGTTAAAAGACTTGCATATGATTCGTCTTAGAGCCCTGGAAAATATCGAAAAGAACAAGCTGCGAGTTGCTAAATATTACAACAAGAAAGTAAAGGTCAAGCAATTTGCGAAGGGGATTTGGTTTGGAAAGCTTTATCGCCGATTGGAACCAAATACAGTGCATTCGGCAAATGGTCCCCAAACTGGGAGGGGCCTTTTCGGGTGGTCAGATGCGTGCCTGGAAATGCTTACATGTTAAAAACTTTACTAGGAGAAGAATTTTCTGCTACAATAAATGGAAGATATTTGAAGAAATATTATCCTAGTATTGAAGTTGATCGTTGATCACAAGCATCAGGATTACAGGCACTTGACACAGAAATAGCCGGCGTTCAGGAAAGAAGCCGCCTTTAGAACAAAATATCCTAAACAGGGGAAATGGCCAATACTCAGATGTATTGCCCTTAGCACGAAATTACATTACAAATGCTTCTTGCAGGTTTATATCTAACAACCCAGTTGCTCAGGATTACAAAGGGGTGGGAAGCAGAAGGCCTAGCGTAAGAAGCGAAAGTATGCTTCAATCCTTTTTTCTTTACTTCTTCAGCTCCTCCCTCTTCAGTTGTTCCAGGACCACCGTGACGGCAACTTGGAAGCTGTGGGGATGACCATGGCTTGCTGCCTCCATCAAGCTGTCCCAAGCCGCTTTCAGGTTATTGTACCTGTTGGAAACATCTGAGACAGAAGAACAGTTGTTAGAGACAGAGATCGGGCGCAAGCATGGAGTCAAGATGAAGATGGAAATGTTTACCTCCTACCAACTCCTCCAAGGCCATGCGACGTTCGCGTTCGGCCTGGCAGCGAGCGGTGATGTCCCGGAGGTCATGCTCCAGATGCCGAACGCGGCGGCATAACTGGTGTTGATCCTCTGTTCTGGCGTGGCGTCCTCTGCTTCGAGGGAGGAGTCAGAGGAGATGTATTCAGGCGTTTCTTCGGTCCCAAAGATTTCTTCAGGAAGCAGATCAAGGCTGAAGAAAACAAAGAGGGGGTAAAGCACGAGATCACACACGAAAGCAAGAAGCAAGTTAAAGGAAAACTCACTCTCGAATGGTGCGCTTCTTTGGGGTGTTGTCCTCCTTGATGGGTTTCTTGCCTTTGTCCATGGCCTTGGGGTTTTCTCTTCTGGAGCAGGGGAGAAGATGTGAAGTGATGGATGAGTGTGCGAGTGGATTTGCAGGGCATCCCAGCAGGCTATTTTATTGACTGACAGAGTGCATTGGGAGTGATGACTGGTTGGCGTGCGTTATTGGAACACCAAGCGGCGGGGTTTTCCTCCCGAATGCGAAGGGTTTTCATTGAACGACTCTTATGGATTCCCGAATTGATGATTTTCTCGTGGGTTTTGCGCCAAGAGGCATCCATTTTCACGTATTCGGCTCGTGCAAAGTTCCCAAATGCGTTTGAGAAAAATAAGGCTCGCGCTTGCAAACACGGAGGAATCATCACAATACAAGCATGGAAATTGAAAATTCTTTATTGCCGAAGATCAAACATCCCCGGTACAAACTAATCGAAAAGCCTCGTTTAACACAGACTGGGGATGAGTGAGTTCGGCAATGGCGTCGCCGTGGCCATCAAGATGCTCCAGGATGACCTCGATCTCGTCGATGTCCTCGCGGTGCGCCACCCCGGAAGCCGCGCGGCTGGATGGAGTAGTCGACGCTGGTGTGCGTCGCCATGGCGGCCAAGCCCAAAGTGGTGCCCAGGCGGATGCCGTGGGTAGCCAACTCATCCACGCGGTTTTCCACCGCGGCAAGGCGCTCCGCCGGCGTGTCTCCACGAGCGTTCACCTTGTCAGCCAATTGCTCCACCAGCATTTTCAGCTGGTTGAGCTCGGCGTCACGGGCTGCAAAGTGCAAGGTCATGGTGACTAGTATCAAAAGCCAGATTGGATTTGGGAGCAATTTAAGGGCTGTACCATCGATGGTTGCCAGCAACTGCTTGCGCTGGTCCTCCCACTCCAGTTCGGCGATGCCAGCCTTCTTGGAGACGTCTTCCAGCTCGCGCCGGGCCACCTCAAGCTCCGCCTTGAAGCGGAGGGCGTCAAGTTCCCCGTAGGGCACGGGGGGAGTAGTGGTCCGACTCCGAGGAGTCGTCCACGAGAGGTTGATTGGCCGGTGCGAGAGGACGGGTTCCATTGAATGAGCCTGAAACAGAGAAGATCGTCAGAAACAGAGGAAAATCTAAGACAAGTCATGGAGAAAGTTGGCGATCATTGCCTCCGACGCGCGCTGGCGCGGCTCCCTTCCGCCTCGTCGGCAGTGCGGCGCCTGTTGTTGTTGCCCGCCATGGTCTTGGGGCTGCACTGGTGATTTGGAGAAGAAAGCTTGAGGTTGGCAAAGATTTGAAGGCTTCGAGGCTAGGTAAAGAGCCGGGGGCACCTACGGTTTTATTTATAGGACTCGGTGAAAAAGATCGTGGCCTCAGATCGTGGCACGTATCCCGAAAAACTTGGAAGGTGGAGAGGTTTCCTTGACCGATTCGCCGTCGGGTCGTTTGGGATTCAAAGCCGAGTTGTATTTAGTTGATCGGCTCGGGCCGAGTTGCGGTTGGCGTGCCGTTCGGGTATGGCACTATTTGACTACTAGTTACCGAATGGATCGTTCGTAGTTGCAATCGAAGTCATGCAAAGAAAAGGAAAGCGAACCGATAGAAGGCAAATGTTACAAGAACGGTTAATTCGGTTACACATTGCTCGGTACAGCTAAATGTTCAAATATTTTGCGATTACATTAGAGGCATTTGATATTGTCTGATGAATGTTCCTCATCCGTTCCTGATAATCTTTTTGAGTGTTGGATAGGACGGTGAGCTCTGCCTCGCACTGATTTGCTTCAGTTATGGCCGATGATGCTTCCTCTTGGGTTTTCTCTATCAGTGCAGGGAGCTCGGCTATTTTCTTGTCATCAGCTTCTATTTCAGCCAACAGATTCTTCAGCTCTGCCTCTAATGTCGTCTTTCTGGCAATTTTCAATTCGCGAGCAGATTGCAGATTGGTCAACATTTCCTTGTGGCTCTCAGTTTGGATTTGTGCTCCCTTCGCAGCTTGTTCAGCTTTGGTTTTCTTTTGCTCAACAATTTGGTCGGGTAGATTGACTCTTCAAGGCTCGCCTTATTAACATTGATGGGCTCCAATGAGGCTTTAATGTCTTCGGGGAGTTTTTGGCTAATGGGCTCGAGCATTTCTTCAAAATTATCAACATTTCGATTTGGTCTCGAGCATCCTTTTGCAGCCAGGCAAAGATTTCGTGAGCCTTGCTCGAATTTGTTCTCGGTAAAACCTGATTTTGAGTCCCTCCATCTCCTGTTTCGGCAGCTGAATCATTCACCACCAAGAAGCTTGATGATGGGGTTTGATCCTGAAAAGGAAATATTGTCGGGTCAAGAATGGTTTGTTAAAAGAAAGTAACAGAGTTGGGTACATGTGCTTGCCTCATGCCTGATTCCCTGAGTTGGGGGAGGGACTTGTTCAGGTTCAGAGGGAGTTTCTTGGGCCACTGATGGAAGAGGAGTCTGAGGAGCTCTTGGTAAAGCTGAAGCTTCTGCTTGAAAGGGTGTTGGTGCGAGTCTCTGGCAAATTTGAAGCTTCTGGCTGAGGGGAAGGTGGATTTACCTCTGTTAAGAATGGGGTTTCTCCCTGGCCAATAGGAGATTGAACCCTTAAAGGGCTTGAAGCTTCTGGTTGAATTGAGGGGTTCATCTCTGGTGAAGCTGGCACTTCTACCTGAGAAGGGGGTGATTGGGTCCCTGATGAAGATAAGATCTCCACTTGAGCAGAAGATGGCTCAGCTCTTGGTGAACTTGCATGTTGAGGAGGAGAGGTATCCACAGGGTGGTTCACCAGTATTTCTTCTGCGAATACCAGATTAAGGGTAAATGCCAGTGTGAGTAATGATCTCTGGAGAAAGAAAATAATGAAGGGATATGTCATACCAATAGATGAAGCATTGGCAGGCTCTGACACTGATGATTGCTGGGTTCTAGTCTGAAATTGCACAAGGTGGAATTTGTCAGAATAAGAGTAATCTTGTGATCAAGAAAGGGGAAATCTTACCTCAACATGAACCTTCTTGGTGGTTCTTTTCCTCTTGGCAGCTGGAGGTGCGATCAGGGATAGGCCTTTTCTCTTGTCAGCAGTAGCGCTAAAGAGAATGGGGTCCATTGTGGCATACCTGGCCATCAGCTGAGCCAAAGTTGGGGATTTAAATCCCAGAGCAGAAATTGGATATACTGCATTATAAACAATTGTCCTGGATCGAGGGGCAGGCACTGTATTCTGCAGAGAGTGATCAAGATCATGGTTAGTGGTAAAAGGTATGTCTGATCAGGAAAAAAGACAATTATGTTACCTCTGAAGTTGGCTGAAAATCAGGCATCAGCTCCAAGCAGAATGAGTGTACTGGCTCACTAAAGATGTGGTCATGAAATTCTTGCCACCAAGATATGAAGGTGGGATGAGCTATTGTTGTGGGTATGAAAGGCCAGGTGTAAAGAGTTGGGCTGCATTCATATTCAAAAACCCTTCGGCTTGTATGTTTTCCTTGGTTTCCTCCCGGGTTTGAGGAATTCATGAAGAAATAATCTTGGGGGCTTTTGGCCACATCCAAGCTGTCGGGCCATGATATTTGGCCGATAATTTTTAAGTGCTATGGTTTAACTTTCCTCCACAAAATTCAGCTGGCAAAAGACATGGATGGATGAAGATATTAAAGATTTCTACAAATCTTCCATCTTGGTGTCCAGTTTCAAAGGAGAATTCATAGGGGAGGGTTAGATTGTCATTGTCCACATAAGGAAGCCAAAGGGGATCAGGGAAGCCTTTGAAGAAGAGCTCGAAAAGCTGGCTGAGATTCTGATTAATGGAAACAGTTGAAGCAGCTTCTCCATAGGTTTGGCATCCTATAGTGATCTGAGTGTCCCCTTCATTATAGCTGCATGAAGGGAAAAGCCGGTTGTTGAGGTCAATATTAACAATCTGATGCATATGCAGTTGCAGCCACATCTGCACAAACCACCAAGGGCCGTTGACACATAGTATCTTCTGGCCAGTATGTATTTGGGTGATAGTCTGATGAAGCATATCATACACACTACCCAATAGGTATTTTCCAAGAGGAATACGTTTACCAAACAGCCAAATACGTAGCCGTGCAATATGATTTAGAGTGGGCTCA
The DNA here is from genome assembly GCA_947561735.1 of Cenchrus americanus. Lineage (NCBI taxonomy): Eukaryota > Viridiplantae > Streptophyta > Magnoliopsida > Poales > Poaceae > Cenchrus > Cenchrus americanus. Next base: position 146,813,978 of record OX387240.1, read on the forward strand.
TTGGCTTTACCGCGTAAAATGAACCCGCACGACCACATATTCGGGAATACCCCGTATTCGACTTCACTCGAGAGGGCCATCTTTCATGTGATTTTGGATATATGATTTATATCCACTTCCCGACTTCACTCTGTCGTCCGCCTTGTGGAGCCTTTGAATTCCCAGGGGTACACAGATCCTGAAATGTCAAGGCCGGTAATCATGTAAATGTCGGCCAGAGTTGGGGGCATTGGGCCATGACCAAAGAGAAAGGCGTTGACGCCGTTTGACCAAAAATGGCAAGCTGCTATCAAAAGGTCTTCGTTCTTTGGGGTCTCGGCCAAAGATAGCTCCAAACATTGAGCAATGCGGAGGCGGTCCCAAGTTTTGGTCTTGGCGCTATTATCTGCGAGTACCCTTTTATACCAGTTCCTCCGGCCTGCTATTGGGGGCAAAGGCCAGTTCTTGAAGGCGTCTCGCCACAAGGAAGGCCTGGATAAAGCCGCTTTGAAGGGGATTCTCTTGGATTCGGCTGCAATGAACTTGTGGGGATCGGAAGCTCCCACAAGGCCAAGGAAATAAGATGTCGAATTGATCTCAGTGCGAATCAAAAGCTCAGTGGAAAGCTCCTATTGCGAAAAGGCGGAGGGAGAAATCTGAGGTAAAAATCGAAAAGATAATGCCGAATGAAGCTTACGGAGATGAAATTTACCTGAGCAGCTTGATTTTGGCCCACCATTGAGGATTCGAGCTTTGGGGAAAGATGACTTAGGGTGTGGATCTGGACGGAGGCTCCGGTAGATTGCGAAGAGAGAGAATAGGTGTTGAATAGATTCAATTTGAAGACGTTGGCAATTGGAGTCAATTTTGGAATAAAATCACTTTTATCCCGTAATTGAAGGGGCATATGTTAACACCAAAATTTGGTACAGGGAAGGAGTCCGATTTGTGGGACCGGCTTGGTGGAAAATCCGTCCGAGAGAAGGAAGGTTTCTTTAAAAGATTCGGCGAGAGGAGCTTGCGGTCGGCAATTTGCTTCCGTTCGGCAAAGGGACCGTTTGCGCCGATTTTGCGTGATTGCGTGATGACATGGCCCGAGCGGAAGGGACGAATGGATGGATAAGCATTCGCGTTTGGGCGATAAATTAGGTATCAAATATTGTACGCGTAGTCCTCCGGGAGTCATGCTACGACGGGGTATAAATATGAACCCCGGCTGTATGTAATTGTATTCGAAACGTTCTCATAACAAACCGGCTTTACGCCAAACTCTTGAGTCCTTTAGTAGTGTCGTCGAGTTCTTCGAGAGGGTTCATCGATCCGTCGACCTCCGTAAGTACCGGCAACCTTGTATCATGTCTAGTATCATGCGGTGGATTTAGATCGTGATGCAAGTAGTCTTGTTACCATGCTTAGCATCATGCGTTTGATTTAAGCTTAGTTCAAGAGGGTTTCTTGTTAGGTCATGAGCCATGCGGTGGGCTAAGATCTAGCTTGGAGCTAGTTATCGGCTCTATTAGATTTTGACAAGATCTAATAGATTCATTAAGTTATTACCTTGTGTTGCTTTGAGTTTTTTTACTTTATGTTTAAATTCATGTAACACTCTTTAGCCCAATTTAGATTGATTTGGATCGGCTTCATCTCGTTTCGTGATCTTTACATCGCACGTTCATATCTTGCTTCAAAGGGCACGTAGATCACGTGTTTGTCAAATAGCCGAAACCGAACCAATCTAGGTTGTTACATGCTGCGGGTTCAATCTTGTTAATCATGCGTGAATCTTGATAGAACCGGGATCATGCGGTAGATGCAGGTTTTTGGGTTGTCTTGAAGCTACTCATCTAGTGGATTAGATCTTTAATTCAATCTGATAGATTTATCGTCTTTGGCAATGTTTGTTCCTTCTCCATGGACACCGATTTGGTTGTTCAGCCGTATTCGGTTATGCTTTCACGAGTAAAACGTGCTTATAAGTTATGTTTTAATCACTATGTGCTTTTAGCTTTCCATATTTAGATTGTATCATGCGGTGGATAGATCTTTTTATGGTTAGTAGTATGATCTCAAATAAGCTGTATCATTCGGTGGATTAACTTATTTGAATTCATGCTTGACGGGTTTTAAAGTACCTAGACATGCGGTAGACTAGTGCTTTGGGCCTATGCATGCTTGTTTATTACATATTTATGATCATGCTTTACTTCATCTATTGTTTATTGTTATTTATCCTCGAGGATCGGTCATGGCTTTGTGCACGTGCAATTTTGTTCAAAATAAAGACCGATCTTTCGTCATGCTTGCATCATCCGTTCGGCTATGTTCTGTTTTATGCTTTGAAGCTCCCGAATGGTGTCTAGTTTGCTGTAGCCGTAAAATGGACCTGTCTGGTACCACCCGGCAAGTTCCAAGCTTTGGAATTTAACTACTTTGTCTTTTGTTAATTTTCTGGGAAAATTGACTGGCACGTCTTGGAATCTGTTCGTGTGTGAAGCTAGCTTGTTCGGCTTGCTGTGTGCTTTACGCAGGGTGCAGATTTTGCGTCAACAGCATGTTGGCCGGGCTGGCCAAATGAGCTTGGTGCAGCCGGATCTGGTAGGTGCAGCCGGTCCTACCCCCTTCTGGGGTTGCCTTCTGGTATGCACGAGTAAGGGCCAAGGATCGTTGGCGTGGTGAGTTTTGGCTTGATCCCACTCCGGAACCTCCTACAAGTGCTTTCGAGGACGCACCGCCAGGGGTGGTGGGCACTGACATCTTAGAAAGGTTGCTAGGGCCGTCACCACCCATGGTGTGCTAGGAGATGGCAAGGGAGAGAGTTATTTTAGATGGTAGATTGGTTTCTGGGGAGAAACTCGTTATGCGAGGATTTGAGGGATCAACTGGATAGCACAAGGGGAGATACGATATAGCCTAGCTCACGCGCAGCCGAGGGCCAAATGGGGGAGGTGCGGCCGGCCCACTAGGTGCGGCCAGCCCTAGCCTATTCCCCCAAAAGGTTGGCTTCGTGGCAACTAAGAAGGGAGAGCAAAAATAAACAGGAAAACAAGCAAGAAACACTCTATGTACAAACGACAAGCAAGACTTTAATCAATCCAAGTTAATGACCTCGATGACATCAAATTCATTGAGGTTAGGCATGTTTGGTTCAAGGACAATTTTAAGTCTTTGTCCATTTGCTTTAAAAGTGTTCCCGTCTGAATCCTGTAGAGTTACGGTCCCATGTGAAGCGGCATTTAAAACCATGAAAGGGCCGTCCCATTTACTTCTAAGCTTTCCTCGACCAAAAAGTTTAATGAGTAGTACCTTATCTCCCGGTTTGAAAGATTTCTTCTTGATCCTCTTGTCGTGCCATCTCTTGGTTTTCTCCTTGTACATCTTTGCATTGTGGTATGCCTTCTCCCTCCATTCCTCGAGTTCACCCAATTGCATTTGCCATTTCATTCCGGCAGTTGGAAGATCCATACGCCACTTCTTGATAGCCCAATGTGATTTATATTCCAATTCCACGGGCAAATGACATGTCTTCCCGTAGGCTGATTGATATGGTGTCATACCGATGTGAGTTTTGTATGTTATACGATATGCCCATAAAGCTTCGGGAAGTTTCTCTTTCCATATTCTTCCCATCTCGTGGATAGTCTTCTGAAGGATGTTCTTGATTTGCTTATTTGATGTTTCGACTTGTCCACTTGTTTGAGGATGATATGGCGTAGCGACTCGGTGCTCTACTCTTTGGGGTTTCAAGTATTTTCTAAGGTTTCCATTAGTGAAGTGTGATCCTCCATCACTAATGACCACCTTTGGTACTCCGAATTTGGGGAATATTATGACAGGGTAGTGCTTCTACCCATTTTGACACGTAGTCTACTGCCACTAGGATTTATTCACAATTCCCTAACATCGGAAAAGGTCCCATGTAGTCGATCCCCCAGACATCAAAGATTTCAACTTGAAGGTTGGTGGTGAGGGGCATGGCATCTCTTGTACTGATGTTACAATGCTTCTGACATCTTAGGCATCTTCTCACAAAATCCTTAGCATCTTGGTACATTGTTGGCCAAAAGAAATCACACTGCTAGACTTTTTAATTGGTACGGAATGCTCCATAATGTCCTCCATATTCAGACGAGTGACACCTTTCTAAAATGTCGTTCACTTCCCATGATGGTACACAACATCGTAAGAGACCATCTACGCATATGTGAAATAGATAGGGCTCGTCCCACATATGGAGTCTACTCTCATATATCAACTTCTCCTTGTCTCCTCCGGGTGGCACATACCCTGATGCCATAAAGTTGACAATGTCTGCAAATCAAGGATCTCTGTGGTCTACCCTAATGAGCGTATCGTCCCTCAAGAAATCGTTGATTGGTAGCGATGAATCATGCTCTCGATGAAGCATTGATAAACGATCTGCCACTGAGTTTTCTACACTGGGTTTATCCTTGATTTCTATGTCGAACTCTTGGAGTAGTAAAATCCATCGAATCAGTCTTGGTTTTGCATCTTTCTTGGTGAGGAGGTACTTAAGGGTGGCGTGATATATAAAAACAATCACCTTGGCCCCCACTAGGTAGGACCTAAACTTGTCTATAGCAAAGACCATGGCTAGGAGCTCTTTTTCGGTGATAGCATAGTTTAGCTAGGCACCGTTGAGAGTCTTGCTAGCATAGGCTATGGCATGGTGTTTCTTGTCCTTGGTTTGTCCTAGGACCGCCCCAACGGCATAATCGCTAGCATCGCACATGATCTCAAAGGGTAAACTCCAACCGGGAGGTTGGATAATCGGAGCTGAGATCAAGGCTTTCTTGAGGGTGTGGTATGCAATGAGGCATTCTTCATCAAAGACGAACGGGGTGTCCTTGGCTAGGAGTTTGGTCAGGGGACGGGTAATTTGTGAGAAGTTTTTGATGAATCTACTGTAGAATCCTGCATTGCCTAGGAAACTACAGATGCCCTTGACATTGGCCAGAGGTGGAAGTTGTTCAATAACCTCTATCTTGGCTCTATCCACATCTATCCCTCGTTCGGACACCCTGTGTCCGAGAACTATCCCTTCCCTTACCATAAATGGCATTTTTCCCATTTGAGTACAAGATCCTTCTCGGCACACCTTCTAAGAACTCTATCAAGATTTTTAAGGCATTCCGGGAAAGTCTTTCCATAAACCGAGAAATCGTCCATGAACACTTCCATGATTTGTTTCATCATATATGAGAATATTGACATCATGCAATGTTGAAAAGAGGTTGGAGCATTACATAACCCAAAGGACATTCGCCGGTAGGCGTAAGTTCCATAAGGACATGTAAAAGTGGTTTTATCCTTGTCATCCGGATGGATAGGAATTTGGTGATAACCAGAATAACTGTCTAGGAAGCAAGAGAAGGAATGCTTCGCTAACCGCTCCAACATCTCGTCGATGAAAGGAAGGGGAAAGTGGTCTTTCTTGGTGGCCTTGTTGATCTTGCGATAGTCTATGCACATACCCACCCTGTGACGGTGCGTTGAGGGATTAGTTCATTCTTGTCATTACGCACTACCGTCATGCCTCCCTTCTTGGGCACAACTTGAATGGGGCTAAGCCATTCACTATTGGGTACGGGATAGATAATCCTGACATGAAGGAGTTTCAAAACTTCCTTTTCACTACCTCCCTCATGTTGTTGTTGAGACGACATTGAGGTTCTCTTGAAGGGGTTGTGGGGTTTAATGGGAATTTGATATGTGCATAGAGTGGGGCTAATTCCCTTGAGATCTTGAGGAGAGTACCCTAGTATTGATCAATGGGTTTCAAGAACAGTGATGAGCTACTGAGTTTCCACCTCAGATAGCTTGTCACTAATGATGATGGGTATTTCTTGATTCCCATGGAGAAATGCGTACTTTAATCCTGGAGGAAGAGGTTTAAGTTCTACTAGTGGTCGTTCCGGTTTCTCTGGTGGGTCTAGCTCAAACGAGACCAGAGCCTCATCCTCCACCGTGAAAAATGGGATTTCCTCTTCAAAGTTTAGTTGACCTAGTTCGGCTAGGGAAGGGACCATTTCATCCTCTAGTAGATCGGGTGTGGGTTCGGCTTCTACTGGGGTGTTTTTAGTTCTAAGGTAAGATACTGGTAGGAAGTCGTCACCGATCTGTAGCTCCAACTCTGGTCTTCTTGGGGATTGCTCTAAGATTTTCATAATGGGTCTACCGATAATGGTCGAATAGGTGTGATGACAAGGTTGATCAAAGAGATGAAAATCGAGATAAAGCTCGTGTTCTGTGAACTTTACGGGACACACCCGAAGAACGCCCTGGCATCCTAATCTCTCTCCTGAAGGGATGTTAAGGAGTTTTGAAGATCTCGCGAGAGAGAGGATGTAGCTGCTAGGGATTTTGCTAAGGATGAACTGATGATGTTGATCCCTAAGCTTGGTTAATACCCGACATCATGTTTACTTCTGATGAGTTCACATCTAGTGTGCCTCATTTTGGTTGGGAGTTTTATGACATCGATCAAGGCTTCCGCCTCGTCCAACCATTCTCTAATCATGATGGCCGAAAGATTTGAAATGAGCCTAAAATGCTCGGCTCGTACTTCTGAGGTCGGGATAAAAGTTTCTGGTTTCTCTTGTGCTTTCGGTCTCTCTACTCTTCGGTAATTCCAAGTATTTCCAAAGTCAAAAAATAGCTCATCATAGAACTTGTAGACGAAATCACACGAGGGGTCGTCAACCTCTTGATATGGTTGGAATGGTTCATCAGTCAACCATGTTTTTGTTAGAGGAGTGCAATGTTCTACGGATTGGATAGTTCGGAAAGTGTGTTCTTCCTCTATGGGTTTTGGTTCTAAGAGAGTGGTTGGCATGGGTTCTTCCTCTTCGTCGGGAAATTCGTCAAACATCCCCGTGTAGGGAGTGTTGTCTAGGATTTTTCCTAGGATGTCCTTACATCTTGACAAGGTGAGATGAGTGGAAGATCCTCCGAAAGAAGAGTCTAAGAAAACTACTGATTCTGGTTCAAGACCATCGCGAAAATGTTGCAAGAGAATGGGCTCTGCGACACCGAGGTCTGGACCAGATTCTACGGTCTTCATAAATCTTGCCCATGCAGTCCTAGAGATTCGGTCTTCTGTTGTTCAAAACAGATGACCTCTCATCGGAGTTTCACTACCTGGGGAGTAGGGAAGAATGTTAGGCAAAAAGCCTTTTGTAAACTTTCCCAGACCCCTCCATACTTCTCACATTGAGCGAATACCATTGTTTAGCTCTCCCCATTAATGAAAACGCAAAGAGTTTCCATTTCAAGGTGTCTTGGCTCATTCCTGCGATCACAAGACATGAACAAAGTTGTTCGAACTCGCGTAGGTGGGAGTAAGGACTTTCATCCTTTTCTTCGGAGAAGCATTGCTCTCGGACCATAGCTATGAAGCCGGAACATAGCTCATAGCTAGATGTTGTGATGGGATGTGATGAAGGTGGAGGCTCCAAATGATCGCCCTTTGGAGCCGAAATCTCAAAAAGGGTTGGATCAGAATCCATGAGATAAATGGGGTGATATATGGACAAACTACGTTCGGGATCAAAACAACTACCGTTCCCCGGCAATAGCACCAAAAAGCTTGTTGGCGTTTCTTACGTCATTACCAAAGTTGCAAAAACGCTAGAAAGCATGTGGGTGTACTACACGATCACAAATAAATCCGCAAGCGCACGGATACTGCTGTAGCTTTCACCCGGGAGTATTCCAAGGTGTCGATTTCCTCGGGAAACGAGAAGTGTAGATAACTTGAACTAATTCGTCCGAGGATATGGTGACGAAGGATATAAAGGCAAGGGTAAATTTTGGGTTGAGATGGGATAACTAATGAAGTTTGGGACTCGTGAGGGTCACAGATGAATCAAGACACAACTTGTCGCTCGTCGGGGCTAGAGGGAAAAGAGCCACAAAAAGGGATGAGAAGGGGGCTCTGATGTCGTAACTCCTACCAACCGGAACTAACATGGTGGACTACAGAGTCCGTCCGGAGCTATCACCTCCCTAGGAGACCACAACTATTCTGTTGAACTGGGAAGCATCCCAAGTTACCGGAAACACTACACACCACGTCTACACTAACCAAGCACTACTTTACCCCGTGCTAGAGCAAAGCAATCACGATAAGTAGAAACTACTAAATCACAATCAAGGATCCTAAGAGCGAACAATGAAATGACTTGATGAAGGATAAGATGGCGACTAGAGAGGGGGGGGGGAGTGAATAGGAGCCGGTAAAAATTCTTCTCAAAGATCCCGTCCTATATCCTAGTCAAATCCCGGTCACACACAAGCGATGGATCGAATCACACACAAATCGCCACGACAACCAGGTTATGGATCAACCTCTAGTCTTAGAAACGATTCCTTGAAACACACGCGGAAGCACGAAAGAAGGAAGGGAGGAATCGAACCAAGGAACAAAGCACTCAGGCTCTGGCGGACCGTCCGGCCAGGTGGGGCGGACCGTCCGCACGGGCCACGCGGACCGTCCGGCCGCCGCCGCGGACCGTCCACACACACACCGCGGACCGTCCGGCTTCCGCCGCGGACCGTCCGATAAAGCAAACGGAACCTCCAGAGACGACCCCGAATAATGGACCGTCCGCGGGGAGCACGCGGACTGTCCGCCAGGCACCCGCGGACCGTCCGCCCTCTGCTGCGGACTGTCCGAAACCTTGCCCAATGAAAACTCAAAGCCACGACGGATCAAAAGCGAAGCCGAGCAAGAACACGAAGAACACAGGAAGAACTTGCTCCTCGCGGACCGTCCGCCGGTCCCTCGCGGACTGTCCGCGCCTCACGAACAGACCTGAAAACCGCCCGACCTCGAAGGTCAACTCCCCCAAATCATCATCGGATTTCCCAAACGGTAGAATCTGTGGAGACAAGGGTTTGGGGACTTGAAAAGCGTCACACAGGGATGCTATAGCACAAAAATATTGCCTCCAAACTCCCTAAATCACCGGGAATCGTGGATCCTTTGAGCACCACCAAAAGCTAGAGCACCGAACGAAAATACTTGAATCGAAGTGGTTTCCCGGCGTTTGAGGGCACAAGGTCAATCACAAAGATGCATGAGACATCCATCAATGTTTCCCTCAAAGAAATCCGGGGAGAAACCCACTCAAATCCGCGGAATCACACCGAGAACACAAAGGCACCAAAAACAAGCACGAAAAAGACCACGGAAAACACAACGTCGAATCTTCTATACAGACCAGGAAAGATTCAGCAGGTCTAGCATGCCGCCCTAGCATCCATCCCTCTCAACAAATCTCTCATGAAGCTCTCATGCTAGCCTAGAGAAAAAGGAGAAGAAAATAGTCCAGGAAAAAGAGAAAGAGGAGGGGGGAAATGAAACCCTAAGTCGCGGAGAGAGAGAGAGAGCCATCCACACACACTCATGGCTTATATATCGGGTCCCGTCGGTGTGGGAAATGACTCGACTACCCCTAACTCAACTACAGGCGATACAACTCGCGCAGGGGCATTTATGTAATGTTTGTGGGTCTTGCATCGGACGGCCACACCTTCGCCGCACCCCGCATCCTCCTGACACAAGTCATGCGATCCCGCCGCGTGTCCTCCGCTTCGAAGCTTCCCGACATGCCCAGATCCCGTCTCCGTCGTGTTGGGCCTTCGGACTTGGTTTTGAGGCCCAAACCAAGAAACGATCCTCCGATGGTTTTGTGGGCAAACCACCAAACCCCGCGCGCTCGGCCCGGCCTCCCGCCGGGCCTCTTGACTCGACCGCCACCGTGCACCGGCTCGATCGTCCATGACTTCGTCTTGCTCGTCTCGCCACCATGTGGCCCGCACCTAGTCCCGCCGTCCACCGGGTCCCTCAAACCGAGCCTACTTGTCTCTCCATCTCCGGAGGCCCCTCAAGGCCGAAGACCTTTCGTGCCCATTCTTCAACCGCAACAACACGAACTAGGCCGCAACATAGACCCGCGCACCGAGCCAAGAGTCCGTCCAACACCCGTTGTCAATCACTCATCACTGAGGAGCGGTCATCCATCGACCACTGGGACGCTCCTGGTCCTCAATCTCCCCCTTGATGAGTGCATTGACAACACACAATGCGAAATGAAATTCAGAGAAAGAAAGTAAGAAGAAAGAAAAACAAAGAAGCTCAACTCATGACCAAAACCAAGGAAAGGCAAAGAAAGGTCACAAGCCGAGCAAAGCACAAACTCCACACTGAGAACAACAAGAAAGCTCCCCCTGAACAAATGCAAGCTCCCCCTGAACATGTGGATGTAAACTTCCAAATTTTAGCTCACCTCTTCTGAATTTTCATTAAGCTCACCTCTTCTCCCCATTGTTGACAATGTATGAATCAAGGTGAAAATGCAAAAATGCAAAACAAGACATATAAACATCTACATGAGCTTCTCAAATAGGCCAAATTTAGTGACAAAGGCTAGAAATGAGACAAAGAGCACATATATGGATCATAACATAGTCAAAGCATTGCCACAAGTAATATATGGAAATATAGGCATGTGACAAAGCAAATTTTTCAGATTTGAATAATTATATCAAAAGATGGCTCACTTCAAATGTCAAAGCCTATCCATGTCATATTCGAGCCAAAAACATGCATATCATCCAAAGATCATACAAGGATATCCAATTCTCAACAAAAGATCGTTGCAAACACCCATAATGCAAAGCATGTCATGTTAAAGCTCATGAGCCATGTGTCCACTTCGGGGAGACTTCTGCACTGGTGAACATCATGCAACATGTTTGGCACCCATGTGTGAAAGATAAAACATTTTAAGCATAAACATGGTGGGTAGAGCATTGTTCAAGCATACACACTTCTTTTCAAGATTAATTCATTTCATGGTACATGAAGTGCCTTTGCGGCAAAAAGAAGCTTATGCTCCCCCATGAATGCAACATAGGCTAAACATTCACAATGATATTCGGCCTTTGGCCCAAATGCAAGCAAAAGACATCCAAGCACAATCTAAGCATAGAAAGCACATTTAGACCAAAACGAGACATGGATACACTACTACACATGAGTGGAGCACATTTCATCAAATTTAGTCAAGATTAGCATTTGATTCAGAATGGGCTATCTCACAACATATATATCTCAAATATTCCAAGAGCATAGCCTCACATAGCCATTTCTCCACACATATGACAAATATCTCACAAATAGCAAAAGAAACTCAAATAAGGCATATAAAAGAAGCTCATCATCCTAAAATGCAATATGATACAAATGCAATATGATATATAACAAGATGGCTATCCTACCATGGTTTATACATCAAGCAAAGCATGTATATACATCAAAGTAAACATGGTATGATACATATGGTACAAAAAGGAAATCCCCCAAGAATCAACTAGAAATGGCAACAAACCCCAAGTTCCCCCCGCAAGCGCACAAATGTAGCTTGGTCGAGAGGCTTTGTGAAAATGTCTGCAAGATGATCTTGGGTAGGGACATGGCTCAAGACAATGGTCCCTTTCTCCACATTGTCCCTCAAGAAATGGTACCTCACTTCTATGTGTTTGGTTCTGGAATGAAGCACTGGGTTTTTAGCTACGCTTATGGCACTGGTGCTATCACAGAGAAGTGGGATCTGGGTGCACTCCTCACCAAAGTCTCTCAAAGTGTATGAAATCCACAACAGCTGGGAACAACAACTCGCGGCCGCAACATACTCGCCTCGGTGGTAGACCGAGCTACACTAGACCGCTTGTGGGAAGACCACGAAACCAACGAGGACCCAAGAAACGCGACAAGAACCGAAGTAGACTTCATCTCGACTCGACAACTAGCAAAATCCGCATCAGAAAAACCATGAAGAGAAAGAGTCGAGGAGGAAGAATACCAAAGGCCAAGACCAGGAGTAGACTGTAGGTACCTGAAGATCCTCTTGACGGCCTGTCGATGTGATGTCCTCGGCGAAGCCTGAAAACGAGCGCACAGACACACAATGAACTTTATGTCTGGCCTCGTCGCCGTCAAGTAGAGGAGGGAGCCGATCATGCTCCTGTACTCCCGCTGGTCCACTGGGTCTCCGTCCTCGTCCGCATCCAAAGTAGCCGTACTCCCCATGAGAGTCGACATTGGCTTCACATCTGGCATCTAGAACTTCCTCAGCATGTCTTTCATGTACTTGCTCTGGTGCACGAATGTTCCACCCTTCACTTGCTTGATTTGCAGCCCGAGAAAGTACTGCAACTCGCCCATCATGCTCATCTCGAATTCCCTGCTCATCTCATCTGCAAACTTGGCAACAAGGTTATGTGACGAGCCACCAAAGACAATATCATCCACGTAGATCTGCACAATCAACAAGTCATTCCCATGCTTGAAGAGAAACAAGGTCCTATCCACGATACCCATCACAAATCCTCTGCTCAACAAAAAACCTCTCAATCTCCCATACCAAGCCCGGGCGCCCGTTTCAACCCATACAGAGCCCTTTCAACTCCGTACACCCCGTGAGGATACTTCTCACACTCAAACCCCGGTGGTCGCTTCACATACACCTCCTCCTCTATGACCCCATTCGGAAAAGCACTCTTCACATCCATTTGAAACAACTTGAACCCTTTGGCCACTACAAAGGCTAGAAGGATTCGAATTGCCTCAAGACGGGCCACGGGAGCAAAGGTCTCCTCATAGTCGATCCCCTCCTTCGACTAAACCCCCGAGCAACAAGTCCGGACTTGTTCCTCACAACCATCCCATTCTCACCCTCTTTGTTCTTCCAAACCCACTTGGTTCCTATAGGATGGCAATTTGGAGGTGGTTCAACTAAGTCCCACACCCGGTTCCTCTCAAAGTTTTCCAACTCCTCATGCATAGAATTGACCCGGTTTGCATCGGATAAAGCATGTCCAATGTCCTTGGGCTCAAAAGTAGCAACAAAAGCAAGATGAGCAAAATGAGAGGAATTCCGGACCTCGACCGTGTTGTGCGTTCATCGATGTTCCCAATGATCTTCGACGGGGGATGCACTTCTTGAATCCGCCGGGGAGCCTCACGCCTTGAGACTACCTCCCCCTCAACTTCCGCCTTCTCTCGTCCGGTCCTCTTGTTGCACCGTCGTTGTCCATGATGTAGACAGTCCATGCTCCAAAGTGGTCGTAGGGGAAGTAGTGGGTACATGCTCGGCTTCGGGCGCATGGTTCTCCCCATCATCATCTCCGGCTTCATCCTTCTCCTCTTCAAAGAGGTCCTCGGCCATCTCTTCATCACCCGCACATTCAAAGCCAAGAGAGGTACATGGCATTGTCTCGTCGAAGGTCACCTCGCAAGTCTCCATGATTTTGTTAGTCCGAAGGTTAAGCACTCTATAGGCTCTAGAATGGTTAGCATATCCAAAGAAAATACCATCACTAGACCTAGCCTCAAACTTGTCGAGTTTTCCCTTCTTCAAAATAAAGCACTTGCAGCCAAAAACTCGGAAGTGACTCACCTTGGGTGCCCGACCATGCATAAGCTCATAACGGGTCTTCTTCTTGAAAGCTCGCAATAAAATCCCGTTGGAAACATGACAAGCCGTATTGACCGCCTCGGCCCAATACCTCCTAGGAGTCCCGTGCTCATCGAGCATCGTCCTAGCCATCTCACAAAGAGTCCGATTTTTTCTTTCCACAACACCATTTTGAGGGGGCACATAAGGGGTTGAATCCGATGTTCAAGACCTAGATCATGACGAAGGCATCAAAACGAGAGTTCTTGAACTCGAGCCATTATCACCTGCGGATAGCTCGAATAACATTCCCATGCCTCTCGTTTTTCAACCTCACGATCAGATCTCGAACAAAACCAAATGTCTCACTCTTGTCTTCCAAGAAAAACACTCAGGCATAGCGAGAGTAATCGTCCACCACAACAAGGACATACCACTTCCCACCCACCGAGCGAACTCGACCTCGGCCCAACAAGATCCATATGCAACGGCTACGTCGGACGCTCGGTCATGACATCGGTCAGGGGTGGATGGGGAGTGGCTACCATCTTGCCATGCCTACACGGAGCACGAACCAAATGCTTCTCAAGCTTCAACCACGGCAATCCTCGGACAAGGTCAAGACCACTCAAGCGGGAAACCAAATCAAAGCTCAAGTGTCCCAACCGCCTATGCCATTTCCACAAATCAGAAGAAGGACCAGCCATCAAACAGCGAGCAGGACCCAAAGAATGAGAGAAATCAGCCCTGAAAATCTGACCCTCGGGGATGATCATACAGACAAGATCACCTCGAGAATCCAGCAAACGAGACTCACCAGACTTGAAACGCACCTCAAAACCTTCATCAAGCAACTGAGAAACCGAAAGCAAATTGAAACCCAAAGACTTCACAAGAGCAACCCTCTTCAACGTTACCTTGTCACTCACATGCACAACACCCTCAGAAATCACCCTTCCTCGTCCATTGTCCCCAAATGTGATGTACATCTTTTCCTTCACTGGGGTGAGGCTGGAGAACCACTTCTTATCTCCGGTCATGTGTCGGGAACATCCGGAGTTGATCAACCAAATGTTCTCCAAGCCTCCTGCCTATAGTCAGAAACAAGAACGAGAATGAGCTAGCGACTCGACACTGGGGTTAGTCCAAAGAAAGTTAAACCAGTGTCGAGCCATCTTCTCAAAAGTGGGGTTAGCAAACATCATTCCCTTGCCACCAAACTTCCCATGTCCCATGGAAGGAGTACGAGCACCACGAAGGGGAAAACGTGGTCCGTAGTTCCTCTGAAACCCAAAGCTGCGATCATCTCCCCTAAACCCGTATTGAGGACGAGTAGGGGGACGTTCAGCAAAACCACCACGAGCCCGACCAAACCTCTCACCAAAGACGCACACCATCATCTCTCCTACCAAACCTCTCACCACCACTTCTCCGTGTGAACCTATCACTCGAGATCCAACTCTACCAACACTCCTCACACTTCCCACACCCCGTGGAAGTGGCACTCTAGGCTCAAGAATACCATGAGACCGGCGATACTGTCTGGTTTGCTTGCTCCCTAGCAAGCCTCTCATCCCTCTTCCTCTTGTAGCAAAACTCTGCTAGATGCCTCTCCTTGCCACAATACTCACACCTGAACGAGATGGGTTTTGGTTTTGGCTCTGGCTTCTCTCTAGGCCTCTCACCCTTCTCACTCATAAACTTCACCGGTTTCTGGAAGTCATTTGTCTTAGGTGAGAATTTGGGTGGATCTTGGGTTGTGTCAAGCTTGTTGCAAAGGTGGTTGGACTTTGGTGTGAAAGAGTTCTTGGGTGCTTTTGGAAGTGGGACTTGGATGTCTCCGATCACCTCAAACTCGAGGTTAGACTCAACACACTTCTCATATACACTCTCCCCACTGTTTTCTCCCACCTTCTCACCCAACTTCTCAAAACCCAAACCACGACCATCCGCTCTCTTGAACTCCTTAATCATGATTTTCAATTGAGGTTCCTGCCCAGACAACCAACCCAACACCTTCCTCAAATAGTCATTTTCCTCATAGATGTCATCCAAACGGGAAGTAAGTTCAAGATTGCGCAAAGTAACTTCATCGCAGTTAGAGCATGCATTGACAACAGGAGATTTCAAAGAAGCTTCCAAAGTGTTAATAGTAGAACGAGCATCAACAAGCTTTACAAGCACCAAGCAAAGTGGGTCTAGCCTTAAGCTCATCATACTCAGTCCTAAGAGCATCTAGTTTAGCCAAAGTGGAAGCATTCTTCTCACTAAGCAACTTGATCTCATTCAACCAAGCATCACACTCAAGACACTCAACATCATCAGGGGTAGTAGGAGCAAGTTTCAAAGAGTCATTCTCAAGTTTCAATTCAAGCAATTTGGACTCTAACTCTCCTACTTTCTCACTAGCATTCTCAAGTTGAGCCCTAAGATCTTTCCTCATCTTCTTAGCATCTCTCAACACACTATCACGGTTGTCAATCAAGCCATTCAACCTAGTGATCTCAGCAAGCAAAGAGTCGGGGTCACGATTTACCTAATCCTCCGAGTCGGAGTCGCTGTCTTCCTTGTCGCTCTTTTTGCTGCTCGAGCTATGGGCCATGCCACAAAAACCTTCAAGCGCCACACAGCTCAATCCACTGAGGTTCCGGCTTGCACTCTTCTTGCCCTTGCGCCTCCCAGCGTCTTCATCTTCATGCTTGAGCTTGATCGCGTGTCGCTTGAGCTTGAGTCGACGTCGCTTGCACCGGCCACCATGGCTCTTGCCTTGTTCTTCTTGTCCTTGTCCTTCCTCTTGGACTTGCTTGAAGTGCTTGCCCTTGGAGGAGTACTTGTCTTCACGCCTCGGGTGCGCCTTGTACTCACTCATCTTGTACTTGTTATCCTCCGCTTCGGGCACTCGGCGATGAAGTGTCCATGCTTGCCACACTTGTAGCATGTCCCCGAGCTCCGCCTTGCATTCCTCTCGGCTCTCATGTAGTCGATCAAACGTCCTTGAGAGCAAGGCCGGCTCCTCCTCGCCAAGCACATCAAACTCCTCATCCGGAATAGACATAAGAGAAGACAAGGAAAAGCGTCGACGGGAAGGGTTAGATTTGCCCTTTGATCCGCCCACAAGAGCAAGACTATGGTCGGTCGAGCCCTCATGCTTGGATTGCAACTTCCCGTCCACCTCGGCCGACTTGAGCTTAGAAAAGAGGTCATCCAACTCAATGGTCAAATATTGCCCGGATTCCTTGATGGCCTCAACCTTAGCACCCCAAACATTTGGGTCCAAGACATGCAAGTGCTTCAAAGCTTGATCATGCTCAGTGTAAGGGAAATCCTCAACATTTGCCTTTATGTTGTTCACGATGGTGGTGAACCTCTGAAACATCGCATCAATGTCCTCACCGGGAAGTTGAGTGAAGTTCTCATATTGCATCCGGTAAGAGACAAAGAGGCAAGCCTTCACATGGTTATCACCACCGTGAGCAACCAACAACTTCTCCCAAAAATTCCAAGCAAGATTCAAATGACGAACACGCTCAAACTCAGGATCACACAAGCTCCGGACCAAGTGATCAACGACTTTTGCATTTGCCTCATACTTGGCCTTAGCACCGGCATCGGTCACCATAAGAGTATGGATGTTGACCGGAATAGCATAGGTCTTGTCAAGCACAATGAAATCTAACAACTTGCCACGAAGAAAGATCATCATACGAGCCGCCCACTTGTGGTAACCCTTGCCATCGAAGTGCGGCGGACCGCCGCGCTCAACGTACGCCATCTTAGGATTCGAGACTTGTCAAAGTCACAAAGAATTCGGCACCAAGCTCTGATACCAATTGAAGGATCAGATGGCGACTAGAGAGGGGGGGGAGTGAATAGGAGCCAGTAAAAATTCTTCCCAAAGAACCCGGCCTATATCCTAGTCAAATCTCGGTCACACACAAGCGATGGATCGAATCACACACCAATTGCCAAGACAACGACGTTATGGATCAACCTCTAGTGTTAGGAACGATTCCTTGAAACACACGCGGAAGCACGAAAGAAGGAAGGGAGGAATCGAACCAAGGAACAAAGCACTCAGGCTCTGGCGGACTGTCCGGCCAGGTGGGGCGGACCGTCCGCACGGGCCACGTAGACCCTCGGGCCTGCTGTTGCGGACTCTCCGCACACACACCACGGACCATCCGGCCCTTCGTCGCGGACCGTCCAAAAAAGCAAACAGAACCTCCGAGAGATGACCCCGTATAAGGGACCGTCCGCGGGGAGCACGCGGACCGTCCGCTGTGCACCCGCGAACCGTCCGCCCTCTGCTGCGGACAGTCCGAAACCTTGCCCAACGAAAACTCAAAGGCACGATAGATCAAAAGCGAAGCCGAGCAAGAACACGAAGAACACGGGAAGAACTTGCTCCTCGCGGACCGTCCGCCGGTCCCTCGCGGACTGTCCGCGGCTCACGGACAGACCTGAAAACCGCCCGACCTCGAAGGTCAACTCCCCCAAATCATCATCGGATTTCCCAAACGGTAGAATCTGTGGAGACAAGGGTTTAGGGACTTGGAAAGCGTCACACAAGGATGCTATAGCCCAAAAATCTTGCCTCCTAACTCCCTAAATCACCGCGAATCGTGAATCCTTTGAGCACCACCAAAAGCTAGAGCACCGAACGAAAATCCTTGAATCGAAGTGGTTTCCCGGCGTTTGAGGGCATGAGACATCCATCCATGTTTCCCTCAAAGAAATCCGGGAAGAAACCCACTCAAATCCGCGGAATCACACTGAGAACAAAGGCACCAAAAACAAGCATGAAAAAGACCACAGAAAACACAACGCCGAATCTTCTATACAGACCAGGAAAGATTCACCAGGTCTAGCATGCCGCCCAAGCATCCATCCCTCTCAACAAATCTCTCATGAAGCTCTCATGCTAGCCTAAAGAAAATGGAGAAGAAAATAGTCCCGAAAAATGAGAAAGAGGAGGGGGAAATGAAACCCTAAGTCGCGGAGAGAGAGAGCCATCCACACACACTCATGGCTTATATATCGGGTCCCGCCGGTGTGCGAAATGACTCGACTACCCCTAACTCAACTACTGGTGATACAACCCACGCAGGGGCATTTATGTAATGTTTGTGGGTCTTGCCATCGGACGGCCACGTCTTCGCCGCACGCCGCGTCCTCCCGACGCAAGCCATGCAATCCCACCGTGTGTCCTCCGCTTCGAATCTTCCCGACACGCCCGGATCCCGTCTCCGTCGTGTTGGGTCTTCGGACTTGGTTTTGAGGCCCAAACCAAGAAACCGTCCTCCGATGGTTTTGTGGGCAAACCACCAAACCCCGCGTGCTCGGCCCGGCCTCCCGCCAGGCCTCTTGACTCGACCGCCACCGTGCTCCGGCTCGATTGTCCATGAATTCGTCTTGCTCGTCTCGCCACCATGTGGCCCGCACCTAGTCCCGCCGTCCACCGGGTCCCTCGAACCGAGCCTACTTGTCTCTCCATCTCCCGGAGGCCCCTCAAGGCTGAAGACCTTTCGCGCCCGTTCTTCACCTGCAACAACACGAACTAGGCCACAGCCTACACCTGCGCACTGAGCCAAGTGTCAGTCCAACACCCGTTGTCAATCACTCATCGCTGAGGAACGGTCATCCATCGACCACTGGGACGCTCCTGGTCCTCACTTGAGACTTAGTTACTTACGAATTCGAACTTACAAAGTATCCCGGGTGTGGACGGCCGAAGGTGTACCGCACCCACCGAGGTACAAGAGGAAGACCGACTCCGGCTTCTACTCGAACACTCAACTCTCTCTCCCTACTAACTGAATGCTAACTTCTAGAGGGCTCCGCCACTTGCTTCTAATCACTTGTGATCTTCCCTGAGGTGCTTGGCTCAATTTATAGCTCCCTTAGTTCGGTGGCTGTAGTAGGGGGTATTTGTAGGCGAGAGGGAGCTATAGTAGTCGGCAAGGAGGTGCGGTCGGTCCTATGATCTTCACTGCATTTGTTTTAGTGTCTGTGATTTGGTCCCTGAGGCAGTTAGAAGGTGGTTGTGGGTTGGCTTGCTGCGTGAGGGAGGTGCGGCCGGACCTGGGCCCTCGCGTCATACACTCCGGAGCCTGTTCTTTTGTGTAGGTGAAGTGTTGGCGGTTGCCCAAAGTCGGTTCATCACTGATTTGTGGGTCCATGGATCCAAGTGAGGTTAATCTTATCCTTTGGATTGAACCGACTTCACTCCTTCGATCATGATTGCTCGGCGTATTGTTCCCTTGGATGATCAAGGCCCTATGTCTTGTTTGGCCAAGTTGGGCAGGTGCGACCGGCCCTAGGTGGTGCGGCCGCACCTGGAGGATTGACAGGCCCTGGATGGTGCGGCCGGCCCTGCCTCCTGGCCCCGGTGCATTGCTTCCGTAGTTCATTTGATTGATCCCACACGATCGTGTTGAGTTGAGTCATTTGGACGCCAGTGCATTGAACCTTTCTTGGCAGGAACCAGCATAGGGGGGTAAGGTAGGTGCGGCTGTGCCTACCATGTGTGGCCCGTTGCTCCAGAATCACCCCTAACCTTAGTCTTGCAAATAAAAACTCAACACAACTCGTGAAACCTTGTTAGCACCTAAAACATTCATGAAATTCGTTGTAAAGTGCTACCATAGCTGAGATTGGAATCAAAGCAATTGGGTCCTTGGGGAAAGGGGTGGCATGGCCGGCCGGAATCTGGCGAAGCCGGCTGTTGACGGTGTATTTGCGTATCAAAGTTCATATGGATTTGCAAGCAGACAAATCCCCCGTCGTAGTCAATGGACCCTTCTTCCTTCGAGTGGTGAACCCAAGGTATCAAATCCGTGGAACAATGCGCAACGCAAGGATTCAATCTAGTAAAGCAAACAAGGCTATCTATTGAAGAGCCAAGTTGCATCTAATCTAAGATATCATCAAGAAAACACATCTAATCTAATCTACTAAAGAGGTAGCAAAAGAAAGCAAAGAGATTACCAATCTAGAGAATCTAGATCATTCTTATTTTGTAGCTCCAAACAAGATAGATGAAGATAGAAAAGTGAATCTCATTAAAATCATCTTTAAACCGTGGCCTTCGGTCCGATTCCGAAAACGCCCGCCTTTTAGAGCCACCGTTCTGTCACAACACACTCCTATTCATGAGGATAGTCTAGGGCGAGTTTGATAAGAACAACTTGAAATCACTTGGTCGGTTCGGTATGCACCTCTAGCCACTGCGGCTAGAAGAGAACCCTATGCAATCTATCTTAAGTATAGATTGGGGAAGAAGCAAAACCAAGAAGAAAACAAAATCACCGAGGAGGTAATTGATCGCTAGAAATCGGATTCACTTATAAAACTTCACCATGAATTATTACATGAACAAAATCACCGAGGAGGTAATTGATCCTTGCTTCAGAGCTCCGACGTCGTCTTCCATGTAAGGTTCCCACGTCGGCTAGGGAGACCCTAGACAACTAGCACGACCCTCATCTCCGAGATGGTGTCCCTCAAGCTTCTCTGCTCCTCGGCGGCGGATGACGAATTAAATAGCCCGAGAGGAATCTAGGTCAAAGGGGGGCGAATGGGCCTCGAAACGGGTTGGGCCGACCGGCGTGGCCCATTTCGGCCCAGTCCGCGGCCTCCTTCACCTGGTGTCGGTTCCCGAGTCTTCTAGATCCTTCCCCATTCTGCATGTGGGCCCTTGTCCTCAGTTTCTCTCCGAGTTGGATGAAGCTCCTTGTCTCGCAAGACACGACACTTTTCTGGCTAGGTCCTCGGAGTTTGTCATCTTTTCAGTTTTGGTCCCTGGGCTTCTTGGAGTCATGTTCACTTCTTTGCTTGACTTGTACCGGGCTTCAAGGTCTTGTCGCAAGGTGCTTGATTAACTTATCCCGGAAGTCTTGCTTTCAACGTTAAATCCCTGCATAAACACTGAACTACAAAACCGACATGCACAAGTGAACTTCTTATACCACTGGGGTTAGTACCAATGGATAAGATACAAAAGTCATGCCAACACCGAAGGTAAACTCACGGCTAGATTGACGAAATTTCACCGTTGGATTTGTCATCTTGCTCGTCCTCTAGTAAGCCTTCGATGGATATCATCGTTGCTCTTCATTGTTTAAACCTTGCACTTGTTCCTACATGAGAAACCTAATGCTCTCAAAAGTTTAGTTCGTTAAAGTTCCATAATGTACTAGCCTTCATTCCTACGGAGGGTAGATTATTAGTTAAGCTTATCCCACAAGTATTAACATGCTCCCAAAGTTTAAATAGATCTCAGAAATTTTGAAATAAAGAAAGAGATGAAAAAGAGCTAAACCAAGTTCACAAATTTAAACCACCGTGCATCTTGCTCATGAACTCTCATCTCATCTTGTCTCTCAAGCCTATTTATTCTACTCCTTTCCCTCTCATAACATTTATATATGTGGTAGGCTTTATATGGAGCTCTTTTGGGAAAGTTTAGTCCTACCAAGATTTTATAAATGAGATGTTGTCAAAACAAGACAAGCTTCTAATGGTCTTACCAAGACTCGTCAAAAAGGTCATTGAAAAATAATGTTATATCAATGAGGGGAAGAGAAAAAACACACACTTGAGATAGGTGGACATGTGCAAATGGAAAAGAGTGATCCCGAGGCACAAAGGAAGTCCTCGCTATCGGATTACACATGGTTGGAAAATGAGTTTGGATCTTTTAATCTTGAAGCCTTGACATTACTAATGCACTTTAGAGAACCGGGGAGCTCATTTTATTTTATTTTTATACTCACATTTTTTTCTTTTCTTTTTTCTCATACATATATTTTTCTTTATTTCTTTTGTCTTTCTCTTTCTCATTCTTTTTTCTTTTACTTTCTTTCTCTTTCTTTTTCTTTTTTAATTTCCTCCCCTTGAACTCTAAAATTCCATTGTACCTACCTTCTCCCCCATGCTTAGACGTTTGCTTGTCCTCGGGCAAGGTGGTGATAGAGATAAGGTAGGTACCAGAAATACTTTTCCTTTGGAAAGATACTTGAAATCTTCAACCTTGGCACCGTCTTGCAATCTTCCTTGAATTGGTGATCCATTCTCCACGATAGGTTGTGGTCAAGGAGGTAATCACAAAAGATGATATTTGGTTTTAAGGGTGGATATCCGGCGAGGTTTGTGAGATCTCCGATGTGGGGATACACAATGCACAGATAAAAGGCTAGCAATAAGATAGATACGCAAAAAACGGAATGACCAGCTTCTTAGTCTCGGGCCAGAGAAATCAAGGCCTGAAATGACTCACCCAAAAATAAACCTTGTCTACTAAGTTTTTGCACTCAAATATATATATGGCTCTGGATAGGTAGAGCAACATGCAAGTGGTATTTATGACAAGGTTAGCATTACTTTTAAGAACAAAAATAAATCATCTTTAATCCATCTAAAACTTGAGAGCAGATAAAACACTATGAGTTTTTATTTTTATCATAACCTCCGCTAAAGATTAAGCTAGCATTTAGAT
Organism: Cenchrus americanus; assembly: GCA_947561735.1. NCBI lineage: Eukaryota > Viridiplantae > Streptophyta > Magnoliopsida > Poales > Poaceae > Cenchrus > Cenchrus americanus. Next base: position 146,836,934 of record OX387240.1, read on the forward strand.
AATTTCAGATTTGTATTTTAAGAGAGCACTAGCTTTAACATGCATAACACAGGTGCAAAGATAAACAAAGCGGCAATTATAATCATATATCATCATGGCACAAACTTTGTATCTTTACCAAAGGTAAAAACTAGGAGGTGACTTTATTCATGATGAAAATAAAAACTAACACACATGCTAAAATTAAACTAACACACTTGCTGAAATTTAAATAAAAACTGAAAACACTACGCATACATAAGCGCATACAAGCTGAAAATTAAAGAAAGGGGGGTAAAGAAAAGATAACTAAAGCTCCTCCTCTGTATAATCTTCCGCCGGTGGTTGATATTGATAGTCTTGGTTGTTGTGCCCTTGCTCATAATAGGATTGCACCGCTCCTCCTATGAATTGTCTGACGGTGCTAAGTGAAGGCCTCAAAGCTCATAAGCGATGTTTGCATTTCCTTCACCCATTTGGTTTGCATTGCTTTGGATGGCTGCGATATTTTGCATGTTTCTCGCAGCATATCCTCCAATGATGGCCACATTTTGTTGTGGTAGAGGATGGTGTGCATATGGCTCCGCAAAGACTACATTGGGCACCACAAAATTTGGTGGGGGTATGGCTGCACCTCTCCCCCATGCTTGCATTGGTACACCACCGTAGTAACTCGGCGGCGCCTGAATTCCTCCAAATGCTGGCACATAATTTTGTTGCGCACCTCCTTCTTGGGCCATGGAAGAACCATCTCCCATAATCCTTCCTCTCTTATTTTTTTCTTCGCCGGCATAAGAAGTCCTACCTCCAACCAATCTTTTTCCCTTCAAGAAAAAGTCTCAATCTTCGATCCAGAAGGGGCAAATTTACTTTGGCCACTTTAAAGCCTCCTCTCTCATCTCCACTTATATATTTGCCTTTCTTCAAATCTTATGGAAGTCCCGACTAGGAGATGCTTGGGGTTCCTTGTAATACCCGGTGTTAAAGAGATAGCCAACATGGAGAGGTAACACCCCGAACCAGGTGAGTGGGGTCGATTAGCTGCCTGGCAAAGCCGAGTAAAGCCAATTCAACTCCGTGTTGGCTACCTCCCCAAAAATCCACTTGCACAACAAAGTGACATACTTGATTATGGGGTCCGGATACTATTTCTTTGTTGATGGGCTCCTCCCTCGATCACACTCCAAAAACCTTCCATGTGCCTTCATGCACATCCACTTGTTTCAGGGCTCCCTTTTGAAAACCAAGCAATTCCCTAATTTCATAGGGAACCACTTGTTCAACTCCCTCAAACAAAATGAGAGACTCGACACTCCTTCATCAAGGATAGGTGCCATGGTCATGAGAACTTCCAAGGCGAATTCCTTGTGGGTGTTTGCCGACACTCCGTTAGAGAATTGCACCCAACCTTGGTGTTCCGTATGAAAACCCAATATGTGGAAAGCTTGGTCGTCGAAGTCAACATTCGCTACAAGCCTCTACTCAAGGCAAGTGAGCTTCTCCTCCTCCTTCTCTGTCATGACGATAAACCCCTCGGAATATCGCGGAGCGTATGGTGGTGGAGCGGATGATTGTGTCGAGTGGAGAAGTCAGACGGGCGACTCCTCCATATGTCCTTGATATTTGGTGAACCTCATAGACGAGTGTCGTGTGGCCCTCATGCCAACAAGGAGAAGAGTCTCATTCCTCCATGCTCTGAGGAGACTCGGAAACCGAGTGCCTCCTCGAAGAGGTTGTGATGATGGCTTAGACAACGATGTTCCCTTTTTGGTGAAAAGTCTCATAGTTTTCTGCCACATGGTTGCAGCACTCTCCCTCACAAATAAATATCCGGGGTTTTCAATCGGTAACAAGGTACACCAATGTTATTATGGAGTATGGACATTGAGTGGATTAAGGATGTGATTTGTTGCACGAAACAAACTCAGAGTGGCTAGCTAAGGCTAAGGTGGTTCTGGGCAAACTTGAGCACACGAACAAAGAGCTGGATGAGCGACTTACCTATCCTGGCTCGGTTCTTCTCCCGCACACTCATGCTTGTTGCTTCATGACCGCGTGCTTCATGGGGTTGCACCTTCCAAACGTTCTGGTCCACTCCTTTGCTTGTATTATTGTCCCTTCCACTTGATGTTTTCGCTTTGAGTCATTTCCATACTCCTTTGCCTCACATGCCTCCATGATATTTCTGCAAAACAAGCCCTTGCCTGCCCCCCATGCTTGTCCTTTGCATGTGGTTTGATAAAAGATGTTGGAGGGGCATCCCGTGATCCATCATGGTGCATGCATGGTTAGGTTAACTAGATTGCCTCCCTCTAAGCATGTCTTAATGCTAAGCACTCCTCTAATTTTGAAAATAAAAATAAAATCAGAGCTATTGATGAGTTTAAATATAAATTTAGAGGAGTTTTTTAAAGCATTAAAAACAAATGTAAGTCGAAAATATTTTCCGACTACTTTTATGTTGGTCTCAGCGATATTGTTTGCTTTCATTAGTTGAGAGCAAACTTTCCCGGCTTGATCATGGGGGCATAGGTTCAGGTTCTAATTTTCGTTATATGAGAGAGACTTTGAATGAAATAAAATTAAATGGGGATTAGAAAAATTCTAACTCTAGAGAAACCAAGGATATGGATTTTTAAACCAACCAAAAGTCAAGTTTCTAGGTTCACGCGAGTCCTACCACGTGCTGAAATTTAAATAACATCTAGGTACAAGTCGTGGCTCTACTCGTGTGTTTTTAGAATGTAAAACAAGTCAACCATAACATCATAAAGAGGATGAATGGTTGAGTTCGGTTCTGAATTTATTTGGTTGTGGTTTCTCGAAAAGAAGCAAACAAATATGTAGGATGGTTCATGTAAAGGGTTTATGATCAAAACAAAATATTAAACCAAGATTTATGTCTCTAATATTGTTCAACCATTCTAAGTCTAATGTCTTGCATAGTAAATTTCAAAACTAAATTACTTGAAAAGATTCGAAAAACCTGGAAACGGGTTTTCCTCCCGGTAGCTTATTCTTAACTCGACGAAACGGGTTGCCTCCCGCCTAGCGCTTCGTTTATAGTCCATGGCTAGACTTCTGCACTTGATTACTTCGGATCAACACTCTTTGTGGGCGTTGCAATCTTGGGTACCCACTTCTGCACCATCTTGGGCGCGGGCTCATTCATCGGCTTAGTCATATTTTTTGTCTTCACAGGCTGGCTTCGTCCTTTGGTCTCGACAGATGCAACAACTTCCTTCATGTAGTGGCTCGGCATCTCAAACTCCGGTCCTTCGGTCGCGATCTTTGTGGTCTCCTTAGTGTGATCCTCCATCTCTCTCGGAAATACTCCTTTGTTACCCTTCGGGCACCCGACAAGTTGTCCCACTCGCGTCTCTAACATCTTCATCATGATGAACACTTCTCGTATAGAGCTTCCGACCTTCGTCACCTTGCCATCTAAATTCTCCAATACTTTCTCCATAGCCTCGAACTTAGTGACAGCGTCCTTGTTGATCTTGGACATGGTCGTACTCCTTACACTCCTCGCATGTGGATTTTGCCTTGGCAGCCTTTAGGTCTTGAGCTTCTCTCTCTCTCCATCCTCCTCAAGGTTCCCACGTCTTCTAGGGAGACCCTAGACAACTAGCACGACCCTCATCTCTGAGATGGTGTCCCTCAAGCTTCTGTGCTACTCGGCGGCGGAGGACGAATTGATTGATGCGTGGCTCTCGACCCCAGGGCGATAAATAGCCCGAGAGGCATCTAGGTCAAAGGGGGGGCCGACTGGGCCTCGAAATTGACTGGGCTGGCCGGCTTGGGCCCATTTCGGCCCAATCCTCGGCCTCTTTCGACCGGTGTCGGTTCCCGAGTCTTCTAGATCCTTCCGCCTTCTGCATGTGGGCCCTTGTCGTTGGTTTCTCTCTGAGTTGGACGAAGCTCCTTGTCTCGCAAGATTCGACACTTTTCTGGCTAGGTCCTCGGAGTTTGTCGTCTTCTCGATTTTGGTTCCTGGGCTTTTTGGAGTCATGTTCACTTCATTGCTTGACTTGTACCGGGCTTCAAGGTCTTGTTGCAAGGTGCTTGATGAACTTATCCTGGAAGTCTTGCTTTCAACGCTAAAACCCTGCATAAACACTAAACTCCAATACCGACAAACACAAGTGAACTTATTATACCATGGGGGTTAGTACCAATGGATAAGATACAAAAGTCATGCCAACACCGAAGGTAAAGTCATGGCTAGGTTGACGGAATTTCGCCGTCAACACCAGCGACGGAGACGGTTGAGGGAAGGGGCGGAGCGCGACTAGGAGCTCACCGCGGGTCTGCTGGTGGCCAGAGTTGGGGCGGAAAGGTCGCCGACGAGTGTGTACGGCAGAGCCAGGCGGCGGCGGTCGCAGAAGTGGAGGCTCCGCTGAACTCTCGGCCGGGGAGTGAGAACAGGTGGCGTGGAAAACTCCAAGGGATCCTAGGGGAGGCACCTGGGTGGTTGGGTGTCACAGGGAGCGAGTAGAGGGGGAGCTTGCCGGCGGCGGCAACAATGGCAGGTTATGGCGTAGGGTTTCGCGCGAGGAACATGGGCATCACCTTTTATTGGTAGCGAGTGTGCAGGGGGGAGCGCGGAGGCTTCGCCTCGAAGGCACACGCCCGGGAGGAAAGGGGGCCCAAAGACACGGCACTCGAGGCGGGCGCTCGAGGCGGGGGGGCCGACAGGGGGTCCGGCACCAACGCGGCACGTGGCGCGAGGCTGCACCATCCGTGAGGGGGGTCCTGGAACAAGGTGTGGCCGCTCCCTCACGCGCCCGGCTTGTGGGGCCCGGAGACCTCAGCGTCTGGGCCCTGGGGCCACCCAGCTGCGTCGTATGTGGGTGTTGTCGGCGCGTGCTCCGGTGTCGCCGGCGCACCGTGGGTGTCGAGGGCGCCGGTCAATAGACCTTTGACCGCGATTTGCTCTAAAATTTTGAACTGTGCAGCAACAACTTTGAATAGGAAAGTTGAAGTTCCAACTATTCTCTACAACATTTGCAAAGGCCGCCATATGGTTTGGTGATTGGTTTGGCTTGGAACACGGCGTGAAAATCAGTTTTTGCATGAGTTAAAGCACTATTCAAATGGCCTTTGTCTAGGTTTTTGATCTTCAAATCTTCAAAATTTGAAATGCCGTCAATTATGAACATTGTGTTCTAGGATATAACCTACAACTTTTATATTGGCCAAAAGTGAAGTTTTTGAGAAATTTTGGAGAATGCGCCAAAAGTTTTAGAATTTGAATCTGGCACTGGGTATGACCAGCAGTTTGACTCGGGTTTGACCACTAACGAGTGTTGACTGGATTAGCGAGTGTATTAGCACTAATTAATGGTATTTAAACACCTGAGGTGTTACAACCTCATTCCGGAGGTGTTGACGATCTTGATTTCATCTTTTATTACGAACTCATGGGAGTGATCGCTATGCCTGCAAAACAACTCTAAAGCACAAAAGTACCCCCAAGGTGACGGTCGAGAATACTCACCACATGCCAACAAACCGAAGACACCCCTAAGATCTTAACTTGTGGCATAGTTAATCTAGTGAAAGAAAAGTTAAAGACCTAATGGGTGTACATGTGTGCAAGGGTGCATGCAAATGGGAGGATGGTATAAAAACAAAACAATGTTTACACCAAATTCTAAGCTCTATTGTTACAAAGTGGTTCCCAAACTTCTCCTTCTCCATAAAGATTTATTAGCCAAGGTCAAAACACCATGCTTATCCCAAGATTAACAATTCTTTATACTGTAAGATAAGTTGGGTGCATTGCTAAGTTTATAAATCAACCAATGCAACATGATAGCAAGGTATATAAAATTGAATGATGGTGGTCTCGAATCATGTCTAAACACCACGTTTACACAAGATCGCAAGGGAAAATGCCATACCAAGCATTCAACATAAAGAAGAAAGCATTCATCATAAAGTTTCACGAAGACCAAGCCAACATTAAGAGGAAGATGACAAAGAGGTGGATGCATAATGCAAATGCAAAGAGTTAGTACAAACAAATGTTAGCAAGGTTTGACAACCAAACTAGCAAGGTTTAAGGGCATGTTAAGGATATCCTATATTTTTTGGCTCAACAAGAATTTTGAATAGAGGAAGTCAAGTATAGAAATTCTATCTAAGGTTGTGCTAAGAGTCTTTTAACGAAAAACAAACCTATGCTTTTAGGATGGCTAAAGGTGTGAAAGGTTTTCTCATAGGAGGGCTAGTCAAAGTTTTTAGTTAGAACAAGGGACAGAGGTGGACTTAACCAGAACCCTACCCTTGGTGGTCATAATTTTTGGTGGGGACTATGGGAAGGCTTAGGTTGGTTAGACAATGTTGACGGTTAATATTTGTGTCAAAGTTCGTTTGTGACTTGCAAGCGGACAAGTCTCCCGTCGTAGTCAAGGGACCCTTCTTCCCTCGAGTGGTGAACCCAAGGTATCGAATCCGTGGAACAATGTGCAACGCAAGGATTCAATCTAGTAAAGCAAGGTAAAGCTATCTAATGAAGACAAGTTGCATCTAATCTACTAACTCATAAAGAAAACGAATCTAATCTAATCTACTAAAAAGGTAGCAAGAGAAAGCAAGAGATAACCAATCTAGAGAATCTAGATCATGCTTATGTTGTAGCTCCAAACAAGATAGATGAAGATAGAAAAGCGAATCTCATTAAAAGCATCTTTAAATCGTGGCCTTCCCATCCGACTCCGAAAACATCCGCCTTTCGAGACCCCCGTTCTGTCACAACGTATCCCTATTCATGCGGGGAGCTTAGGGCGAGTTCGATAGAACAAGTTGAAATCACTTGGCCGGTCCGGTATGCACCTCTAGCCACCGCGGCTACAAGAGCACCCTATGTAATCTATCTTAAGTATAGATCGTAGAAGAAGCAAAACCAAGAAGAAAACAAAATCATCGAGAAGGCACTTGATCGCTAGAAATCGAATTCACTTACAAACTTCACCATGAATGATTACATGAACAAGATCACCACCGGGGCCCTCCCTAGATCTTGATCCTCGCTCCGAGCTCCGACGTGGTCTTCCATGCAAGGTTCCCACGTCGGCCGGGGAAACCCTAGACAACTAGCACGACCCTCATCTTCAAGTTGGTGTCCCTCAAGCTTCTCTTGCTCCTCGGCGGCGGAATACGACTTCTTCTCGCGTGGCTCTCGGTCGGGGGGCTATTTATAGCCCGAGAAGCAATTAGGTCAAAGGAGAGGCCGATTGGGCCCCGGGTGGGGGTGGGCCGGCCGGCTGGGCCGGCCGGCCCGGGCCCAGTCGGCCCATCCCGCGGCTGCTTCGCCGGTGTTGCTTCCCACGTCTTCTAGATGTTCTCCCCTTTTGCATGTGGGCCCTTGACGTCGGTTTCTCTCCGAATTGGACTCAACTCCTTGTCTTGCAAGATTCGAAGCACTTTTACGGTTCGGTCCTCGGAGTTTATCATCTTCTCGGGCTTGGTCCTTGGGCTCTTGGAGTCATGTTCACTTCATTGCTTGACTTGTATCGGGCTTCAAGATCTTGTCATGTGGTGCTTAATGAACATATCCCGGAAGTCTTGCTTTCAACGTTAAAACCCTCGCGTAAACACATAACTCCAAAACCGACATGCACAAGTGAACTTGTTATACCACGGGGGTTAGTACCAATGAATAAGATACAAAAGTTATGCCAACACCGAAGGTAAACTCATGGCTAGGTTGACGGATTTTCACCGTCAACATCTCCCCCATGCTTAAACCTTGCTCGTCCTCGAGTAAGCCTTCGATGGATATCATCGTTGCCAAACAATGTTTAAACCTTGCACTTGATCATACATGAAAAAAAACATAATGCTCTCAAAAGTTTAATTCGTTAAAGTTCCATAAAGTACTAGCCTTCACCTCCACGGAGGGTAGATTCTTATTAAGCTTATCCCACAAGTATTAACATGCTCACAAAGTTTAAATAGACCTCAGAATTTTTGAAATAAAGAACGAGATAAAGAAAAGCTAAACCAAGTTCACAAATTTAAATCACCTTGCATGTTGCTCATGTACCCTCATCTCACTTGTTTCTCAAGCCTATATATTCTACTCCTTTCCCTCTCATATATATATATGTGTGGTAGGCTTTATATGGAGCTTTGGGAAAGTTTAGTCCTAACAAGATTTTATAAATGAGGTGTTGTCAAAACAAGACAAGCTTCTCATGTCTTACCGAGACTCGTCAAAAAGGTCATTGGAAAATAATGTTAAATCAAGGAGGGGAAAGAGAAAAATACACACACTTTAGATGAGTGGACATGTGCAAATGGCAAAGAGTGATCCCAAGGCACAAAAGAAGTCCTCGTTATCGGATTGCACATGGTTGGAAAATGAGAATGGATCTTTTTATCTTGAAGCCTTGAATGCACTCTTAGAGAACCGGGGAGTTCACTTTACGCACAAATATATATTTTTTTTCTTTCTTATATTTCTCATTCTTTTCTTTCTTTCATTCATTCATTTTTTTTCTTTCCTCGTCATTTATTCAGTACATGACTTTCACAACGAAGTTTTGATTTTTTATACCTTGAAAGTCATGAATATCACTTGGATTTTTTTTTCTTTCATCATTATATATTTTTTTAAAATACTCCCTTTTTGAACTCTAAAACTGCACCGTACCTACCTCCTCCCCCATGCTTAGACGTTGCTCGTCCTCGAGCAAAGAGGCGAAAAATAAGGTAGGTACCGGAGATATTTTCCTTGGAGAGATACTTGAAATCTTCAACGTTGGCACCGTCTTGCGATCTTCCTTGAGTTGATGATCCATTCTCAACGATAGGTTGTGGTCAAGGAGGTAATCACAAAAAGATGATATTTGGTTTAAAGGTGGATATCCGGCGAAGTTTGTGGGATCACCGATGCGGGGATACACAATGCACGGATAAAAGGCTAGCAAAAAGATAGATACGCAAAAACGGAATGACCAGCTTCTTAGTCTCGGGCCAGAGAAATCATGGCCTGCAATAACTCACTCAAAAATAAATCTTGTACGCTAAGGTTTATGCACTCAAATATATATAAGGCTTTGGATAGGTTGAGCAACACACAAGTGATATTTATGACAAGGTTAGCGATATTTTTGAACATAAAAGACATCTTTAATCTATTCATAACTTGAGAGCACATAAAACACTATGGGTCTTTATTTTAATCATAACCTCCGCTGAAGATTGAGCTAGCATTTAGATAATTTCAGATTTGTATTTTTAAGAGAGCACTAGTTCAAACATGCATAAACCAATTACAAAGATAAACAAAGCGGCAATTATAATCATATATCATCATGGCACAAACTTTGTAACTTTACCAAGGGTAAAAACTTGGTGGTGACGTTATTCATGATGAAAATAAAAACTAAGATACACACTGAAAATTAAACTAAAAACTGAAAATTAAAGCAAAGCTGAAAATACTACGCAAACATAGGTGCATACAAGCTGAAAATTAAAGAAAAGGGGGTAAAGGAAAGATAACTAAAGCTCCTCCTTTCTCTAATCTTCCGCCGGTGGTTGATATTGAAAGTCTCGGTTGTTGTACCCTTACTTGTAATAGGAATGCACCACTCCTCCTATGAATTGTACGGCGGTGCTAGGTGAAGGTGTCCAAGCACATAAGCGACGTTTGCATTTCCTTCACCCATTTAGTTGGCATTGGTTTGGATGGCTGCAATAATTTGCATGTTCCTTGCAGCGTATCCTCCAATGGTGGCTCCATTTTGTTGTGGTTGAGGAAGGTGTGCAAATGGCTCCGCAAAGGCTACGTTGGGCACCGCAAAAATGGTGGGGGTATGGCTGCACCACTCCCCCATGCTTGCATTGGTACACCACCGTAGTAATTCGACGGCGCCGGGGTTTCTCCTAATGGTGGGACATAATTTTGTTGTGCACCTCCTTCTTGGGTCGTGGAAGATCCTTCTCCTATAATTCTTCTCCTTTATTTTTCTTCGCCGGCACAAGAAGTCCTTTCTCTAACCAATCTTCTTCCTCTCAAGAAAAAGTTTGAATCCTCAATCCGAAAGAGGCAAATTCACCTAGGCCACTTGGAAGCCTCCTCTCTCATCTTTACTCTTATCTTTTCCTTTCTTCATATATTCCTAGGGAAGTCCGGGTAGGAGATGATTTGGGTTCCTTGCAATACCGGTTTTAAAGAGATAGTCAACATGGAGAGGTAACAACCCGATCTCCCGAATCCGATGTTGCCACAACACCACCGGTTGATCATAGGTGAGTAGGGTTGATTGGCTGCGAGTAAATCCAATTCAACTCCGTGTTGGTTATCTATGTCTCTCTTATTCTCCCCAAAAATCCACTTGCACAAAAGTGACACACTTGGATGATGGGGTTCCGGATAGTATTTCTTCGTTGATGGTCTCTTCCCGTGATCATACTCCAAAAGCCTTCCCATGTGCGTTTATGCACATACTTGTTCTGGAGCTCCCTTTTTGAAAATAGGGGACACTCGCCCATGGGTCTACGATACTAGAACATGCAATCGTTTCGAATATGAAAACCAATCTAATCTATCGGGGATTGTGTTGAATGGATCCAAGGAAGCATTGAGGCCCTACTCCCTTTATGGCATGGTTGCTAGCCTTAAGCATTAAAGTATTTTCAGCACAAGATGATAGATAGATAATCCAACAAAGTGTGATTACATCTCAAGATCGATTGCAACCCATGGTTGAAAGGAGATTACCCCATCAAGGTGCTAGAAATAGCATCGTTGATCAAGGTTACCCTTCCGACGGTGTCTTCCTTCTTCTCCACTTGTGGGCTCCCTCCAACGGAATGAGAGACTCGGCATTCCTTCATCAAGGTTATGCGCCATGGTCATGAAAATTTCCTAGGCGAATTCCTTGTGGGTGTTTGCCGACGATCCGCTAGAGAATTGCACCGGTGTCCCGTGTGAAACCCAATTTGTGGAGAGCTTGGTCGATGTCGGCGTTCGCTACAAGCCTCTACTTAAGGCGAGCGAGCTTCTTCTCCTCCTCCGTCATGATGGCATACCCCTCGGAATACCGCGGAGCATATGGAGGTGGAGCGGATGATCGTGTCAAGTGGCGAGGTTGGACGAGCGGCTCCTCCATATGTTATTGAAGTTTGGTAAACCTCATAAACGAGTTTCGTGTAGCCCTCATGCCACCAAGGAAAAGAGTGCGATTCCTCCTTGGCGGTGCCGTGTCCTCCTCCATACTCCGAGGAAACTCGGAAACCGAGCGCCTCCTCGAAGAGGTTGTCGATGATGGCTTAGACGACGATGATCCCTTCTTCTTCGGTGAAAAGGCTTGTAGTTTTCTTCCTTGATTGCAGCACTCTCGCTCACAAATATATATTCGGGGTTTTCACCCGGTAACAAGGTACACAAATATAATTTTGGAGTACGGACTTTGAGTGGATTAAGGATGTGATTTGTTGCACGAAACAAACGCGGTGGATGGCTAAGTCTCGGGTGATTCCGGCCTACAAACTAGAGCACACAAACAAAGAGTTGGATGAAAGACTACCTCTCTCCTCCTCTTGGCTCGGTTCTTCTCTAGTGCATTCATGTTGCTTCGTGATCGCGTACACCTTCCAAACGTTCCCGTCCACTCCTTCGCTTGCATTATTGCTCCTTCCACTTGATGTTTTCGCTTTGACTCGCTTCCATACTCCCTTGCCTCACATGCATCCATGATATTCCTACAAAATAAAGCCTTGGCTGCCCCCCATGCTTGTACTTTGCATGTGGTTTAAATATGTTGGAGGGGCATCCCGTGATGTACCATGGTGCATGCATGGTTAGGTTAACTAGATTGCCTCCCTTTAAGGCTAAGCACTCCTCTAATTTCGAAATTTAAAAATATTTTTCAGAGCCATGCAAGAGCTCGAACATAATTTTAGAGAAGTTTTTAAACCATTAAAAACAAATGCAAGTCGAAAATATATTTTTATTACGTCGATTTCGGTCTCACCGGTATAGTTTGCCTTCATTAGTTGAGAGCAAGCTTTTCCCGGCTTGATCATGGGGGCATAGGTTTAGGTCCTAATTTTGATTAGATGAGAGAGATTTTGAATGAAATAAAATTAAGCGAGGCTTAGAAAAATTCTAATCTTAGAGAAACCGAGGATATGGATTTTTAAACCAACCAAAAATCAAGATTCTAGGTTCACGCGAGTCCTACCACATGCTGAAATTTAAGTAACATCTAGATACAAGTCGTGGCTCTACTCGCGTGTTTTTAGCATGAAAAACAAGTCAACCACAGCACCATAATGAGGGTGAAGGGTTGAGTTTGGTTCTGAATTTTTTTTTCTTTTTGGTTGTGGTTTCTCGAAAAAGAAGCAACAATCACATAGGATGGTTCATGTAAAGGGTTTATGATCAAGCAAAATATTCAACCAAGAATTATGTCTCTAATATTATTCAACCATTCTAAGTCTAAGGTTTTGCATAGTAAAATTCAGAACTGAATTATATTTAAAAAGACTTGAAAAACCTGGAATCGGGTTGTCCTCCCGGTAGCTTATTCTTGACTCGACGAAACGGGTTGCCTCCCGCCTAGCGCTTCGTTTATAGTCCATGGCTAGACTTCTTCACTTGATTACTCCGGATCAACGCTCTTTGCGGGCGTTGCAATCTTGGGTACCCACTTTGGCTTAGTCATTTTTTTTTGGTCTTCACGAGTGGCTTTGTCCTTTGGTCTTGACGGATGCAACATCTTCCTTGTGGCTCGGCATCTCGAACTCCGGTCCTTCGGTCGTGATCTTCATGGTCTCTAGTGTGATGCTTCATCTCTCCCGAATGAGCTTGAGTAGCCTTCACCGTCTTGGGACCTTGGAGTTGTCTCGGATATTCTTCTTTGTTACCCATCGGGCGCCCGGCAAGTTGTCCCACTTGCGTCTAGCATCTTTATCATGATGAACTCTTCACACTCCTTGCATGTGGATCTTGCGTTGGCGGCCTTTAGGTGTTGAGCTTCTTTCTCCATCTCCATCTTCTCCATCCTCCTCTTGATCTTGAATGGCCTTCCGGCGTCTTGACTTGGAGGTGGTGATTCCCTTGGAGATTTCGACGGTCCTTCGACTTCAACTTTTGAATCTAGGGTTTCCACCCTTTTAGCTTGTGTTGCATGTCACCTTTGCCTGTAAAGTTTTCCTGGATCATCCACAAAAAAGTTTGGGTTTCTTGGAGAGGTAGCCAACCATCTCCGGTTAGGGTTAGTAATAAAACAAAAATCTAAACATAAAAACTAGGGTTAATCAAAACTAGATTAGATTGACTCTTTTTTTTTTCTTTTTGGGGATGATCAAACATAAGAGATGCAAAAGAAAATCAAAAGAAAACTGAAAGATAAGCGATACTAGATCGGATCTTGATTGCTTGTTCCCCGAGCAACGGCGCCGGAAAAAGGGGCTTGTTGACGATTAATATTTGTATCAAAGTTCGTTTGTGACTTGCAAGCGGACAAGTCTCCCGTCGTAGTCAAGGGACCCTTCTTCCCTCGAGTGGTGAACCCAAGGTATCGAATCCGTGGAACAATGTGCAACGCAAGGATTCAATCTAGCAAAGCAAGGTAAAGCTATCTAATGAAGACAAGTTGCATCTAATCTACTAATTCATAAAGAAAACGAATCTAATCTAATCTACTAAAAAGGTAGCAAGAGAAAGCAAGAGATAACCAATCTAGAGAATCTAGATCATGCTTATGTTGTAGCTCCAAACAAGATAGATGAAGATAGAAAAGCGAATCTCATTAAAAGCATCTTTAAATCGTGGCCTTCCCATCCGACTCCGAAAACATCCGCCTTTCGAGACCCCCGTTCTGTCACAACGTAACCCTATTCATGCGGGGAGCTTAGGGCGAGTTCGATAGAACAAGTTGAAATCACTTGGCCGGTCCGGTATGCACCTCTAGCCACCGCGGCTACAAGAGCACCCTATGTAATCTATCTTAAGTATAGATCGTAGAAGAAGCAAAACCAAGAAGAAAACAAAATCATCGAGAAGGCACTTGATCGCTAGAAATCGAATTCACTTACAAACTTCACCATGAATGATTACATGAACAAGATCACCACCGGGGCCCTCCCTAGATCTTGATCCTCGCTCCGGAGCTCCGACGTGGTCTTCCATGCAAGGTTCCCACGTCGGCCAGGGAAACCCTAGACAACTAGCACGACCCTCATCTTCAAGTTGGTGTCCCTCAAGCTTCTCTGCTCCTCGGCGGCGGAATACGACTTCTTCTCGCGTGGCTCTCGGTCGGGGGGCTATTTATAGCCCGAGAAGCAATTAGGTCAAAGGAGAGGCCGATTGGGCCCCGGGTGGGGCTGGGCCGGCCGGCTGGGCCGGCCGGCCCGGGCCCGGTCGGCCCATCCCGCGGCTGCTTCGCCGGTGTTGCTTCCCACGTCTTCTAGATGTTCTCCCCTTTTGCATGTGGGCCCTTGACGTCGGTTTCTCTCCGAATTGGACTCAACTCCTTGTCTTGCAAGATTCGGCACTTTTACGGTTCGGTCCTCGGAGTTTATCATCTTCTCGGGCTTGGTCCTTGGGCTCTTGGAGTCATGTTCACTTCATTGCTTGACTTGTATCGGGCTTCAAGATCTTGTCATGAGGTGCTTAATGAACATATCCCGGAAGTCTTGCTTTCAACGTTAAAACCCTGCGTAAACACATAACTCCAAAACCGACATGCACAAGTGAACTTGTTATACCACGGGGGTTAGTACCAATGAATAAGATACAAAAGTTATGCCAACACCGAAGGTAAACTCATGGCTAGGTTGACGGATTTTCACCGTCAACGGACAAAAAGTTAGATCAAAACAAAACTTGCAATGCAAAATGACTTGGATGAACAAAATGACATGATATGGTGGTTGTCTAAAACAAATGCAAGAGTTATCCTAAATTAACTAGCCACAAGGTTAGAATTAAAGGATGGTGCCAACTTGATATTCCCCCTAAAAAGAAAAAGAATCTAAACACTAATAGGCACATAAAAGGGTTTACAAGTTTTCCAAGATCAAGGACAAAGTGCTCCCTCAATAAAAACTAGAGTTGTGGTATTTATTATAGCAAAGGTATAATGTTACTTGATGGTTCAGTTTTAAGAGAACAATGTACACGGTCATATTATATATGAATAAAAGAAAACGGGTTGCCTCTCGCGAAGCACTTCATTTAAAGTCATAAAGCTGGACTTTCTTACGTACCTTCTTGTGCGCACTAAGCCATGATCCTTCACACATGATTTGAAGGTGTTCATGCAGCTTTGATTCACTCTCCATGCTTGACATGATCATTCATGCTTGATGAGAGGCTTGATCGATGATTTGGGGGAGGCAATGCTTGGGTTTGCAACTCCTAGAGACATCGCTTCTCTCATCTCGATTCAAGTTTCATGCCCTGCATGGTTAGTGAAACTCGGGTTTTCTCCTGACATATGCTCTTTGTAGGTCACTAGCCTGACCGAGCACAAAGCAAGTCCAAGTTTTGCAAAATGTGATGCAAACAAATGCATACATAACCACAATTTAAATAGGATTAACAAAACAAGTCATGATTAAATGTAGCATAAGTTTCTTGCTTAGTGCTAATGCTCTCATTAGGCATAGGTTCATTAGGCAAAGAATTAACAAAGTCTAAGCACAACATAGCCTCGTCATCATTCTCAAGAAATTCTAGTTTATCATGATCATAAGGAACAAGGCATAGAATCGAATCATACTATTGGATGAGCATGAATATATTAAAGGAATATTATCATCACAAAAGTATCTTGAGAGTTTTATATGTACCTTAGCCTTCAAGCTTCTTGTCGTGAGGGGTCCTTCGAAGTTGAAAGCGAACAATCCTTGATGATCGGAGGTGGCTTGTGTAGACTTTTCTCGTTTTCATCCTTTGTGCCACACATCATCAAGGTTTCCTTGTGTAGGATCACTCTTTTTCACTTGTGGGCTCACACATCTTTAATATCTTCATGTACCTCCATGATCCTCCGTGTGAGAACCCAAAGTACCTGCGCCTTTGGATGTCGTCCTTTATGTGTGCTACATCGTGGTTTGCTCCAAACATCTCCATGTGTCGGATGTTGCCAACTTGTGCCTTCACTTGCCAATTCTCCAAGGGGTCTTTGTTTTATTCCAAGCTTCTGAATTCCACCATGTGTGGTCTAATGGAAGCATTGCCCAAGCTCCTTATCGTTGTCGTCGTTTTCATCTCCACTATCTTGTTCTCATCACGTTGCTGCAGCCTCTTCTTCGTCGATTTTCCCCTGTGTACATAACAGAACATACACCAAAATATAATTCTATTGAAAAGTGTATGAAATTACCTTTCCAACGAGTACTCATCTATCTCAATCGGAGTCCAAACGAGGGAGTTATGACCGTTTTATCTCAGCTTTTTCATGCTGTCCAGAAAATTCAGAATGTGCAACCTTCGGTGATTCGGCCATATCCGCTTGTAGGAACCTCCGATTGGCTTGATTCTTGATTCTTTGAAAACATAACTTCGTGGAGCTTCTAAATATCCAAATATATTACGTTGTTTCTTCTCTGAAGATGTGCAAAGATTGATGTGAACAGTAGCTTTGAAGATGTTGACAAACTTGATCTTTTGGTCTTGGCGGCATCGTGATCGCTTCCACTACCTGCTGCTTGAACGAACAAATCTCCACAAAATATTAGTCTTAAAGATTAATTGACACAGTGGCATATCATGTTTATCATTGCTCGTGTATGGTGTGGACTCGATAGCGGATGATGGGCCACTAACAAAAGTTAGCACCTACCGCTAAAGAGCGAACCTTTGCGTTGTAACAAGTGAATCTTGTTGTTGTGGAAGTGCGGGTGTAGAGAACTCAGTGAATGTTTGCGTCTAGCTTTTCACCTGCTTTCAAGGACACAAACAAGAAAACAAGCATATATGCAATAACAAAAATTAGGGTTAGTCAAAAAGATAGATAGATCACCCTAGGGTTCGAGTTTCGGTCCCTGGCAACTGCGACAAAAAAAGGGCTTGTTGACGGTTCAAAACCGTGTTGAAGTTCACTACAAGCGTACGAGTGACGTTCGTTCGGTGCTTTCCCTATATCATACTGTCACTACACAAGGTAATCAACACTGAATGACTACTCATAAGTCCTTGCACCACTTTCATGTATCCACAAGACATAGATTAGATATATTCCTACTAAGGTCATATTCTAGCTACACACATGAATGAGAGAAGGCATGCATCAAAGTAGATCACAAGTAGATTCAAGATTAGATTGATATCACCGTCGATAGTACATGTGCCTTGATGAATCCAAGGCATGGCTTCGGAACTCCACCATGGCTTCACCACGTAGGGCCAACCATGGTGGCTAGGGTCTAGCTTAAGCCATCTCCTAGGCAACATCGAGGACTCGCTACGGCGAAGGCTTCCTTTGGTGTGTATTGCTAAATTCGATGGCTCTCTGAAGAATGGATGCGGTGGCAGTCAAAGGTAGGGGCTATTTATCTACCGAGGAGGCACTAGGTCGCGAACCGAGCCCGGAATGGGCTGGGTTGTCCGGCCTGGCCCCGGTTCGGCCTGGCCTTCCTCCCGCATCTTTTGTTTAGGTCCTCAAAGTTTCATAGCTTCATACTTCGGTCCTCGGGTCATTTGGAGTCATGTTCACTTCGTGTCTTGACTTGTGCTGGGCTTCATGATCTTCTCATAAAGTGCTCGATGAACTTTACCCGGAAGTCATCATTTATGCGATTAAATCATACATAAACAACATAATCCAAAAACCATATGCAACTGTGAACTTGTTACAACATTAATATGCCTAGTCGCGAGTTAGTTATAATTCAAAGCTCAAACCAAAGTGTAACAAGTGCTCTTGGTTTAAGGAAATTGATGGTCAACATTAGGTGTTCTAGGTATAGGAACTATTCCAACTTTCTGAAACTGTGAACTTATAAAGTTGTGACTACTGTTGCTGTTAATAAGTGTTAGCATCACTTGGTTGTGCACAAATGCTATGATCTTCAAAGCATCACCTTCATCTATCCCTGAAATTGCATTTATAGATAGATGACAAAATTCAGGTAAGGAATCCTCCAGAGCCAATTGGGCTTATACCTCCTCATACAAATGCATGTCTAAATCATTCACCACTTGGGCACTCACCTATGCCTTAGGTCTCTTAGTGAACACTTCGGCATGGGTAGGAGTATATGTCTTAACACAGTGGAAACAAAAATTGTTGACTCTTATGTAATTCATCATTTGCCTTTCCTTCTACAGTGGAGTCTTGCCATCTCCCTTATAGCCTAGATTCTGAGCATTGGGCATATGCTGATTTCTGAACCCCTTGGGCTTGGCCTTGTCTACTACTTGTGTCTGAATCCTGGCTAGCAAACTAGCCCTCTGCTCAGTTTCAAGAACCAAACATTGCATTGTTGTCCTGATCTCTGGTGTTAGCCCATTAACAGAAGTGGTTGAGAAAATCGCTAATTAGTATGAAGCATAGTTAACTGACACTACAAGAAAATCGCTGATTAGTGATGCAACCACATTTTAGCGTCATTGATTTATGACGTTCTTGGCTGATCTCGTCATAATATTTCACTTTCGAGCAAATTTAGTGACAAAAAACTTTCATCATAACGGTTTGTACTAGCATTCCCTGTTACAAGCCAGTTTTGTGACGTCATAAGCTCAGCAACAGCGTCATAAACCAACTTTGGTCCCACATATAAGCATTATTTTAAAAATAGAGTGTTCCAAGTCGTCATAAAATTCGGAAGGGTCCCACATGTAAGTATTCTTTCAAAAATAGAGTGTTCCAACTTGTCATAAAATTTTGTAGCGTCCCACATGTAAGAATTTTTGCCAGGTCAGCGGCGTCATGAACCAACTTTGGTACCACATGTAAGCATTATTTTAAAAATAGTGTTTCAAGTCGTCATAAAATTCAGTTGGGTTCCACATGTAAGCATTTTTTTTAAATCTTTAACATAAATCAGTAATTCGGAGGCGAAATGCTTCACTACCTTCGCAAAGACTCTTGACTTTTGCTACATGCAGATCTGCAACGGCTCATGGTAGGAATGGCGGATTTTGGCGGTGATGAGAGGGTGGTTATGTGCCACGTCTCGCCTACGAGTTCATGAAACAGGACGACAAGGTTAGTCCTCTGGTTTGAGCTACTATATTTCCTCCTATCGACCTAGGGATGGGGATTTCTAGATTTGGGGATCTAGAGGATGGATGACCATATACAATACATTCATATTTCATCATACACTCAGATTTGAATTGCAATTGGTGTCAGATGTTGATTCAGTTAGTTTTTAGTTAGCATCATTTGATGGATTGATAGGTTCTTGTATTTTTCTAGCTTTTGGAGGTGCGGAAGGACCGATTAGGCGACTAGAGATGAGGGGGTGGAGTGAATGGGAGCCGATAAAAATTCTTCTCGAAGGAGATTGCAACTCCAACAAGATGAAATCGGTCGGACACCCGAAATCATACACTCCGCACTCAACCTTCTGTTTGCCAAAACCACGTAGCCACTGAAGTGCTACTGGTCCTAGGAACAAACACTACCAACAGCCTCAACTCCTACACGCACACGACAGCATAAACAACTCGGGAGCCGGCTGTCTGGAGGGGTGGTCAGACCGGGTATGGGGGGCGGTTAGACCGCCTCCACCTAGTGACCGTGAATTCCTACGAAACTCTTCTTCCGAGCACCAAAACACCTCACGGTTTCACCAGCAGAAATCTTTGATCAAGGCGAAGCTGGCTATCAGGAAATCTTGGTGAAAACTAAAACTTCACCCCGGGGCCAAGGGGCGCCTGGACCGGCTACCAGGGGCGGTCTAACCTCCTGTACCCAACAAAGAACTCTGAGCAAGAACTCCTAGCAAATAGCGCCGAAATGAACCAAGATTTCACCTAAACGCTCCTTCTGATCAAGGCGAACAAACTCACAGAGGTAAATCCGGCAAAATCAAAACCTTCACCTGGATGACCCAGGGTGGTTAGACCGCCCCCTAGGCGGTTAGACCGCCCCACCCAGAAAACCTGGCCGCGGGTCAACCCTTAACTTCCCATCGCCTGATCTCTCGAATCACCCCACGGATTGCAGCGAAACTTTGGAGATGGCTGGGTTACCTCCTAGACAACCTCTTCCTCAAAGGAATCGACCCGAAACGCTAACAATCAAAGGGAATCGCGGATTTAGGCCCTCTAGGTCAAGAACTCGAGCAACTCGAAAAACCACCAAATCGAGACCGATTCAAGGGGATTCTTGGGACAAGGTCACCAGCGAAAGAGGCACAAGGTCCTCATACGTGACACCAAACAAGAATCCCACAAAAAATTGTCCTCAAAACTCCGCCACGAAGCTCACAACAAAGAGCTCCGAAAATCACCAAACAGAAGGATGGGAAAGGCAACACAAATCCTTGAGGAACCACGCTGAATCATCTATACATACCATGAAGGTTCAAACAAGGTCTAGCTTGCCACCCGTACATCCATCCCTCTCTCTGGATCTCACATGAAGCACTCAAGCTAGTCCTAGGAAAAGCTATAGGAATATAAGAATGAAATGGGAAAACAAAATGAGCTAGGGTTCCTAGAGTAGGCTGCCATACATCCCCTCAAGAGTATATATGGAGGCACCCAAAAGACCAAACTACCCTTACTTAATAACTAGGGATACATGCCCCTCAAGGGCGAACTTGGAAGTCTTCAGATTTTCTCCATCAGACGGATGCCCAGCGACCGCAACCTTGCTTAGCCTCGACGCAAGCCTTGCGATTCCGACGCGTGTCCTCCGCTTCGAAGCTTCTCGGCGGCAGCGACCCAGGCGGTCAGACCGCCACCCCTGGGCGGTTAGACCGGCCCAGGCGGTCTGACTGCCCCTCCTGGGTGGTTGAACCGGCCTGGGTGGCCACACCTCCTCGTCGAGTCTTCATCCTCGGTTTTGTGGCTCAACCGAGTAACCTAGTGGTTTTCTGGTGAACCACTGCAAACCTCGCAAACTCGGTGTAGCCTCCGCCAATCACCACTTATGACTTGGCTCCCACGTAGTCCTGGCTCGACCTTGGTTTTGGGGCTCAACCAAGAAACCGTCCACGACTTCGTCCCGCTGTTCTTGCTACCATGCGGCCTGCACTTGACTCCGTTGGCAACCGAGTCCCTCGAACTAAGCCTACTTGTCTTATCCACACTTGGAGGCCTCACCGACGACAACCTTTCGTGCTTGTTCTTCACCTGCACCAAAACCAGTCAGGCTGCAACCTGCACCTGCAATACTTGGCCAAGAGCCAGTCAACACAAAGTTGTCAATCACTCATCACACCAGGAAGCAACCATCCACTAGTCCTCAAACCACACATGGTCCTCAATCTCCCCCTTGATTAGTGCATTGACAACATGCAAGATTTGGTAACCAAAGAGAAAAGGAAAAGAAAAGAAACTACGAAAAGAAACTCCAACAAGCGATCGAAAGCCAAAGGAAAGGCAAAGAGCAAGATCACTTGAAGAAAAGCAAGTCTCGGACCCCTTAGGCAAGGGCAACGGCTCGACACATCCGAGACAAAACCATGCTCAAGCATGGAGCACAAACCATCAATCCAAAGCTCGAACAACACAAAGAGCTCCCCCTGCACACATACAAGCTCCACCTGAGCCAAAGCACACTCCCCCCTGAACCAATGTAGAGATGCAACATGGAATGCAACAAAGAGCAAAACCTGCTCACTCTGCCCAGGGCGGTTAGACTGCCTGTCCTGGGCGGTTAGACTGCCCCTCTGTGGTTAGACTGCCCCAAGAGACTGGCCCTGCACCAAACCTTTCAAAACCTGTCTGAACCACTTTGAACACCTTCCAAATGCTCCTAGGTGCCCAAATCATGCACAAACTTTTACCCCTTGTTGACAATGCACGAATCAAGGAAAAATGCGAAAAGTTTCAACATATGGCTTCTCAAATATATAAAAATCATCACAACGTGCTACACATGTCCAAATGAGCAAGTTAGATACTCTATAGCTTCGTAATGACATCAACTACAAGATCACCAAGTTTCACAACCATTGGACGAAGCTAAGATGGAATTGAGTAATTTTGCGAAAATTTACCCTCTCATGAACAAAATCCTAAACATGAGCAAAACATGTCAAAATGACAAAGCCACACAAACTTCATGCTAGGATAACCATTATAATCATAAGACCATCATAAACACCCACAAGCACCTCATGTCATGTCAAAGCCACCGAGCCATGTGCCTACTTCTACATATGAGCCTTCTCATTGGTTGGCATCATGCAACAGTTTAGCACCCAAAGCAAATTAAATTTAGCACATATGACATGGGAGCACATTTTCCAAGCAATTTGCATTTCATTTTCAGATTCATATTTGGTACATGAAATGTCTTTGCGACAAAAAGGAACTTATGCCCCTCCACAAGATAAAGCATGGTGGCTAAACATTCATGATGGCAAATGAGCCTTTGGCCGAATATGATCAAAATAAGCTATCCAACCACAAATTAAGCATAGCCAAGCCACTAAAACATGTCAAGATCATATAAAGGCATTTACTCACAAGAGAGCATGAAAGTGACATTTTTCAAAAACAAAGCCATCAACCATGGATATAAATCCAGATCATCAAGAGCTAAGCCAAACTAACCAAAGCATACCAAACTAGCTCACAAGATCATATATAGCACATCATGGTGAACAATGTGTATAGGAGAAGCTTTTCCTAAACAATGCATATGGTACAAAATGTATGCAACCTAAGAGACAAATATGCCTATACATCATGTCACATATGCCATGCCAAATGCATGAAATGCATAAAGGAAAGTTATACATATGATACAAAGGAGCTCCCACACACCAACTCAAGAAATCAAACAAACACCAAGCTCCCTCGCAAAGAGTAAAAGTTGCTTGATCTAGGGGTTTGGTAAAAATATCGGCTAGTTGGTCATGTGTGGGTACATGGATCAAAGTTATCTTCCCTTTGTCTACGTTGTCTCTAAGAAAATGATACCTCACTTCTATGTGTTTGGTTTTGGAATGGAGTACTGGGTTCTTTGCAACACTTATGGCACTGGTGCTGTCACATTGAAGTGGGACATGGGTATACTCCTCACCAAAGTCACTCATTATATATGTGATCCAAAGGAGTTGAGAGCAACAACTAGCTGCGGCAACATACTCTGCCTCAGTAGTGGATTGAGTAACACTCGCGGGAAGACCACGACACCAAAGAAGATCCCAAGAGCTGGCAAGTCCCAGAAGTGGACTTCCTATCCAACCGACAACCGACAAAATCCACGTCTGAAAAACCATGAAGCGCCAAAGAAGAAGACGCGGAGTACCAGAGGCCGAAGTCAGCAGTGTGACGCAAGTACCTGAAAATGTGCCTCACCGCTTGCCGATGTGAAGTCCTTGGAGACGCTTGAAAATGAGCGCACAGACATATTGAGAATTGGATGTCCGGCCTCGTCGCCGTTAAGTAGAGGATGACCCGATCATGCTTCGGTACTCCTTCTGGTCCACGTGTTCACCTTCCTCATCCGCATCAAGAGCTGTAGTCGTACTCATAGGCGTCGTCATGGCCTTGGAGTCCTCCATCTTGAACTTCCTCACAATGTCCTTGGTGTACTTAGCTTGGTGCACAAATGTTCCTTCCTTTGATTGCTTGATTTGTAGCCCGAGGAAGAACTGCAAATCACCCATCATGCTCATCTCGAATTGCCTGCTCATATCCTCTTGAAACCTTGCAACAAGAGAGTTAGACGAGCCATCAAAGACAATATCATCCACGTACACCTGCACAATTAAGATATCTCTGCCCTGCGTGAGGAGAAATAAGGTATGATCGAACTTCTCCATCTCAAACCCTCACTCAAATAGAAACCCCCTCAACCTACCATACCAAGCTCTAGGAGCCTGCTTCAACCCATACAGTGCCTTCCTCAACTTGTACACCCTGTGGGGGTACTTCTCACTATCAAACCCCGGTGGCTGCCTCACATACAGTTCTTCCACCAACACACGATTCAAGAACGCACTCTTCACATCCATCTGGTGTAACTTGAACCCTTTAGCCACAGAAAAGTCTAAAAGCATCTTGATCACCTCTAGACGAGCTACGGGAGCAAAGGTCTCCTCATAGTCGATCCCCTCTTTCTGACTATAACCTTGAGCAATAAGCCTTGACTTGTTTTCACAACTTCACCTTTCGCTCCCTCTTTGTTCTCCCACACCCATTTTGTCCCAATCGGCTTACACCCTGGGGGAGGGTCAACAAATTCCCAAACTTGATTTCTCTCAAAATTCGCCAACAAATCATGCATCGAATTAACCCAATTATGATCAGATAGTGCGTGCCCAATGTCTTTGGGCTCAAAGGTGGTAACAAAAGGAACATAAGCTAAATGAGAATTGTTCCGAACCCACAACCGTGTAGTACAATTATTCATGTCGCCGATGATCCTTGAAGCTGGGTGATCCACTTGTACTCGCCGGGGAGGTTCTCGCCTTGATGCTACCTCCCCCTCAACAGTAGCTTCTCCTTGACCTTGGTTTGTCGTCGTAGGTGTGGGAGAGGGGCCGTCCACCACTGTGGTCGAAGTAGTATGTACACGCTAAGCAACGGGCACCACACTGCCATCTTCATCATCTCCACGTTCATGCTCTTCCTCCTGAAAGATCTCCTCGCTAAGTTCATCATCACCTGCACATTCTGAAACAAACTGACTAGTGGTTGTGTCTCGTCGAAGGTTACCTCGCAAGTCTCCACGATTTGGTTAGTTCAAGATTGAGCACACGATATGCTCTAGAGTGAGATGCATAACCAAAGAAAATACCATTGACCGACCTAGCCTCAAACTTGTCCAACGGCTTCCCTTTCTTAAGGATAAAACACTTGCAACCAAAGACATGGAAGTGACTCACCTTGGATGTGCGACCGTGCATCAACTCATAACAGGTTTTCTTCTTGTGCACTCTGAGGTAGATCCTGTTCGAAACATAGCACGCGGTATTCACCGCCTCAGCCCAGAACCTTCTCGGAGTCCTATGCTCATCGATTATCGTCCGAGGTTCTGTTTTTCCTTTCTACCACACCATTCTGGGGAGGCGTATACGGACTCGAAAACAGGTGTTCAAGACCCAAGTCATGGCAAAAGGTTTCAAAACGAGAGTTTCTGAATTACGAGCCATTGTCACTATGGATCGCTCATATGGCATCTTTGTGCCTCTCATTTGTCAACCTCAAGACAAGATCTCGGATAAAACCAAACGTCTCCCCTTTCTCCTCAAGAAAGAACATCCACGCATACCGAGAGTAGTCGTCCACCACAACAAGGACGTACCACTTCCCACCCACAGATCGCACACGAGCTGGGCCAACAAGGTCCATATGGAGCAGCTCGCATGGACGCTCAGTCATCACGTCGGTGAGAGACGGGTGAGAGGAGGCTACCATCTTGGCATGCTTACACGACGCACAAACCAATTCTTTCTCAAACCTCAACTGTGGCAATCCTCGGACCAAATTGAGTTTACTCAAGCGAGACAAAAGGTCAAAGCTCAAGTGACCCAACTTCCTATGCCACTTCCACAACTCACTCGACGAACTAGCCAAGAAACAACGCGCAACACCAGAAAACTGAGAAAAATCAGCTCGAAACACCTGACCCTCGGGAACGACCATACAGAAAAGGTCCCCTCAAAAATCCAAAATCCGAGAACCACCAGGCCGAAACAACACCTCAAAACTCTCATCCAATAGTTGGGACACAGAAAGCAAATTGTATCCAAGAGATTGAACAAGAGCAACTCACCGAGAGTGATCTTGTCACTCACCTTAATCTCAAAGGTGATGTACCTCTTTGTCACCACCAGGACGAGACTTAAGAACCACCCCTTGTCTCCGGTCATATGCCTCGAGCAACCGGAGTCAATAAACCAAATGTTCTTCAAGTCTCCCATCTGAAATTAAAAAACAAGCACGTGAGCGAACAAATGACTCAACACTAGGGTTAGTACCAAAAGAGTAAAACCAGTGCTGGGCCATTTGCTCCATAGTGGGGTTAGCACAAACCAAGACATTCTTCCTATCAAAGTTACCTCCACGAACACCACCATGGTAACCACAATGAGGGAACCAACCCTCTCAAACTAGAGGAGGACCAAAACCACGAAAGGAAGACCGTGGACCGTCCCTCCTCTCCATCTCAAACCTGTATTGAGCACGAGGGGAAGAACGTTTAGCAAACTTACCACCTGCAAACTTTCCAGACCAACGACCATAATCATGACCTCCAGAACTGAAACCACTCGACTAACCACCTCGAATACCAAACCACCCAGATTTCTAGGGGGGCAGTTTGATCGCCTATCCAGGCCGGTCTGACCGCCCCGACCGCCCCTCCAGGCTAGTCTGATCGCGCTCTCCAGAACACCACCTCGGTTGTGAGAACTCGCATCTCCTCATGCTGGAACACTTCTCACAACCGCCTTGCCTCTGGGCAGTGGCATATGTTGATGGTGCAAAACTGTGCTCAAGTTCACCGCAAGCCTACGGGTGACTTGGTGCCTTTTTCACCAAGGAGGGTCCTCCCTAGATTTGTCAATCCACCTTGCCTTG
Source organism: Cenchrus americanus (assembly GCA_947561735.1). Taxonomy (NCBI): domain Eukaryota; kingdom Viridiplantae; phylum Streptophyta; class Magnoliopsida; order Poales; family Poaceae; genus Cenchrus; species Cenchrus americanus. The sequence goes on from OX387240.1 coordinate 146,863,605, forward strand.
CAAGAGATCTTCCTTTGGAGAGAGAGGAACTTGGTTTCCATAAAATCAGCCTCGTCCAGATTTTCCTGATTCGCAGCCCTTTCTTGCCGGCACCATATCTCCCACGTCCGGACTCCAAATAATGCAAATTCGGTTTCCTGATTGTATGGAATGAAATTTACTCGAACTTTGGTATTCATTTCTTTCCTTGGAAACGAAGATAAGATCTCCAAATCGGCCTTGGAAGATAATCTGTTCTGATTTAAGACTGACTGCGCAGCAGGGATTTCGAGGGCCATATTTCCTTGTTCCCTTATCCGAATTGGGCCTTCCACATGTTCAAATCGAAGGTATCATCGAGGCCCACAACTTTGCCATTAAAGGAAATTTAAGTCTCCGAATCTGTACCGAAAGATCATGCTCTCATGGGTTGCGAGAATATCTCTCAGGCTGAGTTGATCTCGTTGGTAAACATCCAAGTCCTCGGAGTTTTACATGTTGATGCTTTGCTCCTTGGATCATTTGGAGTCGTGTTCACTTCTTGTCTTGACTTGTGACGGGCTTGATGATATTCTCATAAAGTGCTTGATGAACTTATCCCGAAAGTCTCCTCTTTAACGTTATTTTCCTGCGTAAACAATAAACTCCTAAATTGACATGCAAGTGTGAACTGGATACCTTTGGGGGTTAGTTTCATTGGTTAGAATATCAAATACATGCAAATGTTGACGGTAAACTCATAGCTAAGTGTACCAAAATCGACCGTCAACAGCATACGAGGCTTAGGTACACCATGGGAAGGTTTGTACCTATCCTTGTTAGCCCACTCCTTCGCCATTCTCTCCTCTCGCTTCCTCTTGAAGCAAAACTAATCCTTGTGACCAACTTTCCCACAATGGACACAATGAAACTTTATGGGCTTAGGCTTAGGCTTGGAATGAGGCTACTCACTTGGTTTCTCTTCACTCGGTTGCTCAACCAGTTTCTCCTCACTCGGCTTCTCACTCTCTTTCCCAAAGAACACTTTACCCGAAGTGCTCATGAGCTTGATAGGTTTTTGGAAATCGTCAGTTTGTGGAGGAAACACGGGTGGAGCTGGTGTTGTGTCTAGTCGATTCCTAAGATGGTTCAGATTAGGGATAAAAGTATTTTTGTGGTGGAATTTTGGTGGCTCTGGGATATTCTCACCACTTCCCTCACCAACCTTGTTTGCCCCAAGCCCCTCACCATCCCGGTGCTTATATGTCTCGATCATTATCCTCAACTGAGGCTCATGACCAGACAACCAACCATCAACTTTCTCAACTCATCATTCTCATCCTGCAGACGATCAACATAATGCGCAAGTTCCAGATTTTTCAAAGCATGCAATTCACAGGTAGAGGAAGAAGTAAGAATCGGTTCTTTCAGCTTAGCCTCAAGAGAAACAATGTAAGCATGCATCTAATCATTTTTCCATGCAAAACAGGGCAAGAAGTGCAAGCACCTAGCCAAGTAGGTCTAGACATAAGCTCAGCCACTTCAACCCGAAGCACATCTAGTTCCTCACACTTGGAGGCATGCTTTTCCTTAAACATAGCAAGATCAGCTAGGAATACAATACAATCAGCACATTCTACTTCATTAGAAACAACAAGTGAAGCCTTAAGCGAGTCAATTTCAAGTTTAGCATCCAAGTTCTGTGTTTCTAACTTAGCCGCTCTAGTCCTAGCATCCTCAAGAGAAGCCCTAAGCTTTTTCCTCATCTTCTTAGCCTCTCTAAGCATATCATCACGATTATAAAGCAACAAGCCAAGCCATTCATTCTCCCGACGCAATAAGGGAAGTTCATCACGTACCTTGTCGTCAGAGTCAGAGTCCGAGTCGCTTTGGTTGCTCTTCTTGCTGCCAGAGCTAAGCGCCATGGTGTAGAAGCCATATCTAGTGAAGCAACTCAGCCCACTCAGGTTCTTGGACGGCTTCCTGCCCTTGTGCCGATCACCTTCATCTTCACTGCTACTCGAGCTCGAGGTGGAGTACGCAGAACTGGAGTCGACGTCGCTCACTCCAACCATTGCTCGGGCCTTGCCTCGGCTCTCCTTCTTCTTCGATCGTCGCTTGTCTGCGTGCTTGCCCTTGTGCTTGTGGTTGTGGTCACGCGTTGAACAGTACTTGCCATCCGTCTTTGACTTGTGTTTGTAGTTGTCCTTGTTCTCGACCTTCTCTGGGCAGTCGGCGACGAAGTGTCCCGGCTTGCCGCACTGGAAGCATGTCATCGTGTTCCTCCTCGAGTTCACCCGGTTCTCGTGCATCCTCTCGAACCGCCTGGTCTGCAACGCCGGCTCATCCTCTCTAAGCACGTCGAACTCCTCATCAGGCAAAGACATCAACGAGGACAAAGAGAACATCCTAATGGATGGGTTAGTGTCAGACTTTCTTTTCGAGCCACCAATGAGGGCGAGACTATGAGAGTTAGTCGGGCCCTCAATCTTGGCTGTCATGCCCCGATCCACCTCAGCTGACTTGAGCTTTGAGAATAGCCTTGAACTTTCCGCCCCAAACCATACGATCCAACGAGAGCACGTCCACATTAGCCCTCATGTTGTTTACCACCACCGTAAACCTCTGAAACAAGGCATCGATGGACTCACCGGGGAGATGAGTGAAGTTCTCGTACTCTCTCTGGTAAGTCGCATACATCCGAGCCTGAACCTGAGCATTTCCAACATGAGCTTCCTTCAACACCGACCAGATTCTACAAGACAAGCTCTCCGTGTGCACCCGATAGAATTCAGGTTGACACAGAGCACGAAACAAGTAGTAGACCGCCTTGTTGTTGGCGTCGAACATGTCCCTCAATCCTAGAGCGAGGAAGTTCATCAGCTGGACATAACCTGTGTCCACCGTGACATCCCAAAGGATCTGACCCTTTTCGCGGAGGAACGCCGCCATCCGCTTGCTCTATATTGTCAGTGTATTTTTGTACACCAAGCATGTTCATTACACTTTGGTTTGGATTTGATTATCGAACTAACCCGGCACTAGGCACACTAATCATATAACAAGTTCATCTATGTGCATGCATTTGGAAGTGTTATGTTTATGTAGGAAAACATGCACATAAAGGACGGATTCGCAACAAGTTCAACGGAGCATTTACGGAGTCTTGTTCGTGTTCATGAGCTTGATGAAATCACTTCCAATGGTGGCAAGGACCGAAGTACTACGAGGAACATCCCCGGGGATTAAAGCGTAAAAGACCGAACTTCATGCGCGGAGAACCTCCATCTTGGACGCGAGGATGACATCGTCAAAATCATGCAAGTGGAGGGGGCAAAGTGCATAATCACCAGAGGACCCATGGTAGTGAAGCGGCGACCGAACCGGGCCGAGATGGGCCTGGGCCAGTCGGCCCAGGCCGGCCGGCTGGGCCGGCCGGCCCAGCCCACTCCGGGTGTCGGTTCGACCCCCTTTCCTTGCACCCGAAGGATCTTCAACCCTAAAACCCTTGAGGCGCCGCCATTCGAGAGAGAGAGCCATTCACACCAGGAGGCCATCAACAAGCTAAAAGGAGAGGATGGAGATCTTCGGAGGGAGATCAACCACCTCGAAGGAAGCACCCACAAGTGGAGAAGAAGGAAGACATTGTCGGAAGGGAAACCATGATCAATGGTGCTATGTCTAGCACCTTGATGGGGTAATCTCCTTATTCGTCCATGGGTTGTAATCGATCTTGAGATGTAATCATACTTTGTCGGATTATCTATCTATCATCTTGTGTTGAATACACTTCAATGCTTAAGGTTAGCTACCATGCTGTAAAGGGAGTATGAGCTCCAATGCTTCCTTGGATCCATTCAATACGCCGTGTCCATCATAGGTCTAGTCATGAATACCTTCCCGTAGTGACAGTACGAGAGGAGGGAAAGGGCGAAACCGTGGTCACAACCCCGAAAGATTAGATTGGTTTTCATGTCTTTAAGTGATTGCATGCTCTAGTATCGTAGACCCATGGGCGATTGTCTTTTATCTTGATAGCTTGATTATTCTCTCTAGTGCAGTTTAGTTGTTTTCTAATTTAATCATAGTTAGGGTTTGAATAGCTAGAGTGTGAAGGTAGATCGAACGCTTGTAATCCCCTTGCTCCGCGGATTGACAAGAACCTTGGGAATCCCGTGGTGAAAAAGGTGTGGGGTCCGTACGCTTGCGGGCCGTAGAGGGATACGTCTTTTATCCGTCAACAAGTTGTCGGGAAGCAAGCTAGTTTACATCGTTTGGTTTGCATCTAACTTAGTTTTATATTTAGTTTATCATTTGTTTGCTATATCTAACACATATTATCTAGAAAACCACTTGTTTTGTTTTTGTTTTTGTTTTTATCTCATTGTCTAGATGGCGTTCGTCAATCAACCCGTGGAAGAACCGGATAAATCACTAAAGGATTACGCTAGCCCTCGATGTGAAGACATAAAAGTACAAGAGTCGGATTCGAAGCTCAAAGCGACGAAGTATGAGATTAAATCCAAGGTCATCGAGATGGTGGCGGCAAACCCATTTGAAGGGATGGTTACGGAAAACCCATATAGACACATAAGGCATTTCGTGACGCTATGCAACACGGTGCATCAAGAAGGAGTTCCCGATGAATGGTTCAAATGGAATCTCTTTCCCTACTCACTTGCCGGCAATGCAAAGACATGGTACTCATTTGCGTCCTTTGAAGTTGAAGGCAATTAGAAGAAGTTGACAAAGAAGTTTTGCGAGAAGTTCTTTCCAATTAGCAAGGTTCAACATCTAAGGAGGCAAGTGATCACTTTCATGCAAGGAGAAGAGGAAGGGATAGACCAAGCTTGGGATAGGTTTAATGAGTTAATCGAACAAGGACCAAGACTCGGCTTCTCCGGTGATGTACTCTTGCATACATTTTTCTTTTCCCTAACCTCTAGTTGCATGCAACATGTCCAAATGTGTGCAGGTGGGGATCTCATGGAGAAAACACTCACGGAAGCCGCCCAACTTCTACAAAAAATTAGTAAAGCGGATGCCATGCAAAGAGATTGGGAAACAAGACTTGCGGAAGAGCCCGGATATAATTCAAGGAAGAAGAAGTGTGCTGAATTTTCTAAAGAAGCAACCCCGGAAGTCACAAAAGAGGATCCAATCCCGGAAAAGCTTGAAGAAGAACACAAGTCAAGAACTACCCTGAGCGCTGACTTCGCCATATCAAATGAAACAAACAAGAGAAGCATGTCAAACACGAAGCCACTAAGGGAGTTCGAACCAATGGATTGGGTTCCTATCGATTACGGTGAGGTATTCGACAAGAGGAGACCGTTCCCTAATCAAAACGGAATGGCGAGAGCATTGGAAGTGGATTTCCCACCGGAGAAGAAAGCGGAAGATTCATACAACCTTGAAACCACCGGTGAGATCTTTCAAATGCTCTTTGGAAATGATGAAGTGGATCCGGAACACATAGCCAAGGTGAAGAAAATCATGGGGATCAAGCCCGAAGCATCACCATACGCTCGCATCGCCGAGATTTACACGATAGGATCTGAAGAAGAAGAGAAGATGGCACCACCCTTGAGTTCCGAGATCAACGGAATTCAATACAAATCTTTTTGCGACATTGGAGCCCAAGTAAGTGTCATATCTTCTAAAATTTACGATAAATTTCAAGACCACAACCTAGACTTAGCTCCAACATCAACGAAATTAATTATGGGAGATGGTAGAACTATTAAACCTTAGGTATTTCTTGCAACATAAAAGTAAAAATCTCTGGAAAATGTATACCAACCAACTTCTTTGTTATTGATGCTTACCATAGTAATCATGATGACATAATCCTAGGTAGGCCCTTTCTTAAGTTTGTTGATGCCGTGTTGGATGCCGGAGAAGGCAATGTAACAATGAACCTTAATGGAACAAAGTACACATATAATTTTCTTCGCGTATCTAAACACCCTACACCCTTTCCTCCCGAAGACGAAGAAGTAGAGGAGATAGATAGTCTTTGTTTTGTTGAAACCCTTAGAGACCCGCTGCAACGAGCGATGGAAAATCAAATTAGTAATCAACAAGATGAAGAACTAGAAGAAGCAACAAAAGGCTTAGAACCACATGATGGAAGCGTGGAGGAAGAAAAATTCGAGCACATAGGAGAAATTAAACCCGAGGAGCCATAAGTGCCCGAGGTAGACCTTAAACCTTTGCCCAAATGATTAAAGTATGATTTTTTGGGCCCAGACAAGACTTATCCAGTCATCGTGAGCGACGAGTTGAGTCCCGAAGAAAATGAGAAGTTGCTGATTTTATTGAAAAAACATAGAAAGGTTATTGGATATTCGATTAATGATCTCATCGTATACCAATGGAAGACCAATGTAAGCCCGTAGTGGACCACCAAAGGAGGCTAACTCATGCCATGCGAGAGGTAGTAAAGAAGGAAGTCATCAAGTTACTTGATGTCGAATCATCTACCCGGTGCCGCGTAGCGAATGGGTAAGCCCGGTACATTGTGTACCGAAGAAAGGAGGTTTGACCGTGGTGAGGAATGAGAAGAACGAATTGATACCGCAAAGAACCATGACCGGGTGGCTGATGTGTATTGATTATCGTAAGCTTAACAAAGCAACAAAGAAAGATCACTTCCCCCTACCGTTCATCGACGAGATGCTCGAGAGATTAGCAAACCACGCTTATTTTTGCTTTCTCGATGGGTACTCGGGGTTCATGCAAATTCCCATTCACCCGGATTATCAACACAAAACAACGTTTACATGCCCTTACAAAACGTTTGCATTTTAGAAGGATGCCCTTCGGTATATGCAACGCTCCGGCCTCTTTTCAACGTTGCATGATGGCCGTATTTTCGGAATTCATCGAAGAAATTGACGAGGTGTTCATGCATGATTTTTTCGTTTATGGAAAGACGTTCATGGATTGCTTGGCAAACATGGAAAAGGTCCTCACGAGGTGTGCGGAGGTAGACTTGGTATTAAATTGGGAAAAGTGCCACTTCATGGTTAAGCAAGGCATAGTGCTCGGACACGTTATATCCGAGTGAGGCATTGAAGTGGACAAGGCTAAGGTAGAGACGGTTGAGCAACTCCCACCTCCGACGGATGTTAAGTCCTTAAGGAGCTTTCTAGGCCATGCCGGATTCTATAAAAGATTTATTAAGGACTTCTCAAGGATCACTAAGCCTTTAACGCATCTTCTTCAAAAGGATGTGGCTTTCGACTTTGATGAGAAGTGCCTAGCGGCATTCCGGACCTTGGAAAGTGCATTGGTGAGTGCTCCCATTTTTAAACCTCCGGATTGGAGCCAACCTTTCGAGATCATGTGTGACGCAAGTGACTACACCGTAGGCGCGGTTTTGGGTCAAAGAAAGGAAGGTCGAGTTCATGCCGTTTACTATGCTAGCAAAACTCTTAGTGGGGCGCAATTAAATTATGCCACTACTGAAAAGGAGTTGCTAGCGGTGGTATTCACTTTCAAAAAATTCAGATCTTACATCGTGAACTCGAAGGTCATTGTTTACACCGATCACGCAACCATCAAGTATCTCTTGGCTAAGAAGGAAGCTAAACCACATTTGATTCGTTGGATCCTTCTTCTCTAAGAATTTGATGTTGAAATTCGTGATAAAAACGGGGTGGAGAATGTTGTGGCCGATCATTTGTCTAGGATAAATCGTGGACAAGATGATAAAGAGCCCGTAGAAGATAAGATGAGAGATGACCACCTCTATCGAGTGCTCAATAAAGACACTTGGATGATTGATATCATTCGAGCGATTCGGAAGATGCCTCTCGATCATCTAGATAAAACTCTCAAAAGAAGATAATCTCCGAAAGTAGGAAATACTTTTGGGATGCACCATACCTCTTCAAACTTGGCAATGATGGAGTTATGAGAAGATGTGTGCCAAGAGAATAGAGGGTAGAAATTCTGAGAAAGTGCCACTCGGCAGAGTACGGTGGACACTATAGCCATTTTCGAACCCAAGCAAAAGTATGGTCGAGCGGATTCTACTGGCCGGAGATGCATGAAGATACTAAAAGATATGTTGCATCATGCCCCGAATGCTAAAGAACCGGAAACATCTCTCAAAGAAATTCTATGCCATTGAATTACAATCTACAAATCGGTTTATTCGATGTATGGGGTATAGACTTCATGGGGCCTTTCAAAAACTCATGCAGATATGAGTACATTGTAGTCATGGTTGATTATGTATCTAACTGGGTAGAGGCTATGCCATGTCGTAAAGCTTCCACGGAGGAGTCCATTACTATGATCAAGAACGTGAATTTTCCTCGTTTCGGTACACCGAGAATCTTGATAAGTGATGGAGGAACTCACTTCATCGGGAAGAATTTAAAAAAGTGCTTGTCCAAGTTGGGGATTGAACATAGGGTTTCTATAGCCTATCACCCACAAACCAACGGACAAGCGGAAACATCAAATAGGCAATTAAAAAGCATCCTCAACAAAACCATAGAGAAGGGAGGTAAAGATTGGTCAAAGAAATTAGACAGAGCTTTATGGGCGTATCAAACGATGTTCAAGACATCGATAGGTATGACCCCTTATCAATTCATCTATGGAAAGGCTTGCCACTTTCCGGTTGAGTTGGAACATAAAGCCTATTGGGCGATCAAAGAGATGAACCTTGATCTCGATGTCGCGGTGGTGAAGCGAAGAATTCAAATAAGCAAGCTAGAGGAGATGAGGTTGAAAGCATACGAGAATGCAAGCATGTACAAAGAGAGAATTAAAAGGTGGTATGACAAAAGGTTGAAGAAGAAAGAGTTTAAGGAAGGAGATAAGGTCCTCCTCTACAATTCGAGGTTTAAAACCTTCAGAAAGGGGAAATTGCAAAACAAGTGGGATGTACCTTATATTGTTCATTCGATGCTTTCCAACAGAGCGGTAACCATTATGGATGTGAAAGGCGATCAATTCATGGTGGATGGTCAATGGCTTAAGGTTTACTATGAACCCGACGTTGTGCCCCTTTTTCATGTTGATGTCTTCACCATGGAAGAAGAGCCCGAACGTCCCGCCTAGGACGAAAAACAAGGCATGGATTTCTGTAAATAATTTTTCTTTTAATTTTCTGGAGTTTCTCGCGAAGATTTACTGGGCCAACTTTTTCCCATGGGCTAAGCAGACGAAAAAAGGGCGGTGCATGAAAAACCGGACTGGCCCAGCCCCCGAGACAAGGTGGGCCCGTCGGCCCAGTCCAACCGTCCCAGGTGGGTCCCGGCGGCAGTTGATCCCGGTTTTTACCCGAATTGCTACTTTTCGACTTCCTTCTTCGGTCAGAAAATTTTAAGGGAAGTTTAAAAAAGGAAAATGAGGTTCCTAGGGTTTTTCTCTTCGGACTATTTATTTGGCCGAATTGAGAGCTCGGGAATCAAGCCCTTCAAGCAATATTTTGCACCCACGCAGCAGCCATTGTGTCCCGAGGAGCTTAGAGTCGAAGCAAGAAGCTAAGGAGCCATCGATGGAGGAGGTGAAGTGATGCGAGCTCAAGCTACACATCGAGATCAAGAGGACCGCCCGCATCCGTTGCGGAGGGCGTGTCCCGACCGGAGCTATCGCATCTCGCAACCTCGTCGAAGGAGAGAAGGTCCCTATGCCCGTTCGAAGGTCGGCGCACATCCAAGGCATGAAGCGGAAAGACTACAAGGAGGTGTCACCCGAACCTAAGGATTATGGGGGTAGCGACTACTCCGACGATCGTAGCCCGAGTTCGTGGGCGGCTGCCGGAAGAGATGAAAACGATCTTTACATTTGGGATGAGGTTTTCAAGGAGAAGACTCCCGAAGGCCCCAACGGCGGCGGCGACAACGACGGCGACGACAATGGTGGTGGCGATGACGGCGACGACGACGGTGGAGACGATGGCAATGACGACCCATTCGGATTGCATCCGATGTGTTGTGCGGCTTGCTGTCACTCCATCGTGGATCTCTACGTGTCGGTCGACGAATGTCTCCAAGCCATGGAGGCGATGAAGCAGCGTTTGGAGGAATTGGAGCGCGTAGTTGAAGACGACTACAAGTTCCTTAACCGCAACGTGCGCACACTTTTTGGCATGGTTGGGAACATGAGAGGCAAGTGGTGCAATAGTAGCAGGAAGTACCACTAGGTCTAGTGTTCTCCTTAGGAATTTTGTAAGATACGACGAGGACGTCGTTTGTTTTTAGCGTGGGGAGAGCTAGCTAGCTAGCCTTAGCTTTTCAGCTTCAAGTTTAGGTTCGGTTTGATCTTCGATAGAGTCTTAGAGTTTAAAGAATCTTAGTTTTCGAGTGTGTTTTTAAATTTTTGCAAGTTTGAAGTGTCTTAAATTAGTGTTGAGTCAAAGACAATCAAATAAAAAGAGTCTTTATATATTTTTTTGTGTTTTGTGTGATGCTTATCTTTATTCACTTGTTTGTTTATCTTTGATTCTTGATATATGAACATAAGTGTGTGGTTCGAAAAACGTTTACCGTGGTGCTTAGTGGAATTGCTACTACTTAATGTACCCATACCGCACTTCGATCTTGAGTTTCACCTGTTCGTTGTGCTATGTTCAATGCTAAAAGTTGGAGGATTTCAGTTCTGAAAATTATCTAAAAACATTGTAATAAAGGTTAGCAAAACCTCTTTTTCCAAGTTGAGTAAGAAAAAAAATCCTATACAAAGCCAATTTATTTTTTGCTCCACCATAAGTGTGATTAGCACGATGAGTTGGGCTAGGATCCTTCTCTCTTGGAAGTTTTAATTTCGAGCAATAATCATGTTTTTGTGCTTATCTTTTGTTGCTAGCCTCGTCATGCATTCGGTAATGTGACTTTCACATCGGAAGTCCCGTACATCGCTGAATTCCATACCCAACCCTATACATCTCTTTTGGACATCGCATTCCTTGAACACAACCTACTTTCAAAAGTTTTGTCTCTTCTCTAGCATGATTTATTTAAAATTTCAGATTGTATGCATGCAAGAAAGAGAGGAGTTGAGAGCTTTGAAAAGTTGTCAAGAGAGGGAAAAATAAAGAGAAAAGTATGAGTATGGAAAAGAAAGAAAGAAAAAAAATATATAGAAAAGTAAAGAAAAAGGAAAGTAAAGAATAAAAGAATGAAAGAAAAAGAAGAGAAAGAGAAAAGCGGAATGGCAAGAAGGATATGAGAGGGATGAATCAAGTAAAAAAAATAAAAAGTGCAAGGAAGGATGTCACGTTGTTGAGAGACGAAATTGTCACTCTTTTTCTAACCATGTGCAATCCGATAACGAGGACGTCATCGGTGCCTCGTAGTCACAATTTTCTTTTGCCCTTGCACATGTCCACCATTCTAAATCTTCTCATCCTTGATATCCCTACATATGGTTAATTCTCATGAGCATTGGCTTTGAAAGGTAAACAACCATTAGAGGGAGTTCTTAGTTTGACAATACTTGCGTTGATTGCACTGGCCCTACCTATAGCTCCACTTTACATGTTATATGAGAGATTTATGGGAGGTGAGAGTTTTATAAAATTGGTTTAGGATAGCCACCTCATATGTGTGACTTGAGAGAGCTTGGAAAAAGGTTTTTTGTCTAATACTTGTTGCAGGAATTTTATTTTTAAAATCATAAAAACCCTCTGATGGAAGCAAAGAAGTAAGCATGGCTGAGATTGAAGGCTTCGAGTCAACATTTTGAGTTGTGGGGTAAATCTTGTCGTGGTAAAAATTCTAAACGCCCATGTTTATGTTTAATGATCATTACTTTATGTTTATGTATTAAAGATGAAAGGATTGACTAACTTGTGAAGAAGGATTAGCGCTACACGATTACAACACTTTGGACGAAGTTCTTTTACGAGTACTTGCTCGAGGACGAGCAAGAGCTACGCGTGGGGGAGATGTTGACAGTGTATTTTGGTACACCAAGCATGTTCATTGCACTTTAGTTTGGATTTGATTATGGAACTAACCCACCACTAGGCATGCTAATCATATAACAAGTTCATCTTTGTGCATGCATTTGGAAGTGTTGTGTTTATGTAGGAAAACATGGACATAAAGGACGGATTCGCAACAAGTTCAAAGGAGCATTTACCGAAGTGCTACGAGGAACACCCCCGGGGATTGAAGCGTAAAAAGACCGAACTTCATGCGCGGAGAATCTCCATCTTGGATGCGAGGATGACATCGTCAAAATCATGCAAGTGGAGGGGGCAAAGTGCATAATCACCTGAGGACCCACGGGAGCGAAGGGGCGATCGAACCAGGCCGAGATGGGCCTGGGCCGACCGGCCGGCCCACTCCAGTGGCCGGTTCGACCCCCTTTCCTCGCACCCGAAGGATCTTCAGCCCTAAAACCCTGGAGGTGCCACCATTCGACAGAGAGAGAGCCATTCGCATCAGGAGGCCATCCACAAGCTAGAGAGAGGAGGAGGATCTTCGGAGGGAGATCAGCCACCTCGAAGGAAGCACCCTCTCGTGGAGAAGAAGGAAGACACCATCGAAAGGGAAACCATGATCAACGGTGGTATGTCTAGCACCTTGATGGGGTAGTCTCCTTATTCGTGCATGGGTTGTAATCGATCTTGAGATGTAATCATACTTTGTCGTATTATCTATATATCATCTTGTGTTGAATATACTTTAGTGCTTAAGGTTAGCTACCATGCCGTAAAGGGAGTATGAGCTCCAATGCTTCCTTGGATCCATTCAATACGTCGTGTCCATCATAGGTCTAGTCATGAATACCTTCGCGTAGTGACAGTACGAGAGGAGGAAAAGGGCGAAACCGTGGTCACAACCCCGATAGATTAGATTGGTTTTCATGTCTTTAAGCTATTGCATGCTCTAGTATCGTAGACCCATGGGCGAGTGTCTTTTATCTTGATAGCTAGATTATTCTCTCTAGTGTAGTTTAGTTGTTTTCTAGTTTAATCATAGTTAGGGTTTGAATAGTTAGAGTGTGAAGGTAGATCGAACGCTTGTAATCCCCTTGCTCCGCGGATTGACAAGAACCTTGGGAATCCCGTGGTGAAAAAGGTGTGGGGTCCGTACGCTTGCGGATCGTAGAGGGATACGTCTTTTAACCGTCAGCACTCTACATCTGGTAGTTCTTCCCATCGAAGTGTCGAGGACCCGAATCTCGTTCCTGGTACACCATCTTTGGAACTTAGACTGTCTAGAGTCAATAAAGACCCGAACCGGCTCTGATACCAATTGAAGGACAAATTAGGCGAATAGAGAGGGGGTAGTGAATGGGAGCCGATAAAAATTCTTCTCGAAGGAGATCGCCACTCCAACAAGATGAACTCGGTCGGACACCCAAAATCACATGCTCTGCACTCAACCTTTTGTTTGTCAAAACCACGTAGCCACTAATGTGCTACTGGTCCTAGGAACAAACACTACCAGTAGCCTGAACTCTTACACGCACACGAGAGCAGAAACAACTCGGGAGCCGGCTGTCTGGAGGGGCGGTGAGACCAGGTATGGGAGGCGGTTAGACCGCCTCCACCTGGTGACCATGAATTCCTCCGAAACTCCTCTTCCGAGCACCAAAACACCTCACAGTTTCACCAGCAGAAATCTCTGATCAAGGCCAAGCTGGCTATCAGGAAATCCTGGTTTGGGTGCTATAAGGTTTAATTTGTTAGCAACCTTTAATTTGTTCTTAAGGACTATAAGGCTTTCCTTAATTTCTTTTAGGGATTTAACATTTTCTAAAATAAAACAAATTAATCATAGGAGTTTAATGTTGCATACATGCTAATGCATTGGTTTTGTGTGTTTGAATTCAAATTTGCATTTATATTCGTTTGTTTGAGGTGATTTCAAAAAGATAAAACCCTTTTCTTTTCTTCTTCTCCCTTCTACCCTTTCCGGCCTGTTTTTGTTTGAGCCCAAACCGTAGAAGTCTGTTGTTGCCCCTCCTTCTTTTCCCTGCGACCGCTTGCTACCCGCTCGGCCCAGTCCACCTTCGCAGCGCGGCCCGCGTGCGTGCCGACCGCAGGCCGCAGCCTAGCTTCGCACGTGGCCCAGCACCGGCCCACATCTCTCGCCACCGCCCGCAGCCGCCAACAGGCGGGACCCGCTTGCCATCCCCTACCTCCGCCGTCCCCGACCCGGACTCCTCCTGTGCCATCGCCGAGTTTGCCTCGGGCACGCCTCCCAAGCATGGCCTGCACGCCAAGGCTCGCCTCCGGCCTTTATAAGCCACCGCCGCACCCCCTTGGCCCCTCCACCCAAACCCTAGCCACCACCGAGCTCCTGCGCACCGCCGCCGCCGCCTTCTATCCACCTCGCCGTCACCTCTCCGCCGTCGAGGAGCACCTTGGGAGCTTCGCGAGATCGAGAGCAAGTCGCGGGCACTGTTGGCTTGCGTCACCGGTCCTTGCAGCGCTTGCTCGACCTCGCTGGAGATTCGCCACCGCCGCCGCCCGCCTTTTCGAGCTGCGTGTCGTCGTCTTCGTTGGTGAGTCGCCTGTGATGCCCTAGTTAGCTTCGTTGAGTTTCCCTGGTGAAGTCTGCGCGTTCAATCGGGTCCTCCAACTCGATTTGGCGGGCGCTGGCGAGTTCGCCGTCATGCACCGCCGTCCATCGGCAAGGCCGCAGCCCTGTCTTGCCACCGGGCACTTGCTCGTGTTCCGGACCGATGGATCACGATCCAACGGATGAGATTAGATCTGACCAGAGTCAACTGAGGTCAACCCAGCCTCATCTGGTGATTTTGAAGTAAAACCCCTGCGCTTTTAGATTTCACAAGCCGGTCCTTCCACCGGTCAAGATTCTTTACAGATAGGTCCAGGTTTCTTCAGTTTAACCCTGAAGCTTTAGTTTTTCTTGCAGATAAGTCCCTGATCTTGTTTAGGCCATAACTTCTTCGTTTTAGCTCTGTTTTTATCATTCATTATGGCCACGCGATCGTCTCGACGAGTAGATTAGTTTTCTGTTGTTTTTGTCTCTGTTTGATATGATTGGTGTACTGTTTCTTAATCATTTGTATTGTATGCTTGTATGTCATCGTGTGGAGCATAGTGAACGATCAATTTGTGGAGTACACTGCCGTTGAAGATCAAGAAGGTTTTGAGCAGCGACGCGCTTGGGTTGAAGGCAAGTCCTTGCTGTATTCCCTTTTGTCCTATTACATCATGCATTTTAATTACACTGTATTTACTTTTTGCTCGCATTAATGTGATGGGACCTATGCTAAGGTGTGACTAGTGTTGACTGCCTTATGCCTTGATCAACCAGGAAGTTATCTTTATGTTGGTTAGTTTTACTAGCACTTATTTTGGGATGGCTTAATGGAATAAATTTTTAATCTTGATTTATTATATGCTATTCATGTCATACAAGAACACTATGTTTGTTTAACCGGAGCATGGAGAATCACCCAGGAAAACCGTAGAACCACAACGCACATGGCTCTGCCTTGGCTGAATAACTAGTGACTTTAGTCTTGGGATGGCCTTACCTGATAAGGGCAAGGGGGGAGCACCAGTGGGGTACAGACTCGCTCTAGTAGGGAGTTGGGCTTTTCTAAGACATGATACCTACTAGGGGACTTTATACTCTGCAACGACTCGGAACCTTCACGGGTTGATACACACTAGGGAAACTTCATAAAGGCCTCGTAGCGTCCCTATGCAACCACACCTTGGTAGTGTGGTATTGTGCCTACTTTTTCACAACATGGTTGCGTCCAAAACTCTTTGAGTTTTTACGCGACTTGTGGTGAAAGTGTACAACCTCTGCAGAGTGTAAAGCTGACTAGTTAGTCGTGCTCACGGTCAAGAGCGTCCTGAACCCTCACATGATTAACTCTTAGAAAGATGGACTTAAATAACTTGTGCATTACATTTTATGTGTTCTCATGCATCCTTTATGTGGGTTTGGTATATACCTACACTTTTTAGTAATAGTGGCTTAATAAAACTTGACCAACTAAAATGCTTATCTGCTTTGAAACCACTAGCCTTCCACCATAATGCCTTGCATGTTGTTTTAGTACTTTTCCTTTGTTGAGTACGACATGTGCTCATGCTTGTTGTTTATTATTGCATCTACACCATCCGGCTGCTGCTCAGACGGACATTTTGAGGACTACCCTGGTGGACTTGACGAGTTCTAGGCATTCGTCTCTTCAGTCAACTGCCTGTGGAGGACTTCTACGTTTACTTTTCCACTGCTAGCTACTCGGTGTGTTAGATTAAAGACTATCGGTCATGTAATAAATGTTTAATACTCGCTTTACACGCTTACACTGTGTTTTTGGTATTCACTAAGTCAATGCATGTGTGAAACTTGATCCTGGCGCACATGTGCTTATGCATTCGGGTTTGCCTTTAAATCCGGGTGTGACAGAGTAGTATCAGAGCCGTGTTGACTGTAGGAGGTTATCCTATTTAGAAAAATGGCCGAACTTAATGATTATATTATCTTAGAAGTCATTCTGACTTCATGATATGCTATAAATTCTACTTTGATATATACCTATCCTTGTCTTTACCCCCATCCTTGATATTCTATTTGTTCTCTACCTTATCTTGATTAATCTTTTCACTTCATGTATCCTTGTTCTTGCTTTAGGGAATCTATAGCATTCGTTCTATGCTCTCTAATCTTTTCCTATCTTTACCCTACACGTGTTTATAATTGCTCTCCTTAATCTTTTGATCCTATCTTGTTCACCCCAAAGATCTTCATTAGGATCTAGGATTTCTTTAGGTTTTATGCTTTATAATCGTTAGTCTCGAGCGGTTAAAGTGCGCTTAGTTTAGGAGTGTGGTTGAATGCTTGATCTTGTGTTAATGCTTGATTTGGATCTTTGCTTTAGTGCAATGTATTGTGGAGTGATGACCACAAAGACATTGGTTTATAAGTAAAGCTTGTTTAGTGGGTTTAAGTTCTGTTTCTACCATATCTCAATCATGTCTCTACTTAATCCGTATTAAGTATTTACTTATCTATCTTGGAATCCAACTTGCTGCAAATCTGTTCACGTCAATCCCTGACACAGCAGTAGTGTTTTGATAATATCTCGAGCTACAGAGTCCCGAAAAATGCAAAACCAGTGGGGTTAGTTCATAAATTTCATAAGTGAATTTCTATCAAAAATTGAGCCCCATTCAATACATATTCCAGTCGCTATTGTCGAAACATTGGAGTACCGGAAACTGTAAAACTTTGCTGACATAGTTACCTTCATTATATTATATATCGGGCTATAGACCTCCAATTGGGTTAAAACCAATTGGAGTAGTTCAGAAGTTTCATCAGTTTCATTCTGTCCAAAATTCGTCAATTTAGGTTACACATACAGAAAGTTATGCCCGAAAGTTTCGAGGTTCTTGAATCTGTTAACACTGCTGATACACCTGACATGTTTATTTCATAACTGGAGTTGTAGAACTTTGATCGAGCTGATTCCAGTTGGGTTGGTTCCGTAATTTCATTACCTTTCACTGGTAAAAAGCTTTTAATTTTTTGTTATCCACGTTGAGAGTTATACCTGAATAACTGGAGTCAATAGAATCTGTCTAATGCTGGAATTCTTCATTACTCTGCCTTTTGAGTTTCACTCCTGACTCAAACATTTAAAATAATGTCCCTAACACTCAGATGGTGAACACCAGATCCGGATCCAGAGTTGATCAACCAGCAGTGAACCGTCAAGGGAGAAGCAACCGTTCAGGCCCAGCACCACAGCTAGGACAAATGGATCCGGCCATGCAGCAGTTTTTCCAGACTCAGCTCCTTGAGAACTTGACCAACACTATGGCCAACTTGCAACAAGTCAACAATCCACCTATGCAGCAACCGGCGCCACTCAACAAGCACCATGAGTTCATGAGCCATCACCCCTCAGTGTTCTCCCATGCCGCTGATCCACTTGAGGCTGTGGATTGGCTGAAGACAGTGCTGAAGATGCTCACCACCGTGCAGTGTAGCGATAGAGAGAAGGTCATGTATGCTGCAGGACAACTTCAGGGGTCAGCCACTGCATGGTGGGATGCATATATTGATGCTCATGCTACACAAATGCTATCACTTGTGATGAATTCACTACCAACTTCAGGAGCCATCACATACCAGCTGGTCTCACGAAGATGAAGAAGAAGGAGTTCCTGTCACTCAAGCAGGCAGGAATGTCAGTGGCTGAGTTTAGAGACAAGTTCATTGAGCTGTCATGCTACACACCTAAGGAAGTTGCTGATGATGGTAATAAGCAGGAGCTGTTCCTAGATGGGCTATGTGGACCACTGCAGTATTTGCTGATGTCACACACCTTCCCCACGTTCCAGAGTTTGGCAGACAGTGCTATTCACCTGGAGTACAAGCGTAGAGAGCTAGGAGAGCAAAAGAGGAAAGCCACCAGCTATGGACTGTCTGGGAGTGTCACTCGAACTCGCTTCACTCCACAGCAAAACACGCCTTTGCTCTATGGGGAATCAGGTGGGAACTATGGGCAACAATAGTCCCCACGTCCAGCTCACCCATTCTAGTAGACTGGACAACAGTTTCAGCAGTCCACTGCTCGGACGTCGTGCCCCACTTTCCAGCAGAATCAACAGAGAGCTCCAATGGGTACACCAGTGAGAGACGCTACACCTCCTAACCTCGCCAACACTACTTGCTTCAAGTGTGGTGAGCTTGGTCACTATGCCAATGTGTGTCCCCAGAGGCAACCCCCAAGTACCCCAGTGCAGAATCAGCAGATGCAGCAGGGAAGGAATGGCAATCAGACCCCACAAACTAACAAGGGACAATAGAGCTACTCACGTGGCAAGGTGAACCATGTTGATGCTGAAGCCTCTCAGGAGAATCCCAAAGTTGTGCTCAGTATGTTCCTAGTCAACTCCGTACCCGCCTCAGTTCTATTTGATTCAAGAGCATCCCATTCTTTCATTACCTCTTAGTTCGTAGCTCAGCATAACGTACCCATTAGTCTATTGCCCCGTCATATGCTAGTTAGTTCACTAGGGCGGAATTGAAAGCATCCTATAAGTGTGACAACATCAGTCTCAAGATTTTGGGCAGAGATTTCCGGGCTAATCTTATAATACTAGAGTCAAAAGGAATCGATGTGATACTTGGGATGGGATGGTTGACCGCCTGTGATGCGGTGATTCAGTGTGCTAAGAGGTCAATCCTACTCACTAGTCCAACTGGGGAAAGGATTGTGGTATTAACAGATCCACCATCAATGGCTAGTACAGTGAATCAGCTAGAAGACACAAGAGTGGTGTGTGAGTATCCTGAGGAGATGCCAGGTATGCCACAAGGTTAAAGTGGGATGTTATAGGCAAAGTTTCCCAATCTTTCTTTTTCTCTTTCCTGTTAAGGGGGTAGACTTGTAACGCCCTAATTTTAAAAATTAGAATTTTTATAAAATTTGTCAGCAACCTTTAATTTGTTCTTAAGGACTATAAGGTTTTCATTAATTTCTTTTAGGCATTTAACATTTTCTAAAATAAAACAAATTAATCATAGGAGTTTAATGTTGCATACATGCTAATGCATTGGTTTTGTGTGTTTGAATTGAAATTTGCATTTGAATTCATTTGTTTGAAATGATTTCAAAAGATAAAACCCTTTTCTTTTCCTCTTCTCCCTTCTACCCTTTCCGGCCTGTTTTTGTTTGAGCCTAAATCGCAGAAGTCTGCTGTTGCCCCTCCTTTTCACTACGGCCACTTGCTACCCACTCAGCCTGGTCCACCTTCGCAGCGTGGCCAGCGTGTGCACCTACCGCAGGCCGCATCCCAGCTTCGCACGTGGCCCAGCACCGCCCGCATCTCTCGCCGCTGCCCGCATCCCCTACCTCTATCGTCCCCGACCCGGACTCCTCCTGCGCTACTGCCGAGTTCGCCTCGGGCACCCCTCCCAAGCGTGGCCCGCAGGCCAAGGCTCGCCTCCGGCCTTTATAAGCCGCCACCGCACCCCCTTGGCCCCTCCACCCAAACCCTAGCCGCCACCGAGCTCCTGCGTGCCGCCGCCCGAAACCCTAGTGCTGCCGCCGCCTTCTATCCGCCTCGCCGTCGCCTCTCCGCCGCCGAGGAACACCTCAGAGCTTTAAGAGATCGAGACAAAGACGCGGCGCGGTTGGTTTGCGTCGCCGGTCCTCGCAGCGCTCGCTCGACATTGCCGGAGATTCGCTGCCGCCGCCACCAGCCTTTTCGAGATGCGTGTCGTTGTCTTCGTCGGTGAGTCGCTTGCGATGCCCTAGTTAGCATTGTTGAGTTGCGCTCTATCTCCTGGTGAAGTCTACGCATTCAATCGGGTCCCCCAACTCGATCTGTCCTGCGCCGGCGAGTTCGCCGTGGTGCGCCACCGTCCGTCGGCAAGGCCGCCGCCCTATCTTGCCACCGCGCGCTTGCTCGCGTTCTGGACCGATGGATCACGATCCAATGGATCAGATTAGACCTGACCCGAGTCAACCGAGGTCAACCTAGCCTTGTCTGGTGATTTTGTAGAAAAACCCCTGCGCTTTTAGATTTCACAAGACGGTCCTTCCACCGTTCAAGTTTCTTTATAGATAGGTCCAGGTTTCTTCAATTTAGCCCCGAAGCTTTAGTTTTTCTTGCAGATAAGTCCCTGATCTTGTTTAGGCCATAACTTCTTCGTTTTTGCTCCGTTTTTAGCATTCTTTATGTCCACGCGATCGTCTCGACGAGTAGATTAGTTTTCTGTTGTTTTTGTCTCTGTTTGATATGATTGATGTACTGTTTCTTAATTATTTGTACTTTATGCTTGTATGTCGTTGTGTGGAGTGTAGTGAACAATCAATTCGTGGAGTACGCTGCCGTTGAAGATCAAAAAGGTTTTGAGCAGCAGCACGCTTGGGTTGAAGGCAAGTCCTTGCTGCATTCCCTTTTGTCCTATTACATCATGCATTTTAATTACACTGTATTTGCTTTTTGCTAGCATTAATGTGATGGGACCTATGTTAAGGTGTGACTAGTGTTGACTACCTTATGCCTTGATCAACCGGGAAGTTATCTTTATGTTGGGTAGTTTTACTAGCACTTATTTTGGGGTGGCTTAATGGAATAAATTTTTAATCTTGATTTATTATATGCTATTTATGTCATAGAAGAACACTATGTTTGTTTAACCGGAACATGGAGAACCACCCAGGAAAACCGTGCAACCACAAGGCACATGGCTCTGCCTTGGCTGAATAACTAGTGACTTTAGTGTTGGGATGGTCTTAACTGATAAGGGCAATGGGGAGCACCAGTGGGGTATAGACTCGCTCTAGTAGGGAGTTGGGCTTTTCTAAGACATGATACCTACTAGGGGACTTTATACTCAGCAACGACTCGGAACCTTTGCGGGTTGTTTCACACTAGGGAAACTTCGTAAAGGCCTCGTAGCGTCCCTATGCAGCCACAGTAGTGTGGTATTGTGCCTACTTTTGCACAGCTTGGTTGGGTCCAAAACTCTTTGAGTTTTTATGCGACTTGTGATGAAAGTGCACAACCTCTGTAGAGTGTAAAAATGACTAGTTAACCGTGCTCATGGTCAAGAGCGTCCTGGACCCTCACATGATTAACTCTGAGAAAGATGGACTTAAATAACTTATGCATTACATTTTATGGGTTCTTATGCATCTTTTAAGTGGGTTTGGTATATACTTACACTTTTTAGTAATAGTTGCTTAATAAAACTTGACCAACTAAAATTCTTATCTGCTTTGCAACCACTAGCCTTCCACCATAAAGCCTTGCATGTTGTTTTAGTACTTTTCCTTTGTTGAGTATGACTTGTGCTCATGCTTGTTGTATATTATTGCATCTACACCATCCGGCTGCTGCTCAGACTGACATTTTGAGGACAACCCTAGTGGACTTGAGGAGTTCTAGGTGTTCGTCTCTTCAGTCAGCTGCCTGTGGAGGACTTCTACGTTTAATTTTCCACTGCTAGCTACTCGCTGTGTTAGATTAAAGACTATCGGTCATGTAATAAATGTTTAATACTCTCTTTACACTTTTACACTGTGTTTTTTGTATTCACTGAGTCAACACATGTGTGAAACTTGATCCTGGCGCACATGTGTTTATGCATTCAGGTTTGCCTTTAAATCCGGGTGTGGCAACATTGGTTTTGAGGCTCAACCAAGAAACAGTTCACGACTTCGTCCAGCTGTTCTTACCACCATGCGGCCCGCACTTGACTCCGCGGGCCACCGGGTCCCTCGAACCAATCCTACTTGTCTTCTCCACACCTGGAGGCCTCACCGGTGACGACCTTTCGCGCTTGTTCTTCACCTACACCAACACCTGTCAAGCCACAACCTTCACCTGCAATACTTAGCCTAGAATCAGTCCACACAACGTTGTCAATCACTCATCACACCAGGAAGCAACCATCCACTGGTCCTTGAACCACACATGGTCCTTCGATGCTTGAAGCCACTGAATCTAAGCTAATTTCATCATACACTCAAATTTGAATTGCAATTATTGTTAGAAATTGATTCAGTAAGTTTTCGATTTGTATAGTTTGATGGATTGATAGGTTCTTGTATTTTTCTAGCTTCTGGAGGTGCTTGAATCCACTAAAGCTAATTTGCAAAAGGTGAAGAGAGACCTGCAAGAACAACAAGTCAGTGAGCTTAAGTCACTACAAAAGACTCTAAATTACATCTTCTTGTATGAGCAATCGTTGCAGCAACAGAATGAATAGCTGAAAGAGATGAAGAAATGCATGGAAGAGTCTTATCAATTGCTGCAACAGGAGCATACCCGATTGAATCAAATGGCATTGTTATAGCAGGAGAACATTGCCCTGATGGAAGAGCTAACCAAATGCAAGGGCCATGTTTATCAATTGTTACGACAGAAGAATGATCATATGAAAGAGATTCATCAATTGTTAGCGGAGAAGGCCCTGTTGAAAGAAAGAGCAATCGAACTCAATGAGTTGTAGACAATCGATAAAATGTGTCTGGTTTTAGTGCTAGCTAGACGATCCATAGGTGGTGTGTACTTTGTAGTGATGAGTGCTATGAGATTCCATCTTATTATGTTGATTTGGTTTAATCATTTTCAAATTGAGTCGAGCATACTCACCATTCTGAATTAATTTTGCTGATGTTTTGTTGGTCCGTTCTGTCGATGTTTTGCTAGAAGGAACTTCCTGAGTAACAATTGTGAAACTTCTTGTTTCCTACTGTCCATCACGAAATGTTGCAAAAACAATTTGCCATAGCAAGGGTTTGAACTAGAGACCTATAGGGACAAGACAACACTATCTACCACTACACCACCTCTTGGTTGTCAATTGAAAACTTTCCACCCCAACCACAGCATGGAGCGGTTCTGATAAGTTGGCGGGAGAAAAGCTTGCGCTGTAGCCAAAAATAGTTTTCCCACTGCCCGCTACCCTAAAACGGGAAAATGAAGAATGGAAAGGCGAGTAGGCAACGAAAATGGGTCATTCCAATGGTGATTTGTTACATCCAACGACTTCTCACTCCTACAGACACAGCTTAGGTGATACTTGCTGCGACGGCGTGTCAATCTGGTAAGTAATTTTGTGTTCAATCGAGAAAATTTCATTTCGCAGAATGTTCTCCTTATCGATTCGTTCCGTGGTCAGTAATTTTGAGTTGGATTTTCCAAAAACTTTCCAAATGGATAGACATTGGATAACCAGTTGTACTGGTTTTACCACCGATAATGAGAAGGGGGTCCAGGATTTCTTTGCATTTCTTCACACAAGTTACACTAACGACAAAGAAATACTATGTCGTGTTGTCGATGCCACAATAACTCTACAGGGACTATAGAACGAGTTGGAGTTCACTTACTTGTGAGTGGTATGGCAACCATTTACACTAGGTGGATCCATCATGGAGAAGCTTTGGTGGATATGGTTGACGATGATGCAAATATTCAGGATAACACAATTTTGTCGGATGCAAGGGTGGATGTGGATAATGCAGCTCCACGAGATGGTGGTGATCAGGAAATGGTCTAGGAAAACCAATACATATCGGGTATGGAGGAGGATGAGGCCCAAGAGATGATGGGATGTCTGAATTGATTACTTACTTGGGCAAGGGTCAGGTGCCTGGGTATACTCCTCACCAAAGTCACTCATGTTGCCTGTGATCCAAAAGAGCTGAGAGCAACAAATAGCTGCGGCAACGTAGCCAGCTTCGGTATTAGACTGAGCAACACTCTACTATTTGCGGGAAGACCCAGACACCAAAGGGGAACCCAAGAACTAGCAAGTCCCATAAGTGGACTTCCTATCCAACCGACACCTGGTGAAATCCATGTCTGAAAAACCGTGAAGCTCCAAAGAAGAAGACGTAGAGTACCAAAGGCTGAAGTCGGGAGTGTATCACAAATAACTATAGATGCGCTTGACTTCTTGCCAATGCGAAGACCTTGGAGATGCTTGAAAACGAGTGCACAGACATACCGAGAATTGGATGTCTAGCCTCGTCACCGTCTGGTATAGGAGGGAGCCGATCATGCTCCGGTACTCTTTCTAGTCCACATGTTCACCTTCCTCGTCCGCATCCAGGGCTGTAGTCGTAATCATTGGTGTCGTCATGGCCTTGGAGTCCTCCATCTTGAACTTCCTCACAATGTCCTTGGTGTACTTAGCTTGGTGCACAAATGTTCCTTCCTTCGACTGCTTGATTTGGAGACCGTGGAAGAACTACAACTCGCCCATCATGCTCATCTCAAATTCCCTGCTCATGTCTTCTGCAAGCCTTGCAACCAAAGAGTTAGACAAGCCACTAAAGACAATATCATCCACATACACCTGAACAATTAGGATGTCCTTGCCCTGCCTGAGGAGAAACAAGGTTTGGCCTACCTTCCCCATCTCAAAGCCTCTCTCAAACAGCAACCCCCTCAACCTACCATACCAGGATCTAGGCGCCTGCTTCAGCCCATACAACGCCTTCCTCAACTTGTACACCTTGTGGGGGTACTTCTCACAATCAAACCCCAGTGGTTGCCTCACATATACTTCTTCCAACACAACATTCAGGAATGCACTCTTCACATCCATTTGGTACAATTTGAACCCTTTAGCCATAGAAAAGGCTAGAAGGATCCTAATCGCCTTCAAATGAGTACAGGAGCAAATGTCTCCTCATAGTCTATCTCCTCTTTTTGTGTGTACCCCTAAGCAACCAGCCCCAATTTGTTTCCCACTGCTTCACCTTTCTCTCCCTCTGTTTTTCCACACCCATTTTGTCTCAATCGTCTTACAACCCGATGGAGGCTCCACGAACTCCCAAACTTGTTTTCTCTCAAAGTTCTCCAACTCCTCATGCATCGAGTTCACCCATTAAAGTCAGAAAGCACGTGTCCAATGTCTCTGGGCTCAAAAGTAGCAACAAAAGCAACATGGGCAAAGTGAGAGTTGTCTCGAAACCTCGACTGTGTAGTACATTCATTGATGTCCCCGATGATCCTCAAAGTGGGTGATCCACTTGTACTCGTCGGGGAGCTTCTCGCCTTGAAGCCACCTCCCCCTCAACGACTGCTTCCTCTCGATCTCGGCACGTCGTCGTAGGTGTAGTAGAGGGCTCGTCCTCGATCGTAGTCGAAGTAGTATGTACAAGCTCAGCTATGGACGCCAGACCACCATCCTCATCTTCTCCTTGCTACTGCACCTCATCCTCGAATATCTCCTCGCCAAGTTCCTCATCAAATGCACCCTTAAAAACAAGCGAACTACACAATTGTGTTTTGTCGAAGGTAACCTCGCAAGTCTCCACTATTTAGTTAGTTTCAAGATTGAACACCTGAAGGGCTCTAAAATGAGTCGCATAACAGAAGAAAATGCCATCAACGGACCTAGCCTGAAACTTGTCTAAACTCTTCCCTTTCTTAACAAATGAAGCATTGGCAGCCAAAGACGTGAAAGTGACTCACCTTGGGGGTACGACAATGCATCAACTCCTAGCAAATTCCCTTCTTATGGACCTAGAGAAAAATCATGTTTGACACATAGCACGTGGTATTGACCGCCTTAGCCCAGAGCTTCCTTGGAGTCCTATGCTCATCGAGTATCGTTCAAGCCATCTCACACAAGGTTCCATTTTTGCTTTCCACCACGCTGTTCTAAGGAGGCTTATACAAACTCGAAAACTAGTGTTCAAGACCCAAGTCATGGCAAAAGGTTTAGAAGTGAGAGTTTTTAAATTTCGAGCCATTGTCACTGCGAATCGCTCGTATGGCATCTATGTGCCTCTCATTCTTCAACTTGAAAACAATATCTCAAACAAAACCAAATGTCTCCCCCTTTTCCTCTAAAAATAAAACCCTGGCATACAGAGAGTAGTCATCCATCACAACCAGGACGTACCACTTTGTTAACACTAAAAATTGGTAAAGGGAAGAGACTGACCTGTGGGCTTAGTTTGGCAGGAGAGCACCATTCGGCAAGAGGTTTTCCTCAAAGCATTCGGTAAAGGCGTCTGCGGTCGGGAGTACATCATCATTCGGCAGAAGAGCTATTTCACGCTTGGAAGAGGAAAGCATTCGAGAATGCGTAATGATGGGGCTTGAATATAAAGAAGGGATGAATTGATGATGGGTGCGAGACGGACATGACGCCATTAAGCAATAAATGTTGTAATCGTGGTCGACTAGGAGTCGTGTTAGAGCCAGGGTATAAATATGAACCCTTAGTGTTTGTAACATCGATCGAACAATTTCATAAGAAATCGGCCCTGTGCCAACTTTTGAGTCCTTTTAGTCGAGTCGTCGAGTTCTTCGAGAAGAGCCATCGATCCGTCAACCTCGGTAAGTACCGACAACCTTGTATCATGTCTAGTATCATGCGGTGGATTTAGACCGTGATGCAAGTAGTCTTGTTACCATGCTTAGTATCATACGGTGGATATAAGCTTGGTTCAAGAAGCCTTTCTTGTTGGATCATGAGCCATGCGGTAGGCTAAGATCTAGCTTGAAGCTAGTTATCGGCTCTATTAGATTTGGCAAGATTCATCAAGTTACCATGTGTTGCTTTGAATTTTGCTCTTATGTTTAATTCATGTAACACTCTTATTGCCCAATTTAGATTGACTAGATTCGGCTCTATCTTGTTTGTGATCCATATGTTGCACGCTCAAATCTTTGGCTCAACGTGGCGAACAGATCACGTGTTCTCTAATAGCCGAATTCGAATCAACCTAGATTGTCACGTGTTGCGGGTTCAAGCTTGTTAATATAGTATAGTTTGTTCCTTCTCCGCGGAACCCGAATCGGCTGTACAGCTGTATTCGGCAATCTCTTCACGAGTGAAATATGTTCATGAGTCTTGCTTCAAATAATGTATGCTTTTAGACTTCCATGTTTAGATTGTATCATGCGGTGGATTAATCTACTCTTGGTTGGTGGCATGATTTTAAGCAAGTTGTATCATGCGATGGATTAATATGTTTGGTGTCATGCTTGACGGGTTTGAAAGTACCTAGACATGCGGTAGACTAGTACTTTTGATCTATGCATGCTTGTTTAATGCAAATTCATGATTATGCTTCACTTTTATATTGTTTAAATAGACCGATTTTTCATCATGCTTACGTCAAACATTCGGTTGTGCCTTGTTTACATGATTTATCAGTTCCCGAAGGATGTTCGAATTGCTGACAGATAGCGTGTTGTAGCTATCTGTCGTCCTAACTGGCTTTATAGCCGTAAATACGGAACTATCTAGTACCACCCGGCAAGTTCCAGGTTTTATCTAATTGTCTTCATCCTTTGTCAGTTTCAGGAAAAATTGACTGGCACACTTACGGATTCTGACGCCTGGGCCACGTGTCTGAAGCCAGCTAATTCGGCTTGCTGTGTGCTTGGCGTGAGGTGCTGATTTTACGTCAACACACTTTTTGGCACGCCTGGTGGGACACTCAAATTGATCAAGATGCCTGATATCCAAGATGTCTTGGATGTCACCTTCAATGAACTGTCTTCAGAACAACAATTACAATTGAAAGAAGCTATGGACCAATTCCAGCAGAAGTGTCTGATGTCTTTCTCCAAGAATAGGAGTGGTGTGCCGTTCCTCAGAACAGATATGCCAAGAGATTTGATGCCAGGGGAGTCTGATACCACATCTGCTGCGGAGAAACAAGAGGCTTTTGCTATGATACAGCGAACTATGAAAGAAATAATGATTAGACATAACACTGCATTTTTTAATAGCTTCCGACAGATGATGGTTGGTGTCTTTGGCCCAAGTGTGGACAAACATTTTGAGCAGGGTGAATCAAGTACTGCTGTTAATGGCCAACCATCTCGTCAAGATGCAAGTGTTCAACCGCCTCCGCAGAGTGTAAGTGTTCAGTCAACTCAGCAAGTGGATTGTCAACCAATTCGGCAGAACCCTCATCAAGCAGTACCAAATCCATGTTCATATGGAGAAATGGCATTCGGCACTCCGGGAGTTCAACCTGTCTCTACTTACAGAATAGCCCCAACAAATAACAGGTTGCAAAGGAACATGTACGGGAATGGGTATTCATAATTCATGGATTATAGTGCTATTGATGCTCTCCCGAATCCTGGGTATGGTGCTACTACAAGGATGCCTGCTGGAGGGCCAGGGAATCAAGATACCAATGTTGATCTCCTAGTGCAGAGAATGACCGATGTGCTTCAAAATCAATTCGGTCTAAAGCCTAAGAACCAAGGACACGTATATACACCTCCCTTTCCGGAATGGTACCACAGGGTGGCATTACCGAACAGGGTGAAAGTCCTTGCAGAGTTCACCAAGTTTTAAGGGCAAGATGATACCAGTACTGTGGAACTTATAGCCCGGTACCTAATGCAGCTTGGGGAAGTTTCTGCTGATGAGGCCTTCAGAATTAGATATTTCCCTCTATCATTGACAGGCCCGGCGTTTACATGGTTCACTTCTCTACCTGCTAACTCAATCTACTCTTAGAAGGATTTGGAGCAAAAGTTTCATGCTCATTATTTCATTGGCAGTAATTAGAAAAAGCTAATTGATCTGACTACCTTGAGGCAGAGGAACAATGAAACACCAATGGAGTTCCTCAGGAGGTTCAGAGAGATAAAAAGCATGTGCTTCTCTTTGAACATACCGGATGATCAATTGGCTGGTATGGCTGTAGCAGGGATGTTGCCAGCTATTCGGGAGAAGTTATCCGGCATGGAATTCGATGACCTTGGCCAGCTATCGCACAGACTGTCGTTGATGAGCAATCAAGCATATGGGTTCAAGAAAGACTCCAGATTTGTCAGACATAATTACATAGCTGATATCTATAATCAATTCCTCGAAAGGGTAGATCAAGGAGATGAATATGATGATGAAGAGGAAATAGCTGCAGCAGAGATAGTGTGGGGCAAAGAGCCATTGACAGTAATTCAGAGGTGGATCAAGCAAGCCAAAGGCACCTATGATTTTGATGTAACCAAGGTAGATAAGCTCCTTGAATTCCTCGTGAAAGAAGGCCGAATCAAGTTACCAGAAGGGCCTTCTATGCTTCGGCCTGATGGAGTGAAAGGAAAGAGGTACTGTTGATTTCATGACAGAAATTCTCATTCCATCAATGAGTGCAGGGTCTTTAGAATGAGAATTCAAAAAGCTATCCAAGAAGGTCATCTGAAGTTTGATAATAAGATGAAATTGGATGGTAATCCTTTTTCCTCAGAACATGATTGGGTTCTCAGTAAGCATGGTGAATGCTGTTTAAGAGAAAGGAAAAGTGAAAGTTTTAACTTTGGCAAAGGCGAAGCTGGATGGCTCAGTTGATCCCGCTCGACAAGTAACATTCGAACAGATCCATAAGGGAGAGCCTCGCTTTTTGAAAAGTCAAATTGAAGTGGGTGAATCCTCTAAACCAGAGTGACTTCGCGTATTCTCCTCAACAAGTGGCAGCGTCAGCAAGAAAAGGAGCGCTACCAGAAGCATAAATACGAAGAGGAGAAGCAGGCATATGAAGAAGAGATGTGCAGGAAGGAACAAGAAGAATATATGCGAGAGCAAGAGCGTGCACACTGGGGATGTGCCTTCTTCAGACACTGTTGGAATGAGGGTTTGAAGCTTCCCACACAAAATAACTGCCCCAAATGTGGTGACAAGTATACCGAATACAGGCAAGATATTACCAATCGTCAGTCCGTCCATGAAAGGATTGGAAGGGTGCATCCTATTGATGGTCGGCGTTTAAAAATAAACAGGATTGATGATCAACCGAAGAAAAGATATGCTGATCACAGGTGGGTTGATCGTGAAGAAGAAGAAGATCAAGGGTATGTCTGGCAAAAAGGACAATGGTGCCCACCTGGTTTGAGTAGAAGCCAAAAGAGAATGGTTCAGTGCTTGAGGAATAAGGAACTAAAACAGGAAGGGATCAAGAGGATGAAGGATCGATTCGAGCGACGAGAGAGGGGGGGAGTGAATGGGAGCCGATAAAAATTCTTCACTTTGGTTGAATTCGGCCTATACCCCAAATTCACAACTACGGATTCCCACACGAGTCTGCCAAGGTCACGTAGTCACAACGGACCTACCAACCCTAGGAACAAACCCCAACTCAATCCAACACGGAAGCACAACTCAAAAAGCAAAGGACTTAGGCAATCTGGAAAGCACCAGGCGGACCGTCCGCAGTGTCCGGGCGGACGGTTCGCGAGGAGGGCGCGAACTGTCCGCGAGGAGGGCACGGACCGTCTGAAAATGCTACCCGAACCTCCAGTACTGCACCGAGAAAAACAGACCGTCAGTGATGGACCCGCGGACCGTCCGCCTCGTCACGAACCGTCCGACACGCTAGTACGGACCGTCCGCAAACTTCATGCACCAAAAACCCACCGACAAAATGGATCGAAAGAGAGGCGCTCAAGAACCCTCAAGAACATGAAGAACAGCTGGGCTGTCAGGCACCTCGCGGACGGTCCGCGGTGACCTCGCGGACGGTCCACCAGGTGCGAATCAGCACAGCCGAGGAACACGAGAAACAACCTCAAACTTCCAGTCGATGGATCTCCTAAACCGTTGGACGGATTGACCCCAAAATTTGGGTAGATAAGAAGCGTCACTACGTGAAGCTATGCCCAAAATGTTGGAACCCTAAACCAATCCAATCAACCGGAATCGCAAATCTCGTGCACTCAAAGCATAAACCCGAGTTCATCCAATCCTCACCAAATCGAGCCCGATTCCCGGCGTTTGAGGGGTCAAGATCATCACCAAAGGTGCGCAAGACATCCATCCATGATCCCCTCAAAGAAATCCGGAGCCAAATGACCTAGAAACGACGAATCGAGCCATGCACGAAAATAGCACAAAAAGAGCTCCAAAAAAGCAATAAAAGAAACTCGGGAAAAGAAAGATTGGCACAAGATTTAGAGGATGAATTCACTATGAATATCTTGTCCAATCGATTACAAGCCACTCTTAGAATCCAAATCTAAGATGGCAAAAAGCTCCAATCAAAGAGCCACTCTCACCTCTCTCCCTCTCTCCCAAAGCACTCCAAAATGAAAGAGTACCACAACCTACTAGCCCAAGAGATGGCTGAAAATTCAGCCCCATCCTCCTATATATAGGCCCTCCGGAAAAGACCGAAGTGCCCCTACACTAGGAGTACAACACAAGCCCTCACAGGGGCATTGTGGTCAACACATGAAGTTCACCATTGGATGGCCGCGCATCCATCAGGCCTTCACGTCCTCCCGACGCAAGCACCCGGATCATGCCCGAAGGATCGGATGGCGACTAGAGAGGGGGGGGAGTGAATAGGAGCCGGATAAAAATTCTTCTCAAAGAACCCGGCCTAAACCCTAGTCAAAACCCGGTCACACACAAGCGTTGGAACGAATCACACACCAAT
The DNA here is from genome assembly GCA_947561735.1 of Cenchrus americanus. NCBI lineage: Eukaryota > Viridiplantae > Streptophyta > Magnoliopsida > Poales > Poaceae > Cenchrus > Cenchrus americanus. The sequence continues at coordinate 146,895,423 of OX387240.1, forward strand.
CGCCAAAACAACGAGTCCTTGAAGCACACGCGGAAGCACGGATGAATGAGGGAGGAATCGAACCAAAGAGCAAAGCGGCCCAGGCTCTCGCGGACCGTCCGGCCGGCCGGCGGACTGTCCGCGATGGCCGCACGGACCGTCCGGCGGGGTACCGCGGACCGTCCGCACCCTTGCCGCGGATCGTCCGCCCGAGCCGCGGACCGTCCGTTAAAGCGAACAGAACCACCAGAACCGACCCGAGAAAAACGGACCGTCCGCGAAGACCGGGCGGACCGTCCGCGCGGGCCACGGACCGTCCGCTACTGAAGCTCGGACCGTACGCAAACCGGCTGCAATGAAAAACCAAAACCAAATCGGATCGAAAGCAAAGCCGAGCAAGAACACGAAGAACACGTGAAGAACACTGTACACGCGGACCGTCCGCCTGGCCCTCGCGGACCGTCCGCCAAGCACGAACGGAACCGAAAACCGCTCGACCCCGAAAGTCAACACTCCCAATCCATCACCGGATCTCCCTAACGATAGTAGCTGTTGAGACAAGAGTTTGGGGACATGTAAAGCGTCAACCAAGGATGCTATACCCCAAAAAATTTCGTCTCCTAACTCCCTAAATCATCGGGAATCGCGGATCCTTTGAACACCACCAAAAGCTAGAGCACCGAACGAAAATCCTTGAATCGAAGTGGTTTCCCGGCGTTTGAGGGCACAAGATCAATCACAAAGATGCACTAGACATCCATCCATGTTTCCCTCAAAGAAATCCTGGGAGAAACCCACTCAAATTCGCAGAATCACACCAAGAACAAAGGCACCAAAAACAAGCACGAAAATAGCACAAAAAGAGCTCCGAAAAAGCAATAAAAGAAATTCGGGAATAGAAAGATTGGCACAAGATTTAGAGGATGAAATCACTATGAATATCTTGTCCAATCGATTACAAGCCACTCCTAGAAACCAAATCTAAGATGGCAAAAAGCTCCAATCAAAGAGCCACTCTCCCCTCTCTCCCTCTCTCCCAAAGCACTCCAAAATGAAAGAGTACCACAACCTCTAGCCCAAGAGTTGGCTGAAAATTCAGCCCCCTCCTCCTATATATAGGCCCTCCGAAAAGATCGAAGTGCCCCTACACTAGGAGTACAACACAAGCCCTCACGGGGGCATTTTGGTCAACACATGAAGTTCACCATCGGACGGACGCGCATCCATCATGCCTTCACGTCCTCCCGACGCAAGCACCTCGATCATGCCGCGTGTCGCCCGCCTCGAAGCTTCCCGACGCACCCGGATACCGTCTCCGTCACGTCGGGCCCTCGGGCTCGGTTTTGAGGCCCAAACCGAGAAACCCTCCTCCGATGGTTTGGTGGCAAAACCACCAAACCCCGCGTACACGGCCCGGCCTCACCACGCCAAGCGTCGAGCCCGCTAAGCCTTTCACCTCCGGCGCCCGGACGATCTACTCGGCCTTGCCTCGTTCCTTGACTTGGACACCACCAATGCACCGGCTCCATGTCCACGACTTCGTCTTGCTCTTCTTGCACCATGCGGCTCGCACTTGATCCCGTCGGCCACCGGGTCCCTCGAACCAAGCCTACTTGTCTCTCCACTCCTCGGAGGCCCCGCAAGGCTAAGACCTTTCGTGCTCGTTCTTCACCTCGCACCAACGCAAACCAAGCCGCAACCAACACCCGCAATACTAGGCCAAGAGTCGGTCCACACAACGTTGTCAACCACTCCTCACGAGTGCATTGACAACACACCACATAAACAATAAGGTAAATACACAAAATAAAACACACACAACACAACTCAACACTACACACACAAATCTTCAAACCATCCGGTCAATCACTCATCACACACGGACCAAGGTACTTCTCAACTTGGTTCCTCAATCTCCCCCTTGATGAGTGCATTGACAAAAGAAGGTCAAAAAGCAAATAAGAACTCATTCAAGCGCCACAAAGCCAATAAAAAGCAAACAAAAGGCCACTTGAAGTGAGAAGGGATAAAAACATGCTCCGACAAATTCCTCTCGAAACCAAAGCAAGCACAAAGGCTAAGCGCAAATGAAGAGACACACTACCAACATGCAATCCCTAAAATCCATCAAACCAAAATGCTCAACCCAAAGAGCCATAAAACTCTTACCAAAACACTTGTCAACCGCTCATCACCATCAAATCAAGGTTCATATCAACTTGATTTTCCAAATTTCTCCCCTTGAGGAGCGGATTGACAACATGTGAGCACAAAGAAATGGTTTGAAAGGGCAAAGACCGAACACCTCATCCAAGTGAAAGAAAACCACACAAGAGCAAAGAACAAGGTCACTTGGCATGAGAGAAACCACAAAGGCCAAATCAATGTCTCGGTCCCCAAAGACATGGGCAACGGCTCGACACAACCGAGACAAGAATGCATGATCCCTCGAGAAGAGGCACAAAGGGCTCAACACCGATCATGGAATAATCGAAAACATAAGTCAACCGCCGCTCCTCAAGAAGAGGCAAAGGGGCTCAACACCACCGGCACAAGAGCACAAAAATCACAAGCTCCCCCTAAACACATGAACTAGGACCAAAGAGCATACAAAGCTCACCCTAAACTCATGAGATAGAGAAAAGAGCACACCTAGCTCACAAGCTCCCCCTAAACACATGCACTAGGGACAAAGAGCATACAAAGCTCACCCTAAACACACGTGATAGAGCAAAAAGCAACCACCAAAGCACAACTCGAGCAAACAAAGGAGACTCACCAAAGCTCCCCCTACACAAATGCAAGCTCCCCCGAACAAGTTGAGCAAACTCCCAAATTTTAAATGCGACTTTTCGAATTTTTCATTAAGCTCACCTCTTCTCCCCCTTGTTGACAATGTATGAATCAATGTGAAAATGCGTAAATGCAAAACAAAGCATATAAACATCTACATGAGCTTCTCAAATAGGCCAAATTTAGTGACAAAGGCTAGAAATGAGACAAAGAGCACATATATGGATCATAACATAGTCAAAGCATTGCCACAAGTAATATATGGAAATATAGGCATGTGACAAAGCAAATTTTCAGATTTGAATAATTATATCAAAAGATGGCTCACTTCAAATGTAAAAGCTTATCCATGTCATATTCTAGCCAAAAACATGCATATCATCCAGAGATCATACAAGGATATCCAATTCTCAACAAAAGATCATTGCAAACACCCATAAAGGAAAGCATGTCATGTTAAAGCTCATGAGCCATGTGTCCACTTCTGGGAGACTTCTCCACCGGTGAACATCATGCAACATGTTTTGCACCCATGTGTGAAAGATAAGACATTTTAAGCATAAACATGATGGAGGGAGCATTTTTCAAGCATACACACTTCTTTTCAAGATTAATTCATTTCATGGTACATGAAGTGCCTTTGCGGCAAAAAGAAGCTTATGCTCCTCCATGAATGCAACATAGGCTAAACATTCACAATGATATCGGCCTTTGGCCCAAATGCAAGAAAGAGACATCCAAGCACAATCTAAGCATGAGAGGCACATTTAGACCAAACAGTGACATGGATATGCTACTACACATGAGTGGAGCACATTTCATCAAATTTAGTCAAGATTAGCATTTGATTCAAAAAGGCTATCTCACAACACATATATCTCAAATATTCCAAGAGCATAGCCTCACATAGCCATTTCTCCACACACATGACCAATATCTCACAAGTAGCCAAAGAAACTCAAATGAGGCATATGGAAGAAGCTCATCATCCTAAAATGCAATATGATACAAATGCAACATAGGAAGATATGTACATCACATCAAAAGGAACATGATATATGACGAATGCGAGACACAAAAGTCAAACCTACCAAAGTCTATACATCATGATATATGATACAAATGCAATGCAGAATGCATAGGGAGACAAGGAACTTGACTTAACACCAAAAAAGCTCACGAGGGAACATACCAACCAAGAATCGTTCCAAGCGAGAGAAGAGCCACTAAAGGTCCCAATTGAGTACCGAAAAGTACCAATTGCAAAACCACAAAGATCCCAATTGAATACCATAAAAGGAATATCAATTTAAGGATCACAAAGACTACCGCAAAGCCACAACCCTTCTTGGAATCAAATTCCCTATCAAAAGCAGCCAAGCTCCCCCTCAACCAAGGGCAACTAACAAAGCAAAAGCTAGGAAAAGAAAGAGCAAGGAAAACTCTAAAACCAACCGCAAAAAAACAACAACACAACCCGAAGAAAAGACAAGCCCAAAACTCCAAGGAAAGCTCACAACATGCTACGCAAAGCATTGACAATATCAATTAACATAAATAGAGCATTGTAACATGATTCCACAAATATGAATAAGCATGGGCAAGCAAGTATGTCAACAAGGTACAACACTAAACCAAAATGATACCAAAGAACAACGTGCCAAACAATATACAAGAACTAAACAAAGGCATGATACAAGTTCACATGGATCATCCACCAACATATATTACAAAGCTAGCATGATAAGATATACATGGAGGACAAACATGCCTACAAGAAAGGTACCATCGAGCTAGACAAAAATGATATGGATGAACAACATGACATATCCGAGCAATCAACCATAAAGCATGACATGCTGTTCATAAATATCATCCACCATAAAATCATACAAAGATAGCAAGATAGATATTCAAGATCACAAAGCTATCATGAACAAGGTGGCTAGCCTACCATGGTTTTCACACAAGCAAGACACAAGTATATACAAGAGAGGACAAGGGGAAAAGAAATCTCACTATACATGTGTACAAAGGCTTTCAAGAGCCATCCAAAACGGTGTGTAGAACCATCTTGTCTTGATCTCCTCACGGGCAGAGATCAAGCCCATCCAATTCATATTCTCCAACCGCGTCTCCATACCTACACACAAGGAGACTAGAAAGACCGAGGCTTGGATCCCAAAGGGTTAGCAAGCACGTACTTGGGAATCCAATATTTGGTCACACGGGTAAGTGGTGCACACAGCCTATCAAGTGGGTTAGCATAATGCAAATGCCTGTTGGAATGAAAAGTCTTTCGAACAGCCTTGGAACCATGCCTCAAAGAAGTCACTCGCGAAGAAAGTCGAGTGCTACCACAAGCAAAAAGACAAAGATCCTTCGGGGCCGTAGGAGAAGAACCAACACAAGCACCACGGGAAGCATGTCGCGGACCAACACCAGAAACACTAGAAGCATGTCCACGAGCATGGTCTAACTTACTAGAAAGAGTGTCATAAAACCCGTCCACAAATCGCGCCTTCTTAGGCTCACAAGTGTTCATGCCATGAGAAGGGCTATGAAAAACCAAAGGCCTAGAGGCACCTCCTCGCCGTATTCTCCTTACCCGGCGGTAGCAAAAGCTCTCTTGATGCCCATCCTTCCCACAGTGAGAGCAATGGTACAAAGGCCTATCTAGAGGCACGGTCCGAGTGGATGAATCACCATTCTCTTGTAAGTGGGAAGTCCCTTGGGACTTAGAGCAAGAGGCATCAAACCCAACATCCAACTTGGTGCCCACATTAGAATCACACGTGCCATGAGAAAGACTACGTGGCTTCTTAAAAGCTTTGGCACGCACACGTCGCCCGTGCTTGACATGGCGAAAGTAAAACTCAACGGTATGCCCATCCTTCTTGCAAAAGGTGCATTGGAACCTCGGCTTGGGAGTATGAGTTCCAAATATGTGGGAGGCACCCTTTCCATTCAAATCACCTTGGGCAACACCGGAAGAAGCAAGAAGCTTAGGAGTAGCTATGGGAGAGCTATCCAAAGCACTAGCACACTTACCACCATCCAAAGACTCACACTCAAGAGAAGAAGTCGACTCCAGTTTAGAAGAAGCAAATTTAGAAGCATCAACATCAGAGTGACAAGAGAAGCGAGAATCCAAACCCTTGGCACAAAGACTCTTGAACCTTGTGCGCAAAACCTCATTTTGAGACTTGAGGCGCTCACAAGTACCACATGTCATATTTCTCAAATTATTGATTTCTTCTTCAATGCATTTAGCATATGTGGTACGCAATAGTTCATTTTCTTTCTCAAGGTTGGCACTCATCTGATCATGCTCAACCAACTTAGCGCTCATATCCTCGCGCATCTTTTTCAAAGCCAAAACTTCACTTTCCAAATCAATGCATGAGGTGCAAACGAAATCACATGAACAAGCAACATCATTTACATCTCGCAAAGCATTATCATCATTGCAAGAAGTATGGCAAGCATCCTCAACCAGCAACAAAGAGCACTTGCTACAAGGCATGGATTTCATATCACAAATTTCAGCCCTAGCATGCTCAAGAAACACATGGTAGGGAAGCACTTGACTCTAACAAAGCATACTTACTCCTAGCCATATCAAGTTCATCATTCAAAGCAACACAAGAGTTGCAAGACATAGAAGCATTGGATTTCAACAAGTCAATTTCAGATTGCAAGTTAGCAAGAGATGATCTCAATTCATCATTCTCAAAATCAAGATTGTTACATGATCTTCTAAAAGCTTCAACATGCATTTTGCGCCAATTAACTTTATCTTTTAATTTCTCATTTTCAGCACACAAGGCATCACAAGATTTGCAAGGCAAAGAAGCTTTGAAATTTAACACCTTAATTTCAGATTTCAAGCATGCAATGGAAGCAATCAGAACATCATTCTTATCACGCATGGTGTTACAAGAAGTGCAAGAATTCAAAGCACAAGACTTCCAATGAGCCATACCACATTTCAACCTAGTAAGAGAGCATTTCATCTTCTCATTCTTCCTACTCAAGGCATCACACAAATCTATGTTTCTCCTATGCAAGTCTCCACAATCACGTTCACAATCATCCAACCTATTCAAAAGGATCAAGATAGCTTTGCCAAGTGTACCTTGGTTCATGCCTCCAAGCTTGTGGTAGAGCTCGCCTTTCTTGATGTCACCATCTTGATAGTCCTCGATGAGAGATATCATCTCCTCCACTTCGGCTTCCGCCTCAACCTCCATACTCCTCCTGCTCAAAGAACCACAAGGAGAAGAACTTGGTGCCATAAACAAAGTACCGGTTAGGATTAGCCGAAACCAAGCTCAAGGAACAAGCAACGATGCAAAGAAAGCACTCAAAAAGCCTCAATTCTCTAACAAGTACTCACGAGTTCAATAGCAAAGGATCTTATCTTTTTCCCAAAATTTTACCACTGAACAGGGAGCACCAAAGATAGAGGCACAAAATATTCCAGCTCAAAATAAGGTGAAATGAAGCCTAGAGAAAATCCAGAAGAAACAAGACAAAGCCGCAAGATACTTAAATGAGGATTTTTCAATTATCTTCTTGATTTTTTCTGAATTTTTGAAGACCCCAAAATGATCTTTAGATGTTTTGGATCACCTACAAATAGAGTCACAAAACCGCTGTAAATATTTGAGCCAAAACGGAGCCCCGAGTGAAAAGTTATGCCCATTTTACTGAAGGTATCTCAAGTTATGGTTTTCCAAGGGCACAACTCCAAATCGCCGGACTCAAAACGCGCAAACCAAAGTCGCAAGCAGAAGCACATCTTTCCTCTAGTCACCCTATGGATTCAAGACTTGTTAGAACCACAAGAATCCACAACCAGCTCTGATACCAATTGAAGGACCGATTCGGGCGACCAGAGAGGGGGGGAGTGAATGGGAGCCGATAAAAATTCTTCCCTTTGGTTGAATTCGGCCTATACCCCAAATTCACAACTATGGATTCCCACACAAGTTTGCCAAGGTCACGTAGTCACAACGGACCTACCAACCCTAGGAACAAACCCCAACTCAATCCAACACGGAAGCGCAACTCAAAAAGCAAAGGACTTAGGCAATCTAGAAAGCACCAGGCGGACCGTCCGCATTGTCCAGGCGGACTGTCCGCGAGGAGGGCGCGTACTGTCCGCGAGGAGGGCACGGACCGTCCGAAAAATGCTACCCGAACCTCCAGTACTACACCGAGAAAAATGGACCGTCCGTGAGGGACCCGCGGACCGTCCGCCTCGTCACGAACCGTATGACACTCTAGTACGGACCGTCCCCAAACTTCATGCACCAAAAACCCACCGACAAAATGGATCGAAAGAGAGGCGCTCAAGAACCCGCACGAACACGAAGAACGAACCGGGCCGTCGGCACCTCGCGGACGGTCCGCGGTGACCTCGCGGACGGTCCGCGGCTACCTTGAGGACGGTCCACGGTGACCTCGCGGATGGTCCACCAGGTGCGAATCAGCACAGCCGAGGAACACGAGAAACAACCTCAAACTTCCAATCTATGGATCTCCTAAACCGTTGGACGGATTGACCCCAAAATTTGGGTAGATAAGAAGCGTCACTACGTGAAGCTATGCCCAAAATGTTGGAACCCTAAACCAATCCAATCAACCAGAATCGCAAATCTCATGCACTCAAAGCATAAACTCGAGTTAATCCAATCCTCACCAAATCGAGCCCAATTCCCGGCGTTTGAGGGGTCAAGATCATCACCAAAGGTGAGCAAGGCATCCATCCATGATCCCCTCAAAGAAATCCGGAGCCAAATGACCTAGAAACGACGAATCGAGCCAAGCACGAAAATAGCACAAAAAGAGCTCCGAAAAAGCAATAAAAGAAACTCGGGAAGAGAAAGATTGGCACAAGATTTAGAGGATGAATTCACTATTAATATCTTGTCCAATCGATTGCAAGCCACTCCTAGAATCCAAATCTAAGATGGCAAAAAGCTCCAATCAAAGAGCCACTCTCACCTCTCTCCCTCTCTCCCAAAGCACTCCAAAATGAAAGAGTACCACAACCCACTAGCCCATGAGATGGCTGAAAATTCGGCCCCCTCCTCCTATATAGAGGCCCTCCGGAAAAGACCGAAGTGCCCCTACACTAGGAGTACAACACAAGCCCTCACGGGGGCATTTTGGTCAACACATGAAGTTCACCATCGGACGGCCGCGCATCCATCGAGCCTTCACGTCCTCCCGACGCAAGCACCTCGATCATGCCGCGTGTCACCCGCCTTGAAGCTTCCCGACGCACCCGGATACCGTCTCCGTCACGCCGAGCCCTCGGGCTCGGTTTTGAGGCCCAAACCGAGAAACCCTCCTCGGATGGTTTTGTGGCCAAACCACCAAACCCCCGCTACACGGCCCGGCCTCACCACGGCAAGCGTCGAGCCCGCCAAGCCTTTCACCACGGGCGCCGGATGGTCTACTCGGTCTTGCCTCGTTCCTTGACTTGGCCACCACCGATGCAAGCGGCTCCATGTCCACGACTTCATCTTGCTCTTCTTGCACCATGCAGCTCGCACTTGATCCCGTCGGCCCCCGGTCCCTCGAACCAAGTCTACTTGTCTCTCCACTCCTCGGAGGCCCCACAAGGCTAAGAGCTTTCGCGCCTGTTCTTCACCTCGCACCAACGCAAACCAAGCCGCAACCAACACCCGCAATACTAGGCCAAGAGTCGGTCCACACAACATTGTCAACCACTCCTCACGAGTGCATTGACAACACACCACATAAACAATAAGGTAAATACTCAAAATTAAACACACACAACACAACTCAACACTACACACACAAAGATTCAAACCATCCGTCAATCACTCATCACACACGGACCAAGGTAGTTCTCAACTTGGTTCCTCGGAGGAAACAAGTGTGGTGCCCAAAAGACGAACCCGATGAATCTAGTCGTTCGGCTCATACATGGATGGTATGTTTCTTGCCGAATGAATTCATGGCTCCAGCTAATCAAATTGTGCAGGAGGAGGTATTGCCGACATGGATGAAGCCGAGCAATTTGGGCCGATGGCACAATTGGTGTTGGCCAAGCAAGCTACTTTTGATAAGCCACCAAGAACCGGCACATGAGATCGTTGTACTTAAGAGGATATGTCAATGGGAAGCCATTAACCAAGATGTTTGTTGATGGTGGAGCTGCTGTCGGTGTGATGCCGTACACTATATTCACAAAGCTTGGCATGGGCCCCGGAGATTTGACGGCAACAAGCATAGTTTCGAATGATTTTGCTGGAAATCCTTCGGACACCAAGGGTCGTGTGCATGTGGATTTGATGATCGATTCTAAGACTCGCTTACAACCTTTTTTGTCATTGAAGGCAAAGGGGCATATAGCTTGTTGCTTGGAAGAGACTAGATTCGTGCGAACCGCCGCGTTCCATCTACTATGCATCAACAACTCGTTCAATGGGTAGATGATGACGTAGAAGTTGTCCAAGCGGATGATTCGGTAAGCATGGCTAACATGGAACCATCCTTCGTTATTATCAAGGCATAGATTGCTTCTCGTGCAAGGATCGGGGTGAAGGTCCCGTTGAACCGATCAAGCGGTGATCAACGAACCGATTCAAGCAATCGGTCGTTATAGTAATTTTTAATGGAGAATCCAATTGATGGAACGGATGGAAAGTTAGGACATGGATTTATGTCGGTCGACAAACCGGAAGAAATAGATATTGGAGATGGTGACAATCCAAGGCCGACATTTATCGCAGCTAACTTGGATTTAGATTTCAGGGAAATGTTGATTAAGCTACTAAAGGAGTACAAAGATTGCTTCTCTTGGGATTATTCGGAGATGTCTGGTTTGGATCGTTCCATTGTTGAGCATCGGTTGCCAATCAAGCCTGGTTATAAACCCTACAAGCATCCTCCCCGAAAGATCTACAAGGATGAAGTATTGGCCGACGTGAAAAAAAGAAGTTGAGAGATTAATTGAGGCAAATTTCATTTGGTCATGCAGATATGCAGAGTGGATCTCTAATATTGTTCCTATTTACAAGAAAAATGGAAAGATGAGGGTTGCATAGACTTTAGAGACCTAAACACGGCTACACCCATGGATGGATATCCAATGCCTATTGCCGACTTGTTGGTTGATGTTGTTGTAGGACAAAAAGTTATTAGCTTCATGGATGGCAATGCGGTGGTACAATCAGATTTTTATGGCAGTGGAAGATGTAGCAAAGACAGCCTTCAGATGTCCTAGACATATAGGGCTATTTGAGTGGATTGTCATGACATTTTGATTGAAAAATGCTGGTGCAACTTATCAAAGAGCCATGAATTATATTTTTCACGAGTTGATCAAGCAAAATTGTGGAGATATACATTGATGATGTTGTGATCAAGTCATTAGATCATGAATCACAATTGGATGATGTGAGGAAAACTCTAGAATGCACTAGAAAACATGGACTTAAGATGAACCCGAACAAGTGTGCTTTTGGAGTTTCGGCTGGAGAGTTCCTGGGATTTTTGGTGCATGAAGGAGGAATAGAAGTTGGCAAAAAGAGCATGAAAGCTATTGATGAAGTTGTTCATCCAACCAATCTTAAGGAATCGCAAAGTCATTGCTTGGCAAAATAAATTTTGTGAGAAGATTCACTTCAAACTTGTCGCAAAAGGTGTTGCCTTTTTCTCCACTATTAAGAATAAAAAAGGATCGAAGTTTGTATGGGGTGACGAACAACGAAGGCTTTCAATGAAATCAAGGAATACATGAAGGAACCACCCGTGTTGGTACCTCCACAATTGAACAAGCCTTTTATGTTGTACGTGGCGGCCGATGCCCAAGCCATTGGATCGGCCCTTATACAAGAATTTGAAGGAAAGGAAAGAGTAGTTGCATACCTTAGACGAAAATTGCTTGATCTCGAAACGAGATATTCGGCTACAGAGAAGCTCTGCTTGTGTGTTTATTACTCGTGTACAAAGTTTCGGCACTATTTGTTGAATGCCGAATGCATTGTATATTCGAAATTTGATGTAATTAAACACATGTTGTCTATGCCAATTTTGAATGGAAGGATTGGCAAATGGATTTTAGCTTTGTCTAAGTTTGAATTGAAGTTTGAGTCGGCAAACGCTGTTAAAGGACAGATTATTGCTGATTTCATTACTGAACATCGTGATTCATCAATTAATTTACTTGAGATTTCTCCTTGGGCTTTATTTATTGATGGATCTTCATGTGGCAAAGGTGGTGGAGTAGGAATCTTATTAATTTCACCTAGAGGAGAGATGTTTGAGTTTTGCTATTCCTATGCAACCTACTGTCACAAATAATCAAGCTGAGTATGAAGCATTGCTCAGAGGGCTTCAATACTTGAGAGATGCAAAGGCTATTTCAGTTGAGATTTTTGGAGATTCTGAGCTAGTTATAAAACAATTGAATGGCCAATATGAATGTAGAAATGATATCCTGAGGAATTACTACGAGGAGTGCAAGGAAATCCTGAAAAGTTTTCAGTTAGTGATTCTGGAACATATTCCAAGGGAAAACAATGGAGAGGCAAACAGGTTAGCTCAAAGTGCTTCGGGTTATAGAGAGAATCAAGAAGTGTTTTCCATCGATGTATATTCTTTTGGGAGTGATCTAGCAAAAGATGATTTGAGAAAAGAAATTGCTGATTACTTGGAGAATCCATCCTGAAAGGTCTCTAGGAAGCTCAAGTATAAAGCTATAAAGTTTGTCCTTCTTGATGGACGTTTGCATTACAAATCTTTGGATGGGGTGTTGCTACAAAGCCTGGGTCAAGATGAAGCAAAGAGGATGATGAGTGAAGTGCATGATGGGCTGTGTGGTGCACATCAATCGGCTTACCGAATGAAGTGGGTCATTAGGAAGACTGGATGTTATTGGCTGACAATGCTGGAAGATTGCTTTGAATACTACAAAGAGTGTCAGGATTGTCAAAAGTTTGGAAATATTCAGAGAGTTCCAGCATCTGCTTTGAATCCTATTATCAAGCCATGGCCATTCAGAGGATGGGGAATAGACTTGGTTGGCCAAATAAATCCTCCATCTAGCAAGGGGCATAAGTTTCACTTAATGGGTTGAGGCAATTCCATTGAAGAAAGTGACATCAGAAAATATGGTTGAGTTTATCAAAGAGCATATCATTTACCAATTTGGATTTCCTCAAACAATTATAACCGATCAAGGAACTCAGTTTACATCTTCAGAGTTCAGAGATTTTGCTAAAAGTATGGGGATCAAATTATTAAATTCTTCTCCTTATTATGCTCAAGCTAATGGTCAGGCAAAGGCTTCTAACAAGATCATGATCAAGATTATACAGAAGAAGATTGATCAGAAGCCAAAAAGGTGGCATTCGGTACTCAATGAAGCCTTGTGGGTTTACCGAATGGCTCCTCATGGAGCTACACAGACATCTCCTTATGAGTTAGTTTATGGGCATCAAGCTATCTTGCCATGGGAAATACAGTCAGACTCGAGGAGAGTGATATTGCAAAAAGATTTAAGTTCCAAGGATTATAATGGCTTAATGATGGACGAATTAGAAGATTTGCACATGATTCGTCTTAGGGCCTTGGAAAATATTGAGAAAAATAAAATGCGGGTTGCTAAGTACTATAATAAGAAGGTAAAGGTCAAGCAATTTGCAGAAGGAGATTTGGTTTGGAAAGCGTTATTGCCAATTGGAACTAAGTACAATACATTCGGCAAGTGATCCCCGAATTGGGAAGGTCCCTTTCGGGTGGTTAGGTGCACGCCTGAAAATGCGTATATCTTGAAAACTTTATCAGGAGAAGAATTCACTGTTGCTATAAACGGAAGATACTTGAAGAAATATTATCCTAGTATTGATAGTTGATTGATATTACAAGCGTCAGAAATACGGAAATAGCCGGCAATCGGGAAGAAGCCGCCTTCAGAACAAAAAATCCTGACAAAGGGAAAATGGCCAATACTAAAGTGTATTGCCCTTAGCACGAAAATATTTGGCATCACAAACGTTCTTGCAGGTTCCTTCATTGACAACACAGCTGCCTAAGATTACAAAAGAAGGCCTGCAGGAAGCAAAATGCCTGGAGGAAGAAGCGAAAGTAGATTCATTTCTTTGGTTCAGCGCTTTTCCTCTTGAGCTCTTCCCTCTTCAGCCGCTCCAAGACCACTGTGACGCCAACATGGAAACCTTGGGGGCTGGCATGTTCTGTAGCTCCCATCAAGCTGTCCCAGGCGGCATTCAGGTTGTTGTACCTGTCGGACACAGCTGAAGAAGAAGAACTGTCACACCCAGTTTTAGAAAAGCAAACCAAGTGCATACCTATATGTATGCTAGGATCTATTTTCATACATATAGTGGACAAAAGTGAAAAACAGTAATAGTATCCGTATAAAAACATAAACAAACTTACTATTCTATCAGAGTTATACAGCTCAATCCTAGAAACGGAGGCGCCAACTCCACAAGCAATCGACTGGGGGCTATGTACGCCTAGCATCAACACCATCTTCAATAGCTTCACACCTTTTGCTTCGAGCAAGAAGAAAAAAGGATGAGTACACTTATGGTTGGTACTCAGCAAGGCCACAAAAACTAACCAGAAATGATTTAAAGTCCATCTTTAAGTTTAATTTATCATGTGAGGGTCCAGGCCGCTCTTGACCGTGAGCACGGCTAATCGATTAGTTTTACACTCTGCAGAGGTTGTACATCTTTACCCACAAGTCGCGTAAAAGTCCCGAAGAACATTAGACCCAACCATGCAGTGTTTCTAAGACACCAGACCACACTACCGAGGTGTGATCGCATAGAGATGCTACGAGGCCTTTACAAAGATCCCCTGGTGTAGACTGCTCGCTAGGTTACTTGACATCGCAATGCATAAACCTCTCTCAGCTGCGAAGCTACCATAGAGCAGATCAGTCAAAGGGCCAGGCTATACACCAACTACCGGCAACCCCCAACCCCTATCGGGTAAAGCATACCTAACACCAGGTTTTCTAATTAATTGGCCAAGATAGAGCCATATGTCTTGTGGTAGCACTGTTTTCCTGGGTGGTCGCTCCATCTTCCAATTAATGCAAAAGTATTCTTGTAAATAAAGCATAGGTAGAAGGTGGTTAGGGACACTTGCCTTTCTCCAACGAAAAGCTACTCTTACTACTCTACAACACTTGCTCCCTTGAAACTCCTTATCTTCAATGCAACGAACAACGATCCTTCTTCTACTCGAAGCAAACATCGGGCACAACATACAAAGAAACAAGTATAACTAAGAACAATACACCAATCAAAAGTAAAGCTTTAAATGAGCGTACTAAAGGATAGGCTCGATTCTATGGTTACGCAACGATGAAAGAACGTTGAAAACGAAACTAAGGTCGAAGCTATCGAAAGATCATTATCAACAACAAGAGACTACATGCTTCATATGTTTTAATTATAAAATAATGTGGCAAGAATATTACAAAGCAGATTATCTTTAGTTAAGAAAACACAGTAAACCTAATCATATATTTTTAGCAGATATTTAAGTACAAGTTATATCCAATTAACAATTAATATTAAAAGACAAAGCATGTAAAAGAATCTAATCGAATAACTTTATATTTCGTGTTCAACTAAGCATATTAATATTGAAAAGATAATTATAATACCATTAAGCATATTAAATTGATTATGAAAAGCGATATGTAGCACTAAGCATCTTTTATTTATAAAAGATAGTTATAAATAAGCATTAACCAATTTAAATCATGATTAAAGAAAACCGGAATAGAACCTAATCAATTTTATTTAGAAAAGTAATGGAAAAAATATTAGTCAAGATCATCATGCAAGTTTGATGTTTAAAACAAGTAACAAGTGATACACATGCTAACACATGAGTTATGGTGAAACGAACTAGAACGATAGCAACGAACTATCAAGCACACAAGAAACCTTAAGCAAGGGTGAGGACCATGTGTGGTTCGAGGACTGGCGGATGGTCGCTTCCTTATGTGATGAGTGATTGACAACGTTGTGTGGACTGATTCTTGGCTAAGTATTGCAGGTGCAGGTTGCGGCTTGAATGGTGTTGGTGCAGGTGAAGAACAAGTGCGAAAGGTCGACGCAGGTGAGGCCTCCAGGTGTGGAGAAGACAATTAGGCTTCGTTCGAGGGACCCGGTGGCCAGTGGGGTCAAGTGTGGGCAGCATGGTGGCATGAACAGCAAGATGTAGCCGTGGACGGTTTCTTGGTAGAGCCTCAAAACCAAGGTCGAGCCGAGACTACGTGGGAACCGAATCATGAGTGGAGATTGGCGGAGGCTACACCGAGTTCGCGGGGTTTGCAGTGGTTCACCAGAAAACCATTGGGTTACTCGGTTGAGCCACAAAACCGAGGCCGAAGACTCAACGAGGAGGTGCGGCCACCCAGACTGGTTCAACCGCCGGGGGAGAGGCGGTCGGACCGCCCGGGGCCGGTCGGGGATCACCCGGCCGGCCTAACCGCCCGGGGGGGTCCGACCGCCCGGCCGCCGGCGCCGAGATGCTTCGAAGCGGAGGACACGCCTTGGGATCGGAAGGCTTGCGTCGAGGCTAAGCAGGTTGCGGTCGCCGGGCATCCGTCCGATGAAGAAATTCCGAAGACTTCCAAATCCGCCCTCGAGGGGCTTGTATCCCTAGTTATTAGATGAGGGTAGTTTAGTCTTTTGGATGCCTCCATATTTAATCTTGAGTGGATGGATGGCAGCCAACTCTTGGAACCCTAGCTCATTTGTTTTTCCATTTTTCGTTCTCCATTTTCCCTAGTTTTTCCTAGGACTAGCTTGAGAGCTTCATGTGAGATCTAGAGAAAGGGATGGATGTTTTGGTGGCAAGCTAGACCGTGTACGAACCTTCATGGTATGTATAGATGGTTCGGCGTTGTGCCTCAAGGTGGTTTTCCCGCTCTCCTTTGGTTCGGAGCTCTTTGTTGGCGGTGTTTTGAGGACGATTTCTTGGGGTCTTTGGTGGGTGTCATGTATGAGGATCTTGTGCCTCTTTGGCTGGTGACTTTGCCCCCAAATCTCTCTTGAATCGGACTCGATTTGGTGGTTTTTCGAGTTGGGCGATTTCTTGACCTAGAGAAGCGATTTCTTCGATTCCTCTTGATTGTGAGCGTTTCGGGTCGATTTCTTTGAGGTAGAGGTTGCCCAAGTAGGTAACCCGGCCTAATCCCGGAGTTTTGTCGCAATCCGTGGAGTGATTCGGGAGATCGGGCGCCGGGAAGTTGGGGTTTGACCCGCGGGCCGTTTTTTCGGGGAGAGGCGGTCTAACCGCAAGGAGGGGGCGGTCTAACCGCCCGGGTGTTTCCAGATCGAAGTTTTGTTTCGCCGGATTTTCCTCTGTGAGTTTGTTCGCCTTGATCAAAGGAGCGTCTGGGTGAAATTTCGGGTCGTTCTCATGTCGTTTGCTAGGTGTTTTTTGTTGGAGTTCATTGTTGGGTACAGGAGGTTAGACCGCCCCTGGTAGCCGGTCTAACCGCCCCTAGGCCCCTAGGTGGAGTTTTGGTTTTCGCCAAGATTTTCTGGTAGCTAGCATGGCCTTGACTAGAGATCTCTGTCGGTGAAACTGTGGTGCATTTTGGTGCTCGGAAGAGGTGTTTCGGAGGATTTCTTGGTTACCAGGTGGAGGCAGTCTAACCGCCCCCCTCTGGACAGCCAGCTTTCGAGGTGTTTCCGCTGTCGTGGGTACGTGTGTGTTGTGGTTGCTGGTAGAGTTTGTTCCTAAGACCAGTAGCACTCCAGTGGCTATGTGGTTTTGGCAAATGGAAGGTTGAAGTGCGGAGCGTGTGATTTTGGGGGTCCAACCGAGCGAGTTTATCTTGTCGGAGTTTCAATCTCCTTCGAGAAGAATTTTTATCGGCTCCCATTCACTCCCCCCTCTCTGGTGGCCTAATCGGTCCTTCAGAGGGTTAGAAGAACTAGTCTACAAAGAGAACTAGGCTGAAGGGAGAACACAAAACAAAGGTAAGCTATGGTAAAGGAACCGATAACAAGATTAGCTCTAAAGAAAGGTATACCTACGAAAGAGTGGGCATAAGAACATAGCTAATTTATAAAAAGAAAACCTAATAGAGATGGGATAGACATCAACTAGCTAGATGCTGATAAACAAGATTCTAACATGAAACAAGAGTGATAAGATTACTTGATAGGCAAATGAGCAGTGCAACTACTCACACAGATAAAGCTACTAAGCTAAGCAGAAACTCTAAGGTTTGATTAGATGCACACGGTTTAGCTCGGGCTAACACTAGAAAGGTTTAGATCTTCTAATAAACTTGATCAAAAGAGATATTAAGATAAAGCTGACACAGAACGTCTAACGAATTATTTGTATTAATGAGAGATCAAACTATGAGTTGGGTTTATGTTAATTAATGAAATATATATAAGGATATAGATAAAATACCCCAGGTTGGAATTAAAGGAAATTAAACTTTATTCACAAAACCGGTGTGACGAATTAGTGAAGTTTTACTTATAAGGATTCATATATGAATTAACCAATTAAACTGTTAATTTAGAAAACTTAACTATATGAAGAATCTAAACGAAACTTTGTAATTCTAGTCGATCATATTATTATTGAAAACATTATGGAACTGACATTAATCATATTAACATTTATTATAAAAGCCGATGTAAAAGCCTAATCAAATTTTAGTTACAAAAGATTAATTAACTATTAAACAAATTAACATTTGGTTTACGAAATCCGAGATAAATATCTAATTAACTTTTATGTAAAAAACATGTGATAGGAACATTAATCAAATTAAATTTGCTTATGGAAAACGATGTATAAATCTATATAGCTTTTATTTGAAAAAGACATGTATAACTAGACATTAATCAAAATTAATATTAATTTTATTTTCAGGAACAAAACATGGTGAAAACACACCACTAACGCGTGCTTTACATTATTATGAACCTAACGCAACTTGAACGGGTTAAAACGGAGTTAAAACGAAGATTTTATGAGATAAACAAGATTGGAGGACCTATTCATGATTAACTATAGATTTCAGGGGCTAGCTGAGAAGAAACCCGAGACACGAGAAACAGTGCTCGTGAAAAGGATAAAACTCGGGGTTAGATCTGAAAAAGTGCTTGGTTGGATTTATGTGCGAAGGGTGGGATCTTCCTAGGGGGTTCTCTGGAAAAGGAGCACGAAACAAGATTGGATCTAAGGGTTATGGAGTTCTTCTCGGAGTTTTCACAAAACCGTCATCTCGCTCCTTCTATTCAGTCAGAGGACAGGGGAGGCTTCCTGCCGGTGGCTCTGGTGGCCATTGGCGCCGGCGCTCCGGGCGACGAGAAGCTCGACAAAGCGCAGGAAAAGGGAGAGGAGGTCGGGACGAAACTCTAGGAGTGCTCACCTCGGGTGGGGGCGGACCGTAGGTGGCCGGCGGCGGACCTCGGCGGCGGCTGATGGTGATGCTAGGTGGTGGTGGCGCTCTAGAACTCCTCCGGCGACAGAAAGCGGTTGGATACGTTCAGCTCGGCGCGAGGATGCTAGTGGTGTCGCCGGCTTGCTCCGGGAGGACACCTAGCCGGCGAATCGTGGCGGCGGCCGGCGAGCTCGCCGGCTTGCTCTCCCGCAGGGCGGCTAAGCTCTGGTGCGGGAGGTGCAGGGCGGCGGCGGCGCTAGGCGAGGAGGCGGCCTAGGGCGCGCAGGCTCGATTTGCCCCCCTTTCATAGGGGCGCAGGGCTCGAGACCCAAGGCGCGGCACGCACGCGAGGGAGGGGCGGTGCGCGGCGGCGCCCGCCCGCTACCGGGGCCGAGATGGGCTCCCGCGGGCGGAGCGGGTTGGGTCGGGCCTTCGGGCTTGGCCCAATCCAAAAGGATAAGATTTGTTATTTTTTCTGAATTTATTTCCAGTGCGAAGAATAATCCCAGAAAAATCTGTAAATTATTTTAAAGCACGAGAATACTCAGAAAATCACAAAAATTCCACGAAAATTCCCAGAGCTAGATTAAGACATGAACAATCCAAATAAAGCATTTGGAGGTCATGAAAAAGATTTTAGAGCCTTCTAATAAATAGAATAAGCTCAGAGAAATGAGAATAAATTCAAGAAAAATCCGAAAAATTCTCGGAAGGATTTGGACAGCTCCTGAACGCATTCTTGAAACCTTTTGCACTCAAGAAACACCAAGATGCATCGGCATGAATGCCACACTCAAAACTTTTTATTTGATTTAGAAAATCAAATTAGGATTTTTCCTATACTACATTTCCTGTGAAGAAAAATAAATGTTGGAAAAAAATTAAAATTATGATAAAATCATTATTTAATTATTCCTTCTATTCACATCCTGAAATTGGAAATTTCAGGGTGTGACAAGAACAGTTTATCATCAGACATGGAGTCTGAACTTGAACATGAGAGTCAAATGAGGTGAAGATCTTACCACCTACCAGCACCTCCAAGCTCATGCGGCGTTCGCGTTCGGCACTGCAACGGGCGGTGATGTCCCGCAGATCATGTTGTAGATGCCGAAGGCGACGGCGCAGCTGATGGTTGGTCTTCTGCTCGTGCGTGGCGTTTTCTTCTTCAGTTGAGGAATCGAAGAGGATGTACTCAGGGATTTCTTCAGTACCAAAGATGTCCTCCGGTAGCAGATCGAGGCTGAAATCAAAGCAAGATGAATCACGAGATTGCAATCAAAATCAAGAGAAAGGGATGAGAAGAGAAGATTACTCTCGGATGTTTCGCTTCTTTGATGGGAAGCTGCAATTAAGAGGCTCTCATTTTTTGGTGTTTCGGCCAGAGACAATTCCAAACAATGAGCAATGCGAAGGCTGTCCCAATTGTTTGTCTTGGGGCTATCATTATCAAGCATCCTCTTGTACCAGTTTCTCCAACCTACGATTGGGGGCAGAGGCCAGTTCGTGAAAGCGTCTTGCCATTCATGGGGTTTCGACAGTGATGTCTTGAAGGGAATCCTCTGGGATTCGGCTGCGATGAAATCAGAAGGGTCGGAGATTGCCACGTGCCCAAGGAAATAAGATGTTGATTGATCCTCGGCAGAAATCAAGATTTCGGTAGCTAGAGCCTATCAAGAGGGGGCAAAAGAAAAATTTGAGATGAAATTCGAGGAAGGTAATACCGAATAAGCTTGAGGAGGATAAGATTTTACCTGAAGAGCTTGGTCCTGATTCGCCATTTGAGGATTGAAGCTTGAAAGTTTGATGAACTAGGGTTTGGATCTGGACGAAGGCTCCAACAGTTTGAAGGAGGAAAGAACAGATGTTGAACGGATTCAGCCTGGGGACGTTGAGCATTTATGGTCAATTCGGGAATAAAATCACCTTTTATCCCGTAATTGAAGGGGCATATGTTAACACCAAAAATTGGTACAGGGAAGAGCCTGACGTGTGGGCCGAGTTTGGTAGAAGAGCACCATTCGGCAAGAGGTTTTCCTCGAAGCATTCCGTAAAGGCGTCTGCAGTCGGGAGTACGTCATCATTCGGTAGAAGAGTTGTTTCACGCTTGGAAGAGGAAAGCATTCGGGAATGCATAATGATGTGGATTGAATATAAAGAAGGGATGAATTGATGACGGGTGCGAGATGGACATGACGCCATTAGGCAATAAATGTTGTAATCGTGGTCGACTAGGAGTCGTGTTAGAGCCAGGGTATAAATATGAACCCTTAGTGTTTGTAACATCGATCGAACAATTTCATAACAAATCGGCGCTGTGCCAACTTTTGAGTCCTTTTAGTCGAGTCGTCGAGTTCTTCGAGAGGAGCCATCGATCCGTCGACCTCCGTAAGTACCGGCAACCTTGTATCATGTCTAGTATCATGCGGTGGATTTAGACCGTGATGCAAGTAGTCTTGTTACCATGCTTAGTATCATGCGGTGGATTTAAGCTTGGTTCAAGAAGGCTTTCTTGTTGGATTATGAGCCATGCGGTAGGCTAAGATCTAGCTTGAAGCTAGTTATTGTCTCTATTAGATTTGGCAAGATCTAATAGATTCATCAAGTTACCATGTGTTGCTTTGAATTTAGCTCTTATGTTTAATTCATGTAACACTCTTATTGCCGAATTTAGATCGACTAGATTCGGCTCTATCTTGTTTGTGATCCACGTGTTGCATTCTCAAATCTTTGGCTCGACGTGGTGAACAGATCATGCGTTCTGTAGTAGCCGAATTCGAATCAATCTAGATTGTCACGTGTTGTGGGTTCAAGCTTGTTAATATAGCATAGTTTGTTCCTTCACGAGCGAAATATGTTCATGAGTCTTGCTTCAAATAATCTATGCTTTTAGCCTTCCATGTTTAGATTGTATCATGCAGTGGATTAATCTACTCTTGGTTGGTGTGAAGGACCGATACGGCGAACCAGAGAGGGGGGGGAGGGAATTGAGCCGATAAAAATTCTTCTCGAAGGAGATGGAAACTCCTACAAGATGAACACGGCTTCCAACACACGTCTCCGACTCACTACCCAAGTTGGCCAAGCCCACGTAGCCACTGGAGTGCCACTAGACCTAGGAACCAACACACACAACCTTCCGACCCGAGAACGCAACGGAACACCAAACCTCGAGTCTACAGACCCACACCGGTCGAACGGTGAGCACCACCGGTCGACCGGTCCTTGCTTTGGTGAAACCGAGCAACTTTCACTAAGTGGCTCTACACCGGTCGAGCCGGTGAGACACACCGGTCGGACCGATCACGGCACCGAAAGCCCCCAAGGCACCAAACGGGCCAACCGACCACCAAACTAACCCAAACTCGAAACAAGCAACACCACGAGACAACAACGAACACACCAAGACGTTCACCCGAGCAAAATCCCACCGAGGGTTGCACCGGTCGACCGGCCAAGAGCACCGGTCGACCGGTGTAGCTCGGGCGACTCGGGATGAACGACACCCGCAGTCAACTCCCCCAAATCCAAACCTCGATCTCCCGAATCGCTCCACGGACTTGAACAAGACTCTGGGGATATTAGGAACACCTCATGAGGAGTCCATAGCCAAGTTTAATCCCACCAAAACTCGTCAAAAAAGGAGGAATCAAAGAAATCCCGCCAAGAGCACTTCCAACCCAAGAACTCAAGAAACCCCAAAATCGAGCACCTTTACTCACGGATTTGGGAGGGGAATCACAACCCAAAGAACCACGAAGGGTTCCCACAAATTTTGCCCATCAAATCCCCAAGAGAAAGGTCCCGAAAACAACCCAAAGAAATCACCAAGAGAGGACTACGAAAATCACCACCAAGAACAACCGGGGAAAACACATCTAAACCTTGAGGAACCACGCCGAATCATCTATACATGAAACAAATGTTCATACAAGGTCTAGCAAGCCGCCCGATCATCCATCCCTCTCAACAAGATCTCCCCACGAAGCTCTCTAGCTACTCCTATGGAAAACCTAAGGAAAATAGGAAGGAAAATGGGAAAACAAATGAGCTAGGGTTCCAAGTGTTAGCTGCCATCCTCTCACCTCTTGGGTTATATGGAGGCAATCGAATGTCTAAAATGCCCTTTCCTAATAACTAGGGATACAAGCCCCTCAAGGGCGGATTTGGAAGTGTTCATTTCTTCACCATCGGACGGATGCCGGTGACCGCACCCTGCGTAGCCTCGACGCAAGCCATGCGATCCCGACGCATGTCCTCCGCTTCAAAGATTCGGACCGCGTCGTCGCACACACACACCGGTCGGACCGGTGCTCCCCACGGGTCGGACCGGCCGGACCGGTCCGCACCTTGCGGGCTCCATCTTCGGTTCTTCGGTCTTGGCTTTGTGGATCAACCAAGGAACCCAGTGGTTTTCTGGTGAACCACCGGAAACCCCGCGAACTCGGCGCAGCCTCCGCCAATCTCCACTCATGACTTGGCTCCCATGTAGTCCCGGCTCGACCTTGGTTTTGAGGCTCAACCAAGAAACCGTCCATGACACCATGCGGTCCGCACTTGACCCCGCTGGCCACCGGGTCCCTCGAACGAAGCCTACTTGTCTTCTCCACACCTGGAGGCCTCACCAGCGACGACCTTTCATGCTTGTTCTTCACCTGCACCAACACCAGTCAAGCCGCAACCTGCACCTGCAATACTTAGCCAAGAATCAGTCCACCCAACGTTGTCAATCACTCATCACACAAGGAAGCGACCATCCACCGGTCCTCGAACCACACATGGTCCTCAATCTCCCCCTTGATGAGTGCATTGACAACACCCACGCGAAAGTGACAAGAGATAAAAGAAAAAGAAAAGAAATGAACAAAAAGAAACTCCAACAAGCGATCGAAAGCCAAACAAAGGCAAAGAGCAAGATCACTTGAAGAAGACAAGTCTCGGACCCCTTAGGCAAGGGCAACGGCTCGACACATCCAAGACAAAAAAAACAAAGCTCAAGCAAAGAGCGCGAATCACCGAACCAAAGTTCAAACACCACAAAGAGCTCCCCCTGCACACATGCAAGCTCCCCCCCGAACGAATGCATGCAAAACGGTCGAAAACGGGGCAGAGCTGGAAGAACTCGGCTCACATCGGTCGGACCGGTGCCTAACATGTGCACGAGACCAAAGACTCACACCGGTCAGACCGGTGACCATCACCGGTCAGACCGGTGACCAACAGAGCCCATAAATGGCTCGGAACCACCTGAAAACTGTCTAAATGCATCCACCAAGCCATTTCAAGCTCAAACTTCTCCCCCTTGTTGGCAATGCATGAATCAAGCCAAAAATGCAAAAAAATCAACCTAGAGCTTCTCAAATAGACAAAATTCAACAAAAAATGCTACACATGTCCAAATGAGCAAGTTAGATACTCTACGGATTCGTATCGATCTCAACTACATGATCACCAAGTTTCACAACCATTGGACGAAGCTAAGATGGATTTTGGCAATTTTGCGAAAAACTTGCCTCTCATGAGCAAAGTCCTAAACATGATTGAAGGACCGATACGGCGAACCGAGAGGGGGGAGTGAATGGGAGCCGATAAAAATTCTTCTCAATGGAGATGAGAACTCCAACAAGACGAACGCGGCTTCCCACACACGTCTCCGACTCACTACCCAAGTTGGCCAAGCCCACGTAGCCACTGGAGTGCCACTGGACCTAGGAACCAACACACACAGCCTTCCGACTCGAGAACGCAGCGGAACAACAAACCCCGAGTCTACAGACCCACACCGGTCAGACCGGTGAGCACCACCGGTCAGACCGGTCCCTACTGGTGAACCGAGCAACTTTCACTAAGTGGCTCTACACCGGTCAGACCGGTGAGACACACCGGTCAGACCGATGGCAGCCTGAAAGCCCCCAAGGCACCAAACAGGCCAACCGACCACCAAACGGACCCAAACTCGAAACAGCCGCACCACGGGACAACAGCGAACTCACCAAGACGTTCACCCGAGCAAAATCCCACAAGGGCTTGCACCGGTCAGACCGGTCAAGAGCACCGGTCAGACCGGTGTAGCCTGGGCAGCTCGGGATGAACAGCACCCGCGGGTCAACTCCCCCAAATCCAAACCTCGATCTCTCGAATCGCTCCACGGACTTGAACAAGACTTTGGGGATATCATGAACACCTCATGAGGAGTTCATAGCCAAGTTTAATCCCACCAAAACTCGTCCAAAAAGGAGGAATCGAAGAAATCCCGCCGGAAGCACTTCCAACCCAAGAACTCAAGAAACCCCAAAATCGAGCACTTTTACTCACGGATTTGGGAGGGGAATCACAGCCCAAAGAACCACGAAGGGTTCCCACAAATTTCCCCCATCAAATCCCCAAGAGAAAAGCCCCGAAAACCACCCAAAGAAATCACCGAGAAAGGGCTCCGAAAATCACCACCAAGAACAACCGGGGAAAACACATCCAAACCTTGAGTAACCACGCCGAATCATCTATACATGAGACAAAGATTCGTACATGGTCTAGCAAGCCGCCCGATCATCCATCCCTCTCTACAAGATCTCTCCGTGAAGCTCTCTTGCTAGTCCTAAGGAAAACCTAGAGAAAATAGGTGGAAAATAGGAAAACTAATGAGCTAGGGTTCCGAGAGTTGGCTGCCATCCTCTCACCTCTTGGGTTATATGGAGGCAACCGAATGTCCAAAATACCCTTCTCTACTAACTAGGGATACAAGCCCCTCAAGGGCGGATATGGAATTCTTGATGTCTTCACCATCGGACGGATGCCCGGCGACCGCACCCTGCGTAGCCTCGACGCAAGCCATGCGATCCCGACGCGTGTCCTCCGCTTCGAAGATTCCGGACTGCGTCGTCGCACACCGGTCAGACCGGTGCTCCTCACCGGTTAGGACCGGTCCCCACCGGTCGACCGGTCCGGTGCTTCTTCGCACCTCCGTCTTCGGTTCTCCGGTCTTGGCTTTGTGGATCAACCAAGGAACCCGGTGGTTTTCCGGTGAACCACCGGAAACCCCGCGAACTCGGTGTAGCCTCCGCCAATCTCCACTCATGACTTGGCTCCCACGTAGTCCCGGCTCGACCTTGGTTTTGAGGCTCAACCAAGAAACCGTCCACGACTTCATCTTGCTTGTTCATGCCACCATGCGGCCCGCACTTGACCCCACCGGCCACCGGGTCCCTCGAACAAAGCCTACTTGTCTTCTCCACACCCGGAGGCCTCACCGGCGACGACCTTTCGCGCTTGTTCTTCACCCGCACCAACACGAGTCAAGCCGCAACCCGCACCCGCAATACTTAGCCAAGAATCGGTCCACACAACGTTGTCAATCACTCATCACACAAGGAAGCGACCATCCACCGGTCCTCGAACCACACATGGTCCTCAATCTCCCCCTTGATGAGTGCATTGACAACACCCACATGAAAGTAACAAGAGAGAAAAGAAAAAGAAAAGAAACGAACAAAAAGAAACTCCAACAAGAGATCGAAAGCCAAACAAAGGCAAAGAGCAAGATCACTTGAAGGAAACAAGTCTCGGACCACTTAGGCAAGGGCAACGGCTCGACACATCCGAGACAAACGCAAAGCTCAAGCAAAGAGCGCAAACCACCAAAACAAAGCTCGAACACCACAAAGAGCTCCCCCTGCACACATGCAAACTCCCCCTGAACCAATGCAACTCCCCCTGAACGAATGCATGCAAGAAACCACATGAAACGGGGCGGCCGCAAGAACTTCGGCTCACACCGGTCGACCGGTCATCACCACCGGTCGGACCGGTGCCCAACATATGTACGGGACCAGCACTCACACCGGTCGGATCGGTGCTCATCACCGGCCGACCGGTGTACAACGAGCCCGTAAATGGCTCGAAACCACCTGAAAACCTTCTAAACGCGTCCAACAAGCCATTTCAAGCTCAAACTTCTCCCCCTTGTTGGCAATGCATGAATCAAGCCAAAAATGCAAAACTTTCAACCTAGAGCTTCTCAAATATACAAGATTCAACAAAGAATGCTACACATGTCCAAATGAGCAAGTTAGATACTCTACGGCTTCGTATCGATCTCAACTACATGATCACCAAGTTTCACAACCATTGGACGAAGCTAAGATGGATTTTGGCAATTTTGCGAAAACTTGCCTCTCATGAGCAAAGTCCTAAACATGATCAAAGCATATCAAAATGGCAAAGCCACACAAACTTCATGCTAGGACAGGTATTCTAACCATAAGACCATCACAAACACCCACAAGCACCTCATGTCATGTCAAAGCCACCGAGCCATGTGCCTACTTCTATGTATAAGACTTCTCATTGGTAGGCATCATGCAACGGTTTAGCACCCAAAGCAAATTAAATTCCGCACATATGACATGGGAGCACATTTCCAAGCATTTTCATTTCATTTTCGATTTGTAAATGGTACATGAAATGTCTTTGCGACAAAAAGGAACTTATGCTCCTCCACAAGATAAATCAAGAGGGCTAAACATTCATGATGGCAAATGAGCCTTTGGCCCCATATGATCAATAAACTAGCTATCCAACCACAAATTAAGCATAGCAAGGCCACAAACACATGTCAAGAGCATGTAAAGGCATTTACACATGAGAGAGCATACATGTGACATTTTTCAAAAGCATAGCTATCAACCATGGATTATTCATCAAGATCATCAAGAGCTAAGCCAAACTAACCATATCATACCAAACAAGCTCACAAAGACATATATCTCATTCCATGGTGAACAATGTATATGAGAGAAGCTTTTCCTAACCGATGCATATGATACAAAATGCATGCAAAACAAAGATACAAGGATGCCTATACAACATGCTACATATGCCATGCCAAATGCAAGAAATGCACAAAGGAAAGCTATACAAATGCTACAAAGGAGCTCCCACACACAAAGCTCACAAACCACCGGCTCCTCGAGGGGAGGCAAAAAGGGCTCGACACCACCGGCAAAAGAGCAAAGGAGCACAAAACTCACAAGCTCCCCCTAAACACATGCACTAGGGCCAAAGAGCATACAAAGCTCACCCTACACACATGAGATAGAGAAGGAGCAAAACGAACCAAGTGGCTTGACCAGGGCCACACACTCGAAGGTCACAAATACACTTACCTTTATCATTTCTTCACAATTCACTCATCCTGGTCCACCATCCCCGAAAGTGATGCACCTACATGTCACCACCGGGATATGAAGCCGAAGAACCACCCCCCGATATCAACCAAATGTTCTCCGGGCCGTCCACCTGCAACTCAAAACCAAGAGCGAGGGCAAGCAAACGATTCAACACTAGGGTTAGTTCCAAACGTGTGAAACCAGTGCCTAGCCATTTGCTCGAAAGTGGGGTTAGCACAAACCAAACCATCTTTCCTACCAAAGCTACCTCCACGAACACCACTACGGTAACCACCATGAGGGAACCAACCCTCTCTGCCTGGAGGAGGACCAAAACCACGAAAGAAAGCCCGTGGACTATCCCTCCTCTCCTTCTCAAAGCTAAGACTCCTCCCATCCCCATAGTGAGCTCGAGGGGGAGAATGCCTAGCAAACTGACCTCCTGCAAACTCTCCAGACCAACCACCAGAACCACGACCTCCAGAAACAACCCTCGCACCTGTACGAGCACGAAACCCAAACCGCCGCTCGTCCGGGCCCGCACCGTCCGACCGGTGCTCCACACCGGTCTGACCGGTGTAGCTCCGGGCGACGGCACCTCCAACGAGCCTTCCGCTCTCCCCAAGCCCGAACCGACTTCACACTCGCCTTGGCCCCGGGCAAGCGCACACGAGGCTCAAGTACACCATCGAAAGGGTGGTACTTGTCCTTGTTAGCCCACTCCTTCGCCATTCTCTCCTCACGCTTCCTCTTGAAGCAAAACGCTCTCTTGTGACCATCCTTTCCACAAAACTCACAATGGAAACGGATCGATCTGGGCTTAGGCTTGGGATGAGGCTCTTCATAAGGCTTCTCACTTGGTTTCTCACTAGGCGTTTCACTTGCCTTCTCACTCGGTTTTTCTTTTTGGTTGGTTTGGCTTGGATGCAAACTTGTATTTGGGTGTGGGTTGTGGGGGAACCGAAACATTCCCAAATTTCCTTTCTCTCTCACCACCGCCCTCACCAACCTTATCCAATCCCAAAGCCCAACCGTCAAAGCGCTTACAGCTAGCAATCATCATACCAAGCTGAGGTTCTTGACTCGACAACCAACTCAGCGCTTCACGCAACTTATCATTCTCATCTTGCAAGCGATCAACACATTTTGCAAGATCCAAATTCTTCATAGCATGCAACTCACAAGTAGAGCAAGAAGTAGGAATAGGCACTTTCAACTCGGCCTCAAGAGAAACAATGTGAGAGCGGAGCTCAACAATTTTCTCATGCAAACTAGGGCAAGAAGTGCAAGCACCAAGCAAAGTGGGTCTAGATTGTAGCTCAGCCAACTCAACCCTAAGCACATCTAGTTCCTCACACTTGGAGGCATACTTCTCCCTAAGATCGTCAAGTCGCCTAGGAAAGCAGAGCAATCAAGACAATCATTTTCATCCGAAACAACGGGGCTAGCCTTGAGCGAATCAATTTCAAGCTTGCTATCAAGAACCCGTGTTTCTAGCTCGGCCACTCTAGTCATAGCATCCTCGAGCAAAGATCTAAGCTCCTTCCTAAGCTTCTTAGCCTCTCTAAGCATGTGATCGCGATTATCAAGCAAGTCAACCAACTCCTCATTCTCCTTGCGCAAAGAGGAGAGCTCATCACATACCTCATCCTCGGAATCCAAGTCCGAGGCGTCCCTCTGGCTTCTCTTGCTGCTCGAACTACGAGCCATGCCGCAGAAGTCTCCTTGAGGCTTAGGCCCGTCACACAAAGGCCGTTGAGATACTTGCCAAAGTTCTTCTTCTTCCTCCTCTTCTTCTCATCCTCTTCGTCTTCATCACTCGAGCTTGAAGACATGTCCTCGGAATCAAACTCAATGTCGCTTGATCTCTTCATCTTCTCTCGAGACCGTGTCTTCTTCCCATGTCCATGATCCTTCGTCTTGGACTTCTTCTTCTTGTCCTTGAACTTGTGCTTGTCGGGGTCGTTCACCTTCGGACACTCGGCGAAATAGTGTCCAGCCTTGCCGCACTTGAAGCATGTCCTCATCTTCCTCCTCATGTTCACTCGGTTCTCGTGCAGCCTCTCGAACCGCCTCGTCAGGAGCGCCAGCTCGTCCTCTCCAAGCACGTCGAACTCCTCATCTGGCATAGACATCAAAGAGAAAAAAGAGAACATCCTGGTGGATGGGTTAGTGTTAGCCTTTCCTTTCGAACCACCAACGAGGGCAAGACTATGGGAATCGGTCGGTCCCTCGAGCTTGGCGATCATGCCCCTATCCACCTCGGCCCGACTTGAGCTTCGAGAACGGCTCGTTCACCGTCGGAGGTCATACTTCTCCGACTCGACAATGGCCTCGAACTTTCCGCCCCATATCATACGATCCAAAGAGTGTAAGAGCTTGATCGCTCTATCATGATCATCGTACGGGAGCACGTCCACATTGGCCCTCATCTTGTTCACCACCACCGTGAACCTCTCGAAACAAGGCATCGATGGACTCACCGGGGAGATGAGTGAAGTTCTCGTACTCTCTCCGTAGGTCGCATACATCCGTGCCCGAACCCGGGGCGTTCCCAACATGAGCCTCCTTCAAAGACCGCCCAAATCCTACAAGCCATGTGCTCGGTGTGCACCCGATCGAACTCGGGCCGACACAAAGCACGAAACAAGTAGTCGACCGCCTTATTGTTGGCGTCGAAGCCGTCCCCTCGATCCTGGAGCGAGGAAATCAACCGGCCGGACATAGCCTATGTCCACCGTGACATCCCAAAGGATCCGACCCTTTCCGCGGAGAAACGCACCCATCCGCTTGCTCCACATCTGGTAGTTCTTGCCATCGAAGTGTGGAGGACCCGAACCCCGTTCCTGGTACGCCATCCTTGGATCTTAGACTGGTTAGAGTCAATAAAGACCCGAACCGGCTCTGATACCACTTGAAGGACCGATACGGCGAACCAGAGAGGGGGGAGTGAATGGGAGCCGATAAAAATTCTTCTCAATGGAGATGAGAACTCCAACAAGACGAACGCGGCTTCCCACACACGTCTCCGACTCACTACCCAAGTTGGCCAAGCCCACGTAGCCACTGGAGTGCCACTGGACCTAGGAACCAACACACACAGCCTTCCGACTCGAGAACGCGGCGGAACAACAAACCCCGAGTCTACAGACCCACACGGTCGGACCGGTGAGCACCACCGGCCGACCGGTCCCCGCCGGTGAAACTGAGCAACTTTCACTAAGTGGCTCTACACCGGTCGGACCGGTGAGACACACCGGTCGGACCGATGGCACCGAAAGCCCCCAAGGCACCAAACAGGCCAACCGACCACCAAACGGACCCAAACTCGAAACAGCCGCACCACGGGACAACAGCGAACTCACCAAGACGTTCACCCGAGCAAAATCCCACAAGGGCTTGCACCGGTCAGACCGGTCAAGAGCACCGGTCAGACCGGTGTAGCCTGGGCAGCTCGGGATGAACAGCACCCGCGGGTCAACTCCCCCAAATCCAAACCTCGATCTCTCGAATCGCTCCACGGACTTGAACAAGACTTTGGGGATATCATGAACACCTCATGAGGAGTTCATAGCCAAGTTTAATCCCACCAAAACTCGTCCAAAAAGGAGGAATCGAAGAAATCCCGCCGGAAGCACTTCCAACCCAAGAACTCAAGAAACCCCAAAATCGAGCACTTTTACTCACGGATTTGGGAGGGGAATCACAGCCCAAAGAACCACGAAGGGTTCCCACAAATTTCCCCCATCAAATCCCCAAGAGAAAAGCCCCGAAAACCACCCAAAGAAATCACCGAGAAAGGGCTCCGAAAATCACCACCAAGAACAACCGGGGAAAACACATCCAAACCTTGAGTAACCACGCCGAATCATCTATACATGAGACAAAGATTCGTACAAGGTCTAGCAAGCCGCCCGATCATCCATCCCTCTCTACAAGATCTCTCCGTGAAGCTCTCTTGCTAGTCCTAAGGAAAACCTAGAGAAAATAGGTGGAAAATAGGAAAACTAATGAGCTAGGGTTCCGAGAGTTGGCTGCCATCCTCTCACCTCTTGGGTTATATGGAGGCAACCGAATGTCCAAAATACCCTTCTCTACTAACTAGGGATACAAGCCCCTCAAGGGCGGATATGGAATTCTTGATGTCTTCACCATCGGACGGATGCCCGGCGACCGCACCCTGCGTAGCCTCGACGCAAGCCATGCGATCCCGACGCGTGTCCTCCGCTTCGAAGATTCGGACCGCGTCGTCGCACACGGCCGACCGGTGCTCCTCACCGGCCGACCGGTCCCCACCGGCCGACCGGTCGGACCCACCGGTCGGACCGGTCCGGTGCCGCCGCACCTCCGTCTTCGGTTCTCCGGTCTTGGCTTTGTGGATCAACCAAGGAACCCGGTGGTTTTCTCGGTGAACCACCGGAAACCCCGCGAACTCGGTGTAGCCTCCGCCAATCTCCACTCATGACTTGGCTCCCACGTAGTCCCGGCTCGACCTTGGTTTTGAGGCTCAACCAAGAAACCGTCCACGACTTCATCTTGCTTGTTCATGCCACCATGCGGCCCGCACTTGACCCCGCCGGCCACCGGGTCCCTCGAACAAAGCCTACTTGTCTTCTCCACACCCGGAGGCCTCACCGGCGACGACCTTTCGCGCTTGTTCTTCACCCGCACCAACACGAGTCAAGCCGCAACCCGCACCCGCAATACTTAGCCAAGAATCAGTCCACACAACGTTGTCAATCACTCATCACACAAGGAAGCGACCATCCACCGGTCCTCGAACCACACATGGTCCTCAATGATCAAAGCATATCAAAATGGTAAAGCCACACAAACTTCATGCTAGGACAGCCATTCTAATCATAAGACCATCACAAACACCCACAAGCACCTCATGTCATGTCAAAGCCACCGAGCCATGTGCCTACTTCTATGTATGAGACTTCTCATTGGTAGGCATCATGCAACGGTTTAGCACCCAAAGCAAATTAAATTCAGCACATATGACATGGGAGCACATTTCCAAGCATTTTTCATTTCATTTTCAGATTTGTAAATGGTACATGAAATGTCTTTGCGACAAAGAGGAACTTATGCTCCTCCACAAGATAAATCAAGAGGGCTAAACATTCATGATGGCAAATGAGCCTTTGGCCCCATATGATAAATAAACTAGCTATCCAACCACAAATTAAGCATAACCAAGCCACTAAAACATGTTAAGAGCATGTAAAGGCATTTACACATGAGAGAGCGTACATGTGACATTTTCAAAAACATAGCTATCAACCATGGATTATTAATCAAGATCATCAAGAGCTAAGCCACACTAACCATAGCATACCAAACAAGCTCACAAAGACATATATCTCATTCCATGGTGAACAATGTATATGAGAGAAGCTTTTCCTAACCGATGCATATGATACAAAATGCATGCAATCTAAGATACAAGGATGCCTATACATCATGTTACATATGCCATGCCAAATGCAAGAAATGCATAAAGAAAACTATACATATGCTACAAAGAGAGCTCCCACACACCCAACTCAAGAAATCAAACACACACCAAGTTCCCCCCGCAAACGAGTGAAACTTGCTTGATCTAGGGGTTTGGTGAAAATATCGGCTAGTTGGTCATGTGTGGGTACATGGATCAAAGCTATCTTTCCTTTCTCTACGTTGTCTCTCGTAAAATGATACCTCACTTCTATGTGCTTGGTTTTGGAATGGAGCACCGGGTTCTTTGCAACGTTTTTGGCACTAGTGCTATCACATTGAAGTGGGACATGGGTATACTCCTCACCAAAGTCACTCATGGTGTAGTTGATCCAAAGGAGCCGAGAGCAACAACTAGCAGCGGCAACATACTCGGCCTCGGTTGTGGATTGAGCAACACTAAAGCGCTTGCGGGAAGACCAAGACACCAAAGAAGAACCCAAAAGCGGCAAGTCCCGAAGTGGACTTTTTATCCAATCGACACCGGCAAAATCCGCGTCCGAAAAAACATGAACCGCCAAAGAAGAGGACGCGGAGTACCAAAGGCCAAAGTCGGGAGTGTGACGCAAGTACCCGAAAATTCGCTTCACCGCTTGCCGATGCGAAGTCCTCGGAGACGCTTGAAAACAAGCGCACGGACACACCGAGAACCGTATGTCCGGCCTCGTTCTTCGTCAAGTAGAGAAGTGACCGATCATGCTCGGTACTCCTTCCGATCCACGTGTTCACCTTCCTCGTCCGCATCAAGCGCCGTAGTCGTACTCATCGGCGTCGTCATAGCCTTGGAGTCCTCCATCTTGAACTTCCGCACAATGTCCTTGGTGTACTTAGCCTCCGGTGCACAAATGTTCCTTCCTTTGATTGCTTGATTTGTAGCCCGAGGAAGAAGCGCAACTCGCCCATCATGCTCATCTCAAATTCCCTCGCTCATATCATCCGCAAACCTTGCAACAAGAGAGTTAGACGAGCCACCAAAGACAATATCACCCACGTACACCCGCACAATCGGGATATCTCTCGCCGTGCCTCGCAAAAAACAAGGTCCGGTCGACCTTCCCCATCTCAAAACCTCTCTCAAATAAGAACCCCCTCAACCCGCCATACCAAGCTCTAGGCGCCGCTTCAACTCATACGGCGCCTTCCTCAACTTGTACACTCGGTGGGGGTACTTCTCACTCTCAAACCCCGGAGGTTGCCTCACATACACTTCTTCCTCAAACACACCATTCAGAAAAGCACTCTTCACATCCATTTGGTGCAACTTGAACCCTCTAGCCACGGAAAAGGCTAGAACAATCCTAATCGCCTCCAAACGGGCTACGGGAACAAAGGTCTCCTCGTAGTCGATCCCCTCCTTCTGACTGAACCCTTGAGCAACAAGCCTCGACTTGTTCCTCACCACCTCACCTTTCTCTCCCTCCTTGTTTTTCCACACCCACTTTGTACCAATCAGCTTACACCCTGGGGGAGGGTCAACCAACTCCCACACCTGATTCCTCTCAAAGTTCTCCAACTCCTCATGCATCGAATTAACCCAATTGTGATCGGATAGTGCGTGTCCAATGTCTTTGGGCTCGAAAGAAGCAACAAATGCAGCATGAGCGAAATGAGAGTTGTTCCGAACCCTCGACCGTGTAGTGCGTTCATTCATGTCGCCGATGATCCTCGAAGCTGGGTGATCCACTTGTACTCGCCGGGGAGGTTCTCGCCTTGATGCTACCTCCCCCTCAACATCGCCTTCTCCTCGTTCTTGATCCGTCGTCGTAGGTGTAGTAGAGGGTTCGTCCATCACGGTAGTCGAAGTAGTGGGTACGTGTTCGGCCGGGGCCACCACACCGCCATCTTCATCCTCTCCATGTTCATGCTCCTCCTCCCGAAAGATCTCCTCGCCAAGCTCATCATCACTCGCACACTCAAAGACAAGCCGACTACGTGGCTCGTCTCGACGAAGGTTACCTCGCAAGTCTCCACGATTTGGTTTGTTTCAAGATTGAGCACACGATATGCTCTAGAATGAGATGCATAACCACGAGAAAATACCATCGAGAGACCTAGCCTCAAACTTAGCCAACTTCCTTCCTTTCTTTAGAATGAAATACTTGCAACCAAAGACATGGAATTGACTCACCTTGGGTGTGCGACCAAACATCAACTCATAGCATGTCTTCTTCTTGTGCACTGCGAGGTAGATCCTGTTTGACACATAGCACGCGGTATTCACCGCCTCGGCCCAATACCTCCTCGGAGTCCTATGCTCATCAAGCATCGTCCGAGCCATCTCGCACAAGGTCCCGTTCTTCCTTTCCACAACACCATTCGGGGAGAGGCGTATACGGACTCGAAAACCGGTGCTCAAGGCCCAAGTCATGGCAAAAGGTTTCAAAATGAGAGTTTACGAATTCCGAGCCATTATCACTGCGGATAGCTCGTATGGCATCTCCGTGCGTCTCGTTCCTCAACCTCAAGACTAGATCTCGAACAAAACCAAACGTCTCACCCTTATCCTCCAGAAAGAACACCCACGCATACCGAGAATAGTCATCCACCACAACAAGGACATACCACTTCCCACCCGCAGATCGCACACGAGCTGGGCCAACAAGGTCCATATGGAGCGGCTCGCATGGACGCTTAGTCATCACATCGGTGAGAGGCGGGTGAGAAGAGGCCACCATCTTGGCATGCCTACACGGCGCACAAACCAACTCTTTCTCAAGCCTCAACCGTGGCAAGCCTCGGACCAAATTGAGTTTACTCAAGCGAGACAAAAGGTCAAAGCTCAAGTGACCCAACTTCCTATGCCACCTCCACAAATCACTCGAAGAACCAGCCAAGAAACAACGCTCTACACCCGAAGACTGAGAAAAATCAGCACGAAACATCTGACCCTTGGGAACGAACATACAGACAAGGTCCCCATGAGAGTCCAAAATCTGAGAACCACCTGGCCGAAACAACACCTCAAAACCCTCATCCAACAACTGGGACACAGAAAGCAAATTGTACCCCAGCGATTGAACAAGAGCAACACGCCTCATAGTGATCTTGTCACTCACTTTGATCTCACCTTCCGAAAGCATACACGAACGCCCATTGTCCCCAAAGGTGATGTACCTCTTCGTCACCACCGGACGAGACTTGATAACCACCCCCTGTCTCCGGTCATATGCCTCGAGCAACCGGAGTCAATCAACCAAATGTTCTACAAGTCTCCCACCCGAAATTCAAAAACGAGCACGTGAGCGAACAAACGACTCAAAGACCGGGGTTAGTACCACAAGAGTAAAACCGACTTGCCGAGCCATTTGCTCGAAAGTGGGGTTAGCACCAACCAAAGCATCTCTCCTACCAAAGCTACCTCCACGAACACCACCACGGTAACCACCTTGAGGGAACCACCCCTCTCTGCCTGGAGGAGGACCAAATCCACGCAAGAAAGCCCATGGAACGTCCTTCCTCTCCAACTCAAAGCTATGACCCCTCCGATCCCCGTATTGAGCACGAGGAGGAGAACGCCTAGCAAACTGACCACCTGCACCCTTTCTAGCCCAGCCACTAGAAACACGACCACCTGAAACAACCCTCGCACCTGTATGAGCTCGAAACCCAAACAACTATCTGTCCAGGCCTGCACCGGTCTGACCGGTGCTCCACACCGGTCTGACCGGTGTCACCTGGGCAGCAGCACCTCCAGCAGCCTTCCGCTCTCCCCAAGCCCGAACTGTCCTCACACTTGCCTTGGCCCTGGGCATCTGCATACGAGGCTCAAGTACACCATCGGAGGGGTGGTACTTGTCCTTGTTAGCCCATTCCTTAGCCATTCTCTCCTCTCGCTTCCTCTTGAAGCAAAACTCCTCCTTATGGCCATCTCTCCCACAATAGCCACAATGAAACCTCACAAGCTTAGGATTTGGCTTGGGATGTGGTCGCTCACTTGGATTCTCTCCACTCAACTCCTCCACTAGGTTTCTCACCACTAGCCTTCTCACTCTCCTTCCCAAAGAACACTTTCCCCAAAGTGCTCACAAACTTGATAGGCTTTTGGAGATCATTTGTGGTTTTAGGAAATGTGGGTGGAGATGGAGTTGTGTCTAGTCGGTTCCTAAGATGGTTGGGTTTTGGAGGGAAATCATTCTTGTGATGGGTTTTTGGTGGCTCCGGATATTCTCTCCACTTCCCTCACCAACCTTGTTTGCCCCAAGTCCCTCACCATCTTGCCTCTTAAAGGCCTCGGTCATCATCCTCAACTGAGGCTCATGACCAGACAACCAACCCATCAACTTCCTCAAGTCATCATTCTCATCCTGCAAACGATCAACATAATGTGCAAGTTCCAAATTTTTGAAAGCATGCATTTCACGGGTAGAGCATGATGTAGGCATGGGTTCCTTCAATTTAGCCTCAAGAGAACTAGTGTATGCATGCATCTCATCAATCTTAGCATGCAAAACGGGGCAAGAAGTCCAAGCACCTAGCAAAGCGAGGTCTAGACTTAAGCTCGGCCACTTCAACCCTAAGCACATCTAGTTCCTCACACTTGGAGGCATGCTTCTCCTTAAACAAAGCAAGATCAGCAAGAAATATGGAGCAATCGGCGCAATCATTCTCATCCGAAACAACGGGGCTAGCCTTAAGGGAATCAATCTCCGGCTTGCTATCAAGCACCCGTGTCTCTAGCTCGGCCACTCTAGTCCTAGCATCCTCGAGTGAAGCCCTAAGCTCTTTTCTCATTTTCTTGGCCTCTCTAAGCATGTCATCATGGTTATCAAGCAAAGAGCCAAGCCTCTCATTCTCCTGGCGCAAGAAGGGAAGTTCATCACGCACCTCGTCGTCGGACTCGCAGTCCGAGTCGCTCCGTGTGCTCTTCTTGCCGCCGGAGCTCGGCGCCATGGTGCGAAGCCATCTCTCGCGGGCGGCCCTCGCCCGCTCGGGTTCTTGGACGACTTCTTGTTCTTGCGACGATCACCTTCGTCTTCACCGCCGCTCGAGCTCGAGGTGGAGTACGCAGAACCGGAGTTGACATCGCTCGCTCCAACCATCGCTCGGGCCTTGCCTCGGCTCTCCTTCTTCCTCGATCGTCGCTCGTCCTTGTACTTGTTCTTGTGCATGCTCTTGTGGTCGCGCCTCGACCGGTACTTGCCATTCGTCCTCGACTTGTGCTTGTAGCGTCCTTGTTCTCGACCTTCTCGGGCGGTCGGCGACGAAGTATCCCGGCTTGCCACACTGGAAGCACGTCCTCGTGTTCCTCCTCATGTTCACCCGGTTCTCGTGCAGCCTCTCGAACCTCCTCGTCAACAGCGCCAGCTCGTCCTCTCCAAGGTCATCAAACTCCTCATCTGGCATAGACATCAAAGAGGAAAAAAAGAACATCCTAGTGGATGAATTAGAGTTAGCCTTTCCTTTGGAACCACCAACGAGGGAAAGACTATGGGAATCAGTTGGTCCCTCGAGCTTGGCAGTCATGCCCCTATCCACCTCAGCCGACTTGATCTTCGAGAACAGCTCGTTCACCGTCAGAGTGTCATACTTCTCCGACTCCACAATGGCCTCGAACTTTCCGCCCCAAATCGTACGATCCAAAGAGTGTAAGAGCTTGACCGCTCTATCATGATCATCGTACGGGAGCACGTCCACATTGGCCCTCATGTTGTTCACAACCACCGTGAACCTCTCGAATCAAGGCATCGATGGACTCACCGGGGAGATGAGTGAAGTTCTCGTACTCTCTCTCGGTAGGTCGCATACATCCGTGCCCGAACCCGGGCGTTCCCAACATGAGCCTCCTTCAACACCGCCCAAATCCTACTAGCCAAGTGCTCGGTGTGCACCCGATCGAACTCGGCCGACACAAAGCACGAAACAAGTAGTCGACCGCCTTGTTGTTGGCGTCGAATCCGTCCCTCGATCATGGAGCGAGGAAGTCCATCACCGGACATAGCCTCGTGTCCACCGTGACATCCCAAAGGATGCGACCCTTTCCGCGGAGGAACGCACCCATCCGCTTGCTCCACATCCGGTAGTTCTTGCCATCGAAGAGTGGAGGACCCGAACCCCGTTCTCGGTACGCCATCCTTGGATCTTAGGCGGTTAGAGTCAACAAAGACCCGAACCGGCTCGATACCACTTGAAGGACCGATACGGCGAACCGAGAGGGGGGGGGGAGTGAATGGGAGCCGATAAAAATTCTTCTCGAAGGAGATGGAAACTCCTACAAGATGAACACGGCTTCCAACACACGTCTCCGACTCACTACCCAAGTTGGCCAAGCCCGGGTAGCCACCGGAGTGCCACCGGACATAGGAACCAACACACACAACCTTCCGACCCGAGAACGCGGCGGAACACCAAACCTCGAGTCTACGGACCCACACCGGTCGGACCGGTGAGCACCACCGGTCGGACCGGTCCCCGCCGGTGAACCGATCAACTTTCACTAAGTGGCTCTACACCGGTCAGACTGATGAGGCACACCGGTCAGACCGATCACAGCCTGAAAGCCCCCAAGGCACCAAAAAGGCCAACCGACCACCAAACTGACCCAAACTCGAAACAGCAGCACCACAGGACAACGGCGAACACACCAAGACGTCCACCCGAGCAAAATCCCACGGAGGGTTGCACTGGTCAGACCGGTCAAGAGCACCGGTTAGACCGGGTGTAGCTCGGGCAGCTCGGGATGAACAGCACCCGCGGGTCAACACCCCAAATCCAAACCTCGATCTCCCGAATCGCTCCACAGACTTGAACAAGACTTTGGGGATATTAGGAACACCTCATGAGGAGTCCATAGCCAAGTTTAATCCCACCAAAACTCGTCCAAAAAGGAGGAATCAAAGAAATCCCGCCAAGATCACTTCCAACCCAAGAACTCAAGAAACCCCAAAATCGAGCACCTTTACTCACGGATTTGGGAGGGGAATAACAGCCCAACGAACCACGAAGGGTTCCCACAAATTTCCCTTATCAAATCCCCAAGAGAAAGGTCCCGAACACAACCCAAAGAAATCACCAAGAGAGGACTCCGAAAATCACCACCAAGAACAACCGGGGAAAACACATCCAAACCTTGAGGAACCACGCCGAATCATCTATACATGAAACAAAGGTTCATACAAGGTCTAGCAAGCCGCCCGATCATCCATCCCTCTCAACAAGATCTCTCCATGAAGCTCTCTTGCTAGTCCTATGGAAAACCTAAGGAAAATAGGAAGGAAAATGGGAAAACAAATGAGCTAGGGTTCCAAGAGTTAGCTGCCATCCTCTCACCTCTTGGGTTATATGGAGGCAACCGAATGTCTAAAATGCTCTTTCCTAAAAACTAGGGATAGAAGCCCCTCAAGGGCGGATTTGGAAGTCTTCAT
The DNA here is from genome assembly GCA_947561735.1 of Cenchrus americanus. Lineage (NCBI taxonomy): Eukaryota > Viridiplantae > Streptophyta > Magnoliopsida > Poales > Poaceae > Cenchrus > Cenchrus americanus. The sequence goes on from OX387240.1 coordinate 146,936,675, forward strand.
TTCTGCACCATCGGACGGATGCCTGGCGACCGCACCCTGTGTAGCCTCGACGCAAGCCATGTGATCCCGACGCGTGTCCTCCGCTTCGAAGATTCTGGACTGCGTCGTCGCACACCGGTCAGACCGGTGCTCCTCACCGGTCAGACCGGTCCCCACCGGTCAGACCGGTCTGGCACTTTTGCAGCTCCATCATTGGTTCTTCGGTCTTGGCTTTGTGGATCAACCAAGGAACCCAGTGGTTTTCTGGTGAACCACCGGAAACCCCGCGAACTCGGTGTAGCCTCTGCCAATCTCCACTCATGACTTGGCTCCCACGTAGTCCCGGCTCGACCTTGGTTTTGAGGCTCAACCCAGAAACCGTCCATGACTTCATCTTGTTGTTCATGCCACCATGCGGTCCGCACTTGACCCCCGCCGGCCACCGGGTCCCTCGAACGAAGCCTACTTGTCTTCTCCACGCCTGGAGGCCTCACCGGTGACGACCTTTCGCGCTTGTTCTTCACCTTCACCAACACCTGTCAAGCCGCAACCTGCACCTGCAATACTTAGCCAAGAATCAGTCCACCCAATGTTGTCAATCACTCATCACACAAGGAAGCGACCATCCACCGGTCCTCGAACCACACATGGTCCTCGTGGTGGCATGATTTTAAGAAGTTGTATCATGCGGTGGATTAACTTGTTTGTTGTCATGCTCGACGAGTTTAAAAGTACCTAGACATGCGGTAGACTAGTACTTTTGATTTATGCATGCTTGTTTACTACAAATTCATGATTATGGTTCGCTTTTATTTATTTTATTATGATTTACCTTTGATAATCGGTCATGGTGACGTGCTGCAACATTGTTTAAATAAAGACTGATTTTTCATCATGCTTACGTCATACATTCGACTGTGCCTTGTTTACATGATTTATCAGTTCCTGAAGGATGTTCGAATTGCGTACAGATAGCTTGTTGTAGCTATATGTCGTCCTGACTAGCTTTATAGCCGTAAATACGGAACTGTCTGGTACCACCCGGCAAGTTCCAGGTTTTATCTAATTGTTTTCATCCTTTGTCAGTTTCAGGAAAAATTGACTGGCACACTTCCGGATTCTGACGCCCGGGCCACGTGTGTGAAGCCAGCTAATTCGGCTTGCTGTGTGCTTGGCGTGAGGTGCTGATTTTACGTCAACACACTTCCCACCCACATATTGCACATGAGCTGGGCCAACAAGGTCCATATGGAGCAGCTCGCATGGACGCTCCGTCATCACATCGGTGAGGGTGGATGGGAAGCAGCTACCATCTTAGCATGCCTACACGGCGCACGGACCAAATCTTTTCCGAACTTCAAACGGGGCAATTCTCGGACCACATTGAGTCCACTCAAGCGTGACAAAAGGTCAAAGCTCAAGTGACCCAACCTCCTATGCCACTTCCACAACCGACCGAAGAACCGGCCACGAAACACCCGGCAACACTCGAACTCGAGAAAAATCCGCTCATAATATTTGACCCTCGGGAACGACCACACGAACGGGGTCACCTTGAGCATCAAGTATCCGAGAAGCACCGAGACTTAAACAACACCTCAAAACCTTCATCAAGGAGCCGAGAAACCGAAAGCAAGTTAAATTAGAGCGACTTGAAAAAGGAAACACAATTCAAAGCATCACTTTGTCACTTAACCTCACTTCGACCTTCGAAAGTACACACCATCGCCCATTGTCCCCAAAGGTGTGTATGTCTTTGACACCATCGGGGTGAGGCTGGAGAACCACCCCCGATCTCGGGTCATATGCCTTGAGCAACCGGAGTCAATCAACCAAACGTTCCCCAAGCCTCCTAGCAGAAATTAAAAAACAAGCACGTGAATGAGCAAACGACTTGACACTAGGGTTAGTACCAAAAGAGTAAAACTAGTGCTGAGCCATCTGCTCCAAAGTGGGGTTAGCATGATCCATCCTACTATTCCTATCAAAATGGGAATCCATCCTACCACGAGCATCAAACCTCAGATCCATCCTACCATCGCTACCAAAATTGGAACCACCACAGGGAAACCATTCCCGTCTCGTTGGAGGAGCACGAAAGCCACGAAAGGAACATCATCGCGACCTCTCCCATGCTCATATCGACCACGAGGAGGAGAACATCAAGCAAACTCAACACCACCAGACTCACCACGACCACTAGAACTGAAAGCACTCACAACACCACCTCGAAAACCAAATCACCCAGAATTCTGGGGAGGTCCACCGGTCTGACCGCCTAACCAGGCCGGTCTGACCGCTCCCCTCTAGCAGGGCCGGTCTGACTACCTAGCCAGGCCGATCTGACCGCCCTCTCCAGAAAACACCTTGGCTACGAGAGCTCATATCTCCCCAAGCCGGAATGCTTCTCACAACAGCCTTACCACGGTGAAGTGGTGACCGAGGCTTAGGTACACCATGAGATGGGTGGTACCTGTCCTTGTTAGCCCACTCCTTATATATCCTTTCTTTGTAAAACTCACAATCTCAACGGAACCGGATTGGTTTGGGTTTAGGCTTGGGATTGGGCTACTTACTCGACTTCTCTCCCTTGTTCTCTCCAACCACATCTCCTTTAGGACTCACAAATCTCACCAGCTTTTGGAAGTTGTTTGTTTGGGGAGGGAACACCGGTGGATCCGGGGTTGTGTTTTAGATGGTTAGCTTAGGCTCAAACTTGTTCTTGGGTGTTGTATGTGGTGGGATAGGAATTTCTCCAATTTTCTCATCTCTCTCACCACTACTCTCTCCAATTTTGTCAGCCCCAAGTGCTTGACCATCATAGCGCTAAATGTTGCAATCATGATGCCAAGTTGAGGCTCCTGACCCGACAACCAACTCAAACACTTCCTCAACTCATCATTTTCATCTTGCAAGCGATCAACATAGTGTATAAGTTCCAAATTCTTCACAACATGCAATTCACAAGTAGAGCAGGAAGTAGCAATAGGAGATTTCAATTCAGCCTCAAGTGAAACAATGTGAGAACAAGACTCAACAAGCTTTTCATGCAACACAGGACAAGATGTGCAAGCACCTAGCAAAGTAGGCCTAGACTTCAACTCAGTTAGCTCAACCATAAGCACGTCTAGTTTGTCACACTTGGACGCACGCTTTTCCTGAAGAGCAGTAAGATCAGCTAGAAAAACAGAGAAATCTCCATAATCAACCTCATCAGAAACAACAAGTGAAGTCTTAAGCAGATCTATCTCAAGCTTAGCATCAAGGTTCTCTGTTTCTAGCTCAGCTACTCTATTCCTAGCATCTTCAAGCGAGGCCCTAAGCTATTTTCTGATTTTCATAGCTTCCCTAAGCATGCCATCATGATTATCAAGCAATTTTCCTAGCTCCTCATTCTCCTAGCGCAAGGAGAGTTCATCACGTACCTCTCCTCAGAGTCTGAGTCTGAGTCATCCTTCTGGCTTTTCTTACTGCCAGAGCTGTGTGTCGTGCCGCAAAAGCCATCTCGCGTGAAGCAGCTCAACCCGCTCAGGTTCTTGGACCCCATCTTGCTCTTGCACCGATCACCTTCATTTTTACTTCTACTCGAGCTTGAGGTAGAGTAGGTGGAGCCGAAATCGACATCTCACGCCTCGACCATTGCTCGGGCCTTCATGCTGTGGCCGACCTTCCTCAATCTCCGCTCGTCCTTATTCTTGTGCTTGTGCTTGTGATCACGCCTCGACCTATGCTTGTTCTCTGTCCTTGATCGGTGCTTGTAGTTGTCCTTGTTCCCCATCTTCTTGGGACAGTCAGCGATGAAGTGTCTTATCTTGCCACACTAAATGCATGTCCTTGTGTTCCTCCTTGTGTTCACCCGGTTCTTGTGCATTCTCTCGAACCTCCTAGTCAGCAGCGCTAGCTCATCCTCTCCAAGCATGTCAAACTCCTCATCTTGCAAAGACATCAAGGAAGACGAGAGAGTACATCCTAGTGAATGGGTTAGCGTTAGACTTAGCACCTGAGCCACTGATGAGAGCGAGGCTATGCGAGTCATTCGAGCCCTCAATCTTAGTTGTCACACCATGGTCCACCTCAGCTGCCTTGAGCTTAGAGAACAGCTCGTCTACCATCAAAGTCTCATACTTCTTCGACTCATTACTAGATTTCCCCCCTAATGCAACGCACAAAATGTGTTCCAATATGCCATATTTGGTTGCCATAGACACAACTGCAACCAAATTGTTTCGTGGGCCATGGGATGCGAAAGGCCACGTTGCATTAGGGTATTGCGACGTTGTCCATCAGGTAGTTGCAAAAGTATTCTTGTTGCAATGTAACACGACGTTGCAATTAGTTTTTTTTACCACGCTTGTTCTGGTTGCAAAGTGTACTATTGCGACGCATATGGGGTGTTGCTAAAGGTCCCCACCGATCGGACCGGTCGACCGGTCCGGCACTTTTGCGGCCTCCGTCATTGGTTCTTCGGTCTTGGCTTTGTGGATCAACCAAGGAACCCGGTGGTTTTACGGTGAACCACCGGAAACCCCGCGAACTCGGTGTAGCCTCTGCCAATCTCCACTCATGACTTGGCTCCCACGTAGTCCCGGCTCGACCTTGGTTTTGAGGCTCAACCCAGAAACCGTCCATGACTTCATCTTGCTGTTCATGCCACCATGCGGTCCGCACTTGACCCCGCTGGCCACTGGGTCCCTCGAACGAAGCCTACTTGTCTTCTCCACGCCTGGAGGCCTCACCGGTGACGACCTTTCGCGCTTGTTCTTCACCTTCACCAACACCTGTCAAGCCGCAACCTGCACCTGCAATACTTAGCCAAGAATCAGTCCACCCAATGTTGTCAATCACTCATCACACAAGGAAGCGACCATCCATCGGTCCTCGAACCACACATGGTCCTCGTGGTGGCATGATTTTAAGAAGTTGTATCATGCGGTGGATTAACTTGTTTGTTGTCATGCTCGACGAGTTTAAAAGTACCTAGACATGCGGTAGACTAGTACTTTTGATTTATGCATGCTTGTTTACTACAAATTCATGATTATGGTTCGCTTTTATTTATTTTATTATGATTTACCTTTTATAATCGGTCATGGTGACGTGCTTTGGAACATTGTTTAAATAAAGACTGATTTTTCATCATGCTTACGTCATACATTCGACTGTGCCTTGTTTACATGATTTATCAGTTCCTGAAGGATGTTCGAATTGCGTACAGATAGCTTGTTGTAGCTATATGTCGTCCTGACTAGCTTTATAGCCGTAAATACGGAACTGTCTGGTACCACCCGGCAAGTTCCAGGTTTTATCTAATTGTTTTCATCCTTTGTCGGTCGGGAAAAATTGATCGGCACACTTCCGGATTCGACGCCGGGCCACGTGTGTGAAGCCAGCTAATTCGGCTTGCTGTGTGCTTGGCGTGAGGTGCTGATTTTACGTCAACACACTTCCCACCCACATATTGCACATGAGCTGGGCCAACAAGGTCCATATGGAGCAGCTCGCATGGACGCTCCGTCATCACATCGGTGAGGGTGGATGGGAAGCAGCTACCATCTTAGCATGCCTACACGGCGCACAGACCAAATCTTTTTCGAACTTCAACCAGGGCAATCCTCGGACCACATTGAGTCCACTCAAGCGTGACAAAAGGTCAAAGCTCAGGTGACCCAACCTCCTATGCCACTTCCACAACTGACCTGAAGAACCAGCCACGAAACACCTAGCAACACTCGAACTCTGAGAAAAATCCGCTCATAATATTTGACCCTCGGGAACGACCACACAGACAGGGTCACCTTGAGCATCAAGTATCTGAGAAGCGCCAGACTTAAACAACACCTCAAAACCTTCATCAATAAGCTGAGAAACCGAAAGCAAGTTAAATTAGAGCGACTTGAAAAAGGAAACACAATTCAGCACCACTTTGTCACTTAACCTCACTTCAGCTTCTGAAAGTACACACCATCGCCCATTGTCCCCAAAGGTGTGTATGTCTTTGACACCATCGGGGTGAGGCTGGAGAACCACCCCCGATCTCGGGTCATATGCCTTGAGCAACCGGAGTCAATCAACCAAACGTTCCCCAAGCCTCCTAGCAGAAATTAAAAAACAAGCACGTGAATGAGCAAACGACTTGACACTAGGGTTAGTACCAAAAGAGTAAAACTAGTGCTGAGCCATCTGCTCCAAAGTGGGGTTAGCACGATCCATCCTACTATTCCTATCAAAATGGGAATCCATCCTACCACGAGCATCAAACCTCAGATCCATCCTACCATCGCTACCAAAATTGGAACCACCACAGGGAAACCATTCCCGTCTCGTTGGAGGAGCACGAAAGCCACGAAAGGAACATCATCGCGACCTCTCCCATGCTCATATCGACCACGAGGAGGAGAACATCAAGCAAACTCAACACCACCAGACTCACCACGACCACTAGAACTGAAAGCACTCACAACACCACCTCGAAAACCAAATCACCCAGAATTCTGGGGAGGTCCACCGGTCTGACCGCCTAACCAGGCCGGTCTGACCGCTCCCCTCTAGCAGGGCCGGTCTGACTACCTAGCCAGGCCGATCTGACCGCCATCTCCGGGAAAACACCTTGGCTACGAGAGCTCATATCTCCCCAAGTCGGAATGCTTCTCACAACGACCTTACCACCGTGAAGTGGCGACCGAGGCTTAGGTACACCATGAGATGGGTGGTACCTGTCCTTGTTAGCCCACTCCTTATATATCCTTTCTTTGTAAAACTCACAATCTCAACGGAACCGGATTGGTTTGGGTTTAGGCTTGGGATTGGGCTACTTACTCGACTTCTCTCCCTTGTTCTCTCCAACCACATCTCCTTTAGGACTCACAAATCTCACCAGTTTTTGGAAGTTGTTTGTTTGGGGAGGGAACACTGGTGGATCTGGGGTTGTGTTTTAGATGGTTAGGCTTAGGCTCAAACTTGTTCTTGGGTGTTGTATGTGGTGGGATAGGAATTTCTCCAATTTTCTCATCTCTCTCACCACTACTCTCTCCAATTTTGTCAGCCCCAAGTGCTTGACCATCATAGCGCTAAATGTTGCAATCATGATGCCAAGTTGAGGCTCCTGACCCGACAACCAACTCAAACACTTCCTCAACTCATCATTTTCATCTTGCAAGCGATCAACATAGTGTATAAGTTCCAAATTCTTCACAACATGCAATTCACAAGTAGAGCAGGAAGTAGCAATAGGAGATTTCAATTCAGCCTCAAGTGAAACAATGTGAGAACAAGACTCAACAAGCTTTTCATGCAACACAGGACAAGATGTGCAAGCACCTAGCAAAGTAGGCCTAGACTTCAACTCAGTTAGCTCAACCATAAGCACGTCTAGTTTGTCACACTTGGACGCACGCTTTTCCTGAAGAGCAGTAAGATCAGCTAGAAAAACAGAGAAATCTCCATAATCAACCTCATCAGAAACAACAAGTGAAGTCTTAAGCAGATCTATCTCAAGCTTAGCATCAAGGTTCTCTGTTTCTAGCTCAGCTACTCTATTCCTAGCATCTTCAAGCGAGGCCCTAAGCTATTTTCTGATTTTCATAGCTTCCCTAAGCATGCCATCATGATTATCAAGCAATTTTCCTAGCTCCTCATTCTCCTAGCGCAAGGAGAGTTCATCACGTACCTCTCCTCAGAGTCTGAGTCTGAGTCATCCTTCGGCGGCTTTTCTTACGCCGTAGCCGTGTGTCATGCCGCAAAAGCCGTCTCACGCGAAGCGCCTCAACCCACTCGGGTTCTTGGACCCCATCTTGCTCTTGCACCGATCACCTTTATTTTTACTTCTACTCGAGCTTGAGGTAGAGTAGGCGGAGCTGAAATCGACATCTCTCGCCTCGACCATTGCTCGGGCCTTCATGCCGTGGCCGACCTTCCTCAATCTCCGCTCGTCTTATTCTTGTGCTTGTGCTTGTGATCACGCCTCGACCTATGCTTGTTCTCTGTCCTTGATCGGTGCTTGTAGTTGTCCTTGTTCCCCATCTTCTTGGGACAGTCAGCGATGAAGTGTCTTATCTTGCCACACTAAATGCATGTCCTTGTGTTCCTCCTTGTGTTCACCCGGTTCTTGTGCATTCTCTCGAACCTCCTAGTCAGCAGCGCTAGCTCATCCTCTCCAAGCATGTCAAACTCCTCATCTTGCAAAGACATCAAGGAAGCCAGAGAGTACATCCTAGTGAATGGGTTAGCGTTAGACTTAGCACCTGAGCCACTGATGAGAGCGAGGCTATGCGAGTCATTCGAGCCCTCAATCTTAGTTGTCACACCATGGTCCACCTCAGCTGCCTTGAGCTTAGAGAACAGCTCGTCTACCATCAAAGTCTCATACTTCTTCGACTCATTACTAGATTTCCCCCCTAATGCAACGCACAAAATGTGTTCCAATATGCCATATTTGGTTGCCATAGACACAACTGCAACCAAATTGTTTCGTGGGCCATGGGATGCGAAAGGCCACGTTGCATTAGGGTATTGCGACGTTGTCCATCAGGTAGTTGCAAAAGTATTCTTGTTGCAATGTAACACGACGTTGCAATTAGTTTTTTTTACCACGCTTGTTCTGGTTGCAAAGTGTACTATTGCGACGCATATGGGGTGTTGCTAAAGGTGCAATTGCAACATTTCTGTTGCGTTGCAAATTATAGTTTTGCTACGCACTGAATTTGGTTACTATAGGTTGAACCTTCTCGATTGCCATGAAAGTAATTTGGTTGCAATATGTAGTATTGTCTGATGCCACGAAATTGGTTAGTTGCTATAGGTGGTCTCCTCTATTGCCACAAAAGATGATTTCGATGTGATAGGTAGTATTTTCTGATGCCACGATATTGGTTACGTTGCTATAGGTGGTATCCTACATTGCCACATAGTTTGATTGGTTGTAATATGTGGTCCTCTATTATTGCTTCGAAATTTGGTTGGTTGCCAAAAGTTAAAGTCTCTAGTACAACGTTTCTATTAGGGTTGCTACAAGTGCACTATCTATTGCCACATTCCTTTTGTGTTGCTACAAGTTGGACTTCTTATTCCCACATTTATATTAGGGTTGCCACAAGTGCACCATACTATTGCCACGTTCCTTTTGTGTTGCTACAAGTTGAACTTCTTATTACCACAATTTCTATTAGGGTTGCTACAAGTGCACCTTGCTATTACCACGTCCCTTATGTGTTGCTACCAGTTGAACTTCTTATTACTACGTTTCTATTAGTGTTGCTACAAGTGCAAGTTACTATTGCCACATTCCTTTTTGGCAACGACAAACACTGGTTGTGATGTGATGATTTATCCATTGCTATGTATGGTGTATTCTGCCACGCTCATTTATGTAGCAGCACTAATTTGAAACATTAATTAACATCATCAGATAAATATAACTATGCATTTATAGTTAATAAACCAACATTCAACCATCCACTGAGTTATTACATGACTCATGAAGTACTTAAATACTGAAAAGTTTGGCACGGGACATAGTTTCAACACATAGTAGGCAAATTTGCTAGGACATGAAGAACTTGGTCTGCAAAAGGTGACTTGGAGATGATCCCAACACTTGATCAGCAAAAGGGGGGATTCAATGCAAGGAGGACGCATCACTTGTAAAGAATCAACAAAATTTTCAAGCTAGCATCAAATAATCTCTAATGTTGGAATTTGTGGTACAATAGCATATATCAAACCAAAGATTGATTGCGATTCAAAAAAAATAGCATAATGACATCAAATAATTATCACAACCATAAACACACTTTGGCAGCCGAAACATGAATTACATTCACAGCAGGAAGAGGAGTTGAAAATCTTCACCTCATGTCTTTTTAGTGCTTTGTCGTCTCCTTTGTGCAGCTTGTACCTGTAGCTGTTGAGAAGAAATTTGTCTAATGGGAGGGACGGTGGATTGTGTTTCAGGAATGTTAACACCTTTAGTGCTTCTGGTTTTGCGCAAGACTTGTTTTGGAACGTCTTCAGATTCCTTCTCCTATGAACCAACCATTTCGAAGGACAATATTAGCCGTAATTTGATCAGTAACTGATGATATGTACTAGTAACAAGTCGTGCATTCGAGAACAACCTGAGTAGAAGAGAGCACATTCCTAGAGTCTGGCTGTACATTCCCAGTTGTAGGAATTGATGCATCCACTGCCACTTTGTCTGCAGATTCAGCGACAAGGTTGTTTTGTTGGGTGATTGATGCAACCGCCGCCACGTCGGCAGATTCAGTGACATTGTTGCTTGGTTGGACAGATATTGGCTTGTCAACCTATGAAAGGATACAAACATTCATATATAGAACCCAAGGAAAGAAACTCATTCATGCAAATAGCTTGACCAGTACCTGTGGAACTTGTGCATGTCTATTTGTTGCTTGCAGCATTGACAGGAACTCTTGCCTAAGATGTTGCAGATCTGCCTGCCTTCTCTTTTCACTTTCTTCAAGTTGTCGTGCATGTTCTCTCCTTTCTGTTTCCCTTTCTTCTTCCCATGATGACATTTTTTCTTATAGCTGCCCAAATGCGTCCATGAGCTCGACGTGTTCATGATGTTGTAGCTCTTCCCAACGAATTTGTTCCTCGCGCTCTGCATTGAGCAGCTGCCTTCTAGTTGGGTTCTTTGACAGGTACCCATTTCCATGCAACTTGGTTGATTTGCACTTTGTGACTTCGTTGTAGACATTTTGGAACATCTCGTTTTTTCCTTTTGGGAAACAAAGTTGTTCTCTGCATTTGATTCTTCCTCAGTAATAACGCTGCTAGCTTTGTCCTAACATTTGCAAGGCACAGGTGGAGGAGTTAGTTGAACAAGAGATTGGTTGCATTCTATTGTTGCATGGACTATGTATAGTAATGTATGTACTAATTCATTGATAACTCACATAGACATTTTTAGATTGTTCGTTTGTCCAATCCCCCTGCTTAGTGTGAGTTATCCACCAAAGTTCCATATCATTGGGCTCTTCACCAGTTTCTGGGTCTCTCTTTTATGCCAAGAAAATTACAAATTAATGTTCTTCATCCTGCAAGACAGATTGGAGATGTGCTTCTCCAATTATTACCTTCTCGTAGCTGCGCTGAGAATAAGGCTTAGGGCCTGACAAATGTCTTGTCATTTGTTGGCCTCAAAACACAGAATTTTGTGTGCTCCTTTCCTATACAATGTAAAGTTATGAACAAAAATCTTGAAGAATCAGACATTACCATTTGAATGAATTATGTATTGGTCAGTAATAGTAACAATGTGGAACAAACCTTGAATTTAGCAGTATTGAAATACTTCAACAGATAGTGCCATTCAACAATATCTAATTCTTGAGGCTTATGTAACATTCCCTGGTGGTGGCTGTTGGATGCCTTGGCTGTAGCACTGAAAGTTGAACGCCATCCTTTGTAACGCTCCCTAGCAATGGCCCATATCTTTTCCTTTGATTCAGCATTATCCTCCATGTCCCGCTTTGCCTGTTATATAATCACAATAGCATGCAAAAATTAGTGAGTTGATATGTTAGTTTTTTTTTGAATTGTACTGAAAAGCAAAGTCTATTATTACCAATACATCAGTTGCTATTGCGTTTCTGACTTCTTCCCTGACATTTTTCCATGATTTCACTCCAATGATTGGAGCCCTTTTCCTTGTATACATGACCACTTCATCAATGAATGAGCGGTAGTTATCACCTACCGGTCCCCCATGTTTAGAGAATTAAATGTCCAACTGCTGCTTGCCCTCCTTGATTCTCTTGGCGATTACCATCAAGGCTCTTACGGGACCGCGTCCTCTTTTCTTCACATTTTGTGAGACTATTCCATGCGAACATGTGATAACACCCAAAAAAATAGTATGCATAGACAGGTAATTTCTATGAAACACATGTTACCAAATCCTTGCTCCTGCTGTTTCCAACACCGAGCATGAGATGGAGGCTGCACTGCAGGTGTTGGGTTCATTTCATTCCTGTGTTGCAAAATGAAGGTGGGGTCCACATACCGTTCTGCAGAGAATTTAGTGGCATATTTTGTAGTCTGAGAAAGAATGGTAATTTGCTTGCAAATTAGGAGAGGGATATTACCGATGTCTTAAGGTAGTCCTGCAACATTCAAGTATTCTCGATATGTGTCGATTGTGTCATCCCTAAATATGTTTTTTAATTATGAAATAGGATCCATAATTAATTTCAATCATGTGACTGAACATGCAAATTCATGATTATAAATACACAATTATTGGGTTGTACCATATCTTACCCAAGGCTTTCTTCTCTTGATGCATTTCAGCTAGCCAAAGTTTGTATTCATCTAAGTCACATTCTTCTACTTCATTATCATCATCATCATCATCAGCTTGTGTGTAAAAACACTTTTGGATTTCAATGGTGTTATGGCCATGGTATGGTTTATAGGTATTGGCTCTCTAGAGACAACTAATCTGATCACCATCTCCTTCTCGTGAATCTTTTTGATTCTTTCTACATCGACGTCGAAGTTGATCTCAGTGAGTGTTGCTTCCGCAGGAGAGTCAGGAATCCTAGTCCTGTAGTAAACAGTGTGACTGTTCCTATACCCCAGTTTTTGTTTCAGCATATTTATGGTTTGAAGGGTAATTTGTTTACCAAGAGGGTAACAAGTATATTTTTTATCTGGTGCCCCATCTATACCCTTTTCAAACATATATAAGGTCCAATGCTCCTCATCTAATGATCTGCGCATTCATTTTGATGTCATATCAATAATGTGAAGAAATTTGGTGTGCAAATAGCGTGATCAAATGCATGAAATCTAGTGTACTAGTGCGTGCACAGATGCATGAAATGTAGGAAGCAGTACGTACGAGGGGAAAGATCAAACCACGAAACAGCATAGCTGGCCTCGGTCATCTCATCCTGAGATGAAGGTACAACATCTTGGTCTGCATCTATGGCGCCATCGACGAATCCTTCTGGGTCGCCCGAAGGTGATGATGACCCAAAGAGCGCAGCCGTCGCCCTAGCCCTGGGGGGCATGGTGGTGGTTGGTTCAGCATTCGGCGCACAAGAGGTTGGTGTGAACATTCTAGGTAGTGGCCGACGACGGTGTGCGCTGCACTTTAGAGGACGTAGGGGTCACCCTTGCCGGCTCGTTGGACGTCGGCATCCTCATGTACAGCGAGAAGCAGCTTGGTGGCGGCGGCGGTCGTCGTCGACTACCCGGCCCCTAACTGACCGAGATGTGGATTTGTTATGCGAGGGGATTAGGGAGGGAAAGTAAAGACACACGACTTTCTAGTCTAGTAACCCAGCGTGGTGGCCCCAGTCATGGTTGCGTGGTAGTTTGGGTGAAAGTTGAATAATTCGGATGGGAAAAACTGGTGCCTCATTCCAAATCGCCGGCTACCCAAATATTCTGAACGGTTGGCGTATTTGAGGGGTGCGTTTTGGTGTGACCTGCTGACGGGTGGGTCCCACAAAGTTTTATAATCATTTGTAAAGACGATGCATTGAACATAATCAAGTATTGTAGATATAGTTTTATTTTTATTATACAATTTTACTTATTGTTACTTCATATGTAACTGCACCAGACACCACAGCAACAAAGGATCATCAAAAACATGCTCTACAAGGACAAAAGTTGAGAGACACATCGTCGAAAGACACAACTTTAGGGACATGATTCGAGTTTATTAGCTGGATTTCTTCCAAGTTTTGACTGAAATGACGCCAAAGCCTCTCTGCAAGGTCCATCGTCAGTGGCAGATAAATTTCCCGAAAATGAAGAAAGCATTAAAGAATTGTCAGAACAATTGAATTCATGATAACTGAAATCCTGTGAACTGAAACAATGTTAGCAGTCAGCTGAAGTTAAATAACACAAGAAAGAATGCAAACGTGTAAACTGAAATCCAGAAAGTCTTTTAGGGTGTATCATGTGTGGAACAAATTAATCATGAAGTATCAGCAATCACAAATTTTATAGCTTCTTTCAGATCCTTAACGCTTCCTTGAGTGTGAAGAAGAACCAATCACACTCGTTTCGGATCCTACACTCCTCGCTGCAGAACCAACGGCACAAGTACCAAGCATGCCATCCTGCGTGATTGCCACACCCGCGACCCGCACATTGCAAATCGTAGTGGAGAGGTACGGGCGCTGGCACCGGCGACACGGCAATCGCACCTGTTAGCCGGTAGTCCCACGTCAACGCAATGATCCTGGAGCGGCGTTTTGTACAAGTCAAATTTTTCCAAGGAAGCGTCGTCGCCCCCTCTTGGGGTCCCTCGACTAAGCGCACTAGCCACCTGGCCTCGTCGTCATCGGCCTCGCCGCTGTTGGGTCTATAGAGGATGAGGGAGAGGGCGTACATCGATTCCTTATGGCCCGCCTCTGCGGCGCTATAGTTTGTCGAGGCACTGCATGATTACGCCGCATGTGTTCCCTAGTACTGCACGGCGCAAGCCGCTCTGGAACAAGGCCTCATCGCGCGATACTCCGGGCCGAGGTATAATTGACGCCGCAGAACGCGTTTCTGGGCTAGGCGTCATCCGACCGTGGCGGCACCGCCCACCACGCACATTGCCTTGCATGTTACGTATAGGTTGCAGAGATCCACAATGGCGTCCTCTGACTGCGCAGCGACGCGGGAGGCAATGTCAATCGTCAGCTCCGTCGGCAGTTCCACCAGCCTCGACGACACCTCGTAGCGTGCCGCAGACATCTTTTCCATGGAGTGGTTGCAGTTCATCACGCACAGGGGTAATTGGATGTGCAAAGCTCTTATCCTCGGCGAGGATGAGGTAGAAGATGAAGGCGAGATGTGAGGGGAGATGGAAAAGAACAGCCGCCGCCAGATCATGTTGTTGATTTAATTTGGGGGTCCCAGGGTACATTGGGTTTAAGGAAACTGCGCTTTCATAGGGAGGACACAGAAACACAGAGTTGTGGGTCCCACTTGTCGGCACCCGGATTGGGATGTGTTCTTGAGTTGTTCATGGACCTAATTAACTTGATTATTTGATTCGTATAATCATAACTTCAAAGTCGTTTAAATTTCGCAAATGACGTCCACATCACAATATTTTTTCCTACACAATTATGAAACAATAATCAAGGTCATGGTGTACACTGCATGTCATGACACTGTGTTTCAGCAATCATAATTAAGAAATAGAACATTTCAGAACTAGACTCAAGATTTTCAATCAGTAAATGACGTCAATTGGAAATGAGATGATTACCAAAGTTTCATAGCTCGTCGAGATGAACAACCTTTATTTTGGTCGGATTCACATTTGACGAAGTGATACTACACATTGTTCGTCAATCATAGGTTCACTCTCATAGTTTAAGAAATTTGGTTGGAGACATGTCATTTTTGTTCTATGTGATAGTACCAATTCGTCAAATCAAAATCCGACCAAAATAAAGTTTGTTCATCTCGAGGAGCAATGAAACATTGGTATTCATCTCTTTTCCAAATGACGTCATCTACTATTTGAAAATTTTGATTATAGTTATGAAATGTTGTATTTCTTAATTATGATTGTTGTAACACACTGACACGATATGCAGTGGACAACATGATCTAGATTATGCTGTCATGAGAATGTAGGAAAAAATTTCCTGACTTGGACTTCATTTGAGAAATATAAACAACTTTGAAGTTATGATTTTACGAATCAAATAATTAAGTTAATTAGGACCATAAACAACTCAAGAACACATCCCAATCTGGGCGCCGACAGGTGGGGCCCACAATTCTGTCGTATGGGGAAATCTCTCGTGGGTTCGGGCTGACAGTTCGGAGCAACAATCCTACCAACAGGTGGGACCCACAACTCTGTCCACATATGGGGTCACCCAGATTCTAATTTCCGTTAAAGACTGATTTGTGGGCCAGTGTACATTGGGTTTAAGGAAACTGCGCTTTCACAGGGAGGACACGGAATCACACAGTTGTGGGCTCCACCTGTCGGCTCCCAGATTGGGATGTGTTCTTGAGTTGTTCATGGTCCTAATTAACTTGATCATTTGATTCGTATAATCATAACTTCAAAGTTGTTTATATTTTTCAAATGACGTCCAAATCAGGAATTTTTTCCTACACAATTATGACAACATAATCTAGATCATGGTGTACACCCAATCTCATGACACTGTGTTTCAACAATCATAATTAAGAAATACAACATTTCTTAACTAGAATCAAGATTTTCAAACAGTAGATGACGTCAATTGGAAAAGAGATGAATACAAAAGTTTCATAGCTCCTCGAGATGAACAAACTTTATTTTTGTCGGATTCTCATTTGACGAAGTGGTACTACACATTATTCGTTAATCCTAGGTTCACTCTCATAGTTTAAGAAAACTTGGTTGGAGACATGTTTGTTTTTGTTCTACGTGATAGTACCAACTCGTCAAATCAAAAACCGACCAAAATAAAGTTTGTTCATCTCGAGGAGCTATGAAACTTTGGTATTCATCTCTTTTCCAATTGATGACATCTACTGTTTGAAAATCTTGATTCTAGTTATGAAATGTTGTATTTCTTAATTATGATTGTTGAAACACGGTGTCATGAGATGCTGTGTACACCATGATCTAGATTAAGTTGTCATAATTGTGTAGGAAAAAATTTCCTGATTTGGACGTCATTTATGAAATATAAACAAATTTGAAGTTATCATTATACGAATCAAATAATAAAGTTAGTTAGGACCATGAACAACTCAAGAACGTATCCCAATCTAGGCGCCGACAGGTGGTGCCCCAACTTTGTCCAATGGGGAAATCTCTCGCGGGTTCACGCCGATAGTTTGGAGCAACAATCCTACCTACAGGTGGGACCCGCAACTCTATCCACAGATGGGGTCACCCAGAGTCAAATTTCTGTTAAAGACTGAATAGTGGGCCAAGAAGTGGCTGGGTCCATGCGTAATTAACCTTTGTTAACCGCCCCACCCCTTTGTTTTCCAACTCCACCCATAGCACGTACTGTAGGAGAGTACTACTCCAAGTAGGAACCGCGCTGACCCTTCGTCTTGCCGGTTGTCTTGAAATCTTGTCGTTCCCATTGCTTCGACAACCACCATGCCATCGCACCCACATTCCGCTCAGTTTGCACCCCACCGCCGCCCCCTCACATCAAACCAAGGCCACCGAGCGGAGATGGACTCCTCATCAACGGCCAGGTCGAGGGTTTCTGGGCGTCATCTCGCCCAGAAACCCGCATTGGCGGGATCGTCGAGGCGTGCTGAGACTGTGCCGGCGGAGGCTGCGAGGGGGCCATGGGCATCGGTCCCGGCACTACAAGAAACTATTTAATCGTGACGCATTCTGCGACGTTTTCGTAAAACGTCATGAATGTGCATTGCAGCCCAAAACACTGCGACGATTTCTTTAATTCATCGCGATTCTACGACGTATTCCTTTTTTCGTCACGGATGTGCATTGAAGCCCAAAACATCGCGACGATTTGTTAAATTCGTCGCGATTCTACGACGTATTCCTTTTTTTTCGTCACAAACACCGCGACGATTTGTTTAGTTTGTCGTGATTCTACGACGTATTCATATTTTTCGTCACGAACGTGCATCGACGGATATTGAAACCCAAACCATCACGACGATTTGTTAAATTCGTCCCAATACGGCCCACAACACCGTGACGTTTTGTCACGCCCGAAATTTCCAATTTCGGGATGTCAATAGAGAGAATAATTAAATAACGATTTTCTCATAATTTTAAAAACAATTTCCAGCATTTATTTTTTCTTTACGGGAAATATAGTGTAGGAAAAATCCTTGTTTGATTTTCTAAATCAAATAAAAAGTTGTGAGTGGTGCATTCATGCTGATGCATCTTGGAGCTTCTTGAGTGCAAAAAAAGGTTTCAAAAATTTGTTTAGGAGCGGTTCTAACTCTCTCGAGAATTTTCTAGATTTTTCTGGAATTTATTATCATTTTCCTTGAGCTATTTCTATTTATTAAAAGGCTCTAAAATCTTTTTCATGAGCTCCAAATTCTTTATTTGGATTTTTCATGTCCCCATGTGTCTCTGGGAATTTTCCTGGAATTTTTGGGATTTTTGAGTATTTTTCGTGCCTTAAAACACTTTCCGAGTTTATCCGGAATTGTTTTCGCATTAAAATTAATTTCAAAAAAAACAAACAAACCCTATTAAACTGGGCCGAGCCCGAAGGCCCGACCCGGGTTCGCGCGGCCCGGCCGTCGGCCGTGCGGGGCCCATCCGAGGCCCGCACAAGCCCATCGGCCGGTGTGTCCATGGCGGACACGCCGCCGCCGCCGCCGTTCCCCCCCCATGGCGTGAGCGCCGGGTGTCCTTGGGGGTCCGCACTACTATTTAATGCGTGCCCGAGCTCCTTCGGCCCACCCGCGTGCCTTGCGCCCTCGTGCGCCATCGTCCGCGCAAGCCGCCGCCGCCGGTGTTGAGCTCGCCGGCCGGCCGCCGGTGTTGAGCTCGCCGCCGCCGCCCACGATTTGCCACTTCCATCGACCTCCGAGCCGAGCCGGCACCACCAAGAGCTCCGGGCCGTCGCGCTACATCTCCTCGGCCCCTCACCGTCACCTCCTCAACACCGGAGCACCGCCGCCCCTTGCGGACCGAGCCGGACGCCATGGGCGGCCGTCGCCGGCCGCTTGCCGTCGATTCCCCTCCTAGGTAAGCACGCCCCTAGGGTCCCCTTCGACTCCTCGGTCCCCTCGCGCACCTCACCCGAGGCTCAAGACACCGCAGCACCCCCACCCCACCGCCGGCCCGGAGCTCCCATGGCCTATGTGCGGTTCATGAATCGGGGGAAGAAGATGAACTCTTTTGTAAAAAAACCAATGTAGTTTCCCGTAATCCCTAGATTAGTTTGTGTCTTGTGCTTTTCATAGTTTAACCCCTAGATCTATTAGATTCTTCCACCCAGATCCAACCCACGCCTTTTATCGGATCTAACCCCGATCTTCAACTTTTTTTGCGAGCACTATTCAGTGTGTCTTGCATATCTTCTCAGCTAGCCCCTGAAGACTATGGTTAATCTCGTTCAGGCCCCTGCAATCTTGTTTCCTCCATAAAATCTTTGTTTTAACTCCGTTTAATCCGTTCAAGTTGCGTTAGGTCAATAATAATGTAAAGCACGCGTTAGTAGTGTGTTTTCACCATGTTTTGTTTTCTGAAGATAAAATTAATATTAATCTTGATTAATGTCTAGTTATGCATGCCTTTTATAAATAAAAGCAATATAGATCTATACACCGTTTTTAATAATCAAATTTATTTTGATTAATGTTTCTCTCACATGCTTTTGCAAATGAAATATAATTAGATCTTTATCTCGGTTTTCGTAAATCAAATGTTAATTTGTTTAACGATTAATTAATCTTTTCAAATTAAAATTTGATTAGGCTTTTACATCGGCTTTTATAATAAATATTAATTTGATTAATGTCAGTTCCATAATGTTTTTAATAATAATATGATCTACTCGAATCACAAAGTTTCATTTAGATTGTTCATATAGTTTAGTTTTTCTAAATTAAATGTTTAATTGATTAATCCATTTATGAATCTTTATAAATAAAACTTGACTAGTTCTTTACACCGGTTTTGCAAATAAAGTCTAATTTGCTTTAATTCCAACATGGGGTATTTTATTTATGAAATATCCTTACATATATTTTGTTAATTAAAATAAACCTAGCTCAAAGCTTGATCGCTCATATATATGTGCAAATCAATCGTTAGACATTCTTTACCTCAGTATCTCTTTTGATCAAGTCTATCTGAAGCTCTAAACCTTCCTAGTGTTAGCCCAAGCTAAACCGTGTGCATCTAAACAAGCCTTAGAGCTTCGTTTAGCTTAGTAGCTTTATCTGTGTGAGTAGTTTGCACTTTGCTCATTTGCCTATTAAGTAATCTTATCACTCTTGATTTATGTTTATCTTAGAATCTTGTTTATCAAGTTGATGTCTATCCCATCTCTCGTTAGGTTGTCTTTTTATAAATCAGCTATATTCTTATGCCCAATCTTTCGTCGCTACCTTTCTTTAGAGTTTACCCCGTTATCCGCTTCAACTATCAGATCAGATCACCCTTGGTTAATATGTCAGTTGTTCATCCGAGTTCTCTTTGTAGACCAGTTCTCCTAAACCCTAGCCTAAAGGTTGTGTGTGGTTATAGTTCGCTTCTACCGTTCTAGTTCATTTCACCTTAACCATGTGTGTTAGCATGTGTATCACCTGTTACTTGTTTTAACACTAAAACCGCATGTTAATCTTGACTAATTCTTATTCCATGGCCTTTATAAATAAAAAGTGATTAGGTTCTAATCTGATTTTCTTTAATCATGATGTAATTGGTTAATCCCTATTCATAACTAGTTTCTCTAAATAAAAGATGTTAGAGCTAAACATCGGTTTTCATAATAAAGTTAATATGCCTAATGACATCATAAATGCCTTTTCAATATTAAATATGTTTAGTTGAACACGTGACGTAAAGTTACTCGTCTAGATACCTTACACTTGCTTTATCGTTCTAAAGTAATTGTTAATTTGACATAACTTCTACTCGAATGTTATAAATAAAATATGATTGGGTTTATCGTGATTTCTTTAATCAAATGTAACTTGTTTAATGGTAACATAGAGTATTTCTCCGAAATATTCTTTCACGTGATTTCTTAATTAAAATATGCCAAGCTTAGTCTCTTGTTGTTTGATAATGATCTCACGATAGTTTCGAGTTTAGTTCTGTTTCAACGTTTCTTGCGCTTGCGTAACCTATAGAATCAAGCTCTATCTCGGTATGATCTTTCCGGTCCTTGCTCAATCTTCCGCGACCATCTCCTCAAAGTTAACCAAGCCTTTTCCTTCCAAGCACACTTTGTGTTCTTTAGTGATCCACCTAACCGAGCCTATCCTTTAGTGCGTTCCTTTAAAGCTTTCTTTTGATTGGTGCTTTGTTCTTAGTATATGCTTGTTTGTTTGCTTTGTGTATGTTTATGCCCGATGATTGGTGCGATTAGAGTGAACGTTGTTCGTGGTTCAAGAGCTTGGAAGAGTATGAAGGTGGAGGTTACGAGCAACTACACTTTGGTTAAAGGCAAGTGTGCCCTTGATCTTTTGTCCCAATAACTTTATAAATCACTTTGCATTGCTTTGCATTAATTTTGATGGGTGCCTATTAAGGATGACTAGCCTCATTTGACCATTATCTTAAACCCGATTTTAATTAATTCGATGGTAGATATTGCTTAGTTTGCTCAAGCTGGGTTGGTGTTAATCAACATGGTTATCATTTTATGCTCTATGTTCCTTTATGATACTTTTAATACAAGATCATTATGCATTAATCGGAACACGGAGAACCACCCGGGAAAATAGTACAACCACAAGAACTAATAGGCAATGGTCTTGGCTAAATAATTAGGAACTTTCGCTTGGGGTGATCTTACCTCATAAGGACACGGGATCGGCGGTGCTTGCGGGGTATGGACTCGCTCTAGCGGGGGGGGTGGGCGAGTTATTCTTTTTATGGTGGGGTATCGACCTACTAGGGGACTTTATACCTTGCTAAGCGATCGGACCTTGTGGGTCACAACTTGATAGGGAACCTTTGTAAAGGCCATGCGGCGTCCCTATGCAACCACACCTCGGTAGTGTGGTATGGTGCACGCGCGGCATCGCATGGTTGGGTCCAATGTTCTTCGGAGCTTTTACGGCGCTTGTGGTGAAAGTGTACAACCTCTGCGAGTGTTAAACTAATCGATTAGCCGTGCTCATGGTCAAGAGCGGCCCGGACCCTCACATGATAACCGAACCGAAGATGGACTTAAATTGTGATTTGTGTTATGGTTATGCTTGCCATGTGCTCATGGCGTATCTCTTACCTTTATGCTTAGCGAGGGTTGGTATAAACTTATACTTTTATTAGTAATCGAGGTGCTAATAAAACTTGATCAACTAAAATGCTAAATGCTTATAGCCCGATCCACTATAAAGCCTTTGCATTCATTCTTTCCCCGCACTTGCTGAGTACGACAAGTGCTCACCCTTGCTATAAACAATGTTGCTCGAAGGAGGAAGCTACTGCGAAGTGATGTGAAGATGTTGCTTCGAGTTCTAGGCGTACGCAACCCCCGATCGATCGCTTGTGGAGTTTGGTGCCATCGTTTCCGGGATTTAGCGTAATACTTCGATAATCTCCCTTTTTCTTACGTGATATTGTTTTTGTTATTCACTTATGTCGGCTATATGCATGAAACTTGATCCGGCATGCATATAGGTTTGCACTTGGTTTTCTTTGGAAAAGCGGGTGTGACACGTTTTAGCAGATTCGTCGCGATGCGTAAAGAAAACGGCGACCTCACCGGCACCTAGGACCCATCCACACCGCCACGTAGGCACCACCTCACCTAAGCGCCACGTCACCACCACGTGAGCGCCCGAGCCCACCTCACCGCCACGCGAGCGCCACCTCACCACCACGTGAGCGCCACGGGCCCACCACACCGCCACGCGGCCGCCACCTCACCCGGGCGCCACATCACCACCGCGCGAGCGCCGGGGGGGCCCACCTCACCGCCACGCATGTGCCACCTCACCCGGGCGCTACGTCACCACCACGTGAGCGCCGGGGCCCACCACACCGCCATGCGGGCGCCACCTCACCTAGGCGCCACGTCACCACCACGCGAGCGCCGGGGGCCCACCTCACCGCCACACGGTTGTCACCTCACCGAGGCGCCACGTCACCACCACGTGAGCGCCCGGGGCCCACCTCACTGCCACGCAGGCGCCACCTCACCCATGCGCCACGTCACCACCACGTGAGCGCCCAGGGCCCACCACACTACCACGCAAGCGCCACCTCACCCAGATGCCACCTCACTGCCACGCAAGCATCTAGGGCCCACCTCACTGCCACGCAAGCGCCACCTCACCCAAGGCATGAATTTCTCGTAAAAAAGAAAAACATGCGGCCCGGGGGGAATCGAACCCCCAACCTCATGCCTGCAACCAAGCGTGCTTCTACCACTGGGCTACAACGTTGTTTGTGAATGTGTCTAACATTTAAATGCCTTTGAACCTATCTACCTAGAAGGCTGCGGTCCATGGGCCGCCACACACCACACACCACACCGTAGTCCGTGTCGTTCGAGCTACATTGGCCCAGTTACGCACCACACTAATATGGGCCGCCGGCGCCACTTGGCCCGGTTTGCGGTGGCCTCCGAGAATATAACGAGGGATGCAAAAAATACGGTGTGGGTGGGAATCGAACCTAGGTTGCGAGAGATAAGGTTGAGGTGCCTTACCACTACGCTAGGCTGATGTTTGTGATTTGAAATGGCAATAAATATTTCATATATCGACCGCTGGAGCTTTGGGACCACGTGGCAGCATTGGATTGGTCGAGTTTCTTCGCAGGGACCACGTGGCGCACCGTGAGCTCGTTTCCCCCATTGTTTTTTCTTTTTAATCTACAATTAAAATTTGAAACTAGTGTTTCTCGGTCATAGTAACTCCAAATTCATTGATTATTTTTTCTGATTTTTTGTAAAATCACAATCTTTCACGTAATATCACTCGTTCTCATATTAATTACTATTACATTTATCTTTTCCATACAACTTCTTTTCTTGTACCGAAAGAGAATAAATAAAAGATATTTTTCAATAAGAAATGGTAACATAACTTCATATTTACTAATGTTATGATAAACACAAGGTTATGGTAAAGTTTCAAGTGCATATGAATTCGAAAATTTTGAAAGGTATGATATACTTCAATGTTCAAGTAATAATGTTTTATGAAACTATGTGAGACATATATCCATTTCTAAACAACGTAGGTTCCACTTATACTCGGAATCATTTGAAAGTTTGATCACAAGTTCATGGACCCAAATTATGTTACCACATCAATTCGTAGATCCATTAGAGCATTTTATGATATTATTTGAATTATGATAATGTAAATTCGAGATGTAAGTTTGAATTACCCCTAATAAACTATTGTCGAAATCATTTTTTCATTTGTTAAAGTTGTAGATCTTGGTAGAGAATGATTTTAGAACATTTTAGAAAAAAGAATCAACGAATTTGGAGTTAGTATGAGGCAGAAAAACTAGTTAAGTTTTAGTCAAAGATCAAAAAGAGAAAACACACTTGTTCATCTCGGTTCATAGCAATTGCAATTTCTGTTTTTAATCTTCGGATAAAACTTGTAAACTGTTTTTCTTCCTCATACGAACTCCAAATCGGTTGATTCTTTTTCCTAATTTTTTCTAAAATCGAGATGTTTTACTTAGTGCCATTTCTTTGTATCTTAATTTCTATTTCTTGGTTGCTTTTCATACAACATAACTTTTCCAACTAAAAAGAGAATATAAAAAACATGTTTTTTCATAATAATTGCTAATATAACTTAATATTCTCTAATGTTATGGTCAACATGAGATGGTGTCAAAAATTGAGGTGCATACAAGTTTGGTCACGTTATTAGTTGTTCGAATCTTAAAGTTTGTTTTCAATTGTAGGAAACTATGTGAGTCTTGTGTCCTATTTGTGAACATCTATAATCTCACTTTATCAAAACCATATGAATTTTTTATAGGAGCATAATACCCTTAAAATATGGTTTCATGTCAATTTGTAGAATGTTTTGAACAAAATTAACTATTGTTATCATTATTTTACAACAAGGTGACTAGTAGAAGTTCAAGTTTTCCCTACAAGTCAATTAAATTTTTCGTTAATCTCTTAGTTGTGGCCTAGAATGGACCATAGAAGCCTAATTATGATTTTTTTAATCTTATTAGATGTACATATAAGTCAATTTGGAAT
Source organism: Cenchrus americanus (assembly GCA_947561735.1). Taxonomy (NCBI): domain Eukaryota; kingdom Viridiplantae; phylum Streptophyta; class Magnoliopsida; order Poales; family Poaceae; genus Cenchrus; species Cenchrus americanus. The sequence goes on from OX387240.1 coordinate 146,961,517, forward strand.
TATTTTCAATAAAGATATATAAATTTATTTAAACTATAAAAACTAGTAAATCAGTTCTATAACTATTAAGATTACAACAAAACAAATAAGATGCAGTATAGTACTTTTCAAAAATACATTTGAGTACTAGGTAACAGCCCGTGCGTTGCCACGGGCAATACAAAGTCCCCTTAACAGTATGAAAATAAGTTGACTTATACACTAATTAGCTAGATCACTATTTGCTTTAGATGCATATATACTTTTCCATCGCATGGTATAAGAGGAAGACATAAGAAGAGGAACAAGCTAAATATGTATGTGCAAGGTGTACAATTTAATTTAGCACATATTTAGTCACAACAATCAACTATATAAGAACCACATATATATATATATTCTAATGACTATTGTACAACATATAACACGATACATGTGATGTTTCTCTACTTGATTGCATCATCGGTTTTGAGCTTCATGAATGCGGAAAATGGAGGACGACCCACTTGTTCCATTGAGATCAAACCAAGAAACAGAAGGCGAGTAGCAAAATCTTTATGCTTCTTTGATTGCTTAATCTTCTATCCTTTTCGCTATGCAGTAGCTGATGACTATCCAACAGCTGCAAGTTACATCATACTATATTTCAGTCTGTAAGGCTTAGAGGAAGCATTTTCCACATACAAAATATTTCTGTATGCACCTGATCAGGGGATGCACTTCCTAGCTCTGAGTCAATGTGCTACTAATAATAGCACTAAATAATTTTGCACTCAACATAGTCACATACCTACTGAAGATATATCAATATTAATGAAATGGCTGGAACTTGGTGCAAATATGGTTCTGGTAGTTCAGGAATCTAACACATTTGAATTTCTCCAATTATCTATTAATAAAAGCAACCTCTGTGATACACCTTATTAAAAAATTCTTGGAAATAAAATTAAGAAACATTTGTAATAATTAAGAAAGCGTATATTTGATAGATAGAGAATATAAATTAAGAAGCGTATATTTGATAGACGAGAGAATATAAATTAAGAAACATTTGTAATAATTTGATTAAACAATGCCAAAAGGGTACTTGTTTTGAAATCCTGTGTCAATGAGTTAGTTTCGACTTCTTTGTCAAATATTCAATCAGAAAAAATAGGTTGGTATGTGTATTATTCAGTTCAACAGAAAAAAGAAGTTCACCATATACGCTATGACTAACCTTTGAACAAATATGTGTAGGACATTTGCAATCAAAGATGCAACTGCGGAATGTAACACAAGAAATCGGTAGACGATAGGGGCAATAACACAACCAATCTATCATATCCTCCATTGCTAAAGCGACTACCGGCAACATTTACGCCGGAAGAATAATGTAGCAAGTTGCAAGTAATATACGAAACAAAGATACGGTTATGTTACGTTATTCTCCTTCTTCGGTGGTTGTCACAAAATCACGTTACTTCTAAACATTCGGGATGCTAATTTGATATTCGACCATGGTAGAACCTTCATGAGAAGAAAATAGAAGCTAACTCGAGTCATAAAACTATAGTTAATGGCAATGTGTGACTAAATTGAAAAAGAGGCGGGGGACATATTGTGTTGGATACAAAATACGGACTCAAAGCACTCAAACGCTACAAAAAGTTTTTGTAGAAGCCATTAATAAAGTTCTACTTCTATCACTACCCCATTGATTTGTGGCTCAAAATTACCAGGGTAATACTACCTAATATCCAGTTTAGAACAATAAGGTTTAGCGAAACTCACATCACTTGACAACTTGCTAAAGAGTCTCTCACATGACAGTCATCTCCTGACAAAACAAAAGCAGTGCTCTAGACTCCTGGCCTATGGAATCAAGAATTGACTCAATCATATACAATATTCTGCAGCGACTAACAAAATATGAAAATGAATCCAATTTCTACCAAACATACCGCATGATATAAAGAATTCACTATCGGGAGTAGGCAAATTGTATATGGTACAATTTATGTAGGCTACTTTGCGGAACAAATTTGACACTAAGAAAGTGAGCAACCAATCAATCTCACCCCGGTATGCACTCGCTTGATCTCCCGAAATGCGGAGGTTGCATTTTCTTCACCGGCTTCTTATCGGGGTGGCATTTAGCAGACAAAAATAGAAACGAAAAGGATCTACATTACAATCATGGCATTAACAATGCGAAGGATGTGAATTAGAATTTAGCAGTAAGAGAGAGTATCCTCAATGAATTTTCTGCAGGAAATACGGCACTTCAGGCAACTACTTTGCTCAAAAAAACTAAACTGCAGTACATCATTAGCACTGGGATTTTGGGATGGATACCGACCAATGCAAGCCGGATATAGCTGGACCCGATCGTCTCCGTGACGCATTGTAATCAACCTCCAATATCTTGTAGTAATCCTACGAGCACAATTACCCGTTTAGCACGACCCAACAAAAGCTTGCTAGAAATGCAAAGCACGCGAAAGGGGCAAACTGTGTCCCCTTCCCAAAGGGCCCAATTAGCGCTACCTCCACAACCCAAAATCGGGCCGCGAAATTGGAGGAAGAATAGGGTGGCCGGCGGGGTATGGTCGCGCCTCACCTTGGGCTTGGCGAGCAAGGAGATGAAGTTAGTTGGTCGACGGGGGTCTCCTCCTCCTCCCGCGCCACCTCGCGCCGTCGCCCTCTCATTCCCACCACGTCTCCTACCGTCCCCTCACCGTGGGATTTGTTCCTCGCTCCGCCGTCGCGGGACTCCTGCTGTTGCGACGCCGATTGCTTTTCCGAAACAATATTTGTGTTCAATGTACATAAGCAACTATGGAGTAGTTTGCCAAATTGTAGCTATACAATGATTCCTTATCTGTTCCATTTTTAGATCCCTATAAATACTCTATACAAAGCTAAATATCAGAATGAAATCTGAAAAAGAATCAACACGCTAAGTTGATGAAACAAAATGATTTGAAATAAAGGTTAGGTTACCAGAAAATTAGATAATTATGAGCGGACTTGCTAGTGAAAACTTGTCATCTTTCCCTCCTTTAATGTTACCATTATTGCAGTCATCTTTTTCCAAAACGACCATCACTGAGCAGCTTCAACCTAATTGGAAAAAACAAATTAAGAAACTACAAGAGGCTTAAGTATTAATAAATATTTTACTTTGAAAGGGAAATGTGTGAGGCTACCATGCATACCATGATACCAGAATAGTAGGTCTAGATGAAGTTAGCATGGTGTTATAGGAAGCTATGAATCAATTCCTTTCCTCCTCAGAAATAATATCTGCAAATGGTTCCCATTCTACTGATTTGAAACTGAAGTTATTAATATACATTAGTCACATAGGTTAGTTTTGCTTTCATGAAAACAGATTTGAAAAATCAGGAAGTGATACCTCATCCGGTCGTGAGTCATTTGAAAATTGAAATTCCTCCTTGGCATGAGATTCATCTGCGGCATATAAGCAGCAAGCCATCCAGAAAAACCTGAAGCAAATAGGTACCAAGACTCTAGATGCCTGAATTTAATTTCCTACTCTAGTGCTGCTATGCTACTGGGGATTGGATTGAACTGGCAGGACAATAATGGAATCAAACAAGGCAAGGCAAGAGGAAGAAGAGGCTGACCGCATCGTGCACGACGGAGAAGAGGCTGCCGATTGGGTAGTAGTCTCGTAGTCTCGTAGACCAGCAGGCACTCCTCCTTGGCCTAGAAATATGCCTGCAGTGCCACCGCGCATTTGGGTGCCGCACCCGCACCAGCTCCTCCGCACCGCCCGAACTCGCCTCGACGGGTCGTGCACCACTTTCACGATCACGTACGACGAACACTGTCTTTTATGGCGAGGTCAATGACGGCGAACACACTCCGGTCCATTGTGGTGTAGAGGCCCTTGTAGTTGTGAACCCGGTGCGTAGGCGCACCAAGAGCCCCACCGACAGCGCACACCACACGGCGTAACTTGATGTTCCACTGGAATTGGTAGTGTAACTTAGGGTTGGAGAAGTCTTATGACAACACAGTAACCATCTGTTCCAAATTATTACCAAAATTACATGATAATCTGTGCTTGACGGGGAAAGGTTAGCAGTCCACTATTCCATGATTCCCGAGAATCATATAGGTAACCATTTCAGCATTGCTTATTACATTTAGAAAAAATTGACAAAATGACATCAGCTCTTCTATCTTCTTGAAGGGGAAAATGAGTAAAAGCTAAAAAGCAGATTGGTCTAAAATAACATAAAACTATTTTGTACATGTTGGTATATGGGTTGGGATGAAGCTACTTGTTCTATAACTACGGTATCCAGGATAATGAGGGTATGTTATGCAACCTATGTATGCTCAAAGAACTTGATCATGGATCTTTTCCACCCTTTGCCTCAAGGATAAAAAAAGTCTCTAGTCAAAAGATAAATACATTGTGCTAGTCCCTTTCCCTTCCCAACGTCATATCTTTCTTCGACATGAAGGAAAGAACAATCACTGGCATGGCATCTTTCATATTTGAACCACCCAACTAAAGTATAAATAGAAAATATTATGACACGAACATTAATAACCAGAGAAAATTGATACAGTGATCAGTAAATCACCAGAGTAAGCCCATTTCCTTCATGTCCCGTCGCAATCAAAACATTTGGCAGATTAGGAATAAAGCCAATAATTGGCTTTCCATCAGGCACTGAAATAGATAAGGTGTTTGTCTCTATGAGTAGCCGATAAAGGGCACACAACTAAAATTATAATTGCAGAGTTTTTTTATTATTATTAACAAAGGTTACTGTATGGATGATGCTCGATTCTGATTTACGTATTCTGATCAATACCTAGATCCGCCCATGAGAAACCTTTGAATTCTCAGCTTCTTCCTGTTCCTGTACATACAGCTCCAATATGTACAACCATTTTATGTATGTCCCATAAAATCGAATTCTTGTTTCTGGAACACAAAAGAGAACTACAAAATAGAAGCGATTTGGTCTCAAGAAGGAACCAGAAGTTGGAGCAAAGTAAGAATGTGCTTCGTACATTACCTATAACCAAATTGCCCTTTGTATCTAAGGTTGCTGTCATTGGTATAGATAAAGCATTTGTGCTCATGTTCACTGGATTCTGAAGCCATATTGTGTAACTTGACTTAGCAACTTGATGATCAACATATCCTACCTCCATTATGGCATGCTTTTAAGTAAGTAGACTCCATGAAAAATTAGAGCATCATGGACATAATTGAAGATTAAACAAAATGAAATCTCTATGCATTTTGTTAATTGAGTTCTATCTGCCGCCATGGATGCGCACATGCATGGATGCGAGCTAGCAGATAGAATGGCACAAGCTCGTGCTTGCAGGTGCAAACAAAGAAAATTCAACAGGTCATGTGCAACCAAAACGTGTAATCTTCCAATCCCTTACCCAGTTTCCACCATATGTGTGGTACCAATTTTTCTTGATGAATAACTCAATGAATGCTGAAATTTAGAAGCATCCCACAAATATTACAAAGATTACAGACAGTGGTTGCTGAGTCCTTATCGTCAGGAACTGTTAATGGAAAAATTGTATATATGCAGCTTAATATTTCAATAACCCATTTTTGTGGTAATCGACACAAACCATGTTAGGGCAGAATTATACCTTTGTGCAGGTAGAACTGACGTGAATGAAGTGCCACCGACAGCCTGTAAAGTCCAACTAAATAACTGTCAGATGTAGAAATTCGATTCATCCTGTAAAAATCTAGAATTCCGAAGCAGAACCTCCGGTAGACGGTGACACCTCGGGGTGCGAGTGCGGGGCGGCAGGGCCGCCGGCGGACGGTGCAACCTCCAGGCACGAGTTTGGGGTCCGGTGGACGACATCACGGGGATCGATTCGGCCCACCTCTTCGCTTTCCGAGGGGCGCGACGGGCACGGTGGGCACGCCGTCCCCTGCTTCTATATGGCAATGCGGGGCGCGGCGCGTCCCTTGCCCCCTCCCCCGCCGGACGGGAGCCCGGATCCGGGCGAGGAGAGGACGGCGGCCCGGTGGATCAAGGCGGAGGCGAGGAGAGGAGAGGACGGCAACCTTGATTTGACACCCGCCCCGGGCCGGCGGTGCCACGAGAGAAGGTCTCCATGGCCGCACGGCCGGCACGGACCGACGGCGGCGCATGCGCTCCACCTCCTCGTCCTCCCGCCCACCCCGCTCCCCCTGCCGGCATGAGCAGCTGCGGTGGCGGCCGGATCTCCCGGCGGAGCTTGATTCGGAGCTCGGCGGGGGCGCCGACGGTGCCGGCTCCGCGCGGGATCTTGGGTGGGAGGGGCGAGCTTTGGGTGGGAAGACGAAGGAGGGCAACGGAGCGGGGCGGTGGGAGATGGGGTGCGCGGCGACGGGCCCGGAGAGAGGGTGACAGATCGGACCGAGGGAGGGCGACGGATTAGGGACTCGCGTGTGGGACCCAGCGGACGCCGCGCGTGGGACCGGCGGAGGGCGTGAGGCGCGGGGTGCAGACCTATCGCAGGGCAGCGGGGGGTGGGAGGCAGATTCACCTCAGACCGGAAAAAGTAGGAACAAGTTTTTGTCTCCACTTCGTACTTTTTAGTAGTAGAGATATAAGATATATTATTTTGCAATTTACTTCAAAAGGTGCTTTCAAATGAAAAAAGAAAACGAAAAATATTAATATGTGAAGTACATGCAACAGGCCTGATTTGGGCCATAAATCCTGATTTTGGCCCATTTAACAACTACGGCCCAGAAGCCCGACTCATCCTATCCATCCACATTCCAAATCAACGGTTGATATTGATACTCAGATGTATAAAAACCTATCTCCCAAAACCCTACCTCCTCATCCCATTCACCTCAGATCCGTCGCCTCCCTCCTCTCTCTCAAACTCCTCCTCAGATCCCTACCACGCCTCCCGCACAACGCCGCCCCGTCCCCGCCGCCGCCGCCCTCCCATGGCGCTAGCCGGCTCTCCCCCTCGCGCCCTCCGCCTCCCACCTCCGCTCGCCGCTCCCGAGACGAGCCGCCGCTCCTCCCACGCGCGCACGCCGGACCCTACTCGGAGGAGGAGATCCGGGGAGGCGGGCGGCCCCGTGCCTCGGATTCGCGCCCGTGCTTGATTCCGCCGCCTCCGCCTCGATTCGGCCGCGGGGGCCACCACCAATGCGGCGAGCAACCCCACTCCGTGCTCCTGCCGTTCTCTCTCTCTGTCGCATATCGGGGTGTGATATTCCTCCTCCAAATCTACCGGCACAATGGGCTCGCGGTCTCCCCGCCTCTCCGATCCCTCGCCCGTCGGCGTCGCCCACCGCCGCGGGCGAAACGCCGCTCCTCCACCTCCTCCCACGGCCGTGGCGGCGGCGGCGGGAGGGACTCCGCAAAGGCATCCATGTCCATCGACGAGGAGGTGTTGGCCGCCGCGGTGGCGCTCGTGGCCGGGCCAACGCGGGGGCGGCGTGGGGGCGTTCGAGTGGTCCGCGTCCGTGCGGTACGGCGCAGCGGCGGTGCCGGGGCCCGCCACCGCCGGAGGCTGCGGCACGCGCCCGAGGTCGCTCGCCGACCCCGAGCTCCAACGCGGCGGCAGCTCACCAAGGTGAGGACGCTCTCGCTCATACGAACTTGATAGGGTGGAGCGAGCATGAGGACTCCTCCCGACGTTGACCCCTCCCAACGGCGGTGGCGATGCCTTGCGGGTCGACGGTGGACGACGACACAATCTTCTCTTGTCAAGCGGTCATCCTCTTTGTCTTCTCGCCGGTAAATGCATCCTGGACATTCTCCTCTTGTATCCCATGGCTGCTAGATCTAGGAGCACTTATCCTCCTTGTATTCTCGCCGGAAAGTGCATCCTAGACATTCTCCTCTTGTATCTCATGGCTGCTAGTTTTTTTTATTCACATGCACGTATCTAGATGTAGGAGTTGTTGATTCGTATCTAGGCAAAGATTGGCCAAGCCATGTCAACACTAGTCGCGCCTCGATCCATCACGGACATTAGCAATTTAGCATAAGCATGGAAGGCATCGGGAATTATGTGCGGTAGTCGATACTATGATGCCTAACGATGAGTATTTCATTACAAGTAGCTTGCAAGCCTGGTGTGTCCCTGCTGAATTTTGTCGATAGCGGTAATTACCTTGCTTCCATGCTATGCATCGACATGCTTCAAGTCATTAATGTTGACTTAGCTAAGACTGCATTGATGGATTAAGGATATTGTCCTTCCTTTGTTGTCTCAAACTTGTTTCGAAACTCGTGAATGGTTGCTTAACTCTACCAATTCTTGAGTAATAGAGGTGTGCTTCGCAAGGTTTCATAGATATTTGATTCTCATATTTCTTGCAATTTGCCAATACAATTCGGTGTCTCGTTAATTCTAAATCGTCTTTTCGGTCCAAGATTACTAGTAATTTTTTCTCTCGAGTCTCGGTAGTCACTACTCTGCTACTAGGTACTCTATAGAAGAAAATGGTAACCCATCACTATCAGTTTTGTACGGTCAAGTTTTGCTCCTATTGTTTTAGCTACTGCTTGTATGTATTTTCCGAAAAGAAAAGATGGAGAAGGCAATTGAAACAATTCAAACAAACTTCAATACTGTGAGGACGGGCGTGCAAACCCAACAATGCTTGATTGGATTGAGGTTTGATAACTCATCCTTGTTCCCCTTTCCTCTTATGAGGTACGAACTGTTGCATGATTGAATATGCTCCTCGTGTGTTGGAGACATCTTCATGACTTATCCTATTTTGCGTGCATTTAGCTATTTGATTTGATTTGATTTTCTTCTTAGCCGTAAGATGGTGCGAGAATCGTGTCATGAATACTGTAACATATAAGAGTTTCTTACGGAGTTGAGTACTATGGAACTCCGGTGAGCTTGAAGAGTATTGCACGAGATAAGCACTCCGGATGCAACTTCTCTTCTTATTCGGCCATATGACAAGTCAAGGCAAGCTATCTAACAAATTTCTCGGTTCTGTCCCATCGCTAGTAGCTTAATTCACTAGATGAGTGATATGAAACAAACCAAAAAAAGACATGATCCGTAACATTTGATTTGTATTCAACTACACGAAGCCCCCGATATTGAGATATGGCGCATTATTTGCATTTCTTTGAAATGCTTTGATTCATCTGTTACGGATCGTTGCTATCAAACGACTCAATAGGGATGGTAATCAAGGAAACAAAGAATTTCTTGTGGAAGTTCTCATGCTCGGTTGCTTCATCATCAAAACCTTGTCAATTTGGTTGGTTATTGTCTTGATGGAGATCAACGCCTTCTATGTATGAGTACATGCCACTTGGATCATTGGAAGACCATCCGCATGGTAAGGTACATTACGTATATTTGTCTCTGCATATTAGTTCTTGTTATGTTTTCGATGATGTTTATTTGCTGGTACGGTGCCGCTAAGTGCATGATAGTACTTTTTTTTCACATGCTGCTGGGAGTACATCTTTGTCAATGCGCCATCTTCGTCTGCTCCCATCCGAAAATGTGTGTTATAAAATGATCTTTGCATAGGTTCATTTTTTGTCGCTAAGATATAGCCTATTTGATTTCTCCACTTTTTAGTTCCTTGGAATGGAATGCAAATGCGGTAATGTAACAATTAAGCAATAATTTATTATTCGAACGGAATGATCATGCATCTCTTGCGTCGACAAACATAATGCGCCTTTTGTGACACGAATAATCCATTTCATAGCGAGTGATTGGAACCTAGCAAAGAAGTAGGCTGGCGAGTCTTGACACAAGTAGTATCCCAATCTAATATTTCTCTTTAACTTGCAATGCTCTGGCAATTTGTTCCCGCAAAGGCATTTGAACTATATCATGTGACATAGTATAGTGATACAACTGTGCACTTGGAACATTTTCTTTGCAGCATTTTAGCATGCGGAGGGGAGAAGGGTATCGTCGTCTTGTATCGCCGAATTCGAAACTCTACCGATGATAAGACCAATGATTAGGACCGGGGCTCTTGTTTTTTTTGAGTGGCGATTTATACACCGCCTTTGCATGCGTGTGATGTGTTTTGATCGCATGATCATGTTGAGCGATGCATATCTTGCGGATTCTTAATTTTAGTTTTTTTCCTCTTGTATAGTTGCTCCTTGGTTTGTGTGGATGTGTTTGCGTGATCGTGAAACCGAATCGAGTGATTGCAATAATCGATCGCATTGTTTGCATATGTTACTTTTACTTTCTCCGAGTTACAATTTCCAATTAGCTTCCTAGGTTTTCATGTTGTCTACGGTAGTTCATTGCACGGTTTTGAAGTCCATTGGATGGCGGGGATCATGTGTTAGTTCAACCCACAAAATCACCTTACTAGTTATGACTTTTATTATGCCTTAGTGCTGAATTCTTTGGATCTATCCCATTACTAGTGATGTTTGAGTAACACTAGTGTTAGCATTTGTTTTGAGTATCCCGACTCAATTCGGGTACGGCAAGGGCACCTGCAAATATAAATCATCATGCATATTATATTCGGAATATCTCAAATTGTGTGTGCTTGACCTTAAATGCATTAACTATTGTGGAGAACAAAAACAATAATAAAAGCTGTTAAGATGCTTTCTTAGTACTTTGCTTTGCTGGTAACTTCAATAATATGTTCACTTTGACCTGCTTTGGTCAATAGTCTTCTTTTCCAGCCTTATACAGAAAAAATTTCACCTTGCTGTTTTGTCATTAATTTCACTTGTTATGCAATATTAATTTAACCTCTTATGCAATTCAAGTAGTCCATTGGATTTACAATTATTTTTATTGCAAATATTGCCATTCCCAAATTATTTCACATTTTGACAATGTGCTCTTTTCAGGATAAGGATCATATCGAAGGAACAAAGATGATATTTTATCTCCATATTCTTCTAAGTGTAACATGTGATACTAAATGTGGTGTAATTTGTTGGTTTTGATATTGCCTGTGTGTTCTGTTTATAAGATATGTACACAATTATGATGTCATTATGGTTTACTATTTTTGTGCTGGAAATAATCTGAAATGTGCTTCATGGGCTGTAATCGTAATATGAAATGTGATTGTATTTGGGCTGAAATGGTTGTTGTATTTATTTTATTGGTTAAAATGTGATGGGTATTTTTGGTGGGATGAAATGGTTCCGATGGGCTGAATTTTGGGTCACAATGTGGCGCACTTCTAAAATGGGCCCATCGGCTCAAAAGTTTCAAAATTCCACGTCACCAAGACATGTCATTGGCCACGTCATCTCTGTCATCCGGTCGGCGGCCACGTGGCATGCCACGCTAGTACCCAAGTCGGCGGCCATGTGGCACGCCACGTCAGCTTCCAGGTGGCATCCACGTCGGCGGTGAGGTGGCACGCCACGTTAGCGACCGAGGTGGCATCCAAGTCAGCAGCCATGTCACATCAGTCAACAGCAATGCGTGACGATTTTATTTTGTCACGGATAGTGAGCCATGGGTTGGGCTGCATGGGCCTCGGGCGCTCCGTGACGATTCCAATACGTCACGGATCGCGACGTTTATTAAGGGAACGTCGAGAGATTTAATCAATGACGCTCATTCCACCACGAAAATGTAAATCGTCGCGGATGCGATTTGCGACGAATTTTATTTAATCCGTGACGGAATGGTTACGTCACGCATTAAATAGTTTCTTGTAGTGTGGCGGCAGTGGAGGAGCCGGAGCCCGTCCCCGATCTCCTGGCGACGGTGGAGGTTCCGGAGGTCACGGACTCCAGCCGACAGGGCCTCAGCACCCCCATCGCCAGGAAGGCTAGGACAGGCAATTCCTCGGACTGCGAGGAGTCGGAGGACTACCCGCACCTCTGGCCGGATTTTCACTGGGAACGGCCGGTAAGTTTTGTTCCTTTTACCAAATTATTTTGCCCCCTTTGTAATTTTAGAACATAATTATTAATTCTACTGATTATTGAAATAATATAAGTGATTATTGTTTCTTTGCGTGAGAACATAGTTATGAACATAAATGGTAAGAACTGATAGGAACCTTCTTTGGCATTCAGTGCTACCTTCTCATCATGATATGTACGTTTTACTACAAAAGATTAGTCTTATCTTATACGCAAAATTCACCGACAAATACACTCGACTTTGTTGTCTGTTTGTTTGATGTGCTTGCATTAACTGAAATTGCACTCATAAACGTCTCTTGCATTTTCTGCCAACATCTATACCTGCTGTTCATTGCAAAATTCAGTATTATTTCATGTCTACATTTCTTAATTCAGGAGCATGGGCCCAAGGTCACGTATGAGATCAACATGCCGCGAGGCCAGATCTTCGTGGACTGCACTGACGACAATGATGATGAGCACTGCAAGCCCAACCGTAGGCCACCTACTAACACTGAGGTATATGTTTTACCTTCATTCCCTATGTTCTATTATGTTCCATATGAAAATTGTGTTGTACATGTCTCTGTAATGCATACTTAAAACATGTCAGGTCGAGCGGCTGGTGGAGGAGCTTCGCGTGGCAATCAAGCGCTGGGTTTATTACCCACCTTCAAGATGAAGTAGCTTGTGATCTTGATCCTTGTGCATTTATGACCTAGGAATCATGATTTTTGTGTAATGACCCTTGTGAAATGGCCTTACTCTACAGTGGTTTGTATTCAGAACATTTTCTAAGAACACAAAGCAAACTTTTAAAAAATGTTGAATATTTTGTAAGAATGAACACAAAACTTGAGTCGCAGATGATTTTGGTTTACCGAGTTCACCTCCCTGCTCGTGCACCCATTAGCATTCAATAGTGTTGACTAATTTTTTCTTTACCAAAACCTTTTTGGACGGAATATTGTTGCCGGGCATATACTCTCTCCATCCATTTATCCAAGACCTATTTTGAAATCTGAAAATTCCATTTATGCGAGGCCTATTTGTATTTTTGCATTGGAAAACACTAAATCGTCGTTTTGGCATCTGTGCGAGCAATAAATTCCACTCACATGCTTCTCTGGAGATTAATGATGGGAGAGACTTTATTTCTTTTCTTTGGGTTTTGAGTCAAGTGCAAATGGGTCTTGGATAGATGGATGGAGGTTGTATATCGCAGTCAAATTAGGGCCTGTTTAGATGCCCAACTTCCTCCAAAAAGCACTATGCAAAAACAAGATTCCCCATCACATCAAACATCTCATCAAAAATGTCGGTCTAAAAAAAGAATCTTTTGAGTCTAGTTAGTTCATGGTAGAACAATATTTACCAAAAAAACGAAAAGTGCTACAGTGCTTTTTTAGTTTGGTACAGTGCTTTTCAGCCTAAAAACCATGCGAAATCCACGCTTTTGGGTTCCCCTTTTAGCCATCTAAACACACCCATTGTGTTTAGATGACTGAAATGGGGATGAATTGGTGTTAATGCAAATGTATATTGAGAGGTGATGTGAGTGATGTGATAGACGATGGGATGCTTTTTGCAAAACTTTTGGAGAAATAAAACAAATTGTACCTTAAAAAAGCTTAAATGAAGAAAAGAAGAGTTTGGTAAAGTTGGGTATGGAAAACATGGAAGGGAATAACGTAGGACATAATGACATGATAATTAGAATAAAATAGTTGGTAAGAAATGTTGCTTCTTTCTCATAAAGGTTCTCTCTCATTTTTTCCTAAAAATGGTAAGAAATGTTGTTTATAGTGTTTACATAGCCATCGTGGTAAAGGAAAATGAATCTTGAAAGTAAGATTCTTAATAATGACGTGGAGAAACCTAAAAGTTATCTTCCTTCAAATCCTGAAAGATTTTTTCCTACCTTTTTTTCTCTTCTTTCTCAACTCTTTGTAATTATATCATGTTGTCAATGTGTGAAGGAACAATTAGTTATAAAAGGGGTGCTAGAAAATTAAAAAAGAATAGCAGCATAAGATATTGTAAAAATCAAACCCAAACAAGACAATCTACGGCTACAAAAATTGTGATGAAAGAAAGCAAACTTTAGAGAAATAGATAGCCGTGTGTCCACACTTCGCTTTGACTTCTAGAAAAGCCGGAGACCGAATCCAGTGCGCCCCCTGCGCACTGCACGCGCCGTGCGCGGCCCTCTGCATCACCTTTCATCCACAAACGGACGCCGCGCAGTGTGCTCCGTCAAGGCCTGGGGGAAGAGCATGCACCACAAGAAGGGCAGCGTACATGAAGCCGAACCGACAGCATAGAATATACTACAGTTTCGATTCATCCCTCCCCACCCCCAACCTGTCCCATTTAAGGAGGGGATTTTCTTGCCTGCCATCGCTGGCGACCCCAAGCTTGCAATCTCGACTACCGCCATCGTCAGCGACCCCCAAGCTTCCGAAGGCAGCGATGACCCGGAGCGAGGCAGTGGAAGGCGGCGCCGCCCCTGAAACGAAAGGGGATGCCGTACGGGCAACCGCCGCCGCCGGCCTTCACAGTAGCCTAGGTGCTACAGGCGGAGCAAGCCCCGCCGCATCAGCAGAGCGCGTCGATTTCAAGGTGAGTCCTTTGCGGTACAATGTGTTTCTAGTCGCGGATTTGTCGCGAGATTGAAGATTCCGAACTTTGTTTTCTTGGATTGGGACTGCAGGGTGGCAAGCGTGTCGCCGTGAATGAGTTGGACACCGCTGTTGATCCAGTGGACGTTTGATCACTCAGTGGCTGGGACGAATGGCGCCCCGCCTTCGTCCGTCCACGACTTTTACAGAAGCAGGGACCACCCCCAACTTCGATGCACGAGGTTGAATTCTTCAAGGAGCGGTACCCGAGCATCAAGACCACTGTCACTTGCATCGCGGGAGTACTGGCGGAGTACATCAACGAAATCAAAGGTAGCCCTCCTCCAAAATGTTTGCTTGTTGGATTGGACACCGAGTCGATTGAGCTTCTCAGTGACGAGCACAACATCGCATTGTTGCAATTGTGCGTCGGGTCGCGCTGCCTTATTTACCAGGTGCGCCATGACGGCTACAAGCTTATTGATGTCCTGGGAAAGTTTCTCAGTGAGGAAGGCCACATCTTTGTCGGAGCGCATATCTCCAATGATGTTGAATGCCTACAGCACGACTACGGCATCAAGATTTGTAATTGGAGAGACCTTCAACTGATTGTTTCTGAGATTGATGACAAGTATAGCCATCTGTACCAAACTGATTACAGGTCTTCACTAGAGAAGATTGGAAATGTTGTACTAGAGCTACCTCTATACAAGGACAGAAAAGTGAACCAGAAGCTGTGGGGTTTGAGGTATTTGCTAGACTGGCAGGTGAATTACGCCTCCAAGGATGCATTTCTGTCTTTTGAGATTGCTAATCAGCTTGACATCAAGCATGGTTACCGATTTGTGCCAGATGCTAAATGGTTAGAATCACCTATGTAATGTAGTAACCAAAAGTAACAAATAGAATTTCTGGGTTTTCAGAACAAGTATCTGTGTACATATTGCTAGTAATGCAGCGATGTAGTCAATGCAGGTACATTGCTGGTACTTTGGAATATATGTGCAAGTCTTTTTCATGATGTGGAATGGAAACTTTGGTATTATAGGTTGACACAAGAAATGACACCACATCACGCTACGCCACGCCACGACACGACACAACACACCACGCCACCCAGTTCGAACCCACACCACGACACGACAGTTTTGACGTTCAGTTGTAAATTTCTGTAGAAACAACCTGAAAGGCCGTGCCAGATAATTGGAAAATAGAAACACGCCGACAGTTATTGGAAAGTCATCTCCGCCCACATCTCACGCTCCCCACCGTGCGGTCTCCTCCCACATCTCACGCTCCCTCGCCGCACGCTCTCCGCCCACATTTCACGCTCTGCCACCGCGTCGTCTCTGTCTAGATCCTCATGCTCCGCACAGTGCCACCACTTGCCTTCCATAGCATCGAGGGAGCATCCCCGGTCTCTTGCGAAACTCCCGACTGAGTTGCGGGCAAACATCGCTGGCCGAGTCGCTGCAACATCGAAGCAGCCAATGGACGACCTCCGCAGCCTACGTGCCACCTGCAAGACCATGCTCGGCCCCTGCCGTGACAGAGACGTCGGTAGGAAGCTGGCACTAGATCGGATTCCAATCTAGGATATGTAGAATATCGACCCTGAAGGCTATGCGTCTTTGTACGTAGCCTAGCTGCAGCCGGCAACACGGCGGCCCGCTTCCTTGCCAGGATCGACGACATCTTCGGCAGGAACTGTGTCCCGCGTCCTCCCCTCGACGAGCTACACCGTGCTGCCCAGGCTGGGCACAAAGGGGCGGCCTATGTGGTGGCCGTCGTCCTCTATAGGTTCTACAGCAGGGCCGACGCAGACGACACTGCATTTGCGTACATGAAATAGGTTGAGGGCGAGGCTCCAGGGCAGTGGCGTCACTGGATGCTCAACAACGTGCATTCTCTTTATTTCCGGACTCGTGGGGTTAATCTTGCAACACAAATGAGGACTATCGCCCTCCGCGACGGCCGCCGCCGACCGACGCGCGCGCCGCCGGCGGTCGCGCAAGGTAACATTCGGACGTTCGCATAGGCCGAACCTTCCGCAGTAGGAAGCCAAGCCAGAGGGGGTTTGCCATGCATTTCTATAGTGATGAATGTAGGCTTCATTTTGAATGCGATGCCTTCTTCGTTGGTGTTAGTCATGTTTTCAGAGGCTAAAATGGATGCAGCAATCCAATTCCACCCCCATGAAGTTCAGCAAGGAAACAGGGTGATTTGTTCAGTTGCGCTCTACTGGGCGAAGTTAGTTGCAAGTTTTAGTGGCCTTTTGTGCTTGTCTATCTGTCCTTTAGTTGTTCATGTTTGTCTAGGTTTGTTTTTCTGGAGATTGTTGCCCTCGCAGCTGTGGAAGCCCTTGGTTGCTTCATGTTGGAGATGGTTTTCTGACTTTAAGCTTTCGTTCGCTACTCTGTTTTGTGTGGTGTTGGTACTGAACTCTGTAATTTCGTTGTGTTGTTAATTACTTTCGGGCTTTTCCCTTGGTGGAAAAAATGGTGTAAAGTGTATCATCTGCTATGTGATTTGAAATGGTTAATTTTAATACGTAAATATGAATTTAAAATTTGATATGTGTATAAAGAAAACGAGGATCTGTGTAGATGAAAAGATATAAAATGGTTAATGTTAATATGTAAAATATGAAAAAAGAAGTTTTGTTTAGGGTTGCAAAAAAAAATGTGTCTTGGGGCTACGGGGCCGGCCCGGGCCACAACGAGGCTCAACCGGCAAGTCGGAGCCGATGGGCTAGCGAGCGGGAGCCCGATGGGCCGGCCAGCCCATTAAGCCCCAAAGCACAAAGAGGAAGCAGTCATAGTTGATCAATTAGGAGTTCGATAGCACAACCACGCCTCCATATTTAAGCTATGCTACGCCCTTCTCAGGTTTCGGTGTGGGACTAAACGTAGTATAGTGCGACACCACTAGAAATAACACTAATGGGACGGTGCAAAGGAATACAATGCCAACTGGCTGGCCCAAACCGTCTGTTAACATAGCGAGTCATCTCCGATCCCCAATCCCCTCGAAGCTTCAGAAATTCCCCATCCCCTATAGGAGGCTCCGACACATCCACTTTATGCGATGGAGAAGAAGATATCCAAGCTTTATGCGATGGAGAAGAAGATATCCAAGCTTTATGCGATGGAGAAGAAGATCTCCAAGCTTTATGCGATGGAGAAGAAGATCTCCAAGCTTTATGCCAAAGTCTTCCAGAAGTAGTAAATAATGGCAACATCTAAGTCATGACTATGGTGTCAAGGCAAGAATAAAATGCCTCTTAACACGCAAAACAAAAAACGACTTAAGTATCAATTGAAAAGCTCATCATCTTGGGCATCTTGAACTATTGGTGCAACAATTCCATCATCAATGTACGTGTCATCTGCATCATGTTCATCATCATCATAAAATACGTCATCGTCTAGTTCATCAACCGCCTCGGCCCGAACCTAATTAATAACTGAGACATCACCGGTTGTGCCTTCCTTGTCTGATCTAGACCAATTTGTCAAATCCTGGTGTTCATCGAGCAAATTAATACCTTTGATACCCACAGTAAGTGAGTCCTCAAGATCTAATTCGGGCATGGCAAACAAGTTCCTTGGTTTCATTGAAATAACACTTCTCCAACCCGATTTGTTCACCAGATTTGCGTAAAACACCAGATCTGCCTGTGTTGCCAGAATATAGGGTTCATTCCTAAACTTGTGTCGAGTAGTATCAATGTTAATGACCCTAAATTTATCTTTACTATATCCTTTGCCTCTGTTGGTACCTGTGTCAATAGGCACATCAAACCAGTCACACTGGAACAGAATAACTTATTTTTGTCCAGGGGATTCCAGTGAGATCATTATTTTAATCACCCCATACCAATTCATGCCTTTTGCCTCACCCTTGACAAGCACACCACTGTTTTGTGTCACAAGGGTTTTCTCGATGTTAACGGTTCGAAACAGCCAATTGTTGATATGACATCTATTCAATGTACGAGGTCGGGGATCCGGTCCTTGAGCAAGTGCAAACAAATCTGAACTTACTTCCCCTCTAACATGTAGACCTCTGATCTTGCTTTCAAACCATCTTACAAGTTGAGCCTCATGTCGCTGATCAAGATTTCCAGTTCCATATACCTTCAGTTCTTCCAAATGCTCGCTGCACACAAATGAATATTACCATTAGTTTGAAATTTAAAATTAAAAGCAATAAATGATGTTGAGTAGTGTATCTTACTCGACATATTGTTAACACCAAAATTTGGTACAGGAGAGAGTCTGATTTGTGGGCCTGATTTGGTAAAAAATCTCGTTCGGCGGAGGAAGATTTCTTCAGAAGATTAGACAGAGGAGCTTGAGGTCGGCAGTTTGCTTCCTTTCGGCAAAGGGACTATATGCGCTGATTTTGCGGAATTGCGTGGTGACGTGGCCTGAGTGGAAGGGACGAACGGATGGATAAGCATTCGCACTTGGGCGATAAATTAGGTATCAAATATTGTGCTCGTAGTCCGCCAGGAGTCATGCCACGACAGGGTATAAATATGAACCCTGGATGTATGTAATTGTAATCGAAAACCGGCTTTACGCTCAACTCTCGAGTCCTTTAGTCGTGTCGTCGAGTTCTTCGAGAGGGTTCATCGATCTGTCGACCTCCGTAAGTACCGGCAACCTTGTATCATGTCTAGTATCATGCGGTGGATTTAGATCGTGATGCAAGTAGTCTTGTTACCATGCTTAGTATCATGCGGTGGATTTAAGCTTGGTTCAAGAAGGTTTCTTGTTAGGTCATGAGCCATGTGGTGGGCTAAGATCTAGCTTGGAGCTAGTTATCGGCTCTATTAGATTTTGGCAAGATCTAATAGATTCATTAAGTTACCATGTGTTGCTCTGAGTTTTTACTTTATGTTTAGATTCGTGTAACACTCTTTTGCCCAAATTAAATTGATTTGGATCGGCTTTATCTTATTTGCTGATCTTTGCATTGCACGCTTGTATCTTGGCTCAATAAGGCACGTGGGTCATGTGTTTTCCAAATAGCCGAAACCGAACCAATCTAAGTTGTAACGTGTTGCGGGTTTAAGCTTGTCAATTTTGTGTAAATCTTGACGAACCGGGTATCATGCGGTAGATGCGGGTTTTTGGGTTGTCTTAGAGCTAATCATCCGGTTGATTAGATTTTTAATTCAATCGATAGTTTTATCATCTTTGGCAATGTTTGTTCCTTCTCCATGGACCTTGATTCGGTACATTCAGCCGTATTCGGTTATGCTTTCATGAGTAAAACGTGTTTAAAGTTATGTTTTAAACAATGTGTGCTTTTAGCTTTCCATATTTAGATCGTATCATGCGGTGAATAGATCTATTTGTGGTTGGTGGTGTGATCTCAAACAAGTTGTATCATGCGGTGGATAAACTTGTTTGGTTTCATGCTTGACGGGTTTTGAAGTACCTAGACATGTGGTAGACTAGTGCTTTGGGCCTATGCACGCTTGTTCATTACATATTTGTAATCATGCTTTACTTCATTTATTGTTTATTGTTATTCTTGAGGATCGGTCTTGGTCTTGTGTACGTGCAATTTTGTCCAAATAAAGACCGATCTATCGTCATGCTTGCGTCATCCGTTCGGCAATGTTCTATTTTCACGCTTTAAAGCTCCCGAATGGTTTCTAATCTGCTGGCAGATAGCTTCTCATAGCTATATGTCATCTTACATGGCTTCCTAGCCGTAAATATGGAACTGTCTAGTACCACCCGGCAAGTTCCAAGCTTTGGTATTTAACTACTTTGTCTTTTGTTAATTTTCAGGGGAAAATTGACTGGCACGTTTTGGAATCTTCTCGCGTGTGAAGCTAGCTTGTTCGGCTTGCTGTGTGCTTGACGTGGGGTGCAGATTTTGCATCAACACACTTTTTAGCACGCCTAGTGGGACCATATAGCTGAAATCAAGATGCCTGAAATCGGTGACATTATGGACGTCATCATTGATGAACTATCTCCAGAGCAACTGCAACTGTTGAAAGACACTACAGACCAATTCCAGATAAAATGCTTGATGTCATTCAAGAAGAACAGAAGTGGCGTTCCATATCTTAAAACTGAAATGCCAAGGGTTCTGCTGTCAGGGGAGACTGACGCCACATCTTTTCAAGAGCAGGAAGAGGCTCTACAGGCGTTTCGGGATGCTGCAGAAGCCGTGTTGGGCAGGAATAATAAAGCTTTCCTGAGCATGTTCAAGTTGATGATGGTGGGTGTGTTTGGCCCAGGCATGGAACAGGTGTTTAGTCGAGTATCCCCTCACACATATTCTGCAGAAGTCGGGGAAACCTGTTCTGCTCACCCAACAGGAGCTCAACCGCCATTGCAGAGCCAGCCGATCCGGCCTCCTCCACAGAGCATTGGGAGCCAGCCAGTCCAGCCTCCTCCACAAAGCGCTGGAAGTCAGCCAATGCAACGTCCTCTAAGAATCGCGGGGGGACAGCCAGTCCAGCCACCTCTGCAAGGCAATGCAGGTCAACCAGTTCAACAACCAAACCCATATCAGCCTACATATGGGGAAATGGCGTTCGGCTCATCTGGAATACCGCCCAATTCCACTTACAAGATAGCTCCAGCCAGTAACAGGTTGCAGAGAAACATGTATGGTGGGGGTTACCACGAAGTCATGGATTATGGCGCTATTGACGCTCTCCCGAATCCTGGGTACGGCACAGCTGCAGGAGTACAGGAAGATGATATTCTGGTTCAGAAGATGGCCGATCTGATGCAAAATCAATTCGGCCTAAAGCCTAAAATGCAAGGACCAGCTTATACACCTCCCGTCTCGGAATGGTACTACAGAGTCATCTTGCCGCCAAGGGTGAAGCCTTCTTACGGAGTTTACGAAGTTTTCTGGGCAGGATGATACAAGCACGGTGGAGCACATCGCTCGATATTTGATGCAGCTCGGAGAGGCCTCAGATGATGAGGCATTCAGGGTTAGATATTTCCCTCTGTCATTGACGGGCCCGGCGTTCCAGTGGTTTACTTCTTTGCCTCCATAGTCAGTTGGCACATGGAGGGAGCTGGACCAAAAGTTCCACGCCCATTACTTCAGTGGTAGCACAGAGAAGAAGCTGATCGACTTGACCACCTTAAAACAGAGGCACAATGAGACGCCTGCGGGTTCCTCGGGAGATTCGGGGAAGTCAAGGGCATGTGCTTCTCTTTGTGTACCCGGATGATCGGTTGGCTGATATGGCCGTTGCGGGGAATGTTCTTGGTTTGTACGGGAGAAGTTGTTTGGTATGGAATTTGATAACCTAGGTCAATTGTCTCAAAAGTTGTCACTGATGAGCAACCAGGCCTATGGGTTCAATAAGGACACAAGATTTGCCAAGAACAATGACATAGTTGACATCTACAATTAGTTCCTCGAGAGAGCTGGCCAGATGGGAGATTCTGACAATGATGAGGAAGTGGCCGCCGCTGAGGTCATGTGGGGCAAGGAACCTTAGGCTATGAACCAGCGGTGGATTAAGCAAACCAAGGGCACATATGACTTCGACATCACCAAAGCTGACAAGCTTTTTGAGTTCTTGGTGAAGGAAGGCCCAATCAAGCTGCCTGTAGGGCATTCTATGCTTCGGCCTGATGGGGTCAAAGAGAAACGTTACAGCGGCTTCCATGGTAGAAACTTTCACTCCATCAACGACTGCAGAGTCTTCAGGATGAGGATCCAAAAGGCTATCCAGGAGGGACACCTGAAATTTGACAATAAGATGAAACTAGATGGCCATCCTTTCCCTCAAAATATGATTGGCTTTTCTGTCAAAATGGTGACTGCTGAGGAGAAGGGGAAGGTCAAGGTCCTGACGTCAGCTAGAGCAAAACAAGGTGGAGTAGTGGATCCAGCACGGCAAGTGACGTTGGTACAGGTCCACGGAGAAGCCCCTCGTGTACTCAAAAGCCATGTTGAAGTTGGGGAATCATCCAGGACCAAGCCCAGGGTCACCACGCGCATCCTCCTCAACAAATGGCAGCGTCAGCAGGAGAAAGAATGCTACCAGAGGCAAAGACACGAGGAGGAGAGGTGCAGATTTGAGGATGAAGCGCGCAGGAAAGAACTGGAGCAGTACAAATGAGAACAAGAGCGTGCACATTGGGGGTGCGCATTCTTCAGGCACTGCTGGAATGAGGGTTTGAAACTCCCCACATTGAGGAACTGCCCTGAGTGTAGTGACAAGTACTTTGAATATTGGCAGGAGACTGTCAATCGCCGATCCGTCCATGAGAGAATTGGAAGGATGCATCCTAATGACGATCGGCGTCAAAAAATAGTTGAGGTCATTGATCACCCCAGGAAAAGGCAAGCTGACCAGAGATGGGCCGATCAAGAAGAAGAAGAACACGAGTACATCTAGCAAGAAGGATAGTGGTGCCCGCCTGGCTTGACGAAAAGCCAAAAGAGAAGAGTTCAGCGCTTGAGGAACCGGGAATTGAAGCAGGCGGGGATCCAGAGAAAGCAAGTGTGGCGCCCAAAAGACAAGCCTGAGGGATTGGGTCGTTCAGCTCTAGCGTGCATGGTATACTTTTTGCCGAATGAATTCATGGCTCCCGCTAACCAAGTTGTGCAGGAGGAAACGTCCCTGGATATAAATGATGATGAACAGCTTGGGGGATTGATGGCGCAACTGGTATTAGCCAAGCAGGCCACCTTCGACAAATCGGCCAAGAATCGACACAAGAGGCCGTTATACATGAAGGGATACGTCAATGGCAAGCCATTGACCAAAATGTTTGTTGATGGCGGGGCTGCAGTCAACGTGATGCCGTACACTACCTTCAGGAAGCTTGGCATGGGCCCCGGGGATTTGACGCCAACGAGCATAATCTGAAAGATTTTTCTTTGGAAATCCTTCGGATACCAAGGGCTGCGTGCACGTGGACTTGATGATTGGGTCCAAGACATTGCTCACGACCTTCTTTGTCATCGAAGGCAAAGGAGCCTATAGCTTCTTTGCTTGGTTGGGGACCGGATCCATGCCAACTACGCATCCCATCTACCATGCATGAACGGCTCGTTCGGTGGGTAGATGACGATATTGAGGTGGTCCAAGCACATGATTCGGTGAGCGTTGCAAACGTTGAACCGGCTTTACGGAAATATCAAAGCATCGATTGTTTCTCGGGAAAAAGGCGAGGCTGGGGTGAAGGTCTGTTGAACTGTCGGCGGTGATCAACGGTACCGATTCAAGCGATCGGCTCTTATAGTAATTTTTAATGGACAATCTGTTGATGGAACCTATGGAAAGTTGGGGCGAGGATTCATGTCGGGCGACAAACTAGAGGAAGTTGATATTGGAAACGGTGACAAGCCAAGGCCGACATTTATCGGTGCTAACATGGGGTCGGGTTTCGGAGAAGAGTTAATTAAGCTGTTAAAAGATTATAAAGATTGCTTCGCTTGGGATTATTCGGAGATGCCTGGTTTGGATCGTTCCATTGTTGAGCATCGGTTGCCAATCAAGCCTTGTTTTAGACCTTATAAGCAACCTCCCCGGAAAATCTACAAGGACGAAGTATTGGCCGATGTGAAGAAGGAAGTCGAGAGATTACTTGATGCAAACTTCATTCGGCCATACAGGTATGCGGAGTGGATCTCTAACATCGTCCCTGTCTACAAGAAAAATGGAAAGATGAGGGTTTGTATAGATTTTCAGAGATTTAAACAGAGCCACTCCTATGGATGGATACCCAATGCCTGTTGCTGATTTATTGGTTGATGCTGCTGCTGGACATAAAGTTATCAGCTTCATGGATGGTAATGCAGAGTACAGCCAAATTTTCGTGGCAATAGAGGATATATCAAAGACAGCCTTCAGATGTCCAGGTCACATAGGCCTGTTTGAGTGTATAGTAATGACATTTGGGTTGAAAAATGCCGGTGCAACTTACCAACGAGCCATGAATTATATCTTTCATGAGTTGATCGGCAAAGTTTTTGAAATTTACATTGATGATGTCGTGATCAAATCTTTGAATCATGACTCACACTTAGTCGATGTAAAGAGAACCCTGGAATGCACTCGAAAGCATGGGTTGAAGATGAATCCAGACAAGTGTGCTTTTGGAGTATCAGCTGGAGAATTATTGGGATTTCTCGTACACGAAGGGGGGATTGAGGTTTGCAAGAAAAGCATGAAAGCTATCGATGAAGTTGTCCCTCCAACCAATCTCAAGGAATTGCAATCACTGCTTGGCAAGATCAATTTTGTGAGAAGGTTCATTTCAAATCTGTTGCAAAAGGTTTTTCCCTTTTCTCCGTTGTTGCAGCTCAAGAAGGATCAGAAGTTCATATGGGATGACGAACAACAAAAGGCTTTTGATGAAATCAAGCAATATATGAAGGAACCACCGGTCTTTGGTGCCTCCATGAGTTGAACAAGCCTTTCAAGTTGTACATGGCGGCCGATACCCAAACCATTGGATCGGCCCTTATACAAGAATTTGAAGGAAAGGAGCAGGTAGTAGCGTACCTTAGCCGAAAATTACTTGATCCTGAGACCAGGTATTCGGCTGCAGAAAAGCTGTGCTTATGTTTGTACTACTCGTGTACAAAGTTTTGGCACTACTTGTTGAATGTCGAATGCATTGTATACTCCAAGCTTGATGTAATAAAACATATGTTACCTATGCCAATTTTGAATGGAAGGATTGGCAAGTGGATTTTAACTTTACCTGAGTTTGAGTTGAAGTTCGAATCGGCAAAAGCTATAAAAGGTCAGATTATTGCCGATTTTATAACTGAGCATCGTGATCCATCGATTGATTTGCTTGAAATTACTCCTTGGGCTTTGTTCTTCGATGAATCATCATGTGGTAAAGGTGGGGGAGTAGGGATTCTATTAATTTCACACAGGGGCGAGATGTTTGAGTTTGCTATCCCTATCCAGCCCACTGTTACAAACAATCAAGCTGAGTACGAGGCATTGCTTAGAGGGCTTCAATATCTCAGAGAGGCCGGTGCTGTTTCACTTGAGATTTATGGAGATTCAGAACTGGTTATAAAACAATTGAATGACCAATATGAGTGCAAGAGTGATGCCCTGAGGAATTACTACGAGGAATGCAGAGAAATCTTAAAGAGTTTTCAGTTAGTAATTCTACAGCGTATTCCTAGAGAGCATAATGAAGAGGCAAACAGGTTGGCTCAAAGTGCTTCAGGCTATAGAGAAAATCAAGAAGCATTTGCCATGGAGGTGTGTGCTTTGGGAGTGGATCTCACAGAGGATGATTGGAGAAAGGAAATTGTTGATTATTTGGAAGATCCATCCCGAAAAGTTTCTAGGAAGCTCAGGTACAAAGCCATAAAATTTGTTCTTCTGGATGGAAGTTTATTCTAAAAATCATTGGATGGGGTGTTGTATGCCGGGTCCCGGAAGAAGCAAAGAAAATGATGAGCGAGGTGCATGATGGGATGCGTGGAGCACATCAATCGGCCTATCGCATGAAATGGGTTATTAGGCGAGGGGTGGATGTTTTTGGCCGACGATGTTGGAGGATTGCTTTGAGTATTACAAGGGATGTCAAGGCTGTCGGAAGTTTGGAAATATTCAAAGGGTCCCGAGTCGGCCTTTGAATCCCATTCTCAAGCCATGGCCATTCAGAGGCTGGGGTATAGACTTGATTGGCCAGATTAACCCACCATCTAGCAAGGGGCATAAATTCGTGCTTTTAGCAACGGATTACTTCACCAAATGGGTTGAGGCAATTCCACTGAAAAAAGTGACATCAGAGAACATGGTTGAGTTTGTTAAAGAACACATCATCTACAGGTTTGGAATTCCTCAAACAATTACAACTGATCAAGGAGCTCTGTTTGTATCCTTGGAGTTCAGGGAGTTTGCCGAAAGCATGGGGATCAAATTGTTTAATTCTTCCCCCTATTATGGTCAAGCTAATGGTCAGGTAGAGGCTTCTAACAAGATCATGATCAAACTCATACAAAAGAAGATTGACCAGAAGCCAAAGAGGTGGCATTCGGTACTCAATGAAACTTTATGGGCTTACCGAATGGCTCCTCATGGAGCTACAAAAACGTCTCCTTATGAATTGGTTTACGGGCATCATGTTGTTTTGCCTTGGGAGATGCAATCAGATTCTAGGAGAGTAGTTTTACAAAAAGATTTGAGCTCCAAAGATTACAGTGGCTTAATGATGGATGAGTTAGAAGATTTGCATATGATTCGTCTTAGAGCCCTGGAAAACATTGAAAGGAACAAGCTGCGAGTTGCTAAATATTACAACAAGAAAGTAAAGGTCAGGCAATTTGCAGAAGGGAACCAAATACAGTGCATTCGGCAAATGGTCCCCGAACTGGGAAGGCCCTTTTCGGGTAGTCAGTTGTGTGCCTAGTAGCGCTTACATGCTAAAGACTTTACTAGGAGAAGAATTTTCTGCTACAATAAACGGAAGATATTTGAAGAAATATTATCCTAGTATTGAAATTGATCGTTGATCACAAGCACCGGGATTACAGGCATTTGACACAGAAATATACGGCGTTCAAGGAAGAAGCCGCCTTTAGAACGAAAATCCCAAACAGGGGAATGGCCAATACTTAGATGTATTTCCATTAGCACAAAACTACATTACAGATGCTTCTTGCAGGTTTTTATTTAACAACCCAGTTGCTCAGGATTACAAGGGGGTGGGAAGCAGAAGGCCTGGCGTAAGAAGCGGAAGTATGCTTCAATCCTTTTTTCTTTGCTTCTTCAGCTCCTCCCTCTTCAATTGTTCCAGGACCACCGTGATGGCAACTTGGAAGCTTTGGGGATGACCATGGCTCACAGCCTCCATCAGGCTGTCCCAAGCAGCTTTCAGGTACTGTACCTGTCGGAAACATCTGAGACCGAAGAACAGTTGTTAGAGACAGAGATCTGAGCGCAAGCATGGAGTCAAAATAAAGGTAGAAATTTTACCTCCTACCAACGCCTCCAAGGCCATGCGGCGTTCGCGTTCGGCCTGGCAGCGAGCGGTGATGTCTCGGAGATCATGCTCTAGATGCCGAACGCGGCGGCGTAACTGATGGTTGATCATCTGTTCTGGCGTGGCGTCCTCTGCTTCGAGGGAGGAGTCAGAGGTGATGTACTCAGGCGTTTCTTCGGTCCCAAAGATTTCTTCAGGAAGCAGATCAAGGCTGGAGAAAACAAAGGGGGGTAAAACGCGAGATCACACACAAAAGCAAGAAGCAGGTTAAAGGAAAACTCACTCTCGAATGGTGCGCTTCCTTAGGGTGTTGTCCTCCTTGATCGGTTGCTTGCCTTTGTCCATGGCCTTGGGGTTTTCTCTTCTGGAGCAGGGGAGAAGATGTGAAGTGATGGATGAGTGTGCGAGTGGATTTGCAAGGCATCCCATGGGGCTATTTTATTGACTAATAGAGCGCATTCCGAGTGATGACTGGTTGGCGTACGTTATTGGAATACCAAGCGGCAGGGTTTTTCTCCCGAATGCGAGGGGTTTTCATTCAACAGTGCTTATGGATTCCCGAATTGAGGATTTTCTGCTGATTTTGCGCCAAGGGGCACTTATTTTCGCGTGTTCGGCTCAAGCAAAGTTCCCGAATGCGTTTAAGAAAAATAAGGCTCGCAGTCGCAAACATGAAAGAATCATCACAATAAGAGCATGGAAATTGAAATTCTTTATTTATTCCCGAAGATCAAACATCCCTAGTACGATCTAATCAAAAAGCCTATTTAGCACAGACTGGGGATGAGTGAGTTCGGCAATGGCATCGCCATGGCCATCAAGGCGCTCCAAGATGACTTCGATCTCGTCGATGTCTTCTGGTGCGCTGTCGTGGAAGCCGTGCGGCTGGATGGAGTAGTCGACGCCGGTATGCGTCGCCATGGCGGCCAAGCCCAAGGTGGTGCCCAAGCGGATGCCGTGGGTAGCCACCTCGTCCACGCGGTTTTCCACCACGGCAAGGCGCTCCACCAGCGTGTGTCCACGGGCGTTCACCTTGTCAGCCAAATGCTCCACTAGCATTTTCAGCTTGTCAAGCTCAGCGTCACGGGCTGCAAAGTTGCAAAAACAATGGCAGTTAGTATCAAAAAGAGAATTGGATTTGAAGATTGATCTAAGGGATATACCGTCAATGGTTGCCAGCAACTGTTTGCGCTGGTACTCCCACTCGATTTCGGTGATGCAGGCTTTCTTGGAGACTTCTCCCAGCTCACGCTAGGACTCGTCGCGCTCCGGCTTGAAGAGAAGAGCGTCTTCTTCCCCGTAGGGCACCGGGGAATAGCTGTTCGACTCCGAGGAGTCACCCGGCAGGGCCGGGTTCATGGCCGGCGCAGGGGACGGGTTCCATTGAATCAGCCTAAAACAGAGAGGATCGTCAGAAACAGAGGCAAATCTAAGACAGATCATGGAGAAAGTTGGCGATCATTGCCTCCGACACGCGCCGACGCGGCTCCCTTCCGCCTCGTCGGCGGCACGACACCTGTTGTTGCTGCCTGCCATTGATTCTTGGAGCTGTGCTGATGGGGAAAAATAGGCTTGGATTGGCAAAAGCTTGAAGGCTAGAGGTTCGATAAAAAGCTAGGGGCACCTACGGTTTTATTTATAGGACTGGTAAAAAGATCGTGGCCTTGGATCGTGGCGCATATCCCGAGAAACTTGGAAGGTGGAGAGGTTTCCTTAACCGATTCGCCGTCAGGTCGTTTGGAATTCAAAGCTGAGTCATATTTGGTTAACTGGCTCGGCTGGATTATGGACGGAGTGCTATTCGGGTGTGGCACTGTTTGACCGCTAGTTACCGAATGGATCATTCAGAGTTACAATCGAGATCATGTAGGGAAAAGGAAAATAAGATTTATAGAAGGCAAATATTACAAGGACGGTTGATTTGGTTACACATTGCTCAGTACAGGTAAATGTTCAAGTACTTTGCAATTACATTAGAGGCATTTGATATTGTCTGATTAATGTTTTTCATCCGTTCTTGATAATCTTTCTGAGTGTTGGACAGGACAGTGAGCTCTGCCTCACACTGATTTTCTTCAGTTATGGTCGATGATTCTTCCTCTTGGGTTTTCTCTATCAGTCCAGGAAGCTCGGCTATTTTCTTGTCATCGGCTTCTATTTCGGTCGACAAATTCTTCGACTCGTTTCCGGTGCGGCATTTACGGCAATTTTCAATTCGCGAGCAGATTGCAGTTTGGTCAACATTTCCTTGTGGCTCTCGTTTTGGGTTTGTGCTCCCCTCGCAGCTTGTTCAGCTTTGGCTTTCTTTTGCTCAACGGCTGGTCCGGTAGATTGACTCTTCAAGGCTCGCCTTATTGCCACATAATGAATATCCAGACCAGAGATGGGCTCCAATGAAGCCTTGACGTCTTCAGGGAGCTGCTGATGGGTCAAGCATTTCCTCGAAATGGTCAACATCTCTAATTTGATCTCGAGCATCCTTTTGCAGCCAGGCAAAGATTTCTTTGAGCCTTGTCTGAATTTCCTCTGGTAGAGCCTCGATTTTGAGTTCCTCCATCTCTGTTTCAAGAATCGGATCATTCACCACAGATGAATTCGATGGTGATGCAGTTTGATCTTGAAAAAGAAAGATTGCCGGGTTAGGAACGGTTTGTTAAAAGAAGGTAACAGAGTTGGGTGCATGTGCTTGCCTCATGCCTGATTCCCTGAACTGGGGCAGGGACTTGTTCAGGTTCAGAGGGGATTTCTTGGACCACTGGTGGGAGAGGAGTCTGAGGAGCTCTTAGTGAAGCTGAAGCTTCTACTTGAGGGGAGGTTGGTGCTGTCTCTGGCAAATTTGGAGCTTCTGGCTGAAGTGAATGTGGATTTACCTCTGTTAAGACTGGGAGTTCTGCTTGGCCAAGGGGAGATTGAACCCTTAAAGTGCTTGAAGCTTCTGGTTGAATTAATGGGTTCATCTCTAGTGAAGCCGGCACTTCTGTTTGAGAAGGGGGTGACTGGGTCCCTGATGAAGATAAGATCTCCACTTGAACAGAAGATGGTTCAGCCCTTGGTGAACTTGCATGCTGAGGGGGAGAGGTTTGCACAGGATGATTCACCAATATTTCTTCTGCAAATGTCAGATGAAGAGTAAATGCTAGTGTAAATAATGATCTTTGAAGAAGTAGTAAATGTCATACCAATAGATGAGGCATTGGCAGATTCTGAAACTGATGACTGCTGGGTTCTAGTCTGAATTGCACAAGATGAAATTTTTCAGAATAAGAGTGATCTTGTTTTCAAGAAAGAGGAAATCTTACCTCAACAGGAACATTTTTGGTGGTTCTTTTCCTCTTGGGAGCTGGAGGTGCAACCAGTGATATGCCTTTTCTCTAATCAGCAGTAGAGCTAAAGAGAATTGGGTCCATTATAGCATATCTGGCCATCAGCTAGGCCAAAGTTGGGGATTTAAATCCCATGGCTGAGATTGGATATACCACATTATAAGCAATTGTCCTGGCTCGAGGGGCAGGTACTGTACTCTGCAGGGGATGATCAAAATCATGGTTAGTGGGAAAAGGTATGTATGATCAAAGGGAAAAAGACAAGTGTGTTACCTCTGAGGTTGGCTGAAAATCAGGCATCAACTCCAAGCAGAACGAGTGCACTGGCTCACTGAAGATGTGGTCATGGAATTCTTGCCACCAGGGGATGAAGATGGGATGAGCTATTGTTATGGGTGTGAAAGGCCAGGTATAAAGAGTTGGGCTGCACTCATACTCGGAGACCCTTCTGGCTTGTATGCTGTCCTTGATTTCCCCTCTGGGCTTGAGGAACTCATGAAGGAATAATCTTGGGGGCATTTGGCCACATCCAAGTTGTCGGGCCATCATATTTGGCTGATAATATCCATAAGTGCTGTGATTCAACCTCCCTCCACAAAATTTTGCTGGCAAAGCACATGGATGGATGAAGATATTAAAGATTTCTATAGATCTTGCATCATGGCATCTAGTTCCAAAGGAGAATTCACAGGGAAGAGTTAAATTGTCATTGTTCAGATAAGGGAGCCAAAGAGGATCAGGGAAGCCTTTGAAGAAGAGCTCGAAAAGCTGACTGACATTTTGATCAATAGAGACAGTTGAAGCAGCTTCTCCATGGGTTTGGCATCCTCTGGTGCTTTGAACTTCCCCTTCTTCGTAGCTAGATGACGGGAAAAGCCGATTGTTGA
The DNA here is from genome assembly GCA_947561735.1 of Cenchrus americanus. NCBI lineage: Eukaryota > Viridiplantae > Streptophyta > Magnoliopsida > Poales > Poaceae > Cenchrus > Cenchrus americanus. Next base: position 146,993,162 of record OX387240.1, read on the forward strand.
GGTCGATGTTGACAATCCGGTGCATGTACAGTTGCAGCCACATCTGCACAAACCACCAAGGGCCGTTGACACATAGTATCTTCTGTCCAGTGTGCATTTGAGAGATAATCTGATGGATCATATGATACACACTCCCTAGGAGGTATTTTCCAAGAGGAACACGATTACCAGTAGCCAAACGTGTAGCCATTGCAATATAATTCAAAGTTGGCTCATTGGTTTTACTGCAGAAAATGAATCTACACAACCACATGTTCAGGAACGCCCTGTACTCGACTTCACTCAGAGGGCCATCTTTCATGTGATTCTGGATATATGATTTGTATCCACTTCCTGATTTCACTCCTGTCTGCCTTGTGGAGCCTTTGAATTCCCAAGGGTATACAGATCCTGAAATGTCAAGGCCGGTGATCATATACACATCGGCAAGGGTTGGGGACATTGGGCCATGACCAAAGAGGAAGGCGTTGACAATGTTTGACCAAAAATGACAAGCCGCTATCAAAAGATTTTCATTCTTTGGGGTCTCGGCCAAAGATAACTCCAAGCATTGAGCGATGCGGAGGCTGTCCCAATTGCTGGTCTTGGCGCTATTATCCACAAGTATCCTTTATACCAATTTCTCCAGCCTGCAATTGGGGGCAAAGGCCAGTTCTTGAAAGCATCTTGCCACAGGGGAGGTCCTGATAAAGCCGCCTTGAAAGGGATTCTTTGGGATTCGGCTGCAATGAACTCGCGGGGATCGGAAGTTCCCACAAGTCCGAGGAAATAAGATGTCGAATTGGTCTCAGTATGAATCAAAAGCTCGGTGGAAAGCTCCTATCAAGGGAAGATGGAAGGAGAAATCTGAGGTAAAAATCGAAAAGGGTAATGCCGAATAAAACTTACGGGGATGAAATTTACCTAGGCAGCTTGATTTTGACCCGCCATTGAAGATTCGACCTTTGGGGAAGGATAACCTAGGGTTTGGATCTGGATGGAGGCTCCGATGGATTGCGAGGAGAGAGAATAGGTGTTGAACAGATTTAACTTGAAGACGTTGGCAATTGGAGTCAATTTCGGAATAAAATCACTTTTATCCCGTAATTGAAGGGGCATATGTTAACACCAAAATTTGGTACGGGAGAGAGTCTGATTTGTGGGCCTGATTTGGTAAAAAATCTCGTCCGGCGGAGGAAGATTTCTTCAGAAGATTCGACAGAGGAGCTTGCGGTCGACAGTTTGCTTCCGTTTGGCAAAGGGACTGTATGCGCTGATTTTGCGGGATTGCGTAGTGACGTGGCCGGAGTGTAAGGGACGAATGGATGGATAAGCATTCGCACTTGGGCGATAAATTAGGTATCAAATATTGTGCTCGTAGTCCACCAGGAGTCATGCCACGACAGGGTATAAATATGAACCCTGGATGTATGTAATTGTAATCGAAAACATTCTCATAACAAACCGGCTTTACGCCAAACTCTCGAGTCCTTTAGTCGTGTCGTCGAGTTCTTCGAGAGGGTTCATTGATCCGTCGACCTCCATAAGTACCGGCAACCTTGTATCATGTCTAGTATCATGCAGTGGATTTAGATCGTCATGCAAGTAGTCTTGTTACCATGCTTAGTATCATGCGGTGGATTTAAGCTTGGTTCAAGAAGGTTTCTTGTTAGGTCATGAGCCATGTGGTGGGCTAAGATCTAGCTTGGAGCTAGTTATCGGCTCTATTAGATTTTGGCAAGATCTAATAGATTCATTAAGTTACCATGTGTTGCTCTGAGTTTTTACTTTATGTTTAGATTCGTGTAACACTCTTTTGCCCAAATTAAATTGATTTGGATCGGCTTTATCTTATTTGCTGATCTTTGCATTGCACGCTTGTATCTTGGCTCAATAAGGCACGTGGATCATGTGTCTTCCAAATAGCCGAAACCGAACCAATCTAAGATGTAACGTGTTGCGGGTTTAAGCTTGACAATTTTGTGTAAAACTTGACAGAACTGGGTATCATGCGGTAGATGCAGGTTTTTGGGTTTTCTTAGAGCTAATCATCCGGTGGATTAGATTTTTAATTCAATATAATAGGTTTATCATCTTTGGCAATGTTTGTTCCTTCTCCATGGACCCCGATTCGGCTGTTCAGCCGTATTCGGTTATGCTTTCATGAGTAAAACGTGTTTATAAGTTATGTTTTAAACAATGTGTGCTTTTAGCTTTCCATATTTAGATCGTATCATGCGGTGGATAGATCTATTTGTGGTTGGTGGTGTGATCTCAAACAAGTTGTATCATGCGGTGGATAAACTTGTTTGGTTTCATGCTTGACGGGTTTTGAAATACCTAGACATGCGGTAGACTAGTGCTTTGGGCCTATGCATGCTTGTTCATTACATATTTGTAATCATGCTTTACTTCATTTATTGTTTATTGTTATTCTCGAGGATCGGTCATGGTCTTGTGTACGTGCAATTTTGTCCAAATAAAGACCGATCTATCGTCATGCTTGCGTCATCTGTTCGGCTATGTTCTATTTTCACGCTTTAAAGCTCCCGAATGGTTTCTAATCTGCTGGCAGATAGCTTCTCATAGCTATATGTCATCTTACATGGCTTCCTAGCCGTAAATATGGATCTGTCTGGTACCACCCGGCAAGTTCCAAGCTTTGGTATTTAACTACTTTGTCTTTTGTTAATTTTCAGGGAAAATTGACTGGCACGTTTTGGAATCTTCTCGCGTGTGAAGCTAGCTTGTTCGGCTTGCTGTGTGCTTGACGCGGGGTGCGGATTTTGCGTCAACACATATGGTCTAGCTTCATCACAATTGCAAATTATGTAGTGCCTCATCTTCCGAAATTCATTTGGTGGAATTTCTTCGACCGTCTGTCCTATCCTCTTGTAATCCATTTTTTTAAAAATGCTCAAACCAGATGGTGGCTCATTCACAGTAACTATTTCATCTCGATCAACACGATTGTCTTTGGTGTCCACGTCCAAGAATCTTGAGCAGAATGTAAGGCACACCTCGAGTATATATCCCTCAGCAATTGAACCTTTAGGGTGAGCCTTGTTCCTCACATATCCTTTCACAGTGCGTAGGTACCGTTCCACTGGGTACATCCATCTGTAACACACTGGCCTCCCAAGTTTAGCTTCTTCAGCTAGATGAACATGCAAATGGATCATGATATCAAAAAATGCAGGTGGGAATATCATCTCAAGTCGACAAACAGCCTCCCTAATTGAACAGCTAAGCCTGTCCAATTCTGCTTCCACCAACTCCTTTGAACATAGTGCATCGAAGAAATTACTAAGCTAAATCAATCCAATGACAACAGCTTCTGGCGAATTCCTACGCGCTACTAAGGGTAAAAGTTTCTGTAGAATTAGATGGTAGTCATGCGTTTTCAAGCCAGACACCTTACATGACTTTACATCTACACATCTTCTTATATTTGAGGAAACCCCATCAGGCATCTTCACTCCATATAGAAATTCACACAAACTTTCCCTGGCATCCTTATCTAACTCGTACAAGGCTGATGGCAAGGTATACTTATCATCTTTAATCACAGGGTGCTGATCTGGTCGTATCCGTAGATGCTCCATGTCAAGCTGAGCATTCTCCCCGTTCTTACATTTGCCATCCAATTTAAACAGAGTACCTAGTATGCTCTCGCATATATTTTTCTCAATGTGCATCACGGCCAAATTATGCCTGATGAGCAAAGAAGACCAGTAAGGGAGCTCAACAAAATACTCTTCTTCCTTCAATTGTGGCATCTGTTGTCTTTGTCATGCTTCCTTTTTTGATAACAAGGTCTTACCAAATTCTACTTGTTCAAAAGTAGAATACTGCTCAAGTACCTGTGCACCAGATAGTGGTTCTGGTGCCTCCCTGGTTTCGACCTTGTTGTTGAAGCTGACCGTGTTGTTGCGCCATTGATGGTTGGGGGGCAAAAAACGTCGATGTGCCATGCAGCAGTGCTTCCACCCATGTTTCAACCACAAATACTCAGTATGTTTGTGGCGGTATGGACATGCAAACTTTCCTTTAGTGCTCCAACCAGACAGCATAGCATAGGCTGGGAAGTCATTAATTGTCTAAACAAGTATATCACGCAATCTAAAATTCTTCTTAGTCCCTGAATCTCTTGTTTTAACACCATTATTCCAAAGCTCCTGGGCTCCATTATCAGGGGCCTCAAATATACATCGATATCCATTTCGGGAGATTTTGGACCAAGAATAAACATTGACAAGATCCAGTTAGATTGTTTCTGACACAACCATGGAGGCAAATTGTAAGGTACCAGGATGACAGGTCAAATGGAGTACGTAAGACTTTGCATGCCAAAGGGATTGAACCCATCAAAAGAACGACCCAGCCTAACGTTACGACCTCCTTCTTCTGAAAACCATTTAAACTCTGAATGCACGTGCTTCCATGCCTTTGTGTCAGCAAGGTGACGCATTTTCCCATCATTCACTAATTCTATCTTGTGCCACTGCATATCCTTTGACATTTTCTTTGACATATACATTCTTTGCACCCGAGGAATAAGAGGAAAGTAACATAGGATCTTAACTGGTAACCGCTTCTTAACAAATTAGCACCAACTGCACTGCAATTATTATCAGACGTTTTTCCTACAACTTTCCACCTTGACTTCTTACAAATGGGACATGTTTCCAGATTTGCGTATTTATCAAAAAATAACACACAATCATTTTGGCATGCGTGTATCTTGACATAGTCCAAGCCCAGGTCTCGAACCACCCTTTGCACTTTATCCAAGGAGTCAGGAATACAATGCCCTTTAGGGAGAACCTTTCCAAAGAGCTTAAGTATGGCCTCCAACGCCACGTTACTTAAGCCATACATGCACTTTATCTGAAAAAGCTCCACAATAAAAGAGACCCTAGTTGCATTTTTGCATCCTCGATACAATTCCTTCTTTGCCTGCTCTAATAGTTTCAAAAAAATCTCCTCCTCATCTCTGGTTTGTCCATGATGTATAGTGCCACTAATAATGTTTCTAATCAGAGTATTAGTGGCAGCAGGGTTATCACCCCAACCATCTTCTTCATCGTCTTCTCCAAAAAAAGTGTTTTATCATCAGCTGTAGCTACTGCATCATGATTACTGAGATCGACAGTAACATCTTGATTCACAGGAGCCTGAGATGAAGTATCAATTTCGTCTTGAATGTTACCATCATCGATGAAACAATCAGAAACCCTCTATTCAGTAAATGCATTTGAATGGGAAACACGGTGGAATGTCTGATCATGCATTGACACAAAGTACATGGGCACGCAATAGATGGACCTCGCACTGAGTCGATAAATTTTTCCAAAAAAAATCAGAAATTGTTCTGCCAATCCGCTAAGTGTCGAGGCAAGCGCATCCAACTCCGATCTTCGTCTGATGCCATTAATTAATCTACATTGTTCATGTTTCAATCGACCTAGATCATGATATAGCAATATGCATGCATATGCAGCAAATGATTGAATATATATACGAGATCATCAAGACAGCAGTATGTACCGGCCATGGCCATGGCACCGCACAGGTCTCCGCAACAAGAACCACGTGGAGATCACTGTGGAGATCGATCCCCTAGAGGCCCTCGTGGAGAACTCCACAACAAGAACCAGGTTGTCGAAGACGGAATTTTGGAATGGTCCAGATCGGAAGAGCCTCTATCTGATCGTCGTATTGATCTCCTACATAAACGTTGCGACAAACACATTATAGTGCAACCAAGGAATACCTCGTTGCAAAAATTTTTATACAGTTGCAACGATCATGAAAACTAATGCAACTACTAAATTTTGTGGCAATACATACACGATAGACAAATTTCAGTACAACCAATGAATACCTCGTTTAAATATTTCTGAGGTTGTACGTATTATGACCTTTCTCAGGGTCCACATTATGTGCCATGGGTTTTCAATAGATGCGTAATTCATTTTTCTTTTCCGATCGGCTACTATAGAGGCTAACAATAATACACAAAATTCAAGAGTTCTAGTGAAGAGTCTCCAAATTCTTGATCACAATGCTTTGTGAATATACACTAGTCTACATAGACAATAGCATGTCACAATTATGAAAACAGACAGATGGTTAGTCCAAATATGCATGACAGGACCCAACAGATTTCAATTTGTGTCACTCATAAGTTAAAATATTTTGCAAGGGCTCATCCAGATCCAAACACATAGACATAGGAACATCCATATATACAAGTTTTAGCACACAACCATACGTACACGAAGTACTACAATTACAATATAGAGGTTCAAAGTTATTACTTAGATGTTCGCATACTTAGATGTTGCCACATACACATCCATTCTTAGACCATTCACCAGCATCTGCATAACATTCACCTAGGACCTGGTTATGTTACGTACTAACCTAGATTACTACTACTTGCAATTGACTTTATCCTGAAGCTTGCGTATCTTCTTCGCCATCACTTATAACTTGTCAGCAACAGTCTCCATGAATTCCTTCATGGTCATCTCCATGTCTTCCAGCGTTCCAGCAATGTCCACGCTTAGGTTCTCAATCTGCTCCTGCAAATCATCATAGCGCTCCTTCAGCTGCTGAACCATTTGGCGCAAGGGCATTTGCTACGGTAGACAACAAACACAAGTTACTAACATGAAATATGTTACAACAGCAGTGGGCAATGCAGCCAAATAGTCAAAAAATGCACCTTTCTTTTCGATGATCCCAAAGCTTTCGATGGAGACGGTTTCTTGCTATTGTCCTGCTCATCATATGAGTCGGGAATGACGATCCTCACCTGATTAGAAGTGTTCACTAGCCTGAACAAACAAAACAATTAGTTGTTTTTCTGTTTAAAACAGCCTATTCAATCTCTTGACTCATAATATGTACCAATTTACCCGTGATCCCCCTACTAGCTGCCAGAAAAGGCCTAACCTACTAAATGGGACAGCCTGCGTTCATTTGGCTGGCTTTGTTTTCAGCAATGTGATCAAATGTACACAGGTAAGATTCACATCAAAAGATGGCAAGAAATCAAGCCAATTATCATTATCATTGTCTAGTATGGGGTGAGATGGATTCACGCAAAAACACAATTATCATTATCTAGTATGAGATTTTTATTACTATGAACTACTAACATTTTTCTAATTGCAAAAGGAGTCACACGATTCCTGGAAAGTCAAAGAGGGTAGGGCAGTGTACCTCACTTCACTTCCAGAACGCTTGCATCCGACTAGGGCCTGCTTACCCTTACCGGATGGATCGACTTGGCGATGCGGGCCGTCAGACGACGACGAGGAGGTGGCGGTGTCGTCTGTACCAGAGGACGACAGAGTTGGGGTGCCGCCGACCGTACTGGAGGACGACGAGGTCGGTGGTGTGGTACACTTGAACCGCCAGCGTGCATCGCGCTTCTGCGTGGTGGAGTTGTGGCCCCTCCGTCCGCCGCCGCCGCTCTCCTGGATCCCCTCGATGCAGCCCCGCCTATTGTGGAGGCCGCTTGGCTGTGTTGCGGCGCTGTGGTCCCTCCGTCCGCGCCGGCCGCTAGTCTGGGAAAGCTCGATGCGGCCACTCCAGCCACTGTCACCGCTTGCCGCAGGGGAAACCGCGATGGGGGGCATCTCTATGTGGACGTGTCGGTCGGAGCCGACGAGGGGGGTGGTTAGGAGCTAAAGTGTATTGCGGGTGGGGGAGCTGAAAGTTATAGACGATTTGGGTCGGGACATCCTTGTTCTTATTACTCCGACGGGCCCATTTGACATTTTTGCAGCAGCGTCACACTCCAGTACCTTTAGTGCCACCCCGTAAACTGAGAATGGGATATGCCAGCTTAATAGGGGAGGCGTGTCTGCGCTTTCGAACTCCGAATTGCCGTCATCAACTAATGCTTGCTACTTGTGCTATGGGGCTTAATGGGCTGGCCGGCCCACTCGGGCTCCCGCTCGCTGGGCTTTACGCTCACCGGTTGAGCCTGTTGTGGTCTGGCTTAGCCTACATCCCCATACCACACCATTTTTTCATCTAAACAAATCCTCTCTTTTTTCTCATGGTACATATAGTCTATACCATATTGTTAAAATTCAGATTTTTCATAATAACATTTATTTATTAAATCGCATTTTAAATTTTGCTACAACCCCATAGCAGATTTTTTCATCAAAACAAATTTCGTGGCAATACGTACACGATATTCCTCCTTAAGGCTAGAAACGAAGCAATATACTTCCTTGTATTGTAACAACGCAAAGATATAGTTGCAACCCAAATAAGACGTTGCGATAAAGACGTTCAAACTCAACCAACCCTAGTATGGTAGCCATAGCAAGTTTCTATTGCACCACGCGAATTTCTAGTGCAACGCAGAAATAGGGTAGCAGTATTTCCTACCAAATGCAACACAATTCTAAATAATGGGTGCATTAGCGCCAACCTGTTGCAACATCTTGCGACATAGCTGTTCAAATGCAACCATCCCTAGTATGGTGACTACAACAACTTTCTGTTGCAACGCAAGGAATGGTAATGCAACACAATAACGGGGTGGCATTATTTCCAACAAAATGGAATGGAAACCCTAAAAATGGGTGCATTAACGTCAACTTGTTGCAACACAAAAATAAATATTGCAACACAAATTTTGTGGTGTAATAGACACACAAATAGCAAACAAATCACCGTTTCGGTGCAATAATACCCCCCTATTGCAACAGAATTAGTGTTGCCTAAGGGATTTGTTCCAATAGGTGGAAAACCTTGTAGTGACTCCAAGATGGCCTAGGAGACATGGTGTTAAGATTGCAGGGATTCGGGTCTTTGGATGTGAAGCCGTTTCGATGCGTCTCATTCCACCCATAACGAGTTATCATCTCGCGACGAAAGATTGGGTACCTTGTCCCCATCATAATATTTTGCACCTTGTGATGTATGTTATTTCCTATATTGAAACATGAGTATGTTCAGTAACTTTATGTTTCCTTACACATAAAAAAATACTATGTCCACCTACCACTTTTAAAAATCAAGTATTAAAAACTTTTTTTAGAAACCTCAAGTATGCAAAGATACCTTCTAATTTGTGAGATACGAGTAGAGGACTGGAGCGTCCGAGGACTGGTGGATGCTCACTCCTAGGTGTGATGAGTGATTGACAACGTGGTGTGGACTGACTCTTGGCCGAGTATTGCAGGTGTAGGTTGCGGCTTGATTTGCATTGGTGCAGGTGAGGAGTGGGCGCGAAAGGTCTATGCCTTGAGGGGCCTCCAAGGAGTGGAGAGACAAGTAGGCTCGGCTCGAGGGACCTGGTGGCTAGCGAGGTCAAGTGCGGGCCTCATGGTAGCAAGAAAAGCAAGACGAAGTTGTAGACAAGAGCCGGTGCAGGGTAGCGGTTGACGACCGGAGTTTGCATGAGGGGTTTGCGGCGGTTCACCACAAAACCGTCGGGTTACTTGGTTGAGCCACAAAACCAAGACCGGAGGCTCGGCAAGCGGAGACAGAATCCCGGCGCGCCGAGAAGCTTCGATGTCGGAGCACACGTGGTGGGATTGCAGAGCTTGCGTCGAGAGGGCGCGGACTGCGGCGAAGTTGTGGCCGTGCGATGAAGAGGAGTGCTACGTGACCTATTTTCCCCTGATAGATTTGTATCACAACTTAAGTGCTAGGGGTAGCTTGGTCATTTGCACAGCCTAGAGGGACTCATATATATTAACTCTAGGGTTTCTCGGCAAACCTTCCTATCAGACTGCTTCTCATTTCCTTGCTCTATAGGCATAGATTTTCTTCACCGTTTTGTATAGAATCTGTCCTCCGAGTGTATGGAAGCTTTCATGGTTGCGTTGATTTCCTTATTGTAGCACTTGTGTTCCTTCGATTCTGAGGTGTTTAGGTTCGGATTTTTTTTGTGGCGATCATGGATAGTTGCCTCGTGCATTTTGTGCTTGATCATGACCCCTCAATCTCCGGATTTGGCCTCCGATTGAAGAATTTCGATTGGAACCCTAGCTTTTTGGTAGACCTCGGTTGCGATTCGATTCCCGGTGATTTAGTTTGTTTGTGGTCTCAAGATTTGGGGCATAGCATCTCCTAGGGACGCTTCACCTCTCTCCCAAATCTTTCCTCAAGAGCTCAAGGCGTTTGGGAGATCCACAGACGGATAGGTGCTTTGGTGCTTGCAGTTTCGAGCTCGGGTTGCTCTGTCCGTGTGTGGCGTACAGTCCGCCAGGGGGTCTCGGACGGTCCGCGAGGAGCCCAGCTACTGGGTGTTCATCGTGTTCGTCGCGAGTTCTTCAATCGCTTCTTTTCAATCCATTTGTTCCTGTGGTTTTGGTTGCCTGATGTTCGGTGGACAATTCGCGAGGAGAGTACGGACGGTCCATGGGTGCTCGGCGGACGGTCCGTTTTTAGTGGTGCGCTACTAGAGTTTCAGGAACCAATTTCGGACAGTCCGCCTGGTGCATGCGGATGGTCCACCTAGTCGCCCACGGACAGTCCACCCCCTCCATGCAGACGATCCGCTCAAGCCATTGCAGATTGCTTAAGTCCTTTACTTCTTGAGTTGCCCTTCCGTGTTGCTTTGAGTTTGGGTTTGTCCTAGGGTTTGTAAGTCGGTTGTGACTATGTGACCTTGGCAAACTCGTGTGGGAATCCTTGGTTGTGAATTTGGGGCATAGGTCGAGTTCATCCTTCGGGAAGAATTTTTAGTAGCTCTCACTCACTGCCCTCCCTTTTTGGTTGCCTTATCGGTACTTCAATTGGTATCAGAGCTAGTTATGGATTTTCGTGATTCTAACCATTCTAAGATCGAAATATGGCGTACCAGGAACGGGGTTCGAGTCCTCCACAATTTGATTCTACGAACTACCAGATGTGGCAAAGGCGGATGGCTGCTTCCCTCTGCGGTAACGGTCTGATCCTGTGGGATGTCACGGTGAACATAGCTTATGTTCATCCTGTGAACTTCCTTGCTCCAGGATTGAGGGACATGTTCAACGCCAACATGAAGGATCAGATGGCGACTAGAGAGGGGGGAGTGAATAGGAGCCGGTAAAAATTCTTCTCAAAGGACCCGGCCTATGCCCTAGTCAAATCCCGGTCTCACACAAGCGATGGATCGAATCACACACAAATCGCCAAGACAACGAGGTTATTGATCATCCTCTAGCCTTAGGAACGATTCCTTGAAGCACACGCGGAAGCACGAGAAAGGAAGGGAAGAAACAAAACAAGAAGCACGGCTCACGGCCTGCGGCGGACCTGTCCGGCTAGGCAATGCGGACCGTCCGTGATGAGCCGCGCGGACCGTCCGGCGGGGGGACCGCGGACCGTCCGCCCCCCTTGCCGCGGACCGTCCGGCCCGAGCCGCGGCCTATGCCGAGTCGCTTGTCCTTGTCCTTGCTCTTGGACTTGTTGAAGTGCTTGCCCTTGGATGAGTATTTGTCTTCACGCCTCGGGTGTGCCTTGTACTCGTTCACCTTGTACTTGTTCTCCTCCGCTTCGGGCACTAGGCGATGAAGTGGCCACGCTTGCCACACTTGTAGCACGTCCCCGAGCTCCGCCTTGCATTCCTCCGACTCTCGTGTAGTCGATCAAACCTTCTTGAGAGCAAGGCCGGCTCCTCCTCGCCCGGGCACATCAAACTCCTCATCCGGAATAGTCATAAGAGAAGACAAGGAAAATTGTCGACGGGGAAGGGTTAGATTTGCCCTTTGATCCGCCCAAAAGAGCAAGACTATGGTCGGTCGAGCCCTCATGCTTGGATTGCAACTTCTGTCAACCTCGGCCGACTTGAGCTTAGAAAAGAGGTCATCCAACTCAATAGTCAAATAATGCCCGGACTCCTTGATGGCCTCAACCTTAGCACCCCAAACATTTGGGTCCAAGACATGCAAGAGCTTCAAAGCCCGATCATGCTCGGTGTAAGGAAAATCCTCAACGTTAGCTTTCATGTTGTTCACGATGGCGGTGAACCTGCGAAACATCGCATCAATGTCCTCACCAGGAAGTGGAGTGAAATTCTCATATTGCATCCGGTAAGAGACAAAGAGGCGAGCCTTCACATGGTTATCACCACCATGAGCAACCAACAACTTCTCCCAAATTTGCCAAGCAAGATTCAAGTGGCGAACACGCTCAAACACCGGATCACACAAGCTTCGGACCAAGTTATCAACGGCTTTTGCATTAGCCTCATACTTGGCCTTAGCACCGGCATTGGTCACCATAAGAGTATGGATGTTGACCGGAATAGCATAGGTCTAGTCAAGCACAATGAAATCCAACGACTTCCCGCGAAGAAAGATCATCATACGAGCCGCCCACTTGTGGTAACCCTTGCCATCAAAGTGCGGCGGACCGCCCCGCTCAACGTACGCCATCTTAGGATTCGAGACTTGTCAAGTCACAAAGAATCCGACACCAAGCTCGGATACCAATTGAAGGATCGGATGGCGACTAGAGTGGGGGGGAGTGAATAGGAGCCGGTAAAAATTCTTCTCAAAGGACCCGGCCTATGCCCTAGTCAAATCCCGATCTCACACAAGCAATGGATCGAATCACACACAAATCGCCAAGACAACGAGATTATGGATCAACCTCTAGCCTTAGGAACGATTCCTTGAAGCACATGCGGAAGCACGAGAAAGGAAGGGAAGAAATGAAACAAGAAGCACGACTCACGGCACGGCGAACCGTCCGGCCGGGCGGTGCGGACCGTCCATGATGAGCCGCGCGGACCGTCGGGGGAACGCACCCGCACCACGGACCGTCCGCGGGGAGCACGCGGAGCGTCCGCCGGGCACCCGCGGACCGTCCACCCTTTGCTGCGGACCGTCCGAAACTCCGTCCAACCGAAACCAAAATCGCGACGGATCGAAACGACCGGCGAGCAAGAACACGAAGAACACGGGACGAACCCTAGCGGCGCGGACCGTCCGCCGGGTCCTCGGCCGACCGTCCGCGGTGCGGACGGAGAGCGAAAAACGCCCGACCCCGAAAGTCAACTCCACCAAATCTTCATCGGATTTCCCAAACGGTTGAAGGTTGTGGATACAAGGGTTTGGGGACTTCAAAAGCGTCACACAAGGATGCTATAGCCCAAAAATCTTGCCTCCTAACTCCCTAAATCACCGGGAATCGCGAATCCTTTGAGCACCACCAAAAACTTGAGCACCGAACGAAAAACTTCGAATCGAAGTGGTTTCCGGCGTTTGAGGGTACAAGATCAATCACAAAGATGCACGAGACATCTATCCATCTTTTCCTCAACGGAATGCGGGGAGAAACCCACTCAAATCTGCGGAATCGCACCGAGAACAAAGGCACGAAAACAAGCACAAAAAGACCACGAAAAACACAACTCCCAATCTTCTATACAAACTAGGAAAGATTCACAAGGTCTTGCATGCCGCCCTAGCATCCATCCCTCTCAACAAATTTCTCATGAAGCTCTCATGCTAGCCTAGAGAAAATGGAAGAAAAATAGCTACGAAAATGAGAAAGAGGAGGGGGAAAATGAAACCCTAAGTCGCGGAGGGAGAAAGCCATCCACACACACTCATGGCTTATATATCAGGTCCCGCCGGAGTGGTAAATGACTTGACTACCCCTAACTTAACTACTGGCGATACAACCCACGTAGGGGCAACAGGTAATGTTTGTGGGTCTTGCCATCGGACGGCCACGCCTTTGCCGCACCCCGCGTCCTCCCGACGCACGCCATGCGATCCCGCCGCGTGTCCTCCGCCTCGAAGCTTCCCGACACGCCGGATCCCGTCTCCGTCGTGTTGGGCCCTCGGACTTTGTTTTGAGGCCCAAACCAAGAAACCGTCCTCCGATGGTTTTGTGGGCAAACCACCAAACCCCTCGTGCTCGTCCGGCCTCCCGCCAAACCACTTGACTCAACCGCCACCGTGCACCGGCTCGCTTGTCCATGACTTCGTCTTGCTTGTGTCGCCACCATGTGGCCCGCACCCGGTCCCGCTATCCACCGGGTCCCTCGAACCGAGCCTACTTGCCTCTCCATCTCCCGAGAGGCCCCTCAAGGCCGAAGACCTTTCGCACCCGTTCTTCACCGCAACAACACGAACTAGGCCGCGGCCTACACCCTGCGCACTAAGCCAAGAGTCGGTCCAACACCCGTTGTCAATTACTCATCACCGAGGAGCGATCATCCATCGACCACCGGGACGCTCCCGGTCCTCAATCTCCCCCTTGATGAGTGCATTGACAACACACAACGCGAAATGAAATTCGAGAGAAAGAAAGAAAGGAAGAAGAAAGAAAAACAAAGAAGCTCAACTCATGAGCAAAAGGCGAAGAAAGGCGAAGAAAGGTCACAAGCCAAGCAAAGCACAAACTCCACACCGAAAACAGCAAGAAAGCTCCCCCTGAACAAATGCAAGCTCCCCCTGAACATGTGGATGCAAACTTCCAAACTTCAGCCCACCTCTTCTGAATTTTCATTAAGCTCACCTCTTCTCCCCCTTATTGACAATGTATGAATCATGGTGACAATGCAGAAATGCAAGACAAAGCATATAAACATCTACATGAGCTTCTCAAATAGGCCAAATCTAGTGTCAAAGGCTAAAAAATGAGACAAAGATCACACATATGAATCATAGCATAGTCAAAGCATTGCCACAAGTAATATATGAAAATACAAGCATGTGACAAAGCAAAATTTTCAGATTTAAGCAGTTTTACCAAAAGAAGGCTCGCTTCACATGTAAAAGCCTATCCATGTCACACTTGAGCCACAAACATGCAAACCATTCAAAGATCATACAAGGATATCAAATTCTCAGCAAAAGATCATGGCAAACACCTATAAAGCAAAGCATGTCATGTCAAAGCTCATGAGCCATGTGTCCACTTCGGGGAGACTTCTCCACTAGTGAACATCATGCAACATGTTTTGCACCCATATGTGAAAGATGATACATTTCAAGCACGGACATGATGGATGGAGCATTTTTCAAGCATTATACACTTCTTTTCAAGATTAAATCATTTCATGGTACACGAAGTGCCTTTGCGGCAAAAAGAGGCTTATGCTCCTCCATGAATGCAACATAGGCTAAACATTCACAATGATATTCGGCCTTTGGCCCAAATGCAAGAACAAGGCATCCAAGCACAATCTAAGCATGAAAAGCACATTTAGACCAAACTGTGACATGGATACACAACTACATACGAGTGGAGCATATTTTATCAAAAATTAGTCAAGATTAGCATTTATTTCGAAAAGGGCTATCTCACCACACATATATCTCAAATATTCCAAGAGCATAGCCTCACATCACCATTTCTCCACATATATGACCAAACTCTCACAAAAAGCCAAAGAGACTCAAATATGGCATATGAAAGAAGCTCATCATCCTAAAATGCAATATGATACAAATGCAACATGATATATGACAGGATGGCTATCCTACCATGGTTTATACATCAAGCAAAGCATGTATATACATCAAAGTAAACATGGTATGATACATATGATACAAAAAGGAAATCCCTCAAGAATCAACTAGAAAGGGCAACAAACCCCAAGTTCCCCCTGCAAGCGCACAAATGTAGCTTGGTCGAGAGGCTTTGTAAAGATGTCGGCTAGCTGATCTTGGGTAGGGACATGGCTCAACACAATGGTTCCTTTTTCCACATTGTCCCTCAAGAAATGATACCTCACTTCTATGTGTTTGGTTCTGGAATGAAGCACAAGGTTTTTGGCTACGCTTATGGCACCGGTGCTATCACAAAGAAGTGGGATCCGGGTGCACTCCTCACCAAAGTCTCTCAAAGTGTATGAAATCCACAACGGCTAGGAACAACAACTCACGGCGGCAACATACTCCGCCTCGGTGGTGAGGACCATGTGTGGTTCGAGGACCGGTGGATGGTCGCTTCCTTGTGTGATGAGTGATTGACAACGTTGTGTGGACCGATTCTTGGCTAAGTATTGCGAGGTGCGAGGTTGCGGCTTGACTCGTGTTGGTGCGGGGTGAAGAACAAGCGCGAAAGGTCGTTGCGGTGAGGCCTCCGGGTGTGGAGAAGACAAGTAGGCTTCGTTCGAGGGACCCGGTGGCCGGCGGGGGTCAAGTGCGGGCCGCATGGTGGCATGAAAAGCAAGATGAAGTCGTGGACGGTTTCTTGGTTGAGCCTCAAAACCAAGGTCGAGCCGGGACTACGTGGGAGCCAAGTCATGAGTGGAGATTGGCGGAGGCTACACCAAGTTCGCGGGGTTTCCGGTGGTTCACGCGGGGAAAACCACCGGGTTCCTTGGTTGATCCACAAAGCCAAGACCGGAGAACCGAAGACGGAGGTGCGGCGGCACCGGACCGGTCCCGGCCGGTGGGTCTAGCCGGCCCGACCGGTGAGGAGCACCGGTCGACCGGTGTGCGATGACGCGGTCCGGAATCTTCGAAGCGGAGGACACGCGTCGGGATCGCATGGCTTGCGTCGAGGCTACGCGGGGTGCGGTCGTCGGGCATCCGTCCGATGGTGAAGACATCAAGAATTCCAAATCCGCCCTTGAGGGGCTTGTATCCCTAGTTAGTAGAGAAGGGCATTTTAGACATTCGGTTGCCTCCATATAACCCAAGAGGTGAGAGGATGGCAGCCAACTCTTGGAACCCTAGCTCATTAGTTTTCCTATTTTCCACCTATTTTCCTTAGGTTTTCTCTAGGACTAGCAAGAGAGCTTCACGGAGAGATCTTGTAGAGAGGGATGGATGATCGGGCGGCTTGCTAGACCTTGTACGAACCTTTGTTTCATGTATAGATGATTCGGCGTGGTTCCTCAAGGTTTGGATGTGTTTTCCCCGGTTGTTCTTGGTGGTGATTTTCGGAGCCCTCTCTCGGTGATTTCCTTGGGTTGTTTTCGGGGCTTTTCTCTTGGGGATTTGATGGGGGAAATTTGTGGGAACCCTTCGTGGTTCTTTGGGCTGTGATTCCCCTCCCAAATCCGTGAGTAAAAGTGCTCGATTTTGGGGTTTCTTGAGTTCTTGGGTTGGAAGTGCTTTCGGCGGGATTTCTTCGATTCCTCCTTTTTGGACGAGTTTTGGTGGGATTAAACTTGGCTATGAACTCCTCATGAGGTGTTCATGATATCCCCAAAGTCTTGTTCAAGTCCGTGGAGCGATTCGGGAGATCGAGATTTGGATTTGGGGGAGTTGACCGCGGGTCTTTGTTCATCCCGAGCTGCCGGGCTACACCGGTCGACCGGTTGTCTTGACCGGTGCGACCGGTGCAAGCTCTTGTGGGATTTTGCTCGGGTGAACGTTTTGGTGTGTTCGTTGTTGGCCCGTGGTGCTGCTTGTTTCGAGTTTGGGTCCGTTTGGTGGTCGGTTGGCTTTGTTTGGTGCCTTGGGGGCTCTCGGGCTGCCATCGGTCTGACCGGTGTGTCTCACCGGTCTGACCGGTGTAGAGCCACTTAGTGAAAGTTGCTCAGTTTCACCAGCAGGGACCGGTCTGACCGGTGGTGCTCACCGGTCTGACCGGTGTGGGTCTGTAGACTCGAGGTTTGGTTTTTCCGTTGCGTTTCTCGGGTCGGAAGGTTGCGTGTTGGTTCCTAGGTCCAGTGGCACTCCAGTGGCTATGTGGGCTTGACCAACCTTGGTAGTGAGTCGGAGACGTGTGTTGGAAGCCGCGTTCGTCTTGTTGGAGTTTTCATCTCCTTCGAGAAGAATTTTTATCGGCTCCCATTCACTCCCCCCCCTCTCTGGTTCGCCGTATCGGTCCTTCAAGTGGTATCAGAGCCGGTTCGGGTCTTTGTTGACTCTAACCAGTCTAAGATCCAAGGATGGCGTACCAGGAACGGGGTTCGGGTCCTCCACACTTCGATGGCAAGAACTACCAGATGTGGAGCAAGAGGATGGGTGCGTTCCTCCGCGGAAAGGGTCAGCTGCTTTGGGATGTCACGGTGGACACAGGCTATGTCCAGCCGATGGATTTCCTTGCTCCAGGGTCGAGGGACAGATTCGACGCCAACAATAAGGCGGTCGACTACTTGTTTCGTGCTTTGTGTCGGCCGAGTTCGATCGGGTGCACACCGAGCACTTGGCTTGTAGGATTTGGGCGGCGTTGAAGGAGGCTCATGTTGGGAACGCCCGAGTTCGGGCACGGATGTATGCGACCTACGGAGAGAGTACGAGAATTTCACTCATCTCCCGGTGAGTCCATCGATGCCTTGTTTCGTAGGTTCACGGTGGTTGTGAACAACATGAGGGCCAATGTGGACGTGCTCCCGTACGATGATCATGATAGAGCGGTCAAGCTCTTACACTCTTTGGATCGTACGATTTGGGGCGGAAAGTTCGAGGCCATTGTGGAGTCGGAGAAGTATGACACTGCGACCGTGAACGAGTCGTTCTCGAAGCTCAAGTCGGGCCGAGGTGGATAGGGGCATGAGCGCCAAGCTCGAGGGTCCGACCGACTCCCATAGTCTCGCCCTCGTTGGTGGTTCCAAAGGAAAGGCTAACTCTAACCCATCCACCGGGATGTTCTCTTTCTCCTCTTTGATGTCTATGCCGGATGAGGAGTTCGACGAGCTTGGAGAGGACGGCCGGCGCTCCCTGACGGGGCGGTTCGAGAGGCCGCACGAGAACCGCGTGAACGAGGAGGAGGAACACGAGGACATGCTTCAAGTGCGGCAAGACTGGACACAATTTCGCCGAGTGTCCAAAGGTGAACAGCCACGACAAGCACAAGTCCAAGGACAAGAAGAAGAAGTCCGGGGAAGAAGGATCATGGACATGAGAAGAAGACGCGGTCTCGAGAGAAGATGAAGAGATCGAGCGACATCGAGTCCGACTCGAGGACACGTCTTCAAGCTCGAGTGATGAAGACGAAGAGGATGACAAGAAGAGGAAGAAGAAGAAGAACATCGGCAAGTATCTCAACGGCCTTTGTGTGATGGGCCTAAGCCTCAAGGACGACTTCGCGGCATGGCTCGCGGTTCGAGCGACAAGAGAAGCCGGAGAAGGACGCCTCGGACTTGGATTCCGAGGATGAGGTATGTGATGAGCTCTCCTCTTTGCGCAAGGAGAATGAGGAGTTGGTTGACTTGCTTGATAATCGCGATCACATGCTTAGAGAGGCTAAGAAGCTTAGGAAGGAGCTTAGATCTTTTCTCGAGGATGCTAGGACTAGAGTGGCTGAGCTAGAGACACAGGTGCTTGATAGCAAGCTTGAGATTGATTCCCTTAAGGCTAGCCCCGTTGTTTCGGATGAGAACGATTGTGCCGATTGCTCTGTTTTCTGGGTGACTTGATCGATCTTAGGGAGAAGTATGCCTCCAAGTGTGAGGAACTAGATGTGCTTAGGGTTGAGTTGGGCTGAGCTACAATCTAGACCCACTTTGCTTGGTGCTTGCACTTCTTGCCCTAGTTTGCATGAGAAAATTGCCGAGCTCCGTTCTCGCATTGTTTCGCTTGAGGCTGATTTGAAAGTGCCTATTCCTACTTCTTGCTCTACATGTGAGTTGCATGCTATGAAGAATTTGGATCTTGCAAAATGTGTTGGTCGCTTGCAAGATGAGAATGATAAGTTGCGTGAAGCGCCGAGTTGGTTGTCGAGTCAAGAACCTCGGCTTGGAATGATGATTGCTAGGTGCGTAAGCGCTTTGACGGTTGGGCTTTGGGATTGGATAAGGTTGGTGAGGGCAGTGGTGAGAGAGAAAGGAAATTTGGGAATGTTTCAGTTCCACCACAACCCACACCCAAAGACAAGTTTGCATCCAAGCCAAACCAACTAAGAGAAAAAATGAGTGAGAAGGCAAGTGAAATGCCAAGTGAGAAACCATGTGAGAAGCCTTGTGCAGAGCCTCATCCCAAGCCTAAACCCAGATCGATCCGTTTCCATTATGAGTTTTGTGGAAAGGATGGTCACAAGAGAGCGTTTTTCTTCAAGAGGAAGCGTGAGGAGAGAATGGCGAAGGAGTGGGCTAACAAGGACAAGTACCACCCTTCCGATGGTGTACTTGAGCCTCGTGTGCAGTTTCCCAGGGCCAAGGCGAGTGTGAGGCCAGTTCGGGCTTGGGGAGAGCGGAAGGCTGTTGGAGGTGTTGCTTGCCCGAGCTACACCGGTCGGACCGGTGTGGAGCACCGGTCGGACCGTGCGAGCTCCGGACGAGCGGCGGCTTGGGTTTCGTGCTCGTACGGGTGCGAGGGTTGTTTACGGAGGTCGTGGTTACGGTGGTTGGTCCGGGAAAGTTTGCGGGGAGGCCGGTTGCTAGGCATTCTCCCCCTCGAGCTCACTACGGGGATGGGAGGAGTCATGGCTTTGAGAAGGAGAGGAGGGATGGTCCACGGGCTTTCTTTCGTGGTTTTGTTCCTCCTCCGGGCGAGAGAGGGCTGGTTCCCTCATGGTGGTTACCGTGGTGGTGTTCGTGGAGGTAGCTTTGGTAGGAAAGATGGTTTGGTTTTTGCTAACCCCACTTTCGAGCAAATGGCTAGGCACTCGGTTTTACACATTTGGAACTAACCCCGGTGTTGAGTCGGTTGCTCGCTCTCGCTCCTTGTTTTGAGTTGCGGGTGGATGGCCGGAGAACATTTGGTTGATATCGGGGGGTGGTTCTTCGGCTTCATATCCCGGTGGTGATATGTAGGTGCATCACTTTCGGGAAATGGTGGACAAGGATGAGTGAATTGTGAAGAAATGATAAAGGTAAGTGTATTTGTGACCTTCGAGTGTGTGGCCTTGGTCAAGCCACTTGGTTTCTTTTGCTCTTTGCCTTATCTCATGTGTGTAAGGTGAGCTTTGTATGCTCTTTGGCCTTAATGCATGAGTTTAGGGGGAGCTTGTGAGTTTGGTGCTCCTTTGCTCTTTTGCGGTGATGTCGAGCCCTTTTTGCCTCCCCTCGAGGAGCGGTGGTTTGTGAGCTTTGTGTGTGGGAGCTCCTTTGTAGCATATGTATAGCTTTCCT
Organism: Cenchrus americanus; assembly: GCA_947561735.1. Classification (NCBI taxonomy): domain Eukaryota; kingdom Viridiplantae; phylum Streptophyta; class Magnoliopsida; order Poales; family Poaceae; genus Cenchrus; species Cenchrus americanus. The sequence goes on from OX387240.1 coordinate 147,014,094, forward strand.
TTATGCATTTCTTGCATTTGGCATGGCATATGTAACATGATGTATAGGCATCCTTGTATCTTAGATTGCATGCATTTTGTATCATATGCATTGGTTAGGAAAGCTTCTCTCATATACATTGTTCACCATGGTATGAGATATATGTCTTTGTGAGTTTGTTTGGTATGATATGGTTAGTTTGGCTTAGCTCTTGATGATCTTGATGAATAATCCATGGTTGCTAGCTATGCTTTTGAAAAGTGTCACATGTATGCTCTCTCATGTGTAAGTACCTTTACATGCTCTTGACATGTTTTTGTGGCCTTGCTATGCTTAATTTGTGGTTGGATGGCTAGTTTATTGATCATATGGGGCCAAAGGCTCATTTGCCATCATGAATGTTTAGCCCTCTAGATTTATCTTGTGGAGGAGCATAAGTTCCTTTTTGTCGCAAAGACATTTCATGTACCATCTACAAATCTGAAAATGAAATGAAAAATGCTTGGAAATGTGCTCCCATGTCATACGTGCGAATTTAATTTGCTTTGGGTGCTAAACCGTTGCATGATGCCTACCAATGAGAAGTCTCATACATAGAAGTAGGCACATGGCTCGGTGGCTTTGACATGACATGAGGTGCTTGTGGGTGTTTGTGATGGTCTTATGATTAGAATGGCTGTCCTAGCATGAAGTTTGTGTGGCTTTGCCATTTTGATATGCTTTGATCATGTTTAGGACTTTGCTCATGAGAGGCAAGTTTTTCGCAAAATTGCCAAAATCCATCTTAGCTTCGTCCAATGGTTGTGAAACTTGGTGATCATGTAGTTGAGATCGATACGAAGCCGTAGAGTACCTAACTTGCTCATTTGGACATGTGTAGCATTCTTTGTTGAATTTTGTATATTTGAGAAGCTCTAGGTTGAAAGTTTTGCATTTTTGGCTTGATTCATGCATTGTCAACAAGGGGGAGAAGTTTGAGCTTGAAATGGCTTGTTGGACGCGTTTAGAAGGTTTTCGAGTGGTTTCGAGCCATTTACGGGCTTCGTTGTACACCGGTCCGACCGGTGATGAGCACCGGTCCGACCGGTGTGAGTGCTGGCCCTGTACATATGTTAGGCACCGGTCCGACCGGTGGTGATGACCGGTCCGACCGGTGTGAGCCGAAAGTCCTGCACTGCTGCCCGTTTCATGTGGTTTCTTGCATGCATTCGTCCAGGGGGAGTTGCATTGGTTCAGGGGGAGCTTGCATGTGTGCAGGGGGAGCTATTTGTGGTTGTTCGAGCTTTGATTCGGTGGTTTGCGCTCTTTGCTTGAGCTTTGCTTTGTCTCGGATGTGTCGAGCCGTTGCCCTTGCCTAAGGGGTCCGAGACTTGTCTTCTTCAAGTGATCTTGATCTTTGCCTTTGTTTGGCTTTCGATCGCTTGTTGAAGTTTCTTTTTGTTCGTTTCTTTTTCTTTTCTTTTCTCTCTTGTTACTTCCGTGTGGGTGTTGTCAATGCACTCATCAAGGGGGAGATTGAGGACCATGTGTGGTTCGAGGACCGGTGGATGGTCGCTTCCTTGTGTGATGAGTGATTGACAACGTTGTGTGGACCGATTCTTGGCTAAGTATTGCGGGTGCGGGTTGCGGCTTGACTCGTGTTGGTGCGGGTGAAGAACAAGCGCGAAAGGTCGTTGCGGTGAGGCCTCCAGGTGTGGAGAAGACAAGTAGGCTTCGTTCGAGGGACCCGGTGGCCAGCGGGGTCAAGTGCGGGCCGCATGGTGGCATGAAAAGCAAGATGAAGTCGTGGACGGTTTCTTGGTTGAGCCTCAAAACCAAGGTCGAGCCGGGACTACGTGGGAGCCAAGTCATGAGTGGAGATTGGCGGAGGCTACACCAAGTTCGCGGGGTTTCGGTGGTTCACCGAGAAAACCACCGGGTTCCTTGGTTGATCCACAAAGCCAAGACCGGAGAACCGAAGACGGAGGTGCGGCGGCACGGACCGGTCCGACCGGTGGGTCCGACCGGTCGGACCGTGGGGACCGGTCGGCCGGTGAGGAGCACCGGTCGACCGGTGTGCGACGACGCGGTCCGGAATCTTCGAAGCGGAGGACACGCGTCGGGATCGCATGGCTTGCGTCGAGGCTACGCGAGGTGCGGTCGTCGGGCATCCGTCCGATGGTGAAGACATCAAGAATTCCAAATCCGCCCTTGAGGGGCTTGTATCCCTAGTTAGTAGAGAAGGGCATTTTAGACATTCGGTTGCCTCCATATAACCCAAGAGGTGAGAGGATGGCAGCCAACTCTTGGAACCCTAGCTCATTAGTTTTCCTATTTTCCACCTATTTTCCTTAGGTTTTCTCTAGGACTAGCAAGAGAGCTTCACGGAGAGATCTTGTAGAGAGGGATGGATGATCGGGCGGCTTGCTAGACCTTGTACGAACCTTTGTTTCATGTATAGATGATTCGGCGTGGTTCCTCAAGGTTTGGATGTGTTTTCCCCGGTTGTTCTTGGTGGTGATTTTCGGAGCCCTCTCTCGGTGATTTCCTTGGGTTGTTTTCGGGGCTTTTCTCTTGGGGATTTGATGGGGGAAATTTGTGGGAACCCTTCGTGGTTCTTTGGGCTGTGATTCCCCTCCCAAATCCGTGAGTAAAAGTGCTCGATTTTGGGGTTTCTTGAGTTCTTCGGTTGGAAGTGCTTTCGGCGGGATTTCTTCGATTCCTCCTTTTTGGACGAGTTTTGGTGGGATTAAACTTGGCTATGAACTCCTCATGAGGTGTTCATGATATCCCCAAAGTCTTGTTCAAGTCCGTGGAGCGATTCGGGAGATCGAGATTTGGATTTGGGGGAGTTGACCCGCGGGTCTTTGTTCATCCCGAGTCGCCCGAGCTACACCGGTCGACCGGTGCTCTTGACCGGTCGACCGGTGCAAGCTCTTGTGGGATTTTGCTCGGGTGAACGTTTTGGTGTGTTCGTTGTTGGCCCGTGGTGCCTGCTTGTTTCGAGTTTGGGTCCGTTTGGTGGTCGGTTGGCCTGTTTGGTGCCTTGGGGGCTCTCGGCGCCATCGGTCCGACCGGTGTGTCTCACCGGTCGACCGGTGTAGAGCCACTTAGTGAAAGTTGCTCGGTTTCACCGGCGGGGACCGGTCGGCCGGTGGTGCTCACCGGTCTGACCGGTGTGGGTCTATAGACTCGAGGTTTGGTTTTTCCGCTGCGTTTCTCGGGTCGGAAGGTTGCGTGTTGGTTCCTAGGTCCAGTGGCACTCCAGTGGCTATGTGGGCTTGACCAACCTTGGTAGTGAGTCGGAGACGTGTGTTGGAAGCCGCGTTCGTCTTGTTGGAGTTTTCATCTCCTTCGAGAAGAATTTTTATCGGCTCCCATTCACTCCCCCCCCTCTCGGTTCGCCGTATCGGTCCTTCGGGTGGTAGACCGAGCTACACTAGAGCGCTTGCGGGAAGACCAAGAGACCAACGAAGACCCAAGAAAGGCGGCAAGTACCGAAGTAGACTTCCTCTCGACTCGACAACCAAAGCAAAATCCGCATCGGAAAAACCATGAAGAGAAAGAGTCGAGGAGGACGAATACCAAAGGCCAAGACCGGGGGCAGACTGTAGATACCTGAAAATCCTCTTGACGGCCTGTCGATGTGATGTCCTCGGCGAAGCCTGAAAACGAGCGCACGGACACACGGCCGAACCGTATGTCGGGCCTTGTCGCCGTCAAGTAGAGGAGGGAGCCGATCATGCTCCCGTACTCCCGCTGGTCCACTGGTTCTTCGTCCTCGTCCGCATCCAAAGTGGCCGTACTCCCCATGGGAGTCGACATCGGCTTCACATCTTGCATCCGGAACTTCCTCGCATGTCTTTCGTGTACTTGGTCCGGTGCACAAATGTACCGTCCTTCACTTGCTTGATCTGCAGCCCGAGAAAGTACTGCAACTCGCCCATCATGCTCATCTCGAACTCCCTGCTCATCTCATCTGCAAACTTGGCAACAAGGTTATGTGACGAGCCACCAAAGACAATATCATCCATGTATATCTGTACAATCAACAAGTCATTTCCATGCTTGAGGAGAAACAAGGTCCTATCCACGGTACCCATCACAAACCCTCTACTCAACAGAAAACCTCTCAATCTCCCATACCAAGCACGGGGCGCCTGTTTCAACCCATACAGAGCCCTTTTCAACTCCGTATACCCCGTGTGGGTACAACTCGCTCTCAAACCCGTGTGGTCGCTTCACATACACCTCCTCCTCTATGACCCCATTCGGAAAAGCACTCTTGACGTCCATCCGAAACAACTTGAACCCTTTAGCCACGGCAAAGACTAGAAGGATCCGAATTGCCTCAAGACGGGCCACGGGAGCAAAGGTCTCCTCATAGTCGATCCCCTCCTTCGACTAAACCCCCGAGCAACAAGTCCGGACTTGTTCCTCACAACCATCCCATTCTCTCCCTCTTTGTTCTTCCAAACCCACTTGGTTCCTATGGGATGGAAATTTGGAGGTGGTTCAACTAACTCCCACACCTGGTTCCTCTCAAAGTTTTCCAACTCCTCATGCATAGAATTGACCCAGTTTGCATCAGATAGAGCATGTCCAATGTCCTTGGGCTCAAAAGTGGTAACAAAAGCAGCATGAGCAAAATGAGAGGAATTCCTGGACCTCGACCGTGTAGTGCATTCGTCGATGTTTCCAATGATCTTCGATAGGGGATGTACTTCTTGAATCCGCCGGGGAGCCTCACACCTCGAGACTACCTCCCCCTCAACTTCAGCTTCTCTCGCCTAGTCCTCTTGTTGCACCGTCGTTGTCCATGAAGTAGACGGTCCACGCTCCGTAGTGGTCGTAGGGGAAGTAGTGGGTAAACATTCAGCTTCAGGTGCATGGTTCTCCCCATCATCATCTCCAGCTTCATCCTTCTCCTCTTCAAAGAGGTCCTCGGCCATCTCTTCATCACATGCACATTCAAAGCAAAGAGAGGTACATGGCATTGTCTCGTCGAAGGTTACCTCGCAAGTCTCCATGATTTTGTTAGTCTCGAGGTTAAGCACTCTATAGGCTCTAGAATGGTTAGCATATCCAAAGAAAATACCATCACTAGACCTAGCCTCAAACTTGTCGAGTTTTCCCTTCTTCAGAATAAAGCATTTGCAGCCAAAGACTCGAAAATGACTCACCTTGGGTGCCCGACCATGCATAAGCTCATAACAGGTCTTCTTCTTGAAAGCTCGCAATAAAATCCGTTGGAAACATGACAAGCCGTATTGACCGCCTCAGCCCAATACCTCCTAGGAGTCCTGTGCTCATCGAGCATCGTCCTAGCCATCTCACAAAGAGTCCGATTTTTCCTTTCCACGACTCCATTTTGAGGGGGCACATAAGGGGTCGAATACTGATGTTCAAGACCTAGATCACGACAGAAGGCATCAAAACGAGAGTTCTTGAACTCAGAGCCATTATCACTGCGGATAGCTCGAATAGCATTCCCATGCCTCTCGTTTTCAACCTCACGATCAGATCTCGAACAAAACCAAATGTCTCACTCTTATCCTCCAAGAAGAACACCCAGGCATAGCGAGAGTAATCGTCCACCACAACGAGGACGTACCACTTCCCACCCAACAAGGTCCATATGCAACGGCTCCGTCGGACGCTCGGTCATGACATCGGTCAGGGGTGGATGGGGAGTGGCTACCATCTTGCCATGCCTACAAGGAGCACAAACCAAATCCTTCTCAAGCTTCAACCTCGGCAATCCTCGGACAAGGTCAAGACCACTCAAGCGGGAAACCAAATCAAAGCTTAAGTGTCCCAACCGCCTATGCTATTTCCACAAATCGAAGAAGGACCGGCCATCAAACGGCGAGCAGGACCCAAAGAACGAGAGAAATCACCCCGAAAATCGACCCTCGGAGATGATCATACAAATAAGATCACCTCGAGAATCAAGCAAACGAGACTCGCCGGACTTGAAACGCACCTCGAAACCTCATCAAGCAACCGAGAAACCTAAAGCAAATTGAAACCCAAAGACTTCACAAGAGCCACTCTCTTCAACGTTACCTTGTCACTCACATGCACAACACCCTCAGACATCACCCTTCCTCGTCCATTGTCCCCAAATGTGATGTACATCTTTTCCTTCACTGGGGTGAGGCTAGAGAACCACTTCTTATCTCCGGTCATGTGTCGAGAACACCCGGAGTCGATCAACCAAATGTCCTCCAAGCCTCCCCGCCCGCAATCGGAAACAAGAACGAGAATGAGCTAGCGACACGACACCGGGGTTAGCACAAAGAAAGTTGAACCGAGTGTCGAGCCATCCGCTCAAAGGAGAGGTTAGCAAATATCATTCCCTTGCCACCAAACTTCCCATGTCCCATGGGAGGAGTACGAGCACCACGAGGGGGAAAACGTGGTCCGTAGTTCCTCCGGAACCCAAAGCTACGATCATCTCCCCGAACCCGTATTGAGGACGAGTAGGGGAACGTCTAGCAAGACCACCATGAACCCGACCAAATCTCTCACCAAGACGCACACCATCATCTCTCCTAACAAACCTACCACTGCGAGCCGCACCTCTACCAACACTCTTCACACTTCCCACGCCCCGTGGAAGTGGCACTCTAGGCTCGGGAATACCATGAGACCGGCGATACCGTCCCCGGTTTGCTTGCTCCCTAGCAAGCCTCTCATCCCTCTTCCTCTTGTAGCAAAACTCGCAAGATGCCTCTCCTTGCCACAATACTCACACCTGAAGGGGATGGGTTTTGGTTTTGGCTCTGGCTTCTCTTTAGCCTTCTCACCCTTCTCACCCACAAACATCACCGGTTTCTGGAAGTCATTTGTCTTAGGTGGGAATTTGGGTGGATCTTGGGTTGTGTCAAGCTTGTTGCAAAGGTGGTTGGGCTTTGGTGTGAAAGAGTTCTTGGGTGCTTTTGGAAGTGGGACTTGGATCTCTCCGATCACCTCGGACTCGGGGTTAGAGTCAACACACTTCTCATACACACTCTCCCCCTCGTTCTCTCCCACTTTTTCACCCAACTTCTCAAAACCCGGACTACGACCATCGGCTCTCTTGAACTCCTCAATCATGATTTTCAATTGAGGTTCCTGCCTAGACAACCAACCCAACACCTTCCTCAAATAGTCATTCTCCTCATAGATGACATCCAAACGTGAAGTAAGTTCAAGATTGCGCAAGGTAACTTCATCACGGCTAGTGCATGCATTGACAACGGGAGATTTCAAAGAAGCTTCCAAAGAACTAATGGTAGACCGAGCATCAATAAGCTTAGCATGCATAGTAGGACATGATTTACAAGCACCAAGCAAAGTAGGTCTAGCCTTAAGCTCATCATACTCGAGTCCTAAGAGCATCTAGTTTAGCCAAAGTGGAAGCATTTTTCTCATTGAGCAACTTGATCTCATTCAACCATGCATCACAATCAAGACATTCAACATCATCGGGAGTAGTAGGAGCAAGTTTCAAAGAGTCATTCTCAAGTTTCAATTCAAGCAATTTCGACTCTAGCTCTCCTACTTTCTTACTAGCATTCTCAAGTTGAGCCCTAAGATCTTTCCTCATCTTTTTGGCATCTCTTAGCACACTATCACGGTTGTCAATCAAGCCATTCAACCTAGCAATCTTAGCAAGCAAAGAGTCGGGGTCACGGTTTACCTCATCCTCCGAGTCGGAGTCGCCGTCTTCCTTTTCGCTCTTCTTGTCGCTTGAGCCATGGGCCATGCCACAAAAGCCCTCAAGCGCCACACGGCTCAACCCGCCGAGGTTCCGGCTTGCACTCTTCTTGCCCTTGCGCCTCTCGGCATCTTCATCTTCGCCGCTTGAGCTTGATCGCTCGTCGCTTGAGCTTGAGTCGACGTCGCTCGCACCGGCCACCATCGCTCTTGCCTTGTTCTTCTTGTAGCCGCTCTTGCTCGATCGTCGCTTGTCCTTGTCCTTGCTCTTGGACTTGTTGAAGTGCTTGCCCTTGGAGGAGTACTTGTCTTCACGCCTCGGGTGCGCCTTGTACTCATTCACCTTGTAATTGTTCTCCTCCGCTTCCGGGAACTCGGCGATGAAGTGGCCACGCTTGCCACACTTGTAGCACGTCCCCGAGCTCCGCCTTGCATTCCTCCGACTCTCGTGTAGTCGATCAAACCTTTTTGAGAGCAAGGCTAGCTCCTCCTCGCCCAAAGCACATCAAACTCCTCATCCGGAATAGTCATAAGAGAAGACAAGGAAAAGCGTCGACGGGAAGGGTTAGATTTGCCCTTTGATCCGCCCACAAGAGCAAGACTATGGTCAGTCGAGCCCTCATGCTTGGATTGCAACTTCCTGTCAACCTCAGCCGACTTGAGCTTAGAGAAGAGGTCATCCAACTCAATAGTCAAATAATGCCCAGACTCCTTGATGGCCTCAACCTTAGCACCCCAAACATTTGGGTCCAAGACATGCAAGAGCTTCGAAGCCTGATCATGCTCGGTGTAAGGAAAATCCTCAACGTTAGCTTTCATGTTGTTCACGATGGCGGTGAACCTCTGAAACATCGCATCAATGTCCTCACCGGGAAGTGGAGTGAAATTCTCATATTGCATCCGGTAAGAGACAAAGAGGCGAGCCTTCACATGGTTATCAGCACTGTGAGCAACCAACAACTTCTCCCAAATTTGCCAAGCAAGATTCAAATGGCGAACACGCTCAAACTCTGGATCACACAGGCTTCGGACTAAGTGATCAACGGCTTTTGCATTAGCCTCATACTTGGCCTTAGCACCGGCATCGGTCACCATAAGAGTATGGATGTTGACCGGAATAGCATAGGTCTTGTCAAGCACAATGAAATCCAACAGCTTCCCACAAAGAAAGATCATCATACGAGCCGCCCACTTGTGGTAACCCTTGCCATCGAAGTGCGGCGGACCGCCCCGCTCAACGTACGCCATCTTAGGATTCGAGACTTGTCAAAGTCGCAAAGAATCCGGCACCAGGCTCTGATACCAATTGAAGGATCAGATGGCGACTAGAGAGGGGGGAGTGAATAGGAGTCGGTAAAAATTCTTCTCAAAGGACCCGACCTATGCCCTAGTCAAATCCCGGTCTCACACAAGCGATGGATCGAATCACACACAAATCGCCAAGACAACGAGGTTATGGATCAACCTCTAGCCTTAGGAACGATTCCTTGAAGCACACGCGGAAGCACGAGAAAGGAAGGGGAGAAACGAAACAAGAAGCACGACTCACGGCCACGGCGGACCGTCCGGCCGGGCGGTGCGGACCGTCCGTGATGAGCCGCGCGGACCGTCCGGCGCAGGGGACCACGGACCGTCCGCCCCCTTGCCGCGGACCGTCCCGCCCGAGCCGCGGACCGTCCGTTAAAAACAAACAACCAACGGGGACGCACCCGCGCCACGGACCGTCCGCGGGGAGCACGCGGACTATCCGCCAGGCACCCGCGGACCGTCCGCCCTTTGCTGCGGACCGTCCGAAACTCCGTCCAACCGAAAACCAAAATCGCGACGGATCGAAACGAGTGGCGATCAAGAACACGAAGAACATGGGACAAACCCTAGCGGCGCGGACCGTCCGCCAGGTGCGGACAGAGCGTAAAAACGCCCGACCCCGAAAGTCAACTCCACCAAATCATCATCGGATTTCCCAAACGGTTGAAGTTTGTGGATACAAGGGTTTGGGGACTTGAAAAGAGTCACACAAGGATGCTATAGCCCAAAAATATTGCCTCCTAACTCCCTAAATCACTGGGAATCGCGAATCCTTTGAGCACCACCAAAAACTTGAGCACCAAACGAAAAACTTCGAATCGAAGTGGTTTCCCGGCGTTTGAGGGCACAAGATCAATCACAAAGATGCACGAGACATCTATCCATGTTTTCCTCAAAGAAATCCAGGGAGAAACCCACTCAAATCCGCGGAATCGCACCGAGAACAAAGGCACGAAAACAAGCACAAAAAGACCACGAAAAACACAACTCCGAATCTTCTATACAAACCAGGAAAGATTCACAAGGTCTAGCATGCCGCCCTAGCATCCATCCCTCTCAACAAATCTCTCATGAAGCTCTCATGCTAGCCTAGAGAAAATGGAAGAAAAATAGCTACGAAATTGAGAAAGAGGAGGGGGAAAATGAAACCCTAAGTCGCGGAGGGAGAAAGCCATCCACACACACTCATGGCTTATATATCGGTGTCCCACCAGGAGTGGTAAATGACTCGACTACCCCTAACTTAACTGCGGCGATACAACCCACGTAGGGGCATATAGGTAATGTTTGTGGGTCTTGCCATCGGACGGCCACGCCTTTGCCGCACCCGGCGTCCTCCCGACGCAAGCCATGCGATCCCGCCGCGTGTCCTCCGCCTCGAAGCTTCCCGACACGCCCCGATCCCGTCTCCGTCGTGTTGGGCCGTCGGACTTGGTTTTGAGGCCCAAACCAAGAAACCGTCCGCCGATGGTTTTGTGGGCAAACCACCAAACCCCCGCGTGCCCGGTCCGGCCTCCCGCCAAACCACTTGACTCGACCGCCACCGTGCACCGGCTCGCTTGTCCATGACTTCGTCTTGCTTGTGTCGCCACCATGTGGCCCGCACCTGGGCCCCGCTATCCACCGGGTCCCTCGAACCGAGCCTACTTGTCTCTCCATCTCCCGGAGGCCCCTCAAGGCTGAAGACCTTTCGCACCCGTTCTTCACCTGCAACAACACGAACTAGGCCGCAGTCTACACCTGCGCACTAAGCCAATAGTCAGTCCAACACCCGTTGTCAATCACTCATCACTGAGGAGCGGTCATCCATCGACCACTGGGACGCTCCTGGTCCTCACAACAACAAGGCGGTCGACTACCTGTACCATGCTATGTGTCAATCCGAATTCGATCGGGTTCAGACAGAGGACATGGCGTGCAGGATGTGGGAGCAGCTAAAGAATGCTCATGCCTGGAACGCTTAGGTTTAGGCTCAGCTCTTTACGACCTACCGCATAGAGTATGAGAACTTTACGCATCTCTCCGGTGAGTCCATAGATGCCATGTTCTAGCGGTTCATGGTGATTGTGAACAGCATGAGTGGTAATTTGGTCGTGCTCCCATACAATGACCATGAAAGGACTATCAAGCTCCCGCATTCTCTGGATCATACCATGTGGAGTGAAAAGGTCGAGGCCATTCTTGAGTCGGACCCTCATGGTGGACGAGCTGTTTTCCAACCTCAAGTCGTCCGAGGTGGACCATGGGGTGCGTGCAAAGATGGTGAACCCGATTGACCCTCATAGTTTGGCTCTTGTGTCCGGATCAAGGACTAACGCTAACCTGTCTTCAAGACATTTCTCTTTGTCTTGCCTTGTGTCAATGCCAAATGAGGAGTTTGATGTGTTGGGCGGGGAGGACCTCACGTTGCTAAGCAAGCGGTTCGAGCGCATGTACACGAATCGGAAGAATGCTTAGAGGAGCTCAGGCATGTGCTACCTGTGCGGGAAGCACGGGCACTTCATCACCGAGTCCCCGGAAGCCATGGAGGTCAAGCCGGAGCACAAGCACCGTCCGATGGCTGACCACAAGCATCACTTGAGGGACGATTACAAGGGCATGAACAAGTCTGGGCGGAGGCCAAGGAAGAGTGGTGGTCACATGAAGAAGGAGCCGGTGATGGTTGTCGGTGCAAGCGACATCGACTCAAGGTCCTGCTACTCTTCATCCAGCTCAAGTGATGAAGATGAGAACCGGCACAAGGGCAAGCGGTCAAGCAAGAACATCAATGGCCTGTGCTTCGCCGCCCAAGGTTTTTGCGGCATGGGACATAGCTCCGCAAGCAAGAAGAGCAACAAGGATGACTCGGGCTCCGACTCTGAGGAAGAGGTAAATAATATCCATCCTTCTTGATATCGGAGAATTTTAGGTTGAATGAATTTCATGACAACCATGATGATGAGCTTAGAAAGACCAACAAGGAGAAGAGGGAGTATAGGTCTTTGCTTGGAGAGGATAAGGAGAAGATGGTTGAGTTAGAATCTTTGCTTGTTGATGCTAGAGATCAAATAGATTCTCTTAAGTCTGCTCATGTTGTGACCAATGAACCTGAATGCACTGATTGTTCTGTTTTCCTTGATGACTTGGCTATGCTTAAGGAAAAGTATACCTCCAAGGTTGAGGAACTAGATGTGCTTAGGGTTGATCTAGATGATATGAAATCTAGGCCCTCCTTACTTGGTGCTTGCACTTCTTGTCCTGTTTTGCTTGAGAAACTAGATGTCTATGTTGCTTATGCTAGATCTCTAGATGCGGCTTTGAAAGCTCCTGTTCCTACATCTTGCTCTACTTGTGAAGTAAATGCTGTGAATAATTTGGAGCTCGCGCACTATGTTGATCGTTTGCAGGATGAGAATGATGAGTTAAGAAAGATGATGGGTTGGTTGTCTGGTCATGAGCCTCAACTCAGGATGATGATTGAGGCATACAAGCGCTATGATGGGCAAGTGCTTGGGGCAGACAAGGTTGGTGACGGAAGTGGTGAGAATGAGAGGAAGATCGGAGATATCCCAGAGCCACCAAAAACCCACCACAAAAATGCCTATGCTCCTAAGCCAAATCCACTTAGGAACCAACTAGACACAACTCCAGCTCCACCTGTGTTTCCTCCACACACACAGACAACTTCCAGAAACCCATCAAGTTCAAGAGTAACTTGGGGAATGAGTTCTTTGGGAAGAAGGGAGAGAAACCGAGTGACGAGAAGCTAGAGCCCAAAGAGAGCCCAAAACCAAAGACAGACAAACCCAAAACCCTTCCGTTGTGAGCATTGTGGGAGGGATGGACACTTGCTGAGTTTTGCTTCAGGAGGAAGCGTGAGGAGAGGTTGGCTAGAGAGATGGCCAACAAGGATAGGTACCGCCCTTCTCGTGGTGTGCCTGAGCCTAAGTTGGTGCAAAGAGGTGAGAGTATGGTGCGTACCATTTACCCTAGAGAGAAGTGTGAGTTTATGCCTCGAGGTGAGCCACCACACAGAGAAGGTAGGTGTGTCAGGTTTGGGCATGGTGAGTTTGCTAGATGTTCCTTCGCTCATGGGCAATATGAGTATGGGGGGAACGATCGCAGTTTTAGGTCCCAGAGGAGCTACGGGCCACGGTCTCCCCTTCATAGTATGCGTAGTTGTAACACCTTAGGTGTTTAATTACCTTGCTTAGTGCTAATGACACTCCTAATCAAGCCAACACACTTTTGGGGACAAAGCTTGGTCAAACTCTAGCTAAAACCCTAGTCAAACCCCTTGTCACTCCTTGTCATTCTGGAACTTTTGCCACATTCTCCAAATTTCACCTAAACACTTCAAATTCTACCAATATAAAAGTTGTCCAGTTTTTCGAGGAACACAACTTTCATGTTGGATGGCATTTCAATTTTTTAGCAGAAAAGGGTGAAAAACTTGGTCAACTGCAATCTTCACTATTCATCAGCGCTCTGCAAAACCTGAACTTTGCTTGGCGTTCCTGCTCAAACCGTCAAGAAAAACATAGGACGACCTTTGCAAATGTGTTAGAGGGATGTCTCATCTACAACTTTCGTATCTACCGTTTTTGCCGCACAGTTCAAGTTTGTGGAGAAACACGCAGTCAAAGTAGGGTTGACCAGCTGAAAAACGGATCAGCCGTGTTCTAGAGCGCCACCGGCGCGCCGGCGCCCGCCCGCCCGGCGTGCCGCGCGCGCGCGCGCATGCCACCGCGCCGCCTTGGCGTCCGTGCTGGCCCGGTTCCCACCGCCTCGAGGCGCGAGCCGTTGGTCCCCTTCGCGCCTGCCATCCTTGGAGCCCGAGCCGCATCTTCGAACCGCATCGTACCCACTCCGAGTTGTCCCGCGGTCCGCTGCCGGTTCCCTCCGCACGCAAGTCGGCGCCGGTCGCCGTACCACGGCATTTAAGCCGGGCGTCCCATCGCTGCGCCCTGCCTATAAAGGCCGCGCATCGGCCAGCACCGCGCAAGCGGCGCCGCGCCGGCGGCCTGCCAGTGCACGCTGTCGGGGAGCCGCCCCTTCCGGCCAATACCGCCGCAGGCCAACCCCTATCCATAGCCGCCCTAGCCCTACTGGAACCCATCGCGCCACCCTCAACTCGTCCCAGGCCGGAAGCTCGCCGGAACAGAGCCCGCCGCGGCCGTGCTCACGGTGCGCCGCCAGTCGGCCAGCTGCCGGCGCCCCTCCGCCCACCTGCGGCCACAAACCGGTTGTGTGTAAGCCCCTCGCCCTTCCCCACTCCTTCCCCGGCCAAACCCGCCACCGGAGCCGCCCAATTTCGGCTCGAACCGCCGCCTCCATGGCCAAGGGCTACATTGCGTCTCCCTCGTTCTTTCCAGGGTGTTTTTCCAAGGGCCAAAATGTTGTTGCAGGTGTCATTTGGCCTTGTGACTTTCCACCTGGCTGGGAGCTGGAATGGGTGGAAGAGGACGAGTGATGGCATCACGGATGGCCTCCTGTGATGTGTATCGTTGCGCTAGTTTATTTACTTCCGTTGTTTTTGAACTTTAAATCCTTACTCCCTGTCATAAACAATGGTTTGTAATAACTTGGATTTAATCCGTGTTGTACTCTGGACTCGTCCTCGTGTGAGTTTTAATGCATATGTCGATCCTCTGTATGAATTTCAAGTGATTTACCGGGCGTTAACCCGACAACTAACGACAGGATGATACTTTACTATTGCTTAATGACCAAAGTGGATTGGTTTTCGGCGATAGTACGGTATTTTCCTGGGTGGGTTGTTACAGCTGGTATCAGAGCGATTATATGCACCAGAGTTTAATAAACAACCTTAATCACTGGTTTGTTAATAAAACATGCCAAGATTGGTTGTGTTTGCAAAATGTGTTAGATCGTTAAGGATGGAAATAGACCGAGAGGCCCTAGAGGGAATTTTTGGTTTCTTTCAAGTGGCTTATTAGTCTATGGTTTAATTTGCTAACTTCCAGCACTTTTTACTTTATGTCAGACTTACATTCTTGCACAACCAAACTAGATGAGCCACATGTTTTATACGTGTGTTGTACCGCATCACGGGAATTGAGAGGGTTGATGGAGTGATCCATTCCACAGATCCCATCTTCACGTCTGGTCATGAGTTGTGTTGTCGCCACATGTTTCATACGTGTGCATTCCACATATCGAGTATGTGAGGCAAGGATACACTCCATTAAAATGGAGGGTGTCCGAGGTTGGACGCTGTCCATGCAGCGGCTTAACACATGGATGCTGTTTCTATAGTGAACGGTAATGTATGTGGACTCTTTCATGAGTGCTGGCATGAAAGGTTCGTTGTGTTCTGTGATCTTCTGCAGGTACACTAACCACGTTCGTAAGTCGCTAAGCGAGTACCGATAGTCTCGACTAGTTATTATAGGGAGAGACGTAATTGTTGCCTTGCTACCGGCCCTAACTCCGATTTTTGGCTTAATTGCTTGGTGAGGACGAATAGGTCGTTCCTGCATCATGTTAAGAACCTGCTGAACAAAATCACGTGTGTTGTTCTCCTTAAATAAGGATAATAATAACAACAAGTACAATCTTCAATTCGAATCTAAAGTGTTGTTGGACCGTCTAGTCAACCCTGTTGTCATGACCTTCTCTCAGACCTTTCTGCAGAGTTGCCGTATAAGTGATCTACACCCAGGTGCTCCCTATCTATCCAAATCCTTACCAAGAAATCCTTTCATAATCATAGGTTTAAAATCCCAAGTTATGCTCAGATAGTAAATGTAGGACTTGCATTCTTTTCGGAACACATCACTCTGAATCTTGCACCTTTGCGCCTTGTTACTAACTCATCTAGCTTAACCCTCGACTACCAAGTTTGGTCTCATGAACCTACCGAGCTGCCAGGAAAGGGTGAACATTTTGGGAACTTTGGTTTTGGAATGTTGGAAATTGTCATTTCAATGCAGTGTGACTGTCTCGAGTCTGGCTATTTGGTCAATTTGAGTTTTCGTCGTACATGTTCTACTTGTTCAACAAGCTTACGAATGTGTAACTTATGAAAACTTGAATTTTTCAGAAGGTGGGCTCGACACGCAGCACTCCGAATGGTTTCAGTGATTCTAGTGGCCGCAACCAGGTGCCACCAACGCCAGACCCGACAATAGTGGCTACTCAAACCGAGATGATGCGCCAAATTATTCTATACATGCAGAAGCAATCCCAGCAGCAGCAGCCCCGTGGGAATCGGAAAGATACCCAGGGTCAAGTAGCCGAGTACAAGCACTTTCTGTATATGAATCCCCCGCAGTTCAATGGGACGGAAGAACCCTTGGATGCTGATGCCTGGATTAGGGCCATTGAAGCCATGTTTGCGGTGTTTACCTTGCCATGTTCAGAAGGACGCAAGGCTAAATTCGCGGCATTGCAGCTTCATGGTTCTGCTTTAATGTGGTGGGAACACTACAAATCCATGCAACAGATTATGAAATCACTTGGGAAGAATTCAAAAAGGCTTTCAGAGACCATCACCTTCCTAAAGCACTTACCGATAGGAAAATGAGAGAGTTATCGGCTCTCAAGCAAGGGCCAGACATGGTGTACCAATACGCGCAGAAGTTTATTAACCTCTGCCAGTATGGAGGGTATCATGTGGATACAGACATGAAGAAGATGGAGCTTTTTCGCGAAGGTCTGAATATTAAATTGGCTGAACGGCTGAATCTAGTAAAATTTGACAGCTACCCCATGCTAGTTAATAAAGCTATCTCCCAGGAAGATGCCATGAAGAGGGCCCAAGCCGAGAGGAAAAGAAAGACTAACTCCATGCCCAATAATGTGCAGCGTTGCAAGATATGCATTATGCGGAAGACTTTCTTGGACTTCCAGCAGGCTGCACAGTCGGAAAGGTTAGTGGCTAAGTTGTCCCAGGATCGGACTCAAGAAAATCTTCACCTTCCCAACACTCCACAACCAACTCGCAAGCCTATGGTACCTAGTCCTAATGGTAGCGGTGAGTGTTGTTGTTTCAAGTGTGGTGAACCAGGACACTTCGCTAAGGCATGTCTGCAACTGTGCCAGACCAACAGGCAGCACCAGCTAACTCAGCCTAATCAGAGACAAATTTCCAAACCCATCAACAGTGGCAAGAAGAAGGTTGCTCAAGCCAGGAAGGGAAGACTCAGTTTCACTTATGTGGTCAATATTCCAAAAAGAACACCAGTAACGATGGGCACTTTCTCTATTCGAGGCAAACCTATCCGGGTGTTGTTTGATTCTGGCACTACACATAGTTTCATGAATGGAAAGACGCTGAGCGGAGTAGGACTGAACTCCTGTAACACCAATGACGCATTTACCATTAAAACAGCGGGTGGGAACATCTCTTCTGAGTTGGTGACCAGGGGAGTACCCTTGGAATTAGGAACCAAAACAATTGACACGGACCTTATCATTTTGGGGCTAGAAGGCATGGATGTCATTCTAGGAATGGACTGGATGAACCGACATAAGGCAATACTAGATATTTCAGAGAGAATGGTAGAGATCAACTCACCAATTGTTGGAGCCACGACTCTATACCTTCCTTTCAAAGATGGTGTCAATCCTTGTTCTTATGTGGCAATCACTTCTCAGATGGAAGAAACTCCAGTGGTTCGATAGTTTGCTGATGTTTTTCCTGATGAATTGTGGGGTATCCCACCCGACAGAGATGTCGAGTTTGTCATCGAACTTCAACCAGGCACAGCCCCCATCTCCAAGAGACCTTACCACATGCCACCCAAGGAATTGGCAAAATTGAAGACCCAACTTCAAGAGTTGCTAGATAAGGGTTATATTCGCCCAAGTTCTTCACCTTGGGGTTGCCCAGCTTTATTTGTGAAGGAGAAAGATGGTAGTTTGAGGTTATGTGTGGATTACCGACCTCTCAATGCGGTAACAATCAAGAATAAATATCCATTACCCCGCATCGATGTTCTTTTCGATTAGTTGGCTGGAGCCAGAGTTTTCTCCAAGATTGATCTTCGATCAGGGTATCATCAAATAAAGATCAGACCATGTGATGTTCCTAAGACAACTTTCTCCACCCGATACAGTCTTTATGAGTATTTGGTGATGTCCTTTGGTCTTACCAATGCACCTGCTTATTTCATGTATCTCGTGAACTCCGTATTCATGACGAAGCTGGACAAGTTTGTAGTGGTATTCATTGATGACATCTTAATCTATTCCAAGAATGAAGAAGAATATGCAGAACATCTCCGAAAAGTTGTCCAAATGTGAATTTTGGTTATATAGTGTGAAATTTTTGGGGCACACTATTTCCAGGGAAGGCATATCTGTAGATCCTAGCAAAGTAAAAGAGGTTATGGATTGGAAACCACCCAAGACCGTACATCAAATCTGAAGTTTTCTGGGTTTAGCTGGCTATTATCGTTGTTTCATTCCGGATTTTTCCAGGATCGCTAAACCTATGACTGAACTATTAAAGATGGGAGTCAAGTTTGTGTGGAGCGAAGATTGTGAAAAATCCTTCCACACATTGAGGCAACATCTGACTACAGCCCCAGTGCTAGTGCAGTCGGATAATTCTAAACCGTTTGAAGTCTTTTGTGATGCTTCGGGCACTGGTCTTGGTTGTGCTCTTATGCAAGAAAATCGAGTCATTGCCTATGCATCACGATCGCTTCGACCCCATGAAGTGAATTACCCGACCCACGATCTTGAGTTAGTTACGGTTGTTCATGCTCTCAAGATCTGGAGGCATTATCTTATGGGAAACCGTTGTAATATCTTCACCGATCACAGGAGTCTTAAGTATATCTTCACCCAATCAAAATTGAATATGAGGCAGAGAAGATGGTTGGAATTGATAAAAGACTATGATCTAGAAGTACACTATCATCCTGGAAAAGCCAATGTTGTTGCGTATGCGCTTAGCCGAAAGGTTCACCGCAACCGCTTAACCGTGGAGTTTGTCGGGGAAAGCCCTAGGGGTCCCCTTAAACAATGGGGAAAACCTCACTTAAAACCCGCAACGAAACCAAAACACGTTAAGCCTAACCATGCGGGTGCCTAACCATGCGGGACACGGCCCACGCCGCGGGGGACCCCGACGGCCCACCAAGGCGGCCCTCTTAGAGATCCCCTCGAGTAGGCTCCGCCTCGCTCGAGGACACGCGCCCCCCTCGGGGCGGGCTTCACCCCGATCGAGGGGGCGCACTTCCCTCGAGCGGGTTCCGCATCGCTCGAGGGTTCGCTCCCCCTCGGGCGGGTTCCGCCTCGCTCGAGGGCGCGTCCCGCCCTCGGCCGGGGTCCGCCATGCTCGAGGGCGCCCCTCACGCGTGCGCCGGCCCCCGTACACGGGCATTTAATGCCCTGACACGGGCGGGACGGCGCCATCATGCGCCGGGGCTCACACCCCGGTGCCGCCGCACCAACTCCCCAGGGGAGAAGCCCTTCCCCGCTACTGTGGGAAGGGACTGTGCGGCGCGGCCGGTGTCAGTCCCGTGACACCGTGCGCACGCTCCAATACGGCTAACGCGCCGAGCACTCGAAAGGGGGCCGGCGCACCCTCGATTCACTTTCTTGTGACCCTACGGGATTAGGTGGAGGCGCTAGGCCGGTGGACCGCCATCCCCGCACCGTAACGGCGTGGCCGCCGTACCCGCGCGTGCGGGGAGCACGCCCGACGCCGTAGCAACAACTCCGGGGCACCGTGAAGCGCGTCGGGGAAGGAACGCCGTTCGCCAACTCCTCGTACACCGCATGTGCCCGCGTCGCACCTCCCTCGAGCCTATCAGAGGACATCACCACCATCCGCCGCTCTCCTACCCTCGAACCGCCACTGTTCGGGTACAAGTCAGGCCATGATGACCAGATCGCTGCAAGGATCGCCGGACGCCCGCCCACTCTACAAGATAGCACGCCGCACTTCCCCACGTAGCTAGGTAGCGCGGCGCGCATGTAAACCGCCTCCCCCTTGATCTATAAAAGGGGGGAGCGAACCCCCCCCCGCGGGGGACACGACACGACAGACAACAGGAGCCTTTCACACATACCACGTACTCACCCCCCAATTCTCCCACAACATCTTCGCCCGGGGACTTGGAAGCCTTGCTTCCTCTCCCCGCCTTGCTTGTAGCCGCCCCACTACGAGCACCCCGGTGCTAAGTAATATAGTGCCTCGAGCACGCCACTGCTGGACGTACGGCCCCCTCGGCCGGAACTAGGATAAAACCTTGTGTCACTTGTTACTTAGCATCGACCATTGAGGGATAGACCTCGGCGCTTTCTACTGGTTAGTGTCGGGACCACATTCCGCACCAACAGTTGGCGCCCACCGTGGGGCAAGCGAGCGCCTAAGGTCATTTCGCCGACTCCCTCCATGGTGATCCGCACTGAGTACCGTGGTACACGCTACTGCATGGGTAGCTCGGACCCCCTCCCAGCCGGGTTCGAAATCCACTTCGGGGAACCCGAACTTTCATGCGCCTCACCAACCGTGAGGAACTCCGCGCGCGGCGCGGAGCCGGGTCCGCCCGGGGCCCCCGCCGCACGCACGACTCGCGCGCGAGCGCCCGCGGCCCGGATGCCGCGGGTCCATAGACGCCACGACGCCATCGTCGCTCGGGACGCCGCCGCGCCGGGGCGCGGTCCGAGCGGCGGCAGCCGAGCGCGCCGCCACTCAAAGTGGCGCGCCCACCGTCACGACCGCCACCGCCCGGCGGACGGCGCACGGTCTCGGACCACGCATCCCCATTGGGCCGCGTGGCGCTACGTCGGCCTACAACGCCAACGTCAACACTACGATGCACGGGGTTCCCACCGGCCGCCACGTCTTCGTCGCCGGGGGTCCCGGCGCCTCGGCCAGAGACGAATCGTCCCCGGGCTCCGTCGACACGTTACCACCCGCCAACCGCCACGGGTACTCGGAGTGGGACTTCTCCGGCGTACCCGACCCGCCTGTGTTCCGGCGTTTCCTAGACGCCGCGGACTACCGGGTTCGGCTACTCCGACGACTCAAAGACCGGGAGCTACGACCCCGCGCGGGAGTGCTATGCCGTCATCACCAACGACCCGGCCAATGCCGCCGTGCGGCGCAGCGCCGGAGACGGGAAAGTCACCCCCGCCCCGGGGATCGCCGCGCGTATGGCCGCGGGGCCAAGCGCTCCCGCCGGGGCCGACGCCGACGCACACCGGCCCAAGCCCGCGAGCTCGAAGCCAGGCCGGCGGAAGAGTACCGAATGGTGCGATCGCTCCGCGCCTCAATGGCGGGGGGAGGCCTCCGCGCGCGGCGAACGCGCACGGAGCCGGGCCGACGGAGTCCGCGACCACATCAACACCGTCCCCAACGTCGACAACGCGGACGCGCCCCCGCGAGCGAGCCAAAAGCTCATCGCCGCCTCAACGCCGCCGCGGGCCATGCCGCACCCTCGACCCCCCGGCTCGAGACCCGCACCGCGAGGTGCAAACTCTCATCGAGCAAGCGGCCGTCCGGCAGCCGAGAGCTCGGCCTCACGCATCCGCCAACGGGGGGGATGCGCGGGACGACGAAGCCGCACCGGGAGGCGAACCCTCGGTGCACGCGGGGGGCCGGCGGGGGCGACCCGCCGACCAAGGACGTACGCCGCCAAGGAACGACTCCTTGACGCACGCAGGCGCCGGACGGTGACGCCCGAAACGTCATCAACGCCGGGCGCACCGGCAAGGCCGACGCACGAGCAAAGAAGGGGCTACCACCCTCGACGGGGTGGACGCTACGACGGCGGCGAGGACCGCTCCCCGACGCCGAACCCCCCGGCACCCGTGTGTTCGGCGGGAGATCCGCGCGGCGGCCGTTCCCCCAACGCTTCCGCCGGCCCTCGACCATTGTCAAGTACAACGGGGAGACGGACCCCCGTGTCCGGCTCAACGACTACCGCTTAGCTTGTCGGCCGGGCGGGGCCACCGTGACGAGGTCATCATTCGCAACTTGCCCCCGCATCCGGGCGACGCGACCCGGACATGGCTCGAGCACTTGCCCGCCAGCCGCATCCACAATGTGGGACGACTCCGGTCCACACGTTCGTGGGCAACTTCCGGGGCACGTACGTGCGCCACGGGAATTCCTCGGGACCGCGCTCCGCACGCGGAGGCCCGGCGAGTCGCCGCGGGACTTCATACGACGCTTTTCCAAGCGCCGCACTAAGCTCCCCCGCCGTGGCGCGGTCCCGAGATCGTGCATGCCTTCCTCGAGGGCACCACGTGCCGGGACCTCGTACGCGAGTTGGGATGCGGCCCGCCGCGGACTCCAACGAGCCGTTCGACATCGCCACCCGCTTCGCCTCCGGGGGAGGAGACCGTGGGGGGGAATCTTCGACGGCAAGAAGGGCAAGCGCTCGGAGGACGCGCCCGCGGAGGGCAGCAAGTCCAAGGAGCCGCACCGCAACGACAAGCGGGGCAAGAAGGGGAAGAAGCCACGCCGCGAGGCGCGCGAGCGGGGGCGCGACGGCGGGGCAACGCCGAGGCCCTCGCCGTCGACCCGGCTCGACGGGGCCCTCGACCGGCCCCTCGAGGTCCGGGGGCTTTGACGACATGCCGAAAAAAGCCATGTCCCTACCACAAGACCCCCAGCACCACACCCTTGAGCAAAGGCGATATGCTCAAGAAGTTCTATGGCCGTGCCACCGCGAAGGAGGCGGAGGCCAAGAAAGACGGAGGCGATGGCGACGCCGGCGGTTTCCCCCGCCGTCGAAAATGTGTTCCTCATCTTTGGGGGGACCAACCGTCGACATGTCGACCCGGCGGCCGCAAGAAGGAGCGGCACGAGGTCGACCCCGCCGATCCGGTTTGGCACCCCAAAGAACGTCCCCAAGGAGACCCTCACCTTCGAGGTGGTGGGGTTCAAGGGGGCCTACCACGCAATACTTGGGCGACCCCCGTTACGCCAAATTCATGGCGGTCCCCAATTATACTTACCCGAAGATGAAGATGCGGGACCGAACGGCGTCATCACCGTCGGGTCATCCATCGAGCACGCGTTCGACCGCGACGTCGAGTGCATGGAGCACGCGAAGCACCGGCGCCGGACGAAGAGCCGGTAAACACGCCGGAGAAGATGGTCAACGAAGACCTCAACCCCCGCCAGGCAAGCACGCCGGCACCTTCAAGGCGGCGGAGCGGCACCAAGGGGGTCCCCCTCGACCCCTCAGCCCCCGAGGGCAAGGCGTTGAGGGTCAGCTCCACCCTCGACCCCAAATAGGAAGTGGTGCTCGTCGACTTCCTCCTCGCCAACGCCGACATCTTCGCGTGGAGCCCCTCGGATATGCCAGGCATCCCGAGGGAAGTCGCCGAGCACTCCCTTGACATCTCGCCAAACGCCCGCGCCGTGCGGCGGCGGGCCGCGCCGCTTCGACGAGGAGCGGCGACGGGCAATCGGAGCGGAGCTGCGGAAGCTTCTCGAGGCCGGATTCATCAAGGAAGTGTTCCACCTTACGTGGCTAGCTAATCCCGTGCTTGTAAAGAAAAAGAATGGGAAGTGGCGGATGTGTGTAGACTACACTAGTCTTAATAAAGCATGTCCTAAAGTTCTTTTTCCTTTGCCACGCATTGATCAAATCGTCGATTCAACGACCGGGTGCGAATTGCTTTGCTTCCTCGATGCTTACTCCGGTACCACCAAATAAAAATGAAGGAGTCCGACCAGCTCGCGACTTCGTTCATCACACCGTTCGGGACGTTCGTTATGTCACGATGCCATTTGGCCTCGAAACGCGGGTGCAACATACCGGCGTTGCATGCAGCACGTTTTTTAGGATCACATCGGGTGAACGGTCGAAGCATACGTGGACGACATCGTCGTGAAGACCGGGAATGCGGACGACCTGGTTGGCGACCTCGCCGTCGCGTTCGGCCGCCTACGGGCCAATGGGGTCAAGTTAAACCCCGAAAAATGCGTCTTTGGAGTGCCGCGAGGCATGCTCCCGGGTTACATTGTTTCCCGGCCGGGGGATCGAGGCCAACCCCCGAAAAGGTTGCGGCCCTCGAACGAATGGGTCCGATCCGGGACCTCAAAGGGGTGCGAGAAGGTGCCGGGGTGCCTCGCCGCCTTGAGCCGCTTCATCTCACGGCTCGGTGAGAAGGGCCTCGCCCTCTATCGCCTCCTCAAGAAGCACGAGCGCTTCTCCCGGACCACCGAGGCCCGGGATGCACTCGACAAATTGAAGGCGTCCCCGACGCACGCCCCGATCCTCACGCCGCCGCAAGACGGCGAACCCCCGCGGCTCTACGTAGCCGCAACCACCCGAGGTGGTCGGCGCCGTGATCGTAGTGGAGCGCATGGAGGAAGGGCACGCCATGCATGTACGGCGGCCGGTCTACTACATCGGCCGAGGTCCATCGGACACGAAGACGCGCTACCCCCAGGTCCAGAAGTTGCTGTACGCGGTAGTCCTTGCGCGGCGCAAGCTCCGCCACTACTTCGAGGCCCATCCCGTCACGGTGGTTTCTTCCTTTCCGCTAGGAGAAATCATCCGCAACCCCGACGCCGCGGGAAGGATCGCCAAGTGGTCCGTAGAGCTGATGGGCGAAACGCTCGCCTACGCCCCGCGCAAGGCCATCAAAT
The DNA here is from genome assembly GCA_947561735.1 of Cenchrus americanus. Classification (NCBI taxonomy): domain Eukaryota; kingdom Viridiplantae; phylum Streptophyta; class Magnoliopsida; order Poales; family Poaceae; genus Cenchrus; species Cenchrus americanus. The sequence goes on from OX387240.1 coordinate 147,038,635, forward strand.
CGCAAATCCTGGCGGATTTCGTTGCTGAGTGGACGGACACGCAGCTGCCGCCCCCACAAATCCGGGCGAGTGCCGGACTGCGTTCTTCGACGGCTCAGTGATGAAAACAGGAGCGGGCGCGGGCCTGCTCTTCGTGTCACCCCTCGGGGGAGCACATGCGCTACGCAAGGCGCCTCCACTTCCCCGCGTCCAACAATATGGCTGAATACGAGGCCCTTCTCTGCGGCCTCAAGATCGCCATTGAGTTGGGCGTCAAGCGCCTCGACGTGCGGGGGGACTCGCAGCTCGTGATCGATCAAGTCATGAAGAACGCGAGCCGCCACGATGACAAGATGGAGGCTTACAAGCAAGGACGTGCGGGCCCTCGAGGACAAGTTCTACGGCATTGAGCTCAACCATGTACCCCGCCGGTACAACGAGGAGGCAGACAAACTGGCGAAGATCGCGTCCGAGCGGATCACCGTTCCCCTGAACGTCTTTGCGCGCGACGTCGCGCAACCCTCGGTCGTCTTTGAGCCCTACCCCTCGAGTCACAACGAGCCCTCGGGGGCTCCCTCGAATCCAGCGGGTGCGGAACCCATGGACGAGGACCCCTCAAACGAGGCGTACGTGCTCTCCCTCCTCGAGGGGTACGGCTCCCACGAGGTCGACGTGATGGACATGGAGCCGGCTCTCGTCCAAGCGGATTGGCGGGGAGAAATACTCCCCGCGGACCGGCCGCGGCTAGGCGCATTGCCGGGATGGCCAAATCGTTCACCCTCGTCGACGGCGAGCCGTACAAGCGCGCCGCCTCGCATCCTACGGCGGTGCGTGCCCATCCCCGAGGGGCGCGAGCTCCTACGGGACATCCACGCGGGGATCCGTGGCCACCACGCCGCACCCCCGCACCCTCGTCGGCAACGCGTTCCGCCGTGGCTTTTGCGGCCTACCGCGGTCTCGGACGCCGGCCGAGATCGTGCGCACCTGCGAAGGGTGCCAGTTCTACGCCCGCAAGTCCAACCTGCCCGCCCACGCCCTACAAACCATCCCCGTGACATGGCCATTCGCCGTGTGGGGGCTGGACATCGTCGGGCCCCTGCGGAAGGCGCCCGGGGGCTTCACCCACTTGCTAGTCGCGATCGACAAGTTCTCCAAGTGGGTGGAGGTGCGCCCCATCACGAACCTAAGGGCTGAGCAGGCGGTGACATTCTTCACCGACATCGTCTACCGCTTTGGAGTGCCAAACTCCATCATCACAGACAATGGGTCCCGAGTTCACGGCCGGAGGTTCTTGGAGTTCGCGACAAGTTCCACATCCGCGTGGATTGGGCGGCCGTGGCACACCCACGTACCCACGGCCAAGTGGAGCGTGCCAACGGCATGATCCTACGGGGCCTTAAGCCTAGAATTTTCGATCGACTCAACAAATGCGGGCGAAAATGGCTCCAAGAACTACCCGAGCAGTCGTGTGGAGCCTAAGGACCACCCCAAGCGAGCCCGCGAGCCCGCGAGGACTCGCCGGACCGGACCCGGGACGAGGCACGCCTCGTAGCCTTAATGCATTCCGCGAGGTATCAACGGTCCCTAAGACGCTACCAAGCACGCAAGATACGTCGACGGGATTTCGGGCGAGGGGGATGCGGTCCTAAGGCTACGCCAAGATAACCGAGGGCGCCACAAGCTATCGCCCCCATGGGAGGGACCCTACGTCGTGGTGAAGGTACTCAAGCCGGCACATACAAGCCGGCCAACGAGGACGGTGAAGAGCTCACCAACGCTTGGAACATCCAACGCCTACGTCGCTTCTACCCTTAGCTAGGATTTTCCAAGTATTTTTGTTGTAAAAATCACATGACCAACGCCCCAGTTGGCAACAACTATGTAAATGCTTCAAGTCTAATGGAAAGGATAACTCGGCTTTCCCCTGAAACCCAAGTTACCCTCGGGGGCTACTGCGGGGGGGCACCCCCCCCAAATGGTCCCAATTTTTTCGCGCAAAATAAAAATAACTTACACGCGCTAAGTTCGCTTTCTACTTCAACTACGAGCAACGATTTGAACAGGGCGCGGGCGGCCCAGCGGGAGGAGCGTGCGAACCAGAGATAGCCTACGCCGCGTGGATATGGCCCTTCTCTCTCGCCTCCAACCCAACGGACCCCCAGCGAAAATCGAACTCCCCTAAGTAAAATCTACTCAGGAAGAAGGAGAAACAAAAAAGCGCAATAAACAAAAGACTTCATTTCATATCGTCAAATGTTTACGTTGAAGACAATGTGTTTATTTACAAAGGCCACGAGGCCAGAATATTGATACACAAAAAGCGGGCCCAGCGCCCAGATGTTTCAGGCGGGAGGAGCAAAGAAAGATCGGCCGACGTAGGGGAAGAGGAACTCCTCGAAGGCCTCGGCGAGCGACCCGGCGGCGTCGGCGGCGGCGAGCGCATCCACACGCTCCATCGCCACCTCGTCCTCGACGCCCTCGGGAACGACGTAGCCTTCCGCCGGCGCCTCGAAGTTGACCTCGTAGTGGGATCGCACCACTCCGAGGGCCTTCGGACACCCGGATGCGGCGCCCCGGCGCATCCGCTCCGTGACGTGGCCACCAAGGGCGCGCGCGGGCGGCCGGCCGCCGAGCCGCCGCCCGTGCCTTGCCCTTCCCCACGGCGCGGCGGTCTCGAGGGCCGCATCGCGCGTATCCCACGGCTCTGCTCGGAGGAGTTGCGGGGAAGCCTCCGCGCCGCCTCGGCCCGCTCGGCCGTGTGCCCCGGGCGGTGCGCAAGCCCGGAATCGCCAAGACGAGAAAGAAATCGAAAGGGGGACGCGAGCCCTCAAACGAGAAAAACCAACAAGGCAAGAGTCAAATAGTGGCTCACCTTCGACTCGCTTCCTCTCCATCTCGAGGGCTCGGCGCTCGGCCTCGACGGCCGGCTCGAGGCGCTTGACGGCCTCGCTCGCTCCCCGGAGGGCCATCTCTTGGTTCGCGCTCGCAATGCCGAGCACGATGACCTCGCCCTCGGCCTTGGAGAGCTTGGCGTCCCGATCCGCCAAGGTCTTCTCGCGACACCTCATGGGCGGCGCGCTCTTGCTCCGGCGTTGCACGAGCGTCGACGAGGGCGGCCTCGCTCCCCGCCGGAGCCGCCCCTCGGCCCCCCGGCGGGCGGTGCGCTCTTGCCGGGAGCAGCTCCTCGGCGGCAACGAGGGCCGCGGCCTTGGCGTCGAGGGCGGCCTTCGGGTCGTCGGCCTCCTTGGCCCGCCGCTCCCGCCCGCGCGCCCGCTCCTCGGCCGGCGCCGCCGCTTGCGCCCCCTCGAGCGACGTGCGGAGCTCCCGGCCTCGGCGCGGACGGTAGCCACCTCCGCCTCCCGGTTGGCGGCCGCCGTCCGCGTCTTCTCCAAGTCCGAGCGAGCGTGCGACGGCGCCTCTCACGGTCGATGAGGGCCTGCGCGGACCCTCTCGAGGCTCGAGCGGCGCGCCGTGTCCGCCTCGAACTCTCGGGGAGCTCGTCGGGCCGGGCCGGGGGCCGCACGCCGGCCCGGTGTCCCGGCGTCCTAAGGGCGTCAGCAAGCGCGTCGAAAGCGCTGCACCGCTCCCGGAGCTGGTGGACCTCGGCGTTCACCCGGTCGAAGGCGTCGTACTTGTCGTGGGCGCGACGCTCGAGCTCCTGGCAACCACAGAATCAAAACCCATAAGTGCCGAGACACGAAGGCAACACACACAAACGAAAGAAAGAAGAGAACGAGCAACCACGGCTTACCTGGAAAACGAGCCATGCCGGGCCGCCATGGACCCGCAGCGCCTCGTTCAGCGCGCGGTTGAGCGTGGCGCCGTGGCTCCGGAGCTCGCCCCAGAGCTCCTGCTCCCCCCTGGCGTCGGCAAACGCAGGGGGATCGTCGACGGCCCCCTCCACCGGGCGGGGGCGGCCGGCGCGGGAGGACGAGGCCTCGGCGCCGTGTCCTCGACCCCCCACCACCATGTGACCCTCGTGCCGCCTCACGAGGGCCCCCTCCCCGGGGCTCGGGGAGTCGTGGGCCGCCCGGCCCACCGATCCCACCCGGGCGGCGGGGAGTCGTCCGAGACCTCCACCACCCCCCGCCCGCAGATCGCCGGCGGGCGCCGCCGCTTGTGCCGCCTCCACCGGCGCCTCCACTTGCGCCTCCACGGCCGCGGGCGCCGGCACGGCGCCGCGGCCACCACCTCCGGCTGTGCCGCCGCATCCACCCGGCGCCGCCACGGGGTTGCGCCCGCTCCGCCTCCTCCCCGACAGCGCCCTCCGCGGGCCGCGCCTCCACCACGGCCGCCGCCGCGCGCTCGCGTCCCCACGACGGCCGGCGCCGCCGTTCCTCGGCGACCTCCGGATGCGCCGCGCGGCGGGCGATCCGCCGGCCGAGGCCTCGAGGCCTCCGCCGGACCCCCGCGAGCTCTCGCCCGCCGCCGTACTTGCCCCCGCCCGCGGCGCCCTCGACGAGCGCCGCGGTGGGGAATGGACGCGTCCGTCCTCAGCACCTTGGCCGGTGCGAGAGGAGGCACGGTTGGCACCACCCTGCGCAGGCACAGACAGAGGATTAGAACGCCTGAACATCAACAAATCGAACCAAGCAAAAAGACGAGCTCCTTACCTCGAAGAAGAAAAGGCCCGTTTCCTTTTCCTCGAGGCCTCAGCGGATGAGGCCGGTGCAGCTGGCGCGCCTGCCGCTGCGCCTCCTGACGGCGCCGCCGCGCGCATAGGGGCACCCGCCCCCGCGCGCGGTCGCGCCCCGACGCCGCGCCTCCCCGAAGGCGCCGCCGCGCGCGCGGGCACGCTCGCCCCGCGTGCGGGGCACGCTCGCCGTGGCGCCCCCGACGACGCCGCCACGCGCGCGCGCGCGCGCCGCCCCGCGCGCAGGCACGCCGCCGCGCGCGCGCCTCGGTGGCGCGCGCGGGCACCCCGCGCGGCGCGCGCCGCCCCCGATGTCGATGGCCCGACCGGCGGACGCCGTTGCGCCCGCCCCCGGCGATGCCGCCCTCGCCGCCGGTGCCGGCTCCGGCGACGGGGGCGCAGGCGCCACCCGTCGAGGGGCCCTCCCCCTCGGCCCTCTTCCTCTTCATCCTCCTCCGAGGACGAGTACTCTTCGGTCCCCGGGGAGGAGAGCCCCGCCTCTTCGCGCCGCCGGCACTCCGCGGCCCGCCGGTTGCGGCGCGCTTGATGTCGCCTCGCGCGCTCCCTCCCGCGCGCGCCGCCCGCTCCCGCCGCTGGCCGCCGCGCCGCCCGCCAAGCGCGCGGGAGTCGGGGGGGTGGGCGGAATGGACTTGGCGACGGTGAAGCTCACCACCGCACACAGGAGCAACAAGGACGCGTCAGGAGACAGAAGCAAGACCAAGAATCGAAACATAATCAAGAGTCACACTCACCGGCGGGCCCGTGGGGAGCATCTCGAGGTCCCATGGGGTCCGGCCCGCAGCATCGGCGCCCGGGTGTCGACGGCGCTCCGCGCCCGAATGAGCGCATATGGCCGCTCGAGGGGCGTCGGGAGCATCCGCGACCTCGCCGAGGTCGACGGGGTTGGCCGCCTCTATCATCTCGAAGATGCAGAGCGGCCTCTCCATCAATGGCACGATCCGCCGGTGATGGAGTATGGCGAGGACGCCCATCGCGTTCAGCCCCGGCCGCCGCCGGGCGCCGCAGGCGGCCAAGACCGACTCCTGCCGCCTCCGATGCTGGGCCGTGGACACCCCGTAGCCCCAGGAGTCAGGCCTCTCCTTGAACACCCGACCGGTGTAGGGGGGGAGGCCGGGCTCAGCGTTGTGCAAGTAGAACCATCCCCGCTCCCAGCCGGCGTTGTTCGTCGTCATGGTGCAGGGGATGTAGACGTTCTTGAATTGCCCCCGCAGGGCAAGCGACATCCCGCCGGCGCGCACCGCGCGGCGGGTCCTCGGCTCCGTCGTGGGCTGCGTGAAAAGCTCCGCGTGGAAAAGGTGAACCCAGAGCTCCCAGTTGACTGGGATCCCCAGGTACCCTTCGCAGACGCCCACGAATGTGGCCGCCTGCGAAATCGCGTTGGGGGCGAAGTTGTGCAGCTCCACTCCGTAGTGGTGGCACATCGCCCGCATGAAGCAGCCTCGCCGCGCGTTGAAGCCCCGCTCGTGGTAGCGGATGAAGCTCACCACGTAACCCTCTGACGGGTTGGGCTCGCGGTCCGCCGCCGGCGGCACTATCCACTCCGCCGGACGTCCGTCTTCATTGGCCGCCAGCTGGCCGGCGGCGACCAGCTCGCCAAGGGCCAGCCGGGTCACCGTCGACCTCTCCCAGGCGTACGGCTCCAAGATCGTGAGGGGGGGCTGAAGCGGCGCCATGAAGAAGGCAGAGAAAAGCAGGAGCGGAGGACAAGGAACGAAAGAAAAGCTCTAACGGCGACACCGCACGGTGGCAAGGGCGAGACGAAGACGAAGGGGCGGGGGACTAAAAATGGTGAGGCGTTAAGGTAAAAAACCGCCGTCTCCTCCTCCCCTCAGATTTATAAGCCGACGGGCGAGCTCTCCGAAGCGGATGCCCCGCTCGCATTAACTGCAGGGAATCTTCCCTTCACGTTGACGGACGGCCCCCACCACGACCGCAAGCGGCCACATCACCGCAGCGGGCCATCATCACGGCGAAGACCCGCAGGGACCGAGGCGAAGCCGTCACGTCCGCCCGCCACGCCGCCCACTACGCCGCGCGCGCGCGCGCGCGCCGCCAAAAAGACGCGCCCCGCCCGTGAAAACCGCAGCCTCGAGCGCGAGGCATTTAATGACCGGGTCCCTTGCCAAGCATGGAGAACCCTCGAGCTTTGCGAACCCCCGGCTCGAGACAAGGGCAACCCTCGATGGGATATCGACGTGAGAAGGCCGCCCGGGACCTCGCTTGATGTAAGCGGGGCACCGCGGGTACCCATGCCACGTAAAACCCTCGAGCGGCACGAGCCCTCGGCTCAAAAACGGAAACGCCCTCGATGGGACATCGACGTGAGAAGGCCGCCCGGGACCTCGCTTGATGTAACGCGGTGCACCGCGGGCGCCCATGTCACGTAAAACCCTCGAGCGGCACGGGCCCTTGGCCCAAGATGATGTCGCCCTCGAAGGGACATCGACGTGAGAAGGCCGCCCGGGACCTCGCTTGATGTAAAGCGGTGCACCTCGGGTACCCATGCCACGTAAAACCCTCGAGCGGCACGAGCCCCCCGCTCGAAACAATGTCGACCCTCTAAAGAGGGCACGCGCGTGAGAGGGTCGCCCGGGGCCTCGCTTGAAGTAAAACGGGCACCGCAAGCACCCATGCCGCGCCGTGCTACCTACCGGCGCCTCGAGGGCCGGCTCGCCCGCACCCCTCGACGGCCGCGGACGAGAAAAGACCGGGGCCGCCCGGGCGCCACCCCCGCACGGCCCTACCGATCGAGGTCCGAAGCCCGACCCTCGACGGGTTCGAACGGGCGCCTCGGATCGCGAGTTAGGGACGACGAGGGCACGCGCATCCGAGCCGTTCCTCGAGCCCGCCGCTCGAGGGTGCCCCACATGTCGTGTTCGAGAGCCGCCGAGGGCGCCTAGCCGGGGGATCCCACCGAGGGAGAGCTTCCGCGCCCTCGGTCCCTAGCGAACCGGGACCGAGCCCCACCTAGCAAACCCACGCAAGCGCTTCCATGGACGTGTCTCCGACCGCGCGGCCTACCCTTATCGAACGGGGCATGGACGTCCACTTGAACCACCCGCTAGCGCTCGACGAGGAATCCGCAATCCGCGATCCGCTCGATGGGGGTTGCGGAAACCTCACCCTCCGTCCCGCGGAGGGACGGCGAGGGCGCGTTAAAAAACAAGTCGCTAAGCTCTACCCGATCGCCTCGAACGGGCCAAGGCTCGGGGGCTTGACGCACGGCTACACCTCCTTGAAATTGCACCCGCCGGAGACAACGGTGCCGCAGCCGCGTGCACCCCCGAAGCCGGGCCGAAACACCGCCGATGCCGGTTGGAATATGTGCCACGCCCTCTCGACCAAAATTCTCGCGGTTAACCCCCCCGCAGAGCACCCACACTCCCCGCAGGCTTCGGGGGCTAGACCCGCGGGTCCGCCGACGCGGCCCCACGGAAAGCGTTCGCGCAGAACAAGGAGGGAAGAACGTCCTATCGTAGGTTCCGGCACCGCGGGAGCCTCAATGGCAAACCCACAGATGCTCGGGGGCTACGTCGGGGACAGCCCTAGGGGTCCCCTTAAACAATGGGGAAAACCTCACTTAAAACCCGCAACGAAACCAAAACACGTTAAGCCTAACCATGCAGGTGCCTAACCATGCAGGACACGGCCCACGCCGCAGGGACCCCGACGGCCCACCAAGGCGGCCCTCTTAGAGATCCCCTCGAGTAGGCTCCGCCTCGCTCGAGGACACGCGCCCTCCTCGGGCAGGCTTCACCCCGATCGAGGGGCAGCACTTCCCTCGAGCGGGTTCCGCCTCGCTCGAGGGTTCGCTCCCCCTCGGGCGGGTTCCGCCTCACTCGAGGGCGCGTCCCGCCCTTGGCCGGGGTCCGCCACGCTCGAGGGCGCCCCTCACGCGTGCGCCGGCCCCCGTACACGGGCATTTAATGCCCCGACACGGGCGGGACAGCCGCCATCATGCGCCCGAGGCTCGCACCCCGTGCCGCCGCACCAACTCCCCGGGGAGGAGCCCATCCCCGCTACCGTGGGAAGGGACCGTGCGGCCGCGGCCGGTGTCGGTCCCGTGACACCGTGCGCACGCTCCAAAGACGGCTAACGCGCCGAGCCCTCGAAAGGGGGCCGGCGCACCCTCGATTCACTTTCTTGTGACCCTACAGGGTTAGGTGGAGGCGCTAGGCCGGTGGACTGCCATCCCCGCCACTGTAACGGCGTGGCCGCCGTACCCGCGCGTGCAGGAGCACGCCTGACGCTGTAGCAACAACTCCAGGCCTGTGAAGTGCGTCGGGAAGGAACGCCGTTCGCCACCCCGTACTCCGTACGTGCCCGCGCGCACCTCCCTCGAGCCTATCAGAGGACATCACCACCATCCGCTGCCCTCCTACCCTCGAACCGCCACTATTCGGGTACAAGTCAGGCCATGATGACCAGATCGCCGCAAGGATCGCCGGACGGCCGCCCACTCTACAACGCATAGCACACCGCACTTCCCCACGTAGCTAGGTAGCGCGGCGCGCATGTAAACCGCCTCCCCCTTGATCTATAAAAGGGGGGAGCGAACCCCCCACCGCGGGGGACACGACACGACAGACAACAGAGCCTTTCACACATACCACGTACTCACCCCCCCAATTCTCCCACAACATCTTCAGCCCGGGGACTTTGTTGACGGTTAATAGTTGTATCAAAGTTCGTTTGTGACTTGCAAGCGGACAAGTCTCCCGTCGTAGTCAAGGGACCCTTCTTCCCTCGAGTGGTGAACCCAAGGTATCGAATCCGTGGAACAATGTGCAACGCAAGGATTCAATCTAGTAAAGCAAGGTAAGCTATCTTATGAAGGTAAGTTACATCTAATCTACTAACTCATAAAGAAAACGAATCTAATCTAATCTACTAAAGAGGTAGCAAGAGAAAGCAAAAGATAACCAATCTAGAGAATCTAGATCATGCTTATGTTGTAACTCCAAACAAGATAGATGAAGATAGAAAAGCGAATCTCATTAAAAGCATCTTTAAATCGTGGCCTTCCCATCCGACTCCGAAAACATCCGCCTTTCGAGACCCCCGTTCGTCACAACGTATCCCTATTCATGCGGGGAGCTTAGGGCGAGTTCGATAGAACAAGTTGAAATCACTTGGCCGGTCCGTATGCACCTCTAGCCACCGCGGCTACAAGAGCACCCTATGTAATCTAGCCGCAAACTAGATCGTAGAAGAAGCAAAACCAAGAAGAAAACAAAATCATCGAGAAGGCACTTAATCGCTAGAAATCGGATTCACTTACAAACTTCACCATGAATGATTACATGAACAAGATCACCACCGGGCCCTCCCTCGATCTTGATCCTCGCTCCGAGCTCCGACGTGGTCTTCCATGCAAGGTTCCCACGTCGGCCGGGGAAACCCTAGACAACTAGCACGACCCTCATCTTCAAGTTGGTGTCCCTCAAGCTTCTCTCGCTCCTCGGCGGCGGATTACGACTTCGGTTCGCGTGGCTCTCGGTCGGGGGGCTATTTATAGCCCGAGAAGCAATTAGGTCAAAGGAGAGGCCGATTAGGCCCCGAATTGGGCCGGGCCGGCCGGCTCGGGCCGGCCGGCCCGGGCCCATTCGGCCCATCCCGCGGCCTCGCTTCGCCCGTGTTGCTTCCCACGTCTTCTAGATGTTCTCCCCTTTTGCATGTGGGCCCTTGACGTCGGTTTCTCTCCGAATTGGACTCAATTCCTTGTCTTGCAAGATTCAAGACTTTTCTAGTTCGGTCCTCGGAGTTTATCATCTTCTCGGGCTCGGTCCTTGGGCTCTTGGAGTCATGTTCACTTCATTGCTTGACTTGTATCGGGCTTCAAGGTCTTGTCATGAGGTGCTTAATGAACTTATCCCGAAGTCTTGCTTTCAACGTTAAAACCCCGCGTAAACACATAACTCCAAAACCGACATGCACAAGTGAACTTGTTATACCACGGGGGTTAGTACCAATGAATAAGATACAAAAGTTATGCCAACACCGAAGGTAAACTCATGGCTAGGTTGACGGATTTTCACCGTCAACATCTCCCCCATGCTTAAACCTTGCTCGTCCTCGAGTAAGCCTTCGATGGATATCATCGTTGCCCATCAATGTTTAAACCTTGCACTTGATCATACATGAAAAAAAACATAATGCTCTCAAAAGTTTAATTCGTTAAAGTTCCATAATGTACTAGCCTTCACCTCTACGGAGGGTAGATTCTTATTAAGCTTATCCCACAAGTATTAACATGCTCACCAAGTTTAAATAGACCTCGAATTTTTGAAATAAAGAACAAGATAAAGAAAAGAGCTAAACCAAGTTCACAAATTTAAATCACCTTGCATGTTGCTCATGAACTCTCATCTCGCTTGTCTCTCAAGCCTATATATTCTACTCCTTTCCCTCTCATAACATATATTTGTGGTAGGCTTTATATGGAGCTTTGGGAAAGTTTAGTCCTAACAAGATTTTATAAATGAGGTGTTGTCAAAACAAGACAAGCTTCTCATGGTCTTACCGAGACTCGTCAAAAAGGTCATTGGAAAATAATGTTAAATCAAGGAGGGGAAAGAGAAAAATACACACACTTTAGATGAGTGGACATGTGCAAATGGCAAAGAGTGATCCCAAGGCACAAAGGAAGTCCTCGTTATCGGATTGCACATGGTTGGAAAATGAGAATGGATCTTTTTAACTTGAAGCCTTGAATGCACTTTTAGAGAGCTAGGGAATTTACTTTATGCACATTTTTTTTCTTTCTCATATTTCTCATTCTTTTCTTTCTTTCATTCATTCATTTTTTCCTCGTCATATATTCAGCCCATGACTTTCACAACGAAGTTTTGATTTTTTTATACCTTGAAAGTCATGAGTACCGCTGGATTTTTTTTTCTTTCATCATCATTTTTTTTAAATATTCCCCTTTGAACTCTAAAACTGCACCGTACCTACCTCCTCCCCAATGCTTAGACGTTGCTCGTCCTCGAGCAAAGAGGCGAAAAAAATAAGGTAGGTACCGGGATATTTTTCCTTGGAGAGATACTTGAAATCTTCAACGTTGGCACCGTCTTGCGATCTTCCTTGAATTGATGATCCATTCTCAACGATAGGTTGTGGTCAAGGAGGTAATCACAAAAGATGATATTTGGTTTAAGGGTGGATATCCGGCGAGGTTTGTGAGATCTCCGATGCGGGGATACACAATGCACGGATAAAAGGCTAGCAAAAAGATAGATACGCAAAAACGGAATGACCAGCTTCCTAGTCTCGGGCCGGAGAAATCATGGCCTGCAATAACTCACTCAAAAATAAATCTTGTACACTAAGGTTTATGCACTCAAATATATATAAGGCTCGGATAGGTTGAGCAACACACAAGTGATATTTATGACAAGGTTAGCAATATTTTTGAGCATAAAAGACATCTTTAATCTATTCATAACTTGAGAGCACATAAAACACTATGAGTCTTTATTTTAATCATAACCTCCGCTGAAGATTGAGCTAGCATTTAGATAATTTCAGATTTGTATTTTTAAGAGAGCACTAGGTCAAACATGCATAAATCAATTACAAAGATAAACAAAGCGGCAATTATAATCATATATCATCATGGCACAAACTTTGTAACTTTACCAAAGGTAAAAACTTGGTGGTGACATTATTCATGATGAAAATAAACACTAAGATACATGCTGAAAAAAAATTAAACTAACACACTTTCTGAAATTTAAATAAAAAAAACTGAAAACACTACGCATACATAGGCGCAAACAAGCTGAAAATTAAAGAAAAAGGGGGTAAAGGAAAGATAACTAAGCTCCTCCTCTCTCTAATCTTCCGCCGGTGGTTGATATTGATAGTCTTGGTTGTTGTACCCTTACTTGCAATAGGAATGCACCACTACTCCTATGAATTGTCCAATGGTATTAGGTGAAGGTGTCGAGCTCATAAGCGACGTTTGCATTTCCTTCGCCCATTTGGTTTGCATTGGTTAGGATGGCTGCAATAATTTGCATGTTCCTTGCAGCGTATCCTCCAATGGTGGCCACATTTTGTTGTGGTTGAGGAAGGTGTGCATATGGCTCCGCAAAGGCTACGTTGGGCACCGCAAAAATGGTGGGGGTATGGCTGCACCACTCCCCCATGCTTGCATTGGTACACCACCGTAGTAACTCGGCGGCGTCGGGGTTCCTCCCAATGGTGGGACATAATTTTGTTGTGCACCTCCTTCTTGGGTCGTGGAAAAACCTTCTCCTAATCCTTCTTTATTATATATATATATATATGTATTTTTTTTTTTCGCCGGCACAAGAAGTCCTTCCTCTAACCGATCTTCTTCCCCTCAAGAAAAGTCTTAATCTTCAATCCGGAAGGGGCAAATTCACCTAGGCCACTTCGAAGCCTCCTCTCTCATCTTCACTCTTATATTTTCCTTTCTTCATATATTCCTAGGGAAGTCCCGGGTAGGAGATGATTTGGGTTCCTTGTAATACCCGGTTTTAAAGAGATAGTCAACATGGAGAGGTAACAACCCGATCTCCCGAATCCGATGTTGCTCACAACACCACCGGTTGATCATAGGTGAGTAGGGTTGATTGGCTGCGAGTAAATCCAATTCAACTCCGTGTTGGTTATCTATGTCTCTCTTATTCTCCCCAAAAATCCACTTGCACAAAAGTGACACACTTGGATGATGGGGTTCCGGATAGTATTTCTTCGTTGATGGTCTCTTCCCATGATCATACTCAAAAAGCCTTCCCATGTGCCTTTATGCACATACTTGTTCCGGAGCTCCCCTTTTGAAAATAGGGGACACTCGCCCATGGGTCTACGATACTAGAACATGCAATCGTTTCGAACATGAAAACCAATCTGATCTATCGGGGATTGTGTTGAATGGATCCAAGGAAGCAGTGGAGCCCTTACTCCCTTTACGGCATGGTTGCTAGCCTTAAGCATTAAAGTATTTTCAGCACAAGATGATAGATAGATAATCCAACAAAGTGTGATTACATCTCAAGATCGATTGCAACCCATGGATGAAAGGAGATTACCCCATCAAAGTGCTAGAAATAGCATCGTTGATCAAGGTTACCCTTCCGACGGTGTCTTCCTTCTTCTCCACTTGTGGGCTCCCTCCAACGGAATGAGAGACTCAAGCACTCCTTCATCAAGGGCATGCGCTATGGTCATAAAAATTTCCTAGGCGAATTCCTCGTGGGTGTTTGCCGACACTCGTTAGAGAATTGCACCGGTGTCCCGTGTGAAACCCAATATGTGGAGAGCTTGGTCGTCGATGTCGACGTTCGCTACAAGCCTCTACCCAAGGCGAGCGAGCTTCTTCTCCTCCTCCGTCATGATGACATACCCCTCGAAATACCGCAGAGCATATGGAGGTGGAGCGGATGATCGTGTCAAGTGGCGAGGTTGGACGAGCGGCTCCTCCATATGTTATTAAAGTTTGGTAAACCTAATAAACGAGTTTTGTGTGGCCCTCATGCCACCAAGGAGAAGAGTGTGATTCCTCCTCGGCGGTGCCGTGTCCTCCCCCATACTCCAAGGAGACTCGGAAACCGAGCGCCTCCTCGAAGAGGATGTCGATGATGGCTTAGACGACGATGATCCCTTCTTCTTCGGTGAAAAGACTTGTAGTTTCTTCCTTGATTTCAGCGCTCTCCCTCACAAATATATATCCGGGGTTTTCACCCGGTAACAAGGTACACAAATATTATTTTGGAGTTTGGACTTTGAGTGGATTAAGGATGTGATTTGTTGCACGAAACAAACGCGGTGGATGGCTAAGTCTAAGGTGATTCCGGCCTACCAACTAGAGCACACGAACAAAGAGTTGGATGAAAGACTTACCCCTCTCTCCTCCTCTTGGCTCGGTTCTTCTCTAGTGCATTCATGTTGCTTCGTGATCGCGTACACCTTCCAAACGTTCCCGTCCACTCCTTCGCTTGCACTATTGCTCCTTCCACTTGATGTTTTCGCTTTGACTCACTTCCATACTCCCTTGCCTCACATGCATCCATGATATTCCTACAAAACAAAGCCTTGGCTGCCCCCCCATGCTTGTACTTTGCATGTGGTTTAAATATGTTGGAGGGGCATCCCGTGATGTATCATGGTGCATGCATGGTTAGGTTAACTAGATTGCCTCCCTTTAAGGCTAAGCACTCCTCTAGTTTCGAAATTTAAAAATATTTTTCAGAGCCATGCAAGAGCTCGAACATAATTTTAGAGAAGTTTTTAAACCATTAAAAACAAATGCAAGTCGAAAATATTTTTTTATTACGTCGATTTCGGTCTCACCGGTATAGTTTGCCTTCATTAGTTGAGAGCAAGCTTTTCCCGGCTTGATCATGGGGGCATAGGTTTAGGTCCTAATCTTGATTAGATGAGAGAGATTTTGAATGAAATAAAATTAAGTGAGGCATAGAAAAATTCTAATCTTAGAGAAACCGAGGATATGGATTTTTAAACCAACCAAAAATCAAGTTTCTAGGTTCACGCGAGTCATACCACGTGCTGAAATTTAAATAACATCTAGATATAAGTCGTGGCTCTACTCGTGTGTTTTTAGCATGAAAAACAAGTCAACCACAACATCATAAAGAGGATGAAAGGTTGAGTTTGGTTCTGAATTTTTTTTGGTTTTGGTTATGGTTTCTCGAAAAGAAGCAAACAAACACATAGGATGGTTCATGTAAAGGGGTTATGATCAAGCAAAATATTCAACCAAGAATTATGTCTCTAATATTATTCAACCATTCTAAGTCTAAGGTTTTGCGTAGTAAAATTCAAAACTGAATTAAATTTAAAAAGACTTGAAAAACCTGGAATCGGGTTGTCCTCCCGTAGCTAATTCTTGACTCGACGAAACGGGTTGCCTCCCGCATAGCGCTTCGTTTATAGTCCATGGCTAGACTTCTTCACTTGATTACTCCGGATCAACGCTCTTTGCGGGCGTTGCAATCTTGGGTACCCACTTTGGCTTAGTCAATTTTTTTTTGGTCTTCACAGTCGGCTTTGTCCTTTGGTCTTGACGGATGCAACATCTTCCTTGTGGCTCGGCATCTCGAACTCCCGTCCTTCGGTCGTGATCTTCATGGTCTCTAGTGTGATCCTTCTTCTCTCCCGAATGAGTTTGAGTAGCCTTCGCCGTCTTGGGACCTTGGAGTTGTCTCGGATATTCTTCTTTGTTACCCATCGGGCGCCCGACAAGTTGTCCCACCGCGTCTAGCATCTTTATCACGATGAACACTTCACGTATAGAGCTTCCGACCTCCGTCACCTTGCCATCTAAATTCTTCAATATTTTCTCCATAGCCTCGAACTTAGTGACTCGCGTCCTTGTTGATCTTAGCTTGCTCGTCCATCAAGTCCTTGAATTGTGCACAAAGAGGAACCAAATCTTGAATGGACGAACTTGCATTAAATCGGGGTTACCTGGACATGGTCGTACTCCACACACTCCTTGCATGTGGATCTTGCTTTGGCGGCCTTTAGGTGTTGAGCTTCTTTCTCCATCTCCATCTTCTCCATCCTCCTCTTGATTTGAACGGCCTTCCGGCGTCTTGACTTGGAGGTGGTGATTCCCTCGGAGATTTTGATGGTCCTTCGAGTTTGACTTTTGAATCTAGGGTTTCCAACCCTTTAGCTTGTGTTGCACGTCACCTTTGCCTCGAAAAGTTTTCCTGGATCATCCACAAAAAAGTTTTGGGTTTCTTGGAGAGGTAGCCAACCATCTCCGGTTAGGGTTAGTGATAAAACAAAAATCTAACAAAAGAAAAATTAGGGTTAGACAAGAACTAGATTAGATTGATTTTTTTTCTTTTTGAGGATGATCAAACATAAGAGATGCAAAAGAAAATCAAAAGAAAAACTGAAAGATAAGCGATACTAGATCGGATCTTGATTGCTTGTTCCCCGGCAACGGCGCCAGAAAAAGGGGCTTGTTGACGGTTAATAGTTGTATCAAAGTTCGTTTGTGACTTGCAAGCGGACAAGTCTCCCGTCGTAGTCAAGGGACCCTTCTTCCCTCGAGTGGTGAACCCAAGGTATCGAATCCGTGGAACAATGTGCAACGCAAGGATTCAATCTAGTAAAGCAAGGTAAGCTATCTTATGAAGATAAGTTGCATCTAATCTACTAACTCATAGAGAAAACGAATCTAATCTAATCTACTAAAGAGGTAGCAAGAGAAAGCAAGAGATAATCAATCTAGAGAATCTAGATTATGCTTATGTTGTAACTCCAAACAAGATAGATGAAGATAGAAAAGCGAATCTCATTAAAAGCATCTTTAAATCGTGGCCTTCCCATCCGACTCCGAAAACATCCGCCTTTCGAGACCCCCGTTCTGTCACAACGTATCCCTATTCATGCGGGGAGCTTAGGGCGAGTTCGATAGAACAAGTTGAAATCACTTGGCCGGTCCGGTATGCACCTCTAGCCACCGCGGCTACAAGAGCACCCTATGTAATCTAGCTGCAAACTAGATCGTAGAAGAAGCAAAACCAAGAAGAAAACAAAATCATCGAGAAGGCACTTAATCGCTAGAAATCGGATTCACTTACAAACTTCACCATGAATGATTACATGAACAAGATCACCACCGGGGCCCTCCCTCGATCTTGATCCTCGCTCCGAGCTCCGACGTGGTCTTCCATGCAAGGTTCCCACGTCGGCCGGGGAAACCCTAGACAACTAGCACGACCCTCATCTTCAAGTTGGTGTCCCTCAAGCTTCTCTCGCTCCTCGGCGGCGGATTACGACTTCGGTTCCGCGTGGCTCTCGGTCGGGGGGCTATTTATAGCCCGAGAAGCAATTAGGTCGGAGGAGAGGCCGATTGGGCCCCGAATTGGGCTGGCCCGGCCGGCCGGGCCGGCCGGCCCGGGCCCAGTCGGCCCATCCCGCGGCCTCGCTTCGCCGGTGTTGCTTCCCACGTCTTCTAGATGTTCTCCCCTTTTGCATGTGGGCCCTTGACGTCGGTTTCTCTCCGAATTGGACTCAATTCCTTGTCTTGCAAGATTCAAAGCACTTTTACGGTTCGGTCCTCGGAGTTTATCATCTTCTCGGGCTCGGTCCTTGGGCTCTTGGAGTCATGTTCACTTCATTGCTTGACTTGTATTGGGCTTCAAGGTCTTGTCATGAGGTGCTTAATGAACTTATCCCGGAAGTCTTGCTTTCAACGTTAAAACCCCGCGTAAACACATAACTCCAAAACCGACATGCACAAGTGAACTTGTTATACCACGGGGGTTAGTACCAATGAATAAGATACAAAAGTTATGCCAACACCGAAGGTAAACTCATAGCTAGGTTGACGGATTTTCACCGTCAACGGACTTGGAAGCCTTGCTTCCTCTCCCGCCTTGCTTGTAGCCGCCCCACTACGGGCACCCCCGGTGCTAAGTAATATAGTGCCTCGAGCACGCCACCGCCGGACGTACGCCCCCCTCGGCGGAACCGGGATAAAACCTTGTCTCACTTGTTACTTAGCATCGACCATTGAGGGATAGACCTCGGCGCTTTCTCTTGGTTAGTGTCGGGACCACATTCCGCACCGACGAGTTGTATAGTGAGACTTTGTGTGAAGACTTGAGGAAGATCCGATTGGAAATTGTGGAGCAAGGAAATTAGAATGCTATCTCTGCTGAGTCCAATCTATATGACAGAATTGTTTTGGCTCAACTCAATGATGAAGGCATCTAGCTAATAAAACAGAAATTAGTGGAGGAATACCCCAAATATAGTTGTTTCCACAAGGATGCAAAAGATGGTGTGGTTTGAGCAACGTATCGTAGTTCCTGTTGATCTGGAACTCCGAAAGGAAATTTTCGACGAAGCTCATCTTTCCAAATTTTCTATTCACGCCGGAAGCACCAAAATGTATCAAGATTCGAGGAAAAACTTTTGGTGGTCAAACATGAAGGTAGACAGAGCCAAATATGTGGCAGAGTGTGATAGTTGTCATTGAGTCAAAGCCAGCCATTTGAAATTAGCCGGTGTACTTCAACTGTTGACTATACCTTTGTGGAAGTGGGATGACATAAGTATGGATTTATAGTGGTTTACCCCTGACTGCCAGAAAGAAGGATTCTATTTGGGTTATAGTGGACTAATGGACCAAGGCTGCTCATTTCATCGCAGTGCACACCACTTACTCCGTCCAAGATTATGCAGAACTCTATATCGATCAAATTGTGCGCCTGTACGGGATTCCCAAGACCATTGTTTCTGATCGAGGTACTCAATTTGTGGCTCATTTCTGGGAACAATTGCATGAATCTTTGCGAACCAAAATTGATTCGTAGTTCGAGTTATTATCCTCAGACTGATGGTCAGACCGAGCGAGTCAATCAAATTGTGGAAGACATGCTGAGAGCAAGCATCATGCATTTCGATAAGAGTTGGGACAAGTGTCTATCTTTAGCGGAATTCTCTTATAACAACAGCTATCAAGCTAGTTTGAATATGGCACCATTGGAAGCTCTTTGTGGACGAAGATGCCGAACTCCTTTGAATTGGTCAGAAGCTGGGGAGCGAATGCTCTTTGGTCCAGATTTAGTTAAAGACACAGAAGAGAAGGTGGAAGTGATCAGAGAAAACTTGAAGTTGGCTCAAATGAGACAAAAGAGATACCATGACAAAGGGACAACACCCCGACACTATGAAGTGGGTGATTACGTATACCACAAGGTTTCACCGACCAAAGGTGTACAAAGATTTGGCGTCAAAGAGAAATTAGCCTCACAGTATATTGGCCCATACGAGATCATCGAGGTATGTGTACCAGTCGTTTATAGTATCCGACTTCCGGATCGATTCTTGGCTGTGCACAATGTGTTTCATGTGACACAGTTGAAGAAAGGTGTGAAGGTACCCGAGACAGAGGTCATCACAGAAGCGAATGCTTGGATCGAGTCAGACTTTTTAGTAGTCGAGCATCCGTTAAGAGTGCTAGATCAAAAAGAAAGAAAAACTAGGAGACATACCGTGAAGATGTACAAGATACAATGGAGTCACCAAACAGAAGAAGAAGCTACTTGGGAGATCGAGCACTTCCTTAACACCAAGTACCCGGGTTTTCTCCAATCGCGAAACAGTAAGAACATTACCCCTACCTTTGTCTTTAATTTCTGAATCTCGGGACGAGATTCCTATTAAGGGGGGTAGGCTGTAACACCTCAGGTGTTTAATTACCTTGCTTAGTGCCAATGACACTCCTAATCAAGCCAACACACTTTTGTGGACAAAGCTTGGTCAAACTCTAGCTAAGACCCTAGTCAAACCCCTTGTCACTCCTCGTCATTCTGGAACGTTTGCCGCGTTCTCCAAATTTCACCTAAACACTTCAAACTCTACCAATATAAAAGTTGTCCAGTTTTTTCGAGGAACACAACTTTCATGTTGGATGGCATTTCAAATTTTGAGCGGAAAAGGGTGAAAAACTGGGTCAACTGCAGTTTTCACTATTCATCAGCGCTCTGCAAAACCCGAACTTTGCTTGGCTTTCCTGCTCAAACTGTCGAGAAAAACATAGGACGGCCTTTGCAAATGTTGTAGAGGGATGTCTCATCTACAACTTTCGTATCTACCGTTTTTGTTGCACAGTTCAAATTTTTGGAGAAACACGCAGTCAAAATAGGGTTGACCGGCTGAAAAACGGATCAGTCGCGCTCTAGAGCGCCGCTGGCGCACCGGGCGCCCTGCCGGCCGCCTCGAGGCACGGGCCGTTGGTCCCCTACGCGCCTGCCATCCTTGGAACGCGAGCCGCATCTTCGAACCGCGTCGTACCCACTCCAAGTTGTCCCGTTGTCCGTCGCCGGTTCCCTCCGCACGCAAGTCGACGTCGGTCGCCATACCACGGCATTGAAGCCGAGCGTCCCGTCGCTGCGCTCTGCCTATAAAGGTCGCGCATCGGCCAGCACCGCGCAAGCCGCAGTGCCTGCCGGCCTGCTAGTGCGCGCCGTCGGGGAGCCGCCCCTTCCGGCCAATACCGTCGTAGGCCAACCCCTTTCCGTAGCCACACTAGCCCTACCAGAACCCACCGCGCTGTCCTCGGCTCGTCCCAGGCCGGAAGCTTGCCGAAGCAGAGCCCGCCGCGGCCGTGTTCACGGTGCCCCTCCGCCCACCTGCGGCCACAAACCGGTTGTGGGTAAGCCCCTCGCCCATCCCCACTCCTTCCCCGGCCAAACCCGCCACCGGAGCCGCCCAGTTTCGGCCGGAACCGCCGCCTCCATGGCCAAGGGCTACATTGCGTCTCCCTCGTTCTTTCCAGGGTGTTTTCATGAACCAAGGACCTATCTACGATAGAAACAAAAGATCCACGGGCCTGCCGGTAAAACCTAGTCTCAAATAGTAAATGACTTTTGCTGAAACATTGAAAATTCGTAGAAAATCGTAAAAAATCATAAAAATGCAAACCCAATTTTATTGGATTAGTTGTGAAAAATCCTACAACTACTGTTATTCTTTCCTATGCTGATTCCCAATATTTTTGGCATGAAAAAGAGAAATGTGAAAACCCTAGATCTGCTATATCTCAAAATCCATAAGTCCTCTGTATCTAAATTTTGGATATGTTGGGTGCCATGCCATGTCTAGCTCCTGTACCAAATGTTGCACAAAGTTATGTTGTAAATCACTTTACAAAAATTGTTTTCCATTTCCGCAGAATCGGTCCAAATTATTTTTGTAGATAAAAATAATCAAGTTTTTGTGCCCAATTTCTGCATGCTATCTTTTTATGCCAAAATGCGCCTCTGGTGAATTAATCACAATTTTATAATTAACATAAATATTTATTATTGATATATGCTTGTTTTTCTTTGAAAATGCATAACTAAAGATTCATAATAGTTCTAGGTGTATATGTTGCATTCCTAGCTTAGGTTTGGACCATATCACATGTGTGAGAAAGTTGGGATCATTTTAATGTGTATTTATTTTTTATGCATTTCTCATGTTTGGGTGACTAGCTTTTGTTATTTTCAGTATAATTAATTTCATATCTCTTCTAAGAGTGCATATGTGTGCAGTGGCTTGCATAGGTTTGGAAATGCTTCATAACACATCCCACTGAATTTTATTAAATTATATTATGAATAAAAGCTATGGAAGCCTTTTAAAGCTTAATATTAAATTAAATGAGAAAATCATCAAACTACACATCTAAAGGCCCAATGTGTGTGATGTAAATTATTTTAAAATGATAAAGATCAAACCTTGTTGTTTGTGAAAGATAAATTATTTTATTTACATAAAATATGTACACAGTAATTTTAAATAAATAAATAATAAAGCATCGTGAGAAATTACTTTAATAAAAAGTTTTTGCCAAGGTGTGTTTGTCAAGATGAATTTGGCCAACCATACTCTTCATGGTTGTCATACGTTGTTTGTAAAATATTAAATTATCATCAATTAAATCTTGCATTTGCATCCTCGTGTAGATCTCCTGAGCGGTAGCTGTACGCGTGTGCCAGAAGGAGGAAACGGAAGAGCTGACAAAGACGTGCACCACGTCGTTGTAGAGCAAGACCTGGACCAACGTCTAGAAGAGCCCAAGGACAACCTTGCCATCGAAGGCAAGCCCCGGATCATTAACCCTGTTTTTGAAATTTATGTAATTATTGTTGCTATGATTGTGCATTTATGTTTCAGGAGTTGATTTGAAACCCTAGATGCCTGATCCCTAGGTACCTATGTCCTTTTACTAGTATGCTAGGTTGATAGCTGCTATGCTATAGGACCCGATAGAAGTTGAGTAATGTTCGTCACTCGCAAGAATAGGTTCTTATGTTGGAATCATAAGGTCTTTATAAATGAATTGCTCATGTGGTAAGAGCATGGGATTTGGGCTCCGGTCCAGTGGCTTTCGTGGGCTAAGCTTTTGAACGTACTAAACACTTCTCAGGAATGGGACCGGTAAGCCTAGCACCCGATTGACGCGGCAAGGGAACCTTTCCCTACTACACCTGGGGCACAGAGATGTGTCCCCCTGCTTGCAATAGTGTGGTACCTGCGTGATTCTGGACGTTCGTGTGTGGGCGATCCGGTGGGTTTCGTACCAAGGAATGTAGGTTCCGCTCCCGAGCTGAAGATCGACGGGAACCGCCTGGTCGGTGTATACCCCATTTCGTTTTTGTTGGACCTTTTTGGGGTATGCATTCTTCCGTGTGTTTAGGTCCACCTTGCAAAGTTATAAACCAATCGATTGTCGGCCTCTCACCGTTATCGGAGACTGCTTAATCAATTGGCCATGATATCCCTTAATGATGGAACATGGTGAAATTTACTGCTTGAATTAATTGTTTGTATAATTATTGATTGAATTAGTTGGCACACTTAGAAATGTTAATCAACTAGAATTTGTGCTAAAATATTGAAAGTAAGGACATACTCTTTGTTGCTTTTCACCAAGAGAACACTACCAGCGAAAAAGTCTATCATGTCCAGAGTTTGGTGATGTAGTTATCACCCGACGGTGATGTCTTGCTTTAAAAATATTGTTGCAGGTGTTGTTTTGCCTTGTGAGTTTCCACCTAGCTGGGAGCTGGAATGGGTGGAAGAGGACGAGTGATGCCATCACGGATGGCCTCCTGTGATGTGTATCGTTGCGCTAGTTTATTTATTTCCGATGTTTTTGAACTCTAAATCCTTACTCCATGTCATAACAATGGTTTGTAATAACTTGGATTTAATCCGTGTTGTACTCTGGACTTGTCCTTGTGTGAGTTTTAATGGATATGTCGATCCTCTGTATGAATTTCAAGTAATTTACCGGGCGTTAACCCGGCAACTAAAGACAGTATGATACATTACTATTGCTTAATGACCAAAGTGGATTGGTTTTAGGGGATAGTATGGTATTTTCCTGGGCGGGTTGTCACAGTAGTCCTCCAAGGGGACATGTGGGTGTTCCACCTAGGATAGATAGGATGGATTTTGCTAACCGGTTACAAAATGAATCAAACCCCATGTTTGAGCAAATGGCATAGCACTGGTTTGATTCGTTTTGTACGAACCCCAGTGTTGAGTCGTTTGCTTACTCTCGCTCTCGTTTTTTATTTTGCTTGTGGGAGGCATGGAGGGCTTTTAGTTGATCGACTCCGGTTGCTCTCGACACATGACCAGAGATCGAAGGTGGTTCTCCAGCCTCACCCTGGTGATGACCAAAGAGTATATCACTTTTAGGGAGAATGGGAAAGGTAGAGTGCTTTTAGTGGCCACAGTGAATGTGAGTGAGTTTGTGATTCTTCGGCGTGTTTCTCTTGTCAAGTCTTTGGGCTACAATCTTCTCTTTGTTTCCTAGCTTCTTGATGAGGGTTTCGAAGTCCGTTTTCAAAACGGGTTGTTCTCGTGTCTTCGACTCTCGAGGTGATCTTGTGTGCACAGTCGTCCCGAAGGGTCAGATTTTCAGAGCCGATTTTTCTTGTTGCTTGGTTGCTGGTGTTTCGGCGGAGCTTTGGAAATGGCATAGGAGACTAGGTCACTTGAGTTTTGACTTGTTGTCACGCTTGAGTGGGCTAGGCTTGGTTCGAGGATTGCAAAAGTTGAAATAACAAAATAATTTGGTATGTGCTCCATGTAGGCATGGTAACATGGTCGCCGCCTCTCACCCGCCTCTGACATCTGTTACGACAAAGAGGCCATGTGAGCTGTTCCATATGGACTTGGTTGGTCTCGCTCTTGTGTGCTCGGCGGGTGGGAAATGGTATATCCTGGTGATCGTGGACGACTATTCTCGCTATGCTTGGGTCTTCTTTTTGGCTGACAAGGTGTTGAGGCCGGCGTGCTCCCTCTCCTGCTCCGGATGCTCCGCGGGGCCACCCGAAGTTGGGAGAGCAGCGCGTGACGACGAGGCCCCGACACCGTCAGTCGGCCCCCCCAACGCCGTGCCACCATCACCCCTCACCACGAGCGCCCTCGTCGGAGGCTCGGGGCCGGCGCGGGCGGACTCACCCACCGATCCCGGCCGTGTGGCGGGACATCGTCGTCCGGGGTCTCGACCACCGCCGCTCGAGGGCCGCCGGCAGGGGCGGGCGCCGGTGAAGTCGACGACACGGTGACCGCCATGGCCGTGGTTGCCGTCATGACCGTAGCCGCCTCGCCGCGGCTCCGCCGCCGTCGTCGCTGCAGCGGCTCCGCGGCCGTCGCCGCCGCCGCGGCTCCACGGCCGTCTCCGCTCGCAGCCGGCTCCGTAGCTGTCACCGCCTGCTACGACTCCACGGCCGTCTCCGATTGCAGCGGCTCCGTAGCCATCACCGCCAGCTGTGGCTCCGTTGCCGCGGCCGCGCCACTCGAGCCCTTGCTCATCGTCGTCACCGTGCTCCCGGCCGCCCGCGACGCCCTCGATGAGCGCCGCCTAGTGGGGATGGCTGCGTCCGACCTCAACACCTTGGCAGGTGTGCGGGGAGGCACGGTGGGCGCCACCCTGCGAACGTGAAAACGAGAAAGTTAAACTCTCACTCATCTTAAAGATGTGGAGTATGGGGGAGCGGTCGCCTACCTCAGGGTGGAGAATCCTCGCTTCCTCTTCTTTGGGGGCTCGGCGGACGTTGCGGCCATGGTCGGCGTGATGACCGCCGCACCCCCTGTCGTCCCCGCGGCGCGCGCCGGTGCCTCCGTGGCGCGCGTCACCTCTCTCGTAGGTCGCCTGGCGGTGGGCGCTCCCGCGCTCGCCCCAGGTGTTGTCTCCTTTGCCGCCCCCGCAGCTATGGGCAAGGGGGGCGAAGGCTCCCACCTCTCGGGGAGAATCCGTCCCCCATCACTCTCCTCCTCCTCTCCCGACGACAAGTCTTCTGATGTCGCCGGGGGAGAGAGCCCATGCTGCTCGCACAGCCGGAACTCCTCGTCTCGCTGCTCTCGGCGCTCCCACCACCGGATCCTCTTCTCTGTCTTGCGCGCCGCCCTCTCCTACCCCCCGCCGCGCGCGCGCGCATGCACGCGCACGGGCTCGAGGCGTGGGCGGGTCAGACCGCGCGGCGTCCACGGCCATCACCTGCAAAGGGCGAGTGAAACTCCGGGTCACGACGACACCCCACGAATCAATAGAGAGAAAAGGGGCGAGAACCCACTCACCAAAGGTCCGTAGGGGAGCATGACGAACGACCAGAGCGTGACGTCGTCGTTCCTGACGGCCTTGAGGTTGACGGCGTGCCTCGCCCTCGTGGTCGCGTACTCCTGCGGAAGGAGATCGGGCATCAGCCGCGATTGCGCCAACGCCACGGGGTCGTCCTCCTCGTGCATCTCGAAGATGCGGAGCCACCTCTCCATGAGGGGGATTATCCGCCGGTGGTGGAGGTTCGCGAGGACCGAGGCCGCACCCAGCCCGGCGTCCGCTAGAGCCTTCAGCGCCTGCAAGGCTGAGTCCAGTCGGTCTTGACGCGAGGAAGGCGACACGCCGTGCCACCAGGAATCGACCTTTTCCCTCACGACCTTGCCGGTCCAGGGCGGAAGGCCGGGCTCGTCGTTGCGGAGGTAGAACCACCCCCGCTCCTACTCGGCATTGTTGGAGGTCATCATGCAGGGGATGTAGAACTCCCTGCGCGTCTCCCGCAGCGCGATCATCACGCCGTCGCCGCGCACCGCGCGGCGCGTCTTTGGCTCCGGCGTGGTGAGTGTATGCAGCTCCGCGCGGAAGAGGTGGACCCAGAGATCCCAGTTCACTGGGATCCCCAGGAATCCCTCGCACAAGCCGACGAATGTGGCCTCCTGCGAGATTGGGTTCGGCGCGAAGTTGTGCAGCTCCACGCCGTAGTGGAAGAACAGCCCGCGCAGGAAGCGGCTTGTCGGCACCGCGAAGCCGTGACCATGAAAGCGAATGAAGCTGACAACGTAGCCGAACAGCGGGTTGGGCTCCCGGTCTCTTGCCGGTGGGTCAATCCACGCCGGGGGTTGCCCGTCCTCGTTCGCCGCCAGCTGGCCGGCGTTCACCAGCTCGCTCAGGGCCAACCTCGTCGCCGTCGAGCGCGGCCACGGCAACGGGTCGATCACGGTGATGGACTGCGGGGGAGCCATGCGGGTCGGCGAAGGAATGTGGGGAGGCGAGGCAAGCACTAGGCGAAGGCGAAAGGGCTCGCGCACTGCTCTGAGTCGGAAGCGAAGGAGACGAAGGCGACGGGCGCTAAGTACTGGGGTAAAAATTCACCTCGCCCTCCCCCCGTACTTATAGATCCACGGAGCCACGCTCCCTGAATCGTGCGCTTTGCGCGCATTAACTGCAGGCGAACGGCCCGGTCGCTGACAGGCGGGACCCACCACAACCGGAGTGGCCATGCGCATGCACGCGCGCGGTCATTATGGCGCGGCAACCGAAGAGCCGCGGCGGGCCGTCACGTCCGCCCGCCCACGTCGCCCAATACACGCGCGGCCGCAGCGCCTCAAAAGGCACGCCTGCGGCACACGACTGTGGCTGCGACTGCGGGCATTAAATGGCCCGGTCCCTTGCCAAGTAAGGATGACCCTCGAATGGCCCGAGCGCGAGGCTCGGAAAGCCTGACCCTCAAAGGGTGCGATTACCAACCTATGGCCTCGAAGCCCGCTTGGCAGGAACAGGAGCCACAAATGCCCTCGATTTACAAAGACTTCTCACCAGCGGTTCGAGGGCCGGCCCGACTGTGAACCCTCGAGTCCTGCAGATGCAAAAAGTCGGGGTCACCCAGCTGCCACCCCGCAGTGGCCCTACTGATCAGGGGTTCGGAGCTTGACCATTGATGGGTTCGAAACAGGCGCCCCAGATCGACAGAGTCAGGGGCAACGAGGGCGCGCGTATTCAAGCCTATCCTCGAGCCCACCAGCTCGAGGGCGCCCCACATGTCGTATTCAAGAGCCAGCGAGGGCAGCTAGTCGGGGGGATCCCATCGAGGGAGAGCTTACACGCCCTCGGTCCACAGTGAACAGGACCGAGCCCCACCTAGCAAACCCACGCAAGCGCTTTCATGGACGAGTCTCCGGACCACGAGCCAACCCTTATCGAACGGGGCATGGGCGTCCACTTCAATTACTTGATAACAGCTCGACGAGGAATCCGCAATCCCCGACCCAAACGATGGGGGTTGTGGAAACCTCACCCTCCGTCTCGCGGAGGGACGGCGAGGGACCTTACAAATACAAGTCGGAGAGCTCGCCCAGATCGCCTCGAACGGGACTAGGCTTGGGGGCTCGATGCACGGCTACACCTCCTAGGGAGCACCAAACGCGGACGGCGCCAGACGTGTGCGTGTGGTGCACCAAGGCCGGCTGGAACATTGCCGATGCCAGTTGAAATAAACGCCCCGCACGCTGGAGGGTTTCGCGAAAAAACCCCTACAGGAGCACTCATGCTCCTGCATGGCTTCAGGGGCTAGACCCGCGGGTCCGCTGACGCGGCCCCACGGAATGGCAATAGCAACCAGAGGGGAGAATGTCCCATCAGCAAGCGTCAGCATCTGCGGGACCCTAACGGGTACACCCGCAGATGCTCGGGGGCTACTGTCGGGGACAGCCATGAGGGTCCCCTAATAACCAGGGGAAAGCCACTTAAAACCCGCAAAAAATGCGAAACACGAACTAACCCACGAACCTAAAACACGCGCACGACACGACCACGATCCTGGTGACCCCCGCAACCCGCCAGGGTGGCACGGCGGATGCCCCCTCGAGCGAGGTTCGCCTCGCTCGAGGGTTAAACGCTCCCTCGGGCAGGGTCCGCCTCCCTCGAGGGCTCAACGCCCCCTCGGGTGAGGTCCGCCTCGCTCGAGGGCTCAGCGCCCCCCTCGGCGAGGATCGCCTCACTCGAGGGCTCAACGCCCCCTCGGTGAGGACCCGTAGCGAACATGGCCTCATATGCCATTTGTTCGGAGTTTGATTTTGGTGATTCATGACAACATGATCATTGGGACTAACCATATTGTTTGAGCATGTCTTTGTAGACATTTCTAGGTCCCAAGGATGCAAGGAAACCCCATGCAAAAATGCCAAAACAAAGGGTCAAAACCGAGCAAGAAAAGGAAAAGAGAAGACACCGTCGGATGAACCGACGGTCCCTCATTTACAAGCGTCGGTGCAATCGTCGGACGAGTTGGTACACAGGGTGAAACCCTAGGTACCGTCGGATGAACCGACGGTCCTTTTTCTACATGCGTCGGACGAGTTGCGAGAGGAAGAGCAAGGAAGGCGGTAGCACCGGATGATCCGACGGTCCGAGTGAGGACCCCGTCGGTCTATCCGACGCTCGGCTTGAATCAAGACGAGAGACGCGCCAAGACGAAGCCTTCAGACCGGATGATCCGACGCCTTGGTCAAGGAATAGCGTCGGTCTATCCGACGCGTCCGTTATAAGCTAACGCAGCCGACCCGGACGCGAGGCCTTCGAAGCACGGATGATCCGACGTGGCGTCGGAGCATAGCGTCGGAGCGGTTGTGTCGGAGAACCTCAACGGCTACGTGACGTGGGAGGGGCACCGGATGAACCGACGCCCGGAAAAGCATAGCGTCGGATCATCCGACGGTACCTTTTCGGTGGACGTTAGCCAACGGCTAGTTTGATGCCTTGGGCTATTTATACCCCCTCCACTCACTCATTTGAGGTTGCTGGATTGTGGGGAAGTGCGAGAGGAGTTCAAGACACATTCAAGATCATATCCAATCCATCCAAGTGCTTAATTGCTCATCCTTAGACTTGCATATGCTTTGTGTATGTGCTTAGTGCTAGGCTTAGCTTAGAGCTGAGTGAGTGCAAGGTTGTGCCAACCTTGTGAGGTGATTCTTGAGTGAATCCAGTTGTACAAGGTTCGCCGGAAGCCTTGGGGCCCAAGTGGCTCACCGGCAATCGTCATCGACTCTCCGGCTTGGTGTGGAGCGGCGAGGACACTTTGTGCGGGGGACGTGGAGACCCCCTTCCTTGGTGGAGAAGCTCCTTAGTGGAGGCGGCATCAAGGTGACCAAGGGAGCTTGACAAGTGCCTAAGTGGCTAGCCTTTGTGGCAAGTCAAGTTGGTGCTCTTGGGAGAGACTTGGTGACCGGGAAGCAATACTCTTGTGTGAGTGCTTCAACAACGTGGACTAGGGGTGGCTTAGTGCCTACCGATACCACGGGATAAATCGCGTGTCAAGAGTTTGCTTCCTCTCATCCCCCTTTACGTTTCCGCATTTACTCTCTTGCAATCTTTGCTTGTCTCTACATTCCTAGAGTAGTATCATGCTAGGATTGGCTATAGGTTGCAAACCCTCTTTTGGGATGGGAGTTTCACACTAGAACAACCGTAGTTGCACATATAGATAGTATGTTCTAGTTTACCTTTGCGCAAAATTAGTGAAGCCATAGGTTAAGGTTTTAAGTTGCCTAATTCACCTCCTGCCCCTCTTAGGCTAACGGGCATCCGATTCCTTACAAGTGGTATCAGAGCCGGGACTCACTTCCTTCACAAGGATACACCAATTCGATTGGTAAATTGTGAAAACCGGCTCATTGGAACGGTTAGGCTTCACCGCCTAGTGAGTTTCCCTATAGAGGAATGAAAGGGGTGGATACCTTAGGTTTGGCTCCACATTTCGATGGCACGGGCTATCCTCGGTGGAAGGTTCTCATGGAGGCCTATCTCCAAGCAAGGGACCTTGATGTTTGGAGAGTCACCGATGAGGGTATGAAAAATGGTACTAGGAAGGAAAAGCAATTTGATGTAATTGCTAAGAGTATCATTTTGTCCTCACTAGATGTAGGCGTTTTCAATAGAGTTTTTACTTGTGAAAATGCTCATGAGCTATGGAAAACCATCAAGGAGCAAAATGAGGGTTCAAAAGAAGTTGCTAATGAACGCTACGGTTGTCTCCTTGAGGAATTCAATAGCTTTAAGCAACTTGCTAATGAAAATGCCGAATCTATGTACTCACGCCTAAATGTGCTTGTCAATGAGATTAATGCCTTAGGTGTGAAGGACATCACGGACTTGAACATCAACCGCAAGATCCTTCAAAGTCTTCGAAAGCCCGACTATGACTTGGTGAAAGCAATCATCTACGAGAAGAAGCTTGAAGATTTGAAGCCATCGCATATCTTGAGCAAGATCATGGCACATGAGCTTCAACTAATGCCCAAGTCAAAGAAGGCGCCCCAAGAAAAGCCCCAAGAACCATCTTCTCCAACCACAAGCCATGCTCTCTCAAGCCGACAAGAGAAAAAGTTGAGTAGGATGGCTACTCGTGGAAGCTCAAGCGAAGATGATGGTGATGATGGTGATAATGAAGATTCCTCAAGTGATGAAGAGGTTGAATCTATGGTGGCCGAGTACGTGAAGAAGATCTTCAAGTATGTGAAGAAAGTCAACATGTACGGCTACAACATCCACTTGAGAGAAGGGCGCCATCATCAACACATCAAGTTCACCAAGATTGAGCACAAGCCCAAAAGGAAGGTGGTCAAGGAGAGAAGACCAAGGCAAGAAGCAACCTTCGCCGTCCGCAAGTGGACAAGTGGTGGATCAAGTTCTTCTAGCTCAAGCGATGAATCAAGAAAGAACTTCACCACCCGCTTCATGCAAGGTCCTTCATCATCACACATGTGCCTTATGGCCAAAGGTATGGAAAGCAATGTAAGTGATGACGAATCCGACACCACCTCTCTCAATGATCTTGTTGAGCTAATCCATGAGCAAAAAGGAATGCTTGAACAACAAGCTAATGAAATTAAAGAACTCAATGCTCTCAATGATCTTAGTGACACCCTTGCTACAAATTATGAACATTTGTTGTGCAAATTCAAATTGCTTAGCAAGGAGTGTGAGGAGCTAAAATCTAAGCTTGAGAGCAATGAGACTAAAACAAGTAATTCCTTTGAGCTTAATGAAACATCTATCCCTTGTGCAATTCCTATCTCCAAGGTAGATGCTTCAACTTCTTGCATTGATTTAATTGATGAATCTTGCTCACCATCTTGCAATGAGAATGTTGTTGTAGAATCATGTGATTATCTCATAGGCAAGGAAAATGATGAGCTCAAGCAAGAAGTGAAAAGGCTCCGAGAGAGATTGGCAAACTTGATGGGCAAGAGCAAGAACGATGAAGAACAAGTGGACATCTCTCAAGACATGAAGAGCCAAGTCCAACCTTCTCAAGATAACCGTGATCACATGGTGAAGAAGCTTGAGAAGGGTGCAACTGTGACTTGCTACAAGTGTCATGAGGAAGGGCACAAGTTCTACAAATGCCCCCAATTTGTCAAGAAGATGGACAAGGGCGCAAAGAAGAAATTGAAGCCCATCATCAAGAGCTCCCTCATCTACACCAAGCCCAACCGCAAGAACAAGACCAAGAGCAACACCTACGTCATCAAGAAGAAGGCAAATGGCAAGGTGGTTGCACACAAGGTTGGGAAGATGAAGGAAGAGCGGGGTTGGAACCAACCTATTTGGGTGCCCAAGGAAGTCATCACCAACATTAAGGGGCCTCAAATGGTTTGGGTTCCAAAAGCCACTTGAAGGCCTTAAGGGAGGGGACTTGGGAGGCTTGGCACAAAGAAGTTGCGGAAATTCATGCCTACAAGCCAAGCTTGCAAATTGGACATGTGTTGCCCAAGTTCCCCGATTGAGGTAATGGAAACTAGAACCCATCTCTTGTATCATTGTAGCTCCATTGCCTTGTTTAGGTTGCATTTGTTGCAATGTTTACATATGGTAGGTTGCTTGTGTCATGTACTAACCCATGAGCAATCTACATGGTTTGATTAGTGTGTAGGAAAGCTACACTTGTTCTTTCATGGTGCATGTTTTCATATATATCTCTTTGCATCATGAGCAAGCTATAGGGTAAGCTTCCCTTTTGTTATCATAAACAATGTGCATACATTTGGTTGGTGATTCAAACACTAAATGCACACATGTAGGGGGAGCTCATCCTATGGTTTGGTTATGGGACTAACATTGTTTCAAGCTTTTCTTATGTAGTCTCTTAGCGACGCGTTCCGGTGCGGTGTTTCATTCTAAGAGAATGCTATTTCACTCTCAATGTGATCTAACATCTCTAAAAGAGTGAATATAGCAATATGAGCTTCATGCTATTGAGTCATGTCCTTGCGAGCTTATGTCTCTATATAAGTTCAAAGGAAATGTACTCATACATTCCTAATCCTTGTGGTACCCCAAGTGTCTTCTCTACAAGCTTCTTCCAAGTGGTGTCACCTAGTGATATCATTTCCAAGTGGCTCATCTCAATGTGGTGCCAACAAGGTAGAGAGAATCATCCCCGGAGGTATGCAATAATCAAAAGACTACAAGTGATATCTACAAGTGGTAATGTAACAAGAACCCATTTGTTTTATCTCTTGTCCTTTAAGCTACCTCTTTGCATGATATGCTCTAAGCTTCCTTGTTTTACAAGTTTGTAGTTGTGCACTTGTCTCTCACTATCCTTGTCTTGCAAGTGGTATTCTTTTTATGCACACACTTAGGGGGAGCTTAGTTTGTATCATGCTAAGTCTCATGAGCATGTGATCCACCTTAGTTATTCTCACATATGGTATCTTCATCGATATCATACATATGGATCATGGTTCATGCGGCTTTCTCCCTTGCATT
The DNA here is from genome assembly GCA_947561735.1 of Cenchrus americanus. Taxonomy (NCBI): domain Eukaryota; kingdom Viridiplantae; phylum Streptophyta; class Magnoliopsida; order Poales; family Poaceae; genus Cenchrus; species Cenchrus americanus. The sequence goes on from OX387240.1 coordinate 147,071,838, forward strand.
TAACATCTCTCCCTTGAGCTATGGTTGCTAGATCTTGCTAGTTTCCTTGGACCCATTTGCTTTGGACTTTTTGGAGATTTTATTCCAAAGGGGGAGAATGTGAGACCAAAGCAAGCGTGTGGCGTAAGCTTACAAGTGAGCTCAAGGATGCTTACAAGTGATTTCAAGGATTTGAGACCAAAGGGGGAGAATGTGAACATAAGAGCAAAAAGGGGGAAGTTTGATCTAGGGGGAGTTTGGATGATGGTAAGCATCCAAGCAAGTGTAAGTGGTTCTAATTCTGTCAATTCTAGCAAATTTATGCTTGCTTTGGTTGTGTTGTCATAAATCACCAAAAAGGGGGAGATTGTAGCGAACATGGCCTCATATGCCATTTGTTCGGAGTTTGATTTTGGTGATTCATGACAACATGATCATTGGGACTAACCATATTGTTTGAGCATGTCTTTGTAGACATTTCTAGGTCCCAAGGATGCAAGGAAACCCCATGCAAAAATGCCAAAACAAAGGGTCAAAACCGAGCAAGAAAAGGAAAAGAGAAGACACCGTCGGATGAACCGACGGTCCCTCATTTACAAGCGTCGGTGCAATCGTCGGACGAGTTGGTACACAGGGTGAAACCCTAGGTACCGTCGGATGAACCGACGGTCCTTTTTCTACATGCGTCGGACGAGTTGCAGAGGAAGAGCAAGGAAGGCTGTAGCACCGGATGATCCGACGGTCAGAGTGAGGACCCCGTCGGTCTTTCCGACGCTCAGTTTGAATCAAGACAGAGACGCGCCAAGACGAAGCCTTCAGCACCGGATGATCCGACGCCTTGGTCAAGGCACAGCGTCGGTCTATCCGACCGTCCGTTATAAGCTAACGCACCGACCCGGACGCGAGGCCTTCAGCACGCGGATGATCCGACGTGGCGTCGGAGCATAGCGTCGGAGCAGCTTGTGTCGAGAACCCGAACGGCTACGTGACGTGGGAGGGGCACCGGATGAACCGACGCCCGGAAAAGCATAGCGTCGGATCATCCGACGGTACCTTTTTCAGTGGACGTTAGCCAACGGCTAGTTTGATGCCTTGGGCTATTTATACCCCCTCCACTCACTCATTTGAGGTTGCTGGATTGTGTGGAAGTGCAGAGGAGTTCAAGACACATTCAAGATCATATCCAATCCATCCAAGTGCTTAATTGCTCATCCTTAGACTTGCATATGCTTTGTGTATGTGCTTAGTGCTAGGCTTAGCTTAGAGCTGAGTGAGTGCAAGGTTGTGCCAACCTTGTGAGGTGATTCTTGAGTGAATCCAGTTGTACAAGGTTCGCCGGAAGCCTTGGGGCCGAAGTGGCTCACCGGCAATCGTCATCGACCCTCCGGCTTGGTGTGGAGCGGCGAGGACACTTTGTACGGGGGACGTGGAGACCCCCTTCCTTGGTGGAGAAGCTCCTTAGTGGAGGCGGCATCAAGGTGACCAAGGGAGCTTGACAAGTGCCTAAGTGGCTAGCCTTTGTGGCAAGTCAAGTTGGTGCTCTTGGGAGAGACTTGGTGACCGGGAAGCAATACTCTTGTGTGAGTGCTTCAACAACGTGGACTAGGGGTGGCTTAGTGCCTACCGATACCACGGGATAAATCGCGTGTCAAGAGTTTGCTTCCTCTCATCCCCCTTTACGTTTCCGCATTTACTCTCTTGCAATCTTTGCTTGTCTCTACATTCCTAGAGTAGTATCATGCTAGGATTGGCTATAGGTTGCAAACCCTCTTTTGGGATGGGAGTTTCACACTAGAACAACCGTAGTTGCACATATAGATAGTATGTTCTAGTTTACCTTTGCGCAAAATTAGTGAAGCCATAGGTTAAGGTTTTAAGTTGCCTAATTCACCCCCTCCCCCTCTTAGGCTAACGGGCATCCGATTCCTTACGGGACCGCCTTGCTCGAGGGCACCCGCACGCATGTCGTCCCCGCTCCTGCCCCCGCGTACGGGCATTCAATGCTCCGACATCACAGGATGCGCGCCACGGCCCTGACACGCCTGGGAATCACGCCCCGGTGCTGTTCCACCGACTCCCTGGGGAAGGCCATCCCCGCCATTGTGTAGCACTGTGCGATGAGGCCGGTGTCAGCCTCGTGACACTGCGGCACCTACTCCTGTACGACTAACGCACCGAGCCCTCGAAGGGGGGCCGGCGGCACCCTCTAATACCTTTTCCATGACTACACAGGGCTACGTCATGACGTCAGGCCGGCGGGAGCGGTCTTCCCCGTCGCTGTCAACCCTGTGCGGCCATCCCCGCCACTGTAGCACTACGCCAGGCACTGTGACGACATCCCCGATGCTGTTGGAGTGCACGGGGACGGGACGCCACCATAACCGCCACTGTTCCGCGTACAGACCCCCTGTTGACGGCACCCTCGAACCGACCCACGGGCGGCGGCCGGACAACCAACCACTACGCCACCACCCTCGAAGCTGCTCCTGTACGAGCATAGGATGCGCCACGATGCCTCGACTGGAGCAAGACTCACCAGGACGCCCGTCAGCTCCGTGGCACTGCTCGCCACGCTTCCACACGTAGGAAAATAGTGTGGCACGCATGTAAACTACTCCCTCCTTGGCCTATAAAAGGAGGGGCAGTCCCCCGGCCGCAGGGGGACGACGGACGGCGATCACCCACACGCTCTCCACCTTCACTACAATATTGGCAATTGCCTCAATCAATACCTCTAGGACTTGGAGGCCCAGCCTCCTCTCCCACCATGCTTGTAGCCCCCCTCTACGAGCACCATGGTTTGAAGCAATATAGTGCCCCGAGCACACCACTGCTGGATGTACGGCCCCGGCCGAAACCAGGATAAACCTAGTGTCATTAGTTGCTAGCACCGGCCCATCGAGAGGCAGATCTCAGCGCTCATTACTAGTTAGTGTCGGGACTACATTCCGCACCGACAAATTTAAAAACTCTTGTTTTTAAACCTTTTGTCATGATTTGGATCTCGAACATCAGTTTTCTTCTCCCTATGTGGCTTGTTCGAATGGTGTGGTTGAGAAGAAAAATCGTTCCCTTTGTGAGAAGGCTCCGATGATGCTCGACGAGCATAGGACCCCGAGGAGATATTGGACTGAGGTGGTGAATATCGCTTGCCATGTTGGGAACCAGATTTTTCTTTTGACCCTCTTGAACAAGACATGCTAGGAGCTTATGCACGAGCAAGCACCTAGAGTGAGCCATTCCAGGACTTTTGGTTGTCGGTGCTTTATTCTCAAGAAGGGTAGGCTTGATAAGTTCGAGCCGAGGTCCTCCGATGGGATTTTCTTGGGTTATGCTAGTCCTTCTCGAGCATTTCGTGTGCTCAACCTTGATACTAACCTAGTCATGGAGACTTGCGAGGTTACCTTTGATGAGACCCAGCCATGCAATTCGTCTGTCTTTGAGTCTGTAAGTGACGACGAAGTTGGCAAGAAGATCTTTGAGGACGAGGAGGGTGATGTTGGGCAGGATGATGGTGGTGATGATGAAGCTCCAGCCGTGCATGTACCCTCTACTTCCACTACGACGACTACGGTGCAGGATGGTCCATCCCCTACACTGCCTACAATCCAGCAAGATCAAGTGGAAGCAGCTACTGAGGGAGAGGTTGTCTCTAAGCGAGAGGCACCGAGACGCATTCAAGTTGATCATCCGCCCTCAAGAATCATCGGCGACATCAATGAGCGTACGACACGGTCGAGGTCCAGAAATGCTTCTCACTTTGCTCATTTAGCTTTTGTTGCTACATTTGAGCCAAAATACATTGGACACACGCTATCTGATCTGAATTGGGTGAATGCCATGCATGAGGAGTTAGAGAATTTTGAGAGAAACCAGGTGTGGGAGTTAGTGGACCCACCACCAAACTGCAAACCTATTGGGAAAAAATGGGTATGGAAAAACAAAGAGGGTGAGAATGGTGAGGTGGTGATGAACAAGTCGAGGTTGGTTTCTCAGGGTTTTAGCCAGAAGGAGGGCATAGACTATGAGGAGACATTTGCTCGTGTAGCCCATTTGGAAGCAATCAGGATTCTTCTAGCCTTGTATGTGGCTAAAGGATTCAGGTTGTACCAAATGGATGTGAAGAGTGCCTTCTTGAATGGATTTTTGGAGGAGGAAGTTTATGTGATGCAACCACCTGGGTTTGAGAGTGTTTAGTTTCCCCCTCGGAGTGTAGAAGCTAAAGAAGGCCTGGTATGGGCTAAACCAGCTCCCGGGGCATGGTATGGCAGGTTGAGGGTGTTCTTATTCAGAAAAAAGGGGTTTGAGATGGGCAAGGTTGATAAGACTCTTTTCCTCCTCAAGAAGGGTGATGATATCCTAATTGTTCAAGTGTACGTGAATGTTATTATCTTTGGCGGCTCGTCTCACTCTTTGGTTGCGAGATTTGCAGAGGACATGAGCAAATAATTCGAGATGTCTATGATGGGAGAATTGCAGTTCTTTCTCGAGCTTCAGATCAAGCAGGCGAAGGAGGGAACCTGTGTGCATCAAGCCAAGTACACAAAGGAAATCCTCAAGAAGTTCAAGATTGATGACTCGAAGCCCCTGTCGACATCGATGAATATGACTACAGTGCTCGACGCAGACGAGGACATAGAGCCCGTGGACCAGAAGGAGTACCAGAGCATGATCGGCTCTCTCTTGTATTTCACAGCGATGAGGCCAGACATTCAGTTTTCTGTGTGTCTGTGCGCTCGTTTTCAGGTGTCACCGAGGACTTCACATCGGCATGCTGTCAAGCGGATCTTCAAGTATTTCAATACACTCCGGAGCTTGGTCTTTGGTACTCAGTATCCTCTTCCCTTTCACTTCTTGGTTTTTCGGATGCCGACTTTGCAGGGTGTCGAGTACTTACCAGTTTCTGGGTTCTTCACTTGTTTCTTGGTCTTCTCGCAAACAATCTAGTGTAGCCCAGTCTACCATAGAAGCTGAGTATGTTGTTGTCGCTAATTGTTGCTCACAGCTGCTTTGGATCACATACACGCTGAGTGACTTTGGTGAGGAGTGTTCCCATGTACCTCTCATGTGTGATAGCACGAGTGCCATTAGTGTTGCCAAAAGCCACGTGCTTCACTCCAGAACCAAACATATAGAGGTGAGGTACCACTTCCTAAGAGACAATGTTGAGAAGGGAAACATAGATCTCATCCATGTGCCAACAGAAAAGCGGCTTGTCGATATCCTAATCATGCCCTTGGACCAAACCACATTTGCGCGTTTGCGAGGAGTGCTTGGAGTCATTTTTCCTTTTCGAGCTTCAGTTGGGAGGGTTGATGTACATATGCATATTGCATTCTCATTTATGTAACATATCATGTTTTCATGTTTGCATCTTTGTATCATAAACTGCATTTGTATCATATGCCATAGAGATATGCTTCTCTCATATGCTTTGATCACCATGATATGCTGGATGTGAGGTTATGACTTTGCTTGTGGTGCTCATGAGATGTATAGCTATGCTCTTGGTAGCTTTGGGATGTATATGCTTGTGGATGGCTTTCCTTTGTAAAAATGTTGTTTGATCCTCTCTTGTGAGTAGAATGCCTCTCATGTTAAAATTGGGTGCTTATGGCTATATCTTGCTTAATTTTTGCTTGGAACCATGTTCTTTTCATTTGGAGTCAAAAATCCATTTATCATCATGAATGTTTAGCCTACATGCCACCTTGTGGTGAAGCCTAAGCTTCTTTTTTCCACAAAGACACTTCATGTACCATGGTTAATTTGTAAATCATGAATTTGGTATGTGAGATGCCTATGCTTGACAAATTTGCTTGAATGTCATAGTTGCTTTAAATTCCTTATCTTGGGTGCTAAACCGTTGCATGATGTTCACCAATGCGAAGTCTCATATCTAGAAGTGGACACATGGCTCGGTGGCTTTGACATAACATGACATAGCTTGTAGGTGTTTGTGATGATCTTGTGATGAGAATGTGTGACCTTGCATGAAGTTTGTGGGTTATAGGTTGTTTTTGCTCATTTTGACCATGTGTAGGTCCTATGCTCATGAGATGGAATTTTTTTGTGAAAAATGCCTCATTTTGATCATGGCTATGTCACTTTCTTATATGTCCCTATCTACCTTGTTGGTGATGCTTGTGCTCAAATTGTGGCTATCTTGCTTGTCTATGTCTCAATTTTAGCATGTTGTAGTGCTCTTTGTATATTTGAGAAGCACATGCCTGTAATTTTAGACTTGATTCATGAATTACCAACAAGGGGGAGGAAAATACCCAATTCATGTTTCCAGGGGGAGTTGTGCATCAAGGGAAGAAAAAATTGGGAGAAATGCATTTGTTCAGTGGGGAGCTTTCATTCATGCATTTGGGAGCTCTTTTTCGCCTGAATTTTAGTTGTGGTCTTTTGTCGATGGTGTCGAGCCCTTTTGCCTCACCTTGAGGAGTCGGCAATTTTGGAGCACTTTATCCCGGTTGTGTTGAGCCGTTGCCCCTGCCTTCGGGGACTGGGATTTCTCTCACTCAAGTGATCTTGTCTTGGCTTTTGTTTGGCTTTTGATCACTTGTTTGAGTTTTTCATCCATTTCTTTTCTCTTTCTCTTTTCTCTAAATTGGTTACTTATGTGTGTTGTCAATGCACTCATCAAGGGCAAGATTGAGGACCAGAGCGTTCGAGGACCAGTGGATGGTCGCTCCTGGCTGTGATGAGTGACTGACAACGTGGTGTGGACTAACTCTTGGCCGAGTAGTGCAGGTTGCGGCTTGATCTGCATTATGCAGGTGAAGAGCAGGCACGAAAGGTCTATGCCTTGCAGGGCCTCCGAGGAGTGGAGAGACAAGTAGGCTTGACTCGAGGGACCCGATGGCCGGTGGGGTCAAGTGCGGGCCGCATGGTGGCAAGAAAAGCAAGAAGAAGTCATGGACAGGAACCGGTGCAGGGTAGCGGCTCACAACCGGACACTACGTGAAAACCTCAAATAGGTCACATAGCATTTGTAACGGGCCTTGAACACCCGTTACATGCACCCACATTTGTTACTTGGCACCCGTTACAGATAAGCGCGACAGGTCGACCCCGGGGTTGGCCTCCGCAATGCTCGTTACAAAAGTGGACTTCTGGTAACGGTCTTCTTAAATGCCCATTACATGAATTCTCTGTAGTGGACGTTAAATAGAGCCCGTTACACAAGTGAAACCTATCGTTAATGAACTAGTAAAGTCCATTACTGATCAACGCCCTATCGGTAACAGGCTGTTTAAGTCCGTTACTGATCACTCCATATTGGTAACATGCTATAAAGTATGTTACTGATGAGCATTTGACGCACGTTACTAGTTTGAGAGCCCAATAATTGAAATCTGGGAGCACTCAACTGCCGTGAAGCGGGAGCGTGGCGTTAGTGAACAAATGAGACAGAGGTTTGTTAATCATCGTCTCCTTTGAGTCTGTCCTCATTGACAGGTCAACCTGATCCATCCCTCATTGCTTCCATTTTGACATACAGGCACAATCAACACACATATCTTCTGAGACAAAACAGACATCATAAGAGACATAACTTGTCCACAAAGATGAAGATAACTTTTCCACAGGAATATAGATAATTATGACAAAAGGTTAACTTGTCCATATATCATGCTAGGACTTAACTAGTCCATCACATTATTTACTATGGGCGTGCTATCTCACCATACATATCAACAAAGGCATGCCCCTTTAACATCCACAAAAGTATGGCTACTCACCCTGCACATCAACAAGCTTGAACTAGATCATGCCCCATCAAGATTATTGGCTCTTTCAGCAGCATCTTCGTAAGCAACCAAGGATTCTTAAAGCCCTTCTAGCGCACCTTCAATGGGCTCGAGATATTATTCAGTAGTATAATTGTACCTCTTTATGTGCTTAGCCTTTTTGATGAGGATGTTCACTTTTTCTGTGATTTTTCAAACTCAGGTTTCACATAATCCCAGACATTAAGGTTAAGAAGTAACTCAAGCTCTGCTCGCGACTCAAAGAGTTTTGCCTGAAATAGGGTTAAACATGGTATAAGAACAACATAGTTAATTCAGAACTAATTTGCCTCAGACCTTGGAGCAGAGTGTGACAAGTAAAAGCAGAACTTAGTTCAGAACTGATTTACCTCAAAACTTGTTATAATTAAAATCATGACAAGCATGGAAGACATCATCATAGGCACTAAGTAACTTTATGAAGCTCAAGCTCAAGATACATTAAGCTCCATCTATAGAACAAGTAAAAAGGCAATGAGATTCAGAGAAACTTGCCTCGCCGTCGTTGTAGTCGTTGCCAGAGTCAGAGATGAGGTCCTCTACACCTTCTTCGCCGCTCCCTCGACACCTCTTTGTAGTTGCCAGACACTTGTGCTCGCAAACGTGAGGCAGGCCACTCTCCCACTTCGCTGCCCCCTCGCTGGCATGCTCCTCCTTACCGCTACTTGGCCCCTCGTCAGAATCCGAGAGGATCTAGTCGAGGACCCTCATCTCCGGCATTGGGTTCACTCCACCGTTTCTTGGCGCCTCTCTGGCGCTCATCGTTGTCTCCCTCTTCGCTGCCATCTCGCCGGCACGCGCGCAGATCCAGTTGTGACACCGCTTTGCGTTCCGGTTCTTCTCGATCCCGGGTGCGCAGGGTCGTCTGCTGCTTGGCCCCTCGCCGGCACTCATCGTCGTCTCTGTCTCCACGCCTCCTCTTCACTTTTTTTTCAAGGAAGGAGCTGCGCTTATCCATTCAGAAAGAAGAAAGGAGCAATATATGGGATGGAGGGGGTAGCAGTCAATGCCGACGCGGGTTAGCAAACCCGGGTCGCTTTGTAGTTTGTATGAAGAAAGAATTGGTGTAATCAATAGAAAAAGAGATAGAGTTAATAACCCTTAGTTTGATGGGAGATGATGTGGGTAGCTTGCATGAAGGGTGAAATGAAGTTAATGTTAGTTAGTGGGTACCAATTATATAAGTTATATAGATATAGATTAATAAAAATACGAACAATTCATAGTTTTTTAAAGAATCGAACAACTCATAGGAGTAGTTGGGCATTTGGTATTTTGAATAAAATATGAACAGTCACATGTCTCCTTGTGACCACATGATTTTTGTGGCCAAGAGCTCTATGAGCGGACACGGGCTCCGAGGCACGTGACCGACCGACTGACGCTTCGTCGTCTTGTCAATATAAATCCTGGCCGGCCAAGAACTTCATCAACCACGGCACCAAGAAAACCCCAGCACCACCGTCTCCGGTCACCAAGAAGTGAATCCAAGAGCTTCTCCTTACTCAAGCAAGTGCATGGCGTCAAGCGAGCCATCAAGGAAGCGGGGGAGGGAGGAGGTGTCGCCGCCCCCGCCCACCGAGCCCGAGGGAGGTGCTTGCTCGTCCCCGCTCGCCGAGGCCGAGGAGGTGCCCCCGCCCCCGCCCGAGGAGGTGAAGTGGCTGAAGCCGCCCCGGCGCAAGGTGCCGCCGCCCCTGCGTGCTCCAGCAGTAAATTTTGAGGATGCATGTTTTTCAGTGAAGACGCTCTACCAGGCTTGGTAGCATCTTCGAAAGGTGGCCGTTCATCTCGGGGTCCAACGACCCACTGATCCGCGGCAGATGACCGCGATGGATTACGCCTTCAAGGTCAATGTCTTGGCTGGGAACCTGGAGAGACAAGTGGCCACCCCATCTATGATGACGACGACGACCCTGATGGCGGCCTCAATGTCTCCAGCTCCGGCTCCGACTCCGACGGTGGAGCTCCTCCGGCGGCGACTACCTCTGCTTAATTAATTTGTTCCTCTGTTATCTGTTCTTTTAGTGTGCTTGTTCAACTTGTGATGGACTAGATAGTAGATCTGTGTATGTTGAACTTGTGATGAACTAGTAGATCTAAGAGACGCGGTAGATCAATCCATGTCTCCTATTTTGGAAGGCATAGACTATGGTAGTAGCTTACAATGAATTGCAATGTGTATGCCAGAAGTTTGATACTCTGTTTGTGTCATTATATGGCAGCAATTCACAATGAATTGCAATGTGTATATATGGCAGAGTTATGCCAGAAGTTTGTTACTCTGTTTGTGTTAATAATACGCATTTCCTTTGCCTCATGCTGCAATGAAATGTCAACACAGATGAATTGATGAATTTTGTGATGTGTGACACATTAAGATTTGTGACCCAATTGTCTTTCCATCACTTCTTCATTCATACATTTAAGTTTGTCATATGTGACAAATTTTTCATTCTTCATCCGCACAGATGAGCAAAAGCACCACTTTTGACATCAGAATTACTTCTTTGCAGCATACATCCCCAGTAAACATACAAATACTACACAAACAACAGCCACAATAATCAAGTTCATCTCCCAAATCACATTGTCCATTTTATCCTCTAGTGCTTTCTTCCTCTGCTTGTCCTCCTATGATTACCTCTGCTCGCCGCACCCAATTTGACATTCCACTGAATCAACTACTTCATCGACTGCGTCTGCCCAGTTCGACGGTCGAAAAACAATGATGCCAGCATCCTTCAGCATCTGGAGATACTCCTTGTGGAAACGATAAAATCCACAATTCTTGGTGTATTGCAGAATCAAAAGCACATAATAACCCTAACTTAAATTTGGGAGACGCAACAGACTACTCACCGAGTTCCTTGCACACTTGAAATAAAGTCGACCGTGGTTTTCACCTTCCTTCTGAGTTCGCCCCTCCACCACCCGAGCCATACCACAGTCCGGGCAAGGGCCCAGTGGAAAGCCGCTTAGCTCACTGACTGGATTCAAGCCGATGGAGTGATTGCGGCTACTCCGACAACCTTGGACTCTGCTCCTCGCACGTGCACCTCCAGCAGAATCGGCGTAGTGACAAGTGTGCGACGGCGGGGAAGGACGGGCGGGCGGCGGCGGTGGAGCTCAGATCGGGGAAGAAGAAGGGGGCAGGGGTCCGGGCGCCAGGAGGATTATATTCATTCGGCATGGGGCATTTCGAACAATGGAGCACTTGTTGGTGACGATGGTTAGTCTACCCGGATCGCCTTTGTCGGTCGGGCAGGCTATGGTTATCTTTTTTTATATAGGTTTCTGACGCTGACCTGTGGGGCCGACACTATTTTTCTGAATTGAAAGTTAATTCCCTCAAATATTATACCCCATAAACAGCACCACAAAATTCGTAAAAAATACGAATAATTCATAGTTGGTAATTTAGTATTTGAATAAAATATCAACAGCCACACTTGTCTAACCAAATTTCTTAAAATTAGAACTTTTATCTCTTGTTTACGATATAATAATTATAATAACATCTTAGTGTGTTCTAAAAATTCTACAAATTGACTTGGCAACATAATTTAAGTCCCTAAGCTTGTCTACAAAAATTCAAATGGTTTCGAAAACGGAAGATTATACTTGTGTATCAATGTCTACATCTCTCACCTAGTTTATTAGAATGTTACTTCAACATTGAAGTTTTCCATACTTTAAAACATGTTCGAACTCGTATTTTAACATAACCTTGTGTTCACCATAAGATTACGAAATGCAAAGTTTAATTAGTAATGGTTGTGTAAAAAAATATTATTTATATGTTGCACTTATAAGGAGCAATATAATGTGTATAAACAACATCTAAGAGATGGAATTACATATGAAAAATGTCATAATTGAATTGACGTTGATTTTAGAAAAATTAAAAACCTAATATAATCAAATTTGGATTACGGCTGACGGAGAAAAACGTGATACAAAATTTGATTGCAGGTTAAAAGGGGAAAAGCAAACTGTTCTTCATTCGAACAGACCTGGTCCCGCCCCTTCATTGGCGACGAGTGTCCTCCCGTGACAACCCGGGAAAAAGAGTGGTGCGGGTAGACCTCATCTCCTCTGGCAATGACTCTGGCAACAACTCCGGCGACGATTCCGGCAACAACTCCGATGACGATTCTGAAGACCATGAGGCAAGTTCTAAAACCATCACACACGAGATTTGTCCTTGGATCTTCACATCTTCACTGATAATTTGTTCTAATGCATCAATTTCCATTTGTTGTAGGAAGTTTTTGCACATGACATTGACAGGATTTGGACTGAAATCAACAAGCTCAAGGAATCGGCTGAAGAGAAGCAGGCAAGTTTTGAAACCAGTTAGAGCTAAAACAACTTTCTTATAAATTACAATTGTTATGAAGCTTGCATCAATATATTTTTTCCCTTTGTTTTAGGATCATGCTGTTACACGTGATGACATTGACACTGGAAAGGAAACGACAAGCAGGATGAGCAGCTTAAAGCCGCACAAAAGAGACAGAAGATTGAACTTCAAAAGAAGAATGCTGAGCTGGCAGAAAGAGTTGCAAAACTAGAGAAAAGGCTAACTGAACTTGAGGAAGTAGCACAAAAGAAGCCATCTAGCTAGCTAACTAGTTCCCTTGCAACAACAATCTAGTTTGGTGATGCGCCCAGCTGATGCAGTCTTATTTTGGTGATGTGCCTTGCTGATGCATGTCAGATGTGAATATGTTTGTTATGACTTATGAGTTAGTATGCTTGGTGATGTGACCTACATTACTCGTTTTAAGGCCCACACAACCCCACTTGCGCTAGGTTAGTACTTAGTAGGGAAGGATGCATCCCTCACGCAGTCTCCTCCCACTCTCCCCTCGCGCTACCGCCGCCACTTTCTCCCACTCGCCTTCGTCCCCCTCACCTCCCCCCACACCGCGACCCACTCTACACCTCTTCGATGATACGTGCGCCACACCACGCTCGGCGCGACGCGCACCACACCTCTGACAGCGAGATCTAGAGGAGGAGGGACCCAGCTGTGGCGGTGGCGACGATGACGACGACGACTAGAGGAGGGATCCAACGACGACGACGATGATGACTAGAGGAGGGATACAGCGATGACAACGACGACGATGACGACTAGGAGGAGGGATCCAGCCACGAGGTCGATGCGAGGATGAGGACGTGGCGGCGAGCAGGAAGCGACGAGGAGTAGAGATCTCTCCGCTCTGGCAATGCGAAGGTCAGTGGCGAATCTAGGATTTGAGTTTATGGTATGCCACTCTAAAAATGTATTATACAATTTGGTAAATGCATTCTACCAAGTCGGTAATAATTGTAAAATTAACAACAATTTAGTAATAAGGTAATTTCGTATATTTGCTTGAGTTTATGGAATTAGGCCAAGCGTGTTTTTGCAGCACACATGCATTTAGGTAATCAAGTGTACAACATATGCGTGGGCATGGTTTTCTTTTTATATAAATGCGTATAATATACTTGTACTTGTGGGAGTTGCAGGGTATGCTGTGGCTCCTTTGTATAAGTACATGTGGACATACTTAGCTGTCGATCATATACATACTTAGCGTTTCCCTTTAGATTGACTCTTACATTTGGATTTGCTCTTGTTGCTATGCACATCTGCACATTCTCTCCAAGTTGAATAAGTACCTCATCAGCAACCGAGGCAGCCTGCATCTAATGGTATGGTCGCTTTGCCTACACTAATTTTTTGGTTACTGAATTTTCCATTTGTGTTAATCATTTACCAAGAACCAATGATATTACAGTGGGCTTAAGTAGTTACTGTAATTCCCTTGACTATTAATTCACATGAATAGACCTGGGCCACTAGATGAAAAAGAGGGCTATGGCACTGTGAGTGCGCAACAAGAACAGATGGGTGGGGCTCAGCGCCGAGGCAGAGCGCCAAGGACATCCATGGCCAAGTGACACAATGATAGTCACTGAGGTCGACATAGTGGGGATGTCGGTACCATTGACTCAAAAGCGCGGGTTCAGGGCACTTGCGGGGCTCGTTGCTAGACAAAAGATACCTTTGAACTTGCCGGAAATCAAAGAACTAAGCAATGATGAAAAGTGGGACATGTTTGATAAGCATGTGCAGAAACACTTGAAGTTCCAGGAAGATGCGAAACCGTAGGCATTCAAGCTTTTCTAGAAGATGGCAGCCAAGGCATGAAGACAATTCATATTTCAACTTAGCCAAGATTTTATCAGAAAAGGACTTGAGCCATTTACAAGGCACCCGTTTATTGTCCCAGAACAGTGGAAGGGGTTCATGAAAGAGGCAGAAACCGAGCAAGCCTCATCTGCTAGTGTCAAGTTCAAGGAACTCCGAAGCCGGAACACAAGCGAGCACAACATGGGTCCAGCTGGTTATACTGTGAAACTATAACAATGGGAGGAAGAGGACAGACAATTAGCTACAGCTGGTATCCCCAACCCATATGACGCCTACCCTGATGATCGTTCCAAGAATTTGCTACGAGCAAGGTGTAAGCTAGTGATTAAAGACCATGTTGCCGTGATAGTGTTCAACAACAAAGAGGCAGAAAAATTAGTTGCGTCCATCAAGGAGAAGATTGCATGTGCAGAATCTTCAGGAATGGCAGGGCATAGGGAGTATGATGTGCTAAGTCAGTGCTTGGGCCGCCCTGAAAAACACAGTCGTGTGCGGGGTATCTCCAGCTACCAGAGCTGGAAGTATGCATGGCCTCAGCACGTCGAGATGTACAGTAAGAAGAAAAGGACGAAGACCGACACATTAGTTGATACGGAAAAGATAAAGGAACAAATCAAGAAAGAACTGGTGGCTGAGATGCGGATGCAGAACATGTAGATGCAGAGGTGGTGTTGTCACCAATGTCCAATCATGCAAGCCCTTCACCCGCCACACTGAAGAGCAGTTGTGCGTCTGCAGATGTAGGATTGATTGATGGCACTGCAGAGTTGGCGATGAAGGTGCGCTGTGACGATCATACACATGAAGACCTTATAGGAATGTTGACTGAACCCACACACTGTGGCCTATGGATCACATGGAGGGGGTTTCAATGTGAGGCTGCACTTGGTCTTGTTCATCCAGGGGAGACTACGCTACAAACAGCCCCGATTCATGTAGACTGTGTTGTGGCTAAAGTGATCACTGTATATACTATCTTTGCAGATGAACTGTTGGAATACCCTCCTAATGACGAGGTGATGAAACTCGGACAAGCTCAAGGACAGAGGTTACAGTGGAGAAGGTGTCGGATTGACATCAAAGGAGCACCAACATGTATATCTCATTCACAGGCTATTGTACAGGTTCCATGTAGTTCTCACAGTGCGGTATAGGTTCCTTCCTTAGATGGTTCCCCTCCTTCTCCTCCTCCTCCTCCTCAATCCCCACACGTTCCATCCCCACATCCGAAAGGTACACAAAATATTCCATCCCCACCTACTCCTAGTCCTGAAAAAACAGAAAAACTTGCATCCCCACATCTGCAAGAGACACCAAATATTCCATCCCCACCACCACGCCCACCACCGCCTCCTCCTTCTCCTCCTCATGAAACGAAGAAACCTACACCCAAAAACAATCATGCCAAAGTAGGTACATCTGGGCCTAATACCTCTGTAATTGGTCCTGGTGAGACATCACTAGGCAAGAAAGCCCTTGAGAAATCTTCAGGTATTTCAAAGCTATAAGAAGAGAAACTTACCAAAAATAACTGCTCTGCAGCACCTACAGTAGGCAAGCAAGCCTTTAAGAAAGCTTCTTCATCCATCTCAAAGCATCAGGAAAAGGAAATTGTTGTAAATAAAACCTCTAAGAGTCCTACTAGGAAGCGATCTAAAAGAAACACAAAGGAGAATCGTCGGTATATGACTAACCCAAAGCAATCTGAGAGTGACACTGAAAAGAATCCTTTGGGCTATGGCTAACCCAAATTACAAATTCGGAAAGAACATTCTCAGTGATGGTGATCTCAAAAAGGCTGCTCCTTTTACCAGAAAGCTCCACACATTCTACATGCAACGTGGTGAGTTAAATGATGCTTCTGACATTATGGTCGCACTTCGGCCTAGGACCAATGCATGGCTGAAGAGAGATGAACTGTCAAACGCACTCCAGCTGATGCTTGTGCAACTCAGTGATTTGTACGATCTCTTCAACATGGATGCTTCAGATCTGACACTTCTCCACTGCTTCATCCTGTAAGTTGCTTGAAAAATTAATCTGCTTCTCACTAATCACATCCTCTATCAAACTGTGCTTTTTGCCTCACATCATCTTTATTACCAAGTATTTTGCCTCCTTATACTTTGTTTTTTCTTACTAATAGGAATATAACCGTAGAAGTTGACAACAAGGGCCCTGCAGTTGGCTACCTTGATCCTGAATGCCTTTGCTCGACAACGTTGAGCAGCACGGATAACACTGTTTCTTTCTCTGTGTCCTATATCCCCAATGCCTTCAAAAAATATGCTGCAAAGAATTTAATGCTTACCACTTATCTCGGTACGAACCACTGGATTGCAGTGGCGATCGTTTTGAAGCATGGGAAGGTCTACTATCTTGATTCATTGAAGACAATTAATACTAATACTGACCCTTTCGAGCGAATCATTAATGAGTAAGCTATTTCCTTCTTAACCTACCCTCAACAAACTGTATAGAGTATATTAATTAATAGTGTCCTAACCATTGTTGCTTGTTTCGTTGTAGGGCTTGGGAAAGTTACTACGGCAAAAAGAAGTTGTTGCGCCTTGGCCCCTTGGAACACGTCAAAGATGTTAAGGTACATACCACTTATTTTCATCCTGTGGAAGCTAGTACTAAAGCTTGAGTTTATTCTTCTCGATCACCACTATTTTTCTTTATACGTTTATTGCAGCCAACAACAACCTACTGGATCCAGACTCTGCGGCTTCTATTGTGCCTATCACATGCTTCATTTAAAAGATAGCAGCACACATATGGAGGTACTTTCTTGGGATCTTCATTTGTAAAACCTGCAATTCAGCACAGTTCTTGCTTATTAGCACTACACATGTTTTATAACCACCTACATATGTGTGCTAGGTGACATTATTATATCAGAGATTAGGGCTAGATGAGCATCCTCTCAACAAATCATTGCTAGCAGGTGTTCGTGAATAAATTGCCACATTCCTCATGGAACAGGTGATCACAGCTGGAGGAAAATTTAATGCTCATGAAACTGTGTGGGCTCAAATTGTGTTTGGTGACTAGGAAATTTTTGCATTCCTTCTTGTCCATGAATTTTTGCATTCCTCATTGTCCATGAATTTTTGTGATATTGTTGCATTCCTCCTTGGGAGATGCATTTCCTCCTTGTATTTAGATGCATGTCATATGATGCATGTGAAATGTGGATTTCTGTGAATTTAGATGCTGGATCTAATTTCTGTGAATTTAGTCATATCCTGGCTGGTTCCAGGATGCAGCCCCTGATGACTGCCAAATCCTGGCTGGATCTAGGATACGGCCGGCAAGCAGGCAGCAGGTTACTTTTAGGGTGGCCTATGTATCAGTTAAGGGCGTTAATTAAAGCTCGTTACAAACACTGACCACTGAGTAACGGGCTTCAATTGGAACACCTGTTACAAACTTGCCAACAAAGTAACGGGCACCGTAAAAGCCCGTTACCAATACGTGGCCCATTCGTTAAGACATTGGAGACGTAGGTTCACCACACGCATCTCTGATATTGATTTTACAGTAACGGGCTTTGTTTTGGTGCTCATTACCAAAGTTCCCTGTGGGCCCAGACAAACAATCATTTTCACATGACCGGTGGCTAGTTCTGGTAACGGTTATTGTTTGATGCCCGTTACGAATATGTGTTATCAATAACGGGCATCTGCCTGTTACCTTTCTTGGCTTATTTGTAACATTTGATCGGTAACGGGCGTATTGCCCGTTACCAAAGGCGATCTACGCTCGTTACCAAAGCCAGTTTTTCACGTAGTGGGAGTCTGCACATGGGGTTTGCGGCGGCTCACCATAAAACCGTCGGGTTACTTGGTTGAGCCACAAAACCAAGACCAGAGGCTCAGCGGG
Organism: Cenchrus americanus; assembly: GCA_947561735.1. Lineage (NCBI taxonomy): Eukaryota > Viridiplantae > Streptophyta > Magnoliopsida > Poales > Poaceae > Cenchrus > Cenchrus americanus. The sequence goes on from OX387240.1 coordinate 147,089,712, forward strand.
CGGAGACGGGATCTAGGCGTGCCGAGAAGCTTCGATGCCAGTGGACATGTGACGGTGAGGACCATGTGTGGTTCGAGGACCGGTGGATGGTCGCTTCCTTCTGTGATGAGTGATTGACAATGTTGCGTGGACTGATTCTTGGCTAAGTATTGCAGGTGTAGGTTGCAGCTTGACTGGTGTTGGTGTAGGTGAAGAACAAGAGCAAAAGGTCGTCGCCGATGAGGCCTCCAGGTGTGGAGAAGACAAGTAGGCTTCGTTCGAGGGACCCGGTGGCCAGCGGGGTCAAGTGCGGGCCGCATGGTAGCATGAACAGCAAGATGAAGTCATGGACAGTTTCTTGGTTGAGCCTCAAAACCAAGGTCGAGCTGGGACTTCGTGGGAGCCGAGTCATGAGTGGTGATTGGCGGAGGCTACACCGAGTTCGCGGGGTTTCCAGTGGTTCACCAGAAAACCACTGGGTTCCTTGGTTGATCCACAAAGCCAAGACCGAAGAACCGAAGACGGAGGCCGCAGACGGCGCGGACCGGTCCGACCGGTGGGTACCGGTCCGACCGGTGTGCGACGACGCGGTCCGGAGACTTTGAAGCGGAGGACACGCGTCGGGATCGCATGACTTGCGTCGAGGCTACGCAGGGTGCGGTCGCCGGGCATCCGTCCGATGGTGAAGACATGAAGACTTCCAAATCCGCCCTTGAGGGGCTTGTATCCCTAGTTATTAGGAAAGGGCATTTTAGACATTCGGTTGCCTCCATATAACCCAAGAGGTGAGAGGATGGCAGCCAACTCTTGGAACCCTAGCTCATTTGTTTTCCCATTTTCCTTCCTATTTTCCTTAGGTTTTCCATAGGACTAGCTTGAGAGCTTCATGGAGAGATCTTGTTGAGAGGGATGGATGATCGGGCGGCTTGCTAGACCTTGTATGAACCTTTGTTTCATGTATGTATGATTCGGCGTGGTTCCTCAAGGTTTGGATGTGTTTTCCCCGGTTGTTCTTGTTGGTGATTTTCGGAGCCCTCTCTTGGTGATTTCTTTGGGTTGTTTTCGGGACCTTTCTCTTGGGGATTTGATGGGGAAATTTGTGGGAACCCTTTGTGGTTCTTTGGGTGTGACTCCCCTCCCAAATTCGTGAGTAAAGGAGCTCGATTTTGGGGTTTCTTGAGTTCTTGGGTTGGAAGTGCTCTTGGCGGGATTTCCTTGATTCCTCCTTTTTGGATGAGTTTTGGTGGGATTAAACTTGGCTATGAACTCCTCATGAGGTGTTCCTAATATCCCAATGTCTTGTTCAAGTCCGTGGAGCGATTCGGGAGATCGAGGTTTGGATTTGGGGGAGTTGACCCGCGGGTGCTTGTTCATCCCGAGCTGCCCGGAGCTACACCGGTCTGACCGGTGCTCCTGACCGGTCTGACCGGTGCAACCCTCGGTGGGTTTTTGCTCGGGTGAACGTCTGGGTGTGTTCGCTGTTGTCTTGTGTTGCTGCTGTTTTGAGTTTGGGTCAGTTTGGTGGTCGGTTGGCCTGTTTGGTGCTTTGGGGGCTTTTAGGCTGGGATCGGTCTGACCGGTGTGTCTCACCGGTCTAACCGGTGTGGAGCCACTTAGTGAAAGTTGCTCAGTTTCACCAGCTGGGACCGGTCTGACCGGTGGTGCTCATCGGTCTGACCGGTGTGGGTCTATAGACTCGAGGTTTGGTGTGCCGCTGCGTTCTCGGGTCTGAAGGTTGTGTGCTGGTTCCTAGGTCCAGTGGCACTCCAGTGGCTACGTGGGCTTGACCAACTTGGGTAGTGAGTCGGAGACGTGTGTTGGAAGCTGTGTTCATCTTGTTGGAGTTTCCATCTCCTTCGAGAAGAATTTTTATCGGCTCCCATTCACCCCCCCCTCTCCGGTTCTCCGTATCGGTCCTTCAAGTGGTATCGAGCCGGTTCGGGTCCTTGTTGACTCTAACCGGTATAAGATCCAAGGATGGCGTACCGGGAACGGGGTTCGGGTCATCCACACTTCAATGGCAAGAATTACCAGATGTGGAGCAAGCGGATGGGTGCGTTTCTCCGCGGAAAGGGTCAGATCCTTTGGGATGTCACGGTGGACACAGGCTATGTCCAGCCGAATGGACTTCCTCGCTCCAGAATCGAGGGACAAATTCGACGCCAACAATAAGGAGGCCGACTACTTGTTTCATGCTTTGTGTCAGCCTGAGTTCGATCGGGTGCACACTGAGCACTTGGCTTGTAGGATTTGGGCGGTGTTGTAGGAGGCTCATGTTGGGAATGCCCAGGTTCAGGCACGGATGTATGCGACCTACCGCTTGTAGGATTTGGGCGGTGTTGAAGGAGGCTCATGTTGGGAATGCCCAGGTTCAGGCACGGATGTATGCGACCTACGGAGAGAGGACGAGAACTTCACTCATCTCCCCGGTGAGTCCATCGATGCCTTGTTTCAGAGGTTCACGGTGGTTGTGAACAACATGAGGGCCAATGTGGACGTGCTCCCGTACGATGATCATGATAGAGCGGTCAAGCTCTTACACTCTTTGGATCGTACGATTTGGGGCGGAAAGTTTGAGGCCATTGTGGAGTCAGAGAAGTATGACACTCTGACGGTGAACGAGCTGTTCTCGAAGCTCAAGTCGGCTGAGGTGGATAGGGGCATGACTGCCAAGCTCGAGGGTCCGACTGATTCCCATAGTCTTGCCCTCGTTGGTGGTTCGAAAGGAAAGGCTAACACTAACCCATCCACCAGGATGTTCTCTTTTTCCTCCTTGATGTCTATGCCAGATGAGGAGTTCCACGAGCTTGAAGAGGACGAGCTAGCGCTCTTGATGAGGCGGTTCGAGAGGCTGCACGAGAACCGAGTGAACATGAGGAGGAACACGAGGACTTGCTTCCCGTGCGGCAAGCCGGGACACTTCATCGCCGACTGCCCGGAGAAGGTCGAGAACAAGGACGGCTACAAGCACAAGCCGAGGAATGATGGCAAGTACCTGTTGAGGCGCGACCACAAGAGCAAGCACAAGAACAAGTACAAGGACGAGTGACGATCGAGGAAGAAGGAGAGCCGAGGCAAGGCCCGAGCGATGGTTGGAGCGAGCGACGTCGACTCCAGTTCCGCGTACTCCACCTCGAGCTCGAGCAGCAATGAAGACGAAGGTGATCGTCGCAAGAACAAGAAGTCATCCAAGAACCTGAGCGGGGGTGAGGCAGCCGCCGCGAGAGACGACTTCGCACCATGGCGCCGAGCTCCGGCGGCAAGAAGAGGACACGGAGCGACTCGGACTGCGATTCGACGACGAGGTGCGTGATGAACTTCCCTTCTTGCGCCAGGAGAATGAGAGGCTTGGCTCTTTGCTTGATAACCGTGATGACATGCTTAGGGCTTCACTTGAGGATGCTAGGACTAGAGTGGCTGAGCTAGAGACACAGGTGCTTGATAGCAAGCTTGAGATTAATTCCTTTAAGGCTAGCCCTTTTGTTTTGGATGAGGTTGATTGTGCTGATTGCTCCATATTTCTTGCTGATCTTGCTTTGTTTAAGGAGAAGCATGCCTCCAAGTGCGAGGAACTAGATGTGCTTAGGGTTGAAGTGGCTGAGCTTAAGTCTATACCTGCTTTGCTAGGTGCTTGCACTTCTTGCCCTGTTTTGCATGCTAAGATTGATGAGATGCATGCTTACACTAGTTCACTTGAGGCTAAATTGAAGGAACCCATGCCTACATCATGCTCTACCTGTGAAATGCATACTTTGAAAAATTTGGAACTTGCGCATTATGTTGATCGTTTGCGGGATGAGAATGATGAGTTGAGAAAGTTGATGGGTTGGTTGTCCGGTCACGAGTCTCGGTTGAGGATGATGATCGAGGTATTTAAGAGGCGGGATGGTGAGGGACTTGGGGCAAACAAGGTTGGTGAGGGAAGTGGAGAGAATATCCCGAGCCACCAAAAACCCACCACAAAAATGATTTCCCCCCAAGACCTAACCATCTTAGGAACCGACTAGACACAACCCCCTGCTCCACCCGTGTTTCCTACACCCACAAATGATCTACAAAAGCCTATCAAGTTTGTGAGCACTTCGGGGAAAGTGTTCTTTGGGAAAGAAAGTGAGAAGGCTAGTTAGGGGAAACCGGTGGAGGAGTTTAGTGGAGAGAAACCTAGTGAGCGGCCACATCCCAAGCCTAACCGTAAGCTTGTGAGGTTCCATTGTGGCTATTATGGGAGAGATGGCCATAAGGATGAGTTTTGCTTCAAGAGGAAGCGAGAGGAGAGAATGGCAAAGGAGTGGGCTAACAAGGACAAGTACCACCTTTCCAATTGTGTACTTGAGCCTCGTGTGCGGATGCCCGGGGCCAAGGCGAGTGTGAAGACAGGTTCGGGCTTGGGGGAGCGAAAGGTCGTTGGAGGTGCCGCTACCCGGGTCACACACCGGTCGGACCGGTGTGGGGCACCCGGTCGGACGGTGCGGGCACGGGACGGGCGCAGTTTGGGTATCGTGCTCGTACGGGTGCGAGGGTTGTTTACGAGGTCGTGGTTACGGTGGTTGGGCTGGAGAGTTTGCAGGTGGTCAGGTTGCTAGGCATTCTCCCCCTCGAGTTCACTACGGGGATGGGAGGAGTCGTAGCTTTGAGAAGGAGAGGAGGGACGGTCCACGGGTTCTCTTTCGTGGTTTTGGTCCTCCTCCAGGAAGAGAGGGGTGGTTCCCTCAGGGTGGTTACCGTGGTGGTGTTCGTGGAGGTAGCTTTGGTAGGAGAGATGCTTTGGTTGGTGCTAACCCCACTTTCGAGCAAATGGCTCGGCACTGGTTTTACTCTTTTGGTACTAACCCCAGTGCTGAGTCGTTTGTTCGCTCACGTGCTCGTTTTTGAATTTCAGGTGGGAGACTTGAAAAACATTTGGTTGATTGACTCCGGTTGCTCGAGGCATATGACCGGAGACAGGGGGTGGTTCTCAAGTCTCGTCCCGGTGGTGACAAGGAGGTACATCATATTTGGGGACAATGGGCATGGGCATGTGCTTTCGAAGGTGAGATCAAAGTGAGTGACAAGGTCACTGCGAGGCGTGTTGCTCTTGTTCAATCGCTGGGGTACAATTTGCTTTCTGTGTCCCAGTTGTTGGATGAGGGCTTTGAGGTGTTGTTTCGGCCTGGTGGTTCTCGAATTTTGGACTCTTGAGGGGACCTTGTCTGTATGGTCGTTCCCGAGGGTCAGGTGTTTCGTGTTGATTTTTCTCAGTCTTCGGGTGTGGAGCGTTGTTTCTTGGCTGGTTCTTCGAGTGAGTTGTGGAGGTGGCATAGGAAGTTGGGTCACTTGAGCTTTGACCTTCTGTCTCGGTTGAGTAAACTCAATTTGGTCCGAGGATTGCCACGGTTGAGGCTTGAGAAAGAGTTGGTTTGTGCGCCGTGTAGGCATGCCAAGATGGTAGCCTCTTCTCACCCACCTCTCACCGATGTGATGAGCGAGCGTCCATGTGAGCTGCTCCATATGGATCTTGTTGGCCCGGCTCGTGTGCGATGCGTGTGGGAAGTGGTATGTCCTTGTTGTGGTGGACGACTATTCTCGGTATGCGTGAGTGTTCTTTCTTGAGGATAAGGGGGAGACATTTGGTTTTGTTCGAGATCTAGTCTTGAGGTTGAGGAACGAGAGGCACAAAGATGCCATATGAGCTATCCGCAGTGATAATGGCTCGGAATTCAGAAACTCTCATTTTGAAACCTTTTGCCATGACTTGGGTCTTGAGCACCAGTTTTCGAGTCCGTATACGCCTCCCCAAAATGGTGTTGTGGAAAGGAAGAACAGGACCTTGTGCGAGATGGCTCGGACGATGCTTGATGAGCATAGGACTCCGAGGAGGTATTGGGCTGAGGCGGTGAATACCGCGTGCTATGTGTCGAACGGGATATACCTCGAGTGCACAAGAAGAAGACATGCTATGAGTTGATGCATGGTCGCACACCCAAGGTGAGTCACTTCCATGTCTTTGGTTGCAATTGTTTCATTCGAAGAAAGACGGGAAGTTGGATAAGTTTGAGGCTAGGTCCGTCGATGGTATTTTTTTTGGTTATAAATCTCACTCTAGAGCATACCATGTGCTCAATCTTGAAACTAACCAAATCGTGGAGACTTGCGAGGTGACCTTCGACGAGACGAGCCACGTAGTCGGCTTGTCTTTGAGTGTGCAGGTGATGATGAGCTTGGCGAGGAGATCTTTCGGGAGGAGGAGCATGAAAATGGAGACGATCAAGATGGCGGTGATGTGCCCCCGGCCGAACATGTACCCACTACTTCAACTACGGTGATGGACGGACCCTCTACTACACCAACGACGACAAATCAAGAACGAAGAGAAGGCGATGTTGAGGGGGGAGGTAGCATCGAGGCGAGAACCTCCCCGGCGAGTACAAGTGGATCACCCGGCTTCGAGGATCATCGGCGACATGAATGAACGCACTACACGGTCGAGGGTTCGAAACAATTCTCATTTCACTCATGTTGCATTTGTTCCTACTTTTGAGCCCAAAGACATTGGACACGCACTATCGATCACAATTGGATTAATTCGATGCATGAGGAGTTGGAGAACTTTGAGAGGAATCGAGTTTGGGAGTTGGTTGACCCTCCCCCGCAGTGTAAGCCGATTGGTACAAAGTGGGTGTGGAAGAACAAAGAGGGAGATAAAGGTGAGGTTGCGAGGAACAAGTCGAGACTTGTTGCTCAACGGTTCGGTCGAGAAGGAGGGGATTGACTACGAGGAGACCTTTGCTCCCGTAGCCCGTTTGGAGGCGATTAGGATCCTTCTAGCCTTTTCCGTGGCTAAAGGTTTCAAGTTGCACCAGATGGATGTGAAGAGTGCTTTTCTGAATGGTGTGCTGGAGAAAGAAGTGTATGTGAGGCAGCCTCCGGGGTTTGAGAGTGAGAAGTAACCCCATCGGGTGTATGGGTTGAAGCAGGCGCCTAGAGCTTGGTATGGCAGGTTGAGGGGTTTCTTGTTTGAGAGAGGTTTTGAGATGGGGAAGGTCGATCAGACCTTGTTTTTTTCGAGGTAGGGCAAGAGATATTGTCTTTGGTGGCTCATCTAACTCTCTTGTTGCAACGTTTGTAGAGGATATGAGCAGGGAATTTGAGATGAGCATGATGGGCGAGTTGCAGTTTTTCCTCGGGCTACAAATCAAACAATCAAAGGAAAGAACATTTGTGCACTAGGCCAAGTACACCAAGGACATTGTGCGGAAGTTCAAGATGGAGGACTCCAAGGCTATGATGACGCCGATGAGTACGACTACGGCTCTTGATGCGGACGAGGAAGGTGAATACGTGGACCGGAAGGAGTACCGAAGCATGATCGGGTCACTCCTCTACTTGACGGCGACGAGGCCGGAGATATAGTTCTCGGTGTGTCCGTGCGCTCGTTTTCAAGCATCTCTCGAGGACGTCGCATTAGCAAGCGGTGAAGCGAATTTTCAGGTACTTGCGTCACACTCCCGACTTCGGCCTTTGGTACTCCGCGTCCTCTTCTTTGGCGCTTCATGGTTTTTCAGACACGGATTTTGCCAGGTGTCGGTTGGATAGGAAGTCCACTTCTGGGACTTGCCAGTTTTTGGGTTCTTCTTTGGTGTCTTGGTCTTCCAGCAAACAGTCGAGTGTTGCTCAATCCACTACCGAGGCCGAGTATGTTTCCGCTGCTAGTTGTTGCTCTCAGCTCCTTTGTATTTCATACACCATGAGTGACTTTGGTGAGGAGTATACCCATGTCCCACTTCAATGTGATAGCACCAGTGCCATAAGCGCTGCAAAGAACTCAGTGCTCCATTTCAAAACCAAGCACATAGAAGTGCGGTACCATTTTCTGAGAGACAACGTAGAGAAAGGAAAGATAGCGTTGATCCATGTACCCACACATGACCAACTAGCCGATATTTTCACCAAACCCCTAGATCAAGCAACTTTCACTCGTTTGCGGGGGGAACTTGGTGTGTGTTTGATTTCTTGAGTTGGGTGTGTGGGAGCTCTCTTTGTAGCATATGTATAGCTTTCCTTTGTGCGTTTCTTGCATTTGGCATGGCATATGTAACATGATGTATAGGCATCCTTGTATCTTAGATTGCATGCATTTTGTATCATGTGCATTTTGTAGGAAAAGCTTCTCCTATATACATTGTTCACCATGGAATGTTATTTATGTCTTTGTGAGCATGTTTGGTATGCTATGGTTAGTTTGGCTTAGCCCTTGATGAATAATCCATGGTTGATGGCTATGTTTTTGAAAAATCGTCACATGTATGCTCTCCTCATGTGTAAATGCCTTTATATGACATTGACATGTTTTAGTGGCTTGGTTATGCTTAATTTGTGGATGGATAGCTAGTTTATTGATCATATGGGGCCAAAGGCTCATTTGCCATCATGAATGTTTAGCCCTCTTGTTTTATCTTGTGGAGGGGCATAAGTTCCTTTTTGTCGCAAAGACATTTCATGTACCAGTTACAAGCCTGAAAATGAAATGAAAAACGCTTGGAAAATATGCTCCCATTGTCGGTGCGGAATGTGGTCCCGACACTAACCAGTAATAAGCGCCGAGGTCTATCCCTCAATGGTCGATGCTAAGCAATAAAAGACACAGAGTTTATCCTGGTTCCGGCCGGGGGGCCGTACGTCCAGCAGTGGCGTGCTCAAGGCACTGTATTGCTCAGCACCGGGGGTGCCTGTAGTGGGGCTGCTACAAGCAAGGCGGGAGAGGAAGCGTGGCTTCCAAGTCCCTGGTGTAGTGGCTGAAGATGTTGTGGGAGAATTGGAGAGCAAGTGCGTGGTGCGACTTGCCTCGTGTTGGGTTCTGTTGTTCGTGTGTTGTGTGTTGAGTCCGCTGTCTGTCTCCCCCTGCGGCAAGGGGGTTCGTCCTCCTTTTATAGACCAAGGAAGGAGCGAATCACATGCGCGCCGCGCTATTTAGCTACGTGTGGGAGTGTGATGTGCTACGCTGTAGAGTAGGCGGCCGCCCTGGCGATCCTTGCAGCGATCCGGCCATCATGGCGTATCTTGTACCCGAACAGTGGCGTCCTCGAGGGTAGAAGGGCGGCGAACGGCGGTGATGTCTTCAGATAGGCTCGAGGGAGTCGCTGACGTCGGTCCGTACGGGGTACAGCGGCAGGTAAGGTGGCATCCCGTTCCCACGCGCTCCACAGTGCTGGAGTCGTTGCCACAGCGCCTGGCGTGCGCCCGTACTGGCGGGGGCGGCAGCCATACCGTTAACAGTGGCAGGGATGGCGTCCCACCGGCCTAGCGTCTCCACCTAACCCTGCAAAGTCACAAGAAAGCAAATCGAGGGTGCAGCCGGCCCCCCTTCGAGGGTTCGGCGCGTTAGCCGTACCGGAGCAGGTGCACGGCGTCACGGGACTGGCACCGGCCGCACCACGGGTCCCCCCCACGGTGATGGGGATGGGCTCCCTCCTGGGGAGTTGGTGCGGCGGCACGGGGGCGCGTGCCCGGGCGCATGATGGCGCTGTCCCGCCGATGTCGGGGGCATTTAATGCCCGCGCGCGGGAGCGGGCGCGCGCGTGCGGGGCGCCCTCGAGCGAGGCGGACCCCGTTCGAGGGCGGGGCGGACCCTCGAGCGAGGCGATACCTTATTCGAGGGAGCCTTCGAGTGGGCCACCCGGTGGGCCGCCCGGGCCTTCGCGGCGTGGGCCATGTCTGCATGGTTAAGTAAGGTGTATTTGGCTTTGTTGGGGGTTTTAAGTGGGGATTTCCCCTGTTTAAGGGGACCCCTAGGGCTGTCCCCGACGGTAGCCCCCGAGCATTTGTGGGTTTGCCATTGAGGCTCCCGCGGATGCCGTAACCTGCGATAGGACGTTCTTCCCTCCCGGCCCTCGCGAACGCGTTCGCGTGGGGCCGCGTTAGCGGACCCGCGGGTCTAGCCCCCGAAGCCCCGCGGAGCATAGGCGCTCCCGTAGGGGTTGGCCGCGAGACTTGGACGAGAGGGCGTGGTACATGTTTCAACCGGCGTCGGCAATGTCTCGGCCCGGCTTCGGTGACGCACGCGGCTGTCGGGACTATCCCCGGCGGGTGCAATCCGGGGAGGTGTAGCCGTGCGTCAAGCCCACGAGCCCGGGCCCATCAAGGCGATCGGGTAAAGCTTTACGACTTGTTTTTTAACGCGCCCTCGCCGTCCCTCCGCGGGACGGAGGGTGAGGTTTCCGCAACCCCCATCGATCGGGTCGTGAATTGCGGATTCGTCGTCGAGCTGTTAATGGGTGGTTCGAGTGGACGCCCATGCCCTGTTCAATAAGGGTAGGCTGCGCGGTCCGGAGACACGTCCATTGAAGCGCTTGCGTGGGTTTGCTAGGTGGGGCTCGGTCCCGTTCGCTAGGGACCGAGGGCGCGGAAGCTCTCCCTCGGTGGGATCCCCGACTAGGCCGCCCTCGCCGGCTCTCGAACACGACATGTGGGGCACCCTCGAGCCGGCGCAGGATCGAGGAACGGCTCAAATGCGCGCGCCCTCGTCGTCCCACGACTTTGGTGATGCGGGGCGCCTGTTCGAACCCGTCGAGGGTCAGGCTTCGAACCCCCGATCGTAGGGCCGTGCGGGGGTGGCGCCCGGGCGGCCCCGTCTTTGCACCGCGCTCCATCGAGGGGCACGGGCAAGCCGGCCCTCGAGGCGCCGATCGCAAGGTGGTGCAGGGCGGCGCCTAAGCGCTCCCGGCCTGGCATCTGCGCTCCTTCGAGGGGCCTGGGCGAGCCAGCCCTCGAGGCGCTGATCAGTAATACAGCGTGGCATGGGTGCTTTGCGGTGCCTGTTTTGTTTCAAACGGGCCCCGAGGCGACCTTCTCACGCCGGTACCCTTTCGAGGGTTGAAGTTTTCCCGAGCCTGGAGCCCGTGCCGCTCGAGGGTTCTCCTTACTTTGTAAGGAACCGGGCCATTAAATGCTCCACAGTAGAGGCTGCGGTTTTGCGTCGCGGGCGCGCTTTTTTAGGCGTTACAGCCGCGCGCGCGCGCGTAGTGGGCGGCGTGGGCAGGCGGATGTGACCGCCTGCCACGGTCCCTGCTATTCTTCGCCGTGATGATGGCCCGTTCGCGGTGATGTGGCCGCCGCGGTCGTGGTGGGGCCCGCCCGTCAGCGAGAAGAAAAAGATTCCCCGCACTTAATGCGCGCGGGACGTCCGCCTCGGAGAGCACGCCCGCGGCTTATAAATTCGAGGGGAGGGAAAACGGCGGTTTTTTACCTTAGCGCTCCGCCGTTCTTCCCCCTTAAGCTCTCGCCTTCGTTTTGCTCTCGCCACCGTGCACCTTCGCCATTAGAGCTCTTCTCCTTCTTCTTGTCCTCCGCTCTCGCATTCCTTGTTCTCTTCTCATGGCGCCGCTTCTGCCCCTCACGATCCTCGACCCGTACGCCTGGGAGCGGTCGACGGTCAACCGGCTGGCCCTTAGCGAATTGGTCTCCGCCGGCCAGTTGGCGGCGAACGATGAGGGCCGGCCGGCGGAGTGGATTGGGCCACCGGCGGGGGACCACGCGCCCAATCCACCGGAGGGCTACGTGGTGAGCTTCATCCGCTCAATGAGCGCGGCTTCGCCGCGTCGGCGAGCCGCTTCATGCGGGCGCTGTGCCACCGCTACGGTGTGGAGTTGCACAACTTCGCGCCGAACGCGATTTCGCGAGCGACCACGTTCGTGGGCGTCTGCGAGGGGTATCTAGGGATCCCAGTCAACTGGGAGCTCTGGATACACCTCTTCCGCGCGGAGCTCTTCACGCAGCCCACGACGGAGCCGAGGACCCGCCGCGCGGTGCGCGCCGGCGGGATGTCGCTCGCCCTGCGAGCGCAGTTCAAGGACGACTACATCCCCTGCACCATGACGACGAACAACGCCGGCTGGGAGCGGGGATGGTTCCCCCGCGCAACGCCGAGCCCGGCCTCCCCGCCTACACTGGCCTGGTGCTCCGGGAGAAGCCCAACTCCTGGGGTCACGGGGTGTCCACGGCCCAGCACCGGAGGCGGCTGGACTCGCTCCTGGCCGCCCTGAAGAACCTGGCGACGCGCGGGCTGACCGCGGCGGGCGTCCTCGCCTTCCTCCACCACCGGCGGGTTGTGCCTCTGATGGAGAGGCCGCTCTGCATCTACGAGATGACAGAGGAGGCGGACCCCATCGCGCCGGCGAGATCGCGGATGCTCCCGACCCCCTCGAGCGGGTGTATGCGCTCACCCGGGCGCGGAATGCCATCGACACCGGATGTTGCAGCGCCCGGATCGGTCCCTGTGGGACCTCGAGATGCTCCCCACCGGCCCGCTGGTGAGTGTGATTCTTGGCCCTGTCTTTGTTCTCAATGTTGCCCCTGGCCCCTGACGCGCTTTTGACGTTCTCGCATGCAGTTGGTGAACTTCAACGCCGCGAAGTCCGTTCCGCCCACCCCTGACTCCCGCGCGCTTGGTCGGGCGGCGCAGCAGCGGGAGCAGGAGCGGGCGGCGCGCAAGAGGGAGCGCGCGAGGCGGCACCGCGAGCGCCGCGAGCGGTGGAACGAGGAGTACGGCGGCGCGAGGAGGCCGGGGGCTTTCCTCCCCCGGGGACCGAGGGAGTACTCGTCCTCGGAGGAGGACGAAGAGGAAGATGCCGAGGGGCGGGGGCCCCTCGATAGGTGGCGGCCCTCGCGCCCCGTCGCCGGAGCCGGCTCCGGCCGCAAGGGCGGCGGCGCCCCGGGGGGCGGCGCGGGCCGGCGCCCCGCCGCCGGCAATCGACAACGGGGAGCGGCGCGAGCCGCGGAGGTGCCGGCGCGCACCGTGGAGGCGCGCGTGGCGAGCGCGCCCGTGCGCGCGGCAAGCGCGCCTACGCGCGGGGCGGGGCCCGCGCGCGCGGCGGTGACGTCGGGGGAGGTGCGGCGGCGGGTGCGCCGGCCGTGCCGGCCTCATCCACCGAGGCCTCGAGGAAGAGGAAGCGCGCCTTCTCCTCTTCGAGGTAAGGGACTTGCCTTTCTGCGAGGTTTGATTTTTTGGCGGCCAGGCGTTTTGATTTTTTGCTTGTGCTTGTGCAGGGTGGTGCCAACCGTGCCTCCCCTCGCGCCGGCTAAGGTGCTGAGGGCGGACACGTCCGTTCCCACCCGGCGGCGCTCGTCGAGGGCACCGCGGGCGGGGGCGGGCACGGCGGCGGCGGGCGAGAGCTCGCGGGGGCCGGGCGAGGCCTCGAGGCCTCGGCCCGAGGTCGTCGAAGAGCGGCGGGCGCCGGTCGTGGCGGAGACGCGGCCCGCGCGGCGGCGGCGTGATGGAGACGCGGCCCCACGGTGGCCGCCGCGACGGTGGCGCGGTCCGTGGCGCCGGCCGCGGCGGAGGTAGTGCGGGCGGCGGCGGCGTTTGAGGAGGGCGGTCGGGGGCGCCCGTGGTCGCGGAGGCGCGGCCGGAGGCGGTGGCCGCGGCGCCGCGTCGGCACCCGCGGCTACGGAGGCGGAAGCGGAGGCGCCGGCGGAGGTGGCGCGAGGGGCGGCGCCCGCCGGCGGTTCCCGGGCGGCGGTGGTGGAGATCCCGGACGATGACTCCCCGCCGCCCGAGTGGGATTAGTGGGCGAGCTCCACGCTCTCCCCGGGGGGTCCCGGGGAGGGGGCCCTCGTGAGGCGGCGCGAGGGCCACATGGTGGCGGGGGGCGAGGGTGCGGCGCCGAGACCTCGTCTTCCCGCGCCGGCCACTCCGCCCGGGTGGAGGGGGCCGGTGGCGACCCGCCCGCATTTGCCGACGCCCAGGGGGAGCAGGAGCTCTGGGGAGAGCTCCGCAGCCACGGCGCCACGCTCGACCATGCGTTGAACGAGGCGCTGAGGGTCCATGGCGGCCCCGCATGGCATGTCTTCCAGGTAGGGTGCCATTGCTTGCTTCCCTTTTTCCTTGTTTCTGCGCGCTTGTCTTTGCGGCATGGTGTTTACGGGTTTTGATTTGTGGGTGCCAGGAGCTCGAGCGCCGCGCCCGCGACAAGTACGGCGCCTTCGATCGGGTGAGAGCCGAGCTCCACCGGCTTCGGGAGCGATGCGGCGCCTTCGACGCGCTCGCCGACGCCCTCAGGACTCCGGATGGCTGGTTGTCGTACCGGGCCGTGGCCTTGCGCGATGAACTCCCCGAGAGCACGAGGCGGGGACCCGTCGTGTCGCTCTAGCCTCGAGCGGGTGCTTTTTGTCGTGAACATTTGTCAATGTGAGATGAAGTCTTTTGTTTACTACGCTTTTTGTTTCTCCTTCTTCCCGAGTAGAAGGGTCGTATCCTCGCGGAGGCGTAGGCTATCTCGGCTCGCGCTCCTCCCGCTAGGCTGCCCACGCCCTGTTCGAACCGTTGCTCGAGGCCGAAGTAGAAAACAAACTTAGCGCGCGTGAATTATTTCGTTTTTGCGCGAAAAATGGGACCATTTTGGGGGGGGATGCCCCCCGTAGTAGCCCCCGAGGGTAACTTGGGTTTCGGGGGAAAGCCGAGTTGCCCTTTTCATTAAACTTATGGCGTTTACATGGTCGTCACCAACTGGGGCGTTGGTCATGTGAGTTTTACAACAAAATGCTTGGAAATCCTAGCTAGGGGTAGAAGCGACGTAGCTGTTGGATGTTCCAGCGTTGGTGAGCTCTTCACCGTCCTCGTTGGCCAGCTTGTATGTGCCGGGCTTGAGCACCTTCACCACGACGTAGGGTCCCTCCCATGGAGGCGATAGCTTGTGGCGTCCCCGGTTGTCCTGGCGTAGCCTTAGGACCAGATCCCCTTCGCTGAAGTCCCGCCGGCGTATCTTGCGCGCTTGGTAGCGCCTGAGGGACTGCTGATACCTCGCGGAGTGCATCAAGGACACGAGGCGTGCCTCATCCAGCTGGTCCAGTGAGTCCTCGCGGGCTCGCTGGTTGGCATCCTCGTCGTAGCCTCGAACCCCCGGGCGATCCGTATTCTAAGTCCGTGGGGAGGACGGCCTCCGCGCCATGGACTAGGAAAAAGCGGGGTGAACCGGTGGCTCGCTCGGGGGGTGGTCCTTAGGCTCCACACAACCGTTGGTAACTCTTGGAGCCATTTTCGGCCGATTTGTTTAGTCGGTCGAAAATTCTAGGCTTAAGGCCTTGTAAGATCATGCCGTTGGCACGCTCTACTTGGCCGTTGGTCCGTGGGTGTGCCACGGTGCCCAATCCACACGGATGTGGAACTTGTCGCGAGAACTCCAAGAATTTCCCTGCCCGTGAACCGGGACCCGTTGTCGGTGATGATGGAGTTTGGCACTCCGAAGCGGTGAACGATGTCGGTGAAGAATGTTACCGCTTGCTCCGCCCCGAGATTCGTAATGGGGCGCACCTCCACCCACCCGGAGAACTTGTCGATTGCAACCAACGGTGGGTGAAGCCCCCGGGCGCCTTCCGCAAGGGCCCGACGATGTCCGGCCCCCACACGGCGAACGACCATGTTATGGGGATGGTCCGCAAGATATGGGCGGGTAGGTTGGACTTGCGGGCGTAGAGCGGCACCCTTCGCGGTGCGTACGATCTCGCTGGCGTCCGCGACCGCGGTAGGCCAGTAAAAGCCTTGGCGGAAAGCGTTGCCAACTAGGGTGCGAGGCGCGGCGTGATGGCCACAGATCCCGGCGTGGATGTCCCGTAGGAGCTCGCGCCCCTCGGGGATGGGCACGCACCGCTGTAAGATGCCGGAGGCGGCGCGCTTGTACAGCTCGCCGTCGACGAGGGCAAAGGACTTGGCCATCCTGGCGATGCGCCTGGCCGTGGCCCGGTCCGATGGGAGCTCTCCTCGAGCCATCCAAGCGATGTATTTGTCGCGCCAGTCAGTCTTGACAGGAGCCGGCTCGATGTCCATCACGTCGGCCTCGTAAGAGCCATACCCCTCGAGGAGGGAGAGCACGTACGCCTCGTTCGAGGGGTCTTCATCCATGGGTTCCGCACCCGTTGGATTCGAGGGAGCCCTCGAGGGTTCTACGTGGCTCGAGGGGTGAGGCTCGAGGACGACCGAGGGCTGGGCAATATCGCTGGCAAAAACATTCGGGGGGACGGTGATCCGCCCGGACGCGATCTTGGCCAGCTCGTCCGCCTCCTTGTTGTACCGGCAGGGCACGTGGTTGAGCTCGATGCCGTAAAACTTGTCTTCGAGGGCTCGCACGGCCTTGCAGTAGGCCTCCATCTTGTCGTCATGGCAGCTCGCGTTCTTCATGACTTGATCGATTACGAGCTGTGAGTCCCCCCCGCACGTCGAGGCGCTTGACGCCTAACTTAATGGCGATTTTGAGGCCGCAGAGGAGGGCCTGGTACTCAGCCATATTGTTAGATGCGGGGAAGTGGAGGCGCACCGCATACCGCATGTGCTCTCCGAGCGGTGACACGAAGAGCAGGCCAGCGCCCGCCCCTGTTTTCATCACCGAGCCATCGAAATACAGAGTCCAGCACTCTGCTTGGATCTGTGGCGGCGGCAACTGCGTATCTGTCCACTCAGCGACGAAATCCGCCAGGATCTGGGACTTGATGGCCTTGCGCGGGGCGTAGGCGAGCGTCTCGCCCATCAGCTCCACGGACCACTTGGCGATCCTGCCCGCCGCGTCGGGATTGCGGATGATCTCCCCTAGCGGGAAGGAGGAGACCACCGTGACGGGGGTGGGCCTCGAAGTAGTGGCGGAGCTTGCGCCGCGCCGGGACTACCGCATACAACGCTTCGGACACGGGGGTAGCGCGTCTTGGTGTCAGACAGGACCTCGCTGATGTAGTAGACCGGCCGCCGGACCGGCAGGGCGTGCCCTTCCTCTCGTGCGCTCCACCACGATCACGCACGCGACCACCCGGGTGGTAGCGGCCACGTAGAGCTGCAGGGGGTTCGCCATCCCCGCGGCGGCGTGAGGATCGGGGCGTGCGTTAAGGACGCCTTCAACTTGTCGAGCGCATCCTGGGCCTCGGCGGTCCAAGAGAAGCGCTCGTGTTTCTTGAGGAGGCGATAGAGGGGCAGCCCTTCTCGCCGAGCCGCGAGATGAAGCGGCTTAAGGCGGCGAGGCACCCTAGCACCTTTTGCACCCCTTTGAGGTCCCGGATCGGGCCCATTCGCTCGAGGGCCGCAACCTTCTCGGGGTTGGCCTCGATCCCCCGTTGGGAGACGATATATCCCAGGAGCATGCCTCGCGACACTCCAAAGACACATTTATCGGGGTTTAATTTGACCCCATTGGCCCGTAGGCGGCCGAACGCGATGCCAAGGTCGCCGACCGGGTCGTCCGCCTTCCTGGTTTTAACGACGATGTCACCCACATACGCCTCAACCGTCCGCCCGATGTGATCTCCGAAAACGTGTTGCATGCATTGTTGATACGTTGCACCGCGTTTCGGAGGCCAAATGGCATCGTGACGTAGCAAAACATCCCAAACGGCGTGATGAACGAAGTCGCAAGCTAGTCGGACTCCATCTTTATTTGATGATACCCGGAGTAGGCATTAAGGAAGCGAGTAATTCACACCCAGCTCGTTGAATCAACGATTTTATCAATACGTGGCAAAGGAAAAGGAACTTTAGGACATGCTTTATTAAGACTAGTATAGTCTATACACATCCGCCACTTCCCATTCTTTTTCTTTACAAGTACGGGGTTTGCTAGCCACGTTGGGTGGAACACCTCCTTGATGAAACCGGCCTCGAGAAGCTTCCGCAGCCTCCGCTCCGATAGCCCGTCGCCGCTCCTCGTCGAAGCGGCGGAGCCGTTGTTGCACGGGGCCGCGGGCGTGAGGCAGATGTCATGGGAGTGCTCGGCGACCTCCCTCGGGATGCCTGGCATATCCGAGGGGCTCCACGCGAAGATGTCGGCGTTGGCGCGGAGGAAGTCGACGAGCACCACTTCCTATTTAGGATCGAGGGTGGAGCTGACCCTCAACGCCTTGCCCTCGGGGGCCGCGGGGTCAAGGGGTACCTCCTTGGTCCGCTCTCGCGGCCTCGAAGGTGCCGGTGTGCTTGGAGGCGGAGTCGAGGTCCTTGTTGACCATCTTCTCCAAAGTGGTCACCGGCGCTTCATCCGGCGCCGGCGCCGCGTGCTCTACGCACTCGACGTCGCGAGCCGAATGCGTGCTCGATGGACGAGCCCACGGTGATGACGCCGTTCGGTCCCGGCATCTTCATCTTAAAGTAGGTGTAGTTGGGGACCGCCATGAATTTGGCATAGCGAGGGCCGCCCAAGTATAGCGTGGTAGGCGCCCTTGAACCCCACCACCTCGAAGGTGAGCATTTCCTTGCGGAAATTCTTCGCGGTGCCAAACCAAACCGGCAGTCGATCCGCCCGAGGGGCCGGACACCGCTGCCGGCGCGATGCCATGGAACGGCTTCGTGCTGGGCCGCAGCTGGTCCAACCCGATCCCCATCAAGCGCAGCGTATGCGCGTAGAGGATGTTGAGGCTGCTGCCTCCGTCCATCAGGACTTTTGAGAACCGTGCGTTCCCAATGATTGGGTCGACCACCAGCGGGTACTGGCCCGGGTTGGGGATGCGGTTCGGATGGTCCTCCCGGCTGAAGGTGATGGCGTCCTCCGACCAATTGAGGAAGGAGGGAGGCGCCTTCTCCGCGGCGAGGACCTCGTGCCGCTCCCGCTTGCGCTGGCGGGTCGACATGTCGACGGTGGGTCCCCCGAAGATGAGGAACACGTTCTCCACGGCGGGGAAGCCGCCGACGTCGCCATCTCCTCCGTCTTTCTTGGCCTCCGCCTCCTTCGCGGCGGCGCGGCCATAGAACTTCTTGAGCATGTCGCACTGCTCAAGGGTGTGGTTTACCGGGGTCTTGTGGTAAGGACATGGCTTCCTTAGCATATCATCAAACACCCTCGGGCCTCGATGGGCCGGTCGAGGGCCCCGTCGAGCCGGGTCGACAAGGCAAGCGCCTCGGCCTCATCGCCGTCGCGCCCCCGCTCGCGCGCCGCGCGCGCAGCCTTCTTTCCCTTCTTGCCCCGCTTGTCCTTGCGGTGGGGCTCCCCGGACTTGCTGCCCTCCGCGGGCGCATCGTCCGGCACCCGCCCTTCTTGCCGTCAAAGATCGCCCCCACGGCCTCCTCTCCTGAGGCGAAGCTGGTGGCGATGTCGAACAGCTCGTTGGAGTCCACGAGCGGGCCGCGTCCCAGCTCATGCACGAGGTCCCGGCACGTGGTACCCTCGAGGAAGGCGTGCACAATTTCGGATTGCGCCACGCTCGGGAGCTCCGTGCAGCGCTTGGAGAAGCGCCGTATGAAGTCCCGCAGCGACTCGCCGGGCTTCTGAGTGCAGGAGCGCAGGTCCCAGGAATTTCCAGGGCGCACGTACGTGCCCTGGAAGTTGCCCACGAACGTGCGAACCCGATCATCCCGGCTTGTGGATCCGGGCCGGCGGGCGGTGCTCGAGCCATGTCCGAGCCGAATCCTCGAGGTGCAGGGGCAAGTTGCGGATGATGACCTCGTCGGCCGGTGGCCCCCGCTCACTGGCACGCCAAGCGGTAGTCGTTGAGCCACACGCGTGGATCCGTCTCCCCGTTGTACTTGACGATGGTCGAGGGTTGGCGGAAGCGCCGGGGGAAGGCCGCCGCGCGGACCTCCCCGGCTCGAACACACGAGTCCCCGGGGGCTCCGGCGTCGGGGAGCGGTCCTCTCCACCGTCGTAGCGTCCGCCCCGTCGAGGGTGGTAGCCCACCGCCGCCGGCGTCCGCCCTACTCGTCGGCGGGCGTTGATGACGTTGCGGGCGTCACCGTCCCGGTGCCCCGCGCGTGTCAAGGAGCAGCTCCTTGGCCGTCGCGCGTCCCGAGTTGGCGGGACGCTCCGCGGCCTTCACCGCGTGGACCGAGGGTTCGCCTCCCCGTGCGGCCCCGTCCCCTCGTGCATCCCCCCCGCCGGCGGATACGTGAGGCCGAGGTTTCGGCCCGCCGGACGGCCGCTTGCTCTATGAGAGCCTCGCACTTCGCGCGGGTGTTCGCGCCCTCGGGGGTCGAGGGTGCCGGCATAGCCCGCGCAGCGGCCGCGGCGGCAACGAGCTTCGACTTGCCCATGGAGGCACGT
This sequence comes from Cenchrus americanus, assembly GCA_947561735.1. NCBI lineage: Eukaryota > Viridiplantae > Streptophyta > Magnoliopsida > Poales > Poaceae > Cenchrus > Cenchrus americanus. The sequence continues at coordinate 147,109,667 of OX387240.1, forward strand.
CAGGGTTGTCAGTGTTGATGCGGTCGCGGGCCTGCCTGCCCAGCTCCCGCACGCGTTCGCCGCGAGCGGAGGCTTCTCCAGCCATCGAGGCGCGGAGCAGCCGCACCGTTCGGTACTCCTCCGCCAACTTAGCCTCGAGCTCACGGGCTTGGGCTAACTGCGCGTCGGCGTCGGCCCCCGCCAGGAGTGCTTGGTCCCGCGGCTTGGCGCGGAGCGATCCCCGGGCAGGCGTGACCTCCCCGTCCCCGGCGCCCACGGCGCCGGTGGCGTTTGGCCGGGTCGTTGGAGACGACGACGCAACACTCCCGCGCGGGATCGTAGCTCCCGGTGCCGGGAGTCATCGGGAGCGACCGAACCGCAGTCCGTAGCGTCAAGGAAACGCCCGAACATGACCGGGGTCCGCACGCCGGAGAAGTCCCACTCCGCATACCCGTGAAGGTTGGCGGGCGGCAAAGCGTCGAGGGAACCTAGGGACGATTCGTCACCCGCCGAGGCGCCGGGATCCCTAGCGACGAAGACGTGACGACTAGGCGGAACCCCGCAAATCGTGGTGTTGACGTTGGCGTTGAAGGCCGTCGTGGCACCACGCAGCCCCAATGGGAAAGCGTGGTCCGAGACCGTGCGCTGTCCCGCCGGGGTGGCGGTGGCCGTGACGGCGGGCGCGCCGAGCCGAGAGGCGGCGCGCTCGGCCGCCGTCGCTCGGACCGTGCCCGGCGCGAGCGCCGACCGGAGCGGCGGCGGCGTCGTGGCGTCGACGGGCCCGCGCATCCGCGCCGGCGGGTGTCCGCGCGTGGTGATGCGTGCGGCAAGGACCGGGGCGGACCCGGCCTGGCGTCGCGTGCGGAGCTCCTCACGGTTGGTGACGCGCATGAGGTAGCCGTTCCCCGTGGCTTGAAAGTCCAGGCCCCCGAACCGGATTTCGAATCCGGCAGGGAGGGGGTCCGAGCTGCCCATGCAGTAACGCGTACCGCGGTACTCAGTGCGGATCACCATGGAGGGAGTTGATGGATTGACCTTAGGCGCTCAGATTGCCCCACGGTGGGCGCCAACTTTCGGTGCGGAATGTGGTCCCGACACTAACCAAGAATAAGCGCCGGGTCTATCCCTCAATGGTCGATGCTAAGCAATAAAAGACACAGAGTTTATCCCGGTTCCGGTCGGGGGGGGGGGGGGCGTACGTCCAGCAGCGTGGCGTGCTCAAGGCACTCTATTGCTCAAGACCGGGGGTGCTCGTAGTGGTGTGCTACAAGCAAGGCGGGAGAGGAAGCGTGGCTTCCAAGTCCCCGGTGTAGTGGTCGAAGATGTTGTGGGAGAATTGGAGAGCAAGTGCGTGGTGCGACTTGCCTCGTGTTGGGTTCGTTGTTCGCGTGTTGTGTGTTGAGTCCGTTGTATGTCTCTCCCTCGCGGCAAGGGGGTTCGTCCTCCTTTTATAGACCAAGGAAGGAGCGAATCACATGCGCGCCGCGCTATTTAGCTATGTGTGGGAGTGTGATGTGATACGCCGTAGAGTAGGCGGCCGCCCGTGCGATCCTTGCAGGCGATCCGGCCCATCATGGCGTATCTTGTACCCGAACAAAGGGCATCCTCGAGGGTAGAAGGGCGGCGAACGGCGGTGATGTCTTCGGATAGGCTCGAGGGAGTCGCCGACGTCGGTCCGTATGGGGTACGGCGGCGAGTGTAAGGTGGCATCCCGTTCCCACGCGCTCCACGCGTCGGGAGTCGTTGCCACGCCGCCCGGCGTGCGCCCGCACGGCGGGGGCGGCGGCCATACCGTTAACGGTGGCGGGGATGGCATCCCACCGCCTAGCGTCTCCACCTAACCCCGCAAAGTCACAAGAAAGCAAATCGAGGGTGCGGCCCGGCCCCCCTTCGAGGGTTCGGCGCGTTAGCCGTACCGGAGCAGTGCACGGCGTCACGGGACCGGCACCGGCCGCGCCGCGCCCCCCCCCCCCCCACGGTGATGGGGATGGGCTCCCTCCGGGGAGTTGGTGCGGCGGCACCGGGCGCGAGCCCCGGCGTATGATGGCGCCGTCCCGCCGATGTCGGGGCATTTAATGCCCGTGCGCGGGGAGCAGGCGCACGCGTGCGGGGCGCCCTCGAGCGAGGCGGACCCCGTTCGAGGGCGGGGCGGACCCTCGAGCGAGGCGGACCTCGCTCGAGGGGGGCGCACCCCCTCTATCGGGCGGAATCCGCCCTAGGGAGGCGCGCACCCTAGAGCGAGGCGATACCTTATTCGAGGGAGCCTTCGAGTGGGCCGCCCGGTGGGCCGCCGGGGCCTTCGCGGCGTGGGCCATGTCCCGCATTGTTAAGTAAGGTGTATTTGGCTTTGTTGCGGGTTTTAAGTGGGGATTTCCCACCGTTTAAGGGGACCCCTAGGGCGTGTCCCCGACACCCATGTCATATGTGCTTGAACTTAAGTTGCTTTGGGTGCTAAACCGTTGCATGATGCCTACCAATGAGAAGTCTCATACATAGAAGTAGGCACATGGCTCGGTGGCTTTGACATGACAAGAGGTGCTTGTTGGTGTTTGTGATGGTCTTATGGTTAGAATGGTTTAGGACTTTGCTCATGAGAGGCAAGTTTTCGCAAAATTGCCAAAATACATCTTAGCTTCGTCCAATGGTTGTGAAACTTTGTGATCATGTAGTTGAGATCGATACGAAGCCGTAGAGTATCTAACTTCCTCATTTGGACATGTGTAGCATTCTTTGTTGAATTTTGTCTATTTGAGAAGCTCTAGGTTGAAAGTTTTGCATTTTTGGCTTGATTCATGCATTGCCAACAAGGGGGGTAGTTTGAGCTTGAAATGGCTTGCTAGACGCATTTAGAAGATTTTCAGGTGGTTTCGAGCCATTTTTGGGCTCTGTTGTGGACCGGTCGGACCGGTCAAGGTCACCGGTCTGACCGGTGTGAGTGCTGGTCCTGTGCACATCTTAGGCACCGGTCTGACCGGTGGTGATGACCGGTCTGACCGGTGTGAGCTGTTTTTGCTGCAGCTGCCCTGTTTTCAGCTGGTTTGCATGCATTTGTCCAGGGGGAGGTGCATTGGTTCAGGGGGAGCTTGCATGTGTGCAGAGGGAGCTCTTTGTGGTTTTTCGAGCATTGCTTTGGTGGTTTGCGCTCTTTGTTTGAGCTTTGGTTTGTCTCGGATGTGTCGAGCCGTTGCCCTTGCCTAAGGGGTCCGAGACTTGTCTTCTTCAAGTGATCTTGCTCTTTGCCTTTGTTTGGCTTTCGATCGCTTGTTGGAGTTTCTTTTTGTTCGTTTCTTTTCTTTTTCTTTTCTCTCTTGTTACATTCGTGTGGGTGTTGTCAATGCACTAATCAAGGGGGAGATTGAGGACCATGTGTGGTTCGAGGACCGGTGGATGGTCGCTTCCTTGTGTGATGAGTGATTGACATTGTTGTGTGGACCGATTCTTGGCTAAGTATTGCGGGTGCGGGTTGTGGCTTGACTTGTGTTGGTGCGGGTGAAGAACAAGCGCGAAAGGTCGTCGCCGGTGAGGCCTCTAGGTGTGGAGAAGACAAGTAGGTTTCGTCCGAGGGACCCGGTGGCCGGCGGGGGTCAAGTGCGGGCCGCATGGTGGCATGAACGAAGCAAGATTAAGTCATGGACGGTTTCTTGGTTGAGCCTCAAAACCAAGGTCGAGACGGGACTTCGTGGGAGCCGAGTCATGAGTGGTGATTGGCGGAGGCTACACCGAGTTCGCGGGGTTTGCGGTGGTTCACCGGAAAACCACCGGGTTCCGAGGACCGAGGAGCGTACCGGTGGTCGGTGGATGACCGCTCCTCGGTGATGAGTGATTGACAACGGGTGTTGGACCGACTCTTGGCTCGGTGCGGCCGGTGTAGGCCGCGGCCTAGTTCGTGTTGTTGCAGGTGAAGAACGGGCGCGAATGGTCTTCAGCCTTGAGGGGCCTCCGGGAGATGGAGAGACAAGAAGGCTCGGTTCGAGGGACCCGGTGGACGGCGGGACTAGGTGCGGGCCACATGGTGGTGAGACGAGCAAGACGAGGTTGTGGACGATCAAGCCGGTGCATGGTGGCGGTAGAGTCAAGTGGTTTGGCGGGAGGCCGGATAGAGCACGCGGGGTTTGGTGGTTTGCCCACAAAACCATCGGAGGACGGCTTCTTGGTTTGGGCCTCAAAACAAAGTCTGAGGGCTCAACACGACGGAGACGGGATCCGGGCGTGTCGGGAAGCTTCGAAGCGGAAGACACGTGGCGGGATCGCATGGCTTGCGTCGGGAGGATGCGGGGTGCGGCAAAGGCGTGGCCGTCCGATGGCAAGACCCACAAACATTACCTAAATGCCCCTACGTGGGTTGTATCGCCAGTAGTTAAGTTAGGGGTAGTCGAGTCATTTACCACTCCGGAGGGACCTGATATATAAGCCATGAGTGTGTGTGGATGGCGCGCCCTCTCCGCGACTTAGGGTTTCATTTCCCCCCTCCCATTTCTTATTTTCGTAGCTATTTTCTTCTCCTTTTTCTCTAGGCTATCATGAGAGCTTCATGAGAGATTTGTTGAGAGGGATGGATGCTAGGGCGGCATGCTAGACCTTGTGAATCTTTCCTGGTTTGTATAGAAGATTCGGAGTTGTGTTTTTCGTGGTCTTTTTGTGCTTGTTTTCGTGCCTTTGTTCTCGGTGTGATTCCGCGGATTTGAGTGGGTTTCTCCCCAGATTTCTTTGAGGGAAACATGGATAGATGTGTCGTGCATCTTTGTGATTGATCTTGTGCCCTCAGATGCCGGGAAACCACTTCGATTCAATGATTTTCGTTCAGTGCACTAGTTTTTGGTGGTGCTCAAAGGATTCGCGATTCCCGGTGATTTAAGGAGTTAGGAGGCAAGATTTTTGGGCTATAGCATCCTTGTGTCACGCTTTTCAAGTTCCCAAACCCTTGTCTCCACATCTTCAACCGTTTGGGAAATCCGATGATGATTTGGGGGAGTTGACCTTCGAGGTCGGCCGTTTTTCTCGCTCCGTCCGTGCCTCGCGGACGGTCCGCGTCGTCTTGGCGGACGGTCCGCACCGCGCGTGTTCGTCGGTGTGTTCTTCGCGTTCTTGCTCGCTTTTCGTTTTGATCCGTCGTGGTTTTGAGTTTTGGTTGGACGAAGTTTTGGACGGTCCGCGTGTGCCGGGCGAACGGTCCGCGGGTGCCGGCGCATAGTCCGCGTGCTCCCCTCGGATGGTCCGTTATTCGCGGTGCGTCTCTCGGTGGTTCCGTGTGTTTTATCGAACGGTCCGCGGTGTAGGGCCGGACGGTCCGCGGTGTCGGTGCGGATAGTCCGCGGTGTCGGTGCGGACGGTCCGCGGTAGCAGGCGGACGGTCCGCGTGGCCGTGCGGACGGTCCACCCCTCCCGGCCGATGGTCCGCCGCAGCCCGTGTGCTTTGCTTCTTGGTTCGATTCCTCCCTCCCTTTTTCGTGCTTCCCCATGTGCTTCAAGGAATCGTTCCTAGGACTAGAGGTTGACCATAACCTCGTTGTCTTGGCGATTAGTGTGTGATTCGATCCATCGCTTGTGTGTGACCAGGATTTGACTAGGGTATAGGCCGAGTCCTTTGAGAAGAATTTTTACCGGCTCCTATTCACTCCCCCCTCTCTAGTCGCCATCTGATCCTTCAATTGGTATCAGATCTTGGTGCCGGATTCTTTGCGACTTTGACAAGTCTCGAATCCTAAGATGGCGTACGTTGAGCGGGGTGGTCCGCCGCACTTCGATGGCAAGGGTTACCATAAGTGGGCAGCTCGTATGATGATCTTTCTTCGTGGCAAGTTGTTGGGTTTCATTGTGCTTGACAAGACCTATGCTATTCCGGTCAACATCCATACTCTTATGGTGACCGATGCCGGTGCTAAGGCCATGTATGAGGCAAATGCAAAAGCCGTTGATCACTTGGTCCGGAGCTTGTGTGATCCTGAGTTTGAGCGTGTTCTTCATTTGAATCTTGCTTGGTAAATTTGGGAAAAGTTGTTGGTTGCTCATGGTGGTGATAACCATGTGAAAGCTCGCCTCTTTGTCTCTTACGGATGCAATATGAGAACTTCACTCAACTTCCGGTGAGGACATCGATGCGATGTTTCGGAGGTTCACCGCCATCGTGAACAACATGAAGGCTAATGTTGAGGATTTTCCTTACACCGAGAATGATCGAGCTTTGAATCTCTTGCATGTCTTGGATCCAAATGTTTGGGGTGCTAAGGTTGAGGCCATCAAGGAGTCTGGGCATTATTTGACTGTTGAGTTGGATGACCTCTTTTCTAAGCTCAAGTCGGCTGATGTTGACAGGAAGTTGCAATCCAAGCATGAGGGCTCGACTGACCATAGTCTTGCTCTTGTGGGCGGATCAAAGGGCGGACCCTTCCTGTCGACAGCTTTCCTTGTCTTCTCTTATATCCATTCCAGATGAGGAGTTTGATGTGCTGGGCGAAGAGGAGCTGGCCTTGCTCTCAAGAAGGTTTGATCGACTACACGAGAGTCGGAGGAATGCAAGGCGGAGCTCAGGGACGTGCTACAAGTGTGGCAAGCGCGGCCACTTCATCGCCGAGTGCCCGGAAGCGGAGGAGAACAAGTACAAGATGAACGAGTACAAGGCGCACCCGAGGCGTGAAGACAAGTACTCCTCCAAGGGCAAGCACTTCAGCAAGTCCAAGAGCAAGGACAAGGACAAGCGGCGACCGAGCAAGAGCGGCTACAAGAAGGACAAGGCAAGAGCTATGGTGGCCGGTGCAAGCGACGTCGACTCAAGCTCAAGCGACGCGCAGTCAAGCTCAAGCAGTGAAGATGAAGACGCCGGGAGGCGCAAGGGCAAGAAGAGTGCAAGCCGGAACCTCAGTGGGTTGAGCTGTGTGGCGCTTGAAGGCTTTTGTGGGATGGCCCATAGCTCGAGCAGCAAGAAGAGCGAGAAGGAAGACAGCGACTCCGACTCGGAGGATGAGGTAAATCGTGACCCCGACTCTTTGCTTTGCTGAGATCACTAGGTTGAATGGCTTGATTGACAACCGTGATAGTGTGTCGAGAGATGCTAAGAAGATGAGGAAAGATCTTAAGGCTCAACTTGAGAGTGCTAGTGAGAAAGTAGGAGGGTTAGAGTCTAAATTGCTTGAATTGAAACTTGAGAATGACTCTTTGAAACTTGCTCCTACTACTCCCGATGATGTTGAGTGTCTTGAGTGTGATGCATGGTTGAATGAGATCAAGTTGCTTAATGAGATGAATGCTTCTACTTTGGCAAAACTAGATGCTCTTAGGACCGAGTATGATGAGCCGAAAGCAAGACCAACTTTGCTTGGTGCTTGTAAATCATGTCCTCCTATGCATGCTAAGCTTGTTGATGCTCGTTCTACCATTAGTTCTTTGGAAGCATCTTTGAAATCTCCTATTGCAAATGCATGTTCTAGCTGTGATGAAGTTACTTTGCGCAATCTTGAACTTACTTCCCGTTTGGATGCCATCTATGAGGAGAATGACTATTTGAGGAAGGTGTTGGGTTGGTTGTACGGGGCGGGAACCTCAATTGAGAATCATGATTGAGGAGTTCAAGAGAGCCGATGGTCGTGGTTTGGGTTTTGAGAAGTTGGGTGAGAAAGTGGGAGAGAACAAGTGGGGAGAGTGTGTATGAGAAGTGTGTTGAGTCTAACCCCAAGTTTGAGGTGATTGGAGACATCCAAGTCCCACTTCCAAAGGCACCCAAGAACACTTTCACACCAAAGCCCAACCACCTTTGCAGCAAGCTTGACACAACCCAAGATCTACCCAAATTCCCACCTAAGACAAATGACTTCCAGAAACCGGTGAAGTTTGTGAGTGAGAAGGGTGAGAAGCCTAGAGAGAAGCCAGAGCCAAAACCAAAACCCATTCCCTTCAGGTGTGAGTATTGTGGCAAGGAGAGACACCTAGCAGAGTTTTGCTATAAGAGGAAGAGGGATGAGAGGCTTGCTATGGAGCAAGCAAACCGGGGACGGTATCGCCAGCCTCATGGTATTCCTGAGCCTAGAGTGCCACTTCCACGGGGTGTGGGAAGTGTGGAGAGGTTTGTTAGGAGAGATGATGGTGTGCGTGCTGGTGAGAGGTTTGGTCGGGCTCGTGGTGGTTTTGCTGGACGTCCCCCTACTCGTCCTCAATACGGGTTTAGGGGAGATGATCGCAGCTTTGGGTTCTAGAGGAACTACGGACCACGTTTTCCCCCTCGTGGTGCTCGTACTCCTTCCATGGGACATGGGAAGTTTGGTGGTAAGGGAATGATGTTTGCTAACCCCTCTTTTGAGCAGATGGCTCGACACTGGTTTAACTTTCTTTGTGCTAACCCCAGTGTCGAGTCGCTAGCTCACTCTCGTTCTTGTTTCTGACTACAGGCAGGAGGCTTGGAGAACATTTGGTTGATCGACTCCAGATGTTCTCGACACATGACCGGAGATAAGAAGTGGTTCTCCAGCCTCACCCCAGTGAAGCAAAAGATGTACATCACATTTGGGGACAATGGACGAGGAAGGGTGATTTCTGAGGGTGTTGTGCATGTGAGTGACAAGGTAACATTGAAGAGAGTTGCTCTTGTGAAGTCTTTGGGTTTCAATTTGCTTTTGGTTTCTCGGTTGCTTGATGAGGGTTTTGAGGTGCGTTTCAAGTCCGGCGAGTCTTGTTTGCCGGATTCTCGAGGTGATCTTGTCTCGTATGATCATCCCCGAGGGTCGATTTTCGTGGCTGATTTCTCTCGTTCTTTGGGTCCCGCTTGCCGTTTGATGGTTGGTCCTTCTTCGATTTGTGGAAATGGCATAGGCGGTTGGGACACTTGAGCTTTGATTTGGTTTCCCGCTTGAGTGGTCTTGACCTTGTCCGAGGATTGCCGAGGTTGAAGCTTGAGAAGGATTTGGTTTGTGCTCCGTGTAGGCATGGCAAGATGGTAGACACTCCCCATCCACCCCTGACCGATGTCATGACCGAGCGTCCGACAGAGCTGTTGCACATGGACCTTGTTGGGCCAGCTCGAGTTCGCTCGGTGGTTGGGAAGTGGTATGTCCTTGTTGTGGTGGACGATTACTCTCACTATGCCTAGGTGTTTTTCTTGGAGGATAAGAGTGAGACATTTGGTTTTGTTCGAGATCTGATCGTGAGGTTGAGAAACGAGAGGCATGGGAATGCCATCCGAGCTATCCGTAGTGATAATGGCTCAGAGTTCAAGAACTCTCGTTTTGATGCCTTCTCGTCATGATCTAGGTCTTGAACATCGTATTCGACCCTTATGTGCCTCCTCAAAATGGAGTTGTGGAAAGGAAAAATCGGACTCTTTGTGAGATGGCTAGGACGATGCTCGATGAGCACGGGATTCCTAGGAGGTATTGGGCCGAGGCGGTCAATACGGCTTGTCATGTCTCTAACGAGGATTTTATTGCGAGCTTTCAAGAAGAAGACCCGTTATGAGCCGATGCATGGTCGGGCACCCAAGGTGAGTCATTTCCGAGTCTTTGGCTGCAAGTGCTTTATTCTTAAGAAGGGAAAACTCGACAAGTTTGAGGCTAGGTCTAGTGATGGTATTTTCTTTGGATATGCTAACCACTCTAGAGCCTATAGGGTGCTTAACCTTGAGACTAACAAAATCATGGAGACTTGCGATGTAACCTTCGACGAGACAATGCCATGTACCTCTCTTGGCATTGAATGTGCGTGTGACGAGGAGATGGTCGAGGACCTCTTTGAAGAGGAGAAGGATGAAGCCGGAGATGATGATGGAGAGAACCATGCGCCCGAAGCCGAGTGTGTACCCACTACTTCCCCTACGACCACTACGGGACCGGACCGTGTACTTCATGGACAACGACGGTGCGACAAGAGGACCAGGCGAGAGAAGCTGAAGTTGAGGGGGAGGTAGTCTCGAGGCGTGAGGCTCCCCGGCGGATTCAAGAAGTGCATCCCCTGTCGAAGATCATTGGGGACATCGACGAACGTACCACACGGTCAAGGTCCAGAAATTCCTCTCATTTTGCTCATGCTGCTTTTGTTGCCACCTTTGAGCCCAAGGACATTGGACACGCTTTATCTGATGCAAACTGGGTCAATTCTATGCATGAGGAGTTGGAAAACTTTGAGAGGAACCAGGTGTGGGAGTTAGTTGAACCACCTCCAAATTTCCATCCTATAGGAACCAAGTGGGTTTGGAAGAACAAAGAGGGTGAGAATGGGATGGTTGTGAGGAACAAGTCCAGACTTGTTGCTCAGGGGTTTAGTCAGAAGGAGGGGATAGACTATGAGGAGACCTTTTTCTCTCCCGTGGCCCGTCTTGAGGCAATTCGGATCCTTCTAGCCTTTGCCGTGGCTAAAGGGTTCAAGTTGTTTCGATCGATGTCAAGAGTGCCTTTCGAATGGGGTCATAGAGGAGGAGGTGTATGTGAAGCGACCACCCGGGTTTGAGAGCGAGCCGTACCCACACGGGGTGTACGGGTTGAAAAGGGCTCGTATGGGTTGAAACAGGGCGCCCGTGCTTGGTATGGGAGATTGAGAGGTTTTCTTTTGAGTAGAGGGTTTGTGATGGGTACCGTGGATAGGACCTTGTTTCTCCTCAAGCATGGAAATGATTTGTTGATTGTTCGGATATACGTGGATGATATTGTCTTTGGTGGCTCGTCACATAACCTTGTTGCCAAGTTTGCGAGATGAGATGAGCATGGAGCTTGAGATGAGCATGTTGGGCGAGTTGCGGTATTTTCTCGGGCGACGGATCAAGCAAGTGAAGGATCGAACATTTGTGCACCGGACCAAGTACACGAAAGACATGCCGAGGAAGTTCCGGATGCAAGATGTGAAGCCGATGTCGACTCCCATGGGGAGTACGGCTACTTTGGATGCGGACAAGGACGGAGAACCGGTGGACCGGCGGGAGTACGGGAGCATGATCGCCCTCCCTCCTCTACCTCGACGGCGACGAGGCCGGACATACGGCTCGGTGTGTGTCCGTGCGCTCGTTTTCGGTGCTTCGCCGAGGACATCACATCGACGAGCCGTCAAGAGGATTTTCGGTACCTACGATCCGCCCTCGGTCTTGGCCTTTGGTATTCTTCCTCCTCGACTCTCTCTCTTCATGGTTTTCCCGATGCGGATTTTGTTGGTTGTCGAGTCAAGAGGAAGTCTACTTCCGGTACTTGCTAGTTTCTTGGGTCTTCGTTGGTTTCATGGTCTTCCCGCAAGCGAGCCTAGTGTAGCTCGCCTACCACCGAGGCGAGTATGTTGCGGCCGCGAGTTGTTGTTCCCACTGTTGTGGATTTCATGCACTTTGAGAGACTTTGGTGAGGATTGCACCCGGATCCCACTTCTTTGTGATAGCACCGGTGCCATAAGCGTAGCTAAAAACCCGGTGCTTTACTCCGGAACCAAACACATAGAAGTGAGGTATCATTTCTTGAGGGACAATGTGGAAAAAGGAACCATTGTGTTGAGTCATGCCCCTACCCAAGATCGGCTAGCCAACATCTTGACAAAGCCTCTCGACCAAGCTACATTTGTGCGCTTGCGGGGGGAACTTGGGGTTTGTTGCCCTTTCTAGTTGATTCTTGGGGGATTTCCTTTTGTATCATATGTATCATACCATGTTTACTTTGATGTATATACATGCTTTGCTTGATGTATAAACCATGGTAGGATAGCCATCTTGTCATATATCATGTTGCATTTGTATCATATTGCATTTTAGGATGATGAGCTTCTTTCATATGCCTTATTTGAGTCTCTTTGCCTATTTGTGAGATATTGGTCATATATGTGGAGAAATGATGATTTGAGGCTATGCTCTTGGAATATTTGATATATATGTGTGGTGAGATAGCCCTTTTTGAAATAAATGCTAATCTTGACTATTTTTTGGTGAAATGTGCTCCACTTGTGTGTAGTAGTGTATCCATGTCACAGTTTGGTCTAAATGTGCTTTTCATGCTTAGATTGTGTTTGGATGTCTTTTTCTTGCATTTGGGCCAAAGGCCGAATATCATTGTGAATGTTTAGCCTATGTTGCATTCATGGGGGAGCATAAGCTTCTTTTTGCCGCAAAGGCACTTCATGTACCATGAAATGATTTCATCTTGGAAAGAAGTGTATAATGCTTGAAAAATCCTCCATTCATCATGTCTATGCTTAAAATGTCTTATCTTTCACATATGGGTGCAAAACATGTTGCATGATGTTCACCGGTGGAGAAGTCTCCCCTGAAGTGGACACATGGCTCATGAGCTTTGACATGACATGCTTTGCTTTATGGGTGTTTGCCAAGATCTTTTTATGAGAATTTGATATCCTTGTATGATCTTTGAATGGTATGCATGTTTGTGGCTCAAGTGTGACATGGATAGGCTTTTACATGTGAAGTGAGCCTTCTTTTGGTAAAACTGCTTAAATCTGAAAATTTTGCTTTGTCACATGCTTGTATTTTCATATATTACTTGTGGCAATGCTTTGACTATGCTATGATTCCTATGTGTGATCTTTATCTCATTTTTAGCCTTTGACACTAGATTTGGCCTATTTGAGAAGCTCATGTAGATGTTTATATGCTTTGTTTTGCATTTCTGCATTTTCACCTTGATTCATACATTGTCAACAAGGGGGAGAAAAGGTGAGCTTAATGAAAATTCGAACAGGTGAGCTAAAATTTGGAAGTTTGCATCCACATGTTCAGGGGGAGCTTGCATTTGTTCAGGGGGAGCTTTCTTGCCGACTTCAGTGTGGAGTTTGTGCTTTGCTTGGCTTGTGACCTTTCTTTGGCTTTCCTTGGTTTTGGTCATGACTTGAGTTTCTTTGTTTTTCTTTCTTCTTCCTTTCTTTCTTTCGTGAATTTCATTTTGCGTTGTGTGTTGTCAATGCACTCATCAAGGGGGAGATTGAGGACCGGGAGCGTCCGGTGGTCGGTGGATGACCGCTCCTCGGTGATGAGTGATTGACAACGGGTGTTGGACCGACTCTTGGCTCGGTGCGCGGGTGTAGGCCGCGGCCTAGTTCGTGTTGTTGCAGGTGAAGAACGGGCGCGAAAAGTCTTCGCCTTGAGGGGCCTCCGGGAGATGGAGAGACAAGTAGGCTCGGTTCGAGGGACCCGGTGGACGGCGAGGACTAGGTGCGGGGCACATGGTGGCGAGACGAGCAAGACGAGGTCGTGGACGATCGAGCCGGTGCACGGTGGCGGTCGAGTCAAGTGGTTTGGCGGGAGGCCGGACAGAGCACGAGGGGGTTTGGTGGTTTGCCCACAAAACCATCGGAGGACGGTTTCTTGGTTTGGCCTCAAAACAAAGTCCGAGGGCCCAACACGACGGAGACGGGATCCGGGCGTGTCGGGAAGCTTCGAAGCGGAGGACACGCGGCGGGATCGCATGGCTTGCATCGGGAGGACGCGGGGGTGCGGCAAAGGCGTGGCCGTCCGATGGCAAGACCCACAAACATTACCTAAATGACCCTACGTGGGTTGTATCGCCGTAGTTAAGTTAGGGGTAGTCGAGTCATTTACCACTCCGGCGGGACCCGATATATAAGCCATGAGTGTGTGTGGATGGCTCGCCCTCTCGCAACTTAGGGTTTCATTTCCCCCTCCCATTTCTTATTTTCGTAGCTATTTTCTTCCTCTTTTTCTCTAGGCTATCATGAGAGCTTCATGAGAGATTTGTTGAGAGGGATGGATGCTAGGGCGGCATGCTAGACCTTGTGAATCTTTGCCGGTTTGTATAGAAGATTCGGAGTTGTGTTTTTCGTGGTCTTTTTGTGCTTGTTTTCGTGCCTTTGTTCTCGGTGTGATTCCGCGGATTTGAGTGGGTTTCTCCCCGGATTTCTTTGAGGGAAACATGGATGGATGTCTCGTGCATCTTTGTGATTGATCTTGTGCCCTCAAACGCCGGGAAACCACTTCGATTCAAGGATTTTCATTCGGTGCTCTAGCTCTTGGTGGTGCTCAAAGGATTCGCGATTCCCGGTCATTTAAGGAGTTAGGAGGCAAGATTTGTGGGCTATAGCATCCTTGTGTGATGCTTTTCAAGTCCCCAAACACTTGTCTCCACAGCTTCAACCGTTTGAGAAATCCGATGATGATTTGGGGGAGTTGACCTTCGAAGTGGGGCTGTTTTTCTGCTCTGTCCGTGCCTCACGGACGGTCCGCGTCGTCCTGGCGGACGGTCCGCGCCGCGCGTGTTCGTCAGGTGTTCTTCGCGTTCTTGCTCGCTTTTCGTTTCGATCCGTCGTGGTTTTGAGTTTTGGTTGGACGAAGTTTCGGACGGTCCGCGTGTGCTGGGCGGACGGTCCGCGGGTGCCTGGCGGACGGTCCGTTATTCGCGGTGCGTCTCTCGGTGATTCCGTGTGTTTTATCGGACGGTCCGAGGCGTAGGGCCGGATAGTCCGCGGTGTTGGTGCGGACGGTCCGCGCAGCAAGCCGGACGGTCCGCGTGGGCGTGCGGACGGTCCGCCCCTCCCCGGCCGGGACGGTCCGCCAGAGCCTGTGTGCTTTGCTTCTTGGTTCGATTCCTCCCTTCCTTTCTTGTGCTTCCACGTGTGCTTCAAGGAATCGTTCATAGGACTAGAGGATGATCCATAACCTCGTTGTCTTGGCGATTGGTGTGTGATTCGATCCATCGCTTGTGTGTAACCGGGATTTGACTAGGGTATAGGTTGGGTTCTTTGAGAAGAATTTTTATCGGCTCCTATTCACTCCCCCCTCTTTAGTCGCCATCTGATCCTTCACTTCGTTGATCCACAAAGCCAAGACCGAAGAACCGAAGACGGAGCTGCAGCAGCGCCGCACCGGTCTGGCCGGTGTGCGACGACGCAGTCCGGAGACTTCAAAGCGGAGGACAAGCATCGGGATCGCATGACTTGCGTCGAGGCTACGCAGGGTGCGGTCGCCGGGCATCCATCCGATGGTGAAGACATGAAGACTTCCAAATCCGCCCTTGAGGGGCTTGTATCCGTAGTTATTAGGAAAGGGCATTTTAGACATTCGGTTGCCTCCATATAACCCAAGAGGTGAGAGGATGGCAGCCAACTCTTGGAACCCTAGCTCATTTGTTTCCCATTTTCCTTCCTATTTTCCTTAGGTTTTCCATAGGACTAGCTTGAGAGCTTCATGGAGAGATCTTGTTGAGAGGGATGGATGATCGGGCAGCTTGCTAGACCTTGTATGAACCTTTGTTTCATGTATAGATGATTCGGCGTGGTTCCTCAAGGTTTGGATGTGTTTTCCCCGGTTGTTCTTGGTGGTGATTTTCGGAGCCCTCTCTTGGTGATTTCTTTGGGTTGTTTTCGGGACCTTTCTCTTGGGGATTTGATGGGGGAAATTTGTGGGAACCCTTCGTGGTTCTTTGGGCTGTGATTCCCCTCCCAAATCCATGAGTAAAGGTGCTCGATTTTGGGGTTTCTTGAGTTCTTGGGTTGGAAGTGCTCTTGGCGGGATTTCCTTGATTCCTCCTTTTTGGACGAGTTTTGGTGGGATTAAACTTGGCTATGGACTCCTCATGAGGTGTTCCGCGGGTCTTATTCAAGTCCGTGGAGCGATCCGGGAGATCGAGGTTTGGATTTGGGGGAGTTGACCCGCGGGTGCCGTTCATCCCGAGTCGCCCGTGAGCTACACCGGCCCGACCGGTGCTCCCGACCGGTCCGACCGGTGCAACTCTCGGTGGGTTTTTGCTCGTGTGAACGTCCGGGTGTGTTCGCTGTTGTCTTGTGTTGTTGCTATTTCGAGTTTGGGTCGGCTTGGTTGTCGGTTGGCCTGTTTGGTGCTTTGGGGGCTTTCGGGGCCGGGATCGGTCCGACCGGTGTGTCTCACGCCGTCGACCGGTTTGGAGCCACTTAGTGAAAGTTGCTCGTTCACCAGCAGGGACCGGTCTGACCGGTGGTGCTCACCGGTCTGACCGGTGTGGGTCTATAGACTCGAGGTTTGGTGTTCTGCTGCGTTCTCGGGTCGGAAGGTTGTGTGTTGGTTCCTAGGTCCAGTGGCACTCCAGTGGCTACGTGGGCTTGACCAACTTGGGTAGTGAGTCGAAGACGTGTGTTGGAAGCCGTGTTCATCTTGTTGGAGTTTCCATCTCCTTTGAGAAGAATTTTATCGGCTCCCATTCACTCCCCACTCTCTGGTTCGCCGTATCGGTCCTTCAGACGGGATCGCAGGGCTTGCGTCGAGATGGCGCGGACTATGGCGAAGGCGTGGCCGTGCAATGAAGAAGAGTGCTGCATGACCTATTTTCCCTGAGGGGTTTGTATAACAACTTAAGTGCTAGGGGTAGCTTGGTCATTTGCCCAGCCCAGAGTGACTCATATATATTAATTCTAGGGTTTCTGGGCAAACCATCCTTCCGGACTGGTTCTCATTTCCTTGCTCCATAGGCGTAGGTTTTCTTCACCGTTTTGTAGATAATCTGTCCTCTGAGTGTATGGAAGCTTTCATGGTTGCGTTGATTTCTTTCTTGTAGCTCTTGTGATTTTCGTGTCCTTTTGAGCTATTTTCGTTGGATTTTTGTGCACACCTTGTTCCTTCGATTTTGAGGTGTTTGGGTTTGGATATGTTGGTGGGGATCATGGATAGTTGCCTCGTGCATCTTTGTGCTCGATCATGACCCCTCAATCTCTAGATTTGGCCTCCGGTTGAAGGATTTCTATTGGAACCCTAGCTTTTTGGTAGAGCTCAGTTGCGATTCGATTCCTGGCGATTTAGTTCATTTGAGGTCTCAGGATTTGGGGCATAGCATCTCCTAGGGACGCTTCACCTCTCCCACAAATGTTTCCTGAAGAGCTCAAGTCGTTTGGGAGATCCATGGACGGATAGGTGCTTTGGTGCTTGCGATTTGGAGCTCGGGCTGCTCTGTCTGCATGAGGCGGACAGTCCACCAGGGGGCGCGGACGGTCCGCGAGGAGCCCAGCTGCTGGGTGTTTTGTCGCGACTTCTTCCGTCTCTTCTTTTCGATCCGCTTGTTCCGGTGGTTTTGGTTGCCCGAGGTTCAGCGGACAGTCGCGAGGAGAGTGTGGACGGTCTACCCGGCGCTGACGGTCCGCGGGTGCTCAGCGGATGGTCCGTTTTTAGCGGTGCGCTACTGGAGGTTTGGGAACCAATTTCAGACAGTCTGCCCCGTGCTTGCGGACGATCCGCCTGGCCCCCGCGGACAGTCTGCCCCCTCCATGCGGACGGTCCGCTCAGGCCACTGTAGATTGCTTAAGTCCTTTGCTTCTTGAGTTGTGCTTCCGTGTTGCTTTGAGTTTGGGTTTGTTCCTAGGGTTGGTAGGTCCGTTGTGACTGCGTGACCTTGGCAAACTCGTGTGGGAATGCTTGGTTGTGAATTTGGGGCATAGACTGAGCATTCACTCCCCCCGCTCTGGTCGCCTAATCGGTCCTTTAGTAACTACACCCGGGAGTAGATAAAACTCGTCCTACACACACATATATAGAGAGAGCATGGAAATGCATCACAAAAGGGCGTACAACGTACCCAGTGTGAAAACTCTCACACGAGGTGGGTTCACCCTTTCAAAATTATTTTAAAATTCTGCAAAGAGGCTAATTTAAACCCAGGACCTCCGGCTCCGGGTCACAAAGTGCATCACATCAGGAAACACATTTCTTTTGCTGAATGAACTTGGCATTGATATGAATGGAAAAACCTACTTTGACTAGTAAGTATGGCATATTAGCATTAATCTTGACTAAATAGGTTGCATAAGTCGCATTTGGCTAGGAAGTGATTTGTTCATGGTGTGGCCGATGGATGCTTGCATGTAGATTAGTTTGTGCTAGTCCGTATGCATGGGCAGGTAGTTAGCTATTTAGTTCGTGTGTGCGCGCGCGTTGTCTTAGGATTGCAGGAGCAGGAGTGGCTAGGAGTTAGCGATTGGCGGCATCGGCGTAGGAGCACGACGGGCCACGAATCTATACTGGAAGACCGGTCCTCTCGGTGGAGTAGGAGCTCACGAACGGGGTAATGGCCAGGTCTCCAGGAAGCGTACATGCGCAGGAAGATCGGTGTTGTGGGAGTCGTGTGGGCGCTGCGTCGCCAATGTAGAGCTACAAAAGGGTCATGTACACCCTGTGTAACTTTGTCCCAGCCCATCTAGATGAAACAATAGCAAAGATACAGGACATTCGACGACCGCGGCCGTTCGTCGTCGAAAACTACTGTTCATCTTCCTCCTTGGGTCCGTGCGTGAGTGTGTGATCATAGGGCTAGTTCCAACAATTGGTATCACGAGCTTGGTTATCATCACTAAAGGAAACGTGCGCTTCGCCAACAGCGCTAAGCTGTTGGCGAAGACTCCAACCCTGTTGGCGAAGGTTTTCCCAACAGGGTTTCCGAGTTCCTGTTGGGAAAGAACCGTTGCCGTTTTAAGTGATGGGAAAGAGCTCTTCGCCAACAAGAACGCGGGCCCTGCTGGGAAAGCTTTGCCAAAAGCCATGTGTACCATTGGCGAAGGGGGGACGCCGTCAGCTCGGCTGCCGTTACCTTCTCCAACAAGGAAGCGACGGCTGTTGGCAAAGACCGGTTGGCAAAGGGAACGGCAGCTTTGCCAACAGTTTGCTTTGCCAACAGCATGGCTACCATGTGTGGAGTTCATACAAATAAGGTTACTTACAGAACCATCACTAAATGAAATGCATCCAGCTCAAACTGATTTTGTATCCCGAAATTGAACCCTACCATAAGTACTAGCATGCTCACTCTTTCGTAACTAGGAAGTTACTTCTTACAAAATTATTCCACAATTGACTACTTAAATAGTTGACTTCTCACAGCTAACATGGGCAATAAACAGAAACATAAATTCAGAACATACCCTGGGAGATATATACATTAATAAGGAACTATTTTCAGAAGAATGAGTCTAGGAGTACAATATCTATGAATTTCATAAATTAGCTAATTCACATTTCAGAATGGTTAATGGAAATGCTCAACTCCAGTGATAAGATGGTAAATCCTACTACCCAGGGAGAAAAGTCAGGCAATCATCTCTAATGCATTTAGAGAGATGCAAATTAATGAGCTTTTCGGCAGAGAAAATGCAAGACTAGAGCCCATGCTAGTGAGTGTAACCAGAAAATAGGCAGAATGATGTCTCTTTTCAGCACAACAACTTCACAATACTGATTCCCAAGAGCCTCACCTCCTAAGGTTTCCATGATATGAGCAAACGAGCTATGAGGTTATTTCCACTACAACTTACTACTACTGCAATATATTGTTTCATATCACTGTAGTTATAGTAGCATGAGGACAAATCAATGTATGTGCAGCCTAACAAACAGAGATCATGCAAATATACATGAATGTGGATCTTGTCGGTGCGGAATATGGTCCCGACACTAACCAGTAGATAGCGCCGAGGTCTATCCCTCAATGGTCGATGCTAAGTAACAAGTGACACAGAGGTTTATCCTGGTTCCGGCCAAGGGGGCCGTACGTCCAGCAGGGGCGTGCTCGGGGCACTATATTACTTAGCACCGGGGGTGCTTGTAGTGGGGCAAGTACAAGCAAGGCGGGAGAGGAAGTGTAACTTCCAAGTCCCTGGAGGAGTGGCGAAGATATTGCGGGAGAGTGAGAATGAGTACGTGGTGTGCGGAGTGTTCTTGTGTCTCGTCCGTCCGTCCCCCCGCGGCCGGGGTTCGCTCCCCCTTTTATAGATCAAGGGGGCGGCGGGTTACATGCACGCCGCGCTACCTAGCTATGTGGAGAGGTGCGACGTGCCGCGGTGTAGAGTGGGCGGCCGTCCGGCGATCCCCGCCACGATCCGGTCATCATGGCTCGACTTGTACCCGAACAGGGGCGGTTCGAGGGTAGGAGAGCAACGGATGGCGGTGATGTCCTCTCGATAGGCTTGGGGGTGGTGCCGACGCAAGCTTGTACGGAGTACGGGGGCGGGCGAACGGCGTTCCTTCCCAACGCGCCTCACGGGGCCGGGAGTCATTGCTACAGGTCCGGCGTGCGCCCGCACGCGCGGGTACGGCGGCCACGCCGTTGCGCGGGCCGGGATGGCGATCCACCGGCCTAGCGCCTCCACCTAATCCCGTAGGGTCACGGGAAAGTGAAATCGAGGGTGCGCCCGGCCCCCTTCGAGGGTCGGGCGCGTTAGCCGTATCGCAGTGGGCGCGCGGTGTCACGGGACCGACACCGCCGTACCGCGCGGTCCCCCCCCCCGCGTGGTGGGGATGGGCTCCTCCCCGGGGAGTTGGTGCGGCGGCACGGGGGTGCGAGCCCCGGCGCATGATGGCGTCGTCCCGCGGCGTCGTGGCGTTAAA
The DNA here is from genome assembly GCA_947561735.1 of Cenchrus americanus. Classification (NCBI taxonomy): domain Eukaryota; kingdom Viridiplantae; phylum Streptophyta; class Magnoliopsida; order Poales; family Poaceae; genus Cenchrus; species Cenchrus americanus. The sequence goes on from OX387240.1 coordinate 147,129,903, forward strand.
TGCCCGTGTACGGGGCCGGCGCACGCGTGCGGGGCGCCCGAAGCGTGGCGGGCCCCGCCCGAGGGCGGGACGAACCCTCGAGCGAGACAAGACCCGCTCGAGGGGGAGTGAGCCCTCGAGCGGGGCAGACCGCTCGAGGGAAGCATTGCTCCTCGAACGGGGCGGAGCCTGCCCGAGGGGGCGCGCGCTCTCGAGCGAAGAGGGCCGTCTTGGTGGGCCGTCGGGGTCCCGCGGTGTGGGCCGTGTCCTGCATGGTTAGTCACCTGCATGGTTAGGCTTAACGTGTTTCGGTACCGGGATTTAAGTGAGGATTTCCCCGTTGTTTAAGGGGACCCCTAGGGCTGTCCCCGACAGTAGCCCCCGAGCATCTGCGGGTTTGCCATTGAGGCTCCCGCAGATGCTGGAACCTACTGATAGGACGTTCTTCCCTCCTTGTTTGCGAACGCTTTCCGTGGGGCCGCGTCAGCGGACCCGCGGGTCTAGCCCCCGAAGCCCTGCAGGAGTGTGAGTTCTCCTGCAGGGGTTAACCGCGAGAATTTTGGTCAGAGAGGCGTGGCACATATGCCAACCGGCATCGGCGGTGTTTCAGCCGGCTTCGGGGGTGCACGCACCGCTGTCACTGTCTCGGGCGGGTGCAGTTTCAAGGAGGTGTAGCCGTGCGTCAAGCCCCCCGAGCCTTGGCCCGTTCGAGGCGATCGGGTAGAGCCCGACGACTTGTTTTTTAACGCGCCCTCGCCGTCCCTCCGCGGGACCGGAGGGTGAGGTTTCGCAACTCCCATCGAGCGGGTCGCGAATTGCGGATTCCTCTTCGAGCCGGTAGCGGGTGGTTCAAGTGGACGCCCATGCCCCGTTCGATAAGGGTAGGCCGCGCGGTCCGGAGACACGTCCATGGAAGCGCTTGCATGGGTTTGCTAGGTGGGGCTCGGTCCCGTTCGCTAGGGACCGAGGGCGCGGAAGCTCTCCCTCGGTGGGATCCCCCCTACTAGCTGCCCTCGCTGGCTCTCGAACACGACATGTGGGGCACCCTCGAGCCGACGGGCTCGAGGAACGGCTCGAACGCGCGTGCCCTCGTCGTCCCTAACTCGCGATCCGAGGCGCCCGTTCGAACCCGTCGAGGGTCGGGCTTCGAACCTCCGATCGCAGGGGCCGTGCGGGGCCGTGCCCGGACGGCCCCGTCTTTTCGCGTTTGCGGCCGTCGAGGGGTCTGGGCGAGCTAGCCCTCGAGGCGCCGGGTTGCGACACGGCGCGGCATGGGTGCTTGCGGTGCTCGCTTTACTTCAAGCAGGCCCTGGGCGACCCTTCTCACGCGTGTGCCTTCTTTTAGAGGGTTGACATTGTCTCGAGTCGGGGCTCGCTCCGCTCGAGGGTTTTGCGTGGCATGGGTGCCCGCGGTGTCTGCTCTACATCGAGCAGGTCCCGGGCGACCTTCTCACGTCGATATCCCATCGAGGGTTGACGTCATCTTGAGCCAAGGGCTCGTGCCGCTCGAGGGTTTTACGTGGCATGGGTGCCCGCGGTCGCCCTCGCTCTACATCGAGCAGTCCCGGCGACCTTCTCACGCTGATATCCCATCGAGGGTCGCTTTTGTCTGGAGCCGAGGGCCCGTGCCGCTCGAGGGTTTTACGTGGCATGGGTGCCCGCGGTTGCCTGCTCTACATCGAGCAGTCCCGGCGACCTTCTCACGTCGACATCCCATCGAGGGTCGCTTTTGTTTCGAGCCGGGGGTTCGCCCCGCTCGAGGGTTCTCCTTGCTTGGCAAGGGACCCGGGCATTTAAGTGCCTCGCGGTCGTGGCCGCGGTTTTGCAGCGCGGGCGCGCCTTTTTAGGCGCTGCGGCCGCGCGCGCGCGTAGTGGGCGGCGTGGCAGGCGGACGTGATCGCTTCGCCTCGGTTGCTCGCCGGTCTTTGCCGTAATGATGGTCCGCCTGCAATGACGTGGCCGCCGCGGTCGTGGTGGGGCCCGCTCGTCAACGCGATGGAAAGATTGCCCGGTTAGATGCTAGCGGGGCGTCCGCTCCGGAGAGCTCGCCCGTCGGCCTATAAAGCTGCGGGGAGGAGGAGACGGCGAGCTTTTTACCTCGGCATCTCACCATTTTCAGTCCCCCGCCCCTTCGTCTTCGCCTAGCTCCTGCCACCGCGCGGTGTCGCCACTAGAGCTTTCCTTCCGTTTCTTGTCCTCCGCTCTCGCTTTCCTTTGCCTTCTCCATGGCGCCGCCTCGGCCCTCCCCTTAGGATCCCGGAGCCGTATGCCCGGGAGAGGTCGACGGTGACGCAGCTTGGCCCTTGGCGAGCCGGTCGCCGCCGGCCACCGGCGGCCAACGAAGACGGACGCCCGGCGGAGTGGATCGTGCCGCCGGCCGCGGACCACGAGCCCAACCCGCCGGAGGGCTACGTGGTGAGCTTCATCCGCTACCACGAGCGAAGCTTCACCGCGCCGGCGAGCACCTTCATGCGGGCAATGTGCCACCACTACGGGGTGGAGCTGCACAACTTCGCCCCCAACGCGATCTCGCAGCGGCCACATTCGTGGGCATCCGCGAAGGGTACCCGGGGATCTCGGTCAATTGGGAGCTCTGGGTACACCTTTTCCGCGCGGAGCTCATCACGCAGCCCCACGACGGAGCCAAGGACCCGCCGCGCGATGCGCGCCGGCGGGATGTCGCTTGCCCTGCGGGGGCAATTCAAGGACGTCTACATCCCCTGCACCATGACGACGAACAACGCCACCGGAAGCGGGGATGGTTCTACTTGCGTAACGCCGAGCCCGGCCTCCCCCCCTACACCGGCCGGGTGTTCAAGGAGAGGCCTGCCTCCTGGGGCTACGGGGTGTCCACGCCCCAGCATCGGGCGCGGCAGGAGTCGGTCCTGGCCGCGCTGCAGCGCCTGGCGAAGATGGGGCTGAACGCGATGGGCGTCCTCGCCTTCCTTCATCACCGGCGGATCGTGCCGTTGATGGAGAGGCCGCTCTGCATCTTCGAGATGACGGAGGCGGCCAACCCCGTCGACCCGGCGAGGTCGCGGATGCTCCCGACGCCCCTCGAGCGGCCGTACGTGCTCACCCGGGCGCGGAGCGCCGTCGACACCCGGTGCCGCCGCCCGCGGGTCGGACCCCCGTGGGACATTGAGATGCTCCCCACCGGCCCGTTGGTGAGTGTGGTTCTTGATTTCGTTTTGGTTCTTAGCGTTGCCTTTGCCTCCCGACGCGCCCTTGTTGCTTCCGTGTACACCGGTGACCTTCTCCATCGCCAAGTCCGTTCCACCCACCCCCCGACTCCCGTGCTCTCGGCCGGGCGGCGCAGCCGGGAGCAAGCAGGAGCGGGCGGCGCGCAAGAGGGAGCACGCGAGGCGACGTCAAGCACGCCGCGACCGGCGGCCGCGGAGTACGGCGGCGCGAGGAGCCGGGGCTCTCCTCCCGGAGATCGAGGAGCCCCTCATCCTCGGAGGAGGACGAGGAGGAAGAGGCCGAGGGGGAGGGCCCCTCCGACGGTGGCGCCTCGCGCCCCCGTCGCCGGAACCGGCGCGGCGACAAGGGCGGCTTCGCCGGGGCGGCGCACCGGCGCCCGCCGCCGGGGCAATCGACATCGGGGGCGGCGCGCGCCGCGGAGGTGCCGGCGCGCGCCATGGAGGCGCGCGCGGCAAGCGTGCCCGTGCGCGCGTCAAGCGTGCTCGCGCGCGGGCGAGCGTGCCCGCACGCGCGGCGCCATCGTCGGGGGGCGCGACGGGCCGGCGTGTCCGCACGCGGGGCGAGCGTGCCCCCGCGCGCGGCGGCGCCTTCGGGAGGTGCGGCGTCGGCCGCGCCCGCGCACGGGGCGAGCGCGCCCGCGCGCGTACGCCGGCGCCGTCGGGGAGGCGCTACGGCGGGCGTGGCGGGGCCGCGCCGGCCTCATCCGCCGAGGCCTCGAGGAAGAGGAAACGGGCCTTTTCCTCTTCGAGGTAAGGAGCCCGTCTTTTTTCGTTTGGTTTGATTTGTCGATGATCGGGCGCCCCAACCTTCGTCCGTGCCCGTGTAGGGTGGTGCCAACCGTGCCTCCTCTCGCACCCGCCAAGGTGCCGAGGACGGACGCGTGCATCCCCGACCCGGCGGCGCTCGTCGAGGGCGCCGCGGCGGGGACAAACACGGCGGAGGGCGCGAGCTCGCAAGCCCCGGCCGGGGGGCCTCGAGGCCCCGCCATCGATCGCCGCGCGGCGCGGCCGGAGGTCGCCGGGGGCGGCCGGCACCGGTCGTCATGGAGACACGGGCGCGGCGGCGGCCGTGGTGGAGGTGCGGCCCGCGGAGGTCGCCGCCGTGGAGGAGGTGGAGCGGGCGCGGCCGCGGGGGCGCCCGTGGATGCGGTGGTACGGCCGGAGGTGGCGGCCACGGCGCCACGACGGGCGCCCGTGGACACGGAGGCGCAAGTGGAGGTGCCGGCGGAGGCGGCGCAAGCGACCGCGCCCGTCGGCGATCTTCGGGGCGCAGGTGGTGGATGTCTCGGACGACTCTCCGCCGCCCGGGTGGAATCAGTGGGCCAGCTGGCCCACGAACTCCCCCGAGCCCCAGGAGGGGGCCCTCGTGAGGCGGCACGAGGGTCACATGGTGGTGGGGGGCCGAGGACATGGTGCCGAGGCCTCGTCCTCCCACGCCGGCCGCCCCGCCGGTGGGAGGGGGTCGTCGAGGATCCCCTGCGTTCGCCGACGCCAGGGGGAGCAAGAGCTCTGGGGCGAGCTCCGGAGCCACGGCGCCACGCTCAACCGCACGCCGAACGAGGCGCCGGCGGGTCCATGGCGGCCCGGCCCGGCTCGTCTTCCGGGTGAGCCATGGTTGCTCGTCCTTTTTCCCTTTCGTTTTCGTACGCCGCATTCAAGTCTTGGCGCTTACGGCTTCGATTCCGTGATTGCCAAGAGCTTGAGCGTCGTGCCCATGACAAGTACGACGCCTTCGACCGGTGAACGCCGAGGTTCACCGCCCTCCGGGAGCGGTGCGGCGCCTTCGACGCGCTTGCCGACGCTCTCGGGGACGCCGGATGACCGGCCGGCGTATCGGGCGATGGCGTGGTGCGACGAGCTCCCGGGAGAGCTCGGGACAGACGCACCGCGGCGCTCGAGCCTCGAGCGGGTCCGCGCAGCCCTCGTCGATCGTGACGAGGCGCCGTGGAATGCGCGCGCGTACCTAGAGAAGACGCGGACGCCGGCCGCCAACCGGGAGGCGGAGGTGGCCACCGCCGCGCCGAAACCCGGGAGCTCCGCACGTCGCTCGAGGGGGCGCAGGCGCGGGGCCGCCGGGGCCGAGGAGCGGGCGCGCGGGTTGGAGCAGCGCGACAAGGAGGCCGACAACCCGAGGACCGCCCTCGACGCCAAGGCCGCGGCCCTCGTCGCCGCCGAGGAGCGGCTCCGCAAGAAGAGCGCATCGCTCGCCGGGGGGCCGAGGGGCGACTCCGGGGCCGGGAGCGCGGGGCCGCCCTCGGCGACGCCCCGATGGCGCCGGGAGCGGGAGCGCGCCGCCGCGAGGCGCGCGGAGAAGTCACTGGAGGAGCGGAACGCCGCGTTCTCTAAGGTCGAGGACGAGGCGCTCGTGCTCAGCATCAGCAACGCCAACCAGGAGCTGGCCCTCCGCGAGCAAGGCGAAACCGTCCAGCGCCTCGAGTTGGCGATCGAGTCCGCGCGCCGCGACTTCGAGTCGGAGAGGAAGCAAGTCGAGGGTGAGCCACTGTTTGACTCTTGCTTGTTGGTTTTTCGCTTTAGAGGGTTCGCTTCTCCCTTTCTGATTTCTTTTGGTCTTGTCGATTCCGGTGCTTGCGCACCGCCCGGGGCACGCGGCCGAGCGGGCCGAGGCGCGCGCAGCTTCCTACAACTCCTCCGAGCAGAGCCGCGTGAGCCGCGCGATGCGGCCCTCGAGACCGCCGCGTTGTCGAGGAGGGCGAGGCCCGTGCCGGCGGCTCGCCGGCCGCCGCCCGCGCGCCCTTGGCGGCCACGTCACGGAGCGGATGCGCCGGCGCCGGCACCGGGCGTCCGAAGGCCCCGGAGTGGTGCGATCCCACTACGAGGTTAACTTCGAGGCGCCGGCGGAAGGGTACATCGTTCCCGAGGGCGTCGAGGACGAGGTGGCCATGGAGCGTATGGATGCGCTCGCTGCCGATGCCGCCGGGTCGCTCGCCGAGGCCTTCGAGGAGTTCCTCTTCCGGACGTCGCCGACGCCGCCGGTCCTCCCGCCCGGGTGCACCGGGCGCTAGGCCCGTTTTTTGTTTATGTGTATCAGTATCCTGGCCTCGTGGCCTTTGTAAATGAACAAGCTGTTTCATGAACATGAGCACTTGCCGTAAATGAAGTCATTTGTTTGTCGCGCTGTTTGTTTCTCCTTCTTCCCCGAGTAGATTCTAGTTAGGGGAGTTCGATTTTCGGCGGGGGGCCCGCCGGGTTGGAGGCGAGAGAGAAGGGCCATATCCACGCGGCGTAGGCTATCTCTGGCTCGCACGCTCCTTCCGCCGTGCCGCCTGCGCCCTGTTCGAATCGTGGCTCGAGGTTGAAGTAGGAAACAAACTTAGCGCGTGTTGTTTTGTTTTTTGCGCGAAAAATGGGACCATTTGGGGGGGGATGCCCCCCGCAGTAGCCCCCGAGGGTAACTTGGGTTTCAGGGGAAAGCCGAGTTATCCTTTTCATTAGACTTGACGTATTTACATAGTCGTTGCCAACGCGGGGCATTGGCGATGTGATTTTTACAACAAAAATACTTGGAAAATCCTAGCGAAGGGTAGAAGCGACGTAGCTGTTGGATGTTCCAAGCGTTGGTGAGCTCTTCGCCGTCCTCGTTGGCCAACTTGTATGTGCCCGCTTGAGTACCTTCACCACGACGTAGGGTCCCTCCCATGGGGGCGATAGCTTGTGGCGCCCTCGGTTATCTTGGCGTAGCCTTAGGACCGCATCCCCCCGCCGAAGTCCCGTCGACGTATCTTGCGTGCTTGGTAGCGTCTTAGGGACTGTTGATACCTCGCGGAATGCATTAAGGCTACGAGGCGTGCCTCGTCCAGCTGGTCCAGCGAGTCCTCGCGGGCTCGCTGGTTAGCATCCTCGTCGTAGCCTCGAACCTTGGGCGACCCGTATTCCAAATCCGTGGGGAGGACGGCCTCCGCGCCGTGGACTAGAAAAAATGGGGTGAACCCGGTGGCTCTGCTTGGGGTGGTCCTTAGGCTCCACACGACCGCCGGTAGTTCTTGGAGCCATTTTCGCCCAGATTTGTTGAGCTGGTCGAAAATTCTGGGTTTTAGGCCTTGTAGGATCATGCCATTGGCGCGTTCCACTTGGCTGTTGGTCTGTGGGTGCGCCACAGCTGCCCAGTCCACACGGATGTGGAACTTGTCGCAGAACTCCAAGAACTTCCGGCCCGTGAACTGGGACCCGTTGTCTGTGATGATGGAGTTTGGCACTCCAAAGCGGTAGACGATATCGGTGAAGAATGTCACCGCCTGCTCAGCCCTTAGGTTCGTGATGGGGCGCACCTCCACCCACTTGGAGAACTTGTCAATCGCGACTAGCAAGTGGGTGAAGCCCCCGGCGCCTTCCGCAGGGGTCCCGACGATGTCCGGCCCCCCCACACGGCGAACGGCCATGTGACGGGGGATGGTCCGTAGGGCGTGGGCGGGCAAGTTGGACTTGCGGGCGTAGAACCGGCACCCTTCGTAGGTGCGTACGATTTGGCCGGCGTCCGCGACCGCGGTTGTCCGAAGCAAAAGCCTTGGCGGAACGCGTTGCCGACGAGGGTGCGGGGTGCGGCGTGGTGGCCGCATCCCCGCATGGATGTCCCGCAGAGCTCGCGCCCTCGGGAATTGGCACGCACCGCCGTAGGATGCCGGAGGCGGCGCGCTTGTACGCCCTCACCGTCGATGAGGGCAAACGACTTGGCCATCCTAGCGATGCACCTAGCCGCGGCCCGGTCTGCGGGGAGTTCCCCTCGAGCGATCCAGGCGATGTATTTCTCCCGCCAGTCCGCCTGGACGGGGGCCGGCTCGATGCCCATCACGTCGGCTTCGTGAGAGCCGTACCCCTCGAGAAGGGAGAGCACGTACGCCTCGTTCGAGGGGTCCTCGTCCATGGGCTCCGCACCCACTGGGTTCGAGGGAGCCCCCGAGGGTCCGTCGTGATTCGAGGGGTAGGGGCTCGAAGACGACCGAGGGTTGAGCGATGTCACGCGCGAAAACGTTCGGGGGGACGGTGATCCGCCCGGACGCGATCTTGGCGAGCTCGTCTCGCCTCTTCGTTGTACCTTCGGGGCACATGGTTGAGCTCGATGCCGTAGAACTTGTCCTCGGGGGCCCGCACGGCCTTGCAGTAGGCCTCCATCTTGTCATCGTGGCAGCTCGCGTTCTTCATGACTTGATCGATCATGAGCCGCGAGTCCCCCCCGCACGTCGAGGCGCTTGACGCCCAACTCAATGGCGATCTTGAGGCCGCAGAGAAGGGCCTCGTACTCAGCCATATTGTTGGACGCGGGGAAGTGGAGGCGTACTGCGTAACGCATGTGCTCCCCGAGGGGTGACACGAAGAGGAGGCCCGCGCCCGCTCCCGTTTTCATCACTGAGCCGTCGAAGAATAGAGTCCAAGACTCGCCCGGATTTGTGGGGGTGGCGGTGTGTGTGTCCGTCCACTCGCCGACGAAATCCGCCGAATTTGCGACTTGATAGCCTTGCGTGGGGCGTAGGCGAGCGTTTCGCCCATCGGCTCCACGGACCACTAGGCGATCCTTCCCGTGGCGTCGGGGTTGCGGATGATTTCCCCTAGCGGAAAGGAAGAAACCACCGTGACGGGGTGGGCCTCGAAGTAGTGGCGGAGCTTGCGCCGCGCAAGGACTACCGCGTATAGCAGCTTCTGGATCTGTGGGTAGCGCGTCTTCGTGTCCGAGAGGACCTCGCTGATGTAGTAGACTGGCCGCTGCACAGGCAAGGCATGCCCCTCCTCCGTGCGCTCCACAACGATCACGGCGCTTACCACCTGGGTGGTCGCGGCCACGTAGAGCTGCAGGGGCTCGCCGTCCTGTGGTGGCGTGAGAATCGGGGCGTGCGTCAGAGACGCCTTCAGCTTGTCGAGCGCATCTTGGGCCTCGGTGGTCCAGGAGAAACGCTCGTGCTTCTTGAGTAAGCGGTAGAGGGGCAGGCCCTTCTCACCGAGCCGCGAGATGAAGCGGCTCAAGGCGGCAAGGCACCCCAACACCTTCTGCACCCCTTTGAGGTCCCGGATTGGACCCATTCGTTCGAGGGCCGCGACCTTTTCAGGGTTGGCCTCGATTCCCCGCTGGGAGACAATGTACCCCAGGAGCATGCCTCGCGGCACTCCAAAGACACATTTTTCGGGGTTTAACTTGAACCCATTGGCCCGGAGGGCACTCGAACGCGACACCAAGGTCGCCAACCGGGTCGTCCGCCTTCCTCGGTCTTCACGACGATGTCGTCCACGTATGCTTCGACCGTCCGTCCGATGTGATCCCCAAAAACGTGCTGCATGCAGCGCTGGTATGTTGCACCCGCGTTTCTGAGGCCAAACGGCATCGTGACGTAGCAGAACGTCCCGAACGGTGTGATGAATGAAGTCGCGAGCTGGTCGGACTCCTTCATTTTTATTTGATGATACCCGGAATAGGCATCAAGGAAACAGAGCAATTCGCACCCAGCTGTTGAATCAACGATTTGATCTATGCGTGGCAGAGGAAAAGGAACTTTGGGACATGCTTTATTAAGACTAGTATAGTCTACACACATCCGCCACTTCCCATTTTTCTTCTTTACAAGCACGGGATTGGCTAGCCACGTAGGGTGGAATACTTCCTTGATGAATCCGGCCTCGAGGAGCTTCCGCAGCCTCCGCTCCGATCGCCCGTCGCCGCTCCTCGTCGAAGCGGCGCGCCCGCCGCCGCACGGCGCGGGCGTTTGGCGAGATAGCAAGGGAGTGCTCGGCGACTTCCCTCGGGATGCCCGGCATGTCCGAGGGGCTCCACGCGAAGATGTCGGTGTTGGCGCGGAGGAAGTCGACGAGCACCGCTTCCTATTTGGGGTCGAGGGTGGAGCCGACCCTCAACGCCTTGCCCTCGGGGCCGAAGGGTCGAGGGGGACCCCTTTGGTCCGCTCCGCCGCCTCGAAGGTGCCGACGTGCTTGGCGGCGGAGTTGAGGTCCTCGTTGACCATCTTCTCCGGCCGTGTTTACCGGCGCTTCATCCCGCGCCGGTGCCTCCGCATGTTCCACGCACTCGACGTCGCGGCCGAATGCGTGCTCGATGGACGACCCGACGGTGATGATGCCGTTTGGGCCGGCATCTTCATCTTCGGTAGGTGTAGTTGGGGACCGCCATAAATTTGGCATAACAAGGTCGCCCAAGGATGGCATGGTAGGCCCCTTTGAACCCCACCACCTCGAAGGTGAGGGTCTCCTTGCGGAAGTTCTTAGGGGTTCCAAACCGCACGGCGGAGTCGATCCGCTCGAGGGGCCGAACCTCGCTTGCCGGGCGTGATGCCGTGGAATGGCTTCGTGCTGGGCCGCAGCTGGTCCAACCCGATCCCCATCAGGCGCAATGTATGCGCGAAGAGGATGTTGAGGCTACTGCCTCCGTCCATAAGGACTTTTGAGAACCGGGCGTTCCCAATGATGGGATCGACCACCAGCGGGTACTGGCCCGGATTGGGGATGCGATTTGGGTGGTCTTCCCGGCTAAAGGTGATGACATCCTCCGACCAATTGAGAAAGGCCGGAGGCGCCCTCTCCGCGGCGAGGACTTCGTGTCGCTCCTTCTTGCGCTGCCGGGTCGACATGTCGACGGTAGGTCCCCCAAAGATGAGGAACACATTTTCGACGGCGGGGAAGCCGCCGCGTCGCCATCGCCCCCGTCTTTCTTGGCCTCTCGCCTCCTTTGCGGCGGCGCGGCCATAGAACTTCTTGAGCATGTCGCACCGCTCAAGGGTGTGTTGCACCGGGCTTTTGTGGTAGGGACATGGCTTCTTCAAAGATGTCGTCGAATACCCCCGGGCCTCGAGGGGCCGGTCGAGGGCCCCGTCGAGCCGGGTCGACGCCGAGGGCTTCGGCGTTGCCGCCGTTGCGCCCTCGCTCGCGCGCCGCGCGCGCGGCTTCTTCCCCCTTCTTGCTCCGCTTGTCGTTGTGGTGCGGCTCCTTGGAATTGCCGCCCTCCGCGGGCGCGTCCTCAGAGCGCTTGCCCTTTTTGCCGTCGAAGATCGCCCCCACGGCCTCCTCCCCGGAGGCGAAGCTGGTGGCGATGTCGAACAGCTCGTTGGAGTCCGCGGGCGGGCCGCGTCCCGGCCTCCCGCACGAGGTCCCGGCACGTGGTGCCCTCGAGGAAGGCGTGCACGATCTCGAACTGTGCCACGCTGGGGAGCTCCGTGCAGCGCTTGGAGAAGCGCCGTATGAAGTCCCGCAGCGACTCGCCGGGCTTCGCGTGCGGGGAGCGCGAGTCCCATGAGTTCCCAGGGCGCACGTATGTGCCCTGGAAGTTGCCCACAAACGTGTGGACTAGGTCGTCCCAGTTATGGATCTGGCTGGCGGGCAGGTGCTCGAGCCATGTCCGGGCCGCATCGCCAAGGTGCAGGGGCAAGTTGCGGATGATGACCTCGTCGCTAGTGGCCCCGCCCAGCTGGCAAGCCAAGCGGTAGTCGTTGAGCCACACGCGGGGGTCCGTCTCCCCGTTGTACTTGACGATCGTTGAGGGTTGGCGGAAGCGTTGGGGGAACGCTGCCGCTCGGATCTCCCGCCGAACACGCGAGTGCCGGGGGCTCCGGCGTCGGGGAGCGGTCCTCGCCGCCGGCCGTAGCGCCCACCCCGTCGAGGGTGGTAACCCCTTGCCGCCGCGCGTCCGCCTTGCCGGTGCGCCGGCGTTGATGACATTGCGAGCGTCGCCATCTAGTGCCCCGCGTGCGTCGAGGAGTCGTTCCTTGGTCGGCGTGCGCCCTTGCTCGGTGGGATGCCCCGCCGGTCCCCCCCGCGTGCATCGAGGGTTCGCCTCCCGGTGCGGCTTCATCGCCCCGCGCATCTCCCCGTTGGCGGATGCGTGAGGCCGAGCTCTCGGCCCGCCGGACGGCCGCTTGCTCGATGAGAGTTTGCACCTCGCGGTGCATGTCTCGAGCCCTCGGGGGTCGAGGGTGCCGGCATAGCCCGCGGCGGCGCCGCGGCGGCGGCGAGCTTCGGCTCGCCCGTGGGGGCACGTCCGCGTTTCCGACGTTGGTGGCGGTGTTGAGGCGGTCGCGGACTTGTCGGCCCGGCCTCCCGCGCGCGTTCGCCACGCGCGAAGCCTCCCCCGCCATTGAGGCGCGGAGCAACCGCACCGTTCGGTATTCTTCTCGCCGCCTTGGCCTCGAGCTCGCGGGCTTGGGCCACCGTGCGTCGATGTCGGCCCCGGCGAGAGCGCTTGGCCCCCGCGGCCGGGCGCGTGGCGATCCCCGGGGGGGGGCGTGACTTCCCCGTCTCGGCGCCGCCACGCCCGCGGCGTTGGCCGGTCGTTGGTGATGACGGCACAACACTCCCGCGTGGGGTCGTAGCTCCCGTGCTGGAGTCGTCGGAGCAGCCGAACCAGTAGTCCGCGGCGTCGAGGAAACGCCGGAACGCGACTGGGTCCGGCACGCCGGAGAAGTCCCACTCCGCGTATCCGTGGCGGTTGGCGGGCGGCATCGTGTCGACGGAGCCCAGGGATGACTCATCTGCTGCTGAGGTGCCGGGGTCCCTGGCGACGAAGACGTGGCGGCCAGGCGGAACCCTGCGCATCGTTGTGTTGACGTTGGCGTTGTAGGCCGTCGTAGCGCCACGCAGCCCCGATGGGGATGCGCGGTCCGCAGACCGCGCGCCGTCCCCGCCGGGCGGTGGCGGTCAGTGACGGCGGGCGCGCCACTTTGAGTGGCGGCGCGCTCGCCCGCCGCCGCCGGACCGCGCCCGGCGTGAGCGCCGCCCGCAGCGACGACGGCGTCGTGGCGTCGACGGACCCGCGACGTCCGTGCCCTCGCGGGCGCCCGCGCCGAGTCGCGCGTGCGGCGGGGGGTCCGAGCGGCACCGGCCCGACGCCGCGCGCGGAGTTCCTCACGGTTAGTGAGGCGCATGAGATAGCCATTCCCCGTGGCTCGAAAGTTCGCATCCCCAAAGAGGATCTCGAACCCGGCCGGGAGGGGGTCCGAGCTACCCATGCAGTAGCGTGTAGCACGGTACTCAGTGCGGATCACCATGGAGGGAGTTGGCGAAATGACCTTAGGCGCTCGTTTGCCCCACGGTGGGCGCCAACTGTCGGTGCGGAATATGGTCCCGACACTAACCAGTAGATAGCGCCGAGGTCTATCCCTCAATGGTCGATGCTAAGTAACAAGTGACACAGAGGTTTATCCTGGTTCCGGCCAAGGGGGCCGTACGTCCAGCAGGGGCGTGCTCGGGGCACTATATTACTTAGCACCGGGGGTGCTTGTAGTGGGGCAAGTACAAGCAAGGCGGGAGAGGAAGTGTAACTTCCAAGTCCCTGGAGGAGTGGCTGAAGATATTGCGGGAGAGTGAGAATGAGTACGTGCTGTGTGGAGTGTTCTTGTGTCTCTGTCCGTCTGTCCCCCCCCCCCCCCCCCCCCCCCGCGCGGCTGGGGGTTCGCACCCCCTTTTATAGATCAAGGGGGCGGCGGGTTACATGCACGCCGCGCTACCTAGCTATGTGGAGAGATGCGACGTGCCGCGGTGTAGAGTGGGCGGCCGTCCGGCGATCCCCCGCCACAATCCGGTCATCATGGCCTGACTTGTACCCGAACAGTGGCGGTTCGAGGGTAGGAGAGCAATAGATGGCGGTGATGTCCTCCGATAGGCTTGGGGGTGGTGCTGACGCAAGCTTGTACGGAGTATAGGGGCGGGCGAACGCCGTTCCTTCCCAACGCGCCTCACGAGGCCGGGAGTCGTTGCTATAGGGGTCCGGCGTGCGCCCGCACGCGCGGGTACGGCGGCCACGCCGTTACAGTGGCCGGGATGGCGATCCACCGGCCTAGCGCCTCCACCTAATCCCGTAGGGTCACGGGAAAGTGAAATCGAGGGTGCGCCCGCCCCCCTTCGAGGGTCGGGCGCGTTAGCCGTACTGCAGTGGGCGCGCGGTGTCACGGGACCGACACCGGCCGTACCGCACGCCTCCCCCCCACGGGGGTGGGGATGGGCTCCTCCCCGGGGAGTTGGTGCGGCGGCACCGGGGTGCGAGCCCCGGCGCATGATGGCGCCGCCCCGCGGCGTCGGGGCGTTAAATGCCCGTGTACGGGGGCCGGCGCACGCGTGCGGGGCGCCCGAAGCGTGGCGGGCCCCAGCCGAGGGCGGGACGAACCCTCGAGCGAGACGAGACCCGCTCGAGGGGGAGTGAGCCCTCGAGCGGGGCGGGACCGCTCGAGGGAAGCGTTGCTCCTCGAACGGGGCGGAGCCTGCCCGAGGGGGCGCGCGCTCTCGAGCGAAGAGGGCCGTCTTGGTGGGCCGTCGGGGTCCCGCGGTATGGGCCGTGTCCCGCATGGTTAGTCACACCGCATGGTTAGGCTTAACGTGTTTCGGTGCGGGATTTAAGTGAGGATTTCCCCCGTTGTTTAAGGGGACCCCTAGGGCTGTCCCCGACGGATCTACCCAATCAGATTCTCCATTCATCGTAATCACAAAGTTACTGCACCTCCAATAGTAAGGCCATCAATCACTAAGAGAAACACATGGATAAGTGAATGCAACCAAAATTAGATGCTGATGTTTACTATAATGCAAAACAAGATATCACAACATTGTGAAAAATAGCAACTAGAACATAACTGTGAAATCATCCTGACAAAAGATTACTGTACTCACATTTGCAGGCATCAGTGAGAGATGAACTAGCAGATTTGTTGGAACATAATTTTTTCCCAAACCAAGATAGAGATTTCTGCAAATAAGAATGTATCACAATAATGAAGCTCTAGTGCTGGCACACCTACCTCACAGCCTATCAAAAATTTAAGAACTATCACTTGCTTATTGTAATCTTGAAGAAGTTTAATTTAGATATGACAGATTTACTGCAACTGGATGTGTTGTGCAACCGTAAGAGGCGAAGCTCTACCTTGTTTCATTTGGTGACTTTCCTGTTACATCTTCTACAAGTTCATCAAGAAGGAGGCACCTTCACCAACACACAATCTGTCAGATCCACAAAGCAAAGAAGAGGAAGAACAATCCTTCAGATCCACATAGAAAGGGGAAGGTTAGAGCGAGGGTACAGGATGTGCATCGACCTTCAGTGGCTTGGTGATTGGGTGCCCTTCAGCAGCTGTCCAAGGAGGCCGGTGTTGCCCACGTGGAGCAACCTGCCGCCGTTGCGCCGAAGAGGCCGGCGTGAGGTGCCTGCCGCCTTTGCGCTGAGGAGGCCGGTGTCCCCCGCGCACATGATCCCGCCACCCTTGCACCAAGGAGGACGGTGTCCCCCGCGTCGATGAGTCTGTCGCCCTTATGCTACGGAGCCAGCGCCCCTCACGCTGAGGAACCCGCAACACTTGCGTAGAGGAGGCCGGCGCCCCTCGGGTCGGCTGGGAGGAGGAAGACGAGCGGGGGGGCGCGGGGAGGAGGAACAGCACCACCAGTGCGGCGGCGTGGTGGCCAGGTGGACGCGCGTGGCGGGGCGGGGCGGGGCGGCGGAGCGGACCCGCCGGCGGCGCGCGCGCGGGGTGGGTGACTACGCGCGGGTTGGGGGGGCGTCGTGTGTGTGGTGGGGAGGGAGGGGCTGATGGTTTTAGGGTTAATGTTCTTTGCCAACGGCATAGGTGCGACGTTGGCAAAGCCTTTTTTGATTTTTTACGCATCCCGCCTTCCCAACACAACGTATTAAAGGCCGTTGGCGAAGACACCGCCAACAACATTACAAAGTTGTTGGGAAAGAATTTTTGCATTTTTGTTTCTTTTCCTTTCAACTTTTTTTTGTGGGTCCTTGCTACTATAACTACATCTCAACTTCAAAACTTGGGGATGTTTTGAGTTATTTAGCTATATTTCGTTAATTAGTTTCGTTCACTCGAATTTTCGGCATAATCCATGTTTGAACAGAAGGGTGCGTGAATTAATGAAACTTAGGCGTTCGAAAAATGATATTCGTGATGGGGAGTGTGTTTTGAGGCCGTGTCCCAAAGCTCACCCGAAATTTCGAAGTCCTTGTCCACGTAACACGACAAGATTCGGTGCGTGGTACAATTGTTTTTTAATTATATAAAATCCAAACGAAGTCCAAAAATCACGAAACTTGTCGGGGTGTCTTGTTATCGCATGTGGAGGCTACGATAAACATTTGAGAAAGTTTGGAGCAAGTTGCCGCGCAAAATGCTCAAAACCTAGACATCTCCACCATGCTCAATCCTCCATTGGAGCCACATAGTCAACAAACCCTAGCAATGGCTAAACCCTAGAAAAACAACTAAATCAACAAAAACTACTCGGTCTAAGTGGAGGAGGTACCTTCAATGAGTGATTTCCCACCCAAATCCACTCGAATCCGGTGGAGGGGGAGGCGGATCTGGAGGGGGCGGCGCGGGGGCGACGCCATGGGCGGCCGGTGTGTTCTGGAGAAGAAAGGAAGTGAGGAGGAGAAGGAAAAGGGGCCCGGCGGCCCCTGTATACTTAAGTGAGTCGCGCCAGGCCGCGTGGCGCGACTCCTCATTGAGTCGCGCCATGGCATTGAGTCGCTCCACGGCATGTGGCACGACTCACCCGCCACCTCAGCAATGCCAGCTCGCGCCCGGCCGACGTGGCGCCTCAGTCGCACCACGTGCCTTGGTGCGACTCAGTGAGGAGTCGTGCCACGCGGCATGGCGCGACCAGAAGGGCTACTTTTTGCAATTTAGTTGGGCCTGGGTTATTTTAATAAATTAGATTAAAAAGGATTAAAAAATAAAAAAATTCTCAAAGCGGAGGACACGCGTCAGGATCGAAAGGCTTGCGTCGAGGCTAAGCAAGTTTGCGGTCACTGGGCATCCGTCCGATGGAGCGATGACAAAGACTTCTGAATTCGCCCTTGAGGGGCATGTATCCCTAGCTAGCTAGTAAGGGTATTTTCGACTTTCGGTTGCCTCCATATAACCCAAGTGGTGAGAGGATGGCAGCCATCTCTTGGAACCCTAACTCATTTTGTTTTCCCTTTTCCCCTTCCATTTTCCTTTGGAATTTCTAAGACTAGCTTGAGAGCTTCATGTTGAGATCTTGTGAGAGGGTAGGATGATCAGGTGGAAGCTAGACCTTGTATGAACCTTCATGGTATGTATAGATGATTCGGCGTGGTTCCTCAAGGCTTGTTTGAGTTCTTCCCGGTTTTCCTTTTTGGTGATTTTTGGAGCCATTTCTTGGCGATTTTCTCAAAGCGATTTCGAGGCTTTCTCTTTGGGATTTGTTGGGGGATATATGCATGAACCCTTCGTGGTTCTTTTCCCTTTGATTTCCCTCCCAAATCCGTGAGAAAAGGGGCTCGATTTTAGAGTTTTTGTTGTTCTAGGGTTAGTAGTGTTATTGGTGGAATTTCTTCAATTCCTCTTGATTCAACGAGTTTTGGTGGACCATAACTTGGCTATGGAGTGCACATGAGGTGTTCCTACTATCCCCAAAGTCTTGTACGAATCCGTGGTGTGAATCGAGACATCGGGAGTTGGATTTGGAGGAGTTGACCCGCGGGTGTTGTTCATCCCGAGCTGCCCAGGCGTGACCGGTCTGACCGGTGCTCTTGACCGGTCTGACCGGTGTGAGCCTTGAGTGAGTTGCTTGATCCGTATGTCTTTGGGTTGTGCTGTTGCTGGTCAGTTCTTGGCTGTTTTGGGTGTTGTCTTGCTAGGCTTTGTGTAGGGTTCTTCTTCCGTGCAGGTTGTGTTTTTTGGGTGTTTCTGTTCCAAGGCCTAGAGAAGTCACTGAGGCTGATGAGGACATGACAACCATGCTTATGTCCATGCGTGGTGCATGGATTAGAGAAGATGGAGTCCAGCAAGGTTTTCCAACTCAAGAAGGAGGTCCAAGGTTGATTCAGTTCGAGTCCCCGAGGTGGAAGCCAAAAGAAATTCAAATTCGAGACCAGTTTGGACGCCCAGGTCGCATACAGAGTCGATTTTGGACGTTCTATATATGGTTGGAAGCACAATTTTATAGAGCTTCCAATGGCACCGGTCTCATGTCAAAATTCATCCTGAATCAACAGGAACATTCGAAACAAGTTGATGTCAGAATCTGCCAAGGTGCCGCGTCGCCAATTTGATTGGCCTTGGGCCCAAGTTGGGGGTGCCCCACCCTAGGACGCCTCAAGCCTTGGATGACGACCCTCCATATATACTCAGCAGCCACCGCCATAGAAACTTGAGTTTGTTTTACATGTTAGCTTTAGCTACAACCGAACAGCCGCATAGCACTGCCTTCGTGTATTGCAAACTCCACCTTCGAGTGATATTAAGATTGCTCGCTTCAAATTCTTGTTTGTTCTTCGATTGCATACAGGAATTGATCTTCGTGATCAGGCTGATCTTGCCCCGGCAAGGTTGGTAACCATCGGGAGTTGGTTCAGCGATTGCATTGGCGCTTCGAGTCTCGCTCGTTGTAGTCGGATCGTGTGGGTCAACAACCACCTGATCGAAGTTATCTCCACTCACCGAAAGATCGGGCACTCCCCCTCTATCAATTGGTATCAGCTTTTCAGGTTGATCGGTGAGTTTATCGAGTGTTTTTATTTCCTACAATCCAAAAAAACCAAACAAAAAATTACTTTCAGGTTAGATCTTTGTCCCAGCAACCTGTTTTAGCCTTGCACTTTCATTCAATAATTTGCTTTGTTGAATTTGTGTGCTTATTCATCAATTGTTGCTGGTTATTTGAGTTTTCTTTGTTCTCTCTGATCTAACCCTAGCCGCTGCCACCGTTGTCTCTGCTGCCGCCATCACCTCCTCCCGTTCACGTAATTCCCCCTACCGCTTCGCGCAAGACCTTGATCACGGTGCCATGGGCCGCGTGCTGGTTTCCCTCACGCGCCCTCCTTCCTTTCCCCGCTTTTGTTGTTTTTGTTGACGCAAAATATGCACTCGGCGCCAATCACACAAAGAAGCCGAAAAGCTTAGCTTCGCACGCGCAGAGAGAAAGTGACGTGCCGCTCAATTTTTCCCGAAAATTAACAAAAGGGAAAACAGTTAAATACCAAAACTTGGAACCCACGGTGGTACCAGTGCAGTTCCATATTTACGGCTAAGAAGCCAAGCAAGACGACATGTAGCTATGTGAAGCTACCTCGTCAAAGAACCGCAACCATTCGGGTAATCATGAAGGAAAAAAGAACATTGCCGAATGGATGACGTAAGCATGACAACGATCGGTCTTTGAATAAACATGGATGCATGTACAAAGCCATGACCGATCCTCAATGAAGATTAACATTAAATAAAGCAAAGCACGAACATGATCATGTATTAAAATAAGCATGCATAGATCCAAAGCATTAGTCTACCGCATGTCTAATCACTTTAAGATCCGTCGGGCACGACATCAAGCAAATCTATCCACCGCATGATACAACTTGCATGAAAGGACGCACCACTTTCCACAAATAGATCTATCCACCGCATGATACAACCTAAATATGGAAAGCTAGAAGCACACGTCTTTTAAAACATAAACAACGCACGTGATCTACTCGTGAAGATATAACCGAATGCGGCCGAACAACCGATTCGGGGTCCATGAAGAAGGAACAAACATTACCACGTGAATAAATCTATCAAGCTGAATTGGAAATCTAATCCACCTGATGACTAGCTCCAAAGCAACCCAAAAACCTGCATCTACCGCATGATACCCGGCTCTTTCAAGATTTATACTAACAAAGCAAGCTTGAACCCGCAACACGTAACAACCTAGATCGATTCGGTTTCGGCTATCGGAGAGCATGAGATCCACGCGTCAAAACACGAAACCTACTCTTGCACGGATCTTAAAAGGAAAAAGAGCCGACCCAAACCCATCTAGATTGGGCAAAAGTGTGTTACATGAATTGAAACATGAAGCAAAACTCATGATAACACAGGGTAACTTAATGAATCTACTGGATCTTGCCAAAATCCAATAGAGCCGATAACTAGCTTCGAGCTAGACCTTAGCCTACCGCATGGCTCGTGATCTAACAAGAAACCCTCTTGAACCAAGCTTGAATCTACCGCATGACACGAAGCATGGTAACAAGACTACTTGCATCGTATCTAAATCCACCGCATGATACTAGACATGATACAAGGTTGCCGGTACTCACGGAGGTCGACGGATCGATTGGCCCTCTCGAAGAACTCGACGACACGACAAGGGACTCTAGGGTTTGGCGTAAGGCCGGTGTGTATTGAGGAATGAACGTGTTTTTGTTACATACATCCAGGGATCGTATTTATACCCCCGCTAATTACAACTCGCGAATGGATTCATTGCCTAACTAAGCTTGATCGCCTATCCATCCATTCGCTTCCTCCGATCGAGCCACGTCACCGTCCAATCCCGCAAAATCGGCCCTCTTGTTCCTTTGCCGAACCGGGAGCAGATAGCCGACCGCGGATCCTTTCGCCGAAAATCTCCGAAGATGCCTTTCCTTCCACCGACGGACTCTTTTCCGAATTGGACCCACATGTCATACTCCTTACCAAATTTTGGTGTTAACACATGCCCCTTCAATTGTGGGATAAAAGTAATTTTATTCCACAATTGACTCCGCCCACGAATCCTTGAGCCAAACCTCGTCAACACCGTTCTTCGCAATCCGCCGGATTCTTCGTTCGCATCCAACCCTAGATCCCCTTTGTTCCGAGCTCGAATCTCCAATGGCAACTCGACACCAAGCTACTCGGGTAACTTCACCCCTCCAAACCTTTGTTCGGCATTAGGTTTTCAATTTTACCTAAGATTTTCTTCTTCCGCTCTCTTCCGGAACCATCTCGCCCTTCCGATTCCCATTGAGGCCAATTCGCAATCCTATTATCTCGGTCCCGAAGGGAATCCCGACCCTCGAGATTTCATTGCCGCCGAATCTCGAGAGAATTCCTTTCAAGGTAGCTTTATCTCCACCTCCTCGGGGGCAAGATGCGTTCAAGAATCGGCCTTTGCCCCCAATCGCGGGTTGGAAGACTTGGTACCGTAGGATTCTCGCGGATAAGAGCGGATTGACCAATCTGGATACTCTCCGCATTGCTCAATGTTTGGAGTTATCTGTAGCTGAGATGCCCAAGAATGAAGATCTTCGATAGCCGCGTGCCACTTCTGGTCCAATGGCGTCAATGCCTTCCTTTTTGGGCATGGCCCAATGTCTCCAACTTTGGCCGATGTGTACATGATCACCGGCCTTGACATCACCGGTCCGTTTCGACCTTGGAATTTCAAGAACTCCTTACGCCAAACGGGGGTAAAGCCGTGGGAATGGCTACAAGAATTATATTTTGAAACACATGAGAGATAATCCCCTTGGCGAAGTTGAATACGAGCCTTCTTGAACATGTGGTTATGCGTGTTTGTCTTTGTGGCAAGGCCAATGAACCCACTCTGAATCATATCGCAATGGCGATCCATCTGGCCAGCGGCAACCGCCTTCCTCTGGGAAAATTCCTTTTGGGCAGTGTATACCATATGCTTCATCAGACAGTTACCCAAATGTATACCAGCCAGAGGATAACGTGCGTCAATGGCCCTTGGTGGTTTGTTCAGATTTGGCTGCAGCTTCACATGCACCAGATCGTAGGCGTCGACTTGAGCTCTAGGTTCTTCCCCCCGGTCCAATCCCCCCGAAGGAGAGCTTCAAGTCACCGGAGGGTGCCAAAGCTATGGAGAAGCAACTTCAATCGTTATCGTTCGGCGAGACATCATCCAACTCTTCGAGTTGTTCTTCAAAGGCTTCCCCAATCCTCTTTGGCTTCCTTATATAGGCTATGACACTCCGACCTTTCCCGTCGAGTTCTCCTTTGAGCCCACACCCATCAAGATGGGAGATTCCCGGAAATCTTTAATATCATAATCCGCCCATGTATATTACCGGCCGAGTTTAATGGAGGGAGGCGAATGCCGCACTTATGAGTACTACCGACCTAACATCATGGCCGGACAACTTGGATGTGGCCACCTGCCCCCAAGATTGTTTCTCGCATGAATTCCTCAAGCCCAGAGAGGAAATCAAAGAATCGATGCAGGTGCACAGTAGTTTTCAACTATGTGTGCACCCCACCGTCTACACATGTCCTTTTGTGCCCCGCAATCATAGCTCACCCTACCTTCAACTCATGGTGGCAAGAATTCCACGACCACATCTTCGGTGAACCCGTTCATGTGTTCCCGTGCGGAACCGGTGCCCGATTTTCTCGCCGAATTCGGAGGTAACACACCGAGCCCCTTGATCGGACTTTTACTCATGGTCCCGACCTCCATCTTTTGTCCACGAACACGCACTCGCCCCTCGAGCCGGGGTAATCACTTATAATGCCGAAGGCCCGATTTCAAAGCATTGGGGTTTAAATCTACAACCCCGCGCCAACCGATGGACGGGTACGCTACCACCGATCCCGGCCTTTCTCGCCTTTGCCGTTGACGGGGAGGCAAGGATTGCATCCGGTTCCCCCTCCGAGCGCTAAAAGGAGGAGAACCGTCAAGAAAGTACTGGTTGAGGTAACCTCCTTTACCTTCCCCGATTACGGGTCACTCGTTCTTGATATATCATTGTGTATTTCGGACCGGAGCCCAACCTTCTTCGGAACCAATACCCGCCGATGCTCCATCCATTGGTATGACTTTTTGCTCGTTCTTTCTCAAGGATGAGTACCGGCACTTATCCCTTCATTTGGACATTTGCGAAGAAACCGTTGGAGAACCACTTGTAGATGTTCCAGTGGTTCAACAGGCGAGCCCTTCCAGGGTTGCATTGCCCATCCCAGTAGAGGTTTCATCTTCATCACCTTCGCGGAATCAAGCACGCTCTCCGGAGATGAATCCCCCAACTCAACCTGGAGCCGCCAAGTTCTCCCAGGATGCCATCGCCTATCAGCCAAGCAGCAATGGCCAACCCAACAGAGGAAGATCCGATTCTTCCCCAGCCAGAAACTCACGAGTCGCTGATTGCTGCACCAGCATCTCCCGACTTGGACGTTTCGGCTCTACTCGGGACGCCTCCTCCGTCTGCGATTGCTCCCGCTCAAGATACCATTCATGAGGTACTTGGTTCCGCTCTTAATCTTGATACCTTGATGCTAGCATTCTCACCTCGGCAGTGTTGTTTTCAGGATCACGCCCCGCCATCATCGAGCCTCGCCATCGAGGGCCCGTCACCGCCGATGTGATGAAAGAAGTAAACCGGCCGTTGCCCGACGAGGTATTGCTCAAGCTCAAAGAAATCGCGGCCCGGCTAGAGAAGAACGTCCGAGATCGCCTCAATGATCTCTCGCCATTTTGAAGAGATGTTTGAGCCCATTAGTCGCAAACTTCCCGATGACATCGAGCTTTTCGTCGTCCATCTACGACTTAGAGCCCTTCTATGTTCCCTTGAGGCGTACTTGGAGGAAATTGCGCTCCCGTTCGGCCATTGAAAAGGAAAAACCGATGCCGAACAAAGGCCATGAACGGGATACAATCCCAAGCAAAAAGCCATAAGGATGCCTTGGCGACCCGCAAGCCTCTTACGATCCGAAAGTCGCCGAAAAGGTCGCTCTAGAGGCGGAATTGAAAAGCCCGTCGGCGGAAATGGAGATTGTCCGGAAGAAAATAGCCGATCTCCCCGGATTGATAGCAAAGACCGAAGCGGAGGCGAATCGGTCGTTACCGCAGTAAAGCAAAGGCGATGCGAGCTTATCGACTTATCCGATGCCCAAAAGGACTATCGGGAGATCTTGGATAACTCCCACTTGATAGTATCCAATGTTCGTCACGCACTTGCAAAACTCCTTAACGCTTGAATGTTCTTATTGATGTATACCGGATCGGTCGTTCTTGTAATATTTCCTTTGCAATTTGTTTCCTTTCCTTGGCGTGCTTTGAGATGTGATGCCGAACGACCCATTCGGTAGTGAAACGCTAATCGCCGAACGACACCTTGAATTCCTTTAGCCGAAACCATCGACCCACGCGCGTTTCGGCTTAGAACTCCAAACGACCCCGCCGGCGGGTTGGTCAAGGAAATCTCTCCGCCTTCCGATTTTATTGGGACGTGCGCCACGATCCACGCCCACGATTCGAAGCCACAATTACCTTGCCGTGCCTATAAATGTTGCCATAGGTGCCCCTAGCTCTCCACCGGGCCTTCTAGCTCTCGAATCTTTGCCAATCTCTCGGCCCTCTTGCAAACAAGGCACATCCCCAAACCGCAATGGTGCGCCGTCTCAACCGCCGCCGCGCCTCCGACGAGGCCGAGGGAAGCGGCGCCAATGCGCGCAAGCGGTGATGATCATCAACTTCTCCTTGTCGATCTCCCTTTTGATCTTCCTTTGCCTTGACAATCATCTCCCCTTTTTTCGGCTTGATTCGGTGGAATCCGCCCGCGCGCCGGCCAATCGGCCCCTTCCCCGATGACTCTTCGGAGTCCGATGGCCACTCCCCCGGTGCCGTACGGGGAAGCGGGACGCTATTCGCTTCAAGGAGGAGCTAGAAGCGTCTCGTCTTGAGCCGGAGGCCGTCTCCAAAAAAGCGGGCGTGGCCGAGCTAGAGTGGGAGGACCGGCGGAAACAACCGCCGGAAGCCATCGATGGTATGGTTCGATTCTTGATTTAGTCCGGCCTTTGATGCTAATCCCTTCTTGTTTGCCCTTCGCGGCTCGTGATGCCGAGCTCAACCGGCTAAAAGCGCCGGTGGAGCAGCGGTGGCGGAGAAGGTGAACGCTCACGGCGACACGCCGGCGGAGCGCCCGGCCGCGGTGGAGCGCCGCATTGACGAGGTGGCCGTCCATGGTGTTCGTCCGGGCACCACCTTGGGCCCCGGCTGCGATGGCGACGCATACGGACGTCGACTATTCCACCGGGCCGCGTGGCTTCCGTGGCGGCGCGCGGGAGGATATCGACGAGATCGAGCTCATCCCTGGAGCGCCTCGACGGCCACGGCGACGCCATTGCCGAAATTACCCATCCCCGGTCCGTGCCGACGAGACTTTTTGATTAGATTGTACTAGGGATGTGTAAATGTCGGCAATATATGATGAACTTTTGGAATCCGCATTTGTTCCGTGATATTTCCCTTCGCATTTACATCCGTGAATTTGTCCTCTTTGAATGCATCCGGGAAGCTGTCTTTAGCCGAACGCTCGCAAACAACCGCCCCTTGGCGCAAGATCCACAAAGGATCCCAATTCGGCAATCCGTAAATACCGTTCGAAGAAAACCCTTCGCACTCGGTGGAAAACCCCCGCCGCTTGGTATTCCAACAAGGTGTGTACCGGCGGATCATCACTCCCAATGCGCCTCCTTGGTCAATAAAATAGCCCGTGGGGTGCTCGCAATTCCACTCGCACACTCCTCCATCACTTCTCGTCTCTTCTTCTGTCGCTAGAAGAAAAAACCCCAACGCCATGGACAAGGGTAAACAACCTCGGGGGAGCGGCTCGTCAAGGAAGCGTACGATTCGGAAGTGAGTTCTTTCTTGATCCGCTCCTCATCCTTCTCGCTTGATCTTGCGCTTCATGTTTTTCCTCCGCCTCTTTCGGCCCTTGATTTGCTTCTGAAGAAATCATCGGAACCGAAGATGTTCCCGAGTACATCTCCTCCGATTCTTCTCCCGAGGCGGAGGATGCCACGCCCGAGCAAAGGGTCATCCATCGACTGCGCCGCCGTGTCCGGCACCCGGAGCGTGACCTCGGGGACATGTCCGTCCGCCGTCAAGCCGAACGCGAGCGTCGTATGGCGCCGGAAGCGCTAGTAGGGGGTAAACGCCCCCGCCCCCCCTTCATGTTTGCATCCGGATTTCTTGCCCCTAACCTTGATTCTTTTGCTCCGGATGTCTCTCGACGGGTACGGCAACTCGAAGGCGGCTCGGGATAGCTTGGTAGAGGCCGCCAATCGTGGTCATCCTCGTGCGTTCCAAGTCGCCGTCACGGTGGTCCCGGAACAACTAAAGAGGGAGCGACGGCTCGAAGAAGCAAAGAAAAGATTGAACCATACTTTCGCTTCTTACTCCACGCCTTCGCTTCCCTCCCTTAGGGGACTTGGCCTTCGGGGCTGCTATGTGTAATCCCGCAAGAAACCGGTTGTAGTGTAGTATTGATCTAAGGGCAATGCATCGTGACCGGCCATTTTCTTTTGTTCATGGATTTTTGTTCTAAAGGCGGCCTCATCCCCGAGCGCCGGGCCGTTTCGTGTCGATGTGTATAATCATCGATCGATTTCAATGCTAGGATAATACTTCTTCGGGTATCTTCCATTTATTGCGGCGGAAAACTCCTCTCCTAGCAAAGTTTTCAATATGTATGCATTACCGGAACGCATCCGACCACGCGAAAAGGCCCCTCCCGGTTAGGGGACCATTTGCCGAATTCACCGTATTTAGTTCCAATCGGCGGTAGCGCTTTCCAAACTAGATCGCCTTCGTGAATTGCTTTACTTTTACTTTCTTGTTATAGTATTTGGCGACCCGCGGCTTGTTTTTCTCGATGTTCTCCGGGGCCCCGAGACGGATCATATGCAAATCTTCTAACTCATCCATCATTAGGCCACCGTAATCCTTGGAGCTCAAATCGTTTTGCAAGCACTACTCTCCTTGATTCGATTGCATTTCCCGGGGCAAGATCGCGTGATGCCCGTAAACCAACTCGTAAGGAGAAGTCTTTGTAGCTCCATGGGGGGCCATTCGGTAAGCCCACGGCGCTTCACCGAGTACCGAATGCCATCTCCTCGGCTTCCGGTCGATCTTCTTCTCGTATAAGCTTGATCATGATCTTGTTAGAAGCCTCGCGCTTGACCATTAGCTTGGGCATAGTATGGGGAAGAATTAAACGAGTTTAATTCCCATGCTTTCGGCAAAATCTCCCGAATTCCAATGACACGAATTGTGCCCCTTGGTCGGTGGTAATCGTCCGTGGAATCCCAAATCGATAGATGATGTGTTCCTTGACGAATTCGATCATGTTTCTCGACGTCACCCTTTTGAGTGGGATTGCCTCGACCCATTTGGTGAAGTAATCGTAGCCAAAAGCACGAACTTATGCCCCTTGCTAGATGGTGGATTAATTTGGCCGATCGGGTCTATGCCCCACCCCCCGAATGGCCATGGCTTGATGATGGGATTTAATGCCGATGCGGGGACTCTTTGAATATTCCCGAACTTCGGCAATCTTGACACCCCTTGTAATACTCAAAGCAATCCTCTAATATCGTCGGCCAAAAGCATCCAAAGGCCGCCTAATAACCCATTTCATGCGATAGGCCGATTGGTGCGCTCCACATATCCCATCGTGCACCTCGCTCATCATGTTCTTGGCTTCTTCCGGACCCGGGCATCGTAGCAAGTACTCCATCTAATGACTTATAGAATAAATTGTCATCCGGAAGAACGAACTTGATTGCCTTATACCCGAGCTTCCTAGAGACTTTTCGGGATGGATCTCTCAAATATTCAACGATCTCTTTCCTCCAATCATCTTTCGTAAGATCCGTCCCCGGTGCGCTCACCTCTCGCAAAGCAAATGCTTCTTGACTCTCTTTATAACCGCAGGCGCTCCGAGCTAGCCCGTTTGCTTCCTCGTTATGCTCTCTAGGAATGTGCTTTGTAGGGTTACCGGTGGAAAGCCCTTCAAGATTTCTCTCGCATTCCTCGTAGTAACTCCTCGGCGCCTCGCTTCGCACTCGTCCCGGCCGTTCAATTGCTTGATGACCAACTCGAATCCCCATAAATTTCAACCGAAACGGCCCCGGCTTCTCTCAAATATTGAAGCCCTCGAAGCGGCGCCTCGTACTCGGCACGGTTATTTGTGACGGTGGGTTGTATAGGAATGGCAAATTCGAACATCTCACCTGCGGGAGAAATTAGTAGGATCCCTACTCCTCCACCTTTGCCACATGATGACCCGTCAAAGAATAGAGCCCATGGGGTAATTTCAAGCGAGATCAATCGAAGGGTCACGGTGTTCGGTTATAAAATCGGCAATGACTCGACCTTTGATGGCTTTCGCCGATTCGAACTTCAACTCGAACTCTGATAGAGCTAAAATCCATTTGCCAACCCGACCATTCAAAATTGGCATGGATAACATATGTTTTATCACATCAAACTTCGAGTATACAGTGCATTCGGCATTCAACAAGTAGTGCCGAAACTTTGTACACGAGTAGTATACGCAAAGACATAATCTTTCTATAGCCGAATACCTGGTTTCAGGATCAAGTAGTTTTCGGCTAAGATAGGCTACTATCCGCTCCTTCCCTTCGAATTCTTGAATAAGGGCCGATCCAATAGTTTGGGTATCGGCCGCCACGTACAACTTGAAAGGCTTGTTCAGCTGAGGAGGAACCAGCACCGGTGGCTCCTTCATGTATTGCTTGATTTCCTCGAAAGCCTTTTGTTGTTCGTCACCCCATGTGAACTTCGATCCTTCTTTAGCTTCAAGCAACGGAGAGAACGGCAACACCTTCGTGATAAATTTGAGATGAACCTTCTCACAAAGTTGATCTTGCCGAGCGAGTGATTGCAACTCCTTGAGGTTGGTTGGAGGAACGACTTCATCAATGGCTTTCATGCTCTTTTTGCCAACTTCAATCCCTCCTTCGTGGACCAAAAACCCCAAGAACTCTCCAGTCGACACCCCAAATGCACACTTGTTTGGATTCATCTTCGACCATGCTTCCGGTGCATTCCGGGGTTTTCTTCACGTCCTCCGGATGGGAGTCATGGCTTAAGGACTTGATCACTACGTCGTCAATGTAGATTTCCACGGTCTTGCCGATCAACTCATGAAAAATGTAATTCATGGCCCGCCGGTAGGTTGCACCGGCATTTTTTAACCCAAATGTCATGACGATCCATTCAAATAGGCCTATATGACCGGGACACCTAAAGGGCGTCTTCGAGATGTCTTCTATTGCCATAAAGATTTGATTGTACCCCGCGTTGCCATCCATGAAGCTAATCACCTTGTGTCCCGTAGCGCGTCAATTAGCAAATCGGCAATAGGCATTGGGTATCCATCCATGGGAGTAGCTCGTTTAGGTCCCCGAAGTCTATGCAAACTCTCATTTTCCCATTTTTCTTGTACACGGGGACGATGTTAGAAATCCACTCCGCATATCCGCAGGGGCCGAACGAAGTTTGCATCAAGTAATCTTTCGATTTCCTTCTTCACATCGGCCAATACTTCATCCTTGTAGATTTTCGGGGCGGTTGCTTATATGGCTTGAACCCCGGCTTGATTGGCAACCGGTGCTCGACGATGGATCGATCCAATCCAGCATCTCCGAGTAATCCCGGGCGAAGCAATCTTTATATTCTTTGAGAAGCTTGATTAAGTTTCCCCCGAAGTCCGGTTGCAAACCCGCACCGATGAACGTCGGCCTTGGTCTATCACCGTTTCCAATGTCAACTTCCTCCGCCTTATCGGCCGACATGAATCCTCGTCCCGCCTTGCCATCGGTGCCATCCACGGGGTTCTCCATTAAAAATTACCGTAAGAGCCGACCGCTTGAATCGGCCGTTGGTCACCGCCGACGGGTTCAACGAGACCTTCCCCCCGATCCTTCCCCGAGAAGCAATCGATGCCTTGGTATTCCCGAAGGCCGGTTCCATGTTAGCCACGCTCACGGAGTCGTCCGCCCGCACGACCTCAATTTCATCGTCCACCCACCGGATCGACTGTTGATGCATAGTGGATGGGACGCGGCGGTTGGCGTGGATCCGGCCCCGCCCAAGCAGCAGGCGTAGGCTCCCTTCCTTTCGATGACGAAGAAGGTGGTGAGCAGCGTCTTGGACCCGATCATCAAGTCCACGTGAGCGCATCCTTTGGTATCCGAGGGGTTCCGGCGAAGTCGTTGAGGATGATGCTTGTTGGTGTCAAATCGCTCGGGGTCATGCCAAGCTTCCCGAAGGTGGTGTACGGCATCACGTTAACTCGCCGCGCCACCGTCGACGAACATCTTGGTCAATGGCTTGCCATTGACGTACCCCCTCAAGTACGGCGGCCTCATGTGGCGATTCTTGGCCGGCTTGTCGAAGATGGCCTCGCTTGGCAAGCACCGCCGCGCCATCATCTCCTCGGGCCGCTCGTCGTCAAAGGCGCCTTCCTCCGCATCACCCGGTTAGCGGGAGCCATGAACTCGTTTGGCGGGAAGTATACCATGCATGCGGGGGCTTGACGCTTTGATCCTTCCGGCCGGTCCTTGGGGCGCCACTTCGTCTCGTCCGGACCCCGCTTGCTTCATCTCGCGGTTCCTCAAGCGTTGGACCCGCCTCTTCGGCTCTTGCGTAGACCGGGTGGGCACCATTGCCCCTTCTGCCAGACGTAGACCTCCTCGTCCTCCTCGTGGTCAGCCCACCTGAGATCAGCTCGGCGCTTCCTGGGATGATCAATGATTTCAATTTTTTGCCGCCGATCCCCATTCGGGTGGATCCTTCCAAGTCTTTCGTGGACGGATCGGCGATTGGCAGTTTCCTGCCTGTACTCAGCATATCTGTCGCTGCATTCAGGACAGTTCCTTAATGTGGGTAGTTTCAGGCCTTCGTTCCAGCAGTGCCTGAAAAAGGCGCACCCCCAGTGGGCGCGCTCCCCCGCGCGCGCGCGCTCGTTCCCCGATTCCATCCGCGCGCTTCCTCCTCGGCCCCGCGTTGCTCCTCCTCGTGACGACGCTCCCCGGTAGCGTTCCTTCTCCATCTCGGCGCCGCCATTTATTAAGGAGGATGCGCGACGTCACCTTGGGTTTGGGCTTGGACGACTCCCCCGATCTCGATGTGGCTCTTGAGAACGCGGGGGCGTCGCCCGGACTTGCTCTATGGTAACCCGGCGCTTCGGGTCAACCGATCCATCTTGCTTGGACCTGGGCCGAGGTCGGGACCTTGACTTTCCCTTTCTCTTCGGCCGTTATCGCATTGACGGAAAAGCCGAGCATGTTCTGCGGGAAGGGGTGGCCATCCACGGCTTCATCTTGTTATCGAATTTGAGGTGCCCTTCCCGGATAGCCTTTTGGATCCTCATCCCGAAGACCCTGCGGTCGTTGATGGAATGGGAATCCCCGTCATGAAAGCCGCGGTAACGTTTCGCTTTGACTCCATCAAAGCCGAAGCATAGAGTGCCCTTCGAGCGCCTTGATTCGGCCTTCTTTTACCAAGAGCTCAAACAACTTGTCGGCCTTTGTGATGTCGAAGTCATAGGTTCCTTTGGTCCGCCCGACCCAACGCCGATTCATTGTGAGAGGCTCTTTACCCCACATGATTTCTCGCCGCGGCTATCTCCGGTTCGTCGTCGAATCCTCGAACAAATCAGCTTTGTCCAAGAATTGATTGTAGATATCGGCGATGTCGTGTCGCTTGCCAAACTTGGGGTCCTTCTTGAGGCCATATGCCCGATTGCTCATCAAGGATAATTTTACGTGACGGTTGGCCCAAGTTTTCAAACTCCATCCCAAAGAGCTTTTCGCGCACGGCCGGTAACATCCCGGCGACGGCCATATCGGCTAGCCGATCGTCCGGCAAGTTCAATGAGAAGCACATGCCCTTGACTTCTCTCGAATCTTCTCGAAACTCCGGCGGTGTTTCACCGTGCCTTTGCTTCGGGGTGGCGAGATCGATCAACTTTTTCTCGAAGCGCCGCCGAAGTAGTGAGCGTGGAATTTACGCTCCAAATCTTTCCACCCGGCCACCGACTCGGGCGGCAAGGATGAGAACCACCGAAAAGCCGGACCCGTCGGCCGAGGCGGGGAAGTAGCGAACCCCGAACGTCTCTTCGGCCGAACATTCCCCCACCGCATGAGATAACGAGCGATATGCTCGACCGTGCTTGTCTCGTCCCGCCCGAGAACTTTGTGAATTCCGTCGGTGGTTTTACCCTTGGCGGTAGGAGCACGTTATAGTACCACTCCGGAACGGCGGCCCGTAGGTGGGGCCCCGCATCCTTGGCTTGAGGCCGAACCGATTCTCGCATCAATTCGGCCATCTAGGGCATCTTCCTCCGAGCGCCCGCGGCCGGCGCGTACCCCGGGTGCGGGAAGGCGTCGAACGCCCCGTAATTTCCCACTTCATGATAGCCACCGCCGTATAGATTCCTCTCCGGATCCAGTTGGTCGATGGAGCTATTCTTCGACTGGGGTCAAGTGGGGCCCCAGATGAGCCGAACGCTAGGTCTCCGTACGTGGGCCGGTACGGATTCGGCGTTGCACGGGCCGACCCGTGCTCGCTTTGTGGTGGCGGCGAGGATTGGTTGACTTCCGAAGCTTGCGGCGGAGGCCGAATCGGCCGCCCCCCGCCTCCCCGTGGAGGAGGTTGGAACGCTTGGCTCCCGGAGCTGCGAGGAGGGGGGCTGCCGCACCGGCCCCGCGGTGGCGGCCGAGAGCTTGATTCACCCGCCTCCACGGTGCTCTTTCCGGCGTACGCCTTTCCGAACGCTTGCCCCGCGCCCGACCGAAGAGGGCCACCATCATCCGTTGGAGCGACCCAAGGAAAGCTTGGTTGTGCTTGGTGAGCACGTCGTCCATTGACTCTTGGAAGATCCGCGCGCATTCTTCCTTTTCTTGTTGGGTCGTTGCGTCGGTTTCTCCCGCAACAAAGCACTGCGGGCGAGCCATTCTTCAAATATGGTACACCACTTCGATTCTTCTTGAATGACATGAGACACTTTCGTTGAAACCGATTCACGGCGTCTACGAGCCGCCGATGCCGCTCCGGAGAAAGCTCCTCAATGCCGACATCCGGGAGGTCCGTGATCTCGGGCATCCCGAACCACATTCGTCGTTTGGTCCCCACCGGGCGTGCCAAAAAGTGTGTTGACGCAGAATATGCACTCGCCGCCAATCACACAAAGCAAGCCGAAAAGCTTAGCTTCGCACGCGCGAGAGAGAAAGTGACGTGCCGCTCAATTTTTCCCGAAAATTAACAAAAGGGAAAAAACAGTTAAATACCAAAACTTGGAACCTCAGGGTGGTACCGAGGCAGTTCCATATTTACGGCTAAGAAGCCAAGCAAGACGACATGTAGCTATGTGAAGCTACTGTCAAAGAACCGCAACCATTCGGGTAATCATGAAGGAAAAAAGAACATTGCCGAATGGATGACGTAAGCATGACAACGATCGGTCTTTGAATAAACAGGGATGCATGTACAAAGCCATGACCGATCCTCAATGAAGATTAACATTAAATAAAGCAAAGCACGAACATGATCATGTATTAAAATAAGCATGCATAGATCCAAAGCATTAGTCTACCGCATGTCTAATCACTTTAAGATCCGTCGGGCACGACATCAAGCAAATCTATCCACCGCATGATACAACTTGCATGAAAGGACGCACCACTTTCCACAAATAGATCTATCCACCGCATGATACAACCTAAATATGGAAAGCTAGAAGCACACGTCTTTTAAAACATAAACAACGCACGTGATCTACTCGTGAAGATATAACCGAATGCGGCCGAACAACCGATTCGGGGTCCATGAAGAAGGAACAAACATTACCACGTGAATAAATCTATCAAGCTGAATTGGAAATCTAATCCACCGATGACTAGCTCCAAAGCAACCCAAAAACCTGCATCTACCGCATGATACTCGGCTCTTTCAAGATTTATACTAACAAAGCAAGCTTGAACCCGCAACACGTAACAACCTAGATCGATTCGGTTTCGGCTATCGAAGAGCACGAGATCCACGCGTCAAAAACACGAAACCTACTCTTGCACGGATCTTAAAAGGAAAAGAGCCGATCCAAACCCACCTAGATTGGGCAAAAGCGTGTTACATGAATCAAAACATGAAGCAAAACTCATGATAACACAGGGTAACTTAATGAATCTATTGGATCTTGCCAAAACCCAATAGAGCCGATAACTAGCTTCGAGCTAGACCTTAGCCTACCGCATGGCTCATGATCTAACAAGAAACCCTCTTGAACCAAGCTTGAATCTACCGCATGACACGAAGCATGGTAACAAGACTACTTGCATCGATCTAAATCCACCGCATGATACTAGACATGATACAAGGTTGCCGGTACTCACGGAGGTCGACGGATCGATTGGCCCTCTCGAAGAACTCGACGACACGACAAGGGACTCTAGGGTTTGGCGTAAGGCCGGTGTGTATTGAGGAATGAACGTGTTTTTGTTACATACATCCGGGGATCGTATTTATACCCCGCTAATTACAATCGCGAATGGATTCATTGCCTAACTAAGCTTGATCGCCTATCCATCCATTCGCTTCCTCTCGATCGAGCCACGTCACCGTCCAATCCCGCAAAATCGGCTCTCTTGTTCCTTTGCCGAACCGGAGCGAGATAGCCGACCGCGGATCCTTCCCGCCGAAAATCTCCGAAGATGCCTTTCCTTCCACCGGACGGACTCTTTTCCGAATTGGACCCACATGTCATACTCCTTACCAAATTTTGGTGTTAACGAGCTTTGGAAAGGAATCAAAAGAAAAAAGAAAGATAAAAGAAAGCATACAAAAAGGAAAGGGACTGGTTCGCCGCATCGTGACTAGAGCCACGCCAGGCTTAATTCCTCCCAATCGCCCCCTCCAGATCTCCCTCCCTGCTTGGTTGGCCCATAAAAAAAGAGGGTCCAAAAAGAAAAATGGGACAGAAGAAAAAAAAAGGGGACAAGTCCAACCGAACAGGGAGAGGGACCGATCTAGTTCGGTGGCTTCCCTCGTGCCGGGTCGCGACCCGACGCTCACCGCGCATTCACGCCACGTCGTAACCCTGCTGGTTCCTCCTTGGTTTTTTCCACTTTTGCACTCGTTTCCAGCAACTTTTGTTCGTGTTTAGCACTATAATTCAATTTCGCATTATTGTTTGATTGTGCTAATCCTTCCATTGAGTGCAGCCTTCCCAAAACTCCACAAAGTTCTACGCCAACCAGGTTTCGTTTCGCCAGGCAATTGCTCCTCCAACCTTTCACAGGTTCCACCAGTTGGTTGCAGGTCACCCCTGTGTGCCTGTTAAGAACAGATAAGAATTTGATAACAACATTGTAGTGAGCGCCGTGTGAGCCATTACGCCCCTGTCTTGTTGTCGATTTTGTTTTTGTGTTTGCGCTAACAATGGCAGGCGGCGACAAGAGGGATGACCAGCCGCAGGACACTAAGACCAAGCTCGACACCATTGTGTGACACCTCGATACAATCAAAACACTGATCACGGGTTTACAGAAGGAGGTCGACGCTGGAGACCTCCATGGACACGCCCGTTGTGCGTCCATCCGTGGTGGTAATGATTCTTTTTTCACCCTTCCATTTACAATTCCACCTTACAATGGCAAATATTATCCAGTTGCATATATTGATTGGGAATTAGAGGTCGAACAGAAATTTTCATACCATGATATTCCTGCTATTTCTCAAGTTCAAACTGCTATTAGTGCATTTAGTGATTTAGCTTTATTTTGGTGGCATCATGAATATAAACCAAAACATCCCACCACTTGGGGTGAATTAAAAGCTGCTATGCAGCGTAGATTTGTGCCTTCATATTATGCTCGCAATGCTGAACGTGAAGTGGAGGGACACCGCTCGAAGATATATTCTAACTCTTTTGCAGGCAGCGGTTCGACACCCAGTTTATCGTCCATTTCCCTTGCACCATCCACGTCCACGCCTACACCCCATGAGAGGGCTGAGTCGACGGCGATTCAGCACCATGATGCTCACAACATGTAGGAGGACAAGGACGACATGAACGAAAATGAGGAGCTCACATCCTCCTGTGTCATTTCTGAACCATCGTTTTACAATGCATCATATCATCCTACTGAGAACACAGGTAATGTCCATGGTGCTACACTCACGGAAGGTGAGAATTGTGTTAATATGCTGAATTTTCCACAAATCATACGTTAGTAGAGCAATTCATAAAGGAACCATCTCTTGATTTATCTTTGTCACATGGTGATTTTCTTGATGTTTCTTGTGATAAAGATGCATGGTGTGTTACTACTTCCGTTTTACATGCTAGTGCTGAAAATAAACTTGTTATGCATGTTGCTAGTAAAAGTGATGAGCTCCATTTGTTCGTTTTTTTACATACCTTGGGTTACATTGAATTCGATGATTTATGTAATCTAGATTGTTTAGAACCGAGAATTTTTGCATATGCTGATTTGCCACGGTTGTCTAAATATTCATATCATGTTATTGGAAAATATAACAACAAAGGACAATATATGGTACATCGTGTTTACATTTGTACAAATCTGAGTTCTCCTTTTGTTTTGCAAGATTGTGATCGATTAGAGAGTAACCATCATACAAACATATTCACATGTTCCTCTAGTAGTTTTATTTCGCAAGAAGGAAAGCATTATTGGTGTCTCTCCATGATTTTTGGTGTTGAATTTTCTTGCAATAAACTGGTATTCCTGTTGTGTCATTTGATGGTACTAATCTTTTGCTGGATAGTAATGACAAACATAATGTGTCTTTCAATAACGAAGTGTCCAGAGATGCTGGCAATTTTATGCGACATGACTTGATACACAATTGGAAACATGGTCACATTCCTCCTCACAATTGTTTTGACTTGCTTTATTTCCACAACCCCGTTCTCCTTTGTGTTGTGCAGGATCATTTTCAAGTACAATCGGCGTCGAGGACGACTTTCCTTCAAAAGGGGGAGAATGATGAGGACAAGGCAACCATGCTTATGTCCATGCATGGTGCATGGATTGGAGAAGATGGAGTCCAACAAGGTTTTCCAAGTCAAGAACGAGGTCCAACGTTGATCCGATTCGAGTCCCCAAGGTGGAGGCCAAAAGCAATTCAAGTTCGAGCCCAGTTCGGAGTCCAGGAGCAGTGCGCAATAAAACGGACGCCCAGATCGCATACAAAGTCGGTTTTGGACGTTTTATATATGGTTGAAAGAACAATTTCATAGAGCTTCCAATGGAACCAGTCTCATGCCAAAATTCGTCCTGAGTCAACGGGAATCTTCGAAACAAGTTGATGTCCAGAATCTGCCAAGGTGCTGCGTCGCCAGTTTGATGGGCCTTAGGCCCTAGTTGCGGGTGCCCCACCCTAGGACGCCCCAACCCTAGGAAGAAGTCCCTCCATATATACTCAGTAGCCGCTGCCATAGAAACTTGAGTTTGTTTTACAAGTTAGCTTTAGCTACAACCGAACAGCCGCATAGCGCTGCCTTCGTGTATTGCATACTCCACCTTCGAGTGATATTAAGATTGCTCACTTCAGATTCTTGTTCGTTCTTCGATTGCGTACAGGAATTGATCTTCGTGATCAGGCTGATCTTGCGCCGGCAAGGTTGGTAACCATCGGGAGTTGGTTTAGCGATTGCATTGGTAGTCTCGCTCGTATAGTCGGATCGTGAGGGTCAACAACCACCAGATCAAAGTTATCTCCACTCACCGAAAGACCGAGCACTCCCCCTCTATTAGAGGCTCTCTGGAACATTTGTTGTGCGGCTGTTGTAGCCACCGGCCTGACCGGCTCTGTCCACCGGTCTGACCGGCGCAGGCATCGGTCTGACCGGTGTAGCACAGGCAACAAGCCGTGCAAGTTTCCGCTGTGCGTGTTGGTGTGTTTCGGGTTGGAAGGTTGATGGGTAGCACTCCAGTGGCTACGTGGTCTTGACCAACTTGGGTAGTTAAGTTGGAGATGTGTGTTGGACGTTGTGTTCATCTTGTTAGAGTCTCTATCTCCGTCGAGAAGAATTTTTATCAGCTCCCATTCACTCCCCCTCTCTGGTTCGCCATTTCGGTCCTTCACCTCTTCGTAAGCAACCAAGGATTCTTGAAGCCCTTCGAGCGCACCTTCAATGGTCTCGAGATTTTATTCAGTAGTATACTTGTACCTCCTTATGTGCTTAGCCTTTTTGATGAGGATGTTCACTTCACTTCTTTCGTGATTTTTTCAAACTCAAGTTTCACATAATCCCATACATTAAGGTTTAGAAGTAACTCAAGCTCTGCTCATGACTCAAAGAGTTTTGCTTGAAACAAGGTTAAACATGGTATAAGAACAACATAGTTAATTCAGAACTAATTTGCCTCATAACTTGGAGCAGTATAGGAACAGTCATTGGAAAATTATATAAGAACTTGAAAATTATCCCAGGCTTCATAGCAGGGTGTGACAAGTGAAAGCAGAACTTAGTTCAGAACTGATTTGCCTCAGAACTTGGTATAAGATCATGACAATCATGGAAGACATCATCATAGGCACTAATTAACTTTATGAAGCTCAAGCTCAAGCTAGCTTAAGCTCCATCTACAAAAGAAGTAAAAAGGCAGCGAGATTCAGAGAAACTTTCCTCGCCGTCATCGTGGTCGTTGCAAGAGTCAGAGATGAGGTTCTCTACACCTTCTTCGCCACTCCCTCGACACCTCTTCGTAGTTGCCAGACACTTGTGCTCGCAAATGTGAGGCAGGCCCCTGACCCACTTCGCTGCCCCTTCACCGGCACGCTCCTTGCCGCTGCTTGGCCCCTCGTCGGAATCCGAGAGGATCTAGTCGAGGACCCTTGTCTAGGACCCTGTTCGGTGCTCATTGTCGTCTCCCTCTTTGTCGCCATCTCGCCGGCACGCGCGCGGGTCCAGTTGCAGCACCGCTTCACGTTCCGGTTCTCCTCGATCCCG
Organism: Cenchrus americanus; assembly: GCA_947561735.1. Taxonomy (NCBI): domain Eukaryota; kingdom Viridiplantae; phylum Streptophyta; class Magnoliopsida; order Poales; family Poaceae; genus Cenchrus; species Cenchrus americanus. The sequence continues at coordinate 147,168,612 of OX387240.1, forward strand.
GGTGCACAGGGTCGTCCGCTGCTTGGCCCCTCACCGACGCTCATCGTCGTCTCTGTCTCCACGCCTCCTCTCATGCCTCCTCTACGCTTTTTTTAAGGAAAGTACTGCACTTATCCATTCGGAAAGAAGAAGGGGGCGGTTGAATATTCATTTTGCAAAATATTTACACCCTTTGACTTTTACAAATCACATTTTACCATTCGTCTTATTCAAAAAAATTGTGAAAATGTAAAAGTAATTACGATATACTTAAAATATATATTATGACAAAACATGTCATAGTAAAACCAATAATACTTTCACAATTTCTTCAAATGGACAAATGGTCAAACATGAAGCATGGAAGTCTACAAGTGTAAGTATTTTGGGATGGAGGGAGTAGTCAATGCCGACGTGGGTTAGCAAACCTGCGTCGCTTTGTTGGCTCGTGTGTGGGCGAGCAATGGTTACCTTGTTTATACTAGGCTGCTGACGCTTTTTTTGAAATGTCAATTAATTGCTTCCCTAAAAAAATAGGGCCCATAAATCAACACCTAAAAATTGATAAAAATACGAATAATTCTTAGTTTTTTAAGAATCGAACAACTCATAGGAATAGTTGGGCATTTGGTATTTTGAATAAAATATGAACAGTCACACATCTCCTTATGACCACATGACTCTTTTTGTGGCCAAGAGCTCTCCTGAGCGGACATGGGTTCCGAGGTACATGACCGGCCGCCTGACGGTTCGCCGTCTTGTCAATATAAATCCCGGTCGGCCAAAAACTTCGTCAACCGCGACACTAAGAAAACCCCACACCACCGTCTCCGGTCACCAAGAAGTGAATCCAAGAGCTTCTTCTTCCTCAAGCGCATGCTTGGCATCGTCAAGCGAGCCATCCACGAAGCGGGAGAGGGAGGAGGTGCCGCCGCCCCCGCCCACTGAGGTGAAGCTGCCCCCGCCCGAGGAGGTGAAGCCGCCGCCGCCCAAGGTGGCGCTGCAGCCCGTGGCGGTCGTGCGTGCTCCTCCACTAAATGCTAACGAAGCCACTTGGTCATTGAACTTGTACCGCGAGGCTTTCGTGAAGCTTCGAAAGGTGGCGATTCATCTCGGGGTCCCAGCACCCAGGGATCCATTGTAGATGACCGTGAAGGATTATGCCTTCAAGATCAATGTCTTGGTTGGGGACCTGGAGAGAGGAGTGCTCACCCCCATTGACGACGATGGTGGCGACGATGGCGGCCTCAACGTCTCCGGCTTCGGCTCCGGCTCCGGCTCCGACGGTGGGGCTCCTCCGGCGGAGACTAACTCTACTTAATTAATTTGGTCCTCTATTAATGTGTTCTTCCTGTGTGCTTGTTGAACTTGTGATGGACTAGTAGATCCTCTGTTAATATGTTCCTCCTGTGTGTATGTTGAACTTGTGATGAACTAGTAGATCTAAGAGACGTGGTAGCTCAATCCATGTCTCCTATTTTGGAAGGCATTGCAATGTCTATGGCAACAACTTACAATGAATTGCAATGTGTATGCTAGAAGTTTATTACTTTGTTTGTGTCATTATATGGCAGTAGTTTACAATGAATTGCAATGTGTATATATGCCAGAGTTATGCCAGAAGTTTGTTACTCTATTTGTGTTAATAATACACATTTCCTTTGCCTCATGCTGCAATGAAATGTCAACACAAATGAATTGATGAATTTTGTGATGTGTGACACATTAAGATTTGTGACCCAATTTTCTTTCCATCACGTCTTCATTCATACATTTAAGTTTGTCATATGTGACAAATTTTTCATTCTTCATCCGCACAGATGAAGCAAAAGCACCACTATTAACATCAGAATTACTTCTTTGCAGCATACATCCCAGTAAACATACAAATACTACAGAAACAACAACCACAATATTCAAGTTCATCTCCCAGATCACATTGTCCATTTTAACCTCTAGTGCTTTCTTCCTCTGCTTGTCCTCCTATGCTTGTCTCTGCTCGCAGCACCCAATTTGACATTCCACTGAATCAACTACTTCATCGACCGCGTCTTCCCAGTTCAACAGTCGAAAAACAATGATGCCAGCATCCTTCAGCATCTGGAGATACTCCTTGTGGAAACGATAAAATCCACAATTCTTGGTGTATTGTAGAATCAAAAGCACATAATAAACCTAACTTAAATTTGGGAGACGCAGCAGACTACTCAACGAGTTCCTTGCACACTTGAAATAAAGACGACCGTGGTTTTCACCTTCCTTCTGAGTCCGCCCCTCCACCACCCGAGCCATACCACAGTCCGGGCAAGGGCCCAGTGGAAAGCCGCTTAGCTCACCGACTAGATCCAAGCCGATGGAGTGATTGCGGCTACTCCAGCAACCTTGAACCTTGCTCCTCGCACGTGCTCCTCCAGACGAATCGGCGTAGTGCAACATGTGTGCGATGGCGGGGAAGGACGGGAGGGCGGCGGCGGTGGAGCTTAGATCGGGGAAGAAAAAGGAAGCAGGGGTCGGGGCGCCGGGGCGGATGTATATTCATTCGTCAAGGGGCATTTCTGACAATGGAGCACTTGTTGGTGATGATGGTTAATGTACCACGGTCACCGGGGTGGATGCATATTCATTCAGCAAGGTGCATTTCTAAAAATGGAGCACTTGTTACTCTATTCATGTGGTCAATTTCCGCCAACCAAGAACACTTGTTATGTTATTGTTTGAACTTCATTTTGGAACTAATCCGCCACTAGGAATACTAATGATGTAACAAGTTCAACGATGGATGTGCATTTTAGAGTATAGTGTTTTTGCAGGAATTCACGTATTAAATGAGAGAAGATGCAACTAGTTCGAAGAATGTTTTGCAAGACAATTAAGGAGCACCGAACATGTGTGAACTTGCCTCCAAAGGTGGCAAGGACCAATGTGCTTGAATGGAGAACTCCCGAGGACCAAGATGAAAAGGCTGGAAGTTCATGCATAAAAATCCCTCAACTTGGTTGCGGAGATAACGACGTCCAAAGCCCACAATTGAAGGGGCCAATGACCCAAAGTGCAAGAGATGGACCGTGGAGAAAGTTGGGCCGAAACCAAGCCCAGAAAGGCCAAGGCCGGCTGGCCCGTTTGGACCGGCCCAGCCCCTTTTGCCGGCGGTTCGGGCTCTCCTTTCTTCGATGTTAAGTAAATGCAACATAATGGCATGGGCAAGCCGCCATTCGCCAGAAACGCGTCTAGTCCCTCAGAGCCCGCGAGGAAGAGAAAATTGACTACGAGAGAGACCCTTGGGGGAGAACACTCGAGAGAGATCATTGCTAAGACCAAAGGGAGGTCTTCACGAGGAAGGAGGACGCCGAGAGCTTGCCACGGCGTCGCCGGAGTTGAAGGGCAACGAAGATCCATCTTCATCGGAGGCATCCACCATCTCAACGGTGCCATGCCTAGCGTCATGATGGGATAAAACCTTTCGTTTGTCCATGGAGTTGTAACGGAACTTAAAATGTAGTCACCTTTATATCTTGTTTGGATCATTTGTCCATCATACTTCTTGTTGATGATGCTTAATGTTTAAGGCTAGCTACCATGTTTTCGGGGTTGCTCCCGAAGATCGCGTCAACATACCGTGTTCATTAGGGTTAGTATCGATTACCTTCGCATAGTGACATGTATGAGGGAAGGGAAAAGTCTAATCCTTGATCACACACCTAGATAGATTGGATCGGGGCTTTACCTTGTTTTTTGGTGATTGCATCTTCAAGTGCCTAGACTCTATGGAATACGTTCCTCATACTTGTGCACCTTTAATCTCTCTTTAATGTAATCTAGGGTTAGTTTGTCTTTACTTATAGATTAATCTTTATATCATAAGTTTTCAATCAATTAGATTAGTGTTAGGTTAAACGCTAGTAATCCCCTTGCTCCTTGGGTTGACAAGAACCTTGGGATCTCCCGTAGGTGAGGAAGGGCATAGGAGATCCGTACGCTTGCAGATTGAAACTTCATACAAGTTTTACCTATCAACAAGCCCCTTTTTCTTGCGCCATTGCCGGGGACCAAGCTAGTTTACTTCGTTTGATCTTTCATTGATTTTGTTGAGTAATAACATCTAACCCCTTTGTTCTAGAAAACACTCTTTTTGTTTTGTTTTCATTTGATTGTCTAGATGGCGTTTGTTCGAAATCCCTTGGAGGAGCCGGAAAAATCACTAAGAGACTATGCTAGCCCTCGATGTGAGGACATCAAGGTACAAGAGTCAGACTTGGTTCTCCAAGTGACGGTATGAAATGAAGCCTCGAATCATTGAGATGGCAGCAACTAATCCGTTCCGAGGGGTGGAGACGGACTACCCATATAGACATATCCAGTGCTTCACGACATTATGCAATACGGTATGTTAAAAGGGAGTCACCGATGATTGGTTTAAATGGAATCTCTTCCCCTACTCACTTACCGATGAAGCAATAAAGTGGTATTCGTTTGCATCCTTCGAAGTCGAGGGAAATTGGGATCAATTGATAAAGAAATTTTGTGCCAAGTTTTTCCTACAAGCAAGATTCAACATATAAAGGATGCAAGTGATTAACTTTAAGCAAGGAGAAGAAGAGGGGATTGATCAAGCATGGAATAGATTCAACAAGGTAGTTGAACAAGGACCAAGACTCAGATTTCCTGGTGATGTACTTTTGCATACATTTTTCTTTTCCCTAACCCCTAATTGCATGCAATACATTCAAATGTGTGCAGGTGGGGATCTAATGGAGAAAACACTCACGGAAGCTGTAGAACTACTACAAAAAAATAAGCAAAGCAGCGGCCATGCAAAGAGATTGGGAAACACGACTTTCGGGGAAACCGGAATGTGATACAAGTGTGAGACCACTTGCTGAAATTTTCAGAAATACGGTCCCGGAAGAGAAGAAACAGGAGCCAATCCCAAAAAAGGTTGAAGAAATTAAACATGTGGAAGCTAGAACTACCTCGGAGAGTTATCACGTCGAGACATGCAAAGCGAGTGAAAGGACTATGTCAAGTGTGAAGCCACTAAGGGAGTTCGAGCAAATGGATTGGGTCTCGATTGATTTTGGATAAATCTTTGACAGGAGAAGACCGTTCCCAAATCAAAAGGGGCTGGAAAAAGCCATGAAGATAATCTTTCCGCCGGAGAAACATGTGGAAAAACCATACAACCTAGAGACAACTAGGGAGGTCCTTCAAAAACTCTTTAGCAAAGAAGAAGTAGATTCGGACCATGTGGCCGAAGTAAAGAGGATTATGGGAATCAAGCCCGAGGCATCACCATTCGCTCTCCTCACTGAAATTTATGCCATAGGTTACGGTGAAGAAGAGAAGACATCGCCGCGTATAGATTGCAAGGTCCGCAACATTGATTGCAAGGCGTTATGCGACATTGGAGCACAAGTGTCTTGTCTTCTAAAATTTTTAATAAAATTCATGATCATAACATTGACCTAGTTCAAACCACTACTAAGTTAATCATGGGAAATGATAGAATTGTCAAACTTATTGGAATTGCTCCAAATCTAGAAGTTTTAATTTCCGGAAAGTATATACGAACTTATATCTTTATTGTTGATGTCTAATATGACAAAAATGATCATGTAATTTTTGATAGACCTATTCTCAAGTTGGTTAATGCCGTTTTAGATGCTGGAAAAGGGAAAGTAAATATTAATCTTGATGGGGATAATCGCACATATAACTTTCTTCCCGCTTCTAGAATTGCCTCACCCTACCTATTGATGAAGAAGAGGTAGAGAGCTTTCATTTTTTTGAAACCTTTAGGGATCTATTGCAACTAAAGGATTAGAACCACAAGATGGAAGCTTAGAGGAAGATAAATTTGAAGACATACGGGAAATTAAACATGAAGAACCACAAGTACCGGAGGTGGATCTTAAGCCATTGCCCAATAGATTAAAATTTGAATTTTTGGGGCTGAACAAGACTTATCCCGTGATCGTGAGCGACGAGTTGAGTCCCGAAGAGAACGACATGTTGCTGAATTTATTGAAAAAGCACAAGAAAGTGATAGGATATTCGATAAATGACCTCAAAGGACTTAGCCCAGCGTGTTGCACTCACCGCATACCTATGGAGGATCAATGCAAGCCTGTGGTGGACCATCAAAGGAGGTTAACCCATGCCATGAGAGAGGTGGTGAAGAAGGAGGTCATCAAGTTGTTAGATGTCGGAATCATCTACTCGGTGTAGCATAGCGAATGGGTGAGCCATGTACATTGTGTGCCAAAGAAAAGAGGTTTGACCATGGTGAAGAACGAGAAGAATGAACTAATACAACAAAGAACCATGACCAGATGGAGGATGTGCATTGATTATCGTGAGTTGAACAAAGCAACAAAGAAAGATCACTCCCCCTACCATTCATTGACGAGATGCTTGAGAGGTTAGCAAACCATGCCTATTTTTTTCCTTGATGGATAGTCAGGATTCATGCAAACACCCATTCACCCGGATGATCAACACAAGACAACATTCACTTGCCCTTATGGATCAATTGCATATAGAAGTATGCCCTTCGGTTTATGTAATGCTCCAGCCTCTTTTCAATGATGTATGATGGCGGTATTTTCGAAGTTCATCGAGGAAATAGTCGAAGTATTTATGGATGACTTCTCTGTTTATGACAAAACTTTTGCGGATTGTTTAGAAAATTTGGAAAAAGTTCTTACAAGGTGTGGGGAGGTTGACTTGGTCCTCAATTGGAGGAAATTTCACTTCATGGTGAAACAAGAAATAGTGTTGGGACATATGATATCCGAGAGGGTGATCGAGGTGGACAAGGCTAAGGTTGAAGCGGTTGAGAAGCTTCCACCACCGATGGATATCAAATCTTTGAGGAGTTTCTTGGGCCATGCGGGATTCTATAGGAGATTCATCAAGGATTTCTCAAAGATTACGAAGCCGTTGACTAATCTTCTCCAAAAAGATGTGCAATTCAATTTTAATGACAAGTGCTTGGCAGCTTTTCGGACACTAAAGAGATCTCTCATAACCACACCTATCATTCAACCGCCCGATTGGAGTCAACCATTTGAGATCATGTGTGATGCTAGCGACTATGCCATTGGAGCCGTGTTGGGACAACGAAAAGAAGGCAAGGTACATGCTATATATTATGCTAGCAAAACCCTTAATGGAGCTCGATTGAATTATGCAACAACGGAGAAGGATGTTCTTGTAGTAGTATTTGCCTTTGAAAAATTCAGATCCTATATTGTGAATTCTAAAGTAATCGTCTACACCAATCATGCGGCGATCAAGTATGTCTTTTCTAAAAAGGATGCCAAGCCAAGGTTGATTAGGTGGATCCTTCTCTTGCAAGAGTTCGATGTGGAGATACAGGATAAAAAGGGTTGGAAAATGTTGTGGCCAACCATCTATCAAGAATGAATCGTTAGGATGATAAAGAGCACATCGGATACAAGATGAGTGTCGGTGTTTTGGACCGGCAACCTACCAAGGGGAGTACCCGAGGTAGATGAATGTGGCATCGCCGAGATCGGTAACTCGAAGGAAGAGACACGTGGCACACAATTTAGATAGGTTCAGGCCGCGAGGTGCGTAATACCCTACGTCCTGTATGCTGCGTAGCTCTAAATTGATTGGATGTGATTACAAGATGATGCATAATCAGGTGTGAGAGGGAAGGGGGTCCTTGCCTCACCTTATATAGTCCGGGAGGCAGGGTTACAGGTCGGTTTAGGGAGAGAGTACTAGTCGTGTACGTCTAGGAGTCCTCTGCACAGTACATGTCATGTATAGCTTCCTATCAGAGTACTTCTCCACCGTAGTCCTTGCGCCTCACACCAACAGGTACCATGTGGCACAAGTTGGGTAGTCCCAGGGGCCCACCGAGTAGTCGGTCCTGGTACCCACTGAGGTAGTGGTGTAGGTGTTTTAGACCGGCAACCTACTAAGGGGAGTACCCGAAGTAGATGAATGTGGCCTCGCCGAGATCGGTAACTCGAAGGAAGAGACACGTGGCACACAATTTAGACAGGTTCGAGCCGCGAGGTGCGTAATACCCTACGTCCTGTATGCTGCGTAGCTCTGGATTGATTGGGTACAATTACAAGATGGTGCAATTGTACGCCGTGAGATGAGATGATGAGAGAGGGGTCCCTGCCTCACCTTATATAGCCCGGGAGGCAGGGTTACAAGTCGGAGTAGGGAGAGAGTACTAGTCGAGTACATCTAGGAGTCTTCCATATAGTGCGGGACATGTACAGCTTCCTAACCAAGTACTTCTCCTCCGTAGTCTATGTGCTTCACGCCATCACGTGCCGTGCAGCGCAAGTCGGGTAGTCCCAGGGGCCTACCGAGTAGTCGGTCCTGGTACCCACCGAGTTAGTGGGCCCAGGGAGGTCCATACGTCAAGCCCCCGAGTACTTTGTAGTCGAGAAGGACAGCTTCAAGTAGTCTTGACGGCCTTAACGAGTAGTCCTCAGGCGTCCCCGAGCACTACAAGTCAAAAGTCCTCGAGAGTAGTCGAAGCATCCCGAGGCTGGAATGTACTCCAGCTGATGTTTGAGCAATCCTAAAGTCTTCTCGAGTAGTCCCATGCAAGCGTCCTCGAGTGCTGCCCTCGAAGGTCTTCAAAAATGCCCGTGCTGTCTTGAAGCCGAAGCTGATATGGAGGTGCGATTGCAAAATCGCACTCCATATGGAGTAGCCCCCGAGCCTTAGGTTGAGTCGTAGGCTCTGGCTGAGGGTCCATCTGAAGTTTTGGCAAGAATATCCCAAAAAATCTGGAGAAAAAAACGAAGGACACGTGGCACGGAGCCCCCGAGCCTTGAGTCGAGTACTTCCTCTCGAATTGAAGGGTCATCTTGTAGAATGTGTCCTGAGATGCTCCTGAGTCTTGTCGCTTCCCAGGTAATCGAGTAAAGGTAGCCGAGCCCCCGAGGTGAGGCGCGTCGACTAGCTGAAGTTGAAGAGTCACGCGCGGCCGCCGAGTTTTTCACCCTACGCAGCTGTAGCCATTTCGAATAGATCTTGGCCAGAATCGCCGCCAGCGCACGCCGCCGCCGTTGTAGATCTGAGCGCGCCGCCACCCAGAGCCACCGGAGTAGCCCCCGAGCGAATGCGCGTGAAGACGCCGTGCACTTGGAGGATGAAGCCGTCGCCGTCCAAGAGCACGAAGGCCACCGACGGGAAGAAGAGGGGCCGCGACGAGGCCGCTGGATCTGCCGCAGGGGCAGCACCGCCGATGTCTCCGCCGCGGCCAGATCCGAACCGCGAGTGGAAGAAGTCAAAGGCGAAGACCGAAGACTTGCAGGCCCTCCTCAATAGCGGATTCATCCGGGAGAAGGAGGTGGACATGTGGAGGGCCGCCGCCGGGGATCCCTATCCGATGGAGAAGAGTGAGCACGAGATCCCGATGTTCGCGTGCTTCGCGGAGCGTGGGCTCGCGCTCCCGGCGAGCGACTTCTTCAAGAGGCTCATGGGGTACTACGGCGTCGAGTACCTCAGCCTCAACCCCAATGGTATTTTCCATACAGCCATCTTCGTCCACTTCTGTGAAGCATTTCTGGGGATCAAGCCCCACTGGATCTTGTTCTGGAAGTTCTTCCGGGTAAAGCCGCAACCGAGCGCCAGCAACCCGCGAGTAATCGGAGGAGCGGGAATCCAGATGCGGGAGGACGCCGCCGAGCAGTACCTCTCGTACAAGCTTATCGACTCCAACCAAGACTGGAAGGCGAAGTGGTTCTACATCACGAACCACCACCCAGGGTTGCCGAAGCCGAGCGGGAAGCAGCCCAAGCATCGCCTGTGGTGGAACATGGAGCCGACGATGCAAGAGGGGATCCAGCTCCCCGAGTTGTTGGCGCGGATCAAGGCGCTGAGGGAAGCCGGGCTGAGGGCCGAGCACGTGGCCTTCAGCTTCATGAAGCGCAGGGTGCAGCCACTGATGGCGCGGGACACCCTTGGGTTCGAGTACACCGGCGACGACGACACGTCGCGGATGCCTGGAGACGAAGTCGACGACGACGACATTGTTGACAGGCTGGCGCGGATCTTCAAGGACATGCCACCGTACACGGTGTGCCCCGTCCCGGAGTACTCCGCCACGCGCCCGCCAGAGGAAGTAAGTAGTCGTGCCCCCATGTCGAGTACCCAGTCCTTCTGAGTAGTCGCGCTGATGAGTTGTGTCTTGCAGGACGACTTGAAGAAGTTCGTCTCCAAGCCGCCGCCGCACCCTCAGGAAGTCGAGATCCCGGAGGAGGGGAAAACCAAGGCCAAGGAGCGGCGGGAGGTTGGCGAAGGAGATGACACCGTTGTCGTGGAGGACACGTCCGATGAGGACGACGACGAGGAGACGCCAAAGGACCGCTTCCAGCTGCGGTCAAGGTTCAGCTGTCATGGCCTACCTCACGTCCCCCTCGTGCAAGATCCACCGACTAGCCTGGAGGCTAGTCTGGCCGCGCCGCCTCGGAAGCCACGTAATGCATCCTGCAAGCGCGTGTCGAAGAAGTTGAAAGTCATCGAGACCACGTCCCTAGAGGTGAGCCGTGTTGAGTAGTGTAGTCGAGTACTCATGGCTCGAGTTCACTTGCTGATGATGAACTTTCCTTGCTTGCAGGAGTTGCCGCCTACGGAGCCCGCTGATCAGGGCGACGAAGGCGAGTGGGACACGGTGGGGGAACCCGCTGGGAGTCGTAGCCTAGCCCCCACTGTTGAAGAACTACTGGCGCAGATGGAGCGCCAGCCCCCCTGCTCGTCAGGAGAGCACGGAGCCCGCGGCTGCTGCTACGGAAGAAGTGGTGGCCGCGGAGGCGCAGGGAGAGCACTACACCCGCCGTCGTCGGCCGCCAGAGGAGGCAGCGGCCACAGAGGCTGGACTAGTGGACATCGCCAGCATCCTCGGCGCCCCGACCGTGACGGTGGTCCGGTCAAGCTTGTAAGTGTTGGATCTTCTCGAGTAGTAGTTGATGTAGTAGTCGAACTTGATTGACAACCAACTTGTGTACTCTGCAGGAAATCAACCGATTTGTCCTGGGAGGGGGATGAACCCTCTACAGCGGTGGCGGAAGAAGAAGCCGCGCCGCCCGCCGAGGAGTCCGCTCCCGCCCCTCATGCAGAGCCTGAAGCGCCGGGCCGCCGAGGCCGCGTTGCCCGAAGCCGCGTGGTCGAAGGTGAGTACTCTGCTGAGGCTGTAGTACCCCTAAGAGTAGTCGTAGTCGTCGAATGATGCTGATGCACTTGTCTTCTTGTTGACAGGCGTTGAGGCCGAAGGGAGCAAAATCCCTGCGGCGGTGCCAATGGAGAGGTTGACACCAGAAGTGCAGGAGGCTGCTGAGGGAGCCCCCGAGCTGATGAAGGTGGCCGTCGGAGGGGCCGCCACAGCGACCGGAGGAGAGGAGTCCACCGCGCAACCAGAACCCGCTCTGGAGGTGGTCGTCCGCTCCCCGGAGATCCAAGACGCAGAGCCCATCCGCTCTGCGCCGATGACCGAAGCCGCCACGAGTAGCTGCGGCGGAGTAGAGCTGCTAGCGGATGACTTGGTCGATCCATCAACAGTGGCTCGGCATCTGGAGGCAGTACGCCAAGCCGAGCAGTGGATGAAGGTGAGTAGTCGTAACTCTTGAGTAGTCAATCCTCTATCGTCGTGCGGGGACGTCGTGGAGAGGTCCCGCGAGAAGTCCAATATGCTTCAAGGCTTTGGCGACGCGGTGCTTCGGGCAGAGGCGCTGGAGGACCAACTCGTGAAGTCCCGGAAGCACGCGGCCGCCATGCAGTCCAAGCTTGACACCGCCTTCGCCAAGTACCACAACGACATCCAGGAGATGCAGGCGAAGAGCGATGACTTGGTGCGGAGGAAGAAGTCGCTCCGCAACAAGAAGAAAGGTACACCACTTGTCTTGTTGAGTAGTTGTTGGAGATCGAGAGGTAGTCTAACCTGTTGCGCCTTGTTGTTTGCAGAGCTTGAGACCCGGGTGGAGCAGTTGAAGACTTCAGAGACAGATCTGAAGAACCTCTTCTACCGGGAGCAGGAGGCCCGCCAGGTACTTGAGCTAGACTATAAGGAGCTTGCCTTCTAGTGCAATAAGCACATGGAGCTTCGAATTGCCTCGGATCGTGACCTCGTCAACTACTACAAATCTCTGCAGAAGCTGAACGAGGACTGCGAGAAGCTGCGGGCCCAGCTGAAGGAACTCGAGGAAGCCGAACTTCCTGTCGCGAGGCTACTAGTACCTCATCCGGGGGGACCGAAGATAGCTCCATTGGTGGACCGGCTGAGAGAAGCTCGCAGCCGTCTGGCGACGTACATCAAGCACCTGGCGAAGTCGATCCCCAACCAAATATCGGCGTACATGAAGTCGTACTTCCGAAGGCTCCAGTTGATGTAGTCGCCGGAGGACTAGCCTCCAACTGCATAGACGAGCAGTACGCGGAGCTGCTGGGGCAGATGGCGCCAATTGCTGAGCAGGTCGCCGAGAAGCTTAACCTCCAATAGACCTGTAGGGTTAGCTTGTAGCAGTAGTTGTAGATAAACAAAGTTGTAATGAACTTGTTTAAATATGAATGAGAAAAACTTCCATAAATGAGTACTCGTTGTCGCGGTGTGTGTATGCGGAGTCCCATCATGGAGTTGTCGCGAGTAATCGTACTCGCCCGTAGACCCATTGAGGGAGGAAGACAGTAAATCAATTGATAGATAATCAAACTTTATTACTGAAAGAAGTACACCTGGAAGGCCAGGGCCGTTTAACAAGAGTAGTCGCCAGGACCCGGAGGCCGCCTACGGCTAAGGGATGATAGGGCGTGTAGCCGCTTACAACAGTAGATCCGTTAGTAGCCGTGTAGGCTGGATCTAGTAGTACATGGTCTCTTAGTAGACCGCTGCTGGAGTCCTTTGTTGCTTGGAGCAGCCCAAGATCCGTTGGTAGCCGTTAACGCTGGATCTTGGTTTAGAGTAGTCCGGAGACTAGTGCCTGGACCCGGAGGCCGCTTACAGTGAAGGGGTCTTTGAGTAGTCGTGTAGACTTGAGCCCCCAGGGTAGTCGATAGACTAGGTGTAGAATCGACAGAGCTGGTCGATATTCCACGAGTTGTTGATGCCTTCGCCTTCGAGCGTCTGGAGGCTATAGGAGCCCGGTCCGGTCACCTTTGTAACCGTGAAGGGACCTTCCCAGGGCGAGCTGAGCTTGTGTAGTCCTTCCATGTTCTGGATGCGGTGTTGGACAAGACCGCCAACGTTGAAGGAGCGTTCCTTGATGTTGCGATCGTGGTAGTGTCGTATACCCTCGAGGTACCTTGCTGATTGGACGAGGGCAGCACAACGAGCTTCTTCGAGTCCATCGATGTCAACTCGCCTGCTGTCTTCAGATGTGCCTATTGACGGTCGATTTTGGTACACCTAGCTACAAGTTTACCGTCAACATTTGCACATATTTGATATTCTAACCAATGGTACTAACCCCCCGGAGGTATCAAGTTCACTCTCGCATGTCGATTTTGGAGTTTGTTGTTTACGTAGGAAACTAGCGCCTAAAGGGAGACTTTCGGGATAAGTTCATCAAGCACTTCACGAGACGATCATGAAGCCCAACACAAGTTAAGACACATCATGAACATGACTCCAAAGGGGCCAGGGACCGAAGCATGAAGCCGTGAAACTCCAGGGACCTGGACAGAAGATGCTGAAGCTTGCGCGACAAGGAGCTCTGTCCAAACCGTGGAGAAGACGACGTCAAGGGCCCACATGCATAAGGGAGCAAGTCAACAATTGACCGAGAAGCATCGGGGAGCGAGACGGGGCCGAACCGGGCCAAAATGGGCCTGGGCCGATCGGCCCAGGCTGGTCGGCCCAGCCTGATCTGAGCCCGGTTTGCGCCACCCTTTTGCCCTAGGTTCTTGTCTATTTATTGCCTCTTCCTCTGCCGGCCGCCACATCCATCCTTTCATCAGAGAGCCGCCGAGACGAAGGAGAAGCACTGGGAGGAAGCCGACGCCCTCCGCGAGTCCTCGAGTTGCCTAGGAGATGGCTTAGGCCATGCCCTAGCCACCATGGTTGGCCCTGCGTGGTGAAGCCATGGTGGAGTTCCGGAGCCGCGACTTGAATTCGTCAAGTCGTTTGTACCTTCAACATTCGGTGATGTAACTGTATCTTGTCATACTTTGATCTACTACGAGTTATACTTATTCATATGTGTAGCTACCATATGCCTTTAGTAGAACTAGATCGAATCATGGTGATTAGTCTTGTCTTGCGGACACACCGTTGTTGCGCACGGACCGAGGTTTATCGCTCGGTGATGATTATCCTCTCGTAGTGACAGTACGAGAGGGGAGAAAGCGGCGAGTGAACGTGCATCGGACCACTCCATATGGGATTAGTCCATATCGAGTGTAATCCTTATCATAGTATAGGTTTAGATTAGTTTATCACCTTGGCCAGAACGGCAACAAGAAGACGATAGGCTAGGGTTACCTTTTGATGCTTACCTTTATGGCTAGGTGGATGTGATCCATACATCCCTTCGTGTTTGCATGTTATCTTTATGCAAACAACACTTCACAGAGGGTTAGACCGGTAGGTTAGATAGAGAACCTTAGTGTTTTGCTTCCGATTCTTTGATTGACAAATCTAGGGAGGACCCTCCTTGGTGAAAAAGGAACCACGTCACCCGTAGGCTTGCGGTGAACTTGAGCACGATTTTACACCGTCAACAAGCCCCTTTTTCTGGCGTCGTTGCCGGGGATCGGCAACTTGAACCCTAGGGTGATCTATCTTTCTCTTAACTAACCCTAACTTTTATCATTGCATATACACTTGCTTTCTTGTTTGTGTCCTTGAAAGTAGGTGGAAAACTAGACACAAAGCGATCGAGAAAAGTTTGCAACATTGGAAGCAAATGAAGATGAACAAGGTATGCCTATGTGTCGATTAAGTTTTTAGACTAATGTCTTTTCAAGGATTGCTTGTCCAAGATATAGGTTTTGGAAACGACCATGTCAAGCACGATGGCCAAAGGATGCATGACATGGTGCCCTAAAAGACTTCAAGATGAAGACCACACGTACATCTCCGGATCGATGGACGAAAGGATGACGATATCATCACGATATTTGCATGAGCCTCAGAAGAAAATAATTAGATATATTTGGATTTTCAGAAGCTGCATGAAGTCTACGCTCCAACGAATCAAGCGGAAAGGCAATCGGAGGTTCCTACAAGCGGATATGGCCGAATCACCGATGGTTGCACATGCTGAAATTCTGGACAGCAAGCATTGCTGAAGTGAAACAGCCATATCTCCCTCATTCAGACCCCAATTAAGGCAAATGAGTACCCGTTGGAAAGGTAATTTTATAAATTTTTCAATAGAACTATATTTTGGTATATGTTCTGTTCTGGATGCAGGGGTAAATCCACAAAGAAGAGGCAGCAACAAGGCGATGACGACAAGATAGAGGAGATGGACACAATGATAATAAATAGAAGATGGGGCAACGGTTCCACAACACGTACATGATCAAATTCAGAAGCTAAGGACTAAAACAAACCCTCCGGAGTAGGTATGAATGAAGACACAAGAGGCACCACTCAACACGATGATGTTGGAAGCGAACCACGACGGATTTCCTAAAGGCAACATCAAGCTGCATGGCTACTTTGGATTCTCGCACAAGTAACCATGGCTTCACAACAATAAAAAGGTATGTGAGAAAGTCAAGCTCTATGACTTTAAATGAAGCGCTTTGCGGGAGGCAACCCAATCTTTTTATATATCTATATAAACTATGACAAGTCTACATTGTGTTCTTTATTTGAAAACTTCAAGTGACATCGTACCATTTCTCTAATAAATGTCACAACCACATGTTGTATGCTTTAATATATATATATATATATACATATATTAATATATATACATTGAGTGAGTACTTTGCTACTTGAATTTGGGAAACTTGTAGACCCCTTTTTTGTGTAGTGTTTAGAGTCTTTTTATTTGTGTCTTTAGAGAGAAATATGAAGCATGATCCCTTTTGATTCTAAACTTGTGGCTAGTTAACTTAGGATAACTTTTGCTTTTGCTTTATATCACCACCATATCGTGTCATATCATTTTGTTCATTCATAATCATGTTTTACTTCATTCCACTTTGTTATCCACCTTTGCATTATGTTGCGTGTTGCATCTCATCTTTTATAACCCTTAAAAAATCTCATCTTTACCTAAACCTTCCTATCAAACCACACCTAGAACCTAGGCCAACAAAGGGAGGGACCGACTTATGTCATGTTGACAAAGTATATCTCTATCCCTTTCTAATTAAAGTTTTGACTAGCCTCATCCTAAACACTTAGAAAAAACCCCTCATACCGTTAGTAATCCTAAAACCACAGGTTTGTTTTTCATCTGAAAATCTAACCCTCGCTTTTCTTCTTTTTTTTCAAAACCACCTTAGATAGAATTTCTTCACCCGACTTATCTTTTCAAAATTCTTGTCTTAAGCTAAAAATATAGGATACCCATAAGCATTACCTTAAAACCTGGTTAGCATGTTTCAAGGTCTTTTGATAAAATGTTTTGTTGACAAGACTTTACCTCTCATAAAGTGACTTGCTTGTCATTATAAGGAACACTTTTGAAAGCCTTTTTCAAACATTGCTGGCCCTTTTCACTAATTCTTTTTTGCATTTGCATTTTGCATCAACCCCCCTTTTGTTCTATCATGCATATGTTACCTTGGCTTCTTCGCAAAACTTTTTGATGAATGCTTTATTTCTATAATGGTGCTTCGCGCGCGCGAGGCAGTTTCTTTTGTAATCTTGTGTAAACATGGTGTTTAGATTTGATTACGGACAATCATCATTTAAGTTTTTTGAGCCTTGTTAATTTATATTGCATTGGTTGGTTTATAGACTTCACAATGCGCCCTACCTCACATACAGTATTAAGAATTGTTAATCTTGGGATAAACATGGTGTTTTGACCTTGGTTGATAAATCTTTATGGCGGTGGAGAAGTTTGGCAACCACTTTGTAAGAATGGAGCTTAGAATTTGGTGTAAACATTGTTTTGTTTATATCCCTTCCTTTCATTTCCATTTTCACCTACACGCACGTACACTCATTAGGTTCTTACTTTTCTCTTTACTAGGTGAGCTATGCCACGAGCTAAGATCTTAGAGATGCATTTGGTTTGTTGGCAATTGTTTCTACTCCTAACCATAACCCCGGGGGTAGAATGTGCATTAGATTTGTTTTGTAGGCATGGAGAAGTGTTCCCATGAGTTCTTGAGCCATTGCAATCAAGATCGTTAGTCATCTACAAGGCTTGAGAGGGAAGTTGCTGTTTCCATCAAGATTTGAGCACATGTTCAGAGATGTACAATGGAAGAAAATTTGATTTTCAGAAGCTCCTTCAAACCTTGTTTCCAACACATCAAGAATCATCAATTTTGAAGACCCGTACAATGAGATATGACAAAACCATTGAGCGCTGCGCAGTCTGAGATCAGCCTTGGACAGATTGCATCGCCGGAGTAAAATTGGCACAACTCTCTTGTTCGGAACACGTTTCATGCATATGATGGCTCGTTGGAAAGATAATTTCATAAACTTCATCGTGGAGGGGTGTTTCAGTACATTTTCTGTTCTGGAGGAAAAATAAAAAAATGTGGAAGATGAGGCAGCGACAAAGGACGGCATTGAAGTCGGTGATGACGATATGATGAAGGATTGGAACCATGGCTTGATGATGATAAAAAAATTTGAGGGACAAATAAGCAACAAAGGCAAGGAAGTGAAGGCGATTCTCAAACACATGGCGAATTACAAGCAATTCAAGTTCTTCCACACTTAGAAACACGCTAAGCATGGGGGGAATTTGAAGGATGAAAGGAAAAGGACACGTGGAGTACAAGGATCACCTTCACCACAAGATGTTCATCATTCTTTTTTCATGTTAAGAACAATGCTTAAGCATGGGGGGCATCGCTGCACTTCATTACGAGCATCGAAAAGGATGGTAACTCACCCTTAACTTTATCTTTGTTCATCGCCTTTTAAATGCTTGCACATATACGCTTTCAACCATAGACAACCTTTGTATTTATCTCTCTATCAATAACATGGCTACTAGGAGGACAACCTAGGTTAGTTAATTTTTACTGTTCAATAAATAAATCACCGTCTCTTTTGAGCTTACCACTATGATATTATTTGTATGTCTTGATTATGGAAAAATGATGAAAGTTGCCGCCTTGTTTTACTTCCATGATGTTTTATATAACATGACTACTTGCTCTCTATTAAATAGAACTTAAATTTATTAAATACCGGCTCTTTCATTTGTGGAGGTTAAATGATTAATCTTTAGACCCACATACTTTATGTTGCTCTTTGATTTAAGTTTACCGATGACCTATGCCTTGTACTTGTTTTATTTAACATTATTATGCTATCTACATTTTTGAATCTCTTGCAAGGCTCTACCTACCAAAGCCTATACACATACAAGTACTTTAATGACATAACCTTTAGTTTGCAAACTTATATCTTGATGAGTTGGATTAGGATTGATTTCTGTGGTACGAGACTAAGAAGCTGGTCATTCCTTTGCGTATCTTTTTTCATTCGAGCCATTCTTGTCCATGCATTGTGAGTTTCTACATTGGAAATTTCACAAACTTTGCTGGGCATCCACCCTAAACCCAAAACATCTTTTTGTGATTACCTCCTTGACCACAACCCAAATTGCATATGGATTATCTTTCAACGAATTTTTTGAAGATTTTCTGGCAAGATTTCAAGACATGTAACATATGGAGGGACTCATCAGTGATTATGCGAGTTTCGACATGGAGGATGCCCTTGAAGATTTCAAAAGATTTATGGAGGAATATAAGGATTTTGTACTTTTTTAGCAGCCATAGGCCCCCTCACTTCTATGCTCGAGGACGAGCAATCATTTAAGCATGGGGGAGGACTGCTATAGCAAATACTATGTTGCTTAAAAGTTCAGAGGAGCATAAAAAATGATGAATAAAAAAATAAAGAAAAAAGAAGAAGATGAAGAAAACAATGAACGAAAGAAAGAAGAAATAAATGAAGAAGAAAGAAAACAAAGAAAAGAAAAAAAACAAAAAAAGAGAAAAATAAAAATGCTCCTCGGTTCTTTTTAGCTTCATTTAAATCTTACAGAGCTTTAAAGACAAGTCCATACTCAAACTTTTCCAACCATGTGCAATCCCATAATGAGAACTACATCCGTGTCTCGGGATCACCCATTTGCCACTTGCACATGTCCACCTTTCTATTCGTGTGTGTTCCATCTCTCTCCCTTTCCAACATTTATTTTCCATGGCCTTTTTGACTAGTTTCGGTAATTCCAATAGATCTCTCTCTTACTTTGACGATATTTCAAGTGTAATGTTTTGCTAGGATTGTTTTTACCTTCCAAGCTCCACATAAGCTTTTCACTTTGTGACGCCCCAGGTTTTTAATTACCGTCATTAACGCTAATGACCGGATCAGCCGAGTCAAACCAGTCAAACACCGGTCAAACCTAGGTCAACCTGGGTCATCACCCCGAAAACCTCGCCAATGAACCCTAATGAACCCCTTTACTAAGCCTACACACACCCGTAGTGGACCCTTGGTCAAAGACACGGTCAAAACCGGCTTAACCGTTGACGTCGGCCGAATGTCGCGCGGAACTTTTGCCGCGTTCTCCAAAATTCACCTAAACACTTCACAATCTACCTTTATGAAAGTTGTCCATCTTGTTGAGGGACACAACTTTCGTGTAGATTGGCATTTCAAATTTTGAGTGGAAATTGGTGAAAAACTTGATCGATCGACATTTCCTCCGTTTTCCGAACGGTGCCGGCATTCAATGTTGGCACGACGTTCTGCAAAATCCGTCGAGAAAAACACTAGACGACATTTACAAAAGTTTAGAGGGTAGTTAGATCTACAACTTTCCTATTCACCACATGTTGCACTTCTATTCAAACATTTGGAGAAAAACTATTTCGAACGAGGCGGTCCGAGCAAAATTTCGCCGAGAGCGCGCCCGCCGTGCCGGCGCGCCGCGCGCGCGCGCCGCGCCGGCCCTCGGTTCCGAGCCGCCCGCGCGCCTCCCGTGGTCCCCTTGCCCCTTCCCAACGCAGCTCACTCCTTCCCCACGCCGCGCGCATGTCAAGGCCGCCCGGAACGTCGCGCCGCCGTGGTCCTTGCCGCCGCCCGCCGTGCCCGCCGCCATACCGCCGTGGTCCTTGCCCCGCCCGCGCCGCCCCTCTCGTTCTCACTACCGTGCGTCGCCTTTAAGGGCCACCGCTCCCTCCCCGGACGTGAAGGACCCCTCGCCCCCACCGCACCGCGCCCGCCCTCGCCGGGAACGGCAGCCGCGGCGCCGCTCGTCCGTGCCACCACCGCCCCGTCCGGCCGGCCCCAACCGTCCCTCTAGCATCCCCTAGAGCCGCCACCACCACCGGTTACCACGCATTGGCCGCGGCCTCGCCGGGAACAGCCACCACCGTGGCCGCCCCTCCCCGGCCGCCGGCGAGCCGCTCGCCGGAGCCACCTCCGCCCTATCCAACACCCCAAATCGACCCCTAGTAGCCCGTAGGACCTCCCCAGCCCTTCCCCGGCCAAGTCCGGCGGCGAGCTCGCCGGAATTTCACCGGAGCCACGCCGGCAGCGCCCCTAGGGACCACATTGCAAAAGGCGAATTCTTTCCAAGGGCGACTCTGCAAAAGGTTAACTCAAATAGTAGAACCCTTTGGCAGATTCTTGTAAATTGCGTAGAACATCACAGAAAAATCAGAAAAATGTAAAACCAATTTTGCTGGATTTGTGGCAAAATATCCTACAACTTTTGATATTCTGGCCTGAGGTAATTCCTGTTAATTTTTGCATGAAAAATAAAATGTGAAACCCTAGATCTGCAATATCTCAAAAACTATAAATCCTCTGAAGCTAATTTTTGGATATGTTGTGTGTTAGGTCATGACTAGCTCCTATGCCAAAAATGGCACAAGGTTATGCTGTAAATCTGTTTATAAAAATGTTTTTCCATCTCTGCTAGATGTGCATAAATGATTTTTCTAGCTAAAAATATTTACGTTTTTGAGCTCAACATGTGCACACTGTCTTTTCATTCCAAAACACACCTCTGGTGACTTAATCACAATTTATAGATAAAAGAAATAATTATTCTTGAATTATGCTTGATTTTCCTCAAAAATTTATAACTCAAGTTCCATAATAGTTCTAGGTGTATGTGCTGCACCACTAGGCTAGTGTTGGACGATTTAACATGTGTGAGAAAGTTTGGATCAGTTTGTTGAGTAATTATTTTTGTGTGCATTTACCTTGTCCTTCTAGCTAGCTGTTGTCTTTTTCAAAAATAATTAATTTATGGCTATCCAAAGCTCGCATGTGTGTCCAGTGGCTTGTTATAGGTGTTCAGAGTGTAACACACCCATCCAATGAATTTTCTTAATTAATTTCATGAATGAAAGCTATGGAAGCAATTAAGGGCTTAATGGTCATTGATTGGGAAAATCACACCCTTGCTAATCTTGGGTGTGGTTGCAAACCTTGTTAAAAGGTTAAATATACCCACCCACTACTGTTTGTGAATTTAAATTAAACTATTTACATATATATGTACACAGTCACCATCAAAAAGAATATCTAATAAAGAATTGCAAACGGTTTCTTTTTGGAAGAGTATGCTAAATGTATTCTTATCTAGGTGAATGTGTCCAACAAATACACCCTTGATTGTCAATTAAGGTTTGTGGTCAATTAAATTAAAAATCGTCAAGTAAATCTTGCATTTACATCTTCGTGTAGATCTTTCTGCCAGTAGACGTACGCTTGTGCCGGAAGGAGGAAACGAAGGTGCCGACAAAGAGCTGCCGTACGTGGACGTAGCTCAAGACCTAGACCCATGTCCAGAAGGGCCCAAGTCCAACCTTGCCATCGAAGGCAAGCCCGGGATCATTAACCCTGTCTTTTAAAATTATGCAATTATGTTTGCTTCGATTGTGCACTTACGTTTCAGGAGTTGATTTGAAACCCTATATGCATGATCTTGAGGTACCTATGCTCTATCACTAGTATGCTAGGGTTATAATTGATATGCCATAGGACCCGATAGAAGTCGAGTGATGTTCGTCACTCGCGAGAATAGGTTCCTAGATAGGAATCATAAGATATCCTTAAATGGATTGCTCATGTGGTAAGAGCATGGGATTGGGCTCCGGTCTAGTGGCTTTCGTGGGCTAAGCTTTTGAACGTACCAAACATTCGCTAGGAATGGGACCGGTAAGCCTAGTACCTTAAAGAGATGACGTGGGAACTCTCCCCTACTACTCTTGAGTAATCGCCTTACCGGCTAGCTACCGGGAAGGGGGGTGTATTGTGCGAGACTGGATACCTTGCGGGGTATACCAGCTAACCTTGCACCCAGGACTGTAGGCATTGCTCCCAACCCGAGGACTTTTGGAAACGACCTGGGAAAATTGTCCTTTCGGGGGTAGCCTACCGTGTGTTTGGGTTTACCTTGCAAGGTTTAAATCAATCGATTGTCGGCCTCTCACCGTTACCTGAGACTCGCTTAGTCAATCGGACATGATATCCCATAATGATGGAACTTGAGGAATACTGTTGTGTGAATTAATTGCTTGTCCAATTCTTGATTGAATTAGATGGCACACTTAGAAATGGTAATCAACTAGAACTTGTGCTAAAAATTTGAAAGTAAGGATCTACCTTAGTAGCTGTATAGCAAAAGGAACTCCACCGGCCAAAAGCCTTTCATGTCTACAGTTTGGTGATGTAGTTATCACCCGACGGTTAAGTCTTGATGAGTATTAGTATACTCAGCCTTGCTTTAAAACTGTTGTTGCAGGTGTGATTGACTGGATGGGTGACAACAAGTGATGACATCACGGATGGCCTCATGTGATGTTTACCGTTGCGCTAGTTTAGTTTACTTCCGCTGTTTTTCGAACTCTGAACCTTTACTCCATGCCATAACAATGGTTTGTAATAAAATGTTTAATTCATGTTGTACTCTGGACTCGCCTTCGCATGAGTTTTAATGCATGTGTCGATCCTCTGTTTGACTTCCAAGTGATTTACCGAGCGTTAACCCGGCAACTAACGACAGGATGGTACGTTACTATTGCTTATTTGCCAAAGTGGATCGGTCTTAGGCGATAGTACGGTATTTTTCTGGGCAGGTTGTCACAGCTGGTATCAGAGCGACTGCATGCACCAGAGCTTAATTGAAAACCTTAATCACGTGATTTTTTAATAAAATTTGCCAAGATTGTTTGATTTGCAAAACACATTGGGCCGTTAAGGATAAACTAGACCGAGAGGCCCTAGAGGGAATTTTTGATTTCTTTCAGGTGGCTTATTAATCTATGGTTTATTTTGCTAACTCCCAGCACATTTTACTTCATGACAGACTTACTTTCTCGCATAACCAAACTAGATGAGCCACGTGTTTTATACGTGTGTTGTTCCGCACACGGGAATTGCGAGGGTTGATGGAGTGGTCCCTTCCACGGATCCCATCTTCGCGTCTGGTTGTAAGTTGAGTCTCGCCATGTGTTTCATATGTGAGCATTCCGCATGTCGAGTATGCGAGGCAAGGATATACTCCATTCGAACGGAGGATGTCCGAGGTTGGACGCTGTCCATGCAGCGGCTTAACGCATGGATGCCGTTTCTATAGTGAACGGTAATGTATGTGGACGCTTTCATGAGTGCTGGCATGGAAGGTTCGTTGTGTCATGTGATCTTCTGCAAGTACACTAACCCCGTTTCGTAAGTCGCTAAGTAAGCATCGACTAGATCTTGACTAGTTATTATAGGGAGATACGTGTATGTGCCATGCCACCGGCACTAACTTCGAGTTTTGGCTTGAATGCCTTGTGAGGACGATTAGGACGTCATGCATCATGATAAAAGTTGTGAAAGAACCTAAACTAAACTCATACTTGTTTACGTGCTCTCTAAGGTAAAAGAGTGATAGTGCGTTTGTTCCGCCTAGCCTCTCAAGTGTCGATGTGTTGTCATGCTTAAACTATTAGAGTTGTTGCTTAGATTGTTGTCTTGCCCAAGAATCTTTCGTCTAGGTGATCTTAACCTAGGTTGCTCCAATCAAATCCAGTTCTGCTCGCCCAAGTTCACGATCATAACTTGGTCTACCGCAAGTTATGCTCGGTTAGTCAACCTTTGTCTGGCTATCTTCTTAGAATCATATGGAATCTTGCTTAAATAGCTCCTTCCCTAATCTTCTAGCTCGACCATGCACACCCAACCTTGAGTCTCGAAACACTACTAAGTCGCTACGCAGAATTGAGAAGTGTTGGACTCTGGTTCAAGTTAGGAAATTCGGTTTCCGATTGCCAGACCTTGTACCATTGGTATGCCTGCTCGTTCGAGCCCAGCATACTTTGGATCTTAGTATGCACAATCACCCCATACCTTAACCCTACCCGTATTCATGGATCGAGTTACCCTTGTACACTCGCACCCGACTGGTTCTCACTTTTGTCGTTATGTACAGATGGACCACGTTGGCTCTACATCGACTGATGTGGAATCATGGACTCTCGTGAATTACCTCGAGGAGGGTGGATTTCCTGCACTTTTGTGGGACACCCTGAAGGATTTTGGGTTCACCACTTACCCAGAGTACTCGACACGTGAGGTCATGACCACAAGCCAACTCCTTCGTTGTGAAGTGAAGGTGAAGATTTCAGTGTGCCCGACCAATACTGCTTGGGAAGAATGGGAGTGTATGGCACACGGAAGAAACTTTTCGGCAACGGTGCAGAAGGCTGCTCTTGAAGCACTCACAACTTTCTGTGGGAAGTACCCGACCGAGATAGCCAACCTTGCAGCCAAAGTCATTCCGGTACCCGAGCGACACATTGCACCGGGTGGTGAACATGAAACTATTCTTCCAGCCCAGAGCAACTCTCACCATAGCCCTGATCTTGTCACCTCAGTCCCCTTCTCAGAAGCCATGTACAACACCTACCGACGGATGGTGGGAGAAAGCGTATTCTATAGACACCAAATCTATAAATACAAAGTTAAGGAAGTGGAGTGTACAGCTCAAGCATTGAAGGAAGCTCGAGCAATGATAGCTACTCTTAAGAAGGAAAGGCGCAAGGACAAGGCAAGAATACAAGAGTTAACAGAGATCATACATGAGCAGAATTTCTTCTTGCAGCATAACGATCAGTATATGCTTGAACTAGAAGATCAACTAGAAGCTATAGCAGCTCCACCCCCAGAACCTGTCATTCCTGGACCAGCGCAAGAAGAAGATGTTGAAGGCATCCAGAGAGAATCTGGAACTGAGTCTGGACCCGAGTCACCATAGTCTTTCAGCGTGGAAGATCCCACCCTAGGAAGTTGTATGTGGGAAATAAAATTCTAAATCGTAAGAGTGTAGTGTTGTAAGGAACCCTAGGGTACCATAACCGCTTCTGGTTAACTGTCGCGATCGGTCGAACTAGGAACCTTGTCGTTGCAGTGAGTCTGCATTGTATTTCCAAATGTTGTTTGGTAATTCTGAAAACCCTTGTCAATGTAATGCCTGAATTAAACATCTCTATCAGTAGTAATGTCCGTAAGGCATTATTTATGCTAGTTGCGATCAATCAAGTTCTGTGCTCCAAAAATTTCGTGTCAATCGAAGATCCAATCGATTCATCAATCCTGAACTTGTTCTTTTTGGTCTTGCTCACAGCCATGTGTTTTAGAACTAAAATAAATATTACTTTTGAGCATGCACTGCATCGCATATGCATTTGGGAAGCATGGGTATACTAATGTGCACTCGCATGCAAACTCTATACTTCTGCCTTGCCTCTCTGGACTGGTGATGTTGTTACCCCATAGTCAAAGGTGCCGCGACGAAACCTAGGGTATCGTGTGTGCTGCAGCCACACGACTGCCACTAGGAGCGCGCTAAGGTATCTTGGTTGTGATATAGCACCTCATCACACAGATCCCCTCCCTGCCTTTGATTGCCCTTGCAATCACTAACGCATATGGGTAACCGAGTCATTCTAACGTGTTTCATGAGCACCGTACTGCACGAGCATGTGCATAGTGTCTTCACAAGCATATGCATCGCATCAACTTTGAAAAGTATTGCACCTTAAAAATAAGGAGTTGTCAAAACCTCAAATTTTACGAAGTAAGTAAGGGTGTGAGCAAGCCTATTCTGAAGTTTCGCATAAAGTCATTTTCCATACAAGAGTTATGGAGCTCCGTAAATTAGCCTTCCTTCTCTGTGATGATCTTTTGGAAATTCCTGTCGACTCAGACTCGTGTCGTAGATCTCGACGACCTTGTGGCGCCAATTCCTTTTTTCCTGCCAGCTAAGCGGAAGCCTTAGACGTAGAAAATTCTCTTGAGCAGTCAAGGTTCTCGAATAGTCATTGTGGAGAAGTCATCCATCGTGTATTCGTTCTTGGTCCGTGCTTCAAATCCTCAGATTCGAGCAAGGAAGTACGCCCAGGATCGATCGAAGCTTTTTGCTACGCTTCTCTTTGTTGCTATCGCAAACGTAAAGTGTTGTACACTGAACTTTTCTCGTTTTGCTCCCCATCACGGTTGATTATTTAAACCGTTGAGCCCCATCATCATCGGTGTCGCGACCGTACGAAGCCATGACGTCACTCCGCCATCTTTTTCCACAACCGTATTCACGACGTCGAAACCTCACGAGGTGACCATTGTCGAGCTCCGTGTTGCCTACACCAGATACCCGACTGGGTCAACTGACCGTTACAGCCCCGCAGTGGTTATAAAAGGGAACCCTTTTACCCAAAACCGCCGATGCGAAAGCTCCATTTCCATCCGAGCTCGGCATTATCCTCGTTCTTGTTCTTCTTCCCTGAAGGATCGGATGGCGACTACGAGAGGGGGGCGGGGAGTGAATAGGAGCCGGTAAAAATTCTTCCCAAAGAACCCGGCCTATGTCCTACTCAAAACCCGGTCACACACAAGCGATGGATCGAATCACGCACCAATCGCCAAGACCATGAGGTTATGGATCAACCTCTAGCCTTAGGAACGATTCCTCGAAGCACACGTGGAAGCACTAGAAAGGGGAGGAAGGAATCGAACCAAGAAGCAAAGCACACGGGCTGCGGCGGACCGTCCGCGCGGAGAGGGGCGGACCGTCCGCAAGAGCCGCGCGGACCGTCCGGCCGGGTATCGCGGACCGTCCGCACCCGGCCGCGGACCGTCCGGCCTTAGCCGCGGACCGTCCGTTAATTTACACGAACGACCCAAAGACACCCCCGTGCCACGGACCATCCGCGGGGAGCACGCGGACCGTCCGCCAAGCACCCGCGGACCGTCCGCCCGACACCGCGGACCGTCCGAAACTTCGTCCAACCAAAAACCAAAATCACGGCGGATCGAAACAAAGGACGAGCAAGAACACGAAGAACTCGGGACGAACTCGAGCGGCGCGGACCGTCCGCCGGGAGGCCGCGGACCGTCCGCGAGGCTCGGACGATGCACGGAAAAATGCCCGACCTCGAAAGTCAACTCCCCCAAATCATCATCGGATTTCCCAAACGGTTGAAGCTGTGGAGACAAGGGTTTGGGTACTTGAAAAGCGTCACACAAGGATGCTATAGCCCAAAAATCTTGCCTCCTAACTCCCTAAATCACCGGGAATCGCGAATCCTTTGAGCACCACCAAAACCTAGAGCACCGAACGAAAAATCACGAATCGAAGTAGTTTCCCGGCGTTTGAGGGCACAAGATCAAGCACAAAGATGCACAAGACATCTATCCATGTTTCCCTCAAAGAAATCCGGGAAGAAACTCACTCAAATCCGCGGAATCACACCGGGAACAAAGGCACGAAAATAAGCACAAAAAGCCACGAAAAACAACCCCGAATCTTCTATACAAACCAGGAAAGATTCACAAGGTCTAGCATGCCGCCCTAGCATCCATCCCTCTCAACAAATCTCTCATGAAGCTCTCATGCTAGCCTAGAGAAAAATGGAAGAAAAATGGCTACGAAAATGAGAAAGAGGAGGGAGCAAATGAAACCCTAAGTCGTGGAGAGGGGGAGCCATCAACACACACTCCAGGCTTAGATATCAGGTCCCGCCGGAGTGGTAAATGACTCGACTACCCCTAACTACACTACTGGCGATACAACCCACGTAGGGGCATTTTGGTAATGTATGTGGGTCTTGCCATCGGACGGCCACGCCTTTGCCGCACCCCGCGTCCTCCCGACGCAAGCCATGCGATCCCGCCGCGTGTCCTCCGCTTCGAAGCTTCCCGACACGCCGGATCCCGTCTCCGTCGTGTTGGGCCCTCGGACTTGGTTTTGAGGCCCAAACCAAGAAACCGTCCGCCGATGGTTTTGTGGGCAAACCACCAAACCCCGCGTGCCGGTCCGGCCTCCCGCCAAACCACTTGACTTGACCGCCACCGTGCACCGGCTCACTTGTCCATGACTTTGTCTTGCTTGTGTCGCCACCATGTGGCCCGCACCCCGGTCCCGTCGTCCACCGGGTCCCTCGAACCGAGCCTACTTGTCTCTCCATCTCCCGGAGGCCCCTCAAGGTCGAAGACCTTTCGCGCCCGTTCTTCACCCGCAACAACACGAACTAGGCCGCAGCCTACACCCGTCCACTAAGCCAAGAGTCGGTCCAACACCCGTTGTCAATCACTCATCACTAAGGAGCGGTCATCCACCGACCACCGGGACGCTCCCGGTCCTCACTTCCAGCTAGCCTCGGCTACACGGCCACTAAAGCATCTCTTCCACCCGCTTCAATCCTCTCGAGCAAGCTGTTCTCCCGTCTTCGTCCCCGACGTCGAGGTGAAGCTCAGAGTAGATCGAAAGCAGAAATCAATCCAAGCTGCCACCCATGACTCCATCTTCGGAAGAGCTCGAGTCGTTTCGCTGGACGTTGATAGGGATGTATCTCTGTATTGTAGGCGGACTATGTCTGCTAATAGCTGTGCATGTGCACATTCATCGCCCGCTTCCTCACGAACGGCGATGAGTTAGTAAGGAAAAGCACCTTGCACCTTTTTTTCCAGTTGCATTCCCGATCATGGGGTGTGTAGACAAAGCTTTAACAAGATGATATTTGTGACTGTTGAATGCCCGGTTTGCATTGCTTACCGTGAACGAGTCTCGTAGAATATGTTCGAATTATGAGCTTATGGGTGAGATTCCGAACATGTGCTAATTAGGGACTTAAATTTTCAGATGTTCCGACTGGCATGGAATAACCCCTATGGTTTTGATGCATCGGGTAGTGGTGATCTTACGTTACCGCCACCTACGATGTTGACAGAAGCTTTCGTAGCAGCACATACCGAAGTGTTGCGCCAACTCCTACAAGCACAACAACGGATGGCTCAACAACTACAGCAAATGCCACCGATGCAACAGAAGATCCAACCTTCCAAGCCATGTTCACCCGAAGTACCTACCCAGAGGGACATAAACGTCATTGTCGGCGCAACTCAACTGTTAGAAGGGCAGAATTCTATGCTGAACCAGATGGTGTCCGATATCATCCAAGGACATTATGGGAAGCCATATCAAAATAGTTTGGCAGACAATCTCTCTCAGTCCTTATCTGCCTCTATGGTCGAACAAGCCCGTTTGTTCAATCTGTTGGAGGAATATGTTAACCGAGACCAGCCCCAAGCCTCCGACTCAATATTACCACCTTCTCGACTACCAATGGATCTTAGAGCATAAGAGAGGGCGACTCAAGGCAACAAACGAGTATTATCTAAGATAGATGTAAGAGAGTGGGAAATTACCTGTACGGAGACTTGTCCGCGTGAGGGCAAACGAAGATGTGACACTAGCAAGGCCACTCAACTCCCTGCTAATGCAACACGTTCGCTCGCCGCGAGGCTAAAAAGGAAAAAGGAGAGGAAGAGGCTTCGCCTTATCAAGAAAGCCCAGCAGCAAATCTCGAAGCCCGGAGACCTTCCACCCCGTTTGTGCTACAATTGTAGACAACCCGGGCATTACGCAAAGGAGTGCCCGAACCCAAGACAGCAGAACCCCCAGCAACACAAGCAGATCCCTGGATCCGCTATTGACAACCACGGCAACAAGCCAAGCCTTCAGGTGGAGCAAAGCCAATTGAATTTCTTGGGTAACATCTCTAGCCAAGAACCACTCCCCCACCTCCTCTTGTAATTTCGAATCTCGGGATGAGATTGTACTTAAGGGGGGTAGACTGTGACGCCCCAGGTTTTTAATTACCGTCATTAACGCTAATGACCGGATCAGCCGAGTCAAACCAGTCAAACACCGGTCAAACCTAGGTCAACCTGGGTCATCACCCCGAAAACCTCGCCAATGAACCCTAATGAACCCCTTGACCAAGCCTACACACACCCGTAGTAGACCCGTGGTCAAAGACACGGTCAAAACCGGCTTAACCATTGACGTCAGCAAATGTCGTCCGGAACTTTTGCCTCGTTCTCCAAAATTCACCTAAACACTTCAAAATCTACGTTTTTGAAAGTTGTCCATCTTGTTGAGGGACACAACTTTCGTGTAGATTGGCATTTCAAATTTTTAGTAGAAATTGGTGAAAAACTTGATCGACTGACAGTACCTCCTGTTTTCCAGAACAGGCCGGCATTTAATGTTGGCACGACGTTCCTGCAAAATCCGTCGAGAAAAACACTAGACGGGCTTCACAGAAGTTGTAGAGGGTAGTTAGATCTACAACTTTCCTATTCACCACATGTTGCACTTCTATTCAAAAATTTTGAGAAAAACTATTTCAAACAGAGGCAGTCCGAGCAAAATTTCGCCGAGAGCGCGCCCGCCGCTCCGGCGCTCGCCGCCGCGCGCCCGCGCCGGCCCTTGGTTTTCGAGCCGCCCACGCACCTCCCGAGGTCCTTTTGCCCCTTCTCAACGCAGCTCGCTCCTTCCCCATGCCGCGCGCATGTCGAGGCCGTCCGGAACGCCGCGCCCCCGTGGTCCTTGATGCCGACCGCCGTGCCCGCCGCCGTACCGCAGGGGTCCTTGCCCTGCCCGCGCCGCCCTCTCTCGTTCTCACTACCGCGCGTCGCCTTTAAGGGCCACCGCTCCCCTCCCGGATGCGAAGGACCCCTTCCCCCACCGCACCGCTCCCCCGCCCTCGCCGGGAACGACGGCCCGCGGCGGCCGCATTCACTAGCCGCCGGCACGCCGCTCGCCGGTGCCACTACCGCCCGTCCGGCGGCCCCAACCGTCCCTCTAGCATCCCCTAGAGCGGCCACCACCACCGGTTACCATGCATTGGCCGCAGCCTCGCCGGGAACAGCCACCACCGCGGCCGCCCCTCCCCGGCCGCCGACGAGCCGCTCGCCGGAGCCACCTCCGCCCTGTCCAACACCCCAAATCGACCCCTAGTAGCCCGTAGGACCTCCCCCAGCCCTTCCCCGGCCAAGTCCGGCGTCGAGCTCGCCGGAATTTCACCGGAGCCGCGCCGGCAGTGCCCCTAGGGACCACATTGCAAAAGGCGAATTCTTTCCAAGGGCGTCTCTGCAAAAGGTTAACTCAAATAGTAGAACCCTTTGGCTGATTTTTGTAAATTGCGTAGAAAATCACAGAAAAATAAAAAAATATAAAAAAATTTTGTTGGATTCGTGGTGAAATATCCTACAACTTTTGTTATTCTGGCCTGAGCTAACTTCTGTTAGGTTTTGCATGAAAAATAGAAATGTGAAAACCCTAGATCTGCAATATCTCAAAAACAAAAATCCTCTCGTAGCTAATTTTTGGATATGTTGTGTGTTAGGTCATGCCTAGTTCCTATGCCAAAACTTGCACAAAGTTATGATGTAAATATGTTTATAAAAATGTTTTTCCCTCTATCCCACATCCGTATAAATGATTTTTCTAGCTAAAACTATTTATGTTTTTGAGCTCAACTTGTGCACACTGTCTTTTCATTCCAAAACACACCTCTCGGTGATTTAATCACAATTTTATATATACCAGTAATAATTATTCTTGAATTATGCTTGATTTTTCTCAAAAATTCATAACTCAAGTTCCATAATAGTTTTAGGTGTATGTGCTGCACCACTAGGCTAGTGTTGGACGATTTAACATGTGTGAGAAAGTTTGGATCAGTTTGTTGAGTAATTATTTTTGTGTGCATTTACCTTGTCCTTCTAGCTAGCTGTTGTCTTTTTCAAAAATAATTAATTTATGGCTATCCAAAGCTCGCATGTGTGTCCAAAGTGGCTTGTTAAAGGTGTTCGTAGTGTAACACGCCCATCCAATGAATTTTCTTAATTAATTTCATGAATGAAAGCTATGGAGGCAATTAAGGGCTTAATGGTCATTGATTGGGAAAATCACCAAAACACCCTTGCTAATCTTGGGTGTGGTTGCAAACCTTGTTAAAAGGTTAAATATACCCACCCACTACTGTTTGTGAATTTAAATTAAACTATTTACATATATATGTACACAGTCACCATCAAAAAGAATATCTAATAAAGAATTGCAAACGGTTTCTTTTTGGAAGAGTATGCTAAATGTATTCTTATCTAGGTGAATGTGTCCAACAAATACACCCTTGATTGTCAATTAAGGTTTGTGGTCAATTAAATTAAAAATCGTCAAGTAAATCTTGCATTTGCATCTTCGTGTAGATCTTTCCGCCAGTAGACGTACGCTTGTGCCGGAAGGAGGAAACGAAGGTGCCGACAAAGAGCTGCCGTACGTGGACGTAGCTCAAGACCTAGACCCAAGTCCAGAAGGGCCCAAGGCCAACCTTGCCACCGAAGGCAAGCCCCGGATCATTAACCCTGTCTTTTAAAATTATGCAATTATGTTTGCTTCGATTGTGCACTTACGTTTCAGGAGTTGATTTGAAACCCTAGATGCATGATCTTTAGGTACCTATGCTCTATCACTAGTATGCTAGGGCGATAGTTGCTATGCCATAGGACCCGATAGAAGCCGAGTGATGTTCGTCACTCGCGAGAATAGGTTCCTAGATAGGAATCATAAGATATCCTTAAATGGATTGCTCATGTGGTAAGAGCATGGGATTGGGCTCCGGTCCAGTGGCTTTCGTGGGCTAAGCTTTTGAACGTACCAAACATTCGCTGGGAATGGGACCGGTAAGCCTAGTACCTTAATGAGATGGCGCGGGAACTCTCCCCTAGTACTCTTGAGTAATCGCCTTACGGGTAGCTACCGGAAGGGGGGTGTATTGTGTGAGATCGGATACCTTGTGGGGTATCCCGGCCTAACCTTGCACCCAGGACTGTAGGCATTGCTCCCAACCCGAGGACTTTTGGAAACGACCTGGGAAAATTGTCCTTTCGGGGGTAGCCTACCGTGTGTTTGGGTTTACCTTGCAAGGTTTAAATCAATCGATTGTCGGCCTCTCACCGTTACCTGAGACTGCTTAATCAACTGGCCATGATATCCCATAATGATGGAACTTGAGGAATACTGTTGTGTGAATTAATTGCTTGTCCAATTCTTGATTGA
Organism: Cenchrus americanus; assembly: GCA_947561735.1. Classification (NCBI taxonomy): domain Eukaryota; kingdom Viridiplantae; phylum Streptophyta; class Magnoliopsida; order Poales; family Poaceae; genus Cenchrus; species Cenchrus americanus. Next base: position 147,202,148 of record OX387240.1, read on the forward strand.
ATTAGATGGCACACTTAGAAATGGTAATCAACTAGTAAGGATCTACCCTTAGTAGCTATATAGCAAAAGGAACTCCACCGGCCAAAAGCCTTTCATATCTAGAGTTTGGTGATGTAGTTATCACCCGACGGTTAAGTCTTGCCGAGTATTAGTATACTCAACCTTTCTTTAAAACTCGTTGTTGCGGGTGTGATTGACCGAATGGGTGACGACAAGTGATGACATCAAGGATGGCCTCCTATGATGTTTACTGTTGCGCTAGTTTAATTTACTTCCGCCGTTTTTCGAACTCGAACCTTTACTCCATGCCATGAACAATGGTTTGTAATAAAATGTTTAATTCATGTTGTACTCGGACTCGCCTTTGCGTGTGTTTTAATGCATGTGTCGATCCTCTCGTTTGACTTCCAAGTGATTTACCGGGCTTTAACCCGACAACTAACGACGAGATGGTACTTTACTATTGCTTAATGGCCAAAGTGGATCGGTCTTAGGCAATAGTACGGTATTTTTCGGGCGGGTTGTCACACACTTCCATATATAAGTAGAATAGGTTGAGAATAATCTAGTGTATGCTTGAGTGACTTGACGAGATGAGTGTTTCCTTGAGCTTTTGCAAGAGAACCACACTTATGTTAGATGTGCAACTTTTGAAAAATTTTCACGATGCAACAAGGTAAATGTTTGAAGTTTGCTTAAGTTCGAGAGCACTATATTTGTTTTATTGTGGCATGTTCTATAATGATAGTCTATCTTCTATAATGAAGTAGCCGGTCAAAACTTGAACCTTAAATGCTAAATACTTGAGAAAGCAATATGTCTTGTTGTGTATAACTAAGTGCAGGGAAGACATTGAAGGGCCACACTGATTTCCAAGTTAAGTAAAGATCTTGAACTTGCTCGAGGACGAGCAAGGTTTAAGCATGGGGGTATGTTGACGATCGATTTTTGGTACACCTAGCTATAAGTTTACCGTCAACATTTGCACGTATTTGATATTTTAACCAATGGTACTAACCCCCCGGAGGTATCAAGTTCACTCTCGCATGTCTATTTTGGAGTTTGTTGTTTACATAGGAAACTAGCGCTTAAAGGGAGACTTTCGGGATAAGTTCATCAAGCACTTCAAGAGACGATCACGAAGCCCGACACAAGTCAAGACACATCATGAACATGACTCCAAAGGCCCCGGGGACCGAAGCATGAAGCCCCGAAACTCCGGGGACCTGGACGAGAAGATGCCGAAGCTTGCGCGACAAGGAGCTCGTCCAAACCGTGGAGAAGACGACGTCAAGGGCCCACATGCATAAGGGAGCAAGTCAACAATTGATCGAGAAGCATCGGGGAGCGAGACGGGGCCGAACCGCGGCCAAAATGGGCTCGAGCCGATCGGCCCGTGCCGGCCGGCGCAGCCCTCGATCCGAGCCGGTTCGTGCCCCCCTTTTGCCCTAGGTGCTTGTCTATTTATTGCCTCTTCCTCCGCAGGCCGCCACATCCATCCATTCATCAGAGAGCCGCCGAGACGAAGGAGAAGCACCGGGAGGAAGCCGACAGCCTCCGCGAGTCCTCGAGTTGCCTAGGAGATGGCTTAGGCCATGACCTAGCCCCCATGGTTGGCCCCGCGTGGTGAAGCCATGGTGGAGTTCCGGAGCCGCGACTTGAATTCGTCAAGTCGTTTGTACCTTCAACATTCGGTGATGTAACTATATCTTGTCATACTTTGATCTACTACGAGTTATACTTATTCATATGTGTAGCTACCATATGCCTTTAGTAGGACTAGATCAAATCATGGTGATTAGCCTTGTCTTGCGGACACACCGTAGTAGTGCACGGACCGAGGTTTATCGCTCGGTGATGATTATCCTCGCGTAGTGACAAGACGAGAGGGGAGAACGCGCGCGAGTGAACGTGCATCGGACCACTCCATATCGGGTTACTCCATATCGAGTGTAATCCTTATCATAGTATAGGTTTAGATTGGTTTATCACCTTGGCGGAATGGCAACAAGAAGACGATAGGCTAGGGTTACCTTTTGATGCTTACCTTTATGGCTTGGTGGATGTGATCCATACATCCCTTCGTGTTTGTATGCTATCTTTATGCAATCAACACTTCACATAGGGTTAGACCGGTAGGTTAGATAAAGAACCTTAGTGGTTTGCTTCCGATACTTGGATTGACAAATCTAGGGAGGACCCTCGTTGGTGAAAAAGGCACCAAGTCACCCGTAGGCTTGCGGTGAACTTGAGCACGGGTTTACACCGTCAACGGTGCCTTCGTCGTATTTATCCACTGCCGGTGAGTCCCACATGACATCAGCAGGGAGGATTGCTTCAGAGCCGTAGACCAGAAAGTATGGCAATTGTCCCGTCGGCTTGGAGGGTTGAGTACGTAGCCTCCAGAGCGCATTGGGTAGTTCCTTGATCTACTTGCCTCCTTTGGTGTTGGCGGTGTCGTGTAGCCGCTTCTTGAGAGCGTCGAGCACCATCCAATTGGCGCGCTCGACTTGTCCGTTGGCCCGAGGGTGGGCAACGGAGACATATCGGATGTCGATCCCACCGTTATCGCGGTACTCCCGGAACTCGGTGATTGTTGAAATTGGAGTCCGGTGTCCGTGATGATGCGGTGGGGTAGTCCGTAACGATGTACGAATTCATCCGAGAAGTCGAGTACTCTGTCGGCCTTGGGGCATGTGACCGGCTTGACCTCGATCCACTTGGTGAACTTGTCGAATACTGCGTTGAATCCACTCCGGCGCGGTCGGGAGTGGCCCTATCATGTCGAGCCCCCAACGGGCGAAAGGCCGGGTTTGGTGGTATGGTGACTAGCTTATAGGCCGGTACATGTTGTTGCTTGGCGAAGTATTGGCACCCTTGGCACCTTCGACAAGTTCTTCGGTGTCGCCCGTAGCCGTTGGCCAATAGAAAGCTCGTCGAAGGCCTTGCCGACCGCCGTGCGAGAGATGCGTGGTTGCTGCGAGACGCCTTTGTGCATCTCCTCCAAGATGCCCTTGCCTTCTTCACGGGGAACGCACTTCATGAGTACTCCGGAGGATGTGCCCCCGCTCGTAGAGCTTGTCTTCGACTAAGACGTTGGACTTGGCACTACGGATGAGTTGCTCGGCCAAGTTTTTGTCCGTGGGAACCTTCTCGCTCGCCGAGGTAGTCGATGAAGGGTTGCCTCCGGTCCACGTCGATCATCATGACCTCCTGGCCAGCCGGGGGATGGGTTGGATCGGTGGTCGGTGGCGCCGGCTTCGGGATGGATGGCGCGTGAAGCTCGTGGACGAAGAAGCCCGCCGGGTACATGAGCGCGAGTAGAACCAAGCTTCGACGAGACGTCCGCCGCAACGTTGTTCTCGCGGACGACGTGGTGGAACTCGAGACCGTAGAACTTGTTCTTGAGCTTGCGGACTTCTAGGCGATGGCGTCCATGTTCTCCTTGTTGCGGTCCTAGGACTTGTTGACTTGGTTGATGACCATCGCGGAGTCGCCGTAGACTAGTAGCCGCTTGATTCCCGGTGAAGCCGCGAGACGAAGCCCGTGTAGCGCAGCTTCGTACTCGGCTTCGTTGTTCGAGACCTTCCGAAGATCCGCAGGACGTACTTGAGTTGTTCGCCCGTTAAAGAGATCAAGAGTGCCCCCGCACCGCGCCTTCGAGCTTGAGCGAGCCGTCGAAGTACATCACCCGGTGCTGCGGGCGCTCGGTTGGAGTAGGTAGCGATTCTCCCGCCACTCCGCCATAAAGTCGACTAGCACTTGCGACTTGATGGTTGTGCGTGGCTTGAAGTCGATGTTGAGTGCGCCGAGTTCAACCGCCCACTTGGAGATTCTTCCGGTAGCATCTTGGTTCCGCAGATGTCGCCGAGCGGGTAGTCGGTGACGACGGAGATCGAGTACTCCCCGGAAGTAGTGTCGTAGCTTCCGCGAGGTGATGAGCACCGCATATAGAAGCTTCGGTACTAGCCGATAGCATGCCTTGGATTCTCGACGAGGACCTCGCCGACGAAGTAGACCGGTCGCCGGACCGGATAGGTATGGCCGCCTTCCTCGCCGCTTGACAATGATGGCGATGATCGACCACGTGGGTAGTCGCCGCGAGGTAGAGCAGCAGTTGCTCACCTTTGCGAGGAGCCGTGAGGACTGGTGGCTTTGATAGGAAGTCCTTGAGCTGGGCAAGGGCTTGGTCTGCCTCTGGAGTCCACACGAACTTCTCTTGATGTTTGAGTAGTTTGAAGAAGGGGAGCCCCCGTTCTCAAAGCTTCGAGATGAATCGTTCGCAGTCGCCATGCATCCGGTTAGCTTCTCGCACATCTTTGATGCACGTGGGAGCCTTCATGCCGGTGATGGCGAGAGATCTTCTCGGAATTGGCTTCGATGCCGCGGTGGGCGATGATGACGTCGAGTAGTTTGCCCGACGGTACGCCGAAGACGCACTTGTTCGGGTTGAGCTTCCGGCGGTACTCTCGCGGGGATGCGAAAGTCTCTTCAAGATCGGCGATGAGCGTGTTGGAGTTTCGGTCTTGACGACCACGTCATCCACGTAAGCTTCGACGTTGTTGTTGAGTTGCCTCTTCAAACAAGACTAGATAGCTCATTGTAGGTAGCGCCGGTGTTCTTCAGCCCGAAGGACATGATCGTGTAGCAAGACGCGCCAAAGCGGTGATGAACGCGGTCTTCTCCCGGTCTTCTTCCTTGATTGCGATCCGGTGGTACACGGAGTAGCGGTCGAGGAAGCAGAGCGAGTCGCAGCCCCGCCGTGGAAGCGATGACTTGATCAATCCGTGGCGACCCGAAGGGGTCCTTGGGGCATTGCTTGTTGAGGTCGGTGTAGTCGACGCACATCCTCCACTCGTTCGAGTTCTTCTTGGGGATGAGGACGGGGTTGGCGAGCCACTCGGGATGGAAGACTTCTCCGATGAAGCCGGCCGCGAGTAGTTTGGCGAGTTCCTTCTTTATGGCGTCCGTCCGTCGTCGGTGAAGCGGCGGAGGTGTTGTCGCTTCGGGGGTAGCTTTAGGGTCGACGTTGAGTGAGTGCTCAATCAACTCCCCGGGCACTCCCGGCATGTCCGCCGGTTTCCTCGCGAAGATGTACCGGTTAGCCGGAGAAAGTTGATGAGCGCGTCTTCCTATTTTGGGTCGAGGCCCGCCTCGATGGTGGTGGTCTTCTTCGTCGTCGCTTCGTCCCGAGGTCAATTGTCTTGACTAGAACTTCCTCAGCTAGCTGAGGCTTGTTGGCTTTGTCCGACTTCTCTAGGATGTCGAGTTCACTTGGGGCAAGCTTCTTCGACGCAGCGTAGATCTCCATCATTGCGTTGGGTACTTGATTCGTAGCTGCGAGTTCCACAGCTTCTGTGTCGCAGTCGAAGGATATCTTCAAGTCCCCTTGCAGTGAGAGTACACCCGCTGGACTTGGCATCTTGAGTACCAAGTAGGTGTAGTGGGGTACCGCCATGAACTTGGCGATAGCCGGTCTGCCGAGGATGGCATGGTAGGACGTCTCGAAGTCCGCGACTTCAAACTTGACGTACTCGGTACGGTAGTTGTCCCTTGTTTCCCCCGAAGGTAGCCGCGAACCACCGAGCCCGGTGGAATAGCCGCGTTCCCGGGGACAATGCCGTAGAAGCGCGAAGTGCTCTTGGTGAGCATGTGGGTGATATCGAGCTTCATTTTCTTCAAGGTCTTGGTGAAAAGGACGTTGATCCCGCTTCCACCATCGATGAGGACCTTGTTGAGTTTGGAGCCCGCGACCACCGGCTTTAGGACGAGTGGGTACCGTCTGGTTCACGAAGCTTGTCCATTGATCCACGCGGGAGAAGGTAATAGGTACCTCCGACCACCGGAGAGGGGTCGGGATCGCCGGTTCAATACTCATGACTTCTCGACGGGTAGCGTTCGAGCCCGTCGGTTGGGTAGTCCGCCGAAGAGGACGTTCACCGTCTTGTCGGGTTCCTAGAAGTCGCCGTTGCCTTCGTCGGTCTTCTTCTTGCCTTTCTTGTCGTGAGGGTGTCGTGGCTGCGGGAGTATCCTTGAGTGCTCGCCGGAGTTAGTAGCACCGCTCGGTGGTGTGGTTGTCGTCCGGATGCCACATGCACTTCTCTTTCGACAAGTCTTTGAAGCCGCCGGAGGTCTTCCTCAAGTTGTCTTTCGCAGGCGCCTGGATAGCCGCGACGGTGTTGTACGGCTTGCGCTTGCGATTGGGACTCGAGTAGTTGTTGCTGCGACCACCTTGGTTCCCGTTATTGTTGCTGCCACCGCCCGTGTTCTATTTACTCTTGCCACGGATGGCGTCATACTTGGCGTTAGCCTTGTCTTCTTCATCGGCCCGGGAGGTGATCATGTCCTTGAGGTGGGTGATGAAGCTCGGGTGGCGACGGTAAGTCTTCGAAGGCGCGACGGTGGTAGAGACTGTCTTGGAAGAGGTCGATGACCTCCTTGTCGAGACATCGACTACGGTGGCGCGCTTGTCGAAGAAGCGCCGCATGTACTTGCGAAGGGTGTCGCCTTGTCCCTCGCTTCACCATTGCCGGGTCCATGCGAGTACCCGAGCAGCCCCCATAGCGCCCGCGAAGTTGCTTCGGTGAACCGTTCCTTCGCTGGTCCCACTTGTCGATCGAGTACTTCTCGAGTGTCTCGAGCCATGTAAGCGGGGCTTGATCCGGATAGAAAGGGAAGTAGAGGCACTTCATGTCGTTGTTGCCACTAGCATTGTCGATGGAGAGGGCGTAGCATCCGAGCCACCGCACCGGATATTGCTTCGCATCGTACTTGGTAATTCCAAGAGGCTTGAATTTCTGCGGGAGGAGTAGGTTGCGAAGTCGCGCGAGAGAAGACGGGGAAGCCGTCGTTGTCGCCGCCGTGGAGGCCTTCTTGCGTCGTAGTTCTTCGATTTTCGGCGGGCGTCGAAGCCGCCACAAGAGGCACCGGAGACGTGGTTGTCCGTGTGGCCTCGGCCGCCGCGGTCACCTCCGCCCCCGGCTCTCTGTCGGCCCCATGGTTGGAGCTCCCGCCGTCGCCGCCTCCACCGCCAAGATCGCGGTGAGGGATGATCGCCGGCCGCCGCCGGCGCCGTCGCCACCTTAGGAGGGTCCACCGGCTATTGCTCGAGTACGGTTGGGGTTGGGCGGTAGCTCCTCTCGAGTACGGTTGCGGACCGATGTCCGCACTGCGACTTGTGGCTTCGTTGTCGCGGTTCTCGACGGGGGCGCTTGGGCGACCCCGTTGTTGACTCGCATGAAGTGGGCATCCTCCGCGAGCTTGGCGAGGACTTGTGCCGCGCGCATCACCCCGAGCCTAACGTGCTATCGTAGTGATAGACATGAGGCATTGCTGCGGGGTGGTGTGCACCGGCTCTCGACTTGGTCGAGTGCTTCCGCGAGGTTCCGGATGGGGAGGGACTCACGGAGACATCGGCGCCGTTCGTTCCGCTTTCTGTTGCATTCACGTTGGGCGTCGGTCTCGTCGGCGGGCGCGTTGGCGGACAACTCGTCCGCCGAGATGTCCTCAAGGTATTGGTCGGGGACCGTCCCCGAGGGCCACGGCGTCTCGTTGGTAGTCATGAAGACTTGCTCGGTCGGGAGTGCCAAGGCTGGAGTCGCCGGTTGCCACCTCTCGTCGGAGTGTGCTCCCCACCGGGAGCAAGCGGTGTTCCCACCGGAAGGGAAGTGAGTTGAGGTAGGCGACGCGGCGTGAGTTCCCTCCTATCAAGTCGCGGGCTTGTGGTCCGGCAAGTAGACAAATCTCCCGGCAGTGTAGATATTATAACCGGTGCCGTGCCGGTCCCGACGAGGGGTTGCTCGTGGTGTGGTTCTCGGACTCGGGCTCATCGGGGTCCGACCCAAAGTCAAACTCGTAGGAGGAATCCGTGTAGAAGCCGAAGAGAGGGTTGGAGTCCGAGTTGTAGGCCGGGGACGGTGTTGGAGTCCGAGTCGTACTCGGGTACGATCCCCTTGCCGGCCGGCGCGCGGTGGGAGCCTTTGCGTGGGCCCCGCCGGCATTGCGAGGGCCGCGTGTGAAGCGTTCACGAAGTGGGGAGTCCGCACGTGATGGCCGGGTAGCCAACTCGCATACGATAGCCCACGGGAACGTTGAGTTCGAGTTGGAGTTGGATCCGAGCTCGAAGTCGGCGTTTTGGATGTAGAGCGAAATTTCGCCGAATTTTCCGGCGAGATTGCCCGTGACTACTTCGGGGAAGGGTCACGAGCCCAATCTCCGGGTTGGGCGGCATGGTGAGGCGGCTTTGCAAGGATCCCGGCCGCCGTCGGCGGTGCGGACCCGGGGAGCCGAAGACGAAGGTGTCACCGCGGTTGAAGGCGACGGTTGGCTTGATGAAGATGGAAGCCGTCGAGTTCGCCATATGATCTTCGGCGAGATCCCCTACCCTGGCGCGGCGGTGTCGGTGTTTTAGACCGGCAACCTACCAAGGGGAGTACCCGAGGTAGATGAATGTGGCCTCACCGAGATCGGTAACTCGAAGGAAGAGACACGTGCCACACAATTTATACGAGTTCGGGCCGCGAGGTGCGTAATACCCTACGTCTTGTATCTTTGCGTAGCTCTTGATTGATTGGATGTGATTACAAGATGATGCGTAATTTGGTGTGAGAGGGAAGGGGTCCCTACCTCGCCTTATATAGTTCGGGAGGCGGGGTTACGGGTCGGTTTAGGGACGAGCCTAGTCGTGTACGTCTAGGAGTCCTCTACACGGTACATGGCATGTATAGCTTCCTATCCGAGTACTTCTCCACCGTAGTCCTTGCGCCTCATCCAAACGAGTACCGTGCGGCACAAGTCGGGTAGTCCCGGGGCCCACCGAGGAGTCGGTTGAGGACCATGTGTGGTTCGAGGACCGGTGGATGGTCGCTTCCTTGTGTGATGAGTGATTGACAACGTTGCGTGGACCGATTCTTGGCTAAGTATTGCGAGGTGCGGGTTGCGGCTTGACCGGAGTTGGTGCGGGTGAAGAAAAAGTGTGAAAGGTCGTCGCGGTGAGACCTCCCGTGTGTGGAGAAGACAAGTAGGCTTCGTTCAAGGGACCCGGTGGCCGGCGGGGGTCAAGTGCGGGCTGCATGGTGGCATGAATAGCAAGATTAAGTCATGGTCGGTTTCTTGGTTGAGCCTCAAAACCAAGGTCGATCCGGGACTACGTGGGAGCCGAGTCATGAGTGGAGATTGGCGGAGGCTACACCGAGTTCGCGGGGTTTCCTGTGGTTCACCAGAAAACCATTGGGTCCCTTGGTTGATTCACAAAGCGAAGATCGAAGAACCGAAGACGGTGCCGCAGAGCGGTGCGGACCGGCTCGACCGGTGGGTCCGAGCGGTGTGCGACGACGCGGTCCGGAATCTTCAAAGCGGAGGACACGCGTCGGGATCGCAAGGCTTGCGTCGAGGATACGCGGGGTGCGGTCGTCGGGCATCCGTCCAATGGAGAAAGCTTCAAGTCTTCCAAAACCGCCCTTGAGGGGCTTGTATCCGTAGTTGTTAGAGAAGGGTATTTTAGACTTTCGGTTGCCTCCATATAACCCAAGAGGTGAGAGGATGGCGGCCAAGCCCCGGAAACCCTTGTTCATTTGCTTTCCTATTTTCCCTTCCTATTTTCTTAGGATTTCCATAGGACTAGCTTCGAGCTTCATGGTGAGATCTTGTGAGAGGGTTGGATGATAGGGGCGGCAAGCTAGACCTTGTATGAACATTTGTTGCATGTATAGATGATTCGGCGTGGTTCCTCAAGGTTTGGATGTGTTGTTCCGGTTGTTCTTGGTGGTGATTTTCGAGCCCTCTCTTGGTGATTTCTTTTGGTTGTTTTCGGGACCTTTCTCTTGGGGATTTGATGAGGGAAATTTGTGGGAACCCTTCGTGCTTCTTTGGGCTATGATTCCCCTTCCAAATCCGCGAGTAAAGGGGCTCGATTTTGGGGTTTTTCGTGTTCTAGGGTTAGAGGTGTTCTTGGCGGGATTTCTTTGATTCCTCCTTTTTGGACAAGTTTTGGTGGGATTAAACTTGGCTTTGGACTCCTCATGAGGTGTTCCTAATATCCCCAAGGTCTTGTTCAAGTCCGTGGAGCGATTCGGGAGATCGAGGTTTGGTTTTAGGGGAGTTGACCCGCGGGTGATGTTCATCCCGAACCGCCTGAGCTACACCGGTCGACGGTGCTCTTGACCGGCTCCTCGACCGGTGCAACCCTCGGTGGGTTCTTGCTTGGGTGAACGTACGGGTGTGTTCGCTGTTGTCCGGTGTAGGGGCTGTTTCGAGTTTGGGTCGGTTTGGAAGTCGGTTGGTCCGTTTGGTGCCTTGGGGCCCTTCGAGCTGTGACCGGTCTAACCGGTGTGTCTCACCGGTCGACCGGTGTGGAGCCACTTAGTGAAAGTTGCCCGGTTTCACGGCGGGGACGGTCGACCGGTGGTGCTCACCCGTCCGACCGGTGTTGGTCGGTGGACTCGAGGTTTGGTGTTCCGGCTGCGTTCTTGGGTCGAAAGGGTGTGTGTGTTGGTTCCTAGGTCCGGTGGCACTCCGGTGGCTACGTGGGCTTGGCCAACTTGGGTAGTGAGTCGAGACGTGTGTTGGAAGCCGTGTTCATCTTGTTGGAGTTTCCATCTCCTTCGAGAAGAATTTTTATCGGCTCCCATTCACTCCCCACTCTTTGGTTCGTCGTATCGGTACTTCATGTGGTATCGAGCCGGTTCGGGTCTTTATTGACTCTAACCGAGTCTAAGATCCACGGATGGCGTACCGAGAACGAGGTTCGGGTCCTCCACACTTCGATGGCAAGAACTACCGGATGCGGAGTAAGAGGATGGCGGTGTTACTCCGCGGAAAAGGGTTAGATCCTTTGGGATGTCAATGTGGATACGAGCTATGTCCGGCCGATGGACTTCCTCGCTCCGGGATCGAGGAGCGGATTCGACGCCAACAATAAGGCGGTCGACTACTTGTTTCGTGCTTTGTGTCGGCCGAGTTCGATCGGTGCACACCGAGCACTTGGCTTGTAGAATTTGGACGGTCTTGAAGGAGGCTCATGTTGGGAATGCCAAGGTTCGGGCACGGATGTATGCGACCTACGGGAGAGAGTACGAGAACATCACTCATCTCCCCGGTGAGTCCATCGATGCCTTGTTTCGAGAGGTTCACGGTGGATGTGAACAACATGAGGGCCAATGTGAACTTGCGCCCGTACGATGATCATGATAGAGCTGTCAAGCTCTTACACTCTTTGGATCGTACAATATGGGGCGGAAAGTTCGAGGCCATTGTGGAGTTAGAGAAGTATGACACTGCGACGGTGAATGAGCTGTTCTTGAAGCTCAAGTCGGCTGAGGTGGATAGGGGCATGACTTCCAAGATCAAGGGTCCGACTGATTCCCATAGTCTTGCCCTCGTCGGTGGTTTGAAAGGAAAGGCTAACACCGACTCATCCACCAGGATGTTCTCTTTGTCCTCCTTGATGTCTAGGCCAGATGAGAAGTTCGACGTGCTTGGAGAGGACGAGCTGGCGCTCCTGACGAGGCGGTTCGAGAGGCTGCACGAGAACCGGGTGAACATGAGGAGGAACACGAGGACATGCTTCAAGTGCGGCAAGGCTAGACACTATTTCGCCGAGTGTCCGAAGGTGAACAACCACGACAAGCACAAGTTCATGGACAAGAGGAAGAAGTCCAAAAGAATGATCATGAACATGGGAAGAAGGCTCGGTCTCGAGAGAAGATGCGAGAGATCAAGTGTCATCGAGTTCGATTCCGAGGACACGTCTTCGGAGCTCAAGTGTTGAAGACGAAGAGGATGACAAGAAGAAGAAGAAGAAGAAGAAGAAGAAGAAGAAGAAGAAGAAGAAGAAGAAGAAGAAGAAGAAGAAGAAGAAGAAGAAGAAGAAGAAGAAGAAGAAGAAGAAGAAGAAGAAGAAGAAGAAGAAGAAGAAGAAGAAGAAGAAGAAAAAGAATAAGAAGAAGAAGAAGAAAAAGAAGAAGAAGAAGAAGAAGAACCTCGGCAAGTATCCCAACGACCTTTGTGTGACGAGCCTAAGCCTCAAGGACGACTTCGCGGCATGGCTCGCGGTTCGAGCGACAACGAAGCCGGAGAAGGACGCCTCGGACTTGGATTTCGAGGATGAGGTATGTGATGAGCTCTCTTCTTTGCGCAAGGATAATGAGGAGTTGGTTGACTTGATAATCGCGATCACATGCTTAGAGAGGCTAAGAAGCTTAGGAAGGAGCTTAGATCTTTGCTTGAGGATGCTAGGACTAGATTGGATGAGCTAGAAACACGGGTTCTTGATAGCAAGCTTGAAATTGATTCTCTTAAGGCTAGCCCTATTGTTTCGATGAGAATGATTGTCTTGATTGCTCGCTTTCCTAGGCGACTTGCTGATCTTAGGGAGAAGTATGCCTTCAAGTGTGAGGAACTAGATGTGCTTAGGGTTGAGTTGGGTGAGCTACAATCTAGACCCACTTTGCTTGGTGCTTGCACTTCTTGCCCTAGTTTGCATGAGAAAATTGTTGAGCTTCGTTCTCGCATTGTTTCGCTTGAGGCTGATTTGAAAGTGCCTATTCCTACTTCTTGCTCTACATGCGAGTTGCATGCTATGAAGAATTTGGATCTTGCAAAATGTGTTGGTCGCTTGCAAGATGAGAATGATAAGTTGCGTGAAGCGCCGAGTTGGTTATCGAGTCAAGAACTTCGCTTGGTATGATGATTGCTAGCTATAAGCGCTTTCATGGTTGGGCTTTAAGTTTGGATAAGGTTGGTGAGGGCGGTGGTGAGAGAGAAGGGATTTTTGGGAATGTTTCGGTTCCACCACAACCCACACACAAAGACAAGTTTGCATCCAAGCCAAACCAACCAAGAGAAAAACCGAGTGAGAAGGCAAGTGAAAAGCCTAATGAGAAACCAAGTGAGAAGCCTTATGAAGAGCCTCATCCCAAGCCTAACCCCGGATCAATCCGTTTCCAATGTGAGTTTTGTGGAAAGGATGGTCACAAGAGAGCGTTTTGCTTCAAGAGGAAGCGTGAGGAGAGAATGGCAAAGGAATAGGCTAACAAGGACAAGTATCACCCTTCGATGGTGTACTAGAGCCTTGTGTGCGGTTGCCCGGGGCCAAGGCGAGTGTGAGGACGGTTCGGGCTTGGGGGAGCGGAAGGGCTGTTGGAGGTGCTGCGGCGGGCTACACCGGTCGGACCGGTGTGGGGCACCGGCCAAACCGGTGCGAGCCTGGACAAGCGGCAGTTTGGGTTTCGTGCTCGTACGGATGCTAAGTTTGGTTCGGGAGGTCGTGGTTACGGTGGTTAGTCCGGAAAGTTTGCTGGAGGTCGGTTGCTAGGCGGTCTCCTCCTCGTGCTCAATACGGGGATGGGAGGATCCATAGCTTTGAGATCGATAGGAGGGACGAGTCCATAGGCTTTCTTTCGTGGTTTTGGTCCTCCTTCGGGTAGAGAGGGTTGGTTACCTCATGGTGGTTACCGTGGTGGTGTTCGTGGAGGTAGCTTTGGTAGGAAAGATGGTTTGGTTTGTGCTAACCCCACTTTCAAGCAAATGGCTAGGCACCGGTTTTACGCTTTTGGAACTAACCCAAGTGTTGAGTCGTTTGCTCGCTCTCGCTCTTGGTTTTGAGTTGCGGGTGGATGGCCGGAGAACATTTGGTTGATATCGGGGGCGGTTCTCCGGCCTCATACCCGGTGGTGACATGGAGGTACATCACTTTCGGGGATGGTGGACAAGGATGAGTGACTTCGAAAAAATGTTAAAGGTAAGTGAATTTGTGACCTTCAAGTGTGTGGCCTTGGTCAAGCCACTTGGTTCTTTTTGCTCTTTGCCCTATCTCATGTGTGTAAGGTGAGCTTTGTATGCTCTTTGGCCTTAATGCATGAGTTTTGGGGGAGCTTGTGAATTTTGTGCTCCTTTGCTCTTTTGCTCGTGGTGTCGAGCCCTTTTTTCCTCCCCTCGAGGAGCCGGTGGTTTGTGAGTTTTGTGTGGGAGCTCCTTTGTAGCATATGTATAGCTTTCCTTTGTGCATTTCTTGCATTTGGCATGGCATACGTAACATGATGTATAAGCATCCTTGTATCTTAGATTGCATGCATTTTGTATCATATGCGTTCGTTAGGAAAAGCTTCTCTCATATACATTGTTCACCATGGAATGACGTATATGTCTTTGTGAGCTTGTTTGGTATGCTATGGTTAGTTTGGCTTAGCTCTTGATGATCTTGATGAATAATCCATGGTTGATAGCTATGCTTTTGAAAATGTCACATGTATGCTCTCTCATGTGTAAATGCCTTTATATGATCTTGACATGCTTTAGTGGCTTGGTTATGCTTCATTTGTGGTTGGATAGCTAGTCTATTGATCATATGGGGCCAAAGGCTCATTTGCCATCATGAATGTTTAGCCCTCTTGCTTCATCTTGTGGAGGGGCATAAGTTCCTTTTTGTCGCAAAGACATTTCATGTACCATTTATAAATCTGAAAATGAAATGAAAAATGCTTGGAAAATGTGCTCCCATGTCATATGTGCTGAATTTAATTTGCTTTGGGTGCTAAACCGTTGCATGATGCCTACCAATGAGAAGTCTCATACATAGAAGTAGGCACATGGCTCGGTGGCTTTGACATGACATGAGGTGCTTTTGGGTGTTTGTGATGGTCTTATGATTAGAATGGCTGTGCTAGCATGAAGTTTGTGTGGCTTTGCCATTTTGATATGCTTTGATCATGTTTAGGACTTTGCTCATGAGAGGCGAGTTTTTCGCAAAATTGCCAAAATCCATCTTAGCTTCGTCCAATGGTTGTGAAACTTGGTGATCTTGTAGTTGATGTCGATATGAAGCTATAGAATATCTAACTTGCTCATTTGGACATGTGTAGCATTCTTTGTTGAATTTTGTCTATTTGAGAAGCTCTAGGTTGAAAGTTTTGCATTTTTGGCTTGATTCATGCATTGCCAACAAGGGGGAGAAGTTTGAGCTTGAAATGGCTTGTTGGATGCATTTAGAAGGTTTTCTAGGAGGTTTCAAGCCATTTCTAGGCTCTGTTGTGCACCGGTCCGACCGGTTGTGGTCACCGGTCCGACCGGTGTGAGTGCCGATCCTGTGCACATCTTAGCCACCGGTCGACCGGTGGTGATGACCGGTCGACCGGTGTGAGCTGAGATTCTTTGCGTACTGCCCTATTTTCAGTGGTTTGCATGCATTCGTCCAAGGGGAGGTGCATCGTTTCGGGGGGAGCTTGCATGTGTGCGGGGGGAGCTCTTTGTGTTTTTCGAGCTTTGGGTTGGTGGTTTGCGCTCTTTGCTTGAGCATAGTTTTGTCTCGGATGTGTCGAGCCGTTGCCCTTGCCTAAGGGGTCCGAGACTTGTCTTCTTCAAATGATCTTGCTCTTTGCCTTTGTTTGGCTTTCGATCGCTTGTTGGAGTTCCTTTTTTGTTCGTTTCTTTTCGTTTTCTTTTCTCTCTTGTTACTTTCGTGTGGGTGATGTCAATGCACTTATCAAGGGGGAGATTGAGGACCATGTGTGGTTCGAGGACCGGTGGATGGTCGCTTCCTTGTGTGATGAGTGATTGACAACGTTGTGTGGACCGATTCTTGGCTAAGTATTGCGGTGTGCTTGGTTGTGGCTTGACCGGTGTTGGTGCGGGTGAAGAACAAGTGCGAAAGGTCGTCGCCGGTGAGGCCTCCGGGTGTGGAGAAGACAAGTAGGCTTCGTTCGAGGGACCGGTGGCCGGCGGGGGTCAAGTGCGGGCCACATGGTGGCATGAACAAGCAAGATAAAGTTATTGTCGGTTTCTTGGTTGAGCCTCAAAACCAAGGTCGAGCCGAGGACTACATGGGAGCCGAGTCATGAGTGGAGATTGGTGGAGGCTACACCGAGTTCGCGGGGTTTCTCGTGGTTCACCGGAAAACCACTAGGTTCCTTGGTTGATCCACAAAGCCAAGATCGAAGAACCGAAGACGGTCTTTGCGGCGGTGCCGGACCGGTCGACCGGTGGGTACCGGTCGGCCGGTGAGGAGCACCGGTCCGACCGGTGTGCGATGACGCGGTCCGAATCTTCGAAGCGGAGGACACGCGCGGGATCGCAAGGCTTGCGTCGAGGCTACGCGAGGGTGCCGTCGCCGGGCATCCGTCCGATGGAGAAAGCTTCTAGTCTTCCAAAACCGCCTTGAGGGGCTTGTATCCATAGTTGTTAGAGAAGGGTATTTTAGAATTTCGGTTGCCTCCATATAACCCAAGAGGTGAGAGGATGGCGGCCAAGTCCTGGAAACCCTAGTTCATTTGCTTTCCTATTTTCCCTTCCTATTTTCTTAGGATTTCCATAGGACTAGCTTGAGAGCTTCATGGTGAGATGCGGTGAGAGGGTTGGATGATCCGGTGGCAAGCTAGACCTTGTATGAACCTTTGTGGCATGTATAGATGATTCGGCGTGGTTCCTCAAGGTTTGGATGTGTTGTTCCCGGTTGTTCTTTGTGGTGATTTTCGGAGCCCTCTCTTGGTGATTTCTTTGGGTTGTTTTCGGGACCTTTCTCTTGGGGATTTGATGGGGGAAATTTGTGGGAAGCCTTCATTCTTCTTTGGGCTGTGATTCCCCTTCCAAATCCGTGAGTAAAGGGGCTCAATTTTTGGGGTTTTCCGTGTTCTAGGGTTAGAGGTGTTCTTGGCGGGCTTTCTTCTATTCCTCCTTTTTGGAGAAGTTTTGGCGGGATTAAACTTGGCTATGGACTCCTCATGAGGTGTTCCTAATATCGCCAAGGTCTTGTTCAAATCCGTGGAGCGATTCGGGAGATCGAGGTTTGGGTTTGGGGGGAGTTGACCCGCGGGTCTTGTTCATCCCGAGTCGCCCGAGGCTACACCGGTCCGACCGGTGCTCTTGGCTCGGTCTAACCGGTGCAACCCTCGGTGGGTTCTTGCTCGGGTGAACGTTTGGGTGTGTTCGTCGTTGTTCGGTGTAGGGGTTGTTTCGAGTTTGGGTCGGTTTGGAGGTCGGTTGGCTGTTTGGTGCTTTGGGGGCTTTCGGCCGTGACCGGTGTAACCGGTGTGTCTCACCGGTCGACCGGTGTGGAGCCACTTAGTGAAAGTTGCCCGGTTTCATCGGCGGGGACCGTCGGCCGGTGGTGCTCACCGGTCCGATCGGTGTTGGTCAGTGGACTCGAGGTTTGGTGTTCCGCTGTGTTCTCGGGTCGAAAGGGTGTGTGTGTTGGTTCCTAGGTCCGGTGGCACTCCGGTGGCTACATGGGCTTGGCCAACTTGGGTAGTGAGTCGGAGACGTGTGTTGGAAGCTGTGTTCATCTTGTTGGAGTTTCCATCTCCTTCGAGAAGAATTTTTATCGGCTCCCATTCACTACCCCCTCTCTGGTTCGCCGTATCGGTCCTTCATCGGTCCGGTACCCACCGAGGTAGTGGGCCCGAGAGAGGTCCATACGACAATGAGAGACGGTCATCAATATCGCATCCATGACAAAGACACTTGGATGATCAACATTATTCGAGCCATATGAAAAATGCCACTTGATCACTTAGATAAGAATGCTCAAAGAAGTGTGATGGCCGAGAGCGAGAAAATATTATCGGGATGCACCTTATCTCTTTAGGCTTGGAGCGGGTGGAGTCTTGCAAAGGTGCGTACCAAGGGAAGAAAGACTTGAAATATTAAGGAAGTGTCACTCGGGTGAGTATGGAGGACACTATGGACATTTTAGGACTCAAGCTAAGGTATGGGCTAGTGGGTTCTATTGGCCGAAGATGCATCAAGATGCGAAAAGGTATGTTGCTTCTTGTCGGAGTGTCAAAGAACGGGGAATGTGTCACAAAGGAATGCTATGCCTTTAAATTATAACTTGCAAATTGATATATTCGACGTATGGGGAATTGACTTCATGGGGCCTTTCACTAATTCAAATGGATATGAGCACATATTGGTAAGGGTTGATTATGTGTCCAAGTGGGTAGAGGCCATCCCTTGTCGAAGAGCTTCAACGGAGGAATATATATCAATGATCTAGAATGTTATATTCCCACGCTATGGAGTCCCGCGAATTTTGATAAGTGATGGAGGAACACTATTGACGGTTGAAACACGTAACAACCTTCGATCCGCAAGCATACGGACCTACACCTTTTTCACCACGGGGTGATCCCCAAGGTTCTTGTCAATCCGTGGAGCAAGGGGATTGCTAGCGCTTAAACAAGCACTAATCTAGTTGATTGGAAAGCATTGAAACAAATGTTACTCTATGGTAAAAGCAATCTAACCTAAGTTAGTCTAAGAAGTCTAATGTGAAACTACATGTGATGGGGACGTGGGTGGCCGATTGATGGACCGATACGGCGAACCGAGAGGGGGGGGGAGTGAATGGGAGCCGATAAAAATTCTTCTCGAAGGAGATGGAAACTCCAACAAGATGAACACGGCTTCCAACACACGTCTCCGACTCACTACCAAGGTTGGTCAAGCCCACGTAGCCACCGGATTGCCACCGGACCTAGGAACCAACACACCACCTTCCGACCCGAGAAACGCGGTGGAAAAACCAAACCTCGAGTCTACGGACCCACACCGGTCGGACCGGGGTGAGCACCACCGGCCGACCGGTCCCCGCCGGTGAAACCGAGCAACTTTCACTAAGTGGCTCTACACCGGTCGACCGTGAGACACACCGGTCGGACCGATGGCATCCCGAAAGCCCCCAAGGCACCAAACGGGCCAACCGACCACCAAACGGACCCAAACTTGAAACGAAAGCAACACGGGACAACAACGAACACACCAAGACGTTCACCCGAGCAAAAACCCACAAGAGCTCGCACCGGTCGGACCGGTCAAGAGCACCGGTCGACCGGTGTAGCTCGGGCGACTCGGGATGAACAAGCACCCGCGGGTCAACTCCCCCAAATCCAAATCTCGATCTCCCGAATCGCTCCACGGACTTGAACTAGACTTTGTGGATATCATGAACACCTCATGAGGAGTCCATAGCCAAGTTTAATCCCACCAAATCTCGTCCAAAAAGGAGGAATCGAAGAAATCCCGCCGAAAGCACTTCCAACCCAAGAACTCAAGAAAACCCCAAAAACGAGCACTTTTACTCACGGATTTGGGAGGGGAATCACAACCCTAAGAACCACGAAGGGTTCCCACAAATTTCCCCCATCAAATCACCAAGAGAAAAGCCCCGAAAACACCCCAAAGAAATCACGAAGAGAGGGCTCCGAAAATCACCACCAAGAACAACCGGGCAAAACACATCCAAACCTTGAGGAACCACGCCGAATCATCTATACATGAAACAAAGGTTCGTACAAGGTCTAGCAAGCCGCCCGATCATCCATCCCTCTCTACAAGATATCTCCGTGAAGCTCTCTTGCTAGTCCTAAGGAAAACCTAGAGAAAATAGGTGGAAAATAGGAAAACTAATGAGCTAGGGTTCCAAGAGTTGGCTGCCATCCTCTCACCTCTTGGGTTATATGGAGGCAACCGAATGTCCAAAATACCCTTCTCTACTAACTAGGGATACAAGCCCCTCAAGGGCGGATTTGGAATTCTTGATGTCTTCACCATCGGACGGATGCCCGGCGACCGCACCTCGCGTAGCCTCGACGCAAGCCATGCGATCCCGACGCGTGTCCTCCGCTTCGAAGATTCTCGGATCGCGTCGTCGCACACCGGTCGACCGGTGCTCCTCACCGGCGGACCGGTCCCCACCGGTCGGACCGGTCCGTGCCGCCGCACCTCCGTCTTCGGCTTCTCTCGGTCTTGGCTTTGTGGATCAACCAAGGAACCCGGTGGTTTTTTCGGTGAACCACCGGAAACCGCGCGAACTCGGTGTAGCCTCCGCCGTCTCCACTCATGACTTGGCTCCCACGTAGTCCCGGCTCGATCTTGGTTTTGAGGCTCAACCAAGAAACCGTCCATGACTTCATCTTGCTTTGTTCATGCCACCATGCGGCCCGCACTTGACCCCGCCGGCCACCGGGTCCCTCGAACGAAGCCTACTTGTCTTCTCCACACCCGGAGGCCTCGGCGGCGACGACCTTTCGCGCTTGTTCTTCACCCGCACCAACACGAGTCAAGCCGCAACCCGCACCCGCAATACTTAGCCAAGAATCGGTCCACACAACGTTGTCAATCACTCATCACACAAGGAAGCGACCATCCACCGGTCCTCGAACCACACATGGTCCTAGCGATCTTCCGTCAAGTGAAAGATAACTCGTTTAGGGCGGATGTGACGCACCGATCCGGCTTCGGATCCAAAGACTTTGACCCTTGCAATCTTAGCACCACGATTCCTCCGGTTATCAATCGTGTCTCAATCCGGTTGACCTCGCCGCGAAGGCTAATCCCCGCTCGCGAAACGAAGAACACAAGCAAGAACTCGAAAGAAGCAGCTCAAAAAAGTGACTCTGCGCAGATGAATGATTATCACACGAAAGTTGGGGTTTCACAAATCGATAACGACGATCGTTCGACGATAGAAAACTCTAAGAAAAATTCGGGTCTAAACCGGCGGCGGCTACCGAGTTTATGGAGAGGGAGGGTCGTCCGAGGGTTGTGGGAGACCAGGAGGGGGCGCCCACGACTTGGGCCAAGGGCCCGACTTGATACACGGCCAAGTTGGCCGAAAATAGGTGGCACAACACCTTGTCGTGGTCACACAGCATGATCCGCACGACTTCGGAGCTAGGACCAGAAGCAAATCGACAGTGTCGTCGTCCTCTTTCCAACGAGTACTTATACGCCTCGTTTCGACGTCGTTTGATGGAGTTATCGCCGAAACCGTGCGTAAGTGTAGGCTGAATCCGAGATGGACGTGGCGGTCGAGTCGGAGATGAAGTCCAACATTGGAAAGGTCGTGGCGTATGTGTGTTCAGCATGGTGATGTGCTCATCAACATGGCAAAGGGTGGACATAAGAGAGAGAGAGAGATTAAGATAGATAAGCGTTCGTCCCTAAAGTTTAGGATCTCATTCTCGGGCATACTCCCGGTACCCATGCAAGGAAGGATGAAGACGGACTCCTACTAGAATTCCCCTGTAATCCTACTAGGACTCGTTCTGTGTAATCCTACTAGGACTCCTGCCTTGTAACCGACTAGGAACCTGCCCCCTGGACTATATAAAGGAGGGTTGGGTACCTAGCTCGGAACCCGATCTCGACCAACACCAAGTGCGGGGCACCATACATGATCCCCCGGACGGGACATAGGGTTCACCACCTTGGCAGCCCGAACCTATATAAATCTTGTGTCCCGTGTCCTTGCGCATTCCTTCGAGTTCTCGGTCTCACGATCACGATCCTCACCGCACAATCTACTACCTCGGGTACCCCCTTGGTAGGTTTGCCGGTCTAAAACACCGACACCGGGCGCGCCGGGTAGAGGTGATCATCACCACCGGCGAATTCGAAGGACCCTCGCCGTTGAAATCAATCTATTCGGCGTGATTGTGTCATGCGCCACAAAGCTCAAGCACGGACCGACGCAAGGTTCAATCCGAAGTCGTCGAGTTGGAGTTCGAAGCGGAAGTCGGCAAACTAGCTCACTCGCGCAACGCACCGCAATCGAGAAAGTCCAAGACGGAATCGATGCGATTCCTTTTCCGGTTTGGATGGCCGCGTCGAGAGAGTTCCAAACTCGAAGTACCCGCGGACAACTCCATCCGAAGCCGAGAGACCATGTCCAATTCAACCGACGCTTCGGATGGCAGCTCCGAGTCGGATTGGCAAGATCCGGTATTCATGCGAGCTTGCCGGTCCAGTTTTCAAGGAAAATCAAGCTCTTTTTGTCGAATTAAAGCACTCGCTACCGCACGGATGCGCATCATCAAGAAAACGGAATGGGTCACGTTAATTCCAACAGCATCACGTGCTCAACAATTCAACTTTGAGGAGTTATGCTGCATGCACACCGAAGGCTACCGAGGAAGCTACAAGATCCTCTTGCTTGATGCATCCGGAACACCGTATCGGCTCGCATCAACCTTGTCGTGCACCGTGACTATTAGTCACCCGGTCGCGCGTGTTCTACATCAACTATGCCGTGCATCCGGACGCGCCGTCTCGCCACTCGACTTCCCGTCGGTCGCTCGCAGCGGCTCTCGCGGTGCGTCTAGTCACTACTTCTCGGTGAGCAACTACTCGTCATCCGGATTGCACCGGCTCTCTTGCGTCTATGCCGTGCATCCGGACGCGCCGTCTCGCCGCTCGACTTCTCGTCGGTCGCTCACCCGGCTCTCGCGGTGCATCCGGTCCACCGCTTCTCGCGGCGCGACCACTCGTCGTCCGGATTGCACCGGCTCTCTTGCGCCTATGCCGTGCATCCGGACGCGTCATCTCGACGCTCGACTTCTCGTCGGTCGCTCGCAATGGCTCTCACGGTGCGTCGGTCCGCGCTTCTCGCGACGAGACTACTCGTCGTCCGGATTGCACCGGCTCTCTCGCGCCTATGTCGTGCATCCGGACGCGCGCCGTCTTGCCGCTCGACTTCTCGTCGGTCGCTCGCATTGGCTCTCGTAGTGCGTCCGGTCCATTGCTTCTCGTGGCGCGACTACTTATCGTCCGGATTGCACCGGCTCTACTGCTCCTATGTCGTGTATCCGGATGCGTTGTCTCGACGCTCGACTTTTCGTCAGTCGGTCGCACTTGCTCTCGCATTTGACCGGTCATTCCGTTGTGCGTCGTGACTACCCATCTTGCGGCCGCAACGGATATACTTCGCTTATTCCGTGCGTCCGGGTGCCTCAGCACGTCTCGCGGCACGTCGCACGGCACGTTGTCGACTACTTCACCTACGCCACGAGTCCGGGTGCCTTGGCACCTCGTGCAGCTCGTCACACGGCTCATCGTCGACTACTTCGCCCGCGCGGCGCGTCCCGGTGCCTCGGCACCTCGTGCGGCTCATCGCGCCGCTCGTTGTCGACTACATCGACTACGCCGCTCGTCCGAGTGCCTCGGCACGTTGCGCGGCTCGTCACGCGGCTCGTCGTGCCGCTCGTCCACGACTACTTCGCCTTCGCCGTGCGTCCGGGTGCCTCGGGGGCTCGTCACGTGGCTCGTCGTCGGCCGCGCCGCCTACGCCGCGTGTCCGGGTGCCTCGGCACGTCGCGCGACTCGTCACGTGGCTCGTCGTCGACTACTTCGCCTACGCCGTGCGTCCGGGTGCCTCGTCACGTCGCGCGGCTCGTCACGCGGTTCGTTGTCGACTACTCCGTGCACCACGACTTCGTCTTGCGGCCATACCGGCTCTACTTCATCCACGCCGTGCGTTGCGACTACTTGTCTCGTGGCAACACCGGCTCTACTTCGAGTACGCCGCACGCCGCCGCAACGTCATCTTCCCGTCGCATCACGTCAACCATTCATCTCAACTAGTTTTCCAAACTAGTCGAGAACGGCAGATCATGCACCCAATAACGAGTCGGAATCAACTCTAACTAGTCAACTTCAGCAACAACCGTCACGGCTCTATCGCCGACCACCACGGCTTCATCAACGGTACCGCCGAGCGACAACGGCTAAGTCATTTATTTAAATGATTACTGTTTTCTATTTTCTTTGCTTGTTCTCCTCATCATGTAGGACTACTTGCCGACTACTCATTCGTGTAAGCTTCTCGGCGGGTTTTCACGGGAACTACACTCGCCGACTACTTTGGGGTATATCAATCAAGTCACCACGAGCCTACTTCATCACCTCGGGGCTATCCCAAGGAGGCGACTTCTAAAGTCTCGCTTTCGTGCAGCAATTTAAAGTCGACTCGGGTCGCATCTTCGCCCGCTTCGGTGGCATACTATGTGTGTAAGCTTCGATGGAACCTAGCTATAAGTGGCCCTCGGGTCTGGCGACGATGGAACCTAGCCGCACGTGTTCTTCACGCTCCGTACCATGGGTCCATGTACCCTAAGTACTCGCGCACCGTACCTTGGGTCTGAAATCCATGGCCCAGGTACACAAGTCGATTTCGGTCACACCTTCAAGCCCGCTGCGGCAGCAATCGTACCTTGGGTCTGAAATCCATGGCTCAGGTACTTAAGCCCACTCTGGTGACACAAGTCGACGCTAACGGTCGCACCCAAGCCCACTCCGTGGCACAAGGCGACTTTGGTCGCAATCTTAAGCTCGCTCCCGGCGGCAAAACTATTCGTTTTTTTTCGATTTTTTATTCGCTTTGGCTTTCCGGAAAGTGCTTTTCGTTTTTTGCATCTTAAGTGCACCCCGTGTGGTGCAAAGTCAACTACCGTAGTCGCATCTAAAGTTCATTTCACACGGCAATATGTAAGGAATCGGATGCTCGTTAGCCTAAGAGGGGGAGGGCGTGAATTAGGCAACTTAAAAACTTAACCTATGGCTTCACTACTTTTTTTCCAAGTAAACTAGAACATACTATCTATATGTGCAACTAGGTTGTTCTAGTGTGAAACTCCCATCCCAAAAGAAGGTTTGCAACCTATAGCCAATCCTAGCATGATACTATAGGAAAGTAGAGGCAAACAAAGATTGCAATAGAGTAAATGCGGAAACGTAAAGGGGATGAGAGGAAGCAAACTCTTGACACACGATTTATCCCGTGGTATCGGTAGGCACTAAGCCACCCCTAGTCCACGTTGTTGAAGCACTCACACAAGAGTATTGCTTCCCGGTCACCAAGTCTCTCCCAAGAGCACCACTTGACTCGCCACAAAGGCTAGCCACTTAGGCACTTGCCAAGCTCCCTTGGTCACCTTGATGCCGCCTCCACTAAGGAGCTTCTCCACCAAGGAAGGGGGTCTCCACGTCCCCCGCACATAGTGTCCTCGCCACTCCACACCAAGCCGGGAGGGTCGATGACGATTGCCGGTGAGCCACTTAGGCCCCAAGGCTTCCGCGAACCTTGTACAACCGGATTCACCGAAGAATCACCTCACAAGGTTGGCACAACCTTGCACTCACTCGGCTCTAAGCTAAGCCTAGCACTAAGCACATACACCAAGCATGTACTAGTCTAAGGATGAGAAATTAAGCACTTGGATGGATTGGATATGATCTTGAATGTGTCTTGAACTCCTCTCGCACTTCCACACAATCTAGCAACCTCAAATGGGTGAGTGGAGGGGGTATAAATAGCCCAAGGCATCAAATTAGCAGTTGGCTAAAAGCTGCTGAAAAAGGTACCGTCGGATGATCCGACGCTATGCTTTTCAAGGGCGTCAGTTCATCCAGTGCCCCTCCCACGTCACGTAGCCGTTGAGGTTCTCTGACACAATTGCTCCGACGTTATTCTCCGACGCTACGTCGGATCATCCAGTGCTGAAGGCCTCGCGTCCAAGTTGCTACTGTTACCTTCCAACTGACCGTCGGATAGACCGACGCTAACCCTGACCAAGGCGTCGGATCATCCGTGCTGAAGGCTTCGTCTTGGCGCGTCTCTGTATGAATTCATGCGAGCGTCGGATAGACCGACGGGGTCCCCACTCGGACCGTCGGATCATCGGTGCTACTCGTCTTCCTTGCTCTTCCTCCGCAACTCGTCCGACACTACTAAATAATGGATCGTCGGTTCATCCGACGGTACCTAGGGTTTGACCCCGTGCACCAACTCGTCCAACAATTGCACCGACGCTTGTAAATGAGGGACCGTTGAAGGACCGATTAGGTGACCGAGGAGGGGGGGGGGGTGAATGGGAGCCGATAAAAATTCTTCTCGAAGGAGATTGAAACTCCGACAAGGTGAACTAGCTCGGTCGAACCCCCGAAATCACACGCTCCGCACTTCAACCTTCGTTTGCCAAAACCACGTAGCCAGCGGAGTGCTACGGTCCTAGGAACAATCTCTACCGAAGCAACCACAACCCACACGCAAGCAACGACGGCGGAAACAACTCGAAAGCCGGCTAACCGAGGGGGCGGTTAGGGCGGGTATAGGGGGCGGTTAGACCGCCTCCACACCGGTAACCAAGAAAACCTCCGAAACGCCTCTTCCGAGCACCAAAACTCACCCCGGTTCACCAACAAAGATCTCTCGGTCAAGGCCATGCTAGCTACCAAAAAATCTCGGCGAAAACCAAAACTTCACCCAAGGGCCTAGGCGCGGTTAGACCGGCTACCGGGGCGGTCTAACCTCCCGTACCCGCAACGAGCTCCAACCAAGAACACCTAGCAACCGCACGAGAACGACCCCAAATTTCACCCGGACGCTCCTCTTATCAAGGCGAACAAACTCACATAGGAAAATCCGGAGAAACACAACTTTGACCCGGAAACACCCGGGCGGTTAGACCGCCCCCCGTAGGCGGTTAGACCGCCCCTTCCGGAAAACGAACCCGCGGGTCAAACCTCAACTTCCTCGCGCCCGATCTCCCGAATCACTCCACGGATTGCAGCAAAACTTCGGGAATAGTCGGGTTACCTCACGGGCAACCTCTACCTCAAAGGAATCGACCCGAAACGCTCACAATCAAGAGGAATCAAAAAAATCGCTTCTCTAGGTCAAGAACTCGCCCAACTCGAGAAACCACCAAATCGAGTCCGATTCAAAGGGGATTTGGGGGCAAAGTCACCAGCAAAAGAGGCACAAGAACCTCATACGTGACACCCACCAAAAACCCCAAGAAATCGTCCTCAAAACACCGCCAAAAAGAGCTCCGAAAATCAACACAAGGGAGACGGGAAAACCACCATGATGAACAACGCCAAACCTTCTATACATGCCATGAAAGGTTCGTACAAGGTCTAGCTTGCCACCCAAACATCCATCCCTCTCTCTAGATCTCACATGAAGCTCTCAAGCTAGCCCTCTAAAAACTAGGGAAAAAATGGAGAACGAAAATGGAAAAACAAATGAGCTAGGGTTCCAAAAGTTGGCTGCCATCCACCCATCTAATGAGTATATATGGAGGCACCCAAAAGACTAAACTACCCCTCACTAATAACTAGGGATACATGCCCCTCGAGGGCGGATTTGGAATTCTTGATTTCTTCACCATCGGACGGATGCCCGGCGACCGCACCCCTCGCGTAGCCTCGACGCAAGCCTCGCGATCCCGACGCGTGTCCTCCGCTTCGAAGCTTCTCGGCGCGGCGGCGGGCGGTCGGACCGCCCCCCTTGGGCGGTTAGGACCGGCCGGGGGATCCGACCGGCCCCGGAGGGCGGTCGACCGCCCAAGTCTTCGGCCTCGGTTTTGTGGCTCAACCGAGTAACCCGGTGGTTTTCGGTGAACCACGGGAAACCCCGCGAACTCGGTGTAGCCTCCGCCAATCTCCACTCATGACTCGGCTCCCATGTAGTCCCGACTCGACCTTGGTTTTGAGGCTGCGCCAAGAAACCGTCCACGACTTCATCTTGCTTGTTCATGCCACCATGCGGCCCGCACTTGACCCCACCGGCCACGGGGTCCCTCGAACGAAGCCTACTTGTCTTCTCCACACCCGGAGGCCTCACCGGCAACGACCTTTCGCGCTTGTTCTTCACCCGCACCAACACGAGTCAAGTCGCAACCCGCACCCGCAATACTTAGCCAAGAATCGGTCCACACAACGTTGTCAATCACACATCACACAAGGAAGCGACCATCCACCGGTCCTCCAACCACACATGGTCCTCAATCTCCCCCTTGATGAGTGCATTGACAACACACTCACATGAAGTAACACAAGAGAAAAGGAAAAGAAAAGAAACAAATAAAAAGAAACCTCAACAAGCGATCGAAAGCCAAAGAAAGGCAAAGAGCAAGATCACTTGAAGAAGACAAGTCTTGGACCCCTTAGGCAAGGGCAACGGCTCGACACATCCGAGACAAAGCAAAGCTCAAACAAAGATCGCAAACCACCGAAACAAAGCTCGAACACCACAAAGAGCTCCCCCTGCACATATGCAAGCTCCCCCTGAGCCAAAGCACACTCCCCCTGAACAAATGCAGCAATGCAACGCGGGAATGCAACAAAGAGCAAAAAACTGCTCACACTGCCCAGGGCGGTTAGACCGTCCGTACGGGGCGGTTGGGCCGCCCGTGCCCGATCCGACCGCACGGGGGCGGTTAGACCGCCCCAAGAGACCGCCCCCGCACCAAAATGCTCAAAATTTGCCCGAAACAATTGGAACACCTTCCAAACACTCCCAGGTGCCCAAAACATGCACAAGCTTCTCCCCCTTGTTGACAATGCATGAATCAAGGTAAAATGCGAAAACTATCAACAGATAGCTTCTCGAATATACAAAATTCATCACAAGGAGCTACACAAGTCCAAATGAGCAAGTTAGATACTCGACAGGTTCGTAATGACCTTAACTACGTGATCACCAAGTTTCACAACCATTGGACAAGGCTAAAAAGGATTTGAGTGATTTTGCGAAAAGTTACTCTCTCATAAGCAAATACCTAAGCATGAGCAAAACATATGAAAATGGCAAAGCCACTCAAACTTCATGTTAGGACAGCCATTCTAATCATAAGACCATCATAAACACCCAAAAGCACCTCATGTCATGTCAAAGCCACCGAGCCATGTGCCTACTTCTATGTATGAGACTTCTCATTGGTAGGCAACATGCAACGGTTTAGCACCCAAAGCAAATTAATTTCAGCACATATGACATGGGAACATATTTTCCAAGCATTTTTCATTTCATAGTCGGATTTATGATTGGTACATGAAATGTCTTTGCGACAAAAAGGAACTTATGCCCCTCCATAAGATTAAGCAAGAGGGCTAAACATTCATGATGGCAAATGAGCCTTTGGCCCCATATGATCAACAAACTAGCTATCCAACCACAAAGTAAGCATAGCAAAGCCACTAAAACATGTCAAGATCATGTAAAGGCATTTACACATGAGAGAGCATATATGTGACTTTTTTCAAAAAATTAGCCATCAACCATGGATCATTCATCAAGATCATCAAGAGCTAAGCCAAACTAACCGTAGCATACCAAACAAGCTCACAAGAACATATATAGCAACCCATGGTAAACAATGTATATAGGAGAAGCTTTTCCTATCCAATGCATATGATACAAAATGCATGCAATCTAAGATACAAGGATGCCTATACATCATGATACATATGCAATGCCGAATGCAAGAAATGCACAAAAGAAAGCTATACATATGCTACAAAGGAGCTCCCACACACCCAACTCAAGAAATCAAGCACACACCAAGTTCCCCCCGCAAACGAGTGAAAGTTGCTTGATCTAGGGGTTTGGTGAAAATATCGACTAGTTGGTCATGTGTGGGTACATGGATCAAAGCTATCTTCCCCTTTCTCTACGTTGCCTCTCGAGAAATGATACCTCACTTCTATGTGTTTGGTTTTGGAATGGAGCACCGGGTTCTTTGCAACGCTTATGGCACCGGGGCTATCACATTGAAGTGGGACATGGGTATACTCCTCTCCAAAGTCACTCATGGTGTAGGTGATCCAAAGGAGCCGAGAGCAACAACTAGCAACGGCAACATACTCGGCTTTGGTCGTGGATTGAGCAACACTCGCACCGTTGCGGGAAGACCAAGACACCAAAGAAGAACCCAAAAACGCGGCAAGTCCCGGTAAGTGGACTTCCTATCCAACCGACACCCGGCAAAATCCGCGTCTGAAAAGCCATGAAGCGCCAAAGAAGAGGACGCGGAGTACCAAAGGCCGAAGTCGGGAGTGTGACGCAAGTACCTGAAAATTCTCTTCACCGCTTGCCGATGCGAAGTCCTCGGAGACGCTTGAAAATGAGCGCACGTACACACCGAGAACAAGTATGTCCGGCCTCATCGCCGTCAAGTAGAGGAGTGACCCGATCATGCTCCGTACTCTTCTCGGTCCACGTGTTGACCTTCCTCGTCCGCATCAAGAGCCGTAGTCGTACTCATCGGCGTCGTCATAGCCTTGGAGTCCTCCATCTTGAACTTCCTCACAATGTCCTTGGTGTACTTAGCTCCGGTGCACAAATGTTCCTTCCTTTGATTGCTTGATTTGTAGCCCGAGGAAGAAGCGCAACTTACCCATCATGCTCATCTCAAACTCCCTCGCTCATATCATCGGCAAACCTTGCAACAAGAGAGTTAGACGAGCCACCAAAGACAATATCATCCACGTACACACCGCACAATCGGGATATCTCCGCCCCGCCTCGCAAAAACAAGGTCCGGTCGACCTTCCCCATCTCAAAACCTCTCTCAAACAAGAACCCCCTCAACCTCGCCATACCAAGCTCTAGGCGCCCGCTTCAACCCATACGGCCGCCTTCCTCAACTTGTACACCCGGTGGGGGTACTTCTCACTCTCAAACCCCGGAGGTCGTCTCACATACACTTCTTCCTCCAACACTCCATTCGGAAAAGCACTCTACACATCCATTTGGTGCAACTTGAACCCTTTAGCCACGAAAAGGCTAGAAGAATCCTAATCGCCTCCAAACGAGCTACGGGAGCAAAGGTCTCCTCGTAGTCGATCCCCTCCTTCGACAACCCCCGAGCAACAAGTCTCGACTTGTTCCTCACAACCTCACCCTTCTCTCTCTCTTTGTTTTTCCACACCCACTTGGTACCAATCGCCTTACACCCTAGGGGGAGGGTCAACCAACTCCCACACCCGATTCCTCTCAAAGTTCTCCAACTCCTCATGCACCGAGTTAACCCAATTGTGATCGGATAGTGAGTGTCCAATGTCTTTGGGCTCAAAAGAAGCAACAAACACAAGATGAGCAAAACGGGAATTGTTTCGAACCCTCGACCGTGTAGTGCGTTCATTCACGTCGCCGATGATCCTCGAAGCCGGGTGATCCACTTGAACTCGCCGGGGGGAGGTTCTCGCCTCGAAGCTACCTCCCCCTCAACATCGCTTCTCCTCGTTCTTGATTTGTTGTCGTAGGTGTAGCGAGAGGGTCCATCCATCATCGTAGTCGAAGTAGTGGGTACATGTTCAGCCGGGGGCACCGCACCGCCATCCTCATCATCACCATGTTCATGCTCCTCCTCCCGAAAGATCTCCTCGCCAAGCTCATCATCACCAAGACACTCAAAGACAAGCCGACTACGTGGCTCGTCTCGTCGAAGGTTACCTCGCAAGTCTCCACGATTTGGTTAGTTTCAAGATTGAGCACACGATATGCTCTAGAATGAGATGCATAACCAAAGAAAATGCCATCGACAGACCTAGCCTTAAACTTATCCAACTTCCCCGCCCTTCTTCGAATGAAACACTTGCAACCAAAGACATGGAAGTGACTCACCTTGGGTGTGCGACCATGCATCAACTCATAGCATGTCTTCTTCTTGTGCACTGCGAGGTATATCCCGTTCGACACATAGCACGCGGTATTCACCGCCTCACCCCAATACCTCCTCGAAGTCCTATGCTCATCAAGCATCATCCGAGCCATCTCGCACAAGGTCCCGTTCTTCCTTTCCACAACACCATTCCGGGGAGGCGTATACGGACTCGAAAAGCGGTGCTCAAGACCCAAGTCATGGCAAAAGGTTTCAAAACACGAGTTCCCCGAATTCCGAGCCATTATCATTACGGATAGCTCGTATGGCATCTCCGTGCCTCTCGTTCCTCAACCTCAAGACTAGATCTCGAACAAAACCAAACGTCTCCCCCTTCTCCTCAAGAAAGAACACCCACACATACCGAGAATAGTCGTCCACCACAACAAGGACATACCACTTCCCACCCGCAGATCGCACACGAGCTGGGCCAACAAGGTCCATATGGAGCAGCTCGCATGGACGCTCAGTCATCACATCGGTGAGAGGCGGGTGAGAAGAGGCCACCATCTTGGCATGCCTACACGGCGCACAAACCAACTCTTTCTTAAGCCTCAACCGTGGCAATCCTCGACCAAATTGAGTTTACTCAAGCATGACAAAAGGTCAAAGCTCAAGTGACCCAACTTCATATTCCACTTCCACAACTCACTCGAAGAACCAGCCAAGAAACAACACTCCACACCCGAAGACCGAGAAAAATCAAAGACGAAACACCGACCCTCGGGAACGACCATACAAACAAGGTCCCCTCGATAGTCCACAATCCGAGAACCACCGGCCGAAACAACACCTCAAAGCCCTCATCCAACAACCGGGACACGAAAGCAAATTGTACCCCGGCGATTGAACAAGAGCAACACGCCTCGCAGTGATCTTGTCACTCACTTTTATCTCACATTCTCGAAAGCACACGCCCACGCCCATTGTCCCCAAAGGTGATGTACCTCTTTGTCACCACCAGGACGAGACTTGAGAACCACCCCCTGTCTCCGGTCATATGCCTCGAGCAACCGAGTCAATCAACCAAATGTTCTTCAAGTCTCCCACCCGGAATTCAAAAACAAGCACGTGAGCGAACAAACGACTCGGCAAAGACCGGGGTTAGTACCAAAAGAGGAAAACCGGTCTTGCCGAGCCATTTGCTCGAAAGTGGGATTAGCACACATCAAGCCATCTTTCCTACCATAACCACCACCACGAACACCACCTCGGTAACCACTCCGAGGAAACCACCCCTCCGCGCCCGGAGGAGGACCAAAACCACGGAAGACAACCCGTGGAACGTCCCTCCTCTCCTTCTCAAAGCTACGACTCCTCCCATCCCCTTTGTGAACTCGAGGGGGAGAATGCCTAGCAACCGACCACCCGCTTCGTCTCTCCGGACCAACCACCAGCAACTCCACCTCCAGACCTGAAACCTCTCGACTCACCACCTCGAAAACCACTCTGCCCAAAATTACGGGGGGGGGGGCGGTTAAACCGGTAGCCGGGCCGGCCTAACCACCCCCCCCCCGTGGGCTGGGCCGGTCGACCGCCCAGCCTAGCCGGGCCTCGACCGCCCCCTCCAGAACTGCTCCTCGGCTGCGGGAACTCGCATCTCCCCATGCCGAACACTTCTCACCACGGCCCTTACCCCCGGGCGGTGGCATACGAGGCTTAGGTACACCATGGGAAGGGTTGTACCCGTCGGTGCGGAATGTGGTCCTGTCACTAACCGGGAATAAGCGCCGAGGTCTATCCCTCAATGGTCGATGCTAAGCAACAAAAGACACGGAGTTTATCCCGGGTTCCGGCCGGGAGAACGTACGTCCGGCGAGCTGGTGTGCTCAAGGCACTATATTGCTCCGCACCGGGGGTGCCCGTAGTGGGGCCGCTACAAGCAAGGCGGGAGAGGAAGCGTAGCTCCCAAGTCCCCGGTGTAGTGGCTGAAGATGTTGTGGGAGAATTGGAGAGCAAGTGCGCGGTGCGACTTGTCTCTTGTGGAGCTCTGTTGTTCGTGTGTCGTGTGTTGTGTTCGCCGTCCGTCCGTCGTCCGTTGTCCCCCCGCGGCAAGGGGATTCGTCCTCCTTTTATAGACCAAGGAAGCAGGCGAATCACATGCGCGCCGCTCTATTTAGCTACGCGAGGGAGCGTGATGTGCTACGCTATAGAGTAGGCGGCCGCCGGGCGATCCTTGCGGCGATCCCGGCCATCATGGCATATCTTGTAGCCGAACGAGTGGCGGCCTCGAGGGTAGAAGAGCGGCGGGCGCACCGTGGTGTCTTCGGATAGTCTCGAGGGGGTTGCCGACGTCGGCCGTACGGAGCACGATTGCGGGTAAGGCGGCGCCCCGTTCCCGCACGCTCCACGGTCTTGGAGTTCTTGGCACGGCGCCCGGCGTGCGCCCGCATCGGCGGGGGCGGCGACCATACCGTTAGCGGTGGCGGCAGGATGGCGTCCCACCGGCCCTAGCGCCTCCACCTAACCTTGTAAGGTCACAAGAAAGCAAATTGAGGGTGCGGCGGGGTCCCCCTTCGAGGGCTCGGCGCGTTAGTCGTACGGAGCAAGGTGCACGGCGTCACGGACCGGCACCGGCCGCGCCGCACGGTCCAACCCCCCCCCCACGGTGATGGGGATGGGCTCCCTCTCGGGGAGTTGGTGCGGCGGCACCGGGCGCGAGCCCCCGGCGCATGATGGCGCCGTCCCGCCGATGTCGGGGCATTTAATGCCTGTGCGCGGGAGCAGTGCGCACGTGCGGGGCGCCCTCGAGCGAGGTGGACCCCGTTCGAGGGCGGGGCGGACCCTCGAGCGAGGCGGACCTCGCTCGAGGGAGGCGCACCCCCCTCGATCGGGGGCGGAGCCCGTCCGAGGGAGGCGCGCACCCTCGAGCGAGGCGAAACCTATTTGAGGGAGTCTTCGAGTGGGCCGCACGGTGGGCCGGCGGGGCCTTTGTGGCGCGGGCCATGTCCCGCATGGTTAAGTAAGGCATTTTTTGGTTTTGGCTTTGTTGTAGGTCTTAAGCGGGGATTCCCCTCGCCGTTTAAGGGGACCCCTAGGGTCGTCCCCCGAGCCGCAGCCCCCGAGCATATGTGGGTTTGCCATTGAGGCTCCCACGGAGCGGCGGAACCTATTGATAGGACGTTCTTCCCTCCCGGTTTTGCGAACGCTTTCCGTGGGCCGCGTCAGCGGACCCGCGGGTCTAGCCCCCGAAGCCCTGCAGGAGCATGGGCGCTCCTGTAGGGGTTGACCGCGAGACTTGGACAGAAGGCGTGGTACATGTTTCAACCGGCGTCGGCAATGTCTCAGCCGGCTTCGGTGACGCACGCGCTGCTGGCGTTATCCCCGGCGGGTGCAATCCAGGAGGTGTAGCCGTGCGTCAAGCCCCCGAGCCTGGGCCCATTCAAGGCGATCGGGTAGAGCTTTACGACTTGTCTTTCAACGCGCCCTCGCCGTCCCTCCGCGGGACGGAGGGTGGGGTTTCCACAACCCCCATCGGTCGGGTCGCGAATTGCGGAATCCTCGTCGAGGCGTTAGTGGATGGTTCGAGTGGACGCCCATGCCCTATTCGATAAGGGTAGGCTACATGGTCCGAGAGACACGTCCATTGAAGCGCTTGCGTGGGTTTCTTCGGGTGGGGCTCGGTCACGTTCACTAGGGACCGAGGGCGCGGAAGCTCTCCCTCGGTGGGATCCCCGCTAGGCCGCCCTCGCCGGCTCTCGAACACGACATGTGGGGCACCCTCGAGCTGGCAGGCTCGAGGAACAGCTCGAATGCGCGTGCCCTCGTCGTCCCTGACTCCGGTGATCTGGGGCGCCTGTTCGAACCCGTCGAGGGTCAGGCTTCGAACCCCTGATCAGTAGGGCCATGCGGGGGTGGCGCCCGAGCGCTCCCGGCCGGCATCTGCGACCATCGAGGGGCCTGGGCAAGCCAGCCCTCGAGGCGCTGATCAGTAAAAATGGTGCGGGGCGGCGCCTGAGCGCTCCCGGCCTGGCATCTGCGACCATCGAGGGGCACGGGCGAGCCGGCCCTCGAGGCGCTGATCAGTAATACGGCGTGGCATGGGTGCTTTGCGGTGCCTCGTTTCGAGGGTTGAAGTTTTCCCGAGCACCGGAGCCCGCGCCGCTCGAGGGTTCTCCTTACTTTGTAAGGAACCGGGCCATTAAATGCTCCACGGGAGAGGCCGCGGTTTTGCGTCGCGAGCGCGCTTTTCGAGGCGTTGCGGCCGCGCGCGCTCGTAGTGGAATGCGTGGGCGGGCGGATGTGACCGCCGCCACGGTCCCCTCGCTATTCTTCGCCGTGATGATGGCCCATTCGCGATGATGTGGCCGCCGCGGTCGTGGTGGGGCCCGCCCGTCAGCGAGAAGAAAAGATTCCCTGCAGTTAATGCGCGCGGGACGTCCGCCCCGGAGAGCACGCCCGCGGCTTATAAATCTGAGGGGAGGGAAAACGGCGGTTTTTTACCTTAGCACTCCGCCGTTCTTCCCCCTTTAGCTCTTGCCTTCGTTTTGCTCTCGCCACCGTGCGCCTTCGCCATTAGAGCTCTTCTCCTTCTTCTTGTCCTCCGCTCTCGCATTCCTTGTCCTCCCTCATGGCGCCGCTTCCGCCCCTCACGATCCTCGACCCGTACGCCTGGGAGCGGTCGACGGTCAACCGGCTGGCCCTTGGCGAATTGGTCTCCGCCGGCCGCAGGCGGCGAATGAGGAGGGCCGGCCGGCGGAGTGGATTGTGCCGCCGGCGGGGACCACGCGCCCAACCCGCCGGAGGGCTACGTGGTGAGCTTCATCCGCTTCCATGAGCGCGGCTTCGCCGCGCCGGCGAGCCGCTTCATGCGGGCGCTGTGCTACCACTACGGCGTGGAGTTGCACAACTTCGCGCCGAACGCGATTTCGCAGGCGGCCACGTTCGTGGGCGTCTGCGAGGGGTATCTAGGGATCCCAGTCAACTGGGAGCTCTGGATACACCTCTTCCGCGCGGAGCTCTTCACGCATCCCACGACGGAGCAGAGGACCCGCCGCGCGGTGCGCGCCGGCGGCATGTCGCTCGCCCCGGCGAGCGCGGTTCAAGGACGACTACATCCCCTGCACCATGACGACGAACAACGCCGGCTGGGAGCGGGGATGGTTCTACCTGCGCAACACCAAGCCCGGCCTCCCCGCCTACACCGGCCTGGTGCTCCGGGAGAAGCCCAACTCCCCGTGGTCACGGGGTGTCCACGGCCCAAGACCGGAGGCGGCCGGACTTGCTCCCTGGCCGCCCCGAAGACCCCGGCGACGCACGGGCCGACCGCGGCGGGCGTCCTCGCCTTCCTCCACCACCGGCGGGTTGTGCCTCCGATGGAGAGGCTCGCTCCGCATCTTCCGGATGACGAGAGGAGGCGGACCCTGTCGTATGGACCTCCCCGGGGCCCACTACCTCGGTGGGTACCGGGACCGACTACTCGGTGGGCCCACGGGACTACCCGGCTTGCGCTACACGGCACCGAAGGCGTGGAGCACAAGGACAGCACGAGAGTAGTACTCGGTTAGGACTCGTACACGTTCCGCACTTGTGTAGAGGTCTCCTAGACGTACTCGACTAGTACTCCTTCCCTACTCCGACTTGTAACCCCGCCTCCCGGACTATATAAGGCGAGCGGGGACCGATCTCGGGATCACCTCATCCAATCTCAACTCACGGCGCACTATTGCACCATCTTGTAATCGTGCCCTATCAATCCGAGCTACGCAGCATACAGGACGTAGGGTGTTACGCACCTCGCGGCCCGAACCTGTCTAAATTGTGTGCCACGTGTCTCTTCCTTCGAGTTACCGATCTCGGCGAGTCACATTCATCTACTTCGGGTACTCCCCGTAGTAGGTTGCCGGTCCAAAACACCGACAGCTGGCGCGCCAGGTAGGGGCTCTCGCTCGAGATCACATGGCGAACTCGACGGCTTCCGTTCACATCAAGCCAACCGTCGCCTTCAACCGCGGCGACACCTTCGTCTTCGGCGCCTGCACTGCTGATGGCGCGGGCTCCTTCCAGCGCCGCTTGATCATGCAACCCGACTCGAGGACAGGCCTTGTGACGCTTCCCGAAGTTGTCACGGGCAAGCTCGCCGGCAAGTTCGGCGAAATTTCGCTTTCCAACCTCCACGCTGACTTCGAGCTCGAGTCCGTCTCCAACTCGAACCCGACGTCGCCATGGGCCATCGCGTGCGAGCCGGCTCCTCAGCCATCGCAGGCGGTCCCCTCTCCACGCCGGCGTTCCGTGCGTGGCCCTCGTGTTCCCGGCCGGGCCCGCACGGAGGCTTCTACACCACGCCGGCCGGCAAGGAGCCCGTAACCGAGTACAACTCGGACTCCGACGCCGTCCCCAACCACGTCTCGGACTCCGGCCCTCTCTCCGAGTTCTTCTCGAACCCGGATTACGAGTTCGACTTCGGGTCGGACCACGAGGAGCCCGAGTCCGAAGATGACTCCTCCGAGCTTCCCTTGTCGGGGCCGGCCTGCGGGCCGGTTATAAGATCAACGCCGGCGGGAGATACGTCTCCGGCCGACCGCAAACCTGCTGAGCTGACAAAGGAGGACTCGCGCTACGTCGCCTACATCGACTCGCTACCGTTCCAGGAGGGAACACCACTAGCCCAGCCGACTCAAACACACCAACTGAGGTGGCACCTTCTGAGCCAAGCTTGGGTACCCCCGATCGTCAAGTCTTCATGGCTGCCGGCGACACCCGGGAACCTCGGGCACGGCCGCGAGACAAGTACTTGGAGGACATCTCCGCGGTACGAGCCGTCCGCCGATGCCCCCGCGACGAGACCGACGCCACCGGGGACGCCCGGCGCGAACGTAACAGAAGCGCAATGAACGACGCCGGCGGCTCGGAGACAACCTTCCCATCCGCAACCTTGCGGAAGCTCTCGGCGCTTGAGAGAAGAGTCCACACCACTCCCGAGCAATGCCTCATGTCGATCACAACGATCGCACGTCGAGCTCGGGCATACGGGCCGGGAGAGGTCATCGCCAAGCTCGGCCGAAGAAGCCTACTTCATGCGGGTCGACAAGAGAGTCGGCCCAACCTCTCCCCGCCTAAGCCTCGCGACAACGAAGCCACTAGTCGCAAGGTTGACCCTGGTCCAACCGTACTCGGGGCGACATCCCGAGCTCGAACCAAACCGTAGACGCTCCACCGCCGGCGGACCCTCACGGCAAGATAACGGCAACCGAGAAGTCGTCCCCCACCGCGCTCCGGCCGGTGGCGGCGGCAACGACCCCCGACGGCGGCGGCGCGACGGCGGCGGCCTCCAACCACGGGGCCAACAAGAAAGGCGCGGCGCCCGGCAGCCGCGGCGGCCGCGGCCACGCGCATAGCCACGCCTCCGGCGCCTCTCGTGGCGGGTACGATGCTCGCCGGAGAATCGAAGAGCCGCGGCGAAGAAGTCGACGACCGCCGCGAAGGCGACGGCTTCCCCGCCTTCTCACCCCGGCTTCGCAACCTCGCTCCTCCCCGACAAGTTCAAGCTTTTGGGGATCACCAAATACGACGCGAAGCAGATCCCATCCGGTGGCTCCGATGCTACGCTCTCTCCATCGAGAACGGCGGCGGCAACGGCGACACCAAGTGCCTCTACTTCCCCTTCGCCCGGACCAAGCCCCACTCACGTGGCTCGAGTCGCCGGACAAGCACTCAATCGACAAGTGGGACCAGTGAAGGAGCAATTCACAAGCAACTTCGCGGGCGCCATGGGCCGTTCGGGTACTCGCATGGACCTTGCCATGATCAAGCAGAACAAGGCGAGACCCTCCGCAAGTACATGCGCCGCTTTTCGACAAGCGCGCTACCGTCGTGGACGTCACCGACAAGGAGGTCATCGACCTCTTCCGAGGACGGGCTCTACCATCGCCGCACCTTCGAGGACTTCTGGTCGACGCCGCCCTAGGTCCATTCCCCACCTCAAGGACATGATCACGTCCGGGCGGATGAAGAGGACAAGGCAACGCCAAGTACGACGCCATCCGCGGCAAGTCCAAGCGAGAACCAAGGTGGCGGCGGCGCAGCAGCAATCCAAACCAAGGCGGCCGCAACAACAACAACAACAACAACAACTTCTCGGGTTCCAACCGCAAGCGCAAGCCGGACAATACCGTCGCGGCTATCCGGCGCCCCTCCGAAAGGGAACTCGAAGAAGAATTCCGGCGGGTTCAAAGACCTCGAAGGAGAAGTGCCCGTGAACCCAAACGGCAACCACACTACCGAGCGGTGCTGCCGGCTCGGGCATGCACTCAAGGATACGCCGAGCCACCGCACCCTCACGATCGAAGAACAAGAAGAAGGACGGCGACGACTTCCAAGAACCCGAGAAGACCGTCAACGTCCTCTTCGGCGGACTACCCGACGGGCGGGAGCGAGAAGGCTACTCGCCGTGAAGTGATGTCCATTGAACCGGCGGTTATGACCTCTCTCGGGTGGTCGGAGACACCCATCACCTTCTCCCGCGCGGACCAATGGACCAGCTTCTCCGAACCCGAGACGCTTTCCCCTCGTCCCGAAACCAACAAGGGGCGGGCTCTAAGCTCAACAAGGTGCTCATCGACGGCGGAAGCGGGCTCAACGTCCTCTTCACCAAGACTCGAAGAAGATGAACCTTGACGTCACTCCCATGCTCGACAAGAGCAAAGCATGCCTTTCTACGGCATCGTCCCGTGCAACGCGGCCATCCCACTAGGCTCGGTGGCACCGCCGCCATTACCTTCGGGCGTCTCGCGACAACTACCGCACCGAGTACATCAAGTTCGAGGTCGCGGATATCGAGACTTCCTACCATGCCATCCTCGGCGGACCCGGCCATCGCCAAGTTCATGGCGTGCCCCACTACACATACTTGGTACTCAAAATGCCAAGTCCGGACGCGGCGTACTCTCCCTCCAAGGGGACTTGAAGATCTCTCACGACTGCGATACAGAGGCCGTGGTGATCGCTTCAACAAATCAAGTACCCACCCCAATGATGGAGGTCTACGCCGCGTCGAAGAAGCTTGCCACAAGCGAACTCGACATCCTGCAGAAGTCTCGA
Organism: Cenchrus americanus; assembly: GCA_947561735.1. Classification (NCBI taxonomy): domain Eukaryota; kingdom Viridiplantae; phylum Streptophyta; class Magnoliopsida; order Poales; family Poaceae; genus Cenchrus; species Cenchrus americanus. The sequence goes on from OX387240.1 coordinate 147,242,404, forward strand.
CGCGCCAACAAGCCTCAAACCACCCGAGGAGGTACTTGTCAAGCTTCGGTCGACCTCGGAACAAGCGACGCCCACCAAGACCACAACCATCGGGGCCGGCCTCGACCCCAAATAGGAAGACGCGCTCACCGCCTTCCTTCGGGCTAACCGCGACATCTTCGCGTGGAAGCCACGGACATGCCGGGAGTGCCCTGTGGAGCCGATCGAGCACCGCTCAACGTCGACCCAAAGGCCACCCCCAAGCGACAAGCACCTCCGATGCTTCGCCGACGACGGACGGACGCCATCAAGAAGGAGCTCGCCAAGCTACTCGCCGCCGGCTTCATCGCAGAAGTCTTCCATCCCGAGTGGCTCGCCAACCCCGTCCTCGTCCGCAAGAAGAACTCGAACGAGTGGAGGATGTGCGTCGACTACACCGACCTCAGCAAGCCCCGCGCCCCAAGGACCCCTTCGGGTTGCCGCGGATTGATCAAGTCATCGACCTCCCGCGGCGGGCTGCGACCTACTCGCTTCCTCGATCGCTACTCCGGGTACCACCGGATCGCAATCAAGGAGGAAGACCAGAGAAGACCGCGTTCATCACCCCGTTTGGCGCGTCGCTACACGACCATGTCTTTCGGGTTGAAGAACCGCCGCGCTACCTACCAACGGCCATCCAGCCTCGCTTCAAGCGGCAACTCAACAAGAACGTCGAGGCCTACGTGGACGACGTGGTTGTCAAAACCAGAGACTCCAGCACCCTCATCGACGACCTTGAAGAGACCTTCGCATCGCTACGCGAGTACCGCTGGAAGCTCAACCCGAACAAGTGCGTCTTCGGCGTACCTTCTGGTAAACTACTCGGCTTCATCATCGCCGCCGCGGCATCGAAGCCAACCCCCGAGAAGATCTCCGCCATCACCGCATGAAAGCTCCCACGAGCATCAAGGACGTCCGGCGGACGGGGTGCATGGCGGCATTGAACGCATTCATCTCGAAGCTAGGAGAACGGGGTCTTCCCTTCTTCAAACTACTCAGGCACCACGAGAAGTTCGTGTGGACCGAGAAGCGGACCAAGCCCTTGCCCCGCTCAAGGACTTCCTGTCGAAGCCGCCGGCCCTCACGGCCCCTACAAGGGCGCGCGCCATCGCCCTACCTTGTCGCGACTACTCACGTGGTCGCATCGCCATCGTTGTCGAGCGGCAGGAAGACGGCCACGCCTACCCGGCCCGGGCCGCCCGGCCTACTTCGTCGGCCGAGGTTCTATCGAGTCCAAGGGTCGCTACCGCGCCCGTGCGGAAGCTTCGTACGCCTACTCATCACCTCGCGGAAGCTACGACACAACTTCCGTGAGTACTCGGCCTCCGTCGTCACCGACTACCGGCCGGCGACATCCCGAGGAACCCGGACGCCACCGGAAGGATCTCCAAATGGGCTGTCGAGCTCGGCGCCCTCACCATCGACTTCAAGCCACGCACGCCCATCAAGTCGCAAGCTCTAGTCGACTTCATGGCGAGTGGCGGGAGAACCAGCCACGCCCTGCCCGTGTGCGACCGCAGCATTGGGTGATGTACTTTGACCGCTAACTCAACCTCGAGGGCGCAGCGCTAGAGTGCTTCGATCTCTCCAACGGCGAACAACTAAAGTACGTCCCGCATCTTCTCGGAAGGTCTCGAACAATGAAGCCGAGTACGAAGCTCTCCTACACGGCCTCCGCCGCGCGGCTTCACTTGGCATCAAGCGGCTACCAGTCTACCGCGACTCCGCGATGGTCATCAACCAAGTCACCAAGTCCCGGGACCGCAACAAGGAGAACATGGACGCCATCGCCTAGAAGTCCGCAAGCTCGAGAACAAATTCCTACGGTCTCGAGTTCCACCACATCGTCCGCGACAACAACGTGCGGCGGACGTCCTCTCGAGTCTCGGATCCACCCGCACGCAAGTACCCGCGGCGTCTTCGTCCATGAGCTTCACGCGCCATCCATCCCGGAGCCGGCGCCACCGACCACTACCCTCCGGCCCATCCACCGGCGGGCAGGGAGGTCGTGATGATCGACGTAGACTCGGAGGCAACCCTTCATCGACTACCTCGCCGAGCGTAAGGTCCCCTCCGACAAGAACGCGGCCTCGAACAACTCGTCCGCCGCGCCAAGTCTTACGTCCTCGTCGGCGGCAAGCTTTACAAGCGAGGCGCGTCGTCCGGAGTACTCATGAAGTGCGGCCCTCGCGAAGAAGGCAAGGACATCCCGGAGGGAGATCCACAAGGGCGTCTCGCGCAACCACGCGTCCTCCCGCACGCCGGTCGGCCAAGGCCTTCCGCGAGCCTTCTCTACCGGCCCACGGCCCTCGGGAGATGCCGAAGAACTCGTCGAAGGTGCCAAGGATGTCGGCTCTTCGCCCAGCAAGAACACGTCCCCGCCTACAAGCTAGTCACCATACCGCCAACCTCGGCCCTTGCCCGGGGGCTCGACATGATCCGACCACCGCCAACCGCGCCGAGGAGGATTCAACAGTACCGGTGGCTATCGACAAGTTCACCAAGTGGATCGAGGTCAAGCCTGTTACATGCCCCAAGGCCGACGCAGTACTCGACTTCCCGGATGAACTCGTGCACCGCTACGGGCTACCCCACCGCATCATCGCGGCCCGGGGTCCAACTTCAACAACCACTCGCTTCGGGAGTACCGCGAGAACAGGCGGAATCGACGTCGTATACGTCTCCGTCGCCCACCCACGGCCAACGGACAAGTCGAGCGCGCCAACGGATGGTGCTCGACGCCCTCAAGAAGCGGCTACACGACGGCGCTAACTCAAAAGGGGGCAAGTGGATCAAGGAACTACCCAACGCACTCGGGGGCTGCGGACTCAACCATCCAAGCCAATCGGGGCAATCCCCCTACTTCTCGGTCTACGGCTCCGAAGCCATCCTCCCCGTCGATGTCATATGGAACTCGCCCGTAGTGGAGCACTACGACGAAGGCGTCTCGAAGACAAACGGACGAGTTGATATCGAATGGCCTCGAAGAAGCTCGCCGTGCCGCCCTAGTCCAATCGGGCAAGGTACACCGGAGGGTATCCGACGCTACCACGATCGCAACGTCAAGGAACGCTCCTTCAACGTTGGAGATCTTGTCCTCCTCCGAACACGGAAGGACTTCACAACCGCCCCTCGGAAGGGCCCTTCACCGTGGCCAAGGTGACCGGCCAGGGGCTCCTACCGCCTCCAAACACTCGAAGGCGAAGAAGTCAACAACTCGTGGAACGTCGACCGGCTCCGTCGATTCTACGCCTAGTCCGTTCGACTACTCTCGGGTTCAAGTCCACGCGACTACATCAACACCCCCTTGCCACAAGCGACCCTCCGGTCCCGGCTTCAAGTCTCCGACTACTCTCCTCCGAGTCCGGCCCCATGCGGCTACCTACGGACCCTGGGCTGCGACGAGCATCAAGGACTCTAGCAGCGGTCTACCAAGAGACCACACTCCAAGATCCACCGCGCGGCTACTTACGGATCCGCGATCCGGCTTACACCGCTACCTACGGATCACTCACCGTAAGCGGCCACCCCCTCTCCGTTACTACTCGCCCGTAAGCGGCCTTCGGTCCAGGCGATCCCTTGTAACTACGGCCCCGGCCACCCCAGTGTACTTCTTCGGGAATAAAGTTTGATTGTTCATCAACTTCTTTCTCGTCTACTCCCGCGACGGGACTACTAAGCCGAGCACTACTACTCGCACCTACTCCACGATGGGCGCTCCGCACTCCGAGATCGCGGTTACGAGTACTCATTGATGGAACATCACATTTCATTCATATATGAAAAAGTTCATTACAATCGTTTCCCTATACAACTACGGCTACTAGCTATCTATGCGGGGCTACCGGAGATTCAACTTGTTCCGCTACTGCTCCGCGATGGGAGCCATCTGCTCCAGCAACTCTGCGTACTGCTCATCCGAGCAGTTGGCGGCTACCCCGCCGGCGACTACCTCCACCGGGCCTTCGGGAAGTACGACTTCATGAAGGCCAGCGACTCGCTTCGGGATTGACTTGGCCATGTGCTTCACGTAGGCGGCCACCGACCTGGCGCCTCACGAAGTCGATCCGCCAACGGAGCGATCTTGGGGCCGCCCGGGTGCGGCACCAGGAGCCTCGCGATCGGGAGGGCGCCCTCTTCAAGGTCCTTCGACCGGGCCCGGAGTGCCTCGCGGCTCCTCGTTCAACTTCTCGCAAAGATTTGTAGCGTGGACGAGGTCTCTACCGTATGCAATTCGCAACTCCATGTGCTTCTCGCACTCGAAGGCCAGCCTCCTTGTAGTCGAGTTCAAGTACCCGGGTGGGCTTCTTGCTCCCGTAGAAGAGATTCTTCATGCCGATCTCCGAGCCTTTCGGCCGCTCCACCTCGGCCTTCGAGTTCGCAACATCGGAACACAACAACGGGTCGCAGCTTGATGACTCCCAACAAGTACCCGACAAGTCAAGAGACATACCTTTATTCTTGTTGCGGAGGCCCTGGTCTTCCGCACCGCTCGTCGCTCTTCGCCCGCAAGTCCATCACATCGTTGTGGTACTTGGCGAAGGCGGCGTCAAGCTTCGACCGCATGGCGGCCGCGTGCTTCCTCGACTTCATGAGTTGCTCCTCCGGGGCTTCGGCTCGCAAAGCACCGTGTCGCCGTAGCCTTGCGTGAGATTTGACTTCCCGCGGGGTCGCTCCGCGACGTCCTACACAAGACAAGTACAAGTCAAGCGTAGCACTCAACGCAAAGGATTGACTACCTCGGGAGGCAACCCGCTACGTACCTTCATCCAATTGCTCGGCCCGCCGCATCGCCTCCAAGTGCCGCGCCAACACCGTCGGTTCGACGAGACCGTCGGCAAGCGCTCGATCCCGCGACGGCTACTCGTTGTAGCCTCCGTCATTGGCGCCGAGCGGATAGGCTCCGCGTCTTGGATCTCCTGGGGATCGGATCGCCACCTCCGGGCAACCCCCTCGGCGACGTGGTAGCCGCCTCCCCCTCGGCGGACTTCTCGACGGTTTCCCCCATGGGCTCGGGGGCTCCTACCGCGGCCTACGGGACCTTCGCGGTGTCAACTCCTCGCATGGGCACCCCGCAGGGGATGTCACCTCCCTCGGCGCCCGCCACCAAGGAACACGCGCATCGCATCTACGACTACTCTTCCGGGGCTCTGCGCCTTCGTGAGGAGTACTCCCCTTCGACTACGACCGCCTCGCGGCGGGCGCTTCGGCGGCTCGGGGGCTCGGCCGCGGCTTGGGCTTCCTCGGAGCGGGCTCGACCGGGCGGCGCGGCCTCCTCTCGCCTCCTGCCGCCGTGGGCTCCTCTCCGTCCCGGCTCAAGTCCGTGGATTTTCCGCACAAGTATCCACGCGCAGGGTCGTCGCATAAAATCGACTACTACAATGAGCACTACTCATGAAGGCGTGGTACTTACAGCCTTCGACCGGGACGATAGTCACGGCCGAGCACCGAGGATGCCGGCGATATCAACCAGCCCACCCTCGGCTGGCGTTTCTTCCTCCGCCTCTACGACTACCGCCCTCCTCCGGCGGCGGCGGCGCGGGCGCGTGTGTCTCTCGCGCCCCTCGCGGCTTCCACCTCTTCGGCGGCGGCGGCCGCGGTACCTCGCTCCCTCTGGGGGCGGGGGGTCGGCGCTCCACCGCGCCGAAGTTCCTTCGACGGCGGGGGTCGGACTTCGGCTTCCGGCCGGTTCCCCCCTTGTGGGCCACACGCCCTCATCGCCTTCCTCACGATGTGCCTCCGCCGGCGGCCTCTCCGCACGTAAGGACGACTACTCGTCGGCACCGTACTCGATCAGCGGGTACTCGACTACTTTGCTCCGTGACTTACCTGCGGAGGCGTGGTCTCCGAGACCTTCATCTTCTTCGCTACCCGCTGCTTGGCGGGGTTGCGCGGCCTTCCCTCGGCGGCGCAGGCAAGGCTAGCCTCCCGGTGCTAGCCTGGGAGGGTCCCGGATGAGAGGTACATGAGGCAAGCCCGTACGGCTAAACCTCGACCGCAACCGGGAAGCGGTCCCGCGCCGTCTCCTCGTCTTCCTCGTCATCGGAGGTATCCTCCACGATGACGGGATCGTCGTCGCCTCCGACTACTCGGCGCTCCTTCACCTTCTCCACCGTTGAGATCTCAATTCCGCGCGGTGGTGGCTGCGGTCGGAGACAAACCGCTTCACATCATCCTCGCGCACAAAATACAAAAGCGTCGGCAACTCGCGCTACAAGTGCCTACTACTCGACGAAGGGGGTACGGCTACTTACCTCGTTGGGCGGGCGCGCGGCGAGTACTCCTCGACAGGCACGCCGTGTACTCCGGCATGTCTTTGAAGATCCTCGACAACCTCTCGCTGATGTCGTTGTCCTCGACCCCCGCCCCGCATCCGCGACGTGTCGTCGTCGCCGGTGTACTCGAAGCCCATCGTATCCCGCGCCGGCGGGCCGGATCCGGCGCTTCATGAAACCGAAGGCCACATGTTCGGCCCCCGCTCGCATCCCGAGGTCTTGATGCGTGCCGGCAACTCCGGAGCCGGATCCCCTCTTGCATGGTGGGTTCCGTGTTCCACCACTCTTGGTGCCTCCTGGGCCGTCCGCTCGGCTTCGGCGGCTCGGGATGGTGGTTCGTCGTGTAGAACCACCTCGTCTTCCGACCGTGCTGGAGTCCACGAGCTTGTACGCCGTAGCGCTCGGCCGGCATCTTCCCTCAATCGGATCCCGCCCCTCCGACTACTCGGGGTTGGAGGCACCGGGCCGGCGGCTTCACGCGGAAGAATTTCCGAAAAGAACCCAGTGTGGCTTGATCCCCAAGAATGCTTCGCGTAAATGGACGAAAATGGCGGTGTGGAATATTCCGTTGGGGTTCAAGTTGAGGTACTCGATGCCATAGTACCTGAGAAGCCCTTTGAAGAAATCGCTCGCTGGGAGCGCAAGCCCGCGCTCCACGAAGCGCGAGAACATCGGGATCTCGTCTTGTGCCTTCTCCATTGGATAGGGATCTCCCGGCCGGCGGCATCTCCACATATCGATCTTCCTTCTCCCCGATGAACCCGCCGTTCAACAAGGGTCGCGCAAGTCTTCGGTCTTCACCTCGACTTTTTGCCACTCGCGGCTTGGTCGCGCGCGGTGGGAGATGTGGGCGGCGCCGCGCCGGTGCGGCCGCGGCAGCCCCTCGCATGGCCTCCTCTTCTTCCCGCCGGCCTTCGACGTCTTCGACGGGGACTCGGCTTCATCCTCCAAGAACGAGGGAGTCTTCACTCGCATCCGCTCGGGGCTACCCCACAGCTTTCGGGTGGCGATGCGCTCGGGATCTACTACGGCGGCGGTGCTCGGCCGCAGTGGATCTGCTTCCAAGATTCAAGTGGCGAATGATCGCGGCCTCACTTGGGTAGAAAAACCCTAAGGGGTTTTCGGCTTGTATTTATAAGCCAAAACGCCTCCGTAACGGGCGGCCGAATAAGCCCACGCGCGGCCGACTCCGCCGGGCCGCGCGTGACTCTTCGTATTCCACTAGTCGACGCGCCTCATCTCGGGGGCTCGCCATCGCTACTCGACTACACGGGACGCGGCTAGTCTCAAGAGCATCTCGGACACATTCTCCAAGAAGACCCTTCAATTCGAGAGGAAGTACTCGACTCAAGGCTCGTGGGCTCCGTGCCACGTGTCCTTCGGGTTTTTCTCTCCGGATTTTTCGGGATTTTCTTGCCAAGACTTCGGGTAGATCCTCACCGCAGCCCGCGGCTCGAGGCTCGGGGGCTACTCCACGTGGATTGCGGTTCCGCAAATCGCGTTTCCATGACGGCTTCGGCTTCAAGACAAGGTGTGCTTTTTGAAGACCTTCGAAGGAAGATTTCAAGGACGCTTGGGACTACTCGAGAAGACTTCAAGATTGCTCAAACATCGACCGGAGTACATTCCAGCCTCTGGATGCTTCGACTACTCTTGAGGACTTTTGACTTGTAGCACTCGGGGACGCTTGAGGACTACTTGTTAAGGCCTTCAAGACTTTGAAGCTATCCTTCTCGACTACAAAGTACTCTGGGGCTTGTCGTATGGACCTCCCTGGGCCCTACCTCGCGTGGGTACCAGGACCGACTACTCCGTGGGCCCTCGGGACTGCCCGCTTGCGCTACCCGGCACCGAAGGCGTGGAGCACAAGGGCAAAGACAGAGTAGTACTCGGTTAGGACTCCGTACACGTTCCGCATCGTGTAGAGGTCTCCTGGACGTACTCGACTAGTACTCCTTCCCCTACTCCGACTTGTAACCCCCGCCTCCCGGTCTATATAAGGCGAGGGCGGGGACCGATCTCGGGATCACCTCATCCAATCTCAACTCACTGCGCACTATTGCACCATCTTGTAATCGTGCCCTATCAATCCCGAGTTCATCTACTTCGGGTACTCCCCGTAGTAGGTTGGTAGCTACGCAAAGCATACAGACGTAGGGTGTTACGCACCTCGCGGCCCGAACCTCGTCTAAATTGTGTGCCACGTGTCTCTTCCTTCGAGTTACCGATCTCGGCGAGTCACATTCATCTACTTCGGGTACTCCCCGTAGTAGGTTGCCGGTCCAAAACACCGGACGACCCCGTCGCGGCGGCGAGGTCGCGGATGCTCCCAACCCCCCTCGAGCGGGTGTATGCGCTCACCCCGGCGCGGAACGCCGTCGACACCGGATCTTGCGGCGCAGCCGGATCGGTCCCCGTGGGACCTCGAGATGCTCCCCACCCGCCCGCCGGTGAGTATGATTCCCGACTCCGTTTTTGTTCTTGGTGTTACCTCCGGCCCCCGACGCGCTTTTGACGTTCTCGCATGCGAGTTGGTGAACCCCGCCGCCGCGAGGTCCGTTCCGCCCACCCCCGACTCCCGCGCGCTTGGTCGGGCGGCGCGGCCGGCCGGGAGCGAGGGAGCGGGCGCGCGCAAGAGGGAGCGCGCGAGGCGGCACGCGCGAGCCGCGAGCGGCGGAACGAGGAGTACCCGGCGGCGCGAGGAGCCGGGGCTTTCCTCCCCGGGGACCGAGGAGTACCATCCTCGGAGGAGGACGAAGAGGAAGAGGCCGAGGGGCGGGCCCCCCCGATAGGTGGGAGCCCCGCGCCCCCGCCGCCGGAGCCGCTCCGGCGGCAAGGGCGCATCGCTCGGGGCGGGCGCGGCGGCGCTCGCCACCAGCGGTCGACAATGGGAGCGGCGCGAGTCGTGGAGGTGCCGGCGCGCACCGGCGGAGGCGCGCGTGGCGAGCGCGCGCGTGCGCGCGGCGGGGACGTCGGAGGCGCGGCGGCGGCGCGCCGGCCGTCGCCGCCTCATCCGCCGAGGCCTCGAGGAAGAGGAAGCGCGCCTTCTCCTCTTCGAGGTAAGGGACTTGCTCTTCTCGCGAGGTTTGATTTTTTGGCGGCTAGGCGTTTTGATTTTTTGCTCGCGCTTGTGCGGTGGTGGTGCCAACCGTTCCTCCCCTCGCGCGCCGCTTAGGTGCCGAGGGCGGACGCGTCCATTCCCCACCCGGCGGCGCTCGTCGAGGGCGCCACGGGCGGGGCGAGCATGGCGGCGGCGGGCGAGAGCTCGCGGGGTCGGCCGAGGCCTCGAGGCCTCGGGCCGGCGAATCAACCCGTCGCGGCGCGATCGGCGGTCGTCGAAGAGCGGCGGGCGCCGGCCGGCGGCGGGACGCAGCCGCGGTGGCGACCGTGGTGGAGATGCGCCCCACGGTGGGCGCGACGGTGGCGCGGTCCGTGGCGCCGCCGCGGCGGAGGCGCAGGCGGGCGGCGGCGGTGGTTGAGGAGGGCGGTCGGGCGCTCGCGGTCGCGGAGGCACGGCGGAGGCGGTGGCCGCGGCGCGCGTCGGCGGCGCCCGCGGCCGCGGAGAGGCGCAAGTGGAGGCGCCGGCGGAGGTAGCGCAGGGCCGGCGCCGCCGGCGGCTCCCCGGGCGGCGGTGGTGGAGATCCCGGACGATGACTCCCCGCCGCCCGGGTGGGATCGGTGGGCGAGCTCCACGCTCTCCCCCAAGGTCCCGGGAGGGGGACCTCGTGAGGAGGCGCGAGGGCCACATGATGGCGGGGGGCCGAGGGTATGGCGCCGAGGCCTCTTCTTCCCGCGCCGGCCACTCCGCCCAGGTGGAGGGGGCCGCTGGCGACCCGCCTGCGTTCGCCGACGCCCAGGGGGAGCAGGAGCTCTGGGGAGAGCTCCGGAGCCACGGCGCCACGCTCGACCGTGCTTTGAACGAGGCGCTGAGGGTCCATGGCGGCCCCGCGTGGCGTGTCTTCCAGGTAGGGTGCCATTGCTTGCTTCCCTTTTTCCTTGTTTCTGCGCGCCTTTCTTTGCGGCACGGTGTTTACGGGTTTCGATTTGTGGGTGCCAGGAGCTCGAGCTCGAGCGCCGCGCCCGCGACAAGTACAATGCCTTCGATCGGGTGAACGTCGAGCTCCACCAGCTCCGGGAGCGATGCGGCGCCTTCGACGCGCTCGCCAACGCCCTCGAGACTCCGGTGGCCGGTTGTCGCACGGGCCATGGCCTTGCGCGATGAACTCCCCGAGAGCACGAGGCAAGACCCGCGCGTCGTTCTAGCCCTCGAGCGGGTCCGCACGCCCTCATCGACCGTGATGAGGCGCCGCGCGGTGCACGCTCGGACCTCGGAGAAGATGCGCATGCCGGCGACCAACCGGGAGGCGAAGGTGGCCGCCGTCCGCAGCCGAGAACCGGGGGCTCCGCTCGTCCCTCGAGGGGGCGCGGGCGCGGCAGCCGCCGGGCCGAGGAGCGTGCGCGCGCGCTTGAGCAAAGGGTCAAGGAAGCCGACGACTTGAAGGCCGCCCTCGACGCCAAGGCCGCGGTGCTCGCCGTTGCCGAAGACCGCCCTCCCCGCAGAGCGCACCGCCCGTCAAGGAGCCGAGGGACGGCTCCGACGGGGAGCGAGGCCACCCTCGTCGACGCTCGGCCGCCCCGGGAGCGGAGCGCGCGGCGCTCGTGAGGCGACGCATGTCGCCGGGAGGACCGGAACGCCAAGTTCTCCGAGGTCGAGGGCGAGCTGATGGTGCTCAGCATCACGAGCGCGGGCCAGGAGCTGGCCCTCCAGGAGCAGGGCGAGACCATCAGGGGCCTTGAGCGGACGGTGGAGGCGGAGCGCCGCGCCCTCGAGGTGGAGAGGAAACAAGTCGAAGGTGACCCGCTGTTTGACTCCTGCGTTGTTGGATTTTTCTTAGAGGGTTCGCACTCTTTTTCTGACTTCTTTTCTCGTCTTGTGACCCCAGGCTTGCGCACCGCACTGGGGCACGCGGTTGAGCAGGCCGAGGCGCCGGGCAGCCTCCCACAACTTCTCCGAGCAGAGCCTGCAGGAGTTGCGCGACGCGGCCCTCGAGACCCGCCGATCCGTGGAGGAGGGCGAGGCGCAGCCGAAAGCTCCGCCGCGCGCCCGCCCGCGCGCCCTTAGTGGCCACGCCACCGAGCGCATGCGCCGGCACTACATCTTGGCGTGCGAAGGCCCTCGCAGTGGTACGGTCCCACTACGAGGTTAACTTCGAGGCGCCGGCGAAGGTTACGTCGTCCCCGAGGGTGTCGAGGACGAGGGTGGCGATGGAGCGCGTGGACGCGCTCGGCCGCCGACGCCGCCGGTCGCTCGGCCGAAGCCTTCGAGGAGTTCCTCTTCCCGTACGCTCGCCGACACCACCGCTCCTCCCTCCCGAAGACCAGTCCGGGCGCTAGGCCCGTTTTTGTTTGGGTATCGGTATTCGGTCGTGCGGCCTTTGTAAATAAACAAGTTGTTTTTGTCATAAACATTTGTCGATGTGAAATGAATCTTTCGTTTACTACGCTTTTTGTTTCTCCTTCTTCCCGAGTAGATTCTAGTTAGGGGAGTTCGATTTTCGTGGGTGGCTCGGTCGGGTTGGAGGCGAGAGTGAAGGGCCGTATCCTCGCGAGGCGTAGGCTATCCTCGGCTCGCGCGCTCCTTCCGCTAGGCTCGCCCACGCCCGTTCGAACCGTTGCTCGAGGCCGAAGTAGAAAACAAACTTAGCGCGCGTGAGTTATTTCGTTTTTGCGCGAAAATGGGACCATTTTGGGGGGATCCCCCCCCCCCCCCCCCCCCCCCCGTAGTAGCCCCCGAGGGTAACTTGGGTTTTCGGGGAAAGCCGAGTTGCCCTTTTCATTAGACTTATGGCGTTTACATGGTCGTCACCAACTCGGGGCGTTGGTCATGTGGTTTTTACAACAAAATGCTTGGAAATCCTAGCTAGGGGTAGAAGCGACGTAGGCCGTTGGATGTTCCGGGGCGTTGGTGAGCTCTTCGCCGTCCTCGTTGGCCGCCTTGTACGTGCGGGCTTGAGCACCTTCACCACGACGTAGGGTCCCTCCCATGGAGGCGATAGCTTGTGGCGTCCTCGGTTGTCCCGGCGCGGCAGCCTTAGGACCGCATCCCCTTCACCGAAGTCCCGCCGGTGTATCTTGCGCGCTTGGTGGCGCCCGAGGGATCGCCGATACCTCGCGGAGTGCATCAAGGCCACGAGGCGTGCCTCATCCACCGGTCCCGGCCGAGTCCTCGCGCGGCTCGGCCGGTTGGCATCCTCGTCGTAGCCTCGAACCCCCGGGCGACCCGTATTCTAAGTTCGTGGGGAGGACGGCCTCCTCGCCATGGACTAGGAAAAACGGTGGTGAACCCTGTGGCTCTCGCTCGGGGGTGGTCCTTAGGCTCCACACAACCGCCGGGTAACTCTTGGAGCCATTTTCGCCGCATTTGTTTATTGTCGGTCGAAAATTCTAGGCTTAAGGCCTTGTAAGATCATGCCGTTGGCACGCTCTACTTGGCCGTTGGTCTGTGGGTGTGCCACAGCTGCCCAATCCACACGGATGTGGAACTTGTCGCAGAACTCCAAGAATTTCTTGCCAGTGAACTGGGACCCGTTGTCGGTGATGATGGAGTTTGGCACTCCAAAGCGGTGGACGATGTCGGTGAAGAATGTCACCGCTTGCTCCGCCCTGAGGTTCGTAATGGGGCGCACTTCCACCCACTTGGAGAACTTGTCGATCGCAACCAACAAGTGGGTGAAGCCCCCGGGCGCCTTTCGCAAGGGCCCGACGATGTCCAACCCCCACACGGCGAACGGCCATGTTATGGGGGATGGTCCGGCGAGGCATGAGCGGGAAGGTTGGACTTGCGGGCGTAGAAGCGGCACCCTTCGCGGGTGCGTACGATTTCGCCGGCGTCCGCGACCGCCGTAGGCCGAGAAAGCCTTGGCGGAAAGCGTTGCCGACGAGGGTGCGAGGCGCGGCGTGGTGGCCACGCATTCCGGCGTGGATGTCCCGCAGAGCTCGCGCCCCTCGGGGATGGGCACGCACCGCCGTAAGATGCCGGGAGGCGCGCGTTTGTACGGCCTCGCCGTCGACGAGGGCAAAGGACTTGGCCATCCTGGCGATGCGCCTGGCCATGGCCCGGTCCGAGGGGAGCTCTCCTCGAGCCATCCAAGCGATGTATTTGTCGCGCCGCCCGTCTTGGACAGAGCCGGCTCAATGTCCATCACGTCGGCCTTGTAGGAGCCATACCCCTCGAGGAGGGAGAGCACGTACGCCTCGTTCGAGTGGTCCTCATCCATGGGTTTCGCACCCGCCGGATTCGAGGGAGCCCCCCGAGGGTTCCGCGCGGCTCGGGGGTGAGGCTCGAGGACGACGGAGGGCCGGGAAATATCGCGGGCAAAAACGTTCGGGGGAACGGTGATCCGCCCGACGAGATCTTGGCCGCTCGTCCGCCTCCTTGTTGTACCCGGCGGGGCACGTGGTTGAGCTCCAATGCCGTAAAACTTGTCTTCGAGGGCTCGCACGGCCTTGCAAGTAGGCCTCCATCTTGTCGTCGTGGCGCCTCGCGTTCTTCATGACTTGATCGATTACGAGTCGCGAGTCCCCCCCGCACGTCGAGGCGCTTCACGCCTAACTCAATGGCGATTTTGAGGCCGCGAGAGGAGGGCCTCGTATTCAGCCATATTGTTAGATGCGGGGAAGTGGAGGTGCACCGCGTACCGCATGTGCTCCCCGAGGGGTGACATGAAGAGCAGCCCGCGCCCGCCCTCGTTTTCATCACGCAGCCGTCAAAATACGCAGTCTAGCACTCGCTTGGATCCGTGGCGGCGGCGCCGTGTATCCGTACACTCGGCCGACGAAATCCGCCGGGATCCGGGACTTGATGGCCTTGAGCGGTGCGTAGACGAGCGTCTCGCCCATCGCTCCACGGACCACTTGGCGATCCCCGCCCACCGCGTCGGGATTACGGATGACCCCCCTAGCGGGAAGGAGGAGACCACCGTGACGGGGTGGGCCTCGAAGTAATGGCGGAGCTTGCGCCGCGCGAGGACTACCACATACGGCAGCTCTCGGACCTCGAGGGTAGCGCGTCTTGGTGTCGACGAGACCTCGCCGATGTAGTAGACCGGCCGCCGGACCGGCGGTGGCGTGCCCTTCCTCCGTGTGCTCCACTACGATCACGGCGCCGACCACCCGGGTGGTTGCGGCCACATAGAGCCGCGGGGGCTCGCCATCCCGCGGCGGCATGAGGATCGGGGCGTGCATTAAGGACGCCTTCGGCTTGTCGAGCGCATCCTCGGGCCTCGGCGGTCCGGGGAGAAGTGCTCGTGCTTCTTCGAGAGGCGATAGAGGGGCGTGCCCTTTTCGCCGAGCCACGAGATGAAACGGCTCAAGGCGGCAAGGCACCCCAAAGACCTTTTGCACCCCTTTGAGGTCCCGGATCGGGCCCATTCGCTCGAGGGCCGCGACCTTCTCAGGGTTGGCCTCGATTCCCTGTTGGGAGACGATGTACCCCAGGAGCATGCCTCGCGGCACTCCAAAGACACATTTTTCGGGGTTTAATTTGACCCCATTGGCCCGTAGGCAGCCGAACGCGATGCTAAGGTCGCTAACCGTGTCGTCCGCCTTCCTGGTTTTAACGACGATGTCGTCCACATACCCCTCAACCGTCCGCCCGATGTGATCTCCGAAAACGTGTTGCATGCGGCGTTGATACGTTGCACCCGCGTTTCGAGGCCAAACGGCATCGTGATGTAGCGGAACATCCCGAACGACGTGATGAACGAAGTCGCGAGCTGGTCGGACTCCTTCATCTTTATTTGATGATACCGGAGTAGGCATCAAGGAAGCAAAGTAATTCGCACCCGTACCGTTGAATCAACGATTGGATCAATACGTGGCAAAGGAAAAGGAACTTTAGGACATGCTTTATTAAGACTAGTATAGTCTATACACATCCGCCACTTCCCATTCTTTTTTCTTTACAAGTACGGGGTTTGCTAGCCACGTTGGGTGGAACACCTCCTTGATGAACCCGCCTCGAGAAGCTTCCGCAGCCTCCGCTCCGATAGCCCATCGCCGCTCCTCGTCGAAGCGGCGGAGCCGTTGTTGCACCGGCGCGGGCGTGAGGAAGGATGTCAAGGGAGTGCTCGGCGACCTCCCTCGGGATGGTTGGCATATCCGAGGGGCTCCACGCGAAGATGTCGGCGTTGGTGCGGAGGAAGTCGACGAGCACCACTTCCTATTTAGGATCGAGGGTGGAGCCGACCCTCAACGCCTTGCCCTCGGAGGCCGAGGGGTCGAGGGGTACCTCCTTGGTCCGCTCCACGGCCTCGAAGGTGCCGGTGTGCTTGGAGGCGGAGTTGAGGTCCTCGTTAACCATCTTCTCCAAAGTGGTCACCGCCGCTTCATCCAGCCGCCGTGGCCTCGCGTGCTCTACGCACTCGACGTCGCAGTCGAATGCGTGCTCGATGGACGAGCCTACGGTGATGACGCCGTTTGGTCCTGGCATCTTCATCTTCAAGTAGGTGTAGTTGGGGACCGCCATGAATTTGGCGTAGCAGGGCCGCCCAAGTATAGCGTGGTGGGCGCCCTTGAATCCCACCACCTTGAAGGTGAGCGTTTCCTTGCGGAAGTTCTTCGCGGTGCCAAACCAAACTGGCAGGTCGATCTGCCCGAGGTGCTGGACCTGTTTGCCGGGCGCGATGCCATGGAATGGCTTCGTGCTGGGCCGCAGCTGGTCCAACCCGATCCCCATCAAGCGCAGCGTGTGCGCGTAGAGGATGTTGAGGCTGCTGCCCCAGTCCATCAAGACCTTTGAGAACCGCGCGTTCCCAATGATTGGGTCGACCACCAGTGGGTACCGACCCGGTTGGGGATGCGGTTCGGGTGGTCTTCCCGCCGAAGGTGATGGCGTTCTCCGACCAATTGAGGAAGGAGGGAGGCGCCCTCTCCGCGGCGAGGACCTCGTGCCACTCCCGCTTGCGCTGGCGGGTCGACATGTCGACGGTGGGTCCCCCGAAGATGAGGAACACGTTCTCCACGGCGGGGAAGTTGCGCGTCTCCTCGGGTTTTCTTGGCCTCTCGCCTCCATTGCGGCGGTGCGGCCATAGAACTTCTTGAGCATGTCGCATCGCTCAAGGGTGTGGTTTCATCGGGGTCTTGTGGTAAGCACATGGCTTCTTCAAAGATGTCGTCAAACACCCCCCGGCCTCGAGGGGCCGGTCGAGGGCCCCGTCGAGCCGGGTCAACAGCAAGAGCCTCGGCCTCATCGCCGTCGCGCCCCTGCTCGCGCGCCTCGCGCGCGGCTTCTTTCCCCTTCTTGCCCCTCTTGTCCTTGCGGTGGGGCTCCCTGGACTTGCTGCCCTCCGCGGGCGCATCGTCCGAGCGCTTGCCCTTCTTGCCGTCAAAGATCGCCCCCACGGCCTCCTCTCCTGAGGCGAAGCTGGTGGCGATGTCGAACAGCTCGTTGGAGTCCGCGGGCGGGCTGCGTCCCGCCCTCACGCACGAGGTCCCGCACGTGGTGCCCTCGAGGAAGGCATGCACAATCTCGGATTGTGCCACGCTGGGGAGTTCTGTGCAGCGCTTGGAGAAGCACCGTATGAAGTCCCGCAAAGCAACTCGCCCGCTTCTTAGTATAGGAGCGTAGGTCCCGGGAATTTCCCGGCGCACGTACGTGCCCCCGGAAGTTGCCCACGAACATGCGAACCGGATCGTCCCGTTGCGGATCCGGGCCGGGCGGGGGCTGTGCTCGAGCCACGTCCGAGCCGAATCGCCGAGGTGCAGGGGCAAGTTGCGGATGATGACCCCGTCGCTGGTGGCTCCGCCCAGCTGGCACGCCAAGCGGTAGTCGTTGAGCCACACGCGGGGATCCGTCTCCCCGTTGTACTTGACGATGGTCGAGGGTTGGCGGAAGCGCCGGGGGAAGGCCGCCGCGCGGATTTCCCGGCCGAACACACGGGTCCCCGGGGGCTCCGGCGTCGGGGGAGCGGTCCTCGTCGCCGTCGTAGCGTCCGCCCCGTCGAGGGTGGTAGCCCACCACCGCCGGGCGTCCGCCCGCTCGTGCGGCGGGCGTTGATGACGTTGCGGGCGTCACCGTCCGGGCGCCCGCGCGTGTCAAGGAGCCGCTCCTTGGCCGCCGCGCGTCCCGGGTTGGCGGGACGCCCCGCGGCTTCTCCTCGCGTGGACCGAGGGTTCTCCCCCCCGAGCGGCCCCGTCTCCTCACGCATCCCCCCCGCCGGCGGATACGTGAGGCCGAGCTTTCGGCCCGCCGGACCGGCCGCTTGCTCAATGAGAGTCCGCACCTCGCGCCGCGGTGCCCCGCGCCTCGGGGGTCGAGGGGTGCCGCATAGCCGCGGCAGCGGCGTCGCGGCGGCAACGAGCTTCCGACTTGCCCATGGAGGCGCGTCGGGGTCGTCGGCGTTAATGCGGTCGCGGGCGCCGCGCCGCCCGGCCCCCGTACGCGCGTTCGCCGCGAGCGGAGGCTTCTCCGCCCATCGAGGCGTGGAGCGGCCCGCACCGTGCGGTACTCCTCCGCCGGCCTTAGCCTCGAGCTCGCAGCCTTGGGCTGGGCCGCGCGTCGGCGACGACCCCGGCGGGGGTGTGCTTGGCCCCGCCGGCCCGGCGCAGAGCGATCCCCCGGGCGGGCGTGACCTCCCCGTCTCCGGGCGCCCACGGTGCCGGGGGCGTTTTGCCGGGTCGTTGGCGACGACGACGCAAAGCACTCCCCGCGCGGGGTCGTAGCTCCCGATCTTTGGAATCATCGGAGCAGCCGAACCGTAGTCCGTAGCGTCAAGGAAACGACCGAACATGAGCGGGTCCGGCACGCCGGTGAAGTCCCACTCCGCATACCCGTGAAGGTTGGCGGGTGGCAACGCGTCGAGGGAACCCGGGGACGACTCGTCACCCGCCGAGGCGCCGGGATCCTGGCGACGAAGACATGACGGCCGAGCGGAACCCCCGCGCATCGTGGTGTTAACGTTGACGTTGAAGGCCGTCGTGGCACCACGCAGCCCAATGGGAAAGCGCGGTCCGAGACCGTGCGCCGTCCCGCCGGGATGGCGGTTGTCCTGGCGGCGGGCGCGTCGCGCCGAGAGGCGGCGCGCTCGGCCTGACGTCGCTCGGACCGCGCTTGGCGTGAACGCTAGCCGGAGCGGCGGCGGCGTCGTGGCGTCAACGGGCGTGCGGCATCCGCGCCGGCGGGTGTCCGCGCGCGTGGGTGGTGCGCGCGGCGGGGACCGGGCGGACCCGGCCCGGCGTCGCGCGCGGAGCTCCTCACGGTTGGTGAGGCGCATGAGGTAGCCGTTCCCCGTGGCGTGAAAGTTCGTGCCCCCGAACCGCATTTCGAACCCGGCGGGAAGGGGGTCCGAGCCGCCCATGCGGGAACGCGTGCCGCGGTACTCGGTGCGGATCACCATGGAGGGAGTTGATGATTGACCTTAGGCGCTCGATTGCCCCACGGTGGGCGCCAACCGGCTCGGTGCGGAATGTGGTCCCGACACTAACCGGGAACAAGCACGTGAGCGAACAAACGACTCAAAGACGCGGGGTTAGTACCAAAAGAGGAAACCCGGTGCCGAGCCCTTTGCTCGAAAGTGGGATTAGCACACATCAAGCCATCTTTCCTACCATAACCACCACCACGAACACCACCTCGGTAACCACTCCGAGGAAACCACCCCTCACTGCCTGGAGGAGGACCAAAACCACGGAAGACAACCCGTGGAACGTCCCTCCTCTCCTTCTCAAAGCTACGACTCCTCCCATCCCCGTAGTGAACTCAAGGGGGAGAATGCCTAGCAAGCCGACCACCTTCGTCTCTCCGGACCAACCACCAAGCAACTCCACCTCCCGGACCCGAAACCTCTCGACTCACCACCTCGAAAACCACTGCGCCGAGTGCCGGGGGCGGTTAAACCGCCTAGCCGGCCGGTCTAACCACCCCCTGCGGGTCGGGCCGGTCCCCGACCGCCTAGCCGGTCCGGCTCGACCGCCCTCTCCCCGAATCGCTCCTCGGCCGCGGGAACTCGCATCTCCCCATGCCGGAACACTTCTCACCACGGCCTTACCCCACGGGCGGTGGCATACGAGGCTTAGGTACACCATGGGAAGGGTTGTACCCGTCAATGCGGAATGTGGTCCCGTCACTAACCGGTAATAAGCGCCGAGGTCTATCCCTCAATGGTCGATGCTAAGCAACAAAAGACACGGAGTTTATCCTGGTTCCGGCGGGAGGCCGTACATCCACAGCGTGGTGTGCTCAAGGCACTATATTGCTCAGCACCGGGGGTGCTCGTAGTGGCTGCTACAAGCAAGGCGGGAGAGGAAGCGTAGCTCCCAAGTCCCTGGTGTAGTGGCCGAAGATGTTGTGGGAGAATTGGAGAGCAAGTGCGCGGTGCGACTTGTCTCGTGTGGAGCTCGTTGTTCGTGTGTCGTGTGTTCCGTTCGTCGTCCGTCCGTCGTCTGTCTTCCCCCGTGGCAAGGGGGTTCGTCCTCCTTTTATAGACCAAGGAAGGAGCGATTCACATGCGCGCCGTGCTATTTAGCTACGTGAGGGAGAGTGATGTGCTACGCTGTAGAGTAGGCAGCCGCCCAGACGATCCTTGCAGCGATCCGGCCATCAAGGCATATCTTGTACCCGAACAGTGGCGGCTTCGAGGGTAGAAGTGCAGCGGGCGGCCGACGTCGAGGGGGTTGCCGACGTCGGCCCGTACGGAGCACGGTTGCGGGTAAGGCGGTGCCCCGTTCCGATGCACGCTCCACAATGCCGGAGTTGTTGCCACGGCGCACGGCGTGCGCCCGCATGCGGCGCGGGCGGCGGCCATGCGTGCCGGTGGCGGGGATGGCGTCCCACCGGCCTAGCGCCTCCACCTAACCCCGTAAGGTCACAAGAAAGCAAATCGAGGGTGCGGTGGTCCCCCTTCGAGGGCTCGCACGTTAGCCGTACGGAGCGAGGTGCACGGCGTCATGGGGGGGGCACCGCCGCGCCGCACG
Organism: Cenchrus americanus; assembly: GCA_947561735.1. Classification (NCBI taxonomy): domain Eukaryota; kingdom Viridiplantae; phylum Streptophyta; class Magnoliopsida; order Poales; family Poaceae; genus Cenchrus; species Cenchrus americanus. The sequence goes on from OX387240.1 coordinate 147,262,668, forward strand.
GTCCCCCCCCCACGGTGATGGAGATGGGCTCCCTCCCCGGGGAGTTGGTGCGGCGGCACGGGGCGCGAGCCCCGGCGCATGATGGCGCCGTCCCGCCGATGTCGGGGCATTTAATGCCCGTGCGCGGGAGCGGGTGCGCGCGTGCGGGGCGCCCTCGAGCGAGGCGGACCCCGTTCGAGGGCGGGGCGGACCCTCGAGCGAGGCGGACCTCGCTCGAGGGAGGCGCACCCCCTCGATCGGGGCGGAGCCCGTCCGAGGGAGGGCGCGCACCCTCGAGCGAGGCGAAACCTATTCGAGGGAGTCTTCGAGTGGGCCGCCCGGTGGGCCGCCGGGGGCCTTTGTGGCGCGGGCCATGTCCCGCATGGTTAAGTAAGGCGTATTTGGTTTTGGCTTTGTTGTGGGTCTTAAGCGGGGATTCCCCCGCCGTTTAAGGGGACCCCTAGGGTTGTCCCCGATAGTACCTATCCTTGTTCGCCCACTCCTTTGCCATCCTCTCTTCCCACTTGCTCTTGAAGCAAAACTCATCCTTGTGACCTTCCTTCCCACAATGGCCACAACGGAATCTCACAAGCTTAGGTTTTGGCTTGGATTGGGGCTGCTCGCTTGGTTTCTCTCCACTCAACTCCTCCACCGATTTCTCCTCACTTGCCTTCTCACTCACTTTCCCAAAGAACACTTTCCCGGAAGTGCTCACAAACTTGATAGGCCTACGGAGATCATTTGTGGGTGTAGGAAATATAGGTGGAGCTGGGGTTGTGTCTAGTCGGTTCCTAAGATGGTTGGGTTTTGGAGGGAAATCGTTTTTGTGGTGGGTTTTTGGTGGCTTCGGGATATTTTCTCTACTTCGCTCACCAACCTTGTTTGCCCCAAGTCCCTCACCATCTTGCCTCTTAAAGGCCTCAACCATCATCCTCAACTGGGGCTCATGGCCAGACAACCAACCCATCAACTTCCTCAGGTCATCATTCTCATCCTGCAAACGATCAACATAATGTGCAAGTTCCAAATTTTTCAATGCATGCATTTTACAGGTAGAGCATGATGTAGGCATGGGTTCCTTCAATTTAGCCTCAAGCGAACTAGTGTAAGCATGCATCTCATCAATCTTAGCATGCAAAACAGGACAAGAAGTGCAAGCACCTAGCAAAGCAGGTCTAGACTTAAGCTCAGCCACTTCAACCCTAAGCACATCTAGTTCCTCACACTTGGAGGCATGCTTCTCCTTAAACAAAGCAAGATCAGCAAGGAATATGGAGCAATCAGCACAATCATTCTCATCCGAAACAACAGGGCTAGCCTTAAGCGAATCAATCCCAAGCTTGCTATCAAGCACCTGTGTCTCTAGCTCAGCCACTCTAGTCCTAGCATCCTCGAGTGAAGCCCTAAGCTCTTTCCTCATTTTCTTGGCCTCTCTAAGCATGTCATCACGGTTATCAAGCAAAGAGCCAAGCCTCTCATTCTCCTGGCGCAAGAAGGGAAGTTCATCACGCACCTCGTCGTCGAACTCAGAGTCCGAGTCGTGAAGCAGCTCAGCCCGCTCAGGTTCTTGTACGACTTCTTGTTCTTGCGGCGATCGCCTTCGTCTTCACTGCTGCTCGAGCTCGAGGTGGAGTACGCGGAACTGGAGTCGACGTCGCTCGCTCTGACCATCGCTCGGGCCTTGCCTCGGCTCTCCTTCCTCCTCGATCGTCGCTCGTCCTTGTACTTGTTCTTGTGCTTGCTCTTGTGGTCGCGCCTCGAACGGTACTTGTCGTCCTTCCTCGGCTTGTTCTTGTAGCTGTCCTTGTTCTCGGCCTTCTCCGGGCAGTCGGCGATGAAGTGTCCCGGCTTGCCGCACTGGAAGCACGTGTTCCTCCTCATGTTCACGCGGTTCTCGTGGAGCCTCTCGAACCGCCTCGTCAACGCCGCCCGGCTCGTCCTCTCCAAGGTCATCAAACTCCTCATCTGGCATAGACATCAAAGAGGAAAAAGAGAACATCCTGGTGGATGGGTTAGAGTTAGTCTTTCCTTTGGAACCACCAACAAGGGCAAGACTATGGGAATCAGTCGGTCCCTCGAGCTTGGCAGTCATGCCCCTATCCACCTCAGCCGACTTGAGCTTCGAGAACAGCTCGTTCACCGTCAGAGTGTCATACTTCTCCGACTCGACAATGGCCTCGAACTTTCCGCCCCATATCGTACGATCCAAAGAGTGTAAGAGCTTGACCGCTCTATCATGATCATCGTACGGGAGCACGTCCACATTGGCCCTCATGTTGTTCACAACCACCGTGAACCTCGACACAAGGCATCGATGGACTCACCGGGGAGATGAGTGAAGTTCTCGTACTCTCTCCGTAGGTCGCATACATCCGTGCCTCGAACCCGGGCGTTCCCAACATGAGCCTCCTTCAACACCGCCCAAATCCTACAAGCCAAGTGCTCGGTGTGCACCCGATCGAACTCGGCCGACACAAAGCACGAAACAAGTAGTCGACCGCCTTATTGTTGGCGTCGAATCCGTCCCTCGACCCCCGGAGCAAGGAAATCCATCGGCTGGTCATAGCTCGTGTCCACCGTGACATCCCAAAGAAGCCGACCCTTTCCACGGAGGAACGCACCCATCCGCTTGCTCCACATTTGGTAGTTCTTGCCATCGAAGTGTGGAGGACCCGAACCCCGTTCCTGGTACGCCATCCTTGGATCTTAGACTGGTTAGAGTCAACAAAGACCCGAACCGGCTCAGATACCACTTGAAGGACCGATTAGGTGACCAGAGAGGGGGGGAGTGAATGGGAGCCGATAAAAATTCTTCTCGAAGGAGATTGAAACTCCGACAAGGTGAACTAGCTCGGTCGAACCCCCGAAATCACACGCTCCGCACTTCAACCTTCCGTTTGCCAAAACCACGTAGCCACTGGAGTGCTACTGTCCTAGGAACAATCTCTACCGAAGCAACCACAACCCACAAGCAGCAACGACGGTGGAAACAACTCGAAAGCCGGCTAACCGCAGGGGGGCGGTTAGACCGGTATAGGGGGCGGTTAGACCGCCTCCACCCGGTAACCAAGAAAACCTCCGAAACGCCTCTTCCGAGCTCCAAAACTCACCCCGTTTCACCAACAAAGATCTTGGGTCAAGGCCATGCTAGCTACCGAGAAAATCTTGGTGAAAACCAAAACTTCGCCAAGGGCCTAGGGGCGGTTAGACCGGCTACCGGGGGCGGTCTAACCTCCCGTACCCGGCAACAAGCTCCAACCAAGAACACCTAGCAAACCGCACGAGAACGAACCCAAATTTCACCCGGACGCTCCTCTCGATCAAGGCGAACAAACTCACAGAGGAAAATCCGGCGAAACACAACTTTGACCCGAAACACCCGGGCGGTTAGACCGCCCCTCGTAGGCGGTTAGACCGCCCATTCCGTAAAACGAACCAGCGGGTCAAACCTCAACTTCCTCGTGCCCGATCTCCCGAATCACTCCACGGATTGCAGCAAAACTTCGGGAATAGTTGGGTTACCTCCTGGGCAACCTCTACCTCAAAGGAATCGACCTGAAACGCTCACAATCAAGAGGAATCGAAGAAATCGCTTCTCTAGGTCAAGAACTCGCCCAACTCGAGAAACCACCAAATCGAGTCCGATTCAAAGGGGATTTGGGGGAAAAGTCACCAGCCAAAGAGGCACAAAAACCTCATACGTGACACCCACCAAAACCCCAAGAAATCGTCCTCAAAACACCACCAAAAAGAGCTCCGAAAATCAACACAAGGGAGACGGGAAAACCACCATGATGAACAACGCCAAACCTTCTATACATGCCATGAAAGGTTCGTACAAGGTCTAGCTTGCCACCCAAACATCCATCCCTCTCTCTAGATCTCACATGAAGCTCTCAAGCTAGCCTTCTAAAATCCTAAGGAAAAAAGGAGAACGAAAATGGAAAAACAAATGAGCTAGGGTTCCAAGAGTTGGCTGCCATCCACCCATCTAATGAGTATATATGGAGGCACCCAAAAGACTAAACTACCTTTCACTAATAACTAGGGATACATGCCCCTCAAGGGCGGATTTGGAATTCTTGATTTCTTCACCATCGGACGGATGCCGGCGACCGCACACCGCGTAGCCTCGACGCAAGCCTCGCGATCCCGACGCGTGTCCTCCGCTTCGAAGCTTCTCGACGCCGGCGGCCGGGCGGTCGGACCGCCCCCCTTGGGCGGTTGGGCGGCCGGGGGGATCCGACCGGCCCCGGGCGGTCCGACCGCCCCTCCGGGCGGTTCAGCCGCCCGGGTGGCCGCACCTCCTTGTCGTGTCTTCGGCCTCGGTTTTGTGGCTCAACCGAGTAACCCGGTGGTTTTACGGTGAACCATTGCAAACCCCGCGAACTCGGTGTAGCCTCCGCCAATCTCCACTCATGACTCGGCTCCCACGTAGTCCCGGCTCGACCTTGGTTTTGAGGCTCTACCAAGAAACCGTACACGACTTCATCTTCTTGTTCATGCCACCATGCGGCCCGCACTTGACCCCCACCGGCCACGGGGTCCCTCGAACGAAGCCTACTTGTCTTCTCCACACCCGGAGGCCTCACCGCAACGACCTTTCGCGCTTGTTCTTCACCCGCACCCGCAATACTTAGCCAAGAATCGGTCCACACAACGTTGTAAATCACTCATCACACAAGGAAGCGACCATCCACCGGTCCTCGAACCACACATGGTCCTCAGCGTCGGTTTATCCGACGGTGTCTTCTCTTTTCTTTTTCTTGCTCGGTTTTGACCCTTTGTTTTGGCCTTTTTGCATGTGGTTTTCTTGCATCATTGGGACCTAGAAATGTCTACAAAGACACGCTCAAACAATATGGTTAGTCCCAATGATCATGTTGTCATGAATCACCAAAATCAAACTCCGAACTAATGGCATATGAGGCCATGTTCACTACACTAAAGTCGACTTCCAAAGTCGCATATCAAAGTCTGCTTCGCACGGCAACTAAAGTCGACTTCGGTTTTAAAGTCGCATCTCAAAGTTCGCTCCGCGCGGCACAAAGTCGACTTCGGTTTTCAAGTCGCATCTAAAGTTCACTGCGCCGGCATTTAAAGTCGACTTCGGTCGCATCTAAAGTTCGCTTTGACGGAACGACTACTACTCAAGCTCCACGGCTCGACACCAAACTACTATTCGAGAATCTCTCCGGCTAAGGGGCTGCACTCAAATTACTACTCGAGGATGACTCCGGTAGACTTTGCTTGCTCTCAAGCTGCGGGGCTCCGCACCAACAACTACTCAACGTGGCTCATATGGCTCTCTTATCTCGAGGGCTACACGCCGCAAGAGTACTCGGATGATGGCTTTTGCGAACACCGAAGACCCTTGGATTGATTACCTAATCATTTCAAGGCTCGGGTGTTGCTATGCTACACCCATCATTCAATTTTTCAAGACGGAAGATTCGGAATCAAGATTGACCCTCAGCTAGAGTCTACAACTCAACCTAAGGCTCGGGGGCTACTCCATATGGAGTGCGATTTTGCAACCGCACTTCCATATAAATCTCGACTTCAAGGCGGTGAGCTGGACCACCTTCCGGCCTCGTGGCGGTTCAAGTACTATTGAAGACTTCTCCAAGCAGTACTCGAGGACGCTCAAGAACTACTCGAATAGGCTTCAAGACTACTCGAACTACTACTCTCGACTCCAACGTGCTCGGGGGCTTGTCGGGCATACTCCCCCGTGTACCCATGCAAGGAAGGATGGAGACGGACTCCTACTAGAATTCCCTTGTAATCCTACTAGGACTCGTTCCGTGTAATCCTACTAGGACTCCTGCCTTGTAACGGACTAGTAACCTTGCCCCTTGGACTATATAAAGGAGGGTCGGGTACCTAGCGGGGCACCCGATCACGACCAACACCATGCGCGGGCGCCATACTTGATCCCCCGGATAGGACGTAGTGTTCGCCACCTTGGCAACCCAAACCTGTATAAATCTTGTGTCCCGTGTCCTTGCGCATACCTTCGAGTTCTCGGTCTCCCGATCATGATCCTCACCACAATCTACTACCTTGGGTACCCCTTGGTAGGTTTGCCGGTCTAAAACACCGACACTCATGAAAATATATCTACTACATGAAAAGAGTGTTGTCTACGCTAGCTTCATGGTGGTTATGTGGCCGCTAAGCCTTTTCCCTCCACCGTACTTGTCACGACACAAGGTAATCAAACACTTTCACATATAACCGCATCTATACCTAAGTATCCATAGGGTTAAGCTAATCACCATGATTACCACAAACCCTACTAAGACCACATGTTGCGCAAACATATGTAAACAAAGCATACGCGAAGACATAGACCATAAAGCATCCAAATGTATAGGGTTCATGAAGCGATCACATAACATGTATCCATCTAACCCTAAAGATGAATGGAGACATTACTCCATCATCTTACAAGGATTGAAGCACATAGGGGTGATGGAGACTCGGAGAACGTCATCGATGGACATGGCGGTGATGAAGCTTTGTAACACCCCTAGGCCGGTGGCTTGGAGTCCTCCTCTTGCTTTCTTCCCTCCGCCGGTGTTGATCCTTGCGATGAGCTCATCCCACCCTCTCCCTCATCTTGCGGCGACGGTTTTCTAGTGAATGGCATCCGTAGATTAATTGGATGCGGCGGCGGTAGACGAGGGAGCTACAAATAGACCGAGAAGGGGCTAGGTCAAAGGGGGCACCGAACCGAGCCCGGAGTGAGCCGGGCCGGTCGGCCCGGGTCGGCCGCCCGGGCTCTTTTCGGCCTAGTTCGGCCCCGGTTTTCCCCTGGTTGCTTCTCGCGTGATTCCTTATTTGTGTGTACTTGCATGTGGGTCTTTGACGTTGTTTCCTTGACGGTTAAGGCTTGAATCCTTGCTATCCAAGCTTCGTTGTTTTATGGTTGAGTCCCCGAAGACTTGCATGTTGACGCTTCGGTCCTCGGGTCATTTGGTGTCATGTTCATCGCATGTCTTGACTCTTGTCGGGCTTCATGATCTTCTTCCAAAGTGCTTGGTGAACTTATCCCGAAAGTCTCCTCTTTAGCGTAGATTTCTGCGTAAACAATAAACTCCAAAATCGACTTGCGAAGTGAACTTGTTATATACGGGGGGTTAGTTCCGGTGGTTAAAATAATAAATCATTACCAACATTAAAGGTAAACTCATAGCTAGGTTGACGAGAAATTCACCGTCAACAAACACACGTCATGAGAAATACTTTTTTGAAAGTGCTTTTCCAAGTTGGGAATCGAGCATAGAGTGGCCACGGCTTACCACCACAAACTAATGGTCAAGCGAAACTTCAAATAGGCAACTCAAGAGTATTCTTAACAAGACCGTTGAGAAGGGAGGTAAAGATTGGTCGAAAAAGTTGGACAGAGCATTATGGGCTTATCGGACGGCACATAAGACACAAATAGGTATGACACCATATCAATTTGTCTATGGTAAATCTTGTCATTTTCCTTTGGAACTAGAGCACAAAGCATATTGGGCGATCAAGGAGATGAATATTGATGTGGAGGCCGCGAGAATCAAACGAGAGAATGAAAATAAGTGAATTAGAAGAGATGAGTCTTAAAGCTTATGAGAGTGCAACCATGTACAAGGAAAGAATGAAGTGATGGTATGATAAAAGACTTCAATCGAAGAATTCAAAGAAGGCGACAAGGTCCTCCTCTTTAACTCAAAGTTCAAGATATTTGGGAAAGGATAATTGAAAAGCAAATGGGATGGACCATATGTCATCCACTCGGTCTCGCCAAGTGGAGCGGTAATGATTACGGATATAAAAGGAGACCAATATGTGGTTAATGGACAGTGATTGAAGGTTTTTACGGAGCCCGATGTCATGCCCATTGACCGCATTGACATATACACCATGGAAGACGAGCCCGAGCGTCAAGCCTAAGAAGTAAAACAAGGTAACTTTTACGTAAATGAATTTTCATTTTCTTTTCATATGTTTATCGTGTGCTTTTCGTGATTTTTAGCTGGACCTTTTCACCACATAGGCTAGTATGCACGAAACACGGAGGCTGCGAGAAGATGGGCCACGGGGGCCCAAAACCATAGGCCGGTTGGCCCATGCCGACCGGCCCCGCACCTCCGTGCGTTGGTTCCTGCCAGCTTTTTCTCTTGCATACGACTCGGTTTATTTCCCATCTTTGCCGACCTCTTTAGCTACTTCAAAATTAGTAAGGGTAGAGTTTAGGGCGAGTTTTTCCCGAAGGAGTGGTGCTCTTCTTGTGGCAAGTTTCATTAGGTGTAGTAGCTAGCTTTCCTCTTGTACCTCTTGAAAAATTACGACGAGGAGGTCGTAAGATCTAAGCATGGGGGGACCTAGCGCTTGTAAAATTTTTGCTCAAGTGGTGGAAGGTAGAGTCTTCAAGTCGAGTCCAGTTTGAGTCATATTTTTAAATTTTTAGCTCGTGATATGTCTTAATTTAGCGTTGAGTCAAGAAAAAGAAATAAAAAGAGTCTTATACATTTTTGTCATGCAAGTCTTTTGTTTATTTTACTTGTTATGTCTTTCTTTTGTCATTATTATTTGAGCATGAGCATTGTGAATAATTGTTTACCATGGTGCTTAATAGAAGTTTACCTTTGAAAGTATCCATGCTCAACTTTGATCTAGGACCTATCTTTGGCTATGCTTTGAGTAATACTAATATTGGAGGTATTTATTTCTATAAATTATGTAAAACACCTTACAATGAAGGTTAGCAATTTCTTTCTCCAAGTTTAGAGGCAAGTCTATCCTAAAAAGGCCTAAACTATATATATATATACATATATATATATATATACATATATATATATACATATATATATATATATACATATATATATATATACACTCCACCATAAGTGTTGTTTGGCATGACGAATTGGGTTAGGACTTTACTCTCTTGGGAGATCCAATTTCAAGCAATGATCATTTTCCTTGATGTTATATCTTTTATTGCTAGCCTCGTCATATATTCGGTAATGGGAATTTCACATTAAATGCCCCATACATCACCGGATTCCATACCTGAAACCATAGACATCTTTTTATCATCTTATTCCTTGAACACAACCTACATCCGAAGATTCGTTCAATTTTTAGGTAAGGTTTTATTTAAAATTCAGATGGTATTCATGTCAAAAGGATGGACGAAAGGCTTCGGAATAGAAGATAAAGTTGTGGAGGAAAGAAAAATATATATATACATATATATGTGTGTGCACACATAAGGAAAAAAAGGAGAAAGAGAGAGACAAGAAAGAAAAAAAAAGAAAAGATAAGGAAAAGAGTGAAAAGAAAAAAGAGAAAAAGAAAAGAGAGAAAAGAAAAAAGAGAAAAAGAAAAGAGTGAAAGATCAAAGGCATGGAAAGAAGGATATAATGAGGGATGATGACAAGTCAAGTGAAGATCAAGAGAAGTGAGAGGAAGGTTGCGATGATGTTGAGAACAATCTTCGATATTCCATACCGTGTGCAATCCGACATCGAGGACATCATTAGTGCCTTGAAGTCATTATTCTTTTTCCCTTTGCACATGTCACCATTCTAAATCTTCTCATCCTTGATACCCTTACATGTTCGGACCGGCCCGGACCCTTCGGTGGCGGTTCGGGCTCCCCTTTCTTCGGTGTTAAGTAAATGCAACCCTAATGGCGTGGGCAAGCCGCCATTTGTCGAAACACCGTCTAGTCCCTTAGAGCGAGTTGAGGAAGAGAAGATCGACTATGAGAGAGACCCTTGGGGGAGAACACTCGAGAGAGATCGTTGCGAAGCCCAAGGGAAGTCACCATGAGGAAGGAGGACGCCGAGAGCTTGCCACGGCGCCGCCGGGAGTTGAAGGACAAGGAAGATCCATCTTCATCGGAGGCACCCACCATCTCAACGGTGCCATTCCTAGCATCATGATGGGATAAAACCTTCCGTTTGTCCATGGAGTTGTAACGAGAACTTAAAGTGTAGTCACCTTTATATCTTTTTTGGGTCATATGCCTATCATACTTCTTGTTGATGATGCTTATTGTTTAAGGCTAGCTACCGTGCTTTCGGGATTGCTCTCGTAGATCGCGTCAACATACCGTGTTCATTAGGGTTAGCATCGATTACCTTCGCGTAGTGACATGTACGAGGGAAGGGAAAAGTCTAATCCTTGATCACACACATAGATAGATTGGATCGGGGCTTTACCATGTTTTGGGTGATTGCATCTTCAAGAGCCTAGACTCCATGGGCATACGTTCTTCATACTTGTGCACCTTTAATCTCTCTTTAACGTAATCTAGGGTTAGTTTGTCTTTACTTTATAGATTAATCTTTCTATCATAAGTTTTCAATCAATTAGATTACTTGTTACATTAAATGCTAGTAATCCCCTTGCTCCTTGGGTTGACAAGAACCTTGGCATCTCCCGTAGGTGAAGAAGGTTATAGGAGATTCGTACGCTTGCGGATCGAAACTTCATACGAGTTTTACCTATCACCGACCATGAGGCAAGTTCCGAAACCATCATGCACGATTTGTCCTTGTACCTTCGCATCTTCATGATCAATTGTTCTAATGCATCAATTTCCATTTGTTGTAGGAAGTTGTTGCACATGACATTGACATGATTTGGACTGAAATCAACAAGCTCAAGGAATCGGCCGTAGAGAAGCGAGCACGTTTTGTAACCAATTAGAGCTAAACAGCTTTCTTGTAAATTACACCGTTATGAAGCTTGCATCAATATAATTTTTTCCTTTGTTTTAGGAACGTCTTGTTACTCGGGATGACATTGACTACATCCGGAAAGCAATCGAGAAGCGGGATGAGCAACTTAAAGCCGCACCAAAGAGGCGGGAGATTGAACTTCTAAAGAAAAATGTTGAGTGGGTGAAAGAGTTGCAAAACTAGAGACAAGGCTAGCTGAACTTGAGGCAAAGACAGACAATAGAAGCCATCTAGCTAGCTAACTAGTTCCCTTACGGCTACAATCTAATTTGGTGATGTGCCTAGGCGATGCGGTCTTATTTTGCTGATGTGCCCCGTTGATGCATGTCACATGTTAATATGTTTGTTATGAGTTAGTTTGCTTGGTGATGTGAACTTGTGATGCATGTCATTGGTGAACATGTGATGCTATATCAATAGCCACACTTGTTTCTTACAATTAGATTTTTTTATCTCATGTTTATGATATACTATACTAGTAGCAGAGTAGTATTGTACTTGATTACATTACTCGTTTTAAGGCCCACACAAGCCCACTCGCGCTAGGTTAGTAGGGAAGGACGCCTCCCTCATGCAGTCTCCTCCCACTCTCCCCTCACGCTGCCACCGCCGCTTTCTCCCCCTCGCCTTCGTCCCCCTCAACTCCCCCACGCGACGACGCACACTACACCCCTTCGCCGAGACCAACGGCCCACCACGCTTGGCACGACATGCACCACACCTCGACGAGCGAGATCCGGAGGAGGAGGGACCCGGCGGCGGCGGCGGCGATGACGACGACGACTAGAGGAGGGATCCGGCTATGACGACGACAATGACGTACTAGGATGAGGAGGAGGGATCCGGCCACTAGGTCGATGCGAGGACGAGGACGTGGCGGCGAACGAGGGCGGCGACAAGGAGTAGAGATCCCTCCGCTCCGGAAATGCGAAGGTCGGTGGCGAATCTAGGATTTGAGTTTATGGTATGCCGCTCTAAAAATGTCTTATACTATTTGGTAAATGCATTCTACCAACTCGGTAATAATTGTAAAAGTAAAAAAAATTCAGTCATAACGTAATTTGGTATATTTGCTCGAGTTTATGGAATTAGGCCAAGCGCGCTTTTGCAGCACACATGCATTCGGATAATCAAGTATACAACATATGCATGCGTATGGTTTTTTTTATATAAATGCGTATAAATATACTTGCACTTGTGGGAATTGCGGGGGTATGTCGTGGCTCCTTTATATAAGTACATGTGGACATACTTAGCTGTTGATGGTATACATACTTAGCATTTCCCTTTAGATTTACTCGTATATTTGGTTTTTCTCTTGTTCCTATGTACATCTACACATTCTCTCCAAGTTCAATAAGTACCTCATCGGCAACGAGAGGCGACTCGCATCTTACTCTTTAAAATGGTATGGTCGCTTTGCTTCGAACTAATTTTTTGGTTACCGAATTTTCCATTTATGTTAATAGTTTACCAAGAACCAATGACATTACGGTGGGCTAAAGTAGTTACCGTAATTCCCTTGACTATTAATTCTCGGGATAAATCTAACGAGGACTATAGACACGGGAAACAAGATGAAGAAGAGGGATATGGCAATCGCTAGTGTACAACAAGACCGGGGTGGGTGGGGCTCGGCGCCGAGGCAGAGCGCGAAGGACATCCACAAGGTGGCCAAGTGACACAATGATAGTCACTAAGGTCGACATAGTGGGGATGACAGAACCATTGACTCAAAAGCGCGAAGTTCAAGGCGCTTGCGAGGCTCGTTGCTAGACAAAAGATACCTTTGAACTTTCTAGAAATCAAAGAACTAAGCAATGATGAAAAGTAGGACTTGTTTGATAAGCATGTGCGAAACACTTGAAGTTCCGGGAAGACGCGAAACCGCATGCATTCAAGCTTATCCGGAAGACGGAAGCCAAGGCATGGAGACAATTTAGATTGCGTCTTAGGCGAGATTTTATCGAGAAAAGGACTTGAGCCATTTACAAGGCACCCGTTTATTGTCCGGAATAGTGGAAGGAGTTCATGAAAGAGAAGGAAACCGAGGAAGCCTCATCTGCTAGTGTCAAGTCCAAAGAACTCCGCAGGCGGAACACAAGCGAGCACAACATGGGTCCGGTGGTTATATTGTGAAACTAGAACAATGGGAGGAAGAGGACGGACAATTAGGCGCGGTGGTATCCACAACCCATATGACGCCTACCCCGACGATCGTTCCAAGAATGGGCTACAAGAAAGGAATAAGCTAGTGATTAAAGACTCGTGTTGGCATGATAGTGTTCAAGACAAAGAGGCACAAAAATTGGGTGGGACATCAAGGAGAAGATTGCATGTGCAAAATCTTCGGGAATGGCGAGGTAGAGGGAGTATGATGTGCTAAGTCGGTGCTTGGGCCGCCCCGAACAACCGAGGTCGTGTGCGTGGTGTCTCCGGCTATCGTGGCTGGAAGTATGCATGGCCTTAGCACGTAGAGATGTACAACAAGAGGAAGAGGACGAAGACCGACGCATCGGTTGATACGAAAAAGATAAAGGAAAAAATCAAGTAAGAGCGGTGGCCGAGATGCACATGTAGAGGTGGTGGTGTCACCAATGTCCAATCGCGCAAGCCCTTCCCGCCACACCGAAGAGCAGCTATGCGTCCGCGGATAATGTAGGTTTGATCAATGGCACTTTGCAAAGTTAACGATGGTGGTGTGTTGTTCCGATCGTACACACAAAGACCTTATAGGCATGTTGACCGAACCCACAACCGTGGCCTATGGATCACGTGGAGGGGGCTTTAATGTGAGGCCGCAATTGGTCTTGTTCATCCGAGAGGAGACTAAACTACAAACGAGTCCTGATTCATGAAGACGTGTTGTGGCTGAAGTGCTCATTGTATATACTATCTTTACGAATGAACTATTGGAATACCCTCCTAATGACGAGGTGCTGAAATTCAAACAAGTCGGAAGGACGAGCTTACGGTGGAGAAGGTGTCGGATTGACATCAAAGGAGCACTAACATGTAAATCTCATTCACGAGGCTACGGTACAGATTCCTTGTAGTACACACAGTACGGTACGGGTTCCTTCCTCACATGGTTCCCCACATCCTCCTCTTCCTCCTCCTCAATCCCCACATCCGCAAGACGTTCCATTCGGACCTCTTCCTCGTCCCGAAAAACAGGCATCCCCACCTCCTCATCATCCCGAAAACACAAAAAAACTTGCATCCCTACATCCGTAAGATACACCAAATATTCCATCCCCACCTACTACTAGTCCCGAAAAAATAGAAAAAACTTGCATCCCCACATCCGCAAGAGACACCAAATATTCCATCCCCACCACCATGCCCACCACCACCACCTCCTCCTCCTCCTCCTCATGAAACATCAAAACCTACACCCCAAACAAAAGTGCTAAATACAAACATGCCAAAGCAGGTACATCCGGGCCTAATACCTCGTAATAGTTCTTGGTGAGACACCACCGTTACCGGTCAACGAGTGATGTGTTGGTTCTTGATAAATTTGTCGACGACATTTCGAACAAAGCTATAGGTACATCTGGGCCCAATACCTCTGTAATAGCTCTTGGTGAGACACCACTAGGCAAGAAAGCCCTTAAGAAACCTTCACCATTTCAAATCAGCAAGGAAAGAAACTTGTCAAAAATAAAATCTCTACACCACGTACAACGAGGCAAGAAATCCCTTGAGAAACCTTCAGCCATTTCAAAGCCGCAAAAAGAGAAACTTGTCAAAAATAAAATCTCTACACCACCTACATTAGGTAAGCAAGCCTTTAAGAAACCTTCTTCAGCCATCTCAAAGCAGCAAGAAAAGGAAATTGTTGTAAATAAAACCTCTAAGAGGCCTACTAGAAAGCGATCTAAGAGAAACACCAAGGAGAATCCTTGGTATATGACTAACCCAAAGCGATCCGAGAGAAACACCGAAAAGAATCCTTGGGCTATGGTTAACCGAAATTACAAATTCGGAAAGAGCCTTCTCTCGTGATGGTGATCTCAAAAAGGCTGCTCATTGTACCGTGAAAGCTCCACACATTCCGTGGAAGTCGGATGATGATTCTAACATTATGGTCGCACTTCGGCCCGGGACCAATGCATGGCCTTCGATATTTTCAAAGCCGACTCCGGCGGCTACCGTGCAACTCGGTGATTTGTACGATCTCTTCAACTTGGATGCTTTGGATCCGACACTTCTCCAGTTGCTTCATCCTATAGGTTTCTTGAAAACTTAATCGCTTCTCACTAATCACATCATCTATAGAAATGTGATTTTTGCCTCACATCATCTTTACCATGAATTTTTCCTCCTTACACTTTATTTTTTCTTACTAATAGGTATATGATTGTAGAAGTTGAGTAGACGGGTCTTTGCTGCAGTTGGCTTCCTTGATCCTTAATGCCTTTACTCGACAACGTTGAATAGCACGAGATAACACTCTTGCTTTCTCTATGTCCTATATGTGCAATGCCTTGAAACTATATGGTAAAAAGAATTTGATGCTAACCACTTATCTCGGTACGAACCACTAGATTGCATTGGCGATCGTTCGAAGCAAGTAGAAGGTCTTCTATCCGATTCATTGAAGACAATTAATACCGATATTGATCCTTTCGAGCGAATAATTTATGAGTAAGTTATTTCTTTCTTAACTGCGGACGTTCCTCAACAAACTATGCGAGTATATTAATTAATAGTGTCCTAAACATTGTTGCTTGTTTCGTTGTAGGGGTTGGGAATGTTACTGTGGCAAAACAAAGTTGCGCCTTGGCACCTTGTAACACGTCAAAGATGTTAAGGTGCATATCACTTATTTCCTTCTGTGGAAGCTAGTACTAAAGCTTATGTTTATTTCTTCTCGATCACCACTATTTTTCTTTGTACATTTATTACGGTGCCACTAAAACCTACGGATCCAAACTGCGGCGTCTATTGTGCCTAACACATGCTTAAATTAAAAGATAGCGGTCCACATATGGTGGTACTTTCTTGGGATCTGCATTTGTAAAACCTGCAACTGAGCACAGTTCTTGCTTATTAGCACTGCACATGTTTGGTAACCACCTATATATGTGCGCTGACTGGTGACATTGTTATATCCAGAGATTAGGGCTAGATGAGCATCCTCTCGACAAATCAAAGATGGTCAACGTTCGTGAAAGAATTTTCACATTCCTCGTGGAACAAGTGATCACAGCCGGAGGAAAATTTCATGTTGACGAAACTGTGTGGGCTTAGATTAAATATGGTGACTAGGAATTTTTTGCATTCCTCCTTCTCCATGAATTTTTGTGATATTGTTCCATTCCTCCTTGTGAGATGCATTTCCTCCTTGTGAGATAATGATCTTGAATTTGGTCGTATGATGCATGTGAATTATGTGGATTTACGTGAATTTGGATCCCTGCATCTAATTTCTATGAATTTAGTCATATCCTGGCCTGGTTCCGGGATGCAGCCCCCGATTGCCGCCAAATCCGGGCTGGTTCCAAGATACGGTCGACAAGCGGGCGGCAGGAGTTGCTGTAGGGGTGGCCTACGTATCCGTAACGGGCGTTAATTAAAGCTCGTTACAAACACTTATCATTAAGTAACGGGCTTCAATTGGAACACCCGTTACAAACATGCGAACAAAGTAACGAGCACCGTAAAAACGCTGTTACCGATGCGAGCGGTGGCCCCACAACATGGCCCGTTCGTCGAGACATCGGAGACGCGGGTTCACCACACGCGTTTCCGATATTGATTTCACAAGTAACGGGCTCGTTTTGGTGCCCATTACCAAAGTTCCCTGTGGGCCCGAGAAACAGATCATTTTCACGTGACTAGTTGTGGTAATGGCTGTTGTTTCATGCCCGCTACAAATCCTAGTTGTGGTGAGACGCGCGTGAAATAGACGCGTCTTGTTTCGTCGAGACATCGGAGACGAAGTTTCATAAAATGCGTCGCGCGATGTTGAGTTCCCTGTAACGGGTTTTGTTTTGGTGCCCGTTACCAAAGTTCTCTGTGGGCCCGGAGAAACAATCATTTCATGTGACCAATGGTTAGTTGTGGTAACGGTCGTTGTTTCATGCCGTTACGAATATGTCTTACGGTAACGGACATCTACCATTACTTTTCTTTGCTCATTTGTATCACTTGATCGGTAACGGGCGCTTTGCCCGTAACAAAAGGAGATCTATGCCCGATACCAAAGTGACTTTTTCACATAGTACATGAAAACACGGGAATCATATCAACCACTCACGGGTTTGACAAAAATAACAACTCCAGGCCATCACCGCGCCGGCTCGCCCCCCACCGCCTCCCATGTTGTCATGCCCCCGCCGGCCGCTCCCTTGGAGAAAGGAGATCGAGATAGATGAGTGAGATGGAGAAAGAGATGAATGAGAAGAAGAGTTGATAGGCGGGGGGATTAGGAAGAACGAGCGGATGAAAGGATGCGGGGTAAAATAATAAAAGGGGCGCGGGGGAGATCGAGGTGTAGCAAAGTACCGGGTGATTGTACTACCCGGTACTAATGGGGGGGTCTAACCCATTAGTACCGACTCTAGCCCGATAATGGGAGACATTAGTACCGGGTCTAGCCCCCACCGGATGGGGCTCAAGGGGGGGCGCGCTTGGGCCCTCCCTCCACACCCGTACATACTAGTGCACACATTAGTACCGGGTGCAAAAAATACCCGGTACTAATTGACTTCGAGGCCCAAGACCAAAGGTCGATTCCCTAATAGTGATAAGCTTTGTTGTAACACCCCGAAATTTTCAAATTTCGGGATGTTAATAGGGAAAATAATTAAACAACGATTTTCCCATAATTTTAAAATTTTGCCCAAGATTTATCTTTTTTTATAGAAATTTAGTATAGGAAAATCAATTGATTGTTTTTTCTAAATTAATTTAAATAAATGTGTGGAGTGTTGCCTTTGTTTTGGTTTCTTTTGCTTTTGTCCGGTGTGTGTTGAAAAAGAAAAGGAAAGAAAAAAAAAGAAACAAACCTATCTAACTTCTCCAAGCGCGGCCGAGCCCACCTCCCTCCTTTCCCCGTTTTTCTCCCCGCGGCCCATTTCCCTCCCCTCCCTTCTTTTCTTTCCATCGGGGCCCACCAAATTCGGCCGGCCCACCGGCGCCCTACACCTCTCCCTCTCTCTCCTCTCGCCGACGGGTGGGGCCCACCCGTCGGGAGCTCCTTCTTCCTCCCGGCCGGCCGCCCCCTTTCTTCCCCGCGTCGGCCGCCGCACCCCGGAGCCGTCCCCGGCGCTTCGTGCCCCTTCTCCTCCCCACCGGCGCGCATTAATGCGCCGGCCACTCCCCCACGCGCCGCATCTACCCCTTCCCCTCCCTCCACCACCGCACCGAGCGCCGCCGCCATTAATGGCCGGCCGCCACCGACCTCGCCGCCCACCGCCTCGCCGCGCGCGTTTCCCCTTCCCCCTCGGCCTATAAAGGGGCGGCACCACCCCCCGCATCTCCCGCACCTCTCCCCTCTCCTCCTCCCTCACCGCAGCACGGTCCCCGCCGAGCCGGAGCGCCACCGCCGGAGCCGCCGCCCGATCTCCTCCTCCGCCGTGTTTTCCTCCCCTCCGAATCCCCGGTGAGCCTCCACATCTTCCCCTCTCCCTCCCGGTGTCTTTTTCTTGCGATTTGAGGCACGGGAACGCTTTCCGCCATCGCCGGCGAGCTCCGCCGCCGACGCCGCCGCGCGCCGCCGCCGCCGGCCGCCTCCCGCCGCCGCGCGCCGCCCGTGTGGCATCCGGGCCGTCCGATCGCGGCGGGCGGTCCGGATTAAAAGGAGCCGCATACCCCTTCGGCGGTCCACCGTGGACCGGTGGGACCGGTCCACGGGCGCCGGTCCACGGCATGGCGTCATGCTTGTGTCGGCTTTGCGTCGGCGCCGGCCCATCGCAGCCCCGCCACGTGGCGCCACCACGGCTCACCCGCCGGCCGCCCTGGCAACTTTGCAAATAAGCCCCCATTTCTGGAAATTACAAATATACCCTTCCACCTCCAAAAACCCTTGCGAGTTAGGTCCAATTTTTCTCGGTTAAGCCCTTGAGCTTCTTAGGTTTTCCATCCGAGGTCCAAGCTTTGTCCTTTTGCATCTAAACCCTTCTACTTTTACACATAATTATGTTTAAGCCCCGGAAAATAGTTTTCTTCACAATCTAGCCCCTAAATCTTGTTTTATCCATATCTTTTCCGTCCTAGCTCCGTTTTTAGCGTTCTTGGTGTCCACGCGACCGTCTCTCAGAGCCCGTCATTTCTAAAAGCTTGTTTTAGTCTTTTGGTAATGTTTGATGTATTGTTTTATTTATTGCATGTTGTCTTGCTCGGACCGCCGGCCATGGCCGTGTAGGAGCAAGCCGTCATCCCCTCTGTGTAGATAAGGCTCTTTATCCTTTAGGTCCTCATGAAATCCCCCAAACCAAAACTTTATAACTTGTGTCTTGCACGTTTTACCCATAACCCCCTAGAAAGATCCCACCTTTTGCACTTAAACCCCACCATCACTCTTTTACCTGCCAGCCCCTGCCTTCTACTCTTTTCGCGAGCACTATTTATAGTGTCTTGCAAAAGTTATTATCTAACCCTCCAGATCTATAGTTAATAGTGTTTAGACCCTTGCAACCTTGTTTAGTGCGTAGTTTTCACGCTTTAGCTCCGTTTTTAGCGTTTCAAATTGCGTTAGGTTCGTAATAACTCAAAGAACGTAATAGAGACAATGTTGAACCTTTTACTTGCTTTATAATTTATTTAATATTTAAATATGATGAAATACTAATATAAACATGCTTTTCAAATTAAAATTTGATTAGAGATCAACACGTGTTTTTATAAGCAAGATAATTTGATTAATGTTTATTTAAATAATCTTTCCAATTAAAATATAATTAGTGATATATCTCGGTTTTCATAATCAAACATAAATTAATTAATATATATTCAATTTGCTTTCTAAATAAAAGTAACATAGGTCTATCCCGAGTTTTCATAATTAAATATCAAATTGATTAATACGAACATAAACATGATTGTAAATTATAATTTGCTTAGTACAATTCGAAATTTAAAATATTAATTTTAATGTTTTACATGCTTCTTTTAAATTAAAATGTTTAATTTGCATAAAGTAATACTTGAATATTTATAAATAAAATTGGAATAAGTTATACATCGTTCCTTTTATATAAATATAACTTGCTTAATTATTAAGTAAGGTATTTCTCCGAAATAACCTATGCACATCTTTTTGAATTAAAATTTACCAAGCACATAGCCTTGTGTGATATAATCCAAATCTTACGATAGTTCCGAGTCTTTTGCATTCGCGGTCCTAGAACCAAACCTTGTCCTCTTTTATAAGATTTTCATGCTTGGTGTATTGTTCTTAGTTGTTCTTGTTTGTCTGCTCTGCATGTTTGTGTTCGATGTTTGCTTCGAGTAGAAGATCGAGCTGCTGATCGAAAGTCCTGAAGATCAAGAGTTTCAAAGAGCAAGAGTAACTTTTTGTTGAGAAAGGCAAGTGACCCTAACCATCCTTCTACCTATGCTTTAATACAAGAACACTGTAAATTAATCGGAACATGGAGAACCACCCAGGAAAACAGTACAACCACAAGACATATGGCTCTGTCTTGGCCAATTAATTAGGGAAGTCTTGTGTGATTATTAGTCTTAGTAGCTTGGGGTACGGAGGAATGCTTTTATGACTCTTCTACTGCGGACGGGTTTTGGAACGGAAGTGCTCTTCTAGGCTAACCGAGTCCGAGGGTAGAAAGAGGGTACGAAAGATAGCCTCTAGGACGTGCTACTATGGACTAATACACATGGGAGGACTCTTTGTAAAGGCCTCGTAGCGTCCCTATGCAACCACACCTTGGAAGTGTGGTATTGTGCCTACTTTTGCACAAAGCATGGTTGGGTTCAAAGTTCTTCGGAACTTTTACGCGACTTGTGGTGAAAGTGTACAACCTCTCGTAGAGTGTTAAATCGTTATAACAGCCGTGCTCACGGTCAAGAGCGGCCTGGACCCTCACATGATTAATGAACTTAAAGATGGATTTAATATTGCTTTCCGGTTATTTCTGTGGCCTTGCTGAGTACCAACCATAAGTGTACTCATCCTTGCTTAAACGCTGCTCAGAAAAAGAAGAAGGTGCACGAAGTCCAGAAGATGGTGCTAGGCGTACGCAACCCCCAGTCGATTGCCTGTGAAGATTGGAGCCTTTGCTTCCCCAGGATTCCGCTGTAAATCTCTGATAATCTCTTTCTTTACGTGATATTGTTTCTGTTATACACTATGATGTCACTATATGTATGAAACTTGATCCTGGCATACATATAGTTAAGCACTTGGTTTTCTTCGGAAAATCGGGTGTGACATTTGTACACCTAGTAGTGAATACAAATGCTGATAAGTCCCAAGAGATTAGTTGCTCGAAAACCGAGGATGTGGCTTGTGCACGCAAATGGTTGAGACCAGACCATTTCATCCACATTCAAGTAAGATGTAAGATATACCATGTCACAAATACAAGTATAACACATGAACCATATATTAATAAATTAGAGTAAAATAAACCACATTCAAAACTAACAAGTACAATGGCATAACCGAATAAGCTGCGAAGCAGCCAAAAGGCAAATAAGAAATTGGCAAATAAGTGACAATATAACCGCTTAAACTATATTGCACTTAATCATATCATAAAATCACACATGGAAAAATAGGATTTGTCCAAGTAATGGTAACTTTGAGTACAAATATAAATCTTGCATACTAGGAGATAATATAACTAGTTCTTGACCCAGTTGCATTAGCTCACACTGTTGACAAAGTTCAACTATTGTTTCCTTGATTGAACAGATTACTTGAATGGGTCTTCCGGATGGGATTTCACAAATCCATGTGGAAGTTTACTTGAACTTGGAGTTGTTTCTCCACTTGCGGATCTGCCATAACCTGCACATGTTAATAATGAATTTAGTGATAGAAATGGTACTCTAATTCTTATAAACATTATTACATAAATAAAACAAACAAATATCCCCAAATAATTTAATGAATAAGGTCCATACAAAACTCGGGGACCCCCCGATATTCTTACTAATGATAAGCGAGTTGCTTTTGAATTCTCTTTGTTCGAAGGCAATACAAGTTAGAGAAGTACATTATTGTAAGAAAATACTAAAAATAGTTGCAATAGCTTTAAGTTTCTATTTTTACTTTTGCGGTTTATGGACTATTTCCTAGAAGGATGTGTATGCACAAATTAGATGTGAGATTTGGGGCTACTATGTCGAGATCACCATTTACCCCTTATCTGTTATAACTATGAAGGTATAAGTACCCATTTTGGACTTTCTTCTATCTTAATGCAAATGATATGTGGTTCTCCTGCATATTCGAGAAAAAAAGACTTCTAGCTAGTGTTAAATATTTTATCCTTTCCACACAAAATATTGTAGGGATGATACCAATGATGGTTTCAAGTAGATCTTCTTGCTAATGGTACTCCTATAATATAATATGATATACCGGGTGGAATGAATCCTGGTTCATAAGAATGATTTCTATCATCGAGGAATATTAGATAGAACAAGAACCTTGCTGTTTTATAATGGAATCATTTGCGGAACTACCATCCTTCTTTTTGTTGAAAGCCTTGGAGCCGCAATGGGTGTTGGAATATTCGGTGACATGCTTTCGATGGATGAGATAGTTAAAGAGTATCCCCCTCCACCACACACACACATAAACAAACAAACAAACAAACAAACAAAAAAGACAATGGTTTAGTATCCATTTAGAAATTAAGCACAATAAATCACTATGAACACTTTTTGGTGCGGTTAAAACAATCAAGGATTCAAAATTACCAACACTTTGCCCAAGCGGATCACATGACCTCTCGCATAGTATGAGAACATAAATTTAGGAATATGAAACTCGTGTAGTAAGTGCACCATAAATGATATACATATACTTCTATATAGTTATAAAATGCACCGGAGGTCCATCCACTTGCATTGTATGGAGGTGTCACTTAGGTCCATGAGGACCATGTGTGGTTCGAGGACGGGTGGATGGTCACTTCCTTGTTTGATGAGTGATTGACAACATTGTGTGGACTGATTCTTGGCCAAGTATTGCGGGTGCGGGTTACGGCTTCACCGGTGTTGGTGCGGGTGAAAAACATGTGCCAAAGGTCGTTGCGGTGAGGCCTCCAAGTGTGAAGAAGACAAGTAGACTTCGTTTCGGGGACCCGGTGGCCGGCGGAGTCAAGTGCGGGCCGCATGGTGGCAAGAACAAGCAAGATGAAGTCATGGACGGTTTCTTGGTTGAGCCTCGAAACCAAGGTCGAGCCGGGACTACGTGGGAGCCGAGTAATGAGTGGGGATTGGCGGAGGCTACACCAAGTTTGCGGAGTTTCCGGTGGTTCACCGGAAAACCACCGGGTTCCTTGGTTGATCCACAAAGCCAAGATCGAAGAAACGAAGATGGACGTGCGGCGGCATCGGACCGGTCGGACCGGTAGGTATCGGTCCGACCGGTGAGGAGCGCCTGTCCGACCGGTGTGCGACGACACGGTCCGGAGACTTCGAGGCGGAGGACACGCATCGGGATCGCAAGGCTAGCGTCGAGGCTAAGCAAGTTTGCGATCGGCCGGGCATTCGTCCGATGGTGTTATGAAGACAATTTCCCAAAGTGCCCTTGGTGGGCGTGTATCCTAGTTTAGGCCTTAGGGGTAATTTAGTATTTAGGTTGCCTCCATATAACCCAAGTGGTGAGTGGATGGCGGCCATCTCTTGCAACCCTAGTTCATTTGCTTTCCTATTTTCCGTTCCTATTTTTCTTAGGATTTCCATAGGACTAACTTGAGAGCTTCATGGTGAGATTTTGTGAGAGGGTTGGATGATCGGATGGCAAGGTAGACCTTGTATGAACCTCCTTGGTATGTATAGATGATTCGCCGTGGTTCCTCAAGGCTTTGTTGTGTTGTTCCTGGTTGTTCTTGGTGGTGATTTTTGGAGCCCTCTCTTGGCAGTTTTCTCGGTGTGTTTTCGGGACCTTGCTCTTGGGGATTTGATGGGGGAAATTCATGTGAACCCTTCGTGGTTCTTTTGCCTTTGATTCCCCTCCCAAATCCATGAGTTAAGGGACTCGAATTTGGGGTTTTCGGTGTTCTAGGGTTAGAGGAGTTCTTGGTGGGATTTCTTCGATTTCTCTTGATTTGGCAAGTTTTGGTGGACAAAAACTTGGCTATGGACTCCTCATGAGGTGTTCCTACTATCCCCAAAGTCTTGCACAAGTCCGTGGAGCGATTCGGGAGATCAAGGTTTGGATTTGGGGGAGTTGCCCCGCGGGTGCTGTTCATCCCGAGCTACCCGGGCTTGACCGGTCTAGCCGGTGTGTGTGACCGATCGACCGGTGTAGGCCACTCGTGGGATTTGCCTCGGGTGAACCGCTTGACTCGTGTGTCTTTGGGTCGTGGTCTTGCTAGTCGGTTCTTGTTCTGTTTGGAGTTGTTTTGCTAGGCTTTGTGTAGGGCTTTCCTTCCGTGCGGGTTGTGTTTTGGGAGTATTTTTGTTCCGGGGCCTAGAGAAGTCACCGAGGCTCTCGCGGAACACTTGTTGTGCGGCTGCTGTAGCCACCGGCCCGGACCGGCTCGTCCACCGGTCGACTGTGTCACCGGTCCCGGCCGGCGCGGGCCATCGGTCGATCGGTGCGGCACGGGCGACAAGCCGTGCAAGTTTCCGTAGTGTGTGTTGGTGTGTTTTGGCA
This sequence comes from Cenchrus americanus, assembly GCA_947561735.1. Taxonomy (NCBI): domain Eukaryota; kingdom Viridiplantae; phylum Streptophyta; class Magnoliopsida; order Poales; family Poaceae; genus Cenchrus; species Cenchrus americanus. The sequence continues at coordinate 147,287,202 of OX387240.1, forward strand.
CGAGAGGGTTGTTTGTTGGTTCCCGGAGTCCGGTAGCACTCCGGTGGGCGCGTGGGCTTGGCCAACTTGGGTAGAGAGTTAGAGACGTGTGTTGGAAGCCGTGTTCATCTTGTTGGAGTTCCCATCTCCTTCGAGAATAATTTTTATCGGCTCCCATTCACTCCCCCCTCTCGGTTCGCCGTATCGGTCCTTCAATCGGTATCGAGCCGGTTACGATTCTTGAATGACTCTAACTAGTCCGAGATCCAAGGATGGCGTACCGGGAACGGGGTTCGGGTCCTCCACACTTCGATGGCAAAAACTACCGGATGTGGAGTAAGGCGATGGTGGCGTTCCTCCGTGGAAAGGGTCGGATCCTTTGGGATGTCATGATGGACAATAGTTATGTCCGGCCGATGAACTTCCTTGCTCCGAGAATCGAGGGACATGTTCGACGCCAACAACAAGGTGGGCGACTACTTGTTTCGTGCTCTATGTCGGCTGAATTCGATCGGGTGCACATGGAGAGCTTGGCTTGTAGAATCGGTCGGTGTTGAGAGAAGCTCATGCTTGGGAATGCCCGGGTTCGGGCTCGGATGTATGCGACCTATCCGAGAGGGTACGAGAACTTCACTCATCTCCCCGGTGAGTCCATCGATGCCTTGTTTCGGGAGGTTCACGGTGGTTGTGAACAACATGAGGGCCAATGTGGACGTGCTCCCGTACGATGATCATGATAGAGTGGTCAAGCTCTTACACTCTTTGGATCGTACGGTTTGGGGCGGAAAGTTCGAGGCCATTGTGGAGTCGGATAAGTATGACACCGACCGTGAACGAGCTATTCTCGAAGCTCAAGTCGGGCGAGGTGGATAGGGGCATGCCGACCAAGATCGAGGGCCGGCCCGACTCTCATAGTCTCGCCCTCATCGGTGGTTCGAAAGGAAAGACTAACGCTAACCCATCCACCACGATGTTCTCTTTGTCTTCTTTGATGTCTATGCCGGATGAGGAGTTCGACGTGCTTGGAGATGACGAGTGGCGCTCCGACGAGGCGGTTCCGCAGGCCGCACGAGAACCGGGTGAACATGGGGAGGAACACGAGGACATGCTTCCGGTGCGGCATGCCGAGACACTTCGTCACCAGCGCCCGAGAAGGTCGAGAACAAGGATAGCTACAAGCACAAGTCAAGGACGGATGGCAAGTACCGGTCTAGGCGTGACCACAAGAGCAAGCACAAGAACAAGCACAAGGACGAGCCGCGATCGAGGAAGAAGGAGAGCCGAGGCAAGGCTCGAGCGATGGTTGGAGCGAGCAACGTCGACTCCGGTTCCGCGTACTCCACCTCGAGCTCGAGCGAGTAGTGAAGATGAAGGTAATCGTCGCAAGGGCGAGGAAGTCGTTCAAGAACCTCGGCGAGCCGATCTACTTCGCTAGAGACGGCTTCGCACCATGGTGCCGAGCTCCGGAAGCAAGAAGAGCGAGACGGAGCGATTCGAACTCGACTCCAATGATGAGGTGCGTGATGAACTTCCTTTCATGCTTCGGGAGAATGAACGACTTGGCTTGTTGCTTGATAATCGTGATGACATTCTTAGAAAGGCTAAGAAAATGAAGAAAGAGCTTAGGGCTTCACTCGACGATGCTAGGACTAGAGAGGTTGAGCTAGAAACACAGAATTTGGACGTTAAGCTTGAAATTGATTCTTTGAAGGCTTCACCTGTTGTTTCTGATGAAGTTGAATGTGCTGATTGTCCTATTTTCCTTGCTGATCTTGCTATGTTCAAAGAAAAGCATGCCTCTAAGTGTGAGGAACTAGATGTGCTTAGGGTTGAAGTGGCTGAGCTTAAGGCTAGATCTGCTTTGCTAGGTTCTTGCACTTCTTGCCCTGTTTTGCGTGAGAAAATTGATGAGATGCATGCTTATATTGTTTCTCTTGAGGAAAAATTGAAAGAACCAATTCCTACATCTTGCTCTACCTGTGAATGGCATGCTTTGAAGAATGCGAAACTTGCACATTATGTCGATCGTTTGCGGGATAAGAATGATGAGTTGAGAAAGTTGATGGGTTGGTTGTCCGGTCATGAGCCTTAGTTGAGGATAATGATCAAGACATTCAAGAGGCGAGGATGGTGCGTGACTTGGGGCAAACAAGGTTGGTGAGGAAAGTGGAAAGAATATCCCGAGCCAAAAAAACCCACCACAAAAATGATTTCCCTCCTAAACCTAACCATCTTAGGCACCGACTAGACACAACCCCGAGCTCCACCCATGATTCCCCGACAAACAAATGATTTCAAAAGCCTATCAAGTTTGTGAGCACTTCGGAGAAAGTGTTCTTTGGGAAAGAAAGTGAAAAGGCTATGAGGAGAAACCGGTTGAGAAGCGGAGTGAAGAGAAACCAAATGAGCGATCCCGACATAAGACTAAGATTAATTGTGAGCTTCCATTGTGGCTATTGTAGGAGAGATGGACATAAGGATGAGTTTTGCTTGAAAAGGAGGCGAGAGGAGAGAATGGCGAAGGCGTGGGCCAACAAGGACAAGTACCACCCTTCTAATGGTGTACTTGAGCCTTGTGTGAAAATGCTCAAGGCCAAGGCGAGTGTGAGGAAAGTTCGGCTTGGGGAGAGCAAAAGGCTGTCGGAGGTGTCGCTCGCCGGGCTACACCGGTCAAGGCGGTGAGGGGCACCGGTACGGCCGGTGAAGGCCTGGACGAGCGGCGGTTTGGGTTTCGTGCTCGTACGGGTGCGAGGTTTGGTTACGGAGGTCGTGGTTACGGTGGTTGGGGTGGAGAGTTTGCGGGGAGGTCGGTTGCTAGGCATTCTCCCCCTCGTGCTCAATACGTGGATGGGAGGATCCGTGGCTTTGAGTTGGAGAGGAGGGACGGTCCACGTTTGTCCTTTCGTGGTTTTGGTCCTCCGGGTAGAGAGGGCTGGTTCCCTCATGGTGGTTACCATCTTTGGTGTTCGTGGTGGTAGCTTTGGAAGGAAAGATGATTTGGATTGTGATAACCCCACTTTTGAGCAAATGGGTCGGACCTGGTTTTACTCTTTTGGTACTAACCCCGGTGCTAAGTCGTTTGTTCGCTCATGTGCTCGTTTTTTAATCTCGGGTGGGACACTTGAAGAACATTTGGTTGATTGACTCCGGTTGCTCGAGGCATATGACCGGAGACAAGGGGTGGTTCTCAAGTCTCGCCCGGTGGTGATAAAGAGGTACATCACCTTTGGGGACGATGGGCGTGGGCATGTGCTTTCGGAAGGTGAGATTAATGTAAGTGACAAGATCTCTCTCGGGCGTGTTGTTCTTGTTCAATCGCTTGGGTACATTTTGCTTTCGTGTCCCGGTTTGTTGGATGAGGGTTTTGAGGTGTTGTTTCGGATTGGTGGTTCTCGGATTTTTGACTCTCGAGGGGACCTTGTCCGTATGGTCGTTTCCGAGGGTCAAGTGTTTCGAGCTGATTTTTCTCGGTCTTCGGTGTTGAGCGTTGTTTCTTGGCTGGTTCTTCGAGTGAGATGTGAAAGTGGCATAGGAAGTTAGGTCATTTGAGCTTTGACCTTTTTTCTCGCTTGAGTAAACTCAATTTGGTCCGAGGATTGTCACGGTTGAGATTTGAGAAAGAGTTGGTTTGTGCTCCGTGTAGGCATGCCATGGTGGTAGTCTCTTCTCACCGCCTCTCACCGATGTGATGAGCGAGCGTCCATGCGAGCTGCTCCATATGGACCTTGTTGGCCCGGCTTGTGTGCGATCGCGGGTGGGAAGTGGTATGTCCTTGTTGTGGTGGACGACTACTCTCGGTATGCGTGGGTGTTCTTTCTCGAGGATATGGGGGAGACGTTTGGTTTTGTCGAGATCTTCTCTTGAGGTTGAGGAACGAGAAGCACGGAGATGCCATACGAGCAATCCGCGGTGACAATGGCTCAAAACTCGAAACGCTCGTTTTGAAACCTTTTGCCATGACTTGGGTCTTGAACACCAGTTTTCGAGTCTGTATATACCTCCCCAGAATGGTGTTGTGGAAAGGAAAAATAGGACCTTGTGTGAGATGGCTCGGACAATGATTGATGAGCATAGGACTTTGAGAAGGTTCTGGGCTGAGGCAGTGCATACCGCGTGCTATGTGTCAAATAGGATCTACCTCAGAGTGCATAAGAAGAAAACCTACTACGAGTTGATGCACGATCGCACACCCAAGGTGAGTCAATTCCATGTCTTTGGTTGCAAGTGCTTTATTATGAATAAAGTCAAGAAGTTAGATAAGTTTGAGGCTAGGTCGTTCGATGGTATTTTCTTTGGTTATGCATCTCACTCTAGAGCATATCGTGTGCTTAACCTTGAAACTAACCAAATCGTGGAGACTTTCGAGGTAACCTTCGACGAGACACGGCCACGTAGTCGGCTTGTCTTTGAGTGTGCGGGTGATGATGAACTTGGCGAGGAGATCTTTCGGGGAGGAGGAGCATGAACATGGATATGATGAAGATGGCGGTGTGGTGCCCGCGGATGAACATGTACCCACTACCTTGACTACGGTGGTGGACGGCGCCTCTCCCACACCTACGATGACAAACCAAGATCAAGGAGAAGCTGTCGTTGAGGGGGAGGTAGCATCAATGTGACAACCTCCCCGGCGAGTACAAGTGGATCACCCCGCTTCGAGGATCATCGGCGACATGAATGAACGTACTACACGATTGAGGGTTCGGAACAATTCTCATTTCGCTCATGCTGCATTTGTTGCCACCTTTGAGCCCAAAGACATTGGACACACACTATCGATCATAATTGGGTTAATTCGATGCATGAGGAGTTGGAGAACTTTGAGAGGAATTAGGTTTGGGAATTGGTTGACCCTCCCCCGGGGTGTAAGCCGATTGATACAAGCCGGGTGTGGAAGAACAAAGAGGGAGAGAAAGGTGAAGTGGTGAGAAACAAGTCAAGGCTTGTTGCTCGGGGGTTCGGTCGGAATGAGGGGATCGACTACGAGGAGACTTTGGCTCCCGTAACCCGTTTGGAGGCGATTAGGATCCTTCTAGCCTTTTACGTGGCTAAAGGGTTCAAGTTGCACCAAATGGATGTGAAGAGTGCTTTTCGAATGGTGTGTTGGAAGAAGAAGTGTATGTGAGGCAACCACCGGGGTTTGAGAGTCAAGAGTACCCTCACGGGGTGTACAAGTTGAGAAAGGCGTTGTATGGGTTGAAGCGGGCGCCTAGAGCTTTGTATGGTAGATTGAGGGGGTTCTGTTTGAGTGAGGGTTTCATATGGGAAAGGTCGATCGGACCTTGTTTTTACTCGGACGGGGGCGAGAGATATCCCGATTGTGCGGGTGTACGTGGATGATATTGTCTTTGGTGGCTCGTCTAACTCTCTTGTTGCAAGGTTTGCGAGAGGACATGAGCGGGGAATTTGAGTTGAGCATGATGGGTGAGTTGCGGTTCTTCCTCGGGCTACAAATCAAGCAATCAAAGGAAGGAACATTTGTGCACCAAGCTAAGTACACCAAGGACATTGTGAGGAAGTTCAAGATGGAGGATTGCAAGGCCATGGCGACGCCTATGAGTATGACTATAGCTCTTGATGCGGACGAGGAAGGTGAGCACGTGGACCGGAAGGAGTACCGAAGCATGATCAGGTCACTCCTCTACTTGACGGCGACGAGGCCGAACATCCAGTTCTCGGTATGTCTGTGCGCTCGTTTTCAAGCATCTCCGAAGACTTCGCATCAGCAAACGGTGAAGCGGATTTTCAGGTACTTGTGTCACACTCCCAACATTGGCCTTTGGTACTTTGCGTCTTCTTCTTTGGCTCTTCATGGTTTTTCAGACGCGGATTTTGTCGGGTGTCGGTTGGATAGGAAGTCCACTTCTGGGACTTGCTAGTTCTTGGGATCTTCTTTGGTGTCTCGGTCTTCCCGCAAACGGTCGAGTGTTGCTCAATCCACTACCGAGGGCGAGTACGTTGCCGCGGCAAGTTGTTGTTCTCGGCCCCTTTGGATCACATACACCATTAGTGACTTTGGTGAGGAGTATACCCATGTCCCACTTCAATGTGATAGCACCGGTGCCATAAGCATTGCAAAGAACCCGAGTGCTACATTCCAAAACCAAGCACATAGAAGTGAGGTATCATTTTTCGAGAGACAACTTGGAGAAAGGGAAAATAACCTTGATCCATGTACCCACACATGACCAACAAGCCGATATTTTCACCAAACCCCTAGATCAAGCAACTTTCACTCGTTTGCGGGGGGGGGGGGGGGGGGCTTGGTGTGTGCTTGATTTCTTGAGTTGGTGTGTGGGAGCTCCTTTGTAGCATATGTATAGCTTTCCTTTGTGCATTTCTTGCATTTGGCATGGCATATGTAACATGATGTATAGGCATCCTTGTATCTTATATTGCATGCATTTTGTATACATCGTTCACCATGGAATGATATGTATGTCTTTATGAACTTGTTTGGTCTGCTATGGTTAGTTTGGCTTAGCTCTTCATGATCTTGATTTATAATCCATGGTTGATGGCTATGTTTTTGAAAAATGTCACATATATACTCTCTCATGTGTAAATGTCTTTATATGATCTTGACATGTTTTAGTGGCTTGGTCATGCTTAATTTGTGGTTGGATAGCTAGTTTATTGATCATATAGGGCCAAAAGCTCATTTGCCATCACGAATGTTTAGCCCTCATGTTTTATCTTGTGGAGGAGCATAAGTTCCTTTTTGTCGCAAAGACATTTCATGTACCAAATAAGAATCTGAAAATGAAATGTAAAATACTTGGAAATGTGCTCCCATGTCATATGTGCTAAATTTAATTTGCTTTGGTTGCTAAATCGTTGCATGATGCCTACCAATGAGAAGTCACATATATAGAAGTAGGCACATGGCTTAGTGGCTTTGCCATGACATGAGATGCTTGTGGGTGTTTATGATGATATTTTCCTTAGAATGGTTGTCCTAGCTTGAAGTTTGTGTGGCTTTGTCATTTTGACATATTTTGCGCATGTTTAGGATTTTTCTCATGGGAGGGAAATTTTCGCACAATTGCTCAATTCCATCTTAGCTTCGTCCAATGTTTGTGAAACTTGGTGATCATGTAGTTGATGTCAATACGAAGCTATAGAGTATCTAACTTGACCATTTGGACATGTGTAACATCCTATGTTCAAATTTGTCTATTTGAGAAGCTCTAGGTTGAAAGTTTTGCATTTTTGGCTTGATTCATGCATTGTCAACAAGGGGGAGAAGTTTGAGCTTGAAATGGCTTGCTGGATGCATTTAGAAGGTTTTGAGGTGGTTTTGAGCCATTTACGGGCTCTGTTGCACACTAGTCTAATCGGTCGAGTGCCGGCCCCTGTTCATATGTTGGGCACCGGTCGGCCGGTGGTGGTGACCGGTCGACCGGTCGGAGCCGAGCGATGCGGGCTTCTGTTTTTTCAAGTGGTTGGCATGCATTCGTCCGGGGGGAGTTGCATTGGTTCGGGGGGGAGCTTGCATCCGTGCGGGGGGAGCTCTTTGTGTTTTTTCGAGTTTTAGTTTGGTGGTTTGCGCTCTTTGCTTGAGCTTTGTTTTGTCTCGGATGAGTTGAGCCGTTGCCCTTGCCTAAGGGGTCCGAGGCTTGTCTTCTTCAAGTAATCTTGCTCTTTGCCTTTCTTTGGCTTTCAATCGCTTGTTGGAGTTTCTTTTTATTCATTTCTTTTCTTTTTCTTTTCTCTCGTGTTACTTTTTGTGGGTGTTGTCGGTGCACTCATCAAGGGGGAGATTGAGGACCATGTGTGGTTCGAGGACGGGTGGATGGTCGATTCCTTGTGTGATGAGTGATTGACAACGTTGTGTGGACCGATTCTTGGGTAAGTTTTGCGGGTGCGGGTTGCGGCTTGGCGGGTGTTGGTGCGGTTGAAGAACATGTGCGAAAGGTTGTTGCGGTGAGGCCTCCGGGTGTGGAAAAGACAAGTAGGCTTCGTTCGAGGGACCCGGTGGCCGGCGGAGTCAAGTGCGGGCCGCATGGTGGCAAGAACGAGCAAGATGAAGTCATGGATGGTTTCTTGGTTGAGCCTCAAAACCAAGGTCGAGCCGGGACTATGTGGGAGCCGATTCATGAGTGGCGATTGGCGGAGGCTACACCGAGTTCACGGGGTTTCCGGTGGTTCACCGGGGAAATCCACTTGGGTTCCTTGGTTGATCCACAAAGCCAAGATCGAAGAAACGAAGATGGAGGTGCAACAACATCGGACCGGTCGCGCGTGGGTGGACCGGCCGGTCCGGCCGGTGGGTCCGGCCGGTCCCGGCCCGTGGGTCCCGGCCGGTCCGACCGGTGGGTCCGACCGGTCGGCCCCGGTGGGTATCGGTCCCCGGCGGTGAGGAGCACCGGTCGACTGTGTGCGACGACGCGGTCCGGAGACTTCGAAGCGGAGGACACGCGTCGGGATCGCAAGGCTTGCGTCGAGGCTAAGCAAGTTTGCGGTCGGCCGGGCATCCGTCCGATGGTGTTACGAAGACAATTTACCAAAGTGCCCTTAGTGGGCGTGTATCCTAGTTTAGGCCTTAGGGGTAATTTAGTCTTTAGGTTGCCTCCATATAACCCAAGTGGTGAGAGGATGGCGGCCATCTCTTGCAACCCTAGCTCATTTGTTTTCCTATTTTCCCTTCCTATTTTCTTAGGATTTCCATAGGACTAGCTTGAGAGCTTCATGGAGAGATCTTGTGAGAGGGTTGGATGATCGGACGACATGCTAGACCTTGTATGAACCTCCTTGGTATGTATAGATGATTCGGCGTGGTTCCTCAAGGCTTTGTTGTGTTGTTCCCTGTTGTTCTTGGTGGTGATTTTCGAAGTCCTCTCTTGGTGGTTTTCTCGGTGTGTTTTCGGGACCTTGCTCCTGGGGATTTGATGGGGGAAATTCGTGTGAACCCTTTGTGGGTCTTTTAACTTTGATTCCCCTCCCAAATCCATGAGTTAAGGGGCTCGATTTTGGGGTTTTCGGTGTTCTCGGGTTAGAGGAGTTCTTGGCGGGATTTCTTTGATTCCTCTTGATTTGGCAAGTTTTGGTGGACAAAGACTTGGCTATGGACTCCTCATGAGGTGTTCCGACTATCCCCAAAGTCTTGCACGAGTCCGTGTAGCGATTCGGGAGATCAAGGTTTGGATTTGGGGGAGTTGACCCGCGGGTGTTGGTGTGTTTTGGCTCGGAGGGTTGTTTGTTGGTTCCTAGGTCCGGTAGCACTCCCGCGGCTGCGTGGGCTTGGCCAACTTGGATAGTGAGTCGGAGACGTGTGTTGGAAGCCGTGTTCGTCATCTTGGAGTTCCCATCTCCTTCGAGAAGAATTTTTATCAACTCCCATTCACTCCCCCCCTCGTGGTTCGCCGTATCGGTCCTTCGGTCCATCAACTACGAACGTGCATTTCGAGTCCATAAAAATGTTGAATCATCACCGCAAGTCCATAACTGTCCACATATACTTCTAGTGGTGACATGACATTTTGATTTGGGTTGAAGAAGCTTATCATTGATGAGGCCTTTCATCTTCCGGTTTACGGCGGCACATGCTTGACATTCTCCGAGTTGAACAATGCAGCCCACTCCCGTATGGTATCCGCCGTACACGGGGAGGAGGTTGCCGTTGTTCGGCTCGGGGAATGTCAACCATGTGTCGCCCATATGTAATCTTCTCGATGAAATGCCTCGGTCGGAAGATGCTTTTTGAGCTAAGTCCATGCCATATGTGGATACTTTTGGACTGCGGTGAATGACTCAACAAGTTTATTGATCTAGAAATGCATTTTGGAAGTTGATGAACTTAAATGACACCTTCTTACAAGTTGATGGACCACCAATGCATTTTACTCAATACATATATATAATTTATACCGCATATAGGCACCTTCGACGAAGTCCGCCTTTAAACTTTCGGTGTCAAGAAAGGCTTTGACTTCAATTTTGGAGCGGAAGGTATTGTCATAATCCCGAGGTCCGTAGTACCGACGGAAAAAATAGATTGTCATGTTAGTATATCAAAATGATATCAATCTAATATGCTTATGACCATTTCAAGAGAGGTTGCTTTGCTATTGTGAGTCGAACGAGAAAATAATGGCACATGCCAATCATTAAACCATTCAAGTAGCCAACGTATATAATCAAATATAGCATGAAACAAAATGAATATTTCATTATAATATAATCTCTACTACTAAAAAGAATAAAAAGGAGAACAAACTTGGTACGTAAAAACTCCGCTCTCATGGCTTCACCCGCCCATGGCTCGCCCGCGCCGGACACCCACGGCTTCGCACCGCCCGCCCGCCCTCCTCGCAACGATTTTCCTGCCGTTCGATCTCATCCCCACCATCAACTCCCGAAAACCTAGCCGCCCCTCCGGCCTCTCTCGATTTCTCATGGTGCGCCTCGCCACCACCTGCGCCCCCGCGACGCCGCCTCGGCGCCGTACCCGCCTCCGCCTCCGCCTCCGTCTCCTTGCGCCGTACCCTCTGCCCCTCCCTCGGTCTCCCGCCGGCCGCCGTGTTGCCCCTCTACCACAACGCTCGTCCGCCCGCCGACGTTGTGTACTCCCCCACCAAGCCGCCCTCGGCTCCCTCCCCGCGCCGCCGCCGTCCACCCTCCCGCGCCCCCGCTCTCTCCTCCCACCGTCCACCGCCGCCGGCGATCCACTACCCCCAACGGCCGGAGATCCACCCGAGTGCCGCCGTGTCCGGATCTTGTGCCGACCAACATCACCGGGCGCCTCAAATTTGGGCTGGAGCATCGCCGCTGCGCCGGCTCTTCGCATCGCGTCCTCACCTGCCGGTAAGCACATCCGCGGGACCTTCTCCACCTCCTATGTTTCATAACTAGCCCTATTTTTTGCAAGGTGCTTCCAAAGTACGATACAACGCGAAAATCTTGGGAAGTAAGTATAACACCTATATGATTCACGGGCCTAATATAGGAATAGATCGAATGCTACTTAAAAAGGATGGCGCCGGTGTTTTGATATTTGCACGGTTAATAGGTGTATTCCAACTATTTCTGAAGTCGTTGTGATGATTTCTAAGTTGACGTGGCTATGTAATTAGTAGGATAATAATCTTTTGTATGTTTCCTTTCTCATATGAAACAGAAAATCATTCTTGCCAGCTTGATTACTGAAACACATCCTTTTCTGGTTCTGATTTTGTTAGAATATGTCAATGCCTTTTATTAGATACTAATTTCAGCTTTGCTTAATTTGTATTCAATAAGGGGTTGACGAGTTCCGATTCTTAAGTTTTCCCTCTCACCATTCCTTTTTCTTTGCCATTTTGTAACAATTTTTTTCCATGTGCTTACTATAAAAATGTGCTCGTGTTGTGTTGGTTCTCAAGATCCCAAAAGAAGGGACATAGTTTCCTGCAACATGAATGTTCAGCATATGAGAAAGGAATTTAGTCTTGTTTAGGAATGATATTTGTTTTAGGCCAATCATCCGATGCTATATCGAGAGCTTTAGTGCTGCGATGATATCATCATCGGATCTTTCTTGGAGGATTCGAATATTTGTCCGCCATATCATATTTGGTCTTGTTTTGATAGAAGCACACAATATATAGTACAATAATTGAAGGAAATATCACACAATAGTAGAATAACTAATCGAAGTCTTGTGGTGTTGTGTTGATTAACTATTTTTGTGTGATATATTCCGGCTTTCTTTTATACTATTATTCTTGTTAAAGATTTGTGGATTGCATTATAAATCTTTTACTCTGCTTCCTTTTTACACTAATGGAACAATAATGTGTTGTCCAGATAATTTGTTGCTTTTGTCATTTCAACCAAATATTCTTCCTCACATGCTACTAAGGGTGGTAACAGTCAGTGTTTACACAAAAACTAAGAACATTGCAACTATGGTAAATTTTATATTCCATTTTTATTGCCAAGATGGTCTGAAACGGGACATGAGTAGCATCCCTCTCTTGGTTTATTTTGTTCCGTCAATAGGCATTTTGCCTTATGGTTGCTATTTAAGTTAGTTTTTGGATTAAGCATGTCACGACCAATCGAGATGCTTGTAGTGTGAATGGGAAATGACGGTGTAAACAGTCCTATTTCCTTCGAAGAATTTTTTTTATTTGAAGGTTTTCAATATTATTGGAAGCACCAAAATGCTATGGTTGGCTGTTTCAAGTTAACATTGGTGGAAAATGGTTAAGTACGAAATAGTGTTGAGTATCCTCTTTTCGATGAAGTTTTTGAATATTTCATATGCAAATATTTTTGGTATGTCCTCACATTGAAACAACCTCTGTGATTCGGTTTTATTGTACACCTTCAGATTTAAGTTATGGTCCTGTCCATGGTACATATCATATTTTTTTCCTTTTGGTCCTGTCCATGGTCTTATACTTCAGCATGGTAGTGTAATAGCGTTAGTTGCACTGGTAAATTCTGAGGACTACTTCGAGATCATTTTCTATGTTCTTACTAATATTTAGATTTGGTTTCTTACGGGGTCATTTTGATGTTGTTGAGAAGCCTTCTCACCTGCCATCTAAAGCCCCCGGGAGCATAAGGAAATGGTATGATAACTACGGTTCTTACACGGTAGCCAACTAGCCTTAAGATATTTGTGCTATTGATATCTTACCATTGTCGATATTGTCTCGACAGGATGAAAGTAAGAGCAAGAAGGGTCTTGCTGAACTCTATGAGGTTCGCACTGTCATAATATATATTTTTAGGATAACTTCAAAATTTGTGTTTGTAATCTTTTTTGCTGAAGATTTGTCGCCTTATGGAGTGAAATATGGCCTTTTCAGGTCATTGAAGATATGTCTGTACAAGCTAATGTGCCGGCCTTAGCAATGGACGAGGTACAAAAACCTTTAATTTTACTATGATGTTGCTCAATGCCTCGGCCATAGCATTCGGTTAATGTCATGAGCTGTCTTGTAGGTTGCACTTGTAGCCATTTCCGATGCCGCAATGCTTGCTCTGAAAAAATCTTTGAGGGAAAAGGTGATGTTAAGGAAGAGGGGGAACTTACACAGGCTGAGCGCAAAAGAAGAAGAGCCAACAAGAAAAGGAAATATGCGGGTAATTTTTGGTAGGCCTTTCGGAGAAACACTTTTCCACTCACATGCACTCTACGGCTTTTGTTAATATAACCTACCACTCCCGGTACGAGAAAAATGTTTTTTTTACTTCCTCGGTTAAATGTTCAAGTTTGAGAACGAGAAATAAGTTTTTGTTTCCCCCTTCTCTTTGGAAATGCGGGGATCACACAAGGAGAGGACAGTCAAGTTGCAGAAAGATTACACTCGATGTTTGTGAATCAAGGACTGCATGTATGCCAAGCCAGCTTCCAAGATATCCGAATATTGAGAGTTGGAACACGTGCCGACCAACACCACCGCCCGCCTCTAGGGCGGAGCACCGCGTCATTGCCGCCGGTAAGCCCATCCGCGCCTCTTTCCCAACCTCACCATCTGCGCCACCTCCACCCCCTACATCCGCCACCACGACCGCCCACCTTTGGGCGTGCGGCCTGCCGGTCGGCCCGACGGCACCGGTGCCATCACTACGCATCGTCTCCTCTGCGGCATGGGATCCCTTATTTTGCCACCGGCTTGGGATCCCTTATTTTGATACATTTTTTTATTGTCGCGTCAATTAATCTAACTTGGTTTTTTTGCATTATTTCAAAGTTCGTTGCTATGCTCATAGCATCTCGTGATATGTACGGAGTTCAGCTCTATGCTCATAGAATCTTTGTAATATTTCTATTGAATTCTTTTCAATAATTTTCTTTTCGTACAGTATTTATTATAATTTTGCAATGATACATTGACAAAAGTTGTGAGCAAGTGTCTAAGCTACGAGTGAGGTGGTTTTTTCCCACATTGTTCGGTACATTTACACCGTAACAAGTTTACGGGAGGTCGGCAAGAGTTCGCTTCTCGCCTGCCCTAGAAGGTATTGAATTTCGAACATTTTGAACTTCCTAGGTTATGGTTCCTTGAATTATTGTATTTTGTGAATTTAGTTTGATTCTTCCTCATTCGGGTTTTTTCACCGAGAGAACAACTCTTTATCCCGGACCTTCCTATTTGGGCTTATGACATTCAACCACAATATTGGGGTGTATGATATAGAGGGAGGTGGTGTGCCTATTGCCCTTGAATATTGGCATGCCCCTACTTTCGTTTTTGGCCCCAGTATGCTACAAAATTATCTAAGAGGTGATTCAAACAATGTGACACATGCAAGGATTGAATTTATGTTACCTAGAGACACTGCGACCTACATATTCATGGGAGCGAGGTGTTGTTTCTAGGCAGGAAGAAGATACTATTTTGCTTGGCGGACCAAGCTTTGGAACAGCCATGTACGATTTAATTATAATAACTATCTATGTTCGGAATATGCTTCAACTTTTCTTTGGGTAGGTCACATACTCATATCTTTTGCATATACGGTGTTTATGCTAACCAACCATTGTCATCACCTAGGATGGGTGGTTAAATTATGTGTCACACCATAATAATTTGTCATCACATACCGAGCATATTATTTGCATGTCCGTATTTGGTTAAATAGTAATTTCGGGTTTCCCACTTCGTATTTCAATAGGGTATTAATAGGTTCTTATTTTTTAGTTTTCCATCCCTCCATTCCTTTTTTCTACCATTTTGTAACCCTATTTGCTTCTTATGGTTGTACTCCAAGTGCTTCTTGTAAAATATGCTTGTGTTGGTTCACATGAAGTACAAAATGAGGAAAGGTATGTAAATGTAAAATATAATAGGGATCGAAACCAATAATTTAGGCATGATATTGCAAAACAATTTGTTTGGTTTACCTTGATTTTCCCAAAATCTAACCGATGAATCCCAATCGCTTTTGTGGTTTATATTAGGATCACGAGGCTTCGGGATAGCTAAAGAGAAGTCGAACCGGCGTTAAAATGGACATCATAATTGGTCTCGTTTTAATGTTCCTACATTGAAAGAGACGTGCTAGAATTAGTATGGATTAGAAATCATATTTAAGGTAAACTTATGTGCCACAAATTCTCCTATGGTAATTCTTCGTTCTATTATCCCTTTCTTGGACATACAATCATGTTAGCATGAACATGATGAGCGCAATATCAATGTTAGCTATGAGGTCCGGTATAATAGTGAAAATTCCTTTGGCATGTGTTGAATGCGAACTCTTGTCTATTTGTACCATAATTATGTCGAGCGCATCACCTTCAACTGTTGTTGAGTGCATCACCTTCAACTGCTGCCTGATCTATGTATTTTCCTCTTTATTATGTTGAGTTGATTGGAAGTTGTATATAAATCCTTGTCAACATCTTGACTTTTTTGTATTTGTGCTGAAACTTTGAAAGTGTCATTTAAGTTTGGGCTCATGTCTATAGAGATAACTATTGCATTTGTAACAAGCTATAATACCATTTTAATGTTTACATTGGTCATGTTCTCATATCAGTCTTGATTCATGGGATTGTTTTTGTGTATAGCGGACCACTACTAATTTCATTTATCTTCAACACGCGTTATATCCTATTGTGATTCCTAAGGGAATATAATGTAATATCTGTCCAATTGTTTGCACACCGAGAGAACTAATGTACCATATGTTTGAATCTTATACCATTCAGTTAGCGAGGTGTCCTACGTGTGGAAAGAAGGCACAAAAGAGGCGAATGATGCAATCAGCCATGGAGGACGTGCAGGCTGACCATCAGATTCTGATATGTGACAGAGTCGTGCTCTGCTTGCAGCTGGTTCTAATTATTTTGTGACCAGTTCACTTGTTGTGGTGGACAATGTTTCATCAGGGACATCAAGAGTCAGCCCATGTGTTGGTTCTTGGCAGCGAGTAGCGACAGCCTGTTAGCTCAAAGGCTCTAACTCTAACACGGGTACCTAATAAGTGGTGTATTGGAACACAAGTACACATGATATGGAACTCTTCATGGATGTCTATTGGAATGCGATTTGGATTTTATATGCACGTGACGAGTGAATATTGATTGTGGTGGAATGTATAAATGTGCAATCTTAAACATTATGATTGAACTCATTCATGGATGTTTATTAGACCACGATTTGAATTTATATGTGCATGATAAGTTAACATTGATTGTGGTTGAATGTATGAATTTGTAATCTTAAATCATTACGATTGGAATCATGTAATTTTCATTTTCATGATTTTAATTTTCATGTGGGTCAAAGGTATTTTCTTTAATTTTATTATTAAGGACCTTTGTTTTGCCCGTAGCAACGCACGGGCACTTTCCTAGTATATCAATCAGTTGTGAAGAATATATCTGCGCAAAGGTAATTCTTCACTGCAGCGGCTTAATATTATGCAGACTAATCCATGAAAGGCATCACATTAAGGATCTAATTAAATGGAGAGTAAAAGTTAATTGAAATGGATGTGCAACCAATGAATGGAGTATAAAAACATTATAAATATGCTTCATTTCCAATAAAAAAGCGTACCCATTAACGTACAACAACAGTTCCATGGAAATACATCAATAATAAAGCGTACAAAATTTTAAGGTCACTAATATCAATTGCCATTTAAGAGTGCAGTGCATGAAAATTTTTGTATGCATTCTTTTTTTCACTATAGGTTGAGGCGGCCCACTCCGCCGGCGGAGAGGGCGTGTCCTAGGCGGATGGCACGGCGAGCTCATGGCCGGCGGAGCACTAGAAGAGGGTGTCGCGGCGCAGCGCGGCGGGCGCGTGGTGAGCAGAGCTGCGAGGGGGGGGAGGGGTGGCTCTGGCGGAGAGGACCCCTTCACGCTCCACCCCGCGACATCAATCGTGCGCCGTCGCCTGAACAGCACTGTCGGGGTCGCCGCGTTGCGCATGGTCGAGGAGTTCCTGCACATCAGAGTTTGGGACGCCTCCCCGTTGCGCACCGTCGTCGACAGGCTCTCCCTCGCCTCCATCAGCATGACGCTGCTGGTGTTCCCCAGCGCCGGCGACAGGACCAACTCGGCGAGCTTCGACGGGGAGGTCGACGCATCCGACGGGACCAAGGATTAGGATTCTGAGGTGTTGGGTATATGAGGCCATACATGATCCAAATGGGAAAAGCAAGAAGAGTACCCTGTCGGTAACTAGGCCGATAGGAAACTCTCTCAAGTCAAAATTTTGAGACCGCCATGATTCAGCGGCTGGTTCATGATGGTTTTTCGTGTTCCTGTGAGTTTTTGAGATGCGACAGTAGTAGGTTGTTTCTTGATGGTTTTTCTGACCCGACTGGATTACTCTCTAGTTGCTGCTGGTTTTCTCAAAACCAACAGGAAAAACGCAAACTGTATGTAATCTTCCATGTTTTGGTTGTGTAAGCTCGTGTAACAATGAATGAAACTAACTACATAAAGAAATAAATACTGAAATAAGGTTGATTATACATTATTACTACTTTTCAACTTATGGAAAATGAATGAACTAAATCGTTGAATGTGACAATAATTTCATCGTCTAACTTGAACTCCCTGAAATATGTTATAACCACTTTTCTTGAGTCCAACTTACTGTGTGTTATGTGTGCATTGGAAAATTATAATCTTGTCACTGAAACATGTTTCGCTTCTTTGTAACACACTGAAAGAGTAATAGTATACTGACCTTGTCTTTCCTCTCATATTTACAAGAATCAGCTCGACGACTTGCCAATGCTACCAACCACCTTGCTTGTCAGCTACTACATGTGATTTGTAATCCTTGAGCCATGGGGCCGGGGGGGGGGGGGGGGCGTTCAATATAAGCATGTATAATTCATCATTGGAGAAATAAAATGTAGATACAAGGTGCATATATGCTTGGTCATGACATGATAGGCCTGGTAATGGGGTTAAACCTGCCCCTACCTGCAACTAATGACACCAAGGCGGATTCAACAACCCACCCCGCCCCGCAAATATACCAACCTGCCCCATCTGTGTGGGTTCAATCGCTGAGCAATAATCTCATCGTGCTCCTCGCCGGCAGCAATGCCAGGCGCTCTGAAGGGCGTGGCGCGCATGTACTACGAGCACATGGAGATGCTGGTGCGGCCCGCGCGTGACGACGAGGTGGACGGCGAGCTGGAGGCCGGCGCTGCTCGATGCGTGCGCCGCAGCGCAGGATGCGCTCGGAGGCATGCGCACTCTATACTTAGGAGGCCTTGCGTCGCCGCGATAGAACGTGCGCCTGTGTAGCGGGTGAGCGCGGACTCTAGGAGGCAAAGCCGCCGCGCCAGATCTAGAGCACCAGGCGGTGGACGGTGGCGGCATGCATGTGTTGAAGGAGGAGCGGCGCCTTACTCCGCCCCGCCGCGAGGCCTAGGAATGCCTCCAGCACGCACGGCCACCTGCACCGGTGACTTGAAGGACAACACTGCCATGGATGTTGTCTTCGACGACCGCGACCGGCGCCCTGACCCCAGCCTCCTTCGGTGGCGAATGCGCCGAACTCCCTGTGGCCGCCGCGCGCATCCCCGCCCTTGCACTAGACTGTGCATGCGGCTGGCGGCGGCAGCAACTAGAGAGTTGAAGTCAACCGACACAAGCCCTGGATCATGCAGCAGCCCCAACCTGCCCCGCCCCGCCAGCATGTACTCCCCATTCTCACCCATCCTGCCGAACCCCCATGCGTGGACCCGCCCCAAAATCCCCATTGGACCCTGCCCCACTAGCAGGCCTATGACATGACCAGCCAATTTCCGAACCATGGCACATAATTATACAAACATGAGATAATCTCTTCACCTTTGTGCCTGTCCGGGGCATCTTCAGTCACTCAAGACAGTAAAGGTAGATATAAAGTGCAGTTTAATCACTAGATATAAATACACTTATACACCTTATAAACAACCAAAGAAAACAGGACAAACAATATTCAAACAAAATAACAAATCTAGTCCTGATAAAAGCAGTTATCCCATCAACAGAAAATATACTAAGCATGCCACTTGATTATACAAACAAGAGGTAATCAATGAGACACCGTTTTTTTTTTGCGTCAGCCACGACCTATTCTTCCACATACTTCTACTTCGACCAATATGGCTAGGGCTCTTTTACGGTGGGCCATATCACCCTATACCACTATTTAAAAATGAGTGGTATGAAAGGATCTAACGGTTGAGATTAATTGTATATACCACTAAAACTTACACATGTGGTATAGGTGGTATATATAGGTGGTATAGGTGATATAGGGGTATTATTGGAAGTTTTATCATGGTATATGATTTGTTCGTTTGTATTCCCCGGCGGCGGTGATGTCTATCGCGGCGGCGGGGCATGCGCGCAGGCACAATGCCGGTCTACGGGTTGGGTGCTAACTGCGTCTCCGTCAGGTGCGTCAGGACCTTAACCGCGTGTGCCTGCAGGGCCTCGCCATCTGCGGTGGCGACGACAACTGCGTCGCAGGTGCCGCAGTCCTCGGCATCTTCAGGACCCCATAGCAGTGCAAGGCCATAGCATACTCGACGTTGTTCAAGTCGGCCTTCCTCAAGGTCTACTCCCACGCCTACGACAACCCGACGTCCATCCTCATTTGCTCCGCCGGCGCGTCGTACTCCTACATCGTCACCTTCTGCGCCCACCACCGCTGAAGACGAAGCCTGTGTGGATGAGGCGATGAATTGCATCCAAAGAAATTAGGTGGCATTCAAGTTATCCGTAGTAATCAGCTAGTTGTTGCTGTTCTTGGTTTCTTCCTGCTACCATTGCATTGCATCTTGTAAAACTAATCCGTGTGTGATGAGATCAATCTGGTACAACGGAGGATGGGGTTATATTAGTATATGGGTAAATGCTACTAGCCGCACTGCATTTTCACTCTAAAGTTGCCACATTTTGGCTCTTTCGTTCCGGAATCCAATAGGTTGGTAACTTCACAAGTTCACAGAGCTTGGCAGTAGTGATCGGAGCAGGTAAACAGTCAAACAGGAACACCAGTTCAAAAGCACCATGCGGCCTGCGGGACGGCTCAAGTGGAGGGCTCCGTCGTGCCGGTGCGGCGGTTCGAAAAAAAACCGTCGGAGGCCGGAACGATGAGGACGTGGGGTACAATTTGTCAAAATTAGTATAATTTATAATAATTATCTATTTACCCTTATCAAAAATGGGTCTATACTCCATACCACTACTTGGTGGTATGGTCCACCGTGAAAGAGCCCTAACCCTAACCACCTTGTTCTCTGGTTGCATTTTTTTAGGCCACCTTTCCCTTGCTGGCGCTAACCAGGGTCAACTGATTTTCCCTGGTCAGCTTTTAATCGTGTGTGTTTTTTGTTAAATTCTACAGAAACTAAATAACATATATACATAAAAGACCAAACCAAAGTTCAAGGGAAGAGCTTCGGATCTTGTGTTACTTTAAAACAAGAGAACTAGTGACATGCTGACCTTTGTATTGCCTCTTGTATATTGGATTCCCCCAAAACTAGCAGTTTGTAGCGAACATGGCCTCATATGTCATTAGTTCGAGTTTGATTTTGGTGATTCATGACAACATGACTATTGGGACCATATTGTTTTAGTATGTCTTTGTAGACACTTCTAGGTCCCAAGGATGCAAGAAGACCATATACCACAATGAGAAAATCAAGGGTCAAAACCGAGCAAGAAAGGAAAATAAAAGACATCGTCGGATGAACCGACGGTATCAATTTAGCAAGCGTCGATGCAATCGTCGGATGAGTTGGTACACGGGGTCAAACCCTAGGTACCGTCGGATGAACCGACGGTCCATTTTTTAGTAGCATCGGACGAGTTGCGAGGAGGAAGAGCGGCGAAGACAAGTAGCACCGGATGATCCGACGGTCCGAGTGGGGATACCATCGGCCTATCCGACGCGCGGTTTGAATCAAGACAGAGACGCGCCAAGACGAAGCCTTCAGCACCGGATGATCCGACGCCTTGGTCAAGGTGAAGCGTCGGTCTATACGATGGTCGTGTGGAAGCTAACGAGAGAGGATTTGGACACGGGGTCTTCGGACCGGATGATCCGATGCACCGTCGGTGCATAGCGTCGGAGCAGTTGTGTCAGAGAAGTCATGTGCGGTGGAGGCAACGACTAGTAGCACCGGATGAACCGACGCCCGAAAAGAGATAGCGTCGGATCATCCTACGGTACTACTTTCGGCGGACTTTTAGCCAACGGCTATTTTGATGCCTTGGGCTATTTATACCTCCTCCACCCGCCCATTTGAGGAATGCGGATTGTGTGGAAGTGCGAGAGGAGTTCAAGACATATTGAAGATCATATCCAATCCATCCAAGTGCTTAATTGCTCATCCTTAGACTTGCATATGCTTTGTGTATGTGCTTAGTGCTAGGATTTGAGGACCATGTGTGGTTCGAGAACCGGTGGATGGTCGCTTCCTTGTGTGATGAGTGATTGACAACGTTGTGTGGACCGATTCTTGGCTAAGTATTGCGGGTGCAGGTTGCGGCTTGACTCGTGTTGGTGCGAGGTGAAGAACAAGCGCGAAAGGTCGTCGCGGTGAGGCCTCCGGGTGTGGAGAAGACAAGTAGGCTTCGTTCGAGGGACCCGGTGGCCGGCGGGGTCAAGTGCGGGCCGCATGGTGGCATGAACGAGCAAGATGAAGTCGTGGACGGTTTCTTGGTTGAGCCTCAAAACCAAGGTCGAGCCGGGACTACGTGGGAGCCAAGTCATGAGTGGAGATTGGCGGAGGCTACACCGAGTTCGCGGGGTTTCCGGTGGTTCACCGAGAAAACCACCGGGTTCCTTGGTTGATCCACAAAGCCAAGACCGAGAACCGAAGACGGAGGTGCGGCGGCACCGGACCGGTCCGACCGGTGGGTCGACCGGTCGGCCGGTGGGGACCGGTCGACCGGTGAGGAGCACCGGTCGGCCGGTGTGCGACGACGCGGTCCGGAATCTTCGAAGCGGAGGACACGCGTCGGGATCGCATGGCTTGCGTCGAGGCTACGCGAGGTGCGGTTGCCGGGCATCCGTCCGATGGTGAAGACATCAAGAATTCCAAATCCGCCCTTGAGGGGCTTGTATCCCTAGTTAGTAGAGAGGGGCGTTTTAGACATTCGGTTGCCACCTATATAACCCAAGAGGTGAGAGGATGGCAGCCAACTCTTGGAACCCTAGCTCATTAGTTTTCCTATTTTCCACCTATTTTCTCTAGGTTTTCCTTAGGACTAGCAAGAGAGCTTCACGGAGAGATCTTGTAGAGAGGGATGGATGATCGGGCAGCTTTCTAGACCTTGTACAAACCTTTGTTTCATGTATAGATGATTCGGCGTGGTTCCTCAAGGTTTGGATGTGTTTTTCCCGGTTGTTCTTGGTGGTGATTTTCGGAGCCCTCTCTCGGTGATTTCTTTGGGGTGTTTTCGGGGCTTTTCTCTTGGTGATTTGATGGGGGAAACTTGTGGGAACCCTTCGTGGTTCTTTGGGCTGTGATTCCCCTCCCAAATCCGTGAGAAAAAGTGCTCGATTTCGGGGTTTCTTGAGTTCTTGGGTTAGAAGTGCTTTCGGCGGGATTTCTTCGATTCCTCCTTTTTGGACGAGATTTGGTGGGATTAAACTTGGCTATGGACTCCTCATGAGGTGTTCCCGATATCCCCAAAGTCTTGTTCAAGTCCGTGGAGCGATTCGAGAGATCGAGATTTGGATTTGGGGGAGTTGACCCGCGGGTCTTTGTTCATCCCGAGCCGCCGAGCTACACCGGTCGACCGGTGCTCTTGACCGGTCCGACCGGTGCAAGCCCCCGTGGGTTTTCGCTCGGGTGAGTGTCTTGGTGTGTTCTTTGTTGTCCCGTGGTGCTTGCTTTGTTTGGAGTTTGGGTCCGTTTGGTGGTCGGTTGGCTTTGTTTGGTGCCTTGGGGGCTTTACGGCTGCCATCGGTCCGACCGGTGTGTCTCACCGGTCGACCGGTGTAGAGCCACTTAGTGGAAGTTGCTCGGGTTCACCGGCGGGGGACCGGTCCGACCGGTGGTGCTCACCGGTCGACCGGTGTGGGTCCGTAGACTCGGGGTTTGTTGTTCCGCTGCGTTCTCGAGTCGGAAGGGCCGTGTGTGTTGGTTCCTAGGTCCGGTGGCACTCCGGTGGCTACGTGGGCTTGGCCAACTTGGGTAGTGAGTCGGAGACGTGTGTTGGAAGCCGCGTTCGTCTTGTTGGAGTTCTCATCTCCATCGAGAAGAATTTTTATCGGCTCCCATTCACTCCCCCCCTCTCGGTTCGCCGTATCGGTCCTTCAAGTGGTATCGAGCCGGTTCGGGTGTTTGTTGACTCTAACCGGTCAAAGATCCAAGGATGGCGTACCGAGAACGGGGTTCGGGTCCTCCACACTTCGATGGCAAGTACTACCGGATGTGGAGCAAGCGGATGGGTGCGTTTCTCCGCGGAAAGGGTCAGATCCTTTGGGATGTCACGGTGGACACAGGCTATGTCCAGCCTGTTGATTTCTTCGCTCCAGGATCGAGGGACAGCTTCGACGCCAACAATAAGGCGGTCGACTACTTGTTTCGTGCTTTGTGTCGACCGAGTTCGATCGGGTGCACACCGAGCACTTGGCTTGTAGGATTTGGGCGGTGTTGAAGGAGGCTCATGTTGGGAACGCCCGGTGTTCGGGCACGGATGTATGCGACCTACGGAGAGAGTACGAGAACTTCACTCATCTCCCCGGTGAGTCCATCGATGCCTTGTTTCAGAGGTTCACGGTGGTGGTGAACAACATGAGGGCCAATGTGGACGTGCTTTGCCGTACGATGATCATGATAGAGCGGTCAAGCTCTTACACTCTTTGGATCGTACGATTTGGGGCGGAAAGTTCGAGGCCATTGTGGAGTCGGAGAAGTATGACACTCGACGGTGAACGAGCCGGTTCTCGAAGCTCAAGTCGGCCGAGGTGGATAGGGGCATGACAGCCAAGATCGAGGGCCCGACCGACTCTCATAGTCTCGCCCTCATCGGTGATTCAAATGGAAAGTCTAACACTAATCCATCCACCGGGATGTTCTCTTTGTCCTCTTTGATGTCTATGCCGGATGAGGAGTTCGACGTGCTTGGAGAGGACGAAGCGGCGCTCCCGACGAGGCGGTTTGAGAGGCCGCACGAGAACCGGGTGAACAAGAGGAGGAACACGAGGACATGCTTCAAGTGTGGCAAGGTCGGACACTATTTCGCCGAGTGTCCGAAGGTGAACAACCACGACAAGCACAAGTTCATGGACAAGAGGAAGAAGTCCAAGAAGAAGGATCATGAACATGGGAAGAAGGCTCGGTCTCGAGAGAAGATGAAGAGATCGAGCGACATCGAGTCCGATTCCGAGGACACGTCTTCAAGCTCGAGTGATGAAGACGAAGAGGATGAGAAGAAGAGGAGGAAGAAGAAGAACTTTGGCAAGTATCTCAACAGCCTTTGTGTGACGGGCCTAAGCCTCAAGGACGACTTCGCGGCATGGCTCGTAGTTCGAGCGAAGCAAGAGAAGCCAGAGGGACGCCTCGGACTTGGATTCCGAGGATGAGGTATGTGATGAGCTCTCCTCTTTGCGCAAGGAGAATGAGGAGTTGGTTGACTTGCTTGATAATCGCGATCACATGCTTAGAGAGGCTAAGAAGCTTAGGAAGGAGCTTAGATCTTTGCTCGAGGATGCTAGGACTAGAGTGGGCCGAGCTAGAAACACGGGTTCTTGATAGCAAGCTTGAAATTGATTCGCTCAAGGCTAGCCTGTTGTTTCGATGAAAATGATTGTCTTTGATTGCTCTGCTTTCCTAGCCGACTTGACTAATCTTAGGGAGAAGTATGCCTCCAAGTGTGAGGAACTAGATGTGCTTAGGGTTAAGTTGGCTGAGCTACAATCTAGACCCACTTTGCTTGGTGCTTGCACTTCTTGCCCTAGTTTGCATGAGAAAATTGCCGAGCTCCGTTCTCGCATTGTTTCGCTTGAGGCTGATTTGAAAGTGCCTATTCCTACTTCTTGCTCTACATGTGAGTTGCATGCTATGAAGAATTTGGATCTTGCAAAATGTGTTGGTCGCTTGCAAGATGAGAATGATAAGTTGCGTGAAGCGGCGAGTTGGTTGTCGAGTCAAGAACCTCGGCTTGGAATGATGATTGCTAGCCGTAAGCGCTTTGACGGTTGGGCTTTGGGATTGGATAAGGTTGGTGAGGGCGGTGGTGAGAGAGAAAGAAAATTTGGGAATGTTTCGGTTCCACCACAACCCACACCCAAATACAAGTTTGCATCCAAGCCAAACCAACCAAAAGAAAAAGCGAGTGAGAAGGCAAGTGAAATGCCTAGTGAGAAACCAAGTGAGAAGCCTTGTGAAGAGCCTCATCCCAAGCCTATGCCCGGATCGATCCGTTTCCATTGTGAGTTTTGTGGGAAGGATGGTCACAAGAGAGCGTTTTGCTTCAAGAGGAAGCGAGAGGAGAGAATGAGGAAGGAGTGGGCAAACAAGGACAAGTACCACCCTTCCGATGGTGTACTTGAGCCTCGTATGCGGATGCCCGGGGGCAAGGCGATTGTGAGGACGGTTCGGGCTTGGGGAGAGAAGAAGGCTGCGAGGTGGTGTTGCTTTGTCCGGGTCACACCGGTCGGACCGGTGTGGGGCACCGGTCGGACCGGTGCGGGACGGGACGGAACTGTTCGGTTTCGTGCTCGTACGAGTGCGAGGGTTGTTTACGGAGGTCGTGGTTACGGTGGTTGGTCCGGAAAGTTTACGGGTGGTCGGTTGCTAGGCGTTCTCCTCCTCGTGCTCAATACGGGGATTGGAGGACTCGTGGCTTTGAGTTGGAGAGGAAGGATGGTCCACGGGCTTTCTTTCGTGGTTTTGGTCCTCCTCCGGGCGAGAGAGGGTTGGTTCCCTCATGGTGGTTATCGTGGTGGTGTTCGTGGAGGTAGCTTTGGTAGGAAAGATGGTTTGGTGTTTGCTAACCCCACTTTCGAGCAAATGGCTAGGCACTGGTTTTACACATTTGGAACTAACCCCAGTGTTGAGTCGGTTGCTCGCTCTCGCTCTTGGTTTTGAGTTGCAGGTGGATGGTCCGGAGAACATTTGGTTGATATCGGGGGGTGGTTCTTCGGCTTCATATCCCGGTAGTGATATGTAGGTGCATCACTTTCGGGAATGGTGGACAAGGATGAGTGAATTGTGAAGAAATGATAAAGGTAAGTGTATTTGTGACCTTCAAGTGTGTGGCCTAGGTCAAGCCACTTGGTTTGTTTTGCTCCTTCTCTATCTCATGTGTGTAGGGTGAGCTTTGTATGCTCTTTGGCCTTAATGCATGAGTTTAGGGGGAGCTTGTGAGTTTGGTGCTCCTTTGCTCTTTTGCCGGTGGTGTCGAGCCCGTTTTGCCTCCCCTCGAGGAGCCGGTTTGTAGCATATGTATAGCTTTCATTTGTGCATTTCTTGCATTTTGGCATGGCATATGTAACATGATGTATAGACATCCTTGTATCTTAGATTGCATGCATTTTGTATCATATGCATTGGTTAGGAAAGCTTCTCTCATATACATTGTTCACCATGGGATGAAATATATGTCTTTATGAGCTTGTTTGGTATGCTACGGTTAGTTTGGCTTAGCTCTTGATGATCTTGATGAATAATCCATGGTTGATAGCTATGCTTTTGAAAAATATCACATGTATGCTCTCTCATGTGTAAATGCCTTTACATGCTCTTGACATATCTTTGTGGCCTTGCTATGCTTAATTTGTGGTTGGATGGCTAGTTTATTGATCATATGGGGCCAAAGGCTCATGTGCCATCATGAATGTTTAGCCCTCTAGATTTATCTTGTGGAGGAGCATAAGTTCCTTTTTGTCGCAAAGACATTTCATGTACCATTTACAAATCTGAAAATGAAATGAAAAATGCTTGGAAATCTGCTCTCATGTCATATGTGCTGAATTTAATTTGCTTTGGGTGCTAAACCGTTGCATGATGCCTACCAATGAGAAGTCTCATACATAGAAGTAGGCACATGGCTCGGTGGCTTTGACATGACATGAGGTGCTTGTGGGTGTTTGTGATGGTCTTATGGTTAGAATAGCTGTCCTAGCATGAAGTTTGTGTGGCTTTGCCATTTTGATATGCTTTGATCATGTTTAGGATTTTGCTCATGAGAGGCAAGTTTTTCGCAAAATTGCCAAAATCCATCTTAGCTTCGTCCAATGGTTGTGAAACTTGGTGATCATGTAGTTGAGATCGATACGAAGCCGTCGAGTACCTAACTTGCTCATTTGGACATGTGTAGCATTCTTTGTTGAATTTTGTCTATTTGAGAAGCTCTAGGTTGCATTTTTTGCATTTTTGTCTTGATTCATGCATTGCCAACAAGGGGGAGAAGTTTGAGCTTGAAATGGCTTGCCGGACGCTTTTGGAAGGTTTTCAGGTGGTTTCGAGCCATTTCTGGGCTCTGTTGTACACCGGTCTGACCGGTGAAGAGCACCGGTCTGACCGGTGTGAGTGCTGGTCCTGTACATATGTTAGGCACCGGTCTGACCGGTGGTGATGACCGGTCTGACCGGTGTGAGCTGAAATTGCTGCAGCTGCCCTGTTTTCAGCTGTTTTGCATGCATTCGTCCAGGGGGAGTTGCATTGGTTCAGGGGGAGCTTGCATGTGTGCAGGGGGAGCTCTTTGTGAGTTTTCGAGTTTTGTTTCGGTGGTTTGTGCTCTTTGCTTGAGCTTTGCTTTGTCTCGGATGTGTCGAGCCGTTGCCCTTGCCTAAGGGGTCCGAGACTTGTTTTCTTCAAGTGATCTTGATCTTTGCCTTTGTTTGGCTTTCGATCGCTTGTTGGAGTTTCTTTTTGTTTGTTTCTTTTCTTTTTCTTTTCTCTCTTGTTACTTTCATGTGGGTGTTGTCAATGCACTCATCAAGGGGGAGATTGAGGACCATGTGTGGTTCGAGGACCGGTGGATGGTCGCTTCCTTGTGTGATGAGTGATTGACAACGTTGTGTGGACCGATTCTTGGCTAAGTATTGCGGGTGCGGGTTGCGGCTTGACTCGTGTTGGTGCGGGTGAAGAACAAGCGCGAAAGGTCGTCGCCGGTGAGGCCTCCGGGTGTGGAGAAGACAAGTAGGCTTCGTTCGAGGGACCCGGTGGCCGGCGGGGGTCAAGTGCGGGCCGCATGGTGGCATGAACAGCAAGATGAAGTCGTGGACGGTTTCTTGGTTGAGCCTCAAAACCAAGGTCGAGCCGGGACTACGTGGGAGCCAAGTCATGAGTGGAGATTGGCGGAGGCTACACCGAGTTCGCGGGGTTTCCGGTGGTTCACCGAAAACCACCGGGTTCCTTGGTTGATCCACAAAGCCAAGACCGGAGAACCGAAGACGGAGGCTGCAGCGGCGCCGCACCGGCCCGACCGGTGGGTCTGACCGGTCTGACCGGTGGGGACCGGTCTGACCGGTGAGGAGCACCGGTCGGCCGGTGTGCGACGACGCAGTCCGGAATCTTCGAAGCGGAGGACACGCGTCGGGATCGCATGGCTTGCGTCAAGGCTACGCAGGGTGCGGTCGCCGGGCATCCGTCCGATGGTGAAGACATCAAGAATTCCAAATCCGCCCTTGAGGGGCTTGTATCCCTAGTTAGTAGAGAAGGGCATTTTAGACATTCGGTTGCCTCCATATAACCTAAGAGGTGAGAGGATGGCAGCCAACTCTTGGAACCCTAGCTCATTAGTTTTCCTATTTTCCACCTATTTTCTCTAGGTTTTCCTTAGGACTAGCAAGAGAGCTTCACGGAGAGATCTTGTAGAGAGGGATGGATGATCGGGCGGCTTGCTAGACCTTGTACAAACCTTTGTTTCATGTATAGATGATTCGGAGTGGTTCCTCAAGGTTTGGATGTGTTTTCCCCGGTTGTTCTTGGTGGTGATTTTCGGAGCCTTCTCTCGGTGATTTCTTTGGGGTGTTTTCGGGGCTTTTCTCTTGGGGATTTGATGGGGGAAATTTGTGGGAACCCTTCGTGGTTCTTTGGGCTGTGATTCCCCTCCCAAATCC
This sequence comes from Cenchrus americanus, assembly GCA_947561735.1. Taxonomy (NCBI): domain Eukaryota; kingdom Viridiplantae; phylum Streptophyta; class Magnoliopsida; order Poales; family Poaceae; genus Cenchrus; species Cenchrus americanus. The sequence continues at coordinate 147,316,178 of OX387240.1, forward strand.
GTGAGTAAAAGTGCTCGATTTTGGGGTTTCTTGAGTTCTTGGGTTGGAAGTGCTTCCGACGGGATTTCTTCGATTCCTCCTTTTTGGACGAGTTTTGGTGGGATTAAACTTGGCTATGGACTCCTCATGAGGTGCTCCTGATATCCCCAAAGTCTTGTTCAAGTCCGTGGAGCGATTCGGGAGATCGAGATTTGGATTTGGGGGAGTTGACCGCGGGTCTTTGTTCATCCCGAGCTGCCCAGGCTACACCGGTCTGACCGGTGCTCTTGACCGGTCTGACCGGTGCAAGCCCTTGTGGGTTTTCGCTCGGGTGAGTGTCTTGGTGTGTTCTTTGTTGTCCCGTGGTGCTGCTGTTTCGAGTTTGGGTTCGTTTGGTGGTCGGTTGGCCTGTTTGGTGCCTTGGGGGCTTTCTGGCTGCCATCGGTCTGACCGGTGTGTCTCACCGGTCTGACCGGTGTAGAGCCACTTAGTGGAAGTTGCTCAGGTTCACCAGCAGGGACCGGTCTGACCGGTGGTGCTCACCGGTCTGACCGGTGTGGGTCTGTAGACTCGGGGTTTGTTGTTCCGCTGCGTTCTCGAGTCGGAAGGCCGTGTGTGTTGGTTCCTAGGTCCGGTGGCACTCCGGTGGCTACGTGGGCTTGGCCAACTTGGGTAGTGAGTCGGAGACGTGTGTTGGAAGCCGCGTTCGTCTTGTTGGAGTTCTCATCTCCATCGAGAAGAATTTTTATCGGCTCCCATTCACTCCCCCCCCTCTGCGGTTCGCCGTATCGGTCCTTCGAGATTAGCTTAGAGCTAAGTGAGTGCGAGGTTGTGCCAACCTTGTGAGGTGATTCTTGAGTGAATCAAGTTGTACAAGGTTCGCCGGAAGCCTTGGGGCCTAAGTGGCTCACCGGCAATCGTCATCGACCCTCCGGCTTGGTGTGGAGCGGCGAGGACACTTTGTGCGGGGGACGTGGTGAGCCCCTTCCTTGGTGGAGAAGCTCCTTAGTGGAGGCGGCATCAAGGTGACCAAGCGAGCTTGGCAAGTGCCCAAGTGAAGGACCGATACGGCGAACCAGAGAGGGGGGGGGGGGGGGGGAGTGAATGCGAGCCGATAAAAATTCTTCTCGAAGGAGATGGGAACTCCAACAAGATGAACAAGGCTTCCAACACACGTCTCCGACTCACTACCCAAGTTGGCCAAGCCCACGTAGCCACTGGAGTGCCACTGGACCTAGGAACCAACACACAACCTTCCGACCCGAGAACGCAGCGGAACACCAAACCTCGAGTCTACAGACACACACCGGTCAGACCGGTGAGCACCACCGGTCAGACCGGTCCCTGCTGGTGAAACTGAGCAACTTTCACTAAGTGGCTCTACACCGGTCGACCCGTGGGAGACACACCGGTCGGACCGATCACGGCACTCGAAAGCCCCCAAGGCACCAAACGAGCCAACCGACCACCAAACCGACCCAAACTCGAAACAAGAAGCACCACGAGACAACAAGTGAACACACCAAGACGTTTACCCGAGCAAAATCCCACCGAGGGTTGCAACGGTCGAGGCCGGTCAAGAGCACCGGTAAGACCGGTGTAGCCCGGCGCTCGGGATGAACAGCACCCGCGGGTCAACTCCCCCAAATCCAAACCTCGATCTCCCGAATCGCTCCACGGACTTGAACAATACTTTGGGGATATTAGGAACACCTCATGAGGAGTCCATAGCCAAGTTTAATCCCACCAAAACTCGTCTAGAAAGGGGGAATCAAGGAAATCCCGCCAAGGGCACCTCCAACCCAAGAACTCAAGAAACCCCAAAATCGAGCACCTTTACTCACGAATATGGGAGGGGAATCACAGCCCAAAGAACCACGAAGGGTTCCCACAAATTTCCCCCATCAAATCCCCAAGAGAAAGGTCCCGAAAACAACCCAAAGAAATCACCAAGAGAGGGCTGCGAAAATCACCACCAAGAACTACCGGGGAAAACACATCCAAACCTTGAGGAACCACGCCGAATCATCTATACATGAAACAAAGGTTCATACAAGGTCTAGCAAGCCGCCCGATCGTCCATCCCTCTCAACAAGATCTCTCCATGAAGCTCTCTTGCTAGTCCTATGGAAAACCTAAGGAAAATAGGAAGGAAAATAGGAAAATGAATGAGCTAGGGTTCAAAGAGTTGGCTGCCATCCTCTCACCTCTTGGGTTATATGGAGGCAACCGAATGTCTAAAATGCCCTTTCCTAATAACTAGGGATACAAGCCCCTCAAGGGCGGATTTGGAAGTCTTCATGTCTTCACCATCGGACGGATGCCCGACGACCGCACCTCGCGTAGCCTCGACGCAAGCCATGCGATCTCGACACGTGTCCTCCGCTTCGAAGTCTCTCGGATCGCGTCCTCGCACACGGTCGGACCGGTGCTCCCCACCGGCCGGACCGGTCGGACCCACCGGTCGGGACCGGTCCGGCACCGTCTTGCAAAGCACCGTCTTCGGTTCTTCGGTCTTGGCTTTGTGGATCAACCAAGGAACCCGGTGGTTTTCTCGGTGAACCAACGGAAACCCCGTGAACTCGGTGTAGCCTCCGCCAATCTCCACTTATGACTCGGCTCCCACGTAGTCCGGCTCGACCTTGGTTTTGAGGCTCAACCAAGAAACCGTCCACGACTTCATCTTGTTGTTCATGCCACCATGCGGCCCGCACTCGACCCCGCCGGCCACCGAGTCCCTCGAACGAAGCCTACTTGTCTTCTCCACACCCGGAGGCCTCACCGGCAACGACCTTTCGCACTTGTTCTTCACCCGCACCAACACTAGTCAAGCCGCAACCCGCACCCGCAATACTTAGCCAAGAATCAGTCCACACAACATTGTCAATCACTCATCACACAAGGGAGCGACCATCCACCGGTCCTCGAACCACACATGGTCCTCAATCTCCCCCTTGATGAGTGCATTGACAACACCCACACAAAAGTAACAAGATAGAAAAGAAAAGGAAAAAGAAACAAACAAAAAGAAACTCCAATAAGCGATCGAAAGCCAAACAAAGGCAAAGAGCAAGATCACTTGAAGAAGACAAGTCTCGGACCCCTTAGGCAAGGGCAACGGCTCGACACATCCAAGACAAAAACCAAGCTCAAGCAAAGAGCACAAACCATCGAATCAAAGCTCGAACAACCACAAAGAGCTCCCCGCACACATGCAAGCTCCCCCGAACCAATGCACCTCCCCCCCCGGACGAATGCATGCAAGACACCACTTGAAACGGGCAGCTGCAACAACTCAGCCCGACCGGTCGGACCGGACAACACCACCGGTCGACCGGTGTGCAACATGTGAACAGAACTCAAGACTCACACCGGTCGACCGGTGCACAACGAAACCCGAAATGGCTCGAAACCACCCGAAAACCATCTAAAAGTGTCCAAGAAGCCATTTCAAGCTCAAACTTCTCCCCCTTGTTGGCAATGCATGAATCATGCCAAAAATGCAAAACTTTCAACCTAGAGCTTCTCAAATAGACAAAATTCAACAAAGAATGCTACACATGTCCAAATGAGCAAGTTAGATACTCTACGGCTTCGTATCGATCTCAACTACATGATCACCAAGTTTCACAACCATTGGATGAAGCATATCAAAATGGCAAAGCCACACAAACTTCATGCTAGGACAGCCATTCTAATCATAAAACCATCACAAACACCCACAAGCACCTCATGTCATGTTAAAGCCACCGAGCCATGTGCCTACTTCTATGTATGAGACTTCTCATTGGTAGGCATCATGCAACGGTTTAGCACCCAAAGCAAATTGAATTCAGCACATATGACATGGGAGCATCTTTTCCAAGCATTTTTCATTTCGTTTTCGGATTGGTAAATGGTACATGAAATGTCTTTGCGACAAAAAGGAACTTATGCTCCTCCACAAGATAAATCAAGAGGGCTAAACATTCATGATGGCAAATGAGCCTTTGGCCCCATATGATCAATAAACTAGCCATCCAACCACAAATTAAGCATAGCCAAGCCACTAAAACATGTCAAGATCATATAAAGGCATTTACACATGAGAGAGCATACATGTGACATTTTTCAAAAAACATAGCCATCAACCATGGATTATTCATCAAGATCATCAAGAGCTAAGCCAAACTAACCATAGCATACCAAACAAGATCACAAAGACAAATATAGCATTCCATGGTGAACAATGTATATAGGAGAAGCTTTTCCTATCCAATGCATATGATACAAAATGCATGCAATCTAAGATACAAGGATGCCTATACATCATGTTACATATGCAATGCCAAATGCAAGAAATGCACAAAGGAAACTATACATATGCTACACGGGAGCTCCCACACACCCAACTCAAGAAATCAAACACACACCAAGTTCCCCCCACAAACGAGTGAAAGTTGCTTGATCTAGGGGTTTGGTGAAAATATCGGCTAGTTGGTCATGTGTGGGTACATGGATCAAAGCTATCTTTCCTTTCTCTACGTTGTCTCTCAGGAAATGGTACCTCACTTCTATGTGCTTGGTTTTGGAATGGAGCACTGGGTTCTTTGCAACGCTTATGGCACTGGTGCTATCACATTGAAGTGGGACATGGGTATACTCCTCACCAAAGTCACTCATGGTGTAGGTGATCCAAAGGAGCTGAGAGCAACAACTAGCAGCGGCAACATACTCGGCCTCGGTCGTGGATTGAGCAACACTCGACTGCTTGCGGGAAGACCAAGAGACCAAAGAGGAACCCAAAAACTGGCAAGTCCCAGAAGTGGACTTCCTATCCAACCGACACCCGGCAAAATCCGCGTCTGAAAAACCATGAAGCACCAAAGAAGAGGACGCGGAGTACCAAAGGCCAAAGTCGGGAGTGTGACGCAAGTACCTGAAAATTCTCTTCACCGCTTGCCGATGCGAAGTCCTCGGAGACGCTTGAAAACGAGCGCACAGACACACCGAGAATCGTATGTCCGACCTCGTCGCCATCAAGTAGAGGAGTGACCCGATCATGCTCGGTACTCCTTCGGTCCACATGTTCACCTTCCTCGTCCGCATCAAGAGCCGTAGTCGTACTCATCGGTGTCGTCATGGCCTTGGAGTCCTCCATCTTGAACTTCCTCACAATGTCCTTGGCGTACTTAGTCCGGTGCACAAATGTTCCTTCCTTTGATTGCTTGATTTGTAGCCCGAGGAAGAACCGCAACTCACCCATCAAGCTCATCTCAAATTCCCTGCTCATATCATCCGCAAACCTTGCAACAAGAGAGTTAGATGAGCCACCAAAGACAATATCATCCACGTACACCCGCACAATCGGGATATCTCCGCCCTGCCTCATCAAAAACAAAGTCCGATCGACCTTCCCCATCTCAAAACCTCTCTCAAACAAGAACCCCCTCAACCTCGCCGGACCAAGATCTAGGCACCCGCTTCAACCCATACGGCGCCTTCCTCAACTTGTACACCGGTGGGGGTACTTCTCGCTCTCAAACCCCGGAGGTCGCCTCACATACACTTCTTCCTCCAAAGACACCATTCAGAAAAGCACTCTTCACATCCATTTGGTGCAACTTCAACCCTTTAGCCACGGAAAAGGCTAGAAGGATCCTAATCGCCTCCAAACGGGCTACGGGAGCAAAGGTCTCCTCGTAGTCAATCCCCTCCTTCCGACCGAACCCTTGAGCAACAAGTCTCGACTTGTTCCTCGCAACCTCACCCTTCTCTCCCTCTTTGTTCTTCCACACCCACTTTGTACCAATCGGCTTACACCCCGGGGGAGGGTCAACCAACACCCACACCGATTCCTTTCAAAGTTCTCCAACTCCTCATGCATCGAATTAACCCAATTGTGATCGGATAGTGCGTGTCCAATGTCTTCGGGCTCAAAAGTAGCAACAAACGCGGCATGAGCAAAATGGGAATTGTTTCGAACCCTCGACCGTGTAGTGCGTTCATTCATGTCGTCGATGATCCTCGAAGCTGGGTGATCCATCTGTACTAGCCGGGGAGGTTCTCGCCTCGATGCTACCTCCCCCTCAACATCAGCTTCTCCTCGTTCTTGATTTGTCGTCGTAGGTGTAGTAGAGGGTCCGTCCATCACCGTAGTCGAAGTAGTGGGTACATGTTCGGTCGGGGGGCACCACACCGCCATCTTCATCGTCTCCCCGTTCATGCTCCTCCTCCCGAAAGATCTCCTCGCCAAGCTCATCATCATATGCACACTCAAAGACATGCCGACTACGTGGCTCGTCTCGTCGAAGGTTACCTCGCAAGTCTCCACGATTTGGTTAGTTTCAAGATTGAGCACACGATATGCTCTAGAATTAGATGCATAACCAAAGAAAATGCCATCGACAGACCTAGCCTCAAACTTATCCAACTTCCTGCCTTTCTTCAGAATGAAACACTTGCAACCAAAGACATGGAAGTGACTCACCTTGGGTGTGCGACCATGCATCAACTCATAGCATGTCTTCTTCTTATGCACTCTGAGGTATATCCTGTTCGACACATAGCACGCGGTATTCACCGCCTCAGCCCAATACCTCCTCGGAGTCCTATGCTCATCAAGCATCGTCCGAGCCATCTCGCACAAGGTCATGTTCTTCCTTTCCACAACACCATTCTGGGGAGGCGTATACGGACTCGAAAACTGGTGCTCAAGACCCAAGTCATGACAAAAGGTTTCAAAACAAAAGTTTCGAATTCCAAGCCATTATCACTACGGATTGCTCGTATGGCATCTCCGTGCCTCTCATTCCTCAACCTCAAGACTAGATCTCGAACAAAACCAAACGTCTCCCCCTTATCCTCAAGAAAGAACACCCACGCATACCGAGAATAGTCGTCCACCACAACAAGGACATACCACTTCCCCCCGCGAGATCGCACACGAGCTGGGCCAATAAGGTCCATATGGAGCAGCTCGCATGGACGCTCAGTCATCACATCGGTGAGAGGCGGGTGAGAAGAGGCTACCATCTTGGCATGCCTACACGGCGCACAAACCAACTCTTTCTCAAGCCTCAACCGTGGCAATCCTCGGACCAAATTGAGTTTACTCAAGTGAGACAAAAGGTCAAAGCTCAAGTGACCCAACTTCCTATGCCACTTCCACAACTCACTCGAAGAACCAGCCAAGAAACAACGCTCCACACCCGAAGACTAAGAAAAATCAGCACGAAACACCTGACCCTCGGGAACGACCATACAGACAAGGTCCCCTCGAGAGTCCAAAATCCGAGAACCACCTGGCCGAAACAACACCTCAAAACCCTCATCCAACAACCGGGGACACGAGAAAGAAAATTGTACCCCGGCGATTGAACAAGAGCAACACGCCTCGAGTGATCTTGTCACTCACTTTGATCTCACCTTCTAAAAGCACACACCCACGCCTATTGTCCCCAAAGGTGATGTACCTCTTTGTCACCACCGGGACGAGACTTGAGAACCACCCCTTGTCTCCGGTTATATGCCTCGAGCAAGCGGAGTCAATCAACCAAATGTTCTTCAAGTCTCCCACCTGAAATTCAAAAACGAGCACGTGAGCGAACAAACGACTCAGCACTGGGGTTAGTACCAAAAGAGTAAAACCGGTGTAGAGCCATTTGCTCGAAAGTGGAGTTAGCACCAACCAAAGCATCTCTCCTACCAAAGCTACCTCCACGAACACCACCACGGTAACCACCCTGAGGGAACCACCCCTCTCTGCCTGGAGGAGGACAAAACCACGAAAGAGAACCCGTGGACCGTCCCTCCTCTCCTTCTCAAAGCTACGACTCCTCCCATCCCCGTAGTGAACTCGAGGGGGAGAACGCCTAGCAACCTGACCACGTACAAACTCTCCGGCCCAACCACCAGAACCACGACCTCCGGAAACAACCCTCGCACCCGTACGAGCACGAAACCCAAAACGCCGCCCGTCCGAGCTCGCACCGGTCCGGCGGTGCCCCACACCGGTCCGACCGGTGTGACCACGGCGAGCCGCCTCCAACAGCCTCTCGGCCTTCCGCTCTCCCCAAGCCCGAACCGTCCTCACATTCGCCTTGGCCTTGGGCATCCGCACACGAGGCTCAAGTACACCATCGGAAAGGTGGTACTTGTCCTTTTTTTTTGAACGAAAGCCGTGGGGCAACGCCCCGTGCAATCGGGAGTCATATATTAACGAAGAAACAAAGATTAAATTACAAAGAGGAGGGACTTACGCCCGCCCAACCAAGGTGGTTAGGCAACGAGGGGAGGACGAGGCAAAGAGAGATACAACGGCGAAACAACAACATAGCAGCATTACAAGAAAAGCTAAAGAGCACTAAGCCAGTTTTTGATCGAAGGATGAAGACTTGGCTTGAATCTGCAAAAATGCTCCAGAACCAGTGCCTTGAAATTTGCCTTCCGGACCGTGAGGTGTGGAGGCTTGCCATAAAAAATGACTTCATTTCTCTGCGTCCGGATATACCATGCACCAATCAAAAAGATCTCCATGAAGAAAGGAAGCCCGTAAATAGCTCGGCTTGCAAGATTTTCTCGGTGGACGCTAAGATTTGCCCCCCAAACAATACCCAAGGCAAACCATCTATTAACGAGCAGCGAGGCGGTCGAAGAAGAGATGGGTCGCAGCTTTCTTCCTCGTTGTTGTGGCACAAGACACGGTTGTATCCTTCATCCAAAGCACTTTCCTCCTTCTTCTCAAAATATTCCTTGTATTCAACCTATCATTGAGAAGCGACCAAGCAAAAAACTTGATCCTAGGGATGCATTTGGTTTTCCGGATGTCAAGAATTGCTCTACTGGGCCTGAGCTCTCTAAATTGATACTGATAGAAGTGGCTACTCAGAAACCTACACTGCCCCCAAATAAGATGCCAGGAATCCTTGGAACCGGGGCTGATGGGAGGGAGAGAATTGAGAAAGGCCTGTAATTCCAGGAACTCATTGTAAGCAGCCCTGGACATGGGAATTCCGAAACAGCTCAGCAAGTTGGCAGTCGTCCTCAGCGCAAACAGAGAAATGGAAGGGTCCCCGGCAAAAGGAAAGAGATGACAAAACTTCTCCGAATGAATGACCCCATCTATAATATCCTCCCGTAAACCGACAGGTGCCCCCCCGGTTAGGATTGCAAATGGCAACTCCTCTAAATTGAGTGTGAAGTCGAAAGATGTCTTTCCACCGAAGGAGCCCTTCTCTCTTGTCAGATGGGGAACAGTGTTGTTGTAGTATTTCTGCCAGACGAGAGTAACCCACTAAATATCTGCCTTGCTATAGAATTTGTGCAGCTGCTTGAGAAGAAGCGCGTCATTCTGAATGCTTAAATTGATAACTCCAAGCCCACCTTTGTTTTTAGGCTTCCTGACCAGATCCCAAGCGGCTAGATTGTACCTTTTACTATTGAAATCCTTGCCTCTCCAGAGACAGTTCTTCCTGTGCTTATCTATGATCTCAATGACGGTCAGGGGGAGCTTCAGAGAACACATGTAATAAGTGGGGAGCGAAGAGATGACCGAGTTGACTAGTTGCAACCTTCCGCCGTATGAGAGAAACCGAGTAGATGCCGACAGCCTTTCTTTCAAGTGCGATTAGAGGGGCATAATCTTTCACTTGGGGCTTGGCCGAGCCCGGGGGGAGACCAAGGTAAGTAAATGGGAAGGAGCCCACCGCACACCCAAATGACCGAGCCGAGAGAGGAAGCTTTTTCGGGAGAAACATTAATTGGAACTAGACAAGATTTGTGATAGTTTACCACAAGGCCACTAGAGAGGGTAATGCCGTGAAGAATTCTTTTTAGGAGGACCAACCGATCCTCATTAGCTTGCATGACCAAGATGGTGTCATCGGCATATTGGACAATAGGGAAGGAAGCATCGGACCTTTGGGGGAAAGGGGGCGGAAGATTGCCAAGGAAATACTCTCTGTTGATGACATATTGAAGAAGGTCGGCAAGAATGGCAAAGAGAAGAGGGGAGAGGGGATCCCCCCGCCTAACCCCTCCGGAACATTTGAAATCTTTTCCAGCGGTGCCATTGAGAAGAAGCGAGGAAGTAGCAAGTGGACGGCGGCTCCTCAATCCACTTCAACCACTTCGGAGGGAAGCCTTTAGCATGAAGCATCTCCGGAATAATGGTGTGCTCAACCAGATCAAATGCTTTTTCAAAGTCCAACTTTAAGATAATAATCTCCCTTCGAGAGTGATGACACCGGTGAAGAAATTCAAAAGCCCGGCCCAAGGCAAAGTCTTGAATAGTTCTCCCTTTGATGAAACCATACCGGTTTTGATGAACAATCTTTATAGCCATAGCCGCGGCACTCGTTAGCAAGCAGTTTTGAAATGAGCTTAATGGATGAGTTGAGCAGAGAGATTGGCCTAAAATCATTCACAGATTCAGGATTATCCTTCTTGGGAACCAAGGTGATAAAGGAGTGATTGAGACTCTTAAGGTCAGCCTGATGATGAAAAAAGTCATGACAGAGCTTGTACATGTCGCCTCTAATGATATGCCAGGATTTCTTGAAGAACAAATTGTTGAACCCATCCGGGCCAGGGGCCTTATCAGAAGGTAAATCAAGGATAATCTCATCAATTTCCTTATTGGAGAAGGGGAGGCACAAAGCCTCAAGATTAGGATGGCTCTGAACTAAATCCTGAAGATCGAATTGCATGGACACCCCCACTGAGGAGCCCAATCTCCTTTTGAATTCCTGCCAAAGGATGGAGCTTAATTCCCCATGATCCTGGACAACCCTTCCAGATCCATCAATCAGTTGAGAAATGGCGTTTTTCCTGTATCTCTCAGTGGCCATGGAGTGAAAGAATTTGGTGTTCTCATCCCCAAATTGCATGACCCTCTGAGTGAATCTTTGCTTCCAGTAGTGATTTTGCATTCTTAAAAGATAAGCGATGTGCTCCTTGAGGATGTTCCCGAATTTCAATTCACCGGAGCACGAGGCTCGATTTCTTCCAATCTATCAAAGAAAGCAATTGTCATATTGCAGTTAGCAATAAGTCTTGATAAGTTGGAAAGATTCCTGGACCAAAGCTTGAGAGATCTTCGGAGGAGCTTGAATTTAGCACTGATGACATGAGCACTGTTGCAAACCCTGACAGGAGAGACCCAAACGGATTTAATCGCTCCAAACGACCGGGATGCCGAAGCCGGAAATTCTCAAATCTAAAAATATTAGCCTTAGGGATGCTAGTGCCAATCGGACTCTACGGGCGGATGATCGAGGTAATCCTAGCAAGGGGAAGGACCACCGAAAAAGGAAAGATACCAGTCCGGGCTACGAAGTGAAAAACCAATCAATTTGCTCCGAAGAGAGGGCGGCACCGCATGTCACTCCAAGTATAGCTTCTACCCTTCAAAGGCGGCTCAATAAGGCCCGGGTGACTAATGATATTATTTAAGATTAGAGTGTCTTGAAAATTACCCCCGACTTTATTACGGTTTTCAGCATATCTATAGAAATTAAAGTCCCCTAAACGCATCCAGAGCTCATCATCCTCAATTTGCAAATTAAGAAGCCATTGGACAAAATGGTCTCTAGCAGTCGCCTACATGGGCCATAAACCACCACAAGATTCCGGGAAATTCTAGATTGAATGGACTACATTTTGAGACTCAAGGCGAAAGGGTGCTTTTCAACAAGTGCAACCCGAGAAATGATTGGAGGCCCGGCAGACAAGAATTCCCCGAAGCCCCGGTACCGAGGGGTCGAAGTCAAAACTATCAAATCTTTTTGGGGCAAATTGGCGAATAAACTGTAAATCAATGGATTCTTTTTTCGTTTCTTGCAGGCAGAAAATATTAGCACAACTTTCCTCAATTTTGTTTCTGATGGAATGCCACTTATCCCTGTCATTTAACCCGCGAATATTCCAACACAAAATATTCCAGGAACGATAATTCATTGTAATCGAAGGAAAAGCAAAAGCCAAAAGACTGCGGGGCACGACCACCACGGGGAGACATATCGAAAGCCCCGAGTTCAACGGCCAACAAGAAGACACTAAGTTACGATCATGTTCAAAACACCCCTCGAACAAAAGCGAGGTAAAGCACCACCGAGAGATCGAATGAGGTCCAATTATCTTTGATCATTGTTCTTCGTCTTCAAGAAGCAAGGTGGCGGGGCTCACCTCCGCAGGAGGAATGCCACAGAAGGAGGAGCCAAGCTCAGCCAAAGTTGAAGCTTGGATAGGAGCAACTTCAAATTCTTCGAGGGCATCATCAAGGCTACAGCTGATAATGGCTTTCTTCAGGTCAGCAACCGAAGAGAAAGACACGGATTTTTTGGTGGCACCCTTTCTTCTCCTTGGTTCCCCATCAAGCTGAATGTGCTCCTGGGCATCTACATTTCTGAGCCTGGCACTCCTCCGGATCTCATCATCAACAATGGGGGTGCGAGGCCTTCCTCTTCTCTTTTTGGCAGCAGGAGGACTTGAGATAATTTCAGAAGCTAGACAGGTGGGGGAGTCAAGATCCATGTCCACCACACATCCATCAGAAGCTTCCTGATCAGGGTTTATTTGACTGGTTGGCTCCAGATTATTGCTGCACTCAAGGACCTCCAACTGATTAGGGGAGTTGGCTGAGTGAGGAGAACTGATGAGTGTCAGTCTTGGCATTCTGGCTCCCTTAGATGAAGAGGCTTCAGCATTGTTTCCCCACGCAGGATTGTCCACACAGAAAAACCAAGTGTCAGCAATAGAGGAGGCCGGGACAAAATTCCGGGATCGAGCGAGAAGAGGTTCCTTCATTGGCAAGGAGGCCGAAGCAAGCGAGCATGAGCAGCAAGGTCTTGGACAAGCATTGCCACTGATGGGGAGGGTCCAAAGCACCGATGAATGCCAACTCTTGCAGCCATCCGCCGATAGCACCGTCATGCTCAAAAGCAATATCATTGCCCCTTTCAATTGGGACAACTGCGAGAGCGGAGGAGTTATCGGGAACGGGGAGTTCAAGCGTGACGGGGGCTCCCCGAGCTCGTAGAAAGCCCGAACCTCATCGCTCACCGAGTGGCTATCTTGGGGCACTTCAGGGTGTTGCATCATACCATCAGCAATAGCATTAGCAACCGCCACGTCAGCTAACTCATTAACCAAATGCAGCTCATTTTCATCAATTCCTTCAGCCTGGGGCTCTGGCCACTGGGCCCACCCGTCAAGATTGACAATGGGCGGGGGAGGGGGGGAAGCTCCCAACCATGATCCACATTTGCCTGCTGAACTTCATCTAAGTCCTGGACAGCCTCAAAGAACCCAGGGATCGGATTGCCATTGCCATTGTTCACATTCTGCTGAAGGTGCTCAGGATGGGGGTTCCCATTCCCAGGGACCGGGTCTTCATCCCCAGCCATAACATCATTTTGAGCACTATTCAGAACATAGACAGGAACCGTCCAACTGTGCCCATGATCCCCCATGGGATTTCCTTCACCGATAATAACGCTTCGGGGGATTCTACTAACAAGAGTGACCTTGCATCCGAGGACCAGGCGAGAGCGGCACCTGCATTGTCAATCCAGTTAATCACTGAACCAAAAAGCCCCACAGCCTGTGAAATAATTTCTCTGGTCTGAAAATCCAAGGGAAAAGCGAGAAACATAATCCAACACGTACGAGTGAAGGGGCAGCTGCGAAAATTAATCCCCCTATCGTGCTCAACAATCACGATTTCTCGCTGGATATCGAGCTGCATGGGACTGCGACTGATCATGACTTGCCTTTCCAACGAGGAAGAAAACTGAACCAGACACAACCCCAGGGGCGACAGACAGCAGGAGCGAATGACCGCATGCTGCTCCTCTTCCAGAAAAGCCACGACTTCTTCCATGGCCTCATGAAGGAGGTCCGGCGGGGGAGGGGGAGCGAGGGAGACGATGGCGTACTCATCATGGCGACGCGGCGGGTTGCCATTGATGACAATCCGGCCGCGGGCAGGGCGCGCCCAATCCTCAATCTCCAGACCCTCAGGAACGAATGGAGCGGGATCAACAACAAAGTTCGCCATTTCCTCCTCAGGCGGAGCTTCCTGGGAGGAAGGATTGCGAGAGAAGAGGCGCGCCTTCCGGAGGCGGGAGTCGCGAGAGCGGGAGGCCGGGGTTTTTTGGAGTTGGCGAATTTGGGGGAGAAACACCGTAGAGCCCCGACCCTTGATCTTCTACATCCGACGCTTGAGAGATTGGGCCGGGGCGGCACACGCGCACTTTGGGCCTCCGAACACCCTTGGCCTACTTCTAGTTCGGCGAGAATTTAAATTTGTGGCCCCTCTTAAAGCACGCAGCACACTTTGGAAGGCAGGAGCAATTACTTCCTGAGTGACTTAAATCAAGACACCGTGCACAGCCCCCCAAGCGCCGGAACCGGTTAATCTCTCCAAAGAAGGAATTAAACGAGGCAGACGAAGAAGAATGAGGACCTTTGGGAAAAGGGAAATTTTGAGAACACTGCTGAACAGAAATCCGTTGAGCTTCCCCATGGACATCAGTAGCCTGACCCCTTTGAACCTGAACCGATGAAACTTCGTCAAAAGATTTCCTAAGAACACCACAAATCTGAGGTGGTTCAGAGTCGGAGCATGGAAGTTTAACTTCCAGATTCCCAATTTTGACAAATTGAGGAAGACCAGACGGCTTTGATTTGATGACTGGAGAGTCTTGCACTAATTTTTCAGCAAAGCGAACTCTTTTACTAGGACACTTAGAGGAAGAAGAAGGCCTGAAACTCACTCTTTTTTGACATTTTGAAAGCCTTTTCTCACGTTCCCAGTGAGGGGCCCCATTGCTCCAGAGATGAAAATAAACATCAAAAGAATCACCAATGAATCTGCGCAGATTGTAAATGGCAAAACCCACCGCCTTGCACGAAACAGTGAACCGATAGTGGTTGTGACTTTGATAGGAAACCTGAAAGGAGTTTGCATATCCTCCCAGACAGGACTGGAGGACCAAGGCAACCGACTCCTCATTGAGCTGGAAAAGATATCTCCTGAAAGTTGCCAGAAGGTAGAAACCCCTTGAAGACCGAGAGTAAGAGTGAACAAGCCTTCCAGTCTTGCGGTGAACATTATGCTCAAACGCTTTGCCAATACCAAAATCAAGCTTGTTCCGTATGTAATCCATTAGCAGGGAAAGCAAGAAGACCGAGAAGCGAAGAAAACCCAATCAACCAGAGCCGACGACGAGAAAACCACGAAGAAGTACAGAGAACCGCCCGAGAGAGAACAACATAAGATTTGCGAGAGAGGAGAGAGCTTAGCTTGATTCCCATCATGACGCCTTAGCCGTGGAGGAGCGAAGGGGGGAGCAGGGGGGAGAGAGGGAGAGCACCCGAGCGCCATTGGTGGTACTTGTCCTTGTTAGCCCACTCCTTTGACATACTCTCCTCGCGCTTCCTCTTGAAGCAAAACTCCTCCTTATGGCCGGCTCTCCCACAATAGCCACAATGGAACCTCACAAGCTTAGGCTTAGGCTTGGGATGTGGTCGCTTACTTGGTTTCTCTCCACTCAAATCCTCCACCGGTTTCCCCTCACTAGCCTTCTCACTTTCTTTCCCAAAGAACACCTTCCCCGAAGTGCTCACAAACTTGATAGGCTTTTGTAGATCATTTGTGGGTGTAGGAAACACGGGTGGAGGCGGGGTTGTGTCTAGTCGGTTCCTAAGATGGTTAGGTTTTGGGGGGAAATCATTTTTGTGGTGGGTTTTTGGTGGCTCGGGATATTTTCTCCACTTCCCTCACCAACCTTGTTTGCCCCAAGTCCCTCACCATCCTCGCCTCTTAAACGCCTCGATCATCATCCTCAAGCGAGGCTCATGACCAAACAACCAACCCATCAACTTCCTCAAGTCATCATTCTCATCCGCAAACGATCAACATAATGTGCAAGTTCCAAATTCTTCAAGGCATGCATTTCACGGGTACGGCATGATGTAGGCATGGGTTCCTTCAATTTAGCCTCAAGAGAACTAGTGTATGCATGCATCTCAACAATCTTAGCATGCAAAACGGGGCAAGAAGTGCAAGCACCTAGCAAAGCAGGTCTAGACTTAAGCTCAGCCACTTCAACCCTAAGCACATCTAGTTCCTCACACTTGGAGGCATGCTTTTCCTTGAACAAAGCAAGATCGGCAAGAAAGATGGAGCAATCAGCACAATCAACCTTATCCGAAATAACGGGGCTAGCCTTAAGGGAATCAATCTCAAGCTTGCTATCAAGCACCTGTGTCTCTAGCTCAGCCACTCTAGTCCTAGCATCGTCGAGTGAAGCCCTAAGCTCTTTTCTCATTTTCTTGGCCTCTCTAAGCATGTCATCACGGTTACCAAGCAAAGAGCCAAGCTTCTCATTCTCCTGTCGCAAGAAGAGAAGTTCATCACGCACCTCGTCGTCGGACTCAGAGTCTGAGTCGCTCTGTGTGCTCTTCTTGCTGCCGGAGCTCGGCGCCATGGTGCAGAAGCCATCTCTCGTGAAGCAGCTCAGCCCACTCAGGTTCTTGGACGACTTCTTGTTCTTGTGACGATCACCTTCGTCTTCACTGCCGCTCGAGCTCGAGGTGGAGTACGCGGAGCTGGAGTCGACGTCGCTCTCTCCAACCATCGCTCGGGCCTTGCCTCGGCTCTCCTTCTTCCTCGATCGTCGCTCGTCCTTGTACTTGTTCTTGTGGTTGCTCTTGTGGTCGCGCCTCGGCGGGTACTTGCCATCCGTCCTCGACTTGTGCTTGTAGCTGTCCTTGTTCTCGACCTTCTCGGGCGTCGGCGACGAAGTGTCCCGGCTTGCCGCCTTTGGAAGCATGTTCTCGTGTTCCTCCTCATGCTCACGCGGTTCTCGTGCGGCTTCTCGAACCGCCTCGTCGAAGCGCCGGCTCGTCCTCTCCAAGCTCGTCGAACTCCTCATATGGCATAGACATCAAAGAGGAGAAAGAGAACATCCTGGTGGATGGGTTAGAGTTAGCCTTTCCTTTGGAACCACCAATGAGGGCAAGACTATGCGAATTAGGCGGTCCCTCGAGCTTGGCGATCATGCACCTATCCACCTCGGCCGACTTGAGCTTCGAGAACGGCTCGTTCCACCGTCGAGTGTCATACTTCTCCGACTCCACAATGGCCTCGAACTTCCCCGCCCCAAATCGTACGATCAAAAGAGTGTAAGAGCTTGACCGCTCTATCATGATCATCGTACGGGAGCACGTCCACATTGGCCCTCATGTTGTTCACAACCACGCGTGAACCTGCGAAACAAGGCATCGATGGACTCACTCGGGGAGATGAGTGAAGTTCTCGTACTCTCTCCGGTAGGTCGCATACATCCGTGCCTGAACTTGGGCATTCCCAACATGAGCCTCCTTCAACACCGCCCAAATCCTACAAGCCAAGTGCTCGGTGTGCACCCGATCGAACTCAGGCTGACACAAAGCATGAAACAAGAAGTCGACCGCCTTATTGTTGGCGTCGAATCCGTCCCTCGATCTGGAGCGAGGAAGTCCATCGAGCTGGACATAGCCTCGTGTCCACCGTGACATCCCAAAGGATTTGACCCTTTCCGCGGAGGAACGCACCCATCCGCTTGCTCCACATCTGGTAGTTCTTTCCATCGAAGTGTGGAGGACCCGAACCCCGTTCCTGGTACGCCATCCTTGGATCTTAGACGGTTAGAGTCAATAAAGACCCGAACCGGCTCTGATACCACTTGAAGGACCGATACGGCGAACCGGAGAGGGGGGGGGGGGGGAGTGAATGGGAGCCGATAAAAATTCTTCTCGAAGGAGATGGGAACTCCAACAAGATGAACAAGGCTTCCAACACACGTCTCCGACTCACTACCCAAGTTGGCCAAGCCCACGTAGCCACTGGAGTGCCACTGGACCTAGGAACTAACACACAACCTTCCGACCCGAGAACGCAGTGGAACACCAAACCACGAGTCTACAGACCCACACCGGTCAGACCGGTGAGCACCACCGGTCAGACTGGTCCCTGCTGGTAAAACTGAGCAACTTTAACTAAGTGGCTCTACACCGGTCAGACCGGTGAGACACACCGGTCAGACCGATGGCAGCCTGAAAGCCCCCAAGGCACCAAACAGGCCAACCGAGCCACCAAGCCGACCCAAACTCGAAACAGCAGCACCACAGGACAACAGCGAACACACCAAGACGTTCACCCGAGCAAAATCCCACCGAGGGTTGCACCGGTCAGACCGGTCAAGAGCACCGGTCAGACCGGTGTAGCCTGGGCAGCTCGGGATGAACAACACCCGCGGATCAACTCCCCCAAATCCAAACCTCGATCCCCCGAATCGCTCCACGGACTTGAACAAGACTTTGGGGATATTAGGAACACCTCATGAGGAGTCCATAGCCAAGTTTAATCCCACCAAAACTCGTCCAAAAAGGAGGAATCAAGGAAATCCCGCCAAGGGCACTTCCAACCTAAGAACTCAAGAAACCCCAAAATCGAGCACCTTTACTCACAAATTTGGGAGGGGAATCACAGCCCAAAGAACCACGAAGGGTTCCCACAAATTTCCCCCATCAAATCCCCAAGATAAAGGTCCCGAAAACAACCCAAAGAAATCACCAAGAGAGGGCTCCGAAAATCACCACCAAGAACAACGGGGTAAACACATCCAAACCTTGAGGAACCACGCCGAATCATCTATACATGAAACAAAGGTTCATACAAGGTCTAGCAAGCCGCCCGATCTTCCATCCCTCTCAACAAGATCTCTCCATGAAGCTCTCTTGCTAGTCATATGGAAAACCTAAGGAAAATAGGAAGGAAAATAGGAAAATGAATGAGCTAGGGTTCAAAGAGTTGGCTGCCATCCTCTCACCTCTTGGGTTATATGGAGGCAACCGATTGTCTAAAATGCCCTTTCCTAATAACTAGGGATACAAGCCCCTCAAGGGCGGATTTGGAAGTCTTCATGTCTTCACCATCGGACGGATGCCCGGCGACCGCACCCTGCGTAGCCTCGACGCAAGCCATGCGATCCCGACACGTGTCCTCCGCTTCGAAGTCTCTGGACTGCGTCATCGCACACCGGTCGGACCGGTGCTCTCCACTGTCGGACCGGTAACCACCGGTGAGACCCGATCGAGGCCGGTGCGGCCTGCTTGCGGCAAGACCGTCGTCGGTTCTTCGGTCTTGGCTTTGTGGATCAACCAAGGAATCCGGTGGTTTTACGGTGAACCACCGGAAACCCGCGAACTCGGTGTAGCCTCCGCCAATCTCCACTTATGACTCGTGAAGCGTCCCCTCATCGAGAGGTGACTAAATGTGACACAAATACCGGTCCCGGGAGGTGGTAACACATTTATTACAACGGGTGGATCAGTATTTTACATCACGGCGACACGGAGGGCACGGGAGTGCCGAGCTACAAGGAACAACACAAACGCTAACGACACCGTTGACGGTGAAAATCCGTCAACCTAGCCATGAGTTTACCTTCGGTGTTGGCATGAGTTTTATACCTTATCCATTGGTACTAACCCCCGTGGTATAACAAGTTCACGTGTGCATGTCGGTTTTGGAGTTTAATGTTTATGCGGGGTTTTAGTGTTGAATGCAAGGCTTTCGGGATAAGTTCATCAAGCACCTCATGACAAGACCTTGAAGCCCCGTACAAGTCATGCAATGAAGCAAACTTAACTCCAAGAAGCGGGGGACTTGATCGAGAAGACGACGGACTCCGGGGACACGACCGGAAAAGTCTTGAATCTTGCAAGACAAGGAGTTGAGTCCAATTCGGAGAGAAACCGACGACATGGACCTACATGCGAAGGGGGAAACATCTAGGAAGCAAGGGAACCGACGTGGGGCAAAGGAGCCCACGGGCCGGGCCTAAATGGGCCCGGGCCGGCCGGCCCGTCCCGGTCGGCCCGGGCCCATTTTGGGCCCAAACACGCCCTCCTTTGCCCTAGCCGCCAATCGGGCTATTTATAGTCCCCCGACCGAGAGCCACGAGGAGAAGATTTCGTCTTCGGCCGCCGAGGAGCGAGAGAAGAGAGGGACACCATGTCGGAGAGGAGAGGGTCGAGCTAGTTGACTAGGGTTTCCCTAGCCGACGTGGGAACCTTGCATGGAAGACCACGTCGTAGTTCCGGAGCTAGAAGCAAGATCAAGGAAGGATCTGGTGGTGATCTTGTGTATGTATCATTGTTATAGTTGAATTATCAAGTTGAATCTTTTCCTAGCGATCAAGTGTTTCCTCGAAGATTTCGTTTTTCGATCGGCTTTGCTTATTTCAATTCTATTCTCGAGATAGATTACATAGGGTGTTCTTCTAGCCGCGGTGGCTAGAGGTACACGCCGTATCTTCCGAAAGAATCTCGACTTGTCTTTTGACTCGCCCTAAGCTCCCCGCATGAATAGGGATACGTTGTGACGAACGGGGGTCTCGAAAGGCGGATGTTTTCGGATTTGGACGGGAAACCACGATTTAAAGAGGCTTCTATTAAGATTCGATTTGCTACTTCTTCTCTTGCTTGGAACTTCAACAAAAGGCTTACCCCGATCCCTCTAGATCGGTTTATCTACCCAATCTTACTTTGTTTTCTCCGATCTTTAGTAGATTAGATTTATCTTTGTTTTGTGTTCTTATCTAGATGCATTAGGGTTTCTCTTTTACCAAAGATTGAAGTTACTTGGCTTTACTAGATCAACTCTTGCGTCACACATTTGTTCCACGGATTCGATACCTTGGGTTCACCGCTCGAGGGAAGAAGGGTCCCTTGACTACGACGGGAGACTTGTACGCTTGCGAGTCACAAACGAACTTTGATACAATTATTAACCGTCAACACGACCATACTACGATAGCAAAGGCTTCCATAGCCTCCTCGAGTACCACACCATGGAAGCTTTCGGTAGGGGCCACGGGTACACGAGGCACGGTTGGGTGTAGGGCGGCGACCTACTCGACATCTTCGGGAATATAATCGGGATCCTCCTCTAAAAAATAGTCGGTACAACAAGGGTGAGCACAACGCACTCGGCAAATCCAACCCCACCCATGGAGGGGCTTATAAGCGAGAATCATGCATAAAGTATAACAAGGATCGGGTTAAGGTTCATTTTGCAAACTCACTCATGCGGGAGTTCATTTCAAATAAGGTTTTCGCAAAACATTTTCATAACCGAAGTGACTCAATTGTTTTTAGGAAAAACCACCGCGGAACTACGGACTTCCCGTCCGTCGTAGCCTAGGCACACAGCCACACACTTCACCCAGAAAACAACTCACACCGGAAAACATCCCATCCCAAACACTAGTTTTTGTGACCACACCGTGACTCGTCCAATACCGTGGACACGGCTATTCGAATAGGTTTGACACTCTGCAGAGGTTGTACATCTTTACCCACAAGTAGGGTGCCGTCACACGAACACCTCGGTGCGGTACGGATCCTATCAAAGCCATTACCCACCTTAGCTAACACTACGAGGCACCACGGAAGCACCCAAGGGGTTATCCCACATAACCGGGGCGTACCTCACACGGAGCGTACCCCTACTCCTTGGTCTCCCGCTGCTCACCCGCACACCAGATGGCAAGTAGATTAACTAGTGGGGTTTATGCTAAGCCGTTGCCACATACAACGGTCGAGTGGTTGTACGATGATTTGGGTCAGGTGAGATGTCACGCAACCTGGTCCTTAACCGACAAGATGGACAACTCCCAACACGCTCAACCACACGGGTACGAGCTTACCCATACTCACGACACACACGTCCATCCCGTCTACCCGAGTTCTTTACTCATTTTCCAAACATATCCCCTTTTCATTTTTAAAGCACTCACGCATTTTGAAAGCATTCCCACATTTTTAAAGCACTCATTTAGGCCAAAACAAGGTTCAATCATAGCAATCAAGGGTGGCTATCCTACCATGTTTTCGCAATAAAACAATATGCAATTTTGTAAAACGGGTATAGGGTTATATTTATAAAACTAGGACAGAAGCATGCATCAAAGGATGAGGTTGAACTTGCGCGTCTTCGAAGTCTTCGGGGAGTGCGGCTCGGCGTTCGGGACCTCGGGCTCCTGCTCGCGGTAGTCGGCCTCTATCTCCGGCTCGGGGTACCTTCCTTCGTCTACTCCGTCGGCTATAAAGCACACATAGGCAAGCAAGCAATATAAGCACACATATTACCGGCCGAGCTCGAGGAGGGGAAGATGAGCGGAGAGGGGAATATATAAGTCCTAGGGAGGGGGTTGGTTCGGCGGGGGTACTAATGGGAAGCGTGTGGTGAAATTTGGATTTAATCGCGAATAAAATTGTGCATAAGGTGTTGGGTTAAAGAGGGGTTATAAGGGCTAAGGACCTATTTGTAATTTCTATTAATGGGGAAAGGGTGTGGTTATGATAATATAAACTTAATTAGGGCCTGGTTGTAAATTGTTTAGGGCACGACAATATTTAATTTACAATTAATCATTGTCCTAGGGGCCTACATGAAAAGGAAAAGAGAGAGAGAGAATAGGGTCACGGTTTGGTGGGGAAAAAGGAGAAAGGTGAGGGGATTCGGCCAAAAGGCCTTCTCCTTCCTTCCCCCCCCCCCCACGATCCGGACGAGAGGCACGGGAGGGGTCGGCCGGGGCGGCGGCCGCGCCAACTCCCGGCGAACCGGGCCACGGCGGCGGACGGGCGGTGGGGCAAAACGGAGAGGGCGCCGAGGGGGGTCCTATTCCGTGCTTACCTTGCTCTAGGGCGGCCCGATTGAGCGGCTCCGCGAGAGGGTGGCGGCTCGGTGGCGGTGCTAAAGGGGCGGCGGTGCTTTGTGGAGCTTGGGGGAGGCTTGTGAGAGCTCGGTGGTGCGGTGTGGAGTAGCGAGGAGGCCGGGGCCTTTTTATAGGCGGCCTAAGGCGGTTCGGGAGGGGGAGGATTTTTCCGGCGGGGAGGTCACCGGTGAGCTCGCGCGGCTTCTCGATGTCCCGGCCGGACTTCGCGGCGCCCGGTGACGAGACGGCTCGAGCGGCGGCGAGTCAACTTGTGCGGGGACGGCACGTGCGGGGGGGTGGAGCGGGGGCTGGCGGCTTGCGGTGGTGGTGATGGCGGCGGACGGACGGGCCGGGCGCGGGGGTGGCCGGTGGCGACGACACTGGTGTGATGGTTCGGGCGAGGGCGGAGTAATGGCGGTGTGCTAGAGTGTGGTCGCGTCGCGGGGGGCCGGGGTGGTGTCGTTGGTGGTGAGGAGGGACGGCGCGGTCGAGTCGTCGATTGTCGGCTCGGCCGGGCTCCTGCCGGCGGCGCGGGGCCGGGCGGCGGCCGGCGCCGGCGAGGACGAGGGCGGTGGCGTGCCGAATGGGAGGGGACCGGCGTGGTTGAGCGCGGGCGTGCGGGCCGGAGCGGTGCGGGGGCGTCAATAGCGCCCCGGCGCGGGCGCGGTGTCGTGGGCCCGCGGCACGGTCGCGGGAGGAAGAAGGAGGGAGAGGGAAAAGGGAAGGGGAAAAAGAAAAGAGAAAAAGGGGAAAAGGGAAGGAAAAGAAAGAAAGGAAAGAAAAGGAAAGAAAAGAAAAGGAAAATGGGAAAAAGAGAGAAAAGAAATTGAGAAAAAGTTTAGAAAATTAGGAAAATTGTTAGGAAAAATAGGGGAAGGGTTTTGCGGGATTTTCCGATTTCCGGGCGTCGGCGTGATTTTCGGGGCGGCGGTGATGGCGAGGCGGACCGGCCGGCGGGGACCGCGGCGTGCGCGGGATTCCCGGCATGGTGGCCGACCGCGGCGTCGGGAAGGCACGCGTGGGTGCGCGGCCGGGTGCGGGCGGTGCCGGCGGGATTCGCGGCACGCGCGCGGGGTGAGAGGGAGGTACGATGACTAGGGTTTGAGGGGGGCAATTGAGCTCGGTGGACGGTTTTGAAAATACTCACGATTTATTAGGTGATTTATTTGGAGCTAAAAACGCGGGTGTTAGAAACCTACCCCACTTAAAATGAATCTCGCCCTCGAGATTCGGCTAGGTTTCGAATAAGTGGGGAAACTCCTTCTTCAATGCGTCCTCTCGTTCCCACGTAGCTTCTTCCACCCCGTGTCCGTTCCATTGGACTCGCACACCCGTACTTCGTCGTCCTCGTCCGCTTGACCACTGTGTCCAAAATCTTGACGGGCAACTCCGGTACCTAAGGTACGGGCCGTAGATCGATGGTCTCCACCGGTACTCGCTTTTCTTCAAGAACGTTCAAACATCGGCGTAGGCCCGGGAGATATGGAACACCGGGTGTATATCCGACATCTCTTTGGGTAGCTCTAACCGATATGCTCTTGCGCCGACCCTCTTTAGTACTTTATACGGTCCGATGTACCGAGGGGCCAATTTTCCGTGCACTTGAAATCTCACGAGTCCCTCGGATAGGTGAAACCTTGAGGTAAACGAAATCTCCGGATTGAAGCTTGCTTCACGCCTCTTCTTGTCCGCGTAGCTCTTCGTCGGGATTGGGCGGCTTTCAACTTTTCTCGGATGTCGGCTACTCGCTCTTCGGCTTCTTTTATAAGTGCGGGCCCAACCGGGGCACGCTACCCTATTTCGACCACATCGGGGGTGTCCTACATTTCCTCCCGTATAGTGCTTCGAATGGTGACATTCCCAGACTTGCTTGGTAGCCGTTGTTGTAGGAAAATTCTGCATATGGCAGACTCTGCTCCCAATCTTTGCCATAGGTGAGGACGCATGCTCTCAACATATCTTCCAAAATTTGATTCACCCTTTCGGTCTGTTCGTCTGTCTGTGGGTGGTATGCTGAGCTGAAATCCAGCTTGGTACCCATGGCTTTATGCAGGCTTTTCCAGAACCTAGAGGTGAACTGGGTCCCTCTATCTGAGACTATTCTGCTAGGCACTCCATGCAGCTTTACTATATTCACTATGTATAGTTTTGCCAACTTCTCTCCGCCATAGGTGGTCCGTACGGGTAGAAAGTGAGCGACTTTAGTGAGTCGGTCCACGATCACCCATATGGAGTCATGTCCCTTACGAGTTCTTGGCAACCCTACTACGAAATCCATTCCTATCTCGTCCCATTTCCATGCGGGATTGGTAAAGGCTGCAACGATCTGCGGGCTTCTAATGTTCGGCTTTGATCCTCCGACAAGTATCACGGTGGGCGACGAATCGGGTAATATTCGCTTTCATCCCATTCCACCAATACTTGTTTTAAGTCGATGTACATCTTGGTGGATCCGGGTGAATGGAATATGCCGAGTTGTGTGCCTCATCCATGATGGTCCGTCGAAAATCTCCGCCTTCGGGCACGCATATCCTATTTTTGTACCACGGGGTGCCTTGGTCATCTACTGCGAAATCGGGGGCCTTGTTTTCTCCGATATGCTTGCGGATCTTCATTAGATTCTCATCGGTTTTACGGGCCTTCCGGATCTTCTCTTCTAGGGTAGGCTGAACACTCAGCTGGCGGACGTAGCCTTGGGGAACAATGTGTACGTTGAGCCGCGCCATCTCCTCTTGCAACTGGGCACTCTTAGGTGCTGCCTTCTCGTAGGTTTTCTGGCTTAGGGCATCTGCTACTACATTGGCCTTCCCTGGGTGGTAGTGAATCTCTAGGTTATAGTCTTTGACTAACTCTAGCCACCTTCTTTGCCTTAGGTTCAGGTCGGGCTGGGTGAAGATGTATTTTAGACTCTTGTGGTCCGTGTAGATTTCACACTTGTTCCCAATCAGATAGTGTCTCCAGATCTTCAGGGCATGCACTACGGCTGCAAACTCCAGATCATGGGTGGGATAATTCTGCTCATGGGGTTTGAGCTGACGGGAAGCATATGCCACTACCTTCCCATCTTGCATGAGAACACATCCCAACCCTTGTCGGGAAGCGTCGCAATACACGACAAAGTCCCGTTGAATGTCGGCGGGGGTCGGCATTGTGGGCGTGGTCAATCTTCTCTTCAACTCTTGGAAACTTTTCTCGCATGACTCAGTCCAGTTGAACTTTTTCTCTTTCTTGAGTAACTCCGTCATGGGTCGGGCAATCTTGGAGAATCCTTCGATAAATCTACGGTAGTACCCTGCTAAACCAAGGAAACTTCGATTTTTCTCACGTTGGTCGGTTGCTACCGGTTGGAGACTGTTTCAACATTCCGGGGTGTACGGCTACTCTTTACGCGGTCGAGAATATGCCCAAGGAAAGATATTTTCTCCGGCCAAAATTCACACTTGCTGAACTTGGCGTACGGCTTGTGTTCCCTCAATTTCCCCGGCACTACTCGAAGGTGCTTGCTCGTGTTCCTCCACGCTCTTGGAGTAAACAAGTATTTCGTCAATGAAGACTACGACAAACTTGTCCGGCTCTTCCATAAACACCTTATTCATGAGGTTCATAAAGTATCTTTGGTGCATTGGTGAGTCCAAAGGACATCACTGTGAACTCATACTTGCCCGTAGCTAGTGACAAAGGCAGTCTTGGGGATGTCACTTTCCCTAATCTTGAGTTGGTGGTATCCTGACCTTAGATCCACCTTCGAGAAATACTTGGCTCCCTTCGGTGGTCAAACGGATCATCTATCCTAGGGAGAGGGTACTTGTTTTTAATAGTGACCTCGTTCAGCGAGCGATAGTCCACGCACATCCTCATGCTCTTATCCTTCTTTTCCATGAAAAGCACCGGGGCTCCCCATGGTGATGAGCTTGGTCCGATGAACCCACTTCGCCGGAGTTACGCTAGGCGCTTCTTCAATTACGCCAACTCGGGGGCTGCCATCCTATAGGGTCTCTTGGCTATGGGAGAAATTCGGGGATAAGGTCGATGATGAACTCTATGTCCCTATCTGGTGGCATTCCGGGGAGTTCTTACGGGAACACATCCGGGTATTCTCGCACTATCGGGACATCCTCTATGGACTTGGCTTCTATGTTGAAAACCATTGTGTCCGGCTTTGTGTCCTCGGGTGTGGCGGGTCACTTGTATCCCGTCCGGGTTGGTTAGGTGCACTACTTTATCGGCGCAACTTATAAGGCCATGGTGCTAGCTTAACCAGTCCATCCCAAGGATCACATCTATCCCCTTGGACTTCGGTACTACCGGGTCTACTAGGAACTCTACCCCACTTAAAATAATCTTTACCGGGGGCATCCCAGTTGACACTTAATGTCACCTCCGGGCGTTCGAGTTAATAGGGGTGCTTTTAGTAGTACTGTGGGTATGCTATGCTTTTCCACAAAACTTGAGGATATGAATGAGTGCGATGCTCCCGAATCGAATAGTATGGTAGCCAAGACTGAGCTGACCAGGAACTCACCGAGCACTACGCCTTGTGCTTCCTGCGCCTCCTGCGCATTGATGTGGTTGACTCGGGCTCGTCCAAACGACTGCTGGGGCTGCCTCATCTGCTGGTTGCTGTTGTTGTTGCCGAAGTTATTATTGCTGCGCACTGGCATGCGGTTGGCTCCAGACACAAGTGGCCTTGTCCCGTTCACCGATTTGGAGTAGGTGGTAGTGGTTGGCTTTTTGGCATACGGGCAGTTGGCGATGAAGTTCCCGGTTTCTCGGCAGTTGAAACACACTCGGGAGGCTGTTGTTGTTGTTGGCGTGATCCGGCGGTGTTGTTCCGTGGGGGCTTCATGGCACTCTGGTTGTTGTAGGGCTTGAACCGAGTTGCGGGGGCTTGCGAGCTCGTGGCTTGGGATTGGGTTACTGCTTGCGCATGGGAGCTTGGAACCTGGACATGGGGTGTCCAAAGTTTCTCGGCCTCTGGGACCGCTCTTGCTGCTTGGCCTTGTGCTCCATAAACTTGCGCTTGTTTTCCTTCTTCTCTTCAGCCCTTGCTCTCTCCGTGAGTATTGCCATGTTCATGAGGGTGTTAAAGTCCGGGTAGATCTGAGGGGTCAGCAGTGTCCTCAGTTCCGGAGTCAGCCCCTTCTTGAACATTTCCTGCTTTTTGGAATCTTTGTCCACTTCCTCGGGGGCATAGCGTGCCAGCTCTATGAACTGGTACGTGTACTCTTCCACGGACATGTTGCCTTGGCGGAGTTCACGGAACTTGTCCGCCTTCCGCTTCAGTGTGGCTTCGGGATGTTGTAGCGGCGGAACTCTTCCACGAATTCATCCCAGGTGATGGCGGAGGGATCCTTTGCGGCGCGCAGTAGTTCTCCCACTAGGCTAGGGCTGTTCCGGTGAGCTGGTGAGCTGCCAGGAGAACCTTGTCGCGGTCCTCACAGTTGAAGGGCTCTAGTTCCCTCAGGATGGCTCTCGGCCGGTCGTCGGCGTCCGAAGGATTTACCGACCCGCCAAAGGTGGGCGGCTTAGTCCCGAGGAACTCAATCGGCTTCTCGCTCATGCCCGAACTCGGGGTCTTGGGCGGTTGACGGCGTTGAAAATGGCCTCCATCAGGACGTCTGGTTGGCCAAGACTTGTGCCAAGTCAACGGGAGGGGGTGGCGGTGGTAGGACCACATTCTCTCCTCCATCTTCGTTACGGTTAACTTCCGGTCGTGAAGACGCTCTCTCCGATCGGCTTGCGATCCTTCGGCGTCCGATCGGCGGGGCCTTGGTGGGTCCCGATAGGGCGCCCGGAAACCATCCGTAAAGAAGCGGATTTTCTAAGAGATCTAGCTTTTATGTGATGTTTAAGTGGATTATATCGGATTTCTTTTTGAAAAGGCGGGGGCCTACTCCTGCCGGTAAGCACACAACAATCACATAGCAAACAAGCAAGCACAAACAAGTTTTTTTATTACAAACTAGTGAGGAGGATACATCCCGACTACGCGGACACACTACACGACTAAGAACTAAGGGTGCGACTTGGACCGGTACGGCTTCATTCCCCGGGTCGGGGTCGGCTGGGGCACGCTACTCGCGAGGAGAGCCATCTTCGGGGACGAGTGTTTTTCCGGCGGGATGAGCGGCTCGTCATCCTTCTCGCCCTCGGGGTTCCCATTTTCCTTGCGGCCGTGCGGCTTAGGTGGTCGTTGTTGGGGGTTCGGTGACTGCTGGTGGTGCTTGGCGGGACTTCGATAGTTCCCCCCATCCTACAAGGGGTGTCCCCAGCGGGACTTGAGCTTCTCCAATGGCTGGAACGGGTGTTCCGCCGTTGGTCCATTCTTGCATGCGTTGGTCCTGGATTCTCCTGAGGCTTTCCTGGGCAACGGCTTCCCCGCTTATCGCGGTGCGGTCCTTGCTTCGGCTTGAGCCACTCGGACTTGGTGCATTCTCACTGTGACTTCAGCTTTCTCGGCCCGGCGATTTGTTCCCTCAAGTGCCCGGCTCTGGTCATCGAAGAGCTTATCCGGGGAGACAAGGTAGGTGACTACGTGGTACGAGCGAGGTCTTCTTGGCGGCGGCGTCGTTCCGGGTTTCTCATGCGGGCACCGCCAAACTGGGGTTCTGATGGCGGGAGGGAAGTACCTCATTGGTGTGGGGACGAGGTGTTCGTCGTAGATCCGGCACGGGTAGCGAGAGGGCTTTTACGAGGGCCAAAGGATAGGTGTCTCGGTGTCGAAATCCTGTGGCGGTCACGCGCCACGGCTCGATGTTGGGGTGGCGGTTGCTTCTAGCGACGGAGAGGACCACCCTACGGCGAAGAGTGCCGAGTTGCTCGTACTCTCGCTCGTAGTACCTAGGGCGCTCGGTGATACCGAGGCGCTCCAGGGAGTTGATAAGAAGGCGAGCAAAACTAGGCTCCTCCCGGCACACGCCTTGGGTCCATCCATCTTCCGCCATCTGAAAACAAAGGTAGAGTTGAACGAGGTTGTGGTGGGGTACAAGAGATGGATAACTTTATTTAGTAGCAAGGTTGCGGTACATTCTTCGGGGGTACACTTATTACTAGAACTCGGCTTCTAGCCTAAACACCCTAGTCTCATCCTCATAGTGATTCTTCCTCTAGCTGGATGTGGCACTTCTTCAGTGGGAGATCTTGCTCCGGTATCTCATCCTCGGTACGGGTCCCTTTGTCCCGGTGAGTTTCTTCGGGTTCATCTTCCTCTACTCCGGCCTCTTCCTCTCTCGCTTCTACGCTCCTTTAGTTCATCCCATAGGGCTTTATGGGCTAGTAGAGTGCGTTCCCATTCCCTAAGATACTCTTGCTTCGTGTTGTGTAGTCCAACTTCGCCATGGTTGTCTTTATCCTTTCCGGTTCTATCCTCTGCTCCGCTCTTTCCGCTCGTCAATCTGTTGCTTCGATTCTTTGGGCTTGCTCTGATAAAGGTGGTCTAGGCTGCGAGGTAGATGGATAGGTGGGAAACTACCTCTTCGAGTCTTCTTCCTCTCGTTCTAGTCCTCTCATGCGATCAATCCACGAGCGTCCTCTTCCTCCGGAGGGTGGAAAGAATCCCATTGGAGTCCTTCGGAGGTCTTGTCTATAAACCACTCGTAGGCGTCGCGGGGCCTTCCGAGCGGCCTTGGGGTAGGTGTCGGCGAAGCGAAATCCCGTGGCGGAGACGAACCATGGTTCTATGTCGGGGTAAAGCGTGATTCTTCCCACAAAGATCGGCGGCTTACACCAAAGGGTGCCGTCGCGTTCGTACTCCCGGTAGAAGAACTCCGGCGGATCCCTTACTCCGATGCGCTCTAGGCCGAGTAGCAATAGGTTAGGGAGGCCGGGGTGGACGGGGCGGATTCCTCCGTTCCATTCGGGGGTTAGCCATGCGGAAACGAGGCAAGAATCAAGGTAAGGATTTAGGGAAAGGAAAGGTTAGAGAGGGCCGAGAGGAGGTCTCGTATCCTAGGGGTCGTGTCCTACGGCCAACCTACGACTACGATACCACCGAAGCGTCCCCTCATCGAGAGGTGACTAAATGTGACACAAATACCGGTCCCGGGAGGCGGTAACACATTTATTACAACGGGTGGATCGATCTTTTACATCACGGCGACACGAGAGGGCACGGGAGTGCCGAGCTACAAGGAACAACACAAACGCTAACGACCATACTACGATAGCAAAGGCTTCTATAGCCTCCTCGAGTACCACACCATGGAAGCTTTCGGTAGGGGCCACGGGTACACGAGCACGGTTGGGTGTAGGGCGGTGACCTACTCGACGTCTTCGGGAATATAATCGGGATCCTCCTGCGAAAAATAGTTAGTACAACAAGGGTGAGCACAACGTACTCGGCAAATCCAACCCCACCCACGGAGGGGCTTATAAGCAGAATCATGCATAAAGTATAACAAGGATCAGATTAAGGTTCATTTTGCAAACTCACTCATGCAGGGGTTCATTTCAAAAAGGTTTTCGCAAAACATTTTCATAACCGAAGTGACTCAATTGTTTTAGGAAAAACCACTGCGGAACTACCGGACTTCCCGTCCGCCGTAGCCCAGGCACACAGCCACACACTTCACCCGGAAAACAACTCACACCGGAAAACATCCCATCCCAAACACTAGTTTTTGTGACCACACCGTGACTCGTCCAATACCGTGGACACGGCTATTCGAATAGGTTTGACACTGCGAGAGGTTGTACATCTTTACCCACAAGTAGGGTACCGTCACACGGACACCTCGGTGCCGGTACGGATCCTATCAAAGCCATTACCCACCTTAGCTAACACTACGAGGCACCACGGAAGCACCCAAGGGGTTATCCCACATAACCGGGGCGTACCTCACACGGAGCGTACCCCTACTCCTTGGTCTCCCGCTTGCTCACCCGCACACCGGATGGCAAGTAGATTAACTAGTGGGGTTTATGCTAAGCCGTTGCCACATACAACGGTCGAGTGGTTGTACGATGATTTGGGTCGGGTTCGATGTCACGCAACCGGTCCTTAACCGACAAGATGGACAACTTCCAACACGCTCAACCACACGGTACGAGCTTACCCATACTCGACACACACGTCCATCCCGTCTACCCAGTTCTTTACTCATTTTCCAAACATATCCCCTTTTCATTTTAAAGCACTCACGCATTTTGAAAGCATTCGCACATTTTTAAAGCACACATTTAGGCCAAAACAAGGTTCAATCATAGCAATCAAGGGTGGCTATCCTACCATGTTTTCGCCGTAAAACAATATGCAATTTTGTTAAACGGGTATAGGGTTATATTTATAAAACTAGGACAGAAGCATGCATCAAAGGATGAGGTTGAACTTGCCGTCTTCGAAGTCTTCGGGGAGTGCGGCTCGGCGTTCGGGACCTCGGGCTCCTGCTCGCGATAGTCGGCCTCTATCTCCGGCTCGGGGTACCTTCCTTCGTCTACTCCGTCGGCTATAAAGCACACATAGGCAAGCAAGCAATATAAGCACACATATTACCGGCCGAGCTCGAGGAGGGGAAGATGAGCGGAGAGGGGAATATATAAGTCCTAGGGAGGGGGTTGGTTCGGCGGGGGTACTATTGGGAAGGGTGTTGTGAAATTTGGATTTAATCGGGAATAAAATTGTGCATAAGGTGTTGGGTTAAAGAGGGGTTATAAGGGCTAAGGACCTATTTGTAATTTCTATTAATGGGGAAAGGGTGTGGTTATGATAATATAAACTTGATTAGGGCCTGGTTGTAAATTTTTTAGGGCCTAACGGTATTTAATTTACAATTAATCATTGTCCTAGGGGCCTACTTGAAAAAGGAAAAGAGAGAGAAAGAGAGAATAGGGTCACGGTTTGGTGGGGAAAAAGGAGAAAGGTGGGGGGGTTTCGAGCCAAAAGGCCTTCTCCTTCCTTCCCCCCCCCCCCCCCACGATCCGGACGAGAGGTAGGGGAGGGGGTCGCGGGGGCGGCCGGCGGCGCCAAATCCCCGGCGAACCGGGCCACGGCGGCGGACGGGCGGTGGGGCAAAACGGAGAGGGCGCCGAGGGGTCCTATTCCCGTGCTTACCTTGCTCTAGGGGCGGCCGATGGAGCGGCTCCGCGAGAGGGTGGCGGCTCGGTGGCGGTGCTAAAGGGGCGGCGGCGGCTGTGGAGCTTGTGGGAGGCTTGTGAGAGCTCGGTGGTGCGGTGTGGAGCGGCAAGGAGGCCGGGGCCTTTTTATAGGCGGCCTAAGGCGGTTCGGGAGGGGGAGGATTTTTTTCGGCGGGGAGGTCACGCGGTGAGCTCGCGCGCCTTCTCGATGTCGGCGGGACTTCGCGGCGCCGGTGACGAGACGGCTCGAGCGGCGGCAAGTCAACTTTTGCGGGGACGGCGCGTGCGGGGGGCGGAGCGGGGGTGGCGGCTTGCGGTGGTGGTGATGGCGGCGGGCGGCGGGGCGGGCGCGGGGTGGCCGGCGGCGGCGGCCTTGGTGTGATGGTTCGGGCGGGCGAGTAATGGCGGTGTGCTAGGAGTGTGGTCACGTCGCGGGGGCGGGGTGGTGTCTTGGTGGTGGCGAGGGACGGCGCGGTCGGGTCGTCGCTTGTCGGCTCGGCCGGGCTCTCGCCGGCGGCGCGGGGCCGGGCGGCGTGCGGCGCGGCGAGGACGGGGCGGTGGCGTGCTTTGAAGGGGGGGGGGGAGGGCGGCGTGGTTGGGCGCGAGCACGCGGGCCGGAGCGGTGCGGGCGTCAACGGCGCCGGGCGCGGGCGCGGCGTCGTGGGCGCACGGCACGGCCGCGGGAGGAAGAAGGAGGTGAGGGAAAAGGAAAGGGGAAAAGAAAAGAGGAAAAGGGAAAAGGGGAAGGAAAAGAAAGAAAAGGAAGGAAAAGGAAAGAAAAATGGGAAAAAGAGAGGAAAGAAATTGGGGAAAAAGTTTAGAAAATTAGGAAAATTGTTAGGAAAAATAGGGGAAGGGTTTTTGCGGGGGTTTTATGATTTCCTGGCGTCGG
Source organism: Cenchrus americanus (assembly GCA_947561735.1). NCBI lineage: Eukaryota > Viridiplantae > Streptophyta > Magnoliopsida > Poales > Poaceae > Cenchrus > Cenchrus americanus. The sequence goes on from OX387240.1 coordinate 147,349,871, forward strand.
CGTGATATTCGGGACGGCGGTGATGGCGAGGCGGACCGGCCGGCGGGGACCGCGGCGTGCGCGGGATTCCCGGCACGGTGGCCGACCGCGGCGTCGGGAAGGCACGCGTGGGTGCTGGTCCGGGTGCGGGGCGGTGCGGTGGGATTCGCGGCACGCGCGCCGGGGGTGAGAGGGAGGGACGGTGACTAGGGTTTGAGTGGGGTAATTGAGCTCGGTGGACGAGTTTTGAAAATACGCACGATTTATTAGGTGATTTATTTGGAGCTAAAAATGCGGGCGTTACAACTCGGCTCCCACGTAGTCCCGGCTCGACCTTGGTTTTGAGGCTCAACCAAGAAACCTTCCACGACTTCATCTTCTTGTTCATGCCACCATGCGGCCCGCACTTGACCCCGGCCGGCCACCGAGTCCCTCGAACGAAGCCTCACCGACGATGACCTTTCGCACTTGTTCTTCACCTGCACCAACACTAGTCAAGCCGCAACACCGCACCCGCAATACTTAGCCAAGAATCGGTCCACACAACGTTGTCAATCACTCATCACACAAGGAAGCGACCATCCACCGGTCCTCAAACCACACATGGTCCTCACCAAGTGGCTAGCCTTTGTTGCGAGTCAAGTGGTGCTCTTGGGAGAGACTTGGTGACCGGGAAGCAATATTCTTGTGTGAGTGCTTCAACGTGGACTAGGGGTGGCTTAGTTCCTACCGATACCACGGGATAAATCGCGTGTCAAGAGTTTGCTTCCTCTCATCCCCTTTACGTTTCCGCATTTACTCATTTGCAATCGTTGCTTGCCTTTACTTTCCTAGAGTAGTATCATGCTAGGAATGGCTATAGGTTGCAAACCTTGTTTTGGGATGGGAATTTCACACTAGAACAACCCTAGTTGCACATCTAGAGAGTATGTTCTAGTTTATCTTTGTGTAAATTAGTGAAGCCATAGGTTAAGGTTTTAAGTTGCCTAATTCACCCCCTCCCCCTCTTAGGCTAACGAGCATCCGATTCCTTTGAAGTGGTATCGGAGCCGGGACTCACTTCCTTCACATGGAAACGCCAATTCGATTGGTAAATTGTGAAAACCGGCTCATCGGAACGGTTAGGCTTCACCGCCTAGTGAGTTGCTTTGTAGAGGAATGAAAGGAATGGATACCTTAGGTTTGGCTCCACATTTCGATGGCACGGGCTGTCCTCGGTGGAAGGTTCTCATGGAGGCCTATCTCCAAGCAAAGGACCTTCATGTTTGGAGAGTCACCAATGAGGGCATGAAAAATGGTACTAAGAAGGAAAAGCAATTTGATGTGATTGCTAAGAGTATCATTTTTTCCTCACTAGATGTAGGCGTTTTCAATAGAGTTTATACTTGTGAAAATGCTCATGAGCTATGGAAAACCATCAAGGAGCAAAATGAGGGTTCAAAAGAAGTTGCTAATGAACGCTACGGTTGTCTCCTTGAGGAATTCAATAGCTTTAAGCAACTTGCAAATGAAAATGCCGAATCTATGTACTCACGCCTAAATGTGCTTGTCAATGAGATCAATGCTTTAGGTGTGAAGGACATCACGGACTTGGTGAAGAAAATCATCTACGAGAAGAAGCTCGAAGATTTGAAGCCATCTCATATCTTGAGCAAGATTATGGCACATGAGCTTCAACTTATGCCCAAGTCAAAGAAGGCGCCCCAAGAAAAGCTCCTAGAACCATCCTCTCCAACTACAAGCCATGCTCTCTCAAGCCAACAAGAGAAGATGTTGAGTAGGATAGCTACTCATGGAAGCTCAAGCGAGGATGATTGTGATGATGGTGACGATGGAGATTCCTCAAGTGATGAAGAGGTTGAATCCATGGTGGCCGAGTATGCGAAATAGATCATCAAGTATGTGAAGAAAGTCAACATGTACGGCTACAACGTCCACTTGAGAGAAGGGCGTCATCATCAACACATCAAGTTCACAAAGATCGAGCACAAGCCTAAGAAGAAGGTGGTCAAGGAGAGGAGACCAAGGCAAGAAGCAACTATCGCCGTCTGTGAGTGGACAAGTGGTGGAGAATCAAGTTCTTCTAGCTTAAGTGATGAATCAAGAAAGAACTTCACCACCCGCTTCATGCAAGGTCCTCCATCATCACTACACATGTGCCTTATGGCCAAAGGTATGGAAAGCAATGTAAGTGAAGATGAATCCGACACCACCTCTCTTGATGATCTTGTTGAGCTAGTACATGAGCAAAAAGAAATTCTTGAGAAACATGCTAATGAAATTAAAGAACTCAATGCTCTCAATGATCTTAGTGCAACCCTTGCTACAAATTATGAACATTTGTTGTGAAAATTCATATTGCTTAGCAAGGGTGTGATGAGCTAAAATCTAAGCTTGAGAGCAATGAGACTAAAACAAGTAATTCTTTTGAGCTTGATGAATCATCTATCCCTTGTGCTATTCCTATCTCCAAGGTAGATGCTTCAACTTCTAGCATTGATTTAATTGATGAATCTTTCTCACCATCTTGCAATGAGAATGATGTTCTAGAAAAATGTGATTGTCTCATAGGCAAGAAAAATGATTAGCTCAAGCAAGAAGTGAAATGGCTCGAGAGAGGTTGGCATGCTTGATGGGCAAGGGCCCGAACATGAAGAGAGAAGTCCAACCTTCTCAAGATAACCGTGATCCCATGGTGAAGAAGCTTGAGAAGGGTGCAACCATGACTTGCTACAAGTGTCATGGAGAAGGGCACAAGTTCTACAAATGCCCTCAATTTGTCAAGAAGATGGACAAGGGCGCAAAGAAGAAATTGAAGCCCACCATCGGGAGCTCCCTCATCTACACCAAGCCCAACCGCAAGAACAAGACCAAGAGCAACACCTACGTCATCAAGAAGAAGGCTAATGGCAAGGTGGTTGCACACAAGGTTGGGAAGATGAAGGAGGAGCGGGGTAGGAATCTACCCATTTGGGTGCTCAAGGAAGTCATCATCAACATGAAGGGGCCTCAAATGGTTTGGGTTCCAAAGGCCACTTGAAGGCCATGCGAGCGGGGACTTGGGAGGCTTGGCACAAAGAAGATGAGAGGATTCAAGCCTAGAAGCCAAGCTTGCAAGCTGAACATGTGTTGCTCAAGTTCCCCAGTTGAGGTAATGGAAACTAGTACCTATCTCTTGTATAATTGTAGCTCCATTGCCTTGTTTAGGTTGCATTTGCTGCAATGTTTACATATGGTAGGTTGGTTGTGTCATGTGCTAACCCATGAGCAACTTACATGGTTTGATTAGTGTGTAGGAAAGCTACACTTGTTCTTTCATGGTGCATGTTTTCATATATGTCTCTTTGCATCATGAGCAAGCTATAAGGTTAGCTTCCCTTTTTTTTTCATAAACAATGTGCATACATTTGGTTGGTGATTCAAACACTAAATGCACACATTTAGGGGGAGCTCATCCTATGGTTTGGTTATGGGACTAACATTGTTTCAAGCCTATCTTATGTAGTCCCTTGGCGACGCGTTCGGTGCGGTACTTCATTTTAAGAGAATGTTATTTCGCTCTCAATGTGATCTAACATCTCTAAAAGAGTGAATATAGAAATATGAGCTTCATGCTACTGAGTCGGGTCCTTGCGAGCTTATGTCTCTATATAAGTTCAAAGGTAATGTACTCATACATTCCTAATCCTTGTGGTACCCTAAGTGTCTTCTATACAAGCTTTTCTCAAATGGTGTCACCTAGTGATATCATCTCCAAGAAGCTCATCTCAATATGGTGCCAACAAGGTAGAGAGGATCACCCCCGGAAGTATGCAATGTTAAAGACTCAAGTGATATCTACAAGTGGTAATGTGACAAGAACCCATTTGTTTATCTCTTGTCCTTTAAACTACCTCCTTGCATGATATGCACTAAGCTTCCTTGCTTACAAGTTTATAGTTGTGCACTTGATTTCCACACTATCTTTTTTGCACACACTTAGGGGGAGCTTAGGTTGTATCATGCTAGTCTCATGAGCTTGTGATCCACCTTAGTTATTCTCACATGTGGTGTCTTCATTGATGTCATACATATGGATCATGGTTCATGTGGCTTTCTCCCTTGTATTGAACATTTCTCTTTGTGCTATATTTGCTAGGACTTGCTAGTTTCCTTGGAGCCCTTTTGCTTTGGACTTTTTGGATATTTTATTCCCAAGGGGGGGAATGTGAGACCAAAGCAAGATAGGTTCCAAAGATATGAGACCAAAGGGGGAGAATGTGAACATAGGAAGAGAAGATCAAAAAGGGGAAGTTTGATCTAGGGGGCGTTTGGATGATGGTAAGCATCCAAACAAGTGTAAGTGGTTCTAATTTTGTCAATTTTTTGCAAATTTATGCTTGCTTTGGTTGTGTTGTCATAAATCACCAAAAAGGGGGAGATTTTAGCGAACATGGCCTCATATGCCATTAGTTCGAGTTTGATTTTGGTGATTCATGACAACATGACTATTGGGACTAACCATATTGTTTTAGCATGTCTTTGTAGACACTTCTAGGTCCCAAGGATGCAAGAAAACCACATGCCAAAGCGAGAAAATCAAGGGTCAAAACCGAGCAAGAAAGGAAAAGAAAAGACACCGTCGGATGAACCGACGATATCAATATAGAAAGCGTCGGTGCAATCGTCGGATGAGTTGGTACACGGGAAAAAACCCTATGTACGCGTCGGATGAACCGACGATCCATTTTTTAGTAGCGTCGGACGAGTTGCGAGAGGAAGAGTAGTGAAGACGAGTAGCACCGGATGAACCGACGGTCCATTTTTTAGTAGCGTCGGACGAGTAGCGAGAGGAAGAGCAGCGAAGACAAGTAGAACCGGAGGATCCGACGGTCGAGTGATATCGCCGGTCTATCCGACGCTCGGTTTGAATCAAGTCGAGAGACGCGCCAAGACGAAGCCTTCAGACCAGGATGATGCGAAGCCTTGGTCAAGGTGAAGCGTCGGTCTATACGATGGTCGCGTGGAAGCTAACGGAGGCGATTTGGACGCGGGGTCTTCGGCATCGGATGATCCGACGCACCGTCGGTGCATAACGTCGGAGCGGTTGTGTCGGAGAAGTCGTGTCTTTGTGGAGGCAACGGCTAGTAGCACCGGATGAACCGACGCCCCGAGAAAAGATAGCGTCGGATCATCCGACGGTACTACTTTCAGCATCTTTTAGCCAAAGGCTAGTTTGATGTCTTGAGCTATTTATACCTCTTCCACCCGCCCATTTGAGGAAGGCTGGATTGTGTGGAAGTGCGAGAGGAGTTCAAGACACATTGAAGATCATATCTAATCCATACAAGTGTTTAATTGCTCATCCTTAGACTTGCATATGATTTGTGTATGTGCTTAGTGCTAGGCTTAGCTTAGAGCTGAGTGAGTGCAAGGTTGTGCCAACCTTGTGAGGTGATTCTTGAGTGAATCAAGTCGTACAAGGTTCGCCGGAAGCCTTGGGGCCTAAGTGGCTCACCGGAAATCGTCATCGACCCTCGGCTTGGTGTGGAGCGGCGAGGACACTTTGTCTTTGGGGACGTGGAGACCCTCTTCCTTAGTGGAGAAGCTCCTTAGTGGAGGCAGCATCAAGGTGACCAAGGGAGCTTGACAAGTGCCTAAGTGGCTAGCCTTTGTGACGAGTCAAGTGGTGCTATTGGGAGAGACTTGGTAACCGGGAAGCAATACTCTTGTGTGAGTGCTTCAATGTGGACTAGGGGTGGCGTAGTGCCTACCGATACCACGGGATAAATCGCGTGTCAAGAGTTTGCTTCATCTCATCCCCTTTACGTTTCCGCATTTACTCTTTTGCAATCGTTGCTTGCCTTTACTTTCCTAGAGTAGTATCATGCTAAGAATGGCTATAGGTTGCAAATCTTGTTTTGGGATGGGAGTTTCACACTAGAACAACCCTAGTTGCACATCTAGATAATATGTTCTAGTTTATCTTTGTGTAAAATTAGTGAAGCCATAAGTTAAGATTTTAAGTTGCCTAATTCACCACCTCCCCCTCTTAGTCTAACGAGCATCCGATTCCTTTCACAGTTCTTACACTATCACTCCCTGATGTCTCGCTATCACTCTCTGTTTCATCTTCCCCTCCTGCAGGAGAAACGACCCTACCAGAATCAACCTCCTCCTGGTCATGCCAACCAACATTTGGGTTCACAGGGCTTGCACTCTCTGTTCTCACTATCATCTGAGCTATCACTTGGATTTGGGGGGAAGTCGTAGTAGTGAAAACCTGATGAAGGTGTCCTCTCCATTCCCCTATGTCGGCTGATTTTGGTTTGAGAATTAGAGGAAGAAGAAATGTTATGTTGAGAATACAATGGTGGACCTAGTTATATATGCAACGCCAGATGAAGGAGAAACCGTGTGGCTTTAAATATTTTGCTGGGATAGATATGAATCCTTCCACAGATAGCTACGAATTGGCATGAAATTAATTGCTTCCCAGTTGTGGATGTTCTCATATAGAAGAGTGAAAGAGGATTCAGAAGTTGTCATCATTAATGATGAGATTGTATTCTTAATATAAAAATATAGATAGGTGTGAAATTGTTCTATACCACATTGCATATCTGGGTGGGAGATGATTTACTTACTACTCGACAATTACTCACCAGCAAAGAATGATAAGCCCACATTAATTATTGGCCTGTTGATAATGAACTACTAAAAATGTTTAAACAATGTAAACACCAGATCTCACTACGGGAAAATCGACGTTTGCCGTGCATTCCGATCTTTTCCGTGCGCATCTTCTCGGGCGCACGGCAAGAGAGAAGCTTTGCCGTGCGCTTTTTTCATAGTGCACGGCAAAAAGAAACGTCCGGCAAAAAAATAGTTTGTTGTGCGTTTTCATGCGGCACACGGCAAACAAATAGTTTGTCGTGCGTTTTTTATTTGGCGCATGGCAAAAAAAATTTTTACCGAGACGTTACCACCGTGACCTTGTTCGTTGTCTTTGCCGTGCGCTAAGACAAGGCGCACGGCAAAGATATTCCCTTTGCCGTGCGTCGTAGAAAACGCACAACAAACATATATGTTTGTCATGTGTTTTCCCACCGCACACGGCAAAGTATTTTTAAGAAATTTGATTTTTGTACTTCTTTTAATTTCTCCACTTCAAAAACATTATTTTGTACTTATATTTCAAATTTATACATGTATAGATTAATTTACTATTTTTAACAATTATGTGTCACTTAAAGAATTTTTGGTGTATACGTCAAATTTGAACTGCAAGTGCATAAAGTAATGGAGTAAAGTTTGTGGAAAAATCATATTCATGTAATTGAATCATTTTTAAGAACTTATCCATGAAATTGAATGAAATTTTGAACATTTTAATCGCGAATCGTGAAAACCCACATGCGGTTGCAATGTTTTTTAATTGTATAAAATGCAAATAAAGTTTGAAAATCATGAGATTCATAGAGCGCTCATGGTATCCTATGTGAAGCTTGTGATAAATTATATAGAGTGTTTTGAGCAAGTTGTCATAGATGCTTTGTTTAAAAACCGAAGTATCTCGCTAGAAGTTTCGAGTCTTGAGAGCCACTTGATTCGGTTTATAGCCATAGTAAAATTCAAATTTGAATTTGAATTCAAAATTTTTTATTTAGGTAATGTACAACTTATATTGTCTCATTTTAATTTATGATAATTTTTCGGATCAATTTGATAATTTTAGTACATTAACCATAATTATGAGATTGAAATGAAGGTAAGCTGAAAAAGGTCTTTGCCCCGCATTTTCTATTTGGGGCGCGGCAAAGATATCTCTTTGCGGTGCGTTTTTGTTGTGGCGCACCACAAAGGTTCTTTTTCCATATATGTCCTCCAAGCAATTTTTCAAAGAAGCCAAATTTGAACTACAAGTGATTTAAATAATAAGATAAAATGAGTAAAAAATGATCTATGTAAAATTTTGGTATTTTTTGGCAATCATTTGATAATTTTAAAATATCAAACGCAATTAAAAAATTTTAATGATGCAAAAATATTTGTCATGCGTTTTATTGTGTGGCGCACGACAAAATAAATGTTTGCCGTGCATTTTATTATGTGGCGCACGGCAAAGCCCGAGTTACAAACCGGCCCAACGCCACCCGACCGCCGCGAGCCGTCGATCTCGCGATTTGACGGTCGACATTAGACGAGAGACTCGTATATAAGAAAATCTTCTAACCCTAACCCTCTACAACTCCTCCACACCGCGGTCCGCGAGCCCTCCCCGGAGTCCTCTTGCATGCCGCCGCCCCTCCTCTCCTTCTCCATCCGGCCCCTCTCCCTCCCCCGATCCGACCTCCCCTCCGTGCGCGGCCGCGCCCCCGGCGGCTCGAACTCCCGGCGGCGGGAGGCACGACCCGAGCTCCCGGCCGCGGGAGGCGGCGGCCCGAGGTCGCCGCCCGAGCTCCCGGCCTCGGGGAGGTGGCAGCCCGAGCTCCCGGCATCGGGAGGCGGCGGCCCCTAAGATCCCGCCGCGGCCCGGCCCTACCTTCCCCTTCCTCACCGGCGGACAACGACGGCGGACGACGACCTTTCCTCACCGGTGGACGGCGACCTTTCCTCTCCTTCACCGGCGGGGATCTCGAGCAAGGGATGCGGCGGTGCTAGGTGCAACGGCATGAGCCGCGCGTGGCCGGCCTTCGACGCCATCTCGTGCGCCGCCGCGTGCGAGGCGGCCCCATCTCGTCGAGCTGCAGCAAGCCTCCAAGGGCGCGACACGAGGGGCTAACCGAAGAGTCAACGGACGCCCGGTGCGGTGGAGGTGGTCCGCTCCGACGCGGTGGAGGCCCGGCTGCGTCGTCGACGAGCGCATCCCCGACGCGGTGGTGGCCGGCCGGGCTGCGGGCCCCGCCCCGTGTTGAATTTTTTTTCGTTTGTCGTGCGTCTCAACTCCGGCGCACGGCAATGGATGTTAACCGCGCGTTTGTGCGGAAGACGCATGGCAAAAGGGCTTTACCGTGTAAAATTTCGTCGTGTGCCCTTTGCTTGTGCGCCTCGACAAAAAACGCACGGCAAACCCTTAGCCGTGTGTTTTCTAGCCTTTGTCGTGCGATCGAGACGCATGGCAAAGCCCGCGTTTCCCGTGGTGTCCGCATGCATTCACAAAAACTTTACAAATCTATATCTATAAGCCACTAACAATTAATGATCCAATCCAGTTGATATTGGACAAAAGCAATATATCTTTTAAAATCTTGTTCTTATTTGTGTCCATTTTTTACAATAATATGATTAACATATATAAATGATCAATTCCATGTAAATAGTACTATTTTTTGAAGTACTTCCACCCATTTGATTTGCATAATACAGTGCAAATAATTGTTTCCAGGGAATTGATAAAACATATTTCTAACAGATCCAATTTAACTACACTAATTATTTCACATCTCTTTCGAATCCCTAGGATTGGCTTAGAGCAACTCCAAGAGCCCCTCTAAAAATCACTAGCTAAAATCTTGATTTGTCTGATATGTAAAATGAAATAGCTAGCAAAAAAGTTGATGAAATCAACAGACTAGCTAAAATCAACTCTCCATATGCTCCACCACTAGTGGGTCCCGCCTGTCATACTCATGTACGAGGGGATAGCTAGCGGGACTGACTAGTCAAAGATGGCTGGTGAAGCCCCCGGTTTAGCTAGTGGGGTATAGCGAGGGCAAGTTTAGTTAGTCTGTTGGATTGAGTTTTTGGACAAAATTTCTATTTTTTAGCTAGTTAAGCCAAGATAGTCTCTTGGAGTTGCTCTTATATCCCAGCGACGGCAACGGATGGGCTCAGATTCTAAATGGACAATATACTTTTTATATATATGGTAGTCTCTGGGATACGAGCAATCGATGTGGAAAAGTGCATTCCTGAGCTTGCAATATATTGACAAAACAGAACTTCACAAGTCAGGGCTACTATCGTCTAGAGGGGTGTTGAGTATCAGATTCTTGCAAATTACAAAAATTCAAAGTGGATTAAATAAGGTTTGGATCAGAAGGTATATACAAAAGTTCAGCCAGTCTAGACCGGCTCAGCCTCCTTGGACCCATGCATGCAGCAATACTTGGGAGAAATATTTTGTTTTTGATGAAAATTTAGCCAGTTAAATTTATATCTACAAGTTACGACATTCCAGTTTGGATTTATACTTGTAGATCCATTGAGCACCTGCACTTAAAACACTTAATAAGTAGACCAGGCTAAGGAGATAGTCAACTCTCTCTTGATGAAGTATTCGATGAACACAAGTAACGAGAGACAAAAGATTTAGATCCAAAATTCATACAAACAAAGGGAGCTACTCCCTCCGGTTTGGCAAATGAAGTCGTTTTGCACATGATTTGAGTCAAACATTGGGAATATAAATCACGAATAACTTTTAAGTCATTGAGTTTGGAAATGTGAAAACTACATGAATAGATTTGTCTTGCAAAATACTTTCATATAAGTATACATATGTTAGTTTTTAACATATATTTTTATAAAAAGAAGAAGTCAAAGTTGTTACTTTGGAGACCGTGTCGCTGTTCTAAACGACTTCATTTACCAAACAGGAGGGAGTATATGTTTGTGTTGGGGTCCCTGCTCACCCTTTTCCTCTCCCAAAACCTGTTCGGCGGGGTCATGCACCGACCCTTAATTTCCCTCTCCCAACCGACCACAAATATAAAGATTGATTTACTTCCTATAACATCCTCCACAAGGATGAGTGTTACAAGCGTCTTGGGGCACGCCACATGGGAATTGGTGCGCTCAATGATGCTCGAAAAGTAGCAATCAAATATGATACTTCATAAGGACTTCAATGCAAAGCTCAAGAGATAGGGGTGATGCTCACAAGCTCTATGCTCTCTCAAAGAATCACTCTCTAGGAACTCTTCATAGAGAAAAGGTCTTGCTTTGTACAAAAGGGGTGTTGTAGGAGAAGAGCTTATTTACGTTCCTAATCTACCGCTTCTAAGGCTGGAAAAAAACTCGAAACTCGTTAGCTCGCTCGGCTCGCGGTGGGCTCGGCTCGACTCGACTCGGCTCGATAGGGAAAACGAGCCGAGCCGAGCCTAAGTTTGAGCTCGTTAGTATAATGAGCCAAGCCAAGCTAACTCGCGAGCTGCTCACGAGCTCGACGAGATAAGCATCCAGCTGAGCATCCAAGGAAAAATGCCGCATCCAACAGTGTAGCTCGCGAGCTCCACGAGTGAGTGTGTGCATCCAAGGAAAAGACATTCACAAGGCCACGTTCCACAATCCATCTTCCCTAGCAGCCCAGCCCATGCGTGGCCCATAGCAAAGAAAAACCCTAACTCTCGTATTTCCTATGCATCTCAGCACACAACACAGGGCACCCGGCCTCTGGCCGCCGCCGCACACACAAGCAACAACACCACGACAGCTGGCTGCTCGCCACAGCAAGCTAGCACACGAAACACGACGCAGCGATAGCGGGGACATGGACAACGGAGTGAGCACGAGGACGTGAACCGGCGCCCACGACAAGCGCATCTCCAGCCTCCGTGGGTCAACCCGTGAGCAGATCCCCACTCTTCTCTTTTTTTTCTATTGATCTTCCTTCACCTATTCGTGAATCACTACTGAGTCTGACCTGCTCGCGATGGCGGGCCAAGGACGAGGGAGATAGCACGACGACATGGGCTCGCGAGCCAAACGAGCTGGCTAGAGTTTTTTTCCGAGCTGAGTCGAGCTAATTTTTTGAGCTCGTTAGCGATAACAAGCCGAGCCGAGCAAGCTCGTTAATGTACCGAGCCATACCGAGTCGAGCCGAGCCGAGCCGAGCCGGCTCGATATCCAGCCCTAGCCCTAACCGCTGCCTAACCATTCTATTCAAGGAATATGTTGCACAAGAGGATCTTTTTGGGTCATAGTGTTTAACTTGGCTTCGAGATCACACTTCTCAAAGTCCTTACCAAGATCTTCGCGAACGAGACAACCACACCCCCGCACCACCCCAACCTAACCAACGCACAAAAGCACTAGAAACACGAAGACCCACCTACCCACCACAAACAAATAAAATGGTTTAATAATCACTTGGGACCCAAACAAAATAAGTAATTATTAATTAACACCTTCGGAGAGGTGCGGTTAGTACGATCATGGATTCAAAATCACATAAAGTCCACCAAGATCACTTTATTTCTGCAAAAGAGAACATGGATAAAATAAAATGAAACTCATAAAATAACTATGTAATAAATTATATATAAATATATGTAACTTGATAAATGATATATGTATATATATATATATATCTAGATAAATGATTGAAATAAGTTTATAATGCATTAGGCACCTTCTTGGAAAGTCCTTTGCCTTTAAGATTTACGGTGTGAAGAAATTGTTTGACTTCATTTACGGAACGGAAGGTATAGAAAACACAAAGGATTCAAAATCCCGAAAATACATACGGACATGTGGTCAAAATGTGTTGTGTTGTGTGTAGCTCCCCGGCCACGACATTGAGGACCATGTGTGGTTCGAGGACCGGTGGATGGTCGCTTCCTTGTGTGATGAGTGATTGACAACGTTGTGTGGACCGATTCTTGGCTAAGTATTGCGGGTGCGAGGTTGCGGCTTGACTCGTGTTGGTGCGGGTGAAGAACAAGCGCGAAAGGTCGTCGCGGTGAGGCCTCCGGGTGTGGAGAAGACAAGTAGGCTTCGTTCGAGGGACCCGGTGGCCGGCGGGGGTCAAGTGCGGGCCGCATGGTGGCATGAACAAGCAAGATGAAGTCGTGGACGGTTTCTTGGTTGAGCCTCAAAACCAAGGTCGAGCCGGGACTACGTGGGAGCCAAGTCATGAGTGGAGATTGGCGGAGGCTACACCGAGTTCGCGGGGTTTCCGGTGGTTCACCGAGAAAACAACCGGGTTCCTTGGTTGATCCACAAAGCCAAGACCGGAGAACCGAAGACGGAGCCGCGGCGGCGCCGGACCGGTCCGACCGGTGGGTCGACCGGTCCGGCCGGTGGGGACCGGTCGACCGGTGAGGAGCACCGGTCGACCGGTGTGCGACGACGCGGTCCGGAATCTTCGAAGCGGAGGACACGCGTCGGGATCGCATGGCTTGCGTCAAGGCTACGCGAGGGTGCGGTCGCGGGGCATCCGTCCGATGGTGAAGACATCAAGAATTCCAAATCCGCCCTTGAGGGGCTTGTATCCCTAGTTAGTAGAGAAGGGCATTTTAGACATTCGGTTGCCTCCATATAACCTAAGAGGTGAGAGGATGGCAGCCAACTCTTGGAACCCTAGCTCATTAGTTTTCCTATTTTCCACCTATTTTCTCTAGGTTTTCCTTAGGACTAGCAAGAGAGCTTCACGGAGAGATCTTGTAGAGGGGGATGGATGATCGGGCGGCTTGCTAGACCTTGTACGAACCTTTGTTTCATGTATAGATGATTCGGAGTGGTTCCTCAAGGTTTGGATGTGTTTTCCCCGGTTGTTCTTGGTGGTGATTTTCGGAGCCTTCTCTCGGTGATTTCTTTGGGGTGTTTTCGGGGCTTTTCTCTTGGGGATTTGATGGGGGAAATTTGTGGGAACCCTTCGTGGTTCTTTGGGCCGTGATTCCCCTCCCAAATCCGTGAGTAAAAGTGCTCGATTTTGGGGTTTCTTGAGTTCTTGGGTTGGAAGTGCTTCCGGCGGGATTTCTTCGATTCCTCCTTTTTGGACGAGTTTTGGTGGGATTAAACTTGGCTATGGACTCCTCATGAGGTGCTCCGATATCCCCAAAGTCTTGTTCAAGTCCGTGGAGCGATTCGGGAGATCGAGATTTGGATTTGGGGGAGTTGACCCGCGGGTCTTTGTTCATCCCGAGTCGCCCGAGCTACACGGTCGACCGGTGCTCTTGACCGGTCCGACCGGTGCAAGCCCTTGTGGGTTTTCGCTCGGGTGAGTGTCTTGGTGTGTTCTTTGTTGTCCCGTGGTCTGTCGCCGTTTCGAGTTTGGGTTCGTTTGGTGGTCGGTTGGCCTGTTTGGTGCCTTGGGGGCTTTCTCGCTCGCCATCGGTCGACCGGTGCGTCTCTCACCGGTCCGACCGGTGTAGAGCCACTTAGTGGAAGTTGCTCAGGCTCACCAGCAGGGACCGGTCTGACCGGTGGTGCTCACCGGTCTGACCGGTGTGGGTCTGTAGACTCGGGGTTTGTTGTTCCGCTGCGTTTCTCGGGTCGGAAGGTTGCGTGTTGGTTCCTAGGTCCAGTGGCACTCCAGTAGCTACGTGGGCTTGACCAACCTTGGTAGTGAGTCGGAGACGTGTGTTGGAAGCCGCGTTCGTCTTGTTGGAGTTTCGATCTCCTTCGAGAAGAATTTTTATCGGCTCCCATTCACTCCCCCCCTCTCTGGTTCGCCGTATCGGTCCTTCAAGTGGTATCGAGCCGGTTCGGGTCTTTGTTGACTCTAACCGGTCTAAGATCCAAGGATGGCGTACCGAGAACGGGGTTCGGGTCCTCCACACTTCGATGGCAAGAACTACCGGATGTGGAGCAAGCGGATGGGTGCGTTCCTCCGCGGAAAGGGTCGACTGCTTTGGGATGTCACGGTGGACACAGGGCTATGTCCAGCCGATGGATTTCCTTGCTCCGGGGGTCGAGGGACGGATTCGACGCCAACAATAAGGCGGTCGACTACTTGTTTCGTGCTTTGTGTCGGCCGAGTTCGATCGGGTGCACACCGAGCACTTGGCTTGTAGGATTTGGGCGGTGTTGAAGGAGGCTCATGTTGGGAACGCCCGGGTTCGAGCACGGTTGTATGCGACCTACGGAGAGAGTACGAGAACTTCACTCATCTCCCCGGTGAGTCCATCGATGCCTTGTTTCGAGAGGTTCACGGTGGTGGTGAACAACATGAGGGCCAATGTGGACGTGCTCCCGTACGATGATCATGATAGAGCGGTCAAGCTCTTACACTCTTTGGATCGTACGATATGGGGCGGAAAGTTCGAGGCCATAGTCGAGTCGGAGAGGTATGATACTCGACGGTGAACGAGCCGTTCTCGAAGCTCAAGTCGAGCGAGGTGGATAGGGGCATGACCGCCAAGCTTGAGGGACCGACCGACTCCCATAGTCTTGCCCTCGTTGGTGGTTCCAAAGGAAAGACTAACTCTAACCCATCCACCGGGATGTTCTCGTTTTCCTCTTTGATGTCTATGCCGGATGAGGAGTTTGATGACCTTGGAGAGGACGAGCTGGCGCTGTTGACGAGGCGGTTCGAGAGGCTGCACGAGAACCGCGTGAACATGAGGAGGAACACGAGGACCTGCTTCCAGTGCGGCAAGCTGGGACACTTCGTCGCCGACTGCCCGGAGAAGGCCGAGAGCAAGGACAGCTACAAGCACAAGCCGAGGATGAACGATGGCAAGTACCGTTCGAGGCGCGACCACAAGAGCAAGCACAAGAACAAGTACAAGGACGAGCGACGATCGAGGAAGAAGGAGGGCCGAGGCAAGGCCCGGGCGATGGTTGGAGCGAGCGACGTCGACTCCAGTTCCGCGTACTCCACCTCGAGCTCGAGCAGCAGCGAAGACGAGGGAGATCGCCGCAAGAGCAAGAAGTCGTCCAAGAACCTGAGCGGGCTGAGCTGCTTCGCGAGAGATGGCTTCTGCACCATGGCGCTGAGCTCCGGCAGCAAGAAGAGCACACAGAGCGACTCGGACTCTGAGTCCGACGACGAGGTGCGTGATGAACTTCCCTTCTTGCGCCGGGAGAATGAGAGGCTTGGCTCTTTGCTTGATAACCGTGATGACATGCTTAGAGAGGCCAAGAAAATGAGGAAAGAGCTTAGGGCTTCACTCGAGGATGCTAGGACTAGAGTGGCCGAGCTAGAGACACGGGTGCTTGATAGCAAGCTTGAGATTGATTCGCTTAAGGCTAGCCCCGTTGTTTCGATGAGAATGATTGTGCTGATTGCTCCATATTCCTTGCCGATCTTGCTTTATTTAAGGAGAAGCATGCCTCCAAGTGTGAGGAACTAGATGTGCTTAGGGTTGAGGTGGCCGAGCTTAAGTCTAGACTCGCTTTGCTAGGTGCTTGCACTTCATGCCCCGTTTTGCATGCTAAGATTGATGAGATGCATGCTTACACTAGTTCGCTCGAGGCTAAATTGAAGGAACCCATGCCTACATCTTGCTCTACCCGTGAAATGCATGCATTGAAAAATTTGGAGCTTGCACATTATGTTGACCGTTTGCAGGATGAGAATGATGATTTGAGGAAGTTGATGGGGTGGTTGTCCGGTCACGAGCCTCAGTTGAGGATGATGATCGAGGCTTTTAAGAGGCAAGATGGTGAGGGGCTTGGAGCAAACAAGGTTGGTGAGGGAAGTGGAGAGAATATCCGGAGCCACCAAAAACCCACCACAAGAATGAGTTCCCACCAAAACCTAACCATCTAAGGAATCGGCTAGACACAACCCCGGCTCCACCCGTGTTTCCTACACCCACAAATGACCTACAAAAGCCTATCAAGTTTGTGAGCACTTCGGGGAAAGTGTTCTTTGGGAAGGAGAGTGAGAAGGCAAGTGGTGAGAAACCGGTGGAGGGTTTGAGTGGAGAGAAACCGAGTGAGCGACCACATCCCAAGCCAAAGCCTAAGCTTGTGAGGTTCCATTGTGGCTATTGCGGGAGAGATGGCCATAAGGAGGAGTTTTGCTTCAAGAGGAAGCGAGAGGAGAGAATGAGGAAGGAGTGGGCAAACAAGGACAAGTACCACCCTTCCGATGGTGTACTTGAGCCTCGTATGCGGATGCCCGGGGGCAAGGCGAGCGTGAGGACGGTTCGGGCTTGGGGAGAGAAGAAGGCTGCGGGTGGTGTTGCTTGTCCGGGTCACACCGGTCGGACCGGTGTCGGGCACCGGTCGGACCGGTGCAGCTGGACGGACGGATGTTCGGGTTTCGAGCTCGTACGGGTGCGAGGGTTGTTTCGATGGTCGTGGTTCGGTGGTTGGGGTGGAAAGAGTGCGGGTGGTCGGTTGCTAGGCGTACTCCTCCTCGTGCTCAATACGGGGATTGGAGGAGTCGTGGCGTTGAGTTGGAGAGGAAGGACGTTCCACGGGCTTTCTTGCGTGGTTTTGGCCCTCCTCCAGGTAGAGAGGGGTGGTTCCCTCAGGGTGGTTACCGTGGTGGTGTTCGTGGAGGTAGCTTTGGTAGGAGAGATGCTTTGGTTGGTGCTAACCCCACTTTCGAGCAAATGGCTCGGCACTGGTTTTCCTCTTTTGGTACTAACCCCAGTGCTGAGTCGTTTGTTCGCTCACGTGCCTATTTTTGATTTTCAGGTGGGAGACTTGAAGAACATTTGGTTGATTGACTCCGGTTGTTCGAGGCATATGACCGGAGACGGGGGGTGGTTCTCAAGTCTCGTCCGGTGGTGACGAAGAGGTACATCACTTTTGGGGACAATGGGCGTGGGCGTGTGCTTTCGAAGGTGAGATAAAAGTGAGTGACATGATCACTCGAGGCGTGTTGCTCTTGTTCAATCGGCGGGGTACAATTTGCTTTACGTGTCTCGGTTGTTGGATGAGGGTTTTGAGGTGTTGTTTCGGCCTGGTGGTTCTCGGATTGTGGACTCTCGAGGGGACCTTGTTTGTATGGTCGTTCCCGAGGGTCAGGTGTTTCGTGCTGATTTTTCTCAGTCTTCGGGTGTTGAGCGTTGTTTCTTGGCTGGTTCTTCGAGTGAGTTGTGGAAGTGGCATAGGAAGTTGGGTCACTTGAGCTTTGACCTTTTGTCTCGCTTGAGTAAACTCAATTTGGTCCGAGGATTGCCACGGTTGAAGCTTGAGAAAGAATTGGTTTGTGCTCCGTGTAGGCATGCCAAGATGGTGGCCTCTTCTCACCCGCCTCTCACCGATGTGATGACTGAGCGTCCATGCGAGCTGCTCCATATGGACCTTGTTGGCCCAGCTCGTGTGCGATCTCGCGGGTGGGAAGTGGTATGTCCTTGTTGTGGTGGATGACTATTCTCGGTATGCGTGGGTGTTCTTTACGGGAGGATAAGGGGGAGACGTTTGGTTTTGTTCGAGATCTAGTCTTGAGGTTGAGGAACGAGAGGCACGGAGATGCCATACGAGCTATCCGCGGTGATAATGGCTCGGAATTCGGGAACTCTCGTTTTGAAACCTTTTGTCATGACTTGGGTCTTGAGCACCGGTTTTCGAGTCCGTATACGCCTCCCCGGAATGGTGTTGTGGAAAGGAAGAACGAGACCTTGTGCGAGATGGCTCGGACGATGCTTGATGAGCATAGGACTCCGAGGAGGTATTGGGCCGAGGCGGTGAATACCGCATGCTATGTGTCGAACGGAATATACCTCGAGTGCACAAGAAGAAGACATGCTATGAGTTGATGCATGGTCGCACACCCAAGGTGAGTCACTTCCATGTCTTTGGTTGCAAGTGTTTTATTCGAAGAAGGGCAGGAAGTTGGATAAGTTTGAGGCTTGGTCCGTCGATGGCATTTTCTTTGGTTATGCATCTCATTCTAGAGCATATCGTGTGCTCAATCTTGAAACTAACCAAATCGTGGAGACTTGCGAGGTAACCTTCGACGAGACAGAGCCACGTAGTCAGCTTGTCTTTGAGTGTGCAGGTGATGATGAGCTTGGCGAGGAGATCTTTCAGGAGGAGGAGCATGAACATGGTGATGATGAAGATGGCGGTGTGGTGCCCCCCGGCCGAACATGTACCCACTACTTCGACTACGATGATGGATGGACCCTCTGCTACACCTACGACGACAAATCAAGAACGAGGAGAAGGCGATGTTGAGGGGGGAGGTAGCTTCGAGGCAAGAACCTCCCCGGCGACTTCGGATGGATCACCCGGCTTCGAGGATCATCGGCGACATGAATGAACGCACTACACGGTCGAGGGTTCGAAACAATTCCCATTTTGCTCATGCTGCATTTGTTGCTTCTTTCGAGCCCAAAGACATTGGACACGCACTATCCGATCACAATTGGGTTAACTCGATGCATGAGGAGTTGGAGAACTTTGAGAGGAATCGGGTGTGGGAGTTGGTTGACCCTCCCCCGGGGTGTAAGCCGATTGGTACAAAGTGGGTGTGGAAAAACAAAGAGGGAGAGAAGGGTGAGGTTGTGAGGAACAAGTCGAGACTTGTTGCTCGGGGATTCGATCGAAGGAGGGGATCGACTACGAGGAGACCTTTGCTCCCGTAGCCCGTTTGGAGGCGATTAGGATCCTTCTAGCCTTTTACGTGGCTAAAGGGTTCAAGTTGCACCAAATGGATGTGAAGAGTGCTTTTCGAATGGAGTGTTGGAGGAAGAAGTGTATGTGAGACGACCTCCGGGGTTTGAGAGTGAGAAGTACCCCCACCGGGTGTACAAGTTGAGGAAGGCGCTGTATGGGTTGAAGCAGGCGCCTAGAGCTTGGTATGGCAGGTTGAGGGGGTTCTTGTTTGAGAGAGGTTTTGAGATGGGGAAGGTCGATCAGACCTTGTTTTTGCTGAGGCAGGGCAGAGATATCCTGATTGTGCAGGTGTACGTGGATGATATTGTCTTTGGTGGCTCATCTAACTCTCTTGTTGCGAGGTTTGCAGATGATATGAGCAGGGAGTTTGAGATGAGCATGATGGGCGAGTTGCAGTTCTTCCTCGGGCTACAAATCAAGCAATCAAAGGAAGGTACATTTGTGCACCAGGCTAAGTACACCAAGGACATTGTGAGAAAGTTCAAGATGGAGGACTCCAAGGCTATGACGACGCCGATGAGTACGACTACGGCTCTTGATGCGGATGAGGAAGGTGAACACGTGGACCAGAAGGAGTACCGAAGCATGATCGGGTCACTCCTCTACTTGACGGCGACGAGGCCGGACATACGGTTCTCGGTGTGTCCGTGCGCTCGTTTTCAAGCGTCTCCGAGGACTTCGCATCGGCAAGCGAGTAAAAAGAATTTTCGGGTACTTGCGTCACACTCCCGACTTCGGCCTTTGGTACTCCGCGTCCTCTTCTTTGGCGCTTCATGGCTTTTCGGACGCGGATTTTGCCGGGTGTCGGTTGGATAGGAAGTCCACTTCGGGACTTGCCGCTTTTGGGTTCTTCGTTGGTGTCTTGGTCTTCTCGTAAGCAGTCGAGTGTTGCTCAATCCACGACCGAAGCCGAGTATGTTGCCGCTGCTAGTTGTTGCTCTCAGCTCCTTTGGATCACCTACACCATGAGTGACTTTGGTGAGGAGTATACCCATGTCCCACTTCAATGTGATAGCACCAGTGCCATAAGCGTTGCAAAGAACCCAGTGCTCCATTCTAAAACCAAGCACATAGAAGTGAGGTATCATTTCCTGAGAGACAACGTTGAGAAAGGAAAAATAGTGTTGATCCATGTACCCACTCATGATCAACTAGCGATATTTTCACCAAACCCCTAGATCAAGCAACTTTCACTCGTCCGCGGGGGAACTTGGTGTGTGTTTGATTTCCGAGTTGGGTGTGTGGGAGCTTTCTTTTGCCGGTGGTGTCGAGCCCGTTTTGCCTCCCCTCGAGGAGCCGGTTTGTAGCATATGTATAGCTTTTCTTTGTGTTTTTCTTGCATTTGGCATGGCATATGTAGCATGATGTATAGGCATCCTTGTATCTTAGATTGCATGCATTTTGTATCATATGCATTGGTTAGGAAAGCTTCTCTCATATACTTTGTTCACCATGGAATGAGATATATGTCTTTGTGAGCTTGTTTGGTTTGCTACGGTTAGTTTGGCTTAGCTCTTGATGATCTTGATGAATAATCCATGGTTGATAGCTTTGCTTTTGAAAAATGTCACATGTATGCTCTCTCATGTGTAAATGCCTTTACATGCTCTTGACATGTTTGTGTGGCCTTGCTATGCTTAATTTGTGGTTGTATAGCTAGTTTATTGATCATATGGGGCCAAAGGCTCATTTGCCATCATGAATGTTTAGCCCTCTTGACTTATCTTGTGGAGGAGCATAAGTTCCTTTTTGTCGCAAAGACATTTCATGTACCATTTACAAATCTGAAAATGAAATGAAAAAGGCTTGGAAATGTGCTCCCATGTCATACGTGCTGAATTTAATTCTCTTTGGGTGCTAAACCGTTGCATGATGCCTACCAATGAGAAGTCTCATACATAGAAGTAGGCACATGGCTCGGTGGCTTTGACATGACATGAGGTGCTTGTGGGTGTTTGTGATGGTCTTATGGTTAGAATGGCTGTCCTAGCATGAAGTTTGTGTGGCTTTGCCATTTTGATATGCTTTGATCATGTTTAGGACTTTGCTCATGAGAGGCAAGTTTTTTCGCAAAATTGCCAAAATCCATCTTAGCTTCGTCCAAAGGTTGTGAAACTTGGTGGTCATGTAGTTGAGATCGATACGAAGCCGTAGAGTACCTAACTTGCTCATTTGGACATGTGTAGCTTTCTTTGTTGAATTTTGTCTATTTGAGAAGCTCTAGGTTGCATTTTTTGCATTTTTGGCTTGATTCATGCATTGCCAACAAGGGGGAGAAGTTTGAGCTTGAAATGGCTTGCCGGCGCATTTGGAAGGTTTTCGGGTGGTTTCGAGCCATTTCGGGTTTCGTTGTACACCGGTCCGACCGGTGAAGAGCACCGGTCCGACCGGTGTGAGTGCTGGTCCCTGTACATATGTTGGGCACCGGTCCGACCGGTGGTGATGACCGGTCCGACCGGTGTGAGCCGGAAGTGCTTCGCAGTCGTTCGTTTCATGTGGTTTCTTGCATGCATTCGTCCGGGGGGAGTTGCATTGGTTCGGGGGGGAGCTTGCATGTGTGCGGGGGGAGCTCTTTGTGAGTTTTCGAGTTTTGTTTCGGTGGTTTGTGCTCTTTGCTTGAGCTTCGCTTTGTCTCGGATGTGTCGAGCCGTTGCCCTTGCCTAAGGGGTCCGAGACTTGTTTCCTTCAAGTGATCTTGATCTTTGCTTTTGTTTGGCTTTCGATCGCTTGTTGGAGTTTCTTTTTGTTCGTTTCTTTTCTTTTTCTTTTCTCTCTTGTTACTCTCATGTGGGTGTTGTCAATGCACTCATCAAGGGGGAGATTGAGGACCATGTGTGGTTCGAGGACCGGTGGATGGTCGCTTCCTTGTGTGATGAGTGATTGACAACGTTGTGTGGACTGATTCTTGGCTAAGTATTGCGGGTGCGAGGTTGCGGCTTGACTCGTGTTGGTGTTGGTGCGGGTGAAGAACAAGCGCGAAAGGTCGTCGCCGGTGAGGCCTCCGGGGTGTGGAGAAGACAAGTAGGCTTCGTTCAAGGGACCCGGTGGCCGGCGGGGGTCAAGTGCGGGCCGCATGGTGGCATGAACAAGCAAGATGAAGTCGTGGACGGTTTCTTGGTTGAGCCTCAAAACCAAGGTCGAGCCGGGACTACGTGGGAGCCAAGTCATGAGTGGAGATTGGCGGAGGCTACACCGAGTTCGCGGGGGTTTCCGGTGGTTCACCGTAAAACCACCGGGTTCCTTGGTTGATCCACAAAGCCAAGACCGGAGAACCGAAGACGGAGCTGCAGCGAGCCGCCGGACCGGTCCGACCGGTGGGTCCGACCGGCTCCGACCGGTGGGGACCGGTCGACCGGTGAGGAGCACCGGTCCGACCGGTGTGCGACGACGCGGTCCCGAATCTTCGAAGCGGAGGACACGCGTCGGGATCGCATGGCTTGCGTCAAGGCTACGCGAGGGTGCGGTCGCCGGGCATCCGTCCGATGGTGAAGACATCAAGAATTCCAAATCCGCCCTTGAGGGGCTTGTATCCCTAGTTAGTAGAGAAGGGCATTTTAGACATTCGGTTGCCTCCATATAACCCAAGAGGTGAGAGGATGGCAGCCAACTCTTGGAACCCTAGCTCATTAGTTTTCCTATTTTCCACCTATTTTCTCTAGGTTTTCCTTAGGACTAGCAAGAGAGCTTCACGGAGAGATCTTGTAGAGAGGGATGGATGATCGGGCGGCTTGCTAGACCTTGTACGAACCTTTGTTTCATGTATAGATGATTCGGAGTGGTTCCTCAAGGTTTAGATGTGTTTTCCCCGGTTGTTCTTGGTGGTGATTTTCGGAGCCTTCTCTCGGTGATTTCTTTGGGGTGTTTTCGGAGCTTTTCTCTTGGGTATTTGATGGGGGAAATTTGTGGGAACCCTTCGTGGTTCTTTGGGCTGTGATTCCCCTCCCAAATCCGTGAGTAAAAGTGCTCGATTTTGGGGTTTCTTGAGTTCTTGGGTTGGAAGTGCTTCCGGCGGGATTTCTTCGATTCCTCCTTTTTGGACGAGTTTTGGTGGGATTAAACTTGGCTATGGACTCCTCATGAGGTGCTCTCGATATCCCCAAAGTCTTGTTCAAGTCCGTGGAGCGATTCGGGAGATCGAGATTTGGATTTGGGGGAGTTGACCGCGGGTCTTTGTTCATCCCGAGTCGCCTGTGCTACACCGGTCGACCGGTGCTCTTGACCGGTCCGGACCGGTGCAAGCCCTTGTGGGTTTTCGCTCGGGTGAGTGTCTTGGTGTGTTCTTTGTTGTCTCGTGGTGCCGCTGTTTCGAGTTTGGATTCGTTTGGTGGTCGGTTGGCCTGTTTGGTGCCTTGGGGGCTTTCTGGCTGCCATCGGTCTGACCGGTGCGTCTCACCGGTCTGACCGGTGTAGAGCCACTTAGTGGAAGTTGCTCAGGCTCACCAGCAGGGACCGGTCTGACCGGTGGTGCTCACCGGTCTGACCGGTGTGGGTCTGTAGACTCGGGGTTTGTTGTTCCGCTGCGTTTCTCGGGTCGGAAGGTTGCGTGTTGGTTCCTAGGTCCAGTGGCACTCCAGTGGCTACGTGGGCTTGACCAACCTTGGTAGTGAGTCGGAGACGTGTGTTGGAAGCCGTGTTCGTCTTGTTGGAGTTTTCATCTCCTTCGAGAAGAATTTTTATCGGCTCCCATTCACTCCCCCCCCCTCTCGGTTCGCCGTATCGGTCCTTCGGACATTGCTAGTCTATGGCACATGGTAAGCGTGGATAGGAAGGAATGTGAGAAGACACCGCCGGAAGGTCCGGGAACCAAGCATCCGTCGAAGATGGATGCATGATCGAGTTCGGCGCCGGCGCATGGGATATTTACACCGGAAAAACAACTATTTGTACCGGACAAGAACCCTCATTTAAACCGGGTATCCAAGCTGTTACAAACTATCCGGTACAAATGTGGACTCACATCCGTACCGGGTATTCTACCCGGTGTACATGTGAATATTTGTACCGGGGGAGATGTGCCCCGTATAGATGTTCTCTTCGTCCGTCATCGCTTCTCCCTCTCGTTTCCGTCAACTTCCGTCACTTTTTTCTTTATCTTTTCTTCTTTTTCCATTCTTTTTCTCATTCATCTCATTCAAATCATCTTCTTTCGTATTCTTTTCTCATTCATTTCATACAAATCATAAGATGCAAAGACATTCACAAATTCAAAGCATATTCACATATATCTCACAATCACATACACCACACAAACACATACATCTTGCATTTTACATATCAAAATCACATTCAAAAACAACAAAAATATCTAAGATCCGAACAAGAACAAGATAAAATCACAATAAAACCTCCGAGTCCGGTCACCACCGCCGCCCACAATCCCCACGCACCGGGCCGGTCGGGAGGCCGCCGCCGCCACCCACAAGCCCCCGCGCGCGGGAGGCCGCGAGCCCTCACGCCCCATGCCGGGCGGGCCGCAAGCCCCGCACCGAGACTCCATTGCGGCACCACCCGCAAGAAGAGAGAGGGAGATATGAGATGGAGGTGGACTTAGCAGATTGAGAGAAGGGAATAGAGAAGAAAGGGATAGAGATGGAGGGAGGGGACTTAGAGAAATAAAGGGCCGGCTCTCAATCCCTAGGGAATAAAGACGGAGTAGAGGGAGAGCCGGCGGCCCGCCGACGGTGCCTATTTGTACCGGGGGTGAAGTTAGGCCCGGTACAAACGACTCTACATTTATACCGGCCATCTCTTCAACCGGTACAATATGAGAATGGAACATTTGTATCGGGCGAGCCACTACCGGTACAAATGTGAGGCATTTGTACGGGTGGGTTGGATCAAGTCCCAACGAGCCTCGTGAGAGGACATTTGTATCGGTCGGTATCTTCCACCGGTACAAATGATGACATTTGTCCCGGTGGCAAAAATTCCCGAGTACAAATGAAAATCGGGCCAGAACGGATGCCCGATTCGCTAGTAGTGTTAGCATTACCCAATCAACATCAACACACGAAGGCTTTCCTTGTTTGGTTTCTACCGACGTTCAAGGGTTTTATCCGACATCCCACACTATCGAGGTTGTAATTCTATGCATGGTAGGAGAGGAATTAAAACTTGCTCATTTTGATATATTGACTTCTTTCCTTTTGTTATTAGCAAAAAAAGACTTCTTTCCTTTTGTTGCGTGGAAGCTTATTATTCTAGTCGATGGCCCGCAATGATAGTACTTGTGATATGGAGTGGCCTGCTAGGAAGCCCAAATCAAAGTTCCTCAAGCCGCCGTAGCCGCAACATCAAGCTAGGAGGGCGCACTTGTCAAGAATGATGAGGAGCTCGCTTGAGTCGAATTTGAGTCCTCCGGCGTCAATGCCACAACAAATTCTCAACAAGGAGACGCTATCGGATGTCTCGGCGGTGGCAGCGGCGGCATGGTGGTTTGATCACTTACCGGATGCCTTAATTGCAAAAGCCATAGCAGCAAAAGAAGGTTTGGAGCTTGCTGTGGAGTTGGGTCCGCAAAAGGTGGTGTTAGAACGAAGTGGACTTGCCAAAGTTTGAAACTTGTCTACCGATGCCTCCGGCTCCTCCATAGGCGGCCTTTCGCATGGTATCATGGAGGTTTTCTTTTACTTGTGTTTGGGTTCCGAGGGAAGCTAACTCGGTGGCACACTCTGTGTGAGTGTAGTTTCTTCTACCAAGTGCTCATTTTTTTGGCTAGACACTATCCCGGATCGCCTTATAGGTTTACCATCCGGTGAATGTACTCCTACTCTCCAGTTTAATGAAAGCTCTATGATTCTCAAAAAAACAAGGAGACGCTACGTTGACTCCGGTAGTGAAGAGGCCCCTTCATGGGCCACCCCGCATTTGCGGACAATGTGAAACAAGGTGCACGACAACAAGAATACTCCCATTGGGGTAAACGGGGCGAAGAAAGAGCAGGACTTTGTGGTAACCCCTTACAATAATATGTGACTCACCCTAACTGTCTCGGACTATGCCATCCCCAAAATACAAAGATGATCCGAGGGTAAGCAACAACGAAGTACTCATATGAAGGCGGACTTGTTAAATAGGTCACCTACGGACTCAACCAAGCTAGTTTGTCTTCGGAAGTTGCGGTGGCTGCCCCGTCACAACCCTCATTGAGTTGTTCAACCGATATCACCGAGGGTTGTGATGATGCAATCAAAACAATAACAACAATTTTGTCGAGACAAATTAGCTTGGATATGAATCCTCGGGCGACGTACCGATGAGTCTCCTCCATCGGTTCTTTTGAGAACCAATGAAGATTACCTCCTTGTGATGAGTGATTAACAATGTAGTGTGATTTGACACTTGTCTTTGTTTGTACATGCGAGGTGTTGGTTAGTGTCGTTTCATGTAAAGAACAAGTGCGAAAGGTTTGTGGGCGATGGACCCACGGGGTGAAGGCATGAACAAGTAGGCCCGATTTTAAGGACTAGATGCATGCTAGGATCAAGGGCGCTTTGCATGGTGTGTGGAAGAGCAACATAAAGTGGCTTCGTGAAGGACCGGATTGGGCGACCGAGAGAGAGGGGGAGTGTGAATGGGAGCCGATAAAAATTCTTCTCGAATGAGATAGCTCCTCTAACGAGATGAACACGTCCGAAACCCCAAAATCACTTCAGCCTCAAACTTCTCAAGTTTGCCAAGACCACGTAGCCACCGAAGTGCTACTAGTCCTAGGAAGAAATCACACCTCCTACCAAAACAACCACACACAACACGCAAGTGGAAAACCGCACGCCTTGCTACCTATGTTGTGTTGACGCTCCTTAGCATCGCCAATAAGCACCGGTAGAGAGCGAGGCTTTTGTTCGGGCATTTTGTCCCGGTTCAACTTTGGAGCCGGGACTAAACGCCTTTCGTCGACGTGGCCCGAAATGCTCGCCGTAGCCGGCCGCCCTTTAGTCCCGGTTCATATTACGAATCGTGACAAAAGGGGGGCTCCCAACGGCTCCATCCGGCAATAATTGCACCGGCTTTTAGTCCCGACCGGTGTTACGGCTCGTAACACCGGTCGAGACTAAAGGACAGGGGCAATATAATGCCCGTACCTCCTTCTTTCTCCCCGCCAACCGAGCCATTCACAAGAGCCGCCACTCGCCCGAGCCATTCAAGCTCCTCCCCTCCATGGCGACTCAAGCCTAGGGTGGTCTTTGCGATTTTTTTCTTCATTAGTTTGTGAAGATTTCTCTCCTCCAAGGTGTTTTAAAGGTTAGAATCTTCATCCTCCCTTCATTAGTGGTGATTAAATTTTGTTTTATGGTTTAGAGATGAAGAAAATAGAAATGTTAATTTGTAGCTAGGTAGGAGGAGCTTAAATTAAGCGAGAGAGATGAGATTTTGTATATGAGGACCATGTGTGGTTCGAGGATCGGTGGATGGTCGCTTCCTTGTGTGATGAGTGATTGACAACGTTGTGTGGACCGATTCTTGGCTAAGTAATGCGGGTGCGGGTTGCGGCTTGACTTGTGTTGGTGCGGGTAAAGAACAAGCGCGAAAGGTCGTCGCCGGTGAGGCCTCCGGGTGTGGAGAAGACAAGTAGGCTTCGTTCGAGGGATCGAGGTGGCCGGCGGGGTCAAGTGCCGGCCGCATGGTGGCAAGAACGGCGAGATGAAGTCGGTGGATAGTTTCTTGGTTGAGCCACAAAACTAAGGTCGAGCCGGGACTTCGTGGGAGCCAAGTCATGATTGGTGATTGGCGGAGGCTACATCAAGTTCGCGGGGTTTGCGGTGGTTCACCAGAAAATCATCGGGTTACTCGGATGAGCCACAAAGCCGAGGCCGAAGACCGGGCGTGGTCGTCGGCCGAAACCGGCCCGACCGATATGGGGTCGCGGGCGCCGGAAGCTTCGAAGTGGAGGACACGCGTCGGGATCGCAAGGCTTGCGTCGAGGCTACGCGAGGTGCGGTCGCCGGGCATCCGTCCGATGGTGCTTGTCAAGACAAATTCCCAAAGTGCCCTTGGTGGGCTTGTATCCCTAGTTATTAAGTAAGGGTATTTTAGACTTTCGGTTGCCTCCATATAACCCATGACGTGAGAGGATGGAAGCCATCTCTTGGAACCCAAGTTCATTGGCTTTCCTATTTTCTTAGGATTTCTATAGGACTAGCTTGAGAGCTTCATGGTGAGATCTTGTTGAGAGGGTTGGATGATTGGGTGGCAAGCTAGACCTTGTATGAACCTTTGTGTCATGTATAGATGATTCGGCGTGGTTCTTCAAGGTCTGGATGTGTTGTTCTCGGTTGTTCTTGGTGGTGATTTTCGGTGCCCTCTCTTGGTGATTTTCTTGGGTTGTTTTCGGGACCTTGCTCTTGGGGATTTGATGGGGGAAATTTGTGGGAACCCTTCATGGTTCTTTGATCGTGATTCCCCTCCCAAATCCGTGAGTTAAGTGGCTCGATTTCGGTGGTTTCGGAGTTCTAGGGTTAGAGGTGTTTGTGAGGGTTGACTTTCGATTCCTCTTGATTGAGTGGGTTTTGGGGACCAAGCTTCTAGCCAAGGGTAGCCCACGATGTACCCCATCTATCCCAAAGTCTCACTTTGATCCGTGGAACGAATCGGGAGATCGATTGGAGGGTGTGTTGAGTTTTTTCCCCGCGGGCTGTGTTCTTCCCGACCGTATAGGCAAAAACTATCCCGATCGGTTTCCCAAACCGGTCCGACCGGTTTCGCCCCGTGAGCCGTCGAGAAGTATTTTTGAGCAAGGAAGTCTCTCGTTGTGCCATGGCTACTTTTGTTACGGTGTGGAAAGGCTCTTGAGGTGGTTTGGGGTCTTTGGGGTCTTTTGGGAGGTTCCGGATAAAGTCCGTCCGATCGGTTTGCCAAACCGGTCTTACCGGTTTCCCCCCGCTCGCGTGAGGCTAAGTCTAACGAGCGGTCTAACCGGTTTCGAAACCGGCTCGACCGTTCGGGCCGCCGCCAGCCATGTCGTGTGTGTTTCCGCTGCGTGTGTGCTGTGGCTGTTGGTTGGGTCTTGCTCCTAGGTTCAGTAGCACTTCAGTGGCTACGTGAACTTGGCAAGAGAAGCTTGTGGAGGTGCACGAGTGAAATCGGGTTCATAGGCCGAATTCTTGAATAGAATTTTTATCGGCTCCCATTCACTCCCCCCCTCTCTGTTCGCCATTTCGGTCCTTCAAGTGGTATCAGAGCCGGTTCGGGTCTTTGTTGACTCTAACCGTCTAAGATCCAAGGATGGCGTACTAGGAACGGGGTTCGGGTCCTCCACACTTCGATGGAAAGAATTACCGGATGTGGAGTAAGAGGATGGCGGCGTTCCTCCGCGGTAAGTGTCGGATCCTTTGGGATATCACGGTGGACACGAGGCTATGTCCCGGCCCGATGAACTTCCTCGCTCCAGGATCGAGGGACATGTTCGACGCCAACAATAAGGCGGTGGACTACTTGTTTCGTGCTTTGTGTCGACCGAGTTTGATCGGGTGCACACCGAGCACTTGGCTCGTAGAATCTCGGTTGGTGTTGAAGGAGGCTCATGTTGGGAATGCCCGGGTTCGAGCACGGCCGTATGCGACCTACGGAGAGAGTACGAGAACTTCACTCATCTCCCCGGTGAGTCCATCGATGCCTAATTTCAAAGGTTCACGGTGGTTGTGAACAACATGAGGGCAAATGTGGACGTGCTCCCGTACGATGATCATGATAGAGCGGTCAAGCTCTTACACTCTTTGGATCGTACGATTTGGGGCGGAAAGTTCGAGGCCATTGTGGAGTCGTAGAAGTATGACACTCGACGGTGAACGAGCCGTTCTCGAAGCTCAAGTCGACCGAGGTGGATAGGGGCATGACAGCCAAGCTCGAGGGCCCGACCGACTCTTATAGTCTTGCCCTTGTTGGTGGTTCGAAAGGAAAGGCTAAGACTAAGCCATCCACCAGGATGTTCTCTCCGTCCTCTTTGATGTCTATGCCAGATGAGGAGTTCAACGTGCTTGGAGAGGACGAGCTGGCGTTGCTGACGAGGAGGTTCGAGAGGCTGCACGAGAACCGGGTGAACATGAGGAGGAACACAAGGACATGCTTCCAGTGCGGCAAGCCGGGACACTTCGTCGCTGACTGCCCAGAGAAGGCCGAGAACAAGGACGGCTACAAGCACAAGTCGAGGATGGATGGCAAGTACCGGTCGAGACCTGACCACAAGAGCAAGCACAAGAACAAGCACAAGGACGAGCGACGATCGAGGAAGAAGGAGAGCCGAGGCAAGGCCCGAGCGATGGTTGGAGCGAGCGACGTCGACTCCAGTTCCGCGTACTCCACCTCAAGCACAAGCAAGCGGTGAAGACGAAGGTGATCGTCGCAAGAGTAGGAAGTCGTCCAAGAACCTGAGCGGGCTGAGCTGCTTCGCTAGAGACGGCTTCTGCACCATGGCACTGAGCTCCGGCAGCAAGAAGAGCACACAGAGTGACTCGGACTCTGAGTTCGACGACAAGGTGTGTGATGAGCTTCCCTTCTTGCGTCAGGAGAATGAAAGGCTTAGCTCGTTGCTTGATAACCATGATGACATGCTTAGAGAGGCCAAGAAAATGAGAAAAGAGCTTAGGGCTTCACTCGAGGATGCTATGACTAGAGTGGCCGAGCTAGAAACACGAGTTCTTCAAAGCAAGCTTGAGATTGATTCCCTTAAGGCTAGCCCTATTGTTTCCGATGAGGTTGATTGCTCTATCTTTCTTGCCGATCTTGCTTTGTTTAAGGAGAAGCATGCCTCCAAGTGTGAGGAACTAGATGTGCTTAGGGTTGAAGTGGCCGAGCTTAAATCTAGATCTCGCTTTGCT
The DNA here is from genome assembly GCA_947561735.1 of Cenchrus americanus. NCBI lineage: Eukaryota > Viridiplantae > Streptophyta > Magnoliopsida > Poales > Poaceae > Cenchrus > Cenchrus americanus. The sequence continues at coordinate 147,380,893 of OX387240.1, forward strand.
AGGTGCTTGCACTTCTTGCCCCGTCTTACATGCAAAAATTGATGAGATGCATGCTTAAACTCGCTTCCCTTGAGGCTAAGTTGAAAGAACCAATTCCTACATCTTGCTCTACCTCGCGAAATGCATGCTTTGAAGAATTTGGAACTTGCACATTATGTTGATCGTTTGCGGGATGAGAATGATGAGCCGAGAAAGTTGATGGGTTGGTTGTCTAGTCATGAGCCTCGTTGAGGATAATGATCGAGTCTTTCAAGAGGCAGGATGGTGAGGGACTTGGGGCAAACAAGGGTCGTGAGGGAAGTGGAGAGAATATCCCGGAACCACCAAAAACCCACCACAAAAATGATTTCCCTCCCAAACCTAACCATCTTAGGAACCGACTAGACACAACCCCAGCTCCATCCATGTTTCCTCCACCAACAAACGATTTCCAAAAGCCTATCAAGTTTGTGAGCACTTCGGGGAAAGTGTTCTTTGGGTAAGAGAGTGAGAAGGCTAGTGAGGAGAAACTGGTGGAGAAGTCGTGTGGAGAGAAACCAAGTGAGCAGCCCCAATCCAAGCCCAAACCTAAGCCTGTTAGGTTTCATTGTGGCTATTGTGGTAGAGATGGCCATAAAGATGAGTTTTTCTTGAAGAGGAAGCGAGAGGAGAGAATGGCGAAGGAGTGGGATAACAAGGACAAGTATCACCCCTCCAGTGGTGTACTTGAGCCTCGTGTGCAGATGCCCAGGGCCAAGGCAAGTGTGAGGACAGTTCCGGGTTGGGGAGAGCGAAAGAGTGCAGGAGGTGTTGCTGGAGGAGTGAAACCGATCAGACCGGTTCTGAAACCGGCCAGACCGGTTTGGGGTCTGCAAGAGTGGCAAGTTTGGTTTTCGTGCCCGTGAGGAGTCTAGGTTTGTCTCAGGTGGTCGTGGTTCTGGTGGTTGGTCTGGAGAGTCAGCAGGTGGTCAGTTTGCTAGGCGTTCTCCCTCTCGTGTTCAATACGGGAATGGGAGGAGTCGTAGCTTTGAGATGGAGAGGAGGGACGATCCACGGTTCTCCTTTCATGGTTTTGGTCCTCCTCTAGGCAGAGAAGGGTGGTTTCCTCGGAGTGGTTACCGAGGTGGTGTTCGTGGTGGTAGTTTTGGTACGAAAGATGGTTTGGTGTGTTCTAACTCCACTTTCGAGCAAATGGCTTGGCACTGGTTTTACTCTTTTGGTACTAACCGCAGTGTTGAGTTGTTTGTTTCCTCACGTGCTCGTTTTTGAATTTCAGGTGGGAGACTTGAAGAACATTTGGTTGATTTACTCCGGTTGCGAGGCATATGACCGGAGACAGGGGGTGGTTCTCAAGTCTCGTCCCGGTGGTGACAAGGAGGTACATCACCTTTGGGGACAATGGGCGTGGGCGTGTGCTTTCAGAAGGTGAGATCAAAGTGAGTGACAAGATCACTCTGAAGCGTGTTGCTCTTGTTCAATCGCCGGGGTACAATTTTCATTCGTGTCCCGGCTTGTTGGATGAGGGTTTTGAGGTGTTGTTTCGGCCGGGTGGTTCTCGGATTTTGGACTCTCGAGGGGACCTTGTCCGTATGGTCGTTCCCGAGGGTCGGGTGTTTTGTGCTGATTTTTCTCGGTCTTCGGGTGTGGAGCGTTGTTTCTTGGATAGTTCTTCGAGTGAGTTGTGGAAGTGGCATAAGAAGTTGGGTCACTTGAGCTTTGACGTTTTGTCTCGCTTGAGTAAACTCAATTTGTTCCGAGGATTGCCACGGTTGAGGCTTGAGAAAGAGTTGGTTTGTGCGCCGTGTAGGCATGCCAAGATGGTAGCCTCTTCTCACCCGCCTCTCACCGATGTGATGATTGAGCGTCCATGCGAGCTGCTCCATATGGACCTTGTTGGCCCAGCTCGTGTGCGATCTGCGGGTGGGAAGTGGTATGTCCTTGTTGTGGTGGACGACTATTCTCGGTATGCGTGGGTGTTCTTTCTCGAGGATAAGGGGGAGACGTTTGGTTTTGTTCGAGATCTAGTCTTGAGGTTGAGGAATGAGAGGCATGGAGATGCCATATCAGCAATCCGCGGTGACAATGGCTCGGAATTAAGAAACTCTCATTTTGAAACCTTTTGCCATGACTTGGGTCTTGAACACCCGTTTTCGAGTCCGTATACGCCTCCCCGAATGGTGTTGTGGAAAGGAAGAACATGACCTTGTGTGAGATGGCTCGGACGATGATTGATGAGCATAGGACTCCGAGAAGGTATCGGGCCGAGGCGGTGAATACCGCGTGCTATGTGTCATACGGGATCTACCTCGAGTGCATAAGAAGAAAACCTGCTATCAGCTGATGCACGGTCGCACACCCAAGGTGAGTCACTTCCATGTCTTTGGATGCAAATGCTTTATTTTGAAGAAAGGGAAGAAGTTGGATAAGTTTGAGGCTAGGTCTGTTGATGGTATTTTCTTTGGTTATGCATCTCATTCTAGAGCATATCGTGTGCTCAATCTTGAAACTAACCAAATCGTGGAGACTTGCGAGGTAACCTTCGACGAGACACAACCACGTGATCGGCTTGTCTTTGAGTGTGCGGTGATGATGAACTTGGCGAGGAGATCTTTCGGGAGGAGGAGCATGAACTTGGAGATGATGAAGATGGCGGTGTGGTGCCCCCGCCGAACATGTACCCACTACTTCGACTACGGTGGTGGACGGACCCTCTCCTACACCTACGACGACAAATCAAGATCGAGGAGAAGTCGTTGTTGAGGGGGGAGGTAGCATCAAGGCGAGAACCTCCCCGGTGAGTACAAGTGGATCACCTAGCTTCAAGGATCATCGGCGACATGAATGAACGCACTACACGGTCGAGGGTTCAGAACAATTTTCATTTCGCTCATGCTGCATGTGTTGCTACTTTTGAGTCCAAGGACATTGGACACGCACTATCTGATCATAATTGGGTAAATTCGATGCATGAGGAGTTGGAGAACTTTGAGAGGAATCTGGTTTGGGAATTGGTTGACCCTCACCCAGGGGTGTAAGCCGATTGGTACTAAGTGGGTGTGGAAAAACAAAGAGGGAGAGAAAGGTGAGTGGTGAGAAAAAAGTTGAGGCTTGTTGCTCGGGGGTTCGGTCGGGAAGGAGGGGATCGACTACGAGGAGATCTTTGCTCCCGTAGCCCGTTTGGAGGCAATAAGGATCCTTCTAGCTTTTTCCGTGGCTAAAGGGTTCAAGTTGCACCAAATGGATGTGAAGAGTGCTTTCCGAATGGTGTGTTGGAGGAAGAAGTGTATGTGAGGCAGCCTTGAGAGTGAGAAGTACCCCCACCGGGTGTATAAGTTGAGGAAGGCGCTTTATGGGTTGAAGCATGCGCCTAGAGCTTGGTATGATAGGTTGAGGGGGTTCTTGTTTGAGAGAGGTTTTGAGATGGGGAAGGTCGATCGGACCTTGTTTCTACCGAGGCAGGGGCGAGAGATATCCCGATTGTGCGGGTGTACATGGATGATATTGTCTTTGGTGGCTTGTCTAACTCTCTCCGGTTGCAAGGTTTGCGAGAGGATATGAGCAGGGAATTTGAAATGAGCATGATGGGCGAGTTGCGGCTTATTCATCGGGCTACAAATCAAACAATCAAAGGAAGGAACATTTGTGCACCAAGCGAAGTACACGAAGGACATTGTGAGGAAATTCAAGATGGAGGATTCCAAGGCCATGGCGACGCCTATGAGTACGACTACGGCTCTTGATGCGGATGAGGAAGGTGAACACGTGGACTAGAAGGAGTACCGGAGCATGATCGGGTCACTCCTCTACTTGACGGCGACGAGGGCGGACATCCAGTTCTCTGTATGTCTGTGCGCTCGTTTTCAAGCGTCTCCAAGGACTTCACATTGGCAAGAGGTTAAGAAAATTTTTAGGTACTTGCGTCACACTCCCGACTTCGGCCTTTGGTACTCCGCGTCTTCTTCTTTGGTGCTTCATGGTTTTTCAGACGCGGATTTTGCCGGGTGTCGGTTGGATAGGTAGTCCACTTCGGGACTTGCCGTTTTTGGGATCTTCTTTGGTGTCATGGTCTTCCCGCAAACGGTCGAGTGTTGCTCAATCCACTACCGAGGCCGAGTACGTTGCCCTCGCTAGTTGTTGCTCTTAGCTCCTTTGGATTTCATACACCATGAGTGACTTTGGTGAGGAGTATACCCATGTCCCACTTCAATGCGATAGCACCGTGCCATAAGCGTTGCAAAGAACCCGTGCTCCATTCTAAAACCAAGCACATAGAAGTGAGGTACCATTTTCCGAGAGACAACGTAGAGAAAGGAAAGATAGCTTTGATACATGTACCCACACATGACCAACTAGCGGATATTTTCACCAAACCCCTAGATCAAGCAACTTTCACTCGTTTGCGGGGGGAACTTGGTGTGTGTTTGATTTCTTGACTTGGGTGTGTGGGAGCTCCTTTGTAGCATATGTATAGTTTCCTTTGTGCATTTCTTGCATTTGGCATGGCATATGTAACATGATGTATAGGCATCCTTGTATCTTAGATTGCATGCATGTTGTATCATATGCTTTTTACGAAAAGCTTCTCTCATATACATTGTTTACCATGATGTGCTATATATGATCTTGTGAGCTAGTTTGGTATCTTGTGGTTAGTTTGGCTTAGCTCTTGATGATCTTGATTTATATCCATGGTTGATGGCTATGATTTTGAAAAATGTCACATATATGCTCTCTCATGTGTAAATGCCTCTATATGATCTTGACATGTTTTAGTGGCTTGGTTATGCTTAATTTGTGGTTGGATAGCTAGTTTATTGATCATATGGTGCCAAAGGCTCACTTGCCATCATGAATGTTTAGCCTCTTGCTTCAACTTATGAAGGGGCATAAGTTCCTTTTTGTCGCAAAGACATTTCATGTACCAATTATCAATCTGAAAATGAAATGTAAAATGCTTGAAAATGTGCTCCCATGTCATATGTGCTAAATTTAATTTGTTTTGGGTGCTAAACCATGCATGATGCCTACCAATGAGAAGTCTCATACATAGAAGTAGGCACATGGCTCGGTGGCTTTGACATGACATGAGGTGCTTGTGGGTGTTTGTGATGGTCTTATGATTAGAATGGTTGTCCTAGCATGAAGTTTGTGTGGCTTTGCCATTTTTGACATGATTTGCTCATGTTTAAGTTTTTGCTTATGAGAGAGTAACTTTTCGCAAAATTGCTCAAATCCTTGTTAGCCTTGTCCAATGGTTGTGAAACTTGGTGGTCATGTAGTTGAGGTCATTACGAACCGTAGAGTATCTAACTTGCTCATTTGGACATGTGTAGCATCTTGTGATGAATTTTGTATACTTGAGATGCTCTAGTTGCATTTTTTCAAATTTGAGCCTTGATTCATGCATTGGCAGCAAGGGGGAGAAAGGAAGGTGGAGAAAAGTTGCATTGCATCCCCGGAACCTATCCCAAGAGGCAACGAGGAGCTTGTGCATTTCTTTTGCATTTTTGGCTTTTGGGGGTGTGGTCTCGTTGTGTGAAATCGGCCGACCGGTTATGGGAACCGTCCCGACCGGTTTGTGCCCGCAGTTGGCACTTGTTCGGGGGGAGCTTGCATAAGTGCAGGGGGAGCTCTTGTGTGCTTTGGTGGTTTGTGCTCTTTGCTTGAGCATGGTTTTGTCTCGGATGTGTCGAGTTGTTGCCCTTGCCTAAGGGGTCCGAGACTTGTCTTCTTCAAGTGATCTCATTCTTTGCCTTTCTCGGCTTTCAATCGCTTGTTGGAGTTTTCTTTTTATTTGTTTCTTTTCTGTTTCCTTTTCTCTTTGTTTACCAAATGTGTGTGTTGTCAATGCACTCATCAAGGGGGAGATTGAGGACCATGTGTGGTTCGAGGACCGGTGGATGGTCGCTTCCTTGTGTGATGAGTGATTGACAACGTTGTGTGGACTGATTCTTGGCTAAGTAATGCAGGTGCAGGTTGCGGCTTGACTGGTGTTGGTGCAGGTGAAGAACAAGCACGAAAGGTCGTCGCGGTGAGGCCTCCAGGTGTGGAGAAGACAAGTAGGCTTCGTTCGAGGGACCTGGTGGCCAGCGGGGTCAAGTGCGGGCCACATGGTGGCAAGAACGGCAAGATGAAGTTAGTGGATGGTTTCTTGGTTGAGCCACAAAACAAAGGTCGAGCCGGGACTTCGTGGGAGCCAAGTCATGAGTGGTGATTGGCGGAGGCTACATCAAGTTCGCGGGGTTTGCGGTGGTTCACCAGAAAATCACCGGGTTACTCGGCTGAGCCACAAAGCCGAGGCTGAAGACCGGGCGTGGCTGTCTGGCCAAAACCGGCCTGACCGGTTTGGGGTCGCAGGGCGCCGGAAGCTTCGAAGCGGAGGACACGCGTCGGGATCGCAAGGCTTGCGTCGAGGCTACGCGAGGTGCGGTCGCTGGGCATCCGTCCGATGGTGCTATGAAGACAAATTCCCAAAGTGCCCTTGGTGGGCTTGTATCCCTAGTTATTAAGTAAGGGTATTTTAGACTTTCGGTTGCCTCCATATAACCCATGAGGTGAGAGGATGGCAGCCATCTCTTGGAACCCTAGTTCATTTTGCTTTCCTATTTTCTTAGGATTTCCGTATGACTAGCTTGAGAGCTTCATGGTGAGATCTTGTGAGAGGGGTGGATGATCGGTCAGCAAGCTAGACCTTGTATGAACCATTGTGGCATGTATAGATGATTCGGCGTGGTTCCTCATGGTTTGGTTTCGTTGTTCCCGGTTGTTCTTGGTGGTGATTTTCGGTGCCCTCTCTTGGTGATTTTCTTGGGTTGTTTTCGGGGCCTTGCTCTTGAGGATTTGATGTGGGAAATTTGTGGGAACCCTTCGTGGTTCTTTGGGCCGTGATTCCCCTCCCAAATCCGTGAGTTAAGTGGCTCGATTTCGGTGGTTTCGAAGTTCTAGGGTTAGAGGTGTTTGTGAGGGTTGACTTTCGATTCCTCTTGATTGAGTGGGTTTTGGGGACCGAGCTTTTAGCCAAGGGTAGCCCACGAGGTACCCCATCTATCCCCAAAGTCTCACTTAGATCCGTGGAACGAATTGGGAGATCGATTGGAGGGTGTGTTGAGTTTTTCCCGCGGGTTGTGTTCTTCCCGATATTCCGAGAAAAGACCGGCCCCGACCGGTTTCCCAAACCGGTCCGATCGGGTTTCGCCCCGTGGGCCGTCGAGAAGTGTTTTTGAGCAACGAAGTCTCCGTTGTGCCATGGCTTCTTTTGTTCCGATGTGGAAAGGCTCTTGAGGTGGTTTGGGGTCTTTGGGGAGGTTTTGGACAAAGTCGGTCGGACCGGTTTCCCAAACCGGTCCGACCGGTTTCCCCGCCCGCGTGAGGCTAAGTCCAACGAAGCGGTCCGACCGGTTTCGAAACCGACCCGACCGGTTCGGGTTGCCGCAACCGTGTCGTGTGTGTTTCCGCTGCATGTGTGTTGTGGCTATTGGTTGGATCTTGCTCCTAGGTTCAGTAGCACTTCAGTGGCTACGTGAACTTCGCAAGAGAAGCTTGCGGAGGTGCACGAGTGAAATCGGGTTCATAGGCCGAATTCTTGAATAGTATTTTTATCGGCTCCCATTCACTCCCCCCCTCTCGGTTTCGCTTTGCTTCGGTCCTTCGGTATATACACATGAAGATGTAGTTAGGATGGTACTTGCATTGTTCCTTCTTTCATTAAAATCTTGTTTTCATAATATTTAATTTTTCTTGTACACATGTATACATTTTATAAAATATATGCTCATAAAAGAAGACATATCGAGAATGTACTAGGTATTTCCATTCTTTTATTGTTGAGAAATGATTTTGTTCTAGGTAGCCATCGGAGGAAATAGAAGATTAAATTATTTTGTTAAGTATGTTTTTAATTTTTATATAGAATAAATGTAAGCATTCTCTTATTTTCTTGTTTTCAATAAATTTGAATTTTACTTTTACATATAGTTTTTAAAATATATGCTCATAAAGAAAAAAATAGACCTACAACAAATGTACTAGGTATGTATTTCCATTATTTCATTGTTTAGAAATGCTTTTATTTCTAGGTAGCTATAGGAGGAAATAGAAGATTACATTCTTTTATTAAGTATTTTTTACTTTTATAGACAATAAATTTAAGTATTTTATTTTTTCTTATTTTTGATACAGAGCCCGACGTCCTAATTAGCTACAACTTCACCTCATGGGCTACGTGGGGACTACCTGCAGCCTCCGTGAGGTGGGACTGTAGCTAGATAAGAGGTGTAGCGCATGTGTGGTACCGTAACTCGGGTGAGTGAGGTGTATATGACGGTGAAGTGAGGCTCGTTGTAGTTTCTAGAGCATCTAGGTCTTCCGAGTCATTGGTTCGTAAAGGTTATGTACAGTAATAATAGTGTTGAATTCTATCCCCTTGTGCTTTTTTTATTTATGCATATATTGAATCCAATCTTATATATATATATATATATATGTAGGTATGTGTACATATAGTTAATAATATATAGTGTTGAATTCTATGGCCCTTTTATTTCTAGGTTGCTATAGGAGGACATAGAAGATTAAATTCTTTTATTAAGTATTTTTTAGTTTTATAGACAACAAATGTAAGCATTTTTTCTTGTTTTTGATACGAGCCCCACATCCTAATTATCTACGGTTTAACATCGCGGGCTACGTGGGGATCGCCTGTGCCTCCGCTATGTTGGACCGTAGCTAGATAGGAGGTGTAGCGCATGTGTAGTACTGTAAGTGGGAGAGTCAGGTGTATATGACGGTGAGGTGAGACCGTTGTAGTTCCTGGAGCATCTAGGTCTTCTGAGTCGCTGGTTCATAAAGGTTATGTACAGTAATAGTTCCTTTTTTCTATTTATGCATATATTGAATCCAATGTATATATGCAAACTAATCCTATTTATTGTGAATAATGTGTGTTATTTTGATTTGGATGTAGTCCGAGCTAACAATGTTGTTGTCAAGTGGTGTTGGAAATGGTGTCCCCGGGCCGTGGCATAGTCCGTCACCGTGGCGGGCGTGGTGGCCGTGGCATTGGCCGTGCGGTGTCTCGGTGGCCGTGGAGGTGGTTTGGAGGCCCTGTTGCCTCTACGTCCAGGATTGCACTTTCACAGCGAGATTACCTTGCCAATGGGTGATCCAGGACGTGTAGCTAACTTGGTAATATAGGAATTGAAATTAATTTGCTTTACATAGAACTTTTTTTCATTTCACATGGAAAATATGTAATTTTGGTTACATATATAATTATTGTAGGTTCTCAACAATATCGGATGGCTCGAGACATTATCGGGGATATGAATGGTACTCCTCCTATAGTGCAACCGAGCACGTTGATGAGCACATGGCAAGAGTGTATATCTCTTTCTCCGTACCCGCTCGATATGTAGACTACGGCCGGTTGCCTGCCAAGCACACGCACCACACCCAATGGTTGTCATTGCAACAACCGGCAAAACATCACCTATTCGGTTAACCCGAGAGAGGACTGCCATGGAGAATTGTCTACAATAGCTCCCGGAATAATGTTGGGTGCTTCGTGCCGGAACTTTCCTATTTTAAATTAAGGCAACTCGAGACGGGTGAAGGAACCGTGATTGAGACTACGGAGAGGCTTTGCGGGGCTCATCAAGATGTGGTAATATACATTTATATATAAAAGAATTTCTATTCATTACTAATTAATTTGTTTTTGGTACATATGTCTCATCATCATCCGATTGTGTGCGGGATCACTCGGTTCTACATATGCTTCAATTAACTTCGTGCGATTCGAATCAAGTCGTGTAAAGAGTTGGGGTGGATTACTATGGCGGGGAGCCGTTTTTCACCAACAATTGGAAGTGTCAAGCAATTCTAACTTTCTACAAGCCGGCAGAACCCGAGGCTCCATTGTCCGATGTGTGCGGTGATGTTTGTGACACTCCTCCGCAAGTGGAGGAGAGTGCACTAGTATGCGCTCTAGCTTATTTTGAGGGAGTTCTAGACCGGAGGATTGCGGACATTAACCATGTTCCATATCCACAAGCGTGTGCTGCTCATCAGTAACATTATGCATGCATGGATCAGGCTTTGTACCGTAACCTATTATGTGAACTTGTATTAATTATTAGATTGCTATGTGAACTTTTATGAACTTATTATCAATTATTGTTAATTACATACTTTATGATGAATTCATGTGTTTGAATTCATACGCGAATTTATAAATGTGTTTGAAGCAGAGGTTCAAAAGCTAGAAGCTAACCACCTTCAGCTTGGGACCATCAGGTATTAATTAATGTCGTGCCTTATAATAACCATCAGGTGACCTCTGTACGTATACGTAAGCCATTGTAGTTATATGGATCATTATATCAAAAAGACAATACGCGAATTCATAAATTTGTTTGAAACAGAGATTTTTCTGAGTAGGTTTACTAATATTTTCAATTTAATTTATTTCCCCTTCAAATTGTAAAAAAATAGTAATAATCGTTTCAACTCTTGAAATAATATGTGCATAGAAAAGTAGGTATTTTTGTGTTAACATAATATAATTTTGCATGGCACAAATATTTTAACTAACGATTTATTTTAAATTTTGAAAGCAAAAATGAATGACATAAATGAGCAAGGAAAAGAGAAAAAGCCCGCGAATGAGATGAATGAGATAAATGAGCAAGGAAATGAGCATGTTGATCATTCAAAGACAATACACGAATTCATAAATTTGTTTAAACTAGAGATTTTTCTAAGTAGGTTTACTAATATTTTCAATTTAATTTATTTTCCCCTTCAAATTGTAAACAAAAAAACAGTAATATTTGTTTCAACTCTTGAAATAATATGTGCATAGAAAAGTAGGTATTTTTTGTGTTAGCATAATATAATTTTGCGTGGCACAAATATTTTGACTAATAAATTTTTTTAATGTTCAAAGCAAAAAGAATGAGATAAATGAGCAAGGAAAAGAGAAATATTAATTTCCGGCGCAAAATTCCCCTTTAGTGCCGGGTGGTGTTACCACCCGAGACTAAAGGCCCCCTTTACTCACGGGTTGTAACACCAACCGTGACAAAAGGGCAAAAATTTTCCTTCGGGCATCCCGCGCGAAATAACCCTTTTGTCACGGTTCGTGAGTCCACCCGTGACAAAAGGGGGGCCCGGTAGTACGAACCGGGACGGAAGGTGGGGGTTCTATATAAGCCCCGTCGCCTTCCGCAGCACTTAACCGTTTCCCCCCCAAATCGTGTCGTTCTTCCTCAACGCACCCGTCCTCGCCGTCGTCTCTCCTCGCCACGCCCGTCCCCGACACACCCCTCTTCTCCGACGCGCCACGCCGCTCCTCTCGACGCACCGCGCCGCTCCTCCCCCCACGTGCCGCTCCTCCCCGACACGCGAGCGGCGCCGTCTCTCACCGTCGGGGAGCTCGGCCGCGCCGACGTCCACCCTCCCCATCCCCGACGCGCATCTCCAACCCCCGACGCGGCGGCCCTCCACGACGAGGCGACTCTCCCCAACACATCGGCCCTACTCTCCTCGGCGGCGACGCCTCCTCTCCTTGGCGGCGACCGCGCGCCGGCCCCTCCTCTCCTCGGCGGTGACCCCTCCTCTCCTCGGCGGCGACCGCGCGCGGGCCCTCCTCTTCTCGGCGGCGACCCCTCCTCTCGCTCCGCGGCGACCACACGCCGGCCCTCCTCGGCGGAAGCCTCCCCGCAGCCGGTATGCCGCGCGGCCGCCGTCGACGCCTCCGCTTGCCGGCCCCCCTCTACGGTCGCCGGCCGGCGTGCGTGTGCCGATGGCCGGCCCGGCGCGGGGTGTTTCACCTTGCCGACATCGGCCGTGAAATGCCGGCGTGAGCAAGCATTTATAATTAGTTTTATTTGATTTAGTTTATGTTTTGATATTAATTAGAAATTATAATTGTGTGTACATTTTTATATGAAATTTTATTATAGGATTAGAAAGAAAATTAATTAGAAACTTGTACTCCCTCCGTCCCAAAATAAGTGCAATTCTAGTACCGAGCACGCAAACCAATGTGCGGTGTAAAATGACCAAAATACCCTTTGTCTTTTATGAGAAAGATCTAGCAATTAGCTTGTCTCTTATTTTTGTGTGTATATTTGTGTACTAAAATCTAATTGTTTTGTAATATACAATTTCATAGTTTTGAGTATTTGAGTTATTAATTGTTTTCTAATATATTTGTAATCTTGAGTTCTTAATTGTGTATTTGAGTTCTTAATTGTTTTCTAACATATATATATGTAATTTTGAGTTCTTATTTGTGTATTTGAGTTCTTAATTGTTTTCTAATATATATGTCATTTTGAGTTCTTAATTGTTTTCTAATAGATATGTAATCTTGAGTTCTTAATTGTGTATTTGATTTCTAATATACAATTTCATTAGTTTGGTACTTCGAAGTCGACGATCGCCGCGTCGTCTCGAACAAGTGGCTTCCCGTCACCTCTCGTCATTCCCCCACACGGCACCGCATTCAACAAGTGTCATCCGTCCACAAGTTAGTAGAAATATTTTTGACTTTTTTTATTCAAGAAAATTTGTAGTAAATACTTGTTCATTCTAGAAATTCATATAAAAACTTGTTGCTTATTCTACAAATTCAAATAAAATTTTGCTTACTAAAGAAATTCTTAGTAAATACTTGTTTAATCTAGAAAGTTTTATAAATTGTTGAAAAATACATTAATTCATAGAATATTCTTGATTATTATATAAATTCATAGAAAATGCTTGTTTATTCTAGAAAATCATATAAAAACTTGTTGCTTATTCTAGAAATTCGTATAAAAACTTTTTTTTCTTATTCTACAAATTCAACGAAAATTCTTGTTTAATAAAGAAATTCTTAGTAAATACTTGTTTAATCTAGAAAGTTTTAGAAATTGGTGAAAATTACATGAATTCATAGAATATTCTTGTTTATTATGGAAATTCATAGAAAATTCTTGTTTATCCTAGAAAATCATATAAAAACTTGTTGTTTATTCTAGAAATTCATATAAAACTTGTTGCTTGTTCTAGAAATTCATAGAAAGTTTTTGTTTATTCTAGTGGATGACAACCATGACAACTTTACGGCCGACATTACGGCTAGTGGTACAATTGCAAGCTTCACCGAGGAGGAGTGTAGTCGGGCGGACATGTACTTGAACATACCTCGAATGAGGACAATGCTGCCCTAGTCATGGACACAACGACTAATATTGAGGACAATTCTAGAAACAATGAGGAAAGTGTTATGAATGAAAGTATTGAATGTTCCCATGAGGTATATATATATATAACTTCATAGTTCTTATTTTTCTAACCTCGGTTCTTAGGTACTAATTAATTAAATAACGAATCCGCAACATATAGGTTTCAGCCACAAATCAAAAAAGACAAAGAGAGGGCATACACAAGTACTCACCGGCCATGTCATGTATCAGATCACAGAAGTATCAGATGATGGCCAACCATGTGCTCCAAAAAAATCAAGGACAAGTATGTCATAGTGTGGGGCCATTGTAAGGGACAACGTGCCCATCAGCTACAGAGAATGGAAGGGAAAAGCAGATAATCCACACGTGGTTCCAGACACAGTGAAAATTTTGTTGTGGGATGAAATCCTAAAACACTTCACACTTCCCGAAGGTGTTGAACCGACCCAATGTGAAGCGTTGGACTCTCACAAGGATGGCAACACAATTTCGAAGTTCAAATAGCAACTTCATAAAGATTATATCGGGAAGAATTGAGCTCCAAATTTGATTGAATATCCCAAGTAAAAAGAACACCGGACGTCCTTTGTGGAATACAAGAAAAGTGAAGATTTCTCCAAGGCGAGTGCACGAGTGAAGCAAGGTCGTGCTAAAAAGGAGCACGTCCATCGTGTTGGTCGAGGTGGATATGCATTTGCGGTTCCCAAGTGGCGGAAGATGGAAGAAGACATTCTCGCACAAGGTACCATACCGGCGGTCGTTGATTGGCCCGAGCGAGTGAAGAATTGGTATTATGCTCATGGAGGCACAATTAACTCCGAAGATGGTATCCTTGATTACCCACCCTTGTTACGAGAGACCGCACTTGAAATATTGAAAATACTTGAAGATGTCGAGCGGGCGAGTGAAGGTTGATAGAGAGATCGATGATCTCGGTATGGCGCTCAAGAATCCCGAACACCCGGGGTGGTGCGGGGACTTCGGGGTGGTACCATGGAAATTTGGCTTCGGGGGAGACATTGCCACCTATCGAAGCCGCAGAAGAAGAAGAGAGCGCGAAGAGGAGGAACGACGGCAAGAGTTAGAAAAAAGACTTAAAGAACACAAAGAAAAGCTTACGACAGATATCGAACGGTGAGTGGCCGCCGCTGTAAATGAGATGGCCCCAGCACAAGGACTACCTCTAGTACAAGTTCCTTCTGCTCACTTTTCCAGTTGTGCTTCCGCGACGGTTCTCGAAGAGCAAAGGGCAATAGAAGGAGTTCAAGTGGACGCCGACGGTACCTCGTGGATGACATCTATCGGCGCACCGGATGTGAGCTTCACAAGCCACTCGGCAACATCAAAATGAAGGTATGTCTATTTCATGCTTTTATTACCTCAATAATTGATCATATATATTACTTTAATTTTCTTGGACTTAACAATGCTAATAATAACTAATTAAATATTTATTCTCGGGTGGCGGACGAAGTGCTTTCGCACGGTTTCCGGACGGACGAGCCACGACATGCCGATTCCACCGGCTACGCCTCGGTTAGTGTAGAGAGGATATGTCAACCTGATTTTGAGGAGCTAGAGATAGATATCCCAAGAGATGACAGGGAAAAGACACTTAAGGATGCTCTACACGGTATAATATTATGGCCGAACGTTACATCGTCATAATCCTCGAGAATGATGGATCTCCGAGAGACCACCCGGAGCGGGGGCAGCCATCGTCTCCGGGCCGTCATCGACACTACCTACTCTCTCACCTTCTCCGCAACAACCATACGACAATTCGGGTGAACGAGCTCTAGCGATTATAATGATGACATCCCTCCCAATTCACCTCAAGGCAACCATTCGCCACAAGCTCTCAAGCGCAATCTTTCGTGTCGGTGCAACCACCAAAGAAGAAACGAAAACGATCAAGCAAAGAAAAAGCCGGAGGCAAAGACAAGATGAAAAAAGCGAAAGAAAGAAGAAAACGGGGAAGAGCCGGAGGCCACAAAAAATGAAGGTCGTACGAGAGAGACTCAAGGCTTTCATAGACGATAAGGAAACAAAAAGGAGAAGGAAACCGCCATTGAAAACGGACTATGAGCGTTCGGTTGACAAGTCTTATGCTAAGAAGAACAAGGAGGGTCGTCGAATAGTTACATCGAGCAAATACCGTGTCGACGTCGGGGACAGCCACCACGGACAAGAACAAGGAGATTTATGCGTCGATGTCGGGGACCGCCGCCTTAGACAAGAACGTGGAGATTCCTACATCGACGTCGAGGACCGCCGTAAACATTAAGCAAATACCCGCATCCACAACCCATCGACCGACTTGTTTGCGGGCAACACTCCGGAAGTGCAAAACGCTATTGACGCCATGGGTGAAGAGCAACCGGCTCGTGTCATTAGCTTTTTGATCAAAAAAAGATGCCTATTTGTGGTCTTATCGGCCTTGAAGACCTACCAGCGAGATAAAAATCAAGAACTTAGATGGCACCGTGAGCTAGGAAAACCTCTATTGAAGCCGAATTGGTCAACAAGCTCCCAACTAAGATGCGCGGATTTCATGACCGGTACTTGAAGAAGTCACCGAGGGCCCGGAGATGTTTGGTATGCTCGTGAGACCTGGAGATTTTGCCCTTCAAAACGAGAAGGTGGCACCGGCTCCGATTGGCGATATCTATGAAATTTACCAATACCGATCTTATGATGGCCCGGTGTTTGTAAGTGACATATTTTCATATGTTTGTTGACGGTGAATTTCCGTCAATCTAGCCATGAGTTTACCTTTAATGTTGGCATTGATTTATTATTCTAACCACTGGAACTAACCCCCCGTATATAACAAGTTCACTCTTGCATGTCGATTTTGGAGTTTATTATTTACGTAGGAAATCTACACTAAAGAGGAGACTTTCAGGATAAGTTCATCAAGCACTTTGAAAGAAGATCATGAAGCCCGACAAGAGTCAAGACATGCGATGAACATGACTCCAAATGACCCGAGGACCGAAGCGTAAACATACAAATCTTTAGGGACTCAACCAGGAAACGACGAAGCTTGGATAGCAAGATTCAAGCCTTAACCGTGAAGCAAACGACGTCAAAGGCCCACATGCGAGTGCACACAAATAAGGAATCGCACGAGAAGCAATAGGGGAAGAAACCGGGGCCAAACCGGGCCGAAACGAGGCCTAGGCCGGCCGGCCGGGCCGGCCGACCCAACCCATTCGGGGGCCCGGTTCGACACCCGCTTTAACCTAGTCGCCTCTCGGGCTATTTATAGCCCCCCGGCCGAGAGCCACAAAAAAAGACATTCGTCATCCGCCGTCGAGGAGCGAGAGAAAGGAGGGATGCGTTCCGGAGAGGAGAGGGTCAAGATGGTTGACTAGGGTTCCCCTAGCCGACGTGGGAACCTTGCATGGAAGACCACGTCGGATTTCCGGAGCTAGGATCAAGGTTGAGGTAGGATCCGGTGGTGATCTTGTCCATGTATTATACGCTTATATTGAATTTTCAAGTTTGAATCCAATTTCTAGGGATCAAATGCTTTCACTACGACTTTATCTTCGCTTGGGTTTTCTTCTTCTCCAATCTATTCCGGATAGATTGCATAGGATGTTCTTGATTCTTCGGGGAAATGGAAGCAAAGTGTGATGTCGACATATTCTTGGGGTGCCATCTTCCTTAACTTTTCCACTTCGGGACCGCCTCCTCGATGTCTTCTTCTTCTTCCGACTTGGTGATCACTTCCTTCTATTTCTTCTTTGCGGGGTTAGGATGTGGTGGATCCCGAGTGGTCTTACCACCTCTCGTGGTCACCAATTTTAAATTCTCTCATGTAGGCTCGGGTTGCCCGGGATTCCACCGGACTCGGAAGAAGGTAAAGAATCGGCAAGCCGAGCAAGTTGAGTTTCGATCATTTTGTTAAAGCTTAGTTGATTCTTCATGGCGAGAGGTGAAAGATTCTATGGTGGAATTTAAATTTTCTAGAACTTTCTCATTGGCGGCTAGCTTCTTATTTAAACTTTCATTAATTACGGCTTGGCCAAAGACAAGATCATTAATGGAGGGCAGATTATTGAAATTGTTAGAATAGTTACCTCCATTTTGATTGTTGAATGGGAAGTTGGGCCTCGAGTTCCACCCTTGATTTTTGTAGTTGTTGTTGCGGAAACCATTGTTGTTGTCATTGTTGATGAAGTTGGCTTCTTCCCTTGTCTCAAGACAATCATTTCCCGAGTGACCCACATTGCCGCAAATCTCACACGTCATGTGTGCGTCCATAATCTTTGCAGTTTCCATGTTGGTTGATGCCTCCAATTTCTTCATAAGGAGGTCCATCTTGGTGGCGAGCATATCGACTCCATCGACTTGATGTACACCGCGGGTCATGAGGAGGTCCATCTTGGTGGCGAGCATATCGACTCCATCGACTTGATGTACACCGCGAGTACGAGATTGGAGACGATCTCCAACCCAAGCTTGATTTGCCAACATATTCTCCATCAACTCCTTGGCAGTGGGTACTTGTAGCGAGAAAAAGGCTCCTCCGGTGGCCGCATCTAGGTTCTCACGGGAAGCACACTTGAGCCCCGTGATAGAAGGTTTGAATTAAGAACCACCCGTGCATGCCATGGTGTGGGCATGGGGTGATGTACTCCTGGAAGCATTCCCATGCTTCCGGGATACTCTCATCATTCGCTCGCCTGGAAGCCCGAAATTCTTGCGCGGAGGGCATTATTTTTCCCATCGAGAAGCATTTTGCGAGAAATGCCTTTGATCACTTATCCCATGTGTTGATGGCATCTCGCTCCGCAAAAAACCATTGCTTCGCCTTCCCGCGCAATGAGAATGGGAATAGGTGAAGACGGATGGCATCATCCGTCACCGTAAGACATGGGTACCCCCGGGTCCCCACCGACCGGGCTCACGGCCGTCCCCGACAAGTGGGTCCGGCCTACTAGAAGACCCGCCGACCCGTCGCAGGGCCCGCCCGACGTGATATGTGGGTCCGAAGACGTGAAGACGGCTCGACGTGCAAGACAAGGCAGTCCGGACGGATTAAGGCAGCTCACATAAGTTTTCCATGATGTAAACGAGACTAGAGATAGGTTTCCTTGTTGTAACCGACACGGACTCGGTCCACCGACCTTGTCCGTCGCCCAATATAAGGCGGGCAAGGGTGTCCCCCCGGGGACATCGACCCGTAACATCAACCTCCACCACCACCCGAGATCGAAGCAATACAAACCGAAGAACCGGACGTAGGGTTTTACTCTCCGGGAGGCCCGAACCAGTATAAAATTGTCTTGTCCTTGTGTCTCGTCGTAATTTCGTGTGCTACGCTAGCATAACCATCGCGTTCTTACCTCCCGATCTCCCCGTCGAACAACTAAACCACGGGAATGAACACCCCCCGTGGGGCCGTCCGGATCTCACCATCCGATAGTTGGCGCGCCGGTAGGGGTGATTGGAAGCTCTTCGTGCGGCCGCGATGGCACCTCGCTGCGGCGACTTCTTCCGCGGCGACACAACGGATTTCCGGCGTGCAACCCCCCCCCCCCCCCCACCCACACACACGGAGCCCTACAATTGCATCGTCGACGAATTCTTCATCGGGTGCATCTACGGGCGTCGCCAACCGAAGAGAATTCGACAACTCGTTCCATTTTCATCTCGTTGACATGGCGGCGCGGCTCTCGGTTTGTTACTACGTGGCGGCTCCCAACTCCTCAAGTCCGCGCATCCGACGCGCGGCCTCCTTGAGCGTACGTGCGTTGACTCCGTGTCGAATTGTGTACGTCATGGCAAATCAAATCAACTTACGAGAGTATGCACTCCGTAACGGGGAGAATTTGCTTTCCTTTTTTCTCTCTTTCCATTATTCAATATCGAGCCTTCTTTTGTTTGTATTGATCAAGCAAGATTATTTTAATACATTATTTACCCAATATAACGTGGTGCATGTACTGCTACACGGTCCTTCGATGGCCGCGCGGCAAGCACACAACTTGGCGGGAACTCATCAAGGGGCGAGGTCTCGACCGTTTGGCCGTTTGCCTCATCATCGGCCCCGACCCGTCGTCCCGCAAAGACCGCCGACCTCCAACGGCTCATCACCGTCCTCGCTGTGTCCCCACGTTGCGTTGTCGGCTACATTGATGGCGTGGCATAGTTCCAACCTCGTCGGCTACACGCAAGATAAGTGCTATTTACAATTAAATATTTTTACAATTTCAATTTATTTTGTAGACCTGGTCTACATGCTTTTGTCTCGTTCTTCTAATCCTCCCCCTCGACATTCTCGGGGGCTTGGCCTTACCAACACGTAGGTTGCCGGACCTAAGAGTTTAAATTTTTTATCTTGTGCTATATTCCCCTCCCCATCGACATGCTCGGGGGCTTGGCCATGCTAATATAAGGGTCGCAAGACCCGAGGGGTCTATCCTTTTTCTATGTGTTCTTCCTTTAGCGCTTGACTCTCGTTATCGGTATTCGATAATGTTGTGCGGTTGCAAAACCCGAGTCCGAGACTCCTCCCCGTGCGTCGGCCACATCTAAGTCTCACCGCCGAGCATTATAGAGGGGTGAAATACTTTGCGGCTTCGAGCTTTCGAGTCAACATAATGTGTGCCTCGAACGATAAGTGGAATGCCTTTTTTTAAAACAAGACATAGCACAAGAACGTTCAGCTCCGGCTAACATTATTCAACAATCAACATCCGCATATCATAGCTCAAGTTAAGTTTTCATCATATTTATATTCGACGGATCGATACACCGACACGGCGTTTATTTTATTTTACGAGACCAGCTCTACCAACGCCTTCATCGGGTCGCTAGACCTTCCTCTCGGCTCCATCACCACCTTCATCATGACGCTAGACCTCCCTGCGGCTCCGGTATCGACTTCGTCGGGTCGCTAGACCTCTCTCCGGCTCCGACGTCGCGTTTGGCGGAGCTCCCCGCGGCTTCATCGGCATTGGCTTTGGCGGACCTCCATACGGCTTCATAGGCATCGGCTTTAGGTTGACGGACCTCCTAGCGTCTCCGTCGTTGTCGGCTTTAGGTCGCTCGACCTTCCTTCGGCTCCGTCATCATCTTCGTCGAGTTGCTAGACCTCGCCGTGGCTCCATCATCGTCTTCGTCGGGTCGATAGACCTCCCTTCGGCTCTGTCGTCACCTTCGTCGGTCGCTAGACCTCCCTACGGCTTTGTCGTCGCCTTCGCCGGCTCGGAAGACCTCCCCGGAATTTTACGTTAGGAATGAAGGCCTCTCCGTGGGGTGCGCGCCTAATGGCCCCGCCAAGTACTTCTTGGTGCTTGGGCGTTTATGTTTTGAGACCTTCCTTAGGTCGGCATGCCTTGAGTGGTTCTCGCCGGACTCCTTGCGGCCATGCAAGATATCCGGGTGTCTCTACACTCCATACGATCAAGATCGATATTGTTTCGCCGCCTTCATCGTTGACCGACCCCCGGACATCGCAACTTCGGCTACGACATCAATGACTTCTTCATCCAACAAATGCGTGCCTTTTAAGATCCCGCCGGGTATCCTCGGATATTGGGAATTGTTGATTTGAGGCCTCTCCGAGGTCGACACGCCCGCAAGGCCTCCCCGAGCACGGCCCTTCCGGACTCCTTGCGGCCATGCCGGGAGATCCGGGTGTCTCTACTCTTGGTTCGATCCAAGACCATGACTTAGTTTTCTTCTCTTTTTGGAGCATCAAACCAGCCATGATGTCCCGCTTCAATGCTCGGGGACTACTCTACGAGTGCGTCTTTGACGCCCTCTTATTTTCCTCGTCGTACCGACCCGTTGGGAAACCCGTTTCTCATCACGTCGTTACTCGACCTACTTTTTCTCTTCTTATTTTTGGATCATCATACCGGCCATCCCGCCTTTCATGATGATCGGATACTACTCAAGAGTGCATCTTTGATGCCCTCTGAATTTTTTCATCGTCATTTCGATCTATTGGAAGCCTGCTTCCTATAGGTCGTCACTCGACCTCTCTTCGTTCGGCAAGACTATAAATAGGTCGGTTGTCAAGTCGATTTGTTCTTTTTCTTTTGGACCGACGTGCATGCTATTCGACCTGTCGATAGCTCTACGACTTCGTCATGACCTTTCTAAGGTCGCAGCGCCTACACCTTGCTCGGGGGCTTGTGAGACATGGGTACCCCTGGGTCCCCACCGACCAGGCTCATGGCCGTCCCTGACGGGTGGGTCCGGCCTACCGGAAGACCCGCCGACCCGTCGCAGAGGGCCCGCCCGACCCGATATGTGGGTCCGAAGACGTGAAGACGACTCGACGTGCAAGACAAGGCGGTCCGGACGGATTAAGGCAGCTCGGATAAGCTTTCCATGATGTAAACGGACTAGAGATAGGTTTCCTTGTTGTAACCGACCCGGACTACGGTCCACCGACCTTGTCCGTCGCCCAATATAAGGCGGGCAAGGGTGTCCCCCGGGGACATCGACCCGTAACATCAACCTCCACCACCACCCGAGATCGAAGCAATACAAACCGAAGAACCGGACGTAGGGTTTTACTCTCCGGAGGCTCGAACCGATATAAAATCGCCTTGTCCTTGTGTCTCGTCGTAATTTACGTGTGCTACGCTAGCATAACCATCGCGTTCTTACCTCCCGATCTCCCCGTCGAACAACTAAACCACGGGAATGAACACCCCCGTGGGCTGTCCGGATCTCACCATCCGATAGTTGGCGCGCCGGTAGGTGTGATTGGAAGCTCTTCGTCCGGATCGACGGTGTTCGTCTCTTGATTCAAGAGAAACTTCTAAGGGGTGAGGACTCGAGCCACACTCTCCTCACAAGTGACTCGGATTGTCGTTAAAGTTCGACGGTAGGTCGAAATCGGTCATGCACTACTCGCATACATTAGAGTAGAGCAAGGGTAAACCGGCTTAAATAGCGGTTCACCAAACCTTGATAATTCTACCACTATGTTCAAATGATATCTTATGCCTGTTGCCTCCCCGGCAACGGCACCGTAAATGCTTGTTGACGCCGTTTAGCCTCACCACTTAGGTTGCACTTACGGTGACGACACCGGGAATGCTTGTTGGCAATCGCTAGCGTCGCTACCGGGTTCACACCTCTAGTGATGGGGCTAGGGAACGTCCGGGTAAAACACACAATTACGAAAGGTACGCAAGCACACGGATTACCGTTGTAGCACTTCACTCGGTGGTATTCGGGTTATTGTATTTATATTTTCCCAAGGGAGGCACTACGGCAAAGATGATTGAATAAACAAGTGGAGAATGACAAGACTTTGTAAAGAGCTATAGCGGGGGATAATGAATAAAGTTACTTGGGGATAACTTGACACACGCAAGAAGATCTAGATAAAGGACTAGAGAGGATCTAGTGAGCCGGGAGGACAAGAGACGAGAAAGGATCCTAACACAATCTATCTATTCTTGTCAACTGCGGCAAAGAACTAAGGCAAAGGATAACCAAGGCAAGCTAAACTCGACAAGCTCTTCTAGTGCTTTGCAGGGGCATGAAAAGCCATGCCTCGGAGCCGGGATGAGAAGGGAGGACGGCGACGCGCCGAATCATACTAGCCCGAACTAACGTGGTGGACTACAAAGCCCGTCTCGAGCCGTCACCTCCTTTGGGTACCACAACTATTTCATTGAACAAGACACCAATCTAAGACTAAGTTAAGCTCTGAGCATCGCACTCACAACGAACCAAAGAACCTTTCCATGGGTACCGCGAAGGAAGGTCTCTCTCTCCCGTGAACCACCGGAGATCAAGCGAAGAATGACCACAACACTATAGGGTTCAAGAAAGCTATGCTAACCAAGACTAAACTAAATTTAGTCTAAACCAAAAATAAAGCTTCTAGAGCAAGGTGAAAGATGAATGTAATTGACTTGAAAGGTATGATAGAAAGATAACTTGAATTGTACTTGAGTCCAAACAAATAAAGGATACAAGAGTAATACTGGGAACTGCGAAGAAGTCTCCTCCGGAACCCCGAGACTAGCTCGATTCGACTCTAACTCCCAAGCTACACTAATCCTACTCTAAGTGAACATAAGAGAGGAAATGAGATGCTCAATATGTGTGTTGTAGTGAACATGGCCTCATATGCCATTAGTTCGAGTTTGATTTTGGTGATTCATGACAACATGATCATTGGGACTAACCATATTGTTTTAGCATGTCTTTTTAGACACTTCTAGGTCCCAAGGATGCAAGAAAACCACATGCCAAAATGAGAAAATCAAGGGTCAAAACCGAGCAAGAAAGGAAAAGAAAGGACACCATCGGATGAACCGACGGTCCAATTTTCAGATGCGTCGGATGAGTTGCAGAGGAAGAGCAGTGAAGACAGTAGCACCGGATGATCCGATGGTCTGCGCGGGGAAACCGTCAGTCTATCCGACGCTTAGTTTGAATCAAGACAGACACGCACCAAGACGAAGCCTTCAGCACCAGATGATCTGACGCCTTGGTCAAGGGGTAGCGTCGGTCTATCCGACGGTCGCATGGAAGCTAACAGAGACGAGTTGGTTGCGGGATCTTCAGCACCGGATGATCCGACGCACCGTCGGTGTATAGCGTCGGAGCCGGTTGTGTCGAGAGAATCTCAACGGCTATGTGACGTGGGAGGGGCACCGGATGAAACGACGCCCGGAAAATCTATCATCGGTTCATCCGACGCTACCTTTTTCGAGGGGCCGTTACCCAACGGCTAAATGCCTTGGGCTATTTATACCCCCTCCATTCACTCATTTGAGGTTGCTGGATTGTGTGGAAGTGCGAGAGGAGTTCAAGACACATTGAAGATCATATCCAATCCATCCAAGTGCTAAATTGCTCATCCTTAGACTTGCATATGCATTGTGTATGTGCTTAGTACTAGGCTTAGCTTAGAGCTAAGTGAGTGCAAGGTTGTGCCAACCTTGTGAGGTGATTCTTGAGTGAATCAAGTTGTACAAGATTCGCCGAAGCCTTGGGGCCTATGTGGCTCACCGGCAATTGTCATCGACCCTCCGGCTTGGTGTGGAGCGGCGAGGACACTTTGTCCGGGGGACGTGGAGACCCCCTTCCTTGGTGGAGAAGCTCCTTAGTGGAGGCGGCATCAAGGTGACCAAGGGAGCTTGGCAAGTGCCTAAGTGGCTAGCCTTTGTGGCGAGTCAAGTGGTGCTCTTGGGAGAGACTTGGTGACCGGGAAGCAATACTCTTGTGTGAGTGCTTCAACAACGTGGACTAGGGGTGGCTTAGTGCTTACCGAAACCATGGGATAAATCGTGTGTCAAGAATTTGCTTCCTCTCATCCCCTTTACGTTTCCGCATTTACTCTATTGCAATCTTTGCTTGCCTTTACTTTCCTAGAGTAGTATCATGCTAGGATTAGCTATAGGTTGCAAACCTTGTTTTGGGATGGGAGTTTCACTTAGAACAACCCTAGTTGCACATCTAGATAGTATGTTCTAGTTTATCCTTGTGTAAAAATAGTGAAGCCATAGGTTAAGTTTTTAGTTTGCCTAATTCACCCCCTCCCCCTCTTAGGCTAACAAGCATTCGATTCCTTACATGTGTCCATTCCGGCCGAGTGTGAGGTGCCTTTTATAGGCGAGGTTGGTTAAGCGCGTGGGCCCAATATCATAGGTGCGACCTGGTCAAGGGGTACGGCCGGCCCCGTGATCCACCACCTCTCGCCTTGGACGTTTTCGATCACCGTTCCCCGAGGCGGTTGAGGATCGGTTTCGCCCGGCATGATGTTTGGGAGGTGCGGCCGGCCCTCTAGGTGCGGCCAGCCCTACTCTATGCCGTGTGATGAACCGCCTTCGCTCGGGAACACCTAAGATTGCCTTGGAATGACAAGTTGTCGCGGTTGATCGACCGGACAAGTGGACCCATTGATCCAAGTGATCCTAATCGCAGCCATTCGATTACACCAACGTTTCTTTGGTCAATCTCATTCATCCAAGTTGTGCTCGCGGGATAGGAGGTGCATTGGACCGAGACATGCCACGGGGTAGGTGCGGTCGCACACGGCGAGGGCCGGCCGCACACTGCTAGGCCGGCGCCTCTGCAGGCGAGCCGTGCTCGGTGGTGCGGGCGTGCCTAGCCTCGTGTGGCATGTTGGTTCCAATTTCTCCCAAAATGTGCACCGGCCCATGAAAATCACAACACAACTCATGGAACTTTATTAGTACTAAAAATGTGCATGAAGCGGTTGAATACTCCTCTTGAACCTCGAGGTTTTGACGGTCGAATCTTTGTTATAAGGACCGATGCTACACCGGTCGGACCGATGGAACGTGCCGGTTAGACCGTGGCTCGGTCGGACCGGTGAACACAATGACCGGACGAAGCATTCCAAAAAGCCTCAAAGACACCTCTAGGCCTTGGAACAAAAACCACCTCAAAACACAAATTGAGGGAAACTAGAAGCTCGACCGGTACCGAGGCAACCAACACAATTCTTGCCAAGAACTAACCCCGGGAAACTCACAATGACTACCAACCAAACTAGCCGTTCATCCAAGCAAGAAACCCATAAGGGCCAAGACCGGTCAAGGCGGTCGCTGCCCGGGATAAACTCCACCCGTGGGTCAACCCCAAGAATCAAAATCCATCGATCTCTCGATTCGCTCCATGGTTTCAAGAGATACTTTGGGGCAGGTTGGAACACCTCATGGGTGATCTCTTGCTCCAATTTCAAGCCCCAAAACTCTCTAGAAAAGGAGGAATCACAAATCTTGTGCCTCTACCTCAAGAACACCAAGAACATGTAAACCACCAAAATTGAAGGCCATCCCACAAGATTTGAGGGGCAAGATCACCAAGAAAAGAGGCAAACCAACCTCATGCGTGATTCCCAACACAAATCCCACAATGAAACACCTCCAAAACATTCCCACAAAAATCCACCAAAATGGCTCCGAAAATCACTAAAAAAGAAAAACGAGATTCACAAGAAAATCACAAGGGGGCACAAGGATGAACTCCAAACCTTTCATTCTCCACGAGGAAAGATTATTTACAAAGAGGCTAGCAACCTCCCATCATTCTCCACACATCATGCTATCCATGGTTGCAAATAGCCCGCTATAGCTTCAATATAGCTCCGTTATAGCTTTTTGAGATAGGTGTCGCGACGATATTGCAAATATTATCGCTTATGCCACTAACTCCACTATAGCATGCAATAGCTCGCTAACTTCAATACCGTAGCGCTCGCTACCACCGCTATGGTTGAGCTATGAACTATACATGTGATTTTTGAACTACGAGTTATGGTTTATGACTTACTTGTGAATTACAACTTTTTTGATGGAAAAACTACGGGGAAAGATCCCCACAACGCATCAAATTTCATTAAAAAGTTACGGTTAGCAGTTAGCGAACAAATAAAAGAGTCGGGGTATGTACAGGGGGTCGAGATTACAAGCTCACCAACGAGCACTACTAAACCGAGAGTAACCAATCTGCTAGTAAGGTACTTCTATCATTGTTGAATCTAACTAGGTGAAGACGGATCTGCTCGCAAATCTCACGATCCACGGTTGGAAGTTCGGCCAAATCCCATCAAAGATCACCGCATTCCGGTGTTTCCAAATTTCCCAAGCTTCTATCGGACTAATCTCCATAAAGAATTGATGAGCTGCGTTACCCCAAGCTTGCCGGAGTCGCCGGTGGATGTCCACACTCAAGTCCCATTGCAAATTCGGCTTAAACCAACACCGCCTGGCGAAGGGGCGGTGAAGAAAAGGTGATCAATATCCTCTCCCATCCGCAAGGTTGCAAAGTACACGGTGCACACCGGATTGCGGGTGATAACTTCTCCGTTGAAGCATGCTTCCTGTGTTGAGCCGATCCACCAAAATAAGCCGGCCAAAGAACTTAATTCTCGAGATGCGTTTTGACTTCCATATCCGGCCAAAGGATGGTGTCGGTGTTTTAGACCGGCAACCTACTAAGGGGAGTACCCGAAGTAGATGAACGTGGCCTCGCCGAGATCGGTAACTCGAAGGAAGAGACACGTGGCACACAATTTAGACAAGGTTCGGGCCGGCGAGGTGCGTAATACCCTACGTCCCGTATGCCGCGTGGCTCGGGATCGATTGGGTGCGATTACAAGATGATGCAATCGATGCGTATGATCGAGATGATCTAGAGAGGGGTCCCCGCCTCGCCTTATATAGTCCGGGAGGCGAGGTTACAAGTCAGTTCAGGGAGAGAGTACTAGTCGAGTACATCTAGGAGTCCTCTATACGGTGCGGGACATGTACGGCTTCCTATCCGAGTACTTCTCCTCCGTGGTCCTTGTGCTTCACGCCAACGAGGTGCCGTGCGGCGCAAGTCGAGTAGTCCCGGGGGCCCACCGAGTAGTCGGTCCCGGTACCCACCAAGGCGGTGGGCGCGGGGAGGTCCATACGACAAGCCCCCGAGTACTTTGTAGTCGAGAAGGATAGCTTCGAGTAGTCTTGATGGCCTTAACGAGTAGTCCTCAAGCGTCCCCGAGTACTACAAGTCCAAAGTCCTCAAGAATATTTGAAGCATCCCGAGGCCGGAATGTACTCCGGCTAATGTTTGAGCAATCCGAAGCCTTCTCGAGTAGTCCCAAGCGTCCTTGAGTGTCGCTCTCGAAGGTCTTCGTAATGTCCGTGTTGTCTTGAAGCCGAAACCGATATGGAAGTGTGGTTGCAAAATCGCACTCCATATGGAGTAGCCCCCGAGCCTTAGGTTGAGTTGTAGACTGCGGCCGAGGGTCCATCCGTAGTTTTGGCAAGAATATCCCGCAAAATCCGGAGAAAAAACCGAAGGACACGTGGCACGGAGCCCCCGAGCCTTGAGTCGAGTACTTCCTCTCGAATTGAAGGGTCACCTTGTAGAATGTGTCCTGAGTTGCTCTTGAGTCTTGTCGCTACCCAGGAAGTTGAGTAGAAGTAGCCGAGCCCCCGAGATGAGGCGCGTCGACTAGTAGAAGTTGAAGAGTCAGGCGCCGCCGCTGAGTCAGTCGTCTGGAGACTTATCCATTCGGCCGTTGGAGGAGCCGCTGTTGACTTATAAATAGAAGAAAAAACCTTTAGGGTTTTCCATCCCACGCATTTGCAGCCATTCCTAGCGGATCGTGCCGTAAACCACTACTAGTGCGCACCGCCGCCTTTGAGAGGAGCGTAGATCCGAGCGCGCCGCCACGGGAACCGCCGCCGCAGCCCCCGAGCGAATGCGAGTGGAGACACCGTGCACTTGGAGAATGAAGGCCTCTCCATCGAAGACCTCGAAGGCCGCCGGTGGGAAGAAAAGGTCTCGCGGGGGAGGCCACTCGATCCGCCGCGGGGCCATCGTCGGCCGGTGTCTCCGCCACGACCGCATCCGAATCGGGAGTGGAAGAAATTCAAGGCCAAGACCGAGGATCCGTTGGCGCTTCTCAATAGTGGATTCCTGCAGGAAAAAGAGGTTGACATGTGGAGAGCCGCGCGGGTGATCCGTACCCCATGGAGAAGAACCCGGACGAGATCCCCATGTTCACCGGTTCGCGGAGCGAGGAATGTCTCTTCCGGCCCGAAGGATCGGATGGCGACTAGAGAGGGGGGAGTGAATAGGAGCCGGTAAAAATTCTTCCCAAAGAACCCGGCCTATGCCCTAGTCAAACCCCGGTCACACACAAGCGATGGATCGAATCACACACCAATCGCCAAGACAACGAGGTTATGGATCAACCTCTAGCCTTAGAAACGATTCCTTGAAGCACACGCGGAAGCACTAGAAAGGAAGGGAGGAATCGAAACAAGAAGCACGACTCACGGCTCTCGCGGATCGTCCGGCCGGCACCGCGGACCGTCCGCGATGAGCGCGCGCGGACCGTCCGACTCGCTACCGCGACCGTCCGCCCCGACACCGTGGACCGTCCCGGCCTACTCGCGGACCGTCCGTTAAACACACGAGAGAACCAACGGGGACGCACCCGCACCACGGACCGTCCGCGGGGAGCACGCGGACCGTCCGCGTGCACCCGCGGACCGTCCGCCCACCGCCGCGACCGTCCAAAACTCCGTCCAACCAAAAACCAAAAACGCGACGGATCGAAATGAAAAGCGAGCAAGAACACGAAGAACACGGGACGAACCCTAGCCTCGCGGACCGTCCGCCAAGACCTCGCGGACCGTTCGCCGAGTGCGGACGGAGCGGAAAACGCCCGACCCCGAAAGTCAACTCCCTCAAATCATCATCGGATTTCCCAAACGGTTGAAGCTATGGAGACAAGGGTTTGGGGACTTGAAAAGCGTCACACAAGGATGCTATAGCCCAAAAATCTTGCCTCCTAACTCCCTAAATCACCGGGAATCGCGAATCCTTTGAGCACAACCAAAAACTAGAGCACCGAACGAAAATCTTCGAATCGAAGTGGTTTCCGGCGTTTGAGGGCACAAGATCAATCACAAAGATGCACGAGACATCTATCCATGTTTTCCTCAAAGAAATCCGGGGAGAAACCCACTCAAATCCGCGGAATCGAACCGGGAACAAAGGCACGAAAACAAGCACAAAAAGACCACGAGAAACACAACTCCGAATCTTCTATACAAACCAGGAAAGATTCACAAGGTCTAGCATGCCGCCCTAGCATCCATCCCTCTCAACAAATCTCCCATGAAGCTCTCATGCTAGCCTAGAGAAAATGGAAGAAAAATAGCTACGAAAATGAGAAATGGGAGGGAGGAAATGAAACCCTAAGTCACGGAGAGAGAGAGAGAGCCATCCACACACACTCATGGCTTATATATCAGGTCCCGCCGGAGTGGTAAATGACTCGACTACCCCTAACTTAACTACTGGCGATACAACCCACGTAGGGGCATTTAGGTAATGTTTGTGGGTCTTGCCATCGGACGGCCACGCCTTTGCCGCACCCCGCGTCCTCCCGACGCAAGCCATGCGATCCCGCCGCGTGTCCTCCGCCTCGAAGCTTCCCGACATGCCCGGATCCCGTCTCCGTCGTGTTGGGCCCTCGGACTTGGTTTTGAGGCCCAAACCAAGAAACCGTCCGCCGATGGTTTTGTGGGCAAACCACCAAACCCCGCGTGCTCGGTCCGGCCTCCCGCGCAAACCACTTGACTTGACCGCCACCATGCACCGGCTCGATTGTCCATGACTTCGTCTTGCTCGTGTCGCCACCATGTGGCCCGCACCCGGGCCCCGCCGTCCACCGGGTCCCTCGAACCGAGCCTACTTGTCTCTCCATCTCCCGGAGGCCCCTCAAGGCCGAAGACCTTTCACGCCCGTTCTTCACCCCGCAACAACACGAACTAGGCCGCGGCCTACACCTCGCGCACTAAGCCAAGAGTCGGTCCAACACCCGTTGTCAATCACTCATCACTAAGGAGCGGTCATCCATCGACCACCGGGACGCTCCCGGTCCTCACGGCCAACGACTTCTTCAAGGGGCTGCCGGGGTACTACGGCATCGAGTACCTCAACCTCAACCCCAACGATATCTTCCACACCTCGGTCTTCATGCACTTCGCGAAGCTTTCTTGCGGATCAAGCCCCATTGGGTTCCGTTCCGAAAATTGTTCCGACTTAAGCCCCGGCCCGCCGCCAACAATCCCCGAGTAGTGGGGGAGCCGGGATCCAGATGCGTGAAGACGCCGCAGCAATACCTCTCGTACAAGCCGATCGACTCCAACCAAGATTGGAAGTCGAAGTGGTTCTATATCACCAACCACCACCGGAGCCGCCGAAGCCGAGCGGGAAGCAGCTCGGCACCGGCCGTGGTGGAACTCGGAGCCAACGATGCGGGAGGGTATCCGGCTACCCGAACCGCCGGCTAAGATTAAGGCTTTGAGAGAAGCCGGACCGAGGGCCGAACATGTGGCCTTCGGCCTTCATGAAGCGAAGGGTGCGGCCGTTGATGGCCTCGCGATACCCTAGGGTACCGGGACACCGGCGACGATGACATGTCGCGGATGCTCGGAGATGAAGTTGACAACGACGACATCGTTGATAGGGCGGCGGAATCTTCAAAGATATGCCGGCGTACAAGCCGTGCCCCGTGCCCGAGTACTCCGCTGCGTGTCCACCTAATGAGGTCAGTAGCCGTACTGAAGTCGGGTACTGATTATGTAGTAGTAGTCATACTCATCCAATATGCTTCTTGCAGGACAACGTGGTGAAGTTCGTTTCCGAGCCGGCGTCGCCTCCTCGACTTGTCGAGGTCCCAGAGGAAGGGAAGGCCAGGGCCAGGGAGCGGCGCGAAGGTGGTGGCGGAGACGACACAGTAGTCGTAGAAGACACGTCCGAGGAGGATGACGATGAGGAGACGCTGCAGGAGCGCTTCCAGCTGCAGTCGAGATTCAGCCGCCCTGGATTGCCACACCTCTCGTTCAGGATCCGCCGACTAGCCTGGAGGCTAGTTTACCTGCACCGCCAAGGAAGCCGCGCAACGTGGCCCGCAAGCACGTGGCCAAGAACCTTAAGGTCATGGAGACCACGTCACAGGAGGTAAGCTTCCTTTAGTAGGGTAGTTGAGTACTTGTGTCTCGATGTAGTGTGCCGACGATGAAATTCCCTTGCTTGCGGGAGATGCCGCCTTCCGACCCCGTGGAGCGGGGTGACGAAGGCGGTTGGGATACATCGGGGGGAGCCGGACCGGGGGTAGTCGTAGCCCGGCCCCCCACCGTGGAGCGGCTCTTGGCACGGTTGTCGCGCCGGGCCCTGCGTTGCCGAGGGGAGCACAGAACCGACCGCCGCTCGTCGCAGAGGAGGCGGCGGCTGCTGAGGCGCAAGAGGAAGCGCTTGCTGAGGCTGGGCTGGTCGACATTGCCAGCATCCTCGCGGCGCCCCCCAACCGTGATGGAAGTCCGGTCGAACTTGTAAGTGGTGATCCTTCCCGAGTAGTACATTAGATTTGGTAGTCGTACTGGGTTGACAACCGACTTGTGTACTCGGCAGAAATCGACGGACTTAACTCCGGGAGGAAGATGGACCCGCCGCAGCGGTGGCCGAAGAGGAAAATGCCCCCGCCCGCCGAGGAGTCCGCTCCCACTCCTCGGGCGAACCGAAGCACCGGCCATGGAGGCTACATTGCTCGAGGCTAGCATCGTAGAGGGTGAGTACTCGCTCGGGTGCAAGTAACCCCGGGAAGTAGTCGTAGCGCCGGTGCATGACCGATCCGGTTATCCTTTGGTTGACAAGGGCGTCGAGGCCGAAGGAAGTGCTATCCCGTCGGCGGTGCCCGTTGAAGACTTGGCACCAGAAACCCAGGGAGCTGCCGAAGGAGCCCCCGAGCCGATGGAGGTGGCGGTTGAAGAAGCCGCCGCGGCGCCGGAGGGGAACGCGACGACGTGCCACCAGAACCGGCTTCGGAAGTAGTCGTTCGCTCGCCGAGAGATCCAGGACGCGGAGCCAATCCGCTCGGCGCCAACAACCGGGGCCACGACGAGTAGTCGTGGCGGGATCGAGTCGCCGGCGGATGACCTTGTCAATCCGGCGACGATAGCTCGGCACATGGAGGCGATGCACTAGGCCGAGCAATGGATGAAGGTGAGTAGTCGGCACCCTTGAGTAGTCAATCCTTCGGTGTTGAGTACCCATTTGACATGTGTTTTCTCGTTCCGGGACGTCGCGGAGCGGTCCCGGCGAAGTCCGACATGCTTCAAGGATACGGCGACACGGTGCTCCGGCCGAGGCCTTAGAAGAACGACTTGTGAAGGCCCGGAAGCATGCCGCCGCGATGCAGTCAAAGCTGGACAGCGCCTTCGCCCAATATCACAATGAAATCCAAGATATGCAGGCGAAGAGTGACGAGCTGGTGCGGAAGAACAAGTCTCTTCGCAACAAGAATAAAGGTACGTCGTTGCCGTGCTGAGTACCCATTGACAGTACCTTGGAAGAGTCTGACCCGCTTTGCCTTGTTGATTGCAGAGCTTGAGACCCGCGTCGACCAGCTGAAGGCTTCAGAGACCAACATGAAGAACCTCTTCTACCGGGAGAAGGAAGCCCGCGAGGTACTGGAGTATGATTATAAGCAGCTTGCTTACGAGTGCGACAAGCACATGGAGCTCCGCATTGC
Source organism: Cenchrus americanus (assembly GCA_947561735.1). NCBI lineage: Eukaryota > Viridiplantae > Streptophyta > Magnoliopsida > Poales > Poaceae > Cenchrus > Cenchrus americanus. Next base: position 147,414,169 of record OX387240.1, read on the forward strand.
GTCGGATCGTGACCTCCTCAACTGCTACAAATCTTTGCAGAAGCTGAACGAGGTCTGTGAGAAGCTGTGGGGCCAACTGAAGGAACTTGAGGAAGCCGCGCTCCCCATCGCGAGGCTACTGGTGCCTCACCCTGGCGGTCCGAAGATAGCTCCTTTAGTGGACCGGCTAAGGGAAGCCCCCAGCCGCTTGGGGACGTACGTGAAGCACTTGGCGAAGTCGATCCACAACCAGATCCTGGCGTATATGAAGTCGTACTTCCCGAAGGCTCCTGTTGACGTAGTCGCCGGCGGACTAGCCGCCAACTACACCGACGAGCAGTACGTGGAGCTGTTGGAGCAGATGGCGCCCATTGCTGAACAGGTCGCCGAGAAGCTTAGTCTCCAGTAGTCCTGTAAAGTTAGCTCGTAGCAGTAGTCACTACTAGGAATTGACCCTTAGAGCACCATTTTATTTTGCAACACCACACGTTTGGTTGCAGTATTTGGTTTTATAGCAATCAACATATTAATGGGTTGCGATATCCGGATCTTATGACCACTAAAAATGTGAGTTGCGTCTGTTGAAATATTCATTGCAACAAGTTGGTGTTAATGCGACAATGAAAAAGGTGGTTGCCTATATGGGTACCTATTGCCACAACTAATTGTGCATTGCGATATTATTGATTTAGTGTTGTGATAGATGCGTGTTTGTTGCCACGAATAGTTAGTTGGTTGTGAATAGGCATGACTGTGACCACAATGAAATAACGTTGTCTAAAGTTTAACCTTTGTTGCGATAACTCATGTGCCTGTTGCATCTAGAAAACAATTCGTTGCGATAGATACGTGTTTGTTGCCACAAATATTTCATAGGTTGTGATTATGCATGCCTGTGGCCATGATGAAATAACATAGTCTAAACCTTAACCTTTGTTGTGATAGCTAATGTGCCTGTTGCATCCAGGAATTAAATCGTTGCATCAATTAGCTTCTATTGCCACCAATAAACTATGTGAATTCATTAGACTATTTCTGGTTGTGCTAAAAGAAAAGTGGAGACGTAATTAAGCCCACCTTGTATCACACCTTGAATTATTCATTGATAAATTTCAAAAATCTAAAAAACAGAAAACAGAGGAGAAATGAACTCAAGACCTTAAGGTCACCTTGTATATCACATAAACCACAGAGCTACAAAGTTTTCTTGTGAAATTTTATGATCTTCAATTCTTTCAGCTATCGTTCTTCCCTGGAACGCCACGTGAGCCACCTCAACGCATCTCATGTGCCACCTCCCTCGGCCGCAGCCCATCATGTCATTAATTAAAAACAATTAAAAAGAACAAACACGAGTGGGAGACAGGATCGAACCTACGACCATTAGTCCACAATCTCAGTGCCATACTGCTGAGCCACTTCAAGATCTTTTATTTAGTAGAGCATTTTTGTTTTTTTACTAAATCTAATCACACGATACAAATGATAAATATGATAATACCAATCGTAAGGCCTAGGAAGTTGTCCCTTTAGACCAGGTTTCGACTCCTGTCCGCTGCCTCGCATCGGGCAATGGAATGTCTGGCGGTGCTCTTTTTTAACTGGATATTTTTTTCACAGGCAGACATGTATGGGCAGAATGTAGTAGGAGGTGACCCACAATGCATTTTTTAGAATAATATATATAAGTGGGGTATTATGTTTATTCGTTGATTAACTAAGCTCTTAAATGATCATAGCATGTACGATATTTGTAACAATATTTGCAAATGAGATCATGTGGTTTTTACTCAATATCCAAGAAAATATTCGTAATCCACACAACTCGTATCCAGCTTATCATGTATTCGACCCGCACCCGTAATTTGAGACTATTTGTGCTCTGTCTGTATTCATATTTGTATCGGATGCACTATCTATGTCCGAATTCGAGTTCGAGAAAAAATAACTATTTGTATCTGTAGCTGAACCTATCCGTTCATATTTGATCCATTTTCATTCCTAGCGGTGACTATGACAGTTCTATGCCTCATGCAAGGACCGTGGTCTGCACGGTGGCGGGCCGTAGGACCGCCTCGGCGTGCTCGCCGGTGGTGTCTCAGAGCTTCGGCAGTGCCTCCTTGATATTGTCGATGCTCTCTAGGGCTCTAGGCTACGTCTGCGCCTGGCACCTGCGTTGAGGTCCCAACCTGCATTGTTCTCATGCCAAATTAGTCTTGGACGACATGTGATAGAAGCATACTCAATTGCAGTCTTGCAGTGGGCAATCGTTTCCACCAAAAAATGCTAAGGGAAAATGTGGTGACAGTGAATGAGCCTGCGATGACGGTGTGGAACCCGGCGACCTTCCCGGAGGCGATGTTGCGGGCCCTGTCGTCGAAGAACACCTGCAATGGATGCACGCAGAGAACGTTCTTCATGATGGTCGCAATGGGTCGTAGAGATATGGAAGAAAAGTCAGTGCTTCTTCATTTGCACGATCAATTACCGTTCTTTGACTATGTGAGAGATCTATTCATTTAGTGAACAACGTATATCCAAATTTCGCAAGATGCTATGAAAATTTTAAGTCAAGCTTATACATCCATAAAATTATTCTTTGACAATTTATAGAGTTTTTGAGAAATCTTTAGGTATTATTATCATTAATTTATAATAGTATTATAAATACAAGCTTGAATTATCATTACCAAACATTTGAATTTTTCACCTATTTTTAGGATATGAACTATATTGAATATATGTTCTTAAAAATATTTTATGGAATTTATTTAATATTATTTGGGAGCATGCAGTTCAAATTACAATTACTTTCAATAAACACACAAAAATTCATTTAAACAACTCAAAATAGTAAATGAGTTGGAAAGCAATTGGAACTTTTACAAGTCAACTTATACGTTGGGTAATATATATAAAAAAATAATGGTACATATAAAGTAATTTTTTTGCGTGTTACTTCACAAATGCTTTAATTAGTTGGAGATTAAAAAACAAATTGGGCTAAAAACCTGAGTCTGGGCCGTTTCCTACTTTCCTGGGCATGCACAAATGCCCCAAATGTTCCCTCCGCATCGATTCCCGATCCGATGGTTTGGATCGGTTCCTTGTCATATAAAACCCGTAGCCGAAACCTCCATCCATCTCCGGCCCCCGTGCCGCCCCCCTTCCCTTCTTCTCGTGTCCACCAACACATCCAGCCCCAGCCCGATCTCTCGCCGACGGCCACCAGATCCCCTCCACCACTTATTTGCGGCCACCAAATCGTCCCCAAGGCCAGCGGCTCCGGCCTCGGTGGTCGCCCCACCGCGCTGCCGCAGGAGCTGTTGTGCCTCAGGGCCGGCGTGGTGGCAGATCTGCTACCCTCCATTGCTCCATCATGTGCAAGCCAAGACGATGCGGGCTACGGAGTATCTCCGTGCTGCAACTCAGCACTGAGCGAGTAAAGACGCGGTGCCGGCCATGAGCGACCTTAGCATCCGATCCTGCGATGGCAAGGCCGGTGTGGGTGCTTCTGCAGCGGCACTCGCGGCCACGCGGTACAAGGTTTGTCTAGCACTCGCGGCCACGCGGTACAAGGTTTGGCTAGATTCTGCGCACCCTCCTCTTCATCGATGTTGTCGTGATGAAGTGTGGTGACGCCGCGACTGTGCTAGTGATGACAGTCTGTTGAGGCATGGATTTTGGAGCAGCCCACAAATAGATACGCTCTCCTCTGTATGTTCTTCTCTGAAATATGATATGCCCATCTAGTATTCTTTTTTAAGACCAAGATTAGTGCTGCTTAATTGCACATTAGCTTCTAGTATGTAGATACATTGCTGCATTAGTTACTACTTTTGTTGGCTGGCTGGTGCTACAAAAATTAGCTTGTCAGTCTGCCTTGTTTTTAATTTAAGCATGCTCACCTTCCAATTTTGTGGAGCTACTCTGTTTTCTTAGCCTCGGCTGATATGGTGTATGACTGCACTGCTCGCTAGTCTCCTATGTTCCTCAAAGAGTTGTGCACTATATATAACACATGTGTGAATCAACGAATAAACAATGCAAAGACCTTATACATTGATGTCATTTACAAATCTGCTAGTTGCTTTGTTTTGATTGCAGCAAGCCGACAATAACAGGGAAATTATTTATTTCATCAGCAATAGCTTGCCATTTCTCTCTCTATTCTCAGCAGCAAGTGCAGGTATGTTCTGCAGAAGTTGAGCTCGCACTAGTAAGCAGCAGCTCAAAGTGCAACTAGAATACGATCATATATGCTTGCTGACCTTGCTCGATCCAAATTGTAAGTTTGTCCTTTCTTTTATCAGCCTTTTTTCAGCATAGAAGTTCAGTAATTGTGAAGAGTACCTTATACTTGCCTAAGGCAACAATCCAGTACATTTGATAGCTTTTATTATTACCTAATACAACCATGCAATAGCAATTCTTAAAAATGTGGGCTGTGTACATTATAGGTTTCTATTTTTTTGTTAATTTTCTTATAGATTAGCAATGTGCTTGTGCAATTAGCAAATCTTAAAAATGAACAATACTCACTGCAGATCTACTTCTCTCTAATTGACTGACTCTATAAGAATGCTATTATGAAAATATACTTGATCCGCTATGCTTCGAAAACTGAATTTTTAGTTGTGGTGTTTCCAACATTGCTGGTTTAAGCTGCTGGAACTGAGTGAGGGTTGCCATTACACCAATATTGGGTGCAGTACTTGTTCCTTTGCCAGGTTAAGCTAAGCTAGCATCATCATATTTCTCTTGACATACATGTTCAGTGATTGCACAAGACTTATGAGGACTCATGAGGACCTGTAGTCTGTAGAATATGGTGATTAACTTGTTGTGAGCATGAGAGTGACTTTCCTGTTCTTTATCGTCTTAGGTAATTGCATAGTCATCCATTCTATGATTGCTAATTACTATATGATTTTTATCATATATGTTTTCATGAATCATAGAGAAACTTGGCAACCAAAACAATTAGAGAAAACTTCTATGGTTCAATGGTGATGGGCGACACCAACAAGAATGACAAGTTACAATGATGCTTATTTATGATGGTGTAGCTCATGGGTGATGGAGCAACCAGCGAAGTCATTTTAGATTTATTTATTATATGCCAAACAATGTTGTGAACTTAGTTAAATATGGTGAATTTATTTTGTTAGTTGTGGTCATGTTCTTTTAAATTGAATTCTGGTCATTGTGTGTTACTTTGGTTTGAGACAAAATTTAAATTAAATAATGTATCAATTATTATATGTGATGTGCATGTCGTGAAAATAATTTAAAAACTACTATTCAAAATCCTCTCATTGCGATAGAATAATAGGAAACCATTGATTTTGGTTGCAATATGTATTATTGTGACGAACTTTATACGTTGCATTACCATATCATCTATTGCCACTAATAATGTTTGTTGCATGTGCTCTCTATTACCACCGACACAAATTCGTTGCAACTTTCATATATTACCTCGAAGACTAGTTCGTTGCATTATCATATCGTCTATTGCCACCATATCTGATATGTTATAAAATCACTGTAATGCAATGGATCACACTTCGTTGATGTCAACTCGTCTGCTGTCTTCGGAGTCGCCTTCGTCGTATTGCTCCACTGCTGGTGAATCCCACATGACATCGGCAGGGAGGATTGCTTCGGAGCCGTAGACCAAGAAGTATGGAGATTGTCCCGTTGGCTTGGAGGGTTGGGTACGTAGCCCCCAGAGTGCATTGGGTAATTCTTTGATCCACTTGCCTCCTTTGGTGTTGGCAGCGTCGTGTAGCCGCTTCTTGAGAGCGTCGAGCACCATCCCATTAGCATGCTCGACTTGTCCGTTGGCCCGTGGATGGGCAACTGAGACATATTGGACGTCGATCCCGCTATTCTCGCAGTACTCCCAGAACTAGTGATTGTTGAAGTTGGAGCCCAGGTCTGTGATGATGCGGTAGGGTAGTCCGTAGCGATGCACGAGTTCCTCCAAGAAGTCGAGTACTCTGTCAGCCTTGGGGCATGTAACCGGCTTGACCTCGATCCACTTGGTGAACTTGTTGATGGCCACCAATACTCTGTTGAATCCTCCTGGCGCAGTCGGGTGTGGCCCAATCATGTCGAGCCCCTAGCAGGCAAAAGGCCAGGTTGGTGGTATGGTGACTAGCTTGTAGGCCAGGACGTGTTGTTGCTTGGCGAAGTATTGGCACCCTTGGCACCTTCTGACGAGTTCTTCGGCGTCGCCTAGAGCTGTGGGCCAGTAGAAAGCTCGTCGGAAGGCCTTGCTGACCAGCATGCGAGAGGACGCGTGGTTGCCGCAGACGCCTTTGTGGATCTCCTCCGAGATGCCCTTGCCTTCTTCTCGTGGAACTCACTTCATGAAAACTCTAGAAGATGCGCTCCACCTGTAGAGCTTGTCTCCGACGATGACGTAGGACTTGGCACGGCGGATGAGTTGCTCGGCCAAGTTCTTGTCCGAGGGAACCTTCTGCTCGCTGAGGTAGTCGATGAAGGGCTGTCTCCAGTCCACGTCGATCATCATGACCTCCTGGCCAGCCGGGGGATGCGGTGGGTCAGTGGTCGGTGGCGCCGGCTCCGGGATGGATGGTGCATGAAGCTCGTGGACGAAGACACCCGCTGGTACTTGAGTGCGAGTAGAACCAAGCTTCGACAGGACATCCGCTGCGACGTTGTTGTCGCGGACGACGTGGTGGAACTCGAGACCATAGAACTTGTTCTCGAGCTTGCGGACTTCTAGGCAGTAGGCGTCCATGTTCTCCTTGTTGCGGTCCCGGGACTTGTTGACTTGGTTGATGACCCCGCGCGGAGTCGCCGTAGACTAGTAGCCGCTTGATGCCCAGTGAAGCCGCGAGGCGGAGCCCGTGTAGCAGAGCTTCGTACTCGGCTTCATTGTTTGAGACCTTCCAGAAGATCTGCAGGACGTACTTGAGTTGTTCGCCCGTTGCGGAGATCAAGAGTACCCTTGCACCTGCACCCTAGAGGTTGAGAGAGCCGTCGAAGTACATCACCCAGTGCTCTGGCCGCTCGGTTGGAATAGGTAGCTGATTCTCCCGCCACTCCGCTATGAAGTCGACTAGTGCCTGCGACTTGATGGCTGTGCGTGGCTTGAAGTCGATGTTGAGGGCGCCGAGTTCGACTGCCCACTTGGAGATTCTTCCAGTAGCATCTTGGTTCCGCAGGATGTCGCCGAGCGGATAGTCGGTGACAACGAAGATCAAGTACTCCTGGAAGTAGTGTCGTAGCTTCTGCAAGGTGATGAGCACTGCGTACAGAAGTTTTAGTACTGGCTGATAGCATGCCATGGATTCTGACAGGACCTCGCTGACGAAGTAGACTGGTCGCTGGACTGGGTAGGCGTGGCCGTCTTCTTGCCGCTCGATGACGTGAGTAGTCGCAGCGAGGTAGAGCAGTAGTTGCTCTCCTTTGCGAGGAGCCGTGAGGACTGGTGGCTTCGATAAAAAGTCCTTGAGTTGGGCAAGGGCTTGTTCCGCCTCTGGAGTCCACACGAACTTCTCTTGGTGTTTGAGTAATTTGAAGAAGGGGAGCCCCTGTTCTCCAAGCTTCGAGATAAATCTGTTAAGAGCCGCCATGCATCCAGTTAGCTTTTGCACATCTTTGATGCACGTGGGTGCCTTCATGCTGGTGATGGCGGATATCTTCTCGGGATTGGTTTCGATGCCGCGATGGCTGATGATGAAGCCGAGTAGTTTGCCCAACAGTACACCGAAGACGCACTTGTTCGGGTTGAGCTTCTAGCGGTACTCGCGCAGGGATGCGAAAGTCTCTTCAAGATCAGCGATGAGTGTACTGGAGTTTCTAGTCTTGACAACCACGTCATCCATGTAGGCTTCGACGTTCTTGTTGAGTTGCCTCTTGAAGCAGGCCTGGATAGCCCGTTGGTATGTAGCGCTGGCGTTCTTCAACCCGAAGGACATGGTTATGTAGCAGTACGGGACAAACGGGGTGCTGGACGCGGTCTTCTCCTGGTCTTCTTCCTTGATCGCGATCTGGTGGTACCTGAAGTAGCAGTCGAGGAAGCAGAGCAGGTCGCAGCCCACTGTGAAGTCGATGATTTGGTCAATCTGCGGCAACCCGAAGGGGTCCTTGGGGCAATGCTTGTTGAGGTCGGTGTAGTTGACGCACATCCTCCACTCGTTCGAATTCTTCTTGCAGACGAGGACAGGGTTAGCGAGCCACTCAGGATGGAAGACTTCTCTGATGAAGCCAGCCGCGAGTAGTTTGGCGAGTTCCTTCTTGATGGCGTCCCGTCTGTCGTCGGCGAAGCGGCGGAGGTATTGTCGCTTCGGGGTAGCTTTAGGATCGACGTTGAGTGAGTGCTCAATCAACTCCCTGGGCACCCTTGGCATGTCCGCTGGTTTCCCCGCGAAGATGTCGCGGTTAGCCCAGAGGAAGTTGACGAGCGCGTCTTCCTATTTGGGGTCAAGGCCTGCCCCGATGGTGGTGGTCTTGCTGCAGTCGCCTGTCCCAAGGTCAATTGTCTTGACCAGAACCTCCTCGGCTAGTTGAGGCTTGTTGGCTTTGTCCGATTTCTCTGGGATGTCGAGTTCACTTGGGGTAAGCTTCTTCGACACAGCATAGATCTTCATCAATGCATTGGGTACTTGATTTGTGGAGGCGATCTCCACAGCTTTTATGTCGCAGTCGTGCTATATATTCAAGTCCCCTTGCAGCGAGAGTACACCTGCTGGACTCGGCATCTTGAGTACCAAGTAGGTGTAGTGGGGTACTGCCATGAACTTGGCGATAGCTGGTCTGCCGAGGATGGCATGGTAGGACGTCTCGAAGTCCGCGACTTCGAACTTGATGTACTCGGTACGGTAGTTGTCCCGAGATTCCCCAAAGGTAACTGGCAGGACCACTGAGCCCAGTGGGATAGCCGCGTTCCCAGGGACGATGCCGTAGAAGGGCGAGGTGCTCTTTGTGAGCATGTGGGTGATGTCGAGCTTCATCTTCTTCAAGGTCATGGTAAAAAGGACGTTGAGCCCGCTTCCACCATCGATGAGGACCTTGTTGAGCTTGGAGCCCTCTACCACCGGCTTCAGGATGAGTGGGAATCATCCTGGTTCAGAGAAGCTTGTCCATTGATCCGCGCGGGAGAAGGTAATGGGTACCTCTGACCACCTGAGCGGGGTCGGGACCGCTGGTTCAATGCTCATGACTTCTCGACGGGTAGCCTTTTGGACCCGTCTGCTGGGTAGTCCACCGAAGAGGACGTTGACCATCTTGTTGGGTTCCTGGAAGTCGCCATTGCCTTCGTCGTTCTTCTTCTTTCCTTTCTTGTCGTGAGGGTGCCGTGGCTCTGGAGTATCCTTGAATGCTCGCCTGAGTTGGTAGCACTGCTCGGTGGTGTGGTTGCCGTCCAGATGCCACGGGCACTTCTCCTTCGGCAAGTCTTTGAAGCCGCGACAGTGTTGTCTGGCTTACGCTTGCGGTTGGGACCCGAGTAGTAGTTGTTGTTGCGACTGTCTTGGTTCCCATTGTTGCTGCTGCCGCCGCCTGTGTTCTGTTTGCTAATGCCGCGGATGGCGTCATACTTGGCGTTGGTCTTGTCTTCTTCATCAGCCCAGGACGTGATCATGTCGTTGAGGTGGGTGATGGAGCTTGGGCGGTGACGGTCGAAGTCTCCGAAAGTGCGACGGTGGTAAAGACCGTCTTGGAAGAGGTCGATGACTTCTTTGTCAGAGACATCGACTACTGTGGCGCGCTTGTCGAAGAAGCGGCGCATGTACTTGCGAAGGGCCTCGCCTTGTTCCTGCTTCACCATGGCTAGGTCCATGCGAGTACCCGAGCGGCCCATAGCGCCCGCGAAGTTGCTGGTGAACTGCTCCTTCAGCTGGTCCCACTTGTCGATCGAGTACTTCTCAAGTGACTCAAGCCATGTAAGCGGTGCTTGGTCCGGCAGAAGGGGAAGTAGAGGCACTTGGTGTTGTTGTTGCCACCAGCGTTCTCGATGGAGAGGGCGTAGCATCTGAGCTACTGCACAAGATCTTGCTTCGTGACGTACTTGGTGATGCCCAGAGGCTTGAATTTCTCTGGGAGGAGGAGGTTGCGAAGTCGTGCAGAGAAGGCAGGGAAGCCGTCGTTGTCGCTTGAGGTAGAAGCCTTCTTGCGCCGTAGTTCTTCAATCTTCTGGCGGGCGTCGAAGCCACCCTGTGAGGCTCCGGAGGCGTGGCTATTCGCGTGGCCTCGGCCGCCGCGATCGCCTCCGCCACCGGCCCTTCTGTTAGGCCCATGGTCGGAGCTTCCGCCATCGCTGCCTCCGCCGCCAGGGTCGCGATGAGGGACGACCTCGCGATCGCCACCAGTGGCTGCAGCGCTGTTGCCACCTTGAGAGGGTCCGCCGGCCGTTGCACGAGTACGGTTGGGGTTGGCCGGTAGCTCAGCTCGAGTACGGTTACGACCGAGGTCCGCACTACGACTTGTTGCTTCGTTGTCGCGGTTCCTGGCGGGAGGTGGTTGAGCGACCCTAGTGTTGACTCGCATGAAGTAGGCATCTTCCGCGAGCTTGGCGATGACTTGTCCCGCGCGCATCCCCTGGGCCTGACGCGCTATCGTAGTGATAGACATGAGGCATTGCTCTGGGGTAGTGTGTACCCGACTCTCGACTTGGTCGAGTGCTTCAGCAAGGTTGCGGATGGGGAGGGAGTTGCGGAGACGTCGGCGCCGTTCGCTCCACTTTCTGTTGCGTTCCCGCCGGGTGTCTCTGTTGGCGGGGGTCTCATTGGCGGGTGCGTTGGTGGACAACTCGTACGCTGAGATGTCCTCAAGGTATTGGTCAGGGACCGTCCCCGAGGGCCCTGACGTCTCGTTGGTAGTCATGAAGACTTGCCGATCGGGAGAGCCAAGGCCGGGAGTCGCCGGGTTGCCACCTCTCGTAGGAGTGTGCTCACCGCCTAGAGCAAGCGGTGTTCCCTCCCGGAACGAGAGTGAGTCGAGGTAGGCGACGCGGCGTGAGTTCCCTCCCCGTTAAGTCCGCGGGCTTGCGGTCCGGACGAAGAGACAAATCTTCCAGCGGGTGTGGATGTTATAACCAAGCTGGCAGCTGGTCCTGACAGGGGTTGCTCTATGGAGTTGTCCTCGGACTCGGGCTCCTCAGGGTCCGACCCGAAGTCGAACTCGTATGCGGAGTCCGAGTAAAAACCGAAGAGGGGGTTGGAGTTCGAGGCGTAGCCGGGGCCGGTGTCGGAGTCCGAGTCGTACTCGGGAGCGGGCTCCTTGCCGGCCCGGCGTGTAGTGGGAGCCTTCATGTGGGCCCTGCTGACGTTGTGGGGGCCACGTGTGAAGCGCTCGCGGGGTGGGGAGTCCACATGCGATGGCTCAGTAGCCGGCTCCCATACGCTAGCCCACGGGGACGTCGAGTTCGAGTTGGAAGCGGATCCAAGCTCGAAGTCGGCGTGCTCGTTGAAGAGCGAAATTTCGCCGAATTTGCCGGTGAGTTCGCCCGTGACTACTTCGGGAAGTGTCACGAGGCTAGTCTCCGGGTTGGGCGGCATAGTGAGGCGGCGTTGGAAAGATCCGGCGCCGTCAGCAGTGCAGACCCAGGCACCGAAGACGAAGGTGTCGCCGCGGTTGAAGGCGACGGTTGGCTTGATGTAGACGGAAGCCGTCGAGTTCGCGATGTGATCTCGGGCGAGATCCCCTACCTGGCGCGCCAGCTGTAGGTGTTTTAGACCGGCAACCTACTAAGGGGAGTACCCGAAGTAGATGAACGTGACCTCGTCGAGATCGGTAACTCGAAGGAAGAGACACGTGGCACACAATTTAGACAGGTTCGGGCCGCGAGGTGCGTAATACCCTACGGCCTATATGCTGCGTGGCTCTGGATTGATTGGGTGCGATTACAAGAAGTCGGTTCAGGGAGAGAGTACTAGTCGAGTACATCTAGGAGTCCTCTATACAGTGCAGGACACGTACAGCTTCCTATCCGAGTACTTCTCCTCCGTAGTCCTTGTGCTTCACGCCAACAGGTGCCGTGTAGCGCACGTCGAGTAGTCCAGGGGCCCACCGTGTAGTCGGTCCTGGTACCCACCAAGGCAGTGGGCCCAGGGAGGTCCATACGACAGATGGGGGAGCAAACAGTCCACTGTATGCTAGCTTGTAGAGCTTTTGTGCTGAGTAGGTCGCATTCCCCCAAATGAATGTCCAAGAGTAATCTGAACAACCATCATAGGCAACAACAGCTAGATTGTGTTGCATGCTGTTCAGTTCCTCCAATGCCTCCTGTGACAGGGGCAAAGTTAAGCACTGAGACAAGGTCATTTGCATCCAGGACCTCCTTGACCGAGGCTCATGTATTTGCTGCATGGCTGAAAAGGGATGGGAAACTTTGAGATAGTATTGTTGAGGACCAGAGATCATCCCAGAAAAGAACTGTTGATCCATCTCCCAGGATACACCTTGCAATCCCTCTGTAAATTGAATTTAATCTTAGGATGTCCTTCCACCAAAAAGAGCCCACCTCTCTGGCAGCATGTGGGATTTTATTCTGATAGTAAGTTGTCCAAACAAGTTTAACCCATGGGACATCAGCCTTGTTGTAAAACTTGTGTAGCTACTTCACCAGGAGAGCATCATTATGTAATTTGAGATTAATAACACCCAATCCTCCTTTGTCTTTTGGATTCTGTACCATATCCCTTGCTGCGAGATTGCCTCCCTTTCTTTCTACACTGTTTCCCCTCCATAAACACTGCTTTCTTGCTCTATCAATGGCATCAATTACCCCTTTATGAACCTTCAAAGTACACATTGTGTATGTAGTTATTGGTGTGAGAACTGAATTTACCAGTTGCAGCCCACCAGAATAGGATAACAAAGAGGAGCAACCATTAAGTCTTCTTTCGATTTTAACCATGATTGGAGACATATCCTCGATTTTTGGCTTTGTTGTTCCCATTGGTAGTCCTAAATATGTAAATGGCATTGTACCTCCAGTACAGCCAAAGGTTGCAGCAAGCAAGGCAGTCTTCTCCTCAGATACATTTAGGCCATGTTGGGTTGACAGGGTTCAAACCCGAAAGATGTTTTAATCCAGGGAGGGATTGGGTTGACCCCTCCCTTGCCACTCTACCCCTGTGGGGAACGATACCTTGCTTCTCCGTAATCCCTGTCTAATGAATAGTGTGTTCAGTTAAAACCTGGAGGCAGGGATTGAATACAACAGTTTTAGGCAGGGCACACAGGAAACTTCAAAAAACAGACACATGCAACCATGCACAACTAATTTCCCAGTGTCATATGACAACATAGTATGATAAGCTCAGGCACTTGTCATCTGAAATATTTCAGAGCATTATAAAGCACAGCCGAACAGACTCATAGTGACAACAAGTACAATATTGGGCCTTCACCAAATACAAAGCATAACCGAGTATTCCATGATAGAACAAAATTAACAAGTTGCCACTTTACATTAATATAAAGCATAGGTGCATTAGACAACTTCCGGACCCTTTAATCTAGCATCCTAACCCTCCTTGAGTCCCTGTCAATACGTGCATCAAATCTTCAAGCCATTACATGTTGCCCGAAAAACAAATTTCGGTGCATCAATTTCATTCTCATGGAGCATTGTACAAAACTAACAAGGAATGCTCGCACAACTATACTTCATTTCGAACCAAAAGCTAACTAGCAATATAGATCAATAAAATTCAGAATGGCCAAACACACTTATACAATTCACAAAACAGTAGTCTTTCGAAGCTGCGAAACAACCGCAAAGAAACGGCACACGATCGGCTTTGACAACATGTAGTCTTTCGGAAGCTGCGAAACAACCGCAAAGAAACGGCACACGATCGGCTCCGACAACATGTAGCAAGATTGCTATTTAGTAAAAGAGCATAACTTCTATAAAAAGAAAGGAAATTACCGTAGTGGTTTCAGTAAAATGAAAACCAGCAATCGACCAAGTGCCAAAAGCTGGGAGCAAACCAAGGACCCCAGAAGACTGATATATGCATCATACTACATTATTTGTGCAGGTGAAGGGATAGTAAGAAAAAATAACTGATGCAACAGCCAATAGGTATAACTTCATAAACTGTAGTCTATAGAAGACGTGAAGTTGTAGATGCTTGATAAATTCAATTTTGGTTATATGGTATTCTAGACCAAGTCCGTATTCTGGCTGGCAGCCTACTGCATGCTAGTTGAGAATGTAGAACAACAATGATCATACTAGTATCAGTGTTACTGTGCCACATTACTCCAGGACAACTTGTTTCTAAACAAAGTACTCCAGGAACTAGACTATTGTCAGGGAGGCAAAGGGTGTCAAGAACTACAAGTGAAGGTTCATGCATATGGAACAGATCGGTAGGCAATTCGCTGAACATTATTGCATACGCATCCATATGCCCGATCGAGATCCGTTTACCCAAGATTCAAACCGAGCTATCCGACTATGTGTCCGGATGCTATTATTAAAGCAATAAAACATAAAATGAATTACTTCAAAAGAAGTTCGAATGCCATAAACAACTTTACGAGTTGCTCGAGACAAGTTTAATTTTCAGATTAACAAACATAGCCCTAGTACTTCGAGCATAGCCGGATGGATATTTAAAAGCATATTCGGTAGCAATTATGAAATCTAGTGCGACTATTGAGGAATTAACGATTGATCGCGGACCGAAACACAAAGCTCGGGGCAAAACAAATCCCGCTTGTTTGTTTACAAGGGGATATTTAACTAGTGTGACTTATGAAGAGAAGCTTGATGGGGGCAATTCTTGCGAGAATAGATATCTTTGGTGCGGTTGCTTTGAAGGTTGATTTCCTTCTAGTTTGTTTCTATTCACTACCAGGTGCCAGCTGAAGACACTAAGAAATTGATGTGTTTTAGTGCCGAATATTTGCTTTCGAGCTGCCATTGTTCATCGGCAAGAAGCAGAAATAGCTGGGGGTAGGACATGAATGTCACGGCAGCTCATGGCAACCAGGAAGCCCCCTATTTCTAGTAGTGGTACCAAATTTGCATTCACGTCAAAGACACTTTTCCTAATTCTTTACTTACTAGAGCTAGATATCATGAAAAGATGAACAAATAATAGTAAGGAACAGCATGTGTTGTCTAATGCGGCTTAGAAAGGCGGAGATTTTTATTTCAATCCAAATCCAGCATAGCTTTACTGAAACTGAGATTGGACTCTGATTTGGTGGGAGGTAGGCGGCTACATCCAGGCTCCTGAAAACAGATTAATCGAGCTAGGACAAGAAACACAAAGCTCGGGAGCAAATCCATCCATAAATCTAGCGCAAAACTCAAGAGATGAATACCCCTAGAACAGAACATACCCCTAGAACAGAAAGATCTGCGCAGATAATTCGTAGAGCTAAGCAGGAAGAGGGCGGATCTCAGACTCACCTCGCGGAGAAGAAGAGGATTGGGAGGGGCGGCCTAGCACAGGTTACGAATCTGTAAGATTTTGAGAAAAACTAATAGCAGTGATTTTTGTCAAAATAATAGCAGTGATTTTTTCTCAAAATCTGCAAAATCTGCATTACGGATTCGGTGGTCGCTGTAGGGGAGAGATTCGTGCTCCTGCTGATCCACCCGCTGCGCCACTGCCGCCGCTGGGAGGGGTCGTTGTAGACGCCGTCATCTTCGTCCTTCCTTCCTCACCCGCTCCGCCGCTGAGCCTCGCGCGTGCGTCGCCTCCACCTCGCGCGCAAGACGGCACCGCCGGGATTTTTCCCACCGCATCACCCTCGATTATTTGTTCCCGGGCATCCAAAGGCCAGGGTGAGGGGAAGGGGTGGGATTGGGCCGGTATCGGGATTCTCGGGGGCCTTAACTGAAAAAAAAAATTTTGGCGTGGAATTCTTCCCGGCTGGGTGTCCCCTGTGGGTTGGGCCGCATTCCCGGCCGGGGAGGGCTTAACCGAACAAAGCCTTATGGGGATCATCTGGGACATGCTATAATTGATTTTCAGACCTATTGATTTTGCAAACGTGTGAAGTAGTGACTTTAGACATACTAATTGCCTTGCATCAGCTTGCAACAGCAAGAGCGTATCATCGGCATATTGCACAATTGGGAAATCAATTTCTTGGATGAGTAGAGGTGCTTTGATCAAATTTAGCCTAAAAGCTCTGTTTACCACATGTTGTAGAAGATCAGCTGCTAACACAAAAAGGAGGGGGGACAGTGGATCCCCTTGCCTTACTCCTCGTCTGCACACAAAATGCTTGCCAAGCACTCCATGAAGTAGAACTGAAGAATTAGCAGATTCAAAGAGTAATTTCATCCAATCAATCTATTTATCTAGGAAACCCAATTGTTGCATCATTTGGATAATTGTGGAATGTTCTATAGTGTCAAATGCTTTGGCAAAATCAAGTTTCAATATGATGACCTCCCTTTTGGACTGGTGACAATGATGAATGTATTTAAAAGACCATGCTAGAAAGTCTTGAATTGTTCTGTGCCTGATGAACCCGTACTGTTTAACATGAATAAGCTCCAAGATTACTAGTTGCAGCCTATCAACCAAGATTTTTGTGAGGATTTTGATACTTATATTTAGCAAAGATATTGGCCGGAAGTCATTTACTGATTCCGGATTACTTATCTTTGGCACCAACGTTATGAAAGAAGAATTGATCGCTTCTAGGCTAATTCTGCCTTCAAAGAAACCCTCACAAAGTCTATAGAAATCTTCTTTTACTGTGTCCCAGCACTTTTTCATGAACATGCCATTGAAACCGTCAGGCCCAGGTGCCTTATCCAAGGGCATGTGCTTAATTACTTTATCAATCTCCTCTCTTTTGATTGGCAATACAAGGGAGCTGAGATCTTGATGAGTATGCACTATAGCAGCGAGATCAAAATGCATGATTGGGCTGGAAGTTACACCCATTCTATTTCTAAAAGATGTCCAAATAAGAGCAGCTTTTCCCTCATGATCATGCACTGGATTGCCTGCTGCATCAGTAAGCTATGCAATTGAGTTTTTCCTGAAAGACATTGTTGCCATTGCATGATCATATTTTGTGCACTCATCTCCCAATTTCACCCTATTTACAGTATGTCTTTTCTTCCAGTAGATGCTCTTATATCTTAAAAGTTGTAGAAACTTTATCTTGATGATATTTATCAAGTTCCGCTCAGGGTTGTTCAATGATCTGCAATCTTCCAGTGAGTCCAGAAAGAAAATGACTTTGTTGCAATTTTCCATCAGAGATGTTAGGTTAGAGAGGGTTCTGCTCCACTTCTTCAGAGAGTACCTGAGAGCTTTGAATTTATCTGCATGTATAGTGGCTGGATTGCTACTAGTAATTTTGGTGCTTTCCCAACTCTGCTTAACTGTTTCCAAAAAACCTGGATGCTCAGGCCAAAAGTTCTTGAATTTTACAAGGCACATGATCAGATATTGGTTTAGCTAGAGGCAGAACAATAGTGTTAGGTATGAAGTTGTCCAATTAATAGAGCTAAAGAACCAGTCAAGTTGCTCCAAAAGGGGATTCTGCTGCATATTACTCCATGTGAAAGCTCTGCACTTGATTGGTATCTCAATCAGACCCATATTACCAATGGCTCATTAAAAATCAGTGTATCATTAAAATCCTCTCCAGGCTTATTCCTGTCCTCTAAAGAACAGTAGAAATTGAAATTCCCTATTAGTAGCCAATTATCAGCATCGGCAATTTGTAGGTTCGTCATCCAATCGATGAATTCCCCTATGGCTGGCTGCGCACAAGGTCCATGGACCACTGAGAGTTTCCACTCCTCTGCATTATGCGTTGATGTGAAGCTTAGAGTAATAGCATATTGGTGCTTCTCCAGAATCTGCCCTCTAAAAATTGCACTATTCCAAATGACTAGAATACCTCCCGATGCACCAATGGATGGGACAAAGTCAAAATGGTCAAATCACTTTCGTGCAAACTGCCGAATGTAATATTGTAATGTGTATCAAATGATTCCCGCTTTGTCTCCTAGAGACAAATGCAAGCAGATGAGCTTTCCTCAATTTTGTTTCTAAGGGCATCCCATTTTTCCTGACTATTAATGCCTCTGATGTTCCAACATAATATATTCTAGGCTCTATTCATGACCAACAATGGGGATAAAAAAGAGCAGCAACAGCACATAGCACTATTGACCAAAGCAACCATTCAGAACGGCCTGGGAGGACCAGGCCAGCAATCCACAGGATAAAGAAGAAACCAGGATAAACTAGAAGGAGGTTCCACATTAATTCCACAATACCATGAACCAGGTGATAGACCAGACAAATAAAGGAAGGAGAGTACATGGGGAGATAGTTCAAACGCCAAATGTCTGGTAAGCAAGAACAAGTAAACTCATAAAGGTGCTGGTATGGAGCAGCAGCATAAACTAGCTTAAGAAGTTGTTTCATCATTTGGCACCAATGGAGTCTTCTCTGCATGCAGAGCTTCATCAGTTAACTCCTCAGGAGCAACATCACAAATAATTCCCCATCGTTTAAGAATCTATTTTGGAATTGGACCTGGAACTTCATCATCTGTTGGCACTGGTGGTTTCCTCAGCATGTCTAGGCTGCCCTGTTTGTTATATGATATTTCTCTCCAAACTCTCTGCTTTTTCCTCGGATTGTCCTCAAGTTCAAGAAGTGGCTGATCT
This sequence comes from Cenchrus americanus, assembly GCA_947561735.1. Classification (NCBI taxonomy): domain Eukaryota; kingdom Viridiplantae; phylum Streptophyta; class Magnoliopsida; order Poales; family Poaceae; genus Cenchrus; species Cenchrus americanus. The sequence goes on from OX387240.1 coordinate 147,432,803, forward strand.
TGTTCCTTGCTGAACCTTGAGCTACGCCTCACTGAGGAGGTGTAGAGTGGCACTGGTGCCTTTGTAGCTGAAACCAAATTTGGTAAAATAGTAGTCCTTTGCACAGATTCAGAAATTGCAGATTTTGCTATTGCCGACTGAGTAACACTATATTGTTGAGGCACTGGTGAAACAGAGACAATTGAATGGGTAGCAGCCCAAATAGAGATGAGCACAACATCAAAACAGGCCTCAAGGATAGGCTTCTAAGGCACAATTGTTTTGGCGAGATCCTCATCTTCTTCAGCCTCAGGAGCAGAAATAGGGTTATGGCTGGTAATAGTTGGGAAAGACAGGGGCACTGATTGCTGACCAAAGAACCTATCAAAAGCCAATCCTTGCATCAGTCGAAAGGAAGGTGTGAGTTTGCTCTGAACCTCAGGAAGCATGGAGGTGACTTCTGAGGATGTGGAGGAAGAAGTTACATCATCCATGTTGATGGCAAATACTGGCCCTTGAGCTCTCATGTAATGTGCAGTTGAACCTGATTGTTGTTCCTGTTCCTCAGCAACATTGGCATCTTCAGGCTGCTGGACTTGATCAACCCAAGGCCCCCAACCATCTGCCATGTCAGCAACCTCTCCTGGAACAGGTTGGGCAAGCTCTTCCTGAATTTCCCCCATTTTCTCTACATTGATGCAAGAATCTACCTGAACTGGTTGGGCTGCACCCACTAGATCATGCTGCCAGTGTACCGAACATGGCCTCATATGCCATTAGTTCGAGTTTAATTTTGGTGATTAATGACAACATGATCATTGGTACTAACCATATTGTTTTAGCATGTTTTTGTAGACACTTCGAGATTCCAAGGATGCAAGAAAACCACATACCAAAATGAGAAAATAAAGGGTCAAAACCGAGCAAGAAAAGAAAAAGAAAAGACACCGTCGGATGAACCGACGGTATCAATTTAACAAGTGTCGGTGCAATCACCGGACGAGTTTGTACACAGGGTGAAACCCTAGGTACCGTAGGATGAACCGATGGTCCAATTTTTAGTAACGTCGGACGAGTTGCAGAGGAAGAGCAAAGAAGACAATAGCACCGGATGATCCGACGGTCTGAGTGAGGACACCGTCGGTCTATCCGACGCTCAGTTTGAATCAAGACAGAGACACGCCAAGACGAAGTCTTCAGCACCGGATGATCCGACGCCTTGGACAAGGTGAAGCGTCGGCCTATCCGACGGTCGCGTGGAAGCTAACAGAGACGACTTGGCCGCGGGGTCTTCAGCACCGGATGAACCGACGCACCGTCGGTGCATAGTGTCGGAGCAGTTGTATCAACGGTCATGTGCGGTGGAGGCAACGGCTAGTAGCACCGGATGAACCGACGCCCGGAGAAAGTTAGCGTCGGATCATCCGACGGTACTACTTTCAGCAGCTTTCAGCCAACGGCTAGTTTGATGCCTTGGGCTATTTATAACTCCTCCACCCGCCCATTTGAGGTTGCTGGATTGTGTGGAAGTGCAGAGGAGTTCAAGACACATTGAAGATCACATCCAATCCATCCAAGTGCTTAATTGCTCATCCTTAGACTTGCATATGCTTTGTGTATGTGCTTAGTGCTAGGCTTAGCTTAGAGCTGTGTGAGTGCAAGGTTGTGCCAACCTTGTGAGGTGATTCTTGAGTGAATCAAGGTGTACAAGGTTCGCCGGAAGCCTTGGGGCCTAAGTGACTCACCGGCAATCGTCATCGACCCTCCAACTAGGTGTGGAGCAGCGAGGACACTTTGTGCGGGGGACGTGGAGACCCCCTTCCTTATTGGAGAAGCTCCTTAGTGGAGGCGGCATCAAGGTGACCAAGGGAGCTTGACAAGTGCCTAAGTGGCTAGCCTTTGTGGCGTGTCAAGTGGTGCTCTTGGGAGAGACTTGGTGGTCGGGAAGCAATACTCTTGTGTGAGTGCTTCAACGTGGACTAGGGATGGCTTAGTGCCTACCGATACCATGGGACAAATCGCGTGTCAAGAGTTTGCTTCCTCTCGTCCCCTTTACGTTTCCGCATTTACTCTATTGCAATCTTTGCTTGCCTTTACTTTCCTAGAGTAGTATCATGCTAGGATTGGTTACAGGTTGCAAACCTTGTTTTGGGATGGGAGTTTCACACTAGAACAACCCTAGTTGCACATATAGATAGTATGTTCTAGTTTATCTTTGTGTGAAAATAGTGAAGCCATAGGTTAAGGTTTTAAGTTGCCTAATTCACCCCCTCCCCCTCTTAGGCTAACGAGCATCCGATTCCTTACAAGTGGTATCAGAGCCGGGACTCACTTCCTTCACAAGGAAACACTAATTCGATTGGTAAATTGTGAAAACCGGCTCATTGGAACGGTTAGGCTTCACTGCCTAGTGAGTTCCTCTATAGAGGAATAAAAGGGGTGGATACCTTAGGTTTGGCTCCACATTTCGATGGCACGGGCTATCCTCGGTGGAAGGTTCTCATGGAGGCCTATCTCCAAGCAAAGGACCTTGATGTTTGGAGAGTCACCGATGAGGGCATGAAAAATGGTACTAAGAAGGAAAAGCAATTTGACGTGATTGCTAAGAGTATCATTTTGTCCTCACTAGATGTAGGCGTTTTCAATAGAGTTTTTACTTGTGAAAATGCTCATGAGCTATGGAAAACCATCAAGAAGCAAGATGAGGATTCACAAGAAGTTGCTAATGAATGCTACGGTTGTCTCCTTGAGGAATTCAATAGCTTTAAGCAACTTGCAAATGAAAATGCCGAATCTATGTACTCACGCCTAAATGTGCTTGTCAATGAGATCAATGCTTTAGGTGTGAAGGACATCACGGACTTGAACATCAACCGCAAGATCCTTCAAAGTCTCTGGAAGCCCGATTATGACTTGGTGAAGGCAATCATCTATGAGAAGAAGCTCGAAGATTTGAAGCCATCTCATATCTTGAGCAAGATCATGGCATATTTGCTTCAACTCAAGCCCAAGTCAAAGAAGGCGCCCCAAGAAAAGCCCCAAGAACCATCCTCTCCAACTATAAGCCATGCTCTCTAAAGCCAACAAGAGAAGATGTTGAGTAGGATGGCTACTCATGGAAGCTCAAGCGAGGATGATGGTGATGATGGTGACGATGGAGATTCCTCAAGTCATGAAGAGGTTGAATCCATGGTGGCCGAGTACGTGAAGGAGATCTTCAAGTATGTGAAGAAAGTCAACATGTACGGCTACAACGTCCACTTGACAGAAGGGCATCATCATCAACATATCAAGTTCACCAAGATCGAGCACAAGCCCAAGAAGAAGGTGGTCAAGGAGAGGAGACCAAGGCAAGAAGCAACTATCGCCGTCCGTGAGTGGACAGGTGGTGGAGAATCAAGTTCTTCTAGCTCAAGCGATGAATCAAGAAAGAACTTCACCACCCACTTCATGCAAGGTCCTTCATCATAACTACACATGTGCCTTATCGCCCAAGGTATGGAAAGCAATGTAAGTGATGACGAATCCGACACCACCTCTCTCGATGATCTTGTGGAGCTAGTACATGAGCAAAAAGGAATGCTTGAGAAACAAGCTAATGAAATTCAAGAACTCAATGCTCTCAATGATCTTAGTGCAACCCTTGCTACAAATTATGAAAATTTGTTGTGCAAATTTGAATTGCTTAGCAAGGAGTGTGATGAGCTAAAATCCAAGCTTGAGAGCAAAGAGACTAAAACAAGTAATTCCTTTGAGCTTGATGAATCATCTATCCCTTGTGCAATTCCTAATTCCAAGGTAGATGCTTCATGATAAGGACATGACACTCATGCTTACGACCATGATTGGTACATGGAATGGAGTAGAAGAAGTCGAACAAGGGTTTCCAAGTCAACAAGGAGGTCCAAGGTTGATCCGGTTCGAGTCCCCGAGGTGGAGGCCAAAAGCAATTCAAGTTCGAGTCCAGTTCGGAGTCCAGGAGCAGTGCGCAATAAAACGGACGCCCAGGTCGCATACGGAGTCGGTTTTGGACGTTTTATATATGGTTGGAAGCAGAATTTCATAGAGCTTCCAATGGCACCGGTCTCATGCAAAAATTCGTTCCGAGTCAACGGGAATCGTCGAAACAAGTTGACGTCCAGAATCTGCCAAAGTGCTGCGTCGACAGTTTGGTTGGGCTTTAGGCCCAAGTTGAGGGCGCCCCTCCTAGGTCGCCCAAAACCCTAGGAAGCCCCCCTCCTCTTATACTCAGTAGCCGCCACCTTAGAAACTCGGGTTTTGCTTAAGTAATTCTGTCAAGAACAGTTCGCCGCTCGATCGGTTTGTGAGACCGCAACTTGTGAGCTTAATCATTCATCCGCAATTTTCCGGATTGTGTTTCTTTCTTGTTCTTGCTTGTGTCTTTCGATTCTCGAGGCAAGGATTAGCCCTCGTGGCGAGGTCAATCGTGCGGTGCATGGTTGATAACCGGAGGAGAAGTGGTGCTGCAATTGCGGGGTTCTAGTCGTGTTGATTGGAAGCCGGATCGTTTGTGTGACATCTCCACCAAATCGATAGCTATCTCCACACCGACGGAAGATCGGGAACCCACGTCCCCATTAAGTGGTAATCAGACTCGGGTATCACCGTCGGGCTTACCCTAGTTTTGAGTGTTTTCGCCTTCGTCCCATAGTCCACAAAAAGTTTAAAAAAATTTCCAGTTGTCCTACAACCCTAGTTTTTAGCCTCACAATTTCGTTTTCGGATTGCTTTGTTGAGTTTGTGTCCGTGTTCGAGTCTTGTTGCTGGTTTAGGTCGTGTTCATCATCGTAGTTCCACCGCGCCGTCGCTGTTTTGTTTCCGCCGCTAGCCCATCCACCTCTTCCAGATTACAAGTCGAGCCACAACATCACTCGACTTGCCCTCGCTAGCCGCCTTGTGTGAATTCTCGCCACGCCGACCATAGATAGGTTGCAAACCGCCTTTGAGCCCCTCCTTGATTCATAATCTTGCAATACCTACGGCTTATACCAGGGAGGATTGTGCCCCTGCGTTCCATAGCCACCGCTGCGTTTCCTGCCGATTTGTGCCTTTTGGAAAACATAGGTTGAGTGACCTTCCATAAAACAGGCATAACTTTTCGCTCGGTGCTCCGTTTTGGCTCAAATTTTTACAGGAGCTTGGCAACGAAAAGTTGCACATACGATTCACCAACTTTGTCGGTTTCGCCGTTCTCAAAAAATTCAAAAAAATCAGGAAGAAAAAGAAAAAATTCATTTACTCGTTTCGAGGGATTTACGAAAAGTTCCGGAATTTCCCTAGGCCGCAATACACCTTTGTTTCAGGTGATTTTTTTGTACTTCCATCTTTGGTGATCTTAGTTCAGTGGTAAAAAATTTGTCCAAAGATCAACTCGTTTGCTGGTACCCCTTTGGAAGCGCCCGTTTTTTATTTCTACTAGTGTTGAAAAAACTGCTCTATTTACAGAACTGCCATTCTGCTAAGTTCTTTGAGCTTTGTCCATCGTTCCTTGTTATTTTTACCTTGTTGTGCTACGATAGGACCCGTCTTAGCCAGCAATTGTGACTTGTGCCTTGGACACTTATTGAACTTCGCTAATCTGCATTCGATATTTGCTAATCCTTCATATTCTATTTTTGGCCTCCCAAGCTCCACATACTTTTTTCTGATCAATACAGCTTTGACCTTGCAATCGTGGTTTCACTCCCTTTGGTAAATATCATTTGCTTGGTTTTTCTTCAGACACTTGTAAGAGCTTGGTAAGACACAATAGAGTGTGTTCCGGTGTTCCACCTGAGAGGAGTGTGTAGTGAGATTATTAGGGATAAACTTCACCGTTTGTGTTGTTTTTTCTGTCTTCTAGCCATGACAGAATCTTCATATCCACCAACATACAATGGTGTGGGTGTTGATGCATATATGGAGTGGGAAATTGCCATTGAAGAAATATTTGCTACTCATTTTATGTGTCCAAGGAGGAAGGTAAAAAATGCAGCTAGTGTTTTGCGACACTCATCTTTATCTTGGTGGGAGTCTTTAAATAATTCTCATCACTTCAACTTCTTGCATTGATTTAATTGATGAATCTTGCTCACCATCTTGCAATGAGAATGTTGTTGTAGAAACATGTGATTGTCTCATAGGCAAGAAAAATGATGAGCTCAAGCAAGAAGTGAAATGGCTCCGTGAGAGGTTGGCAAGCTTGATGGGTAAAGGCAAGAACGATGAGGAACATGTGGTCATCTCTCAAGACATGAAGAGCAAAGTCCAACCTTCTCAAGATAACCGTGATCCCATGGTGAAAAAACTTGAGAAGGGTGCAACCGTGACTTGCTACAAGTGTCATGGAAAAGGGCACAAGCTCTACAAATGCCCTTAATTTGTCAAGAAGATGGACAAGGGCGCAAAGAAGAAGTTGAACCCCACCATCAAGAGCTCTCTCATCTACACCAAGCCCAACCGCAAGAACAAGACCAAGAGCAACACCTACGTCATCAAGAAGAAGGCAAATGGCAAGGTGGTTGCGCATAAGGTTGGGAAGATGAAGGAGGAGCGGGGTTGGAACCAACCTATTTGGGTGCCCAAGGAAGTCATCATCAACATGAAGGGGCCTCAAATGGTTTGTGGTTCCAAAGGCCACTTGAAGGCCATGAGTGTGGGGACTTGGGAGGCTTGGCACAAAGAAGATGAGAAGATTCAAGCCTAGAAGCCAAGCTTGCAAGTTGGACATGTGTTTCCCAAGTTCCCCGGTTGAGGTAATGGAAACTAGTACATATCTCTTGTATCATTGTAGCTCCATTGCCTTGTTTAGGTTGCATTTGTTGCAATATTTACTTATGGTAGGTTGCTTGTGTCATGTGCTAACCCATGAGCAACCTACGTGGTTTGATTAGTGTGTAGGAAAGCTACACTTGTTCTTTCATGGTGCATGTTTTCATATATATCTCTTTGCATCATGAGCAAGCTATAGGGTTAGGTTCCCTTTTGTTATCATAAACAATGTGCATACATTTGGTTGGTGATTCAAACACTAAATACACACATTTAGGGGGAGCTCATCCTATGGTTTGGTTATGGGACTAACATTGTTTCAAGCCTATCTTATGTAGTCCCTTGGCGACGCGTTCCGGTGCGGTACTTCATTCTAAGAGAATGCTATTTCACTCTCAATGTGATCTAACATCTCCAAAAGAGTGAATATAGAAAAAATGAGCTTCATGCTACTGAGTCATGTCTCTGCGAGCTTATGTCTCTATATAATTTCAAAGGCAATGTACTCATACATTCCTAATCCTTGTGGTCCCTCAAGTGTTTTCTTTGCAAGCTTCTTTCAAGTGGTGGCACCTCAAGTGGTACCATTTCAAGTGGCTCATGTCAATGTGGTGCCAACAAGGTAGAGAGGATCAACCCCCGGAGGTATGCAAAGATCAAAAGTCTACACGTGATATCTACAAGTGGTAATGTAACAAGAACCCATTTGTCTTATCTCTTGTCCTTTAGGCTACCTCCTTGCATGATATGCTCTAAGCTTCCTTGTCTTACAAGTCTGTAGTTGTGCACTTGTCTTCACACTACCTTTTTGTGCACACACTTAGGGGGAGCTTAGTTTGTATCATGCTAGTCTCATGAGCTTGTGATCCACCTTAGTCATTCTTACATGTGGTATCTTTATTGATATCATACATATGGATCATGATTCATGCGGCTTTCTCCCTTGTATTTAACATTTCTCCTTGAGCTATGTTTGCTAGGACTCGCTAGTTTTCTTGGAGTCGTTTTGCTTTGGACTTTTTGGAGATTTTATTCCAAAGGGGAGAATGTGAGACCAAAGCAAGCTAGAAGTTTAAGCTTACAAGTGGTTTCAAGGATATGAGACCAACGGGGGAAAATGTGAACATAAGATTTAAAAAGGGGGAAGTTAGATCTAGGGGGAGTTTGGATGATGGTAAGCATCCAAGCAAGTGTAAGTGGTTCTAATTCTGTCAAGATTTGCAAATTTATGCTTGCTTTGGTTGTGTTGTCATAAATCACCAAAAAGGGGGAGATTGTAGCGAACATGGCCTCATATGCCATTAGTTCGAGTTTGATTTTGGTGATTAATGACAACATGATCATTAGGACTAACCATATTGTTTTAGCATGTCTTTGTAGACACTTCTAGGTCCCAAAGATGCAAGAAAACCACATGCCAAAATGAGAAAATAAAGGGTCAAAACCGAGCAAGGAAAGGAAAAGAAAAGACACCGTCGGATGAATCGACGGTATCAATTTAACAAGCGTTGGTGCAATCGTCGGACGAGTTGGTACACAGGGTGAAACCCTAGGTACCGTTGGATGAACCGATGGTCCAATTTTTAGTAGCGTCGGACGAGTTGCAGAGGAAGAGCAAGGAAGACAGTAGCACCGGATGATCCGACGGTCTGAGTGAGGACACTGTCGGTCTATCCGACGCTCAGTTTGAATGAAGGCAGAGACGCGCCAAGACGAAGTATTCAGCACCGGATGATCCAACACCTTGGACAAGGTGAAGCGTCGGTCTATCAGACGGTCGCGTGGAAGCTAACATAGACGACTTGGCCGCGGGGTCTTCAGCACCGGATGAACCGACGCACCATCGGTGCATAGCGTCGGAGCAGTTGTGTCAACAGTCATGTGCAGTGGAGGCAACGGCTTGTAGCACCGGATGAACCGACACCCGGAGAAAGTTAGCGTCGGATCATCCGACGGTACTACTTTCAGCAGCTTTTAGCCAACGGCTAGTTTGATGCCTTGGGCTATTTATACCTCCTCCACCCGCCCATTTGAGGTTGCTGGATTGTGTGGAAGTGCAGAGGAGTTCATGACACATTGAAGATCATATCCAATCCATCCAAGTGCTTAATTGCTCATCCTTAAACTTGCATATGCTTTGTTTATGTGCTTAGTGCTCGCCTTAGCTTAGAGCTGAGTGAGTGCAAGGTTGTGCCAACCTTGTGAGGTGATTCTTGAGTGAATCAAGGTGTACAAGGTTCACTGGAAGCCTTGGGGCCTAAGTGGCTCACCGGCAATCGTCATCGACCCTCCGGCTTGGTGTGGAGCGGTGAGGACACTTTGTGCGGGGGATGTGGAGACCCCCTTCTTTGGTGGAGAAGCTCCTTAGTGGAGGCGGCATCAAGGTGACCAAGGGATCTTGACAAGTGCCTAAGTGGCTAGCCTTTGTGGCGAGTCAAGTGGTGCTCTTGGGAGAGACTTGGTGGCCGGGAAGCAATACACTTGTGTGAGTGCTTCAACATGGAGTAGTGGTGGCTTAGTGCCTAACGATACCACGGGATAAATCGCGTGTCAAGAGTTTGCTTCCTCTCATCCCCTTTACATTAATGCATTTACTCTATTGCAATCTTTCTTTGCCTTTACTTTCCTAGAGTAGTATCATGCTGGGATTGGTTATAGGTTGCAAACCTTATTTTGGGATGGGAGTTTCACACTAGAACAACCCTAGTTGCACATATAGATAGTATGCTCTAGTTTATCTCTGTGTCAAAATAGTGAAGCCATATGTTAAGGTTTTAAGTTGCCTAATTCACCCCCTCCCCCTCTTAGGCTAATGAGCATCCGATTCCTTATAGCCAACCCTACTGAAGATTTGGGTTTCCATGAAGGATAGGACCGTGATCTGGATGGGGCACACCATCTGCCGGGATAGGGTCTTCTTTAGGGGGAAAACCATCTGGGAAGTGCCCATCTAAAATAAAGACCGGTACAATCCACGACTCATTCCCCCCAAGTAGGGAACCCAGCGAGACAACCAGGCTGTGTGGTATTCTATCCGGGGCGAGCGCCAAGCATTGCACTAGAATACGGGATTTATTGGGACCCTTGTATCATCTGATCAGGCGCCTAAAGGGGCTCACAACAGAGGTTGTTGGTGTCTGGTTTGGTCGTTGTTGACGGTGAAAATCCGTCAACCTAGCCATGAGTTTACCTTTGGTGTTGGCATGACTTTTGTATCTTATCCATTGGTACTAACCCCCGGTGTATAACAAGTTCACTTGTGCATGTTAGTTTTGGAGTTAAGTGTTTACGCAAGGTTTTAACATTGAAAGCAAGACTTCCGGGATAAGTTCATTAAGCACCTCATGACAATACCTTGAAGCCCGGTACAAGTCAAGCAATGAAGTGAACATGACTCCAAGAGCCCAAGGACCAAGCCCGAGAAGATGATAAACTCCGAGGACCTAGCCGGAAAGTGCCGAATCTTGCAAGACAAGGAGCTTCGTCCAATTCCGAGAGAAACCGACGACAAGGGCCCACATGCAAAAGGGGAGAGGATCTAGAAGATGCGGGAAGCAACACGGGCGAAGGAGGCGACAACCGGGCCGGGATGGGCCCGGGCCGGTCGGCCCGGGCCGGCGGCCCAACTTTGTTCCAGGGCCCATTCGGCCCCCCCTTTGACCTAGTTGCATCTCGGGTTATTTATAGCTCCCTGACCGAGAGCCACAAATCATCCAATTCGTCATCCGCTGCCGAGGAGCAAAGAAGCTTGAGGGACACCATCCCGGAGATGAGGGTCGTGCTAGTTGTCTAGGGTCTCCCTAGCCGACGTGGGAACCTTGCATGGAAGACCACGTCGGAGCTCCGGAGCGAGGATCAAGATCGAGGTAGGGCCCCGGTGGTGATCTTGTTCATGTAATCATTCATGGTGAAGTCTTTAAGTGAATCCGATTTCTAGCGATCAGGTGCCTTCTCGATGATTTTGTTTTCTTCTTGGTTTTGCTTCTTCTACGATCTATACTTAAGATAGATTACATATGGTGCTCTTGTAGCCGCGGTGGCTAGAGGTGCATACCGGACCGGCCAAGTGATTTCAACTTGTTCTTATCGAACTCGACCTAGACTACCCGCATGAGTAGGGATACGTTGTGACAGAACGGGGGTTCCGAAAGGTGGGCTTTTTCGGAGTCGGATGGAAGGCCACGATTTAAAGATGCTTTTAATGAGATTCGCTTTTCTATCTTCATCTATCTTGTTTGGAGCTACAACATAAGCATGATCTAGACTCTCTAGATCGGTTATCTCTTGCTTTCTCTTGCTACCTCTTTAGTAGATTAGATTAGATTCGTTTTCTTTATGAGTTAGTAGATTAGATGCAACTTGTCTTCATAAGATAGCTTACCTTGCTTTACTAGATTGAATCCTTGCGTTGCACATTGATCCACAGATTTGATACCTTGGGTTCACCACTCGAGAGAAGAAGGGTCCCTTAACTACGACGGGAGACTTGTCCGCTTGCAAGTCTAAATGAACTTTGATACAACCATTAACCGTCAACAGTGGTGGGTGGGGGGAGCACTGCGGCAATGGCGATTGATGCGGCGACGAGGAGGGTGCACTGTTTGCTATGGAAGACGAAGGGGCCACCGATGATTTCAGAGTTTCCGAGCAGAGGTTTTCAACATAAACAGAGTCATCTGCACACTGCGAGTCTAGTCTTGGGCCTTCCTTTGGAAGCTGTTTTGGGGCCCAATAAACTCTGGGAAGGGAATTAGTGAGGCAACACCAGGATTTATGTCCATAATGAAAACAGCGATTGCACCTCTAAGGGGAGTGACAGAAACGGGCTGCATGACCAACTGAGAGGCATTTTGCACCACAGCTATCAGTTTTGAATTTTGAGAAGTTCTGGATGAAGAACTAGCCTGAAAATCGGTGTCTCACGAGTAGACGCTTGACCAAGGTCTTTACGCAGACTACAGCAGGAACAACAAGAGAGCCAAAACTAATCATAGGAGAGGTTGGATCTTGCTGCTGAGGTGGTTCATGCTTACGAACTTGGGAATCCATCTCTAATTTTGCAGCAAATTTCACCCTTTGAGGGGTAGAACACTGGGATTTGGCCTTACACTTGGACTTTGATTGGACATGCGTCCACTCCTTAAGCTGTTCTTGCTCCCACAGGAATTTTTCCCTTTCCCAATGTGGAGCACCATTGCTCCAAAGATGAAAGTAGACATCGAAGCATGAACCAATAAAATGCTTGAGACGGTAGATTGCAAAACTCACTGCTTTACAAGACACCGAGAACCGGAAGTGGCAATCGTTTTGAAATTTGACATGAAACCTAGGTGCAGATCCACCCAAACAGGATTGCAAAGCCAAAGCCATAGAGTCCTCAGTCAACCAGAAAGTGTATCGACGAAAGGTTTCCAAGAGGAAGAAAGAACCACCAGAAGAGGAGGATGGGTGGTGAACTGATTTGCCATGCCGTAACAGATGTCCTTTTAGAATTACAGGCTGTGATTGAAATCCAGTTTTTCCGTCAGATCCTGCCGCAAAGCCATGGCAGAAGAGAACTGGAAGACCACCATGGATCACGACCGAGGAATTTCACAGGGAATGCCATGAGATCGCCCAGAGGACAGTCGTAGCAGTAGGGAACGCCATCCCTTTTTGTCTTCTACAACAATAATTAGTTGCGTGGGGGGATGTTGGCGGTCGATTTTCGTCAACCTATTAGCTTATATATTCACTAATGCCCACATGTCATATGTAATATGAGCTAGAATTTATGAAACTAATAATGTTTAGTCCATATTTTTTGCATAACGCTAAGGGCTGTATCTTCCACAATAGTTGAGCTATAGCTCTTATAGCTTGTTTGGAAGCACTCCACTTAATTGTATAGCCCGCGAATTGCAACATTTATACTCCACTTAATTGTGTCTTTATGATCCTATGGATGGATCTGCCACCTTCCTATGTATCACCGAGGACCATGTGTGGTTCGAGGACCGGTGGATGGTCGCTTCCTTGTGTGATGAGTGATTGACAACGTTGTGTGGACTCGATTCTTGGCTAAGTATTGCAGGTGCGGGTTGCGGCTTGATCGTGTTGGTGCGGGTGAAGAACAAGCGCGAAAGGTCGTTCTTTGGTGAGGCCTCCAGGTGTGGAGAAGACAAGTAGGCTTCGTTCGAGGGACCCGGTGTCCAGCGGGGTCGAGTGCGGGCCGCATGGTGGCAAGAACAGCAAGATAAAGTCGGTGGACGGTTTCTTGGTTGGGCCACAAAACCAAGGTCGAGCCGGGACTTCATGGGAGCCAAGTCATGAGTGGTGATTGGTGGAGGCTACATCAAGTTTGCGGGGTTTGCGGTGGTTCACCAGAAAATCACCGGGTTACTCAGCTAAGCCACAAAGCCGAGGCCGAAGATCGGGTGTGGGTCGTGCGGCCAAAACCGGTCCGACCGGTTTGGAGAACCGGTCCGACCGGTTTGGGGTCGCGAGGGGCGCCGGAAGCTTCGAGGCGGAGGACACGCGTCGGGATCGCAAGGCTTGCGTTGAGGCTACGCGGGGTGCGGTCGGCCGGGCATCCGTCCGATGGTGAATACATCAAGAATTCCGAATCCGCCCTTGAGGGGCTTGTATCCCTAGTTAGTAGAGAGGGGCATTTTAGACATTCGGTTGCCGCCTATATAACCCAAGAGGTGAGAGGTTGGCGACCAACTCTTGAACCCTAGCTCATTAGTTTTCCTATTTTCCACCTATTTTCTCTAGGTTTTCCTTAGGACTAGCAAGAGAGCTTCACGGAGAAATCTTGTAGAGAGGGATGGATGATCGGGCGGCTTGCTAGACCTTGTACGAATCCTTGTTTCATGTATAGATGATTCGGCGTGATTCCTCAAGGTTTGAATGTGTTTTTCCCGATTGTTCTTGGTGGTGATTTTCGGAGCCCTCTCCCGGTGATTTCTTTGCGGTGTTTTTAGGACCTTTCCTTTGGGGATTTGATGGGGGAAATTTGTGGGAACCCTTCGTGGTTCTTTGGGCTGTGATTCCCCTCCCAAATCCGTGAAGAAAAGTGCTCGATTTTGGGGTTTCTTGAGTTCTTGGGTTGGTAGTGCCTTTGGCGGGATTTCTTCGATTCCTCCTTTTTGGACGAGATTTGGTGGGATTAAACTTGGCTATGGACTCCTCATGAGGTGTTCCTGATATCCCCAAAGTCTTGTTCAAGTCCGTGGAGCGATTCGGGAGATTGAGATTTGGTTTTGGGGGAGTTGACCCGCGGGCTGTGTTCTTCTCGACTGTTCAGGCTAAAACCGGCCTGACCGGTTTCCCAAACCGGTCTGACCGGTTTCGCCCAGTGGGCTGTCGAGAAAGATCTTTGAACAAGGAAGTCTTTACTGCTCCATGGCTTCGTTTGTTCAGATGTTGAAAGGCTTTTGAAGTGTTTGGGGGTCTTGGGGAGTTTCTGGGGACGAATCGGTCCGACCGGTTTGCCTAACCGGTCCGACCGGTTTTTCCCCTCGCCCTCGTGAGGCTAAGTTCAACGGGAGCGGTCCGACCGGTTTCGTAAACCGGCCCGACCGGTTTGTCTTGCCCCACAGACCTTGTCGTGTGAGTTTCCGCTGCGTGTGTGTTGAGGCTGTTGTTCGGGTCTTGTTCCTAGGTTCAGTAGCACTCCAGTGGCTACGTGAACTTTGCAAGAGAAGCTTGCGGAGGTGCACGAGTGAATTTGGGTTCATAGGCCGAATTCTTGAATAGAATTTTTATCGGCTCCCATTCACTCCCCCCTCTCTCGGTTCGCCGTTTCGGTCCTTCATCACCTCTCCTCCCCATCTGCCTGCACCTCTCTCATGATGGGGCGCGGTTGTGAGAAGCAGCAATGGGGTAAGAATTGGCAGGGCAAGATTTGGGGATCCAACAACGAGGTGGGTATCTAGTCGTCGGGTAAGGCGATGGTGATGACACCTTGATGTGGCAGTCCACCAGATCTGCGTGGATCTCTGGTTGTGGATTAAGGCATAGGGGTGCGGCCAGTAGGTCACATGCGAGACGGTGATGACCCTCTCTCTCTCTCCCCTCTAGGCGATGGTGGCGGGCCAACATGGGGGGTTCTTTCCTTTTGTTTTCTAACTGATATCACCATTCGTCCCCTCAAGGTGGTTATGGCTAGGCCCATAACCACCGCCTATGCTGCAGCGGTTCTCATACCAGTGATGAAGGCCGCATTGGGTCCGGTGGTGATAGGGTAACGAGACTCATTTTGTTTTGTTTTCATTGACATCGGGATGTTTTGTTAAGTTTTGTAGTAGAGAATTCGTTTTGCTCTATGGGGTGTTTGGCATGGTTCTGGAGTTGAACTCTAGCAACTCTATCCAATTTTCCAGCCAAATACCCTAGCTCCAAAACTCTATGAACTGCCAACTACATGGAGTTGTAGAGCAAATGTGTGTGAGGATTTGGAGCGCCTCTTTTGTAGCACCACTGTAGAGGTAGTGGGTAATTACCCACATTACACAAAAGAGAAATATTCCCTTTTTCTCTACTATGATCCCCTCCATCTGTCCTGCGCAACTCCCCTTCGCATCCTCTACCTCGTGCACGTGGGGTCCTGTGTCATCGCCTAGGGTTTAGGCACTGTCGATCCTCACCATAGTCTACCACCAACCATATTGGCCTCCCAAATGGTGAGATGTTGGCATTTCTTAACATCACAAATGATTTCAAAGCGTACAAAGATATCGTTGTAGCAATTCACTCGAAGAGTATTCATGGTATCATTATTTATATTTTTCCCAAAAGAATGAAAGTGAGCGCTCTTCTGGATTAGTTAAGCCCCGAGAAAAGGATAAGATAGGATGGTCTAGGTAACGTGGTTATCTAGGGATCGAGACCATCAGGATGGATATATCTGACTGCTACTCACTTGTTTCGGGCATTGGTATACGTATAGTTTGCCAAACACCTTCAACTAATATCTCTATGCACAACCCTAACATGGAGGGTACAAAGGATGAATAGGGCTGTCACCACCTACCGTCTACCTCTCAAGTCGCTAAGGATTGTTCCAAACAAAGGCGGTCTGTTGACGGTGAATTTCCGTCAACCTAGCCACGAGTTTACCTTTAATGTTGGCATTGGTTTATTGTTCTAACCACTGGAACTAACCCTCGTATATAACAAGTTCACTCTTGCATGTCGATTTTGGAGTTTATTGTTTACGCAGGAAACTTAAGCTAAAGTGGAGACTTTCGGGATAAGTTCAACAAGCACTTTGGAAGAAGATCATGAAGCACGACAAGAGTCAAGACACGCGATGAACATGACTCCAAATGACTCGAGGACCGAAGCGTTAATGTGCAAATCTTAAGGGACTCAACCAGAAAACAACGAAGCTTGGATGGCAAGCAG
This sequence comes from Cenchrus americanus, assembly GCA_947561735.1. Taxonomy (NCBI): domain Eukaryota; kingdom Viridiplantae; phylum Streptophyta; class Magnoliopsida; order Poales; family Poaceae; genus Cenchrus; species Cenchrus americanus. Next base: position 147,448,943 of record OX387240.1, read on the forward strand.
GGAAGCTTGGATGGCAAGTATTCAAGCCGTAACCGAGAAGGAAACGACGTCAAAGGCCCACATGCAAGTGCACACAAATGAGGAATCGCGCGAGAAGCAACTGAGGAGGAAGCCGGGGCCGAACTGGGCTGAAACGGGCCTAAGCCGGTCGGCCATGCCGGCCGACCTAGCCCATTCCGGGCCAGGTTCGGCACCCCTTTTGACCTAGCCGCTATCCAGACTATTTATAGCCCCCTCGCCAAGAGCCACGAAGAAATTCATTCGTCATTCGCCGCCGAGGAGCAGAGAAGAGAAGGACACCATTCCGGAGAGGAGAGGGTCAAGATGGTTGACTAGGGTCCCTCTAGCCGGTGTGGGAACCTTGCATGGAAGACCACGTTGGAGTTCTAGGAGCTAGGATCAAGATCGAGATAGGATCCCAGTGGTGATCTTGTCCATGTATTACTTCTATGTTGAATTAGTAGATTGAATCCGATTCTTAGCATCAAGTACTTTCGTTGTGATTTTGTCTTTGTTTGGGTGTTTTCCTCCCCGATCTATCCCGCGGGTAGATTGCATAGGATGTTCTTGTAGCCATGGTGGCAAGAGGTACATATCTGAGCTACCAAATGTTTTCATTTTGTTCTTCTTGAACCCGCCGAGTAGTACTAACCCATAAGATTATCCCCCGTAGTGACAATACGGTAAAGGAAAAAAATGGGAGTCCTTCGAGTCGGAACGGGAGCCATGCTTTCAATGAGATTCATTTTGCTATATTCTTCTTTACTTTGGAACATCAACAAAAGACTCAATCCAATCTCTAGATTGGTTCTCCCCTCTCTTTCTCTTGCTACCTCCGGTGTGCGGTAGACTAGATGAGTTTTGATGATGATTTAGTATATTAGATGCAAAAACCCCTTTTCGAGATCAAAGCTTTTTCTGCTTATTAGATTGGATCTTGCGTTACACGTTGTTTCACAGATTCGATACCTTGGGTTCACACTTAAGGGAAGAAGGGTCTCTTGGCTACAACAGTGGACTTATACGCTTGCGAGTCCAAATGAACTTTGATACGACAATCAACCATCAACAAGCCCCTTTTTCTGGCGCCATTGCTGGGGAACAAGTAATCATGATTCAATCTAGTATTGCATTTGTGAATATTTTCAGTTTTTCTCTTGATTTTCTTTTTGCGTCTCTTAATTTTGATAATCCTCAAAACAAAAAAAATCAATCTAGGGTTTTGCTAAACCCTTCTTTTCTTTTAGCTTTTGTATATATTTTGTTTATTGCTAACCCTAACCAGAGATGGACGGCTACATCTCCAACAAAAACATATATTTTGTGGAAGGTCTAGAAAAATTTTGCAGGTAAAGGTGGCGTACAACACAAGATCTAAAAGCGGAAGCCAAAGATCATCAGAATCTCCAAGAGAAACTCAACCCCAAGATCGAAAGGAGATCAACCTCATCCGACACTCATCCTAGGGAGATCGTTCCTCAAGACCGTCAGAACTCACCGTCGGCAAGGAGGAGATCAAGTTTGACATCGATGGCGTGAGGAGTGTGTTCAAGTCAACCATGATTCGAGGTATGTAACACGATTCATGTTAAATACATTCTACCTCGTTGTCGCATCGGAAGGGAGGAGCCAAAGGAGAACGAAGCCAAGGAAAAGTTGTTGCATCCGTCAAGATCAAGAATCAATGCCCACCTGTAAAGACCAAAAAGATGACTAAGCCGAAGAATAAACCTACACCAAAGCCATGGATGGTGTAGAAGTGGGTACCCAAGATTGAAACGCCCGCAAAGAGCATTGGTTCGAAGTAATCAAGTGAAGAAGTCTAGCCATGGACTATAAAGGAAGCGCTAGGCGGGAGGCAAGTCGTTTCGTCGAGTCAAGAATAAGCTACCGGGAGGACAACCCGATTCAAGATTTTTCGAGTCTTTTCAAGTAAGTTAGTTTTGAAATTTACTACGCAAGACATTATACTTAGAGTGGTTGAATAATGTTAGAGACATAACTCTTGGTTGGATATTTTATTTGGATCATAAACCCTTTACATGAGCCATCCTATGAATTATTTGCTTCTTTTCGAGAAACCAAAACCAAAAAAAATCAGAGCCTATCTCAACCTTTCGTCCTCTTCGCGATGTTATGGTTGACTTGTTTTGCATGCTAAAAACACACGAGTAGAGCCACGCCTTGTACCTAAATGTTATTTAAATTTCAGCGCATGGTAGGACTCACGTGAACCTAGAAACTAGACTTTTGCTTGGTTTAAAAATTCATATCCATGGTTTCTCTAGAGTTAGAATTTTTCTAAGTCTCATTTAATTTTATTTCATTCAAAATCTTTCTCATTTAACTAAAATTAGAACCTAAACCTATGCCCTCATGATCAAAAATGCTTGCTCTCAACTAATGGAAGCAAACGATACTGGTGAGACCAAAATAAAAGTAGTCGGAAAACATTTTACATTTTTGACTTACATTTGTTTTTAATGCTTTAAAAACTCCTCTAAATTTATACTTAAACTCATTGCAAGCTCTGAGTTTATTTTTATTTTTCGAAATTAGAGGAATTCATAGCATTAAAACATGCTTAGAGGGAGGCGATTTGATTAACTTAACCATGCATGCACCATGATGCATCATGGGATGCCCTTCCAACATCTTTTATCAAACCACATGCATAGGACAAGCATGGGGGGAAGCCAAGGCTTTGTTTTGCAGGAATATCATGGAGGCATGTCAGGCAAGGGAGCATGGAAGTGACTCAAGGCAAAACCATCAAGTGGAGGGATCAATAATGCAAGCAGAGGAGTGGACGAGAGCATTTTGGCGGTGCAACCCCATGGAGCATGTGGTCACAAAGCAGCAAAGCAAGAATGAGTTCATTGGAAGAAATCCGAGCTAGGAGAAGCAGCGAGGCCACCAGGTCGAACGGCCCAGGCCGGCCGGCCTCACCCCTTTTTAAAGCCCCCACTGCCCGTCTTCCTCAAGTAAGTCACTTGCCCAATTCCTTATTCGTGTGATTGAGCTTGTAGTCCAGAACCACCTTAGACTTAGCTTTACACTCTGAGTTTGTTTTGTCCAACAAAACCCATCCTAAATACACTCAAATTCCATACTCCAAATAATAATTGTGTGCCTTGTTACCGGTTGAAAATCCGGGGTTTATATTTGAGAGGAGAGTGCAGCAACCATGTGGAAGAAAACTACAATCACCAAGAAGAAGGGATCATTGTCGTCCAAGCCATCATCGACAACCTCTTCAAGGAGGCACTCGGTCTCCGATTCTCCTTGGAGTATGGAGGAGGACACGACACCACTGAGGAGGAACGGCACTTTTCTCCTCGGTGGCATGAGGGTCACACGAAGCTCGTCTATGAGGTTCACCGAACCTCAAGGCCGTACGGAGGAGTCGCTCGTCCAACCTCATCGCTCGACACGATCATCCACTCTGCCTCCATACGCTCTGTGGTACTCCAAGTATGGATTTATCATCATGACAAAGGAGGAGGAGAAGCTCACTCGCCTTGAGAAGAACCTTGTGGCAAACGTCGACTTCGATGACCAAGCTCTCCAAGTGTTGGGTTTTCGTATGGATATTTATTACATGTTGGGATACCTAGATTAGGTGCAATTCTCCAACAGAGTGTCGGTAAACATCCACAAGGAATTTGCCATGGAAATTCTAATGACCATAGTGCCTATCCTTGATGAAGGAGTGCCGAGTCTCTCATTCCATTTGGAGGGAGTTGAACAAGTGGTTCCCTATGAGTATATTAGGGAATTACTTGGTTTTCAAAAGGGAGCCCCCAAACAAGTGGATGTGCATGGAGGCACATTGGAAGGTTTTGGAGTATGATCGCGGGAGAAGCTCACTGGCAAAGAAATAGTATCCGGAACCCCATAATTCAAGTATTTCATTCATGGATGTGTAAGAAGATTTTGGGGAGATGAGAGAGACCAAGATAACCGACATGGAGGTGAATTGTCTTTACTCAGCTTTGATTGCCAGGTAGCCAATCAACCCCACTCACCTTATGATCAACCGGTGGTGTTGTGAAGCAACATCGGGTTCGAGAGATATTGGCTCGAGGTGTTATCTTTCCATGTTGGCTATCTCTTTGAGACCGGGAATTCAAAGAAACCTGGAGCATCTCCTAGTAAGGACTTCCCTTGGGATTGATTATATGAATCAAGTCAAATACATTAGTGGAGATGAGAGAGGAGGCTTTAAAGTGGTCAAAGTAAATTTGCCCCTACCGGGTGCAAGATTAAGGCTTTTTCTTGAGGGGGAAGAAGATTGGTTAGAGGAAGGACTTCTTGTGCCAGCGAAGAAAAATCAGAGAGAAAGAATTGTAGAAGAAAGTTCTTCCGCATCCCAAGAAGAAGGTGCACAACAAAATTATGTGCCGCCATTTGGAGGAATTTCGACGCCGCTGGGTTACTACGGTGGTGTACCAATGCAAGCATGGGGGAGTGGTGCAACCATGCCCCCACCAAATTTTGCGGTACCCAATGTAGTTTTTGCAGAGCCATATGCACATCTTCCTCAACCACAATAAAGTGTAGCCATCATTGGAGGATACGCCTTGAGAAACATAAATATCGCAGCCATCCAAGCCAATGCAAACCAAATGGGTGAAGGAAATGCAAACATCTCTTATGAGCTTGGATGCCTTCACCGTCGGGACAATTCATAGGAGGAACGGTGCAATCCTATTATGAGCAAGGGTACAACAATCAAGATTATCAATAATAACCACTGGCGGAAGATTAGAGAGAGGAGGAGCTTTAGTTTAATCTTTCCTTTTCCCTTTTCTTTAATTTTCAGCTTGTATGCGCCTATGTATGCGTAGTGTTTTCAGTTTTTCATTAATTTTCAGCATGTGTGTTAGTGTTTATTATCATCACAAATAAAGTCTCCACCTTGATCAACCTTTGGTAAAAATATTAAGTTGATGCCATGATAATATATGATGAAAAGTTGCCACTTTGCTAAACTTTTGCACTTGTTTTATCCATGATTAAGCTAATGCTCTCTTTAAATATGAATCTGAAATTAATTAAATGCTAGATTAATCTTTGTGGAGGTTATGATAAAAATAAGACCCATAGTGTTACTTTCATTCTCTCAATTTTGGATGAGTTAAAGACGATTTGTTCTTAATATATATATATGCTAACCTTGTCACTAATGCTATATGCATTTTGCTCTACCTATCCAAAGCCATATATATATATGTTGAGTGCATAAACCTTAGTATACAAGAATTATTTTGGGTGAGTTATTTCAGGCCTTGTTTTCTCTGGCCCGAGACCAAGAAGTTGGTCATTCTGTTTTTGCGTATCTATGTTTTTGCTAGCCTTTCTATTCGCGCATTGTGTATCTCCACATCGGAGATTTCACAAACCTCGCCGGATATCCACCCTTAAAACCAAAAATATCATCTTTTGTGTTTACCTCCTTGACCACAACCTATCGTATGAGTATGGATCGTTAATTCAAGGAAGATCGCAAGATGGTGCCAAGATTGAAGATTTCAAGTATCTCTCCAAAGGAAATATATTTCTAGTACCTACCTTTTCTCTATCACCTTTTTGCCCGAGGACGAGCAATGTCTAAGCATGGGGAGGAGGTAGGTACAATTCAATTTAGAGTTTATGGGGAGAAAATAAAAAATGATGAAAGAAAAAATTAGTATAAAGAAGAAAAGAGATAAAGAAAAAATATGAGTTTATAAAAATAAAATAATGTGAACTCCGTGGTTCTCTAACGTGCATTAGGAATCTCAAAGTTTCAAGATTTAAGATCCAAACTCATCTTTCCAACCATGCGCAATCCGATAACGAGGACTTCCTTTGTGCCTCGGGATCACTCTTTGCCATTTGCACATGTCCACCTATCTCAAAGTTTGTATTTTTTCTCCCCCTCCTTGATATAACATTATTTTCCAAAAAACCTTTTTGATGAGTCTCGGTAAGACCATGAGAAGCTTGTCTTGTTTTGAAAACATCTCATTTATAATATCTTGGTAGGACTAAACTTTCCCAAGAAGCTGCACATAAAGCCTACCACTATATATTGAGAGGGGAAAGGAGTAGAATGAATAGATTTTGAGAGACAAGATGAGATGAGAGTACATGAGCAAGATGCGAGGAAGTTTATTTTGAACTTGGTTTAGCTCTTTTTCTTCATCTCGCTCTTAAATTCAAAATTTTTAAGATTCATTTGAAATTTGGGGGCATGAGGTAATTACTAGTGGGAAGTGCTTAAATTAATATCTACCCTCCATAAGGATGAAGGCTAGTACATTAGGGAACATTAATGATTAAATCCTTGAGAGCATTATGTTTTCTCGTGTATGATCAAGTGTAGGGTATAAGCGATGAAAGGCAACGCTGATATTCATTAAAAGCTTACTCGAGGACGAGCAAGGATTAAGCATGGGGGAGATGTTGACGATGAATTTCCGTCAACCTAGACATGAGTTTACATTTAATGTTGGCATTGATTTATTTTTCTAACCACTGGAACTAAGCCCTCGTATATAACAAGTTCACTCTTGCCTGTCGATTTTGGAGTTTTTTATTTACACAGGAAATCTACGCTAAAGATGAGACTTTCGGGATAAGTTCATCAAGCACTTTGGAAGAAGATCATGAAGCCCGACAAGAGTCAAGACACGTGATGAACATGACTCCAGATGACTCGAGGACCGAAGCGTCAACGTGCAAATCTTCAGGGACTCAACCAAAAAATAGCAAAGCTTGGAGGCAAGCATTCAAGCCTTAGCCACGATGGAAACGGCGTCAAAGGCCCACATGCAATTGCACACAAGTGAGGAATCATGCGGGAAGCAACCGGGGAGGAAGCTAGGGCCAAACTGGGCTGAAACAGACCCAGGCCGGCCTAGCGCATTCCGAGCCCGATTCGGCGCCCCCTTTGACCTAGCCGCCATTCGGACTATTTATAGCCCCCTCGCCAAGAGCCACGAAGAAATTCGTTTGTCATCTGCTGTCGAGGAGCAGAGAAGAGAAGGACACCATTCCGGAGAGGAGATGGTCGAGAAGGATACCTTGCATGGAAGACCATGTCGGAGTTCCAGGAGCTAGAATCAAGATCGAGGTAGGATCCCGGTGGTGATCTTGTCCATGTATTACTTCTATGTTTAATTAGTAGATTGAATCCGATTCTTAGCATCAAGTGCTTTCGTTGTGATTTTGTCTATGTTTGGGTGTTTTCCTCCCGATTTATCCCGCGGGTAGATTCCATAGGATGTTCTTGTAGCCATGGTGGCTAGAGGTGCATACCCGATCTACCAAACGTTTTCATCTTGTTCTTCTTGAACCCGCCAAGTAGTACCAACCCGTAAGATTATCCCCCGTAGTGACAGTACGGTAAAGGAGAAAAATATGTCACAGAGTCAGAACGGGAGCCATGCTTTCAATGAGATTCATTTTGCTATATTCTTCTTTACTTTGGAACTTCAACAAAACAACCGATCCAATTTCTATATTGGTTCTCCCCTCTCTTTCTCTTGCTACCTCCGGTGTGCGGTAGACTAGATGAGTTTTGATGATGATTTAGTAGATTAGATGCAAAACCCCCTTTTTGAGATCAAAGTTTGTCCGCTTATTAGATTGGATCTTACGTTACACATGGTTCCACGGGTTCGATACCTTGGGTTCACAGTTAAGGTAAGAAGGGTCCCTTGGCTATGATGGTGGACTTGTACATTTGCGAGTCCAAACGAACTTTGATACGACAATCAACCGTCAACTCGATCTCTAGACCAGACACCAGGTCTACGCTTTCGACCACGATCCTTCCCTCGACTGGGCTCAATCTGTGACTAGAGCCCTAAGACTAGAACATGTGCCACAAGGACGAACGATGATCCCACATCAATAATAGAAATATAGACTTTTGTTAAAAACTTACTACTGAAAAAGAACCCTAGTACTCACTCCAAGAAGATGTGTACTCATTGAGGTACAAGTGGAGGGAGGCCGACAAATCGGATAGTATGAGCATCTCCCTCTCACATACTCCGTAACCTACTATACTAAGTAGCTCTAAAGGTTGAGACCTGCTTCTCTTCTGAATTGGTGTTCTGTGAATGGGGTGGAAGGTTCCCTTTACATAGTGGATGAGGCACATCCCAGGGCATGATTGGCACGAATCATCGATGATTGATTTGTATATGTGTAGGAAATCCTTGGTGCCAAAACATGGCACACCCTCCACATATGGTGGTTTGGTTGAACCACAACGTTGGTCGACCAAGTGGTGGCCACGTCATCACCAGCTTGGATAGTTTGGGCTATATCTCAAAGGTTTGTGATAGTTTGTCTTGGTTTAGGTCTTGTCCCATGGGTTATATGGGCTTGCCTAGATGGTGTAGTTTTTGTTTTTATCGTTGGCCCATTTTTGATCTTGTTCCAGTCATAGCTCCAGCATATAACACTTCACGTGAACATGTGACAATACTTAACTTTAAATCTGTAGGCTATGTTTTTTTTAGAACAACCCGCAGGCTATGTTGGTGAGCACTTTTGATGTATGAGTGGACAGTTTATTTTTGCGGTAAGAACCATCAACACGAGCCCCTGCTGCTAGCTCTCCTTCAATCTAGTTCTCCCCACCGCTGACTTGCTGCCCCTGCCATTGGCCGGTTGACCCCTGATGCCGCCAGACATGAGCAAGGTACTTTTTTCTCAGTTTTGATCTCAAAATTTGGTTTGTCTTTTATGCCTAGTGATTAGATAGTCAAAATTGGTTTGATTTTTGGTTGCAATCCTAGATGACAGTAGATTTCATGCAAAATTGATTCTATTTGTTGTTGTGCTACCATGGTCCTCCACAATTTCATATGTGAACATATGCTAGTGTTGATGTGTACTTTGCTAATTTTGACTATGGCTTTTGATATACTCCCTCCATTCTGAAAAACCTGACATTTAGGACAAGGTTTGGGTCAAACATTGGGAATCTAAATCATCAATAACTTTTAAGCTGTTGAGTTTGCATATGTGAAAACTATACGAATAGATTTGTCTTGAAAAATACTTTCTTTAAAGTATATATATATCACTATTTGATAACTAGTTTCATAATGACAAGAGGTCAAAGTTGTGGTTTGGAGACCGTGTCGCTGTCCTAAACATCAGGTTTTTCAGAACCGAGGGAGTATGTGAACATAATGATGACGTGGGTAAAGGAATTGTGTCACGAAGAGGAAACCATGTTAGCGACATGTCTCAGTGATACGCATAACTAATGACTGGTGACGCATCTCAATGACATCCATCACAAATATTTCTTGATGATACACATTAGACTGATGTGTTTCACCAACTCTGCATCACAATAGTTACGTGAAATAAAATCTTGTCTTACGTAGTGGAGTGTCATCTCTAAAAATCCAACTAGCTAGTAAGCCCTGAGTCGTGCTCTTTGCCGAGAGTTGGAGCTTCCTGGCTCACACGGCACACGTGTTCACTACCGTGGGCATTTTGCGTGTCGTGAGCCGGGGCTCTGACTCACGGCAAACAGGCTGGCTACCGTGAGGGCTCCCAAAACCCGGAGGCTCTGTTTCCGGTACTGTAGCAGGCTTTACTACGAAACAATTAATGTGCAGCTGTTGAATGCAGCCTTACTGGCGCTTTTCCTTGGTATTTATATACATACTCCCTCCGGTTTGGTAAATGAAGTCGTTTAGGACAGCGACACGGTCTCCAAAGTACGACTTTGACTTCTTATTTTTATAAAAATATTTGTTAAAAACTAGCATATGTATACTTTTATGAAAGTATTTTGCAAGACAAATCTATTCAGGTAGTTTTCACATTTCCAAACTCAATGACTTGAAAATTATTCATGATTTATATTCCCAATGTTTGACTTAAATCATGTCCAAAACGACTTTATTTACCAAACTGGAGGGAGTATACATATATGTCATTATTTGTCACCAACTCAGCATAACAATACTCTTCCTCATTTTGCCACCCTTCCAAATACAGAAGAAAGGCAACACCAGCGTATTGCCAGGGAATTACAGCTTTCAACAATGTACCTTCATAACATCCTCAATCAACAATCAATATAATGACGCACAAATGCCGCCAACCGGGTATTCAAAACATGCTCTATCTGCTTTATGCCAGTTCCTCCATGCTTTAACTGATCATTGGATGCATTTGCTTTTGCCATTGGCAAGTGAAGCAGGCAGCTCCCAAGCGAGGACGTGCCGCCAACTGATCGGTGGCGGCCGCCGGTGACCGGAGACCACGTTAACCAGGCCGAAAGGCTTGTGAACGAAGTGCACCACCGTGCTCCGGGACACGCTAACACCGAAGAGGTACATCTCCAGGTACTTCTCCAGGAAGAAGTACACCACATCCGGGTTACTTGGGTGCAGGAGCGCGAGGACGGGGACCTTCGCCGAGAGCCCCGTCGCCCTGTAGCTGTCGCTCGCCCAGATCCTCCCCAGGCTCGTCACGCTCTGCTGCTTCCAGAACGTGAAGCCGGACGGGCCGAAGACCAGCGTCCAGACCACCACCAGCGTCTCCTCTGGGCGGTGAGCGCGCGCGCGTGCCACCTCCACGAATCGGACCTTGCCCTGGCTCACCCTCACAATGCGACGGCTCACGACGTCCTCCGCCGTGTGGCCAACGACGGGGTATGTCTCCTGGAAGGCGACGTGGTGCAGCACCGGCTCGTGGGCGAAAGGGTCGCAGCCGAGAAGCCCCCACACGAGGTTCACCCACCAGAGCTTGCCGTCGTGAGCGATCACGTCGTGGGACGACCACATCCAACGCCGGCCGGACATGGAGGGGCAGCTCAGATCCTTCTGAACCCACGCGTCCGTGCCGGAGCGGAAGGTAAGGAGAGTGGCGCGGCCGTCGCCGTCGTCGTCGTCGCTGCTGGCAGCAATGCGGAGCTCGGCGACAACATACTCGGCGCCGCCGCTGCCAGGGAGGGAGACGAGACCGACGTTCCTTACGCTGGAGATGCCGGGCTGGTAGGGGCGGGCGCGGTCGGGGACGCGCACGACGGAGGTGGCCAGGGCCTTGCCAGGCCCGGCGGTGGTGAGGAAGTCACGCGCCACGAGGAGGATGCCCGGCGGGTCGCGGTCCAGGTCGAAACCGACGAAGGGCCAGTGCGAGGCGTGTAGGAGGACACCGGCGTCGCCGGCGGCGATGGCATAGGGGTGCCTGTCGGTGTCGTCGTAACTGGGCTTTGGGTGGACGCTCATGGGCACGGTGAACGTCGAGGCGCGCGGCGGCAAGGAAAGCTTGACGGAGAGGTCCCCGGGGTCCTTTACGGAATCGTGCTGAACGAGGGCGACGCGGCCGAGCACGACCCACAGCGGCGCCGGGGAGGAGGACGACGCCATCATATTTCCGTCGATCGATCCGGTGGTGTTCGGGGAAGAGAGAGGGAAAGAGGGGGGAGGGGAATGGATGGCAAATTCCATTGCGGCGCTGGGTTTTTGAAGGGTTTTGGCGTGAGGATTGAAATCCCATCGAAGTCTGCACACGCCAGCGTGTATCGATCTTTTTGTTGCATAATACAGATAGACTGATAGAGAGTACGAAGACGCGACCGACGGCACGGTCGATTAGCTAACAAACCCTCTGAACTACCGTGATCTAGCGCCCATAAGAATAGGTCGTTCAACGTGTGGAAAGGCAACGTGAACCCTTTGATCATCAGCGAATCACGCATGGCCGTTGCAAAATATAGAATGCAATGCAAGCTTCGACGAATGCACTTTCTGTTTCGTTCACAAATCACAAGTGAATGTCACGGTTGAATGCACAACCGCACTAGTGCTCGTTGACTCGGTACATATAAACGCTATCAATAGATAGGCTGAGCTAGCACACATCCAGAACGTGATGAGTCATCAAAGGCATACATTGCCTACCACATCTCGAATGTGAGCAATCTAGCCCAAGTGCCCAATCAAGGGCTCATACTTGAGTGGATTGATTCCGTACAGTACATAAATAGACACTCATATACACCATTACACACATATGCACATACGAATACACACGTCTCGAGCAAAAAGGCCCAAACTGGCGGCCCAAGTAAGGGAAGTATGTGTGCAAGTCTGAGATAACTTGGCACATATCCCAGACTGGGGGCCCATGTAAGGGAGGTATGTGTGCCAGTCTGGGATATGTGCCTGAGATAACTTGGCACATATCCCAGACTGGCGGCCCAAGTAAGGGAGGTGTGTGCAAGTCTGAGATAACTTGGCACATATCCCAGACTGACGGCACAAGTAAGGGAGGTATGTGTGCAAGTCTGAGATAATTTGGCACATATCAGAGATTGGCGGCCCAAGTAAGGGAACGAGACATGTATAAGGAGGAGAAGAGAAGGAGGGAGCAGGAAGGTCGAAGAGCAGTATTGTCGACCGAGAGCAGTATTGTCGACCGACAATATCCGGAGGTGGCGGCGGCGATCCGCGGATCCCGTTTGTTTTAATAACCTAATTTCATACTCATTTTGGAGTGAATCAGTGGAGTTGAGAGTTAAACACTACCCATACGTAGTTTGTTAAATAAAATTGGCATTGGAGTTTTGTTCCTACACTTTGATGTTGTCATTACGGGAAAAACTCGCTTTGGTAACGGGCATAGATTGCCTTTGGTAACGGGCAAAGCATCCGTTACCGATCAAGTGTTACAAATTAGCCAAGAAAGGTAACGGGCGGATGCCCGTTACCGATAAGACATATTCGTAACGGGCATCAAACAACGATCATTACCACAACTAGTCACCGGTCACGAGAAATGGTTGTTTCTGCGGGCCCACGGGAACTTTGGTAACGGGCATGAAAACATAGCTTCTTTATCGTGAAATTAACATATGAGACACGTTTCGTGAACTTGCGTCTCCTCCGTCTCGACGGAATGAGATGCATCTGTTTTCACGCGCGTCTCGCTTTCTCTCGATTAAAGGAGACGTGTGCTCTAAACCCGCGTCTTCTATATCTCGATAAACGGGCCGGGTCCCGGGGCTCACCGGTCATGACCGGTAACGGACTTTTACACTTGCTCGTTACATTGTTGGCATGTTTGTAATGGGCTTTCCGAATGAAGCCTCGTTACTCACCGATCGAGGTGTTTGTAACGAGCTTTAATTAACGCCCGTTACGGATACGTAGGCCACCCCTAGAGTAACCAACCCGCTTGCCGGCCGCATCCCCGGAACCGGCCGGATTTGGCGGCCATCGGGGGTTGCATCTCGAAATCCGCCTAGGATATGGTAGCCACCACAACAAGGAGACATCACAAACACATTCTCACATCACGGATATAGGCAAAGTAAGATCACATTTATAGACAATCAAGATCACATTTATAGACAAGTTAGGATCACATCAAGTTTCAAGTTACTCTCGTCGGGGCTTGTTTGGATGGAGTCATGAGAAAACCGCCGAACCGGGCGATATCCGACCCAACCAAGTAAGCCAAGCGGGTTTCTCGAGCAACAACACTCGACTAAAGAAGACTTAATGAGTTTCATGTTTCGGCTACAATAAACTCACGGTGCACCATTGTAGAAGTTACCCTTTCGGTCGATGGTCTCCTTAAGAATGTACTCGCGAGCATCTCCCGGACACGCTTTAGATCTTATGTGGAAACATCTCTAGGAGATTTGACATCCTTTAAAATACAATCATTTATGAGAATACAAGTAGAAATCAGTTTCTAAAATCGGATGGATAATATGAGTAGAGACAATGTTGAGCCTTATTATCTACTTACAATAGCCTTCTTGATGTCGGGTATGTCATCGAGTAGTCTTAACATATGGAATGCCACAAGGAATCCACACAAAGAGGACCCCCATGGCTGCCGAGCACACCGCATCGAGGTACCAAAATGACTAGTTAATGCAGTACCAAATAGGTAAGAAGGGACCATAAAAAACCTCGGTCTTACAAAGCAAGATTTGTTTTATGCTTGAGTGTGACTTTTGGCTTTTTTCTTTCCTTTCGTCACTCCGTCCCGTGCATGTTCACCAAAGGCCCTACATGATCAGCAATACATAAACACAAAGAGATTGAATTTTTGTGAACAAAACCAACAAATATTGTACCAAAGGCCCCGCATGGTCAGCAATATCAATTAGAAACACTAAGAGATTGAATTTTTGTGAACAAAACATACAAGAAACTGACCAGTTCACAACAGTTTGGAGCATGAAAAAAATAGCGCGCTATGAACTTGTAGGTTTGCCTGGGCTCCTCCTGCTTTTGTCGACGCTCCTACTGCTAGAGAGGCTGTTGGTTCGTCTGTTGTTTATCCTCAAGTTGCAGCAGCTGCTTAGGCGGAGTTTACCTTGGCTCCTCCTCCGGCTATTATCGACGCTCCTGCTGCATAGTTTTGTTGATTTGCTGCTGCTGCTGCTGTTGAGCCTTCTCTTGCTGACACTGAGTTGCAGTACCTCCATCTGATGTTGTATCCCTGCTACCTATTGCGGCTTCAGGGTTGGGATGTCTCGTCATGGGTGGTATAAGGATCCTGTCCTTTGGCCATTGCATCCTTTGAACGAGAGCCTCAGCTAGGGTTTGCTATGTCACCCCCATCAATTAGTACAGGCAAAGGGTAGTGACCCGCATTGGCCCACACATAAGTAGGTTGCATCACAACATACCCATCCTGCACCGGTACTGAATGGCAAGCATTTTGAAGTGGAAAGACTTTCGCTAGTGCGAGCTCCACATTTATCCCGGTGCCATCCAAAAGGCTACACGCGGTTGGCTCTTTCAGCTTATCTATTCTGTCCAGCATAGGTGATCGACTATCACTGTGCACTTGATTCGTTTCGTCACCGTTGGCATTCCAATGATCTTGTTCTCTGCCACACGCATCTTCCTCACTGTCATGCGCATGTTCTTCCTCGCGGTCATGCACATCTTCTTCCTCGTTGCCATGCACATCTTCTTCCTCGCTGCTACTGACAGGTGCTCGTAATTGGGAAGGAAATAGTACATTTTTCGGTAATTCGATGCCTGATAGTCTTAGAGCATGGACAATTGATTTAAATATTATGTCCATCATACCATGAGCATTAGACCTCTTGTTCCTCTTCTTCCTGTACATTCCAGTGAACTCTTCACCAAACCCTTTACCCTAGCGAAGTGAACTAGATTCGCCTCAGACCCGACCTTGATGCTTTGGAGTCTCAAGTGCTCTGATGAGGATATCATCCTCGCTAACCCCAGAGAAAGAACCATCTCTACCCTGAGCTGCAAGTGTTTTCACCCTATCTTCTACCCCCACCACCGTAGGGTTATTGAATGTAATGCCCTCGCTTCCTTCACTAGTATTCTTCTTCTTCTTCCCTACCCTTGCCCGCAGAAAAGGTCTCGAACATCCAGGAAATTGGTCCAAAGGGTTCTGTTTTCCTTCTGCAGCTAGCTTTGCATCCTCCTCCTCCCACTCTTTCCTTTTACCACGATATCCTTTTCTGCTCGTCTTGTGTGGCTTATTATGCAATGCTCTCTTTTGTTTTATCTCTTGGCTCAATTGCCGAAATGAAGGAGAATTGGTTTGCTACCTAAACATGTCCCAGTCTTGTTGCTGCAAAAAGGCATGCTTCACAAAGGGAGTCTCCACTTCACTCACATACTTTTTTTTAAATGGGCCTTGAACCGCCATTGCAAGGTTCCAATCTCTGATATAGCTGCCTTAACTGCCTTCTTTCGAATAGATTGTTCCAGATTGGCTGGGTAATCTAACTTTTCCTCTAAAACTGTGAATAGATGGTCCTTCTCAATTGGTGAGAGATCATCACCCGCCTTGTTGATTGACACCCTCTCCCGAGTAATGAGACCATAGACCAATAAAAATCTATCCCTCGCAGCATCTGGGGTAGGCCAAAAATTGGCATCAAGTCCAGTTGCAGTCAACATGTCCTTCTAGTCATTTGATCTGTGTCCTTGACCCGCGGGATCGAGTACTACTTGCAGCAGTTTGTGCTGAGTGACCCTGTGAAGAAGGTTCACCGACGATGGGCTGTGATGATGCACTGGAGGTAGAGGAGTTTGTTATTGTGGGAGACTGCATAGATGATATGTTAGGTTTGTCAGTAGAGCAACATAAGCAAGACTGAAAATCTAAACAAAATTCTTATTCGATAAATTCGTTTTCTCTAACAGGCAAAATAGCTGATACAGTCGTAAATAAAATCAGCATAGACATACACAGTTCATATTTTACTTAATTAGCATACAGGGATAGGTGCTAACCATTTTGGCAGGGACAAAACAATATGCTTATATATCAAAGCAGAGAATAAATTCCTTCAACTGCTTCCTTTGTCCAACTTCAGTAGTGATGGATTGTGTGTTCCATGTGTACATGCAACAAGAGGATAAAGCAATGGTCATGACATTATATATGGCAGCAGTGAAATAACACTCACAATGCATCATGACACCAACAATAACAATATATATGACAGTAGTGAAACAATTAACACTCACAACAAAGCATAAGACACTCTAGTTATCACTATATTATAAACCATTACGATGCAATTCCCACTGACATTATGTGGCCATCAGAATTAAAGTATGCTAACAGGTCCAAAGCATAACTGTCGATCTGGTACATTCAAAGCATAGCAGAATTAAAGTATGCTAGCATCCTTTATGCTTTTCATGAATTTACAGTGCAAAAAATTGTAGCACCATGAACATGAAAATGAATTTCAACATTTCATATACCTTCATCTTAGCAACAATTTATTCAAAACAGACTTGGAGAAACAAAATCCATCTATCAAATACACCATCAATCAATTGAACATGAACTATGAAGGCATGTCTCCCTAATCCACGTTGACATGAATATATAGCAGATTCTGTGGACTACATTATAAACCACTACGATGCAATTCCACTGACATTATGTGGCCATTAGAATTAAAATATGCTAATAGGTCCAAAGCATAATTGTTGATCTGATCCATTCAAAGCATAGCAGAATTAAAGTACGCTAACAAGTCCAAAGCATAACTGTCGATCTGGTACATTCAAAGCATAGCAAAATTAAAGTATGCTAACATCCTCAATGCTTTTCATGAATTTACAGTGAAAAAATTGTAGCACCAGGAACATGAAAATGGATTCAACAGTTCATATAACTACATCTGTTAGAAACAATTTATTCAAACAGACTTGGGGCAACAAAATCCATCCATCAAATCCACAGTCAATCAATTAAAGATGAGCTATCAAGGCATGTCTCCCTAATCCATATTCACATGAATATATAGCAGATTTGGTGGCCGAGGAGAGAGAGGGTGTTGGGGGTTCAAGCAGGACTAACTTTAGGATTGTGTCACATAGAAGGGGGCGGGGTTGAATATGGGTCTTCTTTTGCAAGCTCTATAGAAAATCAAAAACCTTAGCCTATCAACTAGTGTTGCCCATTCTAAAAAGGTTCTTCCCTACTACTAGAGCACACTATCACAAGTTTCCTTAGCAATCAACACACTAGGAGGCAAGATAACACCCTAGACAAGATATGAAGCACACAAGCAAAAACAAGAGCGAAGACAAAGAAACTTGCGAGCAGAAATAAGGTGCTGAAAGTAAGTGCTAGAAGTAAATGAGAGGGACAAGAGGCGACCGAATTTTTTCCCGTGGTATCGAGAAGTTGACGCTTCCCCCTAGTCCACGTTGGAGCACTCACTTAGAGTATTGCTCCCCCTTGAGTCACAAAGACACAAGTGCTCACTAAGAGTACCCGTTCTCCATCTCCGGAATGGTGGGTCTCGAACTGTGTACACCAAGCTTGTCTTGAGGCTCCCACAATCTCCAAGAGCTCACCAAGAACCCCCAAGTCACCTAGACTGTCTAGGAGCCGTCAAACTCCTAGAGTAACAAGCCCACACACCTTCACTTGACCTGAGTACTCAGCTAAGCCATGTATGCACCTTGAACACTCTTGATCACTAAGAATAACACCTCAATGAAGAGGAAGAGAATCCCAAATGGCAAGAACACACTCCTTCTCTCCTTGGCTGAAATGGATCTTCAGAATGGCAAAAGGCAGCTCTAGAGAGGCAGGGGGGCTTATTTATAGGCCTAGCATTGGAGGCTAGCCGTTAGAAAAAGTCCCCTGAAAAGTAGTACCGTCAGATGAACCGATGGTTCCCCCCTGCAGAGCGTCGGATCATCTGGTCACTAAAAGAAGCCAATATAGCCGTTGAACCTTGAAACCCAGACAATACACCGATGCTATACACCGACTCCCCGTCGGATCATCCGGTGCTGAAGGCACCACACTTGGGGCGGTTCTGTCTAATTTGAATCAAGGTGTCAGATGAACCGATGGTACCTTCCATCCAAGCGTCGGTTCATCCGGTGCTGAAGAAGTCTTGGTGCATCTCTGTTGAATTTGAGTGCTACCGTCGGATGAACCGATGGTCAAGGCATTGGATCGTCTGGTGCTGAAGCTCGGAGCCTTGACCCATACTGTAGCCAAACCCTAAGGCGTCGGATGAACTGATGCCTCAACCGTCGGTTCATCGGACGATCCATTTTGAACTTGTTGGCTGCAAAACTCATCCGACGCGTGTTAATAATAGGGCGTCGGTTTATCCGACGCTATGTTTTTGATTTCAACTCATTCAATTCAGCGCCTTTGAGTTTTCCATTGATTCTTTTGCTTCAACCTTGCTCCCATGAACTTTTGGAGCTAGATAGCATCCAAGGAACTTGAGTGTGCATATTTTATGGCTTTTCGAGTGCATGGTCAAGCTACTAGTGTACGACCCCCTCTTAATAGTACGGTCAAAACTACAAACTAGCAATCCAAGTGTCCTTCATCTCCTTTGTGACACTTGGAACTAACAAAGTCTTTAGCCTTGTAGTATCCAACCATATTGAGTCCATTAATTCAAATTGAGGGGACTCATTCCATTCAATACTTGTGACAAAAACCCAATTATAAATCCGCTACAAAACAAAGGTTAGTCACAAGCATATAGTTGTCATTTATCACCGAAACACACCCTTACCAAAGGTGTGAGAGGGCCTAGGTCGCTACAATCTCCCCCTTTTTGGTGATAGATGACAACATGAGTAGAGATATACAAAAAATTGAATTTAAAACCATATAAACTCTACAACTAATGCATGAAATAGAATAAGCGGTAAACACACATGCATTAAGTAAACACACAAGCATGAGTAGACATGTAAACCAACGACAAGCACAAAAGCCAAATACATGTCTCATCACGAAATTCCACAAAGCGAGAGAGGCTACAAAGAACTCAAAAACCTGCACTCTCCCCTAACTCCCCCTATCTACCTCCCCCCCGGCAACAAGCACCAAAAAGGAGTCTAAGGCTGAGGCGGAGAGGAAGGATCTAGCGGCGAGGTAGAGAAGACCCTCGAAGGTCGAACAGAGAAGCCAGAGGCGGCGTCGTCGTCGTCGTCCTCGCTGAGAGGAGACCAAGTCAGAGAGGAAGGATCCGGAGCCGGAGGAGGTGGAGCTGGTGGAGCTGTAGTCGTCCCGGTGCCTGAAGTCGGAGAGTGAGTGGTCTCGGGAGCTAGAACCTCGGGGTCGGAGGCGAGCGCTGAAGAGATCTGCTTTGTGATAGCACGCAAGTAGTAGTCCTCCTGACCCAGACCCTCTGCCCGTGGTGTAGTGAAGCTCGGAAGAGGTGAAGACACCTGAGGACTGGGCAGAGTGGTGCGAGCTGGCGTCTCAAAGATAAGTGCTCTTGTGGTGAGTGGAGACGGCAGCTGAGACGACGTGGAGACGTGGAAGTGGTCATCTGAAGCTGATCCAAGATGGAAAAAGTGACCGCTGCCTGTGGTGTCGTCGTCTGAGGTACCGTAAATGCCCCTCTCTGAAGAAGAGGTGACTGTGGGAAAGTCGCCAAGAGAACGTTCACGAACCCGCCCACTGGAGGAAGAGGCGCTGTCGGGTCAGCCTGTAGCTCGGCAGTGGTAGGTGGCTGAGGTAGCTGAAGTCCTGACTGCTGGAAGAGCTGACCAAGGCAACCAGACATGAAGGTGAACATCTGTGAAGTTAACATCTGGTGTTGTAGCATCTGCTGCCTCTGAGCCTCTTGCTGCTGAGGGATCCCCTCTAGGATCACCTGCTGCGACTCCTGGTACTGCTGGAACTGAGCCTGCATCTGCTGCTGTACCTGGAGGGTTGCTTGAGACTGAGCAGCCATAGCATGTATCAGTGGGGTAAGCTAGTCTGGCTGGGTCACCTGAGCTGCTGTGATCGTGGGAACCGGTGACTCAGCCTCTATCTAGCCTGGCAAGGTGGAGCCTCCTGCCTCATCGTCGTGTGACCGATGGACTCTAAAGACTGACTCTGGAGTAGGCACGAAATCCTCGTCGTCACTGGAGGACTCGTCATCTGTGGAGAAGTACTGAGGAAGAGGTGCCTCTGCTGCAGTGAGAGTAGAATCCTGTCGGGCTGCCTCGTCTATAATCGCCCTCGCCGCTCGCCCGAGCCTGTAGTGTCTCCTCGGCTCTCCTTAGGCCTCTCGGGCCTCTCCTCTTGTCACCTGGCATCAGAAGACGGTAGGTCAGGAACACAAACTTCGACGACTCTAGCATCCCGACGTACCTCTAGGCCTCAAGGCAGGACAACAGCCAACTGATCCAGTGAGCGAAGGGCTGCTGTCGCGTCATCCCCATGCCATCCATAATGGCGTCCTCGATCTCTGCTAGCATGATATCCACGAGGTCAAAAGGGCGCTTCGTCATCACGTACATCAGAAGCCACTGCTGCACCCCTGTCAAGGACTCGGCATTCCCCATCCGGTAAAGAACAGACCGCCGAGGGCGTAGTGGACGATGTACGCCTCATGAATAAGTCTGTCTGGTGTCCTAGGTGTGCCGGTGAGGAACGGCTACTGGAACAGGAAGCTGATCTCCTCGTCGGAATGTAGGATAGGTGAGTGTGCACGACGAGGAGGCTCAACGTTGGGGTACGCCAGGTAGTGGATCGAATCATCGTGAAGATCAACCTAAAGTAGCTCTGCGATCCCCTCTCGAGTGAGCCTCTACTGCTGACCCATCAACATGAACCTTATAGCGACCCGGTCAGTGTCGATGTACACAGTAGTGTAGAACACTTTGACCCAATCAGGGACGTATCGTGATCTCCGAGTCACTAAGTCCGCTAGTCCCCTCTGGTAGTCGAAGAACGGGAGGATCGGCGCACCAGCTGCAGCTGCTCTGAGAGTGGTGAACTGAAGCATCTAGTGCTGGCTGAGCTGAGAACCTCTGTGAGTGTAGGAGGCATAGAAGCTCTCCTGTAGGATCGTCCAGAACCTGGCGTCACAATCCTCTCTGCCACGCGGGAACCACTGGTCCTTAGGCACACTCCTCAACCGCCGAATCTTCGGCCCTGGCAAGTGATGGAGGTCACGAACATAGACTCCGAAAGCCTCTGCTCGTGGACCTCTAGGGAGCTGGGGGTCGTGAGCCTGCTGCTCTCTCTCTCTGTGAGCTCTTCTGCTGCAGCTCTCCTCTGACGCGGTGTCGGTTGCGGCTGGGTGTGACCTCCTCGTGTCTGAGGTCCGGACCTGGCCAGTGAGGGAGGTGACTCGCCTCGCTCCGCCGACCGGTGCCCTCCGCCCGACCATCGTGGCCGCCGCCGCCGCCGAGTCCGCTCGCTCTCGTTTGCTCACTCTGGGGCTGCGCCCCCTGACTCTGTGCACTCTCTCCGATCCGTATACCCCTCTGTGGCTGACCTTGTGTATCTGGCACTGCTAATACTCTATCCCACTCCTTCTGTTGTCTGCTCTTCTTCTTCTTAGGCTGGGCAACCGCCTTGTCCTTCCGCTTGTCGCCTGCCATCTGTGAGAAAAAATGATAGAAGATTATAGAATGGCTAGAGACGAATAAACGAGATATGTAACTAGAGGTAAGGGGTTCTTAAGCATAGCAATGGACTAGATATGAGCCTAATTGAACAAATTCTAGTGGATGTACTGCTTAAGATAAGGAAAATGAATTCTAAGAGGTCCTTAGGTGCTCAAGATGTGCAAATGTGTGTGAATTAACATGAATACCTCTTTGAACATGCCAATCTAAGGGTGCTCACATGCTTAACAATGCAATTCTTGAGAAAATGGAGCATGAGCAGAAGAATTCAAGATTATCGTACACTGTTCTTCGGATAATTGTGATCAAAAGCACAATAAACAGTGAACTACAGTGCTCAATCCCTCCCTAACAGTCTAAAACAGTGCATGGGGAGGAGAGATGAGCTTAATTCCTCACCACAACTCGAGGATTTGACGATGAGAAGCTGCTGTGGCTGAAGAACCGTTCCTCACGCACCCTTAGAGGGCCGCCGGCGAGTCTGGACGG
The DNA here is from genome assembly GCA_947561735.1 of Cenchrus americanus. Lineage (NCBI taxonomy): Eukaryota > Viridiplantae > Streptophyta > Magnoliopsida > Poales > Poaceae > Cenchrus > Cenchrus americanus. The sequence continues at coordinate 147,471,328 of OX387240.1, forward strand.
TGGCGCCTGGCCGGAATTGAAGGAGGCGGCCCAACCCTAGCTCGGGGGGCGGTACCCTGCGCGCGCGTGGAATCGACGAGGAGGGGCGGCGCAGATGGCCGGCGTCGAGTGCATAGGGAGCGGCGGGAGGGCGCGAGAGAGGGCGCAAGGCGCGCGCGACGTGGGGAGGTCACCGGAGGTGAGCAGGAAGGCGGCGTCGGGCGCGGCCGGCGGCGGACGGCAGATTAGGGTTAGGAAAAAAGAGGCCGGCCGCCAACCGTTATGATAGGTAGGACCCACGATTCAGTGGAGCGTCGGATGAACCGATGGTAGAAAACTAGAAGCGTCGGTCGAACCATCGATGCAACTCAGCTCCGGGGTGAAATAGGGCATCCGATGGTCCGACGACCTGGTTTTATAACGCGTCAGAACAGTTGTGCGCGGGTCTGAGGAAAAGAGAAATTTTCTTCAGCACCGGATGAACCGATGGTATAAAGACGCTTAGGCGTCGGTTCATCCGACGGTGTGAAATTTTCAAACAGAGAGCAACTGAGCGCCCAGACCCCTTCACCGTATGATCCGACACTAGAACCTATATGGCGTCGGTTCATCCGACGGTGACAATTCGATTTTGGTTGAACTATTTCTCATTTTTGATCCGTCGAATGTCACACACAAGCCAACACAAGCACATCCTTGGATCAATCCTGAGTGACAACCTCACCCCTCAAGCACTCCTTTATAAAATACTTACAAATGCACAATTAGCTCCCTGAAAAGGGATAAACCATAGATAAAAATAGGCAAATTAAGAACCAAAGGAGGGAGGGAACTCCAAAAAGGGAATGTATGAGTTAATTGCCTTTGAACTTAGAGATTGACACCATAAGCTCATTAGGACTTAACTCAATAGGCATTAAGCACCATCATTTGTCTCATCACACATTAAGAGTTGTTGATTTGCATTGAACGCTAAGCAACTTTCTCATAGTGTGAGTTTCCTTTGTGACTTCTCTCACGCAATGCTATGCAAGAACAAATGCATGAAATTAAACATGAATGCATCCTACATGACAAGCAAAAGTGCAAAACGAAAAGATAAACTATCTTGCGAAGTTTGAACCCTTGATGAGCTTGTTCATGGTGAGCCATTCAACATGCCTTGAGCGAAATAAGAGATCCATTGGCTCAAGCAAGACCCACACTCACCACTATCTCATCGAGGTTAGACAAGCCCCCTAATCATGTACATATGCAAATGCAAACTATATGACAAGCATTACATGATGTTGGACGCATCAAGTACATTTAATTCACTCCGAAGCCTACAAAAAGTGTTTTCATCAAGAGGCTTGGTGAATATATCCGCCAATTGCTCCTCGGAGCGAACACAACAAAGGACAATGTCCCCTTTAGCAACGTGGTCTCACAAGAAGTGATGACAAATATCAATGTGCTTGGTGCAAAAGTGTTGAACCAGGTTGTTAGCAATTTTTACCACACTCTCATTGTCACAAAGGAGGGGAACCCTATCTAGAACCACACCATAATCCAAGAGGCTTTGCTTCATATAGAGGATTTGAGCACAACAAGCCTCCGCGGAAATGTATTCTGCCTCCGCGGTGGATAAGGCACGAAGTTTTGCTTCTTAGAGAACCAAGCAACCAAAGAGCGACCTAGCAAATGGCACCCACCCGATGTACTCTTACGGTCTACTCGACATCTGGGAAAGTCCGAATCCGAATAACCCAAGAGCTCAAAACAAGCACCATGGGGGTACTACAAGCCAATACTAGGTGTGTATTATAAATATCTAAGGATCCTTTTCAAAGCACTTAGGTGAGATTCTTTAGGGTTGGCTTGTAACCAAGCACACATACAAACACTAAACATGGTATTGGGCCTAGATGCGGTAAGACAAAGAAGAGAACCGATCATAGAACGGTAAAGCTTTTGGTCAACCGATTTACCTCCCTCATCTAGTTCGAGATGTCCATTGGTAGGCATTGGAGTATTGATCGGCTTACAATCATCCATCTTGAACTTCTTGAGAATATCATTGGTGTACTTCTCTTGATGAATGAAAGTCCCTTCCTTCAATTGCTTGATTTGAAACCCAAGGAAGAAGTTGAGCTCTCCGATCATTGACATCTCGAATTCCCTAGTCATGAGTTCACTAAAATCCTTGCACACATTGAGATTAGTAGAGCCAAAGATAATATCATCAACATAAATTTGACAAATGAAAAGTTCTTTGTTGATTATCTTGGTGAATAGCGTGTTGTCCACTCTACCAATCTGGAATCCCGATTCAATGAGAAAAACCCGGAGCCTCTCATACCATGCCCTAGGAGCTTGCTTGATTCCATATGCCTTGTGCAACCTATAGACATGGTTAGGATATGTAGCATCCTCAAAACCGGGAGGTTGCTCCACATAGACTTCTTCATTGATGAAGCCATTCAAGAAAGCACTCTTTACATCCATTTGAAATCATTTTATTTTATGACTAGATGCATATGCAAGGAGGATACGAATAGCTTCAAGACGTGCCACCGGAGTGAAGGTCTCTCCATAGTCCAAGCCTTATAATTGAGAGTACCCTTTGGCGACAAGTCTTGCCTTGTTCTTCACCACAATGCCATGTTCATCTTGCTTGTTCCGATAGACCCACTTGGTGCCAATCACATTCTTATTCTTGGGGTGCTCTACCTACTCCCACAGTTGATTTCTTGTGAAGTTGTTGAGCTCATCTTGCATAGCCAAGATCCAATCCGCTTCCCCAAGAGCTTTATCTATAGTGGTGGGTTCTACAAAAGAGACAAAAGCATGATGTTTGCAAAATGAGGCATATTGCTTGCGGCATGTCCTTGTACCCCCTCGGGGATCACCCAACACAAGATCAATTGGATGATTTGTTGAGGTCCTTGTGCGTCTTCCAAATATTGTAGAGGTGGGATCATCTTGAGATTGAACTTCATCCATGTCCTCTACTTGATCTTGAGTGTCTTGTGATATAGGAGGTGGTTCTTGTGAGGAAGATGGACTATCTTGTCTTGTGGGAGATGTAGGTGGACGCCTTGGTGGATCATCATTATTATCATCATCGGAGGATGAGTCTTCATGAATGGAGTGAGTGTCATCATCCTCTCTTGGCTTGATGTCACCAATGGCCATCTTCTTCATTGCTTCTCAGAGAAATTCTTTTCCTACATCATCACAACAAAAACCATCTCCTTGGGAGCCATTAGATTCATCAAACTCCACATCACATGTTTCTTCAATCACTCGTGTAGAGTTATTGAATACTCTATATGCTTTGGAGTTAGATGCATAACCAACAAATATGCCCTCATCTACTCTACTCTCAAACTTCCCTAGATGCTTCCTCTTCTTGAATATGAAACACTTACAACCAAATACCCCGAAGTAAGAGATGTTGGGCTTTCTCCCAATGAGTAGCTCATACGGTGTCTTCATCATGAGTCGGTGGAGATACACTCTATTTGAAGCGTGACATGCCGTGTTGATAGCTTCAGCCCAAAACCCTTGCGAGACTCCATAGTCATCCAACATAGCTCTAGCAAGAGTGATGAGTGTCTTGTTCTTCCTCTCAACCACACCATTTTCTTGGGGTGTATAGGTTGAGGAGAATTCATGCTTGATGCCTTCACCATCACAATACTCTTCCACCTTTGGGTTGCGAAATTCCGACCCATTGTCACTCCTAATCTTTACCATGGATGACCCAAATTCATTTTGGGCTCTAGTAGCAAACTTCTTGAAGATGTCAAATGTCTTGCCCTTGTCCTCCAAAAAGAAAGTCCAAGTATAGAGTGAGAAATCATCAACAATGACAAGACAAAAGAGATTACCACCAAGACTCTTGTATGTAGTTGGTTCGAAGAGATCTATGTGAATGAGCTCCAATGGTCTTGTGGTAGATACATAAGCCTTCATAGGATGATGACTTGCAACTTGCTTGCCGTCTTGACATGCACTACACAACTTGTCTTTCTCAAATGTAACATCCTTCACACCAAGGACCATGCCTTTCTTGAAAGCTTTCTTGAGTTGGCTCATGCCTATGTGTGCAATGCGATGATGCCATAGCCAACCCTTGGATGTAGTGGAGATGAGGAAAGTTTGAGAGTCAAGTTTGCTTCACAAGATGTAAAATCTACAAGATAAAGATTGCCATAGCGGAATCCCTCGAAAACAACTTCAACGGATTTCTTGTTAGTGATTGTGACCCCTTCATCAACAAATGTGCATGAAAGACCAAGGTCACAAAATTGTGCAATGGAAAGCAAGTTATAACTACAAAAATCCACAAAGAGAACATTGGAAATGGATAAATCATTTGTTATAGAGATTTCACCCAATCCGGAGATCCTTCCTTTAGAGTTATCACCAAGTGAAACTTGTTCATGATCTCCCGCATCATCCACTAGTGAGGTGAACATTTTTTCTTCACCGGTCATATGTTGAGTGCAACCACTATCAAGTATCCAATGACTCCCTCTGGCCTTGAAGTTCACCTACACACAAGAAATTAGCATTGAGATTTAGGAACCGAAGCTAGTTTGGGCCCTTTGATACGAGTGACAAGAGCTTTAGGAATCCACAAGCTTCTAGGTGGCTTGACTTTTGGTTTGGCCCCAATGAACTTGATTGCCACTTTGCCATTGTTCTTCTTCATCAACAAGAAATGGTTATCATTGTACATGGACTTGTAATTGTTAGGCAAGGTGGGCAAGGGGCGAGTAGGTGTTGGGCACTCCCTTGTGTGATGACCGGTAACCTTGCAATGTTGTCAATAAGATCCAACTTCATTGATGAAACACCCATATAGCTCCTTGGACCTAGGAGTTTCCTTGATGGGATTAGGGAAAGCACCAAGCCCCTTTGTCCCATAGTCTCTTGCATTGTAGTAGAGGATCTCCTTGTGCAACTCCTCACCCTTGGCCAAAGTCTTTACACAAGACCTTAAGCTTCTCACTTCATCTTCAAGAGCTTTCACCCTGTCATGGTTAGTCTTGGAGGAAGATGCAATATTTTCAACATTAAGAAAGACCTTAGGTTTTTCAATTTGATCATCACATGTGGTGGAGGCATTGACTTTAGTGACTTCTCTAGCATTTGCATGCCCACTAGAACCAATGTCCTCACTAGTAAGCTCAAATTCTTGATATTTCATCTCTAAGAGCACATGTTCTTTCTTAAGTTTCATATGATTTGACTCAAGAGACTTTTTAAGCACGGTTTTGTCATCATGCTTGACGATTAGCTCATTGTGCTTATCAAGTAACTTGTTGTGGTCATCTCTAAGTGACTTGTTGGACACTACCAAAGCATCATGTTCTTTGCTAAGGTCATTGTGCTTCACAAGAAACTCATCATATGATAGCTTAAGTTTCTCATGAGTCTCATCAAGTGCTTTGAGCTTACTCTTTTGTTTCTTAATCATGGAGGTATATTCATCAAGAAGATCTTTAAGAGCAAGCGGTGAGAGTTCATCATCACTACTAGGAGATCCACTATTATCTCTATCGTTCACCTTGGAGTGCTTTGCCATGAAGCACATAGGTGGAGGTGGAAGTGGAGGCTCATCATTCATGATAGCAATACTGGCGATCTTCTTGTTCTTATCCTCTTCACTCTCACTTGATTCACTTGATGTCTCACCCCCGGTCACCCATTCATTGACCAAGAGAGAACGATGTTCACCCTTCTTCTTGTGGTAGGGCTTGTTTGATGACTTTTTCTTGGATGAGTTCTTCTTGTAGTACTTGGCATCCTTGTCATATTCATCATTCTTCTTGCTTGAGTTTGACACTCTCTTGTCGAGCTTGGGGCAATCATATGAGAGATGATCATAGCTACCACAATTGTAGCACTTCTGATTGCTTCCCTCACCACTTCTTCTTGATGACCGGAACTTTTGCTTCTTAGGATCATAGTTGTAGCCCTTCTTGCCAATCTTGGAGAGCATTCTTGTGGTCTTCCTCATGAGAAGAGCAAGCTTAGCATCATCACTCTCCGCTTCACTTGAGTCACTTGGATCTTCACTTTCACTTGAGGACGAAGGAGCTTTTTCCTTGATTTTCTTGGACTTGCCCCTTTCACTTGCCTTGAGTGCAAGATCTTTCTTGGCGCTTGAGTGTGAGGTAGATGATTCCATGTCTTCCATCATGAACATCTCGTGGGAGTGGATCTTGCTCACAACCTCGGTAATGGTGAGGGTAGTGAAATCCTTCTCAAAGAGAAGTGCCTTGACGATGTTGTATCTTGGCTTGGGGAGCGTTTGAAGGATTTTCCGGATGATTTCCTACTCGGAAAGGTTAGCAACATCGAGAGCATTGATACTTTGAATAAGCACCACCATCCTATAATACATTTGTTTTACCCCCTCATCATCCTTCATTTTGAACTCATTGAGTTACAACTTGAGCAACTCATATTTTTCCTCACGGATCTTTTTGTTACCCACGTGGATCTCCTTGAGTTCCATCCACACTTCATGGGCGGTTGGCAAAGCAAAGACCTGATCAAACAATTCCTCGTCTAGCGCCTCAAAAATATGGTTTCTAGCACGCGCATTCCACTTAGCTTCACTCTCGGTAGGAACCGTAGGCAACAGATACATGGTAGTACGCCACGCATCATGGTGTTGAGCTTGAAGGTAGCTAGCCATTCTATGAGCCCAAAAGGTGAAGCGCTTCCCCGCCAACTTAGGAGGGCCATTGCCGCTTCCCTTCCCCATCTCCCTAGGCGGTTAAGCCAAGCAAAAGGGAGCTTAGCTCTGATACCACTTGTAGGGTCAAGTCACATAGAAGGGGGGATTGAATATGGGACTACTTTTGCAAGCTCTATAGAAAATCAAAAACCTTAGCCTATCACCTAGTGTTGCCCATTCTAAAAAGGTTCTTCCCTACTACTAGAGCACACTATCACAAGTTTCCTTAGCAATTAACACACTAGGAGGTAAGATAACACCCTAGACAAGATATGAAGCACACAAGCAAAAACAAGAGCGAAGACAAAGAAACTTGCTATCGAAAATAAGGTGCTGAAAGTAAGTGCTAGAAGTAAATGAGAGGGACAAGAGGCGACCGAATTTTTTCCTTTGGTATCGAGAAGTTAACGCTCCCCCCTAGTCAACGTTGGAGCACTCACTTAGAGTATTGCTCCCCCTTGAGTCACAAAGACACAAGTGCTCACTAAGAGTACCCGTTCTCCATCTCCGGAATGGTGGGTCTCGAACCGTGTACACCAAGCTTGTCTTGAGGCTCCCACAATCTCCAAGAGCTCACCAAGAACCCCCAAGTCACCTAGACCGTCTAGGAGCCATTGAACTCCAAGAGTAACAAGCCCACACACCTTCACTTGACCTGAGCACTCAGCTAAGCCATGTATGCACCTTGAACACTCTTGATCACTAAGAAGAACACCTCAATGAAGAGGAACAGAATCCAAAATGGCAAGAACACACTCTCCTTCTCTCCTTGGCTGCAATGGATCTTCAGAATTGCAAAAGGCAGCTCTATAGAGGCAGGGGGCTTATTTATAGGCCTAGAATTGGAAAAAGTTCCTTGAAAAGTAGTACCGTCGGATGAACCGATGGTTCCCCCTGCTGAGCGTTGGATCATCCGGTCACTAATAGAAGCCAATATAGTCGTTGAACCTTGAAACCCAGACAATACACCGACGCTTACACTCATGCCCCGTCGGATCATCTGGTGCTGAAGGCACCACACTTGGTGCAATTCTGTCTAATTTGAATCAAGGCGTCGGATGAACCAATGGTACCTTCCATCCAAGCGTCGGTTCATCTGGTGCTGAAGAAGAAGTCTTGGCACGTCTCTGTTGAATTTGAATGCTACCGTCATATGAATCGATGGTCAATGCATCGGATCGTCCGGTGCTGAAGCTCGGAGCCTTGACCCATACTGTAGCCAAACCCTAAGGTGTCGGATGAACCGATGCCTCAACCGTCGGTTCATCCGACGGTCCATTTTGAACTTGTTGGCTGCAGAACTCATCCGACGCGTGTTAATAATAGGGCGCCGGTTCATCCGACGCTATGTTTTTGATTTCAACTCATCCAATTTAGCGCCTTTGAGTTTTCCGTTGATTCTTTTGCTTCAACCTTGCTCCCATGAACTTTTGGAGCTAGATAGCATCCAAGAAACTTGAGTGTGCAAATTTTATGGCTTTTGGAGTGCATGGTCAAGCTACTAGTGTATGAACCCCTCTTAATAGTTCGGTCGAAACTACAAACTAGCAATCCAAGTGTCCTTCATCTCCTTTGTGACACTTGGTACTAACAAAGTCCTTAGCCTTGTAGTATCCAACCATAATGAGTCCATTAATTCAAATTGAGGGGACTCATTCCATTCAATACTCGTGACAAAAACCTAATTATAAATCCGCTACAAAACAAAGGTTAGTCACAAGCATATAGTTGTCATTTATCACCGAAACACACCCTTACCAAAGGTGCGAGAGGGCCTAGATCGCTACACTAACCTATGTCGCGAATGAAGTAGTTGTTCTTGTGATGGTCGGAGGGGCCGAATCCACGTCTGTCGGTGTTTTAGACCGGCAACCTACTAAGGGGAGTACCCGAAGTAGATGAATGTGGCCTCGCCGAGATCGGTAACTCAAAGGAAGAGACATGTGGCACGCAGCTTAGACAGGTTCGGCCGCGAGGTGCGTAATACCCTACGTCCCGTATGTCGTGTAGCTATGGATTGATTGGGTACAATTACAAGATGGTGTAATTGTACACCGTGAGATGAGATCATGAAGAGAGGGGCCCCTCGCCTCGCCTTATATAGTCCGGGGGAGGCGTAGTTACAAGTCGGAGTAGAGAGAGAGTACTAGTCGAGTACGTCTAGGAGTCTTCCATACGATGCGAGACATGTACAACTTCCTAACCGAGTACTTATCCTTTGTAGTCCTTGTGCTCCACACCATCGTGTGCCGTGTAGCGCAAGCCGGTAGTCCCGTGGGCCCACCGAGTAGTCGGTCCCGGTACCCACCGAGGTAGCGGGCCCGTGGAGGCCCATACGACAAGCCCCCGAGTACTTTGTAGTCGAGAAGGATAGCTTCAAGTAGTCTTGACGACCTTAACGAGTAATCCTCAAGCTTCCCCGAGTACTACAAGTCAAAAGTCTTCAAGAGTAGTCGAAGCATCCCGAGGCTGGAATGTACTCCAGCTGATGTTTGAGCAATCTTGAAGTCTTCTCGAGTAGTCCCAAGCGTCCTCGAGTGCCGCCCTCGAAGGTCTTCAACAAAGCCCGTGTTGTCTTGAAGCCGAAGCTGATATGGAAGTGCGATATGGAGTAGCCCCCGAGCCTTAGGTTGAGTCGTAGGCTCTGGCTGAGCGTCCATCTGAAGTTTTGGCAAGAATATCCCAAGAAATCCGGAGAGAAAAAACCGAAGGACACGTGGCACGGAGCCCCCGAGCCTTGAGTCGAGTACTTCCTCTCGAATTGAAGGGTCATCTTGTAGAATGTGTCCTGAGATGCTCCTGAGTCTTGTCGCTTCCTAGGTAGTCGAGTAGAAGTAGCCGAGCCCCCCGAGGTCGGGCGCGTCGACTAGTAGAATACGAAGAGTCACACGCGGCCGCTGAGTCAGCCGGGCGCAGACTTATCCATCCGGCCGTTGGAGGGCCGTTTTGACTTATAAATAGAAGCCAAATCCCTTAGTGTTTTTCACCCATCGCAGCTGTAGCCATTTCGAATAGATCTTGGCCAGAATCGTCGCCAGCGCACTCCGCCGCCGCAGTAGATCTGAGTGCACCGCCAGAGAGAGCCACCGCGGTAGCCCCCGAGCGAATGCGCGTGAAGACGCCGTGCACTTGGAGGATGAAGCCGTCGCCGTCCAAGACCGCGAAGGCCACCGGGGGGAAGAAGTGGAGCCGCGACGAAGCCGCTGGATCTGCCGCAGGGGCAGCACCGCCGATGTCTCCACTGCGGCCAGATCCGAACCGCGAGTGGAACAAGTCGAAACAAAAGACCGAAGACTTGCTGGCCCTCCTCAACAGCGGATTCATTCGCGAGAAGGAGGTGGACATGTGGAGAGCCACCGCCGGGGATCCGTACCCGATGGAGAAGAGCGAAGACGAGATCCTGATGTTTGCGCGCTTCGCGGAGCGCGGGCTCGCGCTCCCGCGAGTGACTTCTTCAAGGGGCTCATGGGGTACTACGACATCGAGTACCTCAACCTCAACCCCAATAGTATTTTCCACACCGCTGTCTTCGTCCACTTGTGAAGCGTTTCTGAGGATCAGGCCCCATTGGATCTTGTTCCGGAAGTTCTTCCGGGTGAAGCTGCAACCGAGCGCGAGCAACCCGCGAGTAGTCGATGGAGCGGGAATCCATGGGAGGACGCCGCCAAGCAGTACCTCTTGTACAAGCTCATCGACTCCAACCAAGACTTGAAAGCGAAGTGGTTCTACATCACGAACCACCACCCAGGGTTGCCGAAGCCGAGCGGGAAGCAGCCCAAGCATCGCCCGTGGTGGAACACGGAGCCAACGATGCAGGAGGGGATCCAGCTCCCCGAGCTGTTGTCGCGGATCAAGGCGCTGAGAGAAGCCGGGCTGAGGGCCGAGCACGTGGCCTTCAGCTTCATGAAGCGCGAGGTGCGCCACCGATGGCTCGCGACACCCTAGGATTCGAATACACCGCAACGAAGACACGTCACGGATGCCAGGAGACGAAGTCGATGACGACGACATTGTCGATAGGCTGATGCACATCTTCAAGGACATGCCGCCGTACACGGCGTGCCCTGTCCCGGAGTACTCCGCCGCGCGCCCGCCAAAGGAGGTAAGTAGTCGTACCCCCTGTCGAGTACCCATTCCGTGTGAGTAGTCGTGCTGACGAGTTGCGTCTTGCAGGATGACTAGAAGAAGTTCGTCTCCGAGCCACCGCCGCCCCCTCAGGTAGTCGAGATCCCAGAGGAGGGGAAGACCATGGCCAAGGAGTGGCGGGAAGTCGGCGAAGGAGACGACACCGTTGTCGTGGAGGACACGTCCGATGAGGACGACGACGAGGAGACGTTGCAGGACCGCTTCCAGCTGCGGTCGAGGTTCAGCCGTCCTGGCCTACCTCACGTGCCCCTCGTGCAGGATCCACCGACTAGCCTAGAGGCTAGTCTGGCTGCGCCGCCACGGAAGCCGCGCAACCCCGCCCGCAAGCGGGTGTCGAATTAGCTAAAGGTCTCGGAGACCACGCCCCAAGAGGTAAGCCGTCTTGAGTAGTGTAATCGAGTACTAGTGTCTCGAGTTGATGTGTTGACAACTGATCTTCCTTGCTTGCAGGAGGTGCCGCCTACGGAGCCCGTTGATCAGGGCGACGAAGGCGAGTGAGACACGGTGGGGGAACCCGCTGGGAGTCGTAGCCTAGCCCCCACTGTTGAAGAGCTCCTGGCGCAGATGGAGCGCCATCCCCCTGCTCCTCAAGGGAGCACGGAGCCCGCAGCCGCTGCTACAGAGGAAGTGGTGGCCACAGGAGCGCAAGAGAGCGCTGCACCGGCTGCTGGTACTGCAGAAGAGGCAGCGACCGTAGAGGCGCGAGAGGAGGCCCCTGCCGAGGGTGGACTGGTGGACATCGCCAGCATCCTCGGCACCCCGACCGTGACGATAGTCCGGTCAAGCTTGTAAGTGCTGAATCTTCCCGAGTAGTACTTGATGTAGTAGTCGTGCTTGATTGACAACCAATTTGTGTACTCCGCAGGAAATCAACAGATCTGTCCTGGGAGGGGGATGAAGCCTTTACAGCGGTGGCGGAAGAAGAAGCCGTGCCGCCCGCCGAGGAGTCCACTCCCGCCCCTCAGGAGGAGCCCGAAGCGCCGGCTGCTGAGGCTACATTGCCCGAAGCCAGCGTGGTCGAAGGTAAGTACTCTGCTGAGGCTATAATACTCCCAAAGAGTAGTCGTAGTTGCTGATGCACTTGTCTTCTTGTTGACAGGCGCTGAGGCCGAAGGGAGCGACATCCCAGTGATGGTGCCCATGCAGAATTTGACACCACAAGTGCAGGAGGCTGCTGGAGGAGCCCCCGAGCTGATGGAGGTGGCCGTCGGAGAGGCCGCCACAGCGACCGGAGGAGAGGAGGCCACCGTGCCGCCAGAGCCCGCTCTGGAGGTGGTCGTCCACTCCCCGAGATCCAAGCCGCGGAGCCCATCCGCTCTGCGCCGATGACTGAAGCCGCCACGAGTAGTCATGGCGGGGTGGAGTTGCTGGCAGACGACTTGGTCGACCCGGCAACGGTGGCCAGGCACCTGGAGGCGGTCCGCCAAGCTGAGCAGTGGATGAAGGTGAGTAGTCTTAACTCCTGAGTAGTCAATCCATAAGCATTGAGTACTCATTTGACATGTGTTGTCTGTGCAGGAGGTCGTGGAGAGGTCTCGCGAGAAGTCTAGCATGCTGCAAGGCTTCGGCGACGCGGTGCTTCGGGCTGAGGCGCTGGAGGACCAACTCTTGAAGTCCCGGAAGCACGCGGCCGCAATGCAGTCCAAGCTTGATACCGCCTTCGCCAAATATCACAACGACATCCAGGAGATGCAGGCGAAGAGCAACGACTTGGTGCGGAAGAACAAGTCTCTCCGCTACAAGAACAAAGGTACACCACTTGTCTTGTTGAGTACTTGTTGGAGGTCGAGAGGTAGTCTAACCCGTTTTCCTTGTTGTTCGCAGAGCTTGAGACCCGGGTGGATCAATTGAAGGCTTCAGGGACAGATCTCAAGAACCTCTTCTACTGGGAGCAGGAGGCCCGCCAGGTACTCGAGTTAGATTATAAGGAGCTTGCCTACGAGTGCGACAAGCACATGGAGCTTCGTATTGCCTCCGATCGTGACCTCGTCAACTGCTACAAATCGTTGCGTGTCGAACGAGGACCGCGAGGGGCCGGCGGGCCCACCGAAGGAGCTTGAAGAAGCCGCGCTCCCCATCGCAAGACTCCTGGTGCCTCATCCTGGCGGCCCCAAGATAGCACCGCTAGTGGATCGACTGACGGAAGCCCCCAGCCGGCTGGCGGCCTACATGAAGCATCTGGCGAAGTCGATCCCGAACCAGGTGCTGGCCTTCTTGAAGTCCTACTGACCAAGGGCGCCCGTGGATGTAGTCGCTGGCGGGGTAGCCGCCAACTGTACAGACGAGCAGTATGCGGAGGTGCTGGAGCAGATGGCGCCCATTGTGGAGCAAGTCACCGAGAAGCTTAACCTCCAGTTGTCCTGTAATAGTTAGCTCGTAGCAGTATATGTACAAAAACATTTGTAATGTAAATGTTCAAGTATTAATGAAGAAAAGTTCCATCAATGAGTACTCGTAGTCGCGATCTCAGAGTGCGGAGTCCCATCGTGGAGTTGTCACGAGTAGTCATACTCGGGAGTAGTCCCGTTGAGGGAAGTAGGCAGTAAAGAAGTTGATGAACAATCAAACTTTATTACTGAAGAAGTACACCTGGATGGCTAGGGCTGTAGTTACAGAGTAGTCGCCTGGACCTGGAGGCCGCTTACGGCTAAGTGGTGCTAGGGTGAGTAGCTGCTTACAGCAGTAGATCCATAAGTAGCCGTGTAGGCTGGATCTAGGAGTACATGGTCTCTTAGTAGACTGCTGCTAGAGTCCTTTGTCGCTCGACGCAGCCCAGGATCCGTAGGTAGCCGCGTGGGCCGGATTCTCGGAGAGGAGTAGTCCGAGAGACTAGTGCCCGGACCTAGAGGCCGCTTACGCCGACGGAGTAGTCCGGGGACCGGCACGCCTAGGACCCGGAGGCCGCTACGGCGGAGGGGTCTTGATGTAGTCGTGTAGACTTGAGCCCCGGAGTAGTCGTGTAGACTAGGCGTAGAATCGTCAGAGCTGGTCGATGTTCCACGAGTTGTTGACATCTTCGTCTTCAATTTTCTGGAGGCGGTAGGAGCCCGGCCCGGTCACCTTTGCCACGGTGAAGGGACCTTCCCAAGGGGAGCTGAGCTTGTGTAGTCCTTCCGTGTTCTGGATACGACGGAGGACGAGATCACCAACGTTGAAGGAGCATTCCTTGACGTTGCGGTCGTGGTAGCATCGGATACCCTCCTGGTCACTTGCTGATTGGACGAGGGCAGCGCAGCGAGCTTCTTCGAGTCCATCGATATCAACTCTTCTGCTGTCTTCAGAGACGCCTTCGTCATAATGCTCGTTTGCTGGTGAGTTCCATATGACATCAGCAGGGAGGATTGCTTCGGAGCCGTAGACCAGGAAGTAAGGGGATTGCCCCGTTGGCTTGGAAGGCTGAGTACGTAGCCCCCAGAGTGCATTGGGTAGTTCCTTGATCCACTTGCCTCCTTTGGAATTAGCAGCGTCGTGTAGCCGCTTCTTGAGAGCGTCGAGCACCATCCCATTGGCGCGCTCGACTTGTCCGTTGGCCCGAGGATGGGCAACTGAGACATATCGGACGTCGATCCCGCTGTTCTCGCAGTACTCCCAGAACTGGTGGTTGTTGAAGTTGGAGCCCAGATCTGTGATGATGCGGTGGGGTAGTCTGTAGCGATGCACGAGTTCATCTAGGAAGTCGAGTACTCTGTCAGCCTTGGGGCATGTGACCGGCTTGACCTCGATCCACTTGGTGAACTTGTCGATGGCCACCAATACTCGTTGAAACCACCCGGCGCGCTTGGCGGTGGCCCAATCATGTCGAGCCCCCGGCAAGCGAAGGGCTAGGTTGGCGGTATGGTGACTAGCTTGTAGGCCGGGACGTGTTGTCGCTTCGCGAAGTATTGGCATCCTTGGCACCTTCGACGAGTTCTTCGGCCGTCGCCCCGAGCCGTGGGCCGCAGAAAGCTCGCCGAAGGCCTTGCCGACCGGCGTGCGGGAAGATGAGTGGTTGCCGCAGGCGCCCTTGTGGATCTCCTCCAAGATGTCCTTGCCTTCTTGCTTGGGGACGCACTTCATGAGTACTCCAGAAGATGCGCCCCGTTTGTAAAGCTTGTCTCCGACGAGGACGTAGGACTTGGCGCGGCGGATGAGCTTCTCGGCCAAGTTCTTGTCTGAGGGAACCTTCTGCTCGCTGAGGTAGTCAATGAAGGGTTGCCTCTAGTCCACGTCGATCATCATGACCTCCTGTCTAGCCGGTGGATGCGCTGGGACAGTGGTCAGTGGCGCCGGCTCCGGGTACTTGAGCGAAGACACCCGCTGGTACTTGAGCGCAGGTAGATCCAAGCTTCGACAGGCCGTCCGCTGCAACATTGTTGTCGCGGACGATGTGATGGAACTCGAGACCGTAGAACTTGTTCTCGAGCTTGCAGACTTCTAGGCAGTAGGCGTCCATGTTTTCCTTGTTGCGGTCCCAGGACTTGTTGACTTGGTTGATGACCACTGCGGAGTCGCCGTAGACTAGTAGCCGCTTGATGCCCGTGAAGCCGCGAGGCGGAGCCCATGCGGGAGAGCTTCGTACTCGGCTTCGTTGTTTGAGACCTTCCGGAAGATCCGCAGGACGTACTTGAGTTGTTCGCCCATTGGAGAGATCAAGAGTACCCCCGCACCTCGCGCCCTTGAGGTTGAGTGACCCGTCGAAGTACATCACCCAATGCTCGGTCGCACGGTTGGAGTAGGTAGCCGATTCTCCCGCCACTCCGCCATGAAGTCGACTATCACCCGCGACTTGATGGTCGTGCGTGGCCCGAAGTCGATGGTGAGGGCGCCGAGTTCGACCGCCCATTTGGAGATTCTTCCAAAGAGCATCTTGGTTCCGCAGATGTCACCGAGCGGGTACTCGGTGACGACGAAGATCGAGTACTCCTGGAAGTAGTGTCGTAGCTTCCGCGAGGTGATGAGTACTGCGTACAGGAGCTTCTGCACAGGCTGATATCGTGCCTTGGACTCTGACGGGACCTCGCTGACGAAGTAGACTGGGCGCTGGACTGGATAAGCGTGGCCGTCTTCCTGCCGCTCGAAGATGATGGCAGTACTAACCACATGAGTAATCGCAGCAAGGTAGAGCAGTAGCTGCTCGCCTTTGTGAGGAGCCGTGAGGACTGGTAGCTTCGATAGGAAGTCCTTGAGCTGAGCAAGGGCTTGATCCACCTCTGGAGTCCACACAAACTTCTCTTGGTGCTTGAGTAGTTTGAACAAGGGGAGCCCCTGTTCTCCAAGCCTCGAGATGAATCTGTTCAAGGCCGCCATGCACCCGGTCAGCTTCTGGACGTCTTTGATGCACGTGGGAGCTTTCATGCTGGTGATGGCGGAGATCTTCTCGGGGGTTGGCTTCGATGCCGCGTTGATCGATGATGAAGCCGAGTAGTTTGCCCGAAGGTACGCCGAAGACGCACTTGTTCGAGTTGAGCTTCCGGCCGGTACTCGCCAGGGATGCGAAAGTCTCTTCAAGGTCGTCGATGAGGGTACTGGAGTTTCTGGTCTTGACGACCACGTCATCCACGTAGGCTTCGACGTTCTTGTTGAGCTGCCTCTTGAAGCAGGCCTGGATAGCTCGTTGGTAGGTAGCGCCGGCGTTCTTCAACCCGAAGGACATAGTCGTGTAGCAGTACGCGCCAAACAGGGTGATGAACGCGGTCTTCTCTTGGTCTTCTTCCTTGATCGCGATCTGGTGGTACCCGTGCAGCGGGGCCGAGGAAGCAGAGCAGGAGTCGCAGCCCCGCCGTGGAGTCGATGACTTGATCAATCCGCGCAACCCGAAGGGGTCCTTGGGGCGTGCTTGTTGAGATCCGTGTAGTCGACGCACATCCTCCACTCGTTCGAGTTCTTCTTGCGGACTCGAGATAGAGTTGGCGAGCCACTCGAGATGGAAGACTTCTCTCGATGAAGCCGCCGCGAGTAGTTTGACGAGTTCCTTCTTGATGGCATCCCGTCTGTCGTCGGCAAAACGCCAGAGGTGTTGTCGCTTGGGGGTGGCCTTAGGATCGACGTTGAGGCAGTGCTCAATCAACTCCCTGGGCACTCATGGCATGTCCGCTGGCTTCCACGCGAAGATGTCGCGGTTAGCCCGGAGGAAGTTGACGAGCGCGTCTTCCTATTTGGGGTCAAGGCCGGCCCCGTGGGTGGTGGTCTTGCTGGAGTCGCCAGTCCCGAGGTCGATCGTCTTGACCAGGACCTCCTCAGCTGGCTGAGGCTTGTTGGCGTTGTCAGACTTCTCAGGGATGTCGAGTTCGCTTGTAGCAAGCTTCTTCGATGCAGCGTAGTCCTCCATCCTAGCGTTGGGTACTTGATTTGTAGAGGCGATCTCCACGGCTTCCGTATCGCAGTCGTGGGAGATCCTCAAGTCCCCTTGGAGAGAGAGTACACCTGCTGGGCATGGCATCTTGAGTACCAAGTAGGTGTAGTGGGGCACCGCCATGAACTTGGCGATGGCCGGTCTGCCGAGGATGGCATGGTAGGATGTCTCAAAGTCCGCGACCTCGAACTTGATGTACTCAGTACGGTAGTTGTCCCGAGATTCCCCGAAGGTAACTGGCAGGACCACTGAGCCCAGTGGGATAGCCGCATTACCGGGGACGATGCCGTAGAAAGGCGTGTTGCTCTTGGTGAGCATGTGGGTGATGTCGAGCTTCATCTTCTTCAAGGTCTTAGTGAAAAGGACATTGAGCCCGCTTCCACCATCGATGAGGACCTTGTTGAGCTTGGAGCCCGCGACCACTAGCTTTAGGACGAGAGGAAACCGCCCTGGTTTGGAGAAGCTGGTCCATTGATCCGCACAGAAGAAGGTGATGGGTACCTCCGACCACCTGAGAGGGGTCGGGACCGCTGGTTCAATGCTCATGACTTCTTGACGGGTAGCCTTTTGCTCCCGCCTGCTAGATAGTCCGCTGAAGAGGACGTTGACGGGCCTTGTCGTGTTCCTGGAAGTCATTGTTGTCTCCGTCGTTCTTCTTCTTGCCTTTCTTGTCGTGAGGGTGCGTTGGATCTGGATTACTCTTGAGTGCATGCCTCAGTTGGTAGCACTTCTCGGTAGTGTGGTTGCCGTTCAGATGCCACGAGCACTTCTCCTTCACGAGGTCTTTGAAGCCGCCGGAGTTCTTCCTTGAGTTCTCCTTCGCAGAGCGCTGGATAGCCGCGACAGTGTCGTCTGGCTTGCGCTTGCGGTTGGGACCCGAGTAGTTGTTGTTGTTGCGACCGCCTTGGTTCCTGTTGTTGCCGCTGCCGCAGCCCGTGTTCTGCTTGTTTTTGCCACCGATGGCGTCGTACATGGCATTGGCCTTGTCTTCTTCATCCGCCCAGGACGTAATCATGTCCTTGAGGTGGGGGATGGACTTGGGGCGGCGACGACCGAAGTCTTCAAAGGTGCGGCGGTGGTAGAGGCCGTCTTGGAAGAGGTCGATGACCTCCTTGTCGGTGACGTCGACTACGGTAGCACGCTTGTCGAAGAAGCGGCGCATGTACTTGCGGAGGGTCTCGCCTTGTTCCTGCTTGACCATGGCCAGGTCCATGCAAGTACCCGATCGGCCCATGGCGCCCGCGAAGTTGCTGGTGAACTGCTCCTTCAGCTGGTCCCACTTGTCGATCGAGTGCTTGTCCGGCCGAATCGAGCCATGTGAGTGGGGCTTGGTCCATGCGAAGGGGAAGTAGAGGCACTTGGTGTCGTTGTTGCCACCGGCCGTTCTTGATGGAGAGGGCGTAGCACCCGAGCCACCGGATGGGGTCCTCGCTTCGCGTTGTACTTGGTGATCCCCAAAGGCTTGAACTTGCCGGGGAGGAGCAAGTTGAGAAGTCGAGGTGAGAAGGCGGGGGAAGCCGTCGTTGTCGCCGGCAGGGGCCGACTTCTTCCGCCGCAGCCTCCTCAATCTCTCGCGGGCGTCGTAGCCGCCCGTCGTGCTCCGAGGCGTGGTCGTTCGCGTGGTCTCGACCGCCGCGACCGCCGCCGCCGCCGACCCTCTTGTTGGCTCCGTGGTTGGAGCTTCCGCCGTCGTTGCCGCCACCGTCGTGTCACGGCCACCGCCGCCACGGGCGCGGTGAGGGATGACCTCGCGGTTGCTATTGCCACCCCGTGAGGGTCCGCCGGCGTTTGCGCGCGTACGGTTGGGCCGAGCCGGGAGCTCGGCCCGAGTACGGTTGCGACCGAGGTCGCGCGCCGCGACTTGTAGCTTCGTTGTCGCGGTTCCCGGCGGGAGGAGGCCGGTTGGCCCCGTTGTCGACCCGCATGAAGTAGGCGTCTTCGGCCGAGCTTGGCGATGACTTCTCCGCGCGATTTCCTTGAGCCCCGGCGTGTGATCACCGTGATCGACATGAGGCATTGCTCAGGGGTAGTCTGTACTCTACTCTCGACCGCCTCGAGAGCCTCCGCAAGGTTGCGGATGGGGAGGTTGTCTCGGAGACGCCGGCGCCGTTCGCTGCGCTTCCTGTTACGCTCACGTCGAGCGTCTCTGTTAGCGGCGGTCTCGTCTGTAGGTGCATCAGCAGACAGCTCGTCTGCGGAGATGTCTTCAAGCTACTTGTCTTGAGCCGTCCCTGAAGGTCCTGGCGTGTCGCCGGTAGCCATGAAGACTTGGCAATCAGGGGTGCCAAGGCTGGACTCAGAAACCGCCACCTCAGTTGGGGTGTTCGAGTCAGCTCGGGCAAGCGGTGTTCCCTCATGGAATGGGAGCGAGTCGATGTAGGCGATGTAGCGTGAGTCTCCACTTATCAGGTCAGCGGGCTTGCGGTCCGGCCGCAGATGAATCTCCCGCCGGTGTGGACGTTATAACCAGCCCCGCAGGCCGGCCCCGATAAGGGATGCTCGCAGTGTTGTCCTCGGATTCGGGATCCTCTCGGGTCCGACCCGAAGTCGAACTCATATGCGGAGTCCGAGTAGAACCCGGAAAGGGGGTTGGAGTCCGAAGCGTGGCCGGGGGTGGTGTCGGAGTCCGAGTTGTACCCGGCACGGGCTCCTTGTCGGCCCGGCGCGAGGAGGGAGCCTCTCGTGCGGGCCCGCCGAGGATGCGGGGACCACGCGCGGAGCGCTCACGGGGTGGTGGGACCACATGCGATGGCTGAGCAGCCGGCTCGCATGCGATAGCCCATGGAGATGTCGAGTTCGAGTTGGAAGCGGACTCGAGCTCGAAGTCAGCATCATGGTCGAAGAGCGAAATTTCGCTGAACTTGCCGGCGAGTTCGCCTGTGACAACTTCTGGAAGCGTCATGGAGCCGGTCTCCGGGTTGGGAGGCATGGTGAGGCGGCACTGGAAAGATCCCGTGCCGTCAGCAGTGCAGACCCAAGCGCCGAATACGAAGGTGTCGCCGCGGTTGAAGTCGACGGTTGGCTTGAAGTAGACAGGAGCTGTCGAGTTCGCCATGTGATCTCTGGCGAGATCCCCTACCTGGCGCGCCAGCTGTTGGTGGTTTAGACCGGCAACCTACTAAGGGGAGTACCCGAAGTAGATGAATGTGGCCTCGCCGAGATCGGTAACTTGAAGGAAGGACACGTGGCACACAATTTAGACAGGTTCGGGCCGCAAGGTGCGTAATACCCTACGTCCTGTATGCTGCGTAGCTATGGATTGATTGGGTACGATTACAAGATGGTGTAATTGTACGCCGTGAGATGAGATCATGGAGAGAGGGGTCCCTGTCTCGCCTTATATAGTCCGGGAGGCAGGGTTACAAGTCGGAGTAGAGAGAGTACTAGTCAAGTACGTCTAGGAGTCTTCCATACAGTGCGGGACATATACAGCTTCCTAACCGAGTACTTCTCCCCTGTAGTCCTTGTGCTCCACGCCATCAGGTGCCGTGTAGCGCAAGCCGGGTAGTCCCAGGGGCCCACCGAGTAGTCGGTCCTGGTACCCACTGAGGTAGTGGGCCTAGAAAGTCCCATACGACAACGTCGACTTGTGGTTTGAGGTGGCCGGCTCGTCGTCGTGGCCGGTGATGACATCAATGGACCCGCGTCAATCGTCTTTAGGTTGGCCGGGAAGACGTCCGCACACCAGTAACCGCGTCCTCGTCAGCGTCACGTAGGGAGCGGTGGGGCTGGAGAAGAGCAGGGCTGCGGCGGGGAGAGAGTGACGAAGGTGAGCGGGGAGAGAGCGGTGAAGGCGAGCGGGGAGAGTGGCGGTGGCAATGGGGATAGTGCGGGCGTTGTGGATCTATCTAGTGAGGAGCCGAATATGAACGGTGTGCGTAACTATGTTTAATGAAACTACTAGATTGCCCTTGACGGCTCTGTGCTACAATTAGAGTTCTATGGGCATTATATTCAGTATAGGTGGGAAACTTTGAGCAGCATGCGCACGGCTTGCCTACTGACTCTGACGAGTGGGCCAGTGCCATAGGTGACGATGGTTAGTGAACTCGCATCGCCTTTGTTGGGAGTTGGGTTCGGCGGGCGGGCGGCGATTATCTTTTTATTTTGGCTACTGACGCTGACGCGTGGGCTAGCCACTATTTTGTCGAATGAATCATGCTTTCCTAAAATATTAGAGGCCATGAAACAACACCTGAAAAATCATAAAAATATGAACAATTCGTATTTGGACATTTAGTATTTGAATAAAATATCAACAGTCACACTTGTGTGCCCAAGATTCTTAAAATTCGTTTTTACATCCCATGTTAATGATGTAATAATTCTACTAACATCTAGTGTGCTCTAAAAAAATCTACAAATTGACTTGCCAATATAATTTGGGTAACTAGACTTGTCTTCAAAATTTCAAATGATTTCAATGAACGAATAATATACTTGTGTACAAATATCTACATCTCTGACATAGTTTCCTAGAATGCTTCCTTAACATTGATGTTTTCCACACTTTGCAACATATTCGAACTCATATGCATTTGAACACTTAACAAAACCTTATGGTTCACCTTAAGATTATGAAAATGCAAAGTTTCATTATAGGAGGTGCGGCAAACAAATATTATTTATATGCTGTACTTACATAGAACAAGGTAAGGCATATAAACATTGGTCAAGAAATGGAATATACACAAAACAATGAAAATAATGAAAACACGGTGATTTTAGAAAACTATAGAAAAAATGATCAAATTTGGACTAATTACGATGGAGAAATACATGTTACAAAATTTAATTGCGGATTAAAAAGAGAAATGTCATCGGCGACGCGGGACGACGGATAAACTGTTCTTCATT
Organism: Cenchrus americanus; assembly: GCA_947561735.1. Lineage (NCBI taxonomy): Eukaryota > Viridiplantae > Streptophyta > Magnoliopsida > Poales > Poaceae > Cenchrus > Cenchrus americanus. The sequence continues at coordinate 147,493,380 of OX387240.1, forward strand.
CTCCAATAGAACAAAGGAGGAAGCAGAGGGCACCGCTACTCACTGCCGCCCCCATCGTGTCCGCTTCGGTGGTTTTGACACCCAAGAGGGCATCCCAAGCCTCGTCGGCGGCAAATGAGACCACCGCAACCTTCGATTTGACTCACAAACTTGACAAATCAAATATTATCTATCAAAAACCGATTAAAAACCGACATCCTGATAAAATCAAATTCGCGTTTAGTTATATCAAATAATTTACATTCAAGATAGATAATGTCCATTGATGCTTGCGCCTACATCCCGATGTTCATCCTGCTGACGGCGTACTCCGCGACACGGCGGAAGCTACGCGTCCAAAGGTCAAACTCATGACGGATGCGACACTCGACGCTGCAGTAGTTGATGATCTCTTTGGTATCTAGCTAGTAGCGCCTAGATCCCGCTGCCCAAATGCAGATGTGGGGATTCTGGACGGGCAGCAACGGAATGTCATTGTCGCTGTCATCAAGCTAGTACCACCACGCAATGTTGTCGAGATCCTGGTTGACGAGGTAGCGCAGCCACCGCAGGTTGTGGTTCTTCCACCATCCGTCACGGGGCGACGGGCCGCCGCTGATTTCCTGGAGTAGTGCCATGGTTTCAACGGTACTTCAGCATCGCTAAGAAGTATTTGGCACCAGAGTCTTCAGCAGCGGCATCTCCGATGAGCTTCAAACTCTTATCGGGGTTCGCCTCGTCAATCTCTCCATCCCCGCATAATTCCTCCGGATGATTGGCCTCGTGGAAGCACCGCTCAAAGCATCACCTGACGTAGCGATTCTTGCACACCCGGCGAAGATCAAGCAGCGACACATGCAGTAGTACCTCATCGTAGTCGCAGATGCGCCGGAAGGTGCCGCAGATTTTATTGCGAAGGTTCAGAAAACGGAAGACGGGCTTATCCTTGATGGAGTGGATGATGATCTGTGTGACAAGTTCATCTGGCAGCAGCTGCATCAAGCACACCACAAGCTTCAAGGAGAAGGGAAGGAAATAGGCGACGAGGGTTGAAGTTGAAGGCGACGAGGGTTGAAGTTGGCGATGAGGGATGAAGTTGGCAACAAGGATTGAAGTTGAAGACGATGAGGGATGAAGTTGGCGACGAGGATTGAAGTTGAAGAAGGTAAAGAGGGTTGAAGTTGAAGAAGGCTCCTCGGCCATGTAATAAAACAAGAAATGGAAATTGAAAAGGCGTCGCAGTTTGGCTGCTGCCGTTGACGAGTGGGTCCGACATCATTGCCCCTGGCCCTTCTTCCTACGTAATTGAAAGGCAATGCGTGGTTTTGGATGGTTTTGCACCCGAAAAGAAGCCTGATGCATAATCGAGTGGTACGTAGTGGCAGTAGTGGAGTAGTGGGTGGGAGCAGAGGTGCCCGACGGTTCCGCGTCTTGTCAATATAACTCCCCTGCCTTCCCCTGCTTTCCCCTGCTTCTTCCATAAGCTTAACATCTCTTTCGCTTCTTCTTCCTCCTCACGATCCATCACTACAAATCTTTGGTCACTGAGAGAAGGAGGAGATGGCGTCGAGGAGCCTGCCGCCGTCGAAGCGGGGACAAAGGGAGGACGGCGACGACGAAAGCCGCTGTCGGAAGAAGTTGGAGAAGGGGAAGGAGCCGGCGACCAAGGATGCCGACGAGGAACCGTTCTTCGACGACACTAAGTTCGCCGTCGTCCTGCTCAAGAGCGCCTTTAGAAAGATTGAAGATGTTGGCGTGGCATTCGACATCAAGGCACATCATGATGTGTACAAGAATCCGAGCGTGAAGGGTCTCACCTTCAGGATCCACGGGCTGGCTGGGAAACTAGAGAACCTCCCCGTGGTCAAGCGGGCTGCCCGCCGCCACTTCGTCTTCAACGACGGCGACTCCGACGGTGACGACGGCAGCCACGGCAGCAACGACGACGGGACTCTGACTAATTGATAGACTCCTCTACCAATTAGTAACAATGTGTGTGTGTGTGCTTTTGTGTCTTCGTCATGTTGTTGGACATGAACTGCTTAGTTTGTTTTTCGACCATGAACTTCTTAGTTAATTAGTTTGGTCGTTAGATTTTGTATGTCATGAACTCAATCTAATAGACACGAGTAGATCCATCCGCGTTGTGATGAACTGTGTTCTGTTGTGATGAACAGGAGATCTATTGTGATGAACTGGAGATCTATTGTGACGAATTAGATCTTAGAGACAATGGATAGTCATTGACGATGCTAGTTAGCCTGCTGATGCTGACGCTGACACGTGGGCCAGTGTCATTGGTGACGATGGTTAGTGAACCCGCATCGCATTTGTTGGCAGTTGAGTCCAGGCGGGTAGCATCGATTATCTTTTTTATATTGGCTGCTGACGCTGACGCGTGGGCCCGTCACTATTTTTTTGGGATGAAAAATGCTTCCCTAAATTATTAGAGCCCATAAAGCAACACCTAAAAATCATAAAAATATGAACAATTCGTATTTGGACATTTAGTATTTGAATAAAATATCAACAGTCACACTTGTGTGCCCAAAATTCATATATTTCGTTTTACACCCCGTGGTAATTATATAACAATTCTAATAACATCAAATTTGCTCTAAAAAAATCCACAAATTGACTTAGCAACATAATTTGGGTACCTAAACTTGTCTTCGAAATTTCAGATGGTATCAATGAACGAATATACTTGTGTACAAATGTCTACATCTATCACATAGTTTCCTAGAATGTTGCTTGAAAATTGAAGTTTTCCACACTTTGCAACATGTTCGAACTCATATGCATTTGAAAACTTAACAAAACCTTGCGTTCACCTCAAGCTTATGAAATGCAAAGTTTCATCACTAATGGTTGTGTAAAACAAATATTATTTGTATGTTGTACATATAAAGAACAAAATGAGGCATATAAACAAGGAAATTAATGAAAAGATGGTGATTTTAGAAAAATTTATAAAAAATACCAAATTTGGACTAATAGCGACGAAGAAATACTTGTTACAACATTTTATTGAAGATTAAAAGGAGAAATGGGAACTATTCTTCATTTGAATAGAACTGGGCCCCACAGTCATTAGCGACACGCGGTTGATAACCCATGGCGGCTTTGCTGCTCTCCCAAACTTTTACACAGATATTTTAAGCATCATACAAAAGCTAATCTACTACTGATTTCCTATTCCAATACTCCGTTCGAACTTCACCATTTTGCAGTGGAGCCTACAGTCTTCGCTGCAAAACAGAGAAATTTGAAGCCATCCTTTATCCACGCCGCAGCAGCCGCCGTTGCCTGTGCACGGCTGATCGCCGCGCACCTGTGCCGGAGGTAGCAGCGGTTCACCCCAAATGCGCCAAGTCGAAGATTGGATCGCACGCGCGGTCTTCTCACGCAAAGGCAGATACCCCTCGTTGCTCAGCCATCTCGATGTTGTACTGTTGTTGCCCGCGACCCACCTCATGTACCACTTCGCGGTGTCGTCGGCGGTGGCACTGCCATTGTCTCTGTATAGCAAGATGGCGCATAGATAGGCCGCCGCATCGTGCCCACCCTCGGCAGCGTGCCGGAGTGCATCCCCTGTTTTCAATGAAGATGACTTTGATCCCGGAGAAGAAGCAAGCCACCGGATTCCCGAGATCGGTCAGCATAGCAAGGAATTCTTTTTAAGCGGTGGGGTCCCACACACAAAAAAATCTAATCTCGTATCCCCTCTATCGACAAATGTCGGCAGATGTCACCGGGCTGCATACGCGGCGCATGGTAAAGCAAGTACCGCGTAGGCTGCGGAGGTCAGCCAAGGGCTGCTCCGAGGTCATACCGACGTGGGCCGCAATCTCAATGCGGAGGTCTTGAGGGAGGCCAGCAGCAACAACGGATGGTGTCGCCTGCTTGTTCCCGGCATGCTATTCATCTCCGGCCGGAAATGGTGACAATGAGGAGTAGGAACTTGCTATTTTTTCGCGGGTAGATGAAGGGACAGGGGATCTAAATTATTTTGGAAGGACAAGATATAGGAGATTTGTTTAAAAACACGGTTTAGGTATGCAATGGAGACAACATTTGGCTAATCCGTGTATAATTTAATTCTCCATTGCAGATGACGTTTGGCTAATCCGCGTAGTACTAATTGGAGACAATGTTTGGTTAATCCGCGTATCATTTAATTCTGCATTGGAGTCATTGCCTCTGCTCTCAGCCATTGACTAGATCTTGGGAACCTTCCCATTTCCTGTGCAGTTATGGGAACATGCCAGTCAAACTATTACAACTTTGACCAAGTTTGTAGCAAAAAAATATTAGCATTTATGTCTTGAAATAACTTTTTTTATAAAAGATATACTCTTCCAGATGTGAGAATTGCATGTTTTATTTTGTAATTGTTAATAGTTTTTTCATGTAGTTTGACTCCTCAGGATGTGAGTACATTGGAGATGATGTTTGGTTAATCTGCGTATGATTTAATTCTACATTGGAATCACTACCTCTGCTCTCAGCCATTGACTTGCAACAGTTTCCCCATTGACCGGATCCTGGGAACCTTCCTGTTTCCTGTGCTTTTGATCTTATCTCTTCCTCTCTCCTTTTTTTACAACCGATGTAATCCTTTCATTGCTATTGCTATAAAAGGCACCGACGCCTATCGGTCCTTCTCACTTCAAGTTGCTTCCTTCTTCTCTATATATAGATCTAGCTATATGGTTCCTTCTTCTGATACAATAAAGTGAGTCACTTGCTTCCTTCTTCTCTAGATCTAGATCTAACTGCGGCACAAAGAATAGATCTTGTAGGGCACAAGCTTTTGCTTTTCTCTCTTCTTCCTCCTCGATCTCTCAGCTACTAGAAGAATTCTTGTGATATGGGTGGTTGGGTTGCTCATCCCTCTAACACAGCTGCTAGAAGAATCCGTGTGATATACTCCTTTCTCGTAGCTGTGTCTGGGGAAGGTAGCCGAGAACCTCCTGGCATCAGGAAGAACAAGCTGACGGAAAGCCTGTTGCAACTTTTCCGTCATGCTTGGGCTTCTTTTTGCTTTCCCCTTCTCCTCCAGGAGGAGGGATTTTTTAAGGGATATGTTTCCACCCTTTCTGTATCTTTCTCTTGTGTTCACTTGTAAGATGAGGAAGAAGCCAGAATCTGGAGCATATCTCGTCATGAAGAACAAGCCGAAGGCGAGCAAGATCGATCTCTGTGTGTGATTTTGCATATCTTGTCATGAAGATATGGCCGCAATGTAACATTCTTTTGATGTATCAATGATGACTGTAATCTGTGTGTGTGTGATTTTGCATCTCAAGAGACATGCTTGTGTGATTATCTTTGTGCAGTACAATTTTTTGTATGATTTATCTACTCACTTGCAAGCATGAAGAAGAACAAGCCGACAGGGGCTGGCTAATCTGTATCTCTTTTGTTGTAATCTGTGTGTGTGTGTGGTTTTCCATCTCAAGAGACATGCTTGTGTGATTATCTCAGTGCAATACAATTTTTTGTATGATTTACCTACTCACTTGTAAAGCTTGAAGAACAAGCTGACAAGGGTTGACTAATCCGTGTCCCTTTTGATGTAATCTATTTGTGATTTCACATATCTTGCCCATAACAAAGGTGACGCGGGTTCGTTAGTCCTCGTCTCTTGCCCATAACAAAGGTGATGTGGGTTCGTTAAGCCCGTAAGTTAGGCGATGCGGGTTGGCTAATCCTCATCTCTTTGATATTAACGCCCATTACTGAACTGAAGCAAAATATAAACAGGGTATATACAGTATCTTAGGCAAAATATATTACAAGTAGGATTCAAATTCCACCACATCCCATATATTATTAAAAGGATTGAAATACCACCAATACATCGCATCCTTTATATTACAAAACGGAATCCATTTCCACCAATAGACACATCCTTCGACATTAAAAAAGGATGCAGCAGAAATCAGGCTTGCTTTTTCTTTCTTGAATTCTGTATATGGATTTTTTCACTATGGTCGATTCGCAAGTATGGTGTTTTGTTAGTTCCCAAGAGTTGGGGCTTGTATGAATTGTCAAAGGATGGAAATTCATCAAACTGGTTGTATTCCTCCTCCTCAACAATATTTTCAACCCCAACAATCCTTTTTTCAGTCATAACCACATACCAGTTCATCTTTGCAAGGTCAGGTACATAGAACACTTTCTCAACATCGTTGGCGAAGACAAACAGTTCATTTTTGTAACCAAAGACCCGGAGATCAACACTAACACAATCATATTTGTCCTTGCTCACATCCTCTTCCCATTGGTGACTCATCTACACCGAAACGAGGCTACCTTCAATCCTACATAATCAAGCTCCCATATCTCCTCTATTTGACCATAATATGTGTCTGTCTCTGTGTCATCATCATCATGACTGTCGTCGATGATGGCCCGTACACGCACACCACTATTTTGCTAGACGCTATTTTTATCCCGGGCCATGGTGTAGAACATGTATCCATTGATATCCATTGCTTGGTATCATGTAATAGTGAACAATGGCCCCGCTGCTAGATTCCTTATATTGTCAGTAATTACAGTATTATTGCTGGATGTCTCGACATAATCTCGGAGCCACATGTTCATCTTTACAAGTCAAGCCCTCCACGGTCAAGGTTGTCTTCACGTAGTTGTCGTTTGTGCTCATTAGTGAACGGTGTAATTAGGTGCAGCTGTTGTATCACAGTGAAATGAGCCTTTTGGAAGGCATCTGCATCCGGAGTGACTGACTTTTCCCCATGGTCCCAACACCTGAAAACCTACCTTCATGCCGTGAGCTAGGCACACCAATGGGTTTTTGTGGGTCCATATAACCCATGGACCACTCCACTGCTTCGATGGTTTCGTAGCCACGAACAATGGCTCCCTCCGGAAATAATCGGTTATGTACCAATGATTTCAAGAATCCATAGAACCTCTCGTATGGAACATCTAATGAAGGTAAGATGGGCCAAGGAACCAGATTTCCCTCGCGAGGTGTGTTGTTAGATGCAACATGAGATCAAAGAATGATGGTGGGAAGGTAGCTTCAAGTAGGAATAGGGTCTCGAAATGCCTCCTCTCTAAGTTCAATAGTTTTTCCTTATCAATCACGTTCTTTTCTATTGCATTGAAGAATAAACACAAGCTCATGACCACGTCGCGAACCAGTTCTGTCTTGATACCTCTAAGTGCAACAGGAAGAAGAGTTGTCATCAACACATGGCAATCATGAGATTTCATCAAGATGAAATTCATTTTCATGCCCTTCACTGACACTAGCCTCTTGAAGTTTGATGAGTAGCCTGAAGGTACTTTCAAATCATGCAAAAACTGACAGAATTCTTTTCTCTCTGCCTTTGACAAGGTGGTTGCAGCAACGGGAAGGTTTGTCCCTGTCTCTATTTCCTCTGCATAGAGCTCCAGCCTAATGCCCTGCTCTTTAGATCCTCCCTTGCATTTTTATGATCTTTTCCTTTGGACTTCTATTGTAGCAATGTTCCACAAGTAGCTTCACACACATTCTTCTTGACATGCATGTTGTTAATCGAATGACGCACATCCAACATCGACCAATACTCTAGCTCCCATAGAATTGATTTCTTGTTCCACATTCCTCCTTCTTCTTCTTCACCATCTCATTTCTTTCTTTTGCCATGGGTTTTTTTCAGTCAGTTTGGGTAACTCCTCGATATTTTTTATGTCCTTGACTTTCAAGTGGACCAGATCTCTAGTCACATGCAACAACGCCTCTCGATTCTCCTTTTCCCCATTAAACTGACAATCCATGGCCCTATATGGATGTTTCTTTCGAGGAAACGACAGTGCCCCATAAATATGTATTTCTTTGAATGCCTTAGTCATACGCAAGTATCTTCCAAGTAGTGTAGGCAAGCTGCACCTTTCCTTTTACTCTAGCTAGAGAGGTTGCGATGAGCCAGGTTGTCATTGATGGTGGTGAACAACATCGCATGCATTGTGAACTCCCTTCGCTTGTACTCATCCCAAACCTCCGGCACACCAAGCTTCCACAATATCTTCAAGTCATGAAATAGTGGCCTCAAGTAGACATCAATACGGTCGCCAGGTTGCTTTGGACCGAAGACCAATATTGTCAGCATTATATATTTCTGTTTCTTGCATAGCCAAGGTGGAAGGTTGTCACACCCGGATTTATAAGCAAATCTGAATGCAAGAATACATGTGCGCCACGATCAAGTCACACACATACATCGACTCAGTGAATACCGAAACACAGTGTAAAGCGTAAAGAGAGTATTAAACAGTTATTACATGACCGAATGTCTCAACTAACAACTGTTCGAGTAGCTAACAATGGAAATAAAAACACACGCAGAAGTCCTCCACAGGTAGCTGATTGGAGAACGAACGCCTAGAACTCATCGAAATCTCTAGGGAAATCCTCAAAGTGTCCATCTGAGCAGCAAACAGGTAGTGTAGATGCAATATAAAGAACAACAAGCATGAGCACATGTCGTACTTAACAAGGCAAAAGTTCTATAACAACATGCAAGGCTTTATGGTGGAAGTTGATGGTTAATAAGCAAGTCAGCATTTTAGTTGGTCAAGTTTTATTAAGCAGCTGTTACTAGCAAGTGAAAGTACATATCAAACCCAAAGAATAAATGCTACTGATCCATTGAATGTAATGCACAAGTTTAAAGGTTCCATCTTTCATAATTTACTCATGTGAGGGTCCAGGCCGCCCTTGACCCTGGGCACGGCTAACTAGTCAGTTTTACACTCTGCAGAGGTTGTACATCTTTACCCACAAGTCGCGTAATAGTCCCGAAGAACTTTAGACCCAACCATGCGGTGCTATCTAGGCACCATACCACACTACCGAGGTGTGATTGCATAGGGACGCTACGAGGCCGTTACAAAGATCCCCAGATGCAGGCTGCCCGCTAGGTTACCTGATCAGTGCAGCATATAAAGCTCCCGTACGAGTACCGTGTCTTAGCTAAGCCCACACCTACGCCCGAGCAGGTCCATACGCCATCTACCATCAGCCCCAACCCTTATCACGTAAAGCATACCTAACACCTAGTTCTCTAATTATTAAGCCAAGACAGAGCCATATGTCTTATGGTTCTACTGTTTTCCTGGGTGGTTCTCCATGTTCCGATTAACAGGCATAAAGTGTTCTTGCATTACATGAATAACAGCGTAAATAAATCCATATTGTCAAGTGTTCATTAAACCGCCCATAACCAAGTAAAGGTCTAGCATGTGCTACCCAACATAAAGTAAACCCAGGTTGATCAAGACACAGGAAACAACACTAGTCGAACCTTAACAATAAGACCCATCAATTTAATGCAAAGCAATAATAAATAACGGTGTAATTAAAATGCATGTTGTAATAGGATTAACGGGAATGTATCAAGGACTTGCTTTCTACCAGCTCTGAAAACTGCTCAGGGTCTTGAAATTCTTCAACAGCAGCAAAGTTCCCGAACTTCTCGTACTCTACGCTCCACACATTCACATTCACATACAAGCATACAATGAAAATAAATAAGAAATAGTACACCAATCATCTCAAACAAAATTAAAAACAATAGAAAACCAATCTACTCATCGAGACGATCGCGTGGACATAAAGAACGCCGAAAACGGAGTTAAAACGGCTAAGATACGGATAAAACACATTTAGGGATTAATCTGTAAATAAAAACTAAGTCTCGGGCCTAAACTGAAGAAAATAGGACCTAATTGTAAAGGTTTTCCTATGGTGGAAGGACCGGGTTGCAATTTTGAGGAAACTCGGGGTTTTATCTGCAAAAACGCGCGATTAAGGCGAGGGGGTGGATCTGATCCATAGGATCTCGATCACGCAGCTAGGATCTAACGCAGGCGCGGGGGCCGCGGTTGACCGATGCATACCGGTTTGACCCGGGGATCCACCTGATCTGGACCGCGGATAGGGGATCCGACAGCCGTGGTCGTGCGCAAGCTTCAGGTGGTGTCGCGCGGCCAGCGGCAGGGCAGGACGCGGCGGCGCGACAGCGACGAGTGGTGGCGCGGTGACGTTTAGGAGCTAGGTGCTCCAATCGTTGTGGGGATCGCCCCAGGACGGCCAGGAGTGAAAGGCGAACACCACAGCGAGCTTCAGGGGCGGCGATGACGGCGCAGGACAGCGGACGGCGGAGAGGCGTGGCGGCGGAGCTCCGGCGAGGCCAACCCGACGATGCAGAGCACTAGCACGCAAACAAGCGACAGGGTCTTTCTCCTCACCTCCTTGCGATTCGCCCGAAGATGCCCACGACGACTGGAAGACAACGGCGGTGCGGAGTAACGGCGGCGGTACTAGGGATTGCGTCGGCGGCGGCGGGTGCTACGGTTTGAGCGCGGGGTGAAATAAAAGGCGGCGTGGGCGGGGCCTTAAATAGGCCGGAGCCACGTCCTGGCGTGCGGGCCCGAGAGGAAAGGCGGCGGGGGCACGGACGCCGAGTCGGACTCGGCCCCGACTCGGTCGTGATGCGGCGGCGGTGCAACTAGCGGGATGACGGGTGGGGGCCACCCGTCGCCCGCGAGCGGGCGTGCACGCGCACGCGGGGGCCGAGCAGCCGCGTTGGGCCGCAAGGACGGCTGGGCTGCGGCGCTGGAGATGCTGGGCTGATGCTGCCGCGGTGGCGGGCTGCACGCAGAAAAGGAAACTGGGCTGCGGAGCAAATAAAAGGGGAAGGAGAAACGGAGGTAAAGAGAGGGTTTTCATTTGTTTTGAAAAACACTCAAACATTGAATTCAAACCAAAGTTTGAATTCAAACCCCCAAAAATGATGCACCAGCATGTATGCAACAGGGAATTCCTATATTTCTTTATTAAATTAAGAAAATGATTAAATGCCTAGAAAAACACAATCTCCTTATATTCCTTAAACAAAAAGAAATGTTGCTAAGAAAATTTTAATCAAATTCAAAAGGTGGAATTTAGGGTGTTACAAATCCTACCCCCCTTAAGATGAATCTCGTCCTCGAGATTCGGATGGATCAAAGAGATGTGGATATTCTGCTCTCAACTCCTCTTCTCTTTCCCAAGTTGCCTCATCCTCTGCATGATGACTCCACTGCACCTTGCACATTGTGAAAGTCTGGTTTCTCGTAACCAGTGTCATCGTATCCAAGATCCTGATAGGCCATTTAGTAATGGTGAGATCTTCCTTAACATCCAACCCATTCATAGGCAATGGTTCTTTATCATGAGGGTTGAAACCCCTTTTTAACTGCGAGATATGAAACACATCATGCACATCTGAGAGCTGTGCTGGCAGATCCAGTCTGTATGCTACCTCTCCCACTCGTTGTAAGATCTAAAAAGGGTCCAATAAAGCGAGGGGACAACTTTCCCTTCACTTTAAATCTGCGCAAACCTCTGATGGGTGACACATTCAAGTACACATAATCACCTTCCTGGAAATATACATCTCTTCTCTTCCTGTCTGCATAACTCTTTTGCCTGGACTGAGCAACCCCCAAGTTCTCTCTTATGATCTGAACTTGCCGTTCTGCCTCCTTAATGATGTCAGTCCCAAACAGCTGACTCTCTCCTGTCTGACTCCAGTATAAGGGTGTCCTGCACTTCCTCCCATATAGTGCCTCGAAGGGTGCCATCTTAAGACTGGCCTGATAGCTGTTGTTGTAAGAGAACTCAGCATATGTCAAACTTTTATCCCAGCTACCACCATGCTTAAGAGCACAAGCCCTTAACATATCCTCCAGAATCTGATTTGTCCTCTCAGTCTGACTATCTATCTGCGGATGATAGGCTGAGCTGAAGTTCAACTTCGTATCCATAGACTCATGAAGTTTCTCCCAGAAACGTGATGTGAATTGAGTATCTCTGTCAGATACTATCTTCTTAGGCACACCATGCAAGCATACGATCCTAGTCATGTACAACTCAGCTAACTTTGCCCCCGTATAAGTGGTACGCACTGGTATGAAGTGAGCAACCTTTGTCAAACGATCCACTATAACCCATATTGAATCATAACCATCGCGAGTACGGGGCAACCCAACAATGAAATCCATGCCTATCTCTTCCCACTTCCACTCTGGCACCTTAAATGGCTGAAGCAATCCCGCTGGCCTCTGACGTTCAGCCTTGACCTTGTGGCACGTGTCACATAACGCAACATGAGCGGCCACATCCCTCTTCATCCCATACCACCAATACCTTTTAGTACATTTTAGTACTGCCAGGGTGAATGGAATAAGCTGAATCATGGGCCTCTCTCAAGATCGTCTTCCGGAGGTCTCCCACATCAGGCACACAGATCCTATTCTTGAACCATATCGTTCCCTGATCATCCTCAGTGAAATCCGGGGCCTTACCCCTCTCCATAGTGTCCCTGATCTCCCTAATCTCCACATCCTCCAACTGCCCTTCTCGTATCCGTCGCTCCGGGGTAGACTCTACCTCCAAAGTGACTCCCTCGGTGTGAGCACCATCCCCGCATTGAGTTTGTCAAACTCCTTCATCAGCTCGTCAGGCAGCTGGAACGCCAAAGCCATGTTGCCCTGTCCCTTCCGACTCAAAGCGTCCGCAACCAGATTAGCCTTCCAGGATGATACTGTATGTCCAGATCATAGTCCTTGATCAGTTCCAACCATCGACGTTGCCTCAAATTAAGATTCTTTTGAGTGAAGATGTACTTCAGGCTCTTGTGATAGGTGTAAATCTGGCACTTGGTTCCCATGATGTAATGTCTCCTGATCTTCAAAGCATGAACCACAGCTGCCAGTTCCAGATCATGTGTAGGATAGTTCTGCTCATGCTTCCTCAACTGCCTCGATGCATAAGCTATAACATGTCCCTCCTGCATAAGAACACAACCCAAACCTTGTCGAGACGCATCACAATAGATATCAAAGCCCTTCTGCAAGTCTGGCATCACTAGAACTGGAGCGCTAGTCAACCTCCTCTTTAACTCCTCAAAACTGTCCTGACAGGCATCTGTCCACTTAAACTCTCTATCCTTCTCCAGTAAGGTGGTGAGAGGCTTCACAATCTTAAAGAACCCCTCGATGAACCGTCGATAATACCCTACAAGTCCAAGGAAACTTTTGATCTCCTCAACTGTTCTCGGCGGTTCCCACTTCAACACGTCTTCAACCTTAGCTATATCGACTGAGATACCTCCATCTGTGATAATATACCCCAGAAAAGAGACTTCCTTCAGCCAGAAATCACACTTACTGAAATTGGCATACAACTGATGCTCCCTCAACTTCTGCAAGACACATCTCAAATGCTCCTCATGTTCCTCCTCTATCTTGGAGTAAATCAGAATATCGTCAATAAACACCACAACGAACTTACCCAAGTACTCCATAAACACCTTGCTCATCAGGTACATAAAGTAGGCAGGTGCATTTGTCAACCCAAAGGACATAACAGTATAGTCATAAAGCCCATACCTAGTGGTGAATGCAGTTTCAGGAATATTCGACCATCTGATCTTCATCTGATGATAACCAGAACACAAATCTATCTTGGAGAACACCTTAGCACCTCTCATCTGATCAAACAAGTCTTCAATGCGAGGTAATAGATACTTATTCTTGATTGTAACCTCATTAAGCAATCGATAATCCACACACATCCTCTGAGTACCATCCTTCTTCTCTACAAAGATAACTGGTGCCCCCCCAAGGTGATGAACTAGGACGGATAAACCCCTTTTCCAATAATTCTTTAATCTTTTCTTAAGTTCTATCAATTGAGTACTAGACATTCTATATGGACGTTTAGAAATAGGAGCAGTACCAGGTAATAGATCAATAACAAACTCAACATCACGATCAGGTAGCATACCTGGTAACTCTTCTGGAAACACATCCGGATACTCACAGACCACCCTAATGTCTGTTGGGGGGTTACCCGAAAAATTCGGAAGACAACCCTAACACGAGATAGAGTTCTTAACACGTTCAAGTACAAAGTGAGAGCGCAAAGAGAATGTGATTCCCTCTGCAAGTAGCACAAGTTCCAAAAAGTCTGAATCCGTCTACATGTGCCCTCGCGCCCCCCTTTTATAGGGAGGTGAAGGGACTTTTACATAGCGAAAACACCCTCAGGCTCAGAGAATATTCCCTGTGTGAACGCATACAAGAATGTCTTTTTCGTCTAAGATATTTACAAATCTGCCACTAGTTCACACTCTAAACCCGGACTTTTTGGGACAACAACTTTGACTTTGCTTCTCCCCCGGTTCGTGAATGTCTTCACGTGAAGCTCCCGAACTGGGTCTTCAACAGATTCCCGAATTGTGCTTCGCTTCTCTACTGGTTCGCGCATGTCCTCGCGCGTGTCTCCCGAACTTAGCCATCGACAGATTCCCGAATCGGCCATCCTCCGAAGTTTGGGCCATCGACCGCTCGAAACTCCGGGCTTCCACATGTTCGTGACCCCATTTCTTCACCGAATCCAGATTCCCGAACTTCGCACATTCACGAATTCGAGGCTTCACAGGTTCCAGGCTTCCGCAAATCGTGAATTCCCTGCCTCTGAAAAACATGTCTCGAGAACTTTGTCAAACTCAACATTTCGAGGGTGACGGGTTCTCCTTAATTCCCCAACACTAGCCCCTCGGGGAAGCGGGTTAACTCCGACGATACGATTCCACGAATCCTTTGGAAATTTGGTAAAAAAACGTCACCCTCAGAACGTCGGAGGGGACACGCGTCGCCCGGGTACCATAGGACAGTTAGATCGAGGCAGGTTTCGCGGAACTACCCCTCCCCACCCCTATAAATAGCGGGCCGCCGCTGTTAAAAAATTTTACAGCTTTCCTGTTTTTAACCGTTCGTGCATCTCTCTTTCTCGCGGAATTTTGCCTTCTTCTGCAAAATTCGTGAACTCCCGGTTCTCTTCGCATCTTTCTAAGGTACTATCTTATTTCTCCCTTTCTATTATTGCCTGTCATACTTTGCTGTGGTGATATTTTTGTTTTACGAACCTCATTCCTGAATGTTGTTTGTATTGGTTCGTATGTTTGTCTTTGTTGGTTAGGTGGCTTGAGTTAAAAGTACTGCTAGACTCATGACTACCGAAGAACTCATCGCAGCTGGTCTTCCTATCGACCCAGTTGTCGAGGGTGCTGAACATGCTGCCCCCCCCCTCCGAAGATGCTGGTTCTCCTAGTGGCTCCAGAAGTCGCGAAGACGGGGAAGTTCAGTCTGATGATGATGAAGATATCGGGGATGTGGATGCTAGTGTCAGCGATTTGATTAAAGCAAAGACTGCCAGACCATTGCCACCCTTAGTCGCTTTCGGAGAATCCAGGGTTACGGCTAACATGATTCAGAAATACGAGAAGGCGGGGTTCTTCCCTCCGGGTGCTGGGCGAGCCCCGCTTGATGAGGAAATCCCTACCCCTAGAGACGGAGAAGTTGTTGTCTTTCGCGACTTCTTCATCTGCGGACTCCGTTTCCCCTGCGATCCCATTCTGCCTGCTATCCTGGACGCCTTTTCGGTGAAGATTCACCAACTCTCTCCGACTTCCTTTCTTGAAATATCAAAATTTATTTGGATCATGAGGACCTTCGGCTGTAATCCTAGTGTCCATGCTTTTGCCAGACTCTTCGAACTTGTGGTTACCCCTAAAGTTATCAAGGGCAGCGACGGGGAGTTCTATCACACCCAACATGCGTGTTGCACTTTCAACACTTGGCGGCAGAACAAACGAAAAGGGATTACCCGAATTCAAATTGCTCCCTGCTGCAAGACTAACTTCACCGAAGATTGGGATTCTCATTGGTTCTACTTGAAGGTCAACATGTTGGAAGTTCCCGGCTACACTGGCCCGGCTCACCCCTTGTCTTGCCTGATTACGCCCCTGACTGCGGTAAATACAGCTGAATTCAATCAGCGGGCCTTGGGGATTCGGAACTACGAAAGTGCGTTTCACCTTGCCAGTACCATACTCGGTGGTCGCGATATCATTGAAGAGTTCGTGGCTGCCCGGGTTTGGCCTATTTCTAGTGGTTGGTCTCCCATTGAGATTGTGTACTTCAACGTCAACTGGGCCGCTCAGGAGGTGCCCTTCCCGAAGTTCGTGATTAAACTTCGAGAAGATCAGAGTGCTGACGCCTTCATGGTTGAGATAGAGAAAAAGGTGAACGTTATGATTGGCGAATACACCATGAACGAGTATAAGGCGTACAAGGCTCTTGTGAAGCACAAGAAGAGAATCAACCGCGTGTTCTCCGAAGTTTGCGGGGACAAATCTTTCAGTTCCCGAAGCCCGGGTCCCAAGCTGAAGCTTCCCGCAGTTGTCGTGGCCAGTTGCTCGTCTGCCCCCATCAACGCTCCACGAATCAGATCTTCGAAGCGAGGCTCATCATCTGTCAACAAGGGCACTTCCTCTGGAGTTCAGCCTTCCAGGACAAGATCCCTAGAGTCGTCGAAACGCAAGCGAAAGACTTCCGAACGAACTTCGGACGCGGAGCTCCAGGCGGCTTCGGGCCTTGCCCAAATGAGCCGCAAAAGGTTGAAGAAGGCGGCGAAGAAAGTTTCTTCCGTCGGTGTTCGGCGAGTTCCATCCGCGTTCGACGACGCCGCCTTTCATGGAAGCAAACAAACCGATAGGTGTTTGCCTCTGGCCACTATTTAACTTTCGAGACAACTATCCATCGGGTTCCGAGAATGAATTCGTAGATGTTGATTCCTTTTCAGATGCTGCTCCCGAAGTTCGCAAGGAGACCGTTCCTCGCCGCTGCTGATGAGTCCACTATCGCCGCCGATAGCATCGCCCCCGCCGAGGTCCCCGGTGCCGAAGCCCCCCGCCGTTAAAGCCCCCGCCGCCGAAGCCCCCTGCCGCCGACCATGCCTCCTCCGAATTTACCAAGGAACTTGAGCTCACCATTCAAAGGGGGGAGGACCCTACCGAACATGCTTCCTTGGTCGAAGTTCGGGAGGTTGTTCCCGAAGACCAGGCTCCCTCTCCTTCTTTGGCCGCTTTCAACAAAAGCTTTGGTACGTCTCATCGCGGCAAGCTATTACGTGTTGGTTTCGAGACAACCGGCGTTGGGAGCAAGGTGTCCAAGTTTTTAACTTTGTGGAAATCGTCCGCAATTGTTGATGAAACAGGAGGAGAGGCCTCAGAATGACCCGAAGGAGCTGCTGAGGACTCCGAGAAGGGGCCTCACCCTACCTGTGGGCGGCCGGTCGGCCGGTGAGGGCCGGTACGGCCCAGGTGAGGAGCACCGGTGCGGCGGCCGTGTGCGGCCGGCGCGGTGCGGAGTCTTCGAGAAGCGGAGGACACGCGTCGGGATCGCATGGCTTGCGTCGAGGCTACGCGGGGGTGCGGACCGCGGAGCATCCGTCCAGGTGGTGAAGGCATCAAGAATTCCGAATCCGCCGCTTGAGGGGCTTGTGTCCCTAGTTAGTAGAGAGGGGCGTTTTGGACGATTCGGTTGCGGCCATATAACGCGAGAGGTGGGAGGATGGCGACCAACTCTTGGGGGGGGGGGGGGGGAACCCTAGCTCATTGGTTTTCCTATTTTCCACCTATTTTCTCTAGAGTTTTCCTTAGGACTAGCAAGAGAGCTTCACGGAGAGATCTTGTAGAGAGGGATGGATGATCGGGCGGCTTGCTAGACCTTGTACGAACCTTTGTTTCATGTATAGATGATTCGGCGTGGTTCCTCAAGGTTTGGATGTGTTTTCCTAGGTTGTTCTTGGTGGTGATTTTGAACCCTCTCTCGGTGATTTCTTTGGGGTGTTTTGGGCTTTTCTCTTGGGGATTTGATGGGGGAAATTTGTTGAGAACCCTTAAGTGGTTCTTTGAAGTTTGTGATTCCCCTCCCCAAATCCGTGAGGAAAAAGTGCTCGATACACCATACGGGACGACGTAGGCATGGTCATACGCCAGGCGAGGGCCGTGGCCCAGCGACTGTGGTGTAGTCTTACGGGGTACGCGAACGCCTGTACGAGAAGTAGTGGTAGTCGTGGGAAAGTCGACATGGGAATGTTCACGAACCGCCGTGGAGGAAGAGGAACGTCGGGTCGGCACCGACGAAAGCTCGGCGGTGGTAGGTGTTTGAGGTATCTGAGTCATTGCTTGGAAGAAGTGACAAGGCAACCAGACATGAACGTGAACATACGGGAAGTCAACATGCGAGGTGCGCCAGCATGCAAGCGCCTCCCCGAGCCTCTGGCTGCGTCGGATCCCCTCGAGGATCCCCTAACTGCGACTCTACGGAAATATGCTTTGGGCAGGCACCGCATCTGCTGGCATTGCACGGAGGTGACTGAGTGCGAGAAGCCATGGTAGGAGCGATTGAGGTGATGCGGGTACGAGCCGGGTCACGAGTGGCTGCGATCGTGGGAGCCGGTGACTCGGCCTCTCTACGGCCTAGCAAGGTGGAGCCTCATGCCTCGTCGTCGTGTGGCCAGACGGACTCACAGCAGCTCTTGTCTCTAGAGCAGGTATGAACTCCTCATTGTCCTTTGGAGGACTCGTCGTCGGTGGCAAAATGCGGGGAGAGGTGCCTCGAGAGCTGCGGCGGGTGGCATCATTTGTTGCTTGGCCTTGAGGTTATAACCGTCATTAACGCTAACGACACGATTAGCCGCCAAATGGTCAACCCTAGGTCAACTCCGGGCCCTCACCCATGAAAACTCCCTAACATACCCCTAAGTGGCCCTAGTGAATAGTAAAACACTTGTGGGGCCAACCCTTGGTCAAAAGGTGGGTCAAAACCCCCTTGCCACCCAGTGTCCACAGGTGTCTGCCGGAACTTTTGCCGCGTTCCCCAAAATTCACCTAAACACTTAAAATTCTACCTTTGGGAAAGTTGTAGGTCTTGTTGACGGACACAACTTTCATGTAGAGTGGCATTGCTGGTTTGGAGGGAAAATTGTGTAAAAGCCCTTGCAAGCCGAAATCACCGTTGACAGAACCATGTTGACATTCAAAGTTGACATTCCTCTAGATTCAAATCTAGGCAACAAAAACCCAATACAACCTTTGGGAAAGTTGTAGCCGGTACTTAGATCTACAACTTTGGTATTCATTGTTTGGTCGAGTTGTGTTCAAAATTTTGGAGAAATCGTGGCTTGAACACCGCACCGGTGTCACCGCGTACGCCGAGCGCGCCGCGCCGCGACGTCGCGCGCGCGCGTGCGCCGCCGTCGCCGCCCGCCGCCGGCCTTGCCCCGGCAGCCGTGCCCGCGCCGCCCGTAGCCTAGGCGTCCGTGCCGTGCCGCGTCCCGATGCACGCGCGCCCCGATGCGCTCCCGTCCCGAGGCGCCTTGGCGTCCGCGCCGCCGCACGCGCGCGCGCGCCACCGACCGCCCGGGGGTCCGTCGGCGGCGTCGCCGCCGCACGCGCGCGCCCCGACGCGCCGTAGCACGCGCCGCATCTCCCGCCGTCACCGCGCGCGTCACCCACGGCCGCCCGAGCCGGGCATAAAGCCCCCCGCCCTCCCCTTCACGCGCCACCCGAGCCTCCCGCCGCCATTGCCGCCGCCGCCGCCGCCGCAGCTCGCCGCTCGTGCTCGCCGCCGTCCAAGCCCCTAGATAGCGTCCCTAGCACCCGGGCAAGCTCACGTGCGCGCTTGTTTGCGCCAATTTGGCCTCCACGCCGTAGTACACCGAGCCGCCCCCGAGCGCCGCCGCCGCCGTGCGCCGTCGCCGGAGCACGCTCCGCCCTCGCCACCACCGCCAATAGAACCATGGTGAGCCCAATCGCACTCCCGTGCCTCTTGTTGTCGTGGCCGGGCCCCACATCGCCGCCGGCGAGCCCTCCCGCCGCCGTCGAGGGTATAGATGTGAATCCGGAGGCATATTTGCAAGGATCCGTAACTTAGTTTATTTACGGATGAGTCCACGCCTTAGAAAATCCCTAGAAATTCACAGAAAATTCCAAAAATTCTCAAACAAATTTTTTAGGTCTCAGGATTTCAAACCCCACCCATGTGTGGTACACTTGTGACTAGATTCAAAGTAGTTTTGGCAGGAAAATTACAAATGTGTTATGCTTGAATCTGTTATAACTTGAAATGTATAGCTTCTCTGTAGCTAAGTTTTGGATATGTTGTGTGTTAGGTTAATACAAGATGCTGTGCCAAAAATTGCACAAAGTTATCATGTGAATCTTTTTATAAAAATGTTTTTCCATCTCTGGCATGGCTATATAGATGATTTTTCATGTTAATTTTATTCATGTTCTTGAGCCCAACTTATTCACACTGTCTTGAGATGGCAAAAGGCACCTTTTGTGAATTAATCATGAATTTAAGAGCAACAGAAATAATTATTCTTGTTTAATGCATGTTTTCCTTTGTAAATTAATAAACCAAATTCGAGAGAGGTTCCATGTAAACATGCTAGCTTTTTAGACTTGTTTAGGACCAGAGAGCACCCACCGGAAAGTTTGGATAATTTTGATGCTTATTTATTTTTATTTGCATTTAAGTTGAATCACTAGATAACCTTTGTTAATTTCAATAATATTTAATTTTCTAACATCCAACACTTACATGTGGGCCCAATGGACCGAATAGGTACCGTTAGGGCTTAAGAAACACTCATTTAATTTTTGGTAATTTAATTGTTTAAATAATGGCTTAAATGCCCTTTTAATATTAAAAGGAAATTAATAAAGAGAAATCCTTAATTAAATCCTTTTTCTTTTTGGAAATAGTACTTAATATAAATAAAAGCAATTTAATTAATATTACCGATAAAGAAATTTAATTCATAAATAAAAGATATTAATTACACTATGTTGGTAAAAAAAATAATATGAAATAAAGCTTCCACATGAAATGATAAGCTTAAATAAAACCTTTATTCAAATAAGGAATAAAAGAGTAATCCATGTACCATCAATGACTTCCTCAAATAGAAACCTTAGATAGATGCTTGTTAAGGTGAATATGACCAACTAGAGTTGGATAAGACAACAAACTATCACATCACCTAAAGTGCATCGCATTCCGTGTAGATCTTCCTGGACGGAGATTACTCCCTCGTCCCGAAACCGAGGAAGGCGGAGCGGAAGGTTCTCTGCAGTACGTGGACGTACTCGACACCGAGGGTGCCCAAGCTAACATAGCTGACGAAGGCAAGCTCCGGTGCATCTAACCCCGTTTTTAAAAGTTCTTTATGCATTTATCTATGAATGATTGTGCATTTACGTTCAGGAGTTGAATGAAACCCTAGATGCATGATCCATAGGTACCCTTGTCCCTACTAGTATGATAGGTCGATAGCTGCTAAGCTATAGGACCGTTACAAGTCGGGTGATGACCTCACTCGCGAGAATAGGTTCCTAGATAGGAATCATACTATATCCTTAAATGGATTGCTCACGTGGTAAGAGCATGGGATCTGGGCTCCGGTCCAGTGGTTATGTGGGTTAAGTCTTTGAACGTACCAAGCATACGCCGGTATGGGACCCAGTAAGCTTAGTACCATAATGAGGCGGTGAGGGATCTTACTATTACTACTCTTGGGATTCGCTCTCACGCGCTAGCTACCGTAGTGTATGGTGACTCCGGTATCTCGCGTGGTATGCGGATAGCCCGCACCAAAGACCGTAAGATTCGATCCCAACCCGAGGATTTATGGGGACGGCCCGGGGAGTTGTCCTCGCGGGGGCGCCGACCGTGTGTTTGGGTCTACCTTGCAAGGTTTAAATCAATCGATTGTCGGCCTCTCACCGTTATCCGAGACTACTTACTCCACTAGTCATGTGATCCCTAATGATGGAAGTTGATGAAGATGATGTTTGATTAATTGTATTGTACAACTTTGTTTGTACTAGTTGGCTAATGTAGTAAAGATTAAACTAATAGAACTTGTGCTAAAATCTTGAAAGTAAGGACCTACTCTTTTTTACTTTTTAGCAAAAGCAACCCATAGCCAAAAAGCCTTTCATGGTCTAGAATGGGTGAAGTAGATATCACCGACGGGTAAGACTTGCCGAGTATTAGTATACTCAGCCTTGCTATAATGTGTTGATCCGGTAATGCCTTCGGTGATGTGTGGCCGGTGAGATCCCGCCCGGATGGGAGCCGGAGTGGGTGGAGGACGACTACCGAAAGCATCATGGATGGCCTCCCGTGGTGACTTCGCTTCGCCGCTAGATAATTTCCGTTGTGTCTTTTCAAAACTCGAACTATTCCGTCATGACAAAAACTATGGTTTGTAATAATTAAACCCCTCGGGGTACGAATTTGGATATTAATGTTGTTGTATCTCCGGACTCTCCTTCGAGTGAGTTTTAATGCATATATTCGATCCTTGTGCTTTTCAAGTGATTTACCGGCGTTAACCCGGCGACTTACGACAGATGGTACTTTATTATTGCTTAATGACCAAAGTGGATCGGTCTTAGGCGATAGTACGGTATTAGCCTGGGCGGGTTGTCACGCTTGGCATCGCAGCTTATATGCACCGTAGAGTTAATTAATAAACCTTAATCAATGGTTTTTGAATAAAATATGCCAAGATTTTCTGATTTTCCAAAATACGTTGGTCCGTTAAGGATAAACTAGACCGAGAGGCCCTAGAGGGAATTTTGGGTTCTTTCAGGTGGCTTATTTAACCTATGGTTCATTTTGCTAACTCCCAGCACATTACTTTATGTTAGACTTACTTTTATGCACAACCAAACTAGGAGCCACGTGTTTTATACGTGTGCTGTTCCGCATCACGGGAACTGCGAGGGTTGATGGAGTGATCCCTTCCACGGATCCCATCTTCGCGTCTGTTTATGAGTTGTATGTCGCCACATGTTTCATACGTGAGCATTCCGCATGTCGATCATGCGAGGCAAGGATACACTCCATTCGAACGGAGGGTGTCCGAGGTTGGACGCTGTCCAAGCAGCGGCTTAACGCATGGATGCCGTTTCTATAGTGAACGGTAATGGATGTGGACGCTTTCGTGACGTGCTGACACAAAAGGTTCGTTTTCCGGCAGTACATAACGGCGCTTCATTAGTTGTTAAGCGAGTACCGTATAGCTCTCGACTAGATATTATAGGGAGAGACGATTATGAGCCTTGCCACCTAACTTCGATTTTTGGCTTGATTGCCATGTGAGGTCGAATAGGACGTCTTGCATGCATGTTAAAAATCGAAACAACTAAAATGGACCCCCAAAAATCGAAATTCCATGTGCTCTCTAAGGAAGATTATGCTAGTGTGTGCTTTTTATAAATTAGAAGTACCCCTCATACTTAGCTGTCATGCTGCCAAAATTTTGTGAAAAATTTGTTTACCTTGTGCTAGGTTAATTAAACCAAATTGTTAAAAACAATTGTTCCTCAACTAGTTATCTTGTAATAGCAAGTCTCAATTCTAGTTCGTTGGGTTGGATCACTTTTCCCTAGGCACATCCAAGTTAAGAACCCTCCATCTTGTTTCCTTGATCGTCATTCAACCATAAAATTCCAATTAAGAGTATTAAAGGATTAAATTAAAAGTTGGGAAAATTTTGAGGTTTCTGGGCTTTTGGTTATGAAATTTTGTTCAAAACCGCCGTAACTTCACCATTTGTCATGCCGTTCTCTTTTGAGATCCGACATGGGTTACCTTGTGTACGGATGGATTTCCCCGTGTTTCACCGGTTCGACGGCGACAAGTACGATCCGTACCAACGGGTTGCACCGGGAGGGGTTTTCTCGCGCTTGGCGTGGGAAGCACTCGGTGCCGCAGCTACCTTACCCCGCCGACGTACGAGGTGAAGGAGTTTGAGCGCTTTGGTGTTCCCCGCTGCGGGGTGATCGTGATCGTGCCGCCGCACCCCGACCACACCGACCGGTTTGACCCGAGTTTTATTTATCGGGGATTTATCACGCACGAGTCCGTGGAGTCGCCCGCCCTCGCAGTGCCGACGGACTTTTGTGACCACAACCCTACCGTGGTAGCTCTTTCCCCGTTTGGACCGTTTCCGGATGTGAGTCCTCACGACCCGGCCTTGGTTGGACCGTTTGGACCATCTACGGGAGTTACCGACCCTAGCGAGCCGTTGGATATTACTCGGACACTTGCCCGTTGCCCGAACGTGGTTTTCACACTCCGTGGGCTGCGTTTTAATACCGCGCGATTATTGCACGGCGCTTGGAGGCATCTAGGCGCGATTGGGAGCAGCTTTCAAGAAGCACACCAACAACTCGAACTTCACGCTTACCCGTGTGCAGCAAGAGAACGACAGTCGCGTACTAGGAGGTTCCGGCTTGGAGCTTGAGCGAGGTGACAACCTCCGGAGGATCGTGGACCTAGAGACAGAGAACAATGCACTAGAGGAGGATGCCGACGCACACGAGATGGAGAGGCTGACCCCGTTGCGGAACATTGCCGATATGCGGCAGCAGGTGCAGGAGGCCGAGGTACAAGTGGCGGCCTTGCGGGCTATAGTGGCCTTACGGCCACCGCCCCCGCGACAGCACACCGGAGGAGCAGCAGGCTGTGTCCGGTCTGGATCGACGAGCCATGCAGGACCACCGCTACCGACTCCCCCGGCCTTCGCCTTCGTACAATGGTGCTTCAGTGGGCAACTAGGTTGCCGACAGCAGGGAGCAGCAGGAGATCGATCTTATCGAGTTGTCTTAGATATGTTGGAGTAGTGGCTTGACAGCACGTCTTCGTGCCAAGCAACTATTGTATCATGTGTTGTCTTGTTGTTTCAAATCGAGTTGTAATGACATTGAACCTTGTTCTGTCATGTCGTAATAAGAATGCTTAAGCTTGTATGCTTTAAGTGAATCTCGTTGTCTTCCAAACTGAATTTTCTTGTGCTAATTACCATATCTTTGGATAATTCGTGCGAATGATCACGCTTGTCAACAGAATGCATTGTTTATCTCCTATGAACGTAGGTAAAGCAAAGCATCTTTGCGAACGTCACTCGTTGCCAGCATATAAGTGCTCGTTCGTATACCATCTTCCTTGGTATTCGGGATAACGACGATCATTCGGATGTGATTAGGAGCCGTGCAGTTGAGCAATCACCGTCCTAACCATGTTAAGAGAAACGATTCTATGAATCTTGGTGACTATAGAATGTTGTGCTTGTTGCTGTACTCATTACTTATTATTAATGAGATGTGATAATGCATGATCATGCTTGTCATCATTTGGGAGTAAGCTTTTGGTTATCTCACTAATAACACTCACTTTTCGATGGTGGGAACCACGCGCGGCACTCCCAACGGTTTTGGAGCGAGTGGTAGTGGTGACTTGCCTCCACCCCCGCCCATGAACCCGACGGAGGCTTTCATGGCCACCCGGACCGAGGTGCCGCGCCGCATCATGCAAACACAAGCAGCAGATCGCCCGGCCAGATGAACCGAGGGCCGCCACATGGGGCCAACCACGAGGGACCTAACCAAGTCACCACGTATGCCCAGCTCATCGCCATGAAGCCGCCAACGTTCGCGAAAGCCGAAGACCCTCCTCGGAAGCCGAGGCTTGGGTCAAGGCCATAGAGGCGAAATTCTCTCGCCTTTGTGCCGCCTTGCTCGGAGGAGAACAAAGCGAACTTCGCAGCCCTACAACCGCGAGGTGAAGCTTTGATGTGGTGGGACCATTTCAAGTCCATGCGGCGAAATCACGTCATGACTTGGGAAGAATTCAAGAAAGCCTTCAAGAGTCACCACATTCCCAAGGGTCCGATGGACCGAAGATGAGGGAACCGCTAGCCCTTCGTCAAGGATCCGACTCCGTGTACCGCTATGCCCGAAGGTTCAATAGCTTATGCCAGTACGGAGGGCATCATGTTGATACGGATGCCAAGAAGATGGAGAGGTTCCGTGACGGGCTTGATGGCAAGCTGTACGAGCGCCTAAATCTGCTCGAGCCCGCCAACTTCCATGAACTCGTGAATAAAGCTATCTCGCAAGAAGATGCTATGAAGAAAGCCCATGGGGACAACAAGAGGATGTCCGGTTTCACCCCAGGCAGCGGAACAAACAAGAAGTTTCGCTTTGTGAAGAAGGAAGCTCCAGGCCCATCCCAGCAATCTTCAACTGGACGCTGGACGATGAAGCCATTCCAGGGCAAACCTGCCGGGAACTTCCAGTTCCGCCGTGCCCAGCAGCAGGCTCCAAAGCCTAATGCACCCCCTCGTGATGTTGGTGATCGCCGTTGCTATAACTGTGCCGCCCCGGGCACTACATTAATGAGTGTCCCAAGCCCCGGGAAGATCAAGTCAAACCCGCGAAACCGTAATACGGGAAACAAGCCGGCCACTCCGCCAAGAAACCCATGGTGCAAGTGCGCCGGGGTAAGTTGAACTTCACCACCATGAGTGACATTCCCGCAGAGCTCCGATACTCACGGGTACATTCTCTATCAATAACACTCCCGTCAAGGTCTTATTTGATTCGGGAGCCACCCATAGTTTCATAAATGAGAGTCTACTAGACAAATTGGGTCTAAGAGGAGTACCAACCAAATCTACTTATAAAATTACCACACCCGGTGGAAACATCACGTCTCAGTTAGTGATTTTTGGAGTTCCCCTAAGACTAGGAAGTCGGGTCGTTCAATCTAATCGATAGTCATCCAGCTTAGGAAGCATGGATGTTATTTTGGGTATGGAATGGATGAATCAACATAAGGTGGTTCTAGATATATCGGATAGGGTCGTAGAGATCCACTCTCCTACGGTCGGGCACACTACCTTGTACCTACCTTTCCCCGGACGCGTACCGACTCTTGTGCCTATGCGACCATTATCTCCTCCCTTGATGAGATTCCGTAGTGTGTGAGTACCGGATGTGTTTCTCGACGAGTTGCCCGGTATGCCACCGTACGGAGATGTCGAGTTTGTGATCGAACTCCAACCCGTACCGCACCCATTTCCAAAAGACCTTATCGCATGCCACCCAAAGAGCTAGCCGAGCTAAAAACCCAACTCCAAGAATTGTTAGATAAGGGTTACATTCGCCCGAGCTCTTCTCCTTGGGGTTGCCCTGCTCTCTTTGTCAAAAAGAAAGATGGTAGCTTGAGGATGTGCGTAGATTATCGACCGCTCAACGCAAGCACTATCAAAAACAAATACCCACTTCCTCGGATTGATGTACTTGTTTGATCAATTGGCCGGTGCCAAAGTCTTCTCTAAGATTGACCTTCGTTCGGCTACCACCAAATCAAGATTCGACCATGTGATATTCCCAAAACCGCTTTTTCCACTCGTTATGGTCTTTACGAGTTCTTGGTCATGTCCTTCGGACTCACTAACGCACCCTCGCCTACTTCATGTACCTCATGAACTCCGTATTCATGACGGAGCTCGATAAGTTTGTCGTGGTCTTTATCGATGATATCCTCATCTATTCTAAAAACGAGGCAGAACACGCCAACCATCTCCGAGTTGTCCTTCAGCGTTTACGAGATCATCAGCTTTATGCTAAATTCTCCAAATGTGAATTCTGGCTGAAAAGTGTCAAATTCTTGGGGCACACCATTTCCCACGATGGTATTTCCGTAGATCCTAGTAAAGTTCAGGAGGTGATGGATTGGAAACCACCCAAATCCGTACATCAAATCCGCAGTTTCCTAGGATTGGCGGGATATTACCGTCGATTCATTCCCCGACTTTTCTAGAATCGCGAAACCCATGACCGAATTACTCAAGAAGGGAGTAAAATTTGTGTGGAGTGAAGCATGTGAGAAAGCTTTTCACACCCCGAGACAACATCTAACTTCAGCCCCGCACTAGCTCACCCCCGATAACTCCAAGCCATTTGAAGTTTTCTCGTGACGCATCGGGCACCGGTCTTGGCCGTGTCCTTATGCAAGAAGGCCGAGTCATTGCCTATGCTTCGCGAGCCCTTCGACCCCATGAACTCAACTATCCTACCCATGATCTTGAGTTAGTCGTCGTTGTTCATGCCCTCAAGATCCGGAGGCATTATCTAATGGGCAATCATTGCAATATCTTCACTGACCACAAGAGCCTCAAATATATCTTCACCCAGTCCGAGTTGAATATGAGGCAGAGAAGATGGCTTGAGTTGATCAAGGATTATGATCTAGAAGTGCACTATCACCCGGCAAAGCAAATGTTGTTGCGGATGCTCTTAGCCGCAAGGATCATTGCAACCACCTAGAGTTGGTGACAGTCAGTGAACCCCTGTGTGAGGAAATGAGAAAGCTCAGCCTAGAAGTGGTACCGCAGGGAATTCTTTATGCCTTGACGGCAGAATCCAGCCTTTATGACAGAATTGTCACTGCCCAGCGCAATGATGCGAATATCCAAACCATCAGGCAGAAACTAGTGGAAGGAGACCCAAAGTACACTTGTTTTCAGCAAGATCACCAAGGTGTGGTCTGGTTTGGAAAACGTCTAGTGGTCCCCGTTGACCCGGAAATCAAGAAGATCATTCTAGATGAAGCTCACAAGTCCAAATTCACTATCCATCCCGTAGTTCCAAGATGTACCAAGATCTAAAGCAGAACTTTTGGTGGTCTAATATGAAGGTGGATGTAGCCAAGTATGTAGCCGAGTGCGATACTTGCCATCGGATGAAAGCAAGTCATTTGAAATCGGCGGAGTACTCCAACCCCCGTCGATACCTATGTGGAAATGGGATGACATCGGTATGGATTTCATTGTAGGTTTACCCCCGACCCCTAGGAAAAAGGATTCTATTTGGGTGATCGTGGATAGACTTACCAAGACTCGCTCACTTCATTGTCGTGCACACCACATATTCCGTGCAACAAGATGCGAGTTGTACATGGACCACGTAGTTCGTCCGCATGGAATCCCAAAAACCATAATTTCGATAGAGGGGCTCGCTTGTAGCCCGTTTTTGGGAGCAGTTGCATGAGTGTTTGGGAACCCAGCTACTCCGTAGTTCCAGTTATCACCCACAGACAGATGGTCAGACGGAGAGGATAAACCAGATCCTAGAGGACATGTTGAGAGCAAGCATCTTGCACTTTGACAAGAGTTGGGACAAGTGCTTGTCCTTAGCAGAGTTCTCCTACAATAACAGCTATCAGGCCAGCTTGAAAATGGCATCGTTCGATGCTCTATACGGACGCAGATGCCGCACCCCACTGAATTGGTCAGAAGCCGGAGAAAGAACACTCTTTGGACCAGAGTTAGTTAAAGAGGCCGAAGAGAAAGTACAAGTGATAAGAGAAAATTTGAAGATGGCCCAGATGAGACAAAAGAGTTATCATGATAAGGGAACCGCACCTCGACACTTTGAAGTGGGAGACCATGTATATTTGAAGGTATCCCCCACCAAAGGTGTGCAAAGGTTCGGAGTCAAGGGAAAGTTAGCCCCGCGCTACATTGGACCCTACGAAGTACTAGAAGTATGTGGACCCGTGGCCTACCGTATCCAATTGCCAGAACGGTTTTCTGCGGTTCACAATGTGTTTCATGTAACTCAGTTGAAGAAAGGAATGCCTGTTCCGGAGAACGAGATCATCACAGAAGCTAATGCCTGGATCGAGCCGGATTTCTCGCTCGTCGAGCACCCCTTAAAGGTGCTAGATCAAAAAGAGCGGAAGACCCGGAGGCAGACCGTGCGAATGTACAAGATCCAATGGAGCCATCACACGGAAGAAGAAGCCACGTGGGAGACGGAGGATTATCTCAACGCCAAGTATCCGGGCTTCCTCCAATCCCGAAGCAGTGAGTCTTTTTCCCCATCTCTTCGTTATCAAGTCGAATCTCGGGACGAGATTCTTTCTAAGGGGGGTAGGCTGTGACGCCCCAGGTTTTTAATAACCGTCATTAACGCTAACGACACGATTAGCCGGCCAAATGGTCAACCCTAGGTCAACCTGGGCCCTCACCCATGAAAACTCCCTAACATACCCCTAAGTGGCCCTAGTGAATAGTAAAACACTTGTGGGGCCAACCCTTGGTCAAAAGGTGGGTCAAACCCCCTTGCCACCCAAAGTGTCCACAGTGTCCGCCGGAACTTTTGCCGCGTTCCCCAAAATTCACCTAAACACTTAAAATTCTACCTTTGGGAAAGTTGTAGGTCTTGTTGAGGGACACAACTTTCATGTAGAGTGGCATTGCTTTGGTTTGGAGGGGAAAATTGTGTAAAAGCCCTTGCAAGCCGTAAATCACTATTGACAGAACCATGTTGACATTCAAAGTTCACATTCCTCTAGATTCAAATCTAAACAAAAACCTCATACAACCTTTGGGAAAGTTGTAGCCGGTACTTAGATCTACAACTTAGGTATTCATTGTTTGGTCGAGTTGTGTTCAAAATTTTGGAGAAATCGTGGCTTGAACACCGCACCGGTGTCACGCCCGAGCGAGCGCGCCGCGCCGCGACGCGCGCGCGCGCGCGTGCGCCGCCGTCGCCGCCCGCCGCCGGCCTTGCCCCCGACGCCCTCAGCCCGCGCCGCCCGCAGCCTAGGCGTCCGTGGCCGTGCCGCGTCCCGATGCACGCGCGCCCCGATGCGCTCCGTCCCGAGGCGCCTTGGCGTCGCGCGCCGCGCGCGCGCGCGCGCCCCGACGCGCGCGCGCGTAGCACGGCCGCATCTCCCGCCGTCACCGCGCGTCACCCACGGGCCGCCCGAGCCGGGTATAAAAGCCACATGCCTCCCCTTCGCGCGCCACCCGAGCCGCCCGCCGCCACTGCCGCCGCCGCCGGTGCCGCAGCTCGCCGCTCGTGCTCGCCGCCGTCCAAGCCCCGAGATATCCTCCCTAGCACCCGTGCAAGCTCACGTGCGCGCTTGTTTGCGCCAATTTGGCCTCCACGCCGCAAGACACCGAGCCGCCCCGAGCGCCGCCGCCGCCGCCGCCGTGCGCCGTCGCCGGAGCACGCTCCGCCCTCGCCACCACCGCCAATAGAACCGTGGTGAGCCCAATCGCACTCCTGTGCCGCGAGTTGTCGTGGCCGGGCCCCACATCGCCGCCGGCGAGCCCTCCCGCCGCCGTCGAGGGTATAGATGTGAATCCAGGGGCATATTTGCAAGGATCTGTAACTTAGTTTATTTACAGATCAGTCCACAGTCTTAGAAAATCCCTAGAAATTCACAGAAAATTCCAAAAATTCTCAAACAAATTTTTTAGGTCTCAGGATTTCAAACCCCACCCATGTGTGGTACACTTGTGACTAGATTCAAAGTAGTTTTGGCAGGAAAATTACAAATGTGTTATGCTTGAATCTGTTATAACTTGAAATGTATAGCTTCTCTGTAGCTAAGTTTTGGATATGTTGTGTGTTAGGTTAATACAAGATGCTGTGCCAAAAATTGCACAAAGTTATCATGTGAATCTTTTTATAAAAATGTTTTTCCATCTCTGGCATGGCTATATAGATGATTTTTCATGTTAATTTTATTCATGTTCTTGAGCCCAACTTATTCACACTGTCTTGAGATACCTAAAGGCACCTCTTGTGAATTAATCATGAATTTAGGAGCAACAGAAATAATTATTCTTGTTTAATGCATGTTTTCCTTTGTAAATTAATAAACCAAATTCAGTAGAGGTTCCATGTAAACATGCTAGCTTTTTAGACTTGTTTAGGACCAGAGAGCACCCACCAGAAAGTTTGGGTAATTTTGATGCTTATTTATTTTTATTTGCATTTAAGTTGAATCACTAGATAACCTTTGTTAATTTCAATAATATTTAATTTTCTGGCATCCAACACTTACATGTGGGCCCAATGGACTAGAATAGGTACTGTTAGGCTTAAGAAACACTCATTTAATTTTTGGTAATTTAATTGTTTAAATAATGGCTTAAATGCCCTTTTAATATTAAAGGGAAATTAATAAAGAGAAATCCTTAATTAAATCCTTTTTCTTTTTGGAAATAGTACTTAATATAAATAAAAGCAATTTAATTAATATTACTGATAAAGAAATTTAATTCATAAATAAAAGATATTAATTACACTAAGTTGGTAAAAAAAATAATATGAAATAAAGCTTCCACATGAAATGATAAGCTTAAATAAAACCTTTATTCAAATAAGGAATAAAAGAGTAATCCATGTACCATCAATGACTTCCTCAAATAGAAACCTTAGATAGATGCTTGTTAAGGTGAATATGACCAACTAGAGTTGGATAAGACAACAAACTATCACATCACCTAAAGTGCATTACATTCCGTGTAGATCTTCCGGACGGAGATTACTCCCTGGTCCCGGAAACCGAGGAAGGCGGAGCGGAAGGTTCTCTGCAGTACGTGGACGTACTCGACACCGAGGGTGCCCAAGCTAACATAGCTGACGAAGGCAAGCTCCTGTGCATCTAACCCCGTTTTTAAAAGTTCTTTATGCATTTATCTATGAATGATTGTGCATTTACGTTCAGGAGTTGAATGAAACCCTAGATGCATGATCCATAGGTACCCTTGTCCCTACTAGTATGATAGGTCGATAGCTGCTAAGCTATAGGACCGTTACAAGTCGGGTGATGACCTCACTCGCGAGAATAGGTTCCTAGATAGGAATCATACTATATCCTTAAATGGATTGCTCACGTGGTAAGAGCATGGGATCCGGGCTCCGGTCCGGTGGTTATGTGGGTTAAGTCTTTGAACGTACCAAGCATGTGCCGGGTATGGGACCGGTAAGCTTAGTACCATAATGAGGCGGTGAGGGATCTTACTATTACTACTCTTGGGATTCGCTCTCACGGCTAGCTACCGGTGGTGTATGGTGACTCCGGTATCTCGCGGGGTATGCCGGATAGCCCGCACCAAAGACTGTAAGATTCGATCCCAACCCAAGGATTTATGGGGACGGCCTGGGGAGTTGTCCTCGCGGGGGCAGCCGACCGTGTGTTTGGGTCTACCTTGCAAGGTTTAAATCAATCGATTGTCGGCCTCTCACCGTTATCCGAGACTACTTACTCCACTAGTCATGTGATCCCTAATGATGGAAGTTGATGAAGATGATGTTTGATTAATTGTATTGTACAACTTTGTTTGTACTAGTTGGCTAATGTAGTAAAGATTAAACTACTAGAACTTGTGCTAAAATCTTGAAAGTAAGGACCTACTCTTTGTTACTTTTTAGCAAAAGCAACCCAAAGAGCCAAAAAGCCTTTCATGGTCTAGAATGGGTGAAGTAGATATCACCGACGGGTAAGACTTGCCGAGTATTAGTATACTCGGCCTTGCTATAATGTGTTGATCCGGTAATGCCTTCGGTGATGTGTGGCCGGTGAGATCCCGCCGGCCGGGAGCCGGAGTGGGTGGAGGACGACTACCGAAAGCATCATGGATGGCCTCCCGTGGTGACTTCGCCGCCGCT
Organism: Cenchrus americanus; assembly: GCA_947561735.1. Classification (NCBI taxonomy): domain Eukaryota; kingdom Viridiplantae; phylum Streptophyta; class Magnoliopsida; order Poales; family Poaceae; genus Cenchrus; species Cenchrus americanus. Next base: position 147,526,613 of record OX387240.1, read on the forward strand.
AGATAATTTCTCGCCGTGTCTTTTCAAAACTCGAACTATTCTGTCATGACAAAAACTATGGTTTGTAATAATTAAACCCCTCGGGGTACGAATTTGGATATTAATGTTGTTGTATCTCTCCGGACTCGCCTTCGAGTGAGTTTTAATGCATATATTCGATCCTTGTGCTTTTCAAGTGATTTACGGCGTTAACCCGGCGACTTACGACAGATGGTACTTTATTATTGCTTAATGACCAAAGTGGATCGGTCTTAGGCGATAGTACGGTATTAGCCCGGGCGGGTTGTCACACGAAACCACCCTTTCATCTCGGGGGAAAACTTCTTCCGGTTCGGCGAAGCAAGTCACTATGCAGCACTTCAGCAAGCAAGGTTTATTCCTTTTCATTGCTTGTTGTGCTTTTTCCGATTCCCCGAATCTTGACCTGAGACTTTGACCTTGGACTTTTCAGAATTCAAGGATCTTCTACACTCTTACTCTTCGTCGAAGCTGGCGCGCTTTCAAGAAGACTACGCACTCAAGCATTCCATGCTCGGGAAAGTTGCCGTGGAGCGGCTTGCTGAACAAGAGAAGGCGAACAAGCAACTTTCCCAGAAATCCAAGGAACTCGAGCGCAGCTTCTCTCTCGCACAGTCTGCGAATATTGAGCTCGAGAGGAAGGTGAATGAATTGGCGGATGCCTTGAAGACCAGCCAAGACGAGAAGAGGGTCGCGGAGGCAGCGCTTGAGCAATTTGAGAAGGAGCTGGAGAAGGTTCGGAAGGCCCACGAAGATGATCTCAGCTTGATCGAGAATCTTCAGGAGAAACATGAAAGGGTTACGAAAACTGCCGAAGGTCTTCGTACTAACAATGCCGTCCTCGCCAAGTCTCGGAGCGCGAAAGATCGTAAAATCGTTGATCTTGAAAAGGCGCTGGCAGAACAAGATGCAGCCTCGAAGAAATACTTCCGAGACTGGAGAAGCCGAAACTTCTTTACAAAGAATACAAAAAGTCGCTGAACGAGTTCGGCGTTCGTCCAGCTCCTCTCCTGGATAATATCGAAATTCCCGAATTCATGGATTGGATGGAGACTGAATTCAAGGCCCTCTCTAAGGTGATCTCCGGTGTCAGTGACTTCGCGGCTGCCTTCTTCGTGGAGAGCATTTTGAAGATTCTCCATGACTTCGACTGTGCTGACTTAGAGAAGTTTCGTGCGAAGATCTCCCGCTTCCCGCCGCCACAAGCACCGTGATACTTTGTGCTAATGCCGACGTTCGTGCCATCAAGAATAAGTTCGCAAGGGAATTCCGTTGACCAGTGGGAAGGAGACTGTTAAGCTCATTGCGCGCGCCAAACTTCCGAGGTAAACTTTTTTTTCGATTTCATAACTTGTGCCTGCCACCGATGTTTTAGTCTCTCGAATTCCCTTCACATTTACCTTTCTTTTTTTCTCAGCTGAACGAGGAGGAGAATCGTGAAAACATCGCTGCGTCTCCCGAAGGGTCGGCTTCCGGCGAAGATTCGAGCAATTCAGGCGAAGGGGGTTCCGGCGGCAGCAGCGGCAGCAGTAGCAGTGATGCGGGCAGCGACGACGGGCAATCTTCTGAGCACGAGGACAATTCTCCGAAGGTGGATGTCATGAATTAGATGTTATGTCCGAACTTTGCACATAGTCAAGGCTGCTTGTACATTTGTGTAGACTTACTTAGTTTCTCTGAACAAATGTTTTGTATACTTTAACCTGCGCAGGTCCTGCAAGCTGGGCCTGCGCAGGACGTATTGCCGCTACGAATTCATCGAGATAGGATGTTTGTTAGTGGCGAAGCGTGGCACCTGTTCAAGCGGGCACATCCCGAGCAAGACTTCTCCGATTTTTGGCTTGAGGCCTCCCTTAAATGTTCTATTGGTTGTTTTGATCTCTCTTCATTTTTCCTGTTTCGTAAGAAAAGACATTCTGCATCCTCTACTTCGCGCTCCGCAAAGATTCCGAAGATGGAGCCCCTTAGCCCCTTAGTAGGCGCGTCTGACTTCGCTTATGCTAGCGATATGGCTGAAAACAACGTTTGTAAACCAGGACATGTTGTAGAGCTTTCATTTTAAATTTCGCACTGACTGTTGTAAATATTGAGGAACTATTCGGAAGTTTTTATGCGAATAAGTCAATGAATACGTTTTTTTCTTGAAAAAACGTCACCCTCCCCCACCTTGCCGTTTTGCATAAAACTTGAAGGCACATTGAAGAAACTTGCAGTTCGCGTATTTCGATCGAGTACACTTTTAGGAAGAATATTCGTTAACTTTTGAAAATTTGAACCGTCGTCGCGCAAGTCGACAAAATTTGTTTTCGAATTTTGTGGACATGATCCATCTGGCAAATTTGCCCCGGTTGATATTGCAACCTTCAGTTGCTTCAACCAAGACTTTCTACGATTTTTCGCACGAGCCCCTTGCCCTTTTCTTACGACGACGTTGTCACGAAAAACTTTTCATCATTTTACGCTAGAGAAAAATCTGGAGGCAACTCCCCTCGCATTCACTTTCTCGAAATCAACCTACCGGCTTTTCTTTTCGGTGGAAATCCCCTCGTGTATGGGACTTTCTGGGCCATAGCTCACTGCTGTTTCGGGCCTCTTTTTTTTGGGTGGGAATCCCTCAATGGATGGGATTTTCTGGGCCACACCTTGTTGTTGTCTCAGGCCTCTTTCGGTGGGAATCCCTTGATGGATGGGATTTTTTGGGCAAAAACTTGTTGTTGTCTCAGGCCTCTTTCGGTGGGAATCCCTTGACAGATGGGATTTTCTGGGCCACAACTTGTTGTTGTCTCAGGCCTGTTTTTCCTCGATGGAATTCTGGCTATCACGAAGCCTTTCTCACGAACTTTTTTCTTTTTTCACGATGGAATTCTGGCTATCACGAAGCCTTTCTCACGAACTTTTTTCTTTTTTCACGATGGAATTCTGGCTATCACGAAGCCTTTCTCACGAACTTTTTTCTTTTTTCACGATGGAATTCTAGCTATCACGAAGCCTTTCTCACGAACTTTTTTTCTTTTTTCACGATGGAATTCTAGCTATCACGAAGCCTTGCTCACGAACTTTTTTTCTTTTTTCACGATGGAATTCTGGCTATCACGAAGCCTTGCTCACGAACTTTTTTCTTTTTTCACGATGGAATTCTCAAGTTACGCGATTTGGGGGAAGACTCTTTTCATATATATATATCACAAACAGTATTTACATAGGATCCGCCTCGTTAAAAACCTTGCCTCTTGATTTAGAGCCCCCTTTGCAAGGAAAAGAGTACGGTCCTTCTTATTCTAATGCGACTAGAAAAAGTAAAACGAATTTTTTGTCCCGAAATCACTTATAGACACGTGATTCGGATTTTCTGTTCTCTAAAGTACAAACTTACGAAAATCGGAAAACTACTAAATGTTATATCTATCTACAACTAGGGTTTTCATGGATAATACCTTTTTAGACTCGCAAAGCATTCCACGAATATGGCAACTCTTCGCCGACCTGCTCCATCGGTGAAAAGCCCCCGGCATATCCGTTTCCCCGGCGATGAATGGCCCTTCCCATGACTCATGAAGTTTTCCTGGGTTCTCCCAATTTTTCTTTCTTTTCAGGACAAGATCACCAGTTCTTATGTTCTTTCGGACCACCTTTTTGTCTCTCCATGCCCTTGTCTCTCTCTGGTATTTCTCAATGTTTTCTGCTGCTTCAAGGATTGTCAGCTCGATCATGTCCTTTTCCACCCTCTTATCAATTTCCTCTATCTCTTTTCCTTTCAGGACCCTCATGCTTTCATTCTTGATTTACTCCGGTGTCATAGCCTCAGTCCCGAAAAGTAGGCGAAAAGGCGTGAAACCTGTTGCCCTTGATACTGTGGTGTTGTGAGACCAGATCACCTTCGGAAGTTCGTCCACCCACTTTCCCTTTTTCTGATCGAACAAACATCTCTTGATTCCTGAAAAAATCAGGCCATTGGCTCTTTCAACTGCACCATTAGACTGTGGGTGTTATACTGACGAAAATTTCGCCTGTGTGCCTAAGGTTCTGCAGTATTCTTTGAAGGTGTAGCAGTCAAACTGTTTGCCATTGTCAACCGTTAAATCTCTAGGAACCCCGAACCTCGCGACTATGTTCGCCAAAAGAATTTCTGGACCGTTGCCGCCGTGATATTTGCGAGCGGTTTTGCCTCCGCCCACTTTGTGAAATAATTGATCGCAACAACTGCAAATCGGCAGTTGCCTTGAGCTGTTGGCAACGGGCCCACTAGATCCATTCCCCACCTTTGCAGAGGCCAAGTCGGTGGAATTAGTTGAACTGGCATTGAAGGCAGATTCTGTTGATTTCTCGTTTTCTGGCATGCTTCACATTGCCGAACTAACATTTTGGCATCAATGTTTATGGTGGGCCAATAGAATCCCTGCTTTATTGCCTTCCCGACCAAAGCCCTAGTGCCTATGTGCGCCCCACAGAATCCGCTGTGAATTTCCTTTAGAAGTTCTCGACCTTTTCTAGAGGTGATGCAGCGCAGCCAGGGCTCAGTGACTCCTGATTTGTATAATTCTCCATTCACTACTGTATAGCCCCGAGCTCTTTGCTTCAATCTTTTTTCCTCCAACTCATCTTGTGGTTCGTAATGTCCTCTCAGATAGGCCATGATTTCTGCTCTCCATTCGGGAGTTTCCACTACATTCACGATTTTGGCTCTCGAATCCTTGATGGACGGTTCTCTGATGATTTCGAAGAACACATCTGGGGGTAGCTCTTGATTTCTAGCTGCCGCTTTCGCCAGTTTGTCTGCCTCATTGTTGTCATCCCTTGGGATATGCTGGACTAAGTATCCTTTGAAGTGTTTTTCCATTTCTCTGACCTTTTCGAGATATTTCATGAGAACAGGACTCCTTGCCTCGCTTTCTTTCTCGATATGCTCTTGGATCACTTTCGAGTCCGTTCTGATTATGAAGGTCTGCTGCCCCAAGGCTCTCATTTTCCTTAGTGCCAACAAAAGAGCTTCGTATTCCGTTGTGTTGTTCGTGGAATGCTTATTGTTCGCGAATACGAGCCGAGCTACGTATCTTATGACCACTTTCGTCGGGGATGTTACAACAGCCGAAATTCCAACCCCCTTATGACACCAAGCCCCGTCACACTGTACTATCCAAGGTTCGGGTGCATCTTCCTCGAGGTTCTGAGTAGGTGAAGTCCAGTCCACGACAAAATCTGCCAGAACTTGCGATTTTATTGCACTTCTTCTCTCGAAGTCTACTACATACTTAGAGAGCTCAGCGCCCCACTTGATGATTCGGGTGGATGCTTCTCTATTTGCGAACAGATCACTCAGTGGCTGGTTGGTGATGACTCTTATTCTGTGACCCTCGAAGTAATGCCTTAGCTTCCTTGCTGCCATGATGACCGCATATGCGATTTTTTCCAGCTCGGAATAAAAGATCTTGGAACCAGACAATGCTTCAGAGGCGAAGTATACGGGAATTTGTCTGAGCTTTCCTTCTTCCTCTTTCTCTTGCACTAGCACCGCACTTACTGCCGAATTTGATGCAGACACATATAGCAGAAGTGGCGACTTGGGTTCGGGAGGACAGAGTTTGGTCATGGTGGAAAAGTAATCTTTCAGTTCGCGAAAGGCCCGCTTCTGAGGTTCAGACCACTGGAAATTCTTAGCGCTTCTGAGGACTTGGAAGAACGGTAAGCTTCTTTCTGCGGCTCTGGGAATGAATCTGTTGAGGGCAGCTACTCTCCCTGTTAGCTTCTGGACATCTTTCACTGAAACTGGATCTTGCATTTCTACCAGGGCCTTAATTTTGTCAGGATTTGCCTCTATGCCTTTCGTCGAAACTAGGCATCCAAGAACTTTCCCCTTGTGAATGCCGAATACACATTTCTCCGGATTCAGCTTCAGATTCGCTACTCTCATGTTCGCAAATGTTTCTGCTAGGTCACTGATGTGGTCTTTTTTCTGGACGCTTTTGACAACTATGTCGTCGACATATGCCAAGATGTTTCTCCGAATCTGCTGGTGTAGTACTATTGCTATCATTCTCGAAAATGTACATCCCGCGTTCTTTAGCCCCTCCGGCATTCTTACGAAGCAAAATGTTCCGAAGGGAGTGATGAAACTTGTTTTCTCTTCGTCCTCCTTAGGAACCCCGATTTGATGATACCCGCAGAACATGTCCAGAGCGAGAGCATTTCACTATTGGCCGCATCATCCACGATTTTTTCTACCCTCTCCAATGGAAAATCGTCTTTCTTGCATGCCTTGTTCAAATCGGTGAAGTCCACGCACATTCTCCACTTTCCATTTTGTTTCTTGACCGGCACAAGTTGTTGGCTAGCCGACCGGGTACTTGACTTCTCCGATTACTTGGGCATCCCGCAACCTCTCGAACTTCTCGCTTCGATCGCTTTGACTTTTTCCTCGTACTTTTTCCGAAGTTTTTGCTTCTTGGGTGGTATTTTTTCATCTCGTTTCCCGTGGCATGTTCGATGATATCCCCCGTCAACACCTTGCAAGTCCTTAGCCGACCATGCGAAAACATCCTTGTTTCGTTCGAAATTGTATAAGGTCCCCGTCCTCTTCGGCGCCGAGGTTGGCCCCTATTATGACCGCTCTATCGAGCATGTCATCCAGATACACCTTCTTTGTTTCATCCTCTCGCGGTTATCTCATTTTTTTCCTTGTCCCGCTTAGGTTCTTCGTAGATTTCCTTCCTCTCATCACCGCTTTCGGTGGGTACACATTCGTTTGGCCGGGCGTGTGGCCTTTTTCTATATTTCTGGCCTCTTGCTGATTGCCGAACACCGTGATGACCCCTTTGGGCGCAGGCATCTTCATGCATAGGAATTGTTGCCTTATGACAGTATCAAACTTGTTCATGAAACCTCTGCCGAAAATCGCGAGGTATGGGTGGTATATGTCAACTACATCGAAAGTGAGGCTCTCCGTTCTGGCATTCTCAAGATCTCCGAAAGAAACTGGGAGTGATATTTTTCCCACCGGCCTGATGGGCTTTCCTCCGAACCCTTACAACGGGTACTCTGGTGGGTCCAACATGTGCTGGCTCAGATTGATCTTCTCGAAAGTTTTCATGAACAGGATATCCGCCAAACTCCCGTTGTCAACTAGGACTTTTCCTATAACCCATCCGGCTATGTTCACTTCAATGACCATGGCGTCATTGTGAATCGCGGATTTCGACCGAAATCTTCTTCCGTGAAGGTGACCGGCACCTTTGCCCACTCCGGCCGTGCAACGGGCCGTCATTGATGATAGTATTCACGGACACAAGTAATTGCTTCTTTGCTTCTTGGTCTCGAATTCCATGGCCGACCCGCCCGTGATTGGCATGATAGTTCCGAACGATGGCAAGGCTTTGGAGTTTTGGGGTCCCGAACTTGAATGAGGCCTTGACGAACTTTCTCGGCGGTGGCGGCGGGATTTCCCGAATCGGTTGCGGTTGTCGGATTGCCTCGGATCGCTTGTGACCGAGGAAAAAGCTGTTGCGACGGCCGCCACATTGACCGTGGTTGCTTTCGGAATTCGTCGAACCGGGACGAGCTTGACTACGGGTTCGTGAATTTGAGGACCAGGGAGCGTCCCGGTGGTCGATGGATGACCGCTCCTCAGTGATGAGTGATTGACAACGGGTGTTGGACTGACTCTTGGCTTAGTGCGCGGATGTAGGCCGCGGCCTAGTTTGTGTTGTTGCAGGTGAAGAACGGGTGCGAAAGGTCTTCAGCCTTGAGGGGCCTCCGGGAGATGGAGAGACAAGTAGGCTCGGTTCGAGGGACCCGGTGGACAGCGGGACTGGGTGCGGGCCACATGGTGGCGATACGAGCAAGACGAAGTCATGGAAAATCGAGCCGGTGCACGGTGGCGGTCGAGTCAAGTGGTTTGGCGGGAGGCCGGACCGAGCACGCGGGGTTTGGTGGTTTGCCCACAAAACCATCGGCGGACGGTTTCTTGGTTTGGGACTCAAAACCAAGTCCGAGGGCCCAACACGACGGAGACGGGATCCGGCGTGTCGGGAAGCTTCGAGGAGGAGGACACGCGGCGGGATCGCATGGCTTGCGTCGGGAGGACGCGGGGTGCGGCAAAGGCGTGGCCGTCCGATGGGAAGACCCACAAACATTACCTAAATGCCCCTACGTGGGTTGTATCGCCAGTAGTTATGTTAGGGGTAGTCGAGTCATTTACCACTCCGGCGGGACCTGATATATAAGCCATGAGTGTGTGTGGATGGCTCTCTCTCTCCGTGACTTAGGGTTTCATTTCCTCCCTCCTCTTTCTCATTTTCGTAGCTATTTTTCCTTCCATTTTCTCTAGGCTAGCATGAGAGCTTCATGAGAGATTTGTTGAGAGGGATGGATGCTAGGGCGGCATGCTAGACCTTGTGAATCTTTCCTGGTTTGTATAGAAGATTCGGGGTTGTTTTTTCGTGGCTTTTCGTGCTTGTTTTCGTGCCTTTGTTCCCGGTGTGATTCCGCGGATTTGAGTGGGTTTCTCCCCGGATTTCTTTGAGGGAAACATGGATAGATGTCTTGTGCATCTTTGTGCTTGATCTTGTGCCCTCAAACGCCGGAAACCACTTCGATTCGTGAGTTTTCGTTCGGTGCTCTAGCTTTTGGTGGTGCTCAAAGGATTCGCGATTCCCGGTGATTTAGGGAGTTAGGAGGCAAGATTTTTGGGCTATAGCATCCTTGTGTGACGCTTTTCATGTACCCAAACCCTTGTCTCTACAGCTTTCAACCGTTTGGGAAATCCGATGATGATTTGGGGGAGTTGACTTTCGGGGTCGGGCGTTTTCGGCCGTCCGCACCGGCGGACGGTCCGCGAGGACCAGGCGGACGGTCCGCGCGGCTAGGGTTCGTCCCGTGTTCTTCGTGTTCTTGCTCGTCTTTCGTTTCGATCCGTCGCGATTTTGGTTTTCGGTTGGACGGAGTTTCGGACGGTCCGCGGTGTTGGGCGGACGGTCCGCGGGTGCTTGGCGGACGGTCCGCGTGCTCCCCGCGGACGGTCCGTGGTTCGTGGTCCGCCACCGGTGGTTACTCGTTGGCTTTAACGGACGCGTCCGCGGCTCGGGCGCGGACGGTCCACGGCTCGGGTGCGGACGGGGGCCCGCGGTACCGGCCGGACGGTCCGCGCGGCCCTTTGCGGACGGTCCACCCCCGTCCGGCGGACGGTCCGCCCGAGGGCCGAGCGCTTTGCTTCTTGGTTCGATTCCTTTCCCCCTTCTTTCGTGCTTCCGCGTGTGCTTCAAGGAATCGTTCCTAGGACTAGAGGTTGATCCATAACCTCGTGGTCTTGGCGATTGGTGCGTGATTCGATCCATCGCTTGTGTGTGACCGGGATTTGAGTAGGGCATAGGCCGGGTTCTTTGGGAAGAATTTTTACCGGCTCCTATTCACTCCCCCCCCCTCTCTAGTCGCCATCTGATCCTTCAATTGGTATCAGAGCTTGGTGCCGGATTCTTTGCGACTTTGACAAGTCCCGAATCCTAAGATGGCGTACGTTGAGCGGGGGCGGTCCGCCGCACTTTGATGGCAAGGGTTACCACATGTGGGCGGCTCGTATGATGATCTTTCTTCGTGGGAAGCCGTTGGATTTTATTGTGCTTGACAAGACCTATGCTATTCCGGTCAACATCCATACTCTTATGGTGACCGATGCCGGTGCTAAGGCCAAGTATGAGACTAATGCAAAAGCCGTTGATCACTTGGTCCGAGCTTGTGTGATCCGCAGTTTGAGCGTGTTCGCCATTTGAATCTTGCTTGGCAAATTTGGGAAAAGTTGTTGGTTGCTCACGGTGGTGATAACCATGTGAAGGCTCGCCTCTTTGTCTCTTACCGGATGCAATATGAGAATTTCACTCCACTTCCCGGTGAGGACATTGATGCGATGTTTCGCAGGTTCACCGCCATCGTGAACAACATGAAGGCTAATGTTGAGGATTTTCCGTACACCGAGCATGATCGAGCTTTGAAGCTCTTGCATGTCTTGGACCCAAATGTTTGGAGTGCTAAGGTTGAGGCCATCAAGGAGTCCGGGCATTACTTGACTATTGAGTTGGATGACCTCTTTTCTAAGCTAAAGTCGGGCCGAGGTTGACAGGAAGTTGCAATCCAAGCATGAGGGCTCGACCGACCATAGTCTTGCTCTTGTGGGCGGATCAAAGGGCAAATCTAACCCTTCCCGTCGACGAGTTTTCCTTGTCTTCTCTCATGTCCATTCCGGATGAGGAGTTTGATGTGGCCGGGCGAGGAGGAGCCGGCCTTGCTCTCAAGAAGGTTTGAACGACTACACGAGAGTTGGAGGAATGCATGGCGGAGCTCAGGGACGTGCTACAAGTGTGGCAAGCGTGGCCACTTCATCGCCGAGTGCCCAGAAGCGGAGGAGAACAAGTACAAGGTGAACGAGTACAAGGCGCACCCGAGGCGTGAAGACAAGTACTCCTCCAAGGGCAAGCACTTCAACAAGTCCAAGAGCAAGGACAAGGACAAGCGGCGACCGAGCAAGAGCGGCTACAAGAAGAACAAGGCGAGAGCGATGGTGTCCGGTGCGAGCGACGTTGACTCAAGCTCAAGCGAGGAGCGATCAAGCTCAAGCGGCCGAAGAAGAAGACGCCGGGAGGCGCAATGGCAAGAAGAGTGCAAGCCGGAACCTCGGCGGTGCCGAGCCGTGTGGCGCTTGAGGGCTTTTGTGGCATGGCCCATAGCTCAAGCAAGAAGAGTGAGAAGGAAGACGGCGACTCCGACTCGGAGGATGAGGTAAACCGTGACCCCGACTCTTTGCTTGCCGAGATTGCTAGGTTAAATGGTTTGCTTGATAACCGTGATAGTGTGCTTTGAGAGATGCCGGAAAGATGAGGAAAGATCTTAGGGCACAACTTGAGAAGGCTAGCGAGAAAGTAGGAGAGTTAGAGTCAAAATTGCTTGAATTGAAGCTTGAGAATGACTCTTTGAAACTTGCTCCTACTCCTCCTGATGATGTTGAATGTGTTGAATGTGATGCTTGGTTGAATGAGATCAAACTGCTTAATGAGAAGAATGCTTCTACTTTGGCCCAACTAGATGCTCTTAGGACTGAATATGATGAGCTTAAGGCTAGACCCACTTTGCTTGGTGCTTGCAAATCATGTCCTACTATGCATGCTAGGCTTGTCGATGCTCGTTCTACCATTAGTTCTTTGGAAGCATCTTTGAAATCTCCTGCCTGTCAATGCATGCACTAGCCGTGATGAAGTCACTTTGCGTAATCTTGAACTTACTTCCCGTTTGGATGTCATCTATGAGGAGAATGACTATTTGAGGAAAGTGTTGGGGTGGTCAGTTCAGGCGGGGAACCTCAATTGAAAATCATGATTGAGGAGTTCAAGAGAGCCGATGGTCGTGGTTTGGGTTTTGAGAAGTTGGGAGAGAAAGTGTGAGAGAACAAGGGGGGAGAGTGTGTATGAGAAGTGTGTTGAGTCTAACCCCGAGTTTGAAGTGATCGGAGAGATCCAAGTCCCACTTCCAAAAGCACCCAAGAACTCTTTCACACCAAAGCCCAACCACCTTTGCAACAAGCTTGACACGACCCAAGATCCACCCAAATTCCCACCTAAGACAAATGATTTCCGTAAACCGGTGAAGTTTGTCGGTGAGAAGGGTGAGAAGCCTAGAGAGAAACCGAGCCAAAACCAAAACACATCCCCTTCAGTGTGAGTATTGTGGCAAGGAGAGGCATCTTGCGAGTTTTGCTACAAGAGGAAGAGGGATGAAAGGCTTGCTAGGGAGCAAGCAAACCGGACAGGTATCGCTAGTCTCTCCGTATTCCCGAGCCTAGAGTGCCACTTCCACGAGGTGTGGGAAGTGTGAGGAGTGTTGGCGGGGATCCCACGGAGAGGTGGTGGTGAGAGGTTTGTCGGGAGAGATGATGGTGTGCGTGCTTTGGTGAGAGGTTTGGTCGGGCTCGTGGTGGTTTTGCTGGACGTCCTCCTACTCGTCCTCAGTACGGGTTCAGGGGAGATGATCGCAGCTTTAGGTTCCGGAGGAACTACGGACCACGTTTTCCCCCTCGTGGTGCTCGTACTCCTCCCATGGGACATGGGAAGTTTGGTGGCAAGGGAGTGATGTTTGCTAACCCCTCTTTTGAGCAGATGGCTCGACACTGGTTTAACTTTCTTTGTGCTAACCCCAGTGTCGAGTCGCTAGCTCACTCTCGTTCTTGTTTCTGACTGCAGGCAGGAGGCTTGGAGGACATTTGGTTGATCGACTCCGGGTGTTCTCGACACATGACCGGAGATAAGAAGTGGTTCTCCAGCCTCACCCCAGTGAAGGAAAAGATGTACATCACATTTGGGGACAATGGACGAGGTAGGGTGCTTTCGGAGGGTGTTGTGCATGTGAGTGACAAGGTAACGTTGAAGAGAGTGGCTCTTGTGAAGTCTTTAGGTTTCAATTTGCTTTCGGTTTCTCAGTTGCTTGATGAAGGTTTTGAGGTGCGTTTCAAGTCTGGCGAGTCTCGTTTGCTTGATTCTCGAGGTGATCTTGTCTGTATGATCATCCCCGAGGGTCAGATTTTCAGGGCTGATTTCTCTCGTTCTTTGGGTCCTCGCTCGCCGTTTGATGGCCGGTCCTTCTTCCGATTTGTGGAAATGGCATAGGCGGTTGGGACACTTGAGCTTTGATTTGGTTTCCCGCTTGAGTGGTCTTGATCTTGTCCGAGGATTGCCGAGGTTGAAGCTTGAGAAGGATTTGGTTTGTGCTCCTTGTAGGCATGGTAAGATGGTAGCCACTCCCCATCCACCCCTGACCGATGTCATGACCGAGCGTCCGACGTAGCCGTTGCATATGGACCTTGTTGGGCCGGCTCGAGTTCGCTCGGTGAGTGGGAAGTGGTATGTCCTTGTTGTGGTGGACGATTACTCTCGCTATGCCCGGGTGTTCTTCCTAGAGGATAAGAGTGAGACTTTTGGCTTTGTTCGAGATCCGATCGTGAGGTTGAAAAACGAGAGGCATGGGAATGCTATTCGAGCTATCCGCAGGTGATAATGGCTACGAGTTCAAGAACTCTCGTTTTGATGCCTTTTGTCGTGATCTAGGTCTTGAACATCAGTATTCGACCCCTTATGTGCCCCCTCAAAATGGAGTCGTGGAAAGGAAAAATCGGACTCTTTGTGAGATGGCTAGGACGATGCTCGATGAGCACAGGACTCCTAGGAGGTATTGGGCTGAGGCGGTCAATACGGCTTGTCATGTTTCCAACAGGATTTTATTGTGAGCTTTCAAGAAGAAGACCTGTTATGAGCTTATGCATGGTCGGGCACCCAAGGTGAGTCACTTCCGAGTTTTTGGCTGCAAGTGCTTTATTTTGAAGAAGGGAAAACTCGACAAGTTTGAGGCTAGGTCTAGTGATGGTATTTTCTTTGGATATGCTAACCATTCTAGAGCCTATAGGGTGCTTAACCTTGAGACTAATAAAATCATGGATACTTGCGAGGTGACCTTCGACGAGACAATGCCATGTACCTCTCTTGACTTTGAATGTGCAGGTGATGAAGAGATGGCCGAGGACCTCTTTGAGGAGGAGAAAGATGAAGCTGGAGATGATGATGGGGAGAACCATGCGCCCGAAGCCGAGCATGTACCCACTACTTCCCCTACGACCACTTTGGAGCATGGACCGTCTACTTCATGGACAACGACGGTGCAACAAGAGGACCGAGGCGAGAGAAGCCGAAGTTGAGGGGGAGGTAGTCTCGAGGCGTGAGGCTCCCCGGCGGATTCAAGAAGTGCATCCCCCGTCGAAGATCACCGGAAACATCGACGAACGCACTACACGGTCGAGGTCTAGGAATTCCTCTCATTTTGCTCATGCTGCTTTTGTTGCTACTTTTGAGCCCAAGGACATTGGACATGCTTTATCTGATGCAAACTGGGTCAATTCTATGCATGAGGAGTTGGAAAACTTTGAGAGGAACCAGGTGTGGGAGTTAGTTGAACCACCTCCAAATTGCCATCCCATAGGAACCAAGTGGGTTTGGAAGAACAAAGAGGGAGAGAATGGGATGGTTGTGAGGAACAAGTCCAGACTTGTTGCTCAGGGGTTTAGTCAAAGGAGGGGATCGACTATGAGGAGACCTTTGCTCCCCGTGGCCCGTCTTGAGGAAATTCGGATCCTTCTAGCCTTTGCCGTGGCTAAAGGGTTCAAGTTGTTTCGGATGGACGTGAAGAGTGCTTTTCCGAATGGGGTCATAGAGGAGGAGGTGTATGTGAAGCGGCCACCCCGGGTTTGAGAGCGAGTTGTACCCACACGGGGTATACGGGTTGAAAAGGGCTCGTATGGGTTGAAACAGGCGCCCCGTGCTTGGTATGGGAGATTGAGAGGTTTTCTGTTGAGCAGAGGGTTTGTGATGGGTACCGTGGATAGGACTTTGTTTCTCCTCAAGCATGGAAATGACTTTCTGATTGTTCAGATATACGTGGATGATATTGTCTTTGGTGGCTCGTCACATAACCTTGTTGCCAAGTTTGCAGATGAGATGAGCAGGGAGTTCGAGATGAGCATAATGGGCGAGTTGCAATATTTTCTCGGGCTGCAGATTAAGCAAGTGAAGGACGGTACATTTGTGCACCAAACCAAGTACACGAAAGACATGCTGAGGAAGTTCCAGATGCAAGATGTGAAGCCGATGTCGACTCCCATGGGGAGTACGGCCACTTTGGATGCGGATGAGGACGAGAGAACCGGTGGACCGGCGGGAGTACGGGAGCATGATCGGCTCCCTCCTCTACTTGACAGCGGCGACGAGGCCAGACATACAGTTTAGCGTGTGTCTGTGCGCTCGTTTTCAGGCTTCGCCGAGGACATCACATCGACAGGCCGTCAAGAGGATTTTCAGGTACCTACAGTCTGCCCCTGGTCTTGGCCTTTGGTATTCTTCCTCCTCGACTCTGTCTCTTCATGGTTTTTCCGATGCGGATTTTGCCAGTTGTCGAGTCGAGAGGAAGTCTACTTCGGCACTTGCCGCTTTCTTGGGTCTTCGTTGGTCTCATGGTCTTCCCGCAAGCGGTCTAGTGTAGCTCGGTCTACCGCAGAGGCAGAGTATGTTGCTTCGCCGCGAGTTGTTGCTCCCGCTTGTTGTGGATTTCATACACTTTGAGAGACTTTGGTGAGGAGTGCACCCGGATCCCACTTCTTTGTGATAGCACCGGTGCCATAAGCGTAGCCAAAACCCGGTGCTTCACTCCGAATCAAACATATAGAAGTGAGGTATCATTTCTTGAGGGACAATGTGGAGAAAGGAACCATTGTGTTGAGCCATGTCCCTACCCAAGATCACCTGCGGACATTTTCACAAAGCCTCTCGACCAAGCTACATTTGTGCGCTTGCGGGGGAACTTGGGGTTTGTTGTCCTTTCTAGTTGATTCTTGGGGGATTTCCTTTTGTACCATATGTATCATACCATGTTTTACTTTGATGTATATACATGCTTTGCTTGATGTACAAACCATGGTAGGATAGCCATCTTGTCGTATATCATGTTGCATTTGTATCTTATTGCATTTTAGGATGATGAGCTTCTTTCATATGCCATATTTGAGTCTCTTTGGCTATCTGTGAGATATTGGTTATATGTGTGGAGAAATGGTGATGTGAGGCTATGCTCTTGGAATATTTGAGATATATGTGTGGTGAGATAGCCTCTTTTGAAATAAATACTAAACTTGACTAATTTCTGATGAAATATTCTCCACTCGTGTGTAATTGTGTATCCATGTCACAGTTTGGTCTAAATGTGCTTTTCATGCTTAGATTGTGCTTGGATGCCTTGTTCTTGCATTTGGGCCAAAGGCCGGATATCATTGTGAATGTTTAGCCTATGTTGCATTCATGGGGGAGCATAAGCTTCTTTTTGCCGCAAAGGCACTTCATGTACCATGAAATGAATTAATCTTGAAAAGAAGTGTGAATGCTTGAAAAATGCTCCATCCATCATGTCTATGCTTAAAATGTTTTATCTTTCACATATGGGTGCTAAACATGTTGCATGATGTTCACCGGTGGAGAAGTCTCCCGAAGTGGACACATGGCTCATGAGCTTTGACATGACATGCTTTGCTTTATGGGTGTTTGCCATGATCTTTTGCCGAGAATTTGATATCCTTGTATGATCTTTGAATGGTATGCATGTTTGTGGCTCCAATGTGACATGGATAGGCTTTTACATGTGAAGCGAGCCTCCTTTTGATAAAACTGCTTAAATCTGAAAATTTGGCTTTGTCACATGCTTGTATTTTCATCTATTACTTGTGGCAATGCTTTGACTATGCTATGATTCATATGTGCGATCTTTGTCTCATTTTTAGCCTTTGACACTAGATTTGGCCTATTTTGAGAAGCTCATGTAGTTGTTTATATGCTCTGTTTTGCATTCCCGCATTTTCACCTTGATTCATACATTGTCAACAAGGGGGAGAAGAGGTGAGCTTAATGAAAATTCGAAGAGGTGAGCTGAAATTTGGAAGTTGGCATCCACATGTTCGGGGGGAGCTTGCATTTGTTCGGGGGAGCTTTCTTCTTGTTTTCGATGTGGAGTTTGTGCTTTGCTTGGCTTGTGACCTTTCTTCGCCTTTCTTTGGTTTTGGTCATGAGTTGAGCTCCCTTGTTTTTCTTTCTTCTTTCTTTCTCCTTTTCTCTGAATTTCATTTCGCGTTGTGTGTTGTCAATGCACTCATCAAGGGGGAGATTGAGGACCAGGAGCGTCCCAGTGGTCGATGGATGACCGCTCCTCAGTGATGAGTGATTGACAACGGGTGTTGGACTGACTCTTGGCTTAGTGCGCGGATGTAGGTCGCGTCCTAGTTCGTGTTGTTGCGAGGGTGAAGAACGGGCGCGAAAGGTCTTCGGCCTTGAGGGGCCTCGGGAGATGGAGAGACAAGTAGGCTCGGTTCGAGGGACCCGGTGGACGGCGGGACTAGGTGCGGGCCACATGGTGGCGATACGAGCAAGACGAAGTCATGGAAAATCGAGCCGGTGCACGGTGGCGGTCGAGTCAAGTGGTTTGGCGGGAGGCCGGACCGAGCACGCGGGGTTTGGTGGTTTGCCCACAAAACCATCGGCGGACGGTTTCTTGGTTTGGGCCTCAAAACCAAGTCCGAGGTCCCAACACGACGGAGACGGGATCCGGCGTGTCGGGAAGCTTCGAGGCGGAGGACACGCGGCGGGATCGCATGGCTTGCGTCGGGAGGACGCGGGGGTGCGGCAAAGGCGTGGCCGTCCGATGGGAAGACCCACAAACATTACCTAAATGCCCCTACGTGGGTTGTATCGCCAGTAGTTATGTTAGGGGTAGTCGAGTCATTTACCACTCCGGCGGGACCTGATATATAAGCCATGAGTGTGTGTGGATGGCTCTCGCTCTCCGTGACTTAGGGTTTCATTTCCTCCCTCCTCTTTCTCATTTTCGTAGCTATTTTTCCTTCCATTTTCTCTAGGCTAGCATGAGAGCTTCATGAGAGATTTGTTGAAAGGGATGGATGCTAGGGCGGCATGCTAGACCTTGTGAATCTTTCCTGGTTTGTATAGAAGATTCGAAGTTGTTTTTTCATGGCTTTTCGTGCTTGTTTTCGTGCCTTTGTTCCCGGTGTGATTCCGCGGATTTGAGTGGGTTTCTCCCCGGATTTCTTTGAGGGAAACATGGATAGATGTCTTGTGCATCTTTGTGCTTGATCTTGTGCCCTCAAACGCCGGAAACCACTTCGATTCGTGAGTTTTCGTTCGGTGCTCTAGCTTTTGGTGGTGCTCAAAGGATTCGCGATTCCCGGTGATTTAGGGAGTTAGGAGGCAAGATTTTTGGGCTATAGCATCCTTGTGTGACGCTTTTCAAGTACCCAAACCCTTGTCTCTACGGCTTCAACCGTTTGGGAAATCCGATGATGATTTGGGGGAGTTGACTTTCGGGGTCGGGCGTTTTCGGCTCGTCCGCACCCGGCGGACGGTCCGCGAGGACCGGGCGGACGGTCCGCGCGGCTAGGGTTCGTCCCGTGTTCTTCGTGTTCTTGCTCGTCTTTCGTTTCGATCCGTCGCGATTTTGGTTTTCGGTTGGACGGAGTTTCGGACGGTCCGCGGTGTTGGGCGGACGGTCCGCGGGTGCTGGCGGACGGTCCGCGTGCTCCCCGCGGACGGTCCGTGGTTCGTGGTGTGCCACCGGTGGTTCCGTTGGCTTTAACGGACGGTTCGCGGCTCGGGCCGGACGGTCCGCGGCTCGGGTGCGGACGGTCCGCGGTACCGGCCGGACGGTCCGCCCCGTCCGGCCGGACGGTCCTCCCGAGGCCGAGCGCTTTGCTTCTTGGTTGGATTCCTTTCCCCCTTCTTTCGTGCTTCCGCGTGTGCTTCAAGGAATCATTCCTAGGACTAGAGGTTGATCCATAACCTCGTGGTCTTGGCGATTGGTGCGTGATTCGATCCATCGCTTGTGTGTGACCGGGATTTGAGTAGGGCATAAGCCGGGTTCTTTGGGAAGAATTTTTACCGACTCCTATTCACTCCCCCCTCTCTAGTCGCCATCCGATCCTTCGAATTGAGGTTGCCGAAATTCGGGCGAAACTGGCTTGGCATTGAGGATGCGATACTCATTAGTGCTTTCTCTTGCTGAATTCTTGCCATATTCTTCTTTGTTTCTGGGCATCCTTCGGTACTGTGGCCCCTTCCATGGTACTGGCAATGGAAATGAGGATCTTTTGGGTTGTTGTTCGTGAGTGCTGGGGGTCCTTTGCCTCTCCCCCTTTCTCTGGGATTAAACCCTCCCCTGGTGCTTTGCTTGCTGCCTTGTTCGGGTTGCGAATTTCTGACGTTGTTGACATTTCGCGGATACTGGGGTGGTGCCTTCCACGTCATCTCCCTGTTGCCTTGTCTTGCCTCGTTCCGTTCGGCCACTCTTCTGCGATGGTCATCATCTGACAAAATGTACTCCTCCAATTCGTGAAAGAGTTCCTCAACTGTCTTGGGTTTCTTTCTTGTGAGATGTGAAGCTGTAGGCCCTGGGGTGAGACCCTTGATCAGTGCGTTGATCGTTGTTTTGTCATCAGCTTCGGGGATTTGAGACCTTTGTTGCATGAACCTTCTCACGAAGTTCCGTAGTGGTTCTCTGTCCTTCTGCTTGCAGTTATACAAATACGAGGCTTCCGTTTGTTGTGTCGTGGAACATCTGAACTGCTTGCATGAACTTTGTCTTGAGATCTACCTAGGCCGTAGACGAATGTGGAGGCGAGCGGTGAGTACCAATTCGATCGGTCCTTCGCAAGCTATGATGAGGGATTTGGCCGGTGCAACATCATCCCCCTTCTCGCCGAATTCACGGTCGATTCGTATCTCATGAGAAACCTGTCCGGAGTTTCCGAAGCCGTTATATTTGGGGAGAGAGACGAGGCTTAAACTTCGGCGACCAAGGTGCTGTTTGCAGCCCAATTGACAGCGGCGATTCGGAATCCACGAAGTGTGAGACTCCATTTCCCGCGAAGAAGTTATCTTTCAGGGGTTCTCTTGCCGGTCCAGCGTTCTGTTGCGGTGATTCCTGCCACAGGGAACAGTTTTCTTGCTCTTTCATTTCATCAATTTCTCTCTGTATTGCCTCAATTTGTTCTTTTGCTTTGTTGAGCTGCTCTAGCTTTTCTGAGATTTTTCTCTTTGCTTGCAACTGAGCGGCGAACTTTTTTTTGTCTTTCTGCAGTTGTTGTATCTTTTGCTGAACCATTTGTAGCTCCCTGTCTATGGTGTCATCATCATCCACATTCTCGAACTCTTGTGGTTCAGCAGGTTGTTCTTGGGTGTGAGCTGTCTTCTCTGCTCTTGCCTTCATGAGAGCTTCGAGCTTTTCTCTCCGTTCGGGTCTCGTTGTGTTAGAAGATTCATGAACGAAAGAGGTTTCGTTCCCTTGGGTAGGATGGTGATTGTCTCGGTTTGCCTGTGCCGGAACGTTCTTCTTGGATTTCTTCTGAGGTGGCATCGTGAGTTTCTTGTCGGCTGGAACACGGTGGGCGCCAATGTTGGGGGGTTACCCGAAAAATTCGGAAGACAACCCTAACACGAGATAGAGTTCTTAACATGTTCAAGTACAAAGTGAGAGCGCAAAGAGACTGTGATTCCCTCTGCAAATAGCACAAGTTCCAAAATGTCTGAATCCGTCTACACGTCCCCTCGCGCCCCCCTTTTATAGAGAGGTGAAGGGACTTTTACATACCGAAAACACCCTCAGGCTCAGAGAATATTCCCTGTGTGAACGCATACAAGAATGTCTTTTTCGTCTGACATATTTTCAAATCTGCCAATAGTTCACACTCTAAACCCAGACTTTTTGGGACAACAACTTTGACTTTGCTTCTCCCCCGGTTTGTGAATGTCTTCACGTGAAGCTCCCGAACTGGGTCTTCAACAGATTCCCGAATTGGCCTTCGCTTCTCTACTGGTTCGCGCATGTCCTCGCACGTGACTCCCGAACTTAGCCATCGACAGATTCCCGAATCGGCCATCGGAAGTTCGGGCCATCGACCGCTCGAAACTCCGGGCTTCCGCATGTTCGTGACCCCATTTCTTCACCGAATCCAGATTCCCAAACTTCGCACATTCGCGAATTCGAGGCTTCACAGGTTCCAGACTTCCGCAAATCGTGAATTCCCTGCCCCTGAAAAACATGTCTCGAGAACTTTGTCAAACTCAACGTTTCGAGGGTGACGGGTTTTCCTGAATTCCCCAACAATGTCCTCCAAAGCCTTGCCATCCAACTACTGCACAGAACCTCCTGCATCTGATGGTGGATCAGCCACAAGCTCAATCTTTTCTCCGTTGGGACCAGTAAGAAGAACTGTCCTCTTAGCACACTGAATCGTCGCATCATGCATGCCGAACCAATCCATGCACAGAATAACATCGAGATCCTTTGATTCCAAAACTATCAGGCTTGCCAGAAGTCTGTTCCCATGATCTTTAGACTAACATTAGGACATATATATAAAGATTTTATTTCCCCCCTGGTGATCTAACTAGCATGGTTTGTTTCATGGGACACATGGGTACGCTATGCTTGGCAACAAATTGAGCAGATATAAAGGAATGAGATGCTCCAGAATCAAATAAGATGGATGCGGGGATGGAGTTGACAAAGAACATACCAAGCACCACTTGTGGGTTCTCCTGAGCGGTCTCAGCACTCACATGGTTCACCCTGCCACGGCCCTAACTTTGTTGTCCTTTGTTGCTTTGCGGGGTCTGGTTCTCGCTCTTCATCTGCTGCATCTGCTGGTTCTGCAAAGGGGTGCCTCTTAGGACAGGCATTAGCATAATGCCCAACCTCTCCACATTTAAAGCAAGTGTTGCCCGTGGGGGTGTGAGGTGCAGCGGGCCTCACGGGCGTACCAACTGGAGTCATCGGATGGTGCTGCGGGTACGCAGAGCGTGGAGTCTGCGGCCCTGGTAGCAAAAACTGCTAAAGAGAGCGCTGAAACTACTGGTACTGCAGTGGCTGGTACTGATACTGCTGCTGCTGGCCATAACCTCCTGTCTGGCCTCCTGGACGGAACGGGGCTTCTAGCGGTGTGGTAAAGCGGGGGCGAGTGTGGCTCCCTGACGGTCCCGGAGTGGCGGCCTTCCTCTTCAGCTCCCCTAGGTCTCTGCACATGGACTCCAAGACAATAGCTTTGTCTAACAGGTGCTGGAAGGACGGAAAAGTGTGAGACGCCAGCTGGTAATGAAGCGGTCCAGCCAAACCCTCCAAGAAGCGCTCCTGCTTCTTAGGATCATCAGCTACCTCCTCTGGTGCATAGCGAGACGACTCGATGAACCTATCCCGTGCTACTGCCACCGACATTCCCCCCCCGCTGAGAGGGGAGGAACTCCTTCTTCTTCAGCCTCATCAACCCTACAGGAATGTGGTGGTTCCTGAAACTCTCTGTGAACTCCTGCCAAGTGATGGCGTCAGGCGTAGCATGGGCGGTAGTGTAAGCATCCCACCATGCTCCCGCCGATCCCTGGAGTCGGCCTGCAGCAAACAGGACCTTCTCCCTGTCATCACACTGAGCGGTGGTGAGCATCTTGCCCATAGTCTTCAGCCAATCATCAGCATCAAGTGGATCAGCAGCATGAGTGAACACTGGCAGACGGTGGCTCATGAACTCCCTGTGTTTGTTCATGGGCGCCGGCTGCGGTGGTGGTGGATGAGGAGGGTTGTTGACCTGGCCGTGCAGATTGGCCACAGTGTTAGTCAGGTTCTCTAGTAGCTGCATCTGGTTATAGAAGAACTGCTGCATGGGATCCATTGGTGCTAGTTGCGGTGCACTTCCTGAACTGCTGCCTCGTCCTTGGCGTGTCACTAGAGGCTGATCAACTCCTGATCCGGACCTGGTGTTTACCATCTGAGCGTTAGAAACACTGATTTAGATTATGACAATTATAGAAAAGCTGAAATGATAAACAAATCAGACTTCCAGATTAAGACAGATTCTGATAGCTGTAAAGAAACAGAGATATCTCACTGTACCTGTAACCAAAAACCACGAATTTTTCTGGAGATACGAGGCATAAAATTACTGAACTAACCCAACTGGATTTGACTCAGTCGGAGGTTTACAACTCGAGATATAAAATAATGAAGTCAGCTGTGTCAGCAGGATTTGACAGATTCTGTTGGCTTAGTGTTTCGTCCATAACTCCCAGAATACATACTGAACAATGCTGAATTTTTGACAGAAAATCATGTATAAAACTTGTGAACCAACCCAACTGGTTTTACTGAATTCGGAGTTCTGTAGCTCGAGATAAAAATAATACACTACTGCTGTGTCAGGAAGTTACCTGAACAGATTTTGCAGCAAGATATTCCTCATGATAGATAAAGATTTACAAATTTGCAAGATAAAATATGGATGGAACAGAACTTAAACCCACTAACCAAACTTTAATTCTAAACCAATGTCATTGTGGCATCAATCCACAACACACTGCAATCACACAAAGATCCAACTCACAAATGTTCACAAACCAAGCACTCAAACACACAACTAGCTAACACACCGATCCAACGTGTCATTCTAACGATTGCAGACTCTATAACTGAAGATAAAAAAAACACCAAACACCTAAGGCCAAATGATTCGAGTGCGAGATCTAAGTGACCCATAGCTTGTCCTCCTGGGTCTTGGTGACATTACAGGCCATCTTTCCGCATCTTCCTGCACCTCTTCCTCATTCTGTCCCGCGATCACTGCCTTGAGCCTTTTGATCTCCCTCCGGTCCTCATCTTCCTGGTCATGGAGGTCTTGCAACTCCATGATGGTGTCATCAAGGTTGGTGTTGAGAGCTCCTACTAGTCCCACTTGAGTTGCATAGTGTGGTCCCAAGGTTGCATTAGCCACTGGAATCACGCTGCCCACAGCTCCAGCACGTCGACGGGGAAAGTCACCCCACACAGTGTTAGTGAGATGGTGGGCCTCCTCATAACACCATGCAGAAAGAGCCCTTTTAGCAGCATCATCTCTCCCGGCAGCGAAGGTAGCTCTGGTGGCTAGAGCATGGTGAACAGTGACCTCGTACAGTCCACCCTCCTGTGGGTTATCCTCCAAGATGCGCAATGACACATCCCACTGCGTTGGATAACGAGGATGAGACCTCCTTAGTCCAACGTAGTCAATAGTCACATGCTGGTGGAGACGCTGGAATAGCCTCCTCAACTTGGACGGAAATTGTGCATGCCCTCCATCATGGTGACAGACGACCACATCCCACTTCTCAGGCGCTGGTTGATCATCAACATCTCCATCCTTGGGATATGAGTCCTTAGGGTCTGAGTGGTCATCTGGATCACCTCCATGTTCTTGCTCTTCAGCTGGCTCCTCTTCTGGCTCATCATCTGACAGCTCAATGACTGAAGCGGGTGGTGAAGCTTGCCCTGAAGCAGAGTTCGCTCCACTACCCTCCTCAGAGACTCCATTGTGATCATCACTCTTCGTGGAGTAGCAGTAGAAGTCCTGGTCCTCCAGGTACCTTGGAAAGCAGTAAGCACCTGAGCGAGTGGTCTTCAGTCGGCGAACCATCTAAGATAGATGAGACAAGTGCAGATTACTAGATGAGACAAGATCAAGCTTAGATAACAAAAGCAAACCAAGGATGAGATTAAACCAAGACTAGATATAATAAACAGATTAAAGGAAGCTAAACTATGTGTGGCTTCTATTATTATAAAATCCTTAGTTTTCGACCAATTCTAACTAGGCTAGCGTCCTACAGTCAACACGGCTCTGGTACCACTTTGTCACACCCGGATTTATGGGCAAATACGAATGCAAGAATACATGTGCGCCAGGATCAAGTTACACACATGCATCGACTCAGTGAATAACAAAACACAGTGTAAAGCGTAAGAGAGTATTAAATAGTTATTACATGACCGAATATCTCAACTAACAACCGTTCGAGTAGCTAACAGCAGAAATAAAAACACACGCAGAAGTCCTCCACAGGCAGCTGACTGGAGAACGAACGCCTAGAACTCATCGAAATCTACAGGGAAATCCTCAAAGCATCCATTTGAGCAGCAGTCGGGTAGTGTAGATGCAATATAAAGAACAACAAGCATGAGCACATGTCGTACTCAACAAGGGAAAAGTTCTACAACAACATGCAAGGCTTTATGGTGGAAGCTGATGGTTAATAAGCAAGTCAGCATTTTAGTTGGTCATGTTTTATTAAGCAGCTGTTACTAGCAAGTGAAAGTATATACCAAACCCAAATAATAAATGCAACTGATCCATAGAATGTAATGCACAAGTTTAAAAGTTCCATCTTTCATAATTTACTCATGTGAGGGTCCAGGCCGCCCTTGACCGTGGGCACGGCTAACTAGTCAGTTTTTCACTCTGCAGAGGTTGTACATCTTTACCCACAAGTCGCGTAAAAGTCCCAAAGAACGTTAGACCCAACCATGCAGTGCTAGCTAGGCACCATACCACACTACCGAGGTGTGATTGCATAGGGACGCTACGAGGCCGTTACAAAGATCCTCAGATGCAGGCTGCCCGCTAGGTTCCCTGATCAGTGCAGCGTATAAAGCTCCCGGACGAGTAGTGTGTCTTAGCTAAGCCCACACCTACGCCCGAGTAGGTCCATACGCCATGTACCTTCAGCCCCCAACCCTTATCAGGTAAAGCATACCTAACACATAGTTCTCTAATTATTAAGGAAAGATAGAGCCATATGTCTTGTGGTTGTACTGTTTTCCTGGGTGGTTCTCTATGTTCCGATTAACATGCATAAAGTGTTCTTGCATTACATGAATAACAACGTAAATAAATCTATATTGTCAAGTGTTCATTAAACTGCCCATAACCAAGTAAAGCTCTAGCATGTGCTACCCAACATAAAGTAAACCCAGGTTGATCAAGGCACAGGATAACAACACTAGTCGAACCTTAACAATAGAACCCATCAATTTAATGCAAAGCAATAATAAATAACAGTGGAATTAAAATGCATGTTGTAATAGGATTAACGGGTATGCAGCAAGGACTTTCCTTCTACCAGCTCCGGAAACTTCTTGGGGTCTTGAAATTCTTCAACAGCAGCGAAGTCCCCGAACTGCTCGTACTCTACACTCCACACATTCACATACAAGCATACAATGAAAATAAATAAGAAACAGTACACCAATCATCTCAAACAGAAGTAAAAACAACAGAAAACTAATCTACTCATCACGACGATCGCGTGGACATAAAGAACGCTGCAAACGGAGTTAAAACGGCTAAGATACGAACAAAACAAGTTTACGAATTAATCTGTAAATAAAAACTAAGTCTCGGGGCTAAACTGAAGAAAATAGGACCTAATTGTATGCCGGTTTGACCTATGCCGGTTTGACCCGGGGATCCATCTGATCTGGACCGCGGATAGGGGATCCGACGGCCCTGGTCTTGCGCGGCGGCGGCGGGGTGACGTTTAGGAGCTGGGGTGCTCCAGTCATTGCGGGGATTACCCCAGGACGCCCAAGAGTGAACGGCGAACACCACAACGAGTTTCAGGGGCGGTGACGACGGCGCGGGACGGCGGACGGCGGAGAGGCGCGGCGGCGGAGCTCCGGCGAGGCAAACCCGACGATGCAGAGCACTAGCACGCAAACAAGCGACAGGGTCTTTCTCCTCACCTCCTTGCGATTCGCCCGAAGATGCCCACGACGACTGGAAGACAGCGGCGGTGCGGAGCAACGGCGGCGGCGCTAGGGTTTGCGTTGGCGGCGGCGGGTGCTAGGGTTTGGGCGCGGGGTGAAACAAAAGGCGGCGCAGGCGGTGCCTTAAAATAGGCCGGAGCCACGTCCTGGCTTGCGGGCCCAAGAGGAAAGGCGGCGGGGGCACAGACGCCGAGTCGGACTCGGCCCCGACTCGGTCGCGATGCGGCGGAGGCGCAATGAGCGGGATGACGGGTGGGGGCCACCCGTCGGCCCGCGGCGGGCGTGGGTGCGCACGTGGGGTGGAGCGGGCCACGGCTGGGCCGCAAGGACGGCTGGGCTGCGGCGCTTAAGATGCTGGGCTGATGCTGCGGCGGTGGCGGGCTGCACGCCGAAAACGAAACTGGGCTGCAGAGCAAATAAAAGGGGAAGGAGAGAGGGAAAGAGAGGGTTTTCATTTTTTTGTGAAAAACACTCAAACATTGAATTCAAACAAAAGTTTGAATTCAAAACCCAAAAACGATGCACCCGCATGTATGCAACAGGGAATTCCTATATTTCTTTATTAAATTAAGAAAATGATTAAATGCCTAGAAAAACACAATCTCCTTATATTCCTTAAACGAGAAAGAATTGTTGCTAAGCAAATTTTAATTAAATTCAAAAGGTGGAATTTAGGGTGTTACAAAGGTTGTACAATGACAACACGAAAGGCCAGGTGCTATGTGTTGAGCTCTGGTTACCGAATGAGTTCACGCCATCTTTGCTCATAGCAAACCGTATGCTCCTTGCGTCATCAAACCATCGGAAGTGGTTATTAATGTTACCCCATTGTGTTGCATCTGCAGGGTGCCTAAACTTGCCATCTTTCTTAAGCTCCTTTCGGCCTTCGTCATGCCAACGCAAGAGTTCGGCCTCCTTTCGTGTTGCGAACCATCTTCTCAACCGAGGAATGTTGCAAAAATACCATGCCACCCTCACAGGAGCCCCTCTGTTAGCCTTCTTCTTGCCTCTGATCTCACCGGGCTCGTTCTCGTCATTAGCATTATTATCATCTCCACCATCCTTTTTCCTCTTGTACCGATCATAGCCACACTTGCGGCACTTGTCAAGGTTTGCATAATCTCCACGGAATAATACACAACTGTTCTTGCATGCATAGATTTTTTCAACCTCTATTCCTAAAGGACAAATAATGTTCTTCACCTCATAGACAGACTCTGCTGTTTGGTTTCCTTCAGGTAGCATGCCTCTAAGCACATCCAATAAATGTTTGAAACTTTTGTTGCTCCAACCATGATCTGCCTTAAGATGCGAAAGTTTTAGATCACCAGAAAGCCGAGAGTACTTCTGGCAATCAGGATAGAGGGGTTTCTTTGAATCTTCAATGAACTACTTCAGCCTCGCTAATTTAGAAGGTGTGTACACTCGTTGAAACTCAACATCCCACAACATTTGATCAACATTGTGCACACGTTGCAACACCTCACCATCATCGAAGCCCCTAACTTCTTGATCACTGATATCCTCAGGCCTCAACACATTTGGTGGAAATAATGGTTCATTTTCCTCAAAAAGTCCACAGTCATCAAGGTCTTCATCATGGTCGGTAGCATGGTGTCACACTTCACCTTCATTTAGGCAGCCTATTTCGAGTTCATTAAAGCCTTCCTCACCATGTTTATTCCAACACGTGTATTTTTTTGTGAAACCACGTGTGACCGAATCATGAAAAATGATTTCCCGTTCTGCGAATTTCTTTTGGCTGAGACAATCTATACAGGGGCAATTGCCTGAATACCACAGTTTTTCATATCCGCCTCTGCTTGATTTACAAAACCATTGACTCCGCTTAAGAAACTCTCCCAATCGTCTTGGCGTTGTCTGTACATCCAAGCCGGAGCAGCAGATGCCATCTGCATTCCATACACCAAATGATCATAATTCATCACACAAAAATTAAAACCGAGAAGACACAAGAGGATTAGGACAGCTGAAGAATTTTAATAAAAGGGGGCAATTAATTTCCACCTTGATGAGGACTTTCTACGAGGCAAGCGTGGCCGCGAGGAGGATCGAAGGCGGCATTGCGGCCGCGGCGACACGCGAAGGACGGCGCGGTCGACATCCGCTGGCCCCTTTCGCTATCACGCACCTGGCCGGCCGGCCTGCTGCAGCGCTGACTTTCTAAGGAGAGAAATTAAGTGCGATCCTTAGAGTGCGCACAGCTGGCCGCGGCGAACGGGACAGGACGGCGGAGACATTTGAGTACACAGATCGAGCGAGTGACCTTCTAAGGAGAGAGCGAGTGTTATTGTCGGAACAGGTGTGGCCTTCTGCAGAGAGAGAGCGAGTGGTGTCGGAAGGAGAAGACAGAGACGAGCAATAAAAATTGCATCTCCGATATGAGAAAAAAGGCGACCCTGGGTGGCAATCAAAGGAGACGAGTCCTAAGACATGAGACGCATCCAATTGGGTCGCCAGCAAAGGAGACGCATCCTACAAGCATGCATCTCAAGTGCGAAATTATCAGTAACAGACTTTATAGCCTGTTACCAATACGACAATGATCAGTAATGGACTTAAGCAACCTGTTACTGATAGGGCATTGATCGGTAACAAACTTTACAAGCTCGTTACTCACAGGCTCTATTTAACATCTGTTACAAAGAATTGATGTAACGGACGTTTAAGAAGACCATTACCAGAAGTCCACATTGGTAACGGGCATTGCGGAGGCCAACCCAGGGTGGTCCTGGCGCACTTATTGGTAGCGGGCGCCAAACAACAACCGTTACAGATGCGGGTGGATGTAACGGGCGTTAAGGGCCCTTTACAAATGTTGCATGACCTATTTGAGGGTTTCACATGGTGTGTGTTCATCTTAGATTCTGATGGTGGCGGTGGGTGATCCTGGCTGCGCTTCGTGACAATTTTCTACGATCACAGTACAAGATGCAGGAGAAGAGGAAGGCGGCTAAAATTGAGCAAAACATGTCCGACATCAAGGATATCCTCAAGGAGATGCGTGAAGAACGAGAGGCGGATCACACAGTGATAGAAGTTATGCAAAAGTTGCTAGATGATAATACAGTTGAGATGAAGGATCTAACAATCTAGAAACCTGATGTTGATTCAAGATGGACCAACTCTCTATCAAAGTGGAAGAAAAGCTCAACCCTACCTACAAGGTGTTCGACTCTGAGTTGGATTTCTCGAAGCTGGCGGCCGCTCATATAGCTCCTTCCTCTTAGCAAGCGGCTTCAGGGTCTGATGGCAATAGCTCCAAGTGCTATTCACCACCCTTGCGCTCTCCTCGGTCAAAGGTGTGAAATCACACTTTGATCTCACATATATGCCTTTCTCTTTTGGTACCGCCTGTGGTGCTACTACTACTCAGAATTGGAGTAGTATTTTGCCTCAACTAGAATTTCCTTGGTTTGATGGTAGTAGTCCCAAGATTTGCAAGATAAGATGTGAAAAAATATTTGAGATCTATGGTGTGCATAGTAACCTGTGGATTATATTAGCTACTATGGATTTTATGAATCCTGGATCCTTTTTGCTTGAAGCCATAGAATCTCAATTGGTTGATTGTTAGAAATAGTTTTGCTCTAATGTTTCTACTAAGTTTGAGAAATATGAACATAATGCTTGGATTAGGTAGTTTTTCCATATTATACAAAACATGTTGTATCATTGATTATGTAGATGAGTTTGATGTCCTTGTCCACCAAGTCTTAGCCCATGATCCTGCTATGCAATCTACTTATATCACTAAGAGGTTAATAGATGGCACGAGGGAAGATATTAAAGTTGTAGCCACTATTCATTATCCTGTGGATTTAGATGTTACTTATTCATTTGCCATTTTGTACAAAGAAGTAGCTGGTGAATCTCCATTGAAAGAAATCAAATGAAATGATTTAGTTAGGAGTGATTGATTCCTTTTTTGGTGGCAATAATATAATGCTAGTGTTGGGGTCTCTTGTGACGTCTCGAGTGCTGGGGATAATTATCCTTCCAACCATCATTCCATTGACCGAAGGCATTTGGACCACAACAAGACACCTTCTCATATAGTGAAAAACCAAGTTGAGATGTGCCTCGTTTTAGATATGATGAGTGATTGATCGAATAATGTGAGGCTTTACCGGTTTAGTTCAAATCTCATATGTGCATGTTTATGTTAATGACTAACCGTATGTGTGGGTTTGTGTGTGTTGGGTTGTGGTGTTTGTAAACTATTTATGGAGAAGTGGTGTGTTATTGATGCACTTTTCAAGGGGAACATTATGGACCAATGGTGGTCACTTCCTTTGTGATGAGTGGTGGAAAATGTGGTGTGGACTGACGTTTGTCTTGGCCTAGTATGTGCAAGTGTTGAGGGTGTCTTGGTTGGTGTCCAGGCATGTGAAGACCAAACACAAAAGGTTCATGGTTGATGGACCCGTGCATAGTGAAGGCACGAATAAGTAGGCTTAGATTAAAGGACTGGATGTCGGGAGGCTCAGGGTAGCTCTTACGTGGTGTACGGAAAAGCAAGCAAACATCAATAGAGCTTGCATTGGCCTAGTACTGCACGTGTTGGATGCAGCTTGGTTTGCATTGTTGAAGGTGAAGACAAGTGTGTTGGCATTTCTTAATGTCAGCACTAGTAACGCCTTTTTAGTGTGAGTGTCAAGGTAACTGGGTACACCTATGACCACGAACAAAATCGCAAGCTCATGGATATACTATTGTAGCACTTCACCTAAGGAGTATTCCGTAGGGCATAGAATGCAAGGAACAATGTCCACTGTCTTCATTATATTCTAGTTGAACGGTCCAAGGACACCAAACCACAACTATGGCAAGGAGATGACGAGGGGCTTCCTAAGGGTATGGATTCTAAAGGACAGATCAGTCACATGATATGAAACTCGGTTCAGGAACCAATTCATACCTGACTCTAACAAGCACCCCAAACCTATGGCTCTACAATGCATCCGAACACAAAGGAATACAAAGGGTCCAACGACTGTTACTACCGCGACCTACCTCTATCTAAATGTGGGATACAGGGAAAACAAAGGATAACGTGTAGTCTAGACACCACGTCTACACCACAGATCACTACTATAGCCTGAGTACATCTGCCAGCCTATAGCCCTACTATAGCACTATGTACAAGTACGGAGTGACAAACCCACGAGTATGGACCAGATTGTACTTATCATCAAATCACAATAACGTTACTAAGAATGAATGCCAACGTATTTGTGCACTCTGAATAAATCAAATAGGGTTAATCACACAAACGGATATGAGAACTTATGCATCTATACCACAAGATGAAAGGGTTGTATTCATTAAAAACATAAGACTCTAACTCATGAACAAGTGAAAAACACAAGAACATGTCACCTTCACCCCTATCTACCTAGCACTAAACTCCTCCACACACATACATACTTCCCACATGAAATAGTGAGAACTCACCTCCCTAAGGGAGAAATGAGAGAGGAGAGAGTTAGAGTGGAACTTGGATTTGTCTCTATTCTCACACCCTCCTCTTGTATTTATTGGCAAGGATCACCCCAATTCCGAGAACCAAAACACCATATTGCACACTCCATCACCTTAGGGGGACCAATGGAGAGCTGCCTCGCAAAAGCATATGGCGAACGATGCCAAAGTTCATTCGACCGATCCAAGGGTTCGGTCGAACCCTTTTTTGCATCATTCGCGTTGTGTTCGTCTTGTGGGCCCTTATGACGATTCTAGGTGTACCCAGTGTTTTGAGGTTGTTTTGGTAGGTTGTGGGTCCTTCAATCCTTGTGCTGCACATGTGGCGGTGTCTAATTTGTTGAGCTTGCTTCACTTGAATTGATGAGGTCATGGATCCAGGGGAATCCCATGTGGAAACCTCTCATTGACTGGATCGGAGTAGCATGGATCAAAGATTATACTTTCTCTCCATTTCTTGTGCTAAATGTCTACATTCGAATATACACTGCCACTAATGGAATTTGTCACTAATAAGCCCTATCACTAGTGTGGATGCTTTTTTATCATGGATTTATGCAAGAGTTGATAGCCTAGCCTCGGAGGTCACTGAGGTATAGTGGGACAAGTAGGCTTGGTCGAAGTACCTGGTGGATAGCAAGATTAGGTGTGATCTGCATGCTGCATGGATGATCAAGGTAATGCACGTTGATGCATAGGCGGTGGTCGAGTCATGGGACGAGGAAAGATTGAGGAGATCGTCTAGGAGCCGTAGGTAAATACTTGGCATGCTTCAGGATTAGAATGGTGAGGTCGGGTGCCTTGGGCCATGGGTTTGTTGGTTTTAGCCGCAAAACCAATAGGAGGAGAAATTCCTCAGTTTGAGCCTCAAAACTAAGGAAGCCCATAGCAGCCTTGGTGTGGAGTCTTGGTGTGGCTGAAAGATTCGAGATGAAGGGCACATGGCATGGCCACAGAGGATAGAATCAGGGTAAAGCGAAACTTGAAGGACGAACTGGCGGCCAGAGAGGGGGACCGAATGGGAGCCGATAAAAATTATTCTCGAAGGAGACGACTACTCCAACAAGATGAACTCGGCTAACCAAAACACGTCTCCGACTCAACTACCTAAGTGGCCAAGACCACATAGCCACTGGAGTTGTACTGAACCTAGGAACCAGCAAAACAAACTTCTAAACCAAACACTCCAAATGCACAGTGGAAATCTGCACAGCTTGCTGCCTGTGCTGCATCGGTCAAAACGATGGCCTGTGCCGGTAAACCGGTGACACCGGTCAGACTGGTGGACAAAGCCGGTCAGGCCGGTGGCTACAGCAGTCGCACAAAAAATGTTCCAGGAAGCAACAGTGACTCCTCTAGGCCCTGGAACAAAACCACCTCCAAAGCTCAACCTACAGGAAAAGAAAACCTTATACAAAGCCTAGCAAAACTTCATGAAACCTGCCAAGAACTAACCAGCAAAACCATGGGCCAAAACCACATGAACTAGGCCGTTCACCCAAGGGAAATATCACAAGAGCCTTGCACCGGTCAGACCGGTGAGAGGCACTAGTTAGACCGGTCAAACTTGGGCAGCACGGGATGAACAACAACCCGCAGGTCAACTCCCGCAAATCCAAACCTTGATCTCCCGATTCACTCCACGGATTCGCATAAGACTTTGGGGATAGTAGGAACACCTCATGGGCACTCCATAGCCAAGATTTGGTCCACCAAACCTTGCTAAATTAAGAGGAATCGAAGAAATCCCACCATGAATGCCTCTAACCCTAGAGAGGAGAAAACCCCAAAATCGAGCCCCTTTGCTCACGAATTTCGGAGGAGAATCAAAGGGAAAATAACCACGAGGGGTTCAAGCATACAACCCCTACCAAATCTCAAAGAGAATGGTCTCGAATCCGCCCCAAGAAAATTGCCAAGAAAAGACTCCAAAAATCACCAAAAAAGGAAAACGTGAGAGAACACCAAAGCCTTGAGGAACCACACCAAATCATCTATACACACCATGAAGGTTCATACAAGGTCTAGCTTGCCTCCCGATCATCCTTCCCTCTCTCAAGATCTCACCATGAAGCTCTCAAGCTAGTCCTAGAAATTCCAAAAGAAAAAATGGAAGAGGAAAATAGCAAAACAAAATGAGCTTGGGTTCCAGAAGATGGCTGCCATCCTGTCACCACTTTGGTTATATGGAGGCAACCGAAAGACGAAGCTACCCCTAAGGCCTAACACTAGGATACACACCCCCGAGGGGACTGGGAATCTTTGTCGTCGCACAATCGGACGGATGCCCGACGACTGCACCCTGCGTAGCCTCGACGCAAGACATGCGATCCCGATGCGTGTCCTCCGCTTTGAAGTCTCCGGATTGCGTCGTCGCACACCGATCCGACCAGTGTGCACCACCGGTCAGAATGGTACCCACGGGTCAGACCAGTCTAATGCTGCTGCACCTCCATCTTCGGTCTTGGCTTTGTGGATGAACCAAGGAACCCAGTAGTTTAATGGTGAACCACTAGAAACCCCGCGAACTCAGTGTGGCGTCTACCAATCTCCACTCGTGACTTGGCCCCCACGAAGTCCCGACTCGATTTTGGCTTTGAGGCTCAACCAAGGAACTGTCACCGACTTCATCTTGCCGTTCTTGCCACCATGCGGCTCGCACGTGAACCAACCCTACTTGTCTTCTCCACACTTGGAGGTCTCACCGGCAACGACCTTTCACACTTGTTCTTCACTTGCACCATCACCAGTCAAGTCGCAACCTGCACCTACGCCCACACAACGTTGTAAATCACTCATCACACCAGGAAGCGACCATCCACCAGTCCTCGAACCACACAGGTCCTCAATCTCCCCCTTAATGAGTGCATTGAAAACAAACACGTTTTGGTAACCAAAGAGAAAAGGAAAAGAAAAGAGACCAAAAGAAACTCCAACAAGCGATCGAAATCCAAAGGAAAGGCAAAAGGCAAGATCACTTGAAGAAGTTAAGTCTCGGTCCCCTTAGGCAAGGGCAACAACTTTACACAACCGAGCAAAATCAAAGCTCTAGAAAAGAGCGAGACCCACCAAACCAAAGCTCAAAAACAACAAAGAGCTCCACGTGAACCAATGCAACTCCCCCTGGATGAATGCATGCAAACTACTTCGCAAAACAGAGTAGTTGCCTCAGCTTTGCTCTGACCGGACAGAATGATCCCCTGCACAGGTGTGACGCCCCAGGATTTTAATTAACCCTGATCGTCGGTCAACCCGGCTGACAGAGGTCAAATCATGGTCAACTTGGGTCCTCACCTCGAAAAACTCACCAACGAACTCTAATGACACCTTTGATCTAGTGGACACAAATGTGGGGTTAACCCATGGTCAAAGCTTTGGTTAAACCTTACTCAAACCCTAGCAACCCTAGATGTCTTTCGGAACTTTTGCCGCATTCTCCAAATTTCACCTAAACACTTCAAAATCTACCTTTATGAAAGTTGTCCAGCTTGTTGAGGGACACAACTTTCATGTAGATTCGCATTTCAAATTTTGAGTGGACAAGCATGAAAAACTTGCTCAAAGGTCAGTATCTCCTGTTCATGGCATTTGAGTGGCATTCAATGTTGGCAAGCCCTCCCTGCAAAATCTATTGAGAAAAATGCTATATAGACTTTTTGAAAGTGGTAAAGGATAGATAGATCTACAACTTTCATATTCAAAGTTTGGTGCAGTTCTATTCAAAAATTTGGAGTTATTCGCTTTCAAAAAGGTGCTCAGCAAAACAAATTCTGTGAGAGCGCCGTCTCGCCGCGATGTCGCGCACGCCGCGCGCCGCCCTCTTCGGCATCCGTGCTCGAGGCTGCGCCGCCCGAGGCGGCCCGCCGTCCCGAGTCGTGCTCCTTCCCCATGCGGCATGCTCCGAGGCCCGGGAATCCTCCCGGCCGCGCGCATGCCATGGACCGTGCCGTACCGGCCGGTGCGTGCTGCGGACCACCGGTCAGTCGGCAGCACGCCGCCGTACGTGCACCGGTCGAGGTGGCCGTGCAACAGCGGCATCTTCGTCGTCACGGCTGCGTCACCAGAAGCCTTGCCTGTAAAACCCGAGTGCTGCTCTCCCCTCCTCCCGCCACCATTGCCTCGTTGCCGCGCCATCCACGCCGCCGCCATCGAGCTGCGCCCCTCCCTGCTTCCCACGGTCAAGCAAGTGCGCACATCCCTTCCATAGACCCTTTAGAACCCTTAGGTGCCACTTGTTGTTCGGACCGAGCCCGCGTCGTCGCCGGGAGCCGCGCCACCCCGGCCGCCACCGCCGGCTCACGTCGTGCGCCCGCGCCGCGCGATCTCCGCCCCCCAACACCGGCCACCCACAAGACCTAGGTGAGCCCACGAACGTGCCACGCCGTTTCCCCGGCCGGGAGTGCGGACGGCTCGTCGGAATTTGGCCGGCGCCGCCGCCTCCCATGGCCAAGGGCCGAATTGCAAGCCCCTTTTAGTTCTAGGGTGTTTTCCGTGAACTAGGGCCGTGTTCGTAAGGTTTTGAATCATTCTAAGGGCCCCTGTGCAAAGTGAAACTTCAATAGTCTATCCAATTTGCTGAATCTTGTAAGTTCCCTAGAAAATCGTAGAAAAATCAGAAAAATGCAAATGCAATTTTGCTGGATTCCTAGTGAAGAATACTACAACTTTTGTTATACTCTGTTTCTTGATATTTTTAGCATGAAAAATAGAAATGTGAAAAAACTAGATCTAAGATATCTCAAAATCCATGAGTCCCTTGTATCCAATTTCTGGATATGTTGTGTGTTTTGTTATGACTAGCTCCTGTGCCAAATATTGCACAAAGTTATGATGTAAATCTTTTTATATGAATTGTTTTCCATTTATGCAGAATCTGCCTAAATGATTTTTGTAGCTAAAAATATTTAAGTTTTTGTGCCCAACTGGTGCACGCTGTCTTGTTATGCCAAGGTACACCTCTGGTGATTTAATCAAAATTTTTGGTTGATAATAAGTATTTATTTTTAATAAATGCATGTTTTCCTTGGTAATTTAATAAAGCAAGATCAGTAGTGGTTCTAAGTGTACTTGCTGGTTTTCGAGGATGGTTTAGGACTAGAGAACATGTATGAGGAAGTTTGGAGCATTTTGACGCTTATTTATTTTTGTATGCATTTAACATGAATTGCTAGCTAGTCTTTATTATTTTCAAAGTAATTAATTTTCTAGCCTCCCAAGCATTGCATGTGTGTGCAGTGGCTTAGTATGAGTGTGTTTCAGCTTAAGGGACCCTCCACTTAATTTTTTTTGTAATTTAATGTTAAATAAAAACTTTGGAGGTCCCTTTATAGAGTAATGCTTTGATTAAATTAGGAAAATGTCTTTTCAATTCGTTTTTCTTTTTGTGAAGTGTTATCCAACTTAATTAAGAGCTAAGAATACACCCTTGTTGTTGAAGGATTAAATTGTAAATAATTATCTTTGTACACACCTTTACTAGTGAGAGGTAAAGTATTAAACCTTCACATGAAATAACAATTATAAAAGGAGTCATTAATTAAAGTGTGTAACTAAAAGAATAAAACACATATCAATAATAACCTTCACAAACAAATTAGTAAATAATTACTTGTCAAGGTGAATATGACCAACCAGAGTTAGATAAGATAAATAAATTATCACATCACCTGAACCTTGCATTTCATTTTGTGTAGATCTTCCTGACGGTGACTACTCGCTCGTCCCGGAAGCTGGGGAAGGAGAAGCGGAAGCTGCACTGCAGTACGTGGAAGTACTCGACGACACTGAGGGTGCTCAAGCTAATCTTGCTGATTAAGGCAAGCCCCGTTGCATCTGAGCTAGGTTTCCAATTTTGTTATACAATTATCTATGGATGCTTGTGCATTTAAGTTCAGGAGTTGTATGGAACCTTAGATGCATGATCCCTAGGTACCTATGTCCTTACTAGTATGATAGGTCGATAGCTGCTAAGCTATAAGGCCGTTACAAGTCGGGTGATGATTTCATGCGTGAGAATTAGTTCCTAGATAGGAATCATAAGATCACCCTAAATGGACTGCTCATGTGGTAAGAGCATGTGATGTGGACTCCGGTCCAATGGCTATCGTGGGTGAAGTGTTTGAACGTACTAAGCACTTGTCGGGAATGGAACCGGTAAGCCTAGTACCTTAATGAGACGGTTAGGGATTTAACTGTCAGTACTCTTGGGATGCGTCTCACGGCTAGCTACCGGTGGTGTATGGTGAGTCCGGGTGCCTCGCGGGGTATGCCGGAGAGCCTGCACCAAAGGCTGTGGCCTTTTATCCCGACCTGAGGATTTTTGGGAACCGTTTGGTGGTTGTCCTCGCGGGGGCATCCCACAATGTGTTTAGGTCTCCCTTGCAAGGTCGGCCTCTCACCGTTATCTGAGACTACTTATTCCACTAGCCATGAGATCCCTAATGATGGAAGTTGATGAATATTATGCTTGATTAATTGTATGTTTCAACCTTGTCTGTACTAGCTAGCCAATGTAGTAAAGTAAACCCACTAGAACTTGTGCTAAAATCTTGAAAGTAAGGACGTACTCTTTGTTACTTTTCAGCAAAAAGAAACCTAGTGGCCAAAAGCCTTTCATGTCTAGAGTTGGTGAAGTAGTTATCACCGAAGGGTAAGTCTTGCTGAGTATTAGTATACTCAGCCTTGCTATAATCTGTTGATCCAGATAATGCCTTTGGTGATGTGTGGCCCAGAGAGATCTTGCCCGGCTGGGAGCTAGAGTGGGTGGAGGATGACGACTGAAGGCATCATGGCTAGCCTCCCATGGTGTGCTCGTTCCCGTTAGTTTAATTCCGCTGTTTCAAAGACTTTGAACTATGTCATTGTGAAAAAAACTTCGGGTTGTAATAATTAAACCCTCTGTGGTAAATTTTGGATGTTTATTATGTTGTATCTCTAGACTCACCTTCGTGTGAGTTTAATGCATATATGTCGATCCTTGTTGCTATATAAGTGATTTATCTGGCGTTAACCCAACAACTAACGACAGAATGATACTTTATTACTGCTTAACGACCAATATGGATTGGTTTAGGTGGTAGTACGGTGTGGACGGTGAATTTCCGTCAACCTAGAGTACTTGTTATACATTGGTTTCGATTATGATTTGCAACTAACCCGCCACTAGGCATACTAATGATGTAACAAGTTCACACTTGCATGTCGATTTTGGAGTTTGTTGTTTACGTAGGAAATCTACGCTAAAGAGGAGACTTTCGGGATAAGTTCACCAAGCACTTTGGAAGAAGATCATGAAGCCCGACAAGAGTCAAGACACGCGATGAACATGACTCCAAATGACCCGAGGACCGAAGCGTCAACGTGCAAGTCTTCAGGGACTCAACCAGAAAATAGCGAAGCTTGCATAGTAATGATTCAAGCCTTAACCGTGAAGCAAACGACATCAAAGCCCCACATGCAAGTGCACAAAAATAAGGGATCACGCGAGAAGCAACCGGGGTGGAAACCGGGGCTGAACCGGGCCAAAATGGGCCTAGGCCGGCCGGCCAGGGCCGACCGTCCTAGCCCACTCCGGGGTCGGTTCGGTGCCCCCTTTGCCCTAGGTGTTTGTCTATTTAATGCCTCCGCCGCCGTCGGCCGCCACATCGATCAAATCATCCTACCGACGCCATTGACCAGAACACCGCCGCCGCAATATGAGGAAGAGAGTTAGATGACCTCGTCGCAAGGATCAACGCCGGCGGAGAGAAGGAAGCAAGAGGAGGACTCCAAGCCGCTGGCCTAGG
Organism: Cenchrus americanus; assembly: GCA_947561735.1. Taxonomy (NCBI): domain Eukaryota; kingdom Viridiplantae; phylum Streptophyta; class Magnoliopsida; order Poales; family Poaceae; genus Cenchrus; species Cenchrus americanus. The sequence goes on from OX387240.1 coordinate 147,566,110, forward strand.
GGTGTTCCAAAGCTCCATCGCCGCCATCTTCATCAACGACGTTCTCCGGAGTCTCCATCACCCCTATGTGCTTCAATCCGTGTAAGATGATGGGGTAATGTCTCCGTTCGTCCCTAGCATTAGATGGATACATGCTATGTGATCGCTACTCGATTCGTGGTTTCAATCTATTACTTTCATGTTGATGATGCTTTGATGATTAAGGTTAGCTACCATGTTTTCGGGCGTATGATATCCGCTACTCCCATAGATTCCATCAACATACCGTGTCCATCATAGGTCTAGTCACGATTACCTTCGCGTAGTGACAGTACGAGAGGAGGGAAAGGGCGAAACCGTGGTCACAACCCCCGGTAGATTGGTTTACCACTCTCGTGTAGTAGATGCATACCATGTTATCCTAGATCCTAGGGAGGGAACGCTTATCTTTCTTAATCACTCTCTTGTGTTCACCCTTTACCATCTAGTTTAACCCTAGATTTGTTTGATCAACTTAACTTAGATTAACTTAGGTTAGATTGTTTTACCTTTAGATTAATACTCTTTCAAAGGTTTTCCATTCAACTAGATTAGTACTTGGTTTAGCGCTAGTAATCCCCTTGCTCCGCGGATTGACAAGAACCATGGGAATCCCGTGGTGAAAAAGGTGTAGGTCCGTACACTTGCGGATCGTATGTGTATACGAGTTTTATCTGTCAACAAGCCCCTTTTTCTGGCGCCGTTGCCGGGGAGCAAGCCAGTTTGCTACGTTTAATCTAGTATTAATTTTGTTGATTACTAACACCTAACCCTTTTTTCTAGAAAAAAATCTATTTTTTGTTTTCTTTCAACTTTTCTTGTTCCTAGATGGATTTGTTCACCTCACCATTTGAAGACGAAGAGATGTCGCTAAGGGAGCTAGCAATGCCGTCAATGGAAGACATTGAGATACAAAAATCTGATTTGATGCTTGCTACAACCCACTATGAAGTGAAGCCTGGAATCATCAAGTTAGTGGCCACGAAACCATTTAGAGGATTGGAGGATGACAACCCATATAGACACATTAAGGAATTCATGATGATATGCAACACGGTGCAACAAAAAGGAGTTCCGCCCGCTTGGTTCAAGTGGAATCTTTTTCCATTCTCTCTCGAAGATGAAGCGCGAAGATGGTACACACTTCGTACATTGAAGCAAAAGGAAATTGGGATGAGCTAGTGAAGAAGTTTCTTTTGAAGTTCTTTCCTATAAGCAAGGTCCAAAACTTAAGGAGGCAAGTGCTCACTTTCAAGCAAGGAGAGGATGAAGGAATTGATGAAGCATGGGACTGATTTAATGAACTACTTGAGCGAGGCCCGAACTTGGGATTTTCCTGTGACTTGATGTTGCATACCTTTTATTTTTCACTAACCCCTAACTCGTCTCGTTTTGTAAGCACGTGTGCAGGAGGTGGTATAATGGATAAAACAATTAGTGAAGACGCACAAATCTTACAAAGGATAAGCAATGGACAAAGAACGCAACGAGATTGGCAAAGATGTTGTCGAGAGGAGCAAACTGAAAAAAGCAAGCCCAATGTGCTTGCTGAAATTTCTGAAAAAGATGAACTGGAGGTCAAGGAAGATGAACCGATCATACAAGAAATTAAGGATCCACTTCCCAAGGTAAGATAAGTCATTTCGGATGTTAAAAATGTTGAAACTAACATGAATGTAGGCCGAAGTATGTGGAATGCTAGACCATTGGCGGAGTTCATTCAATCCGGTTGGATTCAAGTTGATTTTGGCCCACTAATCAGCTACCGAAGGAAGGAGGAACGCCGACACGTTGCCAAACTAGTTGAAGATATTTATGATTAAGAGATGAGTGGAGAGTCGATCCAAAAGATATTTGAAGAAGAAAGAGAAGATGAGGAAGGATGGATCGACCGGTTTGACAACTCAAAGATTTGCAATAAAGGAAGAGAAGAGTACAACCGTGATGAGCCTAGTGACTCAAAGGATAAATGGGAGGAGATAGGACTCAAGCTATAAGATGAATGGGAAGGGGTTGACATAGATCAAGTACTCCAAGAAGGCCCCTCCCCACAAGGTGATAGCTTGTGCGCTATTGAAGCCTACACACTAGCAAATCAAGACATGGAAGTACTCAAGGATGACGGAAAGAGTGAATCAACAATGAGCGATCTTGACAACATGTGGTACATGGAAGATAAAGAAAGCAACATACAAGACTTTGAAGATAAAGATTGGGATGACAATGAAGACTTCAAAAAAGAGACAAATGCAAATGTACTTAATGGATTACACGTTCCACATGATGAGATGGAGGGGGTGCAAAAAGGTAACAAAGAGACACCTTCACTCGTTGAGATTGATTCGCCTTCAACACCGCTAGATGAACCAAATATCACTCTTGTCGAAAAGGTTCTAAGGCCAAGGTACGCACTGAAATCTCAAGATATTATTGTTATTGATGTTGATAAATTCAAATACTCATGCTCAACCAATAGTATGAATGATAGTTTAATGTATATGCCTTGTTCTAATAGTGATCATGCTGATAGGCAAGATTTTCTTGAGAATGAAAAAGAGGAAACATTTATGTTTGATCCAATTAATCTCACACCTAAAGAACCTTTGCCTAATGATGAGCTAAGTGCTATGCATGAAACATATGCTTCTTTTATTTACACCTTGACTTGTTGCTACAATTCACATGTGGTGTTAATTATGGACGCGTATGTTTACAATAAGTTTTGTAAATCTCGATCATGCTTTGCGCTTGGTCGAGCTAATGACCTTAAAGAAGAACATGTCGGGAGAAGGCCTGATTTTCACTAACCATGTAGACAAGGCTTGAATAATGAAAAGAGAAGTCATGCCTAAAAGAATTACAAGATAAATCATCAACCTCTCCGAATCCCGCGATGGATGCTGCTGTCTTCATCAATTTGAGAGCTTGTTCAGAGGTGTACAAATGGAGAAAATGAGATATACAGAAGCTCCATAAAGTTATCATTTAAACGCATCAAGAACCAACAAGTTTGAAGACCCATGCAAGGAGTTACGGAGAAAACATTGAGCGTTGCGCGTTCTGAAATTTCAGGACAGATTTCATCACCGAAGTAAAACGGATGTAACTCTCTTGTCCGGAGTCTGATTTGGGCAAATGAAGACTCGTTGGAAAGGAAATTTTGTGCACTGTGCAATGGAGTAGAGCTTGAGTATACTTTATGTTCTGGACATTAAAAAAATCATGGAGTGAAGGCAGCACCGAAGGATGATAAAGAAGGAGATAACGATGAAACAAAAGGATGATTTGGGAAAGTCTTCTATAAGTGATCAAGCACAACATGGGAAGTAAATTAAAGCTGCATTGGTACCTTTTCTTCTTGCATGTAGGGCCATGGCGATGCAACGAAAAGAAGGTCTGTGAGAAAGTCGAGCTTTATGACTTTAAATGAAGCGCTTTTCGGGAGGCAACCCGTTTCTTTATATTTTTACTACTTTCTTAGAGAAAATAAAGAATGGCACTATCTTATGATGATAAACTTGTGGTTATTAATCTAAGTTCAGTTTTCATTTTTAGAACCACCATCATGTTCATGATCATATTTATTTTCATGCATCGCATTTTGTTATCAATGTGATGTTTCTTTGTGTATACATGTTTTGCACATAGTTGGCTTGGTTGTTTTATATACTTAATGATGTATGCTTCTTTTTCCATGTTAATACTTCATAAGGCATTATGAGTATTTTCCTTTTGTGATCTTGTGTAAACGTGGGGTTTAAACAAGATTGCGGACCATCATCGTTAAGTTCGATAAACCTAGTTAGCTTTTCATATGTTTTCATGTTGCTTTGGTTAGTTTATAAGCTTTGCAATGCGCTTAATTTTTTTTGTGCTATAAGAGTTATTGATTTAGGGATAGACATGGTGTTTTAACCCTTGATAAATAAACCTTTATGGCTATGGAGGAATTCGGCAACCTAGTTGTAAACATGGTGTTTAGAACTAGGTGAAAACATTGTCTTTGTTTATATGCTCTCCTCTCATGTGCATACACACCTTGCACCACATACACTCATTAGGTTTTTATTGCTCATTAGACTAATTTTTTTATTCCACAAGTTAAGAATCTTAGGAGACATTGTTGGATTGTTGGCAATTTTTTCTACTCCCAACCGTCACCTTGGGGGTAGAATGTGCGTTTAAAACGTCTTGCAGACAATATAGAGACTCTCACTACGAGGAAATTGAAGGATGGCTAAGATAAAAATGCTTTGTCTTCTTCTTCCATGACTAGCAAATGCTAAGCATGGGGAAGACCCTGAATCTTCAACACGGAAGTGCAATATGACGCTCTAGGAGATAGAATGATCAAGATCATTAACGTCTCCGGATCAATGAGAAGCCACGGATCTCAACAAAATTCTGCATGGTATCGAAGGTAAAACACTAGATATTTTTGGATATTTAGAAGCCCCATGAAGTTACGATTCCAACAAATCAATAATCAAGACAATCAGAGGTTCCTACAAGTGGTTATGCCCGAATCACCGAGTGCAACACGTCCTGAAATCAGTTTTGGACAGCACGCAGCGCTGAAGTAAAACAAACATAGCTCCCTTGTTTGAACTCCGTTTTCGATGAATGACCACATGTTGGAAAGGTAATTTCATAAACTTTTCAATAGAGCTATATTTCGATATATGTTCTGTTCTGGACAGAGGGGGAAATCCATGAAAAAGAGGCAGCAAGGAGATGATGAGAACAAGAAAGAGGAGATGGTGATGACAACATTGAAGAGAAGGGTGACCAATGACTCCATTAAGCATACAAGATCAAATTCAGAAGTTTAGGATCATTGATAAATCAAGACAAAAGAAAAAAGCCACATCGATACATGGAGATGTCGGAAGAAGGCGACGAAGAACTACAAAGGATGTAACATCTCCATGGACCTTCGCTTTTCCAAACAAAAATGCTTGTAAGTATGCCTTCAACCTCAACTAGGTGCAACCTTTTGTTTTTCTCTTCAAACAATAACATGGCTACTAGGAGGACAACCTAGGTTTCTTTTTACTTTCAATAGATAAGCATGACCATGTGTTCACCTCGATGTTCTATATTGCCTATGCTCGCGGAAAGATGATGAAAGTTGCCGCTTTGTTTTACCTACATGAAGTTATACATGTCTTGGCTAATTGCTCTCTATAATATGATCTGAAATTAATTTAAATACCGGCTCTTTTATTTGTGGAGGTGAAATGACTATGCTCTAGACCCACATACATATCTTTGCTCTTCGATTTAAGTTTATGGATAGCCGGATAACTTGTTGTTTTTATGAAAACTTAACTTTTATGCTATCTACATGTTTGTGATGCTCTTCCAATGTTCTACCTACCAAAGCCATATACATATATGTTTTATGATAACAAAACCCGTAGATTGCAAACATATGTTTTGATGAGTTGGATTAGGATTGATTTCTATGGTTCGAGACTAAGAAGCTGGTCATTCCTTTGTGTAACTTTTTCATGCTAGCCTTTTTGTCCATGCATTGTGGGTTTTCACATCGAAAATTTCACAAACTTTGCTGGGCATCCAACCTAAACCAAAAACATCTTTTTGTGATCACCTCCTTGTCCACAACCCAATTTGTGTATGGAGTAAAGTTCTCGATGGAGATTCAAATATTCCGCAATATTATGGAATTTATACTTACTTTAGTCGTCATTTCCCCTCTCTTTTATGCTCGAGGACAAGCATCGTTCAAGCATCGGGGAGGAGTCATTCTCTGACACAAATGCTATGTAAGTATTATGTTGCAAAAAGTTTTGAGGAGCAAAAAAAAGAAAAAAAAATGAAAATGAAAAAAAACATATGATAAGAAGAAAAGAAAAGTAAGAAAAATAGGAAGAATAAAGTGAAAAAAAGAAAGAGAGAAAAATGAGAAGGAAATAAAATAAACAAAAAAATAAAGATGCTCCTCGGTTCTTTTTGCTTCATAAGTTCTCAAGTGCCTTGATGACACATCCATACTCAAATCTTCCAAGCATGCGCAATCCGATAACGATAACGAGGACTTCACTCGTGCCACTTGCACATGTCCACTTATCTAAATGTGTGTGTTTCATCCATCTCACTTTCCAACATTTATTTTCCATGGCCTTTTTGACGAGTCTCGGTAACTCTAATAGATCTCTCTCTTAATTTGACAATATTTCGGATGTATGTTTTGCTAGGATTGTTTTTAACCTTCCAAGCTCCACATAAGCCTTCCACTATCACATATGAGTAGAGTAGGTTGAAAATAATCTAGTATAGGCTTGAGTGACTTGATGAGATGAGTGTTTCCATGAGCTTTTGCAAGAGATTTTCACTTATGTTGGATATGCATCTTTTTGAAAATCTTCCATGTGACAAGGTAATGGTTTGAAGTTCACTCAAGTTTGAGAGCATCATGTTACTTGTGGCTTGTTCTTTATTGTTAGTCTATCTTCCATAATGAAAAAGAAACCGGTCACAACTTGAACTTTAAAAATAAATTCTTAAGATAGAGCAATTTTTCTTATCATGAATGACTAAGTGCAGGGATAGCATTGGAAGGCAACGCTGATTTCCCTTTTAAGCAAGGATTACTTACTCGAGGACGAGCAAGGTTTAAGCATGGGGGAGATGTTGACGGTGAATTTCCGTCAACCTAGAGTACTTGTTATACATTGGTTTCGATTATGATTTGCAACTAACCCGCCACTAGGCATACTAATGATGTAACAAGTTCACACTTGCATGTCAATTTTGGAGTTTGTTGTTTATGCAGGAAATCTACGCTAAAGAGGAGACTTTCGGGATAAGTTCACCAAGCACTTTGGAAGAAGATCATGAAGCCCGACAAGAGTCAAGACACACGATGAACATGACTCCAAATGACCCGAGGACCGAAGCGTCAACGTGCAAGTCTTCAGGGACTCAACCAGAAAATAGTGAAGCTTGCATAGTAAGGATTCAAGCCTTAACCGTGAAGGAAACGACGTCAAAGGCCACACAAATAAGGGATCACCCGAGAAGCAACCGGGGAGGAAACCGGGACCGAACCGGGCCAAAATGGGCCTGGGCCGGCCGGCCTGGGCCGACCGGCCCAGCCCACTCCGAGGTCGGTTCGGTTCCCCCTTTGCCCTAGGTGTTTGTCTATTTATTGCCTCCGCCGCCGTCGGCCACCACATCGAACAAATCATCCTACCGACGCCATTGACTAGAACACCGTCACCGCAAGATGAGGGAGAGAGCTAGATGAGCTCGTCGCAAGGATCAACGCCGGCGGAGAGAAGGATGCAAGTGTGAAGGACCGATACGGCGAACTAGAGAGGGGGGAGTGAATGGGAGCCGATAAAAATTCTTCTCGAAGGAGATAGGAACTCCAACAAGATGAACAAGGCTTCCAACACACGTCTCCGACTCACTACCCAAGTTGGCCAAGCCCACGTAGCCACTGGAGTGCCACTGGACCTAGGAACCAACACACAACCTTCCGACCCGAGAACGCAACGGAACACCAAACCTCAAGTCTACAGACCCACACCGGTCAGACCGGTGAGCACCACCAGTCAGACAGGTCCCTGCTGGTGAAACTGAGCAACTTTCACTAAGTGGCTCTACACCGGTCAGGCCGGTGAGACACACCGGTTAGACCGATCACAGCCCGAAAGCCCCCAAGGCACCAAACAGGCCAACCGACCACCAAACTGACCCAAACTCGAAACAGCGGCACCACAGGACAACAGCGAACACACCAAGACGTTCACCCGAGCAAAATCCCACCGAGGGTTGCACCGGTCAGACCGATCAAGAGCACCGGTCCGACGGTGTAGCCTGGGCAGCTCGGGATGAACAGCACCCGCGGGTCAACTCCGCCAAATCCAAACCTCGATCTCCTGAATCTCTCCACGTACTTGAACAAGACTTTCGGGATATTAGGAACACCTCATGAGGAGTCCATAGCCAAGTTTAACCCCACCAAAACTCGTCCAAAAAGGAGGAATCAAGGAAATCCCGCCAAGAGCACTTGCAACCCAAGAACTCAAGGAACCCCAAAATCGAGCACCTTTACTCACGAATTTGGGAGGGGAATCACAGCCCAAAGAACCACGAAGGGTTCCCACAAATTTCCCCCATCAAATCCCCAAGAGAAAGGTCCTGAAAGCAACCCAAAGAAATCACCAAGAGAGGGCTCCGAAAATCACCACCAAGAACAACCAGGGAAAACACATCCAAACCTTGAGGAACCACGCCGAATCATCTATACATGAAACAAAAATTCATACAAGGTCTAGCAAGCCGCCCGATCATCCATCCCTCTCAACAAGATCTCTCCATGAAGCTCTCTTCCTAGTCCTATGGAAAACCTAAGGAAAATAGGAAGGAAAATAGGAAAACAAATGAGCTAGGGTTCCAAGAGTTGGCTGCCATCCTCTCACCTCTTGACTTATATGGAGGCAACCGAATGTCTAAAATGCCCTTTCCTAATAACTAGGGATACAAGCCCCTCAAGGGCGGATTTGGAAGTCTTCATGTCTTCGCCATCGGACGGACGCCCAGCGACCGCACCCTGCGTAGCCTCAACGCAAGCCATGCAATCCCGACGCGTGTCCTCCGCTTCGAAGTCTCCGGACTGCGTCGTCGCACACCGGTCAGACCGGTGCTCCCCACCGGTCAGACCGGCACCCACCGGTCAGACCGGTCCGGCCGCGCTGCGCGCAAAGACCGTCTTCGTTTCTTCGGTCTTGGCTTTGTGGATCAACCAAGGAACCCAGTGGTTTTCTGGTGAACCACCGGAAACCCCGCGAACTCGGTGTAGCCTCCGCCAATCTCCACTCATGACTCGGCTCCCACGTAGTCCCGGCTCGACCTTGGTTTTGAGGCTCAACCAAGAAACTGTTCACGACTTCATCTTGTTGTTCATGCCACCATGCGGCCCGCACTTGACCCCCGCCGGCCACCGGGTCCTTCGAACGAAGCCTACTTGTCTTGTCCACACCCGGAGGCCTCACCGGCGATGACCTTTCGCGCTTGTTCTTCACCCGCACCAACACCGGTCAAGCCGCAACCTCGCACCCGCAATACTTAGCCAATAATCAGTCCACACAACGTTGTCAATCACTCATCACACAAGGAAGCGACCATCCACCGGTCCTCGAACCACACATGGTCCTCAATCTCCCCCTTGATGAGTGCATTGACAACACCCTCACGAAAGTAACAAGAGTGAAAAGAAAAAGAAACGAAACGAACAAACAGAAACTCCAACAAGTGATCGAAAGCCAAACAAAGGCAAAGAGCAAGATCACTTGAAGTAGACAATTCTCGGACCCCTTAGGCAAGGGCAACGGCTCGACACATCCGATACAAAACAAAGATCAAGCAAAGAGCGCAAACCATCGAAACAAAGCTCGAACAACCACAAAGAGCTCCCCCTGCACACATGCAAGCTCCCCGTGAACAAATGCACCTCCCCCTGGACGAATGCATGCAAACCAGCTGAAAACAAAGGGGCGGTTGCAGCAACTTCACTCACACCGGTCGGACCGGTCATCACCACCGGTCGACCGGTGCCTAACATGTGTACGAACCAGCACTCACACCGGCCGGACCGGTGCTCCTCACAGTCGACCGGTGTACAACGAGCCCGTAAATGGCTCGAAACCACTCGAAAACCTTCTAAATGCGTCCAAAGAAGCCATTTCAAGCTCAAACTTCTCCCCTTTATTGGCAATGCATGAATCAAGCCAAAAATGCAAAACTTTCAACCTAGAGCTTCTCAAATAGACAAAATTCAACAAAGAATACTACACATGTCCAAATGAGGAAGTTAGATACTCTACAGCTTCGTATCGATCTCAACTACATGATCACCAAGTTTCACAACCATTGGACGAATCTAAGATGGATTTGGGCAATTTTGCGAAAAACTTTCCTCTCATGAGCAAAGTCCTAAACATGATCAAAGCATATCAAAATGGCAAAGCCACACAAACTTCATGCTAGGACAGCCATTCTAATCATAAGACCATCACAAACACCCACAAGCACCTCATGTCATGTCAAAGCCACCGAGCCATGTGCCTACTTCTATGTATGAGACTTCTCATTGGTAGGCATCATGCAACGGTTTAGCACCCAAAGCAAATTAAATTCAGCACATATGACATGGGAGCACATTCTCCAAGCATTTTTCATTTCATTTTCATATTCATAATAGGTACATGAAATGTCTTTGTGACAAAAAGGAACTTATGCCCCTCCACAAGATAAAGCAAGAGGGCTAAACATTCATGATGGAAAATGAGCCTTTGGCCCCATATGATCAAAAACCTAGCTATCCATCCACAAATTAAGCATAGCCAAGCCACTAAAACATGTCAAGATCAGATAAAGGCATTTACACATGAGAGAGCATACATGTGCCATTTTCAAAAACATAGCCATCAACCATGGATTATTCATCAAGATCATCAAGAGCTAAGCCAAACTAATCATAGCATATCAAACAAGCTCACAAAGACATATATCTCATTCCATGGTGAACAATGTATATGAGAGAAGCTTTTGCTATCCAATGCATATGATACAAAATGCATGCAATCTAAGATACAAGGATGCCTATACATCATGTTACATATGCCATGCCAAATGCAAGAAATGCACAAAGGAAAGCTATACATATGCTACAAAAGAGCTCCCACACACCAAACTCACAAACGACCGGCTCCTTGAGGGGAGGCAAAAAGGGCTTGACACCACCGGCAAAAGAGCAAAAGAGCACAAAACTCACAAGCTCCCCCTGAACACATGCACTAGGGCCAAAGAGCATACAAAGCTCACCCTACACACATTAGATAGAGAAGGAGCAAAACAAACCAAGTGGCTTGACCAAGGCCACACACTCGAAGGTCACAAATATACTTACCTTTATCATTTCTTCACAATTCACTCATCCTTGTCCACCATCCCTGAAAGTGCTGCAGCTACATGTCACCACCGAGATATGAAGCCGAAGAACCACCCCAACCAAATGTTCTCCGGCCATCCACCTCGCAACTCAAAACCAAGAGCGAGAGCGAGCAAACGACTCAACACCGGGGTTAGTTCCAAATGTGTAAAACCGGTGCCAAGCCATTTGCTTGAAAGTGGGGTTAGCACGAACCAAACCATCTTTCCTACCAAAGCTACCTCCACGAACACCACCACGGTAACCACCATGAGGTAACCAAACCTCTCTACCTGGAGGAGGACCAAAACCATGAAAGTTAACCCGTGGACTGTCCCTCCTCTCCTTCTCAAAACTACGGATCCTCCCATCCCCGTATTGAGCACGAGGAGGAGAATGCCTAGCAAACTGACCTCCTGCAAACTCTCCAACCCAACCACCAGAACCACGAACTCCAGAACCAAACCTCGCACCTGTACGACCACGAAACCCAAATTGCTTGCATGTCCGAGCTCGCACCGGTCCGACCGGTTCCCCTCACCGGTCCGACCGGTGTAGCCCCGGGCAACGAAGCACCTCCAACGACCTTCCGCTCTCCCCGAGTCCGAACCGACCTCACACTCGCCTTGGCCCCGTGCAACCGCACACGAGGCTCAAGTACACCATCGGAAGGGTGGTACTTGTCCTTGTTGGCCCACTCCTTCGCCATTCTCTCCTCACGTTTCCTCTTGAAGCAAAACGCTCTCTTGTGACCATCCTTTCCACAAAACTCATAATGGAAACGGATCGATCTGGGCTTAGGCTTGGGATGAGGCTCTGCACAAGGCTTCTCACTTGGTTTCTCACTAGGCGTTTCACTTGTCTTCTCACTCGGTTTTTCTCTTGGTTGGTTTGGCTTGGATGCAAACTTGTCTTTGGGTGTGAGTTGTGGTGGAACTGAAACATTCCCAAATTTCCTTTCTTTCTCACCACTGCCCTCACCAACCTTATCCAATCCCAAAGCCCAACCGTCAAAGCGCTTACAACTAGCAATCATCATACCAAGATGAGGTTCTTGACTCGACAACCAACTCAGCGCTTCACGCAACTTATCATTCTCATCTTGCAAGCGACCAACACATTTTGCAAGATCCAAATTCTTCATAGCATGCAACTCACATGTAGAGCAAGAAGTAGGAATAGGCACTTTCAAATCGGCCTCAAGCGAAACAATGCGAGAATGGAGCTCAGTAATTTTCTCATGCAAACTAGGGCAAGAAGTGCAATCACCAAGCAAAGTGGGTCTAGATTGTAGCTCAGCCAACTCAACCCTAAGCACATCTAGTTCCTCACACTTGGAGGCATACTTCTCCCTATGATCAGTCAAGTCAGCCAGGAAAGCAGAGCAATCAGCACAATCGTTCTCATCAGAAACAACAGGGCTAGCCTTGAGAGAATCAATTTCAAGTTTGCTATCAAGAACCTGTGTTTCTAGCTCAGGCACTCTAGTCCTAGCATCCTCGAGCAAAGATCTAAGCTCCTTCCTAAGCTTCTTAGCCTCTCTAAGCATGTGATCGCGATTATCAAGCAAGTCAACCAACTCCTCATTCTCCTTGCGCAAAGAAGAGAGCTCATCACATACCTCATCCTCGGAGTCCAAGTCTAAGGCGTCCTTCTGGCTTCTCTTGCTGCTCGAACTGCAAGCCATGCCGCAGAAGTCGCCCTTGAGGCTTAGGCCCATCACACAAAGGCCGTTGAGATACTTGCCGATGTTCTTCTTCTTCTTGTCATCCTATTCGTCTTCATCACTCGAGCTTGAAGACGTGTCCTCGGAATCGGACTCGATGTCGCTTGATCTCTTCATCTTCTCTCAAGACCGAGCCTTCTTCCCATGTTCATGATCCTTCTTCTTGGACTTCTTCCTCTTGTCCATGAACTTGTGCTTGTCGTGGTTGTTCACCTTCGGACACTCGGTGAAATAGTGTCCAGTCTTGCCGCACTTGAAGCATGTCCTCGTGTTCCTCCTCATGTTCACCCGGTTCTCGTGCAGCCTCTCGAACCGCCTCGTCAGGAGCGCCAGCTCGTCCTCTCCAAGCACGTCGAACGCCTCATCTGGCATAGACATCAAAGAGGACAAAGAGAACATCCTGGTGGATGGGTTAGTGTTAGCCTTTCCATTTGAACCACCGATGAGGGAGAGACTATGAGAGTCAGTCGGGCCCTCGATCTTGGCTGTCATGCCCCTATCCACCTCAGCCGACTTGAGCTTCGAGAACAGCTCGTTCACCGTCAGAGTGTCATACTTCTCCGACTCCACAATGGCCTCAAACTTTCTGCCCCAAATCGTACGATCCAAAGAGTGTAAGAGCTTGACCGCTCTATCATGATCATCGTACAGGAGCACGTCCATGAGGACCAGGAGCGTCCCAGTGGTCGATGGATGACCGCTCCTCAGTGACGAGTGATTGACAACGGGTGTTGGACTGACTCTTGGCTTAGTGCGCGGTGTGTGAGGCCGCGGCCTAGTTCGCGTTGTTGCGAGGGTGAAGAACGGGCGCGAAAGGTCTTCAGCCTTGAGGGGCCTCCGGGAGATGGAGAGACAAGTAGGCTCGGTTCGAGGGACCCGGTGGACAGCGGGACTGGGTGCGGGCCACATGGTGGCGACACAAGCAAGACGAAGTCATGGACAAGCGAGCCGGTGCACGGTGGCGGTCGAGTCAAGTGGTTTGGCGGGAGGCCGGACCGAGCATGCGGGGTTTGGTGGTTTGCCCACAAAACCATCGGCGGACGGTTTCTTGGTTTGGGTCTCAAAACCAAGTCCGAGGGCCCAACACGACGGAGACGGGACCCGGGCATGTCGGGAAGCTTCGAGGCGGAGGACACGCGGCGGGATCACATGGCTTGCGTCGGGAGGACGCGGGGTGCGGCAAAGGCGTGGCCGTCCGATGGCAAGACCCACAAACAATACCTAAATGCCCCTACGTGGGTTGTATCGCCGGTAGTCAAGTTAGGGGTAGTCGAGTCATTTACCACTCCGGCGGGACTCGATATATAAGCCATGAGTGTGTGTGGATGGCTCTCTCTCTCCGTGACTTAGGGTTTCATTTCCTCCCTCACATTTTTCATTTTCGTAGCTATTTTTCTTCCATTTTCTCTAGGCTAGCATGAGAGCTTCATGAGAGATTTGTTGAGAGGGATGGATGCTAGGGCGGCATGCTAGACCTTGTGAATCTTTCCTGGTTTGTATAGAAAATTCGGAGTTGTGTTTCTCGTGGTCTTTTGTGCTTGTTTTCGTGCCTTTGTTCCCGGTTCGATTCCGCGGATTTGAGTGTGTTTCTCCCCGGATTTCTTTGAGGGAAACATGGATAGATGTCTTGTGCATCTTTGTGATTGATCTTGTGCCCTCAAACGCCGGGAAACCACTTGGATTCGTAGTTTTTCGTTCGGTGCTCTAGCTTTTGGTTGTGCTCAAAGGATTCGCGATTCCCGGTGATTTAGGGAGTTAGGAGGCAAGATTTTTGGGCTATAGCATCGTTGTGTGACGCTTTTCAAGTCCCCAAACCCTTGTCTCCACAGCTTCAACCGTTTGGGAAATTCGATGACGATTTGGGGGAGTTGACTTTCGGGGTCGGGCGTTTTTGCTCTGTCCGCACCGGCGGACGGTCCGCGCGGCTAGGGTTCGTCTCGTGTTCTTGGTGTTCTTGCTCGCCTTTCGTTTCGATCTGTCGCGTTTTTGGTTTTCGGTTGGACGGAGTTTCGGACGGTCCGCGGCGAGAGGGCGGACGGTCCGCGGGTGCACGCGGACGGTCCGCGTGCTCCCCGCGGACGGTCCGTGGTTCGTGGGTTGCTTCGTTGGTTCCGTGTGATTTAACGGACGGTCCGCGTTGTAGGCCGGATGTTCCGCGGTGTTGGCACGGACGGTCCGCGGAAGCGAGTGAAGGATCGGATGGCGACTAGAGAGGGGGGGGAGTGAATAGGAGCCGGTAAAAATTCTTCCCAAAGAACCCGGCCTATGTCCTACTCAAATTCCGGTCACACACGAGCGATGGATCAAATCACGCACCAATCGCCAAGACCACGAGGTTATGGATCAACCTCTAGTCGTAGGAACGATTCCTTGAAGCACACGCGGAAGCACAAGAAAGGGAAGGAAGGAATCGAAGCAAACGACCGCACACGGCTCTGGCGGACCGTCCGGCCCGGCGGTGCGGACCGTCCGCGATGAACCGCACGGACCGTCCGACCTGCTCCCGCGGATCGTCCGCGCCGACGCCGCGGACCGTCCGGCCCTTCCCGCGGACCGTCCGTTAAATCACACGGAACGAACCAAATCCACCCACGAACCACGGACCGTCCGCGAGGAGCACGCGGACCGTCCGCCAAGCACCCGCGGACCGTCCGCCCGACACCGCGGACCGTCCGAAACTCCGTCCAACCAAAAACCAAAATCGCGACGGATCGAAACAAAAGATGAGCAAGAACACGAAGAACACGGGATGAACCCCGGCCCGCGCGGACCGTCCGCGCGGTGCGGACGAGCCGAAAAACGCCCGACCCCGAAAGTCAACTCCCCCAAATCATCATTGGATTACCCAAACGGTTGAAGCCGTAGGGACAAGGGTTTGGGTACTTGAAAAGCGTCACACAAGGATGCTATAGCCCAAAAATCTTGCCTCCTAACTCCCTAAATCACCGGGAATCGCGAATCCTTTGACCACCACCAAAAGCTCGAGCACCGAACGAAAACTCACGAATCGAAGTGGTTTCCCGGCGTTTGAGGGCACAAGATCAAGCACAAAGATGCACAAGATATCTATCCATGTTTCCCTCAAAGAAATCCGGGGAGAAACCCACTCAAATCCGCGGAATCACACCGGAAACAAAGGCACGAAAACAAGCACGAAAAGCCAAGAAAAACAACCCCGAATCTTCTATACAAACCAGGAAAGATTCACAAGGTCTAGCATGCCGCCCTAGCATCCATCCCTCTCAACAAATCTCTCATGAAGCTCTCATGCTAGCCTAGAGAAAATAGGAGGAAAAATAGCTACGAAAATGAGAAAGAGGAGGGAGCAAATGAAACCCTGAGTCGTGGAGAGAGAGAGCCATCAACACACACTCATGGCTTATATATCAGGTCCCGCCGGAGTGGTAAATGACTCGACTACCCCTAACTAAACTACTGGCGATACAACCCACGTAGGGGCATTTAGGTAATGTTTGTGGGTCTTGCCATCGGACGGCCACGCCTTCGCCGCACCCCGCGTCCTTCCGACGCAAGCCATGCGATCCCGCCGCGTGTCCTCCGCCTCGAAGCTTCCCGACACGCCCGGATCCCGTCTCCCGTCGTGTTGGGCCCTCGAACTTGGTTTTGAGGCCCAAACCAAGAAACCGTCCACCGATGGTTTTGTGGGCAAACCACCAAACCCCACGTGCTCGGTCCGGCCTCCCGCCAAACCACTTGACTTGACCGCCACCGTGCACCGGCTCACTTGTCCATGACTTCGTCTTGCTTGTGTCGCCACCATGTGACCCGCACCCAGTCCCGCTGTCCACCGGGTCCCTCGAACCGAGCCTACTTGTCTCTCCATCTCCCGGAGGCCCCTCAAGGCCGAAGACCTTTCGCGCCCGTTCTTCAACCGCAACAACACAAACTAGGCCGCGGCCTACACCCGCGCACTAAGCCAAGAGTCGGTCCAACACCCGTTGTCAATCACTCATCACCGAGGAGCGGTCATCCATCGACCACCGGGACGCTCCCGGTCCTCAATCTCCCCCTTGATGAGTGCATTGACAACACACAACGCGAAATGAAATTCGAGAGAAAAAGAGAAAAGAAGAAGAAAGAAAACAAATAAGCTCAACTTATGACCAAAACCGAAGAAAGGCGAAGAAAGGTCACAAGCCAAGCAAAGCACAAAATCCACACCGAAAACAAGAAGAAAGCTCCCCCTGAACAAATGCAAGCTCCCCCCGAACATGTGGATGCAAACTTCCAAATTTCAGCTCACCTCTTCGAATTTTCATTAAGCTCACCGTTTCTCCCCCTTTTTGACAATGTATGAATCAAGGTGAAAATGCGAAATGCAAAGCAAAGCATATAAACATCTACATGAGCTTCTCGAATAGGCCAAATTTAGTGTCAAAGGCTAAAAATGAGACAAAGATCACACACATGAATCATAGCATAGTCAAAGCATTGCCACAAGTAATATATGAAAATACAAGCATGTGACAAAGCAAAGTTTTCAGATTTAAGTAATTTTACCAAAAGAAGGCTCGCTTCACATGTAAAAGCCTATCCATGTCACACTTGAGCCACAAACATGCATATTACTCAAAGATCATACAAGGATATCAAATTCTCAGCAAAAGATCATGGCAAACACCCATAAAGCAAAGCATGTCATGTCAAAGCTCATGAGCCATGTGTCCACTTCGGGAGACTTCTCCACTGGTGAACATCATGCAACATGTTTTGCACCCATATGTGAAAGATAAAACATTTTAAGCATAGACATGATGGATGGAGCATTTTTCAAGCATTCACACTTCTTTTCAAGATTAATTCATTTCATGGTACATGAAGTGCCTTTGCAGCAAAAAGAAGCTTATGCTCCCCCATGAATGCAACATAGGCTAAACATTCACAATGATATTCGGCCTTTGGCCCAAATGCAAGAACAAGGCATCCAAGCACAATCTAAGCATGAAAGACACATTTAGACCAAACCGTGACATGGATACACAACTACACACGAGTGGAGCATATTTCATCAAAAAATTAGTCAAGTTTAGCATTTATTCCAAAAGGAGCTATGTCACCACACATATATCTCAAATATTCCAAGAGCATAGCCTCACATCACCATTTCTCCACACATATAACCAATATCTCACAAATAGCCAAAGAGACTCAAATATGGCATATGAAAGAAGCTCATCATCCTAAAATGCAATATGATACAAATGCAACATGATATATGACAAGATGGCTATCCTACCATGGTTTATCCATCAAGCAAAGCATGTATATACATCAAAGTAAAACATGGTATGATACATATGGTACAAAAGGAAATCCCCCAAGAATCAACTAGAAAGGGCAACAAACCCCAAGTTCCCCCCGCAAGCGCACAAATGTAGCTTGGTCAAGATGTCACACCAGATTTTCCGTAGAAAACCGAATGCATCTCATATGTGTGCCAGGATCATAATTTCACACATATGATAGACTCATGAGTGTAATATCACAAGACATTGCTCAAAACGTACAGAAAAGGTTTATTAACTTTTATTACACTCACGATGGTAGACACGAAGGTCTTTACACGAACAACGATAACTATGAAGACGCGACTCCATCTTCATCTTCCACAGGCTTCGACTGGTTGATCGCATCCTCAGAACTCCTCGTAGTCGGTGAAGTACTCCACTCCAGGATTCTTCTCTGAACAGCGTAAGCAAGGATGAGTACACTTATGGTTGGTACTCAGCAAGGCCACAGAAATAACCGGAAAGCAATATTAATCCATCTTCAAGTTCAATTAATCATGTGAGGGTCCAGGCCGCTCTTGACCGTGAGCACGGCCGATCGATCGCCTTTACACTCTGCAGAGGTTGCACACTTTTCCCACGGTTCGCGTAAAAGTTCCAAAGAACTTTGAACCCAACCACGCATGTGCCGATCGTGCACAATACCACACTTCCGAGGTGTGATTGCATAGGGACGCTACGAAGCCTTTACAAAGATATGCAAAAGACTAACGACCCGCATAGTTACGGATCGGGGCGGACCATAACCCTCCCTAGTGGTCGGCACCTTAGCAAAGGCTGCTACCCCAAAAGGACCGGGCTATACCCCCCGCAACCCGGATCCCCCTCTCGCTCCTTTCGGAAAAGGGCCATCGGATCAATCGCACACCTAATTAATTGGCTAAGCCGAGCCATATGGACCGTGGTTGCACTTTGTTTTCCCGGGTGGTTCTCCATGTTCCGATTAACTTATAGTGATCTTGATTAAAGCATAGGTAGAAGGGTGGTTAGGGTCACTTGCCTTTCTCCAACGATAAGCTACTTTCCTTATACGCAAAGCTCGTACTTGATCTTCCTCGAACGGCGTGTTGGCTACGATCATGCAAGAAAACATACAATAAATAAAACAATACATCAAACATTACCAAAAGGCTAAAACAAGCTTTTAGAAATGACGGGCTCGGAGAGACGATCGCGTGGACACCAAGAACGCGTAAAACGGAGCTAGGATGAGAAAGTTATGGCTGAAACAAGATTCAGGGGCTAAATTGTGAATATCTGAAAGTTTTAGGGGTTTTCTGCAAGATTTCAGGGACCTAAACATAAATATGTGTGGAACTAGAAGATCTAATATGTAAAAGGTTAAGGATAGGCTATTAAACATGAAAACTATGGAGATCAGGGGCCTAGATATAAAAATCAGGACCTAGTTGGAAAGCTTTTATATAGGTGGAAGGGTATATATGTAATATTAAAAACCGCGGGGTCTTTTTTTGCAAAAGTGCCCGGGCGCCCGGCGGGTGAACCGTGGCGGCGACACGTGGCGGCTTGTGGTTCGGCCGGCGCCGACGCAAGCGATGACGTAAGCATAACGTCGGCGGTGGACCGCGCGGTGCACCGGTCCACCGGTCCATCGTGGACCCGATCCAAGGGGTGCGTGGCCTTTTAATCCGGGCCGTCCGCCGGATCGGGCGGCCGCGGTGGCTCGTGGGCGTCGGGCGGCGGCGGCGGCCGGCGGGCGGCGGCGCGCGCGGCGGCGCGCGGGCGGCGGGGCTCGCCGGCGATGGCCAAAATGCGCTCCCCGTGCCTCAATTCGCAAGGAAAAGATACCGGGAGGGAGAGGGGAGGATGGGGAAGATTACCGGGGCCTCGGATGGGAGGAATGGGCGCCGGTGAAGCGGATCGGGGCGGCGCTCCGGCGGGCGGGCGGTGAGCTCGGGCGGTCTTGCGCGGGCGGGTGGGGAGAGAAGGAGAGGGGCGCGGGGTGTTGGGGGAGCTCGGGCTCGCCTTTTATAGGGCCGAGAGGGGAAGGGGAAGGGGCGGCCAAGGCGGTGGCGGGGTCGGTGGCGCCGGCGCCATTAATGGCGCTCGGTGCGGGCGGCGGGTAGGGGAAGGGGCGGGGACGGCCGTGGGGTGAGTGGGCGGCGCATTGATGGCGAGTGGAGGAGGCGGTCGGGCGCGGGGAAAAGGGAGGGGCGGCGCGGGAGTGTGGGATGGCCGGAGGCGCGCGGGGGGAGGAAGGGGGCGCGGCGTCGGAGGAAGAAGAAGGCGGCCCCGACGGGTGGGCCCCGGTGTCGGCGGCGCGAGAGAGGGAGGGGAGGGAGGCGGGCGGCGACGGACGCGTGGGCCTAAACGAAGTGGGCCGGTGGGTTGGGCCGGCGGTGGTTGGGTTAGATTAGCTTGTTTGTTTTTTTTTCTTTTTTTCCTTTTCTTTTCAAATCCTTTTCAAACCAATTAAATTCAAAACTTTTTCAAATCAAATTTTAACACAAATTCACCAACTATTTTAAGACTTTTTAGAAAACCCTTTTAAACAAGTTTTCAAGAATTTTTTTTATAAAAAATTCAAACTTTCATCATTTTTTAATTCAAACTTTCACACCAATTTTACAAACTTTTTCACAATTATTTTTAAGGACTTTCTCTCGAAAATTTTTTTAAGACTTTTAAAACCACACCACAACCAAAACTCATGCATTTCAACATGATGCACAAACACTTGTTTGATTCTAATTATTAAATGATGTTTAATTTAATTAAAGGCAAATTTATTTATTCAAATTTATTAAATCCTTAGAAAATAAAACTAAACCATGTTGCTAACAATATTTTATTGTGATGGAATTTTCGGGTGTTACAAATCCTACCCCCTTAAAAAGAATCTCGTCCCGAGATTCGGAGGGATCGGGAAACAAGAGGAGATACAAGATGTTCTTGATAGATGATGGTTTACTATCACGAGCTTGTTCACTTCTCCTTCTTCTTCGGGCTTGTAGCGGCAAACTCAATCCTATCACCTTGCGGGGTAGTTAAGAGCACCGACTTCTTGGCACACAAAATGATTCCATCATGCTTGCTTAACCAATCCATACCAAGGATCACATCTATTCCACCGGATGTTAGAATCACTAAGTCTGCTTCAAAATCTATCTCTCCGATCTTAAGATTGACCTGTGGGCATACATAGGTGGATTTCATTTCACCGTTTGGAGAACTGATTAGCAAATGTGTCTTCATGGAACTCTTGGGTACATCATGCTTTGTCACGAATCGTTCAGTAATAAATGAATGCGATGCCCGGAATCAAATAAAGCCGTTGCGGGTACGAGTTGATAAGAAACGTACCAAGCACAACATCTTTGTCTCCTTGAGCTTCTTCGACCGTCACATGGTTCACTCTACCATGCATATTGTTCTGTTGTCCTCTCGTTATCTTTCGGGATGTCCGCATATTGCGCCGAGGGCAAATACTGGCATAGTGTCCCAATTCTCCGCAGTTGAAGCATCCACTGGGGTGAACTGGAGTAGTGTTCCTTACTGGTGCACCTGAGCGGTTCTGATGAGGATTTGGAGCCTGAGGTGTCATTGGGTTGGATTCTTCGGGTTCATCAAACGAACGATACTGTTGACTCTGTCCATGGCCTCTGCCTGGTGTGCTAGAACGAAACTGAGAGTCTTGCGATGAGTTGTAACGAGGGCGGGTGTTACTGCTGGATTGACCTTGAGGTTGAAACTTGCGCTTCTGTTCACGAAGTTCCTTGCGTTTATTCTCCAAGCCTATAGCCTTATTGAGTAACATCTGAAAGTTAAGAAATGTGTGGCTCGCAACCGATAGTTAAATGGACCTATCAAACCATCGAGAAAGCGTTCTTGTCTCTTTGCATCCGTGTTGACTTCATCCGGTGCATAGCGGGACAAATGAGTAAACCGATCCGGATACTCACTAACGGTCATGTTGCCTTGCTTTAGAGCTAGAAATTCCTTCTTCTTCGACTTCTTCACACCGAGTTCGGGATGTGATGTGTACGAAAACTCTCCCGGAACTCCTGCCGGGTAATGGTGTCGGCGACAGCATGTGCGACGGTGTAAGCATCCCACCAATCGGCGGCCGCACCTTCCAAACGTCCTGAGGCATACAAAACCTTCTCACGATCATTGCATTGGGTGATATTCAGCATCTTGTTGATGGTCTTGAGCCAATCATCGGCATCGAGGGGATCTACGAATGAGAGTAAGTGGGCGGGTTGTGGCTCATGAATTCTCTATGCTTGTTCACTGGTGGTGGAGGTGGTGGAGGTCCTTGTGGTGGTGGCTGGTTCTGCTGTGCTTGTAGATTCTGAACAGTGGCGGTGAGGTTCTGAATTAATTGCATCTGTTCCGTAAAGAACTGCTGCATCGCGGGATCCATCGCTAATTCTTGTGAAGGAGGGAACTAGATTCAACTGATTGACGACGAACAGAATATCCTGTCCAGCTCCTGACCTGATGTTTACCATTTGATTGTTAGAGAGAAGTTTTCCGATAGGAGGTTGAATTGATAAAGGTGCATCAGAGAAAAGGGGCTAAGATTCAAATTTTAATTTTAATTATTTTATTGATGTATTTGTGGCCATCACTCCACAAAAACATTTCAATCATGTCAAAGATCCAAATCATGCATGTTTACAATCAACAAGCATTAACATCGCACGTCCTCACAAGAACGGCTCTATCGAAACGAAACTGGTAGAAGGGGTAGGCAACCTAAGAATCTATCCTATAAAACACGTGTGGTAGTTCAAGGTGGAAGAACAAGAATCAGATTCAGTGTAGAAGAAAACAAAAGATATGATTTTGATAAAGAATAAAATATATTTTTTAAGCGTAAATAAGATATTTTGAATGTTAGAAGGGCTTCCTAGAAAGAGAGTCCTTAATATCGACCATTTCTATCTGAGGCTGCGTCCTACAGTCAGCAATGCTCTGATACCACTCTGTCACACCCGATTTTCCGTAGAAAACCGAATGCATCTCATATGTGTGCCAGGATCACAATTTCACACATATGATAGACTCATGAGTGTAATATCACAAGACATTGCTCAAAACGTACAAAAAAGGTTTATTAACTTTTATTACACTCACGATGGTAGACACGAAGGTCTTTACACGAACAACGATAACTATGAAGACGCGACTCCATCTTCATCTTCCACAGGCTTCTGACTGGTTGATCGCATCCTCAGAACTCCTCGTAGTCGGTGAAGTACTCCACTCCGGATTCTTCTCGAACAGCGTAAGCAAGGATGAGTACACTTATGGTTGGTACTCGGCAAGGCCACGAAATAACCGAAAGCAATATTAATCCATCTTCAAGTTCAATTAATCATGTGAGGGTCCGGGCCGCTCTTGACCGTGAGCACGGCTGATCGATCAGTTTTACACTCTGCAGAGGTTGCACACTTTTCCCACGGTTCGCGTAAAAGTTCCAAAGAACTTTGAACCCAACCACGCATGTGCTTGATCGAGCACAATACCACACTTCCGAGGTGTGATTGCATAGGGACGCTACGAAGCCTTTACAAAGATATGCAAAAGACTAACGACCCGCATAGTTACGGATCGGGGCGGACCATAACCCTCCCTAGTGGTCGGCACCTTAGCAAAGGCCGCTACCCCAAAAGGACCGGGCTATACCCCCGCAACCCGGATCCCCCTCTCGCTCCTTTCGGAAAAGGGCCATCAGATCAATCGCACACCTAATTAATTGGCTAAGCCAGAGCCATATGGACTGTGGTTGCACTGTTTTCCTGGGTGGTTCTCCATGTTCCGATTAACTTATAGTGATCTTGATTAAAGCATAGGTAGAAGGGTGGTTAGGGTCACTTGCCTTTCTCCAACGATAAGCTACTTTCCTTATCTGCAAAGCTCTGTACTTGATCTTCCTCGAACGGCGTGTTGGCTACGATCATGCAAGAAAACATACAATAAATAAAACAATACATCAAACATTATCAAAAGGCTAAAACAAGCTTTTAGAAATGACGGGCTCGGAGAGACGATCGCGTGGACACCAAGAACGCGTAAAACGGAGCTAGGATGAGAAAGTTATGGCTGAAACAAGATTCAGGGGCTAAATTGTGATTATCCGAAAGTTTTAGGGGTTTTACGCAAGATTTCAGGGACCTAAACATAAATATGTGTGAAACTAGAAGATCTAATATGTAAAAGGTTAAGGATAGGCTATTAAACATGAAAACTATGGAGATCGGGGGCCTAGATATAAAAATCGGGACCAAGTTGGAAAGCTTTTATATAGGTGGAAGGGTATATATGTAATATTAAAAACCGCGGGGTCTTTTTTTGCAAAAGTGCGCCGGGCGGCCGGCGGGTGAACTGTGGCGGCGACACGTGGCGGCTTGTGGTTCGGCGGCGCCGACGCAAGCGATGACGTAAGCATGACGTCGGCGGTGGACCGGCGCGGTGCACCGGTCCACCGGTCCATCGTGGACCCGATCCAAGGGGTGCGTGGCCTTTTAATCCGGCCGTCCGCCGGATCGGGCGGCTGCGGTGGCTGTGGGCGTCGGGCGGCGGCGGCGGCGGCCCGGCGGCGGCGGCGGCGCGGCGGCGGCGGGCGGCGGGGCTCGCCGGCGATGGCCAAAATGCGCTCCCCGTGCCTCAATTCGCAAGGAAAAGATACCGGGAGGGAGAGGGGAGGATGGGGGAAGATTACCGGGGCCTCGGATGGGAGGAATGGGCGCCGGTGAAGCGGATCGGGGCGGCGCTCCGGCGGGCGGGCGGTGAGCTCGGGCGGTGCCGCGCGGGCGGGTGGGGAGAGAAGGAGAGGGGCGCGGGGTGTTGGGGAGCTCGGGCTCGCCTTTTATAGGGCCGAGAGGGGAAGGGGAAGGGGCGGCCAAGGCGGTGGCGGGGTCGGTGGCGCCGGCGCCATTAATGGCGCTCGGTGCGGGCGGCCGGTAGGGGAAGGGGCGGGGACGGCCGTGGGGTGAGTGGGCGGCGCATTGATGGCGAGTGGAGGAGGCGGTCGGGCGCGGGGAAAAGGGAGGGGCGGCGCCGGAGTGTGGGATGGCCGGCGGCGCGCGGGGGAGGAAGGGGGCGCGGCGCCGGAGGAAGAAGAAGGCGGCCCTGACAGGTGGGCCCCACCTGTCAGCGGCGTGAGAGAGGGAGGGGAGGAAGGCGGGCGCTGACGGGCCGCGTGGGCCTAAACAAAAGTGGGCCGGTGGGTTGGGCTGGGTGGTTGGGTTAGATTAGCTTGTTTGTTTGTTTTTTTTTCTTTTTTTTCCTTTTCTTTTCAAATCCTTTTCAAACCAATTAAATTCAAAACTTTTTCAAATCAAATTTTAACACAAATTCACCAACTATTTTAAGACTTTTTAGAAAACCTTTTAAACAAGTTTTCAAGCATTTTTTTTAAAAAAAAAATCAAACTTTCATCATTTTTAATTCAAACTTTCACACCAATTTTACAAACTTTTTCACAATTATTTTTAAGGACTTTTCACAAAAATTTTTAAGACTTTTAAAACCACACCACAACCAAAACTCATGCATTTCAACATGATGCACAAACACTTGTTTGATTCTAATTATTAAATGATGTTTAATTTAATTAAAGGCAAATTTATTTATTCAAATTTATTAAATCCTTAGAAAATAAAACTAAACCATGTTGCTAACAATATTTTATTGTGATGGAATTTTCGGGTGTTACACAAGAGGCTTTGTAAAGATGTCGGCTAGGCGATCTTAGGTAGGGACATGGCTCAACACAATATTTCCTTTTTCCACATTGTCCCTCAAGAAATGATACCTCACTTCTATGTGTTTGGTTCTATAGTGAAGCACCGGGTTTTTGGCTACGCTTATGGCACCGATGCTATCACAAAGAAGTGGGATCTGGGTGCACTCCTCACCAAAGTCTCTCAAAGTGTATGAAATCCACAACAGCTGGGAACAACAACTCGCGGCAGCAACATACTCCGCCTCTGTGGTAGACTGAGCTACACTAGACTGCTTGCGGGAAGACCATGAGACCAACGAAGAACCAAGAAACTGGCAAGTACCAAAAGTAGACTTCCTCTCGACTCGACATCCGGCAAAATCCGCATCGGAAAAACCATGAAGAGAAAGAGTCGAGGAGGACGAATACCAAAGGCCAAGACTAGGGGCAGATCGTAGGTACCGAAAATCCTCTTGACGGCCCGTCGATGTGATGTCCCGGGCGAAGCCCGAAAACGAGCGCACGGACACACGCCGAACCGTATGTCTAGCCTCGTCACCGTCAAGTAGAGGAGGGAGCCGATCATGCTCCCGTACTCCCGCCGGTCCACCGGTTCTCCGTACTCATCCGCATCCAAAGTGGTCGTACTCCCCATGGAAGTCGACATCGGCTTCACATCTTGCATCTGGAACTTCTTCAGCATGTCTTTCGTGTACTTGGTCTGGTGCATGAAAGTTCCATCCTTCACTTGCTTGATCTGCAGCCCGAGAAAATACTGCAACTCTCCCATCATGCTCATCTCGAACTCCCTGCTCATCTCATCTGCAAACTTGGCAACAAGGTTATGTGACGAGCCACCAAAGACAATATCATCCACGTATATCTGAACAATCAGCAAGTCATTTCCATGCTTGAGGAGAAACAAAGTCCTATCTACGGTACCCATCATAAACCCTCTGCTCAACAGAAAACCTCTCAATCTCCCATACCAAGCACGGGGTGCCCGTTTCAACCCATACGAGCCCTTTTCAACCGGTATACCCCGTGTGGGTACAACTCGCTCTCAAACCCGGTGGCTACTTCACATACACCTCCTCCTCTATGACCCCATTCGGAAAAGCACTCTTCACGTCCATCCGAAACAACTTGAACCCTTTAGCCACGGCAAAGGCTAGAAGGATCCGAATTGCCTCAAGACGGTCCACGGGAGCAAAGGTCTCCTCATAGTCGATCCCCTCCTTCGACTAAAACCCCGAGCAACAATTACGGACTTGTTCCTCACAACCATCGCATTCTCTCCCTCTTTGTTCTTCCAAACCCACTTGGTTCCTATGGGATGGCAATTTGGAGCTGGTTCAACTAACTCCCACACCTGGTTCCTCTCAAAGTTTTCCAACTCCTCGTGCATAGATATGACCCGGTTTGCATCGGATAAAGCATGTCCAATGTCCTTGGGCTCAAAAGTAGCAACAAAAGCAGCATGAGCAAAATGAGAGGAATTCCTGGACCTTGACCGTGTAGTGCGTTCGTCGATGTTCCCAATGATCTTCGATAGGGGTGCACTTCTTGAATCCGCCGGGGAGCCTCACGCCTCGAGACTACCTCCCCCTCAACTTCAGCTTCTCTCGCCTGGTCCTCTTGTTGCACCGTCGTTGTCCATGAAGTAGACGGTCCATGCTCCAAAGTGGTCGTAGGGGAAGTAGTGGGTACATGCTCAGCTTCGGGCGCATGGTTCTCCCCATCATCATGTCCAGCTTCATCTTTCTCCTCCTCAAAGAGGTCCTCGGCCATCTCTTCATCAGTGCACATTCAAAGCCAAGAGAGGTACATGGCATTGTCTCGTCGAAGGTTACCTCGCAAGTCTCCATGATTTTGTTAGTCTCAAGGTTAAGCACCCTATAGGCTCTAGAATGGTTAGCATATCCAAAGAAAATACCATCACTAGACCTAGCCTCAAACTTGTCGAGTTTTCCCTTCTTCAAAATAAAGCACTTGCAGCCAAAAACTCGAAGTGACTCACCTTGGGTGCCCGACCATGCATAAGCACATAACGGGTCTTCTTCTTGAAAGCTAGCAATAAAATCCTGTTGGAAACGTGACAAGCCTGTATTGACCGCCTCGGCCCAATACCTCCTAGGAGTCCCGTGCTCATCGAGCATCGTCCTAGCCATCTCACAAAGAGTCCGATTTTTCCTTTCCACGACTCCATTTTGAGGGGGCACATAAGGGGTCGAATACCGATGTTCAAGACCTAGATCACGACAAAAGGCATCAAAACGAGAGTTCTTGAACTCGCAGCCATTATCACTTGCGGATAGCTCGAATAGCATTCCCATGCCTCTCGTTTTTCAACCTCTCGATTAGATCTCGAACAAAGGCAAAAGTCTCACTCTTATCCTCCAAGAAGAACACCCGAGGCATAGCGAGAGTAATCGTCCACCACAACAAGGACATACCACTTCCCACCCACCTAGCGAACTCGAGCCGGCCCAACAAGGTCCATATGCAACGGCTACGTCGGACGCTCGGTCATGACATCGGTCAGGGGTGGATGGGGAGTGGCTACCATCTTACCATGCCTACAAGGAGCACAAACCAAATCCTTCTCAAGCTTCAACCTCGGCAATCCTCGGACAAGGTCAAGACTACTCAAGCGGGAAACCAAATCAAAGCTCAAGTGTCCCAACCGCCTATGCCATTTCCACAAATCGAAGAAGGACCGGCCATCAAACGGCGAGCGAGGACCAAAAGAACGAGAGAAATCAGCCACGAAAATCGACCCTCGGGGATGATCATACGGACAAGATCACCTCGAGAATCAAGCAAACGAGACTCACCGGACTTGAAACACACTTCAAAACCCTCATCAAGCAACCGAGAAACCGAAAGAAAATTAAAACCCAAAGACTTCACAAGAGCCACTCTCTTCAACGTTACCTTGTCACTCACATGCACAACACCCTCCGAAAGCACCCTACCTCGTCCATTGTCCCCAAATGTGATGTACATCTTTCCTTCACTGGGGTGAGGTCCGGAGAACCACTTCTTATCTCCGGTCATGTGTCGAGAACACCGGAGTCGATCAACCAAATGTCCTCCAAGCCTCCCCTGCCCGGTCGGAAACAAGAACGAGAGTGAGCTAGCGACTCGACACGGGGTTAGCACGAGAGAAAGTTAAACCGGTGTCGAGCCATCTGCTCAAAAGAGGGGTTAGCAAACATCACTCCCTTGCCACCAAACTTCCCATGTCCCATGGGAGGAGTATGAGCACCACGAGGGGGAAAACGTGGTCCGTAGTTCCTCCGGAACCCAAAGCTGCGATCATCTCCCCCGAACCCGTATTGAGGATGAGTAGGAGGACGTCCGGCAAAACCACCACGAGCCCGACCAAACCTCTCACCAAAGCACGCACACCATCATCTCTCCCGACAAACCTCTCACCACCACCTCTCCGTGGGAACCCCGCCAACACTCCTCACACTTCCCACACCCCGTGGAAGTGGCACTCTAGGCTCGGCAATACCATGAGGCCGGCGATACTGTCTCGGTTCGCTTGCTCCCTAGCAAGCCTCTCATCCCTCTTCCTCTTGTAGCAAAACTCGCAAGATGCCTCTCCTTGCCACAATACTCACACCCGAAGGGGATGGGTTTTGGTTTTGGCTCGGCTTCTCTCTAGGCTTCTCACCCTTCTCACCCACAAACTTCACCGGTTTCGGAAATCATTTGTCTTAGGTGGGAATTTGGGTGGATCTTGGGTTGTGTCAAGCTTGTTGCAAAGGTGGTTGGGCTTTGGTGTGAAAGAGTTCTTGGGTGCTTTTGGGAGTGGGACTTGGATCTCTCCGATCACCTCAAACCCGGGGTTAGACTCAACACACTTCTCGTACACACTCTCCCCACTGTTCTCTCCCACTTTCTCACCCAACTTCTCAAAACCCAAACCACGACCATCAGCTCTCTTGAATTCCTCAATCATGATTTTCAATTGAGGTTCCTGCCCAGACAACCAACCCAACACCTTCCTCAAATAATCATTTTCCTCATAAATGACATCCAAACGGGAAGTAAGTTCAAGATTACGCAAAGTGACTTCATCACGACTAGAACATGCATTTGCAACGGGAGATTTCAAAGATGCTTCCAAAGAACTAATGGTAGAACGAGCATCAACAAGCTTAGCATGCATAGTAGGACATGATTTGAAAGCACCAAGCAAAGTGGGTCTAGCCTTAAGCTCATCATGTTCAGTCCTAAGAGCATCTAGTTGAGCCAAAATAGAAGCATTCTTCTCATTAAGCATTTTGATCTCATTCAACCAAGCATCACATTCCACACATTCAACATCATCAGGAGGAGTAGGAGCAAGTTTCAAAGAGTCATTCTCAAGTTTCAATTCAAGCAATTTTGACTCTAACTCTCCTACTTTCTCACTAGCATTCTCAAGCTGAGCCCTAAGATATTTCCTCATCTTTTTGGCATCTCTCAAGCACACTATCACGGTTATCAACCAAACCATTCAACCTAGCAATTTCAGCAAGCAAAGAGTCGGGATCACGGTTTACCTCATCCTCCGAGTCGGAGTCGCCGTCTTCCTTCACACTCTTCTTCCTTGCTCGAGCTATGGGCCATGCCACAAAAGCCCTCGAGCGCCACACAGCTCAGCCCGCTGAGGTTCCGGCTTGCACTCTTCTTGCCATTGCGCCTCCCGGCGTCTTCATCTTCGCTGCTTGAGCTTGATCGCTCCTCCTCGCTTGAGCTTGAGTCGACGTCGCTCGCACCGGCCACCATCGCTCTTGCCTTGTTCTTCTTGTAGCTGCTCTTGCTCGGTCGCCGCTTGTCCTTGTCCTTGCTCTTGGACTTGTTGAAGTGCTTGCCTTTGGAGGAGTACTTGTCTTCACGCCTCGGGTGCGTCTTGTACTCGTTCACCTTGTACTTGTTCTCCTCCGCTTCCGGGCACTCGGCGATGAAGTGGCCACGCTTGCCACACTTGTAGCACGTCCCTGAGCTCCGCCTTGCATTCCTCCGACTCTCGTGTAGTCGTTCAAACCTTCTTGAGAGCAAGGCCAGCTCCTCCTCGCCCCGCACATCAAACTCCTCATCTGGAATGGACATAAGAGAGGACAAAGAAAACTGTCGACAGGAAGGGTTAGATTTGCCCTTTGATCCTCCCACAAGAGCAAGACTATGGTCGGTCGAGCCCTCATGCTTGGATAGCAACTTCCTGTCAACCTCGGTGACTTGAGCTTAGAAAAGAGGTCATCCAACTCAATAGTCAAATAATGTCCGGACTCCTTGATGGCCTCAACCTTAGCACCCCAAACATTTGGGTCCAAGACATGCAAGAGCTTCAAAGCCCGATCATGCTCGGAGTACGGAAAATCCTCAACATTAGCCTTCATGTTGTTCACGATGGCGGTGAACCTCGAAACATCGCATCAATGTCCTCACCGGGAAGTGGAGTGAAATTCTCATATTGCATCCGGTAAGAGACAAAGAGGCGAGCCTTCACATGGTTATCACCACCGTGAGCAACCAACAACTTTTCCCAAATTTGCCAAGCAAGATTCAAATGGCGAACACGCTCAAACTCTGGATCACACAAGCTCCGGCACAAGTGATCAACGGCTTTTGCATTAGCCTCATACTTGGCCTTGGCATCGGCATCGGTCACCATAAGAGTATGGATGTTGACCGTAATAGCATAGGTCTTGTCAAGCACAATGAAATCCAACGGCTTCCCTCGAAGAAAGATCATCATACGAGCCGCCCACTTGTGGTAACCCTTGCCATCAAAGTGCGGCGGACCGCCCCCGCTCAACGTACGCCATCTTAGGATTCGAGACTTGTCAAAGTCGCAAAGAATCCGGCACCAAGCTCTGATACCAATTGAAGGATCAGATGGCGACTAGAGAGGGGGGGAGTGAATAGGAGCCGGTAAAAATTCTTCCCAAAGAACCCGGCCTATGTCCTACTCAAATTCCGGTCACACACGAGCGATGGATCAAATCACGCACCAATCGCCAAGACCACGAGGTTATGGATCAACCTCTAGTCCTAGGAACGATTCCTTGAAGCACACGCGAAGCACTAGAAAGGGAAGGAAGGAATCGAAGCAAACACCACCGCACACGGCTCTGGCGGACCGTCCCGGCTGGCGGTGCGGACCGTCCGCGATGAACCGCGCGGACCGTCCGACCCGCTCCCCGCGGACCGTCCGCGCCGACGTCGCGGACCGTCCGGCCCTTCCCGCGGACCGTCCGTTAAATCACACGAACGAACCAAAGCCACCCACAAA
The DNA here is from genome assembly GCA_947561735.1 of Cenchrus americanus. Lineage (NCBI taxonomy): Eukaryota > Viridiplantae > Streptophyta > Magnoliopsida > Poales > Poaceae > Cenchrus > Cenchrus americanus. The sequence goes on from OX387240.1 coordinate 147,598,114, forward strand.
CCACGGACCGTCCGCGAGGAGCACGCGGACCGTCCGCCAAGCACCCGCGGACCGTCCGCCCGACACCGCGGACCGTCCGAAACTCCGTCCAACCAAAAACCAAAATCGCGACGGATCGAAACGAAAGATGAGCAAGAACACGAAGAACACGGGACGAACCCTAGCCGCGCGGACCGTCCGCCCGGTCCTCGCGGACCGTCCGCCGAGTGCGGACGGAGCGAAAAACGCCCAACCCCGAAAGTCAACTCCCCCAAATCATCATCGGATTTCCCAAACGGTTGAAGCCTGTAGGGACAAGGGTTTGGGTACTTGAAAAGCGTCACACAAGGATGCTATAGCCCAAAAATCTTTCCTCCTAACTCTCTAAATCACCGGGAATCGCGAATCCTTTGGGCACCACCAAAAGCTCGAGCACCGAACGAAAACTCACGAATCGAAGTGGTTTCCGGCGTTTGAGGGCACAAGATCAAGCACAAAGATGCACAAGACATCTATCCATGTTTCCCTCAAAGAAATCCAGGGAGAAACCCACTCAAATCCGCGGAATCACACCGGAAACAAAGGCACGAAAACAAGCACGAAAAGCCAAGAAAAACAACCCCGAATCTTCTATACAAACCGGAAAGATTCACAAGGTCTAGCATGCCGCCCTAGCATCCATCCCTCTCAACAAATCTCTCATGAAGCTCTCATGCTAGCCTAGAGAAAATAGGAAGAAAAATAGCTACGAAAATGAGAAAGAGGAGGGAGCAAATGAAACCCTAAGTCGCGGAGAGAGAGAGCCATCAACACACACTCATGGCTTATATATCGAGTCCCGCCGGAGTGGTAAATGACTCGACTACCCCTAACTAAACTACGGCGATACGGCCCACGTAGGGACATTTAGGTAATGTTTGTGGGTCTTGCCATCGGACGGCCACGCCTTCGCCGCACCCCGCGTCCTCCCGACGCAAGCCATGCGATCCCGCCGCGTGTCCTCCGCCTCGAAGCTTCCCGACACGCCGGATCCCGTCTCCGTCGTGTTGGGCCCTCGGACTTGGTTTTGAGGCCCAAACCAAGAAACCGTCCACCGATAGTTTTGTGGGCAAACCACCAAACCCCGCGTGCTCGGTCCGGCCTCCCGCCAAACCACTTGACTTGACCGCCACCGTGCACCGAGCTCACTTGTCCACGACTTCGTCTTGCTTGTGTCGCCACCATGTGACCCGCACCCGGTCCCCGCCGTCCACCGGGTCCCTCGAACCGAGCCTACTTGTCTCTCCATCTCCCGGAGGCCCCTCAAGGCCGAAGACCTTTCGCGCCCGTTCTTCACCCGCAACAACACGAACAAGGCCGCGGCCTACACTCGCGCACTAAGCCAAGAGTCGGTCCAACACCCGTTGTCAATCACTCATCACTAAGGAGCGGTCATCCATCGACCACCGGGACGCTCCCGGTCCTCGGCGGGCGGACGGTCCGCGCGGCCCATCGCGGACGGTCCGCACTGCCTGGCCGGACAGTCCGCCAGAGGCTGTGAGCTGTGCTTCTTGTTTCGATTCCTCCCTTTCTTTCTCGTGCTTCCGCGTGTGCTTCAAGGAATCGTTCCTAAGGCTAGAGGTTGATCCATAACCTCGTTGTCTTGGCGATTGGTGTGTGATTCGATCCATCGCTCGTGTGTGACCGGGATTTGACTAGGGTATAGGCCGGGTTCTTTGGGAAGAATTTTTACCGGCTCCTATTCACTCCTCCCCCCTCTCTAGTCGTCATCCGATCCTTCAATTGGTATCGAGCTTGGTGCGGATTCTTTGAGACTTTGACAAGTCTCGTATCCTAAGATGGCGTACGTTGAGCGGGGCGGTCCGCCGCACTTCGATGGCAAGGGGTACCACAAGTGGGCGGCCCGAATGATGATCTTTCTTCGTGGGAAGGCGTTGGATTTCATTGTGCTTGACAAGACCTATGCTATTCCGGTCAACATCCATACTCTTATGGTGACCGATGTCGGTGCTAAGGCCAAGTATGAGGCTAACGCAAAAGCCGTTGATCACTTTGTCCGGAGCTTGTGTGATCCGAGTTTGAGCGTGTTCGCCATTTGAATCTTGCCCGGCAAATTTGGGAAAAGTTGTTGGTTGCTCACGGTGGTGATAACCATGTGAAGGCTCGCCTCTTTGTCTCTTACCAGATGCAATATGAGAATTTCACTCCACTTCCCGGTGAGGACATTGATGCGATGTTTCAGAGGTTCACCGCCATCGTGAACAACATGAAGGCTAATGTTGAGGATTTTCCTTACACCGAGCATGATCAGGCTTTGAAGCTCTTGCATGTCTTGGATCCAAATGTTTGGGGTGCTAAGGTTGAGGCCATCAAGGAGTCTGGGCAGTACTTGACTATTGAGTTGGATGACCTCTTTTGTAAGCTCAAGTCGGCTAAGGTTGACGGGAAGTTGCAATCCAAGCATGAGGGCTCGACCGACCATAGTCTTCCTCTTGTGGGCGGATCCAAGGGCAAATCTAACCCTTCCTCGTCGACGCTTTTCCTTGTCTTCTCTTATGTCCATTCCGGATGAGGAGTTTGATGTCTCGGGCGAGGAGGAGCCGGCCTTGCTCTCAAGGAGGTTTGATCGACTACACGAGAGTCGGAGGAACGCAAGGCGGAGCTCAGGGACGTGCTACAAGTGTGGCAAGCGTGGCCACTTCATCGCCGAGTGCCCGAAGCGAGGGAGAACAAGTACAAGGTGAACGAGTACAAGGCGCACCCGAGGTGTGAAGACAAGTACTCCTCCAAGGGCAAGCACTTCGGCAAGTCCAAGAGCAAGGACAAGGACAAGCGGCGACCGATCAAGAGCGGCTACAAGAAGAACAAGGCAAGAGCGATGGTGGCCGGTGCGAGCGACGTCGACTCAAGCTCAAGCGACGCGCAGTCAAGCTCAAGTAGTGAAGATGAAGACGCCGGGAGGTGCAAGGACAAGAAGAGTGCAAGCCGGAACCTCAGTGGGTTGAGCTGTGTGGCGCTTGAGGGCTTTTGTGGCATGGCCCATAGCTCAAGCTGCAAGAAGAGCGAGAAGGAAGATAGAGACTCCGACTCGGAGGATGAGGTAAATCGTGACCCCGACTCTTTGCTTGCTGAGATTGCTAGGTTGAATGGCTTGATTGATAACCGTGATAGTGTGCTAAGAGATTCCAAAAAGATGAGGAAAGATCTTAGGGCTCAACTTGAGAATGCTAGTGAGAAAGTAGGAGAGTTAGAGTCCAAATTGCTTGAATTGAAACTTGAGATTGACTCTTTGAAACTTGCTCCTACTACTCCCGATGATGTTGAATGTCTTGAGTGTGATGCATGGTTGAATGAGATCAAGTTGCTTAATGAGATGAATGCTTCCACTTTGGCTAAACTAGATGCTCGTAGGACCGAGTATGATGAGCTTAAGGCTAGACCCACTTTGCTTGGTGCTTGTAAATCATGTCCTACTATGCATGCTAAGCTTGTTGATGCTCGTTCTACAATTAGCTATTTGGAAGCTTCTTTGAAATCTCCTGTTGTCAATGCATGCACTAGCCGTGATGAAGTTACTTTGCGCAATCTTGAACTTACTTCCCGTTTGGATGTCATCTATGAGGAGAATGACTATTTGAGCAAGGTGTTGGGTTGGTTGTACGGGCGGGAACCTCAATTGAAAATCATGATTGAGGAATTCAAGAGAGCGGATGGTCGTGGTTTGGGTTTTGGGAAGTTGGGTGAGAAAGTGGGAGAGAACAGTGGGGAGAGTGTGTATGAGAAGTGTGTTGAGTCTAACCCCGAGTTTGAGGTGATCGGAGACATCCAAGTCCCACTTCCAAAAGCACCCAAGAACTCTTTCACACCAAAGCCCAACCACCTTTGCAACAAGCTTGACACCACCCAAGATCCACCCAAATTCCCACCTAAGACAAATGACTTCCAGAACCCGGTGAAGTTTGTGGGTGAGAAGGGTGAAAAGGCTAGAGTGAAGCCAGAGCCAAAACCAAAACCCATCCCTTTCAGGTGTGAATATTGTGGCAAGGAGAGGCATCTTGCGGAGTTTTGCTACAAGAGGAAGAGGGATGAGAGGCTTGCTAGGGAGCAAGCGAACCAGGACAGGTATCGCCAGCCTCATGGTATTCCTGAGCCTAGAGTGCCACTTCCACGGGGTGTGGGAAGTGTGAAGAGTGTTGGTAGAGTTGGGGCTCAGAGTGGTAGGTCCGTGAGGAGAGATGATGGTGTACGTGCTTGGTGAGAGGTTTGGTCGGGCTCGTGGTGGTTTCGCTGGACGTCCCCCTACTCGTCCTCAATACGGGTTTAGGGGAGATGATCGCAGCTTTGGGTTCCAGAGGAACTACGGACCACGTTTTCCCCCTCGTGGTGCTCGTACTCCTCCCATGGGACATGGGAAGTTTGGTGGCAAGGGAATGATGTTTGCTAACCCCTCTTTTGAGCAGATGGCTCGACACTGGTTTAACTTTCTTTGTGCTAACCCCGAGTGTCGAGTCGCTAGCTCACTCTCGTTCTTGTTTCGACTACGGGCGGGGAGGCTTGGAGAACATTTGGTTGATTGACTCCGGATGTTCTCGACACATGACCGAAGATAAGAAGTGGTTCTCCAGCCTCACCCCGTTGAAGGAAAAGTTGTACATCACATTTGGGGACAATGGACGAGGAAGGGTGCTGTCTGAGGGTGTTGTGCATGTGAGTGACAAGGTAACGTTGAAGAGAGTGGCTCTTGTGAAGTCTTTGGGTTTCAATTTGCTTTCGGTTTCTTAGTTGCTTGATGAGGGCTTTGAGGTGCGTTTCAAGTCCGGCGAGTCTCGTTTTCTTGATTCTCGAGGTGATCTTGTCCGTATGATCATCCCCGAGGGTTAGATTTTCGTGGCTGATTTCTCTCGTTCTTTGGGTCCTCGCTTTGTTTGATGGCCGGTCCTTCTTCTCGATTTGTGGAAATGGCATAGGCGGTTGGGACACTTGAGCTTTGATTTGGTTTCCCGCTTGAGTGGTCTTGACCTTATCCGAGAATTGCCGAGGTTGAAGCTTGAGAAGGATTTGGTTTGTGCTCCGTGTAGGCATGGCAAGATGGTAGCCACTCCCCATCCACCCCCGACCGATGTCATGTCCGAGCGTCCGACAGCAGCTATTGCACATGGACCTTGTTGGGCCGGCTCGAGTTCGCTCGGTGGGTGGGAAGTGGTATGTACTTGTTGTGGTGGACGATTACTCTCGCTATGCCCGGGTGTTTTTCTTGGAAGATAAGAGTGAGACATTTGGTTTTGTTCGAGATCCGATCGTGAGGTTGAAAAACGAGAGGCATGGGAATGCTATTCGAGCTATCTGCAAAGTGATAATGGCTCGCAGTTCAAGAACTCTCGTTTCGATGCCTTTTGTCGTGATCTAGGTCTTGAACATCGGTATTCGACCCCTTATGTGCCCCCTCAAAATGGAGTCATGGAAAGGAAAAATCGGACTCTTTGTGAGATGGCTAGGACGATGCTCGATGAGCACGGGACTCCTAGGAGGTATTGGGCCGAGGCGGTCAATACGGCTTGTCATGTTTCCAACGAGGATTTTATTGCGAGCTTTCAAGAAGAAGACCCGTTATGAGCCGATGCATGGTCGGGCACCCAAGGTGAGTCATTTCCGAGTCTTTGGCCGCAAGTGCTTTATTCTCAAGAAGGGAAAACTCGACAAGTTTGAGGCTAGGTCTAGTGATGGTATTTTCTTTGGATATGCTAACCACTCTAGGGCCTATAGGGTGCTTAACCTTGAGACTAACAAAATCATGGAGACTTGCGAGGTGACCTTCGACGAGACAATGCCATGTACCTCTCTTGGCTTTGAATGTGCAGGTGATGAGGAGATGGCCGAGGACCTCTTTGAAGAGGAGAAGGATGAAGCTGGAGATGATGATGGGGAGAACCATGCGCCTGAAGCTGAGTGTGTACCCACTACTTCCCCTACGACCACTATGGAGCATGGACCGTCTACTTCATGGACAACGACGGTGCGAAGCAAGAGGACCAAAGCGAGAGAAGGCGAAGTTGAGGGGGAGGTAGTCTCGAGGCGTGAGGCTCCCCGGCGGATTCAAGAAGTGCATCCCCTATCGAAGATCATTGGGAACATCGACGAACGCACTACACGGTCAAGGTCCGGGAATTCCTCTCATTTTGCTCATGCTTTGCTTTTATTGCCACTTTTGAGCCCAAGGACATTGGACATGCTTTATCCGATGCAAACCGGGTCAATTCTATGCACGAGGAGTTGGAAAACTTTGAGAGGAACCAGGTGTGGGAGTTAGTTGAACCAGCTCCAAATTGCCATCCCATAGGAACCAAGTGGGTTTGGAAGAACAAAGAGGGAGAGAATGCGATGGTTGTGAGGAACAAGTCCGGAATTGTTGCTCGGGGTTTTAGTCGAAGGAGGGGATCGACTATGAGGAGACCTTTGCTCCCCGTGGACCGTCTTGAGGCAATTCGAATCCTTCTAGCCTTTGCCGTGGCTAAAGGGTTCAAGTTGTTTCGGATGGACGTGAAGAGTGCTTTTCGAATGGGGTCATAGAGGAGGAGGTGTATGTGAAGTAGCCACCCGGGTTTGAGAGCGAGTTGTACCCACACGGGGTATACGGGTTGAAAAGGGCTCGTATGGGTTGAAACGGGCGCCCCGTGCTTGGTATGGGAGATTGAGAGGTTTTCTCGTTGAGAAGAGGGTTTATGATGGGTGTCGTAGATAGGACTTTGTTTCTCCTCAAGCATGGAAATGACTTGCCGATTGTTCGGATATACGTGGATGATATTGTCTTTGGTGGCTCGTCACATAACCTTGTTGCCAAGTTTGCGGATGAGATGAGCGGGGAGTTCGAGATGAGCATGATGGGCGAGTTGCGGTATTTTCTCGGGGCGCGATCAAGCAAGTGAAGGATGGAACTTTCGTGCACCGGACCAAGTACACGAAAGACATCTTCGAAGAAGTTCCGGATGCAAGATGTGAAGCCGATGTCGACTCCCATGGGGAGTACGGCCACTTTGGATGCGGATGAGGACGGAGAACCGGTGGACCGGCGGGAGTACGGGAGCATGATCGGCTCCCTCCTCTACTTGACGGTGACGAGGCTAGACATACGGTTCGGCGTGTGTCGTGCGCTCGTTTTCGAGGCTTCGCCCGAGACATCACATCGACGGGCCGTCAAGAGGATTTTCGGTACCTACGATCCCCCCTCTGGTCTTGGCCTTTGGTATTCGTCCTCCTCGACTCTTTCTCTTCATGGTTTTTCCGATGCAGATTTTGCTGGATGTCGAGTCGAGAGGAAGTCGACTTTTGGTACGTGCCGTTTCATGGTTCTTCGTTGGTCTCATGGTCTTCCCGCAAGCGATCTAGTGTAGCTCGGTCTACCACGGAGGCGGAGTATGTTCTTCCGCCGCGAGTTGTTGTTCCCGGTTGTTGTGGATTTCATACACTTTGAGAGACTTTGGTGAGGAGTGCACCCGGATCCCACTTCTTTGTGATAGCACCGGTGCCATAAGCGTAGCCAAAAACCCGGTGCTTCACTATAGAACCAAACACATAGAAGTGAGGTATCATTTCTCGAGGGACATTGTGGAAAAAGGAACCATTGTGTTGAGCCATGTCCCTACCCAAGATCAGCTAGCCGACATTTTTACAAAGCCTCTCGACCAAGCTACATTTGTGCGCTTGCGGGGGGAACTTGGGGTTTGTTGCCCTTTCTAGTTGTTTCTTGGGGGATTTCCTTTTTGTATCATATGTATCATACCATGTTTACTTTGATGTATATACATGCTTTGCTTGATGTATAAACCATGGTAGGATAGCCATCTTGTCATATATCATGTTGCATTTGTATCATATTGCATTTTAGGATGATGAGCTTCTTTCATATGCCATATTTGAGTTTCTTTGGCTACTTGTGAGATTTTGGTCATATGTGTGGAGAAATGGTGATGTGAGGCTATGCTCTTGGAATATTTGAGATATATGTGTGGTGAGATAGCCCTTTTTGAAATAAATGCTAATCTTGACTAGTTTTTTGATGAAATTGGCTCCACTTGTGTGTAGTAGTGTATCCATGTCACAGTTTGGTCTAAATGTACTTTTCATGCTTAGATTGTGCTTGGATGCCTTGTTCTTGCATTTGGGCCAAAGGTCGAATATCATTGTGAATGTTTAGCCTATGTTGCATTCATGGGGGAGCATAAGCTTCTTTTTGCCGCAAAGGCACTTCATGTACCATGAAATGATTTAATCTTGAAAAGAAGTGTATAATGCTTGAAAAATGTTCCATCCATCATGTCTATGCTTAAAATGTCTTATCTTTCACATATGGGTGCAAAACATGTTGCATGATGTTCACCAGTGGAGAAGTCTCCCCGAAGTGGACACATGGCTCATGAGCTTTGACATGACATGCTTTGCTTTATGGGTGTTTGCCATGATCTTTTGCTGAGAATTTGATATCCTTGTATGATCTTTGAATGGTATGCATGTTTGTGGCTCAAGTGTGACATGGATAGGCTTTTACATGTGAAGCGAGCCTTCTTTTGGTAAAACTGCTTAAATCTGAAAATTTTGCTTTGTCACATGCTTGTATTTTCATATATTACTTTTGGCAATGCTTTGACTACACTATGATTCATATGTGTGATCTTTGTCTCACTTTTAGCCTTTGACACTAGATTTGGCCTATTTGAGAAGCTCATGTAGATGTTTATATGCTTTGTTTTGCATTTCTGCATTTTCACCTTGATTCATACATTGTCAACAAGGGGGAGAAGAGGTGAGCTTAATGAAAATTCAGAAGAGGTGAGCTGAAATTTGGAAGTTTGCATCCACATGTTCAGGGGGAGCTTGCATTTGTTCAGGGGGAGCTTTCTTGCTGTTTTCGATGTGGAGTTTGTGCTTTGCTTGGCTCGTGACCTTTCTTCGCCTTTCTTTGGTTTTGGTCATGAGTTGAGCTTCTTTGCTTTTCTTTCTTCTTCCTTTCTTTCTTTCTCTGATTCTCATTTCGCGTTGTGTGTTGTCAATGCACTCATCAAGGGGGAGATTGAGGACCAGGAGCGTCCCAGTGGTCGATGGATGACCGCTCCTCAGTGATGAGTGATTGACAACGGGTGTTGGACTGACTCTTGGCTTAGTGCGCAGGTGTAGGCTGCGGCCTAGTTCGCATTGTTGCAGGTGAAGAACGGGCGCGAAAGGTCTTCAGCCTTGAGGGGCCTCCGAGAGATGGAGAGACAAGTAGGCTCGGTTCGAGGGACCCGGTGGACAGCGGGACTGGGTGCGGGCCACATGGTGGCGACACAAGCAAGACGAAGTCATGGACAAGCGAGCCGGTGCACGGTGGCGGTCGAGTCAAGTGGTTTGGCGGGAGGCCGGACCGAGCACGCGGGGTTTGGTGGTTTGCCCACAAAACCATCGGCGAGACGGTTTCTTGGTTTGGGCCTCAAAACCAAGTCCGAGGGCCCAACACGACGGAGACGGGATCCGGGCATGTCGGGAAGCTTCGAGGCGGAGGACACGCGGCGGGATCGCATGGCTTGCGTCGGGAGGACGCGGGGTGCGGCAAAGGCGTGGCCGTCCGGTGGCAAGACCCACGAACATTACCTAAATGCCCCTATGTGGGTTGTATCGCCGGTAGTTAAGTTAGGGGTAGTCGAGTCATTTACCACTCGGCGGGACCTGATATATAAGCCATGAGTGTGTGTGGATGGCTCTCTCTCTCCGCGACTTAGGGTTTCATTTCCTCCCTCCGATTTTTCATTTTCGTAGCTATTTTTCTTCCATTTTCTCTAGGCTAGCATGAGAGCTTCATGAGAGATTTGTTGAGAGGGATGGATGCTAGGGCGGCATGCTAGACCTTGTGAATCTTTCCTGGTTTGTATAGAAAATTCGGAGTTGTGTTTCTCGTGGTCTTTTGTGCTTGTTTTCGTGCCTTTGTTCCCGGTTCGATTCCGCGGATTTCTTTGAGGGAAACATGGATAGATGTCTTGTGCATCTTTGTGATTGATCTTGTGCCCTCAAACGCCGGAAACCACTTGGATTCGTAGTTTTTCTTGTGCATCTTGTGCTCTAGCTTTTGGTTGTGCTCAAAGGATTCGCGATTACCGGTGATTTAGGGAGTTAGGAGGCAAGATTTTTGGGCTATAGCATCCTTGTGTGACGCTTTTCAAGTCCCCAAACCCTTGTCTCCACAGCTTCAACCGTTTGGGAAATCCGATGATGATTTGGGGGAGTTGACTTTCGGGGTCGGGCGTTTTACGCTCCGTCCGCACTGGCGGACGGTCCGCGAGGACCCGGCAAACGGTCCGCGCGGCTAGGGTTCGTCTCGTGTTCTTCGTGTTCTTGCTCGCCTTTCGTTTCGATCCGTCGCGTTTTTGGTTTTCGGTTGGACGGAGTTTCGGATGGTCCGCGGGTGCACGGCGGACGGTCCGCGTGCTCCCCGCGGACGGTCCGTGGTTCGTGGGTTGCTTCGTTGGTTCCGTGTGATTTAACGGACGGTCCACGGAGTAGGCCGGACGATCCACGGTGTTGGCGCGGACGGTCCGCGGAAGCGGCCGGACGGTCCGCACCGGCCGGCCGGACGGTCCGCCCGAGGCCGTGAGCCGTGCTTCTTGTTTCGATTCCTCCCTTTCTTTCTCGTGCTTCCGCGTGTGCTTCAAGGAATCGTTCCTAAGGCTAGAGGTTGATCCATAACCTCGTTGTCTTGGCGATTGGTGTGTGATTCGATCCATCGCTCGTGTGTGACCGGAATTTGACTAGGGTATAGGCCGGGTTCTTTGGAAAGAATTTTTACCGGCTCCTATTCACTCCTCCCCCCTCTCTAGTCGTCATCTGATCCTTCAGTCCACATTGGCCCTCATGTTGTTCACAACCACCGTGAACCTCTGAAACAAGGCATCGATGGACTTACCGGGGAGATGAGTGAAGTTCTCGTACTCTCTCCGGTAGGTCGCATACGTCCGTGCCTGAACCTGTGTATTCCCAACATGAGCCTCCTTCAACACCGCCCAAACCCTACAAGCCAAGTGCTCGGTGTGCACCCGATCGAACTCAGGCTGACACAAAGCACGAAACAAGTAGTTGACCGCCTTATTGTTGGCGTCGAATCCGTCCCTCGATCTCGGAGCGAGGAAGTCCATCGGGCCGGACATAGCTTGTGTCCACCGTAACATCCCAAAGGATCTGACCCTTTCCGCGGAGGAACGCACCCATCCGCTTGCTCCACATCTAGTAGTTCTTGCCATCGAAGTGTGGAGGACACGAACCCCGTTCCTGGTACGCTCTTGGATCTTAGACTGGTTAGAGTCAAGAAAGACCCGAACCGGCTCTGATACCAATTGAAGGACCGATATGGTGAACCAGAGAGGGGGGGAGTGAATGGGAGCCAATAAAAATTCTTCTCGAAGGAGATAGAAACTCCAACAAGATGAACAAGGCTTCCAACACACGTCTCCGACTCACTACCCAAGTTGGCCAAGCCCACATAGCTACTGGAGTGCCACTGGACCTAGGAACCAACACACAACCTTCCGACCCGAGAATGCAACGGAACACCAAACCTCGAGTCTACAGACCCACACCGGTCAGACCGGTGAGCACCACCGGTCAGACCGGTCCTTGCTGGTGAAACTGAGCAACTTTCACTAAGTGGCTCTACACCGGTCAGGCCGGTGAGACACACCGGTCAGACCGATCACAGCCTGAAAGCCCCCAAGGCACCAAACAGAGCCAACCGACCACCAACCGACCCAAACTCGAAACAGTGGCACCACGGACACAACGGCGAACACACCAAGATGTTCACCCGAGCAAAATCCCACAGAGGGTTGCACCGGTCAGACCGGTCAAGAGCACCGGTCAGACCGGTGTAGCTCCGGCGACTCGGGATGAACGAAGCACCCGCAGTCAACTCCCCCAAATCCAAACCTCGATCTCCCGAATCGCTCCACGGACTTGAACAAGACTTTGGGGATATTAGGAACACCTCATGAGGAGTCCATAGCCAAGTTTAATCCCACCAAAACTCGTCCAAAAAGGAGGAATCAAGAAAATCCCTTCAAGAGCACTTCCAACCCAAGAACTCAAGAAACCCCAAAATCGAGCACCTTTACTCACGAATTTGGGAGGGGAATCACAGCCCAAAGAACCACGAAGGGTTCCCACAAATTTCCCCCATCAAATCCCCAAGAGAAAGGTCCCGAAAACAACCCAAAGAAATCACCAAGAGAGTGCTCCGAAAATCACTACCAAGAACAACCGGGGAAAACACATCCAAACCTTGAGGAACCACGCCGAATCATCTATACATGAAACAAAGGTTCATACAAGGTCTAGCAAGCCGCCCGATCATCCATCCCTCTCAACAAGATCTCTCCATGAAGCTCTCTTGCTAGTCCTATGGAAAAGCTAAGGAGAATAGGAAGGAAAATAGGAAAACAAATGAGGTAGGGTTCCAAGAGTTGGCTGCCATCCTCTCACCTCTTGAGTTATATGGAGGCAACCGAATGTCTAAAATGCCTTTTCCTAATAACCAGGGATACAAGCCCCTCAAGGGCGGATTTGGAAGTCCTCATGTCTTCACCATCGGACGGATGCCCAGCGACCGCACCCTGCGTAGCCTCGACGCAAACCATGCGATCCTGACGCGTGTCCTCCGCTTCGAAGTCTCGGGCTGAGACGTCGCACACCGGTTAGGACCGGTCGGACCCACCGGTCGGACCCGGGCCTCGCGCGCTGCGCACCACCGTCTTCGGTTCTTCTGTCTTGGCTTTGTGGATCAAACAAGGAACCCGGTGGTTTTCTAGTGAACCACCGGAAACCCCGCGAACTCGGTGTAGCCTCCGCCAATCTCCACTCATGACTCGCTCCCACGTAGTCCCGGCTCGACCTTGGTTTTGAGGCTCAACGAAGAAACCGTCCACGACTTCATCTTGTTGTTCATGCCACCATGCGGCCCACACTTGACCCCACCGGCCACCGGGTCCCTCAAACGAAGCCTACTTGTCTTCTCCACACCCCGGAGGCCTCACCGCGATGACCTTTCGCGCTTGTTCTTCGCCCGCACCAACACCGGTCAAGCCGCAACCTCGCACCTCGCAATACTTAGCCAAGAATCGGTCCACACAACATTGTCAATCACTCATCACGAGTTTGCTGCCATCCACCCATCCAATGAGTATATATGGAGGCACCCAAAAGACTAAACTACCCTTCACTAATAACTAGGGATACATGCCCCTCGAGGGCAGATTTGGAAGTCTTCATGTCTTCACCATCGGACGGATGCCCGGCGACCGCAACCTGCTTAGCCTCGACGCAAGCTTTGCGATCCCGACGCGTGTCCTCCACTTCGAAGTTTCTCAGCGCCGGCGGACAGGGCGGTCAGACCACCCCCACGGGCGGTTAGGGCGGCCCGGAGATCCGACCGGCCCCGGGCGGTCGACCGCCACTCCTAGGCGGTTGAACCGGCACGGGTGGCCGCACCCCCTCATCGAGTCTTCGGCCTCGGTTTTGTGGCTCAACCGAGTAACCTAGTGGTTTTCGGTGAACCACCGCAAACCCCGCGAACTCGGTGTAGCCTCCGCCAATCTCCACTCATGACTCGGGTCCCACGTAGTTCCGGCTCGCCCTTGGTTTTGAGGCTCTACCAAGAAACCGTCCACGACTTCATCTTCTTGTTCATGCCACCATGCGGCCCGCACTTGACCCCCACCGGCCACCGGGTCCCTCGAACGAAGCCTACTTGTCCGGTCCACACCGGGAGGTCTCACCGGCAACGACCTTTCGCGCTTGTTCTTCACCTGCACCAACACGAGTCAAGCCGCAACCTGCACCTGCAATACTTAGCCAAGAATCGGTCCACACAATGTTGTCAATCGGTCATCACACAAGGAAGCGACCATCCACCGGTCCTCGAACCACACATGGTCCTCAATCTCCCCCTTGATGAGTGCATTGACAACACACATGATTTGTAACCAAAGAGAAAAGAAAACGAAAAGAAACTAATAAAAGAAAACTCCAACAAGTGATCGAAAGCCAAAGAAAGGCAAGGAGCAAGATCACTTGAAGAAGAACAAATCTCGGACCCCTTAGGCAAGGGCAAAGGCTCGACACGTCCGAGACAAAACATGCTCAAGCAAAGAGCGCAAACCACCGAAACAGAGCTTGAACACCACAAAGAGCTCCCCCTCGCACATATGCAAGCTCCCCCCCGAGCCAAAGCACACTCCCCACGAACAAATGCAGCAATGCAACGCGGGAATGCAACAAAGAGGAAAAACCTGCTCACTGCGCCCCTGGGCGGTTAGACCGCCTATACGGGGTGGTTAGACCGCCCGTGCCACATCCGACCGCACGGGGGGGTTAGACCGCCCCAAGAGACCGGCCCTGCACCAAACTGCTTAAAATTTTCCCGAACCAATTGGAACACCTTCCAAACACTCCCAGGTGCCCAAAACATGCACAAACTTCTCCCCCTTGTTGACAATGCATGAATCAAGGCAAAATGCGAAAACTTTCAACATATAGCTTCTCAAATATACAAAATTCATCACAAGGAGCTACACAAGTCCAAATGAGCAAGTTAGATACTCGACAGGTTCGTAATGACCTTAACTACGTGATCACCAAGTTTCACAACCATTGGACAAGGCTAAAAAAGATTTGAGTAATTTTGCGAAAAGTTTCTCTCTCATAAGCAAATACCAAAACATGAGCAAAACATATCAAAATGACAAAGCCACTCAAACTTCATGCTAGGACAGCTATTCTAATCATAAGACCATCGTAAACACCCACAAGCACCTCATGTCATGTCAAAGCCACCGAGCCATGTGCCTACTTCTATATATGAGACTTCTCATTGGTAGGCATCATGCAACGGTTTAGCACCCAAAGCAAATTAATTTCAGCGCATATGACATGGGAGCATATTTTCCAAGCATTTTTCATTTCATTTTCAGATTGATAAATGGTACATGAAATGTCTTTGCGACAAAAAGGAACTTATGCCCCTCCACAAGATGAAGCAAGAGGGCTAAACATTCATGATGGCAAATGAGCCTTTGGCCCCATATGATCAATAAACTAGCTATCCAACCACAAATTAAGCATAGCAAAGCCACTAAAACATGTCAAGATCATATAAAGACATTTACACATGAGAGAGCATATATGTGACATTTTTCAAAAAATTAGCCATAAACCATGGATCATAGCATACCAAACAAGCTCACAAGAACATATATAGCAACCCATGGTGAACAATGTATATAGGAGAAGCTTTTCCTATCCAATGCATATGATACAAAATGCATGCAATCTAAGATACAAGGATGCCTATACATCATGTCACATATGCAATGCCAAATGCAAGAAATGCACAAAAGAAAGCTATACATATGCTACAAAGGAGCTCCCACACACCCAACTCAAGAAATCATACACACCAAGTTGGTCATGTGTGGGTACATAGATCAAAGCTATCTTTCCTTTCTCTATGTTGTCTCTCAGAAAGTGGTACCTCACTTCTATGTGCTTGATTTTGGAATGGAGCACTGGGTTCTTTGCAACGCTTATGGCACTGCTGCTATCACATTGAAGTGGGACATGGGTATACTCCTCACCAAAGTCACTCATGGTGTATGAAATCCAAAGGAGCTGAGAGCAACAACTAGCAGCGGCAACATACTCGGCCTCGGTCATGGATTGAGCAACACTCGACTGCTTACGGGAAGACCAAGACACCAAATAAGAACCCAACAACTGGCAAGTCCCAGAAGTGGACTTCCTATCCAACCGACACCCGGCAAAATCCGCGTCTGAAAAACCATGAAGCGCCAAAGAAGAGAACGCGGAGTACCAAAGGCCGAAGTCGGGAGTGTGACGCAAGTACCTGAAAATTCGCTTCACCGCTTGCCGATGCGAAGTCCTCGGAGACGCTTGAAAACGAGCGCACAGACACACCGAGAACTGTATGTCCGGCCTTGTCGCCGTCAAGTAGAGGAGTGACCCGATCATGCTCCGGTACTCCTTCTGGTCCACGTGTTCACCTTCCTCGTCCGCATCAAGAGCTGTAGTCGTACTCATCGGCGTCGTCATAGCCTTAGAGTCCTCCATCTTGAACTTCCGCACAATGTCCTTGGTGTACTTAGCCCGGTGCACAAAAGTTCCTTCCTTTGATTGCTTGATTTGTAGCCCGAGGAAGAACCGCAACTCGCCCATCATGCTCATCTCAAACTCCCTTCTCATATCATCTCGCAAACCTTGCAACAAGAGAGTTAGACGAGCCACCAAAGACAATATGATCCACGTACACCCGCACAATAAGGATATCTCTCGCCCTGCCTCGGCAAAAACAAGGTCCGGTCGACCTTCCCCATCTCAAAACCTCTCTCAAACAAGAACCCCCTCAACCTCGCCATACCAAGCTCTAGGCGCCCGCTTCAACCCATACGCGCGCCTTCCTCAACTTGTACACCCGGTGGGGGTACTTCTCACTCTCAAACCCCAGAGGCTGCCTCACATACACCTCTTCCTCTAGCACACCATTCAGGAAAGCACTCTTCACATCCATTTGGTGCAACTTGAACCCTTTGGCCACGGAAAAGGCTAGAAGGATCCTAATCGCCTCCAAACGGGCTACGTGAGCAAAGGCTTCCTCGTAGTCAATTCCCTCCTTCGGCGAACCCCCGAGCAACAAGCCTCGACTTGTTCCTCACAACTTCTCCTTTCTCCCCCTCTTAGTTTTTCCACACCCACTTGGTACCAATCGGCTTACACCTTGGGGGAGGGTCAACCAACTCCCACACCTGATTCCTCTCAAAGTTCTCCAACTCCTCATGCATCGAATTAACCCAATTGTGATCAGATAGTGTGTGTCCAATGTCTTTGGGCTCAAAAGTAGCGACAAATGCAGCATGAGCGAAATGGGAGTTGTTTCGAACCCTCGACCGTGTAGTGCGTTCATTCATGTCGCCGATGATCCTCGAAGCTGGGTGATCCACTTGTACTCGCCGGGGAGGTTCTCGCCTCGATGCTACCTCCTCAACATCAGCTTCACCTCGTTCTTGATTTGTCGTTGTAGGTGTAGCAGAGGGTCCATCCATCATCGTAGTCGAAGTAGTGGGTACATGTTCGGCGGGGGGGCACCGCACCACCATCTTCATCATCTCCATGTTCATGCTCCTCCTCCTGAAAGATCACCTCGCCAAGCTCATCATCACTTGCACACTCAAAGACAAGCCGACTACGTGGCTCGTCTCGTCGAAGGTTACCTCGCAAGTCTCCACGATTTGGTTAGTTTCAAGATTGAGCACACGATATGCTCTAGAATGAGATGCATAACCAAAGAAAATGCCATCGACGGACCTAGACTCAAACTTACCCAACTTCCCGCCTTTCTTCAAAATGAAACACTTGCAACCAAAGACATGGAAGTGACTCACCTTGGCCGTGCGACCATGCATCAACTCATAGCATGTCTTCTTCTTGTGCACTCCGAGGTATATCCTCGTTCGACACATAGCACGCGGTATTCACCGGCTCAGCTCAATACCTCCTCGAGTCCTATGCTCATCAAGCATCGTCCGAGCCATCTCGCACAAGGTGCTTGTTCTTCCTTTCCACAACACCGTTGACGGTTAATAATTGTATCAAAGTTCGTTTGTGACTCGCAAGCGTACAAGTCTCCCGTCGTAGTCAAGGGACCCTTCTTCCCTCGAGTGGTGAACCCAAGGTATCGAATCCGTGGAACAAATGTGTGACGCAAAACTTAATCTATTAAAGCCAAGTAACTTCAATCTTCGATAAAAGAAACCCTAATGCATCTAAGTAAAACACATGAAACGAATCTAATCTACTAAAGACCGGAGAAAACAAAGTAAGATTGGGTAGATAAACCGATCTAGAGGGATCGGGGTAAGCCTTTTGTTGAAGTTCCAAGCAAGAGAAGAAGTAGCAAATCGAATCTTAATAGAAGCCTCTTTAAATCGTGGTTTCCCGTCCAAATCCGAAAACATCCGCCTTTCGAGACCCCCATTCCGTCACAACGTATCCCTATTCATGCGGGGAGTTTAGGGCGAGTCAAAAGACAAGTCGAGATTCTTTCGGAAGATCCGGCGTGTACCTCTAGCCACCGCGGCTACAAGAACACCCTATGTAATCTATCTCGAGAATAGAATTGGAATAAGCAAAGACGATCGAAAAACGAAATCTTCGAGGAAACACTTGATCGCTAGGAAAAGATTCAACTCGATAATTCAACTATAACAATGATACATACACAAGATCACCACCGGGATCCTTCCTTGATCTTGCTTCTAGCTCGGGAACTCCGACGTGGTCTTCCGTGCAAGGTTCCCACGTCGGCTAGGGGAACCCTAGTCAACTAGCTCGACCCTCTCTTCGCCGAGATGGTGTCCCTCTCTTCTCTCGCTCCTCGGCGGCCGATCACGAAATCTTCTCGCGAGGCTCTCGGTCGGGGGACTATAAATAGCCCGATTGGCGGCTAGGGCAAAGGAGGGGGCATTTGGGCCCTAAATGGGCACCGGGCCGACCGGACGGGCCGGCCGGCCTTGGCCCATTTAGGCCCGGCCCCGAGGGCTCCTTCGCTCCACGTCGGTTCCCTTGCTTCCTGGATGTTTCCCCCTTCTGCATGTAGGTCCATGTCGTCGGTTTCTCTCCGAATTGGACTCAACTCCTTGTATTGCAAGATTCAGCACTTTTCTGGTCAGGTCCTCGGAGTCTGTCGTCTTCTCGGATCAAGTCCCTGCCTTTTTGGAGTTAAGTTTGCTTCGTTGCATGACTTGTACGGGGCTTCAAGGTCTTGTCATGAGGTGCTTGATGAACTTATCCCGAAAGTCTTGCATTCAACACTAAAACCCTGCATAAACATTAAACTCCAAAACCGACATGCACACGTGAACTTGTTATACCACGGGGGTTAGTACCAATGGATAAGGTATAAAACTCATGCCAACACCGAAGGTAAACTCATGGCTAGGTTGACGGATTTTCACCGTCAACATCTCCCCCATGCTTAAACCTTGCTCGTCCTCGAGTAAGCCTTCGATGGATATCATCATTGCCAAACAATGTTTAAACTTTGCACTTCATCACACATGAGAAAACATAATGCTCTCAAAATTTTAATTCATTAAAGTTCCATAATGTACTAGCCTTCATCTCTACGGAGGGTAGATCCTTATTAAGCTTATCCCACAAATATTAACATGCTCACAAAGTTTTAAATAGATCTCGAAATTTTTGAAATAAAGAGCGAGATAAAGAAAAGCTAAACCAAGTTCACAAATTTAAATCATCTCGTATATTGCTCATGAACTCTCATCTCACTTGTCTCTCAAGCCTATATATTCTACTCCTTTCCCTCTCATATATATGTGTGAGGCTTTATATGGAGCTTTTGGAAAAGTTTAGTCCTAACAAGATTTTATAAATGAGGTGTTGTCAAAACAAGACAAGCTTCTCATGGTCTTACCGAGACTCGTCAGAAAGGTGATTGGAAAATAATGTTAAATCAAGGAGGGGAAAGAGAAAAATACACACACTTTTAGATGAGTGGACATGAGCAAATGGCAAAGAGTGATCCCGAGGCACAAAGGAAGTCCTCGTTATCGGATTGCACATGGTTGGAACATGAGAATGGATCTTTTTAACTTGAAGCCTTGAATGCACTCTTAGAGAACCGGGAGTTCACTTTACGCACATATATTTTTTTCTCTTTCTCATATTTCTCATTCCTTTCTTTCTTTCTTTCTTTCTTTCTTTCTTTCTTTCATTCATTCATTATATATATATATATATATATATATTTTTCTTGTGAGACCTTCTCCTTGGAAGTCACGTATATCGCCGAATTTTTTTTCTTTCATCATTATATAATTTTTTTTAAATACTCCCTTTTGAACTCTAAAACTGCACCGTACCTACCTCCTCCCCCATGCTTAGGCGTTGCTCGTCCTCGAGCAAAGAGGCAAAAAATATGGTAGGTACCGAAAATAATTTTCCTTGGAGAGATACTTGAAATCTTCAATGTCGGCACCGTCTTGCGATCTTCCTTGAATTGATGATCCATTCTCAACAATAGGTTGTGGTCAAGGAGGTAATCACAAAAGATGATATTTGGTTTAAGGGTGGATATCCGGCGAAGTTTGTGAGATCTCCGATGCGGGGATACACAATGCACGGATAAAAGGCTAGCAAAAAGATAGATACGCAAAAATGGAATGACCAGCTTCTTAGTCTCGGGCCAGAGAAATCATGGCCTGCAATAACTCACTCAAAAATAAATCTTGTACACTAAGGTTTATGCACTCAAATATATATAAGGCTTTGGATAGGTTGAGCAACACACAAGCGATATTTATGACAAGGTTAGCAATATTTTTGAGCGTAAAAGACATCTTTAATCTATTCATAACTTGAGAGCACATAAAACACTATGGGTCTTTATTTTAATCATAACCTCCGCTGAAAATTAAGCTATCATTTAAATAAATTCAGATTTGTATTTTTAAGAGAGCACTAGCTTAAACATGCATAAATCAATTGCAAAGATGAACAAAGCTGCAATTATAATCATATATCATCATGGCACGAATTTTGTAACTTTTCCAATGATATAATCAAGGTGGTGTCTTTATTAATGATGACATCAAGTTGAAATACAAACTGAAAATAAACAAACATGCCTGCTGAAATTTAAATAAAAACAGAAAATACTACGCAAACACACATAAGCAAAAGCTGAAAATTACAGAGAAAAAGAAAAGAAAAGAAAACTAAAGTTCCTAAATCTTCTAGTCCTCCGCCGGTGGTTGATGTTGATGATCTTGATAATAATACCCTTGCTCATAATACGATTGGACATTCCCTCTGACGAATTGATTTGGCTCCACGAGGTGAAGGCGTCCAAGCTCAAAGGCAATATTTGCGTTGCCTTCACCAAGTTGAGCTGCGTTAGCTTGGATGGCTGCGATGTTTTGAGCATTTCTTGCAGCATACCCTCCAATTATGGCCATGCTTTGTTGTGGTTGGGGATGATGAGCGTAGGACTCCGCGAAGTTAGCGTTGGGCACAACATAATTTGGTGGGGGTACCGGTGCACCACCCCCCATGCTTGCTCTTGTGGCCCTCCGTAATAACTTGGCGGAGGAGGGATCCCGCCGAATGGTTGCACATTGGGTTGTGCTCCACTCGCTTGTGCGGAGGATGTTCCCTCCTCTACGATTCTTCCTCTTTTGCTTTTCCTTGCGGGGACAAGGAGTCCCTCTTCCAACCAATCTTCCCTTCCTTCCGTGAAAAGCCTAAGCCTCTCATTCGGAAGGGGTAGGTTCACTATGGCCAACCGATAACCTCCTCTCTCATCCCCACTAATGTACTTGCCTTGCCGCAAATACTCAATGCCGAGAGAGGTACCACACAAAAGGTGAGCGGGGTTTCTTGCGATCCCCGGCCGCAAGGAGAAGGCCAACATGGAGAGGTAGCACCCCGAACCAATATTACCCGCCCCCGATGTTGCTTCACAACACCAACGGTTGATCATAAGGTAAGAAGGGTCTATTGGTTGCCTGGCAATTAAAGCCGAGTATAGCCAATTCAACTCCGTGTCGGTCACCTTCGTTTCCTTCATCCTCCCCAATACCCTCTTGCACATCCAAGAGTGAAATATCCGGATAATGGGGTTGCGGATGCAATTGCGTTGTTGATGGGCTTCTCCGGAGATCATATTCCAAAATCCCGCTAACATGCGGGTGGCACGTCAACTTTCTCCGGAGCTCCCTTGTGGAATCCAAGCAGCTCCCTAACGTGCCGGTAGGGAACCACTTGTTGGACTCCCTCCAAACGGAATGACAAGCTTTGCACCCCATCATCATCAACGATGGGTGCAATAGTCATCAAAATTTCCAAGGCGAACCCCAAATGGGTGTCCACCGATACTCCGTTGGAGAACTGCACCCATCCAAGGTGCCCCAACATATAGTATATGTCGGTGCCAAAACCCAAGGTGTAGAGTGCTTGGTCGTCGAACTCGACGTTGGGCACAAGCCTCTTCTCAAGATTAGAGAGCCTCTCCTCCTCCTCCGCCGACAAGATGATGAAGCCGTACAAAGAGTATGTCGGGGTGTAAGGAGGTGGCGTGGTTGAGCGAGTCGATCGTCGTGGTGGCGCGGGCTGCTCCTCCGTGTGCCCACGAGGTTCGGTAAACCTCATGGAAGTGCTTCTTGCGGCCCTCATACCACCAAGGAGGAGAGCATCGTTCCTCCTCGGCGGTGCCGTATCCGTCTCCATGCTCGGGGAGACTCGGACACCGAGTGCCTCCTCGAAGACGTGGTTGATGACGGCTTGGATGACGACGAACTCTTCTTCTTGGAGAAGAGACTTGTGGTTTTCTTCCACATGGTTGCTGCACTCTTTTCTTCAACTAAAACTCCGGGTTGCAACCGGTAACTAGGCACTTAAACTCTTTGCTTCGGTGTCACACCCGATTTCCGAAGAGGAACCAAGTGCATCTCATATGTGCGCCGGGATCGGTTCACACACATATGATAGACAAAAATGAGTGAAATATCATAAACGGTATTCAAACGTATTTCAATGTTTAACCTCTTATTACACTCATGCGGGAGACTCGAAGGTCTTTAACAACGGAAAACGGTAACTACTCGTCGAGTCCTCGTCTTCCGCTCCCACGAGGCACTTGAATGGGGGTCCGCAAGCCTTCTTACCTCATCGAAATCATCATAGAACTCCCCTCCAAAGTTTTCCTCTCGAACGGCGATAAGCAAGGCCGAGCACACTTATGGTTGGAGCTCGGCAAGTGGGGGAAAATGCAAGGCTATCAAGGATAGGCTAAGGTTCTGCGGCGGTTAGCATTTTAATGTTGATCAAGTTTTAATTATAGAACACCTAGTTACTAAGTGTAAGTTCGTACCAACCCACTTAAGAAAAACTTAAATACCAAAACAACCCAAGCTCAACGAGCTACACCAACCACGATTTATCTCGTCTTTAAGTTTATTACTCATGTGAGGGTCCAAGCCGCTCATGACCGTGAGCACGGCGATCGATCGCCTTTACACTCGCAGGTTTGCACACTTTACCCACGGTTCGCGTAAAAGCTCCGAAGAACTTTAAACCCAACCATGTGATGCTGGCCAAGCACCATACCACACTTCGGAGGTGTGATTGCATAGGGATGCTACGAAGCCTTTACAAAGGCATGCAAAAGACTAACGACCCGCATAGTTACAGATCAGGGCGGACCATAACCCTCCCTAGTGGTCGCACCTTAGCAAAGGCTACTACCCCAAAAGGGCCGGGCTATACCCCCGCAACCCGGATCCCCCCTCTACTCCTTTCGGAAAAGGGCCACTAGTACGATCACACACCTAATTATTCGGCTAAGGTCGAGCCATGCAACACCGTGGTTGCGCATGTTTTCTTGGGTGGTTCTCCATGTTCCGATTAATTCAAGTGTTCTTGCCTTACCCAAACATTAACTATTAAACATATATCATTTTCATAAAAGACCCATTTATCCAACCCATGTTGAGCAACTAGTGATTTCTACCCAAAACTTTATTTAAAAGGGCTAGGTCAAGGATCAGGGTAAAAGATCTAGATAAGTCCTTAAAAAGGTTTTCCCGTCAAATTAATGCAATGATAACATAAATTAAACATTAATTTGTAATGCAATTATATAGGACAAAGAAGAACATGCATGGGGAGAAGACCACTTGCCTTCCTCAACTACGGTAAAAACTTCCTCCTCTTCGAACAACTGCTCCTGATCGTCCCCGAGAGGTGGCTTAGATGAAACAGGCACGATATCTACGATGCACACATAAAGCATACAATAAATAAAACAGATCACCAATCAATCCTAAAGACTGAAAACATGCTACTAAAACAACGGGCTCGCTGAGACGATCGCAAGGACTACTAGAACGCTAAAAACGGAGCTATAACGGAGAAGTTATGCTAAAAACAAGATTTAAGGACTAATGCGATAAACTAAACTATACAGGGACCTAACAGCAAGAAAACAGGGGCTAAAACGTAAATAAACTTAAAAACAGAAGGTTTAAACTATAAAAACAGGGGCTTAAACATAAAATTCAGGACTGATTTGCAAGGATCTTTAAAGGTGGGAGGACCGGCTTGCGATTATAAAAGAGTTGGGGGTCTCTTTAAGAAGTTGTCCTCGGTTGACCGTTACACACGGTTTGACCCGCGGGATCCAACGGATCAGAGCCGTGGATGGCCGATCCGACGGCCACCCACGCCCGCGTGCGTCCGAGGGGGCGGCGCCCGCGCGCCGGCGGCGGCGGCGCGCGGAGGCGCACGGCGGTGGGTCGCCGGCGACGACCAAATCGCAGGCTCCCGGCCACGAATTTGAGCGGAAGGAGCATCTACGCGTAGGCGGGAACAAGGCTAACCTAGCCAAGTGCTTACACGAGTGGAACGGCCGGCAACCGAGGCGCGGCGTCCATGGGGGCGAACGGCCGGCGGCCGGTCGAGCGGCGGCGGCGCTACGGTCGGGCACAAGTGAAAAGGAGGGCGGGGATAGGGCCCTTACGGTGCGTAGAGGCTACGGTGGGCGAGAATGGACGGAGAAGGCGGCGGCGGCGCGCTTCAACTCCGGCGGCCGGTCTTCACGGGCGGCGACGGCGAGCTGCGACCGGAGTGCACGAGGGCTGCGGGTTCGATAGGATGCGATGGTTAGCTCACACGTGCGAAGAAGAACCGATTGAGAAAGTCCGGGGGGCTTCACCGACGGCGGACGAGCTCGGGCGACGGCAATGGCGCGGCGGCGCACGGTTCCTTGCGGTGGCGCAAGCGGCTAGGGCACGGGAGGTGCTTGGGCGTGGTGTGAAGCGAAGGGGGAGGTGCGGGGTGCTCGGGGGGTGTTTATATAGGCCCGAGGTTGCACCGGGAGGCGGTTCCCCCGGCGGCCTCGCCATTAACGGCCGCGGCTTGATTGGGAGTTAAGGGGGGGAGGGGGATTAAGGGCGATGAACCGGCGATTTGAAGAGGGGAGGTGATGGAGAGGCTTCACCGCGGCTTAATTGCGCAGTTTTGATGGCGGGGAGTGAAGGTCCCGGCCATGAACGGCCGGCGGCGCGCGGCGGGGGGTGCGGGCGACCCGGCCGAGAGGTTGGGGACGGCCCCGACGGCGGGTCCCACCTGTCAGCGGCCGTAGCAAAAGAAAAAGGGAGGGAGGGCGGTGTTGGGCCGGCGGGTGCGCGAAGTTGGGCCACTTGGGCCGGCCTGCTCGCGGGGAAAAAGAAGAAAAGGCCTGTTGGCCTGGGTGCGGGCTGAAATAGAAGAAAGGGAGAGAGAGAGAGAGAGGGAAAGGGTTTTGTCTTTTTTTTTTTTAATTTCTTTCAAATTCATTTTTCAAACATTCAAACTCCAATCAAACAAAATCCATGCATTCGAATCATGATGCACAAACACTTATTATTTACGAACTATTTTAGTGATGTTTAAATATTTTAAAAGCCATTTTGCTTAATGATTTATTCACGTCCTTAAAGGAATTTTTAAACCTAATCATTTGTTGCTAAATTAATTCGGTGATGGAATTTTTTTAGGGTGTTACAAATCCTACCCCCTTAAAGAGAATCTCGTCCCGAGATTCGGAAGATTAGAGAACAAATTTGGGGGAATTCTTCCTTAAGTTCGTCCTCCCTTTCCCAAGTAGCCTCATCCTCCGAATGGTGACTCCATTGTACCTTGCACATCCTAATGACCTTGCTTGCGAGTAGCCCTTTCGGAGGTATCCAAGATTTTGACCGGGTGTTCCTTGTATGTCGGATCATCCTTTACCTCAAGTTCTTCCAATGGTAAATGTTCTACTCGACCTCACTCATACACTTTTTCAATTGAGACACGTGGAACACATCATGGACACCGCCAAGCGTTAAGGTAACTCCAACCCGTAAGCCACTTCGCCACGTCTTTCCAAGACTCGAAATGGTTTGATAAAGTGAGGTGACAACTTTCCTCCGATATTAAACCTTCGAAGGCCTCGGATAGGTGACACTCTAAGATATGCATAATCCCCGACTTCAAATATCACTTCTCTTCTCTTAGGGTCCGCATAACTCTTTTGTCTAGATTGAGCAATCTTGAGATTTTCTCGAATTATCTCCACTTGTCTTTACGCCTCCTTTATTATTTCCGGACCAAAGAGTTGACTCTCCCTGGTCCGGTTCCCGAACAATGGCGTTCGCACTTCCTTCCATACGAGCTTCAAATGGTGCCATCTTAAGACTACTCGATAACTATTGTTATATGCGAATTCGAGCCGTATGGCAAGCTTTTATCCCAACTTCCACCATGTTTCAAGGCACATGCCCTTAACATATCCTCTAAGATTTGATTCGTCCTTTCGTTTGACCATCTGTCTGTGGATGATATGCTGAGCTGAAATTTAACTTCGTATCCATAGACTCATGTAACTTCTGCCAGAATCGGGACGTGAACTGAGTGCCTCGGTCTGATACTATCTTCTTTGGAACCCCATGCAGACAGACTATCTTTGATATGTATAATTCTGCTAACTTTGTTCCTGAATATGTGGTCTTTACCGGTATGAAGTGTGCAACTTTGGTTAATCTGTCTACTATGACCCATATCGAATCGTATCCATCACGTGTACGTGGTAATCCTACTATAAAATCCATACTAATCTCTTCCCACTTCCATTCGGTACTGCGGTGGTTGTAGTAACCCCGCTCGGTCTTTGATGCTCTGCTTTTACTCTTTGGCATATATCACATAGTGCCACATGAGCTGCAACATCCTTCTTCATACCGTGCCACCAATATTTCTGCTTTAGATCTTGGTACATCTTGGTACTTCCTAGATGTATAGAGAGGGTTGAATCGTGTGCTTCTTTCAATATGGACTCACGAAGATGTTTGATTTCCCGTACACGTATCTCGTTCTTAAACCAAATACTTCCCCGTTCATCTTCTCCCGAATTCCGGAACCTTGCCTTGTTCAATCAACTTCTTATATCCCTTAATCTTTTCATCATCCAATTGCCCTTTTCTAATTTCTTGTTCAAGAGTTGACTTGCATTTCTAAGGTCATACTTTCGCTTGGTGCAGCTATCCCTAGATTGAGTTGTGCCATTTCCCAACATAGTTCTTGGGGCATTAGTCGGGCTACGACATGTTTGCTTGACTCTTACGGCTCAAGGCATCCGCCACCACATTGGCCTTTCCCGGATGATACCGAATTTCCAAATCGTAATCCTTAATCAGCTCTAACCACCTTCGTTGTCTGAGATTGAGATCTCTCTGGGTGAAGATGTACTTCAGGCTTTTGTGGTCCGTGAATATCTGACACTTGTTTCCAATCATATAGTGTCTCCAAATCTTCAGTGCGTGCACTATTGCTGCTAACTCCAAATCATGAGTAGGGTAGTTTTGTTCATGCTTCCTTAGTTGTCTAGAAGCATATGCTACCACTTTTCCTTCCTGCATCAGAACACATCCTAGTCCTTGCCTTGATGCGTCGCAATACACATCAAATCCTTTATGTATATCAGGCATTATTAGTACTGGTGCGGTGGTCAGTTTCTTCTTTAGTTCTTCAAAGCTAGCTTGACACTTATCATCCCACTTAAACTCCTTTCCTTTCTCCAACAAAGAAGTGAGTGGTTTTACGATCCTCGAGAATCCCTCTATAAACCGTCGGTAGTACCCTGCCAAACCGAGGAAGCTCCTGATCTCTGGCACATTTCTAGGTGGATTCCAATTCAAAGCACATCCCGAACTTTACTTGGGTCTACGCGCGATTCCTCCGTCCGTGATAATGTGCCCAAGAAACGAGACCTCCTTCAACCAAAAATCACACTTGCTGAATTTGGCGTATAACCGATGCTCTCGAAGTTTCTGCAATACCAGTCTCAAGTGTCCCTCATGTTCCCCTTCATTCTGAGAGAAAACTAGGATATCATCTATAAATACTACCACAAACCTATCAAGATACTCCATGAAAACCTTGTTCATCAGATACATAAAGTATGCTGGAGCGTTGGTCAATCCAAAGGACATCACTGTGAACTCGTATAGACCATATCTTGAGGTGAAAGCTGTCTTAGGAATATCTTCCATACGGATCTTCAGCTGATGGTAGCCAGATCGCAGATCTATCTTAGAGAAAACTTTCGCCCCTCTCATTTGATCGAACAGATCCTTGATTCGGGGTAAAGGATATTTATTTTTGATAGTGACCTCATTGAGAGATCGATAGTCTACACACATCCTCCTAGATCCATCCTTTTTATCTACGAAGAGTGTGGGGGCTCCCCATGGTGATGAACTAGGACGGATAAACCCTTTACTTAACAATTCCTTTATTTGTTTCTTTAATTCTGCCAAATCTTTAACGTCCATTCTATACGGTCTTTTGGATATAGGAGCAGTACTAGGTAAGAGTTCGATACTGAATTCAATGTCTCGGTCAGGTGGCATACCTGGCAGGTCATCAGGAAATACATCCGGGTACTCATTCACCACCTTAATATCCTCCAACACTTTTCCTTTCATTGAATTCACTAACTCCTTCCTAGTAGGTGACGGTGTTGCGATAAATTCTATTCTGTCCCCTTGTGGACTAGTCAAGTGAACTGATTTCTCCCTGCCTTTGGATAACTCCATCATACTTTCTTAACCAATCCATCCCTAGGATTACATCAATGCCCCAGGATTTGAGGACTACCGCATTAGATGGAAAGTCTATCCCCATGATTTTAAGGTTTACTTGTGGGCACAGATGGTTAGCTTTCATATCACCGCCAGGTGAACTAACAAGCAACGGTTTCTTCATTGGACTCACAGGCATATTATGCTTTGCTACGAACTGATCGGTAATGAATGAATGCGTAGCTCCCGAATCAAATAGTACTGTAGCAGGTACAGAGTCGATAGGGAACGTACCAAGCACAACCCCAGAAGCGTCTTGTGCCTGCTCCACAGTCATGTTGTGCACCCTACTGCGCACATAATTTTGCTGCGCTTTGTTGCCTGGAGTACCTGCATTTCCAGGGCGGGCTGGAGTTGATGGCTGTCCAACCTTCTGAATATTACTCCTCTGGGGAGTCTGCATTCCACGCTTAGGGCAGTTATTAGCATAATGCCCCAACTCGCCACATTTGAAGCATCCATTGGGCTGCACAGGTGTGGTGTTTCTTGCCGGTGCACCCGGGGTAAGAGCTGGGCGGTTCTGCTGGAAGTTTGGTGTGCGAGGGGTTTGCGGGTTGAACCGTTGAGGCTGCTGGAATGAACGCTGCAGCTGCATATTCTGTGGGTGCTTTCCACCATGTCCTCCAGGACGAAATGGTGTATTCTGTTGGTAGCTGAAGCGTGGGCGAGTATGGCTGCTAGACTGACCCTGGGATTGAAACTTGCGTTTCTGCTCCCCAAGCTCTCTGTGTTTGTTCTCTAGGCCGATCGCCTTGTTTAACAGAGTGGCGAAATCTGGGAAGGTATGGCTCTGGAGCTGGTAATTCAGTGGTCCTATCAACCCATCAAGGAAGCGTTCCCGCCTTTTTGGGTCTGTGTTGACCTCGTCGGGAGCATAACGAGACAACTGAGTGAACTTGTCAAGGTATTCATTTACAGACATATTGCCCCGTTTCGAGCAAGGAATTCTCTCTCGCTTAAGCTTCAATACCCCATCAGGGATGTGGTGAGTGCGAAAAGCATCTCGGAACTGCTGCCATGTGATGGTGTTAGGTGCAGGGTGAGCGGCTGAGTAGGCATCCCACCAATCCGATGCCTGCCCTTCCAGGCGTCCGGAAGCATAAAGGACCATTTCTCGGTCATTACACTGAGCCCTCTCCAACTTTTTGGTAACAGTTTTCAACCAGTCATCAGCATCCAGCGGATCGGTTGAGTGGGAGTAGGTGGGAGGGTGGTGGCTCATAAACTCCTTATGCTTGTCCCTCGGAGTGGGTGGTGGTGGTGGGGGTGGTGCCTGCGGCTGATTCTCGCCGGGCTTGTATGTTTTGCCTTGCGGCGGTGAGATTCCCGAATCGACCGCATCCGGGCAGCGGCGAAGAATTGGCCGGGTAGCGGGATCCATTGCGGGATTGAGCGGGGGAGGTGGCACCGGGTTTTGTTGGTTGGCTATGTGTGCCCGAACAAGCGGGTGGGACGTCTCGTCCTCCTCCCGACCTGGTGTTTACCATCTGATTGTTAGAGAAAGATATTTCAGATAAGATTATCGAACTGTTGTATAAAGAAGTGAGTTTGAATTAAGGAAATAGCAAGATTTTCTTTTCTGTGACAGATTTGGTTAATTCCGATAAAACAGTTGTATCCCATAGTATCCTTCTTCAAAAATTATGAACTTTTGCCAGGCCGTGTAGAACCCATTTATACAACTAACCCCACTGGTTTTATCCCATTTGGAGATCCACAACTTGAGTTAAAATTCGAACACCGCAGCTGTGTTAGCATGGTTTTACAGATTCTGTTAGCCCCATTGTTCTGTTTATAACTCGCTGTATATTAATCCTTTGGTGCTGAATTTTGGACAGAGGTTGATCCACAAAATTTGTGAACCAACCCAACAGGATTTAGGTCAATCGGAGTTCTGTAGCTTGAGTTATGAGAAAAACATTGCTGTGCTGTCAAGGGGCTGCGCGAACAGATTTTGTACGATTGATGTGGTTGGATAAGTAAGGTAGAAGTCAACTTTGAATTGAACCCCAACTAACCGTTAACTTAGCATGATTTTTCTTGTTGCATTTGTGGCCATCACTACACAATAAAACTCACTCAAACAAAGATCTAAATCAAACATGGTTCAATCAACAACTTTATTACAATCGTTCGTCCTCGCAGGAACGTCTACCGGAAAAACAAAAAGAGGGTGGATATCCTAGTCCCTATTCCACTGAAGACTAGTGGTAGCTGCTGGAGTGTCATATCGAAGCCTTTTGCGGGAAGGAGAACGGGAAGGACAAGATGCTTCTGCTTCGTCAGGTGGCTGCTGTCCTGCCAACTGAGCTTCCAGCTGAGCTATCCTCGCCTGTGCATTCTGTAGCTCCTGATGTGTCCTATCCAACTCCGCTGTCGCTCCCTCCAAGTCCGTGTTAAGGGCTGCTTCGTCACTCTAGCGAGTATGTCAACACGGCTATCTCGGAAGTCCCCCATAGGTATCACGGTGTTTTCCGTACCACCGACTCGCCGGGGACGAATCGGAAGTCCGTGCCTTCTAAGCGATCGCGGAACGTGTTGCTGATGGACCACAGTGCTCTTCTTGCGGCATCGTTGATAGCAGCTGCTTCTGAGGCAAAGTGTCTTTGTGCAGGGGTGAATGGTACGGGTCCTCCATCTTCCTGCCTGTGCAGTGGCAACCCTGACATGGACCTCTGTGGTATAATAATCTCTCATCCCTGGCTCTACATAGTGTTTGGTGATGTACAACGGTCTCACTGCATACTCTATCTCCTCGCAACAACTACTCCAATAGCTCACGAACGGAGCGTCCGGGCCGATGTATGTGTGTTCATGATACTCGCCCCTTCGTGATACCTATGCTCATCACCTTGTTGGTCTCCATCTTCATTGTTATTGTTGTTGTTTTCATTCGATTGTCATTGTTGTCTTCTCCATTTCCCACAAAGATCGTTGTCATCTTCTAATCCTTCTATGTCCACCTCCTCTTCTTCTTCCTCACTCTCATCATCTTCTTCGCTGGAACTATCTTCTTCGCTACTTGAGTCATCCCCGGAGTCATCTGGATCATCCCCTGCAGCATTTTGTTCGAGCTCTTCTCCTCCTACCACATCCGGTTACGGTTCACTTCTACTTCGGTGGAAATATTATGTCTCCATCCTCATTAACCTCCGGAAAAACACCGTCATATAGCCGTGGATGTTCCTCGGTCCCATCATCCTCAAACACTATTTCCTCCGGATCCTCTTCATCATTTTCTTGATCTTTGTCTTGCCCGATATCCCTCGTCGAACGCTCCCGGCCGTAATCGTACGGTAGTCTCCGATCTCTCGCTCGCATCTCCTCCACCGTGCCTCCTCCCGGACTACCGGGTAGCGTGGAGCCAACCGTCTGCGGGGAAGGCGACCACCGGTGCTCTTGCGGGCGATCAAACGAGTCCCGGCCATCCGTTAAGAGAAAGTGAACTTAGCATAGAGGAAATCAAAATGATGCAAATTTTCAACAAAAGAACAAGAACAAATTAGATTTTTATGCGAAAATAAGGTTATTTTGAAGGATGACAAAATGATCTAGAACATGAATCCTTAAATTTCATCCATTTCTAACTAAGGTTGTGTTCCTACGATCAACACCTTGCTTCGATACCACTCGTCACACCCCGATTTCCGAAGAGGAACCAAGTGCATCTCGTATGTGCGCCGGGATCGGTTCACACACATATGATAGACAAAAATGAGTGAAACATCATAAACGGTATTCAAACGTATTTCAATGTTTAACCTCTTATTACACTCATGCGGGAGACTCGAAGGTCTCTAACAACGGAAAACGATAACTACTCGTCGAGTCCTCGTCTTCCGCTCCCACGAGCACTTGATCGGGGGTACGCAAGCCTCACGGCTCATCGAAATCATCAAAGAGCTCCCCTCCAAATTTGTCCTCCGAACTGCGATAAGCAAGGCCGAACACACTTATGGTTGGAGCTCGGCAAGTGGGGGAAAATGCAAGGCTATCAAGGATAGGCTAAGGTTCTGCGGCGGTTAGCATTTTAATGTTGATCAAGTTTTAATTATAGAACACCTAGTTACTAAGTGTAAGTTCGTACCAACCCACTTAAGAAAAACTTAAATACCGAAACAACCCAAGCTCAACGAGCTACACCAACCACGATTTATCTCGTCTTTAAGTTTATTACTCATGTGAGGGTCCAAGCCGCTCATGACCGTGAGCACGGCCGATCGATCGGTTTACACTGCAGAGGTTTGCACACTTTACCCACGGTTCTCGTAAAAGCTCCGAAGAACTTTAAACCCAACCATGCGATGCGGCCAAGCACCATACCACACTTCCGAGGTGTGATTGCATAGGGACGCTACGAAGCCTTTACAAAGGCATGCAAAAGACTAACGACCCGCATAGTTACGGATCGGGGCGGACCATAACCCTCCCTAGTGGTCGGCACCTTAGCAAAGGCTACTACCCCAAAAGGGCCGGGCTATACCCCCGCAACCGGATCCCCCTCCGCTCCTTTCGGAAAAGGGCCACTAGTACGATCACACACCTAATTATTCGGCTAAGGTCGAGCCATGTAACACCGTGGTTGCGCATGTTTTCTTGGGTGGTTCTCCATGTTCCGATTAATTCAAGTGTTCTTGCCTTACCCAAACATTAACTATTAAACATATATCATTTCCATAAAAGACCCATTTAACCAACCCATGTTAGGCAACTAGCGTTTTCTACCCAAAACTTTATTTAAAAGGGCTAGGTCAAGGATCGGGGTAAAAGATCTAGGTAAGTCCTTAAAAAGGTTTTCCCGTCAAATTAATGCAATGATAACATAAAGTAAACATTAATTTGCAATGCAATTATATAGGACAAAAGAGAACATGCGGGGGAGAAGACCACTTGCCTTCCTCAACTACGGTAAAAACTTCCTCCTCTTCGAACAATTGCTCCTGATCGTCCCCGAGAGGTGGCTCAGATGAAACAAGCACGATATCTACGATGCACACATAAAGCATACAATAAATAAAACAGATCACCAATCAATCCTAAAGACTGAAAACATGCTACTAAAACAACGGGCTCGCTGAGACGATCGCAAGGACTACTAGAACGCTAAAAACGGAGCTATAACGGAGAAGTTATGCTAAAAACAAGATTTAAGGACTAATCTGCGATAAACTAAACTATACAGGGACCTAACAGCAAGAAAACAGGGGCTAAAACGTAAATAAACTTAAAAACAGAAGGTTTAAACTATAAAAAGGCTGTTCTGGACCTCTGAGCAAAGTTCTATTAAAAACAGGGGCTAAAACATAAAATTCAGGACTGATTTGCAAGGATCTTTAAAGGTGGGAGGACCGGCTTGCGATTATAAAAGAGTTGGGGGTCTCTTTAAGAAGTTGTCCTCGGGTTGACCGTTACACGCGGGTTTGACCCGCGGGATCCAACGGATCGGAGCCGTGGATGGCCGATCCGACGGCCACCCACGCCCGCGTGCGTCCGAGGGGGCGGCGCCCGCGCGCCGGCGGCGGCGCGCGGCGCGCGCGCGCGCGGCGGCGGCGCGCGGCGCGCACGGCGGTGGGTCACCGGCGACGACCAAATCGGGGGCTCCCGGCCACGAATTTGAGCGGAAGGAGCATCTACGCGTAGGCGGGAACAAGGCTAACCTAGCCAAGCGCTTACACGAGTGGAACGGCCGGCAATCGAGGCGCGGCGTCCATGGGGGCGGACGGCGGCGGCCGGTCGAGCGGCGGCGGCGCTACGGTCGGGCACAAGTGAAAAGGAGGGCGGGGATAGGGTCCTTACGGTGCGTAGAGGCTACGGTGGGCGAGAATTGGACGGAGAAGGCGGCGGCGGCGCAGTTCAACTCCGGCGGCCGGTTTTCACGGGCGGCGACGGCGAGCTGTGACTGGAGTGCACGAGGGCTGCGGGTTCGATAGGATGCGATGGTTAGCTCACACGTGCGAAGAAGAACCGATTGAGAAAGTCCGGGGGGCTTCACCGACGGCGGACGAGCTCGGGCGACGGCAATGGCGCGGCGGCGCACGGTTCACTGCGGTGGCGCAAGCGGCTAGGGCACGGGAGGCGCTTGGGCGTGGTGTGAAGCGAAGGGGGAGGTGCGGGGTGCTCGGGGGGTGTTTATATAGGCCCGAGGGAGCACCGGGAGGCGGTTCCCGGCGGCATCACCATTAACGGCCGCGGCTTGATTGGGAGTTAAGGGGGGAGGGGATTAAGGGCGAACCGGCGATTTGAAGAGGGGAGGTGATGGAGAGGCTTCACCGCGGCTTAATTGCGCGGTTTGATGGCGGGGAGTGAAGGTCCGGGCCGGTGGCACCACGGCCGGCGGCGCGCGGCGGGGGTGCGGCTGACCCGGCCAGAGGTTGGGGACGGCCCCGACGGCCGGGTCCCACCTGTCAGCGGCCGTAACAAAAGAAAAAGGGAGGGAGGGCGGTGTTGGGCCGGCGGGTGCGCGAAGTTGGGCCACTTGGGCCGGCTTTGCTCGCGGGGGAAAAAGAAGAAAAGGCCTGTTGGCCTGGGTGCGGGCTGAAATAGAAGAAAGGGAGAGAGAGAGGAGAGAGGGAAAGGGTTTTGTCTTTTTTTTTTAATTTCTTTCAAATTCATTTTTCAAACATTCAAACTCCAATCAAACAAAATCCATGCATTCGAATCATGATGCACAAACACTTATTATTTCTAAACTATTTTAGTGATGTTTAAATATTTTAAAAGCCATTTTGCTTAATGATTTATTCACGTCCTTAAAGGAATTTTTAAACCTAATCATTTGTTGCTAAATTAATTCGGTGATGGAATTTTTTTAGGGTGTTACATTCGGATGTGGACTTTGAGTGGATTAAGGATGTGGATTTTTTCTTGAGCTATCAAGCTTTGGAAGGTTGGCTATGTCTACGGAGGTTTTGAGCACGCAAACTTGAACACACAAACAAGGGAAGGAGAGGGAAGCTTGCTGCGAGAAAACGGGAGCCGGGGGGCTCCTTAAGTAGGTGAGGTCGGCCGGCTGGGCCGGCCGCCCGGGGTCCTCCCGGCTCCTCCCCGCCTCGTCTTTCTTCCAAAGCACGATCATTTCGCCTCTGCAACTTTCCCGCCCGCGTGCTCCACGAGTTGCACCGCCCAAATGCTCTCGTCCACTCCTTTTCTTGCATTATTGGTCCTTCCACTTGACGCTCCATGCTTTGGGTCATATCCATGCTCTCTAGCTCCACTTGCTTCACATGCCACCATGAAATTCCTGCAAAGTTGATGCTTGCTGCCCACCATGCTTGTCCATTGCATGTGGAATTGGTGAAAGTTGATAAAAGGGAATCCAATGGTGCATGCATGATTAATTCAAACTAGATTGCCTCCATTTAGGTGTGTTTAAGGTTAAGCACTCCTCTAATTCGAAATTTAAAATATTTTTCAGAGCCATGCAAGAGCTCAAATACAATATTAGAGAAGTTTTTAAACCATTAAAAACAAATGTAAGTCGAAAATATTTTTCGACTACGTCGATTTCGGTCTCACCGGTATAGTTTGCCTTCATCGGTTGAGAGCGGACATTTTCCCGGCTTGATCATGGGGGCATAGGTTTAGGTTCTAATTTTGGCTAAATAAGAAAGATTTTGAATGAAACAAAATTAGAATAGGCTTAGAAAAATTCTAATCCTAGAGAAACCAAGGATAAAGATTTTTAAAATCAACCAAAAGTTTTGATTTCTAGGTTCACGCGAGTCCTACCACGTGCTGAATTTTATTAACACTTAAATATAAATCGTGGCTCTACTCGTGTGGTTTTAGCATGAAAAATAAGTCAACCTCAGCACCATAATGAGGGCGAAAGGTTGAGTTAGGTTCTGAAATTATTTGGTTGAGGTTTCTCGAAAAGAAAAGAACAAACAAGCACATAGGAGGGTTCATGCAAAGGGTTTATGATAAAGCAAATATTCAATCAAGAATTATGTCTCTAATATTGTTCAACCACTTCTAAGTCTAATGTCTTTGCGTAATAAAACTCAAAAACTAAATTATTAAAAATACTCGAAAAACCTGGAATCGGGTTGTCCTCCCGATAGCTTATTCTTGACTCGACGAAACGGGTTGCCTCCCGCCTAGCGCTTCGTTTATAGTCTATAGCTAGACTTCTTCACTCGATTACTCCCGGATCAACGCTCTTTGCGGGCGTTGCAATCTTGGGTACCCACTTCCGCACCATCTTGGGCGCGGGCTTGTCTTCCGGCTTAGTTGGCTTAGTCATTTTTTTGGTCTTCACGAGTTGCTTCTCTTCCTTTGTCTTGACGGATGCAACACCTTCTTTGATTTTCTTTACGTTCATTTTTTTCGGCTCCTTCTTCTTTTTCAGCCCCTCCGTTTGTTTTGGTTCTCCCTTCACTCCAATCATGTTGCATGCCTCGATTCTTGGACGGAACTTGAAGGAACTCCTTTCTCCGTTGATATCGAACATGATCTCCCCCTTGCCAACATCAATAGTAGCTCCCACGGTCTTGAGGAACGGCCTCCCTAGGATGAGCGGCGGCTTCTCCCTCTCTCCCATCTCAAGCACAACGAAGTCGACGGGGATGAAGTGGTGTCCAATCTTCACGGGTACATCTTCAGCAATGCCCAAGGGATAGCGAATGGAGTTGTCACCCAACTCCAAACATATTCCCGTAGGCTCCATTGGTAGGCGTAGCTTCTCGAACACATCCCTCGGCATGACGGTCACACTAGCTTCAAGGTCGCATAATGCCTTCTCGAAGTTGAAAGAACCAACCGAACATGGAATTGTGGGGCACCCGGGGTCTTTTTGCTTCTCTAGCCCATTAGCAATAGCTGCACTACACTCCTCGGACATCTTGACATGATCTACCCCGAGTGTTGCTATCTCATATTTATTTGCAAGAATGTCTTTAAAGTAACGAGAATATGTAGGTACTTGTAGGGCATCTAGTAATGGCATGTTGATGCTAAGTCTACGCACAACTTCCACAAACTTCTCAAAGTGGTTGTCAAGTTTACCTCGGAAGTAGCGTGGCTTGAGTTGCGGTATCCTCGTGTCATCCTCGGCATCTCGAATTCGGGTTCCTCGGTGACGATCCCCGTAACCTTCTCTTTAGCAACTCCTTCCACCTCGGTGGATGGTTTAAGCTTCCTTGCTCCCGCGGAACGTTCCGGGTCTTCGGTCTCCTTCCCCGAACGTGTTTGAATGGCCTTCGCCGATTCGGGACATTTGGGTCGTCCCGAAGCTTCCCTTCATCATTAGTGAGGCGCCCCGCAAGTTGTCCAACTTGCGTCTTGAGCATCTTCATCATGTTGAGCACTTGATGATTGGAACTTCCGACCTCCGTCACCTTGCTATCGATGTTCTCCAACACCTTGTCTATGGTCTTGAACTTGGTGACGGTGTCCTTATTGATCTTAGCTTGCTCATCCATGAACTCCTTCAATTGTATACGAAGCGGAACCTCGTTAGGAATAGATGAGCTTGCATTAAATTGAGGCCTACCTTGCCCGTAGCGGAAGTTCGGCAATTCTCCCTTCCTCATGTAGTCGAGCACTTTGGCTTCCTCCGGACAATCTTTGCAGACATGGCCATACTCTCCACATTCTTCGCATGTGGACCTTGCTTCGGCGGCCTTCAAGTCTTGAGCCTCTTTCTTTTCCATCTCCGTCTTCTCCAACCTCCTCATGAGCGAGTCGATCTTGCCTTCAAGTATGTTCTCCTTCTCCACTTGCAAGACTCCTTTGACGTTCCCCGTGGGTTGAACCGGATGTAGGCGCCCGGATGACGCCCACGTGTCATTATCCACGACCTTCTTGAATAGAGTGAAAGCTTCCGTCGGTGTAAGTTCGATGATGGATCCTCCCGCCGATGCATCGATGATCGTCCTTGACGCCATGGTGAGTCCTTGATAGAACTTTTGCACGAGGTCTTCTTTCGGGAACTTGTGATGTGGAACCGCCCGGGTGTACTCGTTGAAGCGCTCGAATGCCTCCGAGATAGTTTCTGTAGGATATTGAACAAAGGTGGCAATCTTATTATGCAAGCTTTGAGTTTTACCCGGTGAGTAGTATTCCTTCATGAAAGCCTTCATCAACGTGTTCCAATTTTGCACCGTCTCCGCCGGTTGAGAGTGGAACCATTGCAAAGCCTTCCCGAGTAGTGAAAACGGAAAAAGCCTTGCCCTCATTTGGTCTTGAGTCACCCCATCCATGTTGAAAGTCTGACATAGTTGAATGAATGCTTGGAGGTGAAGGTTCGGATCCTATTTACCGGTGAAGGGTGAATGTTGCACCATGCGGATTGTTGAGGTCTTGATCTCGAACGGTCTTCCGATCTCCTCAAGGTTCAAGATTGGTAGGTCGATGATGTCTGGGGTGCATAGCTCCCCAATCTTGCGTTCTTGCGGTGGTTGGTCACCCATTGGTGGAAGTCGATTCTCCCGAGGACTTTGAGGTGGTGAATTCTTTGGAGATTCCTGCGATCCTTTGTCTTCCGACTCCGAATCTACAAAATCCAGCTTTTTAGCTTGATGTGCTTCGCGTCTCCTTAGCCTGTAAAGTTTTTCTGGATCATCCACAAAATTATTGGGTTTGTTGGAGAGGAAGCCGTCCATCTCTCGTTAGGGTTAGCAATAAACAAAGTATGCAAAAACTAGAAAGTAAAAACAAATCTATAAAAACTAGAGTTAGACAACTAGATTAGATGTATTTTGAGGATGATCAAAATTTAGTAGATGCAAAAACAAAAACAAAAAGAAAACTGAAAATTACAAAAAGGCAATAAAAAATCAAATCTTGATCACTTGTTCCTCGGCAACGGCGCCAGAAAAAGGGGCGTGTTGACGGTTAATAATTGTATCAAAGTTCGTTTGTGACTTGCAAGCGTACAAGTCTCTCGTCGTAGTCAAGGGACCCTTCTTCCCTCGAGTGGTGAACCCAAGGTATCGAATCCGTGGAACAAATGTGTGACGCAAAACTTAATCTATTAAAGCCAAGTAACTTCAATCTTCGATAAAAGAAACCCTAATGCATCTAAGTAAAACTAATGAAACGAATCTAATCTACTAAAGACCGGAGAAAACAAAGTAAGATGGGGTAGATAAACCGATCTAGAGGGATCGGGGTAAG
Organism: Cenchrus americanus; assembly: GCA_947561735.1. NCBI lineage: Eukaryota > Viridiplantae > Streptophyta > Magnoliopsida > Poales > Poaceae > Cenchrus > Cenchrus americanus. Next base: position 147,637,974 of record OX387240.1, read on the forward strand.
CCTTTTGTTGAAGTTCCAAGCAAGAGAAGAAGTAGCAAATCGAATCTTAATAGAAGCCTCTTTAAATCGTGGTTTCCCGTCCAAATCCGAAAACATCCGCCTTTCGAGACCCCCGTTCGTCACAACGTATCCCTATTCATGCGGGGAGTTTAGGGCGAGTCAAAAGACAAGTCGAGATTTTTTCGGAAGATCCGGCGTGTACCTCTAGCCACCGCGGCTACAAGAACACCCTATGTAATCTATCTCGAGAATAGAATTGGAATAAGCAAAGCCGATCGAAAAACGAAATCTTCGAGGAAACACTTGATCGCTAGGAAAAGATTCAACTCGATAATTCAACTATAACAATGATACATACACAAGATCACCACCGGGATCCTTCCTTGATCTTGCTTCTAGCTCGGGAACTCCGACGTGGTATTCCGTGCAAGGTTCCCACGTCGGCTAGAAGAACCCTAGTCAACTAGCTCGACCCTCTCCTCTCCGAGATGGTGTCCCTCTCTCTCTCTCGCTCCTCGGCGGCCGATCACGAAATCTTCTGCGAGGCTCTCGGTCGGGGGACTATAAATAGCCCGATTGGCGGCTAGGGCAAAGGAGGGGGCATTTGGGCCCTAAATGGGCACGGGCCGACCGGATCGGGCCGGCCGGCCCGGGCCCATTTAGGCCCGGCCCGAGGGCTCCTTCGCTCCACGTCGGTTCCCTTGCTTCTCGGATGTTTCCCCCTTCGCATGTAGGTCCATGTCGTCGGTTTCTCTCCGAATTGGACTCAACTCCTTGTCTTGCAAGATTCGGCACTTTTTCGGTCGGGTCCTCGGAGTCGTCGTCTTCTCGAATCAAGTCCCCGGCTTTTTGGAGTTAAGTTTGCTTCGTTGCATGACTTGTACGGGGCTTCAAGGACTTGTCATGAGGTGCTTGATGAACTTATCCCGAAAGTCTTGCATTCAACACTAAAACCCTGCATAAACATTAAACTCCAAAACCGACATGCACACGTGAACTTGTTATACCATGGGGGTTAGTACCAATGGATAAGGTATAAAACTCATGCCAACACCGAAGGTAAACTCATGGCTAGGTTGACGGATTTTCACCGTCAACAAACACCATTCCGGGGAGGCGTATACGGACTCGAAAAGCGGTGTTCAAGACCCAAGTCATGGCAAAAGGTTTCAAAACGAGAGTTCCCCGAATTCCGAGCCTATCACTTGCGGATAGCTTGTATGGCATCTCCGTGCCTCTCGTTCCTCAACCTCAAGACTAGATCTCGAACAAAACCAAACGTCTCCCCCTTATCCTCAAGAAAGAACACCCACGCATACCGAGAATAGTCGTCCACCACAACAAGCACATACCACTTCCCACCTGCGCATCGCACACGAGCCGGGCCAACAAGGTCCATATGGAGCAGCTCGCATGGACGCTCGCTCATCACATCGGTGAGAGGCGGGTGAGAAGAGGCCACCATCTTGGCATGCCTACACGGAGCACAAACCAACTCTTTCTCAAGCCTCAACCGTGGCAATCCTCGGACCAAATTGAGTTTACTCAAGCGTGACAAAAGGTCAAAGCTCAAGTGATCCAACTTCCTATGCCACTTCCACAACTCACTCGAAGAACCAGCCAAGAAACAACGCTCCACACCCGAAGACTGAGAAAAATCAGCACGACACACCCGACCCTCGGGAACGACCATACGGACAAGGTCCCCTCGAGAGTCCACAATCCGAGAACCACCTCGGCCGAAACAACACCTCAAACCCCTCATCCAACAACCGGGACACGAAAAGCAAATTGTACCCCGGCGATTGAACAAGAGCAACACGCCTCGATCTTGTCACTCACTTTGATCTCACCTTCCGAAAGCACACGCCCACGCCCATTGTCACCAAAAGTGATGTACCTCTTCGTCACCCACCGGACGAGACTTGAGAACCACCCCCTGTCTCCGGTCATATGCCTCGAGCAACCGGAGTCAATCAACCAAATGTTATTCAAGTCTCCCACCTGAAATTCAAAAATGAGCACGTGAGCGAACAAACGACTCAGCACTGGGGTTAGTACCAAAAGAGGAAAACTAGTGCCGAGCCATTTGCTCGAAAGTGGGGTTAGCACACATCAAGCCATCTTTCCTACCATAACTACCACCACGAACACCACCTCGGTAACCACTCCGAGGAAACCACCCCTCACTGCCTGGAAGAGGACCGAAACCATGGAAGACAACCTGTGGACTGTCCCTCCTCTCCTTCTCAAAGCTACGACTCCTCCCATCCCCGTAGTGAACTCGAGGGGGAGAATGCCTAGCAAGCCGACCACCCGCTTGTCTCTCCCGGACCAACCACCGCAACTCCACCTCCCGGACACCGAAACCTCTCGACTCACCACCTCGAAAACCACTCCGCCCCGAGTCGGGGGGGGGGGGGGGTTAAACCGACTAGCCGGGCCGGTCCTAACCGCCCCCCTTCGGGCGGGGCCGGTCCCGACCGCCTAGCCGGGGCCGGTCCGACCGCCCCCTCCGGAAGCTGCTCCTCGGCCGCGGGAACTCGCATCTCCCCATGCCGGAACACTTCTCACCACGCCCTTACCCCCGGCGGTGGCATACGAGGCTTAGGTACACCATGGGAAGGGTTGTACCTATCCTTGTTCGCCCACTCCTTTGCCATCCTCTCTTCCCGCTTCCTCTTGAAGCAAAACTCATCCTTGTGACCCTCTTTCCCACAATGGCCACAACGGAACCTCACAAGCTTAGGTTTAGGCTTGGATTGGGGCCGCTCGCGTGGTTTCTCTCCACTCAACTCCTCCACCGATTTCTCCTCACTAGCATTTTCACTCACTTTCCCAAAGAACACTTTCCCGGAAGTGCTCACAAACTTGATAGGCCTTTGGAGATCATTTGTGGGTGTAGGAAATATAAGTGGAGCCGGGGTTGTGTCTAGTCGGTTCCTAAGATGGTTGGGTTTGGGAGGGAAATCATTTTTGTGGTGGGTTTTTGGTGGCTCGGGATATTCTCTCCACTTCCCTCACCAACCTTGTTTGCCCTAAGACCCTCACCATCCTTGCCTCTTAAATGCCTCGATCATCATCCTCAACCGAGGCTCATGACCGGACAACCAACCCATCAACTTTCTCAAGTCATCATTCTCATCCCGCAAACGATCAACATAATGTGCAAGTTCCAATTTTTTCAAAGCATGCATTTCACGGGTAGAGCATGATGTAGGCATGGGTTCCTTCAATTGAGCCTCAAGTGAACTAGTGTAAGCATGCATCTCATCAATCTTAGCATGCAAAACGGGGCAAGAAGTGCAAGCACCTAGCAAAGCAGGTCTAGACTTAAGCTCGGCCACTTCAACCCTAAGCACATCTAGTTCCTCACACTTGGAGGCATGCTTCTCCTTAAACAAAGCAAGATCGGCAAGGAATATGGAGCAATCAACACAATCAACCTCATCCGAAACAACGGGGCTTGCCTTAAGGGAATCAATCTCAAGCTTGCTATCAAGCACCTCGTGTCTCTAGCTCGGCCACTCTAGTCCTAGCATCCTCGAGTGAAGCCCTAAGCTCTTTTCTCATTTTCTTGGCCTCTCTAAGCATGTCATCACGGTTATCAAGCAAAGAGCCAAGCCTCTCATTCTCCCGGCGCAAGAAGGGAAGTTCATCACGCACCCCATCGTCGGACTCGCAGTCCGAGTCGCTCCGTGTGCTCTTCTTGCTGCCGGAGCTCGGCGCCATGGTGCGAAGCGCGTCTCTCGCGAAGCGGCTCGGCCCGCTCGGGTTCTTGGACGACTTCTTGTTCTTGCGACGATCACCTTCGTCTTCACCGCTACTCGAGCTCGAGGTGGAGTACGCGAACCGGAGTCGACGTCGCTCGCTCCCACCATCGCTCGAGCCTTGCCTCGGCTCTCCTTCTTCCTCGATCGTCGCTCGTCCTTGTACTTGTTCTTGTGCTTGCTCTTGTGGTTGCGCCTCGAACGGTACTTGCCGTCCATCCTCGGCTTGTGCTTGTAGCTGTCCTTGTTCTCGGCCTTCTCCGGGCAGTCGGCGACAAAGTGTCCTGGCTTGCCGCACTGGAAGCATGTTCTCGTGTTCCTCCTCATGTTCACACGGTTCTCGTGCAGCCTCTCGAACCGCCTCGTCAGGAGCGCCAGCTCGTCTTCTCCAAGCTCGTCGAACTCATCATCTGGCATAGACATCAAAGAGGAGAAAGAGAACATCCTGGTGGATGGGTTGGAGTTAGCCTTTCCTTTGGAACCACCAACGAGGGCGAGACTATGGGAGTCAGTCGGACCCTCGAGCTTGGTAATCATGCCCCTATCCACCTCAGCCGACTTGAGCTTTGAGAACAGCTCGTTCACGGTCAGAGTGTCATACTTCTCCACTCGACAATGGCCTCGAACTTTCTGCTCCATATTGTACGATCCAAAGAGTGTAAGAGCTTGACCGCTCTATCATGATCATCGTATGGGAGCACGTCCACATTAGCCCTCATGTTGTTCACAACCACCGTGAACCTCTGAAACAAGGCATCGATGGACTCACCGGGGAGACGAGTGAAGTTCTCGTACTCTCTCCGGTAGGTCGCATACATCCGTGCTCGAACATGGGCGTTCCCAACATGAGCCTCCTTCAAAGCACCACCCAAATCCTACAAGCCAAGTGCTCGGTGTGCGCCCGATCGAACGCAGTCGACACAAAGCACGAAATAAGTAGTCGACCGCCTTGTTGTTGGCGTCGAATCGTCCCTCAACCCCGGAGCGAGGAAGTCCATCGGCCGGACATAGCCTCGTGTCCACCGTGACATCCCAAAGGATGCGACCCTTTCCGCGGAGGAACGCACCCATCCGCTTGCTCCACAACCGGTAGTTCTTGCCATTGGAGTGTGGAGGACACGAACCCCATTCTCCGGTACGCCATCCTTGGATCTTAGGCGGTTAGAGTCAACAAAGACCCGAACCGGCTCTGATACCACTTGAAGGACCGATTAGGCGACCAGAGAGGGAGGGAGTGAATGGGAGCCGATAAAAATTCTTCTCGAGGGAGATTGAAACTCCGACAAGATGAACTAGCTCGGTCGAACCCACGAAATCACACACTCGCACTTCTACCTTCCGTTTGCCAAAACCACGTAGCCACCGGAGTGCTATTGGTCCTAGGAACAAACTCACGAACAACCACAACACACACGCGGCAACGACGGCGGAAACCACTCGAAAGCCGGCTAACTAGAGGGGGGCGGTTAGACCGGGTATAGAGGGCGGTTAGACCGCCTCCACACGGTAACCAAGAAATCCTCCGAAAAGCCTCTTCCAAGCACCAAAACTCACCACGGTTTCACCAACAAAGGTATCTGGTCAAGGCCATGCTAGCTACCGGAAAATCTTGGCGAAAACCAAAACTCTACCCGGGGGCCTAGGGGCGGTTAGACCGGCTACCGGGGGCGGTCTAACCTCCCGTACCCGAGCAACGAACTCCAACCAAGAACACCTAGCAAACCGCACGAGAACGACCCCAAATTTCACCCGGACGCTCCTCCGATCAAGGCGAACAAACTCACGAGAGGAAAATCCGACGAAACAAAACTTCAACTCCGGAAACACCCGGGGCGATTAGACCGCCCCCCGCGGCGGTTAGACCGCCCCTTCCGGAAAACGAACCCGCGGGTCAAACCTAAACTTCCTCACGCCCGATCTCCCGAATCACTCGGATTGCGGCAAAACTTCGGGAATAGGCGGGTTACCTCCCGGGCAACCTCTACCTCAAAGGAATCGACCCGAAACGCTCACAATAAAGAGTAATCGAAGAAATCGCTTCTCTAGGTCAAGAACTTGCCCAACTCGAGAAACCACCAAATCGAGTCCGATTCGGAGGAGATTTGGGGCCAAAGTCACCGCCCAAAGAGGCATAAGAGCCTCATACGTGACACCCACCAAAAACCCCAAGAAATCATCCTCAAAACACCGCCAACAAAGAGCTCCGAAAATCAACACAAAAGAGACGGGAAAACCACCATGATGAACAACGCCGAACCATCTATACATGCCATGAAAGGTTCGTACAAGGTCTAGCTTTCCACCCAAACATCCATCCCTCTCTCTAGATCTCACATGAAGCTCTCAAGCTAATCATCTAAAATCCTAAGGAAAATGGAGAACGAAAATGGAAAAACAAATGAGCTAGGGTTCCAAGAGTTGGCTTCCATCCACCCATCCAATGAGTATATATGGAGGCACCCAAAAGACTAAACTACCCTTCACTAATAACTAGGGATACATGCCCCTCGAGTGCGGATTTGGAAGTCTTCATGTCTTCACCATCGGACGGATGCCCGGCGACCGCAACCCCGCTTAGCCTCGATGCAAGCCTTGCGATCCCGACGCGTTTTCTCCGCTTCGAAGCTTCTCGGCGCCGGCGGCCGGGGCCGTCGGACCGTCCCCCCCGGGCGGTTAGGACCGGCTCGGGAGATCCGACCGGCCCCGGGCGGTCCGACCGGCCCCGGGCGGTCCGACCGGCCCCGGGCGGTCCCGACCGCCCCTCCCGGGCGGTTGAACCGGCCTTGGTGGCCGCACCCCCTCGTCGAGTCTTCGGCCTCGGTTTTGTGGCTCAACCGAGTAACCCGGTGGTTTTCTCGGTGAACCACCGCAAACCCCGTGAACTCGGTGTAGCCTCCACCAATCTCCACTCATGACTCGGCTCCCACGTAGTTCCGGCTCACCCTTGGTTTTGAGGCTCTACCAAGAAACCGTCCACGACTTCATCTTGCTTGTTCATGCCACCATGCGGCCCGCACTTGATCCCGCCGGCCACCGGTCCCTCGAACGAAGCCTACTTGTCTTCTCCACACCTAGAGGCCTCACCGGCAACGACCTTTCGCGCTTGTTCTTCACCCGCACCAACACGAGTCAAGCCGCAACCAAGACCTCGCAATACTTAGCCAAGAATCGGTCCACACAACGTTGTCCTCGAAGTCCGCGACATCGAACTTGATGTACTAGGTACGGTAGTTGTCCCGAGATTCCCCGAAGGTAATCGGCGGGACCACCGAGCCCGGTGGAATAGCCGCGTTGCCGGGGACGATGCCGTAGAAGGGCGTGTTGCTCTTGGTGAGCATGTGGGTGATGTCGAGCTTCATCTTCTTCAAGGTTTTGGTGAAAAGGACGTTGAGCTTGCTTCCACCGTCGATGAGGACCTTGTTGAGCTTAGAGCCTGCGACCACCGGCTTCGGGACGAGGGGAAACCGTCTGGTTCGGAGAAAGGCCGGTCCATTGATCCGCGCGGGGAGAAGGTAATGGGTACTTCCAACCACCCGAGAGGGGTCGGGACCGCCGGTTCAATGCTCATAACTTCTCGACGGGTAGCCTTTTGCTCCTCGCTCGTCGGGTAGTCCGCCGAAGAGGACGTTGACGGTCTTGTCGGGTTCCTGGAAGTCGTTGTTATCTCCGTCGTTCTTCTTCTTGCCCTTTTTGTCATGAGGATGCGGTATCTCTAAAGTACCCTTGAGTGCATGCCTGAGTTGGTAGCACTGCTCGGTGGTGTGGTTGTCGTTCAGATGCCACGGGCACTTCTCCTTTAGCAAGTCTTTGAAGCCGCTGGAGTTCTTCTTCGAGTTCTCCTTCGCAAGGCGCTGGATAGCCGCGACAGTGTTGTCTGGCTTGCACTTGCGGTTGGGACCCGAGTAGTTGCTGTTGTTGTTGCGACCGCCTTGGTTCGCGTTGTTACCGCTGCCGCCGCCCCCGCATTCTCGCTTGTTCTTGCCACGGATGGCGTCGTACTTGGCGTTCGCCTTGTCTTCTTCATCCGCCCGGGACATGATCATGTCTTTGAGGTGGGGGATGGACATGGGGGCGGCGGCGACCGAAGTCTTCAAAGGTGCGGCGGTGGTAGAGGCCGTCTTGGAAGAGGTCGATGACCTCCTTGTCGGTGACGTCGACTACGGTAGCGCGCTTGTCGAAGAAGCGGCGCATGTACTTGCGGAGGGTCTCGCCTTGTTCCTGCTTGACCATGGCCAGGTCCATGCGAGTACCCCGATCGGCCCATGGCGCTGCGAAGTTGCTTTGGTGAACTGCTCCTTCGATTGGTCCCACTTGTCGATCGAGTGCTTGTCCAGCGACTCGAGCCATGTGAGTGGAGCTTGGTCCAGGCAGAAGGGGAAGTAGAGGCACTTGGTGTCGTTGTTGCCGCCAGCGTTCTCGATGGAGAGGGCGTAGCACCCGAGCCACCTGGATGGGGTCTGCTTCGCATCGTACTTGGTGATCCCCAAAGGCTTGAACTTGTTGGGGAGGAGCAAGTTGCGAGTCGAGGTGAGAAGGCGGGGAAGCCGTCGTTGTCGCCGCAGGTGGTCGACTTCTTCCGCCACGGCTCCTCAATCTTCGCGGGCGTCGTAACCGCCCCGTGAGGCGCCGCAGGCGTGGCCGTTCGCATGGCCTCGGCCGCCGCGGCCGCCGCCGCCGCCGGCCCTCTCGTTGGCTCCATGGTTGGAGCTTCGTCGTCTCCGCCGCCACCGTCGGGGTCGCGGCCGCCGCGCGCGGTAGGAGCACGGTGAGGGACGACCTCGCGATTCTTGTTGCCACTCTGTGGAGGTCCGCCGGCGTTGGAGCGAGTACGGTTGGGCTGGGCTGGGAGCTCGGCTCGAGTACGGTTGGGACCGAGGTTGGCGCTGCGACTTGTAGCTTCGTTGTCGCGGTGCCTGGCGGGAGGAGGCTGGTTGACCCTGTTGTCGACCCGCATGAAGTAGGCGTCTTCAGCGAGCTTGGCGATGACCTCCCCGACGCGAATTCCCTGGGCCTGGCGTGCGATCGCTGTGATCGACATGAGGCATTGCTCAGGGGTAGTGTGTACTCTGCTCTCGACCGCCTCGAGAGCTTCCGTGAGGTTGCGGATGGGGAGATTGTCTCGGAGATGCCGGCGCCGTTTGCTGCGCTTCCTGTTACGCTCACGTCGAGCGTCTCTGTTGGCGGGGGTCTCGTCTGCTGGTGCATCGGCAGACAGCTCGTCGGAGGAGATGTCTTCAAGGTACTTGTCTTGAGCCGTCCCTGATGGTCTGGGGTGTCGCCGGCAGCCATGAAGACTTGGCGATCAGGGGTGCCAAGGCTGGACTCAGAAGCAGCCACCTCAGTTGGTGTGTTCGAGTCAGCCCGGGCTAGCGGTGTTCCCTCCTAGAACGGGAGAGAGTCGATGTAGGCGACGTAGCGTGAGTCCCCACTTATCAGGTCAGTGGGCTTGCGGTCTGGCCAGTAGACGAATCTGCCGGCCGGTGTGGAGGTTATAACCAGTCCAGAAGCTGGCCCTGATAAGGGGTGCTCAGTAGAGTTGTCCTCGGACTCGGGATCCTCTGGGTCCGACCCGAAGTCGAACTCGTATGCGGAATCCGAGTAGAACCTGGAGAGGGGGTTGGAGTCCGAGGCGCGGCCGGGGGCAGTGTCGTAGTCCGAGTTGTACTCGGGTACGGGTCCTTGCCGGCCCGGCGCGAAGGAGGAGCCTCCTTGCGGGCCCTGCTGAGGATGAGGGGACCACGCGTGGAGCGCTCACGGGGTGGTGGGACCACGTGCGATGGCTGAGTAGCCGGCTCGCATGCGATAGCCCATGGAGACGTCGAGTTCGAGTTGGAAGCGGACTCGAGCTCGAAGTCAGCGTGATGATCGAAGAGCGAAATTTCGCCGAACTTGCCGGCGAGCTCGCCTGTGACATCTTCTGGAAGCGCCACGAAGCCGGTCTTCGGGTTGGGCAGCATGGTGAGGCGGCGCTGGAAGGATCCCGCGCCGTCAGCAGTGCAGACCTAGGCGCCGAACACGAAGGTGTCGCAGCGGTTGAAGGCGACGGTTGGCTTGAAGTAGACAGGAGCCGTCGAGTTCGCCATGTGATCTCAGGTGAGAGCCCCTACCTAGCGCGCTAGCTGTCGGTGTTTTAGACCAGCAACCTACTAAGGGGAGTACCCGAAGTAGATGAATGTGGCTTCGCCGAGATCGGTAACTCGAAGGAAAAGACATGTGGCACACAATTTAGATAGGTTCAGGCCGCGAGGTGCGTAATACCCTACGTCCTGTATGCTGCGTAGCTCTGGATTGATTGGGTATGCTTACAAGATGGTGTAATTGTACACCGTGAGATGAGATTCGATGCTAGAGAAGGGTCCCTGCCTCGCCTTATATAGTTCGGGAGGCAGGGTTACAAGTCGGAGTAGGGAGAGAGTACTAGTCGGGTACGTCTACGAGTCTTCCATACAGTGCGGGACATGTACAGCTTCCTATCCGAGTACTTCTCCTCCGTAGTCCTTGTGCTCCACGCCATCAGGTAGTCCCAGGGGCCCACCGAGTAGTCGGTCCTGGTACCCACCGAGGTAGTGGGCCCAGGGAGGTCCATACGACAATAGCACCAGTGCCATAAGCGTTGCAAAGAACCCAGTGCTCCATTCCAAAATCAAGCACATAGAAGTGAGGTATCATTTCTGAGAGATAACGTAGAGAAAGGAAAGATAGCTTTGATCCATGTACCCACACATGACCAACTAGCCGATATTTTCACCAAACTTCTAGATCAAGCAACTTTCACTCGTTTGTGGGGGGAGCTTGGTGTGTGTTTGATTTCTTCAGTTTGGTGTGTGGGAGCTCCTTTGTAGCATATGTATAGATTTCCTTTGTTCATTTCTTGCATTTGGCATGGCATATGTAACATGATGTATAGGCATCCTTGTATCTTAGATTGCATGCATTTTGTATCATATGCATTGGTTAGGAAAAGCTTCTCTCATATACATTATTCACCATGGAATGCTATTTATGTCTTTGTGAGCTTGTTTGGTATGCTATGGTTAGTTTGGCTTAGCTCTTGGTGATCTTGATGAATAATCCATGGTTGATGGCAATGTTTTTGAAAAATGTCACATGTATGCTCTCTCATGTGTAAATGCCTTTATATGATCTTGACATGTTTTAGTGGCTTGGTTGTGCTTAATTTGTGGTTGGATAGCTAGTTTATTGATCATATGGGGCAAAGGCTCATTTGCCATCATGAATGTTTAGCCCTCTTGCTTCATCTTATGGAGGGGCATAAGTTCCTTTTTGTCGCAAAGACATTTCATGTACCATTTATAAATCTGAAAATGAAATGAAAATACTTGGAAAATGTGCTCCCATGTCATATGTGCTGAATTTAATGTTGCTTTGGGTGCTAAACCGTTGCATGATGCCTACCAATGAGAAGTCTCATACATAGAAGTAGGCACATGGCTCGGTGGCTTTGACATGACATGAGGTGCTTGTGGGTGTTTGTGATGGTCGTATGATTAGAATGGCTATCCTAGCATGAAGTTTGTGTGGCTTTGCCATTTTGATATGTATTGCTCATGTTTAGGACTTTGCTCATGAGAGGCAAGTTTTTCGCAAAATTGCCCAAATCCATCTTAGCTTCGTCCAATGGTTGTGAAACTTGGTGATCTTGTAGTTGATGTCGATACGAAGCTATAGAGTATCTAACTTGCTTATTTGGACATGTGTAGCATCCTATGTTGAATTTTGTCTATTTGAGAAGCTCTATGTTGAAAGTTTTGCATTTTTTGGCTTGATTCATGCATTGCCAACAAGGGGGAGAAGTTTGAGCTTGAAATCGCTTGCCGGATGCATTTAGAAGGTTTTCAGGTGGTTTTGAGCCATTTCTGGGCTCTGGTGTGCACCGGTCTGACCGGTCGAGTGCTGGTCCTGTGCACATGTTGGGCACCGGTCCCGGCCGTCTTGGTGACCGGTCCGCGGTGTGAGTGAAGTTGTTGCAACTGCCTTGCTTTCAAGTGGTTTGCATGCATTGGTTCACGGGGAGCTTGCATGTGTGCAGGGGGAGCTCTTTGTGGTTGTTCGAGCTTTGGTCTGGTGGTTTGTGCTCTTTTCTTGAGCTTTGTTTTATCTCGGATGTGTCGAGCCGTTGCCTTTGCCTAAGGGGTCTGAGACTTGTCTTCTTCAAGTGATCTTGCTCTTTGCCTTTGTTTGGCTTTCAATCACTTGTTGGAGTTTCTTTTTGTTCATTTCTTTTCTTTTTCTTTTCTCTCTTGTTACTTTGGTGTGGGTGTTGTCAATGCACTCATCAAGGGGGAGATTGAGGACTATGTGTGGTTCGAGGACCGGTGGATGGTCGCTTCCTTGTGTGATGAGTGATTGACAACGTTGTGTGGACCGATTCTTGGCTAAGTATTGCGGGTGCGGGTTGCGGCTTGACCGATGTTGGTGCGGGTGAAGAACAAGCGCGAAAGGTCGTCGCGGTGAGGCCTCCGGGTGTGGAGAAGACAAGTAGGCTTTGTTCGAGGGACCCGGTGGCCGGCGGGGGTCAAGTGTGGGCCGCATGGTGGCATGAACAGCAAGATGAAGTCATGGACGGTTTCTTAGTTGGTCCTCAAAACCAAGGTCGAGCCGGGACTACGTGGGAGCCGAGTCATGAGTGGAGATTCGCGGAGGCTACACCGAGTTCGCGGGGTTTCCGGTGGTTCACCAGAAAACCACTAGGTTCCTTGGTTGATCCACAAAGCCAAGACCGAAGAACCGAAGACGGTGCTGCAGCAGTGCCAGACCGGTCTGAACGGTGGGTCTGAACGGTGGGTCTGACCGGTCTGAACGGTGGGTACCGGTCTGACCAGTGAGGAGCACCGGTCTGACCGTTGTGCGATGACGCGGTCCGGAATCTTCGAAGCGGAGGACACGCGTCGGGATCGCAAGGCTTGCGTCGAGGCTAGGCAGGTTGCGGTCGCGAGGCATCCGTCCGATGGAGAAAGCTTGAAGACTTCCAAAACCGCCCTTGAGGGGCTTGTATCCCTAGTTATTAGGAAAGAGTGTTTTAGACTTTTGGTTGCCTCCATATAACCTAAGAGGTGAGAGGATGGCAGCCAACTCTCTTGGAACCCTAGTTCATTTGCTTTCCTATTTTCCCTTCCTATTTTCTTAGGATTTCCATAGGACTAGCTTGAGAGCTTCATGGTGAGATCTTGTTGAGAGGGTTGGATGATCGGGCGGCAAGCTAGACCTTGTATGAACCTTTGTGGCATGTATAGATGATTCAGCGTGGTTCCTCAAGGCCTTGTTGTGTTGTTCCCGGTTGTTCTTGGTGGTGATTTTCGGAGCCCTTTGTTGGTGTTTTTCTTGGCTTGTTTTCGGGACCTTTCTCTTGCGGATTTGAGGGGGGGAATTTGTGGGAACACTTCATGGTTCTCTGGGCTGTGATTCCCCTCCCAAATCCTTGAGTAAAGGGGCTCAATTTTGGGGTTTTCCGAGTTCTAGGGCTAGAGGTGTTCTTGGTGGGATTTCTTCGATTCCTCCTTTTTGGACAAGTTTTGGTGGGATCAAACTTGGATATGGACTCCTCATGAGGTGTTCCTATTATCCCCAAAGTCTTGTTCAAGTCTGTGGAGCGATTCGGGAGATCGAGGTTTGGATTTGCGGGAGTTGACCCGCGGGTGCTGTTCATCCCGAGCTGCCCAGGCTACACCGGTCTGACCGGTGCTCTCAACTGGTCTGACCGGTGCAACCCTCAGTGGGGTTTTGCTCGGGTGAACGTCTGGGTGTGTTCATTGTTGTCCTGTGTTGGAGCTGTTTCGAGTTTGGGTCAGTTTGGAGGTCGGTTGGCCTGTTTGGTGCCTTGGCGGCTTTCAGGCTGTGACCGGTCTGACCGGTGTGGAACCACTTGGTGGAAGTTGCCCAGTTTCACCAGCAGGGACCGGTCTGACCGGTGGTGCTCACCGGTCTGACCGGTGTTGGTCAGTGGACTTAAGGTTTGGTGTTCCACTGCGTTCTCGGGTCGGAAGGTTGTGTGTTGGTTCCTCGGTCCAGTGGCACTCCAGTGGCTACGTGGGCTTAGCCAATTTGGGTAGTGAGTCGGAGACGTGTGTTGGAAGCCGTGTTCATCTTGTGGGAGTTTCCATCTCCTTCGAGAAGAATTTTTATCGGCTCCCATTCACTCCCCCCCTCTCTGGTTCACCGTATCGGTCCTTCACTCCCCCCTACACCGGCATGGTGCTGATGGAGAAGGGCGACTCCTGGCACCACGGCGTGTCCCCTTTCTCACACCAGGCGCGGCTGGATTCGCTCCTCGCCGCAATGAAGAACCTGGCGGACGTCGGGTTGGGGGCGGCTTCAGTCCTCGCGAAGCTTCACCGCTGGCGGATCGTCCCCCTCATGGAGAGGGAGTTCCGCATCCACAAGATGAGCGAGGTCGCCAACCTGACAGCGCTGGCACGCTCGCGGTTCCTCCCCAACTGCCTCCCTCAGGAATACGCGGCCACGAGGGCGAGGCACGCCATTGGCCTCAAGGTTGTCCGGCATAGCAACGATGACCTCTCGTCGTTCGCTATGCTTCCCGATGCCCCGACGGTGAGTAGGTCTTCCTCCCCCCCTCATTTCCTCGCGACGTACCGGCGGGGTCTTGACGATCGTTTTTAGCAAAGAGTGACCATAGACGCTTCGCGGTCCGACCCGCCCACGCCCCGATCCCGAGTGGCCGCGTGCGTGGCGCAGCGACGGCTGCAGGAGCGGGCGGCGCGCAAGAAGGAGAGGAGGATCTGGCGGCAGGAGCACCGGGAACAGCGAGACGAGGAGTACCGGCTGCGCGAGCAGAAGGGACTCTCTCCCCCGGCGACCTCGGAGTACTCGTCGTCGGGAGAGGAAGAATAAAGCGACGGGGGGGCCGGCTCACCCGAGAGGTGGGAGCCTGCGCCTCCCTCACCAAGAGCCGCAGAGGCGACAGAGGAACAAGTGCCTAGGGCGGGCGCGGAAGCGCCCGCTGCCAGGCGGTCTACGGAAGGCGTCCAGGAGCGCTCCAGCGGCGACGCCAGCCGCCACCACAGTCCGTCGAGCCCTCGAGGAAAGGAAGTAGGGCTTCTCCACCTTGAGGTAAGTGGTCTCTTCTCCAGGCGTTCGGGTTTCGAGGGGTTGGAGCTCAAACTCCTGTCTCCATGTTCACTGGGCGGCGCAGACCGTCCCCGACCTTGAGCCTGCTAAGGTCGGGTGCGTCCGTGCCCACGAGGCGGCGCTCGTCGAGGTCGTCGAGGGCGGAGAGCGCAGCGGTGGCGAGCGAGCCACCGCGCCCCCGCGGCCACGGCGACTATGGTAGCGATCACGGCGGCGGCGACCGCCATCTCGGAGGTTCCCCGGCGCCCGTCCCCGCCGCGGTCGGTCAGGCGGTCATGGTGGAATCCCTGATGACGATGCCTCGCCGCCCGGATGGGGCCAGTGGGAGAGATGGCCCGCGCCAGCCCCGAACCCACGGCGGGGGTACTGGTGATGCGAGAAGACAGCTGCGTGATGCCGCCACGGCCGACGCACGGTGCGAGGGCCTCGTCGTCACGTGCCGGCCTCCCCGCCTCCGATACCACCGTGGCGCGCCTGGAGTAGGAGCGGGAGCACGTGAGCGCGCCGCCGGCCCATTTCAGCGAGGCCCAGGACGAGCAGGCACTATGGCAAGAATTACGCAACCACAGCGCCTCGCTCAACAACACGCTGAACGAGACGCTGCGGATCCACGCAGATCTCGCGTGGCGAGTGTTCCAGGTACGCATTTTTCTGATGGGTTTTGGAGTTTTTTGCCTCCCCTCCTTTTCTTGTTTCTCCGCGCTTACGCTTCCTCTAACTCAGCTTCCCCCTTGTATTGTTTTCTGGTGACAGGGGCTAGAGGGCCGAGCTCGGGAGAGGCACGACCGCCTCGACCAATTGAGCTCCGAGCGTAACTGGTACCGAGACCAGTACGATGCCCTTGACGCCCTTGTCGAGACCAGTATCAGATCGAGGCCATCCGTGACGAGTGTTGATGGTGTATTTTGGTACACCAAGCATGTTCATTACACTTTGGTTTGGATTTGTTTATGGAACTAACCCGCCACTAGGCACACTAATCATATAACAAGTTCATCTATGTGCATGCATTTGGAAGTGTTGTGTTTACGTAGGAAAACATGGACATAAAGGACGGATTCGCAACAAGATCAAAGGAGCATTTACGGAGTCTTGTCCGTGTTCATGAGCTTGATGAAATCATTTCCAATGGTGGCAAGGACCGAAGTGCTACGAGGAATACCCCCGGGGATTGAAGCGTAAAAGACCGAACTTCATGCACGGAGAACCTCCATCTTGGACGCGAGGATGACATCGTCAAAATCATGCAAGTGGAGGGAGCAAAGTGCATAATCACCTGAGGACCCACGGGAGCGAAGGAGTGACCGAACCGGGCCGAGATGGGCCTGGGAGGGTCGGCCCAGGCCGGCCGGCCCAGCCCACTCCGGGGGACGGTTCGGCTCCCCTTTCCTTGCACCCGAAGGATCTTCAACCCTAAAACCCTAGAGGCGCAGCCATTCGGGGGGAGAGCCATTCGCACCAGGAGGCCATCCACAAGCTAGAGAGAGAGGAGGGAGATCGTCCGCCTCGAAGGAAGCACCCACAAGTGGAGAAGAAGGAAGACAGCGTCGGAAGGGAAACCATGATCAACGGTGCTATGTCTAGCACCTTGATGGGGTAATCTCCTTATCCGTCCATGGGTTGTAATCGATCTTGAGATGTAATCATACTTTGTTCGAGTATCTATCTATCATCTTGTGTTGAATATACTTTAATGCTTAATGTTAGCTACCATGCCGTAAAGGGAGTAAGAGTTCCAATGCTTCCTTGGATCCATCCAATACGCCGTGTCCATCATAGGTCTAGTCATGAATACCTTCGCGTAGTGACAGTACGAGAGGAGGGAAAGGGCGAAACCGTGGTCACAACCCCGATAGAGTAGATTGGTTTTCATGTCTTTAAGTGATTGCATGCTCTAGTATCATAGACCCATGGGCGAGTGACTTTTATCTTGATAGCTTGATCATTCTCTCTAGTGTAGTTTAGTTGTTTTCTAGTTTAATCATAGTTAGGGTTTGAGTAGCTAGTGTGTAGAGGTAGATCAAACACTTGTAATCCCCTTGCTCCGCGGATTGACAAGAACCTTTGAAATCCCGTGGTGAAAAAGGTGTGGGGTCCGTACGCTTGCGGATTGTAGAGGGATACGTCTTTTATCCGTCAACAAGACCCTTTTTCTGGCGCCGTTGCCGGGGAGCAAGCTAGTTTACATCGTTTGGTTTGCATCTAACTTAGTTTTATATTTAGTTTATCTTTTGTTTGCTATATCTAACACATATTATCTAGAAACCACCTTGTTTTGTTTTTGTTTTTGTTTTTATCTTATTGTCTAGATGGCGTTCGTCAATCAACCCGTGGAAGAACCGGAGAAATCACTAAGGGATTATGCTAGCCCTCGAGGTGTAGACATAAAAGTACAGGAGTCGGATTCGAAGCTCGAAGCGACCAAGTATGAAATTAAATCCAAGATCATCGAGATGGTGGCGGCATACCCGTTGGAAGGGATGGTTACGGAGAACCCATATAGACACATAAGGCATTTCACGACGCTATGCAACATGGTGCGTCAAGAAGGAGTTCCCGATGAATGGTTCAAATGGAATCTCTTTCACTACTCACTTGCCGGTAATGCAAAGACATGGTACTCGTTTGCGTCCTTTGAAGTTGAAGGCAACTGGAACAAGTTTACAAAGAAGTTTTGCGCGAAGTTCTTTCCAATTAGCAAGGTTCAACATCTAAGGAGGCAAGTGATCACTTTCATGCAAGAAGAAGAGGAAGGGATAGACCAAGCTTGGGATAGGTTTAATGAGTTAGTCGAACAAGGACCAAGACTCGGCTTCTCCTGTGACGTACTCTTGCATACATTTTTCTTTTCCCTAACCCCTAGTTGCATGCAACAAGTCCAAATGTGTGCAGGTGGGGATCTCATGGAGAAAACACTCACGGAAGACGCCCAACTTCTACAAAAAAAAGTAAAGCGGCTGCCATGCGAAGAGATTGGTAAACAAGATTTGCGGAAGAGCCGAAATATAATTCAAGGGAACACCAATGGATGAGACAAACAAGAGAAGCATGTCAAGCGCGAAGCCACTAAGGGAGTACGAACCAATGGATTGGGTTCCTATCGATTACGGAGAAGTATTCGACAAGAGAAGACCGTTCCCTAATTAAAAGGGGATGGCGAGAGCATTGGAAGTGGATTTCCCTCCGGAGAAGAAAGCGGAAGATTCAAACAACCTTGAAACCACCGGTGAAATCTTTCAAAAACTCTTTGGAGATGATGAAGTGGATCCGGAACACATAGCCGAGGTGAAGAGAATCATGGGGATCAAGCCCGAAGCATCACCATACGCTCGTCTCGCTGAAATTTACGTGATAGGATCTGAAGAAGAAGAGAAGATGGCACCATGCTTGAGTTGCGAGATCAACGGAATTCAATGCAAAGCTTTATGCGACATCGGAGCCCAAGTATGTGTCCTATCTTCTAAAATTTATGATAAAGTCCAAGACCATAACCTAGACTTAGCTCCAACATCAACGAAATTAATTATGGGAGATGGTAGAACTATTAAACCTCTAGGTATTGCTTGCAACATGAAAGTAGAAATCTCTGGAAAATGTATACCAACTGATTTCTTAGTTATTGATGCTTACCATAGTAATCATGATCACATAATCCTAGGTAGGCCCTTTCTTAAGTTGGTTGATGCCGTGTTAGATGCCGGAGAATGCAAAGTAACAATAAACCTTAATGGAACAAAGTACACATATAATTTTCTTCGCGTATCTAAACACCCTACACCCTCTTCTCCCGAAGAAGTAGAGGAGGTAGATAGTCTTTTTTTTGTTGAAACCCTTAGAGACCCGCTGCAAAGAGCAATGGAAAATCAAATTAGTAATCAACAAGATGAAGAACTAGAAGAAGCAACAAAAGGCTTAGAATCACATGATGGAAGTGTGGGGGAAGGAAAATTTGAGGACATAGGAGAAATAAAACCCGAGGAGCCACAAGTGCCCGAGGTAGACCTTAAACCTTTGCCCAAAGGATTAAAGTATGAATTTTCGGGCCCAGATAAGACTTATCCAGTCATTGTGAGCGACGAGTTGAGTCCCGAAGAAAATGAGAAGTTGCTGATTTTATTGAAAAAACATAGGAAGGTGATTGGATATTCGATTAATGATCTCAAAGGTATTAGCCCAGCCTTTTGCACTCATCGTATTCCAATGGAAGACCAATGTAAGCCTGTAGTGGACCACCAAAGGAGGCTAACTCATGCCATGCGAGAGGTAGTAAAGAAAGAGGTCATCAAGTTACTTGATGCCGGAATCATCTACCCGGTCCCGCATTGTGAGTGGGTGAGCCCGGTACATTGTGTACCAAAGGAAGGAAGTTTAACCGTGGTGAAGAATGAGAAGAACGAATTGATACCGCAAAGAACCGTGACTGGGTGGCGGATGTGTATCGATTATCATAAGCTTAACAAAGCGACGAAGAAAGATCACTTGCCCCTACCGTTCATTGACGAGATGCTAGAGAGGTTAGCAAATCACGTTTATTTTTGCTTTCTCGATGGGTACTCGGGGTTCATGTAAATTCCCATTCACCCGGATGATCAACACAAAACAACATTTACATGCCCTTATGGAACGTTTGCATATAGAAGGATGCCCTTTGGTCTATGCAATGCTCCGGCCTCTTTTCAACGTTGCATGATGGCCGTATTCTAGGAATTCATCGAAGAAATTGTCGAGGTGTTCATGGATGATTTTTCCGTTTATGGGAAGACGATCATGGATTGCTTGGCAAACTTGGAAAAGGTCCTCACGAGGTGTGCGGAGGTAGACTTGGTGTTAAATTGGGAAAAGTGCCACTTCATGGTTAAGCAAGGCATAGTGCTCGGACATGTTATATCCGAGAGAGGCATTGAAGTGGACAAGGCTAAGGTAGAGACGGTTGAGCAACTCCCACCTCCAACGGATGTTAAGTCCTTGAGGAGCTTTCTAGGCCATGCCGGATTTTATAGAAGATTTATTATGGTCTTCTCAAATATCACTAAGCCTTTAACGCATCTTCTTCAAAAGAATGTGGCTTTCGACTTTGATGAGAAGTGCCTAGCGGCATTCCGGACCTTGAAAACTGCGTTGGTGAGTGCTCCCATTATTCAACCCCATGATTGGAGCCAACCTTTCGAGATCATGTGTGACGCAAGTGACTACGCCGTAGGCGCGGTTTTGGGTCAAAGAAAGGAAGGCCGAGTTCACGCCGTTTACTACGCTAGCAAAACTCTCAACGGGGCACAATTAAACTATGCCACTACGGAAAAGGGGTTGCTAGCGATGGTATTCGCTTTCGAAAAAATTCAGATCTTACATCGTGAACTCGAAGGTAATTGTTTACACCGATCACGCAGCCATCAAGTATCTCTTGCCTAAGAAGGAAGCTAAACCACATTTGATTCATTGGATCCTTCTTCTCCAAGAATTTGATGGTGAAATTCGTGATAAAAAGGGGATGGAGAATGTTGTGGCCGATCATTTGTCTAGGATGAATCGTGGACAAGATGATAAAGAGCCCATAGAAGATAAGATGAGAGATGACCACCTCTATCGAGTGCTCGATAAAGACACTTGGATGATTGATATCATTCGAGCGATTCGGAAGATGCCTCTCGATCATCTAAAGAAAACCTCTCAAAAGAAGATAATCTCCGAAAGTATGAAATACTTTTGGGATGCACCATACCTCTTCAAACTTGGCAATGATGGAGTTATGAGAAGATGTGTGCCCAGAGAAGAGAGGGTAGAGATTCTAAAGAAGTGCCACTCGGCTGAGTACGGTGGACACTATAGCCATTTTCGAACCCAAGCAAAAGTATGGTCGAGCAGATTCTATTGGCTGGAGATGCATGAAGATACTAAAAGATATGTTGCATCATGCCCCGAATGCCAAAGAACCGGAAACATCTCTCAACGAAATTCTATGCCCTTGAATTACAATCTACAAATCGATTTATTCGATGTATGGGGTATAGACTTCATGGGGCCTTTTAAAAACTCATGCAGATATGAGTATATTCTAGTCATGGTTGATTATGTATCCAAATGGGTAGAGTCTATGCCATATCGTAAAGCTTCCACGGAGGAGTCCATTACTATGATCAAGAACGTGATTTTTCCTCGATTCGGTACACCGAGAATCTTGATAAGTGATGGAGGAACTCACTTCACTGGGAAGAATTTCAAAAAGTGCTTGTCCAAGTTGGGGATTGAACATAGGGTTTCTACGGCCTATCACCCACAAACCAATGGACAAGCGGAAATGTCAAATAGGCAATTAAAAAGCATCCTCAACAAAACCATAGAGAAGGGAGGCAAGGATTGGTCAAAGCAATTAGACGGAGCTTTACGGGCTTATCGAATGGTGTTCAAGACACCGATAGGTATGAACCCTTATCAATTCGTCTATGGAAAAGCTTGCCACCTTCCGGTTGAGTTGGAACATAAAGCCTATTGGGCGATTAAAGAGATGAACCTCGATCTCGATGCCGCGGTGGTGAAACGAAGAATCCAAATAAGCGAGCTAGAGGAGATGAGGTTGAAAGCATATGAAAATGCAAGCATATACAAAGAGAGAATCAAAAGGTGGTATGATAAAATATTGAAAAAGAAAGTGTTTAAAGAAGGAGATACGGTCCTCCTCTATAATTGGAGGTTTAAAACCTTCAGAAAGGGGAAATTGCAAAGCAAGTGGGACAGATCTTATGTTGTGCATTTGGTGCTCTCCAACGGAGTGGTAACCATTATGGATATAAAAGGTGATCATTTTATGGTGAATGGTCAACGGCTTATGGTTTACTACGAACCCGACGTTGTGCCCCTTCACCACGTTGATGTCTTCACCATGGAAGAAGAGCCCGAACGTCCCGCCTAGGACGAAAAACAAGGCATGGATTTTTGTAAATAATTTTTCTTTTAATTTTCTGGAGTTTCTTGCGAAGATTTACTGGGCCAACTTTTTCCCATGGGCTAAGGAGGCGAAAAAAGGGCGGTGCACAAAAAACCAGACCGGGCCGTCCCCCGAGACAGGGTGGGCCGGCCGGCCCAGTCCGACCGGCCCAGGTGGGTCCCGGCGGCGGTCGATCCCAGGTTTTTGCCCGAATTGCTCCTTTTCGACTTCCTTCTTCGGTCAGAAAAATTTAAGGGAAGTTTGAAAAGGAGAATGAGGTTCCTATGGTTTTTCTCATCGAACTATTTATTTGGCCGAATTGGGAGCTCGGGAATCAATCCCTTCAAGCAATATTTTGCAACCACGCAGCAGCCATTCTGTCCCCGAGGAGCTAAGAGTGAAGCTAGGCGCCAAGGAGCCATCGATGGAGGAGGCGAAGCGATGCGAGCTCAAGCTACCTATCGAGATCAAGTGGACTGCCCACATCCGTTGCGGAGGGCGTGTCCCAACTGGAGATATTGCATCTCGCAACCCCGTCGAAGGAGAGAAGGTCCCTACACCCGTTCGAAGGTTGGCGCGCATCCAAGGCATGAAGCAGAAAAACTATAAGGAGGTGTCGCCTAGGCCTAAGGACTATGGGGGTAGCGACTACTCCAACGATCGCAGCCCGAGCTTGTGGGCGGCCGCCGGAAGAGATGATAATGATCTTTACATTTGGGATGAGGTGGCCAGGAGAAGACTCCCGAAGGCCCAACGGCAGCGGCGACGACAATGGTGGTGGCGACGACAACGGCGATGACGGCGGAGACGATGGCATTGACGACCCGTTCGGATTGCATCCGATGTGTTGTGTGGCTTGCCGTCACTCCATCGTGGATCTCTACGCAACGGTCGATGAATGTTTCCAAGCCATGGAGGTGATGAGGCAGTGTATGGAGGATTTGGAGCGCGTGGTCGAGGACGACTACAAGTTCCTTAACCGCAATGTGCGCAAACTTTTTGGCATGGTTGGAAACAGGAGAGGCAAGTGGTGCAATAGTTGCGGGAAGTACCACTAGGTCTAGTTTTCCCCTTAGGAATTTTGTAAGATACGCGAGGACGTCGTATGTTTTTAGCGTGGGGGAGAGCTAGCTAGCTAGCCTTAGCTTTTGAGTTACAAAGTTTAGGTTCGGTTTAGTCTTCGAGAGAGTCTTAGAGTTTAAAGACAGTCTTAGAGTTTAATGAGTCTTAGTTTTCGAGTGTGTTTTAAATTTTTGCAAGTTTGAAGTGTCTTAAATTAGTGTTGAGTCAAAGAAAATCAAATAAAAAGAGACTTTATATATGTTGTGTCTTTTGTGATGCTTATCTTTATTCACTTGTTTGTTTATCTTTGATTCTTGATATGTGAACATATGTTTGTGGTTCGGAAAATGTTTACTGTGGTGCTTAGTGGAATTGCTACTACTTAAAGTACCTATACCGCACTTCGATCTTGAGCTTCACATGTTAGTTGTGCTATGTTCAATGCTAAAAGTTGGAGGATTTCAATTCTGAAAATTATCTAAAAAAACCTTGTAATAAATGTTAGCAAAACCTATTTTTCCAAGTTGAGAGGAAGAAAAAAATCCTATACAAAGCCAATTTATTTTCTGCTCCACCATAAGTGTGATTAGCACGATAAGTTAGGCTAGGATCCTTCTCTCTTGGGAGTTTTAATTTCGAGCAATGATCATGTCCTTGTGCTTATCTTTTGTTGCTAGCCTCGTCATGCATTCGGTAACGTGACTTTCACATCGGAAGTCCCGTACATCGCCGAATTCCATACCCGAACCTATACATCTCTTTTGTACATCGCATTCCTTGAACACAACCTACTTTCAATAGTTTCATCTCATCTCTAGCATGATTTCCGATTGTATGCATGCAAAAAAGAGAGGAGTTGAGAGCTTTGAAAAGTTGTCAAGATAGGGAAAAATAAAGAGAAAAGTATGAGTATGGAAAAGAAAGAAAGAAAGAAAGAAAGAAAATATATAGAAAAGTAAAGAAAGAGAAAAATATGAGAGAAAGAGAAAAGAGGAGTGGCAAGAAGGATATGAGAGGGATGAATCAAGTTAAAGAAATAAATAAAGTGCAAGGAAGGATGTCACGTTGTTAAGAGACGAAACTTTCACTCCTTTTTCCAACCATGTGCAATCCGACAACGAGGACGTCATCGGTGCCTCGTAGTCATAATTTTCTTTTGCCCTTGCACATGTCCATCATTCTAAATCTGCTCATCCTTGATATCCCTACACATGGTTAATTCTCATGATCATTGTCTTTGAAAGGTAAACAACTATTAGAGGAAGTTCTAAGTTTGACAATATTTTTGTTGATTACACTAGCCCTACCCATAGCTCCACTTTACATGTTATATGAGAGATTTATAAAATTGGTTTAGGTATCCACCTCATATGAGTGACTTGAGAGAGCTTGGAGAAAGGTTTTTGTCTAATAATTGTTGTAGGAATTTTGTTTGAAAAATCATAAAAACCCTTCGATGGAAGCAAAGAAGTAAGCATGGCTGAGGTTGAAGGCTTCGAGTGAAGAGTTTGAGTTGTGGGGTAAATCTTGACGTGGTAAAGATTCTAAACGCCCATGTTTATGTATGATGATCATTACTTTATGTTTATGTATTAAAGATGAAAGGATCGACTAACTTGTGAAGAAGGATTAGCAGTACACGATTACAACGCTTTGGACGAAGTTCTTTTACGAGTACTTGCTCGAGGACGAGAAAGAGCTAAGCGTGGGGGAGATGTTGACGGTGTATTTTGGTACACCAAGCATGTTCATTACACTTTTGTTTGGATTTGTTTATGGAACTAACCTGCCACTAGGCACACTAATCATATAACAAGTTCATATATGTGCATGCATTTGGAAGTGTTATGTTTATGTAGGAAATCATGGACATAAAGGATGGATTCGCAACAAGTTCAAAGAAGCATTTACGGAGTCTTGTTCATGTTCATGAGCTTGATGAAATCACTTCCAATGGTGGCAAGGACCGAAGTGCTACAAGGAACACCCCCGGGGATTGAAGCGTAAAAGATCGAACTTCATGCGCGGAGAACCTCCATCTTGGACGTGAGGATGACATCGTCAAAATCATGCAAATGGAGGGGGCAAAGTGCATAATCACCTGAGGACCCACGGGAGCGAAGGGGCGACCGAACCGGGCCGAGATGGGCACCTCGGGCCGGTCAGCCCGGGCCGGCCGGCCCAGCCCACTCCGGGGGTCGGATCGGCCCCCCTTTCCTTGCGCCCGAAGGATCTTCAACCCTAAAACCCTGGAGGCGCCACCATTCGCGGGGAGAGCCATTCGCACCAGGAGGCCATTCACAAGCTAGAGAGAGAGGAGGGAGATCTCCAGAGGGAGATCGTCCGCCTCGAAGGAAGCACCCACAAGTGGAGAAGAAGGAAGACACCGTCGGAAGGGAAACCATGATCAATGGTGCTATGTCTTGCACCTTGATGGGGTAATCTCCTTTTTCGTCCATGGGTTGTAATCGATCTTGAGATGTAATCATACTTTGTCGGATTATCTATCTATCATCTTGTGTTGAATATACTTTAATGTTTAAGGTTAGCTACCATGCCGTAAAGGGAGTAAGAGCTCCAATGCTTCCTTGGGTCCATTCGATACACCGTGTCCATCATAGGTCTAGTCATGAATACCTTCGCGTAGTGACAGTACGAGAGGAGGAAAGGGCGAAACCGTTGTCACAACCCCGATAGATTAGATTGGTTTTCATGTCTTTAAGTGATTGCATGCTGTAGTATCGTAGACTCATGGGCGAATGTCTTTTATCTTGATAGCTTGATCATTCTCTCTAGTGTAGTTTAGTTGTTTTCTAGTTTAATCATTGTTAGGGTTTGGGTAGCTAGTGTGTAGAGGTAGATCAAACACTTGTAATCCCCGTGCTCTGCGGATTGACAAGAACCTTGGGAATCCCGTGGTGAAAAAGGTGTGGGGTCCGTACTCTTGCGGATCGTAGAGGGATACGTCTTTTATCTGTCAACAACGAGCTCCTGGAGCACGACGCTCGAGCTGCGGAGGACACCTCCGCCGTCGCGAAGGTGAGGACGGTGCTCCTGGAGCGAGACGAGGCGCTGCGGAAAGCACGCGAGGATTTGGCCGGGGCGCGGACTGTGGCGGCGGAGTGGGAGACAGAGGTGGCCACGACTCGTGTCCAGCTCCAACAAGACCGCTCGACCCTCGAGGGAGCACGTGCTTGGCAGAGCCAGGCCGAGGAGAAGGACAAGGAGAATGAGGAGCTGAGGGCCATTCTGGCAGACAAGGCTGCCTCCCTCGCCTCGACGGAGGAGCGGCTCCTGCAGGAGCAAGATGCGCACCGCCAGGCGGAGGCTCAACTCTAGCAGGAGAGGGCCGCCCTTGCTCAGGCTCGGGCCGCCCTCGAGCGCGAGCATCTGGTGCGGAAAGAAGCCCAAGGCCGACTCCAACAAGAGCGTGCCGCACTCGAGGGGGCGCAGGCGACCCTCAAGCAGCGTGATGAAGAAGTCTCGCGGCTTAACGGGGAGCTGAACCAACTCAGCGTCTCCCATGAGGATCTGTGCCAGGCCGTCGAGGAGCAGGAGGCTACGGTCCTTGGCTGCAGCAGGCGGCCGAGGACGCGCGCAAGGCCCTCGAGGCGGAGAAGAAGCAGGTCGAAGGTGAGTCATTTTTTCGTCTATCTATTGCTTGTCGGTTCAGCTTGTTTGGGATCCGTTCCCAATTTTTGTTTTTCATTTATGGTTTTCAGGCCTGTGGACCACCTTGGGGAACTCGACGACCTAGGCTCAGGCTGTCCAGACGTCCTACAACTCCGCGTAACAGGAGCTGGAGGAGCTGCGGACCGCTGCCCTCGAGGCGTGCCGAGAGGTCGAGGAGGGCGAGGCGCAGGCTGGGAGCTCGATGGCGAGTCGCCTCCGCGCCCTCAATGGGCACATTGCCCGGCGTATGTGCCGCGCCCTTCACCTGGGTGTCTAGAAGGCTCTCGGCGTGGTGGCTTCCCACTACCAGGTCGACCTCGAGGCCGTCTCCACGGGCTACGTCGTCCCCATCGGCGTTGACGATGAGGTGGCGATGAACCGCGCGGATGCGCTCGCCGCTCCTGCTGCTGACATCCTTGCCGAGGACTTCACGGACTTCCTCTTCCCGGACGCTCCCGCGGCAGGCAGCCCCCAAGCCTGAAGATCATTGGGCGTTTGTGCCCTTTATGTTTTTTATGTTAGAGTTCGAGTCGTGCGGCTATTGTAATAAACATTTTCTTGTTTAAAACACTTGAATGTTTGTAAATTGAAGTAGTCGTTGTTCACTCGGCAATTGTATTGTTCTGCCTCCTAATTTTCTTAGGTGAACCTTGGCTGGGAAGGTTTCGTTCACACGAGTAGCTTGTAGACGAAGCGGCGAGGGGGAAGGGCCATATCCTGCCGGAGGCGTAGGCCATCCCCGACTCGCGCTTCTTCGCCCTTTGGCCACTCACGTTCCGCGTAGGCTCACCCAGAATTCGGGTTGAGGCATACTTAGCACATTTGCGGCAGTTTTTTGCGAAAAAATGGGACCATTTTTTTGGGGGCGGGTACCCCCCGCAGTAGCCCCCGAGGGTGACCTGGTTTTCAGGGGAAAGCCGAGTTGCCCTTAAATTTTATTAATTCAATGGAATTTACATTCGTACAGCCAACTGCGGTGTTGGAAATGTAAATAACCAAAAGAACTTGGAGATCCTTTCTAAGGATAGAAGCGACGTAGCTGTTGGATGTTCCAAGCGTTGGTGAGTTCCTCGCTGTCCTCGTTCGCCAGCTTGAGCACTTTGACAACGACGTAGGGTCCCTCCCATGGGGGCGATAGCTTGTGGCAGCCTCGATTGTCTTGGTGAAGCCTTAGGACTAGGTCCCCTTCGTTGAAGTCTCAGCACCGTATCTTCCGAGCCTGGTAGCACCTTGGAGCCTGTTGGTACCTTGCCGAATGCATCAAGGCCACGGTGCGGGTCCCGTCCAGTTGGTCCAGCGAGTCCTTGAGGGCTCGTTGGTTGGTGCGCTCGGCATAGCCCCAGACCCTAGGCGACCTGTATTCCAAGTCCGTGGGGAGGACGGCCTCCGCGCCATAGACCAGGAAAAACGGGGTGAATCCCATAGCCCTGCTCGGGGTGGTTCTGAGGCTCCACACGACCGCTGGTAGCCCTTGGAGCCATTTTCGGTCGGACTTGTTCAGTATGTCAAAAATCCTGGACTTGAGGCCTTGCAAGATCATGTCGTTGGCCCACTCCACTTGACCATTGGTCTGTGGATGTGCACGGCCGCCCAATCCATGCAGATGTGGAACTTGTTGCAGAACTCCAAGAACTTCCTGTCGGTAAAGTGAGACCTGTTGTCGGTGATGATGGAATTAGGCACCCCGAACCGGTAGATGATGTCAGTGAAGAACGTCACGGCCTGCTCCGCCCTGAGATTCGTGATCGGGCACACCTCAACTCACTTGGAGAACTTATCGATGGTGACCAGTAGGTGGGTGTAGCCCCCGGGCGCCTTTCACAAGGTCCCGACAATGTCTAGTCCCCACACAGCAAAAGGCCATGTGACGGGGATCGTTTGGAGGGCGTGAGATGGGACGTTAGTTTTGCGGGTGTAAAATTGGCACCCTTTGCAGGTGCACACGATCTCGCTAGCATCAGCGACCGCGGTGGGCCAATAGAAGCCCTAGCAGAATGCGTTGCCCACGAGGGTGCAAGGCGCCGCGTGGTGGCCGCACACGCCCTCGTGAATGTCTCGAAGGAGCTCGCGCCCCTGGGTGATGGGCACACATCGCTGCAAGACGCCTGAAGCGGCGCACTTGTACAGCTCGCCGTCGACGAGGGTGAACGACTTGGCCATCCTGGCGATGCGTCTGGCCTCGGATCGGTCCGAGGGAAGTTCCCCTCGATCCATCCAAGTGATGTATTTGGCCCACCAGTCCCCCGCGCGGGGGGCTGGCTCGGTGTCCATGGCCATGGCCTCGTCCGCGCCGTAGCCCTCGAGCAGGGAGAGCACGAACACCTCGTTCGAGGGGTCCTCGTCCATAGGCTCTACGCCCGCTGGATCCGAGGGAGTCCCCCGAGGGTTCCTCTCGACTCGAGGGTGCTAACTCGAGGTTGATGAATGGTTTGGCAACATCCCGCGCAAAATCGTTTGGAGGAACGGTGATTCGCCTCAACGCAATTTTGGCGAGTTCGTCCGCCTCCTCGTTGTACCGGCGGGGCACGTGGTTAAGCTCGACGCTGTAGAACTTATCTTCGAGGGCTTGTACGGTGTTGCAGTAGGCCTCCATCTTGTCTTCGTGACAGCTCGCATTCTTCATGACATGGTCGATCACGAGCTGCGAGTCCCCATTGACGTCGAGGCGTTTGGTGCTTGTTTCGATGGCGATCCGGAGGACACAACGAAGGGCCTCGTACTCAGCCATGTTATTTGATGTGAGGAAATGTAGGCGTACCGCGTACCTCATGTGCTCCCCGAGGGACGAGATGAAGAGTAGGCCCGCGCCAGCCCCTGTTTTCATCACTGACCCGTCGAAGTAGAGGGTCCAGCATTCAGCCTGGATCTGCGGCAGCGGCAGCTGGGTATCCGTCCATTCGGCGACGAAATCCGCCAGGATTTGGGACTTGATCGCCTTGCGTGGCGCGTAAGCGAGCGTTAAGCCCATCAGCTCCACCGACCACTTGGTGATCTTGCCCGCTGCGTCCGGGTTGCGGAAGATCTCACCCAGCGGGAACGAAGAGACCACCGTGACCGGGTGGGCCTCAAAGTAGTGACGGAGCTTGCGCCGTGCGAGCACCACCTCGTAGAGCAGCTTCTGGATCTGTGGGTACTGCGCCTTGATCTCAGACAGCACCTCGTTGATGTAGTATACGGGCCTCTAGACTGGTAGGGCGTGACCCTCCTCCGCACGCTCCACCACGATGACCGCACTGACCACCTGAGTGGTTGTGGTGATGTAGATGTACAGAGGCTCACCATCCTGGGGCGGCATTAAGATTGGCGCGCGGGCGAGCACTGTCTTGAGCTTGTCAAGCGCCTCCTGAGCCTCGACGGTCCAGGAGAAGCGCTCGTGTTTCTTCAGGACCTGGTAGAGGGCTAAGCCCTTTTCGCCGAGCCGCGAGATGAAGTGACTCAAGGAGGCAAGGCACCCGAGCACCTTCTAGACACCCTTAAGGTCGTGAATCAGGCCCATCCGCTCGAGGGCTGTGACCTTTTCGAGGTTGGGCTCGATGCCCCGCTGGGAAACTATGTACCCAGCAGCATGCCTCACGACACTCCGAAGACGCACTTTTCGGGGTTCGACTTCACCCCATTTGCTCGCAGGCAGTCAAATGCCATGCGCAGGTCACTAAATAGGTCGTCCACCTTCCTAGTTTTCACGACTATGTCGTCTACGTAAGCCTCAACGGTTCGCCCGATGTGGTCTCCGAAAACTTGCAGCATGCATCACTGGTATGTAGCGCTCGCGTTTCGGAGGCCGAACGACATCGTTACGTAGCTGTACATCCCGAACGGCGTGATGAATGAAGTCGTGAGCTGATCGGACTCCTTCATTTTTATTTGGTGGTACCCAGAATAGGCATCAAGGAAGCATAGGAGTTCACACCCTGCAGTCGAGTCAACGATTTGATCGATTCGTGGCAAAGGAAAAGGAACTTTGGGACATGCTTTATTTAAACTAGTGTAATCTACACACATCTGCCACTTCCCATTCTTTTTCTTAACTAGTACAGGATTAGCTAGCCACGTAGGGTGGAACACTTCCTTGATGGACCCGGCCTCGAGGATCTTCCGCAGCTCCAGTCCGATTGCCCGACGTCGCTCTTCGTCAAAGCGGTGCAGCCGTTGTTGCACGGCACGGGAGTGAGGTAGGATATCAAGGGAGTGCTCGGCGACCAACCTCAAGATGCCTGGCATATTTGAGGGGCTCCATGCGAAGATGTCGGTGTTAGCGCAGAGGAAGTTGACGAGCACCACTTCCTATTTTGGGTCGAGGGTAGAACTGACCCTCAACACCTTGCCCTCGGGGGTAGCAGGGTCGAGGGGAACCTCCATGGTCTGCTCAGCAGCCTCGAAGCTTCCGGCATGCTTGGCGGTGGAGTCGAGGTCCTCGTTGACCAGCTTCTCCATGCTCGCCATAAGCGCTTCATCCAGTGCTAATGCTTCAGCGTATTCCACGCACTCGACGTCGCAGTCGAATGCGTGCTCGATCGATGATCCCACAGTGATGACACCCTTGGGCCTCGACATCTTCATCTTGAGATAGGTGTAGTTCGGGACCACCATGAACTTGGTGTAGCACGACTACCCAAGAATACGCTGGCGGAAGTTGTCCCTCCTCAGAGGTAAGTGCCTCCTTGCGGAAGTTGTCCGGCGTGCCGAACCAGACCGGCAGGTTGATCTATCCAAGGGGCTGGACGCGCTTGCCTTGCGTGACGCCATGGAACGGCGTCGTGCTAGGCCGCAGCTGGTCCAACCAATCCCCAGCAGGCGCAGGGTGTGCACGTAGAGGATGTTGAGGCTGCTTCCTCCGTCCATCAGCACTTTTGAGAAGCGCGCGTTGCCGATGACCGGGTCGACGACCAGTGGGTACTGACCCGGGTTGGGGATGCGGTTCGGGTGATCCTCGCGGCTGAAGGTGATGGCGTCCTCTGACCAGTCAAGGAAGGAGGGAGGAGCCTTTTCCATGGCGAGGACTTCGTGCCACTCCCACTTGTGCTGGCTGTTGGACATGTCGACGGTTGGCCCCCCGAAGATGAGGAAGACGTTCTCCACCGCGGGGAAGCCACTGGCGTCGCCGTCACCCTCATCTTTCTTGGCCTCGCTATCCTTCACGGCGGCGCGACTGTAGTACTTTTTGAGCATGTCGCACTGCTCGAGGGTGTGGTTGACTAGCATCTTGTGGTACGGGCAGGGCTTCTTCAACATATCGTCGAATACGCCAGGGCCTCGAGGGGCTGCTCGAGGACCCCTTCGAGCTGGGTCAATTGCGAGGGCCTCATCCTCGTCGTTGTCATGCCCCTGCATGCGCGCCTCGCGGTGCGGCTTCTTGCCCTTTTTGCTCTGCTTATGCCTCTGCTGGGGCTCCTTGGACTTGCTGCCCTCCGCAGGCGTGTCGTCCACGTGCTTGCCCTTCTTGCCGTCGAAGATGGTCCCCACCGCCTCCTCGCCGGAGGCAAAGCTGGTGGCGACGTCGAACAGCTCATTGGAGTTGACCGGCGGGCTGCGCCCAAGCTCGCGCATGAGGTCCCGACAGATCATGCCCTCGAGGAAGGCGTGCACGATCTCGGACTGGGCAACACTCGGGAGTTCCGTACAGCACTCGGAGAAGCGCCGTATGAAGTCCCGGAGCAATTCGCCGGGCTTCTGGGTGCATGTGTGCAGGTCCCAGGAGTTCACAGGGCGCACGTACGTGCCTTGGAAGTTCCCCACGATGTGGACCAAGTCGTCCCAGTTGTGGATCTGACTGGCCGGCAGGTGCTCGAGCCACGTCCGCGCCGAGTCAGCGAGGTGCAACGGCAAGTTGCGGATGATGACCTCGTCAGTGGTGGCTCCGCCTAGCTGGCACGCCAGGCGATAGTCGTTGAGCCATAGACGGGGGTCTGTCTCCCCTGTGTACTTGTCGATCGACGTGGGCTGGCGGAAGCGTTGAGGGAAGCTCGCCGAGCGGATCTCCCGGCTGAGCACGCGGGCCCCCGGGGGCTCCGGCGTCGGCGAGCAGTCCTCGCGGCTATCGTAGCGCCCGCCCTGCCGTGGGAGGTAGCATACCACCACTCACGTGTCCGCGTTGCCCGTCCGCCGGGCGGTGATGATGTTAGGGGCGTCGCCATCCTAGACCTGCCCGCGCATGTCAAGGATTCACTCCCTGACCGGCGTTTGGCCCTGGTTGGTGGGTTGCCCCGTCGCGTCACCCTCGTGAACTGACACCTTGGGGCCCGGCACGCCGCCGTCGTCCTGCGCGCTGCCTTGCTGGTGAATGCAGGACGCCGAGCTGTCGGCCTGCTGCACGGCCGCCTACTCGATGAGCGCTTGCGCCTTGCAATGCAGGTTTTGTGCCTCGGGCATCGAGGGAGCGGGCACGGCTCGTAGCAGCGTCGCGGCTGCGATGAGCTTTTCACTTGCGCGCGGGGGCGTGTTCGGGTTGTTGACATCGAAGTCAGTGTTGATGCGGTCGCGCGCCTACCTGCCCAGCTCGTGCATGTGTTCGCCGCATGCGGAAGCTTCTCCAGCGATGGAGGCGCGAAGCAGTCGCACCGCGTGGAACTCTTCCGCAAGCTTGGCCTCGATCTTGCGCGCTTGGGAAAGCTGCGCGTTGATGTCAGTGCCACTCGACGGTGAAGTGGGGGCACACTTTGCCCCGAGCCCTGGAGTAGTCCAATTCCCGGGTTCTGGGGGGCTTCTCCGTCGCCAGCCCCTACTGCGTTCGCACCGTCCGCCTGGTCATCGACGACCACAATGAAGAATTCGCACGCGGGGTTGTGTCGGGGACAGCCCTAGGGGTCCCCTTTAACAACGGGGAAATCCCCACTTAAAACCCGCAACAAAGCCAAACACACTTCGCCTAACCATGCAGGATACGGCCCATGCCGCGGGGACCTCAACGGCCCACCAAGGCGGCCCTCTTGAAGATCCCCTCGAGCAGGCTTCGCCTCGCTCGAGGATGCGCGCCTCCCTCGGGCGGGCTCCGTCCCGTTCGAGGGGTGCGCTTCCCTCGAGCAGGCTCCGCCTCGCTCGAGGGCCCGCTCCCCTCGAGCGGGCACCGCCTCGCTCGAGGGTCCGCTCCGCCCTCGGCGGGGTCCGCCCTCGCTCGAAGGCGCCCGTAACATCCCGGAATTTCTCCCGGAATGTTAGCAATGCGAAGATGTGGATTTCAAAATTTCGATTTGAAATTGAGTGCATAATTAAAATATAAGGATGTCTTCTATGATCCTTCCCCGAAAATCTTAGATTTAATTTGAGCAAAAACATAAATTTAGGGATTATAAATTGCTAGTGTGAGAACCATGGAGTTTGACGGGATTTATTTTGCATCTTAATTGTGTGGGATTCAAATTTGAATTCTAAATTCAAATTCGAATCATAGTTTAAATAGGAGCTAGGTGTTTAGGAAATAGGAAAAACCTTCCCCGCACCTTGGGCCTCAACTCGGCCTCGCCAAGTCCTCTAGACCACCCCCGAAATCCTCCTCTCGGTTCGCACAAACCGCCCGCCCACCTAGCCCCTTTCAACCCACCGCAGCCGCCACCCCATCACCCACCTCTTCCCCCGCGACCACTTACGTGTGGGCCCCGGCCCGTCGCCCCCATCCTTATCTCTTTTTCCCTTCCCCCCGTATCTCTTCCCCCACCGTGACGCGCGCGAGAGGGGCGAGCCGCGCCGGCCCCATGGCCGACGCCGGCCATGGCCGCCCCCTCCCTCGCCGTGGCCGGCGCCGCGGATGGACTCCGCGTGCCCCCGAATGGAATCACGCCCGTCCGCTCCCGCGTCCCCAAACCCCAGGCGCGCCCCTACAAGTAGCCGCCCCACAATCCTCCCCCCGTACCGCGCCGCCGCCCATGGGGGTCTTTCGCCGCGCCGCTATCCGAGAGAGAGAGGAGAAGAGGGGAAGGAGGCGCGAGAGGCGGGGGGAGAAGTTGGAGGCCGCCCGTGGAGGAGCCGAGGTCGCCGCCCCCGCCGAGCCGCCATGTCGCCGCCCGGCCGCACCGATGCGCCATCGGCTCGTGCGGTGAAGGCCGTCGCCGATGCCCAAGCCGAAGCCGCTCGGGCCGGGGAACCGCGTCGCGCCGAGCCTCGCTCTCTTGCCGCGCACCGCGACGCCACCAACCCGCCGCCGCCTCTGGCCGGTGAGCCCGTCCTCCTCGCCTGGTGGCTGTTGTGGTGGTCTTCGAACCACTTGTGCACCGACAATGTCTAATCTTGTGCCTGCGGCTTTGATTCCATTGCCGTTCGCCCTGGAGCCGGAGCCGCCCGGGGAAGGAAGAAGCCGTCCGTGGTCAAGTCGCCACCGCGGAGTAGGAGCCGGACCCGCTGGAGACGGCGTCGTGCTGCTCTACTTCTCCTGCAGCAAGCCGAGCCCCGGTCTTCTTCCGCTGCTCGTCACCACTTCTTCGCCGTCGTGTCCAGAACGCGAGGTGAGAAATCCCCTTCACCTTGTTGTGAACCCGGCCTTCGAGCCGAGGATGGACCGAGCCTTGTGAGCTCGCTGATTGTGTGATGGCCGCTGTCCCGCATCGCGCCGCCGCGCAGACCCGCTGTCGCTTGAGAGCCGGCCATCGAGCCGAGCCGGTCGTTTTGCGAGTGTGCCGCCGCCGTCGTCGCCGCGCGCGCTCCCTTGCCCTGCAATTGTGTCGTACCCTTGTCCCGACGAGCGCACGCCGAGTTCCGGCTCGCCGTCGGCACCCACACACTAAGCACGCCACCGTCGAGCGAAGGCCCTGCCTTTCTGGGGCCAGGAGTCGGGTGAGCACAGACCTTTGTCGTGTGCACTTCCCCGCTCGCCGTCGCCCTGTTTATGTCCCTGGTTGTGCACATGTTGTTGGCGTTGTGCCATCGCCACGGTTGTGCCGCCGACCTTTTACCCGCACACACCAACACCGGGTCGAGGCCCTGTCCTTCCAGGCCGAACCTGTGCACGCGCACTCACGCACACGCGAGGTCGTTCGCCGGCGTATGTCCCCAACCAACGCCGCCGGGCCGTTCCTCGCCGTTTTCCTGTTCTCTGTTCCCTTGCCTAGTGCACGCCGTCGATTTCGTGTCGCTGCCATAGCCGAGCCGTCGGCGATCGGCACGCACACATACGCCTGCAACCGAGGGGCCGAGCCCCGCTTCACCTATCTGTGACCGTGTTCGACGTACCGCCGTGCCGTCGCCACGAACCCCAACGCACCGGAGCACGTGTGTCCGTCAAGCCATCGACCCCAAGGTCGAACCTTTCGGCCACTTCGACCCCGAACACCGCCTCGCCTAAATCGCTCGTTAAGCTCTCGTCTCGTGTTGTCGCCGTGCACGCGCCGTCGGTTATGTGTCGCTCCCGTGGCCACGCCGCCGACGTCCGCACAAATGCAAACACGTACACCCGAGGAGTCGAACCCCTCCGCTCTCCCCTCTGTCCAACCGCACGCACGCGCACGAGAGAGCGAGCACGCCGCCGTGGACGCCCTAGTCCTTGTCGACGTGTCGCCCCACCTCGCCGCGCTACACCTAGTCTCACGACTGCACAACGCGCGTGTCGCCCGTACCACGCCCTGGTGCTTGTCGGGCGAGCCGTTGATGCTCTGTTCGCATGCTGGCACTTTCACCTCTCGTTCCGCCGTCTCGCCGGCACTTTGTCCACCGCCGGGGATCTCTGTCTCCCGTCCGACCCGCGACCTCGTCGCCGAGGGTTGACGCTGGACAAGACCGCTCTTCTCTCTACCCTATCGATGCCCTAGCGTCTCTTTTCATGCTCAGTGTCTTGCCTTGTCTAACCGTGCGCACACGTGCCCGTGTGAGGGACGTCGACGCTGCGCGAGGAACCGCGCCGCCGAGCCGTCTTCGTCACCCGGGGCCTTGCCCTTGTCGCGGCCGCGTCGCCGTCCTTCTTGCTATCGCCGTCGTGGCCGAGCCACCGGCACTCACCCGCGCCAACCCGGTCGTCGCCTTCCGACCTCGAGCGAAACCAAAGCATCCGGATCGCAACCACCCCATCTCGCTACTTCACCGCCGAGGACGCCTTTCCGCCTAGGCGCACGAGCGCCGGGCCAAGTCGCTACTCGTGTTCGTCCACATGTACGCACGTAGGCGAACAACCCGGTGTGCCACCGTTGACGGTTAAAGATTGTATCAAAGTTCGTTCGTGACTCGCAAGCGTACAAGTCTCCCGTCGTAGTCAAGGGACCCTTCTTCCCTCGAGTGGTGAACCCAAGGTATCGAATCCGTGGAACAAATGTGTGACGCAAGACTTAATCTATTAAAGCAAAATAACTTCAATCTTCGAATAAAAACCTAATGCATCTAAGTTAAAGACACAAAACAGATCTAATCTACTAAAAACCGGAGAAAACAAAGTAAGATTGGGTAGATAAACCGATCTAGAGGGATCGGGGTAAGCCTTTTGTTGAAGTTCCAAGCAAGAGAAGAAGTAGCAAATCGAATCTTAATAGAAGCCTCTTTAAATTGTGGTTTCCCGTCCAAATCCGAAAACATCCGCCTTTCGAGACCCCCGTTCTGTCACAACGTATCCCTATTCATGCGGGGAGCTTAGGGCGAGTCAAAAGACAAGTCGAGATTCTTTCGGAAGATCCGGCGTGTACCTCTAGCCACCGCGGCTACAAGAACACCCTATGTAATCTATCGCGCGAATAGAATTGGAATAAGCAAAGCCGATCGAAAAACGAAATCTTCGAGGAAACACTTGATCGCTAAGAAAAGATTCAACTTGATAATTCAACTATGACAATGATACATACACAAGATCACCACCGGGATCCTTCCTTGATCTTGCTTCTAGCTCCGGGAACTCCGACGTGGTCTTCCATGCAAGGTTCCCACGTCGGCTAGGGAAACCCTAGTCAACTAGCTCGACCCTCTCCTCTCCGACATGGTGTCCCTCTCTTCTCTCGCTCCTCGGCGGCCGAAGACGAAATCTTCTCTCGCGTGGCTCTCGGTCGGGGGACTATAAATAGCCCGATTGGCGTCTAGGGCAAAGGAGGACGGATTTGGGCCCTAAATGGGCCTCGGGCCGACCGGACCGGGCCGGCCGGCCCGGGCCCATTTAGGCCCGGCCCCGTGGGCTCCTTTGCCCGAGGTCGGTTCCCTTGCTTCCCGGATGCTCCCCCCTTCGCATGTAGGTCCATGTCGTCGGTTTCTCTCCGAATTGGACTCAACTCCTTGTCTTGCAAGATTCAAGCACTTTTCGGTCGTGTCCCCCGGAGTCCGTCGTCTTCTCGGATCAAGTCCCCCGGCTTCTTGGAGTTAATTTTGCTTCATTGCATGACTTGTTCGGGACTTCAAGGTCTTGTCATGAGGTGCTTGATGAACTTATCCCGAAAGTCTTGCATTCAACACTAAAACCCTGCATAAACATTAAACTCCAAAACCGACATGCACACGTGAACTTGTTATACCACGGGGGTTAGTACCAATGGATAAGGTATAAAACTCATGCCAACACCGAAGGTAAACTCATGGCTAGGTTGACGGATTTTCACCGTCAACATCTCCCCCATGCTTAAACCTTGCTCGTCCTCGAGTAAGCCTTCGATGGATATCATCATTGCTAAACAATGTTTAAACTTTGCACTTGATTACACATGAGAAAACATAATGCTCTCAAAATTTTAATTCATTGAAGTTCCATAATGTGCTAGCCGTCATCTCTATGGAGGGTAGATTCTTATTAAGCTTATCCCACAAGTATTAACATGCTCACAAAGTTTTAAATAGATCTCAGAATTTTTGAAATAAAGAACGAGATAAAGAAAAGCTAAACCAAATTCACAAATTTAAATCATCTTGTATATTGCTCATGAACTCTCATCTCACTTGTCTCTCAAGCCTATATATTCTACTCCTTTCCCTCTCATATATATGTGGTAGGCTTTATATGGAGCTTTGGGAAAGTTTAGTCCTAACAAGATTTTATAAATGAGGTATTGTCAAAACAAGACAAGCTTCTCATGGTCCTACCGAGACTCGTCAAAAAGGTCATTGGAAAATAATGTTAATCAAGGAGGGGAAAGAGAAAAATACACACACTTTTAGATGAGTGGACATGTGCAAATGGCAAAGAGTGATCCCGAGGCACAAAGGAAGTCCTCGTTATCGGATTGCACATGGTTGGAAAATGAGAATGGATCTTTTTAACTTGAAGCCTTGAATGCACTTTTAGAGAGCTAGGGAATTTACTTTACGCACATTT
Organism: Cenchrus americanus; assembly: GCA_947561735.1. Classification (NCBI taxonomy): domain Eukaryota; kingdom Viridiplantae; phylum Streptophyta; class Magnoliopsida; order Poales; family Poaceae; genus Cenchrus; species Cenchrus americanus. The sequence continues at coordinate 147,676,708 of OX387240.1, forward strand.
TTTCTTTCTCATATTTCTCATTCTTTTCTTTCTTTCATTCATTCATCTTTTTTTTCCTCGTCATATATTCAGTCCATGACTTTCACAACGAAGTTTTGATTTTTTATACCTTGAAAGTCATGAGTATCACCGGATTTTTTTTTTCTTTCATCATTTTTTTAAAATATTCCCCTTTGAACTCTAAAACTGCACCGTACCTACCTCCTCCCCCATGCTTAGACGTTGCTCGTCCTCGAGCAAAGAGGCGAAAAATAAGGTAGGTACCGGAATATTTTTCCTTGGATAGATGCTTGAAATCTTCAACGTTGGCACCGTCTTGCGATCTTCCTTGAATTGATGATCCATTCTCAACGATAGGTTGTGGTCAAGGAGGTAATCACAAAAAATGATATTTGGTTTAAGGGTGGATATCCGGCGAAGTTTGTGAGATCTCCGATGCGGGGATACACAATGCACGGATAAGAGGCTAGCAAAAAGATAGATACGCAAAAACGGAATGACCAAATTCTCTAGTCTCGGGCCGAGAAATCATGGCCTGCAATAACGCACTCAAAAATAAATCTTGTACACTAAGGTTTATGGACTCAAATATATATAAGGCTTTGGATAGGTTGAGCAACACACAAGTGATATTTGTGACAAGGTTAGCAATATTTTTGAGCATAAAAGACATCTTTAATCTATTCATAACTTGAGAGCACATAAAACACTATGGGTCTTTATTTTAATCATAACCTCTGCTGAAAATTAAGCTAGTATTTAAATAAATTCAGATCTGTATTTTTAAGAGAGCACTAGCTTAAACATGCATAAATCAATTACAAAGATGAACAAAGCTGCAATTTTAATCATATATCATCATGGCACGAATTTTGTAAGTTTTCCAATGATAAAATCAAGGTGGTGTCTTTATTAATGATGACATCAAGTTGAAATACAATCTGAAAATAAACTAACATGCTTGCTGAATTTTAAATAAAAAACAGAAAATACTACGCAAACACACATAAGCAAAAGCTGAAAATTACAGAGAAGAAGAAAAGAAAAGAAAACTAAAGTTCCTAAATCTTCTAGTCCTCCGCCGGTGGTTGATGTTGATAGTCTTGATAATAATACCCTTGCTCATAATATGGTTGGACGCTTCCTCCGTCGAATTGATTTGGCTCCACAAGGTGAAGGCGTCCAAGTTCAAAGGCAATATTTGCGTTGCCTTCACCGAGTTGAGTTGCGTTAGCTTGGATGGCTGCGATGTTTTGAGCATTTCTTGCAGCATACCCTCCAATAATGGCCATGCTTTGTTGTGGTTGGGGATGATGAGCGTAGGACTCCGCGAAGTTAGCGTTGGGCGAACATAATTTTGTGGGGGTACCGGTGCACCACCCCCCCATGCTTGCTCTTGTGGCCCTCCGTAATAACTTGGCGGAGGAGGAACCCCGCCGAATGGTTGCACACCGGGTTGTGCTCCACTCGCTTGTGCGAGGATGTTCCCTCCTCTACGATTCTTCCTCTTTTGTTCTTTCTTGCAGGGACAAGTAGTCCCTCTTCCAACCAATCTTCCCTTCCTTCGGTGAAAAGCCTAAGCCTCTCATTCGGAAGGGGTAGGTTTACTATGGCCAACCGATAACCTCCTCTCTCATCTCCACTAATGTATTTGCCTTGCCGCAAATACTCAAAACCGAGAGAGGTACCACGCAAAAGGTGAGCGGGGTTTCTTGCGATCCCCGGCCGCAAGGAAAAGTCCAACATGGAGAGGTAACACCCCGAACCAATATTACCCGCCCCCGATGTTGCTTCACAACACCAACGGTTGATCATGAGGTAAGAGGGGTCAATTGGCTGCCTGGCAATTAAAGCCGAGTATAGCCAATTCAACTCTGTGTCGGTCACCTTTGTTTCCTTCATCCTCCCCAATACCCTCTTGCACATCCAAGAGTGAAATATCCGGATAATGGGGTTGCGGATGCAATTGCGTTGTTGATGGGCTTATCCGCAGATCATGTTCCAAAATCCCGCCAACATGCCGGTGCCACGTCAACTTTCTCCGAGCTCCCTTGTGGAATCCAAGCAGCTCCCTCACGTGCTCGTAGGGAACCACTTGCTCGATTCCCTCCAAACGGAATGACAAGCTTTGCACCCCATCATCATCAATGATGGGTGCAATAGTCATCAAAATTTCCAAGGCGTAACCCAAATGGGTGTCCACCGATATTCCGTTGGAGAACCGCACCCATCCGAGGTGCCTCAACATATAGTATATGTCGGTGCAAAAACCCAAGGTGTAGAGTGCTTGGTCGTCGAACTCGACATTCGGCACAAGCCTCTTCTCAAGATTGGCGAGCCTCTCCTCCTCCTCCGCCGACAAGATGATGAAGCCGTACGAAGAGTGTGTCGGGGTGTAAGGAGGTGGCGCGGTTGAGCGAGTCGATCGTCGTGGTGGCGCGGGCTGCTCCTCCGTGTGCCCACGAGGTTCGGTAAAACCTCATGGAAGTGCTTCTTGCAGCCCTCATACCACCAAGGAGGAGGGCATCGTTCCTCCTCGGTGGCGCCGTATCCGTCTCCATGCTCCGGGAGACTCGGAAACCGAGTGCCTTCTCGAAGACGTGGTTGATGACGGCTTGGATGACGACGAACTCTTCTTCTTGGAGAAGAGACTTGTGGTCTTCTTCCACATGGTTGCTGCACTCTTTTTTTTCAACTAAAATTCCGGGTTGTAACCGGTAACTAGGCACTTAAACTCTTTGCTTCGGATGTGGACTTTGAGTGGATTAAGGATGTGGATTTTTTTTTCTTGAGCTATCAAGCTTGGGAAGGTTGGCTATGTCTACGGAGGTTTTGAGCACACAAACATGAACACACAAACAAAGGAAGGAGAGGGAAGCTTGCTCGCAGAAAACGGGAGCCGGGGGGCTCCTTATGTAGGTGAGGCCGGCCTCGGTGCTCCTCCCCGTCTCGTCTTTCTTCCGAAGACGATCATTTCACCTCCGCAACTTTCCCCGCCCGCGTGCTCCACGAGTTGCACCGCCCAAATGCTCTCGTCCACTATTGGTCCTTCCACTTGATGCTTCATGTTTTGGGTCATGTCCATGCTCCCTAGCTCCACTTGCTTCACATGCCACCATGAAATTCCTACAAAGTTGATGCTTGCTGCCCACCATGCTTGTCCTTGCGTGTGGAATTGGTGAAAGTTGATGAAAGGGAATCCAATGTTGCATGCATGATTACTAGATTGCCTCCATTAAGGTGTGTTTAAGGTTAAGCACTCCTCTAATTCGAAATTTAAAATATTTTTCAGAGCCATGCAAGAGCTCGAACATAATTTTAGAGAAGTTTTTGAACCATTAAAAACAAATGCAAGTCGAAAATACTTTCTTTTTACGTCGATTTCGGTCTCACCGGTATAGTTTGCCTTCATTGGTTGAGAGCAGACATTTTCCCGGCTTGATCATGGGGGCATAGGTTTAGGTTCTAATTTTGGCTAAATAAGAAAGATTTTGAATAAAACAAAATTAGAATAGGCTTAGAAAAATTCTAATCCTAGAGAAACCAAGGATATAGATTTTTAAAACCAACCAAAAGCTTTGATTTCTAAGTTCACGCGAGTCCTACCACGTGCTGAATTTTATTAACACTTGAATATAAATCGTGGCTCTACTCGTGTGGTTTTAGCATGAAAAATAAGTCAACCTCAGCACCATAATGAGGGTGAAAGGTTGAGCTAAGGTTCTGAAATTATTTGGTTGAGGGTTTCTCGAAAAGAAAAGAATCAAACAAGCACATAGAAGGGTTCATGCAAAGGGTTTATGATAAAGCAAACATTCAATCAAGAATTATGTCTCTAATATTGTTCAACCACTTCTAAGTCTAATGTCTTTGCGTAATAAAACTCAAAAACTAAATTATTAAAAAGACTCGAAAAACCCGGAATCGGGTTGTCCTCCCGTAGCTTATTCTTGACTCGACGAAACGGGTTGCCTCCCGCCTAGCGCTTCGTTTATAGTCCATGGCTAGACTTCTTCACTTGATTACTTCGGATCAACGCTCTTTGTGGGCGTTGCAATCTTGGGTACCCGCTTTGGCTTAGTCAATTTTTTTGGTCTTCACAGTGCGGCTTTGTCCTTGGTCTTGACGGATGCAACAACTTCCTTGTGGCTCGGCATCTCGAACTCCGGTCCTTCGGTCGTGATCTTCATGGTCTCTCGTGATCCTTCATCTCTCCCGAATGAGCTTGAGTAGCCTTCGCCGTCTTGGGACCTTGGAGTGTCTTGGATATTCTTCTTCGTTACCCATCGGGCGCCCGGCAAGTTGTCCCACTTGCGTCTAGCATCTTCATCACGATGAACACTTCACGTATAGAGCTTCCGACCTCCGTCACCTTGCCATCTAAATTCTTCAATATTTTCTCCATAGCCTCGAACTTAGTGACGGCGTCCTAGGACATGGTCGTACTCCACACACTCCTTGCATGAGGATCTTGCTTCGGCGGCCTTTAGGTGTTGAGCTTCGTTCTCCATCTCCATCTTCTCCATCCTCCTCTTAAGTAAACCGATATGCCACTCAAGGAATCCGACTCGTATGCATTCAGCTCTCGCAATCGTCATGCGGATAGTTGAGACTTTGATCTTGAACGGCCTCCCGGCGTCTTGAAGGTTTATGATAGGTAGATCAACGATGTCCGGGGTGCGCAGCGCTCCGGTGGTTGAGGTTGATCTTCCTTTGGACTTGGAGGTGGTGATTCCCTTGGAGATTTCGACGGTCCTTCGACTTCAACTTTTGAATCTAGGGTTTCCACCCCTTTAGCTTGTGTTGCATGTCACCTTTGCCCGTAAAGTTTTCCTGGATCATCCACAAAAAAGCTTGGGTTTCTTGGAGAGGTAGCCAACCATCTCCGGTTAGGGTTAGCAATAAGCAAAGTATGCAAAAACTAGAAAGGAAAAATAAATCTATGAAAACTAGGGTTAGACAAACTAGATTAGATGTATTTTGAGGATGATCAAAGTTTAGTAGATGCAAGAAAAAAAAAGAAAACTGAAAATTACAAAAAAAAAAAGCAATAAAAAATCAAATCTTGATCACTTGTTCCCCGGCAACGGCGCCAGAAAAAGGGGCTTGTTGACGGTTAATGATTGTATCAAAGTTCGTTCGTGACTCGCAAGCGTACAAGTCTCCCGTCGTAGTCAAGGGACCCTTCTTCCCTCGAGTGGTGAACCCAAGGTATCGAATCCGTGGAACAAATGTGTGACGCAAGACTTAATCTATTAAAGCCAAATAACTTCAATCTTCGAATAAAAACCTAATGCATCTAAGTTAAAGACACAAAACAGATCTAATCTACTAAAAACCGGAGAAAACAAAGTAAGATTGGGTAGATAAACCGATCTAGAGGGATCGGGGTAAGCCTTTTGTTGAAGTTCCAAGCAAGAGAAGAAGTAGCAAATCGAATCTTAATAGAAGCCTCTTTAAATCGTGGTTTCCCGTCCAAATCCAAAAACATCCGCCTTTCGAGACCCCCGTTCGTCACAACGTATCCCTATTCATGCGGGGAGCTTAGGGCGAGTCAAAAGACAAGTCGAGATTCTTTCGGAAGATCCGGCGTGTACCTCTAGCCACCGCGGCTACAAGAACACCCTATGTAATCTATCGCGCGAATAGAATTGGAATAAGCAAAGCCGATCGAAAAACGAAATCTTCGAGGAAACACTTGATCGCTAAGAAAAGATTCAACTTGATAATTCAACTATGACAATGATACATACACAAGATCACCACCGGATCCTTCCTTGATCTTGCTTCTAGCTCCGGAACTCCGACGTGGTCTTCCATGCAAGGTTCCCACGTCGGCTAGGGAAACCCTAGTCAACTAGCTCGACCCTCTCCTCTCCGACATGGTGTCCCTCTCTTCTCTTGCTCCTCGGCGGCCGAAGACGAAATCTTCTCTCGCGTGGCTCTCGGTCGGGGGACTATAAATAGCCCGATTGGCGTCTAGGGCAAAGGAGGACGGATTTAGGCCCTAAATGGGCCCGGGCCGACCGGATCGGGCCGGCCGGCACCGGGCCCATTTAGGCCCGGCCCCCGTGGGCTCCTTTGCCCGAGGTCGGTTCCCTTGCTTCCCGGATGCTTCCCCTTCGCATGTAGGTCCATGTCGTCGGTTTCTCTCCGAATTGGACTCAACTCCTTGTCTTGCAAGATTCAGGCACTTTTCCGGTCGGGTCCCCGGAGTCCGTCGTCTTCTCGGATCAAGTCCCCGGCTTCTTGGAGTTAATTTTGCTTCATTGCATGACTTGTTCAGACTTCAAGGTCTTGTCATGAGGTGCTTGATGAACTTATCCCAAAAGTCTTGCATTCAACACTAAAACCCTGCATAAACATTAAACTCCAAAACCGACATGCACACGTGAACTTGTTATACCACGGGGGTTAGTACCAATGGATAAGGTATAAAACTCATGCCAACACCGAAGGTAAACTCATGGCTAGGTTGACGGATTTTCACCGTCAACGCCACCGTGGAGCCCACGTTTACGTGCCCGGACCTCGTGTGAACTCAAACACGCGCCGCCGACCGTCTCATCGTCGCCAGGAAAGCCCCGTTCTTATCGGTGATCTTCTCGTTCGCAAGACGGCGTCCCCGCCGCGTAGTGCGTTGTCGGCCGTCAACCATCGCTGCGCCGGATCGCTCTCCTTCGCCGCCGGCGTTCGCTCACGTACACCCGCACCCGCGGGAGTTGAGCCCTCGCTCTTCTCGTCCAAACGGTGCACGCGCATGTTCACGCACACGCACGCCCTCGCAAGCGAGCCGCCACGCCGCCGCGGACACCCCGGGGCCGCGACACCGCGGAGCTCGAGCCGCACCGAGCCGTTTACCATCGCACCGCCGTGCTCGTCCGGGAGCTTCGTCTCACGGACGCACGCTCGTGCATGAGCTCGACCAAGGCGTCGCCTTTGCTCTCCTTGCTCGAGTCCGGTGAACACGCTCACGCGTGTGAGCCGAACCCGACCGTCGCTCGCCCCGTCGTGACCGGGACCCCGTCGTCAAGAGCATCCAATCCGCCGAGGCGCGCGAGCACCGGACCAACTCGTATACGCGTTCGCTATCGGGCACGCGAGCGCATACAACCTCGTCGACGCCGACCACCCTAGCCTTGTCGTCGAAACCTTCTACTTTGCTCCGCACGCCAAGCTGCTCTCCGTCATCGTCGTGTCGAGTTTCCAACCAAAGCAACCCTTTTCTTTGCCTAGGTGAATCCCTAGGTGTACCAGAGCCGCATCGAGTCGCGTGAGCTCGAGTCATCGACCAACCTCGCCGCCGACGAGCCCCTTTCCACCTGTCGCTCTTCTGGGACTTACCATCGAGCACCTGGCGCCCACGCTAGAGCCCCGTAGGAAATAGATGCACACACGCGCCTGCACGCCTTCGTTACCGTAGTGGATCCTGTCGGATCTAGTGCGGTCGACCAACCTCAAAAACACCACACCTCTCGCCGCTCAACCGCGAGCCGCGGCGATCCGACCAAGATCGTTTGTGGGCAGCCACTTGTGCATGGGTCAGCTTATAGCTACCTATGTGGCAGCCATGTGAGCTCGAAGAGCTAGCTTGCAGCCAGCCTGTAGATAGCTTAGAGCCCTTTTGAGCCTGCCAGTAGTTAGCTTATATTTAAGTGTATTGTGTATGCGTATTTTAATTTCAGAAATCTATTTTATCTTTGGAAAATCCTAGAAAACTCATTTCAACTCCGAAAATTGTGAAACCTTTTCCAAAGCTCTTCTAAAAGTATAAACTCCGTGTTAGGCTAGTGTTCCCTCTCTTTTGGCTCTTAATTGTTGTTCATTTGGAGTTAATTGCAATAGGACCCGCCTTTATTTTGAATACGCGTTAATAGGAGCAGCTTGGAGCCGGGAGCCGAGCTCGGAGATCGACTACCCCTACGACTACGCCGCCGCCGACTACTCGCACGCGGTGTTCACGCCCGACCGATTCGATATACCTATTAGGCATTGCTATGTAGAAGTGCTAGCGCTTTACTTTATATGCATGATGATGAACCTTGCACTGCCTTCTTTAATTATCCTGTCCTTGATTGTCCTACCACTATATATGTATATAAGCGTGTATATGCGCTGAGCTTCGCGATGCATGTGTTTGGGATGGGAATAGTGGTTCTTGGCGTGAGTGGGGTAAAAACCGGCAGGAGAAGGCGTTTTGGGTACTTTGGCGGGGGTGAGCTCGAGACAACCGATCTGGGATCGGGGATAGGGATGCACTCCTCAGTGTATCCCTGCTTTGACGGTTTTCTGAGCCTAGGTGTTGGGGTTTTACTTGCGGATGAAGGACATGAGCTTGCCCCGGTCTGAAAGCGAGTGGATCAACCTTGTCGATAGGACTTTCGTACACACCACCTCGCCGAGAGTGGGGATAGGGCCGAGTTGAGCTCGGCAAGTGCGGAACCATACCTGCTTAGGAAGGATAGAGGGTATCTGTGGGGGAGCGATGGACGTGAGACCACCCTCTCGTAGCGTCTCCCGTGTGGCCACACGGGAGCATTTCACAGTTCCGGTGCGATTCCTTCTGAGGGGGATTCGTTTTGAGGGCCGGATGCAGGATGGGACCGAAACTACCGAGAATTCGCACGGTAAGATGGGCTCGGTTGGCTGATCACCATCGGGTACCATCCCGAGTTGGGTACAGGTGTACATGCTCTGCAGAGTTTCGATCTATACGTATAGCCGCGTCCTCGGTCATGGACAAACCTTGAAGACATGCTTGTTCCTCATGTTTTGGGATTTCTACCTTCCCCTGTAGTTGAGAGTGTGGTGAGCCGTGGTTGCAGTCGGTTAGAGGAGAGTGGCTCCCTCTACCTCGTCGATCCGATTGCAATCATTGAGGTGCGAGGAGAGGAAGTTCTCGCATCGACCCTAGATGGAGATAGGTTGTGGAGACGGGGCCCTGGGGTACCAGGTGGTTCCGAGCTGTGTTTGAGAGATTGGATTGGGACCTATATGGAGATGATTTCTGTTTAAGCTTGCTGCTGCTGCATAGGAAACCTGAGCTTCTGCCTTGCCTCTTTTCTTACCCTTTAGAAGATAGGCCACTTAAAGCTGCATACAGTCGGTGACGTGAACCTATCCCACTCCTTGGGGATAGACTTTGAGTGTGCAGGTTGCGAGTTCGACTTCGACATCAACATTGACGGATGGTACGACTGAGGGATACGTCGCTTCGCTCAAGGATGCCTGTGGGCGTGAAGAACAGAAGATGGAGACCCCTCCGAGATGCTAGCTACCGCCGCATAGAATTTTACTCTGATTCAGCCTTGAGGCTTGTAATGTTGTACTCCATTATGGACATGTAGTAAATTATGTACCGATATTTGTGTGATGCGATGTACGGTTGTGATTTACCTTCGTGATGAGATCCGTACGCGATAGCCACCGATCCGGGACTATCGCAAAGGTACAGGGACTCGGGTTTTCCTCACCGAAAATCCGGGGTCGTTTCAGGTGGTATCAGAGCCGTACTTGACCGTAGCACGTACCCCTAGAAATGGCCGATAGTACATAAGGATTCTATACGTTTCCTTCCTTTATATAAACCCCTTGAATTATTTTATAAAAGCTTTCCCCCTTTGAAAAGCTTCTCTCTTACCTACGAGCTTCACATTTTCTAACGAGGACACGACCTTTGGTCGAGAACTTGTCCTGAACACGATGAAGTGGAGCAGTGTTGAAACACCATACTAGGCACAACCCCCTCGGAGACCTTTTGACGATAGACTAGATCGTTGATGTGCTCGCGACCTCTGAGGCCTGAGTCACCCTCGAGGAAGCTTATATGTGTATCTATCATGTTTGCTGAGTGTTTGGCTCTTGATGGAGTTTAATTGTGTTTTAATGCATCTTCTCATTGAGTGATAGGATATATAATTAGTGATATTTTCATGGTTGTGTCTGACTCATTGGTTGGTGAGTGACGTTGTCTAGAGTTTTACTTCCCTGGTCGTGTTTTCCAAAATGTTATCGATCCGAAGGGTGAGTCATCTGCTGGCACGCTTTGAAGAAGGTGCCAAGGAAGAGGAAGTTCCATAGGGTCGTGGCTGTGTCGCCGCCAGTGCCACCCGAGGACCCTGAAGCTGATGACGAAGAGAAGGAAGCTGAGCCCGAACCGGAGTAAGGCCAGCCTGAGACAGAACAGCTGCCACCGCCACCACCCAACTTGCTGGACGTGATGGCCCTGCAGACTTAGCTGATGCAGATGATGGCGGAAACCATGGAGCATCGAGGCTATGGTGGGAACCGCAATGCCCCGCCAGGGGTGGACCTCACAAAAAAATTGAGGGGTTCATCTGCCTGAAGGCCCTCACCATCAGCTACTCGGACAAGCCGCTCGATGCCGACGACGGGATGGGGGTAATCGAGACCAAGCTCGACCCCACTGTCTACACCAGAGAGGAGTGTGTTGCCAACACCGCGCACCAGCTGGATGGTTCAGCCAAGTCTTGGTGGGACAAATACGCCGCTAGCCGCCCGAACCCAGTGTTCATCACTTGGCTAGGGTTTTGCATGGCGATCTGCAAGTAGTACCTGCCCATCGAGCTGATGGTCCAAACGACTCAAGAGTTCTGCACCATGACACAGGGTGCGATGAGAGTGAAGGAGTACGAGCACCACTTCATTAAAATGATGCGCTACGCTCCCGAGGACACCAACCTCGAACAGCAGAAGCAGTTCTGGTTCCTGCGAGGCCTTCACCACGGCCTTCGCCAAGAACTGAAGGCAAGTGAGCTCAAGTCTCTACGCCACCTCGTGATCCGCGCCATCACACTCGAGGATGATAGATGGGGTCATGAAGACCGCATGAAGAACAATAAGAGGATGGGAGATCAGGACCACATCGACTGGTCGTTCCAGAAGTCGAGAGAAGGGTCAAGCAACGTGAAGAGAGGGAATTTCCGCTCGTCGACTAACCAACATGGAAGCAACTTCGGAGGAGGCAACAACTACTACTCAGGAGGAGGGAGCTTCAACTACCAGCTACTTAACGGAGGATACAACCTTCCGCGGCCGAGCACTCCAAGACCCAACCCCGGAGGGTTCGCCCCAACTTACTTCGCTTGTGACAAGCTTGGGCACAAATCCTTCCAGTGCCCTGACAAGAAGACCGCAGCTATGCCCGCGAAAGCACCGACTCCAGGAGGAGGACATCCTCAGTCTACTCTTCAACGATCTGCAAGCCGTGGAAGGTTTACCCATATAAAGAAAGGAAAATCTACCAACGCTTCTGCCACCGCGATCGGAGAATTTTAAGTTGGATCGCATTGGCTCTAACTCCTTTTGATGATGGAGCAACTCTTTTCTTCTGTTTCCTCATCCCTTCAAAAATCGGGTGTCAGCTCTTAATCTCGGGGACGAGATTCCTGTGAGGGGGGGAGTCCTGTAACATCCTGGAATTTTTCCCGGAATGTTAGCAATGCGAAAATGTGGATTTCGAAATTTCGATTTGAAGTTGAGTGCATAATTAAAATATAAGGATGTCTTCTATGATCCTTCCCTGAAAATCTTAGATTTAATTTGAGCAAAAACATAAATTTAGGGATTATAAATTGCTAGTGTGAGAACCTTGGAGTTTGACGGGATTTATTTTGCATCTTAATTGTGTGGGATTCAAATTTGAATTCTAAATTCAAATTCGAATCATAGTTTAAATAGGAACTAGGTGTTTAGGAAATAGGAAAAACCTTCCCTGCACCTTGGGCCTCAACTCGGTCTCGCCAAGTCCTCTAGACCACCCCCGAAATCCTCCTCTCGGTTCGCACAAACCGCCCGCCCACCTAGCCCCTTTCGGCCCACCGCAGCCGCCAGCCCATCACCCACCTCTTCCCCCGCAGCCACTTACGTGTGGGCCCCAGCCGTCAGCCCCATCCTTATCTCTTTTTCCCTTCCCCCGTATCTCTTCCCCCACCGTGACGCGCGAGGGGGCGAGCCGCGCCGGCCCCATGGCCGACGCCGGCCATGGCCGCCCCCTCCCTCGCCGTGGCCGGCGCCGCGGATGGACTCCGCGTGCCCCCGAATGGAATCGCGGCCGTCCGCTCCCCGCGTCCCCAAACCCTAGGCGCGCCCCTACAAGTAGCCGCCCCACAATCCTCCCCCGTACCGCGCCGCCGCCCATGGGGGTCTTTCGCCGCGCCGCTATCCGGAGAGAGAGGAGAAGAGGGGAAGGAGGCGCGATGAGGCGGGGGAGAAGTTGGAGGCCGCCCGTGGAGGAGCCGAGGTCGCCGCCCCGCCGAGCGCCATGTCGCCGCCGGGCCGCACCGATGCGCCATCGGCCTGTGCAGCTGAAGGCCGTCGCCGACGCCCAAGCCGAAGCCGCTCAGGCCGGGAACCGCGTCGCGCCGAGCCTCTGCTCTTTTGCTGCGCACCGCGACGCCACCAACCCGCCGCTGCCTCTGAAGCCGGTGAGCCCGTCCTCCTCGCCTGGTGGCTGTTGTGGTGGTCTTCGAACCACGTGTGCACCGACAATGTCTAATCTTGTGCCTGCGGCTTTGATTCCATTGCCGTTCGCCCTGGAGCCGGAGCCGCCCGGGGAAGGAAGAAGCCGTCCGTGGTCAAGTCGCCACCGCGGAGTAGGAGCCGGACCTGCTGGAGACGGCGTCGTGCTGCTCTGCTTCTCCTGCAGCAAGCCGAGCCCCCGGTCTTCTTCCTGCTCCACACCGCCGCCTCGCCGTCGTGTCCAGGAACGCGAGGTGAGAAACCCCCTCGACCTTGTTGTGGACCCGGCCTTCGAGCCGAGGCTGGACCGAGCCTTGTGAACTCACCGATTGTGTGATGACCGCTGTCCCGCATCGCGCCGCCGCGCGGACCCGCCGTCGCTTGAGAGCCGGCCATCGAGCCGAGCCGGTCGTTTTGCGGTGCCGCCGCCGTCGTCGGCCGCGCGCGCTCCCTTGCCTTGCAATTGTGTCGTACCCTTGTCCCGACGAGCGCACGCCGAGTTCCGGCTCGCCATCGGCACCCACACACCGAGCACGCCACCGTCGAGCGAAGGCCCTCGCCTTTCTTGGGCCGGGGAGTCGGGTGAGCACAGACCTTTGTCGTGTGCACTTCCCCGCTCGCCGTCGCCCCGTTTATGTCCCCGGTTGAGCACATGTTGTCAGCGTTGTGCCATCGCCACGGCTGTGCCGCCGACCTTTTACCCGCACACACCAACACCGGGTCGAGGCCCTGTCCTTCCTGGCCGAACCTGTGCACGCGCACTCACGCACACGCGAGGTCGTTCGCCGGCGTATGTCCCCAACCAACGCCGCCGGGCCGTTCCTCGCCGTTTTCTCCGTTCTCTCGTTTCCTTGCCTAGTGCACGCCGTCAATTTCGTGTCGCTGCCATAGCCGAGCCGTCGGCGATCGGCACGCACACATACGCATGCAACCGAGGGGCCGAGCCCCGCTTCACCTATCCGTGACCGTGTTCGACGTTCCGCCGTGCCGTCGCCGCGAACCCAACACACCGGCGCACGTGTGTCCGTCGAGCCATCGACCCCAAGTTCGGACCTTTCGGCCACTTCGACCCTGAACACCGCCTCGCCTAAATCTGCTCGTTGAGCTCTCGTCTCTGTGTTGTCGCCGTGCACGCGCCGTCGGTTATGTGTCGCTCCCGTGGCCACGCTGCCGACGTCCGCACAAATGCAAACACGTACACCCGAGGAGTCGAACCCCCTCTCGCTCTCCTCGTCCAACCGCACGCACGCGCGCGAGAGAGCGAGCACGCCGGCCGTGGACGCCCTAGTCCTTGTCGACGTGTCGCCCCCACCTCGCCGCGCTACACCTAGTCTCACAACCGCACAACGCGCGTGTCGCCCGTACCACACCCCCGGTGCTTGTCGGGCGAGCCGTTGATGCTCGTTCGCATGCCGGCACTTTCACCTCTCGTTCCGCCGTCTCGCCGGCACTTTGTCCACCGCCGGGGATCTCTCGTCTCCCCGTCCGACCCGCGACCTCATCGCCGAGGGTTGACGCCGGACAAGACCGCTCTTCTCTCTACCCTATCGGTGCCCTAGCGTCTCTTTTCATGCTCGGTGTCTTGCCTTTTCTAACCGTGCGCACACGTGCCCGTGTGAGGGACGTCGACGCCGCGCGAGGAACCGCGCCGCCGAGCCGTCTTCGTCGCCCGGGCCTTGCCCCCCGTCGCGACCGCGTCGCCGTCCTTCTTGCTATCGCCGTCGTGGCCGAGCCACCGGCACTCACTCGCGCCAACCCGGTCGTCGCCTTCCGACCTCGAGCGAAACCAAAGCATCCGGATCGCAACCACCCCGTCTCGCTACTTCACTACCGAGGACGCCTTTCCGCCTAGGCGCACGAGCGCCGGTGCCAAGTCGCACTCGTGTTCGTCCACATGTACGCACGCAGCGAACAACCCGGTGTGCCACCGTGGAGCCCACCTTTCGTGCCCGGACCTCGTGTGAACTCAAACACGCGCCGCCGACCGTCTCATCGTCGCCGGGAAAGCCTCGTTCTTATCGGTGATCTTCTCGTTCGCAAGACGGCGTCCCCGCCGCGTAGTGCGTTGTCGCCGTCAACCATCGCTGCGCCGGACCGCTCTCCTTCGCCGCCGGCGTTCGCTCACGTACACCCGCACCCGCGGGAGTCGAGCCCCGCTCTTCTCCGTCCAAACGGTGCACGCGCATGTTCACGCACACGCACGCCCTCGCAAGCGAGCCGCCACGCCGCCGCGGACACCCCGGGCCGCGACGCCGCGGAGCTCGAGCTGCACCGAGCCGTTTACCTTCGCGCCGCCGTGCTCGTCCGGGAGCTTCATCTCACGGACGCACGCTCGTGCATGAGCTCGACCAAGCTGTCGCCTTTGCTCTCCTTGCTCGAGTCCGGTGAACACGCTCACGCGTGTGAGCCGAACCTGACCGTCGCTCAGCCTGTCGTGACCGGAACCCCGTCGTCAAGAGCATCCAATCCGCCGAGGCGCGCGAGCGCCGAACCAACTCGTGTACGCGTTCACTCTCAGGCACGCGAGCACATACAACCTCATCGATGCCGACCACCCTAGCCTTGTCGTCGAAACCTTCTACTTTGCTCCGCGCGCCAAGCTGCTCTCCGTCACCGTCGTGCCGAATTTGCGACCAAAGCAACCCTTTTTCTTTGCCTAGGTGAATCCCTAGGTGTACCAGAGCCGCGTCGAGTCGCGTGAGCTCGAGTCACCGACCAACCTCGCCGCCGACGAGCCCCTTTCCACCCGTCGCTCCTCTGGGACTTACCATCGAGCACCTGGCGCCCACGCCAGAGCCCCGTAGGAAATAGATGCACACACGCACCCGCACGCCTTCGTTAACGTAGTGGATCCTATCGGATCTAGTGCGGTCGACCAACCTCAAAAACACCACACCTCTGCCGCTCAGCTGCGAGCCGCAGCAGATCCGACCAAGATCGTTTGTGGGCAGCCACTTGTGCATGGGTCAGCTTATAGCTACCTATGTGGCAGCCATGTGAGCTCGAAGAGCTAGCTTGCAGCCAGCCTGTAGATAGCTTAGAGCCCTTTTGAGCCTGCCAGTAGTTAGCTTATATTTAAGTGTATTGTGTATGCGTATTTTAATTTCAGAAATCTATTTTATCTTTGGAAAATCCTAGAAAACTCATTTCAACTCCGAAAATTGTGAAACCTTTTCCAAAGCTCTTCTAAAAGTATAAACTCCGTGTTAGGCTAGTGTTCCCTCTCTTTTGGCTCTTAATTGTTGTTCATTTGGAGTTAATTGCAATAGGACCCGCCTTTATTTTGAATATGCGTTAATAGGAGCAGTTGGAGCCGGGGAGCTGAGCTCGGAGATCGACTACACCTACGACTACGCCGCCGCCGACTACTCGCACGCAGGTGTTCACGCCCGACTGATTCTGATATACCTATTAGGCATTGCTATGTAGAATTGCTAGCGCTTTACTTTATATGCATGATGATGAACCTTGCACTGCCTTCTTTAATTATCCTGTCCTTGATTGTCCTACCACTATATATGTATATAAGCGTGTATATGCGCTGAGCTTCGCGATGCATGTGTTTGGGATGGGAATAGTGGTTCTTGGCGTGAGTGGGGTAAAAACCGGCAGGAGAAGGCGTTTTGGGTACTTTGGCGGGGGTGAGCTCGAGACAACCGATCTGGGATCGGGGATAGGGATGCACTCCTCAGTGTATCCCTACTTTGACGGTTTTCGGAGCCTAGGTGTTGGGGTTTTACTTGCGGATGAAGGACATGAGCTTGCCCCGGTCTGAAAGCGAGTGGATCAACCTTGTCGATAGGACTTTCGTACACACCACCTCGCCGAGAGTGGGGATAGGGCCGAGTTGAGCTCGGCAAGTGCGGAACCATACCTGCTTAGGAAGGATAGAGGGTATCTATGGGGGAGCGGTGGAGGTGAGACCACCCTCTCAGAGCGTCTCCCGTGTGGCCACACGGGAGCATTTCACAGTTCCGGTGCGATTCCTTCTGAGGGGGGGATTCGTTTTGAGGGCCGGATGCAGGATGGGACCGAAACTACCGAGAGTTCGCACGGTAGGATGGGCTCGGTTGGCTGATCACCGTCGGGTACCATCCCGAGTTGGGTACAGGTGTACACGCTCTGCAGAGTTTCGATCTATACGTATAGCCGCGTCCTCGGTCATGGACAAACCTTGAAGACATGCTTGTTCCTCATGTTTTGGGATTTCTACCTCCCCCTGTAGTTGAGAGTGTGGTGAGCCGTGGTTGCAGTCGGTTAGAGGAGAGTGGCTCCCTCTACCTCGTCGATTCGATTGCAATCATTGAGGTGCGAGGAGAGGAAGTTCTCGCATCGACCCTAGATGGAGATAGGTTGTGGAGACGGGGCCCTGGGGTACCAGGTGGTTCCGAGCTGTGTTTGAGAGATTGGATTGGGACCTATATGGAGATGATTTCCGCTTAAGCTTGCCGCTCGCCGCATAGGAAACCCGAGCTTCGCCTTGCCTCTTTTCTTACCCTTTAGAAGATAGGCCACTTAAAGCTACATACGATCGGTGACGTGAACCTATCCCACTCCTTGGGGATAGACTTTGAGTGTGCGGGTTGTGAGTTCGACTTCGACATCAACATTGACGGATGGTACGACCGAGGGATACGTCGCTTCGCTCAAGGATGCCTATGGGCGTGAAGAACGAGAAGATGGAGACCCCTCCGAGATGCTAGCTACCGCCGCATAGAATTTTACTCGATTCAGCCTTGAGGCTTGTAATATTGTACTCCATTATGGACATGTAATAAATTATGTACCGATATTTGTGTGATGCGATGTACGGTTGTGATTTACCTTCGTGATGAGATCCGTACGCGATAGCCACCGATCCCGGGACTATCGCAAAGGTACGGGGACTCGGGTTTTCCTCACCGAAAATCCGGGGGTCGTTTCACGCCCCGCACGTGTGCGCCGCCCCCGTACGCGGGCATTTAACGCCACCGACACCGGCGGGACGGCGCCATCATGCGCCCGGGCTCGCGCCCCGTGCTACCGCACCAACTCCCCGGGAGGGGAGGCCATCCCCACACCGTGGGGAGGGACGTGCGGCGAGACCGGTGCCGGTCCCGTGACGCCGTGCACCTCGCTCCAAGATGGCTAACGCGCCGAGCCCTCAAAGGGGGCCGGCTGCACCCTCGATTTGCTTTCTTGTGACCCTGCAGGGTTAGGTGGAGGCGCTAGGCCGGTGGGACGCCATCCCTGCTACTGTTACGGTATGGCTGCCGCCCCCGCGCGTGCGGGCGCATGCCAGGCGCTGTAGCAACGACTCCAGCACTGTGGAACGTATTGGAACGGGACGCCGTTTTACCTACTCCTGTACTCCGTACGGGCCAACGTCAGCAGCTCCCTCGAGCCTATCAGAAGACATCACCACCATCCGCCGCCCTTCTACCCTCGAACCGCCACTCGTTCGGGTACAAGATAGGCCATGATGGCCGGATCACCGCAAGGATCGTCCGGACGGCCGCCCACTCTACAAGATAGCACGCCACGCCCCTTCACGTAGCTAAATAGCGCGGCGCGCATGTGATTCGCTCCCTCCTTGATCTATAAAAGGGGGACAAACCCTCCCCGCCACGGAGGACGGACGAACGTACGGACACAACACATCGGGAGACAGTCCGCGCCACGCAATTGCTCTCCAATTCTCCCACAACATCTTCGACCACTACACCGGGGACTTGGAAGCCACGCTTCCTCTCCCGCCTTGCTTGTAGCAGCCCCACTACGGGCACCCCCGATGCTAAGTAATATAGTGCCTTGAGCACGCCACCGCCGGGACGTAGGGCCCACCCGGCCGGAACCGGGATAAAACTCTGTGTCCCTTATTGCTTAGCATCGACCATTGAGGGATAGACCACGGCGCTTTCTCTCGGTTTAGTGTCGGGACCATATTCCGCACCGACGCTTGGCGCCCACCGTGGGGCAATCCGAGCGCCTAAGGTCAATCCGTCAACTCCCCTCCATGGTGATCCGCACCGAGTACCGTGGTACATGCTACCGCATGGGCAGCTCGGACCCCCCCTCCCCCGCCGGGTTCGAAATCCGGTTCGGGGGCCCGAACTTTCGGCCACGGGGAACGACTACCTCATGCGCCTCACCAACCGTGAGGAGCTCCGCGCGCGGCGCCGGGCGGGTCCGCCCCGGTCCCCGCTGCATGCACCACCACGGCGCGGACGCCCGCGAGCACGGATGCCGCGGGCCCGTCGACGCCACGACGTCACCGCCGCTGCGGGGCCGCGCTCGCGCCGGGCGCGGTCCGAGCGACGGCGGGCCGAGCGCGCCGCCTCTCGGCACGGCGCGCCCGCTATCACGATGACCACCATCCCGGCGGGACGGCGCACGGTCTCCGGACCGCGCCTTCCCATTGGGCCGCGCGGAGCCACGACGGCCTACAACAACAACATCAACACCACGATGCGCGGGGTTCCGCCCGGCCGTCACATCTTCATCGCCGGGGATCCCGGCGCCTCGGCCCGGTGACGAATCGTCACCGGGTTCCCTTGACGTGCCGCCACCCACTAACCTCCACGGGTACGCGGAGTGGGACTTCTCCCCGGCGTGCCGGACCCGGTCATGTTCGGGCGTTTCCTTGACGCTACGGACTACCGGGTTCGGCTACTCCGATGACTCCAGCACCGGGAGCTACGATCCCGCGCGGGAGTGCTGCGTCGTCGTCGCCAACGACCCAGCAAACGCCACCGGTGCGTTGGGCGCCGGCGACGGGGAGGTCACGCCCGCCCCGGGGATCGCTCCGCGCCAAGCCGCGGGACCAAGCACCCCCGTTGGAGCCGACGCCGACGCGCGGCCTAGCCCAAGCCCGCGAGCTCGAGGCTAGGCCGGCAGAGGAGTACCGCACGGTGCGGCTGCTCCGCGCCTTGATGGCAGAGAAGCCTCCGCTCGCGGCGAACGCGTGCGGGAGGCGGGCGGGCGAGGTTCGCGACCGCATCAACACCGACGACCCTGACGTGCCTCCGCGGGCAAGTCAGAAGCTTGTTGCCGCCGCGACGCTACTGCGGGCTATGCCGGCACCCTCAACCCCTGAGGCGCGGAACCTGCAGCACGAGGTGCAGGCTCTCATCGAGCAAGCGGCCGTCCGGCGGGGCCGAAAGCTCGGCCTCACGTATCCGCCGGCGGGGGGATGAGCGAAGAGACGGGGCCGCTCGGGGGGCGAACCCTCGGTCCACGCGGGCGAAGCCGCGGGGCGCCCCGCCAACTCGGGGCGCGCGCCGGCCAAAGAACGGCTCCTCGACACGCGCGAACGGCCGGACGTTGACGCCCGCAACGTCATCAACGCCGGGCGCACGAGCAAGGTGGACGCGCGAGCGGCGGTGGGCTACCACCCTCGACGGGGCGGACGCTACGACAGGCGGCGAGGATCGCTCCCCGACGCCGGAGCCCCCCGGGGACCCGTGTGTTCGGCGGGAGATCCGCAACGTCATCAAGTCCGAAGCTACTATATGCGGTGGTCCTCGCGCGGCGCAAGCGCCGCCACTACTTCGAGGCCCACCCAATCACGGTGGTTTCCTCCTTACCGTTGGGGGAGATCATCCGCAATCCCGACGCGGCGGGCCGAATTACCAAGCGGTCCGTAGAGCTGATGGGCGAGACGCTTGCCTACGCCCCGCGCAAGGCCATCAAGTCTCAAATCCTGGCGGATTTCGTCGCTGAATGGACGGACACGCAGCTGCCGCCGCCACAGATCCAGGCAGAGTGCTGGACACTGTTCTTCGATGGCTCGGTGATGAAAACAGGGGCGGGCGCGGGCCTGCTCTTTGTGTCACCCCTCGGGGAGCACATGCGTTACACAGTGCGCCTCCACTTCCCCGCCTCGAACAACATGGCTGAGTACGAGGCCCTCTTTTGTGGCCTCAAGATCGCCATTGAGTTGGGCGTCAAACGCCTTGATGTGCGAGGGGACTCGCAGCTCGTAATTGACCAGGTCATGAAAAACGCGAGCTGCCATGACGACAAGATGGAGGCCTACTGCAAAGCCGTGCGAGCCCTCGAGGACAAGTTCTACGGCATCGAGCTCAACCATGTGCCCCGCCGGTACAACGAGGAGGCGGACGAGCCGGCCAAGATTGCGTCGGGTGGATCACCGTCCCACCGAACGTTTTCGCGCGCGACGTCGCTCGCCCCTCGGTCGTCTTCGAGCCCCACCCCCTCGAGTCACGACGAACCCTCGGGGGCTCCCTCGAATCCAGCGGGTGCGGAACCCATGGACGAGGACCCCTCGAGCGAGGCGTACGTGCTCTCCCTCCTCGAGGGGTATGGCTCCCACGAGGCCGACGCGATGGACATCGAGCCGGCTCTCGTCAAAGCGGACTGGCGTGACAAATACGTCGCCTAGATGGCTCGAGGGGAACTCCCCGCGGACCGGGCCGCGGCCAGGCGCATCGCCAGGATGGCCAAGTCCTTTGCCCTCGTCGGCGGCGAGCCGGCGCAAGCGCGCCGCCTCCGGCATCCCCGCGGCGGTGCGTGCCCATCCCCGAGGGGCGCGAGCTCCTACGGGACATCCACGCGCGGAATCCGTGGCCACCACGCCGCGCCTCACACCCTCGTCGGCAACGCGTTCCGCCGGGGCTTTTGCGGCCTACCGCGGTCGCGGACGCCAGCAAGATCGTACGCACTTGCGAAGGGTGCCAGTTCTATGCCCGCAAGTCCAACCTACCCGCCCATGCCCTCGCACACCATCCCCGTAACGTGGCCATTTGCCATTTGCCCGTAACATCGTCGGGCCCCCGCGGAAGGCGCCGGGGGCTTCACCCACTTGCCGGTCGTGATCGACAAGTTATCCAAGTGGGTGGAGGTGCGCCCCATCACGAACCTCGGGCGGAGCGGCGGTAACATTCTTCCCCGACATCGTCTACCGCTTTGGAGTGCCAAACTCCATCATCACCGACAATGGGTCCCGGTTCACGGGCGGGGAAGTTCTTGGAGTTCTGCGACAAGTTCCACATCCGTGTAGATTGGGCACCGTGGCACACCCACGGACCAACGGCCAAGTAGAGCGTGCCAACGGCATGATCCTACAAGGCCTTAAGCCCGAATTTTCGACCGACTAAACAAATGCGGGCGAAAATGGCTCCAAGAGTTACCGGCGGTTGTGTGGAGCCTAAGGACCACCCCGAGCGAGCCACCGGGTTCACACCGTTTTTCTTAGTCCATGGCGCGGAGGCCGTCCTCCCCACGGACTTAGAATACGGATCGCCCGGGGGTTCGAGGCTATGACGAGGATGCCAACCGAGCGAGCCCGCGAGGACTCGCCGGATCGGTGCCGGACAAGGCACGCCTCGTGGCCTTGATGCATTCCGCAAGGTATCAACAGTCCCTAAGGCGCTACCAAGCACGCAAGATACGTCGACGGGACTTCGCCGAAGGGGATTTGGTCCTAAGGCTACGCCAAGACAACCGAGGGCGCCACAAGCTATCGCCCCCATGGGAGGGACCCTACGTCGTGGTGAAGGTACTCAAGCCCGGCACGTACAAGCTGGCCAACGAGGACGGCGAAGAGCTCACCAACGCTTGGAACATCCAACAGCTACGTCGCTTCTACCCCTAGCTAGGATTTCCAAGTATTTTTTGTTGTAAAAATCATATGACCAACGCCCCAGTTGGTGACAACTATGTAAACGCCTCAAGTCTAATGAAAAGGGCAACTCGGCTTTCCTCTGAAACCCAAGTTACCCTCGGGGGCCTTGCGGGGGGCACCCCCCCCCAAAGTGGTCCCATTTTCGCGCAAAAATAAAGCAACTCACACGCGCTAAGTTTGTTATCTACTTCAACCACGAGCAACGATTCGAATAGGCCGCGGGCGGCCTAGCGGAAGGAGCGCGCGAGTCGAGATAGCCTACGCCGCGAGGATACGGCCCTTCTCTCTCGCCTCCAACCCGGCGGACCCCCCGCGAAAATCAAACTCCCCTAACTAGAATCTACTCGGGAAGAAGGAGAAACAAAATGCGCAGTAAACAAAAGACTTCATTTCGTATCAACAAATGTTTGCGATTAAAATAACTTGTTTATTTACAAAGGCCGCGTGGCCAGAATACTGATACACAAATAAAAACGGGCCAAGCGCCCAGCTGTCTTCAGGCAGGAGGAGCGGCGGTGTCCAGCGGCGTCCGGGAAGAGGAACTCCTCGAATGCTTCGGGCCGAGCGACCCGGCGGCATCAGCGGCGAGCGCGTCCACGCGCTCCATCGCCACCTCGTCCTCGACGCCCTCGGGAACGACGTAGCCCTCCGCCAGCGCCTCGAAGTTGACCTCGTAGTGCGACCGTACCACTCCGAGGGCCTTCTGGACGCCAAGACGCAACGCCCGGCGCATCCGTTCGGTGACGTGGCCGCCAAGGGCACGCAGGCGGCGGCCGGCCGAGCTTCCGCTCGCGCTTCACCCCTCCTCCATAGGCCGGCGGTGTCTCGAGGGCCGCATCGCGCAGCTCCTGCAACTCCTACTCGGAGGAGTCGTAGGAGGTCTGCAGCGCCTCGGCCCGCTCAACCGCGTGTCCCAGCGCGGCGCGCAAGCCTGGAGTCACCAAGACAAGAAAGAAATCAGAAAAAGGAATGCGAATTCCCAAGCGAGAAAACCAACCAAACATGATTCAAGCAGCAGCTCACCTTCAACTTGCTTCCTCGCCTCGAGGTCACGGCGCTCGGCCTCGACCGCCGGCTCGAGGCCCTTGACGGTCTCACCTTGCTCTCGGAGGGCCGGCTCCCGATTTGCGGTTGTAATGCCGAGCATAATCACCTCGCCCTCGGCCTTGGAGAGTGCGGTGTTCCGCTCCTCCGGCGACTTCTCGCGCCGCCTCACGAGCGACGCGCTCCTCGCTCCGGCGCCGACCGGGCGTCGGCGAGGGCGGCTTGCTCTCCGCCGGAGCCGCCCCTCGGCCCTTGGCGGGCGGTGCACTCTGCGCAGAGCTGCTCCTCGAGCGATGGCGAGCGCCGCGACCTTGGCGTCAAGGGCGGCCTTCAAGTCGTCGGCCTCCTTGGCCCGGGCCGCTCCCCGCCCGCGCGCCCGCTCCTCGGCCCGGCGCCGTGTGCCCCCTCGAGCGACGAGCGGAGCCCCCGGTTCTCGCCGCCGACGCCGGCCACCTCCGCCTCCTAGTTGGTCGCCGCCGTGCGCATCTTCTCCGTGTCGAGCGCGCCCGCCACAGCGCCTCATCACGGTCGATGAGGGCCGTGCGCATCCGCTCGAGGCTAGAGCGGCGCGGCCGGGTCCCGCCTCGAGCTCTCGGGGAGCTCGTCGCGCCGAGCTACGGCCCGTATGCCAACCAGCCGTCCGGAGTCCTGAGGGCGTCGGCGAGCGCGTCGAAAGCGCCGCATCGCTCCCGGAGCTGGTGGAGCTCGGCGTTCACCCGATCGAAGGCGTCGTACTTGTCGTGGGCGCGGCGCTCGAGCTCCTGGCACCCACAAATCAAAACCCGTAAGCGCCATGACACAGAAACAGCGCACAAAAACGAGAGAAAGAAGAAAACGAACAACAACGCCCTACCTGGAAGACGCGCCATGCGGGGCCGCCATGGACCCTCAGCGCCTCGTTCAGCGCGCGGTCGAGCGTGGCGCCGTGACTCCGGAGCTCTCCCCAGAGCTCCTGCTCCCCCCGGGCGTCAGCGAACGCAGGGGGATCGCCAGCGGCCCCCTCTACCTAGGCGGAGTGGCCGGCGCGGGGGGACGAGGCCTCGGCGCCGTGTCCCCGAGCCCCCCGCCACCATGTGGCCCTTGCGCCGCCTCACGAGGGCCCCCTCACCGGAGCTCGGGGGAGAGTGTGGGGAAGCTCGCCCACCGGTCCCACCCGTGCGGCGGGGAGTCGTCGTCCGGGACCTCCACCACCGCCGCCCGGGAACCGCCGGCGGGCGTCGGCCCTTGCGCCACCCTCCGTCGACGCCTCCACTTGCGCCCCCACGCCCGCGGGCGCCGACGCGGCGCCGCGGCCACCGCCTCCGGCCGCGCCTCCCGCCGAGCGGGCGCCCGGCCGCCCTCCCCGCCGGCCACCGCCTCCGGTTGTGCCTCCGCGACCACGGGCGCCACCGCGGGCCGCACCCGCTCGCCTCCTCCGCGGCCCGGGGCCGCGAGCCGCGCCTCCGTCGCGGCGAGCCTCCACGGGCTGCACCTCCACCACGGCCGCTACCGTGGGCTGCGCCCCCACCACGCCCGGCGCCATCCTCTCCTCGGCAACCGCCGGCCGCGCCATGGCGGGCCGATCCGCCGGCCGAGGGCCTCGGGGGCCTCGGCCCGGCTTTGCGAGCTCTCGCCCGCCGCCGCCGTGCTTGCCCCCGCCCGCGATGCCCTCGACGAGCGCCGCCGGTGGGGATGGACGCGTCCGCCCTCGGCACCTTGGCCGGTGCGAGGGGAGGCACAGCTTGGCACCACCCCGCGCGAGCACAAACGAAAAGTTAGAATGCCCGATTGTCAAAAAACCGAACCGAGCGGAAGAACGAGCCCCTTACCTCGAAGAGGAAAAGACGCGCTTCCTTTTCCTCAAGGCCTCGGCGGATGAGGGCCGGCGCGGCCGGCGCGCCCTCCACCGCACCTCCCCGACGTCGCCACCGCGCGCGCGCGGCCCCGCCCCGTGCGCGGCGCGCGCGCCGCGCGCGCGCGGCGCGCGCGCGCGCGCCCCCGCCGCGCGCGCCGCCCCTATTGTCGATTGCCCGGCGGCGGGCGCCGCCGCGCCCGCCCCGGGCGATGCCGCCCTTGCCGCCGGAGCCGGCTCCGGCGACGGGGCGCGAGCTCCCCACCTATCGAGGGGCCCCGCCCCTCGCCCCTCTTCCTCCTCGTCCTCCTCCGAAGACGAGTACTCCTCGGTCCCCCGGGAGGAAAGCCCCAGCTCCTCGCGCCACCGTACTCCGCGTTCCGTCGCTCGTGGCGCTCGCGGTGCCGCCCCGCGCGCTCCCTCTTGCGCGCCGCCCGCTCCTGCTCCCCCGGCCGCCGCGCCGCCCGACCGAGCGCGCGGGGGGTCGGGGGTGGGCGGAATGGACTTCGCGGCGGTGAAGTTCACCGACCGCATGTGAGAACGTCAATGGCGCGTCGGGGGACGAAGCAACACCAAGAACTAAAACGGAATCAAGAATCATACTCACCGGCGGGCCGGTGAGGAGCATCTCGAGGTCCCACGGGGGTTCGGTCCGGGCGCGCCGGCATCCGGGTGTCGACGGCGTTCCGCGCCCGGTGAGCGCATACGGCCGCCCGAGGGGGGTCGGGAGCATCCGCGACCTCGCCGCGCGACGGGGTCCGCCTCCTCTCGTCATCTCGAAGATGCGAGGGCGGCCTCTCCATCGAGGCACGACCCGCCGGTGATGGAGGAAGGCGAGGCCGCCCACCGCGGTCGGCCCTTGCGCCGTCAGGCTCCTCAGGGCGGCCAGGACCGAGTCCTGCCGCCTCCGATACTGGGCCGTGGACACCCCGTAGCCCCGTGAGCCGGGCTTCTCCTTGAACACCCGACCGGTGTAGGGGGGGAGGCCGGGCTCGGCGTTGCGCAGGTATAACCATCCCCGCTCCCGCCGGCGGCGTTGTTCGTCGTCATGGTGCGGGGGATGTAGTCGTCCTTGAACCGCCCCTGCAGGGGCGAGTGACATCCCGCCGGCGCGCACTACGCGGCGGGTCCTCGGCTCCGTCGTGGGTCGCGTGAAGAGCTCCGCGCGGAAAAGGTGTACCCGCAGCTCCCGGTTCGGGATCTCCGGATACCCCTCGCAGACACCCACGAACGTGGCCGCCTGCGAAATCGCGTTGGGCGCGAAGTTGTGCAACTCCACGCCGTAGTAGTGGCACAACGCTCGCATGAAGCGGCTTGCCGGCGCGTTGAAGCCTCGCTCGTGGAAGCGGACAAAGCTCACCACGTAGCCTTCGGCGGGTTGGGCGCGCGGTCCCCCGCCGGCGGCACTATCCACTCCGCCGGTGGCCTTCCTCGTTTGCCTCTAATCGGCCGGCGGTGACCAGCTCGCCAAGGGCCAGCTGGTTCACCGTCGACCGCTCCCAGGCGTACGGGTCAAGGATCGTGAGGGGCGGAGGCGGCGCCATGAGAAGAGGACAAAGGAATGCGAGAGCGGAGGACAGGAAGAGGAAGAAGAGCTCTAATGGCGAAGCCGCACGGTGGCGAAAGCGAGGCGAAGACGAAAGCACTGGGGGCTAAAATGGCGGAGCGTTAAGGTAAAAAACCGCCGCTCCCCCTTCCCCTCAGATTTATAAGCCGCGGGCGAGCTCTCCGGGGCGGATGTCCCGCGCGCGAATCCCAGGGAATCTTCTCTTCTCGCCGGCGAGTGGACCCCACCACGACCGCGCCAGCCACATCACCGCGAACGAGGCCATCATCACGGTGAAGACTAGCGAGAGGCCGTGGCGGGCGGTCACGTCCGCCCGCCCACGCCGCCCACTACGCGCGCGCGCGGCCGCGACGCCTAAAAAGGCGCGCCGCGATGCGAAACCGCAGCCTCTATTGTGGAGCATTTAATGGCCGGTCCCTTGCAAAGCAAGGAGAACCCTCGAGCGGCACGGACTCTGGCTCGGGATAAATTCAACCCCTCGAAAGGGTACGGGCGTGAGAAGGTCGCCTTGAGGCCCGTTTGAAACAAAGCGAGCATCGCGAGCACCCATGCCACGTAGGACCCTCGAGCGGTGCGAGCCCCTGGCTCTAGACAATGTCAGCCCTCTGATGGGTACAGGCGTGAGAAGGTCGCCTCGAGGCCCATTTGAAACAAAGCGGGCATCGCGAGCACCCATGCCACGTAGGACCCTCGAGCGGCGCGAGCCCCTGGCTCTAGACAATATCAGCCCTCCGAAGGGTACAGGCGTGGAGAAGGTCACCTCGAGGCCCGTTTGAAACAAAGCGGGCATCGCGAGCACCCATGCCACGTAGGACCCTCGAGCAGCGCGAGCCCCTGGCTCGAGACAATATCAACCCTCTAAAGGGGCACAGGCGTGAGAAGGTCGCCGGGGCCCGCTTGAAACAAAGCAGTACCACAAGCACCCATGCCACGCCGTGTTGCCGACCGGCGCTCGTTAACACCAAAATTTTGTAAAGAGTCCGACTTGTGGGTCCGGTTCGATAAAGAGTCCGCCGGTGGAAGGAAGGATATTTTCAGAGATATTCGGCAAAGAGATCTGCGGTCGGCTATCTGCTTTGGTTCGGCAAAGGAACAGTAGAGCTGATTTTGCGGATTGGACGGTGACGTGGCTCAATCAGGGGAGACGAATGGATGGATAGGCGATCAAGCTTAGAGATAAGTTAGGCAATGAATCCATTCGAAGTTGTACTCAACAGGGTATAAATATGACCCCTGAATGTATGTAACAAACACAATCATTCCTCAATACACACCGGCCTTACGCCAAACCCTAGAGTCCTTGTCGTGTCGTCGAGTTCTTCGAGAGGGCCAATCGATCCGTCGACCTCCGTGAGTACCGACAACCTTGTATCATGTCTAGTATCATGCGGTGGATTTAGATCTGATGCAAGTAGTCTTGTTACCATGCTTCGTGTCATGCGGTAGATTCAAGCTTGGTTCAAGAAGTTTTCTTGTTAGATCATGAGCCATGCGGTAGGCTAAGGTCTAGCTTGAAGCTAGTTATCGGCTCTATTGGATTTTGGCAAGGTCCAATAGATTCATTAAGTTACCCCGTGTTAGCTTGAGTTTTACTTTATGTTTTAATTCATGTAACACACATTTGCCCAATCTAGATGGGTTTGGATCGGCTCTATCTCTTTTGTGATCCTTGTTCGAGTAGATCTCATAATTTAACGTGTGGATCTTGTGCTTTCGATAGCCGAAACCGAATCGATCTAGGTTGTTACATGTTGCGGGTTCAAGCTTGCTAATGTTCGTATAAATCTTGAAAGAGCCGGGTATCATGCGGTAGATGCAGGTTTTTGGGTTGCTTTGGAGCTAGTCATCCGGTGGATTAGATTCCCAAATCAATCTAATAGATTTATTCACTTGGTAATGTTTGTTCCTTCTTCGTGGACCCTGAATCGGCCGTTCAGCCGCATTCGGTTATGTTTCTCCACGAGTAGAACACGTGCGTTATTCATGCTTTGAATGATGTCCGCTTTTAGCTTTCCATATTTAGATTGTATCATGCGGTGGATAGATCTATTTGTGGAAAGTGGTACGGTTTTTCATGCAAGTTGTATCATGCGGTGGATAGATTTGCTTGATATCGTACTCGACGGGTCTTAAAGTAACTAGACATGCGGTAGACTAGTGCTTTGGATCTATGCATACTTGTTTAATACATGATCATGTCCGTGCTTTACTTTATTTGTTTATTTAATGTTAATCTTTATGGGGATCGGTCATGACTTCGTATGCGTGCATTTTTATTCAAACAAAGACCGATCGCCGTCATGCTCACGTCATCCGTTCGGCAGTGTTACTTTTTCCCTTTGCGGTTTCCCGAATGGTTGCAGTTCGCTGGCAGATAGCTTTCTATAGCTATATGTCATCTTATTTGGCTTCTTAGCCGTAAATATGGAACTGTCTGGTACTACACGGCAGGTTCCAAGCTTTGGTATTTAACTGCTTTATCTTTTGTTAATTTTCAGGAAAAATTGATCGGCACGTCTTTCGCTCTCGCGCGTGTGAAGCCGCCTTTGTTCGGCTTGCTGTGTGTTTGGCGTTGAGTGCACTTTTGCGTCAACACACTTTTTGGCACGCCTAGTGGGACTACGGCCGAATAGATTCAAGATGCCCGAAATCGCGGACGTCATGGATGTCAACCTTGAAGATCTTTCTCCGGAGCGGCGCGGCAACTCCAAGATGTCGTGGACCGGTTTCAGCGAAGTGTCTCGCTATCGTTCAAGAAGAATAGAAGCGGCGTCCCGTATCCGAAGAACGAGATGCCCGTGGTATTGCTGCCGGGGAGAGCGATACCACATCCCAACGGGAGAAAGAGGAATGCGCGCGAGTATTCCAAGAGTCGGCAGATTACATGCTTAGCAAGCACAACAAGGCTTTCCTCGGCTCGCTCCAGCGGATGATGGTGGCCGTCTTCGGCCCCGGCATGGAACAGGGGGACAACCAATACAGCCGCCGGAGTCTTGGTACATGTGCACGGTGTTGACTCCGTGCCGCCCCGACGGTGGTGGCCGTATTGGTCGTCCCCCCCGAAGCTTGTAATGGGGGGTGAATCGGCCATGAAGCCGATTGACCTTGCGACCATGAAGCGAGAGGCATAGCGAGACGCCGCCGTAGTTTCTCCGGAGGTTCAGGGAGGTCAAGGGCATGTGCTTCTCACTCAACTTGCCAGATGACCAATTGGCTAATATGGTCATCGCCGGGATGTTACCGGCCGTGCGCGAAAAGTTGTTCGGGATGGAGTTTGAGAATCTGGGTCGGCCTATCGCAGAAGCTATCACTGATGAGCAATCAGGCGTATGGCTTTCGTAAGGACGCCAAATTTGGCAAGCGGCACGACGTCGCTGATGTCTACAACCAGTTCTTGGACAAGGCTGATCTGTTCGAGGACTCGACGATGAATTGGATGTAGCCGCAAAGCAGAGATCATGTGGGGAAAGGAGCCCTTGACAATGAATCGCCGGGGTTAAGCGGCACCAAGGGCGCTTATGATTTTGACATCACCAAGGCTGATAAATTGTTCGAGCTCTTAGTGAAGGAAGGCCGGATCAAGCTGCCCGAGGGGCATTCCATGCTTCGGCCCGATGGAGTTAAAGCAAAACGTTACTGTGGCTTCCATGACAGGGATTCACACTCCATCAATGACTGCAGGGTCTTCAGGATGAGGATCCAGAAGGCCATCCAGGAGGGTCACCTCAAGTTCGATAACAAAATGAAGCTGGATGGCCACCCCTTTCCTCAGAACATGGTGGGCTTTTCTGTTAATGTGATAACAGCCGAGGAGAAGGGGAAAGTCAAGGTCTTGACCTCAGCCAGGTCTAGACAAGGTGGAGCAGTGGACCCAGAGCGCCAAGTGACTCTGGAACAGGTGCAAGGTGACGCCCCCGCATTCTTAAAAGTCACATCGAAGTTGGGGAATCATCCAGAGCTAAGCCCAGGGTGACATCGCGCATCCTCCTCAACAAATGGCCGCGCAGATTGAGAAAGAGCGCTACCGTAAACGGTGCTACGAGGAGGAGCAACGCGAGCCGAAGAATAGGCACGCGAAGGGACCAGGAGCGGTACACGCGCGAGCGGAGCGCGCGCACCGGGGATGCGCCTTCTTCGGGCATTGCTTTGGAATGAGGGTTTAAAGCCGCCCATGTTGAAGAACCGTCCCGAATGCAAGTGATGGGTATGTTGAATACGAGCAGAAAGCGTCAATCGCCGATCCGTCCACGAGAGAATTGGAAGGATCCACCCTAATGGGGATCGGCGCCAAAAAATTGAAGTCATCGATCATCCCAGGAAGCGCCAAGCTGATCTCGGGTGGGGGCGATCAAGAGGAGGATGAAGATGACTACGTCTGGCAGAAGGGGCAATGGTGCCCGCCCGGCCTGAGGAGAAGCCAGAAGAGACGGGTCCAGCGCTTGAGGAACCGCGAGATGAGGCAGGCCGGGATCCAGACGAGGCAGGTGTGGCGCCCCAAAGACCAACCGGAGGGATCGAAGCGTTCGGCTCCAGCATGCATGGTATACTTTCTGCCGAACGAGTTCATGGCTCCTGCTAACCAGGTTATGCAGGAGGAAGCTTCCTTCGACGACGAGCAGACCGAAGGGATGATGGCACAACTGGTGCTGGCCAAGCAGGCCATCTTCGACAAGCCGGCCAAGAATCGTCATATGAGGCCGTTGTACTTGAGGGGATACGTCAATGGCAAGCCATTGACCAAGATGTTCGTCGACGGTGGAGCGGAAGTCAACGTAATGCCGTACACCACCTTCAGGAAGCTTGGCATGGGCCCGAGCGATTTGACGCCTACAAGCATCATATTGAATGACTTCGCCGGGAACCCCTCAGACACCAAGGGATGCGCTCACGTGGACTTGATGATCGGGTCCAAGACGCTGCTCACCACCTTCTTTGTCATTGAAGGCAAAGGAGCCTACGGCTGCCGCTTGGGCGGGACCGGATTCATGCTAATCAGTTGCGTCCCCGTCCACCATGCATCAGCGGCTTATCCGAAAGGGTGGACGATGAGATCAAGGTCGTCCAAGCGATGACTCCGTGAGCGTGGCCAACATGGAACCAGCCTTTCCGGGAATACCAAGGCATCGATTGTTTCTCGGGGAAAGATCGGGGAGAAGGTCCCGTTGAACCCGTCGGCGGTGACCAACGGCCGATTCAAGCGATCGGCTCTTATAGCAATTTTTAATGGAGAACCCCGTAGATGGCACCGATGGCAAACTAGGGTGAGGATTCATGTCGGCCGATAAACTAGAAGAAGTTGACATTGGAAGCGGTGATAAGCCAAGGCCGACGTTCATCGGTGCGGATTTGCAACCGGACTTCGGAGGGAATTTGATTGAGCTTCTCAAAGAATACAAGGATTGCTTCGCACTGGGATTATTCGGAGATGCCGATCCGGACCGGATCGTTCCATCGTCGAGCATCGGTTGCCAATCAAGCCTGGTTTCAAACCATATAGCAACCACCCCGGAAAATATACAAGGATGAGGTATTGGCCGATGTGAAGAAGGAAATTGAAAGATTACTTGATGCAAACTTCGTTCGGCCATGCGGATACGCGGAGTGGATATCTAACATCGTCCCCGTGTACAAGAAGAATGGAAAAATGAGGGTTTGCATAGATTTCGGGGACCCGAACAGAGCTACTCCGATGGATGGATACCCGATGCCTATTGCCAATTTGTTGATTGACGCCGCCGCCTGGACACAAGGTGATTAGTTTCATGGATGGCGGTGCGGGATACAATCAGATCTTCATGGCAATAGAGGACATATCAAAGACGGCCTTTAGATGTCCTGGTCATATAGGCCTGTTCGAGTGGATAGTCATGACATTTGGGTTGAAAAATGCCGGTGCAACCTATCAACGGGCCATGAATTACATCTTTCATGAGTTGATCGGCAAGATTGTGGAGATCTACATTGATGACGTGGTGATCAAATCCCTAAGTCATGACACCCATTTGGAAGACGTGAAAAAGACCTTAGAGTGCACCCGGAAACACGGTTTGAAGATGAATCCAAACAAGTGCGCTTTTGGGGTATCAGCTGGAGAATTCTTGGGGTTTTTGGTCCACGAAGGAGGGATTGAAGTGGGCAAGAAGAGCATGAAGGCCATCGATGAAGTTGTTCCTCCAACTAACCTCAAGGAGTTACAATCACTGCTCGGCAAGATCAACTTCGTAAGAAGATTCATTTCAAATTTATCACGAGAAGGTGTTGCCATTCTCTCCATTGTCGAAGCCGAAGAAAGATCAAAAGTTCACGTGCGACGACGAACAACAAAAGGCTTTTGATGAGATCAAGCGGTACATGAAGGAGCCGCCGGTGTTGGTTCCTCCTCGGCTAAACAAGCCTTTCAAGTTGTACGTGGCGGCCGATACCCAAACCATTGGATCGGCCCTTATTCAAGAACTTGAAGGAAAGGAGCGGGTAGTAGCTTATCTTAGCCGAAAACTACTTGATCCCGAAACCAGGTATTCGACCGTAGAGAACCGTGCCTTTGCGTGTACTACTCGTGTACGAAGTTTCGGCGCTACTCGTTGAATGCCGAATGCACCGTATATTCCGGTTTGATGTGATAAAACATATGTTATCTATGCCAATTTTGAACGGCAGGATTGGCAAGTGGATTTTAGCTTTATCAGAGTTTGAGTTGATGTTCGAATCGGCAAAAGCCATCAAAGGTCGGTCATTGCCGATTTTATAACTGAACATCGTGATCCGTCAATTGATCTGCTTGAAATTACCCCTTGGGCTTTATTTTTTGATGGATCATCGTGTGGTAAAGGTGGGGGAGTAGGGATCCTACCGATTTCGCCCGAGAGGTGAGATGTTTGAATTTGCCATTCCTATACAACCCACCGTCACAAATAACCAGCCGAGTACGAGGCATTACTTCGAGGGCTTCAATATTTGAGAGAAGTCTGGGGCCGTTTCGGTTGAAGTCTATGGAGATTCGAGTTGGTAATCAAGCAATTGAACGGCCAATACGAGTGCAAAAGTGAAGCGCCGAGGAGTTACTACGAAGAATGCGGGGAGATCTTGAAGAGCTTCCCATTGGTGACTCTACAAAGATATTCCTAGAGAACATAACGAGGAAGCAAACGGTGGCTCGGAGCGCCTCCGGTTACAAAGAGAGTCAAGAAGCGTTTGCTTTGCGGGAAGTGTGTGCACTAGGGGCGGATCTTGCGAGAAGATGATTGGAGGAAAGAGATCGTTGATTACTTAAAGGATCCATTGAGGACCATGTGTGGTTTGAGGACCGGTGGATGGTCGCTTCCTTGTGTGATGAGTGATTGACAACGTTGTGTGGACCGATTCTTGGCTAAGTATTGCGAGGTGCGGGTTGCGGCTTGACTCGTGTTGGTGCGGGTGAAGAACAAGCGCGAAAGGTCGTTGCGGTGAGGCCTCCAGGTGTGGAGAAGACAAGTAGGCTTCGTTCGAGGGACCCGGTGGCCAGCGGGGTCAAGTGCGGGCCGCATGGTGGCATGAACAACAAGATGAAGTCGTGGACGGTTTCTTGGTAGAGCCTCAAAACCAAGGTCGAGCCGGGACTACGTGGGAGCCGAGTCATGAGTGGAGATTGGCGGAGGCTACACCGAGTTCGCGGGGTTTGCGGTGGTTCACCGTAAAACCACCGGGTTACTCGGTTGAGCCACAAAACCGAGGCCGAAGACTCGACGAGGAGGTGCGGCCACCCGGGCCGGTTCAACCGCCCGGGAGGGGCGGTCGGACCGCCCGGGGTCGGTCGGTTCCCGGGCCGGTCCTAACCGCCCGGGGGGCGGTCCGACCGCCCTGGCCGCCGGCGCCGAGAAGCTTCGAAGCGGAGGACACGCGTCGGGATCGCAAGGCGTGCGTCGAGGCTACGCAGGGTGCGGTCGCCGGGCATCCGTCCGATGGTGAAGACATCAAGAATTCCAAATCCGCCCTTGAGGGGCATGTATCCCTAGTTATTAGTGAAGGGTAGTTTAGTCTTTTGGGTGCCTCCATATATACTCATTAGAGGGGTGGATGGCAGCCAACTCTTGGAACCCTAGCTCATTAGTTTTCCTATTTTCCACCTATTTTCTCTAGGTTTTCCTTAGGACTAGCAAGAGAGCTTCACGGAGAGATCTTGTAGAGAGGGATGGATGATCGGGCGGCTTGCTAGACCTTGTACGAACCTTTGTTTCATGTATAGATGATTCGGCGTGGTTCCTCAAGGTTTGGATGTGTTTTCCCCGGTTGTTCTTGGTGGTGATTTTCGGAGCCCTCTCTTCGTGATTTCTTTGGGGTGTTTTCGGGGCTTTTCTCTTGGGGATTTGATGGGGGAAATTTGTGGGAACCCTTCGTGGTTCTTTGGGCTGTGATTCCCCTCCCAAATCCGTGAGTAAAAGTGCTCGATTTTGGGGTTTTCTTGAGTTCTTGGGTTGGAAGTGCCTTCGGCGGGATTTCGTCGATTCCTCCTTTTTGGACGAGATTTAGTGGGATTAAACTTGGCTATGGACTCCTCATGAGGTGTTCCTGATATCCCCAAAGTCTTGTTCATGTCCGTGGAGCGATTCGGGAGATCGAGATTTGGATTTGGGGGAGTTGACCCGCGGGTGCTGTTCATCCCGAGCTGCCCAGGCTACACCGGTTTGACCGGTGCTCTTGACCGGTCTGACCGGTGCGAGCTCTTGTGGGTTTTTGCTCGGGTGAACGTCTTGGTGTGTTCGTTGTTGTCCCGTGTTGTTGTTGTTTCGAGTTTGGGTCCGTTTGGTGGTCGGTTGGCCCGTTTGGTGCCTTGGGGGGCTTTCGGTCGCCATCGGTCCGACCGGTGTGTCTCACCGGTCCGACCGGTGTAGAGCCACTTAGTGGAAGTTGCTCGGTTTCACCGGCGAGGGACCGGTCGACCGGTGGTGCTCACCGGTTTGACCGGTGTAGGTCTCGTAGACTCGAGGTTTGGTTTTTCCGCCGCGTTTCTCGGGTCGGAAGGTTGCGTGTTGGTTCCTAGGTCCGGTGGCACTCCGGTGGCTACGTGGGCTTGACCAACCTTGGTAGTGAGTCGGAGACGTGTGTTGGAAGCCGCGTTCATCTTGTTGGAGTTTCCATCTCCTTCGAAAAGAATTTTTATCGGCTCCCATTCACTCCCCCCCCTCTCGGTTCGCCGTATCGGTCCTTCAAGTGGTATCGAGCCGGTTCGGGTTTTTGTTGACTCTAACCGGTCTAAGATCCAAGGATGGCGTACCGGGAACGGGGTTCGCGTCCTCCACACTTCGATGGCAAGAACTACCGGATGTGGAGCAAGCGGATGGGTGCGTTCCTCCGCGGAAAGGGTCGACCGCTTTGGGATGTCACGGTGGACACAAAGGCTATGTCCAGCCGATGGATTTCCTTGCTCCGGGGTCGAGGGGACGGATTCGACGCCAACAATAAGGCGGTCGACTACTTGTTTCGTGCTTTGTGTCGGCCCGAGTTCGATCGGGTGCACACCGAGCACTTGGCTTGTAGGATTTGGGCGGTATTGAAGGAGGCTCATGTTGGGAACGCCCGGAGTTCGAGGCACGGTTGTATGCGACCTACGGAGAGAGTACGAGAACTTCACTCATCTCCCCGGTGAGTCCATCGATGCCTTGTTTCGAGAGGTTCACGGTGGTGGTGAACAACATGAGGGCCAATGTGGACGTGCTCCCGTACGATGATCATGATAGAGCCGTCAAGCTCTTACACTCTTTGGATCGTACGATATGGGGCGGAAAGTTCGAGGCCATAGTCGAGTCGAGAGGGTATGATACTCGATGGTGAACGAGCCGTTCTCGAAGCTTAAGTCGGGCCGAGGTGGATAGGGGCATGACCGCCAAGCTCGAGGGACCGACTGACTCCCATAATCTTGCCCTCGTTGGTGGTTCCAAAGGAAAGACTAACTCTAACCCATCCACCAGGATGTTCTCGTTTTCCTCTTTGATGTCTATGCCAGATGAGGAGTTTGATGACCTTGGAGAGGACGAGCTGGCGCCGTTGACGAGGCGGTTCGAGAGGCCGCACGAGAACCGCGTGAACATGAGGAGGAACACGAGGACACCTTCCGGTGCGGCAAGCCGGGACACTTCGTCGCCGACCGCCCGAGAAGGCCGAGAGCAAGGACGGCTACAAGCACAAGCCGAGGATGAACGATGGCAAGTACCGTTCGAGGCGCGACCACAAGAGCAAGCACAAGAACAAGTACAAGGACGAGCGACGATCGAGGAAGAAGGAGGGCCGAGGCAAGGCCCGGCGATGGTTGGAGCGAGCGACGTCGACTCCGGGTTCCGCGTACTCCACCTCGAGCTCGAGCGGCCAGCGAAGACGAGGGAGATCGCCGCAAGAACAAGAAGTCGTCCAAGAACCCGAGCGGGGCCGAGGCCGCTTCGCGAGAGATGGCTTCTCGCACCATGGCGCCGAGCTCCGGCAGCAAGAAGAGCACACGGAGCGACTCGGATTACGAGTCCGACGACGAGGTGCGTGATGAACTTCCCTTCTTGCGCCGGGAGAATGAGAGGCTTGGCTCTTTGCTTGATAACCGTGATGACATGCTTAGAGAGGCCAAGAAAATGAGGAAAGAGCTTAGGGCTTCACTCGAGGATGCTAGGACTAGAGTGGCCGAGCTAGAGACACGGTGCTTGATAGCAAGCTTGAGATTGATTCGCTTAAGGCTAGCCCCGTTGTTTCGATGAGAATGATTGTGCCGATTGCTCTATATTCCTTGCCGATCTTGCTTTGTTCAAGGAGAAGCATGCCTCCAAGTGTGAGGAACTAGATGTGCTTAGGGTTGAAGTGGGCGAGCTTAAGTCTAGACCTCGCTTTGCTAGGTGCTTGCACTTCTTGCCCCGTTTTGCATGCTAAGATTGATGAGATGCATGCCTACACTAGTTCGCTCGAGGCTAAATTGAAGGAACCCATGCCTACATCTTGCTCTACCCGTGAAATGCATGCATTGAAAAATTTGGAGCTTGCACATTATGTTGATCGTTTGCGGGATGAGAATGATGATTTGAGGAAGTTGATGGGTTGGTTGTCCTGGTCCACGAGCCTCGGTTGAGGATGATGATCTAGGCCTTTAAGAGGCAAGATGGTGAGGGGCTTGGAGCAAACAAGGTTGGTGAGGGAAGTGGAGAGAATATCCCCGAGCCACCAAAAACCCACCACAAAAATGATTTCCCCCAAAACCTAACCATCTAAGGAACCGACTAGACACAACCCCAGCTCCACCCATGTTTCCTACACCCACAAATGACCTACAAAAGCCTATCAAGTTTGTGAGCACTTCGGGGAAAGTGTTCTTTGGGAAGGAGAGTGAGAAGGCTAGTGGTGAGAAACCGGTGGAGGGTTTGAGTGGAGAGAAACCAAGTGAGCAGCCACATCCCAAGCCAAAGCCTAAGCTTGTGAGGTTCCATTGTGGCTATTGTGGGAGAGATGGCCATAAGGAGGAGTTTTGCTTCAAGAGGAAGCGAGAGGAGAGAATGAAGAAGGAGTGGGCTAACAAGGACAAGTACCACCCTTCCGATGGTGTACTTGAGCCTCGTATGCAGATGCCCGTGGGCAAGGCGATTGTGAGGACGGTTCGGGATTGGGGAGAGAAGAAGGCTGCAGGGTGGTGCTCGTCTGTCCAGACCACACCGGTCGGACGGTGTGGGGCACCGGCCGGACCGGTGCGGGCACGGACGGACGGATGTTCGGGTTTCGAGCTCGTGCGGTGCGAGGGTTGTTTCCGGTGGTCGTGGTTCGGTGGTTGGGCCGGAAAGAGTGCGGGTGGTCGGTTGCTAGGCGTTCTCCTCCTCGTGCTCAATACGGGGATTGGAGGAGTCGTGGCGTTGAGTTGGAGAGGAAGGACGTTCCACGGGCTTTCTTGCGTGGTTTTGGTCCTCCTCCAGGCAGAGAGGGGTGGTTCCCTCAGGGTGGTTACCGTGGTGGTGTTCGTGGAGGTAGCTTTGGTAGGAGAGATGCTTTGGTTGGTGCTAACCCCACTTTCGAGCAAATGGCTCGGCACTCGGTTTTCCTCCTTTGGTACTAACCCCGATCTTTGAGTCGTTTGTTCGCTCACATGCCTATTTTTGATTTTCGGGTGGGAGACTTGAAGAACATTTGGTTGATTGACTCCGGTTGTTCGAGGCATATGACCGGAGACGGGGGTGGTTCTCAAGTCTCGTCCGGTGATGACGAAGAGGTACATCACTTTTGGGGACAATGGGCGTGGGCGTGTGCTTTCGAGAAGGTGAGATAAATGTGAGTGACAAGATCACTCGAGGCGTGTTGCTCTTGTTCAATCGCCGGGGTACAATTTGCTTTCTCGTGTCTCGGTTGTTGGATGAGGGTTTTGAGGTGTTGTTTCGGCCTCGGTGGTTCTCGGATTGTGGACTCTCGAGGGGACCTTGTTTGTATGGTCGTTCCCGAGGGTCAGGTGTTTCGTGCTGATTTTTCTCAGTCTTCGGGTGTTGAGCGTTGTTTCTTGGCCGGTTCTTCGAGTGAGTTGTGGAAATGGCATAGGAAGTTGGGTCACTTGAGCTTTGATCTTTTGTCTCGCTTGAGTAAACTCAATTTGGTCCGAGGATTGCCACGGTTGAAGCTTGAGAAAGAGTTGGTTTGTGCTCCGTGTAGGCATGCCAAGATGGTGGCCTCTTCTCACCCGCCTCTCACCGATGTGATGACTGAGCGTCCATGCGAGTCGCTCCATATGGACCTTGTTGGCGCGGCTCGTGTGCGATCTCGCGGGTGGGAAGTGGTATGTCCTTGTTGTGGTGGACGACTATTCTCGGTATGCGTGGGTGTTGTTTCGGAAGATAAGGGGGAGACGTTTGGTTTTGTTCGAGATCTAGTCTTGAGGTTGAGGAACGAGAGGCACGGAGATGCCATACGAGCTATCCGCAAGGATAATGGCTCGGAATTCGGGAACTCTCGTTTTGAAACCTTTTGTCATGACTTGGGTCTTGAGCACCGCTTTCGAGTCCGTATACGCCTCCCCGTAATGGTGTTGTGGAAAGGAAGAACAGGACCTTGTGCGAGATGGCTCGGACGATGCTTGATGAGCATAGGACTCCGAGGAGGTATTGGGCCGAGGCGGTGAATACCGCGTGCTATGTGTCGAACGAATATACCTCGCAGTGCACAAGAAAAAGACATGCTATGAGTTGATGCATGGTCGCACACCCAAGGTGAGTCACTTCCATGTCTTTGGTTGCAAGTGTTTTATTCGAAGAAGGGCGGGAAGTTGGATAAGTTTGAGGCTAGGTCCGTCGATGGCATTTTCTTTGGTTATGCATCTCATTCTAGAGCATATCGTGTGCTCAATCTTGAAACTAACCAAATCGTGGAGACTTGCAAGTTAACCTTCGACGAGACAGACACGTAGTCGGCTTGTCTTTGAGTGTGCGAGGTGATGATGAGCTTGGCGAGGAGATCTTTCGGGAGGAGGAGCATGAACATGGTGATGATGAAGATGGCGGTGTGGTGCCCCCGCCGAACATGTACCCACTACTTCGACTACGATGATGGATGGACCCTCTCGCTACACCTACGACGACAAATCAAGAACGAGGAGAAGCCGATGTTGAGGGGGAGGTAGCTTCGAGGCGAGAACCTCCCCGCGAGTTCGGGTGGATCACCCGGCTTCGAGGATCATCGGCGACATGAATGAACACACTACACGGTCGAGGGTTCGAAATAATTCCCATTTTGCTCATGCTGCATTTGTTGCTTCTTTCGAGCCCAAAGACATTGGACACGCGCTATCCGATCACAATTGGGTTAACTCGATGCATGAGGAGTTGGAGAACTTTGAGAAGAATCGGTGTGGGAGTTGGTTGACCCTCCCCCCGGGTGTAAGCCGATTGGTACTAAGTGGGTGTGGAAAAACAAAGAGGGAGAGAAGGGTGAGGTTGTGAGGAACAAGTCGAGACTTGTTGCTCAAGGGTTCGCCGAATGAGGGGATCGACTACGAGGAGACCTTTGCTCCCGTAGCCCGTTTGGAGGCGATTAGGATCCTTCTAGCCTTTTCCGTGGCTAAAGGGTTCAAGTTGCACCAAATGGATGTGAAGAGTGCTTTTCTGAATGGTGTGTTGGAGGAAGAAGTGTATGTGAGACAGCCTCCGGGGTTTGAGAGTGAGAAGTACCCCCACCGGGTGTACAAGTTGAGGAAGGCGCTGTATGGGTTGAAGCAGGCGCCTAGAGCTTGGTATGGCAGGTTGAGGGGGTTCTTGTTTGAGAGAGGCTTTGAGATGGGGAAGGTCGATCAGACCTTGTTTTTGCTGAGTCGGGGCGGAGATATCCCGATTGTGCGGGTGTACGTGGATGATATTGTCTTTGGTGGCTCGTCTAACTCTCTTGTTGCGAGGTTTGCGGATGATATGAGCAGGGAGTTTGAGATGAGCATGATGGGCGAGTTGCGGTTCTTCCTCGGGCTACAAATCAAGCAATCAAAGGAAGGTACATTTGTGCACCGGAGCTAAGTACACCAAGGACATTGTGAGAAAGTTCAAGATGGAGGACTCCAAGGCTATGACGACGCCGATGAGTACGACTACGGCTCTTGATGCGGACGAGGAAGGTGAACACGTGGACCGGAAGGAGTACCGAAGCATGATCGGGTCACTCCTCTACTTGACGGCGACGAGGCCGGACATACAGTTCTCGGTGTGTCTGTGCGCTCGTTTTCAAGCGTCTCCGAGGACTTCGCATCGGCAAGCGGTGAAGAGAATTTTCAAGTACTTGCGTCACACTCCCGACTTCGGTCTTTGGTACTCCGCGTCCTCTTCTTTGGCGCTTCATGGCTTTTCGCACGCGGATTTTGCCGGTGTCGGTTGGATAGGAAGTCCACTTCCGGGACTTGCCAGTTTTGGGGTCTTCGTTGGTGTCTTGGTCTTCCCGCAAGCAGTCGAGTGTTGCTCAATCCACGACCGAAGCCGAGTATGTTGCCGCTGCTAGTTGTTGCTCTCAGCTCCTTTGGATCACCTACACCATGAGTGACTTTGGTGAGGAGTATACCCATGTCCCACTTCAATGTGATAGCACCGATGCCATAAGTGTTGCAAAGAACCCAGTGCTCCATTCTAAAACCAAGCACATAGAAGTGAGGTATCATTTCCTGAGAGACAACGTTGAGAAAGGAAAGATAGCGTTGATCCATGTACCCACACATCACCAACTAGCCGATATTTTCACCAAACCTCTAGATCAAGCAACTTTCACTCGTTTGCGGGGGGAACTTGGTGTGTGTTTGATTTCTTGAGTTGGGTGTGTGGGAGCTTTCTTTTGCCGGTGGTGTCGAGCCCGTTTTGCCTCCCCTCGAGGAGCCGGTTTGTAGCATATGTATAGCTTTCCTTTGTGCATTTCTTGCATTTTGGCATGGCATATGTAACATGATGTATAGGCATCCTTGTATCTTAGATTGCATGCATTTTGTATCATATGCATTGGTTAGGAAAAGCTTCTCTCATATACATTGTTCACCATGGAATGAGATATATGTCTTTGTGAGCTTGTTTGGTATGCTACGGTTAGTTTGGCTTAGCTCTTGATGATCTTGATGAATAATCCATGGTTGATAGCTATGCTTTTGAAAAATGTCATATACATGCTCTCTCATGCGTAAATGCCTATATATGATCTTGACATGTTTTAGTGGCTTTGCTATGCTTACTTTGTGGTTGGATAGCTAGTTTATTGATCATATGGAGCCAAAGGCTCGCTTGCCATCATGAATGTTTAGCCCTCTTGCTTAATCTTGTGGAGGGGCATAAGTTCCTTTTTGTCGCAAAGACATTTCATGTACCATTTACAAATCTGAAAATGAAATGGAAAATGCTTGGAAAATATGTTCCCATGTCATATGTGCTGAAATTAATTTGCTTTGGGTGCTAAACCGTTGCATGATGCCTACCAATGAGAAGTCTCATACATAGAAGTAGGCACATGGCTCGGTGGCTTTGACATGACATGAGGTGCTTTTGGGTGTTTATGATGGTCTTATGATTAGAATGGCTGTCCTAGCATGAAGTTTGAGTGGCTTTGCCATTTTGATATGTTTTGCTCATGTTTAGGTATTTGCTTGTGAGAGAGTAACGTTTCGCAAAATTACTAAAATCCTTTTTAGCCTTGTCCAATGGTTGTGAAACTTGGTGATCATGTAGTTAAGGTCCTTACGAACTGTCGAGTATCTAACTTGCTCATTTGGACTTGTGTAGCTCCTTGTGATGAATTTTGTATATTCGAGAAGCTATATGTTGCAAGTTCTCGCATTTTGCCTTGATTCATGCATTGTCAACAAGGGGGAGAAGTTTGTGCATGTTTTGGGCACCTGGGAGTGTTTGGAAGGTGTTCCAATTGTTTCGGGAATTTTTTGAGCAGTTTGGTGCAGGGCCGGTCTCTTGGGGCGGTCTAACCGCCCCCAGGCGGTCGGTTCGAGGCGGGCGGTCTAACCGCCCGGGCGGGCGGTCTAACCGCCCGGGCGGTGTGAGCGGTTTTTGCTCTTTGTTGCATTCCCGAGTTGCATTGATGCATGTGTTCGGGGGGAGTGTCTTGTGGCTCGGGGGGAGCTTGCATTTGTGCGGGGGGAGCTCTTTGTGGTGTTCGAGTTTTGCTTTGGTGGTTTGCGCTCTTTGCTTGAGCCGTGTTTTGTCTCGGATGTGTCGAGCCGTTGCCCTTGCCTAAGGGGTCCGAGACTTGTCTTCTTCAAGTGATCTTGCTCTTTGCCTTTCTTTGGCTTTCGATCGCTTGTTGGGGTTTCTTTTTATTTTGTCTCTTTTCTTTTCCTTTTCTCTTGTGTTACTTCATGTGAGTGTGTTGTCAATGCACTCATCAAGGGGGAGATTGAGGACCATGTGTGGTTCGAGGACCGGTGGATGGTCGCTTCCTTGTGTGATGAGTGATTGACAACGTTGTGTGGACCGATTCTTGGCTAAGTATTGCAGGTGCGGGTTGCGGCTTGACTCGTGTTGGTGCGGGTGAAGAACAAGCGCGAAAGGTCGTTGCCGGTGAGGCCTCCGGTGTGGAGAAGACAAGTAGGCTTCGTTCGAGGGACCCGGTGGCCGCGGGGGTCAAGTGCGGGCCGCATGGTGGCATGAACAAGAAGATGAAGTCGTGGACGGTTTCTTGGTAGAGCCTCAAAACCAAGGTCGAGCCGGGACTATGTGGGAGCCGAGTCATGAGTGGAGATTGGCGGAGGCTACACCGAGTTCGCGGGGTTTGCGGTGGTTCACCGAAAAAACCACCGGGTTACTCGGTTGAGCCACAAAACCGAGGCCGAAGACTCGACGAGGAGGTGCGGCCACCCGGCCGGTTCAACCGCCCGGGAGGGGCGGTCGACCGCCCGGGGTCGGTCGGTTCCGGGGGCCGGTCCTAACCGCCCGGGGGGGCGGTCCGACCGCCCGGCCGCCGGCGCCGAGAAGCTTCGAAGCGGAGGACACGCGTCGGGATCGCAAGGCGTGCGTCGAGGCTACGCGGGGTGCGGTCGCCGGACATCCGTCCGATGGTGAAGACATCAAGAATTCCAAATCCGCCCTTGAGGGGCATGTATCCCTAGTTATTAGTGAAGGGTAGTTTAGTCTTTTGGGTGCCTCCATATATACTCATTAGAGGGGTGGATGGCAGCCAACTCTTGGAACCCTAGCTCATTAGTTTTCCTATTTTCCACCTATTTTCTCTAGGTTTTCCTTAGGACTAGCAAGAGAGCTTCACGGAGAGATCTTGTAGAGAGGGATGGATGATCGGGCGGCTTGCTAGACCTTGTACGAACCTTTGTTTCATGTATAGATGATTCGGCGTGGTTCCTCAAGGTTTGGATGTGTTTTCCCCGGTTGTTCTTGGTGGTGATTTTCGGAGCCCTCTCTTCGTGATTTCTTTGGGGTGTTTTCGGGGCTTTTCTCTTGGGGATTTGATGGGGGAAATTTGTGGGAACCCTTCGTGGTTCTTTGGGCTGTGATTCCCCTCCCAAATCCGTGAGTAAAAGTGCTCGATTTTGGGGTTTTCTTGAGTTCTTGGGTTGGAAGTGCCTTCGGCGGGATTTCGTCGATTCCTCCTTTTTGGACGAGATTTAGTGGGATTAAACTTGGCTATGGACTCCTCATGAG
Source organism: Cenchrus americanus (assembly GCA_947561735.1). Taxonomy (NCBI): domain Eukaryota; kingdom Viridiplantae; phylum Streptophyta; class Magnoliopsida; order Poales; family Poaceae; genus Cenchrus; species Cenchrus americanus. The sequence continues at coordinate 147,721,356 of OX387240.1, forward strand.
GTGTTCCCGATATCCCCAAAGTCTTGTTCAAGTCCGTGGAGCGATTCGGAAGATCGAGATTTGGATTTGGGGGAGTTGACTGCGGGAGGCTGTTCATCCCGAGTCGCCCGTGCTACACCGGTCGACCGGTGCTCTTGACCGGTCCGACCGGTGCGAGCTCTTGTGGGTTTTTGCTCGGGTGAACGTCTTGGTGTGTTCGTTGTTGTCCCGTGTTGCTTGTTGTTTCGAGTTTGGGTCCGTTTGGTGGTCGGTTGGCCTGTTTGGTGCCTTGGGGGCTTTCGGTCGCCATCGGTCTGACCGGTGTGTCTCACCGGTCTGACCGGTGTAGAGCCACTTAGTGGAAGTTGCTCAGTTTCACCAGCAGGGACCGGTCTGACCGGTGGTGCTCACCCGGTCCGACCGGTGTAGGTCCGTAGACTCGAGGTTTGGTTTTTCCGCCGCGTTTCTCGGGTCGGAAGGTTGCGTGTTGGTTCCTAGGTCCGGTGGCACTCCGGTGGCTACGTGGGCTTGACCAACCTTGGTAGTGAGTCGGAGACGTGTGTTGGAAGCCGCGTTCATCTTGTTGGAGTTTCCATCTCCTTCGAAAAGAATTTTTATCGGCTCCCATTCACTCCCCCCCCTCTCGGTTCGCCGTATCGGTCCTTCATCCATCCCGAAAGGTCTCTAGGAAGCTAAGGTACAAGGCCATTAAGTTCGTTCTTCCGGATGATAATTTGTTCTATAAATCATTAGATGGGGTATTACTACGATGCCTCGGGTCCGGAAGAGGCCAAGAACATGATGAGCGAAGTGCACGATGGGATATGTGGAGCACACCAATCGGCCTACCGTATGAAGTGGGTTATTAGACAAGCCGGATGCTTTTGGCCGACGATATTAGAGGACTTCTTTGAGTATTACAAGGGATGTCGGGATTGCCGGAGGTTTGGGAATATTCAAACGGTCCCCGCATCGCCGTTGAATCCCATCATCAAGCCATGGCCATTCGGGGGCCGGGGTATAGACTTGATTGGCCAAATTAACCCACCGTCTAGCAAGGGGCATAAGTTCGTGCTTTTGGCCACGATTATTTCACTAAATGGGTTGAGGCGATCCCACTCGAAGAAGGTGACGTCGAAAAACATGATTGAATTCGTCAAGGAGCACATCATCTATCGATTTGGGATCCCTCGGACAATTACCACCGATCAAGGGGCACAATTCGTGTCACCTGGAGTTCGTGGAATTTGCCGAAAGCATGGGGATCAAATTGTTCAACTCCTCTCCCTATTATGCCCAAGCTAATGGTCAAGCAGAGGCTTCTAATAAGATCATGATCAAGTTGATACAAAAGAAGATCAATCAGAAGCCAAGAAGGTGGCATTCGGTTCTCAGCGAAGCACTGTGGGCTTACCAAATGGCCCCCCATGGAGCCACAAAGACTTCTCCTTACGAGTTGGTTTACGGGCATCACGCAATCCTGCCTTGGGAGATGCAATCGGATTCAAGGAGAGTGGTGCTGCAAAATGAGTTAAGCTCCAAGGATTACAGTGGCCTAATGATGGATGAGCTAGAGGATTTACATATGATCCGTCTTAGGGCTCGGAAAACATCGAGAAAAACAAGCTGCGAGTTGCCAAGTACTACAACAAAAAGGTAAAAGTAAGGCAATTTACGAGAGGGTGATCTAGTATGGAAAGCATTATTGCCGATTGGAACCGAATACGATGAATTCGGCAAATGGTCCCCTAACTCGGGAAGGACCTTTTCGTGTGGTCGGATGCGTCCCCGGTAATGCATATATATTGAAAACTTTGCTAGGAGAAGAATTTTCCGCGGCGATAAATGGAAGATATCTGAAGAAATATTATCCTAGCATTGAGATCGATCGATGATTACACACATCTAGCACAGAGATAGCCGGCGCTCAAGAATGAGGCCGCCTTGAGAACAAAAATCCTAGAACAGGAGAAATGGCCAGTGCCCAGATGCATTGCCCTTAGCACAAAAACTACATTACAACTGCTTCTTGCAGGATTACATCGAACAACCCTGATGGTCAGATCTCCGAAGAGGTGGGAAGCAGAAGGCGTGGAGGAAGAAGCAAAAGTATGATTCAATCTTTTCTTTACTTCTTCGGCTGCTCCCTCTTCAGTTGTTCCAGGACCACCGTGACGGCAACTTGGAACGCATGGGGGTGACCATGATTAGCGGCCTCCACCAAGCTATCCCGAGGGCTGCCTTCAAAGTTGTTGTACCGTCGGAGACATCCGAAGCGGAGGAATGAAGGTTAGGGGCAAGAAATCCAAGTGCAAGCACGAGGTCAAGAAGGAGTCGAAGAGTTTACCCCCTACTAGTGCTTCCCGAGCCATGCGACGCTCGCGCTCGGCTTGGCAACGGGTGGTGATGTCCCCCGAGGCCGTGCTCCGGATGCCGCACACGGCGGCGCAGTCCGATGGTTGGTCCTCTCGTTCGGGCGTGGCATCCTCTCGCTTCGAGGGAGGAATTGGAGGAGATGTACTCAGGCACATCTTCGGTCCCGATGATTTCTTCAGGGAGCAAATCAAGGCTGGAAGAGGACAAGAAGAAAACATGAAGCACAAGATCATGCGGAAGAACGAGTAGTAGATCAAGGGAGAACTCACTTCCGAATCGTACGCTTCTTTGATGAGCTGCTCTCCTGGGGTTGCTTGCCCTTGTCCATGGCTTTGGGGTTTTCTTCTCTAAGGACAAGGGAGGAGATGAGAAATGATGGATGAGTGCGCGAGTGGATTTGCAGGGCATCCCGGCAGGCTATTTTATTGACCAAGGAGTGCATTGGGAGTGATGACCGGCCAGTACACACTGTTGGAATACCAAACGGCAGGGTTTTCTCCCAAGTGCGAAGGGTTTTTTCTTGAACAGTGTTTATGGATTGCCGAATCGGGATCCTCTGTGGATTTTGTGCCAAGGGGCAGTTGTTCTCGCGCGTTCGGCTCAAGGTAGCTCCCGAATGCATTCAAAGAAAACAAAATTCGCAGATGCAAAATGCAAAGGGAGTCATCACAAAACAAGCACAGAATTCAAAAGTTCTTCATCTATTGCCGATATTTACATATCCCTAGTACAATCTAGTCGAAAAGCCTATTCAACACAGATTGGGGATGAGTAATTTCGGCAATGGCGTCGCCGTGGCCATCGAGGCGCTCCAGGATGAGCTCGATCTCGTCGATGTCCTCCGGCGCGCCGCCCCGGAAGCCGCGCGGCCTGGTAGAGTAGTCGACGTCCGTATGCGTCGCCATGGCAGCCAGGCCCAAGGTGGTGCCCAGACGAACGCCATGGGTGGCCACCTCGTCGACGCGGTGCTCCACCGCGGCAAGGCGCTCCGCCGGCGTGTCACCGCGGGCGTTCACCTTCTCGGCCACCGCTCCACCGGCGTCTTTAGGCGGTTGAGCTCGGCATCGCGGGCTGCGGCAGGAAGCAAGAAGAAAAAATTAGCATCAAAAGCCGGGTTGGATCAAGAATTAATCTCGGAGCCGTACCGTCAATGGCTTCCGGCGGTACCGCTTGCGCCGGTCCTCCCATTCCGGCCTCGGCTAAGCCCGCCTTCTTGGAGACGTCCTATAGCTCACGCCGGGACACCTCCGGCTCCTCCTTGAAGCGGAGGGCATCGACCTCCCCCGTACGGCACGGGGGAGTGGCCATCGGACTCCGAGGAGTCGTCCGAGAGGGGTTGATTGGCGGCGCAGAGACGGATTCCACCGAATCAATCGAAAAAGGGGATGATCGTCAAGGCGAGAAGAAAGTCAAAAGTCGAATCGAAGAGGGGGAATCAACGATCATTGCCTCCGCGCATGTTGGCGCCGCTCCCTTCGCCTCGTCGGAGGCGCGGCGGCGGTTGAGGCGGCGCACCATGATGGTTTGGGATGTGCACTTGTTTGCAAAGGGGCCGAGATTGGCAAAGATTCGAGAGCTAGAAGGCCCGGTGGAGAGGTAGGGGCACCTATGGTTGCATTTATAGGCCCGGCAGGGATGAATCGTGGCTTCGAGTCGTGGCTTTGGATCGTGGCGCATATCCCAAGAAAATCGGAAGGTGGAAAGGTTTCCTTGGCCGGCCCGTCGGCGAGTCGCTTGGAGTTCTAGGCTGGACCGTGTTCAGTTGATTGGTTCGGCTAAAGAAAATCAAAGTGCCATTCGGGAGTTGACGTTTCTTTGCCGAATGGGTCGTTCAGCATTATATTTGAAAGTGCGCAAAAGAAAGGAAACAAATTTGCAAGAAAATATTACAAGGACGACCAATTCGGTTAATACATCACAGGGGCATTCAAATGTTCAGGTGTCGCGCAATCACACCACGAGCATTGGATGTTGTTAGACAGAAATTGTCCAGCAGCTCCTGGCAATCTTTTTGAGTACCAACCAAGTCGGTGAGTTCTCGCGTCGCATTGCTCTATCTTGGTGATAGCCGATTTTGCTTCCGCTTGGGTCTTTTTCTATCAATCCGGGGAGCTCGGCTATTTTCTCCTTGTCGGCCTCTATCTCCGCCGACAGGCTTCTCGCCCGCTTCTAGAGCAGCTTTCCCGGCAATTTTCGGATCATAAGAAGCCCGCGGGTTAACCAATGTATCCTTGTGGCTCTCTCGCTCGGGATTGTGCCCCGGTCATGGCATGTTCAGCATCGGCTTTCTTCTTTTCAATAGCCCGGCGGGAGCGCAATTTCCTCAAGGCATGCTTTATGGGCGCATAGAGGGTGTCTAAGCCATAAACAGATGATAGAGGAGTTCTGATGTCTTCGGGAAGTTCTGGGCGATGGATTCAAACATCTCCTCGAAGTGATCAAGATCTTTGAACTGATCTTGTGCATCCCTTTCTAGCCAGGCAACAATTTCTTTAAGCCTTGATAACACTTCATCTGACAGAGGCTGATGTGCTCTTTCCATCACCTCGGCAGCTGGATTACTCTCTGACGGCGGGCTCGATAATGATGGGGCCTGGTCCTGAGAAGCAGTATTGCCGAGTTAAGAGTGCTAAACGTGGAAATAGCAGAGTTGAGCGCAGATGGATACCTCATGGCTGGTTTCTTGAGCAGGGGCAATCGCAGGTGAAGGAGGTGTTCCAGGTAGAGCTGAAGCTTCCGAGCTGGGAGGTGTCGATGCGGTACCGCCGGTAGATCGTGGGCTTCGCGTCGATGAGGAGTAGGGTCTACCTCTGTTGGGATTGTTGCTTCTGCATGACCAACAGGCGATTGTGCCCTTGGAGGACTTGACGGCTCCGGCTGGATTGGGAGATTCATCTCTGGAGAATTTATCGCTTCTGCAGAAGGTGATGAAGATGAGATCTCCACTGGGATAGGTAATTCAACCCCGGGTGGACTTGCTTGTTGGACCACTGGGACATCTACAAGCTGTTCTTCCATTGTTTCTTCTGCAAATGCAAGATTGAAAGGGTAAATGCCAGTGTTCATCCTTAAGAAAAGACAGTGAAGGTCATACCAGTGGATGGGGCATTGGCGAGTGTACCGGTTCGAAGGCCGCCGGGCTCGTCCGAAAATGCACAACGGTATAATTCATCAAGAACGGAGTAATCTTGTGATCAAGAGGGTAAAGGATTCTACCTCAATGAGCACTTTCTTGATAGTTCTCCTCCTCTTGGCGCTTGGAGGGGGAACCGAGAGATAGACCTTGCCTCTTGTCGGCGGCATGGCTAGAGAGGTCGGGATCTCGTTGTGGCATACCCGGCCATTAGTTGAGCCGAGTTGTGGATTTGAATCCCGATCTTTGAGATTGGGCCTTCAGCATTGTAAGTGATATCCCCGGCTCGAGGGGCGAGCACCGTGTTCGTGAACAAGAAGATGAAGGTCAGAATCATGAATAAAGAGGACATGTCTGATCCAAGGGTTCATTGTATTACCTCTGAAGTTGGCAGGAAATCAGGCATCAACTCTGCACAGAACACATGGACAGGCTCACTGAAGATGTGATCATGAAATTCTTGCCACCAGGAGTTAAAGGTGGGGTGAGCTATGGTTGTGGGCACGAAAGGACATGTGTAGACAGTTGGACTGCACACATAATTAAAAACCCTGCTGCCCTGCATCAGCTCTTTGATTTCCTCTCTGGGCTTGAGGAATTCGTGCAGGAACAATCTTGGGGGCATCTCGTCCGCATCCAATTTGCCCGACTATTACATTGGGCTGATAATATTCATATGTGCTAATATTCAGCCTTCCTCCATTGAACTCTGCCGGCAGTATGCATGGGCGGATTATGATGTTGAAGATCTCTAAGAATCTCCCATCTTGACGGCCGGGTTCAAAGGAAAATTCAACAGGGAAGGTCAAGGTGTCATTATCCAGATAAGGGAGCCAGAGAGGATTGGGGAAACCTTTGAAGAATAGCTCGAAAAGCCGGGCGATGTCCCCGTCGAACAAGAACGATTGAAGCCGCTTCTCCATAATTCCGGCATCCTCCGGTAGCTTGAGGCTCTCCTTCGGGGTGATTGGACAAGGGGAAGAACTCCGGAGTTCAAATCGACACCAACGATCCGATGCATGTGGAGGCTGCGGCCACATTTGAACAAACCACCAAAGGCCGTTGACACACGTTATCCTTTGGCCGGGTATACATCCGGGTAACGATCGATGAAGCATATGGTATACGCCGTCCAAGAAGAATTTTCCCGGGGGAGGCGGTTGCCACTACCTAGATGAGACGCCATTGCGATGTGGTTCAAGGTGGGCTCGTTGGCTTTGCCACGTAAAACAAATCGCACGGCCACATATTCGTAAAGGCTCGTATTCAACATCACCAAGGGGATTGTCTTTCATATGCTTCAAGATGTAATTCTTGTATCCGTTCCCCCGGCTTTACCCCCCGTCCGGCGTGAAGAGCCTTTGAAGTTCCGTGGCCGGACAGACCCTCGTGATGTCAAGGCCGGTGATCATATATACATCGGCCAAAGTTGGAGACATTGGGCCATGCCCAAAAAGGAAGGCGTTGACGCCATTTGACCGAAGTGGCGGGCGGCTATCGGGAGGTCTTCGTTCTTGGGGGTCTCGGCCATGGATAACTCCAAGCACCGGGCGATACGGAGGGTATCCAGAGTTGGTCAATCCACTCTTGTCCGCAAGAATCCTCCGATACCAAGTTTTCCGGCCGCAATTGGAGGTAAAGGCCGCTTCTTGAAAGCATCTTGCCATTGAGGCGGTGGAGACAGAGTTGCTTTGAAGGGGATTCTGCGAGATTCGGCTGCGATGAAATCTCGAGGGTCGCAGTTCCCCACAGACCAAGATAATAAGACCTCGAATTGGCCTCGGTACGAATCAAAAGCGCAAGAGAAGGCTCTCGAAAGAAAAGCGGAAAAGGAAATCTCGGTAAAATTGAAAACCTAAATGCCGAACGAGGCTTGCGGGGGACGAATTTACCCGAGCATCTTGGTTCCGAGCCGCCATTGGAGGTCCGAGCTCGGAACAAGGGGATCTAGGGTTGGATCCGGACGAAGATTCCGGTGGATTGCGAAGAACGGTGTTGACGCATTCGATTTGAGGTATTCGTGGTCGGAGTCAATTGTGGAACAAAATTACTTTTATCCCACAATTGAAGGGGCATGTGTTAACACCAAAATTTGGTAAGGAGTCCGACTTGTGGGTCCGGTTCGATAAAGAGTCCGTCCGGTGGAAGGAAGGATATTTTCGGAGATATTCGGCAAAGAGATCTCGCGGTCGGCTATCCGCTTCCGGTTCGGCAAAGGAACAAGAGAGCTGATTTTGCGGTATTGGACGGTGACGTGGCTCAATCGGGGAGACGAATGGATGGATAGGCGATCAAGCTTAGAGATAAGTTAGGCAATGAATCCATTCGAAGTTGTACTCAACAGGGTATAAATATGACCTCTCGAATGTATGTAACAAACACAATCATTCCTCAATACACACCGGCCTTACGCCAAACCCTAGAGTCCTTGTCGTGTCGTCGAGTTCTTCGAGAGGGCCAATCGATCCGTCGACCTCCGTGAGTACCGCAACCTTGTATCATGTCTAGTATCATGCGGTGGATTTAGATCCGATGCAAGTAGTCTTGTTACCATGCTTCGTGTCATGCGGTAGATTCAAGCTTGGTTCAAGAAGGTTTCTTGTTAGATCATGAGCCATGCGGTAGGCTAAGGTCTAGCTTGAAGCTAGTTATCGGCTCTATTGGATTTTGGCAAGGTCCAATAGATTCATTAAGTTACCCCCGTGTTAGCTTGAGTTTTACTTTATGTTTTAATTCATGTAACACACCTTTGCCCAATCTAGATGGGTTTGGATCGGCTCTATCTCTTTTATGATCCTTGTTCGAGTAGATCTCATATTTTAACGTGTGGATCTTGTGCTTTCCGATAGCCGAAACCGAATCGATCTAGGTTGTTACATGTTGCGGGTTCAAGCTTGCTAATGTTCGTATAAATCTTGAAAGAGCCGGGTATCATGCGGTTGATGCGAGTTTTTGGGTTGCTTTGGAGCTAGTCATCCGGTGGATTAGATTCCCAAATCAATCCGATAGATTTATTCACTTGGTAATGTTTGTTCCTTCTTCATGGACCCCGAATCGGTACTGCTCGGCCGCATTCGGTTATGTTTCTCCACGAGTAGAACACGTGCGTTATTCATGCTTTGAATGATGTCTCGCTTTTAGTTTTCCATATTTAGATTGTATCATGCGGTGGATAGATCTATTTGTGGAAAGTGGTACGGTTTTTCATGCAAGTCGTCTCATGCGGTGGATAGATTTGCTTGATATCATACTCGACGGGTCTTAAAGTAACTAGACATGCGGTAGACTAGTGCTTTGGATCTATGCATACTTGTTTAATACATGATCATGTCCGTGCTTTACTTTATTTGTTTATTTAATGTTAATCTTTATGGGGATCGGTCATGACTTCGTATGCGTGCATTTTTATTCAAACAAAGACCGATCGCCGTCATGCTCACGTCATCCGTTCGGCAGTGTTACTTTTTCCCTTTGCGGTTTCCCGAATGGTTGCAGTTCGTTGGCGTATAGCTTTCTATAGCTATTTGTCATCTTATTTGGCTTCTTAGCCGTAAATATGGAACCGTCCGGTACCACCCGCAAGTTCCAAGTTTTGGTATTTAACTCGCTTTATCTTTTGTTAATTTTCGGGAAAAATTGACGGCACGTCTTTCGCTCTCTCGCGCGTGTGAAGCCGCCTTTGTTCGGCTTGTCGTGTGTTTGGCGTTGAGTGCACTTTATGCGTCAACGCCGCCTCGAGGGCCGGCTCGCCCAAACCCCTCGACGGCCACAAACGCAAAGACGAGGCCGCCCGTGCGCCGCCCCCGCACGGCCCCTACGATCGAGGGTTCGAAGCCCGACCCTCGACAGGTTCGAACGGGCGCCCCGCATCGCGAGTCGGGGACGACGAAGGCACGCGCATTCGAGCCGTTCCTCGAGCCCGCCGGCTCGAGGGTGCCCCATATGTCGTGTTCGAGAGCCAGCGAGGGCAGCTAGCCGGGGGATCCCACCGAGGGAGAGCTTCCGCGCCCTCGGTCCCTATCGAATGGGACCGAGCCCCACCTAGCAAACCCACGCAAGCGCTTCAATGGACGTGTCTCTGGACCACGCAGCCTACCCTTATCGAACGGGGCATGGGCGTCCACTCGAACCACCCACTAGCGACTCAACGAGGAATCCGCACTCCGCGACCCGCTCGATGGGAGTTGCGGAAACCTCACCCTCCGTCCCGCGGAGGGACGGCGAGGGCGCGTTAAGAAGCAAGTCGTAAAGCTCTACCCGATCGCCTCGAACGGGCCCAGGCTCGGGGGCTTGACGCACGGCTACACCTCCTTGAATTGCACCCGCCGGAGACAGCGCCAGCAGCGCGTGCGTCACCGAAGCCGGCTGAGATATTGCCGACGCCGGTTGAGACATGTACCACGCCCTCTGACCAGCTCTCGCGGTTAACCCCTACAGGAGCATCCACGCTCCTGCAGGGCTTCGGGGGCTAGACCCGCGGGTCCGCTGACGCGGCCCCACGGAAAGCATTCGCAAGACAAGAAGGGAAGAACGTCCTATCGCAGGTTCCGGCATGCGCGGGAGCCTCAATGGCAAACCCACGGATGCTCGGGGGCTACCGTCGGGGACGGCCCCGAGGGGTCCCCTTTAACAACGGGGAAATCCCCACTTAAAACCCGCAACAAAGCCAAACACACTTCGCCTAAACATGCGGGATACGGCCCATGCCGCAGGGACCTCAACGGCCCACCAAGGCGCCCCTCTTGAAGATCCCCTCGAGCAGGCTTCGCCTCGCTCGAGGATGCGCACCTCCCTCGGGCGGGCTTCATCCCGTTCGAGGGGGTGCGCTTCCCTCGAGCGGGCTCCGCCTCGCTCAAGGGCCCGCTCCCCCCTCGAGCGAGCACGCGCCTCGCTCGAGGGTCCGCTCCGCCCTCGGCCGGGGTCCGCCTCGCTCGAAGGCGCCCGCACGCGTGCGCCCGCCCCCCGTGCGCGGGCATTTAACACCCCGACACCGGCGGGATGGCGCCATCATGCGCCGGGGGCTCGCGCCCCCGTCGCCGCACCAACTCCCCGGAGGGAGCCCATCCCCATCACCGTGGGGAGGGATCGTGCGGCAGGACCGGTGCCCGTCCCGTGACGCCGTGCACTCGCTCCAAGACGGCTAACGCGCCGAGCCCTCGAAGGAGGGCCGGGCCGCACCCTCGATTTGCTTTCTTGTGACCATGCGGGGGTTAGGTGGAGGCGCTAGGCCGGTGGGACGCCATCCCCGCTATCGTTACGGTATGGCCGCCCCCCTCGCGTGCGGGCGCATGCCGTGCGCCGTAGCAACGACTCCAAGACCGTGGAACGTATTGGAACGGGACACCGTTTTACCTACTCCCCGTACTCCGTACGGACCAACATCGCCGGCTCCCTCGAGCCTATCGAAGACATCACCACCATCCGCCGCCCTTCTACCCTCGAACCGCCACCGTTCGGGTACAAGATAGGCCATGATGGCCGGATCGCCGCAAGGATCGTCCGGACGGCCGCCCACTCTACAAAGCATAGCACGCCACGCCCCTTCACGTAGCTAAATAGCGCGGCGCGCATGTGATTCGCTCCCTCCTTGATCTATAAAAGGGGGACGAACCCTCCCCGCCGCGAAGGACGGACGAACGGATAGACACAACACATCGGGAGACAGGCTGCGCCACGCACTTGCTCTCCAATTCTCCCACAACATCTTCGGCCACTACACCGGGGACTTGGAAGCCACGCTTCCTCTCCCACCTTGCTTGTAGCGGACCCACTACAGCACCCCCGGTGCTAAGTAATATAGTGCCTTGAGCACGCCACCGCCGGACGTACGGCCCACCGGCGGGAACCAGGATAAAACTCGTGTCCCTTATTGCTTAGCATCGACCATTGAGGGATAGACCACGGTGCTTTCTACCGGTTAGTGTCGGGACCATATTCCGCACCGACAGTCGTACCTCCCGGTGCTGGAGTTGTCGGAGTAGCCGAACCAGTAGTCCGCGACGTCCAGGAACCGCTGGAACATCACCAGGTCCGGCACGCCGTAGAAGTCCTACTCTGCATACCCGTGCGAAGTGGCGGGTGGCAGCTCGCTGGTGGAGCCGTGGTAGGACTCATCATTGGTGGTGGCGATGAGGTTCCTGGCCGCCAAGAGGTGGTGGCCAGGAAGGTCCTCGTACGCCGCCACATCGGTGCTGGCGGACGAGGCATACGCCATCGCAGCGTTGCGCATGCCGTGGGGGAACTACGACTCGGGAACCGCTTGCTCTCTGTGGGTGCGACTGTTGTCGCGTCGGTGGGCGCGTCGCATTGTGAGGCGACACGCGCGGCCCGGCGTCATTCCATTCACGCTTGTCGAGAGCGCTGGTCCGAGCGTCATCGGCGTCGGGGTGCCGAGGGGCCTGCAGCGTCCACTTGGGTGGGCGTCGACACCGGGCGTGACGGGGACCGGCCCTGGCCCGGTTGACCGCCACGGGTGAAGCTTGTCGTGGTTGGTGATGCGCATGAGGTAGCCGTTCCCCGTGGCCTGAAAGTTCAGACTCTCAAACCGGATTTCGAATCCGGCTAGGAGGGGGTCCGAGCTGCCCATGGAGTACCTCTGACCCCTGTACTCGGCGCGGATCACCATCGAGATGGCTGGTGGAAAGCTGATCTTCAGCGCGCGAAGTCCCCTACCTGGCGCGCCAACTATCGGTGCGGAAAGTAGTCCCAACACTAACTAATAGAAGCGTTGAGATCTATCGCTCGATGGTCGGTGCTAAGTAGCTAGTGACACTGGGTTTTATCCTGTTTCCGGTCGGGGCCGTACATCCAGCAGTGGTGTGCTCGGGGCACTATATTGCGTTGCACCATAGTGCTTGCAGAGGGGGGCTACAAGCGAGGCGGGAGAGGAGGCCGGGCCTCCAGGTCCGAGAGGTACTGATTGAGGTAAGTGCCAATATAGTGGTGAAGGCAGAAAGCATGCGGCGAATGCCCTCTCTCGTCCCCCTGCGGCCAGGGGACTGCCCCTCCTTTTATAGGCCAAGGAGGAGGAAGTTTACAGGTATGCCACACTGTTCTAGCCACGTGTGGCGGTATGGTGCACAGTACAACGCAGTGGACGGTCGTCCTGGCGAATCTGGCTTCCGTCGAGGCGTCGTGGCGTGCCCTATGCCCACCTAGGAGCGGCTTCAAGGGTGGCGGTGTTGGAGTCTCCATGGACTCGTCATCCGTACATTGTCTCGAGGGTGTGGCTGATGGGAGGCCGTAGGGCGCACAGTAGCTGGCGTGGCGGCGTCTTGTCGCCACGTACCCCCACAGAGTAGGGGATGGCAATGCAGTGCCCAGGATGGTGTTGGGACGGCGGGGTTGGCCACACAGGATCGATAGCGACGGAGGCGACCAGTCCCGCTGGCCTGACATCACGGCGTAGTCTTGGGTGAGCATGGAGTAGACATCCGTCCCCCTTCGAGGGCTCCGCCGTCCTCTTTCGAGGGCGCGGCCATGCTGCACAGCGTCGCACAGTAGCCATGCCGCACAGCGTTGCACAGTGGCGAGGATGGCCTCACCGGGGGAGTTGGCGGAACAGCGCCTGGGCGTGATTCCCAGGCGCATCGTGGCGTGGATTCGTATTTGACCTGGGCGCCTGCAAATGTTAGTGCATTAAATGCCCCTGTCGGGGGAGCAGGCACGGAGGTGGCGGGCCCATGAGGGCCTCAAGCGAGGCGGAACCCCGCTCGAGGGGGCGTCCAGCCCCCGAGCGAGGCGGAACCTCACCCGAGGGGGCGACCAGCCCTCGAGCGAGGCGGAGGTTTGCCAGTGCGGCACCGTGCCCCTCGAGCGAAGCGGAGTTCCGCCCGAGAATGGCTAGGCCGACTATCTGGTGGGCCATGGGCCCCTGAGTTTATCTTACGCGTGTTTTAGGTTCGTTTGCGTTTTGTTTTTTGCGAAAGTAGGCGGGATTTCCCTGGTTGTTTAGGGGACCCTTATGGCTATCCCCGACACAAGGTAATTCACTTCCGTGTATTTGGTTGCAAGTGATTTATTCTGAAGAAAGGGAAGAAGTTGGATAAGTTTGAGGCTAGGTCGGTCGATGGTATTTTCTTTGGTTATGCATCTCACTCTAGAGCATATCGTGTGCTCAATCTTGAAACTAACCAAATCGTGGAGACTTGCGAGGTGTGACGCCCCAGGTTTTTAATTACAGTCATTAACGCTAATGACCGGATCAGCCAAGTCAAACCAGTCAAACCCCGGTCAAACCTAGGTCAACCTGGCTCATCACCCGAAAACCTCACCAACGAACCCTAATGAACCCCTTGACCAAGCCTACACACACCCGTAGTGGACCCTTGGTCAAAGACACGGTCAAAACCGGGTTAACCATTGACGTCAGCGAATGTCGTCCGGAACTTTTGCCGCGTTCTCCAAAATTCACCTAAACACTTCAAAATCTACCTTTATGAAAGTTGTCCATCTTGTTGAGGGACACAACTTTCATGTAGATTGGCATTTCAAATTTTGGGTGGAAATTGGTGAAAAACTTGATCGACTGACAGTACCTCCTGTTTTCCAGAACAGGCCGACATTCAATATTGGCACGACGTTCCTGCAAAATCCGTCGAGAAAAACACTAGACGGCCTTTACAGAAGTTGTAGAGGGTAGTTAGATCTACAACTTTCCTATTCATTGCTTTGTGCACGTTTATTCAATTTTTGGGAGAAAACGTGCTTGAACAGGGCCAGTCTGAATAATTTCAGGCGCTCCGCGCACCACGCCACGCCGCGCGCGCCCGGGCGCCCGCCGCCACCGTGCGCCGCCCGCCTCGCGCCCACGTCCCTCCGCCTCGATGGCCACGCGCGCACGCCGCCCGAGGGTCCCCTCCCCGAGGTCGCCCCTTCCCCACGCCACGCGCATGCCGAGGTCGTCTAGAACGCCGCGCCGCCGTACGGTGTCCCGGTTTGCCCTGTGGTCCGTCCGCCGTAGCCTGGCACGCATGTTCCCGAGGCGCATTCCTTTGGTCCGCAGGACATGCGACGGCGCGCAGGTCGGCTTTAAAGGGCGTGGTTGCCCTCACGGCGCGAGCGCCGTGCCCACCGTCCCGCCGGCGAGGGCGCCGCCGCCGAGCCGCACTTCCTCTCGCTACCCCGGCCCGAGCTACGCCCCTAGTAGCACCCTTAGCCCCCCCATAGCTGACCCCCGCCACGCCTTGCCTCGGTCAAGCGCCGGTCTCGCCGGAAACGAGACGCGCGCCGCCGGCCACCGCCGCCGCCGCCGAGCACCCACGCCGGTACGGCCTGTCTCCCCCCAAATCCGTTGCGAATCAACCCCTAGGGCACCCTAGACCCTTCTCCAGCCCTTCCCCGGCCGCGAGCCCCGGCGAGCTCGCCGGAATTGGCTCACCCGCGCCGGCCGGCCGCCACAAGGGCCACATTGCAAAAGAATAAATCTTTCCAGGGTCCTTCTTGCAAAAGGGTAACTCCAATAGTGTTGTCATTTCCCTGTTTCTTGTAAATTGCGTAGAAAATCACAGAAAAATCAGAAAAATGTAAAAATAATTTTGTTGGATCCGTTGTGAATTATCCTACAACTTTTGTTATTCTGGCCTAAGCTAATTCCTTTTAGTTTTTGCATGAAAAATACAAATGTGAAAACCCTAGATCTGCAATATCTCAAAAACCATAAATCCTCTGTAGCTAAGTTTTGGATATGTTGTGTGTTAGGTCATGTCTAGCTCCTATGCCAAAAATTGCACAAAGTTATGATGGAAATCGTTTTCTAAAAATATTTTTCTATTTCTGACAGATCTGCGTAAATGATTTTTCTTGTTAAATATATTTATGTTCTTGAGCTCAACTTTTGCACACTATCTTGTGATGTCAAAATGCACACCTAGTGAATTAATCATGATTTTTGGATCAACAGAAATAATAATTCTTGAATTATGCATGTTTTCCTTTGTAAATTAATAAGATAAGATCAATAGAGTTTTTATGTGAACATGCTGGTTCTCTAAGCTTGTTTAGGACTAGGGGCATGCATAAGAAATTTTGGATCAATTTGGTGATTATTTATTTTTATATGCATTTAAATTGAATCACTAGCTAGCCTTTGTTATTTTCCCTAATATTTAATTTCCTAGCATCCAACAATTACATGTGGGTCCAATGGACCAGGATAGGTGCTAGTAGGCTTAAGAAACACTACCTTAATTTTTGGTAATTTAATTGCTTAATGAAAAGCTTAAAAGCCCTTTTTAACATTAAAGAGAGATTAAATAAAGAAAAGCCCTTGTTTAATTCTTTATGCTTTTTTTGAAAGTATTATCTAATTTAATTAAAAGATAATTAATTCTCATTGCTGATAAGGAATTAATTCAAGGATAAAAATATTAATCATATCTTTGCTTGTGAAAGGAAAAGAATTAAAGCTTTCACATGAAATGACAAGTACAAGGAAACCTTTATTCAATTGTGCAATAAAAGAATAACCCATGTACAACCAATAACCTTCCTAAAAGAGAAATCACCAAACCACCCATGTTAACTTGAGGATGGTTGCAAATCATGTTAAAAAGGTTAAATATACCTACCCACTACTGTTGGTGAATTTAAATTAAATTATTTACATATATATGTACACAATCACCATCAAAAAGAATGTTTAATAAAGAGTTGCATATTGTTCCTTTATGGAAGAGTATGTTGAATGTATTCTTATCTAGGTGAATGTGCCCAACAAATACACCCCTCGATTGTCAAAATGGTTCATAAGTGATTGAAGTAAAGATCATCGAATAAATCTTGCATTTGCATCTTCGTGTAGATCTTTCCGCCAGTAGACGTACGCTTGTGCCGGAAGGAGGAGACGAAGGTGCCGACAAAGAGCTGCCGTGCGTAAACATAGCTCAAGACCTGGACCCAAGTCCAGAAGGGCCCAAGGCCAACCTTGCCATCGAAGGCAAGCCCCGGATCATTAACCCCGTCTTTTAAAATTATGCAATTATGTTTGTTATTATTGTGCATTTACGTTTCAGGAGTTGATTTGAAACCCTAGATGCATGATCCCTAGGTACCTATGCTCTATCACTAGTATGCTAGGTCGATAGCTGCTATGCTATAGGGCCGATAGAAGTCGAGTGAGGTTCGTCACTCGCGAGAATAGGTTCCTAGATAGGAATCATAAGATATCCTTAGATGGATTGCTCATGTGGTAAGAGCATGGGATTGGGCTCCGGTCCAGTGGTCATGTGGGCTAAGCTTTTGAACGTACTAAACATTTGCCGGTTATGGGGCCGGTAAGCCTAGTACCTTAATGAGGCGGCACGGGATCCTTCTATTACTACTCTTGAGAAATCTCCTAACCGGCTAGCTACCGGGAAGGGTGGTGTATGGTGACTCCGGTAGCTCCCCGGGTATGCCGGATAGCTTTGCACCGATGGATCGTAAGATTCGATCCCAACCCGAAGACTTTTGGAAACGGCCTGGGAAAGTTGTTCTCGCGGGGACAGCCTACCGTGTGTTTGGGTCTACCTTGCAAGGTTTAAATCAATCGATTGTCGGCCTCTCACCGTTATCCAAGACTACTTAATCATCTGGCCATGATAATGATGGAACTCGAGGAATATGGTTGGATGAAATAATTGCTTGCCCAATTCTTGATTGAATTAGTTGGCACACTTAGAAATGGTAATCAACTAAAATTTGTGCTAAAAGATTGAAAGTAAGGATCTACTCTTAGCAGCTGTTTAGCAAAAGAAACTCCACCGGCCAAAAGCCTTTCATGTCTAGAGGTTGGTGATGTAGTCATCATCCGACGGTTAAGTCTTGCTGAGTATTAGTATACTCAGCCTTGCTTTAAAATTGTTGTTGCAGGTGTGATTGACCGGATGGGTGACGACAAGTGATGACATCACGGATGGCCTCCTGTGATGTTTACCGTTGCGCTAGTTTATTTTATTTCTGCTGTTTTCAAACTCTGAACCTTTACTCCATGTCTTGAACAATGGTTTGTAATAAAATGTTTAATTCATGTTGTACTCTGGACTCGCCTTCGCGTGAGTTTCAATGCATGTGTCGATCCTCTGTTCGATGTCCAAGTGATTTACCGGGCGTTAACCCGGCAACCAACGACAGGATGATACTTTACTATGGCTTAATGACCAAAGTGGATCGGTCTTAGGCAATAGTACGGTATTTTCCCGGGCGGGTTGTCACACGAGGTAACCTTCGATGAGACACAGCCACGTAGTTAGCTTGCCTTTGAGTGTGCAGGTGATGACGAACTTGGAGAGGAGATCTTTCAAGAGGAGGAGCATGAACATGGAGATGATGAAGATGGTGGTGTGGTGCCTGCAGCTAAGCATGTACCTACTACTTCGACTACGGTGATGGATGGCCCCGCTCGCACACCTACGATGACAAACCAAGATCAAGGAGAAGCTGTTGTTGAGGGGGAGGTAGAATCAAGGCGAGAACCTCCCCGGCGAGTACAAGTGGATCACCAAGCTTCGAGGATCATCAGCGGCATGAATGAACGTACTACACGGTCAAGGGTTCGGAACAATTCTCATTTCGCTCATGCTGCTTTTGTTGCTACCTTTGAGCCCAAAGATATTGGAAACGCACTATCTGATCATAATTGGGTTAATTTGATGCATGAGGAGTAGGAGAACTTTGAGAGGAATCAGGTTTGGAAATTCGTTGACCCTCCACCAGGGTGTAAGCCGATTTAGACAAAATGGGTGTGGAAGAACAAAGAGGGAGAGAACGGTGAAGTGGTGAGAAACAAGTCAAGATTTGTTGCTAAGGGGTTCAGTCAGAAGGAGGGGATCGACTACGAGGAGACCTTTGCTCCCATAGCCTGTTGGAGGCGATTAGGATTCTTCTAGCCTTTTTGTGTCTAAAGGGTTCAAGTTGCACCAAATGGATGTGAAGAGTGCCTTCTTGAATGGTGTGTTGGAGGAACAAGTGTATGTGAAGCAACCACCGGGGTTTGAGAGTGAAAAGTACCCCCACCGGGTGTACAAGTTGAGGAAGGCGCTGTATGGGTTGAAGCAGGCACCTAGAGCTTGGTATGGTAGGTTGAGGGGGTTCCTGTTTGAGTGAGGGTTTGAGATGGAAAAGGTCGATCAAACCTTATTTTTACTCTAGCAGGGCATAGATATCCTGATTGTGCAGGTGTACGTGGATGATTGTCTTTGGTGGCTCGTCTAACTCTCTTGTTGCAAGGTTAGTAGAGGATATGAGCAAGAAATTTTAGATGAGCATGATGGGTGAGTTGCAGTTCTTCCTCGGGCTACAAATCAAGCAATCAAAGGAAGGAACATTCCTGCACCAAGCTATGTACACCATGGACATTGTGCGGAAGTTCAAGATGGAGGACTCCAAGGCTATGGCGGCGTCGATGAGTACGACTACAGCTCTTGATGCGGACGAGGAAGGTGAACATGTGGACCAAAAGGAGTACCAAAGCATGATCGAGTCACTCCTCTATTTGATGGCGACGAGGCCGGAGATCCAGTTTTCGGTATGTCTGTGCGCTCATTTTCAAGCATCTCCGAGGACTTCGCATCGGCAAGCGGTGAAGCTAATTTTCAGGTACTTGTGTCACACTCCCGACTTCGGCCTTTGGTACTCCGCGTCTTCTTCTTTGGCGCTTCATGGTGAGGACCATGTGTGGTTCGAGGACCGGTGGATGGTCGCTTCCTTGTGTGATGCGTGATTGACAACGTTGTGTGGACTGATTCTTGGCTAAGTATTGCAGGTGAAGGTTGCGGCTTGACTTGTGTTGGTGCAAGTGAAGAACAAGCGTGAAAGGTCATTGCCGGTGAGGCCTCCATGTGTGGAGAAAACAAGTAGGCTTTGTTTGAGGGACCTGGTGGCTAGCGGAGTCAAGTGGGGGCGCATGGTGGCATGAACAGCAAGATGAAGTCATGGACAGTTTCTTGGTCGAGCCTCAAAACCAAGGTCGAGCTGGGACTACGTGGGAGCCGAGTCATGAGTGGCGATTGGTGGAGGCTACACCGAGTTCGTGGGGTTTCCAGTGGTTCACAAGAAAACCACTGGGTTCCTTGGTTGATCCACAAAGCCAAGACCGGAAACGGTGTTGTAGCAGCTCTAGACCGGTCTGAGTGGTGGGTCTGAACACCAGTGAGGAGCACCGGTCTGACGGGTGTGCGACGACGCAGTCCGAAATCTTCGAAGCGGAGGACACGCGTCGGGGTCGCATGGCTTGCGTCGAGGCTAAGCAGGGTGCGGTCACCGGGCATCCGTCTGATGGAGAAAATCTGAAGACTTCCAAAACCGCCCTTGAGGTGCTTGTATCCCTATTTATTAAGTAAAGGTATTTTAGACTTTCGGTTGCCTCCATATAACCCATGAGGTGAGGGATGGCAGCCATCTCTTGGAACCCTAGTTCATTTGCTTTCCTATTTCCCCTTCCTATTTTCCTAGGATGAGCTTCATGGTGAGATCTCGTGAAAGGGTTGGATGATCGGGCGACAAGCTAGACCTTGTATGAACCTCCTTGGTATGTATAGATGATTCGGCGTGGTTCCTCAAGGCTTTGTTGTGTTGTTCCCGGTTGTTCTTGGTGGTGATTTTCGGAGCTCTCTCTTGGTGGTTTTCTCGGTGTGTTTTCGGGACCTTGCTCTTGGGGATTTGATGGCGTAAATTCGTGTGAACTCTTCGTGGTCCTTTTGCCTTTGATTCCCCTACCAAATCTATGAGTTAAGGGGCTCGATTTTGTGGTTTTCGATGTTCTAGGGTTAGAGGAGTTCTTTGCGGGATTTCTTCGATTCCTCTTGATTTGGCAAGTTTTGGTGGACAAAATCTTGGCTATGGAGTCCCCATGACGTGTTCCTACTATCCCCAAAGTCTTGCACAAGTCCGTGGAGCGATTCGGGAGACCGACGTTTGGGTTTGGGGGAGTTGACCTGCGGGTGTTGTTCATCCCGGCTGCCCAGGTTACACCGGTCTGACTGGTGCTCTTGACCGGTCTGACTGGTGTGAACCCTTTGTGGGATTTGCCTCGGGTGAATTGCTTGACTCGTGTGCTTTTTGGTTGTGGTGCTTCTGGTCAGTTCTTAGTCTGTTTGGGGTTGTTTTGCTAGGCTTTGTGTAGGGTTTTTCTTTTGTGCAGTTTGTGTTTTTGGAGTGTTTTTGTTCCAGGGCCTAGAGAAGTCACTCAGGCTTTCTGGAACACTTGTTGTGTGGCTGCTATAGCCACCGGCCTGACCGGCGCTGTCCACTGGTCTGACCGGCGCAGGCCATCGGTCTGACCAGTGCAGCACAGGCAGCAAGCCATGCAAGTTTTCGCTGTGCGTGTTGGTGTGTTTTGCCTCGGAAGGTTGTTTATTGGTTCCTAGGTCCGGTAGCACTTTAGTGGCTGCGTGGGCTTGGCCAACTTGGGTAATGAGTGGGAGACGTGTGTTGGATGCCGTGTTCGTCTTGTTGGAGTCTCCATCTCCTTCGAGAAGATTTTTTATCGGCTCCCATTCACTCCCCGCCCCCCTCTCTGGTTCGCCGTATGGGTCCTTCAAGTGGTATCAGAGCCGGTTATGAGTCTTGATTGACTCTAACCAGTCTAAGATCCAAGGATGGCGTACCAGGAATGGGGATCGGGTCCTCCACACTTCGATGGCAAGAACTACCAGATGTTGAGTAAGCGGATGGCGGCGTTCCTCCGCGGAAAGGGTCAGATCCTTTGGGATGTCACGGTGGACACAGGCTATGTCCAGCCGATGAACTTCCTTACTCCAGGATCGAGGGACATGTTCGACACCAACAACAAGGTGGTCGACCCCAAACTTTGTGTCGGCCGAATTCGATCGGGTGCACACCGAGCACTTGGCTTGTAGAATCTGGTCGGTGTTGAAGGAAGCTCATGTTGGGAATGCCCAGGTTCTGGCTCGGATGTATGCGACTTACCGGAGAGAGTACGAGAACTTCACTCATCTCCACGGCGAGTCCATCAATGCCTTGTTTCAGAGGTTCACGGTGGTTGTGAACAACATGAGGGCCAATGTGGACGTGCTCCCGTACGATGATCATCATAGAGCCGTCAAGCTCTTACACTCTTTGGATCGTACAGTTTGGGGTGGAAAGTTCGAGTCCATTGTGGAGTCGGAGAAGAATGACACTCTGACCGTGAACGAGATGTTCTCGAAGCTCAAGTCGGCTGAGGTGGATAGGGGCATGACAGCCAAGATCGAGGGCCCGACTGACTCTCATAGTCTCGCACTCGTCAGTGGTTCGAAAGGAAAGGCTAACACTAATCCATCCACCAGGATGTTCTCTTTGTCCTCTTTAATGTCTATGCGAGATGAAGAGTTCGACGTGCTTGGAGAGGATGAGCTGGCGTTGCTGACGAGGAGGTTCGAGAGGCTGCACGAGAACCGGGTGAACATGAGGAGGAACACAAGGACGTGCTTCCAGTGTGGCAAGCCCAGACACTTCGTCGCCGACTACCAGGAGAAGGTCGACAACAAGGATGGCTACAAGCACAAGTCAAGAGCGGATGGCAAGTACCGGTCGAGGCGTGACCACAAGAGCAAGCACAAAAACAAGCACAAGGACGAGCGACGATCGAGGAAGAAGGAGAGTCAAGGCAAGGCCAGAGCGATGGTTGGAGCGAGTGACGTCGACTCCAGTTCTGCGTACTCCACCTCGAGCTCAAGAAGTAGTGAAGATGAAGGTGATCGTCGCAAGAGTAGTAAGTCGTCCAAGAACCTGAGCGGGTTGAGCTGCTTCGCGAGAGACAGCTTCTGCACCATGGCGCCGAGCTCCGGCAGCAAGAAGAGCATACAGAGCGACTCAAAGTCTGACTTCGACGATGAGGTGCGTGATGAACTCCCCTTCTTGCGTCAGGAGAATGAACGGCTTGGCTTGTTGCTTGATAATGGAGATGATATGCTTAGCGAGGGCTTAGGGCTTCACTTGAGGATGCTAGGACTAGAGTTGCTGAGCTAGAAACACCGAATTTGGATGCTAAGCTTGAAATTGGTTCTCTGAAAGCTTCACCTGTTGTTTCTGATGAAGTTGAATGTGCTGATTGTCCTATTTTCCTTGTTGATCTTGCCTTGTTTCAGGAAAAACATGCCTCCAAGTGTGAGGAACTAGATGTGCTTAGGGTTGAAGTGGCTAAGCTTAAGTCTTGAGGCTTACACTATTGAATGTGCTGATAAGATGCATGCTTACACTGTTTCTCTTGAGGCTAAGTTGAAAGAACCAATTCCTACATCTTGCTCTACCTGTGAAATGAATGCTTTGAAGAATTTGGAACTTAGACATTGTGTTGATCGTTTGCAGGATGAGAATGATGAGCTGAGAAAGTTGATGGGTTGGTTGTCTGGTCATGAGCATCAGTTGAGGATAATGATCGAGACATACAAGAGGCAGGATGGTGAGGGACTTGGGGCAAACAAGGTTAGTGAGGGAAGTGGAGAAAGCATTCCAGATCCACCAAAAACCCACCACAAAAATGATTTCCCTCCTAAACCTAACCATCTTAGGAATCGACTAGACACAACCCCAGCTCCACCCATGTTTCCCCCACAAACAAATGATTTCCAAAAGCCTATCAAGTTAGTGAGCACTTCGTGAAAAGTGTTCTTTGGGAAAGAGAGTGAGAAGGCTAATGAGGAGAAATCAGTGGAGAAGCCGAGTGGAGAGAAACCAAGTGAGCAACCCAAACCCAAGCCAAAGCCTAAGCTTGTGAGGTTCCATTGTGGCTACTGTGGGAGAGATGGCCATAAGGATGAGTTTCGCTTCAAGAGGAAGCTAGAGGAGAGAATGGCGAAGGAGTGAGCTAACAAGGACAAGTACCACCCTATCAATGGTGTACTTGAGCCTCGTGTGTAGATGCCCTGGGCCAAGGCGAGTGTGAGGACAGTTCTAGCTTGGGGAGAGCGAAAGGCTGTTGGAGGTGCTGCTGGTCGGGCTACACCGGTCAGGCGGGGTGCAGCTCCGGACAGGCGACAATTCGAGTTTCGTGCTCGTACAGGTGCGAGGTTTGGTTCTGGAGGTCGTAGTTCCGGTGGTTGGGCTGGAGAGTTTGCTGGAGGTCAGTTTGCTAGGCGTTCTCCCCCTCGTGCTCAATACGGGGATGGGAGGATTCGTAGCTTTGAGATGGAGAGGAGGGACGGTCCACGGTACTCCTTTCGTGGTTTTGGTCCTCCTCCAGGTAGAAAGGGTTGGTTCCCTCATAGTGGTTACCGTGGTGGTGTTCGTGGAGGTAGCTTTGGTAGGAAATATGGTTTGGATTGTGCTAACCCCACTTTTGAGCAAATGGCTCGGCACTGGTTTTACTCTTTTGGTACTAACCCCCGTGTTGAGTCGTTTGTTCGCTCACATGCTTGTTTTTGAATTTCAGGTGGGAGACTTGAAGAACATTTGGATGATTGACTCCGGTTGCTCGAGGCATATGACCGGAGACAAGGGGTGGTTCTCAAGTCTCTTTTTGGTGGTGACAAAGAGGTACATCACCTTTGGGGACAATGGGCGTGGGCGTGTGCTTTCAGAAGATGAGATTAAGGTGAGTGACGAGATCACTGTAAGGTGTGTTTCTCTTGTTCAATCGCTTGGGTACAATTTGCTTTCTGTGGCCCAGCTGTTGGATGAGGGTTTTGAGGTGTTGTTTCAGCCTGGTGGTTCTCGGATTTTGGATTCTCGAGGAGACCTTGTCTGTATGGTCGTTCCCGAGGGTCAGGTGTTTCGAGCTGATTTTTCTCAGTCTTCTGGTGTTGAGCGTTGTTTCTTGGCTGGTTCTTTGAGTGAGTTGTGGAAGTTGCATAGAAGTTGGGTCACTTGAGCTTTGACCTTTTGTCTCGCTTGAGTAAACTCAATTTGGTCCGAGGATTGCTACGGTTGGGGCTTGAGAAAGAGTTGGTTTGTGCGCCGTGTAAGCATGCCAAGATGGTAGCCTCTTCTCACCTGACTCTCACCGATGTGATGACTGAGCGTCCATGCGAGCTGCTCCATATGGACCTTGTTGGCCCAGCTCGTGTGCGATCTGCGGGTGGGAAGTGGTAAGTCCTTGTTGTGGTGGACGACTATTCTCGGTATGCGTGGGTGTTCTTTTTTGAGGAGAAGGGGGAGACATTTGGTTTTGTTCGAGATCTTATCTTGACGTTGAGGAACGACAGGCACGGAGATGCCATACGAGCAATCCACAGTGACAACGGCTCAGAATTCAGAAACTCTCATTTTGAAACCTTTTGCCATGACTTGGGTCTTGAACACCAGTTTTCGAGTCCGTATACGCCTCCCCATAATGGTGTTGTGGAAAGGAAAAACAGAACCTTGTTTGAGATGGCTCGGACGATGCTTGATGAGCATAGGACTCCGAGAAGGTTCTGGGCTGAGGCGGTGAACACCGCATTCTATGTGTCGAACAAGATCTACCTCAGAGTGCATAAGAAGAAAATCTGCTACGAGTTGATGCACGGTCGCACACCCAAGGTGAGTCACTTCCATGTCTTTGGTTGCAAGTGATTTATTCTGATGAAAGGGAAGAAGATGGATAAGTTTGAGGCTACGTCGGTCGATGGTATTTTCTTTGGTTATGCATCTCATTCTAGAGCATATCGTGTGCTCAATCTTGAAACTAACCAAATCATGGAGAATTGCGCGGTAACCTCCGATGAGACAGAGCCACGTAGTCAGCTTGTCTTTGAGTGTGCAGGTGATGATGAGCTTTGGAAATCTTTCAAGAGGAGGAGCATGAACTTGGAGATGATGAAGATGGCGGTGTGGTGCCCCCGGCTGAACATGTACCTACTACTTCGACTACAGTGGTGGACGGCCCCTCTCCTACACCTATGACGACAAGTCAAGATCGAGGAGAAGCTACAATTGAGGGGGAGGTAGCATCAAGGCGAGAACCTCCCGGCGAGTACAAGTGGATCACCCAGCTTCAAGGATCATCGGCGACATGAATGAACGTACTACACGGTCGAGGGTTCAAAAAAATTCTCATTTCGCTCATGCTGCATTTGTTGCTACTTTTGAGCCCAAAGACATTAGACATGCACTATCTGATCATAATTGGGTCAATTCGATGCATGAGGAGTTGGAGAACTTTGAGAGGAGTCAGGTTTGGGAATTGGTTGACCCTCCCCCAGGGTGTAAGCTGATTGGGACAAAGTGGGTGTGGAAGAACAAAGAGGGAAAGAAAGGTGAAGTGGTGAGGAACAAGTCAAGGCTTGTTGCTTAGGGGTTCAATCAGAAGGAGGGGATCGACTATGAGGAGACCTTTGCTCCCGTATCCCGTTTGGAGGTGATAAGGATCCTTCTAGACTTTTCCGTGGCTAAAGGGTTCAAGTTGCACCAAATGGATGTGAAGAGTGCTTTCCTGAATGGTGAGTTGGAGGAAGAAGTGTATGTGAGGCAACCACCGGGGTTTGAGAGTGAGAAGTACCCCCACCGGGTGTACAAGTTGAGAAAGGCGATGTATGGGTTGAAGCAGACGCCTAGAGCTTGGTGTGGTAGGTTGTGGGGGTTCTTGTTTGAAAGAGGTTTTGAGATGGGGAAGGTTGATCGGACCTTGGTTCTACTTAGGCAGGGCAGAGATATCCTGATTGTGCAGGTGTACGTGGATGATATTGTCTTTGGTGGCTCGTCTAATTCTCTTGTTGAAAGGTTTGCAGATAATATGAGCAGAGAATTTGAGATGAGCATGATGGGCGAGTTGCAGTTCTTCCTCGGGCTACAAATCCAGCAATCAAAGTGTTGACGGATAAAAGACGTATCCCTCTACGATCCGCAAGCGTACAGACCCCCACACCTTTTTCACCACGGGATTCCCAAGGTTCTTGTCAATCCGCGGAGCAAGGGGATTACAAGCGTTCGATCAACAACGACACACTAGCTACTAAAACCCTAACTACTATTATACTAGAAAACAACTAAACTACTCTAGAGAGAATGATAAACGATCAAGATAGAAGACACTCGCCCACGGGTCTACGATACTAGAGCATGCAATCGCTTAAAGACATGAAAACCAATCTAATCTATCGGGGATGTGACCACGGTTTCGCCCTTTCCCTCCTCTCGTACTGTCACTACGCGAAGGTATTCATGACTAGACCTTTGATGGACACGGTGTATTGAATGGATCCAAGGAAGCATTGGAGCTCGTACTCCCTCTACGGCACGGTTGCAAGCCTTAAGCATTAAAGTATATTCAACACAAGATGATAGATAGATAATCCGACAAAGTGCGATTACATCTCAAGATCGATTACAACCCATGGACGAATGAGAAGATTACCCCATCAAGGTGCTGATCATGGCACCGTTGATCATGGTTTCCCTTCCGCCGGTGTCTTCCTTCTTCTCCACGAGAGGGTGCTTCCTTCGAGGTGGTTGATCTCCCCGCCGGAGATCCTCCTCCTCTCTCTCTAGCTTGTGGATGGCCTTCCGGTGTGAATGACCCCCCTCCTCGGTGTTGGCGGCGCCTCGGGGGTTTTAGGGTCGAAGATCCTTCGAGGGCAAAGAAAACGGGACCGAACCGGTGCGGCGAAGTGGGCCGGGCCGGCCGGCCCAGCCCCCCGGCCCGCTTCGGTCGCCCCTTTTGCTCCGTGGGTCCTCGTGCACTTATGTACTTTGCCCCCTCCACTTGCATGATTTTGATGCTGTTATCCTCGCGTCCAAGATGGAGGCTCTCTTTGCATGAAGTTTGATCTTTTACGCTTCAATCCCCGGGGGTGTTCCTCGTAGCACTTCGGTCCTCACCACCATTGGAAGTGATTTCAGCAAGCTCATGAACATGAACAAGACTCCATGAATGCTCCTTTGAACTTGTTGCGAATCCGTCCTTTATGTCCATGTTTTCCTACATAAACACAACACTTCCAAATGCATGCACAAAGATGAACTTGTTATATGATTAGTGTGCCTAGTGGCGGGTCGGTTCCATAATCAAATCCAAACCAAAGTGTAATGAACATGCTAGGTGCACCAAAATACACCGTCAACATCTCCCCCACACTTAGCTCTTGCTCGTCCTCGAGCAAGTACTCGTAAAAGAATTTCGTCCAAGGTGTGTAATCGTGTATCATTAATCCTCCTTCACAAGTTAGTCAATCTTTTCATCTTTAATACATAAACACAAAGTAATGATAATCAAACATAAACATGGGCGTTTAGAATTTTTACCACGTCAAGATTTACCCCACAACTCAAACTCTTCACTCGAAGTCTTCAATTTCAGCCATGCTTACTCCTTTGCTTCCATCGGAGGGTTTTTATGATTTTCAAAACAAAAATTCCTGCAACAAGTATTAGACAAAAACCTTTCTCCAAGCTCTCTCAAGTCACTCATATGAAGTGGCTATCCTAACCAAATTTTATAAAACTCTCACCTCCCATTAATCTCTCATATATCATGTAAAGTGGAGCTATAGGTAGGGCTAGCGCAATCAACACAAATATTGTCAAACTAAGAACTTCCTCTAGTGGTTGTCTACCTTTCAAAGCCAATGATCATGAGAATTAACCATATGTAGGGATATCAAGGATGAGAAGATTTAGAATGGTGGACATGTGCAAGGGCAAAAGAAAATTGTGACTTCAAGGCACCAATGATGTCCTCGTTGTCGGATTGCACATGGTTGGAAATAGAGTAAAAGTTTCGTCTCACAATCAACGTGACATCCTTCCTTACACTTTATTATTTTTCTTTTCTTTCACTTGATCCATCCCTCTCATATCTTCATTGCTAACTCATCTTTCTCTCTTTTTCTTTTTCTTCTTTCATTCACATATGATTTTTCTTTTCTTTCTTTCTTTCTTTCTTTCTTTTCCATACGCATACTTTTCTCTTTATTTTTCTCTCTCTTGACAACTTTTTCAAAGCTTTCAATTCTCTCTTTCCTTGCATGCATACAATCTGAAATTTTTAATTAAATCATGCTAGAGACGAGACGAAACTTTGAAAATAGGTCGTGTTCAAGGAATACGATGTACAAAAGAGATGTATAGGGTTGGGTATGGAATCCGGCGATACTCATGACTTTCGTTGTGAAAGTCATGGACCGAATATATGACGAGGCTAGCAACAAAAGATAAGCACAAGGACATGATCATTGCTCGAAATTAAAACTCACCAAGAGAGAAGGGTCCTAGCCTAACTCATCGTGCTAATCACACTTATGGTGGAGCGAAGAAAAAAAAATAAACTTGGCTTTGGATAGGAATTTTTTTCTTACTCTCATCTTGGAAAAAGAGGTTTTGCTAACCTTTATTACAAGGGTTTTAAGATAATTTTCAGAACTGAAATCCTCCAATTTTTAGCATCACTAAACACCAGGTAAACGATTTTCAAACCACATACTTGTGTTCATGTATCAAGAATCGAAGATTAAACAATCAAGTAAATAAAGATAAACAATACATAAAACACAAAGCTATATATAAAGACTCTCTTTATTTGGTTTTCTTGACTAAACACTAATTTAAGACACTTGCAAAAATTTTAAAACAGACTCAAAAACTAAAGACTCATTAAAACACTAAGACTCTCACACGAAGATTAAACCGAACCTAAACTTGAAGTTCAAAAGCTAAGGCTAGCAAGCTAGCTCTCCCCCACACTTAAAACATACGACGTACTCGTCGTATCTTACAAAAATCCTAAGGGGAAAACTAGATCTAGTGGTACTTCAAGCAAGTTTTGCACCACTTGCCTCTCATGTTTCCAACCATGCCGAAAAGTTTGCGCACGTTGCGGTTAAGGAACTTGTAGTCATCTTCAACTACGCGCTCCAAGTCCTCCATACGCCGCTTCATCGCTTCCATGGCTTGGAGACATTCGTCGGCCGACGTGTAGAGATCCGCGATGGATTGACGGCAAAATCGACAACACACCGGATGCAATCCGAAGGGGTCGTCGTCGCCATAATCTCCACCGTTGTCACCACCGTCGTCGCCACCTCCATTGTCGTTGCCTTCGCCACCGTCGTTGCCGTCGCCGTTGGGGCCTTCGGGAGTCCTTTCGTTGGGCTGCTCATCCCAATCATCATCATCTCTACCAGCAGCCGCCCACGAGCTCGGGCTACGATCGTCGGAGTAGTCGCTATCCCCATAATCCTTAGGCTCGGCAACACATCCTTGTAATCTTTGCGCTTGATGCCTTGGAGGCGTGCCGACCTTCGAACAGTGTAGGGACCTTCTCTCCTTCGACGGGGTTGCGAGATGCAAGAGCTCCGGTCGGGACACGTCCTCCGCAACGGATACGTGCGGTCCTCTTGATGGGTAGCTTGAGCTCGCATCGCATCGCCTCCTCCATCGATGGCTTCTTGGCTTCTAGCTTCAACTCTAAGCTTTTTGGAGGCTCAATGGCTGCTACAAGGGTGCAACACATTGCTTGAAAGGTTTGATTCTCGAGCTCCCGATTCGGCCAAATAAATAGTCTTGAGAGAAAAGCCCCGGGAACCTTATTTTCCTTTTTTACACTTCCCTTAAAATTTTCCGACCAAACAAGGAAGTCAAAAAGGAGCAATTCGGGCGAAATTCGGCGTCATCGGGCGTCGGGCCCCTCCGGGCCGCCCGCCACGGCCGGCCGGCCCACCCCCGCCTCGGGGGCGGGCCGGCCGGATTTTGCACACCGCCCTATTTTTTTCTTCCTTAGCCCATGGGAAAAAGTTGGCCCGATGAAATCTTCGCGAAAAACTCCGGAAAACTAAAAGAAAAATTATTTACGAGAAGTTGATGCCTTGTTTTTCGTCCTTGGCGGGACGTTCGGGCTCCTCCTCCATGGTGAAGACGTCAACATGGTGAAGGGGCACGACATCGGGTTCGTAGTAAACCTTAAGCCGCTGACCATTCACCACAAATTGATCGCCGTTTATATCCATAATGGTTACCGCTCCGTTGCGAACACCGAATGCACAACATAAGGTCCGTCCCACTTGCTTTGCAATTTCCCCTTTCCGAAAGTTTTAAACCTCGAATTGTAGAGGAGGACCTTATCTCCTTCTTTAAATTCTTTTTTCTTCAATCTTTTATCATACCACCTTTTGATTCTCTCCTTGTATATGCTTGCGTTTTCATATGCTTTCAACCTCAACTCCTCTAGCTCGCTTATTTGAATTCTTCGTTTCAAAGCATCGAGATCAAGGTTCATTTCTTTAATCGCCCAATAGGCTTTATGTTCCAACTCAACCGGAAGGTGGCAAGCTTTTCCATAGACGAATTGATAAGGGGTCATACCTATCGGTGTTTTAAACGCCGTTCGATAAGCCCATAAAGCTCCGTCTAATTTCTTTGACCAATCCTTGCCTCCCTTCTCTATGGTCTTGTTAAGTATGCTTTTTAATTGCCTATTTGACGTCTCCGCTTGTCCGTTGGTTTGTGGGTGATAGGCCGTGGAGACCCTATGCTCAATTCCCAACTTGGACAAGCACTTTTTGAAGTTCTTCCCGGTGAAATGAGTTCCTCCATCACTTATCAAGATTCTCGGTGTACCGAAACGGGGAAAAATCACGCTCTTGATCATAGTGATGGACTCCTCCGTGGAAGCTTTACGACATGGTATAGCCTCTACCCACTTGGATACATAATCAACCATAACAAGTATATACTCGAATCCAAATGAGTTTTTAAAAGGCCCCATGAAGTCTATGCCCCATACATCGAATATGTCGATTTGCAAGTTGTATTTCAAAGGCATAGAATTTCTTTGAGAGATGTTTCGGTTCTTTGGCATTCGGGGCATGACGCAACATATCTTTTAGTATCTTCATGCATCTCCGGCCAATAGAATCCGCTCGACCATACTTTTGCTTCGGTTCGAAAATGGCTATAGTGTCCACCGTACTCGCCGAGTGGCACTTCCTTAGAATCTCAACCCTCTCTTCTCTTGGCACACATCTTCTCATCACTCCAACATTGCCAAGTTTGAAGAGGTATGGTGCATCCCAAAAATATTTCTTACTTTCGGAGATTATCTTCCTTTGAGTGTTTTTATCAAGATGATCCAGGGGCATCTTTCGAATTGCTAGAATGATGTCGATCATCCAAGTGTCTTTATCAAGCACTCTATAGAGGTGGTCATCTCTCATCTTATCTTCTATGGGCTCTTTATCATCTTGTCCACGATTCATCCTAGACAAATGATCGGCCACAACATTCTCCACCCCCCTTTTTATCACGAATTTCAACATCAAACTCTTGGAGAAGAAGGATCCAACGAATCGGACGTGTTTTAGCTTCCTTCTTAGCCAAGAGATACTTGATGGTCGCGTGATTGGTGTAAACAATGACTTTCGAGTTCACAATGTAAGATCTGAATTTTTCGAAAGCGAATACCACCGCTAGCAACTCTTTTTCCGTAGTGGCGTAATTTAATTGTGCCCCACTAAGAGTTTTGCTAGCGTAGTAAACGGCGTGAACTCGGCCTTCCTTTCTTTGACCCAAGACCGCGCCTACGGCGTAGTCACTTGCGTCACACATGATCTCGAAAGGTTGTCTCCAATCCGGAGGTTGGATGATGGGAGCACTCACCAACGCATTTTTCAAGGTCCAGAATGCCGCTAGACACTTCTCATCAAAGTCGAAAGCCACATCCTTTTGAAGAAGGTGCGTTAAAGGCTTAGTGATCTTCGAGAAGTCCTTTATAAATCTTCTATAGAATCCGGCATGGCCTAGAAAGCTCCTTAAGGACTTGACATCCGTAGGAGGTGGGAGTTGCTCAACCGTCTCTACCTTAGCCTTGTCCACTTCAATTCCTCTCTCGGATATAACATGTCCGAGCACTATGCCTTGCTTAACCATGAAGTGGCACTTTTCCCAATTTAACACCAAATCTACCTCCGCACACCTCGTAAGGACCTTTTCTAAGTTTGCTAAGAAATCCATGAACGTCTTCCCGTAAACGAAAAAATCATCCATAAACACTTCAACAATTTCTTCGATGAATTTCGAAAACATAGCCATCATGCAACGTTGAAAAGAGGCCGGAGCGTTGCATAGACCGAAGGACATCCTCCTATATGCAAACGTTCCATAAGGGCACGTAAACGTTGTCTTATGTTGATCTTCCGGGTGAATGGGAATTTGCATGAACCCCGAGTATCCATCGCGAAAGCAAAAATAAGCGTGGTTTGCTAACCTCTCGAGCATCTCGTCTATGAACGGTAGGGGGAAGTGATCTTTCTTCGTCGCTTTGTTAAGCTTACGGTAATCGATACACATCCGCCACCCGGTCACGGTTCTTTGCGGTATCAATTCGTTCTTCTCATTCTTCACCATGGTCAAACCTCCTTTCTTCGGTACACAATGTACCGGGCTCACCCATTCGCTATGCGGAACCGGGTAGATGATTCCGGCATCAAGTAACTTGATAACCTCTTTCTTTACTACCTCTCGCATGGCATGGGTTAGCCTCCTTTGGTGGTCCACTACAGGCTTACATTGGTCTTCCATTGGTATACGATGAGTGCAAAAGGCTGGGCTAATACCTTTGAGATCATTAATTGAATATCCAATCACCTTCCTATGTTTTTTAATAAAATCAGCAACGCTTCATTTTCTTCGGGACTCAACTCGTCGCTCACAATGACTGGATAAGTTTTGTCCGGGCCCAAAAATTCATATTTTAATCCCTTGGGCAAAGGTTTAAGGTCTACCTCGGGCACTTGTGGCTCCTCGGGTTTGATTTCTCCTATGTCTTCGAACTTCTCTTCCTCCACACTACCATCATGCGGCTCTAAGCCTTTTGTTGCTTCCTCTAGTTCTTCATCTTGTTGATTACTAATTTGATTTTCCATCGCTCTTTGCAGCGGGTCTCTAAAGGTTTCAACAAAACAAAGACTATCTATCTCTTCTACTTATTCATCTTCGGGAGGAAAAGGTGTAAGGTGTTTAGAAGCACGAAGAAAGTTATATGTGTACTTAGTTCCATTAAGGTTCATTGTTACTTTGCCTTCTCCGCATCTAACACGGCATCAACCAAGTTAAGAAAAGGCCTACCTAAGATTATATGATCGAATTACTATGGTAAGCATCAATAACAAAGAAATCGGTTGGTATATAGTTTCTAGAGATTTTTACTTTCATGTTGCAAGCAATACCTAGAGGTTTGATAGTTCTACCATCTCCCATAATTAATTTTGTTGATGTTGGAGCTAAGTCTAGGTTGTGGTATTGAACTTTATCGTAAATTTTAGAAGATAGAACACTTACTTGGGCTCCGATGTCGCATAAAGCTTTGCATTGAACTCCGTTGATCTCGCAACTCAAGTGCGGCGTCATCTTCTCTTCTTCTTCGGATCCTATCGAGTAAATTTCAGCGAGGCGAGCGTATGGTGATGCTTCGGGCTTGATCCCCATGATTCTCTTCACCTTGGCAATATGTTCCGGATCCACCACGTCATCTCCAAAGAGCTTTTCAAAAATCTCACCGGTGGTTTCGAGGTCGTATGAATTTTCAGCTTTCTTCTCCGGTGGGAAATCCACTTCCAATGCTCTTGCCATCCCCTTTTGATTAGGGAACGGTCTTCTCTTGTCGAATACTTCTCCGCAATCAATAGGAACCCAATCCATTGGCTCGAACTCCCTTAGTGGCTTCGCGCTTGACATGCTTCTCTTGTTCGTCTCATTTGGTGCGGCGAAGTCAACGCTTGGTGTAGTTCTTGACTTGATGTGTTCTTGTTCAAGCTTTTCCATGATTGGCTCCTCTTTTGTGACTTCCGGGGTTGCCTCTTTAGAAAAATCAGCAAGCTTCTTCTTCCTTGAATTGAATTCCGGCTCTTCCGCAAGTCTTGTTTCCCAATCTCTTCGCATGGCAGCCGCTTTACTAACTTTTTGTAGAAGTTGGGCGGCTTCCGTGAGTGTTTTCTCCATGAGATCCCCACCCGCACACATTTCTACGTGTCGCATGCAACTAGGGGTTAGGGAAAAGAAAAATGTATGCAAGAGTACGTCACCGGTGAAGCCAAGTTTTGGTCCTTGTTCGATTAATTCATTAAACCTATCCCAGTGCTTGGTCTATCCCTTCCTCTTCTCCTTGCATGAAAGTGATCACTTGCCCCCTTAGATGTTGAACCTTGCTAATTGGAAAGAACTTCTCGCAAAACTTCTTTGTCAACTTGTTCCAATTTCCTTCAACTTCAAAGGACGCAACCGAATACCATGTCTTTGCTTTGCCGACAAGTGAGTAGGGAAAGAGATTCCATTTGAACATTCATCGGGAACTCCTTCTTGACGCACCGTGTTGCATATTGTCGTGAAATCCCTTATGTGTCTATATGGGTTCTCCGTAACCATCCCTTCAAATGGGTTTTCACCACCATCTTGATGATCTTGGATTTAATTTCATACTTGGTCGCTTCGAGCTTCGAATCCAACTCTTGTACTTTTATGTCTTCACATCGAGGGCTAGCGTAATCTCTTAATGATTTCTCCGGTTCTTCCACGGGTTGATTAACGAACTCCATCTAGACAATAAGATAAAAACAAAAACAAAAACGAAACAAGTGTTTTTCTAGATAATATATGTTAGATATAGCAAATAAAAGATAAACTAAGATATAAAACTAAGTTATATGCAAATCAAACGATGTAAACTAACTTGCTCCCCGGCAACGGCGCCAGAAAAAGGGGCTTGTTGACGGATAAAAGACGTATCCCTCTACGATCCGCAAGCGTACGGACCCCACACCTTTTTCACCACGGGATTCCCAAGGTTCTTGTCAATCCGCGGAGCAAGGGGATTACAAGCGTTCGATCAACAACGACACACTAGCTACTAAAACCCTAACTACTATTATACTAGAAAACAACTAAACTACTCTAGAGAGAATGATAAACGATCAAGATAGAAGACACTCGCCCACGGGTCTACGATACTAGAGCATGCAATCGCTTAAAGACATGAAAACCAATCTAATCTATCGGGGATGTGACCACGGTTTCGCCCTTTCCGTCCTCTCGTATCGTCACTACGCGAAGGTATTCATGACTAGACCTTTGATGGACACGGCGTATTGAATGGATCCAAGGAAGCATTGGAGCTCGTACTCCCTCTACGGCACGGTTGCAAGCCTTAAGCATTAAAGTATATTCAACACAAGATGATAGATAGATAATCCGACAAAGTGCGATTACATCTCAAGATCGATTACAACCCATGGACGAATGAGAAGATTACCCCATCAAGGTGCTGATCATGGCACCGTTGATCATGGTTTCCCTTCCGCCGGTGTCTTCCTTCTTCTCCACGAGAGGGTGCTTCCTTCGAGGTGGTTGATCTCCCGCCGGAGATCCTCCTCCTCTCTCTCTAGCTTGTGGATGGCCTTCGGTGTGAATGACTCCCCTCCTCGGTGTTGGCGGCGCCTCGGGGGTTTTAGGGTCAAAGATCCTTCGAGGGCAAAGAAAACGGGACCGAACCGGTGCCGGAAGTGGGCGGGGCCGGCCGGCCTGGGCCGGCCGGCCCAGCCCACCCGGCCCGGTTCGGTCGCCCCTTTTTGCTCCGTGGGTCCTTGTGCACTTATGTACTTTGCCCCCTCCACTTGCATGATTTTGATCTTTGTTATCCTCGCGTCCAAGATGGAGGCTCTCTTTGCATGAAGTTTGATCTTTTACGCTTCAATCCCCGGGGTGTTCCTCGTAGCACTTCGGTCCTCACCACCATTGGAAGTGATTTCAGCAAGCTCATGAACATGAACAAGACTCCATGAATGCTCCTTTGAACTTGTTGCGAATCCGTCCTTTATGTCCATGTTTTCCTACATAAACACAACACTTCCAAATGCATGCACAAAGATGAACTTGTTATATGATTAGTGTGCCTAGTGGTGGGTTAGTTCCATAATCAAATCCAAACCAAAGTGTAATGAACATGCTAGGTGCACCAAAATACACTGTCAACACAAAGGAAGGAACATTTGTGCACCAAGCTAAGTACACCAAGGACATTGTGCGGAAGTTCAAGATGGAGGACTCCAAGGCTATGACGGTGCTGATGAGTACGACTACAACTCTTGATGCGGACGAGGAAGGTGAACACGTGGACCAGAAGGAGTACCGCAGCATGATCGGGTCACTCCTCTACTTGACGGTGAAGAGGTCGAACATCCAGTTCTCAGTATGTCTGTGCGCTCGTTTTCAAGCGTCTCCAAAGACTTCGCATTGGGTAGCGAATTTTCAGGTACTTGCATGACACTCCCGACTTTGGCCTTTGGTACTCTGCGTCCTCTTCTTTGGCTCTTCATGGTTTTTCGGTTGCGGGTTTTGGCGGGTGTCGGTTGGATAGGAAGTCCACTTCCATGACTTGCCAGTTTTTGGGATCTTCTTTGGTGTCTTGGTCTTCCCGCAAACAGTCGAGTGTTGCTCAATCCACTACCGAGGCAGGGTAAGTTGCCGCTGCTAGTTGTTGCTCTCAGTACCTTTGGATCACATACACCATGAGTGACTTTGGTGAGGAGTATACCCATGTCCCACTTCAATGTGATAGCACCAGTGCCATAAGCGTTGCAAAGAACCCAGTCCTCCATTCCAAAACTAAGCACATAGAAGTGAGGTATCATTTTCTGAGAGATAACATAGAGAAAGGAAAGATAGCTTTGATCGATGTACCCACACATGACCAACTAGCTGATATTTTCACCAAACCCCTAAATCAAGCAACTTTCACTAGTTTGCGGAGGGAGCTTGGTGTGTGTTTGATTTCTTGAGTTGGGTGTGTGGGAGCTCCTTTGTAGAATATGTATAGCTTTCTTTTGTGCATTTCTTGCATTTGGCATGGCATATGTAACATGATGTATAGGCATCTTTGTATCTTAGATTGCATGCATTTTGTATCATATGCATTGGTTAGGAAAAGCTTCTCCTATATACATTGTTGACCATGGAATGATATTTCTCTTTGTGAGCTTGTTTGGTATGATATGGTTAGTTTGGCTTAGCTCTTGATAATCTTGATTTATAATCCATGGTTGATGGCTATGTTTTTGAAAAAGAATCACATATATGCTCTCTCATGTGTAAATGCCTTTATATGATCTTGACATGTTTTAGTGGCTTGGTTATGCTTAATTTGTGGTTGGATGGCTAGTTTATTGATCATATGGGGCCAAAGGCTCATTTGCCATCATGAATGTTTAGCCCTCTTGCTTCATCTTGTGGAGGGGCATAAGTTCTTTTTTGTCGCAAAGACATTTCATGTACCAAATTTGAATCTGAAATGAAATGTAAAATGCTTGGAAAATGTTCTCCCATGTCATATGTGCTGAATTTAATTTGCTTTGGGTGCTAAACCGTTGCATGATGCCTACCAATGAGAAGTCTCATATATAGAAGTAGGCACATGGCTCGGTGGCTTTGACATGAAATGAGGTGCTTGTAGGTGTTTGTGATGGTCTTGTGATTAGAATGGTTGTCCTAGCATGAAGTTTCTGTGGCTTTGCCATTTTGACATGTTTTGATCATGTTTAGGACTTTGCTCATGAGAGGTAAATTTTTCGCAAAATTGCTCAAATCCATCTTAGCTTCGTCCAATAGTTGTGAAACTTGGTGAACTTTAGTTGATGTCAATACGAAGCTGTAGAGTATCTAACTTGCTCATTTGGACATGTGTAGCATCCTATGTTGAATTTTGTCTATTTTAGAAGCTCTAGGTTGAAAGTTTTGCATTTTTGCCTTGATTCATGCATTGTCAACAAGGGGGAGAAGTTCGATCTTGAGTTGGCTTGTTGGATGCATTTAGAAGGTTTTCAGGTGGTTTCGAGCCTTTTCTGGGCTCTGTTGCACACCGGTCTGACTGGTTGAGGTCAGCAGTATTACCGGTCAGAGTGCTGGCCCTGTTCACATGTTGCACACCGGTCTGACCGGTGGTGTTGATCGGTCTGACCGGTCAGAGCTGACCTGATGCAGCTGCTCTATTTTCTGCAA
Source organism: Cenchrus americanus (assembly GCA_947561735.1). Classification (NCBI taxonomy): domain Eukaryota; kingdom Viridiplantae; phylum Streptophyta; class Magnoliopsida; order Poales; family Poaceae; genus Cenchrus; species Cenchrus americanus. Next base: position 147,759,715 of record OX387240.1, read on the forward strand.
GTGGTTTGCATGCTTTTTTCCAGGGGGAGTTGCATTGGTTCAGGGGGAGCTTGCATGTGTGCAGGGGGGCTTTTTGTGGTTTTTCGAGCTTTGGTTTGGTGGTTTGCGCCCTTTGCTTGAGCATTGTTTTTTCTCGCATGTGTCGAGCCGTTGCCCTTGCCTAAGGGGTCCGAGACTTGTCTTCTTCAAGTGACCTTGCTCTTTGCCTTTGTTTGGCTTTCGATCGCTTGTTGGAGTTTCTTTTTATTCGTTTCTTTTCTTTTTCTTTTCTCTCTTGTTACTTTATGTGGGTGTTGTCAATGCACTAATCAAGGGGGAGATTGAGGACCATGTGTGGTTCGAGGACCGGTGGATGGTCGCTTCCTTGTGTGATGAGTGATTGACAACGTTGTGTGGACTTATTCTTGGCTAAGTATTGCAGGTGCGGGTTGCGTCTTGACCGGTGTTGGTGCAGGTGAAGAACAAGCGCGAAAGGTCGTCGCCGGTGAGGCCTCCAGGTGTGGAGAAGAGAAGTAGGCTTTGTTTGAGGGACCTGATGGCCAGCGGAGTCAAGTGCGAGCCGCATGGTGGCATGAACAGCAAGATGAAGTCATGGACGGTTTCTTGGTTGAGCCTCAAAACCAAGGTGGAGCCGGGACTACGTGGGAGCTGAGTCATGAGTGACGAATGGCGGAGGCTACACCGAGTTCACGAGGTTTCCAGTGGTTCACCAGAAAACCACTGGGTTCCTTGGTTGATCCACAAAGCCAAGACCGAAGAACCGAACACAGTGCTGCAGCAGCTCCAGACCGGTCTGACCGATGGGTCTGACCGGTCTGACCGGTGGGTACTGGTCTGACCGGTGAGGAGCACCGGTCTGACTGGTGTGCGACGACGCAGTCTGGAATTTTCGAAGCGAAGGACACACGTCGGGATCGCATGGCTTGCGTTGAGGTTAAGCAGGGTGCAATCGCCAGGGCATCCGTCTGATGGAGAAAATCTGAAGACTTCCAAAACTGCCCTTGAGGGGCTTGTATCCCTAGTTATTAAGTAAGGGTATTTTAGACTTTCGGTTGCCTCCATATAACCCATGAGGTGAGAGGATGGCAGCCATCTCTTGGAACACTAGTTCATTTGCTTTCCTATTTTCCCTTCCTATTTTCCTAGGATTTCCATAGGACTAGCTCGAGAGCTTGATGGTGAGATCTTGTGAGAGGGTTGGATGATCGGGCGACAAGCTAGACCTTGTATGAACCTCCTTGGTATGTATAGATGATTCGGCGTGGTTCCTCAAGGCTTTGTTGTGTTGTTCCCGGTTGTTCTTGGTGGTGATTTTTGGAGCTCTCTCTTGGTGGTTTTCTCAGTGTGTTTTTGGGACCTTGCTCTTGGGGATTTGATGGGGGAAATTCTTGTGAACTCTTCGTGGTCCTTTTGCCTTTGATTCCCCTCCCAAATCCGTGAGTTAAGGGCCTCGATTTTGTGGTTTTCGGTGTTCTAGGGTTATCAGAGTTCTTGGCGGGATTTCTTCGATTCCTCTTGATTTGGCAAGTTTTGGTGGACCAAATTTTGGCTATGGACTCCCCTTGAGGTGTTCCTACTATCCCCAAAGTCCGTGGAGTGATTCGGGAGATCGAGGTTTGGATTTGGGGGAGTTCACCCGCGGGTGTTGTTCATCCCGAGCTACCCAGGTTACACCGGTCTGACCGGTGCTCTTGACCGGTCTGATCGATGTGAACCCTTTGTGGGATTTGCCTCGGGTGAATTGCTTGACTCGTTTTTTTGGGTCGTGGTGCTTCTGGTCAGTTCTTGGTCTGTTTGGGGTTGTTTTGCTAGGCTTTGTGTAGGGTTTTTCTTCCGTGCAGGTTGTGTTTTGGGAGTGTTTTTATTCCAGGGCCTAGAGAAGTCACTCAGGCTTTCTGGAACACTTGTTGTGCAGCTGCTGTAGCCACCAGCCTGACCGGCGCTGTCCACCGGTCTGACCGGTGTCGCCGGTCTGACCAGCGCAGGCCATCGGTCTGACCAGTGCAGCACAGGCAGCAAGCCGTGCAAGTTTTCGCTATGCGTGTTGCTGTGTTTTGGTTTGGAAAGTTGTTTGTTGGTTCCTAGGTCCAGTAGCACTTCAGTGGCTGCGTGGGCTTGACAAACTTAGGTAGTGAGTCAGAGACGTGTGTTAGAAGCCGTGTTCGTCTTGTTGGAGTCTCCATCTCCTTCGAGAAGAATTTTTATCGACTCCCATTCACTCCCCCCTCTCTGGTTTGTTGTATCGGTCCTTCACATGGTTTTTCAGACGCGGATTTTGCCGGGTGTCGGTTGGATAGGAAGTCCATCTCCGGGACTTGCCAGTTTTTGGGATCTTCTTTGGCGTTTTGGTCTTGCCGCAAACAATCGAGTTGCTCATTCCACTACCGAAGCAGAGTATGTTGTCGCAGCTAGTTGTTGCTCTCAGCTCCTTTGGATCACATAGACCATGAATGACTTTGGTGAGGAGTATACCCATGTCCCACTTCAATGTGATAGCACCAGTGCCATAAGTGTTGCAAAGAACCCAGTGCTCCATTCCAAAACCAAGCACATAGAAGTGAGGTATCATTTTCTAAGAGGCAATGTAGAGAAAGGTAAGATAACCTTGATCCATGTACCCACACATGACCAACTAGCCGATATTTTCACCACACCCCTAGATCAACCAACTTTAACTCGTTTGTGGGGGAGCTTGGTGTGTGTTTGATTTCTTGAGTTGGGTGTGTGGGAGCTCCTTTGTAGCATGTGTATAGCTTTCCTTTGTGCATTTCTTGCATTTGGCATGTCATATGTAACACGATGCATAGGCATCCTTGTATCTTAGATTGCATGCATTTTGTATCATATGCATTGGTCAGGAAAAGCTTCTCCTATATATATTGTTCACCATGAATGCTATTTATGTCTTTGAGAGCTTGTTTGGTATGATGTGGTTAGTTTGGCTTAGCTCGTGAAAATCATGATTTATATCCATGGTTGATGGCTATGTTTTTGAAAAATGTCACATGTATGCTCTCTAGTGAGTAAATGCCTTTATATGATCTTGACATGTTTTAGTGGCTTGGTTATGCTTAATTTGTGATTGGATAGATTATTTTGATCATATGGGGCCAAAGGCTCATTTGTCATCATGAATGTTTAGCCCTCTTGCTTTATCTTGTGGAGGGGCATAAGTTCCTTTTTGTCGCAAAGACATTTCATGTACCAATTATGAATCTGAAAATGAAATGTAAATTGCTTGGAAAATGTGCTCCCATGTCATATGTGCTAAATTTAATTTGCTTTGGGTGCTAAACCATTGCATGATGTCTTCCAATGAGAAGTCTCATATATAGAAGTAGACACATGGCTCGGTGGCTTTGACATTACATGAGGTGCTTGTGGGTGTTTGTGATGGTCTTATGATTAGGATGGTCGTCCTAGCATAAAGTTTGTGTGGCTTTGCCATTTTGACATGTTTTGCTCATGTTTAGGACTTTGCTCATGAGAGCGAAATTTTTCGCAAAATTGCTCAATTCCATCTTAGCTCCGTCCAATGGTTGTGAAACTTGGTGATCATGTAGTTGATGTCAATACGAAGCTATAAAGTATCTAACTTGCTCATTTGGACATGTGTAGCATCCTATGTTGAATTTTATCTATTTGAGAAGCTCTGGGTTGAATTTTTGGCATTTTTGCCTTGATTCATACATTGTCAACAAGGGGAGAAGTTTGAGCTTGAAATGGCTTGCTGCACGCATTTAGAAGGTTTCCAAGTGGTTTCGAGCTATTTTTGAGCTCTGGTAGTTTCCCAGGTGGCATCGGCCTGACCGGTGAGGGGCACCAGTCTGACTGGTGTAGTTCCTAGGTGCTGGGAAATCTTGTCCATCGGTCTGACCGGCGAGGGTGACCGGTCTGACCGGTGAGAGCTGAGCAGATGGAGCTGCTCCGTTTCATGAGGTGGTTCGCATGCATTCATCCAAGGGGAGTTTCATTGGTTCAAGGGGAGCTTGCATGTGTTCAGGGGGAGCTTGTTGTGGTTTTCGAGTTTTGGTTGGTGATGTGTGCTTTTTGCTTGAGCATAGTTTTGTCTCGGATGTGTCAAACCGTTGCCCTTGCCTAAGGGGTCCGAGATTTGTCTTCTTCAGGTGATATTTCTCTTTACCTTTGTTTGGCTTTCGATCGCTTGTTGGAGTTTCATTTTGTTCGTTTCTTTTCTCTAGTGTTACTATTTGTGGGTGTTTTCAATGCACTCATCAAGGGGGAGATTGAGGACCATGTGTGGTTCGAGGACTGGTGGATGGTCACTTCCTGGTGTGATGAGTGATTGACAACGTTGTGTGGACTAATTCGTGACTAAGTATTGCAGGTGCAGGTTGCAGCTTGACTAGTGTTGGTGCAGGTGAAGGACAAGCGCGAAAGGTCGTCGCCGGTGAGGCCTCCAGGTGTGGAGAAGATAAGTAGGCTTTGTTCGAGGGACACGGTGGCCAGCTGAGTCAAGTGCGTGCCGCATGTTGGCATGAACAGCAAGATGAAGTCATGGACGGTTTCTTGGTTGAACCTCAAAACCAAGGTCGAGTCGGGACTACATGCGAGCCGAGTCATGAATGGCGATTGGCGGAGGCTACACCGAGTTCGCGGGGTTTTCGGTGGTTCACCAGAAAACCACTGGGTTCCTTGGTTGATACACAAAGCCAAGACCGAAGAACCGAAGACGGAGATGTAGCAGCTCTAGACCGGTCTGACCGGTGGGTCTGACCGGTCTGACCGGTGAGGAGCACCGGTCAGACCGGTGTGCGATGACGCAGTCCGGAGACTTCCAAGCGGAGGACACGCGGCTTGCGTCGAGGCTAAGCAGGCTGCGGTCACCGGGCATCCATTCGATGGAGCGATGACAAAGATTTCCGATTTTGCCCTCGAGGGGCATGTATCCCTAATTAGCTAGTAAGAGTATTTTAGACTTTTGGTTGCCCCCATATAACCCAAGAGGTGAGAGGATGGAAGCCATCTCTTGGAACCCTAGCTCATTTGGTTTTCCTATTTTTCCTTCCTATTTTCCCTAGGATTTCTATAGGACTAGCTTGAGAGCTTCATGGTGAGATCTTGTGAGAGGGTTGGATGATCGGGCGGCAAGCTAGACCTTGTATGAACCTTCTTGTGATGTATAGATGATTCGGCATGGTTCCTCAAGGCTTGGTTGTGTAGTTCCCGTTCGTTTTTTGTGGTGATTTTCGAAGCCCTCTCTTGGTGGATTTCTTGGAGTGTTTTCGGGACCTTTCTCTTGGGGATTTGGTGGGGGATGTATGTGTGAACCCTTCATGGTTCTTTTCCCTTTGATTCCCCTCCCAAATCCGTGAGTAAAGGGGCTCGATTTTGGGGTTTTCGGTGTTCTAGGGTTAGAGGAGCTCTTGGCGTGATTTCTTCAATTCCTCTTGATTTGGCAAGTATTGGTGGAATTAAACTTGACTATGGACTCCCCATGAGGTGTTCCTACTATCCCCAAAGTCTTGAGCAAATCCGTGGAGCCATTCGGGAGATCGGGAGTTGGATTTGTGGGTGTTTACCCGCGGGCGTTCATCCCGAGAAGCCCAGGCCACACCGATCTAACCGGTGCCTCTCACGGGTCTAACTAGTGCAACCTCTATTCGGTTTTGCTTGGGTGAACATTTGGGTGAGTTCGCTGTTGTCCCGTGTTGCTACTGTTTCGAGTTTGGGTCGTTTTGGAGCTCGGTAGGCCTGTTTAGTGTTTTGGGGCTTTCTGGCTTGGACTGGCCTGACCGGTGTGCTACACCGTCCTGACCGGTCTAAGGGCTATTCTGTTGAATTTTCCAGTTTTCACCAGCAGGGACCGGTCTGACCGGTGGTGCTCACCGGCCTGACCGGTGTAGGTCAGTGAGGCTCGAGTTTTGTGTTCCGCTGCGTTCTCGGGTCTGTGAGGTTGGTTGTTGGTTCCTAGGGCCAGTAGCACTCCAGTGGCTGTGTGGTCTTGGCCAACTTGGGTAGTGAGTCGGAGACGTGTGTTGGAAGCCGTGTTCATCTTGTTGGAGCCTCCATCTTCTTCGAGAAGAATTTTTATCGGCTCCCATTCACTCCCCCCTCTCTGGTTCACCGTATCGGTCCTTCACAAGGATGGACCTCTCGTCTCCCCTCCTATCTCTCGGCGCCTCTCCCCCCACCAGCCCCACGCCAGCGCCCACTCCGGGGGCCAGCGGCCACCACAACTGTCACACCTGTTTTTCCAAAGAAAACCAAGTGCAAACCTATATGCATGCCAGGATCAAGTTTCATGCATATAATTGACATAAGTGAATAACAAAAACAATGTCGTGTAAGAAAAAGGGAGATTATCAAAGATTTACGCTAAATCCTGGAAATGAAGGCTCCAAACATCACAGGCAGTCGATTGGGGATTGCGTACGCCTAGCAGCAGCAACATCTTCACAATGACTTCATAGCAGCTTCCCCTTTCTGAGCAACATTGTTTATAGCAAGGGTGAGCACATGTCGTACTCAGCAAGTGTGGGGAAAGGATGAATGCAAAGGCTTTATAGTGGACTGGGCTCTAAGCATTTAGCATTTTAGTTATTCAAATTTTATTAGCACCTGATTACTAATAAAGTATAAGTTTATACCAACCCACAATTATCATAAAGAGATAGACAAGATACGCCATAAGCATATGACAAGCATAACAACAATTTAGGTCCATCTTCAAGTTCATTTATCATGTGAGGGTCCAGACCGCTCTTGACCGTGAGCACGGCTAATCGATTAGTTTTACATTTTGCAGAGGTTGTACACTTTCACCACAAGTCGCGTAAAAGTCCTGAAAAACTTTGGACCCAACCATGCAATGCTAGCTAGGCATCATACCACACTACCGAGGTGTGATTGCATAGGGACGATACGAGCCATTTACAAAGATTCCCTAATAAGTGGTAACCTGCTAAGGTTTCCCCATAAGGGGATGAACCCTCCCCAAGTGGCGTACCACTTGACTGGACAAGCCATCTCACAACCTATGAGCCCCTTGTCCTTTCAGTAAGATTACCCCAAACTAGAGTCTCTAATTAATTGGCCAAGACGAAGCCATATGTCTTGTGGTTGCATTATTTTCATGGGTGGTTCTCCATGTTCCGATTAATGCACAGTGATCTTGTATTAAATTATCTTAAAGGAACATAGAGCATAAAAGGGTAACATTGTTCATTATTACCAACCCAATTGAGCAAGCTAAGCAAGATCTACTATCAAGATTAATTAAACAACCCGGTTATACAAGGCAATGGTAAAAAGAACACTAGTCATCATCCTTAATAGGAACCCATCAAAATTAATGCAAGTGCAATGAGTGATTAAATAATTATTGGAACAAAAGAACAAGGACACACTTGCCTTTAACCACAGAGTAGTTGCTCAGAATCTTCAACCTCTTTCCCTTCAAAGCTTCTTGAACAACGTTCATTCTACTCGAATCAATCATCGGGCACAGGCATACAAAGCAAGCAAACAAACAAACTAAGGACAACACACCAATCAAATCAAAGATTTAAAAGAGCGCAGTAATGGATAGGCTTTCTTATGGATCGCCAAAGCACATAAACCGTGCTGAGAAAAGAAAAGGCTCGGCTGGATGTAGGAAGCAACATGATGTAAGCTAAAACTGGATTTACTTGATGTAAACTAGAACTGGATTTAGAAAGATCTAAAGCTTACACAAGACTAGATACACAAAAGAGAAAGTCTAACGAATGATTTGCATATATGAGAGAACAAGACTACGAGCTAGGTTTATTTTAATTAGTAAAAGGTATGTAAAGGATATTTTTTAAATAAAATACCCAAAGTCGAATTAATTCAAATTACATTTTATTTGCAAAGACCGAAGTAAGAACCTAGTCACATTTTATTTATCAATGTTTATGTATAAATTATATCAATTAAACACTTAACTTAGAAAAGTTAGAACAACTAATCGAATAAAGACATGTGACGTGTTGAGCTAAACAAGTTTTATTTAGAAAGAACATGCACGTTGACATTAGTCCAGTTAGCATTTATTATAAAAGACGGTGTAAAGGCCTAATCAACTTTTAATTAGAAAAGTTATTTAATTATTAAGCAAATAACATTTAGTTTACGAAAATCGAGGTAAAGGTCTAATTAGATTTTATTTACAAAAACATTTGAAATAAACATTAATCAAATTAACATTGATTAGAAAAACCGTGTATAACACTATATTTCTTTTATTTAGCAAAGACATGTTTGCTAAGCATTAAACAATGAATATTATATTAATTTTCAAAAAACAAACATGATCAGAATTCACTACTAACGCATGCTTTATGTTATTATGAACCTAACTGTTGACGGTGAAATTCCGTCAACCTAGCCATGAGTTTACCTTCGGTGTTGACATGAGTTTTATACTTTATCCATTAGTACTAACCCCCTTGGTATAACAAGTTCATTCGTGCATGTCGGTTTTGGAGTTTAGTGTTTATGCAGGGTTTTGACGTAGAAAGCAAGACTTCCGAGATAACTTCATCAAGCACCTTGTGACAAGACCTTTTGAAGCCCCGTACAAGTCATGCAATGAAGCAAAATTGACTCCAAGAAGCCTAGGGACCAAACCTGAGAAGATGACAAACTTCGAGGACCTATCCAGAAAAGTGTCGAATCTTACGGGACAAGGAGCTACGTCCAACTCGGAGAGAAACTGACGACAAGGGCCCACATGCAGAAGGGGGAAGGATCTAGAAGACTCGGGAACTGACACCACGCGAAGGGGGCAGGCAACTGGGCTGGGGTGGGCCCAGGCCGGTCGGCCCAGGCCGGCCGGCCCAGCCCATTCCAGGGCTGAGTCACCCCCCCTTGACCTGGCCGCCATTCAGGCTATTTATAGCCTTGGGTCAAGAGCCACGCATCGATCAATTCGCCATCGGCCGCCAAGGAGCAGAGAAGAGAGGGACACCATCCCGGAGATGAGAGGGTCGAGCAAGTTGACTAGGGTCTCTCTAGCTGACGTGGGAACCATGCAAGGAAGAACACGTCGGAGTTCCTAGAGCTAGAAGCAAGATCAAGGTAGGATCCCGGTGGTGATCTTGTTCATATATCATTGTACTAGTTGATGTATCAAGTTGAATCCAATTCATAGCGACTAAGTGTTTCTCCGAAGTCTTCGTTTTCGATCGGCTTTGCTTATTTTAGATCTATTCACGAGATAGATCACATAGGGTGTTCTTGTAGCCGCGGTGGCTAGAGGTGCACGCCTGATCTTCCGAAAGAACTCAACTTGTCCTCGGACTCGCCCTAGACTACCCGCATGAATAGGAGTGCGTTGTGACAGAACGGGGGCTCTGAAAGGCGGGCGTTTTCGGAGTCGGACAGGAAACCATGGTTTAAAGAGGCTTCTAATGAAATTTGATTTGCTACTTCTTCTTTCACTTGGAACTTCAACCAAAGGCTCAACTCGAGCTCTCTAGATTGGTTTATCTACCCTCTCTATCTTTGTTACCTCCGGTCTTTAGTAGATTAGATTCGTTCTTGTGTTGATTCTTATGATTAGATGCATTAGGGTTTTATCTCTCGAAGATTGAAGTTACTTGGCATTACTAGATCATCTTTTGCGTCACACATTTGTTCCACAGATTCGATACCCTGGGTTCACCACTCGAGGGAAGAAGGGTCCCTTGACTACGACGGGAGACTTGTCCGCTTGCAAGTCTAAACGAACTTTGATACAACTATTAACCGTCAACAAGCCCCTTTTTCTGGCGCCATTGCCGGGGAACAAGTGGTCAAGATTTGATCTTTTATTGCCTTTTTGTGATTTTAAGTTTTCATTTAGTTTTCTTTTTGCATCTACTAACTTTTGATCATCCTCAAAATCAATCTAATCTAGTTTGTCTAACCCTAGTTTTCTTAGATTTGTTTTTACTTTTTGTTTTTGCATATTTTGTTTATCGCTAACCCTAACAGGAGATGGACGGCTACCTCTCCAACAAACCCAGTAATTTTGTGGATGATCCAGAAAAACTTTACAGGCTAAGGAGACGCGAAGCACATCAAGCTAAAAAGCTGGACTTTGTAGATTCGAAGTTGGAAGACAAAGGATCGAAGGAATCTCCGAAGAATTCACCACCTCAAAGTCCTCGGGAGAATCGACTTCCACCGATGGGTGAACAACCGCCGCAAGAACGCAAGATCGGGGAGCTATGCACCCCGGACATCATCGACCTACCAATCTTGAACCTCGAAGAGATCGGAAGACCGTTCGAGATCAAGACCTCAACAATCTGCATGGTGCAATATTCACCCTTCACCGGTAAAGGGGATCCGAACCTTCACCTCCAAGCGTTCATTCAACAATGCCAGACTTTCAACATGGATGGGGTGACTCAAGACCAAATGAGGGTAAGGCTTTTTCCGTTCTCACTACTTGTGAAGGCTTTGCAATGGTTTCACTCTCAACCGGCGGAGACGGTGCAAAATTGGAACGCGTTGATGAAAGCTTTCATGAAGGAATACTACTCGCCGGGTAAAACTCAAAGCTTGCGTAATAAGATTGCCACTTTTGCTCAATATCCTAAGGAGACTATCTCAGAGGCATTCGAGCACTTCAATGAGTACACTCGGGCGGTTCCACATCACAAGTTCGCGAAGGAAGACCTCGTGCAAAAGATCTATCAAGGACTCACCATGGCGTCAAGGACGATCATCGATGCATCGGCGGGAGGATCTATCGTTGAGCTTACGCTGACCGAAGCTTTCACTCTATTCAAGAAGGTCGCGGATAATGACACATGGGCATCATCTGGACGCCTACTTCTGGATCAACTGACGGGGAGCGTCAAAGGAGTCTTGCAAGTGGAAAGGAAAACATACTTGAAGGCAAGATCGACTCACTCATGAGGAGGTTAGAAAAGATGGAGATAGAAAAGAAAGAGGCTCAAGATTTGAAGGCTGTCGAAGCAAGATCCACATGCGAAGAATGCGGAGAGTATGGCCATGTCCACAAGGATTGTCTGGAGGAAGCCAAGGTGCTCGACTACATGAGGAAGGGAGAATTGCCGAACTTCCGCTACGGGCAAGGTAGACCTCAATTTAATGCAAGCTCATCCATTCCGAATTCAGTTCCGCTTCATATACAATTGAAGGACTTCATGGACGAGCAAGCTAAGATCAACAAGGACACCATCACCAAGTTCAAGGCCATAGACAAGGTGCTGGAGGACATCGATAGTAAAGTGACGGAGATCGGAAGCTCCAACCATCAAGTGCTCAACATGATGAAGATGCTCGAGACGCAAGTTGGACAACTCATGGGGCACCTCACTAATGATGAAGGGAAGCTTCCGAGACAACCTAAAGGTCCCGAATCGACGAAGGCTATTCAAACACGTTCGGGAAAGGAGACCGAATATCCGGAACATTCCGCAGGAGCAAGGAAGCTTAAACCATCCGTCGGGGCGGAGGAATTTGCTAAGGAGGAAGTTACGGGGATCGTCACCAAAGAGCCCGAGTTTGAGATGCCGGGAGAGGACACGAGGATACCACAACTCAAGCCACGCTACTTTTGAGGTAAACTTGATAATCACTTTGAGAAGTTTGTGGAGGTTGTGCGTAGACTTCATCAACATGCCGTTATTGGATCCCCTTCAAGTACCTACATATTCTCATTACTTTAAAGACATACTTGCAAATAAATATGAGATAGCAACACTCGGGGTAGATCATGTCAAGATGTTCGAGGAATGTAGTGCCGCTATTGCTAATGGGCTAGAGAAGCAAAAGGACCCCGGATGCCTGACAATTCCATGTTCTGTTGGTTCATTCAAGTTCAAGAAGGCGTTATGTGACCTTGGAGCAAGTGTGAGCGTCATGCCAAGAGATGTGTTCGAGAAGCTACGCCTACCGTTGGAGCCTACGGGTATGTGCTTTGAGTTGGATGACAACTCCATTAGCTATCCCTTGGGGATCGCCGAAGATGTGCCCGTGAAGGTCAGACACCACTTCATCCCTGTCGACTTCGTGGTGCTCGAGATGGGAGAGAGGGAGAAGTCGCCGCTCATCCTTGGGAGGCCTTTCCTCATGACCGTGGGAGCTACTATTGATGTTGGCAAGGGGGAGATCATGTTCGACATTAACGGAGAAAGGAGTTCCTTCAAGTTTCGACCACGCCTCGAGGTATGCAATATGATTGAAATTAAAAATGTTCCACCTCATCGTCGCATTGTTAAGGAAGAACCAAGGAAGAAGGAAGGGCTGAAGAAGAAGAAATAGCCAAAGAAGAAGGACGTGAAGAAAATCAAGGAAGACGTTGCATCCGTCAAGACAAAGGAAGAAAAGCCGCCTGTGAAGACCAAAAAAATGACTAAGCCGGAAGACAAGCCCGTGCCCAAGATGGTGCGGAAGTGGGTACCCGAGATTGCAACGCCCGCAAAGAGCGTTGATCCGAAGTAATCAAGTGAAGAAGTCTAGCCATGGACTATAAACGAAGCGCTAGGCGGGAGGCAACCCTTTTCGTCGAGTCAAGAATAAGCTACCGGGAGGACAACCCGATATGCCAAGACATTAGACTTAGAAGTGGTTTTTCGAGTTTTTAATTCAGTTTTGAATTTTTATATGCAAAGACATTAGACTTAGAAGTGGTTGAACAATATTAGAGACATAATTCTTGGTTGAATCTTTTGTTTGATCATAAACCCTTTACATGAACCCTCCTATGAGTTTGTTTGCTTCTTTTCGAGAAACCACAACCAAATAAATTTAGAACCTAACTCAACCATTCATCCTCATTATGATGTTGTGGTTGACTTGTTTTTCATGCTAAAAACACACGAGTAGAGCCACGACTTGTACCTAGGTGTTAATTAAATTTCAGCACATGGTAGGACTCGCGTGAACCTACAAACTAAACTTTTGGTTGGTTTAAAAATATATATCCTTGGTTTCTCTAAGATTAGAATTTTTCTAAGCCTCGTTTAATTTTATTACATTCAAAGTCTCTCTTATTTGGCCAAAATTAGAACCTAAACCTATGCCCCCATGATCAAGCCGGGAACAGTTTGCTCTCAACCAATGAAGGCAAACTATACCGGTGAGACCGATATCAACGTAGTCGGAAAATATTTTCGACTTACATTTGTTTTTAATGGTTTGAAAACTTCTCTAAATTTATGCTTGAGCTTTACCATTGCTCTAAAAACATCTTTAATTTTCGTAATTAGAGGAATGCTTAACCTTAAACATACTTAGAGGGAGGAAATCTAGTTAAAGTTAATCATGCATGCACCATTGGATGCCCTTTCAACAACTTTCATCAAGACGACATGCAAAGGACAAGCATGGGTGGGCAGCAAGCATAACTTTGCAGGAAATTCATGGTGACATGTGAAGCAAGTGGAGCAAGGGAGCTGCTGACGGTTAATAGTTGTATCAAATTTCGTTTAGACTTGCAAGCGGACAAGTCTCCCGTCGTAGTCAAGGGACCCTTATTCCCTCGAGTGGTGAACCTAAGGTATCGAATCCGTGGAACAAATGTGTGACGCAAAAGATGATCTAGTAAAGCCAAGTAACTCCAATCTTCGGTAAAAGAAACCCTAATGCATCTAGGTAAAAGACACGAAACTAATCTAATCTACTAAAGACCGGAGATAACAAAGTAAGATTGGGTAGATAAACCGATCTAGAGAGATCGGGTTAAGCCTTTTGTTGAAGTTCCAAGCAAGAGAAGAAGTAGCAAATCGAATCTTATAAGAAGCCTCTTTAAACCGTGGTTTCCCGTCCAAATCCGAAAACATCCGCCTTTCGGAACCCCCGTTCTGTCACAACGTATCCCTACTCATGCGGGGAGTCTAGGGCGAGTCAAAAGACAAGTCGAGATTCTTTCGGAAGATTCGGCGTGTACCTCTAGCCACCGCGGCTACAAGAACACCCTAAGTAATCTATCTCGAGAATAGAATTGGAATAAGCAAAGCCGATCGAAAAACGAAATCTTCGAGGAAACACTTGATCGCTAAGAATAGATTCAACTTGATAATTCAACTACGGCAATGATACATACACAAGATCACCACCGGGATCCTTCCTTGATCTTGCTTCTAGCTCCGGGAACTCCGACGTGGTCTTCCGTGCAAGGTTCCCACGTCGGCTAGGGAAACCCTAGTCAACTAGCTCGACCCTCTCCTCTCCGAGATTGTGTCCCTCTCTTCTCTGCTCCTCGGCGGCCGATGATGAATTGGATGATGCGTGGCTCTCGGTCAGGGGCTATAAATAGCACGAATGGCGGCTAGGGCAAAGGAGGGGACAAACGGGCCCTGTACTGGGCTGGGCCGACCGACCTGGGCCGGCCGGCCTGGGCCCATCCAGGCCCAGCCCACGGCCTCCTTTGCTCTACGTCGGTTCCCTTTGCTGTCGGTGTTTTAGACCGGCAACCTACTAAGGGGAGTACCCGAAGTAGATGAATGTGACTCACCGAGATCGGTAACTCGAAGGAAGAGACACGTGGCACACAATTTAGACAGGTTCGGGCCGCGAGGTGCGTAATACCCTACGTCCTGTATGCTTTGCGTAGCTCGGATTGATTGGGCATGATTACAATATGGTGCAATAGTGCCCCGTGAGTTGTATGAGATGAGATTCGATGCTAGAGATCGGTCCCTCGCCTCGCCTTATATAGTCCGGGAGGCGGGGTTACAATTCGGAGTAGGGAGAGAGTACTAGTCGAGTACGTCTAGGAGTCCTCCATACGGTGCGGAACATGTACAGCTCCCCTAACCGAGTACTACTCCCGTGTAGTCCTTGTGCTCCACGCCTTCGGGTGCCGTGTAGCGCAAGCCGGGGTAGTCCCGGGGGCCCACCGAGTAGTCGGTTCGGTACCCACCGAGGTAGTGGGCCCGGGGAGGTCCATACGAGAAGCCCCCGAGTACTTTGTAGTCGAGAAGGATAGCTTCAAGTAGTCTTGACGGCCTTAACGAGTAGTCCTCAAGCGTCCCTGAGTGCTACAAGTCAAAAAGTCCTCAAGAGTAGTCGAAGCATCCCGAGGCTGGAATGTACTCCAGCTGATGTTTGAGCAATCTTGAAGTCTTCTCGAGTAGCCCCAAGCGTCCTCGAGTACTGCCTTCGAAGGTCTTCAAAAAATGCCTGTCTTGTCTTGAAACCGGAGCTGATATGGAGGTGCGATTGCAAAATCGCACTCCATATGAAGTAGCCCCCGAGCCTTAGGTTGAGCCGCGGGCTCTAGCTGAGGGTCCATCTGATGTCTTGGCAAGAAAATCCCGAAAAATCTGGAGAGAAAAAACCGAAGGACACGTGGCACGGAGCCCCCGAGCCTTGAGTCGAGTACTTCCTCTCGAATTAAAGGGTCATCTTGAAGAATGTGTCCTCAGATGCTCTTGAGACTAGCTGCTTCCCGGTAGTCGAGTAGAAGTAGCCGAGCCCCCGAGGTGAGACACGTCGACTAGTAGAATACGAATGGTCACGCTTAGCCACCGAGTCGCCTGCGCATGGACTTTGCTAGCCGGCCGTTGCGGAGCCGGTTTGACTTATAAATAGAAGCCAAAACCCTTAGGGTTTTTTACCCATCCGAGCCGCAAGTCATTTCGATTCCATCCGAAGTAGATCCACTCCCGGTGCTTGCGGCCGCCGTAGTAGATTCAAGTGCGCCGCCACCCAAAGCTTTTAGGGTAGCCCCCGAGCGGATGCGCGTGAAGACGCCCTGTACTTAGAGGATGAAGCTGTCACCGTCCAAGACGTCGAAGGCCGCCGGGAAGAAGATGGGCCGCGAAGAGGCCGCCGCGGCTGCCACCGGAGTAGCGCCGCCAATGTCTCCACCGCGGGCTGATCCAAGCCGCGAGTGGAAAAAGTCCAAGGTGGGGACGGAAGATCTGCTGATCCTCCTGGACAGTGGGTTCATCCGGGAGAAGGAGGTCGACATGTGGAGGGCCGCTGCTGGAGATCCATATCCAATGGAGAAGGCCGAAGACGAGATTCCAATGTTCGCGCGGTTCGTGGAGCGCGGGCTTGCGCTCCCAGCCAGCGATTTCTTCAAGGGTCTCCTCGGGTACTATGGAGTCGAGTACCTGAATCTGAACCCCAACGGCATCTTCCACACCGCGGTCTTCGTGCACTTCTGTGAGGCCTTCCTTGGGATTAAGCCGCACTGGATTCTTTTCCGGAAGTTCTTCCGCGTCAAGCCACAGCCAAGTGCCACCAACCCAAGGGTAGTCGGAGGAGCCGCATCCGCCTGAGAGAAGACGCCGCGGAGCGATATCCGGCGTACAAGCTTGTGGACTCCAACACCGACCGGAAGACAAGGTGGTTCTACATCACGAACCACCACCCCGCCCGCCGAAGCCGAGCGGACGGCAGCCCAGGCACTGCGAGTGGTGGAACATAGAGCCCACCATGCAGGAGGGGATCCAGCTTCCCGAGCTGCTGGCACGCATCAAGGTGCTCAGGGAAGCGGGACTGAGGGCCGAGCACGTGGCCTTCAGTTTCATGAAGCGGAGGGTGCATCCGTTGATGGCTCGAGGCACCTTAGGCTTCGAGTACACAGGCGACGACGACACGTCGTGGATGCACGGAGGCGAGCTGGATGACAGCGACATCATTGAGAGGCTGTCGCGGATCTTCAAGGATATGCCGCCGTACACGGCGTGCCCTTTCCAGGAGTACTCCGCCGCGCGCCCGCCAAAGGAGGTGAGTAGTCGTACTCCCTTAGTCGGGTAGTCATTGCATGGTGTAGAGTTGCTGATGTCTTGTGCCTTGCAGGAGGACCTGAAAAAGTTCGTCTCCGAGCCGCAGCCGCCCCCAAGTGGGATCGAGATCCCGAAGGAAGGGAAGGCCAAGAACAAATAGCGGCGAGAAGTCGGTGAAGGCGATGACACCATCGTCGTGGAGGACACCTCGACGACGATGACGACGACGACGACGAGACGTTGCAGGACCGCTTTCAGTTGCGGTCGAGGTTTAGCCGTCCAGGCTTGCCTCATGTGCCTCTGGTGCAAGACCCCCCGACTAGCCTGGAGGCTAGCCTGGCTGCGCCGCCACGGAAGCCGCGCAACCCCGCCCGCAAGCGGGTGGCAAAGAAGCTCAAGGTCTCGGAGACCACGCCTCAGGAGGTAAGATGCCTTGACTAGAGTAGTCGAGTACCCATCGTGTAAATATCCTTGCTAATGAATAGTCTCCCTTGTATGCAGGAGGTGCCACCAACGGAGCCTGTCGAGGAGGGCGACGAAGGCGTATGGGACACAGTGGGGGAGCCAGGCGGAAGTCGTAGTCCAGCCCCCCACCGTTGAGGAGCTCTTGGCGCGGCTTGGAGTGCCGCCCCCTCGCTCCACGGGGGAGCACGGAGCCCGTAGCCACCGTCGTTGAAGAGGTGGTGGCTTCGGCGGCGCAAGAGAGCACCGCGCCGGCCGCCGCTGCTGTGGAGGAGGCGGTAGCCGCGGGGGCGCAGGAGGAGGCGCCCACCGAGGGTGGACTGGTCGATATCGCCAGCATCCTCGGTGCCCCGGCCGTGACAATAGTCTGGTCGAACTTGTGAGTAGTGCATCTCCCCGAGTAGTGCTTATTGTAGTAGTCGAGGTTGACTGACGACCAATTGTGTGTGCTTCACGCAGAAATCCACGGATCCGTCCCGGGAGGGGGGATGAACCCTCTTCGTCGGTGGCGGAAGAAGTCGCGCCGCCCGCCGAGGAGTCCGCTCCTGCTTCCCAGGCGGTGCCCGAGCCGCCGACTACCGAAGCGCCGTTGCCGGAGGCCAGCATAGTCGAAGGTGAGTACTCTTCTGAAGCTGTGGAGCTCCTCGAGAAGTAGTCATAGTCGCTGATGCACTCATCTTCTTTTGACAGGCGCTGGGGCTGAAGGTAGTGACATCCCTGCGGGGGTGCCGATGCAGAAGTCGACACCAGAGGTCTCGGAGGCTGCAGGAGGAGCCCCCGAGCCTATGGAAGAAGTCGTCGAAGTGGCCGCTGTGGCGGCCGGGGGGAGGGGGTCACCACGTCGCCAGAGGTCACTCTGGAGGTGGCCATCCGCTCCCCGGAGATCCAGGACGTGGAGCCCATCCGCTCTGCGCTGATGACAAAGGCCACCGCAAGTAGTCGCGGCGGGATAGAGCTGCTCGCGGACGATCTTGTCGAGCCGGCGACGGTGGCCAAGCATCTGGAGGCGATCCGTCAGGCCAAGCAGTGGATGGAGGTAAGTAGCTGTAGCTTCTGAGTAGCCAATCCTCTGCCGTTGAGTGCTCGTGTGACTTGAGTTGTCTTTGCAGGACGTTGCGGAGAGATCCCGAGACAAGTCCAACATGCTGCAAGGCTATGGTGACGCGGTGCTCCGGGCTGAGGCGCTGGAAGAGCAACTTGTGAAGTCGCGGAAGCACGCGGCTGCCATGCAGTCGAAGCTCGACGCCGCCTTCGCCAAATACCACAATGATATCCAAGAGTTGCAGGCGAAGGGCGACGACTTGGTGCAGAAGAATAAGGGCCTCCGCAATAAGAACAAAGGTACGCCGCTGGACTTGTCGGCTAGTTGTTGGAGGTCGAGAGGTAGTCTTGACCCGTTGTACTGTTGCTGTGTTGCAGAGCTTGAGGGCCAGGTGGGGCAGCTGAAGTCTTCGGAGACGAGCATGAAGAATCTCTTCTACCGGGAGCAAGAAGCCCGCCAGGTACTCGAGCTCGACTACAAAGAACTTGCCTTCGAGTGCGAGAAGCACATGGAGCTCCGGATTGCATCTGACCGCGATCTCGTCAACCGCTACAAATCCTTGCGTGTTGAATGAAGACCGTGAGGTACCGCGAGCCCAATTGAAGGAGCTTGAGGAAGCCGCACCGCCGATCGCGAGGCTCCCGGTGCCGCACCCGGCAGCCCCCAAGATTGCTCCACCGGTGGATCGCCTCAAGGAAGCTCCGAGCCGGCCGGCGGCCTATATGAAGCACATGGCGAGGTCGATCCCAAGGCGGTCTTGGCCTTCATGAAGTCGTACTTCCCGAAGGCCCCGGTGGAAATAGTCGCCGCGGGGGTAGCCGCCAACCGCACCGATGAGCAAGATGCGGAGCCGCCGGAGCGATGGCTCCCATCGCGAAGCAAGTAGCTGAGAAGCTGAATCTCTAGTAGCCCTGTAATAGATAGCTAGCAGCCAGGGTTGTACAAAAAACAATTGTAATGAATTGCTTAAGTATCAATGAAAGAAAAATTTCCAGCAATGAGTACTCGTAGCCGCAATCTCAGAGTGCGGAGCCCCCATCGTGGAGTGGATGCGAGTAGTCGTACTTGGCAGTAATGGTCCCGTTGTAGGGAGTAGACAGTAAAGAAGTTGATGAACGATCAAACTTTATTACTGAAGAAGTACACTTGGATGGCCAGGGCCGTAGTTACAGAGTAGTCGCTTGGACCCGAGGCCGCTTACGGTGAGTAGAGCCGGAGCGGGTAGCCGCTTACGGCGAGAGATCCGTGAGTAGCCGTGTAGGCCGGATCGTAGATCCGTAGGCGGCCATGTAGGCCGGATCTTAGAGTGTGGTCTCTCGGTAGACCGCCGCTAGAGCCCTTGACGCTCGTCGCAGCCCGTGGTCCGTAGGTAGCCGCGCGGGCCGGATCTCGGAGAGGAGGAGTACGGAGACCGGAGCCGGGACCGGAGGCCGCTTACGGCAAGGGGGTGTTGATGTAGTCGTGTAGACTTGAACCCCGGAGTAGTCGTGTAGACTAGGCGTAGAATCGACGAGCCGGTCGACGTTCCACGAGTTGTTAATGTCTTCGCCTTCAAGTGTTTGGAGGCGGTAGGAGCCCGGCCCGGCCACCTTTGCCACGGTGAAGGGACCTTCCCGTGGGGAGGGCCGAGCTTGTGTAGTCCTTCCGTGTTCGGATATGGCGAAGGACAAGATCTCCAACGTTGAAGGAGCGTTCCTTGACGTTGCGATCATGGTAGCGTCGGATACCCTCTAGGTATCTTGCCGATTGGACGAGGGCGGCGCGGCCGAGCTTCTTCGAGGCTATCGATGTCAACTCGTCCGTCGTTGTCCGAAATGCCTTCGTCGTAGTGCTCCACCGCTCGGTGAGTTCCATATGACGTCGGCGGGGAGGATTGCTTCGGAGCCATAGACCGGGAAGTAAGGGGATTGCCCCGTTGGCTTGGATGGTTCGGTCCGTAGCCCCCGCAGTGCGTTGGGTAGTTCCTTGATCCACTTGCCCCCTTTGGTGTTAGCGGCGTCGTGTAGCCGCTTCTTGAGAGCGTTGAGCACCATCCCGTTGGCACGCTCCACTTGTCCGTTGGCCCGTGGATGGGCAACCGAGACGTATCGGACGTCGATCCCGTTGTTCTCGCGGTACTCCCGGAACCGGTTGTTGTTGAAGTTGGAGCCCGTGTCCGTGATGATGCGGTGGGGTAGTCCGTAGCGATGTACGAGTTCATCCGGAAGTCGAGTACTCTGTCGCCCTTGGGGCATGTGACCGGCTTGACCTCGATCCACTTGGTGAACTTGTCGATAGCCGCAATACCCCGTTAAATCATCCTGGCGCGGTTGGCGGTGGCCCGATCATGTCGAGCCCCCGGCGGGCGAAGGGCCGGGTCGGCGGTATGGTGACTAGCTTGTAGGCCGGGACGTGTTGCTGCTTGGCGAAGTACTGACATCCTTGGCACTTTCTGACGAGTTCTTCGGCGTCGCCCAGAGCTGTGGGCCAGTAGAAAGCCCGCCGGAAGGCCTTGCTGACCAGCGTGCGTGAGGACGCGTGGTTGCCGCAGACGCCCTTGTGGATCTCCTCCAAGATGTCCTTGCCTTCTTCACGAGGGACGCACTTCATGAGTACTCCAGAAGATGCGCCCCACTTGTAAAGCTTGTCTCCAACGAGTACGTAGGATTTGGCGCGGCGGACGAGTTGCTCAGCCGCGCTCTTGTCGGAGGGGACCTTCTGCTCACTGAGATAGTCGATGAAGGGTTGCCTCTAGTCCACGTCGATCATCATGACCTCTCCCGCCCACCGGTGGATGGGCCGGGACGGTGGTCGGTGGCACCGGCTCCGGGATGGATGGCGCGTGAAGCTCGTGGACGAAGACAGCCGCCGGCACTTGAGCGCGGGTGGATCCAAGCTTTCGAGAGGACGTCTCGCCGCAACGTTGTTGTCGCGGACGATGTGATGGAACTCGAGACCATAGAACTTGTTCTCGAGCTTGCGGACTTCTAGGCGCATGGCGTCCATGTTCTCCTTGTTGCGGTCCCAGGACTTGTTGACTTGGTTGATGACCACTATGGAGTCGCCGTAGACTAGTAGCCGCTTGATGCCCAGTGAAGCCGCGAGGTGGAGCCCCTGTAGGAGGGCTTCGTACTCGGCTTCGTTGTTCGAGACCTTCCAGAAGATCTGTAGGACGTACTTGAGTTGTTCGCCTGTTGGAGAGATCAGGAGTACCCCTGCACCTGCGCCCCCGAGGTTGAGTGAGTCGTCGAAGTACATCACCCAATGCTCTGGTCGCACGGTGGGAGTAGGTAGCCGGTTCTCCCCGCCACTCGCCATGAAGTCGACTAGTGCTTGCGACTTGATGGCTGTGCGTGGCTTGAAGTCGATAGTGAGGGCGCCGAGCTCGACGGCCCCACTTGGAGATTCTTCCAGTAGCATCTTGGTTCCGCAGGATGTCGCCGAGCGGGTAGTCGGTGACAACGGAGATCGAGTACTGCTGGAAGTAGTGTCGTAGCTTCCGCGAGGTGATGAGTAGTGCGTACAGGAGCTTCTGCACAGGCTGATAGCGGACCTTGGACTCTGATAGAACCTCGCTGACGAAGTAGACTGGGCGCTGGACTGGGTAGGCGTGGCCGTCTTCTTGCCACTCGACAACGATGACAGTACTGACCACGTGAGTAGTCGCGGCGAGGTAGAGCAATAGCTGCTCGCCCTTGTGAGGAGCCGTGAGGATCGGTGGATTTGATAGGAAGTCCTTGAGCTGGGCAAGGGCTTGATCCGCCTCTGGAGTCCACACGAACTTCTCTTGATGCTTGAGTAATTTGAAGAAGGGGAGCCCCCGTTCTCCTAGCCTCGAGATGAATCTCTGTTCGCGCCACCATGCACCCCCGTCGGCTTATGGACGTCTTTGATGCTCGTGGGAGCTTTCATGCCGGTGATGGCGGAGATCTTCTCGGGGTTGGCTTCAATGCCGCGCCGGGGCGATGATGAAGCCGAGTAGTTTGCCCGAAGGGACACCGAAGACGCACTTGTTAGGGTTGAGCTTCCGGCGGTACTCGCACAATGATGCGAAGGTCTCTTCAAGGTCGTCGATGAGGGTACCGGAGTCCCCGGTCTTGACAACCACGTCATCCACGTAGGCCTCGACGTTCTTATTGAGTTGCCTCTTGAAGCGGGCCCGGATAGCTCGTTGGTAGGTAGCGCCGGCGTTCTTCAACCCGAAGGACATGGTCGTGTAGCAATACGCACCAAACGGGGGTGATGAACGCGGTCTTCTCCTAGTCTTCTTCCTTGATCGCAATCCGGTGGTACCCGCAGTAGCGATCGAGGAAGCGAGCGAGTCGCAGCCCGCCGTGGAGTCGATGACTTGATCAATCCGCGGCAACCCGAAGGGGTCCTTGGGGCAGTGCTTGTTGAGGTCGGTGTAGTCGACGCACATCCTCCACTCGTTCGAGTTCTTCTTGCGGACGAGGACAGGGTTGGCAAGCCACTCAGGATGGAAGACTTCTCTGATGAAGCCAGGCGCGAGTAGTTTGGCGAGTTCCTTCTTGATGGCATCCCGTCTGTCGTCGGCAAAATGTCGGAGGTGTTGTCGCTTGGGGGTGGCCTTAGGATCGACGTTGAGGCAGTGCTCAATTAGCTCCCTGGGCACTCCTGGCATGTCCGCTGGCTTCCACGCGAAGATGTCGCGGTTAGCCCGAAGGAAGCTGATGAGCGCGTCTTCCTATTTGGGGTCGAGGCCTGCCCCGATGGTGGTGGTCTTGCTGGGATCGCCTATTCCAAGGTCGATCGTCTTGACAAGTACCTCCTCGGGTGGCCGAGGCTTGTTGGCGCTGTCAGACTTCTCCGGGATGTCGAGTTCACTTGTGGCGAGCTTCTTCGACGCGGCGTAGACCTCCATCATCACGTTGGGTACTTGGTTCGTAGAGGCGATCTCCACGGCTTCGTGTCGCAGTCGTGAGAGATCTTCAAGTCCCCTTGAAGGGAGAGTACACCGACCGGGCTTGGCATTTTGAGTACCAAGTAGGTGTAGTGGGGCACCGCCATGAACTTGGCGATGGCCGGTCCGCCGAGGATGGCGTGGTAGGAGGTCTCGAAGTCCGCGACCTCGAACTTGATGTACTCGGTACGGTAGTTGTCCCAAGACGCCCCGAAGGTGATCGGCGGGACCACCGAGCCCGGTGGAATAGCCGCGTTGCGGGGACGATGCCGTAGAAGGGCGTGTTGCTCTTGGTGAGCATATGAGTGATGTCGAGCTTCATTTTCTTCAAGGTCTTGGTGAAGAGGACGTTGAGCCCGCTTCCACCGTGGATGAGCACCTTGTTGAGTTTGGAGCCCGCCACCACCGGCTTCGGGACGAGGGGGAACCGTCCCGGTTCGAGAAGCCGGTCCATTGATCCGCGCGGGAGAAGGTGATGGGTACCTCCGACCACCCGAGAGGGGTCGGGACTCGCCGGCTCGATGGACATGACTTCACGACGGGTAGCCTTCTCGCTCCCGCCTGCCGGGCAATCCGCCGAAGAGGACGTTGACGGTCTTGTCGGGCTCCCGGAAGTTGTTGTTGTTGCCGTCCTTCTTCTTGCCCTTTTGGTCATGAGGGTGCGGTGGCTCGGCGTATCCTTGAGTGCATGCCCGAGTTGGTAGCACTTTGCTCGGTGGTGTGGTTGCCGTTTGGATGCCACGGACACTTCTCCTTCGACGGGTCTTTGAAGCCGCCGGAGTTCTTCGTCGAGTTCCCTTTCGCAGGGCGCCGGATAGCCGCGACGCATTGTCCGGCTTGCTCTTGCGGTTGGGACCCGAGTAGTTGTTGTTGTTGTTGTTGCGGCCGCCTTGATTTGCGTTGCTACCGCCGCCGCCGCCCGGTTCTCGCTTGGCCTTGCCGCGGATGGCGTCGTATTTGGCATTGGCCTTGTCTTCTTCATCCGCCCGGACGTGATCATGTCCTTGAGGTGGGGGATGGACTCCGGGGCGGCGACGACCGAAGTCTTCAAAGGTGCGACGGTGATAGAGACCGTCTTGGAAGAGGTCGATGACCTCCTTGTCGGTGACGTCGACGACGGTAGCACGCTTGTCGAAAAAGCGGCGCATGTACTTGCGGAGGGTCTCGCCTTGTTCCTGCTTGATCATGGCCAGGTCCATGCGAGTACCCGATCGGCCCATGGCGCCCGCGAAGTTGCTTGTGAATTGTTCCTTCGGTGGTCCCACTTGTCAATCGAGTGCTTATCCGGCGACTCGAGCCAAGTGAGTGGTGCTTGGTCCGGCGAAGGGGAAGTAGAGGCACTTGGTGTCTCCGTTGCCGCCGCCGTTCTCGATGGAGAGGGCGTAGCACCCGAGCCACCGGATGGGATCTCGTTTCGCATCGTACTTGGTGGTCCCCAAAGGCTTGAATTTGTCGGGGAGAAGCAAGTTGCGAAGTCGAGGTGAGAAGGCGGGGAAGCCGTCGCCCTCGAGCGGTGGTCGACTTCTTCCGCCGCAGCTCCTCAATCTTCGGCGGGCGTCGTAGCCGCCCTGCGAGGTGCCGCAGGCGTGGCTGTTCGCGTGGCCTCGGCCGCCACAACTGCCGCCGCCTCCAGCCCTCCTGTTGGCCCCATGGTTGGAGCTTCCGCCGTCGCTGCCGCCGCCGTCGGGATCATTGCCGCCCGCCGGCCGGAGCGCGGTGAGGGACGACTTCTCGGTTCTTGTGGTCGCGCTGTGAGGGTCCGCCGGCGTTGGAGCGACGACGGTTTGGCTCGGGCCGGGAGGTCGGCTCGAGTACGGTTAGGACCGTTGTTGGCACTGCGACTCGTGGCTTCGTTGTCGCGGTGTCTGGCTGGAGGAGGTTGGTTGACTCTGTTGTCGACCCGCATGAAGTAGGCGTCTTCAGCGAGCTTGGCGATGACCTCTCCAGCGCGTATGCCCTGAGCCTGGCGTGCGATCGCTGTGATCGACATGAGGCATTGCTCAGGGGTAGTGTGTACTCTGCTCTCGACCGCCTCGAGAGCTTCCGCAAGGTTGCGGACGGGGAAGTTGTCGCGGAGGCGTCGGCGACGTTCGCTGCGCTTCCGGTTACGCTCACGTCGAGCGTCTCTGTCTGCAGGGTTCTCGTTCGGTGGAGCATCAGCAGAGAGCTCGTCGGAGGAGATGTCTTCCAGGTACTTGTCCTGAGCCGTGCCTGAAGGCCCTGGGGTGTCGCCGGCAGCCATGAAGACTTGGCGATCGGGGGTACCAAGGCTGGACTCAGAGGGTGCCACCTCAGTTGGTGTGCTTGAGTCAGCCCGGCTAGGGGTGTTCCCTCCTGGAATGGTAGCGAGTCGATGTAGGCGACGTAGCGTGAGTCCCCCTTTATCAGGTCAGCAGGTTTGCGGTCTGGCCAGTAGACGTATCTCCCGCCGGCATGGATGTTATAACCAGCCCAGAGGTTGGTCCTGACAAGGGAAGCTCGGTGGAGTTGTCCTCGGACTCGGGCTCCTCAGGGTCCGACCCGAAGTCGAACTCGTAATCCGGGTTTGAGTAGAACTCGGAGAGAGGGCTGGAGTCCGAAGCGCGATCAGGGGCGGCGTCGGAGTCCGAGTTGCACTCGGGCACGGGCTCCTTGCTAGCCGGCGCGAAGTGGGAGCCCCCCGTGCGGGCCGGTTGAGGATGCGGGGGCCACGCGCGGAGCGCTCGCGAGGTGAGGGGGACCGCCCGCGATGGGCGAGCGGCCCGGCTCGCATGCGATGGCCCATGGCAACGTCGAGTTCGGGTTGGAAGCGGACTCGAGCTCGAAGTCGGCCGTGGTGGTTGAAGAGCGAAATTTCGCCGAACTTGCGGCGAGTTCGCCCGTGACAACTTCGGGAAGTGTCACAAAGCCCTGTCTTCGGGTTGGGCCGCATGGTTAGGCGACGCCGGAAGGAGCCCGCGCCGTCGGCGGTGCGGCACCCGGTGCGCCGAACACGAATGTGTCGCCGCGGTTGAAGGCGACGGTTGGCTTGAAGTAGACGGGAGCCGTCGAGTTCGCCATGTGATCTCGGGCGAGAGCCCCTACCCGGCGCGCCGCGCTGTCGGTGTTTTAGACCGGCAACCTACTAAGGGGAGTACCCGAAGTAGATGAATGTGACTCGCCGAGATTGGTAACTCGAAGGAAGAGACACGTGGCACACAATTTAGACAGAGTTCGGGCCGCGAGGTGCGTAATACCCTACGTCCCGTATCCCGCGTAGCTCGGATTGATTGGGCACGATTACAAGATGGTGCAATAGTGCGCCGTGAGTTGTATGAGATGAGATTGGATGCTAGAGATCGGTCCATGCCTCGCCTTATATAGTCCGGGAGGCAGGGTTACAAGTCGGAGTAGGGAGAGAGTACTAGTCGAGTACGTCTAGGAGTCCTCCATACAGTGCGGAACATGTACAGCTCCCTAGCCGAGTACTACTACTGTGTAGTCCTTGTGCTCCACGCCTTCAGGTGCCGTGTAGCGCAAGCCGGGTAGTCCCAGGGGCCCACCGAGTAGTCGGTCCTGGTACCCACCGAGGTAGTGGGCCCAGGGAGGTCCATACGACATGTTTCCCCCTTCTGCAAGTAGGTCCATGTCGTCAGTTTCTCTCCGAATTGGGCATAACTCCTTGTCTTGTAAGATTCAGCACTTTTCTGGTTAAGTCCTCGGAGTTTGTCATCTTCTCGGATCAAGTCCCTAACTTCTTGGAGTTAAGTTTGCTTCATTGCATGACTTGTACGAGCTTCAAGGTCTTGTCATAAGGTGCTTGATGAACTTATCCCTAAAGTCTTGCACTCAACGCTAAAATCCTGCATAAACACTAAACTCCAAAACCGACATGCACACGTGAACTTGTTAACCACGGGGGTTAGTACCGATGGATAAGGTATAAAACTTATGCCAACACCGAAGGTAAACTCATGGCTAGGTTGGCCAATTTTCACCGTCAACATCTCCCTCATGCTTAAACCTTGCTCGTCCTTGAGTAAGCCTTCGATGGATATCATCGTTGCCCATCAATGTTCATACTTTGCACTTGATTACACATGAGAAAACATAATGCTCTCAAAAATTTAATTCATCAAAGTTCCATAATGTTCTAGCCTTCATCTCTACAGAGGGTAGATTCTTAATTAAGCTTATCCCACAAGTACTAACATGCTCACAAAGTTTAAATAGATCTCAGAATTTTTGAAATAAAGAATGAGATGAAGAAAAGCTAAACCAAGTTCACAAATTTACATCATCTTGTATATTGCTCATGAACTCTCAACTCGCTTGTCTCTCAAGCCTATATATTCTACTCCTTTCCCTCTAGTCACATATATGTGTGGTGGGCTTTATATGGAGCTTTTTGGGAAAGTTTAGTCCTAACAAGATTTTGTAAATGAGGTGTTGTCAAAACAAGACATGCTTCTTATGGTCTTACCGAGACTCGTCAAAAAGGTCTTTGGAAAATAATGTTAAATCAAGGAGGGGAAAGAAAAATACGCACACTTTAGATGAGTGGACATGTGCAAAGGGAAAAGGGTGATCCCGAGGCACAAAGGAAGTCCTCGTTATCGGATTGCACATGGTTGGAAAATGAGAATGGATCTTTTAATCTTGAAGCCTTGAATTTCCTAATGCACTTTAGAGAACCTGGGAGTTCACTTTATGCATACTCATATTTTTTTTCTCTTTCTCATATTTCTCCTTCTTTTCTTTCTTTCTTTCTTTCTTTTTCTCATTCATTCATTTTTTTTCTTGTCATACATTCGGTCACGAGACTTTCACATCGGAGTTTTGATTTTTTTTATTATTTCGCTCCCCTTTAAAATTTTTTTTATTTGCTCCTACCTCCTCCCCCATGCTTAGACGTTGCTCGTCCTCGAGCAAAGAGGCGATAAATAAGCTAGGTACCGGAAATATTTTTTCTTGGAGAGATACTTGAATTCTTCAATGTTGGCACCATCTTGCGATCTTCCTTGAATTGATGATCCATTCTCAATGATAGGTTGTGGTCAAGGAGGTAAACACAAAAGATGATATTTGGTTTAAGGGTGGATATCCGGCGAGGTTTGTGAGATCTCCGATGCGGGGATACACAATGCACGGATAAGAGGCTAGCAAAAAGATAGATACGCAAAAGCGGAATGACCAGCTTCTTAGTCTCGGGCCAGAGAAATCATGGCCTGCAATAACTCACTCAAAAATAAATCTTGTACACTAAGGTTTATCCACTCAAATATATATTAGGCTCTGGATAGGTTGAGCAACACACAAGTGATATTTATGACAAGGTTAGCGATATTTTTGAGCATAAAAACCATCTTCAATCTATTCATTACTTGAGAGCACATAAAACACTATGGGGCTTTATTTTAATCATAACCTCCGCTAAATATTAAGCTAGCATTTAAATAAATTCAGATTCGTGTTTTAAGAGAGCACTAGCTTTAACATGCATAAATCAATTACAAAGGTAAACAAAGCGGCAATTATCATCATATATCATTATGGCACAAATTTTTGTAACTTTTCCAACGGTGATAACAAGGTGGTATCTTTATTAATGATGAAATTAAGTTGAAATACAAACTGAAAATAAATAAACACACTTGCTGAAATTTAAATAAAAACAGAAAATATTACGCAAACACACAAAAACAAAAGCTGAAAATTACAGAGAAAGGGAAAAGAAAAGAAAAGAAAACAAAAGTTCCTTAATCTTCCTAGTCCTCTCCGGTGGTTGGTGTTGATGATCTTGATAGTAGTACCCTTGCTCGTAGTAGGGTTGGACATTCCCTCCAACGAATTGATCCGGCTCCACTAGGTGAAGGCGTCCAAGCTCATAGGCAATATTTGCATTGCCTTCGCTTGGATGGCTGCGACGTTTTGGGCGTTTCTCGCAACATACCCTCCAATTATGGCCATGCTTTGTTGTGGTTGGGGATATTGTGCGTAGGGCTCCGCGAAGTTTGTGTTGGGCACCACATAATTTGGAGGGGGTACCGGTGCACCACCCCCCATGCTTTCTCTTGTGGCCCTCCGTAATAACTTGGCGGAGGAGGGATCCCACCGAATGGTGGCACATTGGGCTGTGCACAACTCGCTTGTGCGGAGGATGTTCCCTCCTCTACGATTCTTCCTCTTTTGTTTTTCCTTGCCGGGACAAGGAGTCCCTCTTCCAACCAATCTTCCCTTCCTTAGATGAAAAGCCTAAGCCTTGCATCCGAAGGGGTAGGTTCACCATGGCCAAACGAAAACCTCCTCTCTCATCACCACTAATGTATTTGCCTTGTCGCAAATACTCAATGCCGAGAGAGGTACCACGCAAAAGATGTTCGGGGTTTCTTGCGATCCCCGCCCATAGGGAGAAGGTCGTTGACGGTTAATGTTTGTATCAAAGTTCGTTCGTGACTCGCAAGCGTACAAGTCTCCCGTCGTAGTCAAGGGACCCTTCTTCCCTCGAGTGGTGAACCCAAGGTATCGAATCCGTGGAACAAATGTGTGACGCAAGACTTAATCTATTAAAGCCAAATAACTGCAATCTTCAATAAAGAACATAATGCATCTAAGTAAAAACACAAAACAGATCTAATCTACTGAAAACCGGAGAAAACAAAGTAAGATTGGGTAGATAAACCGATCTAGAGGGATCGGGGTAAGCCTTTTGTTGAAGTTCCAAGCAAAAGAAGAAGTAGCAAATCGAATCTTAATAAAAGCCTCTTTAAATCGTGGTTTCCCGTCCAAATCCGAAAACATCCGCCTTTCGAGACCCCCGTTCGTCACAACGTATCCCTATTCATGCGGGGAGCTTAGGGCGAGTCAAAAGACAAGTCGAGATTCTTTCGGAGGATCCGGCGTGTACCTCTAGCCACCGCGGCTACAAGAACACCCTATGTAATCTATCTCGAGAATAGAATTGGAATAAGCAAAGCCGATCGAAAAACGAAATCTTCGAGGAAACACTTGATCGGCGGGAAAAGATTCAACTCGATAATTCAACTATAACAATGATACATACACAAGATCACCACCGGGATCCTTCCTTGATCTTGCTTCTAGCTCCGGAACTCCGACGTGGTCTTCCTTGCAAGGTTCCCACGTCGGCTAGGGGAACCCTAGTCAACTAGCTCGACCCTCTCCTCTCCTAGATGATGTCCCTCTCTTCTCTCGCTTCTCGGCGGCCGAAGACGAAATCTTCTCCCCGTGGCTCTCGGTCGGGGGACTATAAATAGCCCGATTGGCGGCTAGGGCAAAGGGCGACGGTTTTGGGCCCAAAATGGGCACGGGCCGACCGGACCGGGGCCGGCCGGCCCGGGCCCATTTAGGCCCGGCCCGCGCGGCTCCTTTGCCCGAGGTCGGTTCCCTTGCTTCCCGGATGCTTCCCCCTTCGCATGTAGGTCCATGTCGTCGGTTTCTCTCCGAATTGGACTCAACTCCTTGTCTTGCAAGATTCGACGCACTTTTCCGGTCGTGTCCCCGGAGTTTGTCGTCTTCTCGGATCGAGCCCCCGGCTTCTTGGAGTTGATTTTGCTTCATTGCATGACTTGTTCAGGGCTTCAAGGTCTTGTCATGAGGTGCTTGATGAACTTATCCCGAAAGTCTTGCATTCAACACTAAATCCCTGCATAAACATTAAACTCCAAAACCGACATGCACACGTGAACTTGTTATACCACGGGGGTTAGTACCAATGGATAAGGTATAAAACTAATGCCAACACCGAAGGTAAACTCATGGCTAGGTTGACGGATTTTCACCGTCAACATCTCCCCCATGCTTAAACCTTGCTCGTCCTCGAGTAAGCCTTCGATGGATATCATCATTGCTAAACAATGTTTAAACTCTGCACTTGACTACACATGAGAAAACATAATGCTCTCAAAATTTTAATTCATTAAAGTTCCATAATGTACTAGCCTTCATTTCTACGGAGGGTAGATTCTTTTTAAGCTTATCCCACAAGTATTAACATGCTCACAAAGTTTTAAATAGATCTCAGAATTTTTTGAAATGAAGATCGAGATAAAGAAAAACTAAACCAAATTCACAAATTTAAATCATCTCGTGTATTGCTCATAAACTCTCATCTCACTTGTCTCTCAAGCCTATATATTCTACTCCTTTCCCTCTCATATATATGTGGTAGGCTTTATATGGAGCTTTGGGAAAGTTTAGTCCTAACAAGATTTTATAAATGAGGTGTTGTCAAAACAAGACAAGCTTCTCATGGTCTTACCGAGACTCGTCAAAAAGGTCATTGGAAAATAATGTTAAATCAAGGAGGGGAAAGAGAAAAATACACACACTTTAGATGAGTGGACATGTGCAAATGGCAAAGAGTGATCCCGAGGCACAAAGGAAGTCCTCGTTATCGGGTTGCACATGGTTGGAAAATGAGAATGGATTTTTTTAACTTGAAGCCTTGAATGCACTCTTAGAGAATCGGGGAGTTCACTTTACGCATATATTTTTTTCTCTTTCTCATATTTCTCATTCTTTTCTTTCTTTCTTTCTTTCTTTCTTTCTTATATATATATTTTTTTTTCTTTCTTCACCTTGGAAGTCACGTACATCGCCGAATTTTTTCTTTCATCATTATATTTTTTTTTAAATACTCCCTTTTGAACTCTAAAACTGCACCGTACCTACCTCCTCCCCCATGCTTAGACGTTGCTCGTCCTCGAGCAAAGAGGCGAAAAATAAGGTAGGTACCGGAGATATTTTTCCTTGGAGAGATACTTGAAATCTTCAACGTTGGCACCGTCTTGCGATCTTCCTTGAATTGATGATCCATTCTCAACGATAGGTTGTGGTCAAGGAGGTAATCACAAAAAAATGATATTTGGTTTAAGGGTGGATATCCGGCGAAGTTTGTGAGATCACCGATGCGGGGATACACAATGCACGGATAAGAGGCTAGCAAAAAGATAGATACGCAAAAACGGAATGACCAGCTTCTTAGTCTCGGGCCAGAGAAATCATGGCCTGCAATAACGCACTCAAAAATAAATCTTGTACACTAAGGTTTATGCACTCAAATATATATAAGGCTTTGGATAGGTTGAGCAACACACAAGTGATATTTGTGACAAGGTTAGCAATATTTTTGAGCATAAAAGACATCTTCAATCTATTCATAACTTGAGAGCACATAAAACACTATGGGTCTTTATTTTAATCATAACCTCCGCTGAAAATTAAGCTAGTATTTAAATAAATTCAGATCTGTATTTTTAAGAGAGCACTAGCTTAAACATGCATAAATCAACTACAAAGATGAACAAAGCTGCAATTTTAATCATATATCATCATGGCACGAATTTTGTAACTTTTCCAATGATATAATCAAGGTGGTGACTTTATTAATGGTGACATTAAGTTGAAATACACACTGAAAATAAACAAAACATGCTTGCTGCAAATTAAATGAAAACAGAAAATACTACGCAAACACACATAAGCAAAAGCTGAAAATTACGAGAGAAAAAAAAAAAAAGAAAACTAAAGTTCCTAAGCCTTCTAGTCCTCCGCCGGTGGTTGATGTTGATAGTCTTGATAATAATACCCTTGCTCATAATATGGTTGGACGCTTCCTCCGTCGAATTGATTTGGCTCCACAAGGTGAAGGCGTCCAAGTTCAAAGGCAATATTTGCGTTGCCTTCACCGAGTTGAGCTGCGTTAGATTGGATGGCTGCGATGTTTTGAGCATTTCTTGCGGCATACCCTCCAATAATGGCCATGCTTTGTTGGGGTTGGGGATGATGAGCGTAGGACTCCGCGAAGTTAGCGTTGGGCACAACATAGTTTTGTGGGGGTACCGGTGCACCACCCCCCCCATGCTTGTTGTTGAGACCCTCCGTAATAACTTGGCGGAGGAGGAACCCCGCCAAATGGTTGCACATTGGGTTGTGCTCCACTTGCTTGTGCGGAGGATGTTCCCTCCTCTACGATTCTTCCTCTTTTGTTCTTCCTTGCGGGGACAAGTAGTCCCTCTTCCAACCAATCTTCCCTTCCTTCGGTGAAAAGCCTAAGCCTCTCATTCGGAAGGGGAGGTTCACTATGGCCAACCGATAACCTCCTCTCTCATCTCCACTAATGTACTTGCCTTGCCGCAAGTACTCAAAACCGAGAGAGGTACCACGCAAAAGGTGAGCGGGGTTTCTTGCGATCCCCGGTCGCAAGGAAAAGGCCGACATGGAGAGGTAACACCCCGAACCAATATTACCCGCCCCCGATGTTGCTTCACAACACCAACGGTTGATCATGAGGTAAGAGGGGTCAATTGGCTGCCCGGCAATTAAAGCCGAGTATAGCCAATTCAACTCCGTGTCGGTCACCTTTGTTTCCTTCATCCTCCCCAATACCCTCTTGCACATCCAAGAGTGAAATATCCGGATAATGGGGTTGCGGATGCAATTGCGTTGTTGATGGGCTTCTCCGGAGATCATGTTCCAAAATCCCGTCAACATGCGGGTGGCATGTCAACTTTCTCCGGAGCTCCCTTGTGGAATCCGAGCAGCTCCCTAACGTGCTCGTAGGGAACCACTTGCTCGATTCCCTCCAACCGGAATGACAAGCTTTGCACCCCATCATCATCAACGATGGGTGCAATAGTCATCAAAATTTCCAAGGCGTAACCCAAATGGGTATCCACCGATATTCCGTTAGAGAAGCCGCACCCATCCGAGGTGCCCCAACATGTAGTATATGTCGGTGCAAAAACCCAAGGTGTAGAGTGCTTGGTCGTCGAACTCGACGTTTGGCACAAGCCTCTTCTCAAGATTGGCGAGCCTCTCCTCCTCCGCCGCCGACAAGATGATGAAGCCGTACGAAGATTGTGTCGGGGTGTAAGGAGGTGGTGCGGTTGAGCGAGTCGATCGTCGTGGTGGCGCGGGCTGCTCCTCCGTGTGCCCACGAGGTTCGGTGAACCTCATGGAAGTGCTTCTCGCAGCCCTCATACCACCAAGGAGGAGAGCATCGTTCCTCCTCGGTGGTGCCGTGTCCGTCTCCATGCTCCGGGAGACTCGGAAACCGAGTGCCTCCTCGAAGACGTGGTTGATGACGGCTTGGACGACGATGAACTCTTCTTCTTAGAGAAGAGACTTGTGGTCTTCTTCCACATGGTTGCTGCACTCTTTCTTCAACTAAAATTCCGGGTTGCAACCGGTAAACTAGGCACTTAAACTCTTTGCTTCGGATGTGGACTTTGAGTGGATTAAGGATGTGGATTTTTCTTGAGCTATCAAGCTTGGGATGGTTGGCTAAGTCTACGGAGGTTCTGAGCACACAAACTTGAACACACAAACAAGGGAAGGAGAGGGAAGCTTGCTGCGAAAACGGGCGCCGGGGGGCTCCTTATATAGGGCGGGCGGCCGGCCCGGGCCGGCCGGCCCGGGGTCCTCCGGCTCCTCCTCGGCGCGTCTTTCTCCCGAGCCACGATCATTTCGCCTCTGCAACTTTCCTCGCCCGCGTGCTCCACGAGTTGCACCGCCCAAACGCTCTCGTCCACTCCTTTTCTTGAATTATTGGTCCTCCCACTTGATGCTCCATGCTTTGGGTCATGTCCATGCTCCCTAGCTCCACTTGCTTCACATGCCACCATGAAAATCCTGCAAAGTTGATGCTTGCTGCCCACCATGCTTGTCCTTTGCATGTGGAATTGGTGAAAGTTGATAAAAGGGAATCCAATGGTGCATGCATGATTAATTCAAACTTGATTGCCTCCATTTAGGTGTGTTTAAGGTTAAGCACTCCTCTAATTCGAAATTTAAAATATTTTTCAGAGCCATGCAAGAGCTCAAGCATAATTTTAGAGAAGTTTTTAAACCATTAAAAACAAATGTGAGTCGAAAATATTTTTCGACTACGTCGATTTTGGTCTTACCGGTAAAGTTTGCTTTCATCGGTTAAGAGCGAACGTTTTCCGGCTTGATCATGGGGGCATAGGTTTAGGTTCTAATTTTGGCTAAATAAGAAAGATTTTGAATAAAACAAAATTAGAATAGGCTTAGAAAAATTCTAATCCTAGAGAAACCAAGGATAAAGATTTTTAAAACCAACCAAAAGCTTTGATTTCTAGGTTCACGCGAGTCCTACCACGTGCTGAATTTTTATAACACTTGAATATAAATCGTGGCTCTACTCGTGTGGTTTTAGCATGAAAAATAAGTCAACCTCAGCACCATAATGAGGGTGAAAGGTTGAGTTAAGGTTCTGAAATTATTTGGTTGGGGGGTTTCTTGAAAAGAAAAGAATCAAACAAGCACATAGGAGGGTTCATGCAAAGGGTTTATGATAAAGCAAACATTCAATCAAGAATTATGTCTCTAATATTGTTCAACCACTTCTAAGTCTAATGTCTTTGCGTAGTAAAACTCAAAAACTAAATTATTAAAAATACTCGAAAAACCTGGAATCGGGTTGTCCTCCCGTAGCTTATTCTTGACTTGACTTGACGAAACGGGTTGCCTCCCGCCTAGCGCTTCGTTTATAGTCTATAGCTAGACTTCTTCACTTGATTACTCCGGATCAACGCTCTTTGCGGGCGTTGCAATCTTGGGTACCCACTTCCGCACCATCTTGGGCGCGGGCTTGTCTTTTGGCTTGGGCGGCTTAGTCATTTTTTGGTCTTCACGGGCGGCTTCTCTTCCTTTGTCTTGACGGATGCAACACCTTCTTTGATTTTCGTTACGTTCATTTTTTTCGGCTCCTTCTTCTTTTTCAGCCCCTCCGTTTGTTTTGGTTCTTCTTTCACTCCAATCATGTTGCATGCCTCAATCCTTGGACGGAACTTGAAGGAACTCCTTTCTCCGTTGATATCGAACATGATCTCCCCCTTGCCAACATCAATAGTAGCTCCCACGGTCTTGAGGAATGGCCTCCATAGGATGAGCGGCGGCTTCTCCCTCTCTCCCATCTCGAGGACAACGAAGTCGACGGGGATGAAGTGGTGTCCAATCTTCACGGGTACATCTTCGGCAATGCCCAAGGGATAGCGAATGGAGTTGTCACCCAACTCCAAACATATTCCCGTAGGCTCCATCGGTAGGCGTAGCTTCTCGAACACATCCCTCGGCATGACACTCACACTAGCTCCAAGGTCGCATAACGCCTTCTCGAAGTTGAAAGAACCAACTCGAACATGGAATTGTAGGGCACCGGGGTCTTTTTGCTTCTCTAGCCCATAAGCAATAGCCGCACTACACTCCTCGGACATTTTGACATGATCTACCCCGAGTGTTGCTATCTCATATTTATTTGCAAGTATGTCTTTAAAGTAACGAGAATATGTAGGTACTTGTAGGGCATCTAGTAACGGCATGTTGATGCTAAGTCTACGCACAACTTCCACAAACTTCTCAAAGTGGTTGTCAAGTTTACCTCGGAAGTAGCGTGGCTTGAGTTGCGGTATCCTCGTGTCATCCTCCGGCATCTCAAATTCGGGTTCCTCGGTGACGATCCCCGTAACCTTCTCTTTAGCGGCTCCTTCCACCTCGGTGGATGGTTTAGGCTTCCTTGCTCCCGCGGAACGTTCCGGATCTTCGGTCTCCTTCCCCGAACGCGTTTGAATGGCCTTCGCCGATTCGGGACATTTGGGTTGTCCCGGAAGCTTCCCTTCATCATTAGTGAGGTGCCCCGCAAGTTGTCCAACTTGCGTCTCGAGCATCTTCATCATGTTGAGCACTTGATGATTGGAACTTCCGACCTCCGTCACTTTGCTATCGATGTTCTCCAACACCTTGTCTATGGTCTTGAACTTGGTGACGGTGTCCTTGTTGATCTTAGCTTGCTCATCCATGAACTCCTTCAATTGTATCCGAAGCGGAACCGCGTTAGGAATAGATGAGCTTGCATTAAATTGAGGCCTACCTTGCCCGTAGCGGAAGTTCGGCAACTCTCCCTTCCTCATGTAGTCGAGCACTTTGGCTTCCTCCGGACAATCTTTGCGGACATGGCCATACTCTCCACATTCTTCGCATGTGGACCTTGCTTCGGCGGCCTTCAAGTCTTGAGCCTCTTTCTTTTCTATCTCCATCTTCTCCAACCTCCTCATGAGCGAGTCGATCTTGCCTTCAAGTATGTCTTCCTTCTCCACTTGCAAGACTCCTTTGACGTTCCCCATGGGTTGAGCGGGGGTGTAGGCGCCGGATGACGCCCACGTATCATTATCCGCGACCTTCTTGAACGGCGTGAAAGCTTCCGTCGGTGTAAGCTCGATGATAGATCCTCCCACCGATGCATCGATGATCGTCCTTGACGCCATGGTGAGTCCTTGATAGAACTTTTGCACGAGGTCTTATTTCGGGAACTTGTGATGTGGAACCGCCCGGTGTACTCGTTGAAGCGCTCGAATGCCTCCGAGATAGTTTACGTAGGATATTGAACAAAGGTGGCAATCTTATTACGCAAGCTTTGAGTTTTACCGGTGAGTAGTATTCCTTCATGAAAGCCTTCATCAACGTGTTCCAATTTTGCACCGTCTCCGCCGGTTGAGAGTGGAACCATTGCAAAGCCTTCCCGAGTAGTGAAAACGGAAAAAGCCTTGCCCTCATTTGATCTTGAGTCACCCCATCCATGTTGAAAGTCTGACATAGTTGAATGAATGCTTGGAGGTGAAGGTTCGGATCCTCTTTGCCGGTGAAGGGTGAATGTTGCACCATGCGGATTGTTGAGGTCTTGATCTCGAACGGTCTTCCGATCTCCTCGAGGTTCAAGATTGGTAGGTCGATGATGTCTGGGGTGCATAGCT
This sequence comes from Cenchrus americanus, assembly GCA_947561735.1. Classification (NCBI taxonomy): domain Eukaryota; kingdom Viridiplantae; phylum Streptophyta; class Magnoliopsida; order Poales; family Poaceae; genus Cenchrus; species Cenchrus americanus. The sequence goes on from OX387240.1 coordinate 147,797,557, forward strand.
CCCCAATCTTGCGTTCTTCCGGTGGTTGGTCACCCATTGGTGGAGGTCGATTCTCCCGCGGACTTTGAGGTGGTGAATTCTTCGGAGATTCCTCGCGATCCTTTGTCTTCCGACTCCGAATCTACAAAATCCAGCTTTTTAGCTTGATGTGCTTCACGTCTCCTTAGCCTCGTAAAGTTTTTCTCGGATCATCCACAAAATTATTGGATTTGTTGGAGAGGTAGCCGTCCATCTCCTATTAGGGTTAGCAATAAACAAAGTATGCAAAAAAAACTAGAAAACAAAACAAATCTATAAAGACTAGGGTTAGACAAACTAGATTAGATGTATTTTGAGGATGATTGAAGTTTAGTAGATGCAAAAATAAAACAAAATCAGTACTGAAAATTACAAAAAAAAAGCAATAAAAATCAAATCTTGATCACTTGTTCCCCGGCAACGGCGCCGAAAAAAAGGCTTGTTGACGGTTAATGTTTGTATCAAAGTTCGTTCGTGACTCGCAAGCGTACAAGTCTCCCGTCGTAGTCAAGGGACCCTTCTTCCCTCGAGTGGTGAACCCAAGGTATCGAATCCGTGGAACAAATGTGTGACGCAAGACTTAATCTATTAAAGCCAAATAAACGCAATCTTCAATAAAGAACCTAATGCATCTAAGTAAAGACACAAAACAGATCTAATCTACTAAAAACCGGAGAAAACAAAGTAAGATTGGGTAGATAAACCGATCTAGAGGGATCGGGGTAAGCCTTTTGTTGAAGTTCCAAGCAAAAGAAGAAGTAGCAAATCGAATCTTAATAAAAGCCTCTTTAAATCGTGGTTTCCCGTCCAAATCCGAAAACATCCGCCTTTCGAGACCCCCGTTCTGTCACAACGTATCCCTATTCATGCGGGGAGCTTAGGGCGAGTCAAAAGACAAGTCGAGATTCTTTCGGAGGATCCGCGTGTACCTCTAGCCACCGCGGCTACAAGAACACCCTATGTAATCTATCTCGAGAATAGAATTGGAATAAGCAAAGCCGATCGAAAAACGAAATCTTCGAGGAAACACTTGATCGGCGGGAAAAGATTCAACTCGATAATTCAACTATAACAATGATACATACACAAGATCACCACCGGAACCTTCCTTGATCTTGCTTCTAGCTCCGGGAACTCCGACGTGGTCTTCCGTGCAAGGTTCCCACGTCGGCTAGGGGAACCCTAGTCAACTAGCTCGACCCTCTCCTCTCCTAGATGATGTCCCTCTCTTCTCTGCTTCTCGGCGGCCGAAGACGAAATCTTCTCCCCGTGGCTCTCGGTCAGGGGACTATAAATAGCCCGATTGGCGGCTAGGGCAAAGGGCGACGGTTTTGGGCCCAAAATGGGCACGGGCCGACCGGACCGGGCCGGCCGGCTCCGGGCCCATTTAGGCCCGGCCCGCGGGCTCCTTTGCCCGAGGTCGGTTCCCTTGCTTCTCGGATGCTTCCCCCTTCTGCATGTAGGTCCATGTCGTCGGTTTCTCTCCGAATTGGACTCAACTCCTTGTCTTGCAAGATTCGGCACTTTTACGGTCGGGTCCCCGGAGTTTGTCGTCTTCTCGGATCGAGCCCCCGGCTTCTTGGAGTTGATTTTGCTTCATTGCATGACTTGTTCGGGGCTTCAAGGTCTTGTCATGAGGTGCTTGATGAACTTATCCCGAAAGTCTTGCATTCAACACTAAATCCCTGCATAAACATTAAACTCCAAAACCGACATGCACACGTGAACTTGTTATACCACGGGGGTTAGTACCAATGGATAAGGTATAAAACTAATGCCAACACCGAAGGTAAACTCATGGCTAGGTTGACGGATTTTCACCGTCAACAAAGGCCAACATAGAGAGGTAGCACCCCGAACCAATATGTCTCGCCCCCGATGTTGCCTCGCAACACCAACGGTTGATCATAAGGTACGAGGGGTCTATTGGCTTCCTGGCAATCAAAGCCGAGTAGAGCCAATTCAACTCCGTGTCGGTCACCTTCGTCTCCCTCATCCTCCCCAATACCCTCTTGCACATCGGATGCAATTGCGTGGTTGGTGGGCTTCTCCGGAGATCAAATTCCAAAATCCATCTAACATGCTGGGTGGCACGTCAACTTTCTCCGGAGCTCCCTTATGGAATCCAAGTAGCTCCCTAACATGCTCGTAGGGAACCACTTGTTGGACTCCCTCCAAACGGAATGATAAGCTTTGCACCCCATTATCAAGGATAGGTGCAATGGTCATCAAGATTTCCGAGGCGAACTCCTTATGGGTGTCCGCTGACACTCCGTTGGAGAATTGCACCCATCCAAAGTGCCCCAACATGTGGTATATGTCGGTGCCAAAACCCAAGTTGTACAGTGCTTGGTCGTCGAACTCGACGTTGGGCACGACTCTCTTCTCAAGACGAGAGAGCCTCTTCTCCTCCTCCTCGGATAATATGATGAAGCCATAAGAGGAATATATCGGAGTGTATGGAGGTGGCGCGGTTGAACGGGTTGATCGTCGTAGTGGAACGGGCGGCTCCTCCGTGTGCCCTTGAGGTTCGGTAAACCTCATGGACGTGCTCCTTGCTGCCCTCATGCTACCAAAAAGGAGAGCATCGTTCCTCCTTGGTGGTGTCGTGTCCGTCTCCATGCTCCGGGGAGGCTCGGAAACCGAGTGCCTCCTCGAAGACGTTGTCTACGATGGCTTGGATGACGATGAACCCTTCTTCTTGGAGAAGAGACTCGTGGTTTTCTTCCACATGGTTGCTGCACTCTTCTCTCCACTAAACCTCCGGGTTGCAACCGGTAACTAGGCACTTAAAATCTTACTTCGGGATGTGGACTTTGAGTGTTTTAAGGTGGTGGATTTTTTTGAGCTATCAAGCTTGGGAAGGTTGGCTATGTCTACGGAGGTTCTGGGCACACAAACTTGAACACACAAACTAAGGAAGGAGAGGAAAGCTTGCCTGCAGAAAACGGGAGCCGGGGGCTCCTTAAGTAGGGGAGGCCGACCGGCCTGGGTGGCCTCTGGCTCCTCCCCGCCTCAGCTTTCTTCCAGCACGATCATTTCTCCTCTGCAACTTTCCTGCCCGCGTGCTCCACGAGTTGCACCGCCCAAACGCTCTCGTCCACTCCTTTTCTTGCATTATTGGTCCTTCCACTTGATGCTTCATGCTTTGAGTCATGTCCATGCTCCCTTGCTCCACTTGCTTCACATGCCACCATGAAATTCCTGCAGAGTTTATGCTTGCTGCCCACCATGCTTGTCCTTTGCATGTGGACTTGGTGAAAGTTGATGAAAGGGTATCCAATGGTGCATGAATGATTAATTCAAACTAGATTGCCTCCCTTTAGGTGTGTTTAAGGTTAAGCACTCCTCTAATTCGAAAATTAAAATATTTTTCAGAGCCATGCAAGAGCTCAAGCATAATTTTAGAGAAGTTTTTAAACCATTAAAAACAAATGTAAGTCGAAAATATTTTCAGACTACGTTGATGTCGGTCTCACCGGTATAGCTTGCCTTCATCGGTTTAGAGCAAACTTTTCCCGGCTTGATCATGGGGGCATAGGTTTAGGTTCTAATTTTGGCTAAATAAGAGAGATTTTGAACAAAACAAAATTAAATGAGGCTTAGAAAAATTCTAATCTTAGAGAAACCAAGGATATAGATTTTTAAACCAACCAAAAGTTTAGTTTCTAGGTTCACGCGAGTCCTACCACGTGCTGAAATTTAATTAACTCCTAGGTATAAGTCGTGGCTCTACTCGTGTGTTTTTAGCATGAAAAATAAGTCAACCACAGCACCATAATGAGGGTGAAAGGTTGAGTTAGGTTCTGAAAATATTTTGTTGTGGTTTCTCGAAAAGAATCAAACAAACACATAGGAGGGTTCATGCAAAGGGTTTATGATAAAGCAAAATATTCAATAAAGAATTATGTCTCTAATATTGTTCAACCACTTCTAAGTCTAATGTCTTTGCATAATAAAATTCAAAACTAACATATTAAAAAGACTCGAAAAACCTGGAATCAGATTGTCCTCCCGGTAGCTTATTCTTGACTCGACGAAACGGGTTGCCTCCCGCCTAGCGCTTCGTTTATAGTCTATAGCTAGACTTCTTCACTTGATTACTTCGGATCAACGCTCTTTGCGGGCGTTGCAATCTTGGGTACCCACTTCCGCACCATCTTGGGCGCGGGCTTGTCTTCCGGCTTAGTCATCTTTTTTGGTCTTCACAGGCAGCTTTTCTTCCGTTGTCTTGACGGATGCAACACCTTCTTTGATTTTCTTTATGCTCATTTTTTCGGCTCCTTCTTCTTTTTCAGCCCCTCTTTTTTCTTTGGTTCTTCCTTCACTCCAATCATGTTGCATGCCTCGACTCGTGGACGAAACTTGAAGGAACTCCTTTCTCCGTTGATATCGAACATGATCTCCCCCTTGCCAACATCAATAGTAGCTCCCACGGTCTTGAGGAAAGGCCTCCCAAGGATGAGCGGCGGCTTCTCCCTCTCTCCCATCTCGAGCACCACGAAGTCGACGGGGATGAAGTGGTGTCCGACCTTCACGGGTACATCTTCGGCAATGCCCAAGGGATAGCGAATGGAGTTATCTCCCAACTCCAAACATATACCCGTAGGCTCCATTGGTAGGCGTAGCTTCTCGAACACATCCCTCGGCATGACGCTCACACTTGCTCCAAGGTCGCATAACGCCTTCTCGAAGTTGAAAGAACCAACGGAACATGGAATAGTAGGGCATCTGTGGTCCTTTTGCTTCTGTAGCCCATTAGCAATAGCGGCACTACACTCCTCGGACATCTTGACATGATCTACCCCGAGTGTTGCTATCTCATACTTATTTGCAAGTATATCTTTAAAGTAACGAGAATATGTAGGTACTTGTAGGGCATCTAGTAATGGCATGTTGATGCTAAGTCTACGCACAACCTCCACAAACTTCTCAAAGTGGTTGTCAAGTTTACCTTGGAAGTAGCGTGGCTTGAGTTGCGGTATCCTCGTGTCTTCCTCCGGCATCTCAAATTCGGGCTCTTCGGTGACGATCCCCGTAACCTTCTCCTTAGCAACTCCTTCCACCTCGGTGGATGGTTTAAGCTTCCTTTCTCCCGCGGAACGTTCCGGGTCTTCGGTCTCCTTCCCCAAACGTGTTTGAATAGCCTTCGCCGATTCGGGACTTTTGGGTTGTCCCAGAAGCTTCCCTTCATCATTAGTGAGGCGCCCCGCAAGTTGTCCAACTTGCGTCTCGAGCATCTTCATCATGTTGAGCACTTGATGATTGGAACTTCCGACCTCCGTCACTTTGCTATCGATGTTATCCAACACCTTGTCTATGGTCTTGAACTTAGTGACGGTGTCCTTGTTGATCTTATCTTGCTCGTCCATGAACTCCTTCAATTGTATACGAAGCGGAACCGCATTAGGAATAGATGAGCTTGCGTTAAATTGACGTCTACCTTACCCGTAGCGGAAGTTCGACAATTCTCCCTTCCTCATGTAGTTGAGCGTTTTCGCTTCCTCCGGACAATCTTTGCGGACATGGCCATACTCTCCACATTCTTCGCATGTGGACCTTGCTTCGGTGGCCTTCAAGTCTTGAGCCTCTTTCTTTTCTATCTCCATCTTCTCCAACCTCCTCATGAGCGAGTCGATCTTGCCGTCAAGTATGTTCTCCTTCTCCACTTGCAAGACTCCTTTGACGTTCCCCGCGGCTTGAACCAGATGTAGGCGCCCGAATGACGCCCATGAATCGTTATCCGTGACCTTCTTGAATAGTGTGAAAGATTCCGTCGGTGTAAGTTCGATGATGGATCCTCCCGCCGATGCATCGATCATCGTCCTTGACGCCATGGTGAGTCCTTGATAGAACTTTTGCACAAGGTCTTCCTTCGGGAACTTGTCATGCGGAACCGCCCGAGTGTACTCGTTGAAGCACTCGAATGTCTCCGAGATAGTCTCCATAGGATATTGAACAAAGGTGGCAATCTTATTACGCAAGCTTTGAGTTTACCCGGTGAGTAGTATTCCTTCATGAAAGCCTTCATCAACGTGTTCCAATTTTGCACCGTCTCTGCCGGTTGAGAGTGGAACCATTGCAAAGCCTTCCCGAGAAGTGAGAACGGAAAAAGCCTTGCCCTCATTTGATCTTGAGTCACCCCATCCATGTTGAAAGTCTGACATAGTTGAATGAACGCTTGGAGGTGAAGGTTCGGATCCTCTTTACCGGTGAAGGGTGAATGTTGCACCATGCTGATTGTTGAGGTCTTGATCTCGAACGGTCTTCCGATCTCCTCAAGGTTCAAGATTGGTAGGTCGATGATGTCCGGGGTGCATAGCTCCCCAATATTGCGCTCTTGCGGTGGTTGGTCACCCATCGGTGGAAGTCGATTCTCCCGAGGACTTTGAGGTGGTGAATTCTTCGAGAGATTCCTTCGATCCTTTGTCTTCGACTCTGAATCTACAAAATCCAGCTTTTTTAGCTTGATGTGCTTCGCGTCTCCTTAGCCTGTAAAGTTTTTCTGGATCATCCACAAAATTATCGGGTTTGTTGGAGAGGTAGCCGTCCATCTCCTGTTAGGGTTAGCAATAAACAAAATATGCAAAAACTAGAAAGTAAAAACGAATCTATAAAAACTAGGGTTAGACAAACTAGATTAGATGTATTTTGAGGATGATCAAAGTTTAGTAGATGCAAAAAAACAAAAAGAAAACTGAAAATTACAAAAAGGCAATAAAAAATCAAATCTTGATCACTTGTTCCCCGGCAACGGCGCCAGAAAAAGGGGTTGTTGATGGTTAATAGTTGTATCGAATTTCGTTTAGACTTGCAAGCGGACAAGTCTCCCGTCGTATTCAAGGGACCCTTCTTCCCTCGAGTGGTGAACCCAAGGTATCGAATCCGTGGAACAAATGTGTGACGCAAAAGTTGATCTAGTAAAGCCAAGTAACTCCAATCTTCGGTAAAAGAAACCCTAATGCATCTAGGTAAAAGACACGAAACTAATCTAATCTACTAAAGACCGGAGATAACAAAGTAAGATTGGGTAGATAAACCGATCTAGAGAGATTGGGTTAAGCCTTTTCTTGAAGTTCCAAGCAAGAGAAGAAGTAGCAAATCAAATCTTATAAGAAGCCTCTTTAAACCGTGGTTTCCCGTCCAAATCCGAAAACATCCGCCTTTCGGAACCCCCGTTCTGTCACAACGTATCCCTACTCATGCGGGGAGTCTAGGGCGAGTCAAAAGACAAGTCGAGATTCTTTCGGAAGATCCGGCGTGTACCTCTAGCCACCGCGGCTACAAGAACACCCTAAGTAATCTATCTCGAGAATAGAATTGGAATAAGCAAAGCCGATCGAAAAACGAAATCTTCGAGGAAACACTTGATCGCTAAGAATAGATTCAACTTGATAATTCAACTATGACAATGATACATACACAAGATCACCACCGGGATCCTTCCTTGATCTTGCTTCTAGCTCCGGGAACTCCGACGTGGTCTTCCGTGCAAGGTTCCCACATCGGCTAGGGAAACCCTAGTCAACTAGCTCGACCCTCTCCTCTCCGAGATGGTGTCCCTCTCTTCTCTGCTCCTCGGCGGCCGATGACAAATTGGATGATGCGTGGCTCTCGGTTAGGGGGCTATAAATAGCCCGAATGGCGGCTAGGGCAAAGGAGGGGACGAACGGGCCCTGGGCCGGGCCGGGCCGGCCGGCCTGGGCCCATCCGATCCCGGCCCGCGGCCTCCTTTTCTCTACGTTGGTTCCCTTGCTTCTGGATGTTTCCTCCTTCGCATGTAGGTCCATGTCGGTTTCTCTCCGAATTGGGCATAACTCCTTGTCTTGCAAGATTCAGCACTTTTCTGGTTAGGTCCTCAAAGTTTGTCATTTTCTCGGATCAAGTCCAAGACTTCTTGGAGTTAAGTTTGCTTCATTGCATGACTTGTACGGGCTTCAAGGTCTTGTCATAAGGTGCTTGATGAACTTATCCCTAAAGTCTTGCATTCAACGCTAAAATCCTGCATAAACACTAAACTCCAAAACCGACATGCACACGTGAACTTGTTATACCACGGGGCGTAGTACCGATGGATAAGGTATAAAACTTATGCCAACACCGAAGGTAAACTCATGGCTAGGTTGACGGATTTTCACCGTCAACAGGAGCATGGACATGACTCAAAGCATGAAGCATCAAGTGGAAGGACCAATAATGCAAGAAAAGGAGTGGACGAGAGCGTTTGGGCGGTGCAACTCGTGGAGCACGCGGGCAAGGAAGTCATGGAGGAGAAATGATCGTGCTGGGAGAAAGAGCCGAGCCAGGGGGCAGACCACCCTAGGCCGGTCGGCCCAGGCCGGCCGGCCTGCCCTATAAAAGGTCCCTCTCCTTCCTCTATAAAAGTTTTCGTGCTCAAGTTTTTGTGCCCAAAACCACTGTAGACATAGCCAACCTTCCCAAGCTTGATAGCTCAAACAATTCACACCCTTAATCCACTCAAAGTCCACATTCCGAAATAAGTTTTTAAGTGCCTAGTTACCGGTTGCAACCCGGAATTTTAGTGGAGAGAAGAGTGCTGCAATCATGTGGACGAAAACCACGAGTCTCTTCACCAAGAAGAAGGGGTCATTGTCGTCCAAGCCATCTTCGACGACGTCTTTGAGGAGGCACTCGGTTTCCGAGTCTCCTCGGAGCATGAAGGAGGATACGGCACCGCCAAGGAGGAACGACACTCTCCTCCTCGGTGGCATGAGAGCAACAAAGAGCACGTCCATGAGGTTTACCGAACCTCAAGTGGCGTACGGAGGAGCCGCCCGTCCCACCTCGTCGATCGACCTGTTCATCCACACCACGTCCATACACTCCGCGGTACTCCACATATGGCTTCATCATATTGTCGGAGGAGGAGGAGAAGAAACTCTCTCACCTTGAAAAGAGGCTTGTGGCAAACGTCGATTTCGACGATCAAGCTCTGAACGCATTGGGTTTCGGCACGGACATATATTATATGTTGGGGCACCTTGGATGGGTGCAATTCTCCAACGGGGTGTCGACAAACACCCACAAGGAGTTTGCCTTGGAAATCTTGATGACTATGGCGCCTATCCTTGATGAGGGGGTGCAAAGTTTATCATTCCGTTTGGAGGGAATCCAACAACTGGTTCCCTATGAGTATATTAGGGAGCTACTTGGGTTCCTAAAGGGAGCTCCGGAGAAAGTTGACGATTTGGAATTTAATCTCCGGAGAAGCCCACCAACAACGCAATTCCATCCTCAACCGCATTATCCAAGTGTTCCACTCTTGGATGTGCAAGAGGATTATGGGGAGGATGAGGGAGACGAAGGTGACTGACACGGAGTTGAATTGGCTCTACTCGGCTTTAATTGCCAAGCAGCCAATAGACCCCTCATACCTTATGATCAACTGATGGTGTTGTGAGGCAACATCAGGATCGGGAGATATTGGTTCAGGGTGCTACCTCTCTATGTTGGCCATCTCCTTAAGGCCGGGGATTACAAGAAATCCCGAACATCTTTTACGTGGGACCCCTCTTGGATTTGAATATTTAAAGCAAGGAAAATATATTAGTGGATATGAGAGAAGACGCTTTCATGTGGCCAAGGTAAACCTACCCCTTCCGGACCCAAGACTTAGGCTTTTCATTCAAGGGAAGGAAGATTGGTTGGAGGAGGGACTCCTTGTCCTGACAAAGAAGAATAAAAGAGGAAGAATTATAGAGGAGGGATCTTCCTCCGCATAAGCGTGTGGTGCACAACCAAACTATGTGCCACCATTCGAAGGAATCCCTGCTCCGCCGAATTATTACGGAGGGCCAACGATGCAAGCATAGGGGAGTGGTCCAGCCATGCCCCCACAAAATTATGTGGTGCCCAATGTAACCTTTGCGGAGCCCTACACACAATACCCCCAACCACAACAAAGCATGGTCATAATTGGAGGGTACGCTGCGAGAAACATGCAAAACGTCGCAGCCATCCAATCCAACGCGGCTCAACTTGGTGAAGGCACTGCAAATATTGCCTATGAGCGTGGGCGTGTTCACCTAGTACCGCCGGAACAATTCGTTGGAGGGGATGTCCAAGCCTACTATGAGAAAGGGTACAACTACCAAGATCATCAATACCAACCACCGGCGGAGGATTGAGAAGAAGGAGGAGCTTTAGTTTTCTTTTCTTTCCCCTTTTTCTGTAATTTTCAGCTTGTGTTTGCTTGTGTTTGCGTAGTATTTTTCAGTTTTTATTTAAATTTCAGCAAGTGTGTTAGTTTATTTTCAGCATGTACTTCAACTAGATTTCATCATTAATAAAGACACCACCTTGTTTATACCTTTGGAAAAGCTATGAAATTTGTGTCATGATCATATATGATTATAATTTCCGCTTTGTTTATCTTTGTAATTGATTTATGCATGTTCAAGCTAGTGCTCTCTTAAAATACAAATCTGAATTTATCTAAATGCTAAGCATAATCTTTAGTGGAGGTTATGATTAAAATAAAGACCCATAGTGTTTTATGTGCTCTCAAGTTTTAGATACATTAAAGATTGTTTTTATTCCTAAAAGTAATGCTAACCTTGTCATGAATATCACTTGTGTGTTGCTCTACCTATCCAGAGCCTTGTATATATTTGAGTGCATAAACCTTAGTGTACAAGATTTATTTTTGAGTGAGTTATTGCAGGCCATGATTTCTCTGGCCCGAGACTAAGAAGCTGGTCATTCCATTTTTGCGTATCTATCTTATTGCTAGCCTCTTATCTGTGCATTGTGTATCCCCACATCGAAGATCTCACAAACCTCGCCGGATATCCACCCTTAAACCAAATATCATCTTTTGTGATTACCTCCTTGACCACAACCTATCTTTGAGGATGGATCATCAATTCAAGGAAGGTTGCAAGACGGTGCCACGATTGAAGATTTCATATATTTCTCCGAAGGAAAAGTATTTCCGGTACCTACCTTATCTTTATCACCTCTTTGCCCAAGGACGACCAAATGTCTAGGCATGGGGGAGGAGGTAGGTACAATGTAATTTTAGAGTTCAAAAGGAAGCAAATAAAAATAAAAAATTGATGAGAAAGAAATAGAAAAAATGAGAAAGAGAAAGAAAGAAAAAGAAAAAAATATGTATATATGAGAAAAAGAAAAAATATATATGAGTATGTGTAAAAAAAAGTGAACTCCCCGGTTCTCTAAAGTGCATTAGGAATTCCAAGGCTTCAAGATTAAAAGATCCATACTCATTTTCCAACCATGTGCAATCCGATAACGAGGACTTCCTTTGTGCCTCGGGATCACTCTTTGCCATTTGCACATGTCCACCTATCTCAAGTGTGTGTATTTTTCTCTTTCCCCTCCTTGATATAACATTATTTTCCAATGACCTTTTTGAAGAGTCTCGGTAAGACCATGAGAAGCTTGTCTTGTTTTGACAACATCTCATTTATAATATCTTGGTAAGACTAAACTTTCCCAAAGCTCCATATAAAGCCTACCACATATATATGTTATGAGAGGAAAAGGAGTAGAATAAATAGGCTTGAGAGATGAGAGTTCATGAGCAATATGCAAGATGATTTAAATTTGTGAACTTGGTTTAGCTCATTTTCATCTCGCTATTTATTTCAAAATTCTTGAGATCTACTTGAACTTTGGGAGCATGTTAATACTTGTGGGATAAGCTTAATTAAGAATCTACCCTCCGTAGAGATGAAGGCTAGTACATTATGGAACTTTAACGAATTAAAATTTTGAGAGCATTATGTTTTCTCATGTATGTCAAGTGCAAGGTTTAAACAATAAAGGGCAATGATGATATCCATCAAAGGCTTACTCGAGGACGAGCAAGGTTTAAGCATGGGGGAGATGTTGACGGTGAAATTCCGTCAACCTAGCCATGAGTTTACCTTTGGTGTTGACATGAGTTTTATACTTTATCCATTAGTACTAACCCCCTTGGTATAACAAGTTCATTCGTGCATGTCGGTTTTGGAGTTTAGTGTTTATGCAGGGTTTTGATGTAGAAAGCAAGACTTCCGGGATAAGTTCATCAAGAACCTTGTTACAAGACCTTGAAGCCCCGTACAAGTCATGTAATGAAGCAAACTTGACTCCAAGAAGCCCAGGGACCAAACCCGAGAAGATGACAAACTCCGAGGACCTATCCAAAAAAGTGTCGAATCTTGCGGGACAAGGAGCTACGTCCAACTCGGAGAGAAACTGAAGACAAGGGCCCACATGCAGAAGGGGGAAGGATCTAGAAGACTTGGGAACCGACGCCACGCGAAGGAGGCAGGCAACTGGGCTGGGGTGGGCCCAGGATGGCCGGCACGGCCCATTCTAGGGCCCAGTCACCCTCCCTTTGACCTAGCCACCATTCAGGCTATTTATAGCCCCAGGGTCAAGAGCCACGCATCGATCAATTCATCATCGACCGCCAAGGAGCAGAGAAGAGAGGGACACCATCCCGGAGAGGAGAGGGTCGAGCTAGTTGACTAGGGTCTCCCTAGCTGACGTGGAAACCTTGCAAGGAAGACCACGTCGGAGTTCCCGGAGCTAGAAGCAAGATCAAGGTAGGATCCCGGTGGTGATCTTGTTCATATATCATTGTACTAGTTGATGTATCAAGTTGAATCCGATTCTTAGCGACAAAGTGTTTCTCCGAAGTCTTCGTTTTTGATCGGCTTTGCTTATTTTAGATCTATTCTCGAGATAGATCACATAGGGTGTTCTTGTAGCCCCGGTGGCTAGCGGTGCACGCCTGATCTTCTGAAAAAACTCGACTTTTCCTCAAACTCGCCCTAGACTACCCACATGAATAGGAGTACATTGTGACAGAACGGGGGCTCTGAAAGGCGGGCGTTTTCGGAGTCGGACGGGAAACGACGGTTTAAAGAGGCTTCTAATGAGATTTGATTTGCTACTTCTTCTTTCGCTTGGAACTTCAACAAAAGGCTCAACCCGATCTCTCTAGATCGATTTATCTACCCCCTCTATCTTTCTTACCTCCGGTCTTTAGTAGATTAGATTCGTTCTTGTGTTGATTCTTGTGATTAGATGCATTAGGGTTTTATCACTCAAAGATTGAAGTTACTTGGCATTACTAGATCATCTTTTGCGTCACACATTCGTTCCACGGATTCAATACCTTGGGTTCACCAGTCGAGGGAAGAAGGGTCTCTTGAATAGGACGGGAGACTTGTCCGCTTGCAAGTCTAAATAAACTTTGATACAACTATTAACCGTCAACACTAACGCAACTTGAACAGATTAAAACGGAGCTAAAACATAGATTACATGGAATAAACAAGATGATAAGGTTAAATGAGATTAACTTTACAACAGGGACTAGCTGATAAGATTGGCAAGGCACATCCAAAAGTGCTCCCGAAAAGGATAAAGGACGAGGTTAGATTTAAAAAAGACTCAGGTTGGATTTATGTGTGAAAGGTGGAATTCCTGTAGGGGGTTTTCGACAAAAGGTACAAGACACAGGAAAATATCTAAACATTACAAGAAACTATAGGGGTCTAAACAAAAAACAGAGGGTCATCTTCTTCCTCTGGAAGGAGACGCACAGGGATATCATGGCGGACAGGATCTCTGGGTTTTTCAATTGCCAGGGCTCTGGGCAGCTAGGGGCTAGGGTGAAATGCAAAATGGAGAGAAGAGATCGAGGGGATCGCGATGGTGTGCTCACCAGCGTGGAAAACGGATGGGAGCGGCCAGATTTTGGAAAGGGGCGGCGGCCGGCGGTTCTCCAATGGCCGGCTCCCGATTGAAAGAGGCGGCAGACGTGTGACTCCTCCTGACGAAACTCGTGGTGGTGACAGCTTACTCCAGAGGTGTCCTCGTCTGGCGAATCGAGCAGTGGCCGGCGGCGAGCTCAGCAGTCTGGCTCGGGCGGCATACGGTGGCGCTTGCACGTGGAGGCTCGGCGTGGGGCAGCAGGGAGCAGGGGCGCGCGAGGCTTGTCCTTGCCCTTTATAGGGGCGCAGCACGCTGCACGCAGAAGGCCGTGGCACGCACGCAGGGCCTAGCGGCGGCCATGCCGTGGTGCTCAGAAGTGTTGCGGCCTTTGGCCCAGATGGGCTACGCTGCACCGGAGCGGGCTGATGTGGACCGGTCAGGCCTTCGGGCTCGGCCAGAGGAAAGGAATGAGTTCTGTTTATTTTCAGAAATAATTTGCGGGTAAAAGATAAATCCAAAAAAGTCTAGACAACTCATTAAAGCCACGAAAAATATTCTAATAATCTCAAAAATTTCAGGAAAAATCTCAGAGACAGACTAGAACATGAACAACCCAAATAAAGTATTTGGAGCTTATTAAAAGTATTTTAGAGCCTTCTAATAAATAGAATAAGCTCAGGGAAAATGAGAATTAATTCCAAAAAAGTCCAGAAAAATTCCCAAAAAGGATTGATCAGCAACTACACGCATTTTAAAACCTTTTGCACTCATGAAACAGCAAAATGCATGGGCTGAATGCAACACTAACATAATCATTTCATTTAATTTAGAAAATCAAACAATGCTTCCTATACTATGTTCCTTGTGAAGAAAATAAATGTTGGGAAAGTTTTAAAATTATGAGAAAATTGTTGTTTTAATTATTCTCTCTATTCACATCGTTAAATTGGAAATTTAAATGTGTGACAACAACCCTCTCTCCCTCCCCAGCGTCGGGAGCCTTTCCCAGCACCACCACCACCTCCAATCCTTCTTCCTTCGGTTCCCCCTATGCCACAGTTGGCCGATCCAAGGCCCAACAATGGAGTGTCCTCTCACCTACCTCCAGCAATTCCTGTGGCAGGGGGACTCCTTCCGTTGCCTTCGGCCATCCCGGAGGTGCTAGGACGACGTTTGTGGAGGCCTTGCTAGTTGGTGCTAGCCTAGCTGGATGTGGTGGTGGTGATGCCCCTTTGGTGGTGGCCTCGCTGGCTTCGGTCGTGGCCACGACCTCCAAGTCGGTCTGCCGCCCCACCGCCTCCTTGGGTGCTCATGGCCCGGTGCTAGTTGCCTCGCGGGCTTCGACCTCGACTGCTGCCCCGGTCGGCGCCAAACTGGCGACTTGTCCCCAGGCCAGGCGAGAGAGTTCCGACAAATTTTATCTGCGTCGTGCCTTTGTGAATGATGCACCTGCGGGGCGCTAGAGATTTGTCAAGCGGTGATCTGTTCCGATCTGTTGGTCGGTGGTGACCGTGTTGCCTTCGATGACGAGGCAGGCGGCTGGAGCGGTGGACTTTGCCGACATTGAGCCAAAGCAGATGTCGACGGGATTGGTGAGGATGTCCGCCATGCTCTCCGGGAAGATGACGTCATTGGTCGGAGCCATCAAGTTGCACGAAAAACCTTGATTCCTCTCCTACCTGGCGCGCCAACTGTCAGATGGTGAGATCTAGACAGCCCACGAGGGTGCTAATCCAAGTGGTTTAGTTGTTCGGTGAAGCGGAATCTAAGGCTAAGAACTCAAAGGTCGTAAATGAGTACGCGGAACACAAAGAACATGGCGAGTTTATACTGGTTCAGGCCTCTAGAGTGTAAAACCCTACGTCCAGTTGTCGGTGTAGATTGCTTGAGGATTGCGTGATTGGTACAAGGGGTCGCCTCGCCCGCCTTATTTTGGCCAGCGGATGAGGTCGGTTCCCAGACTCCTGGTCGGTTGCGACCAGGAGACCTAAATCTACATTACACATCTTGCCATATCCTGTCGATCTTCTTTGGGCGAAATCCACTGATGTCTTGTCTTTTACACCAAGTCTTGAGGTCGTGATGAACTAGGTCGTCTAGGCAATCTTCTGGAAGGTCTTCGGAAGGTCGTGTGGGCTGCCAACCAGGTCGGTTGGGCCTACTGACAGGTCGGCGGGTCTTCTGGTAGGCTGGACCCACTTGTCGGGGACGCCTGTGAGCCTGATCGGTGAGGACCCAAGGGTACCCATGTCTCACAGGGCCTCCAAAGCTGATCCTGATGGATGGTGCAGATGTCACTCCAGTAGAGATCACCGGCATCTCCAGTGCTCTTCTCGTCCTCGTCATCGTGTGCCTCCAGATCTCCACAACAAATGCTTCAACTATTTCTCCACCGCCCACTCGGCTTTCCAGTGTATGAAATGTCCAAGGTGTTTCCGCTGCCGTGCACTGGTTCACTGCTCTTATTCATGTCCTGGGGTTGTTCTTTTGTCCCCATCATCAGCCTAAACAATTCAGAATCGGACAACTGTGAAAAAGGAATATGGTCTTGGGCCTTGCTGAATCAACATGACTTCCGGCATCTCTCGACCCGGACGAGGCAACTGTCTTTCCAGCCTCTGCCGGCCTGGATGAGGCAACAGTGCCTCCTTTTTTTCAAGCCCGATTGCTGCGGAGGCAACAATTATTTTTCTTCCAGCAGCCTCCTCTGAGCCGGCTGATGCGGAGGCCACGGTCTTGCAGCAGTCCACCCAATTTCCTCCACACACTCCACTGGCGACCGAGCTGCTGCCCATACCACCCCGCCTCCATTCCACTCCGACAAAGTTTTACTCCAGGCGCTGGTCTAGTCATACTCGCCACCACCGACCGGGTATGACCAGAGATGTCGTTGGCGTGGAGAACTGCTGCACCGGCCCCCTCTCATTGAGCAACCCGTCGCGGCAGGGGCGACCAAAGATGCAACTATCACAGATGCCGCCCCACCCTCTACCCCAGAGGCGGGTGCTACCTCCCGCATTGGGAGGGGGCTCCCAATTTCCTCCTCCCCACTTCTCACCTCACTAAATGCACGGGTGTGCTTCCTCGACAGGCTCACGCGCCGTGCTGAAAGTCTACTCCCTGTTCCTGTCATCCACAAGCACCAGCGCAAATCCCAGCTGGTCGACGAGACTCCTCGTCGCAGCCGTCGATTTGCTGGAGCCGCTGTGGAATTTCATCTAGGAGATCATGAGATAAGAGCAAAGAAGAAGGTCATGAGGACCCTGGACATCATTGGCGAAAATGAAGGTATCAATCAGCCAGCTCTAGATGAATATGCTAAACTCTTCAGTCATCGCCCATCTGCCTCCCATATTCAGACTAGGACGGCCTTGTTCAATTGGTCTCTTCATTATGACCTAGGTGTCGAGGGAGAGTTGCTAGCATAGCCTATTCTCCTTTAGTCGTTATTTTGCATTGTCTTCTTTATGGATCCTGGAAAAATTCTTATTTGGAATGTGAGGGGCCTTAATGCTACTGCTCAACAAGAGTCAGTGCGCACTATTGTTGATGCTTCTCGAGCAGACATCGTGTGTATTCAGGAAACAAAAATCTCTACAATGACCAACAGAGTTCTACTTTCTGCTCTAAGCTCAGATTTCTCAGAATTCACTATTGTCCCTACCGTTGGTGCCAGTGGGGGATACTTGTAGCCTGGAGACAGCAAATCAGAGCTAATATTTCACGGATTGGTAATAACAATATAACCATTCATGTTTCTCATTCCAATGGGCAGCCTTGGTGGTTACGTGTGTTTATGGACCCCAATGAAATGATGCTAAGATCCAATTTCTGCATGAATTTCATGATATTCGGGCAGCCTGCTCAGGCCCTTGGATGCTAGTTGGGGACTTCAACCTTATCTACAAAGATGAGGACAAGAACAATGCAAATTTTAATAGAGCAATGATGGGGCATTTCAGGAAATTGATAAATTATCTATCCCTCAAAGAGTTACCTCTGCATGGTCGCAAATACACTTGGTCAAATTAGTAGGATTCACCTACTCTTATGAAACTCGATAAAGTGCTTTGTACAGTTGATTGGGGGGTAAATTTCCCAATTGTTTGCTTCAAAGTACAGCTTCGGATGACTCTAATAATTGTCCTTTGTTGCTTGGTCTTCATCACAACAGACGTGGGTGATGGCGTTTCCATTTTGAGTCCTTTTGGCCGAAGTTAGACGGCTTTCAGGAGGTCTTTGCCTCCGCGTGGACCTCTGTTCTTGCTGGTGCGTGCCCCTTCATCACTCTTGACAACAAGTTTAGAGCAGTCACTAAAAGTTTGCAGAGTTGGAGCAGCAAAACTATAGGTCAGATATTAATGCAGCTTGCTCTCTCAAGGGAAATCCTCCATCAGTTTGAAATCACTCAGGACAACCGCCAACTTGCTCAAGAGGAAGTGTGGTAAAAAATAATCTAAAAAAGCACAGCTTGGCCCTTGCATCCCTTAAGCCCACAATGGCACATCTTCGGTCACATATCAACTGGCTCGAAGATGGTGATGCCAACACTCAGTTGTTCCATCTTCATGTTCGCCAGAGGAAGAGGAAGAATTTCATTGGGAAGTTGATCTCTGGGATCAAATCCGCACCAGTCAACAAAAAAAGCGTCAGTTGTCGATGAGTTTTATGATAATCTGTTGGGTAGTTGCACCGCAAGAGATTATACTATTAATTTGGATGAATTGGGAATCTCTGAGCATAACCTCTCTGACCTTGATCTTCCTTCACTGAAGAAGAGGTGCGGAGCACAATTAAGCAGGTGGCATCTGACAAGGCTCCTTGTCCAGATGGCTACACAGGCCGTTTTTATAAAACTTGTTTTCCCATTATAAAGGATGACGTCATGGCTGCCATTTCTGCAGTCTGGAGTAGAAAAACTGTTAATCTTGGGGTCCTCAACTCGTCTTACATCACTCTACTCCCCAAGAAGGAGGATGCTGACCAGCTTAAGGATTTTAGACCTATAAGTTTGGTTCACAGTTTTGCCAAACTTGTCACAAAACTGTTAGCTAATCATTTTGCGCCAAAGCTGCAGGAAATGGTCTCGCCTGTTCAAAGTGCCTTTACCAAGGGTCATTTCATACAAGATAATTTCATGTTACTGCAACAAACTGCAAGATATCTTCACGAACAGAAAGAACCTCACATTTTGCTGAAGCTTGATATTTCTAAGGCCTTTGACTTAGTGTCTTGGCCCTTCCTCCTTGAGATTTTGCAGCAGTTGGGCTTTGGACAAATCTGGTGAGACATAATTAGTGGACTTCTCTATACTTCAACCACTCAAGTACTTATGAATGGAGTCCCTGGTAATCCCATATCACATCATCGTGGTTTACGTCAGGGTGACCTCCTCTCTCCAATGCTATTCATTTTGGTCATGGATGTGTTGGGACATATGATCTCGAAGGCTGCCAATGAAGGTTTGTTGTTACCTCTATCTAGGAGAGTGTTCAAGCATCGCATCTCCATGTATGTAGATGATGTGGTGCTTCTCCTCCGCCCCGCTGCTGAGGACATTGAGGTCACTATGGGTATTCTCAAATTGTTTGGAGATGCAGCTGGGCTCAAACTAATCTGCAAGAAAGTAATGTGTTACCCATCAGATGCGAGGAAACTGATCTTTCAACTATATAGGCTGTATTGCCTTGTGCCCTTATGGATTTTCCTTGCAAATACCTTGGATTACCTCTTTCTCTAAGGCGACTCACCAAAGCACAAGTGCAGCCTTACATTGACCGAATTGCGGACCAACTTCAGGGTTGGAAAGCAAATTCGATGACTAAGGCCGGAAGAATGGTCCATGTGCAATTTATACTTAGAGGAATGCTCATCTATCTTCTTATGGCTGTGGAATTCCCAACCTGGGCTGTTAAAGCAATTGATAAAATACGGCATGGGTTCGTGTGGAAGGGTCGCAGAGATGCCAAGGGAGGTCACTGTATAATTGCTTGGCTCACTGTGTGCCGGCCTAAAGAGTTGGGTGGACTCGGAATTTCAGATTTAAAGACTTTAGGTTGGTCATTGAAGATGCTTTGGATCTGGTTGCAAAAAACTAACCGAACCACCCATGGGCGGATTTTAATATAACTCTTCCTGAGCAAATTAAAGCTTTCTTTGCCACGGCTGTTTATTTTGAGGTAGGCGATGGTGCTACCACCCTGTTTTGGACAGATCGATGGCTTTACAATCACAGCATTATAGACCTGTCGCCTCGTCTTTTGGCCACCATTCCTGCTAGGAAACGCAAGAAGCGTGCTGTTCAAGAGGCTCTAAGCAACCACACTTGGGTCTCAGATATTCAGGGAGATTTATCTGTTGGCGTTCTCTCAGATTATCTCCATTTGCGGGACATTCTGTCTAACTTCAGGTTGCAACCTGAAACTGAAGATAGACACTTATGGCGTTTCTCCACTAATAGGCAATATTCTGCTAAAACATCGTGTGAGGGTTTCTTCAAGGGAGGCATTACATTCATGTAGGAAAACGGGTAGGCTACGCTAGCTAATCTACCGCGTACACCCAAGATACTTGCAAGTAGGAGATCATAGATCGTTACCACTAGACGCGCAGTGCAGCAGAAGGAGTCGCGCGTCGGTCTAGAGGAAGTAGTCGATCACGTCCCACGAACCGAGCTCCTCGTCCTTGATCCCAACAGCCGATCAGCGCAGCAGTAGAAGCAACGCCTCTACGGAGTCCACACGTACGGGGATGGAATGCCCAACGTTGGTGTGCTAGCACTGCACGTTCGGCTAGGGCGGCAGCAAGAGGAGGGCGGTGGCAAAGGGGAGGCGCGGCTGACTGGTTCGGGGCGCCCCCCTTTGCCCCTGCTACGTATATATAGGGCGTACTAATGGGCTTCTATCTCATAGACCCATTAGTAACCCTAATCCTTCTCAATATCCTCTTGGGCCTTTAAACCGTATTGTGATGATGGGCTCTTGGGCATATCACCAATAATCTCCCACTTGCACTAGAGACAATCATCTATGCAAGCTTTCAAACATTCCAAAACCCCTTAAGTGTGTGACCCGTTAGGTTCATGTGTAGACAGTCGTGAGTAGAAACCATTTCTGAATCACTAGTCAAAAGTGGCACCTAGCAAGGCATAGAGACTCACAAATACACATAAAGATCATATCGGTCGAACCTTAGATATACTCGTACACTGATCCCTTTGCCACTCGATACCAGTCAAGCTCAAGGTGAGATGTGTGCCACCCTTGTGATAGCTTGACCATTCTCTCGATCTTATAGCGGATTCTATTTGTGACTAACCTTTAGTCATTTTGATTAAATCCTTAATCACTTTGGCATGGCTATGCACTTTCTAATCCAACTATCTCGAGGGGCCCAAAGATATCTCTCCTGTTATCTAGGAGGGGAAAATTCCTTCTTGATCCACACACATCCCATTCCATGTTTAATGATACACCTGTAAGCTACTTTTATAACTACCCATTTACGGAGTAGCGTTTGGCAGCCCCAAGATGCACCACTACACACAGTGAGAAACAATGGGGATCTCAGGTCTAAGGATCCAGTAGGTATAACACTCAAGAACAACTGATGGCACATTTAAAATAACCATCCCAACATTGTCTTGGAGTGGGTCAATCCAACACCATGTTCACTAACATGTGTCCACATCATTAATCTGATATCTCCATATCTATGATCCATGAAACATGATCATCAATTAATGCATGTGCTAGTCTCTCCGTCATTATTGTCCCACATAACAACCCAAACTACTGATAATTTAGAATAACATCATTATAAACAAAGAGTTTCATGATCAAGTCACGTACTCGATAATATAAATGACAATCATCCATGGAACAAATAACAATTATTCATTATTACATAAACATACTCATGACACAGAACTCTCCCACGCACACTACAATCATTGATGTAAGTATCTAATGCCCATAGACCTCATGTGTGACTCATGCTTTGGTTGTGGGAGAGGCTTTGTCAATGGATCAACAACGTTTGAATCTATGTGCACCTTGCAAACCTTCACATCACCTCTCTCAACAAAGTGACGGATGAGGTGATACTTCCGTAGTATATGTCTGGACTTCTTGTGTGACCTTGGCTCCTTTGCCAACGCAATGGCACCACTATTATCACAATAGAGGTCCACTGGACTGGATGCACTTGGAACAACACCCAACTCAGAAACAAATTTTCTGATCCAAACTCGCTTCTTTTGCGGCTTCGGAAGCCGCAATATACTCGGCCTCTCGTCGTCGAATCGGCCACCGTATCTTGCTTCGAACTCTTCTAGCTCACCGCCCCACCATTGAGGCCGAAAACAAATGCGGATTGCGATGCGGAGTCATCTTTATCTGTTTGAAAACTAGCATCGGTGTAACCCTTTACAACGAGCTCATCTTCGCCTCCAAATATTAGGAACATATCCTTGGTTCTTCTCAAGTACTTAAGGATACTCTTTACAACTGTCCAGTGATCTTCACCGAAGTTTGATTGGTACCTGCTCGTAACACTTAGAGCAAAGGAGACATCTGGGCGTGTACAAAGCATAGCATACATGATGGATCCTATGGCTGAAGCATAAGGAACTGCACTCATCTTCTTTTGCTCATCAGGTGACGTGGCACACTGACTCTTGCTTAGAGTAATACCATGTGACATTGGCAGGAAACCTTTCTTGAAATCTTGCATATTGAACCGATTCAATATCTTGTCAATGTACGTATCTTGGCTTAATCCAATTAGCCTCTTTGATCTATCTCTATAGATATTTATCCCCAGAACATAAGCCGTCTCTCCTAAATCCTTTATCGAAAAACTCCTTTTCAATGAGGTTTTAACGGCTTCAAGCATTGGAATATCATTTCCGATCAGCAATATGTCATCCACATATAGGACCAGAAACACGAGTGCGCTCCCACTAGCCTTTTTGTAAACACAAGGCTCTTCTTCATTCTTGATGAAGCCAAACCCTTTGACTACTTCATCAAAATGAATATTCCAACTCCGAGATGCTTACTTCAATCCATAAATGGACCTCTCGAAGCTTACATATTTTCCCGAAGCATTTTCAGGGTCGACAAAACCTTCAGGCTGTGTCATGTACACATCCTCACTAAGATGTCCATTAAGGAAAGCGGTTTTGACATCCATTTGCCATATCTCATAGTCATAATATGCAGCAATTGCTAGGAGAATCCGAACAGACTTTAGCATTGCGACGGGCGAATCATAATCAACACCTTGAATTTGTCGGAAACCTTTTGCCACCAATCGTGCCTTATAGATGTGAACATTTCCATCCATGTCTAACTTTTTCTTAAAAAATCCACTTACAATCGACAGGTCTAACACCTTCAATTGGATCAACCAAGTTCCAAACTTGATTGTCATGCATGGAATTTAACTCAGATTCCATGGCCTCAAGCCATTTGTCGGAGTCAGGTCCCTTCATTGCTTTCGTGTAGGTCATGCGCTCATCATTTTCCATCAATAATACGTGGCGCTCCTCCGTAATAAGGAGGTTGAGCTTCTCAGTTGCGCGACATGCCCGTATAGACCTTCGTGGGGTTGGTGCCTCAACTACGGTTTGTGCAACATCTTGCACATCTCGTGGATCTTCAGTGGGTGCTGAAACAGTTTCAAGTGTTTCTTGAATTTCTTCAAGTTGCACTTTGCTCCCACTTAATCCTTTTGATAGAAACTCCTTTTCTAAGAAAACACCATTGCGAGCGACAAACACTTTACCTTCCGCTTTATTATAAAAATTATATCCTTTGGTTTCCCTAGGATACCCCACAAAGAAGCATTTGTCTGACTTTGGAGTGAGTTTATCCGACATCAAACATTTGACATAAGCCCCACATCCCCAAACTTTGAGAAAAGATAATCCAGGACATTTCCCAGTCCATATCTCATATGGTGTCTTCTCAACAGACTTACTTGGAACCCTATTCAGTGTGAACGCAGCAGTTTCAAGAGCATAACCCCAAAATGACAATGGAAGATCAGCTTGGCTCATCATCGACTGAACCATGTCCAACAAGGTTCGGTTCCTCCGTTCGGATACCCCATTCCATTGAGGTGTTCCTGGAAGAGTTAGCTGCGGAACTATTCCACATTTCTTCAAATGATCACCAAATTCAAGGCTCAAATATTCTCCTCCACGATCAGATCGCAGATACTTAATTGTCTTGCCTAATTGATTTTGTACTTCATTCTGAAATTCTTTGAACTTTTCAAATGATTCAGACTTGTGCATCATTAAGTAGATATAGCCATATCTACTAAAGTCATCAGTGAAAGTAATGAAGTACTGAAAACCACCTCTGGCTATTGAGCTCATTGGTCCACATACATCGGTATGTACAAGTCCCAACAAGTCACTCGCCCTCTCACTATGACCAGTGAAAGGTGCTTTGGTCATCTTTCCAAGTAAACAAGACTCGCATGTGTCAAATGATTCAAAATCAAATGAGCTCAACAAACCATCTTTATGGAGTTGTTCAATGCGCTTCTCATTTATATGACCTAAGCGACAATGCCAAATAAAAGTGGGATTCAAATCATTTGGTCTAAGCCTCTTAGCATTAATGTTACAGACAGATTTATCCTCAAGATCAAGAACATATAATCCATTCACCAATGGACATTGAGCATAAAAAATTCCATTGCAAAAAATAGAACAACATTTGTTCTCTATTACAATATTAAAACCACCAACTTGTTCCAAACATAAAGATGAAATAATGTTTTTGCTCAAAGCAGGAATGCAATAACAATTATTCAATTCCAAAACTAATCCGGAGGGTAGAGACAAGTGGTAGGTGCCGACCGCCAACACCGCAACCTTTGCACCATTGCCGACACGAACGTCCAACTCGCCTCTTGCAAACTTTCTACTCTCACTTAGACCCTGCAACGATTTGCAAGTGTGAATCATCGACCCAGTATCAAATACCCATGATTCACTAGAAGATAATGCAATATTAATTTCTATAACATTTATACCGAAGTGTTCTTCTTCTTTTCTTCCAAGTACTTCTTGCAATTCCTAGACCAATGTCCCTTCTCATGACAAGTGGAAGCATTCATCTTCGAAGTAGGGCCAGATTTGGCCTTAGGTGCTGGCTTCGGCTTAGAGCCCGAGGACTCACCGTTGGAACCCTTTTCCTTGCCTTTACCTTTGGGATTAGGAGGCGTCCAACACTTCCTCTTTTTGTTACCCTTCTCGATCATCATCACATGATTGGGATTTTTCTTAATGCTCTCCTCTGTTGTCTTTAGCATCCCATGCAACTCACTCAATGTTTTATCCAAGCCATTCATCTGAAAGTTCAAAATAAAAGGCTCATAGCTCGCCGGGAGCGACTGGAGAATAACATCGGTAGCCAAATTATCACATACATCATCACATGATATTGAGGCCATACCATTCACATCACACCCTACAAAAACAAGTTAGGCGTATGACGTGTCCTAACAAAGGCGTGCTTAGGAAGCCGCTATAGAAGGAAGCAACAGCGGTCCCGCAACTAAGCCATTCATAATGCCTCAATTTTCAGATCGCATCAATGGAATCCCTTTGAAAATCTCATCGAAGTGATCGCATCAACCCAAATCTGAGCCACTCATAATGCCTCGATTTTCACTTGATCGTGCAACCTTTGCACCTGAGAAGATCTCATCTACACATGACCTCGATCTGTTGGTTCAATCTACTGAATATGCACACAGTTAGTCCCTTGTGGTGATTCCAGCCGGTAGGGACATGTCGTATGCACAACAGAGAAGGAACATGAACTAATCTTTTTGGTCACATGCCGCAATCAACTCGCTCCAGTTTTAACCCCTTATGACCAATTGATATAATCAAATCGTGCAAAAAGTAATAGATCCAATCTACTACTACAACCTATCACCTATATGTTAAAGATCCAGACCAAAAACTACGCAAGATGGCTCTGATACCACAGTAGGAAAACGGGTAGGCTACTCTAGCTAATCTACCGCGTACACCCAAGATACTTGCGAGTAGAAGATCATAGATCGTTACCATTAGACGCGCAGCGCAGCGGAAGGAGTCACGTGTCAGTGTAGAGGAAGTAGTCGATCACGTCCCACGAATCGAGCTCCTCGTCCTTGATCCCAACAGCCGATCAGCGCAGTAGTAGAAGCAGCGCCTCTACGGAGTCCACACGTACGGGGATGGAACGCCGAACGTCAGGGTGCTAGCACCGCATGTTCGGCTAGAGCGGCGGCAAGAGGAGGGCGGCAGCAAAGGGGAGGCGCGGCTGACTGGTTCGGGGCGCCCCCCCTTTGCCCCTGCTACGTATATATAGGGCATACTAATGGGCTTCTATCTCATAGGCCCATTAGTAACCCTAATCCCTCTTGGATCAATATCCTCTTGGGCCTTAAAACCGTATTGTGATGATGGGCTCTTGGGCATATCACCAACAATTCAGACGTTGGGAAAATTTGGAAACTTGGGCTCCGGCCAAATGTGGTTTCTTCAAGTTGCTTGTTGCTCACGACCGATGTTGGACTGCTGATCGGCTAGCACGTCAAGGCCTCTCTCACCCGGAGCATTGTCCTATGTGCGACCATGCATCAGAGACTATTAACCATCTTCTTGTTGGCTGCACCTTTGCAAGAGAATTCCGGTTTTGTTTCCTATCACAAGTGGATCTGCAATCTCTTTCTCCTCTGTTTACAGGCACATCCTTTTATGACTGGTGGGAGAAGATCAGCGGTAGCAACAACGGTTTGCGTTTACAATTAATTGACTCTCTTATAACTCTTGGAGCCTGGACCTTATGGAATCAAAGAAACAGATGTGTATTTGATGGAGTTTCTCCAGATATGGCACACACTCTGACTATTTCTTGTGAAGAGGGAAAACTTTGGTCAATGGCAGGGGCTTGAGGAATTTCCTTCTTGACTGCTCCCATGTCAGTAGTATAATACGGGTGCTATTGTGTTTGTGGTTGTCTGTTATTCGTTGCGGGTGCGATTGAGGTAGAAATCCTATGGGGTTGAGTCTTAGAGTGTGTGGGTGTGAGTTTGTGAGTGTTGTGTGTGTGGTGGGGTTGTATTTTCAGGCATCTTTTCCCTTTATCTTCTTCTTAATATAAAGAAGCGCATCTCTCCTACGTCTTTTGAGAAAAAAATACTGACTTCCAACGCAACCTTAGGGTCTAACGATAAGATAAACATAGCATCTACCTACCTGCTTCGGGCATAGGTTTACCCTTGGTCTACCAGGCGTCTCCAGCCATTAGCTCTACACCCTACCCTCATGTGGGGGGATACAAAGGATGCATGGGGCCTTCACCACTCGTACACCTACCCCTCAGACTGCTGAATAGGTATGTAAACAAGGGCAACCTCTAGCCTAGACACCACGTCTACACTAGTGATCACAACTCTGACCATGGCCAGACTCCGCCTGATAGACATGGGTACCCATGGGTCCCCACCGACCAGGGTCTCAGAAGTCCCTGTCAAGTGGACCCGACCTGACAGAAGCCCTGCCGACCTGCAAGTGGGCCCGGAGACCTTATCCACAATTCTGGCGACCCAGGAAGACCTCAGATGACCTTATCCAAATCGCAAACGACCAGCCAGGCTCGTGGGGCAAGCCTCTCCTTAGATCACGGCGGCGGCGCCACTGGTAGACCTGAGGATCGTGGGATCCTCTCTGTAATTATGGAATGCGACCTTCCTAAAATCTGTAACCGACCTCGATGAGGGTCCACCGACCTCGAATGGAAACCCTAGCCCGCCAGCCATATAAGGCGGCCTAGAGCTCCATTCGAGGAGAGATCACTTTCCACATAATCCCACCACACTGAAAGTAGGATTTTACTTTTCGGAGGCCTGAACCAGTCTAAAAACCCCAGTGTCCTTGCCATACTCACCGAGTTCCGAGTTCATCCAAGAACTACCGCTTACGCTCTTAGGTCCTGATCTCCCCATTAGTCAACCTACAACTGCTTGGGTAGCCCCCTTGCGGATCTTTCTAGGTCTTACCCCCTGACACTGCCGACAGCTAGAGTCCTAGGGCCAGAGCCCCCCCGCCACAAGGACAAGCAATGATCCCGCGAGCAGATAAAAGATAAACTTGAATTACCGAAAGAACTTCTACCGTGAAGAAATCACAAATACTTACTTACAAGAGCGTCAATAGGCTGGCACCTCCTCTGAGCTACGGCTCACTATCTCCCAATTTTCTACAATTATTCTACTATATGGCGCTCTTCTCTTCTCCACCTTGTGTGTTGAATGAGGGGGGTGGAAGCCTCCTTTTATAGGGTTGAGAGGTGGTTCCGGGCGAGTTAAACATGGAAACCCCTCCACCTTCTTGGGGATATTGCGGGAGATCATCCCATCAAAACCTAGTGCGATCAGAGGTGATGCTAGTTCGTCTGAACTAGTGGTCACTATGTGAAAAACTGGCTTTGGTAACGGGCGTAGATCGCCTTTGGTAATGGGCCATGCGCCCGTTACCGATCAAGTGTTACAACTAAGCCAACAAAGCTAATGGGCAGATGCCCGTTACTGATAACACATATTCGTAGCGGGCATCAAACAACAACCGTTACCACAACTAGCCACCGGTCACGTGAAAATGACTGTTTCTCTGGGCCCACAGGGAACTTTGATAACTGGCACCAAAACAAAGCCTGTTACTGTGAAATCAATATCAGAGACGCGTGTGGTGAACCTGCGTCTCCGATGTCTCAACGAACGGGCCACGTATTGGTAACGGGCTTTTACGGTGCCCATTACTTTGTTGGAAAGTTTGTAACGGGTGTTCCAATCGAAGCTCGTTACTTAGTGGTCAGTGTTTGTAACGAGCTTTAATTAATGCCTGTGACAAATACGTAGGCCACCCCTACAATAACCTGCTGCCTGCTTGCCGGCTGCATCCTGAATCCAGCCAAGATTTGGCAGCCATCAGGGCCTGCATCCTGGAACCAGCCAGGATATGACTAAATTCAAAAAAATTAGATCCAGCATCCAAATTCACAGAAATCCACAATTCACATGCATCATATGTTAAAATTCAGCATCATCATCTCATACAAGGGGAAAATGCATCTCCCAAGGAGGAATGCAACAATATCACAAAAATTCATGGACAATGAGGAATGCAAAAATTCATGGACAAGGAGGAATGCAAAAGTTTCCTAGTCACCAAACACAATCTGAGCCCACACAGTTTCATCAGCACGAAATTTTCCTCTGGCTGTGATCACCTGTTCCATGAGGAATGTGGCAATTCTTTCACGAACATCTGCTAGCAATGATTTGTCGAGAGGATGCTCATCTAGCCCTAATCTCTGGATATAATAATGTCACTAGTCAGCACACATATATACGTGGTTACCAAACATGTGTAGTGCTAATAAGCAAGAACTCTGCTCAGTTGCAGGTTTTACAAATGAAGATCCAAGAAAGTACCTCCATATGTGTGCCGCTATATTTTAACTGAAGCATGTGATAGGCACAATAGAAGCCGCAGAGTCTGGATCCAGTAGGTTGTTGGTGGCACGACAATAAACGTACAAAGAAAAATAGTGATGATCAAGAATAAATAAACTCAAGCTTTAGTACTAGCTTCCACAGGAAGGAAATAAGTGGTATGTACCTTAACATCTTTGACGTGTTTCAAGGGGCCACGGCGCGAGAACTTTTTGCGGCAGTAATGATTCCAAGCCCTACAATGAAAATATCAACAATGGTTAGGACACTATTAATTAATGTAATCTGTATAGTTTGTTGAGGAACGTCCGCAGGTTAAGAAAGAAATAACTTACTCATTAATGATTAGCTCGAAAGGGCCAGTATTAGTATTAATTGTCTTCAATGAATCAAGATACACCTTCCGCTACATCGGAACGATCGCCACTACAATCCAGTGGTTCGTACTGAGATAAGCGGTAAGCATTATATCCTTTGTAGCATATTGTTCGAAGGCATTGAGCATATAGTCAACAGAGAAAGAAACAGTGTTATCCATGCTACTCAACGTTGTCGAGCAAAGGCATTCAGGATCAAGGTAGCCAACTGCAGGGCCCTTGTTGTCAACTTCTACAGTCATATTCCTATTAGTAAGAAAAAACAAAGTATAAGGAGGCAAAATACATGGTAATAAAGATGATGTGAGGCAAAAAGCATAGTTCGATAGAGGATGTGATTGGTGAGAAGCGAGATTAAATTTTCAAGCAACTTACGGATGGAGCGAAAGAGAGAAGTGTCAGATCCAAAGCATCCAAGTTGAAGAGATCGTACAAATCACTGAGTTGCACAGGCATCTGTTGGAGTGCATTTGACGATTCATCTCTCTTCAGCCATGCATTGGTCCCAGGCCGAAGTGCGACCATAATGTCAGAAGCATCATCTGACTCACCACGTTGCATGTAGAATGTGTGGAGCTTTCTAGTAAAAGAGCAGCCTTTTTGAGATCACCATCACTGAGAATGTTCTTTCCAAATTTGTAATTTAGGTTAGCCATAGCCGATGGATTCTTCTTAGTGTCACTCTCAGATTGCTTTAGGTTGGTCATATACCGACGATTCTCCTAGGTGTTTCTTTTAGATCGCTTTCTAATAGGCCTCATAGACGTTTTATTTACAACAATTTCCTTTTCCTACTGCTTTGAGCTGTTATTTTTGGCATGTTTCTCTTCTTGTAGCTTTGAAATGGCTGAAGGTTTCTCAAGGGCTTTCCTGCTTAGTGGTGTCTCACCAGGACCTATTACAGAGGTATTAGGCCCAGATGTACCTACTTTGGCATGATTGTTTTGAGCACTTCCATTTGGGGTGCAGGTTTTGTTGTTTCATGAGAAGGAGAAGAAGGAAAAGGTGGTAGTGGGCGTGGTGGTGGGGATGGAATATTTGGTGTCTCTTGCAGATGTGGGGATGCAAGTTTTTTTGTTTTTGGGACTAGTAGTAGGTGGGGATGGAATATTTTGTGTACCTTCCGGATGTGTGGATGGAACATGTGGGGATTGAGGAGGAGGAGGAGGAGGAGGGGAGCCATCTGAGGAAGGAGCCTGTACCGTACTGTGTGAACTACAAGCACTCTGTACAATGGCTTGTGAACGAGATATACATGTTGGTGCTCCTTTGATGTCAATCCAACACCTTCTCCACTGTAACCTCTGTCCTTGAGCTTGTCCGAGTTTCATCACCTTGTCATTAGGAGGTTATTCCAACAGTTCATCCGCAAAGATAGTATATACAGTGATCACTTCAACCACAACACAGTCTTCATTAATCGGGACTATTTGTAGCATAGTCTCCTCTGGATGAACAAGACCAAGTGCAGCCTCATATTGAAGCCCCCTCCACGTGATCCATAGGCCACAGTGTGTGGGTTCAGTCAACATGCCTATAAGGTCTTCGTGTGAATGATCATCACAGCGCACCTCCGTCGCCAACTCTGCACTGTCATCGATCAAACCTACATCTACAGACGCACAGCTGCTCTTCAATGTGGCAGGTGAAGGGCTTGAGCGATTGGACATTGGTGACAACACCATCCGATGACAAGACCACCTCCGCATCCGCATGTTCGCATCCGCATCTCGGCCACCAGTTCTTGCTTGATTTGTTCCTTTATCTTTTCCGTATCAAATGATGTGTCGGTCTTCGTCCTCTTCTTCTTCCTGTACATCTCGACGTGCTGAGGCCATGCATACTTCTAGCCCTGGTAGCTGGAGACACCACGCACACGACCGTGTTGTTCAGGGCGGCCCAAGCACTAACTTAGCACATCATACTCCCTCTGCTCTTCCATTCCTGAAGATTCTGCACGTGCAATCTTCTCCTTGATGTCCGCAGCCAATTTTTCTGCCTCTTTGTTGTTGAACACTATCACGGCAACACGGTCTTTAATCACTAGCTTACTCCTTGCTTGTAGCCAATTCTTGGAACGATCGTCAGGGTAGGCGTCATATGGGTTGGGGATACCAGCTGCAACTAATTGTCTGTCCTCTTCCTCCCATTGTTCTAGTTTCACAGTATAACCAACTGGACCCATGTTGTGCTCGCTTGTGTTCTGGCTTCGAAGTTCTTTGAACTTGACACTAGAAGATGAGGCTTGCTCAATGTCTGCCTGTTCATGAACTCCTTCCATTGTTCCGGGACAATAAACGGGTGCCTTGTAAATGGCTCAAGTCCTTTTTTGATAAAATCTCGCCTAAGCTGAAATTTGAATTGTCTCCATGCCTTGGCTGCCGTCTTCCAGAAAGGCTTGAATGCCTGCGGTTTCGCATCTTCCTTGAACTTCAAGTGTTTCTGCACATGCTTATTAAACATGTCCCACTTTTCATCATTGCTTAGTTCTTTGATTTCTGGCAAGTTCAAAGGTATCTTTTGTCTAGCAACAAGCTCCGCAAGCACCCTGAACCCGCGCTTTTGAGTCAATGCTACAAGCATCCCCACTATGTCGACCTCAGTGACTATCATTGTGTCACTTGGCCACTTTGTGGATGTCCTTGGCGCTCTGCCTCGACGCTGAGCCCCACCCATCTGGTCTTGTTGTGCACTAAAAGTGCCATAACCCTCTTCTTCATCTTGTGGCCCAGGTCTATAGTCCTCGTCAGAAATATCCTATGAATTAATAGTCAAGGAAATTACAGTAACTACTTTAGCTCACTGTAATATCATTAGTTCTTGGTAAACCATTAACATAAATAGAAAATTCAGTAACCAAAAAATTAGTGCAAGCAAAGCGACCATACCATTAGATGCAGGCTGCCTCGGTTGCTGATGAGGTACTTATTCAACTTGGAGAGAATGTGCAGATGTGCATAGGAACAAAAGCAAAACCAAATGTAAGAGTCAATCTAAAGTAAATTATATGCATTTATATAAAAAGAAAACCATACGCACGCATATGTTGTATACTTCATTACCTGAACGCATGTGCGCTGCAAAAGCGCGCTTGGCCTAATTCCATAAAAGCAAATGTACCAAATTACCTTATTACTGAATTGTTGTTAATTTTCCAATTATTACCAAGTTGGTAGAATACATTTACCGAATTGTATAATACATTTTTAGAGTCGTATGCCATAAACTCAAATCCTAGATTCGCCACTGACCTTCGCACTGCCGGAGCGGAGGGATCTCTACTCCTCGTCGCAGCCTGCTCGCCACCATATCCTCATCCTCGCGTCAACCTCGTGGTTGGATCCCTCCTCTTCCAAGTCGTCATCGTTGTCGTCGTCGTCATCGTTGTCGCTGGATCCCTCCTCTAGTCATCGTCGTCGCCGCCGCCGCCGCAGCTGGGTCCCTCCTCCTCTAGATCTCGCTGTCAGAGGTGTGGTGCGCATCGCGCCAAGCATGGTGTGGCGCGCGTCTCAGCGAAGGGGTGTAGAGTGGGTCGCGGCGTGGGGGAGGTGAGGGGGACGACGGCGAGGGGAGAAAGTGGCGGCGGCGGCGCGAGGGGAGAGTGGGAGGAGACTACGTGAGGGAGGCGTCCTTCCCTACTAAGTACTAACCTAGCGCGAGTGGGCTTGTGTTTGCCTTAAAACGAGTAATGTAGGTCACATCACCAAGAAAACTAACTCATAAGTCATAACAAACATATTCACATCTGACATTCATCAACAGGCACATCACCAAACTAGATTGTTGCTGCAAGGGAACTAGTTAGCTAGCTAGATGGCTTCTTTTGTGTTGTTGCCTCATGTTCAGCTAGCCTTGTCGCTAGTTTTGCAACTCTTTCTGCCAGCTCAACATTCTTCTTTAGAAGTTCAATCTCCTGTCTCTTTTCTGCGGCTTTAAGTTGCTCATCTTGCTTGTCGATTCCTTTCCAGATGTAGTCAATGTCATCACGAGTAATAGCATGGTCCTAAAACAAAGGGAAAAATTATATTGATGCAAGCTTCATAACAGTTGTAATTTACAAGAAAGTTGTTTTAGCTCTAACTGGTTTCAAAACTTTCCTGCTTCTCTTCAGTCCAAATCCTTTTAATGTCATGTGCAACAACTTCCTACAACAAATGGAAATTGATGCATTAGAACAATTGATCAGTGAAGATGTGAGGGTCCAAGGACAAATCCCGTGTGTGATGGTTTCAGAACTTGCCTCATGGTCTTTAGAATCGTCGCCGGAGTTGTTGTCGGAGTCGTCACCAGAGTTGTTGCCAGAGTCGTTGCTGGAGGAGATGAGGTCTACCAGCACCACTCTTCTGCCCGGTTCGTCGCTGGGGGACACTCGTTGCCAATGAAGGGGCGGGGCCAGGTCTGTTCGAATGAAGAACAGTTTGCTTTTCCCCTTTTAATCTGCAATCAAACTTTGTATCACGTTTTTCTCTGTCAACCGTAATCCAAATTTGATGATATTTGTTTCTGAATTTTTCTAAAATCAACGTCAATTCATTTTTGACATTTTTTCGTATGTAATTCCATTTCTTGAATGTTGTTTATACACCTTATATTGTTCCTTATAAGTACAACATATAAATAATATTTTTTACACAACTATTACTAATTAAACTTTGCATTTCGTAATCTTATCGTGAACATAAGGTTATGTTAAAATTTCAAATGCATATGAGTTCGAATATGTTTTAAAGTGTGAAAAACTTCAATGTTGAAGTAACATTCTAATAAACTAGGTGAGAGATGTAGACATTTGTACACAAGTATAATCTTCCGTTTTCGAAACCATTTGAATTTTTGTAGACAAGCTTAGGGACTAAAATTATGTTGCCAAGTCAATTTGTAGAATTTTTAGAACACACTAAGATGTTATTATAATTATTATATCGTAAAAAAGAGATAAAAATTATAGTTTTAAGAAATTTGGTTAGACAAGTGTGGCTTTTGATATTTTATTCAAATACTAAGTTACGAACTATGAATTATTCGTATTTTTTACGAATTTTTTGGTGCTGATTATGGGGTATAATATTTGAGGGAAGCAAGTTTCAATTCAGAAAAAATAGTGTCGGGCCCACGCGTCGGCGTCAGAAGCCTATATAAAAAAGATAATTGTAGCCTGCCCGACCGACAAAGGCGATCCGGGTAGGCTAACTATTGTCACCAATGAAGGGGCGGGGCCAGGTCTGTTCGAATGAAGAACAGTTTGCTTTTCCCCTTTTAATCTGCAATCAAATTTTGTATCACATTTTTCTACGTCAACCGTAATCCAAATTTGATGATATTTGTTTCTGCATTTTTCTAAAATCAACATCAATTCATTTATGACATTTTTTCGTATGTAATTCCATTTCTTGGATGTTGTTTATACACCTTATATTGTTCCTTATAAGTACAGCATATAAATAATATTTTTTACACAACCATTACTAATTAAACTTTGCATTTCGTAATCTTATGGTGAACATAAGGTTATGTTAAAATTTCAAATGCATATGAGTTCCAACATGTTTTAATGTGTGGAAAACTTCAATGTTGAAGTAACATTCTAATAAACTAGTTGAGAGATGTAGACATTTGTACACAAGTATAATCTTCCGTTTTCGAAACCATTTGAATTTTTTTAGACAAGCTTATGGACTAAAATTATGTTGCCAAGTCAATTTGTAGAATTTTTAGAACACACTAAGACGTTATTATAATTATTATATCGTAAACAAGAGATAAAAAATTCTAATTTTAAGAAATTTGGTTAGACAAGTGTGGTTGTTGATATTTTATTCAAATACTAAATTACCAACTATGAATTATTCGTATTTTTTAAGAATTTTTTGGTGTTGTTTATTGGGTATAATATTTGAGGAAAGCAAGTTTCAATTCGGAAAAAAATAGTGTCGGGCCCACACGTCAGCGTCAAGCCTATATAAAAAAAAGATAACCATAGCCTGCCCGACCGACAAAGGTGATCCGGGTAGACTAACCATCGTCACCAACAAGTGCTCCATTGTCAGAAATGCCCCTTGCCGAATGAATATGCATCCGCCCGGCGCCCCGACCCCGACCGGTGCACGTGTGAGGAGCAGGGTCCAAGGTTGTCGGAGCGGCCGCAATCACTCCATCGGCTTGGATCCAGTCTGTGAGCTAAGCGGCTTTCCACTGGTCCCTTGCCCGGGCTGTGGTATGGCTCGGGTGGTGGAGGGGCGGACGCAGAAGGAAGGTGAAAACCACGATCGTCTTTATTTCAAGTGTGCAAGGAACTCGGTGAGTAGTCTGTTGTGTCTCCCAAATCTGAGTTAGGGTTCTTATGTGCTTTTGATTCTGCAGTACGCCAAGAATTGTGGATTTTATCATTTCCACAAGGAGTATCTCCAGATGCTGAAGGATGTTGGTGTCATTGTTTTTCGACCGTCGAACTGGGCATACGCAGTTGATGAAGTAGTTGATTCAATAGAATGTCAGATTAGGAGCGGCGAGCAGAGGCAAGCACTAGAGAACAAGCAGAGGAAGAAAGCACTGGAGGAGAAGATGGACAATGTGATTTGAAAGATGAACTTGATTATTGTGGCTGTTGTTTGTGTAGTATTTGGATGTTTACTAGGGATGTATGCTGCAAAGAAGTAATTCTGATGTTAAAAGTGGTGATTTTGCTTCATATGTGTGGATGAAGAATGAAAAAATTCACATATGACAAACTTAAATGTATGAATGAAGAATGAATGGAATGACAATTGGGTCACAAATCTTAATGTGTCAGACATCACAAAATTCATCAATTCATCTATGCTGACATTTCATTGCAGCACGAGGCAAAGGAAATGCGGATTATTAAGACAAACAGAGTAACAAACTTCTGGCATAACTCTGGCATATATACACATTGCAATTCATTGTAAGCTTCTACCATAGACATTGCAATGCCTTCCAAAATAGGAGACATGGATTGATCTACCGTGTTTCTTAGATCTACTTGTTCATCACAAGTTCAACATACACAGATCTGCTAGCTAGTCCATCACAAGTTCAACAAGCACACTGGTAGAACACATTAACAGAGGAACAAATCAATTAAGCAGAGATAGTCGCCGCCGGAGGAGCTCCACCGTCGGAGTCGGAGTCAGAGTCGGAGCCGGAGCTGGAGACGTCGAGGCCGCCATCGACGTAGACGGGGGGACCACTTCTCTCTCCAGGTACCCAGCCAAGACATTGACCTTGAAGGCGTAATCCATCACGGTCATCTGCAGCGGACCAGGGGGTCGTTGGACCCCGAGATGAAAGGCCAGCTTTCCAAGACTGTGCCAAGCCTCGTAGAGCATCTTCACTAAAAACAGGCATCCGAATAAGCTACTGCCGGAGCATGCAGGGGCACCACGGGCTACCGCGCCACCTTGCGACGGGGCGGCTTCAGCCGCTTCACCTCCTCGGGCGGGGGCGGGGGCACCTCCTCGGGCTCGGCGGGCGGGGGCGGCGGCACCTCCTCGGGCTCGGTGGGCGGTGGTGGCGGCACCTCCTCGGGCTCGGCGGGCGGGGTCGGCGGCTCCTCCTTGGGCTTGGCGGGCGGGGGCGGGGGCACCTCCTCCCTCCCCCACTTCCTTGATGGGTCGCTTGATGTCATGGGTTTGCTTGAGGAAGGAGAAGCTCTTGGATTCACTTCTTGGTGACTGAAGGCGGTGGTGCTGGGGTTTTCTTGGTGTCGTGGTTGACGAAGTTCTTGGCTGGCCAGGATTTATATTGACAAGACGGCGAACCGTCAGGCGGTCGGTCACGCGCCTCGGAACCCGTGTCCGCTCTGGAGAGCTCTTGGCCACAAAAATCATGTGGTCACAAGGAGATGTGTCACTGTTCATATTTTATTCAAAATACCAAATGCCCAACTACTCCTATGAGTTGTTCGATTCTTAAAAAAACTATGAATTGTTCGTATTTTTATTAATCTATATAACTTATATAATTGGTATCCACTAACTATCATTAACTTCATTTCTCTCTTCATGCAAGCTACCCACATCATCTCCCATCAAACTAAGGGTTATTAACTCTATCTCTTTTTCTCTTCATTACACCAATTATTTCTTCATACAAACTACCCACATCATATTCCACCAACTAAGGGTTATTGCATAAACCGGTTGTGGTAGCAAAGTGGTTCATAATTTATCAAAAAATTTTCTCATATCTCGCAGCAACGCGCGGGGAATTACCTAGTTTTTAGGTGTTGCTTTATGGGCCCTAATTTTTGAGGGAAACAATTAAGTGTCATTTCAAAAAAAGCGTTAAAGAAGGTAACCATTGCCCGCGCACCAGCCAACAAAGCGACCCGGGTTTGCTAACCCTCATCGGCATTGACTACTACCCCATCCATCCCAAATACTTGCCCCTTTCTTCTTTCTGAATGGATAAGCGCAGCACTTTCCTTGAAAAAAAGCGCAGAGGAGGCGTGGAGACAGAGACGACGATGAGCGCCGGTGAGAGGCCAAGCTGCGGACGACCCCGCGCACCCAGGATCGAGGAGAACCGGAACACGAAGCGGTGCCGCAACTAGATCCGCGCGCGTGCCGGCAAGATGGCACCGAAGAGGGAGACGACGATGAGTGCCGGAGAGGGGCCAAGCGGCGGTGGAGTGAACCCAATGCTAGAGACGAGGGCCCTCGACTGGATCCTCTCGGATTCCGACGAGGGGCCAAGCAGCGGCAAGGAGGCAGCAAAGTGGGCGAGGAGCCTGCCTCACATTTGTGAGCACAAGTGTCTGGCAACTATGAAGAGGTTTCGAGGGAGCGGCGAAGAAGGTGTATAGGACCTCATCTCTGACTCTGGCAATGACTACGACGATGGTGACGCAAGTTTAATTCTCTGGATCTCACTGCCTTTTTACTTGTTCTATAGATGGAGCTTAAGGTAGCTTGAGCATGAGCTTCATAAAGTTAATTAGTGCCTATGATGATGTCTTCCATGCTTGTCATGATCTTAATTATACCAAGTTCTGAGGTAAATCAGTTCTGAACTTAGTTATGCTTTTACTTGTCACACCCTACTCCAAGGTCTGAGGCAAATTAGTTCTGAATTAGCTATGTTGTTCTTATACCATGTTTAACCCTGTTTCAGGCAAAACTCTTTGAGTCACGAGCAGAGCTTGAGTTACTTCTTAACCTTAATGTCTCGGATTATGTGAAACCTGAGTTTGAAAAAATCACAAAAGAAGTGAACATCATCATCAAAAAGTCTAAGCACATAAGGAGGTACAATTATACTACTAAACAAAATCTCGAGCCCATTGAAGGTGCGCTAGAAGGGCTTCAAGAATCTTTGGTTGCTTACGAAGAGGCTGCAAAAAGAGCCAATAAACCTGATGGGGCATGATCTAGTTCAAGCTTGTTGATGTGCAGGGTGAGTAGCCATACTTTTGTGGATGTTCAAGGGGCATGCCTTTGTTGATGTGTATGGTCAGATAGCACGACCATAGTAAATTATGTGATGCACTAGTTAAGTCCTAGCCTGATATATGGACAAGTTAACCTTTTGTAATAATTATCTCTATTCCTGTGGACAAGTTATCTTCATCTTTGTGGACAAGTTATCTCTCTTATGATGTCTGTTTTGTCTCAGAACATATGTGTGTTGATTGTGCCTGTATGTCGAAATGGAAGCAATGAGAGATGGATCGAGTTGACCTGTCAATGAGGACGGACTCAAAGGAGACGATGATTAACAAACCTCCGTCTCGTTTGTTCACTAACGCCGCGCTCCCGCTACACGGCAGTTGAGTGCTATCAAACTTTAATTTATTGGGCTCTCAAACTACTAATGGGGGTCAAATGCTCATCGGTAACGGACTTTATAGCACATTACCAATACGGAGGATCAGTAACGGACTTAAACAGCTGTTACCGATAGGGCGTTGATCAGTAACGGACTTTACTAGTTTATTACCGATAGGTTTAACTTGTGTAACGGCCTCATTTAACGTCCGTTACAAAGAATTCATGTAACGGCCGTTTAAGAAGCCCGTTACCAGAAGTCCACATTGGTAACGGGCGTTGTGAAGGCCAACCCCAGGGTCATCCTTGCGCGCTTATAGGTAACAGGCGCCAAACAACAACCGTTATAGATGTGGGTGGATGTAACGGGCGTTAAGGGCCCGTTACAAATGCTGCGTGACCTATTTGAGGTTTTCACATAGTGGGTTCGACTGACCCAGTGTTGCCGCCTCTCATACCACCCTTCGGCGGGGAGTCTGACTAGTGGGCCCTTGTGATGATTCTTGGGGATTTGTCCTGATATGTCGTCCCTTCAATCCATCTGCCTTATTTTGGTTGGCCAGGGTCTTATTCTGAGAATATTCAGTGGGATCTTCCCCTATCACCATTGTGATTACGCATGGGATCTTCCCGCGCAAACTTGGCGCGTCCGACACATAGCTTGGGACTTGTCAGAGGTACATAGGTTTTAGGTGATTTTGGCTTGGAATATGCAATGTTTATGGGCCCTATTTGTTGGGTAGAATGGGCCAGTGTGCAGATGCGGTGCTTGTCTTTACTTTCGGGCCCATTTCACCTCTGTTTCTGAAATAGCATAATCACCAAAACTAATGGAACCAGTTAGTTGAAAGCTCCTGATGTAATGATATTACATAATAAGTATGTGATAAATATTTGTTGTATGATCCGTCAACAAGACTCCCCCACACTTAGCCCTTTGTTCATCCTCAAGTAAACGTGAAGGACTAAGATAGATGCATCTCCATAGAAAAAACCTGCCTACAAGTTTTTCTAAGCTTTTTCATGCTCTTGTGAACTTTGGAGTGGCTACCACACATATTTTGGGTGATTGAAAGATGGAACAGTATAGACATCAAGTTCCTATCACCTCTTACTTAGAAACTTGGGTTTTTAAATTTTTGAGAACAAAGAATAGACTTGCTCCTCAAATTATTCTCTCGAGTCACTTTTTTGTGTATTCCTATGTCTATAACCTCACCAAGGCAAAGGTGTTGCCCTTTTATTCTCCTATCATCTAAAGGCTTTATCTAGAGCTGTGGGTAGGGATAGAGGTGCATACTTGCTTCGCATATATTACTAAATCAATAAACTAGATCTAAGAAGAAGCAAGTCATGCAACCTGATCAAGATGTGCAAGTGTGTGTAATGATAATGGGGCAAGGTGGATTCTAGGCCTGGAATAGGTGTTGGCTATGCTACATGTCAATGCTCGGGATTACAGTAAGGTGGATGTCAGGCCCGGAATGGGTGCTAGCTATTACCGTAGATGATGATGATGATGATGATGATGATGATGATGATGATGATGATGATGATGATGATGATGATGATGATGATGATGATGATGGCGACGACGACGACGACGACGACGACGATGACACTAGGCCGGAATGGGTGCTAGTTATTACCATCATGATAAGCACTGAGGTGATGGCAAGGTGGATACTAGGCCCAGAGTGGGTTCTAGTTATTGCCATCTATGAAAAGTGTTTGTGGTGGTATCACAGTAAGGTGGACACTAGGCCCGGAGTGGATTCTAGTTATTAATGTGTACCCTTATTCACAACTCCATGTGCTGATGTACATGGCTCTCTGAGGATCATGTGTGGTTCGAGGATCGGTGGATGGTCGCTTCCTGGTGTGAGGAGTGATTGGCAACGTTGTGTGGACTGATTCTTGGTGAAGTATTGTAGGTGCAGGTTGCGGCTTGACTGGTGTTGGTGCAGGTGAAAAACAGGCGTGAAAGGTCGTTGCCGGTGAGGCCTCCAAGTGTGGAGAAGACAAGTAGGCTTCGTTCGAGGGACCCGGTGGCCAGCGGAGTCAAGTGCGGGCCGCATGGTGGCAAGAACAGCAAGATGAAGTCATGGACGGTTTCTTGGTTGAGCCTCCAAACCAAGGTCGAGCTGGGACTACGTGGGAGCCGAGTC
Source organism: Cenchrus americanus (assembly GCA_947561735.1). Taxonomy (NCBI): domain Eukaryota; kingdom Viridiplantae; phylum Streptophyta; class Magnoliopsida; order Poales; family Poaceae; genus Cenchrus; species Cenchrus americanus. The sequence goes on from OX387240.1 coordinate 147,839,134, forward strand.
ATGAGTGGCAATTGGCGGAGGCTACACCGAGTTCGCGGGGTTTCTGGTGGTTCACCAGAAAACCACTGGGTTCCTTGGTTCATCCACAAAGCCAAGACCGAAGAACCGAAGACGGAGGTGCAGCAGCATCAGACTGGTTTGACTGGTGAGGAGCACCGGTCTGACGACGCAGTCCGGAGACTTCGAAGTGGAGGACACGCGTCGGGATTGCAAGGCTTGCGTCGAGGCTAAGCAAGTTTGCGGTCGCTGGGCATCCGTCCGATGGAGCGATGACAAAGATTTCTGAATTCGCTCTCGAGGGGCATGTATCCCTAATTAGCTAGTATGGTCATTTTAGACTTTCGGTTACCTCCATATAACCCAAGAGGTGAGAGGATGGCAGCCAACTCTTGGAACCCTAGCTCATTTGGTTTTCCTATTTTCCCTTCCTAATTTCCTAGGATTTCTGTAGGGCTAGCTTGAGAGCTTCATGATGAGATCTTGTGAGAGGGATGGATGATCAGGCGGCAAGCTAGACCTTGTATGAACCGCTTTGTGATGTATAGATGATTCGGCGTGGTTTCTCAAAGCTTGGATGTGTTGTTCCCGTTCGTTTTTTTGGTGATTTTCGGAGCCTTTTCTTGGCAATTTTTTGGAGCGTTTTCGAGGCCTTTCTCTTTGGGATTTGGTGGGGGATGTATGCATGAACTCTTCGTGGTTCTTTTCCCTTTGGTTCCCCTCCCAAATCCGTGAGCAAAGGGGCTCGATTTTGGGGTTTTCGGTGTTTTAGGGTTAGAGGAGTTCTTGGCGGGATTTCTTTGATTCCTCTTGATTCAACGAGTTTTGGTGGACCATACCTTGGCTATGTAGTGCCAATGAGGTGTTCCTACTATCCCCAAAGTCTTGTTTGGATCTGTGGAGCGAATCGGGAGATCTGGAGTTGGATTTGGAGGAGTTGACCCAAGGGTTCTGTTCATCCCGAGCTATCCATGTTACACCGGTCTGACCGGTGCTTTTGACCGGTCTGACCGGTGTGAACCCTTTGTGGGATTTGCCTCGGGTGAGTTGCTGAATCCGTGTGTCTTTGGGTTGTGTTGGTGCTGGTCAGTTCTTTGCAGTTTTGGAGGTGTTTTGGTTGGCTTTGTGTAGGGTTCCTCTTCCGTGCAGGTTGAGTTTTGAGGGTGCTTTTGTTCCAGGGCCTAGAGAAGTCACTGAGGCTCTCTGGAACATTTGTTGTGCGGCTGCTGTAGCCACCGTCCTGACCGGCTTTGTCCACCGGTCTGTCCGGTGCCACTGGTCTGACCGGCATAGGCCATCGGTCTGACCGGTGTAGGACAAGCAGCAAGCCGTGCAAGTTTCTGCTGTGCGTGTTGGTGTGTTTTGGCGTCGAAGGTTGTTTGTTGGTTCCTACGATCAGTAGCACTCCAGTGGCTACGTGGTCTTGACCAACTTGGGTAGTTGAGTCGGAGATGTGTGTTGGGAGTTGTGTTCATCTTGGTGGAGTCTCTATCTCCCTCGAGAAGAATTTTTATCGGCACCCATTCACTCCCCCCCCCCTCTCTGGTTCGCCGTATCGGTCTTTCAAGTGGTATCAGAGTCGGTTACGGGTCTTGATTGACTCTAACCAGTCTAAGATCCAAGGATGGCGTACCAGAAACGGGGTTCGGGGCCTCCACACTTCGATAGCAAAAACTACTAGATGTGGAGTAAGTGGATGGCGGCATTTCTCCGCGGAAAGGGTCAGATCCTTTGGGATTTCACAGTGGACGCAGGCTATGTCCAACTAATGAACTTCCTTGCTCTAGGATCGAGGGACTTGTTCGACGCCAACAAGGCGGTCGACTACTTGTTTCGTGCTCTGTGTCAACCTAAATTCGACCGAGTGCACACGGAGAGCTTGGCTTGTAGAATCTGGCCGGTGTTGAAGGAAGCTCATGTTGGAAACGCCCAGGTTCAGGCTCGGATGTATGCGACTTACCGGAGAGAGTACGAGAACTTCACTCATCTCCCCGATGAGTCCATCGATGCCTTGTTTCAGAGGTTCACGGTTGTGGTGAACAACATGAGGGCCAATGTGGACGTGCTCCCGTACGATGATCATGATAGAGCCATCAAGCTCTTACACTCGTTGGATCGTATGGTTTGGGGTGGAAAGTTCGAGGCCATTGTGGAGTCGGAGAAGTATGACACTCTGTCTGTGAACAAGTTGTTCTCGAAGCTCAAGTCGGCTGAGGTGGATCGGGGCATGACAGCCAAGATTGAGGGCCCGGCTGACTCTCATAGTCTCGCTCTCATCGATGGCTCGGAAGGAAAGTCTAACGCTAACCCAACCACCGGGATGTTCTCCTTGTCCTCTTTGATGTCTTTGCCATACGAGGAGTTCGACATGCTTGGAGAGGACGAGCTGGTGTTGCTTACCAGGCGGTTCGAGAGGATGCACGAGAACCGGGTGAACTCAAGGAGGAACTTGAGGGCGTGTTTCAAGTGCGGCAAGGCCGGACACTTTTTCGCCGAGTGTCCGAAGGTGAACAACCACGACAAGCACAAGTTCAAGGACAAGAGGAAGAAGTCCAAGAAGAAGGATCATGGACATGGGAAGAAGATGCGGTCTCGAGAGAAGATGAAGAGATCGAGTGACATCGAGTTCGACTCCGAGGACACATATTCAAGCTCGAGTGATGAAGACGAAGAGGATGACAAGAAGAAGAAGAGGAGGAAGAAGACGAAGAGGAGGAAGAACCTCGGTAAGTATCTCAACATCCTTTGTGTGACGGGCCTAAGTCTCAAGTACAACTTCTGCGGCATGGCTCACAGCTCCAGCAGCAAGAGAAGCCAGGAGGACGCCTCAGACTTAGATTCCGAGGATGAGGTGTGTGATGAGCTCTCTTCCTTGCGCGAGGATAGGAGCGCCAAGTTGGTTTAGCATGATGAGATGAGTGCCAACCTTGAGAAAGAAAATGAACTCTTGCGTACCACATATGCTAAATGCATTGAAGAAGAAATCAATAATTTGAGAAATATGACATGTGGTACTTGTGAGCACCTCAAGTCTCAAAATGAGGTTTTACGCATAAGGTGCAAGAGTCTTTGTGCCAACAGTTTGGATTCTCGCTTCTCTTGTCACTCCAATATTGATGCTTCTAAATTTGCTTCTTCTAAATCGGAGTCGACTTCTTCTCTGGAGCGTGAGTCTTTGGATGGTAGTAAGTGTGCTAGTGCTGTGGATAGTTCTCCCATAGCTACTCCTAAGCTTGTTGCTTCTTCCGGTGTTGCCCAAAGTGATTCGAATGGCAAGGGTGCTTCTCATTTCTTTGGAACTCATACTTCCAAACCGATGTTCTATTGCACCTTTTGCAAGAAAGATGGGCATACCGTGGAGTTTTGCTTTCGTCGTGTCAAGCACGAGCGACGTGTGTGTGCCAAAGCTTTTAAGAATCCACGTAACCTTTCTCATGGTACATGTGATTCTAATGTTGGCACCAAGTCGAGTATTGAGGTTGATGCTTCTTGCTCTAAGTCCCAAGGGACTTCTCACTTACAAGAGAATGGTGATTCGTCCACTCGGACCGTGCCTCTCGATAGGCCTTTATACCATTGCTCTCTTTGTGGGAAGGATGGGCATCAAGAGAGTTTTTGCTACCGTCGTGCAAGGAAAATGCGGCGAGCTTGTGCTTCTAGGACTTTGGTTGTTCATAGACCTTTTCATGGCATGGACACTTGTGAGCCTAAGAAGGCGCATTTTGTTGACGGGTTTTATGACACTCTTTCTAGTGAGTTAGACCATGCTCGTGGACATGCTTCTAGTTATTCTTGCGTTGGTCCATGACATGTTTCCCATGGTGTTCATGTTGGTTCTTCTCCTACGACCTCGAAGGATCTTCCTTTTTGCTTATGGTAGCACTCGGTTTTCTTCATGAGTTGCTCCTTTGAGGCATGATTCTGAGAGTGCTCGAAATTTTTTTCACTCGAACCGGCATTTGCATCATGCTAACCCACTTGATAAGTTGAGTGCATCCCTTACCCGTGTGACCAAGTATTGGATACCCAAGTATGTGCTTTCTAACCCTTTGGGATCCAAGGCTCGGTCTTCTTTGTCTCCTTGTGTGTAGGTATGGAGACACGGTTGGAGAACATGTGCTTGTTGGTAGTTGATCTTTTGTCCGTGAAGTGATCAAGACAAGATGATTATCCACGCCGCTTTGAATGGCTCTTGAAAGCCTTTGTACACATGTATAGCGGAAGGCTTGGAGGACTTTTGGTGGATCAACTCCGGGGGATGGCGACCGGAGATCGAAGGTGGTCCTCAAGCCTCACCTGGTTGATGTCAAAGGAGAACATCATTTTCGGGGATGATGGACGAGAGCGAGTGATCAAGGTAAGTAATTTGGAGACTTTGAGTTGTGTGGCTTTCGTCAAGCCACTTGGTCTCTTTTGATCTTCGCCTTCTCACATGCGTCTAGAGTGAGATTTGTATGCTCTTTGGCCTAGTGCATGTGTTTAGGGGGAGCTTGTGAGTTTTGTGCTCTTTTGCCTTTTGAGCTTGGGTTGGGGATCCCATGTACACATATGCATTTTGCATCTTGCATTCATGAATCATATCATGCTTGCATCTTTGTATCATAGACTGCATTTGTATCATATGCTTTAGAAATGTGCTTCTCTTATGTACATTGGCCACCATGAGGTGCTATACATGATTTTGTGAGCTAGTTTGGTATGTTATGGTTAGTTTGACTTATCTCTTGATGATCTTGGTTTATGCCCATGGTTGCTAGCTGTGTGTTTGAAAAAATGCTGCATGTGTGCTCTCTTGTGAGTAAATGCCTTTATATGTCTTGGCATGTTTTTGTGGCTTGGCTTTACTTAATTTGTGGTTGGATAGCTTATTTTGATCATATGGGGCCAAAGGCTCATTTGTCATCATGAATGTTTAGCCCGCTTGCTTTATCTTGTGGAGGGGCATAAGTTCCTTTTTGTCGCAAAGACATTTCATGTACCAATATGAATCTGAAAATGAAATGTAAATTGCTTGGAAAATGTGCTCCCATGTCATTTGTGCTAAATTTAATTTGCTTTGGGTGCTAAACCGTTGCATGATGCCTACCAATGAGAAGTCTCATATATAGAAGTAGGCACATGGCTCGGTGGCTTTGACATGACATGAGGTGCTTGTGTGTGTTTGTGATGGTCTTATGATTAGAATGGTTGTCCTAACATGAAGTTTGTGTGGCTTTGCCATTTTGATATGTTTTGCTCATGTTTAGGACTTTGCTCATGAGAGGGTAAATTTTCGCAAAATTGCTCAATTCTATCTTAGCTTCGTCCAATGGTTGTGAAACTTGGTGATCATGTAGTTGATATCAATACAAAGCTATAGAGTATCTAACTTGCTCATTTGGACATGTGTAGCATCCTATGTTGAATTTTGTCTCTTTAAGAAGCTCTAGGTTGCATGTTTTGCATTATGGGCTTGATTCATGCATTGTCAACAAGGGGGAGAAGTTTGAGCATGTTTTGGGCTACTGAATGCATTTAGAGGGTTTTTAGGTGGTTTCAAGCCATTTTTGGGCTCTGTTGCACACCGGTCTGACCGGTCAGAGTGATGGCCCTGTTCATATGTTGGGCACCGGTCGGCCGGTGGTGGTGGCCGGTCCGACCGGTTACGGGCGAGCGATGCTTGTCTTTGCTGTTTTCATCAAGTGGTTTGCATGCATTCGTCCAGGGGGAGTTGCATTGGTTCAGGGGGAGCTTGCATGTGTGCAGGGGGAGCTCTTTGTGGTTTTCGAGCTTTAGTTTGGTGGCTTGTGCTCTTTGCTTGAGCATAGTTTTATCTCGGATGTGTCGAGTCGTTGCCCTTGCCTAAGGGGTCCGAGACTTGTCTTCTTCAAGTGATCTTGCTCTTTGCCTTTCTTTGGCTTTCGATCGCTTGTTAGACTTTCTTTATATTCGTTTCTTTTCTTTATCTTTTCTCTCAGGAAACTATATGTGTGTGTTGACAATGCACTCATCAAGGGGGAGATTGAGGACCATGTGTGGTTCGAGGACCGGTGGATGGTCGCTTCCTGGTGTGATGACTGATTGACAATGTTGTGTGGACTGATTCTTGGCTAAGTATTGTAGGTGCAGGTTGCGGCTTGACTGGTGTTGGTGCAGGTGAAGAAGAAGCGTGAAAGGTCGTTGCCGGTGAGGCCTCCAGGTGTGGAGAAGACAAGTAGGCTTCGTTCGAGGGACCCGGTGGCCAGCGGAGTCAAGTGCGGGCCGCATGGTGGCAAGAACAGCAAGATGAAGTCATGGACGGTTTCTTGGTTGAGCCTCAAAACCAAGGTCGAGCCAGGACTACGTGGGAGCCGAGTCATGAGTGGCGATTGGCGGAGGCTACACTGAGCTCGCGGGGTTTCCGGTGGTTCACCAGAAAACCACTGGGTTCCTTGGTTGATTCACAAAGCCAAAACTGAAGAACCAAAGACGGAGGTGCAGCAACATCTGACCGGTCTGACCGGTGGGTACCGATCTGACCGGTGAGGAGCACTGGTCTGACCGGTGTGCGACGACGCAGTCTGGAGACTTCGAAGCGGAGGACACGCATCGGGATCGCAAGGCTTGCGTCGAGGCTAAGCAAGTTTGCGGTCGTTGGGCATCCATCCGATGGAGCGATGACAAAGATTTCCGAATTCGCCCTCGAGGGGCATGTTTCCCTAATTAGCTAGTACGGGCATTTTAGACTTTCGGTTGCCTCATATAACCCAAGAGGTGAGAGGATGGCAGCCAACTCTTGGAACCCTAGCTTATTTGGTTTTCCTATTTCCCTTCCTATTTTCCTAGGATTTCTATAGGACTAGCTTGAGAGCTTCATGGTGAGATCTTGTGAGAGGAATGGATGATCGGGCGGCAAGCTAGACCTTGTATGAACCGCTTTGTGATGTATAGATGATTCGGCGTGGTTCCTCAAGGCTTTGGATGTGTTGTTCCCGTTCGTTCTTTTTGGTGATTTTCGGAGCCTTTTCTTGGCAATTTTCTTGGAGCGTTTTCGAGGCCTTTCTCTTTGGGATTTGGTGGGGTGTATGCATGAACCCTTCGTGGTTCTTTTCCCTTTGATTCCCTCTCAAATCCATGAGCAAAGGGGCTCGATTTTGGGGTTTTCGGTGTTCTAGGGTTAGAGGAGTTCTTGGCGGGATTTCTTCGATTCCTCTTGATTCAACAAGTTTTGGTGGACCATAACTTGGCTATGGAGTGCCCATGAGGTGTTCCTACTATCCCCAAAGTCTTGTTCGAATCCGTGGAGCGAATCGGGAGATCGGGAGTTGGATGTGGAGGAGTTGACCTGCGGGTTCTGTTCATCCTGAGTTGTCCACGTTACACCAGTCTGACCGGTGCTCTTGACCGGTCTGACCGGTGTGAGCCCTTTGTGGGATTTGCCTCGGGTGAGTTTTTGAATCCGTGTATCTTTGGGCTGTGTTGGTGCTGGTCAGTTCTTGGCTGTTTTGGAGGTGTTTTGGTTGGCTTTGTGTAGGGTTCCTCTTCCGTGCAGGTTGAGTTTTGAGGGTTTTTTTGTTCCAGGGCCTAGAGAAGTCACTGAGGCTCTTTGGAACATTTGTTCTGCGGCTGTTGTAGCCACCGGCCTGGCCGGCTCTATCCACCGGTCTGACCGGTGCCACCGGTCTGACAGGCGCAGGCCATCGTTCTGACCGGTGTAGCACAGGAAGCAAGTCGTGCAAGTTTTCGCTGTGCGTGTTAGTGTGTTTTGGATTGGTAGGTTGTTTGTTGGTTCCTAGGATCAGTAGCACTCCAGTGGCTACGTGGTCTTGACCAACTTGGGTAGTTGAGTCGGAGACGTGTGTTGGAAGTCGTGTTCATCTTGTTGGAGTCTCTATCTCCTTCGAGAAAAATTTTTATCGGCTCCCATTCACTCCCCCCTCTGTGGTTTGCCGTATCGGTCCTTCACTCTCTCTCTCTCTCTCTTATTTCTTGGATATGGGCTATCTTCTTTTTTTCTTCTCTTTTTTCATGGACCATAATGTGTCCATTATTTCTTTTTCTCTTTAGTTTGCATGGACTCGACTAGTCCATCTTTTCTTTTATTTTTTCGCATGTGCACATGAGCATGGCATTTATTTCTCTTTTTCTTTTTCTCTCTTTTTTTCGTCATCATTTTTTCATAACCCATATCCTTTGGAATGATGAATAGAGAGGAGTCATGACATAGGGATGGAGTCTATGGAATGGATGGATCAATGAATGGATGACAAATTCCCAGCTCCCAGTATAGGAGTCTGGTAGTTGCGTGGATGAAATGAAAGGTGTAACTTCCATTATGGAAGTCAACATGCATGTGTGGGTGTATGTGATATTGATCAAGAGAGCATGAAAAGTCTCAAGCACAGGTCACAGCATTTGACAAAGCTCAAATTGAAGACAAGCAGCGTTAGTGTTGGTTTTCATATAACTATCCTGATTGGTTCTAATAGGAATTTATAACTTGAGGAGGCAGTTGCATTTTTATTTTTGAAGAAATCCTAAGTACTTTGCAAGAGAGGTCAAGGTTCCATCTATCTTAACTATATCACATCCGTCAATACCTTAGATAGCATGGGGTCCCTATGATAAGATGTCCACAAGAGTAGGAAAAATAGGGAAGAGTATGCAAATTTTTATCATGGGTGAGCACGGAGAGCATGGGTACATCCTTTGTAATCCCCCGACATTCAAAGTATCCATAAGGATTTGAAAGAAAGAGCTTGTCGGATGTGATTAGAGGCTTGCAACCCACAAGGGTTTCCATTCGGATCTCGGATATGATGCAAGCTTTGGAAGAAGGGTCATGAAAGGTTTCTACAGTTGTTCCTCTCATGGTGCAACTGGTAGTCATGGAGGATGAGCTAACCCAAATTGCTTCGTAAGTGCGTCTCAACTCCTTCGACAATTCTTCCTTTGTGAACATGTTGAGGATTGAATTGCTAGAAGGAAGACGAGGTACCATATGCTTCTTCTCATATGGATTATTGAAGGCATTTCCAAGATTTTGGTGAGGGTCATCCTTGAACGGGGAAGCGAACATAAAAGGTTGAGTTTCTTCTTCCTTCGACATTTGTGGTTCAGAATATGGCTCAACAAGTGAATCAAGGGATGTGGAGGATGAAGGGCTAGATTCGGCTGCTGAGGGAACATATCGCTCAACTTACGCTGCTTGTTGGTTTCTCCATGAATGGGAGGAAAGTGAGACATTTTCATGTGATCTAGGGATGCCTTCCTTACCGTTGGAGTTATATGAGCAAACGAACCTCTGACAGCAAAGCTGAGTTTCATGGCGGCATCCATGTCTAAACATGCGTGAAAGGTGTACAAAGCTACATCATCAAGTATAGACACGCTTGGGCTTGCTGCTAAAAGGCATGAAAATCTAGCCCAAGTTGCACCTATGGACTCCTCTTTTAATTATTCCAATGCAAGGAGGTCACTACGGACAAAGTCTAAGTGAGACCAAGAAAAGAACGAGTGACAAAAGTCATCTCGGAGCTTTTCCAATCACCATTGTCGCTCTTCACGATGCATGTGTACCATTGTTTCACCCTCTTTGTGAGAGAGTGCAGAAACAACTTCCAGCTCAATGCTTCTTGTGTCATGCTTGGGATTACCAAGCACAAACACAGTTCCTCAAAAACTTGCAAATGATGGTAAGTGTCTTCATTTCTGACCCCAGAGAAGGGTTGATCCCGAACCATGGCATAGTGCCTAGGACAGAGTTCATAGCCAGAAGCTGTGAATGGCTTTTGAATGGGTGATGGCTCTAAGAACTAGTCCTTTGTGAAAGATTGATGTTGGGAATGGGTCATGATAAAGGGGTTAAAGGTAGAAATAAAGAAAAGATAAAGGATACGAGGACCACCAGGTTCGAAGATAGATACAACAACCGCTCCCTGGCAATAGTGCCAAAAATGCTTGTTGGTATTTCCTAGATTGATGCTTGTTGGTATTTCCTAGATTGATACTTGTTGGAATAAATCCGCAAGCGCACGAAAAAGATACCGTTGTAGCGCTTCACCCGTGAGTAGGGTATCATTATTTATATTTTCCCAAAGGAACAGAGGTGTAATGGTCTTCTAGCTGGTTCGTCCAATGACAACAAGGAGATAGGTATTTTTGGCGGGTAGAGAGGACTCCTATGGCTTAGGGTCTAACGATAAGATAAAGTTATCCTCTACCTACTGGCAGGTGTCTCCAGCCATTCACTCTACACCCTTCCCTCACATGGGGGAATACAAGGGATGCACGGGCCTGTCACCACCCGTACACCTACCCCTCATACTGTTGAATAAGTATGCAGACAAGGCCAACCTCTAGCCTAGACACCACATCTACACTAGCGATCACAACTCTAATCACGGCTAGACTCCAACGACATATAGAGTCCTAACGCTAGAGCCTCCACCACAAGGATGAGCAATGATCCCGCAAGCAGATAAAAGATAAACTTGAATTACCAAAAGAACTTAGAGAAGGAAGAATCCATTGAGGTACATGACCAAAGAGATCCGACAGGTTGGCACCTCCTCCAAGCTACACCTCACTCTCTCCCTATTTTCTACACTTATTCTATTATATGAGGCTATTCTCTTCTCCACCTTTGAGGGGGGTGGAGGCCTCCTTTTATAGGGTGGAGATGCGGTTCTGAGTGAGTTAAACATGAAAACCCCCTCCACCGCCTTGGGGAGATGGCGGGAGTTCTTCCCGCCAAAACATGGCGCGATCGGAGGTGATGCTGGTTCTGCCGACCCAGTGTTGCCACCTCTCGTAGCCCTTCGGTTGGAAGTCTGACTAGTGGGCCCTTGTGATGATTCTTTAGGATTTGCGCAGGATTGAGTGGATTTGCCCTGGTATGTGGGCCCTTCAATCCATGTGCCTTCTTCTAGTTGGCCAGGGTCTAATATCTGAGAGTATTCTATGGGATCTTCTCCTGTCACCATTGTGATTACGCATGGGATCTTCCCACGCAAACTTGGCGCGCCCGACACTTAGCCTAGGTCGACTGACCTAGTGGTGGCCTATTTTGCCACCACGTTTGGCTGGTTGGCTCCCTGATTGGGCCTTGTCAGAGGTACATGGGTTTCAGGTGATTTTGGCTTGGAATATGCTGTGTTTATGGGCCCTATTTGTTGGGTAGAATGGGCCAGTGCACAGATGCGGTGATTGTCTTTACTTTCGGGTCCATTTCACCTCTGTTTCTGAAACAGCATGATCATCAATGAGGAACCAAGTTGAGAAGTACCTTGGTTCGTGTGTGATGAGTGATTGACCGGGTGGTTTGAAGCTTTGTGTGTGTAGTGTTGAGTTGTGTTGTGTGTGTTTTATTTTGTGTATTTACCTTATTGTTTATGTGGTGTGTTGTCAATGCACTCGTGAGGAGTGGTTGACAACGTTGTGTGGACTGACTCTTGGCCTAGTATTGCAGGTGTTGGTTGCGGCTTGGTTTGCATTGGTGCAGGTGAAGAACAGGCGCGAAAGGTCTTAGCCTTGCGGGGCCTCCGAGGAGTGGAGAGACAAGTAGGCTTGGTTCGAGGGACCCGGTGGCCGAAGGGATCAAGTGCGAGCCGCATGGTGCAAGAAGAGCAAGATGAAGTCGTGGACATGGAGCCGGTGCATCGGTGGTGGCCAAGTCAAGGAACGAGGCAAGACTGAGTAGACCGTCCGGGCGCCGGAGGTGAAAGGCTTGGCGGGCTCGACGCTTGGCGTGGTGAGGCCGGGCCGTGTACGCGGGGTTTGGTGGTTTGGCCACAAAACCATCGGAGGAGGGTTTCTCGGTTTGGGCCTCAAAACCGAGCCCGAGGGCCTGGCATGACGGAGACGGTATCCGGGTGCGTCGGGAAGCTTCGAGGCGGGCGACACGCGGCATGATCTAGGTGCTTGCGTCGGGAGGACGTGAAGGCTTGATGGATGCGCGGCCGTCCGATGGTGAACTTCATGTGTTGACCAAAATGCCCCTGTGAGGGCTTGTGTTGTACTCCTAGTGTAGGGGCACTTCGGTCTTTTCCGGAGGGCCTATATATGGGAGGAGGGGCGCTGAAATTTCAGCCAACTCTTGGGCTAGAGGGCTGCGGTACTCTTTCATTTTGGAGTGCTTTGGGAGAGAGGGAGAGAGAGGAGAGTGGCTCTTTGATTGGAGCTTTTTGCCATCTTAGATTTGATTTCTAGGAGTGGCTTGTAATCGATTGGACAAGATATTCATAGTGATTTCATCCTCTAAATCTTGTGCCAATCTTTCTATTCCCGAATTTCTTTTATTCCCTTATCGGAGCTCTTTTGTGCTATTTTCGTGCTTGTTTTTGGTGCCTTTGTTCTTGGTGTGATTCCGCGGATTTGAGTGGATTTCTCCCCGGATTTCTTTGAGGGAAACATGGATAGATGCCTTGTGCATCTTTGTGCTTGATCTTGTGCCCTCAAACGCCGGAAACCACTTCGATTCGTGAGTTTTCGTTCGGTGCTCTAGCTTTTGGTGGTGCTCAAAGGATTCGCGACTCCCGGTGATTTAGGGAGTTAGGAGGCAAGATTTTTGGGTTATAGCATCCTTGTGTGACGCTTTTCAAGTACCCAAACCCTTGTCTCTACGGCTTCAACCGTTTGGGAAATCCGATGATGATTTGGGGGAGTTGACTTTCGGGGTCGGGCGTTTTCAGCTCTGTCCGCACACGGCGGACGGTCCGCGAGGGCCAGGCGGACGGTCCGCGTGTACAGTGTTCTTCGCGTGTTCTTCGTGTTCTTGCGCGCCTTTGTTTTCGATCCGGTTTGGCTTTTGCTTTTTGTTGCGGCCCGGTTGCGGACGGTCGGGCTTGAGTAGCGGACGGTCCGCGGGTGGCGCGGACGGTCCGCCCGGCCTCGGCGGACGGTCCGTTTTTCTCGGTGTCGCTTCGGTGTTCTATGTGCTTTAACGGACGGTCCGCGGTGTACGGCCGGACGGTCCGCGGGGTTGGCGCGGACGGTCCGCGAGGGCGGCCGGACGGTCCGCGAGGCCCTGCGCGGACGGTCCGCCCCCCCTCTGTCCGGACGGTCCGCGCAGCTCGTGGCGCTTTGCTCTTTGGTTCGATTCCTCCCTCCTTCATTCGTGCTTCCGCGTGTGTTTCTAGGACTCGTTGTTTTGGTGATTGGTGTGTGATTCGTTCCAACGCTTGTGTGTGACCGGGTTTTGACTAGGGTATAGGCCGGGTTCTTTGAGAAGAATTTTTACGGCTCCTATTCACTCCCCCCCCCTCTCTAGTCGCCATCCGATCCTTCAATTGGTATCAGAGCCGGTTGTGGATTCTTTTGGCTCTAACAAGTCTTGAATCCATAGGGTGACTAGAGGAAAGAGGTGCTTTTGCTTGCGACCTTGGTTTGCACGTTTTGAGTCCGACGATTTGGAGTTGTGCCCTTGGAAAACCATAACTTGAGGTACCTTCGATAAAACGGGCATAACTTTTCGCTCGGTGCTCCGTTTTGGCTCAAATTTTTACAGCGGTTTCGTGACTCCATTTGTAGGTGATCCAAAATAATCTAAAGATCATTTTGGGGTCTTCAAAAATTCAGAAAAAATCAACAAGATAATTGAAAAATCCTCATTTATGTCTCTTGCGGCTTTGTCTTGTTTCTTGCGGATTTTCTCTAGGCTTCATTTCACCTTATCTTGAGCTGAAATTTTTTGTGCCTCTATCTTTGGTGCTCCTTGTTCAATGGTAAAATTTTGGGAAAAAGATAAGATCCTTTGCTATTGAACTCGTCAGTAGTTGTTAGAGAATTGAGGCTTTTTGAGCGCTTTCTTTGCATCGTTGCTTGTTCCTTGAGCTTGGTTTCGGCTAATCCTAACTGGTACTTTGTTTATGGCACCAAGTTCTTCTCCTTGTGGTTCTTTGAGCAGGGAGGAGTATGGAGGTTGAGGCGGAAGCCGAAGTGGAGGAGATGATATCTCTCATCGAGGACTATCGAGATGGTGACATCAAGAAAGGCAAGCTCTACCACAAGCTAGGAGGCATGAACCAAGGTACACTTGCCAAAGCTATCTTGATCCTATGCAATAGGTTGGATGATTGTGAGTGTGATTGTGGAGACTTGCATAGGAGAAACATAGATTTGTGTGATGCCTTGCGTAGGAAGAATGAGAAGATGAAATGCTCTCTTACTAGGTTGAAATGTGGTATGGCTCATTGGAGGTCTCGTGCTTTGAATTCTTGCACTTCTTGTAACACCATGCATGCTAAAAATGATGCTTTGATTGCTACCATTGCATGCTTGAAATCTGAAATTAAGGTGTTAAATTTCAAAGCTTCTTTGCCTTGCAAATCATGCGATGCCTTGTGTGCTGAAAATGAGAAATTAAAAGATGAAGTTAGTTGCCGCAAAATGCATGTTGAAGCTTTTAGAAGAGCATGCGATAATCTTGATTTTGAGAATGATGAATTGAGATCATCTCTTGCTAACTTGCAATCTGAAATTGACTTGTTGAAATCCAATGCTTCTATGCCTTGCAAATCTTGTGGTGTTTTGAATGATGAGCTTGATATGGCTAGGAGTAAGATTGCTTTGTTAGAGTCAAGTGCTTCTCTACCATGTGTTTCTTGTGAGTCTTTGCTTGCTGAAATTAATGAACTAAAATTGACTCACACCACATGTGTAGATGAACTTGAGCATGCTAGGGCTGAAATTTGCGATATGAAATCCATGCCTTGTAGCAAGTGTTCTTTGTTGCTGGTTGAGGATGCTTGCCATACTTCTTGCAATGATGATAATGCTTTGCGAGATGTAAATGATGTTGCTTGTTCATGTGATTTCGTTTGCACCTCATGCATTGATTTGGAAAGTGAAGTTTTGGCTTTGAAAAAGATGCGCGAGGATATGAGCGCTAAGTTGGTTGAGCATGATGAGATGAGTGCCAACCTTGAGAAAGAAAATGAACTCTTGCGTACCACATATGCTAAATGCATTGAAGAAGAAATCAATAATTTGAGAAATATGACATGTGGTACTTGTGAGCGCCTCAAGTCTCAAAATGAGGTTTTGCGCACAAGGTGCAAGAGTCTTTGTGCCAAGGGTTTGGATTCTCACTTCTCTTGTCACTCCAATGTTGATGCTTCTAAATTTGCTTCTTCTAAACCGGAGTCGACTTCTTCTCTTGAGTGTGAGTCTTTGGATGCTAGTAAGTGTGCTAGTGCTTTGGATAGCTCTCCCATAGCTACTCCTAAGCTTGTTGCTTCTTCCGGTGTTGCCCAAGGTGATTTGAATGGAAAGGGTGCCTCCCACATATTTGGAACTCATACTCCCAAGCCGAGGTTCCAATGCACCTTTTGCAAGAAGGATGGGCATACCGTTGAGTTTTGCTTTCGCCGTGTCAAGCACGAGCGACGTGTGCGTGCTAAAGCTTTTAAGAAGCCACGTAGCCTATCTCATGGCACGTGTGATTCTAATGTGGGCACCAAGTTGGATGTTGGGGTTGATGCTTCATGCTCTAAGTCCCAAGGGACTTCCCACTTACAAGAGAATGGTGATTCATCCACTCGGACCGTGCCTCTCGATAGGCCTTTGTACCATTGCTCTCCTTGTGGGAAGGATGGGCATCAAGAGAGTTTTTGCTACCGCCGGCAAGGAGAATACGGCGAGGAGGTGCCTCTAGGCCTTTGGTTGTTCATAGCCTTTCTCATGGCATGAACACTTGTGAGCCTAAGAAGGCGCGATTTGTGGATGGGTCTTATGACACTCTTTCTAGTGAGTTAGGCCATGCTCGTGGACATGCTTCTAGTGTTTCTTGTGTTGGTCCGCGACATGCTTCCCGTGGTGCTTGTGTTGGTTCTTCTCCTACGACCCCGAAGGATCTTTGCCTTTTTGCTTGTGGTAGCACTCGACTTTCCTCGCGAGTGACTTCTTTGAGGCATGGTTCCAAGGGTGTTCGAAAGACTTTTCATTCCAACCGGCATTTGCATCATGCTAACCCACATGATAGGTTGTGTGCACCACTTACCCGTGTGACCAAATCTTGGATTCCCAAGTACGTGCTTGCTAACCCTTTGGGATCCAAGGCTCGGTCTTTCTCGTCTCCTTGTGTGTAGGTATGGAGACGCGGTTGGAGAACATGAGCTCAATGGAGACATGATGGTTCTCCACACCGTTTTGGATGGCTCTTGAAAGCCTTTGTACACATGTATAGTGAGTTTTCTTTTCCCCTTGTCCTCCCTTGTATATACTTGTGTCTTGCTTGTGTGAAAACCATGGTAGGCTAGCCACCTTGTTCATGATAGCTTTGTGATCTTGAATATCTATATTGCTATCTTTGTATGATTTTATGGTGGATGTTATTTATGAACATCATGTCATGCTTTATGGTTGATTGCTCGGATATATATCATGTTGTTCATTCATATCATGTTTGTCTAGCTCGATGGTACCTTTCCTGTTAGCATGTTTGTCCCCCATGTATATCTTGTCATGCTAGCTTTGTAATATATGTTGGTGGTTGATCCATGTGATCTTGTATCATGCCTTTGTTTAGTTCTTGTATAGTGTTTGGCATGTTGTTCTTTGGTATCATTTTGGTTTAGTGTTGTACCTTGTTGACATACTTGCTTGCCCATGCTTATTCATATTTGTGGAATCATGTTATAATGCTCTATTTATGTTAATTGATATTATCAATGCTTTGTGTAGCATGTTGTGAGCTTTCCTTGGAGTTTTGGGCTTGTCTTGTCTTCGAGTTGTGTTGTTGTTCCTCTTTTCGTTGGTTTTAGAGTTTTTCCTTGCTCTTCCTTTTCCTTGCTTTTGCTTTGTTAGTTGCCCTTGGTTGAGGGGGAGCTTGGCTTCTTTTGATAGGGAATTTGATTTCAAGAAGGATTGTGGCTTTTTGGGCAGTCTTTGTGATCCTCCAATTGATATTCCTTCTATGGTATTCAATTGGGATCTTTGCGGTTTTGCAATTGGTACTTTTTCTATGGTACTCAATTGGGACCTTTGGTGGCTCTTCTCTCGCTTGGAGCGATTCTTGGTTGGTGTGTTCCCTCGTGAGCTTTATTGGTGTTAAGTCAAGTTCCTTGTCTCCCTATGCATTCTGCATTGCATTTGTATCATATATCATGATGTATAGACTTTGGTAGGTTTGACATTTGTGTCTCGCATTTTGTCATATATCATGTTCCTTTTGATGTACATATCTACCTATGTTGCATTTGTATCATATTGCATTTTAGGATGATGAGCTTCTTCCATATGCCTCATTTGAGTTTCTTTGGCTACTTGTGAGATATTGGTCATGTGTGTGGAGAAATAGCTATGTGAGGCTATGCTCTTGGAATATTTGAGATATATGTGTTGTGAGATAGCCTTTTTGAATCAAATGCTAATCTTGACTAAATTTGATGAAATGTGCTCCACTCATGTGTAGTAGTATATCCATGTCACTTTTTGGTCTAAATATGCCTTTCATGCTTAGATTGTGCTTGGATGTCTCTTTCTTGCATTTGGGCCAAAGGCCGATATCATTGTGAATGTTTAGCCTATGTTGCATTCATGGAGGAGCATAAGCTTCTTTTTGCCGCAAAGGCACTTCATGTACCATGAAATGAATTAATCTTGAAAAGAAGTGTGAATGCTTGAAAAAATGCTCCATCCATCATGTCTATGCTTAAAATGTTTTATATTTCACATATGGGTGCAAAACATGTTGCATGATGTTCACCGGTGGAGAAGTCTCCCAGAAGTGGACACATGGCTCATGAGCTTTGACATGACATGCTTTGCTTTATGGGTGTTTGCCATGATCTTTTGCTTGAGAATTTGATATCCTTGTATGATCTTTGAATGGTATGCATGTTTGTGGCTCAAGTGTGACATGGATAGGCTTTTACATTTGAAGTGAGCCATCTTTTGATAAAATTACTCAAATCTGAAAATTTGCTTTGTCGCATGCCTATATTTCCATATATTACTTGTGGCAATGCTTTGACTTTGTTATGATCCATATATGTGCCTTTTGTCTCATTTCTAGCCTTTGTCACTAAGTTTGGCCTATTTGAGAAGCTCATGTAGATGTTTATATGCTTTGTTTTGCATTTCTGCATTTTCACCTTGCTTCATACATTGTCAACAAGGGGGAGAAGAGGTGAGCTTAATGAAAAATTCAGAAAACTGCATTTAAAATTTGGGAGTTTGCTCCACTTGTTCGGGGGGAGTTTGCATTTGTGTAGGGGGAGCTTTGGTGAGTCTCCTGTGTTTGCTCGAGTTGTGCTTTGGTGGTTGCTTTTTGCTCTATCACGTGTGTTTAGGGTGAGCTTTGTATGCTCTTTGTCCCTAGTGCATGTGTTTAGGGGGAGCTTGTGAGCTTGGTGTGCTCTTTTCTCTATCTCATGAGTTTAGGGTGAGCTTTGTATGCTCTTTTGTCCTAGTTCATGTGTTTAGGGGGAGCTTGTGAGTTTTGTGCTCTTGTGCCGGTGGTGTTGAGCCCCTTTGCCTCTTCTTGAGGAGCGGCGGTTGACTTATGTTTTCGATTATCACATGATTGGTGTTGAGCCCTTTGTGCCTCTTCTTGAGGGATCGTGTGATTTCGCTTGTCCATGATCGGTGTTGAGCCCTTTGTGCCTCTTCTTGAGGGATCATGCATTCTTGTCTCGGTTGTGTCGAGCCGTTGCCCATGCCTTTGGGGACTAAGACATTGAGTTGGCCTTTGTGGTTTCTCTCATGCCAAGTGACCTTGTTCTTTGCTCTTGTGTGGTTTTCTTTCACTTGGATGAGGTGTTCGGTCTTTGCCCTCTCAAACCATTTCTTGTGCTCACTTGTTGTCAATCCGCTCCTCAAGGGGGAGAAATTTGGAAAATCAAGTTGATATGAACCTTGATTTGATGGTGATGAGCGGTTGACAAGTGTTTTGGTAAGAGTTTTATGGCACTTTGTGTTGAGCATTTTGGTTTGATGGCTTTTAGGGATTGCATGTTGGTAGTGTGTCTCTTTGATTGCGCTTAGCCTTTGTGCTTGCTTTGGTTTCGAGAGGAATTTGTCGGAGCATGCTTTTATCCCTTCTCACTTCAAGTGGCCTTTTGTTTGCTTTTTATAGGCTTTGTGGCGCTTGAATGAGTTCTTATTTGCTTTTTGACCTTCTTTTGCCAATGCACTCATCAAGGGGGAGATTGAGGAACCAAGTTGAGAAGTACCTTGGTTCGTGTGTGATGAGTGATTGACCGGGTGGTTTGAAGCTTTGTGTGTGTAGTGTTGAGTTGTGTTGTGTGTGTTTTATTTTGTGTATTTACCTTATTGTTTATGTGGTGTGTTGTCAATGCACTCGTGAGGAGTGGTTGACAACGTTGTGTGGACCCGACTCTTGGCCTAGTATTGCGGGTGTTGGTTGCGGCTTGGTTTGCATTGGTGCGGGTGAAGAACGGGCGCGAAAGGTCTTAGCCTTGCGGGGCCTCCGAGGAGTGGAGAGACAAGTAGGCTTGGTTCGAGGGACCGGTGGCCGAAGGGATCAAGTGCGAGCCGCATGGTGCAAGAAGAGCAAGATGAAGTCGTGGACATGGAGCCGGTGCATCGGTGGTGGCCAAGTCAAGGAACGAGGCAAGGCCCGAGTAGACCGTCCGGCGCGCGGAGGTGAAAGGCTTGGCGGGCTCGACGCTTGGCGTGGTGAGGCCGGCCCGGTGTACGCGGGGTTTGGTGGTTTGGCCACAAAACCATCGGAGGAGGGTTTCTCGGTTTGGGCCTCAAAACCGAGCCCGAGGGCTGGCGTGACGGAGACGGTATCCGGGTGCGTCGGGAAGCTTCGAGGCGGGCGACACGCGGCATGATCTAGGTGCTTGCGTCGGGAGGACGTGAAGGCCTGATGGATGCGCGGCCGTCCGATGGTGAACTTCATGTGTTGACCAAAATGCCCCTGTGAGGGCTTGTGTTGTACTCCTAGTGTAGGGGCACTTCGGTCTTTTCCGGAGGGCCTATATATAGGAGGAGGGGGCTGAAATTTCAGCCAACTCTTGGGCTAGAGGCTGCGGTACTCTTTCATTTTGGAGTGCTTTGGGAGAGAGGGAGAGAGAGGAGAGTGGCTCTTTGATTGGAGCTTTTTGCCATCTTAGATTTGATTTCTAGGAGTGGCTTGTAATCGATTGGACAAGATATTCATAGTGATTTCATCCTCTAAATCTTGTGCCAATCTTTCTATTCCCGAATTTCTTTTATTCCCTTATCGGAGCTCTTTTGTGCTATTTTCGTGCTTGTTTTTGGTGCCTTTGTTCTTGGTGTGATTCCGCGGATTTGAGTGGATTTCTCCCCGGATTTCTTTGAGGGAAACATGGATAGATGCCTTGTGCATCTTTGTGCTTGATCTTGTGCCCTCAAACGCCGGAAACCACTTCGATTCGTGAGTTTTCGTTCGGTGCTCTAGCTTTTGGTGGTGCTCAAAGGATTCGCGATTCCCGGTGATTTAGGGAGTTAGGAGGCAAGATTTTTGGGTTATAGCATCCTTGTGTGACGCTTTTCAAGTACCCAAACCCTTGTCTCTACGGCTTCAACCGTTTGGGAAATCCGATGATGATTTGGGGGAGTTGACTTTCGGGGTCGGGCGTTTTCGGCTACGTCACGCTCGGACGGCGTCCGCGAGGGCCGGCCGGGACGGTCCGCGTGTACGGTGTTCTTCGCGTGTTCTTCGTGTTCTTGCGCGCCTTTGTTTTCGATCCGGTTTGGCTTTTGCTTTTTGTTGCGGCCGGTTTGCGGACGGTCGGGCTTGAGTAGCGGACGGTCGCGCGGTGGCGCGGACGGTCCGCCGGCCTCGGCGGACGGTCCCGTTTTTCTCGGGTCGCCCGCATGGTGTTCTCGTGCCTGCTTTAACGGACGGTCCGCGGTGTACGGCGGGACGGTCCCGCGGGGTTGGCGCGGACGGTCGCGAGGGCGGCCGGACGGTCCGCGAGGCCTGCGCGGACGGTCCGCCCCTCCTGTCCGGACGGTCCGCCAGAGCCTGCTTTGCTCTTTGGTTCGATTCCTCCCTCCTTCATTCGTGCTTCCGCGTGTGTTTCTAGGACTTGTTGTTTTGGTGATTGGTGTGTGATTCGTTCCAACGCTTGTGTGTGACCAGGGTTTTGACTAGGGTATAGGCCGGGTTCTTTGAGAAGAATTTTACTGGCTCCTATTCACTCCCCCCCCCCTCTCTAGTCGCCATCCGATCCTTCAATCAAAAGTCTTGGAACCAGTTAGTTGAAAGCTCCTAATCTGATGATATTAGATAATAAGTATGTGGTAAATATTTGTTGTATGAGCCATCAAAAGTGTGCTTCCTCTAAGTCATTGAAGTATACAGGGACTCCAACTGGCCCACCACCTAGCCTCCTTCGGTGACTATATATATGTCACTCTTCACTTCTCCCATAGCTCTTCACAACTAGCATCAATATCTTTCTCAGCAGTTGATGATCCCTCTCTCAGATGCAGAGTGGTTCACTGAACAGGACCTAGACTTTAAGAAGGCGATCCTGTCACACCCGATTTTACAAGGAAAACCGAATGCATCTCATATGTGCGCCAGGATCATTTACACACACATGATTAGACAAAACGAGAGTAATACCATTGCTGTAATAAAACGTACAAGAGTTTAAACTAGTATGATATCCATTATTACATCCATAAGGGTGGACTCGAAGGTCCGAACAAGACGATAACTAAACGACGATGAGTGATTCCATCGGCGACATCCACGGGCATGATGCTGGGGGATCCGCATGCCTAGAACTCCTCGAAGTCGCTCCAATACTCGTCCTCGCCTCCCGCGTTCTCCTCGAACGGCGGTAAGCAAGGGTGAGCACACTTATGGTTGGAGCTCGGCAAGTGGGGGGAAAATGCAAGGCTATCAAGGATAGGCTATGGTTCACGGCGTAAGCATTTTATAAGTTGGTCAAGTTTTATTAGCAAGCACCTAGGTTACTAGATGTAAGTGTATACCAACCCACTTAACCTCAAAAGAAACCTTAAACGAAACCTCCAACCCATGATTTGCATTAATCTTCAAGTTTGTTAATCATGTGAGGGTCCAAGCCGCTCGTGACCGTGAGCACGGCTGGATCGGTCTTTACACTCTGCGAGGGAGGTTGTACACTTTACCCACGGCTCGTGTTCCCCATCTTGCTCGGGTTAGCTAGACCCTTAAACACTTCCAAGGTGAGTGGCTAGGGGTCCACTACGAAGCCTTTACAAAGGAAAGAAGAGAAACCAACGCGCCCCACGACTCGGTTACGGCGGCGGAGGGAGCCATAACCCTCCCTAGTGGTCAACACCTTAGCCAAGGTTGCTACCCCAAAAGGACCGGGCTATACCCCTTCAACTCCGGCCCCCTGTGCCCCTCTCGGAAAAGAGCTATCGGCTAACCCACTCTCCTAATTAATTGGCTAAGCCGAGCCATGTGGACCTGTGGTTGTCTTGTTATCTTGGGTGGTTCTCCATGTTCCGATTATGAATCAAGTTATCTTGTTTTAAGCACAAACACGTTATAAAAGCAAAGCTGAGATGTATAACGAAAAGGGAGGGGGCATAACTAACTCATGTAGAGCAAACTAAGCATTTATCTACCCCAAACATTTGTTTAAACGGGGTTGATCAAGGTAAAGTGGTAAAGCATCTAGTCAAGTCCTTAGCTAGGTGTTTGCCCATCGGATTTATGCATAACAACGGGAATAGTAAACATTGTTTAGCATGCGGTGTCATAGGTTCAAAAAGATTATGCGGGGGGGGGGGGAAAGCCACTTGCCTTCCTCTACAAGCATGTGTGAAATCCTCCTCGAAGACGGGTTCTTCACGATCACTTCCGATAGGGAGCTCGGACGAAACGAGCACGATATCTACGAGTCAAACATGGATAACAATCAATAAGCAAAACAGTACACCAAACAGTAATAAAACTGGTAAATTTACTGTTAAAAAGATTCTACTCGTCGAGACGATCATTTCGGTATATAGAACGCTAAAAACGGAGTTAAAACGAGAAAGATATGATTAAAACAGTTTTCAGGGGCCTATTTGCAAGAAAACTATGTTTACAGGGTTGTTTATGAATTAAATCAGGGGCTAAAACATTTTTATAAATTAAATCAGAGGGTTTAGGTGCAAAAAGGAGTGTAAAGGGCCTAAAACAAGATTAAACAGGGTAGATAGGGGCTAGATTGCAAGAATCAGGACCTAACCATGAATATTCAAAAAGGTGGAAGGACCCGGCTTGCTAATATTTGAAAATCCGGGGGTTCTTAATCAAAACCGCCACTCGGCACCGTGGATCTTAGATCCAACGGCTACGGGTGCATGGGTGCACCGTGGACTTGGCCGTGGGCGCGGTCGAGTGGGTCCACGCGTGGACCGGCCACTTAAAACCGAAGGGGTACGCGATCCCCACCGTCCGCGCGTGATCCAACGGCTGCGGATGAGTGCGTGCGGCGGGCGGCGGCGATGACGCGGGAGCGAGGGGCGGCGCGGCGGCGCGCGGCGGTGCTTCGCCGGCGCGAGCTGCGGGGTGAGCTCCCGGCCATCTTATCGTGCACGAGCGGGTGCTACACGTAGCTAAGGAGCTTGCGCTCGCATCTAGGGGTTCGGGGGAGGGGCTCGGGCACCCACGGCGGCCGGCACCGTGAGGGGGCGGCGCGGTTGCTCCGGCGAGCCCGCGAGGGCGCCAGTGGGCGCGATAAGGAGGGAAGGCGGGGCGGGGAAGTTTTGCTTACCACGCACGGGGAGATGAGGACGGGCCACGGGGTGAAGAGGCGGCAACGGGGAGGCTTGGCGACGGCGGCGGCTCGGGCGGCGCTCGGGTGAGCTCGGCGCGCGGCGCCACGGGCGTCGAGGACGTAAACCTGCGGGCACACGTGCTTGTCAAGCTCCTTGCGAACCTAAAGATCAAAAGAAACGGGCGGGAGGCCTAGCCCTTCACCGGCGGCGATGAATCGACGGCGGCGGCGCGAGGCGGCGGCGGCGGTTGGAATTGAGCTCGGGCTCGTGCGCGTGTGCGTTGCAGAGGCGAAAGGGGAGCCAAGGGGTGCGTGAGCGAGCTTATAAGGGCCCGAGGATGGAAGGCGAGGCGGGTAGGGGAAGGGGCGGCGGCGGCTTGCCATTGATGGCCGGCGGGCCGTCCGGGCTTAAAGATGGCAAGGGAAACGGCCGTAGGTTTTGGGTGGGGAGTAATTGCCTTAATTGGCATGCTCACGGAGAAGAGAAAGGAAGGGGAGAGGGCGGGAGCAAGGAGGATTCAGCGGCATGCGGCGGCGGCCGGCGGACGCGGGGAAGAAGAAAGGAAGGAGGGGGAAAGGGGGCTGACAGGTGGGTCCCTCCTGTCGGCGCCGCGGTGAAAGGAAAAGGGGAAGGGGGGTGAGCAGTGGGCTGGCGGAGGAGTTGGGCTGGGCCGCCTGGGCCGAAAGGGTCGGGTGCTGGTTTTGTTTTTTTTTCTTTTCTTTTTCAAACTTCATTTTCAAATCCATTTTCAACTCAAATTCAAATCAAACTTTTGCAAACTTCTCTCAAAAATTTTATAGACTTTTTAGAGACCACACAAGCAACCAAAAACCATGCAAGCCAACTGATGATGCACATACACTTGTTGTCTCTAAGTTTATTAAATTATCTTTAATATTTTTAGAACTCAATTTAAATAGCAATTTAATCTCCTTAAATCCCTAAGACAATTTAAGTTGCTAAGTAAATTGTAGTGATGGAATTTTAGGGTATCACAAATCCTACCCCCTTAAAGAGAATCTCGTCCGAGATTCGGAAGACTTAGAGAACAGAAAATCAGGGGAAACTCTTCCTTGAGTTCGTCCTCTCTTTCCCAAGTTGCCTCTTCCTCGGTGTGATGACTCCACTTGCACTTTACACATTCGATGATCTTACTCCCGGGTAACTCTTTCGACACATCCAAGATCTTAACGGGGTATTCCTTGTACGTCGAGATCATTCTCCATTTGAATATCCTCTAAGCACCGTACCGGTTCTATTCTAACCTCACTTGTGCACTTCTTTAGCTGAGATACATGAAACACGTCATGAACTCCGGACAAGCGGTCTTGGCAACTCTAGCGGGTATGCTACTTCTCCTTTCCGTTCCAAAATCTTGAAAGGTCCGATAAATCGTGGTGATAACTTTCCTCGACATTAAACCTTCGTAACCCGCGAATAGGTGATACTGCGAGGTATGCATAATCACCGACTTCCAAAATCACCTCTCTTCGCCGAGGGTCGGCATAACTCTTACGTCTTGACCTTGCGCCCTTAAGGCGCCCTAAGATTCTCCCTTATGATTTCAACTTGCTTTTACCCCCTTCTCGTATCTTGTCCGGTCCAAAGAATTGCCTTTCACCAATCTGATTCCAAAACAACGGTGTTCTACACTTCCTTCCATACAGAGCTTCAAAAGGTGCCATCTTGATGCTTTGGATGCGATACGTTGTTATAAGCAAACTCTGCATAAGGCAAACTCTTATCCCAACTGCCACTGTTCTTTAACGCACAAGCTCTCAACATATCCTCGAGTATCTGATTTGTTCTCTCTGTCCCCCCATAATACGTCCGAGGATGGTATCTTGTTGAAGGAGTTTAACTTTGTATCCATCGATTCATGCAACTCCCTCAAAACCGTGCCAGAGTGAGCTTGTGTGCCTCGATCGACACTATCTTCTTCGGTACCCCGTGCAAACACACTATCCTTGAATTATACAACTCGGCTAGCTTCACTCCTTGTATAGGTGTTGACGGTGAAAATCCGTCAACCTAGCCATGAGTTTACCTTTGGTGTTGGCATGACTTTTGTATCTTATTCATTGGTACTAACCCCCGTGGTATAACAAGTTCACTTGTGCATGTCGGTTTTGGAGTTATGTGTTTACGCGGGGTTTTAACGTTGAAAGCAAGACTTAGGGATAAGTTCATTAAGCACCTCATGACAAGACCTTGAAGCCCGATACAAGTCAAGCAATGAAGTGAACATGACTCCAAGAGCCCAAGGACCAAGCCCGAGAAGATGATAAACTCCGAGGACCGAACCGAGAAAAGTCTTGAATCTTGCAAGACAAGAAGTTGAGTCCAATTCGGAGAGAAACCGACGTCAAGGGCCCACATGCAAAAGGGGAGAACATCTAGAAGACGTGGGAAGCAACACGGGCGAACCGCGCCGGATGGGCCGAGTGGGCCCGGGCCGGCCGGCCCCGGCCGGCCCGGCCCAATTCGGGGCCCAATCGGCCTCTCCTTTGACCTAATTGCTTCTCGGGCTATAAATAGCCCCCCGACCGAGAGCCACGCGGGGCCGAAGTCGTAATCCGCCGCCGAGGAGCGAGAGAAGCTTGAGGGACACCAACTTGAAGATGAGGGTCGTGCTAGTTGTCTAGGGTCTCCCTAGCCGACGTGGGAACCTTGCATGGAAGACCACGTCGGAGCTCGGAGCGAGGATCAAGATCGAGGGAGGGCCCCGGTGGTGATCTTGTTCATGTAATCATTCATGGTGAAGTTTGTAAGTGAATTCGATTTCTAGCGATCAAGTGCCTTCTCGATGATTTTGTTTTCTTCTTGGTTTTGCTTCTTCTACGATCTAGTTGGCGGCTAGATTACATAGGGTGCTCTTGTAGCCGCGGTGGCTAGAGGTGCATACGGACCGGGCCAAGTGATTTCAACTTGTTCTATCGAACTCGCCCTAAGCTCCCCACATGAATAGGGATACGTTGTGACGAACGGGGGTCTCGAAAGGCGGATGTTTTCGGAGTCGGATGGGAAGGCCACGATTTAAAGATGCTTTTAATGAGATTCGCTTTGCTATCTTCATCTATCTTGTTTGGAGCTACAACATAAGCATGATCTAGATTCTCTAGATTGGTTATCTTTTGCTTTCTCTTGCTACCTCTTTAGTAGATTAGATTAGATTCGTTTTCTTTATGAGTTAGTAGATTAGATGCATCTTGTCTTCATTAGATAGCTTTACCTTGCTTTACTAGATTGAATCCTTGCGTTGCACATTGTTCCACGGATTCGATACCTTGGGTTCACCACTCGAGGGAAGAAGGGTCCCTTGACTACGACGGGAGACTTGTCCGCTTGCAAGTCACAAACGAACTTTGATACAATTATTAACCGTCAACAAGCCCCTTTTTCTGGCGCCGTTGCCGGGGAACAAGCAATCAAGATCCGATCTAGTATCGTTTATCTTTCAGTTTTTCTTTTGATTTTCTTTTGCATCTCTTAAGTTTGATCATCCTCAAAAGAAAAAAATATCAATCTAATCTAGTTTTGATTAACCCTAATTTCTCTTTTGTTAGATTTTTGTTTTATCACTAACCCTAACCGGAGATGGTTGGCTACCTCTCCAAGAAACCCAAACCTTTTTTATGGATGATCCGGGAAAACTTTACCAAGGGGCAAAGGTGACGTGCAACACAAGCTAAAGGGTTGGAAACCCTAGATTCAAAAGTTGAAGTCGAAGGACCGTCGAAATCTCCAAGGGAATCACCACCTCCAAGTCAAGACGCCGAAGGCCGGCCGTTCAAGATCAAGAGGAGGATGGAGAAGATGGAGATGGAGAAAGAAGCTCAACACCTAAAGGCCGCCAAGGCAAGATCCACATGCGAAGTGTTCATCATGATGAAGATGCTAGACGCAAGTGGGACAACTTGCCGGCGCCCGATGGGTAACAAAGAAGAATATCCGAGACAACTCCAAGGTCCCAAGACGGCGAAGGCTACTCAAGCTCATTCGGGAGAGATGAAGGATCACACTAGAGACCATGAAGATCACAACCGAAGACCGGAGTTCGAGATGCCGAGCCACAAGGAAATTGTTGCATCCGTCAAGACCAAAGGACAAAGCCAACTGTGAAGACCAAAATAAATTGACTAAGCCAAAGTGGGTACCCAAGATTGCAACGCCCGCAAAGAGCGTTGATCCGGAGTAATCAAGTGAAGAAGTCTAGCCATGGACTATAAACGAAGCGCTAGGCGGGAGCCAACCCGTTTCGTCGAGTCAAGAATAAGCTACGGGAGGACAACCCGATTCCGGGTTTTTCGAGTCTTTTTACTAATTCAGTTTTGAATTTTACTACGCAAAACCTTAGACTTAGAATGGTTGATCAATATTAGAGACATAATTCTTGGTTGAATATTTTGCTTGATCATAAACCCTTTACATGAACCATCCTATGTGTTTGTTTGCTTCTTTTCGAGAAACCACAACCAAAAAGAAAAAAATTCAGAACCTAACTCAACCCTTCACCCTCATTATGGTGCTGTGGTTGACTTGTTTTTCATGCTAAAAACACACGAGTAGAGCCACGACTTGTATCTAGATGTTATTTAAATTTCAGCATGTGGTAGGACTCGCGTGAACCTAGAAACTTGATTTTTGGTTGGTTTAAAAATCCATATCCTTGGTTTCTCTAAGATTAGAATTTTTCTAAGCCTCACTTAATTTTATTTCATTCAAAATCTCTCTCATCTAATCAAAATTAGGACCTAAACCTATGCCCCCATGATCAAGCCGGGAAAAGCTTGCTCTCAACTAATGAAGGCAAACTATACCGGTGAGACCGAAATCGACGTAGTCGAAAAATATTTTCGACTTACATTTGTTTTTAATGGTTTAAAAACTTCTCTAAATTTATGCTTGAGCTCTTGCATGGCTCTGAAAAATATTTTTAAATTTCGAAATAAGAGGAGTGCTTAGCCTTAAACACACTTAAAGGGAGGCAATCTAGTTAACCTAACCATGCATGCACCATGATACATCACGGGATGCCCCTCCAACATATTCAAGCCACATGCAAAGTACAAGCATGGGGGGGCAGCCAAGGCTTTGTTTTGTAGGAATATCATGGATGCATGTGAGGCAATGGAGTATGGAAGCGAATCAAGCGAAAACATCAAGTGGAAGGAGCAATAATGCAAGCGAAGGAGTGGACGGGAACGTTTGGAAGGTGTACGCGGTCACGAAGCAACATGATGCACTAGAGAAGAACCGATCCAAGAGGAGGAGAGAGGTAAGTCTTTCATCCAACTCTTTGTTCGTGTGCTCTAGTTTGTAGGCCGGAATCACCTTAGACTTAGCCATCCACCGCGTTTGTTTCGTGCAACAAATCACATCCTTAATCCACTCAAAGTCCGGACTCCAAAATAATATTTGTGTACCTTGTTACCGGGTGAAAACCCCGGATATATATTTGTGAGGGAGAGTGCTGCAATCAAGGAAGAAAACTACAAGTCTTTTCACCGAAGAAGAAGGGATCATCGTCGTCTAAGCCATCATCGACAACCTCTTCGAGGAGGCACTCGGTTTCCGAGTTTCCTTGGAGTATGGAGGAGGACACGGCACCGCCGAGGAGGAACCACACTCTTCTCCTTGGTGGCATGAGGGCCACACGGAACTCGTTTATTAGGTTTACCAAACTTCAATAACGTATGGAGGAGCCGCTCGTCCAACCTCGCCACTTGACACGATCATCCGCTCCACCTCCATGCGCTCCGTGGCATTCCAATGAGTTTATCATCACGACGGAGGAGGAGGAGAAGAAGCTCGCTCGCCTTGGGTAGAGGCTTGTAGCGAACGTCGACATCGACGACCAAGCTCTCCACATATTGGGTTTCACACGGGACACGGTGCAATTCTCTAGCGGAGTGTCGGCAAACACCCACAAGAAATTCGCCTAGGAAATTTTCATGACCATGGCGTATACCCTTGATGAAGGAGTGCTTGAGTCTCTCATTCCGTCGGAGGGAGCCCACAAGTGGAGAAGAAAGAAGACACCGTCGGAAGGGTAACCTTGATCAGTGATGCTATTTCTAGCACCTTGATGGGGTAATCTCCTTTCATTCATGGGTTGCAGTCGATCTTGAGATGTAATCACACTTTGTTGGATTATCTATCTATCATCTTGTGCTGAAAATACTTTAATGCTTAAGGCTAGCAACCATGCCGTAAAGGGAGTATAGGCCTCAATGCTTCCTTGGATCCATTCAACACAATCCCCGATAGATTAGATTGGCTTTCATGTTCAAAACGATTGCATGTTCTAGTATCGTAGACCCATGGGCGAGTGTCTCCTATTTTCAAAAGGGAGCTCCGGAACAAGTATGTGCATAAAAGCACATGGGAAGGCTTTTGGAGTATGATCACGGGAAGAGACCATCAACGAAGAAATACTATCCGGAACCCCATCATCCATGTGTGTCGCCTTTGTGCAAGTGGATTTTTGGGAGAACAAGAGAGACAAAGATAACCAACACGGAGTTGAATTGGCTTTACTTGGCTTTGATTGCCAAGTGGCCAATAGACCCCACTCACCTATGATCAACCGGTGGTGTTGTTAAGCAACATCGAGTTTGGAAGATATTGGTTCGGGGTGTTACCTCTCCATATTGGCTATCTCTTTAAAACTGGGTATTACAAGGAACCCAAATCATCTCCTACCCGGGACTTCCCTAGGAATATATGAAGGAAGGAAAATATAAGAGTGAAGATGAGAGAGGAGGCTTCGGAGTGGCCTAGGTGAATTTGCCCCTTCCGGATTGAAGATTAAGACTTTTCTTGAGGGGAAGAAGATCGGTTAGAGGAAGGACTTCTTGTGCCGGCGAAGAAAAAAAAAATAAAAAGGAGAAGGATATAGGAGAAGGAGCTTCCACGACCCAAGAAGGAGGTGCACAACAAAAATTATGTCCCACCATTGGGAGGAACCCGGCGCCGCCGAGTTACTACGGTGGTGTACCAATGCAAGCATGGGGGAGTGGTGCGGCCATACCCCCACCATTTTTGCGGTGCCCAACGTAGCCTTTGCGGAGACATATGCACACCTTCCTCAACCACAACAAAATGTGGCCACCATTGGAGGATACGCTGCAAGGAACATGCAAATTTTTGCAGCCATCCTAACCAATGCAAACCAAATGGGTGAAGGAAATGCAAACATTGCTTACGTGCTTGGACACCTTCATCAAGCACCGTCGGACAATTCATAGGAGGAGTGGTGCATTCCTATTACAAGTAAGGGTACAACAACCAAGACTATCAATATCAACCACCGGCGGAATATTAGAGAGAGGAGGAGCTTTAGTTATCTTTCCTTTCCCCCCTTTTCTTTAATTTTCAGCTTGGATGTGCCTATGTTTGCGTAGTATTTTCAGCTTTGCTTTAATTTTCAGTTTTTAGTTTAATTTTCAGCGTGTATCTTAGTGTTTATTTTCATCATGAATAATGTCGCCACCAAGTTTTTACCTTTGGTAAAGTTACAAAGTTTGTGCCATGATGATATATGATTATAATTGCCGCTTTGTTTATCTTTGTAGTCGATTTATGCATGTTTGAACTAGTGCTCTCTTAAAAATACAAATCTGAAATTATCTAAATGCTAGCTTAATCTTCAGCGGAGGTTATGATTAAAATAAAGACCCATAGTGTTTTATGTGCTCTCAAGTTATGAATAGATTAAAGATGTCTTTTATGCTCAAAAATATTGCTAACCTTGTCATAAATATCACTTGTGTGTTGCTCAACCTATCCGAGCCTTATATATATTTGAGTGCATAAACTTTAGTGTACAAGATTTATTTTTGAGTGAGTTATTGCAGGCCATGATTTCTCCGGCCCGAGACTAAGAAGCCGGTCATTCCGTTTTTGCGTATCTATCTTTTTGCTAGCCTTTTATCCGTGCATTGTGTATCCCCGCATCGGTGATCTCACAAACTTCGCCGGATATCCACCCTTAAATCAAATATCATCTTTTGTGATTACCTCCTTGACCACAACCTATCGTTGAGAATGGATCATCAATTCAAGGAAGATCGCAAGACGGTGCCAACGTTGAAGATTTCAAGTATCTCTCCAAGGAAAAATACCCCGGTACCTACCTTATTTTTTTCGCCTCTTTGCTCGAGGACGAGCAACGTCTAAGCATGGGGGAGGAGGTAGGTACGGTGCAGTTTTAGAGTTAAAAGGGGAATATTTAAAAAAAATGAGGATGAAAGAAGAAAAAAAAAAAATCCGGCGATATTCATGACTTTCAAGGTAAAGAAAAAATATATATATATGAAAGAAAGAAAGAAAAGAATGAGAAATATGAGAAAGAAAAAAAAATGTGCGTAAAGTGAATTCCCCGGTTCTCTAAGAGTGCATTCAAGGCTTCAAGTTAAAAAGATCCATTCTCATTTTCCAACCATGTGCAATCCGATAACGAGGACTTCCTTTGTGCCTCGGGATCACTCTTTGCCATTTGCACATGTCCATTCATCTAAAAGTGTGTGTATTTTTCTCTTTCCCCTCCTTGATTTAACATTATTTTCCAATGACCTTTTTGACGAGTCTCGGTAAGACCATGAGAAGCTTGTCTTGTTTTGACAACACCTCATTTATAAAATCTTGTTAGGACTAAACTTTCCCAAAGCTCCATATAAAGCCTACCACATATATATGAGAGGGAAAGGAGTAGAATATATAGGCTTGAGAGACAAGTGAGATGAGAGTTCATGAGCAATACACGAGATGATTTAAATTTGTGAATTTGGTTTAGCTTTTCTTTATCTCGTTCTTTATTTCAAAAATTCTGAGATCTATTTAAAACTTTGTGAGCATGTTAATACTTGTGGGATAAGCTTAATAAGAATCTACCCTCCGTAGAGGTGAAGGCTAGTACATTATGGAACTTTAACGAATTAAACTTTTGAGAGCATTATGTTTTTTTTTCATGTATGATCAAGTGCAAGGTTTAAACATTGATGGGCAACGATGATATCCATCGAAGGCTTACTCGAGGACGAGCAAGGTTTAAGCATGGGGGAGATGTTGACGGTGAAAATCCGTCAACCTAGCCATGAGTTTACCTTCGGTGTTGGCATGACTTTTGTATCTTATTCATTGGTACTAACCCCCATGGTATAACAAGTTCACTTGTGCATGTCGGTTTTGGAGTTATGTGTTTACGCAGGGTTTTAACGTTGAAAGCAAGACTTCCGGGATAAGTTCATTAAGCACCTCATGACAAGACCTTGAAGCCCGATACAAGTCAAGCAATGAAGTGAACATGACTCCAAGAGCCCAAGGACCAAGCCCGAGAAGATGATAAACTCCGAGGACCGAACCGAGAAAAGTCTTGAATCTTGCAAGACAAGGAGTTGAGTCCAATTCGGAGAGAAACCGACGTCAAGGGCCCACATGCAAAAGGGGAGAACATCTAGAAGACGTGGGAAGCAACACGGCGAAGCGAGCCGCGGGATGGGCCGGGTGGGCCCGAGCCGGCCGGCCCGGCCGGCCGGCCCAGCCAATTCGGGGCCCAATCGGCCTCTCCTTTGACCTAATTGCTTCTCGGGCTATAAATAGCCCCCCGACCGAGAGCCACGCGAGCCGAAGTCGTAATCCGCCGCCGAGGAGCAGAGAAGCTTGAGGGACACCAACTTGAAGATGAGGGTCGTGCTAGTTGTCTAGGGTCTCCCTAGCCGACGTGGGAACCTTGCATGGAAGACCACGTCGGAGCTCCGGAGCGAGGATCAAGATCGAGGGAGGGCCCCGGTGGTGATCTTGTTCATGTAATCATTCATGGTGAAGTTTGTAAGTGAATTCGATTTCTAGCGATCAAGTGCCTTCTCGATGATTTTGTTTTCTTCTTGGTTTTGCTTCTTCTACGATCTAGTTGGCGGCTAGATTACATAGGGTGCTCTTGTAGCCGCGGTGGCTAGAGGTGCATACGGACCGGCCAAGTGATTTCAACTTGTTCTATCGAACTCGCCCTAAGCTCCCCGCATGAACGGGGATACGTTGTGACAGAACGGGGTCTCGAAAGGCGGATGTTTTCGGAGTCGGATGGGAAGGCCACGATTTAAAGATGCTTTTAATGAGATTCGCTTTGCTATCTTCATCTATCTTGTTTGGAGCTACAACATAAGCATGATCTAGATTCTCTAGATTGGTTATCTTTTGCTTTCTCTTGCTACCTCTTTAGTAGATTAGATTAGATTCGTTTTCTTTATGAGTTAGTAGATTAGATGCATCTTGTCTTCATTAGATAGCTTTACCTTGCTTTACTAGATTGAATCCTTGCGTTGCACATTGTTCCACGGATTCGATACCTTGGGTTCACCACTCGAGGGAAGAAGGGTCCCTTGACTACGACGGGAGACTTGTCCGCTTGCAAGTCACAAACGAACTTTGATACAACTATTAACCGTCAACAAGCCCCTTTTTCGGCGCCGTTCGGGAACAAGCAATCAAGATCCGATCTAGTATCGTTTATCTTTCAGTTTTTCTTTTGATTTTCTTTTGCATCTCTTATGTTTGATCATCCTCAAAAGAAAAAAAAAGAGTCAATCTAATCTAGTTTTGATTAACCCTAATTTTTCTTTTGTTAGATTTTTGTTTTATCACTAACCCTAACCGGAGATGGTTGGCTACCTCTCCAAGAAACCCAAACCTTTTTTATGGATGATCCGGGGAAAACTTTACAGGCAAAGGTGACGTGCAACACAAGCTAAAGGGTTGGAAACCCTAGATTCAAAAGTTGAAGTCGAAGGACCGTCGAAATCTCCAAGGGAATCACCACCTCCAAGTCAAGACGCCGGAAGGCCGTTCAAGATCAAGAGGAGGATGGAGAAGATGGAGATGGAGAAAGAAGCTCAACACCTAAAGGCCGCCAAGGCAAGATCCACATGCGAAGTGTTCATCATGATGAAGATGCTAGACGCAAGTGGGACAACTTGCCGGGCGCCCGATGGGTAACAAAGAAGAATATCCGAGACAACTCCAAGGTCCCAAGACGGCGAAGGCTACTCAAGCTCATTCGGGAGAGATGAAGGATCACACTAGAGACCATGAAGATCACAACCGAAGACCGGAGTTCGAGATGCTGAGCCACAAGGAAGTTGTTGCATCCGTCAAGACCAAAGGACAAAGCCAGCCTGTGAAGACCAAAAAAATTGACTAAGCCAAAGTGGGTACCCAAGATTGCAACGCCCGCAAAGAGCGTTGATCCGGAGTAATCAAGTGAAGAAGTCTAGCCATGGACTATAAACGAAGCGCTAGGCGGGAGCCAACCCGTTTCGTCGAGTCAAGAATAAGCTACGGGAGGACAACCCGATTCCGGGTTTTTCGAGTCTTTTTACTAATTCAGTTTTGAATTTTACTACGCAAAACCTTAGACTTAGAATGGTTGAACAATATTAGAGACATAATTCTTGGTTGAATATTTTGCTTGATCATAAACCCTTTACATGAACCATCCTATGTGTTTGTTTGCTTCTTTTCGAGAAACCACAACCAAAAAGAAAAAATTTCAGAACCTAACTCAACCCTTCACCCTCATTATGGTGCTGTGGTTGACTTGTTTTTCATGCTAAAAACACACGAGTAGAGCCACGACTTGTATCTAGATGTTATTTAAATTTCAGCATGTGGTAGGACTCGCGTGAACCTAGAAACTTGATTTTTGGTTGGTTTAAAAATCCATATCCTTGGTTTCTCTAAGATTAGAATTTTTCTAAGCCTCACTTAATTTTATTTCATTCAAAATCTCTCTCATCTAATCAAAATTAGGACCTAAACCTATGCCCCCATGATCAAGCGGGAAAAGCTTGCTCTCAACTAATGAAGGCAAACTATACCGGTGAGACCGAAATCGACGTAGTCGAAAAATATTTTCGACTTACATTTGTTTTTAATGGTTTAAAAACTTCTCTAAATTTATGCTTGAGCTCTTGCATGGCTCTGAAAAATATTTTTAAATTTCGAAATAAGAGGAGTGCTTAGCCTTAAACACACTTAAAGGGAGGCAATCTAGTTAACCTAACCATGCATGCACCATGATACATCACGGGATGCCCCTCCAACATATTTAAGCCACATGCAAAGTACAAGCATGGGGGGGCAGCCAAGGCTTTGTTTTGTAGGAATATCATGGATGCATGTGAGG
Organism: Cenchrus americanus; assembly: GCA_947561735.1. NCBI lineage: Eukaryota > Viridiplantae > Streptophyta > Magnoliopsida > Poales > Poaceae > Cenchrus > Cenchrus americanus. Next base: position 147,874,982 of record OX387240.1, read on the forward strand.
CAATGGAGTATGGAAGCGAATCAAGCGAAAACATCAAGTGGAAGGAGCAATAATGCAAGCGAAGGAGTGGACGGGAACGTTTGGAAGGTGTACGCGGTCACGAAGCAACATGATGCACTAGAGAAGAACCGATCCAAGAGGAGGAGAGAGGTAAGTCTTTCATCCAACTCTTTGTTCGTGTGCTCTAGTTTGTAGGCCGGAATCACCTTAGACTTAGCCATCCACCGCGTTTGTTTCGTGCAACAAATCACATCCTTAATCCACTCAAAGTCCGGACTCCAAAATAATATTTGTGTACCTTGTTACCGGGTGAAAACCCCGGATATATATTTGTGAGGGAGAGTGCTGCAATCAAGGAAGAAAACTACAAGTCTTTTCACCGAAGAAGAAGGGATCATCGTCGTCTAAGCCATCATCGACAACCTCTTCGAGGAGGCACTCGGTTTCCGAGTTTCCTTGGAGTATGGAGGAGGACACGGCACCGCCGAGGAGGAACCACACTCTTCTCCTTGGTGGCATGAGGGCCACACGGAACTCGTTTATTAGGTTTACCAAACTTCAATAACGTATGGAGGAGCCGCTCGTCCAACCTCGCCACTTGACACGATCATCCGCTCCACCTCCATGCGCTCCGTGGCATTCCAATGAGTTTATCATCACGACGGAGGAGGAGGAGAAGAAGCTCGCTCGCCTTGGGTAGAGGCTTGTAGCGAACGTCGACATCGACGACCAAGCTCTCCACATATTGGGTTTCACACGGGACACGGTGCAATTCTCTAGCGGAGTGTCGGCAAACACCCACAAGAAATTCGCCTAGGAAATTTTCATGACCATGGCGTATACCCTTGATGAAGGAGTGCCGAGTCTCTCATTCCGTCGGAGGGAGCCCACAAGTGGAGAAGAAAGAAGACACCGTCGGAAGGGTAACCTTGATCGGTGATGCTATTTCTAGCACCTTGATGGGGTAATCTCCTTTCATCCATGGGTTGCGATCGATCTTGAGATGTAATCACACTTTGTTGGATTATCTATCTATCATCTTGTGCTGAAAATACTTTAATGCTTAAGGCTAGCAACCATGCTGTAAAGGGAGTATAGGCCTCAATGCTTCCTTGGATCCATTCAACGCAATCCCCGATAGACTAGATTGGTTTTCATGTTCGAAACGATTGCATGTTCTAGTATCGTAGACCCATGGGCGAGTGTCTCCTATTTTCAAAAGGGAGCTCGGAACAAGTATGTGCATAAAGGCACATGGGAAGGTTTTTGGAGTATGATCACGGGAAGAGACCATCAACGAAGAAATACTATCCGGAACCCCATCATCCATGTGTGTCGCCTTTGTGCAAGTGGATTTTTGGGAGAACAAGAGAGACAAAGATAACCAACACGGAGTTGAATTGGCTTTACTTGGCTTTGATTGCCAAGTGGCCAATAGACCCTACTCACCTATGATCAACCGGTGGTGTTGTTTTGCAACATCGAGTTTGGAAGATATTGGTTCGGGGTGTTACCTCTCCATATTGGCTATCTCTTTAAAACCGGGTATTACAAGGAACCCAAATCATCTCCTACCCGGGACTTCCCTAGGAATATATGAAGGAAGGAAAATATAAGAGTGAAGATGAGAGAGGAGGCTTCCGAGTGGCCTAGGTGAATTTGCCCCTTCCGGATTGAAGATTAAGACTTTTCTTGAGGGGAAGAAGATCGGTTAGAGGAAGGACTTCTTGTGCCGGCGAAGAAAAAAAATAAAAGGAGAAGGATATAGGAGAAGGAGCTTCCACGACCCAAGAAGGAGGTGCACAACAAAAATTATGTCCCACCATTGGGAGGAACCCGGCGCCGCCGAGTTACTACGGTGGTGTACCAATGCAAGCATGGGGGAGTGGTGCGAGCCATACCCCCACCATTTTTGCGGTGCCCAACGTAGCCTTTGCGGAGACATATGCACACCTTCCTCAACCACAACAAAATGTGGCCACCATTGGAGGATACGCTGCAAGGAACATGCAAATTTTTGCAGCCATCCTAACCAATGCAAACCAAATGGGTGAAGGAAATGCAAACATTGCTTACGTGCTTGGACACCTTCATCAAGCACCGTCGGACAATTCATAGGAGGAGTGGTGCATTCCTATTACAAGTAAGGGTACAACAACCAAGACTATCAATATCAACCACCGGCGGAATATTAGAGAGAGGAGGAGCTTTAGTTATCTTTCCTTTACCCCCTTTTCTTTAATTTTCAGCTTGGATGTGCCTATGTTTGCGTAGTATTTTCAGCTTTGCTTTAATTTTCAGTTTTTAGTTTAATTTTCAGCGTGTATCTTAGTGTTTATTTTCATCATGAATAATGTCGCCACCAAGTTTTTACCTTTGGTAAAGTTACAAAGTTTGTGCCATGATGATATATGATTATAATTGCCGCTTTGTTTATCTTTGTAGTCGATTTATGCATGTTTGAACTAGTGCTCTCTTAAAAATACAAATCTGAAATTATCTAAATGCTAGCTTAATCTTCAGCGGAGGTTATGATTAAAATAAAGACCCATAGTGTTTTATGTGCTCTCAAGTTATGAATAGATTAAAGATGTCTTTTATGCTCAAAAATATTGCTAACCTTGTCATAAATATCACTTGTGTGTTGCTCAACCTATCCGAGCCTTATATATATTTGAGTGCATAAACTTTAGTGTACAAGATTTATTTTTGAGTGAGTTATTGCAGGCCATGATTTCTCCGGCCCGAGACTAAGAAGTTTGGTCATTCCGTTTTTGCGTATCTATCTTTTTGCTAGCCTTTTATCCGTGCATTGTGTATCCCCGCATCGGTGATCTCACAAACTTCGCCGGATATCCACCCTTAAATCAAATATCATCTTTTGTGATTACCTCCTTGACCACAACCTATCGTTGAGAATGGATCATCAATTCAAGGAAGATCGCAAGACGGTGCCAACGTTGAAGATTTCAAGTATCTCTCCAAGGAAAAATACCCCGGTACCTACCTTATTTTTTTCGCCTCTTTGCTCGAGGACGAGCAACGTCTAAGCATGGGGGAGGAGGTAGGTACGGTGCGGTTTTAGAGTTAAAAGGGGAATATTTAAAAAAAATGAGGATGAAAGAAGAAAAAAATCCGGCGATATTCATGACTTTCAAGGTAAAGAAAAAATATATATATATGAAAGAAAGAAAGAAAAGAATGAGAAATATGAGAAAGAAAAAAAAATGTGCGTAAAGTGAATTCCCCGGTTCTCTAAGAGTGCATTCAAGGCTTCAAGCTAAAAAGATCCATTCTCATTTTCCAACCATGTGCAATCCGATAACGAGGACTTCCTTTGTGCCTCGGGATCACTCTTTGCCATTTGCACATGTCCATTCATCTAAAAGTGTGTGTATTTTTCTCTTTCCCCTCCTTGATTTAACATTATTTTCCAATGACCTTTTTGACGAGTCTCGGTAAGACCATGAGAAGCTTGTCTTGTTTTGACAACACCTCATTTATAAAATCTTGTTAGGACTAAACTTTCCCAAAGCTCCATATAAAGCCTACCACATATATATGAGAGGGAAAGGAGTAGAATATATAGGCTTGAGAGACAAGTGAGATGAGAGTTCATGAGCAATACACGAGATGATTTAAATTTGTGAATTTGGTTTAGCTTTTCTTTATCTCGTTCTTTATTTCAAAAATTCGAGATCTATTTAAAACTTTGTGAGCATGTTAATACTTGTGGGATAAGCTTAATAAGAATCTACCCTCCGTAGAGGTGAAGGCTAGTACATTATGGAACTTTAACGAATTAAACTTTTGAGAGCATTATGTTTTTTTTTCATGTATGATCAAGTGCAAGGTTTAAACATTGATGGGCAACGATGATATCCATCGAAGGCTTACTCGAGGACGAGCAAGGTTTAAGCATGGGGGAGATGTTGACGGTGAAAATCCGTCAACCTAGCCATGAGTTTACCTTCGGTGTTGGCATGACTTTTGTATCTTATTCATTGGTACTAACCCCCGTGGTATAACAAGTTCACTTGTGCATGTCGGTTTTGGAGTTATGTGTTTACGCGGGGTTTTAACGTTGAAAGCAAGACTTCGGGATAAGTTCATTAAGCACCTCATGACAAGACCTTGAAGCCCGATACAAGTCAAGCAATGAAGTGAACATGACTCCAAGAGCCCAAGGACCAAGCCCGAGAAGATGATAAACTCCGAGGAACCGAACCGAGAAAAGTCTTGAATCTTGCAAGACAAGGAGTTGAGTCCAATTCGGAGAGAAACCGACGTCAAGGGCCCACATGCAAAAGGGGAGAACATCTAGAAGACGTGGGAAGCAACACCGGCGAAGCGGGCCGCGGGATGGGCCGAATGGGCCCGGGCCGGCCGGCCCGGGCCGGCCGGCCCGGCCCAATTCGGGGCCCAATCGGCCTCTCCTTTGACCTAATTGCTTCTCGGGCTATAAATAGCCCCCCGACCGAGAGCCACGCGAACCGAAGTCGTAATCCGCCGCCGAGGAGCGAGAGAAGCTTGAGGGACACCAACTTGAAGATGAGGGTCGTGCTCGTTGTCTAGGGTCTCCCTAGCCGACGTGGGAACCTTGCATGGAAGACCACGTCGGAGCTCGGAGCGAGGATCAAGATCGAGGGAGGGCCCCGGTGGTGATCTTGTTCATGTAATCATTCATGGTGAAGTTTGTAAGTGAATTCGATTTCTAGCGATCAAGTGCCTTCTCGATGATTTTGTTTTCTTCTTGGTTTTGCTTCTTCTACGATCTAGTTGGCGGCTAGATTACATAGGGTGCTCTTGTAGCCGCGGTGGCTAGAGGTGCATACGGACCGGCCAAGTGATTTCAACTTGTTCTATCGAACTCGCCCTAAGCTCCCCGCATGAACGGGGATACGTTGTGACGAACGGGGGTCTCGAAAGGCGGATGTTTTCGGAGTCGGATGGGAAGGCCACGATTTAAAGATGCTTTTAATGAGATTCGCTTTGCTATCTTCATCTATCTTGTTTGGAGCTACAACATAAGCATGATCTAGATTCTCTAGATTGGTTATCTTTTGCTTTCTCTTGCTACCTCTTTAGTAGATTAGATTAGATTCGTTTTCTTTATGAGTTAGTAGATTAGATGCATCTTGTCTTCATTAGATAGCTTTACCTTGCTTTACTAGATTGAATCCTTGCGTTGCACATTGTTCCACGGATTCGATACCTTGGGTTCACCACTCGAGGGAAGAAGGGTCCCTTGACTACGACGGGAGACTTGTCCGCTTGCAAGTCACAAACGAACTTTGATACAACTATTAACCGTCAACAATAGGTCGTCTTCACCGGAATGAAGTGCGCTACCTTGGTTAGTCTATCCACAATAACCCAAATAGAATCATACCCGTCACGAGTACGAGGTAATCCTACTATGAAATCCATACCGATTTCCTCCCATTTCCACTCGGGTACCTTCGGAGGCCGTAGCAATCCCGATGGTCTTTGATACTCGACCTTCACTCTTTGGCACACATCACACAAAGCTACATGAGCCGCCACATCTTTGTTCATCCCATACCACCGGTATCTCTCGCTTCAAGTCCCGATACATCTTGGTACTACCGGGGTGTATAGAGTAAGCCGAATCATGTGCTTCCTTCAAGATAGCTTCTCTCAATTCCTTGATCTCGGTACACGGATTCTGTTCTTAAACCACACTCGTTCCTTGCTCATCTTCTCCGAATTCGGAACTTTGCCTAACTTAATCAACTTCACGTATTCTCGCAATCTTGGCATCGATCAACCGTCCCTTCCGATATCTTGCTCAATGGTCGACTCGATCTCTAACGTCGAGTCTCACTCGAAGCAACCATTCCCAAGTTAAGTTGTGCCATCTCCCAACATAGCTCCCGAGGTAACGGTGTCCCAATAGCATGTTAGTCCGTCCCTTCCGACTCAAAGCATCCGCCACAACATTCGCCTTTTCCGGATGGTACTGGATATCCAAATCATAATCTTTGATCAACTCTAACCATCTTCTTTGCCTCAAATTCGGATCCTTCGAGTAAAGATATACTTCGGACTCTTATGGTCGGTAAAGATCTTACACTTGTTCCTAATCATGTAATGTCTCCGGATCTTCAATGCGTGAACAACCGCGGCTAACTCAAGATCATGAGTAGGATAGTTCTGCTCATGTTTCCTCAACTGTCTTGAAGCATAAGCTACTACCTTTCCTTCTTGCATTAACACACATCCCAAACCTTGCCGAGAGGCATCACAGTATACATCGAACCCTTTGTGTATGTCTGGCATGATCAACACAGGTGTCGTAGTCAGCCTCTTTTTCAACTCCTCAAAACTAGCCTGACACTTCTCATCCCACTTGAATTCTCTTCCTTTCTCGAGCAGAGTGGTAAGTGGCTTCACTATCTTAGAAAATCCTTCAATGAACCTCCTATAGTACCTGCAAGACCCGGAAACTTCGATCTCCGGCACATTCTTAGGCGGACTCCGATTCAATACATCCCGAACCTTACTTGGATCGACTTGCTATGCCTCCATCCGTGATGATGTGTCCGAGAAAAGAGACCTCCTTCAACCGAAAGCACACTTGCTAAACTTGGCATACGGTGATGTTCCCGTAACTTCGTAACACAAGCCTCGAGATGTTCTTCATGTTCTTCCTCACTCCGAGAGAATACCGGTATATCATCAATGAATACCACAACAAACTTATCCGGATACTCCATGAATACTTTGTTCATCAAATACATAAAGTATCTTTGGTGCATTGGTCGAGCCAAAGGACATCACGGTGAACTCATATAACCCGTATCTAGATGTGAATGATGTCTTTGGTATATCCTCCACACGGATCTTTAACTGGTGATATCTTGATCTAAGATCTATCTTAGAGAAAGCCTTAGCTCCTCTCATTTGATCAAACAAATCCTCAATCCGAGGTAAAGGGTATTTATTCTTGATAGTAACCTCGTTAAGTGATCGATAGTCTATACACAACCTCCTAGATCCATCCTTCTTATCAACGAAGAGTGTGGGGGCTCCCCATGGTGATGAACTAGGACGGATAAACCCTTTACTAAGTAATTCTTCAATTTGTTTCTTTAATTCAGCTAGATCTTTAACATCCATTCTATATGGTCTTTTAGATATGGGAGCGATACCGGGTATAAGTTCAATACTAAATTCAATGTCACGATCGGGTGGCATACCCGGCAAATCCTCCGGAAACACATCCGGGAATTCATTCACTACCCTTATATCCTCCAAGGCCTTGCCTTCAACGAGTTCATAACTCCTTTGACGGATGAGGGTGCACTCACATATTCTACTCTTTCTCCTTGAGGACCGGTTAACGATCGACCTCTTCCGACACCGAATAACTCCATCACAACTCCTTAACCAATCCATACCAAGAATGACATCTATTCCCCATGATTTTAGAACTACCGGTTAGCAAGAAAGTCTACCCCCATGATATTAATCTTTACTTGTGGGCATATATGACCGGTTTTCATTTCTCCCCCGGGAGTGCTAACTATCGGTGGGTTCTTCATTGTACTCATAGATAAGTTATATTTTGCCACAAATTTGATCGGTTATGAATGAATGTGATGCTCCCGAATCAAATAATACGGTAGCGGTACGAGTTGACGAAAAACGTACCCAATACCACGCCGGCATCATTCGAGCTTGCTCCACCGATACATGATTGACTCGGCCACGCACATGACTCTGCCGGCCTCTCTTGCCGGGTGTCCGTGGAGTACGAGCCCGCGAAGATGGCTGCCCGATCCCGTTCCCAATGTCCCTCTCGCGAGTCCGCATCACCCTCTTAGGACGGTTGTTAGCATAATGCCCCGGCTCTCCACACTTGAAGCATCCACCGGCCGAACAGGGTTGGTGTTTTTGACGAGTGCCCCGCAGTTGTTGCTAGGACGACTCGGCCGAGGGGTAGGAGCTGCGGGTGTCCGAGGATTGAAGCGCCGTGGCCGAAACGAGCGCCGGAGCCGCATGTTCCGTGGGTACCTCCCGGCTTGACCACCGGGACGATATGGAGTCGAGCTCGCCGAGAACTGTAACGGGGACGGGTGTTACTGCTAGACTGCCCATGAGACTGAAACTTGCGTTTCTGCTCACCCATCTCCTTTCTCTTGCTTTCCAGCCCAATAGCTTTGTTCACCAGCGTCTGAAAGTCCGGGAAGATGTGACTCTGCAGTAGATAGTTCAGAGGACCAATCAAGCCATCCAGGAACCTTTCTTGCCTCTTTGGATCAGTGTTGACTTCATCAGGTGCATAGCGTGACAAGTGAGTGAACTTGTCCAGATACTCGATCCACGACATATTGCCTTGCCTCGGCCGACAAGAACTCCCTCTCGCTTAAGCTTGAGAACCCCTGAAGGAATGTGATAAGTACGAAAGTTGTCACGGAATTCCTGCCAAGTGATGTTCGCCCTGTTGGGATGAGCGATTGAGTACGCATCCCACCAATCTGCGGCCCGCCCCACAAGTCTTCCGGCGGCATACGGAACCATCTCTCTATCGGTGCACTGCACGATTTCCAGCTTCTTGGTGATAGTTTTCAGCCAGTCATCAGCATCTAGTGGATCAGCTGAGTGAGAAAATGTAGGGGGGTGGTGGCTCATGAACTCCTTGTGCTCGTCCCTTGGTGGCGGGGTGGTGGAGGGATCGGCCGTGGTGGCTGGTTCTGTTGGGCTTGCATCTGCTGCCCTGTGTTAGTAAGGTTTGGAATCGGTTGCATACGCCGCCAGAACTGCTGCATGTTCGGGTCCATTGCTTGGTTGATCGGTGGAGGTGGTGCTGGGTTTTGCTGATTTGCAATATGTGCCCGGATCACAGGTGGCACGTCTTGACCTCCTCCGGACCTGGTGTTTACCATCTGATCGTTAGAAAAATCATATCTCAGATAATTGTACTTGAATCATTGCATAAGAAAATAACTCGAAATAAAATGACAGCATGTTCTTCAGTTAAGACAGATTCTGTTGACCTCAAAGAATTATGCATAACTTTCTGTGTAATTGTCCAATGACCACGAATGTTTACCAGATTATAGTGTATAAAATTATGGAACCATCCCAACTGGAATCACCTCATTTGGATATGTATAACTCGAGATATAATTCAAACAGTACAGCTATATCAGCAGAAATTTACAGATTCTGACTTGTTCATTACTTCGTGCATAACTCCCAGAATATGTATTGTATACTATTGAATTTTTGACAGAAATTCATCCTCTAAATTTGTGAACTAACCCAACTGGTTTCATGTCATTTGGAGGTCTGTAGCTTGAGTTATAAGCAAAACATTACTGATATGTCATATGACTGCGAAAACAGATTTGATCCAATCATACTTGCATGAGAGATTAAGCAATGACAACCGATAAAACCCAAACCAAACTTTAATTAACTTAAAATTTCAGATTGCATAGTGGCCATCACTCCACCATACAATTTACAATCAAGCAAAGATCCAACTCAAGCATGTTTGCAAACAGCATTCATTATTACAAGCAAATACGTTCACGCGAGAACGGTCTATCGAAAAGGTAAATGATAAGGGCGAGCATCCTAGGATCCTAGCCAAGACGAGTAGTAGCTTCATCGGTGCCGTAACGAAGCCTCTTGCGCGGAGGGGAAGCCGTAGTCCGATATGGCATGACTTCCCGAGGCGATGCGCCGTCCCGCAAGCCGTGCTTCCGGACGTGCTATTTTTGCCCGAGCGACTGCGGCTCTTCATGATACTTGTTTATCTCCGCAGTTGCTCCCTCCGGATACGCATTCGAGCAGCGGTCACCCGTGCCAAGACATCGATGCGGTCATCGCCTCCCCGCCGGCACCACGGTCACCTCTCGTGCCACTTGCACGTCGAGGCACATGGCGGTACTCCGATTGGAACAACTGCACCCGATTAGCATGGCAGACCGACCAGAGCGCCCTCCTTGCTGCATCATTCACCGCGGCGTCATCCGTAGAGAACTGAGCTGTGCTATGGTGAGATGAGCGATACCTCCATCCTTCAGTATCATTCAGAGGCTTCCTGATGTAAACTTTGCAAGTGTAGTAATCCCTCATTCCAGGCTCACTGAAATGCTTGGTCACATAGAGAGGCCTTATGGTATACCCCAGATACCTCAGAACATCCCACAGAAGAATGCAGAACCGTCCATTCTCAGCTTCAGTAGAGTGTTTATGGTATTCAGCTCCATGGTAGCGGGGATCTTCATCTTCCTCTCGGGTTGCCGCATCATTGTCACCATCATCCTCACCCACACCGTCATCACCGGAGTCTTCTCGGATCACCTTCGGCACGGATTAGCGAGTGCGGGGGGTGCTTCCTCATTGATCTGCAGCGCCGGTGGAATCACGATGTCACCGTCCGCGTCCGCCTCAAGCACCGTGCCGTCGTACGGCTCGTGGCCGTTCCAATGGCTCTTCCGGCTCCTCCTCCTCCATCTCGACTTCTTCGGATCCTCTTCTTCTTCTTCTCGGGCCGGACCTCCTCTCGGGTCTTCCTCAACCTCAACCTCCGGCCGGAACTCCTCCTCGTTCCTCCTCAACATCTTCAAGACGATGGCGAGGGGCCACCGTCCAAGAGGGAAAACGCCCACCAAGTGCTCTTGCGAGGGGTCATGTAAGTCCCGGCCATCCGTGAAAGCAAAACTCGATCTCGGAGTACGGAATAAATCAAAATGATAGTTTAAAATGATAAACAAAATTAAATTAGATTTTTAATACGTAAATAAGATGATTTCTAACTAAGGCTGCGACCTACGGTCATCACGGCTACGATACCACTTTGTCACACCCAATTTTACAAGGAAAACCGAATGCATCTCACATGTGCGCCAGGATCATTTACACACACATGATTAGACAAAACGAGAGTAATACCATTGCTGTAATAAAACGTTCAAGAGTTTAAACCAGTATGATATCCATTATTATATCCATAAGGGTGGACTCGAAGGTCCGAACAAGACGATAACTAAACGACGACGAGTGATTCCATCGCTGACATCCACAGGCATGATGACTGGGGGATCCGCATGCCTAGAACTCCTCGTAGTCGCTCCAATACTCGTCCTCGCCTCCGACGTTCTCCTCTGAACAGCGGTAAGCAAGGGTGAGCACACTTATGGTTGGAGCTCAGCAAGTGGGGGAAAATGCAAGGCTATCAAGGATAGGCTATGGTTCACAGCGGTAAGCATTTTATAAGTTGGTCAAGTTTTATTAGCAAGCACCTAGGTTACTAGATGTAAGTGTATACCAACCCACTTAACCTCAAAAGAAACCTCAAACCAAACCTCCAACCCATGATTTGCATTAATCTTCAAGTTTGTTAATCATGTGAGGGTCCAAGCCGCTCGTGACCGTGAGCACGGCTGATCGATCAGTTTTACACTCTGCAGAGGTTGTACACTTTACCCACAGTTCGTGTTCCCCATCTTGCCCGGGTTAGCTAGACCCTTAAACACTTCCAAGGTGAGTGGCTAGGGGTCCACTACGAAGCCTTTACAAAGGAAAGAAGAGAAACCAACAGCCCACAACAGTTACAGCAGCGGAGCGGGCCATAACCCTCCCTAGTGGTCAACACCTTAGCCAAGGCTGCTACCCCAAAAGGACCGGGCTATACCCCTTCAACTCCGGCCCCCTGTGCCCCTCTCGGAAAAGAGCTATCAGCTAACCCACTCTCCTAATTAATTGGCTAAGCCGAGCCATGTGGATTGTGGTTGTCTTGTTATCTTGGGTGGTTCTCCATGTTCCGATTATGAATCAAGTTATCTTGTTTTAAGCACAAACACGTTATAAAAGCAAAACCGAGATGTATAATAGAAACGAGCATAACTAACTCATGTAGAGCAAACTAAGCATTTATCTACCCCAAACATTTGTTTAAACAGGGTTGATCAAGGTAAAGTGGTAAAGCATCTAGTCAAGTCCTTAGCTAGGTGTTTGCCCATCGATTTATGCATAACAACGGAATAGTAAACATTATTTAGCATGCAGTGTCATAGGTTCAAAAAGATTATGCAGAGGGGGAAGCCACTTGCCTTCCTCTACAAGCTGTGTGAAATCCTCCTCGAAGACAGGTTCTTCCTGATCACTTCCGACAGGGAGCTCAGACGAAACAGGCACGATATCTACGAGTCAAACATGGATAACAATCAATAAGCAAAACAGTACACCAAACAGTAATAAAACTGGTAAATTTACTGTTTAAAAGATTCTACTCGTCGAGACGATCATTTCGGTATATAGAACGCTAAAAACGGAGTTAAAACGAGAAAGATATGATTAAAACAGTTTTCAGGGGCCTATTTGCAAGAAAACTATGTTTACAGGGTTGTTTATGAATTAAATCAGGGGCTAAAACATTTTTATAAATTAAATCAGAGGGTTTAGGTGCAAAAAGGAGTGTAAAGGGCCTAAAACAAGATTAAACAGGGTAGATAGGGGCTAGATTGCAAGAATCAGGACCTAACCGTGAATATTCAAAAAGGTGGAAGGACCGGCTTGCTAATATTTGAAAACCCAGGGGTTCTTAATCAAAACCGCCACTCAGCACCGTGGATCTTAGATCCAACGGCTACGAGTGCATGGGTGCACCGTGGACTTGGCCGTGGGCGCGGTCCATGGGTCCACCGTGGACCAGCCACTTAAAACCGAAGGGGTACGCGATCCCCACCGTCCGCGCGTGATCCAACGGCTCTGGATGAGTGCGTGCGGCGGGCGGCGGCGATGACGCCGGGAATAGGGGCGGCGCGGCGGCGCGCGGCGCGGCTTCGCCGGCGCGAGCTCCGGAGTGAGCTCCCGGCCATCTTCTCGTGCACGAGCGGGTGCTACACGTAGCTCGGGAGCTTGCGCTCGCATCTAGGGGTTCGGGGGAGGGGCTCGGGCACCCACGGCGGCCGGCACCGTGAGGGGGCGGCGCGGTTGCTCCGGCGAGCCCGCGAGGACGCCACCGGGCGCGATAAGGAGGGAACCGGGCGGGAAGTTTTGCTTACCACGCACGGGAGATGAGGACGGGCCACGGGGTGGAGAAGAGGCGGCAACGGGGAGGCTTGGCGACGGCGACGGCTCGGGCGGCGCTCGGTGAGCTCGGGGCGCGGCTGCCACGGGCGTCGAGGACGTAAACCTGCGGGCACACGTGCTTGTCAAGCTCCTTGCGAACCTAAAGATCAAAAGAAACGGGCGGGAGGTCTAGCCCTTCACCGGCGGCGACGAATCGACGGCGGCGGCGGAAATCCGAGGCGGCGGCGCTGTTGGAATTGAGCTCGGGCTCGTGCGCGTATGCGTTGCAGAGGCGAAAGGGGAGCCAAGGGGTGCGTGAGCGAGCTTATAAGGGCCCGAGGATGGAAGGCGAGGCGGGTAGGGGAAGGGGCGGCGGCGGCTTGCCATTGATGGCCGGCGGGCCGTCCGGGCTTAAAGATGGCAAGGGAAACGGCCGTAGGTTTTGGGTGGGGAGTAATTGCCTTAATTGGCATGCTCACGGAGAAGAGAAAGGAAGGGGAGAGGGCGGGAGCAAGGCGGATTCAGCGGCATGAGGCGGCGGCCGGCGGACGCGGGGAAGAAGAAAGGAAGGAGGGGGGAAAGGGGGCCGACGGGTGGGTCCCTCCCCGTCGGCGCCGCGGTGAAAGGAAAAGGGGAAGGGGGGTGAGCGGTGGGTGGGCGGGGGAGTTGGGGCAGGGGCCGCCCAGGCCGAAAGGGTCGGGTGCTTGGTTTTGTTTTTTTTTCTTTTCTTTTTCAAATTTCATTTTCAAATCCATTTTCAACTCAAATTCAAATCAATCTTTTGCAAACTTCTCTCAAAAATTTTATAGACTTTTTAGAGACCACACAAGCAACCAAAAACCATGCAAGCCAACCGATGATGCACATACACTTGTTGTCTCTTAGTTTATTAAATTATCTTTAATATTTTTAGAACTCAATTTAAATAGCAATTTAATCTCCTTAAATCCCTAAGACAATTTAAGTTGCTAAGTAAATTTTAGTGATGGAATTTTAGGGTGTCACACGGTCCTACCACAAGAGAAGAACGATTACGAATCAATGCACAATGTTAGACTTCACTATTCCAAAAAAACTTGTGTAGTGGCCAAGATGCATGGACAATGAGTTCTGCGTTATGCAAGTTCACGGTGGACCTTTTAACGTTGGTCGTCGCTTCTGTCTACCCACAACCATGGGTAAGCAGCACATATATGTGACCTTTGTCTATCAACTTTTTTTGTTTATGAACATAATATTGTTTTTTCAGTACTCCTACCAACTAAAGAACTGCGGTTTCACGAGATGGGTCGATCCCCCAGCTATTGATCCATATCAAACCTACATAGCCAAGCTAGAGGAAGTCATCAACAAGCTAAAGCATGAGCTCGCGGAGGCACTATGTTCTCCGGACACTACTCGTACCAGTAGACTAGAAATGTTGTAATCGGATTTTTAAATTCCCTAAGGCATGTTAACAATAGCAACAACACATGTTTAGGTCAGTAGTTGTGTTGTACCTGCCATTGCAAATTTTTGTCATATTTGCATGTAATTTTTCATCGTTCGTGCCTTTCAAGTTATTGTTAACATGCAAGAATGGCCCATATTTCAAAATTACTTGAAAACAGTTAATCATAATACTACATAAATAAAAAGAGTAAAGTGCATGATCGGCCCTTAAACTTGTTCGGTTGTGTCACTTAGGTCCCCATACTCTCAAAATGCATTTTTGGCTCCCTAAACTTGAGCTTAGGTGTCATTTAAGTTCATATACTCTCAACGTGCAGATCTAACTCACTAAACCTAACTTGGGTGTCATGTAGGTCCTAAATTTGAAATGCATTATCATCCAACATATATCATTAATATGACAAGATCAAACTTTATGTTTTAAAGAAGACCATCATTTTCATTGGCATATTTTCTTGTTTTATTGCTTCTTTAGCTTTAAGCTCTATTCGTCTAGTGATTTATTTAAAAAATCCCTGATTTTAGTTTAGTATTGTGCAACTATTAAGTTATTCAAGTTTTCCAAGAAAAATTGAGCATGACTGTCATGTGCACCTATATGATATTACCTCCAAGATAAAAGAATATCAGTCTTTATAGATTCATCATATATATCGATATTCTGCATATATGGTGAGTTGAAACCCATTTGATTTTACTATAGTTAAATTATATAAATGCGTAAAATTAATTTTAATCAATTTAATTGAGATGGGCAATGCCTATTGAAAGTATATGGACCTATTTGACATTGGAAACCAATTTTAGAGGTATAAATCTGCACTCTAAAAGTATATGGACCCAAATGACACTCGAGCCCAAGTTTGAGTACCCATAAATGCATTTTGAGAATATGAGAACCTAAGCGACACAGGTTAACAAGTTTAAGGACCGCAAATGTATTTAACTCTAAATAAAAATAGTACTAATGTTTAAAAAATAGTATCATTGTTTACCAAGAAATAGTAAAAACATAAAACAAGCCTCAAACTGCTGCTTCAAATGGCGGTTCTCTCAACCGCCATATCAAACGGCAGTTGGGGCCCTCCAACCGCCGCTCCACACCTACTAATTGGTAGGACTAGGGATGGCAATGGGTACCCGAAACCCGAGTACCCGATGGGTTTTACCCGATAAAGACGTGGGTATGGAACGAATTTTATACCCATGGGTACGTTATTGGGTGAAATTCTCTACCCATCGGGTATGGCGGGTACGGGTGTGGAATAGTAGTACCCATACCCGCATACCCGTGGGTAAGAAATACCCGTAAAAATGAGTAGGAAGCCTAAGTAATTTAGCCCATATAGCCCATGAAATTTGGCCCAAACACTCTTAGTATATATACCGTGGATCCATCTAGAAACCCTAGTCATCCAACTCCACTCCCCTTCCCCTATCCGTTTCCACGAGCGAGGCGGCGGCGCGGCGCTCGTCGGCTCGTGGAGTCGCGCGGTCTTGTCGTCTCGTAGATCCACTCCCTCCAATCCTCCGCTCCTCCACCGGCCATCGATCCATGGTGGAGAACTGCGGCATAGGAGAAGATGGTAGCCGGTGATTCTCGAACTCATCCCTAACCTTGTCCATTGTTGCGGCTCTTGTGCTTCATCTAGCCTTTGCCCTCGTTCGACCCCACGCCGTCCCCGAAGGGACGCCGCCCTGCGGCCGCCGGTGGATCCCGAGGAGACGACGAAGAAAGCCGCACGGCTCGCCCCGACTCTCGCCGCGCTCGTCTTGCCACCTCTCGCACGAATCGTTGCGCCGCTCGTCCGGCGGGGGGCCGCCGCTACTCGTCCACCACCGGTGGCCGCCGCCGCTCGTGCACCGTGCGCCGTTGAGAAGCCGAAGGGCATCCCCGTTGGTGCGGCCGCCAAGAAGGCGGTGACCAAGAAGGCAACAGCTGGTCGTCCTCCCCTCGTCTCCAACGAGTATAGCCGCAACAACTAAGAAAGTGCAAAGCCGCACCTCAAACGCTCTCTTGGGTAAGCAAATATAGTACTTTCACATCACATCCCCTGTCTCTTGCTTCGTTCGTTTAGTGTAGTAGTGGTGTGACTAGCCGTGTACTTCGTCGTGCATTAGTATACCGAGTTAGATCGCCGAATACGGTTGATCGATGCCGCCGATTTTAGTACACCGATTTTAGTATACTTGCCGTGCATTAGTTGACCGATGTTGCTACTTGTTCGTTTAGTGTTGGTTTACTTGTACTACTACTATCCGGTCCATGTTTCCCCGCAAGGTCCCTCGGAGGTAGAGTCCATTTATTATGTTGATGTGTACTCTTTTCCAAATATATGTGCTTTGTTTAAATAAAGTGTGTTTTTTTATTTTAATGACATGAAGTCAAGGCACAATGATGCACGACACAAGTGATAACACTTTATTTTTATTTTTATTGTGGATTCTATTTTTACTACAAATGCACACCGATTACGGTACTATCCGGTGCACCTACGAAATGATTTAAGTTATTTCCTCTCAAGTGATAACCTACTATTTACAAGGCGATGCGAGTACCTACGAAAAATGATTTAAGTTATTTTCTCTCAAATGTATTCATTCATTTTGGCAATTAGTAACCTACTACTTACAAGGCGATAGGAGTAACCTACTACCAATTAGTTATTTCCTATGCCTATCATAGTCCTTGCATGATGCACCCGACCGACTTCAAACCGTATAGGATCTAGTGCATGCAAGCGGTAAATATTTTACTTGTTTATAAGTGTTCAAAAACAAATCGGCATGTTGTTTAGTTGTGTAGTATTTTTTCGAAGTTCGGTAGATAATCTTCTCTTTATTTGTACTCTTATTTTTTATGTAGCTAATTGCTATGTGCTTCACGCAGTCCACATGATGTCTACGGCTACGGGTAGTGATGGAAGTAGCAATCCGCAATGTGGGTCACAAGCATCACAAGTGCAATCGATTCAATTCCAATCTCGGGTCACCTCGGCTTGAATCGACCAATGATTCACCGCCAATAGAGATAGATGATGATGAAGATGAAGAAGAACGCATCGTGATCGGTTCTAAGAGGAAGTCCGAAATCTGCAGCTTTGGAATGAGTTCACAAAAGTGGAGGTTGGGAGCAATGAATATGCAAAATGTAACTATTGTGGGAAGAAACTTTCGGGGTGTCAAAAAATGGGACTAACCATTTGAAGCATCATTTGAAGACTTGTGTGCTAAAGAAGGTCAAGCTTAATGGGCGGACCATGGTACAACCTGGTTTGAGGTTTGATAGGACGGATGTTGGCACAATTTCGGTGGAGAACTACACATTTGACCAAGAGATAGCTAGGAAAGAACTGAGTGCCATGATAGTTCTCCATGAGTACCCTTTAAGCATGGTTGATCATGTTGGTTTTCGAAGATTTGTTAGCGCACTTCAACCATTATTCAAAATGGGGACAAGGAACACAATAAGGTATAAGATCTATGAGCTCATGTCTTTTTGCAATTTCTATTAGTCCATATCAATTTCCTAATATTTTTTATTTTATTTCAGATCCGATATTTTGGCACAATATGAGTTGGAGAAGAAAAAGGCCATTGAATATATGGCTGGAATTCGATCCGGGGTGGCTATCACTACCGACATGTGGACATCCGACAACCAAAAGAGAGGTTACATGGCTATCACAAGACACTTTATTGATGAATCTTGGAATCTTAGAAACATTCTCATGAGGTATTGACTTGTTTTCTAGATCGATTGCATATCATGTTGTTGAACTCTAGATGCAAATCATGTTTCTTACTTTGTTTGGCACCGAATGATAGGTTCATCTATGTCCCCGCACCTCACACTGTCCGAGATCATTTGTGAAGAATTGTATGACAACTTGGTTCAATGGAATCTTGATGAGAAGATATCAGCAATTACTCTTGACAATTGCACTACAAATGATCTTGTGATCCCTTTGCTTGTGAGGAATATTGGAAGACATAAGCTTTTGAATGATGGTAAGCCGTTGCATATGCGTTGTTCGCCCATATTCTCAATCCGATAGTAAAGGATGGGTTAGATGTGTTGAAAGATGCAATTGAAAACATTCGTGATAGTGTAGCATATTGGACGGCTACACCAAAAAGGGTTGAGAAGTTTGAGGAGATAGCTAAGTTTGTTAAAGTGGAAGCCACAACTAAGATAGTTCTTGATTGTAAGACTAGATGGAACTCAACCTTTAACATGCTTAGTCATGCATTGCCATACAAGTCTGCTTTCATTAGGGCAAGCCGTGTAGATAGGTCAGTACACTTGCTTGCCATCGGAGGATGAGTGGAAATTTGCTGAGGATGTTGTAGAGAGGCTTAAATTGTTCAATGACATCACTACAATGTTTTCTCGGGACGATTATGTTACGGCTAATATATATTTCACTAGAATTGCCGATGTTAGAAAGGAGATTAGGGAGTGGTCGGCTTGTGGTAACCCTTTAGTAGAAGCCATGTCCACCAATATGGTGGCCAAATTTGACAAATATTGGACGACATTCAAGGTTTTATGGGCATTGCAACTATTCTTGATCCTAGATTTAAAACCACGGTGTTGCTGATTTGTTTTGAGGATTTGCTTGGGACAACCGGTAGTGAGTGCGAGTATAGAGTTCTTGAGGTGAAAAATTTATTGGCCGATTTGATGCTTGAGTATCGTGAGGAAGATGATGTGGAAACTAGTGCTACGAGCTGCACATGCGAGCGGCAATAGTGGTGATTACTTATCTTCCATGATGGCTCGTGTTGCTAGTAGAAGGCCAACAACTATGGGATTTAAGACGAGTTAGATCGCTACCTAGATGAAGAACTTTTGGATATGAACACTAAGAATTTTAAGGTTCTAGATTGGTGGAAGGTGGCCGGAACTCGGTTTCCAACTTTGAGGAAGATTGCTAGGGACATATTTGCCATTCTCGTCACAACGGTTGCTTCCGAATCTGCTTTCAAAGACAAGTGGTAGGGTGTTAAGTGAGCATCGCAGCGGGCTCACTAGCAAGATGATCGAGGCTCTAATGTGCTCTCAAGATTGGGTGAGAAACAAGTATAAAGGTATATTTAACACCTCTCCTATGTCAATTAGCTTGCTGTTAGTTTCGCAAATATCAACTATTATTTATGCAAAACAACTCATTTGGTCACTTGATTTGTAGTTGATGAGAAAAACAAACGACACCACCTTTTGGTCTTGTCTCCAGGATATACAAGAGGGGCTTCGGGTGAATTACTATTCCCGAAATGTATTCATTTTCAGCTACTTTGTGAAGTACTATAATAGATAACTAAGTTCATGTTTATCCAATTGTAGGAACTTAAAATATGAGGACCGAGGACAAATGAGGTGGAGCTTTTGGTCACAAGAACAAGACATGTATGCACAAATGGATGAAGTGCAAGCGCTTCTTTTTGATGCCTAATTTGTTAATTGCATTCGTGAACTTGTACCACCATTAATTTGTAATATGTACTATGTGATGGAAACGGGATCCGGAGGGCCGAACTTGTGATGTGGGAAAGGCCGGAAGCCCGGGCGGCGGTGTGCAAGTGGCCCGGTGCTACTATATTAATTTGTAATATTTGTTTGTGCTCGAAACTTGGAACCGTGGTTGAACCCGACAATTTGTGGAAGGCTAGAAGCCCAGGCGGTGGTGTGCTACCTACTATTAATGCATTTGCTTTGAAACTTATTGTATTTAACTTGCTTAAAGTTGTTATATTTGTGCATGTGAAGGGTGTTGAACTCGTTGTACTGCGGGTATGGAATACCCGTCGGGTAAGAATTACCGTCGGGTGCGGGTATGGAATGAATTCCATACCCGTTTCTTCAGAAGCAGTAACCCAATGGAATAGGTTTTGACCTGGTGGGTGCGGGCATGGGTGGTCAGTACCCATCGGGTATGTACCCGTTGCCATCTTGAGGTAGGACACCCTACCACAGTACCACCGGTTTGGGAAGCCGCTGTGACGGCGGCTGGTGATTCATGCTAGGCTACGTCAAAAAAAATTGACAGTTGTCTCTGCAACCACCATTTGAAATGGCCAGATCGGTATACTTTTGGTAATATTTGCCAGAAGTATATATTTTGAAAAATAAAAATATATAAAAAAAAGGTGGTGTCGCGAAGACCAGACAAAAAAAACTTAAAACTCGGCCCACCATGGTTCCACACCATCTCTTTGTCTCGAAAACCAGTTTCGATAAAACCAAAGGAAAAGATCGGCTTATCTCCTCCCAACTCCGCCTAGCCTCGTCTTCTTCCCCCACAAACTGACACACCCGCGCGGCTTCACTCCACTCGGCCATGGAGCTCGCCACTGCCACCGCGACCGCCGCCGCCGCGGTTGCCTCCTCCTCGCTCCCCCACAGGCGCTTCTCCTCGCCGCGCCCGCTCTCCCTCTCGTGGAACAGCCCCTCGCTCGCCTCCACCTCCCGCTCCCTCTCCACGTCCCCCGCCTCCACCTCCCGACGGCGAGGGCGATGGATCCCCGTCACCTCGGCCGCCGTGGAGCTCCGCGAGGCCTCGGCTGGGGGAGCAGACTCCGTCCGCGTCACCGAGACTCCTCAGCCTGGGTCAAGCGTGAGCCCCCGCCTTCGTTGTCTTGTTAATTGCGATTAGAGCCAGTTCAAGCTTAATTTTCTTGTCACGCAGTTTGGCCGCTACGGAAGCTGCTGGGTAATGTGAGTAACAGCGGAAAGCTCGTGCTTGACTTTTTACGTCCTCCTGTGTGATTATTCGCAGGTTAAGTTAAGTGTGGAGGTGCCTGCTTCTATCATTCAGGAGTGCTACCAATTAACACTAAAGGAGTACGCAAAGCGTATCAAGGTACCATTTCTGCACAAACTGCAAGCAATTACATCAAAATAAAATTTCACACATTACTACATCTTTTACGTGACTAGACAATTGTCTACATACATTTTACAACGTGTCTAGAGGTTAATGCTGAGTTAAAGCATATCTAATTCCATGTATTTTGACACGATTTCAATAGGGTGTTGAAAATGTATTGATAAGAATATTATTCAAAATCATGTCAAAAAACATGAAGGGTGCTGTCTGTCACGGACTCACGGTGTGATGCTGTATATTCTACACTGTCTGATATCCTTGTTTTTGTTTCTTATCAGGTTCCTGGATTTCGGCCTGGGAAGATCATTCCAGAGAACATCCTTATAAATTACGTAGGACCGGAACATGTACAGGATGCTACAATTGAAACTATCCTAAAACATACACTTCCTCAAGCATTGTCCTCTGTATGGCTCCTATTTGAGAAATGCACTCTGATATTTATCATGAAAAGCATTTATGACAAGGCCAATATTTTTGTACCGTCATCTCTCATGTGATGAATTTGTACTAAACAGACAAAATGACAAGGTTATCTGCCGACAACATGATTTAATATTTAGGCAGAAATTCTCTATGCACTTTTTCTGTATTCCAGGCATCTCTAGATCTCTTCAGCAGTTCTAAGTCTCTTGCTGAACCATGATGTTTACTTCCTTCCTGTTGAGAGAATCTATACTATGCACTTCTTACTACATGTATACAGCTAATGTCTTCTTTTCTTTTGGTTTAGGTAGAGGACAAGGCATTAGAAGATTCTGTTCGCATTCTGACTCAATTTGATGATATGAAAAGTTCTTTCTCGCTCGATGGTATATTTAGGTACACAGTACTGACATCTTGATTTCCTACTTATGTCAAAAATATTTAATTTGTTTGAGTAAAAAAATGACTTTTTTCAATAGATAAGTAGTATTACACTACCATGTGCTTGTGAGGTCAGTTGTTTGTTAATATGGTCAGGTATGATGTTGCTGTGGATATTGCCCCTGAAGTCCGATGGTTATCAGAGGACAAATATAAGAACCTCAAAGTCGTTGTTGAAATAGATGAAGCTGTTGATGCAGAAAAGGCAACAGAAAAAGAGCTTCAACGTCGTCATAAAGCACTGGGTGTACTTAGAATAGTGGCTGATAGAGGCCTCCAGGTAATTCTATAGTTACTCTAGTTTGTTATAAACTGATGACACATTTATCAAGCACCTTGTTTTTGTTGGAATGTTTAGTTAATAAATGTACTTTCATGTTTTGTGTCAATCTATGTTGTTCTATCAAACAATAACAGCATCCATTTTTTTTGGATATTATATAGATTGGTGATCTGGTGGTACTAGATATTTTTGCAGAAAGTATTAACAGTGATGGATCTAAAGGGGAAAAAATTCCATCTGCTGAGAGTACAGGTTTGTCAATTTTTCTTATTTTTTCTTTTGCGGATAGGTTCGTCAACTTTTCACACATCTCATTTCCATGTTATTTTCATATCTTCACCTTTAAGACTTTCCCCATATTAGATGAATCATGACTGACATGCTATTACTAATGCTGCATATCAAAATTATCTTGCCTAAAAGTAATTTTGTCATGCCATACATGTTATATCTCCTGTATTTTGTTTCCCTTTAACTTATGTTGTGATGTAAGTGACTATTAATTATACTTGTCATCTGCATTTTCTTTATGCACCAGTTAGTATGCTAACTGAGATGAGTGCTTCAAATTTCTTGTTTGAAATTCAGAGTGACCTACTATGATTTCCAGGTTTCCACTTGGATACTGAGGAAAATAATAACCTTGTTCCTGGATTTCTTAGTTCGTTGATTGGGATTCATCCTGGTGAGGCTAGATCATTTCCTATTCAGTTCCCTGAGTCATTTGACCAAGAAAGCCTACGAGGTGTCTGTGCACAATTTACTGTGAGTGTTATGCTTCTAAAGAGCACACTTAAGATTAGCGCAAATCATGCTATCACACCTGCATTGCAAGACCAATTAGTATCGGCAGAGGATTTAGTCCCTCAGTTCTAAGCACTATAGCCAGTACCCACACTCCCACTTCCAATAATATGTAGGTTGTGTGTAAAGAGCTCTTCTACAGAGAGTTGCCAGAAATGGATGATTCACTTGCCGGAAAGCTCCTTCCAGGATGCAATACAATAGATGAGGTTTGTATTCTGTTGGTGTAGTTACTTACTACTAGATTTTGAAATCAATCTTCTTAGATATGTGTCCGTAAAACTGGTTTTTTATTTTAGTGCCATTTGATCCTAATGCATCTATTCAAATATTATCTGTATACTGTGGACAGCTTATAGTTGTCAGCCCTCCTAATTACTGCAGGTTCGAGAACGCATATTGGAAAGATGTAAAGAAGTGGAGAAAACAGCCATCGAACAAGCGACGGATAATGCAATCCTTGATCAGCTTGGAAAGGTAGTGCTCTTACTTCTGAAACAGCCTTTCAATTCTGAAGTCTTTGTGCTGATGGATCATTCACATAATATGCTCTGTTCAATTATTCAAATTCTTTTGCACCTTCCCTCCAAGATCCCAGAAATTTGCCCTAATTTGCCCCATGTTTGCTTAGTTGGTTGAAGTTGATATTCCACATGCCTTGTTTCAAGAACAAGGCCAACAACTTTATGGTGCCAAACTTCTGCAGCTTCAGGTACCAAACTTACAGCCTTACAAACAATTAACGTTTAATTGGATGCACATTTATTAACTTCTGCAGCTGAATGTATATTTATTAATTTCTGCAGGCAGAAAGGAAGCTGGATAAAGACCAGCTAGCATTCCTATCAAATCAGAGGTCAGTCCAGGCGTACCTAGAAGATGAGAAGGAGAACATTACTAGAATTATCAAACAAATGCTGGCTGTTGGTGATATTTTCAAGTCCGAAAATTTACAGGTAATAATAATGCCTGGGTTTTATGTTTTGATTTGGGTGATAATCAGTACCGTTCACCTCTTGTTGCAATATCGTTTATCAATATTTACTAATAACAACAAACCATCATGCAGTACTCAACTGAACAGCTAGTCAAAGAAGTTGAAAACTCTGTGGCAGAGTTCAAACAGTACAATCAAGACTATGATGAGGAAAACATCAAGCAGCAGGTATTTGATTGCTGATTATGGTATTTCTGGATGTTAATGCCTCCACGAAACTGCAGTCTTGCTATTCTTCCAGATTTAAGTGCAATTTGAATTGTCTCACTATTATTTTGACAGCTTTTCACTAGTTGATAGTTGTACACCTCATAGATGCTAACTGTATAGTCTATGTAGGGAATTATGTGCCCGACCTTTTTCTTCCATGAATGGGAAGTGGAGGTCCTCATCTGTATGTTTTCTATGTGTAACTCAACGGTGCAGGTCCAGGATATTCTAGAGGCAGCGAAGGTGCTTGAATGGCTCAAGGAGAATTGCACAATCGAGTACGTCAGAAGATGAGCCAGTTCTGGGGTCCAGGCTAAGTGCAAGTGATGGCTGGTGCGGTAGGTGGCAAAATTTTGCGAGTTATCGTGCCGACCGATCCAAACCCATGAAATAATGGTTTTGGGAACTCGAGAGACGGAATTTGTTTCATATATGGCACAAGGAACTATTTTGTAAGTAGAATGCGAGTTCTCTGTATTCATTCTTTACGCGGCTGTAATCCCACATATCATTGCTATAAATAGAATGAAATCATGAGTTCTACTTCAGCTCCGCTGTGCCATCAGCCGCCCCCCTTTCTTCGGCCAGAACGTGATGTGCTGGACTATCTGCCATGCTTCTCCCATATTCTCCGTACTCCGTTAGCACCATGTTTCTTCGGTGCGGACTGCAGAACAGTGAGTTAAACTAGGCGCATGGGTTTCCCGTCAGGATTAAGGATGGTAGCACAGCCAACTTGGGATCGTCAACTAACTACAATGGTTGCGAATGGGCTTGTAGTCCAATATTAAGACGGTCTAGTGGAACGCTAACCACTGTGGTTCAAATCTTGGGTGTTATGCTTAAGTGGTAAGCGACGTTCCCGTCGACGATGAGACGTCAATAGTGACTTTGAGAATCTCCAGAGCTGCCAGTGCTCAGTTTTTCGGAAGGTGCTCATAGGGGTAGGGTTTGCGTACCTATATTCAGAGGGGTGAGTGTGTGTTGTGAGCATTTGCGTTGTACTGTATGTAAACTAACTACAATGGTTCCATAAAAAAAGACATCACGAATAGACCTGAGCATTTTTCGGGTCGGGCCGGGTTGGGGCCGGGTCGAAAAAAATTCTGTTATTTCGGGCCGAAAAAATACTGCCCATGACTATCCCACTGGACGTGTCGGGCCTTAATTTTCGGGTCGGGCTCGGGCCGAGCCCAGGCTTGGGCGGGCCGCCCGCGTATTTTATAGTGTAAAACAACTAAAAACAGCATTTCAGGTCGGGCTCGGGCCAAAAAAATTTTCGCAGGCTTCAAGATCTCTGCCCACGCCGGTCTAATAAGGTTCGTGGGCGGGCCTGGCCCCGGCCGGGCTCAAAATGCTCAGGTATAATCACAAACAGCTCGCAAACTAGAATCTTTGTGTGTAGTCCCTTCGTCCCGTAGAAAAGTGTGATCCTAACTTTTGAAAAAAAAATCTCACAAAGAATGCAATCCTAGAAAATAAATATAATTACCTTCCTAATTAAGTCATGACAAAATTTAGTGCATTAGGCAAACAAATGAGGGTATTATAGTCTTTCCATTCCTTCGCTAATATGTCCTTAAAAAACTAAAATTGCACTTTTTATGGGGCGGAGGGGGTATCATAAGACCACCCGCACTGTGGACGGGATATCACCCCGCCATCCTGTAGCGATGTAAGACTGCCCGCACTCGTCAACCTCCAAATCCAACCTCTAAAAGGAATATTCCTGCCTGGTCATCCCAATTTTCCAGTACAGTTCCAATTTCTCCGCACTCGTCAACCTCCATATCTAGAACTTCATACCAACCACCGGACCCACCCATCTCTCTTTTTCTTTTTTCTCTCCACTAATTCCTCTCCCAAATTCCCCATCCACGGATCCACCCGACGCGCCGCCCCTCCGACGGCGCGGCTGCTCCCCACCTCCGGCGTCGCCCTCTCCCCCCACCCTCCGCGCCGCCCTCTCTCCCCACCTCCGCGCCGCCCATCTTCCCCACCTCCCTCCCCGCCTACATCGCATACTCCGCCGTCCGCCCGCTTCCCCTTCTTCGCCGCGCGGCGCTTCTTGGCCCGAGGCGGCGGGTGCGGGCGGGCACCTCGGACGGCGACGCGCGCGGTCGACGTGAGCGGGCGCGCGGGGCGGCGAACGAGGCGAGCGCGTCGAGGCGGAGCTTGGGCATCAAGGTGGAGCGCGTGGCCCTCCGCGCGCGCCTCTATCTCCCCCCCGTGGCCACAAGCTCCGCCTCCCTCCGGCGGCGGCCCGAGCTCGAGCTCGGATCCATGGAGGTGGCTCGAGCTCGACAATGGAGGTCAGATCCATGGCGAGCGGGGAGCGGCGGAGCGGGGGCGGCGCCGGCTTTAACTCCCCTCCGACGGTCGCGCGCCCCTCGCTCTCTCCGGGCGGCGCCACCACCACCCCTCGTTGGCGCGGCGACACGGCACCAGCTCCGTCTCTCTCCCTCTCTCTCTGGGCTCCGGACTTCCGAGGACGAGCGGGAGGGTGGTGGTAGTTAGGGCATGCCGCGGCGGGAGGCAGATGGGGCCCACGCGAGGGTGCCGTCGCGTTCCCGGCAAGGACGCCAGGGATGGCGTCTCGGCGGCCGAACGGAACCATTCCGTCGCCTTTGGCGTCCCCCGGTGCAGCCGAAAAAACGGCAAAAGCGACCTGCAGGTCACTTTGGCGGCTCTTTCCAGGCCCCAGTGCAAACAGTCTAAACCCGTCGCATTTCCAGATTCGGGGGATGGAAGAGGCTCCTCTAGCCTCAGGCGGCCCACCACTAATCCTGCTGCTGCTGCCACCTCCCAACCACTTCGCGCCTGTGCTCAGAGTCATGGCAACAGCTCCTCGCCGTCGTCGTTGCTGAGCCGTGGCTGTCACCCTCGCCAGAGGCCGCCTCCTGACCGTGTCGGGGAGAACATGCATGGGAGAAGGCGGATCCGCATCTCGACCCACCGACAGCACCTCAATGGCCCACACTGGAAATAGAAATGCATAGATTTGAACGGAACTGTTTTTGACATTAAATAATTTCTCGTCCGTGATGATGAATAAAAAGAATACCAGTGACGTTCATTGCCCATCATCATAACTTGGATTCAACATGAATGTATGATTTTTTCCATAAGTCCAATCAAAACAAAATCATACATACGGTTTTCAGCCACATGAACCTAAGGGCTAGTACCACATATATAACAGCTAACACTACCAGGAACCAATATTTGGATCCTAATCCAGCTTTGCCTGTGCTGCTTGCAATCATTTCATTTCACCAATTTCTATGACTCTTGCATCTTCACTTCTAAATCTGCAGCAGTTGTGCCATATCCAACCCCTCAAAATTCTTGGCACGGATTGCAATCTGCTTCACATGAACAAGTCATCACTCAGATTAGCGAAAAGTGAAAATAAAACCCCCCAAAAAATCCCACAGTGCTCCTTCATACGTATACTAAACATGAGAAAAGGACTGCTAAACTTGTCAATATATTATTTAAATTGTAATAGAACACATATCTACAACAGTTGGAATCAGGAATTAATCCGACAAATTAAAAAAGCTCTGAAAAACATGCACCAGTGGAGTTTCATAGAAAAGAATACAATGCTAGTCAATGATAAAGGGACAAGTAACCTGAAAGCACGAACTCAACGCGTCGAATTGAAACAGCAACTAATCGGATCAAACCACATCAAATAGTTGAGGATATAAAGGCTCAGATAAAGAGGCAGCTCATTAATAGAAAACGCATCCAGTCAATGAGGGATGTAAAAGGGTGTGCGAGTGAATGGATTGACAAGGAACTCGGAGCTGCATGTCCTGTCAGCAACATAAATTAACTGTTTTCCCTTCTCAATTAGTACCTTTTAAGAAAGGTAACACATACATCAAGCATACAATCGAAGCATTTCCAATTTCCATGGCCCGAGGCCTATGCAAGCGCCAGGATTGCCCATGACATGTGCATCAATTTGCAAGCATCAGGCAGAATTGAAAATCTTAATCAAGTCATCATATTCAGAAAATTAAGGGATTAGTTGCTGTTGCAGGCTCATTTCTGGCCCCATTATTGTCCTATTAGTGATATTAGTGACGAATTGGCAGCTTCATACATAGAACTATAGCCTGTATGCTTCTGCATCTACAAAAATCTAGAGAAAGGTGCATAACCTAGAACAATGAAAAGAATGCAAATTATTGTAGAAAAAATAAAGTTCAATCAGCCATAGAATTCCACCATCAAAAGCAGCATAACCTAGAACAAAGAGAATAGGGTGGCAACTAAAAGAAAAATGGAGCGTTTTCAATCTAGACAAAAAAATCATGTCTAATGTTTGCCAAATCAATGATGTACGGCTCCGTAACTCAAGCTTTAGATCTTACACATACTACCTCGTATACTTCTGAAAGGTCACCAAATCTGGCATGCTAAATTGGGCGTCCTTTATGACTGAAAACATGTTTTATTTAGCTGTACAGAAGAGAAGAGACTTCCATACTTCTCAGAGTTGTACATCGTGTTTAACTACCTTTTCTAAAGGAAACAAACAATTAACTTTTAGGGTCTTACATGTTTGACCAGGCATTCTCCCTATCTCTATCTGTTCTGAGTTTTTGTTATCAGCACTATGCAGCGGCTCAATATCTCCTTATTATCAGTTATTTTCTCATTGTCAATAGTTTCCATCTTATAGCCAGATCAGCTTTACACCTGACTGTGCTTAACCTTAATCCATTCTCAACCAAACTCCAGAGCACAAATCCACTTGAGGACCATTTTGCAGGCACTGATCCGGTATCACAAAGTCACAAATGCAGGAACAAGATGGCTTCGGAATGATACCTTCGAAAGGGTGGAGATGTTATGCTGGTGGCCGCAAGTCAATGGGACTACTGCAGCCTGCAATCAGAGGCATGGCTCACCAAGCCTTGAAAGCGTGTGCAGGGAGCCCAACTACAGGGGATTTTGTTTGAAGCCTTGAGCGCATGTGACCCAGGGCCTTTCATGGTGCCACCGTTGCCTGCGGAGGGCAGAGAGCCCGGCGAGCATCGTCGCCGGCAGCGGCACGAGAATGGAATAACACCATGGGAGCTTGCCTGGCCTCCATAGATTGGAACCAAATCATGGGCGCTTGATCTGCACAGAGGACAGGAAAATCGAATTTCGTATTAATTAATTACCAGCACAGTAGGTAGGGGGATTGACCTTCACAGATCACGGGCACGGCGAGAAACAGATCAGCTTGATCCAGCTGCCAACGGAGGGCGGCTTAGAGGCATCTCACTGGGCCATGGAGACCTGACGCACCCAGCTCTGCGATGTCACAGTCTTCATCACCGCCCAGCTTCCGCGGCAAGGTGCGGCCGTGGAAGCCCTCGACGACCGCACGGATGGACCAATCTCCGTCGGGCAACGAGAGCGGTAGGGTCCGATGCCTTGCGAGGGAGGTCCGCGCGCGATGGACAGTGTTTATGTGCTTGGAATCGGGAGTCGATGCAAAGGGGTGCAGCTCCGGCGGGCGCCGACCTAGCTCCGGCGCGCAGGAACGAGCTGCGGAGACGGGATCGGTGAGCGGGCGGCGACGCCAGCGGAACAGGGGTAGGGGGGACGAAACTGGACAGACGGAGGTGCGCGTGCGCCACGATCTAATCGGTTCCGCAGGTTAAAAACCGGGAAAAAATCAGATGAGAAAACAAATCAGCGAGTTGCGGTGGGACGCAAGCCCGATGATGGGCTCGGGAACTCAATAGTATTCGGTACCCAGGGCGCCATATAATATTACTCTATATATATATATATATATGTATATATATATATATGTATATGTATATATATATATATATGTATATATATATATATGCTCCAAACGGCCAAACCCTAGCTCCATTCCTCCAGTCCCCCGTCATCAGCCCACCACTACCAATTCCGCCTCCCCTCTACCTCTGCCTCCCACGCATGCGCCCTGCGCCGTCGGTGCCATCGTCAGCGGCAGCTGCTCCCGCACAGACGCTCCCTTTGTAGGTCTGAGGCCACTGCCAGTCGCAGTGGCCCGCCGCCGGGAGCGGGAACCCTGCTCCTCCCCTCCCCCTTCTAGGAGCAAGGACCCACAAAGGCGTGCCCTCCTCTCTAAATCTCTGATGCTCACGCCTCATCGAAGAAGAGGAGAGCAGGGAGGAGCCATGCGCCCCTGAGGCTCGCCGCCGCCGCCGCCGCCTGTCGGCACCAGCGCCCGCCCATCGTGGCTAGCTGTGGCAGCCGCTACTCCTCCAAGGTCGAGAACCTCCAAGCCCACCTCGACAGCAAGAAGACTGACCACTTTCCATGGTCCATGCCCCCACGCTGCCCGTGGAGAGAAAAGGAGAGGTCGGCTACGCTCGATCCAGGATTAGTCGTGCTTGTTTTGGGGGATTTATCAGGGACGCCCCCCCCAGCGTCGGGTGTGAGATCCCCGCTCAAGGATGGGGATGGGGGAAAATCCTTCCCCGCAAACATTGTCGGTGATGGGAACGGGGAAGTTTTGCATCTGCAGGGATCAAAACGTTCTGGCAATCCCCGACAGGGATAGCCCCGTTGCCATCCCTAGGTGGGAGAAAGAGAGGGGGATGGGTGGCACCGTGGGAGGGGCAGAAATTTGCATTCGTGCCATCCTCAAAAGTGGGCTTCGCCCTTTTGCCATCCCGCAAAATGTCTTCACTAAAATGCCATTCTCAAATGGGCGCGCATCGCTACAATGCTTTCTTGGACCAAAATACCCTCACCCTTCTTCCTCACATCAGCATCGCAACCACCGTGACGCCCCGGGTTTTTAATTACCGTCGTTAACGTTAATGACCGGTTAGGCGGTCAAATGGTCAACCCTAGGTCAACCCGGGCCCTCACCCATGAAAACTCCCTAACACACCCCTAGTGACCCTAGTGAAGAGTTAAAACACTTGTGGGGCCAACCCATGGTCAAAGGGTGGGTCAAACCCCCCTTGCCATCCGAAGTGTCCACAAAATGTCTGTAGGAATTTTCTTTGCGTTCTCCAAAATTCACCTAAACACTAAAAATTCTACCTTTAGGAAAGTTGTAGGTCTTGTTGAGGGACACAACTTTCATGTAGAGTGGCATTGCGATTTGGAGGGGAAAATTGTGAAAAAGCCCTTGCAAGCCGAGTTTTCCGTTGTCAAGCACGGTCGACATTCAAAGTTGGCACTCCCACGATTCAAATCTAGAGAGAAAAACCCCATACAGCCTTTGTGAAAGTTGTAGCCGATACTTAGATCTACAACTTTGGTATTTATTGCTTGGTTAGGTTTTATTCAAAATTTTGGAGAAACAATGGCTCAAACATAGCACCGAAAGAAAGACTGCCGAGGCCGAGCGCGCCGAGCGCGACCCGTGCGCCGCCGCCCGCGCCCGGCGTCCGTGCCCGCGCCGCCCAAGGTCTCGACGCCCGCGCCGGTGCCCCCCGTCCCGATGCCCCGCGCCCCTAGATCGCGCCGGTCCCGAGGTGCCCCCGAGGCCCGCGCCGCCGTACGCGCGCGCCTCGAGCCGCCGTAGCACGGCCGCATCTCCGCCGTCATCCCCGCGTCACCCACGGGCCGCCCGGCGGGGGCATTTAAGACCTCTCGCTCCTCCCCCGCGCGCCGCCCCCGAGCGCCCCCGCCGCCATTGCCGCCGCCGCCGTGCCGCAGCTCCCCGCTCGTGCTCGGCGCCGTTCAAGCCCTTAGATAGCCTCCTTAGCACCCGAGGCAAGCTCACGTGCGCGCTTGTTGGCTTCAATTTGGCCTCCACGCCGCCACGCACCGAGCCGCCGTGTGCGCCGTCGCCGGAGCTCCGCCCGACCCCGCCACCACCACCCGGCGAACCGTGGTGAGCCCAATTCCATCCCCGTGCCGTTTGTTGTCGTGGCCGGGCCCCACATCGCCGCCGGC
Organism: Cenchrus americanus; assembly: GCA_947561735.1. Lineage (NCBI taxonomy): Eukaryota > Viridiplantae > Streptophyta > Magnoliopsida > Poales > Poaceae > Cenchrus > Cenchrus americanus. Next base: position 147,907,464 of record OX387240.1, read on the forward strand.
GAGCCCTCCCGCCGCCGCCGAGGGCATGGTTGCGAATTCAAGGACCCGGTTGCAAGGAAACTTAACTTAGTTTTATTGCGGATCGGTCCAAGGTCTTAGAAAATTCCTAGAAATTCACAGAAAAATCAGAAAATTCTCAAACAAATTTTGTAGGTTTCAGGATGTTAAACCCACCTCTTTGTTGTACATTTATGGCTAGATTCAAAATAGTTTGGGCAGGAAAATTACAAATGTGTTATACTTGGGTCTGTCATAACTTGAAATGTATAACTCCTCTGTAGCCAAGTTTTGGATATGTTGTGTGTTAGGATATGACTAGATGCTGTGCCAAAATTTGCACAAAGTTATTAAGTAGATTTTGCTAGAAAAATTCTTTTCCATTCCTGCAAAGAATCGCCTAGGTGATTTTTCATGTTAAATATGTTCATGTTCTTGAGCCCACCTTGTGCACACTGTCTTGTGATGTCAAAAGGCACATCTTGTGAATTAATCATGATTTTTGGATTAACATAAATAATTATTCTTGATTAATGCATGTTTTCCTTTGTAAATTAATAAACCAAGTTCAGTAGAGGTTCCATGTGAACATGCTAGCTTTTTAGACTTTTTTAGGACCAGAGAACATGCACAAGAAAGTTTGGATCATTTTGATGCTTATTTATTTTTATATGCATTTAAGTTGAATCACTAGTTAGCCTTTGTTATTTTCCACAATATTTAATTTTCTAGCATCCAACACTTACATGTGGGTCCAATGGACCAGGATAGGTGCTAGTAGGTTTAAGAAACACTCATGTAATTTTTTGGTAATTTAATTGGTTAATAAAAGGCTTAAATGCCCTTTTAATATTAAAGGGAAATTAAAATAAAGAGAAACCCTTAATTAAATCTTTTTCCTTTTTGAAAGTATTATTTAATATAAATAAAAGAAATTTAATTATCATCACTGATAAGGAATTAATTCATAAATATAAATATTAATTACACATTGTTGGTAAAAATAAAATGAAATGAAGCTTTCACATGAAATGATAAGCTTAATAAAAACCTTTATTCAAATGTGGAATAAAAGAGTAACCCATGTACAACCAATAACCTTCCTAAAAGAGAAACCTTAGATGAATGCTTGTTAAGGTGAATATGACCAACCCAGGGTTGGATGAGACAACAAACTATCACATCACCTAAATCTTGCATTGCATTCCGTGTAGATCTTCCGGACGGAGATTACTCCCTGGTCCCGGAAACCGAGGAAGGCGGAGCGGAAGGTTCTCTGCAGGACGTGGACGTACTCGACACCGAGGGTGCCCAAGCTAACCTAGTCGACGAAGGCAAGCTCCGGTGCATCTAACCCGAGCTTTAAAATTATTTATTCAATTATCTATGAATGATTGTGCATTTACGTTCGGGAGTTGTATGAAACCCTAGATGCATGATCCATAGGTACCTTTGGTCCCTACTAGTATGATAGGTCGATAGTCGCTAAGCTATAGGACCGTTACAAGTCGAGTGATGACCTCACTCGCGAGAATAGGTTCCTAGATAGGAATCATACTATATCCTTAAATGGATTGCTCACGTGGTAAGAGCATGGGATCCGGGCTCCGGTCCGGTGGTTATGTGGGTTAAGTTTTTGAACGTACCAAGCATATGCGGGTATGGGACCGGTAAGCCTAGTACCATAATGAGGCGGCGAGGGATCCTACTATTACTACTCTTGGGATTTGCTCTCACGGCTAGCTACGGTGGTGTATGGTGACTCCGGGTATCTCGCGGGGGTATGCGGATAGCTCGCACCAAAGATCGTAAGATTCGATCCCAACCCGAGGATTTATGGGGACGGCTCTGGGTAGTTGTCCTCGTGGGGGCAGCCGACCGTGTGTTTGGGTCTACCTTGCAAGGTTTAAATCAATTGATTGTCGGCCTCTCACCGTTACTCGAGACTACTTACTCCACTAGTCATGTGATCCCTAATGATGGAAGTTGATGAAGATGATGTTTGACTAATTGTATTGTACAACTTTGTTTGTACTAGTTGGCTAATGTAGTAAGGATTAAACCTACTAGAACTTGTGCTAAAATCTTGAAAGTAAGGACCTACTCTTTGTTACTTTTTAGCAAAGGCAACCCAGTAGCCAAAAAGCCTTTCATGGTCTAGATTTGGTGAAGTAGCTATCACCGACGGGTAAGACTTGCTGAGTATTAGTATACTCGGCCTTGCTATGTTGTGTTGATCCGGTAATGCCTTCGGTGATGTGTGGCCGGTAAGATCCCGCCGGCCGGGGAGCCGGAGTGGGTGGAGGACGACTACTGAAGCATCATGGATGGCCTCCCGTGGTGACTTTGCTTCCGCTAGTTATTTCCGCTGCTTTGCAAAACTCTGAACTATTTCGTCATGACAAAAACTATGGTTTGTAATAAATAAACCCTACGGGGTACGAATTTGGATCTGAATGTTGTTGTATCTCTGGACTCGCCTTCGAGTGAGTTTTAATGCATATATTCGATCCTTGTGCTATTCAAGTGATTTACCGGGCGTTAACCCGGCGACTTACGACAGGATGGTACTTTATTATTGCTTAATGACCAAAGTGGATCGATCTTAGGCGATAGTACGGTACTTTCCTGGGCGGGTTGTCACAGTTGGCATCAGAGCTTATATGCACCGAGAGATTAATTAATAGACCTTAATCACCGGTTTTTGAATAAAATATGCCAAGATTTTCCGATTTTTCAAAAATACGTTGGTCCGCTAAGGATAAACTAGATCGAGAGGCCCTAGAGGGAATTTTGGGTTCTTTCAGGTGGCTTAATTAACTTATGGTTTATTTTGCTAACTTCCAGCACATTACTTTATGCCAGACTTACTTTCTTGCACAACCATACTAGTTCATCACGTTTTGCCATACGTGGTGGTACCACAGGAAAGTCCTGTGAGGGACTAGTGGGACCTATTCCAATGGGTGCCACGTCGCGTTTGAGTCTCGTCACGTTTTGCCATACGTGATGGTACCACGGGAAAGTCCGTGAGGGATGAGTGAGGCCTATTCCAATGGGCACTCACGTCGCGTCAGAGTCTTAAGTAGGACGCCGTCCATGCGGCCGACTTAACGCATGGATACCGTTTCTATAGTGAACGGTAATGAATGTGGACGCTTTCGTGGCGTGCTTTGGCACGAAAGGTTCGTTTTCTCGCGTGTACATAACGGCGCTTCGTTAGTTGTTAAGCAAGTACCGTATAGCTCTCGACTAGATATTATAGGGAGAGACGAGTAAAAGCCTTGCCACCGCACTAACTTCGATTTTCGGCTTGATTGCCATGTGAGGTCGAATAGGACGTCTTGCATGCATGTTAAAAATCGAAATAACTAAAATGGACCCAAAAATCAGAATTCCATGTGTTCTCTAAGGAAGTTTACGCTAGTGTGTGCTTTTTATAAACTAGAATACCTCCCATAGCTAGCCGTCATGCCGCCGAAATTTTGTGAAAATTTGTTTACCATGTGCTAGGTTAATTAAACCAAATTGTTAAAAACAACCGATCCTCAACTAGTTACCTTGTAATAGCAAGTCTCAATCCTAGTTTCGTTGGGTTGGTTCACATTTCCCCTAGGCACATCCAAGTTAAGGACCCTTCATCTTGTTTCCTTGATCGGTGCTCAACCTTAAAAAGCTTAATTAAAAGTATTAAAGGTTAAATTGGAAACTTGGGAAAATTTTTGAGGCTTCGGATTTTTGGTTATGAATGTTATTAACGAGTGTGCTAGAACTTCACCATTTGTCATGTCGTTCTCTTTTGAGATCTGACATGGGTTACCTTTGTGTACAGATGGATTTCCCCGTGTTCCACCAGTTCGACGCTGACGGTACGATCCGTACCAACGGGTTGCACTGGGAGGGCTTTCCGCGCTTGGCATGGGAAGCACTCAGTGCCGCAGGCTACCTTACCCACCGACGTACGAGGTGAAGGAGTTTGAGCGCTTTGGTGTTCCCCGCTGCAGGGTAATCGTTACTGTGCTGCCGCACCCGCACCACACCGACCGGTTTGACCCGAGTTTTATTTACGGGGATTTATCACGCACGAGTCCGTGGAGTCGGCCGCCCTCGAGTGCCGACGGACTTTTGTGACCACAACCCTACCGTGGTAGCTCTTTCCCCGTTTGGACCGTTTCCCGCCGTGAGTCCTCACGACCCGGCCTTGGTTGGACCGTATGGACCATCTGCGGGAGCTACCGACCCTAGCGTAGCCGTTGGATGTTACTCGGACACTTGCCCGTTGTCCGAACGTGGTCTTCACACTCCGGGGGCTGCGTTTTAACACCGCGGCGATCATTGCACGGTGCTTGGAGGCATCTAGGCGCGATTGGGAGCAGCTTTCGGCGACACACCGACGGACCGAACTTCACGCTTACCCGTGTGCAGCAGGAGAACGACAGGTCGCGTGCTAGGAGGTTCCAGTTGGAGCTTGAGAGAGGTGACCGCCTCCAGAGGATCGTGGACCTAGAGGCGGAGAACCATGCACTAGAGGAGGATGCCGACGCACACGAGATAGAGAGGCCGACCTGTGCCGGCGAACATTGCGAGAGATGCGGGAGCACGTGCGGGAGGTCGACGTACACGTGGCCGCCTTACGGGCTATAGTGGCCTTACGACCATCGCCCCCGACGATGCACACCCGGAGGAGCGGCAGGGGGCCGTGTCCGGTCCGGATCGGACGATCCAGGCGGGACCACCGCTACCGACTCCCCCGGCCTTCGCCTTCGTACGGTGGTGCTTCGGTGGGCAACTAGGTTGCCGACGGCGGGAGCAACAGGATGTCGATCTTATCGAGTTGTCTTTGAGATGTTAGAGTAGTTGTCTTGACAAAGCACGTCTTCGTGCCAAGCAACTATTGTATCGTGTATTTGTCATGATGTTTCAAAATCGAGTTGTAATGACGTTGAACCTTGTTCGTCATCTATAATAAGAATGCTTAAGCTTGTATGCTTTAAGTGAGTTTCGTTGTCTTTCCAAGTGAAAATTTCTTGTGTTGACTACCGGATCCTTGGATAATTCGTTGCGAATGATCACGCTGGTCAAAGATTGCATTGTTTTTCTCCTAAGAGCGTTGGTAAAACAAAGCATCTTTACGAACATCACTCGTTGCTAGAAAATAAGTGCTCGTTCGTATACCACCTTCTTTGGTATTCGGAATAACGACGATCGTTCGGAAGTGATTATGAGCCGCGCAATTGAGTAATCACCATCCTAACCATATTAAGAGAAACGATTCTATGAATCTTGGTGGCTATAGAATGTTGTGCTTGTTGCCTTGTCCTCATTATTTATTACTAATGAGATGTGGTAATGCATGATCGTGCTTGTCATCATTTGGAAGTAAGCTTTCGGTTATCTCACTAATGACGCTCACTTTTCGGATGGTGGAAACCACGCGTAGCTCTCCCAACGGTTTTGGAGCGAGTGTGGTGACTTGCCGCCACCCCCGCCCATGAACCCGACGGAGGCTTTCATGGCCACCCAAACCTAAGTGCTTGTGCCGCATCTTGCGGACACAGCGGCAGATCGCCCGGCAGATGAACCGAGGGCCGTCGCATGGGGCCAACCACGAGGGACCCAACCAGGTCACCACGTACGCCCAGTTCATCGCCATGAAGCCGCCAACTTTCGCGAAAGCAGAAGACCCTCTGGAAGCTGAGGCTTGGGTCAAGGCCATAGAGGCGAAATTCTCGCCTTTGTGCCGCCTTGCTCCGAGGAGAACAAAGCGGCAAGACCGCAACCGCGAGGGGAAGCTTTGATGTGGTGGGACCACTTCAAGTCCATGCGGCGAGGCCACGCCGTGACTTGAGAAGAGTTCAAGCGAGCTTTCAAAAGCCACCACATCCCCAAGGGTCCGATGGACAGGAAGATGAGGGAGCCGCTAGCCCTCCGCCGGGATCCGACTCGTGTACCACTATGCTCGAAGTTCAATAGCTTATGCCGATGCGGTGGGCATCATGTTGATACCGATGCCAAGAAGATGGAGAGGTTCCGTGACGGGCTTGATGGCAAGCTGTACGAGCGCCTAAATCTGCTCGAGCCCGCCAACTTCCATGAGCTCGTGAATAAAGCTATCTCGCAAGAGGATGCTATGAAGAAAGCCCATGGGGACAACAAGAGGATGTCCGGTTTCACCCCAGGCAGCGGAACAAACAAGAAGTTTCGCTTTGTGAAGAAGGAAGCTCCAGGCCCATCCCAGCAATCTTCAACTGGACGCTGGACGATGAAGCCATTCCAGGGCAAACCTGCCGGAACTTCCAGTTCCGCCGTGCCCAGCAGCAGGCTCCAAAGCCTAATGCACCCCTCGTGATGTTGGAGACCGTCGTTGCTATAACCGTGGCCGGCCCGGGCACTACATCAATGAGTGTCCTAAGCCCAGCAGATCAAGCCCAACCCGCGAAACCGCAGCACGAGAAACAAGCTCGCCACTCCGGCTAAGAAGCCGATAGTGCAAGTGCGCCAGGGCAAGCTGAACTTCACTACCATGAGTGACATTCCCGCAGGAGCTCCAGTACTCACGGGTACATTCTCTATCAATAACACTCCCGTTAAGATCTTATTCGATTCCTGAGCCACCCATAGTTTCATAAATGAGAGTCTACTAGACAAAATGGGTCTAAGAGGAGTACCAACCAAATCTACTTATAAAATTACCACACCCGGTGGAAACATCACGTCTCAGTTAGTGACTTTTGGAGTTCCCCTAAGACTAGGAAGTCGGGTTATTCAATCTAATCTGATAGTCATCAAATTAGGAAGCATGGATGTTATTTTGGGTATGGAATGGATGAATCAACATAAGGTGGTTCTAGATATATCAGATAGGGTCGTAGAGATCAACTCTCCTACGGTCGGGCACACTACCTTGTACCGCCTTTCCGGACGCGTACCGACTCTTGTGCCTATGCGACCATTATCTCCTCCCTTGATGAGATTCCGGTAGTGTGTGAGTACCGGATGTATTTCCCGACGAGTTGCCCGGTATGCCACCGGACGGAGATGTCGAGTTTGTGATCGAACTCCAACCCGTACCGCACCCATTTCCAAAAGACCTTATCGCATGCCACCCAAAGAGTTAGCCGAACCGAAAACCCAACTCCAAGAATTGTTAGATAAGGGTTACATTCGCCCGAGCTCTTCTCCTTGGGGTTGCCCCCGCTCTCTTTGTCAAAAAGAAAGATGGTAGCTTGAGAATGTGCGTAGATTACCGTCCACTCAATGCGCTCACCATCAAAAACAAATACCCACTTCCTCGAATTGATGTTCTCGTTTGATCAATTGGCTGGTGCCAAAGTCTTCTCTAAGATCGACCTTCGTTCTGGCTACCACCAAATCACGATTCGACCATGCGACATTCCTAAAACCGCTTTTTCCACTCGTTATGGTCTTTACGAGTTCTTGGTCATGTCCTTCGGACTCACTAATGCACCTGCCTACTTCATGTACCTCATGAACTCCGTATTCATGACGGAGCTCGATAAATTTGTCGTGGTCTTTATCGATGATATCCTCATCTATTCTAAGAGCGAGGAAGAACACGCCAACCATCTCCGAGTTGTCCTTCAGCGTTTGCGAGATCATCAGCTTTATGCTAAGTTCTCCAAATGCGAATTCTGGTTGAAAAGTGTCAAATTCTTGGGGCACACCATTTCCCACGATGGTATCTCCGTAGATCCTAGCAAAGTTCAGGAGGTAATGGATTGGAAACCACCCAAATCCGTGCATCGGATCTGCGCTTTCCTAGGATTGGCGGGATATTACCGTCGATTCATTCCTGACTTCTCTAGAATCGCAAAACCCATGACCGAATTGCTCAAGAAGGGAGTGAAATTCGTGTGGAGTGAAGCATGTGAGAAAGCTTTTCACACCCTCGGACAACATCTAACTTCGGCCCGTGCTAGCTCAACCCGATAATTCCAAACCATTTGAAGTCTTCTCGTGACGCATCGGGCACCGGTCTTGGCCGTGTCCTTATGCAAGAAGGCCGAGTCATTGCCTACGCTTCACGAGCCCTTCGACCCCATGAGCTCAACCGTCCTACTCATGATCTTGAGTTAGTCGCCGTTGTTCATGCCCTCAAGATATGGAGACATTATCTAATGGGCAATCATTGCAATATCTTCACCGATCACAAGAGCCTCAAATATATCTTCACTCGGTCGAATTGAATATGAGGCAGAGAAGATGGCTTGAGTTGATCAAGGATTATGATGTAGAAGTGCACTATCATCCCGGTAAAGCAAATGTTGTTTCGGATGCTCTTAGCCGCAAGGATCATTGCACCCACCTAGAGTTAGAGCCAGTCAGTGAACCCTTGTGTGAAGAAATGAGAAGGCTCAACCTAGAAGTGGTACCGTAGGGAATTCTTTATGCCTTGACGGCAGAGTCAAGCCTTTATGACAGGATTGTCACTGCCTAGCGCAATGATGCTGGTATTCAAACCATCAGGCAGAAACTAGCAGAAGGAGACCCAAAGTACACTTGTTTCCAGAAGGATCACCAGGATGTGGTCCGGTTTGGAAAACGCTTAGTGATCCCCGTTGACCCGTAAATCAAGAAGATCATTCTAGACGAAGCTCACCAATCCAAGTTCTCTATTCACCCTGGTAGTACCAAGATGTACCAAGATCTAAAGCGAACTTTTGGTGGTCTAATATGAAGGTGGATGTAGCCAAGTATGTAGCCGAGTGCGATACTTGCCACCGGATGAAAGCAAGTCATTTGAAATCGGCAGGAGTACTCCAACCCCTGTCGATACCTATGTGGAAATGGGACGACATTAGTATGGATTTTATTGTGGGTTTACCCCTGACTCCTAGAAAGAAGGACTCTATTTGGGTAATCGTGGATAGGCTCACCAAGACTGCTCACTTCATTGCCGTGCATACCACTTACTCCGTGCGGCAATATGCGGAGTTGTATGTAGATCACATAGTTCGTCTACATGGAATCCCAAAGACTATAATCTCTCGATAGAGGGACTCGGTTTGTGGCCCGTTTTTGGGAGCAATTGCATGAGTGTTTGGGGACCCGCTACTCCGAAGTTCCGGTTATCATCCCCGCACCGATGGTCGGACGGAGAGGATAAACCGGATCCTAGAAGACATGCCGAGAGCAAGCATCTTGCACTTTGACAAGAGTTGGGACAAGTGCTTGTCCTTGGCGAATTCTCCTACAATAACGAGCTATCGAGCCGGCTTGAAAATGGCACCGTTCGATGCTCTATACGGACGCAGATGCCGCACCCCACTGAATTGGTCAGAGGCCGGAGAAAGAACACTCTTTGGACCAGAGTTAGTTAAAGAGGCCGAAGAGAGGGTGCAAGTGATAAGAGAGAATTTGAAGATGGCCCAGATGAGACAAAAGAGTTACCATGATAAGGGAACCGCACCTCGACACTTTGAAGTGGGAGACCATGTATATTTGAAAGTATCCCCCACCAAAGGTCCGCAAAGGTTCGGAGTTAAGGGAAAGTTAGCCCCGCGCTACATTGGACCCTACGAAGTAATAGAAGTATGTGGATCCGTGGCCTACCGTATCCAATTGCCAGAACGGTTTTCCGCGGTTCACAATGTGTTCCATGTAACTCAGTTGAAGAAGGGAATGCCTGTTCCGGAGAACGAGATCATCACAGAAGCTAATGCTTGGATCGAGCCGGATTTCTCGCTCGTCGAGCATCCTTTGAAGGTACTAGATCAAAAAGAGCGAAAGACCCGGAGGCAAACCGTGCGAATGTACAAGATCCAATGGAGCCATCACACGGAAGAAGAAGCCACGTGGGAGACGGAGGATTATCTTAACACCAAGTATCCGGGCTTCCTCCAATCCCGAAACAGTGAGTCTTTTTCCCCATCTCTTCGTTGTCAAATCGAATCTCGGGACGAGATTCCTTTTAAGGGGGTAGGCTGTGACGCCCCAGGTTTTTAATTACCGTCGTTAACGTTAATGACCGGGTTAGCTGGTCAAATGGTCAACCCTAGGTCAACTCCGGGCCCTCACCCATGAAAACTCCCTAACACACCCCTAGTGACCCTAGTGAAGAGTTAAAACACTTGTGGGGCCAACCCATGGTCAAAGGGTGGGTCAAACCCCCTTGCCATCCAGTGTCCACAGGTGTCTGCCGGAATTTTTGCCGCGTTCTCCAAAATTCACCCAAACACTAAAAATTCTACCTTTAGGAAAGTTGTAGGTCTTGTTGCGGGACACAACTTTCATGTAGAGTGGCATTGCAGATTTGGAGGGGAAAATTGTGAAAAAGCCCTTGCAAGCCAGAGTTTACTGTTGTCAAGCACAGTCGACATTCAAAGTTGGCACTCCCACGATTCAAATCTAGAGAGAAAAACCCCATACAGCCTTTGTGAAAGTTGTAGCCGATACTTAGATCTACAACTTTGGTATTCATTGCTTGGTTAGGTTTTATTCAAAATTTTGGAGAAACAAAGTGGCTCAAACATAGCACCAACGAAGACCGCCGGGGCCGGAGCGCGCGCGAGCGCGACCCGTGCGCCGCCGCCCGCGCCCGGTGTCCGTGCCCGCGCCGCCCAAGGTCTCGACGCCCGCGCCGTGCCCCCGTCCCGATGCCCCGCGCCACTAGATCGCGCCGTCCCGAGGTGCCCCGAGGCCCGCGCCGCCGTACGCGCGCGCCTCGAGCCGCCGTAGCACGGCCGGCATCTCCGTCGTCATCCCCGCGTCACCCGCAGGCCGCCCGGCGGCGGTATTTAAGCCCTCTCGCTCCTCCCCCGCGCGCCGCCCCCGAGCAGCCCCGCCGCCATTGCCGCCGCCGCCGGTGCCGAGCTCCCCGCTCGTGCTCGCCGCCGTTCAAGCCCTTAGATAGCCTCCTTAGCACCCGTGCAAGCTCACGTGCACGCTTGTTGGCTTCAATTTGGCCTCCACGCCGCCATGCACCGAGCCGCCGTGTGCGCCGCCGCCGGCCACCGCCGTGCGCGCGTCGCCGAGCTCCGACCGACCCCGCCACCACCACCCACCGAACCGTGGTGAGCCCAATTCCATCCCGCCGTTTGTTGTCGTGGCCGGGCCCCACATCGCCGCCGGCGAGCCCTCCCGCCGCCGCCGAGGGCATGGTTGCGAATTCAAGGACCCGGTTGCAAGGAAACTTAACTTAGTTTTATTGCAGATCGGTCCAAGGTCTTAGGAAATTCCTAGAAATTCACAGAAAAATCAGAAAATTCTCAAACCAATTTTGTAGGTTTCGGGATGTTAAACCCACCTCTTTGTTGTACGTTTATGGCTAGATTCAAAATAGTTTGGGCGGGAAAAGTACAAATGTGTTATACTTGGGTCCGTCATAACTTGAAATGTATAACTCCTCTGTAGCCAAGTTTTGGATATGTTGTGCGTTAGGATATGACTAGATTCTGTGCCAAAATTTGCACAAAGTTATGTAGTAGATTTTGCTAGACAAATTCTTTTCCATTCCCGCAAGAATCGCCTAGGTGATTTTTCATGTTAAATATATTCATGTTCTTGAGCCCAACTTGTACACACTGTCTTGTGATATCAAAAGGCACATCTTGTGAATTAATCATGAATTTTGGATTAACAGAAATGATTATTCTTGAATTATGCATGTTTTCCTTTGTAAATTAATAAACCAAGTTCAGTAGAGGTTCCATGAGAACATGCACTTTTTAGGCTTGTTTAGGACCAGAGAGCATGCACAAGAAAGTTTGGATCATTTGGATGCTTATTTATTTTTTTATGCATTTAAGTTGAATAACTAGTTAGCCTTTGTTATTTTCCACAATATTTAATTTTCTAGCATCGAACACTTACATGTGGGTCCAATGGACCAGGATAGGTGCTAGTAGGCTTAAGAAACACTCATGTAATTTTTTGGTAATTTAATTGGTTAATAAAAGGCTTAAATGCCCTTTTAATATTAAAGGGAAATTAAAATAAAGAGAAACCCTTAATTAAATCTTTTTCCTTTTTGAAAGTATTATTTAATATAAATAAAAGAAATTTAATTATCATCACTAATAAGGAATTAATTCATAAATATAAATATTAATTACACATTGTTGGTAAAGATAAAAGGGAATGAAGCTTTCACATGAAATGATAAGCTTAATAAAAACCTTTATTCAAATGCGGAATAAAAGAGTAACCCATGTACGACCAATAACCTTCCTAAAAGAGAAACATTAGATGAATGCTGTTAAGGTGAATATGACCAACCCAGGGTTGGATGAGACAACAAACTATCACATCACCTAAATCTTGCATTGCATTCCGTGTAGATCTTCCGGACGGAGATTACTCCCTGGTCCCAGAAACCGAGGAAGGAGGAGCGGAAGCTTCGCTGCAGTACGTGGACGTACTCGACACCGAGGGTGCCCAAGCTAACCTAGTCGACGAAGGCAAGCTCCGGTGCATCTAACCCGGTTTCAAAATTATTTATTCAATTATCTATGAATGATTGTGCATTTACGTTCGGAGTTGTATGAAACCCTAGATGCATGATCCATAGGTACCTTTGGTCCCTACTAGTATGATAGGTCGATAGCTGCTAAGCTATAGGACCGTTACAAGTCGAGTGATGACCTCACTCGCGAGAATAGGTTCCTAGATAGGAATCATACTATATCCTTAAATGGATTGCTCACGTGGTAAGAGCATGGGATCTGGGCTCCGGTCCAGTGGTTATGTGGGTTAAGTTTTTGAACGTACCAAGCATATGCCGGGTATGGGACCGGTAAGCCTAGTACCATAATGAGGCGGCGAGGGATCCTACTATTACTACTCTTGGGATTCGCTCTCACGGCTAGCTACCGGTGGTGTATGGTGACTCCGGGTATCTCGCGGGGTATGCCGGATAGCTCCGCACCAAAGACCGTAAGATTCGATCCCAACCCGAGGATTTATGGGGACGGCCTGGGGAGTTGTCCTCGCGGGGGCAGCGACCGTGTGTTTGGGTCTACCTTGCAAGGTTTAAATCAATCGATTGTCGGCCTCTCACCGTTACCCGAGACTACTTACTCCACTAGTCATGAGATCCTCAATGATGGAAGTTGATGAAGATGATGTTTGACTAATTGTATTGTACAACTTTGTTTGTACTAGTTGGCTAATGTAGTAAGGATTAAACCTACTAGAACTTGTGCTAAAATCTTGAAAGTAAGGACCTACTCTTTGTTACTTTTTAGCAAAAGCAACCCAAAGTAGCCAAATAGCCTTTCATGGTCTAGATTTGGTGAAGTAGATATCACCGACGGGTAAGTCTTGCCGAGTATTAGTATACTCAGCCTTGCTATGTTGTGTTGATCCGGTAATGCCTTCAGTGATGTGTGGCCGGTGAGATCCCGCCGGCCGGGAGCCGGAGTGGGTGGAGGACGACTACCGAAGCATCATGGATGGCCTCCCGTGGTGACTTTGCTTCCGCTAGTTATTTCCGCCGCTTTGCAAAACTCTGAACTATTTCGTCATGACAAAAACTATGGTTTGTAATAAATAAACCCTACGGGGTACGAATTTGGATTTGAATGTTGTTGTATCTCTGGACTCGCCTTCGAGTGAGTTTTAATGCATATATTCGATCCTTGTGCTATTCAAGTGATTTACCGGGCGTTAACCCGGCGACTTACGACAGGATGGTACTTTATTATTGCTTAATGACCAAAGTGGATCGGTCTTAGGCGATAGTACGGTACTTTCCTGGGCGGGTTGTCACAACCACCCACCCCTACTCCTCCTTGCTTCTGCCCACACCGAGCTTCCTCCTGCTACAGCCGCCGGCCGCTGCCTTCTCCTCCATGCGGCGGTCGCGCCATGGCCTACTCGTCCCCTCCATATCGATGAAGCGCTCGGTCATCGAAGCACTACGCCGCGACTTGCAAAAACTGCTTCCTCTCCGCCGACGGTTCCACGACGACACCCTAGGGTACTGCTCTGATTTCTTCGACCGTCACAATGCGGAGCTTGTTCGCGGTGAGGCCGTCACCTCCCTTGGTTCGTGCCCGCCCTGCGAGCCTGAGTGGTGTTCCTCTGCTTGCCTCAGTGCAGAGCTCGTGCGTGGGCGATCTCCAACACTGGCGTGTGCAGCCGAGATGTGCCACCGGCCGCGGCCCGAGCTTCGTCGTTGATGTGCGCGGGAGAGCTGCACAGCCGGCCGCGGACCGAGCCCATCCTTCTCTCGGCGGAGCGGCAACATGATAGGCGGCTCGGGGAGAGAGGAGGCTCACCGCCACTGTGGGGGAGAGAAAGGTGTACGACAGGAGGAAGGAGAGCAACGGAAAAGGCGTTGCGACATGTGGCTGGGGTTGAAGAAGGACCGAGGGCATTTTGGTCAGTTAAAGCATTGCAGCGGTGTGTCCATATTTGAGGATGGCATTTTAATGAAGCCCAATCGTGGGATGGCAAAAGGGCGAAGCCAACTTTTGAGGATGGCACATATGCAAATTTCTCTAGGAGGGGGCCGGTTGGGAAAATAAGACGAGAATGACGAGTGGGTCCCGTGCGTGGGTAGTTGGGATGAAGGAGAGAAATAAAGGATGATGGATGCAGGAGAAGTGAATATAAAGGAAAGAATCTTGGTGACCAAACAGAATTATTCTGTTTGAAAGGAGGGAATAAAGGATGACGAGTGTGGATGGTCTAAGGCCACACTCCTTGAAACAGCAGAGTTGCACTTTCTTTTTTTGGAATCTTGTTCACCCCACAAAAAAGCTCCTGCTCTCTCATCTCACCCAGCAAGAGTGCTCCGGCGTGGTGGACGTTTGGTGCGGCTCCGGCTCGAGCTGCCATCGGAGCGGCTGCCGGGAGCCGACCAATCATGATACCTAACTCGCGCGACCCATGTGGGAGGCGGCGGCGCAGACCTCCTCCTCTCTCTGCGGTGGCTCGCGCGGGCGCGACCGCCTTGGCCTCCCCGAAGCTCCTCCTCAGTGTGATTGCGGCGGCAGAGGCTGGATCCCAGATTAGGATTGCCCTGACTGGATCTGGTGACTGCGCAATGAGAGTGCGTGGCTCTGTGGTGGCGTGCGGCTGGGGTCTGGCGGCGGCTGATGGCGGCGATAGACATGGCTGGAGCGAGCGGTGTTGGTAGAGATGGCGGTGGCAGTGACCGTCGCGGTTGGGCACCTGACGCAGACGCGGGATGTTGACGGCGGCCAGCACTGGGGGTAGGGCGTGCCGGCGCGACTTGCGTAGGGACGACGGTGACAACGGCGGTGGCGACCTGCTAAAGGCATGCTAAAGGCAGGGCGTGGCTACTTGAGGTCGCAAGAGGCCCTGAGGGGGGCACACTTGTATGGCTGGCCGCTCTTGGCCATGGTGGTCGGGAGGTGGCCGGTGGACATCTGCATGCGGGGCAGTGGGAGCAGAGGTGAGATGGTGGTGCTCCTTGTTTCTTCACCTCGACGGTTGTGTGGTTTCGACGCGGCTTCGATGGCGGGGCCGAGTGGCTGGCACTGGGTGCTCCTTGGCCTAGCTCAGGTATGTCTTGGCGGTGTCGTGGCAGCATTGTTGTGATGCACCGTGCCCATTGCTGGCAGAGGAGATGTGGATGCGGCGAGGAGCTTGTTTTGCTACCATTTGTCTGAGTGCGTGCGCCATGCGTAACGTGTGGTGTTGTCCGGACAGAAGCCTTCACCAGTACTCATATCTCATATCGGTGGTAGTGGTGGCGGTGTCCTTGGGGTGTCGTTCCCCGTTGGGGCACCACTATGGGGCACTATGTCTTGAAGCATAGGGTCTCGAGGTGAAAACCCAATCATAGTTAGACAAGCCACGACAGCGCCACGGGCGTCGCGCCCTCCTTGGAGGCGTCACTTATGGAGACTCGCCTTAGCTTGTGAGCGTGGGAGTTTGGATGGCCCGCGTGTAGCGGCTGTGGAGGTGCGCAAGGTCAATGTGTTGGTGGCAAGGTGCAGAGGGTTCATGGGTGCTGGAGGTCTTAAACTGGCATGTATGGTATAGTGGTGACCACAGTGACGGCTAGGCGGAAGTGATGCTCTCTTAGTGGTTTCAGATATATGAGTCCTTGGCGGATGAGCGAGGTAGTGGGAGATGCGAAACCCCCACGCAGACTGGCCGGAATCAGTGAGGTTCAATAGCACCGTGATGATATTTCATCACTAACGCATCACTAGAGCAGGAGATCGACGACTCTAAGTGTGCAGCTTGAGGAAGATAGTACCATAGTGGAGGAACTCGAGTAGTTGCTTGGGTTTGCAGCAGGTCATGCTTTGGTGTGGCATAATGTTGGTGACAACACATCTTGCTTTCAACTCCCATCCCAGATGGTAGTGGTACAACACTGTGCTGTGCGTGTTTGTGTGAGGTGTACGCTTCAACACATTATGTATGAATGCTTCTTATATGATATGACAATACTCCTTCCCTTACTTAAAAAAACAATCTACATACTTTGAATATCCCCTCCCCCGGGATGATAACCACTGGGTATAGACTTTGAAGTATACTTCAGAGCCACAAATCTGTACATTTTAACAAGCACATGTGTAACTTTCTATCCAAACTTTCCAGAGTAATTGGTTAGCCTGAATTACACTTGAAAAGTTACACAGAAAAGCACACACATGTTTGTTAAAACGCGCACAGTAGCATTGTCAAGCGCTGGCAAAAATCATAACATCCTTTTACAAAAATGCATTTCCTTCTCAGAAATCAAAAACATCCGAGAAACCTGGCTAAATTTGCAATCTGACTCATTCCTTCCATGTATCAATGCCACCGGCATGAACTAAACAATTCTAGGTGCTGTCCATCATGCTATCACCTCCAGATGAGTTCATCACACCGAAACTACTGTTATCTGGAAGTTTCACTTCGCCCGCTCTTTCAGCTCCAAATGTGAAATTAGTAGGGAAGTTGTTTGGGCTGACGCGCTCAAAGATGGATGCTGGAGCCTGCTGGTTAAAAGTAGGCACTTGGATGTCGCCTGCTGGTTTAGGAAAACCAAATCCAAGAGAAGGGAAAGAATCTGCTGGAACAAAAGATAGAGCAGGCATGCCGACATTGGAACCAAAAAGCTTTGTCTCATACTCAATCAACTGCTGCTGTGCCCCTGTGGAAAGCAAGTTCAGCATGTACGTTAGCTCACAATATTGCATTTTTTTGTATGTAGGAGTAGGATGTCCAAATCTGAAGTGAAAGAATTTGTATTAGCTGAACTACTAAGCCTCCTTTCAGATACTAGTTCAACTATTCACCGGTTGTTGCCTCTCCATGCATTTGTTAGCAAGCAAATGAAATAAGTGCTACTGCTACTGCTAGCACAAATTTATACCCAAATGAATCTTAGATAAGAACAAAACTAACTTAAAATTTACCATAAACAACATGTTTTATGATACACACTAATGTGCTACTGCTAGCACAAATTCATATTTCTAGTTAGGGTACATATCCCACTTGTCATTCAGTGCATTAATAACAAAAACATAAATCAAATTTATATGATGAACTCTATGTTCCGAAAAATGGTTATGTATTGTACTGCATTGATATGCATACAGGTGTGTGTGTGAGGGGTGCCTGACCTTACTCTGTAATTCACACACATATAACTTCTAGGACAAGATGATTAGTTCAAAACTTCATATATTTAAGAACAGAAGAAGTATCAAGTGTACGTAAATATAAACCTAATTTGCATATCAATCTTTCTTTCTTCCTTTCTTCTTCAGAAGTTTCTGAGAAAAAAGATACCAGAAAAGGTACACAAAGTTATGAAGTTACCATCAGACAGTTGCACTTGTGGTCTCCGCTCTTTCACCCACTGAAAAGATTGTGCCAGTCTCCACCCTCTTGATTTCATCAAGAAGGCTATTACAAATGCTGCTGACCTGGTGGAGTGTTTTGATAAAATTAGTCAAATTAGTGCAGTAATATGAAAGACAATAACTCTCAATGAAAATCTATCTAATGTACACACCTACTTTTCCCTGACATACAATGCACAAGGACACGTGCTTTCTCCCTTTCACATTGTTCTGAAGTTCAATAAGACATCAATTAGGTGTGAATGATCTTACAGAGAAGCAGATTAACCAATGATTTCAACAGGTAGTGAAAGAGAGTAGCATGTCTACCTAGAAAGTGGATTGCATCATCAAACTGCAGAGTTTTGTCCTCTTGAAGGCAGTGATAAGTGAATGAATTCCGGTAAAGGTTTTGGCATAACGGTACAGTCTGCAGGTAAGGGGACATATAGGTCACTTCACATTCATATATAGCATGATGCTTCATATGAAATGTCCAAACAACAAAGTATCAGTAAAAAAATCAGATATTTGCTAGCTGGCCACACTGTGCCTAGTTGTCACCATCGTGTGCAACAGCAAGCTCCCTGCCAGAAGAGAAGCATCCAAATGTACTTCTCAACACTATAAGTGCAAGTCTGACATTGAGTAGAGAACTTCATCCATCAGTTGGTGAATGGTGATTAAATATGAACACCAAAATTCGTTAGGCTAGTTCTACTTCGCTTTCAATGCGTAAGTTAATTCTACTTACTATGTATACTAGGAGGCCGAAGGGATAGCTTCTAGCATATGCCATCTTCCAGTTGTTTTTTCCCTTGATTGTAAATGATTTTGTAAAAAACCTGGTTCCCATCAGTTAGATTTTTTATTAGTTCAAATAATAGATTCCTTTCTCCACCTAATCAGTTACATTGCAATGTATTAAAGGTTATTTAAGCAATAGCAGAGGGCGATGTCAATATTAGTAAACTCTTCTGTTTTATTCAAAACCAGCAGCGTGAATATAACATATTTGTTTTTCAACATGAAACCTTCACAGAAACTGGACAGATAACCCCAAGTCTGCTTGGAACCGAAATTGTTGCTGTCTCAACATTCTTTCTGTAAAAAAAGGCTTCTGATATGCTATGAAACAATACTGAAATGGTATACATAGTAAGTATCTAATTATTTATGATGGTATAAAACATGAAAATGCAGAAACACAACTGGTAATTTTAAAAACAGCATTGAAGTTGATAAAATGGTTACACCTCACCATCTTAGGATTCCTTTAACCAAAGCTTAATTCCATTGAAACGTAGAGCTTTATACAAAAAGTGTAGAAAGGACCACTAACTGTGGCAACAAAAGAATGTGGTGAGACAAACTAATTTGTGTGCTTCATAATCTCCATCGATAGAGTTCAACAGATGATGTGCTATGATAACACTGTTTGTTTATGGAAGTTTCTAAGTTTCTAAGCATATGTAGTTGCAGTTGGTATACTTAAAGTGGTAGGCTTTTGTTGCATTTATCTTGGTCATTTGTAAATGCAACATTTACATTTGCATGGTTGAAGCACCCCCCCCCCCCCCCCCCCCCCCCCCCCCCACCACACACACACAATCATTTGTCTACTTTCAATTCCATGCTCGTGGCATGGTTGCAAGTGGTGTGGTCTTCTATTGGACTGCAATTGCACTAGAATCATTTGTATGTCTCTCACGCAATCCACCACCTAACCTCCCCCGGCAACAAGGTGCCTTACTACAACATAGCAGAATCAGGCTTCCACTCATCCTGAGGAAACACCTAGACTGATCATTCGACTTCTGCCCACTCATACTGTAATGTAACTCTTATTGCTTTCAATAAAAGCAGAGATATTCTCCTTCAAAAAAAAACTATAATGAATCCTATAGTAACTAACTAACCCCTTTATGGAAATATTAAGCAGCGGAAAAAAAAGACAGGTACCCTGCAACTCAGCATCAAGCGAACCCTAGCACTAACCACGCTCGTAAATCAATCATTCAATCCTGACGGATCAAGCACGGTTGCATTAAATCAAAACGAAAACGAAACAAACAAGAAGAAGGACGTCCCCATCCACGCATGTATCGGGAAGGGGCGGGGATGCAGAAGCATACATTGAGGATGTGCGAGACGCCAATGGTCTTGAGGAGTTCGGAGCGGGAGGCGTTGTCGTAGCTGCCGAGGAAGAGGAACTCCTTGAGGATCTCGGACGGGAACGCCGAGTCCTGCTGCCTCGCTCCCGCCGCCGCCACCACGGGCGGGCGGTGGCCGCAGACGCCGCACACCTCCCCTTCCTCGTACTTGTGGTAGTGGCCACAGATCCCGCACGGGTTCTCCCGCTCACGCTTCCTCATCTCTCGCCGCCCTCCGCCGATCGAAATCGAAGGAAATTGGGAGACGCGGCCGATCGAATCGGGAGCTCGCTCGCAGGTGCTGAAATGGGAGGAGGAGGTGGTATTTTTTTTCTTTTATTGCTTGAAAGAAACGAGAGGGAGCGAGATTGATTGAGATTTTTTTTAATGGAGATGAGACAGATCGGATCGGTTGGGGGCGGGCGCCCACGGGCGAGGCGGTGGAGGGAGGGAGGAGGATTCAGTAATTATAATCATTATTATATAAATAGATATCTTATTATAATAAACATATTAATTAATTAATATATCACAATAAATATAAAATAAGTAATCTTGTAAATATATAAACATATTTTATTAGTAAAAATAAGTACATAAATACCTTTAAATATAATTTATTTATTTGCTAAATAATATAATGTATTTAAAGTTACAAATTAATTAAACATATAATTATATAATTTAGTAATATTAGATTAGCTTATTTAGTTAGTTGTCATATATATAATTTTTAAAATGGTGTAAATAATTATTTTACTAGCAATATTAAAATTAACATCATTTGTAATTAGTATTTAGTAATATAAATAAATTTTAAATGGTTTCTATGGGTATTTTATTTTATGCGGATACGAATAATGTCGGATATGTCAGATTTTTGTCGAATAATTCGTATAATGTTGAATAGGATAATATTAAAAAACGGATTCGAATACATCCATCTGACATCTATATTAAAAAAGAATACGAATATGGATATTCATATTAGCATTTTTAACGGATACGAATACGAATAATTCGGATTTCAAGACTTCCGAATCCAATGTAGTAACATGATCTGATCAATTATAAAACCATCGACATATGAGTCTCAGCTATAAATCGAGTAAGTATTCGAATGCGAATCCGAATTCGAAATATCCGTTTTTCATTCGTATTCGATAATATCCGTATTCGTATCCAAATTCGAAATAAAATGTGGTAAATAGTGACATCTGAATTCGTATCCGTGCGTATCCGATCTGAATCCACGGAGGAGGAGACGTGACGCACGCAGACGCACGAGGCGGATCAATCCACGGAAGAGACGTGACGCA
Source organism: Cenchrus americanus (assembly GCA_947561735.1). Classification (NCBI taxonomy): domain Eukaryota; kingdom Viridiplantae; phylum Streptophyta; class Magnoliopsida; order Poales; family Poaceae; genus Cenchrus; species Cenchrus americanus. The sequence continues at coordinate 147,928,716 of OX387240.1, forward strand.
CGCAGACGCAGGAGGCGGGTCAAAGCACGGAGTGCGTGTAGAAATCCGAATCATTGGCGCATCCATCCCTTCCCTTGCGCAAGGGGAGAGGACCCGTAGGCTGTACAGTGCGTTTGTTTAGGTCGTTTAGTCAGGCTAGAGAGCCAGGCCGGAACCATACAAGTCTGGCTCAAAAGGTGTATAGATAATAGATGTTTACACCCCGTTCGCTCGGCTTATCGCCCATCGTACCAAGAAGATTTTCTCTCACAACAAACCAGCCACCAAAGAATCGGCCGCAGTGCTCTTCTCAAAGAACAAACCAAAGACTAGCCATCGCCACCAACCAACCGAACCGGTTGTTAGGTGAAAGTGTGAAACTGCACCTCATAGCGTTTGCTAAGCTGAGATTGTGTTCGTTGGGTTGCATCACTTGTGGGTTCATCGTAACTACTTCAAACTGCCAAGAAAAGCAGCAGTTTGGCAGGCAACATGGCGGGCATTACCATCACCGTGTGCATAGGCGGGTGATGGTTGCCAATATGGATATCCCTAAAACTGAAAAAATTCCACTGCTTAGATCAAAACATGAACACATAAATCTATTTTTAAAACTGGATTTAGGGAGGTCATCACATTGTTTACACCTCAAATTTACATGCGAACGCAGATACAAAAATTTGGCTCTGATATAAGATCACCAGTAACATAGAGAAAGGGTTTCCCAAGGAGTTGAGGAGCAAGAACCAAATTTTGAAGGTTTCGTTAGTCATATAGAAATTGATAACTTCAAACATTTCAAGGTCAACATGGACATCTCGACCAGGCAAGCTTCACGTCCACTGAAACGGGAACAATCTCCAACCACTAATAAGAACATAAGTGACGATAAGTATGTAGAGAAGTTGAAGGGCTCAAGCATAGCAAATTAGTTATGCCATCATGGCAGAGAAAATGTTGCATGGCTCAGCATTAGTTTAGAACTTGCCTACAAAATTGTTCCCAACAACAAGTTGGATGGTAGTGACGAGGGGACAAACCGGGGGCAATCAACTTAGCCTCTAATCCTCCCATCAACAAAACTAAGAAGGCCCATAGCGAATGAGGCCTAGCGTCAACGCCAAGAAGGTCGGCCCAAGCCCTCGCACGAGCTGCTGGACACCCAAGGGGCATTATCACCAAGCAGAAGGCCCACGCTGCTTGAAGCCCTATCTCCGACTAAAGTGCTCGCCTCGCGCACCCTGAGCTAATAGGCATCCCGGAGGAGGACTCCGCCTTGCACGACCTAAGGCCTTGCCCCCTCGACCAAACGCTCCCCCCTCTGAGGGGAGACGCAACGTGGCAGGAGTGGCTCCACGCGGCCCGCGGGCGTGCCGAGGTCACAGGGCAGGGGGATCCCAGTTGTCAAGTGGTGTTGATATTTCCCCAGCGTGAAGGGCTACTGTAAAAAAACGTCTCGTCACTTAAGGCCACTTAAGGGCGCAATAGTGACCAGGCCAGGTGAATCCTTCGCGGATAACACTACAAGAAAAACGTCGACTAGTGACAAAAAAAGTTGTTTCTCGTCATAAACCGCAATTAATGACGTCGATTATTACGAAAACGCTCCATCATTAATCGAGCATCATAAACCGCGATTAATGATGACACCTTATTTCGCGGTGTCATGAGTTTAATGATGCTTGGAAAATCATGTATACAATGCGTCATAACTTCGTTTTTGCAGCTTTACCATGCTGGACAGAATCTGCTGTGGTATGCCAATTGTGACAAATCGTATGCATCATTTGTAGCTGGGTTGAGCCCAAAACTGTTCTTGTAGTTTAGCGTTGTTCCACTACTAGGAATCAACCCTTTGCCAACACCTATATATGGTTGCAATATGGTCGCTTTGGTTGCATCCGGAATCGCTTGCATTGAAGTGAGGTGGTCGACAAATGGTTGCAATTGGAACGGTGCAATAGCCTGAGGCAACCGTAAGATGATGTGTTGCAATAGAGTTTGTTAATGCAATGACCAAAAAATCCTATTGCAACCAATGGTTGGTTGCTACAAAAAATATTGCAACACAAAAGAAGCCTAATGCAACCTATACTAGGTTGTAATAACAAATATGGCAACGAACAAAAAAGGAAATGCAACCAATTTTTGGTTGCAAGAGTAAATATTGCAATGACTTTATTGGTTGCCTCAGGTTATATTGGGACCAAACGCTAGGATGCAATAGTTCATGATTGCCACGACCAAATGCGTTGCAATAGAGAAGTATTGCCACTCCAAAGCTACGTAGGCATATAGTCTTATTACCACGAATTCTGATCTATTGCATTACAATGCTTTTGCAACAAATCAGATATGGTGGCAATAGAGGGCACATGCAACAAACAATTGTTGGTAGTAATAGATAATACGATAACGCAACACTTAAAGTTCATTGCAATAAAGCATATTGCAACCAAAATCAATAGTCTATCGCAATGAGGTGAAATTAAAATTAGTTTTTTTAATTATTTTCACCTGGTAGAGAATATCACAAATAATAATTGATACATTCATTAATATTAATTTTGTCTCAAACCGAAGTATCACACAACGACCAACATTCTGTTTAAAAAACATGACCACAACTAACAAAATAAGGACATCATATTTAACTAAGTTCACCGCATTGTTTAGCATACAAATAATTGATCTAGAAATGGGTTCGTTGGTTGCTCCATCGCCCATCGCAACTTGTCATTCTTGTTGGTGCCGCCCATCAACTTGCGCCCATAGAAGCTTTCTCGTAATTGTTTTGGCTTCCCGAGTTTCTCTCGTGATTCATGAAAACAAATATGTTTAAAATCATGGAGTAATTAGCAATCGTTGGACAAGTGCAATTGAGATCAAACAATTCCAAGCACATTCGGCCATCTTGGGACAAAAAAGCTGCTAGAAATTTATTTTAACAATTCATCCGAGAAAAGAACTATTTATCAATTTGGTTTGTCATTCGGTTAAGTAGATTGCCGATACTTGCATCATATCCGGTCTCTATATTTTCACGAAGGCTTGCATAAAATATAATATTTTAAACCATGTACATTGCGGGCGGTAAAAGTGATTACCTTTTTCTCGCAAAGATATGTGCCTTATTTCGAAGTGTGCGAGAAATTCGAAGGTCTATGCCTTGTTTCCAATGTGCAAGAAGCTGCAGGAAGATAGTCGCATTAGGAGAAAAACATGTACATTAATGAAATATGTTTTTTGAAAATGGGAAATATCAATGAAAGTTAGAAAAGAAAATTAAACTGTGAAAATCTAAGAAAAAACTATAGAAACTGTAGATCAAGACATGGGGAGTTACCAGGCAAAGTTGTCTAAGGCTATCAGTTGGCGTGAACCAAGGAAGCCATGGATGCAAGGCATTTATCCTCATGAACTGCAGATCGAAATGTGGGGAGATTGATCTTCAGGAATTGTAGATCGAGAAGTGCGAAGATTAGTCATCGGCGGTAACCTCAAATCAAGATGTGGGGAGAGATTAATCGTTAGCGATTGGGAAGATTAATAGTCGGCTTAAAATCCCTAAACTTTCCGTGTTCATACTCATTTTTATCCTTATCTCTTCCGAGTTTTGATCACTTAGTTAAAGCTCTTATGTGTGATTTTGCAAGCAACGGCCAAGCATTGATCCAAACCGCTCAAATATGTGGCATGTAGTGAAGGAAAAACTAGAAACTAAGACTTTAGTGGTGCTTCTTGAAATCTCAAAAGTGAATGCTTGAACTTTCTGCTTCTAATACTTATTAGGATTTCTAATTGGAGCATATCGACTGGAGGAGTGCAATTTCATATTTTCAATTGGAATGGTCGCAAGAAGCTGTGTATGCAAGGCATACCGAATGAACATTGAAGACGTAGTCAAGGTTCTCCTGGGTGCTGACGCGGCGAATCTCCCCGATGCCGACTTTCTTGTGCACAACGTACTCCTATACCTACGGCTCCGACGAGTCGAGTCGATGGCCCGGCGAGGTTTGAGTTGTGCCTTCTTTCTGTCGCGCCGTCGTCGTCGCCGCTCCTTGCACCGAGATGGTATCAGACTTAAGAGAGCAAGCACAAGAAAGGCAACAAAATCCATGTGGACTACTACATAACAAAACCAACCGCTTCTACCTAATAAGTAGTACAAGTTGCAGTAGTAAATCAATGCTTCTGTCCAACAAATGGAAGAGTGCATTCAGTTAACGGTTGCAGAAGACTGTCCAGCATACAAGTGTTTTCATTCAGTAAACCACTACTATTCAATATTCATTTTCACAGGCACGCAAAATCTATACACATAGCAATTATAGTAATCTTTATAGACAAATTGAAGTAATCTTCATGGGATCCAGCATACGTTGCTATGAGAGGCATAGCATAGTTCGCATTATTTCGATTAAAACAAAAGCTCACCTCCTGCAGGTTCTGATGGTGACTGCAAGTTCAGGTTGCAACAAAAAACCTTCCCAGCGCCCGCCACCGCCACGCAGCACCGAAGTGGAACTGGTGGGACAGGCCTAGCGCAACACAAGGAGGACCCGGCCTCCTGGATCTCAGCAGCGAGATCCGGCGGCCTTCACCACTTCTTCATAGCGAGCCGCCGCACTTGCACAGATCCCGGCCCATGGAGTGGATCAGATTCACAGCAGCTACCCAGCGCAAGACGAGAGGCTGCCACAAGGAGCATGAGAAGGAGGAGGGGATGCAGAGTACTGACCTTTGGAGAAGCACCTCGTCCATCGGTGGCAGTGACTACCACAGCAGAGCCGGCAGTTGCCTGGGCGGCCGCACCCCAAGTACACCAGATCGAGGCCACTCAGCCTCTTCCATACCTCCCTTGGTAAGATCGAGGACGGGAGGCCGAGTGCCGTCGTTGACTGATTGAGGCCACGAATCCCACTTCTAGGCATGTCTTGGCCGAATCCATGCCGGGATGGCGCCTATGCGGTTCCATTGACTGGATCGAGGGAGAGAAAAAAGACAGAGAAAGAGAGCTCCAGCAGCCGTTGGTGGGAATGAGAGATCTGAGAGAGAGAGAGAGCGAGCGAGGGCTAGGGTTTCCTCCGGTTTTATACCAGCCCCAATTCAACCAGCCAGATCTCAGCCATCCATCTCAGATTAGTGGTTGTGATTGTCCACAACCTTAATAGGCCTGCGGGTTTTAGAGGCCCAAAAGCGAAATTGAGGTCCAAACCCCGATTAGGAGTCTAAAAAATCCAATAAATTGAAAAATAATTTGAAAATATGAAACAAAATTTTCAAACACTAAATTATGTCAAAAAAAGTAATAAATACCAAAGTTTTATAGCTCATCAACATCTACAAATTTTATTTAGGTCATTACTACATGTGACAAAAGATTAACAATCCAACATTGGAATTTCAAAAAGTAACCTCGAAAAGCAAGAACTAACACTAAATGATATCAAATCAAAAAGTGTTGAATACATAAGTTGAATAACTCATCAAGATCTAAAACTTTTATTTAGAGCATTTTGTCATTTTCGAAGTGCTAACAACTTGTAGTACAAATTCTACAAGTCCCTCACGGTTGTTAAACTATGTGAGTGATTGTAGGATTAATGAACAATGTATACTAACACTTTCTCAAATGAAAAAATGACCTAAATAAAGTTTGTATATCTTGATGAGTTATGAATCTTTGGTATTCAAAACTTTTTCGTTCGACATCATTTAGCGTTTCAAAATCTTGCTTCTACTTGTTATTTTTTGAAATTCAAATTTTGGATCGTTCAAACTTTGTCAAATAGAGTAATGACCTAAATAACGTTTGTAGATCTTGATGAGTTCTACAACTTTTGTATTCATGACTTTTTCGTTTGACAACGTTTAGTGTTCCACAATTTTATTTTAAGTTATCATTTTTTGAAATTCGAAATTTAAATTTTGTCAAACTTTGTCGCAACAAAATATGGACAAGATAAATTGATAGAGCATGATTTAGAAAAATTTAGGGAAAAAATCATCAAATTCGGAGTTTGGAGGAGGTAGAAAAACTAGTTACAAGTTTTAATCCGAGATTAAAAAAAGAAATTACTTGTTAGTGAAGAGGAAGAACGACCGATGAACAAGTGATTTCTCTTTTTAATCTCGGATTAAAACTTGTAATTTATTTTTCTCCCTCATACGGTCTCCAAATTTGATGATTTTTTTTTCTAATTTTTTCTAAAATCATGCTCTATCAATTTACGGTGTTGACTTTGGTCATATCATCATGTTCAAACTTTTGAACAATTTGAATTTTAAATTTCAAAAAATGACAACTAAAAGTGAGATTTTTATAGCACTAAATGATGTCGAATGAAAAAGTGTTGAATACAAAAGTTGAATAATTCATCAAGATCTAAAACTTTTATTTAGAACATTTTGTCATTTTCAAAAGTGCTAACAACGTGTAGTACAAATTCTACAAGTCTCTCACAGTTTCTTAAATTGTGAGTGATTGTAGGATTAGTGAACAATGTATACTAACACTTTCTCAAATGAAAAAATGACCTAAATAAAGTTTGTACATCTTGATGAGTTATGAATCTTTGGTATTCAAAACTTTTTTGTTCGACATCATTTAGCGTTCCAAAATCTTGCTTCTACTTGCCATTTTTTGAAATTCAAAATTTTGATTGTTCAAACTTTATCAGATGGAGTAATGACCTAAATAAAGTTTGTAGATCATGATGAGTCTACAACTTTGGTATTTATGAATTTTTCATTTTACATCATTTAGTGTCCCAAAAAATATTTAATTCCTTAAACTTTGAAAATTTTGAATTTAAACGAGTTCAATCTAACTCGGATTGGGAAATTATCAAAACAAAATTTGAAGATCTCGATGAGTTCTACAATTTTATTGTTGATCACTTTTTCATTTAAAGTCATTTAGCATCCGAAAAAAATATTTTAAATTTATTTGCTATCGAGAAAAAAGAAAAAATATGTAACTTAAACTGGACTCGTGGCGTCTAAATTAACTTTGGTCCAGCCCAGGACTAGCAACCGACAACCGGGGGCCACCGGTCGGTCGAAAATTTCACCGCCGCACCTAGCTCTCTCCCACGCCGTACCACTCGCCGACACACGGGACCCACCCCACCTCCCGCTCAAACCATCGAACCCCTTCACCTTTATCCTCTTGCCCGACAAACAAAGGGGAAAATCCCCAATCCCTCGCGCCGCCCCGCCGGCCATTTGCTCATCCCGCGTCGAGCTCCTCCCTTCGCTCATCCTCGCCGGCCGGGAGACGCTCCTCCTCCTCCTCCCCCGCTACTCGTCCCCACCGGTCGGAAGCACGCGCGCGGTACACGCTCCCGCTCGTCGTCCTCCGCGGCTCGTCTGCGCGACGCGCCGGAGCGGCTCCCTCGCCGACGCCGGCCGTCCTCACCTAGAAGTTCCTCCCCGCCGACGCCGCTCATCCTCGCCGGCCATGTTCTACTAGGTACATCTTCCACCTTTCTTGCCCGTCTCCCCCGCCGTGCAAGATACTCACTCTTTTCATGCTAATAGAAGTTGCGGCGCCGCACGGCCGCATATTCGGAAGATTCACCAAACCCGACCGTAGGTGTACGAGGCCACCGAGAGGATCTTGTCGGTGAGCTCGTTTATGGCGTCGCCGGTGAGCGGATTGGGAAACTAGCACCGGCATATACCGTGGCCGGAAAGATGTCCCCCTATTTTGTTCGAGAGATAAGTTTAGTTGAATGACTTTCTTTTTCTTGGTGTCCGTCTATGCTCACAACTTCACATCTTGAAAGGCCGGATAATATGAATGAGCCGTATCAACTTTTTTTATATCATTGTTTACTTGTGACACCAACTTGTCAAGTTGATATTTCGTTTTTTTTATGTTCTTGCGGATTTCGGCTTTTCAAGCAAATTGTGTAGTTTCGTCTTTTATGTTCTTGTAGATTTTAGTTCTCAAGCAGCTGTCTAGATATTCAGTGGTCAGTTCACACATTTTATTGCATATCATTGTTTATGTGTTCATAATAGTAGTGATTTAGGGATAGCAAAATACTATGTTACTAATTGAAGTGTGAGAATAACCTTGCCAGTTACAGACTTGCAATGGCCTTGTTATGGCATGGGCTCTGTTGTGTACCATACCTGAATGTTTTTGTGCTTTGTGCTCTACTGTTTTTTCTAGGATGTGCAATGGCCTTGTTACAGACTAACTGAAGCTAAACTACTCTAATAATGTGATCTCGCTCCTTCCTAGCCTATAGTTGCCGCAGAAGGATTGATACTGCTTGACCACTCATACATGGAAGGAATGACATGTACTATAGAAGGCCACATGACATGTCCCCGAAGGTGAGAAAGCTCAATCGTCCTAAAACACTTACGTGTGATGGTACCGAGTGTATACACTTATGAGCATTACCTTGTTGGAAGTTTGATATTTAACTCAGTCTTGACTACTATCTACATGGAAGGTTCTAATGACTCGTTTTGTGAATCGGAACTCGGATGTCAATTTATACTATGCATGCGTGCTTACGGCGTTAATAGCATCATCGGCCATGAATTTTGTTTCTAGTAATATACAAAGACATGCCATAGTAGTTGTGGATGTTGGGCAAAGAGGTGGAGCTATAGAGTTAAAATGGATGTGCCTTAATTTTCGTTTAATAAAACTCTAGAATTTTCATTGAGACATGCATGTTTTTACTAAATCCATTACAAAGGTAATGCTAATGTGTTATTAAGATGAGGGGCTAGTGATTTCTAGCTTGTACATTAATCTTCTTTCACAAGTAAAGTTTTTCTCGTAAAAATGATCTTTCACACTTTTCGGTTTCGGTCTTTATGGAACAAAAAATTCAAGTGACTCAAACTAGTAATTTAGCAATTGTCAAGTAACTGGCCTTGCCATTTTTGATTTATTTGTCAAAGAGACATGCAATCTTAAGAAGAAATGCCCAAGTAAATTCATAGTAATACATATTAACTACTATGAGTATATTGTTAAAGCTTTTATAAGATATTGTGATTTTGCCGCCAATAGTATTGGAGTCACACTCGTATGGAGCAAAACCCAACTGCATTATGTCACTGAAATCCCTGAAATGTTGATGGTAGTGTTCAGCTGCTCAACCTGGGCATCAATTTTACAAGCTATCTTCCCTTGTTTATTTGTTTTTCTTCTACAAGTTCCATTCTTTATTTCTTTTGCATGCATGATTAGTTAATAATAGTTTGTCCTTGTTCATTAGGCTTGCAGGTCACTAATGCTGCACGATTCCTCTAAGGCTCTAACCAACCAATCAACCACTCATGGAAAATAAGCAATATAATTATCTTAATGTCTGAATTTGCTGGGCTAAGATAGGAGTACTTGCTGTACCATATTGTTGATGACTTACCATTTTTCTAGCTTGTCCTTTATCTGAATTGTTTTTGAAATTAATCCTTTATCTTAATTGTAGTTCAAAGGTATTCCAAAATGCTCTATGCACAGTGGTACTTGAATGAGTGGGTGTGGTATTTTTTTCACTACCAAAATTCTCTACTTTCATATACAGTAATGGTTTCTTTTCAGTTGTATGCATGATAACCAGTGTCTGTATGTATTATAACCACTGCCTGATACACTCCTAAAAATTTTCTTTCTCTGTCGGTCCGCAGAAGGTCCCTTTATGGTGATTAATAACAAAGTCTTGATGTTCATTTCGAGGTGTTAGTTTAAATTCCTATTTTGGATCAATCCAATAGTTCTATACATTCCATTTGTTTTTTTTGTTTTTTCTATGAAAATGGATTTTTTGATACACCACAAAGTTATGTTGCATTTTAATTCACTAGAACAACTGTTGTGATTCTAAGAATGTTGGGCAAGGATGACTTCCCAAATAGTTAAATTATTATATCGTGGCAACGCATGGGTATTTCATGAACTATTTTTTTATTAAATGTCATTTTAATGTGCGATTTCTGTGTTTTTGTTATAAAAGTTTAGTTATCCCGTAGCAACAGTACTTGTAAATTTATCAGTTAGCTACCTGAACCTAGTATTTGTAAATTTATCAGTTAGCTAGAATTGAGAATTTGCTTGCGAGGTACTTGAAAATAATTTATTACTTCCAAATCAATTAGCATGCTATTCGGACCATAATAATTCAAGGTCCTACCTATTTCATGCTATTTTTTAGAATTTGTGTACGTAAGTTTGTATGGGCTGGCCCAAAAAAGAAAAACTTTGTGTGCTTATTCATGAAATAGGTAGGACAAAAATGAATTTTGTGGGCTTCTCTTGTGCCGATGGGCTGGGGCTTTTCTTTTTGTTTTTTTCTTCAAATGCGCAGGTGGGCTCAATTAAGTTTCTAACTTTTTTCTAGCGCAACCAAAAATAGTCTAATGAACTCACAAAATTCATTTGTGGCAATAGATGCTCTTTGATGCAACGAATTAGTTTTTGGATGCAACAAACACATGAGCTATCACAACAAAGGTTAAATTTTTAGACAACGTTATTTTATCGTGGCCACATACATGGCTATTTGCAACAAACTAAATATTCGTGGCAATGGACACACATCTATCGCAACGAATTGATTTTTGGATGCAACATGCACATGAGCAATCACAACAAAGGTTAAGTTTTATACAACATTATTTGATCGTGGTCACGGCTATATCTATTCGCAACCAATTAAATATTCGTCGCAACGGATACACATATATCGCAACGATTTGTTTTATGGATGCAACAGGCACCTGGAGCTATCGCAACGAAGACTAAGTTCTGCACAACGGTATTCTATCGTGGCCACATACATGGTTAGTTGCAACCAACTAACTATTCGTGGCAACAAACATGCATCTATTGCAACACTAAATCGATGCTATCGCAATGGAGAACTAGTTGTGGCAATAGGTACCCACAAAGGCAACCATCTTGTTCACCGTGGCATTAACAACAACCTCTTGCAACTATTGTTTCAAATGACACAACCCACATTTTTGGTGGCCATAATATCTAGATATCGCAACCCAAAATTTTTTTCGTTGCCATAGAACAAGTTATTGCAACCAATTGTGTGGTGTTGCGAGAAAAATTGGTGCTCTAAGCCTCATTTCCTAGTAGTGTTCATATAGCCCCAAAAAGATTTTTGATGGGCCCAATTGTAACTTTTTAGATGAAATTTAATTAGGGTGGACCATTTTGGTTGGGTCGAGTCCAGCAGGTGCGCACATTGTTGCGACATTCTATGTCACGTTAATTTGAAAAACATTTTCGACTTTTGGCCCAATTAAAAGTGGGCTAAGCCCACTGAAGGAAAATATAAAATTAACTAACACTACATGAAAACCTCGAATAGGTCACACAATATTTATATCGGGCCCTTAACACTCATTACATCCACTCACATCTGTAACGATTGTTGTTTGGCGCCGGTTACCTATAAGCGCGCCAGGACGACCCCGGGGTTGGCCTCCACAACGCCCGTTACCAATGTGGACTTCTGGTAACGGGATTCTTAAATGCCCATTACATAAATTCTTTGTAATGGATGTTAAAGAGAGTCTGTTATAAATGTTAAACCTATCGGTAATGGGCTTGTAAAGTCCGTTACCGATCAATGCCCTATCAGTAACGGGCTGCTTAAGTCTGTTACTGATCACTGCCGTATTGGTAACGGGCTATAAATTCCGTTACCAATAATTTCGTACTGGAGACGCATGCTTGTAGGATGCGTCTCCTTTGCTGGCGACCCAATTGGATGCGTCTCGTGTCTTAGGGCTCGTCTCCTTTGATTGCCACCCAGGGTCGCCTTTTTTTCTTACATCGGAGACACACATTGTTATTGCTCGTCTATGTCTTCTCCTTCCCACACCATTCACACTCTCTGCGCAGAAGGCCACTCCTGTTCCTACAACAACACTCGCTCTTTCTCCTCAGAAGGTCATTCGCTCGATCTGTGTGCTCAGATATCCCTGCCGGCCTGTCCCGTTCGCCGCCACCAGCTGCGCGCGCTCTGAGGATCACGCTTAATTTTTCTTTTCAGAAAGCCGGCGCTGCAGCAGGCCGGCCGGCCGCGTGTGCGACGACAAAAGGGGCCAGCGGACGTCGACCACACCGTCCTCCGCGCTATCGCGCGACCGTGACGCCACCTCCGATCCTCCTCCTCGCAACCGTGCTCGCCTTGTAGAAAGTCCTTATCAAGGTGGAAATTAATTGCCCCCTTTTATGAAATTCTTCAGTTGTTCTAATCCTCTTGTGTGTTATCGGTTTTAATTTTTGTGTGATGAATTATGCTCATTTGGTGTATGAAATGCAGATGGCGTCTGCTGCTCGGGCTTGGATGTACAGACAGCCCCAAGAAGATTGGGAGAATTTCTTAAGCGGGGTCAATGGTTTTCTAAATCAAGCAGAGGCGGATACGAGAAACTGTGGTGTTTAGGTAATGCTTTGCCCCTGTATAGATTGTCTCAACCAAAAGAAATTCACACAACGAGAAATCATTTTTCATCATTTGATCACACGTGGTTTCACAAAAAATTACACGTGTTGGAATAAACATGGTGAGGAAGGCCTGAATGAACTCGAAGCAGGCTGCGTAAATGAAGGTGAAGTGCGACACCATGCTACCGACCATGATGAAGACCTTGATGACCGTGGACTTTTTGAGGAAAATGAACCAATATTCCCACCAAATGTGTTGAGGCCTGAGGATATCACTGATCAAGAAGTTAGGGGCTTCGATGATGGTGAGGTGTTGCAACGTGTGCACAATGTTGATCAAATTTTGCGGGATGTTGAGTTTCAACGAGTGTACACACCTTCTGAATTAGCGAGGCTGAAGCAGTTCATTGAAGATTCAAAGAACCCCCTCTATCCTGATTGCCAGAAGTACTCTCGCCTTTCTGGTGATCTAAAACTTCTGCAGCTTAAGGCAGATCATGGTTGGAGCAACAAAAGTTTCAAACATCTATTGGATGTGCTTAGAGACATGCTACCTAAAGGAAACCAAATAGCAGAGTCTGTCTATGAGGCGAAGAAGATAATCTGTCCTCTGAGAATAGAGGTTGAAAGAAATCCATGCATGTAAGAACAATTGTGTATTGTTCCGTGGAGATTATGCATACCTTGACAAGTGCCCCAAAGGTGGCTATGATCAGTACAAGAGGAAAAAGGATGGTGGAGATGATAATAATTCTAATGACGAGAACGAGCCTAGCGAGATCAGAGGCAAGAAGAAGAAGGCTAACAGATGAGCTCCTGTGAGGGTGGCATGGTATTTTTGCATCAGTCCTCGTCTGAAAAGATGGTTCACAACACGAAGGATGCCCAACTCTTGCGTTGGCATGACGAAGGCCGAAAGGAGCCTAAGAAAGATGGCAAGTTTAGGCACCCCGTTGATGCAACACAATGGGGTAACATTAATAACCACTTCCCATGGTTTGACAAAGACGCAAGGAGCATACGGTTTGCTATGATCACAAATGGTGTGAACCCATTCAGTAACCAGAGCTCAACACATAGCACATGGCCTGTCGTGTTGTCGTTGTACAACCTTCCACCTTGGCTATGCAAGAAACAGAAATATATGATGCTGACAATATTGGTGTCCGGGCAAAAGCAACCTGGCGACCGTATTGACGTCTACTTGAGGCCACTAGTTGATGACTTGAAGATATTGTGGAAGCCTGGTGTGCCGAAGGTTTGGGATGAGTACAAACGTGAGGAGTTCACAATGCATGCCATGTTGTTCACCACTATCAATGACAACCCGGCTCATCGCAACCTCTCTGGCCAGAGTAAAAGGAAAGGTGTAGCTTGCCCACACTGCTTGGAAGATACTTGCGAAGTATGGCTAAGACATTCAAAGAAATATGTATTTATGGGGCACTATCATTTCCTCAGCAAGAAACATCCATATCGGGCCATGGATTGTCAGTTTAATGAGGAAAAGGAGAATCGAGAGGCGTCGTTGCATGTGACTGGAGATCTGGTCCACTTAAAAGTCAAGAACATCAAAACTATCGAGGAGTTACCCAAACTGACTGGAAAAACTCTTGGCAAAAGAAAGAAACGAGATGGTGAAGAAGAAGAAGAAGGAATGTGGAATAAGAAATCAATTCTATGGGAGCTATAGTATTGGCCGATGTTGGATGTGCATCATTCGATTGACAACATGCACATCAAGAAGAATGTGTATGAAGCCACTTGTGGAACATTGCTACAACAAAAGTCCAAAGGAAAAGATCATAAAAATGCAAGGGAGGATCTTAAAGAGCTGGGCATTAGGCCGGAGCTCTATGCAGAGGAAACAGAGACGGGGACGAACCTTCCCGTTGCTGCAACCACCTTGTCAAAGGCAGAGAGAAAAGAATTCTATCAATTTTTTCATGATTTGAAAGTACCTTCAGACTACTCATCAAACTTCAAGAGGCTAGTGTCAGTGAAGAACATGAAAATGAATTTCAACTTGATGAAATCTCATGATTGCCATGTGTTGATGACAACTCTTCTTCCTGTTGCACTTAGAGGTATCAAGACAGAACTGGTTCACGACGTGGTCACGAGCTTGTGTTTATTCTTCAATGCAATAGAACAGAAGGTGATTGATGAGGAAAAACTATTGGACTTGGAGAGGAGGCATGTCGAGACCATATGCCTGCTTGGAGCTACCTTCCCAGCATCATTCTTTGATCTCATGCTGCATCTAGCAGCACACCTCGCGAGGGAAATCTGGTTCCTTGGCCCATCTTACCTTCATCAGATGTTTCCATATGAGAGGTTCTATGGATTCCTGAAGTCATTGGTACATAATCGGTTATTTCCGAAGGGAGCTATTGTTCGTGGCTACGAGACCATCAAAGCAGTGGACTGGGCCATGGGTTATATGGACCCACAAAACCCCATTGGTATGCCTCGCTCACAGCATGAAGGTAGGCTTTCAGGTGTTGGGACCATGGGGGAAAAGTCAGTCACTCCGGATGCAGATGCCTTCCAAAAGGCTCATTTCACCGTGATACAACAGCTGCACCTAATTACACCATTTGCCAATGAGCACAAATGACAACTACGTGAAGACAACCCCCGATTGTGGTAGGGTGTTGACGGTGAAAATCCGTCAACCTAGCCATGAGTTTACCTTCGGTGTTGGCATGAGTTTTATACCTTATCCATTGGTACTAACCCCCGTGGTATAACAAGTTCACGTGTGCATGTCGGTTTTGGAGTTTAATGTTTATGCAGGGTTTTTGTGTTGAATGCAAGACTTTCGGGATAAATTCATCAAGCACCTCATGACAAGACCTTGAAGCCCCGTACAAGTCATGCAATGAAGCAAACTTAACTCCAAGAAGCCGGGGACTTGATCCGAGAAGACGACGGACTCCGGGGACCCGACCGGAAAAGTCTTGAATCTTGCAAGACAAGGAGTTGAGTCCAATTCGGAGAGAAACCGACGACATGGACCTACATGCGAAGGGGGAAACATCCAGGAAGCAAGGGAACCGACGTGGGGCAAAGGAGCCCACGGGGCCGGGCCTAAATGGGCCCGGGCCGGCCGGCCCGGTCCGGTCGGCCCGGGCCCATTTTGGGCCCAAATTCGCTCTCCTTTGCCCTAGCCGCCAATCGGGCTATTTATAGTCCCCTGACCGAGAGCCACGGAGAGAAGATTTCGTCTTCGGCCGCCGAGGAGCAGAGAAGAGACGGACACCATGTCGGAGAGGAGAGGGTCGAGCTAGTTGACTAGGGTTTCCCTAGCCGACGTGGGAACCTTGCATGGAAGACCACGTCGGAGTTCCGGAGCTAGAAGCAAGATCAAGGAAGGATCCCGGTGGTGATCTTGTGTATGTATCATTGTCATAGTTGAATTATCAAGTTGAATCTTTTCTTAGCGATCAAGTGTTTCCTCGAAGATTTCGTTTTTCGATCGGCTTTGCTTATTCCAATTCTATTCGTACGATAGATTACATAGGGTGTTCTTGTAGCCGCGGTGGCTAGAGGTACACGCCGGATCCTCCGAAAGAATCTCGACTTGTCTTTTGACTCGCCCTAAGGTCCCCGCATGAATAGGGATACGTTGTGACGAACGGGGGTCTCGAAAGGCGGATGTTTTCGGATTTGGACGGGAAACCACGATTTAAAGAGGCTTCTATTAAGATTCGATTTGCTACTTCTTCTCTTGCTTGGAACTTCAACAAAAAGCTTACCCCGATCCCTCTAGATCGGTTTATCTACCCAATCTTACTTTGTTTTCTCCGGTCTTTAGTAGATTAGATTTATCTTTGTTTGGTGTTCTTATCTAGATGCATTAGGGTTTCTCTTTTACCATAGATTGAAGTTACTTGGCTTTACTAGATCAACTCTTGCGTCACACATTTGTTCCACGGATTCGATACCTTGGGTTCACCACTCGAGGGAAGAAGGGTCCCTTGACTACGACGGGAGACTTGTACGCTTGCAAGTCACAAACGAACTTTGATACAACTATTAACCGTCAACATAGGGCTTGGCTTGCAAAGATGCACATGCAAGGTTTCAGCAGGTGGCTCCAAGATTATGTCGAGACATGCAGCAATACGGCTGTAATTACCGACGGGATAAGGAATCTAGCAGCAGGGCCATTGTTCACTGTTACAAGATACCAAGCAATGGATATCAATGGATACACGTTCTACACCATGGCCTAGGATAAAAAGAGCGTCTATCAAAATAGTGGTGTGCGTGTATGGGCCGTCATCGACGACACAGAGACAGACACATATTATGGTCAAATAGAGGAGATATGGGAGCTTGATTATGTAGGATTGAAGGTAGCCTTGTTTTGGTGTAGATGGGTCACCAATGGGAAGAGAGCTGTGAGCAAGGACAAATATGGTTATGTTAGGGTTGATCTCTGGGTTTTTTGTTACAAAAACGAATCGTTTGTCTTCGCCAACGATGTTGAGCAAGTGTTCTATGTACCGACCTTGCAAAGAAGAAATGGTCTGTGGTTATGCCTGAAAAAAGGATTGTTGGGGTTGAAAATGTTGTTGAGGAGGAGGAATACAACCAGTTTGATGAAATTCCATCCTTTGACACTTCATACAAGCCCCGGCTCTTGGGAACTAACAAAACACCGCACTTGTGAAGCAACCATAGTGAAAAAATTCATATACAAAAATCAAGGAAGAAAAAGCAAGCCTGATTTCTGCTGAATCCTTTTTGTAATGTTGGAGGATGTGTCTATTGGTTGAAATGGAATCCGTTTTGTAATATAAAGGATGCGATGTATTGGTGGAATTTCAATCCTTTTTGTAATATATGGGATGTGGTGGAATTTGAATCCTGCTTGTAATATATTTTGTCTAAGATACTATATATATTCCGTTTATATTCTGCTTAACTTCAGTAACAGGCGTTAATATCAAAGAGACGAGGATTAGCCAACCCGCGTCGCCTAAGTTACGTGCAAGAGACGAGGATTAACGAACCCGCGTCGCCTTTATTATGGGCAAGAGACGAGGACTAACGAACCCGTGTCGCCTTTGTTATGGGCAAGATATGTGAAATCACAAATATATTACATCAAAAGAGACACGGATTAGCCAGCCCCCGTCGGCTTGTTCTTCATGCTTTGCAAGTGAGTAGGTAAATCATACAAAAATTGTACTGCACAGAGATAATCACACAAGCATGTCTCTTGAGATGCAAAATCACACAGACACAGATTACATCAAAAGAGACAAGGATTAGCCAGCCCCTGTCGACTTGTTCTTCTTCATGCTTGCAAGTGAGTAGGTAAATCATACAAAAAATTGTACTGCACAGAGATAATCACACAAGAATGTCTTTTGAGATGCAAAATTACACACACACAGATTACGGTCATCATTGATACATTAGAAAAAGGTTACAATGCGGCCATATCTTCATCACGAGATATGCAAAATCACACACACAGATCGATCTTGCTCGCAGGTCGATCTTGCTCGTAGGTCGCCGATCTTGCTCGCCTTCGGCTTGTTCTTCATGATGAGATATGCTCAAGATTCTGGCTTCTTCCTCATCTTACAAGTGAACACAAGAGAAAGATACAGAGAGGGTGGAAACACATCCCTTAAAAAATCCCTCCTCCTGGAGGAGAAGGGTAAAGAAAAAAGAAGCCCAAGCGTTACGAAAAAGCTGCAGTAGGCTTTCCGTTGGATTGTTCTTCCTGATGCCAAGAGGTTCTAGGCTACCTTCCCAGGACACAGTTGTGAGGAAGGAGTATGTCACAAGGATTCTTCTAGCAGCTATGTTAGAGGGATGAGCAACCCAATCACCCATATCACAAGAATTCTTCTAGCAACTAAGAGATCGAGGAGGAGGAAGAAGAGTGAAAAAGCAAAAGCTTGCGCCCTACAAGATCTGTTCTTTGTGCCATAGCTAGATCTAGATCTAGAGAAGAAGGAAGCAAGTGACTCACTTTATTGTATCAGATGAAGGAACCATATAGCTAGATCTAGATCTAGAGAAGAAGGAAGCAACTTGAAGGGAGGAGGACCGATAGGCGTCGGTGCCTTTTTATAGCAAAAACAAGGAAGAGATAACATCAGTTGTAAAAAAAGAGAGGAAGGGATAAGATCAAGAGCACAAGAAACGGGAAGGTTCGTAAGATCTGGTCAATGGCGAAACTTTTGCCAGTCAATGGCTGAGAGCAGAGGTAGTGATTCCAATGTAGAATTAAATGATATGCGGAGTAACCAAACATCGTCTCCAATGTACTCACATCTCGAGGAGTCAAACTGCATGAAAAAATTAGTAACAATTACCAAAAGCGAGAGAGAGAGGAAGGGATAAGATCAAGAGCACAGGAAATGGGAAGGTTCCCAAGATCGGTCAATGGGGAAACTGTTGCCAGTCAATGGCTGAGAGCAGAGGCAGTGACTCCAATGTAGAATTAAATGATATGCAGATTAACCACTACGTGAAAAACTGGCTTTCGTAATGGGCGTAGATCGCCTTTGGTAACGGGCAATGCGCCCGTTGCCGATCAAGTGCTACAAATAAGCCAAGAAAGGTAACGGGCAGATGCCCGTTACTGATAACACATATTCGTAACGGGCATAAAACAACGACCGTTACCACAACTAGCCACCGGTCACGTGAAAATGACTGTTTCTCTAGGCCCACAGGGAACTTTGGCAACGGGCACCAAAACAAAGCCCGTTACTGTGAAATCAATATCAAAGACAAATGTGGTGAACCTGCGTCTCTGATGTCTCAACGAACGGGCCACGTATTGGTAACGGGCTTTTACGGTGCCCGTTACTTTGTTGGCAAGTTTGTAACGGGTGTTCCAATTGAAGCCCGTTACTTAGTGGTTAGTGTTTGTAACAAGCTTTAATTAACACCCGTTACAGATACGTAGGCCACCCCTATAGTAACCTGCTACCTGCTTGCCGGCTGCATCCTGGATCCAGCCAGGATTTGGCAGCCATCAGGGGCTGCATCCTGGAACCAGCCAGGATATGACTAAATTCACAGAAATTAGATCCACCATCCAAATTCACAGAAATCCACAATTCACATGCATCATATGACAAAATTCAGCATCATCATCTCACACGAGGAGGAAATGCATCTCCCAAGGAGGAATGCAAAAATTCATGGACAAGGAGGAATGCAAAAATTTCCTAGTCACCAAACATAATCTCAGCCCACATAGTGTCATCAACAAAAAATTTTCCTCCGGCTGTGATCACCTGTTCCATGAGGAATGTGGCAATTCTTTCATGAACATCTACTAGCAATGATTTGTCATGAGGATGCCCCTTTAGCCGTAAGCTCTGGATATAACAATGTCACCAGTCAGCACACGTATATAGGTGGTTACCAAACATGTGCAGTGCTAATAAGCAAGAACTGTGCTCAGTTGCAGGTTTTACAAATAAAGATCCCAATAAAGTACCTCCATATGTGGGCCGCTTTCTTTTAATCGAAGCATGTGATAGGCACAATAGAAGCCACATAGTCTGGATCCAGTAGGTTGTTGGTGGCACTGCAATAAATGTACAAAGAAAAATAGTGGCGATCGAGAATAAATAAACTCAAGCTTCAGTACTAGCTTCCACAGGAAGGAAATAAGTGGTATGTACCTTAACATCTTTGCGTGTTTCAAGGGGCCACGTCGCGAGAAATTTTTGCGACAGTAACGTTTCCAAGCCCTACAACAAAAATATCAACAATGATTAGGACACTATTAATTAATATACTCTATACAGTTTGTTGACGAACGCCCGCAGGTTAAGAAAGAAATAACTTACTCATTAATGATTAGCTCGAAAGGGCCAGTGTTAGTATTAATTGTCTTCAATGAATCAAGATAGTAGACCTTTCTCTACTTCAGAACGATCGCCACTGCAATCCAGTGGTTCGTACTGAGATAAGCAGTAAGCATTAAATGCTTTGTAGCATATTGTTCGAAGGCATTGAACATATAGTCAACAGAGAAAGAAACAGTGTTATCCGTGCTACTCAAAGTTGTCGAGAAAAGGCATTCTGGATCAAGGTAGCCAACTGCAGGGCCCTTGTTGTCAACTTCTACAATCATATTCCTATTAGTAAGAAAAAAAGTATAAGGAGGCAAAATACATGGTAATAAAGATGATGTGAGGAAAAAAGCACAGTTCGATAGAGGATGTGATTAGTGAGAAGCAAATTAAATTTTCCAGCAACTTACAAGATGAAGCAGCGGAGAAGTGTCACATCCAAAGCATCGAAGTTGAAGAGATCGTACAAATCACTGAGTTGCACAGGTAGTTGCTAGAGTTCGTTTGACGATTCATCTCTCTTCAGCCATGCATTGGTCCCGGGCTGAAGTGCGACCATAATGTTAGAATCATCATCTGACTTACCACGTTGCATGTAGAATGTGTGGAGCTTTCTGGTAAAATGAGCAGCCTTTTTGAGATCACCATCACTGAGAAGGTTCTTTCCGAATTTGTAATTTGGGTTAGCCATAGCTCAAGGATTCTTCTCAGTGTCACTCTCAGATTGCATTGGGTTAGTCATATACTGACGATTCTCCTCGGTGTTTCTTTTAGATCGCTTTCTAGTAGGCCTCTTAGAGGTTTTATTTACAACAATTTCCTTTTCCTGCTGCTTTGAGATGGCTGAACAAGAATTCTTAAGGGCTTGCTTGCCTGCTGTACGTGTGTAGAGATATTATTTTCGGCACATTTCGTTCCTTGCTGATTTGAAATGGCTGAAGGTTTCTCAAGGGCTTTCTTGCCTAGTGGTGTCTCACCAGGACCTATTACAGAGGTATTAGGCCCAGATGTACCTGCTTTGGCATGATTGTTTTGAGCACTTCCGTTTGGGGGTGTAGGTTTTGTTGTTTCAGAGGAGGAGAAGGAGGAGGAGGTGGTGGGCGTGGTGGTGGGGATGGAATATTTGGTGTCTCTTGCGGATATGGGGATGCAAGTTTTTCTGTTTTTTCAGGACTAGGAGTAGGTGGGGATGGAATATTTTGTGTACCTTCCGGGTGTGGGGATGGAACGTGTGGGGATTGAAGAGGAGGAGGATGAGGAGGAGGAGGGGAACCATCTGGGGAAGGAACCTGTATCGTACCGTGTGAACTACATGGAATCTGTACAATATCCTGTGAACAAGATATAGATGTTGGTGCTCCTTTAATGTCAATCCGACACCTTCTCCTCTGTAACATCTGTCCTTGAGCTTGTCCGAGTTTCACCACCTCGTCATTAGGAGGGTATTCCAACAGTTCATCGACAAAGATAGTATATACAGTGATCACTTCAACCACAACACAGTCTTCATGAATCATAACTATTTGTAGCGTAGTCTCCTCTGGATGAACAAGACCAAGTGCAGCCTCACATTGAAGCCCCCTCCACGTGATCCATAGGCCACAATGTGTGGGTTCAATCAACATGCCTATAAGGTCTTCGTGTGTACGATCGTCACAGCGCACCTCCGTCGCCAACTCTGTAGTGCCATCGATCAAACCTACATCTGCGGACGCACAACTGCTGTTCAGTGTGGTGGGTGAAGGGCTTGCGCGATTGGACATTGGTGACAGCACCATCTGGTGACAACACCACCTCTGCTTCTGCATGTTCTGCATCCGCATCTCAGCCACCGGTTCTTGCTTGATTTGTTCCTTTATCTTTTCCATATCAATTGATGTGTCGGTCTTCATCCTCTTCCTCTTCCTGTACATCTCGAAGTGCTGAGGCCATGCATACTTCCAGCCCTGGTAGCTGGAGACACCATGCACACGACCATGTTGTTCAGGGCGGCCCAAGCACTGACTTAGCACATCATACTCCCTCTGCCCTGCCATTCCTGAAGATTCTGGACATGCAATCTTCTCCTTGATGTGCGTAGCCAATTTTTCTGCCTCTTTGTTGTTGAACACTATCACGACAACACGGTCTTTAATCACTAGCTTACTCCTTGCTCGTAGTCAATTCCTGGAACGATCGTCAGGGTAGGTGTCATATGGGTTGGGGATACCAGCTGCAGCTAATTGTGTGTCCTCTTCCTCCCATTGTTCTAGTTTCACAGTATAACCAGCTGGACCTATGTTGTGCTCGCTTGTGTTTCGGCTTCGGATTTCTTTGAACTTGACACTAGCAGATGAGGCTTGCTCGGTTTCTGCCTGTTTCATGAACTCCTTCCACTGTTCCGGGACAATAAACGGGTGCCTGGTAAATGGCTCAAGTCCTTTTCTGATAAAATCTCGCCTAAGCTGAAATCTGAATTGTCTCTATGCCTTGGCTGCTGTCTTCCAGAAAAGCTTGAATGCCTTCAGTTTCGCATCTTCCTAGAATTTCAAGTGTTTCTGCACATGCTTATCAAACAAGTCCCACTTTTCATCATTGCTTAGTTCTTTGATTTCCGGCAAGTTCAAATGTATCCTTTGTCTAGCAACGAGTCCCGCAAGCGCCCTGAACCTGCGCTTTTGAGTCAATGGTACTGGCATCCCCACTATGTCGACCTCAGTGACTATCATTGATCACTTGGCCACTTTGTGGATGTCCTTGGTGCTCTGCCTCGGCGTTGAGCCCCACCCATGTGGTCTTGTTGTGCACTAACAATGCCATAACCCTCTTCTTCATCTTGTAGCCCAGGTCTATAGTCCTCGTCAGAATTATCCTGTGAATTAATAGTCAAGGGAATTACAGTAACTACTTTAGCCCACTGTAATATCATTGGTTCTTGGTAAACCATTAACATAAATGGAAAATTCAGTAATCGAAAAATTAGTGCAAGCAAAGCGACCATACCATTTTAAAGAGCAAGATGCAGGCTGCCTCGGTTGCTGATGAGGTACTTATTCAACTTGGAGAGAATGTGCAGATGTGCATAGGAACAAGAGCAAAACCAAATGTAAGAGTCAATCTAAAGGGAAATGCTAAGTATGTATACTATCGACAGCTAAGTATGTCCACATGTACTTATACAAAGGAGCCACGGCATACCCTGCAATTCCCACAAGTACAAGTATATTATACACATTTATATAAAAACAAAACCATATGCATGCATATGTTGTATACTTGATTACCTGAACGCATGTGTGTTGCAAAAGCGCGCTTGGCCTAATTCCATAAACTCAAGCAAATATACCAAATTACCTTATTACTGAATTGTTGTTAATTTTACAATTATTACCGAGTTGGTAGAATGCATTTACCGAATTGTATAAGACATTTTTAGAGCGGCATACCATAAACTCAAATCCTAGATTCGCCACTGACCTTCACACTGCCGAAGCGGAGGGATCTCTACTCCTCGTTGCTGCCTGCTCGCCGCCACGTACTCGTCCTCGTGTCGACCTCATGGTTGGATCCCTCCTCCTCCTAGTCGTCGTCGTCGTCGCTGGATCCCTCCTCTAGTCGTCGTCGTCGTCGCCGCCGCCGCAGCTGGGTCCCTCCTCCTCTAGATCTCACTGTCAGAGGTGTGTTGCACGTCGCGCCGAGCATGGTGTGGCACGCATCTCAGCGAAGGGGTGTAGAGTGGGTCGCGGCGTGGGGGGAGGTGAGGGGGACGAAGGCGAGGGGGAGAGAAAGTGGTAGCGGCGGCGCGAGGGGGAGAGTGGGAGGAGACTGTGTGAGGGAGGCGTCCTTCCCTACTAAGTACTAACCTAGCGCGAGTGGGCTTGTGGGGGTCTTAAAACGAGTAATGTAGGTCACATCACCAAGCAAACTAACTCATAAGTCATAACAAACATATTCACATCTGACATGCATCAGCAGGGCACATCACCAAAATAAGACTCATCAACTAGGCGCATCACCAAACTAGATTGTTGCTGCAAGGGAACTAGTTAGCTAGCTAGATGGCTTCTTTTGTGCTGCTACCTCAAGTTCAGCTACCCTTGTCTTTAGTTTTGCAACTCTTTCTGCCAGCTCAGCATTCTTCTTTAGAAGTTCAATCTCCTACCTCATTTGTGCGGCTTTAAGCTGCTCATCCTGCTTGTCGATTCCTTTCCAGATGTAGTCAATGCCATCACGAGTAACAACACAGTCCTAAAACAAAGAAAAAAATTATATTGATGCAAGCTTCATAACAGTTGTAATTTACACGGAAGCTGTTTTAGCTCTAACTGGTTTCAAAACTTACTTGCTTCTCTTCAGCTGATTCCTTGAGCTTGTTGATTTCAGTCCAAATCCTGTCAATGTCATGTGCAACAACTTCCTACAACAAATGGAAATTGATGCATTAGAACAATTGATCATTGAAGATGTGAAGGTCCAAGGACAAATCTCGTGAGTGATGGTTTCAGAACTTGCCTCATGGTCTTCAGAATCGTCACCGGAGTTGTTGCCGGAGTCGTCGCCGGAGTTGTTGCCAGAGTCGTCGGTGGAGAAGATGAGGTCTACCAGCACCACTCTTCTGCCCGGGTCGTCGCTGGAGGAGTCCGTGCTCACCTCAATGCACGTGGACCGCTTCTTCCTTCGCGTTGAGGAAAAAAACCCTGCCCCTCCACGGTGGGCGTCGTTGGAGTCCGCCAACTTAGCCCTTGCGTGCGTGTACGACTTCTTCCCCCGGGCCGACGAAGAACCGACCTCTTCCATGGAGCGCCGAGGAAGACGTACAGGGGCGACGCACTGGGACGGCTCCTCTTCGTCACCGTGGAATCTCCCTCTCTTGGCGGGGGCGGCGGACAACACCGAGGAAGATGGACGGGGACGTGGCCGCGGGGCCTCCTCCTTGCAGAACCTCCCCTAGAGTCGCGGGCCATACCTGCCACAGAGACGAGGCTGCAACGGAGACGAGGAAGGCGGAAGTCGGAAAAGGGGATAGAAGGCGGAAGGTAGGGCGGAGCGTTTATTTAAAAGGTTCGGATGCGCAAATGATATGATGATTAACAAACACACGTCGCCAATGAAGGGGCGGGGCCAGGTCTGTTCGAATGAAGAACAGTTTGCCTTTCCCCTTTTAATCGCAATCAAATTTTGTATCACGTTTTCTCCGTCAACCGTAATCCAAATTTGATGATATTTGTTTCT
This sequence comes from Cenchrus americanus, assembly GCA_947561735.1. Taxonomy (NCBI): domain Eukaryota; kingdom Viridiplantae; phylum Streptophyta; class Magnoliopsida; order Poales; family Poaceae; genus Cenchrus; species Cenchrus americanus. The sequence goes on from OX387240.1 coordinate 147,954,195, forward strand.
GAAATTTTCTAAAATCTACATCTATTCATTTATGACATTATTTCGCATGTAATTCCATTTCTTGGATGTTGTTTATACACATTATATTGTTCCTTATAAGTACAACATATAAATAATTTTTTTACACAACCATTACTAATTAAACTTTGCATTTCGTAATCTTATGATGAACATAAGGTTATGTTAAAATTTCAAATGCATATGAGTTCGAACATGTTTTAAAGTGTGGAAAACTTCAATGTTGAAGTAACATTCTAAGGAACTATGTGAGAGATGTAGACATTTGTACACAAGTATACTCTTCCGTTTTCGAAACCATTTGAATTTTTGTAGACAAGCTTAGGGACTTAAATTATGTTGCCATGTCAATTTGTAGAATTTTTAGAACACAAGACGTCGTAAACAAGAGATAAAAATTCTAATTTTAAGAAATTTGGTTAGACAAGTGTGACTATTGATATTTTATTCAAATACTAAATTACCAACTATGAATTATTCGTATTTTTTACGAAGTTTTTGGTGTTGTTTATGGGGTATAATATTTGAGGGAAGCAAGTTTCAATTCAGAAAAAATAGTGTCGGGCCCATGCGTCAGCATCAGAAGCCTATATAAAAAAGGTAACTGTAGCCTGCCCGACTGACAAAGGCGATCTGGGTAGACTAACCATCATCGCCAACAAGTGCTCCATTATGCCCCTGGCCGGCATCCGCCCTGGCGACGGTGGTACACTAACCATCGTCGCCAACAAGTGCTCCACTGTTAGAAATGCCCCTTGCCGAATGAATATGCATCCGCCCCGGCGCCCTGCCCCCTGCCCCCTTCTTCTTCCCCAATCTAAGCTCCACCGCCGCAGCCCGCCCGTCCTTCCCCACCATTGCACACATGTCGCACTACACCGATTCGTCTGGTGGTGCACGTGTGAGGAGCAGGGTCCAAGGTTGCCGGAGCGGCCGCAATCACTCCATCGGCTTGTATCCAGTTGGTGAGCTAAGCGGCTTTCCACGCTAACTCGACCATTCCGCTCAAGATAACTTACTTCCGGAGGCGTGGTCTCTCGAGACCTCCATCTTCTTGGCCACCCGCTTCTTGGCGGGGGTTGCGCGGCTTCCTTGGCGGCGCGGCAAGGCTAGCCTCCGGAGCTAGCCGGTGGGTCTTGTACAAGTGGCACATGAGGCAAGCCCGGACGGCTAAACCTCGACCGCAACTGGAAGCGGTCCTGTAGCGTCTCCTCGTCTTCTTCGTCATCGGAGGTATCCTCCACGATGACGGGATCGTCGTCGTCTCCGACTACTCGGCGCTCCTTCACCTTCTCCACCGTTGGGATCTCGATTCCGCTCGGTGGTGGCTGCGGCTCGGAGACAAAACGCTTCACATCATCCTGCGCAAAAGACACAAGGCGTCAGCAACTCTGCTACAAGTGCCTACTACTCGACGAGGGGGGTACGGCTACTCACCTCGTTGGGCGGGCGCGCGGCGGAGTACTCCTCGACAGGGCACGCCGTGTACTCCGGCATGTCCTTGAAGATTCTCGACAACCTCTCGATGATATCGTTGTCGTCCAACTCGCCCCCTGGCATCCGCGACGTGTCGTCGTCGCCGGTGTACTCGAAGCCCATCGTATCCCGCGCCATCAGCGGCTGGATCCGACGCTTCATGAAACTGAAGGCCACGTGTTCGGCCCTCAGTCCCGCATCCCGCAGAGTCTTGATGCGCGCTAGCAACTCCGGGAGCTGGATTCCCTCCTGCATGGTGGGCTCCGTGTTCCACCACTCTTGATGCCTGGGCTGCCGTCCGCTCGGCTTCGGCAGCTCGGGATGGTGGTTCGTGATGTAGAACCACCTCGTCTTCCGCTCGGTGTTGGAGTCCACGAGCTTGTACGCCGTGCAGTGCGCTCCGCGGCATCCTCCCTCGGTCGGATCCCGGCCCCTCCGACTACTGCGGGGTTGGAGGCGCCGGGGGCGCGGCTTCACGCGGAAGAACTTCCGGAAGAGAACCCGGTGCGGCTTGATTCCCGGGGAAGGCTTCGCGAGAAGTGGACGAAGACAGAAGTATGGAAGATACCATTGGGGTTCAGGTTGAGGTACTCGATGCCATAGTACCTGAGCAGCCCCTTGAAGAAGTCGCTCGCTGGGAGCGCAAGGCCGCGCTCCACGAAGCGCGAGAACATCGGGATCTCGTCTTCAGCCTTCTCCATTGGATAGGGATCTCCTGCGGCGGATCTCCACATGTCGATCTCCTTCTCCCTGATGAACCCGCTGTTCAACAGGGTCAGCAGGTCCTCCGTCTTGACCTTCGACTTTTTCCACTCGCGGCTTGGGTCAGCGCGCGGTGGAGATGTGGGCGCTGCTCCGGTGCCGGCCGCGGCGGCCTCCACACGGCTCCTCTTCTTCCCGCCGGCCTTCGACGTCTTCGACGGGGATGGCTTCATTCTCCAAGTGCAAGGAGTCATCACTCGCATTCGCTCGGGGGCTAACCTAAAGCTTTCGGGTGGCGACGCGTTCGGATCTACTACGGCGGCAGCGCTCGCTGGAGTGGATCTACTTCAAGATTCAAGTGGCAAATGACTGCGGCTCACTTGGGTGAAAACCCTAAGGGTTTCGGCTTGTATTTATAAGCCAAATCGCCTCCGCAACGGGCGGCCGGATAAGTCCGCGCGCGGCTGACTCAGCGGCTACGCGTGACTCTTCGTATTCTACTAGTCGACGCGCCTCACCTCGGGGGCTCGGCTACTTCTACTTGACTACCTGGGACGCGGCTAGTCTCGAGAGCATCTCAGGACACATTCTCCAAGAAGACCCTTCAATTCGAGAGGAAGTACTCGACTCAAGGCTCGGGGGCTCCATGCCACGTGTCCTTCGGTTTTTTCTCCGGATTTTTCGGGATTTTCTTGCCGAGACTTCGAGATAGATCCTCGGCCGCAGCTCGCGGCTCGAGGCTTGGGGGCTACTTCACGTGGATTGCGGTTCTGCAAATCGCGTCTCCATGACGGCTTCGGCTTCAAGACAAGACAGGCATTTTTTGAAGACCTTCGAAGGCAGATTTCAAGGACGCTTGGGACTACTCGAGAAGACTTCAAGATTGCTCAAATTTCTGCTGGAGTACATTCCAGCCTCGGGATGCTTCGACTACTCTTGAGGACTTTTGACTTGTAGCACTCAGGGACGCTTGAGGACTGCTCGTTAAGGCCGTCAAGACTACTTGAAGCTATCCTTCTCGACTACAAAGTACTCGGGGGCTTGTCGTATGGACCTCCCTGGGCCCACTACCTCGGTGGGTACCAGGACCGACTACTCGGTGGGCCCCAGGGACTACCGGCTTGCGCCCGCACGGCACTTGAAGGCGTGAAGCACAAGGACAACACAGGAGTAGTACTCGGTTAGGACTCGTACACGTTCCGCACCGTATAGAGGTCTCCTAGACGTACTCGGCTAGTACTCCTTCCCTACTCCGACTTGTAACCCCGCCTCCCGGACTATATAAGGCGAGGGCGGGGACCGATCTCGGGATCACCTCACCTCATCCAATCTCATACAACCCACGGCGCACCATTGCACCATCCTCGTAATTGTGCCCTATCAATCCCGAGCTACGCGGCATACGGGCGTAGGGTATTACGCACCTCGCGGCCCGAACTCCGTCTAAATTGTGTGTCGCGTGTCTCTTCCTCCGAGTTACCGATCTCGGCGAGTCACATTCATCTACTTCGGGTACTCCCCGTAGTAGGTTGCGGGTCCAAAACACCGACAGGGACAACGGCAAACACACCCAAATGTTCACCCGAGCAAAAACCCAACAAGGGTTGCACCCTGGTCGGGACCGGTCAAGAGCACCGGTCGGGCCGGTGTAGCTCCGGGCGACTCGGGATGAACGAAGACCCGCGGGTCAACTCCTCCAAATCCAAACTTCGATCTCCCGAATCGCTCCACGGACTTGAACAAGACGTTGGGGATAATAGGAACACCTCATGAGGAGTCCATAGCCATGATTTTGTCCACCAAAACATGCCAAATCAAGAGGAATCGAAGAAATCCCGCCAAGAACTCCTCTAACCCTAGAACACCAAAAACCCCAAAATCGAGCCCCTTAACTCACGAATTTGGGAGGGGAATCACAGGCCAAAGAACCACGAAGGGTTCCCACAAATTTCCCCCACCAAATCCCCAAGAGCAAGGTCCCGAAAACACCCCAAGAAAACCACCAAGAGAGGGCTCTGAAAATCACCACCAAGAATAACCAGGAACAACACAACAAGGCCTTGAGGAACCACGCCGAATCATCTATACATACCAAGAAGGTTCATACAACGTCTAGCTTGCTGCCTGATCATCCAACCCTCTCACAAGATCTCACCATGAAGCTCTCAAGCTAGTCCTATGGAAATCCTAAGAAAATAGGAAGCGAAAATAGGAAAGCAAATGAACTAGGGTCCCAACCAATTTGCTGCCATCCTCTCACCTCATGGGTTATATGGAGGCAACCGAAAGTCTAAAATACCCTTAATAACTAGGGATACAAGCCCCTCAAGGGCGGTTTTGGAAGTCTTCAAGTTTTCTCCATCGGACGGATGCCCGGCAACCGCCAACCTGCTTAGCCTCGACGCAAGCCTTGCGATCCCGACGCGTGTTCTCCACTTCGAAGATTCTGGACTGCGTCATCGTACACCGGTCAGACCGGTACCCACCGGTCAGACCGGTCTGGCACTGCTGCAGCACCGTCTTCGGTTCTTCGGTCTTGGCTTGGTGGATCAACCAAGGAACCCAGTGCTTTTCTGGTGAACCACCGGAAACCCCGCGAACTCGGTGTAGCCTCCGCCAATCACCACTCATGACTCGGCACCCACGTAGTCCCGGCTCGACCTTGGTTTTGAGGCTCAACCAAGAAACCGTCCATGACTTCATCTTGCTGTTCATGCCACCATGCGGCCCGCACTTGACCCCCGCCGGCCACCGGGTTCCTCGAACGAAGCCTACTTGTCTTCTCCATACATGGAGGCCTCACCGCGACAACCTTTCGCGCTTGTTCTTCACCCGCACCAACACCGGTCAAGCCGCAACCCGCACCTGCAATACTTAGCCAAGAATCAGTCCACACAACGTTGTCAATCACTCATCACACAAGGAAGCGACCATCCACCGGTCCTCGAACCACACATGGTCCTCAATCTCCCCTTGATGAGTGCATTGACAACACCCACATAAAGTAACAAGAGAGAAAAGAAAAAGAAAACAAACGAACAAAAAGAAACTCCAACAAGCGATCGAAAGCCAAACAAAGGCAACGAGCAAGATCACTTGAAGAAGACCAGTCTCGGACCCCTTAGGCAAGGGCAACGACTCGACACATCCGAGACAAAACAAAGCTCAAGCAAAAAACGCAAACCACCAAAACAAAGCTCGAAAAATCACAAAGAGCTCCCCCCCCGCACCAATGCAACTCCCCCTGGACGAATGCATGCAAAACACCACTTGAAACAGGCGGTACCGCAACAACTCGGCTCTCACCGGTCGGACCGGTCACCACCACCGGTCGGCCGGTGCCCAACATGTGCATAGGACCAAGACTCGACCGGTCGGACCGGTGACCTCGACCGATCGAGACCGGTGCACGGCGAGAGCCCGTAAATGGCTCGAAACCACCTGAAAACCTTCTAAATGCATCCAGCAAGCCATCTCAAGCTCAAACTTCTCCCCCTTGTTGACAATGCATGAATCAAGCCAAAAATGCAAAACTTTCAACCTAGAGCTTCTCAAATAGACAAAATTCAACATAGGATGCTACACATGTCCAAATGAGCAAGTTAGATACTCTATAGCTTCGTATCGATCTCAACTACATGATTATCAAGTTTCACAACCTTTGGACGAAGCTAAGATGGATTTGGGCAATTTTGCGAAAAATTTGCCTCTCATGAGCAAAGTCCTAAACATGATCAAAACATATCAAAGTAGCAAAGCCACTCAAACTTCATGCTAGGACAGCCATTCTAATCACAAGACCATCACAAACACCCACAAGCACCTCATGTCATGTCAAAGCCACCGAGCCATGTGCCTACTTCTATGTATGAGACTTCTCATTGGTAGGCATCATGCAACGGTTTAGCACCCAAAGCAAATTAAATTTAGCACCTATGACATGGGAGCACATTTTCCAAGCATTTTACATTTCACATTCAGATTCATATTTGGTACATGAAATGTCTTTGCGACAAAAAGGAACTTATGCTCCTCCACAAGATAAAGGAAGAGGGCTAAACATTCATGATGGCAAATGAGCCTTTGGCCCCATATGATCAATAAACTAACTATCCAACCACAAATTAAGCATAGCCAAGCCACTAAAACATGTCAAGATCATATAAAGGCATTTACACATGAGAGAGCATATATGTGACATTTTTCAAAAACATAGCCATCAACCATGGATTATTAAACATGATCATCAAGAGCTAAGTCAAGCTAACCATAGCATACCAAACAAGCTCACAAAGACCTAAAAAGCATTCCATGGTGAACAATGTATATAGGAGAAGCTTTTCCTATCCAATGCATATGATACAAAATGCATGCAATCTAAGATACTAGGATGCCTATACATCATGTTACATATGGCATGCCAAATGCAAGAAATGCACAAAGGAAAGCTATACATATGCTACAAAGGAGCTCCCACACACCCAACTCAAGAAATCAAACACACACCAAGCTCCCCCGCAAACAAGTGAAAGTTGCTTGATCTAGGGGTTTGGTGAAAATACTGGCTAGTTGGTCATGTGTGGGTACATGGATCAAAGCTATCTTTCCTTTCTCGACATTGTCTCTCAGAAAATGATACCTCACTTCTATGTGCTTGGTTTTGGAATGGAGCACTGGGTTCTTTGCAATGCTTATGGCACTGGTGCTATCACATTGAAGTGGGACATGGGTATACTCCTCACCAAAGTCACTCATGGTATATGAAATCCAAAGGAGCTGAGAGCAACAACTAGCAGCGGCAACATATTCTGCTTCGGTAGTGGATTGAGCAACACTCGACTGTTTGCGGGAAGACCAAGACACCAAAGAAGAACCCAAAAACTGGCAAGTTCCAGAAGTGGACTTCCTATCCAACCGACACCCGACAAAATCTGCATCCGAAAAACCATGAAGCGCCAAAGAAGAAGACGCGGAATACCAAAGGCCGAAGTCGCGAGTGTGAGGCAAGTACCTGAAAATTCGCTTCACCGCTTGCCGATGCGAAGTCCTCGGAGACGCTTGAAAATGAGCGCACAGACATACCGAGAACTGGATATCCGGCCTTGTCGCCGTCAAGTAGAGGAGTGACCCGATCATGATTCGGTACTCGTTCTGGTCCACATGTTCACCTTACTTGTCCACATCAAGAGTTGTAGTCATACTCATCGGCGTCATCATAGCCTTAGAATCCTTCATCTTGAACTTTCGCACAATGTCCTTGTTGTACTTAGCTTGGTGCACAAATGTTCCTTCCTTTGATTACTTGATTTGTAGCCTGAGGAACAACTGCAACTCGCCCATCATGCTCATCTCAAATTCCCTACTCTCACCGGTCAGACCGGTCACCACCACCGGTCAGCCGGTGCCCAACATGTGCACAGGACCAGCACTCTGACCGGTCAGACTGGTGACCTCGACCGGTCAGACCGGTGCACAGCAGAGCCCAGAAATGGCTCGAAACCACCTGAAAACCTTCTAAATGCATCCAGCAAGCCATCTCAAGCTCAAACTTCTCCCCCTTGTTGACAATGCATGAATCAAGCCAAAAATGCAAAACTTTCAACCTAGAGCTTCTCAAATAGACAAAATTCAACATAGGATGCTACACATGTCCAAATGAGCAAGTTAGATACTCTATAGCTTCGTATCGATCTCAACTACATGATTATCAAGTTTCACAACCTTTGGACGAAGCTAAGATGGATTTGGGCAATTTTGCGAAAAATTTTCCTCTCATGAGCAAAGTCCTAAACATGATCAAAACATATCAAAGTAGCAAAGCCACACAAACTTCATGCTAGGACAGCCATTCCAATCACAAGACCATCACAAACACCCACAAGCACCTCATGTCATGTCAAAGCCACCGAGCCATGTGCCTACTTCTATGTATGAGACTTCTCATTGGTAGGCATCATGCAACGGTTTAGCACCCAAAGCAAATTAAATTTAGCACATATGGCATGGCAACAACATTTTCCAAGCATTTTACATTTCACATTCAGATTCATATTTGGTACATGAAATGTCTTTGCGACAAAAAGGAACTTATGCTCCTCCACAAGATAAAGGAAGAGGGCTAAACATTCATGATGGCAAATGAGCCTTTGGCCCCATATGATCAATAAACTAGCTATCCAACCACAAATTAAGCATAGACAAGCCACTAAAACATGTCAAGATCATATAAAGGCATTTACACATGAGAGAGCATATATGTGACATTTTTCAAAAACATAGCCATCAACCATGGATTATTAAACATGATCATCAAGAGCTAAGTCAAGCTAACCATAGCATACCAAACAAGTTCACAAAGACCTAAAAAGCATTCCATGGTGAACAATGTATATAGGAGAAGCTTTTCATATCCAATGCATATGATACAAAATGCATGCAATCTAAGATACAAGGATGCCTATGCATCATGTTACATATGCCATGCCAAATGCAAGAAATGCACAAAGGATAGCTATACATATGCTACAAAGGAGCTCCCACACACCCAACTCAAGAAATCAAACACACACCAAGCTCCCCCCGCAAACAAGTGAAAGTTGCTTGATCTAGGGGTTTGGTGAAAATACCGGCTAGTTGGTCATGTGTGGGTACATGGATCAAAGCTATCTTTCCTTTCTCGACATTGTCTCTCAGAAAATGATACCTCACTTCTATGTGCTTGGTTTTGGAATGGAGCACTAGGTTCTTTGCAACGCTTATGGCACTGGTGCTATCACATTGAAGTGGGACATGGGTATACTCCTCACCAAAGTCACTCAAGGTATATGAAATCCAAAGGAGCTGAGAGCAACAACTAGCAGCGACAACGTATGCTGCTTCGGTAGTGGATTGAGCAACACTCGACTGTTTGCATGAAGACCAAGACACCAAAGAAGATCCCAAAAACTGGCAAGTCCCATAAGTGGACTTCCTATCCAACCGACACCCGGCAAAATCCGCATCCGAAAAACCATGAAGCGCCAAAGAAGAAGACGCGGAATACCAAAGGTCGAAGTCGGGAGTGTGACGCAAGTACCTGAAAATTCGCTTCACCACTTGCCGATGCGAAGTCCTCAGAGACGCTTGAAAATGAGCGCACATACATACCGAGAACTGGATATCCGGCCTTGTCGCCGTCAACTAGAGGAGTGACCCGATCATGCTTTGGTACTCCTTCTGGTCCACATGTTCACCTTACTCGTCCACATCAAGAGCTGTAGTTGTACTCATCGGCGTCATCATAGCCTTGGAATCCTTCATCTTGAACTTTCGCACAATGTCCTTGTTGTACTTAGCTTGGTGCACAAATGTTCCTTCCTTTGATTGCTTGATTTGTAGCCCGAGGAAGAATGGCAACTCGCCCATCATGCTCATCTCAAATTCCCTACTCATATCCTCTGCAAACCTTGCAACAAGAGAGTTAGACGAGCCACCAAAGACAATATCATCCACGTACACCTGCACAATCAGGATATCTCTGCCCTGCCTAAGTAGAAACAAGGTCTGATCAACCTTCTCCATCTCAAATCCTCTCTCAAACAAGAACCACCTCAACCTACCATACCAAGCTCTAGGCGCCTGCTTCAACCCATATAGCGCCTTCCTCAACTTATACACCCGGTGGGGGTACTTCTCACTCTCAAACCCCGGTGGTTGCCTCACATACACTTCTTCCTCCAACACACCATTTAGGAAAGCACTCTTCACATCCATTTGGTGCAACTTGAACCCTTTAGCTACGGAAAAAGCTAGAAGGATCCTTATTGCCTCCAAACGGGCTACGGGAGCAAAAGTCTCCTCATAGTCGATCCCCTCCTTCTGACTGAACCCCTGAGCAACAAGTCTTGACTTGTTCCTCACCACTTCACCTTTCTCTCCCTCTTTGTTCTTCCACACCCACTTTGTACCAATCGACTTACACCCTGGGGGAGGGTCAACCAATTCCCAAACCTGATTCCTCTCAAAGTCTCCAACTCCTCATGTATCGAATTAACCCAATTATGATCAGATAGTGCGTGTCCAATGTCTTTGGGCTCAAAGGTAGCAACAAATGCAGCATGAGTGAAATGAGAATTGTTCCGAACCCTCGACCGTGTAGTGCGTTCATTCATGTCGCCGATTATCCTTGAAGCTGGGTGATCCACTTGTACTCGCCAGGGAGGTTCTCGCCTTGATGCTACCTCCCCCTCAACTGTAGCTTCTCCTCGATCTTGATTGTCGTCATTAGTGTAGGAGAGGGGCCGTCAACCACTGCAGTCGAAGTAGTATGTACATGTTGAGCCGGGGGCACCACACCGCCATCTTCATCGTCCCCATGTTCATGCTCCTCCTCCTGAAAGATCTCCTCTCCAAGCTCATCATCACCTGCACACTCAAAGACAAGCTGACTACGTGGCTGTGTCTCGTCGAAGGTTACCTCACAAGTCTCCACGATTTGGTTAGTTTCAAGATTGAGCACACGATATGCTCTAGAATGAGATGCATAACCAAAGAAAATACCATCGACAGACCTAGCCTGAAACTTATACAGCTTCTTCCCTTTCTTCAGAATAAAGCACTTGCAACCAATGACATGGAAGTGACTCACCTTGGGTGTGCGACCGTGCATCAACTCGTAGCATGTTTTCTTCTTATGCACTCTGAAGTAGATCCTGTTTGACACATAGCACGTGGTATTCACCGCCTTAGCCCAGAACCTTCTTGGAGTCCTGTGCTCATCAAGCATCGTCTGAGCCATCTCACACAAGGTCCTGTTCTTCCTTTCTACAACACCATTCTGGGAGGCGTATACGGACTCGAAAACTGGTGTTCAAGACCCAAGTCATGGCAAAAGGTTTCAAAACGAGAGTTTCTGAATTCTGAGCCATTGTCACTGCGGATTGCTCGTATGGCATCCCCGTGCCTCTCGTTCCTCAACCTCAAGACAAGATCTTGAACAAAACCAAACGTCTCCCCCTTAACCTCGAGAAAGAACACCCACACATACCTAGAGTAGTCGTCCACCACAACAAGGACATACCACTTCCCACCCGCAGATCGCACACAAGCTTGGCCAACAAGGTCCATATGGAGCAGCTCGCATGGACGCTCAGTTATCACAGCGGTGAGAGGCGGGTGAGAAGAGGCTACCATCTTGGCATGCCTACACGGCGCACAAACCAACTCTTTCTCAAGCCTCAACCGTGGCAATCCTCGGACCAAATTGAGTTTACTCAAGCGAGACAAAAGGTCAAAGCTCAAGTGACCCAACTTCCTATGCCACTTCCACAACTCACTCGAAGAACCAGCCAAGAAACAACGCTCCACACCAGAAGACTGAGAAAAATCAGCTCGAAACACCTGACCCTCGGGAACGACCATACGGACAAGATCCCCTCGAGAGTCCAAAATCCGAGAACCACCAAGCCGAAACAACACCTCAAAACCCTCATCCAACAGTTGGGACACAGAAAGAAAATTGTATCCAAGCGATTGAACAAGAGCCACACGCCTGAGAGTGATCTTGTCACTCACCTTAATCTCATCTTCTGAAAGCACACGCCCACGCCCATTGTCCCCAAAAGTGATATACCTCCTTGTCACCACTGGGACGAGACTTGAGAACCACCCCTTGTCTCCGGTCATATGCCTCGAGCAACCGGAGTCAATCAACCAAATGTTCTTCAAGTCTCCCACCTGAAATTCAAAAACGAGCACGTGAGCGAACAAACAACTCAGCACTAGGGTTAGTACCAAAAGAGTAAATCCAGTGCCGAGCCATTTGCTCGAAAGTGAGGTTAGCACAAACCAAACCATCTTTCCTACCAAAGCTACCTCCACGAACACCACCATGGTAACCACCATGATGGAACCAACCCTCTCTACTTGGAGGAGGACCAAAACCACGAAAGAAGGCCCGTGGACTGTCCCTCCTCTCCTTCTCCAAGCTACAACTCCTCCCATCCCCATAGTGAGCTCGAGGGGAGAATGCCTAGCAAACTGACCTCCTGCAAACTCTCCAGCCCAACCACCAGAACCAGGACCTCCAGAAACAAACCTCGCACCTGTACGAGCACGAAACCCGAACTGCTTCCCCGTCCAGGCTCGCACCGGTCGACCGTTGTAGCCCGGCCAGCAGCACCTCCAATAGCCTTTCGCTCTCCCCAAGCCGGAACTGTCCTCACACTCACCTTAGCCCTGGGCATCTGCACACGAGGCTCAAGTACACCATCAGAAGGGTAGTACTTGTCCTTGTTAGCCCACTCCTTCGCCATTCTCTCCTCTCGCTTCCTCTTGAAGCAAAACTCATCCTTGTGGCCATCTCTCCCATAATAGCCACAATGAAACCTCACAAGCTTAGGCTTAGGATTGGATTGGAGCTGCTTACTTGGTTTCTGTCCTCTCGACTTCTCCACTGGTTTCTCCTCACTAGCCTTCTCACTCTCTTTCCCAAAAAACACCTTCCCGGAAGTGCTCACAAACTTGATAGGCTTTTGGAGATCATTTGTTGTGTAGGAAACACGGGTGGAGCTGGGGTTCTGTCTAGTCGGTTCCTAAGATGGTTAGGTTTAGGAGGGAAATCATTTTTGTGGTGAGTTTTTGGTGGCTCTGGAATATTCTCTCCACTTCCCTCACCAACCTTATTTGCCCCAAGTCCCTCACCATCCTGCCTCTTGAATGTCTCAATCATTATCCTCAACTGAGGCTCATGACCAGACAACCAACCCATCAACTTTCTCAGCTCATCATTCTCATCCTGCAAGCGATCAACATAATGTGCAAGTTCCAAATTCTTTAAAGCATGCATTTCACAAGTAGAGCAAGATGTAGGAATTGGTTCGTTCATCTTAGCCTCAAGGGAAGCAGTGTAAACATGCATCTCATCAATTTTAGCATGCAAAATAGGGCAAGAAGTGCAAGCACCTAGCAAAGCAGATCTAGATTTAAGCTCAGCCACTTCAACCCTATGCACATCTAGTTCCTCACACTTGGAGGCATGCTTTTCCTTAAACAAGGCAAGGTCAGCAAGGAAAATAGAGCAATCAGCACAATCAACCTCATCAGAAACAATAGGGCTAGCCTTAAGGGAATCAATTTCAAGCTTACTATCAAGAACCTGTGTTTCTAGCTCAGCCACTCTAGTCCTAGAATCCTCGAGTGAAGCCCTAAACTCTTTTCTCATTTTCTTGCCCTCTCTAAGCATGTCATCATGATTATCAAGCAACGAGCCAAGCCGTTCATTCTCCTGACACAAGAAGGGAAGCTCATCGTGCACCTCGTTGTCGGAGTCAGAGTCCAAGTCGCTCTGTGTGCTCTTCTTGCTGCCGGAGCTCAGCGCCATGGTGCAGAAGCCGTCTCTAGCGAAGCAGCTTAGCTCGCTCAGGTTCTTGGACGACTTCCTGCTCTTGTGACGATCACCTTCATCTTCACTGCTGCTTGAGCTCGAGGTCGAGTACGTGGAACTGGAGTCGACGTCGCTCGCTCCAACCATCGCTCGGGCCTTGCCTCGGCTCTCCTTCTTCCTCGATCGACGCTCGTCCTTGTCCTTGTTCTTGTGCTTGCTCTTGTGGTCACGCCTCGACCAGTACTTGCCATCCGTCCTTGACTTGAGCTTGTAGCCATCCTTGTTCTCGACCTTCTCCGGGCAGTCGGCGATGAAGTGTCCTGGTTTGCCACTCTGAAAGCATGTCCTCGTGTTCCTCCTCATGTTCACCCAGTTCTCATGCAGCCTCTCGAACCTCCTCGTCAGCAACGCCAGCTCGTCCTCTCCAAGCACATCGAACTCATCATATGGCATAGACATCAAAGAGGAAAAAGAGAACATCCTGGTGGATGGGTTAGTGTTAGTGTCGGTGCGGAAAGTGGTCCCGACACTAACCAGTGATGAGCGCCGAGGTCTATCCCTCAATGGTCGATGCTAAGCAATCAGAGACACAGAGTTATATCCTGGTTCCGGCCGAGGGGCCGTACGTCCAGCAGTGGTGTGCTCGTGGCACTATATTGCTCAGCACCGGGGTGCCTGTAGTGGGGCGGCTACTAGCAAGGAGGGAGAGGAAGCGTGGCTCCCAAGTCCCTGGTGGAGTGGCTGAAGATATCGTGGGAGAATTGGAGAACAAGTGCGTGGTGTGCTGCGTCCAAACTTGTCTGTTGTGTTCTGTCTCCGTCCCCTGCGGCAGGGGGGTTCGTCCTCCTTTTATAGACCAAGGAGAGAGCGAATCACATGCATGCCGCGCTATTTAGCTACGTGGGGAAGCGCGGTGTGCTATCTTGTAGATTAGGCGGCTGCCTGGACGGTCCTTGCCGCGATCCGGCCATCATGGCGTATCTTGTACCCGAACAGGGTGGCCTCGAGGGTAGGAGTGCAGCGGACGGTCGTGATGTCTTCAGGCGGATTCGAGGGAGTTGCTGACGTCGGTCCGTACAGGGCACAGTGGCAGGTAAGGCGGCGTCCCGTTCCCGCACGCTCCACAGCGTTGGAGCTGTTGCCACGGCGCCCGGCGTGGGTTTGTACGCGCGGGGGCGGGCGCCATGCCGTTAACGGTGGCGGGGATGGCGCCACACCGACCTAACGCCTCCACCCTAACCCCGCGGGGTCACAAGAAAGCAAACCGAGGGTGCGGTCGGCCCCCCTTCGAGGGCTCGGCGCGTTAGCCGTCACGGAGCGAGCGGCGCGGCGTCACGGGGCGGCACCGGCCACGCCGCACAGTCCCCCACAGTGGCGGGGATGGGTTCCCTCCCGGGGAGTTGGTGTGACGGCACCGGGCGCGTACCCCGGAGCATGATGGCGCCGCCCCGCCATTGTCAGGGCATTTAATGCCCGCGTACGGGAACAGGCGTGCGCGTGCGGGGCGCCCTCGAGCGAGGCGGAGCCCGCTCGAGGGCGGAGCGGACCCTCGAGCGAGGCGGAGCCCGCTCGAGGTAAGCGCACCCCCCTCGAACGGGGGCGGAGCCGGCCCGAGGGAGGCGTGCGCCCTCGAGCGAGGCGGAGCCTCGTTCGAGGGGATCTTTGAGTGGGCCGCCTTGGTGGGCCGTCGGGGGCCACCTGCAGCATGGGCCATGCCCCGTGTGCTTAAGTGGGGCGCGTTCGGCTTTGGCTTGTTTGTGGGTTTTAAGTGGGGATTCCCCGCTTGTTTAAGGGGACCCCTAGGGTCGTCCCCGACGGTAGCCCCCGAGCATCCGTGGGTTTGCCATTGAGGCTCCCGCGGATGCTTTAGCCCCGCCGATAGGACGTTCTTCCCTCCTCGGTCTTGCGGACGCTTTCCGTGGGGCCGCGTAAGCGGACCCGCGGGTCTAGCCCCCGAAGCCCTACGAAGCGCGGGCGCTCCCCGTAGGGGTTTTACCGCGAGACTTGGTCGAGGGCGTGGTACATGTTTCAATCGGCTTCGGCAATGTCTCGGCTAGCTTCGGTGACGCACGCGGCCGCCGGGCATTATCCCGGCGGGTGCAATCCGGAGGTTGTAGCCGTGCGTCGAGCCCCCGAGCCTGGGCCCGTTCGAGGCGATCGGGCAGAGCTCTACGACTTGTTCTTTAACGCGCCCTCGCCGTCCCTTCGTGGGACGGAGGGTGAGGCTTCCGCAACCCCCATCGGTTGGGTCGCGGATTTCGGATTCCCCGTTGAGCTGCTAGTGGGTGGTTCGAGTGGACGCCCAT
Source organism: Cenchrus americanus (assembly GCA_947561735.1). Taxonomy (NCBI): domain Eukaryota; kingdom Viridiplantae; phylum Streptophyta; class Magnoliopsida; order Poales; family Poaceae; genus Cenchrus; species Cenchrus americanus. The sequence continues at coordinate 147,970,059 of OX387240.1, forward strand.
GCCCCATTCGATAAGGGTAGGCTGCGCGGTCCAGAGACACGTCCATTGAAGCGCTTGCGTGGGTTTGCTAGGTGGGGCTCGGTCCCGTTCGCTAGGGACCGAGGGCGCGGAAGCTCTCCCTCGGTGGGATTCCCCGGCTAGCTGCCCTCGCTGGCTCTCGAACACGACATGTGGGGCACCCTCGAGCCGGCGGGCTCGAGGAACGGCTCGAATGCGCGTGCCCTCGTCGTCCCTGACTCTGGTGATCTGGGGCGCCTGTTCGAACCCGTCGAGGGTCAGGCTTCGAACCTCGATCGGTAGGGCCGTGCGGGGGTGGCGCCTGGCGGCCCCGTCTTTGCATCCGTGAATCCTCGAGGGGCTTGGGCGAGCCGGCCCTCGAGGCGCCGATCGCAAAGTGGTGCGGGGCGGCGGGCGAGCGCTCCCGGCCCGTCATCCGCGAGCCATCGAGGGGCTTGGGCGAGCCGGCCCTCGAGGCGGCCGATCGGGAAAGTGGCGCGGGGCGGCGGGCGAGCGCTCCCGGCCCGGCATGCCGCGAGCCATCGAGGGGCCCGGGCGAGCCGGCCCCTCGAGGCGCTAATCGCTAGAATGGTGCGGGGCGGCGGCTAAGCGCTCCCGGCCCGGCATCCGCGAGCCGGCGAGGGGCTCGGGCGAGCCGGCCCTCGAAGCGCCGATCGCAGAATGGTGCGGGGCGGCGGCTAAGCGCTCCCGGCCCGGCATCTGCGAGCCATCGAGGGGCCTGGGCGAGCCAGCCCTTGAGGCGCTGATCAGTGGAATGGTGCGGGGCGGCGGCTAAGCGCTCCCGGCCTGGCATCTGCGAGCCATTGAGGGGCCTGGGCGAGCCAGCCCTCGAGGCGCTGATTAGTGGAATGGTGCGGGGCGGCGGCTAAGCGCTCCCGGCCTGGCATCTGCGAGCCATCGAGGGGCCTGGGCGAGCCAGCCCTTGAGGCGCTGATCAGTAGAATGGTGCAGGATCGGTGCTTGAGGTGCCTGCTTATCTCAAACGGGCCCCGAGGTGACCGTCTCACGCCTGCACCCTTTCGAGGGTTAAAGTTTTCTGATCTAGGAGCTCGTGCCGCTCGAGGGTCCTCCTTACTTGGTAAGGAGCCGGGCCATTTAATGCTCCACAGTCGAGGCTGTGATTTCGCGTCGCGGGCGCGCCTTTTTAGGCGCCGCGGCCGCGCGCGTAGTGGGCGGCGTGGGCAGGCGGACGTGACCGCCTGCCACGGCCCTCCCGGTTCTTCGCCGTGATGATGGCCTGTTTGCGGTGGCGTGGCCGCCGCGGCCGTGGTGGGGCCCGCCCGTCAGCGAGAAAAAGATTCCCTGCAGTTAATGCGCGCGGGACGTGCGCCCCAGAGAGCACGCCCACGGCTTATAAATCTGAGGAGAGGGAAAACGACGTTTTTTACCTTAGCGTTTTCGCCATTCTCGCCCCCTGCGCTCTCGCCTCTGTTTTGTCCTCGCCACCGCGCCCCTTCGCCGTTGGAGCACTTCTTCTTCTTCTTGTCCTCCGCCCTCAGATCCCTTGCATTTCCTCATGGCGCCGCTCCCTCCCCTCACGATCCTCGACCCGTACGCGTGGGAGCGCTCGTCAGTGAACCGGCTGGCCCTCGGCGACCTCGGTGTCCGCCGGCCGGCGGCGGCGAACGAGGAGGGCCGGCCGGCGGAGTGGATCGTACCGCCGGCGGGGGACCACGCGCCCAACCCGCCGGATGGCTACGTGGTGAGCTTCACCCGCTTCTACGAGTGCGGCTTCGCCGCCGCACCGCAAGCCGCTTCATGCGGGCACTTTGCCACCGCTACGGCGTGGAGTTGCACAACTTTGCACCGAACGCGATTTCGCGGTGGCCACGTTCGTGGGCGTCCGCGAAGGGTATGCGGGGATCCCGGTGGGCGGGATCTCCGGGTACACCTCTTCCGCGCGGAGGCTGTTCACGCGGCCGACGACGGAGCGAGAGGACCCGCCGCGCGGTGCGCGCGCCGGCGGCATGTCGCTTGCTTTGCGGGCGCGATGACAAGGACGACTACATCCCTTGTACCATGACGACCAACAACGCCGGGCCGGGAGTGGGGGGTGGTTCTACCTTCGCAACGCCGAGCCCGGCCTCCCCCCCTACACCGGTCTGGTGCTCCGGGAGAAGCCCAACTCCTGGGGCCACGGGGTGTCCACGGTCCAGCATCGGAGGCGGCTGGACTCGCTCCTGGCCGTGTTGAGGAGCCTGGCGGCGCACGGGCTGACCGCGGCAACCTTCCTCGACTTCCTCCACCACCGGCGGATCGTGCCCCTGATGGAGAGGCCGCTCTGCATCTTTGAGATGACGGAGGCGGCGGACCCCGTCGCGCTGGCAAAGTCGCGGATGCTTCCGAGCCCCCTCGAACGGGGATATGCGCTCACACGGGCACGGAGCGCCGTCGACACCCGGATGCTGCGCAGCGACCGGTCCCCGTGGGACCTCGAGATGCTCCCCACCGGTCCGCTGGTAAGTAAAATTCTCGGCCTTGTTTTTGCTCTTGATGATGCTCCTGGCTTCTGATGCACCTTTTGACGTTTTCGCCTGCAGATGGTGAGCCTGAGCGCCGCGAAGTCCATTCCGCCCACTCCTGACTCCCGCGCGCTTGGTCGGGCGGTGCAGCAACGGGAACGGGAGCGGGCGGCGCGCAAGAGGGAGCGCGCAAGGCGGCACCGCGAGCGGCGGAGCGAGGAGTACCGGCTGCGTGAGCAGCAGGGGCTCTCCTCGCCAGGGACCGAGGAGTACTCGTCCTCGGAGGAGGACGAGGAGGAAGAAACCGGGGGCAGGGCCCCTCTGATAGGTGGGAGCCTGCGCCCCCGTCACCGGAGCCGGCCCGGCGGCAAGGGCGCGATCGCCCGGGGCGGGCGCGGCGGCGCCCGCCGCCGCGCAACCAACGACAGGGAGCGGCGCGAGCCGCGGAGGCGTCGGCGTGCGCCGCGGAGGCGTCGGCGCGCGCGCGCGGAGGCACCGGCACGCGCGCGCGGAGGCGCGCGCGGCAATCGCGCCCGCGCGCGGGGCGGGGCTTGCGCGCGCGGCGGAGACGGCGGAGGCGCGCGGCGGCCGGCCGCACCGGCCGCACCAGCGTCATCCACTGAGGCCTCGAGGAAGAGGAAGCGCGCCTTCTCCTCTTCGAGGTAAGGGGCTTGCTCTTCTGCGGGGTTGGGTATTTGGCGACCAAGTGTTCTGATTATTTGTTTGTGTTTATGCAGGGTGGTGCTGACCGTGCCTCCCCTCGCACCAGCCAAGGTGCTGAGGGCAGACGCGTCCGTTCCCACCCGGCGGCGCTCGTCGAGGGCGCCGCGGGCGGGGGCGAGCACGGCGGCCGCGGCGAGCGAGAGCTCACGGGCGCGGGCCGAGGCCTCGAGGCCTCGGCCATCGATCGGCCGTCGTGCCACGGCCGGAGGCCGTCGAGGAGCGCCGGCGCCGGTCGTGGTGGAGGCGCAACCCGCGGCGGCGACCGTGGTGGAGGCGCGCGGCAACGGGCCGCGGCCGCGGTGGAGGCTCGGCCGCGGCGGTGGCCGAGGAGGGCGGTCGGGCGCCCGCGGTCGTGGGGGCGCGGCCGGAAGCGGTGGCCGCGGCGCCGTGTCGGCGCGCCCGCGGCTACGAGGCGCGGGCGGAGGCGTCGACGGAGGCGACGCGAGGGCCGGCACCGCCGGCGGCTCTCGGCGGTGGTGGTGGAGATCCGGACGATGACTCCTCGCCGCCGGGTGGGACCGGTGGGCGAGCTTCCCCACGCTTTCCCCCGAGTCCCGGGGAGGGGGCCCTCGTGAGGCGGTGTGAGGGCCACATAGTGGCGGGGGGCCGAGGGCACGGTGCCGAGGCCTCGTCTTCCCGCGCCGCCACTCCGCCCGGGTAGAGGGGATCGTTGGTGACCCGCCCGCATTCGACGACGCCCGGGGGGAGCAGGGGCCGGGGGGGGGGGGGGGCCCGCAACCACGGCGCCGCGCTCGACCGGCGTTGCATGAGGCGCCGAGGATCCACGGCGGCCCCGCGTGGCGCGTCTTCCGGGTGGGGTGCCGTTGCTTGCTTCTCTTTTTCCTCGTTTCTCGCGCGCTATCCTTGTAGCATGATGCTTATGGGTTTTGACTTGTGGGTGACGGGAGCTCGAGCGCCGCGCCCGCGACAAGTACAACACCTTCTACCGTGTGAACGCCGAGCTCCACCGGCTCCGGAGCGGTGCGACGCCTTCGACACGATCGCCGACACCCTTAGGACCCGGACGGCCGGGTTGTCGTGCCGGGCCATGGCCCCGCGCGATCAACTTCATGAGAGCGCAAGGCGGACCCGGCGTATCCCTCTAGCCTCGAGCGGGTCCGCACGGCCCCTCATCGACCGGGATGAGGCGCTGCGGCAGGCGCGCTCGGACCTGGAGAAGATGCGCACGGCGGCGGCCAACTGGGAGGCGGAGGTGGCCGGCGTCCGCAACGACAACCGAGAGCTCCGCTCGTCGCTCCAGGGGGCGCGGACTTAGCGGGCCGCCGGCCGAGGAGCAGGCGCGCGCGCTCGAGCAAAGGGCCAAGGAGGCCGACGACTTGAAGGCCGCCCTCGACACCAAGGTCGCGGCGCCGAAGGACCGATTAGGCGACCGAGAGGGGGGGGTGAATGGGAGCCGATAAAAATTCTTCTCGAGCGAGATTGAAACTCCGACAAGACGAACTAGCCCGGTCGAACCCCCGAAATCACACGCTCCGCACTTCTACCTCCCGTTTGCCGAACCACGTCGCCACCGGAGTGCTACCGGTCCTAGGAACAAACTCTACCAGCAACCACAACACACACGCAGCACCGACAGCGTGGAAACAACTCGAAAGCCGGCTAACCGAGGGGGCGGTTAGACCGCCTCCACCGGCAGCCAAGAAATCCTCCGAAACGCCTCTTCCGAGCACCAAAACTCACCACGGTTTCACCAACGGAGATCTCCGGTCAAGGCCATGCTAGCTACCGGAAAATCTTGGCGAAAACCAAAACTTCACCCAAGGTCCTAGGGGCGGTTAGACCGGCTACAGGGGCGGTCTAACCTCCCGTACCCGCAACGAACCCCGACCAAGAACACCTAGCAAACAAGACGAGAACGACCCCAAATTTCACCCGGACACTCCTCCGATCAAGGCGAACAAACTCACGAGAGGAAAATCCGGCGAAACAAAACTTTGACCCGGAAACACCCGTGGCGGTTAGACCGCCCCCCGTAGGCGGTTAGACCGCCCCTTCCGTAAAACGAACCCGCGGGTCAAACCTCAACTTCCTCGCGCCCGATCTCCCGAATCACTCCACGGTTGCAGCCAAACTTCGGGAATAGCCGGGTTACCTCCCGGGCAACCTCTACCTCAAAGGAATCGACCCGAAACGCTCACAATCAAGAGGAATCGAAGAAATCGCTTCTCTAGGTCAAGAACTCGCCCAACTCGAGAAACCACCAAATCGAGTCCGATTCAAAGAGGATTTGAGGGCAAAGTCACCGACCAAAGAGGCACAAGAACCTCATACGTGACACCCACCAAAAACCCCAAGAAATCGTTCTCAAAACACCGCCAAAAAGAGCTCCGAAAATCAACACAAAGGAGACGGGAAAACCACCATGATGAGCAACGCCAAACCTTCTATACATGCCATGAAGGGTTCGTACAAGGTCTAGCTTGCCACCCAAACATCCATCCCTCTCTCTAGATCTCACATGAAGCTCTCAAGCTAGCCTTCTAAAATCCTAAGGAAAATGGAGAACTAAAATGGAAAAATGAAATGAGCTAGGGTTCCAAGAGTTGGCTGCCATCCACCCATCTAATGAGTATATATGGAGGCACCCAAAAGACTAAACTACCCTTCACTAATAACTAGGGATACATGCCCCTCGAGGGCGGATTTGGAATTCTTGATGTCTTCACCATCGGACGGATGCCCGGCGACCGCACCTCGCGTAGCCTCGACGTAAGCCTTGCAATCCCGACGCGTGTCCTCCGCTTCGAAGCTTCTCGGCGTCGGCGGCCGGGGCGGTCGGACCGCCCCCACGGGCGGTTAGACCGGCCCGGGGAATTCGACCGGCCCCGGGGGCGGTCGACCGCCCCTCTTGGGCGGTCGAACCGGCCCGGGTGGCCGCACCTCCTCGTCGAGTCTTCGGCCTCGGTTTTGTGGCTCAACCGAGTAACCCGGTGGTTTTCTCGGTGAACCACCGCAAACCCCGCGAACTCGGTGTAGCCTCCGCCAATCTCCACTCATGACTCGGCTACCACGTAGTTCCGGCTCGCCCTTGGTTTTGAGGCTCTACCAAGAAACCGTCCACGACTTCATCTTGCTTGTTCATGCCACCATGCGGCCCGCACTTGACCCCCGCCGGCCACCGGGTCCCTCGAACGAAGCCTACTTGTCTTCTCCACACCCCGGAGGCCTCACCGCAACGACCTTTCGCGCTTGTTCTTCACCCGCACCAACACGAGTCAAGCCGCAACCCGCACCTCGCAATACTTAGCCAAGAATCAGTCCACACAACGTTGTCAATCACTCATCACACAAGGAAGCGACCATCCACCGGTCCTCGAACCACACATGGTCCTCAATCTCCCCCTTGATGAGTGCATTGACAACACACTCACATGAAGTAACACAAGAGAAAAGGAAAAGAAAAGAAACAAATAAAAAGAAACCTCAACAAGCGATCGAAAGCCAAACAAAGGCAAAGAGCAAGATCACTTGAAGAAGACAAGTCTCGGACCCCTTAGGCAAGGGCAACGGCTCGACACATCCGAGACAAAACACAGCTCAAGCAAAGAGCGCAAACCACCAAAGCAACGCCCGAACACCACAAAGAGCTCCCCCTGCACATATGCAAGCTCCCCCTGAGCCACAGCACACTCCCCCTCGAATAAATGCGGCAATGCAACGCGGGAATGCAACAAAGAGCAAAAACACCTCACTCTCGCCCCGGGCGGTTAGACCGCCCGTACGGGCGGTTAGACCGCCCGTGCTCGATCGACCGCTCGGGGGCGGTTAGACCGCCCCAAGAGATCGGCCCCGCACCAAACTTGCTCAAAATTTGCTCGAAACAATTGGAACACCTTCCAAACACTCCCCGTGTGCCCAAAACATGCACAAACTTCTCCCCCTTGTTGACAATGCATGAATCAAGGCAAAATGCGAAAACTTTCAACCTATAGCTTCTCGAATATACAAAATTCATCACAAGGAGCTACACAAGTCCAAATGAAGGATCGGATGGCGACTAGAGAGGGGGGAGTGAATAGGAGCCGGTAAAAATTCTTCTCAAAGAACCCGGCCTATACCCTAGTCAAAACCCGGTCACACACAAGCGTTGGAACGAATCACACACCAATCGCCAAAACAACGAGTTCTTGAAACACACGCGGAAGCACGAATGAAGGAGGGAGGAATCGAACCAAAGAGCAAAGCGGCCAGGGCTCGGCGGACCGTCCCGGCCGGGCGGGGGCGGATCCCCGTCCGCGATGGCCGCGCGGACCGTCCGGCGGGGTCCCGCGGACCGTCCGCACCCTTGCCGCGGACCGTCCGGCCCGAGCCGCGGACCGTCCGTTAAAGCGAACAGAACCACCGTAACCGACCCGAGAAAAACGGACCGTCCGCGAAGACCGGGGCGACCGTCCGCGCGGGTCACGGACCGTCCGCCCCGCGAAGCTCGGACCGTCCGCAAACCGGCCGCAACGAAAAACCAAAACCAAATCGGATCGAAAGCAAAGCCGAGGAAGAACACGAAGAACACGCGAAGAACACTGTACACGCGGACCGTCCGCCTGGCCCTCGTGGACCGTCCGCCAGGTGCGGACAGAGCTGAAAACGCCCGACCCCGAAAGTCAACTCCCCCAAATCATCATCGGATTTCCCAAACGGTTGAAGCTATAGAGACAAGGGTTTGGGTACTTGAAAAGCGTCACACAAGGATGCTATAGCCCAAAAATCTTGCCTCCTAACTCCCTAAATCACCGGGAATCGCGAATCCTTTGAGCACCACCAAAAGCTAGAGCACCGAACGAAAACTCACGAATCGAAGTGGTTTCCGGCGTTTGAGGGCACAAGATCAAGCACAAAGATGCACAAGACATCTATCCATGTTTCCCTCAAAGAAATCCGGGGAGAAACCCACTCAAATCCGCGGAATCACACCGGGAACAAAGGCACGAAAACAAGCACGAAAATAGCACAAAAAGAGCTCCGAAAAAGCAATAAAAGAAATTCGAGAATAGAAAGATTGGCACAAGATTTAGAGGATGAAATCACTATGAATATCTTGTCCAAACGATTACAAGCCACTCCTAGAAATCAAATCTAAGATGGCAAAAAGCTCCAATCAAAGAGCCACTCTCCCCTCTCTCCCTCTCTCCCAAAGCACTCCAAAATGAAAGAGTACCGCAGCCTCTAGCCCAAGAGTTGGCTGAAAATTCAGCCCCCTCCTCCTATATATAGGCCCTCCAGAAAAGACCGAAGTGCCCCTACACTAGGAGTACAACACAAGCCCTCACAGGGGCATTTTGGTCAACACATGAAGTTCACCATCGGACGGCCGCGCATCCATCAGGCCTTCACGTCCTCCCGACGCAAGCACCTAGATCATGCCGCGTGTCGCCCGCCTCGAAGCTTCCCGACGCACCCGGATACCGTCTCCGTCACGCCAGGCCCTCGGGCTCGGTTTTGAGGCCCAAACCGAGAAACCCTCCTCCGATGGTTTTGTGGCCAAACCACCAAACCCCGCGTACACGGCCCGGCCTCACCACGCCAAGCGTCGAGCCCGCCAAGCCTTTCACCTCCGGCGCCGGACGGTCTACTCGCTCTTGCCTCGTTCCTTGACTTGGCCACCACCGATGCACCGGCTCCATGTCCATGACTTCGTCTTGCTCTTCTTGCACCATGCGGCTCGCACTTGATCCCGTCGGCCACCGGTCCCTCGAACCAAGCCTACTTGTCTCTCCACTCCTCGGAGGCCCCGCAAGGCTAAGACCTTTCGCGCCCTGTTCTTCACCCGCACCAACGCAAACCAAGCCGCAACCAACACCCGCAATACTAGGCCAAGAGTCGGTCCACACAACGTTGTCAACCACTCCTCACGAGTGCATTGACAACACACCACATAAACAATAAGGTAAATACACAAAATAAAACACACACAACACAACTCAACACTACACACACAAAGCTTCAAACCATCCGGTCAATCACTCATCACACACGAACCAAGGTACTTCTCAACTTGGTTCCTCAATCTCCCCCTTGATGAGTGCATTGACAAAAGAAGGTCAAAAAGCAAACAAGAACTCATTCAAGCGCCACAAAGCCAATAAAAAGCAAACAAAAGGCCACTTGAAGTGAGAAGGGTTAAAAGCATGCTCCGACAAATTCCTCTCGAAACCAAAGCAAGCACAAGGCTAAGAGCAATCGAAGAGACACACTACCAACATGCAATCCCTAAAAGCCATCAAACCAAAATGCTCAACACCAAGTGCCATAAACCTCTTACCAAAACACTTGTCAACCGCTCATCACCATCAAATCAAGGTTCATATCAACTTGATTTTCCAAATTTCTCCCCCTTGAGGAGCGGATTGACAACAAGTGAGCACAAAGAAATGGTTTGAGAGGGCAAAGACCGAACACCTCATCCAAGTGAAAGAAAACCACACAAGAGCAAAGAACAAGGTCACTTGGCATGAGAGAAACCACAAAGGCCAACTCAATGTCTCGGTCCCCAAAGACATGGGCAACGGCTCGACACAACCGAGACAAGAATGCATGATCCCTCAAGAAGAGGCACAAAGGGCTCAACACCGATCATGGACAAGCGAAATCACACGATCCATCAAGAAGAGGCACAAAGGGCTCAACACCAATCATGTGATAATCGAAAACATAAGTCAACCGCCGGCTCCTCAAGAAGAGGCAAAGGGGCTCAACACCACCGGCACAAGAGCACAAAACTCACAATCTCCCCCTAAACACATGAACTAGGACAAAAGAGCATACAAAGCTCACCCTAAACTCATGAGATAGAGAAAAGAGCACCTCAAGCTCACAAGCTCCCCCTAAACACATGCACTAGGGACAAAAAGCATACAAAGCTCACCCTAAACACACGTGATAGAGCAAAAAGAAACCACCAAAGCACAACTCGAGCAAACAAAGGAGACTCACCAAAGCTCCCCCTACACAAATGCAAGCTCCCCCTGAACAAGTGGAGCAAACTCCCAAATTTTAAATGCAGTTTTCTGAATTTTTCATTAAGCTCACCTCTTCTCCCCCTTGTTGACAAGTATGAATCAAGGTGAAAATGCAGAAATGCAAAACAAAGCGTATAAACATCTACATGAGCTTCTCAAATAGGCCAAATTTAGTGACAAAGGCTAGAAATGAGACAAAAAGCACATATATGGATCATAACAAAGTCAAAGCATTGCCACAAGTAATATATGGAAATATACGCATGTGACAAAGCAAATTTTCAGATTTGAGTAATTATATCAAAAGATGGCTCACTTCAAATGTAAAAGCCTATCCATGTCACACTTGAGCCACAAACATGCATACCATTCAAAGATCATACAAGGATATCCAATTCTCAAAGAAAAGATCATGGCAAACACCCATAAAGCAAAGCATGTCATGTCAAAGCTCATGAGCCATGTGTCCACTTCGGGGAGACTTCTCCACCTGGTGAACATCATGCAACATGTTTTGCACCCATATGTGAAAGATAAGACATTTTAAGCATAAACATGATGGAGAGAGCATTTTTCAAGCATACACACTTCTTTTCAAGATTAAATCATTTCATGGTACATGAAGTGCCTTTGCGGCAAAAAGAAGCTTATGCTCCTCCATGAATGCAACATAGGCTAAACATTCACAATGATATCGGCCTTTGGCCCAAATGCAAGAAAGAGACATCCAAGCACAATCTAAGCATGAAAGGCATATTTAGACCAAAAAGTGACATGGATATACTACTACACATGAGTGGAGCACATTTCATCAAATTTAGTCAAGATTAGCATTTGATTCAAAAAGGCTATCTCACAACACATATATCTCAAATATTCCAAGAGCATAGCCTCACATAGCTATTTCTCCACACACATGACCAATATCTCACAAGTAGCCAAAGAAACTCAAATGAGGCATATGGAAGAAGCTCATCATCCTAAAATGCAATATGATACAAATGCAACATAGGTAGATATGTACATCAAAAGGAACATGATATATGACAAAATGCGAGACACAAATGTCAAACCTACCAAAGTCTATACATCATGATATATGATACAAATGCAATGCAGAATGCATAGGGAGACAAGGAACTTGACTTAACACCAATAAAGCTCACGAGGGAACACACCAACCAAGAATCGCTCCAAGCGAGAGAAGAGCCACCAAAGGTCCCAATTGAGTACCATAGAAAAAGTACCAATTGCAAAACCACAAAGATCCCAATTGAATACCATAGAATAAATATCAATTCAAGGATCACAAAGACTACCCAGAAAGCCACAACCCTTCTTGGAATCAAATTCCCTATCAAAAGAAGTCAAGCTCCCCCTCAACCAAGGGCAACTAACAAAGCAAAAGCTAGGAAAAGGAAGAGCAAGAAAAAACTCTAAAACCAACCGAAAAGAGGAACAACAACACAACTCGAAGACAAGGCAAGCCCAAAACTCCAAGGAAAGCTCACAACATGCTACACAATGCATTGATAATATCAAATAACATAAATAAAGCATTGTAACATGATTCCACAAATATGAATAAGCATGGGCAAGCAAGTATGTCAACAAGGTACAACACTAAACCAACATGATACCAAAGAACAACATGCCAAACAATATACAAGAACTAAACAAAGGCATGATACGAGATCACATGGATCAACCACCAACATATATTACAAAGCTAGCATGACAAGATATACATGGGGGACAAACATGCTAACATGAAAGGTACCATCGAGCTAGACAAACATGATATGAATGAACAACACGACATATCCGAGCAATCAACCATAAAGCATGACATGATGTTCATAAATAACATCCACCATAAAATCATACAAAGATAGCAATATAGATATTCAAGATCACAAAGCTATCATGAACAAGGTGGCTAACCTACCATGGTTTTCACACAAGCAAAACACAAGAATATACAAGGGAGGACAAGGGGAAAAGAAAACTCACTATACATGTGTACAAAGGCTTTCAAGAGCCATCCAAAACGGTGTGGAGAACCATCATGTCTCCATTGAGCTCATGTTCTCCAACCGCGTCTCCATACCTACACACAAGGAGACGAGAAAGACCGAGCCTTGGATCCCAAAGGGTTAGCAAGCACGTACTTGGGAATCCAAGATTTGGTCACACGGGTAAGTGGTGCACACAACCTATCATGTGGGTTAGCATGATGCAAATGCCGGTTGGAATGAAAAGTCTTTCGAACACCCTTGGAACCATGCCTCAAAGAAGTCACTCGCGAGGAAAGTCGAGTGCTACCACAAGCAAAAAGGCAAAGATCCTTCGGGGTCGTAGGAGAAGAACCAACACAAGCACCACGGGAAGCATGTCGCGGACCAACACAAGAAACACTAGAAGCATGTCCACGAGCATGGCCTAACTCACTAGAAAGAGTGTCATAAGACCCATCCACAAATCGCGCCTTCTTAGGCTCACAAGTGTTCATGCCATGAGAAAGGCTATGAACAACCAAAGGCCTAGAGGCACCTCCTCGCCGTATTCTCCTTGCCCGCGGTAGCAAAAACTCCCTTGATGCCCATCCTTCCCACGGTGAGAGCAATGGTACAAAGGCCCGCCTATCGAGAGGCACGGTCGAGTGGATGAGTCACCATTCTCTTGTAAGTGGGAAGTCCCTTGGGACTTAGAGCATGAAGCATCAACCCCAACATCCAACTTGGTGCCCACATTAGAATCACACGTGCCATGAGACAGGCTACGTGGCTTCTTAAAAGCTTTAGCACGCACACGTCGCTCGTGCTTGACACGGCGAAAGCAAAACTCAACGGTATGCCCATCCTTCTTGCAAAAGGTGCATTGGAACCTCGGCTTGGGAATATGAGTTCCAAATATGTGGGAGGCACCCTTTCCATTCAAATCCCCTTGGGCAACACCGGAAGAAGCAACAAGCTTAGGAGTAGCTATGAGAGAGCTATCCATGGCACTAGCACACTTACCACCATCAGAAGACTCACACTCAAGAGAAGAAGTCGACTCCGGTTTAGAAGAAGCAAATTTAGAAGCATCAACATCGGAGTGACAAGAGAAGTGAGAATCCAAACCCTTGGTACAAAGACTCTTGCACCTTGTGCGCAAAACCTCATTTTGAGACTTGAGGCGCTCACAAGTACCACATGTCATATTTCTCAAATTATTGATTTCTTCTTCAATGCATTTAGCATATGTGGTACGCAAGAGTTCGTTTTCTTTCTCAAGGTTGGCACTCATCTCATCATGCTCAACCAACTTGGCGCTCATATCATCGCGCATTTTCTTTAAAGCCAAAACTTCACTTTCCAAATCAATGCATGAAGTGCAAATGAGACCACATGAACAAGTATCATCATTTACACCCATCAAAGCATCATCACCATCATCACATGAAGTATGGCAAGCATCCTCAAGATCATCTACAAGGCATGGATTTTATATCACAAATTTCAGCCCTAGCATGCTCAAGATCATCTACACATGTGGTGTGAGTAAATTTTAATTCATTAATTTCAGCATGCAAAGACTCACAAGAAACACATGGTAAAGAAGCACTTGTCTCTAACAAAGCAATCTTACTCCTAGCCATATCAAGCTCATCATTCAAAACAACACAAGAGTTGCAAGGCATAGAAGCATTGGATTTCAACAAGTCAATTTCAGATTGCAAGTTAGCAAGAGATGATCTCAATTCATCATTCTCAAAATCAAGATTGTCGCATGCTCTTATAAAAGCTTCAACATGCATTTTGCACCAATTAACTTCATCTTTTAATTTCTCATTTTCAAGACACAAGGCATCGCAAGATTTGCAAGGCAAAGAAGCTTTGAAATTTAACACCTTAATTTCAGATTTCAAGCATGCAATGGAAGCAATCAAAGCATCATTTTTAGCATGCATGGTGTTACAAGAAGTGCAAGAATTCAAAGCACGAGACCTCCAATGAGCCATACCACATTTCAACCTAGTAAGAGAGCATTTCATCTTCTCATTCTTCCTACGCAAGGCATCACACAAATCTATGTTTCTCCTATGCAAGTCTCCACAATCACACTCACAATCATCCAACCTATTGCATAGGATCAAGATAGCTTTGGCAAGTGTACCTTGGTTCATGCCTCCTAGCTTGTGGTAGAGCTTGCCTTTCTTGATGTCACCATCTCGATAGTCCTCGATGAGAGATATCATCTCCTCCACTTCGGCTTCCGCCTCAACCTCCATACTCCTCCTGCTCAAAGAACCACAAGGAGAAGAACTTGGTGCCATAAACAAAGTACCGGTTAGGATTAGCCGAAACCAAGCTCAAGGAACAAGCAACGATGCAAAGAAAGCACTCAAAAAGCCTCAATTCTCTAACAACTACTGACGAGTTCAATAGCAAAGGATCTTATCTTTTTCCCAAAATTTTACCACTGAACAAGGAGCACCAAAGATAGAGGCACAAAAAATTTCAGCTCAAGATAAGGTGAAATGAAGCCTAGAGAAAATCCGGAAGAAACAAGACAAAGCCGCAAGAGACATAAATGAGGATTTTTCAATTATCTTGTTGATTTTTTCTGAATTTTTGAAGACCCCAAAATGATCTTTAGATTATTTTGGATTACCTACAAATGGAGTCATGAAACCGCTGTAAAAATTTGAGCCAAAACGGAGCACCGAGCGAAAAGTTATGCCCGTTTTACTTGAAGGTACCTCAAGTTATGGTTTTCCAAGGGCACAACTCCAAATCGTCGGACTCAAAACGTGCAAACCAAGGTCGCAAGCAAAAGCACCTCTTTCCTCTAGTCACCCTATGGATTCAAGACTTGTTAGAGCCAAAAGAATCCACAACCGGCTCTGATACCAATTGAAGGATCGGATGGCGACTAGAGAGGGGGGAGTGAATAGGAGCCGGCAAAAATTCTTCTCAAAGAACCCGGCCTATACCCTAGTCAAAACCCGGTCACACACAAGCGTTGGAACGAATCACACACCAATCGCCAAAACAACGAGTTCTTGAAACACACGCGGAAGCACGAATGAAGGAGGGAGGAATCGAACCAAAGAGCAAAGCGACCGGGCTCGGCGGACCGTCCGGCCGGGCGGGCGGCGGATCGTCCGCGATGGCCGCGCGGACCGTCCGGCGGGGTCCCGCGGACCGTCCGCACCCTTGCCGCGGACCGTCCGCCCGAGCCGCGGACCGTCCGTTAAAGCGAACGGAACCACCGTAACCGACCCGAGAAAAACGGACCGTCCGCGAAGACCGGCGGACCGTCCGCGCGGGTCACGGACCGTCCGCCTGGCCGAAGCTCGGACCGTCCGCAAACCGGCCGCAACGAAAAACCAAAACCAAATCGGATCGAAAGCAAAGCCGAGGAAGAACACGAAGAACACGCGAAGAACACCGTACACGCGGACCGTCCGCCCGGCCCTCGCGGACCGTCCGCCCGGTGCGGACGAAGAGCCGAAAACGCCCGACCCCGAAAGTCAACTCCCCCAAATCATCATCGTATTTCCCAAACGGTTGAAGCCGTAGAGACAAGGGTTTGGGTACTTGAAAAGCGTCACACAAGGATGCTATAGCCCAAAAATCTTGCCTCCTAACTCCCTAAATCACCGGGAATCGCGAATCCTTTGAGCACCACCAAAAGCTAGAGCACCGAACGAAAACTCACGAATCGAAGTGGTTTCCGGCGTTTGAGGGCACAAGATCAAGCACAAAGATGCACAAGACATCTATCCATGTTTCCCTCAAAGAAATCCGGGGAGAAACCCACTCAAATCCGCGGAATCACACCGGGAACAATGGCACGAAAACAAGCACGAAAATAGCACAAAAAGAGCTCCGAAAAAGCAATAAAAGAAATTCGAGAATAGAAAGATTGGCACAAGATTTAGAGGATGAAATCACTATGAATATCTTGTCCAAACGATTACAAGCCACTCCTAGAAATCAAATCTAAGATGGCAAAAAGCTCCAATCAAAGAGCCACTCTCCCCTCTCTCCCTCTCTCCCAAAGCACTCCAAAATGAAAGAGTACCGCAGCCTCTAGCCCAAGAGTTGGCTGAAAATTCAGCCCCCTCCTCCTATATATAGGCCCTCGGAAAAGACCGAAGTGCCCCTACACTAGGAGTACAACACAAGCCCTCACAGGGGCATTTTGGTCAACACATGAAGTTCACCATCGGACGGCCGCGCATCCATCAGGCCTTCACGTCCTCCCGACGCAAGCACCTAGATCATGCCGCGTGTCGCCCGCCTCGAAGCTTCCCGACGCACCCGGATACCGTCTCCGTCACGCCAGGCCCTCGGGCTCGGTTTTGAGGCCCAAACCGAGAAACCCTCCTCCGATGGTTTTGTGGCCAAACCACCAAACCCCGCGTACACGGCCCGGCCTCACCACGCCAAGCGTCGAGCCCGCCAAGCCTTTCACCTCCCGGCGCCGGACGGTCTACTCGGTCTTGCCTCGTTCCTTGACTTGGCCACCACCGATGCACCGGCTCCATGTCCATGACTTCGTCTTGCTCTTCTTGCACCATGCGGCTTGCACTTGATCCCGTCGGCCACCGGTCCCTCGAACCAAGCCTACTTGTCTCTCCACTCCTCGGAGGCCCCGCAAGGCTATGACCTTTCGCGCTCGTTCTTCACCCGCACCAACGCAAACCAAGCCGCAACCAACACCCGCAATACTAGGCCAAGAGTCGGTCCACACAACGTTGTCAACCACTCCTCACGAGTGCATTGACAACACACCACATAAACAATAAGGTAAATACACAAAATAAAACACACACAACACAACTCAACACTACACACACAAAGCTTCAAACCATCCGGTCAATCACTCATCACACACGAACCAAGGTACTTCTCAACTTGGTTCCTCACCAAATGAGTAAGTTAGATACTCGACAGTTCGTAATGACCTTAACTACGTGATCACCAAGTTTCACAACCATTGGACAAGGCTAAAAAGGATTTGAGTAATTTTGCGAAAAGTTACTCTCTCATAAGCAAATACCTAAACATGAGCAAAACATATCAAAATGGCAAAGCCACTCAAACTTCATGCTAGGACAGCCATTCTAATCATAAGACCATCATAAACACCAAAAAGCACCTCATGTCATGTCAAAGCCACCGAGCCACATGCCTACTTCTATGTATGAGACTTCTCAATGGTAGGCAACATGCAACGGTTTAGCACCCAAAGCAAATTAATTTCAGCACATATGACATGGGAACATATTTTCCAAGCATTTTTCATTTCATTTTCAGATTTATGATTGGTACATGAAATGTCTTTGCGACAAAAAGGAACTTATGCCCCTCCACAAGATTAAGCAAGAGGGCTAAACATTCATGATGGCAAATGAGCCTTTGGCCCCATATGATCAATAAACTAGCTATCCAACCACAAAGTAAGCATAGCAAAGCCACTAAAACATGTCGAGATCATGTAAAGGCATTTACACATGAGAGAGCATATATGTGACATTTTTCAAAAAATAGCCATCAACCATGGATCATTCATCAAGATCATCAAGAGCTAAGCCAAACTAACCGTAGCATACCAAACAAGCTCACAAGAACATATATAGCAACCCATGGTAAACAATGTATATAGGAGAATTTCCTATCCAATGCATATGATACAAAATGCATGCAATCTAAGATACAAGGATGCCTATACATCATGATACATATGCAATGCCGAATGCAAGAAATGCACAAAAGAAACTATACATATGCTACAAAGGAGCTCCCACACACCCAACTCAAGAAATCAAGCACACACCAAGTTCCCCCCGCAACGAGTGAAAGTTGCTTGATCTAGGGGTTTGGTGAAAATATCGGCTAGTTGGTCATGTGTGGGTACATGAATCAAAGCTATCTTCCCTTTCTCTACGTTGTCTCTCGGGAAATGATACCTCACTTCTATGTGTTTGGTTTTGGAATGGAGCACCGGGTTCTTTGCAACGCTTATGGCACTTTGGTGCTATCACATTGAAGTGGGACATGGGTATACTCCTCACCAAAGTCACTCATGGTGTAGGTGATCCAAAGGAGCCGAGAGCAACAACTAGCGACGGCAACATACTCGGCCTCGGTCATGGATTGAGCAACACTCGACCTTGCGGGAAGACCAAGACACCAAAGAAGAACCCAAAAACTCGGCAAGTCCCGGAAGTGGACTTCTTATACAACCGACACCCGGCAAAATCCGCGTCCGAAAAGCCATGAAGCGCCAAAGAATAGGACGCGGAATACCAAAGGCCGAAGTCGGGAGTATGACGCAAGTACCTGAAAATTCGCTTCACTGCTTGCCGATGCGAAGTCCTCGGAGACGCTTGAAAACGAGCGCACGGACACACCGAGAACCGTATGTCCGGCCTCGTCGCCGTCAAGTAGAGGAGTGACCCGATCATGCTCCGGACTCCTTCTCGGTCCACGTGTTCACCTTCCTCGTCCGCATCAAGAGCCGTAGTCGTACTCATCGGTGTCGTCATAGCCTTGGAGTCCTCCATCTTGAACTTCCTCACAATGTCCTTGGTGTACTTAGTCTCGTTGCACAAATGTCCTTCCTTTGATTGCTTGATTTGTAGCCCGAGGAAGAACGGCAACTCACCCATCATGCTCATCTCAAACTCCCTCGCTCATATCATCTCGCAAACCTTGCAACAAGAGAGTTAGACGAGCCACCAAACACAATATCATCCACGTACACTTGCACAATCGGGATATCTCCGCCCCGCCTCGGCAAAAACAAGGTCGATCGACCTTCCCCATCTCAAAGCCTCTCTCAAACAAGAACCCCCTCAACCTTGCCATACCAAGCTCTAGGCGCCCGCTTCCAACCCATACGGCGCCTTCCTCAACTTGTACACCCGGTGGGGGTACTTCTCACTCTCAAACCCCGGAGGCTACCTCACATACACTTCTTCTTCCAACACTCCATTCGAAAAGCACTCTTCACATCCATTTAATGCAACTTGAACCCTTTAGCCACGGAAAAGGCTAGAAGGATCCTAATCGCCTCCAAACGGGCTACGGGAGCAAAGGTCTCCTCGTAGTCGATCCCCTCCTTCCGACTTAACCCCGAGCAACAAGTCTCGACTTGTTCCTCACAACCTCACCCTTCTCTCCCTCTTTGTTTTTCCACACCCACTTTGTACCAATCGGCTTACACCCCGGGGGAGGGTCAACCAACTCCCACACCCGATTCCTCTCAAAGTTCTCCAACTCCTCATGCATGTTAACCCAATTGTGATCGGATAGTGCGTGTCCAATGTCTTTGGGCTCAAAAGAAGCAACAAACGCAGCATGAGCAAAGTGAGAATTGTTCCGAACCCTCGACCGTGTAGTGCGTTCATTCATGTCGCCGATGATCCTCGAAGCTGGGTGATCCACTTGAACTCGCCGGGGAGGTTCTCTCCTCGAAGCTACCTCCCCCTCAACATCAGCTTCTCCTCGTTCTTGATTTTCATCGTAGATGTAGCAGAGGGTCCATCCATCATCGTAGTCGAAGTAGTGGGTACATGTTCAGCCGGGGCACCGCACCACCATCTTCATCATCGCCATGTTCATGATCCTCCTCCTGAAAGAACTCCTCGCCAAGCTCATCATCACCTGCACACTAAAAGACAAGCTGACTACGTGGCTCTGTCTCGTCGAAGGTTACCTCGCAAGTCTCCACGATTTGGTTAGTTTCAAGATTGAGCACACGATATGCTCTAGAATGAGATGCATAACCAAAGAAAATGCCATCGACAGACCTAGCCTCAAACTTATCCAATTTCCTGCCTTTCTTCAGAATGAAACACTTACAACCAAAGACATGGAAGTGACTCACCTTGGGTGTGCGACCATGCATCAACTCATAGCATGTCTTCTTCTTGTGCACTCTGAGGTATATCCTGTTCGACACATAGCACGCGATATTCACCGCCTCAGCCCAATACCTCCTCGGAGTCCTATGCTCATCAAGCATCGTCCGAGCCATCTCGCACAAGGTCCTGTTCTTCCTTTCCACAACACCATTCTGGGGAGGCGTATACGGACTCAAAAACTGGTGCTCAAGACCCAAGTCATGGCAAAAGGTTTCAAAATGAGAGTTCCTGAATTCTGAGCCATTATCACTACGGATAGCTCGTATGGCATCTCCGTGCCTCTCGTTCCTCAACCTCAAGACTAGATCTCGAATAAAACCAAACGTCTCCCCCTTCTCCTCAAGAAAGAACAACCACGCATACCGAGAATAGTCATCCACCACAACAAGGACATACCACTTCCCACCCGCATCGCACACGAGCCGGGCCAACAAGGTCCATATGGAGCAACTCGCATGGACGCTCGGTCATCACATCGGTGAGAGGCGGGTGAGAAGAGGCCACCATCTTGGCATGCCTACACGGAGCACAAACCAACTCTTTCTCAAGCCTCAACCTTGGCAATCCTCGGACCAAATTGAGTTTACTCAAGCGAGACAAAAGGTCAAAGCTCAAGTGTCTCAACTTCCTATGCCACCTCCACAACTCACTCGAAGAACCAGCCAAGAAACAACGCTCCACACCCGAAGACTGAGAAAAATCAGCACGAAACACCTGACCCTCGGGAACTACCATACAAACAAGGTCCCCCCGAGAGTCCACAATCCGAGAACCACCCCGGCCGAAACAACACCTCAAAACCCTCATCCAACAAGCCGGGACATAGAAAGCAAATTGTACCCCAGCGATTGAAGAAGAGCAACACGCCTCAGAGTGATCTTGTCACTCACTTTTATCTCACCTTCTGAAAGCACACGCCCACGCCCATTGTCCCCAAAGGTGATGTACCTCTTCGTCACCACCGGGACGAGACTTGAGAACCACCCCCTGTCTCCGGTCATATGCCTCGAACAACCGGAGTCAATCAACCAAATGTTCTTCAAGTCTCCCACCTGAAATTCAAAAACAAGCACGTGAGCGAACAAACGACTCAGCACTGGGGTTAGTACCAAAAGAGGAAAACCGATAGCGAGCCATTTGCTCGAAAGTGGGGTTAGCACACATCAAGCCATCTTTCCTACCATAACCACCACCACGAACACCACCTCGGTAACCACTCCGAGGAAACCACCCCCTCATCGCCTAGAGGAGGACCAAAACCACGGAAGACAACCCGTGGACCGTCCCTCCTCTCCTTCTCAAAGCTACGACTCCTCCCATTCCCGTAGTGAACTCGAGGGGGAGAATGCCTAGCAACCGACCACCCGCTTGTCTCTCCGGACCAACCTCCGGCAAAGAATCGCACCTCCCGGACACCGAAACCTCTCGACTCACCACCTCGAAAACCACTCCGCCCCGAGTGGGGGGGGGGGGCGGTTAAACCGCCTAGCCGGCCGGTCTAATCGCCCCCCCCCTGCGGGCCGGGCCGGTCGACCGCCTAGCCGGGCCGGTCCGACCGCCCCCTCCGGACACTCGCTCCTCGGCGCCGCGGAATTCGCATCTCCCCATGCCGGAACACTTCTCACCACGGCCTTACCCCCCGGGCGGTGGCATACGAGGCTTAGGTACACCATGGAAAGGGTTGTACCTATCCTTGTTCGCCCACTCCTTTGCCATCCTCTCTTCCCGCTTCCTCTTAAAGCAAAACTCATCCTTGTGGCCATCTCTCCTAGAATAGCCACAATGGAACCTCACAAGCTTAGGCTTAGGCTTGGGATGTGGCTGCTCACTTGGTTTCTCTCCACTCAAACTCTCCACTGATTTCTCACCACTAGCCTTCTCACTCTCCTTCCCAAAGAACACTTTCCCCGAAGTGCTCACAAACTTGATAGGCTTTTGTAGGTCATTTGTGGGTGTAGGAAACACGGGTGGAGCTGGAGTTGTGTCTAGTCGGTTCCTTAGCCGGTTAGGTTTTGGTGGGAAATCATTTTTGTGGTGGGTTTTGGTGGCTCCGGATATTCTCTCCACTTCCTTCACCAACCTTGTTTGCCCCAAGCCCCTCACCATCTTGCCTCTTAAAGGCCTCGATCATCATCCTCAACCGAGGCTCATGACCTGGACAGCCAACCCATCAACTTCCTCAAATCATCATTCTCATCCCGCAAACGATCAACATAATGTGCAAGCTCCAAATTTTTCAATGCATGCATTTCACGGGTAGAGCAAGATGCGGCATGGGTTCCTTCAATTTAGCCTCGAGCGAACTAGTGTAAGCATGCATCTCATCAATCTTAGCATGCAAAACAGGGCAAGAAGTGCAAGCACCTAGCAAAGCAGGTCTAGACTTAAGCTCGACCACTTCAACCCTAAGCACATCTAGTTCCTCACACTTGGAGGCATGCTTCTCCTTAAACAAGGCAAGATCAGTAAGGAATATGGAGCAATCGACACGGTCATTCTCATCGAAACAACGGGGCTAGCCTTAAGCGAATCAATCTCAAGCTTGCTATCAAGCACCCGTGTCTCTAGCTCGGCCCACTCTAGTCCTAGCATCCTCGAGTGAAGCCCTAAGCTCTTTCCTCATTTTCTTGGCCTCTCTAAGCATGTCATCACGGTTATCAAGCAAAGAGCCAAGCCTCTCATTCTCCCGGCGCAAGAAGGGAAGTTCATCACGCACCTCGTCGTCGGACTCGCAGTCCGAGTCGCTCCGTGTGCTCTTCTTGCTTGCCGGAACTCGGCGCCATGGTGCGAAGCCATCTCTCGCGAAGGCGCTCGGCCGCTCGGTTCTTGGATGACTTCTTGTTCTTGCGACGATCACCCTCATCTTCACCGCCGCTCGAGCTCGAGGTGGAGTACGCGAACCGGAGTTGACGTCGCTCGCTCCAACCATCGCTCGGGCCTTGCCTCGGCTCTCCTTCTTCCTCGATCGTCGCTCGTCCTTGTACTTGTTCTTGTGCTTGCTCTTGTGGTCGCGCCTCGAATGGTACTTGCCATCGTTCATCCTCGGCTTGTGCTTGTAGCCGTCCTCGTTCTCGGCCTTCTCCGGGCGGTCGGCGACGAAGTGTCCCGCTTGCCGCACCGGAAGCAAGTCCTCGTGTTCCTCCTCATGTTCACGCGGTTCTCGTGCGGCCTCTCGAACCGCCTCGTCAACGGCGCCGGCTCGTCCTCTCCAAGGTCATCAAACTCCTCATCTGGCATAGACATCAAAGAGGAAAACGAGAACATCCTGGTGGATGGGTTAGAGTTAGTCTTTCCTTTGGAACCACCAACGAGGGCAAGACTATGGGAATCAGTCGGTCCCTCGAGCTTGGCAGTCATGCCCCTATCCACCTCAGCCGACTTGAGCTTAGAGAACAGCTCGTTCACCGTCAGAGTATCATACCTCTCCGACTCGACTATGGCCTCGAACTTTCCGCCCCATATCGTACGATCCAAAGAGTGTAAGAGCTTGACCGCTCTATCATGATCATCGTACGGGAGCACGTCCACATTGGCCCTCATGTTGTTCACCACCACCGTGAACCTCTGAAACAAGGCATCGATGGACTCACCGGGAGATGAGTGAAGTTCTCGTACTCTCTCCGTAGGTCGCATACATCCGTACCCGAACCCGGGCGTTCCCAACATGAGCCTCCTTCAACACCGCCCAAATCCTACAAGCCAAGTGCTCGGTGTGCACCCGATCGAACTCGGCCGACACAAAGCGAGAAACAAGTAGTCGACCGCCTTATTGTTGGCGTCGAATCCGTCCCTCGACCCCGGAGCAAGGAAATCCATCGGCTGGACATAGCCCTGTGTCCACCGTGACATCCCAAAGAAGCCGACCCTTTCCGCGGAGGGACGCACCCATCCGCTTGCTCCACATCCGGTAGTTCTTGCCATCGAAGTGTGGAGGACCCGAACCCCGTTCCCGGTACTCCATCCTTGGATCTTAGACCGGTTAGAGTCAACAAAGACCCGAACCGGCTCGATACCACTTGAAGGACCGATTAGGCGACCGAGAGAGGGGGGGGGGGGAGTGAATGGGAGCCGATAAAAATTCTTCTCTAGGGAGATTGAAACTCCGACAAGACGAACTAGCCGGTCGAACCCCCGAAATCACACGCTCCGCACTTCTACCTCCCGTTTGCCGAACCACGTCGCCACCGGAGTGCTACCGGTCCTAGGAACAAACTCTACCAAAGAACCACAACACACACGCAAAGACCGACAAGAAACAACTCGAAAGCCGACTAACCAAAGGGGCGGGTTAGACCGGGTATAGGGGGCGGTTAGACCGCATCCACCCGGCAACCAAGAAATCCTCCGAAATGCCTCTTCCGAGCACCAAAACTCACCACGGTTTCACCAACGAGAGATCTCTCGGTCAAGGCCATGCTAGCTACCGGAAAATCTTGGTGAAAACCAAAACTTCACCCAAGGGCCTAGGGGCGGTTAGACCGGCTACCCGGGGCGGTCTAACCTCCCGTACCCAAAGCAACGAACCCCGACCAAGAACACCTAGCAAACAAGACGAGAACGACCCCAAATTTCACCCAGGACACTCCTTTGATCAAGGCGAACAAACTCACAGAGGAAAATCCGGCGAAACAAAACTTTGACCCGTAAACACCCGGGCGGTTAGACCGCCCCCCGTAGGCGGTTAGACCGCCCCTTCCGAAGACGAACCCGCGGGTCAAACCTCAACTTCCTCGCGCCCGATCTCCCGAATCACTCCATGGATTGCGGCCAAACTTCGGGAATAGCCGGGTTACCTCCCGGGCAACCTCTAACTCAAAGGAATCGACCCGAAACGCTCACAATCAAGAGGAATCGAAGAAATCACTTCTCTAGGTCAAGAACTCGCCCAACTCGAGAAAACACCAAATCGAGTCCGATTAAAAGGGGATTTGAGGGCAAAGGCACCGACCAAAGAGGCACAAGAACCTCATACGTGACACCCACCAAAAACCCCAAGAAATCGTTCTCAAAACACCGCCAAAAAGAGCTCCGAAAATCAACACAAAGGAGACGGGAAAACCACCATGATGAACAACGCCAAACCTTCTATACATGCCATGAAAGGTTCGTACAATGTCTAGCTTGCCACCCAAACATCCATCCCTCTCTCTAGATCTCACATGAAGCTCTCAAGCTAGCCTTTTAAAATCCTAAGGAAAATGGAGAACGAAAATGGAAAAACAAATGAGCTAGGGTTCCAAGAGTTGGCTGCCATCCACCCATCTAATGAGTATATATGGAGGCACCCAAAAGACTAAACTACCCTTCACTAATAACTAGGGATACATGCCCCTCGAGGGCGGATTTGGAATTCTTGATGTCTTCACCATCGGACGGATGCCCGGCGACCGCACCCTGCGTAGCCTCGACGTAAGCCTTGCGATCCCGACGCGTGTCCTCCGCTTCGAAGCTTCTCGGCGCCGGCGGCCAGGGCGGTCAGACCGCCCCCCTGGGCGGTTAGACCGGCCCGGGGAATCCCCGACCGGCCCCGGGCGGTCCGACCGCCCCTTTTGGGCGGTTGAACCGCCCGGGTGGCCGCACCTCCTCGTCGAGTCTTCGGCCTCGGTTTTGTGGCTCAACCGAGTAACCCGGTGGTTTTCCCGGTGAACCACCGCAAACCCCGCGAACTCGGTGTAGCCTCCGCCAATCTCCACTCATGACTCGGCTCCCACGTAGTTCCGGCTCGCCCTTGGTTTTGAGGCTCTACCAAGAAACCGTCCACGACTTCATCTTGTCGTTCATGCCACCATGCGGCCCGCACTTGACCCCGCCGGCCACCGGGTCCCTCGAACGAAGCCTACTTGTCTTCTCCACACCCGGAGGCCTCACCGGCAACGACCTTTCGCGCTTGTCCTTCACCCGCACCAACACGAGTCAAGCCGCAACCCGCACCCGCAATACTTAGCCAAGAATCGGTCCACACAACGTTGTCAATCACTCATCACACAAGGAAGCGACCATCCACCGGTCCTCGAACCACACATGGTCCTCGGCGCCGGCCGCCGCCGAGGACCCGGCCTCCGCAGAGCGTGCCGCCCGTCAAGGGGCCGAGGGGCGGCTCCGGCGGGAGCAGGCCACCCTTGCCGACACCCGGTCGGCCCCCGGAGCGGAGCGCGCCGCTCGTGAGGTGGCGCGGATGTCGCCGGAGGACCGGAACACCAAGTTCTCCAAGCTCGAGGGCGAGCCGATGGTGCTCGGCATCACGAGCGCGAGACCATCAAGAGCCTCGAGCGGCGGTCGAGGCAGGGCGCCGCGCCTTCGAGGTGGAGAGGAAGCAAGTCGAAGGTAAGTCGCTGCTTGACTCCTGTTTTGCCGGTTTTCTCTTAGAGGGTCTACACCCTTTTCTGACTTCTTTCTTGCCGGGCAACTTCAGGCTTGCGCACCGCGCTGGGGCATGCGGCTGAGCGGGCCGAGGCGCTGCAGACCTCCTACAACTCCTCCGAGCAGGAGCTGCAGGAGTTGCGCACTGCGGCCCTCGAGACTTGCCGGCCGTGGAGGAGGGTGAGGCGCAGGCGGGAGCTCGTTGGCCGGCCCGCCCGCACGCCCTTGGCGGCCACGTCACCGGCGCGTGCGCCGGCGCCGATCTCGGCGTCCGAAGGCCCTCGGAGTGGTGCGATCTCACTACGAGGTCAACTTTGAGGCGTTGGCGGAGGGCTACGTCGTCCCCAAGGGTGTCGAGGACGAGGTGGCGATGGAGCGCGTGGACGCGCTTGCCGCCGACGCCGCCGGGATGCTTGCCGAGGCCTTCGAGGAGTTCCTCTTCCCCGAAGCCGCCGACGCCGCCGCTCCTCCCGGCCCCGAAGACGCCCGGGCGCTAGGCCCTTTTTTGTTCATGTATCGGTACGGCGGCCTTGTGGCTTTGTAAATAAACACGTCACTCTGCTATGAACATTTGTCAATGTAAAATGATGTCTTTTGCTCATTGCGCTTTTTTGTTTCTCCTTCTTCCTGAGTAGATTTTAATTAGGGGAGTTCGATTTTCGTGGGTGGCCTGGTGGGTTGGAGGCAAGAGAGAAGGGCCGTATCCTCTCGGAGGCGTAGGCTATCTCTGGCTCGCGCGCTCCTTCCGCTAGGCTGCCCGCGCCCTGTTCGAATCTTTTCTCGAGGCTGAAGTAGAAACAAACTTAGCGCGCATGAGTTGTTTCATTTTTGCGCGAAAATGGGACCATTTTGGGGGGGGGGGGGGGATGCCCCCCACAGTAGCCCCCGAGGGTAACTTGGGTTTCAGGGGAAAACCGAGTTGCCCTTTTTATTAAACTGATGATGTTTACACGGTTGTCACCCGGGGGTGCCGGTTGTGTGATTTTACAACAAAATACTTGGAAATCCTAGCTAGGGGTAGAAGCGACGTAGTCGTTGGATGTTCCAAGCGTTGGTGAGTTCTTAACCGTCCTCGTTGGCCGCCTTGTACGTGCGGGCTTTAGTACATTCACCACGATGTAGGGTCCCTCCCATGGAGGTGATAGCTTGTGGCGTCCTCGGTTGTCTTGGCGTAGCCTTAGGACCAAATCCCCTTCGCCGAAGTCCCGCCGCGTATCTTCCGTGCTTGGTAGCGTCCGAGAGATCGTTGATACCTCGCGGAGTGCATCAAGGCCACGAGGCGTGCTTCGTCTAGCCGGTCCCGGTGAGTCCTCGCGGGCTCGGCGGTTGGCGTCCTCGTCGTAGCCTCGAACCCTGGGCGACCCGTACTCTAGGTCCGTGGGGAGGACGGCCTCCGCGCCATGGACCAGAAAAAACGAGGGGTGAACCCGGTGGCTCCGCTCGGGGGTGGTCCTTAGGCTCCACACGACCACTGGTAACTCTTGGAGCCATTTCCGACCAGATTTATTTAGCTGGTCGAAAATTCTGGGCTTGAGGCCTTGTAGGATCATGCCGTTGGCACGCTCTACTTGGTCGTTGGTCTGCGGGTGTTCCACAGCTGCCCAATCCACACGGATGTGGAAATTGTCGCAAACTCCAAGAATTTCCCCGCCCGTGAACCGGGACCCGTTGTCGGTGATGATGGAGTTGGGCACTCCAAAGCGGTGGATGATATCGGTGAAGAACGTCACCGCCTGCTCTGCCCTGAGGTTCGTAATGGGGCGCGCCTCCACCCACTTGGAAAACTTGTCGATCGCGACCAACAAGTGGGTGAAGCCCCCGGGCACCTTCCGCAGGGCCCGATGATGTTCGGCCCCCACACGGCGAACGACCATGTTACACGGATGGTCTGCAGGACATGAGCAGGAAGGTTGGACTTGCGAGCGTAGAACTGGCACCCTTCGCAGGTGCGCACGATCTCGCTGGCATCCGCGACCGCGGTAGGCCAGTAAAAGCCTTGGCGGAAAGCGTTGCCCACGAGGGTACGGGGCGCGGCGTGATGGCCGCAGATTCCCGCGTGGATGTCCCGCAGGAGCTCGCGCCCCTCGGGAATGGGGATGCACCGCTGCAAGATGCCAGAGGCGGCGCGCTTGTACAGCTCGCCGTCGACGAGGGCAAAGGACTTGGCCATCCTGGCGATGCGCCTGGCCTCGGTCCGGTTCGAGGGGAGTTCCCCTCGAGCCATCCAGGCAACATACTTGTCGCGCCAGTCAGCCTTGACGGGGGCTGGCTCGATATCCATCACGTCGGCCTCGTAGGAGCCATACCCCTCGAGGAGGGAGAGCACGTACGCCTCGTTCGAGGGGTCCTCGTCCATGGGCTCCGCGCCTGTTGGATTCGAGGGAGCCCCCGAGGGTTCCGCGTGGCTCGAGGGGTGAGGCTCGAAGATGATGGAGGGCTGGGCGATGTCACGGGCAAAAACGTTCGAAGGGACGGTGATCCGCCCGGATGCGATCTTAGCCAGGTCGTCCGCCTCCTCGTTGTACTGGCGGGGCACGTGATTGAGCTCGATGCCGTAGAACTTGTCCTCGAGGGCTCGTACGGCCTTGCAATACGCTTCCATCTTGTCATCGTGGCAACTCGCATTCTTCATGACTTGATCAATCACGAGCTGCGAATCCCCCCGCATGTCGAGGCGCTTGACGCCTATCTCGATGGCGATCTTGAGGCCGCGAGAGGAGGGCCTCGTACTCGGCCATGTTGTTTGACGCGAGGAAGTGGAGGCGTACCGCGTACCGCATGTGCTCCCCGAGGGGTGACACGAAGAGCGGAGCCCGCGCCGCCCCCCGTTTTCATCACCGAGTCGTCGAAATACGCAGTCCGGCACTCTGCTTGGATCCGCGCGGTGGCGGCTGCGTGTCCGTCCATTCGGTGATGAAATCCGCCGGATCCGGGACTTGATGGCCTTGCGTGGGGCGTAGGCGAGCGTCTCGCCCATCGGCTCCACGGACCACTTGGCGATCCCCGCCCGCCGCGTCCGGATTGCGGATGATCTCCCCTAGCGGGAAGGAGGAGACCACCGTGGACGGGGTGGGCCTCGAAGTAGTGGCGGAGCTTGCGCCGCGCGAGGACCACCGCGTACGCCAGCTTTTGGACTTGAGGGTAGCACTTCTTGGTGTCGGACAAGACCTCGCCGATGTAATAGACCGGCCGCTAGACAGGGCAGGGGCGTGCCCTTCCTCCGTGCGCTCTATCACGATTACGGCGCCGACCACCTGGGTGGTCGCGGCCACGTAGAGTTGCAGGGGTTCGCCGTCCCCGCGGCGGTGTGAGGACCGGGGCGTGGGTCAAGGATGCCTTCGGCTTGTTGAGCGCATCCCGGGCTTCGGCGGTCAAGGAGAAGTGCTCGTGCTTCTTGAGGAGGCGATAGAGGGGCAGGCCCTTCTCGCCGAGCCGTGAGATGAAGCGGCTCAAGGAGGCAAGGCACCCCAAGCACCTTTTGCACCCCTTTGAGGTCCCGGATCGGGCCCATTCGCTCGAGGGCCGCAACCTTCTCGGGGTTGGCCTCGATGCCCCGTTGGGAGACGATGTATCCTAGGAGCATGCCTCGCGGCACTCCAAAGACACATTTTTCGTGGTTTAGTTTGACCCCATTGGCCCGTAGGCAGCCGAACGCGATGCCAAGGTCGCCAACCGTGTCGTCCGCCTTCCCCGGTCTTTACGACGATGTCGTCTACGTACGCCTCGACCGTCCGCCCGATGTGATCTCCGAAAACGTGTTGCATGCAGCGTTGATACGTTGCACCCGCGTTTCGGAGGCCGAACGGCATCGTGACGTAACAGAACATCCCGAACGGCGTGATGAACGAAGTCGCGAGCTGATCGGACTCCTTCATCTTTATTTGGTGATACCCGGAGTAGGCATCAAGGAAGCAAAGCAGCTCACACCCAGCCGTTGAGTCAACAATTTGATCAATGCGTGGCAAAGGAAAGGGAACTTTAGGACATGCTTTATTAAGACTAGTGTAGTCTATACACATCCGCCACTTCCAGCTCTTTTTTCTTTACAAGTACAGGGTTTGCTAGACACATTGGGTGGAACACCTCCTTGATGAACCCGACCTCGAGAAGCTTCCGCGGCTCCGCTCGGATAGCCCGTCGCCGCTCCTCGTCGAAGTGGCGGAGCCGTTGTTGCATGGTGCGGGCATGAGGCAGGATGTAAAGGGAGTGCTCGGCAACCTCCCACGGGATGCCCGGCATATCCGAGGGGCTCCACACGAAGATGTCGGCGTTGGCGCGGAGGAAGTCGACGAGCACCACTTCCTATTTTGGATCGAGGGTGGAGCTGACCCTCAACGCCTTGCCCTCGGGGGCAGCGGGGTCGAGGGGCACCTCCTTGGTCTGCTCCGCGGCCTTGAAGTTGCCGGTATGCTTGGCGGTGGAGTTGAGGTCCTCGTTGACCATCTTCTCCAAGGTGGTCACCAGCGCTTCATCCAGCGCCAGTGCTTCCGCATGCTCTACGCACTCGATGTCGCAGTCGAATGCGTGCTCGATGGACGAGCCCACGGTGATTACGCCGTCCGGCCCCGGCATCTTCATCTTCAAGTAGGTGTAGTTGGGGACCGCCATGAACTTGGCGTAGCAGGGACGCCCAAGTATAGCGTGATAGGCGCCCTTGAACCCCACCACCTCGAAGGTGAGCGTTTCCTTGCGGAAATTCTTCGCGAAGCTGCGAACCAAACCGGCGGGTCGATGCGAGGGGCCGGACACGCTTGCGGGCACGACGCCATGGAACGGCGTCGTGCTGGGCTGCAGCTGGTCCAACCCGATCCTCAACGGGCGCGGCGTGTGCGCGTAGAGGATGTTGAGGCTACTTCCCCCGTCCATCAAGACTTTTGAGAACCGCGCGTTCCCAATGATCGGGTTGACCACCAGCGGGTCGGCCGGGTTGGGGATGCGGTTCGGGTGGTCTTCCCGCCGAAGGTGATGGCGTCCTCCGACCGGTCGAGGAAGGAGGGAGGCGCCTTATTTGCGGCGAGGACCTCGTCTTGCTCCCTCTTGCGGCGGCGGGTCGACATGTCGACGGTGGGTCCCCCCAAAGATGAGGAACACGTTCTCCACGGCGGGGAAGGCTGCCGGCGTCGCCATCTCCTCCGTCCTTCTTGGCCTCCACGTCCTTTGCGGCGGCGCGGCCATAGAACTTCTTGAGCATATCGCATTGCTCAAGGGTGTGGTTTATCGGGGTATTGTGATATGGACATGGCTTTTTCGGCATGTCATCAAACACCCCCGTGCCTCGAGGGGCCGGTCGAGGGCCTCGTCGAGCCGGGTCAACGACGAAGGGCCTCGGCATCATCGCCGTCGCGCCCCGCTCGCGCGCCTCGCGGCGCGCGCTTCTTCCCTTTCTTGCCCCGCTTATCCTTTCGGTGGGGCTCTCCGGACTTGCCGCCCTCCGCGGGCACGTCGTCCGAGCGCTTGCCCTTCTTGCCGTCGAAGATCGCCCCCACAGCCTCCTCTCCTGAGGCGAAGCTGGTGGCGATGTCGAACAGCTCATTGGAGTCCGCAGACGGGCTGCGTCCCAGCTCTCGCACGAGGTCCCGACACGTAGTGCCCTCGAGGAAGGCGTGCACAATCTCAGATTGCGCCACGCTTGGGAGCTCTGTACAGCACTTGAAGAAGCGACGTATGAAGTCCGGAGCGACTCGTCGGGCTTCGAGTGCGAACGCGGTCCCGGGAATTCCCGTGGCGCACGTATGTGCCCCGGAAGTTACCCACGCACGTGGGGACCGCATCGTCCCGGTTGTGGATCCGGGCCGGCGGGTAGGTGGTCGAACCACGTCCGGGCCGAATCGCCGAGGTGTAGGGGCGGGTTGCGGATGATGACCTCGTCATCGGTGGCCCCGCCCGGCCGGCACGCCGGGCGGTAGTCGTTGAGCCACACGCGGGGATCCGTCTCCCCCGTTGTACTTGACGATGGTCGAGGGTTGGCGGAAGCGTTGGGGGAAGGCCGCCGCGCGGATCTCCCCTGGCCGAACACACGGGTCCCCGGGGGTTCGCGTCGGGGAACGGTCTTCATAGGCGTCGTAGCGTCCACCCCGTCGAGGGTGGTAGCCTACCGCCGCGCCGCATCCGCCTTGCTCGTGCGCCGGCGTTGATGATGTTGCGGGCGTCGCCATCCGGCGCCTGCGCGTGTCGAGGAGCCGCTCCTTGGCCGGCGTGCGTCCCGGTTTGGCGGGTCGCCCCGGCCGCTTCACCCTCGCATGGACCAAGGGTTCGCCCCCCGTGCGGCCCCGTCGCCTCGTGCATCCCCCCCCGTTGGCGAATGCGTGACGCCGAGCTTTCGACCCGCCGGACGGCCGCCCTCGCTCGATGAGAGCCCGCACCTCGCGATGCGGGTTCCGCACCTCGGGGGTCGAGGGGGCCGGCATGGCCCGCGGCGCAGCGTTGCGGCGGCAATGAGCTTCGACTTGCCCGCGGAGGCGTGTCCGGGTTGTCGATGTAAAAGTCGGCGTTGATGCGGTCGCGGGCCCGTTTGCCCGGCCTCCGCGCGCGCGTTCGCCGCGCGCGGAGGCTTCCCCGCCCATCGAGGCGCGGAGCGGCCGCACCGTTCGATACTCTTCCGCCGCCTTGGCCTTGAGCTCACGAGCTTGGGCTGGGCGTGCGTCGGCGTCGGCCCCGGCGGGGTGCTTGGCCCCGCCGGCCGGCGCGGAGCGATGCCCGGGCGGGCGTGACCTCCCCGTCGCCGGCGTCCACTGTGCCGGTGGCATTCGCTGGGTCGTTGGCGATGACAACGCAGCACTCCCGCGCGGGGTCGTAGCTTCCGGTGCTGGAATCGTCGGAGCAGCCGAACCAGTAGTCCGTGGCGTCAAGAAAACGCCTGAACATGACTGGGTCCGGCACGCCAGAGAAGTCCCACTCCGCGTACCCGTGGAGGTTAGCAGGCGGCAACGCGTCTAGGGAGCCCAGAGACGACTCATCACCCGCGGAGGCGCTGGGGTCCCTGGCGACGAAGACGTGACGGCCAGGGGGAACCCGGCGCATCGTCGTGTTGACGTTGGTGTTGTAAGCCGTCGTGGCACCGCGAAGACCGATGGGAAAGCGCGGCCCGGAGACCGTGCGCTGCCCCGCCGGGGCGGTGGTTGTTGTGCTGATGGGTGCGCCGCGTTGAGAGGCGGCGCATTCGGCTTGCCGCCGCTCGGACCGCGCCCGGCGTGAGCGCCGGCCGGAGCGGCGGCGATGTCGTGGCGCCGATGGACCCGCGGCATCCGTGCCGGCGGGTGCCGGCGTTGTGGCGGTGCGTGCGGCGGGAACCGGAGCGGACCCGGCCTGGCGCCGCACGCGCAGCTTCTCACGGTTGGTGAGGCGCATCAGGTGGCCGTTCCCCATGGCCTGAAAGTTCAGGCCCCCAAACCGGATTTCAAAACCGGTGGGGAGGGGGTCCGAGCTGCCCATGCAGTAACGCGTACCACGATACTCAGTGCGGATCACCATGGAGGGAGTTGACGGTGGATTGACCTTAGGCGCTCGATAGCCCCATGGTGGGCGCCAACTGTCGGTGCGGAAAGTGGTCCCGACACTAACCAGTGATGAGCGCCGAGGTCTATCCCTCAATGGTCGATGCTAAGCAATCAGAGACACAGAGTTTTATCCTGGTTCCGGCCGAGGGGCCGTACGTCCAGCAGTGGTGTGCTCATGGCACTATATTGCTCAGCACCGGGGTGCCTGTAGTGGGGCGGCTACAAGCAAGGCGGGAGAGGAAGCGTGGCTCCCAAGTCCCTGGTAGAGTGGCTGAAGATATCGTGGGAGAATTGGAGAACAAGTGCGTGGTGTGCTGCGTCCAAACTTGTCTGTTGTGTTCTGTCTCCGTCCCCTGCGGCAGGGGGGTTCGTCCTCCTTTTATAGACCAAGGAGAGAGCGAATCACATGCATGCCGTGCTATTTAGCTACGTGGGGAAGCGCGGTGTGCTATGCTGTAGAGTAGGCGGCCGCCTGGACGGTCCTTGCCGCGATCCGGCCATCATGGCGTATCTTGTACCCGAACAGGGGTGGCCTCGAGGGTAGGAGTGCAGTGGACGGCCGTGATGTCTTCAGGGCGGATTCCGGGGAGTTGCCGACGTCACTCCGTACGGGGCACGGTGGCAGGTAAGGCGGCGTCCCGTTCCCGCACGCTCCACAGCGTTGGAGCCGTGCCACGGCCTCCCGCGTGGGTTTGTACGCGCGGGGGCGGGCGCCATGCCGTTAACGGTGGCGGGGATGGCGCCCCGCCGGCCTAACGCCTCCACCTAACCCCCCGCAGGGTCACAAGAAAGCAAATCGAGGGTGCGGCCGGCCCCCCCTTCGAGGGCTCGACGCGTTAACCGTGCCGGAGCGGGCGACGCGGCGTCACGGGGCCGGCACCGACACGCCGCACGGTCCCCCACGCGTGGCGGGGATGGGTTCCCTCTCTCGGGGAGTTGGTGCGACGGCACCGGGCGCGTGCCCGAGGCGCATGATGGCGCCGCCCCGCCGTTGTCGGGGCATTTAATGCCCGCGTACGGGAACAGGCGTGCGCGTGCGGGCGCCCTCGAGCGAGGCGGAGCCCGCTCGAGGGCGGAGCGGACCCTCCGCTCGAGGTAAGCACACCCCCTCGAACGGGCGGAGCCCGCCCGAGGGAGGCTTGCGCCCTCGAGCGAGGTGGAGCATGTTCGAGGGGATCTTCGAGTGGGCCGCCTTGGTGGGCCGTCGGGGCCACCGCGGCATGGGCCATGCCCTGTGTGCTTAAGTGGGGCGCGTTCAGCTTTGGCTTGTTTGTGGGTTTTAAGTGGGGATTCTCAGTTTGTTTAAGGGGACCCCTAGGGCTGTCCCCGACAGTTAGTCTTTCCTTTCGAACCACAAACGAGGGCAAGACTATGAGAGTCAGTCGGGCCCTCGAGCTTGGCTATCATGCCCCTATCCACCTCAGCTGACTTGAGCTTCAAGAACAGCTCGTTCACCGTTAGAGTGTAATACTTCTCCGACTCCACAATGGCCTCGAACTTTCCGCCCCAAATCGTACGATCCAAAGAGTGTAAGAGCTTGACAGCTCTATCATGATCGTCGTACGGGAGCACGTCCACATTGGCCCTCATGCTTTTCACAACCACCGTGAACCTCTGAAACAAGGCACCGATGGACTCACCAGGGAGATGAGTGAAGTTTTCGTACTCTCTCCGGTAGGTCGCATACATCTGAGCCTGAACTTGGGCATTCCCAACATGAGCCTCCTTCAACACCAACCAGATTCTACACGCCAAGTGCTCGGTGTGCACCCGATCGAACTCAGGCTAACACAAAGCACAAAACAAGTAGTCGACCACATTATTGTTGGCGTCGAACATGTCCCTCGATCCTGGAGCAAGGAAGTTCATCGGTTGGACATAGCCTGTGTCCACCGTGACATCCCAAAGGATCTGACCCTTTCCGCGGAGGAACGCTGCCATCCGCTTACTCCAGATCTGGTAGTTCTTGCCATCAAAGTGTGGAGGACCCAAACCCCGTTCCTAGTACGCCATCCTTGGATCTTAAACTGGTTAGAGTCAATAAAGACCCGAACCGGCTCTGATACCACTTGAAGGACCGATACGACGAACCAGAGGGGGGGGAGTGAATGAGAGCCGATAACAATTCTTCTCGAAGGAGATAGAAACTCCAACAAGACGAACACGGCTTCCAACACACGTCTCCGAATCACTACCCAAGTTGGCCAAATCCACGTAGCCACTGGAGTGCTACTGAACCTAGGAACCAACTTCCAACCTTACCGACCCGAGAATGCAACGGAACACCAAACCTCGAGTCCACTGACCAACACCGGTCAGACCGGTCCCTGCTGGTGAAACTTGGCGACTTCCACAGAAAGGCTCCACACCGGTCAGACCGATGTGACACACCGGTCAGAACAATGCAACACACCGGTCAGACCGGTCTCAGCCAGAAAGCCCCAAAACACCAAACAGGCCTACCAAGCTCCAAACAGAACCAAACTCGAAACAGCAGCAACACGGGACAACAGCAAACACACCCAAATGTTCACTCGAGCAAAAACCCAACAAGGGTTGTGCCGGTCAGACCGGTCAAGAGCACCGGTCAGACCGGTCAAGAGCACCGGTCAGACCGGTGTAGCCTGGGCAGCTCGGGATGAACAGCACCCGCAGGTCAACTCCTCCAAATCC
Source organism: Cenchrus americanus (assembly GCA_947561735.1). Taxonomy (NCBI): domain Eukaryota; kingdom Viridiplantae; phylum Streptophyta; class Magnoliopsida; order Poales; family Poaceae; genus Cenchrus; species Cenchrus americanus. The sequence continues at coordinate 148,006,693 of OX387240.1, forward strand.
AAACTTCGATCTCCCGAATCGCTCCACAGACTTGAACAAGACTTTGGGGATAATAGGAACACCTCATGAGGAGTCCATAGCCATGTTTTTGTCCACCAAAACTTGCCAAATCAAGAGGAATCGAAGAAAGCCCGCCTAGAACTCCTCTAACCCTAGAACACCAAAAACCCCAAAATCGAGCCCCTTAACTCACGGATTTGGGAGGGGAATCACAGGCCAAAGAACCACAAAGGGTTCCCACAAATTTCCCCCACCAAATCCCCAAGAGCAAGGTCCCGAAAACACCCAAGAAAACCACCAAGAGAGGGCTCTGAAAATCACCACCAAGAACAACCGAGAACAACACAATAAGGCCTTGAGGAACCACGCCGAATCATCTATACATACCAAGAAGGTTCATACAAGGTCTAGCTTGCCGCCTGATCATCCAACCCTCTCACAAGATCTCACCATGAAGCTCTCAAGCTAGTCCTATGGGAAATCCTAAGAAAATAGGAAGGGAAAATAGGAAAGAAAATGAACTAAGGTCCCAATCGATTTGCTGCCATCCTCTCACCTCAAGGGTTATATGGAGGCAACCGAAAGTCTAAAATTCCCTTACTTAATAACTAGGGATACTAGCCCCTCAAGGGCGGTTTTGGAAGTCTTCAAGTTTTCTCCATCGGACGGATGCCCGGCGACCGCAACCTGCTTAGCCTCGACGCAAGCCTTGCGATCCCGACGCGTGTCCTCCGCTTCAAAGATTTTGGACTGCGTCATCGCACACGGCGGACCGGTGCTCCTCCTCCGGTCGACCGGGTACCCACCGGTCGGACCGGTCGGACCCACGGTCGGACCGGTCCGGCACTACTTGCAGCACGACGTCTTCGGTTCTTCGGTCTTGGCTTTGCGGATCAACGAAGGAACTAGTGGTTTTCGGTGAACCACCGGAAACCCCGCGAACTCGGTGTAGCCTCCGCCAATCACCACTCATGACTCGGCTCTCACGTAGTCCCGGCTCGACCTTGGTTTTGAGGCTCAACCAAGAAACTGTCCATGACTTCATCTTGCTGTTCATGCCACCATGCGGCCCGCACTTGACCCCGCTGGCCACCGGGTCCCTCGAACGAAGCCTACTTGTTTTCTCCACACCTGGAAGCCTCACCGGCGACGACCTTTTGCGCTTGTTCTTCACCTGCACCAACACCAGTCAAGCCGCAACCTGCACCTGCAATACTTAGCCAAGAATCTGTCCAAACAACGTTGTCAATCACTCATCACACAAGGAAGCGACCATCCACCGGTCCTCGAAACACACATGGTCCTTACTAGTTAAGTCCTAGCCTGACATATGGAGAAGTTAACCTTTTGTAATAATTATCTTTATTCATGTGGACAAATTATCTTCATCTTTGTGGACAAGTTGTCTCTCTTATGATGTCTGTTTTGTCTCAGAAGATATGTGTATTGATTATGCCTGTATGTCGAAATGGAAGCAATGAGAGATGGATCGAGTTGACCTGTCAATGAGGACAGACTCAAAGGAGACGATGATTAACAAACCTCCGTCTCATTTGTTCACTAATGCAGCGCTTCCGCTTCACGGCAGTTGAGTGCTCTCAACTTCAATTATTGGGCTCTCAAACTAGTAACGGGTGTCAAATGCTCATCGGTAATGGACTTTATAGCATGTTACCAATACGAAGTGATCAGTAACGGACTTAATCAACCCGTTACCATTAGGGCGTTGATCAGTAACGGACTTTACTAGTTCGTTACCGATAGGTTTCACTTGTGTAACGGACTCTATTTAACATCCATTACTAAGAATTCATGTAACGGGCATTTAAGAAGACCGTTACTAGAAGTCCACATTTGTAACGGGCGTTGCGGAGGCGAACCCCAGGGTCGACCTGCCGCGCTTATCTGTAACGGGCGCCAAGTAACAACCGCTGAAGATGTGGGTGTATGTAACGGGTGTTAAGGGCCCGTTACAAATGCTGCGTGACCTATTTGAGGTTTTCACGTAGTGAACCAACAATCGTCTCCAGTGGAGAATTAAAGGATACTATGCGGATTAGCCAAACGTCGTATCTAATGGAGAATTAAATGATACGCGGATTAGCCAAATGTCGTCTTCATTGCGTACTTAAACTGTGTTTGGAAACAAATCTCCTGTATTTTATCCTTCCAAAATAATTTAGATCCCCTGCCCCTTCATCTACTCGCGAAAAATAGCAACTACCTACTCCTCATCGTCACTGTTGACGGTGTATATTCGTATCAAACTTCATATGGATTTGCAAGTAGACAAATCCCCCGTCGTAGTCAAGGGACCCTTCCCTCGAGTGGTGAACCCAAGGTATCGAATCCGTGGAACAATGTGCAATGCAAGGATTCAATCTAGTAAAGCAAGGAAAGCTATCTTGTAAAGAACAAAGTTGCATCTAATCTAAGATATCATCAAGAAAACACATCTAATCTAATCTACTAAAGAGGTAGCAAAAGAAAGCAAGAGATAACCGATCTAGAGAGTCTAGATCATGCTTATGTTGTAGCTCCAAACAAGATAGATGAAGATAGAAAAGCAAATCTCATTAAAAGCATCTTTAAACCATGGCCTCCGGTCCGATTCCGAAAACGCCCGCCTTTCGAGCCCCGTTCTATCGAACGTACTCCTATTCATGCGGGTAGTCTAGGGCGAGTTCGATAAGAACAAGTTGAAATCACATGGTCGGTCTGGTATGCACCTCTAGCCACTGCGGCTACAAGAGCACCCTAAGCAATCTATCTTAAGTATAGATTGTGGAAGAAGCAAAACCAAGAAGAAAACAAAATCATCGAGAAGGCACTTGATCACTAGAAATCCGATTCACTATAAAAACTTCACCATGAATGATTACATGAACAAGATCACCACCGGGATCCTACCTCGATCTTGGTCCTTGCTCCGGAGCTCCGACGTGGTCTTCCATGCAAGGTTCCCACGTCGGCTAGGGAGACCTTAGAAAACTAGCACGACCCTCATCTCCGAGATGGTGCCCCTCAAGCTTCTCTGCTCCTCGGCGGCAGATGACGAATTGATTGATGCGTGGCTCTCGGTCAGGGGGCTATAAATAGCTCGAGAGGCATCTAGGTCAAGGGAGGGGGGCGACTGGGCCTCAAAACGGGCTGGGCCGACCGGCCTGGCCCATTTCGGCCCAGTTCATTGCCTCCTTCGCCCGACGTTGGTTCCTGAGTCTTCTAGATCCTTCCCCCTTCTGCATGTGGGCCCTTGTTGCCAGTTTCTCTCCGAGTTGGACGAAGCTCCTAGTCTCGCAAGATTCGGCACTTTTCTGGCTAGGTCCTCAGAGTTTTCCATCTTCTCGGGTTGGGTGCTTGGGCTTCTTGGAGTCGTGTTCACTTCATTGCTTGACTTCTACCGGGCTTCAATGTCTTGTCATGAGGTGCTTGATGAACTTATCCCGGAAGTCTTGCTTTCAACGCTAAAACCCTACATAAACACTAAACTCCAAAACCGACATGCATGAATGAACTTGTTATACCAAGGGGGTTAGTACCAATGGATAAGATATAAAACTTATGCCAACACCGAAGGTAAACTCATGGCTAGGTTGACGGAATTTCACTGTCAACAGTCACCATTCCCGGCCGGAGATGAATGGCATGCCGGGAAGAAGCAGCTGGCACAAGCCGTCATCGCTACTGGGCCTCCCTCGAGACCTCGCATTGAGATTGGAGCGCGCGTTAGTGCGACCTCGGAGCGGCCCTTGGCTGACCTCCGCAGCCTACGTGGTACTTGCTCAACCATGCGCCGCGTGTGTAGCCACGACGACATCGGTCGGCGTTTGTCAATAGAGGGGATACGAGATGAGATTTCTTGGGTGTGGGACCCTACCACTTACAAACCATTCCTTGCTATGCTGACCAATCTCGGTAATCCGGAGGCTTACTTCTCCTCTGGGATCAAAGCCGTCTTCATGGAAAATAGGGGATGTAATGATCTCCGACGCGCCACCGAGGGTGGGCACGATGTGGCGTCCTATCTATACGCCATCTTGCTCTACAAGGACAATGGCGGTGCCGCTGCCGACGACACCGCGAAGTGGTACATGAGGCGGGTCGCGGGCGGCGGCAGTACGACGTCGATATGGTTGAGCAACAAGGGGTGTTTGCCTTTGCATGAGAAGGCCACGCGTGTGATCCACTCCTCGACTTGGTGAATTTGGGGTGAACCGCTGCGGCCTCCGGCACAGGTGCGTGGCGATCAGCCGTGCGCAGGCAACAGCGGTTGCTGCGGCGTGGATAAAGGATGGGTTCGAATTTCTCTGTTTTGCAGCGAAGACTGTAGGCTCCGCTGCGAAATGGTGAAGTTCGAACGGAGTATTGGAATAGGAAATCGGTAGTATATTATCTGTTGTATGATGCTCGAATTATCTGTGTAAAATTTTGGGAGAGCAGCAAAGCCGACGCGGGTTATCAGACCCGCAACGCTAATGACTGTGGGGCCCAGTACTTCTCAAATGAAGAACAGTTCCCATTTATCTTTTTAATCTGCAATCAAATGTTGTAACAAGTATTTCGTCGTCGTTATTAGTCCAAATGTGGTATTTTTTCTAAATGTTTCTAAAATCACCATCTTTTTATTAATTTCATTGTTTAGTGTATATTCTGTTTGTCGAGTAATGTTTATATGCCTTATTTTGTTCTTTGTAAGTACAACCTACAAATAATATTTGTTTTACATAACCATTAGTAATGAAACTTTGCATTTCGTAAGCTTAAGGTGAACACAAGGTTTTGTTAAGGTTTCAAATGCATGAGTTCGAACATGTTGCAAAGTGTGGAAAACTTCAATGTTCAAGCAAACATTCTACGAAACTATATGAGAGATGTACCATTTGTACACAAGTATAATATTCCTTCACCGATACCATTTCAAATTTTGAAGACAAGTTTAGGTACCCAAATTATGTTGCCAAGTCAATTTGTAGATTTTTTAGAGCAAATTTTATGTAATTAGAATTATTATATAATTACCATGGGGTGTAAAAACGAAATAAATGAAGTTTGGGCACACAAGTGTATTTGTTGATATGTTATTCAAATACTAAATGTCCAAATACGAATTGTTCGTATTTTTATGATTTTTAGGTGCTGCTTTATGGGCTCTAATAATTTAGGGAAGCAAGTTTCATTCAAAAAAATAGTGACGAGCCAACGCGTCGGCGTCAACAGCCCAATATAAAAAAGATAATCGATGCCTACCGCCCGACCCAATCGCCAACAAATGCGATGCGGGTTCACTAACCATCGTCACCAATGACAATGGCCCACGCGTCGGCGTCGGCGGGCCGACTGCGTCGTCAATGACTATCCATTGTCTCTAAGATCTAATTCATCACAATAGATCTCCGAGTTCATCACAACGAACTCCGAGTTCATCACAATTGTCGGTGCGGAATGTGGTCCCGACACTAACCGAGAAAGCGCCGAGGTCTATCCCTCAATGGTCGATGCTAAGCTATAAGAGACACGGGATTTATCCCGGTTCCCGCCGAGGGGGCCGTACGTCCCGGCGGGGGTGTGCTCACGGCACTATATTGCTCGGCCGGGGGTGCTTGTAGTGGGGCAGCTACAAGCAAGGCGGGAGAGGAATTGTAGCTTCCAAGTCCCCGGTCGAAGATATTGTGGGAGAATTGGAGAATGAGTACGTGGTGTGTGAAGGGTTCCCCGTTCGTCTCCCCCCCTGCGGCTGGGGGGTTCGCTCCCCCTTTTATAGATCAAGGGGGAGGCGGGTTACATGCGCGCCGCGCTATCTAGCTACGTGGGGAAGCACGACGTGCTATCTTTGTAGAGTGGGCGGCCGTCCGGACGATCCTCGCGGCGATGCGGTCGTCGTGGCCTACCTTGTACCCGAACAGTGGCGGTTCGAGGGTAGGAGGGCGGCGGATGGTGGCGATGTCCTCTGATAGGCTCGAGGGAGGTGCTGACGTTGGCTCGTACAGAGTACAGGAGTAGGTAGAACGGCGTCCCTTCCCGACGCGCTCCACAGTGTTGGGGTTGTTGCTACAGCGCCAGGCGTGCGCCTGTACGCGCGGGGACGGCGGCCACGCCGTTACAGTGGCAGGGATGGTGCTCCACCGGCCTAGCGCCTCCACCTAACCCTGTAGGGTCACAAGAAAGTGAATCGAGGGTGCAACCGGCCCCCCTTCGAGGGCTCGGCGTGTTAGCCGTCTTGGGAGCAGGCGCACGGTGTCACGGGACTGACACCGGCCGCGCGCACGATCCCTCCCCACGGTGATGGGGATGGGTTCCTCCCCGGGGAGTTGGTGCGGCGGCACCGGGCGCGAGCCCCGGCGCATGATGGCGCCGTCCCGCCGGTGTCGGGCGTTAAATGCCCGTGTACGGGGGCCGGCGCACGCGTGAGGGGCGCCCTCGAGCGTGGCGGACCCCGGCCAAGGGCGGGACGTACCCTCGAGCGAGGCGGAGCCTCGCTCGAGGGGGAGCGAGACCTCGAGCGAGGCGGAGCCCGCTCGAGGGAAGTGCTACCCCTCGAGCGGGGCGGAGCTCGCCCCGAGGGGGGGCGCGCATCCTCGGGCGAGGCGGAGCCCCGCCCGAGGGGGTCTCTAAGAGGGCCGCCTTGATGGGCCGTCATGGTCCCCGCGGCGTGGGTCGTTCCCCGCACGGTTAGGCAAATTGTGTTTTGGTTTTGTTGTGGGTTTTAAGTGAGGATTCCCCCGTTGTTTAAGGGGACCTCTAGGGCTGTCCCCGACGCAGCCCCCGAGCATCCGCGGGTTTGCCATTGAGGCTCCCGCGGTGCCGGAACCCATACCGATAGGACGTTCTTCCCTCCTTGTTTTGCGAACGCTTTCCGTGGGGCCGCGTCGGCGGACCCGCGGGTCCAGCCCCCGAAGCCCCGCAAGAGTGTGGGTGCTCCCGCAGGGGGTTAACCGCGAGAACCGGTCGGAGGGCGTGGCACATGTTTCAACCGGCACCGGCAGCTGTCTCGGCCCGGCTCGGTGACGCACGCGTTGCGACGCCGTCTCCCGGCGGGTGCAGGCCAAGGAGGTGTAGCCGTGCGTTAAGCCCCCGAGCCTGGGCCCGTTCGAGGCGATCGGGTAGAGCTTTACGACTTGTTTTTTAACGCGCCCTCGCCGTCCCTCCGCGGGACGGAGGGTGAGGTTTCCGCAACCCCCATCGAGCGGGTCGCGAATTGCGGATTCCTCTTCGAGCTGTTAGTGGGTGGTTCGAGTGGACGCCCATGCCCCGTTCGATAAGGGTAGGGCGCGTGGTCCGGAGACACGTCCATGGAAGCGCTTGCGTGGGTTTGCTAGGTGGGGCTCGGTCCCGTTCGATAGGGACCGAGGGCGCGGAAGCTCTCCCTCGGTGGGATCCCCCGACTAGCTGCCCTCGCTGGCTCTCGAACACGACATGTGGGGCACCCTCGAGCCGACGGGCTCGAGGAAGGGCTCGAATGCGCGTGCCCCTCGTCGTCCCCGACTCGCGATCCGGGGCGCACCCCGTTCGAACCCGTCGAGGGTCGGGCTTCGAACCTCCGATCGCAGGGCCGTGCGGGGTGGCGCCTGGGCGGCCCCATCTTTTGCGTCTGCGGCCGTCGAGGGGTCTGGGCGGGCCGGCCCTCGAGGCGGCGGGTTGGTAGCACGGCGTGGCATGGGTGCTCGCGGTGCCTTCTTTACTTCAAGCGGGGTCCCGGCGGCCTTCTTACGCATGTGCCCTTTTTTAGAGAGTTGATATCGTCTCGAGCCGGGGCTCGTGCCGCTCGAGGGTTTTGCGTGGCATGGGTGCCCGCGGTGCCTGCTTTACTTCAAGCAGGCCCCGGGCGACCTTCTCACGTCGATGTCCCTTCGAGGGCTGAAATCGTCTTGAGCCAAGGGCTCGTGCCGCTCGAGGGTTTTGCGTGGCATGGGTGCCCGTGGCGCCCGCTTTACTTCAAGCAGTGCCCCGGCGACCTTCTCACGTCGATGTCCCTTCGAGGGCTGAAATCGTCTTGAGCCAAGGGCTCGCGCCGCTCGAGGGTTTTGCGTGGCATGGGTGCCCGTGGCGCCTGCTTTACTTCAAGCAGGCCCCGGGCGACCTTCTCACGTCGATGTCCCTTCGAGGGCTATCTTTGTCTCGAGTCAGGGGTTCGCCCTGCTCGAGGGTTCTCCTTGCTTGGCAAGGGAGTGGGTCATTAAATGCCTTACAGTCGAGGCTGCGGCTCTGTAACGCAGGCGCGTCTTTTTAGGCGCTGCGGCCGCGCGCGCGTAGTGGGCGGCGTGGCAGGCGGATGTGACCGCTTGCCTCGGTCCCTGCTAGTCTTCGCCGCGATGATGGCCCGTCCGCGGTGATGTGGCCGCTGCGGTCGTGGTGGGGGCTCGTTCGTCGGCGTGAAGAGAAGATTCCCTGCAGTTAATGCGCGCGGGACATCCGCTCCGGAGAGCTCGCCCGCGGCTTATAAATCTGAGGGGATGGGGAGACGGCGGTTTTTTACCTTAGTGCCTCACCATTTCAGCCCTCTGCACCTTCGTCTTCGCCTCGCCCTTGTCACCGCGCGGCGTCGCCATTAGAGCTCATCTTCCGTTTCTCGTCCTCCGCTCTCGCATTCCTTCACCTTCTTCCATGGCGCCGCTTCCGCCCCTCACGATCCTTGACCCATATGCCTGGGAGCGGTCGATGGTGACCCCGCTGGCCCTTGGCGAGCTGGTCGCTGCCGGCCACCGTCGGCGAACAAGGATGGACGCCCGCGGAGTGGATAGTGCCGCCGGCGGCGGACCGCGCGCCCAACCCGCCGGAGGGCTATGTGGTTAGCTTCGTCCGCTTCCACGAGCGGGGCTTCAACGCGCCGGCGAGCAACTTCATGCGGGCGTTGTGCCACTACTACGGCGTGGAGTTGCACAACTTCGCGCCCAACGCGATCTCGCAGGCGGCCACGTTCGTGGGCGTCTGCGAGGGGTACCTGGGAATCCCGCCGAACCGGGAACTCGGTTACACCTCTTCCGGCGGAGCTCTTCACGCAGCCCACGACGGAGCCGAGGACCCGCCGCGCGGTGCGCGTCGGCGGGATGTCGCTTGCCCCGCGGGGGCGCGGTTCAAGGACGTCTACATCCCCTGCACCATGACGACGAACAACGTCGGCTGGGAGCGGGGATGGTTCTACTTGCGCAACGCTGAGCCCGGCCTCCCCCGTACACTGGTCGGGTGTTCAAGGAGAGGCCCAGCTCTTGGGGCTACGGGGTGTCCACGGCCCAGCATCGGAGGCGGCAGGACTCGGTCCTGGCCGCCCTGAAGAGCCTGGCGGCGCAGGGGCTGACCGCATTGGGCGTCCTCGCCTTCCTCCATCACCGGCGGATCGTGCCTCTGATGGAGAGGCCGCTCTGCATCTTTGAGATGACGGAGGCGGCCAACCCCGTCGATCTGGCGAGGTCGCGGATGCTCCCGACCCCTCTCGGGCGGGCGTATGCGCTCACCCGGGCGCGGAACGCCGTCGACACCCGGGTGCCGATGCGCCCGGACTGGACCCCGTGGGACCTCGAGATGCTCCCCACCGGCCCATTGGTGAGTGTGATCTTTGATTTTGTTTCAGTTCTTGGTGTTGCTTCTGCCTCCTGACGCGTCCTTGGTGTTCCTGTATGCAGCTGGTGAGCTTTACTGCCTCCAAGTCCGTTCCGCCCACCCCCGACTCCCGCGCGCTTGGTCGGCGCGGCGCGGCCAGCGGGAGCGAGGCGCGCGGCGCGCGCAGAGGGAGCGCGCGCGAGGCGGGCGCAACGAGCGCCGTGAGCGGCGGAACGCGGAGTACCGGCGGCGCGAAGAGCTGGGGCTCTCCTCCCCGGGGACTGAGGAGTACTCGTCCTCGGGGGATGACGAAGAGGAAGAGGCTGAGGGGGGAGGCCCCTCTGATAGGTGGGAGCCCTCGCCCCCATCGCCGGAGCCGGCTCCGGCGGCAAGGGCGGCATCGCCTGGGGCGCGGCGCAACGGCGCCCGTCGCCGAGCAATCGACATCGTGGGCGCGCGCGCGCCGCCGGGGGCGCCGGCGCGCTCCTCGGGGGCGCGCGCGGCGATCGCGCGTGCGGGCGGCGCGCGCGCGCGCGCGCGCGCGGCGCGTCGTTAGGGGGCGCGACGGCGGGCGCACCCGCACGCGGGGCGAGCGTACCGCGCGCGCGGCGGCGCCGTCGGGGAGGCGCGGCGGCGGGTGTGCCGAGCCGCGCCGCCTCATCCGCCGAGGCCTTGAGGAAAAGGAAGCGTACCTTCTCCTCTTCGAGGTAAGGGGTTCGACCTTATATTTTGGTCTCGGGTTTTTTGATGATCGGGCGTACTAACCCTCCGTTCGTGCCCCGCACAAGGTGGTGCCAACCTGTGCCTCCCCTCGCACCGGCCAAGGTGCCGAGGACGGACGCGTCCATCCCCACCCCGGCGGCGCTCGTCGAGGGCGTCACGGGCGGGGGCAAGCACGGCGGCGGCGGGCGAGAGCTCGCAAAGCCCGGCCGAGGCCATGAGGCCTCGGCCGGCGGATCCCGCCCCGCCGCGGCGCGGCCGGCGGTCACCGAGGAGCGTCCAACGCCGGCCATTATGGGGGCGCGGGCCGCGGCGGCGGCGGTGGCGGAGGCGCGGCCCGCGCAGGCCGTTGTCGTGGAGGCGCGGTCCGTGGCGCCACCGGCGGAGGAGGCGGAGCGGGTGCAACTCGAGGCGGCACCCGTGGTCGCAGGCGCGCCGGAGGTGGTGGCCGTGGCGCCGCGTCGGCGCCCGCGGCCACGGAGGAGCAGGTGGAGGCGCCGGTGGGAGGGCGGCGCAAGGGCCGGTGCCCACCGGCGGTTCCCGGCGGAGGTGGTGGAGGTCCCGGATGACGACTCCCCGCCGCCCGGTGGGATCGGTGGGGTAGCTTCCCCACACGCTCCCCCCGAGCCCCGGAGGGGGCCCTCGTGAGGCGGCACGAGGGGCACATGGTGGCGGGGGACCGAGGACACGGTGCCGAGGCCTCGTCCTCCCTCGCCGGCCACCCCGCCCCGTGGAGGGGGGCCGTCGACGATCCCTCCGCGTTTGCCGACGCCGGGGAGGGGAGCAGAGCTCGGGGAGAGCTCCGAGCCACGGCGCCACGCTCAACCGCGCGCTGAACGAAGCGCTACAGGTCCATGGCGGCCCTGCATGGCGCGTCTTCCAGGTAGGTCGTGGTTGCTTGCTTTTCTTCCATCTCTCGTTTTTGCGTGTTGCCTCCGTGTCGTAGCGCTTACGGGTCTTGGTTTGTGGGTGCCAGGAACTCGAGCGCCGCGCCCATGACAAGTACGATGCCTTCGACCGGGTGAATGCCGAGGTCCACCAGCTCCGGGAGCGGTGCAGCGCTTTCGACGCGCTTGCTGACGCCCTTAGGACGCCGGATAGCTGGCTGGCGTACCGGGCCATGGCGTGGCGCGACGAGCTCCCCGAGAGCTCGAGGCAGGACCCGGCGCGTCGCTCGAGCCTCGAGCGGGTCCGCACAGCCCTCATCGATCATGATGAGGCTCGCGTGCGGGCGCGCTCGACTTGGGGAAGATGCGGACGCCGGCCACCAATTGGGAGGCGGAGGTGGCCAACGTTCGTGGCGAGAGCCGGGAGCTCCGTTCGTCGCTCGAGGGGGCGCGCGCGCGGCGGCGCCGGGCGAGGAGCGGCCGCGCGAGCCGGAGCAGGCGGGCCAAGGAGGCCGACGACTTGAAGGCCGCCCTCGACGCCAAGGCGCGGCTCTCGTCGCCGCCGAGGAGCGCTCCTCGCAAGAGCGCACCGCCCGCCAAGGGGATGAGGGGCGGCTCCGGCGAGAGCAAAGCCGCCCTCGTCGACGCCCGGACGGCGCTGGAGCAGGAGCGCGTCGCTCGCGAGGCGGCGCAGAAGTCTTTGGCGGAGCGGGACGACAAGCTCTCCAAGGCCGAGGGCGAGGTGATTATGCTCAGCATTACCAACGCCAATCAGGAGCTGTCCCTCCAGGAGCAAGGTGAGACCGTCAAGCGCCTCGAGCTGACGGTCGAGGCCGTGCGCCGCGACTTCGAGACGGAGAGGAAGCAAGTCGAAGGTGAGCCACTGTTTGACTCTTGCCTTGTTGGTTTTTCTGTTAGAGGGCTCGCGTTTCCCTTTTCTGATTTCTTTCTTGCCTTGGCGTTTCCAGGCTTGCGCACCGCCCTGGGGCATGCGGCTGAGCGGGCCGAGGCGCTGCAGGCTTCCTACAACTCCTCCGAGCAGGAGCTGCAGGAGCTGCGTGGCGCGGCCCTCGAGACCCCGCCGTGCCGTGGAGGAGGGTGAAGCACGGGCGGCGGCCCGGCCGGCGGCCGCCCTGCGTGCCCTTGGCGGTCACGTCACCGAGCGGATGCGCCGGCGCCGCATCCGGGCGCTCCGAGAAGGCCCTCGGAGTGGTGCGGTCCCACTACAAGGTCAACTTCGAGGCGCCGGCGGAGGGCTACGTCGTCCCCGAGGGTGTCGAGGATGAGGTTGCGATGGAGCGTGTGGATGCGCTCGCCGCTGACGCCGCCGGGTCGCTCGCCGAAGCCTTCGAGGAGTTCCTCTTCCCGGACGCCGCTGACGCTGCCGCTCCTCCCGCCTGAAAGCAGTTGGGCACTTGGCCCATTTTGATGTGTATCAGTACTCTGGCCTCGTGGCCTTTTGTAAATGAACAAGTTGTTCTTGGACATAAACTTTTGCTGTAATGAAGTCATTTGTCTATCACGCTTTTTGTTTCTCCTTCTTCCTGAGTAGATTCTAGTTAGGGGAGTTCGATTTTCGCGGGGGCCCTCCGGGTTGGAGGCGAGAGAGAAGGGCCATATCCACGCGGCGTAGGCTATCTCTGGCTCGCACGCTCCTTCCGCTAGGCCGCCTACGCCCTGTTCGAATCGTTGCTCGAGGTTGAAGTAGGAAACAAACTTAGCGCGCGTGAGTTATTTCGTTTTTGCGTGAAAAAATGGGACCATTTGGGGGGGGTGCCCCCCCGCAGTAGCCCCCGAGGGTAACTTGGGTTTCAGGGGAAAGCCGAGTTGCCCTTTTTATTAAACTTAAAGCTTTTACATAGTTGCAACCAACTGGGGCGTTGGCCGTGTGATTTTTACAACAGAAAAAATGCTTGGGAATCCTAGCTAGGGGTAGAAACGACGTAGCTGTTGGATGTTCCAAGCGTTGGTGAGCTCTTCACCGTCCTCGTTGGCCAGCTTGTACGTGCCGGGCTTGAGTACCTTCACCACGACGTAGGGTCCCTCCCATGGGGGCGATAGCTTGTGGCGCCCTCGGTTGTCTTGACGTAGCCTTAGGACCAGATCCCCTTCGCTGAAATCCCGCCGGCGTATCTTACGTGCTTGGTAGCGCCTGAGGGACTGCTGGTACCTCGCGGAATGCATCAGGGCCACGAGGCGTGCCTCGTCCGCGCCCGCGTCCGGGCGAGTCCTCGCGGGCTCGCTGGTTGGCCTCTTCGTCGTAGCCTCGAACCCTGGGTGATCCGTATTCTAAGTCCGTGGGGAGGACGGCCTCTGCGCCGTGGACTAAGAAAAACGGGGTGAACCCGGTGGCTCGCTCGGGGGTGGTCCTTAGGCTCCGGACAACCGCCGGTAACTCTTGGAGCCATTTCCGCCCGCATTTGTTCAGTCGGTCGAAAATTCTAGGCTTTAGGCCTTGTAAGATCATGCCGTTGGCACGCTCTACTTGGCCGTTGGTTTGTGGGTGTGCCACGGTCGCCCAATCCACTCGGATGTGGAATTTGTCGCGAACTCCAAGAACTTCTTGCCCGTGAACCGGGACCCGTTGTCCGTGATGATGGAGTTTGGCACTCCAAAGCGGTAGACGATGTCGGTGAAGAATGTTACCGCCCGTTCGCCCTTAGATTCGTGATGGGGCGCACCTCTACCCACTTGGAGAACTTGTCGATCGCGACCAACAAGTGGGTGAAGCCCCCGGCGCCTTTCGTAGGGGCCCGACGATGTCCAGCCCCCACACGGCGAATGGCCATGTCACGGGGATGGTTTGCAGGGCATGGGCGGGCAAGTTGGACTTGCGGGTGTAGAACTGGCACCCTTCGCAGGTGCGTACAATTTCGCTGGCGTCCGCGACCGCGGTAGGCCAGTAAAAGCCCTGGCGGAACGCGTTGCCGACGAGGGTGCGGGGCGCGGCGTGGTGGCCACAGATCCCCGCATGGATGTCCCGTAGGAGCTCGCGCCCCTCGGGAATGGGTACGCACCGCTGTAGGATGCCGGAGGCGGCGCGCTTGTACAACTCGCCGTCGACGAGGGCAAAAGATTTGGCCATCCTGGCGATGCGCCTGGCCGCGGCCCGGTCCGCGGGGAGTTCCCCTCGAGCGATCCAGGCGATGTATTTTTCACGCCAGTCCTCCCCGGACAGAACCGGCTCGATGTCCATTACGTCGCCTCGTGGGAGCCGTACCCCTCGAGGAGGGAGAGCACGTACGCCTCGTTCGAGGGGTCCTCGTCCATGGGTTCCGCACCCGCTGGATTCGAGGGAGCCCCCGAGGGTTCGTTGTGACTCGAGGGGTAGGGCTCGAAGACGACCGAGGGTTGAACGATGTCGCGCGCGAAAACGTTCGGGGGGACGGTGATCCGCCCGGACGCGATTTTGGCGAGCTCGTCCGCCTCCTCGTTGTACCGGCGGGGCACGTGGTTGAGCTCGATGCCGTAGAACTTGTCTTCGAGGGCTCGCACGGCTTTGCGCAGGCCTCCATCTTGTCGTCGTGGCAGCTCGCGTTCTTCATGACCCGATCAATCATGAGCCGCGAGTCCCCCCCGCACGTCGAGGCGCTTGACGCCTAATTCAATGGCGATTTTGAGGCCGCGAGAGGAGGGCCTCGTATTCAGCCATATTGTTAGACGCGGGGAAGTGGAGGCGCACCGCGTACCGCATGTGTTCCCCGAGGGGTGACACAAAGAGCAGAGCCCGCGCCCGCTCTTGTTTTCATCACCGAGCCGTCGAAGAACAGAGTCCAGCACTCCGCTTGGATTTGCGGCGGCGGTAGCCGCGTGTCCGTCCACTCGGCGACGAAATCCGCCAAGATTTGGGATTTGGCTGGCCTTGCGCGGGGTGTAGGGGGAGCGTCTCGCCCATCGGCTCTACGGACCACTTGGCGATCCTCGCCCGCGGCGTCGGGGTTGCGGATGATGTCCCCTAGTGGGAAGGAGGAAACCACCGTGATGGGGTGGGCCTCGAAGTAGTGGCGGAGCTTGCGCCGCGCAAGGACTACCGCGTACGCGCAACTTCTCGGACCCGGGGGTAGCGCGTCTTCGTATCCGACCGGACCTCGCCGATGTAGTACACCGGCCGCCGCACGTGCAAGGCATGCCCTTCCTCCATGCGCTCCACGACGATCACGGCGCTGACCACCGGGTGGTCGCGGCTACGTAGAGCCGCAGGGGTTCGCCGTCTTGCGGCGGCGTGAGGATCGGGGCGTGCGTTAGGGACGCCTTCGCCTTGTCGAGCGCATCCCCGGGCCTCGGTGGTCCGGAGAAGCGCTCGTGCTTCTTGAGGAGGCGATAGAGGGGCAGGCCCTTCTCACCGAGCCGCGAGATGAAGCGGCTCAAGGCGGCGAGGCACCCCGAGCACCTTCGCACCCCTTTGAGGTCCCGGATCGGACCCATTCGTTCGAGGGACGCAACCTTTTCGGGGGTTGGCCTCGATTCCCCGCCGGGAGACAATGTACCCCAGGAGCATGCCTCGCGGCACTCCAAAGACACATTTTTCGGGGTTTAATTTGACCCCATTGGCCCGTAGGCGGTCCGAACGCGACGCCAAGGTCGCCAACCAGGTCGTCCGCCTTCCTGGTCTTCACGACGATGTCGTCCACGTATGCTTCGACCGTTCACCCGATGTGATCCCCAAAAACGTGCTGCATGCAACGCTGGTATGTTGCACCCGCGTTTCTGAGGCCAAACGGCATCGTGACGTAGCAGAACGTCCCGAACGGTGTGATGAACGAAGTTGCGAGCCGGTCGCACTCCTTCATCTTTATTTGGTGGTATCCGGAGTAAGCATCGAAGAAGCAAAGCAATTCACACCCGGCCGTTGAATCAACGATCCGATCAATGCGTGGCAAAGGAAAAGGAACTTTAGGACATGCTTTATTAAGACTAGTGTAGTCTACACACATCCGCCACTTCCCATTCTTTTTCTTTACAAGCACGGGGTTTGCTAGCCACGTTGGGTGGAACACCTCCTTGATGAATCCGGCCTCGAGAAGCTTCCGCAGCCTCCGCTCCGATTGCCCATCGCCGCTCCTCGTCGAAGCGGCGGAGCCGTTGCGCACCGGCGCGGGCGTTTGGCGGGATGTCAAGGGAGTTCTCGGCGACTTCCCTCGGGATGCCCGGCATATCCGAGGGGCTCCACGCGAAGATGTCGGCGTTGGCGCGAGAGGAAGTCGACGAGCACCACTTCCTATTTTGGGTCAAGGGTGGAGCCGACCCTCAACGCCTTGCCCTCGGGGGCGAGGGGTCGAGGGGGACCCCCTTGGTCCGCTCCGCGGCCTCGAAGGTGCCGCCGTGCTTGGCGGCGGGGTCGAGGTCGTCGTTGACCATCTTCTCCAACGTGTTCACCAGCGCTTCATCCAGCGCCAGTGCCTCTGCGTGTTCTACGCACTCGACGTCGCAGTCGAATGCGTGCTCGATGGACGAGCCGACGGTGATGACGCCGTTTGGTCCCGGCATCTTCATCTTCAGGTAGGTATAATTGGGGACCGCCATGAATTTGGCGTAACAGGGTCGCCCAAGTATTGCGTGGTAGGCCCCCTTGAACCCCACCACTTCGAAGGTGAGGGTCTCCTTGCGGAAGTTCTTCGGGGTGCCAAACCAAACTGGCAGGTCGATCTGCCCGAGGGGCTGGACCTGCTTGCCCGGCGCAATGCCATGGAATGGCTTCGTCTGGGGCCGCACTCGGTCCAACCCGATCCCCATCGGGCGCAACGTATGCGCGTAGAGGATGTTGAGGCCGCCGCCTCCGTCCATGAGGACCTTCGAGAACCGTGCGTTCCCGATGATGGGGTCGACCACCAGCGGGTACTGGCCTGGATTGGGGACGCGGTTCGGGTGGTCCTCCCGGCTGAAGGTGATGGCGTCCTCCGACCAATTGAGGAAGGACGGAGGCGCCCTCTCCGCGGCGAGGACCTCGTGCCGCTCCTTCTTGCGCTGGCGGGTCGACATGTCGACGGTTGGCCCCCCAAAAATGAGAAACACATTTTCGACGGCGGGGAAGCCGCCTGCGTCGCCATCGCCTCCGTCTTTCTTGGCCTCTGCCTCCTTCGCGGCGGCACGGCCATAGAACTTCTTGAGCATATCGCACTGCTCAAGGGTGTGGTTCACTGGGGTCTTGTGGTACGGACATGGCTTTTTCAAAGCATGTCGTCGAACACCCCCGGCCTCGAGGGGCCGGTCGAGGGCCCCGTCGAGCCGGGTCAACCGCCGAGGGCCTCGGCATTGCCGCCGTCGCGCCCCCGCTCGCGCGCCGCGCGGCGCGGCTTCTTCCCCCTTCTTGCTCCGCTTGTCATTGCGGTGCGGCTCCTTGGACTTGCTGCCCTCCGCGGGCGCGTCCTCCGAGCGCTTGCCCTTCTTGCCGTCGAAGATTGCCCCCACGGCCTCCTCTCCGGAGGCAAAGCTGGTGGCGATGTCGAACAGCTCGTTGGAGTCCGCGGGCGGGCTGCGTCCCAGCTCCCGTACGAGGTCCCGCACGTGGTGCCCTCGAGGAAGGCGTGCACAATTTCGGACTGTGCCACGCCGGGAGCTCGGTGCGGCGCTTAGAGAAGAGCCGTATGAAGTCCCGCGCGACTCGCCGGGCTTCGTGTGCAGGAGCGCAGATCCCATGAGTTTCCGGGGCGCACGTACGTGCCCTGGAAGTTGCCCACGAACGTGCGGACCGCATCATCCCATTTGTGGATCCGGCTAGCGGGCAAGTGCTCGAGCCATGTCCGGCCGCGTCGCCGAGATGAAGGGGCAAGTTGCGGATGATGACCTCGTCACTGGTGGCCCCGCCCAGCTGACAAGCTAAGCGGTAGTCGTTGAGCCATACGCGGGGGTCCGTCTCCCCGTTGTACTTGACGATGGTCGAGGGTTGGCGAAGCGTTGGGGGAACGCCGCCGCCGCGGATCTCCCGCCGAACACACGGGTGCTCGGGGGGCTCCGGCGTCGGGGAGCGCCTCCTCGCCGCCGTCGTAGCGTCCACCCCGTCGAGGATGGTAGCCCCTCGCCGCTCGTGCGTCCGTCCCGCCGGTGCGCCCGGCGTTGATGACGTTGCGGGCGGCCACCGTCCGCCGCCCTCGCGTGCGTCAAGGAGCCGCTCCTTGGCCGACGTGCGTCCTTGGTCGGCGGGTCGCCCCGCCGGTCCTCCCCGCGTGCACCGAGGGTTCGCCTCCCGGCGCGGCCTTCGTCGTCCCGCGCATCCCCCCCCGTTGGGCGGATGCGTGAGGCCGAGCTCTCGGCCCGCCGGACGGCCGCTTGCTCGATGAGAGTTTGCACCTCGCGGTGCGGGTCTTGAGCCTCGGCGGTCGAGGGTGCCGGCATGGCCGGCGAGCGGCGTCGCGGCGGCGATGAGCTTTTGGCTCGCCCGCGGGGGCGCGTCCACGTTGTCGACGTTGGGGACGGTGTTGATGCGGTCGCGGACCCGTCGGCCCCGCCCCCCCGTGCGCGTTCGCCGCGTGCGGAGGCCTCCCCCCCGCCATTGAGGCGCGGAGCGGCCGCACCGTCCGGTATTCCTCCGCCGCCTGGCCTCGAGCTCGCGGGCTTGGGCCGCCTGCGCGTCGGCCGTCGGCCCCCGCGGGAGCGCTTGGCCCCGCGGCCGGGCGCGTGGCGATCCCCGGGGGCAGGCGTGACCTCCCCCCGTCCCCCGGCTCTCGCCGCGCCGGCGGCATTGGCCGGTCGTTGGTGATGACGGCGTAGCACTCGCGCGGGATCGTAACTCCCGTGCCGGAGTCGTCGGAGTAGCCGAACCCGCAGTCCGCGCCGTCTAGGAAACGCCGAACACAACCGGGTCCGGCACGCCGGAGAAGTCCCACTCCGCGTACCCGTGGCGGTTGGCGGGTGGCAACGCGTCGACGGAGCCCGGGGACGATTCGTCCCCCTCGCCGAGGCGCCGGGATCCCCGGCGATGAAGACGTGGCGGCCGTGGAACCCCGC
Organism: Cenchrus americanus; assembly: GCA_947561735.1. NCBI lineage: Eukaryota > Viridiplantae > Streptophyta > Magnoliopsida > Poales > Poaceae > Cenchrus > Cenchrus americanus. Next base: position 148,025,778 of record OX387240.1, read on the forward strand.
GCATCGTGGTGTTGACGTTGGCGTTGTAGGCCGACGTAGCGCCACGCGCCCCGATGGGGATGCGCGGTCCGAGACCGTGCGCCGTCCCCGCCGGGGTGGTGGCGGTCGTGACGGTGGGCGCGCCGCGTTGAGTGGCGGCGCGCTCGGCCCGCCGCCGCTCAAACCGCGCCCCGGCGCGAGCGCCGTCCGCAGCGACGACGGCGTCGTGGCGTCGACGGACCCGCGGCATCCGTGCCTCGCGGGCACCCGCGCCGTGGTGGTGCGTGCGGCGGGGGCCGGCGCCGACTCCGGCTTGGCGCCGCGCGCGAAGCTCCTCACGGTTGGTGAGGCGCATGAGATAGCCGTTCCCCGTGGCCCGAAAGTTCGTGTCCCCGAAGCGAATTTCGAACCCGACCGGGGAGGGGGGTCCAAGCTACCCATGCGAGGCGTGTACCACGGTACTCAGTGCGGATCACCATGGAGGGAGTTGGCGAAATGACCTTAGGCGCTCGCTTGCCCCACGGTGGGCGCCAACTGTCGGCGCGGAATATGGTCCCGACACTAACCAGTAGATAGCGCCGAGGTCTATCCCTCAATGGTCGATGCTAAGCAACAAGGGACACGGGGTTTATCCTGGTTCCGGCCGAGGGGGCCGTACGTCCAGCAGGGGCGTGCTCGAGGCACTATATTACTTAGCACCGGGGGTGCTTGTAGTGGGGCGGCTACAAGCAAGGCGGGAGAGGAAGCAGGGCTTCCAAGTCCCTGGCTGAAGATGTTGTGGGAGAATTGGAGAGTGAGTACGTGGTGTGTGTGAAGGGTTCCTTGTCTGTGGCCTTGTGCGTGTTGTGTCCCCCCCCCCCCCCCCGGCCGGGGGTTCGCTCCCCCTTTTATAGATCAAGGGGGAGGCGGATTACATGCGCGCCGCGCTAGCTAGCTACATGGAGAAGCACGACATGCTATGCTGTAGAGTGGGCGGCCGTCCGGGCGATCCTCGCAGCCGATCCGGTCGTCGTGGCCTACCTTGTACCCGAACAAGGTGGCGGTTCGAGGGTAGGAGGGCGGCGGATGGTGGCGATGTCCTCTGATAGGCTCGAGGGAGGTGTCGACGTTGGCCCGTACGTAGCACGGAGTAGGTAGAACGGCGTCCCTTCCCCGACGCGCTCCACGGTGTTTGGGTTGTTGCTACGGCGCCATGCGTGCGCCCGTACGCGCGGGGACGGCGGCCACGCTCGTTACGCGTGGCGGGGATGGTGCTCCACCGGCCTAGCGCCTCCACCTAACCCCCGTAGTGTCAAAAGAAAGTGAATCGAGGGTGCAACCGGCCCCCCTTCGAGGGCTCGGCGTGTTAGCCGCTCGGAGCGGGCGCACGGTGTCACGGGACCGACACCGGCCGCGCCGCACGCTCCCTCCCCACGGTGATGGGGATGGGTTCCTCCCCGGGGAGTTGGTGCGGCGCACGCCGGGGCGCGAGCCCCGGCGCATGATGGCGCCGTCCCGCCGGTGTCGTGGCGTTAAATGCCCGTGTACGGGGCCGGCGCACGCGTGAGGGGCGCCCTCGAGCGTGGCGGACCCCGGCCAAGGGCGGGACGTACCCTCGAGCGAGGCGGAGCCCGCTCGAGGGGGAGCAAGCCCTCGAGCGAGGCGGAGCCCGCTCGAGGGAAGTGCTACCCCTCGAGCGGGGCGGAGCCCGCCCCGAGGGGGGGGCACGCATCCTCGGGCGAGGCGGAGCCCGCCCGAGGGGGTCTCTAAGAGGGCCGCCTTGATGGGCCGTCGTGGTCCCCGCGGCGTGGGTCGTTCCCCTCGCACGGTTAGGCAAATTGTGTTTTGGTTTTGTTGTGGGTTTAAAGTGAGGATTCCCCCGTTGTTTAAGGGGACCTCTAGGGCTGTCCCCGACAACAATAGAACGCAGCTTCATCACAACGCGGATGGATCTACTCGCGTCTATTAGATCGAGTTCATGACATACAAAATCTAACAACCAAACTAATTAACCAAGCGAGTTCATGATTGACGGACAAACTAAGCGAGTCATGTCCAACAACCCGGCGAAGACACAAAAGCACACACACATTGTCACTAATTGGTAGAGGAGTCTATCAATTAGTCGGAGTCCCGCCGTTGTCGCCGTCGTCACCGCCGTGGCCGCCGTCGTCACCGTGGCTACCATCGTTGCCGTAGGAGCCGCCGTCGTCGAAGACAAAGTGGCGCCGGGCAGCCCGCTTGACCATGGGGAGGTTCTCGAGGTTCTCGCCCAACCCGTGGATCCCGAACGCGAGACCCTTCACGCCGGGGTCCTTGTACACATCATGATATGCCTTGATGTCGAAGGCCACACCAACATCTTCAAGCATTCTTTAGGCACTCCTAAGTAGGTCGATGACGAACTTAGTGTCGTGAAAGAACATTTCCTCGTCGCGTCCTTGGTCACCGCTCTTTCCCCTTCTCCAACTTCTTCCGACGGCGTCTTTCGTCGTCGTCGTCCTCCCTTCGTCCCCGCTTCAACGGTGGTTTCGTCATTGTCGTCCTACCTTCGTCCCTCGCTTCGACGGCGGTGGGCTCCTCGACGCCATCTCCTCCTTCTTTTGGTGACCGAAGATTTGCGGTGGTGGATCGCAAGGAGGAAGAAGAAGTGAAAGAGATGATAAGCTTATGGAAGAAGCGAGGGAAAGCAAGGGAAGGCATGGGAGTTATATTAATAAGACGCAGAACCGTCGGGCGCCTCTCGCTCCCACCCACTACTCCACCGATGCTAGTACGTGCCACTCGATTGCGCATCGGGCTCCATTTCGGGCGCAAAACCGTCCAAACCCATGCATCGTCTTTCAATTACGCGGAAGAGAAGGGGCGGGGGCAATGATGTCGGCCCACTCGTCAACGGCAGCAGCCCAAACCGCGGCGCCTTTTCAATTTCCATTTATTGTTTTATTACATGGCCGAGGCGCCTTCTTCAACCTTCAACCCTCGTCGCCCTCTTCAACTTCAATCCTCGTCGCCAACTTCATCCCTCGTCACCTTCAACGTCAATCCTCATTGCCAACTTCATCCCTCGTCGCCAACTTCAACTCCCGTCGCCTTTCAATTTCCAAACCCCGTCACTTTTCTATTTCCTCCCCTTCTCCTTGATGCCCGCAGTGTGCTTGATGCAGCTGCTGCTAGATGAACTTTTCACCCAGATCATCATCCACTCCATCAAGGATAAGCTCGTCTTCCATTTTCTGAACCTCTGCAATAAAATCTGTGGCACCTTCCGGTGCATCTGCGACTCCGATGAGGTACTACTGCATGTGTCACTGTGTAATTTTCATCGAGTGTGCAAGAATCGCTACGTCAGGTCGTGCTTTGAGCGGCGCTTCCGCGAGGCCAATCATCCAAAGGTATTGTGCTTCAAGGGGACAGAGAGGTTGATGAGGTGGCGGAACCTCGATAAAGGTTGAAGCTCATTGGAGATGCCACTCGCCGAAGACTCCGGTGCCAAGTACTTCTTAGCGATGCTGAAGTACCGTTGCAACCCGGCGGACCCCGAAGCCATGGCACTGCTCCAGGAAATCAACGGCGGCCCGTCACCCCCCCGACAGTACCGGTGGAAGAACCACAACCCGCGGCGGCCGGGCCACCTCATCAACTAGGATCTCGACAACATTGTGTGGTGGTACCGGCTTGATGACAGCCGACGATGACATTCTCGTTGCTGCCCATCCGTAATCCCCACATCCGCATTTGGGCAAGTGAGATGTAGGCGCTACGGGCCGATAGCAAGGAGATCATCCACTACTACAACGTCGAGTGTCGCATACGTCATGAGTTTGACCTTTGGACGCGTAGCATCCGCCCCGCCGTTGTAACATCCCTGATGTTTAATCGTGCTAATAACATTACTTAGCTATGCTAATCAAGGTTAACTAGCTTCTAAGCATGTTTGACATGTTTTGTCACATATTTGCACAAATGACCTTGGTCAAAATCCCAATTCATGGTCAAACCCCTAGAGTCCAAAAAGGTTGAAATGGTTTTCTCGCGCGTTCTCCAAATTTCACTATAGAATTTTAAAATCGGCCAATATAAAAGTTCTTCGTTATTTCCTGGAACACATTTTTCATAATTGGCAAACATTCAAATTTTGAGTGGAAGTTCGCTTAAATTTGAGTTGAATGCGCCGTGAACAAGAACTCGGGACCGAGAATTCCCGCATCTTCAACACGTTTTCCCACAAATATGTTCGAAAAACATATATCGCCCTTTGTGAAAGTGGAGGTCTAAACTCCTCTACAACTTTTATTTTTGTAGATTTTTCACTTAGTTGGGATTTTCAAGAGTTTTGCATTTTTGAAGATGCATAAACAGTTTGAAAAACCGGCCCGAGCGACATTGATGTCGCGCCGCAGCGCGTACGCGCGTCGGCACCCGTCCCCGCCACGTGTCGAGTCGTCCCGCCGCCGGAGTACGGAGGCTATGGAAACGTCGTTGTGGACCCGCTCGACACCATGGACCCTCCGCCCGCTCAAGACCCCGTGCGCCGCGTCCGTGCACTAGTCGCGGTCGGGCGATGACCCCACCGGCCACGCACCGCGATGCGCATGCGCGCATGCGCGGGGCCGCTTGGCCCCGCTATGCCTTGAGGCACCAACCACCTCGTCCGCGACGTCCGCCATGCTTTGGCACCGCGCACGCGAAGCCGCAAGCCGTCATCGCCGTTCGGTCCGCCCACCGCACGCCTTTGTTGCCACCAACGAGGTCCTACCCCTTTCGCTTGAGTCCACGCTACACCTACCCCTTCCTTGAGTTCCCCTGCGTCACTCGTCCGCGCCGCCGGCGCGAATTCCAGTCTCCGGCGCCGGAGCACCAAGCCTGGCGAGTGCCGCCTCTGCGCGCTGTCAAGGGGAGCTCGCCGCGCTCCTTCCAGCCGGTCTACGCCCCTAAGGAAGCAAGTGAGCCTCCTTATGGGCTCCAGCAACCCAACCGGCCGCAACCGGCCCCACATTGCCGGCCGACCGCCTCCCCCCGTGCCGGCAAGGGTCACATTGCAAGGCTTTAGATGTTCACAAGGTGTTTTTCGCAAACCGGGACCTTTTCGTGAAGTCTCGAGTTTAAGCCGAGGGTTCCTCTATAATTGTACATTAGGGTTTCAACCGAATCTTAGAAAATTCATTAAAAATCATATAAAACTCGGAAAAATGCAAATTCAATTTTGTTGGGTTCCCGGTGAAGAAATCTACCTTTTCTAGAAAGCATGTATAGGGTTTTTCTCGTGTAGTTTTTGAATTAAAGGTTCAAACTTAGGTTGATGTGTTTTTAGTGTAGTTTAAAATATACACATGCTATGAACTTTAATCTTGGATATGTTGCTCTTTATGGCATGTCTAGATCTGTGACCAAAGTTGGCATGATTTTGAGGTGTAGATTTTTAATTATGATTTATGTAAGTTTTATGCTAGATTAAGCTTGATGCTTTTCATAGCCCCTTTAATGAACTTTTTTTGAGCACGGATGCACCCTAGGGCTTTGCCTTGTTAAATAGTACCTTTGGTAGAATGGATGTTATTTTAGGATGTGTTTTGTTTGATGTTTTGGGTTTAACTTGGTATATCATGTTTGATTCTTAAGTTGAAATATATGAAAGATATGCATGTATGCTTTGGTCGCCAGCTAAGTTTTGACATGTATAGCTTACCCGTGAAAGTTGGGCTCAATTTGTTAATTGAATCTTTTTGTGTGGTTTAATTTTGATTTACTAGGCTAAATTTAATCTTTTGCATACAAATTAATTTATAAATGATCTTAAGCTATATTTTGGTTTGTGAGCTTAAAATAGGCATATGTTGCTGCGTGCAAAAGCTTAGGCTCGGTGGAAGTGTTTTTGATTTAATATAGATTTATGGTTGTAAGGCTCGTCTTAATTAGTTAAATAAAGAAATGGAGATTAAAGTGTTAAATTGTGAAATCATGTCTTGGTTCTGTTTTAATCTTTAAAAACACACCCCCTTATCGCTTGGTGAAGTTAAGTAACTTAATTTGCTTAGATGTGCACACAATCGCCATCAAAGTAGTGTTTTGTTCATCATCACACCACCCTAATAATTTCGTGAGAAAATAATAATGTTTGGATGAGTATAGCCAACAAGAGTTGGTTTTGTGGTAATTCTCCCATCTTCACCATAATCTAATGCATATGGATGTATACATGTAGATTTACCGGATGTGACGTACACGCTCACCCGGGAGGAGGAGGGAGCAACTAGCGGGGAGGTGAACCAACTTGGTGTGCAAAGCAAGACCCGGACCAAAGTCCGGAAGAGCCCAAGGCTAGTGTTAGTGTTGAGTCGAGGAAGGCAAGCACCCGCTGATCTAACCTTTTTGGTTTAAAAATTCATACCTTTTACATTTCGGTATTTATTGTTTACTTGTGCATTTAAGTTTCGGAGTTGCTTTGAAACCTAGATGCATGATTCTTAGGACTCCTATGCTCTTTTACTAGTATGTTAGGATGCTAGTGCCATGCTTTAAGGACACAAGTACAAGTCGAGTAATGACTCATTGCTCGCGAGATATAGGATATTCTTGTTGGAATCATAAGTTGGTTAAATTGACTCGCTCATGTGGTATGAGCAATGGGTTCGATCTCGACCGAGTAGCATGGTGTTGGTCTAAGCTATTGAACGTACTAAGTGCTTGTCGCTAATGGGACCGGTAAGCCTAGTACCTAATGAACCAGTGCGGGAATTTTATCGCTACTACTCTTGAGATGCGTCTCCTAGTTTGCTCCCGGTAGTGCAAGTCCGATCCCGGACGTGCCGTGTGAGGGCGTTCCAAGAACCTTGTATTTAGGACCGTAGCATCTTTTCCTAATCCGAGGAATGACGGGAACCGCCCGGTCGGGGTAGACTCCGTACTCGCTTTTATTTGATTTCTTGGGGTCTATCTTTTTTCGTGTATCTTGGGTTTACCTTGCAAGGATATAAATTGATCGATCATTGGTCACTCGTCGTTATTTAAGTCGGCTTGACCACCGGCTACCCCATGTTTATTTATGGAACATTTTGGATTAATATTGTTACCTGTTTAATATTGTTTGCACAACATGCGTGTGTAGTGCAGGTGCTGACCTAGAATGGTTAACATACTAGAATTGGAGCTAAAATCTGAAAATAAGGATCAACTCTTAGTCGCTTTTGCCAAAACAAACCCGGCAGCCCAAAAAGCCTTGCATGTCTAGTTGTATTTTTTTGTCGAGTAAGTCTTGCCGAGTACTAGTACTCGGCCTTGCTTAATTTGTGGTTTGCGGTAACCCCATCCGGCCCGATTCTATCCCGTATGGTTGGGAGCTTGAGTGGGAGTAGGGAGACGATGAGGAGTGATATGCTTGGATGGCCTCCCTTGTGTATCACGCGCTTAGTTTTTTATTTTCCGTTGTTTAAGCTCGATCACCTTTAGTTTTATGTATAAAAAACCTGGTTTGTAATAATGTTGAACTTATGGACTTTTATGTAATGTAATGTTGTACTCGGTCCCGCTTTCGTGTGGGCTTAGCGCATATCTCGATCCCGTTGTAAGTGATTTACCGGCATGCCCCCACAGAAGCGACATAATAATTCTTTATTATTGCTTAATGGCCACGTGGACGAGCTTAGGCGATAACACAAAATTATTTTGGGCGGTAACATGTATTTCTATGTATTAATTAGTACAAATTTGATTATTTTTTCTACAGTTTTCTAAAATCACGATGTTTTCATTATTTTCATTGTTTAGTGTATATTCCGTTTCTTGAACAATATTTATATGCCTTATCTTGTTCTATGTAAGTACAACATATAAATAATATTTGTTTTCCACACCTCTTGTAATGAAACTTTGCATTTTTGTAATCTTAAGGTGAACCACAAGGTTTTGTTAAGTTTCAAATACATATGAGTTTGAATATGTTGCAAAGTGTGGAAAACTTCAACGTTCAAGGTACATTCTAGGAAACTATGTGAGAGATGTAGATATTTGTACACAATTATATTATTCCTTCATCGAAAAGATTTGAAATTTTGAAGACAAGTCTAGGTACCCAAATTATGTTGGCAAACCAATTTGTAGATTTTTTAGAGCACACTAGATGTTAGTAGAATTATTACATCATTAACATGGGATGTAAAAACGAATTCTAAGAATCTTGGGCACACAAGTGTGATCGTTGATATTTTATTCAAATACTAAATGTCCATATACGAACTGTTCGTATTTTTATGATTTTTTAGGTGCTGTTTTATGGGCTCTAATATTTTAGGGAAGCACGTTTCATTCGAAAAAATAGTGGCTGGCCCACGCGTCAGCGGCAACAGCCAAAATAAAAAGATAACCGCTGCCCGCCCGCTGGACCCAACTCCCAACAAAGGCGATGTGGGTTCACTAACCATCGTAACCTATGACACTAGCCCACTTGTCAGCGTCAGCAGGTACGGGCTGCTCAAAATTTCTCACCTATATTGACTATAATGCCCATGGAATTCCAATTGTAGCACAAAGCCATCAAGGGCACGCCAGTAGTTTCATTAAACATAGTTACACGCGCCGTTATCCACAATGACCGCACTCTCCCCACCGCCGCCACCACTCTCCCCGCTCACCTTTGCCGCTCTCTCCCCGCTCACCTTCGCCGCTCTCTTCCCGCTCGCCTTCGCCGCTGTCTCCCCGCCGCAGCCTTGTTCTTCTCCAGCTCCACCGCTCCCTGCGTGACGACGGTGACGAGGATGCGGTTACTGGCGTGCGAACATCTTTCCGGCCAACCTAAAGATGGTTGACGCAGATCCGTCGATGTCGTCCCTGGCCACGACGACGAGCCGGCCGCCTCAGGCCACTAGCCGACGTGGATCCAGCCCCTCTGACCATCACGAGAACAACTATCATTCGCGACAGAGGTTAGTCCTACTTGAACCCCAACACCCTCTCTCTCCTCGGCCACCAAATCTACTATATATTCATGTCAATGTGGATTAGGGAGACATACCTTGATAGTTCATCTTTAATTGATTGACTGTGGATTTGATGGATGGATATAAATGTGATCCTTCTTATCTATAAATGTGATCTTGCTTTGCCTATATCTGTGATGTGATAATGTGTTTGTGATGTCTCCTTGCTGTGGTGGCTGCCATATCCTGGCTAGTTCCAGGATGCAGCCCCTGATGGCTGCCAAATCCTGGCTGGTTCCAGGATGCAGCTAGCAAGCCGGTAGGTTACTGTAGGGGTGGTCTACATATCTATAATGGGCGTTAATTAAAGCTCGTTACAAACATTGATCACTGAGTAACGGGCTTCATTCGGAACGTCCGTTACAAACATGCCAACAATATAACAGGCAGTGTAAAAGCCTGTTACCAGTCCTGACTGATGGGCCACAGGATCTGGCCCGTTCATCAAGATATGTGAGACGTAGGTTGAAAGCACGCGTCTCCTATAATCGAGAGAAAGCAAACACGTGTAGAAACAGATGCGTCTCATTTCGTCGAGACAGAGGAGACGCAGGTTCACAGAATGCGTCTTTGATGTTAATTTCACAGTAACAGACTCTGTTTTCATGCCCGTTACCAAAGTTCCCTGTGGGCCCAGAGAAACAACCATTTCACATGACTGGTGAGTAGATGTGGTAACAGTCGTTGTTTGATGCCCGTTACGAATCCTATATGTGCTGAGACGCGCGTGAAATAGACGCGTCTCAGTTCGTCAAGATAGTGGAGAGATAGGTGCACAACATGTGTCTCTAATATTGATCTACTGTAACGGGTTGTGCTTTGGTGCCTGTTACTAAAGTTCCCTGTGGACCCAGAGAAACAGCCATTTCACGTGACCGGTGGCTAGTTGTGGTAACGGTCGTTGTTTAATGCCCGTTACGACTCCTATATGTGCTGAGACGCGTGTGAAATAGACGTGTCTCAGTTCGTCAAGATAGTGGAGACACAGGTGCACAACATGCGTCTCCGATATTGAGCTACTATAATGGCTATGCTTTGGTGCCTGTTACCAAAGTTCCCTGTGGGCCCAGAGAAACAACCATTTCACGTGACCGGTGGCTAGTTGTGGTAACGGTCATTGTTTAATGCTTGTTACTAATATGTCTTATTAGTAACGATCATCTGTATGTTACCTTTCTTGGCTTATTTGTAACACTTGATCGGTAATGGGCGCTTTGCCCGTTCCCAAAGGCAATTTATGCCCGTTACCAAAGCGAGTTTTTCACATAGTGTAATCATGCATCAGTATTAATGGATTTCATTTCAATTTTGATCCTTTTTTGAATAATTCCAATCTGGTTGGCAAAATAGTAATCAACACATATTTATTTATACAATAAAGCAAACTGTTATTTACTATGAAGCACGACCATATTGTTCATCACATATCACAAACTATTATAAGATAACAGTATCACAAGGAACATTGGTTAACAAAGCTAAGTCCAGTTCATAATCACAAGAGAAAGTGGGGATTTGATCTAAGATCTTAACCTCTTCATCTTTTACTGCTAAGCAGTAGACGAAGGAGGTCGTCACTGTCTTCGGTTAGCTTCTGCAACCTCTTAATCTTAGCAGACTGCATTTTCAGAGTTGATTCTGATTCTTCCATCTTCTTCTTCAAGCTACACAACCCTTTCTGGTGATCAACAAACCATTGTCGAAGTTGTACCCCATCCTGATTGGGACCATCAACTCACTCTTCATCAACACTACTACATAAGGATTTGGTACCCATTCTTGAGTACTTGATTGCCTCTATTTTAATTTGTTCAGGAAAAAGCACCATTGACTTAGTAGCTTCCATCTAGCAACAGTGGATCCCAAGTCAGATTAGGACCTTGTAATTTATTCGAACTAAGGAAACAAAGGTGTTAAGTTGTAGCGAACATGGCCTCATATGCCATTAGCTCAAGTTTGATTTTGGTGATTCATGACAACATGATCATTGGGACTAACCTTATTGTTTGAGCATGTCTTTGTAGACATTTCTAGGTTCCAAGGATGCAAGAAAACTACATGCAAAAATGAGCAAAACAAGGGTCAAAACCGAGCAAGAAAAGGAAAAGAGAAGACACCGTCGGATGAACCGACGGTCCCTCAAATACAAGCGTCGGTGCAATCATCGGACGAGTTGGTACACAGGGTCAAACCCTAGGTATCGTCTGATGAACCGACGGTCCATTATTTAGTAGCGTCGGACGAGTTGCAGAGGAAGAGCAAGGAAGACAGTAGCACCGGATGATCCGACGGTCTGAGTAGGGAACCCGTCGGTCTATCCGACGCTCAGTTTGAATTCATACAGAGATGCGCCAAGACAAAGCCTTCAGCACCAGATGATCCGACGCCTCGGCAAGGGTGAAGCGTCGGTCTATCCGACGATCGAGTGGAAGCTAACAGAGGCGACTTGAGCGCGGAGTCTTTAGCACCGGATGATCCGACGTAGCGTCGGAGCATAGCGTCGGAGCAGTTGTGTCAGAGAACCTCAACGACTACGTGACGTGGGAGGGCCACCAGATGAACCGACACCCTGGAAAAGCATAGCGTCGGATCATCCAACGGTACCTTTTTCAGCAGCTTTTAGCCAACGGCTAGTTTTGATGCCTTGGGCTATTTATACCCCTCCACTCACCCATTTGAGGTTGCTGGATTGTGTTGAAGTGCAGAGGAGTTCAAGACACATTGAAGATCATATCCAATCTATCCAAGTGCTTAATTGCTCATCCTTAGACTAGTACATGCTTTGTGTATGTGATTAGTGCTTGGCTTAGCTTAGAGCTGAGTGAGTGCAAGGTTGTGCCAACCTTGTGAGGTGATTCTTGAGTGAATCCAGTTGTACAAGGATCGCCGGAAGCCTTGGGGCCTAAGTGGCTCACCGGCAATCGTCATCGACCCTCCTGCTTGGTGTGGAGCGGCGAGGACACTTTGTGCGGGAGACGTGGAGACCCCCTTCCTTGGTGGAGAAGCTCCTTAGTGGAGGCGGCATCAAGGTGACCAAGGGAGCTTGACAAGTGCCTAAGTGGCTAGCCTTTGTGGCGAGTCAAGTGGTGCTCTTGGGAGAGACTTGGTGACCGGGAAGCAATACTCTTGTGTGAGTGCTTCAACAACGTGGACTAGGGGTGGCTTAGTGCCTACCGATACCACGGGATAAATCGCGTGTCAAGAGTTTGCTTCCTCTCATCCCCTTCACGTTTCCGCATTTACTCTATTGCAATCTTTGCTTGCCTCTACTTTACTAGAGTAGTATCTTGCTAGGATTGGCTATAGGTTGCAAACCTTGTTTTGGGATGGGAGTTTCACACTAGAACAACCTTAGTTGCACATCTAGATAGTATGTTCTAGTTTACATTGAGAAAAAGTAGTGAAGCCATAGGTCAAGTTTTTAAGTTGCCTAATTCACCCCCTCCCCCTCTTAGACTAATGAGCATCCGATTCCTTACAAGTGGTATCGGAGCCGGGACTCACTTCCTTCACAAGGAAACGCCAATTCGATTGGTAATTTGTGAAAACCGGCTCATTGGAACGGTTAAGCTTCACCGCCTAGTGAGTTGCTCTATAGAGGAATGAAAGGGGTGGATACCTTAGGTTTGGCTCTACATTTTGATAGCACGGGCTATCCTCGGTGGAAGTATCTCATGGAGGCCTATCTCCAAGCAAGGCACCTTGATGTTTGGAGAGTCACCGATGAGGGCATGAAAAATGGTACTAGAAAGGAAAAGAAATTTGATGTGATTGCTAAGAGTATCATTTTGTCCTGACTAGATGTAGGCGTTTTCAATAGAGTTTTTACTTGTGAAAATGCTCATGAGCTATGGAAAACCATCAAGGAGCAAAATGAGGGTTCAAAAGAAGTTGCTAATGAACGCTACGGTTATCTCCTTAAGGAATTCAGTAGCTTTAAGCAACTTGCTAATGAAAATGCCGAATCTATGTACTCACACCTAAATGTGCTTGTCAATGAGATTAATGCTTTATGTATGAAGGACATCTCGGACTTGAACATCAACCGCAAGATCCTTCAAAGTCTCCGGAAACCCGATTATGACTTGGTGAAGGCAATCATCTATGAGAAGAAGCTCAAAGATTTGAAGCCATCACATATCTTAAGCAAGATCATGGCACATGAGCTTCAACTCATCCCCAAGTCAAAGAAGGCGCCCCAAGAAAAGCCCTAAGAACCATCATCTCCAACTACAAGCCATGCTATTTCAAGCCGACAAGAGAAGATGTTGAGTAGGATGGCTACTCATGGAAGCTCAAGCGAGGATGATGGTAATGATGGTATCGATGGAGATTCCTCAAGTGATGAAGAGGTTGAATACATGGTGGCCGAGTACGTGAAGAAGATCTTCAAGTATGTGAAGAAAGTCAACATGTATGGCTACAACGTCCACTTGCGAGAAGGGCGCCACCATCAACACATCAAGTTCACCAAGATCAAGCACAAGCCCAAGAGAAAGGTGGTCAAGGAGAGGAGACCAAGGCAAGAAGCAACAATGTCCGTCCGCGAGTGGACAAGTGGTGGATCAAGTTCTTCTAGCTCAAGCGATGAATCAAGAAAGAACTTCACCACCCGCTTCATGCAAGGTCCTTCATCATCACACATGTGCCTTATGGCCAAAGGTATGGAAAGCAATGTAAGTGATGATGAATCCGACACCACCGCTCTCAATGATCTTGTTGAGCTAATCCATGAGGAAAAAGGAATGCTTGAAAAACAAGCTAATGAAATTAAAGAACTCAATGCTCTCAATGATCTTAGTGACACCCTTGCTACAAATTATGAACATTTGTTGTGCAAATTCAAATTGCTTAGCAAGGAGTGTGATGAACTAAAATCTAAGCTTGATAGCAATGAGACCAAAACAAGCAATTCCTTTGAGCTTGATGAAACATCTATTCCTTGTGCAATTCCTATTTCCAAGGTAGATGCTACAACTTCTTGCATTGATTTAATTGATGAATCTTGCTCACCATCTTGCCATGAGAATGTTGTTGTAGAAACATGTGATTATCTCATAGGCAAGGAAAATGATGAGCTCAAGCAAGAAGTGAAATGGCTCCGAGAGAGATTGGCAAACTTGATGGGCAGGGGCAAGAATGATGAAGAACAAGTGGACATCTCTCAAGACATGAAGAGCAAAGTCCAACCTTCTCAAGATAACTGTGATCCCATGGTGAAGAAGCTTGAGAAGGGTGCAACCGCGACTTGCTACAAGTGTCATGGAGAAGGGCACAAGTTCTACAAATGCCCTCAATTTGTCAAGAAGATGGACAAGGGCGCAAAGAAGAAGTTGAAGCCCACCATCAAGAGCTCCCTCATCTACACCAAGCCCAACCGCAAGAACAAGACCAATAGCAACACCTATGTCATCAAGAAGAAGGCAAATGGCAAGGTGGTTGCACACAAGGTTGGGAAGATGAAGGAAGAGCGGGGTTGGAACCAACCCATTTGGGTGCCTAAGGAAGTCATCAGCAACATGAAGGGGCCTCAAATGGTTTGGGTTCTGAAGGCCGCTTGAAGGCCTTGAGAGCGTGGACTTGGGAGGTTTGGCACAAAGAAGTTGTGGAAATTCATGCCTACAAGCCAAGCTTGCAAGTTGGACATGTGTTGCCCAAGTTCCCCGGTTGAGGTAATGGAAACTAGAACCCATCTCATGTATCATTGTTGCTCCATTGCCTTGCTTAGGTTGCATTTGTTGCAATGTTTACATATGGTAGGTTGCTTGTGTCATGTGCTAACCGATGAGCAAGCTACATGGTTTAATTCGTGTGTAGGAAAGCTACACTTGTTCTTTCATGGTGAATGTTTTCATATATACCTCTTTGCATCATGAGCAAGCTATAGGGTAAGCTTCCCTTTTGTTGTCATAAACAATGTGCATACATTTGGTTGGTGATTCAAACACTAAATGCACACATTTAGGGGGAGCTCATCCTATGGTTTGGTTATGGGACTAACATTATTTCTAGCTTATCTTATGTAGTCCCTTGGCGACGCGTTCCGGTGCGGTACTTCATTCTAAGAGAATGCTATTTCACTCTCAATGTGATCTAACATCTCTAAAAGAGTGAAAATAGCAATATGAGCTTCATGCTATTGAGTCATGTCCTTGCGAGCTTATGTGTATAAGTTCAAAGGCAACGTACTCATACATTCCTAATCCTTGTGGTACCCCAAGTGTCTTCTATGCAAGCTTCTTCCAAGTGGTGTCACCTAGTGATATCATTTTCAAGTGGCTCAACTCAATGTGGTGCCAACAAGGTAGAGAGGATCAACCCACTGAGGTATGCAATGGTCAAAAGATTACAAGTGATATCTACAAGTGGTAATGTAACAAGAACCCATTTGTTTTATCTCTTGTCCTTTAAGCTACCTCCTTGCATGATATGCTTTAAGCTTCCTTGTCCTTCAAGTTTGTAGTTATGCACTTGTTTCTCACTACCCTTGTCCTACAAGTGGTATTCTTTTTGTGCACACACTTAGGGGGAGCTTAGTTTGTATCATGTTAGTCTCATGAGCTTGTGATCCACCTTAGTTATTCTCACATGTGATATCTTCATTGATATCATACTTATGGATCATGGTTCATGCGGCTTTCTCCCCTGCATTTAACATCTCTCCTTTGAGCTATGTTTGCTAGGTCTTGCTAGTTTCCTTGGATCCTTTTGCTTTGGGACTTTTTGGAGATTTTATTCCAAAGGGGGAGAATGTGGGACCAAATCAAGCTTGTGGCCTAAGCTTGCAAGTGGTTTCAAGGATACTTACAAGTGGTTTAAAGGATATGAGACCAAAGGGGAGAATGTGAACATGAAGATCAAAAAGGGGCATCCAAGCAAGTGTAAGTGGTTCTAATTTTGTCAACTCTTGCAAATTTATGCTTGCTTTGGTTGTGTTGTCATAAATCGCCAAAAAGGGGGAGATTGTAGCGAACGTGGCCTCATATGCCATTAGTTCGAGTTTGATTTTGGTGATTCATGACAACATGATCATTGGGACTAACCTTATTGTTTGAGCATGTCTTTGTAGACATTTCTAGGTCCCAAGGATGCAAGAAAACTACATGCAAAAATGAGCAAAACAAGGGTCAAAACCGAGCAAGAAAAGGAAAGAGAAGACACCATCGGATGAACCGACGGTCCCTCAAATACAAGCATCGGTGCAATCGTCGGACGAGTTGGTACACAGGGTCAAACCCTAGGAACCGTCGGATGAACCGACGGTCCATTATTTAGTAGCGTCGGACGAGTTGCAGAGGAAGAGCAAGGAAGACAGTAGCACTGGATGATCTGATGGTCTGAGTAGGGAACCCGTCGGTCTATCCGACGCTTAGTTTGAATTCATACAGAGACGCACCAAGACGAAGCCTTCAGCACCGGATGATCCGACGCCTCGGCAAGAGTGAAGCGTCGGTCTATCCGACGGTCGAGTGAAAGATAACAGAGGCGACTTGAGCGCGGAGTCTTCGGCACCGGATGATCCGACGTAGTCTCGGAGCAGTTGTGTCAGAGAACCTCAACGACTACGTGACGTGGGAGGGGCACCAGATGAACCGACGCCCTGGAAAAGCATAGCGTCGGATCATTCGACGGTACCTTTTTCAGTAGCTTTTAGCCAACGACTAGTTTGATGCCTTGGGCTATTTATACCCCTCCACTCACCCATTTGAGGTTGCTAGATTGTGTGGTAGTGCAGAGGAGTTCAAGACACATTGAAGATCATATCCAATCGATCCAAGTGCTTAATTGCTCATCCTTAGACTAGTACATGCTTTGTGTATGTGCTTAGTGCTAGGCTTAGCTTAGAGCTGAGTGAGTGCAAGGTTGTGCCAACCTTGTGAGGTGATTCTTGAGTGAATCCAGTTGTACAAGGTTCACCGGAAACCTTGGGGCCTAAGTGGCTCACCGGCAATCGTCATCGACCCTCCGGCTTGGTGTGGAGCGGCGAGGACACTTTGTGCGGGGGACGTGGAGACCCCCTTCCTTGATGGAGAAGCTCCTTAGTGGAGGCGGCATCAAGGTGACCAAGGGAGCTTGACAAGTGCCTAAGTGGCTAGCCTTTGTGGTGAGTCAAGTGGTGCTCTTGGGAGAGACTTGGTGACCAGGAAGCAATACTCTTGTGTGAGTGCTTCAACAACGTGGACTAGGGGTGGCTTAATGCCTACCGAAACCACGGGATAAATCGCGTGTCAAGAGTTTGCTTCCTCTCATCCCCTTTATGTTTCCGCATTTACTCTATTGCAATCTTTTCTTGCCTCTACTTTCCTAGAATAGTATCTTGCTAGGATTGGCTATAGGTTGCAAACCTTGCTTTGGGATGGGAGTTTCACACTAGAACAACCTTAGTTGCACATCTAGAAAGTATGTTCTAGTTTACTTTGAGAAAATGTAGTGAAGCCATAGGTTAAGTTTTTAAGTTGCCTAATTCACCCCCTCCCCCTCTTAGGCTAACGAGCATCCGATTCCTTACATAAGTTTGTTACCTTTGAGTAGGTCTGAACAAGAGCGACTTCAGATGTTGACCCTTTGGCCCTCTGAAACAAGTACAAGAACAAGAGGTAAGGGTTGAGATCATTCGCAATTGGAAACAAAGAAGTGGTTAAGTTTGTTACCTTGGAGCAGGTCTGAACAGGAGCGACATCAGATGTTGACCCTTTTGCCCACTGAAACAAGTACATGAACACGAGGTAAGGGTTGAGATCATTCGCAATCGGAAACAAAGAAGGTGTTCAGTTGTTACCTTAGAGCATGTCTGAACACAAGGAACTACAAATGTTGACCCTTTGGCCCTCTAAAACAAGTTCAAGAACAAGAGATAAGGGTTGAGATCATTAGCAATTGGAAGAATAAGTTGACTTGTGTCAGTGCGGAAAGTAGTCCTGACACTAACTAGTAAGAAGCGCTGAGATCTATCTCTCGATGGCCGGTGCTAAGCAACTAGTGACACTGGGTTTTATCCTAGTTCCGGCCGGGGGCCGTACGTCCAGCAGGGGTTTGCTCAGGGCACTATATTGCGTTGCACCATGGTGCTCGTAGAGGAGGGCTACAAGCGAGGCGGGAGAGGAGGTCGGGCCTCCAGGTCCCAGAGGTACTGATTGAGGCAAGTGCCAACATCGTGGTGAAGGCGGAAAGCGTGTCAGTGATCGCTGTCCGTCGTCCACCCCCCGTGGCTAGGGGACTGCCCTTCCTTTTATAGGCCAAGGAGGCGGCAGTTTACAAGCATGCCGCACTATTTCGCCTACGTGTAGAGGCATGGTGTACAACATCGCGGAGTAGACATCCGTCCTAGCAAATCTTGCTTCTGGCGGGCATCATGGCGCGTCCTGTGCGCGTCCAGGAGCGGCTTCGAGGGTGGCGGTGTAGAGGTCTCCTGTTCGGTGACCGCCCGTGTGAGGACTCGAGGGTGCCGTTGACGAGAGGCCGTACGGGAGTACAGTAGCTGGCGTGGCGGCGTCCCGTCGCCGCACACCTCCACAGCGTCGGGGATGGCGATGTAGTGGCCAGGATGGAGCTGGGGACGACGGAGATGGTCGCACAGGGCCGATGGCGACGGAGGTGACTGGTCCCGCTATCCCGACGTCACGACATTGTCCTCGCACGGGCGGCACGTAGTTGCTCGTGTTCCCTTTGAGGGCTTCACTGTCCTTTTTCGAGGGTGCGGCGCGTCGGCTCTACGGGAGAGGGTGGCACAGTGCCACGGGGTTGTTGCTGACCCCGCCGCACAGCGTCACACAGTGGCTGGGATGGCCTCGCCAGGGGAGTTGGCGGAGCAGTGCCGGGGCATGATTCCCAAGCGTGTAGTGGCGTGAATCCACCTTTGACTTGGGCGCCTGCAAATGTTAGTGCATTAAATGCCCCTGCCGGGGGAGCCGGTATGGAGGCGGCGGACCCGTGATGCCCTCGAGCGAGACAGAAACTTGCTCGAGGGGGCGCTCGGCTCTCGATCGAGACGGGGCCTCGCTCGAGGTGTCGTCCAGCCCCTGAGCGAGGCGGAATCCCACCCGAGGGGGCGTCTGACCCTCGAGCGAGGCGGAACCTGACCCGAGGGGGCGACCGGCCCTTGAGCGAGGCGAAGTTGTACAGGTGCGGTGTCGTATCCCTCGAGCGAAGAGGAGTTCCACCCGAGGGTGGCTAGGCCGATCGTCTGGTGGGCCCTGGGTCCGTGGGTTTGTCTTGTGCGTGTGTTTAGGTTCGTTTGCGTTTATTTATTTACTTTTTACGAATTTAAGCAGGTTTCCCTGGTTGTTTAGGGGGCCCTCATGGTTGTCCCCGACAACTTGAAAGAATCTCCTACAATAGAGAACAGAAGATCCACAATCACCCAAGCATGCAACAATAAAATTCAAAGGCAAAGAGCATGGGGAAGCAGTCCAAAAATTTCATATACAAATTTCTACAAACCACAAATAAGTTGACTTGGAACAATCTCTTGCCATAGGGAACAGAAGATCCACAATCACGCAAGCATGCAACAACAATATTCAAAGGAAAAGAGCATGGGGAAGCAGTCCAACAATTTCATCTACAAATTTCTACAAACCTCTAATAAAATGACTTCTAACAAACTCTTGCGATAGGGTACAGTAGATTCACAATCACCCAAACATGAAAGAATATTATAGAAAGCCAAAGAGCATGGGGAAGCAATCTAATCGAATCGATCAATACAGGGAGGAGACCGCAGACCTGACAAATAGGACAGGAAGAAGATGTCGAATGCCGTCTTGATTTAGCAGCACAACCTTACGCCTTCAGCACGGTGTTTTGCGCAACTATTGCAGATCTGCGGCCGCCAAGGTGTGCCTCGAGGGAGTCGACAGAGCAACGGGTTTGAACCATCTTGCAGCTTCAAGAACGTTGCCGAGGAAGGCCGCCGCTCGTAGAAGAGGAAGGTCACCACTCGTAGAAGAGGAAGGCCACCGCTCGTAGCAGAGGAAGCTGTTGTCGGTAGCAAGGCCGCTGTTGTTGCTTCCGATGTAGATCCAGGTCTCTTCAGCGGTCAAGGAGTAGATCCCCTGATTTTGGAAAATTACCAAGAGGGCCTTGTGACACCTGGTTTCCCTCTTTGTTTTATATATAAACGAGGAGGACCAGAAGGAGGAGCGGGAAATTCAAAATTTCAAGTCTCGCCTTTTTCGTCCAGAGCGGGAAGCGAAAGACTTTGGATCATGGACCCAAACATCAGTGACCCAAACGAAAGACCGCTTGGGTGTCGGACCCAAACGTCACTGACCTTATGCAGAGAGGAAAGTTATTGACTGGGTTGTCCATGCCACCATGGATCATGGAATGGACAAACACACACAAGACTATACTCTACGTCATATTCACATTAGACGGATGATCCGGTTTTTGCATTACAAAACTGCAACAAAATAATGTACCGTTGCAACTGTTTATTACTAAAACACTTAAATGAAACATTAAAACTACGGGGGACCCTGGTACAACCCTTCAGGTAATATTCTACAGAGATTGTGCATAAATTTGGGATGATCAGTGCATACAACCGCCCAATCATATGTGAGTATTCCGTGAGGAAAGATTCGCTCTAAGAGAGACATGCACTTGTCCTGCCATTGTGTGCATTTAGCCTGAATTGCCCATCATGTAAATGAAGTCACAATTTCCTCACTTGCCATGTCCCACATCTTTGACGCACAGTGCAGCTTCAACCTTTTGACTTGGTACATGTCGGCGACCGAGAGTAAATAAGGCCAGGCATTGGTAGGAGTTCCCCATAAATCAGCCTCCTCCACGAGTGATCCTTCACTAGCATATTTGATCAGGACCGAGAAGCCATCAGGGTGTGTGTCAATAATTGTAACAGTTTCAGAGCTAGACTCCACTTCTGGGCCATAGAGCATTGCCTCCATCAAAGATGATACTTTCGCCACATCGGCACGTATCGCTCGTATCACCCGGCATTCTGCACCTATGTGGAACACAACTTCCATAGGGGCTTGGGCCGCAACACTTTCGCATATGCTTCTTTGCACTGATGGAGGAGGAACTTCAATGCAGTCGTCCTCCAGTACTGAAACCACACATGATATGTGTATGCGATCTTCACTGGATGTCACGCGCTCAATGTCATGATGCTCCACCACACATTCAAATCCTCTTTCTTGTAGATCCCAATTCATGCAAACTTCTTTTGTAGCTTGAAGTCGAAATGTATCATCTTCATCATTTGGGCCTCCAGCCATCGCACGCAACAACACTCGCACCTACGTGGAAGCAGTCACAAGTTTGACAAACAATAACATAATGCGACCGTATCACCATGTGTGAGTGTGTGTGTTCATAGCAGCAACGAAGCACGTACCATTTGGGATTTGTGCAGAGAAATGAGGACGACAACAATGCCGTCTGGAACATCCATCCACTGATGATCATTCATACCTATAGGATAGCAATGTAGCTTCCATTGACGACTTCCCATCATGAACGTACTAGATTCCATGAACTTGCTTGCGGTTCCTTCTGCTGTCGCTTCCTGCCTTGAGATTGAGAAGTCAACTTGCACGAAAGGAATCATTTTATCATCTAAAGACATTAACACAAATGGCTTGCAATGATCGTCTCATGCCTAAATTGTCTCTTATTATAGTGGGAGTGAATGTGTTGTTTCGAAACGTCCATTCATGTACATCAGTTACCACGCGAATGGACATGTCCCTTTAGTGTGAGTGTGGCCATGTTTGGGTCAAGAACTTCCTGGTTCTAGTCCTTAAGTGCGATTCATAATGATCGACACGTCCGTTCAGAGAGGGTGTGCACACAAGTTCGTCAGTTAATGCTTGGTGCTAGTGCTTAAATGCAATTCTCAACGATCAACACGTGGATCAACTTGTGAGAGTGTGTCATTCCCAAATGCCCATTTGAGATGCCCTTTTGTGCTTATATGCATGTTAATATTACACACACAAATAAAAACACATATATTTCTATTCCAATTCTAGCTTATTCCATTTTTGTCTTGTCACATCAACAAGTTAATCACATTTCTCAGTCTCCAAGGTGTTGACAGATAAAACTCGTATCCACTTACGATCTGCAAGCATACATGCCTACACCTTTTTCACCACGGGATTCCCAAGGTTCTTGTCAATCCGCGGAGCAAGGGGATTGCTAGCGCTTAACCAAGTACTAATCTAGTTGAATGGAAAACTTTGAAAGAGTATTAATTTAAAGGTAAAGACAATCTAACCTAAGTTAATCTAAGTTGATCAAACAAATCTAGGGTTAAACTAGATGGTAAAGGGTGGACACAAGAGAGTGATTATGAAAGATAAGCGTTCCCTCCCTAGGATCTAGGATAACATGGATATGCATCTACTACACGAGAGTGGTAAACCAATCTACTAGGGGTTGTGACCACGGTTTCGCCCTTTCCCTCCCCTCGTACTGTCACAACGCGAAGGTAATCGTGACTAGACCTATGATGGACACGGTATGTTGATGGAATCGATGGGAGTAGCAGATATCATACGCCCGAAAAACACGGTAGCTAACCTTAATCATCAAAGCATCATCAACATGAAAGCAATAGATTGAAACCACGAATCAAGTAGCGATCACATAGCATGCATCCATCTAACCCTAGGGATGAACGGAGACATTACCCCATCATCTCACATGGATTGAAGCACATAGGGGTGATGGAGACTCCGGAGAACGTCGTCGATGAAGATGGCGGCGATGAAGCTTGGGAACACCCCTAGGCTAGCGGCATGGAGTCCTCTTGCTTCCTTCTCTCCGCCGGCGTTGATCCTTGCGACGAGCTCATCTAACTCTCTCCCTCATCTTGCGGCGGCGGTTTTCTGGTGAATGGCGTCGGTAGAATGATTTGTTCGATGTGGCGGCCGACGGCGGCGGAGGCAATAAATAGACGAACACCTAGGGCAAAGGGCGTCGCGAACCGGGCCAAAAAGCCCCTAGGCCGATCCGACTGGGCTGACCGGCCCAGGCCTTTTCTGGGCCGGTTCGGGCCCGTGTTCCTCCCCAGTTGCTTCTTGCACGATTCCTTATTTGTGTGCACTTGCATGTGGGCCTTTGACGTCATTTCCTTCACGGTTAAGGCTTGAATCCTTGATATACAAGCTTCGCTGTTTTCTGGTTGAGTCCCTGAAGACTTGCACGTTGACGCTTTGGTCCTCGGGTCATTTGGAGTCATGTTCATCGTGTGTCTTGACTTGTGACGGGCTTCATGATCTCCTCTTGAAGTGCTTGATGAACTTATCCCGAAAGTCTCCTCTTTAACATTAATTTCCTGCGTAAACAACGAACTCCAAAATCGACATGCAAGTGTGAACTTGTTACATCATTTGTATGCATAGTGGCAGGTTAGTTGCAAATCATAATCGAAACCAATGTATAACAAGAACTCTAGGTTTACGGAAATTCACTGTCAACATCTCCTCCATGCTTAAACCTTGCTCGTGCTCGAGTAATTAATCCTCGCTTAAAAGGGAAATCAGCGTTGCCTTCCAATGTTATCCTTGCACTTAGTCATTCATGACGAGACAAATTGCTCTCTCTTATGAATTTATTTTTAAAGTTCAAGTTGTGACCGACTTCTTTTTTATTATGGAAGATAGACTAACAATAAAGAACAAGCCACAAGAAACACTATGCTCTCAAACTTAAGTGAACTTCAAACCATTACCTTGTCAAATGAAAGAATTTTGAAAAAGATGCATATCCAACATAAGTGAAAATCTCTTGCAAGAGCTCATGGAAACACTCATCTCATCAAATCACTCAAGCCTATACTAGATTATTTTCAACCTACTCTACTCATATGTGATAGTGGAAGGCTTATGTGGAGCTTGGAAGGTTAAAAACAATCCTAGCAGAACATACATCCGAAATAATGTCAAATTAAGAGAGAGGTCTATTGGAATTACCGAGACTCGTCAAAAAGGCCATGGAAAATAAATGTTGGGAAGAGAGATGGATGAAACACACACATTTAGATAAGTAGACATGTGCAAGTAGCAAACGGATGATCCCGAGGCACGAGTGAAGTCCTCGTTATCGGATTGCACATGGTTGGAAGATTTGAGTATGGATTTGGCATCAAGGCACTTGATAACTTATGAAGCAAAAAGAACCGAGGAGAATGTTTGTTAATTTTCTTAATTTTATTTTATTTCCTTCTCATTTTTTCTCTCTTTCTTTCTTTTTTTCTTTCTTCTCCCATTTTTTCTTACTTTTCTTTTCTTCTCATCATATATTTTTTCATTTTTCATTTTTTTTCTTTTGCTCCTTAGAACTTTTGCAACATAATACTTACAAGGAGGTGATCAGAAAAAGATGTTTTTGGTTTAGGGTGGAGGCCCAGTGAAGTTTGTGAAATTTTCGATGTGAAAATCCACGATGCATGGACAAAAAGGCTAGCATGAAAAAGTTACACAAAGGAATGACCAGCTTATTAGTCTCGAACCATAGAAATGAATCCTAATCCAACTCATCAAAACATATGTTTGCAATCTACGGGTTTTGTTATCATAAAATATATATGTATATGGCTTTGGTAGGTAGAACTTTGCAAGAGCATCACAAATATGTAGATAGCATAAAAGTTAAGTTTTCATAAAAACAACAAGTTATCCGGCTATCCATAAACTTAAATCAAAGAGCAAAGATATGTATGTGGGTCTAGAGCATAGTCATTTCACCTCCACAAATAAAAGAGCCGGTATTTAAATTAATTTCAGATCATATTATAGAGAGCAATTAGCCAAGACATGTATAACTTCATGTAGGTAAAACAAAGCGGCAACTTTCATCATCTTTCCGTAAGCACAGGCAATATAAAACATCGAGGTGAACACATGGTCATGCCTATCTATTAAAAGTAAAAAAAAACCTAGGTTGTCCTCCTAGTAACCATGTTATTGTCGGAAGAGAAAAACAAAAGGTTGCACCTAGTTGAGGTTGAAGGCATACTTACAAGCATTTGTATTCGGAAAAGAGAAGGTCTATGGAGGTGTTACCATCCTTTGTAGTTCTTCATTGCCTTATTCTGACATCTCCATGTATCGATGTGGCTTTTGCTTTTGTCTTGATTTATCAATGCTCCTAATATTCTGAATTTGATCTTGTATGCTTAATGGAGTCATTGGTCGCCCTTCTCTTCAATGTTGTCATCACCATCTCCTCTTTCTTGTTCTCATCATTTCCTTGCTGTCTTTTTTTATGGATTTTCCCCTGTCCAAAACAGAACATATATCGAAGTATAGCTCAATTGAAAAGTTTATGAAATTACCTTTCCAACGTGTGGTCATTCATCGAAAACGGAGTTCAAACAAGGGAGCTATGTCCGTTTTACTTCAGCGCTGTGTACTGTCCAAAACTGATTTCAGGACGTGTTGCACTCGGTGATTCGGGCATAACCGCTTGTAGAAACCTCCGATTGTCTTGATCCTTGTGTCGGGGACAGCCCTAGGGGTCCCCTTAAACAATGGGGAAAACCTCACTTAAAACCCGCAACGAAACCAAAACACGTTAAGCCTAACCATGCAGGTGCCTAACCATGCAGACACGGCCCACGCCGCGAGGGACCCCGACGGCCCACCAAGGCGGCCCTCTTAGAGATCCCCTCGAGTAGGCTCCGCCTCGCTCGATGACACGCGCCCCCCCTCGGGCGGGCTTCGCCCCGTTCGAGGGGCGCACTTCCCTCGAGCGAGTTCCACCTCGCTCGAGGGCTCGCTCCCCCCCTCGGACGGGTTCCGCCTCGCTCGAGGGCGCGTCCCGCCCTTGGCCGGGGTCGCCCACGCTCGAGGGTGCCCCTCGCGCGTGCGCCGGCCCCGTACACGGGCATTTAACGCCCCGACACCGGCGGTACGGCGCCATCATGCGCGCGGGGCTCGCACCCCGCGTGCCGCCGCACCAACTCCCCGAGGGAGGAGCCCATCCCCGCCACCGTGGGAAGGGAGCGTGCGGCGCGGCCGGTGTCGGTCCCGTGACACCGTGCGCTCGCTCCAAGACGGCCGACGCGCCGAGCCCCTCGAAAGGGGGCCGGCTTCACCCTCGATTCACTTTCTTGTGACCCTACGGGGGTTAGGTGGAGGCGCTAGGCCGGTGGACCGCCATCCCCGCCACCGTAACGGCGTGGCCGCCGTACCCGCGCGTGCGGGCGCACGCCGGCCCCGTAGCAACGACTCCGGCCCCGTGAAGCGCGTCGGGAAGGAACGTCGTTCGCCTACTCCCCGTACTCCGTACGTGCCCGCGCGCGCACCTCCCTCGAGCCTATCGAGGACATCACCACCATCCGCTGCTCTCCTACCCTCGAACCGCCACCGTTCGGGTACAAGTCGAGCCATTATGACCGGATCGCCGCAAGGATCGCCCCGGACGGCCGCCCACTCTACAAAGATAGCACGTCGTGCTTCTCCACGTAGCTAGATAGCGCGGCGCGTATGTAAACCGCCTCCCCCTTGATCTATAAAAGGGGGGGGGGAGCGAACCCCCCGGCCGCGGGGGGGGGGGGGGGGACACAACACACACAAGGCCAAAGACAAGGAATCCTTCACGCACACCACGTACTCACTCTCCAATTCTCCCACAACATCTTCAGCCAGGGACTTGGAAGCCCTGCTTCCTCTCCCGCCTTGCTTGTAGCCGCCCCACTACAAGCACCCCCGGTGCTAAGTAATATAGTGCCTCGAGCACGCCCCTGCTGGACGTACGGCCCCCTCGGCCGGAACCAGGATAAACCCCGTGTCCCTTGTTGCTTAGCATCGACCATTGAGGGATAGACCTCGGCGCTATCTACTGGTTAGTGTCGGGACCATATTCCGCACCGACAGTTGGCGCCCACCGTGGGGCAAGCGAGCGCCTAAGGTCATTTCGCCAACTCCCTCCATGGTGATCCGCACTGAGTACCGTGGTACACGCTACTGCATGGGTAGCTCGGACCCCCTCCCAGCCGGGTTCGAAATCCGCTTCGGGGACCTGAACTTTCAGGCCACGGGGATCGGCTATCTCATGCGCCTCACCAACCATGAGGAACTCCGCGCGCGGCGCCAGGCCGGGGTCCGCTCGTGCCCCCGCCGCACGCACGACTCCGGGCGCGAGCGCCCGCAGGCACGGATGCCGCGGGTCCATCGACGCCACGACGCCGCCGTCGCTCCGGACAACGCTCGCGCCGGGGCGCGGTCCGAGCGGCGGCGGGCCGAGCGCGCCGCCACTCAATGCGGCACGCCCACCGTCACGACCGCCACCACCCCCGGCAGACGGCGTACGGTCTCCGACCGCGCATCCCCATCGGGCTGCGTGGTGCTACATCGGCCTACAACGCCAACGTCAACACTACAATGCGCAGGGTTCCGCCTGGCCGCCACGTCTTCGTCGCCAGGGGTCCCGGCGCCTCAGCTGGAGACGAATCGTCCCTGGGCTCCGTCAACACGTTACCACCCGCCAACCGCCACAGGTACGCGGAGTGGGACTTCTCCGGCGTACCTGACCCAGTTGTGTTCCGACGTTTCCTAGACGCTGCGGACTACTGGTTCGGCTACTCCGACGACTCCAGCACCGGGAGCTACGACCCCGCGCGGGAGTGCTACGCCGTCATCACCAACGACCGGCCAATGCCGCCGGCGCGGCGGCGCCGGGAGACGGGGAAATCATCCCCGCCCCGGGGATCGCCACGCGCCCGGCCGCGGGGCCAAGCGCTCCCGCCGGGGCCGATGCCGACGCACGCCTAGCCCAAGCCCACGAGCTCGAAGCCAAGCCGGCGGAAGAGTACCGAACGGTGCGATCGCTCCGCGCCTCAATGGCAGGGGAGGCCTCCGCGCGCGGCGAACGCGCACGGGAGCTGGGCCGACAGGTCCGCGACCGCATCAACACCGTCCCCAACGTCGACAACGCGGACGCGCCCCCGCGAGCGAGCCAAAAGCTCATCGCCGCCGCGACGCCGCCGAGGGCCATGCCAAGCAACCTCGACCCCCGAGGCTCGAGACCTGCACCGCGAGGTGCAAACTCTCATCGAGCAAGCGGCCGTCCAGCGGGCCGAGAGCTCGGCCTCACGCATCCGCCAACAAGGGGATGCGCGGGACGACGAAGCTGCGCCGGGAGGCGAACCCTCGGTACACGCGGGGCGACCCGCCGACCAAGGACGCACGCCGCCCAAGGAGCGGCTCCTCGACGCACGAAGGGCGCCGGACGGTGACGCTCGAAACGTCATCAATGCCGGGCGCACCAGCAAGGCCGACGCACGAGCAGCAAGGGGCTACCACCCTCGACGGGGTGGACGCTACGACGGCGGCGAGGACCGCTCCCCGACACCGGAGCCCCCCCGTGCACCCGGTGTTCGGCCGGGAGATCCGCGCGGCGGCGTTTCCCCAACGCTTCCGCCAACCCTCGACCATCGTCAAGTACAACGGGGAGACGGACCCCCGTGTATGGCTCAACGACTACCGCTTAGCTTGTCGGTGGGCGGGGCGACCGCCGACGAGGTCATCATCCGCAACTTGCCCCCGCATCTTGGCGACGCGGCCCGACATGGCTCGAGCACTTGCCCGCTAGCCGCATCCACAACCGGGATGATTTGGTCCGCACGTTCGTAGGCAACTTCCGTGGCACATACGTGCGCCCCGGAATTCCCCGGGACCTCGCGCGCTCGCACGCACGCGGCCCGCGAGTCGCCGCGGGACTTCATACGGCGCTTCTCCAAGCGCCGCACCGAGCTCCCGCCGTGGCGCGGTCCGAGATCGTGCACGCCTTCCTCGAGGGCACCACGTGCCGGGACCTCGTACGGAGCCGGGACGCAGCCCGCCGCCCGCGGACTCCAACGAGCCGTTCGACATCGCCACCGCCCTCGCCTCCGGGGAGGAGGCCGTGGGGGCAATCTTCGACGGCAAGAAGGGCAAGCGCTCGGAGGACGCGCCCGCGGAGGGCAGCAAGTCCAAGGAGCCGCACCGCAACGACAAGCGGGGCAAGAAGGGGAAGAAGCCGCGCCGCGAGGCGCGCGAGCAGGGCGCGACGGCGGCAACGCCGAGGCCCTCGCCGTTGACCCGCCGACGGGCCCTCGACCGGCCCCTCGAGGCCCGGAGTGTTTGATGACATGCTGAAAAAGCCATGTCCCTACCACAAGACCCCAGTGCACCATACCCTTGAGCAGTGTGACATGCTCAAGAAGTTCTATGGCCGTGCCGCCGCGAAGGAGGCAGAGGCCAAGAAAGACGGAGGCGATGGCGATGCAGGCGGCTTCCCCGCCGTCGAGAATGTGTTCCTCATCTTTGGGGGGCCAACCGTCGACATGTCGACCCGGCAGCGCAAGAAGGAGCGGCACGAGGTCCTAGCCGCGGAGAGGGCGCCTCCGTCCTTCCTCAATTGGTCGGAGGACGCCATCACCTTCAGCGGGAGGACCATCCGAACCGTGTCCCCAACCCGGCCGCATCCGCCGGTGGTTGACCCCATCATCGGGAACGCCCGGTTCTCGAAGGCCCTCATGGACGGAGGCGGCAGCCTCAACATCCTCTACGCGCATACGTTGCGCCCGATGGGGATTGGGTTGGACCGAGCCGCGGCCCGGCCAGACAAAGCCATTCCATGGCATTACGGCGGGCAAGGTGTCCACCCCTCGGCGCATCGACCGCCGCTCCGGTTTGGCACCCCAAAGAACTTCCGCAAGGAGACGCTCACCTTCGAAGTGGTGGGGTTCAAGGGGGCCTACCACGCTATACTTGGGCGACCCCGTTACGCCAAATTCATGGCGGTCCCCAATTATACTTACCCGAAGATGAAGATGCCGGGACCGAACGACGTCATCACCGTTGGCTCATCCATCGAGCACTCGTTCGATCGCGACGTCGAGTGCGTAGAGCACGCAGAGGCACCGGCGCCGGATGAAGCGCCGGTAAACACGTTGGGAAAGATGGTCAACGACGACCTCGACCCCGCCGCCAAGCACGCCGGCAACTTCGAGGCCGCGGAGCGGCACCAAGGGGGTCCCCCTCGACCCCTCAGCCCCCGAGGGCAAGGCGTTGAGGGTCAGCTCCACCCTCGACCCTAAATAGGAAGCAGTGCTCGTCGACTTCCTCCGCGCCAACGCCGACATCTTCGCGTGGAGCCCCTCGGATATGCCGTGCATCCCGAGGGAAGTCGCCGAGCACTCCCTTGACATCCCGCCAAACGCCCGCGCCGTGCAGCAGCGGCTGCGCCGCTTCGACGAGGAGCGGCGACGGGCAATCGGAGCGGAGCCGCGGAAGCTTCTCGAGGCCGGATTCATCAAGGAAGTGTTCCACCCAACGTGGCTAGCTAACCCCGTGCTTGTAAAGAAAAAGAATGGGAAGTGGCGGATGTGTGTGGACTACACTAGTCTTAATAAAGCATGTCCTAAAGTTCCTTTTCCTTTGCCACGCATTGATCAAATCGTTGATTCAACGGCTGGGTGCGAATTGCTTTGCTTCCTCGATGCTTACTCCGGGTACCACCAAATAAAAATGAAGGAGTCCGACCAGCTCGCGACTTCGTTCATCACACCGTTCGGGACGTTCTGTTACGTCACGATGCCATTTGGCCTCAGAAACGCGGGTGCAACATACCAGCGTTGCATGCAGCACGTTTTTGGGGATCACATCGGGCGAACGGTCGAAGCGTACGTGGACGACATCGTCGTGAAGACCAGGAAGGCGGACGACCTGGTCGGCGACCTCGCCGTCGCGTTCGGTTGCCTACGGCCAATGGGGTCAAGCTAAACCCCGAAAAATGTGTCTTTGGAGTGCCGCGAGGCATGCTCCTGGGGTACATTGTCTCCCAACGGGGAATCGAGGCCAACCCCGAAAAGGTTGCGGCCCTCGAACGGATGGGTCCGATCCAGGACCTCAAAGGGGTGCAGAAGGTACTGGGGTGCCTCGCCGCCTTGAGCCGCTTCGTCTCGCGGCTCGGTGAGAAGGGCCCGCCCTCTATCGCCTCCTCAAGAAGCACGAGCGCTTCTCCTGGACCACCGAGGCCCAGGGTGCGCTCGACAAATTGAAGGCATCCCTAACGCACGCCCCGATCCTCGCGCCGCCGCAAGACGGCGAACCCCTGCAGCTCTACGTGGCCGCAACCACCCAGGTGGTCAGCGCCGTGATCGTCGTGGAGCGCATGGAAGAAGGGCACGCCTTGCCTGTACACCGTGTCGGTCTACTACATTAGCGAGGTCCCCGTCGGACACGAAGGCGCGCTACCCCCGTGTCCGAGTTCTTGCCGTACGCGGTAGTTCTTGCGCGGCGCAAGCTCCGTCACTACTTCGAGGCCCATCCCGTCACGGTGGTTTCCTCCTTCCCACTAGGGGAGATCATCCGCAACCCCGACGCCGCGGGCAGGATCGCCAAGTGGTCCGTAGAGCTGATGGGCGAGACGCTCGCCTACGCCCCGCGCAAGGCTGTCAAATCCCAAATCTTGGCGGATTTCGTCGCCGAGTGGACGGATACGCAGCTACCGCCGCCGCAGATCCAAGCAGAGTGCTGGACTCTGTTCTTCGACGGCTCAGTGATGAAAACAAGAGCGGACGCGGGCTCGCTCTTCGTGTCACCCCTCGGGGAACACATGCGGTACGCGGTGCGCCTCCACTTCCCCGCGTCTAACAATATGGCCGAGTACGAGGCCCTCCTCTGCGGCCTCAAGATCGCCATTGAGTTAGGCGTCAAGCGCCTCGACGTGCGGGGGGACTCGCAGCTCGTGATCAATCAGGTCATGAAGAACGCGAGCTGCCACGACGACAAGATGGAGGCCTACTGCAAAGCCGTGCGGGCCCTCGAAGACAAGTTCTACGGCATTGAGCTCAACCACGTACCCCGCCGGTACAATGAGGAGGCGGATGAACTGGCCAAGATCGCGTCCCGGCGGATCACCGTCCCCCCGAACGTTTTCGCGCGCGACATCACTCAGCCCTCGGTCGTCTTCGAGCCCTACCCCTCGAGTCACAACGAACCCTCGGGGGCTCCCTCGAATCCAGCGGGCGCGGAACCCATGGATGAGGACCCCTCGAACGAGGCGTACGTGCTCTCCCTCCTCGAGGGGTACGGCTCCCACGAGGTCGACGTAATGGACATCGAGCCAGCTCCTGTCCAGGAGGACTGGCGTGAAAAATACATTGCCTGGATCGCTCGAGGGGAACTCCCCGCCGACGGGCCGCGTCCGGCGCGCATCGCCAGGATGGCCAAATCCTTTGCCCTCGTCGACGGCGAGCTGTACAAGCGCGCCGCCTCCGGCATCCTACAGCGGTGCGTACCCATTCCCGAGGGGCGCGAGCTCCTACGGGACATCCATGCGGGGATCTGTGGCCACCACGCCGCGCCTTGCACCCTCGTCGGCAACGCGTTCCGCCGGGGGCTTTTACTGGCCCACCGCGGTCACGGACGCTAGCGAGATCGTGCGCACCGCGAAGGGTGCCGCTTCTACGCCCGCAAGTCCAACTTGCTCGCCCATGCCCTACAAACCATACCCGTGACATGGCCATTCGCCGTGTGGGGGGTCGGACATCGTCGGGCCCTCGCGGAAGGCGCCCGGGGGCTTCACCCACTTGTTGGTCGCGATCGACAAGTTCTCCAAGTGGGTGGAGGTGCGCCCCATCACGAATCTAAGAGCAGAGCAGGCGGCAACATTCTTCACCGACATCCTCTACCGCTTTGGAGTGCCAAACTCCATCATCACAGACAATGGGTCACAGTTCACAGGCCGGAAATTCTTGGAGTTCTGCGATAAGTTCCACATCCGTGTGGATTGGGCAGCTGTGGCGCACCCACAGACCAACGGCCAAGTAGAGCGTGCCAACGGCATGATCCTACAGGGCCTTAAGCCCAGAATTTTCGACCAACTCAACAAATCTGGACGAAAATGGCTCCAAGAACTACCAGCGGTTGTGTGGAGCCTAAGGACCACCCCGAGCAGAGCCACTGGGTTCACCCCGTTTTTCTTAGTCCACGGCGCGGAGGCCGTCCTCCCCACGGACTTAGAATACGGATCACCCAAGGTTCGAGGCTACGATGAAGAGGCCAACCGGCGAGCCCGCGAGAATTCGGCCGGATCGGCTCGACGAAGCACGCCTCGTGGCCCCGATGCATTCCGCGAGGTACCGGCGAGTCCCTCGGGCGCTACCAAGCACGCAAGATACACCGGCGGGATTTCGGCGAAGGGGATGCGGTCCTAAGGCTGCGCCAAGACAACCGAGGGCGCCACAAGCTATCGCCCCCATGGGAGGGACCCTACGTCGTGGTGAAGGTACTCAAGCCCGCACGTACAAGGCGGCCAACGAGGACGGTGAAGAGCTCACCAACGCTTGGAACATCCAACGGCTACGTCGCTTCTACCCTTAGCTAGGATTTCCAAGTATTTTTGTTGTAAAAATCACACGGCCAACGCCCCGCTTGGTTGCAACTATGTAAAAACTTCAAGCTTAATAAAAAGGGCAACTCGGCTTTCCCCCGAAAACCCAAGTCACCCTCGGGGGCTATCAAGGGGGGGGGGGGGCACCCCCCCAAAATGGTCCCATTTTTTCGCGCAAAAACGAAATAACTCACGCGAGCTAAGTTTGTTTTTTACTTCAACTACTAGCAACGATTCGAATAGGGCGGCGGCGGCCCGGCGGGAGGAGCGTGCGAGCCGAGATAGCCTACGCCGCGTGGATATGGCCCTTCTCTCTCGCCTCCAACCCGGCGAGGCCCCCCGCGAAAATCGAACTCCCCTAACTAGAATCTACTCGGGAAGAAGGAGAAACAAAAAGCGTGATAAACAAACAACTTCATTACGGCAAATGTTTGTGAACAACTTGTTCATTTACAAGGGCCCCATGGCCGAATACCGATGCTCAAACAAAAAACGGGCCTAGTGCCCAACTGCTTTCAGGCGGGAGGAGCGGCAGCGTCAGTGGCGTCCGGGAAGAGGAACTCCTCGAAGGCTTCGGCGAGCGACCCGGCGGCGTCGGCGGCGAGCGCATCCACGCGCTCCATCGCTACCTCGTCCTCGACACCCTCGGGGACGACGTAGCCCTCCGCCAGCGCCTCGAAGTTGACCTCGTAGTGGGACCGCACCACTCCGAGGGCCTTCTGGACGCCCAGATGCAGCGCCCGGCGCATCCGCTCGGTGACATGGCCACCAAGGGCACGCAGTGGGCGGCCGTGGAGCCGTGTCGCCTTTGCCTCGCCCTCCTTGGACGGCGCGGCGGGTCTCGAGGGCCGCATCGCGCGGCTCCCCGCCGCCCCTGCCGGAGGAGTTGTAGGA
Source organism: Cenchrus americanus (assembly GCA_947561735.1). Taxonomy (NCBI): domain Eukaryota; kingdom Viridiplantae; phylum Streptophyta; class Magnoliopsida; order Poales; family Poaceae; genus Cenchrus; species Cenchrus americanus. The sequence continues at coordinate 148,059,968 of OX387240.1, forward strand.
GGCTGCGCCGCCTCGGCCCGCTCGGCCGCGTGCCCCGGGCGGTGCGCAAGCCCGGAATCGCCAAGACGAGAAAGAAATCGAAAAGGGGACGCGAGCCCTCAAACGGCAAAACCAACAAGGCAAGAGTCAAACAATGGCTCACCTTCGACCCGCTTCCTCTCCATCTCGAGGGAGCGACGCTCGGCCTCGACGGCCCGCTCGAGGCGCTTGACGGCCTCGCTCGCTCCCCGGAGGGCTATCTCCTCGGTTCGCGCTCGCAATGCCGAGCACGTTGACCTCGCCCTCGGCCTTGGAGAGCTTGGCGTCCCGATCCGCCAAGGACCTCCGCGACACCTCGTGGGCGGCGCGCTCCTCGCTCCGGCGGCGCACGGGCGTCAACGAGGGCGGCTCGCTCTCGCCGAAGCCGCCCCTCGGCCCCTTGGCGGGCGGTGCTCTCTTGCGGGAGCCGCTCCTCGGCCGGCGACGAGGGCCGCGGCCTTGGCGTCGAGGGCGAGCCTTCAAATCGTCGGCCTCCTTGGCTCGCTTGCTCCCGCCTCGCGCGCCCGCTCCTCGGCCCGGCGGCTGGCCGCGCTTGCGCCCCCTCAAGCGACGAGCGAAGCTCCCGGGTTTCGGCGCGGACGGTAGCCACCTCCGCCTCCCAGTTGGCGGCCAGCGTCCGCGTCTTCTCCAAGTCCGAGCGCGCGTGCCACAGCGCCTCATCACGGTCGATGAGGGCTGCGCGGACCCGCTCGAGGCTCGAGCGGCGCGCCGTGTCCTGCCTCGAGCTCTCGGGGAGCTCGTCGAGGCCGGGACGGGGCCCGCACGCCCGGCCCACCGTCCGGGGACCTGAGAGCGTCAGCAAGCGCGTCGAAAGCGCTGCACCGCTCCCGGAGCTGGTGGACCTCGGCGTTCACCCGGTCGAAGGCATCGTACTTATCGTGGGCGCGGCGCTCAAGCTCCTGGCATCCACACACCAAAATCCGTAAGCACTACGGCACAAAGGCAGCACACGAAGATGAGAAGAAGAAGAAAACGAGCGACGGCGCCCCTACCCGGAAGACGCGCCATGCGGGGCCGCCATGGACTCGCAGCCGCCTCGTTCGGCGCGCGGTCGAGCGTGGCGCCGTGGCGTCGGAGCTCGCCCCGCAGCTCTCGCTCCCCCCGGGCGTCGGCAAACGCCGGGGGATCGTCGACGGCACCCTCCACCCGGGAGGGGTGGCCGGTGCGGGAGGACGAGGCCTCGGCACCGTGTCCTCGGACTCCCCGCCACCATATGCCCCTCGTGCCACCTCACGAGGGCCCCCTCCTGGGGCTCGGGGGAGCGTGTGGGGAAGCTACCCCACTGATCCCACCCGGGCGGCGGGGAGTCGTCGTCCAGGACCTCCACCACCTCCGCCCGGAACCACCGGTGGGCGTCGGCCCTCGCGCCGCCTCCACCTCGCGCCTCCGTGGCCGCGGGTGCCCGACGCGGCGCCACGAAGGCCACCTCCGCCGCGCCTCTACAACCACGGGTGCCGCCGCGGGTTGCGCCCGCTCCGCCTCCTCCACGACGCGGCCTCCGCGGCCGCGCCTCCACCACCGCCGCCGCCGCGGCCCGCACCCCCACGATGGCCGGCGCCGGCCGCTCCTCGGCCGGCCGCCGGCCGCGCCGCGGCGGCGGGCGACCCGCCGGCCGAGGCCTCGAGGCCTCCGCCGGACCCCCGCGAGCTCTCGCCCGCCGCCGCCGTGCTTGCCCCCGCCCGCGGCGCCCTCGACGAGCGCCGCCGGGTGGGGATGGACGCGTCCGTCCTCAGCACCTTGGTAGGTGCGAGAGGAGGCACGGTTGGCACCACCCTGCGCAGGCACGAACGGAGGGTTAGGACGCTTGATCATCGGAAAACCAGACCAAAATATGAGCGCGAACCCCTTACCTCGATGAGGAGAAGGCACGCTTCCTTTTCCTCGAGGCCTCAGCGGATGAGGCCGGCGCAGCTGGCACACCTACCGCCGCGCCTCCTGACGGCGCCGCCGTGCGCGTAGGCGCGCCCGCCCCGCGCACGGGCACACCCGATGCCGCAACTCCCGACGGCGCCGCCGCGCGCGCGGTACGCTCGCCCCGCGTGCGGGTGCGCCCCGCCGCCGCGCTCCCCGACGACGCCGGCCGCGCGCGCGCGCGCGCGCCCCTCCCCGCGCGCGCGGGCACGCTTGCCGCGCGCACGGGCGCGCGCGCGCCGCGCGCGCCTCCGTGGCGCGCGCCGGCACCCCCCCGCGACGCGCGCCGCCCCCGATGTCGATTGCCGGCGGCGGGCGCCGTTGCGCCCGCCCCGTGCGATGCCGCCCTTGCCGCCGGCGCCGGTTCGGCGACGGGGGCGCAAGCCGCCACCTATCGAGGGGCCCTCCCCCTCGCCCTCTTCCTCTTCGTCCTCCTCCGAGGACGAGTACTCCCTCGCTCCCCGGGAGGAGAGCCCCGCCTCTTCACGCCGCCGCACTCCGCGGCCCGCCGGTCTCGGCGCGCTTGATGTCGCCTCGCGCGCTCCCTCCTCGCGCGCCGCCCGCTCCCCGCTGCCGCTGGCCGCGCCACCCGACCAAGCGCGCGGGAGTCGGGGGTGGGCGGAACGGACTTGGAGGCAGTGAAGCTCACCAGCTACACACAAGAACATCAAAGGTGCGTCAAGAGGCGAAAGCGTGCCAAGAATCGAAACAAAATTATGAGTCACACTCACCGGCGGGCCCGTGGGGAGCATCTCGAGGTCCCATGGTGTCCGGTCCGCAGCGTCGGCACCCGGGTGTCGACGGCGCTCCGCGCCCGGTGAGCGCGTACGCCCGCTCGAGGGGCGTCGGGAGCATCCGCGACCTCGCCAGATCGACGGGGTTGGCCGCCTCTGTCATCTCGAAGATGCAGAGCGGCCTCTCCATCAAGGGCACGACCCGCCTGTGATGAAGGAAGGCGAGGACGCCCATCGCGTTCAGCCCCATCGCCGCCAGGCGCTGCAGGGCGGCCAGGACCGACTCCTGCCGCCTCCGATGCTGGGGCGTAGACACCCCGTAGCCCCAAGAGTCGGGCCTCTCCTTGAACACCCGTCGGTGTAGGGGGAAGGCCGGGCTCGGCGTTGCGCAAGTAGAACCATCCCCGCTCCCACCCGGCGTTGTTCGTCGTCATGGTGCGAGGATGTAGACGTTCTTGAATTGCCCCCGTAGGGCAGCGACATCCCGCCGGCGCGCACCGCGCGGCGGGTCCTTGGCTCCATCGTGGGGCTGCGTGAAGAGCTCCACGCGGAAAAGGTGTACCCGCAGCTCCCAATTGACCGGGATCCCTAGGGTACCCTTCGCGCAGACGCCCACGAACGTGGCCGCCTGCGAGATCGCGTTGGGGGCGAAGTTGTGCAACTCTCCTTCGTAGTGGTGGCACATCGCCCGCATGAAGCGGCTCGCCGGCGCGTTGAAGCCCCGCTCGTGGTAGCGGATAAAGCTGACCACATAGCCCTCCGGCGGGTTGGGCGCGCGGTCCGCCGCCGGCGGCACTATCCACTCCGCCGGACGTCCGTCTTCATTGGCCGCCCGGTGGCGGCCGGCGGCGACCGCTCGCCAAGGGCCGGGCCGGGTCACCGTCGACCTCTCCCAGGCGTACGGCTCCAGGATCGTGAGAGGCTGAGGTGGCGCCATGAGGAAGGACGAAGGAATGCGAGGACGGAGGACGAAAAACGGAAGACGAGCTCTAATGGCGACGCCGCGCGGTGACGAGAGCGAGGCGAACACAAAGGCGCGAGGGAGCGCGAAATGGTGAGACGCTAAGGTAAAAAACCGCCTGTCTCCCCACTCCCTCAGATTTATAAGCCGCGGGCGAGCTCTCCGGGGCGGATGTCCCGCGCGCATTAACTGCAGGGAATCTTCTCCTCACGCCGACGGATGGGCCCCACCGCGACCGCAGCGGCCACATCACCGCAGACGGGCCATCATCACGGCGGAGACCCGCAGGGGCCGAGGCGAAGCGGTCACATCCACCGCCACGCCGCCCACTACGCGCGCGCGCGCGCCGCGCGCGCCTAAAAAGACGCGCCCGCGCTGCAAAAACCGCAGCCCTCGACGCAAGGCATTTAATGACCGGGTCCCTTGCCAAGCAAGGAGAACCCTCTAGCGGGACGGACCCCCGCTCGAGACGAAAACGGCCCTCGATGGGATATCGACGCGAGAGGGTCGCCCGGGGCCTGCTTGAAGTAAAGCAGGCACCGCGGGCACCCATGCCGCGCAAAACCCTCGAGCGGCGCGAGCCCTTGGCTCCAGACGATAACAGCCCTCGAAGGGACATCGGCGCGAGAGGGTCGCCCGGGCCCCGCTTGAAGTAAAGGGCACCGCGGGCACCCATGCCGCGCAAAACCCTCGAGCGGCGCGAGCCCCCGGCTCCGGACGATAACGACCCTCGAAGGGACATCGACGCGAGAGGGTCGCCCGGGCCCCGCTTGAAGTAAGCGGGCACCGCGGGCAACCATGCCGTGCAAAACCCTCGAGCGGCGCGAGCCCCTGGCTCCGGACAATAACGCCCTCGAAGGGACATCGGCGCGAGAGGGTCGCCCGGGGCCTGCTTGAAGTAAAGCAGGCACCGCGGGCACCCATGCTGCGCAAAACCCTCGAGCGGCGCGAGCCCTTGGCTCCAGACGATAACAGCCCTCGAAGGGACATCGACGCGAGAGGGTCGCCCGGGCCCCGCTTGGAAGTAAAGCGGTGCGCCGCGGGCACCCATGCCACGCAAAACCCTCGAGCGGCACGAGCCCCCGGCTCGAGACAATATCAATTCTCCAAGAAAGGGCACGTACGCCGTGCTATCAACCGGCGCCTCGAGAGCCGGCTCGCCCGGACCCCCGACGGCCACGGACGCGAAAAGACGGGGCCGCCCGGGCGCCACCCCTCACGGCCCTGCGATCGGAGGTCCGAAGCCCGACCCTCGACGGGGTTCGAACGGGCGCCTCGGATCGCGAGTTAGGGACGACGAGGGCACGCGCATTCGAGCCGTTCCTCGAGCCCGTCGGCTCGAGGGTGCCCCACATGTCGTGTTCGAGAGCCGGCGAGGGCGGCGCCTAGTCGGGGGATCCCACCGAGGGAGAGCTTCCGCGCCCTTGGTCCCTATCGAATGGGACCGAGCCCCACCTAGAAAACCCACGCAAGCACTTCCATGGACGTGTCTCCGGACCACGCCGCCTACCCTTATCGAACGGGGCATGGACGTCCACTTGAACCACCCGCTAGCGCTCGACGAGGAATCCGCAATTCGCGACCCGCTCGATGGGAGTTGCGGAAACCTCACCCTCCGGTCTCGCGGAGGGACGGCGAGGGCTCTTTAAAAAACAAGTCGTAAGGCTCTACCCGATCGCCTCGAACGGGCCCGAGGCTCGGGGGCTTAACGCACGGCTACACCTCCTTGGCCCGCACCCACGGAGACGGCGTCGGCGGCGCGTGCGCCACCGAAGCCGGGCGAAACACCGCCGATGCCGTTGGAAACATGTGCCGGAGCCCTCGACCGATTCTCGCGGTTAACCCCTGCAGAGCACCCACACTCTCGCAGGGCTTCGGGCCGGACCCGCGGGTCCGCCGACGCGGCCCCACGCGAAAGCGTTCGCAAAACGAGGAGGGAAGAACATCCTATCGGTAGGTTCCGGCATGCGGGAGCCTCAATGGCAAACCCATAGATGCTCGGGGGGCTGCGTCGGGGACGGCCCTAGGGGTCCCCTTAAACAATGGGGAAAACCTCACTTAAAACCCGCAACGAAACCAAAACACGTTAAGCCTAACCATGCGGTGTGCCTAACCATGCGGGACACGTCCCACGCCGCGGGGGACCCCGACGGCCCACCAAGGCGGCCCTCTTAGAGATCCCCTCGAGTAGGCTCCGCCTCGCTCGAGGACACGCGCCACCCTCGGGCGGGCTTCGCCCCGTTCGAGGGGCGGCACTTCCCTCGAGCGAGTTCCACCTCGCTCGAGGGCTCGCTCCCCCTCGGACGGGTTCCGCCTCGCTCGAGGGCGCGTCCCGCCCTCGGCGGGGGTCGGCCACGCTCGAGGGTGCCCCTCGCGCGTGCGCCGGCCCCGTACACGGGCATTTAACGCCCCGACACCGGCGGGACCGCGCCATCATGCGCCGGGGCTCGCACCCCGGTGCCGCCGCACCAACTCCCCGGGGAGGAGCCCATCCCCGCCACCGTGGGAAGGGACGTGCGGCGCGGCCGGTGTCGGTCCGTGACACCGTGCGCTCGCTCCAAAGTACGGGCGACGCGCCGAGCCCTCGAAAGGGGGCCGGCTTCACCCTCGATTCACTTTCTTGTGACCCTACGGGGTTAGGTGGAGGCGCTAGGCCGGTGGACCGCCATCCCCGCGCACCGTAACGGCGTGGCCGCCGTACCCGCGCGTGCGGGCGCACGCCGGCCCCGTAGCAACGACTCCGGCCACGTGAAGCGCGTCGGGAAGGAACGCCGTTCGCCTACTCCCCGTACTCCGTACGTGGCTCGCGTCGCCACCTCCCTCGAGCCTATCGGAGGACATCACCGCCATCCGCTGCTCTCCTACCCTCGAACCGCCACTTTGTTCGGGTACAAGTCGGGCCATGATGACCGGATCGGCCGCAAGGATCACCCGACGGCCGCCCACTCTACGACATAGCACGTCGTGCTTCTCCACGTAGCTAGATATCGTGGCGTGTATGTAAACGCCTCCCCCTTGATCTATAAAAGGGGGAGCGAACCCCCGGCCGCGGGGGGGACACAACGTACACCACGTACTCAATCTCCAATTCTCCCACAACATCTTCGGTCAAGGACTTGGAAGCCCCGCTTCTTCTCCCGCCTTGCTTGTAGGCGCCCCACTACAAGCACCCCGGTGCTAAGTAATATAGTGCCTCGAGCACGCCCCTCGCCGGACGTACGGCCCCCTCGGCCGGAACCGGGATAAACCCCGTGTCCCTTGTTGCTTAGCATCGACCATTGAGGGATAGACCTCGGCGCTATCTCTTGGTTAGTGTCGGGACCATATTCCGCACCGACACCTTGATTTGTTGGAATTGTAACTTCATGGGGCTTCTAAATATCCAAAAATACCCAGTGTTTTCTCTCAAAGACCATGCAGAATTTTGATGAGATCGATAGCTTCTCGCGCATTGATCCGGAGATGTTAACGATCTTGATCATTCAATCTTCTAGAGTGTCATGTTGCACTTCCGTTTTCAAGATTCAGGGTCTCCCCCATGCTTAGAATTTTGCTAGTCATGGAAGAAGAAGACAAAGCATTTTTATCTTAGCCATCCTTCAATTTCCTTGTAGTGAGAGTCTTTATCTTGCCTGCAAGACGTTTTAAACACACATTCTACCCCCAAGGTGACGGTTGGGAGTAGATAGAATTGCCAACAATCCAACAATGTTTCCTAGCACTCTCAACTTGTGGCATAATTAGTCTAATGAGGAATAAAAACCTAATGAGTGTATGTGGTGCATGGTGTGTATGCACATGATAGGAAAGCATATAAACAAAGATAATGTTTTCACCTAGTTCTAAACACCATGTTTACAACTAGGTTGCCAAATTTCTCCATAGCCATAAAGGTTTATTTATCAAGGGTTAAAACACGATGTCTATCCCTAAATCAATAACTCTTGTAGCACAAGAAAAATTAAGTGCATTGCAAAGCTTATAAACTAACCAAAGCAACATGAAAACATATGAAAAGCTAGCTAGGTTTATCGAACTTAACGATGATAGTCCGCAATCATGTTTAAACACCACATTTACACAAGATCACAAAAGGAAAATACTCATAAGGCCTTATGAAGCATTAACATGAAAACTGAAGCATACATCATTAAGTATATAAAACAACCAAGCCAACTATGTGCAAAATATGTATATGCAAAGAAACATCACGTTGATAACAAAATGCAATGCATGCAAATAAATAAATATGATCATGAACATGATGGTGGTTCTAAAAAGGAAAACTAAACTTAGATTAATAACCACAAGTTGATCATCATAAGATGGTGTCATTCTTTATTTTCTCTAAGAAAGTAGTAAAAATATAAAGAAACGGGTTGCCTCCCGAAAAGCGCTTCATTTAAAGTCATAGAGCTCGACTTTCTCACATACCTTCTTTTCGTTGCATAGCCATGGCCCTTCATGCAAGAAGAAAAGGTACCAATGCGGCTTTAATTTACTTCCCATGTTGTGCTTGATCACTTATAGAAGACTTGCCCAAAGCATCCTTTTGTTTCATCGCTATCTCATTCTTTATCATCCTTCGGTGCTGCCTTCACTTCATGAATTTTTTTCTTTAACTCCCAGAACAGAAAGTATACCCAAGCTCTACTCCATTGCACAGTGCACAAAATTTCCTTTCCAATGAGTCTTTATTTGCCCAAATCGGACTCCGGACAAGAGAGTTACGTCCGTTTTAATTCGGCGATGAAATCTGTCCTGAAATTTCAGAACGCGCAACGCTCAATGTTTTCTCCATAACTTCTTGCACGGGTCTTCAAACTTGTTGGTTCTTGATGCGTTGGAATGGTAACTTGATGGAGCTTCTGGATATCTCATTTTCTCTATTTTTTACACCTCTGAACAAGCTCTCAAATTGATGAAGTCAGCAGCATCCATCGCGGGATTTGGAGAGGTTGATGATTTATCTTGCAACTCTTTTAGGCATGACTTCTCTTTTCATTATTCGAGCCTTGTCTATATGGTTAGTGAAAATTGGGCCTTCTCCCGACATGTGCTTCTTTAAGGTCATTAGCTTGACCAAGCGCAAAGCATGATCGAGATTTACAAAACTTATTGTAAACATACGCGTCCATAATTAACACCACATGTGAATTGTAGCAACAAGTCAAGGTGTAAATAAAAGAAGCATATGTTTCATGTATAGCACTTGGCCCGTCATTAGGCAAAGGTTCTTTAGGTGTGAGATTAATTGGATCAAACATAAATGTTTCCTCTTTTCATTCTCAAGAAAATCTAGCCTATCAACATGATCATTATTAGAACAAGCATAGAATTTAAACTATCATTCATACTATTGGTTGAGCATGAGTATTTGAATTTATCAACATCAACACCAATAACATCTTGAGATTTCAGCATGTACCTTGGCCTTAGAGCTTTTTCAACAAGAGTGATATTTGGTTCATCTAGCGGTGTTGAACGCTAATCAATCTCAATGAGTGAAGGTGTCTCTTTGTTACCTTTTTGCACCCCCTCCATCTCATTATGTGGAACGTGTAATCCATCAATTATGTTCGCATTCATCTCTTCTTTGAAGTCTTATCAATCAAATCTTCATCTTCAAAGCCTTGTATGTTGCTTTCTTTATCTCCCGAGTACCACATGTCGTCAAGATCGCTCATCGTTGATTCACTCTTTTCTTCATCTTTGAGTACTTCCATGTCTTGCCTTGCTGTTGTGTGGGCTTCAATAGAACATAAGCTATACCCTTCTAACTTGAGTCCTTTCTCCTCCCATGTATCCTTTGAGTCACTAGGCTCGTCACGGTTGTACTCTTCTCTTTCTTCATCATAAATCTTTGAGTTGTCAAACTGGTCGATCCATCCTTCATCTCCTTCTTCTTCAAATATCTTTTGGATCGACTCTCCACTCATCTCTTGATCAAATATATCTTCAACTAGTTTGGCAACGTGTCGGCGTTCCTCCTTCCTTCGGTAGTTGATTAGTGGGGCAAAATCAACTTGAATCCATCTGTATTGATTGAACTCCACCAAAGGTCTAGCATTCCACATACTTCGGCCTACATTCATGTTAGTTTCAACATTTTTAACATCCGAAATGACTTCTTTACCTTGGGAAGTGAATCTTCATTTTCTTGAATGGTCGGTTCATCTTTCTTGACCTCCGGTTCATCTTTTTCAGAAATTTCAGCAAGCACCTTGGGCTTGCTTTTGTCATTTTGCTCCTCTCGACAACGTCTTTGCCAATCTCGTTGCGTTTTTTGTCCATTGCTTATCCTTTGTAAGATTTGTGCGGCTTCACTAATTGTTTTATCCATTATATCACCGCCTGCACACATGCTTACAAAACGAGACGAGTTAGGGGTTAATGAAAAATAAAAGGTATGCAACATCAAGTCACCGGAAAATCCCAAGTTCGGGCCTCGCTCAAGTAGTTCATTAAAACGGTCCCATGCTTCATCAATTCCTTCATCCTCTCCTTGCTTGAAAGTGAGCACTTGCCTCCTTAAGTCTTGGACCTTGCTTATGGGAAAGAACTTCAGAAGAAACTTCTTCACTAGATCATCCCAATTTCCTTTTGCTTCAACGGACGCAAGTGTGTACCATCTTCGCGCTTCATCTTTGAGAGAGAATGGAAAAAGATTCCACTTGAACCAAGCGGCCGGAACTCCTTGTTGCACCGTGTTGCATATCATCGTGAATTCCTTAATGTGTCTATATGGGTTGTCATCCTCCAATCCTCTAAATGGTTTTGTCGCCACTAACTTGCTGATACTAGGCTTCACTTCATAGTGGGTTGTAGCAAGCGTCAAATCTGATTTTTGCATCTCAATGTCTTCCATTGACGGCATTGCTAGCTCCCTTAGCGACAACTCTTCATCTTCCAATGGTGAGGTGAACAAATCCATCTAGACACAAGAAAAGTAGAAAGAAAACAAAAAAAATTCTAGAAAATAAGGGTTAGATGTTAGTAATCAACAAAATTAATACTAGATTAAATGTAGCAAACTTGCTTGCTCCCCGGCAACGGCGCCAGAAAAAGGGGCTTGTTGACAGATAAAACTCGTATCCACCTACGATCCGCAAGCGTACGGACCTACACCTTTTTCACCACGGGATTCCCAAGGTTCTTGTCAATCCGCGGAGCAAGGTGATTGCTAGCACTTAACCAAGTACTAATCTAGTTGAATGGAAACCCTTTAAAAGAGTATTAATCTAAAGGTAAAGACAATCTAACCTAAGTTAATCTAAGTTGATCAAACAAATCTAGGGTTAAACTAGATGGTAAAGGGTGGACACAAGAGAGTGATTAACAAAGATAAGCGTTCCCTCCCTAGGATCTAGGATAACATGGATATGCATCTACTACACGAGAGTGGTCAACCAATCTACCGGGGGTTGTGACCACGGTTTCGCCCTTTCCTTCCCCTCGTACTGTCACTACGCGAAGGTAATCGTGACTAGACCTATGATGGACACGGTATATTGAGGGAATCTATGGGAGTAGTGGATATCATACGCCCAAAAAACACGGTAGCTAACCTTAATCATCAAAGAATCATCAACATGAAAGCAATAGATTGAAACCACGAATCCAGTAGCGATCACATAGCATGCATCCATCTAACCCTAGGGATGAACGGAGACATTACCCCATCATCTTACCCGGATTGAAGCACATAGGGGTGATGGAGACTCCGGAGAACGTCGTCGATAAAGATGGCGGCGATGAAGCTTGGGAACACCCCTAGGCCAGCGGCTTGGAGTCCTCCTCTTGCTTCCTTCTCTCTGCCGGCGTTGATCCTTGCGACGAGCTCATCTAACTCTGTCCCTCATCTTGCGGCGGCGGTTTTCTGGTGAATGGCGTCGGTAGAATGATTTGTTCGATGTGGTGGTCGACGGCGGCGGAGGCAATAAATAGACGAACACCTAGGGCAAAGGGCGTCGCGAACCGGCCAAAAAGTCCCTGGGCCGATCCGACTGGGCCGACCGACCCAGGCCTTTTCGGGGCCGGTTCGGGCCCGTGTTCCTCCCCGGTTGCTCCTTGCATGATTCCTTATTTGTGTGCACTTGCATGTGGGCCTTTGACGTCGTTTCCTTCACTGTTAAGGCTTGAATCCTTGCTATACAAGCTTCGCTGTTTTCTGGTTGAGTCCTTGAAGACTTGCACATTGACGCTTCGGTCCTCGGGTCATTTGGAGTCATGTTCATCGTGTTTCTTGACTTGTGACGGTCTTCATGATCTCCTCTTGAAGTGCTTGATGAACTTATCCCGAAAGTCTCCTATTTAACATTAATTTCCTGCGTAAACAACAAACTCCAAAATCGACATGCAAGTGTGAACTTGTTACATCATTAGTACGCCTAGTGGCGGGTTAGTTGCAAATCATAATCGAAACCAATGTATAACAAGTACTATAGGTTGACGGAAATTCACCGTCAACACAAGGCTACATGAATCATCAGGTGCGAATCCAGACCATTCGTAGACCTTTACAGTGACGACTAACGCAGCAAACCTGATCGAGGAGGACTTGTGAAGTCATCCCGCACCCTACGTGTTGCAACTCAAGGACCATCCGATCCTTTTGATTACAACACCCAATCTTGTTCTCATATGCAATTGACTCCTAAACCATTACATAAATAAACAGTAGAGAGTTGTCTCGTTGTTGATGCGGCATGAGCTGATGCAGTGAGACGACCATTAGATGTAGCTGATGCGGTGTGATTTGTCTGCCGGACATTCTTGTGCTCTGGAGAGGAAAGTTCGGAAGTAAACACATACCTAGAAACGCCGGGCTCATCCCGTGACACCCATCATCCACACATGTAATCGATGAACGCCACTGAAGATTCTGAACTAGATAGATTCCTATCACGCGTAAGCCTGACTATATTCCGAGCATCTCATATTTTCCATAGTAACTTTAGCAATGCTACACCGAGCTCACGTTACCACTGTAGTCCTCAATAAATGTGCAAGTGCAGCACAACGTTCTTTAAATGCAAGGAAAACACTCATCGGTTCACCATCTTACATTTCTCTACTTTAGTGCGATACAAGGGTGAGATCACTATGTTGGCTAATCTTGTTTACTTTATGTATGCATGGTATCAATATGGTCACATTGTTAGCTTATGTAGGGTTTGTTCTTCGTTTGTGCATGCACGCCCTGTTCGCTTGGCTTATCAGCCACCAGCCAGCAGTACTTTTCTCTCACAACAAACCAGCCACCAACAACCAGCCAGCAGTACTTTTCTCTCACAACAGATCAGCATCAGCCATCAGCCACCTTCCAGACGAACAGGCTGGCAGTACGTGGGGAATGCCCGGACAAGGAATGGACAGAGCATGGAACTTGGAGGAGTCGGGGAAGGGGGAGCTGTCGGGCGCAATAGCACCTCACCGCCACTCGATTCAGCCGCTGCCATCGGCACCGCAGTAGCACCTGGCCCCAATGGCACCTCCACTTCCGCTGGTATCAGCACCTCAGTAGCACTCGGCCCCAATGGCACCTCCACTTCTGCTGGCATCGGCACCTCAGCAATACTCGGGGGTGATGCCACCTCCAGTTCAACCGATGGCAACGACAGCTCAGAATTAGCTGAACCTCATGGCACCACCTTTTCGCCCACGGCCCAGGCCGCCACCTCTGTTGTTGCCCATTGAAATGCCACCCCCGCAGCCAGTGCTCATTGAACAAGATGAATCACATGACCTGAAATGGTCTGTGTTGCTTTGGCTTCAGCAGGGCGGGCCCACCCGTGTTTATCACGAAGGAATGTGGGTGTGCCCTTTTTTTCCACCGTGGTCATAGGCAATGGACCATTCGTGACCTGCTTTTACACGCGCATAACATCACCGTTTTGCCTGCCTGGATTTGGGATACAACGGCGAGGCATCGCGCTTTGGAGGAATATCTGATCTAGGAGCTACATTTTGCTGCATTCAGTGCAGCGGCTGTATTTCCATGAGCCCGTGATGGTAGTAGTATGAGCCGTGATGGTAGATGCTATTAGTATGTGGTGATGGTAGTAGTATGAGCTGTGATGGTAGATGCTAGTAGTATGTCATTCAGAATATGTCGATGTAGTTCAAACTATGGTGGATCGATCCATCCTCATGGGTAATCAATGCATATGCATGCATTTGTGTCATGTATTTGGATTGCGTTATTTCTAATAAAAATGGTAATGTGTGTATACTCCCTTGGTATAAATTCATTGCATACGTAAAGTACATTCCATTGATTTCTTAAATACCGGATGAACACAAATGAAAGTCTGGTTTGTAGTTTTCTGTCGAACCGGATTAAACTGTCATTGCTACGCAATGAGAACACCAACATCTTACAAGGAAAAAACATTAGTAGTAGTGGTGGTAGTAGAGGTGGTAGTAGTAGTGGTAGTAGTAGTCGTGGTAGTAGTGGTGGTAGTAATAGTAATAGCAACAGTAGTAGTGGTAGCAGAAGTAGTAGTAGCAGTAGTAGTGTAACACCCTAAAATTCCATCATGCAAACAGTAGCAACTTAGTGTTTAAGTTTTAAATTTTCTAAGGAAATAATAAATTATCAATCAAATTTTGGTTCTAAAATAAATTAAACATCATTTTGAGTAATTTTAGAAGCAATAAGTGTCGTATGGACCTCCCCGGGCCCACTACCTCGGTGGGTACCGGACCGACTACTCGGTGGGCCCCTGGGACTACCCGGCTTGCGCTACACGGCACCTGAAGGCGTGGAGCACAAGGACAACACAGGAGTAGTACTCGGTTAGGACTCTGTACACGTTCCGCACTGTATAGAGGTCTCCTAGACGTACTCGGCTAGTACTCCTTCCCCTACTCCGACTTGTAACCCTCGCCTCCCGGACTATATAAGGCGAGGCGGGGACCGATCTCGGGATCACCTCACCTCATCCAATCTCGGCTCATACAACCCACGGCGCACTATTGCACCATCCCCGTAATCGTGCCCTATCAATCCCGAGCTACGCGGCATACGGGACGTAGGGTATTACGCACCTCGCGGCCCGAACCCTCGTCTAAATTGTGTGTCGCGTGTCTCTTCCTTCGAGTTACCGATCTCGGCGAGTCACATTTATCTACTTCGGGTACTCCCCCGTAGTAGGTTGCCGGTCCAAAACACCGACACCGGCGCGCCAAGGGGGGCTCTCGCTCGAGATCACATGGCGAACTCGACGGCTTCCATTCACATCAAGCCAACCGTCGCCTTCAACCGCGGCGACACCTTCGTCTTCGGCGCCTGGGTCTGCACTGCTGATGGCGCGGGCTCCTTCCAGCGCCGCTTGATCATGCAACCCGACTCGAGGACAGGCCTTGTGACGCTTCCCGAAGTTGTCGCGGGCAAGCTCGCCGGCAAGTTCGGCGAAATTTCGCTTTCCAACCTCCACGCTGACTTCGAGCTCGAGTCCGTCTCCAACTCGAACCCGACGTCGCCATGGGCCATCGCATGCGAGCCGGCTCCTCAGCCATCGCAGGCGGCCCCGGTCACCGAGCCGCGCTCCGCGCGTGGCCCCCGCGTTCCCGCGCGGGACCCGCACGGAGGTTCTCCGCACCACGCCGGGCCGGCAAGGAGCCCGTACCCGAGTACAACTCGGACTCCGACGCCGTCCCCAACCGCGTCTCGGACTCCAGCCCTCTCTCCGAGTTCTTCTCGAACCCGGATTACGAGTTCGACTTCGGGTCGGATCCTGAGGAGCCCGAGTCCGAAGATGACTCCTCTGAGCTTCCCTTGTCAGGGCCAGCCTCAGGGCTGGTTATAAGATCGACGCCGGCCGGAAGATACGTCTACTGGCCAGACCGCAAACCTGCCGAACTGACAAAGGAGGACTCGCGCTACGTCGCCTACATCGACTCGCTACCGTTCCAGGAGGGAACACCACTAGCCCAGGCTGACTCAAACACACCAACTGAGGTGGCACCTTCTGAGCCAAGCTTGGGTACCCCCGATCGTCAAGTCTTCATGGCTGCCGGCGACACCCCGGAACCTCAGGCACGGCCGCGGACAAGTACTTGGAGGACATCTCCGCGGACGAGGCGTCCGCGACGCCCCGCGGACGAGACCGACGCCAACGGGGACGCCGGTGCGAACGTAACGGGAAGCGCAACGAACGACGCCGGCGGCCGGGGAGACAACCTTCCCATCCGCAACCTTGCGGAAGCTCTCGGCGCTTGAGAGCGAGTCCACACCACTCCCGAGCAATGCCTCATGTCGATCACAACGATCGCACGCCGTGCTCGGGGCATACGAGCCGGGGAGGTCATCGCCAAGCTCGCCGAAGAAGCCTACTTCATGCGGGTCGACAAGAGAGTCGGCCCAACCTCTCCCCGGGCTAAGCCTCGCGACAACGAAGCTACTAGTCGCGGCCGACCCCCGGTCCCCAACCGTACTCGGGCGACATCCCGCCGACCCAAACCGTCGACGCTCCACCGCCGGCGGACCCTCACGGCAAGACAACGGCAACCGAGAAGTCGTCCCCCACCGTGCCCCCGCCGGTGGCGGCGGCAACGACCCCCGACGGTGGCGGCGGCGACGGCGGCGGCTCCAACCACGGGGCCAACAAGAAAGCCCGGAGGCGGCGGCGGCCCGCGGCGGCCGCGGCCACGCGCACGGCCACGCCTCCGCGCCTCTCGTGGCGGGTACGATGCTCGCCGCAGAATCGAGGAATTACGGCAAAAGAAGTCGACGACCGCCGCCGAAGGCGACGGCTTCCCCTCGCTTCTCACCCCGGCCGCAACCTTGCTCCTCCCCGACAAGTTCAAGCCTTTGGGGATCACCAAGTACGACGCGAAGCAGGATCCCATCCGGTGGCTCCGATGCTACGCTCTCTCCATCGAGAACGCCGGCGGCAACGGCGACACCAAGTGCCTCTACTTCCCCTTCTCGCTCGGACCAAGCCCCACTCACGTGGCTCGAGTCGCCGGACAAGCACTCAATCGACAAGTGGGACCAGGTCGAAGGAACAGATTCACGAGCAACTTCGGCGGCGCCATGGGCCGTTCGGTACTCGCATGGACCTTGCCATGATCAAGCAGGAACAAGGCGAGACCCTCCGCAAGTACATGCGCCGCTTTTTCGACAAGCGCGCTACCGTCGTGGACGTCACCGACAAGGAGGTCATCGACCTCTTCCAAGACGGGCTCTACCATCGCCGCACCTTCGAGGACTTCGGCCGACGCCGCCCCAAGTCCATTCCCCACCTCAAGGACATGATCACGTCCTGGGCGGACGAAGAGGACAAGGCTAACGCCAAGTACGACGCCATCCGCGGCAAGACAAAGCGAGAACCGGGCGGCGGCGGCGGGCAGCAACGCAAACCAAGGCGGCCGCAACAACAACAACAACAACAACAACTTCTCGGGTTCTAATCGCAAGCGCAAGCCAGACAACACCGTCGCGGCTATCCGCGCCCCCAGAAAGGGAACTCGAAGAAGAATTCGGCGGGTTCAAAGACCCGTCGAAGGAGAAGTGCCCGGGGCATCCAAACGGCAACCACACTACCGAGCAGTGCTACCAGCTCAGGCATGCACTCAAGGATACGCCGGAGCCACCGCACCCTCACGATCAAAAGAACAAGAAGAAGGACGGCGACGACAACGACTTCCAAGAACCCGAGAAGACCGTCAACGTCCTCTTCGGCGGACTACCCAAAGCCAGGGCGGGAGCGAAGGCTACTCGCCGTGAAGTGATGTCCATTGAACCAGCGGTTATGACCCCTCTCAGGTGGTCAGAGACACCCATCACCTTCTCCCGCGCGGACCAATGGACCAGCTTCTCCGAACCAGGACGTTTCCCTCTCGTCCTGAAACCAACAGTGGCGGGCTCTAAGCTCAACAAGGTGCTCATCGACGGCGGAAGCGGGCTCAACGTCCTCTTCACCAAGACCCTGAAGAAGATGAACCTTGACGTCACCCCCATGCTCGACAAGAGCAGCATGCCTTTCTACGGCATCGTCCCAGGCAACGCGGCCATCCCACTAGGCTCAGTGGTACTGCCAGTTACCTTCGGGGCGTCTCGCGATAACCACCGCACCGAGTACATCAAGTTCGAGGTCGCGGATATCGAGACTTCCTACCATGCCATCCTCGGCGGACCGACCATCGCCAAGTTCATAACGGTGCCCCACTACACATACTTGGTACTCAAAATGCCAAGTCCAGCTGGCGTACTCTCCCTCCAAGGGGACTTGAAGATCTCTCACGACTGCGATACAGAAGCCGTGGTGATCGCTTCAACAAACCAAGTACCCAACCCGATGATGGAGGTCTACGCCGCGTCGAAGAAGCTTGCCACAAGCGAACTCGACATCCCAGAGAAATCTGACAGCGCCAACAAGCCTCAGCCACCTGAGGAGGTACTCGTCGGGCGATCGACCTTGGAACAGAGCGATCCCGAAGAAGACCACCACCATCGGAGCCGGCCTCGACCCTAAATAGGAAGACGCGCTCATCGGCTTCCTTCGGGCTAACCGCGACATCTTCGCGTGGAAGCCGCCGGACATGCCGCAGTGCCCGTGGAGGCCGATTGAGCACCGCCTCAACGTCGATCCAAAGGCCACCCCCCAAGCGACAACACCTCCGACGCTTTGCCGACGACAGGACGAGACGCCATCAAGAAGGAGCTCGCCAAGCTCCCCGGCGGCCGCTTCATTCGAGAAGTCTTCCACCCCGAGTGGCTCGCCAACCCCCGTCCTCGTCCGCAAGAAGAACTCGAACGAGTGGAGGATGTGCGTCGACTACACCGACCTCAACAAGCATCGCCCCAAGGACCCCTTCGGGTTGCCGCGGATTGATCAAGTCATCGACTCCACGGCGGGCCGCGACACCGCTCGCTTCCTCGATCGCTACTCCGGTACCACCGGATCGCAATCAAGGAGGAAGACCAGGAGAAGACCGCGTTCATCACCCCGTTTGGCGCGTACTGCTACACGACCATGTCTTTCGGGTTGAAGAACGCCGGCGCTACCTACCAACGGGCCATCCATGCCTGCTTCAAGCGGCAACTCAACAAGAACGTTGAGGCCTACGTGGATGACGTGGTTGTCAAAACCAGGGACTCCAGTACCCTCATCGACGACCTTGAAGAGACCTTCGCATCGCTACGCGAGTACCGCTGGAAGCTTAACCCGAACAAGTGCGTCTTCGGCGTCCCTTCGGGCAAACTACTCGGCTTCATCATCAGCCAACGCGGCATCGAAGCCAACCCCGAGAAGATCTCCGCCATCACCAGCATGAAAGCTCCCACAAGCATCAAGGACGTCCATGCCGACGGGGTGCATGGCGGCACCGAACAGTATTCATCTCGAGGCTAGAGAGAACGGGGCCTCCCCTTCTTCAAACTACTCAAGCATCACGAGAGGTTCGTGTGGACCACAGAGGCGGATCAAGCCCTTGCCCGGCTCAAGGACTTCCCGTCGAAGCCGCCAATCCTCACGGCTCCTCACAAGGGCGAGCGCCCTCTGCTCTACCTAGGCCGCGACTACTCACGTGGGTCGAGCATCGCCATCGTCGTCGAGCGGGGAGAAGACGACCACGCCTATCCCGGCCCGGGGCGCCCGGCCTACTTCGTCGGCGAGGTTCTATCGCAGTCCAAGGCTCGCTATCGCCCCGTGCGAAGCTCCCCGTACGCTCTACTCATCACCTCGCGGAAGCTACGACACTACTTCCAGGAGTACTCGGTCTCCGTCGTCACCGACTACCCGCTCGGCGACATCCTGAGGAACCAAGACGCCACCGGAAGGATCTCCAAATGGGCTGTCGAGCTCGGCGCCCTCACCATCGACTTCAAGCCACGCACGGCCATCAAGTCGCAAGCGCTAGTCGACTTCATGGCAGAGTGGCGGGAGAACCAGCTACCTACTCCCACCGTGCGACCAGAGCATTGGGTGATGTACTTTGACGGCTCACTCAACCTCGAGGGCGCAGGCGCAGGGGTACTCCTGATCTCTCCAACGGGCGAACAACTCAAGTACGTCCTGCAGATCTTCTGGAAGGTCTCAAACAACGAAGCCGAGTACGAAGCCCTCTTACACGGGCTCCGCCTCGCGGCTTCACTTGGCATCAAGCGGCTACTAGTCTACGGCGACTCCGCAGTGGTCATCAATCAAGTCAACAAGTCTTGGGACCGCAACAAGGAGAACATGGACGCCTACTGCCTAGAAGTCCGCAAGCTCGAGAACAAATTCTATGGTCTCGAGTTCCACCACATCGTTCGCGACAACAACGTTGCAGCGGACGTCCTCTCGAAGCTCGGATCCACCCGCGCCCAAGTACCCGCGGCGTCTTCGTCCATGAGCTTCACGCGCCATCCATCCCGGAGCCGGCGCCACCGACCACTGCCCCGGCCCCATCCATCACCGGGCAGGAGGTCATGATGATCGACGTGGACCGGAGGCAACCCTTCATCGACTACCTCGCCGAACGGAAGGTCCCCTCCGACAAGAACGCAGCCGAACAACTCGTCCGCCGCGCCAAGTCTTACGTCCTCGTCGGCGACAAGCTTTACAAGCGAGGCGCGTCTTCTGGAGTACTCATGAAGTGCGTCCCTCGCGAAGAAGGCAAGGACATCTTGGAGGAGATCCACAAGGGCGTCTGCGGCAACCACGCGTCCTCCCGCACGCCGGTCGGCAAGGCCTTCCGCGAGCCTTCTACGGCCCACGCCCCCGGGCGATGCCGAAGAACTCGTCGAAGGTGCCAAGGATGTCGCTTCTTCGCCAAGCAGAACACGTCCCAGCCTACAAGCTAGTCACCATACCGCCAACCCGGCCCTTTGCCCGCCGGGGGGCTCGACATGATTGGGCCACCGCCAACCGTGCCAGGAGGATTCAACGAGGTACCGGTGGCTATCGACAAGTTCACCAAGTGGATCGAGGTCAAGCCGGTCACATGCCCCAAGGCCGACAGAGTACTCGACTTCCCGGATGAACTCGTACACCGCTACGGCTACCCCACCGCATCATCACGGACACCGGGGTCTAACTTCAACAATCACCGAGCTTCCCGGGAGTACCGCGAGAACAGGCGGAATCGACGTCGGATACGTCTCCGTCGCCCATCCACGGGCCAACGGACAAGTCGAGCGCGCCAATGGGATGATGCTCGACGCCCTCAAGAAGCGGCTACACGACGCCGCTAACTCAAAAGGGGGCAAGTGGATCAAGGAACTACCCAATGCACTCGGGGGCCGCGGACTCAACCATCCAAGCCAACGGGGCAATCCCCCTACTTCCCGGTCTACGGCTCGAAGCCATCCTCCCCGCCGACGTCATATGGAACTCGCCAGCGGTGGAGCACTACGACGAAGGCGTCTCGGAAGACGACGGACGAGTTGATATCGACGCCCTCGAAGAAGCTCGCCGTGCCGCCCTCGTCCAATCGGCAAAGGTACCCGGAGGGTATCCGACGCTACCACGATCGCAACGTCAAGGAACGCTCCTTCAACGTTGGAGATCTTGTCCTCCGCCGTATCCGTAACACGGAAGGACTCCACAAGCTCGGCCTCCCTCCGGGAAGGCCCCTTCACCGTGGCTAAGGTGACCGGCCGGCTCCTACCGCCTCCAAACACTTGAAGGCGAAGAAGTCAACAACTCGTGGAACGTCGACCACCTCCGTCGATTCTACGCCTAGTCTACACGACTACTCCGGGGTTCATGTCTACACGACTTCATCAACTCCCCTTGCAAAGCAAGCGACCCTCCGGGTCCTGGCTCCAAGTCTCCGGACTACTCTCCTCCAGGTCCAGCCCGTGCGGCTACCTACGGACCCTGGGCTGCGACGAGCGTCAAGGACTCTAGCAGCGGTCTACCAAGAGACCACACTCCAAGATCCAGCCCCACGGCTACCTACGGATCTGCGATCCAGCCTACACGGCTACCTACGGATCACTCACTGTAAGCGGCTACCCGCTCCGGTAGACTACTCGACCGTAAGCGGCCTTCGGGTCCCGAGCGACTACTTGTAACTACGGCCCCGGCCACCCGTGTGTACTTCTTCGCAATAAAGTTTGATTGTTCATCAACTTCTTTACTCGTCTACTCCCCGCGACGGGACTACTAAGCCGAGTATCGCTACTCGCACCTACTCCACGATGGGCGCTCCGCACTCTGAGATCGCGGTTACGAGTACTCATTGATGGAACATCACATTTCATTGATACATGAATAGTTCATTACAACTGTTTCTCCGTACAACTACGGCTACTAGCTATCTATGCAGGGCTACTGGAGGTTCAACTTCTCGGCTACCTGCTCCGCGATGGGAGCCATCTGCTCCAGCCAGCTGCGCATACCGCTCTTCCGAGCGGGGGCCGGCGGCCACCCCGCCGGCGACTACCTCCACTGGGGCCTTCGGGAAGTACGACTTCATGAAGGCCAGCACCTGCTTCGGGATCGACCTGGCCATGTGCTTGACGTAGGCGGCCAGCCGGCTTGGCGCCTCACGAAGTCGATCCGCCAGCGGAGCGATCTTGGGGCCGCCCGGGTGCGGCACCAGGAGCCTCGCGATCGGGAGAGCAGCCTCTTCAAGATCCTTCAGTGCCGGGCCCGAGCGCCTCGCAATCCTCGTTCAACTTCTCGCAAAGATTTGTAGCGCTTGACGAGGTCTCTATCGATGCAATCCGCGCCTCCATGTGCTTCTCGCACTCGAAGGCCGCTCCTTGTAGTCGAGTTCAAGTACCTCGGCGGGCTTCCCGCTCCCGTAGAAGAGATTCTTCATGCCGACCTCCGAGGCCTTCGGCCGCTCTACTTGGCCTTCGAGTTCCGCAACACCGAACACAACAACGGGTCGAGCTTGATGACTCCCAACAAGTACCCGACAAGTCAAGAGACATACCTTTATTCTTGTTGCGGAGGCCTTTGTTCTTCCGCACCGGCTCGTCGCCCTTCGCCCGCAAGTCCATCACATCGTTTTTGTACTTGGCGAAGGCGGCGTCAAGCTTCGACCGCATGGCGGCCGCATGCTTCCTCGACTTCACGAGCTGCTCCTCCGGGCTTCGGCTCGCCGCACCGTGTCGCCGTAGCCTTGCGAGAGATTCGACTTCTCGCGGGATCGCTCCGCGACGTCCCGCACAAGACAAGTTCAAGTCAGCGAGTACTCAACGCAAAGGGCCGACTACTAGGGAGGCAACGGCCACGTACCTTCATCCACTGTTCGGCTCGCCGCATCGCCTCCAGATGCTGCGCCAACACCGCCGGCTCGACAAGATCGTCGGCAAGCGCCTCAATCCCCCCCACGGCTACTCGAAGTAGCCTCCATCATTGGCGCCGAGCGGATCGGCTCCGCGTCTTGGATCTCGGGGGATCGGATTGCCACCTCCAGGCAACCCCTGGCGACGTGGTAGCCGCCTCCCCCTCGGCGGACTTCTCGACGGTTTCTCCCATGGGCTCGGGGGCTCCTACCGTAGCCTCTGGGGCTTCCCGGGTGTCAACTCCCGCATGGGTACCCCCGCAGGGATGTCACCTCCTTCGCCGCCCGTCATCAAGGAACACGCGCATCGCATCTACGACTACTCTTTTTGGGGCTCTATAGCTTCGGAGGAGTACTCACCTTCAACTACGACCGCCTCCGCGCGCCGGCGCTTCGGCGGCCGGGGCCTCGGCCGCAACTTGGGCCTCCGTGAGCGGGCTCCTCGACGGACGGCGCGGCCTCTTCCCGCCTCCACCGTCGCGGGCTCCCTCCCCGTCCCGCCTCAAGTCCGTGGATTTTCCCGCGAAGTATCCACAAAGGGTCGTCGACAAAAATCGACTACTACAACGAGTACTACTCATGAAGGCGTGGTACTTACAAGTTCGACCGGACGATAGTCACGGCCGGAGCACCGAGGATGCCGGCGATGTCAACCCGGTCCACCCTCGGCGGGCGTTTCTTCCTCCGCCTCTCCGACTACCGCCTCCTCCACGCGTGGCGGCGGCCGGCGCGCGGTTTCGCGCTCTCGCGGCTTCCACCTCTTCTACGGCGGCGGCCGCGGGTGCTCGCTCCCTTCCGGAGCGTGGGGCCGGCGCTCCGCCTGCGCCGTGCTCTTCGACGCAGGGGCCGGACTTCGGCTTCCACCGGTTCCCCCACCGTGGGCCACATGCCCTCATCGCCTTCCTCCACCGGCCCGCCGGCGGCCTCTCCCGCACACAAGGACGACTACTCGTCGCCACCGTACTCGATCACCGAGTACTCGACTACTCGCTCAAGATGACTTACCTCTGGAGGCGTGGTCTCTGAGACCTTCATCTTCTTTGCCACCCGCTTCTTGGCGGGGTTGCGCGGCTTCCTTGGCGGCGCGGCAAGGCTAGCCTCCAGGCCAGCCGGTAGGTCCTGTACAAGTGGCACATGAGGCAAGCCCGGACGGCTAAACCTCGACCGCAACTGGAAGCGGTCCTGTAGCGTCTCCTCGTCTTCTTCGTCATCGGAGGTATCCTCCACGATGACGGGATCGTCGTCGTCTCCGACTACTCGGTGCTCCTTCACCTTCTCCACTGTCGGGATCTCGATTCCGCTCGGTGGTGGCCGCGGCTCGGGAGACAAACCGCTTCACATCATCCCGCGCAAAAGACACAAGGCGTCGCAACTCGCTACAAGTGCCTACTACTCGACGAGGGGGGGTACGGTTACTTACCTCGTTGGGCGGCGCGCGGCGGAGTACTCCTCGACAGGGCACGCCGTGTCCTCCGCATGTCCTTGAAGATCCTCGACAACCTCTCGATGATGTTGTTGTCCTCAAGCTCGCCCCCCGCATCCGCGACGTGTCGTCTTCGCCGGTGTACTCGAAGCCCATCGTATCCCGCGCCGACAGCCGGCCGGATCCGGCGCTTCATAAAACCGAAGGCCACGTGTTCGGCCCTCGCCCCGCATCCCGTAGGGTCTTGATGCGTGCTAGCAACTCCGGGAGCCGGATCCCCTCCCGCATGGTGGGCTCCGTGTTCCACCACTCTTGGTGCTCGGGCCGCCGCCCGCTCGGCTTCGGTAGCTCGGGGTGGTGGTTCGTGATGTAGAACCACCTCGTCTTCCGCGCGGTGTTGGAGTCCACGAGCTTGTACGACAGTGCCGCTCCGCGGCATCCTCCCTCGCCGGGATCCCGCCCCTCCGACTACTCCGGGGTTGGAGGCGCCGGGCCGCGGCTTCACACGAAGAACTTCCGAAGAGAACCCGGTGCGGTTTGATTCCCAAGAAAGCTTCGCGCGAAGTGGACGAAGACAAGTGTGGAAGATACCGTTGGGGTTCAAGTTGAGGTACTCGATGCCATAGTACCTGAGAAGCCCCTTGAAGAAGTCACTCGCTGGGAGCGCAAGACCGCGCTCCACGAAGCGCGAGAACATCGGGATCTCGTCTTGTGCCTTCTCCATCGGATAGGGATCTCCCGCGCGCGGATCTCCACATGTCGATCTCCTTCTCCCCGATGAACCCGCCGTTCAACGGGGTCGCCAAGTCTTCGGTCTTCACCTTCGATTTTTTCCACTCGCGGCTTGGGCGGCGCCCGTGGAGATGTGGGCGGCGGCGCTCCGGTGCCGGCCGTGGCCGCCTCTGCATGGCTCCTCTTCTTACCGCCGGCCTTCGACGTCTTCGACGGGGACGGCTTCATCCTCCAAGTAAAGGGAGTCTTCACTCGCATCCGCCGGGGGCTACCCTACGGCTTTCGGGTGGCGATGCGCTCGGATCTACTACGGCGGCGCGCTCGCCGGAGTGGATCTACTTCAAGATTCAAGTGGCGAATGACCGCGGCTCACTTGGGTGAAAAACCCCAAGGGTTTCGGCTTGTATTTATAAGCCAAAACGCCTCCGTAACGGGCGGCCCGGATAAGTCCACGCGCGGGCGACTCGGCCGGCCGCGCGTGATTCTTCGTATTCCACTAGTCGACGCGCTTCATCTCGGGGGCTCGGCTACTTCTACTCGACTACCTGGGACGCGGCTAGTCTCAAGAGCATCTCAGGACACATTCTCCAAGAAGACCCTTCAATTCGAGAGGAAGTACTCGACTCAAGGCTCGGGGGCTCCGTGCCACGTGTCCTTCGGTTTTTTCTCTCCGGATTTTTCGGGATTTTCTTGCCAAGACTTCGGATAGATCCTCAGCCAGAGCCCGCGGCTCGAGGCTCGGGGGCTACTCCACGTGGATTGCGGTTCTGCAAATCGCATCTTCTTGACGGCTCCGGCTTCAAGACAAGGCAGGCATTTTTGAAGACCTTCGAAGGCAGATTTCAAGGACGCTTGGGACTACTCGAGAAGACTTCAAGATTGCTCAAACATCAGCTGGAGTACATTCCAGCCTCGGGATGCTTCGACTACTCTTGAGGACTTTTGACTTGTAGCACTCAGGGACGCTTGAGGACTACTTGTTAAGGCCTTCAAGACTACTTGAAGCTATCCTTCTCGACTACAAAGTACTCGGGGGCTTGTCGTATGGACCTCCCCGGGCCCACTACCTCGGTGGGTACCGGGACCGACTACTCGGTGGGCCCCCGGGACTACCCGGCTTGCGCTACACGGCACCCGAAGGCGTGGAGCACAAGGACAACACAGAGTAGTACTCGGTTAGGACTCGTACACGTTCCGCACCGTATAGAGGTCTCCTAGACGTACTCGGCTAGTACTCCTTCCCTACTCCGACTTGTAACCCGCCTCCCGGACTATATAAGGCGAGGCAGGGACCGATCTCAGGATCACCTCACCTCATCCAATCTCGGCTCATACAACCCACGGCGCACTATTGCACCATCCTGTAATCGTGCCCTATCAATCCAGAGCTACGCAGCATACAGGACGTAGGGTATTACGCACCTCGCGGCCCGAACCTGTCTAAATTGTGTGTCGCGTGTCTCTTCCTTCGAGTTACCGATCTCGGCGAGTCACATTTATCTACTTCGGGCACTCCCCGTAGTAGGTTGCCTAGGTCCAAAACACCGACAATAAGTGCTTGAGAATCATAATTTGAATGCATGGTTCTATTGCGTGTTTGCGTGAAGTTTTAAAAATTTTTAAACTGATTTGAATTTTTTTGTAAAAGAGTTTAAAAGATGAAAAAGTTTTGAAAGAGTTTAAAACTTTTGAAAGTTTGAAAAAAAGAAGTTTGAAAAAAAATGAAAACTCTTTCCCAAACCCCTCCCTCTCTTCTCCCCATTCCTTCCCGCCACGGCCCAGCTCCCTGCTTCCGGCCCAATAGGCCCGCCAGCGCCCGCTCCCCTCCCTCTCCCTCATGTGGTCACCGACAGGTGGGGCCCACATGTCGGCCCTTTCCCCTACCTCTAGCCGCCCCCATCTCCTTTGTTTCCTATCAGGGTGCCGCCGCCGGCCCTCCCCGCATCTCCCGCCTCTTCCACCCTTCAATCCTCCCCATCAAGGCTCAGTAAAACTCTCCATTCACTTCCCCTCCTTTAATTCCGTTCGTTACTCCTCAATCAATCCGTTTTCCCCCTCTCGAAGGTAGTGAAGCCGCCGGCCACCGCCATGGCCATCAATGGCCAATTGGCCCGGTCGCCGCTCCCTCTCCCTCCCTTGACCTATAAAGCATTAGCACGAGTTCTTGCGCGCCCTTTTCCCCTCGCCCGTGCTTCCCTGCGTCTACCTCACTCGCACTAGCGCCGCCGCCGAGGTGAAGTGCTCCACCGCCGCCGTTGTCCTGGCGCCATCGGTCCCGAACTCACCCTCCTTCCTCTCCCTTGCACTCACAGGACCCCCAGGACGCTGTCCCCGCTCTCAAAGGCACGCAGCCGAGGCCGCAAACCCCTCCCCGGCGGGCACCTGTGATCCCGACCGCCCCTCATCGCTGCACGACGTCTACACCGCCCCATCGCCGTCATCGAGCAGCTGGTGAGCTTCGCCTTGTCCCCCTCTTGCTCCCGGTCCAATCCGTGTCGCAAACGGAGCCCCGTAGCCTCGAGCCGCCTTCTCCGGGTGATGCCCGGCGAGCTCCGCCCCGGCCCCGCCGGCGCGCGCCGCCCCCGCCTTGCGCGCCTCCTCCCCTTCCTCCTCCACCCTATAAGGGGCATCAGGACCTCCTCTCCACCCCGCGCCCCTCCCTTCCTCAGCTCCCTCACCACAGCGCCGCCGCCGCGGAGCGCCGCCGCCACCGGCTGTCACTGCCGTTGGGCCACTGTCTCCGGTGTTTCCCCATCCCCTCCGACCCCTAGGTAAGCTTCCTTGTCTGCTCCTCTTCCTCTCCATGCATTTGCTTTCAAATTTGGCGCACCAGGGCCTTTTCCCGGCGTTGCTCCGGCGAGCCGCGGCGCGCCGTCCGCCGGCAATGCCGCGCGCCGTCGTCTCCCCGCCGCCCGTCGCTGCGTGCGGCCGGGGCCGTCCGATGGGCGTACCCCTTAGATCGGTCCACCGTGGACCGGTGGACCAAGTCCACAGGTGCCGGTCCACGACATTGCGTCATGCTTGCGTCAGCTCTGCGTCAGCCCAGCCAATCGCGGTCGGCCACGTGGCACACCCTCAGCCCCTCCGCCGGCTGCCTTGGCAGTTTTGCAAAAAGGACCTCCAGTTTCCGGAATTCACAACCATGCCCTTCCACCTATAGAAATCCTTTCAGTTAGGTCCTGTTTTCAACGTATAAGCCCCTGTCCTTCATAGTTCTTCCCATCAGAGGTCCATTTTTGGTCTTTTACACTATAAACCTTCGGTTTATATGTGTAATCATGTTTTAGCCCCTGGTTTCTTGCAGTGAAGCCCCTGGAACTCCTGTTTCTTCACAGAAAAGCCCTTGAACCTTGTTTTAGCCATATCTTTTCCGTCCTAGCTCCGTTTTAAGCATTCTTGGTGTCCACGCGACCGTCTTTTCAAGCCCGTTAGTTTTGGAACCTTTTTTTGGCTGTATCTTGTGCGTTTTAGCTCCGTTTCCACCGTTTCAAGTTGCGTTACGCTCATATCAACTAAAACTACGTGAGAGGACCAATGTTGTACATGTTCTTTGTTTTATAATTTATTTAAATGTTAAATACGATTAAATCTTATTATGCATGCTTTTCTAATTAAAATCTAATTAGAGTTCAACACGTGTTTTCATAAGAAAGTTAATATGCTTAATACTAGTTAAATATTTCTTATAATTAAAAGCTAATTAGATGTGTACCTTGGCTTTCATAATCAAACTTAAATTAAGTAATGTTTATGCAATTTGCTTCCTAAATAAAAGCAATATAGGTTTATCCCGAGTTTTCTTAATTAAATTGTTAATTTGATTAATATGAATATAAATGTGTTTTTAAGTTGTAATATGATTAGTTTAACTCGGAATATAAAGATAAACGCCTAGATGCTTTTACATGCTTCTTTTAAACTAAATGTTTAATTTGCATAAGTTAAACTTGAATATTTATAAATAAAATTGAACTAAGTTTACATCGTCTCTTCAGTACAAATATAACTTGCTTAATTATAAATAGGGTATTTCTCTAAAATGACATATACACAAGATTTTACTTAATTAAAAGATACCACACACAGAACCAGCTCTTGTTTGTGATCATCCAAAGCTCTCGATAGTTCCTAGTGCTTTTGTGTTCGCGTTCCTAGAGCCAACCCTTGATCTCTCTTAGTGAATCAACTATGTTCCTTCACCTAATCTTTCCTAGCCACCTTTCTTTAAAGCTACCTTGTTGTCTATTTCTTCTTTCAGATCAGTTTACCTTTGCTTGGTGTATTGTTTTGTTTATTGTATGCTTTCTTGTGTGCTCGTAGACATCATGCCGGTTTCAAGTGAGCAGCCAGTTGGAGTGGATCAAGAGCAAGTATTTGAAGAGGAAGAACCCCAGTGTTTAAGCAAGGGAGGCAAGTGGACTTCTCCCTCTGCATATTCTTCTTTGTCCTAAACAATTGCATGATAACTAAGTTTACATTTAAATGTTGCTATGCAGAAACTTGATGGGAAATTACCTTTTTAAGGACATGACTAGAATTTTATCCCCTTTACCTTGGACAACCCTTTTAAATAAATGTTTTGGGTAGAAATGCTTAGTTTGCTATAACTTGGGATGGTTAAGATGAATCTTTTACAATATGATGAATGTTGATCATGATAACCTTTGGTGATATATATGTGTGTGTGTGCTTATGGTTAATAACAAGATCATATGGTTTAATCCGAACATGGAGAACCACCCAGGAAAACAGTGCAACCACAATCTATATGGCTCTGGCTTAGCCAATTAATTAGGTGTGTGATTGTACTGGTGGCCTTATCCGAAAGGAACACAGGGGGCTCAGGGGTGCAGGGGTATAGCCCGGTTCTTTTGGGGTAGCAGCATTTGCTAAGGTGCTGACCACTGGGGAGGGTTATGGTCCGCCCTGAGCTGTAACTGTTGTGGGTTGTCGGTGCTTTTGCGTATCTTTGTAAAGGCTTCGTAGCGTCCCTATGCAATCACACCTCAGAAGTGTGGTATTGTGTCTGATCAACACATGCATGGTTAGGTTCAAAGTTCTTCGGAGCTTTTACGCGAGCTGTGGTGAAAGTGTGCAACCTCTGCAGAGTGTAAAACTGATCGATCAGCCGTTCTCACGGTCAAGAGCGGCCTGGACCCTCACATGATAATCAAACTTAAAGATGGAATTTAAATTGTGCTTTTATGTGGTTTTTGAGAGGAGATTCTTTCCCAAATGCTTAAGTGGGTTGGTATGAACTTACATCTAGTAAATAGGTGCTTGCTAATAAAATTTGACCAACTTAAAATGCTAACCGCCGCAAAACCTTAGCCTATCCTTGATAGCCATGCATCTTCCCCCACTTGCTGAGCTCCAACCTTAAGTGTGCTCACCCTTGCTTACCCGCTGTTCAGAGGAGAACACTGGAGGAGAGTGCTTCAGCGACTACGAGGAGTTCTGAGGCTTGCGTGCCCCCAGTCATGTGCCTGTGGAAGATGAAGATGGAGTTACGTCCTCATAGTTATCGTTTGATCATTGTAAAGACCTTCGAGTCTAACGTCTGAGTGTAATAAAAAGATAATGTAATGGTTTAACCCTTGCACGTTTTTATTGCTGTCATTGATATTTCACTCATGACGTCAATCATATGTGTGTAAATTTGATCCTGGCGCACATATGAGATGCATTTGGTTTTCTTTGGAAAATCAGGTTTGACAAAGTGGTATCAGAGCAGTAATGACTGTAGGACGCAGCCTTAAGTTAGAAATGGTCGAGAAGTAAGGATTCATGTTCTAGAAAGCCTGTCATCATTCAAAATTGACTTATTTTATGTATAAAAACTAATTTAATGTTGTCTTCTTGTTAAAACACATCGTTTTGTTTTGATCTATTCTGAGTTCGGTTCTTGTGCTATCAGCTGAATCTTCACCACCGAGATCGTCCAATTTAAGTTCTTAGTTTACCTACCCCTTATCAAACATCGATAGAAACGTTTTTGTGAGGACGATCATTGAGCTAATGTTGTTGTTTGAACACATGATTTGATTTGGATCTTTGCTTGTGTGAGTTGTATTATGGAATGATGGCCACAAATGCAACAAGAAATAAATTGTTAGGTTAATAAGATAGTTTGGGGTCCAAATCTTGATGTCTTCTATTTTATCTCTCTTGCAAGCTTGCAATGAAGCAAAACTGTTCTCGCAGTTAATTGACATAGCAGCAATGTTTTAATCATATCTCGAGCTACACAACTCCGTTTGATACAAAACCAGTAGGATTAGTTCACAAATTTTGAGGATGATTTTCTATCAAAAATTCAATACCATACAGTATGTACTTTGAGAGATATGCACAAATAATTGAGCCTATCAGAATCTGTAATTTCTGCTGACATATCTGCACTGTTTGAATTTTATCTCGAGTTGTAGATCTCCGATTGAGGTGATTCCAGTTGGATTAGTTTCATAATTTTGCACATCATATCCTGGTACAGTTTCCTGATTTTTGGATAATAGTACAGAAAGTTACATCTGATTTATTGAGATCAACAGAATCTGTCTTAGTTTTGAAATTCATGCTGTTTCATCTCTTCGAATTCATATCCTCATGCATCAGTTCAATCTTCTTGTCAGAAATAACTTGCTATCTAACAATTAGATGGTACAAACCAGGTCAGGAGAAGGTCAAGACGTTTCACCTGTGATCCGTACTCATATTGCTATTCGACAAGATCAAGCACCACCACCTCCACCGCCACTGCTTAACCAAATGGATCCCGCAATGCAACAATTCTTTGCTGCTCAAACCCAGCTACTACAAAACCTCATTGCCACCGTACAAAACTTACAAGCTCAACAGAACCAACCAGCAACCCCTCCTCCACCTCCGCCACAACAGAGGGACAAGCATAAGGAGTTTATGAGCCACCACCCTCCTACCTATTCCCATTCTTCTGATCCGTTGGATGCCGATGACTGGTTGAAGACAGTTACCAAGAAACTTGAGATTGTTCAATGCACCGACCGAGAGATGGTCCTTTATGCTGCAGGCAGAT
Organism: Cenchrus americanus; assembly: GCA_947561735.1. Classification (NCBI taxonomy): domain Eukaryota; kingdom Viridiplantae; phylum Streptophyta; class Magnoliopsida; order Poales; family Poaceae; genus Cenchrus; species Cenchrus americanus. Next base: position 148,092,055 of record OX387240.1, read on the forward strand.
TGACAGGGCAAGCTGCTGATTGGTGGGATGCATATTCGACTGCACATCCTAATAGAAACAATATTACTTGGCAAGAATTCAGAGATAACTTCTGTACATATCATATTCCTTCAGGAGTGATAAAGCTAAAGCAGAAGGAGTTTCTTGCACTGAAACAGGGAAACATGTCTGTTACTGAGTATCTCGACAAGTTCACTCATTTGTCCCGGTATGCTCCTGACGAAGTCAACACTGATCCCAAGAGGCAGGAAAGATTCTTGAATGGATTGATTGGACCGCTCAACTATCAGTTGCAAAGCCATATATTCCCCAACTTTCAAATGTTGTTGAACAAAGCTATATGTTTGGAGAATAAACGAATGGAACTTGGTGAACAGAAGCGCAAGTTCAAGTCTCATGGACAGTCCAGCAACACACGCCCTCGCTTCAATTCATCTCAGAATTCTCAGTTTTACTCTTGTGGATCAAGTGGAAATTATACTCAGAATTTACAGTTGCAACACTCAACTCAACAACCTCAGCAATCCAGCCAGCAGACACCACATGCTCCAAGTCATCATCAAGATCGTTCAGAAGCACCAGTGAGAAGCAACTCCCCAGTTCGTCCGAATGGTTGTTTCAATTGTGGAGAATTGGGACATCATGCCAACATCTGTCCGAAGCGCAACATGCAGACTCCTCAGAAAGATAATGGATGGAGATTTGGACAACCGTTATCACAAGCTCGTATTGGGAATTGTGACAACCCGCCCAGGAAAATACCGTACTATCGCCTAAGACCGATCCACCTTGGTCATTAAGCAATAGTAAAGTATCATCCTGTCGTTGGTCGCCGGGTTAACACCCGGTAAATCACTTGGACATCGAACAGAGGATCGACACATGCATTAAAACTCACGCGAAGGCGAGTCTAGAGTACAACATGAATTAAACATTTTATTACAAACCATTGTTCCGGACATGGAGTAAAGATTCAGAGTTCGAAAAACAGCGGAAAAAGATTAAACTAGTGCAACGGTAGACATCACAGGAGGCCGTCCGTGATGTCATCACTTGTTGTCACCCATCCGGTCAATCACACCTGCAACAACAATTTTTAAAGCAAGGCTGAGTATACTAATACTCAGCAAGACTTAACCGTCGGGTGATAACTACATCACCAAACTCTAGACATGAAAGGCTTTTGGCCGGTGGGTTTCTTTTGCTGAACAGCTGCTAAGAGTAGGTCCTTACTTTCAATCTTTTAGCACAAGTTCTAGTTGATTACCATTTCTAAATGTGCCATCTAATTCAATCAAGAATTGGACAAGCAATTATTTCATACAACCATATTCCTCGAGTTCCATCATTATGGGATATCATGGCTAGTTGATTAAGCAGTCTCGGATAACGGTGAGAGGCCGACAATCGATTGATTTAAACCTTGCAAGGTAAACCCAAACACACGGTAGGTTGCCCACAAAGGTACAACTTTCCCAGTCCGTTCCCGTCGATCTTCGGCTCGGGAGTGGAACCTACATTCATTGGTACAAGGATTACTGGATCACTCCCCCACGAATGTCCAGACTCACGCAGGTACCACACTGTTGTAAGCAGGGGGACACAAGTGCCCCAGGTTTAGTAGGGAAAGGTTCCCTTACCGCGTCAATCGGGTACTAGGCTTACCGGTCCCATACCCGGCATATGTTTAGTACGTTCAAAAGCTTAGCCCACGAAAGCCACTGGACCGGAGCCCAAATCCCATGCTCTTACCACATGAGCAATCCATTTAAGGATATCTTATGATTCCTATCTAGGAACCTAATCTCGCGAGTGACGAACATCACTCGACTTCTATCGGGTCCTATAGCATAGCAGCTATCGACCTAGCATACTAGTAAAAGGACATAGGTACCTAGGGATCATGCATCTAGGGTTTCATTCAACTCCTCAAACGTAAATGCACAATCATAGCAACGATAATCACATAAGTTTCAAAATTCAGGGTTAATGATCCGGGGCTTGCCTTCGATGGCAAGGTTGGCCTTGGGCCCTTCTGGACTTGGGTCCAGGTCTTGAGCTACGTTCACGCATGGCAGTTCTTTGTCGGCACCTTCGTTCCTTCCTTCCGGCACGAACGTCTGTCTACCGTCGAAAAGATATACACGAAGATGCAAATGTAAGATTTATTTGGCAGTTTTTAATTTAATCACTTACAAACCATAAATGACAATCAAGGGTGTATTTGTTGGACACATTCACCTAGATAAGAAATACATTTAGCATACTCTTCCAAAAAGGAATAATATGCAATTCTTTATTAAATATTCTTTTTGATAGTGACTGTGTACATATATATGTAAATAATTTAATTTGAATTCACAAACAGTAGTGGGTAGGTGCATTTAGCTTTTTAAATCGATTTACAACCACACACAAGTTAGCAACGGTGGTTTGGTGATTTTTCCCATTTAATGATTATTAAGCCTTTAATTGCTTCCATAGCTTTTATTCATGAAACTGATTAAGAAAATTCATTGGATGGGTGTGTTACCCTCTAAACACCTATAACAAGCCACTGGACACACATGCGAGCTTTGGATAGCTAGAAAATAATTATTTTTGAAAATAACAAAAGCTAACCAGATGGACAATGTAAAAGCACACAACAATAATTACTCAACAAAATGACCCTAACTTTCTCACACATGTTATGTGGCTCAAAACTAGCCTAGTGGTGCAGCACATATACCTAGAACTATTATGGAACTTGAGTTAAGAATTTTTGAAGAAAATCAAGCATAATTCAAGAATAATTATTTATGGTATTTATAAAATTGTGATTAATTCAGCAGAGGTGTGTTTTGGAATGAAAAGGCAGTGTGCACAAGTTGAGCTCAGAAACATAAATATTTTTAGCTAGAAACATCATTTATGCAGATCCAGCAGAGATGGAAAAATATTTTTATAAAGTGATTTACATCATAACTTTGTGCAATTCTTGGCATAGGAGCTAGTCATGACCTAACACACAACATATCCAAAAATTATCTACAGAGGATATATATATTTTGAGATATTGCAGATATAGGTTTTTCACATTTGTATTTTTCATGCAAAAACTAACTGGAATTAGCTCAGACCAGAATAACAAAAGTTGTAGAATAATTCACCACGAATCCAACAAAATAGGATTTGCATTTTTCTGATTTTTCTATGATTTTCTACGCAATTTACAAGAATCAGCAAACTCACTTTACTATTTTAGTTGCACTTTTGGAGGGAGGCCCTCGGAAAGATCTTGGTTTTTGCAATGTAGCCCCTGGGGCGCGGGCAGCGGCGGTCCGGCGGCAATTCTGGCCGGGGATCGCTGGAGTCCGGCCGGGGGATGGTAGGGGAGTGGCCTATGGACCACTAGGAGTCGATTTGGGGCTTAGTTGGTGGAGAAGGAGCGGCCGGCAGGGGCGCTCCGCAGCTCCCGGCGGCGGCCGCCGGCCGGAGCGGGCGCTCCGGCGCGGTGGGCGGCTCGGGGGGGGGGGGGGGGGGGGGGGGGGCGGGCGGCGAGGCACGTTGTGGAGGCAAGGGAGGTTGGGGACACGCTCGGTTTGGGCTGCGGCCCGGCGGGCCCCGAGCTCGCCGCGGCTGCCTCTAATGGCGCCGGCGGCGGCTCAGGCCGTGGACGGCGGGCACAGGAGGAGCTCGCCTTGTGGCACATCCTTTATAGTGGCTCGATGCCCCTTGCTGCGCGGAGTGGAGAAGGGAGGACCGGGCACGGGAAGTGCTTGGGGGGGCGCGGGCAGCACGGACGGGCAGACCGATCGGAAGGGACCGGCGGTGCTGTCCGGCCACGCGGCGTGAGGAGGAGGGGGAGGGGGGGACTTCGAGACCGCCTTGGGGGCGCGCGTGGCTTCGGGGGAACGAACCTCGGGAAGGCGCGAGGGGGCTCGGACGCCGAGGCGGGGGCGGCGCGGAGCGGCGCGCGCGCGCGCGGCGCGCGGCGTTGCGGCGCGGCGCGGCATCGCCGGCCCGAAAACAATTCACAGCACCACTGTTCAGACGTAAAAATCTCCAAAAACATGAATAGAAGTGCACAAAGTGGTGAATAGGAAACTTGTAGATCTAACTACCCTCTACAACTTTCACAAAGGGTCTAGGGTGTTTCTCTCAACGGATTTTGCAGGAACGTCGTGCCAACATTGAATGACGGCCTGCCTCTGTGCACAGGAGGTACTGCCAGTCGATGGAGTTTTTCACCAATTTCCACCCAAAATTTGAAATGCCGATCTACATGAAAGTTGTGTCCCTCAACAAGATGGACAACTTTCATAAAGGTATATTTTGAAGTGTTTAGGTGAATTTTGGAGAACGCGGCAAAAGTTCCGGACGACATTCGCTGACGTCAACGGTTAAGCAGGTTTCGACCGTGTCTTTGGCCAAGGGTTGACTACGAATGTGTGTAGGCTTGGTCAAGGGGTTCAATAGGGCTCATTGGCGAGGTTTTCGGGGTGATGACCCAGGTTGACCTAGGTTTGACCAGTGTTTGACCGGTTCGACTCGGCTGATCCGGTCATTAGCGTTAATGACGGTAATTGAAAACTTGGGGCGTCACAGGAATTCTACTTATCAAGGTAACAGAGGTCAACGGAACTATGCACGTGGAAGAGTGAATCATGTGATGACTAAACAAGCTCAATACGCTCCAGGTGTTGCGCTGGGTACGTTCTCTGTCAACTCTATACCAGCAACGGTTTTATTTGATTCTGGAGCATCGCATTCTTTCATTACTGAACAATTCGTGGCAAAGTATGATATACCTATGAGCTCTATGAAGACACATTTGTTGATTAGTTCCCCAAACAGTGAAATGAAATCCACTTATATATGTCCACAAGTCAATCTTAAAATCAGAGGAATAGATTTTCAAGCTGATCTAGTAGTTCTTACATCAAGTGGAATAGATGTTATTCTTGGAATGGATTGGTTAGGTGAATGTGATGGAATAATTTTGTGTGCCAAGAAGTCAGTACTCTTAACCAGCCCACAAGGAGATAGGATTGAAGTTAGTGCTACCACCTCATCCAACAAGGAAAGAGAAGTGAATTAAGATGAAGGAAAGCAAAAGAAGAAGCTATGACTGCTAGAAAAACTCAGCATGCAAGATGAGATTATAGAAGTGTACCCTTAGTTTCTTTTCCAATCTTTCCGAATCTCGGGACGAGATTCTTTTTAAGGGGGGTAGATTTGTAACACCCTAAAATTCCATCATGCAAACAGTAGCAACTTAGTGTTTAAGTTTTAAATTATCTAAGGAAATAATAAATTATCAACCAAATTTTGGTTCTAAACTAAATTAAACATCATTTTGAGTAATTTTAGAAGCAATAAGTGCTTGAGCATCATAATTTGAATGCATGGTTCTATTGCATGTTTTGCGTGAAGTTTTAAAAAAATTTAAAATGATTTGAAATTTTTTGTAAAAGAGTTTAAAAGATGAAAAAGTTTTGAAAGAGTTTAAAACTTTTGAAAGTTTGAAAAAAAGGAGTTTGAAAAAAAAGAAAACTCCTTCCCAAACCCCTCCCTCTCTTCTCCCCTTCCTTCCCGCCGCGGCCCAGCTCCCTGCTTCCCGCCCAACAGGCCCACCAGCGCCCGTTCCCCTCCCTCTCCCTCATGTGGTCACCGACAGGTGGGGCCCACATGTCGGCCCTTTCCCCTACCTCTAGCCCCCCATCTCCTCTGTTTCCTATCAGGGTGCCGCCGCCGGCCCTCCCCGCATCTCCCACCTCTTCCTCCCTTCAATCCTCCCCATCAAGGCTCAGTAAAACTCTCCATTCACTTCCCCTCCTTTAATTCCGTCCGTTACTCCTCAATCAAGCCGTATTCCCCCTCTTCAAGGCAGTGAAGCCGCCGGCCACCGCCATGGCCATCAATGGCCAATTGGCCCGGTCGCCGCTCCCTCTGCCTCCCTTGATCTATAAAGCACGAGCACGAGTTCTTGCGCGCCCTTTTCCCCTCGCCCGTGCTTCCCTGCGTCTCCCTCTCTCGCACTAGCGCTGCCGCCGAGGTGAAGTGCTCCACCGCCGCCGTTGTCCTGGTGCCGTCGGTCCCGAACTCACCCTCCTTCCTCTCCCTTGCACTCACAGGACCCCCAGGACGCCGTCCCCGCTCTCGAAGGCACGCAGCCGAGGCTGCAACCACCTCCCCGACGGGCACCCGTGATCCCGACTGCCCCTCATCGCTGCACGACGTCTGCACCGCCCCATCACCGTCATCAAGCGGTCGGTGAGCTTCACCTTGTCCCCCTCTTGCTCCCCGGTCCAATCCGTGTCGCAAACGGTGCCCCGTAGCCTTGAGCCGCCTTCTTTGGTAATGCCCCGGCGAGCTGCGCCGCCGGCCCCGCCGGGCGCCGCCGCCCACTGCCTTGCGCACCTCCTCCCCTTCCTCCTCCACCCTATAAAGGTGCATCAGGACATCCTCTCCTCCCCGCGCCCCTCCCTTCCTCACCTCCCTCACCACAGCACTGCCGCCTCGGAACGCCGCTACCACCGGCCGTCACCGCCGCTGGGCCACCGTCTCCGTTGTTTCCCCCTCCCCACCGACCCCTGGATAAGCTTCCCCGTCTCCTCCTATTCCTCTCCATGCCTTTGCTTTTGAATTTGGCGCACCGGAGCCTTTTCCCGGTGTTGCTCCGGCGAGCCGCCGCCGCGCGCGCGTCGTCTCCCCGCCCCCGTCGCCCGCATGCGACCGGGGCCGGTCCGATGGGCACGGACGACCCGGATCTAAAGGGGGCGTACCCCTTAGATCGGTCCACCGTGGACTGGTGGACCAAGTCCACAGGTGCCGGTCCACGGCATTGCGTCATGCTCGCGTCAGCTCTGCGTCAGCCCAGCCAATCGCGGTCAGCCACGTGGCACACCCTCAGCCCATCCGCCGGCTGCCTTGGCAGTTTTGCAAAAAGGACCTCCAGTTTCTGGAATTCACAACCATGCCCTTCCACCTATAGAAATCCTTTCAGTTAGGTCCTGTTTTCAACGTTTAAGCCCCTGTCCTTCTTAGTTCTTCCCATCAGAGGTCCATTTTTGGTCTTTTACACTATAAACCTTCGGTTTATATGTGTAATCATGTTTTAGCCCCTGGTTTCTTGCAGTTAAGCCCCTGGAACTCCTGTTTCTTCACAGAAAAGCCCTTGAACCTTGTTTTAGCCATATCTTTTCCGTCCTAGCTCCGTTTTAAGTGTTCTTGGTGTCCACACGACCGTCTTTTCAAGCCCGTTTGTTTTGGAACCTTGTTTTGGCTGTATCTTGTGCGTTTTAGCTCCGTTTCCACCGTTTCAAGTTGTGTTACGCTCATATCAACTAAAACTACGTGAGAGGACCAATGTTGTACATGCTCGTTGTTTTATAATGTATTTAAATGTTAAATACGATTAAATCTTATTATGCATGCTTTTCTAATTAAAATCTAATTAGAGTTCAACACGTGTTTTCATAAGAAAGTTAATATGCTTAATACTAGTTAAATATTTCTTATAATTAAAAGCTAATTAGATGTGTACCTTGGCTTTCATAATCAAACTTAAATTAAGTAATGTTTATGCAATTTGCTTCCTAAATAAAAGCAATATAGGTTTATCCCGAGTTTTCTTAATTAAATTGTTAATTTGATTAATATGAATATAAATGTGTTTTTAAGTTGTAATATGATTAGTTTAACTCGGAATATAAAGATAAACACCTAGATGCTTTTACATGCTTCTTTTAAACTAAATGTTTAATTTATATAAGTTAAACTTGAATATTTATAAATAAAATTGAACTAAGTTTACATCGTCTCTTCAGTACAAATATAACTTGCTTAATTATAAATAGGGTATTTCTCTGAAATGACATATACACATTATTTTACTTAATTAAAAGATACCAAGCACAGAACCAGCTCTTGTTTGTGATCATCCAAAGCTCTCGATAGTTCCTAGTGCTTTTGTGTTCGCGTTCCTAGAGCCAACCCTTGATATCTCTTAGTGAATCAACTATGTTCCTTCACCTAATCTTTCCTTGCCACCTTTCTTTAAAGCTACCTTGTTGTCTGTTTCTTCTTTCAGATCAGTTTACCTTTGCTTGGTGTATTGTTTTGTTTATTGTATGCTTTCTTGTGTGCTCGTAGACATCGTGCCGGTTTCAAGTGAGCAGCCAGTTGGAGTGGATCAAGAGCAAGTATTTGAAGAGGAAGAACCCCAGTGTTTAAGCAAGGGAGGCAAGTGGACTTCTCCCTCTGCATATTCTTCTTTGTCCTAAACAATTGCATGATAACTAAGTTTACATTTAAATGTTGCTATGCATAAACTTGATGGGAAATTACCTTTTTAAGGACATGACTAGAATTTTATCCCCTTTACCTTGGACAACCCTTTGAAATAAATGTTTTGGGTAGAAATGCTTAGTTTGCTATAACTTGGGATGGTTAAAATGAATCTTTTACAATATGATGAATGTTGATCATGATAACCTTTGGTGATATATATGTGTGTGTGTGCTTATGGTTAATAACAAGATCATGTGGTTTAATCGGAACATGGAGAACCACCTAGGAAAACAGTGCAACCACAGTCCATATGGCTGCGGCTTAGCCAATTAATTAGGTGTGTGATTGTGCGGTGGCCTTATCCGAAAGGAACACGGGGGGCTCGGAGTTGCGGGGGTATAGCCGGTTCTTTTGGGGTAGCGGCCTTTGCTAAGGTGCGACCACTAGGGAGGGTTATGGTCCGCCCGAGTCAGAATGCTTGTCGTGGGTTGTTGGTGCTTTTGCATATCTTTGTAAAGGCTTCGCAGCGTCCGTATGCAATCACACCTCGGAAGTGTGGTATTGTGTCTGATCAACACATGCGTGGTTGGGTTCAAAGTTCTTCGGAGCTTTTACGCAAGCTGTGGTGAAAGTGTGCAACCTCTACAAAGTGTAAAACTGATCGATCAGCCGTGCTCACGGTCAAGAGCGGCCTGGACCCTCACATGATAATCAAACTTAAAGATGGAATTTAAATCGTGCTTTTATGTGGTTTTTGAGAGGAGATTCTTTCCCAAATGCTTAAGTGGGTTGGTATGAACTTACATCTAGTAAATAGGTGGTTGCTAATAAATTTTGACCAACTTAAAATGCTAACCGCAGCAAAACCTTAGCCTATCCTTGACAGCCTTGCATCTTCCCCCACTTGTTGAGCTCCAACCATAAGTGTGCTCACCCTTGCTTACCCACTGTTCAGAGGATAACACTGGAGGAGAGTGCTTCAGCGACTACGAGGAGTTCTGAGGCTTGTGTGCCCCCAGTCATGTGCATGTGGAAGATGAAGATGGAGTTACGTCCTCATAGTTATCGTTTGATCATTGTAAAGACCTTCGAGTCTAACGTCTGAGTGCAATAAAAAGATAATGTAATGGTTTAACTCTTGTATGTTTTTATTGGTGTCATTGATATTTCACTCATGACGTCAATCATATGTGTGTAAATTTGATCCTGGCGCACATATGCGATGCATTTGGTTTTCTTTGGAAAATCAGGTGTGACAAGTAGTAGCAGGAGTAGCACAAGCAGCAGTAGCAGTAGTAGCAGCAACAATAGTAGTAGCAGTAGTAGTTGTTGTAGTAGCAGCAGTAGTAGTTGTAGTAGTAGTAGTAGCAGTAGTAGCAACAACAATAGTAGTAGCAGTAGTAGTAGTTGTAGTAGCAGTAGTAGTAGTAGTTGTAGTAGCAGCAGTAGTAGTAGTAGCAGCAGTAGTAGTAGCAGTAGTAGTAGTAGTAGCAGCAGTAGTAGTATATTCAATAAGACTAGATGAACAGAAGGCGCATCTTCATTCTGCTTCTTCTACTCCTACTTCTACTAGTAGCAGTTACCACTAATCCACTAATCAAGGCATCGCTTCTTTCTCGATGGTGCACTCAGCGCCTTGTTGCAGCTACTCACAGAAGAGGATGTCGCTCTGTTGCCGTCGCCCGTGGAAGATGGTGGCGGACCTCCCAGGGCGCCGTCCGCGGATGAGGTCATCCCTCCAATGCCGCCACCAGAGGATGATGTCGCCTCTCCATGGCGGACGATTGAGCACGGCCTTGGCGCCACTCCATGGCGGATGACGACGGCCGGTCGATGATGGCCTCTGCTCGGTGAGGATGGACGAGCTCGATTGCCGCCGACCGATGATGATGAGAGAGGATGACGACGCTTGGAGACGACAGTTCCCTGGCGAGTGGCGGTGTTTCCGGACCCTGATCCTTGGCAGCGATGTTTCAGAGGCACATGATCTTGGATTTCATTTTGTTCTACAAACTCTGAATCATCAGAGGATGTGTTAACCACCACTCGAATGGGCGTCCGCTCTGCCTCCTCTTCATCAGACCACCGGAGATACTCCCTTTCATTAGAAGAGGAGGAGGATGTGGCTTGTGCCACACCTCTAGGAGATAATGGTTCCATGGGGAGATGAAGGAAGCACTGTGCGAGGATGGGGTTTTTTATTGGTTGAAAGAGTTGGGAGAGGAAGAGGGCTCTGTGCGAGAATGGGATTTATTGTTGATTGCAAGAGTGGGGAGAGGAGAAGAGGGTGCTAGGAGGAAGGGGGATATTTATGGCTAGATGAACCGATTTAGCCATTATTGAAAAAACTCCTCTCGAAAAGATTAGAGTAGTTGTGGGATCCGTTCTGGTCAAACTAATTCAATTTTGACCAAATTTACAGTAAATTTTGTTAAAACTTATATCTTCATATAAACTTATCAGGAAGTGAGAATTGCATTCTTATGTGGGCGGAGGGAGTGTGTTCTGAGGAAGGGGGAAAGACCGTTCAGCGGAATGTTAACGGACCAAAAGAAACAATAGTAGTCCAAAAGGTCCTTTTAGCAATACATCAGTATACTGGACCATCTGGACTACCTTTTCCACTCATTTGTCTTTGTTGGAGCTGTAATTCCTCCATTGTTCTACCACAACTTTGTTCTTTGGCTATCCTGTCAGTGATGCCTTGAAATAACAACTGGTGCAGAGTCATTTGTCGCGATTACTTTCTTTTGGCCAGAGAAATCTTTTGCGACGCTTGGGTCATTGTCCGTTTCCATTTGGAATTTGGGTAGCCAATCCGACTAGACTACATTACATTCGGAAGATTTCTGGTGCCGTTCTTCTAAACACATGCTGATCTACTTGGGGCAAGATCTTCCAGCACCTCCCCATCCTGTTGGACTTCGGTTGTCTTGGGTTATTGGCATGGGCAACTCTTCTCTACTCGAAGGTGATGATCGTTTGTTCTTTGTTCCTCTGGAGGAGAAAGAAGCTGAGGTGGTAGAATTAACTTTGAATTCATTTGTCGGGGACATTTGGCAGCCTATTCCCTATGAGAGAACTCCTGAGTTCCGGAATAAGAGCATCTTGTTTGGTCCTGGCAAGTGCATTTTTACAGAAGAGCATGCCATTTCTGGTATGGCTGACCTGAGGGCAAATCACATTTACTTCCTACAAACTTATCATCACGATGAAAAGAATGAGTACTAGATATACCATCAGGGAATAGGTATTATTCCATGTGTCAACACTACTCCGGTGATCCGCATTAAGCAGGTTCATGGGGACTGGATTTGGTCGCGAGGAACATGGTTGTTGCCTAGCTATCCGTAATGAGGAACATCGATTGTGTACCACCTGTAACACAATTCAATGTACAAATATCTATATTATCGTACTTTGTCAATTATTCCGCGCATATGTATGAGTTTCCACCACAATCACTGTAGGGAACATGCGGTTACGTATTCGATAATCAGGAAGGTCCTTCCCGCAAAACATCAATAGAGTGGACAAGTATCAAACATGATAATATGGCATCTCACAGCTACTCATCATCACAAATTTCACACCACCAACAAGTAGCAAATACCAAAATACAAGCATGATTGGCACCTCTAAACCATCTACACCACGAAACACATTATGCCTCATGGTTGTCCTTGCTATGTGACCTCTTATATGAGGCCTGTTTCAGCAATTCCCTCACCTTCTTCACCACAAGTGTTACAGAATCCAGGAGCAGCTTGACCGTCTGCAGCTCAGCGGCCGTCTCTTGAATCTCCGTGTTAGCCTTTGCACATTCTTCCTTCCACATCCTTGCCTCGCTTAGGTACCTGTTGGCTTCACCCTTTTATGTAGGAGACAACAGATCATCGTTTCTCATTTTCTTTCTCGTCTCAAATAGGTTATGGGTTACCTACCCGTAGTATCACGTTATCGTTTGCGGCTCAACTGCTTTGACATTGGCCTCCTCCTTAGCAGTTGTACATGCTTCTTTCCACGACCTTGCTCCCTCTTCTGCTTTTCCCTTCATTTCCATCAGTTTCTCTTGATCTTTTAGAGTCCTAATATCCCATTCAGGATCTATCCACCTAAACGACGCGCACTTCATACCATTAGTCTATAGTCACTGATTTTGTCCATATAATTAGCGATTACCACACTAACATCAAACGCAGAAGCAACATTTATTACAAGTAATACAGGTTATCGTTTACCTCGCAGAAGCATACATATCAACGCCCAGGGTTGGGGCCTATCCAGTCATACCTCAGATGGACAGGTAACCCATCCATTCACTTGTTTCCATTAGGATCTATAACGATAACTTCATGAGGACCAGGCATCGGCGGTCTGGAGCTTTCGGAGTTTACTCCAAACACCTTTAAAATCCATGAATATAGTCTGTTAACCCAGATCCCCAAATTCAGAATTCCCCTGAACTAGTATGACAAATCAAAGTAGCATGGCTAAACAAAGGACTGACCTAACCGGAGCGAAGCCTGCTTCTCCGTTCGCCGCTAGGGCCGCTACGATTCGCCATTCTCGCCATGGGCAACAGCAGATCTAAGCACTGACGCTAGCTCTAGTCATTGCCACAAGGAAAAGGAGTGTGGTGCCGGTGAGTCTCTTGCAGAGTTGCAGTAGTGTACGTCGCATCGTCGAGACAAATGATATATATACACTTGTCAACGGGAAAACGTTTTTTGGCTATCACGCGCGCTTTTATCCTGCCAACTTACCAGAACCACTCTATGCTATTGTTGGGGCAGACATGTCCAGTTTCCGAGCGCGCGGCGGACGACCACGTGGAATAGTCAGCACTTGGAAACAAGTAGTTACACAATTGTTTCTTAGGAAGGTCCTTCCTGGTAACCATCAAAAGGACGGACCATCCGGTTTAGGATCAATCCAAACAAACAACATCTTAGCTTTTCCTTCTTTTTACTACTAGGAAGGTCCTCTTTGCGAAACATCAACAGGCTGGAGTTTCCTCAATCATAACGCCCCCCTTCTCTATCTATTATCACCATATCTCCATTATTCTTCCTCTACCTCCATTGCAGCGCGTATGAATTCCGAATGGTGACTATGCTCGAAACGAATGAGTTTGGATCATGGACCCAAACGCTAGTGATCGAAACGAAAGGCTGCTTGGGTGTCATACCCAATTTATGCATTACAAATGTACTCACTACAACAAAATAACGAAGTGTTTCAACTATTTATTAAATGACTAAAAACTCTTAAATAAAACATTAAAACTATAGGGGACCCTGGTACAACCCTTCAGGTAATCTTCTATGGAGACTGTGCATAAATTTGGGATGATCAGTGCATACAACCGCCCAATCATATGTGAGTATTCTGTGAGGAAAGATTCGCTTTAAGAGAGACATGTAATTATGCGTAGTTAGCCTGAATTGCCCATCGTAAAAATGAAGCCAGTTTCCTCACTTGCCATATCCCACATCTTTGACTCACAATGCAGCTTCAACCTTTCGACTTGGTACATGTCAGCGATCGAGAGTAAATAAGGCTAGGCATTGCGATTCACAATATCAACACGTCCGTCCAGAGGGGATGTGCACACAAGTTCGTCGGTTAACACCCGGTGCTAGTCCTTAACTGTAATTCTCAATGACCTCCATTTCAATGCATATGAATCCCGAATGGTGAGTATGCTGAAATTAATATGGAATAGATTAAGCCAAATCGGCGTAATAAGATGAAATATCATAGCAACTCATCACCACAAAGTTCACACCATCAGTCCACGAACAAGTAGGAAACATCATACGGTGATCCGGTAGCCAACACCAAAACACAATCATGATACAAGTTTGACAATTGAAGGGCCGAAACTGGCAACCAGAGGGAGGGGGAGTGAATGGGAGCCGATAAAAATTCTTCTCAAAGAAGACGGAAACTCCAACAAGACGAACACGACAACCAAGCACGTCTCCGACTCAACTACCCAAGTTGGTCAAGAACACGTAGACATTGAAGTGCTACTGGTCCTAGGAACCAACACATAGCCTTCCGAACCAAAATTCACCAACACACACAGCGGAAACCTGCACGGCTTGCTGCCTGTGCTGCACCGGTCAGACCGATGGCCTACGCCGGTCAGACCGGTGGACAGTGCCAATCAAGTCGGTGGCTACATCAGCCGCACAACAAACGTTCCAGGAAGCCTCAGTGACTCCTCTAGGCCCTAGAAGAAAAACCACCTCCAAAACACAACCTGCAAGGAAGAACCCTTCACAATGCATAGCAAAAACACCAAACAAGCCAAGAACAGACCAGCAACACCAGGGGATAAAACCACACGAACAAGGCAATTCCCCGAGACAAATCCCACCAAGATCTTACAATGGTCAGACCGGTCACACCTAGGCAGCTCGGGACCAACCAAGGAACCCAGTGGTTTTCTGGTGAACCACTGGAAAACCCGCGAACTCGGTGTAACCTCCACCAATCACTACTCATGACTCAGCTCCCATGTAGTCCCGGCTCGACCTTGGTTTGAGGCTCAACCAAGAAACTGTCCATGACTTTATCTTGCCATTCTTGCCACCATGTAGCCCGCACTTGATTCCGCTGGCCACCGGGCACCTTGAACCAAGCCTACTCGTCTTCTACACACCTGGAAGCCTCACTGGCAATGACCTTTCACGCTTGTTCTAAACCTGCACCAACACCAGTCTGTTGACGTTCCTTAGCCTCACCACTAAGGTTGCACTTACGGTGACGGTGCCAGGAATGCTCAAGGCACTCACAGGCGTCGCTACCAGGTTTAGACCTCTAGTAACGAGGCTAGGGAATGCCTTTGGATAAAACACAAGATCACAGAAAGGTCCACAAGCGCACAGATTACCGTTGTAGCACTTCACCTGGTGGTATTCGGGTTATCGTATTTATATTTTCCCAAGGGAAGCACTATGGCATAGATAATCAAACAAATGGTAGAGAAGATTGAGGCTTGGTGAAAGGATCTTATAGCTGGGGTGATGATAAAGATATACGGGGGTAAATGGACATGCAAGGAGATGATGACAAAAGACTAGAGAGGTCCTAGTGAGTTGAGAGGACAATGAGACGAGAAAGGATCCTAAGGCAATCTATCTATTCTTGTCAACTTCGGGAAAAGAACTAAGGTAAAGCAAAGCCAAGGTAAGATGGGATCAACAAGCTCTTCTAGTGCTGTAGAGGCATGCAAAGCCACGCCCTCAGTCTGGGATGAGAAGGGAGGACGACGATGCACTGAATCCTACCGGCCCAAACTAACGTGGTGGACTACAGAGCCCGTCTGGAGCCGTCACCTCCTCAGGGTACCACAACTATTATGTTGAAAGGGATACCAATTTAAGACTTAGGCAAGTCCCAACTACACTACTTCCTACTCCAAGATACAAAAGTGGACAATTGTGAAGCTCCTGTGGTGTGTCCTCTGTTCCAGTGAGTGGAGGGTCATTTTTATAGTAGTGGGAGGTCAGTGGAGTGTTGAGGCTGAGGGAGCCAGGCACGGCCGCACCTAGGTGCGACCTCACCTATGATGTGCCGCCTTTTGTCATGGATGATTCTGATGCTCACTCCTTGGTCGGTTGTGAGTCAGTATCCTGGGTCGGTTCCGTCGGATTCGATGCTTCGTAGGTGTGGCCGTATCTCATGATCCGGTCGTGCCTACTCTAAGCGTGTGATGCACCACCACTGATAGGGGATGCTCAGAATTGCTTCAAAGTGGCGGTTGGTTGCATGTAGAGGTGGGCCCATGGATCCAAGTGTCTCTTTTCACATCCTTTGGATCAAACCAACATAACCATGACATATCCTATCCATCCAAGGTGCGTTCGTGGAAATGATGGTCGCCTGGACTCGAGTCGTGGCGGGGTGCAGGGCCAGCCGCACCAGCAGGGCTGACCGCACCTTCTGGTTCGGTCGTGCCTTCTCAGTGTGGCCTGGTGACTCCCGTTTTATTCCAAATGTGTACCTGCATATAAAATTTACAACACAACTCGTGGAACTTTATTAGTACTAAAAATATGCATGGAACTTGTCATACACCCTTCTCATTTTCCGGGATTTTGATGGTCGGAAACTTGTTGTAAGGACCATAAACAAACTCCCCCAAGCTAAATGTTTGCTCGTCCTCGAGCAAAGTCTAGACTTGGCATTGGGGAAACAAGGGTTGCACTGATGTTACCGCTCTGCAAGTTCCTATGCACAAATCCATACTCTACTTGCTGTTGAAAAGGTTGGTATGAGAGAGACTTAGCCATGTTTTCTGGGATGAGGTTCGTGTCGCTCCTGCAAGTGCGTGATCAGGTTGCTGTCCGGGTCCTGAGGTGCTATGCCTGGAAGGCCTTACCGTATCCACATTATCCTCAGGTGTCAGGTTCAAGGTGTACTTCTTAACTTGGTATAAACCAAGCTCTGGGCACGGGGCGGATGATGGTTGTGGAGGAATGGGGGTAAAGCATGACCAACTCTCCCTCAACACACTTCAACAAGTGGGCTTGCACGAAATCGTCCTCATCGAAAGTCTCGCGGGGCGTCTCCATGTAAGTGACCTAGGCTCCCTCTAGAGCTCTGATGTACGTGGCAATCCGAGTCACCAAAGATGTGATCTCAATTTTGCCGGTCCTCGTGGCCATGGTGCGCCGGCGCTCGACCATTGAAACGACAGGAGCAAACTTGATCTTGTGGATGATGGAAAACAAGCATTCCAACTCGTCCACCGTAACCGTTCTAAACATGACTCTTGGGGCAACCATGCCCGAAATGAGCTGGTGGAGGAAGCAAAGAGTAGGGTTATGGATCAAGTTGATCTGGGGAGCAGGATTCAACCCTCTCCCCAAAATCTTTTTCCAGGATGACTCTCTCGAGAAGGTTTACCCTTATGCTTAGTCCACTCAATCAGACAGTTTGAATCAAAGCCTAGAGCCACAGTCAACTTATCCCAGGTTAATTCGTGCTCTTCATTGAAGAGCCAAAACTTAACACCACTGCTATCGGTGCTCAAAGTTGAGAGGAACTCTAGAGTGAGAAATTTTGAGCCCTCTTCCCACACATGCCAAAAAATCCACCAACCTATGGCATCAAAGGCTGCCCCAAATTCTCCTATCATACCGGTTTCATTAACAAGGGTGTTCTCATATACCTTCGTATGCGCGAATTCCCGGTCTTTTAGCTGCTGGAACAACCTCTGCTCTTGGTCGGTTTGCAGGATGATTTGAGTTTTAGAGGTAAGGAAACACATCCATTCCTCTGAACCTGACCCATCATAATGGACAGAGCTTGTGGACATGTCCCTGGCAAAACCCATGGACACATTGTCCTGAGGATCGAAACCCGGGGGTACTGATTGATCTTGCCAATCTGAGGAATCGGAATGGCCACTACGGCTCGAGTCCGAGTTGCGGAACCTGATGTGTTTTCCCTTCACCACCTTTGCAGCCTTACGTAGCCATGACATCCTACAAAAGGTTAATGCAACAGATACCCGAAGGATGATGGTTATGAAAGGTTACTCGTTCGAGGATTAGTGGTTCAGGAGTTAGCGGTCCTTGCGGGGTGATGAAACCTTCACAAAACTTGAGTGACTTGCACTACGAGGGACACACTCTCGACACTCCTTTTCACTAAAAACGAATGAACTTAACAAGGGAGCAAAGGTTGCAATCTTCGGAATTTGGCTGTGGTTCTCTGGGAGAGTGCACGGGAGGCCTCATTTTATAGGAAAGTGGAGGGAGGTAGGTGTGGCCGCACCTATCCATCTGGCCTTTGCCAACAAAAAAAGAGAGACGACCTCAGTGCATGATTAGGAGGCTAGGAGCAGGCTGCAACAACTTGGAAATGACAACATGGTGGATTCCACAGGTGCGGGCGCACCAACAGGGCCGGCCGGCCCTAGTGTTTCCACCAAAATTGCATGTCAGGTTGCTGCCATACCATCTAGCACTTAGGGTCCTCGAGAACTTGTGCATTCAGTTGTCCAAAAGTTGTTGGGGTTGCTATTACTGGTGGGGAAGAATTACTGCAGATTGGACTTGCTCCCTCACAAACTAAAGAACCTTCATGCAACTAGTGGTTGCTCCACACATTCACCCAGGCAAAAGGGGTGGTGCGCCCGTGCCAAGTGGGCCAGCCGCACCGGGCAAAATGCCAAAAACTGCTCCTTAAACCTTCTAAACTCTAAGTCATGCAGTGGCTGAATGGATTTTGACAATTAAACATGCTTCATGCATGAACTTAGGAAGGGACAATTGCTGGTTGATCTCACGGTGAGAGCGTCGAATTTATAGTCCTTGAGCTGGACTTGTTGATGACCATTTCTTCTTAGAGTGACTCTCTTGATTATCGAGGTAATTCACTAGAGTTTGGAAGAAAAATGATAGATAGGCGATAATCCGATATATCCAAGATTGGGAATGGTCCTCGATTTCTTCGCTTTGGGATTCTCTTCTGACAGGTATAGCTAAGACCCTCTCTAAAATTTCTAGCCCCTTAGTTAGGTTTTTGTAAAAGTGTTGATGGTGAAATTCCATCAACCTAGCCATGAGTTTACCTTCTGTGTTGGCATGAGTTTTATATCTTATCCATTGGTACTAACCCTCTTGGTATAACAAGTTCATTCGTGCATGTCGGTTTTGGAGTTTAGTGTTTATGCAGGGTTTTAACGTTGAAAGCAAGACTTCCGGGATAAGTTCATCAAGCACATTGACAAGACCTTGAAGCCCGGTACAAGTCATGCAATGAAGCAAACTTGACTGCAAGAAGCCAAGGGACCTAACCCGAGAAGATGACAAACTCCGAGGACCTAGCCAGAAAAGTGCCGAATCTTGCGAGACAAGGAGCTTCGTCCAACTCGGAGTGAAACTGACGACAAGGGCCCACATGCAGAAGGGGGAAGGATCTAGAAGAATTGGGAACCGACATAGGGCAAAGGAGCCAGGCAACTGGGCCGGGATGGGCCCAAGCCGGCCGGCCCAGCCCATTCCAGGGCCCGGTCGCCCCCCCCTTTGACCTAGCGACCATTCGGGCTATTTATAGCCCCGGGGTCGAGAGCCACGCATCAATCTATTCGTCATCGGCCATCGTAGAGCAAAGAAGAGAGGGACACCATCTCGGAGAGGAGAGGGTCGAGCTAGTTGACTAGGGTCTCCCTAGCCGACGTGGGAACCTTGCAAGGAAGACCACGTCGGAGTTCCCAGAGCTAGAAGCAAGATCAAGGTAGGATCCCGGTGGTGATCTTGTTTATGTATAATTGTACTAGTTGATGTATCAAGTTGAATCCGATTCTTAGCAACTAAGTGTTTCTCTGAAGTCTTTGTTTTCGATCGGCTTTGCTTATTTTAGATCTATTCTCGAGACAGATCACATAGGGTGTTCTTGTAGCCGTGGTGGCTAGAGGTGCACGCCTGACCTTCCGAAAGATATCGACTTGTCCTCAGAGTCTCCCTAGACTACCCGCATGAATAGGAGTGCGTTGTGACAAAATGGTGGCTCTAAAAGGCGGGCGTTTTCGGTGTCGGACGGGAAACCACGATTTAAATAGGCTTCTAATGAGATTTGATTTGCTACTTCTTCTTTTGCTTGGAACTTCAACAAAAGGCTTGACCCGATCTCTCTAGATCGGTTTATCTACCCCCTCTATCTTTGTTACCTCTAGTCTTTAGTAGAGTAGATTCGTTCTTGTGTTGATTCTTATGATTAGATGCATTAAGTTACTTGGCATTGCTAGATCATCTCTTGTGTCACACATTTGTTCCACGGATTCGATACCTTGGGTTCACCACTCGAGGGAAGAAGGGTCCCTTGACTACGACGAGAGACTTGTCCGCTTGCAAGTCTAAACGAACTTTGATACAACTATTAACCGTCAACAAAAAGTGATCCCTTTGTGAGTGCTAGCAAGCGGAAAACATTGTCTCGAAAGAGATCGTGCTGAAAATGTTGAATCAACACTATATCTGGAAGGCCATGATCATGACGAATGTGTATGATATCATGGAATCCAGTCCATGCTTGACTAAGGGATTCGGTCTTCGTTTGTTGGAAATTGATAATTTGTTTTCGAAGGTTAATGAGACGAGATAAGGGGAAGTATTTAGCACAGAACTTGTCGCGCAAATTTCTCTAATCCATGGTGACTTCCTTCTCTTGCCGGAGGTTCCAAGCCTTTGCTTTTCCCGCTAGTGAGAATGGAAAAAGTCTAACTCTGAATTTGTCGGGAGAAAGATGAGAGCATGAATGAGTAGAGCATAATTGCTCGAAATTCCTTCAGTGATTGTATGGGTTTTCTCCTTCGAATCCTGTGAAAGGATTTTTCTGGGCGATGAAAAGGAATTTTGGAGAAATAATTCCATTAGAGAAGAACCTTGGTTTGAGCTTTCCATTTCCGATTGGGATTTCCATCTTAGTCGGAGTGTGGGATTGATCAATAGGGAACTCAAGGTTGGCTTCTTTGGCCATGAAAAAGATAGTTCTGTCAACGGGATCGACTGGGTTCATCGTGATAGATCGAGAGAACTTTTCGAAGAGTAGTGACACGAGGTCGAAATATCCTTCACAAGTGACTCTTGAATAGATGTGAAGATGTGAGGACCATGTGTGGTTCGAGGGGCCGGTGGATGGTCGCTTCCTTGTGTGATGAGTGATTGACAACGTTGTGTGGACCGATTCTTGGCTAAGTATTGCGAGGTGCGGGTTGCGGCTTGACTCGTGTTGGTGCGGGTGAAGAACAAGCGCGAAAGGTCGTTGCGGTGAGGCCTCCGGTGTGGAGAAGACAAGTAGGCTTCGTTCGAGGGACCCGGTGGCCGGCGGGGTCAAGTGTGGGCCGCATGGTGGTATGAACGACAAGATGAAGTCGTGGACGGTTTCTTGGTAGAGCCTCAAAACCAAGGGCGAGCCGGGACTACGTGGGAGCCGAGTCATGAGTGGAGATTGGCGGAGGCTACACCGAGTTCGCGGGGTTTGCGGTGGTTCACCGTAAAAGCCACCGGGTTACTCGGTTGAGCCACAAAACCGAGGCCGAAGACTCGACGAGGAGGTGCGGCCACTCGGGCCGGTTCAATCGTCCGGGAGGGGCGGTCGGACCGCCCGGGGCCGGTCGGATCCCGGGGCCGCCCTAACCGCCCAAGGGGGCGGTCGACCGCCACGGCCGCCGCGCCGAGAAGCTTCGAAGCGGAGGACACGCGTCGGAATCGCAAGGCTTGCGTCGGGCATCCGTCCGATGGTGAAGACATGAAGACTTCCAAATTCGCCCTCGAGGGGCATGTATCCCTAGTTATTAGTGAAGGGTAGTTTAGTCTTTTGGGTGCCTCCATATATACTCATTAGATGGGTGGATGGCGAGCCAACTCTTGGAACCCTAGCTCATTTGTTTTTCCATTTTCGTTCTCCATTTTCCTTAGGATTTTAGAAGGCTAGCTTGAGAGCTTCATGTGAGATCTAGAGAGAGGGATGGATGTTTGGGTGGCAAGCTAGACCTTGTACGAACCTTTCATGGCATGTATAGAAGGTTTGGCGTTGTTCATCATGGTGGTTTTCCCGTCTCTTTGGTGTTGATTTTCGGAGCTCTTTTTGGCGGTGTTTTGAGGACGATTTCTTGGGGTTTTTGGAGGGTGTCACGTATGAGGTTCTTGTGCCTCTTTGGCTGGTGACGTTGCCCCCGAATCCCCTTTGAATCGGACTCGATTTGGTGGTTTCTCGAGTTGGGCGAGTTCTTGACCTAGAGAAGCGATTTCTTCGATTCCTCTTGATTGTGAGCATTTCGGGTCGATTCCTTTGAGGTAGAGGTTGCCCGGAGGTAACCCAACTATTCCCGAAGTTTGGCTGCAATCCGTGGAGTGATTCGGGAGATCGGGGCGCGAGCAAGTTGAGGTTTGACCCGCGGGTTCGTTTTACGGGAAGGGGCGGTCTAACCGCCTACGGGGGCGGTCTAACCGCCCGGGTGTTTCCGGATCAAAGTTTTGTTTCGCCGGATTTTCCTCTCGTGAGTTTGTTCGCCTTGATCGGAGGAGCGTCCGGGTGAAATTTGGGGTCGTTCTCGTGCGGCTTACTAGGTGTTCTTGGTTGGAGTTCGTTGCCGGGTACGGGAGGTTAGACCGCCCGGGTTGCTCGTCTAACCGCCCCTAGGCCCTTGGGTGAAGTTTTGGTTTTCGCCAAGATTTTCCGGTAGGTAGCATGGCCTTGACCGGAGATCTCTGTTGGTGAAACCGTAGTGTGGTTTGGTGCTCGGAAGAGGTGTTTCGGAGGATTTCTTGGTTGCCGGGTGGAGGCGGTCTAACCGCCCCCATACCCGGTCTAACCGCCCCCTCGGTTAGCCGGCTTTTGAGTTGTTTCCGCTTGTCGGTGCTGCGTGTGTGTTGTGGTTGCTTTGGTAGAGTTTGTTCCTAGGACCGGTAGCACTCCAATGGCTACTTGGTTTTGGCAAACGAGAAGGTTGAAGTGCGGAGCGTGTGATTTCGGGGGTTCGACCGAGCTAGTTCATCTTGTCGGAGTTTCAATCTCCCTCGAGAAGAATTTTTATCGGCTCCCATTCACACCCCCCTCTCTAGTCGCCCGTTCGGTCCTTCAAGATGGGACGAAACTGTCGAAACCGGGTACAACTCTGTACACTAGGAACGGAGTAGGGATAAACCCTTTAAGTGACGGTTCACCGAACTGAGATAACTCTACCTAAAAGATATCTAGTGCCTATTTCTTCCTCGGCAACGACACCAGAAATACTTGTTGACATTCCTTAGCCTCACCACTAAGGTTGCACTTACGGTGACGGCACCAGGAATGCTCGAGGCACTCACAAGCGCCACTATCAGGTTTACACCTCTAGTAACGGGGCTAAGGAACATCTTCGGGTACACACACGATCACAGAAAGGTCCGCAAGCACACAGATGTAAGGAATCGGATGCTCGTTAGCCTAAGAGGGGGAGGGGGTAAATTAGGCTACTTAAAACCTTAACCCATGGCTTCACTAATTTTACAGAAAAGTAAACTAGAACATATTATCTATATGTGCAACAAAGGTTGTTCTAGTGTGAAACTCCCATCCCAAAACAAAGTTTGCAACCTATAGCCATTCCTAGCATGATGCTACTCTAGGAAAGTAAAGGCAAGCAAAGATTGCAATAGAGTAAATGCGGAAACGTAAAGGGGATGAGAGGAAGCAAACTCTTGACACGCGATTTATCCCGCGGTATTGGTAGGCACTAAGCCACCCCTAGTCCATGTTGAAGCACTCACACAAGAGTATTGCTTCCCGGCCACCAAGTCTCTCCCAAGAGCACCACTTGACTCGCCACAAAGGCAAGCCACTTAGGCACTTGCCAAGCTCCCTTGGTAACCTTGATGCCGCCTCCACTAAGGAGCTTCTCCACCAAGGAAGCGGGTCTCCACGTCCCCCCACACAAAGTGTCCTCGCCGCTCCACACCAAGTCGGAGGGTCGATGACGATTACCGGTGAGCCACTTAGGCCCCAAGGCTTCTGGCGGATCTTGTACAAGAGGATTCACTCAAGAATCACCTCACAAGGTTGGCACAACCTGGCATTCACTCAGCTCTAAGCCAAGCCTAGTACTAAGCACATACACAAAGCAGAGGCAAGTCTAAGGATGAGCAATTAAGCACTTAGATGGATTGGATATGATCTTCAATGTGTCTTGAACTCCTTTGCAATTCCACACAATCCAGCAACCTCAAATGGATGAGTAGAGGGGGTATAAATAGCCCAAGGCATCAAACTAGCCGATGGCTAAAAGCTGCTGAAAAAGGTATCGTCGGATGATCAGACGCTAAGCTTTTCCAGGGCGTCTGTTCATCCGGTGCCCCTCCCATGTCACATAGCCATTGAGGTTCTCTGACACAACTGCTCCGACGCTATGCACTGACGGTGCGTATGATCCAGTGCTGAAAACTCCGCGTTCAAGTCGCCTCTGTTAGCTTCCACTCGCCCGTCGGATAGACCGACGCTTCACCTTGACCAAGGCGTCGGATCATCTGGTGCTGAAGGCTTCGTCTTGGTGCCTCTTTGTATGAATTCACTGAGCGTCGGATAGACCGACGGTGTCCCCACTCAGACCGTCGGATCATCCGGTGCTACTGCCTTCCTTGCTCTTCCTCCACAACTCATCTGACGCCACTAAATAATGGACCATCGGTTCATCCGACGGTACCTAGGGTTTGACCCTGTGTACCAACTCGTCCGACGATTGCACCGACACTTGTTAAATTGATGTCGTCGGTTCATCCGACGGTGTCTTGTCTTTTCCTTTTCTTGCTCGGTTTTGACCCTTTGTTTTGGTATTTTGGCATGTGGTTTTCTTGCATCCTTGGGACCTAGAAGTGTCTACAAAGACATGCTAAAACAATATGGTTAGTCCCAATGATCATATTATCATGAATCACCAAAATCAAAATCAAACTAATGGCTTATGAGGCCATGTTCGCTACAATCTCCCCCTTTTTGGTGATTTATGACAACACAACCAAAGCAAGCATAAATTTGCAAAAATTGACAGAATTAGAACCACTTACACTTGCTTGGATGCTTACCATCATCCAAACTCCCCCTAGATCAAACTTCCCCCTTTTGATCTTATGTTCACATTCTCCCCCGTTGGTCTCATATCCTTGAAACTACTTGTAAGCTTAAGCCACAAGTTTGCTTTGGTCTCACATTCTCCCCCTTTGGAATAAAATCTCCAAAAAGTTCAAAGCAAAATGGGTCCAAGAAAGCTAGCAAGTCCTAGCAAAACATAGCTCAAGGAGAAATGTTAAATTCAAGGGAGAAAGCCGCATGAACCATGATCCATATGTATGATATCAATGAAGATACCACATGAGAGAATAACTAAGGTGGATCACAAGCTCATGAGACTAGCATGATACAAACTAAGCTCCCCCTAAGTGTGTGCACAAAAAGAATACCACTTGTAGGACAAGGGTACTGAGACTTGGGGTACCACAAGGCTTAGGAATGTATGAGTACATTGCCTTTGAACTTATACACATAAGCTCACAAGGACATGACTCAATAGCATGAAGCTCATATTGCTATTTTCACTCTTTTAGAGATGTTAGATCACATTGAGAGTGAAATAGCATTCTCTTAGAATGAAGCACCGCACCGGAACGCGTCGCCAAGGGACTACACAAGATAAGCTTGAAACAATGTTAGTCCCACAACCAAACCATAGGATGAGCTCCCCCTAAATGTGTGCATTTAGTGTTTGAATCACCAACCAAATGTATGCACATTGTTTATGACAACAAAAGGGAAGCTAACCCTATAGCTTGCTCATGATGAAAGAGATATATATGAAAACATGCACCATGAAAGAACAAGTGTAGCTTTCCTACACACTAATCAAACCATGTAGATTGCTTATGGGTTAGCACATGACACAAGCAACCTACCATATGTAAACATTGCAAAAAATGCAACCTAAACAAGGCAATGGAGCTACAATGATACAAGAGATAGGTACTAGTTTCCATTACCTCAACCGGGGAACTTGGGCAAAACATGTCCAACTTGCAAGCTTGGCTTATAGGCTTGAATCTTCTCATCTTGATTGTGCCAAGCCTCCCAAGTCCCCGTACTCAAGGCCTTCAAGTGGCCTTTGGAACCCAAACCATTTGAGGACCCTTCATGTTGATGATGACTTCCTTGGGCACCCAATTGGGTTGGTTCCAACCCCGCTCCTCCTTCATCTTCCCAACCTTGTGTGCAACCACCTTGCCATTAGCCTTCTTCTTCATGACGTAGGTGTTTCTCTTGGTCTTGTTCTTGCGGTTGGGCTTGGTGTATATGAGGGAGCTCTTGATGGTGGGGTTCAACTTCTTCTTTGCGCCCTTGTCCATCTTCTTGACAAATTGAGGGCATTTGTAGAACTTGTGCCTTTCTCCATGACACTTGTAGCAAGTCACAGTTGCACCCTTCTCAAGCTTCTTCACCATGGGATCACAGTTATCTTGAGAAGGTTGGACTTTGCTCTTCATGTCTTGAGAGATGTCCACTTGTTCCTCATCATTCTAGCCCTTGCCCATCAAGCTTGCCAACCTCTCTCGGAGAGATTTTACTTCTTGCTTGAGCTCATCATTTTTCTTACCTATGAGACAATCACATTTTTCTACAACAACATTCTCATTGCAAGATGGTGAGCAAGATTCATCAATTAAATTAATGCAAGAAGATGAAGCATCTACCTTGGAGATAGGAATTGCACAAGGGATAGATGATGCATCAAGCTCAAAGGAATTACTTGTTTTAGTCTCATTGCTCTCAAGCTTAGATTTTAGCTCATCACACTCCTTGCTAAGCAATTTGAATTTGCACAAGTTTTTATAATTTGTAGCAAGGGTTGCACAAAGATCATTGAAAGCATTGAGTTCTTTAATTTCATTAGCTTGTTTCTCAAGCATTCCTTTTTGCTCATGGACTAGCTCAACAAGATCATCAAGAGAGGTGGTGTCGGATTCGTCATTACTTACATTGCTTTCCATACCATTGGCCATAAGGCACATGTGTAGTGATGATGAAGGAACTTGCATGAAGCGGGTGGTGAAGTTCTTTCTTGATTCATCATTTGAGCTAGAAGAACTTGATTCTCCACCACTTGTCCACTCACGGACGGCGATAGTTGCTTTTTGCCTTGGTCTCCTCTCCTTGATTACCTTCTTCTTGGGCTTGTGCTCGATCTTGGTGAACTTGATGTGTTGATGATGACGCCCTTCTCTCAAGTGGATGTTGTAGCCGTACATGTTGACTTTCTTCACATATTTGAAGATCTTCTTCACGTACATGGCGACCATAGATTCAACCTCTTCATCACTTGAGGAATCTTCATCATCACCATCATCACCATCATCCTCGCTTGAGCTTCCATGAGTAGCCATCCTCTCTTGATGGCTTGAGAGAGCATGGCTTGTAGTTGGAGAGGATGGTTCTTGGGGCTTTTCTTGGGGCGCCTTCTTTGACTTGGGCATTAGTTGAAGCTCATCTGCCATGACTTGCTCAAGATGTGAGATGGCTTCAAATCTTCGAGCTTCTTCCCGTAGATGATTGCCTTCACCAAGTCATAATCAGGCTTCCGGAGACTTTGAAGGATCTTGCGGTTGATGTTCAAGTCCGTGATGTCCTTCACACCTAAAGTATTTATCTCATTGACAAGCACAAATAGGCGTGAGTACATAGATTTGGCATTTTCATTTGCAAGTGGCTTAAAGCTATTGGACTCTTCAAGGAGACAACCGTAGCGTTCATTAGCAACTTCTTTCGAACCCTCATTTTGCTCCTTGATGGTTTTCCATAGCTCATGAGCATTTTCACAAGTAAAAACTCTATTGAAAACGCCTACATCTAGTGAGGACAAAATGATACTCTTGGCAATTACATCAAATTGCTTTTCCTTCCTAGTACCATTTTCCAAGCAATCATCGGTGACTTTCCAAACATCAAGGTCCTTTGCTTGGAGATAGGCCTCCATGAGAACCTTCCACCGAGGATAGCCCGTGCCATCAAATGTGGAGCCAAACCTAAGGTATCCACCCCTTTCATTCCTCTATAGAGCAACTCACTTGGCGGTGAAGCCTAACCGTTCCAATGAGTCGGTTTTCACAGTTTACCAATCGAATTGGCGTTTCCTTGTGAAGGAAGTGAGTCCCGGCTCTGATACCACTTGTAAGGAATCGGATGCTCGTTAGCCTAAAAGGGGGGGTGAATTAGGCTACTTAAAACCATAACCTATGGCTTCACTAATTTTACACAAAAGTAAACTAGAACATACTATCTATATGTGCAACTAAGGTTGTTCTAGTGTGAAACTCTCATCCCAAAACAAATTTTGCAACCTATAGCCATTCCTAGCATGATGCTACTCCAGGAAAGTAAAGGCAAGCAAAGATTGCAATAGACTAAATGCGGAAACGTAAAGGGGATGAGAGGAAGCAAACTCTTGACACACGATTTATCTTGTGGTATCGGTAGGCACTAAGCCACCCCTAGTCCACGTTGAAGCACTCACACAAGAGTATTGCTTCCCGGCCACCAAGTCTCTCCGAAGAGCACCACTTGACTCGCCACAAAGGCTAGCCACTTGGGCACTTGCCAAGCTCCCTTGGTCACCTTGATGCCGCCTCCACTAAGGAGCTTCTCCACCAAGGAAGAGGGTCTCCACGTCCCCCGCACAAAGTGTCCTCGCCGGTCCACACCAAGTCGAGGGTCGATGATGATTGCCGGTGAGCCACTTAGGCCCCAAGGCTTCTGACGAATCTTGTACTAAAGGATTCACTCAAGAATCACCTCACAAGGTTGGCACAGCCTTGCACTCACTCAGCTCTAAGCTAAGCCTAGCACTAAGCACATACACAAAGCATATGCAAGTATAAGGATGAGCAATTAAGCACTTGGATGGATTGGATATGATCTTTAATGTGTCTTGAACTCCTCAGCACTTCCACACAATCCAACAACCTCAAATGGGTGAGTGGAGGGGGTATAAATAGCCCAAGGCATCAAACTAGCCGTTGGCTAAAAGCTGCTGAAAAAGGTACCGTCGGATGATCTGACGCTAAGCTTTTCCAGAGCGTCGGTTCATCCGGTGCCCCTCCCACGTCACATAGCCGTTGAGGTTCTCTGACACAACTTCTCCGATGCTATGCACTGACGGTGCGTCGGATCATCCGGTGCTGAAGACTCCGCGTTTAAGTCGCCTCTGTTAGCTTCCACTCGACTGTCGGATAGACCGACGCTTCACCTTGACCAAGGCGTCGGATCATCCAGTGTTGAAGACTTTGTCTTGGCGCGTCTCTGTATGAATTCAAACTGAGCGTCAGATAGGCCAACGGTGTCCCTACTCAGACTGTCGGATCATCCGGTGCTACTATCTTCCTTGCTCTTCCTCTGCAACTCGTCTGACGCTACTAAATAATAGACCGTCGGTTCATCTGACGGTACCTAGGGTTTGACCCTGTGTACCAACTCGTCCGACGATTGCACCGACTCTTGTTAAGTTGATGTCGTCGATTCATCCGATGGTGTGTTGTCTTTTCCTTTTCTTGCTCGATTTTGACCCTTTGTTTTGGTATTTTGGCATGTGGTTTTCTTGCATCCTTGGGACCTAGAAGTGTCTACAATGAGATGCTAAAACAATATGGTTAGTCACAATGAATGTTGTCATGAATCACCAAAATCAAACTCGAACTAATGGCATATGAGGCCATGTTCGCTACAACAGATTACCGTTGTATCACTTCACCTGGTGGTATTCAGGTTATCGTATTCGTATTTTCCCAAGGGAAGCACTATGGCATAAATAATCAAACAAACGGTAGAGAGGATCGAGGATTGGTGAAAGGATCTTATAGCTGGAGTGATGATAAAGATATAAAAGGGTAAATGGACAAGCAAGGAGATGTTGATAAAAGACTAGAGAGGTCCTTGTGAGTTAGGAGGACAACGAGACGAGAAAGGATCTTAATGCAATCTATCTATTCTTGTCAACTCCGAGAAAAGAACTACAGTAAAGCAAAGCCAAGGTAAGATAGGATCAACAAGCTCTTATAGTGTTGTAGGGGCATGGAAAGCCGTGCTCTCAGACTAGGATGAGAAGGGAGGACGGCGACGCACTCAATCCTACCAGCATGATCTAACATGGTGGACTACAGAGCCCGTCCAGAGCTGTCACCTCCTTAGGGTACCACAACTATTCCGTTGAACGGGACACCAATCTAAGACTTAGGCAAGTTCTGAGCACTGCGCTCACAAGGAACTGAAGAACCTTCCCTAAGGCCTTTAGAGAAAGGTCTCTCTCTCCCGTGAAACACCAGAGATCAAGTGAAGAACGACCACAACACTATAGGGTTCGAGAGAACTAAGCTAACCAAGGCAAAACTCACTTTAGTCTAAAGCTAGAATAAAGCTTTTATTAGCTAAGTAAAAGCTGAATGTAATTGACTCGAATTGTAAGATAGAAAGATAACTCGAAATGCACTTAAGTCTTATAAAGGGAAAGATACAAGAGTAGTAACTGAACTCTAACGAAGACTTCTCCGAAACCCCAAGACTAGCTCGACTCGACTCTAACTCCCAACTACACTACTTCCTACTCTAAGATACAAATGTGGACAATACTGAAGCTCCTGCGGTGTGTCCTCTATTCCAGCGAGTGGAGGGTCCTTTTTATAGTAGTGGGAGGTCGGTGGAGTGCTGAGGCGGCGGGATCCAAGTGCCTCTTTTCACATCCTTTGGATCAAATCGACATAACTACAACATATCCTATCCATCCAAGGTGTGTTTGTGGAAATGATGGTCGCTTGGACTCGAGTCGTGGCGGGGTGCAGGGCCGACCGCACCTGCTGGTCTGGCCGTACCAGCAGGGCCGGCCGCACCTGTTGGTCCGGCCGTACCAGCAAGTCCGGCCGCACGTGCTAGTTCGGCCGCGCCTGCTCGGTGTGGTCTGGTGACTCCCGTTTTATTCCAAATGTGTACTTGCATATAAAATTTACAACACAACTCGTGGAACTTTATTAGTACTAAAAATATGCATGAAACTCATCATACACCCTTCTCATTTTCCGGGACTTAGACGGTCAGAAACTTGTTCTAAGGACCGTCAACACAGTCAAGCCGCAACCTGCACTTGCAATACTTAGCCAAGAATTAGTCCACACCACATTGTCAATCACTCATCACACCAGGAAGCGACTGTCCACCGGTCCTCGAACCACACATGGATCTCAATCTCCCCCTTGATGAGTGCATTGACAACACACATGTTTTGGTAAACAAAGAGATAAGAAAAGAAATGACTAAAAGAGACTCCAACAAGCGATCGAAAGCAGATAGAAAGGGAAAGAGCATGATCACTTGAAGAAAACAAGTCTCGGACCCCTTAGGCAAGGGCAACGGCTCGACACATCCGAGTCAAAACCATGCTCAAGGAAAGAGCACAAGCCACCATTCCAAAGCTCGAAAACCACAAAGAGCTCCCCCTGCACATATGCAAGCTCCCCCTGAACTAATGCAACTAACCCTGGACGAATGCATGTGAACCACTTCACGAAAATAGAGCAACTGCAACAGCTCAACTCTGACCGGTCACACTGATTAGCACCACCAGTCAGACCGGTGCCCAACATCTGAACAGGGCCAAAGACCGGTTAGACTGGTGACATCAACTGGTCAGATGGGTGCATTCAGTAGGCCAAAACATGCTCAAACTTCTCCCCCTTGTTGACAAAATTCGACATAAGATGCTACACATGTCCAAATGGGCAAGTTAGATACTCTATAGTGTCGTAATGACATCAACTAAAAGATCAACAAGTTTCACAACCATTTGGTGAAGCCAAGATAGAGTTGAGTAATTTTGCGAAAATTCACCCTCTCATGAGCAAAGTCCTAAACATGAGCATAACATGTCAAAATGACAAAGGCACATAAACTTCATGCCAGGGCAACCATTCTAATCCTAAGACCATCATAAACACGCACAAGCAGCTCATGTCATGTCAAAGCCACAGAGCCATGTGCCTACTATATATGAGACTTCTCATTGGTAGGCATGTTAACACCAAAAATTGGTACATGGAAGAGACTGACATGTGAGCCGAATTTGGCAGAAGAGCACCATTCCTCAAAGCATTCGGTAGAAGGCGTCTGCGGTCGGGAGTACATCGTCATTCGGCAGAAGAACTGTTCCACGAGAGAAAGCAGAAAACATTCGGGAATTCGTGATGACGTGGATTGGATATAAAGAAGGGGATGAATTGATGATGGATACGAGACGAACATGACGCCATGGTGTTAATTTTAGGCGATAAATGTTGTAATCGTGGTCGACTAGGAGTCGTGTTAGAACCAGGGTATAAATATAAACCCTTAGTGTTTGTAATAGGGATCGAACAAATTCACAACAAACCAGCCCCGTTCCAACTTTTGAGTCCTCCTAGTCGTGTCATCGAGTTCTTCGAGAGGAGCCATCGATCCGTCGACCTCCGTAAGTACCGACAACCTTGTATCATGTCTAGTATCATGCGGTGGATTTAGACCATGATGCAAGTAGTCTTGTTACCATGCTTAGTATCATGCAGTGGATTTAAGCTTGGTTCAAGAAGGTTTCCTCGTTGGATCATGAGTCATGCGGTAGGCTAAGATCTAGCTTGGAGCTAGTTATCGGCTCCATTAGATTTGGCAAGATCTAATAGATTCATTAATTTACCATGTGTTGCTTTGAATTCTACTTTTATGTTTAATTCATGTAACACTCTTATTGCCCAATTTAGATTGAGTAGATTCGGCTCTATCTTGTTTGTGATCCACGTGTTGCACGCTCAAGTCTTTGGTTTGACATGACAAGCGGGTTATGCGCTCTCTATAGCCGAATTCAAAGCAATCTAGATTGTCACGTGTTGTGGGTTCAAGCTTGTTAATCTTGCATAGTTTGTTCCTTCTCCACGGAACCCGATTCGGTTTGTCATGTTCGTATTTGGCAATTCCATCACGAGTGAAACATGTTCATGAGCTTGCTTTAAATAATGTATGCTTTTAGCCTTCCATCGCCCTGTTCGTTTGGCTTATCAGCCACCAGCCAGCAGTACTTTTCTCTCAGAACAAAACAGCCATCAGCAACCAACCAACAGTACTTTTCTCTCAAAACAAACCAGCACCAGCCATCAGCCACCAGCCAAACGAACAGGCTGCATGTTTAGATTGTATCATGCGTGTAACATCCCTGATGTTTACTTTGCTTATGACATCATCTAGCTCTATTAATCAGGTTTACTTAGCCCAAAATCATGTTTAACAGGTGAGTCACACTTTTGCACTAAGAAACTTGGTCAACACCCTAAACTATTGTCAAAGCCCAAGTGCTCCTTAAGGCTAGATTAGTTTTCCTGCGCGTTCTCAAAATTTTACTATAGAACTTCAAAATCGACCAACATCAAAGTTTCTCAGTTTTTTCGGGAACACATTTCACTCCATTGTTGGCATTTCAAATTCTGAGGTTTAAACCCTCAAAAACTCAGTCAAAGTCCTGCTGAACAGTTTGACCGAGCCATACAAATCTGTAACTTTGAGGATGATTATCTCCAAATCTGTTGAGAATTCGACCGGTCGGCCTTTACGAAAGTTGGAGAGGGTTAGCTGTTCTACAACTTTCGTATTTGGCGAATTTAAACTTTAGTTCAAAGTTTTTGAGTTTGAATCGGTCAAAGTAGGGTACATCGAAACAGTTGTGGGCTGGAACGCCAGAGCGCGTCCCGCGCGCGCAACGTCGCCTGTCTACGCCGCGCCGGCGCATCACGCCGGGCCCACACCCGCCCGCCGTCCGTACGCCGTCACGGTGAGGACCACGCATCGCCCATCGTTGCCGGGCCAACGGCCTCGCGCCCGCACGCCCGCGCGATCGCCCGCGCGCGCGGCCGGCCGGCCGGCCGCGCCGTGCGCGCGCGCGTGGCCGCGGCCGGCCGCGCCGTGCGCGCACCGTGGCCGCGGCCACACGCCGCGCCCCGCTCGCTCGGGGCCCGGCCGGTCGCGCCACCCGGCTTGCATGCGCGCCCTTAGGCTCTCCCGATGCCCCATGCACTCTCCTCCCTCGCATTTGCTCGGGTGCCGCACCGCGCCGCCCCTCCGCGCCCGCCGTCGCCGTCGCGCCGAGCTCGCCGGTGCACCCCACCATCCAACGCCTCGCTCGAGCCCAAGCTCCACCTTAGCATCCACCCGCGCCACCGGAATGCTCCCGTGCACGTGCATTGGCCGGCCGAACCGCCGCCTCGCCGCATTGCGGCCGCCGCGGCCGACCGCCGCCTCCCTCGCCGCCGACCGTCGCCGGAGCCGTTTCCCGCCAAGCCAACCCCGCCAAACGCTTGAGGGTGAGTCCAAACCCCACCCTAGCCACTCACTCGCCAGAGTCCGGCCACCCCTCGCCGCCGGCCAGCCTTGCTCCACCGCCGGGGACCCGATTGTAATCTTAGTTTTCGATCAGGGGGGCTTTCTGCAAAACGACATCTACAGATCTAGGGTTAACAAGCTGAGCCTTGTAAAATTGATATAAAATCACAGGAAAATCGTAAAAATGCAAACTCAACTGTTATGGAATCCTTGTGAAGAAACCTAACTTTTCTAGAAAGAAAGTTTTCAAATTTCAGAGTAGTTTTTAAATGATCTTGAATTGATCAGTTTGAGTAAATTTGAAATAACTTGAAATGTATAAATGATCTGCATGTGAATTTTGGATATGTTGTCAATAATAGCATTCCTGACCTTGTGTAGAAAAATGGCACTGAAATCATGTGTGTAACTTCATTATGGATTTGTATTGATTTCAGCCTGTTCTCCATTTATGAATTGTTTAGGTTTATCTGTTGATCAAATGCCTTCCAACTTTCTTCTGTAGCTCTGCAATGCTTAGTAGTATGTTTCATAAATCAGAGATGAATTTTGGACTTGTGTAGGATGCCCTGCTAATTTATGGTGGCTATTCTGAGTTAAATTCAAATCCATATTTCTGCTGCAGCTATGGATGTGATTTTTGGTGTGTGAGCTAAATATGTTCCTATCATGCTGTGTGCCAAGTAATAGCTTCAAATTCTATGTATATTGTGTTTTATGATTTATTCATGCTCGTAGTAGCTTAAACTTGTTGCATTTATCATAATTGTTTTGTAGTTTGGTTTTGCCTAATTTTTGGTCAGAACTTATGTTTTGCCGTTATGTGCTTGCTGGTAAAAGTTCGTGGTCAGTTTCTAGGTGTTCTAGTCAAAATTAATTTCCTAAGTGGTCAAGCTTAACATGAGCCAAATAATGGGAAAATCAGACAAGTCTCCATGTGCAGCTTAAATTCAAGCTTGGAATTTATAAAACCGTCTCTGGACATCCCCAAAACACTTTAATGAAGTTCACTTATCTAATGAACTTAGATGTGCACACAATCACCATCAAACCAAAATGAAGTTTCACACCCATCCACTTGTCCTTAGTGAAACATAGTTTAATTAGGAACTTGTTAAGGTGAATATGACCAACAAAAACACCCGTGTTTATCTCTGAATTCAGAACTGAATTTAACTTCTTAAGTTGGTATACTTGAATCATAATGCATCTGCATGTCGTATAGAACTTCCTGATGGGAACTACGAGCTGGTGCCTGAGTCTGAAGGAGAACCAGCTGAGGGAGAAGTGAACGTGGTGGAAGTGCAGCAAGACCCGAACCAAAGTTCAGAGGATCTCGCTTCTGACTTTGCCAGTGAAGGCAAGCCCCGAAGCATAACCTACTTTTGTTAAACTCCTGCAACTTTTCCTTTTTATGCGATGCTTGTGCATTTACGTTCAGGAGTTGACTTGAAACCTTAGATGCATGATCCTAGGTGCCTATGTTCGATTACTAGCATGTCAGGTCTCTAGTTGCCATGCTTAGGACCACAGTAGAAGTCGAGTGATGACCGTCACTCGCGATCTATAGGTCTCTTATGTTGGAATCATAAAATTGTTGAACTTGGCAGCTCATGTGGTAAGAGCATGGGACTGACTCCGGTCAGTAGATGTCAGTGGTTAAGCTTTTGGACGTACTAAGCATTTGTCGGGAATCGGACCGGTAAGCCTAGTACTTTACCGATCCGGCAAGGGAACTCTCTACCACTACACCTGAGAGTGATCCCCAGGTACTAGACAGTGGTGCATAGGTGGATCCGGACGGTCAGATACCGTGACCGGATAACCTTGTACCAGGGACTGTGGACTTGATCCCGAACTGAGGACGGTTGGAACCGCCTGGTTGGTGTATACCCCACCCCTTTGGTTTTGTTTGGCATTCTTGGGGTATGCATTCTCCCGTATGTTTAGGTCCACCTTGCAAGGTTACTAATCGATCGATCGTCGGCCTCTCATCATTATCTGAGACTGCTTAACCATCCACTCTATGTCCCTTGATGATGGAACTGAGAAAGAATTTGTATACTTGTTTAATTTGTATTGTACAACTCATGATTGAATTAGTTCGTTAATCGAGTAATGGTTAAAGGACTAAAATTTGGAGCTAAAATTTGAAAGTAAGGACATATTCTTTGTTACTTTTCAGCAAAACAAACTACCAGCCATAAAGCCTTGCATGTATAGAGGGTTGGTGATTTTTCCAATCACCCGACGGTTAAGTCTTGCTGAGTATTAGTATACTCAGCCTTGCTTTTGATGTTGCTTTTCAGGTGATGATCTGTGTGATGATGGCTTTCCGTGGCCTGGTTCTCTCCCACATAGTTGGGAATACGACCTAGTTGGGAATACGAGTGGGAGGATGACAGTGCTTAGTGGCATCACAGATGGCCTCGTGTGATGTTACTTATGTCGTGTAGTGTTTTATTTCCGCTGTGTTTCGAACTCTGAACTATTTACCTTTATGCAAAATACTTGGTTTGTAATAATGAACCTTTGAAGGATGTTATGTAATAACTTGTGACCTGTTTACCTCTGGACTCGCCTCCGTGTGAGTTTGTTGTACAAATGTCGATCCTGTGATGTAAGTGATTTACCGGGTATGACCCGGCAGAGACAACAAGTTACTTCTATATTATTGCTTAATGGCCAAGAGGAGTGGTTTAGGCAATAATATGGAATTAATTTGAGCAGTTCTATCACAGCTGGCATCAGAGCTTGATTTGTACACCAGAGGTCTTAATACACCCTTAACAACATGTTTTAGAATAAAACTTGCAAGAGTAAGGTGTGTTTTCCAAAGTACGTTAGGGACGCTAAGGATGGTTTAGTCCGAGAGGCCCTAGTGGTGTTTGGGTTTTTCTGGTGGCTAGTTAACTATGGTTTATCTAGACTAACTTCCAGCACATTACTTTCAGTCAAGATTTACTTTCTTGTACAACCAAACTAGATGAGCCACGTGTTTTATACGTGTGCTGTTCCGCATCACGGGAATTGCGAGGGTTGATGGAGTGATCCATTCCACGGATCCCATCTTCGCGTCTGTTCATGAGTTGTGAGTCACCACATGTTTCATACGTGTGCATTCCGCATGTCGCTCATGTGAGGCAAGGATACACTCCATTCAAACGGAGGGTGTCTGAGGTTGGACGCTGTCCATGCAGCGGCTTGATGCATGGATACCGTTTCTATAGTGAACGGTAATGTATGGAGACGCTTTCATGAGTGCTGGCATGAAAGGTTCGGGATGTTCTGTGATTTTCTGCAGGTACGCTAACCGCGAATCGTTAGATCCGGTAACTCCTTGGTTTAGCTCTCGACTAGCTATTATAGGGAGAGACTATTGCCGTGCCACCGGCACTAACTTCGTGTTGACAAGAAATTGTCTGTGAGGACGCATAGGTGTGCTTGCATCATGTTAACACCATAAGTGAACAGCAACCCTACAATTAAAAACCTGAAGACAAAACTTAATCAAAAATCTGTCAAAAGGCATGTAAGGTCCAACTGGCTATCTTGTGAATAAGCTGCTGGTCTGGAATTAATTTCCCGATCAATATAACAAGATTTTCTTCAGAAATTAGCTAAGAAAAAGGTTCCAATTCTCCCTAAGGGTATACTGTAAAAATTTCATAAAAATTGGTTTAACCAAACTCAAGTTAGGATCTCTTCCTAAGGGTTAATCTAGCTGTCTTTTTGGCAGCAGTTCAGTTCTGAAAATTTTCGGCCCCCAAGATCTAGTTTCCAGCAAAAGTGCTACATACAAAAGTTGCTCTAAATCTTGTTGTGGATCTGTTGTGAAAAATTCAAGAAGTTTGGGTAAAGGGAATTGAAGTTATGCTCTGTTTAGTGCAGTGCTGTTGGCTGGAATTTTTGGGTGACAGCAACCGGAACTTGTAGCTTTTCGACCATTTTCCTTTTGTTTTTAGCTCAACTTTTGAATACCAAACTTGTGTCTTAGTGTATCAGCAAGAATCTGGTGAAATTTGGGAATTTTTGGCTTAATAGTTTTTGAGTTACATACATTTTTGTGCACTGTACAGAGTCTGTCATTTCTCAACTCACGCTAACCAGTGGGAGTTTTGTGATGCAGATGGCTGGACGGCTTTTCTGGGAGGTTCGTCCGGACGGTTCATTCCGTACTGACGGGCTGCACCTTGAGGGGTTTCCCGCATCTTGTGGGACGCACTTCGCTCGTCTAGGTACCCGACGCCTCCGACGTACGAGGCGACGGAGACCGTGCAGCTGGGAGTGCCCCTCTGCCGTGTTCAGGTGTCTGTGC
The DNA here is from genome assembly GCA_947561735.1 of Cenchrus americanus. Classification (NCBI taxonomy): domain Eukaryota; kingdom Viridiplantae; phylum Streptophyta; class Magnoliopsida; order Poales; family Poaceae; genus Cenchrus; species Cenchrus americanus. Next base: position 148,130,576 of record OX387240.1, read on the forward strand.
CGCTCCACCCTGACCACCCGGAGTGGCCCGACCTGAGCACGGACGTGGTGAGCGTCCAGTTGCCGGAGACACTGGAGGTAGGCGCTTTGGGAGTGCTTAACTCCTTCTGCGCCCAGCACCCTGACGAGGTGTCCACCTCACTGGTGGGACTGCTACCGACAGTGGACCCCGAGGACCCCGCGTGGAGGCACCGCATGGGGCACATGGCCGACCTTCTTGAAGGACCGATACGGCGAACCAGAGAGGGGGGGGGGGAGTGAATGGGAGCCAATAAAAATTCTTCTCGAAGGAGATGGAGACTCCAACAAGATGAACGCGGCTTCCAACACACTTCTCCAACTCACTACCCTAGTTGGTCAAGCCCACGTAGCCACTGCAGTGCCACTGGAACCAACACACAACCTTCCGACCCGAGAACGCAGCGGAACACAAAACCTCTAGTCTACAGACCCACACCGGTCGACCGGTGAGCACCACCGGTCGGACAGTCCCTCGCTAGTGAAACCGAGCAACTTTCACTAAGTGGCTCTACACCGGTCGACCGGTGAGACACACCGGTCGGACCGATCACGGCTCGAAAGCCCTCGAGGCACCAAACAAAGCCAACCGACCACCAAACCGACCCAAACTCGAAACAACAAGACCACGGGACAACAAAGCAAACACACCAAGACGTTCACCCGAGCAAAATCCCACCGAGGGTTGCACCGGTCGACCGGTCAAGAGCACCGGTCAAACCGGTGTAGCTCGGGCGCCTCGGGGTGAACAAGACACCGTGGGTCAACTCCCCCAAATCCAAACCTCGATCTCCCGAATCGCTCCACGGACTTGAACAAGACTTTGGGGATATTAGGAACACCTCATGAGGAGTCCATAGCCAAGTTTAATCCCACCAAAACTCGTCCAAAAAGGAGGAATCAAGGAAATCCCGCCAAGAGCACTTCCAACCCAAGAACTCAAGAAACCCCAAAATCGAGCACCTTTACTCACGAATTTGGGAGGGGAATCACAGCCCAAAGAACCACGAAAGGTTCCCACAAATTTCCCCCATCAAATCCCCAAGAGAAAGGTCCCGAAAACAACCAAAGAAGTCACCAAGAGAGGGCTCCGAAAATCACCACCAAGAACAACCGGGGAAAACACATCCAAACCTTGAGGAACCACGTCGAATCATCTATACATGAAACCCAGGTTCATACAAGGTCTAGCAAGCCACCCGATCATCCATCCCTCTCAATAAGATCTCACCATGAAGCTCTCTTGCTAGTCCTAAGGAAAACCTAAGGAAAATAGGGAGGAAATTAGGAAAACAAATGAGCTAGGGTTCCAAGAGTTGGCTGCAATCCTCTCACCTCTTGGGTTATATGGAGGCAACCAAAAGTCTAAAATACCCTTTTCTAACAACTAGGGATACAAGCCCCCCAAGGGCGGTTTTGGAAGACTTGAAGCTTTCTCCATCGGACGGATGCCCGGCGACCGCACCCTGCGTAGCCTCGACGCAAGACTTGCGATCCCGACGCGTGTCCTCCGCTTCGAAGATTCCGGACTGTGTCGTCGCACACCGGTCAAACCGGTGCTCCACACCGGTCAGACCGGTACCCACCGGTCGGGCCGGTCGTACCCACCGGTCGGACCGGTCCGGCACTCTTGCGCAAAGACCGTCTTCGGTTCTTCTTCGGTCTTGGCTTTGTGGATCAACCAAGGAACCCGGTGGTTTTCGGGTGAACCACCGGAAACCCCGCGAACTTGGTGTAGCCTCCGCCAATCTCCACTCATGACTTGGCTCCCACGTAGTCCCGGCTCGACCTTGGTTTTGAGGCTCAACCAAGAAACCGTCCACGACTTCATCTTGCTTCGTTCATGCCACCATGCGAGTCCGCACTTGACCCCGCTAGCCACCGGGTCCCTCGAACGAAGCCTACTTGTCTTCTCCACACCCCGGAGGCCTCACCGGCGACGACCTTTCGCGCTTGTTCTTCACCCGCACCAACACCGGTCAAGCCGCAACCCGCACCCGCAATACTTAGCCAAGAATCGGTCCACACAACGTTGTCAATCACTCATCACACAAGGAAGCGACCATCCACCGGTCCTCGAACCACACATGGTCCTCAATCTCCCCCTTGATGAGTGCATTGACAACACCCACACGAAAGTAACAAGAGAGAAAAGAAAAAGAAAAGAAACGAACAAAAAGAAACTCCAACAAGCGATCGAAAGCCAAACAAAGGCAAAGAGCAAGATCACTTGAAGTAGACAAGTCTCAGACCCCTTAGGCAAGGGCAACGGCTCGACACATCTGAGACAAAACAAAGCTCAAGCAAAGAGCGCAAACCACCGAATCAAAGCTCGAACAACCACAAAGAGCTCCCCCTGCACACATGCAAGCTCCCCCTGAACCAATGCACCTCCCCCTGGACGAATGCATGCAAGACACCACTTGAAATAGGGCAGCTGCAACAACTCGAAGATCGACCGGTCGACCGGTGTGCAACATGTGAACAGAACCAAGCACTCACACCGGTCGGACCGTGACCTCGACCGGTCGGACCGGTGCACAACAGAGCCCGAGAATTGGCTCGAAACAACTCGAAAACCTTCTAAATGCGCCCGGCAAGCCATTTCAAGCTCAAACTTCTCCCCCTTGTTGGCAATGCATGAATCAAGCCAAAAATGCAAAACTTTCAACCTAGAGCTTCTCAAATAGACAAAATTCAACAAAGAATGCTACACATGTCCAAATGAGCAAGTTAGATACTCTACGGCTTCGTATCGATCTCAACTACATGATCACCAAGTTGCACAACCATTGGACGAAGCTAAGATGGATTTTGGCAATTTTGCGAAAAACTTGCCTCTCATGAGCAAAGTCCTAACCATGATCAAAGCATATCAAAATGGCAAAGCCACACAAACTTCATGCTAGGACATCCATTCTAATCATAAGACCATCACAAACACCCACAAGCACCTCATGTCATGTCAAAGCCACCGAGCCATGTGCCTACTTCTATGTATGAGACTTCTCATTGGTAGGCATCATGCAACGGTTTAGCACCCAAAGCAAATTAAAATTAGCACATATGACATGGGAGCACATTTCCAAGCATTTTTCATTTCATTATCAGATTTGTAAATGGTACATGAAATGTCTTTGCGACAAAAAGGAACTTATGCCCCTCCACAAGATAAAACAAGAGGGCTAAACATTCATGATGGCAAATGAGCCTTTGGCCCCATATGATCAATAAACTAGCTATCCAATCCACAAATTAAGCATGACGAAGCCACTAAAACATGTCAGGATCATATAAAGGCATTTACACATGAGAGAGCATACATGTGACAATTTTCAAAAGCATAGCTATCAACCATGGATTATTCATCAAGATCATCAAGAGTTAAGCCAAACTAACCATAGCATACCAAACAAGCTCACAAAGACATATATCTCATTCCATGGTGAACAATGTATATGAGAGAAGCTTTTCCTAACCAATGCATATGATACAAAATGCATGCAATCTAAGATACAAGGATGCCTATACATCATGTTACATATGCCATGCCAAATGCAAGGAATGCACAAAGGAAAGCTATACATATGCTACAAAAGAGAGCTCCCACACACCCAACTCAAGAAATCAAACACACACCAAGTTCCCCCCGCAAACGAGTGAAAGTTGCTTGATCTAGGGGTTTGGTGAAAATATCGGCTAGTTGGTCATGTGTGGGTACATGGATCAAAGCTATCTTTCCTTTCTCTACGTTGTCTCTCAAAAAATGATACCTCACTTCTATGTGCTTGGTTTTGGAATGGAGCACCGGGTTCTTTGCAACGCTTATGGCACCGGTGCTATCACATTGAAGTGGGACATGGGTATACTCCTCAACAAAGTCACTCATGGTGTAGGTGATCCAAAGGAGCTAAGAGCAACAACTAGCGAGCGGCAACATACTCGGCCTCGGTCGTGGATTGAACAACACTCGACTGCTTGCGGGAAGACCAAGAGACCAAAGAGGAACCCAAAAAGCGGCAAGTCCCAGTAAGTGGACTTCCTATCCAACCGACACCCGGCAAAATCCGCGTCTGAAAAACCATGAAGCGCCAAAGAAGAGGACGCGGAGTACCAAAGGCCGAACTTGGGAGTGTGACGCAAGTACCTGAAAATTCGCTTCACCACTTGCCGATGCGAAGTCCTCGGAGACGCTTGAAAACGAGCGCACAGACACACTGAGAACCGTATGTCTGGCCTCGTTGCCGTCAAGTAGAGGAGTGACCCGATCATGCTCCGGTGCTCCTTCGGTCCACATGTTCACCTTCCTCGTCCGCATCAAGAGCTGTAGTCGTACTCATCGGCGTCGTCATAGCCTTGGAGTCCTCCATCTTGAATTTCCGCACAATGTCCTTGGTGTACTTAGCCCGGTGCACAAATATTCCTTCCTTTTATTGCTTGATTTGTAGCCCGAGGAAGAACCGCAACTCGCCCATCATGCTCATCTCAAATTCCCCGCTCATATCATCTCGCAAACCTTGCAACAAGAGAGTTAGACGAGCCACCAAAGACAATATCATCCACGTACACCCGCACAATCGGGATATCTCTCGCCCGCCTCGGCAAAAACAAGGTCCGATCGACCTTCCCTATCTCAAAACCTCTCTCAAACAAGAACCCTCTCAACCTACGATACCAAGCTCTAGGCGCCCCGCTTCGGCCCATACGGCGCCTTCCTCAACTTGTACACCCGATGGTGGTACCTCTCACTCTCAAACCCCGGAGGTCGCCTCACATACACTTCTTCCTCCAACACACCATTCGGAAAGCACTCTTCACATCCATTTGGTGCAACTTGAACCCTTTAGCCACGGAAAGGCTAGAAGGATCCTAATCGCCTCCAAACGGGCTACGGGAGCAAAGGTCTCCTCGTAGTCGATCCCCTCCTTCGATCGAACCCTTGAGCAACAAGCCTCGACTTGTTCCTCAAAACCTCACCTTTCTCTCCCTCTTTGTTTTTCCACCCCCACTTTGTACCAATCGGCTTACACCCTGGGGGAGGGTCAACCAACTCCCACACTTGATTCCCCTCAAAGTTCTCCAACTCCTCATGCATCGAGTTAACCCAATTGTGATCAGATAGTGCGTGTCAAATGTCTTTGGGCTCAAAAGTAGCAACAAATGCAGCATGAGCGAAATGAGAATTGTTTCGAACCCTCGACCGTGTAGTGCATTCATTCATGTCGCCGATGATCCTCGAAGCTGGGTGATCCACTTGTACTCGCCGGGGAGGTTCTCGCCTTGATGCTACCTCCCCCTCAACATCAGCTTCTCCTCGTTCTTGATTTGTTGTCGTAGGTGTAGTAGGGGGTCCGTCCATCACCGTAGTCGAAGTAGTGGGTACATGTTCAGCCGGGGCATCACACCGCCATCTTCATCATCTCCATGTTCATGCTCCTCCTCCTGAAAGATCTCCTCGCCAAGCTCATCATCACCTGCACACTCAAAGACAAGCTGACTACGTGGCTCTGTCTCGTCGAAGGTTACCTCGCAAGTCTCCACGATTTGGTTAGTTTCAAGATTGAGCACACGATATGCTCTAGAATGAGATGCATAACCAAAGAAAATACCATCGACGAGACCTAGCCTCAAACTTATCCAACTTCCTCGCCTTTCTTTAGAATGAAACACTTGCAACCAAAGACCTTGGGTGTGCGACCATGCATCAACTCATAGCATGTCTTCTTCTTGTGCACTCGAGGTATATCTCGTTAGACACATAGCACGCGGTATTCACCGCCTCGGCCCAATACCTCCTCGGAGTCCTATGCTCATCAAGCATCGTCCGAGCCATCTCGCACAAGGTACTCGTTCTTCCTTTCCACAACACCATTCCGGGGAGGCGTATACGGACTCGAAAACTGGTGCTCAAGACCCAAGTCATGGCAAAAGGTTTCAAAACGAGAGTTTCTGAATTCCGAGCCATTATCACTGCGGATAGCTCGTATGGCATCTCCGTGCCTCTCGTTCCTCAACCTCAAGACTAGATCTCGAACAAAACCAAACGTCTCCCCCTTATCCTCAAGAAAGAACACCCACGCATACCGAGAATAGTCATCCACCACAACAAGGACATACCACTTCCCACCGCCGGATCGCACACGAGCCGGGCCAACAAGATCCATATGGAGCGGCTCGCATGGACGCTCGGTCGTCACATCGGTGAGAGGCGGGTGAGAAGAGGCTACTATCTTGGCATGCCTACACGGCGCACAAACCAACTCTTTCTCAAGCCTCAACCGTGGCAATCCTCGGACCAAACCGAGTTTACTCAAGCAAGACAAAAGGTCAAAGCTCAAGTGACCCAACTTCCTATGACACTTCGACAACTCACTCGAAGAACCGGCCAAGAAACAACGCTCCACACCCGAAGACCGAGAAAAATCGGCACGAAACACCCGACCCTCGGGAACGACCATACGGACAAGGTCCCCTCGAGAGTCCAAAATCCGAGAACCACCCGGCCGAAACAACACCTCAAAGCCCTTATCCAACAAGCCGGGACACGGAAAGCAAATTGTACCCCGGCGATTGAACAAGAGCAACACGCCTCGCAGTGATCTTGTCACTCACTTTGATCTCACCTTCGAAAGCACATGCCCACGCCCATTGTCCCCAAAAGTGATGTACCTCCTTGTCACCACCGGACGAGACTTGAGAACCACCGCCTTGTCTCCGGTCATATGCCTCGAGCAACCGGAGTCAATCAACCAAATGTTCTTCAAGTCTCCCACCCGAATATCAAAAACGAGCACGTGAGCGAACAAACGACTCGGCAACCGGGGTTAGTACCAAAAGAGTAAAACCGGTGCCGAGCCATTTGCTCGAAAGTGGGGTTAGCACCAACCAAAGCATCTCTCTTACCAAAGCTACCTCCACGAACACCACTACGGTAACCACCCCGAGGGAACCATCCCTCTCTCGCTCGGAGGAGGACCAAAACCACGAAAGAGAACCCGTGGACCGTCCCTCCTCTCCTTCTCAAAGCTACGACTCCTCCCATCCCCATAGTGAACTCGAGGGGGAGAACGCCTAGCAACCTGACCACCTGCAAACTCTCCAACCCAACCACTAGAACCACGACCTCCAGAAACAACCCTCGCACCTATACGAGCACGAAACCCAAACCGCCGCCCTCGTCCGGGCCTCGCACCGGTCCGACCGGTGTGACCCAGGCGGCGGCGCCTCCAACAGCCTTCCGCTCTCCCCAAACCCGAACCGTCCTCACATTCGCCTTGGCCCCGGGCATCCGCATACGAGGCTCAAGTACACCATCGAAGGGTGGTACTTGTCCTTGTCGGCCCACTCCTTTGCCATCCTCTCCTCACGCTTCCTCTTGAAGCAAAACTCCTCCTTATGGCCATCTCTTCCACAATAGCCACAATGGAACCTCACAAGCTTAGGCTTAGGTTTCTCTCCACTCAACTCCTCCACCGGTTTCCCCTCACTAGCCTTCTCACTTCCTTTCCCAAAGAACACTTTCCCTGAAGTGCTCACAAACTTGATAGGCTTTTGTAGGTCATTTGTGGGTGTAGGAAACATGGGTGGAGCTGGGGTTTTGTCTAGTCGGTTCCTAAGATGGTTAGGTTTTGGGGGGAAATCATTTTTGTGGTGGGTTTTTGGTGGCTCTGGGATATTCTCTCCACTTCCCTCACCAACCTTGTTTGCCCCAAGTCCCTCACCATCCTGCCTCTTAAATGCCTCGATCATCATCCTCAATTGAGGCTCATGACCAGACAACCAACCCATCAACTTCCTCAAGTCATCATTCTCATCCTGCAAGCGATCAACATAATGTGCAAGTTCCAAATTTTTCAAAGCATGCATTTCACAGGTAGAGCATGATGTAGGCATGGGTTCCTTCAATTTAGCCTCAAGAGAACTAGTGTATGCATGCATCTTATCAATCTCAGCATGCAAAACAGGACAAGAAGTGCAAGCACCTAGCAAAGCAGGTCTAGACTTAAGCTCAGCCACTTCAACCCTAAGCACATCTAGTTCCTCACACTTGGAGGCATGCTTCTCCTTAAACAAGGCAAGATCAGCAAGAAATATGGAGCTATCAGCACAATCATTCTCATCCGAAACAACAGGGCTAGCCTTAAGGGAATCAATCTCAAGCTTCCTATCAAGCACCTGTGTCTCTAGCTCAGCCACTCTAGTCCTAGCATCCTCGAGTGAAGCCCTAAGTCTTTTCTCATTTTCTTGGCCTCTCTAAGCATGTCATCACGGTTATCAAGCAAAGTGCCAAGCCTCTCATTATCCTGGTGTAAGAAGGGAAGTTCATCACGCACCTCGTCGTCGGACTCAGAGTCCGAGTCGCTCTGTGTGCTCTTCTTACTGCCGGAACTCAACGCCATGGTGCAGAAGCCGTCTCTTGCGAAGCAGCTCAGCCCGCTCAGGTTCTTGGACGACTTCTTGTTCTTGCGACGATCACCTTCATCTTCACTGCTGCTCGAGCTCGAGGTGGAGCATGCGGAACTGGAGTCGACGTCCCTCGCTCCAACCATCGCTCGGGCCTTGCCTCGGCTCTCCTTCTTCCTCGATCGTCGCTCGTCCTTGTACTTGTTCTTGTGCTTGCTCTTGTGGTCGCGCCTCGACAGGTACTTGCCATCCGTCCTCGACATGTGCTTGTAGCTGTCCTTGTTCTCGGCCTTCTCCGGGCAGTCGGCGATGAAGTGTCCCGGCTTGCCACACTGGAAGCAAGTCCTCGTGTTCCTCCTCATGTTCACGCGGTTCTCGTGCAGCCTCTCGAACCGCCTCGTCAACAGCGCCAGCTCGTCCTCTCCAAGGTCATAAAACTCCTCATCTGGCGTAGACATCAAAGAGGAAAAAGAGAACATCCTGGTGGATGGTTTAGAGTTAGCCTTTCCTTTGGAACCACCAACGAGGGCAAGACTATGGGAATCAGTCGGTCCCTCGAGCTTGGCAGTCATGCCCCTATCCACCTCAGCCGACTTGAGCTTCGAGAACAGCTCGTTCACCGTCAGAGTGTCATATTTCTCTGACTCCACAATGGCCTCGAACTTTCCGCCCCAAATCGTACGATCCGAAGAGTGTAAGAGCTTGACCGCTCTATCATGATCATTGTATGGGAGCACGTCCACATTTGCCCTCATGTTGTTCACAACCACAGTGAACCTCTGAAACAAGGCATCCATGGACTCACCGGGGAGATGAGTGAAGTTCTCGTACTCTCTCCGGTAGGTCGCATACATCCGTGCCTGAACCTGGGCATTCCCACCATGAGCCTCCTTCAACACCGCCCAAATCCTACAAGACAAGTGCTCGGTGTGCACCCGATCGAACTCGGGCGACACAAAGCACGAACCAAGTAGTCAACCGCCTTATTGTTGGCGTCGAATCCGTCCCTCGATCCCGGAGCGAGGAAGTCCATCGGCCGGACATAGCCCGTGTCCACCGTGACATCCCAAAGGATCGACCCTTTCCGCGGAGAAAAGCACCCATCCGCTTGCTCCACATCCGGTAGTTCTTGCCATCGAAGTGTGAGGACCCGAACCCCGTTCTCGGTACGCCATCCTTGGATCTTAGACTGGTTAGAGTCAACAAAGACCCGAACCGGCTCTGATACCACTTGAAGGACCGATACGGCGAACCAGAGAGGGGGGGGGGGAGTGAATGGGAGCTGATAAAAATTCTTCTCGAAGGAGATGGAGACTCCAACAAGATGAACGCGGCTTCCAACACACTTCTCCAACTCACTACCCTAGTTGGTCAAGCCCACGTAGCCACTGGAGTGCCACTGGACCTAGGAACCAACACACAACCTTCCGACCCGAGAACGCAGCGGAACACCAAACCTCGAGTCTACAGACCCACACCGGTCAGACCGGTGAGCACCACCGGTCAGACCGGTCCCTGCTGGTGAAACTGAGCAACTTTCACTAAGTGGCTCTACACCGGTCAGACTGGTGAGACACACCGGTCAGACCGATCACAGCCTAAAGCTCCCAAGGCACCAAACGAGGCCAACTGACCACCAAACCGACCCAAATTCGAAACAACGGCACCACGGGACAACGGCGAACACACCAAGATGTTCACCCGAGCAAAATCCCACCGAGGGTTGCACCGGTCGACCGGTCAAGAGCACCGGTCGGACCGGTGTAGCTCGGGCAACTCGGGATGAACGACACCCGCGGGTCAACTCCCCCAAATTCAAACCTCGATCTCCCGAATCGCTCCAAGGACTTGAACAAGACTTTGGGGATATTAGGAACACCTCATGAGGAGTCCATAGCCAAGTTTAATCCCACCAAAACTCGTCCAAAAAGGAGGAATCAAGGAAATCCCGCCATGAGAACTTCCAACCCAACAACTCAAGAAACCCCAAAATCGAGCACCTTTATTCACGAATTTGGGAGAGGAATCACAGCCCAAAGAACCACGAAGGGTTCCCACAAATTTCCCCCATCAAATCCCCAATAGAAAGGTCTCGAAAACAACCCAAAGAAGTCACCAAGAGAGGGCTCCGAAAATCACCACCAATAACAACCGGGAAAACACATCCAAACCTTGAGGAACCACGCCGAATCATCTATACATGAAACCAAGGTTCATACAAGGTCTAGCAAGCCACCCGATCATCCATCCCTCTCAATAAGATCTCACCATGAAGCTCTCTTGCTAGTCCTAAGGAAAACCTAAGGAAAATAGGGAGGAAAATAGGAAAACAAATGAGCTAGGGTTCCAAGAGTTGGCTGCCATCCTCTCACCTCTTGGGTTATATGGAGGCAACCGAAAGTCTAAAATACCCTTTTCTAACAACTAGGGATACAAGCCCCTCAAGGGCGATTTTGGAAGACTTGAAGCTTTTTCCATCGGACGGATGCCCGGCGACCGCACCCTTCGTAGCCTCGACGCAAGCCTTGCGATCCCGACGCGTGTCCTCCGCTTCGAAGATTACGGACTGCGTCGTCGCACACCGGTCAGACCGGTGCTCCACACCGGTCGGACCGGTCGGACCCACCGGTCGGACCGGTCCGCACCGCCTTGCAAGCACCGTCTTCGGTTCTTCGGTCTTGGCTTTGTGGATCAACCAAGGAACCCGGTGGTTTTCGGTGAACCACGGAAACCCCGCGAACTTGGTGTAGCCTCCGCCAATCTCCACTCATGACTTGGCTCCCACGTAGTCCCGACACGACCTTGGTTTTGAGGCTCAACCAAGAAACCGTCCACGACTTCATCTTGCTGTTCATGCCACCATGCGGTCCGCACTGGACCCCGCTAGCCACCGGGTCCCTCGAACGAAGCCTACTTGTCTTCTCCACACCTGGAGGCCTCACCGGCGACGACCTTTCGCGCTTGTTCTTCACCTGCACCAACACCAGTCAAGCCGCAACCTGCACCTGCAATACTTAGCCAAGAATCAGTCCACACAACGTTGTCAATCACTCATCACACAAGGAAGCGACCATCCACCGGTCCTCGAACCACACATGGTCCTCACTTCCACGGCCGGCATGCGCCCACTCGACGTCTTTGCGGGGAGATGATTCGGCGCGAGGGTGCGGCCGTACCGTCTGCAGCCCTTCGCGATCTTTGCTTCCACCGCGGTGACCGCTTCTCGCTCTCGACTCCGCCGGAGAGCGGGGAGTGCGCACCCACCACCCGCGCTCTCTCTCGTTTGGCTACATGGGCCATGAAAGGGACCTCACCGAGGCTCGACCGCGGGTTGGACGGTGGAGGCCCGTGAGGCCAACCGGGTGGCACTTGACGCTCATTGTGTCAACATACTCACCGACCGTCTCCACGCCATCGTGGGACTCGACGAGCGAGAGGGAGCGAGAGAGAGAGGAGATGGAGCGGCAAAGAGAGCAGATGGAGCGGTCCGAAGGACGAGAGGTTTGTTCACCTCCGAGCACCGATAGATATGGACGGGCGGCTTGAGGCCATGGACCGGGACTCGGAGGTGGCCAACGAGTTGATCCGAGTCTTTGCGCGGCGGCGGTTCCCCCCCCAGGGGAGATATGGAGGGTGACCAGGACGACGCTCAGTCCATGGTGGACGACACCGAGGCTCCGCCGCTAGACCCGATGGTCGAGGGTTCGCCTGCTGCTAGTGCCGCCTCAGGCGGTGATGATACTTACTAGATGTTGATAGAGTAGTGTCCATACTCATACGGGTGGCCTGATTTTGGTCCGTGAATGGGATAGGCTGACGTAGGATGAGTATTCTTTTGGGTGGCCCGATGCTACCATTGACCCCAATGTAACCCAGGGTGAAGACTTCTTGAAAGTTAGGCTAATGAAGGTATATCCGTAGATCCAAGTAAAGTGCAAGAAGTGATGGAATGGAGACTGCCAAAGTCCGTTCATCAAATTAGAAGCTTTCTTGGATTGGCTGGGTATTACCGTCGCTTTGTCCCTGATTTTTCTAGAATTGCCAAACCTATGACTGTATTATTGAAGAAAGGAGTCAAATTCGTGTGGGACGAGAAATGTGAGAATGCTTTCCAAACTCTGAAACAGTACCTAACTTCCGCCCAGTGTTAGCTCAACCTGATAACTCCAAGCCATATGAAGTTTATTGTGATGCCTCGGGCACAGGTCTGGGTTGTGTCCTTATGCAAGAAAACCGAGTAATTTCCTATGCTTCCTGAGCACTCCGCCCTCACGAGAAGAATTACCCAACTCGCGATCTTGAGCTAGAAGCGGTTGTTCATGCCTTAAAAATCTGGAGGCATTATTTAATGGGAACCCGTTGCAACATCTACACCGATCACAAAAGTCTCAAGTACATCTTTACCGAAGCTGATTTAAATATGCGACAAAGGAGGTGGTTGGAACTTATTAAGGATTACGATCTTGAAGTGCACTACCACCCCGGCAAAGCAAATGTAGTTGCGGATGCTCTCAGTCGTAAGAGTCACTGCTACTGCTTCTCCACAGAATCTTATAGGGATACCTTGTGCAGCGAGCTAAGTAAATTACACCTGGAAATTGTTCCTCAAGGCATGCTTGAATACCATCTCGGTAGAATCTTTAGTAATGTCTCAAGCCAGGGACGAGGGAATCAAAACCATCAAACAAAGGTTGTCGCAAAATGATCCAAAATACACGTGTTTCCGACAAGACCCCAATGGTACAATTTGGTTTGGGCAGCGTCTCGTTGTCCCGGAAGATCCTACCCTCCGGAAGGTAATTTTGGATGAGGCTCATCTCTCCAAATTCTCGATCCACCCAGGAAGTAGTAAAATGTACCAAGATTTGAAAGAGAATTTCTGGTGGTCCAACATGAAGGTTGACATAGCAAAGTATGTTTCTGAGTGCGACACATGTTCCAGAATCAAGGCAAGCCATCTAAAAACAGCGGGTACTCTCCAACATTTGCCCATACCCTCTTGGAAGTGGGATGATATCAGCATAGATTTTATTGTGGGATTGCCACTCACGTCTAGAAATCACGATTCTATCTGGGTCGTGGTGGATAGGTTAACCAAAACTGCACACATCATCGCAGTTAATAGCACTTACTCAACCAAGGACTATGTAGAGATATATCTTGACCGCGTAGTGCATCTACACGGAATCCCTAAGACCATCATTTCTGATCGAGGTCTTCAATTTATATCCCGTTTTTGGGAACAGTTACACGAAAGCTTGGGAACAAAGCTAATATGTAGCTCCGCCTATCATCCTCAGATAGATGGACAGACAGAAAGAGTCAACCAAATTGTGGAAGACATGCTTCGGGAATGTATCATTCACTTTGAAAAGAGCTGGGACAAATGCTTGGCCCTCGCAGAATTTTCTTACAATAACAGCTATCAGGCTAGCTTGAAAATGGCACCTTTTGAGGCTCTTTATGGGCGAAGATGTCGCACCCCTTTAAACTGGTCGCAAGTAGGAGAGCGAAAGTTCTTTGGACCAAATTTAGTTAAAGAAGCCGAGGAGAGAGTCGAAGTGATAAAAGAAAACTTAAAAGCCGCGCAAATGAGGCAAAAGAGTTACCATGACAAGGGGAAAACTGTAAGGGAATACCAAGTGGGCGAGAAAGTGTATTTGAGAGTTTCACCAACAAAAGGAGTACAAAGATTTAGAGTCAAGGGAAGTTAGCTCCAAGATACATTGGCCCTTATGAAATTACTGAAGTTTGTGGACCCGTTGCCTACCGCATTCGCCTACCCGATCAGTTTGCTGCTATACACGACGTGTTCCACGTGTCTCAATTGAGAAAGTGCGCCCATGAACCTGAAATGAGAGTTATCAATGAAGCCAACGCATGGATACAGCCAGATCTTTCACTAGTAGAACACCCGATGCGGATTCTTGACACGAAGGAGAGGAAGACGAGGAGAAAATTAGTGACCATGTACAAAGTCTTATGGAGTCATCATACAGAAGAGGAAGCCACATGGGAAACTGAACACTATCTTAACACTCATTATCCAGGATTCCTACAAGTCCAGAACCATAAGTAACTTTTGCCCCTAACCCTTGTTTTTAAATTCCGATCTCGGGACAAGATCCTTGTTAAGGGGGGTAGGCTGTAACATCCCTGATGTTTACTTTGCTTATGACATCACCTAGCTCTATTAATCAGGTTTACTTAGCCCAAAATCATGTTTAACATGGTGAGTCACACTTTTGCAGAAAGAACCTTGGTCAACACCCTAAACTGTTGTCAAAGCCCAAGTGCTCCTTAAGGCTGGATTAGTTTTCCAGCGCGTTCTCAAAATTTTAATATAGAAATTCAAAATCGACCAACATCAAAGTTTCTCAGTTTTTCCGGGAACACATTTCATTCCATTGTTGGCATTTCAAATTCTGAGGTTTAAACCCTTAAAAACTCAGTCAAATTCCTGCTGAACAGTTTGACCGAGCCATACAAATCTGTAACATTGAGGATGATTATCTCCAAATCTGTTGAGAATTCGACCGGTCGGCCTTTACGAAAGTTGGAGAGGGTTAGCTGTTATACAACTTTCGTATTTGGCGAATTTGAACTTTAGTTCAAAGTTTTTGAGTTTGAATCAGTCAAAGTAGCGTACATCGAAACAGTTGTGGGCTGGAACGCCGGAGCGCGTCCCGCGCGCTCGACGCGTTGCCGTCGGCGCGCGCGCGCGCGCATCGCGCCGGCCCACACCCGCCCGCCGTCCGTACGCCGTCACGGCGAGGACCAAGCGTCGGCCATTGTCGCCGGGCCCACGCCCTCGCGCCCGCACGCCCGCGCGATCGCCCGCTTGCGCGGCCGTCGGCCGGGCCGCATCGTGCGTGCGTCGTCGCCGCGGCCACGCGCGCGCCCCCGCTCGCCCGGGGCCCGGTCCGGCCACGCCACCCGGCTTGCATGCGCGCCCTTAGGCTCTACCGACGCCCCATGAACTCTCCTCCCTCGCATTTGCTCGGGCGCCGCACCGCGCCGCCCCTCCGCGCCCCCCCCGTCGCCGCCGCGCGGGAGCTCACCGGTGCACCCCACCATCCACCGCCTCTCGCTCGAGCCCAAGCTCCACCTTAGCATCCACCCGCACCCATAGAACGCTCCCGTGCACGTGCATTGGCCGGCCGAACCGCCGGCTCGCCGGCATTGCGGCCGCCGCGGCCGACCGCTGCCTCCCTCGCCGCGGACCGTCGCCAGAGCCGTTTCCCGCCAAGCCAACCCCGCCAAACGCCTGAGGGTGAGTCCAAACCCCACCCTAACCACTCACTCGCCGGAGTCCGGCCACCCCTCGCCGCCGGCCAGCCTTGTTCCGCCGCCGGGGACCCGATTGTAATCTTAGTTTTCGATCGGGGGGCCTTTCTACAAAACGACATCTACAGATCTATGGTTAACAAGCTGAGCCTTGTAAAATCGATATAAAATCACAGGAAAATCATAAAAATGGAAAATCAATTGTTCTGGAATCCTTGTGAAGAATCCTAACTTTTCTAGAAAGGAAGTTTTCAAATTTCAGAGTAGTTTTTAAATGATCTTGAATTGATCAGTTTGAGTAAATTTGAAATAACTTGAAATGTATAAATGATATGCATGTGAATTTTGGATATGTTGTCAATAATAGCATTCCTGACCTTGTGTAGACAAATGGCACTAAAATCATGTGTGTAACTTCAGTTATGGATTTATATTGATTTCAGCCTGTTCTCCATTTATGAATTGTTTAGGTTTATCTATTGATCAAATGCCTTCCAACTTTCTTCTGTAGCTCTGCAATGCTTAGTAGTATGTTTCATAAATCAGAGATGAATTTTGGACTTGTGTAGGATGCCCTGCTAATTTATGGTGGCTATTTTGAGTTAAATTCAAATCCATATTTCTGCTGCCGCTATGGATGTAATTTTTGGTGTGTGAGCTAAATATGTCATTATCATGCTGTGTGCCAAGTTATAGCTTCAGATTCTATGTATATTGTGTTTTATGATTTATTCATGCTCCTAGTAGCTTAAACTTGTTGCATTTATTATAATTGTTTTGTAGTTTGGTTTTGCCTAATTTTTTGTCAGAACTTATGTTTTGCCGTTATGTGCTTGCTAGTAAAAGTTCGTGGTCAGTTTGTGGGTGTTCTAGTCAGAATTAATTTCCTAAGTGATCAAGCTTAACATGGGCCAAATAATATGAAAATCAGACAAGTCTCCATATGCAGCTTAAATTCAAGCTTGAAATTTATAAAACCGTCTCTGGACAGCCCCAAAACACTTTAATGAAGTTCACTTATCTAATGAACATAGATGTGCACACAATCACCATCAAACCTGAATGAAGTTTCACACCCATCCACTTGTCCTTAGTGAAACATAGTTTAATTAGGAACTTTTTAAGGTGAATTTGACCAACAAAAACACCCGTGTTTATCTCTGAATTCAGAACTGAATTTAACTTCTTAAGTTGGTATACTTGAATCATAATGCATCTGCATGTCGTATAGAACTTCCCCGACAGGAACTACGAGCCGGTGCCCGAGCCCGAAGGAGAACCAGCTGAGGGAGAAGTGAACGTGGTGGAAGTGCAGCAAGACCCGAACCAAAGTTCAGAGGATCTCGCTTCTGACTTTGCCAGTGAAGGCAAGCCCCAGAGCATAACCTACTTTTGTTAAACTCCTGCAACTTTTCCTTTTTATGCGATGCTTGTGCATTTACGTTCAGGAGTTGACTTGAAACCTTAGATGCATGATCCTAGGTGCCTATGTTCGATTTCTAGCATGTCAGGTTGCTAGTTGCCATGCTTAGGACCGCGGTAGAAGTCGAGTGATGACCGTCACTCGCGAGCTATAGGTCTCTTATGTTGGAATCATAAGATTGTTGAACTTGGCAGCTCATGTGGTAAGAGCATGGGACTGACTCCGGACAGTAGATGTCAATGGTTAAGCTTTTGAACGTACTAAGCATTTGTCGGGAATGGGACCGGTAAGCCTAGTACTTTCCTAATCCGGCAAGGGAAATCTCTACCACTACACCCGGGAGTGATCCCCAGATACTAGGCAGTGGTGCATAGGTGGATCCAGACGGTCAGATACCGTGACCAGATAACCTTGTACCAGGGACTGTGGACTTGATCCCGAACTGAGGACGGTTGGGAACCGCCTGGTTGGTGTATACCCCACCCCTTTGGTTTTGTTTGGCATTCTTGGGGTATGCATTCTCCCGTATGTTTAGGTCCACCTTGCAAGGTTACTAATCGATCGATCGTCCGCCTCTCACCGTTATCTGAGACTGCTTAACCATCCACTCTATGTCCCTTAACGATGGAACTGAGAAAGAATTTGTATACTTGTTTAATTTGTATTGTACAGCTCATGATTGAATTTGTTGGCTAATCTAGTAATGGTTAAAGGACTAGAATTTGGAGCTAAAATTTGAAAGTAAGGACATATTCTTTGTTACTTTTGAGAAAAACAAACTACCAGCCACAAAGCCTTGCATGTCTAGAGGGTTGGTGATTTATCCAATCACCCGACGGTTAAGTCTTGCTGATTATTAGTATACTCAGCCTTGCTTTTGATGTTGCTTTTCAGGTGATGATCTGTGTGATGATGGCTTTCCGTGGCCTGGTTCTCTCCCACCTGGTTGGGAATACAAGTGGGAGGATGACAGTTCTTAGTGGCATCACAGATGGCCTCGTGTGATGTTACTTATGTCGTGTAGTGTTTTATTTCCGCTGTGTTTCGATCTCTGAACTATTTACCTTTATGCAAAAGACTTGGTTTGTAATAATGAACCTTTGAAGGATGTTATGTAATAACTTGTGACTTGTTTACCTCTGGACTCGCCTCCATGTGAGTTTGTTGTACAAATGTCTATCCTGTGATGTAAGTGATTTACCGGGTATGACCCGGCAGAGACGACAAGTTACTTCTATATTATTGCTTAATAGCCAAGAGGAGTGGTTTAGGCAATAATATGGAATTAATTTGAGCGGTTCTGTCACAATGCGGTGGATTGATCTATTCTTTGTTGGTGGTGTGATTTCAAACAAGTTGTATCATGTGGTGATGAACTTGTTTGATGTCATGCTCGACGGGTTTGAAAGTACCCAGACACGCGGTGGACTAGTGCTTTTAGTCTATGCATGCTTGTTTACTGCAAATTCATGATCACGCTTCGCTTTTATTTATTTTTATCATGCTTTATACTGGATAATCGGTTATGGTTACATGCTGTAACGTTGTTTAAATAAAGACCGATTTTTCATCATGCTTACATCATACATTCGGCAGTGCTCTCTTTACACGCTTTATCAGTTCCCGAATGATGTTCGAATTGCTGACAGATAGCTTGTTTGTAGCTATATGTCGTTCTAACTGGCTTTATAGCCGTAAATACAGAACTGTCTGGTACCACCCGGCAAGTTCCAGGTTTTATCTAATTGTTTTCATCCTTTGTCAGTTTCAGGGAAAATTGACTAGCACGCTTCCGGATTCGACGCCCGGGCCACGTGTGAAGCTAGCTAATCCGGCTTGCTGTGTGCTTGGCGTGAGGTGCTGATTTTACGTCAACAAGGCATCATGCAACGGTTTAGCACCCAGAGCAACTTAAAATGATCACATATTACATGGGAGCACATTTTCCAAGCAATTTACATTTCATTTTCAGATTTGAAATTAGTACATGAAATGTCTTTGTGACAAAAAGGAACTTATGCCCCTCCACAAGATCAAGCATGGGGGCTAAACATTCATGATGGCAAACGAGCCTTTGGCCCCATATGGTTAAAATAAGTTATCCAACCACAAATTAAGCATAGCCAAACCACTAAAACAAGTCAAAATCATATAAAGGCATTTACTCACAAGAGAGCATACATGTGACAATTTGTGAAAAACATAGCCATCAACCATGGATATAAACCAAGATTATCAAGAGCTAAGTGAAACTAACCATAGCTCACCAAACTAGCTCACAAGGACATATATTCATACCATGGTGAACAATGTATATAGGAGAAGCTTTTCCTAAACAATGCATATGACACAAAATGCATGCAACCTAAGATACAAAGATGCCTATACATCATCTTACATATGCCATGCCAAATGCAAGAAATGCACAAAGGAAAGCTATACATATGCTACAAAGGAACTCCCACACACCAACTCAAGAAATCAAACAAACACCAAGCTCCCCCGTAAATGAGTGAACATTGCTTGATCTAGGGGTTTGGTAAAAATATCGGTTAGCTGGTCATGTGTGGGTACATGGATCAAAGAGATTTTTCCTTTATCAACATTGTCCGTTAAGAATTGATACCTCACTGCTATGTGCTTGGTTTTGGAGTGAAGAATTGGGTTCTTTGCTACACTTATGTCACTGGTGTTGTCACATTGAAGTGGGACATGGGTATAGTCCTCACCAAAGTCACTCATGGTGTATGTGATCCAAAGGAGCTGAGAGCAACAACTAGTTGCGGCCACATACTCTGCCTCGGTAGTGGATTGAGCAACACTCGATTATTTGCGGGAAGACCAAGACACCAAAGAAGAACCCAAGAACTGGCAAGTCCTAGAAGTGGACTTCCTATCCAACCGACACCCGACAAAATCCGCATCCGAAAATCCATGAAGAGCCAAAGAAGATGCGGAGTACCAAAGACCGAAGTCAGGAGTATGTCATAAATACCTGAATATGCGCTTGGCTGCTTGCCGATGCGAAGTCCTTGGAGACGCTTAACAATGAGCACACAGACATACCGAGAACTAGATGTCCGGCCTAGTTGCCGTCAAGTAGAGGAGTGACCCGATTATCCTCCAGTACTCCTTCTGGTCCATGTGCTCACCTTCCTCGTCCGCATAAAGAGCTGTAATCATACTCATAGGTGTCGCCATGGCCTTGGAGTCCTCCATCTTGAAATTCCACACAATGTCCTTAGTGTAATTTGCTTGATGCACAAATGTTCCTTCCTTTGATTGCTTCATCTGAAGCCCGAGGAAGAACTACAACTCACCCATCATGCTCATCTCAAATTTCCTGCTCATGTCTTCTGCAAACCTTGCAACAAGAGAGTTAGATGAGCCACCAATGACAATATCATCCACGTACACCTGCACAATCAGGAGATCTTTGCCCTGCCTGAGGAGAAACAAATTCTGATCGACCTTCCCCATCTCAAACCCTCTCTCAAACAGGGACCCCCTCTACCTACCACACCAAGATCTTGGTGCATGCTTCAACCCATACAACGCCATCTTGAACTTGTACAACCGGTGGGTGAGGACCATGTGTGGTTCGAGGACCGGTGGATGGTCGCTTCCTTGTGTGATGAGTGATTGACAACGTTGTGACGATTGATTCTTGGCTAAGTATTGCAGGTGCAGGTTGTGGCTTGACTGGTGTTTGTTCAGGTGAAGAACAAGCGCGAAAGGTTGTCGCCGGTGAAGCCTCCAGGTGTGGAGAAGACAAGTAGGCTTCGTTCGAGGGACCCGGTGGCCAACGGGGTCAAGTGCGGGCCGCATGGTAGCATGGACAACAAGATGAAGTCATGGACGGTTTCTAGGTAGAGCCTCAAAACCAAGGTCGAGCCGGGACTACGTGGGAGCCGAGTCATGAGTGGCGATTGGCGGAGGCTACACCGAGTTCACGGGGTTTCCAGTGGTTCACCAGAAAACCACTGGGTTCCTTGGTTGATCCACAAAGCCAAGACCGAAGAACCGAAGACGGTGCTGCAACAGTGCCAGACCGGTCTGACCGGTGGGTCTGACCGGTCTGACCGGTGGGTACCGGTCTGACCGGTGTGCGATGACGCAGTCCGGAATCTTCGAAGCGGAGGACACGCATCGGGATCGCATGGCTTGCGTCGAGGCTAAGCAGGTTGTGGTCACCGGGCATCCGTCCGATGGAAAAAACTTGAAGACTTCCAAAACCGCCCTTGAGGGGCTTGTATCCCTATTGGTTAAGTAAGGGTATTTTAGACCTTCGGTTGCCTCCATATAAATCATGAGGTGAGAGGATGGCAGCCAATCTCTTGGAACCCTAGTTCATTTGCTTTCCTATTTTTCCCTTCCTATTCTCTCTTCATGGTGAGATTTTGTGAGAGGGTTGGATGATCGGGCGACAAGCTAGACCTTGTATGAACCTCCTTGGTATGTATAGATGTTGTTCCCGGTTGGTCTTGGTGGTGATTTTCGGAGCCCTCTCTTGGTGGTTTTCTTGGGGTGTTTTCGGGACCTTGCTCTTAGGGATTTGATGGGGGAAATTTGTGGGAACCCTTCGTGGTTCTTTGGCCTGTGATTCCGCTCCCACATCCGTGAGTTAAAGGGCTCGATTTTTGGGTTTTCGGTGTTCTAGGGTTAGAGGTGCTCTGGGCAGGATTTCATCGATTCCTCTTGATTTGGCAAGTTTTGGTGGACAAACCCATGGTAGTGGACTCCTCATGAGGTGTTCCTATCATCAAAAGGTCTTGTTCAAGTCCGTGGAGTGATTCGGGAGATCGAGGTTTGGATTCGGAGGAGTTGACCCGCGGGTGCTGTTCATCCCGAGCTGCCCAGGCTACACCAGTCTGACCGGTGCTCTTGACCGGTCTGACCGGTGCGAGTCACTTGTGGGATTTGCCTCGGGTGAACTGCTTGACTTGTGTGTCTTTGGGTCTTGGTGCTGCTGGTCAGTTCTTGGTCCGTTTGAAGTTGTTTTGTTAGGTTTTGTGTAGGGTTTTCCTTCCTTGCAGGTTGTGTTTTGCTTGTGTTTCTGTTCCAGGGCCTAGAGAAGTCATTGAGGCTTTCTGGAACGCTTGTTGTGCGGCTGCTGTAGCCACCGGCCTGATCAGCTCTGCCCACCGGTCCGACCGTTGTCACCGGTCCCCGATCGGCGCGAGCCATCGGTCGGCCGGTGCAACACGAGCGACAAGCCGTACAAGTTTCCGTTGTGCGTGTTGGTGTGTTTTGGCTCGGGAGGTTGTTTGTTGGTTCCTAGGTCCAGTAGCACTTCAGTGGCTGCGTGGACTTGGCCAACTTGGGTAGTGAGTCGGAGACATGTGTTGGAAGCCGTGTTCATCTTGTTGGAGTCTCTATGTCCTTCGAGAAGAATTTTTATCGGCTCACATTCACTCACCTCCTCTCTGGTTCGCCGTATCTGTCCTTCAAGTGGTATCAGAGCCGGTTCAGGTCTTTATTGGCTCTAACCAGTCTAAGATCCAAGGATGGCGTACTAGGAACGGGGTTCGGGTCCTCCACACTTCGATGGCAAGAACTACTAGATGTGGAGTAAGCGGATGACGGCGTTCCACCGCGGAAAGGGTCAGATCCTTTGGGATGTCATGGTGGACACATGCTATGTCCAGCCGATGAAATTCCTTGCTCCAGGATCGAGGGACATGTTCAATGCCAACAATAAGGCGGTGGATTACTTGTTTCGTGCTTTGTGTCAGCCTGAGTTTGATCGAGTGCACACCGAGCACCTGGCTTGTAAAATCTGGTTGGTGTTGAAGGAGGCTCATGTTGGGAATGCCTAGGTTCAAGATCGGATGTATGCGACCTACCGAAGAGAGTACGAGAACTTCACTCATCTCCCCGGTGAGTCCATCGATGCCTTGTTTCAGAGGTTCACGGTGGTTGTGAACAACATGAGGGCCAATGTGGACATGCTCCCGTACGATGATCATGATAGAGTTGTCAAGCTCTTACACTCTTTGGATCGTACAATTTGGGGCGGAAAGTTCGAGGCCATTGTGGAGTCAGAGAAGTATGACACTCTGATGGTGTACGAGCTGTTCTCGCTGAAGTCGGCTAAGGTGGATAGGGGCATGACAGCCAAGCTCGAGGGTCCGACTGACTCTCATAGTCTTGCCCTCGTCGGCGGTTCGAAAGGAAAGGCTAAGACTAACCCATCCACCAGGATGTTCTCTTTGTCATCTTTGATGTCTATGCCAGATGAGGAGTTCGACGTGCTTGGAGAGGACCAGTTGGCGTTGTTGACGAGGAGGTTCGAGAGGCTGCACGAGAACCGGGTGAACATGAGAAGGAACACGAGGACATGCTTCCAGTGCGGCAAGCCGGGACACTTCGTCGCCGACTGCCGGAGAAGGTCGAGAACAAGGATGGCTACAAGCACAAGTCAAGGACGGATGGCAAGTACCGGTCGAGGCGTGATCACAAGAGCAAGCACAAGAACAAGCATAAGGACGAGCGACGATCGAGGAAGAAAGAGAGTCGAGGCAAGGCCCAAGCGATGGTTGGAGAGATCGACATCGACTCCACTTCCGCGTACTCCACCTAGAGCTCAAGCAGCAGTGAAGATGAAGGTGATCGTCGCAAGACCGAGGAAGTCACCCAAGAACCCGAGCGGGCTTAGGCGCTTCGCTAGAGACGGCTTCGCACCATGGCGCCGAGCTCCGGCGGCAAGAAGAGCACACGCAGCCACTCGGACTCTAATTCGATGACGAGGTGCGTGATGAACTCCCCTTCTTGCATCGGAGACCGAACACCATGGCTTGTTGCTTGATAATCGTGATGACATGCTTAGAGAGGCCAAGAAGATGAGGAAAGAGCTTAAGGCTTCACTCGAGGATGCTAGGACTAGAGTGGCCGAGCTATAAACACAAAATTTATATGCTAAGTGGAAATTGATTCTCTGAAAGCTTCACCTCTTGTTTCGATGATGTTGAATGTGCTCATTGCTCTATTTTCCTTGCTGATCTTGCCTTGTTTAAGGAAAAGCCTCGCCTCCAAGTGTGAGGAACTAGATGTGCTTAGGGTTGAAGTGGCCGAGCTTAAATCTAGATCTCGCTTTGCTAGGTGCTTGCACTTCATGCCCCGTCTTGCATGCTAAAATTGATGATATGCATGTTTACATTGTTTCTCATGAGGCTAAGCTGAAAGAACCAATCCCTACATCTTGCTCTACCCGTGAAATGCATGCTTTGAAGAATTTGGAACTTGCACATTATGTTGATCGTTTGCGGGATGAGAATGATGAGCCGAGAAAGTTGATGGGTTGGTTGTCCGGTCATGAGCCTCAATTGAGGATAATGATCTTGACATTAAAGAGGCAGGATGGTGAGGGACTTGGGGCAAACAAGGTTGGTGAGGGAAGTGGAGTGAATATCCCGGAGCCACCAAAAACCCACCACAAAAAAGATTTCCCTCCCAAACCTAACCATCATAGGAACCGACTAGACAAAACCCTAGCTCCACCCGTGTTTCCCCCACAAACAAATGATTTCCAAAAGCCTATCAAGTTCGTGAGCACTTCGGGGAAAGTGTTCTCTCGGGAAAGAGAGTGAGAAGGCTAGTGAGGAGAAACCTATGGAGAAGTCGAGTGGAGAGAAACCAAGTGAGCGACCCCAACCCAAGCATAAACCTAAGCTTGTGAGGTTTCGTTGTGGCTATTAATGGAGAGATGGCCATAAGGATGAGTTTTGCTTCAATAGGAAGTGAGAGGAGAGAATGACGAAGAAGTGGGCTAACAAGGACAAGTACCACCCTTCCGATGGTGTACTTGAGCCTCGTGTGCGGATGCCCGGGGCCAAAGCAAGTGTGAGGACACTTCCGGCTTGGGGAGAGCGAAAGGTTGTTGGAGGTGCTGCTTGCCGGCTACACCGGTCGGACCGGTGAGGGGCACCGGTCGGACGGTGCAAGCCTAGACGAGCGGCGGTTTGGGTTTCGTGCTCGTACAAGTGAGAGGTTTGGTTACGGGAGGTCGTAGTTCGGTTGTTGGGCTAGAGAGTTTGCGGGAGGTCGGTTGCTAGGCGTTCTCCCCCTCGTGCTCAACACGGGGATGGGAGGATCCATAGATTTCGGATGGAAAGGAGGGACGGTCCATGGGCTTTCTTTCATGGTTTTGGTCCTCCTCCGGGTAGAGAGGGTTGGTTTCCTCGTGGTGGTCACCGTGGTGGTGTTCGTTGAGGCGGGTTTGGTGGGAAAGATGGTTTGGTTTGTGCTAACCCAACTTTCGAGCAAATGGCTCGGCACCGGTTTTACTCTTTTGGTACTAACCCCTGGGCCGAGTCGTTTGTTTGCTCACGTGCTCGTTTTTAAATTTTAGGTGGGAGACTTGAAGAACATTTGGTTGATTGATTCCGGTTGCTCGAGGTGTATGACCGGAGACAAGGGGTGGTTCTCAAGTCTCGTCCCGGTGGTGACAAGGAGGTACATCACTTTTGGGGACAATGGGCGTGGGCGTGTGCTTTCGAAGGTGAGATTAAGGTGAGTGACCGGATCACTCTCGGGCGTGTGGCTCCTGCTCAATCGCTTGGATACAATTTGCTTTTTGTGTCCCAACCTGTTGGATGAGGGTTTTGAGGTGTTGTTTCGGCCTGGTGGTTCTCGGATTTTGGATTCTCGAGGGGACCTTATCCGTATGGTCGTTCCCGAGGGTCGGGTGTTTCGAGCTGATTTTTCTCGGTCTTCCGGTGTGGAGCGTTGTTTTTTGACCGGTTCTTTGAGTGAGTTGTGGAAGTGGCATAGGAAGTTGGGTCACTTGAGCTTTGACCTTTTGTCTCGCTTGAGTAAACTCAATTTGGTCCGAGGATTGCCACGGTTGAGGCTTGAGAAAGAGTTGGTTTGTGCTCCGTGTCGACATGCCAAGATGGTAGCCTCTTCTCACCCGCCTCTCACCGATGTGATGATTGAGCGTCCATGTGAGCTGCTCCACATGGATCTTGTTGGCCCGGCTCATGTGTGATCCGCGGGTGGAAAGTGGTATGTCCTTATTGTGGTGGACGACTATTCTCGGTATGCGTGGGTGTTCTTTCTCCAGGATAAGGGGGAGACGTTTGGTTTTGTTCGAGATCTTGTCTTGAGGTTGAGGACCGAGAGGCACGGAGATGCCACACGAGCAATCCGAAGTGACAATGGCTCGAATTCAGAAACTCTCGTTTTGAAACCTTTTGCCATGACTTGGGTCTTGAACACCAGTTTTTGAGTCCGTATACGCCTCCCCGAGAATGGTGTTGTGGAAAGGAAAAACAGGACCTTGTGTGAGATGGCTCGGACGATGCTTGATGAGCATAGGACTCCGAGAAGGTTCTAGGCCGAGGCGGTGAATACCGCGTGCTATGTGTCGAACAGGATCTACCTCAGAGTGCATAAGAAGAAAACCTGTTACGAGTTGATGCATGGTCGCACACCTAGGGTGAGTCACTTCCACATCTTTGGTTGCAAGTGCTTTATTCGAAGAAAGGGAAGAAGTTGGATAAGTTTGAGGCTAGGTCGGTCGATGGTATTTTCTTTGGTTATGCATCACATTCTAGAGCATATCGTGTGCTCAATCTTGAAACTAACCAAACCGTGGAGACTTGCGAGGTAACCTTCGACGAGACACAGCCACGTAGTCAGCTTGTCTTTGAGTGTGCGGTGATGATGAGCTTGCCGAGGAGACCTTTCGGGAGGAGGAGCATGAACATGGAGATGATGAAAATGGCGATGTGGTGCCCCCGGCTGAACATGTAGCTACTACTTTGACTACGGTGGTTAACGCCCCCTCTCCTACACCTACGATGACGAATCAAGATCGAGGAGAAGCTACAGTTGAGGGGGAGGTAGCATCAAGGCGAGAACCTCCCCGGCGAGTACAAGTGGATCACCCAGCTTCAAGGATCATCGGCGACATGAATGAACGTACTACACTTGTCGAGGGTTCGAAACAATTCTCATTTCGCTCATGCTGCATTTGTTGCTACTTTTGAGCCCAAAGACATTGGACATGCACTATCCGATCATAATTGGGTTAATTCGATGCATGAGGAGTTGGAGCAATTTGAGGGGAATCGGGATTGGGAATTGGTTGATCCTCCCTCGGGATGTAAGCCGATTGGTACAAAGTGGGTGTGGAATAACAAAGAGGGAGAGAAAGGTGAAGTGGTGAGGAACAAGTCAAGGCTTGTTGCTCGGGGGTTCACTCGAAAGGAGGGGATCGACTACGAGGAGACCTTTGCTCCCCGTAGTTCGTTTGGAGGCGATTAGGA
This sequence comes from Cenchrus americanus, assembly GCA_947561735.1. Lineage (NCBI taxonomy): Eukaryota > Viridiplantae > Streptophyta > Magnoliopsida > Poales > Poaceae > Cenchrus > Cenchrus americanus. The sequence continues at coordinate 148,157,977 of OX387240.1, forward strand.
TCCTTCTAGCCTTTTCCGTGGCTAAAGGGTTCAAGTTGCACCAAATGGATGTGAAGAGTGCTTTTCGAATGGTGTGTTGGAGGAAGAAATGTATGTGAGGAAACCACCGGGGTTTGAGAGTGAGAAGTACCCCCACCGGGTGTACAAGTTGAGGAAGGCTCTTTATGGGTTGAAGCGGTGCCTCGAGCTTGGTATGGTAGTTTTAGGGGGCTCTTGTTTGAGAGAGGTTTTGAGATGGGGAAGGTTGATCGGACCTTGTTTCTTCTTAGGTAGGGCGAGAGATATCCCGATTGTGCGGGTGTACGTGGATGATATTGTCTTTGGTGGCTCGTCTAACTCTCTTGTTGCAAGGTTTGCGAGAAGATATGAGCGAGGGAATTTGAGATAAGCATGATGGGCGACTTGTAGTTCTTCCTCGAGCTTCAAATCAAACAATCAAAGGAAGGAACATTTGTGCACCAAGCTAAGGACACCAAGGACATTGTGCGGAAGTTCATGATGGAGGACTCGAAGGCTATGACGCCGCCGATGAGTACGACTACGGCTATTGACGCGGACGAGGAAGGTGAACATGTGGACCGGAGAAGGAATACCGGGGCATGATCACGTCACTCCTCTATTAACGGTGATGAGGCCGGACATCCGGTTCCCGGTATGTCCGTGCGCTCGTTTTCAATCGTCTCCGAGGACTTCGCATCGGCAAGAAGTGAAGCGAATTTTCGGTACTTGCGTCACACTCCCGACTTCGGCCTATGGTACTCCGCGTCCTCTTCTTTGGCGCTTCATGGTTTTTAGGATGCGGATTTTGCCGGGTGTCGGTTGGATAGGAAGTCCACTTCGGGACTTGCCGAGTTTTTGGGATCTTCTTTGGTGTCTTGGTCTTCCCGCAAACGGTCAAGTGTTGCTCAATCCACTACGAGGCGAGTACGTTGCCGCTACTAGTTGTTGCTCTCGGCTCCTTTGGATCACATACACCATGAGTGACTTTTGTGAGGAGTATACCTATGTCCCACTTCAATGTCATAGCACTAGTGCAATAAGTGTTGCAAAGAACCTAGTGCTTCATTCCAAAACCAAGTGCATAGAAGTGAGGTATCATTTTCCGAGAGACAACGTAGAGAAAGGAAAGATAGCTTTGATCCATGTACCCGCACATGACCAACTAGCCTATATTTTCACCAAACCCCTAGATCAAGCAACTTTCACTCGTTTGCGGGGGGACCTTGGTGTGTGCTTGATTTCTTGAGTTGGTATGTGGGAGCTCCTTTGTAGCATATGTATAGTTTCCTTTGTGCATTTCTTGCATTTGGCATGGCATATGTAACATGATGTATAAGCATTCTTGTATCTTAGATTGCATGCATTTTGTATCATATGCATTGCATAGGAAAAGCTTCTCCTATATACATTGTTCACCATGGAATGCTATTTATGTCTTTGTGAGCTTGTTTGGTAAGCTATGGTTAGTTGGCTTAGTTCTTGATACTCTTGATTTATATCCATGGTTGATGGCTATGTTTTTGAAAAATGTCACATGTATGCTCTCTCATGTGTATAAGCCTTTACATGATCTTGACATGTTTTAGTGGCTTGGTTATGCTTAATTTGTGATTGGATAGCCGGTTTATTGATCATATGGGGCCAAAGGCTCATTTTTCATCATGGATGTTTAGCCCTCTTGCTTCATCTTGTGGAGGGGCATAAGTTCCTTTTTGTCGCAAAGACATTTCATGTACCAAATATGAATCTGAAAATGAAATGTAAAATGCTTGGAAAATGTGCTCCCGGGTCATATGTGCTAAATTTAATTTGCTTTGGGTGCTAAACCGTTGCATGATGCCTACCGATGAGAAGTCGATCAATAGAAGTAGACAAATGGCTCGGTGGCTTTGACATGACATGAGGTGCTTGTGGGTGTTTGTGATGGCCTTATGATTAGAATGGTTGTCCTAGCATGAAGTCCGTGTGGCTTTGCCATTTTGACTTGTTTTGATCATGTTTAGGACTTTGCTCATGAGAGGTAAATTTTTCGCAAAATTGCTCAAATCCATCCTAGCTTCGTTCAATGGTTGTGAAACTTGGTGATCTTGTAGTTGATGTCAATACGAAGCTATAGAGTATCTAACTTGCTCATTTGGACACGTGTAGCATCCTATGTTGACTTTTGTCTATTTGAGAAACTCTAGTTTGAAAGTTTTGCTTTTTTGGCTTGATTCATGCATTGCCAACAAGGGTAGAAGTTTGAGGTTGAAATGGCTTGGTGGATGCATTTAGAAGGTTTTTAGGTGGTTTCGAGCCATTTCTGGGCTATGGTGTGCACCGGTCTGACCAGTCAAGGTCACCGGTCTGACCGGTCGAGTCTTTGGCCCTTTCATATGTTGGGCACCGGTCTAACTTGTGGTGGTGACCGGTCGACGGCCGTAGCCGAGCCGATGCGGCTTCTCTTTTCTTCAAGTGTTTTGCATGCATTCGTCTAGGGGGAGTTGCATTGGTTCAGGGGGAGCTTGCATGTGTGCAGGGGGAGCTCTTTGTGATTTTTCGAGCTTTGGTTTGGTGGTTTGCGCTCTTTTTTTGAGTATAGTTTTGTCTCGGATGTGTCGAGCCGTTGCCCTTGCCTAAGGGGTCCGAGACTTGTCTTCTTCAAGTGATCTTGCTCTTTGCCTTTGTTTGGCTTTCGATCGCTTGTTGGAGTTTCTTTTTGTTCGTTTCATTTCTTTTTCTTTTCTCTCATGCTACTTTATGTGGGTGTTGTCAATGCACTCATCAAGGGGGAGATTGAGGACCATGTGTGGTTCGAGGACCGGTGGATGGTCGCTTCCTTGTGTGATGAGTGATTGACAACGTTGTGTGGACCGATTCTTGGCTAACTATTGTAGGTGCGGGTTGCGGCTTGACTAGTGTTGGTGTAGGTGAAGAACAAGCGCGAAAGGTCGTCGCCGGTGAGGCCTCCGGGTGTGAAGAAGATAAGTAGGCTTCGTTCGAGGGACCCGGTGGCCGGCGGGGGTCAAGTGCGGGCCGCATGGTAGCATGAACAACATGATGAAGTCATGGACGGTTTCTTGGTAGAGCCTCAAAACAAAGGTCGAGCCGGGACTACGTGGGAGCCGAGTCATGAGTGGCGATTGGCGGAGGCAACACCGAGTTCGCGGGGTTTCCGGTGGTTCACCGGAAAACCACCGGATTCCTTGGTTGATCCACAAAGCCAAGACCGAAGAACCGAAGACGGTCTTTGCAACGAAGGTGCCGCACCGGTCCGACCGGTGGGTCCGACCGGTGGGTCCGACCGGTGGGTCCGACCGGTGGGTACCGGTCCGACCGGTCTAACCGGTGTGCGACGACGCGGTCCGAAATCTTCGAAGTGGAAGACACGCATCGGGATCGCAAGGCTTGCGTCGAGGCTAAGCGGGTTGCGGTCGTCGGGCATCCGTCCGATGGAGAAAACTTGAAGACTTCCAAAACCGCCCTTGAGGGGCTTGTATCCCTAGTTGTTAAGTAATGGTATTTTAGAACTTCGGTTGCCTCCATATAAATCATGAGGTGAGAGGATGGCGGCCAATCTCTTGGAACCCTAGTTCATTTGCTTTACTATTTTTTCCTTAATATTTTTTAGGATTTCTATAGGACCAGCTTGAGAGCTTCATTGTGAGATTTTGTGAGAGGGATGATCGGGCGGCAAGCTAGACCTTGTATGAACCTCCTTGGTATGTATAGATGATTCGGCGTGGTTCCTCAAGGCTTTGTTGTGTTGTTCCCGGTTGTTATTGGTGGGTGATTTTCGGAGCCCTCTCTTGGTGGTTTTCTTGAGGTGTTTTCGGGACCTTGCTCTTGGGGATTTGATGGGGAAATTTGTGGGAACCCTTCATGGTTCTTTGGCTTTGTGATTCCCCTCCCAAATCCGTGAGTTAAAGGGCTCTATTTTGGGGTTTTCGGTGTTCTAGGGTTAGAGGTGTTCTTGGCGGGATTTCTTCGATTCCTCTTGATTTGGCATTTTTTGGTGGACAAAATCATGACTATGGACTCCTCATGAGGTGTTCCTATCATCCCCAAAGTCTTGATTAAGTCCGTGGAGCGATTCGGGAGATCGAGGTTTGGATTCGGAAAAGTTGACCCGCGGGTGTTGTTTATCCCGAGTTGCCCGTGCTACACCGGTCGACCGGTGCTCTTGACCGATCGACCGGTGCGAGTCTTTTGTGGGATTTGCCTCGGGTGAACTCGCTTGACTTGTGTGTCTTTGGGTCTTGGTCTTGTTGGTCGGTTCTTGGTCTCGTTTGAAGTTGTTTTGTTAGGTTTTGTGTAGGGTTTTTCTTCCATGCGGGTTGTGTTTTGGGTGTTTATTTGTTCCGGGGCCTAGAGAAGTCACCGAGGCTTTCCGGAATGCTTGTTGTGCGGCTTCGTAGCCACCGGCCCGACCGGCTCGCCCACCGGTCCGATCGGTGTCACCGGTCCGACCGGCGTAGGCCATCGGTCGGCCGGTGCGGCACGGGCGACAAGCCGTGCAAGTTTTCGCTGTGCGTGTTGGTGTGTTTTGGCACGGGAGGTTGTTTGTTGGTTCCTAGTTCCAGTAGCACTTCAGTGGCTGTGTGGACTTGGCCAACTTGGGTAGTGAGTCGGAGATGTGTGTTGGAAGCCGTGTTCGTCTTGTTGGAGTCTCTATCTCCTCCGAGAAGAATTTTTATCGACTCCCATTCACTCCCCCCTCTCCGGTTTACCGTATCGGTCCTTCGCTTAGGGTACTTCTCACTCTCATACCTCGGTGGTTGCCTCACATAGACTTCTTTTTCCAACACACCGTTCGGGAAAGCACTCTTCACGTCTATTTGGTGCAATTTGAACCCTTTAGCCATGGAAAAGGCTAGAAAGATCCTAATCGCCTCCAAATGAGCTACGGGAGCAAAGTTCTCCACGTAGACGACCCCTCCTTCTATGAGTACCCTTGAGCAACAAGCCATAAATTGTTTCTCACCACTTCTCCTTTCTCTCCCTCTTTATTCTTCCACACCCATTTTGTCCCAATCTCCAACTCCTCATTCATCGAATTAACCCAATTATGATCGGATAGCGCATGTCCAATGTCTTTGGGCTTAACGGTGGCAACAAAAGTAGCATGAGCAAAATGAGAAATGTTTCGGACCCTCGACCGTGTTGTACGTTCATTCATGTCCCCGATGATCCTCGAAGCCGGGTGATCCACTTGCATTCGCCGGGAGGTTCTCACCTTGATGCTACCTCCCCCTCAACGGTAGCTTCACATTGATCCGAGTTTGTCGTTGTAGGTGTGGGAGAGGGCCCGTTCTCGACCGTCATCGAAGTAGTACCAACATGCTCACTTGCGAGCACCACACCGCCATCTTCATCATCTCCATGTTCATGCTCCTCTTGGAAAATTTCCTCGCCAAGTTCGTCGTCACCGGCACACTCAAAAACAAGCTAACTACATGGTTGTGTCTCATCGAAGGATACCTCGCAAGTCTCCACGATTTGATTGGTTTCAAGATTGAGCACACGAAATGCTCTAGAATGAGATGCATAACCAAAGAAAATGCCATCGACGGATCTAGCCTCGAACTTGTCCAACTTCTTCCCTTTCTTAAGAATGAAGCCCGTACAACCAAAAACATGGAAGTGACTCACCTTGGGTGTGCGACCGTGCATCAACTCGTTACAAGTTTTCTTCTTGTGAATCCCGAGGTAGTTCCTATTCGACACATAGCATGCGTAGAGCGTCTCGGCCCGAACCTTCTCGGAGTCCTATGCTCGTCGAGCATCGTCCGAGCCATCCCGCACAAGGTCTTGTTTTCCTTTCCATCACGCCATTTTGGGGAGGCATATACGGACTCGATAGCCGGTGTTCAAGACCCAAGTCATGGCAAAAGGTTTCGAAGCGAGATTTTTTGAATTCCGAGCCATTGTCACCGCGGATCGGTCGTATGGCATCTCCATGCCTCTCGTTCCTTAATCTCAAAACAAGATCTCGAACAAAACCAAATGTCTCCTCTTTCTCTTGAAGAAAGAACACCCACGCATAACGACGGTAGTCGTCCACCACAACTAGGGCGTGACACTTCCCACCCGCATCACACACGAGCCGGGCCAACAAGGTCCATATGGAGCAGCTCACATGGATGCTTAGTCATCACATCGGTGAGAGGCGGGTGAGAAGAGGCTACCATCTTGGCATGCCTACACGATGTACAAACCAACTCTTTCTCAAACTCCAACTATGTCAATCCTCGGACCAAGTTGAGTTTACTCAAGCGAGACCAAAGGTCCAAGCTCAAGTGACCCGGCTTCCTATGCCACTTCTACAACTCACTTGAAGAACTAGCCAAAAAGCAACGCTCCACACCGAAAGATTGAGAGAAATCAGCTCGGAACACCTAACCCTTAGGAACGGCCTTGCAAACTAGGTCCCCTCGAGAATCTAAAATCGAGAACTACCGAGGCCGAAACAACACCTCAAAGCTCTCATCCAACTACGGGGACACAAAAGCAAATTGAACCCCGGCGATTGAACAAGAGCAACACGCCTAAGAGTGACCCCCTCACGACCTTGATCTCACCTTCGAAAGCACACACCCTCGCCCGTTGTCCCCAAAGGTGATGTATGTCCCGGACACCACCGGGACAAGACTTGAGAACCAGCCCTTGTCCCCCGGTCATAAGCCTCGAGCAACCGGAGTCAATCAACTAAACGTTCGCAAGTCTCCCACCTAAAATTCAAAAGCGAGCACATGAATGAACAAACGACTCAAAGACCGGGGTTAGTACCAAAAGAGTTAAACCGGTGCCGGCAATTTGAAGGATCGATATGGCGAACAAGAGAGGGGGGGGAATGAATGGGAGCCGATAAAAATTCTTCTCGAAGGAGATGGAGACTCCAACAAGACGAACACGGCTTCCAACACACGTCTCCGACTCACTACCCAAGTTGGCCAAGCCCACGTAGCTACCGGAGAGCCACCGGACCTAGGAACCAACACACAACCTTCGAGCCAAAACACACCAACACGCACGGCGGAAACTTGCACGGCTTGTTGCTCTTTGCCGCACCGCCGACCGATGGCTCGCGCCGGTCGGACCGTGGACACCGCGAGTCGGGCCGGTGGCCATAGCAGCCGCACAACAAACATTCCGGAGAGCCTCGGTGACTTCCCTAGGCCCCGGAACAAAAACACCCCCAAAGCTCAACCCGCACGGAAGGAAAACCCTACACAAAACCTAATAAAACAACTCCAAACGAGACCAAGAAATGACTAGCAAGACCAAGACCCAAAGACACATGAGTCCGGCAGCTCACCCGAGGCAAATCCCACAAAAGACTTGCACCGGTCGGACCGATCAAGAGCACCGGTCGGACCCGGTGTAGCACAGGCGACTCGGGATGAACAACACCCGAGGGTCAACTCCTCCAAATCCAAACTTTGATCTCCCGAATCGCTCCACGGACTTGAACAAGACTTTGGGGATAATAGGAACACCTCATGAGGAGTCCATAGCCAAGTTTAATCCCACCAAAACTTGTCCAAACAAGAAGAATCGAAGAAATCCCACCAAGACCTCCTCTAACCCTAGAACATCAAAAACCCCAAAATCGAGCCCCTTAACTCAAGGATTTGGGAGGGGAATCACAGCTCAAAGAACCACGAAGGGTTCCCACAAATTTCCCCTATCAATCCCCAAGAGTAAGGTCCCGAAAACACCCCAAGAAAACCACCAAGAGAGGGCTCCAAAAATCACCACCAAGAACAACGGGAACAACACAACAAGGCCATGAGGAACCACGCCGAATCATCTATACATGCCACAAAGGTTCATACAAGGTCTAGCTTGCCGCCCGATCATCCAACCCTCTCACAAGATCTCACCATGAAGCTCTCAAGCTAGTCCTATGGAAATCCTAAGAAAATAGGAAATAAAAATTGGAAAGCAAGTGAACTAGGGTCCCAAGAGATTCGCTGCCATCCTCTCACCTCATGGGTTATATGGAGGCAACCAAAAGTCAAAAATACCCTTTCCTAACAACTAGGGATACAAGCCCCTCAAGGGCGGTTTTGGAAGTCTTCAAATTTTCTCCATCGGACGGATGCCCGGCGACCGCAACCTTCTTAGCCTCGACGCAAGCTTTGCGATCTCGACACGTGTCCTCTGCTTCGAAGATTCTGGACTGCGTCATCGCACACCGGTCGGACTGGTGCCCCTCACGGGTCGGGCCGGGTACCCACCGGTCGGACGGTCGGGCCGGGTCCGGCACTACCGTAGCACCGTCTTCGTTTCTTCGTTCTTGGCTTTGTGGATCAACCAAGGAACCCGGTGGTTTTCGGTGAACCACCGGAAACCCCGCGAACTCGGTGTAGCCTCCGCCAATCACCACTCATGACTCGGCTCCCACGTAGTCCCGGCTCGACCTTGGTTTTGAGGCTCAACCAAGAAACCATACATGAATTCATCTTGTTGTTCATGCCACCATGCGGCCCGCACTTGACCCCACCGGCCACCGGTCCCTCGATCGAAGCCTACTTGTCTTATCCACACCCGGAGGCCTCATGAGCGATGACCTTTCGCGCTTGTTCTTCACCCGCACCAACACCGGTCAAGCGGCAACTTTGAACTCCGCAATACTTAGCGAAGAATCGGTCCACACAACGTTGTCAATCACTCATCACATAAGGAAGCGACCATCCACTTGTCCTCAAACCACACATAGTCCTCACAATTTGATCCAAAGTGGGGTTAGCACAAACCAAATCATCAAGCCTATCAAAGCTACCGGCCACGAACCACCACGGTAACCACTATGAGGGAACCAACCCTGTCTAGCTGGAGGAGAACGCAAACCACAAAAGGAAGACCGTGGACTGTTCCTCCTCTCCATCTCAAAGCTACGAATCCTCCCACCATCGTATGGAGCACGAGGTGGAGAACGTCTAGCAAACTGACCACCACCAAACTCACTATGCCAACCACTAGAACTACGACCAGCAGAACTGAACTGAGCATCCTCACGAGCACAAAAATCAACTTGCTTGTTTGCCCGGACACGCACCGGTCCGACCGATGTAGTGCACCGGTCTAACCGGGTGGTGCTAGGCCAATGACACCACCTACCACCTTCCAATCTCCCCAAGCCGGCACCGTCCTCACAATAGCCTTGGCCCTAGGCATCCGCATACGAGGCTCAAATACACCATTGGAAGGGTGGTACTTGTCCTTGTTAGCCCACTCCTTTGCCATTCTCTCCTCACGCTTCCTCTTGAAGCAAAACTCACCCTTGTGACCATCTCTCCCACAATAGTCACAATGAAAACGCACCGGCTTAGGTTTTGGCTTGGGATGGGGCTGCTCACTTGGTTTCTCCCCACACGGCTTCTCATCCTTCTTCTCTTGAACTTGATAGGTTTTTGAAAATCATTTATGGAGTGAGGGAATATGGTAGGATGTGGGGGTCGTGTCGAGTTTGTTTTTCAACGGGTTGGGCATAGGAGCATTAGCATTTTTGTGGAAGGTTCTTGGTGGAGCTTAAATCTCATCAATCTTCTCTCCTCCCTCACCACTACACTCTCCAACCTTCTCCGAACCAAGCGCTTGCCCATCATAGTGCTTGTATTCCTCTATCATCATCCTAAGCCGAGGTTCATGCCCCGACAACCAACCCATCATTTTTCTCAACTCATCATTCTCATCCTCCAAGCGATCCGGATAATGTGCAAGTTCCGGATTTTTCACAAAGCATGCACTTCACAAGTAGAACAAGAAGTAGGAATAGGCTCTATCAACTTAACCTCAAGCGAAACGGTGTAAGAATGCATATCATCAATCTTTCTATGCAAAACGGGGGAAGTGCAAGCACCTAGCAAAGCAAGTCCGGACTTAAGCTCGGCCACTTCAACACTAAGCACATCTAATTCATCACAAGTAGAGGCATGCTTATCCTAACGAGCGATAAGATCGGCTAGGTACATAGAGTAATCACAACAATCAATCTCATTAGAAACCACATGAGAAGCCTTAAGTGAATCAATCTCAAGCTTAGCATCTAGGTTCGGGTTTCTAGCTCGGCCACACGATCCCTAGCATCATTTAGTGAAGCCCTAAGCTCCTTCCTCATCTTCTTGGCCTCTCTAAGCATGTCATCACGATTATCAAGCAACTTGCCAAGAAGCTCGTTCTCCTCACACAAGAAGGGAAGCTCATCACATACCTCATTGACGAGGGCTCGGATTAGGGACCCCTTTGACGATGAGATAATCACTCCCGAGGTGGAGTCTTCTAACACCATTGACACCGTGAAGGCTAAGATTCATGACAAGGAGGACTAAGGACTCCCATCAAGACCATCACCGGCAATACGTCTTGTTCCCGACTAGTTGGGAGCTTCTTTGACAAATTCCCCGCTAGGGGAAGCCAACCCGACCGCTTCCGCCTCGCACGACAAGTTTCCGGCTCGCACGACAAGTCTCCGCCTCGCACGATAACCAGCTTGTTCAAACGAGCACTCTCCGACTCCGACCAAGACGCAACACGTGGCGCGATCCCGGCAAACGAGCTCTTCCGCTACGATGCGTGGGACGCCGGTTCCCCATGCCATGCAAACGCACCCGGTGGCGGCACGCACGAGCGTCCGGCTTTGACAGGAGTCATAATGCCGCTTCTGCCCGGCCAACACATCAACTCGCCATGACATCCGACCCCGCAAGCATGCTAACTCCGCCCGAGGAACTCGAGTGCCCGCTACGACGAGCACAGGCCTACGATTAGGCCTTAACGTGTAACACCCTAATTCTATTAAAAATTTGGCTTTATTAAAATTTTCTAGCAACCATTTATTTGCTTAAGGAATATAAGGTTGTTTTATTTAATTTTAGGCATTTAAAACTTTTCCAAAATAAAGTTAATGAAATATAGGAATTATTTGTTGCATACATGCCGGAGCATTATTTTGGTTCTTGGGAATTCAAATTCAAATTTGAATTCTAATGTTTGAAAACCCTTTTGCCAAAATGCTAAACCTATTCTCCTTAAACCCCCTTCCCCTTTTTCCCCCTTTTTCGGCCCCGGCATTCTAGCCCAACGACAGACCCGCGGCCCGGCGGCCGCCGGCCCGCTTCCCCCGCCGTCACCGCGTCGCGGCCCGATGACGGGCGGGCCCCGCCCGTCATCCCTATCCCGTGGCCGCCCGGACTCCACCGCCGCCGCGCCACCGAGTCCGACCCCGCGCACGGCGCCCTCCCCGCGCGTAGCGCGCACGCCAAGGGTGCCCCGCCCGGCTATTTAAGGCCGCCGCGGCCCCCGGACCGCCTACCGGAGCACCCGAGCCGCCTCTTGCCCTAGCCGCGCCGCCTCGCCGGAACCCTAGCCGAGCTCGCCGCCGCCGTCGTTTCCCGGTTCCGCCGCCGCTTCACCCCGGTGAGGACGCCCGGGAGCCGTGCAAGGAGGTGAGGAGCACCCCGGTGCCGCTTGTTGTCATCCCCGAGCAACCCGTCGCCCTAGGGCCGTCGCCGGAGTTCGCGCCCCGCGCCGCCGCGTCGACCCGCCGCTCCGCCGCATCTCCGCCCAAGCCGCCGCCCTAGACCGGTCCGCCCGTGCGCGCGCGTCGTGTTGGTGCCCTCCGCGTCCCCATCCGTGGCCGGAAACCCTAGATTGGGTCCCGCCGGCGAGCTTCGCCGCCCCCGCGCCGCCGCGCCCGCTCGCCGCCGGCCTCGACCCGCCGCTGGCCATCGCGTACCGCCGCCCCGCCGCTTGCGCATGACCGTGGCCGCCGGATTGAAAACCAACGCCCCAGATCTAGCCGCGCAGCCGCAAACCGCCACAGCCATCAGATCTAGATCCAACGGATCTAGATCGGGTCAAACCGAGTCAGCCGGTCAAACCCGCCGCCAGCCCTGGCAGTTTTGCAGAAAAGCCCCTGAGTTTCTAGTATTTACAAAAATACCCTCCCACCTTATAAGTTTTCTTACAGTTTAGTCCTTTTTCTTTATTTTAGCCCAAAACCTTTTCGAATCTTCGCATTAGTCCCTAAACCTTCTCGGAGCCATAACTTGGTCGTTTTAGCTCCGATTTTAGGGTTCTTTATGTCCACGCGTTCGTCTCGAAGCGTAGATTAGTTTTATGCCACCGTTTAGATCTGTGTGATCTTTTTGGTGACTGTTTCTTATTTATTCCTATTGTATGCTTGTATGTGATGATTGTGGATCGTAGAGAGCGATTCGTTCGAGGGATTTGAAGATCAAGTCATGCAAGAGTTTGAGCAGCAAGGCTTTGTTGAAGGCAAGTATTCCTTGATGCATGTCCACTTGTCCTACATAACATGCATTTAAAATTCACTGTTTTTACTTTTCGCTTGCATTAATTTGATGGGAACCTATTAAGGATCATGCCTAGCTTTTGACTACCTTTACCTTGACACCGGGAATTAAATTAATCTTGTGGTAGTTATTGCTTAGTATGCTCAACTGGGAACTGGTATTAATCTACTTGGTTACCTTTTTGCTATTTCATGTTCCGTTTATGATCTTTTACTTTATAAGAACACTTTAATATGTTAATCGGAACATGGAGAACCACCCGGAAAACGGTACAACCACAAGAACTAATGGGCAATGGTCTTGGCCGAATAATTAGGAACTTTAGCTTGGGATGGTCTTACCCGATAAGGACAAGGGATCGGCGGTATCGTGGGGTATAGACTCACTCTAGCGGGGGTTGGGTGAGTTATTCTTTTATGGTGGGGTATCGACCGCTAGGGGACTTTATACCTTGCTAACGATCCGACCTTGTGGGTCATAACTTGCTAGGGAACCTTTGTAAAGGCCATGTAGCGTCCCTATGCAATCACACCTCGGAAGTGTGGTATGGTGTCTTGCAAACACCGCATGGTTGGGTCCAAAGTTCTTCGGAGCTTTTACGCCGCTTGTGGTGAAAGTGTACAACCTCTCGCAGTGTTAAACTAATCGATTAGCCGTGCTCACGGTCAAGAGCGGCCTGGACACTCACATGATTAAATTATGGAACTTTAATGTTTAATTGTTGTTTTATCCTTTATTTATGATGCTCATATCGTATTAATTGGGTTGGTATGAACTTACATCTTTAGTAATCGGAGTTGCTAATAAAACTTGACCAACTAAAATGCTAAAGTGCTTGAACCTTAGCCATCCACCATATGGCCTTGCATGATATGTTGTTTTCCCTTGCTTGAGTATGATATGTGCTCACGCTTGTTTATTCTCTTGCATCCACAATACACGGATTTGCTGCTCGGACCGGGAGAACTTTGAAGATATTCCGGGAGATTTCCGGGAGTTCTAGGTGTGCATAGTCTTCGGTCGGTCTGTGGAGGCATTTTGTCCGCCGCGAGAACTCGTTTGTTTAAGATTCGTTTAAGACTATGGTTTGTAATAACTCTTTATTCGTGTGGCACTATTTTTGGTATTCATAATGTCTAAGCGTGTGTGTAACTTGATCCCGGCGCACACGTGATCAATGCACTCGGTTTTGCCTTTAAAACCGGGTGTGACAGAGTGGTACCGTAGCCGTGTTGACCGTAGGAACGCTAGCCTAGATAGAAATGGTCGAATTAAGGATTTTATACTCATAGAAGCTTTCTCTTACATGCTTGCTTTATTCTTACTAACCTTACTCTTGCCATTTTGCTTCACTTTTGAGCTGTCTGCATTCTTTACCTTATGCTTGCTTTAGCTCTCGTCCTTTTGCCTTACCATCTTTCTCACTCTGCACTACACTACAGATGGTTCGTAGCTTGGAGACTTCTCGGGCTGGAGCAGTCCACCAGTATGCTCCACAGGAACAGTACCATGATTTGCATGATGGAGATACAGATGAGGAGATTGAGATGGAGCCTGCACCTGTGGTTTTCCCTAACCTTATCATGGTGCCCGACGATGAGGAAGATCCGGAGGAGATGATCCCAGAGGAGGATGAGCTAGCTGAACAACCCAACCTAGAGGAGCAAGCGCCAGAAGAAGATGAGGATCACTCAGATCAAGAGATGGAAGAACAAGAGCAAGAGGAGGAAGAGGTGGAAGCGATTTGGGAAGTGTACCACTACAGAGCTGATGGAGTAGGCATTCCCATGGCAGACCACCTGAGGGCAATGGTACTTCGCCTAGGCTATGATAAGGCCCCTATCTACCATTGTGAGCTGTGGACTCATCCGTGGTTTGAGCCCCATTGGGAGGTTGCCGCCATCTTGGAGGAGTACATTCCATGCCGTGGAGTGAAGGAGGTGTCCAAGCATCATGATGTGGCTCACAGGACTACTATGGATGCTGGGATAGCGAGAGTCGGCTCGGAGGGCGCTCTATGTGCTCTCTCACAAGGAGCGTTACGGGTTGGAGGATACCCACTGCCGTTACACACCTTTCAGAGCAAGTGGGGAAGCCAAGACTTACATCGCCCCAGCACCAGCCTATGAAGGGACGCTCAACAATGTCCGGAGTCTACTTGCAGCTGTGAACACAGCATTGGATGATGCCAACAACACCTTATATGCAGCACAGCAGCAGATTTTCACTCTGGAGACGCAGAGGCGTGCCTTAGAAGCTGCACTTCAGAACAGGGAGCAGCCAGAAGCCCATGAAGCCACAGAAGGATGTACCTCCCCATCACCCAAGAGGCCACACTACGACTCCCCTGACGCTCGCACAGATGCCATGGCAGAAGATAGTCCTTAGGTTTAAGATTAGGGATAGGATTTCTTTGTAATCGCTAGTAGACGATCGGTAAAGTGTGTTTAGTTTAGAGGTGTGGTTGAATGCTTGATTTTGTGCTTAATGTATGAGTTGGATTTTTGGTTGAGTGCAATGTGTTGTGGAGTGATGACCACAACGACATTGGTTTAGTAGTAAGTTTGTGGGGGTTATCTTTCAGTCTCAATCAGTTATCTATCTTAATCTTTTTTGTCCCTTTAAGTTTTCCCTTAATGCAAATTCGAGATCCCAAAAATCTGATCGCACAGTTTTCTGAGTCAGCAGTACTGTTTTAATTTTATCTCGGGCTACAGAACTCCGATTGCAGTAAAACCAATTGGAAAAGTTCAAGAATTTCGTGACTGATTTTCTGTGAAAAATTCAGAATATTTGGATGGAAAACCAGAGAGTTATGACTAAAACATTACAGCCTCACGAATCTGTTAAACACTGCCGACCTACCTAACTTGTTTATTTTATAACCAGAGCCACGTAACTCCGATTGAGGTGATTCCAGTTGGAGTAGTTTCGTAATTTCATTACCTTTTATCAGTCCAAAACCCATAATTTTTGGTTACTCGTACAGAGAGCTATGCCTGATTGTTTGGAGTCAACAGAATCTGTCTTATCTGAATATCATTGCTATCTTATCTTCCCGAGTTTAACCCTTGGTACAATCATCTAAAATAATGTCCCTAACACTCGGATGGTGAACACCGAGGTCAGGATCAGGTGTTGATCAACCAGCAGGAAGAGCACCCCAGCCCGTACAAATGGATCTCGCTATGCGGCAGTTCCGGAGGCACGGACCCGGCTCCTCCGTAACTTGACCACCACCGTGACAAACTTGCAAGCCCGAGTCAACAATCCGCCGGTGCCGCCACCCGCGCCTCGCAACAAGCACCGGGAGTTCATGAGTCATCACCCTCCCGTGTTACTCACGCCGCTGATCCACTAAAAGCTGAAGATTGGCTAAAGACAATATTGAAGATGCTCACTACCTGTCAGTGTGACGATAGAGAGAAGGTCCTGTATGCCGGAGACGACTTCAAGGATCTGCAGCCGCTTGGTGGGATGCGTACTCTGCCGCTCATGCCGCCCCAGACACTATCACTTGGGAGGAGTTTACCACCAACTTTAGGAGCCATCACATACCCTCTGGAGTCATGAAGATCAAGAAGAAGGAGTTCCTTTCTCTGAAGCAGGGAGGAATGTCAGTGGCTGAGTATAGAGACAAGTTCACTGAGCTATCTCGCTATGCAGCTGAGGAGGTTGCTGAAGATAGGAAGAAGCAGGAGCTGTTCCTGGATGGGTTAGCTGGTTCGCTGCAGTACCAGCTGATGTCCTACCCTTTCCCTAACTTTCAGCAGCTAGTTGATGCCGCCATCCGCTTGGAGCACAAGCGCAAGGAGCTCGGAGAGCAGAAGAGGAAGGCCGCCAGCTCTGGGCAGTTTGGGAGTGTGTCTCGCCCGCGCTTCAACCCACCGCCAAACACCCCGTTCCGCTTTGGGGGACCGGGTGGAAACTTTGGGCGGCCAGCAGTCCCGGCGTCCCGTTCGGCGGTTCCGGCGGTCGCTCGGCGGTTTCGGCGTCCTCGTTCCTCGGACTCCCCCGCCCGGCCTTCCCGGCGAGTCGGCGAGAGAGCCCCGGTTGGCACACCCCCGTAAGGACCGTGGCACCACCCAATCTTGCCACCACTACTTGCTTCAAGTGCGGAGAGCTTGGTCACTATGCCAATGCTTGCCCAAATAGGAACTCTCCACACACCCCCGTATAGAACCAAGCACAGACAAGGAGCGGAAGCCAAACCCCGCGGTCTAACAAAGGACAATAGAGCTATGCACGAGGAAAGGCGATGCACGTTGATGCCGAAGTCGCCCGGGAGAACCCCGCAGTAGTGCTCGGTATGTTTCTAGTTAACTCTACTCCCGCCTCGCTTTGTTTGATTCCGGAGCATCCCATTCTTTCATTACATCCCGCTCGTAGCTCAACATAATCTACCCATCGGTCCCATGTCTCGCCACATGTTAGTTACCTCACCCGGGGGGAATTGAAAGCTATCTATAAATGTGATAACGTCCATCTCAAGATTGTGGGCGAGAGAGATTTCCGTGCTAATCTTATAATCTTGGATTCAAAGGGGATCGATGTGATATTGGGAATGGGATGGTAGACCGCGTGTGATGCGGTGATTCGGTGTGCTAAGAGGTCAATCCTTCTTACGAGTCCAAATTGGTGAAAGATTTGAGTTTGCGGCGGATCCCGCACCATCAAATGCCGGTGCCGTGAATAAGCTTGACGGAGCGACCTTGGAAGACACACGAGTAGTGTGCGATTATCCCGATGTGTTTCCCGAGGAGTTGCCGGTATGCCCCCCGACCGAGATGTTGAGTTCGTTATTGATCTTTTACACCGGTACGCCCCTATCTCTAAGGGCCCATATAGAATGTCTAGTGATCAGTTACAAGAACTTAAAGCTCGGATTAAAGAATTATTGGGTAAAGGGTTCATTCGTGCCGGTTCCTCACCCCGGGGAGCACCCGTTATCTTTGTGGGTAAGAAAGATGGCACATAAAGGATGTGTGTTGATTACGGGTCTCTTAATGATGTTACCATCAAGAACAAGTATCCTCTCGCCACGTATTGAAGATTTGTTTGATTAGATGAGAGGAGCTAAATTGTTTTCTAAGATCGATCTACGATCCGGTTATCATCGCTGAAGATTAGGCCTTCGGATATTCCTAAGACAGCTTTTACTACCGGGTACGGACTTTATGAGTACACGGTTATGTCCTTTGGGTTAACCAATGCACCCACGTACTTTATGTACTTGATGAACAAGATCTTTATGGAGTATCTGGACAAGTTCGTTGTGGTATTCATTGATGACATTCCGATATACTCCAAGAATGAGGAGGACCATGAGGAGCATTTGAGACTTGTGTTGCGAAGCCGAGAGAGCATGAGTTATATGCGAAGTTCGGCAAGTGTGAGTTCGGCTCAAGGAAGTGTCTTTTCTAGGTCATATCATCACCAACGGAGGTATTGCAGTGGATCCTAGCAAGGTTAGCGATGTATTGAAGTGGGAAGCCCCTCGTACAGTGTCTGAGATCCGGAGTTTCCTTGGACTTGCTGGTTACTATCGTCGGTTTATTGAAGGATTCTCCAAGATTGTGAAGCCTCTCACTACATTGCTAGAGAAGGACAGGGAATTCAAATGGACCAGTGCATGTCAGTCCAGTTTTGAAGAGTTAAAGAAGCGGTTAACCACAGCACCTGTTCTAGTAATGCCTGATCTACGAAAGAGCTTTGACATTTATTGTGATGCATCTCGACAAGGTCTAGGATGTGTGTTGATGCAAGAAGGTCATGTTATAGCCTATGCATCCCGTCGCTTGAGGAAGCATGAGCCGAACTATCCTACGCATGATCTTGAGTTAGCGAGCGTGGTTCATGCATTGATGATTTGGAGACATTACATTATGGGAACTAAGTGTCAGATCTATACTGATCACAAGAGTCTGAAGTATATCTTCACTCAGAAGGATCTTAATCTAAGACAGCGTCGTTGGTTAGAGTTGATCAAGGACTATGATCTAGAGATTCACTATCATCCGGGTAAAGCGAATCTGGTTGCTGATGCTTTGAGTCGGAAAGGCCACACTAACATGGCTATGACCATCCAGTTTCCTGACGAGTTGGTAAGAGAGTTTGAAAGGCTCAACTTGAAAGTGGTTGCGCATGCAGAAGGAGTGACTTTGGAAGTACGGTCCACCCCGGAGCAAGAGATACGTAAGTGGCGGCTAGAGGATGCTGTGAATACAAAAGATTAAAGAGAGTATGCAACAAGGAGAAGCCCTAGATTTCACGAAGATGAGCAAGGAACCGTGTGGTTTAAGAACCGGTTGTGTGTACCGCAGACAGGAGATCTTAGAGAGAAGGTCTTGAGAGAAGCTCACGACTCGGCTTATTCTATCCATCCGGCGGTACTAAGATGTACCAGGATCTCAAGCGAGTATTGGTGGTACGGTATGAAGAGAGATGTGGCCTCACATGTGGCTTTGTGTGACACTTGCCACCGGGTTAAGGCTGAACATCAGAGACCCGCTGGTTTGCTTCAACCATTGAAGGTGCCTGAGTGGAAGTGGGAAGAGATTGGAATGGACTTCATAGTGGGTTTACCTCGAACCCGAGATGGTTATGATTCGATTTGGGTTATCGTGGATCGTTTGACTAAGGTAGCTCACTTCATTCGGTAAAGACTACTTATACGGGAGCTAAGTTGGCGAGCTATACATGTCCAGGATTGTGTGTTTGCATGGTGTACCAAAGAAGATCGTGTCGGATAGAGGTACTCGCTTTACTTCTCGTTTCGGGGGAAGTTGCATGTATCTCCGGATACTAAGCTAAATTTCAGCTCAGCTTATCATCCACAGACAGATGGACAGACAGAGAGAACCAATCAGATCCTAGAAGACATGCTGAGAGCTTGTGCGCTTAAGCATGGTTGTAGTTGGGATAAGAGCTTGCCGTATGCTGAATTCTCTTATAACAACAGCTACCAAGCCAGTCTCAAAATGTCACCCTTTGAGGCCCTTTATGGAAGGAAGTGTAGAACCCCGTTATATTGGAGCGAGACAGGCGAAAGGCAGTTATTTGGAGCAGATATCATCAGAGAAGCGGAGAAACAAGTTCAGATCATCAGAGAAAATTTGAGGATTGCTCGGTCTAGACGAAAAGTTATGCGGATGACAAACGAAGGGATGTGGTCTTTCGGGAAGGCGATTATGTGTACCTAAAGGTGTCACCCATTAGAGGTTTGCGTCGATTCGCAGTTAAAGGAAAGTCATCACCTCGCTTTATTGGACCTTTCAAGATCCTTGAGAGAGTGGGAGAAGTGGCTTACAGATTGGAGTTGCCAGTCCAGCTAGCTGATGTGCATGATGTATTCCATATCTCTCAGTTGAAGAAGGGTTTTGGTCCTCATGACAAGGAGCCGTTACCCTTAGATGATCTAAACGTTAAAGAGGATCTCACCATTGTTGAACACCCCATTCGGATATTGGAGACAATGACAAGGGTCACCAGGAATAGCGTGATTAAGATGTGCAAAGTACAGTGGAGTAATCATGCAGAGGATGAGGCAACTTGGGAAAGAGAGGATGAGCTGAAAGCAGAGTTTCCAGATCTTTTTCCCAATCTGTCCGAATCTCGAGGACGAGATTCTTCTTAAGGGGGGGTAGGATTTGTAACACCCTAATTCTATTAAAAATTTGGCTTTATTAAAATTTGCTAGCAACCATTTATTTGCTTAAGGAATATAAGGTTGTTTTATTTAATTTTAGGCATTTAAAACTTTTCCAAAATAAAGTTAATGAAATATAGGAATTATTTGTTGCATACATGCTGGAGCATTATTTTGGTTGCTTGAATTCAAATTCAAATTTGAATTCTAATGTTTGAAAACCCTTTTGCCAAAATGCTAAACCTATTCTCCTTAAACTCCTTCCCCTTTCCCCTTTTTCAGCCCAGCATTCTAGCCCAACAAAGACCAGACCCGCGGCCCGGCCAGCCGCCGCCGCCGCCCGCTTCCCCGCCCTCACCGCGTCGCGGCCGATGACGGGCGGGCCCCGCCCGTCATCCCTATCCCGTGGCCGCCCGGACTCCGCCGCCGCGCGCACCGAGTCCGACCCGCGCACGGCGCCCTTCCGCGCGTAGCGCACACGCCAAGGGTGCCCCCGCCCGGGCTATTTAAGGCCGCCGCCGCCCCCGGACCGCCTACCAGAGCACCCGAGCCGCCTCTTGCCCTAGCCGCGCCGCCTCGCCGGAACCCTAGCCGAGCTCGCTGCCGCCGCCGCTGTTTCCCGGTTCCGCCGCCGCTTCACCCCCGTGAGGACGCCCAGGAGCTGTGCAAGGAGGTGAGGAGCACCCCGGTGCCGCTTGTTGTCATCCCCGAGCAACCCGTCGCCCTAGGGCCGTCGCCGGAGTTCGCGCCCCGCGCCGCCGCGTCGACCCGCCGCTCCGCCGCATCTCCGCCCAAGCCGCCGCCCTAGACCCGGTCCGCCCGTGCGCGCGCGTCGTGTTGGTGCCCTCCGCGTCCCCATCCGTGGACCCGGAAACCCTAGATTGGGTCCCGCCGGCGAGCTCCGCCGCCCTCGCGCCGCCGCGCCCGCCGCCGCCGGCCTCGACCCGCCGGCGGCCGGTCGCGTACCGCCGCCCCGCCGCTTGCGCATGACCGTGGCCGCCGGATTGAAAACCAACGGCCCAGATCTAGCCGCGCAGCCGCAAACCGCCACAGCCATCAGATCTAGATCCAACGGATCTAGATCGGGTCAAACCGAGTCAGCCGGTCCAACCTGCCGCCGCCACCCTAGCAGCTTTTGCGAGAAAAGCCCCTGAGTTTCTAGTATTTACAAAAATACCCTCCCACCTTATAAGTTTTCTTACGGTTTAGTCCTTTTTCATTAGTTTAGCCCAAAACCTTTTCGAATCTTCGCATTAGTCCCTAAACCTTCCCGGAGCCATAACTTGGTCGTTTTAGCTCCGATTTTAGCGTTCTTTATGTCCACGCGTTCGTCTCGAAGCGTAGATTAGTTTTATGCCACTATTTAGATCTGTTTGATCTGTTTGGTGACTGTTTATTATTTATTTCTATTGTATGCTTGTATGTGATGATTGTGGACCGTAGAGAGCGATTCGTTCGAGGGATTTGAAGATCAAGTCGTGCAAGAGTTTGAGCAGCAAGGCTTTGTTGAAGGCAAGTATTCCTTGATGCATGCCCGCTTGTCCTACATAACATGCATTTAAAATTCACTGTTTTTACTTTTCGCTTGCATTAATTTGATGGGAACCTATTAAGGATCATGCCTAGCTTTTGACTACCTTTACCTTGACACCGGGAATTAAATTAATCTTGTGGTAGTTATTGCTTAGCATGCTCAACTGGGAACTGGTATTAATCTACTTGGTTACCTTTTTGCTATTTCATGTTCCGTTTATGATCTTTTACTTTACAAGACCACTTTAATATGTTAATCGGAACATGGAGAACCACCCAGGAAAACAGTACAACCACAAGAACTAATGGGCAATGGTCTTGGCTGATTAATTAGGAACTTTAGCTTGGGATGGTCTTACCCGACAAGGACAAGGGATCGGCGGTACCGTGGGGTATAGACTCGCTCTAGCGGGGGTTGGGTGAGTTATTCTTTTATGGTGGGGTATCGACCCGCTAGGGGACTTTATACCTTGCTAACTGATCGGGACCTTGTGGGTCATAACTTGCTAGGGAACCTTTGTAAAGGCCATGTAGCGTCCCTATGCGATCACACCTCGGAAGTGTGGTATGGTGTCTTGCAAACACCGCATGGTTGGGTCCAAAGTTCTTCGGAGCTTTTACGCTGCTTGTGGTGAAAGTGTACAACCTCTGCAGAGTGTTAAACTAATCGATTAGCCGTGCTCACGGTCAAGAGCGGCCTGGACACTCACATGACTAAATTATGGAACTTTAATGTTTAATTGTTGTTTTATCCTTTATTTATGATGCTCATATCGTATTAATTGGGTTGGTATGAACTTACATCTTTAGTAATCAGGTTGCTAATAAAACTTGACCAACTAAAATGCTAAAGTGCTTGAACCTTAGCCATCCACCATATGGCCTTGCATGTTATGTTGTTTTCCCTTGCTGAGTACGATATGTGCTCACGCTTGTTTATTCTCTTGCATCTACAATACCCGGATTTGCTGCTCAGACTGGGAGAACTTTGAAGATATTCCAGGAGATTTCCAGGAGTTCTAGGTGTGCGTAGTCTTCAGTCAGCTGCCTGTGGAGGCATTTTGTCCGCTGCGAGAACTCGTTTGTTTAAGATTCGTTTAAGACTATGGTTTGTAATAACTCTTTATTCGTGTGGCACTATTTTTGGTATTCATAATGTCTAAGCGTGTGTGTAACTTGATCCTGGCGCACACGTGATCAATGCATTCGGTTTTGCCTTTAAAACCGGGTGTGACATAACGTGGGGAGCTCATCCCACGCTTAGGCGGGTTGAGCCGGTGCCAAACTACTCGGAGAAAGCGCCGGGCGTCCCAAAATGAACAGCCCTACCCGGCCACGTGACGACCGTTGGTATTTGTTAATACTACATAAATATTATGATGGAGAATCCGCAAGTGCATGGATAGTGGTGAGCATTCCAATCGGGAGAGGGTTTTAAATATAGAATCCACAGGGAGAATGGTAAAGAGGGTATCCGAGGTATATAACTAATCACCGAGTAGCTACCAAGGACTTGATAGAAAGAGAGAGAGAAGGAAAACTTAAGGATGTCCGGTTCTTATTCTCACAAGCTATGTCTATATTGTTCTTATGGGGTGATTTTCCGAAGGCACACTTAGTAAAGGGAACCTCGCGAGAATCTATGGGGCAGTCCTACGGTTTCTATAGACAGGAAGTGGACTACAAAGGACTCAATAGTGTTGTCACCACCACGATCTTCCACACAATCCGAATATAGAAGACATTCATAAGCTAGCTAGTCTAAGCACCATGTTTACACTAAACATGCAACTTTAACTCAAGAGCGACGAAATTAAAGTACTCAAAGAGTTATGAACTCGTAAGTACAATAAAAACATTGTTGCTCACTTGAATAAGAAGTCCATCTTTACGGAAGGTCTCGGGATCGGGCTCCAATGGAGTTGATCCCGGAGGTAGAAGATGAAGAGGAGACACTGACAGGTCTGGGCCTTCCTTCAGCTTCGCCTCTACCGCTCTCTAATCCTCTAGAACAAGATTAGCTAGATCTACATAGATCGTGGGTCTAATCTCTCAACTTGATATTAACTCTCCAACTCTAATTCTAATCTAGAGTTCTAATCTCGGATAGGCATGGAGGATCCGATAGAATGAATTGTTGTCTACCCCGGGGTCGGGGGGGTCTCGCTTATATAGTCCGGAGGAGATGGCGTGCATCGTACAATCAAACCGACCATAACTTTTAGTTTAGATTGATCCTCATAGGCGGTGGAAGAACATTCCGGAAAGTCGGGCCCATTTGGCGCTAGGAGGTGGCCGACCGACCCAACCACCGGGTCGGTCGGTCTTGTGTGCCCCCGCCTCGTGGTCCACTTCGGCCGGGTGGGTCCTTGATCCTTTTAGATGCTTCTTTCTTAGGTGCTAAGTCACGTTGCATTCCGAGAGATTTCTAGAGTCTTCTACGAGAGGTTTCTTTGCATATTTTCCGAATAGTCCCCGCAAATTCATAGATTTACCAAAACTCATGGAAATTGTCAATATAAACCCTAATAAGGTGATCTAATCATATTTTAATCCTTTTTTCTAGTAAATGTATTCATAGATAAAATGTGTCAACAAACTCCCCCACACTTGGGCTTTTATTCGTCCTCTCTAAAAGGATGGTTTACAAGCGTAGAGACTAGAATCAAAATATTATACTCCTTAGTCATATATGTACTTAGGGGATATCCGAGCATAGTTAGAAACGGATCACCATTATTTCTCAAATCAAGTCAATGGAGAGATTTTGAATAAGTTTTGAAAAGAAAATGCAGCCTTGCTTACGAGGACCATTTGTGGTTCGAGGACCGGTGGATGGTCGCTTTCTTGTGTGATGAGTGATTGACAATGTCGTGTGGACCGATTCTTGGCTAAGTATTGCGGGTGCGGGTTGCGGCTTGACCGGTGTTGGTGCGGGTGAAGAACAAGCGCGAAAGGTCATCGCCGGTGAGGCCTCCGGTGTGGAGAAGACAAGTAGCTTGTGTTCGAGGGACCCGGTAGCCGACGGGGTCAAGTGCGGGCCGCATGACGGCATGCACAACAAGATGAAGTCGTGGATGGTTTCTTGGTTGAGCTTCAAAACCAAGGTCGAGCCGGGACTACGTGGGAGCGAGTCATGGGTTCCTTGGTTGATCCACAAAGCCAAGACCGAAGGACCAAAGAAGGTCTTTGTAGCAAGGCCAAACCGGTCGGCCGGTGGGTACCGGTTTGACCCGTGAGGAGAACCGATCTTACCGGTGTGCGACGACGCGAGACGGAATCTTCGAAGCGGAGGACACACGTCCGGTCGCAAGGCTTGCGTTGAGGCTAAGCGAGGTTGCGGTCGCCGGCATCCTCCGATGGAGAAAGCTTGAAAACTTCCAAAATTGCCGTTGAGGGGCTTGTATCCGTAGTTGGTAGGAAAGGATATGTTAGACTTTCGGTTGCCTCCATATAACCCATGAGGTGAGAGGATGGCAGCCACACTCTTGGAACCCTAGTTCATTTTGCTTTCCAATTTTCCCTTCCAATTTTCTTAGGATTTCCATAGGACTAACTTGAGAGCTTCATGGTGAGATCTTGTGACGGGGTTGGATGATCGGGCGGCAAGCTAGACCTTGTATGAACCTTTGTGGCATGTATAGATGATTTGGCGTGGTTCCTTACGGCCTTGTTGTGTTCTTCCCGGTTGTTCTTGGTGGTGATTTTTGGATCCCTTTCTCGGTGTTTTTCTTGGGTTGTTTTCGGGACCTTTCTCTTGGGGATTTGATGGGAGAAATTTGTGGGAACCCTTCGTGGTTCTTTGGGCTATGATTCCCCTCCCAAATCCGTGAGTAAAGGGGCTCGATTTTGGGGTTAGAGGCGTTCTTGGCGGGATTTCTTCGATTCCTCCTTTTTGGACAAGTTTTGGTGGGATTAAACATGGTTATGGACTCCTCATGAGGTGTCCCTATTATCCCCAAAGTATTGTTCAAGTCCGTGGAGCGATTCGGGAGATCGAGGTTTGGATTTGGGGGAGTTGACTCGAGGGTGCTATTCATCCCTAGCGCCCGAGCTACACCGGTCCGACCGGTGCTCTTGACCGGTCGATCGGTGCAACCCTTGGTGGGTTTTTGCTCGGGGTGAACGTCCGGTGAGTTTTTCGTTGTCCCGTGTTGGGGCCGTTTCGAGTTTGGGTCGGTTTGGAGGTCGGTTCGCCCGTTTGGGGCTTTCTCGGCCGTGGACCGGTCCGACCGGTGTGTCGCACCGGCCTTACGGTGTGGAGCCACTTAGTGGAAGTCGCCAAGTTTCATCGGCGAGGGACCGGTCTGACCGGTGGTGCTCACCGGTCTGACCGGTGTTGGTCAGTGGACTCGAGGTTTGGGGTTCCGCCGCGTTCTCGGGTCGGAAGGTTGTGTGTTGGTTCCTAGGTCCGGTGGCACTCCAGTGGCTACGTGGGCTTGGCCAACTTGGGTAGTGAGTCAGAGACGTGTGTTGGAAGCCGTGTTCATCTTGTTGGAGTTTCCATCTCCTTCGAGAAGAATTTTTATCGGCTCCCATTCACCCCCCTATCTGGTTCGCCGTATCGGTCCTTCAAGTGGTATCGAGCCGGTTCGGGTCTTTATTGACTCTAACCGGTCTAAGATCCAAGGATGGCATACCGGGAATGGGGTTTGGGTCCTCCACACTTCGATGGCAAGAACTACCGGATGTGGAGTAAGCGGATGGCTGCGTTTCTCGGAGGAAAGAGTCGGATTCTTTGGGATGTCACGGTGGACACAAAGCTATGTCCACCGATGAACTTCCTTGCTCCGGGATCGAGGGACATGTTCGACGCCAATAATAAGGCGGTCGACTACTTGTTTCGTGCTTTGTGTCAGCCTGAGTTCGATCGGGTGCACACCGAGCACTTGGCTTGTAGAATTTGGACAGTGCTGAAGGAGGCTCATGTTGGGAATGCCCAGGTTCAGGCACGGATGTATGCGACCTACCGGAGAGAGTACGAGAACTTCACTCATCTCCCTGGTGAGTCCATCGATGCCTTGTTTCAGAGGTTCACGGTGGTTGTGAACAACATGAAGGCCAATATGGACGTGCTCCCGTACGATGATCATGATAGAGCCGTCAAGCTCTTACACTCTTTGGATCGTACAATATGGGGCGGGAAAGTTCGAGGCCATTGTGGAGTCGAGAAGTATGACACTCTGACGGTGAACGAGCTGTTCTCGAAGCTCAAGTCGGCTAAGGTGGATAGGGGCATGACCGCCAAGCTCGAGGGTCCAATCGATTCTCATAGTCTTGCCCTCATTGGTGGTTCGAAAGGAAAGGCTAACACTAACCCATCCACCAGGATGTTCTCTTTGTCCTCTCCGATGTCTATGCCGGATGAGGAGTTCGATGTGCTTGGAGAGGACGAGCCGGCGGCGCCGACGAGGAGGTTCAAGAGGCCGCACGAGAACCGGGTGAACATGAGGAGGAACACGAGGACATGCTTCCAGTGCGGCAAGCCGGGACACTTCGTCGCCGACTGCCCGGAGAAGGTCGAGAACAAGGACGGCTACAAGCACAAGTCGAGGATGGATGGCAAGCACCGGTCGAGGCGCGACCACAGAAGCAAGCACAGGAACAAGTACAAGGACGAGCGACGATCGAGGAAGAAGGAGAGCCAAGGCAAGGCCCGAGCGATGGTTGGAGCGAGCGACGTCGACTCCAGTTCCGCGTACTCCACCTCGAGCTCGAGTAGTAGTGAAGATGAAGGTGATCGTCGAAAGAGCTAGAAGTCGTCCAAGAACCTGAGCGGGCTGAACTGCTTCGCGAGAGACGGCTTCTGCACCATGGCGCTGAGCTCCGGCAGCAAGAAGAGCACAAAGAGCGACTCGGACTCGATTCCGACGATGAGGTGCGTGATGAACTTCCCTTCTTGCCCCGGAGAATGATAGGCTTGGCTCTTTGCTTGATAACCGTGATGACATGCTTGGAGAGGACAAGAAAATGAGAAAAGAGCTTAGGGCTTCACTCGAGGATTCTAGGACTAGAGTGGCTGAGCTAGAAACACGGGTTCTTGATAGCAAGCTTGAGATTGATTCCATTAAGGCTAACCCCTGTTGTTTCGAATGAGGTTGATTGTCTTGATTGCTCCATTTTCCTTGCCGATCTTGTTTTGTTCAAGGAAAAGCATGCCTCCAAGTGTGAGGAACTAGATGTGCTTAGGGTTGAAGTGGTCCGAGCTTAAATCTAGACCTCGCTTTGCTAGGTGCTTGCACTTCTTGCCCCGTTTTGCATGCTAAGATTGACGAGATGCATGCTTACACTAGTTCTCTTGAGGCCAAGCCGAAAGAACCCATTCCTACATCATGCTCTACCCGTGAAATGCATGCTTTGAAAAATTTGGAACTTGCACATTATGTTGATCATTTGCGGGATGAGAATGATGAGTCGAGAAAGTTGATGGGATGGTTGTTTGGTCATGAGCCTCGGTTGAGGATGATGATCGAGGCATTTAAGAGGCGGGATGGTGAGGGACTTGGGGCAAACAAGGTTGGTGAGGGAAGTGGAGAGAATATCCCGGAGACACCAAAAACCCACCGGAAAAATGATTTCACCCCAAAACCTAACCATCTTAGGAACCGACTAGAAACAACCCCGGCCTCCACCCGTGTTTCCTATACCTACAAATGATCTCCAAAAGCCTATCAAGTTTGTGAGCACTTCCGGAAAGTGTTCTTTGGGAAAGAAAGTGAGAAGGCTAGTGAGGAGAAACCGGTGGAGAAGTTGAGTGGAGAGATACCAAGTGCGCGGCCACGGCCCAAGCCTAAGACTAAGCTTGTGAGGTTCCATTGTGTCTATTATGGGAGAGATGGCCATAAGGATGAGTTTTGCTTCAAGAGGAAGCGAGAGGAGAGAATGGCAAAGGAGTGGGCTAACAAGGACAAGTACCACTCTTTCGATGGTGTACTTGAGCCTCGTGTGCAGATGCCCAGGGCCAAGGCGAGTGTGAGGACAGTTCGGGCTTGGGGAGAGTGGAAGGCTGTTGGAGGTGCTGCTTGCCCGTGCTACACGGTCGGGACGGGTGTGGGTCACCGGTCGGACCGGTGCGGGCCGGATAGGTAGCGCTTGGGTTTCGTGTTCGTACGGTGCGAGGGTTGTTTCGGAGGTCGTGGTTCGGTGGTTGGGCCGGAGAGTTTGCGGTACCGGTCGGGTTGCTAGGCATTCTCCCTCTCGAGTTCACTACGGGGATGGGAGGAGGGGCGGTCCACGGGCTTTCTTTCGTGGTTTTGGTCCTCCTCCGGGCGGAAAGGTGTGGTTCCCTCGGGGTGGTTACCGTGGTGGTGTTCGTGGAGGTAGCTTTGGTAGGAGAGATGGTTTGGTTTGTGCTAACCCCACTTTTGAGCAAATGGCTCGGCACTTTGGTTTTACTCTTTTGGTACTACGGTGCTAAGTCGTTTGTTCGCTCACGTGCTCGTTTTTAAATTTCAGGTGGGAGACTTGAAGAACATTTGGTTGATTTACTCCGGTTGCTCGAGGCATATGACCGGAGATACGGGGTGGTTCTCAAGTCTTGTCCCGGTGGTGACAAGGAGGTAGATCACTTTTGGGGACAATGGGCGTGGGCGTGTGCTTTCGAAGGTGAGATTAAGGTGAGTCACAAGATCACTCTCGGGCGTGTTGCTCTTGTTCAATCGTTGGGGTACAATTTCGTTTCGTGTCCCTACTGTTGGACGAGGGTTTTGAGGTGTTGTTTCGGCTAGGTGGTTCGGGAGTTTGGACTCTCGAGGGGACCTTGTCCGTATGGTCGTTCCCCGTGGTCAATTGTTTCATGCTGATTTTTCTCGGTCTTCGGGTGTGGAGCGTTGTTTCTTGGCTGGTTCTTCGAGTGAGTTGTGGAAGTGGCATAGAAAGTTGGGTCACTTGAGCTTTGACCTTTTGTCTCGCTTGAGTAAACTCAATTTGGTCCGAGGATTGCCACGGTTGAGGCTTGAAAAAGAGTTGGTTTGTGCGCCGTTTAGGCATGCCAAGATGGTAGCCACTTTTCACCCGCCTCTCACCGATGTGATGACTGAGCGTCCATGCGAGCTGCTCCATATTGACCTTGTTGGCCCGGCTCGTGTGCGATCCCGGGTGGGAAGTGGTATGTCCTTGTTGTGGTGGACGACTACTCTCGGTATGTGTGGGTGTTCTTTCTCAAGGATAAGGGGGAGACATTTGGTTTTGTTCGAGATCTAGTCTTGAGGTTGAGGAACGAGAGGCACGGAGATGCCATATGAGCAATCCGCGGTGACAATGGCTCGGAATTCGAAACTCTCGTTTTGAAACCTTTTTCCATGACTTGGGTCTTGAGCACCGCTTTTTCGAGCCTGTATACGCCTCTCCAGAATGGTGTTGTGGAAAGGAAGAACAGGACCTTGTGTGAGATGGCTTGGACGATGCTTGATGAGTATAGGACTCCGAGAAGGTACTGGGCTGAGGCGGTGAATACCGCGTGCTATGTGTCGAACAGGATCTACCTTAGAGTGCATAAGAAGAAAACCTGTTATGAGCTGATGCGCGGTCGCACACCCAAGGTGAGTCACTTCCATGTCTTTGGTGGCAAGTGCTTTATTCTGAAGAAAGGGAAGAAGTTGGATAAGTTTGAGGCTAGGTCTGTCGATGGTATTTTCTTTGGTTATGCATCTCATTCTAGAGCATATCTTGTGCTCAATCTTGAAACTAACCAAATCGTGGAGACTTGCGAGGTAACCTTCGACGAGACACGGCCACATAGTCGGCTTGTCTTTGAGTGTGCAAGTGATGATGAGCTTGGCGAGGAGATCTTTCGGGAGGAGGAACATGAACATGGAGACGATGAAGATGGCGGTGTGGTGCCCCCCGCTGAACATGTACCCACTACTTCGACTACGGTGGTGGACGGACCCTCTCCTACACCTACGACGACCAACCAAGAACGAGGAGAAGCTATTGTTGAGGGGGAGGTAGCATCAAGGCGAGAACCTCCCCGGCGAGTACAAGTGGATCACCCGGCTTCGAGGATCATCGACGACATGAATGAACGCACTACACGGTCGAGGGTTCGCAGCAATTCTCATTTTGCTCATGCTGCGTTTGTTGCTACTTTTGAGCCCAAAGACATTGGACACACACTATCCGATCACAATTTGGTTAATTCGATGCATGAGGAGTTGGAGAACTTTGAGAGGAACCAAGTTTGGGAATTGGTTGACCCTCCCCCGGGGTGTAAGCCAATTGGGAGAAAATGGGTGTGGAAGAACAAAGAGGGAGAGAAAGGTGAAGTGAAGAGAAACAACTCAAGGCTTGTTGCTCGGGGGCATAGTTAGAAAGAGGGGATCGACTACGAGGAGACCTTTCCTCCCGTAGCTCGTTTGGAGGCAATAAGGATCCTTCTAGCCTTTTCCGTGGCTAAAGGGTTCAAGTTGCACCAAATGGATGTGAAGCGTGCTTTCCCGAATGGTGTGTTGGAGAAAGAAGTGTATGTGTGGCAACAACCGGGGTTTGAGAGTGAGAAGTACCCCCACCGGGTGTACAAGTTGAGGAAGGCGCCGTATGGGTTGAAGCAGCGCCTAGAGCTTGGTATGGCGAGGTTGAGGGGGTTCTTGTTTGAGAAAGGTTTTGAGATTGAGAAGGTCGATCCGACCTTGTTTCTACCGAGGCGAGGCGGAGATATCCCGATTGTGCGGGTGTACGTGGATGATATTGTCTTTGGTGTCTCGTCTAACTCTCTTGTTGCAAGGTTTGCGAGAGGATATGAGCGGGGAATTTGAGATGAGCATGATGGGTGAGTTGCGCTTCTTCCTCGGGCTACAAATCAAGCAATCAAAAGAAGGAACATTTGTGAACCAAGCTAAGTAGACCAAGGACATTGTGCAAAAGTTCAAGATGGAGGATTCCAAGGCTATGACGACGCCGATGAGTACGACTACGACTCTTGATGCGGACGAGGAAGGTGAACACGTGGACACCGAAGGAGTACCGGAGGATGATCGGGTCATTCCTCTACTTGACAACGCAACAAGGCCGGACGTCCGAGTTCTCGGTATGTCCGTGCGCTCGTTCTCAAGCGTCCACGAGGACTTCGCATCGGCAAGCGGTGAAGCGAATTTTCGGGTACTTGCGTCGGACTCCCGACTTCGGCCTTTGGTACTCCGCGTCCTCTTCTTTGGTGCTTCATGGATTTTCGGACGCGGATTTTGCCGGTGTCGGTTGGATAGGAAGTCCACTTCTAGGACTTGCCGCGTTTTTGGGTTCTTCTTTGGTGTCTTGGTCTTCCCGCAAACAGTCGAGTGTTGCACGGTCCACTACCGAGGCCGAGTACGTTGCCGCCGCTAGTTGTTGCTCTCGGCTCCTTTGGATTTCATATACCATGAGTGACTTTGGTGAGGAGTATACCCATGTCCCACTTCAATGTGATAGCACCGGTGCCATAAGAGTTGCAAAGAACCCGGTGCTCCATTCCAAAACCAAGCACATAGAAGTGAGGTATCATTTTCTCGAGAGACAACATAGAGAAAGGAAAGATAGCTTTGATCCATGTACCCACACATGACCAACTAGCCGATATTTTCACCAAACCCCTAGATCAAGCAACTTTCACTCGTTTGCGGGGGGAACTTGGTGTGTGTTTGATTTCTTGAGTTGGGTGTGTAGGAGCTCCTTTGTAGCATATGCATAGCTTTCCTTTGTGCATTTCTTGCATTTGGCATGGCATATGTAACATGATGTTTAGGCATCCTTGTATCTTAGATTGCATGCATTTTGTATCATATGCATTGGATAGGAAAAGCTTCTCCTATACACATCGTTCACCATGGAATGCTATTTATGTCTTTGTGAGCTTGTTTGGTATGCTATGGTTAGTTTGGTTTAGCTCTTGATGATCTTGATGAATAACCCATGGTTGATGGCTATGTTTTTGAAAAATGTCACATATATGCTCTCTCATGTGTAAATTCCTTTACATGATCTTGACATGTTTTAGTGGCTTTACTATGCTTCATTTATGGTTGGGTAGTTAGTTTATTGATCATATGGGGCCAAAGGCTCATTTGCCATCATGAATGTTTAGCCCTCTTGCTTCATCTTGTGGAGGGGCATAAGTTCCTTTTTGTCGCAAAGACATTTCATGTACCAATTATGAATTTGAATATGAAATGTAAAATGCTTGGAAATTTGCTCCCATGTCATATGTGCTGAATTTAATTTGCTTTGGGTGCTAAACCGTTGCATGATGCCTACCAATGAGAAGTCTCATACATAGAAGTAGGCACATGGCTCGGTGGCTTTGACATGACATGAGGTGCTTGTGGGTGTTTGTGATGGTCGTATGATTAGAATGGCTGTCCTAGCATGAAGTTTGTGTGGCTTTGCCATTTTGATATGTTTTGATCATTTTTAGGACTTTGCTCATGAGAGGCAACTTTTTTCGCAAAATTGCCCAAATTCATCTTAGCTTCGTCCAATGGCTGTGAAACTTGATAATCATGTAGTTGAGATCGATACGAAGCTATAGAGTATCTATCTTGCTCATTTGGACATGTGTAGAATCCTTTTTTGAATTTCGTCTATTTGAGAAGCTCTAGGTTGAAAGTTTTGCATTTTTGGCTTGATTCATGCATTGTCAACAAGGGGGAGAAGTTTGAGCTAGAAATGGCTTGCCAGATGCATTTAGAAGGTTTTCGGTGGTTTCGAGCCATTTACGGGCTCTGTTTTGCACCGGTCCGACCGGTCGCGGTCACCGGTCCGACCGGTCAAAGTGCTTGGTCCCGTGCACATGTTGGGCACCGGTCGACCGGTGGTGGTGACCGGTCCGACCGGTGTGAGCCGAGTTGTTGCGGCTGCCCCCGTTTTCAAGTAGGTTGCATGCATTCGTCCGGGGGGAGTTGCATTGGTTCGGGGGGAGCGTGCATGTGTGCGGGGGGGGTTCTTTGTGGTTTTTCGAGCTCTGTTTCGGTGGTTTGCGCTCTTTGCTTGAGCTTTGTTTTATCTCGGATGTGTCGAGCCGTTGCCCTTGCCCAAGGGGTCCGAGACTTGTCTTCTTCTAGTGATCTTGCTCTTTGCCTTTGTTTGGCTTTCGATCGCTTGTTGGAGTTTCTTTTTGTTCGTTTCATTTCTTTTTCTTTTCTCTCATGCTACTTTATGTGGGTGTTGTCAATGCACTCATCAAGGGGGAGATTGAGGACCATGTGTGGTTCGAGGACCGGTGGATGGTCGCTTCCTTGTGTGATGAGTGATTGACAACGTTGTGTGGACCGATTCTTGGCTAACTATTGTAGGTGCGGGTTGCGGCTTGACTAGTGTTGGTGTAGGTGAAGAACAAGCACGAAAGGTCGTCTCCGGTGAGGCCTCCGGGTGTGGAGAAGACAAGTAGGTCGTGTTCGAGGGACCCGGTAGACGAGCGGGGGTCAAGTGCGGGCCGCATGGTGGCATGAACGCAAGATGAAGTCGTGGACGGTTTCTTGGTTGAGCCTCAAAACCAAGGTCGAGCCGGGACTACATGGGAGCCGAGTCATGAGTGGCGATTGGCGGAGGCTACATCGAGTTCGCGGGGTTTTCGGTGGTTCACCGAAAAACCACCGGGTTCCTTTGTTGATCCACAAAGCCAAGAACGAAGAATCGAAGAAGGTGCTTTGCAGCGAGAGCGGACCCGCTCGACCGGTGGGTCCGGCCGGTCCCCGACAGGGGGTACCGGTCCGACCGGTGAGGAGGACCGGCTCGACCGGTGTGCGACGACGCGGTTCGGAATCTTCGAGGCGGAGGACACGCGTCGGGATCGCAAGGCTTGCGTCGAGGCTACGCAGGTTGCAGTCGCCGGGCATCCGTCCGATGGAGAAAGCTTGAAGACTTCCAAAACCGCCCTTGAGGGGCTTGTATCTGTAGTTGGTAGGAAAGGGTATTTTAGACTTTCGGTTGCCTCCATATAACCCAAGAGGTGAGAGGATGGCAGCCACACTCTTGTAACCCTAGTTCATTTTTCTTTCCTATTTTCCCTTCCTATTTTCATA
This sequence comes from Cenchrus americanus, assembly GCA_947561735.1. Taxonomy (NCBI): domain Eukaryota; kingdom Viridiplantae; phylum Streptophyta; class Magnoliopsida; order Poales; family Poaceae; genus Cenchrus; species Cenchrus americanus. Next base: position 148,192,452 of record OX387240.1, read on the forward strand.
GGATTTCCATAGGACTAGCTTGAGAGCTTCATGGTGAGATCTTGTGAGAGGGTTGGATGATCGGGCGGCAAGCTAGACCTTGTATGAACCTTTGTGGCATGTGTAGTTGATTTGGCGTGGTTCCTCAAGGCCTTGTTGTGTTGTTCCCGGTTGTTATTGGTGATGATTTTTGGAGCCCTTTCTCGGTGTTTTTCTTGGGTTGTTTTCGGGACCTTTCTCTTGGGGATTTGATGGGGGAAATTTGTGGGAACCTCGTGACGCCCCAAGTTTTTAATTAACCCTAACATCAGGTCAAAGTAGTCAACAGTGGTCAAATCAGTGTCAAACTGGGCCATCACCTCGAAAAACGCACTAACCTCCCCTAGTGACCCCATTTGACTAGTAAACACACTTGTGGGGCCAACCCATGGTAAAAGACTTGGTCAAACCCCTTGTCACCCTAGTGTCCACAGGTGTCTGCCGGAACTTTTGCCGCGTTCTCCAAAATTCACCTAAACACTTAAAATTCTACCTTTATGAAAGTTGTCCATCTTGATGAGGGACACAACTTTCATGTAGAATGGCATTTCAAATTTGGAGTGGAAAAGCTTGAAAAATTCATTGCAAGGCAGAATTTACTGTTGGCCAAGACAGGCTGACATTCACTTTTGACATTCAAATAATTCAAATTCTGTGCAGTAAAACCCTATATAGCCTTTGTAGAAATTGTCAAGGGTAACTAGATCTACAACTTTGGTATTCATCACTTGGTCGACTTCTATACAAAAATTTAGAGCAATCCTATTTCAAAGACAAAGCACCAAGAAAATGATTGGGCCGGAGCGCCGCGCGCCGCCCGCTCGCCGCCGCGCGCGCGCGCGCCGGCCCCGCACCCGCGCCCACGCCTCCCGAGGCCGCGCACGGCCCAAGGCGCGCCCCCGCCCGAGGCGTTCGCGCCCCAAGGCGTCCCCCGCCCCTAGGCGCGCCGAGTCCGCGCCGGAGCGCCGCCGTACGCGCGCACGCGCCACGGACCGGTGGTCCGTCGGCGGCGTCGCCGCCATACGCGTGATGCCCGAGCCGCCGTAGGACGGCGGGCATATCCGCCGTCATCCACCGTCACCCACAGGCATCCCGAGCCGCTTATAAAAGCCGCTTGCTCCCCCTCCGCGCGCCACCGTGTGCTTCCCCCGCCATTGCCGCCGCCGCACGGAGCTAGAGCTCTCCGCTCGTGCTCGCCGCCGACCAACTACTCTGGTAGCACCCTTAGGTACCCGCAAACCTCCCCAGCTCACTTGTTGCCCAACATTTTGCTTCCTAACTGTGTTTCCCCGAGCCGCCGCGGCCACCGCCGAAACCCGTTGCCGGCCACTCCTCCGCCCCAACACCGGCATCCCACGGCCCCTAGGTGAGCACCCGGTCGAGCATGGCCGCTTGCCCAGCCGGCCGGCGCCGCTAGTTCGCCTGCGTTGGCCGCGCCCGCGCCGCCCTCCCCGGCCAGAGGCTACATTGCTATGATTCAAATCTTTGTAGGGTGTTTTATGCAAATAACAGACCTGGTTGCTTGAAAGCTTATCTAAGTTTTATTACAAGTCGGTCCAGAGCCTTAGAAAATTTCTAGAAATTCATAGAAAAATCAGAAAAATGCCAAACCAATTTTGTTGGGTTCAGGGAGAGAAATCCCACAACTTTTGTTATTCTCACATGGCTTGAGTCTAAATATTATTAACATGAAAAATACAAATGTGAAAAACCTAGATCTGTCATAACTTAAAATCTTCAACTCCTCTGTGTGCAAATTTTGGATATGTTGTGTGTTATACTATGGCTAGCTCTTGTACCAAAAATTGCACAAAGTTATGAAGTGGATCTTGTTAAATAAATTGTTTCCCGTTTCTGCAGAAACTGCCTAGATGATTTTTCTTGCTAAATATATTTATGTTTTTGAGCTCAACTTGTGCACACTGTCTTGTGATGTCAAAATACACATCTTGTGAATTAACCATGATTTTTGGCTTAACAATAATATTTATTCTAAATTTATGCATGTTTTCCTTTGAAAATTGATGAGTTAAGATCAGTAGAGTCTATAGGTGAATATGCTGGTTCTTTAGGCTTGTTTAGGACCAGAGAACATGCATGAGAAAGTTTGGATCATTTTGATGCTTATTTATTTTTGTATGCATTTAATTGGAATCACTAGCTAGTCTTTGTTATTTTCTAAAATATTTAATTTCCTAGCTTCCAAGCATCACATGTGGGTCCCATGGACCAGTATAGGTGCTAATATGATTAAGAAACATTTACTTAATTTTTGGTAATTTAATTGCTTAATAAAAAGCTTATAAGCCCTTTTAATATTAAAGAGAAATAAATAAAGGAAAGCCCCTATTTAATTCTTTTTCCTTTTTGAAAGTATTACTTAATATAATTAAAAGATAAGTGAATATCCTTGCTGATAAGAAATTAATTCATGAATAAAAATATTATTTATACCTTTGCTCGTGAAAGGGAAAGGGCTACCCATTCACATGAAATGACAAGTTCAATAAAGACCTTTAGTCAAATGTACAATAAAAGAATAACCTATGTACAACTAATAACCTTCCTAAAAGAGAAACCCTATCTAGATGCTTGTTAAGGTGAATATGACCAACCAGAGTTGGATAAGATAACATCCTATCACATCACCTGAACTTGCATTGCATCTTCCGGACGGTGATTACTCGCTTGTGCCGGAAACCGAGGAAGGAGGAGCGGAAGCTTCGCTGCAGTACGTGGAAGTGCTCGACACCGAGGGTGCCCAGGCTAACCTAGCTTATGAAGGCAAGCTCCGGTGCATCTAGCCCAGTTTTTCAAATTCTTTATTCAATTACCGATGGATGATTTTGCATTTACGTTCAGGAGTCGAATGAAACCCTAGATGCATGATGCTTTGGTACCTTTGTCCTTACTAGTATGATAGGTCGATAGCTGCTAAGCTATAGGACCGTTACAAGTCGAGTGATGACCTCACTCGCGAGAATAGGTTCCTAGATAGGAATCACAATATATTCTTAATTGGATTGCTCATGTGGTAAGAGCATGGGATTGGGCTCCGGTCCAGTGGTTATGTGGGTTAAGTGTTTGAACGTACTAAGAACATGTCGGGTATGGGACCGGTAAGCCTAGTACCTTAATGAGGCGGTGAGGGATCCTACTATTACTACTCTTGGGATTCGCTCTCACGGCTAGCTACTGGTGGTGTATGGTGACTCCGGGTATCTCGCGGGGTATGCCGGATAGCCTGCACCAAAGACTGTAAGATTCGATCCCGACCCGAGGATTTTTTGAAACGGCCTGGGAAAGTTGTCCTTGCGGGGGAAACCTACCGTGTGTTTAGATCTACCTTGCAAGGTTTAATCAATCGATTGTCGGCCTCTCACCGTTATCTGAGACTACTTACTCCACTTGTCATGAGATCCCTAATGATGGAAGTTGATGAACATTATGCTTGATTAATTGTATTGTACAACTTTGTTTGTACTAGTTGGCTAATGTAATAAAGATTAAACCTACTAGAACTTGTGCTAAAATCTTAAAAGTAAGGACCTACTCTTTGTTACATTTTAGCAAAAGCAACCCACTAGCGAAAAAGCCTTTCATGGTCTAGGTTTGGTGAAGTAGTTATCACCGACGGGTAAGTCTTGCTGAGTATTAGTATACTCAGCCTTGCTATAATATGTTGATCCAGGTAATGCTTTCGATGATGTGTGGCCCGGAGAGATCCCGCCTGGCTGGGAGCTGGAGTGGGTGGATGACGACTACTGAAAGCATCATGGATGGCCTCCCGTGGTGTCTTCGCTTCCGTTAGTTTATTTCCGCTGCTTTCTAAAACTTTGAACTATTTCGTTATGGCAAAAACTATGGTTTGTAATAACTAAACCCCTCGGGGTATGAATTTGGATGTTAATGTTGTAGTATCTCTGGACTCGCCTTCGAGTGAGTTTTAATGCATATATTCGGTCCTTGTTGCTTTTGAAGTGATTTACCGGGTGTTAACCTGGCAACTAACGACAGGATGATATTTTATTATTGCTTAATGACCAAAGTGGATCGGTCTTAGGCGATAGTACGGTATTTTTTTGGGCAGGTTGTCACAGAACCCTTCGTGGTTCTTTGGGTTGTGATTCCCCTCCCAAATCCGTGAGTAAAGGGGCTCGATTTTGGGGTTTTCCGAGTTCTAGGGTTAGAGGTGTTCTTGGCGGGATTTCTTCGATTCCTCCTTTTTGGACAAGTTTTGGTGGGATTAAACTTGGCTATGGACTCCTCATGAGGTGTTCCTGTTATCCCCAAAGTCTTGTTCAAGTCCGTGGAGCGATTCGGGAGATCGAGGTTTGGATTTGGGGGAGTTGACCCGCGGGTGCTATTCATCCCGAGCTGCCCGAGCTACACCGGTCGACCGGTGCTCTTGACTCGGTCTCGACCGGTGCAACCCTTGGTGGGTTTTTGCTCGGTGAACGTCCGGGCGAGTTAGTTGTTGTCCCGTGTTGGAGCCGTTTCGAGTTTGGGTCGGTTGGAGGTCGGTTGGCTTGTTTGGTGATTTGGGGCTTTCTGGCTGTGACCGGTCCGACCGGTGTGTCGCACCGGCCTGACCGGTGTGGAGCCACTTAGTAGAAGTCGCTAAGTTTCACCAGCAGGGGCCGGTCTGACCGGTGCTGCTCATCGGTCTGACCGGTGTTGGTCAGTGGACTCGAGGTTTGGTGTTCCACTGCGTTCTCGGGTTGGAAGGATGTGTGTTGGTTCCTAGGTCCAGCGGCACTCCAGTGGGCTTGGCCAACTTGGGTAGTGAGTCGGAGACGTGTGTTGGAAGCCGTGTTCATCTTGTTGGAGTTTCCATCTCCTTCGAGAAGTATTTTTATCGGCTCCCATTCACTCCCCCCCTCTCTGGTTCGCCGTATCAGTCCTTCACTTACTCCTTTGTGATACTCTCAAATTCTTAGAATGTAAAGATGTGGCAGACTTACCTTGCATATATTGCTGGGTCAAAATCTGTATCCATGAAGAGGCCTGTCATTAGTTGTAGATCAAGATATGTGCGTGTGTCAAATTTTAAAAACCACTGCTCTGACTTTCGAATCTTCTATCTTTTCCCATTTTTTAGAACATGGTATCCAACTATTTTGTGGATAGTTGGGTTCTACTCACCCTCAGACACGTGTCCATTATTACTCTCTCACTTATTTTTTAGATAAGTGGGCCCTACTCACCCTCGGACACAGGTCCATTATTTTTCTCTTTTTTATGCCTTTTTTCTGAGAGGGGGGTTCTTCTGACCCGTAGAACACTTGTCTATTTTCTCCTCTCCCTCACTTTTCTCTCTACTCATAATTATTTTTCTTTTCTTTCTTTGGATTTTTTTAGCTGTACCCTTTCAGGATATGGGAGACAGAGATCAAAAATCTTAGAGCATAGATACTTTAATGAAAACAGTGTACGTGATCTCGATCATAGACTTAGACAAAACTTCAAAATAGCTCTAGATTTGACAAAGCTCAATACAAGTCAGTAGCATTTAATCAAATTTATTTTCAATGAAAGCTCTGCTAGGATATATTATTGATCACAAAGGAGAAACTTAGCTAATGTTTTTTTAAAACACTCTCCATAGACAAGATGAAAGAAAGATGGTTCTTATTATACTAACCTCAATCTGATCATCCCAAAAGCAATAAATATTTGTAAGAGCATAAACAAGTGAAACTTTATCAGGACATTTTAGTGGGGCATCTTTATTTAAATTCGAAGCCGAAAGCAAATTACAAAAATTTAAAAAGTTCAGGAAGCAAACTGAGTGGTGGACGAGATGTGGCCGAACTGGGTTCTGCCGTGGTTCGTCGTGCGAGTCGTTTGTTATGTGCTTTTTCTGTTTTTCTTGATTTTGGTCATGGAAGATGCCGTTTGGTCGTCTGTTCTTCTCCCCCACACTTGTTTTCTATTATCTTGCATGCACAGTATGGCGGAGACAAAAACATATCTAGAATATATATATATATATATAGGCAAAAATAACTCAACTTGCTGAATACTTCTTTATTAAAGGAGATAGCACTTTATTAAACAACTAAAGAAAACTAAAGCAACCTAACTAACTCGAACTAACTAATGTGCTCTCCAACTAAGGTGTTTACACAAGGCGCTTTCCCTTCTTAAGGTCGCGGCTATGGCCTTCCTCATCGTCCCTACGTTTCTTTGACTCTAACAGCTTAAGGACGGTCTTGGTGAGGGAAGCGTTGACGCGGTGGATCTCTTTGCAAGTTTTGCCAGGCTTCCTACTTCCCGCGCTTTGAAGACTGGAATTATCTTGATCTAAGGCTCTTTAGCACGAACTCCGTCGATGGTGACGTGACATGAGGAGGTGGTGTACTTAGGCACCCTTGTGTTGCCATGCTTGTCCATGCGCATGCCAATGAGTCGCTCTCCATCCCTTGGTTTCTTCAGATCCATGTGAAGGACCGAAACGGCGAACCAGAGAGGGCAAGTGAATGGGAGCCTATAAAAATTCTTCTCGAAGGAGATAGAGGCTCCAAGAAGATGAACACGGCTTCTAACACACGTCTCTGAATCACTACCCAAGTTGGCCAAGACCACGCAGCCACTCGAGTGCTACTAGCCCTAGGAACCAACAACCAACTTCACGGACCCGAGAACGTAGCGGAACACCAACTCGAGCCTCACTGACCTACACCGGTCAGGCCGGTGAGCACCACCGGTCAGACAGGTCCCTGCTGGTGAAACATGGGAACTTCCACGGAAAGGCCCCTACATTGCTCAGGCCGGTATAGCTCACCAGTTAGACCGGTTCAAGCCAGGAAACCCCAAATCTACCAAACAGGCCTACCGAGCTCCAAACTGACCCAAACCTGGAACAGCAGCAACACAGGACAACAGCGAACTCACCCAGACGTTCACCCGAGTAAAACTTAACAAGCGTCTGCACCGGTTAGACCAGTGAGAGGCACCAATTAGACCGGTGTGACCTGAGCTCTCGGGATGAACAACACCAGCGGGTCAACTCCCCCAAATCCAACTCCCGATCTCCCGAATCGCTCCACGGATTTGCGCAAGACTTTGGGGATAGTAGGAACACCTCATGGGTACTCCATAGCCAAGCTTTTGTCCACCAATACTAGCTAAATTGAGAGGAATCGAAGAAATCCCGCCAAGAACACCTCTAACCCTTGAGCACCGAAAACCCCAAATCGAGCCCCTTTGCTTACGGATTTGGGAGGGGAATCAAAGGGAAAAGAACCACGAAGGATTCATGCATACATCCCCCACCAAATCCCAAAGAGAAAGGTCCCGAAATCGCTCCAAGAAAATCGCCAAGAAAGGGATCCGAAAATCACCAAAAAGAACGAACGGGAACAACACATCCAAGCCTTGAGGAACCACACCGAATCATATATACATCACAAAGAGGTTCATACAAGGTCTAGCTTGTCGCCCGATCATCCATCCCTCCCACAAGATCTCACCATGAAGCTCTCTAGCTAGTCCTATAGAAATCCTAGGAAAAATAGGAAGGGAAAAATAGGAAAACCAAATGAGCTAGGGTTCCAAGAGTTGGCTGCCATCCTCTCACCTATTGGGTTATATGGAGGCAACCGAAAGTCTAAAATGCCCTTACTAGCTAATTAGGGATACATGCCCCTTGAGGGCGAATTCAGAATTTTTTGTCATCGCTCCATCGGACGGATGCCTAGCGACCGCAAACTTGCTTAGACTCGACGCAAACCTTGCGATCCTGACGCGTGTCCTCTGCTTTGAAGTCTCCGGACTACGTCGTCGCACACCCGCCGACCGGTCCGATGCTGCTGCACCTCCGTCTTCGGTTCTTCGGTCTTGGCTTTGTGGATCAACCAAGGAACCTAGTGGTTTTTTGGTGAACCACCGGAAACCCCACGAACTCGGTGTAGCCTCTGCCAATCGCCACTCATGACTCGGCTCCCACGTAGTCCCGGCTCAACATTGGTTTTGTGGCTCAACCAAGAAACCATTCATGACTTCATCTTGCTGTTCTTGCCACCATGCCGCCTGCACTTGACCCTGCTGGCCACCGAGTCCCTCGAACCAAGCCTACTTTTCTTCTCCACACTTGGAGGCCTCACCGACAACGACCTTTCACGCTTGTTCTTCACCTGCACCAACACAAGTCAAGCCGCAACCTGCACCTGCAATACTTAGCCAAGAATAAGTCCACACAACGTTGTCAATCACTCATCACACCAGGAAGGGACCATCCACCGATCCTCGAACCACACATGGTCCTCAATCTCCTCCTTGATGAGTGCATTGACAACACAAAGATATAGTAACCTGAGAGAAAAGAAAAGGAAAATAAATGAATAAAAAGAAACTCCAACAAGTGATCGAAAGCCAAAGAGAGGCAAAGAGCAAGATCACTTGAGGAAGACAAATCTTAGACCCCTTAGGCAAGGGCAACGACTCGACACATCCGAGACAAAATTATGCTCAATCAATGAGCGCAAACCACCAATCCAAAGCTCGAAAAACCACAAAGAGCTCCCCCTACACACATGCAAGCTCCCCCTGAACCAATGCAACTCCCCCTGGACGAATGCATGCGAAACACCACATGAAATAGAGCAGCTGCAACAGCTCGGCTCTGACCGGTCGAGCCGGTGGACAAGATCGCCCAAGACTCGAGAACTACACGGAGTCGACCGGTGCCCCTCACCGGTCAGGCCAATTCCACCTGGGAAACTGCCCAAGCTTCAAAATAGCTTGAAACCACTTGGAAACCTTCTAAATGCGTGCAGCGAGCCAATTCAAGCTAGAACTTCTCCCCCTTGTTGACAATGCATGAATCAAGCCAAAAATGCAAAAAATGCAACCTAGAGCTTCGCAAATAGACAAAATTCAACATAAGATGCTACACATGTCCAAATGAGCAAGTTAGATACTCTATAGCTTCGTATTGACATCAACTACATGATCACCAAGTTTCACAACCATTGGACGAAGCTAAGATAGAATTGAGCAATTTTGCGAAAAATTACCCTCTCATGAGCAAAGTCCTAAACATGAGCAAAACATATCAAAATGGCAAAGCCACACAAACTTCATGCTAGGACGACCATTCTAATCATAAGACCATCACAAACACCCACAAGCACCTCATGTCATGTCAAAGCCACCGAGCCATGTGCCTACTTCTATATATGAGACTTCTCATTGGTAGGCCTCATGCAGCGGTTTAGTACCCAAAGCAAATTAAATTTAGCACTTATGACATGGGAGCACATTTTCCAAGCAATTTACATTTTATTTTCAGATTCATATTTGGTACATAAAATGTCTTTGCGACAAAAAGGAACTTATACCCCTCCACAAGATAAAGCATGAGGCTAAACATTCATGATGGAAAATGAACCTTTGGCCCCATATGATCAAAATAAGCTATCCAACCACAAATTAAGCATAGCCAATCACTAAAACATGTCAAGATCATATAAAGGAATTTACTCACAAGAGAGCATACATATGGCATTTTTTAAAAAAACATAGCCGTCAACCATAGATATAAACCAAGATTATCAAGAGCTAAGCCAAACTAAGCATATCATACCAAACAAGCTCATAAGGACATAAAAATCATTCCATGGTGAACAATGTATATAGGCGAAGCTTTTCCTAACCAATGCATATGATACAAAATGCATGCAATCTAAGATACAAGGATGCCTATACATCATGTTACATATGCTGTGCCAAATGCAAGAAATGCACAAAGGAAAGCTATACATATGCTACAAAGGAGCTCCCACATACCCAACTCAAGAAATCAAACAAACACCAAGCCCCCCGCAAACGAGTGAAAGTTGCTTGATCTAGGGGTTTGGTGAAAATATCGGCTAGTTGGTCATGTGTGGGTACATGGATCAAAGCTATCTTCCCTTTCTCTACGTTGTCTCTCAGAAAATGATACCTCACTTCTATGTGCTTGGGTTTGGAATGGACCACTCCGTTGTTTGCAACACTTATGGCACTGATGCTGTCACATTGAAGTGGGACATGGGTATACTCCTCACCAAGTCACTCATGGTGTATGTGATCCAAAGGAGCTAAGAGCAACAACTAGCTGCGGCAATGTACTTTGCCTGGGTAGTGGATTGAGCAACACTCGACTATTTGCGGGAAGACCAAACCACCAAAGAAGATCCCAAGAACTGGGAAGTCCCAGAAGTGGACTTCCTATCCAACCGACACCCGGCAAAATCCGCATCTGAAAAACCATGAAGCGCCAAAGAAGAAGACGCGGAGTACCAAAGGCCAAAGTCGGGAGTGTGACGTAAGTACCGGAATATACGCTTGACTACTTGCCAATGCGAAATCCTTGGAGACGCTTGAAAATGAGCACACAGACATACCGAGAACTGGATGTCCAGCCTCATCGCCGTCAAGTAGAGGAGTGACCCGATCATGCTTCGGTACTCCATTTGTTCCACATGTTCACCTTCCTCATCCGCATCAAGAGCTGTAGTCGTACTCATAGGTGTCGCCATGGCCTTGGAGTCCTCCATCTTGAACTTTCTTACAGTGTCCTTCGTGTACTTAGCTTGGTGCACAAATGTTCCTTCCTTTGATTGCTTGATTTGTAGCCTGAGGAAGAACTGCAACTCACCCATCATGCTCATCTCAAATTCCATGCTCATATCATCTGCAAAGCTTGCAACAAGAGAGTTAGACGAGCCACCAAAGACAATATCATCCACGTACACCTGCACAATCAGGATATCTCTGCCCTACCTAAGAAGAAACAAGGTCTGATCGACCTTCCCCATCTCGAACCCTCTCTCAAACAGGAACCCCCTCTACCTACCGTACCAAGCTCTAGGTGCCTACTTCAACCCATACAACGCCTTTCTCAACTTGTACACCCGGTGGGGGTACTTCTCATTCTCAAACCCCGGTGGCTGCCTCACATACACTTCTTCCTCCAACACACCATTCAAGAAAGCACTCTTCACATCCATCTGGTGAAACTTGAACCCTTTAGCCACGGAAAAGGCTAGAAGGATTCTGATCGCCTCCAAATGAGTTGCGGGAGCAAAAGTCTCCTCGTAGTCGATCCCCTCTTTCTGACTAAGCCCCTGAGCAACAAGGCTTGACTTGTTTCTCATCACTTCACCTTTCTCTCTCTCTCTGTTCTTCCACACCCATTTTCTCCCAATCGGCTTACACCCTGGGGGAGGGTCAACCAATTCCCAAACTTGGTTCCTCTCAAAGTTCTCCAACTCGTCATGCATCAAATTTACCCAATTATGATTAGATAGTGCGTGTCCAATGTCTTTGGGCTCAAAAGTAGCAACAAAAGCAGCATGAGCGAAATGAGAATTGTTCCGAACCCTCGACCGTGTAGTACGTTCATTCATGTCGCTGATGATCCTTGAAGCTGGGTGATCCACTTGTTCTCGCCGGGGAGGTTCTTGCCTTGATGCTACCTCCCCATCAACCGTAGCTTCTCCTTGATCTTGGTTTGTCGTTGTAGGTGTGGGAGAGGGGCCATCCATTATCGTAGTCAAAGTAGTAGGTACAAGCTCAGCCAGAGGCACCATTCCGCCGTCTTTATCGTCTCCATGTTCATGCTCCTCCTCTTGAAAGATCTCCTCGCCAAGTTCATCATCACCTGCACACTCAAAGACAAGCTGACTACATGGCTTTGTCTCGTCGAAGGTTACCTCGCAAGTATCCACGATTTGGTTAGTTTCAAGATTGAGCACGATATGCTCTAGAGTGAGATGCATAATCGAAGAAAATACCATCGACTGACCTAGCCTCAAACTTGTCCAACTTCTTCCCTTTCTTAAGGATAAAACACTTGCAACCAAAGACATCTAAGTGACTCACCTTCGGTGTGCGACCGTGCATCAACTCGTAACAGGTTTTCTTCTTATGCACTCTGAGGTAGACCCTGTTCGAAACATAGCACTCGGTATTCACCGCCTCAGCCCAGAACCTTTTCGGAGTTTTATGCTCATCAATCATCATCCGAGCCATCTCACACAAGGTTCTGTTTTTCCTTTCCACAACACCATTCTGGGATGCGTATACGGACTCGAAAACTGGTGTTCAAGACCCAAGTCATGGCATAAGATTTCGAAACGAGAGTTTCTAAATTCCGAGCCATTGTCACTGCGGAATACTCATATGACATCTCCGTGCCTCTGGTTCCTCAACCTCAAGACAAGATCTCAAACAAAACGAAACGTCTCCCCTTTCTCCTCAAGAAAGAACACTCACGCATACTGAGAGTAGTCGTCCACCACAACAAGGACGTACAACTTCTCACCCGCAGACCGCACACGAGCTGGGCCAACAAGATCCATATGTAGCAGCTGTGACAATCCGCCTAGGAAAATACCGTACTACCGCCCAAACCAATCCACTTTGGTCATTAAGAAGTAATAAAGTATCAACCTGTCGTTAGTCGCCGGGTTAACGCCTGGTAAATCACTTATATACAACAAGGATCGACATATATGCATTAAAACTCACGCGAAGGCGTGGCCAGAGATACCACATAATTAACAACAGAAATTCACCCTGAAGGGTTTAATTATTATAAACTGAAGTTTTTGACATCACAACGTAGTTCAGAGTTTTCGAAATAGAGGAATTAAACTAAGCGGATAGCGAGAACACCACGGGAGGCCAGCCATGATGCCTTCAGTCGTCATCCTCCACCCACTCCAGCTCCCAGCCGGGCGGGATCTCTCCGGGCAACACATCACCAAAGGCATTACCTGGAGCAACAGATTATAGCAAGGCTGAGTATACTAATACTCAGCAAGACTTACCCGTCGGTGATAACTACTTCACCAACTCTAGACATGAAAGGCTTTTGGCCACTGGCTTTCTTTTGCTGAAAAGTAACCAAGAATATGTCCTCACTTTCAAGATTTTAGCACAGGTTCTAGTGGGATAATTCTTTTCTAAATTAGCCATCTAGTACAGACAAGGTTGTACCATACAATTAATCAAGCATAATATTCATCAACTTCCATCGTTAGGGATCTCATGGCTAGTGGAGTAAGTAGTCTCAGATAACGGTGAGAGGCCGACAATCTATTGATTCAAACCTTGCAAGGTAGACCTAAACACACGATGGGATGCCCCGCGAGGACAACCACCAAGCGGTTCCCAAAACTCTTCGGGTCGGGATCGAATCTTACATTCTTTGGTGCATGCTATAGTGACAACCCCATCCGAAATAATTTCGTACTATCGCCTAAACCACTCCATTTGGTCATTAAGCAATAATACAGAATCATCCCGTTGAGTGTTGCCAGGTTAACGCCCGGTAAATCACTTGACAACACAGAGAGGATCGAACGTATGCATTAAAACTCCCATGAAGGAGAGTCCGGAGTGCCTTACAAATTAACATCAAATCACCGTAGGATCCATTATTACAAACATAGTCTTTGACATGAACGTAAATAGTTCAGAGTTTATAGAAAACAGCGGAAGATAACTACACGATACGATCACATCACAGGAGGCCTGTCCATGATGCAATCACTCCTCGTCATCCACCCATTCCAGCTCCCAGCCGGGTGGAAGTTCTCCGGGCCACACATCACATGCATTACCTGGAACAACATTTATAAAGCAAGGCTGAGTATACTAATACTCAGCAAGGCTTACCCGTCCAAAAGAAAGACTTTACCTCTAATCATGCAAGGCTTTTGGCTAGAGGGTTTGTTTGCCAAAAAGCTACTAAGTAGTAAATCCTTACTTTCACATTTTAGCTCATGTTCTAGTAGAGGTAATCATTACTAGATAAGCAAGTATTGCAATCAAAGTTGTACAAACAATTAATCAAAGTAACAATCTTCACAAAGTTCCATCATAAAGGGATGTCATGGCCAGTAGATTAAGTAGTCTCAGATAACGGTGAGAGGCCGACAATCGATTGATTCAAAACCTTGCAAGGTGGACCTAAACACACGGGAGGTGTCCTCACTAAGAGTTCACCAACCAGGCGGTTCCCGTCATTCCTCGGTTTGGGGATGATAGCTCACAGTCTTAAGTACAAGGATTATCTTGTCTATGCCACTGAGGTCACCCAGCCTCACGCATGCACTCGGGTGGCGAGCCAGAGACCGCAACCCTAAGAGTAGTGATAGTAAAACCCCGTACCACCTCATTTATGTACTAGGCTTACTGTGCCCATTTCTGACAACTGTTTAGTACTTTCAAACACTTAACCAACGAAGCCATTGGACCGGAGCCCAAATCCCATGCTCTTACCACATGATCAATCCATTAATTCATATGGTGATTCCATAAAGGAGATCCTATTCTCGCGAGTGACAAACATCACTCGACTTGTACCGGATCCTTAGAGCATAGCCACTAGCGACCTAACATGCTAGTAAAAGATCATTGGTACTTAAGGATCATGCAACTAGGGATTCAATAAACTCCTAAACGTAAATGCACATAAGATAACAATGATAAATTCAGAAGATTGAAAGTAAACACATGGGTTAATGATTAATCTGGGGCTTGCCTTCGTCAGCACAAGCAGTCACACCACCTTCCGGACTTTGGTCCGGGTCTTGCTCTACGGTCACGTAGTGCGCGTCCTCTCCTTCTCCCTCGTCCTCGTTAGCCGGCACGAGCGTATAGCTACTATCGGGGACTTCTACACAGAGGATGCAATGCAAGACTTAAGTGCCAATATAATTTAGTTAATCACAAGCAACACATGACAACCATGGGGTGCATGGTTGACCACATTCACCAAGATAATAATACGTTCAGCATACTCTTCCTAAAAAGCAGCAATATGTGATGCTCTATCATCTAGACTTTTTAATAGTGGCTGTGTACATATATATACAAATGAATTAATTTAATTTAAGTAATAAAATAGTAGCAACAGCCACAAGAAGTGTATGCTTGGCCATATTCACCTTAACAAAAACATCTAAACATTTTCTCTTTTAAAGATTAATCAAAAAGCTCAATTAGTCTTCTCTTTATGGTGATTATGTGCACATCTATAAAAGAGTATTTATTCCAATAGCACGACAGCAAGTAAAGTTACTTCTGTGCCCCAAAATACTTCTTAACTCATTTACAAAGCTTATGCACAAAAGAAATGAGTTTTTCCTATTTTCCCTCACTAGATTAATCTAGTTTTCAACCTTTAATCAACCAATCACACCTCAATCTTGCCCAACAGTACTCACTGGTCCTACGGACCAGGGAGAACTTATTGGGACAGCAAGCACAAGTTTTACGCCACTGCAAATTAAATGCACACAAATAAAGGTATTTCTAGCTAGCATTTAAAGGATTAATGCATATAAAATAAATATAACAGCAATGAGGCCAAACTTCCTCGTAAACATGCTTTGGCCTAAAACAAGCCCAAGAAACTAACAAACACACTTGTAGCCACTATGGATCTTGGTATACACATTTATGAATAAAAACAAGCATATATTTGGAAATAATATTTCTATCAGAGATAAAACCAGGGTAAATTCACCAAGGGTGCATTTTAGTATAACAAGACACCATCCATAAGTAGGGCTGAAAAATAATTATATTTTTAGCTACAAAAATCATCTAGGCTGAATTGACAATAACACAAGATAATTAATATAAAAAGATTCCTTCAGTAACTTTGTGCAAATTGTGGTACAGGTCCTAAACATGCTAGTATCTACAACATAACCAAAAGCCAACTCAAGATCATGTTTGGATTTTGCAGAAACACTGATCTAGGTATTTCACATTTCAATTTTTCAAGCAAAATCTAAAGCTCAAATATATACATGCTTTGTAGAATTGTAGGTTTAGTCACACAGAGCACAACAAAATTGGGTTTGTAATTTTTGGATTTTTCTACGATTTTATATGCGTTTTAGAAGTTGCAGCGAAAACACTCAAAAGTGGTAAGAATCATTTTGCACACAGGCCCTTGGAAAGATTGAACTGTTCACAGTTACGCCCTTAGTTTGCGCCAAGGCCCCTAGAAAGAAAACTAACCCTGCAATTGGGTCCACAGGCATGGGGGCGGTGGAGGATCGCCGGATTCCGGCGTGGTGGGTCCCAAGCGGGCTGGGGAAGGGTAGGGATGGGACCTACGTTCACCTATAGCTCGGTTCCAGAGGTTTGGATGGGTCAGAACAATGGCCGATGAGGGGCTCAGAGGCGCACGGCCTTGGCGGCCGCGGGGAGCCTTGCTCCGGCGAGGAGCGAGGCAGTGCTTGACAACAAACGAGCGGGCAAGCAACCACAAGGTCTAGGGAAATTGCTACTGGCTTTAGGTGGTTGCGGAAGGGAGCCAGAGGGGAGGCTCGCCGTGTGGGGTTCTCATGGCGCGGCGGCGGCGCGTTTGGTGGCTCGCGCGCGAGAGATGGAGGAGAGGGCCTTAAATAGGCGCGGGGCGAGTTGCATAGGCGGTAACGTAGTAGTCCAATCGTCGACAAGGCCACGACATGGCAAGTACGGCAAGGTGGGGGCGGCGACATGCGGCGGAGCCAAGACGAATGGGGAATGGCGGTGCGGCCGGCCGACGGGTGGGAGTGGGACGCGTGGCACCGGCCTAGGTTTGGCGTGCGTCACCCCTACGCTGCCACAGTGCCGGCGGCGCGGGCCTCGAACCGCGGTCCGTCCCGAGCCTCGGCATGCCCGCGGGCCGCGGCAGCGTCGCGTGTGACGTTGCACGCGTGGCGCGGCTTGGATGGTTGCGACCCAACTGTCCCTGTTTGACTGCTAATTACTCGAGATTTCGAAACAGAAGAGGACCAAATGATTAATGGGAAAGTTGTAGATCTCTTGATCCTCTACAACTTTTTCAAAGGGCGTAGGATCCTTTTCTCCACCGTTTTTGCACAAATTGTATGCCAAGGTTGCTGTTTTCTAGTTGCCGGTGTATAGTAACTACAAGCATTGACCAAGCTTTTTCACGCATTTCCACTCCATAACTCAAATGCCACTCAATATGAAAGTTGTATTCCTGGACAAAATACACAACTTTTGCACAGGGAGAATTTGAAGTGTTTAGGTGAAATTTGGAGAACACGACAAAAGTTCCGGGCGACATAGGAGGGCCAAAGGGCGTTTAAGGGGTTTGACTAGGGTTTTGACGTAACCTTGACCATGAGTTGACCAAGAGGTGTCATTAGGTGTTGTTAGGGATGTTTTCGAGATGAGGTCCCAGGTTGACCGTCGTTTGACCAAAGTCAACTCAGTTGACCGGATCATTAGGTTTAATAAACCCGGCTGAAAACCTGGGCGTCACAGCCTACCCCTCTTAAACAGAATCTCGTCCGAGATTCGACAACAAGATTAGAGCAACCTTCTTCCAACATGGCAAAGGTTACAAAGGTGGAAGACATACTCGCTTACACTTCTCGATAGTGAGAATTCAGATGGGGCAAAAGATACCTGGCGCTCTCCTCACTGCCTCAACGCAGTTCATGAGGAAGCGGGTGATGGATGTGTATATGAAAAACTAAAAGAAGACAAACTCTGCCGACGATGCAGAGATACATATCTACATGCGTCCAGCGGAGGGACTCGAGCGTCTCCACGAACTGAGGCATGGTCGGCGATGTAGGCTGGGGCTCTTCTCTCGATCTTCTTCCGAGCTGCTTCTGGAGGTTGTCGACGAAGATGGCAAAACAACTTGCTCGGCGAGTGGGCAGAGCAATGGTAGAGATGGGCTAGTAGTGGTTGACCAAAAACTAGCCGGAGGGAAAACAAGAGCGGCGACACTATCGAGCTCGAAATTTGGCGAGACTTGGCAATAGCAACACCGCGAGAGGGCTTCCCTTTTATACTTCAATGTAAACACAACGGTCATTCCAATCGACTAAGGTAGGGACTAGTGGAGCGATCCGGTGGTGGCCACACGGGGCCCGATAATGGTCGACCCGTGAGGTCTCGGCGACGTGATCGTGGCCGCGGGGAAAGAGATGGCAGGGCGACGCTACGGCGTCGTACCATCGTGGCACTGAAAAGAATGGGGTCCAACGGTCGGGAGAATTGACCGTGACGATGAGGTTGTAACGAGGAGAAGTTAGCAAAAGATTTTATCAATCCCTCGCTTGCTTGTTCTCTTGATTTCTAGGATTTGGAGGATATGTTCAACGGATCATGGATTGATAAGCGATGAAGGCTCTCATGCCTTGACTTTTCGAGAACCTTGATTACTCCGAAAACTTTTCTCCTTCCTCCTCAACTTAGCCGGTCGATTTGATCACAAGCTAAGAGAGCTTTGAAATTAGGCGGAAAGAAACCAAGTTGACAAGGGTGATTACCAAAAGATATTTCAATGAAGAACGGGAAGGCTAGTAAACAAATATTCACTAAATTTGTTTACTAAGATTTCTGGATTTAATCTTGAAAAGCAACAATGATGCAAGGATGGATCAAAGGTTCCACCACCAGAAGTCCAAGGTTATTTGTCCATAGAAACAATAAAGGATGGCAAGGTCATAAGGAGCGGTTGCACGGAGTTGTTTATGGATAGAAATGAGAATGACTTGAAGAGATGGGTGCATACCTCAATTTCAGAAGATATTTGCTCACATGAACAATTTTAAATTGAATGAGCTATGCACGATTGAGACCTATGATTGAATGTCGACGAAGAGGGGATACTTTGTGCAACAATGGGTGATGCACATTTTAATGCTCATGTTGTGGTGCATAGAGTGTGATGCACATGCAGATGAGCACATGATGCTTGAGCATATGAACATATGATGCACTTGCCATGATGCATAGTGATAAATGCACATGTTCATGGGATATGATGCTCGTGATGCTTGTTAGCGTGACTTGTTTACCCATACAGTTAGTTGGCAACAAGGGAGATAACATACAGTGAAGAACATGGATTTGTGGTGAGTTGCATGCTCCCAACCAAGATACCTAGCGCGCCCCTAGTGGTAATCACATGGATGCAGCACACATGATGCACTAGGTTCCGTCGCGGCACCTTCGGTCATGGAACAACAATCTCAACAGCCATAAGGAAGATAGAGGAGGAAGGTTGAAACCTTCAATGCGTACGCATGTTAGTCCATCCACGATTCCCAAATGCACATGCTATGTAATGCATTTCCATGCCCATGAATTATTAATTTAAGGGTGCAACCCATGCATGACATGATGATGCTCAAAGTATGCCAACAAAATTTAACCCTTTCTATTCATGTTTTATGCGTTCATAAAGTTGTGAGCAAGATCAAGATGAAGACGTTCAAGATTGCAAGGTTAAACACGATTGAGGTAAGGATGTCGCTAGCAAGGGTAGCTCAGGACATCAAGGGGCATAACCATTTCCATCCGTTGACGGTTAATAATTGTATCAAAGTTCGTTCGTGACTCGCAAGCGTACAAGTCTCCCGTCGTAGTCAAGGGACCCTTCTTCCCTCGAGTGGTGAACCCAAGGTATCGAATCCGTGGAACAAATGTGTGACGCAAAACTTAATCTATTAAAGCCAAGTAACTTCAATCTTCGATAAAAGAAACCTAATGCATCTAAGTAAAAGACACAAAACGAATCTAATCTACTAAAAACCGGAGAAAACAAAGTAAGATTGGGTAGATAAACCGATCTAGAGGGATCGGGGGAAGCCTTTTGTTGAAGTTCCAAGCAAGAGAAGAAGTAGCAAATCGAATCTTAATAGAAGCCTCTTTAAATCGTGGTTTCCCGTCCAAATCCGAAAACATCCGCCTTTCGAGACCCCCGTTCGTCACAACGTATCCCTATTCATGCGGGGAGCTTAGGGCGAGTCAAAAGACAAGTCGAGATTCTTTCGGAAGATCCGGCGTGTACCTCTAGCCACCGCGGCTACAAGAACACCCTATGTAATCTATCTCGAGAATAGAATTGAAATAAGCAAAGCCGATCGAAAAACGAAATCTTCGAGGAAACACTTGATCGCTAGGAAAAGATTCAACTTGATAATTCAACTATAACAATGATACATACACAAGATCACCACCGGGATCCTTCCTTGATCTTGCTTCTAGCTTCGGGAACTCCGACGTGGTCTTCCGTGCAAGGTTCCCACGTCGGCTAGGGGAACCCTAGTCAACTAGCTCGACCCTCTCCTCTCCGAGATGGTGTCCCTCTCTTCTCTCGCTTCTCGGCGGCCGAAGACGAAATCTTCTCTTTGTGGCTCTCGGTCGGGGGACTATAAATAGCCCGATTGGCGGCTAGGGCAAAGGAGAGGGTGTTTGGGCCCAAAATGGGCACCGGGCCGACCGGACCGGCCGGCCGGCCCGGGCCCATTTAGGCCCGGCCCCGTGGGCTCCTTTGCCCCACGTCGGTTCCCTTGCTTCTTGGATGTTTCCCCCTTCGCATGTAGGTCCATGTCGTCGGTTTCTCTCCGAATTGGACTCAACTCCTTGTCTTGCAAGATTCGAAAGACTTTTCCGGGCGGGTCCCCGGAGTTTGTCGTCTTCTCGGATCAAGTCCCCGGCTTCTTGGAGTTAAGTTTGCTTCATTGCATGACTTGTACGGGGCTTCAAGGTCCGGTCATGAGGTGCTTGATGAACTTATCCCGAAAGTCTTGCATTCAACACTAAAACCCCCGCATAAACATTAAACTCCAAAACCGACATGCACACGTGAACTTGTTATACCACGGGGGTTAGTACCAATGGATAAGGTATAAAATTCATGCCAACACCGAAGGTAAACTCATGGCTAGGTTGACGGATTTTCACCGTCAACATCTCCCCCATGCTTAAACCTTGCTCGTCCTCGAGTAAGCCTTCGATGGATATCATCATTGCCAAACAATGTTTAAACTTTGCACTTGATCACACATGAGAAAACATAATGCTCTCAAAATTTTAATTCATTAAAGTTCCATAATGTGCTAGCCTTCATCTCTACGGAGGGTAGATTCTTATTAAGCTTATCCCACAAGTATTAACATGCTCACAAAGTTTTAAATAGATCTCAGAATTTTTGAAATAAAGAACAAGATAAAGAAAAGCTAAACCAAATTCACAAATTTAAATCATCTCGTGGATTGCTCATGAACTCTCATATCACTTGTCTCTCAAGCCTATATATTCTACTCCTCTCCCTCTCATATATATGTGGTAGGCTTTATATGGAGCTTTGGGAAAGTTTAGTCCTAACAAGATTTTATAAATGAGGTATTGTCAAAACAAGACAAGCTTCTCATGGTCTTACCGAGACTGGTCAAAAAGGTCATTGGAAAATAATGTTAAATCAAGGAGGGGAAAGAGAAAAATACACACACTTTTAGATGAGTGGACATGTGCAAATGGCAAAGAGTGATCCCGAGGCACAAAGGAAGTCCTCGTTATCGGATTGCACATGGTTGGAAAATGAGAATGGATCTTTTTAACTTGAAGCCTTGAATGCACTCTGAGAGAACCAGGGAGTTCACTTTACGCACATATATTTTTTTCTCTTTCTCATATTTCTCATCCATTTCTTTCTTTGATTCATTCGTTATATATATATTTTTTTCTTTCTTCACCTTGGAAGTCACGTATATCGCCGAATTTTTTCTTTCATCATTATATTATTTTTTTTAAAAAATACTCCCTTTTGAACTCTAAAACTGCACCGTACCTACCTCCTCCCCCATGCTTAGACGTTGCTCGTCCTCGAGCAAAGAGGCGAAAAATATGGTAGGTACCGAAAATAATTTTCCTTGGAGAGATACTTGAAATCTTCAATGTTGGCACCGTCTTGCGATCTTCCTTGAATTGATGATCCATTCTCAACGATAGGTTGTGGTCAAGGAGGTAATCACAAAAAATGACATTTGGTTTAAGGGTGGATATCCGGCGAAGTTTGTGAGATCACCAATGCGGGGATACACAATGCACGGATAAGAGGCTAGCAAAAAGATAGATACGCAAAAATGGAATGACCAGCTTCTTAGTCTCGGGCCGCAGAAATCATGGCCTGCAATAACTCACTCAAAAATAAAACTTGTACACTAAGGTTTATGCACTCAAATATATATAAGGCCTTGGATAGGTTGAGCAACACACAAGCGATATTTGTGACAAGGTTAGCGATATTTTTGAGCATAAAAGACATCTTTAATCTATTCACAACTTGAGAGCACATAAAACACTATGGGTCTTTATTTTAATCATAATCTCCGCTGAAAATTAAGCTAGCATTTAAATAAATTTAGATTTGTATTTTTAAGAGAGCACTAGCTTAAACATGCATAAATCAATTACAAAGATGAACAAAGCTGCAATTATAATCATATATCATCATGGCACGAATTTTGTAACTTTTCCAATGATATAATCAAGGTGGTGTCTTTATTAATGATGACATCAAGTTGAAATACATACTAAAAATAAACAAACATGCTTGCTGAAATTTAAATAAAAACAGAAAATACTACGCAAACACACATAAGCAAAAGCTGAAAATTACGAGAGAAAAAGAAAAGAAAAGAAAACTAAAGTTCCTAAATCTTCTAGTCCTCCGCCGGTGGTTGATGTTGATAATCTTGATAATAATACCCTTGCTCATAATATGATTGGACATTCCCTCCGACGAATTGATTTGGCTCCACAAGGTGAAGGCGTCCAAGTTCAAAGGCAATATTAGCATTTCCTTCACCAAGTTGAGCTGCGTTAGCTTGGATGGCTGCGATGTTTTGAGCGTTTCTTGCAGCATACCCTCCAATTATGGCCATGCTTTGTTGTGGTTGGGGATGATGAGCGTAGGACTCCGCGAAGTTAGCGTTGGGCACAACAAAATTTTGTGGGGGTACCGGTGCACCACCCCCCATGCTTGCTCTTGTGGCCCTCCGTAATAACTTGGCGAGGAGGAACTCCGCCGAATGGTTGCACATTGGGTTGTGCTCCACTCGCTTGTGCGGAGGATGTTCCCTCCTCTACGATTCTTCCTCTCTTGTTCTTCCTTGCGGGGACAAGTAGTCCCTCTTCCAACCAATCTTCTCTCCCCTCATTGAAAAGCCTAAGCCTCTCGTTGGGAAGGGGTAGGTTCATTATGGCCAACCGATAACCTCCTCTCTCATCTCCACTAATGTATTTGCCTTGCCGCAAATATTCAAAGCCGAGAGAGGTACCACGCAAAAGGTGAGCGGGGTTTCTTGCGATTCCCGGCGCAAGGAAAAGGCCAACATGGAGAGGTAACACCCCGAACCAATATTACCCGCCCCCGATGTTGCTTCACAACACCAACGGTTGATCATGAGGTAAGAGGGCTCTATTGGCTGCCTGGCAATTAAAGCCGAGTATAGCCAATTCAACTCCGTGTCGGTCACCTTTGTTTCCTTCATCCTCCCCAATACCCTCTTGCACATCCAAGAGTGAAATATCCGGATAATGGGGTTGCGGATGCAATTGCGTTGTTGATGGGCTTCTCCGGAGATCATATTCCAAAATCCCGCCAACATGCCGGGTGGCACGTCAACTTTCTCCGGAGCTCCCTTGTGGAATCCAAGCAGCTCCCTAACGTGCTCGTAGGGAACCACTTGTTGGACTCCCTCCAAACGGAATGACAAGCTTTGCACCCCATCATCATCAACGATGGGTGCGGTAGTCATCAAAATTTCCAAGGCGTAACCCAAATGGGTGTCCACCGATACTCCGTTGGAGAACCGCACCCATCCGAGGTGCCCCAACATATAGTATATGTCGGTGCAAAAACCCAAGGTGTAGAGTGCTTGGTCGTCGAACTCGACGTTCGGCACAAGCCTTTTCTCAAGGTTGGCGAGCCTCTCCTCCTCCTCCGCCTACAAGATGATGAAGCCGTACGAAGAGTGTCGGGGTGTAAGGAGGTGGCACGGTTGAGCGAGTCGATCGTCGTGGTGGCGCGGGCTGCTCCTCCGTGTGCCCACGAGGTTCGGTGAACCTCATGGAAGTGCTTCTCGCAGCCCTCATACCACCAAGGAGGAGAGCATCGTTCCTCCTCGGTGGCGCCGTATCCGTCTCCATGCTCCGGGAGACTCGGAAACCGAGTGCCTCCTCGAAGACGTGGTTGATGACGGCTTGGATGACGACGAACTCTTCTTCTTGGAGAAGAGACTTGTGGTCTTCTTCCACATAGTTGCTGCACTCTTTCTTCAACTAAAACTCCGGGTTGCAACCGGTAAACTAGGCACTTAAACTCTTTGCTTCGGATGTGGACTTTGAGTGGATTAAGGATGTGGATTTTTTCTTGAGCTATCAAGCTTGGGATGGTTGGCTATGTCTACGGAGGTTTTGAGCACACAAACTTGAACACACAAACAAGGGAAGGAGAGGGAAGCTTGCTGCAGTAAAACGGGAGCCGGGGGGCTCCTTAAGTAGGTCGGGCCGGCCGGCTCGGGCCGGCCGGCCCGGGGGCCTCCCCGGCTCCTCCCCGCCGCGTCTTTCTTCCAAAGCACGATCATTTCGCCTCTCGCAACTTTCCCCGCCCGCGTGCTCCACGAGTTGCACCGCCCAAACGCTCTCGTCCACTCCTTTTCTTGAATTATTGGTCCTCCCACTTGATGCTCCATGCTTTGGGTCATGTCCATGCTCCCTAGCTCCACTTGCTTCACATGCCACCATGAAAATCCTGCAAAGTTGATGCTTGCTGCCCACCATGCTTGTCCTTTGCATGTGGAATTGGTGAAAGTTGATAAAAGGGAATCCAATGGTGCATGCATGATTAATTCAAACTAGATTGCCTCCATTTAGGTGTGTTTAAGGTTAAGCACTCCCCTAATTCGAAATTTAAAATATTTTTCAGAGCCATGCAAGAGCTCAAACATAATTTTAGAGAAGTTTTTAAACCATTAAAAACAAATGTAAGTCGAAAATATTTTTCGACTACGTCGATTTTGGTCTCACCGGTATAGTTTGCCTTCATCGGTTGAGAGCAAACATTTTTCCGGCTTGATCATGGGGGCATAGGTTTAGGTTCTAATTTTGGCTAAATAAGAAATATTTTGAATAAAACAAAATTAGAATAGGCTTAGAAAAATTCTAATCCTAGAGAAACCAAGGATAAAGATTTTTAAAACCAACCAAAAGCTTTGATTTCTAGGTTCACGCGAGTCCTACCACGTGCTGAATTTTATTAACACTTAAATATAAATCGTGGCTCTACTCGTGTGGTTTTAGCATGAAAATTAAGTCAACCTCAGCACCATAATGAGGGTGAAAGGTTGAGTTAAGGTTCTGAAATTATTTGGTTGAGGTTTCTCGAAAAGAAAAGAATCAAACAAGCACATAGGAGGGTTCATGCAAAGGGTTTATGATAAAGCAAACATTCAATCAAGAATTATGTCTCTAATATTGTTCAACCACTTCTAAGTCTAATGTCTTTGCGTAGTAAAACTCAAAAACTAAATTATTAAAAATACTCGAAAAACCCGGAATCGGGTTGTCCTCCCGTAGCTTATTCTTGACTCGACGAAACGGGTTGCCTCCCCGCCTAGCGCTTCGTTTATAGTCTATAGCTAGACTTCTTCACTTGATTACTCCGCATCGACGCTCTTTGCGGGCGTTGCAATCTTGGGTACCCACTTCCGCACCATCTTGGGCGCGGGCTTGTCTTCCGGCTTAGTTGGCTTAGTCATTTTTTTGGTCTTCACGGGCGGCTTCTCTTCCTTTGTCTTGACGGATGCAACACCTTCTTTGATTTTCGTTACGTTCATTTTTTTCGGATCCTTCTTCTTTTCAGCCCCTCCGTTTGTTTTGGTTCTCCCTTCACTCCAATCATGTTGCATGCCTCAATCCTTGGACGGAACTTGAAGGAACTCCTTTCTCTCGTTGATATCGAACATGATCTCCCCCTTGCCAACATCAATAGTAGCTCCCACGGTCTTGAGGAACGGCCTCCCTAGGATGAGCGGCGGCTTCTCCCTCGCTCCCATCTCGAGCACAACGAAGTCGACGGGGATGAAGTGGTGTCCAATCTTCACGGGTACATCTTCGCAATGCCTAAGGGATAGCGAATGGAGTTGTCTCCCAACTCCAAACATATTCCCATAGGCTCCATTGGTAGGCGTAGCTTCTCGAACACATCCCTTGGCATGACGCTCACACTAGATCCAAGGTCGCATAATGCCTTCTCGAAGTTGAAAGAACCAACCGAACATGGAATTGTGGGGCACCCGGGTCTTTTTGCTTCTCTAGCCCATAAGCAATAGCGGCACTACACTCCTCGGACATCTTGACATGATCTACCCCGAGTGTTGCTATCTCATATTTATTTGCAAGAATGTCTTTAAAGTAACGAGAATATGTAGGTACTTGTAGGGCATCTAGTAATGGCATGTTGATGCTAAGTCTACGCACAACTTCCACAAACTTCTCAAAGTGGTTGTCAAGTTTACCTCGGAAGTAGCGTGGCTTGAGTTGCGGTATCCTCGTGTCATCCTCCGGCATCTCAAATTCGGGTTCCTCGGTGACGATCCCCGTAACCTTATCTTTAGCGGCTCCTTCCACCTCGGTGGATGGTTTAAGCTTCATTGCTCCCGCGGAATGTTCCGGATCTTCGGTCTCCTTCCCCGAACGTGTTTGAATGGCCTTGCCGATTCGGGACATTTGGGTTGTCCCGAAGCTTCCCTTCATCATTAGTGAGGCGCCCCGCAAGTTGTCCAACTTGCGTCTCGAGCATCTTCATCATGTTGAGCACTTGATGATTGGAACTTCCCACCTCCGTCACTTTGCTATCGATGTTCTCCAACACCTTGTCTATGGTCTTGAACTTGGTGACGGTGTCCTTGTTGATCTTAGCTTGCTCATCCATGAACTCCTTCAATTGTATACGAAGCGGAACCGCTTTAGGAATAGATGAGCTTGCATTAAATTGAGGCCTACCTTGCCCGTAGCGGAAGTTCGGCAATTCTCCCTTCCTCATGTAGTCGAGCACTTTGGCTTCCTCCGGACAATCTTTGCGGACATGGCCATACTCTCCACATTCTTCGCATGTGGACCTTGCTTCGGCGGCCTTCAAGTCTTGAGCCTCTTTCTATTCCATCTCCATCTTCTCCAACCTCCTCATGAGCGAGTCGATCTTGCCTTCCAAATATGTTCTCCTTCTCCACTTGCAAGACTCCTTTGACGTTCCCCGTGGGTTGAACCGGATGTAGGCGCCCCGGACGACGCCCACGTGTCATTATCCGCGACCTTCTTGAATAGCGTGAAAGCTTCCGTCGGTGTAAGCTCGATGATGGATCCTCCCGCCGATGCATCGATGATCGTCCTTGACGCCATGGTGAGTCCTTGATAGAACTTTTGCACGAGGTCTTCTTTCGGGAACTTGTGATGTGGAACCGCCCGAGTGTACTCGTTGAAGCACTCGAATGCCTCCGAGCTAGTTTCTGTAGGATATTGAACAAAGGTGGCAATCTTATTACGCAAACTTTGAGTTTTACCCGGTGAGTAGTATTCCTTCATGAAAGCCTTCATCAACGTGTTCCAATTTTGCACCGTCTCCGCCGGTTGAGAGTGGAACCATTGCAAAGCCTTCCCGAGTAGCGAGAACGGAAAAAGCCTTGCCCTCATTTGGTCTTGAGTCACCCCATCCATGTTGAAAGTTTGACATAGTTGAATGAATGCTTGGAGGTGAAGGTTCGGATCCTCTTTGCCGGTGAAGGGTGAATGTTGCACCATGCGGATTGTTGAGGTCTTGATCTCGAACGGTCTTCCGATCTCCTCGAGGTTCAAGATTGGTAGGTCGATGATGTCTGGGGTGCATAGCTCCCCAATCTTGCGTTCTTCCGGTGGTTGGTCACCCATTGGTGGAAGTCGATTCTCCCGCGGACTTTGAGGTGGTGAATTCTTCGGAGATTCCTCGCGATCCTTTGTCTTCCGACTCCGAATCTACAAAATCCAGCTTTTTAGCTTGATGTTCTTCGCGTCTCCTTAGCCTCGTAAAGTTTTTCCGGATCATCAACAAAATTATTGGGTTTGTTGGAGAGGTAGCCGTCCATCTCCCGTTAGGGTTAGCAATAAACAAAGTATGCAAAAAAACTAGAAAGTAAAAACAAATCTATAAAAACTAGAGTTAGACAAACTAGATTAGATGTATTTTGAGGATGATCAAAATTTAGTAGATGCAAAAATAAAAACAAAAAAGAAAACTGAAAATTACAAAAAGGCAATAAAAAATCAAATCTTGATCACTTGTTCCCCCGCAACGGCGCCGTAAAAAGGGGCTTGTTGACGGTTAATAATTGTATCAAAGTTCGTTCGTGACTCGCAAGCGTACAAGTCTCCCGTCGTAGTCAAGGAACCCTTCTTCCCTCGAGTGGTGAACCCAAGGTATCGAATCCGTGGAACAAATGTGTGACGCAAAACTTAATCTATTAAAGCCAAGTAACTTCAATCTTCGATAAAAGAAACCTAATGCATCTAAGTAAAAGACACAAAACGAATCTAATCTACTAAAAACCGGAGAAAACAAAGTAAGATTGGGTAGATAAACCGATCTAGAGGGATCGGGGTAAGCCTTTTGTTGAAGTTCCAAGCAAGAGAAGAAGTAGCAAATCGAATCTTAATAGAAGCCTCTTTAAATCGTGGTTTCCCGTCCAAATCCGAAAACATCCGCCTTTCGAGACCCCCCGTCCCGTCACAACGTATCCCTATTCATGCGGGGAGCTTAGGGCGAGTCAAAAGACAAGTCGAGATTCTTTCGGAAGATCCGGCGTGTACCTCTAGCCACCGCGGCTACAAGAACACCCTATGTAATCTATCTCGAGAATAGAATTGAAATAAGCAAAGCCGATCGAAAAACGAAATCTTCGAGGAAACACTTGATCGCTAGGAAAAGATTCAACTTGATAATTCAACTATAACAATGATACATACACAAGATCACCACCGGGATCCTTCCTTGATCTTGCTTCTAGCTTCGGGAACTCCGACGTGGTCTTCCGTGCAAGGTTCCCACGTCGGCTAGGGGAACCCTAGTCAACTAGCTCGACCCTCTCCTCTCCGAGATGGTGTCCCTCTCTTCTTTGCTTCTCGGCGGCCGAAGACGAAATCTTCTCTTTGTGGCTCTCGGTCGGGGGGCTATAAATAGCCCGATTGGCGGCTAGGGCAAAGGAGAGGGTGTTTGGGCCCAAAATGGGCTCGGGCCGACCGGGACCGGGCCGGCCGGCCCGGGCCCATTTAGGCCCGGCCCGTGGGCTCCTTTGCCCCACGTCGGTTCCCTTGCTTCCTGGATGTTTCCCCCTTCGCATTTAGGTCCATGTCGTCGGTTTCTCTCCGAATTGGACTCAACTCCTTGTCTTGCAAGATTCGAGCACTTTTCTCGGGCGGGTCCCCGGAGTCCGTCGTCTTCTCGGATCAAGTCCCCCGCTTCTTGGAGTTAAGTTTGCTTCATTGCATGACTTGTACGGGGCTTCAAGGTCCGGTCATGAGGTGCTTGATGAACTTATCCCGAAAGTCTTGCATTCAACACTAAAACCCCGCATAAACATTAAACTCCAAAACCGACATGCACACGTGAACTTGTTATACCACGGGGGTTAGTACCAATGGATAAGGTATAAAATTCATGCCAACACCGAAGGTAAACTCATGGCTAGGTTGACGGATTTTCACCGTCTACACCATCAAAAGTCCACGGGGGTTGTTCACAACAACAAAAGATGGCAAGTCATAGAGAAAGGTGTTTCTCGAGTAGAAACAATACACATGAAGTTATGCTGACCTTGCTTTACATGAATAATCGGCTTCTTGTTATGATGATTCTTATTTGCCATGGAGCCTTGCCTCAGTGGACGGGGCTTGGTCTGCCTAGGGTTCAGGCATTTATTGGCATAATGTCCGGGTTGTCTACAATTGCAGCAAGTGCAGGGTGGAAGTCCTTTAGGCTTGGAATCTTGTTGACGTGGCTTCTTGTCATTGTTGTCACTTTGTTTGCCCCTGCGAGGACAAAATTTCCTTAAGGTAATTCCCCACTCACTCAAATCCATTTCGGGGAATGCTCACTTGTGGCTCCGGCTTTTCCCTTCTTCCTTGTAAGGTCCATTGGTAGCTTCGATGGTGGTAGTAGAGAATTAGAGGTGTTGAGTTGACTCTCCTTCGTATGATCCACCAACAAATTGCATAAGCGGGCCTGCTCAACCACAGACGTAAATAACGCCTGGGAGAGACCATCCGTTAAACTAGTTCGAGATAACCCTTGATAATGATCCTGGAGGATATTGTCCACGATGTGACTTAACACTGAATTTTGTTCTTCCAACATCTCAATTGCACCAGCAATGGTGTCTATATCACCCTGAGTAGGTACTTGGGGTGAGCAAGACTCATAGGGTTGAGGTCTCTCCAGATCTTTTCCATCGAAGATAATGGTCTGAGCGACCAAATTTGGTCCATCTGGATTGGCACCAAGGGGAGGTTGCTGCTACAGCATCTGGACGAGCTGCTGCTATGTCTAAAGGATTTGGCACAACATTCCCTTTTGAGCAGCCATGCATGCCTCTACCTTCGTCCTGGGTGGTGGTGGTAGTAGATCGCTACCACTACTCGACACACCAAAACCAACCGGGGAGCTGCATATCGGTTCCACCATCTGAAAGAATTGAGCTTCCATTAAATACATATTCATAAGCTTGTTCTCACAAGCAGAACATGTACGACGAAAAACTCAATTGGAACAAAAGTTCGACTCAGGCAACACAATATTCTAGAACTACGAATTTCATGCGCTCAGCTCAAGACTACGAGGGTTCATGACTCCAAGGTGCGTTACAATGCAAAGGTTTCGAGCCACTGGATATCCATCTTGGAATCAAAAGTGTTATCACGTCTGGAAGAATTTGGTACGGGGTCTTATTCAGGCGGAGGGGAACAAAAATTTCCAAATCAAACACCAGAGTCCCAAAAATTCCCAAATTTTGCCAGCAACTCCATGACATAACTATGCACACTTTTGGTGTTCAAAGGTAGATCTAGATTGGATTGGAACATGCTCGAAAAATTACATTTTTAGAGGAAGATTGCCCAGCAAAACAGCAGGACAGAGACTCACTAAACTGAACATAACTCTCTGTCAAAAATTCCTAAAATCCTGAGAAATTCACAGTATATGCTCAATTTGATAAGAAACAACTTTCCTAAAGGATGTCTAGTCAAAATCCTTACAGATTTGGCTATAAAAATTGAGAAATGACAGCAACAGAATCTGCCCAAAATTTTTACTAAAATCAAAAGAGAGGAAACCTTATCTAAGATCTAGCAATCACCCTAGAAAAATTATTCAAGCAAGCAAGAACCAAATTTTAGATTCAGCAAGATTTTAATCATGAATGCGCACGTCTTAAATGACCTCACACCCTTCGATCCAAAAGACGTAGTTAGTGCCGGTGGCAAGCTTATAATCGGCTCTCCTTATAATCGGAGCTACTCGATTCACACTTAATGACTTACGAAATGTTGTTAGTGTACCTGCAGAAAACGAACCTTCTGTGCCAGCACGTCACAGAAGCGTCCACATACATTACCGTTCACTATAGAAACAGTATCAATGCGTCAAGCCGCTGCATGGATAGTGTCCAACCTTGGACACCCTCCGCTTGAATGGAGTGTATCCTTGCCTCGCATGATCGACATGCCGAATGCCCACGTATGATAAACGTGGCGACACCACAACTCATAACCAGATGCGAAGATGGGATCCGTGGAATGGATCACTCCATCAACCCTCACAATTTCCGTGATGCGGAACAACACATGTATAAAACACGTGGCTCATCTAGTTTGGTTGTGCAAGAAAGTAAGTCTGACATAAAGTAAAGTGCTGGAAGTTAGAAAAATACACCATAGATTCTTAAGCCACCTTAAAGAACCCAAAAATTCCCTCCAGGGCCTCTCGTTCTAGATCATTCCTTAACGATCCAATGGATTGTCGAATTCCAATCAATCTTGGCAAGTTTTACTATAAATCATGTGATTAGTATTAATCTAATCACTCTGGTGCATACGGATGCTCTGGTACCAACCGTGACAACCCCATCTGAGATAATTCTGTACTATCGCCTAAACCACTCCATTTGGTCAATAAGCGATAATAAAGAATCATCCCGTTGAGTGTTGCCAGGTTAACGCCTGGTAAATCACTTGACAACACAGAGAGGATCGAACGTATGCATTAAAACTCCCATGAAGGAGAGTCCAGAGTGCCTTACAAATTAACATTAAATCCTCGTAGGATCCATTACTACAAGCATAGTCTTTGACATGAAAGTAAATAGTTCAGAGTTTATAGAAAACGGCGGAAGATAACCGAGGAACCAAGTTGAGAAGTACCTTGGTTCGTGTGTGATGAGTGATTGACCGGATGGTTTGAAGCTTTGTGTGTGTAGTGTTGAGTTGTGTTGTGTGTGTTTTATTTTGTGTATTTACCTTATTGTTTATGTGGTGTGTTGTCAATGCACTCGTGAGGAGTGGTTGACAACGTTGTGTGGACCGACTCTTGGCCTAGTATTGCGGGTGTTGGTTGCGGCTTGGTTTGCGTTGGTGCGGGTGAAGAACAGGCGCGAAAGGTCTTAGCCTTGCGGGGCCTCCGAGGAGTGGAGAGACAAGTAGGCTTGGTTTGAGGGATCCGGTGGCCGACGGGATCAAGTGCGAGCCGCATGGTGCAAGAAGAGCAAGACGAAGTCGTGGACATGGAGCCGGTGCATCGGTGGTGGCCAAGTCAAGGAACGAGGCAAGACGAGTAGACCGTCCGGCGCCGGAGGTGAAAGGCTTGGCGGGCTCGACGCTTGGCGTGGTGAGGCCGGGCCGTGTACGCGGGGTTTGGTGGTTTGGCCACAAAACCATCGGAGGAGGGTTTCTCGGTTTGGGCCTCAAAACCGAGCCCGAGGTCCCGGCGTGACGGAGACGGTATCCGGGTGCGTCGGGAAGCTTCGAGGCGGGCGACACGCGGCATGATCTAGGTGCTTGCGTCGGGAGGACGTGAAGGCCTGATGGATGCGCGGCCGTCCGATGGTGAACTTCATGTGTTGACCAAAACGCCCCTGCGAGGGCTTGTGTTGTACTCCTTGTGTAGGGGCACTTCGGTCTTTTCCGGAGGGCCTATATATAGGAGGAGGGGGCTGAATTTTTAGCCAACTCTTGGGCTAGAGGCTGGGGTACTCTTTCATTTTTGAGTGCTTTGGGAGAGAGGGAGAGAAGGGAGAGTGGCTCTTGGATTGGAGCTTTTTGCCATCTTAGATTTGGTTTCTAGGAGTGGCTTGTAATCGATTGGACAAGATATTCATAGTGATTTCATCCTCTAAATCTTGTGCCAATCTTTCTATTCCCGAATTTCTTTTATTGCTTTTTCGGAGCTCTTTTTGTGCTATTTTCGTGCTTGGCTCGATTCGTTGTTTCTAGGACGTTTGGCTCGGATTTCTTTGAGGGGATCATGGATGGATGCCTTGCGCACCTTTGGTGATGATCTTGACCCCTCAAACGCTGGGAATTGGGCTCAATTTGGTGAGAATTGGATGAACTCGGGTTTGTGATTTGAGTGCACGAGATTTGCAATTCCGGTTGATTGGATTGGTTTAGGGTTCCAAGATTTTGGGCATAGCTTCACGTAGTGACGCTTCTTATCTACCCAAAATTTGGGGTCAATCCGTCCAACGGTTTAGGAGATCCATCGATTGGAAGTTTGAGGTTATTTCTCGTGTTCCTCGGGGCCGTCTTGATTCGCACACTGGTGGACCGTCCGCGAGGTAGCCGCGGACCGTCCGCGAGGTAGCCGCGGACCGTCCGCGAGGTGCCCGACAGCCCAGTGTTCTTCGTGTTCTTGCGGATTCTTGAGCACCTCTCTTTCGATCCATTTTGTCGGTGGGTTTTTGGTGCATGAAGTTTGCGGACGGTCCGTACTAGAGTGTCGGACGGTCCGTGACGAGGCGGACGGTCCGCGGGTCCCTCACGGACGGTCCGTTTTCTCGGTGCAGTACTGGAGGTTCGGGTAGCAATTTCGGACGGTCCGTGCCCTCCTCGCGGACAGTCCGCGCCCTCCCTCGCGGACGGTCCGCCGGACACTTGCGGACGGTCCGCTCGGTGCTTTCCAGATTGCCTAAGACCCTTGCTTTTTGAGTTGTGCTTCCGCGTTGGATTGGTTTGGGATTTGTTCCTAGGCTTCTTGGTGGTTCCTTTGAGGTTGTTTGAGTCTGTTTGGGATCTTGTTTGTGCTTGTGGGTTCGTGGAGTTGCGATTGGGGTATAGGCCGATTTCAACCAAAGGGAAGAATTTTTATCGGCTCCTATTCACTCCCCCCCCCCTCTCTAGTCGCCATCCGATCCTTCAATTGGTATCAGAGCCGGTTGTGGATTCTTTTGGCTCTAACAAGTCTTGAATCCATAGGGTGACTAGAGGAAAGAGGTGCTTTTGCTTGCGACCTTGGTTTGCACGTTTTGAGTCCGACGATTTGGAGTTGTGCCCTTGGAAAACCATAACTTGAGATACCTTCAGTAAAACGGGCATAACTTTTCGCTCGTTGCTCCGTTTTGGCTCAAATTTTTACAGCGGTTTCGTGACTCCATTTGTAGGTGATCCAAAATAATCTAAAGATCATTTTGGGGTCTTCAAAAATTCAGAAAAAATCAACAAGATAATTGAAAAATCCTCATTTATGTCTCTTGCGGCTTTGTCTTGTTTCTTCTGGATTTTCTCTAGGCTTCATTTCACCTTATCTTGAGCTGAAATTTTTTGTGCCTCTATCTTTGGTGCTCCTTGTTCAGTGGTAAAATTTTGGGAAAAAGATAAGATCCTTTGCTATTGAACTCGTCGGTAGTTGTTAGAGAATTGAGGTTTTTGAGTGCTTTCTTTGCATCGTTGCTTGTTCCTTGAGCTTGGTTTCGGCTAATCCTAACCGGTACTTTGTTTATGGCACCAAGTTCTTCTCCTTGTGGTTCTTTGAGCGGGGAGGAGTATGGAGGTTGAGGCGGAAGCCGAAGTGGAGGAGATGATCTCTCTCATCGAGGACTATCGAGATGGTGACATCAAGAAAGGCAAGCTCTACCACAAGCTAGGAGGCATGAACCAAGGTACACTTTCCAAAGCTATCTTGATCCTATGCAATAGGTTGGATGATTGTGAGTGTGATTGTGGAGATTTGCATAGGAGAAACATAGATTTGTGTGATGCCTTGCGTAGGAAGAATGAGAAGATGAAATGCTCTCTTACTAGGTTGAAATGTGGTATGGCTCATTGGAGGTCTCGTGCTTTGAATTCTTGCACTTCTTGTAACACCATGCATGCTAAAAATGATGCTTTGATTGCTTCCATTGCATGCTTGAAATCTGAAATTAAGGTGTTAAATTTCAAAGCTTCTTTGCCTTGCAAATCATGCGATGCCTTGTGTGCTGAAAATGAGAAATTAAAATATGAAGTTAGTTGGCGCAAAATGCATGTTGAAGCTTTTAGAAGAGCATGCGACAATCTTGATTTTGAGAATGATGAATTGAGATCATCTCTTGCTAACTTGCAATCTGAAATTGACTTGTTGAAATCCAATGCTTCTATGCCTTGCAACTCTTGTGTTGTTTTGAATGATGAGCTTGATATGGCTAGGAGTAAGATTGCTTTGTTAGAGACAAGTGCCTCTTTACCATGTGTTTCTTGTGAGTCTTTGCATGCTGAAATTAATGAATTAAAATTGACTCACAGCACATGTGTAGATGATTTTGAGCATGCTAGGGCTGAAATTTGTGATATAAAATCCATGCCTTTTAGCAAGTGTTCTTTGTTTCTTGTAGAGGATGCTTGCCATACTTCTTGTGATGATGATAATGCTTTGCGAGATGTAATTGATGTTGCTTGTTCATGTGATTTTGTTTGCACCTCATGCATTGATTTGGAAAATGAAGTTTTGGCTTTGAAAAAGATGCGCGAGGATATGAGCGCTAAGTTGGTTGAGCATGATGAGATGAGTGCCAACCTTGAGAAAGAAAATGAACTCTTGCGTACCACATATGCTAAATGCATTGAAGAAGAAATCAATAACTTGAGAAATATGTGAAGGACCGATACGGCGAACCGAGAGGGGGGGAGTGAATGGGAGCCGATAAAAATTCTTCTCGAAGGAGATGAAAACTCCAACAAGACCAACGCGGCTTCCAACACACGTCTCCGACTCACTACCAAGGTTGGTCAAGCCCACGTAGCCACCGAAGTGCCACCGGACCTAGGAGCCAACACGCAACCTTCCGACCCGAGAAACGCGGCGGAAAAACCAAACCTCGAGTCTCTGAGACCCACACCGGTCGGACCGGTGAGCACCACCGGTCGGACCGGTCCCCGTAGGTGAACCCGAGCAACTTCCACTAAGTGGCTCTACACCGGTCGAGCCGGTGAGACACACCGGTCGGACCGATGGCGGCTTAAAGCCCCCAAGACACCAAACAGGCCAACCGACCACCAAACGGACCCAAACTTGAAACGGCGGCACCACGGGACAACAACGAACTCACCAAGACGTTCACCCGAGCAAAATCCCACAAGGGCTTGCACCGGTCGGACCGGTCAAGAGCACCGGTCGAGCCGGTGTGGCACGGGCGACTCGGGATGAACAACGACCCGCGGGTCAACTCCCCCAAATCGAAATCTCGATCTCCCGAATCGCTCCACGGACTTGAACAAGACTTTGGGGATATCGGGAACACCTCATGAGGAGTCCATAGCCAAGTTTAATCCCACCAAATCTCGTCCAAAAAGGAGGAATCGAAGAAATCCCGCCGAAAGCACTTCCAACCCAAGAACTCAAGAAACCCCAAAATCGAGCACCTTTTCTCACGGATTTGGGAGGGGAATCACGGCCCAAAGAACCACGAAGGGTTCCCACAAATTTCCCCCATCAAATCCCCAAGAGAAGAGCCCCGAAAACAACCCAAAGAAATCACCGAGAGAGGGCTCCGAAAATCACCACCAAGAACAACCGGGAAAAACACATCCAAACCTTGAGGAACAACGCCGAATCATCTATACATGAAACAAAGGTTCGTACAAGGTCTAGCAAGCCGCCCGATCATCCATCCCTCTCTACAAGATCTCTCCGTGAAGCTCTCTTGCTAGTCCTAAGGAAAACCTAGAGAAAATTGGTGGAAAATAGGAAAACAAATGAGCTAGGGTTCCAAGAGTTGGCTGCCATCCTCTCACCTCTTGGGTTATATAGGCGGCAACCGAATGTCCAAAATACCCTTCTCTACTAACTAGGGATACATGCCCCTCAAGGGCGGATTTGGAATTCTTGATGTCTTCACCATCGGACGGATGCCCGGCGACCGCACCCTGCGTAGCCTCGACGCAAGCCATGCGATCCCGACGCGTGTCCTCCGCTTCGAAGATTCCGGACTGCGTCGTCGCACACCGGTCAGACCGGTGCTCCTCACCGGTCAGACCGGTCCCCACCGGCGGGCCGGCCGGACCCACCGGTCGACCGGTCCGGTGCTTCCTGCACCTCCGTCTTCGGTTCTCCGGTCTTGGCTTTGTGGATCAACCAAGGAACCCAGTGGTTTTCGGTGAACCACCGGAAACCCCGCGAACTCGGTGTAGCCTCCGCCAATCTCCACTCATGACTTGGCTCCCACGTAGTCCCGGCTCGACCTTGGTTTTGAGGCTCAACCAAGAAACCGTCCATGACTTCATCTTGTCGTTCATGCCACCATGCGGCCCGCACTTGACCCCGCCGGCCACCGGGTCCCTCGAACAAAGCCTACTTGTCTTCTCCACACCGGAGGCCTCACCCCGCGACGACCTTTCGCGCTTGTTCTTCACCTCGCACCAACACCGGTCAAGCCGCAACCCGCACCTGCAATACTTAGCCAAGAATCGGTCCACACAACGTTGTCAATCACTCATCACACAAGGAAGCGACCATCCACCGGTCCTCGAACCACACATGGTCCTCAATATGACATGTGGTACTTGTGAGCGCCTCAAGTCTCAAAATGAGGTTTTGCGCACAAGGTGCAAGAGTCTTTGTGCCAAGGGTTTGGATTCTCACTTCTCTTGTCACTCCGATGTTGATGCTTCTAAATTTGCTTCTTCTAAACCGGAATCGACTTCTTCTCTTGAGTGTGAGTCTTTGGATGCTAGTAAGTGTGCTAGTGCTTTGGATAGCTCTCCCATAGCTACTCCTAAGCTTGTTGCTTCTTCCGGTGTTGCCCAAGGTGATTTGAATGGAAAGGGTGCCTTCCACATATTTGGAACTCATACTCCCAAGTCGAGGTTCCAATGCACCTTTTGCAAGAAGGATGGGCATACCGTTGAGTTTTGCTTTCGCCGTGTCAAGCACGAGCGACGTGTGCGCGCTAAAGCTTTTAAGAAGCCACGTAGTCTTTCTCATGGCACGTGTGATTCTAATGTGGACACCAAGTTGGATGTTGGGGTTGATGCTTCATGCTCTAAGTCCCAAGGGACTTCCCACTTACAAGAGAATGGTGATTCATCCACTCGGACCGTGCCTCTCGATAGGCCTTTGTACCATTGCTCTCCTTGTGGGAAGGATGGGCATCAAGAGAGTTTTTGCTACCGCCGGGCAAGGAGAATACGGCGAGGAGGTGCCTCTAGGCCTTTGGTTGTTCATATCCTTTCTCATGGCATGAACACTTGTGAGCCTAAGAAGGCGCGATTTGTGGATGGGTCTTATGACACTCTTTCTAGTGAGTTAGGCCATGCTCGTGGACATGCTTCTAGTGTTTCTTGTGTTGGTCCGCGACATGCTTCCCGTGGTGCTTGTGTTGGTTCTTCTCCTACGACCTCGAAGGATCTTTGCCTTTTTGCTTGTGGTAGCACTCGACTTTCCTCGCGAGTGAATTCGTGAGGCATGGTTCCAAGGGTGTTCGAAAGACTTTTCATTCCAACCGGCATTTGCATCATGCTAACCCACATGATAGGTTGTGTGCACCGCTTACCCATGTGACCAAATCTTGGATTCCCAAGTACGTGCTTGCTAACCCTTTGGGATCCAAGGCTCGGTCTTTCTCGTCTCCTTGTGTGTAGGTATGGAGACGCGGTTGGAGAACATGAGCTCAATGGAGACATGATGGTTCTCCACACCGTTTTGGATGGCTCTTGAAAGCCTTTGTACACATGTATAGTGAGTTTTCTTTTCCTCTTGTACTCTCTTGTATATACTTGTGTCTTGCTTGTGTGAAAACCATGGTAGGCTAGCCACCTTGTTCATGATAGCTTTGTGATCTTGAATATCTATCTTGCTATCTTTGTATGATTTTATGGTGGGTGATATTTATGAACATCATGTCATGCTTTATGGTTGATTGCTCGGTTATGTCATGTTGTTCATCTATATCATTTTTTGTCTAGCTCGATGGTACCTTTCCTTGTTAGCATGTTTGTCCCCCATGTATATCTTGTCATGCTAGCTTTGTAATATATGTTGGTGGATGATCCATGTGATCTTGTATCATGCCTTTGTTCGGTTCTTGTATATTGTTTGGCATGTTGTTCTTTGGTATCATGTTGGTTTAGTGTTGTACCTTGTTGACATACTTGCTTGCCCATGCTTATTCATATTTGTGGAATCATGTTACAATGCTCTATTTATGTTATTTGATATTATCAATGCATTGTGTAGCATGTTGTGAGCTTTCCTTGGAGTTTTGAGCTTGTCTTGTCTTCGAGTTGTGTTGTTGTTCCTCTTTTCGGTTGGTTTTAGAGTTTTTTCCTTGCTCTTCCTTTTCCTAGCTTTTGCTTTGTTAGTTGCCCTTGGTTGAGGGGGAGCTTGGCTTCTTTTGATAGGGAATTTGATTCCAAGAAGGGTTGTGGCTTTTTGGGCGGTCTTTGTGATCCTCCAATTGATATTCCTTCTATGGTATTCAATTGGGATCTTTGCGCTTTTGCAATTGGTACTTTTTCTATGGTACTCAATTGGGACCTTTGGTGGCTCTTCTCTCGCTTGGAGCGATTCTTGGTTGGTGTGTTCCCTCGTGAGCTTTATTGGTGTTAAGTCAAGTTCCTTGTCTCCCTATGCATTCTGCATTGCATTTGTATCATATATCATGATGTATAGACTTTGGTAGGTTTGTCATTTGTGTCTCGCATTCTGTCATATATCATGTTCCTTTTGATGTACATATCTACCTATGTTGCATTTGTATCATATTGCATTTTAGGATGATGAGCTTCTTCCATATGCCTCATTTGAGTTTCTTTGGCTACTTGTGAGATATTGGTCATGTGTGTGGAGAAATAGCTATGTGAGGCTATGCTCTTGGAATATTTGAGATATATGTGTTGTGAGATAGCCTTTTTGAATCAAATGCTAATCTTGACTAAATTTGATGAAATGTGCTCCACTCATGTGTAGTAGTATATCCATGTCACTTTTTGGTCTAAATGTGCCTTTCATGCTTAGATTGTGCTTGGATGTCTCTTTCTTGCATTTGGGCCAAAGGTCAATATCATTGTGAATGTTTAGCCTATGTTGCATTCATGGAGGAGCATAAGCTTCTTTTTGCCGCAAAGGCACTTCATGTACCATGAAATGAATTAATCTTGAAAAGAAGTGAGCATGCTTGAAAAATGCTCCATCCATCATGTTTATGCTTAAAATGTATTATCTTTCACATATGGGTGCTAAACATGTTGCATGATGTTCACCGATGGAGAAGTCTCCCCGAAGTGGACACATGGCTCACGAGCTTTGACATGACATGCTTTGCTTTATGGGTGTTTGCCATGATCTTTTGCTTGAGAATTTGATATCCTTGTATGATCTTTGAATGGTATGCATGTTTGTGGCTCAAGTGTGACATGGATAGGCTTTTACATTTGAAGTGAGCCATCTTTTGATATAATTATTCAAATCTGAAAATTTTGCTTTGTCACATGCTTGTATTTTTCATATATTACTTGTGGCAATGGTTTGACTATGTTATGATCCATATATGTGCTCTTTGTCTCATTTCTAGCCTTTGACACTAAATTTGGCCTATTTGAGAAGCTCATGTAGATGTTTATATGCTTTGTTTTGCATTTCTGCATTTTCACCTTGCTTCATACTTTGTCAACAAGGGGGAGAAGAGGTGAGCTTAATGAAAAATTCAGAAAACTGCATTTAAAATTTGAGAGTTTGCTCCACATGTTCAGGGGGAGCTTGCATTTGTGTAGGGGGAGCTTTGGTGAGTCTCCTTTGTTTGCCTGAGTTGTGCTTTGGTGGTTGCCTTTTGCTCTATCACGTGTGTTTAGAGTGAGTTTTGTATGCTCTTTGTCCCTAGTGCATGTGTTTAGGGGGAGCTTGTGAGCTTGGTGTGCTCTTTTCTCCATCTCATGAGTTTAGGGTGAGCTTTGTATGCTCTTTGGTCCTAGTTCATGTGTTTAGGGGGATCTTGTGATTTTTGTGCTCTTGTGCCGGTGGTGTTGAGCCCCTTTGCCTCTTCTTGAGGAGCCGGCGGTTGACTTATGTTTTCGATTATCACATGATTGGTGTTGAGCCCTTTGTGCCTCTTCTTGAGGGATCATGCATTTTTGTCTCGGTTGTGTCGAGCCGTTGCCCATGTCTTTGGGGACCGAGACATTGAGTTGGCCTTTGTGGTTTCTCTCATGCCAAGTGACCTTGTTCTTTGCTCTTGTGTGGTTTTCTTTCACTTGGATGAGGTGTTCGGTCTTTGCCCTCTCAAACCATTTCTTTGTGCTCACATGTTGTCAATCCGCTCCTCAAGGGGGAGAAATTTGGAAAATCAAGTTAATATGAACCTTGATTTGATGGTGATGAGCGGTTGACAAATGTTTTGGTAAGAGTTTTATGGCACTTTGGGTTGAGCATTTTGGTTTGATGGCTTTTAGGGATTGCATGTTGGTAGTGTGTCTCTTTGATTGCGCTTAGCCTTTGTGCTTGCTTCGGTTTCGAGAGGAATTTGTTGGAGCATGCTTTTATCCCTTCTCACTTCAAGTGGCCTTTTGTTTGCTTTTTATAGGCTTTGTGGCGCTTGAATGAGTTCTTATTTGCTTTTTGACCTTCTTTTGTCAATGCACTCATCAAGGGGGAGATTGAGGAACCAAGTTGAGAAGTACCTTGGTTCGTGTGTGATGAGTGATTGACCTGGATGGTTTGAAGCTTTGTGTGTGTAGTGTTGAGTTGTGTTGTGTGTGTTTTATTTTGTGTATTTACCTTATTGTTTATGTGGTGTGTTGTCAATGCACTCGTGAGGAGTGGTTGACAACGTTGTGTGGACCGACTCTTGGCCTAGTATTGCGGGTGTTGGTTGCGGCTTGGTTTGCGTTGGTGCGGGTGAAGAACGTGCGCGAAAGGTCTTAGCCTTGCGGGGCCTCCGAGGAGTGGAGAGACAAGTAAGCTTGGTTCGAGGGACCGGTGGCCGACGGGATCAAGTGCGAGCCGCATGGTGCAAGAAGAGCAAGACGAAGTCGTGGACATGGAGCCGGTGCATCGGTGGTGGCCAAGTCAAGGAACGAGGCAAGGCGAGTAGACCGTCCGGGCGCCGGAGGTGAAAGGCTTGGCGGGCTCGACGCTTGGCGTGGTGAGGCCGGGCCGTGTACGCGGGGTTTGGTGGTTTGGCCACAAAACCATCGGAGGAGGGTTTCTCGGTTTGGGCCTCAAAACCGAGCCCGAGGGCCCGGCGTGACGGAGACGCGTATCCCGGGTGCGTCGGGAAGCTTCGAGGCGGGCGACACGCGGCATGATCTAGGTGCTTGCGTCGGGAGGACGTGAAGGCACGATGGATGCGCGGCCGTCCGATGGTGAACTTCATGTGTTGACCAAAACGCCCCTGTGAGGGCTTGTGTTGTACTCCTAGTGTAGGGGCACTTCGGTCTTTTCCGGAGGGCCTATATATAGGAGGAGGGGGCTGAATTTTCAGCCAACTCTTGGGCTAGAGGCTGTAGTACTCTTTCATTTTGGAGTGCTTTGGGAGAGAGGGAGAGAGGGGAGAGTGGCTCTTTGATTGGAGCTTTTTGCCATCTTAGATTTGGTTTCTAGGAGTGGCTTGTAATCGATTGGACAAGATATTCATAGTGATTTCTTCCTCTAAATCTTTTGCCAATCTTTCTATTCCCGAGTTTCTTTTATTGCTTTTTCGGAGCTCTTTTTGTGCTATTTTCGTGCTTGGCTCGATTCGTTGTTTCTAGGACGTTTGGCTCCGGATTTCTTTGAGGGGATCATGGATGGATGCCTTGCGCACCTTTGGTGATGATCTTGACCCCTCAAACGCTGGGAATTGGGCTCAATTTGGTGAGAATTGGATGAACTCGGGTTTGTGATTTGAGTGCACGAGATTTGCAATTCCGGTTGATTGGATTGGTTTAGGGTTCCAAGATTTTGGGCATAGCTTCACGTAGTGACGCTTCTTATCTACCCAAAATTTGGGGTCAATCCGTCCAACGGTTTAGGAGATCCATCGATTGGAAGTTTGAGGTTATTTCTCGTGTTCCTCGGCCGTGCCGATTCGCACCGGTGGACCGTCCGCGAGGTAGCCGCGGACCGTCCGCGAGGTAGCCGCGACCGTCCGCGAGGTGCTCGACGCACCCCCGTGTTCTTCGTGTTCT
The DNA here is from genome assembly GCA_947561735.1 of Cenchrus americanus. NCBI lineage: Eukaryota > Viridiplantae > Streptophyta > Magnoliopsida > Poales > Poaceae > Cenchrus > Cenchrus americanus. Next base: position 148,235,955 of record OX387240.1, read on the forward strand.
TGCGGATTCTTGAGCGCCTCTCTTTCGATCCATTTTGTCGGTGGGTTTTTGGTGCATGAAGTTTGCGGACGGTCCGTACTAGAGTGTCGGACGGTCCGTGACGAGGCGGACGGTCCGCGTGTCCCTCACGGACGGTCCGTTTTTCTCGGTGCGATGCGGAGGTTCGGGTAGCAATTTCGGACGGTCCGTGCCCTCCTCGCGGACGGTCCGCGCCCTCCTCGCGGACGGTCCGCCGGACAACGCGGACGGTCCGCCCGGTGCTTTCCGCATTGCCTAAGACCCTTGCTTTTTGAGTTGTGCTTCCGCGTTGGATTGGTTCGGGATTTGTTCCTAGGCTTCTTGGTGGTTCCTTTGAGGTTGTTTGAGTCTCGTTTGGGATCTTGTTTGTGCTTGTGGGTTCGTGGAGTTGCGATTGGGGTATAGGCCGAATTCAACCAAAGGGAAGAATTTTTATCGGCTCCTATTCACTCCCCCCCTCTCTAGTCGCCATCCGATCCTTCAATAACTACACGATACGATCACATCAGAGGAGGCCTGACCATGATGCAATCACTCCTCGTCATCCACCCATTCCAGCTCCCAGCCAGGGGGAAGTTCTCTGGGCCACACATCACATGCATTACCTGGAACAACATTTATAAAGCAAGGCTGAGTATACTAATACTCAGCAAGGCTTTCTCGTCCAAAAGAAAGACTTTACCTCTAATCATGCAAGGCTTTTGGCTAGAGGGTTTGTTTGCCAAAAAGCTACTAAGTAGTGAATCCTTAATTTCACATTTTAGCTCATGCTCTAAGAGAGGTAATCATTACTAGATAAGCGACTATTGCAATCAAAGTTGTACAAACAATTAATCAAAGGAACAATCTTCACAAAGTTCCATCATAAAGGGATGTCATGGCTAGTAAATTAAGTAGTCTCATATAACGGTGAGAGGCCGACAATCGATTGATTCAAAACCTTGCAAGGTGGACCTAAACACACGGGAGGTGTCCTAACTAACAATTCACAACCAGGCGGTACCCTTCATTGCTCAGTTTGGGGATGATAGCTCACAGTCTTAAGTAAAGGTTTATCTGGGCTACGCCACTAAGGTCACCCAGCCTCACGCATGCACTCGGGTGGCGAGCCCGGGGCCGCAACCCTAAGAGTAGTGATAGTAAAACCCCGTACCGCCTCATTTAGGTACTAGGATTACCGTGCCCATTTCCGACAAGTATTTAGTACATTCAAACACTTAACCAACAAAGCTATTGGACCGGAACCCAAATCCCATGCTCTTACCACATGAGCAACCCATTAATTCATATGGTGATTCCATAAAGGAGATCCTATTCTCGCGAGTGACGAATATCACTCGACTTGCACCGGATCCTTAGAGCATAGCCACTAGCGACCAAACATGCTAGTAAAAGATCATTGATACTTAAGGATCATGCAACTAGGGTTTCAATCAAGATTGAAAGTAAACACATGGGTTAATGATTAAACTGGGGCTTGCCTTCGTCAGCACAAGCAGTCACACCACCTTCCGGACTTTGGTCCGAGTCTTGCTCTACGGCCACGTAGTGCACATCCCCTCCTGCTCCCTCGTCCTCGTGAGCCGGCACGAGCGTATAGCTACCGTCGGGGACTTCTACACGGAGGATGCAATGCAAGACTTAAGTGCCAATTTGATTTAGTTAATCAAAAGCAACACATGACAACCATGGGTTGCATGGTTGACCACATTCACCTAGATAATAATACATTCAGCATACTCTTCCTAAAAAGGAGCAATATGTGATGCTCTATCACCTAGGCTTTTTAATAGTGGTTGTGTACATATATATACAAATGAATTAATTAAATTTAAGTAGTAAAACAGTAGCAACAGCCACAAGAAGTATATGGTTGGCCATATTCACCTTAACAAAAACATCTAAACATTTTCTCTTTTAAAGATTAATGAAAAAGCTCAATTAGTCTTCTCTTTATGGTGATTGTGTGCACATCTATAAAAGAGTATTTATTCCAAAAGCAAGACAGCATGTAAAGTCACTTCTATGCCCCAAAATACTTTTTAACTCATTTACAAGGCTTATGCACAAAAGAAATGGGTTTTTTCCTATTTTTCCCTCACTAGATTAATCTAGTTTTCAACCTTTAATCAACCAATCACACCTCAATCTTGCCCAATAGTACTCACTGGTCCTACTGACGAGGGAGCACTTATTTGTACAGCAAGCACATGTTTTACGCCACTGCAAATTAAATGCACACAAATAAAGGTATTTCTAGCTAGCATTTAAAGGATTAATGCATATAAAATAAATATAATAGCAATGAGGCCAAACCTCCTCCTACACATGCTCTGGCCTAAAACAAGCCCAAGAAACCAACAAGCACACTTGTAGGTACTATGGATCTTGGTATACACATTTATGAATAAAAACAAGCATATATTTGGAAATAATATTTCTATCAGAGATAAAACCAGGGTAAATTCAACAAGGGTGCATTTTAGTATAACAAGACACCATCCAAAAGTATCCAAAAGTAGGGCTCAAAAATAATTATATTTTTAGCTAAAAAAATCACCTAGGCTGAATTGACAATAACACAAGATAATTCATATAAAAAGATTCCTTCAGTAACTTTGTGCAAATTTTGGCACAGGTCCTTAACATGCTAATATCTACACCATATCCAAAATCCAGCTCAAGATCATGTATGGATTTTGCAGAAGCACAGATCTAGGTATTTCACATTTCAATTTTTCAAGCAAAAACTAAAGGTTAAAAGTATATACATGATTTGTAGAAATTGTAGGTTTAGTCACACAGAGCACAACAAAATTGGGTTTGAATTGTTGGATTTTTCTATGATTTTATATGGGTTTTACAAGTTGCACCCAAAACACTCAAAGGGGGTAAGAATCATTTTGCACATAGGCCCTTGGAAAGATTAAACTATTCTCAGTTATGCCCTTAGTTTGCGCCAAGGCCCCTGGAAAGAAAACTAACCCTGCAATTGGGTCCACAGGCATGGGGGCGGCGGAGGATCGCCGGATTCCGGCGAGGTGGGTCCCAAGCGGGCAGGGGAAGGGTAGGGATGGGACCTACGTTTACCTATAGCTCGATTCCAGAGGTTTGGATGGGTCGGAACAGTGGCCTGTGAGGGGCTCAGAGGCGCACGGCCTTGGCGGCCGCGGGGAGCCTTGCTCCGGTGAGGAGCGCAGCGGTGCTTGCCAACAAACGAGAGGGCAAGCAACCGCAAGGTCTAGGGAAACTGCTACTGGCTTTAGGTAGTTGCGGAAGGGAGCCAGATGGAAGGCTCGCCGTGCGGGGTTCCCATGGCGCGGCGGCGGCGCGTCTGGTGGCTTGTGCGCGAGAGATGGAGGAGAGGGCCTTAAATAGGCGCGGGGTGAGTTGCATAGGCAGTAACGCAATCGTCAAATCGTCGGCAGGGCCACGGCATGGCAAGTACGGCAAGGTGGGGGCGGCGACATGCGGCGAAGACATGACTAATGGGGAATGGCGGTGCGGCCGGCCGACGGGTGGGAGTGGGACGCGTGGCACCGGCCTATGTTTGGCGCGTGTCACCCCTACACTACCACAGTGCCGGCGGCGCGGGCCTCGGACCAACGGTCCGTCCCGAGCCTCGGCGTGCGCGCGGGCCGCAGTGGTGTCGCGCGCGACGTCGCACGCGTGGCACGACTTCACCTGTTGCAACACAACTGTCCCTGTTTGACTGCTAATTACTCGAGATTTCGAAACAGAAGTGGACCAAACGATTAATAGGAAAGTTGTAGATCTCTTGATCCTCTACAACTTTTACAAAGGGCGCAGGGTCCTTTTCTCCACCGTTTTTGCACAAATTGCATGCTAATGTTGTTGTTTTCTAGGCGCCAGTGAATAGTAACTACAAGCATTGACCAAGCTTTTTCACGGATTTCTACTCCAAATCTCAAATGCCACTCAACATGAAAGTTGTGTTCCTCGACAAAATACAAAACTTTTGCATAGGGAGAATTTGAAGTGTTTAGGTGAAATTTAGAGAACACGGCAAAAGTTCCGGGCGACATAGGAGGGTCAAAGGGCGTTTAAGGGGTTTGACAAGGGTTTTCACCCAACCTTGACCATGAGTTGACCAAGGGGTGTCATTAGGGGTTGTCGGGGATGTTTTCAAGGTGATGGCCCAGGTTGATCGTCGTTTGACCAAAGTCATCTCGGTTGACTGGATCATTAGGGTTAATAAACCCGGCTGAAAACCTAGGCGTCATAGCTATGCGGCATACCCCGCGAGGCACCCGGACTCACCATACACTACCAGTAGCTAGCCTTGAGACGCATCCCAAGATGAGTAATAGTAAGATCCCTTGCCGCCTCATTAAGGTCTATGCTTACCGATCTCATTCCCGACAAGTGCTTGGTACATTCAAACACTTAACCCACAATAGCCACCGGACCAAAGCCCACATCCCGTGCTCTTACGACATGAGCAATCCATTTAAGGAGATCATACGATTCCTATCTAGGAACCTAGTCTCGCGAGTGACATCATCACCCGACTTGTTACGGTCCTATAGCTTAGCAGCTATCGACATATCATACTAGTAAGGACAGGGTACCTAGGGATCATGCATCTAAGGTTCCATACAACTCTTGAACATAAATGCACAAGCATCCATAGATATCGGTATATCAAATTTGAAAAAAAACTGGGTTATATGCACCGGGGCTTGCCTTCGTCAGCAAGGTTAGTCTGAGCACCCTCGGTGTCGTCGAGTACTTCCACGCACTACAGTGCAGCCTCCGCTTCTCCTTCCTCGGCTTCTGGGAGGAGCGAGTAGTCACCGTCAGGAAGATCTACACGGAATACAATGCAGGGTTCATGTGTGTGATAGATTATTTATCTTGCCCAACTCTTGTTGGTCATATTCACCTTAACAAGAATAAATTATTAATTTCTTTTCATGAAGGTTATTATTGATATGTGTTTTTATCCTTTTAATTTAACACTTTAAGTAATGTCTCTCTTTTTATAATTGTTATTTTATGTGAAGATTTAATACTTCACCTCTCACTAGTAAAGGTTTGTACAAGGATAATTATTTACAATTTAATTCTTCAACAGCAAGGGTGTATTCTTAGCTCTTAATTATGTTTGATAACACTTCACAAAAAGGGAAAAGAATTAAAAAGGCATTTTCCTAATTTAATCAAAACATTAATCTATAAAAGGCCTTCAAAGCTTTTATTTAACAATAAATCACTAAAAATTCAGTGGAAGGTTTCTTAAGCATCAACACATCTATACTAAGCCATTGAACACACATGCAAGGCTTGGAAAGCTAGAAAATTAATTATTTTGAAAATGACAAAAGCTAGCTAGCAATTCTAGTTAAATGCATTCAAGAATAAATAAGCATCTAAATGCTCCAAACTTCCACACACATGTTCTCTGGTTCTAAACTTTCCTAGGAAAGCAGCAAGTACACCTAGAACTACTACTGATCTTGCTTTTAAATTACAAAGGAAAACATGAATATATTAAGAATAAATACTTATGATCATTCCAAAATTGTGATTAATTCACCAGAGGTGTAACATGGCATAAGAAGACATAATGCAAGAGTTGGACACAAAAACATAATTATTTTTAGCTACAAAAATCATCTAGGCAGATTCTGCATAAATGGAAAATAATTCATATAACAACATTTACATCATAACTTTGTTCAATTTTTGGCACAAGAGCTAGTCATAACATCACACACAACATATCCAAAAATTGGATATAGAGAACCTATGGATTTTGAGATATCACAGATCTAGGTTTTTCATAATTCTATTTTTCCTGCTAAAAATATCAAGAAATAGACAAGGTGAGTATAACAAAAGTTGTAGTGCTCCACACCAGAAATCTAGAAAAATTGAGTTTGCATTTTTCTGATTTACCTACGATTTTCTAGAGAATTTACAAGATTCAGCAATTTGGATATACTATTGAAGAAGTGGTTATGCGCCGAGACCCTTAGAACTTTTCAGAGTCTCATAATTCAGTCCCTAGTTCACACCCAGGCCCATGAAAAGAAAAGGAACCCTGCAATTGGGTCCTTGGGGCTCGCCGTCGGTGGTCCGGCCTTGATTCCGGCGAGGCCGCGCCGGGGCTTGGCCGGGGGACGGCGGGGAGGCGATTGGGAGCTCAACTACGACAAAATCATGGCCGAAGGCGGGAGTGGAGCGGCGCCGATGAGCTTGGTCGGCGGTGTGGGGCAGCGCCGGCCGCTACGGCTCGGCCGCCGGCGAGATGGCGGCGCGGGCGGCGCAAGGCGCGGCGTGGGGAGGTGTTGCAGGTCACTAGGAAGGGGTGTGCGTGCATGCACAACTTCGTAGAGGGCGTGGGGAGGAGTTCACCTAGGCGGCGGTGGCAACCACGGTGGCGCACAGCAAGGGCGGCTCGGCAAGGACGCGCGGGACGGGCGGCGGTGCTTAAATAGACCCGGCTCGCGTGGCCATGACGTCGGCGGCGAGATGCTACCGTGCTACGGTGCTCCTCGGCGCGTGCGCATACAGACCGGACCGTGGACGGACCGGCATTCCACCGCGTGCACGGCCCGCGTACGGCGCGGCAATGGGGAGGAGCGTGGCGCGCGGGCTCCGTGCACCGCGGGGCGCGGGTCGGCCCGGGAAAGGAGCGCGTCTCGGGTGGTGTGCGGCCTCGGTCGGCGGTGGCCTCGGGCGCGGACGCCAAGGCGGCGCGGGCGCGTGGGTGCGGCGTCGCGGCGCGGGGCGCGGGCCGACACGAATTTGTTTTGCTGATTCCATGTTTGAGCACAAATAACTCCCAATTTTTGAATAGAAGTGTACCAAACGATGAATACGAAAGTTGTAGATCTAGCTATCCTCTACCACTTTCAAAAAGGCTATATAGTGTTTTTCACAATAGATATTGCAGGAAGGGCTTGCCAACTTTGAATGCTGCGCAGTTTCATTGAACAGGGGGTACTGCCATTTGGGCAAGTTTTTCACCTTTTCCCACTCAAAATTTGAAATGCCAATCTACATGAAAGATGTGTCCCTCAACAAACTAACAACTTTCATAAAGGTAGATTTTTAAGTTTTTAGGTGAATTTTGGAGAACGCGGCAAAAGTTTTGAAAGACATCTAGGGTCACTAGGGTTTTAGTGGGGTTTGACCAAGACTTTGACCATGGGTTGACATACATGTGTGTCTACTTGATCAATGGTGTCATTAGAGTTGGTTGGTGAGGTTTTCGAGGTGAGGACCCAGGTTGGCCGTGATTTGACCATTGTCAGCAGGTTTGACTGATGATTAGGGTTAAATAAAACCTGGGGCGTCACAACCTACCCCCCTTAAACGGAATCTCATCCCAAGATTCGATTTAAGAAAAACAAGATAGGCAGGAGAAACTCACGGGTTCGAGACTGTAGGAATCTCGGATCTTGGTGTTGAGGTATTCTTCCATCTCCCAAGTCACTTCTTTTTCCGTGTGATGACTCCATTGTATCTTGTACATTTGTACTGTTTGTCTTCGGGTTTTTTGCTCCTTTCGGTCCAACATTCTTAATGGGTGCTCGACGAGCGAGAAATCCGGCTCAATCCAAGCATTAGCTTCTGTGATTACTTCGTTTTCTGGCACAGGCATTCCCTTCTTCAATTAGGTCACATGAAACACATTGTGGACTGCGGAAAACCGTTCCGGTAATTGGATACGATAAGCCACTGGCCCACGTACTTCTGTGAATTCATAAGGTCCAATGTAGCGTGGAGCTAATTTCCCTCTGATACCGAACCTTTGCACACCCTTGGTGGGGGAAACTTTCAGATACACGTAATATCCCACTTCAAAGTGTCGGGGTGTCGTTCCCTTATCATGGTAACTCTATTGCCTCATCTGAGCCATCTTCAAATTCTCCCTTATAACTTGCACTTTTTCTTGGGCATCTTTAACTAGATCCGGACCAAAGAGTGTCCTTTCTCCGGTTTCCGACCAGTTCAATAGAGTGCCACATCTTCGTCCGTAAAGAGCATCGCACGGAGCCATCTTCAAACTAGCTCGATAACTATTGTTGTAGGAGAATTCTGCCAAGGACAAACACTTGTCCGAACTCTTATCAAAGTGTAAGATGCTTGCTCATAGCATGTCCTCCAAAATCTGATTTATCCTTTCCGTCTGACTATCGGTCTATGGATGATAACTGGAACTGCGAATCAACTTGGTTCCTAAGCACTCATGTAACTACTCCCAGAAATGAGCTACAAACTGTGTTCCTCTATCAGAGATTATAGTCTTCGAAATTCCATGCAAACGAACTATTTGGTCCATATACAATTCTGCATATTGCTGCACTGAATAAGTGGTATGCACGGCAATGAAATGAGCGGTATTGGTGAGTCTGTCTAGGATCACCTAAATAGAATCTTTCTTTCTAGCTGTCCGGAGTAAACCCACAATGAAGTCCATACTAATGTCATCCCACTTCCACATGGGTATCGACAAAGGTTGGAGTACACCTGTCGATTTCAAATGGCTTGCTTTCATCCGGTGGCAAGTATCGCAATCAGCTACATACTTAGCTATATCAACTTTAATGTTGGACCACCGAAAGTTCTGTTTCAAATCTTGGTACATCTTGGTACTGTCCGGATGAATAGAGAATTTGGACATATGAGCCTCATCAAGGATGATCTTCTTAATTTTTGGATCGACAGGAACCACAAGGTGTTTTACAAACCAGATCACATCCTGGTGATCCTTCTGGAAACAAGTATACTTGGGATCTCCCTCTGCTAGTTTCTGTTTGATGTTTTGTATGTAAACAAGTATACTTGGGATCTCCCTCTGCTAGTTTCTGTTTGATGTTTTGTATGTCTTCGTCATTGCGTCGAGCAGTGACAATTCTATCATGAAGATTTGATTCCGCAGCTAAGGCATAATGGTTTCCTTGCTGTACCACTTCTAAGTTGAGCCTTCTCATTTCTTCACATAATGGTTCACTAACTGGCTCCAACTCTAGATGATTGCAGTGAACTTTGCGGCTAAGAGCATCCGCAACAACATTTGCTTTTCTGGGGTGATAGTGCACTTCTAGGTCATAATCCTTAATAAACTCGAACCATCTTCGTTGCCTCATATTCAGCTCTGACTGAGTAAAGATGTATTTGAGACTCTTATGATCAGTGAAGATATTACAGCTATTACCCATCAGATAATGTCTCCATATCTTGAGAGCGTGGACAACAGCGGCTAACTCAAGATCATGGGTAGGATAATTGATCTCATGAGGTCGAAGTGCCCGTGAAGCATAGGCAATGATTCGGCCTTCCTGCATAAGGACAGAATCGAGGCCCGTGCCTGACACGTCACAGAAAACTTCAAAAGGTTTGGAGTTATCTGGTTGCACTATCACTACGGCTGAAGTCAAGTGTTGTCTCTGTGGGTGTTTTAGACCGGCAATCTACTAAGGGGAGTACCCGAAGTAGATGAATGTGGCCTCGCCGAGATCGGTAACTTGAAGGAAGAGACACGTGGCACACAATTTAGACGAGTTCGGGCCGCGAGGTGTGTAATACCCTACGTCATGTATCTTGTGTAGCTCCGGATTGATTGGGTGCGATTACAAGATGATGCAATCTTAAGCCGTGATAGAGAGAGGGGTCCCCGCCTCGCCTTATATAGTCCGGGTGGCGGGGTTACAAGTCGGTTCGGGGGAGAGAGTACAAGTCGAGTACGTCTAGGAGTCCTCTATACGGTGCGGGACATGTACGCTTCCTATCCGAGTACTTCTCCTCAATAGTCCTTATGCTCCACGCTAGCGGTGTCGTGCGGCGCAAGTCGGGTAGTCCCGTGGGGCCCACCGAGTAGTCGGTGCGGTACCCACCGAGGTAGTGGGCCCGGGGAGGTCCATACGACAAGCTCCCGAGTACTTTGTAGTCGAGAAGGATAGCTTCAAGTAGTCTTGACGGCCTTAACGAGTTCCTCAAGCATCCCCGAGTGCTACAAGTCAAAAGTCCTCAAGTGTAGTCGAAGCATCCCGAGGCTGGAATGTACTCCGGTCGATGTTTGAGCAATCTCGAAGTCTTCTCGAGTAGTCCCAAGCGACCTTGAGTGCTGCCCTTGAAGGTCTTCAACAATGTCCGTGTTGTCTTGAAGCCGAAACCGATATGGAAGTGCGATTGCAAAATCGCACTCCATATGGAGTAGCCCCCGAGCCTTAGGTTGAGTTGTAGACTGCGGGCCGAGGGTCCATACGAAGTTTTGGCAAGAATATCCCGAAAAATCCGGACAAAAAACCGAAGGACACGTGGCACGGAGCCCCCGAGCCTTGAGTCAAATACTTCCTATCAAATTGAAGGGTCGTCTTTGTAAAATGTGTCCCGAGTTGCTCTTGAGTCTTGTCGCTACCCGAGAAGTTGAATAGAAGTAGCCGAGCCCCCAAGATGAAGCACGTCGACTAGTAGAAGTTGAAGAGTCGGGCGCCGCCGTTGAGTCGGCCCGAGCGCGGACTTATCCATCCGGCCGTTGGAGGAGCCGCTATTGACTTATAAGTAGAAGCCAAAACCCTTAGGGTTTCTCACCTCACGCACTTGCGGCCATTCCTAGCGGATCTAGCCGGGAAACACCGCCGCGTGTGTCTTGCCGCCGTTGAGAAGGTCGTAGATCCAAGCGCGCCGCCGTAGGAAGCCATCTCCGTAGCCCCCGAGTGAATGCGAGTGAAGACACCTTGCACTTGGAGAATGAAGCCCTCGCCATCGAAGGCCTTGAAGACCGCCGGCCGAAAGAAGAGGGCTCGTGAGGAGGCCGCCGGATCCGCCGCGGGGACATCGCCGCCGGTGTCTCCGCCGCGGCCGCATCCAAATCGAGAGTGGAAGAAGCCCAAGGCCAAGACCGAAGATCTCGCCGCGGCGCTCAACGGCGGATTCTTGTGGGAGAAGGAGGTGGACATGTGGAGAGCCGCTGCGGGGGATCCGTACCCCATGGAGAAGAGCCGGAACGAGATCCCCATGTTCACCTGGTTTGTGGAGCGGGGTCCGTCTCTTCCGGCCCGGCGACTTCTTCAAGGGGCTGCGGGGTACTACGGCATCGAGTACCTCAACCTCAACCCCAACGGTATCTTCCACGCCTCGGTCTTCGTACATTTCGCGAGGCCTTCTTGGGGATCAAGCCCCATTGGTTCCGTTCCGGAAGTTCTTCTCGGGTGAAGCCTCAACCCGGCGCCGGCGCCCCCTAGTAGTGGGGGAGCCGGATCCCGATGAGGGAGGACGCCGCGGAGCGCACCTCTCCTACAAGCCGATTGATTCCAATTAGGATTGGAAAGCGAAGTGGTTCTACGTGACCAACCACCACCGGAGCCGTCGAAGCCAAGGCGGAAGCGGCCCAAGCACCGGCCGTGGTGGAACTCGGAGCCAACAATGCGGCGGGGTATCCGGCTACCCGAGCTGGCGGCGAAGATCAAGGCGCCGAGAGAAGACGGGCCGAGGGCCGAACATGTGGCCTTCGGCTTCATGAAGCGAAGGGTGCGGCCGCCGATGGCCCGCGACACCCTAGGGTACGAGTACACCGGCGACAACGACACATCGCGGATGCCGGTGATGAAGTGGACGACAACGACATCATTGACGGCCGAGCAGGATCTTCGAGGATATGCCGGCGTACACGCCGTGCCGGTGCCCGAGTATTCCGCCGCTCGCCCACCCAAAGAAGGTTGGTAGCCGTACCCTTTGACGAGTACTCATTACGGAAGAGTAGTCGTGCTAATGTTGTATGCTTCTTGCGGCATGACTTCGTGAAGTTTGTCTCCGAGCCGGCGTCGCCTCCTCAACTTGTCGAGGTCCCGGAGGAAGGGAAGACCAAGGCCTAGGAGCGGTGAGAAGTGGGCGAAGGAGACGACATAGTTGTCGTTGAAGACACGTCCGAGGAGGACGATGATGAAGAAACGCTCGCAGGAGCACTTCCGGTTGTGGTCAAGGTTTAGCCGCCCGGATTGCCGCATGTTCCTCTTGTTCGGGATCCGCCGGCTAGCACGGAGGCTAGTCCGCCCGTGCCGCCAAGGAAGCCGCGTAATGTGGACCGGAAGCACGTGGCCAAGAAGTTGAAGGTTTTGGAGACCACGTCCCGGAGGTAAGCCGTCTTGAATAGGGTAGTCGAGTACTTATGTCTCGACGTTATGTGTTGACGACGAGATTCCCTTGCTTGCAGGAGATGCCGCCTTCCGACCACGTTGAACAGGGTGACGAAGGCGATTGGGACACAGTGGGGGAGCCAGCTAGGGGTAGTCATAGCCCAGCCCCCACCGTAGAAGAGCTCTTGGCGCGGTTGGAGTGCCGGCCCCCCGTTGCTCGGGGGAGCACGAACCGGCCGCCGCCGCTGCGAAGATACGGCGGCTGCCGAGGCGCGGAGGAGGGCGCCCGCCGAGGCGGGACGGTCGACATCACCAGTATCCTCGGCGCCCCAACCGTGACGGTGGTCCGATCGAGCTTGTAATTGTTGATCCTTCCCGAGTAGTGCATTGGACGCGGTAGTCGTGCTAGGTTGACAACCAGCTTGTATACTCTGGAGGAAATCGACGGACTTGACCTGGGAGGGTGATGAACCCGCTACAGCGGTGGCAGAAGAGGAAGCCGTGCCGCCCGCTGAGGAGTCCGCTCCCGCCCCTCAGGCGGAGTCCGAGGCGCCGGCCGCGGAGGCTACGTTGCCCCGAGGCCGGCGTCGTTGAAGGTGAGTACTGCGCTCGGGTGCGAATAATCTCGAAGAGTAGTCGTAGCCGCCGTGTATGACCGATCCGGTTGCCATTTGATGACGGGTGTTGAAGCCGAGGGAAGCGAAATCTCGTCGGCGGTGCCCGTCGAAGACGTGATGCCGCAGACTCGGGGAGCTGCCGGAGGAGCCCCCGAGCCGATGGAGGTGGCCGTCGAGGAAGCCACCGCGACGACCGGAGTAGAGGGCGGCGTCGCCTGCCGGAACCCGCTGCGGGAGGTAGTGGTGCGCTCGCCCGAGATCCATGACGCGAGCCAATGCGCTCGGCACCAATGACCGGAGCCGTGACGAGTAGTCATGGCGGGACGAGTTGTTGGCGGATGATCTAGTCGACCTAGCGATGATGGCTCGACACCCGGAGGCGGTGCGCCGGGACGAGCAATGGATGAAGGTGAGTAGTCGACATCTTTGAGTAGTCAATCCTTTAGTGTTGAGTACCCGGTTGATATGTGTTGTCCTGTTGCGGGATGTTGCGGAGAGGTCCCGGTAGAAGTCCGAGATGCTTCAAGGGTACGACGACGAGATATCGCTTCCCTCGGCTTCAACACTCGTCATCAAAGTACTCGGGGGCTTGTCGTATGGACCTCCCCGGGCCCACTACCTCGGTGGGGACCGGGACCGACTACTCGGTGGGCCCCTGGAACTACCCAACTTGCGCCGCACGGTACCCGATGGCGTGAAGCACAAGGACTACACGGGAGAAGTACTTGGTTAGGAAGCCGTACATGTCCCGCACCGTATAGAGGACTCCTAGACGTACTCGACTAGTACTCTCTCCCTAAACCGACTTGTAACCCCCGCCTCCCCGGACTATATAAGGCAAGGCGAGGGACCGCTCTCTTGATCATCTCATCTTACGGCACAAACACCTCGCCTAAATTGTGTGCCACGTGTCTCTTCCTTCGATTTACCGATATCGGCGAGGCCACATTCATCTACTTCGGGTACTCCCCTTAGTAGGTTGCCGGTCTAAAACAACGACGGTGGAGTGCCGGGTAGGGGCTCTCACCCGAGATCACATGGCGAACTCGACGGCTCCTGTCTACATCAAGCCAACCGTCGCCTTGAACCGCGGCGACACCTTCGTTTTCGGCGCTTGGGTCTGCACTGCTGATGGCGCGGGGTCTTTCCAACGGCGCCTCACCATGCCGCCCAACCCGGAGACCGGCTTCGTGACACTCCCTGAAGTTGTCATGGGCGAACTCGCCGGTAAGTTCGGCGAAATTTCGCTTTTCAACCATCACGATGACTTCGAGCTCGGGTCCGCTTCCAACTCGAACTCGACGTCTACGTGGGCTATCGCATGCGAGCCGGCTGCTCAGCCATCACATGTGGTGTCACCACCCCGTGAGCGCACCATGTGTGGCCCTCCCAACCTCAGCAGGGCCTGCACGGAGGCTCCCTCTTCATGCCGGGCCGGCAAGGAGCCTGTACCTGAGCACAACTCAGACTCCGACACCGCCCCCGGCCACGCTTCGGACTCCAACCCCCTCTCCGGCTTCTACTCGGACTCCGCGTACGAGTTCGACTTCGGGTCGGACCCAGAGGATCCTGAGTCCGAGGACAACACTACTGAGCAGCCCTTATCAGGGCCGGCTTCTGGGCTGGTCATAACGTCCACACGTGTTCCGGGAGATTCATCTACTCGCCGGATCGCAAGCCCGCCGACCCGATAAGCAAGGAATCACGCTACGTCACCTACCTCGACTCGCTCCCGTTCCGAGAAGGGAACACCACTTGCCCGAGCCGACTCATACACTCCAACCGAGGTGGCGAGCTGCGAATCCGGTCTTGGCAACCCCGATCGCCAAGTCTTCATGGCTGCCGGAGACACGCCATGACCTTCGAGGACGGCTCAAGATAAGTACCTTGAAGACATCTCTGCGGACGAGGCGTCTCGCCGATGCACCCGCGGATGAGACCGACGCCAACGGGGACGCTCGACATGAGCGTAACGAAAAGCGCAACGAACGGCGCCGGCGTCTCCGAGACAACCTCCCCATCCGCAACCTCGCGGAAGCTCTCGAGGCGGTCGAGAGCGAGAATACACACTACCCCCGGAGCAATGCCTCATGTCGATCCACGGCGATCGCGCGCCAAGGTCGGGGGGATAGATGCTTTGGAGAAGTCATCACCAAGCTCGCTGAAGACGCTTACTTCATGCGGGTCGACAATAGGGTCACCCAGCCTCCCCCCGTCAGGAACCGCAACAACGAAGCTACACGTCACAGCACTGACCTCGGCCGCAACCGTACTCGAGCCGAGCTGCCGGCTCAGCCCAACCGTACTCGCGCAAACGCCTGCGGACCCTCACAGGGTGACAACAACAATCGTGAGGTCATCCCTCACCGCGGCCCTGACGGCGGCGGCCGTGACCCTGGCAGCGGTGGCAGCGACGATGGAAGGTCCAACCATGGGGCCAACAGGAGGGCCGGCGGCGGGGGCAGTCGCGGCGGTCGAGACCACGCGAGCAGCCACGCCTCCGGAGCCTCACAGGGCGGCTACGATGCCCGCCAGAAGATTGAAGAGCTGCGGCGGAAGAAGTCCGCCACTGCAGGCGACAACAACGGCTTCCCCGCCTTCTCACCTCGACTTCGCAACTTGCTCCTCCCCGACAAATTCAAACCTTTGGGGATCACCAAGTACGACGCGAAGCAGGATCCCATCCAGTGGCTCAGGTGCTACGCCCTCTCCATCGAGAACGCTGGCGGCAACAACGACACCAAGTGCCTCTACTTCCCCTTCTGCCTGGACCAAGCCCCACTCACATGGCTCGAGTCGCTGGACAAGCACACGATCGACAAGTAGGACCAGCTGAAGGAGCAGCTCACAAGCAACTTCGCAGGCGCCATGGGCCGATCGGGTACTCGCATGGACCTGGCTATGGTAAAGCAGGAACAAGGCGAGACCCTACGCAAGTACATGCGCTGCTTCTTCGACAAGCGCGCCACCGTAGTTGACGTCACCGACAAAGAGGTCATCGACGTCTTCCAAGATGGCCTCTACCACCGCCGCACCTTCGAAGACTTCGGTCGCCGCCGCCCCAAGTCCATCCCCCACCTCAAGGACATGATCACATCCTGGGCGGATGAAGAAGACAAGGCCAACGCCAAGTACGACGCCATCCGTGGCAAGAGCAAGCAAAACACGGGCAGCGGCAGCGGCAACAACGGGAACCAAGGCGGTTGCAACAACAACAACTACTCGAGTCCCAACCGCAAGCGCAAGCCAGACAACACTGTCGCGGCTATCCAGCGCCCTGCAAAGGAGAACTCGAAGAAGACCTCCGGCGGCTTCAAAGACTTGCTGAAGGAGAAGTGCCCGTGGCATCTAGACGGCAACCACACCACCGAGCAGTGCTACCAACTCAGGCGAGCACTCAAGGTTACTCTAGAGCCACCGCACCCTCATGACAAGAAAGGCAAGAAGAAGAACGACGGAGGCAACGGCAACTTCCAGGAACCCGACAAGACTGTCACCGTCCTCTTCGGCGGACTACCCAGTAGACGAGAACAAAAGGCTACCAGTCGAGAAGTCATGAGCATTGAACCAGCGGTTCCGACCCCTCTCAGGTGGTCAGAGGTACCCATTACCTTCTCCCGCGCGGACCAATGTACCAGCTTCTCCGAACCAGGGCGGTTCCCTCTCGTCTTGAAGCCGGTGGTCGCGGGATCCAGGCTCAACAAGGTCCTCATCGACGGTGGAAGCGGGCTCAACGTCCTTTTCACCAAGACCTTGAAGAAGATGAAGCTCGACATCACCCACATGCTCACCAAGAGCACCTCGCCCTTCTACGGCATCGTCCTCGACAAAGCAGCTATCCCACTGGGCTCAGTGGTCCTTCCAGTTACCTTTGGGGAATCTCGGGACAACTACCGTACCGAGTACGTCAAGTTCGAGGTCGTGGACATCGAGACGTCCTACCATGCCATCCTCGGCAGACCAGCTATCACCAAGTTCATGGCGGTACCCCACTACACCTACTTGGTACTCAAGATGCCAAGTCCAGCAGGTGTACTCTCACTCCAAGGGGACTTGAAGATCTCCCACGACTGCGACACGGAAGCTATGGAGATCGCCTCCACGAATCAAGTACCCAATGCTATGATGGAGGTCTACGGCGCATCGAAGAAGCTTGCCCCAAGTGAACTCGACATCCCCGAGAAGTCGAAAAAGCCAACAAGCCTCGGCCTAGGCCGAGGAGGTTCGGTCAAAACAATCGACCTTGGGACGGCGACGACAGCAAGACCACCACCATCGGGGCCGGCCTCGACCCCAAATAGGAAGACGCGCTCATCAACTTCCTCCGGGCTAACCGCGACATCTTCGCGTGGAAGCCAGCGGACATGCCAGGAGTGCCCAGGGAGTTGATCGAGCACTGCCTCAACATCAATCCTAAAGCTACCCCCAAACGACAACACCTCCGCCGTTTCGCCGACGACAGACGGGATGCCATCAAGAAGGAGCTCACCAAACTACTCGCGGCTGGCTTCATCAGAGAAGTCTTCCATCCTGAGTGGCACGCCAACCCGTCCTCGTCCGCAAGAAGAACTCGAACGAGTGGAGGATGTGCGTCGACTACACTGATCTCAACAAGCACTGCCCCAGGGACCCCTTCGGGTTGCCGCGGATTGACCAAGTAATCAACTCCACGATGGGGCGCGACCTGCTCGCTTCCTCGACTGCTACTCTGGGTACCACCAGATCGCGATCAAGGAAGAAGACCAGGAAAAGACCACATTCATCACCCCATTTGGCGCGTACTTCTACACGACCATGTCCTTCGGGTTGAAGAACATCGGCGCCACATATCAACGAGCTATCCAGGCCTGCTTCAAGAGGCAACTCAACAAGAACGTTGAAGCTTATGTGGATGACGTGGTCGTCAAGACCAGAGACTCCAGTACCCTCATCGACGATCTTGAAGAGACTTTCACGTCCCTACGCGAGTACAGCTGGAAGCTCAACCCGAACAAGTACGTCTTCGGCATCCCTTCGGGCAAACTACTCGGCTTCATCATTAGCCAACGCGGCGTCGAAGCCAACCCCGAGAAGATCTCCACCATCACCAGCATGAAAGCTCCCACGTGCATCAAAGACGTCCAGAAGCTGACCAGGTGCATGGCGGCCTTGAACAGATTTATCTCGAAGCTTGGAGAACGGGGGCTCGCCTTCTTCAAACTACTCAAGAACCAAGAGAAGTTCGTGTGGACTCTAGAGGCGTACCAAGCCCTTGCCCAGCTCAAGGACTTCCTATCGAAGCCACCAGTCCTCACGGCTCCTCGCAAAGGCGAGCAGCCTCTTGCTCTACCTCGCTGCGACTACTCATGTGGTCAGTACTGCCATCATCGTCGAGCGGCAGGAAGACGGCCACGCCTACCCAGTCCAGCGCCCAGTCTACTTCGTCAGCGAGGTCCTGTCAGAGTCCAAGGCACGCTATCAGCCTGTGCAGAAGCTCCTGTACGCAGTACTCATCACCTCGCAGAAGCTACGACACTACTTCCAGGAGTACTCGATCTCCGTCGTCACCGACTACCCGCTCGGCGACATCCTGCGGAACCAAGATGCTACTGGAAGAATCTCCAAGTGGGCAGTCGAACTCGGCGCCCTCACCATCGACTTCAAGCCACGCACAGCCATCAAGTCGCAAGCTCTAGTCAACTTCATGGCGGAGTGGAGGGAGAATCAGCTACCTACTCCAACCGAGCGACCAGAGCATTGGGTGATGTACTTCGACGGCTCACTCAACCTCGAGGGCGTAGGTGCAGGGGTACTCCTGATCTCTCCAACGGGCAAACAACTCAAGTACGTCCTGCACATCTTCTGGAAGGTCTCAAACAACGAAGCCGAGTACGAAGCTCTTCTACACGGGCTCCGCCTCGCGGCTTCACTGGGCATCAAGCGGCTACTAGTCTACGGCAACTCCGCGTAGTCATCTACCAAGTCAACAAGTCCTGGGACCACAACAAGGAGAACATGGACGCCTACTGCCTAGAAGTCTGCAAGCTCGAGAACAAGTTCTACGGTCTCGAGTTCCACCACATCGTCTGCGACAACAACGTTGCAGCGGACGTCCTGTCAAAGCTTGGTTCTACTCGCCGCTCAAGTACCAGTGGGTGTCTTCGAACACGAGCTTCACACGCCATCCATACCGGAGCCGGCGCCACCGACCACTGCCCCAGCGCATCCCCCAGCTGGCCAGGAGGTCATGATGATCGACGAGGACTGGAGGCAACCCTTCATCGACTACATCAGCGAGCAGAAGATTCCCTCGGACAAGAACTTGGCGGAGCAACTCATCTGCCGCGCCAAGTCCTATGTCCTTGTTGGAGACAAGCTCTACAGGCGGGGCGCATCTTCAGGAGTACTCATGAAGTGCGTCCCCAGACAAGAAGGCAAGGACATCATGGAGGAGATCCACAAGGGCGTCTGTGGCAACCACGCGTCTTCTCGTACGCTGGTCAGCAAGGCCTTCTGGCGAGCTTTCTGCGGCCCCACGGCTGCGTGCGACACGGAAGAACTCGTCGAAGGTGCCAAGGGTGCCGCATACTTCGCCAAGCGGCAACACGTCCCGGCCTACAAGCTAGTCACCATACCGCCAACCCGGCCTTTCGCCCCGCCGGGGGCTCGACATGATTGGGCCTCTCGCCAACCGCGCCGGTGGATTCAACGAGTATTGGTGGCCATCGACAAGTTCACCAAGTGGATCGAGGTCAAGCCGGTCACATGCCCCAAGGGTCGACGAGTACTCGACTTCTGGATGAACTCGTGCATCACTACGGACTACCCCATCGCATCATCACGGACACCGGGCTCCAACTTCAACAACCACCGATTCTGCGCGAGTACCGCGAGAGCGACGGGATCGACGTCCGATATGACTCCGTTGCCCATCCTCGGGCCAACGGACAAGTCGAGCGCGCCAACGGGATGGTTCTCGACGCCCTCAAGAAGCGGCTACATGACGCCGCTAACTCTAAAGGAGGCAAGTGGATCAAGGAACTACCCAATGCACTCTGGGGGCTACGTACTCAGCCTTCCAAGCCAACGGGCGGTCCCCTTACTTCTCGGTCTACGGCTCCGAAGCAATCCTCCCCGTTGATGTCATATGGGATTCACCGGCGGTGGAGCACTACGACGAAGGCGTCTGCGAAGACGGCGGATGAGTTGACATCGACGGACTCGAAGAAGCTCGCTGCGCCGCCCTCGTTCAATCAGCAAGGTACCTGGAGGGTATCCGACGCTACCACGATCGCAACGTCAAGGAACGCTCCTTAAACGTTGGCGGTCTCGTCCTCTGCTGCATTCAGAACACGGAAGGACTACACAAGCTCATCTCCCCCTGGGAAGGTCCCTTCACAGTGGCAAAGGTGACCGGGCCGGGCTCCTATCGCCTCCAGACACTTGAAGGCGAAGACGTCAACAACTCGTGGAACGTCGACCGGCTCTCGTCGGTTCAACGCCTAGTCTATATGACTACCCTGGGGGCTCAAGTCTATGCGACTGCATCAAGACCCCTCCACCGTAAGCGGCCTCCGGGTCCAGGTACTAGTCTCCGGACTACTCCTTCACTGTAAGCGGCCTCCGGGTCCAGGCGCTAGTCTACGGACTACTCCTCTCCAGAATCCAGCCCATGCGGCTACTTACGGATCCTGGCCTGCGACGAGCGACAAAGGACTCCAGCAGCGGTCTACTGAGAGACCATGTACTCCTAGATCCAGCCTATACGGCTACCAACGGATCTACTGCTGTAAGCGGCTACACGCCCTAGCACTACTCAGCCGTAGGCAACCTCCGGGTCCTGGTGACTACTCTGTAACTACGGCCCTGGCCATCCAGGTGTACTTCTTCAGTAATAAAGTTTGATTGTTCATCAACTACTTTACTGTCTACTTCCCTCAACGGGACTACTGCCGATTACGACTACTCGCGACAAACTCCACGATGGGACTCCGCACTCCAGGATCGCGGCAACGAGTACTCATTGATGGAAGCTTTTCTTCATTAACACTTAAACAACTACAATTGTTTTTGTACATCTACTGCTACCAGCTAACTATTACAGGGCTACTGGAGATTAAGCTTGTCGGCGACTTGTTCTGCAATGGGCGCCATCTGCTCCAGCAGCTTCGCGGACTGCTCATCTGTGCAGTTAGCGGCTAGTCCGCCGGCGACTACATCTACGGGAGCCTTCGGGAAGTACGACTTCATGAAGGCCAGCACTTGGTTCGGGATCGACTTCGCCAAGTGCTTCACGTAGGCCGCCAGCCGGCTAGGGGCTTCTTTCAACCGGTCCACCAGCGGCGCTATCTTGGGACCGCCAGGATGAGGCACCAGCAGCCTCGCGATGGGGAGCGCGGCTTCTTCAAGTTCCTTGAGCTCGGCTCGCAGCTTCTCGCAATCCTCGTTCAGCTTTTGCAAAGATTTGTAGCAGTTGACGAGGTCCCGGTCTGATGCAATACGGAGCTCCATGTGCTTCTCGCACTCGTAAGCAAGCTCCTTATAATCTAACTCCAGTACCTGGCGGACCTCCTGCTCCTGATAGAAAAGGTTCTTCGGATCAGTTTCTAAAGTCTTCAGCTTATCTACCCGAGTCTCGAGCTCTGCAAACGACAAGGCACAATGGGTTAGACTACCTCTCGGCCTCCAACAAGTACTCAACAAGACAAGTGGTGTACCTTTGTTCTTGTTGCGGAGCGACTTGTTCCTCCACACCAAGTCGTCGCTCTTCGCCTGCATCTCTTTGATGTCGTTATGGTACTTGGCGAAGGCGGTGTCCATCTTTGACTGCATGGTGGCAGCGTGCTTCGAGGACTTCAGGAGTTGATCTTCCAATGTCTCGGCCCGAAGCACCGCGTCGCCGTACCCCTGAAGCATCTCCGACTTCAAGCGGGACCTCTCAGCGACACATCAGATGGGTACTCCACTAAAGAGGATTGACTACTCAAGAGTTATGACTACTCACCTTCGTCCATTGCTCGGCTTGGCGGACCGCTTCCAGGTGCCGAGCCACCGTTGTTGGGTCGACCAGATCATCTGCCAACAACTCGATCCCGCCACGACTACTCGTAGCGGCTTCGGTCATCGGCGCCGATCGGATTGGCTCCGTGTCCTGGATCTCCGGTGAGTGGACGACCACCTCCAGAGCGGGTTCTGGCAGTGCGTTGTCCCCTCCTCCTCCTGTCATCGCGGCGGCTTCTCCGGCGGCCACCTCCATCGGCTCGGGGGCTTCTACGGCAGCCTCCTGAGTCTCTGGTGCCACGTCTTCTACGGGCACCGCCGACGGAATCTCGCTTCCTTTGGCCTCAGCACCTGTCAACAAGAAGACAAGTGTATCAGTCAACATGGCGACTACGACTACTCTACTAGGCACTTCAACCTCGGCAGAGTACTTACCTTCAACGATGCTGGCCTCGGGCAGTGTAGCCTCAGCGGTCGGCGCTTCGGGTTCCGCCTGGGGGGCATGAGCGGACTCCTCAGCGGGCGGCGCGGCTTCTTCCTCCGCCACTGCTGCAGCGGGTTCATCCCCCTCCCAGGACAGATCCGTCGGTTTCCTGCAGAGTACACAAGCCGGTTGTCAATCAACTACGACTACCAAATCAAGTACTACTCGGGAAGAATCAACACTTACAGGCTCGACCGGACCACCATCACGGTTGGGGCGCCGTGGATACTAGCAATGTCAACCAGTCCCGCCTCGGCAAGCGCCTCCTCCGGTGCCTCTGTGGCCGCTGCCTCTTCAGCAGCAGCAGCGGGTTTCGTGCTGCCCTGAGCAGCAGGGGGCTAGCGCTCCATCTGCGCCAAAAGCTCTTCGACAGTGGGGGATGGGCTTCGACTACCAGCAACCTCCCCCACCGTGTCCCACTCGACTTCGTCGCCCTGCTCAACGGGCTCGGAAGTGGGATCTCCTGCAAGCAAGGAAGCTTTATCGTCAACATACGAACTCGAGGCATCAGAACTTGACTACACTACTCAAGACAGCTTACCTCTTGGGACGTGGTCTCTGTGACCTTCAACTTCTTGGCCACGCGTTTGCGGGTCGGATTGCGCGGCCTCCTCGGCGGCGCGACCATACTAGCCTCGAGGCTAGCCGGCTGATCCTGAACAAGAGGGATATGAGGTAAGCCAGGACGGCTGAACCTCGACCGCAGCTGGAAGGGGTCCTGCAACGTCTCCTCGTCGTCGTCCTCCTCGGACGTATCTTCCACGACAACGGTGTCGTCTCCTTCGCCGACTTCACGCCGCTCCTTGGCCTTGGCTTTCCCCTCCTCTGGGACTTCGACTAGCTGAGGCGGCGGCGGCGGCTCGGAGACGAACTTCTTCAAGTCATCCTGCAAGAACAACTCATCAGTA
Source organism: Cenchrus americanus (assembly GCA_947561735.1). NCBI lineage: Eukaryota > Viridiplantae > Streptophyta > Magnoliopsida > Poales > Poaceae > Cenchrus > Cenchrus americanus. The sequence goes on from OX387240.1 coordinate 148,259,071, forward strand.
TGACTACTCTTGCGAATGAGTAGTCGACTATGGATGCGGCTACTAACCTCCTTCAGTGGGCGCGCGGCGGAGAACTCTGGTACGGGGCACGGCGTGTACACCGGCATATTTTTGAAGATCCGGGCTAGCCTGTCAACAATGTCGTCGTCATCGACTTCGTCTCCTGGCATCCGCGACATGTCATCGTCGCCGGTGTACTCGTACCCCAGGGTGTCGCGAGCCATGAGCGGCTGCACCCTGCGCTTCATGAAGATGAAGGCCATGTGCTCGGCCCTCAGCCCGGCTTCCCTCAGTGCCTTGATCCGCGCCAACAACTCGGGCAGCTGGCTCCCTTCCTGCATCGTTGGTTCTGAGTTCCACCAAGGACAATGGTTGGGTTGCTTCCCGCTCGGATTCGGCAGCTCCGGGTGATGGTTCGTGACGTAGAACCATTTGGCCTTCCAATCTTGGTTGGAGTCTATCAACTTGTACGAGAGGTACTGCTCGGCGGCGTCCTCCCTCATCTGGATCCCCGCTCCTCTGACTACTCGTGAGTTGCTGGCGCTGGGTTGCGGCTTCACCCGGAAGAAGTTCCGGAACAAGATCCAATGGGGCTTGATCCCCAAAAAGGCCTCGCAGAAGTGTACAAAGACAGCGGTGTGGAAGATACCGTTGGGGTTGAGGTTGAGGTACTCGATGCTGTAGTACCCCATAAGCCCCTTGAAGAAATCGCTCGCCGGAAGAGAAAGTCCGCGCTCCGCGAACCGCGCGAACATTGGGATCTCATCTAGATTTTTCTCCATGGGGTACGGATCCCCGGCGGCGGCCCTCCACATGTCCACTTCCTTCTCCCGCGGGAATCCACTGTCAAGCAGAGCCAGCAGGTCTTCAGTCTTCGCTTTGGACTTCTTCCACTCGCGGTTTGGATCTGGCCGCGGCGGGGACACTGGCGGCGATGTCCCTGGGGCAGATCTGGCGGCCTCTTCACGGCTCCTCTTCTTCCCGCCGGCGGCTTCCGTGGTCTTCGACGGAGATGGCTTCATCCTCCAAGTGCACGGTGTCTTCACACGCATTCGCTCGGGGGCTACAGCACTGGCTCTCTACGGTGCGTGGGGATGGATCTACAAGCTCTACTCAGCGGCGGCAGTGCGCACCAGTGAATCTTGGCTAGATCTGCTGGGAATGATTGCAGCTGCGTTGGGTGAAAAACCCTAAGGGTTTTGGCTTCTATTTATAAGTCAACGCGGTCCCTCAACGGCCAGATGGATATGTTTGCGCTCGGCTGACTCAGTGGCCGTGCGTGACCTTTCGTATTCTACTAGTCGACGCGTCTCACCTCGGGGGCTCGGCTACTCCAACTTGACTTCCTGGGAAGCGGCAAGACTCAAGAGCATCTCAGGACACATTCTGCAAGATGACCCTTCAATTCGAGAGGAAGTACTCGACTCAAGGCTCGGGGCTACTCCATATGGAGTGCGATTTTCCAATCGCACTACCATATCAGTTTCGGCTTCAAGACGACACGGGCATTGTTGAAGACCTTCAAGGGCAGCACTCGAGGACGCTTGGGACTACTTAAGAAGACTTCAGGATTGCTCGAACATCAGCTGGAGTACATTCCAACCTCGGGATGCTTCGACTACTCTTGAGGACTTTTGACTTGTGGTACTCGGGGATGCCTGAGGACTACTCGTTAAGGCTGTCAAGACTACTTGAAGCTATCCTTCTCGACTACAAAATACTCGGGGGCTTGTCGTATGGACCTCCCTGGGCCCACTACCTCAGTGGGAACCAGGACCGACTACTCGGTGGGCCCCTAGGACTACCCAACTTGCGCTGCACGGTACCTGATGGCGTGAAGCACAAGCACTACAGAGGAGAAGTACTCGGTTAGGAAGCTGTACATGTCCCGCACTGTATAGAGGACTCCTAGACGTACTCAACTAGTACTCTCTCCCTAAACCGACTTGTAACCCTGCCTCCCGGACTATATAAGGCGAGGCAGGGACCCCTCTCTTGATCATCTCATCTCACGGCGTAAGACTGCACCATCTTATAATCGTACCCAATCAATCTAGAGCTACACAGCATACAGGACGTAGGGTATTACGCACCTCGCGGCCCGAACCTGTCTAAATTGTGTGCCACGTGTCTCTTCCTTCGAGTTACCGATCTCGGCGAGGCCACATTCATCTACTTCGGGTACTCCCCTTAGTAGGTTGCCGGTCTAAAACACCGACAGCGGTGCTCTGGGCCGAAGCCTTAGAGGAGCAACTCGTGAAGTCTCGGAAGCACCCCGCCGCCATGCAGTCGAAGCTGGACACTGCCTTCGCCCAGTATCACAATGACATCCAAGAGATGCAAGCGAAGAGCGACAATCTGGTGCGGAAGAACAAGTCTCTCTACAACAAGAATAAAGGTGCGCGACCGCCTTGTCGGGTACTTGTTGATGGTAGCTTGATGTAGTCTGACCCACTTTGCCTTTGTTGGTTGCAGAGCTTGAGACCCGCGTCGATCAGCTCAAGGCTTCAGAGATCAATCTGAAGAACCTTTTCTACCGGGAGCAAGAGGCCCGCCAGGTACTGGAGTACGATTATAAGGAGCTTGCTTATGAGTGTGACAAGCACATGGAGCTCCGTATTGCATCAGATTGTGACCTCGTCAACTGCTACAAATCCTTGCAGAAGGTGAACGAGGACTGTGAGAAGCTGCGGGCTCATCTCAAGGAACTCGAGGAAGCCGCGCTCCCCATTGCAAGGCTACTGGTGCCTCACCCTGGCGGTCCAAAGATAGCTCCACTAGTGGACCGGCTGAAGGAAGCCCCCAGCTGCCTGGCGACCTACGTCAAGCACTTGGCGAAGTCGATCCCCAACCAGGTTCTAGCCTTCATGAAGTCATACTTCTCAAGGGCTCCTGTGGACGTAGTCGCCGGCGGGCTAGCCGCCAACTGCACCGACGAGCAATTCGCGGAGCTGCTGGAGCAGATGGCGCCCATTGCTGAACAAGTCGCCGAGAAGCTCAATCCCCAGTAGTCCTGTAATGTTAGCTCGTAGCAGTAGTTGTACATAAACAATTGTAATGAACTTGTTTAAGTATGAATGAAGAGAACTTCCATGAATGAGTACTCGTTATCGCGATCTGTGAGTGCGGAGTCCCATCGTGGAGTCCTCGTGAGTAGTCGTACTCGCCGGTAGCCCCTTTGAGGGAAGTAGACAGTAAAATAGTTGATCGATAATCAAACTTTATTACGAAGAAGTACACCTGGATGGCCGGGCTGTTGTTACGCAGTAGTCGCCCGGACCGGAGGCCGCCTCTTTGCTAAGTAGTGCTAGGGCGTATAGCCGCTTACAGCAGTAGATCCGTTAGTAGCCGTGTAGGCTGGATCTAGAAGTACATGGTCTCTCAGTAGACCGCTGCTGGAGTCCTTTGTCGCTCGTCGCAGCCCGGGATCAGTTAGTAGCCGCATGGGCTGGATCCTGGAGAGGAGTAGTCCGGAGACGGGTGCCTGGACCCGGAGGCCGCTTACAGCGAAGGGGTCTTGATGTAGTCGTATAGATTTGAGCCCCCAGGGTAGTCGGGTAGACTACGTGTAGAATCGACAGAGTTGGTCGATGTTCCACGAGTTGTTGACGTCTTCGCCTTCAAGCATGTGGAGGCGGTAGGAGCCTGGTCCGGTCACCTTTGCAACTGTGAAGGGACCTTCCCAGGGCGAGCTGAGCTTGTGTAGTCCTTCCGTGTTCTGGATGCGACGGAGGACAAGATCACCAACGTTGAAGGAGCGTTCCTTGACATTGCGATCATGGTAGCGTCGGATACCCTCCAGGTACCTTGCTGATTAGATGAGGGCGGCGCAGCGAGCTTCTTCGAGTCCGTCGATGTCAACTCGTCTGCTGTCTTCGGAGACGCCTTCGTCGTAGTGCTCCACTGCTGGTGAATCACACATGACACCAGCAGGGAGGATTGCTTCGGAGCCGTAGACCAAGAAGTATGGAGATTGTCCCGTTGGCTTGGAGGGTTGAGTACGTAGCCCCCAGAGTGCATTGGGTAGTTCCTTGATCCACTTGCCTCCTTTGGTGTTGGCGGCGTCGTGTAGCCGCTTTTTGAGGGTGTCGAGCACCATCCCATTGGCGCGCTCGACTTGTCCGTTGGCCCGAGGATGGGTAACTGAGACATATGGGACGTCGATCCCGCTGTTCTCGCAGTACTCCCAGGCGGTGGTTGTTGAAGTTGGAGACCGGTCTATGATGATGCGATGGGGTAGTCCGTAGCGATGTACGAGTTCATCCAGGAAGTCGAGTACTCTGTCAGCCTTGGGGCATGTAACCGGCTTGACCTCGATCCACTTGGTGAACTTGTCGATGGCCACCAATACTCTGTTGAATCCACCTGGCACAGTTGGTAGTGGCCCAATCATGTCGAGCCCCCAGCAAGCGAAAGGCCAAGTTGGCGGTATGGTAACTAGCTTGTAGGCTGGGACATGTTGGTGCTAGGCTGACGAGTTCTTCGGCGTCACCCAGAGCTGTGGGCCAATAGAAAGCTCGTCGGAAGACCTTGCTGACCAGCGTGTGGGAGGACGCGTGGTTGCCGCAGATGCCTTTGTGAATCTCCTCCAAGATGTCCTTGCCTTCTTGTCTGGGAACGCACTTCATGAGTACTCCTGAAGATGCGCCTCGCCTGTAGAGCTTGTCTCCGACAAGGACGTAGGACTTGGCACGGTGGATGAGTTGCTCGTCCAGGTTCTTGTCCTACGGAACCTTCTGCTCGCTGAGGTAGTCGATGAAGGGCTGCCTCCAGTCCACGTCGATCATCATGACCTCCTGGCCAGCCGGGGGATGCACTGAGACAGTGGTCCGTGGTGCCAGCTCCGGGATAGATGGCGCGTGAAGCTCGTGGACGAAGACGCCCGCTGGTACTTGAGCGCGAGAAGAACCAAGCTTCGAGAGGACGTCCGCTGCAACGTTGTTGTCGCGGATGACGTGGTGGAGCTCGAGACCGTAGAACTTGGTCTCGAGCTTGCGGACTTCTAGGCAGTAGGCGTCCATGTTCTCCTTGTTGCGGTCCGAGGACTTGTTGACTTGGTTGATGACCACTGCGGAGTCGCCGTAGACTAGTAGTCGCTTGATGCCCAGTGAAGCCGCGAGGCGGAGCCCATGTAGCAGAGCTTCGTATTCGGCTTTGTTGTTTGAGACCTTCCAGAAGATCTGTAGGACGTACTTGAGTTGTTCGCCCGTTGGAGAGATCAAAAGTACTCCTGCACCTGCGCCCTCGAGGTTGAGTGAGCCGTCGAAGTACATCACCCAGTGCTCTGGGTGCTCGGTTGGAGTAGGTAGCTGATTCTCCCGCCACTCCGCCATGAAGTCGACTAGTGCCTGCGACTTGATGGCTGTGAGTGGCTTGAAGTCGATGTTGAGGGCGACGAGTTCGACTACCCACTTGGAGATTCTTCCAGTAGCATCTTGGTTCCGTAGGATGTCGCCGAGCGGGTAGTCTGTGGCTATGGAGATCGAGTACTCCTGGAAGTAGTATCGTAGTTTCTGCGAGATGATGAGCACTGCACACAGAAGCTTCTGTACTGGCTGGTAGCGTGCCTTGGATTCTGACAGGACCTCGCTGACGAAGTAGACTGGGCGCTGGACTGGGTAGGCGTGGCCGTCTTCCTGCCGCTCGACGATGATGGCAGTACTGACCACGTGAGTAGTCGCAACAAGGTAGAGCAGTAGCTGCTCACCTTTGCGAGGAGCCGTGGGGACTAGTGGCTTTGATAGGAAGTCCTTGAGCTGGGCAAGGGCTAGGTCTGCCTCTGGAGTCCACACGAACTTCTCTTGGTGCTTGAGTATTTTGAAGAAGGGGAGCCCCTGTTCTCCAAGCTTCGAGATAAATCTGTTCAGTGCCACCATGCACCCGGTCAGCTTCTGGACGTCTTTGATGCATGTGGGAGCTTTCATGCTGGTGATGGCGGAGATCTTCTCGGGATTGGCTTCGATGCCGCGATGGCTGATGATGAAGTCGAGTAGTTTACCGACGGTACACCGAAGACGCACTTGTTCGGGTTGAGCTTCCAGCGGTACTCGTCGATGAGCATGCTAGAGTTTCGGTGTTGACGACCACGTCATCCACATAGAATTCGACGTTCTTGTTGAGTTGCCTCTTGAAGCGGGCCCGGATAGCTCGTTGGTATGTGGCGCGGCGTTTTTCAACCCGAAGGACATGGTCGTGTAGCGAAGACGCGCCAACCGGGGTGATGAACGCGGTCTTCTCCTCGGTCTTCTTCCTTGATCGCGATCCGGTGGTACCCGGAGTAGCGCCGAGGAAGCGGAGCGAGGTCGCGCCCGTCGTGGAGTCGATCACTTGGTCAATCCGCGGCAACCCGAAGGGGTTCTTGGGGCGGTGCTTGTTGAGGTCGGTGTAGCCGACGCACATCCTCCACTCGTTCGAGTTCTTCTTGCGGACGAGGACGGGGTTGGCGAGCCACTCGGGATGGAAGACTTCTTTGATGAAGCCAGCCGTGAGTAGTTTGGCGAGTTCCTTCTTGATGGCGTCCCGTCTGTCGTCGGCGAAGCAGCGGAGGTGTTGTCGCTTCGGGGTAGCTTTAGGATCGACGTTGAGGGAATGCTCAATCAACTCCCTGGGCACCCCTGGCATGTCCGCTGGCTTCCACGCGAAGATGTCGCGGTTAGCCCAGAGCAAGTTGATTAGCGCGTCTTCCTATTTGGGGTCGAGACCCACCCCGATGGTGGTGGTCTTGCTGTTGTCGCCAGTTAAGAGGTCAATTGTCTTGACCAGAACCTCCTCGGCTGCCTGAGGCTTGTTAGCTTTGTCTGACTTCTCTGGGATGTCGAGTTCACTTGGGGCAAGCTTCTTCGACGCAGCGTAGATCTCCATCATTGCATTGGGTACTTGATTTGTGGTGGCGATCTCCACAGCTTCCGTGTCGCAGTCGTGCGAGATCTTCAAGTCCCCTTGTAGTGAGAGTACACCTGCTGGACTAGGCATCTTGAGTACCAAATAGGTGTAGTGTGGTACCGCCATGATCTTGGCGATAGCCGGTCTGCCGAGGATGGCATGGTAGGAGGTCTCAAAGTCCGCGACTTCGAACTTGATGTACTCGGTACGATAGTTGTCCCGAGATTTCCCGAAGGTAATCGGCGGGACCACCGAGCCCGGTGGGACGGCCGCGTTCCGGGGACGATGCCGTAGAAAGGCGAGGTGCTCTTGGTGAGCATGTGGGTGATGTCGAGCTTCATCTTCTTCAAGGTCTTGGTGAAAAGGACATTAAGCCCGCTTCCACCATCGATGAGGACCTTGTTGAGCCTGGAGCCCGTGACCACCGGCTTCAGGACGAGAGGGAACCGCCCTGGTTCGGAGAAGCTAGTCCATTGATCCGCGCGGGAGAAGGTAATGGGTACCTCTGACCACCTGAGAGGGGTCGGAACCGCTTGTTCAATGCTCATGACTTCTCGACGGGTAGCCTTTTGTTCCTGTCTACTGGGTAGCCCGCTGAAGAGGACGTTCACCGTCTTGTTGGGTTCCTGGAAGTTGTCATTGCCTTCGTCGTTCTTCTTCTTGCCTCTCTTGTCATGAGGGTGCCGTGGCTCTGGAGTGTTCTTGAGTGCTCACCTGAGTTGGTAGCACTGCTCGGTGGTGTGGTTGCCGTCCAGATGCCACGGGCACTTCTCCTTCAGCAAGTCTTTGAAGCCGCCGGAGGTCTTCTTCGAGTTCTCCTTCGCAGGGCGCTGGATAGCCGCGATAGTGTTGTCTGGCTTGCGCTTGCGGTTGGGACCCGAGTAGTTGTTGTTGTTGCGACCGCCTTGGTTCCCGTTGTTGCTGCTGCCACCGCCCGTGTTCTGTTTGCTCTTGCCACGGATGGCATCGTACTTGGCGTTGGCTTTGTCTTCTTCGTCCGCCTAGGAGGTGATCATATCCTTCAGATGGGTGACGGACCTGGGGCGGCGTCGATCGAAGTCTTCGAAGGTGCGACGGTGGTAGAGACCGTCTTGGAAGAGGTCGATGACCACCTTGTCGGTGACGTCGACAACGGTGGCGCGCTTGTCGTAGAAGCATCACATGTACTTGTGAAGGGTCTCGCCCTGTTCCTGCTTCACCATGGCTAGGTCCATTCGAGTACCCGAGCGGCCCATGGTGCCCGTGAAGTTGCTGGTGAACTGCTCCTTCAGCTGGTCTCACTTGTCGATCGAGTGCTTGTCCAGTGACTCGAGCCATGTGAGCGGGGCTTGGTCCAGGCAGAAGGGGAAGTAGAGGCACTTGGTGTCGTTGTTGCCACCAGCGTTCTCGATGGAGAGGGTGTAGCATCTGAGCCATTGGATGGGGTCTTGCTTCGCGTCGTACTTGGTGATTCCCAGAGGTTTGAACCTGTCCGGGAGGAGTAAGTTGCGAAGCCGAGGAGAGAAGGCGGGGATGCCGTCGTTGTCGCCTACGATGGCGGACTTCTTCCGCCGCAGTTCTTCAATCTTCTGGCGGGCGTCGAAGCCGCCTTGTGAAGGACCGAAACGGCAAACCAGAGAGGGGGGGGAGTGAATGGGAGCCGATAAAAATTCTTCTCGAAGGAGATGGAGACTCCAACAAGATGAACGCGGCTTCCAACACACTTCTCCAACTCACTACCCAAGTTGGTCAAGCCCACGTAGCCACTGGAGTGCCACTGGACCTAGGAACCAACACACAACCTTCCGACCCGAGAACGCAGCGGAACACTAAACCTCGAGTCTACAGACCCACACCGGTCAGACCGGTGAGCACCACCGGTCAGACCGGTCCCTGCTGGTGAAACTGAGCAACTTTCACTAAGTGGCTCTACACCGGTCAGACCGATCACAGCATGAAAGCCCCAAAGGCACCAAACAGGCCAACCGACCACCAAACTGACCCAAACTCGAAACAGCAGAACCACAGGACAACAGCGAACACACCAAGATGTTCACCCGAGCAAAATCCCACCGAGGGTTGCACCGGTCAGGAGCACCGGTCAGACCGGTGTAGCCTGGGCAGCTCGGGATGAACAGCACCCGTGGGTCAACTCCCCCAAATCCAAACCTCAATCTCCCGAATCGCTCCACGGACTTGAACAAGACTTTGGGGATATTAGGAACACCTCATGAGGAGTCCATAGCCAAGTTTAATCCCACCAAAACTCGTCCAAAAAGGAGGAATCAAGGAAATCCCGCCAAGAGCACTTCCAACCCAAGAACTCAAGAAACCCCAAAATCGAGCACCTTTACGCACGAATTTGGGAGGGGAATCACAGCCCAAAAAAACCACGAAGGGTTCCCACAAATTTCCCCCATCAAATCCCAAGAGAAAGGTCCCGAAAACAACCCAAAGAAATCACCAAGAGAGGGCTCCGAAAATCACCACCAAGAACAACCGGGGAAAACACATCCAAATCTTGAGGAACCACGCCGAATCATCTATACATGAAACAAAGGTTCATATAAGGTCTAGCAAGCCACCCGATCATCCATCCCTCTCAACAAGATCTCTCCATGAAGCTCTCTTGCTAGTCCTATGGAAAACCTAAGGAAAATAGGAAGGAAAAGGGAAAACAAATGAGCTAGGGTTCCAAGCGTTGGCTGCCATCCTCTCACCTCTTGGGTTATATGGAGGCCACCGAAAGTCTAAAATACCCTTCTCTAACAACTAGGGATACAAGCCCCTCAAGGGTGGTTTTGGAAAACTTGAAGCTTTCTCCATCGGACGGATGCCCGGCGACCGCAACCTGCTTAGCCTCGACGCAAGCCTTGCGATCCCGACGCGTGTCCTCCGCTTCGAAGATTCCCGGGACCGCGTCGTCGCACACCGGTTAGACCGTGCTCCTCACCGGCCGACCGGTCTCCACCGGCCGTACCGGTCGGACCCACCGGTCGACCGGGCTCGGCACTTGCCGCAAAGACCGTCTTCGGTTCTTCGGTCTTGGCTTTGTGGATCGGCCAAGGAACCCGGTGGTTTCTCGGTGAACCACCGGAAACCCCGCAAACTCCGTGTAGCCTCCTCCAATCTCCACTCATGACTTGGCTCCCACGTAGTCCCGGCTCGACCTTGGTTTTGAGTCTCAACCAAGAAACCGTCCATGACTTCATCTTGCTGTTCATGCCACCATGCGGCCCGCACTTGACCCCGCTGGCCACCGGGTCCCTCGAACGAAGCCTACTTGTCTTCTCCACACCTGGAGGCCTCACCGGCGACGACCTTTCGCGCTTGTTCTTCACCTGCACCAACACCAATCAAGACGCAACCTGCACCTGCAATACTTAGCCAAAAATCAGTCCACACAACGTTGTCCATCACTCATCGCACAAGGAAGCGACCATCCACCGGTCCTCGAACCACACATGGTCCTCAATCTCCCCCTTGATGAGTGCATTGACAAAACCCACACGAAAGTAACAAGAGAGAAAAAGAAAAAGAAACGAACAAAAAGAAACTCCAACAAGCGATCGAAAGCCAAAGAAAGGCAAAGAGCAAGATCACTTGAAGAAGACAAGTCTCGGATCCCTTATGCAAGGGCAACGGCTCGACACATCCGAGACAAAGCAAAGCTCAAGCAAAGAGCACAAACCACCGAATCAAAGCTCGAATAACCACAAAGAGCTCCCCCCGCACACATGCAAGCTCCACCCGAACCAATGCACCTCCCCCCGGACCAATGCATGCAAACCACCGAAAACGGGCAGCCGCACCAACTTCACCACACCGGTCGACCGGTCATCACCACCAATCAGACCGATGCCTAAGATGTGCACAGACCAGCACTCACACCGGTCGACCGGTGCTCCTCACCGGTCGACCGGTGTACAACGAGCCCGTAAATGGCTCGAAACCACCCGAAAACCTTCTAAATGCGTCCAAAGCACGCCATTTCAAGCTCAAACTTCTCCCCCTTGTTGGCAATGCATGAATCAAGCCAAAAATGCAAAAAATTCAACCTAGAGCTTCTCAAATAGACAAAATTCAACAAAGAATGCTACACATGTCCAAATGAGCAAGTTAGATACTCTACGGCTTCGTATCGATCTCAACTACATGATCACCAAGTTTCACAACCATTCGACGAAGCTAAGATTGATTTGGGCAATTTTGCGAAAAACTTGCCTCTCATGAGCAAAGTCCTAAACATGATCAAAGCATATCAAAATGGCAAAGCTACACAAACTTCATGCTAGGGCACCCATTCTAATCATAAGACCATCACAAACACCCACAAGCACCTCATGTCATGTCAAAGCCACCGAGCCATATGCCTACTTCTATGTATGAGACTTCTCATTTGTAGGCATCATGCAACGATTTAGCACCCAAAGCAAATTAAATTCAGCATATATGACATGGGAGCACATTTTCCAAGCATTTTACATTTCATTTTCAGATTTATCATTGGTACATGAAATGTCTTTGCGACAAAGAGGAACTTATGCCCCTCCACAAGATGAAGCAAGAGGGCTAAACATTCATGATGGCAAACGAGCCTTTGGCCCCATATGATCAATAAACTAGCTATCCAACCACAAATTAAGCATAACCAAGCCACTAAAACATGTCAAGATCATATAAAGGCATTTACACATGAGAGAGCATATATGTGACAATTTTTCAAAAACATAGCCATCAACCATGGATTATTCATCAAGATCATCAAGAGCTAAGCCAAACTAACCATAGCATACCAAACAAGCTCACAAGGACATATATCTCATTCCATGGTAAACAATGTATATGAGAGAAGCTTTTCCTAACCAATGCATATGATACAAAATGCATGCAGTCTAAGATACAAGGATGCCTATACATCATGTTACATATGCCATGCCAAATGCAAGAAATGCACAAATGAAAGCTATACATATGCTACAAAGAGAGCTCCCACACACCCAACTCAAGAAATCAAACACAAACCAAGTCCCCCCCGCAAACGAGTGAAAGTTGCTTGATCTAGGGGTTTGGTGAAGATATCGGCTAGTTGGTCATGTGTGGGTACATGGATCAAAGCTATCTTTCCTTTCTCTACGTTGTCTCTCAGAAAATGGTACCTCACTTCTATGTGCTTGGTTTTGGAATGGAGCACAGAGTTCTTTACAACGCTTATGGCACTAATGCTATCACATTGAAGTGGGACATGGGTATACTCCTCACCAAACTCACTCATGGTGTATGAAATCCAAAGGAGCTGAGAGCAACAACTGGCAGCGGCAACATACTCGGCCTCGGTAGTGGATTGAGCAACACTCGATTGTTTGCAGGAAGACCAAGACACCAAAGAAGAACCCAAAAACTGGCAAGTCCCGGTAAGTGGACTTCCTATCCAACCGACACTCGGCAAAATCCGCGTCCGAAAAACCATGAAGCGCCAAAGAAGAGGACGCGGAGTACCAAAGGCCAAAGTCGGGAGTGTGACGCAAGTACCTGAAAATTCTCTTCACCGCTTTTCGATGCGAAGTCCTCGGAGACGCTTGAAAACGAGCGCACAGACACACCGAGAACTGTATGTCCGGCCTCGTCGCCGTCAAGTAGAGGAGTGATCCGATCATGCTCCAGTACTCCATCTGGTCCACGTGTTCACCTTCCTCGTCCGCATCAAGAGCTGTAGTCGTACTCATCGGCGTCGTCATAGCCTTGGAATCCTCCATCTTGAACTTTCGCACAATGTCCTTGGTGTACTTAGCCTGCTGCACAAATGTTCCTTCCTTTGATTGCTTGATTTGTAGCCCGAGGAAGAACTGCAACTCGCCCATCATGCTCATCTCAAATTCTGTGCTCATATCATCCGCAAACCTTGCAACAAGAGAGTTAGACGAGCCACCAAAGACAATATCATCCACGTACACCCGCACAATCGGGGATATCTCTCGCCCGCCTCACAAAAACAAGGTCCGATCGACCTTCCCCATCTCAAAACCTCTCTCAAACAAGAACCCCCTCAACCTACCATACCAAGCTCTAGGCGCCCGCTTCAACCCATACGCCGCCTTCCTCAACTTGTACACCCGGTGGGGGTACTTCTCGCTCTCAAACCCCGGAGGCTGCCTCACATACACTTCTTCCTCCAACACACCATTCAGAAAAGCACTCTTCACATCCATTTGATGCAACTTGAACCCTTTAGCCACGGAAAAGGTTAGAAGGATCCTTATTGCCTCCAAACGGGCTACGGGAGCAAAGGTCTCCTCGTAGTCGATCCCATCCTTCTGACTGAACCCCTGAGCAACAAGCCTCGACTTGTTCATCACAACCTCACCTTTCTCTCCCTCTTTGTTCTTCCACACCCACTTTGTACCAATCGGCTTGCACCCTGGGGGAGAGTCAACAAACTCCCACACCTGATTCCCCTCAAAGTTCTCCAACACCTCATGCATCGAATTAACCCAATTGTGATCAGATAGTGCGTGTCCAATGTCTTTGGGCTCAAAAGTAGCAACAAATGCAGCATGAGCGAAATGAGAATTGTTTCGAACCCTCGACCGTGTAGTGCGTTCATTCATGTCGCCGATGATTCTCGAAGCTGGGTGATCTACTTGTACTCGCCGGGGAGGTTCTCGCCTCGATGCTACCTCCCCCTCAACATCAGCTTCTCATCGTTCTTGATTTGTCGTCGTAGGTGTAGTAGAGGGTCCGTCCATCACCGTAGTCGAAGTAGTGGGTACATGTTCAGCCGGGGGCACCACACCGCCATCTTCATCCTCTCCATGTTCATGCTCCTCCTCTAGAAAGATCTCCTCGCCAAGCTCATCATCACCTACACACTCAAAGACAAGCTGACTACGTGGCTCTGTCTCATCGAAGGTTACCTCGCAAGTCTCCACGATTTGGTTAGTTTCAAGATTGAGCACACGATATGCTCTAGAATGAGATGCATAACCAAAGAAAATACCATCGACAGACCTAGCCTCAAACTTATCCAACTTCCCGCCTTTCTTCGAATGAAACACTTGCAACCAAAGACATGGAAGTGACTCACCTTGGGTGTGCGACCATGCATCAACTCATAGCATGTCTTCTTCTTGTGCACTCGAGGTAGATCCCGTTTGACACATAGCATGCGGTATTCACCTCCTCGGCCCCAATACCTCCTCGAGTCCTATGCTCATCAAGCATCGTCCGAGCCATCTCGCACAAGGTCCTCGTTCTTCCTTTCCACAACACCATTCTGGGGAGGCGTATACGGACTCGAAAACTGGTGCTCAAGACCCAAGTCATGGCAAAAGGTTTCAAAACGAGAGTTCCTGAATTCTGAGCCATTATCACTGCGGATAGCTCATATGGCATCTCCGTGCCTCTCATTCCTCAACCTCAAGACTAGATCTTGAACAAAACCAAACGTCTCCCCCTTATCCTCGAGAAAGAACACCCACGCATACCGAGAATAGTCGTCTACGACAACAAGGACATACCACTTCCCACCCGCATCGCACACGAGCCGGGCCAACAAGGTCCATATGGAGCCGCTCGCATGGACGCTCGCTCATCACATCGGTGAGAGGCGGGTGAGAAGAGGCTACCATCATGGCATGCCTACACGGCGCACAAATGAACTCTTTCTCAAGCCTCAACCATGGCAATCTTTGGACCAAATTGAGTTTACTCAAGCGAGACAAAAGGTCAAAGCTCAAGTGACCCAACTTCCTATTCCACTTCCACAACTCGCCGAAGAAGCAGCCCAAGAAACAACGCTCCACACCCGAAGACCGAAAAAAATCAAGACGAAACACCCGACCCTCGGAACGACCATACAAACAAGGTCCCCTCGAAAGTCCAAAATCCGAGAACCACCCGGCCGAAACAACACCTCAAAGCCCTCATCCAACAACCGGGACACAAAAAGCAAATTGTACCCCGCCGATTGAAAAAGAGCAACACGCCTCGCAGTGATCTTGTCACTCACTTTGATCTCACCTTCAGAAAGCACACGCCCACGCCCATTGTCCCCAAAAGTGATGTACCTCTTCGTCACCACCGGGACCAGACTTGAGAACCACCCCTGTCTCCGGTCATATGCCTCGAGCAACCGGAGTCAATCAACCAAATGTTCTTCAAGTCTCCCACCTGAAATTCAAAAACGAACACGTGAGCGAACAAACGACTCAGCACTGGGGTTAGTACCAAAAGAGTAAAACCAGTGCCGAGCCATTTGCTCGAAAGTGGGGTTAGCACCAACCAAACCATCTCTCCTACCAATTCTACCTCCACGAACACCACCACAGTAACCACCCTGAGGAAACAACCCCTCTCTATCTGGAGGAGGACCAAAACCACAAAAGAGCACCCGTGGACCATCCCTCCTCGTCTTCTCAAAGCTACGACTCCTCCCATCCTCGTAGTGAACTCGAGGGGGAGAACGCCTAGCAACCAGACCACCTGCAAACTCTCCAGCCCAACCACCAGAACCACGACCTCCAGAAACAACCCTCGCACCTGTACAAGCCTGAAACCCAAACCGCTGCCTGTCCAGGCCTGCACCGGTCTGACCGGTGCCCCACACCGGTCCGACGGGTGTGACTCGGGCAAGCAAGCACCTCCAACGACCTTCCGCTCTCTCCAAGCCCGAACCGTCCTCACACTCGCCTTGGCCCCGGGCATCCGCAAATGAGGCTCAAGTACACCATCGAAAGGGTGGTACTTGTCCTTGTTAGCCCACTCATTTGCCATTCTCTCCCTCACGCTTCCTCTTGAAGCAAAACTCCTCCTTATGGCCATCTCTCCCACAATAGCCACAATGGAACCTCACAAGCTTAGGCTTAGGCTTGGGATGTGGCTGCTCACTAGGTTTCTCTCCACTCAACTCCTCCATCGGTTTCCCCTCACTAGCCTTCTCACTTTCTTTCCCAAAGAACACTTTCCCTAAAGTGCTCACAAACTTGATAGGCTTTTGTAGATCATTTGTGGGTGTAGGAAACACGGGTAGAGCTAGGGTTGTGTCTAGTCGGTTCCTAAGATGGTTAGGTTTTGGGGGGAAATCATTTTTGTGGTGGGTTTTTGGTGGCTCCGGGATATTCTCTCCACTTCCCTCACCAACCTTGTTTGCCCCAAGTCCCTCACCATCCTGCCTCTTAAATGCCTCGATCATCATCCTCAACTGAGGCTCATGACCAGACAACCAACCCATCAACTTCCTCAAGTCATCATTCTCATCCTGCAAACGATCAACATAATGTGCAAGTTCCAAATTTTTCAAGGCATGCATTTCACAGGTAGAGCATGATGTAGGCATGGGTTCCTTCAATTTAGCCTCAAGAGAACTAGTGTAAGCAGGCATCTCATCAATCTTAGCATGCAAAACAGGGCAAGAAGTGCAAGCACCTAGCAAAGCAGTCTAGACTTAAGCTCGACCACTTCAACCCTAAGAACATCTAGTTCCTAACACTTGGAGGCATGCTTCTCCTTAAACAAAGCAAGATCAGCAAGGAATATGGAGCAATCAAAGACAATCAACCTCATCGGAAACAACAGAAGGCTAGCCTTAAGGGAATCAATCTCAAGCTTGCTATCAAGCACCTGTGTCTCTAGCTCGCCCACTCTAGTCCTAGCATCCTCGAGTGAAGCCCTAAGCTCTTTTCTCATTTTCTTGCCCTCTCTAAGCATGTCATCACGGTTATCAAGCAAAGAGCCAAGCCTCTCATTCTCCTCGGCGCAAGAAGGGAAGTTCATCACGCACCTTGTCGTCGGACTCGTAATCCGAGTCGCTCCGTGTGCTCTTCTTGCCGCCGGAGCTCGGCGCCATGGTGCGAAGCCATCTCTTGCGAAGCGGCCCCTCGACTCGCTCGGGTTCTTGGACGACTTCTTGTTCTTGCGACGATCACCTTTGTCTTCACTGCTGCTCGAGCTCGAGGTGGAGTACGCGGAACTGGAGTCGACGTCGCTCGCTCCGACCATCGCTCGGGCCTTGCCTCGGCTCTCCTTCTTCCTAGATCGTCGCTCGTCCTTGTACTTGTTCTTGTGCTTGCTCTTGTGGTCGCGCCTCGAACGGTACTTGTCGTCCATCCTCGGCTTGTGCTTGTAGCCGTCCTTGTTCTCGGCCTTCTCCGGCCAGCCGGCGATGAAGTGTCCCGGCTTGCCGCACTGGAAGCATGTTCTCGTGTTCCTCCTCATGTTCATGCGGTTCTCGTGCAGCCTCTCGAACTGCCTCGTCGGAGTGCCGGCTCGTCCTCTCCAAGCTCGTCGAACTCCTCATCCGGCATAGACATCAAAGAGGAGAAAGAGAACATCCCGGTGGATGGGTTAGAGTTAGCCTTTCCATTGGAACCACCAACGAGGGCGAGACTATGGGAGTCGGGCGGACCCCTCGAGCTTGGCGATCATGCCCCTATCCAGCCTCGGCCGACTTAGCTTCGAGAATAGCTCGTTCACCGTCAGAGTGTCATACTTCTCCGACTCCACAATGGCCTCGAACTTTCCGCCCCAAATCGTACGATCCAAAGAGTGTAAGAGCTTGACCACTCTATCATGATCATCGTATAGGAGCACGTCCACATTGGCTCTCATGTTGTTCACAACCACCGTGAACCTCTAAAACAAGGCATCGAAGGACTCACCGGGGAGATGAGTGAAGTTCTCGTACTCTCTCCGTAGGTCGCAAACATCCTTGCCCGAACTCCGGGCATTCCCAACATGAGCCTCCTTCAACACCACCCAAATCCTACAAGCCAAGTGCTCCGTGTGCACCCGATCGAACTCGGAGCCGACACAGCACGAAACAAGTAGTCGACCGCCTTATTGTTGGCGTCGAATCCGTCCCTCGATCCCGGAGCGAGGAAGTCCATCGGCCGGACATAGCCCGTGTCCACCGTGACATCCCAAAGGATCTGACCCTTTCCGCGGAGAAAAGCACCCATCCGCTTGCTCCACATCTGGTAGTTCTTGCCATCGAAGTGTGGAGGACCATAACCCCGTTCCTGGTACGCCATCCTTGGATCTTAAACTGGTTAGAGTCAATAAAGATCCGAACCTGCTCTGATACCACTTGAAGGACCGAAACGGCGAACCAGAGAGGGGGGGAGTGAATGGGAACCGATAAAAATTCTTCTCGAAGGAGATGGAGACTCCAACAAGATGAACGCGGCTTCCAACACACTTCTCCAACTCACTACCCAAGTTGGTCAAGCCCACGTAGCCACTGGAGTGCCACTGGACCTAGGAACCAACACACAACCGTTGACGGTTAATAATTGTATCAAAGTTCGTTCGTGACTCGCAAGCGTACAAGTCTCCCGTCGTAGTCAAGGGACCCTTCTTCCTCGAGTGGTGAACCCAAGGTATCGAATCCGTGGAACAAATGTGTGACGCAAGAATTAATCTATTAAAGCCAAGTAATCTTCAATAATCGATAAAAGACCTAATGCATCTAAGTAAAAGACACAAAACGAATCTAATCTACTAAAAACCGGAGAAAACAAAGTAAGATTAGGTAGATAAACCGATCTAGAGGGATCGGGGTAAGCCTTTCGTTGAAGTTCCAAGCAAAAGAAGAAGTAGCAAATCGAATCTTAATAAAAGCCTCTTTAAATCGTGGTTTCCCGTCCAAATCCGAAAACATCCGCCTTTCGAGACCCCCGTTCGTCACAACGTATCCCTATTCATGCGGGGAGCTTAGGGCGAGTCAAAAGACAAGTCGAGATTCTTTCGGAAGATCCGGCGTGTACCTCTAGCCACCGCGGCTACAAGAACACCCTATGTAATCTATCTCGAGAATAGAATTGGAATAAGCAAAGCCGATCGAAAAACGAAATCTTCGAGGAAACACTTGATCGCTGAGAAAAGATTCAACTTGATAATTCAACTATAACAATGATACATACACAAGATCACCACCGGGATCCTTCCTTTATCTTGCTTCTAGCTCCGGAACTCCGACGTGGTCTTCCTTGCAAGGTTCCCACGTCGGCTAGGGAAACCCTAGTCAACTAGCTCGACCCTCTCCTCTCCTAGATGGTGTCCCTCTCTTCTCTGCTTCTCGGCGGCCGAAGACGAAATCTTCTCTCGCGTGGCTCTCGGTCGGGGGACTATAAATAGCCCGATTAGCGCCTAGGGCAAAGGATGACGCATTTGGGCCCTAAATGGGCCCCGGGGCCGACCGGATCGGGCCGGCCGGCCGGGGCCCATTTAGGCCCGGCCCGCGGGCTCCTTTGCCCGAGGTCGGTTCCCTTGCTTCCCGGATGCTTCCCCCTCGCATACGGGTCCATGTCGTCGGTTTCTCTCCGAATTGGACTCAACTCCTTGTCTTGGAAGATTCAACACTTTTCTCGGTCGAGTCCCCGGAGTATGTCGTCTTCTCGGATCAAGTCCCCGCTTCTTGGAGTTAGTTTTGCTTCATTGCATGACTTGTTCGGGGCTTCAAGGTCTTGTCATGAGGTGCTTGATGAACTTATCCCGAAAGTCTTGCATTCAACACTAAATCCCCGCATAAACATTAAACTCCAAAAACGACATGCACACGTGAACTTGTTATACCACGGGGGTTAGTACCAATGGATAAAGTATAAAACTCATGCCAACACCGAAGGTAAACTCATGGCTAGGTTGACGGATTTTCACCGTCAACATCTCCCCCATGCTTAAACCTTGCTCGTCCTCGAGTAAGCCTTCGATGAATATCATCATTGCTAAACGATGTTTAAACTTTGCATTTGATCATACGTGAGAAAACATAATGCTCTCAAAATTTAATTCATTAAAGTTCCATAATGTGCTAGCCTTCATCTCTACGGAGGGTAGATTCTTATTAAGCTTATCCCACAAGTATTAACATGCTCACAAAGTTTTAAATAGATCTCGAATTTTTGAAATAAAGAACGAGATAGAGAAAAAACTAAACCAAATTCACAAATTTAAATCATCTCATGTATTGCTCATAAACTCTCATCTCACTTGTCTCTCAAGCCTATATATTCTACTCCTTTCCCTCTCATATATATGTGGTAGGCTTTATATGGAGCTTTTGGGAAAGTTTAGTCCTAAAAAGAATTTATAAATGAGGTGTTGTCAAAACAAGACAAGCTTCTCATGGTCTTACCGAGACTCGTCAAAAAGGTCATTGGAAAATAATGTTAAATCAAGGCGGGGAAAGAGAAAAATACACACACTTTAGATGAGTGGACATGTGCAAATGGCAAAGAGTGATCCCGAGGCACAAAGAAAGTCCTCGTTATCGGATTGCACATGGTTGGAAAATTGAGAATGGATCTTTTTATCTTGAAGCCTTGAATGCACTCTTAGAGAACCTAGGGAGTTCACTTTATGCACAAATATATATTTTTTCTTTCTCATTCTTTTCTTTCTTTCATTCATTCATTTTTTTCTTGCCTCGTCATATATTCACCCATGACTTTCACAATGAAGTTTTGATTTTTTGATACCTTGAAAGTCATGCATATCACTGGTTTTTTTTTCTTTCATCATTATATATATATATATTTTTTTTAAATACTCCCTTTTGAACTCTAAAACTGCACCGTACCTACCTCCTCCCCCATGCTTAGACGTTGCTCGTCCTCGAGCAAAGAGGCGAAAAATAAGGTAGGTACCGGATATTTTTCCTTGGAGAGATACTTGAAATCTTCAACGTTGGCACCGTCTTGCGATCTTCCTTGAATTTATGATCCATCCTCAATGATAGGTTGTGGTCAAGGAGGTAGTCACAAAAAGATGATATTTGGTTTAAGGGTGGATATCCGTCGAAGTTTGTGAGATCACCGATGCGGGGATACACAATGCACGTGATAAAAGGCTAGCAAAAAGATAGATACGCAAAAACGGAATGACCAGCTTCTTAGTCTCGGGCCGCAGAAATCATGGCCTGCAATAACTCACTCAAAAATAAATCTTGTACACTAAGGTTTATGCACTCAAATATATATAAGGCTTTGGATAGGTTGAGCAACACACAAGTGATATTTGTGACAAGGTTAGCAATATTTTTGAGCATAAAAGACATCTTCAATCCATTCATAACTTGAGAGCACATAAAACACTATGGGTCTTTATTTTAATCATAACCTCCGCTGAAAATTAAGCTAGCATTTAAATAAATTCAGATCTGTATTTTTAAGAGAGCACTAGCTTAAACATGCATAAATCAACTACAAAGATGAACAAAGCTGCAATTTTAATCATATATCATCATAGCACGAATTTTGTAACTTTTCCAATAATATAATCAAGGTGGTGACTTTATTAATGGTGATATCAAGTTGAAATACACACTGAAAATAAAGAAACATACTTGCTGAAAATTAAATAAAAACAGAAAAATACTACGCAAACACACATAAGAAAAAGCTGAAAATTACGGAGAAATAGAAAAGAAAAGAAAACTAAAGTTCCTAAATCTTCTAGTCCTCCGCCGGTGGTTGATGTTGGTAGTCTTGATAATAATACCCTTGCTCATAATATGAATGAACGCTTCCTCCGTCGAATTGATTTGGCTCCACAAGGTGAAGGCGTCCAAGTTCAAAGGCAATATTTGCGTTGCCTTCACCGAGTTGGGCTGCGTTGGATTGGATGGCTGCGATATTTTGAGCATTTCTTGCAGCATACCCTCCAATAATAGCCATGCTTTGTTGTGGTTGGGGATGATGAGCGTAGGACTCCGCGAAGTTAGCGTTGGGCACAACATAATTTTGTGGGGGTACCGTGCACCACCCCCCCATGCTTGTTGTTGAGACCCTCCGTAATAACTTGGCGGAGGAGGAACCCCCGCCCGGATGGTTGCACATTGGGTTGTGCTCCACCCTCTTGTGCGGAGGATGTTCCCTCTTCTACGATCCTTCCTCTTTTGTTCTTCCTTGCGGGGACAAGTATTCCCTCTTCCAACCAATCTTCCCTTCCTTCGGTGAAAAGCCTAAGCCTCTCATCCGGAAGAGGGAGGTTCACAATGGCCAATCGGTAACCTCTTCTCTCATCTCCACTAATGTACTTGCCTTGCCGCAAGTACTCAAAACCGAGAGAGGTACCGCGCAAAAGGTGAGCGGGGTTTCTTGCGATCCCCGGCCGCAAGGAAAAGGCCAACATGGAGAGGTAACACCCCGAACCAATATCACTAGCCCCCGATGTTGCTTCACAACACCAACGGTTGATCATGAGGTAAGAGGGGTCAATTGGCTGCCCGGCAATCAAAGCCGAGTATAGCCAATTTAACTCCGTGTCGGTCACCTTTGTTTCCCTCATCCTCCCCAATACCCTCTTGCACATCCAAGAGTGAAATATCCGGATAATGGGGTTGCGGATGCTTTTGCGTTGTTGATGGGCATCTCCGGAGATCATGCCCCAAAATTCCGCCAACATGCGGGAGGCACGTCGACTTTCTCCCGAGCGCCCTTGTGGAATCCAAGCGGCTCCCTTACGTGCTCGTAGGGAACCACTTGTTGGATTCCCTCCAAACGGAATGACAAGCATTGCACCCCATCATCATCAACGATGGGTGCCATAGTCATTAAAATTTCCAAGGTGTAACCCAAGTGGGTGTCCACCGAGATTCCGTTGGAGAACCGAATCCACCCGAGGTGCCCCAACATGTAGTTTATGTCGGTGCGAAAACCCAAGGTGTGGAGTGCTTGGTCGTCGATCTCGACGTTTGGCACAAGCCTCTTCTCAAGATTGGCGAGCCTATCCTCCTCCTCCGCCGACATGATGATGAAGCCGTACGAAGATTGTGTCGGGGTGTAAGGAGGTGGTGCGGTTGAGCGAGTCGATCGTCGTGGTGGCGCGGGTTGCTCCTCCGTGTGCCCACGAGGTTCGGTGAACCTCATGGAAGTGCTTCTCGCAGCCCCTCATCCCACCAAGGAGGAGAGCGTCGTTCCTCCTCGGTGGTGCCGTGTCCGTCTCCATGCTCCCGGGAGACTCGGAAACCGAGTGCCTCCTCGAAGACGTGGTTGATGACGGCTTGGACGACGACGAACTCTTCTTCTTAGAGAAGAGACTTGTGGTCTTCTTCCACATGCTTGCTGCACTCTCTCTTCAACTAAAAATCCGGGTTGCAACCGGTAAACTAGGCACTTAAACTCTTTGCTTCGGATGTGGACTTTGAGTGGATTAGGGAGGTGGATTTTTTTCTTGAGCTCTCAAGCTTGGGTGGTTGGCTAAGTCTACGGAGGTTCGAGCACACAAACTTGAACACACAAACAAGGGAAGGAGAGGGGAAGCTTGCCGAGAAGACGGGCGCCGGGGACGCCATTTATAGGGCGTGCCGGCCGGCCTAGGCCGGCCGGCCCGGGGGTGCTCCGGCTCCTCCTCGGCGCGTCTTTCTCCCAGCACGATCATTTCGCCTCCGCAACTTTCCCGCCCCGCGTGCTCCACGAGTTGCACCGCCCAAACGCTCTCGTCCACTCCTTTTTCTTGAATTATTGGTCCTCCCACTTGATGCTCCATGCTTTGGGTCATGTCCATGCTCCCTAGCTCCACTTGCTTCACATGCCACCATTGAAATCCTGCAAAGTTGATGCTTGCTGCCCACCATGCTTGTCCTTTGCATGTGGAATTGGTGAAAGTTGATAAAAGGGAATCCAATGGTGCATGCATGATTAATTCAAACTTCATTGCCTCCATTTAGGTGTGTTTAAGGTTAAGCACTCCTCTAATTCGAATTTTAAAATATTTTTCAGAGCCATGCAAGAGCTTGAGCATAATTTTAGAGAAGTTTTTAAACCATTAAAAACAGATGTAAGTCGAAAATATTTTTCGACTACGTCGATTTTGGTCTTACCGGTAAAGTCCGCTTTCATCGGTTGAGAGCGAACGTTTTCCCGGCTTGATCATGGGGGCATAGGTTTAGGTTCTAATTTTGGCTAAATAAGAAAGATTTTGAATAAAACAAAATTAGAATGGGCTTAGAAAAATTCTAATCCTAGAGAAACCAAGGATAAAGATTTTTAAGACCAACCAAAAGCTTTGATTTCTAGGTTCACGCGAGTCCTACCACGTGCTGAATTTTTATAACACTTGAATATAAATCGTGGCTCTACTCGTGTGGTTTTAGCATGAAAAAATAAGCCAACCTCAGCACCATAATGAGGGTGAAAGGTTGAGCTAAGGTTCTGAAATTATTTGGTTGAGGGGTTTCTCGAAGAGAAAAGAATCAAACAAGCACATAGGAGGGTTCATGCAAAGGGTTTATGATAAAGCAAACATTCAATCAAGAATTATGTCTCTAATATTGTTCAACCACTTCTAAGTCTAATGTCTTTGCGTAGTAAAACTCAAAAACTAAATTATTAAAAATACTCGAAAAACCTGGGATCGGGTTGTCCTCCCGTAGCTTATTCTTGACTTGACTTGACGAAACGGGTTGCCTCCCGCCTAGCGCTTCGTTTATAGTCTATAGCTAGACTTCTTCACTTGATTACTCCGATCAACGCTCTTTGCGGGCGTTGCAATCTTGGGTACCCACTTCCGCACCATCTTGGGCGCGGGCTTGTCTTTTGGCTTGGTCGGCTTAGTCATTTTTTTTGGTCTTCACAGAGCGGCTTCTCTTCCTTTGTCTTGACGGATGCAACACCTTCTTTAATTTTCGTTACGTTCACTTTTTTTCGGCTCCTTCTTCTTTTTCAGCCCCTCCGTTTGTTTTGGTTCTATCTTCACTCCAATCATGTTGCATGCCTCAATCCTTGGACGGAACTTGAAGGAACTCCTTTCTCCGTTGATATCGAACATGATCTCCCCCTTGCCAACATCAATAGTTGCTCCCACGGTCTTGAGGAACGGCCTCCCTAGGATGAGCGGCGGCTTCTCCCTCTCTCCCATCTCGAGCACAACGAAGTCGACGGGGATGAAGTGGTGTCCAATCTTCACGGGTACATCTTCGGCAATGCCCAAGGGATAGCGAATGGAGTTGTCACCCAGCTCCAAACATATTCCCGTAGGCTCCATCGGTAGGCGTAACTTCTCGAACACATCCCTCGGCATGACACTCACACTAGCTCCAAGGTCGCATAACGCCTTCTCGAAGTTGAAAGAACCAATCCGAACATGGAATTGTAGGGCACCCGGGGTCTTTTTGCTTCTCCACCCCATAAGCAATAGCTGCACTACACTCCTCGGACATCTTGACATGATCTACCCCGAGTGTTGCTATCTCATATTTATTTGCAAGTATGTCTTTAAAGTAACGAGAATATGTAGGTACTTGTAGGGCATCTAGTAACGGCATGTTGATGCTAAGTCTACGCACAACTTCCACAAACTTCTCAAAGTGGTTGTCAAGTTTACCTCGGAAGTAGCGTGGCTTGAGTTGCGGTATCCTCGTGTCATCTTCCGCATCTCAAATTCGGGTTCCTCGGTGACGATCCCCGTAACCTTCTCTTTAGCGGCTCCTTCCACCTCGGTGGACGGTTTCGGCTTTCTTGCTCCCGCGGTACGTTCCGGATCTTCGGTCTCCTTCCCCGAACGTGTTTGAATGGCCTTTCGCCGATTCGGGACATTTGGGTTGTCCCGGAAGCTTCCCTTCATCATTAGTGAGGCGCCCCGCAAGTTGTCCAACTTGCGTCTCGAGCATCTTCATCATGTTGAGCACTTGATGATTGGAACTTCCGACCTCCGTCACTTTGCTATCGATGTTCTCCAACACCTTGTCTATGGTCTTGAACTTGGTGACGGTGTCCTTGTTGATCTTAGCTTGCTCATCCATGAACTCCTTCAATTGTATCCGAAGTGGAACCGCGTTAGGAATAGATGAGCTTGCATTAAATTGAGGCCTACCTTGCCCGTAGCGGAAGTTCGGCAATTCTCCCCTCCTCATGTAGTCGAGCACTTTGGCTTCCTCCGACAATCTTTGCGGACATGGCCATACTCTCCACATTCTTCGCATGTGGACCTTGCTTCGGCGGCCTTCAAGTCTTGAGCCTCTTTCTTTTCTATCTCCATCTTCTCCAACCTCCTCATGAGCGAGTCGATCTTGCCTTCAAGTATGTCTTCCTTCTCCACTTGCAAGATTCCTTTGACGTTCCCCATAGGTTGAGCCGGTGTAGGCGCCGGATGACGCCCACGTGTCATTATCCGCGACCTTCTTGAATAGCGTGAAAGCTTCCGGTCGGTGTAAGCTCGATGATAGATCCTCCCGCCGATGCATCGATGATCGTCCTTGACGCCATGGTGAGTCCTTGATAGAACTTTTGCACGAGGTCTTCTTTCGGGAACTTGTGATGTGGAACCGCCCGGTGTACTCGTTGAAGCGCTCGAATGCCTCCGAGATAGTTTCGTAGGATATTGAACAAAGGTGGCAATCTTATTACGCAAGCTTTGAGTTTTACCCGTGAGTAGTATTCCTTCATTAAAGCCTTCATCAACGTGTTCCAATTTTGCACCGTCTCCGCCGGTTGAGAGTGGAACCATTGCAACGCCTTCCCGAGTAGTGAAAACGGAAAAAGCCTTGCCCTCATTTGATCTTGAGTCACCCCCTCCATATTGAAAGTCTGACATAGTTGAATGAATGCTTGGAGGTGAAGGTTCGGATCCTCTTTGCCGGTGAAGGGTGAATGTTGCACCATGCGGATTGTTGAGGTCTTGATCTCGAACGGTCTTCCGATCTCGTCGAGGTTCAAGATTGGTAGGTCGATGATGTCTGGGGTGCATAGCTCCCCAATCTTGCGTTCTTTCGGTGGTTGGTCACCCATCGGTGGACGTCGGTTCTCCCGCGGACTTTGAGGTGGTGAATTCTCCCGGAGATTCCTCGCGATCCTTCGTCTTCCGACTCCGAATCTACAAAATCCAGACTTTTTAGCTTGATGTGCTTCGCGTCTCCTTAGCCCTCGTAAAGTTTTTCCGGATCATCCACAAAATTATTGGGTTTGTTGGAGAGGTAGCCGTCCATCTCCTCGTTAGGGTTAGCAATAAACAAAATATGCAAAAGAAACTAGAAAACAAAACAAATCTATAAAGACTAGAGTTAGACAAACTAGATTAGATGTATTTTGAGGATGATTGAAGCTTATTAGATGCAAAAATAAAACAAAATCAGTACTGAAAATTACAAAAAAAAGCAATAAAAAATCAAATCTTGATCACTTGTTCCCCGGCAACGGCGCCGAAAAAGGGGCTTGTTGACGGTTAATAATTGTATCAAAGTTCGTTCGTGACTCGCAAGCGTACAAGTCTCCCGTCGTAGTCAAGGGACCCTTCTTCCCTCGAGTGGTGAACCCAAGGTATCGAATCCGTGGAACAAATGTGTGACGCAAGAATTAATCTATTAAAGCCAAGTAATCTTCAATAATCGATAAAAGACCTAATGCATCTAAGTAAAAGACACAAAACGAATCTAATCTACTAAAAACCGGAGAAAACAAAGTAAGATTAGGTAGATAAACCGATCTAGAGGGATCGGGGTAAGCCTTTCGTTGAAGTTCCAAGCAAAGAAGAAGTAGCAAATCGAATCTTAATAAAAGCCTCTTTAAATCGTGGTTTCCCGTCCAAATCCGAAAACATCCGCCTTTCGAGACCCCCCGTTCTGTCACAACGTATCCCTATTCATGCGGGGAGCTTAGGGCGAGTCAAAAGACAAGTCGAGATTCTTTCGGAAGATCCGGCGTGTACCTCTAGCCACCGCGGCTACAAGAACACCCTATGTAATCTATCTCGAGAATAGAATTGGAATAAGCAAAGCCGATCGAAAAACGAAATCTTCGAGGAAACACTTGATCGCTGAGAAAAGATTCAACTTGATAATTCAACTATAACAATGATACATACACAAGATCACCACCGGGATCCTTCCTTGATCTTGCTTCTAGCTCGGAACTCCGACGTGGTCTTCCTTGCAAGGTTCCCACGTCGGCTAGGGAAACCCTAGTCAACTAGCTCGACCCTCTCCTCTCCTAGATGGTGTCCCTCTCTTCTCTCGCTTCTCGGCGGCCGAAGACGAAATCTTCTCTCGCGTGGCTCTCGGTCGGGGGACTATAAATAGCCCGATTAGCGCCTAGGGCAAAGGACGACGCATTTGGGCCCTAAATGGGCCCGGGGCCGACCGGACCGGGCCGGCCGGCCCGGGCCCATTTAGGCCCGCCCCGCGGGCTCCTTTGCCCAAGGTCGGTTCCCTTGCTTCCCGGATGCTTCCCCCTTCGCATACGGGTCCATGTCGTCGGTTTCTCTCCGAATTGGACTCAACTCCTAGTCTTGGAAGATTCGAAGCACTTTTCGGTCGTGTCCCCGGAGTATGTCGTCTTCTCGGATCAAGTCCCCGGCTTCTTGGAGTTAGTTTTGCTTCATTGCATGACTTGTTCGGGGCTTCAAGGTCTTGTCATGAGGTGCTTGATGAACTTATCCCGAAAGTCTTGCATTCAACACTAAATCCTCGCATAAACATTAAACTCCAAAAACGACATGCACACGTGAACTTGTTATACCACGGGGGTTAGTACCAATGGATAAAGTATAAAACTCATGCCAACACCGAAGGTAAACTCATGGCTAGGTTGACGGATTTTCACCGTCAACAACAACCTTCCGATCCGAGAACGCGGCGGAACACCAAACCTCGAGTCTACAGACCCACACCGGTCGGACCGGTGAGCACCACCGGCCACACCGATCCCCGCTGGTGGAACTCAGCAACTTTCACTAAGTGTCTCTACACCGGTCGGACCGATGAGACACACCGGTCGACCGATCACGACCGAAAAGCCCCAAAGGCACCAAACAAGCCAACCGACCACCAAACCGACCCAAACTCGAAACAAGCAGCACCACGGGACAACAGTGAACACACCAAGACGTTCACTCGAGCAAAATCCCACTGAGGGTTGCACCGGTCAGACCGGTCAGGAGCACCGGTCAGACCGGTGTAGCCTGGGCAGCTCGGGATGAACAGCACCCGCGGGTCAACTCCCTCAAATCCAAACCTCAATCTCCCGAATCGCTCCACGGACTTGAACAAGACATTGGGGATATGAGGAACACCTCATGAGGAGTCCATAGCCAAGTTTAATCCCACCAAAACTCGACCAAAAAAGGAGGAATCAAGGAAATCCCGCCAAGAGCACTTCCAACCCAAGAACTCAAGAAACCCTAAAATCGAGCACCTTTACTCATGGATTTGGGAGGGGAATCACAACCCAAAAAACCACGAAGGGTTCCCACAAATTTCCCCCATCAAATCCCCAAGAGAAAGGTCCCGAAAACAACCCAAAGAAATCACCAAGAGAGGGCTCCGAAAATCACCACCAAGAATAACCAGGGAAAACACATCCAAACCTTGAGGAACCACGCCGAATCATCTATACATAAAACAAAGGTTCATACAAGGTCTAGCAAGCCGCCCAATCATCCATCCCTCTCAACAATATCTCTCCATGAAGCTCTCTTGCTAGTCCTATGGAAAACCTAAGGAAAATAGGAAGGAAAAAGGGAAAACAAATGAGCTAGGGTTCCAAAAGTTGGCTGCCATCCTCCCACCTCTTGGGTTATATGGAGGCAACCGAAAGTCTAAAATACCCTTCTCTAACAACTAGGGATACAAGACCCTCAAGGGCGGTTTTGGAAGACTTGAAGCTTTCTCCATCGGACGGATGCCGGCGACCGCAACCCCGCTTAGCCTCGACGCAAGCCTTGCGATCCCAACGCGTGTCCTCCGCTTCGAAAATTCGGACCGTGTCGTCGCACACCGGTCGACCGGTGCTCCTCACCTGGCGGACCCACCGCCGGGGACCGGCCGGCACCGCCGCAACACCGTCTTCGGTTCTTCAGCCTTGGCTTTGTGGATCAACCAAGGAACCCAGTGGTTTTCTGGTGAACCACCGGAAACCCCGCGAACTCGGTGTAGCCTCCGCCAATCTCCACTCATGACTTGGCTCCCACATAGTCCCGTCTCGACCTTGGTTTTGAGGCTCAACCAAGAAACCGTCCATGACTTCATCTTGTTGTTCATGCCACCATGCGGCCCGCACTTTACCCCGCCGGCCACCGGGTCCCTCGAATGAAGCCTACTTGTCTTCTCCACACCTGGAGGCCTCACCGGCGACGACCTTTCGCGCTTGTTCTTCACCTCGCACCAACACCCGCTCAAGCCGCAACCCGCACCTCGCAATACTTAGCCAAGAATCAGTCCACACAACGTTGTCAATCACTCATCACACAAGGAAGCGACCATCCACCGGTCCTCGAACCACACATGGTCCTCACCTTGTGAGGCTCCGGAGGCGTGGCTGTTCGTGTGGCCTCGGCCGCCGCGATCGCCCCCGCCACCGGGCCTCTTGTTGGCCCCATGGTTGGAGCTTCCGCCGTCGCTGCCTCCGCCACCAGGGTCGCGATGGGGGACGATCTCACAATCGCCGCCAGCAGCCGCGGCGCTGTTGCCAGCTTGAGAGGGTCCGTCGGCGTTTGCACGAGTACGGTTGGGCTGGGCCGGCAGCTCGGCTTGAGTACGGTTACGACCGAGGTCCGCGCTGCGACTTGTGGCTTCGTTGTCGCGGTTCCTGGTGGGGGCGGCTGAGCGACCCTGTTGTCGACTCGCATGAAGTAAGCGTCTTCTGCAAGCTTGGCGATGACCTGTCCCGCGCGCATCCCCTAGGCCTGACGTGCTATCGTGGTGATAGACATGAGGCATTGCTCTGGGGTAGTGTGTACCCGGCTCTAGACTTGGTCGAGTGCTTCCACGAGGTTGCGGATGGGGAGGGAGTCTCGAAGACGCCGGCGTCGTTCGTTCCGCTTTCTGTTATGCTCACGTCGAGCGTCCCTGTTGGCGTCAGTCTCATCCGTGGGTGCTTCAGCAGAGAGCTCGTCGGCGGAGATGTCTTCGAGGTATCGATCGTCTGCTGTTCCTGAGGGTCCTGACGTGTCACCGGCAGCCATGAAGACTTGGTGGTCGGGGTTGCCAAGACTGGAGTCAGAAATCGCCACCTCTATTGGGGTGTACTCCTCAGCTCGAGCGAGTGGTGTTCCCTCCTGAAAGGGAAGCGAGTCGAGGTAGGCGACGTAGCGTGAGTTCCCATCTATCAGGTCGACGGGCTTGCGGTCTGGCCAGTAGACGAATCTTCCGGCGGGTGTGGATGTTATAACCAGTCCAGAAGCCGGTCCTGATAAGGGTTTCTTAGTGGAGTTGTCCTCAGACTCGAGATCCTCAGGGTCCGACCCGAAGTCGAACTCGTACGCGGAGTCCAAGTAGAAGCCGGAGAGGGGGTTGGAGTCCGAGGTGTTGCCGGGGGTGGTGTCGGAGTCCGAGTTGTACTCGGGTACGGGCTCCTTGCTGGCCCGGCGTGTAGTGGGAGCCTTAGCGTGGGCCCTGCTGACGTCGGGAGGGCCACATGCGAGGCGCTCACGAGGTGGGCTGTCCACATGTGATGGCTGGGTAGCCGGCTCGCATACGATGGCCCACGGGGACATCGAGTTCGAGTTGGAGGTGGATCCGAGCTCGAAGTCGGCGTGTTGGTCGAAAAGCAAAATTTCGCCGAATTTGCCGGCGAGTTCGCCCGTGAATACCTCGGGAAGCGTCACGAGACCGGTCACCGGGTTTGGCGGCATGGTGAGGCGGCGTTGGAAGGCGCCGTCAGCTGTGCAGACCCAGGCGCCGAAGAAGAAGGTGTCGCCGCGGTTGAAGGCGACGGTTTGCTTGATGTAGACGGGAGCCGTCGAGTTCGCCATGTGATCTCGGGCGAGATCCCCTACCTGGCGCGCGAGCTGTCGGTGTTTTAGACCGGCAACCTACTAAGGGGAGTACCCGAAGTAGATGAATGTGGCCTCCCCGATATCGGTAACTCGAAGGAAGAGACACGTGGCACACAATTTAGATAGGTTCAAGCCGCGAGGTGCGTAATACCCTACATCCTGTATGCTGCGTAGCTCTAGATTGATTGGGTGCGATTACAAGATGATGCAATCTTAAGCCGTGAGAGAGAGAGGGGTCCCTGCCTCGCCTTATATAGTCCGGGAGGCAGGGTTACAAGTCGGTTTAGGGAGAGAGTACAAGTCGAGTACGTCTAGGAGTCCTCTATATAGTGTAGGACATGTACAGCTTCCTATCCGAGTACTTCTCCTCTATAGTCCTTGTGCTCCACGCTAGCAGGTGCCGTGCAGCGCAAGTCGGGTAGTCCCAGGGGCCCACCGAGTAGTCGATCCTGGTACCCACCGAGGCAGTGGGCCTAGTGAAGGACCGATACGGCGAACCGGAGAGAGGGGGGGAGTGAATGGGAGCCGATAAAAATTCTTCTCGAAGAAGATGAAAACTCCAACAAGACGAACGCGGCTTCCAACACACGTCTCCGACTCACTACCAAGGTTGGTCAAGCCCACGTAGCCACCGGAGTGCCACCGGACCTAGGAACCAACACGCAACCTTCCGACCCGAGAAACGCATCGGAAAAACCAAACCTCGAGTCTACGGAGACCCACACCGGTCGGACCGGTGAGCACCACCGGTCGGACCTCGTCCCTGCCGGTGAAACTGAGCAACTTTCACTAAGTGGCTCTACACCGGTCGAGCGGTGAGACACACCGGTCGGACCGATGGCAACTGAAAGCCCCCAAGGCACCAAACAGGCCAACCGACCACCAAACGGACCCAAACTCGAAACAGCAGCAACACGGGACAACAACGAACACACCAAGACGTTTACCCGAGCAAAAACCCACAAGAGCTCGCACCGGTCAGACCGGTCAAGAGCACCGGTCAGACCGGTGTAGCACCGGCGCCTCGGGATGAACAAGACCCGCGAGTCAACTCCCCCAAATCCAAATCTCGATCTCCCGAATCGCTCCACGGACTTGAACAAGACTTTGGGGATATCGGGAACACCTCATGAGGAGTCCATAGCCAAGTTTAATCCCACCAAATATCGTCCAAAAAGGAGGAATCGAAGAAATCCCGCCGAAAGCACTTCCAACCCAAGAACTCAAGAAAACCCCAAAATTGAGCACTTTTACTCACGGATTTGGGAGGGGAATCACAGCCCAAAGAACCACGAAGGGTTCCCATAAATTTCCCCCATTAAATCCCCAAGAGAAAAGCCCCGAAAACACCCCAAAGAAATCACGAAGAGAGGGCTCCGAAAATCACCACCAAGAACAACCGGGAAAACACATCCAAACCTTGAGGAACCACGCCGAATCATCTATACATGAAACAAAGGTTCGTACAAGGTCTAGCAAGCCGCCCGATCATCCATCCCTCTCTACAAGATCTCTCCGTGAAGCTCTCTTGCTAGTCCTAGAGAAAACCTAAGGAAAATAGGTGGAAAATAGGAAAACTAATGAGCTAGGGTTCCAAGAGTTGGCTGCCATCCTCTCACCTCTTGGGTTATATGGAGGCAACCGAATGTCTAAAATGCCCTTCTCTACTAACTAGGGATACAAGCCCCTCAAGGGCGGATTTGGAATTCTTGATGTCTTCACCATCGGACGGATGCCCGGCAACCGCACCCTGCGTAGCCTCGACGCAAGCGATGCGATTCCGACGCGTGTCCTCCGCTTCGAAGATTCGGACGCGTCGTCGCACACCGGTCGACCGGTGCTCCCCATCGGTCGGACCGGTCAGACCCACCGGTCAGACCGGTGCGGTGCTCTCGCACCTCCGTCTTCGGTTCTCCAGGTCTTGGCTTTGTGGATCAACCAAGGAACCCGGTGGTTTTCCGGTGAACCACCGGAAACCCCGCGAACTCGGTGTAGCCTCCGCCAATCTCCACTCATGACTTGGCTCCCACGTAGTCCCGGCTCGACCTTGGTTTTGAGGCTCTACCAAGAAACCGTCCACGACTTCATCTTGTTGTTCATGCCACCATGCGGCCCGCACTTGACCCCACTGGCCACCGGGTCCCTCGAACGAAGCCTATTTGTCTTCTCCACACCTTGAGGCCTCACCGGCGACGACCTTTCGCGCTTGTTCTTCACCCGCACCAACACGAGTCAAGCCGCAACCTGCACCTGCAATACTTAGCCAAGAATCAGTCCACACAACGTTGTCAATCACTCATCACACAAGGAAGCGACCATCCACCGGTCCTCGAACCACACATGGTCCTCAATCTCCCCCTTGATGAGTGCATTGACAACACCCACACGAAAGTAACAAGAGAGAAAAGAAAAAAAAAAGAAACGAACAAAAAAGAAACTCCAACAAGCGATCGAAAGCCAAACAAAGGCAAAGAGCAAGATCACTTGAGGAAGACAAACCTCGGACCCCTTAGGCAAGGGCAACGGCTCGACACATCCGAGACAAAGCAAAGCTCAAGCAGAGAGCACAAACCACCGAAACAAAGCTCGAAAACTCTCAAAGAGCTCCCCCCGCACACATGCAAACTCCCCCGAACCAATGCAACTCCCCCCCGGACGAATGCATGCAAGAAACCACATGAAACAGGGCAGCTGCAGCAACTTCAGCTCACACGGTCGGACCGGTCATCACCACCGGTCAGACCGGTGCCCAACATATGTACAGGACCAGCACTCACACCGGTCAGACCGGTGCTCATCACCGGTCAGACCGGTGTACAACGAAACCCGAAATGGCTCGAAACCACTGAAAACCTTCTAAACGCGTCCAACAAGCCATTTCAAGCTCAAACTTCTCCCCCTTGTTGGCAATGCATGAATCAAGCCAAAAATGCAAAACTTTCAACCTAGAGCTTCTCAAATAGACAAAATTCAACGAAGAATGCTACACATGTCCAAATGAGCAAGTTAGGTACTCTACGGCTTCGTATCGATCTCAACTACATGATCACCAAGTTTCACAACCATTGGACGAAGCTAAGAAGTATTTTAGCAATTTTGCGAAAATCTTGCCTCTCATGAACAAAGTCCTAAACATGATCAAAGCATATCAAAATGGCAAAGCCACACAACCTTCATGCTAGGACAGCCATTCTAATCATAAGACCATCACAAACACCCACAAGCACCTCATGTCATGTCAAAGCCACCGAGCCATGTGCCTACTTCTATGTATGAGACTTCTCATTGGTAGGCATCATGCAACGGTTTAGCACCCAAAGCAAATTAAATTCAGCACATATGACATGGGAGCATATTTTCCAAGCATTTTTCATTTCATTTTCAGATTTGTAAATGGTACATGAAATGTCTTTGCGACAAAAAGGAACTTATGCTCCTCCACAAGATAAATCAAGAGGGCTAAACATTCATGATGGCAAATGAGCCTTTGGCCCCATATGATCAATAAACTAGCTATCCAACCACAAATTAAGCATAGCAAGGCCACAAAAATATGTCAAGAGCATGTAAAGGCATTTACACAAGAGAGAGCATACATGTGACATTTTTCAAAAGCGTAGCTATCAACCATGGATTATTCATCAAGATCATCAAGAGCTAAGCCAAACTAACCGTAGCATACCAAACAAGCTCACAAAGACAAATATCTCATTCCATGGTGAACAATGTATATGAGAGAAGCTTTTCCTAACCAATGCATATGATACAAAATGCATGCAATCTAGGATACAAGGATGCCTATACATCATGTTACATATGCCATGCCAAATGCAAGAAATGCACAAAGGAAAGCTATACATATGCTACAAAGGAGCTCCCACACACAAGGCTCACAAACCACCGGCTCCTCGAGGGGAGGCAAAACGGGCTCGACACCACCGGCAAAAAGCAAAGGAGCACCAAACTCACAAGCTCCCCCTAAACTCATGCATTAAGGCCAAAGAGCATACAAAGCTCACCTTACACACATGAGATAAGGCAAAGAGCAAAAGAAACCAAGTGGCTTGACCAAGGCCACACACTCGAAGGTCACAAGTACACTTACCTTTATCATTTCTTCACAATTCACTCATCCTTGTCCACCATCCCCGAAAGTGATGCACCTACATGTCACCACTGGGATATGAAGCCGAAGAACCACCCCCAATATCAACCAAATGTTCTCCGGGCCATCCACACCGCAACTCAAAACCAAGAGCGAGAGCGAGCAACCGACTCAACACCGGGGTTAGTTCCAAATGTGTAAAACCGGTGCCTAGCCATTTGCTCGAAAGTGGGGTTAGCAAAAACCAAACCATCTTTCCTACCAAAGCTACCTCCACGAACACCACCACGGTAACCACCATGAGGGAACCAACCCTCTCTGCCTGGAGGAGGACCAAAACCACGAAAGAAAGCCCGTGGACCATCCCTCCTATCCTTCTCAAAGCCATGACTCCTCCCATCCCCGTAGTGAGCTCGAGGGGGAGAATGCCTAGCAAACTGGCCTCCTGCAAACTTTCCAGACCAACCACCAGAACCACGACCTCCAGAAACAACCCTCGCACACGTACGAGCACGAAACCCAAGCTGCGCTGTCCGGGGCTGCACGGTCGACCGGTGCTCCACACCGATCGACCGGTGTAGCACAGGGCAACGGCACCTCCAACAGCCTTCCGCTCTCCCCAAGCCCGAACTGACCTCACACTCGCCTTGGCCCCAGGCAGCGCACACGAGGCTCAAGTACACCATCGGAAGGGTGGTACTTGTCCTTGTTAGCCCACTCCTTCGCCATTCTCTCCTCACGCTTCCTCTTGAAGAAAAACGCTCTCTTGTGACCATCCTTCCCACAAAACTCACAATGGAAACGGATCGATCTGGGCTTAGGCTTGGGATGAGGCTATTCACAAGTCTTCTCACTTGGTTTCTCACTAGGCGTTTCACTTGCCTTCTCACTCGGTTTTTCTCTTGGTTGGTTTGGCTTGCATGCAAACTTGTCTTTGGGTGTGGGTTGTGGTGGAACTGAAACATCCCCAAATTTCCTTTCTCTCTCACCACTGCCCTCACCAACCTTATCCAATCCCAAAGCCCAACCGTCAAAGTGCTTACAGCTAGCAATCATCATACCAAGCTGAGGTTCTTGACTCGACAACCAACTCAGCGCTTCACGCAACTTATCATTCTCATCTTGCAAGCGACCAACACATTTTGCAAGATCCAAATTCTTCATAGCATGCAACTCACATGTAGAGCAAGAAGTAGGAATAGGCACTTTCAAATCAGCCTCAAGTGAAACAATGTGAGAACGGAGCTCAGCAATTTTCTCATGCAAACTAGGGCAAGAAGTGCAAGCACCAAGCAAAGTGGGTCTAGATTGTAGCTCAGCCAACTCAACCCTAAGCACATCTAGTTCCTCACACTTGGAGGCATACTTCTCCCTAAGATCAGTCAAGTCAGCTAGGAAAGCGAGCAATCGAGCACAATCATTTTCATCGAAACAACGGGGCTAGCCTTGAGCGAATCAATTTCAAGCTTGCTATCAAGTACCGTGTTTCTAGCTCGCCCACTCTAGTCCTAGCATCCTCGAGCAAAGATCTAAGCTCCTTCCTAAGCTTTTTAGCCTCTCTAAGCATGTGATCGCGATTATCAAGCAAGTCAACCAACTCCTCATTCTCCTTGCGCAAAGAGGAGAGCACATCACATACCTCATCCTCGGAATCCAAATCCGAGGCGTCCCTCTGGTTTCTCTTGTCGCTCGAACTGCGAGCCATGCTGCAGAAGTCGTCCTTGAGTCTTAGGCCCGTCACACAAAGGCCGTTGAGATACTTGCCAAAGTTCTTCTTCCTCCTCCTCTTCTTCTCATCCTCTTCGTCTTCATCACTCGAGCTTGAAGACGTGTCCTCGGAATCAGACTCGATGTCGCTTGATCTCTTCATCTTCTCTCGAGACCGTGTCTTCTTCCCATGTTCATGATCCTTCTTCTTGGACTTCTTCCTCTTGTCCATGAACTTGTGCTTGTCGTGGTTGTTCACCTTCGGACACTCGGCGAAATAGTGTCCAGCCTTGCCACACTTGAAGCATGTCCTCGTGTTCCTCCTCTTGTTCACCCGGTTCTCGTGCAGCCTCTCGAACCGCCTCGTCAGGAGCACCAGCTCGTCCTCTCCAAGCACGTCGAACTCCTCATCTGACATAGACATGAAAGAGGACAAAGAGAACATCCTGGTGGATGGATTAGTGTTAGCCTTTCCATTTGAACCACCGATGAGGGCGAGACTATGAGAGTCGGTCGGGCCCTCGATCTTGGGCTGTCATGCCCCTATCCACCTCGGCCGACTTGAGCTTCGAGAACGGCTCGTTCACCGTCGAGTGTCATACTTCTCTCGACTCCACAATGGCCTCGAACTTTCCGCCCCAAATCGTATGATCCAAAGAGTGTAAGAGCTTGACCGCTCTATCATGATCATCGTACGGGAGCACGTCCACATTGGCCCTCATGTTGTTCACAACCACCGTGAACCTCTGAAACAAGGCATCGATGGACTCACTGGGAGATGAGTGAAGTTCTCGTACTCTCTCCGGTAGGTCGCATACATCCGTGCCTAAACCTGGGCGTTCCCAACATGAGCCTCCTTCAACACCGCCCAAATCCTACAAGCCAAGTGCTCGGTGTGCACCCGATCGAACTCGGTCGACACAAAGCACGAAACAAGTAGTCGACCGCCTTATTGTTGGCGTCGAAGCCGTCCCTCGACCCCGGAGCAAGGAAATCCATCGGCCGGACATAGCCCTTGTGTCCACCGTGACATCCCAAAGCCGGTGACCCTTTCCGCGGAGGAACGCACCCATCCGCTTGCTCCACATCCGGTAGTTCTTGCCATCGAAGTGTGGAGGACCCGAACCCCGTTCTCGGTATGCCATCCTTGGATCTTAGACGGTTAGAGTCAACAAAGACCCGAACCGGCTCGATACCACTTGAAGGACCGATACGGCGAACCGAGAGGGGGAGTGAATGGGAGCCGATAAAAATTCTTCTCGAAGAAGATGAAAACTCTAACAAGACGAACGCGGCTTCCAACACACGTCTCCGACTCACTACCAAGGTTGGTCAAGCCCACGTAGCCACCGGAGTGCCACCTGGACCTAGGAACCAACACGCAACCTTCCGACCCGAGAAACGCGGCGGAAAAACCAAACCTCGAGTCTACAGACCCACACCGGTCAGACCGGTGAGCACCACCGGTCAGACCGGTCCCTGGCCGGTGAACCGAGCAACTTCCACTAAGTGGCTCTACACCGGTCGACCGGTAAGACACACCGGTCGGACCGATGGCGACTGAAAGCCCCCAAGGCACCAAACAGCCTACCGACCACCAAACGGACCCAAACTCGAAACAGCAGCAACACGGGACAACAACGAACACACCAAGATGTTCACCCGAGCAAAAACCCACAAGAGCTCGCACCGGTCGAGGGCCAGGTCAAGAGCACGGTCGACCGGTGTAGCACCGGCGACTCGGGATGAACGACACCCGCGAGTCAACTCCCCCAAATCCAAATCTCGATCTCCCGAATCGCTCCACGGACTTGAACAAGACTTTGGGGATATCAGGAACACCTCATGAGGAGTCCATAGCCAAGTTTAATCCCACCAAATCTCGTCCAAAAAGGAGGAATTGAAGAAATCCCGCCGAAAGCACTTCCAACCCAAGAACTCAAGAAAACCCCAAAATCGAGCACTTTTACTCACGGATTTGGGAGGGGAATCACAGCCCAAAGAACCACGAAGGGTTCCCACAAATTTCCCCCATCAAATCCCCAAGAGAAAAGCCCCGAAAACACCCCAAAGAAATCACGAAGAGAGGGCTCCGAAAATCACCACCAAGAACAACCCAGGGAAAACACATCCAAACCTTGAGGAACCACGCCGAATCATCTATACATGAAACAAAGGTTCGTACAAGGTCTAGCAAGCCGCCCGATCATCCATCCCTCTCAACAAGATCTCTCCGTGAATCTCTCTTGCTAGTCCTAGAGAAAACCTAAGGAAAATAGGTGGAAAATAGGAAAACTAATGAGCTAGGGTTCCAAGAGTTGGCTGCCATCCTCTCACCTCTTGGGTTATATGGA
The DNA here is from genome assembly GCA_947561735.1 of Cenchrus americanus. Lineage (NCBI taxonomy): Eukaryota > Viridiplantae > Streptophyta > Magnoliopsida > Poales > Poaceae > Cenchrus > Cenchrus americanus. The sequence continues at coordinate 148,298,803 of OX387240.1, forward strand.
GGCAACCGAATGTCTAAAATGCCCTTCTCTACTAACTAGGGATACAAGCCCCTCAAGGGCGGATTTGGAATTCTTGATGTCTTCACCATCGGACGGATGCCGGCGACCGCACCTCCGCGTAGCCTCGACGCAAGCCATGCGATCCCGACGCGTGTCCTCCGCTTCGAAGATTCGGACTCGCGTCGTCGCACACCGGTCGGACCGGTGCTCCTCACCGGTCGGACCGGTCCCCACCGGTCGGACCGGGTCGGACCCACCGGTCGGACCGTGCCGCCGCTTCCTCCCCGTCTTCGGTTCTCCGGTCTTGGCTTTGTGGATCAACCAAGGAACCCGGTGGTTTTCGGTGAACCACCGAAACCCCGCGAACTCGGTGTAGCCTCCGCCAATCTCCACTCATGACTTGGCTCCCACGTAGTCCCGGCTCGACCTTGGTTTTGAGGCTCAACCAAGAAACCGTCCACGACTTCATCTTGCTATTCATACCACCATGCGGCCCGCACTTGACCCCACCGGCCACCGGGTCCCTCGAATGAAGCCTACTTATCTTCTCCACACCCGGAGGCCTCACCGCGACGACCTTTCGCGCTTGTTCTTCACCTGCACCAACACGAGTCAAGCCGCAACCTCGCACCCGCAATACTTAGCCAAGAATCGGTCCACACAACGTTGTCAATCACTCATCACACAAGGAAGCGACCATCCACCGGTCCTTGAACCACACATGGTCCTCAATCTCCCCCTTGATGAGTGCATTGACAACACCCACACGAAAGTAACAAGAGAGAAAAGAAAAAAGAAAAGAAACGAACAAAAAGAAACTCCAACAAGCGATCGAAAGCCAAACAAAGGCAAAGAGCAAGATCACTTGAAGAAGACAAGTCTCGGACCCCTTAGGCAAGGGCAACGGCTCGACACATCCGAGACAAAGCAAAGCTCAAGCAAAGAGCGCAAACCACCGAAACAAAGCTCGAACAACCACAAAAAGCTCCCCCCTGCACACATGCAAGCTCCCCCCCGAACCAATGCAACTCCCCCTGGACGAATGCATGCAAGAAACCACATGAAACAGGGCAGCTGCAGCAACTTCAGCTCACACCGGTCAGACCGGTCATCACCACCGGTCAGACCGGTGCCCAACATGTGTACAGGACCAGCACTCACACCGGTCAGACCGGTGCTCTTCACCGGTCAGACCGGTGTACAACAGAGCCCAGAAATGGCTCGAAACCACCTGAAAACCTTCTAAACGCGTCCAACAAGCCATTTCAAGCTCAAACTTCTCCCCCTTGTTGGCAATGCATGAATCAAGCCAAAAAAGCAAAAAATTCAACCTAGAGCTTCTCAAATAGACAAAATTCAACAAAGAATGCTACACATGTCCAAATGAGCAAATTAGATACTATACGGCTTCGTATCGATCTCAACTACATGATCACCAAGTTTCACAACCATTGGACGAAGCTAAGATGAATTTTGGCAATTTTGCGAAAAAACATGCCTCTCATGAGCAAAGTCCTAAACATGATCAAGGCATATCAAAATGGCAAAGCCACACAAACTTCATGCTAGGACAGCCATTCTAATCATAAGACCATCACAAACACCCACAAGCACCTCATGTCATGTCAAAGCCACCGAGCCATGTGCCTACTTCTATCTATGAGACTTCTCATTGGTAGGCATCATGCAACGGTTTAGCACCCAAAGCAAATTAAATTCAGCACATATGACATGGGAGCACATTTCCAAGCATTTTTCATTTCATTTTCAGATTGATATATGGTACATGAAATGTCTTTGCGACAAAAAGGAACTTATGCCCCTCCACAAGATAAAACAAGAGGGCTAAACATTCATTATGGCAAATGAGCCTTTGGCCCCATATGATCAATAAACTAGCTATCCGACCACAAATTAAGCATAGAAAAGCCACTAAAACAAGTCAAGATCATATAAAGGCATTTACACATGAGAGAGCATACATGTGACATTTTTCAAAAGCATAGCTATCAACCATGGATTATTCATCAAGATCATCAAGAGCTAAGCCAAACTAACCATAGCATACCCAAACAAGCTCACAAAGACATATATCTCATTCCATGATGAACAATGTATATGAGAGAAGCTTTTCCTAACCAATGCATATGATACAAAATGCATGCAATCTAGGATACAAGGATGCCTATACATCATGTTACATATGCCATGCCAAATGCAAGAAATGCACAAAGGAAAGCTATACATATGCTACAAAGGAGCTCCCACACACAAAGCTCACAAACCACCGGCTCCTCGAGGGGAGGCAAAACGGGCTCGACACCACCGGCAAAAGAGCAAAGGAGCACCAAACTCACAAGCTCCCCCTAAACTCATGCATTAAGGCCAAAGAGCGTACAAAGCTCACCTTACACACATGAGATAGAGGCAAAGAGCAAAACAAACCAAGTGGCTTGACCAAGGCCACACACACGAAGGTCACAAATACACTTACCTTTATCATTTCTTCACAATTCACTCATCCTTGTCCACCATTCCCGAAAGTGATGCACCTACATATCACCACTCGGGATATGAAGCCGAAGAACCACCCCCAATATCAACCAAATGTTCTCCGGGCCATCCACCTGCAACTCAAAACCAAGAGCGAGAGCGAGCAAACGACTCAACACTGGGGTTAGTTCCAAATGTGTAAAACCAGTGCCTAGCCATTTGCTCGAAAGTGGGGTTAGCACAAACCAAACCATCTTTCCTACCAAAGCTACCTCCACGAACACCACTACAGTAACCACCATGAGGGAACCAACCCTCTCTGCCTGGAGGAGGACCAAAACCACGAAAGAAAGCCCGTGGAACATCCCTCATCTCCTTCTCAAAGCCATGACTCCTCCCATCCCCGTAGTGAGCTCGAGGGGGAGAATGCCTAGCAAACTGGCCTCCTGCAAACTTTCCCGGCCCAACCACCGGAACCACGACCTCCCGAAACAACCCTCGCACTCGTACGAGCACGAAACCCAAGCTGCCGCTCTGTCCGGGCTGCACGCCGTCGACCAATGCTCCACACCGGTATGACCGGTGTAGCACAGCGGCAGCGGCACCTCCAACGACCTTCCGCTCTCCCCAAGCCCGAACCGACCTCACACTCTCCTTGGCCCCGGGCAAGCGCACACGAGGCTCAAGTACACCATCGAAAGGGTGGTACTTGTCCTTGTTAGCCCACTCCTTCGCCATTCTCTCCTCACGCTTCCTCTTGAAGCAAAACGCTCTCTTGTGACCATCCTTTCCACAAAACTCACAATGGAAACGGATCGATCTGGGCTTAGGCTTGGGATGAGGCTCTTCACAAGGCTTCTCACTTGGTTTCTCACTAGGCGTTTCACTTGCCTTCTCACTCGGTTTTTCTCTTGGTTGGTTTGGCTTGGATGCAAACTTGTCTTTGGGTGTGGGTTGTGGTGGAACTGAAACATTCCCAAATTTCCTTTCTCTCTCACCACTGCCCTCACCAACCTTATCCAATCCCAAAGCCCAACCGTCAAAGCGCTTACAGCTAGCAATCATCATACCAAGCTGAGGTTCTTGACTCGACAACCAACTCAGCGCTTCACGCAACTTATCATTCTCATCTTGCAAGCGACCAACACATTTTGCAAGATCCAAATTCTTCATAGCATGCAACTCACATGTGAGCAAGAAGTAGGAATAGGCACTTTCAAATCAGCCTCAAGCGAAACAATGCGAGAACGGAGCTCGGCAATTTTCTCATGCAAACTAGGGCAAAAAGTGCAAGCACCAAGCAAAGTGGGTCTAGATTGTAGCTCGGCCAACTCAACCCTAAGCACATCTAGTTCCTCACACTTGGAGGCATACTTCTCCCTAAGATCGATCAAGTCGGCTAGGAAAGCGAGCAATCGGCACAATCATTTTCATCGAAACAACGGGGCTAGCCTTGAGCGAATCAATTTCAAGCTTGCTATCAAGAACCTCGTGTTTCTAGCTCGGCCACTCTAGTCCTAGCATCTTCGAGCAAAGATCTAAGCTCCTTCCTAAGCTTCTTAGCCTCTCTAAGCATGTGATCACGATTATCAAGCAAGTCAACCAACTCCTCATTCTCCTTACGCAAAGAGGAGAGCTCATCACATACCTCATCCTCGGAATCCAAGTCCGAGGCGTCCCTCTCGGCTTCTCTTCTTTGCTCGAGCTGCGAGCCATGCCGCGAAGTCGTCCTTGAGGCTTAGGCCCGTCACACAAAGGCCGTTGAGGTACTTGCGTGCTTCTTCTTCTTCTTCTTCTTCTTCTTCTTCTTCTTCTTCGTTCTTCTTCTTCCTCTTCTTCTTCTCATCCTCTTCGTCTTCATCACTCGAGCTTGAAGACGTGTCCTCGGAATCGGACTCGATGTCGCTCGATCTCTTCATCTTCTCTCGAGACCAAGCCTTCTTCCCATGTTCATGATCCTTCTTCTTGGACTTCTTCTTCTTGTCCATGAACTTGTACTTGTCGTGGTTGTTCACCTTCGGACACTCGGCGAAATAGTGTCCGGCCTTGCCACACTTGAAGCATGTCCTCGTGTTCCTCCTCTTGTTCACCCGGTTCTCGTGCGGCCTCTCGAACCACCTCGTCGGGAGCGCCGGTTCGTCCTCTCCAAGCACGTCGAACTCCTCATATGGCATAGACATCAAAGAGGACAAAGAGAACATCTGGTGGATGGATTAGTGTTAGCCTTTCCATTTGAACCACCGATGAGGGCGAGACTATGAGAGTCGGTCGGGCCCTCGATCTTGGGCGTCATGCCCCTATCCACCTCGGCCGACTTGAGCTTCGAGAACGGCTCGTTCACCGTCGAGTGTCATACTTCTCGACTCCACAATGGCCTCGAACTTTCCGCCCCAAATCGTACGATCCAAAGAGTGTAAGATCTTGACCGCTCTATCATGATCATCGTACGGGAGCACGTCCACATTGGCCCTCATGTTGTTCACCACCACCGTGAACCTGCGAAACAAGGCATCGATGGACTCACCGGGGAGATGAGTGAAGTTCTCGTACTCTCTCCGGTAGGTCGCATACATCCGTGCTCGAACACAGGCGTTCCCAACATGAGCCTCCTTCAACACCGCCCAAATCCTACAAGCCAAGTGCTCGGTGTGCACCCGATCGAACTCGGTCGACACAAAGCACGAAACAAGTAGTCGACCGCCTTATTGTTGGCGTCGAAGCCGTCCCTCGACCTGGAGCGAGGAAATCCATCGGTGGACATAGCTTTGTGTCCACCGTGACATCCCAAAGGATCCGACCCTTTCCGCGGAGGAACGCACCCATCCGCTTGCTCCACATCGGTAGTTCTTGCCATCGAAGCGTGGAGGACCCGAACCCCCGTTCTCGGTATGCCATCCTTGGATCTTAGGCGGTTAGAGTCAACAAAGACCCGAACCGGCTCCGATACCACTTGAAGGACCGATACGGCGAACCGAGAGGGGGGAGTGAATGGGAGCCGATAAAAATTCTTCTCGAAGGAGATGAAAACTCCAACAAGATGAAGGCGGCTTCCAACACACGTCTCCGACTCACTACCAAGGTTGGTCAAGCCCACGTAGCCACCGGAGTGCCCCCGGACCTAGGAACCAACACACCACCTTCCGACCCGAGAAACGCGGCGGAAAAACCAAACCTCGAGTCTACGGACCCACACCGGTCGGCCGCGGTGAGCACCACCGGTCGGACCGGTCCCTGCCTGGTGAAGCGAGCAACTTCCACTAAGTGGCTCTACACCGGTCGGACCGGTGAGACACACCGGTCGGACCGATGGCGACACGAAAGCCCCCAAGGCACCAAACGGGCCAACCGACCACCAAACGGACCCAAACTCGAAACAGCGGCAACACGGGACAACAACGAACACACCAAGACATTCACCCGAGCAAAAACCCACAAGGGCTCGCACCGGTCGGACCGGTCCAAGAGCACCGGTCGGACCGGTGTAGCACGGGCGACTCGGGATGAACGGCACCCGCGAGTCAACTCCCCCAAATCCAAATCTCGATCTCCCGAATCACTCCACGGACTTGAACAAGAATTTGGGGATACCGGGAACACCTCATGAGGAGTCCATAGCCAAGTTTAATCCCACCAAAACTCGTCCAAAAAGGAGGAATCGAAGAAATCCCGCCGAAAGCACTTCCAACCCAAGAACTCAAGAAACCCCAAAATCGAGCACCTTCACTCACGGATTTGGGAGGGGGATCACGGCCCAAAGAACCACGAAGGGTTCCCACAAATTTCTCCCCATCAAATCCCCAAGAGAAAAGCCCCGAAAACACCCCAAAGAAATCACGAAGAGAGGGCTCCGAAAATCACCACCAAGAACAACCGGGAAAACACATCCAAACCTTGAGGAACCACGCCGAATCATCTATACATGAAACAAAGGTTCGTACAAGGTCTAGCAAGCCGCCCGATCATCCATCCCTCTCAACAAGATCTCTCCGTGAAGCTCTCTTGCTAGTCCTAAAGAAAACCTAAGGAAAATAGGTGGAAAATAGGAAAACTAATGAGCTAGGGTTCCAAGAGTTGGCTGCCATCCTCTCACCTCTTGGGTTATATGGAGGCAACCGAATGTCTAAAACGCCCTTCTCTACTAACTAGGGATACAAGCCCCTCAACGGCGGATTTGGAATTCTTGATGTCTTCACCATCGGACGGATGCCGGCGACCGCACCTGCGTAGCCTCGACGCAATCCATGCGATCCCGACGCGTGTCCTCCGCTTCGAAGATTCGGACCGCGTCGTCGCACACCGGTCGGACCGGTGCTCCTCACCGGTCGACCGGTCCCCACCGGTCGGACGGGTCGGACCCACGGTCGGGCCGGTGCAGTGCTCTTGCACCTCCGTCTTCGGTTCTCCGGTCTTGGCTTTGTGGATCAACCAAGGAACCCGGTGGTTTTACGGTCAACCACCGGAAACCCCGCGAACTCGGTGTAGCCTCCGCCAATCTCCACTCATGACTTGGCTCCCACGTAGTCCCGGCTCGACCTTGGTTTTGAGGCTCAACCAAGAAACCGTCCACGACTTCATCTTGCTTGTTCATGCCACCATGCGGCCCGCACTTGACCCCACCGGCCACCGGGTCCCTCGAACGAAGCCTACTTATCTTCTCCACACCGGAGGCCTCACCGGCGACGACCTTTCGCGCTTGTTCTTCACCTTCACCAACACGAGTCAAGCCGCAACCTGCACCTTGCAATACTTAGCCAAGAATCAGTCCACACAACGTTGTCAATCACTCATCACACAAGGAAGCGACCATCCACCGGTCCTCGAACCACACATGGTCCTCCCTAGGAGGTCCATCCAATCTCAAGGTGTGGAAGGATTTCTCACATGCTTCGCCCACACGAACTTCACTCCCCTTCTTGAGTAGTTTAGTCATAGGTTTAGCGATTAGAAAAGAAAAAACGATGGTAAGAACCCGACAAACCTAAGAAACTCCAAAAACGCGACTTGGGGGTTTCCAATCCATCACCTCATGGACTTTCATAGGATCTACGGAGATATCATCTTTTGAAATAGTTTGGCCCAAAAATTTCACACAATTCAACCGGAATTCACATTTGGAGAACTTAGCATAAAGATCACTTGAAGAAGGACAAGTCTTTGGCATGCCCCTTCACGTTTTTGGAATAGATAAGGATATCATCGACTGAAGACCACTACGAATTTGGCGAGCTCCGTCATAAACACGGAGTTCATGAGGTACATGAAGAAGGCTGAGACAAAAGACATCACAAGAATTCGTAAAGACCACAACGAGTGGAGAAAGCGGTTTTAGAAATGTCACAAGGTCGAATTTTGATTGATGATAACCGAACGAAGATCGACCTTGGAGAAAATGCAACTCCCCGGTAGATCAAAAAGAACATCAATTCGGGGAAGAGGATATTTGTTTTTGATGGTCACCGCATTGAGCAGTCTGTAATCCACACATAACCTCAAGCTACCATCCTTCTTTTTGACAAAGAGAGCAGGACAACCCGAAGGAGAAGAGCTCGGGCTAACGTAACCCTTGTCTAATAGCTCCTGGAGTTGGTTTTTTAGTTCGGCTAACTCTTTGGGAGGCATACGATAAGGTCATTAGAAATGGGTGCGGTACCCGGTTGGAGTTCAATTACAAACTCAACATCTTTGTCTGGTGGCATACCAGGCAACTCGTCAGGAAAGACGTCCGGATACTCACAAACTACTAGAATTTCATCAAGAGGGGAGATAATGGTCACATAGGCATAAGTGTCTGTACCGTCCTTGAAAGGTAGGTACAAGGTAGTGTGCCCAATTGTAGGTGAATTGGTCTCTATAACCCTATCTGATATATCTAGAACAACCTTATGCTGGGTCATCCAATCCATACCCAAAATAATATCCATGCCTTCTAAATTTATGGTGATAAGATTTGATTGAATAATCTTACTTCCCAATTTTAAAGAAACTCCAAAAGTTACTATGTGAGAAGAGATATTTCACCCCGTGATAATTTTATAAGCCGATTTGGTATGCGATCCCATATCGGTAGTTTGGTATGTGTGACTACCCGCCCCAGAAAGTACGGTACTATCGCCTAAGACCGATCCACTTTGGTCATCTAAGCAATAATAAAGTACCATCCGCGAAGTTTCACAAGGCCATTGGAATCACTTGAGAGCACAAGGATCGAATATATGCATTAAAACTCACCCGAAGGCGAGTCCAGAGATACAACAACATTCAAATCCAAATTCGTACCCCGAGGGGTTTAATTATTACGAAACCATAGCCTCTGTCATGACGACATAGTTCGAGTAAACATGATAAAGGCAATTTATCAAGCGGCGAATGTCACCAGGGAGGCCACCCATGATGCTTCGATGCTCCACCCACTCCGGCATCCCAGCCATTCTCCGGCCACACATCATGAAGACCCGGATCATCACATTACACCCAAAAAAACCGCAAGTCACCAGTCGGTGATGTCTACGTCACCCACTGTAGACCATGAAAGGCTTTTGCCTAAGTGCTTTTGCTAAAAAGTAATAAAGAGTAGGTACTTCTTTCAAGATTTGTAGGCACAAGTTCTATTGGTTTAATCTTTACTACATTAGCCAACTAGCAAAAACAAAGTTGCACATATGACAATGAATCAAACATAAAATTCATCAACTTCCATCATTAGGGATCACATGACTAGTGGAGTAAGTAGTCTCGGGTAACGGAAGAGGCCGACAATCGATTGATTTAAACCTTGCAAGGTAGACCCAAACACACGGAAGGGTCTTCCCCGCGAGGGCAACTTTCCCGGCCGTCCCCAAAATCCCCGGGTCGGGATGAAAGGCCACGATCTTTGGTGCGTATCCGCATACCTCGCGAAATACCCGGAGTCACCATACACCACCGTCGCGAGCCGTGAGAGCGAATCCCAAGAGGAGCTAAACATTCATCCCTAGCCAATAAGGAGCTAGGTTTCCGGCCCCATAAGATGTGCTTAATACGTTCAAAAACTTAACCCACATAACCATCCGGACCAGACCCAAATCCAGCCTACCACGTGAGCAATCCATTTAAGGATATAGAGGATTCCATCTAAGAACCTATGTCAAGTGAGGTCATCACCCGACTTGTAAAGGTCCTATAGCTTACACTATGACCTATCATACTAGTAAGGACAAAGGTACCTATGGATCATGCATCTAGGGTTTCATTCAACTCCCGTACGTAAATGCACAACCATTCATACACAATTGAATAAAGAACTTCAAAACTAGGTTAGATGCACCAAGCTTGCCTAAGCCATAGTCGACTAGGTTAGCTTGGGCACCCCCCGTGTCGAGTACGTCCACGTACCCAGAACAAGCTCACAAAGACCCCCCCCCCCACCGGAGTATATCTCATTCCATGATGAACACATGCTGCACTTTAGGTGATGTGATAGCTTGTTGTCCTATCCAACTCTAGTTGGTCATATGCACCTTAACAAGCATGCATCCAAGGTTTCTTTTTAGGATGGTTAGGGGGTGTACAAGGGTTACTCCTTATTCCATATGAAAGCTCCATTTCATGTTATCTTTACCCACATGGTGTAATTAATAATTATATTCATGAATTAATTCCTTATTAGTGCTGGTAATTAAATTTCTTTTATTTATATTAAATAATACTTTCAAAAAGGAAAAAGATTTAATTAAGGATTTTTCTTTATTTAATTTCCTTTTAACATAAAGAGGGCATTTAAGCCACTTACTAATCAATTAAATTACCAAAAACTCACATGAGTGTTTCTCAAGCGTACTAGCACCCATCCTGGTCCATTGGACCCACATGTAAGTGTTGGATGCTAGGAAATTAAATATTGTGGAAAAGAACAAAGGCTAACTAGTGATTCAACTTAAATGCATATAAAAATAAATAAGCACCAAAATCATCTAAATTCTCTTGTGCATGCTCCGACCTAAACAACCTAACCATGCATGTTCACATGGAACCACTACGAGCTTGGTTTATTAATTTACAAAGGCTCAAATTCAAGAACAATTATATCTGTTAATCCAAAATTCATGAGTAATATACAAGATGAGTCGGCAAAACAAGACAGTGTGCACAAGTTGGGCTCAAGAACATAAATATATTTTACGGGACAAATCATCAGGCACTCGAGGAATGGAAAAGAATTTTTCAGCAAATACTACTGCATACCTTTATCATTTCTTGGCACAATTCACCTAGTCTATCCTAACACACAACATACCCACCAATTAGCTACAGAGGAGTTATGCTTTTGAGATATTACAATCTAGAGTTTTCACATTTGTATTTTTCATGCAAACAATAACGGGAACTAGCTCGAAGCCGAATAACAAAAGTTGTAGAATAATTCACCACGAATCCAACCAAATTGGGCTTGCATTTTTATGATTTTTTGTGATTTTCTATCCATTTTGAGGAATCGGGAAAAGCAACACTATTGGAAATATACTTTTGCAAGAGCCCCGGAAAGATTTGGTCCTCGCAATGTGGTCCCGAGCCCCAGAGCTCGGGAAGACCAAAATCCGGCGGTTAGTGGGGAGATGCCGGAAAGGTGTGGGAAGGAGGGGGCACCTAGGGTCGCCTTGAGCCATTTGCTCGGAAGTGGGGGAGGCCATTAGCAGCAAAAACCGCGTCAAGCCGCGTGACCGGGCGTGGGGCAGCATGCAATACTTAGTGGCGGCCGGGAATCGAGGGCCACACAACGTTTTCAATGCACTCCGGATCACATAAGGGGGGCACGGACGCGACCATCCACCGGTCCTGCGTGTGGCGCGGCGTTCGAACAACACATGGTCCTCGGCGGCGCCCGCACGGCGGGGGCTCGGACGGCGAGTGCGGGCGCGTCGCGGCCGGCGTGCGGCGGTGCGCGGTGGCGCGCGCGCGGCGCGCGCGCGCTATTTGGCGTTAAATTTTCTCCCAATTTTTGAATATGATCTTGACCAAAATTTGACGGTGCAACAGTGGCAACAAGAAAGTTGTAGATCTAGTCACCCTCTACAACTTCTGGAAAGGCTCTAGGGTGTTTTTCTCAACGGATTTTGCGGGAACGTCGTGCCAACTTTGAATGCCGCCATGTCACCGTGCAAACGGGAGGCTGTTGTCGGTTGACCAAGTTTTTCACCCATTTCTGCTCAAAATTTGAAATGCCAATCTACACGAAAGTTGTATCCCTCAACAAGATGGACAACTTTCATAAAGGTAGATTTTGAAGTGTTGAGGTGAAATTCGGAGAACGCGGCAAAAGTTCCGGACGACATTCGCCAACGTCAAAGGTTAAGCTCGGCTTGACCGTGTCTTTGACCAATGGTTACCACGGGTGTGTGTAGACTTGGTCAAGGGGTTCAATAGGGTTCATTGGCGAGGTTTTCAGGGTGATGACCCAGGTTGACCTAGGTTTGACCAGTGTCAGCCGGTTTGACTCGGCTGATCCAGTCATTAGCGTTAATGACGGTAATTAAAAACCTGGGGCGTCACAGCCTACCCCCCTTAAGAAGAATCTCGTCCCGAGATTCGAAATTCCAAGGACGAGATAGAGAAATAGAGAAGTGGTCCTCTCGGATGTTTTGAAATTACTCTGAGGGCGCAACACGATGGGATTATTGGGCAAGAGCATAACCACCATCGGTTCAAGATTAGCCCATAAGAGTAGTCAAGGCGACAAGTAATGGAAAGCTTTCGCATGAAGCTTACTTGCGGAGGCAAGCAGAAAGTATAGAGAGATAAATTGGTATAGGATCGTCTGAACGATCTTGCTCACATGTTATTTAGGTTGCAACCTTAGGTGGCATTGCCGTGCCACTACGGTGCAATGCTTTTCAAAACGTGATGTGATGCACATGTTTATGAAGACACGATGCATATGCTCAGGTAGTATGGTGCTTATGATGCATGTTAGCATCACTCAGTTACCCACCAAATGAGTTAGTGATTGAGAGGACAATCACAGGTTGAGAAGGGGTGTGCGTGTGGCGAGTCGCAATTCTCACAACCAAGATACCTAGTGCGCTCCTAGTGGCAATCATGTGGCTGCAGCGCACATGACGCCCTAGGTTCCGTCACGGCACCTTTAGTTATGGGATAACAACGTCACCAAATACCAGGGATAGAGTGGGAGATATTGAAACACTCCATGCGTATGCACGTTAGTTCACCCAAGGTTCCCAAATGCACATGCTATGCAAATGCATGCTCAAGAAGGGACATAATTATTTATTTATTTTTCAAGAGGTTGTGAGCAAGACCAAGACAATAGGCTCATGATTGAAAGTTCAAGTAACCAGGAAAGGGATATCAATACTAAGAATATCTTAGTGTTTCAACACGTTTAAGGATAACAGGGTCGGGGGAAAATATAAGTCGACGGAGATGACATGTTGATAGGAGAATCACCATTAAAGATTGAATTCTAAGATCCAGACATTCCCACTGACATAATAGAATAGTATAAGTTCTCTTTCTCATGTTGGGCATTCTGGGTATTCATGTGCACAAGGGCACGGTCGTATGCTAGAACTCGAAGCGAGCTCACATACATAATGACATAAAGTTTGGCGAGTTATGAACAAAAATTTATAACCAAAAATCCGAAACCTCAAAAATTCCCCCAACTTTTGGATGGTAACTCATCAAGGTTAAGTCCTTAATTAGCATTTTTGTACCGAAGGTTGAACATCGAAGGTTAAGGAGATGCCAAGATGAAAGGTTCTTAGACCTGGAAAGTGCCTAGGAGAAATGTGAACTAAATCGAGCATCGAACTAGGGATAGGCAAGATTTACGCTTGTTACAAGACAAACGTTGCGGCTGAGGAGCCAGATTAGATTTGGAGCAACTTTGGTTTAGAACTTCTATTCTAATTACTTCTAAACCGTGGTGCAAAAGCAAGACAAACAAACTTTTACAAATTTTGGGCAGCATAATAGCTAAGCACGAGAGGTACTCTAGTTTATAAAAAGCACACACTAGCAAAATCTTCCTTAGAGAGCATATGGAAATTCGGTTTTGGGTCCATTTTAGTTGTTTTGATTTTTAATATGCATGCAAGACGTCCTATCTGACCTAACATGGCAATCAAGCCAAAAAATCGAAGTTAGTGCCGGTGGCAAGGCTTGTATTCGTCTCTCCCTATAATATCTAGTCGAGAGCTATACAGTACTCGCTTAACGACTAACGAAGCGCTGTTATGTACACACGAGAAAACGAACCTTTCGTGCCAACACGTCACGAAAGCGTCCACATTCATTACCGTTCACTATAGAAACGACATCCATGCGTTAAGCCGCTGCATGGACGGCGTCCTATTTAACACTCGACGCGACGTACCCTGCCCATTGGAATAGGCCTCACTCATCCCTCACGCGACTTTCCCGTGGTACCATCACGTATGGCAAAACGTGACGAGACTCAAACGCGACATGGCACCCATTGGAATAGATCCCACTAGTCCCTCACGGGCGTGTACCACCACGAGGCGAAACGTCATGAACTAGGATGGTTGTGCGAGAATGTAAGTCGACATAAAGGAATGTGCGGGAGTTAGCAAAATAAACCATAGGTTAATGCCACTCCAAAGAACCCAAAATTCCCAATGGCCTCTCGGTCTAGTTTATCCGTAGCGGACCAACGTACTTTGGGAAAACACGTCTTGGCTATTTTATTCATAAATCGGTTTTGAAGGTTTATTAAGTAAGTCTCGATGCATATAAGTAATTGTGACAACCCGCCCAGGAAAGTACCGTACTATCGCCTAAGACCGATCCACTTTGGTCATTAAGCAATAATAAAGTACCATCCTGTCGTAAGTCGCCGGGTTAACGCCCGGTAAATCACTTGAAGAGCACACGGATCGAACATATGCATTAAAACTCACTCGAAGGCGAGTCCAGAGATACAACAACATTAATATCCAAATTCGTACCCCGAAGGGCTTAATTATTACAAACCATAGTTTTTGTCATGATGAAATAGTTCAGAGTTTTGACAAAAGCAGCGGAAATAAACTAGCGGAAATGAAGTCACCACAGGAGGCCATCCATGATGCTTTCAGTAGTCGTCCTCCACCCACTCCAGCTCCCAGCCGGGCGGGATCTCACCGGGCCACACATCGGTGAAGGCATTACCCGGATCAACACATTATAGCAAGGGTGAGTATACTAATACTCGGAAGTCTTACCCATCGGTGATGTCTACTTCACCCATTCTAGACCATGAAAGGCTTTTTGGCTACTGGGTTGCTTTTGCTAAAAAGTAACAAAGAGTAGGTCCTTACTTTCAAGATTTTAGCACAAGTTCTAGTGGTTTTAATCTTTACTACATTAGCCAACTAGTACAATCAAAGTTGTACAATACAATTAATCAAACATCATCTTCATCAACTTCCATCATTAGGGATCTCACGACTAGTGGAGTAAGTAGTCTCGGATAACGGTGAGAGGCCGACAATCGATTGATTTAAACCTTGCAAGGTAGACCCAAACACACGGTAGGCCTGCCCCCGCGAGGGCAACTTTCCCGGGCCGTCCCCAAAAATCCCCGGGTCGGGATGAAAGGCCACGATCTTTGGTGCGAGCTATCGGCATACCCCGCGAGATACCGGAGTCACCATACACCACCGGTGGCGAGCCGTGAGAGCGAATCCCAAGGGTAGTGACAGTTCCATCCCTAGTCGTCTCATTATGGTACTAGGCTTACCGGTCCCATACCCGGCATGTGCTTAGTACGTTCAAAAACTTAACCCACATAACCACTAGACCGAAGCCTAGATCCCATGCTCTTACCACGTGAGCAATCCATTTAAGGATACATTGTAGGATTCTTATCTAGGAACCTATTCTCGCGGTGAGGTCATCACCCGACTTGTAACGGTCCTATAGCTTAGCGGCTATCGACCTATCATACTAGTAAGGACAAAAGGTACCTATGGATCATGCATCTAGGGTTTCATTCAACTCTGAACGTAAATGCACAATCATTCATAGATAATTGAATAAAGTATTTTAAAAACTAGGTTAGATGCACCGGAGCTTGCCTTCGTCGACTAGGTTAGCTTGGGCACCCTCGGTGTCGAGTACGTCCACGTGCTTCGCGAGAACCTTCCGCTCCGCCTTCCTCGGTTTCGGGACCGGGGGGTAATCTCCGTCCGGAAGATCTACACGGAATTCAATGCACTTTAGGTGATGTGATAGTTTGTTGTCCTATCCAACTCTAGTTGGTCATATTCACCTTAACAAGCATTCATCTAAGGTTTCTCTTTTAGGATGGCATTGGGGGGTGTACATGGGTTACTCTTTTATTCCACATTTGAATAAAGGTTTTTATTAAGCTTATCATTTCATGTGAAAGCTTCATTTCCTTTTATCTTCACCAACAAAGGTGTAATTAATAATTTTATTATGAATTAATTTCTTATCAGAGATGATAATTAAATTTCTTTTATTTATATTAAATAGTACTTCCAAAAAGGAAAAGATTTAATTAAAGGTTTCTCTCTATTTTAATTTCCTTTTAACATAAAGAGGGCATTTAAGTTATTTATTAATCAATTAAATTACCAAAAATTACATGAGTGTTTCTTAAGCCTACTAGCACCCATCCTGGTCCATTGGACCCACATGTAAGTGTTGGATGCTAGGAAATTAAATATTGTGGAAAATAACAAAGGCTAACTAGTGATTCAACTTAAATGCATATAAAAATAAATAAGCATCAAAATGATCCAAACTTTCTTGTGCATGCTCTCTCTGGCCCTAAACAAGCCTAAAGAATCAGCATGTTCATATGGAATCTCTCTCGAACTTGGTTTATTAATTTACAAAGGAGAACATGCATAATTCAAGAATAACCATTTCTGTTAATCCAAAATTCATTATTAGTTCAACAGGATGTGTCTTTTGGCATTACAAGAGAGTGTGCACAAGTTGGGCTCAAGAACATAAATATATTTTACATGAAAAATCATCTAGGCGATTCTTGCAGGAACGGAAAAGAATTTGTCTAGCAAAATCTACCGCATAACTTTGTGCAATTTTTGGCACAGCATCTTGTCATATCCTAACACACAACATACCCAAAAATTAGCTACAGAGGAGTTATGGTTTTTGAGATATTACAGATCTAGGTTTTACACATTTGTATTTTTCATGCAAAAACTAACGGAATTAGCTCGAGCGAATAACAAAAGTTGTAGAATAATTCACCGCAAATCCAACAAAATTGGCCTTGCATTTTTCTGATTTTTCTGTGATTTTCGAAGCAATTTTCGAGAATCGGGAAAACCGCAACACTATTGGAGATATACTTTTGCGAGGAAGCCCCCGGAAAGATTTGGTCCTTCGCAATGTGGCCCCCGGCCATGGCCGGCGGCGCGGGAAGACCAAAATCCGATGGCTCCGGTGAGGGAGATGGCCGGGAAAGGATGTGGGGAGGAGGGGGGGAGCTCACCTAGGGTCGATTTGAGCCATAGTTGGGGGTGGGGAGGCCATTGGCGGCTCGGCCGGCGGAGGGGGGCGGCCGCCGCCGCGCGCCACCGCCGGGCGGCCGGCGCGCGGGCGTGACCGGGCGTGGGGGCGGCGCGGCTGTTTAAGTAGGCGGCGGGGGAAGGGAGGGCGCGCCTAGACGTGCGTGCGGCGGCCTCGGCGGGAGTGCACGGCAGGGGGGCACGGACCGGGCGGAAACGCCGCGCAGACGGCGACGTGACGTGTGGCGCGGCGTTCGAGGAGTCTTGGGGCGCGGGGATCCGCGAACTACGCGGCCTCGGGCGGCGCGCGCGGTGGGGGGCTCGGACGGCGAGGCGGGCGGCGGCCGAGGCGGGCCCCGGCGTGCGGCGGCGCGCGGTGGCGCGGCGCGACGTCGCGCTCCGGCGAGATTTTTCTCGACCGCTCTCGTTCGAATTAGTTTTTCTCCAAAATTTTGAACTGAAGTGCAAGATGTGGTCAACGGTAAAGTTGTAGATCTAACTACCCTCTACAACTTTTGTAAAGGTCGTCCGGTTGTTTTTCTCAACGGATTTTGCGAGAACGTCGTGCCAACATCGAATGCCGGCCGTCCCGGAAAACGGGAGGTACGTCGGTCGATCAAGTTTTTCGCTAATTTCCACTCAAAATTTGAAATGCCAATCTACATCAAAGTTGTGTCCCTCAACAAGATGGACAACTTTCATAAAGGTAGATTTTGAAGTGTATAGGTGAATGTTGGAGAACCCTCAAAAGTTCCGACGACATTCGCCGACGTCAACGGTTAAGCCGGTTTTGACCGTGTCTTTGACCAAGGGTCCACTACGGTGTGTGTTGGCTTGGTCAAGGGTTTCATTGGGGTTCATTAGCGAGGTTTTCGGGGTGATGACCCAGGTTGACCTAGGTTTGGCCGGTGTTTGACCGGTTTGACTCGGCTGATCCGGTCATTAGCGTTAATGACGGTAATTAAAAACCTGGGGTGTCACAGTATGCGATCCCCTTAGACCCAATTTGCCTAATAGGTTCTCACTTATGAAACTGTGGGTAGCTCCAGAATCAAAAAAATCTTAACAGGAATATCATTGATAAAGAATGTACCCGTGAGCACTGAAGCTCCCTCTGGAATGTCACTCATGGTGGTGAAGTTCAGCTTGCCTTGGCGAACTTGCACCATAGGCTTCTTAACTGGAGTGGCAGGCTTGTCCCCTGCACCTTGATTCTGTGGGTTGGGCTTGATCTGCTTGGGCTTGGGGCAATCACTGATGTTATGCCCTGGTTGACCACAGTCGAAACAACGACGATCACCAATGTTGCGTGGCGGTGCGTTAGGCTTTGGAGCCTGCTGCTGAGCATTTCGGAACAGGAAGTTCCCTGAAGGTTTTCCCTGGGATGGCTTCATCGTCCAGCATCCAGTTGAAGATGGCCGGGATGAACTTGGAACATTCTTTTTCACAAAGAGAAACTTCTTGTTAGTTCCGCTGCCCGTAGCAAAACCAGACGACCTCTTCTTGAACTTGTGGGCCTTTTTCATGGCATCTTCTTGAGATATAGCCTTGTTCACAAGCTCATGGAAATTTTCTGGCTCAAGCAAGTTCAGTCGCTCATATAACTTGCCATCTAGCCCATCACGGAACCTTTGCATCTTCTTTGCATCAATATCTACGTGATGTCCACCATATTGGCACAGGCTGTTGAACTTCTGGGCGTAACAGTACACCATATTGGATCCCTGCCTGAGGACCAACAACTCCCTCATCTTTCTATCCATTAATCCCTTGGGGATGTCATGGCTCTTGAAAGCTTGCTTGAAATCATTCCAAGTGACAGCATGCCCTTGCTACATAGACTTGAAGTGATCCCACCACATTAAAGCTTCTCCTCCCAGTTGCAGAGCTGTGAAGTTGGCTTTGTTCTCCTCGGAGCAAGGCATCACAAAGGTAGAGAATTTTGCCTCAATGGCCTTGATCCAAGCCTCAGCTTCCAGGGGGTCTTCTGCCTTGGAAAAGGTCGGTGGCCTCATCCCGATGAACTGAGCATACGTGGTGACCTGATTAGGCCCCTCGTGATTTGCCCAATGTGGCAGCCCTCGATTCATCTGCTGAGTGATTTGCTGCTGCGTCTGTAGGATCTGGCGCAGCACCTCGGTTTGAGTGGCCATGAAGGCCTTCGACGGTGTCATGGGCGGCGGTGGCGGCAGGTCACTTCTACCGGTCGCCCTGAACCTGTTGGGAGAGCTGCGCGTGGGTCCCACCATCTGAAATGCGAGCCTTTATTAGACACATAGCCATAATCTTACTCAGAAATGACGACAAGTGCAAGCATGTATAACCATAGCTCAATTGCATTCATATGATGATGGCAGTAACAGTCGTAAGATATCATGTAACCAAAAATAAGATTCATAGAATCATTCTTCAACATAGTTAGAAGATACGATAACTCAAGTGCATCGATTTGGCTTTCATCTTGCGGTGAATTTTTTCCATTACGCGCGTACAGAGGAGGTAATGTGTGAAAGATCACCAAGTTGTTTTAGCCACTGACCGGCACTCACCAAAAACATCGTAGTTTTCTCATTATTATGCAAAAATGCTTAGTGTTGGCGAGCAAGGTTATTGTAACACTTAACACACTTGGGTAAACAACTCGCAACAAGGTCTCAATAACCCGCTTGAACCACATCATACTCAATTCGAAACACAAAGTGCTTAAGCATTCTTTATTACAACACGATGGATAGAGGGTCCAGGGACACTACAATACTCAAGTCTGAAAACATCATGATACAAATAGGTTACAATACAATCGCACTGCACGAAAACATACTCCAAAGCTGACTATCACAATCATCCCGAAGGTGAAACCTAGGAGCACAACTCCTCTTGTTGTCATTCCCTGGCATCCTAGTTACCAACTGAAGCACCACTACCCGCAGGTGAATCTGGTGGAGTCGGTAACGGTGGTCCAACCTGGCTCGTCTGATCCAGACCAGACTGACCCTGCTGCTCCTCCAGAAGTGCCTGAACTGGAGGTCGCGGCTATAAGGCCACTATGGCCTACAAGGTTGCAACCTGCACCTCGGCCTCCTCAACCTGCTCTGCATATCAGCAATGTTCTGTAACAGTGTCAGCCTCTCAATCTTGTGAGCGTGGGCATCCTCCTTGAGGTTATGAACCTCTGCCTCGAGATCCACGATCCTCTGAAGGCGGTCGCCTGTCTCTAACTCTAACTGGAATCTCCTGGCGCGTAGCCTATCATTCTCCTGCTGCATCTGAGTGAGTGTAAAGTTCAGCTGCTGGTGAGCTGCTGATAGCTGCTGCCAATCCCGCCTATCTGCCTCCAAACGCTGCCCGATAATCGTTGCGGTGTTGTAACGCAGCCCCTGAAGTGTGAAAACGACGTTAAGACAACGGGTCACCGTCTGAGTGACATCCAGCGGCTTGGCTAACAACAGCAGCTCTCGTAGGTGATCCATACGATCCAGCCACGCCGGGTCGTGAGGACTCACAGTGGGAAACAACCCGAACGGAGAAAGAGCCACCACGGTAGGGTTATGGTCATAGAAGTCCGTCAACACTCGAAGAGCGGCTGACTCGACGGTCTCGTGGGTAATAAAACCCCAGTAGACAAAGCTCAAGTTGAACCAGTTGGCGTGGTCCGGGTGTGGCAGCACAGTGACGATCACCCTGCAACGGGGAACGCCCAAGCACTCGAACTCGGACACCTCATAAGTCGGTGGAGTGGTGTAGCCAGTGGCGCTGAGTGCTTCCCATGCAAGGCGTGGAAAACCCACCCAGTGCAATCCGTTGGTACGGATCGTACCGTCAGCGTCGAACTCGTGAAACACAGGGAAAACCATTTGTACAAAAATGTAACACATGTCAGGTCTCAAAGAGGGCAACACGTCAAATGGTGAAGTTCTGGCAGCTGTGAATTAACATTCATAACTACAAATCCAGAACCCTACAGATTCCCCCAATGTTTTTCGGCTACTACAAATGGTTCTTTTACACATTTTTGGCATTCAAGGGTTGAGCTAGATCACAACAAAACAAGGTGGGAGGATGCAAGGTTTAGGTACTGATTCGTAAAAACGGCAAGGCTTAGGTTCCCTTAGAAAGGTGCAACGCAAGGTTGAGAGAAGCTATGATCGAAAATCTTTACGAGCATGAACTAGATTAGATTTGGAGCAACTTTTGTTTAACACACCTAGTTAATTACTTCCTAAGGCATGACGTAAAAACATAACGAACAAGATTTTACAAAATTTGGTAGCATAACACATATGCATAAGAGGTAATCTAATTTATAAGAAGCACAAATTAGCAAATCTTCTTTAGAGAGCATATGGAAGTTCTGTTTAGAGACCGTTTTCAGTTGTTTTGATTTTTAACATGCATGCAAGACGTCGTTTTCGACCTCACATGGCAATCATGCCAAAAACCGAAGTTAGTGCCGATGGCAAGGCTTTTACTCGTCCATCCCTATAGTATCTAGTCAAGAGCTATACGGTACTCACTTAGCGACTAACGAAGAGCTGTTACGTACCTGGAGAAAACGAACCTTCCGTGCTAGCACGTCACGGAAGCGTCCACATACATTACCGTTCACTATAGAAACGACATCCATGCGTTAAGCCGCCGCATGGACAGCGTCCAAACTCAGACACTCTCCGTTTGAATGGAGTGTATCCTTGCCTCACATTTTCGACATGCGGAATGCTCACGTATGAAACACGTGGCGACACACAACTCACAACCAGACGCGAAGATGGGATCCGTGGAATGGATCACTCCATCAACCCTCGTAGTTCCCGTGATGTGGCACAGCACATGTATAAAACACGTGGCTCATCTAGTTTGGTTGTGCAAGAAAGTAAGTCTGACATAAAGTAAATGTGCTAGAAGTTAGCAAAATAAACCATAGGTTAATAAGCCACCTGAAGGAACCCAAAAATTCCCTTCTAGGGCCTCTCGGTCTAGTTCATCCTTAACGGACCAACGTGTTTTGGAAAATCAAACAATCTTGACAATTTTTATTCAAAACCAGTGATTAAGGTTACTAATTAATCTCTGGTGCATATAATTGCTCTGATACCAACTGTGACAACCCGCCCAGAAAAATACAGTACTACCGCCCAAACCAATCCACTTTGGTCATTAAGAAGTAATAAAGTATCAACCTGTCGTTAGTCGCCGGATTAATGCCCAGTAAATCACTTATATAGCAACAAGGATCGACATATATGCATTAAAATTCATGCGAAGGCGAGGCCAGAGATACCACATAATTAACAACAGAAATTCACCCTGAAGGGTTTAATTATTATAAACCGAAGTTTTTGACATCACAACGTAGTTCAGAGTTTTCGAAATGGAGGAATTAAACTAAACGGATAGCGAGAACACCATGGGAGGCCAGCCATGATGCCTTCAGTCATCATCCTCCACCCACTCCAGCTCCCAGCCAGGCGGGATCTCTCTGGGCCACACATCACCAAAGGAATTACCTGGAGCAACAGATTATAGCCAGGCTGAGTATACTAATACTCAGCAAGACTTACTCGTCGGTGATAACTACTTCACTAACTCTAGACATGAAAGGCTTTTGGCCACTGGGTTTCTTTTGCTAAAAAGTAACCAAGAGTTTGTCCTTACTGTCAAGATTTTAGCACAAGTTCTAGTGGGTTAATTCTTTTCTAAATTAGCCATCTAGTAAAGACAAGGTTGTACCATACAATTAATCAAGCATAATATTCATCAACTTCCATCATTAGGGATCTCATTGCTAGTGGAGCAAGTAGTCTCAGATAACGGTCAGAGGCCGACAATCGATTGATTCAAACCTTGCAAGGTAGACCTAAACACACGGTGGGATGCCCCCGCGAGGACAACCACCAAGTGGTTCCCAAACCTCTTCGGGTCTTGATCGAATCTTACCGTGTTTGGTGCAGGCCATCCGGCATACCCCGCGAGGCACCCGAACTCACCATAGACCACCGGTAGCTAGCCGTGAGACACATCCCAAGATGAGTAATAGTAAGATCCATTGCCGCCTCATTAAGGTACTAGGCTTACCGGTCCCATTCCCGACAAGTGCTTAGTACGTTCAAACACTTAACCCACAATAGCCATCGGACCGGAGCCCACACCCCTTGCTCTTACCACATGAGCAATCCATTTAAGGAGATCTTACGATTCCTATCTAGGAACCTAGTCTCGCGAGTGACATCATCACCCGACTTGTAACGGTCCTAAAGCTTAGCAGCTATCGACCCATCATACTAGTAAGGACAGGGTACCTAGGGATCATGCATCTAAGGTTCCATACAACTCCTGAACTTAAATGCACAAGCATCCATAGATATTGGTATATCAAATTTGAAAAAAATTGGGTTATATGCACCTGGGCTTGCCTTCATCAGTAAGGTTAGCCTGAGCACCCTCGGTGTCGTCGAGTACTTCCACGTACTGCAGTGCAGCCTCCGCTTCTCCTTCCTCGGCTTCTGGGACGAGCGAGTAGTCACCGTCAGGAAGATCTACACGGAATGCAATGCAGAGTTCAGCTGTGTGATAGATTATTTATCTTACCCAACTCTTGTTGGTCATATTCACCTTAACAAGAATTAATTATTAATTTCTTTTTATGAAGGTTATTATTGATATGTGTTTTGACCCTTTTAATTTAACACTTTAAGTAATGTCTCTCTTTTTATAATTGTTATTTTATGTGAAGATTTAATACTTCACCTCTCACTAGTAAAGGTTTGTACAAGGAGAATTATTTACAATTTAATTCTTCAACAGCAAGGGTGTATTCTTAGTTCTTAATTAAGTTTGATAATACTTCACAAAAAGGGAAAAGAATTAAAAAGGCATTTTCCTAAGTTAATCAAAACATTAATCTATAAAAGGCCTTCAAAGCTTTTATTTGATAATAAATCACTAAAAATTCAGTGGAAGGTTTCTTAAGCATCAACACATCTATACTAAGCCATTGTACACACATGCAAGGCTTGGAAAGCTAGAAAATTAATTATTTTGAAAATGACAAAAGCTAGCTAGCAATTCTAGTTAAATGCATTCAAAAATAAATAAGCATCCACATGCTCCTAACTTCCTCACACCTATTCTCTGGTTCTAAACCTTCCTAGGAAAGCAGCAAGTACACCAAGAACTACTACTGATCTTGCTTTATTAAATTACAAAGGAAAACATGCATATATTAAGAATAAATACTTCTGATCATTCAAAAATTGTCATTAATTCACCAGAGGTGTAACTTGGCATAACAAGACAGCATGAATGAGTTTGGCACAAAAACATAATTATTTTTAGCTACAAAAATCATCTAGACATATTCTGCATAAAAGGAAAATAATTCATATAAAAAGATTTATATCATAACTTTGTGCCATTTTTGGCACAGGAGCCAGACATAACATCACACACAACATATCAAAAAATTAGATACAGATGGTCCTATGGGTTTTGAGATATCACAGATCTAGGTTTTCACAATTCTATTTTTCGTGCTAAAAATATCAAGAAACGGACTAGGTGAGTATAACAAAAGTTGTAGTTCTCCTCACCAGGAATCTAGGAAAATTAAGTTTGCATTTGTCTGATTTTCCTATGATTTTCTAGAGAATTTACAAGATTCAGCAATTTGGATATACTATTGAAGATGTGCTTATGCGCCAAGACCCTTAGAACTTTCAGAGTCCCACAATTCAGTCCGTAGTTCACACCCAGGCCCCTGAAAAGAAAAGGAACCCTGCAATTGGGTCCTTGCGGCTGGCCACCGGCGGTCCGGCCTCGATTCCGACGAGGCCGCGCTGGGGCTTGGCCGAGGGACGGCGGGGAGGCGATTTAGAGCTCACCTACGATCCAATCGTGGCCGAAGGCGGGGGTGGAGCGGCGCCGGTGAGCTCGGTTGGCGGTGTGGGGGCGGCGCCGGCCGCCGCTGCGGCCCGGGTGCCGGCGAGACGGCGGCGCGGGTGGCGCAAGGCACGGCGTGGGGAGGTGTTGCAGGTCACTAGGAAGGGGTGTGCGTGCGTGCACAACTTCGTAGAGGGCGCGAGGAGGAGTTCACCTAGGCGGCAGTGGAAACCACGGCGGCGCACGGCAAGCGGCAAGGACGCGCGGGATCGGCGGCGGTGCTTAAATAGGCCCGGCTCGCGTGGCCATGACCTCGGCGGTGAGATGTTGTTGTGCTACGGCGTTCCTCGGTGCGCGTACGGTGCGACGACGGGGAGGCGCGTGGCGCGCGGGCTCCGTGCACCGCGGGGCGCATGTCGGCACGGGAAAGGAGCGCGTCTCGGGTGGTGTGCGGCCTCGGTCGGCGGTGGCCTCGGGCGTGGACATCGAGGCGGCGCGGGCGCGTGGGCGCGGCGTCGTGGCGCGACGTCGTGGCGCGAGGCGCGGGCCGACACGAATTTGTTTTGCTGATTCCCTGTTTGAGCACAAATAACTCCCAATTTTGCAATAAAAGTGTACCAAACGATGAATACGAAAGTTGTAGATCTAGCTATCCTCCACCACTTTCAAAAAGGCTATATAGTGTTTTCTCAATAAACTTTGCAGGAAGGGCTTGCCAACATTGAATGCCACTCAGTTTCATTGAATAGGGGGTACTGCCATTTGGGCAAGTTTTTCACCTTTTTCCACTCAAAATTTGAAATGCCAATCTACATAAAAGTTGTGTCCCTCAACAAACTGGACAACTTTCATAAAGGTAGATTTTTAAGTGTTTAGGTGAATTTTTGAGAATGCGGCAAAAGTTCCGGAAGACACCTAGGGTCACTAGGTTTTGAGTGGGGTTTGACCAAGACTTTGACCATGGGTTGACATACATGTGTGTCTACTTGATCAATGGTGTTATTAGAGTTGGTTGGTGAGGTTTTCAAGGTGAGGACCCAGGTTCACTGTGATTTGACCATTGTCAGCAGGTTTGACAGACGATTATGGTTAAATAAAAACCTGGGGCGTCACAGCAGCTCACATGGACGCTCAGTCATCGCATCGGTGAGAGGCGGGTGAGAAGAGGCTACTATCTTGGCATGCCTACACGACGCACAAACCAACTCCTTTTCAAGCTTCAACCGTGGCAATCCTCGGACAAAATTGAGTTTACTCAAGCGAGAAAAATGGTCAAAGCTCAAGTGACCCAACTTCCTATGCCACTCCCACAACTAACTCGAAGAACCAGCCAAGAAACAACGCTCAACACCAAAAGACCGAGCAAAATCAGCTCGAAACACCTGACCCTCGGGAACGACCATACAGACAAGGTCCCCTCAAGAATCCAAAACCTGAGATCCTCCAGGCCGAAACAACACCTCAAAACCCTCATCCAATAGCTGGGACACAGAAAGCAAATTGTATCCAAGCGATTGAACAAGAGCAACACGCCTGAGAGTGATCTTGTCACTCACCTTAATCTCACATTCTGACAGCACACTCTCTCGCCCATTTTCCCCAAAGGTGATGTTCCTCTTTGTCACCACAGGGACGAGACTTGAAAACCACCCCTTGTCTCCGGTCATATGCCTCGAGCAACCAAAGTTAATGAATCAAATGTTCTTTGAGTCTCCCATCTGAAATTAAAAACTGTAGCGAACATTGCCTCATATGCCATTTGTTCGGAGTTTGATTTTGGTGATTCATGACAACATGATCATTGGGACTAACCATATTGTTTGAGATCTCTTTGTAGACATTTCTAGGTCCCAAGGATGCAAGAAAACCCCATGCAAAAATGCCAAAACAAAGGGTCAAAACCGAGCAAGAAAAGGAAAAGAGAAGACACCGTCGGATGAACCGCCGGTCCCTCAAATACAAGCGTCGGTGCAATCGTCGGACGAGTTGGTGCACAGGGTCAAACCCTAGGTACCGTCGGAGGAACCGACAGTCCGTTATTTAGTAGTGTCAGACGAGTTGCAGAGGAAGAGCAAGGAAGACAGTAGCACCAGAGATCCGACGGTCTGAGTGAGGACCCCGTCGGTCTATCTGACGCTCAGTTTGAATTCATACAGAGCCGCGCCAAGACAAAGCCTTCAACACCGGATGATCCGACGCCTTGGTCAAGGCACAGCGTTGGTCTATCCGACGGTCAGTTGGAAGGTAACAGTAGCAACTTGGACGCGAGGCCTTCAGCACTGGATGATCCGACGTAGCGTCGGAGAATAACGTCGGAGCAATTGTGTCAGAGAACCTCAACGGCTAGCGTGGCGTGGGAGGGGCACCGGATGAACCGACGCCCTTGAAAAGCATAGCGTTGGATCATCCGACGGTACCTTTTCGGCGGCTTTTGGCCAACGACTAGTTTGATGCCTTGGGCTATTTATACGCCCTCCACTCACCCATTTGAGGTTGCTGGATTGTGTGGAAGTGCGAGAGGAGTTCAAGACACATTGAATATCATATCCAATCCATCCATGTGCTTAATTGCTCAACTTTAGACTAGTGCATGCTTTGTGTATGTGCTTAGTGCTAGGCTTAGCTTAGAGCTGAGTGAGTGCAAGGTTGTGCCAACCTTGTGAGGTGATTCTTGAGTGAATCTAGTTGTACAAGGTTCGCCGGAAGCCTTGGGGCCTAAGTGGCTCACCGGCAATCGTCATCGACCCTCCGGCTTGGTGTGGAGCGGCGAGGACACTTTGTGTGGGGGACGTGGAGACCCCCTTCCTTGGTGGAGAAGCTCCTTAGTGGAGGCGGCATCAAGGTGACCAAGGGAGCTTGGCAAGTGCCTAAGTGGCTAGCCTTTGTGGCGAGTCAAGTGGTGCTCTTGGGAGAGACTTGGTGACCGGGAAGCAATACTCTTGTGTGAGTGCTTCAACAACGTGGACTAGGGGTGGCTTAGTGCCTACCGATACCACGAGATAAATCGCGTGTCAAGAGTTTGCTTCCTCTCATCCCCTTTACGTTTCCGCATTTACTCTATTGCAATCTTTGTTTGCCTCTACTTTCCTAGAGTAGTATCATGCTAGGATTGGCTATAGGTTGCAAACCTTCTTTTGGGATGGGAGTTTCACACTAGAACAACCTTAGTTGCACATCTAGATAGTATGTTCTAGTTTACTTTGAGAAAAAGTAGTGAAGCCATAGGTTAAGGTTTTAAGTTGCCTAATTCACCCCTCCCCCTCTTAGGCTAGCGGGCATCCGATTCCTTACAAAAACCGAGCACATGAGCGAACAAACAACTCAGCACTAGGGTTAGTACCAAAAGTGTAAAACCAGTGCTGGGCCATTTGCTCCAATGTGGGGTTAGCACAATCCAAAACATTCCTCCTATCAAAGCTACCTCCACAAACACCATCATGGTAACCACTATGAGGGAACCAACCCTCTCTAACTAGAGGAGGACAAAAACCACGAATGGAAGACGTGGACCATTCCTCCTCTCCATCTCAAGGCTACGACTCGTACCATCCTCGTATTGAGCACGAGAGGGAGAATGCCTAGCAAACTGACCACCTGCAAACTCTTCACTCGGCTTCTGAACCGGTTTCTCCTCACTCGGCTTCTCAACCGGTTTCTCCTTACTCGGCTTCTCACTCTCTTTCCCAAAGAACACATTCCCCAACACTACGTAAAAACCTCAAATAGGTCACGCAGCATTTGTAACGGTCCCTTAATGCCCGTTACATCCACCCACATCTGTAATGGTTGTTGTTTGGTGCATGTTCCTATAAGCGCACCAGGATGACCCCGGGGTTGGCCCCACAATGCCCATTACCAATGTGGACTTCTGGTAACGGGCTTATTAAATGCCTGTTACATAAATTCTTTGTAACGGATGTTAAAAGAGTCTGTTACAAATGTTAAACCTATCGGTAACGGGCTTGTAAAGTCCGTTACTGATCAATTCCCTATCAGTAACAGGCTGTTTAAGTCCGTTATTGATCGCTGCCGTATTGGTAACGGGCTGTAATGTCCGTTACCGATAAGTTCGTACTGGAGATGCATGCTTGTAGGATGCGTCTCCTTTGATTGGCACCCAGGGTCACCTTTTTCTCACATCGGTGACGCATGTTGTTATCTCGTCTGTGTGTCTTCGTCTTATCCTTTCGACACCACTCGCTCTCTCTCCGCAGAAGCTAGGCCACTCCTATTCCGAAAACAACACTCGCTCTCTCTCTCTCTCCTTAAAAGGTCACTCGCTCGATCTGTGTGCTCAGATGTCCCTGCCGGCCTGTCCCGTTGGACGCCGCCAGCTGCGCACGCTCTAAGGATTGCGCGATGGTGAAAGGGGCCAGAGCGGACGTCGACCGCGCCGTCCTCCGCGCCTCCGATCCTCCTCCTCGGCCGCGCTCGGCTCGTGTAGAAAGTCCTTGTCAAGGTGGAAATTAATTGGCCCATTTTTTTTGAAATTCTTCAGCTATCTTTTTGTGTGATGAATTATGCTCATTTGGTGTAAGGAATGCAGATGGCATCTGCTGCTCGGGCTTGGATGTACAGACAACCCCAAGAAGATTGGGAGAATTTCTTAAGCGGGGTCAATGGTTTTCTAAATCAAGCAGAGGCAGATATGAGAAACCATGGTGTTCAGGCAATGCTTTGCCCCTGTATTGATTGTCTCAACCAAAAGAAATTCGCACAATGGGAAATCATTTTTCATCATTTGGTCACACGTGGTTTCACAAAACATTACACGTGTTGGAATAAACATGGTGAGGAAGGCCTTGATGAACTCGAAGCAGGCTGCCTAAATGAAGGTGAAGTGCGACACCATGCTAACCATGATGAAGACCTTGATGACAGTAGACTTTTTGAGGGAAATGAACCATTATTCCCACCAAATGTGTTGTGACTCGAGGATATCACTGATGAAGAAGTTAGGGGCTTCGATGATGGTGAGGTATTGCAACACGTGCACAATGTTGATCAAATGTTGCGAGATATTGAGTTTCAATGAGTGTACACACCTTCTGAATTAGCGAGGATGAAGCAGTTCATTGAAGATTCAGAGAAACCCCTCTATCCTGATTGCCAGAAGTACTCTCGCCTTTCTGGTGATCTAAAACTTCTGTAGCTTAAGGCAGATAATGGTTGGAGCAACAAAAGTTTCAAACATCTATTGGATGTTCTTAGAAACATGCTACCTGAAGGAAACCAAATAGTAGAGTCTATCTATGAGGTGAAAAAGATAATCTGTCCTCTGGGAATAGAGATTGAAAAAACCCATGCATGCAAGAACAATTGTGTATTGTTCCGTGGAGATTATGCAGACCTTGAGAAGTGCCCCAAATGTGGCTATGATCGGTATAAGAGGAAAAAGGATGGTGGAGATGATAATAATGCTGATGACGAGAACGAGCCCGGCGTGATCAAAGGCAAGAAGAAGGCTAATAGAGGGGCTCCTGTGAGGGTGGCATGGTATTTTTGCATCATTCCTCGGCTGAGAAAATGGTTCGCACCGCGAAAGGAGGCCAAACTCTTGCATCGGCATGACGAAGGCCGAAAGGAGCTTAATTATAAGAAAGATGGCAAGTTTAGGCACCCCGCAGATGCAGCGCAATGGGGTAACATTAATACCCACTTCACATGGTTTGACGACGCAAGGAGCATAAGGTTTGCTATGAGCACAGATGCCGTGAACCCATTCGGTAACCAGAGCTCAACACATAGCACCTGGCCTATCGTGCTATCGTTGTACAACCTTCCACCCTGGCTATGCAAGAAACAAAAATATATGATGCAGACAATATTGGTCTCCGGGACAAAGCAACCTGGCGACCGTATTGATGTGTACTTAGGGCCACTAGTTGATGACATAAGTTGTATACTTTATCCATTGGTACTATCCTCCTTGGTATAACAAGTTCATTCGTGCATGTCAGTTTTGGAGTTTAGTGTTTATGCAGGATTTTGACGTAGAAAGCAAGACTTCCAGGATAAGTACATCAAGCACCTTGTGACAAGACCGTGAAGCCCCGTACAAGTCATGCAATGAAGCAAACTTGACTCCAAGAAGCCCAGGGACCAAACCCGATGAAGGACCGATTAGGCGACCAGAGAGGGGGGGGAGTGAATGGCAGCCGATAAAAATTCTTCTCGATGGAGATTGAAACTCTAACAAGATGAACTCGCTCGGTCGGAACCCCGAGATCACACACTCTGCACTTCTACCTTCCGTTTGCCAAAACCACGTAGCCACTAGTGCTACTGGTCCTAGGAGCAAACACTACCAGCAACCTTAACACACACGCACCCACAACAGCGGAAAGAACTCGAAAGTCGGCTGTCCAGAGGGGGGCGGTTAGACCGGGTATGGGGGCGGTTAGACCGCCTCCACCAGGCAACCAAGAAATCCTCCTAAACACCTCTTCCGAGCACCAAAAGGCACCACGGTTTCACCAACAGAGATCTCTGGTCAGGGCCATGCTAGCTACCAGAAAAACTTGGCGAGAACCAAAACTTCACCCAGGGGCCTAGGGGCGGTTAGACCTGCTACCAGGGGCGGTCTAACCTCCTATACCCAGCAACGAACTCCAAGCAAGAACACCTAGCAAACGGCACGAGAACGACCTAAAATTTCACCCAGACGCTCCTCTGATCAAGGCGAACAAACTCATAGAGGAAAATCCGGCGAATTAGAACTTTGACCTGGAAGGCCCAGGGCGGTTAGACCAGACCCGTGGGTCAAACCTCAACTTCCCAGCGCCCGATCTCCCGAATCACTCCACGGATTGCAGCGAAACTTCGGGAATAGCTGGGTTACCTCCTGGGCAACCTCTACCTCAAAGGAATCGACCCGAAATGCTCACAATCAGGAGGAATCGAAGAAATCGCCTCTCTAGGTCAAGAACTCGCCCAACTCGAAAAACCACCAAAACGAGATCGATTCAAGACGGATTTGGCGGCAAAGTCACCAACAAAAGAAGCACAAGATCCTCATACATGACACCCACCAAAAACCCCAAGAAATCGTCCTCAAATCTCCGCCAACAAAGAACTCTGATAATCACCACAAAGAAGGACGGGAAAAACACTTCACCACCTTAAGGAACAACGCCGAACCAGGAGGTTGTATGAAGGTTCGTACAAGGTCTAGCTTGCCACCCAAACATCCATCCCTCTCTCTAGATCTCACATGAAGCTCTCAAGCTAGTCCTAGGAAAAACTAGGTAAAAATGAGAACGAAAATGGAAAAACAAATGAGCTAGGGTTCCAAGAGTTGGCTGCCATCCATCCCCTCAAGGAGTATATATGGAGGCACCCAAAAGACTAAACTACCCTTACTTAATAACTAGGGATACAAGCCCCTCAAGGGAGAATTTGGAAGTCTTCAGATTTTCTTCATCGGACGGATGCCCGGCGACCGCAACCTGCTTAGCCTCGATGCAAGCCTTGCGATCCTGACGCGTGTCCTCCGCTTCGAAGATTCCGGACTGCGTCGTCGCACACTGGTCAGACCGGTGCTCCTCACCGGTCGGAGCCCGGTCTCCACCGGTCGGACCGGTCGGACCCACCGGTCGGACCGATCCGGCACCGCTTTGCGGCACCGTCTTCGGTTCTTCGGTCTGGCTTTGTGGATCAACCAAGGAACCCAGTGGTTTTTTGGTGAACCACCGGAAACCCCGCGAACTCGGTGTAGCCTCCGCCAATCTCGACTCATGACTTGGCTCCCATGTAGTCCCGGCTCGACCTTGGTTTTGAGGCTCTACCAAGAAACCGTCCACGACGTCATCTTGTTGTTCATGCCACCATGCGGTCCGCACATGACCCCGCTGGCCACCGGGTCTCTCGAACGAAGCCTACTTGTCTTCTCCACACCTGGAGGCCTCACCGGCAACGACCTTTCGCGCTTGTTCTTCACCTGCACCAACACGAGTCAAGCCGCAACCTGCACCTGCAATACTTAGCCAAGAATCAGTCCACACAACGTTGTCAATCACTCATCAAACAAGGAAGCGACCATCCACCGGTCCTCAAACCACACATGGTCCTCAATCTCCCCCTTGATGAGTGCATTAACAACACCCACATGAAGTAACACAAGAGAAAAGAAAAAAAAAAGAAACAAATTAAAAGAAAGCTCAACAAGCGATCGAAAGCCAAGGAAAGGCGAAGAGCAAGATCACTTGAAGAAGACAAGTCTCGGACCCCTTAGGCAAGGGCAACGGCTCGACCCGTCCGAGACAAAACCATGCTCAAACAAAGAGCGCAAACCACTGAACCAAAGCTCGAACACCACAAAGAGCTCCCCCTGCACATATGCAAGCTCCCTCTGAGCCAAAGCACACTCCCCTGAACCGATGCAGCAACGCAACACGGGAATGCAGCAAAGAGCAAAAATCTTCTCACCAAGCCCAGGGCGGTTAGACCGCCTTCAGAGGGCGGTTAGACCGCCTGCACCACAACTGACCGCCTGGGGGCGGTTAGACCGCCCCAAGAGACCGACCCTGCACCAAACTACTCAAAATTTTCCCGAACCAATTTGAACACCTTCCAAACACTCCCAGGTGCCCAAAGCTTGCACAAACTTCTACCCCTTGTTGACAATGCATGAATCACGGCAAAAAGCGAAAAGTTTCAACATATAGCTTCTCAAATATACAAAATTCATCACAAGAGGCTACACAAGTCTAAATGAGCAGTTAGATACTCTGCAGGTTTGTAATGACCTTAACAACATGATCACCAAGTTTCACAACCATTGGACAAGGCTAAAATGGATTTGAGTAATTTTGCGAAAAGTTACTCTCTCATAAGCAAAAACCTAAACATGAGCAAAACATGTCAAAATGGCAAAGCCACACAAACTTCATGCTAGGACAACCATTCTAATCATATGACCATCACAAACACCCACAAGCACCTCATGTCATGTCAAAGCCACCGAGCCATGTGCCTACTTCTATGTATGAGACTTCTCATTGGTAGGCATCATGCAACGGTTTAGCACCCAAAGCAAATTAAATTCAGCGCATATGACATGTGAGCACATTTTCCAAGCATTTTACATTTCATTTTCAGATTCATATTTGGTACATGAAATGTCTTTGCGACAAAAAGGAACTTATGCCCCTCCATAAGACAAAGCAAGAGGGCTAAATATTCATGATGGCAAATGAGCCTTTGGCCCCATATGATCAATAAACTAGCTATCCAACCACAAATTAAGCGTATCAAAGCCACTAAAACATGTCAAGATCATGTAAAGGCATTTACACATGAGAGAGCATATATGTGACACTTTTTCAAAAACCTAGCCATCAACCATGGATTATTCATCAAGATCATCAAGAGCTAAGCCAAACTAACCATAGCATACCAAACATGCTCACAAAGACATATATAGCATCCCATGGTGAACAATGTATATAGGAGAAGGTTTTCCTATCCAATGCATATGATACAAAATGCATGCAATCTAAGATACAAGGATGCCTATACATCATGTTACATATGCCATGCCAAATGCAAGAAATGCACAAAGGAAACTATACATATGCTACAAAGGAGCTCCCACACATCCAACTCAAGAAATCAAACACACACTAAGTCCCCCCCCCCCCCCGCAAACGAGTGAAAGTTGCTTGATCTAGGGGTTTGGTGAAAATATCGGCTAGTTGGTCATGTGTGGGTACATGGATCAAAGCTATCTTTCCTTTCTCTACGTTGTCTCTCAGAAAATGATACCTCACTTCTATGTGCTTGGTTTTGGAGTGAAGCCCTGGGTTCTTTGCTACACTTATGGCACTTGTGCTGTCACATTGAAGTGGGACATGGGTATACTCCTCACCAAAGTCACTCATGTTGTATGTAATCCAAAGGAGTTGAGAGAAACAACTAGCTGCAGCCACATACTCTGCCTCGATAGTGGATTGAGCAACACTCGATTGTTTGCGGGAAGACCAAGACACCAAAGAAGAACCCAAAAGCGGCAAGTCCCGGAAGTGGACTTCCTATCCAACCGACACCCGGCAAAATCCGCGTCCGAAAAACCATTAAGCGCCAAAGAAGAGGGCGCGGAGTACCAAAGGCCTAAGTCGGGAGTGTGACGCAAGTACCCGAAAATTCGCTTCACCGCTTGCCGATGCGAAGTCCTCGGAGACGCTTGAAAACGAGCGCACGGGCACACGGGGAACTGGATGTCCGGCCTCGTCGTCGTCAAGTAGAGGAGTGACCCGATCGTGCTCCGGTACTCCTTCCGGTCCACGTGTTCACCTTCCTCGTCCACATCAAGAGCTGTAGTCGTACTCATCAGTGTCGTCGTAGCCTTGGAATCCTCCATCTTGAACTTCCGCACAATGTCCTTGGTGTACTTAGCTTGGTGTACAAATGTTCCTTCCTTTGATTGCTTGATTTGTAGCCCAAGGATGAACCGCAACTCGCCCATCATGCTCATCTCAAATTCCCTGCTCATATCCTCTGCAAACCTTGCAACAAGAGAGTTAGACGAGCCACCAAAGACAATATCATCCACGTACACTTGCACAATCAGGATATCTTTGCCCTGCCTCAGTAAAAACAAGGTATGATCGACCTTCCCCATCTCAAAACCTCTCTAAAACAAGAACCCCCTCAACCTACCATACCAAGCTCTAGGCGCCTGCTTCAACCCATACAGCGCCTTCCTCAACTTGTACACCCGGAGGGGGTACTTCTCACTCTCAAACCCCGGAGGTTGCCTCACTACACTTCTTCCTTCAACACACCATTCAGGAAAGCACTCTTCACATCCATTTGGTGCAACTTGAACCCTTTAGCCACGGAAAAGGCTAGAAGGATCCTAATCGCCTCCAAACGGGCTACGAGGGCAAAGGTCTCCTCGTAGTCGATCCCCTCCTTCTGACTGAACCCTTGAGCAACAAGCCTCGACTTGTTTCTCACAACCTAACCTTTCTATCCCTCTTTGTTCTTCCACACCCACTTTGTACCAATCGGCTTACACCCTGGGGGAGGGTCAACCAACTCCCAAACCTCATTCCTCTCAAAGTTCTCCAACTCCTCATGCATCGAATTAACCCAATTATGATCAGATAGTGCGTGTCCAATGTCTTTGGGCTCAAAAGTAGCAACAAATGCAGCATGAGCGAAATGAGTGTTGTTCCGAACCGTCGACTGTGTAGTGCGTTCATTAATGTCGCCGATGATCCTTGAAGCTTGGTGATCTACTTGTACTCGTCGTGGAGGTTCTCGCCTCGATGCTACCTCCCCCTCAACAACAGCTTCTCCCCGTTCTTGATTTGTCATCGTAGGTGTAGGAGAGGGTCCGTCCACCACCGTAGTCGAAGTAGTGGGTACATGTTCAGCCGAGGGCACCGCACCGCCATCTTCATCGTCTCCATGTTCATGCTCCTCCTCCTGAAAGATCTCCTCGCCAAGCTCATCATCACCTGCACACTCAAAAACAAGCTAACTACGTGGTTGTTTTTCGTCGAAGGTTACCTCGCAAGTCTCCACGATTTGGTTAGTTTCAAGATTGAGCGCACGATATGCTCTAGAATGAGATGCATAACCAAAGAAAATACCATCGACAGACCTAGTCTCAAACTTATCCAACTTCTTGCCTTTCTTCAGAATGAAACACTTGCAACCAAAGACATGGAAGTGACTTACCTTGGGTGTGCGACCATGCATCAACTCATAGCATGTTTTCCTCTTGTGCACTCTGAGGTAGATCCTGTTTGACACATAGCATGTGGTATTCACCACCTCAGCCCAATACCTTCTCGGAGTCCTATGCTCATCAACCATCATCTGAGACATCTCAGACAAGGTCCTATTCTTCGTTTCCACAACACCATTCTAGGGAGGTGTATATGGACTCGAAAACTGGTGCTCAAGACCCAAGTCATGGCAAAAGGTTTCAAAACGAGAGTTTCTGAATTCCGAACCATTGTCACTACGGATTGCTCGTATGGCATCTCCGTGCCTCTCGTTCCTCAACCTCAAGACTAGATCTCGAACAAAACCAAACGTCTCTCCCTTTTCCTCGAGAAAGAACACCCACGCATACCGAGAGTAGTCGTCCACCACAACAAGGACATACCACTTCCCTCCCGCAGATCGCACACGAGCTGGGCCAACAAGGTCCCTATGGAGCAGCTCGCATGGACGCTTAGTCATCACATCGGTGAGAGGCGGGTGAGAAGAGGCTACCATCTTGGCATGCCTACACGGCGCACAAACCACCTCTTTCTCAAGCCTCAACCGTGGCAATCCTCGGATCAAATTGAGTTTACTCAAGCGAGACAAAAGGTCAAAGCTCAAGTGACCCAACTTCCTATGCCACTTCCACAACTCACTCGAAGAATCGCCCAAGAAACAATGCTCCACACCTGAAGACTGAGAAAAATCAGCACGAAACACCTGATCCTCGGGAACGACCATACAGACAAGGTCCCCTCGAGAGTCCAAAATCCGAGAACCACCAGGCTGAAACAACACCTCAAAACCCTCATCCAACAACTGGGACACAGAAAGCTGATTGTACCCCAGCGATTGGACAAGAGCAACATGCCTGAGAGTGATCTTGTCACCACCTTATTCTCACCTTCTGAAAGCACACGCCCACGCCCATTGTCCCCAAAAGTGATGTACCTCTTTGTCACCACCGGGACGAGACTTGAGAACCACCCCCTGTCTCCGGTCATATGCCTCGAGCAACCGGAGTCAATCAACCAAATGTTCTTCAAGTCTCCCACCTGAAATTCAAAAACGAGCACGTGAGTGAACAAACGACTCATCACTGGGGTTAGTACGAAAAGAGTAAAACCAGTGCCGAGCCATTTGCTCGAAAGTGGGGTTAGCACACACCAAACCATCTTTCCTACGAAAACTACCACCACGAACACCACCACTGTAACCACCATGAGGGAACCAACCCTCTCTAACTGGAGGAGGACCAAAACCACGAAAGGAAGACCATGGACTGTCCCTCCTCTCTATCTCAAAGATACGGCTCCTCCCATTCCCGTACTGAACACGAGGGGGAGAACGCCTAGCAAACTGACCACCTGCTAACTCTTCAGAGCAACCACCAGCACCACTACCTGCGCAGCCGAAACCTCTCGACTCACCACCGGAAAACCACTATGCCCGAGTGCGGGGGCGGTTGAACCGCCTAACCAGCCGGTCTAACCGCCCCCCCCTCTGCGGCGGGGGCCGGGCTCCGACCGCCTAGCCGGGCCGGTCGACCGCCCTCTCCCCGAACGACTCCCACGGGCCGCGGGAACTCGCATCTCCCCATGCCAGAACACTTCTCACCACAGCTTTACCCCTGGGTAGTGGCATACGAGGCTTAGGTACACCATGGAAAGGGTTGTACCTATCCTTGTTCGCCCACTCCTTTGCCATCCTTTCCTCACGCTTCCTCTTGAAGCAAAACTCATCCTTGTGACCCTCTTTACCACAATAGCCAGAATGGAACCTCACAAGTTTAGGTTTAGGCTTGGATTGGGGCTGCTCACTTGGTTTCTCTCCACTCAACATCTCCACCGATTTCTCCTCACTAACCTTCTCACTCTCTTTCCCAAAGAACACTTTCCCTGATGTGCTCACAAACTTGATAGGATTTTGGAGATCATTTGTATGTGGGGGAAACACGGGTGGAGCTGGGGTTGTGTCTAGTCGGTTCCTTAGATAGTTGGGTTTAGGAGGGAAATCATTATTGTTGTGGGTTTTTGGTGGCTCTAGGATATTCTCTCCACTTCCCTCACCAACTTTGTTTGCCCCAAGTCCCTCACCATCCTGCCTCTTAAATGCCTCTATCATCATCCTCAATTGAGGCTCATGACCAGACAACCAACCCATCAACTTTCTCAGCTCATCATTCTCATCCTGCAAACGATCAACATAATGTGAAAGTTCCAAATTCTTCAAAGCATGCATTTCACAGGTAGAGCATGATGTAGGAATTGGTTCTTTCAACTTAGCCTCAAGAGAACTAGTGTAAGCATGCATCTCATCAATTTTAGCATGCAAAACAGGGCAAGAAGTGCAAGCACCTAGCAAAGCAGATCTAGATTTAAGCTCAGCTACTTCAACCCTAAGCACATCTAGTTCCTCACACTTGGAGGCATGCTTTTCCTTGAACAAAGCAAGATCAGCAAGAAAAATGGAGCAATTAGCACAATCAACCTCATCTGAAACAACAGGGCTAGAGTTAAGGGAATCTATCTCAAGCTTGCTATCAAGAACCTGTGTTTCTAGCTCAGCCACTCTAGTCCTAGCATCCTCGAGTGAATCCCTAAGATCTTTTCTCATTTTCTTCGCCTCTCTAAGCACGTCATCACGGTTATCAAGCAAAGAGCCAAGCCTCTCAATCTCCTGGCGCAAGAAGGGAAGTTCATCATGCACCTCGTCGTCGGACTCCGAGTCCGAGTCGCTCTGTGTGCTCTTCTTGCTGTCGGAGCTTAGTGCCATTATGCAGAAGCCGTCTCTAGCGAAGCAGCTCAGCCCGCTCAGGTTCTTGGAAGACTTCTTCCTGTTGCGACGATCACTTTCGTCTTCACTGCTACTCGAGCTCGAGGTGTAGTACGCGGAACTGGAGTCGATGTCGCTCGCTCCAACCATCGCTCGGGCCTTGCCTCGGCTCTCCTTCTTCCTCGATCGTCGCTCGTCCTTGTACTTGTTCTTGTACTTGCTCTTGTGGTCGCGCCTCGACCGGTACTTGCCATCCATCCTCGACTTGTGCTTGTAGCCGTCCTTGTTCTCGACCTTCTCCGGGCAGTCGGCGACGAAGTGTCCCGGCTTGCTGCACTGGAAGCATGTCCGAGTGTTCCTCCTCATGTTCACTCGGTTCTCGTGCATCCTCTCTAACCGCCTCGTCAGGAGCTCCAGCTCGTCCTCTCCAAGCACATCGAAC
The DNA here is from genome assembly GCA_947561735.1 of Cenchrus americanus. Taxonomy (NCBI): domain Eukaryota; kingdom Viridiplantae; phylum Streptophyta; class Magnoliopsida; order Poales; family Poaceae; genus Cenchrus; species Cenchrus americanus. The sequence continues at coordinate 148,338,613 of OX387240.1, forward strand.
TCCTCATCTGGCATACACATCAAGGAGGACAAAGAGAACATCCTGGTGGATGGGTTAGTGTTAGCCTTTCCCTTCGAACCACCAACGAGGGCAAGACTATGGGAATCAGTCGGACCCTCGAGCTTGGCAGTCATGCCTGTTGTATGGACCTCTCTGGGCCCACTTCCTCGGTGGGTACCAGGACCGACTACTCGGTGGGCCCCTGGGACTACCCGGCTTGCGCTACACGGCACACGATGGCGTGGAGCACAAGGACTACGGAGGAAAAGTACTCGGTTAGGAAGGCTGTACATGTCCCGCAGCGTATGGAAGACTCCTAGACGTACTCGACTAGTACTCTCTCCCTACTCCGACTTGTAACCACCGCCTCCCGGACTATATAAGGCGAGGCGAGGGAACTTTCTCTAGCATCTCACGCAATCTCATCTCACGGCGTACGGTTACGCCATCCCGTAATCGTGCCCGGTCAATCCCGAGCTACGCGGCATACGGGACGTAGGGTATTATGCACCTCGCGGCCCTAACCTGTCTACACCGTGTGTCGCGTGTCTCTTCCTTCGAGTTACCGATCTCGGCGAGGCCACATTCATCTACTTCGGGTACTCCCCTTAGTAGGTTGCCGGTCTAAAACACCGACGGTGGCGCGCCGGGTAGGGGGATCTCGCCCGAGATCACATGGCGAACTCGACGGCTCCTGTCTGCTTGAAGCCAACCGTCGCCTTCAACCGCGGCGACACCTTCGTGTTCGGCGCACCGGGTCCGCACCGCGGACGGCGCGGGCTCTTTCCAGTGCCGCCTCACCATGCCGCCCAACCCGAAGACCGGCTTCGTGACGCTCCCTGAAGTTGTCTCAGGCGAACTCGCCGGCAAGTTCGGCGAAATTTTGCTCTTCAACCATCATGCTGACTTCGAGCTCGAGTCCGCTTCCAACTCGAACTCGACGTCCCCATGGGCCATCGCATGCGAGCCGGCTGCTCAGCCATCGCAGGCGGTCCCCTCACCCCGTGAGCCCTCCGTGCGTGGCCCCCGCATCCTCAGCCGGGCCCGCACGGAGGCTCCCTCCTCGCGCCGGGCCGGCAAGGAGCCCGTACCCGAGTACAACTCGGACTCCGACACCACCCCCGGCCACGTTTCGGACTCCAACCCTCTCTCCTAGTTCTACTCGGATTCCGCATACGAGTTTGACTTCGGGTCGGACCCAGAGGATCCCGAGTCCGAGGACAACTCTACCGAGCATCCCTTATCAGGGTCGGCCTCTGGGCTGGTTATAACCTCCACACCGGCCGGGAGATTCATCTGCGGCCGGACCGCAAGCCTCGCCGACCCGATAAGCGGAGACTCACGCTACGTCGCCTACATCGACTCACTCCCGTTCCCGAGGACCGGGAGCGTCCAAGTGGTCGATGGATGACCGCTCCTCGGTGATGAGTGATTGACAACGGGTGTTGGACCGACTCTTGGCTTAATGCGCGAGGTGTAGGCCGCGGCCTAGTTCGTGTTGTTGCGGGGAGAAGAACGGGCGCGAAAGGTCTTCGGCCTTGAGGGGCCTCGGGAGATGGAGAGACAAGTAGGCTCGGTTCGAGGGACCCGGTGGACGGCGGGACCGGGTGTCGGTGTTTTAGACCGGCAACCTACTACGGGGAGTACCCGAAGTAGATGAATGTGACTCGCCGAGATCGGTAACTCGAAGGAAGAGACACGTGGCACACAATTTAGACGAGGTTCGGGCCGCGAGGTGCGTAATACCCTACGTCCCGTATGCTTTGCGTAGCTCCGGATTGATAGGGCACGGTTACGGGATGGTGCAACGGTGCGCCGTGAGTTGAGATTGGATGAGGTGATCCCGAGATCGGTCCCCGCCTCGCCTTATATAGTCGGGAGGCGGGGTTACAAGTCGGAGTAGGGCAGGAGTACTAGCCGAGTACGTCTAGGAGACCTCCACACAGTGCGGAACGTGTACAGAGTCCTAACCGAGTACTACTCCTGTGTTGTCCTTGTGCTCCACGCCTACAGGTGCCGTGTAGCGCAAGCCGGGTAGTCCCAGGGGCCCACCGAGTAGTCGGTCCTGGTACCCACCGAGGTAATGGGCCCAGGGAGGTCCATACGACAAGCCCCCGAGTACTTTGTAGTCGAGAAGGATAGCTTCAAGTAGTCTTGAAGGCCTTGACAAGTAATCCTCAAGCGTCCCTGAGTGCTACAAGTCAAAAGTCCTCAAGAGTAGTCGAAGCATCCCGAGGCCGGAATGTACTCCGGTCGATGTTTGAGCAACCTTGAAGTCTTCTCGAGTAGTCCCAAGCGTCCTTGAAATCTGCCTTCGAAGGTCTTCAAAAAATGCCTGCCTTGTCTTGAAGCCGAAGCCGTCATGGAAACGCGATTTGCAGAACCGCAATCCACGTGGAGTAGCCCCCGAGCCTCGAGCCGCGGGCTCCGGGCGAGGATCCATCCGAAGTCTTGGCAAGAAAATCCCGAAAAATTCGGAGAGAAAAAACCGAAGGACACGTGGCACGGAGCCCCCGAGTCTTGAGTCGAGTACTTCCTCTCGAATTGAAGGGTCTTCTTGGAGAATGTGTCTCGAGATGCTCTTGAGACTAGCCGCGTCCCAGGTAGTCGAGTAGAAGTAGCCGAGCCCCCGAGATGAGGCGCGTCGACTAGTGGAATACGAAGAGTCACGCGCGGCCGGCGAGTCGGCCGCGCGTGGACTTATCCGGCCGCCCGTTACGGAGGCGCTTTGGCTTATAAATACAAGCCGAAACCCTTTAGGGTTTTTCACCCAAGTGAGCCGCGGTCATTCGCCACTTGAATCTTGAAGTAGATCTACTCCGGCGAGCGGCCGCCGCCGTAGTAGATCCGAGCGCATCGCCACCCGAAAGCTGTAGGGTAGCCCCCGAGCGGATGCGAGTGAAGACTCCTTGCACTTGGAGGATGAAGCCGTCCCCGTCGAAGACGTCGAAAACCGGCGGGAAGAAGAGGAGCCATGCAGAGGCTGCCGCGGCCGGCACCGGAGCGGCGCCGCCCACATCTCCACCGCGCGCTGACCCAAGCCGCGAGTGGAAAAAATCGAAGGTGAAGACCGAAGACTTGCTGACCCTGTTGAACAGCGGGTTCATCAGGGAGAAGGAGATCGACATGTGGAGATCCGCCGCAGGAGATCCCTATCCGATGGAGAAGGCACAGGACGAGATCCCGATGTTCGCGCGCTTCGTGGAGCGCGGTCTTGCGCTCCCAGCGAGTGACTTCTTCAAGGGGCTTCTCAGGTACTATGGCATCGAGTACCTCAATTTGAACCCCAACGGTATCTTCCACACTTCCGTCTTCGTCCACTTCTGCGAAGCTTTCTTGGGAATCAAACCGCCCCGGGTTCTCTTCGGGAAGTTTTTTCCGCGTGAAGCCGCGGCCCAGCGCCTCCAACCCCAGAGTAGTCGGAGGGGCCGGGATCCAGCTGAGGGAGGATGCCGCGGAGCAGTACCTGGCGTACAAGCTCGTGGACTCCAACACCGACTGGAAGACGAGGTGGTTCTACATCACGAACCACCATCCCGAGCTACCGAAGCCGAGCGGGCGGCAGCCCAGGCACCAAGAGTGGTGGAACACGGAGCCCACCATGCAGGGAGGGGCTCCAGCTCCCGGAGTTGCTAGCGCGCATCAAGACTCTGCGGGATGCGGGACTGAGGGCCGAACACGTGGCCTTCAGCTTCATGAAGCGCCGGATCCGGCCGGCCGATGGCGAGGGATACGATGGGCTTCGAGTACACCGGCGACGACGACACGTCGCGGATGCCGGGGGCGGGCCGGACGACAACGATATCATCGAGAGGTTGTCGAGAATCTTCAAGGACATGCGGAGTACACGGCGTGCCTGTCGAGGAGTACTCGCCGCGCGCCCACCCAACGAGGTAAGTAGCCGTACCCCTCACGTCGAGTAGTAGGCACTTGTAGCGAGTTGCGACGCCTTGTGTTTTTTGCGCGGGATGATGTGAAACGGTTTGTCTCCGAGCTGCCGCCACCACCGAGCGGAATCGAGATCCCAACGGTGGAGAAGGTGAAGGAGCGCCGAGTAGTCGGAGACGACGACGATCCCGTCATCGTGGAGGATACCTCCGATGACGAAGAAGACGAAGAGACGGCTGCGGGACCGCTTCCGGTTGCGGTCGAGGTTTAGCCGTCCGGGCTTGCCTCACGTACCGCTCATCCAAGACCCTCCGGCTAGCACGGGAGGCTAGCCTTCTTCCGCGCCGCCGAGGAAGCCGCGCAACCCCACCAAGAAGCGGGTGACGAAAAAGATGAAGGTCTCGGAGACCACGCCTCGGAGGTAAGTTATCTTGAGCGAGTAGTCGAGTACCCGGTGATCGAGTATGGTGCGACGAGTAGTCGTCCTTGTATGCGGGAGGTGCCGCCAACGCAGCCCGTGGAGGAGGGCGACGAGGGCATGTGGCCCACGGTGGGGGAACCGGCAAGAAGCCGAAGTCCGGCCCCCCCCCCGTCGAAGATCTTCGGCGCGGTTGGAGCGCCGGCCCCTCGCTCCCGGTGGAGAGCGAGTACACTGCGGCCGCCGCCGTTGAAGGAATGGAAGCCACGGGGACGCGAAGACACGCGCCCACCGCCGCCACCGTGGAGGAGGCGGTAGTCGGAGAAGCGGAGGAAGAGATGCCCGCCAAGGGTGGACCGGTTGATATCGCCAGCATCCTCGGTGCTCCGGCCGTGACTATCGTCCCGGTCGAATTTGTAAGTACCACGCCTCGTGAATAGTACTCGTTGTAGTAGTCGATTTTGTCTGACGACCCTCTGTGGATATTTCTCGCGAAAATCCACGGACTTGAGCCGGGACGGGGGAGGAGCCCGCGACGGTGGAGGCAGAAGAGGCCGCGCCGTCCGTCGAGGAACCCACCACCGAAGCTCAAGTTGCGGCCGAGCCCCCGCCGTCGAAGCACCGGCGCCGCAGGCGGTCGTGGTTGAAGGTAAGTGCTCTTCTTGAAACTCTAGAGCTCCAGAAAGAGTAGTCGTAGGCACCGATGCGCGTGTTCCTTGTTGACGGACGCGAAGGGGGTGACATCCCTGCGGGGGGGTACCCATGCGGAAGGCGACACCGCAGGCCCCGGAGGCCGCGGCGAGCCCCCGAGCCCGAGGGGGGAGGCCGGTCGAGAAGCCCGTCGAGGGGGAGGCGGCTACCACGTCGCCGGGGGTTGCCCCGGAGGTGGCAATCCGATCCCCCGAGATCCAAGACGCGGAGCCGATCCGCTCGACGCCAATGACGGAGGCTACTTCGAGTAGCCGTGGCGGGATTGAGCCGCTTGCCGACGATCTTGTTGAACCGGCGGTGTTGGCGCGGCACTTGGAGGCGATGCGGCGAGCCGAGCGGTGGATGAAGGTACGTAGTTGTAGCTTCCCGAGTAGTCAATCCTTTGCGTTGAGTGCTGCGCTTGACTCGATCTTGTCTTGTGCAGGACGTCGCGGAGCGATCCCGCGAGAAGTCGAACATGCTGCAAGGCTACGGTGACACCGTGCTCCGAGCCGAAGCCCTGGAGGAGCAGCTCGTGAAGTCGCGGAAGCACGCGGCCGCGATGCAATCGAAGCTTGACACCGCCTTCGCCAAGTACCACAACGATGTGATGGACTTACAGGCGAAGGGCGACGAGCTGGTGCGGAAGAACAAAGGCCTCCGCAACAAGAATAAGGGTATGTCTCTTGGCTTGTCGGGTACTTGTTGGAAGTCATCAAGCCACGACCCGCCTTGTTGTGTTCCGGTGTTGCAGAACTCGAAAGCCAGGTGGAGCGGCTGAAAGGCTCGGAGGTCAGCATGAAGAATCTCTTCTACCGGGAGCAAGAAGCCCGCCAGGTACTTGAACTCGACTACAAGGAGCTGGCCTTCGAGTGCGAGAAGCACATGGAGCTGCGAATTGCATCTGATAGAGACCTCATCAACTGCTACAAATCTTTGCAGAAGTTGAACGAGGATTGTGAGGCGCTCCGGGCCCAGCTGAAAGACCTTGAGGAGGCTGCCCTTCCGATCGCCGGCCGCGGTGCCCCCACCGGGAGGCCCCGGGATCGCTCCACCGGCGGATCGACTTCGTGAGGCGCCAAGCCGGCCGGCCGCCTACGTCAAGCACATGGCCAGGTCGATCCCGAAGCGGTGCTTGGCCTTCATGAAGTCGTACTTCCCGAAGGCTCCGGTGGAGGTGGTCGCCGGCGGGGTAGCCGCCAACCTGCTAGGATGAGCGATGCGCGGTAGCCGTTGGAGCGAGTGGCTCCCATCGCGGAGCGAGGTAGCCGAAAAGTTGAACCTCCAGTAGCTCTGCATAGGTAGCTTAGTAGCCATAATTGTACAGGAAACAGTTGTAATGAACTTTTCATCTATCAATGAAATGAAGTTGTTCCAGCAATGAGTACTCGTAACCGCGATCTCAGAGTGCGGAGCGCCCATCGTGGAGTAGGTGCGAGTAGGAGTACCCGACTTAGTGGTCCCGTAGCAGGGAGTAGACAGTAAAGAAGTTGATAAACAATCAATCTTTATTACTGAAGTACACCTGGGTGGCCAGGGCCGTAGTTACAAGTAGTCGCCCGGACCCGGAGGCCGCTTACAGCTGAGTGGTGCTGGAGCGGGTAGCCGCTTGCAGCGAGTGATCCGTAGGTAGCCGTGTAGGCTGGATCGCAGATCCGTAGGTAGCCGTGCGGGGCTGGATCTTGGAGTGTGGTCTCTTGGTAGACCGCTGCTAGAGTCCTTGATGCTCGTTGCGGCCCGTGTCCGTAGGTAGCCGCACGGGGCCGGACCTCGGAGGAGAGTAGTCCGGAGACTTGAAGCCGGGACCCGGAGGGTCGCTCGCGGCAAGGGGAGTTGATGAAGTCGTGTAGACATGAACCCCGGAGTAGTCGTGTAGACTAGGCGTAGAATCGACGAGAGCCGGTCGACGTTCCACGAGTTGTTGACTTCTTCGCCTTCAAGTGTTTGGAAGCGGTAGGAGCTCGGCCGGTCACCTTAGCCACGGTGAAGGGGCCTTCCCGAGGGGAGCCGAGCTTGTGAAGTCCTTCCGTGTTCGGATACGGCGGAGGACAAGATCTCCAACGTTGAAGGAGCGTTCCTTGACGTTGCGATCGTGGTAGCGTCGGATACCCTCCGGGTACCTTGCCGATTGGACGAGGGCGGCACGGCGAGCTTCTTCGAGTCTGTCGATATTAACTCGTCTGTTGTCTTCCGAGACGCCTTCGTCGTAGTGCTCCACCGCCGGCGAGTTCCATATGACATCGGCGGGGAGGATGGCTTCGGAGCCGTAGACCGAAGTAGGGGGATTGCCCCGTTGGCTTGGACGGTTGAGTCCGCGGCCCCCGCAGTGCGTTGGGTAGTTCCTTGATCCACTTGCCCCCTTTTGAGTTAGCGGCGTCGTGTAGCCGCTTCTTGAGGGCGTCGAGCACCATCCCATTGGCGCGCTCGACTTGTCCGTTGGCCCGTGGATGGGCGGCCGAGACGTATCGACGTCGATTCCGCCGTTCTCGCGCGGTACTCCCGAACTCGGTGGTTGTTGAAGTTGGACCCCGGTGTCCGTGATGATGCGGTGGGGTAGCCCGTAGCGGTGTACGAGTTCATCCGGAAGTCGAGTACTCTGTCGGCCTTGGGGCATGTGACCGGCTTGACCTCGATCCACTTGGTGAACTTGTCGATAGCCACCGGTACCCCTGTTGAATCCTCCTAGCGCGGTTGGCGGTGGCCCAATCATGTCGAGCCCCCGGCGGGCAAAGGGCCGGGTTGGCGGTATGGTGACTAGCTTGTAGGCCGGGACGTGTTGCGCTTGGCGAAGAACCGACATCCTTGGCACCTTCGACGAGTTCTTCGGCATCGCCCGGAGCCGTGGGCCGGTCGAAAGCTCGCCGGAAGGCCTTGCGACCGGCGTGCGTGAGGACGCATGGTTGCCGCGACGCCCTTGTGGATCTCCTCCAAGATGTCCTTGCCTTCATCGCGAGGGACGCACTTCATGAGTACTCCGGAAGATGCGCCTCGCTTGTAAAGCTTGTCGCCGACGAGGACGTAAGACTTGGCGCGGCGGATGAGTTGTTCGGCTGCGTTTTTGTCGGAGGGGACCTTCTGCTCGCTCGAGGTAGTCGATGAAGGGTTGCCTCCAGTCCACGTCGATCATCATGACCTCCTCGTCCGGCTGGGTGGTTAGCTGGGACAGTGGTCGGTGGCGCCAGCTCCGGGATGGATGGCGCGTGAAGCTCATGGACGAAGACGCCCGCGGGTACCTGGGCGCGGGTGGATCCGAGCTTCGAGAGGACGTCCGCTGCAACGTTGTTGTCGCGGACGATGTGATGGAACTCGAGACCATAGAATTTGTTCTCGAGCTTGCGGACTTCTAGGCGATGGCGTCCATGTTCTCCTTGTTGCGGTCCCGGGACTTGTTGACTAGGTTGATGACCACTTGCGGAGTCACCGTAGACTAGTAGCCGCTTGATGCCAAGTGAAGCCGCGAGGCGGAGCCCGTGTAGGAGAGCTTCGTACTCGGCTTCATTGTTCGAGACCTTCCGGAAGATCTGCGGGACGTACTTTAGTTGTTCGCCCGTTGGAGAGATCAGGAGCACTCCTGCGCTCGCGCTCTCGAGGTTGAGTGAGCCGTCAAAGTACATCACCCAATGCTCCGGTCGCACGGTGGGAGCGGTAGGCCGGTTCTCCTGCCGCCACTCGCCATGAAGTCGACTAGAGCTTGCGACTTGATGGCCGTGCGTGGCTTGAAGTCGATGGTGAGGGCGCCGAGCTCGACCGCCCATTTGGAGATCCTTCCGGTGGCGTGCGGGTTCCTCGGGATGTCGCCGAGCGGGTAGTCGGTGACGACGGAAACCGAGTACTCCCGGAAGTAGTGTCGTAGCTTCCGCGAGGTGATGAGTAGAGCGTACGAAGCTTCGCACGGCCGGTAGCGAGCCTTGGACTCGATAGAACCTCGCCGACGAAGTAGGCCGGGCGCCCGGACCGGGTAGGCGTGGCCGTCTTCCCCGCCGCTCGACAAGGATGGCGATGCGACCACGTGAGTAGTCGCAGCAAGGTAGAGCGGTAGTTGCTCGCCCTTGTAGGGAGCCGTGAGGACTGGCGGCTTCGACAGGAAGTCCTTGAGCTGGGCAAGGGCTTGGTCCGCCTCTGCAGTCCACACGAACTTCTCGTGGTGCTTGAGTAGTTTGAAGAAGGGGAGACCCCGTTCTCCTAGCTTCGAGATGAATCTGTTCAATGCCGCCATGCACCCCGTCAGCTTCTGGACGTCCTTGATGCTCGTGGGAGCTTTCATCTCGGTGATGGCGGAGATCTTCTCGGGGTTGGCTTCGATGCCGCGGCCCGGCGATGATGAAGCCGAGTAGTTTACCCAAAGGTACGCCGAAGACGCACTTGTTCGGGTTGAGCTTCCGCGGTACTCGCGTAGTGATGCGAAGGTCTCTTCGAGGTCGTCGATGAGGGTACCGGAGTCCCCGGTTTTGACAACCACGTCATCCACGTAGGCCTCGACGTTCTTGTTGAGTTGCCGCTTGAAGCGAGCCCGGATGGCCCGTTGATAGGTGGCGCCGGCGTTCTTCGGCCCGAATGACATGGTCGTGTAGCGCACGCGCCAAACGGGGTGATGAACGCGGTCTTCTCCTGGTCCTCTTCCTTGATTGCGATCCGGTGGTACCGGAGTAGCGGTTGAGGAAGCGAGAGCGGGTCGCGGCCCGCCGTGGAGTCGATGACTTGATCAATCCGCGGCAACCCGAAGGGGTCCTTGGGGGCGTGCTTGTTGAGGTCGGTGTAGTCGACACACATCCTCCACTCGTTCGAGTTCTTCTTGCGGACGAGGACGGGGTTGGCGAGCCACTCGGGATGGAAGACTTCTCGATGAAGCCGGCGGCGAGTAGCTTGGCGAGCTCCTTCTTGATGGCGTCCCGTCCGTCGTCGGCAAAGCGTCGGAGGTGTTGTCGTTTGGGGGGTGGCCTTTGGGTCGACGTTGAGGCGGTGCTCGATCGGCTCCCCGGGCACTCCTGGCATGTCCGTCGGCTTCCACGCGAAGATGTCGCGGTTAGCCCGAAGGAAGGCGATGAGCGCGTCTTCCTATTTGGGGTCGAGGCCAGCCCCGATGGTGGTGGTCTTGGTGGGGGTCGCCCGTTCCGAGGTCGACCGACTTGACGAGTACCTCCTCGGTGGCCGAGGCTTGTTGGCGCCCGTCGGACTTCTCCGGGATGTCGAGTTCGCTCGTGGCGAGCTTCTTCGACGCGGCGTAGACCTCCATCATTGGGGTGGGTACTTGATTTGTTGAGGCGATCGCCACGGCTTCTGTATCGCAGTCGTGAGAGATCTTCAAGTCCCCCCTGGAGGGAGAGTACGCCGGCTGGACTTGGCATCTTAAGTACCAAGTAGGTGTAGTGGGGCACCGCCATGAACTTGGCGATGGCCGGCCTGCCGAGGATGGCATGGTAGGAAGTCTCGAAATCCGCAACCTCGAACTTGATGTACTCGGTGCGGTAGTTATCCCGAGACGCCCCGAAGGTAACTGGCAGTACCACTGAGCCTAGTGGGACAGCCGCGTTGCCTGGGACGATGCCGTAGAACGGCATGCTGCTCTTGTCGAGCATGGGGGTGACGTCGAGGTTCATCTTCTTCAAGGTCTTGGTGAAAAGGACGTTGAGCCCGCTTCCACCGTCGATGAGCACCTTGTTGAGCTTGGAACCCGCCACTGTTGGTTTCAGGACGAGAGGGAAACGTCCTGGCTCGGAGAAGCTGGTCCATTGGTCCGCGCGGGAGAAGGTGATGGGTGTCTCTGACCACCTGAGAGGGGTCATAACCGCTGGTTCAATGGACATTACTTCACGGCGAGTAGCTTTCTGCTCCCGCCTGCTGGGTAGTCCGCCGAAGAGGACGTTGACGGTCTTCTCGGGTTCTTGGAAGTCGTTGTCGTCGCCGTCCTTCTTCTTGTTCTTCAGATCGTGAGGGTGCGGTGGCTCCGGCGTATCCTTGAGTGCATGCACGAGCCGGTAGCACCGCTCGGTAGTGTGGTTGCCGTTCGGGTGCCACGGGCACTTCTCCTTCGGCGGGTCTTTGAACCCGCCGGAATTCTTCTTCGAGTTCCCTTTCGGAGGGCGGCGGATAGCCGCGACGGTATTGTCCGGCTTGCGCTTGCGGTTGGAACCCGAGAAGTTGTTGTTGTTGTTGTTGTTGTGGCCGCCTTGGTTTGGATTGCTGCGCTGCCGCCGCCCGGTTCTCGCTTGGACTTGCCGCGGATGGCGTCGTACTTGGCGTTGGCCTTGTCCTCTTCATCCGCCCGGGACGTGATCATGTCCTTGAGGTGGGGAATGGACCGGGGGCGGCGACGACGGAAGTCTTCGAAGGTGCGGCGATGGTAGAGCCCGTCCCGGAAGAGGTCGATGACCTCCTTGTCGGTGACGTCCACGACGGTAGCGCGCTTGTCGAAAAAGCGGCGCATGTACTTGCGGAGGGTCTCGCCTTGTTCTCGCTTAATCATGGCAAGGTCCATGCGAGTACCCGAACGGCCCATGGCGCCCGCGAAGTTGCTTGTGAATTGCTCCTTCGGTGGTCCCACTTGTCGATTGAGTGCTTGTCCGGCCGACTCGAGCCACGTGAGTGGGGCTTGGTCCGAGCGAAGGGGAAGTAGAGGCACTTGGTGTCGCTGTTGCCGCCAGCGTTCTCGATGGAGAGAGCGTAGCATCGGAGCCACTGGATGGGATCCTGCTTCGCGTCATATTTGGTGATCCCCAAAGGCTTGAACTTGTCGGGGAGGAGCAGGTTACGAAGCCGTGGTGAGAAGGCGGGGAAGCCGTCGCCTTCAGCAGCGGTGGTCGACTTCTTCTGCCGCAACTCCTCGATCCTTTGGCGAGCATCGTACCCGCCATGAGAGGCACCGGAGGCGTGGCTATGCGCGTGGCCGCGGCCGCCGCGGCTGCCGCCGCCTCCAGCTTTCTTGTTGGCCCCGTGGTTGGAGCTCCCGCCGTCGGCCCCGCCGCCGCCGTCGGGGTCGTTGCCGCCGCCACCGGCCGGAGCACGGTGGGGGACGACTTCCTTGTTGCCTTGATCTTGTCGTGAAGGTCCGCCGGCGGTGGGGCGTCGTCGGTTTGGGTCGGCCGGGATGTCGCCCGAGTACGGTTAGGACCGGGGTCGGCACTGCGACTAGTAGCTTCGTTGTCGCGAGGCTTAGCTGGGGGAGGTTGGGCGACTCGCTTGTCGACCCGCATGAAGTAGGCTTCTTCAGCGAGCTTGGAGATGACCTCCCCAGCTCGTATGCCCTGAGCCTGACGTGCGATCGTTGTGATCGACATGAGGCATTGCTCAGGAGTGGTGTGGACTCTGCTCTCGACCGCTTCGAGAGCTTCCGCAAGGTTGCGGATGGGAAGGTTGTCTCTGAGCCGCCGGCGTCGTTCGTTGCGCTTCCTGTTACGTTCGCGCCGGGCGTCCCCCGTTGGCGTCGGTCTCGTCCGCAGGGGCATCAGCAGACAGCTCGTATGCAGAGATGTCCTCCAAGTACTTGTCTGCGGTCGTGCCTGAGGGTCCCGGGGTGTCGCCGGCGGCCATGAAGACTTGGCGATCGGGGGTACCCAAGCTTGACTCGAAGGTGCCACCTCGGTTGGTGTGTTTGAGTCGGCTTGGGCCGGTGGTGTTCCCTCTGGAACGGTAGCGAGTCGATGTAGGCGACGTAGCGTGAGTCCTCCTTTGTCAGTTCGGCGGGCTTGAGGTCTGGCCAGTAGACATATCTTCCGACCGGCGTCGATCTTATAACCGGCCCGCAGGCCGGCCCCGACAAGGGAAGCTCAGTGGAGTCATCTTCGGACTCGGGCTCCTCGGGGTCCGACCCGAAGTCGAATTCGTAATCCGGGTTCGAGTAGAACTCGGAGAGAGGGGCGGAGTCCGAGACGGGGTCGGGGGACGGCGTCGGAGCCCGAGTTGTACTCGGTTGCGGGCTCCTTGCCGGCCCGGCGTGGTGCATGAGCCTCCGTGCGGGCCCGGGCGGGGACGCGGGGGCCACGCGTGGAGCGCCGGCATGGTGAAGGGACCGCTCGCGATGGGCCGAGCGGCCGGCTCGCGAGCGATGGCCCATGGCGACGTCGGGTTCGAGTTGGAGACGGACTCGAGCTCGAAGTCGGCGTGGGTGTTGTAAAGCGAGATCTCGCCGAACTTGGCCGGCGAGCTTGCCCGTGACAACTTCGGGAAGCGTCACAAGGCACGTCCTCGAGTCGGGTTGCATGATCGGGCGGCGGCGGAAGGAGCCCGTGCCATCGGCGGTGCGGACCCGGGCGCCGAAGACGAAGGTGTCGCCGCGGTTGAAGGCGACGGTTGGCTTGATGTGAACGGAAGCCGTCGAGTTCGCCATGTGATCTCGAGCGAGAGCCCCTACCGGCACGCCAGTGTCGGTGTTTTAGACCGGCAACCTACTACGGGGAGTACCCGAAGTAGATGAATGTGACTCGCCGAGATCGGTAACTCGAAGGAAGAGACACGTGGCACACAATTTAGACGAGGTTCGGGCCGCGAGGTGCGTAATACCCTACGTCCCGTATGCCGCGTAGCTACGGATTGATAGGGCACGGTTACGGGATGGTGCAACGGTGCGCCGTGAGTTGAGATTGGATGAGGTGATCCCGAGATCGGTCCCTGCCTCGCCTTATATAGTCCGGGAGGCGGGGTTACAAGTCGGAGTAGGGAAGGAGTACTAGCCAAGTACGTCTAGGAGACCTCTATACGGTGCGGAACGTGTACGAGTCCTAACCGAGTACTACTCCCCGTGTTGTCCTTGTGCTCCACGCCTTCGGGTGCCGTGTAGCGCAAGCCGGTAGTCCCGGGGGCCCACCGAGTAGTCGGTCCCGGTACCCACCGAGGTAATGGGCCCGGGGAGGTCCATACGACACTGGGTGCGGGCCACATGGTGGCGACACGAGCGAGACGAAGTCATGGACGGACAAGCGGTGCACGGTGGCGGTCGAGTCAAGTGGTTTGGCGGGGAGGCCGGACCGGCACGCGGGGGTTTGGTGGTTTGCCCACAAAACCATCGGCGAGACGGTTTCTTGGTTTGGGCCTCAAAACCAAGTCCGAGGGCCCAACACGACGGAGACGGGATCCGGGCGTGTCGGGAAGCTTCGAGGCGGAGGACACGCGGCGGGATCGCATGGCTTGCGTCGGGAGGACGCGGGGTGCGGCAAAGGCGTGGCCGTCCGATGGCAAGACCCACAAACATTACCAAAATGCCCCTACGTGGGTTGTATCGCCGTAGTGTAGTTAGGGGTAGTCGAGTCATTTACCACTCCGGCGGGACTCGATATATAAGCCATGAGTGTGTGTTGATGGCTCTCTCTCTCCGCGACTTAGGGTTTCATTTGCCCCCTCCTCTTTCTCATTTTCGTAGCCATTTTTCTTCCATTTTTCTCTAGGCTAGCATGAGAGTTTCATGAGAGATTTGTTGAGAGGGATGGATGCTAGGGCGGCATGCTAGACCTTGTGAATCTTTCCTGGTTTGTATAGAAGATTCGGAGTTGTGTTTTTCGTGGTCTCTTTGTGCTTGTTTTCGTGTCTTTGTTCTTGGTGTGACTACGCGAATTTGAGTTGGTTTCTCCCCAGATTTCTTTGAGGGAAACATGGATGGATGCCTTGCGCACCTTTGGTGATGATCTTGACCCCTCAAACGCCGGATTTGGCCTTCGATTCATTGACTTTTGGATGAACCCTAGGTCTTTGTGTTCTTGGCAAGGATTTGCGATTCCGGGAGTTGTAGGGAGTTTGAGACCATAATTTTTGGGGCATAACCTCTCCTTGGGGTGTTCATCATCTCCCCAAAATTTCGTCTCAAGACTCCAAGTGGTTTGGGAGATCCGTCGATCGAAAGTTTGGGGCTGTTTCGCGGGCTGATTTTTAGGGGGGGGGGGGCGGTACTACCGACACTGTGCAGGTAGTACCGATGACCTGATTTTCAACCGCCGAGAGTCCTTATCGGTAGTACCGACACAAGGTCGGTAGTACCGATAGTCGGAAGTACCGACCCAGTGCCGGTAGTACCGATAACCTGGTTTTTAGGTGCCAGTAAGCCCATATCGGTAGTACCGACCTTGGGCCGGTAGTACCGACAATTTCTGCTGCAGTTTGCCTCGTGCTAGCTTTTTTTTTCTCGGTTCTTTTGGCGCTTGCTTCCGCTTTGTTCTTAGGCTTGATCTAACTTGTTCCTAGGGTCAGTAGGTCCGTTGTGACTACGTGATCTTGACAAGTGTGTGCGAGATTCTTCGGAAGTGATTTGGGGGCATAGGCCAAGTTCTTGAGAAGAATTTTTATCGGCTCCCATTCACTCCCCCCCTCTCTGGTCGCCTAATCGGTCCTTCAATTGGTATCAGAGCTTGGTGCCGGATTCTTTGAGACTTTGACTAGTCCCGAATCCTAAGATGGCGTACGTTGAGCGGGGCGGTCCACCGCACTTCGATGGCAAGGGTTACCACAAGTGGGCGGCTCGTATGATGATCTTTCTTCGTGGGAAGCAGTTGGATTTCATTGTGCTTGACAAGACCTATGCTATTCCTGTCAACATCCATACTCTTATGGTGACCGATGCCGATGCCAAGGCCAAGTATGAGGCTAATGCAAAAGCCGTTGATCACTTGTGCCGGAGCTTGTGTGATCCAGAGTTTGAGCGTGTTCGCCATTTGAATCTTGCTTGGCAAATTTGGGAAAAGTTGTTGGTTGCTCACGGTGGTGATAACCATGTGAAGGCTCGCCTCTTTGTCTCTTACCGGATGCAATATGAGAATTTCACTCCACTTCCCGGTGAGGACATTGATGCGATGTTTCAGAGGTTCACCGCCATCGTGAACAACATGAAGGCTAATGTTGAGGATTTTCCGTACTCCGAGCATGATCAGGCTTTGAAGCTCTTGCATGTCTTGGACCCAAATGTTTGGGGTGCTAAGGTTGAGGCCATCAAGGAGTTTGGACATTACTTGACTATTGAGTTGGATGACCTCTTTTCTAAGCTCAAGTCGGTGAGGTTGACGGAAGTTGCTATCCAAGCATGAGGGCTCGACCGACCATAGTCTTGCTCTTGTGGGAGGATCAAAGGGCAAATCTAACCCTTCATGTTGACGAGTTTTCTTTGTCCTCTCTTATGTCCATTCCGGATGAGGAGTTTGATGTGCCCGGGCGAGGAGGAGCTGGCCTTGCTCTCAAGAAGGTTTGAACGACTACACGAGAGTCGGAGGAATGCAAGGCGGAGCTCAGGGACGTGCTACAAGTGTGGCAAGCGTGGCCACTTCATCGCTGAGTGCCCGGAAGCGGAGGAGAACAAGTACAAGGCGCACCCGAGGCGTGAAGACAAGTACTCCTCCAAGGGCAAGCACTTCAACAAGTCCAAGAGCAAGGACAAGGACAAGCGGCGACCGAGCAAGAGCAACTACAAGAAGAACAAGGCAAGAGCGATGGTGGCCGGTGCGAGCGACGTTGACTCAAGCTCAAGCGAGGAGCGATCAAGCTCAAGCGGCCCGAAGAAGAAGACGCCGGGAGGCGCAATGGCAAGAAGAGTGCAAGCCGGAACCTCGGCGGGGCCGAGCCGTGTGGCGCTTGAGGGATTTTGTGGCATGGCCCATAGCTCAAGCGACAAGAAGAGAGAGAAGGAGGACGGCGACTCCGACTGCGAGGATGAGGTAAACCGTGACCCCGACTCTTTGCTTGCCGAGATTGCTAGGTTGAATGGTTTGCTTGATAATCGTGATAGTGTCTTTGAGAGATGCCAAAAAGATGAGGAAAAATCTTAGGGCTCGGCTTGAGAATGCTAGCGAGAAAGTAGGAGAGTTAGAGTCAAAATTGCTTGAATTGAAACTTGAGAATGACTCTTTGAAACTTGCTCCTACTACTCCTGATGATGTTGAATGTGTTGAATGTGATGCTTGGTTGAATGAGATCAAAATGCTTAATGAGAAGAATGCTTCTATCTTGGCTCAACTAGATGCTCTTAGGACTGAACATGATGAGCTTAAGGCTAGACCTACTTTGCTTGGTGCTTGCAAATCATGTCCTACTATGCATGCTAAGCTTGTCGATGCTCGTTCTACCATTAGTTCTTTGGAAGCATCCTTGAAATCTCCCGTTGCAAATGCATGTTCTAGCCTGTGATGAAGTCACTTTGCGTAATCTTGAGCTTACTTCCCGGTTGGATGTCATTTATGAGGAGAATGACTATTTGAGGAAAGTGTTGGGTTGGTTGTACGGGCGGGAACCTCAATTGAAAATCATGATTGAGGAGTTCGAGAGAGCCGATGGTCGTGGTTTGGGTTTTGAGAAGTTGGGTGAGAAAGTGGGAGAGAACGGTGGGGAGAGTGTGTATGAGAAGTGTGTTGAGTCTAACCCCGAGTTTGAGGTGATCGGAGAGATCCAAGTTCCACTCCCAAAAGCACCCAAGAACTCTTTCACACCAAAGCCCAACCACCTTTGCAACAAGCTTGACACGACCCAAGATCCACCCAAATTCCCACCTAAGACAAATGATTTCCGAAACCGATTGAAGTTTGTGAGTGAGAAGGGTGAGAAGCCTAGAGAGAAGCCGAGCCAAAACCAAAACCCATCCCCTTCGGGTGTGAGTATTGTGGGAAGGAGAGGCATCTTGCGAGTTTTGCTACAAGAGGAAGAGGGATGAGAGGCTTGCTAGGGAGCAAGCAAACCGGGAGACGGTATCGCCGGTCTCGTGGTATTCCCGAGCCTAGAGTGCCACTTCCACGGGGTGTGGGAAGTGTGAGGAGTGTTGGCGGGTTCCCACGGAGAGGTGGTGGTGAGAGGTTTGTCGGGAGAGATGATGGTGTGCGTCTTGGTGAGAGCTTTGGTCGGGCTCGTGGTGGTTTTGCCGGACGTCCTCCTACTCGTCCTCGGTACGGGTTTAGGGGAGATGATCGCAGCTTTGGGTTCCGGAGGAACTACGGACCACGTTTTCCCCCTCGTGGTGCTCGTACTCCTCCCATGGGACATGGGAAGTTTGGTGGCAAGGGAGTGATGTTTGCTAACCCCTCTTTTGAGCGGATGGCTCGACACCGGTTTAACTTTCTCTGTGCTAACCCCGGTGTCGAGTCGCTAGCTCATTCTCGTTCTTGTTTCGATCGCGGGCGGGGGCTTGGAGAACATTTGGTTGATCGACTCCGGGTGTTCTCGACACATGACCGGAGATAAGAAGTGGTTCTCCGGCCTCACCCCGGTGAAGGAAAAGCGAGACATCACATTTGGGGACAATGGACGAGGTAGGGTGCTTTCGGAGGGTGTTGTGCATGTGAGTGACAAGGTAACGTTGAAGAGAGTGGCTCTTGTGAAGTCTTTGGGTTTTAATTTGCTTTCGGTTTCTCAGTTGCTTGATGAGGGTTTTGAGGTGCGTTTCAAGTATGGCGAGTCTCGTTTGCTTGATTCTCGAGGTGATCTTGTCTGTATGATCATCCCCGAGGGTCAGATTTTCAAGGCTGATTTCTCTCGTTCTTTGGGTCCTGCTCGCCTGTTTGATGGGCGGTCCTTCGATTTGTGGAAATGGCATAGGCGGTTGGGACACTTGAGCTTTGATTTGGTTTCCCGCTTGAGTAGTCTTGACCTTGTCCGAGGATTGCCGAGGTTGAAGCTTGAGAAGGATTTGGTTTGTGCTCCTTGTAGGCATGGTAAGATGGTAGCCACTCCCCATCCACCCCTGACCGATGTCATGACCGAGCGTCCGACGGAGCCGTTGCATATGGACCTTGTTGGGCCGGCTCGAGCTCGCTCGGTGGGTGGGAAGTGGTATGTCCTTGTTGTGGTGGACGATTACTCTCGCTATGCCTGGGTGTTCTTCTTGGAGGATAAGAGTGAGACTTTTGGTTTTGTTCGAGATCTGATCGTGAGGTTGAAAAACGAGAGGCATGGGAATGCTATTCGAGCTATCCGCAGTGATAATGGCTCTGAGTTCAAGAACTCTCGTTTTGATGCCTTTTGTCGTGATCTAGGTCTTGATCATCAGTATTCGACCCCTTATGTGCCCCCTCAAAATGGAGTCGTGGAAAGGAAAAATCGGACTCTTTGTGAGATGGCTAGGACGATGCTCGATGAGCACGGGACTCCTAGGAGATATTGGGCCGAGGCGGTCAATACGACTTGTCATGTTTCTAACCGAATTTTATTGAGAGCTTTCAAGAAGAAGACTGTTATGAGCTTATGCATGGTCGGGCACCCAAAGTGAGTCATTTCCGAGTTTTTGGCTGCAAATGCTTTATTCGAAAAAGGGAAAACTCGACAAGTTTGAGGCTAGGTCTAGTGATGGTATTTTCTTTGGATATGCTAACCACTCTAGAGCCTATAGGGTGCTTAACCTTGAGACTAACAAAATCATGGAGACTTGCGAGGTGACCTTCGACGAGACAATGCCATGTACCTCTCTTGGCTTTGAATGTGCGGGTGATGAAGAGATGGCCGAGGACCTCTTTGAGGAGGAGAAAGATGAAGCCGGAGATGATGATGGGGAGAACCATGAGCCCGAAGCCGATCATGTACCCACTACTTCCCCTACGACCACTTTGGAGCATGGACCGTCTATTTCATGGACAACAACGGTGCAACAAGAGGACCGGGCGAGAGAAGGCGAAGTTGAGGGGGAGGTGGTCTCGAGGCGTGAGGCTCCCCGGCGGATTCAAGAAGTGCATCCCCCGTCGAAGATCATTGGGAACATTGATGAACGCACTACACGGTCGAGGTCTAGGAATTCCTCTCATTTTGCTCATCTTGCTTTTGTTGCTACTTTTGAGCCCAAGGACATTGGACATGCTTTATCCGATGCAAACCGGGTCAATTCTATGCATGAGGAGTTGGAAAATTTTGAGAGGAACCGGGTGTGGGAGTTAGTTGAACCACCTCCAAATTGCCATCCCATAGGAACCAAGTGGGTTTGGAAGAACAAAGAGGGAGAGAATGGGATGGTTGTGAGGAACAAGTCCAGACTTGTTGCTCAGGGGTTTAGTCAGAAGGAGGGGATCGACTATGAGGAGACCTTTGCTCCTGTGGCCCGTCTTGAGGCAATTCGGATCCTTCTAGCCTTTGCCGTAGCTAAAGGGTTCAAGTTGTTTCAGATGGACGTGAAGAGTGCTTTTCTGAATGGGGTCATAGAGGAGGAGGTGTATGTGAAGCAGCCACCTGGGTTTGAGAGCGAGTTGTACCCACACAGGGTATACAGGTTGAAAAGGGCTCGTATGGGTTGAAATAGGCGCCCCGTGCTTGGTATGGGAGATTGAGAGGTTTTCTTTTGAGCGAGAGGGTTTGTGATGGGTACCGTGGATAAAACCTTGTTTCTCCTCAAGCATGGGAATGACTTGCCGATTGTTCGGATTTACGTGGATGATATTGTCTTTGGTGGCTCGTCACATAACCTTGTTGCCAAGTTTGCGGATGAGATGAGTAGGGAGTTCGAGATGAGCATGATGGGCGAGTTGCGGTATTTTCTCGGGGGCTGCGCATCAAGCAAGTGAAGGATGGTACATTTGTGCACCAAACCAAGTACACGAAATACATGCTCGAGGAAGTTCCGGATGCAAGATGTGAAGCCGATGTCGACTTCCATGGGGAGTACGGCCACTTTGGATGCGGATGAGGACGGAGAACCGGTGGACCGGCGGGAGTACGGGAGCATGATCGGCTCCCTCCTCTACTCGACGGCGACGAGGCCGGACATACGGTTCGGCGTGTGTCCGTGCGCTCGTTTTCGAGCTTCGCCGAGGACATCACATCGACGGGTCGTCAAGAGGATTTTCGGTACCTACGATCCGCCCCTGGTCTTGGCCTTTGGTATTCTTCCTCCTCGACTCTTTCTCTTCATGGTTTTTTTCGATGCGGATTTTGCTGGTTGTCGAGTCGAGAGGAAGTCTACTTCGGTACTTGTCGGTTTCTTGGTTCTTCGTTGGTCTCATGGTCTTCCCGCAAGCGGTCTAGTGTAGCTCGGTCTACCACGGAGGCGAGTATGTTCTTTGCCGCGAGTTGTTGCTCACGGTTGTTGTGGATTTCATACACTTTGAGAGACTTTGGTGAGGAGTGCACCCGGATCCCACTTCTTTGTGATAGCACCGGTGCCATAAGCGTAGCCAAAAACCTAGTGCTTCACTCCCGAGAACCAAACATATAGAAGTGAGGTATCATTTCTCGAGGGACAATGTGGAGAAAGGAACCATTGTTTTGAGCCATGTCCCTACCCAAGATCAGCTTGCAGACATTTTCACAAAGCCTCTCGACCAAGCTACATTTGTGCGCTTGCGGGGGGAACTTGGGGTTTGTTGCCCTTTCTAGTTGATTCTTGGGGGACTTTCTTTTTTTGTATCATATGTATCATACCATGTTTTACTTTGATGTATATACATGCTTTGCTTGATGTATAAACCATGGTAGGATAGCCATCTTGTCATATATCATGTTGCATTTGTATCATATTGCATTTTAGGATGATGAGCTTCTTTCATATGCCATATTTGAGTCTCTTTGGTTATTTGTGAGATATTGGTTATATGTGTGGAGAAATGGTGATGTGAAGCTATGCTCTTGGAATATTTGAGATATATGTGTGGTGAGATAGCCCCTTTTGAAATAAATGCTTAACTTGACTAATTTTTGATGAAATATGCTCCACTCGTGTGTAGTTGTGTATCCATGTCACGGTTTGGTCTAAATGTGCTTTTCGTGCTTAGATTGTGCTTGGATGCCTGTTCTTGCATTTGGGCCAAAGGCCGTATATCATTGTGAATGTTTAGCCTATATTGCATTCATGGAGGAGCATAAGCTTCTTTTTGCCGCAAAGGCACTTCATGTACCATGAAATGAATTAATCTTGAAAAAAAGTGCATAATGCTTGAACAATGCTCCATCCATCATGTCTATGCTTAAAATGTCTTATCTTTCACATATGGGTGCAAAACATGTTGCATGATGTTCACCGGTGGAGAAGTCTCCCCGAAGTGGACACATGGCTCATGAGCTTTGACATGACATGCTTTGCCTTATGGGTGTTTGCCATGATCTTTTGCCTGAGAATTGGATATCCTTGTATGATCTTTGAGTAATATGCATGTTTGTGGCTCAAGTGTGACATGGATAGGCGTTTACATGTGAAGCGAGCCTTCTTTTGGTAAAAGCTGCTTAAATCTGAAAATTTTGCTTTGTCACATGCTCGTATTTTCATATATTACTTGTGGCAATGCTTTGACTATGCTATGATTCATATGTGTGATCTTTGTCTCATTTTTAGCCTTTGATACTAGATTTGGCCTATTTGAGAAGCTCATGTAGTTGTTTATATGCTTTGCTTTGCATTTCGCATTTTCACCTTGATTCATACATTGTCAACAAGGGGGAGAAAAGGTGAGCTTAATGAAAATTCGAAGAGGTGAGCTGAAATTTGGAAGTTTGCATCCACATGTTCGGGGGGAGCTTGCATTTGTTCGGGGGAGCTTTCTTCTTGTTTTCGGTGTGGATTTTGTGCTTTGCTTGGCTTGTGACCTTTCTTTGCCTTTCTTCGGTTTTGGTCATGAGTTGAGCTTATTTGTTTTTCTTTCTTCTTCTTTTCTCTTTTTCGATGGATGACCGCTCCTCGGTGATGAGTGATTGACAACGGGTGTTGGACCGACTCTTGGCATAGTGCGCGAGTGTGTAGGCCGCGGCCTAGTTCGTGTTGTTGCGGGGAGAAGAACGGGCGCGAAAGGTCTTCGGCCTTGAGGGGCCTCCGGGAGATGGAGAGACAAGTAGGCTCGGTTCGAGGGACCCGGTGGACGGCGGAGCGCGGTGCGGGCCACATGGTGGCGACACGAGTGAGACGAAGTCATGGACAGACGAGCCGGTGCACGGTGGCGGTCGAGTCAAGCGGTTTGGCGGGAGGCCGGACCGGGCACGCGGGGTTTGGTGGTTTGCCCACAAAACCATCGGCGAACGGTTTCTTGGTTTGGGCCTCAAAACCAAGTCCGAGGGCCCAACACGACGGAGACGGGATCCGGGCGTGTCGGGAAGCTTCGAGGCGGAGGACACGCGGCGGGATCGCATGGCTTGCGTCGGGAGGACGCGGGGTGCGGCAAAGGCGTGGCCGTCCGATGGCAAGACCCACAAACATTACCAAAATGCCCCTACGTGGGTTGTATCGCCAGTAGTGTAGTTAGGGGTAGTCGAGTCATTTACCACTCCGGCGCGACACGATATATAAGCCATGAGTGTGTGTTGATGGCTCTCTCCCTCCGCGACTTAGGGTTTCATTTGCCCCCTCCTCTTTCTCATTTTCGTAGCCATTTTTCTTCCATTTTTCTCTAGGCTAGCATGAGAGCTTCATGAGAGATTTGTTATGAGGGATGGATGCTAGGGCGGCATGCTAGACCTTGTGAATCTTTCCTGGTTTGTATAGAAGATTCGGAGTTGTGTTTTTCGTGGTCTCTTTGTGCTTGTTTTCGTGTCTTTGTTCTTGGTGTGACTACGCGAATTTGAGTTGGTTTCTCCCCGGATTTCTTTGAGGGAAACATGGATGGATGCCTTGCGCACCTTTGGTGATGATCTTGACCCCTCAAACGCCGGATTTGGCCTTCGATTCGTTGACTTTTGGATGAACCCTAGGTCTTTGTGTTCTTGGCAAGTATTTGCGATTCCGGGAGTTGTATGGAGTTTGAGACCATAATTTTTGGGGCATAACCTCTCCTTGGGGTGTTCATCATCTCCCCAAAATTTCGTCTCAAGACTCCAAGTGGTTTGGGAGTTCCGTCGATCGAAAGTTTGGGGCTGTTTCGCGGGCTGATTTTTAGGGGGGGGCGGGTACTACCGACACCTGTGCGGTAGTACCGATGACCTGATTTGCAGCTGCCAGAGAGTCCTTATCGGTAGTACCGACACAAGGTCGGTAGTACCAATAGTCGGAAGTACCGACCCAGTGCCGGTAGTACCGATAACCTGGTTTTTAGGTGCCAGTAAGCCCATATCGGTAGTACCGACCTGGGGCCGGTAGTACCGACAATTTCTGCTGCAGTTTGCCTCGTGCTAGCTTTTTCTCTCGGTTCTTTTGGCGCTTGCTTCCGCTTTGTTCTTAGGCTTGATCTAACTTGTTCCTAGGGTCAGTAGGTCCGTTGTGACTACGTGATCTTGACAAGTGTGTGCGAGATTCTTCGGAAGTGATTTGGGGGCATAGGCCAAGTTCTTGAGAAGAATTTTTTATCGGCTCCCATTCACTCCCCCCCCCCCCTCTCCGGTCGCCTAATCGGTCCTTCGGTTCCGGGGAGGGAACACTACTTGCCCGAGCCGACTCGAACACTCCAACCGAGGTGGCGGTCTCGAGTCCGGCCTTGGCACCCCCGATCGCCAAGTGTTCATGACTGCCGCGACACCCCGGACCTTCGGGGACGGCTCGGGACAGTACCTTGAAGATATCTCCTCCGACGAGCCGTCCGCCGATGCTCCGACAAACGAGACCGCGCCGACGAGACGCTCGACGCGAGCGCAACGAGGAAGCGCGGCGAACGGCGTCGGCGTCTCGAGACAACCTCCCCATCCGCAACATCGCGGAAGCTCTCGAGGCGGTTGAGAGCGAGTACACACTACCCCCCGAGCAATGCCTCATGTCGATCACAGCGATCGCACGTCAGGCTCAGGGCATACGCGCTGGGGAGGTCATCGCCAGGCCCGCTGAAGATGCCTACTTCATGCGGGTCGACCACAGGGTCAACCAGCCTCCTCCCGCCAGGCACCGCGACAATGAAGCTACAAGTCACAGCGCCAACAACGGTTCCAACCATACTCAAGCTGAGCTTCCCGCTCAGCCCAACCGCACTCGCTCAAACGCCGGCGGACCTCCACAAGGTGGCAAAAGCAAACGCGATGTCGTCCCTCACCGTGCTCCTGCCGGCGGCGGCGGCCGCGACCCTGACGGCGGCGGCGGCGGACGGCGGAAGCTCCAACCATGGAGCCGACAGGAAGGCCGGCCGTGGCGGCGCTCGCGGCGGCCGTGGCCACGCGAACAGCCACGCCTCTGGTGCCTCACAAGGCGGCTACGATGCCCGCCAGAAGATTGAGGAGCTGCGGCGGAAGAAGTCGACCACCGCAGGCGACAACGACGGCTTCCCCGCCTTCTCACCACGACTTCGCAACATGCTCCTCCCCGACAAGTTCAAGCCTTTGGGGATCACCAAGTACGACGCGAAGTAGGACCCCATCCAGTGGCCCAGGTGCTACGCCCTCTCCATCGAGAATGCTGGCGGCAACAACGACACCAAGTGCCTCTACTTCCCCTTCTACCTGGACCAAGCTCCACTCACATGGCTCGAGTCGCTGGACCAGCACTCGATCGACAAGTGGGACCAGCTGAAGGAGCAGTTCACCAGCAACTTCGCGGGCGCCATGGGCCGATCGGGTACTCGCATGGACCTGGCCATGGTCAAGAAGGAACAAGGCGAGACCCTACGCAAGTACATGCGCTGCTTCTTCGACAAGCGCGCCACCGTAGTCAACGCCACCGACAAGGAGGTCATCGACCTCTTCCAAGACGGCCTCTACCACCGCCGCACCATTGAAGACTTCGGTCGTCGCCGCCCCAAGTCCATCCCCCACCTCTAGGACATGATCACGTCCTGGGCGGATGAAGAAGACAAGGCCAACGCCAAGTACGACGCCATCCGTGGCAAGAACAAGAAGAACGCGAGCGGTGGCGGCGGCAACAACGGGAACCAAGGCGGTCACAACAACAACAACAACAACTACTCGGGTCCCAACCGCAAGCGCATGCCGGACAACACCGTCGCGGCTATCCGGCGTCTGCCGCGAAGGAGAACCCGAAAAAGAACTCCGGCCGCTTCAAAGACCCGTTGAAGGAGAAGTGCCCGTGGCATCCGAACGGCAACCACACCATCGAGCGGTGCTACCGGCTCGGGCACGCACTCAAGGGTACTCCGCAGCCACCGCACCCTCACGACAAAAAGGGCAAGAAGAAGAACGACGGAGACAACAACGACTTCTAGGAACCCAACAACACCGTCAACGTCCTCTTCGGCGGACTACCCGGCGGCGGGAGCAAAAGGCTACCCGTCGAGAAGTCATGAGCATTGAACCAGCGGTCCCGACCCCACTCAGGTGGTCGGAGGTACCCATCACCTTCTCCCGCGCGGATCAATGGACCAGCTTCTCCGAACCAGGACGGTTCCCCCTCGTCCTGAAGCCAGTGGTCGCGGGCTCCAAGCTCAACAAGGTCCTCATCGACGGTGGAAGCGGGCTCAACGTCCTTTTCACCAAGACCTTGAAGAAGATGAAGCTCGACATCACCCACATGCTCACCAAGAGCAACACGCCCTTCTACGGCATCGTCCCCGGTAACGAGGCTATCCCACTGGGCTCAGTGGTCCTGCCAGTTACCTTCGGGGAATCTCGGGACAACTACCGTACCGAGTACATCAAGTTCGAGGTCGCGGACTTCGAGACTTCCTACCATGCCATCCTCGGCAGACCGGCCATCACCAAATTCATGGCGGTGCCCCACTACACCTACTTGGTACTCAAGTTGCCAAGCCTAGCGGGTGTACTCTCTCTCCAAGGGGACTTAAAGATCTCCCACGACCGCGACACGAAGCCGTGGAGATCGCCTCTACGAATCAAGTACCCAACGAGATGATGGAGGTCTATCTTGTGTCGAAGAAGCTTGCTACAAGCGAACTCGACATCCCGAGAAGTCCGACGGCGCCAACAAGCCTCGCCCACCGAGGAGGTTCTTGTCAAGACAATCGACCTTGGAACAGGTGACCCCAGCAAAACCACTACCATCGGGGCCGGCCTCGACCCCAAATAGGAAGACGCGCTCATCAACTTCCTCCGAGCTAACCGCGACATCTTCGCGTGGAAGCCGACGAACATGCCGAGAGTGCCCGGGGAGTTGATCGAGCACTGCCTCAACGTCGATCCTAAGGCCACCCCCAAGAGACAACACCTCCGACACTTTGCCGACGACAGACGGGACGCCATCAAGAAGGACCTCACCAAACTACTCGCGGCTAGCTTCATCCGAGAAGTCTTCCATCCTGAGTGGCTCGCCAACCTAGTCCTTGTCCGCAAGAAGAACTCGAACGAGTGGAGGATGTGCGTCGACTACACCGACCTCAACAAGCACTGCCCCAAGGACTCCTTAGGGTTGCCGTGGATTGATCAAGTCATCGACTCCACGGCGGCCGCGACTGCTCTGCTTCCTCGATCGCTACTCCGGTACCACCGGATCGCGATCAAGGAAGAAGACCGGAGAAGACCGCGTTCATCACCCCGTTTGGCGCATCTTTGCTACACAACCATGTCCTTCGGGTTGAAGAATGCCGGCGCCACCTACCAACGAGCTATCCAAGCCTCGCTTCAAGAAGCAACTCAACAAGCGCGTCGAAGCCTACGTGGATGACGTGGTCGTAAAGACCGAAACTCCCGTACCCTCATCGACGACCTTGAAGAGACTTTCGCATCTCTACGCGAGTACCGCCGGAAGCTCAACCCGAACAAGTGCGTCTTCGGCGTACTTTCGGGAAAACTACTCGGCTTCATCATCGGC
The DNA here is from genome assembly GCA_947561735.1 of Cenchrus americanus. NCBI lineage: Eukaryota > Viridiplantae > Streptophyta > Magnoliopsida > Poales > Poaceae > Cenchrus > Cenchrus americanus. The sequence goes on from OX387240.1 coordinate 148,366,110, forward strand.
CCGGCGCGGCATCGAAGCCAACCCCGAGAAGATCTCCGCCATCACCGGCATGAAAGCTCCCACGTGCATCAAAGACGTCCGAAGCCGACCGGGTGCATGGCGGCATAGAACGATTTATCTCGAAGCTTGGAGAACGGGGGATCCCCTTCTTCAAACTCCGAAGCACCAAGAGAAGTTCGTGTGGACTTCGAGGAGGCGGATCAAGCCCTTGCCCGGCTTAAGGACTTCCTATCGAAGCCGCCGGTCCTCACGGCTCCTCGTAAGGGCGAGCGCCTATTGCTCTACCTCGCCGCGACTACTCACGTGGTCGGTACTACCATCATCGTCGAGCGGCGGGAAGACGACCACGCCTACCCGGTCCGGCGCCCGCTCTACTTCGTCGGCCGAGGTGCTATCGAGTCCAAGGCATGCTATCGGCCCCCGTGCGAAGCTTCTATACGTAGTACTCATCACCTCGCGGAAGCTACGACACTACTTCCGGGAGTACTCGATCTCCGTCATCACCGACTACCCGCTCGGCGATATCCTGCGGAACCAAGATGCTACTGGAAGAATCTCCAAGTGGGCGGTCGAGCTCGGCGCCCTCACCATCGACTTCAAGCCACGCACAACCATCAAGTCGCGGACGTTAGTCGACTTCATGGTGGCGGAGAACCGGCTACCTACTCCAACCGTGCGACCGAGCATTGGGTGATGTACTTCGACGGCTCACTCAACCTCGAGGGCGCGGTGCGGGGGTACTCCCCGATCTCTCCAACGGGCGAACAACTCAAGTACGTCCCGCGGGTCTTCTCGGAAGGTCTCAAACAATGAAGCCGAGTACGAAGCTCTCCTACACGGGCTCCGCCTCGCGGCTTCACCGGGCATCAAGCGCCTACTAGTCTACGGCGACTCCGCGGTGGTCATCAACCAAGTCAACAAGTCCCGGACCGCAACAAGGAGAACATGGACGCCTACTGCCTAGAAGTCCGCAAGCTCGAGAACAAGTTCTACGGTCTCGAGTTCCACCACATCGTCCGCGACAACAACGTTGCAGCGGACGTCCTCTCGAAGCTTGGATCTACCCGCGCTCAAGTACCAGCGGGTGTCTTCGTTCACGAGCTTCACGCGCCATCCATCCCGGAGCTGGCGCCACCGACCACTGTCCCAGCGCACCCACCAGCTGGACAGGAGGTCATGATGATGGACGTGGACTGGAGGCAACCCTTCATCGACTACCTCAGCGAGCAGAAGGTTCCCTCGGACAAGAACTCGGCCGAGCAGCTCATCCGCCGCGCCAAGTCCTACGTCCTCATCAGAGACAAGCTTTACAAGTGGGATGCATCTTCCGGAGTACTCATGAAGTGCGTCCCTCGGCAAGAGGGCATGGACATCTTGGAGGAGATCCACAAAGGCGTCTGCGGCAACCACGCGTCTTCACGCACGCTGGTCAGCAAGGCCTTTCGGCGAGCTTTTTACTGGCCCACTGCTCTGGGTGACGCTGAAGAACTCGTCAGAAGGTGCCAAGGATGCTAGTACTTCGCCAAGCAGCAACACGTCCCAGCCTACAAGCTAGTCACCATACCGCCAACCTGGCCCTTCACCTGCTGGGGGCTCGACATGATTGGGCACTGCCAACTGCACCGGTGGTTTCAACGGAGTATTGGTGGCCATCGACAAGTTCACTAAGTGGATCGAGGTCAAGCCGGTCACATGCCCCAAGGCCGACGAGTACTCGACTTTTTGGATGAACTCGTGCATCGCTACGGACTACCCTACCGCATCATCATAGATCCGGGCTCCAACTTCAACAATCACCAGTTCTGAGAGTACTGCGAGAACAGCGGGATCGACGTCCGATACGTCTCAGTTGCCCATCCTCGAGCCAACGGACAAGTCGAGCACGCCAACGGGATGGTGCTCGACGCTCTCAAGAAGCGGCTACACGATGCGCTAACTCCAAAGGACGCAAGTGGATCAAGTAACTACCCGGCGCACTCGGGGGCTACGTACTCGGCCCTTCAAGCCAACGGGGCAATCCCCTTACTTCCTGGTCTATGGCTCCGAAGCAATCCTCCCCGCCGATGTCAAATGGAACTCACCGAGCGGTGGAGCATTACGACGAAGGAGTCTCGAAGACAACGAGACGAGTTGACATCGACGGCCTCGAAGAAGCTCGTTGCGCCGCCCTCGTCCAATCAGCAAGGTACCCGGAGGGTATCGACGCTACCACGATCGCAACGTCAACGAACACTCCTTCAACGTTGGTGATCTCGTCCTCTCGTCGTATCCGAACACGAAGCACTACACAAGCTCGGCTCCCCCCCCGGGAAGGTCCCTTCACCGTGGCAAAGGTGACCGGGCCGGCTCCCTACCGCCTCTAGACACTTGAAGGCGAAGACATCAACAACTCGTGGAACGTCGACCGGCTCTGTCGGTTCTACGCCTAGTCTACACGACTACTCCGGGGTTCAAGTCTACACGACTACATCAACACCCCTCGCCGTAAGCGGCCTCCGGTCCCGGCTCCGGTCCTCGGGACTACTCCTCTCCGGATCCGGCCCGCGCGTCTACCTACGGATCCCGGGTTGCGACGAGCGACAAAGGACTCTAGCAACGGTCTACTCGGAGACCATGTACTCCAAGATCCGGCCTACACGGCTAGTTACGGATCTCTACCGCCGTAAGCGGCTACTCGCCCTAGCACCACTTAGCTATAAGCGGCCTCCGGGTCCAGGCGACTACTCTGTAACTACGGCCCTGGCCATCCAGGTGTACTTCTTCAGTAATAAAGTTTGATCGATCATCAACTTCTTTACTGTCTACCTCTCTCAGCGGGACTACTGCCGAGTACGACTACTCGCACCAACTCCACGATGGGGCTCCGCACTCTAAGATCGTGACTACAAGTATTCATTGATGAACTCTTCTTTCATTAACACTTGAACAATTACATTGAAAATGTTTTTGTACACATACTACTATGAGCTAACTACTACAGGGCTACTGGAGGTTAAGCTTCTCGGCGACCTGCTCCGCAATGGGCGCCATCTGCTCCAACAGCTCCGCGTACTTCTCATCTGTACAGTTGGCGGCTACCCCGCCAGCGACTACTTCCACGGGCGCCTTCGGGAAGTAAGACTTCATGAAGGACCACCACTTGCTTCGGGATCGACCTCGCCAGATGCTTCACATAAGTCGCCCGGCCGCCGGGGGGGCTTCCCCGAGGCCATCCGGGAGCGGCGCGATCTTAGGGCCGCCGGGATGAGGCACCAAGAGTCTTGCAATCGGAAGAGCGGCTTCTTCAAGTTCATTCAGCTGGGCTTGCGGCGCCTTGCAATCTTCGTTCGGCACGCAACGATTTGTAGCGATTGACGAGATCACGATCGAAGCAATCCGAAGCTCCATGTTCTTGTCACACTCGAAGGAAAGTTCCTTATAGTCAAGCTCGAGTACCTGGCGGGCTTCCTGGTCCCGGTAGAAGAGGTTCTTCATATCTGTCTCTGAGATCCTCAACTGCTCCACCCGGGTCTCAAGCTCTGCAAAACAACAAGGCGCAGCAGGTTAGACTACCTCTCGACCTGCTATAACTACCCAACAAGTCAAGCGGCGTACCTTTGTTCTTGTTGCGGAGGGTCTTGTTCTTCCACACCAAGTCGTCGCTCTTTGCCTGCATATCCTGGATGTCATTGTGATATTTGGCAAAGGCGGCGTCGAGCTTGGACTGCATGGCAGCCGCGTGCTTCTGCGACTTCAAGAGTTGATCTTCAAGCGCTTTCGCCGAAGCCTTGCAGCATGTTGGACTTCTCGCGGAACCTGTCCACGACGTCCTACACAGACAACACATGTCACACGAGTACTCAACAACAGAGGATTGACTACTCAGGAGTTAAAGACTACTCACCTTCATCAATTGTTCAGCCTGGCGGACCGCCTCCAAGTGCCTGGCCACCGTCGCCGGGTCGACCAGGTTGTCTGCCAGCAACTCCACCCCGCCACGACTACTCGCGGCGGCTTCGCTCGTCGGCGCGGAGCGGATGGGCTCTGCGTCTTGGATCTCCGGGAGCGGACAACCACCTCCGCAGCAACCTCTGGCGGCACGCTGGCCTCCTCTCCTCCGGTCGCCGCGGCGGCTTCCTCGGCGACCTCCTCCATTGGCTCGGGGGCTCCCTCGGTGGCCTCCGCACACCGTGGTGTCAAGCTTTGCATGGGCACCGCCGCAGGGATGTCGCTCCCTTCGGCCTTGGCGCCTGTCAAGAAGAAGACAAGTGCATTAGCGACTACGACTACTCTATGGGGAATGCTAAAGCCTCAGGAGAGTACTTACCTTCAACCACGCTGGCCTCGGGTAACACAGCTCCAGCAGCTGGCGCTTCGGACTCCGCCTGAGGGGTAGGAGTGGACTCCTCGGCGGGCGGCGCGGCTTCTTCCTCCGCCACCGCCGTAGAGGGCTCATCCCCCTCCCAAGACAGATCCGTTGATTTCCTACAGAAGTACACAATTGGTTGTCAATCAAGCACGACTATTACACCAAGTGCTACTCGGGAAGGCTCAGCACTTACAGGCTTGACCGGACTATCGTCACGGTCGGGGCACCGAGGATGCTGGCAATGTCTACCAGTCCACCCTCGGCGGGCGCTTCCTCTTGCGCCTCCGCGGCCACTGCCTCTTCTGCAGTGACGGTAGCCGGTGCAGCGCCCTCCTGCGCTCCTGCGGCCACCACTTCTTCAGTAGCAGTGGCTACGGGCTCTGTGCTCCCTTGAGGAGCAGGGGGCTGGCGCTCCAGTTGCGCCAATAACTCTTCAACAGTGGGGGCTGGGCTACGACTCCCAGCCGGCTCCCCCACTGTGTCCCACACGCCTTCGTCGCCCTGATTAGTGGGCTCCGTCGACGGCACCTTCTGCAAGCAAAGGAAGCTTGGTCATCATCAAATAAACTTGATAGACGGGTACTCGACTACACTAGTCAAGATGTCTTACCTCTTGAGGCGTGGTCTCTGAGACCTTCAGCTTCTTCGTCACCCGCTTGCGGGCGGGGTTGCGCGGCCTCCGTGGCGGCGCAGCCAGACTAGCCTCCAGGCTAGCTGGCGGATCTTGAACGAGGGGCACGTGGGGTAGGCCCGAACGGCTGAACCTCGACCGCAGCTGGAAGCGGTCCTGCAGCGTCTCCTCGTCGTCGTCATCCTCGTCGGACGTGTCTTCCACGATGACAGTGTCATCTCCTTCCCCGACCTCCCGCCTCTCCTTGGCCTTGGTCTTTCCCTCCTCCGGATCTCGACTTCCCGAGCGGGCGGTCGCGGCTTGGAGACGAACTTCTTCAAGTCGTCCCGCAAGACACAAGACATCGCCGCATCTACTCACAAGCAATGACTACTCGACTAGGGGGTACGGCTACTTACCTCCTTTGGCGGGCGCGTGGCGGAGTACTCCTGGACCGGGCACGCCGTGTACGGTGGCATGTCCTCGAAGATGTGCGTCAGCCTATCAACGATGTCGTCGTTGACGACTTCACCTCCAAGCATCCGCGACGTGTCGTCGTCGCCGGTGTACTCGAAGCCCAGGGTGTCGCGGGCCATCAGAGGCTGCAACCTGTGCTTCATGAAGCTGAAGGCCACGTGCTCGGCCCTCAGCCCGGCTTCTCTCAGCACCTTGATGCGCGCCAACAACTCGGGGAGCTGGATCCCCTCCTGCATCGTGGGCTCCGTGTTCCACCAGGTGCGATGCTTTGGCTGCTTCCGGCTCTGCTTCGGCAATCCGGGGTGGTGGTTCGTGACGTAGAACCATTTCGCCTTCCAATCTTGGTTGGAGTTGATGAGCTTGTATGAGAGGTACTGCTCGGTAGCGTTCTCCCGCATCTGGATGCCCGCTCCTCCAACTACTCGCGGGTTGCTGGCGCTTGGCTGCGGCTTCACCCAGAAGAACTTCCGGAACAAGATCCAGTGGGGCTTGATCCCCAGGAATGCCTCACAGAAGTGAATGAAGACAGCGGTATGGAATATATTGTTGGGGTTGAGATTGACGTACTCGACGCCGTAGTACCCCAGAAGGCCTTTGAAGAAGTCGCTTGCCGGCAGTGCGAGTCCGCGCTCCGCGAAGCGCACGAACATCGGAATCTCGTCCTCACTCTTCTCCACGGGGTACGCGTCTCCGGCGGCGGCCCTCCAACTGTCCATCTCCTTTTCACGGATGAATCCGCTGTCGAGGAGAGCCAGGAGATCCTCGGTCTTCGTCTTCGACTTTTTCCACTCGCGGCTCGGAACTGGCCGCGGTGGAGACATCGGTGGCGCTGCCCCCGCGGCAGCCACAGCGACCTCTTCGCGGCCCCTCTTCTTCCCGGTGGTCTTCGTAGACTTGGACGGCGAAGGATTCATTCTCCAAGTGCACGGCGTCTTCACGCGCATTCGCTCGGGGGCTACTCTAGAAGCTTTGGGTGGCGGCGCGCTTGGATCTACAGCGGCGGCGGCGTGCGCTGTAAGTGAATCTGGCCAAGATCTATTCGAAATGGCTACAGCAGCGATGGGTGGAAAACCCTAAGGGTTTTGGTTTCTATTTATAAGTCAAAACGGCCCTCCAACGGCCAGATGGATAAGTCCGCGCTCGGCTGACTCAGCGGCCGCGCGTGACCCTTCGTATTCTACTAGTCAACGCGCCTCACCTCGGGGGCTCGGCTACTTCTACTTCGACTACCTGGAAAGCGACAAGACTCAGGAACATCTCAGGACACATTCTACAAGACGACCCTTCAATTCGAGAGGAAGTACTCGATTCATGGCTCGGGGGCTCCGTGCCGACAAGACTCAGGAACATCTCAGGACACATTCTACAAGACGACCCTTCAATTCGAGAGGAAGTACTCGATTCATGGCTCGGGGGCTCCATGCCACGTGTCCTTCGGTTTTTTCTCTCCGGATTTTTCGGGATATTCTTGCCAAGACTTCAGATGGACCTCAGCCAGAGCCTACGGCTCAACCTAAGGCTCGGGGGCTACTCCATATGGAGTGTGATTTTGCAATCGCACTTCCATATCGGCTTCGTCTTCAAGACAAGGCGGGCATTTTTGAAGACCTTCGAGGGCAGCACTCGAGGAAGCTTGGGACTACTCGAGAAGACTTCAGGATTGCTCAAACATCAGCTGGAGTACATTCCAGCCTCAGGATGCTTCGACTACTCTTGAGGACTTTTAACTTGTAGTACTCGGGGACGCTTGAGGACTACTCGTTAATGCCGTCAAGATTACTAGAAGCTATCCTTCTCGACTACAAAGTAATCGGGGGCTTGTTGTATGGACCTCCCCGGGCCCACCGCCTCGGTGGGTACCGGGACGACTACTCGGTGGGCCCCCGGACTACCGGCTTGCGCTACACGGCACCTGATGGCGTGGAGCACAAGGACTACGGAGGAGAAGTACTCGGTTAGGAAGCTGTACATGTCCCGCACTATATGGAAGACTCCTAAACGTACTCGACTAGTACTCTCTCCCTACTCCGACTTGTAACCCTGCCTCCCGGACTATATAAGGCAAGGCAGGGACCTTTCTCTAGCATCTCACACAATCTCATCTCACAGCGCACAATTACGCCATCCTGTAATCGTGCCAAGTCAATCCAGAGCTACGCAGCATACAGGACGTAGGGTATTACGCACCTCGCGGCCCGAACCTGTCTAAATTGTGTGTCGCGTGTCTCTTCCTTCGAGTTACCGATCTTGGCGAGGCCACATTGATCTACTTCGGGTACTCCCCTTAGTAGGTTGCCGGTCTAAAACGCCGACAATGCCCCTATCCACCTCAGTTGACTTGAGCTTCGAGAACAGCTTGTTCACCATCGGAGTATCATACTTCTCCTACTCCACAATGGCCTCGAACTTTCCGCCCCATATTGTACGATCCAAAGAGTGTAAGAGCTTGACGGCTCTATCATGATGATCGTACGGGAGCACGTCCACATTTGCCCTCATGTTGTTCACAACCACCGTGAACCTCTGAAACAAGGCATCGATGGACTCACTGGGGAGATGAGTGAAGTTCTCATACTCTCTCCGGTAGGTCGCATACATCCGTGCCTGAACCTAGGCATTCCCAACATGAGCCTCCGTCAGCACCATCCAAATTCTACAATCCAAGTGCTCGGTGTGCACCCGATCGAACTCAGGCTGACACAAAGCACGAAACAAGTAGTCAACCGCCTTATTGTTGGAGTCAAATCTGTCCCTCGATCCTGGAGCGAGGAAGTCCATCAGCTGGAAATAGCATGTGTCCACCGTGACATCCCTAAGGATCTGACCCTTTCCGCAGAGGAACGCCCCCATCCGCTTACTCCACATCTGGTAGTTCTTGCCATCGAAGTGTGGAGGACCCGAACCCTATTCCTGGTACGCCATCTTTGGATCTTAAACTGGTCAAAGTCAATAAAGACCCGAACTGTCTCTGATACCACTTGAAGGACCGATTCGGCGACCAGAGAGGGGGGAGTGAATGGGAGCCGATAAAAATTCTTCTCGATGGAGATTGAAACTCCAACAAGATGAACTCGCTCGGTCGGACCCCCGAGATCACACACTCCGCACTTCTACCTTCCGTTTGCCAAAACCACGTAGCCACTGGAGTGCTACTGGTCCTAGGAGCAAACACTACCAGCAACCTTAACACACACGCACCCACGACAGCGGAAACAACTCGAAAGCCGGCTGTCCAGAGGGGGGCGGTTAGACCGGGTATGGGGGGCGGTTAGACCGCCTCCACCAGGCAACCAAGAATTCCTCCGAAACACCTCTTCCGAGCACCAAAACGCACCACAGTTTCACCAACAGAGATCTTTGGTCGGGGCCATGCTAGCTACCGTAAAATCTTGGCAAGAACCAAAACTTCACCCGGGGGCCTAGGGGGCGGTTAGACCTGCTACCGGGGGCGGTCTAACCTCCTATACCCGACAACGAACACCAAGCAAGAACACATAGCAAACGGCATGAGAACGACCCGAAATTTCACCCGTACGCTCCTATAATCAAGGCGAACAAACTCATAGAGGAAAATCCGGCGAATTAGAACTTTGACCTGGAAGGCCCAGGGCGGTTAAACCCGTGGGTCAAACCTCAACTTTCCAGCGCCCGATCTCCCGAATCACTCCATGGATTGCAGCGGAACTTCGGGAATAGCTGGGTTACCTCCTAGGCAACCTCTACCTCAAAGGAATCGACCCGAAACACTCACAATCAGGAGGAATCGAAGAAATCGCCTCTCTAGGTCAAGAACTCGCCCAACTCGAAAAACCACCAAAACGAGTTCGATTCAAGGGGGATTTGGGGGCAAAGTCACCAGCAAAAGAGGCACAAGATCCTCATATGTGACACCCACCAAAAACACCAAGAAATCATCCTCAAAACTCCGCCAACAAAGAACTCCGAAAATCACCACAAAGAAGGACGGGAAAAACACTTCACCACCTTGAGGAACAACGTTGAACCATCTATACATACCATGAAGGTTCGTACAAGGTCTAGCTTGCCACCCAAACATCCATCCCTCTCTCTAGATCTCACATGAAGCTCTCAAGCTAGTCCTAGGAAAAACTAGGTAAAAAATGAGAACGAAAATGGAAAAACAAATGAGCTAGGGTTCCAAGAGTTGGCTGCCATCCATCCCATCAAGGAGTATATATGGAGGCACCCAAAAGATTAAACTACCCTTACTTAATAACTAGGGATACAAGCCCCTCAAGGGAGAATTTGGAAGTCTCGATGCAAGCCTTGCGATCCCGACGCGTGTCCTCCGCTTCGAAGCATCTCGGCGCCGGCGACCGGGCGGTCGGACCGCCCCCCCTTGGGCGGTAAGATCGGCCCGGGCAATCCGACCGGCCCGGGGGCCCCGACCGCCCCTCCTGGGCGGTTGAACCGGCCTGGGTGGCCACACCTCCTCGTCGAGTCTTCAGCTTCGGTTTTGTGGCTCAACCGAGTAACCCAGTGGTTTTCTGGTAAACCATTGCAAACCCCGCGAACTCGGTGTAGCCTCCGCCAATCTCCACTCATGACTTGGCTCCCATGAAGTCCCGGCTCGACCTTGGTTTTGAGGCTCTACCAAGAAACCGTCCACGACTTCATCTTGCTGTTCATGCCACCATGCGGCAACGAAGCCTACTTGTCTTCTCCACACCTGGAGGCCTCACCGGCAACGACCTTTCGCGCTTGTTCTTCACCTGCACCAACACGAGTCAAGCCGCAACCTGCACCTGTAATACTTAGCCAAGAATCAGTCCACACAACGTTGTCAATCACTCATCACACAAGGAAGCGACCATCCACCGGTCCTCGAACCACACATGGTCCTCACCCGAGAAGATGACAAACTCTAAGGACCTACCCAGAAAAGTGTTGAATCTTGCGAGACAAGGAGCTACGTCCAACTCGGAGAGAAACTGACGACAAGGGCCTACATGCAGAAGGGTGAAGGATCTAAAAGACTAGGGAGCTGACGCCACGCGAAGGATGTAGGCAACTGGGCCTGGATGGGCCTAGGCCGGTCGGCCCAGGTCGGCCGGCCCAGCCCAGTCCAGGGCCCGTTTGCCTCTCCGTTTGACCTAGCCGCCATTCGGGCTATTTATATCCCCGGGGTCAAGAGCCACGGAGAGAGGAATTCGTCATCAGCCGCCGAGGAGCAGAGAAGAGAGGGACACCATCCCGGAGAGGAGAGGGTCGCGCTAGTTGACTAGGGTTTCCCTAGCCGACATGGGAACCTTGCAAGGAAGACCACGTCGGAGTTCCCGGAGCTAGAAGCAAGATTAAGGTAGGATCCCGGTGGTGATCTTGTTCATAAATCATTGTACTAGTTGATGTATTAAGTTGAATTTGATTTCTAGCGATCAAGTGTTTCTCCGAAGTCTTTGTTTTTCGATCGCCTTTGCTTATTCTAGATCTATGCTCGAGATAGATCGCATAGGGTGTACTTGTAGCCGCAGTGGCTAGAGGTGCACGCCTGACCTTCCGAAAGAACTCGACTTGTCCTTGGACTTGCCCTACACTACCCGCATGAATAGGAGTACGTTGTGACAGGACGGGGGCTCTGAAAGGCGGGCATTTTCGGAGTCGGACGGGAAACCATGGTTTAAAGAGGCTTCTAATAAGATTCGATTTGCTACTTCTTCTTTTGCTTGGAACTTCAACAAAAGGCTCAACCTGATCTCTCTAGATCGGTTTATCTACCCCCTCTATCTTTGTTACCTCCAGCCTTTAGTAGATTAGATTCGTTCTTGTGTTGATTCTTGTGTTAGATTGCATTAGGGTTTTATCTATCGAAGATTGAAGTTACTCGGCATTATTAGATCATCTTTTGCGTCACACATTTGTTCCACGGATTCGATACCTTGGGTTCACCACTCGAGGGAAGAAGGGTCCCTTGACTACAACGGGAGACTTGTTTGCTTGCAAGTCTAAATGAACTATGATACAACTACTAACCGTCAACAATCCCCTTTTTCTGGTGCTGTTGCCGGTGAACAAGTGATCAAGATTTGTTCTTTTATTTCCTTTTTGTGATTTTCAGTTTTCTTTTAGTTTTTTCTTTTTGCACCTACTAACTTTTGATCATCCTCAAAATCAATCTAATCTAGTTTGTCTAACCCTAATTTTCTTAGATTTGTTTTTACTTTTGTTTTTGCATATTTTGTTTATTGCTAACCCTGACAGGAGATGGACGGCTACCTCTCCAACAAACTCAATAATTTTGTGGATGATCCAGAAAAACTTTACAGGCTAAGGAGACGCGAGGCACATCAAGCTAAAAAGCTAGATTTTGTAGATTCAAAGTCGGAAGACAAGGGATCGAAGGAATCTCCGAAGCATTCACCACCTCAAAGTTTTCGAGAGAATCGACTTCCACCGATGGGTGAACAACCGCCGCAAGAACGCAAGATCGGGGAGCTATGCACCCCGGACATCATCGACCTACCAATCTTGAACCTTGAGGAGATCGGAAGGCCGTTCGAGATCAAGACCTCAACAATCCTCATGGTGCAACATTCACCCTTCACTAGTAAAGAGGATCCGAACCTTCACCTCCAAGCATTCATTCAACTATGTCAGACTTTCAACATGGATGGGGTGACTCAAGACCAAATGAGGGCAAGGCTTTTTCCGTTCTCAGTACTCGGGGAAGGCTTTGCAATGGTTCCACTCTTAACCGGCGGAGACGGTGCAAAATTGGAACGCGTTGATGAAGGCTTTCATTAAGGAATACTACTCGCCGGGTAAAACTCAAAGCTTGTGTAATAAGATTGTCACTTTTGCTCAATACCCTACAGAGACTATCTGGGAGGCATTCAAGCGCTTCAATGAGTACACTCGGGCGGTTCCACATCACAAGTTCCCGAAGGAAGACCTCGTGCAAAAGTTCTATCAAGGACTCACCATAGTGTCAAGGAAGATCATCGATGCATCGGCGGGAGCATCTATCGTCGAGCTTACGCCGACCGAAGCTTTCACTCTATACAAGAAGGTCGCGGATAATGACACATGGGCGTCATCCGTACGCCTACTTCCGGTTCAACCCACGGGGAACATCAAAGGAGTCTTGCAAGTGGAGAAGAAGAACATACTTGAAGGCAAGATCGATTCACTCATGAGGAGGTTGGAGAAGATGGAGATAGAAAAGAAAGAGGCTCAAGATTTGAAGGCTGCCGAAGCAAGATCCACATGCGAAGAATGCGGAGAGTATGGCCATGTCCACAAAGATTGTCCGGAGGAAGCCAAGGTGCTTGACTACATCAGGAAGGGAGAATTGCCGAACTTCCGCTACGGGCAAGGTAGACCTCAATTTAATGCAAGCTCATCCATTCCGAATTCAGTTCCATTTCGTATACAATTGAAGGACTTCATGGACGAGCAAGCTAAGATCAACAAGGACACCGTCACCAAGTTCAAGGCCATAGACAAAGGTGTTAGAGAACATCGATAGTAAAGTGACGGAGGTCGGAAGCTCCAATCATCAAGGGCTCAACATGATGAAGAATCTCGAGACGCAAGTTGGACAACTCGCGGGGCGCCTCACTAGTGATGAAGGGAAGCTTCCGGGACAACCTAAAGGTCCCGAATCAGCAAAGGCTATTCAAACACATTCGGGAAAGGAGACCGAAGATACAGAACGTTCCGCGGGAGCAAGGAAGCTTAAACCATCTGTCGAGGCGGATGAATTAGCTAAGGAGGAAGTTACAGGGATCTTCACCGAAGAGCCCGAGTTTGAGATGCCTGGAGAAGACACGAGGATACCACAACTCAAGCCACGCTACTTCCGAGGTAAACTTGACAATTACTTTGAGAAGTTTGTGGAGGTTGTGCGTAGACTTAGCATCAACATACCGTTATTGGATGCCCTTCAAGTACCTACATATTCTCATTACTTTAAAGACATACTTGCAAATAAATATGAGATAGCAACACTCGGGGTAGATCATGTCAAGATGTCCGAGGAATGTAGTGCCGCTATTGCTAATGGGCTAGAGAAGCAAAAGGACCCCGGATGCCCGACAATTCCATGTTCCGTTGGTTCATTCAAGTTCGAGAAAGCGTTATGCGACCTTGGAGCAAGTGTGAGCGCCATGCCAAGAGATGTGTTCAAGAAGCTATGCCTACCGTTGGAGCCTACGGGTATGTGTTTGGAGTGGGGTGGCAACTCCATTCGCTATCCCTTGGGCATTGCCGAAGATGTGCCCGTGAAGGTCGGACACCACTTTATCCCCGTCGATTTCGTGGTGCTCGAGATGGGAGAGAGGGAGAAGCCGCCGCTCATACTTGGGAGGCCTTTCCTCAAGACCGTGGGAACTACTATTGATGTTGGCAAGGGGGAGATCTTGTTCGACATTAACGGAGAAAGGAGTTCCTCCAAGTTTCGACCACACCTCGAGGAATGCAATATGATTGAAGTTCAAAATGTTCCACCTCATCGTCGCGTTGTTAAGGAAGAACCAAGGAAGAAGGAAGGGCTAAAGAAGAAGAAAGAGCCGAAGAAGAAGGACGTGAAGAAAGTCAAGGAAGTTGTGGCATCTGTCAAGACAAAGGAAGAAAAGCCGCCAGTGAAGACCAAAAAAATGACTAAGCCGGAAGACAAGCCCGTGCCCAAGATGGTGCGGAAGTGGGTACCCAAGATTGCAACGCCCGCAAAGAGCGTTGATCCGAAGTAATCAAGTGAAGAAGTCTAGCCATGGACTATAAACGAAGCTCTAGGCGGGAGGCAACCCGTTTTGTGGAGTCAAGAATAAGCTACCGGGAGGACAACCCGATTCCTGGTTTTTCGAGTTTTATTTCAGTTTTGAATTTTACTATGCAAAGACACTAGACTTAGAAGTGTTTGAACAATATTAGAGACATAATTCTTGGTTGAATATTTTGTTTGATCATAAACCCTTTACATGAACCCTCCTATGTGTTTGTTTGCTTCTTTTCGAGAAACCACAACCAAATAAATTCAGAACCTAACTCAACCATTCATCCTCATTATGATGTTGTGGTTGACTTGACTTTCATGCTAAAAACACACGAGTAGAGCCACGACTTGTACCTAGGTGTTAATTAAATTTCAGCACGTGGTAGGACTCGCGTGAACCTAGAAACTAAACTTTTGGTTGGTTTAAAAATTTATATCCTTGGTTTCTCTAAGATTAGAATTTTTCTAAGCCTCATTTAATTTTATTTCATTCAAAATCTCTCTCATTTAGCCAAAATGAGAACCTAAACCTATGCCCCCATGATCAAGCCGGGAAAAGTTTGCTCTCACCAATGAAGGCAAACTATACCGATGAGACCGATATCAATGTAGTCGGAAAATATTTTCAACTTACATTTGTTTTCAATGGTTTAAAAACTTCTCTATATTTATGCTTGAGCTTTTCCATAGCGCTGGAAACATTTTTAATTTTCGAAATTAGAGGAGTGCTTAGACTTAAACATACTTAAAGGGAGGCAATCTAGTTAAAGTTAATCATGCATGCACTATTGGATGCCCTTTCAACAACTTTCATCAAGACCACATGCAAAGGACAAGCATGGGTGGGCAGCAAGCATAACTTTGCAGGAAATTCATGGTGACATGTGAAGCAAGTGGAGCAAGGGAGCATGGACATGACTCAAAGCATGAAGCATCAAGTGGAAGGACCAATAATGCAAGAAAAGGAGTGGACGAGAGCGTTTGGGCAGTGCAACTCGTGGAGCACGTGGGCATGGAAGTCATGGAGGAGAAATGATCGTGCTGGAAGAAAATCAAGCCAGGGAGGAGCACACGCCACCCAGGCCGATCGGCCCAGGCCGTCCGGACTCCCCTATAAAAGGAGCCCCCCGGCTCCCGTTTTCTGCAGGCAAGCATCCCTCTCCTTCCTCTATTTGTGTTCTCAAGTTTTCGTTCCCAGAACCACCGTAGACATAGCCAACCTTCCCAAGCCTGATAGCTCAAACAATTCACACCCTTAATCCACTTAAAGTCCACATTCCGAAGTAAGTTTTTAAGTGCCTAGTTACCGGTTGCAACCCGGAATTTTAGTGGAGAGAAGAGTGCTGCAATCGAGGACCATGTGTGGTTCAAGGACCGGTGGATGGTCGCTTCCTTGGGTGATGAGTGATTGACAACGTTGTGTGGACCGATTCTTGGCTAAGTATTGCAGGTGCGAGGTTGCGGCTTGACTCGTGTCGGTGCGGTGTGAAGAACAAGAGCGAAAGGTCGTTGCGGTGAGGCCTCCGGGTGTGGAGAAGACAAGTAGGCTTCGTTCGAGGGACTCGGTGGCCGGCGGGGTCAAGTGCGGGCCACATGGTGGCATGAACAAGAAGATGAAGTTGTGGACGGTTTCTTGGTTGAGCCTCAAAACCAAGGTCGAGCCGGGACTATGTGGGAGCCAAGTCATGAGTGGAGATTGGCGAAGGATACACCGAGTTCGCGGGGTTTCCGTGGTTCACCAAAAAACCACCGGGTTCCTTGGTTGATCCACAAAGCCAAGACCGGAGAACCGAAGACGGAGGTGCGGCAAAGAAGACCAAACCGGTCCGACCGGTGGGTCTGACCGGTCTGACCGGTGGGGACCGGTCTGACCGGTGTGGAGCACCGGTCTGACCGGTGTGCGATGATGCAGTACGGAGACTTCGAAGCGGAGGACACGCGTCGGGATCGCATGGCTTGCGTCGAGGCTACGCAGGGTGCGGTCGCCGGGCATCCGTCCGATGGTGAAGACATCAAAAATTCCAAATCCACCCTTGAGGGGCTTGTATCCCTAGTTGTTAGAGAAGGGCATTTTAGACATTCGGTTGCCTCCATATAACCCAAGAGGTGAGAGGATGGCAGCCAACTCTTGGAACCCTAGCTCATTAGTTTTCCTATTTTCCACCTATTTTCTCTAGGTTTTCCTTAGGACTAGCAAGAGAGCTTCACGGAGAGATCTTGTAGAGAGGGATGGATGATCGGGCGGCTTGCTAGACCTTGTACGAATCTTTGTTTCTTGTATAGATGATTCGGCGTGGTTCCTCAAGCTTTGGATGTGTTTTCCCCGGTTGTTTTTTGTGGTGATTTTCGGAGCCTTCTCTTCGTGATTTCTTTGGGGTGTTTTCGGGGCTTTTCTCTTGGGGATTTGATGGGGGAAATTTGTGGGAACCATTCGTGGTTCTTTGGGCCGTGATTCCCCTCCCAAATCCGTGAGTAAAAGTGCTCGATTTCGGGGTTTCTTGAGTTCTTGGGTTGGAAGTGTTTTCGGCGGGATTTCTTCGATTCCTCCTTTTTGGACGAGATTTGGTGGGATTAAACTTGGCTATGGACTCCTCTTGAGGTGCTCCTGATATCCCCGAAGTCTTGTTCAAGTCCGTGGAGCGATTCGGGAGATCGGGATTTGGATTTGGGGGAGTTGATCCGCGGGTGTTGTTCATCCCGAGCTGCCCGTGCTACACCGGTCCGACCGGTGCAAGCCCTTGTGGGTTTTCGCTTGGGTGAGTGTCTTGGTCTGTTCTTTGTTGTCCCGTGGTGCTTCCGTTTCGAGTTTGGGTCCGTTTGGTGGTCGGTTGGCCCGTTTGGTGCCTTGGGGGCTTTCTCGGGCGCCATCGGTCCGACCGGTGCGTCTCACCGGTCCGACCGGTGTAGAGCCACTTAGTGGAAGTTGCTCAGTTTCACCAGCAGGGACCGGTCTGACCGGTGGTGCTCACCGGTCTGACCGGTGTGGGTCTCCGGAGACTCGGGGTTTGTTGTTCCGCCGCGTTCTCGAGTCGGAAGTCCGTGTGTGTTGGTTCCTAGATCCGGTGGCACTCCGGTGACTACGTGGGCTTGGCCAACTTGGGTAGTGAGTCGGAGACGTGTGTTGGAAGCCGTGTTCGTCTTGTTGGAGTTCTCATCTCCATCGAGAAGAATTTTTATCGGCTCCCATTCACTCCCCCTCTCCCGGTTCGCCGTATCGGTCCTTCAAGTGGTATCGAGCCGGTTCGGGTCTTTGTTGACTCTAACCGGTCTAAGATCCAAGGATGGTGTACCGAGAACGGGGTTTGGGTCCTCCACACTTCGATGGCAAGAACTACCAGATGTGGAGCAAGCGGATGGGTGCGTTCCTCCGCGGAAAGGGTCAGCTGCTTTGGGATGTCACGGTGGACACAGGCTATGTCCAGCCGATGGATTTCCTTGCTCCAGGGTCGAGGGACAGATTCGACGTCAACAATAAGGCGGTCGACTACTTGTTTCGTGCTTTGTGTCAGCCTGAGTTCGATCGGGTGCACACCGAGCACTTGGCTTGTAGGATTTGGGAGGTGTTGAAGGAGGCTCATGTTGGGAACGCCCGAGTGTTCGAGCACGGTTTTATGCGACCTACGGGAGAGAGTACGAGAACTTCACTCATCTCCCCGGTGAGTCTATCGATGCCTTGTTTCGCAGGTTCACGGTGGTGGTGAACAACATGAGGGCCAATGTGGACGTGCTCCCGTACGATGATCATAATAGAGCGGTTAAGCTCTTACACTCTTTGGATCGTACGATATGGGGCGGGAAGTTCGAGGCCATAGTCGAGTCGGAGAGGTATGATACTCGACGGTGAACGAGCCGTTCTCGAAGCTCAAGTCGCTCGAGGTGGATAGGGGCATGACCGCCAAGCTCGAGGGACCGACCGATTCCCATAGTCTTGCCCTCGTTGGTGGTTCCAAAGGAAAGACTAACTCTAACCCATCCACCAGATGTTCTCGTTTTCCTCTTTGATGTCTATGCCAGATGAGGAGTTTGATGACCTTGGAGAGGACGAGCTGGCGCTGTTGACAAGGCGGTTCGAGAGGCTGCACGAGAACCGCGTGAACATGAGGAGGAACACGAGGACTTGCTTCCAGTGCGGCAAGCCGGGACACTTCGTCGCCGACTGCCCGGAGAAGGCCGAGAACAAGGACAGCTACAAGCACAAGCCGAGGATGAACGATGGCAAGTACCGTTCGAGGCGCGACCACAAGAGCAAGCACAAGAACAAGTACAAGGACGAGCGACGATCGAGGAAGAAGGAGGGCCGAGGCAAGGCCCGAGCGATGGTTGGAGCGAGTGACATCGACTCCAGTTCCGCGTACTCCACCTCGAGCTCGAGCAGCAGTGAAGACAAGGGAGATCGCCGCAAGAACAAGAAGTCGTCCAAGAACCTGAGCGGGCTGAGCTGCTTCGCGAGAGATGGCTTCTGCACCATGGCGCTGAGCTCCGGCAGCAAGAAGAGCACACAGAGCGACTCGGACTCTGAGTCCGACGACGAGGTGCTTGATGAACTTCCCTTCTTGTGCCAGGAGAATGAGAGGCTTGGCTCTTTGCTTGATAACCGTGATGACATGCTTAGAGAGGCCAAGAAAATGAGAAAAGAGCTTAGGGCTTCACTCGAGGATGCTAGGACTAGAGTGGTCGAGCTAGAGACACAAGTGCTTGATAGCAAGCTTGAGATTGATTCGCTTAAGGCTAGCCCCGTTGTTTCGATGAGAATGATTGTGCCGATTGCTCTATATTCCTTGCCGATCTTGCTTTGTTCAAGGAGAAGCATGCCTCCAAGTGTGAGGAACTAGATGTGCTTAGGGTTGAAGTGGCCGAGCTTAAGTCTAGACCCGTTTTGCTAGGTGCTTGCACTTCTTGCCTCGTTTTGCATGCTAAGATTGATGAGATGCATGCTTACACTAGTTTGCTCGAGGCTAAATTGAAGGAACCCATGCCTACATCTTGCTCTACCTGTGAAATGCATGCATTGAAAAATTTGGAGCTTGCACATTATGTTGATCGTTTGCAGGATGAGAATGATGATTTGAGGAAGTTGATGGGTTGGTTGTCCGGTCACGAGCCTCGCTTGAGGATGATGATCAAGGCCTTTAAGAGGCAAGATGGTGAAGGGCTTGGGGCAAACAAGGTTGGTGAGGGGAGTGGAAAGAATATCCCGGAGCCACCAAAAACCCACCACAAAAATGATTTCCCACCAAAACCTAACCACCTAAGGAACCGACTATACACAACCCCGGCCTCCACCCGTGTTTCCTACACCCACAAATGATCTACAAAAGCCTATCAAGTTTGTGAGCACTTCGGGGAAAGTGTTCTTTGGGAAGGAGAGTGAGAAGGCTAGTGGTGAGAAACCGGTGGAGGGTTTGAGTGGAGAGAAACCAAGTGAGCAGCCACATCCCAAGCCAAAGCCTAAGCATGTGAGGTTCCATTGTGGCTATTGTGGGAGAGATGGCCATAAGGAGGAGTTTTGCTTCAAGAGGAAGCGAGAGGAGAGAATGGAGAAGGAGTGGGCTAACAAGGACAAGTACCACCCTTCCGATGGTGTACTTGAGCCTCGTATGCAGATGCCCAGGGGCAAGGCGATTGTGAGGACAGTTCGGGCTTGGGGAGAGAAGAAGGTTTGCAGGTGGTGTTCTTGTCCGGTGTCACACCGGCGGGCAGGTGTGGAGCACCTCGGCCGACCGGTGCGGCGCCCGGACGGACAACCTGTTCGGGTTTCGAGCTCGTACGGTGTGCGAGGGTTGTTTCCGGTGGTCGTGGTTCGGTGGTTGGGGCGGAAAGGGTGCGGTGGTCAGTTTGCTAGGCGTTCTCCTCCTCGTGCTCAATACGGGGATTGGAGGAGTCGTGGCGTTGAGTTGGAGAGGAAGGACGTTCCACGGGCTTTCTTGCGTGGTTTTGGTCCTCCTCCAGGCAGAGAGGAGTGGTTCCCTCAGGGTGGTTACCGTGGTGGTGTTCGTGGAGGTAGCTTTGGTAGGAGAGATGCTTTGGTTGGTGCTAACCCCACTTTCGAGCAAATGGCTCGAAGCCTTGGTTTTCCTCCTTTGGTACTAACCCCGATCTTTGAGTCGTTTGTTCGCTCACGTGCCTATTTTTGATTTTCGGGTGGGAGACTTGAAGAACATTTGGTTGATTGACTCCGGTTGTTCGAGGCATATGACCGGGAGACGGGGGTGGTTCTCAAGTCTCGTCCCGTGGTGACGAAGAGGTACATCACCTTTAGGGACAATGGGCGTGGGCGTGTGCTTTCAGAAGGTGAGATAAAAGTGAGTGACAAGATCACTCTGAGGCGTGTTGCTCTTGTTCAATCGCTGGGGTACAATTTGCTTTCTGTGTCCCAGTTGTTGGATGAGGGCTTTGAGGTGTTGTTTCGGCCAGGTGGTTCTCGGATTGTGGACTCTCGAGGGGACCTTGTTTGTATGGTCGTTCCCGAGGGTCAGGTGTTTCGTGCTGATTTTTCTCAGTCTTCGGGTGTGGAGCGTTGTTTCTTGGCTGGTTCTTCGAGTGAGTTGTGGAAGTGGCATAGGAAGTTGGGTCACTTGAGCTTTGACCTTTTGTCTCGCTTGAGTAAACTCAATTTGGTCCGAGGATTGCCACGGTCGAGGCTTGAGAGAGAGTTGGTTTGTGCTCCGTGTAGGCATGCCAAGATGGTGGCCTCTTCTCATCCGCCTCTCACCGATTTGATTACCGAGCGTCCATGCGAGCTACTCCATAAGGACCTTGTTGGCCCGGCCTCGTGTGCGATCTGCGGGTGGGAAGTGGTATGTCCTTGTTGTGGTGGACGACTATTCTCGGTATGCGTGGGTGTTCTTTCTCGAGGATAAGGGGGAGACGTTTGGTTTTGTTCGAGATCTAGTCTTGAGGTTGAGGAACGAGAGGCACGGAGATGCCATACGAGCTATCCGCAGTGATAATGGCTCGGAATTCAGGAACTCTCATTTTGAAACCTTTTGTCATGACTTGGGTCTTGAGCACCAGTTTTCGAGTCCGTATACGCCTCCCCAGAATGGTGTTGTGGAAAGGAAGAACAGGACCTTGTGCGAGATGGCTCGGACGATGCTTGATGAGCATAAGACTCCGAGGAGGTATTGGGGCGAGGCGGTGAATACCGCGTGCTATGTGTCGAACGGATATACCTCGGAGTGCACAAGAAGAAGACTTGCTATGAGTTGATGCATGGTCGCACACCCAAGGTGAGTCACTTCCATGTCTTTGGTTGCAAGTGTTTCATTCGAAGAAAGGCGGGAAGTTGGATAAGTTTGAGGCTAGGTCCGTCGATGGCATTTTCTTTGGTTACGCATCTCATTCTAGAGAATATCGTGTGCTCAATCTTGAAACTAACCAAATCGTGGAGACTTGCGAGGTAACCTTCGACGAGACAGAGCCACGTAGTCAGCTTGTCTTTGAGTGTGCAGGTGATGATGAGCTTGGCGAGGAGATCTTTCAGGAGGAGGAGCATGAACATGGAGATGATGAGGATGGCGGTGTGGTGCCCCAGCTGAACATGTATCCACTACTTCGACTACGATGATGGATGGACCCTCTCGCTACACCTACGACGACAAATCAAGAACGAGGAGAAGGCGATGTTGAGGGGGAGGTAGCTTCGAGGCGAGAACCTCCCCGGCGAGTTCAAGTGGATCACCCGGCTTCAAGGATCATCGGCGACATGAATGAACGCACTACACGGTCGAGGGTTCGGAACAATTCCCATTTTGCTCATCTTTGTGTTTGTTGCTTCTTTCGAGCCCAAAGACATTGGACATGCACTATCCGATCACAATTGGGTTAACTCGATGCATGAGGAGTTGGAGAACTTTGAGAGGAATCGGGTGTGGGAGTTGGTTGACCCTCCCCCGGGGGTGTAAGCCGATTGGTACAAAGTGGGTGTGGAAAAACAAAGAGGGAGAGAAAGGTGAGGTTGTGAGGAACAAGTCGAGACTTGTTGCTCAAGGGTTCGATCGAAGGAGGGGATCGACTACGAGGAGACCTTTGCTCCCGTAGCCCGTTTGGAGGCGATTAGGATCCTTCTAGCCTTTTCCGTGGCTAAAGGGTTCAAGTTGCACCAAATGGATGTGAAGAGTGCTTTTCGAATGGAGTGTTGGAGGAAGAAGTGTATGTGAGACGGCCTCCGGGGTTTGAGAGTGAGAAGTACCCCCACCGGGTGTACAAGTTGAGGAAGGCGTTGTATGGGTTGAAGCGGCGCCTAGAGCTTGGTATGGCCGGTTGAGGGGGTTCTTGTTTGAGAGAGTGTTGACGGTTAATAGTTGTATCAAAGTTCGTTTGTGACTTGCAAGCGGACAAGTCTCCCGTCGTAGTCAAGGGACCCTTCTTCCCTCGAGTGGTGAACCCAAGGTATCGAATCCGTGGAACAATGTGCAACGCAAGGATTCAATCTAGTAAAGCAAGGTAAAGCTATCTAATGAAGACAAGTTGCATCTAATCTACTAACTCATAAAGAAAACGAATCTAATCTAATCTACTAAAGAGGTAACAAGAGAAAGCAAGAGATAACCAATCTAGAGAATCTAGATCATGCTTATGTTGTAGCTCCAAACAAGATAGATGAAGATAGAAAAGCGAATCTCATTAAAAGCATCTTTAAATCGTGGCCTTCCATCCGACTCCGAAAACATCCGCCTTTCGAGACCCCCGTTCTGTCACAACGTATCCCTATTCATGCGGGGAGCTTAGGGCGAGTTCGATAGAACAAGTTGAAATCACTTGGCCGGTCCGGTATGCACCTCTAGCCACCGCGGCTACAAGAGCACCCTATGTAATCTAGCTATAGACTAGATCGTAGAAGAAGCAAAACCAAGAAGAAATCAAAATCATCGAGAAGGCACTTAATTGCTAGAAATCGGATTCACTTACAAACTTCACCATGAATGATTACATGAACAAGATCACCACCGGGGCCCTCCCTCGATCTTGATCCTCGCTCCGGAGCTCCGACGTGGTCTTCCATGCAAGGTTCCCACGTCGGCCGGGGGAAACCCTAGACAACTAGCACGACCCTCATCTTCAAGTTGGTGTCCCTCAAGCTTCTCTCGCTCCTCGGCGGCGGATTACGACTTCCGTTCGCGTGGCTCTCGGTCGGGGGGCTATTTATAGCCCGAGAAGCAATTAGGTCAAAGGAGAGGCCGATTGGGCCCCGAATGGGCCGGGCCGGCCGGCCTGGGCCGGCCGGCCCGGGCCCAATTCAGCCCCATCCCGCGGCTCGCTTCGCCCGTGTTGCTTCCCACGTCTTCTAGATGTTCTCCCCTTTTGCATGTAGGCCCTTGACGTCGGTTTCTCTCCGAATTGGACTCAATTCCTTGTCTTGCAAGATTCGAGCACTTTTCCGGTTCGGTCCTCGGAGTTTATCGTCTTCTCGGGCTTGGTCCTTGGGCTCTTCGAGTCATGTTCACTTCATTGCTTGACTTGTATCGGGCTTCAAGGTCTTGTCATGAGGTGCTTAATGAACTTATCCCGGAAGTCTTGCTTTCAACGTTAAAACCCCGCGTAAACACACAACTCCAAAACCGACATGCACAAGTGAACTTGTTATACCACGGGGGTTAGTACCAATGAATAAGATACAAAAGTTATGCCAACACCGAAGGTAAACTCATGGCTAGGTTGACGGATTTTCACCGTCAACATCTCCCCCATGCTTAAACCTTGCTCGTCCTCGAGTAAGCCTTCGATGGATATCATCGTTGCCAAACAATGTTTAAACCTTGCACTTGATCATACATGAAAAAAAAACATAATGCTCTCAAAAGTTTAATTCGTTAAAGTTCCATAATGTACTAGCCTTCACCTCTACGGAGGGTAGATTCTTATTAAGCTTATCCCACAAGTATTAACATACTCACAAAGTTTAAATAGATCTCGAATTTTTGAAATAAAGAACGAGATAAGGAAAAGAGCTAAACCAAGTTCACAAATTTAAATCACCTTGCATGTTGCTCATGAACTCTCATCTCACTTGTCTCTCAAGCCTATATATTCTACTCCTTTCCCTCTCATATATATATGTGTGGTAGGCTTTATATGGAGCTTTGGGAAAGTTTAGTCCTAACAAGATTTTATAAATGAGGTGTTGTCAAAACAAGACAAGCTTCTCATGGTCTTACCGAGACTCGTCAAAAAGGTCATTGGAAAATAATGTTAAATCAAGGAGGGGAAAGAGAAAAGTACACACGCTTTTAGATGAGTGGACATGTGCAAATGGCAAAGAGTGATCCCGAGGCACAAAGGAAGTCCTCGTTATCGGATTGCACATGGTTGGAAAATGAGAATGGATCTTTTTAACTTGAAGCCTTGAATGCACTTTTAGAGAACCGGGAGTTCACTTTACGCATACTCATATTTTTTTTTCTCTTTCTCATATTTCTTATTCCTTTCTTTCTTTCTTTCTTTCTTTCATTCATTATGTATATATATATTTTTTTATTTCTTCTTGTGAGACCTTCACCTTGGAAGTCACGTATATCGCCGATTTTTTTTCATTCATCATCATTTTTTTAAAATACTCCCCTTTGAACTCTAAAACTGCACCGTACCTACCTCCTCCCCCATGCTTAGACGTTGCTCGTCCTCGAGCAAAGAGGCGAAAAATAAGGTAGGTACCGGGGTATTTTTCCTTGGAGAGATACTTGAAATCTTCAATGTTGGCACCGTCTTGCGATCTTCCTTGAATTGATGATCCATTCTCAACAATAGGTTGTGGTCAAGGAGGTAATCACAAAAGATGATATTTGGTTTAAGGGTGGATATCCGGCGAGGTTTGTGAGATCTCCGATGCGGGGATACACAATGCACGGATAAAAGGCTAGCAAAAAGATAGATACGCAAAAACGGAATGACCAGCTTCTTAGTCTCGGGCCAGAGAAATCATGGCCTGCAATAACTCACTCAAAAATAAATCTTGTACACTAAAGTTTATGCACTCAAATATATATTAGGCTTTGGATAGGTTGAGCGACACACAAGTGATATTTGTGACAAGGTTAGCAATATTTTTGAGCATAAAAGACATCTTTAATCTATTCATAACTTAAGAGCACATAAAACACTATGGGTCTTTATTTTAATCATAACCTCCGCTGAAGATTGAGCTAGCATTTAGATAATTTCAGATTTGTATTTTTAAGAGAGCACTAGTTCAAACATGCATAAATCAATTACAAAGATAAACAAAGCGGCAATTATAATCATATATCATCATGGCACAAACTTTGTAACTTTACCAAAGGTAAAAACTTGGTGGCGACATTATTCATGATGAAAATAAAAAATAAGACACACGCTGAAAAATTAAACTAACACACTTGCTGAAATTTAAATAAAAACTGAAAACACTACGCATGCATAGGCGCAAACAAGCTGAAAATTAAAGAAAAGGGGGTAAAGGAAAGATAACTAAAGCTCCTCCTCTCTCTAATCTTCCGCCGGTGGTTGATATTGATAGTCTTAGTTGTTGTACCCTTACTTGTAATAGTAATGCACCACTCCTCCTATGAATTGTCCGACGGTGCTAGGTGAATGTGTCCAAGCACATAAGCGACGTTTGCATTTCCTTCACCCATTTGGTTTGCATTGGTTTGGATGGCTGCAATAATTTGCATGTTCCTTGCAGCGTATCCTCCAATGGTGGCTCCATTTTGTTGTGGTTGAGGAAGGTGTGCATATGGCTCCGCAAAGGCTACGTTGGGCACCGCAAAAATGGTGGGGGTATGGCTGCACCACTCCCCCATGCTTGCATTGGTACACCACCGTAGTAATTTGGCGATGCCGGAATTTCTCCGAATGGTGGGACATAATTTTGTTGTGCCTCCTTCTTGGGCCATAGAAGATCCTTCTCCTATAATTCTTTTCTTTTATTATTTTTTTCTTCGCCTGCACAAGAAGTCCTTCCTCTAACCGATCTTCTTCCCCTCAAGAAAAGTCTTAATCTTCAATCCGGAAGGGGCAAATTCACCTAGGCCACTTGGAAGCCTCCTCTCTCATCTTCACTTAAATTTTCCTTTCTTCATATATCTAGGGAAGTCCCAGGTAGGAGATGATTTGGGTTCCTTGTAATACCGGTTTTAAAGAGATAGCCAATATGGAGAGGCAACACCCCGAACCAATATCTTCCGAACTCGATGTTGCTTAACAACACCACCGGTTGATCATAGGTGAGTGGGGTCTATTGGACACTTGGCAATCAAAGCCGAGTAAAGCCAATTCAACTCCGTGTTGGTTATCTTTGTCTCTCTTGTTCTCCGAAAAATCCATTTGCACAAAAGTGACACACTTGGATGATGGGTTCCGGATAGTATTTCTTCGTTGATGGTCTCTTCCCGTGATCATACTCCAAAAACCTTCCCATGTGCCTTCATGCACATACTTGTTCCGGAGCTTCCTTTTGAAAATAGGAGACACACGCCCATGGGTCTACGATACTAGAACATGCAATCATTTCGAATCATGAAAACCAATCTAATCTATCGGGGATTGTGTTGAATGGATCCAAGGAAGCATTGAGGCCTATACTCCCTTTCCGGCATGGTTGCTAGCCTTAAGCATTAAAGTATTTTCAACACAAGATGATAGATAGATAATCCAACAAAGTGTGATTACATCTCAAGATCGATTGCAACCCATGGATGAAAGGAGATTACCCCATCAAGGTGCTAGAAATAGCATCATTGATCAAGGTTACCCTTCCGACGGTGTCTTCCTTCTTCTCCACTTGTGGGCTCCCTCCAACGGAATGAGAGACTCAGCACTCCTTCATCAAGGGTATACGCCATGGTCATGAAAATTTCCTAGGGGAATTTCTTGTAGGTGTTTGCCGACACTCCACTAGAGAATTGCACCGGTGTCCCGTGTGAAACCCAATATGTGGAGAGCTTGGTCGTCGATGTCGACGTTCGCTAAAAGCCTCTACTTAAGGCGAGCGAGCTTCTTCTCCTCCTCCGTCATGATGACATACCCCTCGGAATACGGCGGAGCATATGGAGGTGGAGCGGATGATCGTGTCAAGTGGTGAGGTTGGACGGGCGGCACCTCCATATGTTATTGAAGTTTGGTGAACCTCATAAACGAGTTTCGTGTGGCCCTCATGCCACCAAGGAGAAGAGTGGTTCCTCCTCGGCGGTGCCGTGTCCTCCTCCATACTCCGAGGAAACTCGGAAACCGAGTGCCTCCTCGAAGAGGTTGATGGCTTAAACGACGATGATCCCTTCTTCTTCAGTGAAAAGGCTTGTAGTTTTCCTCCATGATTGCAGCACTCTCCCTCACAAATATATATCCGGGTTTTCACCCGGTAACAAGGTACACAAATATTATTTTGGAGTCTGGACTTTGAGTGGAGTAAGGATGTGATTTGTTGCACGAAACAAACGCGGTGGATGGCTAAGTCTAATGTGGTTACGGCCTACAAACTGGAGCACACAAACAAAGAGTTGGATGAAAGACTTACCTCTCTCCTCCTCTTGGCTCGGTTCTTCTCTAGTGCATTCATGTTGCTTCGTGATCGCGTACACCTTCCAAACGTTCCCGTCCACTCCTTCGCTTGCATTATTGCTCCTTCCACTTGATGTTTTCGCTTGATTCACTTCCATACTCCCTTGCCTCCCATGCATCCAAGATATTCCTACAAAACAAAGCCTTGGCTGCCCCCCATGCTTGTACTTTGCATGTGGTTTAAATATGTTGGAGGGGCATCCCGTAATGTATCATGGTGCATGCATGGTTAGGTTAACTAGACCGCCTCCCTTTAAGTGTGTTTAAGGCTAAGCACTCCTCTAATTTCGAAATTTAAAAATATTTTTCGAAGCCATGCAAGAGCTCAAGCATAAATTTAGAGAAGTTTTTAACCCATTAAAAACAAATGTAAGTCGAAAATATTTTTCGACTACGTCGATTTCGGTCTCACCGGTATAGGTTGCCTTCATTAGTTGAGAGCAAGCTTTTCCCGCTTGATCATGGGGGCATAGGTTTAGGTCCTAATTTTGATTAGATGAGAGATATTTTGAATGAAATAAAATTAAGTGAGGCTTAGAAAAATTCTAATCTTAGAGAAACCAGGGATATGGATTTTTAAACTAACCAAAAATCAAGTTTCTAGGTTCACGCGAGTCCTACCACATGCTGAAATTTAAATAACATCTAGATACAAGTCGTGGCTCTACTCGAGTGTTTTTTGCATGAAAAACAAGTCAACCACAACATCTTAAAGAGGATGAAAGGTTGAGTTAGGTTCTGAAATTTTTTTTGGTTGTGGTTTCTCGAAAAGAAGCAAACAAACACATAGGATGGTTCATGTAAAGGGTTTATGATCAAGCAAAATATTCAACCAAGAATTATGTCTCTAATATTGTTCAACCATTCTAAGTCTAATGTTTTGCGTAGTAAAATTCAAAACTGAATTAAATTTAAAAAGACTTGAAAAACCTGGAATCGGGTTGTCCTCCCGTAGCTTATTCTTGACTCGACGAAACTTGTTGCCTCCCGCCTAGCGCTTCGTTTATAGTCCATGGCTAGACTTCTTCACTTGATTACTCCGGATCAACGCTCTTTGTGGGCGTTGCAATCTTGGGTACCCACTTTGGCTTAGTCATTTTTTTTGGTCTTCACGAGTGGCTTTGTCCCTTGGTCTTGACGGATGCAACAACTTCCTTGTGGCTCGGCATCTCGAACCCCGGTCTTCGGTTGTGATCTTCATCTCTCCCGAGTGAGTTTGAGTAGCCTTCGCCGTCTTGGGGCCTTGGAGTTGTCTCGGATATTCTTCTTTGTTACCCATCGGGCGCCCGACAAGTTGTCCCACTTGCGTCTAGCATCTTCATGAACACTTCACACTCCTTGCATGTGGATCTTGCCTTGGAAGCCTTTAGGTGTTGAGCTTCTTTCTCCATCTCCATCTTCTCCATCCTCCTCTTAAGTGAACCGATACGCCACTCAAGGAATCCGGCTTGTATGCATTCGGCTCTTGCAATCGTCATGCGGATAGTTGAGACCTTGATCTTGAACGGCCTCCCGGCGTCTTGAAGGTTTATGATAGGTAGATCAACGATGTCCGGGGTGCGTAGCGCTCCGGTGGTTGAGGTTGATCTTCCTTTGGACTTGGAGGTGGTGATTCCCTTGGAGATTTTGACGGTCCTTCGACTTTGGATCTAGGGTTTCCAATCCTTTAGCTTGTGTTGCACGTCACCTTTGCCTGTAAAGTTTTCCTGGATCATCCACAAAAAAGTTTTGGGTTTCTTGGAGAGGTAGCCAACCATCTCCGGTTAGGGTTAGTGATAAAACAAAAATCTAACAAAAGAAAAATTGGGATTAATCAAAACTAGATTAGATTGATTTTTTTTTTTCTTTTTTGCGGATGATCAAACATAAGAGATGCAAAAGAAAATCAAAAGAAAAAGCTCGAAAGATAAGCGATACTAGATCGGATCTTGATTGCTTGTTCCCCGCAATGGTGCCGGAAAAAGGGGCTTGTTGACGGTTAATAGTTGTATCAAAGTTCGTTTGTGACTTGCAAGCGGACAAGTCTCCCGTCGTAGTCAAGGGACTCTTCTTCCCTCGAGTGGTGAACCCAAGGTATCGAATCCGTGGAACAATGTGCAACGCAAGGATTCAATCTAGTAAAGCAAGGTAAAGCTATCTAATGAAGACAAGTTGCATCTAATCTACTAACTCATAAAGAAAACGAATCTAATCTAATCTACTAAAGAGGTAACAAGAGAAAGCAAGAGATAACCAATCTAGAGAATCTAGATCATGCTTATGTTGTAGCTCCAAACAAGATAGATGAAGATAGAAAAGCGAATCTCATTAAAAGCATCTTTAAATCGTGGCCTTCCATCCGACTCCGAAAACATCCGCCTTTCGAGACCCCCGTTCGTCACAACGTATCCCTATTCATGCGAAGAGCTTAGGGCGAGTTCGATAGAACAAGTTGAAATCACTTGGCCGGTCCGGTATGCACCTCTAGCCACCGTGGCTACAAGAGCACCCTATGTAATCTAGCTATAGACTAGATCGTAGAAGAAACAAAACCAAGAAGAAATCGAAATCATCGAGAAGGCACTTAATCGCTAGAAATCGGATTCACTTACAAACTTCACCATGAATGATTACATGAACAAGATCACCACCGGGGCCCTCCCTCGATCTTGATCCTCGCTCCGGAGCTCCGACGTGGTCTTCCATGCAAGGTTCCCACGTCGGCCGGGGAAACCCTAGACAACTAGCACGACCCTCATCTTCAAGTTGGTGTCCCTCAAGCTTCTCTCGCTCCTCGGCGGCGGATTACGACTTCCGTTCTGCGTGGCTCTCGGACGGGGGGCTATTTATAGCTCGAGAAGCAATTAGGTCAAAGGAGAGGCCGGCCGGCACCGGGCCCAATTCAGCCCATCCCGCGGCTGCTTCGCCGGTGTTGCTTCCCACGTCTTCTAGATGTTCTCCCCTTTTGCATGTGGGCCCTTGACGTCGGTTTCTCTCTCCGAATTGGACTCAATTCCTTGTCTAGCAAGATTCAACACTTTTACGGTTCGGTCCTCGGAGTTTATCGTCTTCTCGGGCTTGGTCCTTGGGCTCTTGGAGTCATGTTCACTTCATTGCTTGACTTGTATCGGGCTTCAAGGTCTTGTCATGAGGTGCTTAATGAACTTATCCCGGAAGTCTTGCTTTCAACGTTAAAACCCCGCGTAAACACACAACTCCAAAACCGACATGCACAAGTGAACTTGTTATACCACGGGGGTTAGTACCAATGAATAAGATACAAAAGTTATGCCAACACCGAAGGTAAACTCATGGCTAGGTTGACGGATTTTCACCGTCAATAGAGAGGTTTTGAGATGGGGAAGGTCGATCGGACCTTGTTTTTGCCGAGGCGGGGCGAGAGATATCCCGATTGTGCGGGTGTACGTGGATGATATTGTCTTTGGTGGCTCGTCTAACTCTCTTGTTGCAAGGTTTGCAGATGATATGAGCAAAGAGTTTGAGATGAGCATGATGGGTGAGTTGCAGTTCTTTCTCGGGCTACAAATCAAGCAATCAAAGGAAGGAACATTTGTGCACGAGGCTAAGTACACCAAGGACATTGTGCAGAAGTTCAAGATGGAGGACTCCAAGGCTATGACGACGCCGATGAGTACGACTACGGCTCTTGATGCGGACGAGGAAGGTGAACACGTGGACCAGAAGGAGTACCGGAGCATGATCGGGTCACTCCTCTACTTGACGGCGATGAGGCCGGACATACGCGCTCTCGGTGTGTCCGTGCGCTCGTTTTCAAGCGTCTCCGAGGACTTCGCATCGACAAGCGATGAAGAGAATTTTCGGGTACTTGCGTCACACTCCCGACTTCGGCCTTTGGTACTCCGCGTCCTCTTCTTTGGCGCTTCATGGGTTTTCGGACGCGGATTTTGTCGGGTGTCGGTTGGATAGGAAGTCCACTTCCGGGACTTGCCGCTTTTGGGTTCTTCATTGGTGTCTTGGTCTTCCCGCAAGCGGTAGAGTGTTGCTCAATCCACGACCGAGGCCGAGTATGTTTCCGCTGCTAGTTGTTGCTCTCGGCTTATTTGGATCACCTACACCATGAGTGACTTTGGTGAGGAGTATACCCATGTCCCACTTCAATGTGATAGCACCGGTGCCATAAGCGTTGCAAAGAACCCGGTGCTCCATTCCAAAACCAAGCACATAGAAGTGAGGTATCATTTTCCGAGAGACAATGTCGAGAAAGGAAAGATAGCTTTGATCCATGTACCCACTCATCACCAACTAGCCGATATTTTCACCAAACCCCTAGATCAAGCAACTTTCACTCGTTTGCGGGGGAACTTGGTGTGTGTTTGATTTCTTGAGTTGGGTGTGTGGGAGCTCTCTTTTGCCGGTGGTGTCGAGCCCGTTTTGCCTCCCCTCGAGGAGCCGGTTTGTAGCATATGTATAGCTTTCTTTTGTGCATTCCTTGCATTTGGCATGGCATATGTAACATGATGTATAGGCATCCTTGTATCTTAGATTGCATGCATTTTGTATCATATGCATTGGTTAGGAAAAGCTTCTCTTATATACATTGTTCACCATGGAATGAAATATATGTCTTTGTGAGCTTGTTTGGTATGCTACGGTTAGTTTGGCTTAGCTCTTGATGATCTTGATGAATAATCCATGGTTGATAGCTATGCTTTTGAAAAATGTCACATGTATGCTCTCTCATGTGTAAATGTCTTTACATGCTCTTGACATGTTTTTGTGGCCTTGCTATGCTTAATTTGTGGTTGGATGGCTAGTTTATTGATCATATGGGGCCAAAGGCTCATTTGCCATCATGAATGTTTAGCCCTCTTGATTTATCTTGTGGAGGAGTATAAGTTCCTTTTTGTCGCAAAGACATTTCATGTACCATTTACAAATCTGAAAATGAAATGAAAAATGCTTGGAAAATATGTTCCCATGTCATATGTGCTGAAATTAATTTGCTTTGGGTGCCAAACCGTTGCATGATGCCTACCAATGAGAAGTCAACTACATAGAAGTAGGCACATGGCTCGGTGGCTTTGACATGACATGAGGTGCTTGTGGGTGTTTGTGATGGTCTTATGATTAGAATGGCTGTCCTAGCATGAAGTTTGTGTGGCTTTGCCATTTTGATATGCTTTGATCATGTTTAGGACTTTGCTCATGAGAGGCAAGTTTTTCGCAAAATTGCCAAAATCCATCTTAGCTTCGTCCAATGGTTGTGAAACTTGGTGATCATGTAGTTGAGATCGATACGAAGCCGTAGAGTATCTAACTTGCTCATTTGGACATGTGTAGCATTCTTTGTTGAATTTTGTCTATTTGAGAAGCTCTAGGTTGAAAGTTTTGCATTTTTGGCTTGATTCATGCATTGCCAACAAGGGGGAGAAGTTTGAGCTTGAAATGGCTTGTTGGACGCGTTTAGAAGGTTTTCGAGTGGTTTCGAGCCATTTTACGGGCTCTGTTGTACACCGGTCGACCGGTGATGAGCACCGGTCCGACCGGTGTGAGTGCTGGTCCCGTACATATGTTAGGCACCGGTCGACCGGTGGTGATGACCGATCCGACCGGTGTGAGCCGAAAGTGATGCGGTTGTCTCGTTTTCAAGTGGTTTGCATGCATTCGTCCGGGGGAGTTGCATTGGTTCGGGGGGAGCTTGCGGTGTGTGCGGGGGGAGTTCTTTGAGAGTTTTCGAGCTTTGTTTCGGTGGTTTGTGCTCTTTGCTTGAGCTTTGCTTTGTCTCGGATGTGTCGAACCGTTGCCCTTGCCTAAGGGGTCCGAGACTTGTCTTCTTCAAGTGATCTTGCTCTTTGCCTTTGTTTGGCTTTCGATCGCTTGTTGGAATTTCTTTTTGTTCGTTTCTTTTCTTTTTCTTTTCTCTCTTGTTACTTTCGTGTGGGTGTTGTCAATGCACTCATCAAGGGGGAGATTGAGGACCATGTGTGGTTCGAGGACCGGTGGATGGTCGCTTCCTTGGGTGATGAGTGATTGATAACGTTGTGTGGACTGATTCTTGGCTAAGTATTGCAGGTGCAGGTTGCGGCTTGACTCGTGTTGGTGCAGGTGAAGAACAAGCGCGAAAGGTCGTTGCCGGTGAGGCCTCCGGGTGTGGAGAAGACAAGTAGGCTTCGTTCGAGGGACTCGGTGGCCGGCGGGGTCAAGTGCGGGCCACATGGTGGCATGAACAGACAAGATGAAGTTGTGGACGGTTTCTTGGTTGAGCCTCAAAACCAAGGTCGAGCCGGGACTACGTGGGAGCCAAGTCATGAGTGGAGATTGGCGGAGGCTACACCGAGTTCGCGGGGTTTCCGGTGGTTCACCGTAAAACCACCGGGTTCCTTGGTTGATCCACAAAGCCAAGACCGGAGAACCGAAGACGGAGGTGCGGCCGGCACCAAACCGGTCGACCGGTGGGTCCGACCGGTCTGGCCGGTGGGGACCGGTCTGACCGGTGTGGAGCACCGGTCCGACCGGTGTGCGACGACGCGGTCCGGAGACTTCGAAGCGGAGGACACGCGTCGGGATCGCATGGCTTGCGTCGAGGCTACGCAAGGTGCGGTCGCCGGCATCCGTCCGATGGTGAAGACATCAAAAATTCCAAATCCGCCCTTGAGGGGCTTGTATCCCTAGTTGTTAGAGAAGGGCATTTTAGACATTTGGTTGCCTCCATATAACCCAAGAGGTGAGAGGATGGCAGCCAACTCTTGGAACCCTAGCTCATTAGTTTTCCTATTTTCCACCTATTTTCTCTAGGTTTTCCTTAGGACTAGCAAGAGAGCTTCACGGAGAGATCTTGTAGAGAGGGATGGATGATCGGGCGGCTTGCTAGACCTTGTACGAATCTTTGTTTCTTGTATAGATGATTCGGCGTGGTTCCTCAAGCTTTGGATGTGTTTTCCCCGGTTGTTTTTGGTGGTGATTTTCGGAGCCTTCTCTTCGTGATTTCTTTGGGGTGTTTTCGGGGCTTTTCTCTTGGGGATTTGATGGGGGAAATTTGTGGGAACCCTTCGTGGTTCTTTGGGCTGTGATTCCCCTCCCAAATCCGTGAGTAAAAGTGCTCGATTTCGGGGTTTCTTGAGTTCTTGGGTTGGAAGTGCTCTCGGCGGGATTTCTTCGATTCCTCCTTTTGGACGAGATTTGGTGGAATTAAACTTGGCTATGGACTCCTCTTGAGGTGCTCCCGATATCCCCAAAGTCTTGTTCAAGTCCGTGGAGCGATTCGGGAGATCGGGATTTGGATTTGGGGGAGTTGACCCGCGGGTCTTTGTTCATCCCGAGTCGCCCGCTACCCGATCACCGGTCGACCGGTGCTCTTGACCCGGTCGACCGGTGCAAGCCCTTGTGGGTTTTCGCTCGGGTGAGTGTCTTGGTGTGTTCTATGTTGTCCCGTGGTGCTTTCTTGTTTCGAGTTTGGGTCCGTTTGGTGGTCGGTTGGCTCGTTTGGTGCCTTGGGGGCTTTCGGCTGCCATCGGTCGACCGGTGCGTCTCACCCGGTCGGCCGGTGCGAGCCACTTAGTGAAAGTTGCTCGGGTTCACCGGCGGGGACCGGTCGGCGGTGGTGCTCACGGTCCGACCGGTGTGGGTCTCGTAGACTCGGGGTTTGTTGTTCCGCCGCGTTCTCGAGTCGGAAGGCCGTGTGTGTGTTGGTTCCTAGATCCGGTGGCACTCCGGTGACTACGTGGGCTTGGCCAACTTGGGTAGTGAGTCGGAGACGTGTGTTGGAAGCCGTGTTCGTCTTGTTGGAGTTCTCATCTCCATCGAGAAGAATTTTTATCGGGTCCCATTCACTCCCCCCTCTACGGTTTGCCGTATCGGTCCTTCACAAACATATAGAAGAAAACCACAAGTCTCTTCTCCAAGAAGAAGGGGTCATCGTCGTCCAAGCCATCTTCGACGACGTCTTCAAGCAGGCACTCGGTTTCCAAGTCTCCTCGGAGCATGGAGGAGGATACAGCGCCACCAAGGAGGAATGACACTCTCCTCCTCGGTGGCATAAGAGCAACAAGGAGCACGTCCATGAGGTTTACCGAACCTCATGGGCGTATGGAGGAGCCGTCCGTCCCATCACGACGATCGACCCGTTCATCCGCGCCACCTTTATACACTCCGCGGTACTCCACATATGGATTCATCATATTGTCGGAGGAGGAGGAAAAGAAACTCTCTCGCCTTGAGAAGAGGCTTGTGGCAAACGTCGATTTCGACGATCAAGCTCTCAACGCATTGGGTTTCACCACGGACATATATTATATGTTGGGGCACCTTGGATGGGTGCAATTCTCCAACGGGGTGTCGGCAAACACCCACAAGGATTTTGCCTTGGAAATCTCGATGACTATGGCGCCTTATCCTTGATGAGGGGGTGCAAAGTTTATCATTCCGTTTGGAGGGAATCCAACAAGTGGTTCCCTACGAGTATATTAGGGAGCTACTTGGGTTCCAAAAGGGAGCTCCAGAGAAAGTTGACGTGCCGGATGGCATGTTGGATGGATTTTGGAATTCAATCTCCGAAGAAGCCCGCCAACAACGAAATTCCATCTGCAACCCCATTATCCAAGTATTTCACTCTTGGATGTGCAAGAGGATTATGGGGAGGATGAGGGAGACGAAGGTGACCAACACGGAGTTGAATTGGCTCTACTCGGCATTAATTGCTAAGCAGCCAATAGACCCCTCATACCTTATGATCAACCGATGGTGTTGCGAGGCAACATCGGGATCGGAGATATTGGTTCGGGGTGCTATCTCTCTATGTTGGCCATCTCCTTAAGGCCGGGGATTACAAGGAATCTCGGACATCTTTTACGTGGAACCCCTCTTGGATTTGAGTATTTGAAGCAAGGAAAATATATTAGTGGAGATGAGAGACGAGGCTTTTATGTGGCCAAGGTGAACCTACACCTTCCGGACCCAAGACTTAGGCTTTTCATTCAAGGGAGGGAAGATTGGTTGGAGGAGGACTCCTTGTCTCGGCAAAGAAAAATAAAAGAGGAAGAATTGCAGAGGAGGGATCTTCCTCCGCGCAAGCGGGTGGTGCACAACCAAACTATGTGCCACCATTAGGAGGAATCCCTACTCCGCCGAATTATTACGGAGGGCCAACAATGCAAGCTTGGGGGAGTGGTCCAGCCATGCCCTCACAAAATTATGTAGTACCCAACGTAACCTTTGCGGAGCCCTAGTAACAATACCCCCAACCACAACAAAGCATGGCCATAATTGGACGGTACGTTGCGAGAATATGCAAAACGTCGCAGCCATCCAATCTAATGCGGCTCAACTTGGTGAAGGCAATGCAAATATTGCCTATGAGCTTGGGCGTCTTCACCTAGTACCGCCGGACCAATTCATTGCAGGGGATGTCCAAACCTACTATGAGCAAGGTTACAACTACCAAGATTACCAATACCAACCACCGGCGGAGGATTAAGAAGAAGGAGGAGCTTTAGTTTTCTTTTCTTTTACCTTTTTCTCGTAATTTTCAGCTTATGTTTGCTTGTGTTTGAGTAGTATTTTTCAGTTTTTATTTAAATTTCAGCAAGTGTGTTAGTTTATTTTAAGCATGTACTTCAACTAGTTTTCATCATTAATAAAGAGACCACCTTGTTTATAACTTTGGAAAAGTTATGAAATTTGCGTGGTGATATATGATTATAATTGCCGCTTTGTTTATCTTTGTATTTGATTTATGCATGTTTAAGCTAGTGCTCTCTTAAAATACAAATCTGAATTTATCTAAATGCTAGCTTAATCTTTAGCGGAGGTTATGATTAAAATAAAGACCCATAGTGTTTTATGTGCTCTCAAGCTTTAGGTAGATTAAAGATGGTTTTTTAAAAGTAATGCTACCCATGTCATGAATATCACTTGTGTGTTGCTCTACCTATCCAAAGCCTTATATATATTTGAGTGCATAAACCTTAGTGTACAAGATTTATTTTTGAGTGAGTTATTGCGGCCATGATTTCTCCGGCCCGAGACTAAAAAGTTGGTCATTCCGTTTTTGCGTATCTATCTTATTGCTAGCCTTTTATCGGTGCATTGTGTATCCCCACATCGGAGATCTCACATACCTTGCCGGATATCCACCCTTAAACCAAATATCATCTTTTGTGTTTACCTCCTTGACCACAACCTATCGTTGAGAATGGATCATCAATTCAAGGAAGACTCGCAAGACGATGCCAACATTAAAGAATTCAAGTATCTCTCCAAAGGAAAAGTATTCCTCGGTACCTACCTTATCTCTATCACTTCTTTGCCCGAGGATGAGCAACGTCTAAGCATGGTGGAGGAGGTAGGTACGATGCAATTTTAGAGTTCAAGGGGAGCAAATAAAAAATTTTAATGAGAAAGAAAAAAAGTGAAAAAATGAGGAAAGAAGGAAAAAGAAAAATATATATATTTATGAGAAAAAAGCGTGAAAATATGAGTTGTGTAAAAATAATCCAACCATGTGCAATCCGATAACGAGGACTTCCTTTGTGCCTCGAGATCACTCTTCGCCATTTGCACATGTCCACCTATCTCAAAGTGTGTGTATTTTTCTCTTTCCCCTCCTTGATATAACATTATTTTCCAATGACGTTTTTTACGAGTCTCGGTAAGACCATGAGAAGCTTGTCTTGTTTTGATAACATCTCAATAATAATATCTTGGTAGGACTAAACATTCCCAAAGCTCCCTATGAAGCCTACCACATATATATGTTATGAGAGGGAAAGGAGTAGAATAAATAGGCTTCGAGACAATGAGAGTTCATGAGCAATATGCAAGATGGCTTAAATTTGTGAACTTGGTTTAGCTCTTTTTCATCTCGTTCTTTACTTCAAAATTTACGAGATCTATCTAAACTTTGGAGCATGTTAATACTTGTGGGATAAGCTTAATTAGAATCTACCCTCCGTAGAGATCAAGGCTAGTACATTATTGAACTTTAACGAATTAAAATTTTGAGAGCATTATGTTTTCTCATGTATGATCGAGTGCAAGGTTTAAACAATGAAGGGCAATGATGATATCCATCGAAGGCTTACTCGAGGATGAGCAAGGTTTAAGCATGGGGGAGCTGTTGATGGTGAAATTCTCGTCAACCTAGCCATGAGTTTACCTTCGGT
The DNA here is from genome assembly GCA_947561735.1 of Cenchrus americanus. NCBI lineage: Eukaryota > Viridiplantae > Streptophyta > Magnoliopsida > Poales > Poaceae > Cenchrus > Cenchrus americanus. The sequence goes on from OX387240.1 coordinate 148,404,932, forward strand.
GTTGACATAAGTTTTATACTTTATCCATTGATACTACCCCCCTTGGTATAACTAGTTCATTCATGCATGTCGGTTTGGAGTTTAGTGTTTATGCGGGATTTTGACGTAGAAAGCAAGACTTCCGGGATAAGTTCATCAAGCACCTTGTGACAAGACCGTGAAGCCCCGTACAAGTCATGCAATGAAGCAAACTTGACTCCAAGAAACCCGTGGACCAAACCCGAGAAGATGACAAACTCCAAGGACCTACCCGGAAAAGTCTTGAATCTTGCGGGGCAAGGAGCTACGTCCAACTCGGAGAGAAACGACGACAAGGGCCTACATGCGAAGGGGAAGGATCTAGAAGACTCGGGAACCGACGCCATGTGAAGGAGGCGGGCAAGCCGGGCTTGGATGGGCCCAAGCCGGTCGGTCCGGGCCGGCCGGCCCGGCCCGATCCGGGGCCCGTTTGCCTCCCCGTTTTACCTTGCCACCATTCGGGCTATTTATATCCCGGGGTCAAGAGCCACGGAGAGAGGAATTCGTCATCGGCCGCCGAGGAGCGAGAGAAGAGAGGGACACCATCCCGGAGAGGAGAGGGTCGAGCTAGTTGACTAGGGTTTCCCTAGCCGACGTGGGAACCTTGCAAGGAAGACCACGTCGGAGTTCCCGAGCTAGAAGCTAGATCAAGGCGGGATCCCGGTGGTGATCGTGTTCATATATCATTGTACTAGTTGATGTATGAAGTTGAATCCGATTTCTAGGGATCAAGTGTTTCTCCGAAGTCTTCGTTATTCGATCGGCTTTGCTTATTGTAGATCTATTCTCGAGATAGATCACATAGGGTATTCTTGTAGCTGCGGTGGCTATAGGTGCACGCCCGACCTTCCGAAAAAACTCGACTTGTCCTTGGACTCGCCCTAGACTACCCGCATGAATAGGAGTACATTGTGACGAATGGGGGCTCGAAAGGCGGGCGTTTTCGGAGTCGGACGGAAAACCACGGTTTAATGAGGCTTCTAATGAGATTCGATTTGCTACTTCTTCTTTTCCTTGGAACTTCAACAAAAGGCTCAATCCAATCTCTCTAGGGGCTTGTTTGGGAATATGTGGAATGAAGGGGAATGAAGGGTATTGGGGTGGAGGAATTTCCATTATTAGTCAAAATTTCGCAAAATCCCCTTTAATCCTCTTCCATCCACTTGATTCCTCCATTTCCCAAACAAGTCCTAGATCGGTTTATCTACCCCCTCTATCTTTGTTACCTCCGGTCTTTAGTAGATTAGATTCGTCCTTGTGTTGATTCTTGTGTTAGATTGCATTAGGGTTTTATCCATCGAAGATTGAAGTTACTCGGCATTACTAGATCATCTTTTGCGTCACACATTTGTTCCACGGATTCGATACCTTGGGGTCACCACTCGAGGGAAGAAGGGTCCCTTGACTACGACAGGAGATTTGTCCTCTTGCGAGTCTAAACGAACTTTGATACAACTATTAACCGTCAACAATGGCATGTTGTTTACCACCATCAACGACAACCCGGCTCAGCGCAACCTCTCTGGCCAGAGTAAAAGGAAAGGTGCAGCTTGCCCACACTGCTTGGAAGATACTTGCGCAATATGGCTAAGACATTCAAAGAAATACGTATTTATGGGGCATCGTCATTTCCTCAGCAAGAAACATCCATACGGGCCATCGATTGTCGGTTTAATGGGGAAAAGGAGAATTGAGAGGCGCCGTTACATGTGATAGGAGATCCGGTCCACTTGAAAGTCAAGGACATCAAAACTATCGAGGAGTTACCCAAACCGACCGAAAAACCTTGTCAAAAGAAGGAAACGAGATGGTGAAGAAGAAGAAGGAATGTGGAACAAGAAATCAATTCTATGGGAGCTAGAGTATTGGCCGATGTTGGATGTGTGTCATTCAATTGACAACATGCACGTCAAGAAGAATGTGTGTGAAGCTACTTGTGGAACATTGCTACAACGAATTCCAAAGGAAAAGATCATAAAAGTGCAAGGGAGGATCTTAAAGAGCCGGGCATTAGGCCAAAGCTCTATGCGGACGAAACGATGACGGGGATGAACCTTCCCATTGCTGCAACCACCTTGTCAAAGGCGAGAGAGAAAAGAATTCTATCGGTTTTGCATGATTTGAAGGTACCTTCGGGCTACTCATCAAACTTCAAGAGGCTAGTGTCGGTGAAGGATATGAAAATGAATTTCAACTTGATGATATCTCATGATTGCCATGTGTTGATGACGGCTCTTCTTCCCCGTTGCACTTAGAGGTATCAAGACGGAATCAAGTTCGCGACGCGGTCACGAGCTTGTGTTTATTCTTCAATGCAATAGAACAAAAGGTGATTGTTGAGGAAAAACTATTGGACTTGGAGAGGAGGCATTTCGAGACCCTATGCTTGCTTGAAGCTACCTTCCCACTGTCATTCTTTGATCTCATGTTAGATCTAATAGCACACCTCGCGAGGGAAATCTGGTTCCTTAGCCCATATGAGAGGTTCTATGGATTCCTGAAATCATTGGTACATAACAGGTTATTTCCGGAGGGAGCCATTGTTCGTGGCTACCAGACCATCGAAGCAGTCGAGTGAGCCATGGGTTATATGAACCCACAAAACCCCATTGGTGTGCCTAGCTCACAGCATGAAGGTAGGCTTTCAGGTGTTGGGACCATGGGGAAAATGTTAGTCACTCCCGAAGCAGATGCCTTCGAAAAGGCTCATTTCACCGTGATACAACAGCTGCACCTAATTACACCGTTTGCCAATGAGCACAAACGACAACTACGTGAAGACAACCCTAACTGTGGTAGGGCTTGGCTTGCAAAGATGCCATGCAAGGTTTCAGCAGGTGGCTCCGAGATTATGTCGAGACATGCAGCAATAATGCTGTAATTACCGACGAGATAAGGAATCTAGCAGCGGGGCCATTGTTCACCTGTTGTCGGGGACCGCCCTAGGGGTCCCCTTAAACAAAGGGGAATCCTCACTTAATCTCGGTATCAAAACACGCTAAGCCTAACCATGCAGGTAACTAACCATGCAGGGCACGGCCTACGTCGGGATCCTGACGGCCCACCAAGACGGCCCACGGAGAAGACCCCTCGAGCGGGTCCCGCCTCGCTCGAGGACGCGCTCCCCCCCTCGGGCGGGCTCCGCCCCGTTCGAGGGGCAACCCTTTCCCTCGAGCGGTCCCGCCCCGCTCGAGGGATCGCCCCCCCCCCCCCGAGCGGGTCTCGACTCGCTCGAGGGTTCGCTCCGCCCTCGGCCGGGGCCCGCCACGCTCACGGGCGCGCGCGCACGCGTGCGCCGGCCCCGTACTTGGGCATTTAACGCCCCGACGCCGCGGGACGGCGCCATCATGCGCCACGGGCTCACGCCCGGTGCCGCCGCACCAACTCCCCGGGGAGGAGCCCATCCCCGCCCCCGTGGGATGGACGTGCGGCACGGCCGGGGTGTCGGTCCCCGCGACACCGCGCGCCCACCACTTGTGCGGCTAACGCGCCCGACCCTCGAAAGAGGGCCGGGCGCACCCTCGATTCACTTTCACGTGACCCCGCGGGTTGGGTGAGGGGCGCTAGGCCGGTGGATGGCCATCCCGGCCACGCGCGCGCGCGGCCGCCGTACCCACGCGTGCGGCGCACGCCCGGACACTTGCAGCAACCACTCCATTACCGCAAAGCTCATTGGGGAAGGAACGCCGTTCGCCCGCTCCCGTACCCCGTACCGCCCATCGTCGCACCTCCCTCGAAGCCTATCGGAGGACGCCATCGCAATCGCCGCCTCCTACCCTCGAACCGCCACCGTTCGGGTACGAGGCGGCCATCATGGCCGGATCGCAGCGAAGATCGTCCGGACGACCGCCCACTCTACACCGTAGCGCGACGTGCTCCCTCACGTAGCTAGGAAGCGCGGCGTGCATGTAACTCGCCGTCCCCTTGGCCTACAAAGGGGGGAGGCGAGCCCCCGCCGCGGGGGGGGGGGGGGGGGGCGATTTCGAGGAACACAACACACCGTGCACTCACTCTCTTATTCTCCCACAACATCTCCGGCCACTCTCCCCGGGGACTTGGAAGCCACGCTTCCTCTCCCGCCTTGCTTGTACTTGCCCCACTACAAGCACCCCCGGTGCCGAGCAATATAGTGCCACGAGCACACCCCTCGCCGGACGTACGGCCCCCTCGGCCCGAACCAGGATAAAACCTTGTGTCATTTGTTGCTTGGCATCGACCATTGAGGGATAGACCTAGGCGTTATCTACCGGTTAGTGTCGGGACCATATTCCGCACCGAGCGGTTGGCGCCCACCGTGGGGCAAACGAGCGCCTAAGGTCATTTCGCCAACTCCCTCCATGGTGATTCGCACCGAGTACCGTGCTACCCGCTACAACATGGGTAGCTCGGACCCTCTCCCCGCCGGGTTCGAGATCCGCTTCGGAGACTTGAACTTCCGGAGCCACGGGGAACGGCTATCTCATGCGCCTCACCAATCGTGAGGAGCCGCGCGCGCGCCCGCGAGGCCGGTCCGCCACGGTCTCCGCCGCACGCACGACACCGGCGCGGCGCCCGCGGGCACGGATGCGCGGGGTCCGTCGACGCCGCGACGCCGCGACGCCGTCGGCCGCTGCCCGGGCCGCGCTCCCGCCGGCGCGGTCCGAGCGGCGGCAAGCCGAGCGCGCGCGCGCCCAACGCGGTGCGCCCACCGTCTGAAGCGCGCCACCGCCCGGTGGGGACCGCGTGCGGTCTCGGGACCGCGCATCCCCATCGGGCTGCGTGGCGCCACGACGGCCCATAACGCCAACGTGAACACGACGATGCGCCGGGTTCCGCCCGGCCGCCACGTCTTCGTCGCCAGGGATCCCGGCACTTCAGCAGCGGACGAGTCGTCCCTGGGCTCCGTCGACACGATGCCACCCGCCAACCGCCACGGGTACGCGGAGTGGGATTTCTCCGGCGTGCCGGACCCAGTCGCGTTCAGGCGCTTCCTCGACGCCACGGACTACTGGTTTGGCTGCTCCGACGACTCCAGCACCGGGAGCTACGACCCCACGCGGGAGTGTTGCGCCGTCATCACCAACGACCGGCCAACGCCGCCGGTGCGGCGGCGCCGAGACGGGAAGTCACGCCCGCCCCGGGGATCGCCACGCGCCCGGCCGCGGGGCCGAGCGCTCCCGCCGGGGCCGACGTCGACGCACGGCTGGCCCAAGCCCGCGAGCTTGAGGCCAAGCCGGCGGAGGAGTACGGACAAGACGGCCGCTCCGCGCCTCGATGGCGGGGGAGGCCTCCGCGCGCGGCGAACGCGCGCGGGGAGCCGGGGCCGACAGTCCGTGACCGCCTCAACCCCGTCCCCAACGTCGACAACGCGGATACTCCACCACGGGCGAGCCAAAAGCTCATCGCCGCCGCGGCGTTGCTACGCGCCATGCCGGCACCATTGACCCCCGAGGCTCGAGACATGCACCGCGAGGTGCGGACTCTCCTTGAGCAAGCGGCCGTCCGGCGGGCCGAGAGCTCGGCCTCACGCATCCGCCAACGGGGGGGGGGACGCACGGGGTGATGATCCCGCACCGGGGGCGAACCCTCGGTGCACGTGGGTCAACCCGCCGACCGGGGACGCACGCCGGCCAAGGAACGGCTCCTTGACACGCGCGGGCGCCGGATGGCGATGCCCGCAACGTCATCAACGCCGGGCGCACCGGCAAGGCGGACGCGCGAGCGGCCGGGGGCTACCACCCTCGAAGGGGTGGACGCTACGACGGCGGTGAGGATCGCTCCCCGACACCGGAGCCCCCGGCACCCGTGTGTTCGGCCGGGAGATCCGCACGGCAGCGTTCCCCCAGCGCTTCCGTCAGCCCTCGACAATCGTCAAATACAACGGGGAGACGGACCCTCGTGTCTGGCTCAACGATTCCTGCCCCGGCTTTGTCAGTGGGCGGGGGCCACTAACGACGAAGTAATCATCCGCAACTTGCCCCTGCATCTGGGCGACGCGGCCCGGACATGGCTCGAGCACCTGCCCGCCAGCCAGATCCATAACTGGGACGATCTAGTCCACACCTTCGTGGGCAACTTCCAGGGCACGTACGTGCGCCCTGGGAACTCCTGGGATCTGCGCTCCTGCACGCGAAGCCGGGCGAATCGCTACGGGACTTCATACGGCGCTTCTCCAAGCGCTGCACAGAGCTCCCCAGCGTGGCGCGCTCCGAGATCGTGCACGCGTTCCTCGAGGGCACCACGTGCGGGACCTTGTGCGCGAGCTGGGACGCAGCCCGCCCACGGACTCGAACGAGCTGTTCGACATTGCCACCCGCCTTCGCCTCCGGGAGAGGAGGCCGTAGGGGCAATCTTCGACGGCAAGAAGGGCAAGCGCTCCGAGGACACGCCCGCGGAGGGCGGTGGGTCCAAGGAGCCGCGCCGCAACGACAAGCGGGGCAAGAAGGGGAAGAAGCCGCGCGCGCGAGGCACGCGAGCGGGGCGCAACGGCGGCAACGCCGAGGCCCTCGCCGTTGGCCGGCCCGACGGGGCCCTCGACCGCTCCTCGAGTCCCGGGGGTGTTTGACGACATGATGAAAAAGCCATGCCCCTACCACAAGACTCCTGTGAACCACACTCTTGAGCAGTGCGACATGCTCAAGAAGTTCTATGGCCGTGCCGCCGCGAAGGAGGCAGAGGCCAAGAAAGATGGGGGCGATGGCGACGCGGGTGGTTTCCCTGCTGTCGAAAATGTGTTCCTCATCTTTGGGGGACCTACCGTCGACATGTCGACCCGGCAGCGCAAGAAGGAGCGGCACGAAGTCCTCGCCGCAGAGAGGGCACCTCCCGGCCTTTCTCAACCGGTCGAAGGATGCCATCACCTTTAACCGGGATGATCACCCAAACCGCATCCCGAACCCGGCCGCACCCCACCGGTGGTCGATCCCATCATTGGGAACGCCCGGTTTTCGAAGGTCCTTATGGACGGAGGCGTAGCCTCAATATCCTCTTCGCGCATACATTGCACCTGATGGGGATTGGGCTGGACCAGCTGCGGCCCAGCACAAAGCCGTTTCACCGCATCGCGCCCGCACAGCGGGTTCAACCCCTCGGGCGGATCGATCCGCCCGTCCGGTTTGGGCCCCCAAGAATTTCCGCAAGGAAACCCTCACCTTCGAGGTGGTGGGATTCAAAGGGGCCTACCATGCCATCTTGGGCGACCATGCTATGCTAAGTTCATGGCGGTCCCCAACTACACGTACCCGAAGATGAAGATGCCGGGTCCAAACGGCGTCATCACCGTCGGGTCGTCGATCGAGCACGCATTCGACCGCGACGTCGAGTGCGTGGAACATGCGCAGGCACTAGCGCCGGATGAAGCGCCGGTGAACACGCCGGAGAAGATGGTCAACGACGACCTCGGCCTCCGCCACCAAGCACGTCGGCACCTTCGAGGCCGCCGAGCAAACCAAAGGGGTCCCCCTCGACCCGTCGCCCCCGAGGGCAGGGCGTTGAGGGTCGGCTCGACCCTCGATCCTAAATAGGAAGCGTGCTCGTCGACTTCCTCCGCGCCAACGCCGACGTCTTCGCGTGGAGCCCCTCGGACATGCCGGCATCCCGAGGGAGGTCGCCGAGCACTCCCTTGATATTCCTGCCTAATGCTCGCGGCGTGCGGCAGCCGGCCGCGCCGCTTCGACGAGGAGCGGCGACGGGCAATCGGAGCGGAGCTGCGGAAGCTCCTCGAGGCCGGATTCATCAAGGAAGTGTTCCACCCTACGTGGCTAGCTAATCTCGTGCTTGTAAAAAAGAAAAATGGGAAGTGGAGGATGTGTATAGACTACACCGGCCTCAATAAAGCATGTCCAAAAGTTCCTTTTCCTTTGCCACGTATAGATCAAATCGTTGATTCAACAACTGGGTGTGAACTACTCCCGTTTCCTTGATGCCTATTCGGGATATCACCATATAAAAATGAAGGAGTCCGACCAGCTCGCGACTTCGTTCATCACACCGTTCGGGACATTCGTTACGTCACAATGCCTTTTGGCCTCGTAAACGCGGCGCAACATATCGGCGCGCATGCAACACGTTTTTGGGGACCATATCGGGGGACGGTCGAGGCTTACGTGGACGACATCGTCGTCAAGACCGAAGGCGGACGACCCGGTTAGCGATCTTGGCATCGCGTTCGACCGCTCGCGGCCAACGGGGTCAAGCTCAACCCCGAAAAATGTGTCTTTGGAGTGCCGCGGGGCATGCTCCTAGGGTACATCGTCTCCCGGCCGGGGAATCGAGGCCAACCCCCGAAAAGGTCGCGGCCCTCGAGCGAATGGGTCCACTTCGGGACCTCAAGGGAGTGCGAAAGTGTTGGGGTGCCTCGCCGCCTTAAGCCGCTTCATCTCGAGGCTCGGCGAGAAGGGCCCTCCCCTCTACGGCCGCTCAAGAAGCACGAGCGCTTCTCTTGGACCGCCGAGGCCCAGGAAGCGCTCGACAAGCCGGGGCGGCCGCCGACGCACGCCCCAATCCCTACGCCGCCGCGAGACCCGCGAACCCCTCCAGCCTCTACGTGGCCGCGACCACCCGTGGTCCGGCGGCCGCCGTGATCGTCGTGGAGCGCACGGAGGAAGGGCATGCCCCCGCCCGTGCGAGGCCGGTCTACTACGCGGCCGAAGTCCCGTCCGACACGAAGACGCGCTACCCCCCGTGTCCCGGAAGCCGTTGTACGCGTAGTCCCCGCGCGGCGCAAGCTCCGCCACTACTTCGAGGCCCACCCCCGTTACGGTGGTCTCCTCCTTCCCGCTAGGAGAGATCATTCGCAACCCCAACGCGGCGAGCACTGCCCAAGTGGTCCGTGGAGTTGATGGGCGAGACGCTCGCCTACGCTCCGCGCAAGGCCATCAAATCGCAAATCTTAGCCGATTTCGTCGCCGAGTGGACGGACACGCACCGCCGCCCTCGCATTCCAAGCGAGTGCCGGACTCCGTTCTTCGACGGCTCGGGGATGAAGACAGGAGCGGTGCGCGGGCTCGCTCTTCGTGTCACCCCTCGGTGAACACATGCGCTACGCAGTGCGCCTCCACTTCCCCGCATCCAACAATATGGCGGAATACGAGGCCCTTCTCTGCGGCCTCAAAATCGCCATTGAGTTGGGCGTCAAGCGCCTCGACGTACGAGGGGATTCGCAGCTCGTGATCGATCAAGTCATGAAGAACGCGAGCTGCCACGATGACAAGATGGAGGCCTACTGTAAAGCCGTGCGGGCCCTCGAAGACAAGTTCTACGCGCATCGAGCTTAATCACGTACCCCCGCCGCTACAACGAGGAAGCGGATGAACTTGCCAAGATCGCGTCCGGCGGATCACCGTTCCCCCGAACGTTCGCGCGCGACATCGCGCGCCCCCTCGGCCACCTTCGAGCCTTACCCCTCGAGCGACGGCGGACCCTCGGGGGCTCCCTCGAATCCGGGCCGGTGCGGGACCAATGGAAGAGGACCCCTCGAACGAGGCGTACGTACTCTCCCTTCTCAAGGGGTACGGCTCCCACGAGGCCGGCCGCGATGGACATCGAACCGGCTCCCGCTCCGGGCGGACCGCGGGAGAAGTACATCGCCCGGATTGCTCGAGGGGAACTCCCCGAAGACCGGCCACGCCCATGCGCATCGCCAGGATGGCCAAGTCATTCACCCTCGTCGACGGCGAGCTGTACAAGCGCGCCGCGTCGTGCATCCTCCGCCGGTGTATACCCATCCCCGAGGGGCGCGAGCTCCTACGGGACATCCACGCGGGAATCTGTGGCCACCACGCCGCGCCACGCACCCTCGTTGGCAACGCGTTCCGCCAGGGCTTCTATTGGCCCACCGCGGGCCGGCGGACGCCAACGAAATTGTACGCACCCGCGAAGGGTGCCGCTCTACGCCCGCAAATCCAACTTGCTCCCGCTCACGCCCCGCAAACAATCCCCGTCACATGGCCGTTCGCCGTATGGGGGTTGGACATCGTCGGCCCTCGCGGAAGGCGCCCGGGGGCTTCACCCACCTGCTCGTCGCGATTGACAAATTCTCCAAGTGGGTGGAGGTGCGCCCCATCACGAATTTGAGGGCTGAGCAGGCGGTCACGTTCTTCACCGACATCGTCTACCGCTTTGGAGTGCCAAACTCCATCATCACGGACAACGGGTCCCACCTCACGGCCGGAAGTTCTTGGAGTTCTCGCGACAAGTTCCACATCCGCGTGGATTGGGCAACCGTGGCACACCCACGGACCAACGGCCAAGTGGAGCGCGCCAACGGCATGATTCTACGTGGCCTCAAACCCCGAATTTTCGACCACCAACAAATGCGGCGGAAATGGCTCCAAGAACTACCGCGCCAGCCGTGTGGAGCCTAAGGACAACCCCAAGCGCAGCCACCGGTTCACCCCGTTTTTCCCGGTCCATGGCGCGGAGGCCGTCCTCCCCACGGACACCGGAATATGGGTCGCCCGAGATTCGAGGCTACGACGAAGAGGCTAACCGCCGAGCCCGCGAGGACTCACCGGACCGGCTAGACGAAGTACGCCTCGTGGCGTTGATGCACTCCGCAAGGTATCAACGGTCCCCTACGACGCTACCAAGCACGCAAGATACGTCGCAGGGATTTCAGCCGAAGGGGATCTAGTCCTAAGGCTACGCCAAGACAACCGAGGGCGCCACAAGCTATCGCCCCCATGGGAGGGACCCTACGTCGTAGTGAAGGTGCTCAAGCCGGCACGTACAAGCCGGCCAACGAGGACGGCGAAGAACTTACCAACGCTTGGAACATCCAACAGCCTACGTCGCTTCTACCCTTAGCTAGGATTTCCAACTATTTTCTCGTCGTAAAACGCATGGCCAACACCCCAGTTGGTGTCACCTATGTAAATACTCCAAGTCTAATAAAAGGGCAACTCGGCTTTCCCCTGAAACCCAAGTTACCCTCGGGGGCTACTGCGGGGGGGCACCCCCCCAAATGGTCCCATTTTTTCGCGCAAAAAACGTAACAACACGCGCTAAGTTTGTTTCCCTACTTCAACCTCGAGCCATGATTCGAACAGGCGCAGTGGCACAGGCGGAAGGAGCGTGCGAGCCGGAGACGCCCTACGCCGCGTGGCTATGGCCCGTCTCTCTCGCCTCCAACCCGGCCGGGCCCCCGCGAAAACGAACTCCCCCTAACTAGAATCTACTCATGGAAGAAGGAGAAACAAAAGGCGTAATAAGCAAACAACTTCATTTACAAGCAACTCGCTCATGTTCATGAAACGACTTGTTCATTTACAAGAGGCCACGAGGCCGTACTCCGATACACATAAACAAAAAGCGGGCCTAGCGCCCCGCATGCTTTCGGGCGAGTGGAGCAAGACCATCGCCGGCGTCCGGAAGAGGAATTCTTCGAAGGCCTCGGCGAGCGACCCGGCGGCGGCGGCGCGCAGCGCGTCCGCGCGCTCCATGGCCACCTCGTCCTCGACGCCCTCGGGCACGATGTAGCCCCTCCGCCGGCCGCTCGAGGTTGACCTCGTAATGGGATCGTACCACTCCGAGGGCCTTCCGGACGCCTAGGTGCAACGCCCGGCGCATCCGCTCCGTGACGTGGCCGCCGAGGGCGCGCAGCGGCCGGCCGCCGAGCCGGCCGCCCGGGCCTCGCCTTCCTCGACGACGCGGCAGTCTCGAGGGCCGCGTCACGCAGCCCTCCCCCGCAGCCTCCCGCTCGCAGGAGTTGTAGGAAGCTCCGCAGGCCTCGGCCCGCCCCGGCCAGCCGTGCCCCAAGGCAGTGCGCAAGCTCGGAATCATCAAGACGACAAGAAATCGAAAGGGAGAAGCGAACCCTCTAAAGCAAGAACCAACAAGCGGTGGTCAAACAAGTGACTCACCCTCGACTTGCTTCCTCTCCCGCATCGAGGTCGCGCGCGCGGACTCGAGCCCCAACTCGAGACGCCGGGACGGCCTCGCCTTGCTCGCGGAGGGCCGCCCTCCGCGGCCGGCGTTGCCGATGGCCGAGCGCGAGCGCCTCGTCCTCAACCCCGGAGAATGCGGCGTTCCGCTCCTCCGGCGACTTCTCCGCCGCTTCGCGAGCAATGCGCTCCCCGCTCCAAAGTGCCGCCGGCGTCGCCAAGGGCGGCCCTCGCTCCTCGCCGGAGCCGCCCCTCGCCCCCCCGACGGCGATGCGCTCCCCCGCCGGAGCCGCTCCTCGCCGGCGACGAGGGCCGCGGCCTTGGCGTCGAGGGCGGCCCCTCGTGTCGTCGGCCTCCTTGGCGCGCCGCTCCAACCCGCGCGCCCGCTCCTCGCCCCGCGCCGCCGCGCCCGCGCCCCCTCGAGCGACGTGCGGAGCTCCCGGGTCCCGGCGCGAGCGGTGGCCACCTCCGCCTCCCGCTTGCGGCCGCCGTCCGCGTCTTGTCCGTGTCCTCGCGCGCGTTCCACGGCCCGCCTCGTCGCGATCGACGAGGGCCGCGCGGATCCGCTCGAGACTCGAGTGACGCGCCGTGTCCCCGCCCTCGAGCTCTCGGGAAGCACGTCGCACCACGCCATCGCCCGCACACCGCCCACCGTCCGGCGTCCCGAGAGCATCCGCAAGCGCGTCGAAAGCGCCGCATCGCTCCCGAGCCGGCGGGCCTCGGCGTTCACCCCGGTCGAACGCGTCATACTTCTCGTGGGCGCGCGCTCGAGCTCCCCGGCATCCACACATCAAATCTCATAAGTGCCAAGGCTTGAATGCAGACACGAAAACGAAAAAGGAAGAAAGATGAGCAACCGTGGCTCACCCGGAAGACGAGCCGGCCGGCCGCCGTGGACCCTCGCCGCCTCGTTCAACGCGCGGCTGAGCGTGGCGCCGTGGTTCCCGAGCTCGCCCCGCAGCTCCCGCTCCCCCCCCGGCATCGGCGAACGCAGGGGGGATCCTCCACGGCCCCCCCACCCGGGCGGGGCGACCGGTGTGGGAGGACGAGGCCTCGGCATCGTGCCCTCGGCCCCCCACCACCATGCGACCCCTCGCGCCGCCCCCACGAGGGCCCCCCCTCCCCGGGGGTCGGGGGAGTTCGTGGGCCGCCCAGCCCACCGGTTCCACCCGAGTGCGGCGGGGAGTCATCCGAGAGCTCCACCACCTCCGCCCGGAGACCGCCGGCGGAGGAGCCGCCCGCTCCGCCCTCCGCCGGCGCCTCCACCGCGCCTCCGCGGCCACGCGCGCCCGTGGTGGCGCCGTCACCGCCACCTCCCCGCCGTGCCGCCGCATCCGCGAGCGCTCCCGCAGTTGCGCCCGCTCCGCCCTCCTCCGCGGGGCCGCCACCGCGGGCGGCACCTCCACCGTAGCCACCGCCGCGCCCCGCGCCTCCATGGCGACCGGCGCCGGCCGCCCCCCGCGACCTCCCCGGCCGCGCCGCGGCGGGGCCGATCCGCCGGTCGGGGCCTCGAGGCCCCGGCCGGCCTTGCGAGCTCGTGCCCGCCGCCGCGCTTGTCCCTCGGCGCGACCCCCTCGACGAACGCCGCCGGTGGGGATCGACGCGTCCGTCCCCCGCACCTTGGCCGGTGCAAGAGGAGGGACGGTGGGCACCGCCCGCGCGGACACGAACGAGGGGTTAGAGCATCTAATCACCAAAAACTAAAAACCAAACAAAGGAAGACCGGCTCCTTACCTCGCGAAGGAAAAGGCCCGCTTCCTTTTCCTCGAGGCCTCCGCGGACGAGGCCGGCGCGGCCGGCCGCGCCCTCGCCGCAAGCCTCCCCCGACGGCGCCGCCGCACGCACGGCACGCCCGCCCCCGCGCGCGGCGCGCCCGATGCCGCACCCCCCCGATGACGCCACCACGCGCGGGGGCACGCTTGCCCCGCGCACGGCACGCCCGCGTACGCGCCCCTTGACGACGACGCCGCACACGTGGACGCGCTCCCCTCCGCGCGCGCACGCTCGACGCACGCACAGCGCGTCCGCCGCGCGTACCTCCGCGGCACGCGCCGGCACCTCCGCGCGCGCACCGCCCCCGACGACGAGTGCATGGAAGCGGGCGCCGCACGCCCGCCCCCGCACGAAGCCACCCCCGACGCCGGCGCGCGGTTCCGGCGACGGGGGCGCGGCCGCCACCGTCCGAGGGGCCCTCCCCCTCGTACTCTTCCTCCTCGTCCCGCTCCGAGGACGAGGGCTCCTCGATATCCGGGAGGAGAGCCCCGCCTCCTCACGCCGCCGCACTCCGCGACCGTCGGCCGCGCGCGCTTGGCGACGCCCGGCGTGCTCCCTCTTGCGCGCCGCCCGCTCCTCGCCGCTCCCGCCGCGCCGCCCCGCCGAGCGCACGGGAGTCGGGGGTGGGTGGAACGGACTTGGCGATGTTGAACTCCACCGCCCGCGCACAAAAGTGACAATGGCGGATCGGGGAGACGAAAGCAAGACCAAGAACTAATACGAAATCGGGAACCCAACTCACCCGCGGGCCCGTAGGGAGCATCTCGATGTCCCACGGGGTCCGACCCGCGGTGGCGGCGTCCGGTGTCGACGGCGCTCCGCGCCCGAGTGAGCGCGTACGGCCGCTCCGGGGCCGCACGGGGAGCATCCGCGACCTCGCCGGTCGACGGGGTTGGCCGCCCTCCGTCATCTCGAAGATGCGGAGCGGCCTCTCCATCAACGGCACGATCCGCCGGTGATGAAGGAAGGCGAGGACGCCCATCGCGCTGAGCCCGTCCCTCGCCCGCCGCCGCAGGCGGCGAGGACGGCTCTTGCCGCGCCCGATGTTGGGCCGCAGACACCCCCGTAGCCCCAAGAGGCGGGCCTCTCCTTGAACACCCGCCGGTGTAGGGGGAAGGCCGGGCTCGGCGTTGCGCGAGATAAAACCATCCCCGCTCCCGGCCGGCGTTGTTCGTCGTCATGGTGCGGGGGATGTAGAAATCCTTGAGCTGCCCCCCGTAGGGGCCGGCCGACATCCCGCCCGGCGCGCACCGCGCGCGGGTCCCCCGGCTCCGATGTGGGCTGCGTGACGAGCTCCCCCGCGGAAAGGTGAACCCGCAGCTCCCGCTGACCGGATCCCCGTGGACCCTTCGCAGGCGCCCACGAACGTGGCCGCCCGCGAGATCGCGTTGGGGGCGAAGTTGTGCGCTCTACCCCCGTAGTAGTGGCACATTGCCCGCATGAAGGTGCTCGCCGGCGCGTTGAAGCCGCGCTCGTGGTAGCGGAGGAAGCTCACCACGTAGCCCTCCCGCGGGTTGGGCTCGTGGTGCGTCGCCGGCGGCACGATCCACTCCGCCGGCGCCCTTCTTCGTTGGCCGACACCGGCCGTCGGCGACCAACTCGCCAAGCGCGAGCCGGGTCACCGTCGACCTCTCCCAGGCGTACGGCTCCAGGATCCTAATGGGAAGCTGAGGCGGCGCCATGAGGGGGGACGAACGAACGCGAAGGCGGAGGACAAGGAAACGAGGAAAAAGCTCTAAGCAGCGAGACCGCGCGGTGGCGAGAGCGAGGCGAAGGCGAAGGGACGGGGGACTGAAAGTGGTAAGGTGCCAAGGTAAAAAACCACCGTCCACTCCTCCCCCGCCAGCTTTATAGGCGACGGGCGAGTTCTCCGGAGCGGACGCCCCGCCGCATTAACCGGCAGGAATCTTTCCATCGCGTCGACGGCGGGCTTGTTGACGGTTAATAATTGTATCAAAGTTCGTTCGTGACTCGCAAGCGTACAAGTCTCCCGTCGTAGTCAAGGGACCCTTCTTCCCTCGAGTGGTGAACCCAAGGTATCGAATCCGTGGAACAAATGTGTGACGCAAGACTTAATCTATTAAAGCCAAGTAACTTCAATCTTCGATAAAAGACCTAATGCATCTAAGTAAAAGACATGAAACAAATCTAATCTACTAAAGACCGAGAAAACAAAGTAAGATTGGGTAGATAAACCGATCTAGAGGGATCAGGGTAAGCCTTTTGTTGAAGTTCCAAGCAAGAGAAGAAGTAGCAAATCGAATCTTAATAGAAGCCTCTTTAAATCGTGGTTTCCCGTCCAAATCCGAAAACATCCGCCTTTCGAGACCCCCGTTCTGTCACAACGTATCCCTATTCATGCGGGGAGCTTAGGGCGAGTCAAAAGACAAGTCGAGATTCTTTCGGAAGATCCGCGTGTACCTCTAGCCACCGCGGCTACAAGAACACCCTATGTAATCTATCGTACGAATAGAATTGGAATAAGCAAAGCCGATCGAAAAACGAAATCTTCGAGGAAACACTTGATCGCTAAGAAAAGATTCAACTTGATAATTCAACTATGACAATGATACATACACAAGATCACCACCGGATCCTTCCTTGATCTTGCTTCTAGCTCGGGAACTCCGACGTGGTCTTCCATGCAAGGTTCCCACGTCGGCTAGGGAAACCCTAGTCAACTAGCTCGACCCTCTCCTCTCCGACATGGTGTCCCTCTCTTCTCTCGCTCCTCGGCGGCCGAAGACGAAATCTTCTCTCGCGTGGCTCTCGGTCGGGGGACTATAAATAGCCCGATCGGCAACTAGGTCAAAGGGCGGCGTGTTTGGGCCCTAAATGGGCCCGGGCCGACCGGATCGGGCCGGCCGGCCCGGGCCCATTTAGGCCCGCCCCGCGGGCTCCTTTGCCCGAGGTCGGTTCCCTTGCTTCCCGGATGCTTCCCCCTTCGCATGTAGGTCCATGTCGTCGGTTTCTCTCCGAATTGGACTCAACTCCTTGTCTTGCAAGCTTCAAGACTTTTCTCGGTCGGTCGTCCCCGGAGTTTGTTGTCTTCTCGGATCGAGTCCCCCGCTTCTTGGAGTTAATATCACTTCATTGCATGACTTGTTCAGGACTTCAAGGTCTTGTCATGAGGTGCTTGATGAACTTATCCCAAAAGTCTTGCATTCAACACTAAATCCCTGCATAAACATTAAACTCCAAAAACGACATGCACATGTGAACTTGTTATACCACGGGGGTTAGTACCAAAGGATAAGGTATAAAATTCATGCCAACACCGAAGGTAAACTCATGGCTAGGTTGACGGATTTTCACCGTCAACATCTCCCCCATGCTTAAACCTTGCTCGTCCTCGAGTAAGCCTTCGATGGATATCATCATTGCTAAACAATGTTTAAACTTTGCATTTGACCATACATGAGAAAACATAATGCTCTCAAAATATTAATTCATTAAAGTTCCATAATGTACTAGCCTTCATCTCCACGGAGGGTGGATTCTTATTAAGCTTATCCCACATGCTCACAAAGTTTTAAATGGATCTCGAATTTTTGAAATGAAGAACGAGATAATAAAAGCTAAACCAAATTCACAAATTTAAATCATCTCATGTATTGCTCATAAACTCTCATCTCACTTGTCTCTCAAGCCTATATATTCTACTCCTTTCCCTCTCATATATATGTGGAAGGCTTTATATGGAGCTTTGGGAAAGTTTAGTCCTAACAAGAATTTATAAGTGAGGTGTTGTCATAACAAGACAAGCTTCTCATGGTCTTACCGAGACTCGTCAAAAAGGTCATTGGAAAATAATGTTAAATCAAGGAGGGGAAAGAGAAAAATACACACACTTTTAGATAGGTGGACATGTGCAAATGGCAGAGAGTGATCCCGAGGCACAAAAGAAGTCCTCGTTATCGGATTGCACATGGTTGGAAAATGAGAATGGATCTTTTTATCTTGAAGCCTTGAATGCACTCTTAGAGAACCGGGGAGTTCATTTTACGCACAAATATATTTTTTTCTTTTTCTTCTCTTTCTTATATTTCTCATTCTTTTCTTTCTTTCTTTCTTATATATATATATTTTTTCTTTCTTCACCTTGGAAGTCATGTACATCGCCGAATTTTTTTTCTTTCATCATTATATATTTTTTTAAAATACTCCCTTTTGAACTCTAAGGCAGCACCGTACCTACCTCCTCCCCCATGCTTAGACGTTGCTCGTCCTCGAGCAAAGAGGCGAAAAATAAGGTAGGTACCGAGATATTTTCCTTGGAGAGATACTTGAAATCTTCAACGTTGGCACCGTCTTGCGATCTTCCTTGAATTGATGATCCATTCTCAATGATAGGTTGTGGTCAAGGAGGTAATCACAAAAAAAAAATGATATTTGGTTTAAGGGTGGATATCCGGCGAAGTTTGTGAGACCACCGATGTGGGGGTACACAAGGTGACCTGATAAAAGGCTAGCAAAAAGATAGATACGCAAAAACGGAATGACCAAATTTTTAGTCTCGGCCGCAGAAATCATGGCCTGCAATAACTCACTCAAAAATAAATCTTGTACACTAAGGTTTATGCACTCAAATATATATAAGGCTTTGGATAGGTTGAGCAACACACAAGTGATATTTGTGACAAGGTTAGCAATATTTTTGAGCATAAAAGACATCTTCAATCCATTCATAACTTGAGAGCACATAAAACACTATGGGTCTTTATCTTAATCATAACCTCCGCTGAAAATTAAGCTAGCATTTAAATAAATTCAGATCTGTATTTTTAAGAGAGCACTAGCTTAAACATGCATAAATCAATTACAAAGATGAACAAAGCTGCAATTTTAATCATATATCATCATGGCACGAATTTTGTAACTTTTCCAATGATAAAATCAAGGTGGTGTCTTTATTAATGATGACATCAAGTTGAAATACAAACTGAAAATAAACAAACATGCTTGCTGAAATTTAAATAAAAACAGAAAATACTACGCAAACACACATAAGCAAAAGCTGAAAATTACAGAGAAAAAGAAAAGAAAAGAAAACTAAGGTTCCTAAATCTTCTAGTCCTCCGCCGGTGGTTGATGTTGATGGTCTTGATAATAATACCCTTGCTCATAATACGATTGGTCACTTCCTCCGACGAATTTATTTGGCTCCACAAGGTGAAGGCGTCCAAGTTCAAAAGCAATATTTGCGTTGCCTTCACCAAGTTGAGCTGCGTTAGCTTGGATGGCTGCGATGTTTTGAGCGTTTCTTGCAGCATACCCTCCAATAATGGCCATGCTTTGTTGTGGTTGGGGATGATGAGCGTAGGATTCCGCGAAGTTAGCGTTGGGCACAACATAATTTTGTGGGGGTATCGGTGCACCACCCCCCCATGCTTGCTCTTGTGGCCCTCCGTAATAACTTGGCGGAGGAGGAACCCCGCCGAATGTTTGCACATTGGGTTGTGCTCCACTCGCTTGTGCGGAGGATGTTCCCTCCTCTACGATTCTTCCTCTTTTGTTCTTTCTTGCAGGGACAAGTAATCCCTCTTCCAACCAATCTTCCCTTCCTTCGGTGAAAAGCCTAAGCCTCTCATTCGGAAGGGGTATGTTCACTATGGCCAACCGATAACCTCCTCTCTCATCTCCACTAATGTATTTGCCTTGCCGCAAATACTCAATGCCGAGAGAGGTACCACGCAAAAGGTGGTCGGGGATTCTTGCGATCCCCCGCCGCAAGGAAAAGGCCAACATGGAGAGGTAACACCCCGAACCAATATTACCCGCCCCCGATGTTGCTTCACAACACCAACGGTTGATCATTAGGTAAAAGGGGTCTATTGGCTGCCCCGGCAATTAAAGCCGAGTATAGCCAATTCAACTCCGTGTCGGTCACCTTTGTCTCCTTCATCCTCCCCAATATCCTCTTGCACATCCAAGAGTGAAATATCCGGATAATGGGGTTGTGGATGCAATTGCGTTGTTGATGGGCTTCTCCGGAGATCCCGCTAACATGCCGGTGGCACGTCAACTTTCTCCGAGCTCCCTTGTGGAATCCAAGCAGCTCCCTAACGTGCTCGTAGGGAACCACTTGTTGGACTCCCTCCAAACGGAATGACAAGCTTTGCACCCCATCATCAAGGATAGGTGCAATAGTCATTAAAATTTCCAAGGCGAACCCCAAGTGGGTGTCCACCGATACTCCGTTGGAGAACTGCACCCATCCGAGGTGCCCCAACATATAGTATATGTCGGTGCAAAAACCCAAGGTGTAGAGTGCTTGGTCGTCGAACTGACGTTCGGCACAAGCCTCTTCTCAAGATTGGTGAGCCTCTCCTCCTCCTCCGCCGACAAGATGATGAAGCCGTACGAAGAGTGTGTCGGGGTGCAAGGAGGTGGCGCGGTTGAGCGAGTCGATCGTCGTGGTGGCGCGGGCTGCTCCTCCGTGTGCCCACGAGGTTCGGTGAACCTCATGGAAGTGCTTCTTGCAGCCCTCATACCACCAAGGAGGAGAGCATCGTTCCTCCTCGGTGACGCCGTATCCGTCTCCATGCTCCGGGGAGACTCGGAAACCGAGTGCCTTCTCGAAGACGTGGTTGATGACGGCTTGGATGACGACGAACTCTTCTTCTTGGAGAAGAGACTTGTGGTTTTCTTCCATGCTGCACTCTTTTCTTCAACTAAAACTCCGGGTTGCAACCGGTAACTAGGCACTTAAACTCTTTGATTCGGATGTGGACTTTGAGTGGATTAAGGATGTGGATTTTTTTCTTGAGCTATCAAGCTTGGGAAGGTTGGCTATGTCTACGGAGGTTTTGAGCACACAAACTTGAACACACAAACAAAGGAAGGAGAGGGAAGCTTGCACGGCAGTAAAACGGGAGCCGGGGGCTCCTTATGTAGGTGAGGCCGGCCTCGGTGCTCCTCCCCGCCTCGTCTTTCTTCCAAAGACGATCATTTCACCTCTCGCAACTTTCTTGCCTCGCGTGCTCCACGAGTTGCACCGCCCAAACGCTCACGTCCACTCCTTGGTCCTTCCACTTGATGCTTCATGTTTTGGGTCATGTCCATGCTCCCTAGCTCCACTTGCTTCACATGCCACCATGAAATTCCTACAAAGTTGATGCTTGCTGCCCACCATGCTTGTCCTTAGCATGTGGAATTGGTGAAAGTTGATGAAAGGGAATCCAATGGTGCATGCATGATTACTAGATTGCCTCCATTAAGGTGTGTTTAAGGTTAAGCACTCCTCTAATTCGAAATTTAAAATATTTTTCAGAGCCATGCAAGAGCTCGAACATAATTTTAGAGAAGTTTTTAAACCATTAAAAACAAATGCAAGTCGAAAATATTTTCTTTTTACGTCGATTTCGGTCTCACCGGTATAGTTTGCCTTCATCGGTTGAGAGCAAACATTTCCCGGCTTGATCATGGGGGCATAGGTTTAGGTTCTAATTTTGGCTAAATAAGAAAGATTTTGAATAAAACAAAATTAGAATAGGCTTAGAAAAATTCTAATCCTAGAGAAACCAAGGATATAGATTTTTAAAACCAACCAAAAGCTTTGATTTCTAGGTTCACGCGAGTCCTACCACGTGCTGAATTTTATTAACACTTAAACATAAATCGTGGCTCTACTCGTGTGGTTTTAGCATGAAAAATAAGTCAACCTCAGCACCATAATGAGGGTGAAAGGTTGAGTTAAGGTTCTGAAATTATTTGGTTGAGGTTTCTCGAAAAGAAAAGAACAAACAAGCACATAGGAGGGTTCATGCAAAGGGTTTATGATAAAGCAATCATTCAATCAAGAACTATGTCTCTAATATTGTTCAACCACTTCTAAGTCTAATGTCTTTGCGTAATAAAACTCAAAAACTAAATTATTAAAAAGACTCGAAAAACCTGGAATCGGGTTGTCCTCCCGTAGCTTATTCTTGACTCGACGAAACGGGTTGCCTCCCCGCCTAGCGCTTCTTTTATAGTCCATGGCTAGACTTCTTCACTTGGTTACTTCGGATCAACGCTCTTTGTGGGCGTTGCAATCTTGGGTACCCGCTTTGGCTTAGTCAATTTTTTTGGTCTACACAGCCGGCTTTGTCCTTTGGTCTTGACGGATGCAACAACTTCCTTGTGGCTCGAAGCATCTCGAACTCCGGTCCTTCGGTCCCGATCTTCATGGTCTCTAGTGTGATCCTTCATCTCTCCCGAATGAGCTTGAGTAGCCTTCGCCGTCTTGGGACTTTGGAGTTGTCTCGGATATTCTTCTTCGTTACCCATCGGGCGCCCGGCAAGTTGTCCCACTTGCGTCTAGCATCTTCATCACGATGAACACTTCACGTATAGAGCTTCCGACCTCCGTCACCTTGCTATCTAAATTCTTCAATATTTTCTCCATAGCCTCGAACTTAGTGACGGCGTCCTTGGACATGGTCGTACTCCACACACTCCTTGCATGAGGATCTTGCTTCGGCGGCCTTTAGGTGTTGAGCTTCTTTCTCCATCTCCATCTTCTCCATCCTCCTCTTAAGTAAACCGATACGCCACTCAAGGAATCCGACTCGTATGCATTCAGCTCTCGCAATCGTCATGCGGATAGTTGAGACTTTGATCTTGAACGGCCTCCCGCGTCTTGAAGGTTTATGATAGGTAGATCAACGATGTCCGGGTGCGCAGCGCTCCGTGGTTGAGGTTGATCTTCCTTTGGACTTGGAGGTGGTGATTCCCTTGGAGATTTCGACGATCCTTCGACTTCAACTTTTGAATCTAGGGTTTCCACCCCTTTAGCTTGTGTTGCATGTCACCTTTGCCCGTAAAGTTTTCCCCGGATCATCCACAAAAAAGCTTGGGTTTCTTGGAGAGGTAGCCAACCATCTCCGGTTAGGGTTAGCAATAAGCAAAGTATGCAAAAACTAGAAAGGAAAAATAAATCTATGAAAACTAGGGTTAGACAAACTAGATTAGATGTATTTCGAGGATGATCAAAGTTTAGTAGATGCAAAAATAAAACAAAATCAGTACTGAAAATTACAAAAAAAAAGCAATAAAAAATCAAATCTTGATCACTTGTTCCCCGCAACGGCGCCGTAAAAGGGGCTTGTTGACGGTTAATAATTGTATCAAAGTTCGTTCGTGACTCGCAAGCGTACAAGTCTCCCGTCGTAGTCAAGGGACCCTTCTTCCCTCGAGTGGTGAACCCAAGGTATCGAATCCGTGGAACAAATGTGTGACGCAAGACTTAATCTATTAAAGCCAAGTAACTTCAATCTTCGATAAAAGACCTAATGCATCTAAGTAAAAGACATAAAACAAATCTAATCTACTAAAGACCGGAGAAAACAAAGTAAGATTGGGTAGATAAACCGATCTAGAGGGATCGGGGGTAAGCCTTTTGTTGAAGTTCCAAGCAAGAGAAGAAGTAGCAAATCGAATCTTAATAGAAGCCTCTTTAAATCGTGGTTTCCCGTCCAAATCCGAAAACATCCGCCTTTCGAGACCCCCGTTCGTCACAACGTATCCCTATTCATGCGGGGAGCTTAGGGCGAGTCAAAAGACAAGTCGAGATTCTTTCGGAAGATCCGCGTGTACCTCTAGCCACCGCGGCTACAAGAACACCCTATGTAATCTATCGTACGAATAGAATTGGAATAAGCAAAGCCGATCGAAAAACGAAATCTTCGAGGAAACACTTGATCGCTAAGAAAAGATTCAACTTGATAATTCAACTATGACAATGATACATACACAAGATCACCACCGGATCCTTCCTTGATCTTGCTTCTAGCTCGGAACTCCGACGTGGTCTTCCATGCAAGGTTCCCACGTCGGCTAGGGAAACCCTAGTCAACTAGCTCGACCCTCTCCTCTCCGACATGGTGTCCCTCTCTTCTCTCGCTCCTCGGCGGCCGAAGACGAAATCTTCTCTCGCGTGGCTCTCGGTCGGGGACTATAAATAGCCCGATCGGCAACTAGGTCAAAGGGCGGCGTGTTTGGGCCCTAAATGGGCTCCGGGGCCGACCGGACCGGGGCCGGCCGGCCCGGGCCCATTTAGGCCCCGCCCCCGCGGCTCCTTTGCCCGAGGTCGGTTCCCTTGCTTCCCGGATGCTTCCCCCTTCGCATGTAGGTCCATGTCGTCGGTTTCTCTCCGAATTGGACTCAACTCCTTGTCTTGCAAGCTTCAAAGACTTTTCTCGGTCGTGTCCCCGGAGTTTGTTGTCTTCTCGGATCGAGTCCCCCGCTTCTTGGAGTTAATATCACTTCATTGCATGACTTGTTCAGACTTCAAGGTCTTGTCATGAGGTGCTTGATGAACTTATCCCAAAAGTCTTGCATTCAACACTAAATCCCCGCATAAACATTAAACTCCAAAAACGACATGCACATGTGAACTTGTTATACCACGGGGGTTAGTACCAAAGGATAAGGTATAAAATTCATGCCAACACCGAAGGTAAACTCATGGCTAGGTTGACGGATTTTCACCGTCAACGTGGCGCCACCACGACCGCAGCCGGCTCTAACACCGCAGCGGGTCATCATTACGGCGAGGAACGGCCGCAACCGAGGCAAAACCGTCACATCCGCCCCCGCCGCGCCGCCCACTACGCACGCGCGCGCGCCGCGCCGCCTAAAAGGCGCGCCCGCGCTGCAAAACCGCGGCCACGACCGCAAGGCAATTAAATGCCCGGGCCCCTTGCCAAGCAAGGAGAGCCCTCGATCGAGGCGATTCCTCGGCTCGAAACAAAGGCGACCCTCGATGGGATGACAGCGTGAGAAGGTCGCCCGGGACCTGCTCGGTGTAGAGCAGGCAACCGCGGGCACCCATGCCACGTGAAGCCCTCGAGCGGCATGACCCTCGGCTCGAAACAGAGGCGACCCTCGACGGGATATCGCCGTGAGAAGGTCGCCCGGACCCGCTCGGTGTAGAGCAGTGCAACCACGGCACCCATGCCACGTGAAACCCTCGAGCGGCATGACCCTCCGGCTCGAGACAATGTCAACCCTCTAAAGGAAGGCACGCGCGTAAGAGGATCGCCCAGGTCACGCTTGAAATAGAGCGACACCGAAAGCACTCATGCCGCGCCATGCCACCAACCACACCTCGAGGGTCGGCACGCTCCGTACCCCTCGACGGCCGCAAACGCGAAAAGACGGGGCTGTCCATGCACGGCCCCGCACGGCCTTACTGATCAGAGGTTCGAAGCCCGACCCTCGACGGGTTCGAACAGCGCCCCGCATCACGCAGTTAGGGACGACGAGGGCACGCGCATTCGAGCCGTTCCTCGAGCCCGTCGGCTCGAGGGTGCGCCACATGTCGTGTTCGAGAGCCGCCGAGGGCGCCTAGCCGGGGGATCCCACCGAGGGAGAGCTTCCGCGCCCTCGGTCCCTAGCGAACGGGACCGAGCCCCACCTAGCAAACCCACGCAAGTGCTTCCATGGACGTGTCTCCGACCGCGCATCCTACCCTTATCGAACGGGGCATGGACGTCCACTTGAACCACCCGCTAGCGGCCCGACGAGGAATCCGCGATTCGCGACCCGCTCGATGGGAGTCGTGGAGACCTCACCCTCCGTCCCGCGGAGGGACGGCGAGGGCGCGTTAAAAAACAAGTCGTCGAGGCTCGACCCGATCGCCTCGAACGGGCCAAGGCTCGGGGGCTTGACGCACGGCTACACCTCCTTGAGATTGCACCCGCCGGAGACAAAGGACAGGGGAGCGTGCACCCCCGAAGCCGCCGAAACACCGCCGATGCCGGTTGGCATATGTGCCACGCCTTTCGACCGCAGTTCTCACGGTTAACCCCCCGCCAGAGAGCCCACACTCCCCGCAGGCTTCGGGGCTAGACCCGCGGGCCGCCGACGCGGCCCCACGTGAAAGCGTTCGCAAACAAGGAGGGAAGAACGTCCTATCGCAGCTTCCAGCATCCGCGGGAGCCTCAATGGCAAACCCGCAGATGCTCGGGGGCTACTGTCGGGGACCGCCCTAGGGGTCCCCTTAAACAAAGGGGAATCCTCACTTAATCTCGGTATCAAAACACGCTAAGCCTAACCATGCAGGTAACTAACCATGCAGGGCACGGCCTACGTCGGGATCCTGACGGCCCACCAAGACGGCCCACGGAGAAGACCCCTCGAGCAGTCCCGCCTCGCTCGAGGACGCGCTCCCCCTCGGGCGGGCTCCGCCCCGTTCGAGGGGCAACCCTTTCCCTCGAGCGGTCCCGCCCCGCTCGAGGGATCGCCCCCCCCCCCCCCGAGCGGGTGTCTCGACTCGCTCGAGGGTTCGCTCCGCCCTCGGCCGGGGCCCGCCACGCTCACGGCGCGCGCCCGCACGCGTGCGCCGGCCCCGTACTTGGGCATTTAACGCCCCGACGCCGCGGGACGGCGCCATCATGCGCCCGGGCTCACGCCCCGTGCCGCCGCACCAACTCCCCGGGGAGGAGCCCATCCCCGCCACCGTGGGATGGACCGTGCGGTACGGCCGGGTCGGGCCCCGCGACACCGCGCGCCCACTAATGTACGGCTAACGCGCCCGACCCTCGAAAGAGGGCCGGCGCACCCTCGATTCACTTTCACGTGACCCCGCAGGAGTTAGGTGAGGGTCGCTAGGCCGGTGGATGGCCATCCCGGCCACCGTACCGCGCGGCCGCCGTACCCACACGTGTAGGCGCACGCCCGACTCCGCAGCGCACGCCCGACACCGCAGCAACCACTCCATTACCGCAAAGCTCATTGGGAAGGAACGCCGTTCGCCCGCTCCCCGTACCCCGTACCGGCCATCGTCGCACCTCCCTCGAAGCCTATCGAGGACGCCATTGCAATCCGCCGCCTCCTACCCTCGAACCGCCACCGCTTCGGGTACGAGGCAGCCATCATGGCCGGATCGCGGCGAAGATCGTCCGACGACCGCCCACTCTACACCGTAGCGCGACGTGCTCCCTCACGTAGCTAGGCGCGCGCGGCGTGCATGTAACTTGCCGTCCCCTTGGCCTACAAAGGGGGGAGGCGAGCCCCCGGCCGCGGGGGGGGGGGGGGGGGGGGACGATTTCGGAGGAACACAACACACCGTGCACTCACTCTCTTATTCTCCCACAACATCTCCACCCACTCTCCCGTGGACTTGGAAGCCACGCTTCCTCTCCCGCCTTGCTTGTACTTGCCCCGGTACAAGCACCCCCGTGCCGAGCAATATAGTGCCACGAGCACACCCCCGTCGGACGTACGGCCCCCTCGGCCGAACCGGATAAAACCTTGTGTCATTTGTTGCTTGGCATCGACCATTGAGGGATAGACCTAGGCGTTATCTACTGGTTAGTGTCGGGACCATATTCCGCACCGACAACTCGTTACAAGATACGGAGGAATGGATATCAATGGATACACGTTCTACACCATGACCCAGGATAAAAAGAGTGTCTATAAAAATAGTGGTGTGCGTCTACGGGCCATCGTTGACGACGCGCATGACGATGATGATGACATGGAGACGGACACATATTATGGTCAAATAGAGGAGATATGGGAGCTTGATTATGTAGGATTGAAGGTAGCCTTGTTTCGGTGTAGATGGGTCACCAATGGGAAGAGAGCCGTGAGCAAGGACAAATATGGTTATGTTAGTGTTGATCTCCGGGTCTTTGGTTACAAAAACGAACCGTTTGTCTTCGCCAATGATGTTGAGCAAGTGTTCTATGTACCTGACCTTGCAAAGAAGAACTGGTATGTGGTTATGCCTGGAAAAAAAGGATTGTGGGCATTGAAAATGTTGTCGAGGAGGAGGAATACAACTAGTTTGACGAAATTCCATCCTTTGACACTTCATACAAGCCCCAACTCTTCGGAACTAACAAAACATCGTACTTGCGAAGCGACCGTAGTGAAAAAATCCATATACATAAATCAAGGAAGAAAAAGCAAGCCTGATTTCTGCTGAATCCTTTTTGTAATGCCGGAGGATGTGTCTATTGGTGGAAATTGAATCTGTTTTGTAATATAAAGTATGCGATGTATTGGTGGAATTTCAATCCTTTTTGTAATATATGGGATGTGGTGGAATTTGAATCCTGCTTGTAATATATTTTGCCGAAGATACTATATATACTCTGTTTATATGCTGCTTCAGTTTAGTAACGGGCAAGAGATGAGGACTAACGAACCCGCGTCGCCATTGCTACGGGCAAGAGACTAGGACTAACGAACCAGCGTCGCATTTGTTACGGGCAAAAGATGAGGACCAACGAACCAGTGTCGCTTTTGTTATCGGCAAGAAGATATGCGAAATCACGAATAGATTAGATCAAAAGAGACACGGATTAGAGCATCTTCAAGAGATTGCCAAATTTTACTTGGCAAATCTTGTGCCTTGCCAACTTCTAAAAAGATATGCCTAGTAAAAAAAGAGTTCATCTCCAACAATCTGGCATAATTTCACTTGCCAAATCTAGATCAGGAATCCTGAGAGAAACAAGTTGATTTGCCAAACTGTTGAGATAATCACAAGCTTTGCAAGTGAGTAGGTAAATCATACAAAAAATTGTACTGCATAGAGATAATCACAAAAGCATGTCTCTTGAGATGCAAAATCTCACACACACAGATTACAGTCATCATTGCATCAGAACAAGGTTACAATGCGGCCATATCTTCATGACGAGATATGCAACATCACACACACACATCGATCTTGCTCGCAGGTCGTCGATCTTGCTGGATGTGGTCATCGAACAAGCTCAACTTCTACTGACGGCTTAGAGACTTGATTCCTTGCATGACTAATTAAAGAAAGCTTTTGTATAGCAACCCTAATTTTGGTTTCCAAGACAGAATCTTTCCATAGTTATGCTCATCTTACAAGGAAAAATAATGAGATATGCTCCACCCAGATTCTGGCTGCTTCCTCATCTTCCAAGTGAACACAAGAGAAAGATACAGAGAGGGTGGAAACATATCCCTTAAAAAATCCCTCCTCCTGGAGGAGAAAGGGGAAAGCAAAAGGAAGCCCAAGTGTGACGGAGAAGTTGCAGCAAGCTTTCCGTCGGCTTGTAGATCCTAATGCCAGGAGGTTCTGGGCTACCTTCCCCGGACACGACTACATGGAAGGGGTACGTCACAAGGATTCTTCTGGCAGCCGTGTTTGTGGGATGAGCAACCCAATCACCCCATATCACAATAATTCTTCTAGCAACTGAGAGATCAAGGAGGAGGAAGAAGAGAGAGAAGCAAAAGCTTGCGCCCTACAAGATCTATTCTTTGCGCCATAGCTAGATCTAGATCTAAAGAAGTAGGAAGAAAGTGCCTCACTTTATTGTACTCCTATCAGAAGAAGGAACCATATGCGTAGATCTAGATCTAGAGAAGAAGGAAGCAACTTGAAGTGAGGGGGACTGAAAGGCGTCGGTGCCTTATTATAGAAAAAACAAGGAAGGGATAAGATCAAGAGCACAGGAACGGCCGGGAAGGTTCCCATGACGGTCAAGATGGCTGTGAAACTGTTGCTAGTCAATGGCTGAGAGTAGAGCTGCAGAGGTACAGTGATTCCAATGTAGAATTAAATGATACGCGGAGGAAGCAATCATCGTCTTCAATGGTCGTGTTTGGATGGTAGATGTTAGTGTTACTGTTACTGGTAGTTTTTAACACCTCCAAATTAACACATGTTTTTGGCTCCAAAGTGTTAGTTTTGGTGTTAGTTTGCTACAAACTAACACTAACACCCCCATCCAAACATCCAATGTTGTCATCACCTCCAAAAAAAGAGAGGAAGGGATAAGATCAAGAGCACAAGAAACGGGAAGAGGTTCCCAAGACAGTCAATGGCGAAATGGTTGCTAGTCAATGGCTGAGAGCAGAGCTGCAGAGGTAGTGATTCCAAAGTAGATGAGATTTCTTGGATGTGGAACCCCACCGCTTACAAAGCATTCCTTACTATGCTGCGCAGCGATCAGCCGTGCGCAGGCACCGGCGGCGGCTGCGGCGTGGAAAAAGGATGGCTTCAAATTTCTCTGTTTTGCAGCGAAGACTGTAGGCTCCACGAAATGGTTAAGTTCCCACAGAGAATAGGAAATCAGTAGTAGTAGATTAGCTTTTGTATGATTCTCGAATTATCTGTGTAAAATTTTGGGAGAGCAGCAAATCCGACGCGGGTTATCTTCCCCGCGTCGCTAATGACTGTGGGGCCCGGTTCTATTCAAATGAAGAACAGTTCCCATTTCTCCTTTTAATCTGCAATGAAATGTTGTAACAAGTTCTTCGTCATTTTTAGTCTAAATTTGATACTTTTTTTCTAAAATTTTCTAAAATCACCATCTATTCATTAATTTCATTGTTTAGTGTACATTCTGTTTGTTGAGTGATGTTTATATGCCTTATTTTGTTCTTTGTAAGTACCACATACAAATAATATTTGTTTTACACAACCATTAGCGATGGAACTTTACATTTCATAAGCTTAAGGTGAACACAAGGTTTTGTTACGTTTTCAAATGCATATGAGTTCGAACATGTTGCAAAGTGTGGAAAACCTCAATGTTCAAGCAAACATTCTAGGAAACTATGTGAGAGATGTAGACATTTGTACACAAGTATATAATTCCTTCATCTAAACCATTTGAAATTTTGAAGACAAGTCTAGGTACCCAAATTGTGTTGGCATGTCAATTTGTAGATTTTTTAGAGCACACTAGATGTTAGTAGAATTATTACATCATTAACATGGGGTGTAAAAATAGATTATAAGAATCTTGGGCACACAAGTGTGATTGTTGATATTTTATTCAAATACTAAATGTCCAAATATGAATTTTTCATATTTTTATGATTTTTAGGTGCTTTTTTATGGGCTCTAATAAATCAGGGAAGCAAGTTTCATTCAAAAAAATTGTGACAGGCCCACGCGTCAGCGTCAGCAGCCAATGTCAAAAAGATAACCGCTGACCCAACTCCCAACAATGGCGATCCGGGTTCACTAACCATCGTGGCCCATGACACTGGCCCACTCGTCAGCGTTAGCAGGCGAACCGTGCGCGGGCTGCTCAAATTTCCCCATAGAGCCGTCAAGGGCACGCCAGTAGTTTCATTAAACACAGTTACGCACGCTGTTCATATTCGGCTCCTCGCTAGACAGATCCACAACGCCCGCATTCTCCCCACCGCCGCCGCCAGTCGCCCCGCTCGCCTTCTCCGCTCTCTCCCCACCGCAGCCCTGCTCTTTTCCAGCCCCACCGCTCCCTGCGTGACGACGGTGACGAGGACGCGGTTACTAGCGTGCGGACGTATGTCCAGCCAACCAAAAGACGGTTGACGCGGATCCGTCGACATCGTCCCCAGCCACGACGACGAGCCGACCGGCCGCCTTAGGCCACGAGCCGCCGTGGATCCGGCCCCTCCGACCATCACGAGAACAACTACTTCATTCGCGACAGAGGTTAGTCCTGCTTGAACTCCCAATGCCCTCTCTCTCATCGGTCACCAAAATTGATCTGCTATATATTCATGTCAATGTGGATTAGTTAGGTGCCTAGATAATTCATCTTTAATTGATTGACTGTGGTTTTGATTGATGGATTTTGTTGCCCCAAGTCTGTGTGAATAAATTGTTGCTAACAGATGTAGTTATATGAACTATTGAAATTCATTTTCATGTTCCTGGTGCTACAATTTTTGCACTGTAAATTCATGAAAAGCATGAAGGATGTTAACATACTTTAATTCTGCTATGCTCTGAATGTACTAGATCGATAGACCTGTTAGCATATACATTAATTCTGCTATGCTCAGATCGACAGTTATGCTTTGGACTTGTTAGCATACTTTAATTCTGATGGCCACAAAATTTCATTTTGGGAATTGCATCGCAGTGGTTTATAATGTAGTCCACCCAATTTGCTATATATTCATGTCAAGGTGGATTAGGGAGACATGCCTTAATAGTTCATCTTTAATTGATTGACTGTGGATTTGATGGATGGATTTTGTTGCTCCAAGTCTATTTTGAATAAATTGTTGCTAACAGATGAAGTTATATGAAATGTTGAAATTCATTTTCATGTTCCTGTTGCTATAATTTTTGCATTAGCATTCTTTAATTCTGCTATGCTCTGAATGTTCCAGATCGACACTTATGCTTTGGATCTGTTAGCATAATTTAATTGTGCTATGCTCTGAATATATCAGATTGACAGTTATGCTTTGGACCTATTAGCATATACTTTAATTCTGCTATGCTCAGATCGACAGTTATGCTTTGGACCTGTTAGCATACTTTAATTCTAATGGCCACAAAATGTCATTGGAAATTGCATCTCAGTGGTTTATAATGTAGTCCACCCAATCTCCTCTATATTCATGTCAAGGTGTATTAGGGAGACATGCCTTAATAGTTCATCTTCAATTGATTGACTGTGGATTTGATGGATGAATTTTGTTGCTCCAAGTCCCTTTTGAATAAATTGTTGCTAACAGATGAAGTTATATGAAGTGTTGAAATTCATTTTCATGTTCCTGCTGCTACAATTTTTGCATTAGCAAACTTTAATTCTGCTATGCTCTGAATGTACCAGATCGACACTTATGCTTTGGACCTGTTAGCATACTTTAATTGTGCTATGCTCTGAATGTGCCAGATCGACAGTTATGCTTTGGACCTCTTAGCATACACTTTAATTCTGATGGCTACAAAATGTCATTGGGAATTACATCTCAGTGGTTTATAATGTAGTCCACTCAATGTGCTATATATTCATGTCAAGGTGGATTAGGGAGACATGCCTTAATAGTTTATCTTCAATTGATTGACTGTGGATCTGATGGATGGATTTTGTTGCTCCAAGTCTGTTTTGAATAAATTGTTGCTAACAGATGAAGTTATATGAAGCGTGTCCGGAGATGCCGTGCGAGTACATTCTTAAGGAGACCATCGACTGAAAGGGCAAGTTCTACAGTGGTGCACCGTGAGTTTATTGTGACCAGAAACGTTGAAACTCATTCGGTCTTCTTTAGTCACGTGTTGTTGCCTGAGAAACCTGCTTGGCTTGCTTGGTTGGGGTCAGAGTTGGGGTCAGATACTGCCTGGTTCAGCCTATTTTCTCATGACTCCATCCAAACAA
The DNA here is from genome assembly GCA_947561735.1 of Cenchrus americanus. Lineage (NCBI taxonomy): Eukaryota > Viridiplantae > Streptophyta > Magnoliopsida > Poales > Poaceae > Cenchrus > Cenchrus americanus. The sequence goes on from OX387240.1 coordinate 148,437,675, forward strand.
GCATTGATGAGAGTAACTTGAAACTTGATGTGATCCTAGCTAGCTTGTCTATAAATGTGATCTTGCTTGGCCAATATCTGTGATGTGAGAATGTGTTTGTGATGTCTCCTTGCTGTGGTGGCTGCCATATCCGCGTCGGTTCCGGGATGCGGCTCCGCGTGGTCGCCAAATCCTGGCAGGTTCCGGATGCCATCGGCAACTCCGCAGTTACTATAGGGATGGCCGCCGTATCTGTAATGGGCATTAATTAAATCTCGTTACAAACACTGATCAGTAAGTAACGGGCTTCATTCGGCAAGCCTGTTACAAAAATGCCCACAATGTAACGGGCAGTATAAAAGCCCGTTACCAGTCATGACCGGTGGGCCCCAGGACCTGGCCATTCATCGAGATATAGGAGACGCAGGTTGAAAGCAAGTGTCTCCTTTAATAGAGAGAAAGCAGACGCTCGTAGAAACAGATGCGTCTCATTTCGTCGAGACAGTGGAGATGTCGGTTCAGAGAGAAAGCGTCTCTGATGTTAATTTAACAGTAACGGGCTCTGTTTCATGCCCGTTACCAAAGTTCCATGTGGGCCCAGAGAAATAGCCATTTCACGTGACCGGTGACTAGTTGTGGTAACGGTCGTTGTTTGATGCCCATTACGAATACTAGTTATGCTGAGACGCACGTGAAATAGACGCGTCTCATTTCGTCAAGATAGTGGAGACGCAGGTGCACATCGGGCGTCTCTGATATTGAAATTATGTAACGGGCTTTTTGTTGACGGTGAATTTCCGTCAACCTAGAGTACTTGTTATACATTGGTTTTGATTATGATTTGCAACTAACCCGCCACAAAGCATACTAATGATGTAACAAGTTCACACTTGCATGTCGATCTTGGAGTTTGTTGTTTACACAGGAAATCTATGCTAAAGAGAAGACTTTCGGGATAAGTTCATCAAGCACTTCAAGAGAAGATCATGAAGCCTGTCACAAGTCAAGACACACGATGAACATGACTCCAAATGACCCGAGGACCGAAGCGTCAATGTGCAAGTCTTCAGGGACTCAACCAGAAAACAGTGAAGCTTGCATAGCAAGGATTCAAGCCTTAACCGTGAAGGAAATGATGTCAAAGGCCCACATGCAAGTGCACACAGATAAGGGATCACGCCAGAAGCAACCGGGAAGGATACCGGGGCCGAACCGGGCCGAAAAGGGCCTAGGCCGGCCGGCCTGGGCTGACTGGCCCAGCCCACTCCGGGCTCGGTTTGCATCCCCCTTTTGCCCTAGGTGCTTGTCTATAAATTGTCTATGCCTCCGCCGGCCGCCTCATCCATCCTTTCATCAGAGAGCCGCCGAGACGAAGGAGAAGCACCGGGAAGAAGCCGACGGCCGCCGCGAGTCCTCGAGTTGCCTAGGAGATGGCTTAGGCCATGCCCTAGCCGCCATGGTTGGCCCTGCGTGGTGAAGCCATGGTGAAGTTCCGGAGCCGCGACTTGAATTCATTAACTTGTTTGTACCTTCAACATTCGGTGATGTAACTATATCTTGTCATACTTTGTTCTACTATGAGTTATGCTTATTCATATGTGTAGCTACCATATGCTTTTAGTAGGACTAGATCGAATCATGGTGATTAGTCTTGTCTTGCGGATACACTGTAGGAGTGCACGGACCTAGGTTGTTGCTCGGTGATGATTATCCTCGCGTAGTGACAGTACGAGAGGGGAGAAAGCGGCGAGTGAACGTGCATCGGACCACTCCGTATCGGGTTACTCCATATCGAGTGTAATCCTTATCATAGTATAGGTTTAGATTGGTTTATGTCGGGGACCGCCCTAGGGGTCCCCTTAAACAATGGGGGAACCCTCACTCAAATCCCCGCATCGAAATGAGCCGAGCCTAACCATGCAGAAAACTAACCATGCGGACTTGGCCTATGCGGCAGACTCCGGAGGCCCACCAAGACGGCCCGTCCGGGAAGACCCCTCGAGCAGGCTCCGCCGCGCCCGAGGGCACGCTCCTCCTCGAACGGGCTCCGCCCCGTTCGAGGGGCAACCCCCCCCTCCTCGAACGAGCTCCGCTCCGTTCAAGGGGCGACCCTTCCCTCGAGCGGTTCCGCCCCCGCCGAGGGCGCGCTCCCCCTCGAGCGAGTCCCGCCCTCGCTCGAGGGTCCGCTCCGCCCTCGGCCGGGCCCGCCACGCTCACGGCGCCCCGCACGCGTGCGCCGGCCCCGTACTTGGGCATTTAACGCCCTGACGCCGCAGGACGGCGCCATCATGCGCCCGGGGCTCACGCCCCGTGCCGCCGCACCAACTCCCCAAGGAGGAGCCCATCCCCCGTCACCGTGGGGTGGACCGTGCGGTACGGCCGGTGTCGTCCCGTGACACCGCGCGCACGCTACCGCACGGCTAACGCGCCCGACCCTCGAAAGGGGGCCGGGCGCACCCTCGACTCCACTTTCCCCGTGACCCCGCAGTTAGGTGAGGGGCGCTAGGCCGCGGGTGGCCATCCCGGCCACCGTAACGCGCGGCCGCCGTACCCACGCGTGCGGGCACACGCCCGACTCCGCAGCGCACGCCCGAGCACCGCAAAGAACCACTCCGCCACCGCGAGCTCATTGGGAAGGAACGCCGTTCGCCCGCTCCCGTACCCCGTACCGATCATCATCGCACCTCCCTCGAAGCCTATCGAGGAGAACGCCATCGCCATCCGCCGCCTCCTACCCTCGAACCGCCACCGTTCGGCACGAGGTAGGCCATCATGGCCGGATCACGCCGAAGATCGACCGGACGGCCGCCCGCTCTACACCGTAGCACGACGTGCTCCCACACGTAGCTAGGTAGCGCGGCGTGCATGTAACTCGCCGCCCCCTTGGCCTATAAAAGGGGAGGCGAGCCCCCGCCCGCGGGGGGACGAATTCGTAGGAACACGACTCACCGTGCACTCACTCTCTTATTCTCCCACAACATCTCCAACCACTCACCCGGGGACTTGGAAGCCACGATTCCTCTCCCGCCTTGCTTGTATTTGCCCCACTACAAGCACCCCCGTGCCGAGCAATATAGTGCCACGAGCACGCCCCTGTCGGACGTACGGCCCCCTCGCCGGGAACCAGGATAAAGTCTAGTGTCATTTGTTGCTTAGCATCGACCATTGAGGGATAGACCTAGGCGTTATCTACTTGGTTAGTGTCGGGACCATATTCCGCACCGACGCTGGCGCCCACCGTGGGGCAAAACGAGCGCCTAAGGTCATTTCGCCGACTCCCTCCATGGTGATTCGCACCGAGTACCGTAGCACCCGCTACAACATGGGTAGCTCGGACCCTCTTCCGCCGGGTTCGAGATCCGCTTCGGGGACTTGAACTTCCGGGCCACGGGGAACAAGCCTATCTCATGCGCCTCACCAACCGTGAGGAGCTCCGCGCGCGGCCGCGAGGCCGGGTCCGCTGCGGTCACCGCCGCAGCACGACACCGGCGCGAGGCACCCCGGTGCACGGATGCCGCGGGCCCGTCGACGCCGCGACGCCGTCGTCGCTCGGGCTACGCTCGCGTCGGGCGCGGTCCGAGCGGCGACAAGGGCCGAGCGCACCGCCGCCCAACGCGGTGCGCCCACCGTCACGACGGCCGCCACCGCCCCGGCGGGACCGCATGCGGTCTCGGACCACGCATCCCCATCGGCCGCGTGGCGCCACTACGGCCTACAACGCCAACATCAACACGACAATGTGCGGGGTTCCGCCTGGTCGGCACGTCTTCGTCGCCGGGGATCCCGGCACCCGGCCACGGACGAGTCGTCCCCCGGGCTCCGTCGACACGATGCCACCCGCCAACCGACACGGCACGCGGAGTGGGACTTCTCCCGCGTGCCGGACCCGGGGCCGCGTTCGGGCGCTTCCTCGACGCCGCGGACCACCGGGTTTGGTCGCTCCGACGACTCCAGCACCGGGAGCTACGACCCCACGCGGGAGTGCCGCGCCGTCATCACCAACGACCGGCCAACGCCGCCGGGCGGCGGCGCCGGAGACGGGGAAGTCACGCCCGCCCCGGGGATCGCCACGCGCCCGGCCGCGGGGCCGAGCGCTCCTGCTGGGGCCGACGTCGACGCACAGCTGGCCCAAGCTCGCGAGCTCGAGGCCAAGCTGGCAGAGGAGTACCGGACAGTGCGGCTACTCCGCGCCTCGATGGCAGGGGAGGCCTCTGCGCGCGGCGAACGCGCGCGGGAGCTGGGCCGACAGGTCCGTGACCGCCTCAACCCCGTCCCCAACGTCGACAACGCGGATACGCCACCAAGGGCGAGCCAAAAGCTCATCGCCGCCGCGACGTTGCTACGCGCCATGCCGGCACCCTCGACCCCCGAGGCTCGAGACATGCACCGCGAGGTGCAAACTCTCCTTGAGCAAGCGGCCGTCCAGCAGGCCGAGAGCTCAGCCTCACGCATCCGCCAGCAGGGGGACGCGCGAGGAGACGATCCTGCACCGGGAGGCGAACCCTCGGTGCACGTAGGTCAACCTGCTGACCAGGGACGCACGCCAGCCAAGGAACGGCTCCTCGACACGCGCAGGGCGTTGGATGGCGACGCCCGCAACGTCATCAACGCCAGGCGCACCAGCAAGGCGGACGCGCGAGCAGCTAGGGGCTACCACCCTCGAAGGGGTGGACGCTACGACAGCGGTGAGGATCGCTCCCCGACACCGGAGCCCCCGGGCACCCGTGTGTTCAGCCGGGAGATCCGCACAGCGGCGTTCCCCCAGCGCTTCCGTCAGCCCTCGACGATCGTCAAGTACAACGGGGAGACGGACCCTCGTGTCTGGCTCAACGATTACCGCCTGCTCCGTCGGCCGGGCGGGGCCACCAACGACGAAGTAATCATCCGCAACTTGCCCCCGCATCCGGGCGACGCGGCCCGACATGGCTCGAGCACCCGCCCGCCGCCCGCATCCATAGCCGGGATGATCCGGTCCACACCTTCGTGGGGAACTTCCGTGGCACGTACGTGCGCCCGGGAACTCCCCGGGATCCGCGCTCCCCGCACGCAGGCCGTGCGAGTCGCCGGCGGACTTCATACGGCGCTTCTCCAAGCGCCGCACGGAGCTCCCCGCCGTGGCACAATCCGAGATCGTGCACGCGTTCTCGAGGGCACCACGTGCCGGGACCTTGTGCGCGAGCCGGGACGCAGCCCGCCCACGGACTCGAACGAGCCGGCTCGACATTGCCACTAGCTTCGCCTCCGAGAGGAGGCCGTGGGGGCAATCTTCGACGACAAGAAGGGCAAGCGCTCCGAGGACACGCCCGCGGAGGGCGGGCGGGTCCAAGGAGCCGCGCCGCAACGACAAGCGGGGCAAGAAGGGGGAAGAAGCCGCGCCGCAAGGCGCGCGAGCGGGGCGCAACGGCGGCAACGCCGAGGCCCTCGCCGTTAACCCGGCCCGACGGGGCCCTCGACCGGCTCCTCGAGGCCCGGGGGTGTTCGACGACATGATGAAGAAGCCATGCCCCTACCACAAGACCCCCCGTAAACCACACTCTTGAGCAAGGCGACATGCTCAAGAAGTTCTATGGCCGTGCCGCCGCGAAGGAGGCAGAGACCAAGAAGGATGGGGGCGATGGCGACGCGGGTGGTTTTCCCGCCGTCGAAAATGTGTTCCTCATCTTTGGGGGACCTACCGTCGACATGTCGACCCGGCGAACGCAAGAAGGAGCGGCACGAAGTCCTCGCCGCAGAGGGCACCTCCGGCCTTTCTCAACCGGGTCGAAGGATGCCATCACCTTTAGCCGGGATGATCACCCAAATCGCATCCCGAACCCGGGCCGCACCCACCGGTGGTCGATCCCATCATTGGCAACGCCCGGTTTTCGAAGGTCCTTATGGACGGAGGCGGTAGCCTCAATATCCTCTTCGCGCATACATTGCGCCCGATGGGGATTGGGGCCGGACCAGCCGCGGCCCAGCACGAAGCCGTTTCACGCGCATCGCGCCCCGCAAGCGGGTTCAACCCCTCGGGCATCGATCCGCCCGTCCGGTTCGGGACCCCCAAGAATTTCCGCAAGGAAACCCTCACCTTCGAGGTGGTGGGATTCAAAGGGGCTTACCACGCCATCCTTGGGCGACCATGCTATGCCAAGTTCATGGCGGTCCCCAACTACACGTACCCGAAGATGAAGATGCCGGGTCCAAACGGCGTCATCACCGTCGGGTCGTCAATCGAGCATGCATTCGACCGCGATGTCGAGTGCGTGGAACATGCGTAAGCGCTAGCGCCGGATGAAGCGCCGGTAAACACACCGGAGAAGATGGTCAACGACGACCTCGCCTCCGCCGCCAAGCACGTCGGCACGTTCGAGGCCGCCGAGCAAACCAAAGGGGTCCCCTCGACCCGACGCCCCCGAGGGCAAGGTGTTGAGGGTCGGCTCCGACCCTCGATCCTAAATAGGAAGCGCGTGCTCGTCGACTTCCTCCGCGCCAACGCCGACGTCTTCGCGTCGAGCCCCTCGACATGCCGTGCATCCCGAGGGAGGTCGCCGAGCACTCCCTTGATATCCCCGCCTAACGCTCGCGTCGTTCGGCGGCCGGCCGCGCCGCTTCGACGAGGAACGGCGACGGGCAATCGGAGCGGAGCCGCGGAAGCTCCTCGAGGCCGGATTCATCAAGGAAGTGTTCCACCCGACATGGTTAGCTAATCCCGTGCTTGTAAAAAAGAAAAATGGGAAGTGGAGGATGTGTATTGACTACACCGGCCTCAATAAAGCATGTCCAAAGGTTCCTTTTCCTTTGCCACGTATAGACCAAATCGTTGATTCAACACACGGGTGCGAACTACTCGTTTCCTTGATGCCTATTCGGGATATCATCAAATAAAAATGAAGGAGTCCGACCAGCTCGCGACTTCGTTCATCACACCGTTCGGGACGTTCGTTACGTCACGATGCCTTTTGGCCTCGTAAACGCGGCGCAACATACCGCCGCCGCATGCGACACGTTTTTGGGGACCACATCGGGCGGACGGTCGAGGCTTACGTGGACGACATCGTCGTCAAGACCAGAAGGCGGACGACCCGGTTGGCGATCTCGGCATCGCGTTCGGCCACCGCCCGGGCCAACGGGGGTCAAGCTCAACCCCGAAAAATGTGTCTTCGGAGTGCCGCGGGGCATGCTCCTAGGATACATCGTCTCCCGGCGGGGAATCGAGGCCAACCCCGAAAAGGTCGCGGCCCTCGAGCGAATGGGTCCACTTCGGGACCTCAAAGGGGTGCGAAGGTGTTGGGGTGCCTTGCCGCCTTGAGCCGCTTCGTCTCGAGGCTCGGTGAGAAGGGTTTGCCCCTCTACCGGCCTGCTCAAGAAGCACGAACGCTTCTCTTGGACCGCCGAGGCCCGTGAAGCGCTCGACAAGCCGAAGGCGTCTCCGACACACGCCCCAATCCTTACGCCGCCGCGAGACGACGAACCCCTCCAACTCTACGTGGCCGCAACCACCTAGGTGGTCGCCGCCGTGATCGTTGTGGAGCGCACGGAGGAAGGGCATGCCTTGCCCGTGCGGAGGCCGGTCTACTACATCGGCCCGAAGTCCCGTCGGACACGAAGACGCGCTACCCCCGTGTCCGTGTCGTTGTATGCGGTAGTCCTCGCGCGGCGCAAGCTCCGCCACTACTTCGAGGCCCACCCGGGGCCACGGTGGTCTCTTCCTTCCCCGTTAGGGGAGATCATTCGCAACCCCGACGCGGCAGGCAGAATTGCCAAGTGGTCCGTGGAGTTGATGGGCGAGACGCTCGCCTACGCTCCGCGCAAGGCCATCAAATCGCAAATCCTAGCCGATTTCGTCGCTGAGTGGACGGACACGCAGCTGCCGCCCCCTCGCATTCGCGAGGCCGGACTCGTTCTTCGACGGCTCGGTGATGAAGACAGAGCGGGCGCGGGCCCGCTCTTCGTGTCACCCCCTCGGGAACACATGCGCTACGCGGTGCGCCTCCACTTCCCCGCGTCTAACAATATGGCGGAATACGAGGCCCTTCTCTCGCGGCCTCAAAATCGCCATTGAGTTGGGCGTCAAACGCCTCGACGTGCGAGGGGATTCGCAGCCTCGTGATTGATCAAGTCATGAAGAACGCGAGCCGCCACGACGACAAGATGGAGGCCTACCGTAAAGCCGTGCGGGCCCCTCGAAGACAAGTTCTACGGCATCGAGCTTAATCATGTACCCCGCCGGTACAACGAGGAAGCAGATGAACTTGCCAAGATCGCGTCCGGCGGATCACCGTTCCCCCCCGAACGTTTTCGTGCGCGACATCGCGCGCCCTCGGTCACCTTCGAGCCTTACCCCTCGAGCGACGGCGGACCCTCGGGGGCTCCCTCGAACCCATCGGGTGCGGAACCCATGGAAGAGGATCCCTCGAACGAGGCGTACGTGCTCTCCTTCTCGAGGGGTACGGCTCCCACGAGGCCGTCGCGATGGACATCGAGCCGGCTCCCCGTCCGGCGGACCGGCGGGAGAAATACATCGCCCGGGATTGCTCGAGGGGAACTCCCCACGTACCGGCCACGCCCGGGCGCATTGCCGGGATGGCCAGTCATTCGCCCTCGTCGACGGCGAGCCGTACAAGCGCGCCCGCGTCGGGCATCCTCCGCCGGTGCATACCCATTCTCGAGGGGCGCGAGCTCCTACGGGACATACACGCGGGAATCCGTGGCCACCACGCCGCGCCCCGCACCCTCGTTGGCAACGCGTTCCGCCGTGGCTTCTATTGGCCTACCGCGGTCGCGGACGCCAACGAAATCGTGCGCACTTGCGAAGGGTGCCGCTCTACGCCCGCAAGACCAACTTGCCGCTCATGCTCGCAAACGATCCCCGTAACATGGCCGTTCGCCGTGTGGGGGTTGGACATCGTCGGGCCCCCGCGGAAGGCGCCGGGGCTTCACCCACCTCGCTCGTCGCGATCGACAAGTTCTCCAAGTGGGTGGAGGTGCGCCCCATTACGAATTTGAGGGCCGAGCAAAGGCGGTCACGTTCTTCACGGACATCGTCTACCGCTTTGGAGTACCAAACTCCATCATCACGTACAACGGGTCCCGCTCACGGCCGGAAGTTCTTGGAGTTCGCGAAAAGTTCCACATCCGAGTGGATTAGGCACCGTGGCGCACCCACGGACCAACGCGCCAAGTGGAACGTGCCAACGGCATGATCCTACAGGGCCTCAAACCCGCAATTTTCGACCAACTCAACAAATCGGCCGAAAATGGCTCCAAGAACCGCCAGCCAGCCGTGTGGAGCCTAAGGACTACCCCAAGCGGAGCCACGGGTTCACCCCGTTTTTCCTAGTCCATGGCGCGGAGGCCGTCCTCCCCACGGATCCGGAATACGGGTCACCCAAGGTTCGAGGCTACAACGAGGATGCTAACCGGCGAGCCCGCGAGGACTCACCGGGACCGCCCAGACGAAGTACGCCTCGTGGCGTTGATGCACTCCGCGAGGTATCAACGTCCCTACGATGTTACCAAGCACGCAAGATACGTCGGAGGGATTTCGCCGAGGGGGACTTGGTCCTAAGGCTACGCCAAGACAATCGAGGGCGCCACAAGCTATCGCCCCCATGGGAGGGACCCTACGTCGTGGTGAAGGTGCTCAAACCGGCACGTACAAGCCGGCCAACGAGGACGGCGAGGAACTCACCAACGCTTGGAACATCCAACAGCCTACGTCGCTTCTACCCTTAGCTAGGATTTCCAAGTATTTTTTGTTGTAAAAACACACGGCCAACGCCCCGAGCTTGGTGTCACCTATGTAAATACTCCAAGTATAATAAAAGGGCAACTCGGCTTTCCCCCCGAAACCCAAGTTACCCTCGGGGGCTACTGCGGGGGGGCACCCCCCCCCCAAATAGTCCCATTTTTTTCGCGCAAAAAAATGTAACAACACGCGCTAAGTTTGTTTCCCACTTCAACCTCGAGCCATGATTCGAACAGGGCGCAGGCGGCACAGCGGAAGGAGTGCGCGAGCCAGAGACAGCCTACGCCGCGTGGCTATGGCCCGTCTCTCTCGTCTCCAACCCAGCGGGCCCCTGCGAAAAGCGAACTCCCCTAACTAGAATCTACTCAGGAAGAAGAAGAAACAAAAAAGCGTAATAAACAAACGATTTCACTTACAAGCAACTGTTCATGTTCATGAGATGACTTGTTTATTTACAAGAGGCCACGAGGCCGACTCGATACACATAAAACAAAAAACGGGCCTAGTGCCCGTGTGCTTTCGGGCGGGTGGAGCGCGGCGGCACGGCGGCGTCCGGAAGAGGAATTCTTCGAAGGCCTCGGCGAGCGACCCGCGGCGTCGAAGAACAAGCGCGTCCGCACGCTCCATGGCCACCTCATCCTCGACGCCCTCGGGCACGATGTAGCCCTCCGCCACCGCCTCGAGGTTGACCTCGTAGTGGGATCGCACCACTCCGAGGGCCTTCGCACGCCTAGGTGCAACGCCCCGCGCATCCGCTCCGTGACGTGGCCGCCGAGGGCGCGCGGCGACCGGCCGCCGAGTCGCCGGCCGGGCTTCGCCTTCCTCGACGACGCGGCAGTCTCGAGGGCCGCGCTCATGCGCCCTCCCGCGGCCTCCCCGCTCGCAGGGAGTTGTAGGAAGCTCCGCAGGGCCTCGGCCCGCCCGGCGCGTGCCCCAAGGCGCGTGCGCAAGCTCGGAACCAACAAGACGACAAGAAATCGAAAGGGGGGAACTAACCCTCTAAAGCAAGAATTAACAAGCGGTGGTCAAATAGCAACTCACCCTCGACTTGTCTCCTCCCCGCATCGAGGTCGCGGCGCGCGGACTCCCCGGCCGCCCGAGGCGGCCGGATGGTCTCGCCTTGCTCGACGAGGGCCATCTCCCCGACCGGCATTGCCGATGCCGAGCGTGAGCGCCTCATCCTCAACCTTGGAGAATGCGGCGTTCCGCTCCTCCGGCCGACTTCTCCCGCCGTCTCGCGAGCAACGCGCTCCCGCTCCGGCGCCGCCGGGCGTCACCAAGGGCGGCCCGCTCGCTCTCGCCGGAGCCGCTCCTCGCCCCCCCGGCGGGCGACGCGCTCCCCGCCGAAGCCGCTCCTCGCCGACGACGAGGGCCGCGGCCTTGGCGTCAAGGGCGGCCTTCGGGTCATCGGCCTCCTTGGCGCGCCGCTCCCGGCCCGCGCGCCCGCTCCTCGCCCGGCGCCGCCGCGCCCGCGCCCTCCGCCGACGTGCGGAGTTCCCGGTCTCCGCGCGAGCGGTGGCCACCTCCGCCTCCCGTGTGGCGGCCGGCGACCGCGTCTTGTCCGTGTCCTCACGCGCGCTCCACGCCGCCTCGTCGCGATCGACAAGGGCCGCGCGGATCCGCTCGAGGCTCGCGTGACGCGCCGTGCCCCCGCCCCCGAGCTCTCGGGGGAGCACGTCGCACCACGCCATCGCCCGCACACCGGCCCGGCCCGTCCGGCGTCCCGAGAGCTTCCGCAAGCGCGTCGAAAGCGCCGCATCGCTCCCGGAGCCGGCGGGCCTCGGCGTTCACCTCGGTCGAACGCGCCCGTACTTCTCATGGGCGCGGCGCTCGAGCTCCCCGGCATCAACACATTGAACCTCGTAAGCGCCAAGTCTTGAATGCGCACGCGAAAACGAAAAAAGGAAGGGAGAAGAGCAACCGTGGCTCACCCGGAAGACGATCCAGAGCCGGCCGCCGTGGACCCGCAGCCGCCTCGTTCAACGCGCGGTTGAGCGTGGCGCCGTGGCTCCGAAGCTCGCCCCGCAGCTCCTCCGCTCCCTCTCGGGCGTCGGCAAACGCCGGGGGGATCCTCCACGGCCCCCCCCCACCCGGGCGGGGCGGCCGGCGTGGGAGGACGAGGCCCCCGCACCGTGCCCTGAGCCCCCACCGCCGGGGTGACCCTCGCGCCGCCTCACGAGGGCCCCCTCCCGGGGCTCGGGGAGGTCGTGGCCGCCCGGCCCACCGGTTCCACCCGGGCGGCGGGGAGTCATCCGAGAGCTCCACCACCTCCGCCCGGAGACCGCCGGCGGGCGGAGCCTCCCCGCACCGCCCCGCCGGCGCCCCCACCCCGCGCCTCCGCGGCCACGGCGCCCGTCGTGGCGCCGTCGCCGCCACCTCCGTCCGTGCCGCCGCATCCGCGGCGCCCCCGCAGGTTGCGCCCGCTCCGCCTCCTCCGCCGGGGCCGCCACCGCGGCGGCACCTCCACCGTAGCCACCGCCGCGGCTCGCGCCTCCGTGGCGACCGGCGCCGGCCGCCCCCGGCGACCTCGGCCGCGCCGCGGCGGCCGATCCGCCGGCCGGGGCCTCGAGGCCCCGGCCCCGGGCCTTGCGAGCTCGTGCCCGCCGCCGCGCCCGTCCCCGGCGCGACCCCCTCGACGAACGCCGCCGGGTGGGGATCGACGCGTCCGGTCCTCGGCACCTTGGCCGGTGCAAGAGGAGGAACGGTTGGCACCGCCCGCGCGAGCACGAATGGAGGGTCGCAGCATCTAATAACTAGCAAACTAAAGCCAAGCAACGGAAGAACAGAGTTCCTTACCTCGCGGAGGAAAAGGCCCGCTTCCTTTTCCTCGAGGCCTCCGACGAGGCCGGAGCAGGGGGCCGCGCCCGCCGCAAAGCACCTCCCCGACGGCGCCACCGCGCGCGCGGGCATGCCCGCCTCACGCGTGGGCGCGCCCCGCCGACGCGCCCCTCGACGACGCCACCGCGCGCGGGGGCACACTAGCCCCGCGCGCGCGCGCGCGCCCGCCGACGCGCCCCGACGAGGACGCCGCGCGCGCGGACGCGCTCCCACCGCGCGCGGGCACGCTTGACGCGCGCGCGGACACGTGCGCCGCGCGCGCCCTCCGTGGCGCGCGCCGGCACCCGCGCGCGCGCGTGCCGCCCCCGACGATGACCGCCGGCGACGGGCGCCGGTCCGCCCACCCCAGTGCAAGGCGCCCCCGACGCCGGCGCGGGTTCCGGCGACGGGGGCGCGAGCTGCCACCGTCCGAGGGGCCTTCCCCCTCGGACTCTTCCTCCTCGTCCCGCTCCGAGGACGAGGGCTCCTCGATGTCCGGGGAGGAGAGCCCCGGCTCCTCCCGCCGCCGCACTCCGCGGACCGTGCGTCGCGGCGCGCTCGGCGACGCCCCGGCGTGCTCCCTCTTGCGCGCCGCTCGCTCCTGCTGCTCCCGCTGCGCCGCCCGGCCAAGCGCACGGGAGTCGGGGGTGGGCGGAACGGACTTGGCGATGTTGAACTCCACCAGCTGCGCACAAGAGTGACAATGGCGGATCAGGAGACGAAAGCAAGACCAAGAACTAAAACGAGATCAGGAACCCAACTCACCCGCGGCCGAAGGGGGAGCATCTCGACGTCCCACGGAGTCCGGCCCTCGGGCAGCGGCGACGTCCGGGTGTCGACGGCACTCCGCGCCCGGTGAGCGCATACGGCCGCTCAAGGAGCGTCGGGAGCATCCGCGACCTCGCCGAGTCGATGGGGTTGGCCGCCTCCGTCATCTCGAAGATGCGAGCGGCCTCTCCATCGTGGGCATGACCCGCCGATGGTGAAGGAAGGCGAGGACACCCATCGCGGTCACCCCGTGCTTCCTCGCCCGCTCCCGGTGCGCCCGAAGACCGACTCTCGCCGCGCCCGTGCCGGGGCGTGGACACCCCATAGCCCCGGGAGCTAGGCCTCTCCTTGAACACCCCGCCGGTGTAGGGGGGAAGGCCGGGCTCGGCGTTGCGCAGATAAAACCATCCCCGCTCCCAGCCGGCGTTGTTCGTCGTCATGGTGCAGGGGATGTAGACGTTCTTGAATTGTCCCCCGCAGGCAAGCGACATCCCGCCGGCGCGCGCACCGCGCGGCGGGTCCTTGGCTCCGTCGTAGGCTGCGTGAAGAGCTCCCCGCGGAAGAGGTGTACCCGCAGTTCCCGCCTGATCGGGATCCCCGAGTACCCTTTCGCGGACGCCCACGAACGTGGCCGCTCGCGAGATCGCATTGGGGGCGAAGTTGTGCAACTCCACCCCCGTTGTAGTGGCACATTGCCCGCATGAATGTGCTCGCCGGCGCGTTGAAGCCACGCTCGTGGTAGCGGAGGAAGCTCACCACGTAGCCCTCCGGCGGGGTTGGGCTCGCGGTCCGGCCCGGCGGCACGATCCATTCCGCCGGCGCCCATCTTCGTTGGCCGCCAACAGGCCGGCAGCGACCACCTCGCCCAGGGCGAGCCGGGTCACGGCCGACCTCTCCCCATGCGTACGGCTCCAGGACCCTAATCGGAAGCTGAGGCGGCGCCATGGGGGGGGACGAACGAGTGCAAAGGCGGAGGACAAGGAGGCGAGGAAAAAGCTCTAAGCAGCGAGCCCGCGCGACGGCAAGAGTGAGGCGAAGGCGAAGGGACGGAGGACTGAAAACGGTGAGGAGCCAAGGTAAAAAACCGCCGTCCCTTCCTCACCGCAGTTTTATAGGCAACGGGCGAGTTCTCCGGAGCGGACGCCCCGCCAGCATTAACTGCAGGAATCTTTCCGTCGCGTCGACGAGTGGGCCCCACCACGGCCGCAGCGGCTCTAACACTGCAGGCGGGTCATCATTGCGGCAAGACCGGCGGCGACCGAGGCAAAACCGTCACGTCCGCCGGCCACGTCGCCCACTACGCGCGCGCGCGGCGCGAGCGCCTAAAAGGCGCGCCCGCGTCGCCAAACCGCGGCCACGACCGCAAGGCAATTAAATGCCCGGGCCCCTTGCCAAGCAAGGAGAGCCCTCGAGCGAGGCGAATCCTCGGCTCGAGACAAAGGCGACCCTCGATGGGATGACGGCGTGAGAAGGTCGCCCGGGACCTGCTCGGCGTAGAGCAGACCACCACGGGCACCCATGCCACGTAGAACCCTCGAGCGGCATGACCCTCAACTCGAAACAAGGCGACCCTCGATGGGATATCAGCGTGAGAAGGCCGCCCGGACCTCGCTCGATGTAGAGCAGACCACCGCGGGCACCCATGCCACGTAGGACCCTCGAGCGGCATGACCCCCAACTCGAGACGATGTCAACCCCCCAAAGAAGGCACGCGCGTAAGAGGATCGCCCAGGTCACGCTTGAAATAGAGCGACACCGAAAGCACTCATACCGCGCCATGCCACCAACCAGCACCTCGAGGGTCGGCACGCCCAGACCCCTCGACGGCCGCAAACGCGAAAAGACGGGGCCGTCCATGCACGGCCCCCGCACGGCCTTACCGATCGAGGTTCGAAGCCCGACCCTCGACGGGTTCGAACGGGCGCCCCGCATCACGCAGTTAGGGACGACGAGGGCACGCGCATTCGAGCCGTTCCTCGAGCCCGTCGGCTCGAGGGTGCCCCACATGTCGTGTTCGAGAGCCGCCGAGGGCGGCCCCCAGCCGGGGGATCCCACCGAGGGAGAGCTTCCGCGCCCTCGGTCCCTAGCGAACGGGACCGAGCCCCACCTAGCAAACCCACGCAAGCGCTTCCATGGACGTGTCTCCGGACCGCGCGGCCTACCCTTATCGAACGGCGCATGGACGTCCACTTGAACCACCCGCTAGCGGCTCGAAGAGGAATCCGCGATTCGCGACCCGCTCGATGGGAGTCGTGGAAACATCACCCTCCGACCCGCGGAGGGACGGCGAGGGCGCGATAAAAAACAAGTCGTCGGGCTCGACCCGATCGCCTCGAACGGCCAAGGCTCGGGGGCTTGACGCACGGCTACACCTCCTTGAAATTGCACCCGCCGGAGACGCGTGACAGGGGAGCGTGCACCCCCGATGCCGGGCGAAACACCGCCGATGCCGGTTGGCATATGTGCCACGCCTTTACGACCGAATTGCTCGCGGTTAACCCCCTCGCAGGAGAACCCACACTCCTACGGGGCTTCGGGGGGCTAGACCCGCGGGTCCGCCGATGCGGCCCCACGGAAAGCGTTCGCAAACAAGGAGGGAAGAACGTCCTATCAGTAGGTTCCAGCATCTGCGGGAGCCTCAATGGCAAACCCGCAGATGCTCGGGGGGCTGCGTCGGGGACCGCCCTAGGGGTCCCCTTAAACAATGGGGGAACCCTCACTCAAATCCCCGCATCGAAATGAGCTGAGCCTAACCATGCAGGAAAACTAACCATGCGGGACTTGGCCTATGCGGCGAGGACTCCGAGGCCCACCAAGACGGCCCGTTCGGGAAGACCCCTCGAGCGGGGCTCGCCTCGCCCGAGGGCACGCTCCCCTCCTCGAACGGGCTCCGCCCCGTTCGAGGGGCAACCCCCCTCCTCGAACGAGCTCCGCTCCGTTCGAGGGGCGACCCCTTCCCTCGAGCGGTTCCGCCCCGCTCGAGGGCGCGCTCCCCTCGAGCGAGTCCCGCCTCGCTCGAGGGTCCGCTCCGCCCTCGGCCGGGGGCCCGCCACGCTCACGGGCGCCCCGCACGCGTGCGCCGGCCCCGTACCTGGGCATTTAACGCCCCGACGCCGCGGGGCGGCGCCATCATGCGCCGGGGCTCACGCCCCGTGCCGCCGCACCAACTCCCCAAGGAGGAGCCCATCCCCGTCACCGTGGGGTGGACCGTGCGGTACGGCCGGTGTCGGTCCCGTGACACCGCGCGCACGCTACCGTACGGCTAACGCGCCCGACCCTCGAAAGGGGGCCGGCGCACCCTCGACTCCACTTTCCCCGTGACCCCGCAGGGTTGGGTGAGGGGCGCTAGGCCGGTGGGTGGCCATCCCGGCCACCGCGCGGCGCGGCCGCCGTACCCACGCGTGCGGGCACACGCCCGACTCCGCGGGCGCACGCCCGAGCACCGCAGGCAACCACTCCGCCACCGCGAGCTCATTGGGACGGAACGCCGTTCGCCCGCTCCCCGTACCCCGTACCGATCATCATCGCACCTCCCTCGAAGCCTATCGAGAGAACGCCATCGCCATCCGCCGCCTCCTACCCTCGAACCGCCACCTGTTCGGGTATGAGGCGAGCCATCATGGCCGGATCACGCCGAAGATCGACCGGACGGCCGCCCGCTCTACACCGTAGCACGACGTGCTCCCACACGTAGCTAGGTAGCGCGGCGTGCATGTAACTCGCCGCCCCCTTGGCCTATAAAAGGGGAGGCGAGCCCCCGCCCGCGGGGGGACGAATTCGGAGGAACACGGCTCACCGTGCACTCACTCTCTTATTCTCCCACAACATCTCCAACCACTCACCCGGGGACTTGGAAGCCACGATTCCTCTCCCGCCTTGCTTGTATTTGCCCCACTACAAGCACCCCCGTGCCGAGCAATATAGTGCCACAAGCACGCCCCGTCGGGACGTACGGCCCCCTCGGCGGGAACCGAGGATAAAGTCTTGTGTCATTTGTTGCTTAGCATCGACCATTGAGGGATAGACCTAGGCGTTATCTCCTGGTTAGTGTCGGGACCATATTCCGCACCGACAGCTTTATCACATTGGCAGGAACGGCAACAAGAAGACGATAGGCTAGGTTTACCTTTGGTTTGCTTACTTTTATGGCTAGGTGGATGTGATCCATACATCCCTTCGTGTTTGTATGTTATCTTTATGCAATCAACACTTCACATAGGGTTATACCGGTAGGTTAGGTAGAGAACCTTGGTGGTTTGCTTCTGATCCTTGGATTGACAAATCTAGGGAGAACCCTCCTTGGTGAAAAAAGGCACCAAGTCACCCGTAGGCTTGCGGTGAACTTGAGCACGGTTTTACACTGTCAACAAGCCCCTTTTTCTGGCGTCGTTGCCGGGGATCGGCAACTCGAACCCTAAGGCGATCTATCTTTCTTTTAACTAACCCTAATTTTTATTATTGCATATATGCTTGCTTTCTTGTTTGTGTCCTTGAAAGTAGGTGAAAAGCTAGACACAAGACGTTCGAGAAGTTCACATCCACTACGACAAGATGATACATCAAGATTCACTCTTTAGTGGTAGGTGCCAACTTTTGTTAGTGTCCCATCATCCACTATTGAGTGCACACCCTACACGAGTGATGTTAAACAAGGTATTTCAATGTGTCAATTAAAGTTTTATGACTAATGTTTCGTGGAGGTTTGTTTGTCCAATCAATAGGTGTTGGAAGCAATCACGTGCGAAAGAAGCACCCGTCACTTTGGCTAAAGCAAAATCATGAAGAAGACACACCATTGCCATCATGCTACTCGCTGGTCCAGCAATGGTGAGGACTTAAAGTCAAAGGAGAGGCGATGTAACGCTCCGAAGACCACAAGATCAAGGTCGTCAACATATCCGGATCAATTCACAAGAGGTTTCTGTTCCCATCAATTTATGCACAATCTCAAGGGAGAACAACAGTATATCTTTCAATATTTAGAATCCCCATGAAGTTGCTCTTCCAACAAATCAAGAATCAAGTCAATCGGAGGTTCCTACAAGCGGGTATGGCCGAATTACCGAAGGTTGCACGTTCTGAAATTTCTGGACAGCATGCAAGAGCGGAAACAAAACGGCCATAGCTCCCTCATTTGGGCTCCGATTAAGATGAATGAGTACCCGTTGGAAAGGTAATTTTATAAAGTTTTCAATGGAACAATATTTTGGTATATGTTATCTTATGTACACAGGGGAAATCAACAAAAAAAAGAGGCAGCAGCCACATGATGAGAACAAGATAGTGGAGACGAGGACGACGACAACAAAGAGAAGCTTGGGCAACGCTTCCATTGGACCACGCGAGATGAAATTCAGAAGTTTGGAACAAAACAAGGACTCCAAGAGCATTGGCAAAATAAGGCACAAGTTGGCAACATCCGACACTAGGAGATGTTAGAAGCAAATCACCATGGATTACACACAAATGATAGCATCCAATGGCACGGATACTCTGGGCTCTCACACGAAGGATCATGGAGTTACATGAAGATATTTGAGACATGTGTGAAGTCCCACAAATGAATAAGAAGAGTGAGTCCACACAAGGCAACCTTGATGATGTGTGGCACGAACGAAGGAATTGCGAAAAGACGATACAAGCCACCGATCATTGAAGATTGTTTGCTTTCAACTCCGAGAGACCACTCACGATGAAAAGCTCGAAGGCCAAGGTACAAATTAACCTCTCAAGACACTTTTGGAGCTGATAATATTCCTTTGATATATCTATGATTCATATCCAATAGTGAGGTGGATTCAATTCTATGCCTTGTTCATATGATAATCGTGATAGGCTAGAACTTCTTGAGAGTGATAAAGAGGCTTTGTTGTGCTTAAAATTTGCCTAATGAGAGCTTAATGCTGAGAAAGAAACTTATGAGAGCTTAGTTCTGAGCAAGAAACTTATGCTATAATTAATCACAACTTACTTTGTCATAAATTGTGGTTATGGAAGCGTTGGTTTGCAATATGATTTGTAAATCTTGGACTTGCTTTGTGCTCGGTCAAGCTAGTGACCTTAAAAGAGAAAATTATGGGAGAAATCACAAGTTTCACTAACCATACATGGCATTAAATATAAATTAAGATGAGAGAAGTCATACCCTAAGGAGTTGCAATTGCAGCGCCGGAGTAGAACGGGCATAACTCACTCGATCGGAATCCGTTGGGGGTGAATAAAGACTTGATGGAAAGATAATTTCATGCACCACGCATGGAAGCTATTGTTCTCTACATGGTCTGATCTGGACAGAGAGGAAAATTTGTGAAAGAAGAGGCAGCGATAAAGTGCGATGGAGAAGGTGATGATGATGCTATGAGACGATTGGGCAAGCCTCTCATCGAGCATAAGTGATCGTGTCAAGCATGGAGAGTGGATCAAAGCTGCATGAACACCTTCAAATCTTGCATGAAGGATCGTGGCTCCGCAACAATAAGAAGGTATGTGAGAAAGTCGAGCTCTATGACTTGAAATGAAGCGCTTTGCGGGAGGCAACCCGGTTTTTATTTATATATATACATGACCGTCTACATTGTGCTCTTTAATCGAACCATCAAGTAACATTGTACCTTTGCTCTAATAAAAACCACAACCCCATGTTGTATGATCTAATTGCTATTGAGGGAGCGCTTTGTTATTTGATCTCAAAACCTTGTAGACCTTTTTGTGTGCCCATTAGAGTTTAGAGTCTTTTTCTTTTGTGTCTTTTTAGAGAGATATATGAAGTTGGCACCATCCTTTGATTCTAAACTTGTGGCTAGTTAATTTAGGCTAACTTTTGTTTTTACTTTAGACAACCTCCATATCATGTTTTTTTCATCCATGTTATGTTGCATTGCATGTTTGATTTGATCTAACTTTTCGTCCAACCAACCTAAGCCTTCCTATAACTCCCACCAAAACCCATAGCCAATAGAGGTAGGATTGATTGTGTTGACCGTGTCTGGGTTGAACAAGTCTATCTCTTTCCTCTCTTCTAACTAAAAACTTTGACTAGCCTCCCCATAAAATCCTTAGGAAAACCTTTCACACCTTTTGCCATCCTAAAACCATAGGTTAGTTTTTCTTTAAATGACTCGTAGCGCCACCTTAGTTAGAATTTCTACACTTGACTTCCTCTCTTCAAAATCCTTGTATGAGCCAAAAATATAGGATACCTATAACCTATCCTTAAACCTTGTTAGTTTGGTGGATTGATTTTTTTCGATGGGTTACTTCCTATAGACCACATCGAAAGTGTTTTTAAAACCTTGCTAATGTTTGCTTGTGCTAACATCTTGCATTTTCATTTTGCATCCATCTCTTTCATCCACTTTATTTTAGCTTGGGATCTTGTGAAGCTTTATGATGAATGCTTTCGTACCTATGTTAATACTTCATATGACGATATGGGCATTTTTGTAATCTTGTGTAAACATGGTGTTTAGACAAGATTGGAGACCACCATCATTTAGTCTTATATCCTTAGCTATCATGTTGCATTAGTTGATTTATAAACTTAGCAATGTGCCATACTTTTCTTGCACTATAAAGAATTATTGGTCTTGGGATGAACATGGTGTTTTGACCTTGGTTAACAAATCTCTATGGGAATAGAAAGTTTGGCAACCACTTTGTAAGGATGGAGCTTAGAATTTGGTGTAAACATTGTTTTGTTTTTCTACCATCCTTTCATTTGCATACACACTTGCACTCACGTACACCCATTAGGATTTTCACTAGATTAACTATGCCACAAGTGAAGATCGTAGGGATGTCCTAGTTTGTTCGCATAGGGTGAGTATTCCCGACCGTCACCTCGGGGGTACTTTGTGCATTATAGTTATTTTGCAGGCATGGTGAATCTCTCCCATGAGTTCGTGATAAAAGCTGAAATCAAGATCATCAACACCTCCAAAATCCTGATGGGAGCACTGCTGTTTTCATCAAGATTAAGCACATGTTCAGAGATGTACAAAAGGGAAAAAATCGGATATTCAAGTACTCCATTAAGTCTAGTTTCCAATGCATCAAGAATCAACATTTTAGGAGACCTATGCAAGAAGTTACAACCAAATCATTGGGCGTCACACATCTGAAATCAGAATGGGACACCTTGCACCAACAAAGTAAAAAGGGCGTAACTCTCTTGTTCGGAGTCCGATCGGGATGAATGACCACTCATTGGAAAGTTAATTTCAATCACTTTGCAATGGAGCCATTATTAAGTGCATACTCAGTTCTGGAAGTAGAAGAAAAACTCGTGGAAGATGAACCAGCGGTAAGGGACAACATGGAAGGAGGAGAAGATGAGATGAGAAACATTTGGGAGCAAGGCTCGTGGCAAAGGGCGAACATTGAAGGAAGAACAAAGGCAACAATGTGATGATGATCTCCTCACATGGCGGTAGGACTTCAAGAATTTTAAGATGGTTCATCATCTTCCGTGCCTAGCAACATGCTAAACATGGGGGAAGACTTGGTGGACGAAAGAAGACCGCATGGAGTTCAAGGATCACGGTTGCTACGTATGCCGATCTTCTTTATTCCATGCTTGGCACAATGCTTAAGAATGGGGGAGGGTGCGCTACATCACGAACATCAAAGGACGATAACAATTCCTCAATCCTCTCTTTGTCCTTGTTTTTCTAAATGCTTGTATATTTGTATATGCCTTCAACAACCTTAGATGCAACTTTTGTATGTCTCTCTCGTTAAATAACATGGCTTCTAGGAGTACAACCTAGTTTTAGTTTTTGTTTATTGTCAGCACCTTGTGCTCATCTTGATGAAATAATTTTGGCTTGATCTTGCTTGTTGATATATGACGACCGTTGCCACTTTGTTTAAACTTTGTGCTTGTTTATGTATGATTAAGCTATTGCTCTCTCTAATACAAATCTGAAATTAATTAAATACTAGCTTAATCTTTTGTGGAGGTCATGATAAAAATGAAGACCCATGGTTTCTTTTATGCTCTCAACTTTGGATGGGTCGAAGAACATATTA
Source organism: Cenchrus americanus (assembly GCA_947561735.1). Lineage (NCBI taxonomy): Eukaryota > Viridiplantae > Streptophyta > Magnoliopsida > Poales > Poaceae > Cenchrus > Cenchrus americanus. Next base: position 148,459,999 of record OX387240.1, read on the forward strand.
CTTTTTGCTTTTAAAAGTTATGCTAACCTTGTCATTAATACCTCTTGCATTTTGCTCTACCTATCCAAAGCCTTGTATATTGAGTGCAACCATAGATTACAAGAGTTATTGTTGGGTGAATTGATTCAAGGCTCGATTCTTTGGCTCATGACTAAGAAGCTGGTCATTCCGTTTTTTGCATAACTTATCTTTTGCTAGCCTATTCTATCTGTGCATTGTGAGCTCCCACATCGGAAGCTTTGCAAATCTCGCCGGATATCCACCCTTTAAACCAACATCATCTTTTGTGTTAACCTCCTTGACCTACCTACCTATCACTTGAGTATGGAGATGACACGTCAAAAGAAGGTGCTTCAAAGGGAAGATTCAAGTTCCCTCTCATCAAGACATCCGATACCTACCTTAACACCACTTCCTCTTTGCTCGGGGACGAGCAAACGTCTAAGCATGGGAGAGGAGGTAGGTACTATGCAAATTAGAGTTCTAGGGGTGATAAAAGACGAAAGTTGGAGATATGCATGACGAGGCTAGCAACAAAAGAAATAAAAAATGAATAAGATAAAAGGACAAAACAAAAAAAAAATTCAAAGTACCTCACATGTCAAAAAGAAAAAAAAAGAAGGAAAAAAGGAGGAAAATAAGAAAAAGGAAAAGGAAAAAATAGATTAATAATAATCTCCCCCGGTTCTCTAGTTGCTTAAGGATTTTCCAAGGACTTCAAAATCAAAACCCATACTCATTTTTCCAACCATGTGCAATCCCATAACGAGGACTTCGTTGGGGCCTCGGGATCATTCTTTGCCATTTGCACATGTCCACCTATCTAAAAGTGTGAGTTCTTTCTCTTCCCCCTTCTTGTGAACATTATTTTTGCAATGACCTTTTTGACGAGTCATGATAAGTCCATGAGAATCTTGCCTTGTTTTGATAATAGTCTCAACTTTAGCATCTTGGTAGGATAAAAGCTTTCCTATGAGCTCCAAATAAAGCCCTTCCACCTACAAACATGAGAGGGAAATGATATAGATCAAGTAGGCTTGAGAGTGTTGTGAGATGAGAGAGTTCATGACCAAGATGCAAGAAGGTTTAAATTTTTGTACTTGGTTTAGCTCTTTTATTCACTTCGTTCGTCACTTCAAAAGTTTCTAAGACCTATTCGAATTTTATGGAGCATGATTGATTACTTGTGGAAAGAGCTTAAATTATATCTACCCTCCATAGAGATGAAAGCTAGTTACATTATGGAATTTTAACAAATAAACTTGGAGAGCATTATGCTTTCTCATGTGTGATCAAGTGCAGGGTATGAACAATGAAAGGCAATGCCGATATCCATTGAAAACTTACTCGAGGACGAGCAAGGTTTAAGCAAGGGGGAGATGTTGATGGTGAATTTCCCTCAACCTAGAGTACTTGTAATACATTGGTTTTGATTATGATTTGCAACTAACCCGCCACTAGGCATACTAATGATGTAACAAGTTCACACTTGCATGTCGATTTTGGAGTTTGTTGTTTACGCAGGAAATCTACGCTAAGAGAAGACTTTCGGGATAAGTTCATCAAGCACTTCAAGAGAAGATCATGAAGCCCGTCACAAGTCAAGACACGCGATGAACATGACTCCAAATGACCCGAGGGCCAAAGCATCAACGTGCAAGTCTTCAGGGACTCAACCAAAAAACAGCGAAGCTTGCATAGCAAGGATTCAAGCCTTAACCGTGAAGGAAACGACATCAAAGGCCCACATGCAAGTGCACACAAATAAGGGATCACGCGAGAAGCAACTGGGGAGGAAACAGGGGCTGAACCGGGCCGAAAAGGGCCTGGGCCGGCAGGCCTCGGCCGATCGGCCCAGCCCACTCCGGGCCCGGTTCGCGTCCCCCTTTTGCCCTAGGTGCTTGTCTATAAATTGTCTCTGCCTCCGCCGGCCGCCACATCCATCCTTTCATCAAAGAGCCGCCGAGACGAAGGAGAAGCACCGGGAGGAAGCCGACGGCCGCCGCGAGTCCTCGAGTTGCCTAGGAGATGGCTTAGGCCATGCCCTAGCCGCCAAGGTTGGCCCCGCGTGGTGAAACCATGGTGGAGTTCGGAGCCGCGACTTGAATTCGTCAAGTCGTTTGTACCTTCAACATTCGGTGATGTAACTATATCTTGTCATACTTTGATCTACTACGAGTTATGCTTATTCATATGTGTAGCTACCATGTGCCTTTAGTAGGACTAGATCGAATCATGGTGATTAGTCTTGTCTTGCGGATACACCGTAGTAGTGCACGGACCTTGGTTGTTGCTCGGTGATGATTATCCTCGCGTAGTGACAGTACGAGAGGGGAGAAAGCGGCGAGTGAACGTGCATCGGACCACTCCATATCGGGTTACTCCATATCGAGTGTAATCCTTATCATAGTATAGGTTTAGATTGGTTTATCACATTGGCCGGAACGGCAACAAGAAGACGATAGGCTAGGTTTACCTTTGGTTTGCTTACCTTTATGGCTAGGTGGATGTGATCCATATATCCCTTCGTGTTTGTATGTTATCTTTATGCAATCAACACTTCACATAGGATTAGACCGGTAGGTTAGATAGATAACCTTGGTGGTTTGCTTCCGATCCTTGGATTGACAAATCTAGGGAGAACCCTCCTTGGTGAATAAGTCACCAAGTCACCCGTAGGCTTGCGGTGAACTTGAGCACGGTTTTACACCGTCAACACTTTTCTTTGGTGCCCGTTACGAAAGTTCCCTGTGGACCCAGAAAAACAGCTATTTCATGTGACCAGTGGCTAGTTCTGGTAAGGGTCGTTGTTTAATGCCCGTTACAAATATGTATTTTCAGTAACGGACATCTGCCTGTTACCTTTCTTGGCTTATCTGTAACACTTGATCGGCGATCTACTCCCGTTACCAAAGCCAGTTTTTCATGTAGTGCAAAGTGCTCATGAATTTGATAGGCTTTTGGAAATCATTGGTTTGTGGAGGAAACACGGGTGGAGCTGGGGTTGTGTCTAGTCGGTTCCTAAGATGGTTCGGTTTAGCGACAAAAGTATTTTTGTGGTGGGTTTTTGGTGGTGCTGGGATATCTCTGATCTCCCCTCATTCTCACCACTTCCCTCACCAACCTTGTTTGCTCCAAGCCCTTCACCATCCTGATGCTTATATGCCTCGATCATTATCCTCAACTTAGGCTCATGACCAGACAACCAACCCATTAACTTTCTCAACTCATCATTCTCATCCTACAAACGATCAACATAATGTGCAAGTTCCAAATTCTTCAAAGCATGCAATTCACAGGTAGAGCAAGAAGTAGGAATTGGTTCTTTCAGCTTAGCCTCAAGAGAAACAATGTAAGCATGCATCTCATCAATTTTTCCATGCAAAACAGGGCAAGAAGTGCAAGCACCTAGCAAAGGAGGTCTAGACTTAAGCTTAGCCACTTCAACCCTAAGCACATCTAATTCCTCACACTTGGAGGCATGCTTTTCCTTAAAACATAGCAAGATCAGCTAGGAAAATAGGACAATCAGCACATTCAACTTCATCAGAAACAACAGGTGAAGCCTTAAGCGAGTCAATTTCAAGTTTAGCATCCAAGTTTTGTGTTTCTAACTCAGCCACTCTAGTCCTAGCATCCTCAAGTGAAACCCCAAGCTCTTTCCTCATCTTCTTAGCCTCTCTAAGCATGTCGTCACAATTATCAAGCAACAAGCCAAGCCGTTCATTCTCCTGACGCACGAAGGGAAGTTCATCATGTACCTCATCATCGGAGTCGGAGTCCAAGTCGCTCTGGTTGCTCTTCTTGCTGCCGGAGCTAAGCGCCATGGTGTAGAAGCCATCTCTAGCGAAGTAGCTCAGCCCGCTCAGGTTCTTGGGCGGCTTCCTGCCCTTGCACCGATCACCTTCATCTTCACTGCTACTTGAGCTCGAGGTGGAGTACGAAGAACTAGAGTCGACGTCGCTCCCTCCAACCATTGCTCGGGCCTTGCCTCGGCTCTCCTTCTTCTCGATCGTCGCTCGTCCTTGTGCTTTCCCTTGTGCTTGTGCTTGTGCTTGTGCTTGTGGTCACGCCTTAAATGGTACTTTCCATGCATCTTCGACTTGTGCTTATAGTTGTCCGTGTTCTCGACCTTCTCCGGGCAGTCGACGACAAAGTGTCCCGGCTTGCCGCACTGGAAGCATGTCCTCGTGTTCCTCCTCAAGTTCACCCGGTTCTCGTGCATCCTCTCGAACCGCCTGGTAAGCAACGCCAGCTGATTCTCACCGAGCACGTCGAACTCCTCATCTGGTAAAGACATCAAAGAGGATAAGGAGAACATCCTGGTGGATGGGTTAGCGTTATACTTTCCTTTTGAGCCACCGATGAGGGCGAGACTATGAGAGTCAGTCGAGCCCTCAATCTTGTCTATCATGCTCCGATCCACCTTAGCTAACTTGAGCTTCGAGAATAGCTCATTCACGGTCAGAGTGTCATACTTCTCCAACTCTACAATGGCCTCGAACTTTCTGCCCCAAACCGTACGATCCAGCGAGTGTAAGAGTTTGACAGCCCTATCATGATCATCTTACGGGAGCATGTCCACATTGGCCCTCATGTCTTTTACCACCACCTTAAACCTCTGAAACAAGGCATCGATGGACTCACCGGGGAGATGAGTGAAGTTCTCGTACTCTCTCTGGTAAGTCGCATACATCGAGCCTGAACCTGAGCATTTCCAACATGAGCTTCCTTCAACACTGACCAGATTCTACAAGCCAAGCTCTCCGTGTGCATCCGATCGAATTCAGGTTGACACAAAGCACGAAAGAAGTAGTCGACCGCCTTGTTGTTGGCATAGAACATGTCCCTCGATCCCGGAGCGAGGAACTTCATCAGTTGGACATAGCAACTCTTTCCATGGAGAAATGCTGCCATCCGCTTACTCCACATCTGGTAGTTCTTGCCATCGAAGTGTGGGGGGGCCCGAACCCGTTCCTGGTACGCCATCCTTTGATCATAGACTGGTTAGAGTCAATGAAGACCCGTAACTGGCTCTGATACCACTTGAAGCACCGATATGGCGAACCAAAGAGGGGGAGTGAATGGGAGCCGATAAAAATTCTTCTCGAAGGAGATAGAGGCTCCAACAAGATGAACATGGCTTCTAACACATGTCTCCGACTCACTACCTAAGTTGGCCAAGACCACGCGGCCACTGGAGTGCTACTGGCCCTAGGAACCAACAACTAACTTCACGGATCCGAGAACGCAGCGGAACACCAACTCGAGCCTCACTGACCTACACCGGTCAGGCCCGTGAGCACCACCGGTCGACCGGTTCAAGCCAGGAAACCTCAAATCTACCAAACAGGCCTACCGAGCTCCAAACTGACCCAAACCTGAAATAGCAGCAACACGGGACAATAGCGAACTCACCCAGATGTTCACCTGAGCAAAACTCAATGAGCGTCCACACCGGTCAGACCGGTGAGAGGCACCGATCAGACCGGTGTGACCAGAGCTCTCGGGATGAACATCACTCGCAGGTCAACTCCCCCAAATTCAACTCCCGATCTCCCGAATCACTCCACGAATTTGCGCAAGACTTTGGGGATAGTAGGAACACCTCATGGGTACTCCATAGCCAAAATTTTGTCCACCAATACTTGCTAAATCAAGAGGAAGCAAAGAAATCCCACCGAGAACACCTCTAACCCTAGAGCACCGAAAACCCAAAAATCGAGCTCCTTTGCTCACGGATTTGGGAGGGGGATCAAAGGGAAAAGAACCACGAAGGGTTCATGCATACATCCCCCACCAAATCCCAAAGAGAAAGGTCTCGAAATCGCTCCAAGCATATCACCAAGAAAGGGCTCCGAAAATCACCAAAAAGAACGAACTGGAACAACACATCCAAGCCTTGAGGAACCATGCCGAATCATCTAAACATCACAAAGAGATTCATACAAGGTCTCACAAGATCTCACCATGAAGCTCTCTAGCTACTCCTATAGAAATCCTAGGAAAAATAGGAAAACCAAATGAGAAAGGGTTCTCAGAGTTGGCTGCCATCCTCTCACCTCTTGGGTTATATGGAGGCAACCGAAAGTTTAAAATGCCCTTACTAGCTAATCAGGAACACATGACCCTTGAGGGTGAATTCAGAAATCTTTGTCATCGCTCCATCGGACAGATGCCTAGTGACTGGAAACTTGCTTAGCCTCGACGCAAGCCTTGCGATCCTGACGCTTTTCGTCCGCGTCAAAGTCTCCGGACTGCGTCATCGCACACAGGTCAGACCGGTGCTCCTCACCGGTCAGACCGGTGCTCCCTCACCGGTCGGACCGGTACCCACCCGGCCGACCGGTACCCGCCGGTCAGACCAGTTAGACTGGTCCGATGCTGCTGCTCCTCCGTCTTCGGTTCTTCGATCATGGCTTTGTGGATCAACCAATGAACCCAGTGGTTTTCTGGTGAACCACCGGAAACCGCGCGAACTCGTTGTAGCCTCGACCAATTGCCACTCATGACTCGGCTCCCACGTAGTCCCGGATCGACCTTGGTTTTAGGGCTCAACCAAGAAACCGTTCATGAATTCATCTTACTGTTCTTGCCACCATGCGGCCCGCACTTGACCCTACTGGCGACCGGGTCCCTCGAACCAAGCCTACTTGTCTTCTCCACACTTGAACGCCTCCCCGGCAACAACATTTCGTGCATGTTCTTCACCTGCACCAACACGAGTCAAGCCGCAACCTACACCTGCAATACTTAGCCAAGAATCAGTCCACACAATGTTGTCAATTACTCATCACACCAGGAAGGGACCATCCACCGGTCCTCGAACCACAAATGGTCCTCATTCTCCCCCTTGATGAGTGCATTGACAACACACACATATATTAATCCGAGAAAAAAGAACAAGAAAATAAATGAATAAAAGAAACTCCAACAAGCGATCGAAAGCCAAAGAAAGGCAAAGAGCAAGATCACTTGAAGAAGACAAGTCTCAGACCCCTTAGGCAAGGACAACGTCTCGACACATCCAAGACAAAACTATGCTCAATCAACGAGTGCAAACCACCAATCCAAAGCTCGTAAAACCACAAAGAGCTCCCCCTGCACACATGCAAGCTCCCCCTGAACCAATGCAACTCCCCCTGGACGAATACATGCGAAACACCACATGAAACAGAGCAGTTGCAACAGCTCAGCTCTGACCGGTCACCCTCACCAATCAGAACGGTGGACAAGATCGCCTAGCACCTGGTCAGGCTGATGCCACCTTTGAAACTACCCGAGCTAAAAAATAGCTCGAAACCACTTGAAAACCTTCTAAATGCGTGCAGCAAGCCAATTCAAGTACGAAATCCCCCCCCTTGTTGACAATGCATGAATCAAGCCAAAAAAATGCAACCTAGAGCTTCTCAAATTGACAAAATTCTACATAGGATGCTACACAAGTACAAAAGAGCAAGTTAGATACTCTATAGCTTCGTATTGACATCAACTACATGGTCACCAAGTTTCACAACCATTGGACGAAGCTAAGATACAATTGAGCAATTTTGCGAAAATGTACCCTCTCATGAGCAAAGTCCTGGACATGAGCTAAACATATCAAATTGGCAAAGCCACACAAACTTCATGCTAGGATGACCATTATAATCATAAAACCATCACAAACACCCACAAGCACCTCATGTTATGTCACAGCCACCGAGCCATGTGCCTACTTCCATATATGAGACTTCTCATTGATAGGCATCATGCAACAGTTTAGCACCCAAAGCAAATTAAAATTAGCAATTATGGCATGGGAGCACATTTTCCAAGTATTTTACATTTCATTTTCAGATTCATATTTGGTACATAAAATGTCATTGCGACAAAAATGAACTTGTGCCCCTCCATAAGATAAAGCATGAGGGCTAAACATTCATGATGGCAAATGAGCCTTTGGCCCCATATGATCAAAATAAGCTATCCAACCACAAATTAAGTATAGCCAAACCACTAAAACATGTGAAGATCATATAAAGGCATTTACTCACAAGAGAGCATACATATGGCATTTTTTAAAAACATAACCGTCAACCATGGATATAAACCAAGATTATCAAGAGCTAAACCAAACTAACCATATCATACCAAACAAGCTCACAAAGACATAATATCATTCCACGGTGAACAATGTATATAAGAGAAGCTTTTCCTAACCAATGCATATGATACAAAATGCAGGCAATCTAAGATACAAGGATGCCTATACATCATGTTACATATGCCGTGCCAAATGCAAGAAATGCACAAAGGAAAGCTATACATATGCTAGAAAGGAGCTCCTACATACCCAACTCAAGAAATCAAACAAACACCAAGCTCCCCCCGCAAACGAGTGAAAGTTGCTTGATCTAGGGGTTTGGTGAAAATATCGGCTAGTTGCTCATGTGTGGGTACATGGATCAAAGCTATCTTCCCTTTCTCTACGTTGTCTCTCAGAAAATGATACCTCAATTCTATGTGCTTGGGTTTGGAATGGAGCACTCCATTGTTTGCAACACTTATGGCACTGATGCTGTCACATTGAAGTGGGACATGGGTATACTCCTCACCAAAGTCACTCATAGTGTATGTGATCCAAAGGAGCTAAGAGCAACAACTAGCTGCGGCAACGTACTCTGCCTCGATAGCGGATTGAGCAACACTCGACTATCTGCGGGAAGACCAAAACACCAAAGAAGATCCCAAGAAGTGGCAAGTCCCAGAAGTGGACTTCTTATCCAACCGATACCCCGCAAAATCCGCATCTGAAAATCCATGAAGCGCCAAATAAGAAGACGCGGAGTACCAAAGGCCAATGTCGGGAGTGTGACGTAAGTACCTGAATATACGCTTGACTTCTTGCCGATGCGAAGTCCTTGGAGACGCTTGAAAATGAGCGCAAAGACATACCGAGAACTGGATGTCCGGCCTCATCACCGTCGAGTAGTGGAGTGACCCGATCATGCTCCGATACTCCTTCTGTTCCACGTGTTCACCTTCCTCATCCGCATCAAGAGCTGTAGTCGTACTCATAGGTGTCGCCATGGCCTTGGAGTCCTCCATCTTGAACTTCCTTACAATGTCCTTGGTGTACTTAGCTTGGTGCACAAATGTTCCTTCCTTTGATTGCTTGATTTGTAGCCTGTGGAAGAACTGCAACTCACCCATCATGCTCATCTCAAATTCCCTGCTCATATCATCTGCAAACCTTGCAACAAGAGAGTTATACGAGCCACCAAAAACAATATCATCCACGTACACCTGCACAATCAGGATATCTCTGCCCTGCCTAAGAAGAAACAAGGTCTGATCGACCTTCCCCCACTACAAGGTTTTCCCACTATTGCAACAGAACGCTTAGGCAACACCACAAATTTTGTTGCAGTAGGGGGTACTATGGCACCGAAACAGTGATTTGGTTGTAATATGCGTGTTTGTTGCTACAAAAAATTTGAGTTGCAATATTTATTTTTTGTGTTGCAACAGGTTGACGCTAGTGCACCCATTATGAGGATTTGTGTTGCATTTGGTTGGAAATACGGCTCCCCCATTTCTGTGTTGCATTAGCATGTCGTGAGTTGCAATAGAAAGTTGCTATGGCCAACATACTAGGCTTGGTTGTGCTTGAACGGCTATATCGCAACGTCTTATTTGGGTTGCAAATATATCTTTGCGATGTTGCTACAGGTTGTCGCTAATGCACCCATTATTCAGAATTGTGTTGCATTTGGTTCACAATAGGCTCAACCGGCGAGCGTAAAGCCCAGCGAGCGGGAGCCCGAGTGGGCCGGACAGCCCATTAAGCCCCATAGCACAAGTAGCAAGCATTAGTTGATGACGGTAATTCGGAATTTGAAAGCGCAGGCACGCCTCCCCTTTTAAGCTGGGATACCCCCTTCTCAGTTTACGGGGTGGCACTAAAGGTACTAGAGTGTGACGTTGCTGCAAAAATGTCAATTGGGCCGGTGAGAGTAACAAAAACAAGGATGTGTCGGCCCAAATTGTCTATAACCTTCAGCTCTCCCACTCCCAATACACTTCAGCTCCCAACCATCCCCCTCGTCGGCTACAACCGACGCGTCCACATCGAGATGCCCTGCATCGCGGTTTCCCCTGCGGCAAGCGGCGACAGCGGCCGGAGTGGCCGCATCGAGCCTTCCCAGACCAGCGGCGGGTGCGGAAGGAGGGTGCGCAGCGCCGCAACACATTCGAGCAGCCGCCATGGCAAGCGGGGCCGCATAGAGGGGATCTAGGAGAGCGGCGGCGCGGACGGCGGGGCCGCATCGAGGGTTTTCGGGCGAGCGGCGGCGGCGTACAGAGGGGCCACAGCTCCACCACGCAGAAGCACGATGCACGCGGGCGGTTCAAGTGTACCACACCACCGAGCTCGTCGTCCTCCGGTACGGTCGGCGGCACCCCAACCCTGTCGTCCTCTGGTACGGATGACGCCGCCACCTCCTCGTCGTCGTCTGACGGCCCGCATCACCAAGTCGATCCATCCGGTAAGGGTGAGTAGGCCCTAGTCGGATGCAAGCGTTCCAGAAGTGAAGTGATATACACTGCCCTGCCCTCTTTGACTTTCCAGAAATCGTGTGACTCCTTTTGCAATTAGAAAAATGTTAGTAGTTCACAGTAATCAAAATTTCATACTAGATAATGATAATTGTGTTTTTGTGTGGATCCATCTCACCCCATACTAGATAATGATAATGATAATTGACTTTATTTCTTGCCATCTTTTGCTGTAAATCTGACCTGTGTACATTTGATCACATTGCTGAAAACAAAGCCAACCAAATGAACGCAGGTTGTCCCATTTAGTAGGTTAGGCCTGTCCTGGAAGCTAGTAGGGGGATCACGGGTAAATTGGTATACATTATGAGTTAACAGATTGAATAAGCTGTTTTAAACAGAAAAACAACAAATTGTTTTGTTTGGTCAGGCTAGTGAACACTTCTAATCATGTGAGGATCATCATTTCGAACTCGGTTGATGAGCAGGATAGTAGAAAGAACCCGTCTCCATCGAAAGCTTCGGGATCAAGAAAGGTGCATTTTTTTACTATTTGGCTGCATTTGCCACTGCTGTTGTAACACATGTCAGGTTAGTATCTTGTGTTTGTTGCCTGGCGTAGGAAATGCCCTTGCGCCAAATGGTTCAGCAGTTGAAGGAGTGTTATGATGATTTGCGGGAGCAGATTTAGCACCTAAGCGTGAACATTGCTGGAACGCGGGAAGACATCGAGATGACCTTGAAGGAGTTAATGGAAACTGTTGCTGACAAGTTAGAAGTGGCGAGGAACATCTGCAAGCTTTAGGATAAAGTCAATCACAAGTAGTAGTAATCTATCTTAGTATGTAACATATCCAGGTACTAGGTGGATGTTATGCAGATGTTGGTGAATGTTCTAAGAATGGATGTGTATGTGGCAACATCTAAGTATGCCAACATCTAAGTAATAACTTCGAACCTCTATATTGTAATTGTAGTACTTTGTGTATGTATGGTTGTGTGCTAAGGCATGTATATATGCATGTTCGTATGTCTGTATGTGTTAGGATCTGGATGAGCACATGCAAAAAATTTTAACTAATGAGTGACACAAATTGAAATTTGCTGGGTCCTATCATGCATATTTGGACTAACCATGTGTTTGTTTTCAGAATTGCGACATGCTATTGTTTATGCTAGACTAGTGTATATTCACAAAGCATTGTGATCAACAATTTGGAGACTCTTCACTAGAACTCCTAAATTTTGTGTATTATTGTTAGCCTCTATAGTAGCCGATCGGAAAAGAAAAATAATGAATTACGCATCTGTTGAAAACCCGTGGCACATAATGTGGACCCTGAGAAAGGTCATAATACGTACAACCTCAAAAATATTGAAACGAGGTATTCCTTGGTTGCACTGAAATTTGTCTACTGTGTATGTATTGCCACGAAATTTAGTCGTTGCATTATTTTTCGTGATCGTTGCATGTGTATAAAAATTATTGCAACGAGGTATTCCTTGGTTGCACTGTAATGTGTCTATTGCAACGTTTATGCAGGAGATCAATACGACGATCAGATAGGGGCTCTTCCGATCCGGACCATTCCAAAATTTCGTCTTCGACAACCTAGTTCTTGTTGCGGAGTTCTCCACGAGGGCCTCTAGGGGGTCGATCTCCACGTGGTTCTTGTTGCGGAGATCTGTTGTCTTGATGATCTCGTATATATATTCAATCATTCACTGCATATGCATGCATATTTCTATATCATGATCTAGGTCGATGGAAACATGAGCAATGCATATTAATTAATGGCATCAGACAAAGATCGGAGTTGGATGCGCTTGCCTCGACACTTAGTGGATTGGCAGGACAATTTCCGAATTTGTTTGCAAAAATTTACCGCCTCAGCGTGAGGTCGATCTATTGCGTGCCCATGTACTTTGTGTCAATGCATGATCAGACATTCCACCGTGTTTCCCATTCAAATGCATTTACTGAATAGAGGGTTTATTGATTGTTTCATCGATGATGGTAACATTCAAGACCAAACTAACACTTCATGTCAGGGTCTTGTGAATCAAGATGTTACTGCTGAGCTCAATAATCATGATGCAGTACCTACAGCTAATGATACAACACTTTTTTTTGAGAAGACGATGAAGAAGATGGTTGGGATGATAACCCTGTTCCCACTAATACTCTGAATAATTAGAAACAATATCAGTGGCACTATACATCATGGACAAACCAGAGATGAGGAGGAGGTAGATAAGCAGGTAGAGATTTTTTTTGAAACTATTAGAGCAGGCAAAGAAGGAATTGTATCCAGGATGCAAAAATGCAACTAAGGTCTCTTTTATTGTGGAGCTTTTTCAGATAAAGTGCATGTATGTCTTAAGTAACACGGAATTGGAGGCCATACTTAAGCTCTTTGGAAAGGTTCTCCCTGAAGGGCATTGTATTCCTGACTCCTTGGATAAAGTGCAAAGGGTGGTTTGACACGTGGGCTTGGACTATGTCAAGATACACGCATGCCAAAATGATTGTGTGTTATTTTTTGATAAATACACAAATCTAGAAACATGTCCCATTTGTAAGATGTCAAGGTGGAAAGTTGTAGAAAAAACCTCTGATAATAATTGCAGTGCAGTTGGTGCTACTTCTGTTAAGAAGCGGTTACCAGTTAAGATCCTACGCTACTTTCCTTTTATTCCTCGGCTGCAAAGAATGTATATGTCAAAGCAAATGTCAAAGGATATGCAGTGGCACAAGAAAGAATTGGTGAATGATGGGAAAATGCGTCACCCTGCTGACTCAAAGGCATGGAAGCACGTGGATTCAGAGTTTAAATGGTTTTCAGAAGAAGGAGGTCGTAACGTTAGGCTGGGTCTTGCTTCTGATAGTTCAATCCCTTTGGCATGCAAAGGCTTACGTACTCCATTTGGCATGTCATCTTGGTACCTTACAATTTGCCTCCATGGTTGTGTCAGAAACGATCTAACTGGATCTTGTCAATGTTGATTCCTGGTCCAAAATCTTTCGGAATGGATATTGTTGTATAATTGAGGTCCGTGATACTAGAGCTCAAGGAGCTTTGGAATAATGGTGTTAAAACAAGAGATGCAAGGACTAAGAAGAATTTTATATTGCGTGCTATACTTCTTTGGACAATTAATGACTTCCCAGCCTATGCTATGCTGTCTGGTTGAAGCACTAAAGGAAAGTTTGCATGTCCATACTGCCACAAACATACTGAGTATTTGTGGTTGAAACATGGGCGGAAGCACTGCTACATGGCACATCGACGTTTTTTGCCCCCCGATCATCCATGGCGTCACAACACGGTCAGCTTCAACAACAAGGTCGAAACCAGGGAGGCACCAGAACCACTATCTGGTGCACAGGTACTTAAGCAGTCTTCTACTTTGAACAAGTAGAATTTGGAAAGACCATGTTATCAAAAAAAGGAAGCGTGACGAAGACAACAGATGCCACAACTGGAGGAAGAAGAGTATTTTTTTGAGCTCCCTTACTGGTCCTCTTTGCTCATCAGGCATAATTTGGACGTGATGCACATTGAGAATAATATATGCGAGAGCATACTAGGCACTCTGCTTAAATTGGATGGCAAATGTAAGATGGGGAGAATGCTCGGCTTGACATGGAGCATCTACGGATACGACCAGATCAACACCCTGTGATTAAAGATGATAAGTATACCTTTCCATCAGCCTTGTATGAGTTAGATAAGGAAGCCAGGGAAAGTTTGTGTGAATTTCTATATGGAGTGAAGATGTCTGATGGGGTTTCCTCAAATATAAGAAGATGTGTTGATGTAAAATCATGTAAGGTGTCTGGCTTGAAAACGCATGACTACCATCTAATTCTACATAAACTTTTACCCTTAGTGGTGTGTAGGATTTTTCCAGAAGTTGTTGTCATTGGATTGATTCAGCTTAGTAATTTGTTCGATGCACTTTGTTCAAAGGAGCTGGTGGAAGCAGAATTGGACAGGCCTAGCTGTTCAATTAGGGAGTCTGTTTATCGACTTGAGATGATATTCCCACCTGCATTTTTTGATATCATGATCCATTTGCCTATTCATCTAGCTGAAGAAGCTAAACTTGGGGGCCAGTGTGTTACAAATGGATGTACCCAGTGGAACGGTACCTACGCACTATGAAAGGTTATGTGAGGAACAAGGCTCACCCTGAAGGTTCAATTGCTCAGGGATACATACTTGAGGAGTGTCTTACATTTTGCTCAAGATTCTTGGACGTGGACACCAAAGACAATCGTGTTGATCGACATGAAACAGTTACTGTGAATGAGCCACCATCTGGTTTGAGTATTTTTTCAATAATAGATTACAAGAGGAGAGGACAGACGGTCAAAGAAATTCCACCAAATGAGTTTCAAAAGATGAGGCACTACATAATTTGCAATTGTGATGAAGCTGGACCATATGTCGAGTAAGATACACTACTCAACATCATGTATTGCTTTTAATTTTAAATCTTAACTAATGGTAATATTCATTTGTGTGCAGCGAGCATTTGGAAGAACTGAAGGTATATGGAACCAGAAGTCTTGATCAGCGACATGAGGCTCAACTCGTAAGATGGTTTGAAAGCAAGATCAGAGGTCTACATGCTAGAGGGGAAGTAAGTTTAGATTTGTTTGCACTTGCTCAAGGGTCGGATCCCCGACCTCGTACATTGAATAGATGTCATATCAACAATTGGCTATTTCGAACCGTTAATATCGAGAAAACCCTTGTGACACAAAACAGTGGTGTGCTTGTCTAGGGTGAGGCAAAAGGCACGAACTGGTATGGGGTGATTAAAAGAATGATCTCACTGGAATTCCCTGTACAAAAAGAAGTTATTCTATTCCAGTGTGACTGGTTTGATGTGCCTATTGACACAAGTAACAACAGAGGCAAAGGATACAGTAAAGATAAATTTGGGGTCATTTACATCGATACTACTCGACACAAGTTTAGGAATGAACCCTATATTCTGGCAACACAGGCAGAACTAGTGTTTTATGTGAATCTGGTGAACAAACCGGGTTGGAGCAGTGTTATTTCAACGAAACCAAGGAACTTGTTTGCCATGCCTGAATTAGATCTTGAGGACTCACTTGTTGTGGGTATTGAAGGTATTAATTTGCTCGGTGAACACAAGGATTTGACAAATTAGTCTAGATCGGACAATGAAGACACAACCAGCGATGTCTCAGTTATTAATCATGTTCGGGCCGAGGCGGATGATGAAGCAGACGATGACGTATTTGATGTTGATGATGAACATGATACAGATGACACGTACATTGATGATGGAATTGTTGCACCAATATTTCAAGATGCCCAAGATGATGAGTTTTTCAATTGATACTTGAAGGACCGAAACGGCGAACCAGAGAGGGGGAGGAGTGAATGGTAGCCGATAAAAATTCTATTCAAGAATTCGGCCTATGAACCCAATTTCACTCGTGCAACTCCGCAAGCTTCTCTTACCAAGTTCACGTAGCCACTGGAGTGCTACTAAACCTAGGAGCAAGACCCAACCAACAGCCTCAACACACACGCAGCGGAAACACACACGACATGGCTGCGTCGGGCAGCCAAACCGGTCGAAGCCGGTTTCGAAACCGGTCATACCGCTTCGTTGGACTTAGCCCTCGACGCGGACAGGGCAAACCGGTCGGACCGATTTTGTCCAGAAACTCTCCAAAGACCCCAAACACCTCAAGAGCCTTTCCACATCTGAACAAATGAAGCCATGAATCAACAGAGACTCCCTTGTTCAAAAACCTTTCTCGACAGCCCACAGGGCGATACCGGTCAAACCGGTTTGGAAAACCGGTCAGGCCGGTTTTTGCCTGGACAGTCGGGAAGAACACAGCCCGCGGGTCAACTCCCTAAAATCCAAACCTCGATCTCCCGAATCGCTCCACGGACTTGAACAAGACTTTGGGGATATTAGGAACACCTCATGAGGAGTCCATAGCCAAGTTTAATCCCACCAAAACTCGTCCAAAAAGGAGGAATTAAGGAAATCCCGCCAAGGGCACTTCCAAACTAAGAACTCAAGAAACCCCAAAATCGAGCACCTTTACTCACGAATTTGGGAGGGGAATCACAGCCCAAAGAACCACGAAGGGTTCCAGAAAACCCCGGATTTTCATAGAAAACCCGAATCCTCGTACCATCGCGATAGTCCCCGGATCGGTGGCTATCGCGTACGTAACGTCTCACGAGAATGATACACAAAGTCATACATCGCATCACATAAAGTTAATAGTACATTACATTATTACATGTCCAATATGGAGTACATCATTACAAGCCTCTTGGCTGAATCGAGTGAAAATTCTACGCAACGGTAGCTATCTTCTCGAAGGGTCTCCATCTTTATTCTTCCCGCCACAGGCAACTCGAGCGAAGCGACGTATCCCTCAGTCGTACCATCCGTCGGCGTTGCAGTCGAACTCGGACTCGTACCCTGCACACCCAAAGTCTATCCCCAAGGAGTGGGATAGGTCCACGTCACCAACCGTATGCAGCTTTAAGTGGCCTAAATTCTAAAGGGGAAAGAGAGTAGACAAGGAAATCGGCTGTGGTTTCCTAAGCTGCAGCAGCAAAGTATAAACAAGGTATCTCCATCAATATCCCAAAACCCAAGTCTCTCAACACAACCCGGATCCAACTGGTCACCCAGAAGGCCCGTCACCAACTCCTACTCCCGTCTAGGGTCGATGCGAGGACTTCCTCTCCTCGCACCTCAATGATTACACCCGGATCAACGAGGTAGATGGAGCCTCTCTCCTCTAGCCGGCTGTAACCACGGCTCACCACACTCTCACCTATAAGGGGGAGGTAGAAATCCCAAAACATGAGGAACGAACATGTCTTCTAGGCAGTGTCCATAACCGAGGACGCGGCTATAGCTATAGATCGAACAACTCGCAGAGCTTGTACACCTGTACCCATCCCGAATGGTACCCGTAGGTGTAGGGCCGACCGAGCCCATCCTACCGGCGAACTCTCGGTAGTTACGTACCCACCCCCGCATCCGGCCCTCAAAGCGGTCCTCTCCGCAAGGGAAGACAACGACCGAAGCGTGAAATGCTCCCGTGTGGCCACACGGGAGACGCCACGAGAGGGTGGTCTCACCTCCACCGCTCCCCCACGGATACCCTCTATCCTTCCTAGGCGGTATGGTTCCGCACTTGCCGAGCTCAACTCGGCCCTATCCCCACTCTCGGCGGGGTGGTGTGTACGATGTCCTATAAACAAGTTGATCCACTCGATTTCGGACCGGGCGAGCTCATGTCCTCCAAGCGCACGAAAAACCCCAACACCTAGGCTCCGAAAACCGCAACGGAGGGATGCACCGAGGAGTGCACCCCTATCCCCGATCCCAGATCGGTTGTTTCGAGCTCACCCCCGCCAAAGTACCCAAAACGCCTTCTCCTGCCGGTTTTTACCCCACACACGCCAAGAACCACTACTCCCATCCCAACACATGCATCGCGAAGCTCGGCGCACATACACGCCCACATAAACATATATAGTAGTAGTAGGACGATCAAGGACAGGGCAAATAAAGAGGCAGTGCAAGGTTCATCAACATGCATATATAAAGTAAAGCGCTAGCAATACTACTCAGCAATGCCTAATGGGTAGTTCAGAATCGGTCGGGCGTGAACCTGGGGTCGGGTAGTCCTCCGCGGCGAAGTCGTCGGCGTAGTCGTACTCCCCGGCTCGGCTCTCCCGCTCCTCCTCGCTCCTAGTAGCGCGAAAAAGAAAATAAACAGCGGTCCTATTGCAACTTAAATCCAAATAAGAGAAATTAAGATCCAAAACGGGAACAAACACTATCCCAACCCGTAGTTTGAGATTTTAGAAATTTTCTGGAAAAGGTTTCGTAATTTTCGGGGATAAATGGATTTTCTAGGATTTTTAGAAGAGGTAAAGGATTTTCTGGAAATTTTCAAATAATAAAAGAATTTTCCTCCCCTTCTTTACTGCCGGCCGCACGGGATCCCCGGATCCCCGCTGCGGCCGGGGGCGCTCCGTGGCCCGCGCGCGCGGCTCGGCCGGCCATGCGGCCGGCCGCGCGGCCGTCCGGCGGCGGCGGTGCGGCGTGCCGTGGTGTGGTCCACCGCGTGGCCCGCGTTCGTGTGGCGGGCCGCACCGGATCTCGGGGATCCTTCGCGGCCACGCGCGCATGTGGGCTCATCCGCGCCGGGGCTTCTTCCCCCGTTCGGTGACGACGGGGCCGCCGGCTCGGTGAAAAGGACGGCGGCGCGTCGGGCCTCGTCGGCGGTGGCGGCCTCGGTGCACCGGGTGTCGGTGTGCAAGGTGTTCCGGCTCAAGCTTCTCGGGTTGGGGGGATAGGAAACCGCTATGGCGGCGGGGGCATGGCCGTGCGCGTCGGTCGCCGGCGTGGGCGCGGCGGCGACGCGCGCGGCGGCGTGCAAGGTTTCCCCTCTCGCGGCACGGCGGGTGGAGTGGAGGGGAGCGTGCACGGGGTGCGCTAGAGGGTCTAGGGGCAAACCCGGCCGGGGTTCCGACTCAAGCCCGCGACGGCGTCGCGGCGGCGCTACGGCGGCTCACGGCTCGACGCCATGGGCGGCGGCGAGCGAGTCGCTTGGGGCCGGGCCGGTGCGTCTATGACTCGAGGTACGGCACGGCGCTAGTTAAACACCTACACGGCAAGCACGGGGTTTCCGCGGCGTGGCCACCCCCGGCACGACGGCGGCGCGCGGCGAGCACAAGGCTCCGTGGCCGCGGCGGGGGCTCGAGGAAAGGGCCAAGGCCCGGTTTTTGCCCAAACGGTAGCGACGCGCGCGTGCGGGGGGTGCACGCGTACGTGCTCCGTGGCGTACGCAGCGCGCGCGCGCGGGCGTGTCCGCGACGCGAACGCGTCGCGGCGCTCGACACGCGCGCGCGCGGCGGCGACACGGGCGACACGGTGCAAGCGCAAACGAGGAGAACAAAGCCTAGGCGGGCGGCGCGCTTGGCGACGGCGGCGGCACCGCAGAAGAGTAACCCAGCCTGGCACGATGGCCGGCTTCCGCGGCGACGGCGCGGCGGCGCGAGCACGACACGTTCCACCCCGGCGCGAAGGTCGGGGGCATCCACGAGCGACGGGAGATGGGTGCCCTCACCTAGGTGGCCACGGGCCGAAGCGGAGTCGCGTCGGTGAAGGATGGTGGTGCAGAGACGAGGAAGGAGGCGGCGCTGGTAGAGGTGGCGGTGCGGTGCGGCGGCGCGGCGTCGAGGGGGAAGAGGAAGCGAGAGGGACGTAGGCGCGCGCGCCTTGCGGTCCGGCTCCTCCCTCGCCGCCGGCTCGGCGTCGCGGGTACGGCTCGCGGTGGCGGCGCCGCTCCCGGCTTCTTCTCCCTCCCCCTTCTCCCTTCTCTCCTCCGGCGGGTAGGTGGGTAGGGAATCGATTCCCCCCGGCGGCTAGGGTTTGGAGGGTTCCGGATGCGGCGGCGGCGGGCTCTTATAGCGGCGGAGCGCGGGGGCACGTGGACGGCGCCGAGGCGTTGGGAGGCCGCGGGGGCGCGTCGCGACGGCGCCATGACCGCGCGCCCCGCCCCTTTCGCTTTCGACGCCGGCTAAAGAGGAAAGGAGGAGGGTGACGGTGCCGACGTCGGCGTGACGCATGTGGGACCCACCGGCGGCGGCTCGTGCGCGGCGGGGGTTGGTGGACGGCGCGGGCGCGGCCGGGCCGGGCCGCCACCGGGCCGAATCGGAGGCCGGGCCGAAGTGAAGTTGCGGCCCGTGTGCAATAGTGTAGCTTGTCAATTTTCCTTAGGCCTCAAAATAGATTCAAATTTGAATTCCAACCCAAATTTGAATTCACCCAACTAAAATCCAACAAAAATCCCAAAGAACTCCAAGTTTCTCACACTAGCATTTCTTATATTTCCTAGGGATTTCATTTAGCTCAAAATAAATCTAGGAATTAAGGGAGAGGAAAGGAAGACATCCTTAAATGATTTGTTAATCACCCAAACAATTCATCGAAAATTTTAAGACCACAATTTTATTAATTAACATTCCCCAGCAAATTTGAGGGATGTTACAGAACTCCCCCCCTCACAAGAATCTCGTCCTCGAGATTAAGAAGTTACCTCCGCTTCGAAGAGATGAGGGTATTTCTCCCTCAATGCTGACTCCTTCTCCCACGTGGCTTCGCGCTCGGAGTTATTACTCCAGAGCACCTTGCAGAAGCGCGTGGTGGTGTTCCTGGTCGATTTCTCCGCCCAGTCCAGGATCCGAACCGGGTACTCCAAGTATTCCAAGGTTTCCTGGACGTCGAGCGCCTGAGTAGGCACTCTCTTCTCGACGACCACACACTTTCGAAGTTGGGAAACATGGAACACCGGGTGAACCCCCGCAAGCTCCGGAGGTAGCTCGAGTTTGTAAGCCACCTTTCCGACCTTACTCACAATAGGGTAGGGCCCAACGTACCTAGGGGACAGCTTCCCCCTGATGTGGAACCTCTTCGTACCTCGGAGGGGTGACACCTTCAGGTAGACGTGATCCCCTACCTCGAACGAGACGTCCTTCCGTTTTGCGTCGGCATAGCTCTTCTGCCTGCTCTGAGCTATCTTCAGGTTCTCTCGTACCTTGGCGACATTTTCCTCGGCCTCAACAATAGTGGCGGGACCGAAAAAGGTTCGCTCCCCCACCTCGGACCACATCAACGGTGTCCGACACTTTCTGCCATACAGGGCTTCGAACGGAGCCATCTTCAAGCTGGCCTGGTAGCCGTTGTTGTATGAGAACTCGGCATAGGACAGGCTCTTTTCCCAGTCCGATCCATAGGTCAACACACAAGCCCTCAGCAAGTCTTCTAGTACCTGATTTACCCTCTCTGTCTGACCGTCTGTCTGTGGGTGGAACGCTGTGCTGTAGTTCAACCGGGTGCCCATAGAAGCGTGTAAGCTCTTCCCGAACTGAGCGGTGAACTGGGGCCCTCGGTCTGACACAATGCTCCTCGGAGCCCCATGAAGCTTCAGGATGTTGTCCACATACAGTTCTGCAAGTCGGCTCACGCTGTAGTTCGTCTTCACTGGCAAGAAATGTGCGACCTTGGTTAATCGATCAACTATCACCCAAATGGAGTCATTCCCTTTCTGCGTGCGTGGCAACCCCACAATGAAGTCCATGCTGATATCATCCCACTTCCACGTGGGTATCTCGAGCGGTTGTAGCAGTCCGGCAGGCCTCTGGTGCTCGGCCTTCACTCGCTGACACGTGTCGCATCGAGCGACGTATTCAGCAATGTCTTCCCTCATCTTCTCCCACCAAAACCGTACCTTCAGGTCTTTGTACATCTTGGTACAGCCAGGGTGGATCGAGTATCGAGAATCGTGGGCCTCTTTAAGGATCGAGTCCCGAATCTCCTTGTCCTGAGGCACGCAGATGCGGTCCTTCAGCCACAGTGTACCTTGTTCGTCGAGACGATAGTCAGCTGCTTTGCCACTCTCCATCAGGCGTTTTACCTCTTGGATCTCTGGACACTCCTTCTGTGCTTGGCGGATCTGGTCTTCGAGTGTGTATTTTACCCGCAACTGGTTCAACTGCCCCTCCTCCACAATCTCTAAGCTCAGCTTTTCTAGCTCTTCATGTAAGGTGGGTTGTTCCTCTCGCACCATCAGGTTGTTGCAGTAATGCTTGCGGCTCAGAGCGTCGGCTACGACGTTTGCCTTACCAGGGTGGTAGTGAATACTCAGGTCGTAATCCTTAATCAGCTCTAGCCATCTCCTTTGCCTCAGATTCAACTCCGACTGGGTGAAGATATACTTCAGACTCTTGTGATCCGTGTAGATGTCGCACTTGTTTCCCATCAGATAGTGCCTCCATATCTTCAACGCATGAATGACAGCGGCTAGCTCGAGGTCGTGCGTAGGGTAGTTTTCCTCGTGCTTCCTTAGCTGTCGCGAAGCGTATGCCACTACCTTGCCTCCTTGCATCAACACGCAGCCAAGTCCTTGCCTCGACGCGTCACAGTACACCACGAAATCCTTGCTCGCGTCGGGCAGGGTCAGGACTGGGGTAGTGGTGAGACGGGTTTTGAGCTCTTGGAAACTGGCCTCACACTTGTCCGACCACACATACGGCGTGTTGCTCTTCAACAACTCTGTCATGGGCTTGGCGATCTTGGAGAAGTTCTCGATAAACCGGCGGTAGTACCCGGCCAAACCGAAAAATCGCGGATCTCCGTCACGGACTTCGGTGACTGCCACTTGGACACGGCCTCGATCTTGCTCGGATCAACAGCAACTCCTTTAGCTGACAACACGTGACCCAGAAACGCGACTTCCTCCATCCAGAACTCACACTTGCTGAACTTGGCGTACAACTGATGGTGTCTGAGCTTCCCCAGTACGATCCTCAGGTGGTCCTCGTGCTCTTCTGCTGTCTGGGAGTAGACCAGTATATCGTCGATGAAGACGACGACACACTTGTCCAACTCGTCCATGAAGACCTTGTTCATCATGTTCATGAAGTATGCCGGGGCATTGGTCAGGCCAAACGACACGACTGTGTACTCATACTGCCCATACCGGGTTACGAATGCCGTCTTGTGGATGTCCTCCGGCGGATCTTCATCCGGTGGTAACCTCGACCGGAGATCAATCTTGTCGAAGTACTTGGCTTGCCTCGGTCGATCCATCAAATCGTCAATCCTGGGCAGCGGGTACTTGTTCTTGATGGTCACCGCGTTCAGGGCGCGGTAGTCGACGCATAGACGTTGTGTCCCATCCTTCTTCGGCACGAATAATGCCGGTGAACCCCAGGGTGAGGCACTCGGCCGAATGAACCCTTTCTCGAGTAGCGAGTCTAGCTCTGCCTTCAACAGTTTCAGCTCAACCTCTGCCATACGGTACGGACTCTGGGCTATCGGCGCCGTTCCCGGCACCAGGTTAATCACGAACTCCACATCTCGATCAGGAGGCAACCCGGGCAGCTCCTCTGGAAACACATCCTCAAACTCACAGACTACCGGCACGTCCGATATGGCCTTCGTGTGAAGGCTGTATACGGCCGGTATGTCTCGAGACTTCATTGGCTCGAAGGTCACCCTTGTCCCGTCAGGGTGCAGTAGTGTCACCAGTCTCGGTGAAGTGGAGATGACACCTTTGTGGGCAGTGATCCAGTCCATACCCAGTATCACGTCGATACCATGGGATGGCAGCACGGTAAGATCCCCATAGAATGCGTGACCTTGGATGACCACTTCTACTCCTTTGCACAGCAGGGTGCATCGGATATCCCCGAGCGGAGAGCTCGTGATGATGGGCACCGTTCGGGTGGTTGTAGGGAGGGAAAGTTTACTCACGAACCGAGAGGTGATATAAGACCCGGTTGCACCGGTGTCAAAGAGAACCAGAGCAGAAGTACCACAAACCAAAATCTTACAGATTACGACGTCGGGGGCATCGGCAGCCTCCTCCTCAGTGAGGTGGTTCAGCCTCCCACGGCCGGCGGCCGGGGGCGGTGCAGCCTGAGGAGGTCGGCCTCCTGGAGCAGGTGCCCTCGCGGGAGTAGCAGCAGCCTTCTTGTCGGGGCACTCGAAGGACTTGTGGCCCGGCTTGCCACACGCGAAGCAGGTGACGGTGAAACCTCCTGCGGCAGGTCGCGCGGTGCTCGGTGGAGCACGGGTGTAGCCTCCAGTCTGCTGGGGATAGCCGGGGTTCCTCCCTCCGGGAACGGGCTACATCCACTACCTCCGAAGCCACGCCCGTGCCGGTTGTGCCCCGGCGGTAGCTCCCCCTCAGCATGTTGCTCTGTCCGCTTCTCGGCTTCTGGAAGGATCGGTCAGGCTGATCACGATCTCCCATCCTCTTCTTGCCCCTCATGCGTTCTTCGTGGCCCCTCCTCTCGTCCTCGACCGCGATGGCGCGGTTGACGAGATGGCGCAGGGACTTGTGCTCACTTGCCTTCAGCGCCTGGCGAAGGCCGTGGTGGAGGCCTCGCAGGAACCAGAACTGCTTCTTCTGGTCGGTGTTGGTGTCGTCGGGGGCGTACCGCATCATCTTCATGAAGTGACGCTCGTACTCCTCGACCCTCATCGCACCCTGAGTCATGGTGCGGAACTCCTGCGCCTTCCGGACCCGGCGGCTCGTCGGGAAGGTGCGCTCGCGGAACACCTCGCGGAACTCCGGCCCGTGTGATGAATGCGGGTTCGGGTGGGTGGCGGTGTAGTTGTCCCACCATGCCTTGGCGGACCCTCCAGGCGGGTGTGCGGCGATAGCGACACACTCCTCGTCGGAGCGACGGTGAGGTCGAGCTTGGTCTCGATCACCCTCGGCCCGGTCGTCGACCTCGAGTGGGTCATCCGAGTAGGCCGAAGGTGGGAGCCTTCGGGCGGATGAACCTCTCGATCTTCCGCGTGAGGTCCTCGTCCCCGCGGAGCGACGCGGTTCCCTCCGTTGCCACGGTGCTCCATGGCCTCTCGCCATCCTCTCGCATCGCCGAGTCCGGAGCGCCATCACTTCCACCAAGTTAGGTGGGGGTGGTGGTGGGCGTTCGGCTCGGGGGCCGGCCTTGCGCGGCTGCTCCTTGCCCAACCTCGGCCTCGGGTTTCTCGGGCGGCGGTGGCGGTGCCCCGTCACCTCGGCCCCTAGCCCCCAATGCTCCTCCACGCGGGGTGGACGGCCACGGCCACGGCCGCGTCCATGCCCCGTCGCGGGCTTCTTCCTCGGCCACCGCCTCCTCGAGGCGAGCTATCAGCCGGTTGGAGCGGCGGATCGACATCCTTCTGAAAACATAAGGGAAAAGAAAGGTGTTTACGCACGTCACTCACCAACTCACACATGAGTCTTGAGC
This sequence comes from Cenchrus americanus, assembly GCA_947561735.1. Classification (NCBI taxonomy): domain Eukaryota; kingdom Viridiplantae; phylum Streptophyta; class Magnoliopsida; order Poales; family Poaceae; genus Cenchrus; species Cenchrus americanus. The sequence goes on from OX387240.1 coordinate 148,485,384, forward strand.
ATTCAAGAAAATAGTTCTAAATATAACCTACACTCAAGCAGAAGATGCATTAAGACGCAAATAACATCATTAAGATCCAAGCACACAGCAAACATGATTATTACACTTGCTCCCCTGAGGCTGACTCAAACCTTGGGGTAGCAGCAACAAGTCAACGATCTAATACATCGGTACAATCTCAAAAGGGTAGTGTCTACATAGTGTGGCATGACTCTCTTCATGCACCGGAACATGCTCGCGGCTGCATGGAACATCTCATGGAAACTACTAGCATAGAACACTACTCTAGGTCATGCCTCCTGCTCAGCTCTCTACTCCGTGCGTGCCCGCTGGTACGTGACGGGGTAGCGGTCCTCGGTGGGGTAGTCCGGCGGGAAGATCCGGGACACCAAGGCGTGAGCCTCTCGAACCTCCTCGGTCTCGACGGGAGTCGGCAGACGGGCCATCGGGCACAGGTGGAGCTTGAGGCGTGACTGGGTGCAGCTCGAAGGTCTCGGTGCGAATCTCTCGGCCGAGACTCGGGGGGCGGCCTCTCCGTTGAGCTCGAAGAGCTCGTCCACGCGAAGTGAGTCGGCGTCCTCCCAAGTCCTCCTCGGTCTCTCGGCCTTGTCCCTCGGGTAGACGGCCGTGCGCGTGAGCCACGCGATGTTGGCGACGTTGTCCGCTCGGCTCTTCTCCGGCTTCTCCACCTTGAGCCGCTCACACCCGAGGGTGAGCGCGCACCGTGAGCGGAGTCGTCCTTGCGCTCGAGCTTGTCCTTCGGCTTGTTCGACTCGCGGTCGGCCCCGCGTAGGTCCTCCTTGGTGTGCGGCATCTCCTCCCCGGTGTCCACCCTCTCCCTCTCGGACTGCCGGCGGGACGGTGGTCGTGCGGTCGAGGCTCAACTCCGAGCCGGCGAACACGGTGGCGTAGAGCGGTGTTCTCCCTCTCCCGGCTCGGCGCGGCGGGGGCGGCATCGGAGCGCGTCGATGGTGGCGTCCCCGACCCGGCCGTAGAGGGTACGTGACTCGTCCTCCGGTCGGCGCGCGTACTTGTCGAGGTCGACCAAGTAGCCGGCGGTCTCCACCAGGGGTCTCGTCGGTCTCGCGGAAGGGAGCGGCGTCGACGTCGTCCCCGGATCCCCTCGTACGAAGGAACTCCGTCCACGAGCGGTGCGAGGCGCCGGTAGTCCCGGGGCGGCGGCCGAAGAGTCCCGGTCTCGAAGGAGGCGCGGTGCGTGCGAGTAGGCGGCCCGGGGCCCGGCGGCGGGGGGCGATGTCGAGCGCGGTCGCGACGGTGAGTGCGGCAGCGCGCGGACCTCTCCCTTAAACCCGGGAGACTCGGGTGAGGGAGCACGGCGACCGTGCAGAGCACCATCCGCCCAGTCACGGCGGGTACGTACTCGGCGCGGTACGTGACGTAGGTCGGGGGAACTCCAAGCCTGAGAAGGGCCCTCTCCATCCAGTGGCAGATCGCCCCGCACGTCTCGGGGGTGATCTCCGCGACCTGGTGCTCCATCTCCTGTGAAACGCAAGAAATTTCTGTCAGCGCAGGTGAGTAAGAAATTTTCAAAGAGGGAACGAGTTTTATAACATAGCTCAAGGGTATAACTATAAAGGTAGAGCGTATAGAGTCCTATCTCTATCGACCTTCCTAGGGATACGTGCTACGGTCAAGCATGGCTCGGTACCACACGTAAAACCCCGGATTTTCATAGAAAACCCGAATCCCTGTACCATCGCGATAGTCCCTGGATCAGTGGCTATCGCGTACAGAACGTCTCACAGAATGATACACAAAGTCATACATCGCATCACATAAAGTTAATAGTACATTACTTTATTACATGTCCAATATGGAGTACATCATTACAAGCCTCTTGGCTGAATCAGAGTGAAAATTCTACGCAACGGTAGCTATCTTCTCGAAGGGTCTCCATCTTTATTCTTCCCGCCACGGCAACTCGAGCGAAGCGACGTATCCCTCGGTCGTACCATCCGTCGGCGTTGCGGTCGAACTCGGACTCGTACCCTGCACACCCAAAGTCTATCCCCAAGGAGTGGGATAGGTCCACGTCACCAACCGTATGCAGCTTTAAGTGGCCTAAATTCTAAAGGGGAAAGAGAGTAGACAAGGAAATCGGCTGTGGTTTCCTAAGCTGCAGCAGCAAAGTATAAACAAGGTATCTCCATCAATATCCCAAAACCCAAGTCTCTCAACACAACCCGGATCCAACTGGTCACCCAGAAGGCCCGTCACCAACTCCTACTCCCGTCTAGGGTCGATGCGAGGACTTCCTCTCCTCGCACCTCAATGATTACACCGGATCAACGAGGTAGATGGAGCCTCTCTCCTCTAGCCGGTACGTAACCACGGCTCACCACACTCTCACCTATAAGGGGGAGGTAGAAATCCCAAAACATGAGGAACGAACATGTCTTCTAGGCGGTGTCCATAACCGAGGACGGGGCTATAGCTATAGATCGAACAACTCGCGGAGCTTGTACACCCGTACCCATCCCGGAATGGTACCCGGCCGGTGTACGGCCGACCGAGCCCATCCTACCGCGAACTCTCGGTAGTTACGTACCCACCCCCGCATCCGGCCCTCAAAGCGGTCCTCTCCGCGGTGAAGACAACGACCGGAGCGTGAAATGCTCCCGTGTGGCCACACGGGAGACGCTCCGAGAGGGTGGTCTCACCTCCACCGCTCCCCCCACGGATACCCTCTATCCTTCCTAGGCGGTATGGTTCCGCACTTGCCGAGCTCAACTCGGCCCTATCCCCACTCTCGGCGGGGTGGTGTGTACGATGTCCTATAAACAAGTTGATCCACTCGATTTCAGACCGGGGCGAGCTCATGTCCTCCAAGCGCACGAAAAACCCCAACACCTAGGCTCCGAAAACCGCAACAGGGAGGGATGCACCGAGGAGTGCACCCCAATCCCCGATCCCGGATCGGTTGTTTCGAGCTCACCCCCGCCAAAGTACCCAAAACGCCTTCTCCCGCCGGTTTTACCCCACACACGCCAAGAACCACTACTCCCATCCCAACACATGCATCGCGAAGCTCGGCGCACATACACGCCCACATAAACATATATAGTAGTAGTAAGACGATCAAGGACGGGGCAAATAAAGAGGCGATGCAAGGTTCATCAACATGCATATATAAAGTAAAGCGCTAGCAATACTACTCAGCAATGCCTAATGGGTAGTTCAGAATCGGTCGGGCGTGAACCCCGGGGTCGGGTAGTCCTCCGCGGCGAAGTCGTCGGCGTAGTCGTACTCCTGGCTCAGCTCTCCGGCTCCTCCTGCTCCTAGTAGCGCGAAAAAGAAAATAAACAGCGGTCCTATTGCAACTTAAATCCAAATAAGAGAAATTAAGATCCAAAACGGGAACAAACACTATCCCAACCCGTAGTTTGAGATTTTAGAAATTTTTACGGAAAAGGTTTCGTAATTTTCGGAGATAAAATGGATTTTCTAGGATTTTTAGAAGAGGTAAAGGATTTTCTGGAAATTTTCAAATAATAAAAGAATTTTCCTCCCCTTCTTTACGCCGGCCGCACGGGATCCCCGGATCCCCGCCGCGGCCGGGCGCCTCCGTGGCCCGCGCGCGGCTCGGCCGGCCATGCGGCCGGCCCGCGGCCCGTCCGGCGGCGGCCGGTGCGGCGTGCGTGTGGTGTGGTCCACCGCGTGGCCCGCGTTCGTGTGGCGGGGCCGCACCGGATCCCGGGGATCCTTCCGCGGCCACGCGCGCATGTGGGCTCATCCGCGCCGGGGCTTCTTCCCCTCGTTCGGTGACGACGGGGCCGCCGGCTCGGTGAAAAGGACGGCGGCGCGTCGGGCCTCGTCGGCGGTGGCGGCCTCGGTGCCTGGGTGTCGGTGTGCGAGGTGTTCCGGCTCAAGCTTCTCGGGTTGGGGGGATAGGAAACCGCTATGGCGGCGGGGGCATGGCCGTGCGCGTCGGTCGCCGGCGTGGGCGCGGCGGCGGCGACGCGCGCGCGGCGGCGTGCAAGGTTTCCCCTCTCGCGGCATGGCGGGTGGAGTGGAGGGGAGCGTGCACGGGGGTGCGCTAGAGGGTCTAGGGCAAACCCGGCCCGGGGTTCGGCTCAAGCCCGCGACGGCGTCGCGGCGGCGCTACGGCGGCTCACGGCTCGACGCCATGGGCGGCGGCGAGCGAGTCGCTTGGGGCCGGGCCGGTGCGTCTATGACTCGAGGTACGGCACGGTGCTAGTTAAACACCTACACGGCAAGCACGGGGTTTCCGCGGTGTGGCCACCCCGGCACGACGGCGGCGCGGCGAGCACAAGGCTCCGTGGCCGCGGCGGGGGCTCGAGGAAAGGGCCAAGGCCCGGTTTTTGCCCAAACGGTAGCGACGCGCGCGTGCGGGGGGGTGCACGCGTGCGTGCTCCGTGGCGTGCGCGGCGCGCGCGCGCGGGCGTGTCCGCGACGCGAACGCATCGCGGCGCTCGACACGGCGCGGCGGCGGCGACGCGAGACGACACGGTGCTAGCGCAAACGAGGAGAACAGGGCCTAGGCGGGCGGCGCGCTTGGCGACGGCGGCGGCACCTGCAGAAGAGTAACCCAGCCTGGCACGATGGCCGGCTTCCGCGGCGACGGCGCGGCGGCGCAGAGCACGACACGTTCCACCCCGGCGCGAAGGTCGGGGGCATCCACGAGCGACGGGAGATGGGTGCCCTCACCTAGGTGGCCACGGGCCGAAGCGGAGTCGCGTCGGTGAAGGATGGTGGTGCAGAGACGAGGAAGGAGGCGGCGCTGGTAGAGGTGGCGGTGCGGTGCGGCGGCGCGGCGTCGAGGGGGAAGAGGAAGCGAGAGGGCGTAGGCGCGCGCGCCCGCAGTCCGGCTCCTCCTCGCAGTCAGCTCCGGCGTCGCGGGTACGGCTCCGCGGTGGCGGCGCCGCTCCCGGCTTCTTCTCCTCCCCTTCTCCCTTCTCTCCTCCGGCTGCGGGTAGGTGGGTAGGGAATCGATTCCCCCCGGCGGCTAGGGTTTGGAGGGTTCCAGATGCGGCGGCGGCGGGCTCTTATAGCGGCGGAGCGCGGGGGCACGTGGACGACGCTGAGGCGTTGGGAGGCCGCGGGGGCGCGTCGCGACGGCGCCATGACCGCGCGCCCCGCCCCTTTCGCTTTCGACGCCGGCTAAAGAGGAAAGGAGGAGGGTGACGGTGCCGACGTCGGCGTGACGCATGTGGGACCCACCGGCGGCGGCTCGGGCGCGGCGGGGGTTGGTGGACGGCGCGGGCGCGGGCCGGGCCGGGCCGCCACCGGGCCGACTTCGGAGGCGGGGCGAAGTGAAGTTGCGGCCCGTGTGCAATAGTGTAGCTTGTCAATTTTCCTTAGGCCTCAAAATAGATTCAAATTTGAATTCCAACCCAAATTCGAATTCACCCAACTAAAATCCAACAAAAATCCCAAAGAACTCCAAGTTTCTCACACTAGCATTTCTTATATTTCCTAGGGATTTCATTTAGCTCAAAATAAATCTAGGAATTAAGGGAGAGGAAAGGAAGACATGCTTAAATGATTTGTTAATCACCCAAACAATTCATCGAAAATTTTAAGACCACAATTTTATTAATTAACATTCCCTAGCAAATTTGAGGGATGTTACGAGTTCCCACAAATTTCCCCCATCAAATTCCCAAGAGAAAGGTCCCGAAAACAACCCAAAGAAATCACCAAGAGAGGACTCCGAAAATCACCACCAAGAACAGCCGGGGAAAACACATCCAAACCTTGAGGAACCACGCCGAATCATCTATACATGAAACAAAGGTTCATACAAGGTCTAGCAAGCCGCCCGATCATCCATCCCTCTCAACAACATCTCACCATGAAGCTCTCTTGCTAGTCCTATGGAAAACCTAAGGAAAATAGGAAGGAGAATGGGAAAACAAATGAGCCAGGGTTCCAAGAGTTGGCTGCCATCCACCCATTCAATGAGTATATATGGAGGCACCCAAAAGACTAAACTACCCTTCACTAATAACTAGGGATACATGCCCCTCAAGGGCGGATTTGGAAATCTTCAGAATATCTTCATCGGACGGATGCCCGACGCGTGTCCTCCGCCTCGAAGCTTCCGGCGCCCTGCGACCCCAAACCGGTCAGACCAGTTCTCCAAACCGGTCAGGCCGGTTTGGCGCACCGGCCACGCCCGGTCTTCGGCCTCGGCTTTGTGGCTCGCCCCGAGTATCCCGGTGATTTTACGGTGAACCACCGCAAACCCCGCGAACTTGATGTAGCCACCACTCATGACTTGGCTCCCATGAAGCCCGGCTCGACCTTGGTTTTGTGGCTCAACCAAGAAACCGTCCACCGTCTTCATCTTGCTGTTCTTGCCACCATGCGGCCCGCACTCGACCCCGCCGCCGCCACCGGGTCCCTCGAACGAAGCCTACTTCTCTTCTCCACACCCGGAGGCCTCACCGCAATGACCTTTCGCGCTTGTTCTTCACCCGCACCAACACAAGTCAAGCCGCAACCTCGCACCCGCAATACTTAGCCAAGAATCGGTCCACACAACGTTGTCAATCACTCATCACACAAGGAAGCGACCATCCACCGGTCCTCGAACCACACATGGTCCTCAATCTCCCCATTGATGAGTGCATTGACAACACACACATTTGGTAAATAAAGAGAAAGAAAACGAGAAAAGAAACAAAACGAAAAACTCCAACAAGCGATAGAACGCCGAGAAAGGCAAAGAACGAGATCACTTGAAGAAGACAAGTCTCGGACACCTTAGGCAAGGGCAACGGCTCGACACATCCGAGACAAAAACCATGCTCAAGCACAGAACACAAACCACCAAAGCACACAAGAGCTCCCCCTGCACATATGCAAGCTCCCCCTGATCAAGTGCCAACTCTGGTCACAAACCGGTCAGACCGGTTCCCATAACCGTCGGTCGGTTCCACCAAAACCGGTCAGACCGGTTTCCACAACCGGTCAGGCCGATTTCACACAGCAGACCATACCCCCAAAAGCCAAAAATGCAAAAGAAATGCATAAACTCCGCCTTGACACTTGGGATAGGTTCCAGGGATACAAAGCAACTTTTCTCCACCTTCCTTTCTCCCCCGTTTTGCCAATGCATGAATCAAGGCACAAATGCAACCTAGAGCTTCTCAAGTATACAAAATTCATCACAAGATGCTACACATGTCAAAATGAGCAAGTTAGATACTCTACAGGTTCGTAATGACCTCAACTACGTGATCACCAAGTTTCACAACCATTGGACAAGGCTAAAAAGGATTTGAGTAATTTTGCGAAAAGTTACTCTCTCATAAGCAAAAACCTAAACATGAGCAAAACATGTCAAAATGGCAAAGCCACACAAACTTCATGCTAGGACAACCATTCTAATCACAAGACCATCACAAACACCCACAAGCACCTCATGTCATGTCAAAGCCACCGAGCCATGTGCCTACTTCTATGTATGAGATTTCTCATTGGTACGCATTATGCAACGGTTTAGCACCCAAAGCAATTTAATTTCAGCACATATGACATTGGAGGATATTTTCCAAGCATTTTTCATTTCATTTTCAGATTTATAAATGGTATATGAAATGTTTTTGCGACAAAAAGGAACTTATGGCCCTCCACAAGATGAAGCAAGAGGGCTAAACATTCATGATGGCAAATGAGCCTTTGGCCCCATATGATCAATAAACTAGCTATCCAACCACAAATTAAGCATAGCCAAGCCACTAAAACATATCAAGATCATATAAAGGCATTTACACATGAGAGAGCATATATGTGACATTTTTCAAAAATATAGCCATCAACCGTGGGTCATTCATCAAGATCATCAAGAGCTAAGCCAAACTAACCATAGCATACCAAGCAAGCTCACAAAAACATATATAGCAACCCATGGTGAACAATGTATATAGTAGAAGCTTTTCCTATCCAATGCATATGATACAAAATGCATGCAATCTAAGATACAAGGATGCCTATGCATCATGTTACATATGCCATGCCAAATGCAAGAAATGCACAAAAGAAAGCTATACATATGCTACAAAGGAGCTCCCACACACCCAACTCAAGAAATCAAACACACACCGAGTCCCCCCCCCCCCCCCCGCAAACGAGTGAAAGTTGCTTGATGTAGGGGTTTGGTGAAAATATCGGCTAGTTGGTCATGTGTGGGTACATGGATCAAAGCTTTTTTTCTTTCTCTACGTTGTCTCTCAAAAAATGGTACCTCACTTCTATGTGCTTGGTTTTGGAATGGAGCACCGGGTTCTTTGCAACGCTTATGGCACTGGTGCTATCACATTGAAGTGGGACATGGGTATACTCCTCACCAAAGTCACTCATGGTGTATGAAATCCAAAGGAGCTGAGAGCAACAACTAGCAGCGACAACATACTCTGCCTTGGTAGTGGATTGAGCAACACTCCACTGTTTGCGGGAAGACCAAGACACCAAAGAAGAACCCAAAAATTGACAAGTCCCAGAAGTGGGCTTCCTATCCAACCGACAACCCGGCAAAATCCGCGTCTGAAAAACCATGAAGCGCCAAAGAAGAGGATGCGGAGTACCAAAGGCCGAAGTCGGGAGTCCGACGCAAGTACCTAAAAATTCGCTTCACCGCTTGCCGATGCGAAGTCCTCGGAGACGCTTGAAAACGAGCGCACAGACACACCGAGAACTGTATGTATGGCCTCGTCGCCATCAAGTAGAGGAGTGACCCGATCATGCTCCGGTACTCCTTCTGGTCCACATGTCCACCTTCATCGTCCGCATCAAGAGCTATAGTCGTACTCATCGGCGTCGTCATAGCCTTGGAATCCTCCATCTTGAACTTCCGCACAATGTCCTTAGTGTACTTAGCTTGGTGCACAAATGTTTTTTCCTTTGATTGCTTGATTTGTAGCCCGAGGAAGAACTGCAACTCGCCCATCATGCTCATCTCAAATTCCCTGCTCATATCATCTGCAAACCTTGCAATAAGAGAGTTAGACGAGCCACCAAAGACAATATCATCCACGCACACCTGCACAATCAGGATATCTCCCGCCCGCGTTCAAGAAAAACAAGGTCCGATCGACCTTCCCTATCTCAAAACCTCTCTCAAACAAGAACCCCCTCAACCTCGCCATACCAAGCTCTAGGCGCCCGCTTCAACCCATACGCGCGCCTTCCTCAACTTGTACACCCGGTGGGGGTACTTCTCACTCTCAAACCCCGGAGGTTGCCTCACATACACTTCTTCCTCCAACACACTATTCGGAAAAGCACTCTTCACATCCATCCGGTGCAACTTAAACACTTTAGCCACGAAAAGGCTAGAAGGATCCTAATCGCCTCCAAACGGGCTACGGGAGCAAAGGTCTCCTCGTAGTCAATCCCCTCCTTCGTCCCGAACCCCCGAGCTACAAGCCTCGACTTGTTTCTCACAACCTCACCTTTCTCTCCCTCTTTGTTCTTCCACACCCACTTTGTACCAATCGTCTTACACCCTGGGGGAGGGTCAACCAACTCCCAAACCTGATTCCTCTCAAAATTCTCCAACTCCTCATGCACCGAATTAACCCAATTGTGATCAGATAGTGCGTGTCCAATATCTTTGGGCTCAAAAGTAGCAACAAACGCAGCATGAGCGAAATAGGAATTGTTTCAAACCCTCGACCATGTAGTGCGTTCATTCATGTCGCCGATGATCCTCGAAGCTGGGTGATCCACTTTTACTCGCCGGGGAGGTTCTCGCCTCGATGCTACCTCCCCCTCAACATCAGCTTCTCCTCGTTCTTGATTTGTCGTCGTAGGTGTAGTAGAGGGTCCGTCCATTACCGTAGTCGAAGTAGTGGGTACATGTTCGACGGGGGGCACCACACCGCCATCTTCATCCTCTCCATGTTCATGCTCCTCCTCCCGAAAGATCTTCTCGCCAAGCTCATCATCACCCGCACACTCAAAGACAAGCCGACTACGTGGCTCGTCTCGTCGAAGGTTACCTCACAAGTCTCCACGATTTGGTTAGTTTCAAGATTGAGCACACGATATGCTCTAGAGTGAGATGCACAACCAAAGAAAATACCATCGACGGACCTAGCCTCGAAACTTATCTAACTTCCTCGCCTTTCTTCGAATGAAACACTTGCAACCAAAGACATGGAAGTGACTCACCTTGGGTGTGCGACCATGCATCAACTCATAGCATGTCTTCTTCTTGTGCACTCCGAGGTAGATCCCGTTCGACACATAGCACGCGGTATTCATCACCTCGGCCCCAATACCTCCTCGGAGTCCTATGCTCATCAACCATCGTCCGAGCCATCTCGCACAAGGTCCCGTTCTTCCTTTCCACAACACCATTCCGGGGAGGCGTATACGGACTCGAAAACTGGTGCTCAAGACCCAAGTCATGGCAAAAGGTTTCAAAACGAGAGTTTCTGAATTCCGAGCCATTATCACTGCGGATAGCTCATATGGCATCTCCGTGCCTCTCGTTCCTCAACCTCAAGACTATATCTCGAACAAAACCAAACGTCTCCCCCTTATCCTCGAGAAAGAACACCCACGCATACCGAGAGTAGTCATCCACCACAACAAGGACATACCACTTCCCACCCACGGATCGCACACGAGCCGGGCCAACAAGGTCCATATGGAGCGAGCTCGCATGGACACTCGGTCATCACATCGGTGAGAGGCGGGTGAGAAGAGGCTACCATCTTGGCATGCCTACACGGCGCACAAACCAACTCTTTCTCAAGCCTCAACCGTGGCAATCCTCGAACCAAGCGAGACAAAAGGTCAAAGCTCAAGTGACCCAACTTCCTATGCCACTTCCACAACTCACTCGAAGAACCGGCCAAGAAACAACGCTCCACACCCGAAGACCGAGAAAAATCAGCACGAAACACTTGACCCTCGGGAACGACCATACGGACAAGGTCCCCTCGAGAGTCCAAAATCCGAGAACCACCCGGCCGAAACAACACCTCAAAGCCCTCATCCAACAACTAGGACACAGAAAGCAAATTGTACCCCAGCGATTGAACAAGAGCAACATGCCTCAGAGTGATCTTGTCACTCACTTTGATCTCACCTTCTGAAAGCACACGCCCACGCCCATTGTCCCCAAAAGTGATGTACCTCTTCGTCACCACTGGGACGAGACTTGAGAACGACCCCCTGTTTCCGGTCATATGCCTCGAGCAACCGGAGTCAATTAACCAAATGTTCTTCAAGTCTCCCACCTGAAATTCAAAAACGAGCACGTGAGCGAACAAACGACTCAAAGATCAGGGTTAGTACCAAAAGAGTAAAACCAGTGCCGAGCCATTTGCTCGAAAGTGGGGTTAGCACCAACCAAAGCATCTCTCCTACCAAAGCTACCTCCACGAACACCACCATGGTAACCACCCTGAGGGAACCACCCCTGCCTGCCTAGAGGAGGGGCAAAGCCACGAAAGAGAACCCGTGGACCGTCCCTCCTCTCCTTCTCAAAGCTACGATTCCTCCCATCCCTGTAGTGAACTCGAGGGGGAGAACGCCTAGCAACCTGACTACCTGCAAACTCTCCAGCCCAACCACCAGAACCACGACCTCTAGAAACAACCCTCGCACCTGTACGAGCACGAAAACCAAACTTGTCATTCTCCTGGCGCAAGAAGGGAAGTTCATCACGCACCTCGTCGTCGGACTAAGAGTCCGAGTCGCTCTGTGTGCTCTTCTTGCTGCCGGAGCTCAACGCCATGGTGCAGAGGCCATCTCTCGCAAAGCAGCTCAGCCCACTCAGGTTCTTGGACGACTTCTTGTTCTTGCGACGATCACCTTCGTCTTCACTACTGCTCGAGCTCGAGGTGGAGTACGCGGAACTGGAGTCGACGTCGCTCGCTCCCACCATCGCTCGGGCCTTGCCTCGGCTCTCCTTCTTCCTCGATCGTCGCTCATCCTTGTACTTGTTCTTGTGCTTGCTCTTGTGGTCGCGCCTCGAACGGTACTTGCCGTCCATCCTCGGCTTGTGCTTGTAGCCGTCCTTGTTCTCCGCCTTCTCGGGCGGTCGGCGACGAAGTGTCCCGTCTTGCCGCACCGGAAGCATGTTCTCATGTTCCTACTCATGTTCACGCGGTTCTCGTGCGGCTTCTCGAACCGCCTCGTCGGGAGTGCCGGCTCGTCCTCTCCAAGCTCGTCGAACTCCTCATCCGGCATAGACATCAAAGAGGAGAAGGAGAACATCCCGGTGGATGGGTTAGAGTTAGCCTTTCCTTTGGAACCACCAACAAGGGCGAGACTATGGGAGTCAGTCGGACCCTCGAGCTTGGCAGTCATGCCCCTATCCACCTCGGCCCGACTTGAGCTTTGAGAACGGCTCGTTCACCGTCAGAGTGTCATACTTCTCCGACTCCACAATGGCCTCGAACTTTCCGCCCCAAATCGTACGATCCAAAGAGTGTAAGAGCTTGACCGCTCTATCATGATCATCGTACGGGAGCACGTCCACATTTGCCCTCATGCTGTTCACAACCACCGTGAACCTCTGAAACAAGGCATCGATGGACTCACCAAGGAGATGAGTGAAGTTCTCGTACTCTCTCCGGTAGGTCGCATACATCCGTGCCTGAACCTGGGCATTCCCAACATGAGCCTCCTTCAACACCGCCCAAATTTTACAAGCCAAGTGCTCGGTGTGCACCCGATCGAACTCGGTCGACACAAAGCACGAAACAAGTAGTCGACCGCCTTATTGATGGCGTTGAATCTCGTCCCTCAATCATGGAGCGAGGAAGTCCATCGGTTGGACATAGATCGTGTCCACCGTGACATCCCAAAGGATCTGACCCTTTCCGCGAAGGAACGCACCCATCCGCTTACTCCACATCTGGTAGTTCTTTCCATCGAAGTGTGGAGGACCCGAACCCCGTTCCTGGTACGCCATCCTTGGATCTTAGACTGGTTAGAGTCAACAAAGACCCGAACCGGCTCTGATACCACTTGAAGGACTGAAACGGCGAACCAGAGAGGGGGAAGTGAATGGGAGCCGATAAAAATTCTATTCAAGAATTCGGCCTGTGAACCCAATTTCACTCGTGCAACTCCGCAAGCTTCTCTTACCAAGTTCACGTAGCCACTGGAGTGCTACTGAACCTAGGAGCATGACCCAACCAACAGCCTCAACACACACGCAGCGGAAACACACACGACACGGCGTGGCAGCCCAAACCGTCGAGGGCCGGTTTAAAACCGGTCGGACCGCTTCGTTGGACTTAGCCCCGACGCAGGGGGGAAACCGTACGACCGATTTTGTCCGTAAACTCCCCAAATACCCCAAACACCTCAAGAGCCTTTCCACATCTGAACAAACGAAGCCATGAAGCAACAGAGACTCCCTTGTTCAAAAACCTTTTCTCGACACCCACGGGCGAAACCGGTCGGACCGGTTTGGAAAACCGGTCAGGCCGGTTTTTGCCCGGACGATCGGGAAGAACAAAACCCGCGGGTCAACTCACCCAAATCCAAACCTCGATCTCCCGAATCGCTCCACGGACTTGAACAAGACTTTGGGGATATTAGGAACACCTCATGAGGAGTCCATAGCCAAGTTTAATCCCACCAAAACTCGTCCAAAAAGGAGGAATCAAGGAAATCCCGCCAAGGGCACTTCCAACCTAAGAACTCAAGAAACCCCAAAATCGAGCACCTTTACTCACAAATTTGGGAGGGGAATCACAGCCCAAAGAACCACGAAGGGTTCCCACAAATTTCCCCCATCAAATCCCCAGGAGAAAGGTCCCGAAAACAACCCAAAGAAATCACCAAGAGAGGACTCCGAAAATCACCACCAAGAACAGCTGGGGAATACACATCCAAACCTTGAGGAACCACGCCGAATCATCTATACATGAAACAAAGGTTCATACAAGGCCAAGCAAGCCGCCCGATCATCCATCCCTCTCAACAAGGTCTCATCATGAAGCTCTCTTGCTAGTCCTATGGAAAACCTAAGGAAAATAGGAAGGAAAATGGGAAAACAAATGAGCCAGGGTTCCAAGAGTTGGCTGCCATCCACCCATTCAATGAGTATATATGGAGGCACCCAAAAGACTAAACTACCCTTCACTAATAACTAGGGATACATGCCCCTCAAGGGCGGATTTGGAAATCTTCGGAATATCTTCATCGGATGGATGCCCGACGCGTGTCCTCCGCCTCGAAGCTTCCGGCGCCCTGCGACCCCAAACCGGTCGACCCAGGTTCTCCAAACCGGTCGGGCCGGTTTTGGCTAGACACCCACGCTCGGTTTTCGACCTCGGCTTTGTGGCTCGGCCCGAGTAACCCGATGATTTTCCGGTGAACCACCACAAACCCCGCAAACTTGATGTAGCCTCCGCCAATCACCACTCATGACTTGGCTCCCATGAAGTCCCGCTCGACCTTGGTTTTGTGGCTCAACCAAGAAACCGTCCACCGACTTCATCTTGTCGTTCTTGCCACCATGCGGCCCGCACTCGACCCCCGCCGGCCACCGGGTCCCTCGAACGAAGCCTACTTGTCTTCTCCACACCCGGAGGCCTCACCCGGCAACGACCTTTCGCGCTTGTTCTTCACCCGCACCAACACAAGTCAAGTCGCAACCTCGCACCTGCAATACTTAGCCAAGAATCAGTCCACACAACGTTGTCAATCACTCATCACACAAGGAAGCGACCATCCACCGGTCCTCGAACCACACATGGTCCTCAATACTTAGTCGTTCTTTGTTTGGCGTGTTAAGAGGCAATTTATTCTTGCCTTGACACTTTAGGGTAGGGCGAGGAAGATCAGCTTTTTACATAAATGTGATCAATAAGTACACTAAGTACCAATATACAAGTTCAACCGTAGTCATGACTTAGATGTTGCCATTATTTACTACTTCTGGAAGACTTTGGCATAAAGCTTGGAGATCTTCTTATCCATCGCATCTAATTTGCCACCTTCATCATCCATGAATTCTGTCATGGCCATTTCCATGGCTTCATGAACTCCATCTACTTGCAAGCCTATACTCTCGATCTGCTCACACAAATCGTCATAGAGATCCTTCAGCTGCTGAACCTTCTGGCGCAATGGCAGTTTCTACAGCAGCCAATAAGCTTAAATTAGTAACTTGAAATGGCTGAGATCAAGTCTTTCATATGCAGCCATGAAAGCATCAAAATGCACCTTTGTTTTTGAAGATCCGACATCTTTCTTTTGGGGCGGTGGTGACTGTATACTCCTGTTGGGTTCATCATCAGACGAGTCGGAGATGATGATCCTTGTCTTACTGATAGATTTGTTCAGGACCCTGACCAAACATGAACGAGTAACGAATGAATAAATAAATTCTCATGCTTATATGCAAATAAATTAGTGTAAGACCTAACAGGACCATATGAAGTGTGATGCAGACTCATCATCATTGTCAGCCTGATTAATACAAGTCAAAGAAATGGAAGCAATAGGCCCAACTACAAGTCACCCAGATTAATAGATATTATGTGATCAATGCAATATATTCAGAAAATATGTTGAGAACAAATCAATTTATTTCTGAAAATGTTGTGCTTAGAACATATGTGCATAGCTGAACATATACGGAGAACAACTCCAACAGTGTTCTGAAACCGGTCAGACCGCTTCTGTTGGACTTAGCCTGACGCAGGCAAGGGAAACCGGTCAGACCGGTTTGGCAAACCGGTCAGGTCGATTTTGTCCAGAAACTCCCCAAAGACCCCCAAACACCTCAAGAGCCTTTCCACATCTGAACAAACGAAGCCATGAAGCAACAGAGACTCCCTTGTTCAAAAACCTTTCTCGACAGCCCACAGGGCGATACCGGTCAAACCGGTTTGGAAAACCGGTCAGGCCGGTTTTTGCCACGGACGGCCGGGAAGAACACGGCCCCGCGGTCAACTCCCTAAAATCCAAACCTCGATCTCCCGAATCGCTCCACGGACTTGAACAAGACTTTGGGATATTAGGAACACCTCATGAGGAGTCCATAGCCAAGTTTAATCCCACCAAAACTCGTCCAAAAAGGAGGAATCAAGGAAATCCCGCCAAGGGCACTTCCAACCTAAGAACTCAAGAAACCCAAAAATCGAGCACCTTTACTCACGAATTTGGGAGGGGAATCACAGCCCAAAGAACCACGAAGGGTTCCCACAAATTTCCCCCATCAAATCCCCAGGAGAAAGGTCCCGAAAACAACCCAAAGAAATCACCAAGAGAGGACTCCGAAAATCACCACCAAGAACAGCTGGAATACACATCCAAACCTTGAGGAACCACGCCGAATCATCTATACATGAAACAAAGGTTCATACAAGGTCTAGCAAGCCGCCCGATCATCCATCCCTCTCAACAAGATCTCACCATGAAGCTCTTTTGCTAGTCCTATGGAAAACCTAAGGAAAATATGAAGGAAAATGGGAAAACAAATGAGCCAGGGTTCCAAGAGTTGGCTGCCATCCACCCATTCAATGAGTATATATGGAGGAACCCAAAAGACTAAACTACCCTTCACTAATAACTAGGGATACATGCCCCTCAAGGGCAGATTTGGAAATCTTCGGAATATCTTCATCGGACGGATGCCCGACGCGTGTCCTCCGCCTCGAAGCTTCCGGCGCCCTGCGACCCCAAACCGGTCAGACCGGTTCTCCAAACCGGTCAGGCCGGTTTTGGCCAGACAGCCACGCCCGGTCTTCGGCCTCGGCTTTGTGGCTCAGCCGAGTAACCTAGTGATTTTCTGGTGAACCACCGCAAACCCCGCGAACTTGATGTAGCCTCCGCCAATCACCACTCATGACTTGGCTCCCATGAAGTCCCGGCTCGACCTTGGTTTTGTGGCTCAACCAAGAAACCGTCCATCGACTTCATCTTGCTGTTCTTGCCACCATGGGGCCCGCACTCGACCCCGCTGGCCACCGGGTCCCTCGAACGAAGCCTACTTGTCTTCTCCACACCTGGAGGCCTCACCGACAACGACCTTTCGCGCTTGTTCTTCACCTGCACCAACACAAGTCAAGCCGCAACCTGCACCTGCAATACTTAGCCAAGAATCAGTCCACACAACGTTGTCAATCACTCATCACACAAGGAAGCGACCATCCACCGGTCCTCGAACCACACATGGTCCTCAATACTTAGTCGTTCTTTGTTTGGCGTGTTAAGAGGCAATTTATTCTTGCCTTGACACTTTAGGGTAGGGCGAGGAAGATCAGCTTTTTACATAAATGTGATCAATAAGTACACTAAGTACCAATATACAAGTTCAACCGTAGTCATGACTTAGATGTTGCCATTATTTACTACTTCTGGAAGACTTTGGCATAAAGCTTGGAGATCTTCTTATCCATCGCATCTAATTTGCCACCTTCATCATCCATGAATTCTGTCATGGCCATTTCCATGGCTTCATGAACTCCATCTACTTGCAAGCCTATACTCTCGATCTGCTCACACAAATCGTCATAGAGATCCTTCGAAATTCGAACCTTCCGGCGCAATGGCGCTTTCTACAAAGACCAATAAGCTTAAATTAGTAACTTGAAATGGCTGAGATCAAGTCTTTCATATGCAGCCATGAAAGCATCAAAATGCACCTTTGTTTTCGAAGATCCGACATCTTTCTTTTGGGGTGGTGGTGACTGTATGTTCCTGTTGGGTTCATCATCAGACGAGTCGGAGATGATGATCCTTGTCTTACTGATAGATTTGTTCACGACCGTGACCAAACATGAACGAGTAACGAATGAATATATAAATTCTCATGTTTATATCCAAATAAATTAGTGTAAGCCCTAACAGGACCATATGAAGTGTGATGCAGACTCATCATCATTGTCAGCCTGATTAATACAAGTCAAAGAAATGGAAGCAATAGGCCCAACTACAAGTCACCCAGATTAATAGATATTATGTGATCAAAGCAATATATTCAGAAAATATGTTGAGAACAAATCAATTTATTTCTGAAAATGTTGTGCTTAGAACATATGTGCATAGCTGAACATATACGGAGAACAACTCCAATAGTGTTGTTAAATCTGCTTAGTGAGCTAAAAATGAAAAAATTCAAAACAAAACTTCATTCAAACTAATCTGGGTCGCTGATTAGTTAATCAACCAGAGATGATTTTTGTCAACCAATGTACTGTTATGGATGGGGAGAGAGAGGGTTTTGGCGGTTTACCTCACATCACTTCGAGAACGCTTGGATCCAACTAGGGCCTGCTTACCCCTAACCGATGGCTCAACTTGGGTATGTGGGCCGTCGAACAATGAGGACTTGACGGGGCCGTACATGCCACAGGATGAGTTTGTAGGGGTGCCGCCAACGGATGACGTTAGGGTAAGCGGCGGCGTCGGAGGCTTGAATCGCCCGCGTGCGTTGTGCTTCTGGGCGACGGCATTGTGGTGGTGGTGTCGCTCAGTCCTCGGCCGCCGCTCGCCTGCGTGGTGGCGCTACTGCCACTCACCCTGGTGGCCATGTTGAAGTGGATGCGTCGGAGCCTCCGATGGGGGATGGGGAATTTCTGAAGCTTCGAGGGGATTGGTGATCGGAGATGACTCGGTATGTTAACAAACGGTTTGGGTCGGCCGGTTGGCATTGTATTCCTTTGCACCGGCCCATTGGTGTTATTTCCAGCGGCGTTGCACTATACTACGTTTACTCCCACACCGAAACCTGAGAAGGGCATTGCACAGCTTAAATATGGAGGCGTGGTTGTGTTATCGAACCCCTGATTGATCAACCATGACTGCTTCCTCTTTGTGCTATGGGGCTTAATGGGCTGGTCGGCCCATCGGGCTCCCGCTCGCTGGCCCATCGGGCTCCTGCTTGCCGGTTGAGCCTGTTGTGGCCTGGCTGGCCCTGTAGCCCCATGACACATTTTTTTGCAACTAAACAAAACCTCTTTTTTTCATATTTTACATATTAACATTAACCATTTTATATCTTTTCATCTATATAGATCCTCTTTTTCTTTATACACATATCAAATTTTCAATTCATATTTTACATATTAAAATTAACCATTTCAAATAACATAGCAAATGATACACTTTACACCATTTTTTCCACCGAGGGCAAAGCCCGAATTTAATTAACAATGCAATGAAATTACAGAGTTCAGTACCAACACCACACAAAACAGAGTAGCAAATGAAAGCTTAAAGACAGAAAGCCATCTCCAACATGAAGCAACCAAGGGCTTCCACAGCTAAGAGGGCAACAAACTCCAAAAAAACAAACCAAGACCAACATGAACAACTAAAGGACAGATAGACAGGCACAAAAGGACACTAAAACTTGCAACTGACTTCGCCCAGTAGAGCGCAACTGAACAAAACACCCTATTTCCTTGCTGAACTTCTTGGGGTGGAATTGGATTGCTGCATCCATTTTAGCCTTTGAAAACATGATTAACACCAACGAAGAAGGCATCGCATTCCAAACAAAGCCTACATTCATCACTACAGAAATGCATGGCAAACCCCCTACGGCTCGACTCCCTACTAAAGAAGGTTCGGCCAATGTAGTGTTGAATGTTACCTCGTGCCACTACCAGTGGCTGCGTCGTCCGGCGGCGGCCGTCGCGCAGGGCGATAGTCCTCATTCGCGTTGCAAGATTAACCCCACGAGTTCGGAAATAAAGATAATGCACATTGTTGATCTTCCCCCGACGCTACTGCCCTGGAGCCTCGCCCTCAACCTGTTTCATGTACGCAAATGCAGTGCCGTCGGCGTAGGCCCCACTGTAGAACCGGTAGAGGACGACAACCGCCACATAGGCCGCCCCTCTGTGCCCGGCCTGGGCAACACGGTGTAGCTCGTCGAGGGGAGGACACGGGCCATGGTTCCTGTCGAAGATGTCGTCGATCCCGGCGAGAAAGCCGACCGCCGGGTTGCCAACTGTGGCCAGGCTACGAACGAAGACGTCGTAGCCTTCAGGGTCGGTGTTCTGCATATCCTGGACTGGAACCTGATCTAGTGCCAGCTACCTACAGACGTCTTTGTCGCGGCAGGGTACGAGCATGCTCTTGCAGGTGGCACGTAGGCTGCAGAGGTCGTCCATTGGCTGCTTCAATGTCGCAACGACTCGTCCAGCGATGTTTGCCCGCAACTCAATCGGGAGTTTGTTGACGGTGAAAATCCGTCAACCTAGCCATGAGTTTACCTTCGGTGTTGGCATAAGTTTTATACCTTATCCATTGGTACTAACCCCCGTGGTATAACAAGTTCACTTGTGCATGTCGGTTTTGGAGTTTAGGGTTTATGCAGGGTTTTAGCGTTGAATGCAAGACTTTCGGGATAAGTTCATCAAGCACCTTGTGATAAGACCTTGAAGCCCGTACAAGTCATGCAATGAAGCAAACTTAACTCCAAAAAGTCAGGGACTTGATCGGAGAAGATGACAAACTCCGAGGACCTAACCAGAAAAGTGCCGAATCTTGCAAGACAAGGAGTTATGTCCAATCCGGAGGGAAATGATGACAAAGGCCTACATGCAGAAGGGGGAAGGATCCAGGAAGCTCGGGAACCAACATCACGCAAAGGAGTCCACGGGCTGGGCCTGGATGGGCCCAGGCCGGCCGGCTCAGCCCAGTCCAAGGCCCATTTGCCCCCTCCTTTGCCCTAGCCGCCATTCAGGCTATTTATAGCCCCGGGGTCGAGAGCCACACATCATCTAATTCGTCATCGGCCGCCGAGGAGCAGAGAAGAGAGTGACACCATCCCGGAGAGGAGAGGGTCGAGCTAGTTGACTAGGGTCTCCCTAGCCGACATGGGAACCTTGCACGGAAGACCACGTCGGAGTTCCCGGAGCTAGAAGCAAGATCAAGGTAGGATCCTGGTGGTGATCTTGTTTTTGTATCATTGTAATGGTTGAATTATCGAGTTGAATCTATTTCTAGCAATCAAGTGTTTCTTTGAAGATTTCGTTTTTCGATCGGCTTTGCTTATTCTAGATCTATTCTCGAGATAGATCACATAGGGTGTTCTTGTAGCCGCGGTGGCTAGAGGTACACACCGGATCTTCCGAAAGAACTCAACTTGTCCTTGGACTCGCCCTAGACTACCCGCATGAGTAGGGATACGTTGTGACAGAACGGGGTTCCGAAAGGTGGATGTTTTCGGAGTTGGACAGGAAACCACGATTTAAAGAGGCTTCTAATAAGATTCGATTTGCTACTTCTCTTGCTTGGAACTTCAACAAAAGGCTTAACCCGATCTCTCTAGATCGGTTTATCTACCCAATCTATCATTGTTATCTCCGCAAAGAGCATTGATCCGAAGTAATCAAGTGAAGAAGTCTAGCCATGGACTATAAACGAAGCGCTAGGCGGGGAGGCAACCCGTTTCGTCGAGTCAAGAATAAGCTACGGGAGGACAACCCGATTCCAGGTTTTTCAAGTCTTTTTAATAATTTAGTTTTGAATTTTATTATGCAAAGACATTAGACTTAGAAGTGGTTGAACAATATTAGAGACATAATTCTTGGTTGAATATTTTTGCTTGATCATAAACCCTTTACTTGAACCCTCATATGTGTTTGTTTGTTTCTTTGTGCAAGTTCCAGATTTTTCAAAGCATGCAATTTAGGTAGAGCAAGATGTAGGAATTGGTTCTTTCAACTTAGCCTCAAGAGAAATAGTGTAAGCATGCATCTCATCAATTTTACCATGCAAGACAGGCAAGAAGTGCAAGCACCTAGCAAAGCAGTCTAGACTTAAGGTCGCCCACTTCAATCCTAAGCACATCTAGTTCCTCACACTTGAGTATGCTTTTCCTTAAACAAGGCAAGGCTGCCTAGAAAGATAGGACAATCAGATTCAACTTCATAAGAAACAACAGGTGAAGCTTCCAGAGAATCAATTTCAAGCTTAGCATCCAAATTCTATGTTTCTAGCTCAGCCACTCTAGTCCTAGCATCCTCGAGTGAAGCCCTAAGCTCTTTCCTCATTTTCTTAGCCTCCCCCTAAGCATGTCATCGTGATTATCACAACAAGCTGTGCCATTCATTCTCCCGACGCAAGAAGGGAAGTTCATCACACACCTCGTCGTTCTGAGTCGCAGTCCGAGTCGCTCTTCTTGTGCTCTTCTTGCCGTCGGGAGCTCGCCATGGTGCAAGCCGTCTCTAGTGAAGCAAATTTCAAATTTACCTGTGTTCTTGGACGACTTCTGCTCTTGCGACGATCACCTTCATCTTCACCGCTACTTGAGCTCGGAGGTGGAGTATGCGGAACCGGAAGCCGACGTCGCCGCTCCAACCATCGCCGGCCTTGCCCTCGGCTCTCCTTTTTCCTCGATCGTCGCTCGTCCTTGTGCTTGTTCTTGTGCTTGCTCTGTGGTCACGTCGGGACTGCACGCCATCCGTCTCGACTTGTGCTTGTAGCCATCCTTGTTCTCGACCTTCTCCCGGTGCAACGCTGGCGACTTGCGTCCCGGCTTGCCGCACTCGGAACCATGTCCTTGTGTTCCTCCTCATGTTCACCCGCCCCCGTGGGTGCAGCCTCTCGAACCTCCCCTCGTCGAACGCCGCCCCTCGTCCTCTCCAAGCATGTTGAACTCCTCATCCGGCATAGACATCAAAGAGGACAAAGAGAACATCCCGTGGATGGGTTAGTGTTGCACCTTTCCTTTTTAGAACCACCCGACAAGGGTGAGACTATGAGAGCCGCTGGACCTCGATCTTACTGCCATGCCCCTATCCACCTCAACACCCCGACGCGAGAACAAACTCGTTCACGTCGTAGTGTCATACTCTTCCGACCTACGCGCCTCGAACTTTCCTCCCCAAACCGTACGATCCAGTGAGTGTAAGAGCTTGACGGCTCTATCATGATCATCGTACGGGAACCTCTGAAATAAGGCATCGATGGACTCACCGGGGAGATGAGTGAAGTTCTCATACTCTCTCCGGTAGGTTGCATACATCCGAGCCCGAACTCCGGGCATCTCAACATGAGCTTCCTTCAACATCGACTGCATTCTACAAGCCAAGTGCTCCGTGTGCACTCGATTGAACTCGGCCGACACAGCACGAAACAAGTAGTCGACCGCCTTATTTTTGGCGTCGAACATGTCTCTCGATCCTAGAGTGAGGAAGTTCATTGGCTGGACATAGCCATTGTCCACCTTGACATCCCAAAGGATCTGACCCTTTCTGCGGAGGAACACCGCCATCCGCTTACTCCACATCTGGTAGTTCTTGCCATCAAAGTGTGGAGGACCCGAACCCCATTCCTGGTACGCCATCCTTGGATCTTAGATCACAGAGTCAATTAAGACCCATAACTGGCTCTGATACCACTTAAAGGACTGATACGACGAACCAGAGAGGGGGGGGAGTGAATGGGAGCCGATAAAAAATCTTCTCGAAGGAGATGAAGACTCCAATAAGACGAACACAACTTCCAACACACGTCTTCGACTCACTACCCAAGTTGGCCAAGCCCACGCAAACCACCGGAGTGCTACCTGACCTAGGAACCAACAAACAACCCTCCGAGCCAAAACACACCAACACACACAATGGAAACTTGCACGGCTTGTCGTCGAGCCGCACCTAGTTCGACCGATGGCCCGCGCCGCCGACGGCGTGGATAGAGCTTCCGCCGACCGGTGGCTACAACAGCCGCACAACAAGTGTTCCAGAGAGCGTCGACTTCGCGTCCTAGAACAAAACACCCCAAAAAACACAACCTCGCATTGCATGAAAACCCTACACAAAGCCTAGCAAAACAACTTCGAACAGACCAAGAACAGACCAGCAACACCACGGCCCAAAGATACACGAGTCCAGTAGTTCTCCCAAGGCAAATCCCACAAATTTTTCGCACCGGTCAGACCGGTCAAGAGCACCGGTCGACCTCCGCGGTAACCCGGGCACCAGATGAACAACACCCACGGTCAACTCCCCCAAATCCAAACCTTGATCTCCGAATCGCTCCATGGACTTGAGCAAGACTTTGGGGATAGTAGGGACACCTCATGAGGAGTTCATAGCCAAGTTTTTGTCCACCAAAACTTGCCAAATCAAGAGGAATCGAAGAAATCCCGCCAAGAACTCCTCTAACCCTGTAACAATCGAAACCCCAAAATCGAGCTCCCTTAACTCACGGATTTGGGAGGAGAATCAAAGGCAAAAGAACCACGAAGGGTTCACACGAATTTCCCCCATCAAATCCCCAAGAGCAAGGTCCCTAAAACACACCGAGAAAACCACCAAGAGAGGGCTCCGAAAATCACCACAAAGAACAACCGGAAACAACACAACAAACCCTCGAGGAACCACGCCGAATCATCTATACATACCAAGGAGGTTCATACAAGGTCTAGCTTGCCGTCCGATCATCCAACCCTCTCACAAGATCTCACCATGAAGCTCTCAAGCTAGTCCTATGGAAATCCTAAGAAAATAGGAAGGGAAAATAGGAAAGCAAATGAACTAGGGTTCCAAGAGATGGCTGCCATCCTCTCAGCACTTGGGTTATATGGAGGCAAGCCTAAAGTCTAAAATGCCCCTAAGGCCTAAACTAGGATACACGCCCACCAAGGGCACTTTGGGAATTTGTCTTCGTAACACCATCAGACGGATGCCTGACGACCGCAACCTGCTTAGCAACGCAAGCCATGCGATCCCGACGCGTGACCTCCGCTTCGAAGATTCCGGACTACGTCGTCGCACACCGGTCAGACCGGTGCTCCTCACCAGTCAGACCGGTACCTGTCGGTGTTTTGGACCGGCAACCTACTACGGGGAGTACCCGAAGTAGATGAATGTGACTCGCCGAGACGGTGAATCAAGGAAGAGGCACGCGACACACAATTTAGACAAATTTTCGGCCGCGAGGTGCGTAATACCCTACGTCCCGTATGCCGCGTAGCTCGGGATTGATAGGGCACGACACAGGATGGGTGCAATAGTGCGCCGTGAGTTGAGATTGATGAGGTGATCCCGAGGACGGCCCTCGCTCGCCTTATATAGTCCGCCGGAGTGCGGTGGTTGCTGGGTCGAGTAGGCAGAGTACTAGTCGAGTACGCCTAGGGAGACCTCTATACAATACTCTTAACGTGCTGCAGTCCTAACCGAGTACTACTCTTGTGTTGTCTCGTGCTCCACGCCTTCAGTGCCGTGTAGCGCAAGCCGGTAGTCCTGGGGGCCCACCGAGTAGCCTGGCCCCGGTACCCACCGAGGTAGTGGGCCCAGGGAGGTCCATACGACAAGCCCCCGAGTACTTTGTAGTCGAGAAGGATAGCTTCACGTGGTCTTGAAGGCCTTAACAAGTAGTCCTCAAGCGTCCCTGAGTACTACAAGTCAAGTCCCTAAGAGTAGTCGAGCATCCCGAGGCCGGAATGTACTCCAAATTCTTCGATGTTTGAGCAATCTTGAAGTCTTCTCGAGTAGTCCCAAGCGTCCTTGAAATCTGCCTTCGAAGGTCTTCAAAAAATGCCTGCCTCGTCTTGAAACCGAAGCCGTCAGAAGATGCGATTTGCGGAACCGCCATCCACGTGGAGTAGCCCCCGAGCCTCGAGCCGCGGGCTCTGGCCGAGGATCTATCCGAAGTCTTGGCGAGAAAATCCCGAAAAATCCGGAGAGAAAAAACCGAAGGACACGTGGCACGGAGCCCCCGAGCCTTGAGTCGAGTACTTCCTCTCGAATTGAAGGGGTCTTCTTGGAGAATGTGTCCCGAGATGCTCTTGAGACTAGCCGCGTCCCCGGCAGGCCGAGTAGAAGTAGCCGAGCCCCCGAGATGAGGCGCGTCGACTAGTGGAATACGAAGAGTCACGCGCAGCCGCTGAGTCAGCCGCGCGTGGGCTTATTCAGCCGCCCGTTACGGAGGCGTTTTGGCTTATAAATACAAGCCGAAACCCTTAGGGTTTTTCACCCAAGTGAGCCGCAGTCATTCGCCACTTGAATCTTGAAGTAGATCCACTCCAGCGAGCACTGCCGCCGTAGTAGATCCGAGCGCATCGCCACCCGAAAGCTGTAGGGTAGCCCCCGAGCGGATGCGAGTGAAGACTCCCTGTTCTTGGAGGATGAAGCCGTCCCCGTCGAAGACGTCGAAAGCCGGCGGGAAGAAGAGGAGCCATGCGAGAGGCGCCGCGGCCGGCACCGGAGCGGCGCCGCCCACGTCTCCACCGCGCGCTGACCCAAGCCGCGAGTGGAAAAAATCGAAGGTGAAGACCGAAGACTTGCTGACCCTGTTGAACAGCGGGTTCATCAGGGAGAAGCAGATCGACATGTGGAGATCCGCCGCAGGAGATCCCTATCCAATGGAGAAGGCACAAGACGAGATCCCGATGTTCTCGCGCTTCGTGGAGCGCGGTCTTGCGCTCCCAGCGAGTGACTTCTTCAAGGGGCTTCTCAGGTACTATGGCATCGAGTACCTCAACTTGAACCCCAACGGTATCTTCCACACTTCCGTCTTCGTCCACTTCTGCGAAGCTTTCTTGGGAATCAAACCGCACTGGATTCTCTTCCGGAAGTTTTTCCGCGTGAAGCCGCAGCCCAGCGCCTCCAACCCCAGAGTAGTCGGAGGGGCCGGGATCCAGCTGAGGGAGGATGCCGCGGAGCGTACCTGGCGTACAAGCTCGTGGACTCCAACACCGACTGGAAGACGAGGTGGTTCTACATCACGAACCACCATCCCGAGCTACCGAAGCCGAGCGGGCGGCAGCCCAGGCACCAAGAGTGGTGGAACACGGAGCCCACCATGCAGGAGGGGCTCCAGCTCCCGGAGTTGCTAGCACGCATCAAGACTCTGCGGGATGCGGGGCTGAGGGCCGAACACGTGGCCTTCAGCTTCATGAAGCGCCGGATCCAGCCGCTGATGGCGAGGGATACGATGGGCTTCGAGTACACCGGCGACGACGACACGTCGCGGATGCGGGGGCGAAATTGAGGACAACGACATCATCGAGAGGTTGTCGAGGATCTTCAAGGACATGCCGGAGTACACGGCGTGCCCTGTCGAGGAATACTCCGCCGCGCGCCCGCCCAACGAGGTAAGTAGCCGTACCCCCCTCGTCGAGTAGTAGGCACTTGTAGCAGAGTTGCTGACGCTTTTGTGTCTTTTGCGCAGGATGATGTGAAGCGGTTTGTCTCCGAGCCGCAGCCACCACCGAGCGGAATTGAGATCCCAACGGTGGAGAAGGTGAAGGAGCGCCGAGTAGTCGGAGACGACGACGATCCCGTCATCGTGGAGGATACCTCCGATGACGAAGAAGACGAGGAGACGCTGCAGGACCGCTTCCAGCTGCGGTCGAGGTTTAGCCGCCCGGGCTTGCCTCATGTACCTCTCATCCAAGACCCTCCGGCTAGCCCCGGAGGCTAGCCTTGCCGCGCCGCCGAGGAAGCCGCGCAACCCCGCCAAGAAGCGGGTGGCGAAGAAGATGAAGGTCTCGGAGACCACGCCTCCGTGAGGTAAGCCATCTTGAGCGAGAGTAGTCGAGTACCCGGTGATCGAGTACGGTGCTAACGAGTAGTCGTCCTTGTGTGCGGGAGAGGCCGCCACCGAGCCCGTGGAGGAAGGCGATGAGGGCATGTGGCCCACGGTGGGGGGACCTCCCGGAAGCCGAAGTCCGGCCCCCCACCGTCGAAGAACTCCGGCGGCGCGGGGCCGCGCCCCCGCCCCCGCAAGGAAGCGAGTACCCGCGACCGCCGCCGTTGAAGAGGCGGTAGCCGCGGGTGCGAGAAAACTTTTGCGCCGGCCGCCGCCGCCGTGGAGGAGGCGGTAGTCGGAGAGGCGGTGGAAGAAACGCCCGCCGAGGGTGGACCGGTTGATATCGCCGACATCCCTCGGTGCTCCGGCCGTGACTATCATCCCGGTCGAACTTGTAAGTACCACGCCTTCATGGGTAGTACTCATTATAGTAGTCGATTTTGTCCGACGACCTTCTGTGGATACTTGTGCGAAGATCCACGGATTTGAGTCGGGACGGAGAGGAGCCCACGGCAGCGAGGAGGCGGAAAAGGCCGCGCCGCCCGTCGAGGAGCCCGCTCCAAAAGTCCAAGCCGCGACCGAACCCCCAGTCGCCGAAGCGCCGCCGCCGAGAGGCGGTCGTAGTCGAAGGTGAGTACTCCTCCGAAGCCGCAGAGCCCCAAAAAAGAGTAGTCGTAGATACCGATGCGCGTGTTCCTTGGTGACAGGGCGCCGAAGGAGGTGACATCCCTGCAGGGGTGCCCATGCAGGAGTTGACACCGTAAGCCCCGCGAGGCCGCGGTAGGAGCCCCCGAGCCCATGGGGGGGAAACCGTCGAGAAGTCCGCCGAGGGGGAGGGCGGCTACCACGTCGCCGGGGGTTGCCCCGGAGGTGGCGATCCGATCTCCCGAGATCCAAGACGCGGAGCCTATCCGCTCGGCGCCAATGACGGAGGCTACGTCGAGTAGCCGTGGCGGGATTGAGCTGCTTGCCAACGATCTCGTCGAGCCGGCGGTGTTGGCGCAGCATCTGGAGGCGATGCGGCGAGCCGAACAAGGATGAAGGTACGTGGCCGTTGCCTCCCTAGTAGTCGGCCCTTTGCGTTGAGTAGTCTACGCTTGACTTGAACTTGTCTTGTGCGGGACGTCGCGGAGCGATCCCGCGAGAAGTCGAATCTACGCAAGGCTACGGGGACACGGTGCATCGCGAGCCGAAGCCCCGGAGGAGCAGCTCATGAAGTCGAGGAAGCACGCGGCCGCCATGCGGTCGAAAGCTTGACGCCGCCTTCGCCAAGTACCACAACGATGTGATGGACTTGCAGGCGAAGAGCGACGAGCTGGTGCGGAAGAACAAAGGCCTCCGCAACAAGAATAAAGGTGTGGCTCTTGACTTGTCGGGTACTTGTTGGGAGTCATCAAGCTCTGACCCGTTGTTGTGTTCCGTTCTTTGCGAACTCGAAGGCCGTGTGGAGCGACCGAAAGGCTCGGGAGGTCGCATGAAGAATCTCTTCTACGGGAGCGAGAAGCCCGCGGTGTACTTGAGCTCGACTACAAGGAGCGGCCTTCGAGTGCGAGAAGCACATGGAGTTGCGAATTGCATCCGATAGAGACCTCGTCAACCGCTACAAATCTTTGCGAGAAGTTGAACGAAGATCGCGAGGCGCTCCGGCCCGGCCCGAAGGACCTTGAAGAGGTCGCTCTCCCGATCACGAGGCTCCCGGTGCCGCACCCGGCGGCCCCAAGATCGCTCCGTTGGCGGATCGACTTCGTGAGGCGCCAAGCGGGCCGGCCGCCTACGTGAAGCACATGGCCAAGTCAATCCCGAGCGGTGCCGGCCTTCATGAAGTCGTATTTCCCGAAGGCCCCGGTGGAGGTAGTCGCCGGCGGGGGTAGCCGCCAACTCGCTCGGATGAGCAAGACGCGAGTTGCTTCCGGAGCTGCATGGCTCCCATCGCGGAGCGAGGTGTAGCCGATAAGTTGAACCTCCGGGAGCCCCGCATAGATAGCTAGTAGCCGTAGTTGTATAGGAAACAGCTTGTAATGAACTTTTTCATATATCAATGAAATGTGATGTTCCATCAATGAGTACTCGTAACCGCGATCTCGGAGTGCGGAGCGCCCATCGTGGAGTAGGTGCGAGTAGTAGTACTCGGCTTAGTGGTCCCGTAGCGGGAGTAGACGAAGAAAGAAGTTGATAAACAATCAAGCTTTATTACCGAAGAAGTACACCCGGGTGGCCGTGGCCGTAATTACAAGTAGTCGCCGGACCCGGAGGCCGCTTGCATACCGAGTGGTCTTCGGAGCGGGTAGCCGCTGCGCCGAGTGATCCGTAGGTAGCCGTGTAGGCTGGATCGCGGATCCGTAGGTAGCCGTGCGGGGCCGGATCTTGGAGTGTGGTCTCTTGGTAGACCGCTTGCTAGAGTCCTTGATGCTCGTTGCGCCCGGGGTCCGTAGGTAGCCGCACGGGCCGGACTCGGAGGAGAGTAGTCCGGAGACTTGAGGCCGGGACCGGAGGGTCGCTGCGGCAAGGGGGGTGTTGATGTAGTCGCGTGGACTTGAACCCCGGAGTAGTCGTTTAGACTAGGCGTAGAATCGACGGAGCCGGTCGACGTTCCACGAGTTGTTGACTTCTTCGCCTTCAAGTGTTTGGAGGCGGTAGGAGCTCGGCCCGGTCACCTTAGCCACGGTGAAGGGGCCTTCCCGAGGGGGAGCCGAGCTTGTGAAGTCCTTCCGTGTTCGGATACGGCGGAGGACAAGATCCCCAACGTTGAAGGAGCGTTCCTTGACGTTGCGATCGTGGTAGCGTCGGATACCCTCCGGGTACCTTGCCGATTGGACGAGGGCGGCACGGCGAGCTTCTTCGAGGCCGTCGATATCAACTCGTCTGTCTGTCCTCCGAGACGCCTTCGTCGTAGTGCTCCACCGCTGGCGAGTTCCATATGACGTCGGCGGGGAGGATGGCTTCGGAGCCGTAGACCGGGAAGTAGGGGGATTGCCCCGTTGGCTTGGATGGTTGAGTCCGCGGCCCCCGAGTGCGTTGGGTAGTTCCTTGATCCACTTGCCCCCTTTTGAGTTAGCGGCGTCGTGTAGCCGCTTCTTGAGGGCGTCGAGCACCATCCCATTGGCGCGCTCGACTTGTCCGTTGGCCCGTGGATGGGCGACGGAGACGTTTCGACGTCGATCCCGCTGTTCTCGCAATACTCCCAGAACTGGTGGTTGTTGAAGTTGGACCCCATGTCTGTGATGATGCGGTGGGGTAGCCCGTAGCGGTGCACTAGTTCATCCAGGAAGTCGAGTACTCGTCGCCTTTGGGGCATGTGACCGGCTTGACCTCGATCCACTTGGTGAACTTGTCGATAGCCACCGCACTTCGTTGAATCCTCCCCGGCGCGGTTGGCGGTGGCCCAATCATGTCGAGCCCCCCGGCAGGCAAAGGGCCGGGTTGGCGGTATGGTGACTAGCTTGTAGGCGAGGGACGTGTTGTTTGCTTGGCGAAGAACCGACATCCTTGGCACCTTCGACGAGTTCTTCGGCATCGCCCGTGGCCGTGGGCCGGAGAAGGCTCGCCGGAAGGCCTTGGCCGACCGCCGTGCGTGAGGACGCGTGGTTGCCGCGACGCCCTTGTGGATCTCCTCCAAGAAGTCCTTGCCTTCATCGCGAGGGACGCACTTCATGAGTACTCCGAAGATGCGCCTCGCTTGTAAAGCTTGTCGCCGACGAGGACGTAAGACTTGGCGCGGCGGACGAGTTGTTTGGCCGCGTTCTTGTCGGAGGGGACCTTCTCGCTCGCCGAGGTAGTCGATGAAGGGTTGCCTCCAGTCACGTCGATCATCATGACCTCCTCGCCCGCCTAGTTGATGGGCCGGGGCAGTGGTCGGTGACGCCGGCCTCCGGGATGGATGGCGCGTGAAGCTCATGGACGAAGACGCCCGCGGGTACTTGGGCGCGGGTGGATCCAAGCTTTCGAGAGGACGTCCGCCGCAACGTTGTTGTCGCGGACGATGTGATGGAACTCGAGACCATAGAATTTGTTCTCGAGCTTGCGGACTTCTAGGCGCATGGCGTCCATGTTCTCCTTGTTGCGGTCCCGGACTTGTTGACTTGGTTGATGACCACCGCCGAGTCGCCGTAGACTAGTAGCCGCTTGATGCCAAGTGAAGCCGCGAGGCGGAGCCCGTGTAGGAGAGCTTCGTACTCGGCTTCATTGTTCGAGACCTTCCGTAAGATCCGCAGGACGTACTTTAGTTGTTCGCCCGTTGGAGAGATCGGGGAGCACTCTCGCGCCCGCGCCCTCGAGGTTGAGTGAGCCGTCAAAGTACATCACCCAATGCTCCGGTCGCACGGTGGGAGCGGTGTAGGCGGTTCTCCCGCCACTCGCCATGAAGTCGACTAGAGCTTGCGACTTGATGGGCGTGCGTGGCTTGAAGTCGATGGTGAGGGCGCCGAGCTCGACGACCCATTTGGAGATCCTTCCGGTGGCGTCCGGGTTCCTCGGGATGTCGCCGAGCGGGTAGTCGGTGACGACGGAGACCGAGTACTCCCCGGAAGTAGTGTCGTAGCTTCCGCGAGGTGATGAGTAGAGCGTACAGGAGCTTCGCACGGGCCGGTAGCGAGCCTTGGACTCGATAGAACCTCGGCCGACGAAGTAGGCCGGGCGGCCCGGACCGGGTAGGCGTGGGCGTCTTCCCGCCGCTCGACAACGATGGCGATCGACCACGTGAGTAGTCGCGAGCAAGGTAGAGCAAGAGGCGCTCGCCCTTGTAGGGAGCCGTGAGGACCGGCGGCTTCGACAGGAAGTCCTTGAGCCGGGCAAGGGCTTGGTCCGCCTCTGCGGTCCGGACGAACTTCTCGTGGTGCTTGAGTAGTTTGAAGAAGGGGAGACCCCGTTCTCCTAGCTTCGAGATGAATCCGTTCAATGCCGCCATGCACCCCGTCGGCTTACGGACGTCCTTGATGCTCGTGGGAGCTTTCTTGCCGGTGATGGCGGAGATCTTCTCGGGGGTTGGCTTCGATGCCGCGCCGGCCGATGATGAAGCCGAGTAGTTTACCCGAAGGTACGCCGAAGACGCACTTGTTCGGGTTGAGCTTCCCGACGGTACTCGCGTAGTGATGCGAAGGTCCGTTCGAGGTCGTCGATGAGGGTACCGGAGTCCCCGGTTTTGACAACCACGTCATCCACGTAGGCCTCGACGTTCTTGTTGAGTTGCGGCTTGAAGCGGCTGGATGGCCCGTTGGTAGGTGGCGCCGCCGTTCTTTAGCCCGAATGACATGGTCGTGTAGCAAAGACGCGCCAAACGGGGTAATGAACGCGGTCTTCTCCTGGTCCTCTTCCTTGATTGCGATCCGGTGGTACCGGAGTAGCGGTCGAGGAAGCAGAGCAGTCGCGGCCCGCCGTGGAGTCGATGACTTGATCAATCCGCGGCAACCCGAAGGGGTCCTCGGGGCGCGTGCTTGTTCGGGTCGGTGTAGTCGACACACATCCTCCACTCGTTCGAGTTCTTCTTGCGGACGAGGACGGGGTTGGCGAGCCACTCGGGATGGAAGACTTCTCCGATGAAGCCGGCGGCCAGCGAGTAGCTTGGCGAGCTCCTTCTTGATGGCGTCCCGTCCGTCGTCGGCGAAGCGTCGGAGGTGCCGTCGCTTGGGGGTGGCCTTTGGGTCGACGTTGAGGGAGTGCTCGATCGGCTCCCCGGGCACTCCCCGGCATGTCCGTGGCTTCCACGCGAAGATGTCGCGGTTAGCCCGAAGGAAGCCGATGAGCGCGTCTTCCTATTTGGGGTCGAGGCCGGCCCCGGCCGGTGGTGGTCTTGGTGGGGTCGCCCGTTCCGAGGTCGACCGACTTGACGAGTACCTCCTCGGGTGGGCGAGGCTTGTTGGCGGCCGTCGGACTTCTCCGGGATGTCGAGTTCGCTTGTGGCAAGCTTCTTCGACGCGGCGTAGACCTCCATCATTGGGGTGGGTACTTGATTTGTTGAAGCGATCACCACGGCCTCCGTATCGCGGTCGTGAGAGATCTTCAAGTCCCCTTGGAGGGAGAGTACGCCCGACCGGACTTGGCATTTTGAGTACCAAGTATGTGTAGTGGGGCACCGCCATGAACTTGGCGATGGCCGGTCTGCCAAGGATGGCATGGTAGGAAGTCTCGATATCCGCGACCTCGAACTTGATGTACTCGGTGCGGTAGTTGTCGCGAGACGCCCCGAAGGTAACTGGCAGTACCACTGAGCCTAGTGGGATAGCCGCGTTGCCTGGGACGATGCCGTAGAAAGGCATGCTGCTCTTATCGAGCATGGGGGTGACGTCAAGGTTCATCTTCTTCAGAGTCTTGGTGAAGAGGACGTTGAGCCCGCTTCCGCCGTCGATGAGCACCTTGTTGAGCTTAGAGCCCGCCACTGTTGGTTTCAGGACGAGAGGAAAACGTCCCGGTTCGGAGAAGCCGGTCCATTGGTCCGCGCGGGGAGAAGGTGATGGGTGTCTCCGACCACCCGAGAGGGGTCATAACCGCCGGTTCAATGGACATCACTTCACGGCGAGTAGCCTTCGCTCCCCGCCTGCGGGGTAGTCCGCCGAAGAGGACGTTGACGGTCTTCTCGGGTTCTTGGAAGTCGTCGCCGTCCTTCTTCTTGTTCTTCTGATCGTGAGGGTGCGGTGGCTCCGGCGTATCCTTGAGTGCATGCCTGAGCTGGTAGCACTGCTCGGTAGTGTGGTTGCCGTTCGGGTGCCACGGGCACTTCTCCTTCAGCAGGTCTTTGAACCCGCCGGAATTCTTCTTCGAGTTCCCTTTCGGAGGGCGCTGGATAGCCGCGACGGTATTGTCTGGCTTGCGCTTGCGATTAGAACCCGAGAAGTTATTGTTGTTGTTGTTGTTGTTGTTGCGGCCGCCTTAGTTTGGATTCTTGCCTCCGCCGCCACCTTGGTTCTCGCTTGGACTTGCCGCGGATGGCGTCGTACTTGGCGTTGGCCTTGTCCTCTTCATCCGCCCGGGACGTGATCATGTCCTTGAGGTGGGGAATGGACCTAGGGCGGCGTCGACCGAAGTCCTCGAAGGTGCGGCGATGGTAGAGCCCGTCTGGGAAGAGGTCGATGACCTCCTTGTCGGTGGACGTCCACGACGGTAGCGCGCTTGTCGAAAAAGCGGCGCATGTACTTGCGGAGGGTCTCGCCTTGTTCCTCGCTTGATCATGGCGAGATCCATGCGAGTACCCGAACGGCCCATGGCGCCCGCGAAGTTGCTCGTGAACTGTTGCTTCGACCGGTCCCACTTGTCGATTGAGTGCTTGTCCGGCGACTCGAGCCACGTGAGCGGGGCTTGGTCCGGCGTAAAAGGGAAGTAGAGGCACTTGGTGTCGCCGTTGCCGCCGCCGTTCTCGATGGAGAGGCGTAGCATCGGAGCCACCGGATAGGATCTGCTTCGCGTCGTACTTGGTGATCCCCAAAGGCTTGAACTTGTCGGGGAGGAGCAAGGTTGCGGCCGGGGGTGAGAAAGTAGGGGAAGCCGTCGCCTTCGGCGGCGGTCGTCGACTTCTTTTGCCGTAATTCCTCGATTCTCCGGCGAGCATCGTACCCGCCCCGAGAGGCGCCGGAGGCGTGGCCGTGCGCGTGACCGCGGCCGCCGCGGCGCCGCCGCCTCCGGCTTTCTTGTTGGCCCCGTGATTGGAGCCGCCGCCGTCGGCCGCCGCCGCCGTCGGGGGTCGTTGCCGCCGCCACCGGCCGGGGCACGGTGGGGGACGACTTCTCGGTTGCCGTTGTCTTGCCGTGAGGGTCCGCCGGCGGTGGAGCGTCGACGGTTTGGGTCGCTCGGGATGTCGCCCCCGAGTACGGTTGGGACCGGGGTCGACACCTGCGACTAGTAGCTTCGTTGTCGCGAGGCTTAGCCGGGGAGAGGTTGGTCGACTCTCTTGTCTACCCGCATGAAGTAGGCTTCCTCGGCGAGCTTGGCGATGACCTCCCCGGCTCGTATGCCCCGAGCTCCGGCGTGCGATCGTTGTGATCGACATGAGGCATTGCTCGGGAGTGGTGTGGACTCGCTCTCAACCCGCGAGAGCTTCCGCAAGGTTGCGGATGGGAAGGTTGTCTCCCGAGCCGCCGGCGTCGTTCGTTGCGCTTCTCGTTACGTTCGCGCCGGCGTCCCCGTTGGCGTCGGTCTCGTCGCGGGGGCATCGCCGGAGCGGCTCGTCCGCGGAGATGTCCTCCAAGTACTTGTCCGCGGCCGTGCACCGAGGTTCCCGGGTGTCGCCGGCAGCCATGAAGACTTGACGATCAGGGGTACCCAAGCTTGGCTCAGAAGGTGCCACCTCGGTTGGTGTGTTTGAGTCGGCTGGGCTAGTGGTGTTCCCTCCTGGAACGGTAGCGAGTCGATGTAGGCGACGTAGCGTGAGTCCTCCTTTGTCAGCTCAGCGGGCTTGCGGTCCGGCCGCAGACGTATCTTCCGGCCGGCGTCGATCTTATAACCGGCCCCGCAGGCCGGCCCCGACAAGGGAAGCTCGGAGGAGTCATCTTCGGACTCGGGCTCCTCGGGGTCCGACCCGAAGTCGAACTCGTAGTCGGGTTCGAGTAGAACTCGGAGAGAGGGTCGGAGTCCAAGACACGGCCGGGGACGGCGTCGGAGTCTGAGTTGTACTCGGTTACGGGCTCCTTGCCGGCCCGATGTGGTGTAGAAGCCTCCGTGCGGGCCCGGCTGGGAATGCGAGGACCGCGCGCAGAGCGCTGGCATGGAGAGGGGACCGCCTGCGATGGCTGAGGAGCCGGCTCGCATGCGATGGCCCATGGCGACGTCGGGTTCGAGTTGGAGACGGACTCGAGCTCGAAGTCAGCGTGGAGGTTGGAAAGCGAAATTTCGCCGAACTTGCCGGCGAGCTTGCCCGTGACAACTTCGGGAAGCGTCACAAGGCCTGTCCTCGAGTCGGGTTGCATGATCAAGCGGCGCTGGAAGGAGCCCGCGCCATCGGCGCGTGCGGACCCGTGCGCCGAAGACGAAGGTGTCGCCGCGGTTGAAGGCGACGGTTGGCTTGATGTGAACGGAAGCCGTCGAGTTCGCCATGTGATCTCGAGCGAGAGCCCCTACCGCGGCGCGCCGGCTGTCGGTGTTTTGGACCGGCAACCTACTACGGGGAGTACCCGAAGTAGATGAATGTGACTCGCCGAGATCGGTAACTCGAAGGAAGAGACACGTGGCACACAATTTAGACGAGGTTCGGGCCGCGAGGTGCGTAATACCCTACGTCTCGTATGCCGCGTAGCTCGGATTGATAGGGCACGATTACGGGATGGTGCAATAGTGCGCCGTGAGTTGAGATTGGATGAGGTGATCCCGAGATCGGTCCCTGCCTCGCCTTATATAGTCGGGAGGGCGGGGTTACAAGTCGGAGTAGGGAAGGAGTACTAGTCGAGTACGCCCGGAGACCTCTACACGGTGCGGAACGTGTACGAGTCCTAACCGAGTACTACTCTCGTGTTGTCCTTGTGCTCCACGCCTTCGGGTGCCGTGTAGCGCAAGCCGGTAGTCCCGGGGGCCCACCGAGTAGTCGGTCCCGGTACCCACCGAGGTAGTGGGCCCGGGGAGGTCCATACGACAAGCCCCCGAGTACTTTGTAGTCGAGAAGGATAGCTTCAAGTAGTCTTGAAGGCCTTAACAAGTAGTCCTCAAGCGTCCCCGAGTGCTACAAGTCAAAAGTCCTCAAGAGTAGTCGAAGCATCCCGAGGCCGGAATGTACTCCGGTCGATGTTTGAGCAATCTTGAAGTCTTCTCGAGTAGTCCCAAGCGTCCTTGAAATCGCCTTCGAAGGTCTTCAAAAATGCCTCGCCTTGTCTTGAAGCCGGAGCCGTCAAGAAGATGCGATTTGCGGAACCGCCATCCACGTGGAGTAGCCCCCGAGCCTCGAGCCGCGGGCCCCGGGCCGAGGATCTATCCGAAGTCTTGGCGAGAAACTCCCGAAAAATCCGGAGAGAAAAAAACCGAAGGACACGTGGCACGTATGCCCCGAGCCCGGCGTGCGATCGTTGTGATCGACATGAGGCATTGCTCGGGAGTGGTGTGGACTCTCGCTCTCAACCGCGCCGAGAGCTTCCGCAAGGTTGCGGATGGGAAGGTTGTCTCTGAGCCGCCGGCGTCGTTCGTTGCGCTTCCTGTTACGTTCGCGCCGGGCGTCCCTGTTGGCGTCGGTCTCGTCCGCAGGGGCATCAGCAGACAGCTCGTCTGCGGAGATGTCCTCCAAGTACTTGTCTGCGGCCGTGCCTGAGGTTCCCGGGGTGTCGCCGGCAGCCATGAAGACTTGACGATCAGGGGTACCCAAGCTTGGCTCAGAAGGTGCCACCTCAGTTGGTGTGTTTGAGTCAGCTTGGGGCTAGTGGTGTTCCCTCCGGAACGGTAGCGAGTCGATGTAGGCGACGTAGCGTGAGTCCTCCTTTGTCAGCTCAGCGGGCTTGCGGTCTGGCCAGTAGACGTATCTTCCGGCCGGCGTCGATCTTATAACCGGCCCCGCAGGCCGGCCCCGACAAGGAAGCTCGGAAGAGTCATCTTCGGACTCGGGCTCCTCAGGGTCCGACCCGAAGTCGAACTCGTAGTCCGGGTTCGAGTAGAACTCGGAGAGAGGGCCGGAGTCCGAGACGCGGTTGGGGACGGGGCTCGGAGTCCGAGTTGTACTCGGTTACGGGCTCCTTGCCGGCCCGGCGTGGTGTAGAAGCCTCCGTGCGGGCCCGCCCGGGAATGCGAGGGCCGCGCGCGAGCGCCGGCATGGAGAGGGGACCGCTGCGATGGCCGAGGAGCCGGCTCGCATGCGATGGCCCATGGCGACGTCGGGTTCGAGTTGGAGACGGACTCGAGCTCGAAGTCAGCGTGGAGGTTGGAAAGCGAAATTTCGCCGAACTTGCCGGCGAGCTTGCCCGTGACAACTTCGGGAAGCGTCACAAGGCATGTCCTCGAGTCGGGTTGCATGATCAAGCGGCGCTGGAAGGAACCCGCGCCATCAGCGGTGCAGACCCAGGCGCCGAAGACGAAGGTGTCGCCGCGGTTGAAGGCGACGGTTGGCTTGATGTGAACGGAAACCGTCGAGTTCGCCATGTGATCTCGAGCGAGAGCCCCTACCGGCGCGCCGGTGTCGGTGTTTTAGACCGGCAACCTACTACGGGGAGTACCCGAAGTAGATGAATGTGACTCGCCGAGATCGGTAACTCGAAGGAAGAGACACGTGGCACACAATTTAGACGAGGTTCGGGCCGCGAGGTGCGTAATACCCTACGTCTCGTATGCCGCGTAGCTCGGATTGATAGGGCACGATTACGGGATGGTGCAATAGTGCGCCGTGAGTTGAGATTGGATGAGGTGATCCCGAGATCGGTCCCTGCCTCGCCTTATATAGTCGGGAGGCGAGTTACAAGTCGGAGTAGGGAAGGAGTACTAGTCGAGTACGCCCGGAGACCTCTACACGGTGCGGAACGTGTACGAGTCCTAACCGAGTACTACTCTCGTGTTGTCCTTGTGCTCCACGCCTTCGGGTGCCGTGTAGCGCAAGCCGGGTAGTCCCGGGGGCCCACCGAGTAGTCGGTCCCGGTACCCACCGAGGTAGTGGGCCCGGGGAGGTCCATACGACAAGAACCTAACTCAACCCTTCATCCTTATTATGGTGTTGTGGTTGACTTATTTTTCATGCTAAAAACACAGGAGTAGAGCCACGACTTATACCTAGGTGTTAATTAAATTTCAGCACGTGGTAGGACTCGCGTGAACCTAGAAACTAAACTTTTGGTTGGTTTAAAATCTATATCCTTGGTTTATCTAAGATTAGAATTTTTCTAAGCCTCACTTAATTTTGTTTTATTCAAAATCTCTCTCATTTAGCCAAAATTAGAACCTAAACCTATACCCCCATGATCAAGCCGGGAAAAGTTTGCTCTCAACCAATGATGGCAAACTATACCGGTGAGACCGATATCAACGTAGTCGGAAAACATTTTCGACTTACATTTGTTTTTAATGGTTTAAAAACTTCTCTAAATTTATGCTTGAGCTCTTCCATAGCTCTGAAAATATTTTTAATTTTCGAAATTAGAGGAGGCAATCTAGTTAAAGTTAATCATGCATGCACCATTGGATGTTCTTTCATCAACTTTCATCAAGACCACATGCAAAGAACAAGCATGGGTGGGCAGCAAGCATGACTTTGCAGGAATTTCATGGTGGCATGTGAAGCAAGTGGAGCAAGGGAGCATGGACATGAGTCAAAGCATGAAGCATCAAGTGGAAGGACCAATAATGCAAGAAAAGGAGTGGATGAGAGCGTTTGGGCGGTGCAACTCATGGAGCACGCGGGCAAGAAAGTCACAGAGGAGAAAGAATCGTGCCAGAGGAAAACCGAGCCGGGGGAGAGCACGCGGCCACCCAGGCCAGTCGGCCCAAGCCGGCCGGCCTCCCCTACATAAGGAGGCCCCCAGCTCCTGTCTTCTGCAGGCAAGCATCCCTCTCCTTCCTCAGTTTGTGTGCCCAGAACCACCGTAGACATAGTCAACCTTCCCAAGCTTGATAGCTCAAAAAAATCCACAACCTTAATCCACTCAAAGTCCACATCCAAAGTAAGTTTTTAAGTTCCTAGTTACTGGTTGCAACCCAGAATTTTAGTGGATAGAAGAGTGCTGCAATCATGTGGAAGAAAACCACAAGACTCTTCACCAAGAAGAAGGGGTCATCGTCATCCAAGCCGTCTTCAATGATGTCTTCGAGGAGACACTCGGTTTCCGAGTCTCCTCGGAGCATGGAGGAGGACACGACACCGCCAAGGAGGAACGACGCTCTCCTCCTCGGTGGCATGAGGGCAACAAGGAGCACGTCCATGAGGTTTACCGAACCTCATGGGCGTACGGAGGAGCCGCCCGTCCCACCTCGACGATCGACCCGTTCAACCACGCCACCTCCATACA
Organism: Cenchrus americanus; assembly: GCA_947561735.1. Classification (NCBI taxonomy): domain Eukaryota; kingdom Viridiplantae; phylum Streptophyta; class Magnoliopsida; order Poales; family Poaceae; genus Cenchrus; species Cenchrus americanus. The sequence goes on from OX387240.1 coordinate 148,525,733, forward strand.
CTCCGCAATATTCCTCATATGGCTTCATCATATTATCAGAGGAGGAGGAGAAGAAACTCTCTCGTCTTGAGAAGAGGCTTGTGCCCAACGTCGACTTCGACGATCAAGCACTCAATTACTTGGGTTTCGGCACCGACATATATTATATGTTGGGGCACCTTGGATGGGTGCAATTCTCCAACGGGGTGTCGGCGGACACCCACAAGGAGTTCGCCTTGGAAATCTTGATGACCATTGCACCTATCCTTGATGATGGGGTGCAAGTGGTTCCCTACGAGCATGTTAGGGAGCTACTTTGGTTCCATAAGGGAGCTCCGGAGAAAGTTACGTGCCGCCCGGCATGTTAGATGGATTTTGGAATTTGATCTCTGGAGAAGCCCACCAACAACGCAATTGCATCTGTAACCCCATTATCCTAGTATTCCACTCTTGGATGAGCAAGAGGATATTGGGGAGGATGAGGGAGACGAAGGTGACCGACACGGAGTTGAATTGGCTCTACTCGGCTTTAATTGCCAAGCAGCCAATAGACCCCTCATACCTCATGATCAACCGTTGGTGTTGCGAGGCAACATCAGGGGCGGAAGATATTGGTTCGGGGTGCTACCTCTCTATGTTGGCCATCTCCCTACGGCCGGGGATCACAAGAAACCCCGAACATCTTTTGCGTGGGACCTCTCTTGGCATTGAGTATTTGAGATAAGGCAAATATATTAGTAGAGATGAGAGAGGACGCTTTCGTTTGGCCACGGTGAACCTACCCCTTCCGGATGCAAGGCTTAGGCTTTTCATTCAAGGGAGGGAAGATTGGTTGGAAGAGCGACTCCTTGTCCCGGCGAAGAAAAATAAAAGAGGAAGAATCGTAGAGGAGGGATCCTCCTCCGCATAAGCGGGTAGTGCACAACCCAATGTTGTGCCACCTTTCGGTGGGATCCCTACTCCGCCAAGTTATTACGGAGGGCCACAAGAGCAAGCATGGAGGGGTGGTGCACCGGTACCCCCACCAAATTATGTGGTGCCCAACGTAACCTTCGCGGAGCCCTACGCACAATATCCCCAACCATAACAAAGCATGGCCATAATTGGAGGGTATGCTCCGAGAAACATGCAAAACGTCGCGGCCATCCAATCTAACGTCGCTCAACTTGGTGAAGGCAATGCAAATATTGCCTCTGAGCTTGGGCGTCTTCACCTAGTACCGCCGGATCAATTCATTGGAGGGGATGTCCAAACCTACTATGAGCAAGGGTACAACTACCAAGATCATCAAGACCAACCACCAGCGGAAGATTGAGAAGAAGGAGGAGCTTTAGTTTTCTTTTCTTTTCCCTTTTCTGTAATTTTCAGCTTGTCTTTGCTTATGTTGACGTAGTGTTTTCAGTTTTTATTTAAATTTCAGCAAGTGTGTTAGTTTATTTTCAGGATGTATGTTAGTTTGTTTTTCATCATGAATAAAGACACCACCTTGCTTATACCTTTGGAAAAGTTATGAAATTTGTGTCATGATGTTAGTATGTTGCGAGAAATGCGCAAAACGTCGCAGCCATCCAAACCAACGCGACTCAACTTGGTGAGGGCAATGCAAATATTGCCTATGAGCTTGGACGCCTTCACCTAGTGGAGCCGGATCAATTCGTTGGAGGGGATGTCCAACCTTACTACGAGCAAGGGTACTACTATCAAGATTATCAACACCAACCACCGGCGGAGGATTAGGAAGAAGAAGGAACTTTACTTTTCTTTTCTTTTCCCTTTCTCTGTAATTTTCAACATTTGTTTGTTTGTGTTTGCGTAATATTTTCTGTTTTTATTTAAATTTCAGCAGGTGTGTTTGTTTATTTTCAGCATGTATTTTAGTTTGTTTTTATCATTAATAAAGACACCACCTTGTTTACACCATTGGAAAAGTTACAAAATTTGTGCCATGATGATATATGATTATAATTGCTGCTTTGTTTATCTTTGTAATTGATTTATGCATGTTAAAGCTAGTGCTCTCTTAAAATACGAATCTGAATTTATCTAAATGCTAGCTTAATCTTTAGCGGAGGTTATGATTAAAATAAAGACCCATAGTGTTTTATGTGCTCTCAAGTTATAGATAGATTAAAGATGGTTTTTATGCCCAAAATATCGCTAACCTTGTTATAAATATCACTTGTGTGTTGCTCAACCTATCCAGAGCCTAATATATATTTGAGTGCATAAACCTTAGTGTACAAGATTTATTTTTGAGTGAATTATTGCAGGCCATGATTTCTCTGGCCCGAGACTAAGAAGCTGGTCATTCGGTTTTTGCGTATCTATCTTTTTGCTAGCCTTTTATCCGTGCATTGTGCATCCCCACATTGGAGATCTCACAAACCTCGCCGGATATCCACCCTTAAAATCAAATATCATATTTTGTGATTACCTCCTTGACCACAACCTATCATTCAGAATGGATCATCAATTCAAGTATCTCTCCAAAACGGTGCCAACATTGAAGAATTCAAGTATCTCTCCAAGGAAAAATATTTCCGGTACCTACCTTATTTATCGCCTCTTTGCTCGAGGACGAGCAACGTCTAAGCATGGGGGAGGAGGTAGGTACAATGCAATTTTAGAGTTCAAAGGGGAGCAAATAAAAAATTTTATGAGAAAGAAAAAAATGAGAAAAAGAAAGAAAGAAAGAAAGAGAAATATGAGGAAAAGAAAAAAATATGTATGTGTAAAAATAAAAATAAAGTGAACTCTCCGGTTCTCTAAAGTGCAATAGGAATTTCAAGGCTTCAAGATTAAAAGATCCATACTCACTTTCCAACCATGTGCAATCCCATAACGAGGACTTCCTTTGTGCCTCGGGATCACTCCTTGCCATTTGCACATGTCCACCCATCTCAAGTGTGTGTATTTTTCTCTTTCCCCTCACTACTAGGAATTGACCCTTAGAGCACCATTTTTTTTTGCAACGCCACGTATTTGGTTGCAATATTTGGTTTTATAGCAACAAACGTATTAATGGGTTGCTATATCTGGATGTTATGGCAACCAAAAATGTGGGTTGCGTATGTTGGAATAGTCGTTGCAACAGGTTGGTGTTAATGCCACAGTGAAAATGGTGGTTGTCTTTGTAGGTACCTATTGCCACAACTAATTTTGCATTGCGATAGTATCAATTTAGTGTTGCGATAGATATTTGTTTCTTGCCACGAATAATTATTTGGTTGTGAATAGGCATGCCTGTGGCCACGATGAAAGAACGTTGTCTACAACATAACCTTTGTTGCAATAGCTTATGTTGCTATTGCATCCAACAAACAGTTCGTTGCATTTGATGTGTGTTTGTTGCCACGAACATTTAGTTGGTTGCGAATAGGCATGCTTGTAGCCACGATAAAATAATGTTGTTTAAAATTTAACCTTTGTTGTAATAGCTCATGTGGCTACTGCATCTAGAAAAAAGTTCGTTGCGTTTGTTGCCACGAACATTTAGTCGGTTGCGAATAGGCATGCCTGTGGCCACGATGAAATAATGTTGTCTAAAATTTACCCTTTCCTGCGATAGCTCATGTGTCTATTACATCCAAAAAACAGTTCATTGCATTTGATGTGTGTTTGTTGCCACGAACATTTAGTTGGTTGTGAATAGGCATGCTTGTGGCCACGATGAAATAACGTTGTCTAAAATTTAACCTTTGCTGCGATAGCTCATGTGCCTCTTGTATACTGAAAACAAATTGTTGCATCAATTAGCTTCTATTGCCACCAATAAATTATGTGAACTATTTTCTTGTATACTTTGGAAATAATCTATGTTTTACTATTTTAATTGTTGACAAATTAGGAAGTAAACTGTTTCTTTCATTTTTATTAGTATAGTGCGACTATAGAATTATTTTTGGAAGAAAAAAGGAGCTCACTGGGCGTTAAACATGACAAGCTAGGCAGGGGAGGGCAGGCTGCGCCACACGGTCATGAGCCCGAAGGGGAAGTTGCTGGGCTGCTAGGTCAAGGGAATGCAAGCAGGCCGAAGAAGGGTGCGCTCTGGTTTCTTCTCGCCAAATGTCTGCTGAAATGGGTGTGGTCATCGACTATGTGTGGATGCTGGGCTGGTGGCGAGCTACGTGGTTGCATTGAACCGGCAGCTAGCTGCTAAGCCTAGGGCTGAGCTTCAAGTTCCACCTTGGGCCAAAAGAAAGAAAAGAGACATGGTAGAGGGAACTAATGACTGAAACATTCAGCCACTGGTGAAAGTAAACCTTTTCCTATTCTTCTAAACCCCACTTGAATCATTAGAACTAAATGCATGGCCTTAAGTTCTCACGTAGAATAATATCAATTATCAATTACATCCATATAACCAAGAATTCTTCTAATTACAACCCATATACATATGGGAATCACAACACATAACTACAAATATTTACAATAATCACACTGCTGCTTTAACAGAGTTTAACTAATGTTGTAGGACGAACACTACTGCTGCTGCTAGGCTGACCTGCAACACATATACACAAGATAGTTGTTGCTGTCAGTACGACAAAAACTGCACATTTAGGCCTTGTTTAGAGCAACTCCAACAGTTCCCCATTTAGGCTTTGCATTCTAATAATTTTGCCAAAAGCAAGAAAATAAGACATTTGATGTTTTCAACCTAATAAAACTGAAACTGAAGCACTGAAATAGCTACCAAAATAAAAAATAAAACCAAATCTTTGAAATAGATAATGGAACACCAAATATTTCCTTAAAAATGTTTTTCATTAACCGAACATTCAATATGCTCACCCAGTATTCCTTATCCTTACCAGAAAACAAAGTGCGACATTGCCACGCATTTGTGTGGAGTGTCCTTGTAGTTGTAAAGCTAGTTTTAATCATGCATCTCAAAGTTATTATCTAACTATAACAAAGGGAGATGGATGTGGCAGCCCTCCCTAAAATTTGCATTTTACATTAAAATAGAATGTGGAATAAGCAGCTATCAAGCAAGCCACAGTTGATGCCATTGTGAAATGTGAATTGGCTGCAACTCAAGTTTCTTTTTTTTCTCGAACACGCAGGAGAGCTGTGCATCTTTATATTAATAGAGGGGAAAAACGGACCCTTACAAACCAATCCCCCCACTCCGGACCGAGCTGTGGGGGGCTGGAGAAACAAAAAAAGAGCTTAAAAAAGAACACAGAGCAAGCTTGACCTAAACAACACACACACCCACTAACTAGCATACACCGTCGGCTGACCTCGCGCTCAAGGAGAGAAGACTCCGAGCTCCAGCAAGCCCCCAAAGATGATGCTCGTCATGGAAGGACCTCATCAACTCGTTCATACAAGGCCGAGCTCCTTCGAAAACACATGCATTTCAATGTTTCCAAAGAAGCCAGGCACCCAAGATGATCAAAGTGTTGAACCCTTTCCTTTTCTCCTTTGGCACTTTCTTCACACTCTTCCGCCACCAATCAACCAGCGATGAAGCATGCTGGGATGGGACACAATGCTGTAAACCGATCGGAGATAAGAGCCTACACCAAAATTCTCTGGCGAAGACACATGTGGTCAAGAGATGTTGAATATCCTCTTCTTCTTGATCACAGAGCAAGCATAGGTCAGGATGCGGTAGATTCCTTAAGGCCAACCTGTCCGCTGTCCAACACCTATTGCATGCTGCCAACCAAAGGAAAATTTTACACTTCGTTGGAGCCCAAGATTTCCAGATACGACGCCAGGGTTCGAACGTGATCGATCCGTTAAAGAAAGCCCTGTAAGTTGATTTAGAAGTGTATTGGCCCGAAGCGTCTAATCTCCACACATGTACATCCTCTTCTTGAGTCAGGACGACCTGAAGTAAAGCATCTACCAACAAGAAAAATTCGAACTGCCCAAGAAGCGACAGGCCACCACGGACGTCTTTGGTCCAAGTTTGATCAGCCATTGCTTCTGCCACAGTCCTCTTATTTTTGATTTTGGCTGGTACAGCTTCCACCACCAAAGGAGCAATTTCAGAAATTGATTTCCCGGTGAGCCAATTGTCCCTCTAAAATAAAGTGGTATTGCCATTTCCAACCCGAGATTCCATGGCAATTTGAAACATGGCAATCACACAGTGATGGGCTGGGATTTCTAGGGCATGCCAAGGACAGTTTCTGTCCGTTTTACGGAACCAAAGCCATCTAACTTGCAGCGCCCATCCCATGAGCTCCAGGTTGGGAATGCCTAGTCCACCTAGGTCCAGTGGTCGCTGCACTTTATCCCATGCAACCAAGCAACAGCCGCCATTCACATTTTGCCTCTCTTTCCAAAGAAACCCTCTCCTCATCTTGTTCACTGCCTTAATAAACCATTTGGGCACATTGATAGCTAATAATAAATGTATGGGCAGGGCCGAGAGCACAAACCTGACCCAAATAGCTCGCCCAGCCATGTTCATAAGGTTTGCCTTCCAGCTGGGGAGCTTATCTCCGATCCTTTCAATCCATGCCATAAGGTCAGCTTTTCTTAATTTCGTATCAGATAGTGGAAGTCCCAGATACGTACACGGGAAATCAGCCATCGTGCAAGCCATGGAAGTTGAGATAGTTTCAATCACTGGGGGGTCACATCTGATAGGGATTGCACAACTCTTCTGAAAATTAGTCCGGAGACCTGAGGCTTCACCAAAGATCTCTAGAATTTTTGTCGTTAAATCCAGCTCCTGCTCTATCGGCCTAATGAATAAGGCAACATCGTCCGCATAGAGGGAAATCCGTTGCCCTATATTTCCTCGAGTGAGCGGTTGCAACAGACCCAACTCTTCGGCCTTGGTGAAAAGGCTGTTAAGAACATCCGTTACCAGTATGAAGAGCATGGGGGATAGTGGGTCGCCTTTGCGAAGACCCTTCCTGTGCCGAATCTGTTCCCCCGGTTGCCCATTAATCAGAATTTTAGTGGAGGCCGTGGAAAGAACATTAGCAATCAGATTACACCAAGAAGCCCCAAAACCCAAGTGAGATAATACTTCCAAGAGAAATGACCACGAGACCGAGTCGAAAGCCTTCGAGATATCCAATTTCAGAAAGACACTCGGTACCTTTCGTTTGTGCAGCAGCTTGATAGTTTGTTGAACCAACATATAATTATCATGTATGCAGCGCCCACGGACAAACGCGCTCTGGCTGGAGGCTACTAAATCCTTCAACAAAGGTGCAAGCCGGTTGGCCAGTATTTTGGTGATGAGCTTCGCGAAGCTATGTATCAAACTGATTGGCCTATAATCCGTTGCTCGAAGTGGTTCATCTTTCTTCGGTATGAGGGTGAGATAGGCAGAGTTAAGAAGCCAGAGCTTTTGTGCATTCACCTGCTGTAGTGTGATCACTGCTGCCATAAAATCAGCTTTAATAAGAGGCCAACATGCTTTATAGAATCGACCCGTGAATCCATCCGGTCCCGGCCAACATGGCAGTTCTTGATCAGTTGGAGACCACAGTATTCACACAAAAGTGCAAGTGCAAGAGCAGGACCCAATTGAGTAAAATTTGCAAAGAAATACAAGAAAGCAAACCTATGGGTGACTACAGAAGGATGGAAAGATCATAGAGTTCTGCTGCAGAAAATTGATCCTTCCTTTCTGAAATATACATACGTAGCAGCTGTTAAAAATGTAAAGGAAGAGAGGAGAAGTAATTAGAATAGTAGGTACAACAGTGTTAGTACCTAGCTGCACAGACATGTGAAATATTTTTTGTGACCAGTGTGCGTCTGAACTTATTCATCAAAGCTACATTTGCATTCATCAATAGAGTAACATAATATATGATAGGACGAAGCAATCTAATTCTAAATCTGTGTAACTAACAAGATTTCAGAACTGCAATAATCTGAAATTGCAGATTTGCAAAGGCATAATTAAAAAATCTACCAGATCGAGCTATATATAATTGCAAAGATATAATTCACCAATACATATATACGTTGGAACCAAAATGAGCTATATATTAGTGCTAGAACCGTATGACCAAAATTTTCTTTTCCTACTCAGATAGTTTGGCATATCAATTTTTGTATTATGAAGAGATTTTTCATATGCATCAATCATAGGTTGAACAGACTACATTTATTAATTTAAATCAATGAAGTGCAGAAATGTAAGCTTGGAGTATCATAGCTGAAGAAGATCTTGTAAAGAATGTTGATTAGGTTAGTCTCAAGAATATAAATCGAGACAAATACAATATGTAGAGGGGAAAATAGATGCAAGTGAAGTTCCATGACTATGCGCACTCTTCGAGCCAAGCGTCCAAACACCACATCAGAGTTTAATCAATGTGATCCATGGTAAATATCTAACAAAATAATCAGCTCACATGAACCAAGGGGCCGATACTGAAAGGGAGGGGGCAGATGGCTCACCGCATCCTTAAGCCTATTGACGATGTTGCAGCACACCTGGAGCCACAATTCAACCTCCGCCGGTGCCGCCCGTTGCCGCAGCAGCGGTGCAGGCATGCAGCACCGCCGTGGTGGCTTGACTGCGCCCAAGCCGCTCGACGAAATCCCTGCGGCGTGCCTCGCTCAGTCGCTCCAAATCGATCGCTGGAATCACTACGGTCTCGATGGAATCCCCATCTGTCGCAGCGCTGCCGACCACCGCCTGCTCGTGTGGTCGCGCCTCGTGCCCTCATTAGGGTTCAAGCCGCCGCCGCAGCAGGCAGCAGCGCCCCTGGATGGGTGGGTGGGACTCGGCCGAATGTGCCACGGGTAAGGAGGAATGGCCCAACTGTCCAGTTGGGTTTTTTATCTGTCTATTTTGTTTTTTATACATATACATATACCTGTCTATTTTGTGTTTTATACGTATACCTAACTCCTCCAAACCAGTTTTTGAACCTCTAGATGTCAACTTGAAAAGTCATGAGTAGCCAAAATTCATAACTCATCGTGATCTACAAAATTTATTTAGATAATTTTTGCATTTGAGAAAGTGTTACAAAAGTTTAGTTCAAAATTGACAAGTCTCTCACATAGTTTCATAAATTCTATGTCACATCCATGTTTTTAAAGAATGTAGATCTTGATGAGTTCTAACACCTTTGTATTCAAAAGTTTTTCATCTGAGGTCAAAGTCTGACAAGGTTTGACCAAGTCAAACATTGAAATTTAAAACAATGACACCTTCACGGTAGTATTTGGTACTCTAAATTGTTTCTAATGGAAACGTCATGAATATCAAGTTTGTTAAACTCATCAAGATCTATATTTGTTATTTGGGTCAAATTTTCATTTGAAGAATTTTGGATGAGTGAAATTTTGGATTTCTAAATTTTAAAACCTCCAAACCAGTTTTCGAAGCCCTAGACAGTCTCATCTTTGAAAGTCATGGATACACAAAATTCATAACTAATCAAGATCTACAAACTTTATTTAGGTCTCTCACGTAGAGGTTGTTCCTCTTATCTTGGCTCGACATATCTCGACTTATTTCCTCTCACGTAATATTATTGAATCTACCAGCCGAATACTATTTTTTTTATCAGTTGAATGGGCAAATAGTTTCATAAACTCTATGTGAGATCTATGATTTTGTGAGTAGTGTTTACTAACACTTTATCAAATGGAAAAATGATATTTTGGAGGTATAGTGTCCCAAAGTTGTGTTTGAAGTTTGAATATTTCTCTACCCCTAAAAAATCTGTAAGGGCAACGCCCGCACCCGTGGTCCGCCGTTCTGCCGGCAGAACCACGGGCGATGGCGCCGACATGTGGGGCCAGCTGCTAAAGCCCCGCGTCTCCTCTCGCAACAACGTCGCTCCCTCCCTCCCTCCGCGTCATCCACGCCCACACCCCCAAAGCCGCCGCCGGTTGCAGACTCACCCATCCCCAATCGGCGCCCCTCCTCCCACGCTGCAGCCGAACCCCGTCCTCCATCTCCGTCGCCGGCCTCACCCACTGCCCAGCGAGGAAGTGGCACCCCATCCGCCGCCGCCTCACCCCAATCCGCCGCCGCCTCAAGGAACCCCCATCCGCCGCCGCCTCGAGGAACCTGCCCACCTCGAGGAACCGCCCCGCCTCACCCCCCATCCGCCGCCGCCGCCGCACCCCCATCCGCCGCCGCCCCCATCTCGGCCCCGCACGCCTCTCTCCCTCACCTCCCCACCATCCATCCCTCTCATCCCTCTCCGTGTCTGCCCAGCTGCAAACCCTAAGCGAGCAACTCTACCGGTCCGCCCCTACCACATCGCTCCTATCCGCCGCTGCTGTCACTCCCTCCACCGCCTTCGCGGCTCCGCCTCCACGCGACCGGGCCGCAGCTGCTGGTGCCGCCGGATGCGCAGAAGCCACGAACGCCCTCCTCTGCAACCCTTCGGTCCCTCCTGCTCCACTCGGCGCCGTCCACGGGTAAGAAATCTTCCGCCTGATGCGTCGATCTCCCTCGCCATCTCCTCGATTCAGGCCTTTTGCTTTGCTGTACAGGTTCCACATGCTGCCAGTGCTATGTGTGTGTGTCGGTGATTTCTGCAACTTGGTGTCCAAAATTTGGGGACATTATTGGTGTTGCTTTTTTAGTAGATAATTTAAGGGAGTGTATTTGAATCAGTGAAAATTGGGGTTGAGGATCGAATTGGCATCCGGTTCAAGGGTTCTGAGATGGTTGAATGTGGGGATTGCAATGCCTGGTGGCTTTGTTGCATGCGTTTAGCTGTTTCGGGATAGTTAGTCGCTTGGTCATAAGATGAGTTATGAGGTTAAAATTTGGAGAGTGCAGCAGTTCCTATGAAATCTGGTGTATTTTTAGGTAAGATCACGTAACTTGTGCACATGGGTTGAGATAGAAACACACCACACGTTCTGAAGTGTTTGACCTTGTTTGGCCACAACTTTCTGCAGCCAATAATCAGAGTATTTGACCTTTGTTGGGTCTGTTGAAGGATAATTTTCCTAATGATTCGGATCTTTCACTGGAAAAATGCCCAAGGACATTGCATTATAAATATCATTCGCAATGCAATACTTATAAGTCACAATGTGACATCTTGCAATATGTGTGGAACAAATTTCCTTGCCATCACAACTCTGAACTTAATGCTAGGCCTTTCGGTCTATTGATTTAAAGCAGAGTTGTTTGAGGAAGTCATAGGTGAATTGGCGTTATAGTTTTTGTTTCTCAATAATATGTTGTTGCTCAATTTAAACTTCAGTTTAGCACTTAAATGTCGTTTCTTTAAAAAAATATACTTGGGGGTGATTGACATTTTATTTTTGTGAACTAACTAGATATATCATTCGAACTACAGGCTTGGATAAATTTTACAGATGCATATGGTATATTTTGGGCTCAACTTATCATGAAAATTGATCATGTTTCAAATTTTTTCTTTCTAGGAACTGAATGTATAGTTTTTTCAATTCCAATCCATATGAGTTTAATGGTTGCTCAGTGTCAAATGTCCATGAATCAGTGACCTATGTTCTAAAAATGTCAATTAACATGATTTCTTTGTCTTGACTTTTGTGATTGCTACTTTTGTGATTGCTACTTGATACATACAATGTGGTATGAAATGTGTGCTAGAATCCTGAAACATTCTATATTCACATCTTTATTTAATTGAGCCACGATGCAGTAACTATATAAATCTCTATTATTGTGTACTATAGTGTTTAGAACCTTGGAGGATTAGTCTTCCAATATATGATCTAGCAGTTCTCAAATACCTAGATGTTATATGAAATATGTAGCCCTATTGTGGACTGCAAGAATTTGGGGACAATCAAGATTTAATCATTGCAACACTAAGTTTATTAGTTATCATTTGCGAAACTAAATTCACCACTGTTAGTTTTATGTTGGTCTGGGAAGAGTTGAAAGCAAATGATTGCTGTCAGATACTACAATGTGTCCAGCAAGAGAGACTCCTTTTTCCAGTGAGGGAGGTACCTGATGTGTTTCCTTTTTACATAGATTTCTTTTTGTTGGTACTGGTGTGATTGGCCATCAACTTTGATATTCTTCTTTGATGCTCTGTAGGCCTGATGAGATTATTTTTTCTACTTTCATCATACCAACAGTTCAGGTGTGAAAAGAGTTGCTCAAGAAAACAATGGTGATTATAAAATGATATGGACTTCACCTGGTTGAATTCCTTTTACTTTTTACTTGCTAGCGATAGCCATTGATACCGGTGTGGTTGGCCATTAGTTTTGATATTCTTCTTTGATGCTCTATAGGCCTCATTAGATAATTTTTTGTAATTTAATGCTAAGACAAGGGCGTTCCACTAATGTAGTAGTGTCAGCCGTTAGCATTGGTTGACCCAGAAGACGCTTATTGACAAATTGGCATGCAAACACAATATCATATAGTGCCAAAAAAACCATGCAAACAAAAATATTTGGTACTTCGAGCTGAAAGAAAGACCTGGAGCAAATTGGTTTCTGACATGTTTTAATTGTCATGTGCAAGGATGTGGGTTTCAACTTCTTAACTGCTGAAATTTGCCTCATCCTAGAATGGTGTTTGCCTGAATCTGATTAACTTTGTTACATGTAATTGCCTGAATCTGATTAACTTTGTTACATGTAATTGCTCGAATCCGATTAACTTTGTTATCTCGTAAACTCCCGCATTGTTTTTCTTAACTTATTGCTAGACTATGTTGTTTGTTACTGTGCGATGGTTTGAGAGAAGTAAAACATTTGAGCCTACATATTTATATGTCCCAGGAGAAGGTCAGTCTCATCCTGGCATATTGATATCACCTAGCCACTATCCGTTTTACATTATGGTTTGTGATAAGCTTGTTTCATAGCACAAAATCAGGGTGATTCCTTAGAAGATGGCGGCCAAGAATTGTTGTAATGTTAGTTACCTTGTGAAATATGATGCCAAGAATTGCTCCATCCAATTTTTGTTTTCATTCCATTGGATATTTCAAATGACAATGTTCATTGTAAATTTGAAATGACAGTGCTGGTAGTCAATTTGAAATGAGATCATGTTTTTGTCTGTTGCGGTTTTATCTTCATCTGCGACCATCTTGCTTTTGCATATATATAGTATTGCCCATAGCAATCATGTGTTTCACAATTATATATAATTATTTCTAATAGTATTTTATTAAAATTGTGCAACATAATCCTTAAATAAAAGGCCATATATAAATTTAATAGTTATACTTTTACCAATCCTATGTTGTTTTGTTGAATGCTATGTGTCTTGAAATGTAAATATTTTAGTCTCCATATTGCCCGTAGCAACGCACGGGCATGATTCTAGTTTAAATTCAAAATTTGAACTACCCAAACAAAGTCACATGAAACAATGATCAATGTCAAAGTTGCTGACCTTATTGAGTCGTACAACTTTGTTTATCACACTATTTCCATCTCAAATTGTATATTGTCTTAAAACAACTAATTAAATTTCTAATACTACTAGTACTATCAATTATATGGTGGACCCACCCCGCCAGACAGAAAAAATGGCACCTGCACCTCCTGCGCTCCTGCCTTGATTACCTTCACCGGCAATCGGGACCCACAACGCCTCCCACTTTGCTGATAAAACTCCTCCCGCTCAAGAGGGGTGAAATTCCCCTGGCGGCCGCGCCCAACCTGCCCTTATCCTCTTGGCCTCCTTCTCCCTCTTCGTTATCGTAAGTATCCGCCCAAGACCTAGCAATCCAGCCATGGTGATGAACTCCCGGCCCTATCTCTTCTAACCATGGTGCCATCGTCCTCACCTTTGGCACACTTGCCTTCTCCGCCATCATAGCATGATCTTGCAGATCGAAGACCACAACGATGGCTGAATGTGGTAGCAGCGAATCTTTCTAGGGGACGACACCCACAAGGAATGGTGCAACGGCGGATGGATCCAAAGAATTGTATCACTTTCTCGAATGAAGAAGTTATATAGCTTTATAGTTGAATTTTTTATTGAAATATAATTTATTATTTCAAAATGGGATTTCAATTTCTCTTCGTTGTGTGTTTTTTCAGTAGTCAGTGTATGCAATGTTGTTCTTTGAACTGCTAATTAATAAGAGTTAAAAACTTCAACAAGTAGTCAGGATTATAATCAACACTAAATATACATAATATAGTTAAATATTTGTTTACTATTGAAAAAAAGAATGACCGGACGTGTGGCACGTTCAATATACAAATAAGAAAAGAAAATCTGCACCTCTTTCCCGCGCGTGTAGAAATTGATTTTTTTCTCCAACGCGCGCCAAGTGTCACACGAAATACCCGAGCTCCTGAAGTCCCGCGCTCGGCGCAAGAGGAAAACCTAATCACTAACCCGCTGCCGCGCGCCGCTATTTTCTTCACTCTCTTCCCAGCCCGCCCTTTCTCTATTGCTTGCTCGCCATCCTCGGATCCAGAGATCCTCCTGCATCTCCTCCGCTCCTTCACTGTCGGGTGTCGGCTCTCCTCCACACCTCCACCCTCCGCCTCTCCTAGGCACGCCTGCTGCTGAGATCTGGATATCCATCCCCGCCGCATCTGACCTCACCCACCACCGCGATGTGGAGCTGCAGGAAGCCAGGCCTTCTCCGGCATCACAGTAACGAGAGTCTTCAGCCACTTCACAACTCGTGCTGCCGCCTCCAAATCCGTTCCGCTGTTCTACTAATCTCCAACCACGGTCCCTACGGTTAGTTGCTGGTAAGAATAGATCTGCTCGATTTCCCAATCTTCTGACCCCTATTGTATACTTTCCTCCTCTCTAATCGAGTTGTTTTTTCCATCCTTGAAGCTTCCAGAATAATCCCCTAATTTCGAAACAAGTGCTATGGTGTTAGCGGTCAATGATTCAGTTTGGATCATACTTGTTTCTGCATGGTGAAATGCAAAATCTAGGATTCCTTCTCTTTCTATTAATTGAAGTAGTAATTTCAGATTGGGGAGTTCATATATGGTTGCTGCAGGTCCATGAATCGAGTAGTAAATTAATCATTGTTGGATCTGATGGTTAAATTAATGGAGCAGTAAATTTGAACACGAGTTTTACTAGCTCACATTGTGTATTATTTTTTCTTTCAATTTTTTCTTTCAATTATTTTCGGGCGTAAACCGAGGATCCGATGAGTCGGCATATGTTAGGCGTGCAAAGTGCATTTTGATCGAGATAGCATTTGTGTGTTAGCGGTAAGTATCGGTATCTTTACCGATTAGTTGTTCCATGCGGTTACACATGGTATCAATCCATGGTATCGGTATTCAATGGAGACTCTGATCTTATCAATCCCTGCAGATTTCTTTGGGAGTAACTAGCAATCTAGTAACCAGATCTTGATATGTTAATTAATTAATGTAGCCATGATATCTTATCTTTTACCTATTATCTGCATTTGTTGTTTTGCAGACTATTGGAATTTGTGAAGGATTTGAGTGCCCCTAAGATATATGAGACTCGCGAGCCTTCTTTATTTCTCAAGTAGCTATAAAAGTAAATTCACGGATATGTGGACCGATCAATTTTTTCTCATCTCCAAGTCGATCCTTACAGCTTGTCTATTTATGAATTAACTGAATACTAGCAATTTACTGTTTTAGATGTTTGATTGAGTAATTTTGTTTGGGCATCTACAAGTACGTAGATCTAAAATTGTAGCAGTAGTCACAATATTGAAGTAATCAAACTGACGGAGAGGAACTCTTATGCAGTTGTAGGAACTGTGGCCTGTGCAACATGTATATAAGTAACCATAGTTTCTATGAGTTCATAGCTCAGCAGGGTAAAAAGTCTATAATGCTAATTGTTAACATTGTTGCAAGGTCAGTCTTGCCATCATCTAAGCATGGCATTATTTTTAACCTCTTTTGTTATAATTTTCTATATCTATTGCCATTACATATAAGTTGCCACTCCGTTATGAGAATGAGTGCTGATCTGAGAGACTTATTTTTCTACAAGGATTTCTTGTACTATTATCTTCTTCTCGTGGTAAGTTTATTTCATCACCTTTCTTTGTGTCATGCAGAACGGTCGCTACCTATAGAAAAAGAAGACAAATTAATTGTCCGGCATTTGTACCTATGTGTCTATATTAACTTTATGGTCCTTCTCATTACATGCCATGATTATTTGGTTATGGGTAGTAAATTTATGCGTCTTCGCACAATCATCGGTCAACTATTCTAAAAGTTTTTTTATCTTTCACAAACACATTTATCTCACTAAGATATGAAGGGTGTGTTGTCAGACTTTTGTCTCTGTCTCTGCACTTCCCAGTTTTAAACTTGATTATTGATTTGGAAAGAATTGTTTCTCTTGTGGAAATATATTTGTAATGCTGACTTGGGTAGTCATAGACGGTGAGGAGATAGTAATGATTCAATATTGGTCTTGATGCCTTTTTTCTTTAATAATGTATGGAACACGTTTGAATCTGAATAATTGAATAATGTTTTGGGTCCTTACTGTTATATGCACTCATGCTAAGCTTACAGATTTCTATCTTGTCGTAACTTGATACATTCTGCATTTCAGCTACACCTATATTTTTTATGAGAAATCTTAACTAGGATCTTGGATCAAATGTGTATTTTATATAAATATTTTGTTGAATCAAATGTGTATTTTATATAAATATTTTGTTGCCCGTAGCAATGCACGGGCACGATCCTAGTATTGTCTAAATATGAGATGAAAGTACTTGTTATCTTAACAAAATTATGTTCATTCTTGGCTTCAGACATTCAGTTTGCGTTCGGAGTTCATCAACCTAATTCACTTATTTGACCCAACATGCTTGTCTGATAGAAAAAAGTAGCAACCTGTTTTGTAATGTTTCTGAGAACGGCTAATTCTTTGTAGATTGATTTCAGCATGGACATTATCTGTTGATCAGCTAGCAAGGGATTCATTATCTGACCCATCAAGGTACATTGTACAATTCTTTCATTCTTTCATTATTTTACTTTATAGTTATACAAATATTTGAGTCTATGGGGCCTGCTTTCTTATTATACATCAAGTCTAACAGATTGTGATATGTTCATGCAAATTGTTCTGAAATGCACCATGTCATAACACTAGGTCGATGTTGCAATGTTCCTGGGCTATCAACAATTCGTTACAAATCATATTCAACACTTAGCTTCAAATGAAGTGGAATTCTCTCTGAAAGACATTCTTTTCCAATTAAAGAGATGGAATATAGGAAATTAAATTGGGTTACAAGCCCATAAACAAACAGCATATGTTGCAGTGATTGCACAGGGCTTGTAGTCTGTAGAAGATGCTGATTAACATGTTGTGAGCACGAGGGAGACTTGCATGTTCTTTATCGTCTCAGGTAATTGCATAGTCATCCTTTCTATGATTGCTAATTACTCCATGAATTTAATCATATATGTTTTCATGAATCGCAGAGAAACTTGAACAACCAAAACAAATAGAGAAACCTTCTATGGCTTAATGTTGATGGCCGACACCAACAATAATGACAAGTTACAAAGATGCTTATTTATGATGGTGTAGATGATGGTTGATGGAGCAACCAGCGAACTCATTTTTATACTTATTTATTATATGCTAAATAATGTTGTGAATTTAGTTAAATATGGTGTCTTTATTTTGTTAGTTGTGGTCTTGTTTTTTTAAGATGAATTATGGTCATGGTTTGTTACTTTGGTTTGAGACAAAACTTAATTTAAAGAATGTATCAGTTATTATATGTGATGTGCATGCTGTGAAAATAATTAAAAACTATTATTCAAATTCCCCTCGTTGCAATAGAACAATAGGCAACCATTGATTTTGGTTCGAATATGCATTATTGCGACGAACTTTATGCATTGCATTACCATCATCTATTGCCACCAACAATTGTTTTTTGCATGTGCCCTCTATTGCCACCGACATAAATTCATTGCAACTTTCATATATTACCTCAAAGACTAGTTCATTGCATTACCATATCATCTACTGCCACCATATCTAATATGTTGCAAAAGCATTGTAATGCAATGGATCACAATTCGTGGTAATACGATCAGATGCCCCGTAGTTTTGGAGTGGTAATAATTATCTATTGCAACACATTTGTTCGTGGCAATCATGAAATATTGCATTCTAATGTTTAGTTGCAATAAAACCTTACGCGACGAATGTAATTGTTGCAATATTTAATCTTGCAACCAAAAATTGGTTGCATTTCCTTTTTTGTTCGTTGTCATATTTGCTATTACAACCAAGTATTGGTTGCACTAGTCTTTTTTTGCATTGCAATAATTTTTTAGCAACCAACTATTGGTTGCAGTAGGGTTTGTTGGTCATTGCATTAGCAGAAATCTGTTGCAACACAACATCTTATGGTTGCCTCAGGCTATTGCACCGTTCCAATTGCAACCATCTGTCGACCACCAGACTTCGATGCAATTGATTCCAGATGGAACCAAAATAGTCATATTGCAATCATATATAGGCGTTGGCCAAGGCTTGATTCCTAGTAGTGCCTCCTTGATATAACATCATTTTCCAATGACCTTTTTGACGAGTCTCGGTAAGACCATGAGAAGCTTGTCTTGTTTTGACAACATCTCATTTATAAAATCTTGGTAGGACTAAACTTTCCCAAAAAGCTCCATATAAATCCTACCACATATATGTTAAGAGAGGGAAAGGAGTAGAATATATAGGCTTGAGAGACAAAGTGAAATGAGGGTTCATGAGCAATATGCAAGATGATTTAAATTTGTGAACTTGGTTTAGCCTTTCTTCATCTCATTCTTTATTTCAAAAATTTTGAGATCTATTTAAACTTTGGGAGCATGTTAATACTGGTGGGATAAGCTTAATTAAGAATCTACCCTCCGTAGAGATGAAGGCTAGTACATTATGGAACTTTAATGAATTAAAATTTCGAGAGCATTATGTTTTCTCATGTATGATCAAGTGCAAGGTTTAAACATTGATGGGCAACGATGGTATCCATCGAAGGCTTACTAGGGGACGAGAAAGGTTTAAGCATGGGGGAGATGTTGACGGTGAAAATCCGTCAACCTAGCCATGAGTTTACCTTCGGTGTTGGCATAAGTTTTATAGCTTATCCATTGGTACTAACCCCCGTGGTATAACAAGTTCACTTGTGCATGTCGGTTTTGGAGTTTAGTGTTTATGCATGGTTTTAGCGTTGAAAGCAAGACTTCCGGGACAAGTTCATCAAGACCTTGAAGCCCGTACAAGTCATGCAATGAAGCAAACTTAACTCCAAGAAGTCAGGGACTTGATCCGAGAAGATGACAAACTCCGAGGACCTAACCAGAAAAGTGCCGAATCTTGCAAGACAAGGAGTTATGTCCAATTCGGAGAGAAACTAACGACAAAGGCATACATGCAGAAGGGGGAAGGATCCAGAAAGCTCGGGAACCGAGCAAAGGAGGCCGCGGGCTGGGCCTGGATGGGCCCAGGCCGGCCGGCCCAACCCAGTCCAGGGCCCGTTTGCCCCCTCCTTTGCCCTAGCCGCCATTCGGGCTATTTATAGCCCCGGGGTCGAGAGCCACGCATCATCTAATTCGTCATCGGCCGCCGAGGAGCAGAGAAGAGAGGGACACCATCCTGGAGAGGAGAGGGTCGAGCTAGTTGACTAGGGTCTCCCTAGCTGACGTGGGAACCTTGCACGAAAGACCACGTCGGAGTTCCCGGAGCTAGAAGCAAGATCAAGGTAGGATCCCGGTGGTGATCTTGTTTATGTATCATTGTAATGGTTGAATTATCGAGTTGAATCTATTTCTAGCGATCAAGTGTTTCTTCGAAGATTTTGTTTTTCGATCGGCTTTACTTATTCTAGATCTATTCTCGAGATAGATCACATAGGGTGTTCTTGTAGCCACGGTGGCTAGAGGTACACGCCGGATCTTCCGAAAGAACTCGACTTGTCCTTGGACTCGCCCTAGACTACCCGCATGAGTAGGGATACATTGTGACAGAACGGGGGTTCTGAAAGGCGGATGTTTTCGGAGTTGGACGGGAAACCACGATTTAAAGAGGCTTCTAATGAGATTCGATTTGCTACTTCTTCTCTTGCTTGGAACTTCGACAAAAGGCTTAACCCGATCTCTCTAGATCGGTTTATCTACCCAATCTATCTTTGTTATCTCCGGTCTTTAGTAGATTAGATTAGTTTCATGTCTTTTACCGAAGATTGAAGTTACTTGGCTTTACTAGATCATCTTTTGCGTCACACATTTGTTCCACGGTTTCGATACCTTGGGTTCACCACTCGAGGGAAGAAGGGTCCCTTGACTACGACGGGAGACTTGTCCGCTTGCAAGTCTAAACGAACTTTGATACTACTATTAACCATCAACAGAGTTTCGCGACCGACCGGGGGTGCTCCCTCCATGCCATGGAAGGCAAGTGGTGGCGCGTGTGGAGCATGAGATCTGGACGGAGACGGCGCGGCGGCGGAGCGTGAGATGTGGGCGGATAGCGCGCGGCGGGGGAGCGTGAGATGTGGGGGGAGAGCGCACGGCGGGGGAGCGTGAGATGTGGGCGGCGAGGGCACGGCGGAGGAGCGTGAGATGTGGGCGGAGATGACTTTCCAATAACCATCGGCGTCTTTCTATTTTCCACTTATCCGGCGTGGACTTTCAGGTTATTTCTACAAAAATATACAACTGAACGTCAAAACTATCGTGTCGTGGTGTGGGTTTAAACTAGCGTGGCGTGGCGTGGTGTGTCGTGTCGTGTCGTGTCGTGGCGTGGTGTGGTGTCATTTCATGTGTCAACCTATAACACCAAAGTTTCCATTTCACATCATGAAAAAGACTTGCACATATATTCCAAAAGTACCAGCAATGTACTTGCATTGACTACATCACTGCATTACTAAATATGTACACAGATACTTGTTCTGAAAACCCAAAAATTCTACTTGTTACTTTTGGTTAGTACATTACATAGGTGATTCTAACCATTTAGCATCTGGCACAAATCGGTAACCATGCTTGATCTCAAGCTGATTAGCAATCTCAAAAGACAGAAATGCATCCTTGGAGGCGTAATTCACCTGCCAGTCTAGCAAATACCTCAAACCCCACAGCTTGTGGTTCACTTTTCTGTCCTTGTACAGAGGTAGCTCTAGTACAACATTTCCAATCTTCTCCAGTGAAGACCTGTAACCATTTTGGTACAGATGGCTATACTTGTCATCAACCTTAGAAACAATCAGTTGAAGGTCTCTCCAATTAGAAATCTTGATGCTGCAGTCCTGCTGTAGGCGTTCAACATCATTGGAGATATGCGCTCCGACAAAGATGTGGCCTTCCTCGCTGAGAAACTTGCTCAGGACATCAGGAAGCTTGTAGCTGGCATGCCACACCTGGTAAATAAGGCAACGCGACCCGAACAATGTGACCTTGTGCTTGCCACTGAGAAGCTCAATCCACTCGGTGTCCAATCCAACGAACAAACATTTTGGAGGAGGACTACCTTTGATTTCATTGATGTACTTCGCCACTACTCCCGCGTTGCAAGTGACGATGGTCTTGATGCTTGGGTACCGCTCCTTGATGAATTCAACCTTGTGCATTGAAGTTGGGGGCGGTCCCTACTTCTGCGAAAGTCATGGACGGACGACGGCGGGGCGCCATTTGTTCCAGCCACTACGTGATCGAACGTCAACTGGATCAACAACGACGTCCCACACATTTACAGCGACACGCTTGCCACCCTGTAGTCCCAATCCAAGAAAACAGAGTTCAGAATCTTCAATCTCGCGACATCCCTCTGAAACACATTGTACTGTGAAGGACTCACCTTGAAATTGACGCGCTCTGCTGACGCGGCGGGGCTTGCTCCGCCTGCAGCACCTAGGTTACTATGGAGGCCGGCGGTGGCAGTTGCCCCTACGGCATCCCCCTTCGTTTCAGGGGCGGCGCCGCCTTCCGATACCTCGCTTCGGGTCATCGCCGCCTTTTGAAGCTTGGGGTTGCTGGAGATGGCGGTTGCCGAGATTGCAATCTTGGGGGTCGCCGACGATGGCAGGCAAGAAAACCCTTTCCTTCGATGGGACAGGTTGGGGGGGAGGGATGAAGCGAAACTAGTATATTCTATGTTGTCGGTTCGGCTTCATGTATGCTGCCCTTCCTGTGGGCCATGCTCTTCCCGTGGGCCTGGACGGAGCACCCTGCGTGGCGTTCGTTAGTGGATGAAGGGCGATGCAGAGGGGCGCGCACGGCGCGCACTGGATTCGGTCTCCGGCTTCATCTAGAAGTCAAAGCGAAGTGGGGACACGCGGCTATCTATTTCTCTAAAGTTTGCTTTCTTTCTTCATAGTTTTTGTAGCCGTAGATTGTCATGTTTATGTATACTTGCATTTTTGGGTTTGATTTTTACAATATCTTGTGCTGCTATCCTTTTTTATTTTCTAGCACCCCTTTTATGACTAATTGTTCCTTCACACATTGACAACATGATATAATTACGAAGAGTTGAGAAAGAAGAGAAAAAAGGTAGGAAAAAATCTTTCAAGATTTGAAAGAAGATAACTTTTAGGTTTCTCCACGTCATTATTAAGAATCTTACTTTCAAGATTCATTTTCCTTTGCCACGATGGCTATGTAAACACTATAAACAACATTTCTTACCATTACTAGGAAAAAATGAGGGAGAACCATTATGAGAGAGAAGCAACATTTCTTACCATCTATTTTATTCTAATTATCATGTCATTATGTCCTACATTATTCCCTTTCATGTTTTCCATACCCAACTTTATCAAACTCTTCTTTTCTCCATTTAAGCTTTTTTAGGGTACAATTTATTTTATTTCTCCAAAAGTTTTGCAAAAAGCATCCCATCGTCTATCACATCACTCTCATCACCTCTCAATATTCATCTGCATTTACACCAATTCTTCTCCAATTCATCCCCATTTCAGTCATCTGGCTAAAAGGGGAACCCAAAAGCGTGGATTTTGCATGGTTTTTAGGCTGAAAAGCACTGTACCAAACTGAAAAGCACTGTAGCACTTTTCATTTTTTTGGTAAATATTGTTCTACCATGGACTAAGTGGACTCAAAAGATTCATTTTTTAGGCCGACATTTTTATGAGATGTTTGATGTGATGGGGAATCTTGTTTATGCATAGTGCTTTTTGGAGGAAGTTGGGCATCTAAACATGCCCTAATTTGGCTCTGATATACTCCCTCCGTCCATGAAAGAATGCAACTATGGGATCCGTGCTGGTCAAACTTACTCAAGTTTGACCAAATCTAAAGTAAATAGTATTTATACTTATAACTTCAAATAATTTTTTCATGAAAGTATATTCTATAACTAATCTAATGATACTTATTTTGTTTCATGAATGTTATTACTTTATTTTTATATCTTTAGTGAAAGTTCAAATAGTTTGACTCATCAAAAAACGAGAATTGCATTCTTTTGTGGACAGAGGAAGTATATGCCCAACAACAGCATTCCGTCGAAAAAGGTTTTGGTAAAGAAAAAAAATAGTCAACACTATTGAATGCTAACGGGTGCGCAGGTAGGGAGGTGGACCCGGTAAACCAAAATCATCCGCGGCTCAAGTTTTATGTTTATTCTTAGAAAATGTTCAGCATTTTTTAAAAGTCTCGCTGTTGTGGGGAAAGCCGCAGCTCTCGCACACGAACAATGTGAGAAGACAAAAGCTCAAGAACCAAAACCAAAACTTAGGACAGAGGACAACCAAAAGTTCTTTACTCAACAGTTGATTTCTCAAAAGTTGATCCCCTTTACATGCGCCGGTCCGTCTCCTTTTATAGGGAGGCGGGCGGACTTTTTACATTCCGAAAACACCCTCGTGTAAAACGAATCGAAACGGAATGTGCTAGGCTATCTTCGGGTAATCTCCAATTGGGCCTCCACATAATCGGCGCTTCATGATGTCACGCCGCAAATCGCGGCGCCTTTCCAGCTCTCATCACGTGCGCCTGTCGGGAAGAAAAAACCCCCTGGCCTCTTGGAGATCCCCCCTTTCGCCTAGCACCCATTGTCACCTGAAACAGAAACCACACTCAAGTTTGAATTCATTAAGTGTTAGGAACGACGAAACCCCCTGCTCGAATCCCAGGTCGGGGCCCTCTCGTGTGAATAACATTCACTCTAGGGGTTTCGTCGTGGAATGAATTGACAAACGCAATTTTGCCGCCCCGTGTTGAGTCGGATTTGTCTCGATGGCTTTGGCGGTGACGAAGGGTATTTGCCAAATCGCAATGCCTAGAAGGTGGGAGTGTAATCTCTCGCCTCGAGGCTTTGCCGCCGGCGTCCTTCGCATAACTGTTCTCCACTCTTTGGGTATGCGAAGGCTCGATTCCGAATCCCCCCAACATCCGCTTTGCGTTCTTAGAAAATGTTTTGAATACAAACCGAAGTAGAGTACTAAACATGGCAACAAGAAGCAGAGTACTACTCAATTTATCAACAGGGACCATATATTTCCACTTAAGTAAGGCCACTTCACAAGGGTCATTACACAAAAGCCATGATTCCTATGTCATAAATACACAAGGGTCAAGATCACAAGCTACTTCATCTTGAAGGTGTGTAACAAACCCAGCACTTGATTGCCACGCGAAGCTCCTCCACCAGCCGCTCGACCTAACATGTTTTAAGTATGCATTACAGAGACATGTACAACACAATTTGCATATGGAACATAATAGAACATAGGGAATGAAGGTAAAACATATACCTTGGTGTTAGTAGGTGGCCTATGGTTGGGCCTGCAGTGCTCATCATCATTGTCGTCAGTGCAGTCCACAAAGATCCTGGCTCGTGGCATGTTGATCTCATACGTGACCTTGGGCCCACGTTACTAGATTAAGAAACGTAGAAATGAATTAATACTAAATTTTGCAATGAACAGCAGGGATAGATGTTGGCAGAAAATGTAAGAGACGTTTATGAGTGTAATTTCAGTTAATGCAAGCACATCCAAAAAAATAGACAACAGGCTGAGTGTATTTGCTGGTGAATTTTGTAGATAAAATAAGACTAATCTTTTGTAGTAAAACATACATATCATGATGAGAAGGTAGCACTGAATGTCAAAGAAGGCTCCTATCAGTTCTTGCCATTTATGTTCATAACTATGTTCTCACCCAAAGAAACAATAATCACTTATATTATTTCAATAATCAGTAGAATTATTAATTATGTTCTAAAATTACAAAGGGGCAAATTAATTTGGTAGAAGGAACAAAACTTACCAGTCGTTCCCAGTCGAAATCCGGCCAGAGGTGCGGGTAGTCCTCTGACTCCTCGGTGTCCGAGGAATCGCCCGTCCTGGCCTTCCTAGCGATGGGGTGTTGAGGACCCTTACCGGACTTCCGCTTGAGGCCCTGTCGGCCGGAGTCCGCGACCTCCGGAACCTCCGCCGCCACTGGGAGATCGGGGGCGGGCTCCAGCTCCTCCACCGCCGCCGGGACCGACACCTATGGCCCCCTCGCAGCCTCTGCCGGCACAGTCTCCGCACGCCTCGACGATCCCACCAATGCGGGTCTCTGGGCGCAACAGCACCCAGAAACCCTCGACACCGCCGTTGACGAGGAGTCCATCTCCGCTCTGGTGGCCTTGGTTTGACGTGAGGGGCCGGCGGTGGGGTGCAAACTGAGCGGAATGCGGGTGCGACGGCGTGCTGGTTGCCGAAGCAATGGGAATGGCAAGATTTCAAGACAACCGGCAACATGAAGGGGCGGCGATTCCTACTTGGAGTAGTACTCTCCTAAAGTACGTACTATGGGTGGAGTTGGACAGCGAAGCGGTGGGGTGGTTAACAAAGGTCAATGACGCGTGGACCTAGCCACTTCTTGGCCCACTATTTAGTCTTTAACGGAAATTTGACTCTGGGTGACCCCATCTATGGAGAGTTGCGGGTCCTACCTGTAGGTAGGATTGTTGCTCCAAACTATCGGCCTGAACCCGCGAGAGATTTCCCCATTGGACTGAGTTGTGGGCCCCACCTGTCGGCGCCCAGATTGTGATGTGTTCTTGAGTTGTTCATGCTCCTAATTAACTTGATTATTTGATTCGTATAATCATAACTTCAAAGTTGTTTATATTTCTCAAATGACGTCCAAATCATGAAATTTTTTCCTACATTCTTATGACAACATAATCTAGGTCATGGTGTCCACTGCATATCGTGTCAGTGTGTTTCAGCAATCATAATTAAGAAATAGAACATTTCATAACTAGAATCAAGATTTTCAAACAGTAGATGACGTCAATTGGAAAAGAGATGAATACCAAAGTTTCATTGCTCCTCGAGATGAACAAACTTTATTTTGGTCGGATTTCGATTTGACGAATTGGTACTATCACGTAGAACAAAAAATGACTTGTCTCCAACCAAGTTTCTTAAACTATGAGAGTGAACCTATAGGATTAACGAACAATGTGTAGTACCACTTCATCAAATGAGAATCCGAACAAAATAAAGATTGTTCATATCGACGAGCTATGAAACTTTGGTATTCATCTCTTTTCCAATTGACGTCATCTACTGTTTGAAAATCTTGATTCTAATTATGAAATGTTCTATTTCTTAATTATGATTGCTGAAACACAGTGACATGAGATGCAGTGGACCATGACCTTGATTATTATTTCATAAGTGTGCAGGAAAAAATATCGTGATTTGGACGTCATTTGAGAAATTTAAACAACTTTGAAGTTATGATTATACGAATCAAATAATCAAGTTAATTAGGACCATGAACAACTCAAGAACACATCCCAATCTGGCCGCCGACAGGTGGGGCCCACAACTCTGTGATTCCGTGTCCTCCCTATGAAAGCGCAGTTTCCTTAAACCCAATGTACCCTGGCCCACAAATCAGTCTTTAACGGAAATTTGACTCTGGGTGACCCCATCTGTGGACAGAGTTGCGGGTCCCACCTGTTGATAGGATTGTTGCTCCAAACTGTCAGCCTGAACCTGCGAGAGATTTCCCCATTCGACGAAGTTGTGGGCCCCACCTGTCGGCACCCAGATTGTGATGTGTTCTTAAGTTGTTCATGGACCTAATTAACTTGATTATTTGATTCGTATAATCATAACTTCAAAGTTGTTTAAATTTCTCAAATCACGTCCAAATCACGATATTTTCCTACACACTTATGAAACAATAATCAAGGTCATGGTGTCCACTGCATCTCATGTCACTGTGTTTCAGCAATCATAATTAAGAAACACAACATTTCATAACTAGAATCAAGATTTTCAAACAGTAGATGACGTCAATTGGAAAAGAGATTAATACCAAAGTTTCATTGCTCCTCGAGATGAACAAACTTTATTTTGGTCGGATTTTGATTTGACGAATTGGTACTATCACGTAGAACAAAAAATGACATGTCTCCAACCAAGTTTCTTAAACTATGAGTGTGAACCTAGGATTAACGAACAATGTGTAGTACCACTTCGTCAAATGAGAATCCAAACAAAATAAAGATTGTTCATATCGACGAGCTATGAAACTTTGGTATTAATCTCTTTTCCAATTGGCGTCATCTACTGTTTGAAAATCTTGATTCTAGTTATGAAATGTTCTATTTCTTAATTGTGATTGCTGAAACACAGTAACATGAGATGCAGTGGACCATGACCTTGATTATTATTTCATAAGTGTGTAGGAAAAAATATCGTGATTTGGACGTCATTTGAGAAATTTAAACAACTTTGAAGTTATGATTATACGAATCAAATAATCAAGTTAATTAGGTCCATGAACAACTCAAGAACACATCACAATCTGGGTGCTGACAGGTGGGACCCACAACTCTGTGATTCCGTGTCCTCCCTATGAAAGCGCAGTTTTCGTAAACCCAATGTACCCTAGGACCCCCCAAATTCAATCAACAACATGATCTGGCGGCGGTAGTTCTTTTCCATCTCCCCTCACATCTCACCTTCATCTTCTACCTCATCCTCACCGAGGATAACAGCTTTGCACATTTAATGACCCCCCCCCCCCGTGAGTGTGACGCTCTGCAACCACTCCATGGAAAAGATCTCTGTGGCTCGCTACGAGGCGTCGTCGAGGCTAGTGGAACTGCCGACGGAGCTGACGATTGACATCGTCTCCCGCGTCGCTACGCAGTCAGAGGACGCCATTGTGGATCTCCACAACCTGCGCGCAACATGCAAGGCAATGTGCGTGGTGGGCAGCGCTGCCACGGTCGAACGACGCCTAGCCCTGAAACGCGTCCTGCGGCGTCGATTCTACCTCGGCCCGGAGTATCACGCGGCGCTCATCAACACAATGGACAATGTCGGCAATCCGGAGGCCTTGTTCCAGAGCGGCTTGCGTTGCACAGTACTGGGGAACACACGCGACACAATCATGCCGTGCCTCGACCAGCTACGGCGCGCCACGGAGGCGGGCCACAAGGAATCGATGTATGCCCTCTCCCTCTTCCTCTACAGACCCAACAGCGGTGAGGCCGACGACGACGAGGCCAGGCAGCTCCTGCGCTTGGTCGAGGGACCCCAAGAGGGGGCGATGGCGCTTCCTTGGAAAAATTTCACTTGTACAAAACACCGCTCCAGGATCATTGTGTCAACGTGGGACTACCGGTTGACGGGTGCGATTGCCGTGTCGCCGGTGCTGGCGCTCGTACCTCGCCATGATGATTTGCAGTGTGCAGGTTGCGGGTGTGGCGACCCGCAGGATGGCATGCTTGGTACTCGTGGCGTAGGTTTTGCAGCGAGGAGTGTAGGATCCGAAATGAGTGTGATTGGTTCTTCTTCACACTCAAGGAAGCGTTAATGATCTGAAAGAAGGTATAAAATTTGTGATTGCTGATATTTCTTGATTAATTTGTTCCACACATGATGCACCTTAAAAGACTTTCTGGATTTCAGTTTACATGTTTGCGTTCTCTCTTGTGTTATGTAACTTCAGCTGACTGCTAACATTGTTTCAGTTCACAGGATTTCAGTTATTAGGAATTCAGTTGTTCTGACAGTTCGTTTAATGCTTTCTTCATTTTTAGGAAATTTATCTGCCACTGACGAGGGACCTTGTAGAGAGGCTTTGGCGTCATTTCAGTCAGAACTTTGAAGAAATCCAGCTAATAAACTCAAAGCATGTCTCTGAAGTTGTGTCTTTGGACGATGTGTCTCTCAACTTGTGTCCTTGTAGAGCATGTTTTTGATGATCCTTTGTTGTTGTTGTGTCAACGTGTCATAACGTGGAGTTACATATGTAATAAACAATAAGTAAACTTGTATAATAAAAATAAAACTATACTTACAATACTTGATTATGTTCAACGCATCATCTTTACAAATATTTATAAAAAATTGTGGGACCCACCCGTCAGCGGGTCACACCAAAACGCACCCCTCGAATTCGCCAACCGTTCAGAAAATTTGGGTAGCTGGCGATTTGTAATGTGGCGCCAGTTTTTCCCATCCGAATTATTTAACTTTCGCCCAAACTACTGCGCAACCATGACTGGGGCCACCACACCGGGTTACTAGAGTAGAAAGTAACGCGTCTTGACTTTCCCTCCCTAATCCCCTCGCAAAACAAATCTACATCTCGGTCAGTTAGGGGCCGGGTAGTCGACGACGACCGCCGCCGCCGCCAAGCTACTTCTCGCCGTACACGAGGATGTCGACGTCCAGCGAGCTGGCAAGGGTGACCCCTACGTCCTCTGAAGCGCAGCACACACCGTCGTCGGCCATGCTACCTAGAATGTTCACACCAACCTCTGGTGCAGCGCATGCTGAACCAATCACCACCATGCCCCCCAGGGCTAGGGTGACGACTGCGCTCTTAGGGTCATCATCACCTTCGGGCGACCCAGAAGCATTCGTCGATGGCTCCGTAGATGCGGACCAAGATGTTGTACCTTCATCTCAGGACGAGAAAACCGAGGCCAGGTACGCTGTTTCGTGGTTCGATCTTTCCCCTCGTACGTACTGCTTCCAACATTTCATGCATCTGTGCACGCACTGGTACCCAAGATTTCATGCATTTGATCACGCGATATGCAGACCAAATTTCTTCACATTATTGATATGACATCAAAATGAATGCGCAGATCATTAGATTAGGAGAATTGGACCGTATATATGATTTAAAAGGGTATAAATGGGGCGCCAGCTAAAAAACATACTTGTTACCCTCTTGGTAAACAACTCACCCTTCAAACCATAAATAGGCTGAAACAAAAACTGGGGTATCGGAACAGTCACAATGTTTATTACAAGACTAGAATTCCTGACTCTCCTGCGGAAGCAACACTCACTGAGATTGACTTCGACGTCGATGTAGAAAGAATGAAAAAGATCCACGAGGAGGAGATGGTGATCAGATTAGTTGTCTCTAGAGAGCTAATACCTATAAACCATACCATGGCCATAACACCTTTGAAATCCAAAAGTGTTTACACACAAGCTGATGATGATGAAGAAGAAGAAGTAGAAGAATGTGACTTAGATGAATACAAACTTTGGCTAGCTGAAATGCATCAAGAGAAGAAAGCCTTGCTTAAGATATGGTACAACCCAATATTTGTGCATTTATACTCATGAATTTGCATGTTCAGTCACATGATTGAAATTAATTATGGATCTTATTTCAGAATTAAAAGACATATTCAGGGATGGCACAATCGACACATACCAAGAATACCTGAATGTTGCACGACTACTTGAAGACATCGGTAATATCCCTCTCCTAATTTGCAAGCAAATTACCATTCTTTCTCAAACAACAAAATACGATAGGTCATCATATGCCACTAAATTCACTGCAGAACGGTATATGGACCCCACCTTCATTTTGCAACACAAGAATGAAATGAACCCAACACCTGTAGTGCAGCCTCCATCTCATGCTCGGTGTTGGAAACAGCAGGAGCAAGGATCTGGTAACATGTGTTTCATAGAAATTACCTATCTATGCATACTATTTTTTGGGTATTATCACATGTTGTTCGCATGGAATAGGCTCACAAAATGTGAAGAAAAGAGGACGCTGTCGGGCATACACCCCGGGTACTCATGCAAGGAAGGAGGAAGAGTAGAAGACGGACTCCTACTAGAATTCCCCTGTACTCCTACTAGGACTCGCTCTGTGTAATACTACTAGGACTCCTGCCTTGTAACCGACTAGGAACCCACCCCCTGGACTATATAAAGGAGGGCCGGGTACCTAGGAGGACATCCTCAATCCCTTCGGGGACAACACCAAACGCAGGGCGCAATACTACTCTAAACAGGACGTAGGGTAGCTACTCCGGCTACCCGAACCTGTATAAATCTCGTGTCTTGTGTCCTCGCGCGTACCTTCGGGTTCCAGATCATGGCGATCCCCAACTTCTACCTTGCTGCGGGTACCTCCCATGGAGGTCGAGAGGTTTAAACACCGACAGCTGGCGCCCACCGTGGGACAGATCGTCGATGATCACCGGTGAATTCGAAGGACCTCTCATCATCAAAATCTGCTGACGCGGCGTGGTTATTTCATCTACAGTAACCCGTCGTGTCGGGTTGGAGCGTCAGCTTCAGGACGGACGAGTCCAGGTGACTTCGCGATCTGTACGAACTACGGTTGCGCAATCGTGCGAATCTGTTTCAGAGGTTGCCTTCTCCGTGCTCTGATCAAAGGCCAAGTAGTACAATACCGAATCAGCAATAATTACGCACAAGAAGATGAAGCACAACATGGACTTTCCCTCTATTCTTTGAGCGGCTGAAACAAATAATCTCGCTGCACACACACACACACACACACGTGCTGCCCCTATTTTAGTGGACAAGAAATTCAACTCATTGAATTATGCTACACGCACACACCGGAAGCTACCAAGGATTCTCCCAGTTCTTTGCTCCATGCACCTGGAAGACGTACGCAACTACGACTACATCAACTACGTCGTGCGCCGCGACTACTTGTCCTCCGGCCGCACGCGCTCTATGTCAACCTCGCCGTGCACCGCGACTACTCGTCTCCGGCTGCACGTGCTCTACCTCAACCTTGTCGTGCGCCGCGACTACTCGGCTCTAGCCGCACAGGCTCTACGTCAGCCTCGCCGTGCGCCGCGAGTACTCGTCTCCTGGCCACAGCGGCCCTACATCGACTACGCCGTACGCCGCCGCGACATCATCTTCTGGGCGTACGACTACCTCGACTACTTACCTCGACTAGTCTCAACCAGAAAACTAGTCGAGGACGGCTCCCACGACATCAACAACTAGTCGGATCCACCTCCAACTAGTCGACTTCAGCTCCAACCGTCGCGGCTCCATCACCGACCGCCACGGCTTCGTCGACACTCGTCCACGAATCAAGCTAAGTCACTTATTTCAATAATTATTTTTCGGCTTGTTTTCCACATAGAGGAACCAACGCCGAAGACTACTTCGTGTACGCCTCTCAACGGCTACCTGCCAGCAGAGCTACACCGTGCCAGCTATTCCTTGGGGACCGTTGACGATTGTCACGAGCTTGGTACACCAAATTAGGAGGCTCTTTCCACGATGTTTCGTGTACTGAGTGCTGGAGGCGCACAACGGCTACACCCTGAGGAGGCACAACGCAATCTTGCTCTCCGCCATGCGGAACAACGAGCAATCGCGCTCTCTCTTGTCGACTACTTTCGTCTACCTCTTAATGGTCTCGCTACAGTAGCACACGCCTTGATCCACGCAAAGCCTCGGCTCTCCTGTCATGCCACGCCGCCAGCGGCTATGGCTAAATAGGCTCCTCAGAGACCGGGCGCTTAAACCAGCTCTCCTGTCATGCCTCCACGCCCCCAGCGGCTATGGCTAAATAGCGACCACGAGAGCGGGAGCTAAACCGCATCGAGCTAACTACTTGACGCCTAACGACCACAACAAGAGCATGACACATGACATTTACATCTATATTCATATTTGTATTTGTCATTTGTAGATTCAATTTCTACAAAAATTCTACATAATTTACGCATCTCTACTTTCAGGTCAAGCTTCGGCGACGACTTCCAGTACGCTCCGCGTACCTCCACCGGCGCGGCTAGTTCCCAAACTCGAGGGCTACGCACCAAATTACTACTCTACAACAACTCGAGTAGTCTCTGCTAGCTCTCTAGCTCGGGGGCTCAGCACCAACAACTACTTGGGGGTTGAACGCTACAAGAGTACTCAAATGATGACTTCCGCAAACACAGAAGACCCTCGGATTGATTCTTCAATCGTTCCAAGGCTCGGGGGCTACTAGGCTACACCCATCAGTTGATTTTTTCATGACGGAAGCAGAATCAAGATTGACCCTCAGCAAGAGTCTACAACTCAACCTAAGGCTCGGGGGATACTCCATATGGAGTGCGATTTTGCAATCGCACTTCCATATAATCTCGACTTCAAGACTGATGAGCTGGACCACCTTCCAGCCTCGTGGCAGTTCAAGTACTATTGAAGACTTCTCCAAGCAGTACTCGACGATGCTCAAGAACTACTCGAAGAGGCTTCAAGACTACTCGAACTACTACTCTCGACTCCAACGTGCTCGGGGGCTTGTTGGGCATAGACCCCGGGTACTCATGCAAGGAAGGAGGAAGAGTAGAAGACGGACTCCTAATAGAATTCCCCTGTACTCCTACTAGGACTCGCTCGGTGTAATCCTACTAGGACTCCTACCTTGTAACCGACTAGGAACCCGCCCCCTGGACTATATAAAGGAGGGCCGGGTACCTAGGAGGAAATCCACAATCCCTCCGGGAACAACACCAAGCGCGGGCGCAATACTACTCTAAACAAGATGTAGGGTAGCTACTCCGGCTACCCGAACCCGTATAAATCTCGTGTCTTGTGACCTCGCGCGTACCTTCGGGTTCCGGATCATGAAGATCCCCACCTTCTACCTTGCTTTGCGGGTACCTCCCATGGAGGTCGAGAGGTTTAAACACCGACAGCTGGCGCCCACCGTGGGGCCGATCGTCATGATCACCGACGGATTCAAAGGACCTCACTATTTGGATCAATTTACCGACACGGCGTGGTTATTCATCAACAACTCGTCGTGTTCAATCGAGCATCAGTTCGAAATCAATCTACTCGGCGCAGACCAATCGCAGCTTGCCGTGTTCGGGTTCAAGGTGGATTCAA
The DNA here is from genome assembly GCA_947561735.1 of Cenchrus americanus. Lineage (NCBI taxonomy): Eukaryota > Viridiplantae > Streptophyta > Magnoliopsida > Poales > Poaceae > Cenchrus > Cenchrus americanus. The sequence continues at coordinate 148,559,797 of OX387240.1, forward strand.
CCATGGTCACGACAACATCACCACAACCCACTATGTCCAAGCATGTCAAAATCTGCACCACGCCGACCTGCCATGTCCGTGCGGAGCACCAAGATCAGGCATCAATATCAATTCGGTTTTTTCACGCTCGGATTCGAAGTCATGAAGAACACCGTATGCTCCCAGCTTTTGTCGGTGATCGGTTCTGTCTTGGACTTCTTCAACGGTTCCGTCCGGGACTCCTCCTCGGTTCAAAATCGAGCTGCTCTGTTTCCCTATACATATTGTTGTGTCACAGCAATTGGAATCCAACACGAATTGAAAGCCGATTCTGGCTGGTAGCAACTCGAATTCCTGCAAGCACATGTGAAGCCCATTAGCTCTTCACTACAGCCACACGTCGCGTGCAAAACAATTGGTTGGTCATCTTGCTAAGTGACGTGACCGGGAGGCATCAAGTTTCAAATTTCTATGAATCGCTCTCAGGCACACATGAAAGGCTACCAGGGAAGCATAAAGATCAACGCCGTGCGCCGCGACTACTCGTCTCCAGCCGCACGCGCTCTACGTCGACCTCACCGTGCGCCGCGACTACTCGTCTCCGGCCGCACGCGCTCTACGTCGACCTCCCCGTGCGCCGCGACTACTCGTCTCCGGCCGCACGCGCTCTACGTCGACCTCCCCGTGCGCCGCAACTACTCGTCTCCGGTCGCACGCGCGCTCTACGGCGACCTCCCCGGTGCGGCTGCGACTACTCGTCTCCGGCCGCACGCGCTCTACGTCAACCTCGTCGTGCACCGCGATTACTCGTCTCCACTCTCCCAGCTCGTCGTCGACTACTTCGCCTACGCCGCGCGTCTGAGTGCCTCGGCACGTCGCGCGGCTCATCGCTCGTCGTCGACTACTCCGCCTCGCGCAGGCTCGTCATCGACTACTTCGCCTCTGCCCGCGCGGCCAGGTGCCTCGGCACGTCGCGTGGCTTGTCACGCGGCTCGTCGCGCCACTCGTCGTCGACTACTTCGCCTACGCCGTGCGTCTGGGTGCCTCGGCACGTCGTGCGGCCCGTCATGGGGTTCGTCGTCGACTACTCCGTGCGCCGCGACTTCGTCTTGGGGCCACGCTGACTCTACTTCATCCACGCCGTGCGTCGTGACTACTTGTCTCGCGGCAACACTGGCTCTACTTCGAGTATGCCGCGCGCCGCCACGACGTCGTCTTCCGGTCGCATCGCGTCGACCTTTCATCTTGACTAGTTTTCCAAACTAGTCGAGAACGGCAGTCACGCCCCCAACAACTAGTCGGAATCAACTCTGACTAGTCAACTTTAACAACAACCGTCGCGGCTCCATCGCCGACCGCCACGACTTCATCATCAGTCTGCCCAAGCAGCAACAGCTAAGTCATTTATTTAAATGATTACTGTTTTCTTGGCTTGTTCTCCTCATCATGTAGGACTACTTGCCGACTACTCATTTGTGTATGCTTCGCGGCGGGTTTATACAGGGAGCTACACTCTGCCGACTACTCTTGGGGCATATCGATCAAGTCACCACGAGTCTACTTCATCAACTCGGGGCTATCCCTAGGAGGCGGTTTCTAAAGTCCGCTACGCGCGGCAACTTAAAGTCGACTCCGCCGCATCTTCGCCCGCTTCGATGGCATACTACGTGTGTAAGCTTCGATGGAACCTAGGCCGTAAGCGGCCCTCGGGTCTCCGGCGACGATGGAACCTAGCCGCACGAGGTCTTCATGCTCGTACCATGGGTCCAAGTACCCTAAGTACTCACGCTCCGTACCTTGGGTCCGAAATCCATGATCCGGTACGCGAGTCGACTCCGGTCGCACCTTCAAGTCCATCGCGGTGGCAACCATACCTTGGGTCTGAAATCCATGGCCTAGGTACACAAGCCGACTCCGGTTGCACCCTCAAGCCGACTCCGGTCGCACCCTCAAGCCCGCTCTGGCAGCAATCGTACCTTGGGTTTGAAATCCATGGCTCAGGTACTCAAGCCCACTCCGGTGGCACAAGTCGACGCTAACGATCGCACCCAAGCCCACTCCGGTGGCACAAGTCGACGCTAACGGTCGCATCCAAGCCCACTCCGGTGGCACAAGCCGACTTCGGTCGCAATCTTAAGCCCGCTCCGGCGGCAAAACTATTCGTTTTCTCTGATTTTTCATTCGCTTTGGCTTTCCGGAAAGTGCTTTTCGTTTTTTGCATCTTAAGTCCACCTCGTGTGGCGCAAAGTCGACTTCTAAAGTCGCATATCAAAGTCCGCTCTGTGCGGCAACTAAAGTCGACTTCGGTTTTTAAGTCGCATCTCAAAGTCCGCTTTGTGCAACACAAAGTCGACTTCGGTTTTTAAGTCGCATCTCAAAGTCCGCTCCGCGCGGCACAAAGTCGATTTCGGTTTTCAAGTCGCATTCTAAAGTCCGCTCTGCCGGCATTTAAAGTCGACTTCGGTCGCATCTAAAGTCCGCTCTGATGGCACGACTACTTATCAAGCTCCATGGCTTGACGCCAAACTACTATTCGGAATCTCTCCAGCTCGGGGGCTACACTCAACATACTACTCGAAGATAACTTCAGCATGCTTCGCTTGCTCTCAAGCTCGGGGGCTCCTCACCAATCACTACTCGACGTGGCTCATACGCCTCTCTTATTTCAGGGTTGCACGCTGCAAGAGTACTCAGATGATGGCTTTTGCAAACACTGAAGACCCTTGGATTGATTACCTAATCATTTCAAGGCTCGGGGGCTGCTATGCTACACCCATCATTCAATTTTTTCAAGACGGAAGATTCAGAATCAAGATTGACCCTCAGCTAGAGTCTGCAACTCAACCTAAGGCTCGGGGGCTACTCCATATGGAGTGCAATTTTGCAATTGCACTTCCATATAATCTCGACTTCAAGACCGATGAGTCGGACCACCTTCCGGCCCTCGCGGCGAGCTCAAGTACTATTGAAGACTTCTCCAAGCGTACTCGAGGACGCTCAAGAACTACTCAAAGAGGCTTCAAGACTACTCGAACTACTACTCTCGACTACAATGTGCTCGGGGGCTTGTCGGGCATAATCCCCGGGTACTCATGCAAGGAAGGAGGAAGAGTAGAAGACGGACTCCTACTAGAATTCCACCGTACTCCTACTAGGACTCGCTGCCGTGTAATCCTACTAGGACTCCTCGCCTTGTAACCGACTAGGAGCCCGCCCCCCGGACTATATAAAGGAGGGTCGGTACCTAGGAGGACATCCACAATCCCTCCGGAACAACACCAAGCGCGGGCACAATACTACTCTAAACGGACGTAGGGTAGCTACTCCGCTACCCGAACCCGTATAAATCTCGTGTCTGGTGTCCTCACGTGTACCTTCGGGTTCCAGATCATGGCGATCCCCACCTTCTACCTTGCTGCGGGTACCTCCCATGGAGGTCGAGAGGTTTAAACACCGACAGACGCGGTCCCGTAAGAGCCTTGACGGTAATCGCCAAGAGAATCAAGGCGGGCAAGCAGCAATTGGACATTCAATTCTCTAAACATGGAGGACCGGTAGGTGATATCTACCGCTCATTCTTTGATGAAGTGGTCATGTATACAAGGAAAAGGGCTCCAATCATTGGAGTGAAATCATGGAAAAATGTCAGGGAAGAAGTCAGAAACGCAATAGCAACTGATGTATTGGTAATAATAGACTTTGCTTTTCAGTACAATTCAAATAAAAACTAACATATCAACTCACATAGTATTTGCATGCTGTTGTGATTATATAACAAGTGGGACATGGAGGATAATGATGAATCAAGGGAAAAGATATGGGCCATTGCTAGGGAGCGTTACAAATGATGGCATTCAACTTTCAGTGCTACAGCCAAGACATACAACAGCTACCACTAGAGAATGTTACATAAGCCTCAAGAATTAGATATTGTTGAATTGCACTATCTATTGAAGTATCTCAGTACTGCTAAATTCAAGGTTTGTTCCATATTTTTACTATTACTAACCAATACATTTTCATTCAAATGGCAATGTATGAGTCTTTAAGATTTTTGTTCATAACTTTACATTGTATAGGAAAGGAGCACACAAAATTCTGCGATTCGAGGCCAACAAATGACAAGACATTTGCCACGCCCTAAGCCTTATTCTCAGTGCAGCTACGAGAAGGTAATAACTGGAGAAGCACATCTCTAATCTGTCTTGCAGGATGAAGAACATTAATTTGTTATTTTCTTGGCATAACAGAGAGACCCAAAAACTGGTGAAGAGCCCGATGATATGGAACTTTGGTGGATAACTCACACTAAGCAGGGGGATTGGATAGACGAACAATCTAAAAATATCTATGTGAGTTCTCAATGAATTAGTATATACATTACTATACATAGTCCATGCAACAATAGAATGCAACCAATATCTTGTTCAACTAACTTATCCACCTGTGCCTTGCAAATTTTAGGACAAAGAAAGCAGCGTTATTGCTGAGGCGGAATCAAATGCAGAGAACAACCTCGTTTCCCAAAAGGAAAAAAACGAGATGTTCCAAAAAACCTACAACGAAGTCACAAAGTGCAAATCAACCAAGTTGCATGGAAATGGGTACCTAGCAAAAAACCCATCTAGAAGGCAGCTGCTCAATGCGGAGCGCGGGGAACAAATTCGTAGGGAAGAGCTATAGCATCAGGAACACGTCGAGCTCATGGACGCATTTGGGCAGCTACAAGAAAAAATGTCAGCATGGGAAGAAGAAAGGGAAACAGAAAGGAGAGAACATGCACGACAACTTGAAGAAAGTGAAAAGAGAATGCGAGCGGATACGCAACGAGCTTAGGCAATAGTTCCTATCAATGCTGCAAGAAACAAATGGACATGCACAAGTTCCACAAGTACTGGTCAAGCTATTTGCATGAATGAGTTTCTTTCCTTGGGTTCTATATATGAATGTTTGTATCCTTTCATAGGTTGACCAGCCAATATTTGTCCAACCAAGCAACAATGTCACTGAATCTGCTGACGTGGCGGCGGCTGCATCAATCACCCAGCAAAACAACCTTGTCGCTGAATCTGCAGACAACGTGGCGGCAGATGCATCAATTCCTACAACTGGGAATGTAAAGCCAGACTCTTGGAATGTGCTCTCTTCTAGTCAGGTTGTTCTCGAATTCACAACTTGCTACTAGTACATGTCATCATTTACTGATCCAATTACGCCTAATCTTGTCCTTCCTAATGATTGGTTCATAGGAGAAGGAATCTGAAGACGTTCTGAAACAAGTCTTGCGCAAAACCAGAAGCACAAAAGGTGTTAACATTCCTAAAACACAATCCACTGTCCCTCCCGTTAGACAAATTTCTTCTCAACAACTACAGGTACAAGCTGCACAAAGGAGACGACAAAGCACCAAAAAGACATGAGGTGAAGTTTTTTCAACTCCTCTTCCTGCTGTGAATGTAATTCATGTTTCGGCTGTCAAAGTGTGTTTATGGTTGTGATAATTATTTGATGTCATTATGCTATTTTTATGAATCGCAATCAATCTTTGGTTTGCTATATGCTATTGTTGCACAAATTCCAATATTAGAGATTATTTGATGCTAGCTTAAAAATTTTGTTGATTCTTTACAGGTGATGCGACCTCCTTGCATTGAATCCCCCCTTTGCTGATCAAGTGTTGGGATCATCTCCAAGTCACCATTTTCAGACCAAGTTCTTCATGTCCTAGCAAATTTGCCTACTATGTGTTGAAACAATGTCCCGTGCCAAACTTTTCAGTATTTAAGTACTTCATGAGTCATGTAATAACTCAGTGGATGGTTGAATGTTGGTTCATTAACTATAAATGCATAGTTATATTTATCTGATGATGTTAATTAATGTTTCAAATTAGTGCTGCTACATAAATGAGCGTGGAAGAATACGCCATACGTTGCAAAGGATAAATCATCATATCACAACCAGTGTTTTTCGTTGCCAAAAAGGAACGTGGCAATGCTAAGGTGCACTTGTAGCAACCCTAATAGAAACGTGGTAATAAGAAGTTCAACTTGTAGCAACACAAAAGGAATGTGGCAATAGTATGGTGCACTTGTAGCAACCCTAATATAAACGTGGTAATAAGAAGTTCAACTTGTAGCAACACAAAAGGAACGTGGCAATAGATAGTGCACTTGTGGTAACCCTAATAGAAACGTTGTAATAGAGACTTTTAACTTTTGGAAACCAACCAAATTTCAAAGCAATAATAGAGGACCACATATTACAACCAATCAAACTACGTGGCAATAGAAAATACCACCTATAGCAACGTAACCAATATCGTTGCATCAGACAATACTACCTATCGCATCGAAATCAACTTTTGTGGCAGTAGAGGAGACCACTTATAGCAACTAACCAATTTCGTGGCATCAGACAATACTACATATTGCAACCAAATTACTTTCATGGTAATAGAGTAGGTTCAACCTATAGCAACCAAATTCAGTGTGTACCAATACTATAATTTGCAACGAAACAAAAACGTTGCAATTGCACCTTTGGCAACACCCTAGATGCGTCGCAATAATACACTTTGCATCTAGAACAAGCGTAGTAAAAAAACCTAATTGCAACGTCGCGTTACGTTGCAACAAAAATACGTTTGCAACTACCTGATGGACAACATCGCAATACCCTAATGCAACGCGACCTTTCGCATCCCATGGCCCACGGAACAATTTGGTTGCAATTGTGTCTATTGCAACCAAATATGGCATATTGCAACACATTTTGTGCGTTGCATTGGGGGGAAATCTAGTAGTGCCCATCTCGAACCCTCTCTCAAACAGGAACCCCCTAACCTACCGTACCAAGCTCTAGGCGCCTGCTTCAACCCATACAGTGCCTTTCTCAACTTGTACACCAGGTGGGGGTACTTCTCACTCTCAAACCCCGGTGGCTACCTCACGTACACTTCTTCCTCCAACACACCATTCAAGAAAGCACTCTTCACATCCATCAGGTGTAACTTGAACCCTTTAGCCACGGAAAAGGCTAGAAGGATTCTGATCGCCTCGAAATGAGCTGCGGGAGCAAAGGTCTCCTCGTAGTCGATCCCCTCTTTCTGACTATACCCCTGAGCAACAAGCCTTGACTTGTTTCTCACCACTTCACCTTTGTCTCTATCTTTGTTCTTCCACACCCATTTTGTCCCAATCGGCTTAGACCCTGGGGGAGGGTTAACCAATTCCCAAACCTGGTTCCTCTCAATGTTCTCCAACTCCTCATGCATCAAATTTACCCAATTATGATTAGATAGTGCGTGTCCAATGTCTTTGGGCTCAAAAGTAGCAACAAAAGCAGCATGAGCGGAATGAGAATTGTTCCGAACCCTCGACCGTGTAGTACGTTCATTCAGGTCGCCGATGATCCTTGAAGCTAGGTGATCCACTTGTACTCGTCGGGGAGGTTCTCGCCTTGATGCTACCTCCCCCTCAACCGTAGCTTCTCCTTGATCTTGGTTTGTCGTCGTAGGTGTGGGAGAGGGGCCGTCCATCATCGTAGTAGAAGTAGTAGGTACATGCTCAGCCGGAGGCACCATTCCGCCGTCTTCATCGTCTCCATGTTCATGCTCCTCCCCCTGAAAGATCTCCTCGCCAAGTTCAACATCACCTGCACACTCAAAGAGAAGCTGACTACGTGGCTGTGTCTCGTCGAAGGTTACCTCGCAAGTCTCCACGATTTGATTAGTTTCAAGATTGAGCACATGATATGCTCTAGAGTGAGATGCATAACCAAAGAAAATACCATTGACTGACCTAGCCTCAAACTTGTCCAACTTCTTTCCTTTCTTATGGATAAAACACTTGCAACCAAAGACATGGAAGTGACTCACCTTGGGTGTGCGACCGTGCATCAACTCGTAACAGGTTTTCTTCTTATGCACTCTGAGGTAGATCCTGTTCGAAACATAGCACTCGGTATTCACCGCCTTAGCCCAGAACATTCTCGGAGTCCTATTCTCATGAAGCATCGTCCGAGCCATCTCACACAAGGTTTAGTTTTTTATTTCCACAACACCATTCTGGGGAGGCGTATACGGACTCGAAAAGCTCGGTGTTCAAGACCCATGTCATGGAAAAAGGTTTCGAAACAAGAGTTTCTGAATTCCGAGCCACTGTTAATGCGGATCAATCATATGACATCTCCGTGCCTCTTGTTCCTCAACCTCAAGAGAAGATCTCGAACAAAACCAAACATCTCCCGTTTCTCCTCAAGAAAGAACACCCATGCATACCGAGAGTAGTTATCCACCACAACAAGGGCATACCACTTCCCACTCGCAGATCGCACACGAGCTGGGCCAACAAGATCCATATGGAGCAGCTCGCATGGACACTCAGTCATCACATCGGTGAGAGGCGGGTGAGAAGAGGCTACCATCTTGGCATGCCTACACGGCGCACAAACCAACTCCTTTTCAAGCTTCAACCGTGGCAATCCTTGGACCAAATTGAGTTTACTCAAGCGAGACAAAAGGTCAAAGCTCAAGTGACCCAACTTCAAATGCCACTTCCACAACTCATTCGAAGAACCAGCCAAGAAACAATGCTCAGCTCGAAACACCTGACAATCGGGAACGACCATACAGACAAGGTCCCCTCGAGAATCCAAAATCCGAGAACCACCAGGCCGCAACAACATCTCAAAATCCTCATCCAATAGCTAGGACACAGAAAGAAAGTTGTATCCAAGCAATTGAACAAGAGTAACATGCCTCAGAGTGATCTTGTCACTCACCTTAATCTCACCTTCTGACAGCACACGCCCTCGCCCATTGTCCCTAAAGGTGATGTACCTCTTTGTCACCACCGGGACGAGACTTGAAAACCACCGCTTGTCTCCGGTCATATGCCTCGAGCAATCGGAGTCAATCAACCAAATTTTCTTCAAGTCTCCCACCTGAAATTCAAAAACGAGCACGTGAGCGAACAAATGACTTAGCACTGGGTTAGTACTAAAAGAGTAAAACTAGTGCTGGGCCATTTGCTCCAAAGTGGGGTCAGCACAATCCAAAACATTCCTCCTATCAAAGCTATCTCGACGAACAGCACCATGGTAACCACTACGAGGGAACCAACCCTCTCTAACTGGAGTAGGGCCAAAACTACGAAAGGAAGACCGTGGACTGTTCCTCTTTTCCATCTCAAAGCTACAACTCCTCCCATCCTTGTATTGAGCACGAGGGGAGAACAACTAGCAAACTGACCACCTGCAAACTCTCCAGGCCAACCACCGGAACCACAACCTCCCGAACCAAACCTAGACTCATCATCGGCACGAAAACCGGCCCCTCGTCCGCCCGCACCGCACCGGTGTGACCGGTGTAGCGCATCGGTCCGACCGGTGTAGCCCGACCGACAACACCTCCTGCAGCCTTTCGCTCCCCCCAAGCCGAAACTTGTTCTCACACTCGCCTTGGCCCTAGGCATCCGCACACGAGGCTCAAGTACACCATTGGAGGGGTGGTACTTGTCCTTGTTAACCCACTCTTTCGCCATTCGCTCATCACGCCGCTCTTGAAGTAAAACTTGTCTTTGTGGCCATCTCTCCCACAATAGCCACAATGAAACCTTATGGGTTGCGGCTTAGGCATGGGATGGGGCTGTTCATTTGGTTTCTCTCCACTCGACTTCTCAACCGGTTTCTCCTCACTCGGCTTCTCAACCGGTTTCTCCTCACTCGGCTTTTCACTCTCTTTCCCAAATAACACATTCCCCAAAGTGCTCATGAACTTGATAGGCTTTTGGAAATCATTAGTTTGTGGAGGAAACATAGGTGGAGCTTGGGTTGTGTCTAGTCGGTTCCTAAGATGGTTCGGTTTAGGGACAAAAGCATTTTTGTGGTTGGTTTTTGGTGGCTCGGGGATATCTCCGATCTTCCCCTCATTCTCACCACTTCCCTCACCAACCTTGTTTGTCCCAAGCCCTTCACCATCCCGATGCTTATATGTCTCGATAATTATCCTCAACCGAGGCTCATGACCGGACAACCAACCCATCAACTTTCTCAACTCGTCATTCTCATCATACAAACAATCAACATAATGTGCAAGTTCCACATTCTTCAAAGCATGCAATTCACGGGTAGAGCAAGAAGTAGGAATCGATTCTTTCGGCTTAGCCTTAAGAGAAACAATGTAAGCATGCATCTCATCAAATTTCCCATGCAAAACGGGGCAAGAAGTGCAAGCACCTAGCAAAATAGGTCTAGACTTAAGCTCAGCCACTTCAACCCTAAGCACATCTAGTTCCTCACACTTGGAGGCATGCTTTTTCTTAAACATAGCCAGATCAACTAGGAAAATAGGACAATCAACACATTCAACTTCATCAGAAACAACGGTGAAGCCTTAAGCGAGTCAATTTCAAGTTTAGCATCCAAGTTCTGTGTTTCTAACTCAGCCACTCTAGTCCTAGCATCCTCAAGCGAAGCCCTAAGCTCTTTCCTCATCTTTTTAGACTCTCTAAGCATGTCATCACGATTATCAAGAAACAAGCCAAGCCGTTCATTCTCCCGATGCAAGAAGGGAAGTTCATCACATACCTCGTCATCGGAGTCGGAGTTCGAGTCGCTCGGTTGCTCTTCATCTTTGCCGGAGCTAAGTGCCATGGTGTAGAAGCCATCTCTAGCAAAGTAGCTCGGCCCGCTTAGGTTCTTGGATGGCTTCCCGCCCTTGTGTCGATCACCTTCATCTTCACCGCTACTCGAGCTCGAGGTGGAGTACACGTAACCGGAGTCGACGTCGCTCGCTCCAACCATTGCTTCGGCCTTGCCTCAACTCTCCTTCTTCCTCGATCGTCACTCGTCCTTATGCTTGCCCTTGTGCTTGTGCTTCGGTCACGCCTTGAACGATACTTGCCATCCGTCTTCGACTTGTGCTTGTAGTTGTCCTTGTTCACGACCTTCTCCCGGGCGGTCGACGACAAAGTGTACCGGCTTGCCGCACCGGAAGCATGTCCTCGTGTTCCTCCTCGAGTTCACCGATTCTCGTGCATCCTCTCGAACCGCCTAGTCGGCAACACTAGCTCATCCTCTCCGAGCACGTTGAACTCCTCATCCGGTAAGGACATCAAAGAGGACAAGGAGAACATCCTAGTGGATGGGTTAGCGTTATACTTTCCTTTCGAGCCACCGATGAGGGCGAGACTATGAGAGTCGGTCGGGCCCTCAATCTTGGCTATCATGCCCCGATCCACCTCGGTGACTTGAGCTTCGAGAACGACTCGTTCATGATCGAGTGACATACTTCTCCGACTCTGCAATGGCTTCGAACTTTCTGCCCCAAACCGTACGATCCAGCGGGTGTAAGAGTTTGACAACCCTATCATGATCATCGTACGGGAGCACGTCCACATTGGCCCTCATGGTGTTTACCACCACCGTAAACCTACGAAACAAGGCATCGATGGACCCACCGGGAGATGAGTGAAGTTCTCGTACTCTCTCCGGTAAGTCGCATACATCCGAGCCCGAACCCGAGCATTTCCAACATCAACTTCCTTCAACACCGACCGATTCTACAAGCCAAGCTCCCCGTGTGCACCCGATAGAATTCGGGTTGACACGAGCACGAAACAAGTAGTCGACCGCCTTGTTGTTGGCGTCGAACATGTCCCTCAATCCCGGAAGTTCATCGGTTGGACATATCCCGTGTCCACCGTGAGATCCCAAAGGATCTAACCCTTTCCGCAGAGAAACGCCGCCATCCTCTTACTCCACATCCGTTAGTTTTTGCCATCGGAGTGTGGGGGACCCGAACCCCGTTCTCGGTACACCATCCTTGGATCTTAGATCGGTTAGGGTCAATCAAGACCCGTTACCGACTTCCGATACCACTTGAAGGACCGAAGTGGCGAACCAAAGAGGGGGAGAGTGAATAGGAGCCGATAAAAATTCTTCTCGAAGGAGATAGAGACTCCAACAAGATGACAATGGCTTCTAACACACGTCTTCAACTCACTACCCAAGTTGGCCAAGACCACACAACCACTAGAGTGCTACGGCACTAGGAACCAACCAACTTCACGGACCCGAGAACTCGGCGGAACACCAACTCAAGCCTCACCGACCTACACCGGTTAGACCGGTGAGCACCACCGGTCGACCGGTCCCCTCGCCGGTGAAACACGGGAACTTCCATAGAAAGGCCACTACACCGGCCGGGCCGGTATAGCTCACCGGTCGGACTCGTTCATGCCGGGAAGCCCCAAATATACCAAACGGCCTTACCGAGCTCCAAACTAACCCAAACCCGAAATAGCAGCAACACGAGACAACAAAAAACTCACCCAGATGTTCACCCGAGCAAAACTCAACAAGCGTCCGCACCGGTCACAACGGTGTGACCTGAGCTCTTAGGATGAACAGCACCCGCGGGTCAACTCCCCCAAATCCAACTCCTGATCTCCCGAATCGCTCCATGGATTTGCGCAAGACTTTCTGGATAGTAGGAACACCTCATGGGTACTCCATAGCAAAGATTTTGTCCACCAATAATGGCTAAATCATGAGAGGAATCAAAGAAATCACGCCAAGAACACCTCTAACCCTAGTGCACCGAAAACCCCAAAATCGAGCCCTTTGCTCACGGATTTGGGAGGGGATTCAAAGAGAAAAGAACCATGAAGGATCTACTCAAATAGTTTGATGTTGGTGATCCCCTTCTTGTAGTAGGCAATGACGTCCTCATCTTTGACACCTGCTAGGGTGTTGTGGTTTTCGAAGTAACTGTTGGTGTACTCTCAGAGAGTTTGGTCACGCCTTATCCGTACTCTGGCTAGGTGGTGAGTGTTACTAGGACGATTATAGGTCGCCTGATAGTTGGTCATGAAAAGGCGAGACAGCATTGCCCAGGAGGTGATGCACTCAGCTGGGAGAATGTCGAGCCACAGGAGTGGTGCCTTGCCCATCACAAGGGGGAAGTATCCCTCCATGTGGTCTTCATTGCCTCCAGAGGCGCGTGCCGCAATGTTGTACATCTTGAGCCATATACTTGGGTTAGAGCGACCGTGTCACACCAGTTTTTCGAAGAGAAACCAAGTGCATCTCATATGTGCGCCAGGATCAGTTTACACACATATGATAGACAAAATGAGTGAAATATCATTAACGGTATTTAAACGTATCTCAGAGTTTAACCACTTATTACACTCATGCGGGAGACTCGAAGGTCTCTAACAACAGAAAATGATAACTACTCGACGAGTCTTCGTCTTCTTCTCCCACAATCACTTGACTGGGAGACCGCGGGCCTCAAACCTCATCGTAGTCATCGTGGAACTCGCCTCCATTGTTCTACTCTGAACAACAGTAAGCAAGGCTGAGTACACTTATGGTTGGTACTCAGCAAGCAGGGGAAGATGCAAGGCTATCAAGGTAGGCTAAGGTTTTGCAGCGGCTAGCATTTTAATGTTGGTCAAGTTTTAATTAAAGAATGCTACTTACTAGGTGTAAGTTCATACCAACCCACTTAACAAAAACTTTATTACAAAACAACCCAAAGCTCATCGAACCATGATTTATGTTCATCTTTAAGTTTATTAATCATGTGAGGGTCCAAGCCACTCATAACCATGAGCATGGCTGATCGATTAGTTTTACACTCTGCAGAGGTTTGCACAGTTTAACCACGGCTCGCGTAAAAGCTCCGAAAAACTTTAAACCCAACCATGCAATGCTAGCCAAGCACCATACCACACTTCCGAGGTGTGATTGCATAGGGATGCTATGAAGCCTTTACAAAGGCATGCGAAAGACTAACGACCCGCACAGTTACAGATCAGGGCGGACCATAACCCTCCCTAATGGTCAGCACCTTAGCAAAGGCTGCTACCCCAAAAGGATCGGGCTATACCCCTGCAACCTGGATCCCCCTCTGCTCCTTTCGGAAAAGGGCCACTAGTACGATCTGTCACACCTGCTTTTCCAAAGAAAACCAAGTGCATACCTATATGCATGCCAGGATCAAGTTTCATGCATATAGTGACATATAAGTGAGTACAGAAACAGTATCACGTAAGAAAAAGGAAGATTATCAGAGATTTAAACTTAAATCCTGGAAACGATGGCACCAAACATCAGAGGCAGTCAACTGGGGGTTGCGTACGCCTAGCACTCATCAACATCTTCACAAGGCTTTAGAGTAGCCTCCTCCTTCTGAGCAACATTGTTTATAGCAAGGGTGAGCACTTGTCGTACTCAGCAAGTGTGGAAAAAGATATGAATGCAAAGGCTTTATAGTGGACTGGGCTATAAGCATTTAGCATTTTAGTTGGTCAAATTTTATTAGCACCTGATTACTAATAAAGTATAAGTTTATACCAACCCACAATTATCATAAAGAGATAGATAAGATACGCCATAAGCATATGGCAAGCATAACCAGAGAACACGATTTAAGTCCATCTTCAAGTTTAATTATCATGTGAGGGTCCAGGCCGCTCTTGACCGTGAGAACGGCTAATCGATTAGTTTTACACTCTGTAGAGGTTGTACAGCTTTACCCACAAGTCGCGAAAAAGTCTCGAAGAACTTTAGACCCAACCATGCGATGCCGGCCAAGCATCATACCACACTACCGAGGTGTGATTGCATAGGTGAAGGACCGATACGGCGAACTAGAGAGGGGGGGAGTGAATGGGAGTCGATGAAAATTCTTCTCGAAGGAGATGGAGACTCCAACAAGACGAACACGGCTTCCAACACACGTCTCCGACTCACTACCCAAGTTGGCCAAGCCCATGTTGTCGGTGTTTTGACCGGCAACATACTAAGGGGGTACCCGAAGTAGATGAATGTGGCCTCGCCGAGACCGGTAACTCAAAGGAAGAGACACGTGGCACACAATTTAGACAGGTTCGGGCCGCGAGGTGCGTAACACCCTACGTCCTGTATGCTACGTAGCTCTGAATTGATTGGGTACGATTACAAGATGATGCAATCTTACGTCGTGAGATGAGATGATGCAGAGAGGGGTCCCTGCCTCGCCTTATATAGTCCGAGAGGCAGGGTTACAAGTCGGTTCAGGGAGAGAATACTAGTTGAGTACGTCTAGGAGTCCTCCATACAGTGCGGAACATGTACAGCTTCCTAACCAAGTACTTCTCCTTTGTAGTCCTTGTGCTTCACGCCATCAGGTGCCGTGCAGCGCAAGTCGGGTAGTCCTAGGGGCCCACCGAGTAGTCGGTCCTGGTAACCACCGAGGTAGTGGGCCCAGGGAGGTCCATACGACAAGCCCTCGAGTACTTTGTAGTCGAGAAGGATAGCTTCGAGTAGTATTGACGGCCTTAACGAGTAGTCCTCAAGCGCCCCGAGTGCTACAAGTCAAAATTCCTCAAGAGTAGTCGAAGCATCCCGAGGCTGGAATGTACTCCAGCTGATGTTTGAGCAATCCTGAAGTCTTCTCGATTAGTCCCAAGCGTCCTCGAGCGCTTCCCTTGAAGGTCTTCAACAATGCTCGTGTTGTCTTGAAGTCGAAACTGATATGGATGTGCGATTGCAAAATCGCACTCCATATGGAGTAGCCCCCGATCCTTAGGTTGAGTCGCAGACTCTGGCTGAGGGTCCATCTGAAGGACACATGGCACGGAGCCCCCGAGCCTTGAGTCGAGTACTTCCTCTCGAATTGAAGGGTCCTCTTGTAGAATGTGTCATGAGATGCTCTGGAGTCTTGTCGCTCCCCAGGAAGTTGAGTAGAAGTAGCCGAGCCCCCAGGGTGAGGCGCGTCGACTAGTAGAAGTTGAAGGGTCGCGCGCTGCCGCTGAGTCAGCCGAGCGCAGACATATCCATCCGGCCGTTGGAGGGGCCGTGTTGACTTATAAATAGAATCCAAAACCCTTAGGGTTTTTCACCCCACACATTCGCAGCCATTCCTAGCAGATCTAGCCAGGAATCACCGCCAGTGCGCGCTACCGCCGTTGCGAAGGTTGTAGATCCAAGCGCACCAACGTCGGAAGCCACCGCTGTAGTCCCCGATCGAATGCGAGTGAAGACGCCTTGTACTTGGAGAATGAATCCCTCACCGTCAAAGACCGCGAAGGCCGCCAATGGGAAGAAAAGGGCTCGTGAAGAGGCTGCCGGATCTGCCGCGGGGACGCCGCCGGTGTCTCCACCGCGGCCAGATCCGAATCGAGAGTGGAGGAAGTCCGAGGCCAAGTCCGAAGACCTGCTGGCCCTTCTCAATAGTGGGTTCCTGTGGGAGAAGGAGGTGGACATGTGGAGAGCCGCTGCAGGGGATCCGTACCCCATGGAGAAGAACCCGGATGAGATCCCGATGTTCACACGGTTCACGGAGCGCGGACTGTCCCTCCCTGCCAGCGACTTCTTCAAAGGGTTGCTGGGGTACTATGGCACCGAGTACCTCAACCTCAACCCGAACGGTATCTTCCACGCCTCAGTCTTCGTACATTTCTGCGAAGCCAAGACGCCGCGGAGCAGTACCTCTCGTACAAGCTCACTGATTCCAATCAGGATTGGAAGGCGAAGTGGTTCTATGTGACCAACCACCACCCGGAGTTGCTGAAGCCAAGCGGGAAGCAGCCCAAGCACCGGCCATGGTGGAACTCGGAGCCAACGATGCAGGAAGGTCTCCAGTTGCCCGAGCTGTTGGTGAAGATCAAGGCGCTGAGGGAAGCTAGGCTGAGGGCCAAACATGTGGCCTTCAACTTCTTGAAGCAAAAGGTGCAACCGTTGATGGCCCGCGACACCCTAGGGTACGAGTACACCGGCGACGACGACACGTCGCGGATGCCTGGAGATGAAGTCGACGACGACGACATTGCTGATAGGCTGGCCAGAATCTTCAAAGATATGCCGGCGTACACACCATGCCCAGTACCAGAGTAGTCCGCTGCGCGCCCACCAAAAGAGGTCAGTAACCGCATCCATTGTCGAGTACTCATTACATAAGAGTAGTCGTACTGATGTGTTGTGCTTCTTGCAGGATGACTTGGCGAAGTTCGTGTCCGAGCCGGCGTCGCCTCCTCAGCTGGTCTAGGTCCTAGAGGAAGGGAAGGCCAAGGCCAAGGAGCGGCGCGAGGTTGGCGAAGGAGACGACAAAGTTGTCGTCGAAGACACGTCCGAGGAGGACAACAATGAGGAGACGCTGTAGGAGCGCTTCCAGCTGCGGTCGAGATTCATCCGCGCTGGATTGCCTCATATCTCTCTCGTTCAGGATCCGCCGGCTAGCCTAGAGGCTAGTCTGCCCGCGCCGTCAAGGAAGCCGCGCAATGTGGCCCACAAGCGCATGGACCAGGAAGTTGAAGGTCTCGGAGACCACGTCCCTGGAGGTAAGCCGTCTTGAATAGGGTAGTCGAGTACTTATGTCTCGATGTTGTGTGTTGATGACGAAATTTCCTTGCTTGCAGGAGATGCCACCTTCCGACCCTGTTGAGCAGGGTGATGAAGGCGATTGGGACACCGTGGGGAAGCCAGCTGGGGGTAATCGTAGCCCAGCCCCCACCGTAGAAGAGCTCTTGGCACAGTTGGAGTGCCAGCCCCCTGTTGCTCAGGGGAGCACAGAACCGGCCGCTGCTGCCACTGAAGAGGTAGCGGCTGCTGAGGCGCAGGAGGAGGCGCCTGCCGAGGCAGGACTTGTCGACATCGCTACTATCTTCGGCGCCCCAACCGTGACGGTGGTCCGATCGAGCTTGTAAGTGTTGATCCTTTCCGAGTAGTGCATTGGATGTGGTAGTCGTGCTAGGTTGACAACTAGCTTGTACACTTCAGGAAATCGACGGACTTGCCCTGGGATGGGGATGAACCCGCTGCAGAGGTGGCGGCAGAGGAAGTCGCGCCGCCCGCTGAGGAGTCCGCTCCCGCCCCTCAGGCAGAGCCCAAAGCGCCGGCCGCTGAGGCTACGTTGCCTGAGGCCAGCGTCGTTGAAGGTGAGTACTGTGCTCAGGTGCGAATAATCCCGAAGAGTAGTCGTAGCCGCCAGGTATGACTGATCCAGTTGTCATTTGTTGACAGGTGCTGAGGTCGAGGGAAGCGATATCCCGTCGGCAGTGCCCGTTGAAGATGTGGCACCTGAGACTCAATAGGCTGACGGAGGAGCCCCCGAGCTGACGGAGGTGACCGTCGGAGAAGCCGCCGCGACGACTTGAGGGGAGGGTGACGATGCGCTGCCAGAACCCGCTCTGGAGGTGGTCGTCCACTCGCCAAAGATCCAGGACGCGGAGCCAATCCGCTCGATGCCAATGTCCGGAGCTGCGACGAGTAGTCGTGGCGGGCTCGAGTTGTTAGCGGATGATCTTGTCGACCCGGCGACGGTGGCTCGGCACCTGGAGGCGATGCGCCAGGCCGAGCAATGGATGAAGGTGAGTAGTCGACACCATTGAGTAGTCAATCCTTTAGTGTTGAGTACCCATTTGACATGTGTTGTCTGTGCAGGACGTCGTGGAGAGGTCCCGCCAGAAGTCCGAGATGCTTCAAGGATACGGCGACGTGGTGCACCGGGCCGAGACATTAGAGGAGCAACTCATGAAGTCCCGGAAGCACGCCGCCGCCATGCAGTCGAAGCTGGACACCGCCGTCGCCAAGTATCATAATGACATCCAAGATATGCAGGCGAAGAGCAACGATCTCGTGCGGAAGAACAAGTCTCTCCGCAACAAAAATAAAGGTACGTGACCGCCTTGTCGGGTACTTGTTGATGGTAGCTTGAGGTAGTCTGACCCACTTTGCCTGTTGATTGCAGAGCTTAAGACCCGTGTTGATCAGCTGAAGGCTTCAGAGACCGACTTGAAGAACCTCTTCTACCGAGAGGAGGAGGCCCGCCAGGTAATAGAGTATGATTATAAGGAGCTTGCTTACGAGTGCGACAAGCACATGGAGCTCCGTATTGCATCAGATCGTGACCTCGTCAACTGCTACAAATCCTTGCAGAAGCTGAACGAGGTCTGCGAGAAGCTGAGGGCTCAGCTCAAGGAACTCGAGGAAGCCGCGCTCCCCATCGCGAGGCTGCTGGTGCCCCACCCTGGCGGTCCGAAGATAGCTCCATTGGTGGACCGGCTGAAGGAAGCCCCCAGCCGCCTAGCGACCTACGTGAAGCACTTGGCCAAATCGATCCCAAACCAAGTTCTTGCCTTCATGAAGTCGTACTTCCCGAAGGCTCCTATGGACGTAGTCGCTGGCGGGCTAGCCGCCAACTGCACCGACGAGCAATACGCCGAGCTGCTGGAGCAGATGGCGCCCATTGCTGAACAGGTCGCCGAGAAGCTCAACCTCCAGTAGTCTTGTAATGTTAGCTCGTAGCAGTAGTTGTACATAAACATGAAAACTTCCATGAATGGGTACTTGTTATCGCGATCTGTGAGTGCGGAGTCCCATCGTGGAGTCGTCGCGAGTAGTCGTACTCGCCAGTAGTCCCGTTGAGGGAGGAAGACAGTAAAGTAGTTGATGGATAATCAAACTTTATTACTAAAGAAGTACACCTGCATGGCCAGGGCCGTTGTTCTGCAGTAGTTGCCGGGATCCGCAGGCCGCCTACGGCTAAGTAGTGCTAGGGCGTGTAGCCGCTTACAGCAGTAGATCCGTTAGTAGCCGTGTAGGCTGGATCTAGGAGTACATGGTCTCTCAGTAGACCGCTGCTAAAGTCCTTTGTCGCTCATCGCAGCCTAGGATCCGTAGGTAGCTGCATGGGCTGGATCCTGGAGAGGAGTAGTCCGGAGACTGGTGCCTGGACCCGGAGGCCGCTTACAGCGAAGGGGTCTTGATGTAGTCGTGTAGACTTGAGCCCCCAAGGTAGTCGTGTAGACTAGGCGTAGAACCAACAGAGTTGGTCGATGTTCCACGAGTTGTTGACATCTTCGCGTTCAAGCGTCTGGAGGCGGTAGGAGCCCGGTCCGGTCACCTTTGCAACTGTGAAGGGACCTTCCCAGGGCGAGCTGAGCTTGTGTAGTCCGTCCGTGTTCTAGATGCAACGGAGGACAAGATCACCAACGTTGAAGGAGCGTTCCTTGACGTTGCGATCATGGTAGCGTCGGATACCCTCCAGGTACCTTGCTGATTGGACGAGGGCGGCACAGCGTGAAGGACCGATTAGGCGACCAGAGAGGGGGGGGAGAGAATGGGAGCCGATAAAAATTCTTCTCGAGGGAGATTGAAATTCCGACAAGACGGACTGGCTCGGTCGGACCCCCGAAATCACACGCTCCACACTTCTACCTTCCGTTTGTCAAAACCACGTAGCCACTGGAGTGCTACTGGTCCTAGGAACAAACTCTACCAGCAACCACAACACACACGCACCAACGACAGCGAAAACAACTCGAAAGCCGGCTAACCAGAGGGGGGCGGTTAGACCGGGTATAGGGGGAGGTTAGACCGGGTATAGGGGGCGGTTAGACCGCCTCCACCTGGTAACCAAGAAATTCTCCGAAACACCTCTTCCGAGCACCAAAACGCACCACGGTTTCACCAACAAAGATCTCTGGTCAAGGCCATGCTAGCTACAAGAAAATCTTGGCGAAAACCAAAACTCCACCCAGGGGCCTAGGGGCGGTTAGACCGGCTACCAGGGACGGTCTAACCTCCTGTACCCAGCAACGA
The DNA here is from genome assembly GCA_947561735.1 of Cenchrus americanus. NCBI lineage: Eukaryota > Viridiplantae > Streptophyta > Magnoliopsida > Poales > Poaceae > Cenchrus > Cenchrus americanus. The sequence continues at coordinate 148,580,371 of OX387240.1, forward strand.
ACTCCAAACAAGAACACCTAGCAAACAAGACACGACAACGACCCGAAATTTCACCCGGACGCTCCTCCGATCAAGGCGAACAAACTCACGAGAGGAAAATCGGTGAAACAAAACTTTGACCTCGGAAACCCCGGGCGGTTAGACCGCCCCCTCCGGGCGGTTAGACCGCCTCTCCCGAGAAAAAAACAGCCCGCGGGTCAAACCCCTAACTTCCTCGCGCCCGATCTCCCGAATCACTCCACGGATTGCGGCGAAACTTCGGGATTAGCCGGGATACCTCTCGGGCAACCTCTACCTCAAAGGAATCGACACCGAAACGCTCACAATCAAGAGGAATCGAAGAAATCGCTTCTCTAGGTCAAGAACTCGCCCAACTCGAAAAACCACCAAATCCAGCTCGATTCAAGAGAGATTTGGGGGCAAAGTCTAGCCAAAGAGGCACAAGAACCTCATACGTGACACCCACCAAAAACCCCAAGAAATGCGTTGACGGTGAAAATCCGTCAACCTAGCCATGAGTTTACCTTCGGTGTTGGCATGAGTTTTATACCTTATCCATTGGTACTAACCCCCGTGGTATAACAAGTTCACGTGTGCATGTCGGTTTTGGAGTTTAATGTTTATGCAGGGTTTTAGTGTTGAATGCAAGGCTTTCGGGATAAGTTCATCAAGCACCTCATGACAAGACCTTGAAGCCCCGTACAAGTCATGCAATGAAGCAAACTTAACTCCAAGAAGCGGGGACTTGATCCGAGAAGACGACGGACTCCGGGGACCCGACCGTAAAAGTGCTTCGAATCTTGCAAGACAAGGAGTTGAGTCCAATTCGGAGAGAAACCGACGACATGGACCTACATGCGAAGGGGGAAACATCCAGAAGCAAGGGAACCGACGTGGGGCAAAGGAGCCCACGGGGCCGGGCCTAAATGGGCCCGGGCCGGCCGGCCCGGGCCCGGTCGGCCCAGGCCCATTTTGGGCCCAAACACGCCCTCCTTTGCCCTAGCCGCCAATCGGGCTATTTATAGTCCCCTGACCGAGAGCCACGAGGAGAAGATTTCGTCTTCGGCCGCCGAGAAGCAGAGAAGAGAGGGACACCATGTCGGAGAGGAGAGGGTCGAGCTAGTTGACTAGGGTTTCCCTAGCCGACGTGGGAACCTTGCATGGAAGACCACGTCGGAGTTCCCGGAGCTAGAAGCAAGATCAAGGAAGGATCCCGGTGGTGATCTTGTGTATGTATCATTGTTATAGTTGAATTATCAAGTTGAATCTTTTCCTAGCGATCAAGTGTTTCCTCGAAGATTTCGTTTTTCGATCGGCTTTGCTTATTCCAATTCTATTCTCGAGATAGATTACATAGGGTGTTCTTGTAGCCGCGGTGGCTAGAGGTACACGCCGGATCTTCCGAAAGAATCTCGACTTGTCTTTTGACTCGCCCTAAGGTCCCCGCATGAATAGGGATACGTTGTGACAGAACGGGGGTCTCGAAAGGCGGATGTTTTCGGATTTGGACGGGAAACCACGATTTAAAGAGGCTTCTATTAAGATTCGATTTGCTACTTCTTCTCTTGCTTGGAACTTCAACAAAAGGCTTACCCCGATCCCTCTAGATCGGTTTATCTACCCAATCTTACTTTGTTTTCTCCGGTTTTTAGTAGATTAGATCTGTTTTGTGTCTTTTACTTAGATGCATTAGGTTTCTTTTATCGAAGATTGAAGTTACTTGGCTTTAATAGATTAAGTCTTGCGTCACACATTTGTTCCACGGATTCGATACCTTGGGTTCACCACTCGAGGGAAGAAGGGTCCCTTGACTACGACGGGAGACTTGTATGCTCGCGAGTCACAAACGAACTTTGATACAATTATTAACCGTCAACAAGCCCCTTTTTCTGGCGCCGTTGCCGGGGAACAAGTGATCAAGATTTGATTTTTTATTGCCTTTTTGTAATTTTCAGTTTTCTTTTTGTTTTTCTTTTTGCATCTACTAAACTTTGATCATCCTCAAAATACATCTAATCTAGTTTGTCTAACCCTAGTTTTCATAGATTTATTTTTCCTTTCTAGTTTTTGCATACTTTGCTTATTGCTAACCCTAACCGGAGATGGTTGGCTACCTCTCCAAGAAACCCAAGTTTTTTTTTGGATGATCCAGGAAAACTTTACGAGCAAAGGTGACATGCAACACAAGCTAAAGGGGTGGAAACCCTAGATTCAAAAGTTGAAGTCAAAGGACCGTCGAAATCTCCAAGGGAATCACCACCTCCAAGTCCAAAGGAAGATCAACCTCAACCACCGGAGCGCCGCGCACCCGGACATCGTTGATCTACCTATCATAAACCTTCAAGACGCCGGGAGGCCGTTCAAGATCAAAGTCTCAACTATCCGCATGACGATTGCGAGAGCCGAATGCATACGAGTCGGATTCCTTGAGTGGCATATCGGTTTACTTAAGAGGAGGATGGAAAAGATGGAGATGGAGAAAGAAGCTCAACACCTAAAGGCCGCCGAAGCAAGATCCTCATGCAAGGAGTGTGTGGAGTACGACCATGTCCAAGGACGCCGTCACTAAGCTCGAGGCTATGGAGAAAATATTGAAGCATTTAGATGGCAAGGTGACGGAGGTCGGAAGCTCTATACGTGAAGTGTTCATCGTGATGAAGATGCTAGACGCAAGTGGGACAACTTGCCGGCGCCCGATGGGTAACAAAGAAGAATATCCGAGACAACTCCAAGGTCCCAAGACGGCGAAGGCTACTTAAGCTCATTCGGGAGAGATGAAGGATCACATTAGAGACCATGAAGATCACGACCGAAGAACCGGAGTTCGAGATGCCGAGCCACAAGGAAGTTGTTGCATCCGTCAAAACCAAGGACAAAGCCGGCCTGTGAAGACCAAAAAAAATTGACTAAGCCAAAGTGGGTACCCAAGATTGCAACGCCCGCAAAGAGCGTTGATCCGGAGAAATCAAGTGAAGAAGTCTAGCCATGGACTATAAACGAAGCGCTAGGCGGGAGGCAACCCGTTTCGTCAAGTCAAGAATAAGCTACGGGAGGACAACCCGATTCCGGGTTTTTCGAGTCTTTTTGATAATTTAGTTTTTGAGTTTTATTACGCAAAGACATTAGACTTAGAAGTGGTTGAACAATATTAGAGACATAATTCTTGATTGAATGTTTGCTTTATCAAAAACCCTTTGCATGAACCCTCCTATGTGCTTGTTTGTTCTTTTCTTTTCGAGAAACCTCAACCAAATAATTTCAGAACCTAACTCAACCTTTCACCCTCATTATGGTGCTGAGGTTGACTTATTTTTCGTGCTAAAACCACACGAGTAGAGCCACGATTTATGTTTAAGTGTTAATAAAATTCAGCACGTGGTAGGACTCGCGTGAACCTAGAAATCAAAACTTTTGGTTGGTTTTAAAAATCTATATCCTTGGTTTCTCTAGGATTAGAATTTTTCTAAGCCTATTCTAATTTTGTTTTATTCAAAATCTTTCTTATTTAGCCAAAATTAGAACCTAAACCTATGCCCCCATGATCAAGCCGGGAAAAAGTCCGCTCTCAACCGATGAAGGCAAACTATACCGGTGAGATCGAAATCGACGTAAAAAAAATATTTTCGACTTGCATTTGTTTTTAATGGTTTAAAAACTTCTCTAAAATTATGTTCAAGCTCTTGCATGGCTCTGAAAAATATTTTAAATTTCGAATTAGAGGAGTGCTTAACCTTAAACACACCTTAATGGAGGCAATCTAGTAATCATGCATGCACCATTGGATTCCCTTTCATCAACTTTCACCAATTCCACACGCAAAGGACAAGCATGGTGGGCGAAAGCATCAACTTTGTAGGAATTTCATGGTGGCATGTGAAGCAAGTGGAGCTAGGGAGCATGGACATGACCCAAAACATGAAGCATCAAGTGGAAGGACCAATAAGGAGTGGACGAGAGCGTTTGGGCGGTGCAACTCGTGGAGCACGCGGGCGGGGAAAGTTGCAGGAGGTGAAATGATCATGCTTGGAAGAAAGACGAGATGGGGAGGAGCACCGAGGCCGGCCTCACCTACATAAGGAGCCCCCCCCGGCTCCCGTTTTCTGCGAGCAAGCTTCCCTCTCCTTCCTTTGTTTGTGTGTTCAAGTTTGTGTGCTCAAAACCTCCGTAGACATAGCCAACCTTCCCAAGCTTGATGACTCAAGAAAAAAATCCACATCCTTAATCCACTCAAAGTCCACATCCGAATCAAAGAGTTTAAGTGCCTAGTTACCGGTTGCAACCCGGAGTTTTAGTTGAAGAAAAGAGTGCAGCAACCATGTGGAAGAAAACCACAAGTCTCTTCTCCAAGAAGAAGAGTTTGTCGTCATCCAAGCCGTCATCAACCACGTCTTCGAGAAGGCACTCGGTTTCCGAGTCTCCCCGGAGCATGGAGACGGATACGGCACCACCGAGAAGGAACGATACTCTCCTCCTTGGTGGTATGAGGGCTGCAAGAAGCACTTCCATGAGGTTCACCGAACCTCGTGGGCACACGGAGGAGCAGCCCGCGCCACCACGACGATCGACTCGCTCAACCGCACCACCTCCTTACACCCCGACACACTCTTCGTACGGCTTCATCATCTTGTCGGCGGAGGAGGAGGAGAGGCTCGCCAATCTTGAGAAGAGGCTTGTGCCGAACGTCGCGTTCGACGACCAAGCACTCTACACCTTGGGTTTTTGCACCGACATATACTATATGTTGGGGCACCTCTGATGGGTGCAGTTCTCCAACGGAATATCGGTGGACACCCATTTGGGGTACGCCTTGGAAATTTTGATGACTATTGCACCCATCATTGATGATGATGGGATGCAAAGCTTGTCATTCCGTTTGGAGGGAGTCCAACAAGTGGTTCCCTACGAGCACGTTAGGGAGCTGCTTGGATTCCACAAGGGAGCTCCGGAGAAAGGTTACGTGCCACCCGGCATGTTAGCGGGATTTTGGAACATGATCTCCGGAGAAGCCCATCAACAACGCAATTGCATCCGCAACCCCATTATCCGGATATTTCACTCTTGGATGTGCAAGAGGGTATTGGGGAGGATGAAGGAAACAAAGGTGACCGACACGAGTTGAATTGGCTATACTCGGCTTTAATTGCCGGGCAGCCAATAGACCCCTCTTACCTCATGATCAACCGTTGGTGTTGTGAAGCAACATCGGGGGCGGGTAATATTGGTTCGGGGTGTTACCTCTCCATGTTGGCCTTTTCCTTGCGGCCGGGGATCGCAAGAAACCCCGCTCACCTTTTGCGTGGTACCTCTCTCGGTTTTGAGTATTTGCGGCAAGGCAAATACATTAGTGGAGATGAGAGAGGAGGTTATCGGTTGGCCATAGTGAACCTACCCCTTCCGAATGAGAGGCTTAGGCTCTTCACCGAAGGAAGGGAAGATTGGTTGGAAGAGGGACTACTTGTCCCCGCAAGGAAGAACAAGAGAGGAATAATCGTAGAGTAGGGAACATCCTCCGCACAAGCGAGTGGAGCACAACCCAATGTGCAACCATTCGGCGGGGTCCCTCCTCCGCCAAGTTATTACGGAGGGTCACAAGAGCAAGCATGGGGGGGGTGGTGCACCGGTACCCCCACAAAATTATGTTGTGCCCAACGCTAACTTCACGGAGTCCTACGCTCATCATCCCCAACCACAACAAAGCATGGCCATTATTGGAGGGTATGCCGCAAGAAACGCTCAAAACATCGCAGCCATCCAAGCTAACGCAGCTCAACTTGGTGAAGGCAACGCAAATATTGCCTTTGAACTTGGACGCCTTCACCTTGTGGAGCCAAATCAATTCGTCGGAGGGAATGTCCACTCATGTTATGAGCAAGGGTATTATTATCAAGATCATCAACATCAACCACCGGCGGAGGACTAGAAGATTTAGGAACTTTAGTTTTCTTTTCTTTTCTTTTTCTCTCGTAATTTTCAGCTTTTGCTTATGTGTGTTTGCGTAGTATTTTCTGTTTTTATTTAAATTTCAGCAAGCATGTTAGTTTATTTTCAGTTTGCATTTCAACTTGATTTCATCATTAATAAAGACACCACCTTGATTATATCATTGGAAAAGATATAAAATTTGTGCCATGATGATATATGATTATAATTGCAGCTTTGTTTATCTTTGTAATTGATTTATGCATGTTTAAGCTAGTGCTCTCTTAAAAATACAAATCTGAATTTATTTAAATACTAGCTTAATTTTCAGCGGGGGTTATGATTAAAATAAAGACCCATAGTGTTTTATGTGCTCTCAAGTTATGAATAGATTAAAGATGTCTTTTATGCTCAACAATATCGCTAACCTTGTCACAAATATCACTTGTGTGTTGCTCAACCTATCCAAAGCCTTATATATATTTGAGTGCATAAACCTTAGTGTACAAGATTTATTTTTGAGTGAGTTATTGCAGGCCATGATTTCTCTGGCCCGAGACTAAGAAGCTGGTCATTCCATTTTTGCGTATCTATCTTTTTGCTAGCCTTTTATCCGTGCATTGTGTATCCCCGCATCGGTGATCTCACAAACTTCGCCGGATATCCAACCTTAAACCAAATATCATCTTTTGTGATTACCTCCTTGACCACAACCTATTGTTGAGAATGGATCATCAATTCAAGGAAGATCGCAAGACGGTGCCAACATTGAAGATTTCAAGTATCTCTCCAAGGAAAAATACCCCGGTACCTACCTTATTTTTTTGCCTCTTTGCTCGAGGACGAGCAACGTCTAAGCATGGGGGAGGAGGTAGGTACGGTGCAGTTTTAGAGTTAAAAGGGGAATATTTTAAAAAAAATGATGATGAAAGAAAAAAAAATCCAGCGATACTCATGACTTTCAAGGTAAAGAAAAAAAAATATAATGAATGAAAGAAAGAAAGAAAAGAATGAGAAATATGAGAAAGAGAAAAAAAATATATGTGCGTAAAGTGAACTCCCCGATTCTCTAAGAGTGCATTCAAGGCTTCAAGTTAAAAAGATCCATTCTCATTTTCCAACCATGTGCAATCCGATAACGAGGACTCCTTTGTGCCTCGGGATCACTCTTTGCCATTTGCACATGTCCACTTATCTAAAGTTTGTGTATTTTTCTCTTTCCCCTCCTTGATTTAACATTATTTTCCAATGACCTTTTTGACGAGTCTCGGTAAGACCATGAGAAGCTTGTCTTGTTTTGACAACACCTCATTTATAAAATCTTGTTAGGACTAAACTTTCCCAAAGCTCCATATAAAGCCTACCACATATATATGAGAGGGAAAGGAGTAGAATATATAGGCTTGAGAGACAAGTGAGATGAGAGTTTATGAGCAATACACGAGATGATTTAAATTTGTGAATTTGGTTTAGCTTTTCTTTATCTCGTTCTTCATTTCAAAAATTCTGAGATCTATTTAAAACTTTGTGAGCATGTTAATACTTGTGGGATAAGCTTAATAAGGATCTACCCTCCGTAGAGATGAAGGCTAGTACATTATGGAACTTTAATGAATTAAAATTTTGAGAGCATTATGTTTTCTCATGTATGATCAAGTGCAAAGTTTAAACACCTTGTTTGGCAATGATGATATCCATCGAAGGCTTACTCGAGGACAAGCAAGGTTTAAGCATGGGGGAGATGTTGACGGTGAAAATCCGTCAACCTAGCCATGAGTTTACCTTCGGTGTTGGCATGAGTTTTATACCTTATCCATTGGTACTAACCCCCGTGGTATAACAAGTTCACGTGTGCATGTCGGTTTTGGAGTTTAATGTTTATGCAGGGTTTTAGTGTTGAATGCAAGGCTTTCGGGATAAGTTCATCAAGCACCTCATGACAAGACCTTGAAGCCCCGTACAAGTCATGCAATGAAGCAAACTTAACTCCAAGAAGCCGGGGACTTGATCCGAGAAGACGACGGACTCCGGGGACCCGACCGAAAAGTGCTTGAATCTTGCAAGACAAGGAGTTGAGTCCAATTCGGAGAGAAACCGACGACATGGACCTACATGCGAAGGGGGAAACATCCGGGAAGCAAGGGAACCGACGTGGGGCAAAGGAGCCCACGGGGCCGGGCCTAAATGGGCCCGGGCCGGCCGGCCCCGGTCCGGTCGGCCCGGGCCCATTTTGGGCCCAAACACGCCCTCCTTTGCCCTAGCCGCCAATCGGGCTATTTATAGTCCCCCGACCGAGAGCCACGAGGAGAAGATTTCGTCTTCGGCCGCCGAGAAGCGAGAGAAGAGAGGGACACCATGTCGGAGAGGAGAGGGTCGAGCTAGTTGGCTAGGGTTTCCCTAGCCGACGTGGGAACCTTGCATGGAAGACCACGTCGGAGTTCCCGAGCTAGAAGCAAGATCAAGGAAGGATCCCGGTGGTGATCTTGTGTATGTATCATTGTTATAGTTGAATTATCAAGTTGAATCTTTTCCTAGCGATCAAGTGTTTCCTCGAAGATTTCGTTTTTCGATCGGCTTTGCTTATTCCAATTCTATTCTCGAGATAGATTACATAGGGTGTTCTTGTAGCCGCGGTGGCTAGAGGTACACGCCGGATCTTCCGAAAGAATCTCGACTTGTCTTTTGACTCGCCCTAAGCTCCCCGCATGAATAGGGATACGTTGTGACAGAACGGGGGTCTCGAAAGGCGGATGTTTTCGGATTTGGACGGGAAACCACGATTTAAAGAGGCTTCTATTAAGATTCGATTTGCTACTTTTTCTCTTGCTTGGAACTTCAACAAAAGGCTTACCCCGATCCCTCTAGATCGGTTTATCTACCCAATCTTACTTTGTTTTCTCCGGTTTTTAGTAGATTAGATCTGTTTTGTGTCTTTTACTTAGATGCATTAGGTTTCTTTTATCGAAGATTGAAGTTACTTGGCTTTAATAGATTAAGTCTTGCGTCACACATTTGTTCCACGGATTCGATACCTTGGGTTCACCACTCGAGGGAAGAAGGGTCCCTTGACTACGACGGGAGACTTGTACGCTTGCGAGTCACAAACGAACTTTGATACAATTATTAACCGTCAACAAAATCGTTCTCAAAACACCGCCAACAAAGAGCTCCGAAAATCACAACACAAGAGATGGGAAAACCACCTTGAGGAACAACGCCGAACCATCTATACATACCATGAAAGGTTCGTACAAGGTCTAGCTTGCCACCCAAACATCCATCCCCCTCTCTCGATCTCACATGAAGCTCTCAAGCTAGTCCTAGGAAAAACTAGGGAAAATGGAGAACGAAAATGGAAAAACAAAATCAGCTAGGGTTCCAAGAGTTGGCTGCCATCCATCCAATCAATGAGTATATATGGAGGCACCCAAAAGACTAAACTACCCTCACCTAATAACTAGAGATACAAGCCCCTCGAGGGTGGATTTCGAAGTCTTCGGTATTTCTTCATTGGACGGATGCCCGACGACTGCAACCTGCTTAGCCTCGACGCAAGCCTTGTGATCCCGACGCGTGTCCTCCGCTTCGAAGCATCTCGGCGTCGGCGGCCAGGGCGGTTAGACCGCCCCCCTGGGCGGTTACACCGGCCTGGGCAATCTGACCGGCCCCAGGCGGTCTGACCGCCCCTCCTGGGCGGTTGAACCGGCCTTGGTGACCGCACCTCCTCGTCGAGTCTTCGGCCTCGGTTTTGTGGCTCAACCGATTAACCCAGTGGTTCTCTGGTGAACCACTGCAAACCCCGCGAACTTGGTGTAGCCTCCGCCAATCTCCACTCATGACTCGGCTCCCACGTAGTCCCGGCTCGACCTTAGTTTTGAGGCTCTACCAAGAAACCGTCCACGACTTCATCTTGCTATTCATGCCACCATGCGGCCCGCACTTGACCCCACTGGCCACCGGGTCCCTCGAACGAAGCCTACTTGTCTTCCCCGGACACGGAGGCCTCACCGGCAATGACCTTTCACGCTTGTTCTTCACCCGCACCAACACGAGTAAAGCCGCAACCTGCACCTGCAATACTTAGCCAAGAATCAGTCCACACAACGTTGTCAATCACTCATCACACAAGGAAGCGACCATCCACGGGTCCTCGAACCACACATGGTCCTCAATCTCCCCCTTGATGAGTGCATTGACAACGCCCACATGAAGTAACACAAGAGAAAAGGAAAAAGAAAAGAAACAAATAAAAAGAAACCTCAACAAGCAGTCGAAAGCCAAAGAAAGGCAAAGAGCAAGATCACTTGAAGAAGACAAGTCTCGGACCCCTTAGGCAAGGGCAACGGCTCGACACATCCGAGACAAAACCATGCTCAAACAAAGAGCGCAAACCACCGAACCAAAGCTCGAACACCACAAAGAGCTCCCCCTGCACATATGCAAGCTCCCCCTGAGCCAAGGCACACTCCCCCTGAACGAATGTGGCAATGCAACACGGGAATGCAACAAAGAGTAAAGAACTGCTCACTCTGCCCAGGGCGGTTAGACCACCTTCACAGGGTGGTTAGACCGCCTGCACCTCATCTGACCGCCTGGGGGCGGTTAGACCGCCCCATGTGACCGGCCCTGCACCAAACTGCTCAAAATTTGCCCAAACCAATTGGAACACCTTCCAAACACTCCCAGGTGCCCAAAGCATGCACAAACTTCTCCCCCTTGTTGACAATGCATGAATCAAGGCAAAATGCAAAACTTTACAACATATAGCTTCTCAAATATACAAAATTCATCACAAGGAGCTACACAAGTCCAAATGAGCAAGTTAGATACTACAGGTTCGTAATGACCTTAACTACATGATCACCAAGTTTCACAACCAATAGACAAGGCTAACAAGGATTTGAGTAATTTTGCGAAAAGTTACTCTCTCATAAGCAAATACCTAAAAATGAGCAAACCATATCAAAATGGCAAAGCCACACAAACTTCATGCTAGGACAACCATTCTAATCATAAGACCATCATAAACACCCACATGCACCTCATGTCATGTCAAAGCCACCGAGCCATGTGGCTATTTCTATGTATGAGACTTCTAATTGGTAGGCATCATGCAACGGTTTAGCACCCAAAGCAAATTAATTTCAGCACATATGACATGGGAGCATATTTTCCAAACATTTTTCATTTCATTTTCAGATTTATGAATGGTACATGAAATGTCTTTGCGACAAAAAGGAACTTATGCCCCTCCACAAGATGAAGCAAGAGGGCTAAACATTCATGATGGCAATTGAGCCTTTGGCCCCATATGATCAATAAACTAGCTATCCAACCACAAATTAAGCATAGCAAAGCCACTAAAACATGTCAAGATCATATAAAGGCATTTACACATGAGAGAGCATATATGTGACATTTTTCAAAAATATAGCCATCAACCATGGATCATTCATCAAGATCATCAAGAGCTAAGCCAAACTAACCATAGCATACCAAACAAGCTCACAAAAACATATATAGCATCCCATGGTGAACAATGTATATAGGAGAAGCTTTTCCTATCCAATGCATATGATACAAAATGCATGCAATCTAAGATACAAGGATGCCTATACATCATGTTACATATGCCATGCCAAATGCAAGAAATGCACAAAGGAAACTATACATATGCTACAAAAGAGCTCCCACACACCCAACTCAAGAAATCAAACACACACCAAGTTCCCCCCGCAAACGAGTGAAAGTTGCTTGATCTAGGGGTTTGGTGAAAATATCGGCTAGTTGGTCATGTGTGCGTACATGGATCAAAGCTATCTTTCCTTTCTCTAGGTTATCTCTCAGAAAATGATACCTCACTTCTATGTGCTTGGTTTTAGAATGGAGCGTTGGGTTCTTTGCAACGCTTATGGCACTGGTGCTATCACATTGAAGTGGGACATGGGTATACTCCTCACCAAAGTCACTCATGGTGTATGAAATCCAAAGGAGCTGAGAGCAACAACTAGCAGCGGCAACATACTCTGCCTCGGTAGTGGATTGAGCAACACTCGACTGTTTGCAGGAAGACCAAGACACCAAAGAAGAACCCAAAGCTACGACTCCTCCCATCCCCGTAGTGAACTCGAGGGGGAGAATGCCTAGCAAACTGACCACCTGCTGTCTCTCCAGACCAACCACCAGCAACTCCACCTCCAGACCTAAAACCTCTCGACTCACCACCTTGAAAACCACTCCGCCCCGGTAGTGCCGGGGGCGGTTAAACCGCCTAGCCGGGACGGTCTAACCGCCCCCTGCGGGCGGGCCGGTCCGACGCCTTCCAGCCGGCCGGTGCCCGACCGCCCTCCAAGATCGTTCCTCGGCTGCCGCGGAACTCACATCTCCCCATGCCGGAACACTTCTCACCACAACTTTACCCCTGGGCAGTGGCATACAAGGCTTAGGTACGCCATGGGAAGGGTTGTACCTATCCTTGTTCGCCCACTCCTTTGCCATCCTCTCTTCTCGCTTCCTCTTGAAGAAAAACTCATCCTTGTGACCTCCTTTCCCACAATAGCCACAACGGAACCTCACAAGCTTAGGCTTAGGCTTGGATTGGGGCTGCTCACTTGGTTTCTCTCCACTCAACTCCTCCACCGATTTATCCTCACTAGCCTTCGCACTAACTTTCCCAAAGAACACTTTCCCGGAAGTGCTCACAAACTTGATAGGCTTTTGGAGATCATTTGTGGGTGTATGAAATATGGGTGGAGCTGGGGTTGTGTCTAGTTGGTTCCTAAGATGGTTGGTGTCGGTGTTTTAGACCGGCAACCTACTAAGGGGAGTACCCGAAGTAGATGAATGTGGCCTCACCGAGATCAGTAACTCGAAGGAAGAGACACGCGACACACAATTTAGACAGGTTCGGGTCACGAGGTGCGTAATACCCTATGTCCTGTATGTTGCGTAGCTCTGGATTGATTGGGCACAATTACAGGATGGCGTAATTGTGCGCCGTGAGATGAGATTGCGTGAGATGCTAGAGAAAGGTCCCTGCCTTGCCTTATATAGTCCGGGAGGCAGGGTTACAAGTCGGAGTAGGGAGAGAGTACTAGTCGAGTACGTCTAGGAGTCTTCCATACAGTGCGGGACATGTACAGCTTCCTAACCGAGTACTTCTCCTCCGTAGTCCTTGTGCTCCACGCCATCAGGTGCCGTGTAGCGCAAGCCGGGTAGTCCCAGGGGCCCACCGAGTAGTCGGTCCTGGTACCCACTGAGGCAGTGGGCCCAGGGAGGTCCATACGACAAGCCCCCGAGTACTTTGTAGTCGAGAAGCCCCCGAGCCCATCTGGAGTCCACACGAACTTCTCTTGGTGCTTGAGTAGTTTGAAGAAGGGAAGCCCCCGTTCTCCAAGCTTCGAGATAAATCTGTTCAGTGCCGCCATGCACCCGTCGGCTTTCCGGACGTCTTTGATGCACGTGGGAGCTTTCATGCTAGTGATGGCGGAGATCTTCTCGGGGGTTGGCTTCGATGCCGCGTTGGGCGATGATGAAGCCGAGTAGTTTGCCCGGAGGTACGCCGAAGACGCACTTGTTCGGGTTGAGCTTCCGGCGGTACTCGCGTAGAGATGCGAAAGTCTCTTCAAGGTCGTCGATGAGGGTACTTGGAGTTTCGGTCTTGATGACCATGTCATCCACGTAGGCTTCAACGTTCTTGTTGAGTTGCTTCTTGAAGCGAGCCCCGGATAGCTCGTTGGTAGGTGGCGCCGGCGTTCTTCAACTCGAAGGACATGGTCGTGTAGCGAAGACGCGCCAAACGGGGTGATGAACGCGGTCTTCTCCTCGGTCTTCTTCCTTGATCGCGATCCGGTGGTACCGGAGTAGCGGTCGAGGAAGCGAGAGCAGTCGCGGCCCGCCGTGGAGTCGATGACTTGATCAATCCTCGGCAACCCAAAGGGGTCCTTGGGGGCGGTGCTTGTTGAGGTCGGTAGTAGTCGACGCACATCCTCCACTCGCTCGAGTTCTTCTTGCGGACGAGGACGGGGTTGGCGAGCCACTCGGGGTGGAAGACTTCTCCGATGAAGACAGCCGCGAGTATTTTGGTGAGTTCCTTCTTGATGGCGTCCCGTCTGTCGTCGGCAAAGCGTCGGAGGTGTTGTCGCTTGGGGGTGGCCTTAGGATCGACGTTGAGGCAGTGCTCGATCAACTCCCTGGGCACTCCTGGCATGTCCGCTGGCTTCCACGCGAAGATGTCGCGGTTAGCCCGGAGGAAGTTGATGAGCGTGTCTTCCTATTTGGGGTCGAGGCCGGCCCCGATGGTGGTGGTCTTGCTGGGGTCGCCTGTTCCGAGGTCGATCGTCTTGACTAGGACCTCCTCAGCTGGCTGAGGCTTGTTGGCGCTGTCAGACTTCTCCGGGATGTCGAGTTCGCTTGTAGCAAGCTTCTTCGATGCAGCGTAGACCTCCATCATGGCGTTGGGTACTTGGTTTGTAGAGGCGATCTCCACGGCTTCTGTGTCGCAGTCGTGGGAGATCTTCAAGTCCCCTTGGAGAGAGAGTACACCCGCTGGGCTTGGCATCTTGAGTACCAAGTAGGTGTAGTGGGGCACCGCCATGAATTATGCGATGGCCGGTCTGCCGAGGATGGCATGGTAGGAAGTCTCGAGGTCCGCGACCTCGAACTTGATGTACTCGGTACAGTAGTTGTCCCGAGATTCCTCGAAGGTAACTGGCAGGACCACTTAGCCCAGTGGGATAGCCGCGTTACCGGGGACGATGCTGTAGAAGGGCGTGTTGCTCTTGGTGAGCATGTGGGTGATGTCGAGCTTCATCTTCTTCAAGGTCTTGGTGAAAAGGACGTTGAGCCCGCTTCCACCATCGATGAGGACCTTGTTGAGCTTGGAGCCCGCGACCACCGGCTTCAGGACGAGGGGGAACCGTCTCGGTTCGGAGAAGTTGGTATATTGATCCACGCGGGAGAAGGTGATGGGTACCTCCGACCACCCGAGTAGGGTCGGGACCGCCGGTTCAATGCTCATGACTTCTCGATGGGTAGCCTTTTGCTCCCGCCTGCTGGGTAGTCCGCCGAAGAGGACGTTGACGGTCTTGTCGGGTTCTCGGAAGTCGTTGTTGTCTCCGTCGTTCTTCTTCTTGCCCTTTTTGTCGTGAGGGTGCGGTGGCTCTGGAGTACCCTTGAGTGCATGCCTGAGCTGGTAGCACTGCTCGGTAGTGTGGTTGCCGTTCAGATGCCACGGGCACTTCTCCTTCAACAGGTCTTTGAAGCCGCCGGAGTTCTTCTTCGGATTCTCCTTCGCAGGACGCTGGATAGCCGCGACAGTGTTGTCTGGCTTGCGCTTGCGGTTGAGACCCGAGTAGTTGTTGCTGTTGTTGTTGTTGTAACCTCCTTGGTTCCCGTTGTTGCTGCTGCCGCCGCCCGCGTTCTGCTTGTTCTTGCCACGGATGGCGTCGTACTTGGCGTTGGCCTTGTCTTCTTCATCCGCCTAGGACGTGATCATGTCCTTGAGATGGGGGATGGACTTGGGGCGTCGACGACCGAAGTCTTCAAAGTTGCGGCAGTGGCTGAGGCCGTCTTGGAAGAGGTCAATGACCTCCTTGTCGGTGACGTCGACTACGGTAGCGCGCTTGTCAAAGAAGCGGCGCATGTACTTGCGGAGGGTCTCGCCTTGTTCCTGCTTGACCATGGCCAGGTCCATGCGAGTACCCAATCGGCCCATGGCGCCCGTGAAGTTGCTGGTGAACTGCTCCTTCAGCTGGTCCCACTTGTCGATCGAGTGCTTGTCCAGCGACTCGAGCCATGTGAGTGGAGCTTGGTCCAGGCAGAAGGGGAAGTAGAGGCACTTGGTGTCGTTGTTGCCGCCAGCGTTCTCGATGGAGAGGGCGTAGCACCTGAGCCACTGGATGGGATCCTGCTTCGTGTCGTACTTGGTGATCCCCAAAGGCTTGAACTTGTCGGGGAGGAGCAAGTTGCGAAGTCGAGGTGAGAAGGCGGGGAAGCCGTCGTTGTCTCCTGCGGTGGTCGACTTCTTCCGTCGCAGCTCCTCAATCTTCTGGCGGGCATCGTAGCCGCCTTGTGAGGCACCAGAGGCATGGCTGTTCGCGTGGCCACGGCCGCCGCGACTGCCGTCACCGCCGGCCCTCCTGTCAGCTCCGTGGTTGGAGCTTCCGCCGTCGCTGCCGCCGCCGGCCGGAGCACGGTGAGGGACGACGTCGCGGTTGCTGTTGCCACCTTGTGGAGGTCCGCCGGCGTTTGAGCGAGTGCGGTTGGGCTGAGCGGGAAGCTCAGCTCGAGTACGGTTGGGACCGTTCTTGGCGCTGCGACTTGTAGCTTCGTTGTCGCAGTTCCTGGCGGGGGGAGGCTGGTTGACCCTGTTGTCGACCCGCATGAAGTAGGCATCTTCAGCGAGCTTGGCGATGACCTCCCTAGCGCGTATGCCTTGAGCCTGACGTGCGATTGCTGTGATCGACATGAGGCATTGCTCAGGGGTAGTGTGTACTCTGCTCTCGACCGCCTCGAGAGCTTCCGCGAGGTTGCTGATGGGGAGGTTGTCTCGGAGAGGCCGGCGCCGTTCACTGCGCTTCCTGTTGCGCTCGCGTCGAGCGTCTCTGTCGGCGGGGGTCTTGTTTGCCGGAGCATCGGCAGACAGCTCATCGGAGGAGATATCTTCAAGGTACCTGTCCTGAGCCATCCCTGAAGGTCCTGGGGTGTCGCCGGCAGTCATGAAGACTTGGCGATCAGGGGTGCGAAGGCTGGACTCAGAGACTGCCACCTCAGTTGGGGTGTTCGAGTCAGCTCGGGCAAGTGGTGTTCCCTCCTGGAACGGGAGTGAGTCGATGTAGGCGACGTAGCGTGAATATCCACTTATCAGGTCAGCAGGCTTGCGGTCTGTCCAGTAGACGAATCTCCCGGTCGGTGTGGAGGTTATAACCAGCCCAGAGGCCGGCCCTGATAAGGGATGCTCGGTAGAGTTGTCCTCGGACTCGGGATCCTCTGGGTCCGAACCGAAGTCGAACTCGTATGCGGAATCTGAGTAGAACCCGGAGAGAGGGTTGGAGTCTGAAGCGTGGCCGGAGGCGGTGTCGGAGTCTGAGTTGTACTCGGGTACGGGCTCCTTGTCGGCCCGGCGCGAGGAGGGAGCCTCTGTGCGGGCCCGGCTGAGGATGCGGGGGCCGCGCGTAGAGCGCTCACGGGGTGAGGGGACCGCCTCCGATGGCTGAGCAGCCGGCTCACATGCGATTGCCCATGGAGACGTCGAGTTCGAGTTGGAAGCGAACTCGAGCTCAAAGTCGGCGTGATGGTTGAAGAGCGAAATTTCGCCAAACTTGCCTGCGAGTTCGCCTATGACAACTTCAGGAAGCGTCACGAAGCCGGTCTTCGGGTTGGGTGGCATGGTGAGGTGGCGCTGGAAAGACCCCGCGCCGTCCGCAATGCGGACCCGTGCACCGAACACGAAGGTGTCGATGCGGTTGAAGGCAACGGTTGGCTTGAAGTAGACAGGAGCCGTCGAGTTCGCCATGTGATCTCGGGCGAGAGCCCCTACCTGGAGCGCCAGCTGTCGGTGTTTTAGACCGGCAACCTACTAAGGGGAGTACCCGAAGTAGATGAATGTGGCCTCGCCGAGATCGGTAACTCGAAGGAAGAGACGCGCGACACACAATTTAGACAGGTTCGGGCCGCGAGGTGCGTAATACCCTACGTCCTGTATGCTGTGTAGCTCTAGATTGATTGGGCACGATTACAGGATGGCGTAATTGTGCGCTGTGAGATGAGATTGCGTGAGATGCTAGAGAAAGGTCCCTTCCTCGCCTTATATAGTCCGGGAGGCAGGGTTACAAGTCGGAGTAGGGAGAGAGTACTAGTCGAGTACGTCTAGGAGTCTTCCATACAGTGCGGGACATGTACAGCTTCCTAACCGAGTACTTCTCCCCGTAGTCCTTGTGCTCCACGCCGTCAGGTGCCGTGTAGCGCAAGCCGGGTAGTCCCAGGGGCCCACCGAGTAGTCGGTCCTGGTACCCACCGAGGTAGTGGGCCCGGGGAGGTCCATACGACAGTTGGGTTTTGGAGGGAAATCATTTTTGTGGTGGGTTTTTGGTGGCTCTGGAATATTCTCTCCACTTCCCTCACCAACCTTGTTTGCCCCAAGTCCCTCACCATCCTGCCTCTTAAATGCCTCGATCATCATCCTCAACTGAGGCTCATGACCAGACAACCAACCCATCAACTTTCTCAAGTCATCATTCTCATCCTGCAAACAATCAACATAATGTGCAAGTTCCAAATTTTTCAAAGCATGCATTTCACGGGTAGAGCATGATGTAGGCATGGGTTCCTTCAATTTAGCCTCAAGAGAACTAGTGTAAGCATGCATCTCATCAATCTTAGCATGCAAAATAGGGCATGAAGTGCAAGCACCTAGCAAAGCAGATCTAGACTTAAGCTCAGCCACATCAACCCTAAGCACATCTAGTTCCTCACACTTGGAGGCATGCTTCTCCTTAAACAAAGCAAGATCAGCAAGAAATATGGAGCAATCAGCACAATCAACCTCATCCGAAACAACAAGGCTAGCCTTAAGGGAATCAATCTCAAGCTTGCTATCAAGCACCTGTGTCTCTAGCTCAGCCACTCTAGTCCTAGCATCCTCGAGTAAAGCCCTAAGCTCTTTTCTCATTTTCTTGGCCTCTCTAAGCATGTCATCCTTAAGGGAAGTTCATCACGTTGTGACAACCCGCCCAGGAAAATACCATACTATCACCTAAGACCGATCCACTTTGGTCATTAAGCAATAATAAAGTATCATCCTGTCATTAGTTGCCGGGTTAACGCCCGGTAAATCACTTGAAAAGCAACAAGGATCGAATATATGCATTAAAACTCACTCGAAGGCGAGTCCAGAGATACATCAACATTAATATCCAAATGAGTACCCCGAGGGGTTTAATTATTACAAACCATAGTTTTTGCCATGAAGAAATAGTTCAGAGTTTTCGAAAGCAGCAGAAATAAACTAACGGAAGCGGCAACACCATGGGAGGCCATCCATGATGCCTTCAAAAGTCGTCCTCCACCCACTCCAGCTCCCAGCCGGGCGGGATCTCTCCGGGCCACACATCACTGAATGCATTACCTGGATCAACACATTATAGCAAGGCTGAGTATACTAATACTCAGCGAGACTTACCCGTCGGTGATAACTACTTCACCAAATCTAGACCATGAAAGGCTTTTTGGCTACTGGGTTGCTTTTGCTAAAAAGTAACAAAGAGTAGGTCCTTACTTTCAAGATTTTAGCACAAGATCTAGTAGGGTTAATCTTTACTACATTAGCCAACTAGTACAAACAAAGTTGTACAATCCAATTGATCAAGCATAATATTCATCAACTTCCATCATTAGGGATCTCATGACTAGTGGAGTAAGTAGTCTCGGATAATGGTGAGAGGCCGACAATCGATTGATTTAAACCTTGCAAGGTAGACCCAAACACACGGTAGGCTGCCCACAAAGGAACAACTTTCCCAGGCCGTTTCCAAAAATCCTCGGGTCGGGATCGAATCTTACAGTCTTTGGTGCAGGCTATCCGGCATACCCCGCGAGATACCCGGAGTCACCATACACCACCGGTAGCTAGCCGTGAGAGCGAATCACAAGAGTAGTAATGGTAGGATCCCTCGCCGCCTCATTAAGGTACTAGGCTTACCTGTCCCATACCTGACATGTGCTTAGTACGTTCAAACACTTAACCCACATAACCACTGGACCGGAGCCCAAATCCCATGCTCTTACCACCTAAGCAATCCATTTAAAGATAAATTGTGATTCCTATCTAGGAACCTATTCTCGCGAGTGAGGTCATCACTCGACTTGTAACGGTCCTATAGCTTAGCAGCTATCGGCCTATCATACTAGTAGGGACATAGGTACCTACGGATCATGCATCTAGGGTTTCATTCAACTCCTGAACGTAAATGCACAATCATCCATAGATAATTGAATAAAGAAATTGAAAACTAGGTTAGATGCACCGGAGCTTGCCTTCGTCAGCTAGGTTAGCCTGGGCACCCTCGGTGTCGAGCACTTCCACGTCTCTTCAGCGGCGAAGCTTCCGCTCCTCCTTCCTCGGTTTCGGGACAAGCGAGTAATCACCGTCCGAAGATCTACACGGAATGCAATGCAAGTTTAGGTGATGTGATAGTTTGTTGTCTTATCCAACTCTTGTTGGTCATATTCACCTTACAAGCATATAGCTAGTGTTTCTCTTTTAGGAAGGTTAGCAGTTGTACATAGGCTATTCTCGTATTGTACATTTGAATAAAGATTTTTATTATACTTGTTATTTCATGTGAAGGCTTTAATCCTTTTCCTTTCACAAGCAAAGGTATAAATAATATTTTTATCCATGAATTAATTTCTTATCAGCAATGATAATTAATTATCTTTTAATTATATTAAATAATACTTTCAAAAAAGAAAAAGAATTAATTAGGGTTTTTTCTTTATTTAACTTCTCTTTAATATTAAAAGGGCTTTTAAGCTTTTTATTAAGCAATTAAATTACCAAAAATTAAAGAAGTGTTTCATATGCATATTAGCACCTATCCTGGTCCATTGGACCCACATGCAAGTGTTGGATGCTAGGAAATTAAATACTATTGAAAATAACAAAAGCTAGCTTAGTGATTCAATTTAATGCATACCAAAAATAATAATGCACCAAACTGATCCCAACTTTCTAATGCATGCTCTCTAGTCCTAAACAAGCCTAAAGAACCAGCATGTTCACCTAGGAACTCTACTGATCTTAGTTCATTAATTTACAAAGGAAAACATGCATAAATTAAGAATAAATATTTCTGGTAAGCCAAAAATCATGATTCATTCACAAGAGGTGTTTTTGACATAACAAGGCAGAGTGCACAAGTTGAGCACAAAAACATAAAAATATTTAACAAGAAAAAATCATTTATGCAGATTCTGCAGATATGGAAAAACATTTTTATAAAAAGATTTACATCATAACTTTGTGCAATTTTTGGCATAGGAGCTAGTCATGACCTAACACACAACATATCCAAAAATTGGACACAGAGGATTTATATATCTTGAGATATTGCAGATCTAGGTTTTTCACATTTGTATTTTTCTTGCAAAAACTATCAGGAACTATCTCAGGCAAGAATAACAAAAGTTGTGGGATATTTCACCACGAATCCAGGAAAATTTGTTTTGCAATTTTCTGATTTTTCTATGATTTTCTACGCAATTTACAAGAATCAGGAAAACTGCAACACTATTGGAGATACCCTTTTGCAGAAAAACCCTCGGAAAGATTCTTTCTCTTGCAATGTGGCCCCCCGGGGGGCGGCCGCCGGCGCGGGCTGCTCGATTCCGGTGAGCTCGCCGCCGGGCTTGGCCGGGGAAGGGCGTGAGGAGGGGCTAGGGGTCACCGGGGTGCGATTTGGGGGGCTCGGCGGGGCGGGGAGAGGGCGGGCGAGGGGCGGCGCCGGCGGCCGGGCACGGTGGCCGCCGCAGCTGGAATCCCGGCGGGGTGGTGGCTCTGTGGGAGTGGCGGGCACATCCGTGAGTTTTGGTAGATGCCAGGGACGGTGGGGAAGGGCTTGGTTCGGGGGTTCAGCCGGCCGGACACAGAGCTCGCCACGGCTGCCTGCAATGGTGCCGCGCGGCGGTTTGGTCGCGTCTGGCGGGCGCGCGGACGGGGACCGGGCGCGGCGCGGACGGTTTTTCACGAGGAGGAGGTGTGCTGCAGGGTGAAGGACGGCCGCCATAACTCGCGGCACCACGCGGCATCGATCGTAGCGCCTACACGGGGAGCCCGCGACGGACGGGCAAAGCGCCGCAAGACGGCGGCTCGACGTTCGAGGCATCTCGGGGCGGGGGCGGCGTTGGAAAGGCGCGAGGGAGGTCTTCGGGAAGGCGCGAACAGGCACGGACGCCTAGGGGGGTCCGGCGCACGCGCGGGCGCGGCCCGGCGCGGCGTGGCGCGGTCCGGCGTGACGCGGCGCGGTCGGGCGCGACGCTGCCCAAGATGTGTCGGTGTGCCTGCGTTCGACTGCGTTTTTCCCAAAATTTTTGAATAAAAGTGCACAAAACAATTAATAGGAAAGTTGTAGATCTAACTACCCTCTACAACTTTTTTAAAGGCTGTCTAGTGTTTTTCTTGACGGATTTTACAGGAACGTCGTGCCAACTTTGAATGCCGCTAGGTTCCGGTAAACAGGAGGTGCTGTCAGTCGATCAAGTTTTTCACCAATTTCCACTCAAAATTTGAAATGCCAATCTACATGAAAGTTGTGTCCCTCAACAAGAGGACAACTTTCATACAGGTAGATTTTGAAGTGTTTAGGCGAATTTTGGAGAACGCGGCAAAAGTTCCGGACGACATTCGCCGACGTCAACGGTTAAGCCGGGTTTGACCGTGTCTTTGACCAAGGGTCCACCATGGGTGTGTGTAGACTTGGTCAAGGGGTTCATTGGGGTTCATTGGCGAGGTTTTCGAGGTGATGACCCAGGTTGACCTAGGTTTGACCGGTGTCGGTCGGTTTGACTCGGCTGATTCGGCCATTAGCGCTAATGACGCTAATTAAAAACCTGGGGCGTCACACACGCACCTCGTCGTCGGACTCAGAGTCCGAGTCACTCTGTGTGCTCTTCTTGCTGCCGGAGCTCAGCGCCATGGTGCAGAAGCGGTCTCTCGCGAAGCAGCTCAGCCCGCTCAGGTTCTTGGACGACTTCTTGTTCTTGCGACGATCACCTTCATCATCACTGCTGCTCGAGCTCGAGGTGGAGTACACGGAACTGGAGTTGACGTCGCTCGCACCAACCATCGTCGGGCCTTGCCTCGTCTTTCCTTCTTCCTCGATCGTCGCTCGTCCTTGTGCTTGTTCCTGTACTTGCTCTTCTGGTCGCGCCTCGACCGGTACTTGCCATCGTTCCTCAGCTTGTGCTTGTAGCCGTCCTTGTTCTCGACCTTCTCCGGGCAGTCGGCGACGAAGTGTCCCGGCTTGCCGCACTGGAAGCATGTACTCGTGTTCCTCCTCGTGTTCACTCGGTTCTCGTGCAACCTCTCGAACCGTCTCGTCAGGAGCGCCAGCTCATCCACTCCAAGCACATCGAACTCCTCATCTGGCATAGACATCAAAGAGGAAAAAGAGAACATTCTGGTGGATAGGTTAGTGTTAGCCTTTCCTTTCGAACCACCAACGAGGGCGAGACTATGGGAATCAGTCGGACCCTCGAGCTTGGCAGTCATGCCCTTATCCACCTCAGCCGACTTGAGCTTCGAGAACAGCTCGTTCACCGTCAGAGTGTCATACTTCTCCGACTCCACAATGGCCTCGAACTTTCCGCCCCATATTGTACGATCCAAAGAGTGTAAGAGCTTGACCGCTCTATCATGATCATCATACGGGAGCACGTCCACATTGGCCCTCATGTTGTTCACAACCACCGTGAACCTCTGAAACAAGGCATCGATGGACTCACCGGGGAGATGAGTGAAGTTCTCGTACTCTCTCCGGTAGGTCGCATACATCCGTGCCTGAACCTGGGCATTCCCAACATGAGCCTCCTTCAAAGACCGTCCAAATCCTACAAGACAAGTGCTCGGTGTGCACCCGATCGAACTCAGGTTGACACAAAGCACGAAACAAGTAGTCGACCGCCTTATTGTTGGCGTCGAATCCGTCCCTCGATCTCGGAGCGAGGAAGTCCATCGCCGGGACATAGCCCTGTGTCCACCGTGACATCCCAAATGATCCGACCCTTTCCAAGGAGGAACGCACCCATCCTCTTACTCCACATCCGGTAGTTCTTGCCATCGAAGTATGGAGGACCCGAACCCCATTCCCGGTACGCCATCCTTGGATCTTAGACTCGGTTAGAGTCAACAAAGACCCGAACCGGCTCTAATACCACTTGAAGGATCGATTAGGCAACCGAGAGAGGGGGGAGTGAATGGGAGCCGATAAAAATTCTTCTCGAGGGAGATTGAAACTCCGACAAGACGAAGCCGGCTCGGTCGGACCCCCGAAATCACACGCTCCGCACTTCTACCTTCCGTTTGCCAAAACCACGTAGCCGTTGACGGTGAATTTCCGTCCACCTAGAGTACTTGTTATACATTGGTTTCGATTATGATTTGCAACTAACCCACCACTAGGCATACTAATGATATAACAAGTTCACACTTGCATGTCGATTTTGGATTTTGTTGTTTACGCAGGAAATCTATGCTAATGAGGAGACTTTCGGGATAAGTTCACCAAGCACTTTGGAAGAAGATCATGAAGCCCGACGAGAGTCAAGACACACGATGAACATGACTCCAAATGACCCGAGGACCGAAGCGTCAACGTGCAAGTCTTCGGGGACTCAACCGTAAAATCGGCCGAAGCTTGCATAGCAAGGATTCAAGCCTTAACCGTGAAGGAAACGACGTCAAAGGCCCACATGCAAGTGCACACGAATAAGGGATCACGCGAGAAGCAACCGGGGAGGAAACCGGGGCCGAACCGGGGCCGGCGGTGGGCTCGGGCCGGCCGGCTCGGGCCGACCGGCCCACCCCACTCCGGGGTCGGTTCGGTCCCTCCTTTGCCCTAGGTGTTTGTCTATTTATTGCCTCCGCCGCCGTCGGCCGCCACATCGAACAAATCATCCTACCGACGCCAATCACCGAAAACCGCCGCCGCAAGATGAGGGAGAGAGTTAGATGAGCTCGTCGCAAGGATCAACGCCGGCGGAGAGAAGAAAGCAAGAGGAGGACTCCAAGCCGCCGGCCTAGGGGTGTTCCCAAGCTCCATCGCCGCCATCTTCATCGACGACGTTCTCCGGAGTCTCCATCACCCCTATGTGCTTCAATCCGTGTAAGATGATGGGGTAATGTCTCCGTTCATCCCTAGGATTAGATGGATACATGCTATGTGATCGCTACTTGATTCATGGTTTCATTCTATTGTGTTCATGTTGATGATGCTTTGATGATTAAGGTAGGCCACCGTGTTTTTCGGGCGTATGATATCCGCTACTCCCATAGATTCCATCAACATACCATGTCCATCATAGGTCTAGTCACGAATACCTTCGCGTAGTGACAAGACGAGAGGAGGGAAAGGGCGAAACCGTGGTCACAACCCCCGGTAGATTGGTTTACCGCTTTCGTGTAGTAGATGCATACCATGTTATCCTAGATCCTAGGGAGGGAACGCTTATCTTTCTTGCTCACTCTCTTGTGCTCACCCTTTATCATCTAGTTTAAACCTAGATTTGTTTGATCAACTTAACTTAGATTAACTTAGGTTAGATTGTCTTTACTTTTAGATTAATACTCTCTTTAAAGGTTTCCTTAGTCAACTAGATTAGTACTTGGTTAAGCGCTAGTAATCCCCTTGCTCCGCGGATTGACAAGAACCTTGGGAATCCCGTGGTGAAAAAGGTGTAGGTCCGTACGCTTGTGGATCGTAGGTGGATACGAGTTTTATCCGTCAACAAGCCCCTTTTTCTGGCGCCGTTGCCGGGGAGCAAGCCAGTTTTCTACGTTTAATCTAGTATTAATTTTGTTGATTACTAACACCTAACCCTTATTTTCTAAAAAAAAAGAAAAAATCTTTTTTTGTTTTTCTTTCACTTTTCTTGTGCCTAGATGGATTTGTTCACCTCACCATTGGAAGATGAAGAGATGTCGCTAAGGGAGCTAGCAATGCCGTCAATGGAAGACATTGAGATGCAAAAATCAGATTTGACGCTTGCTACAACCCACTATGAATTGAAGCCCGGAATCATCAAGTTAGTGGCGACAAAACCATTTAGAGGATTGGAGGATGACAACCCATATAGACACATTAAGGAATTCACGATGTTATGCAACACGGTGCAACAAAATGGAGTTCCGGCCGCTTGGTTCAAGTGGAATCTTTTTCCATTCTCTCTCGAAGATGAAGCGCGAAGATGGTACACACTTGCGTCCGTTGAAGCAAAAGGAAATTGGGATGAGCTAGTGAAGAAGTTTCTTTTGAAGTTCTTTCCCATAAGCAAGGTCCAAGACTTAAGGAGGCAAGTGCTCACTTTCAAGCAAGGAGAGGATGAAGGAATTGATGAAGCATGGGACCGATTTAATGAACTACTTGAGCGAGGCCCGAACTTGGGATTTTCCGGTGACTTGATGTTGCATACCTTTTATTTTTCACTAACCCCTAACTCGTCTCGTTTTGTGATATATTGGATAAAACAATTAGTGAAGCCGCACAAATCTTACAAAGGATAAGCAATGGACAAAGAACAATACGAGATTGGCAAAGATGTTGTCGAGAGGAGAAAAACGACAAAAGCAAGCCCAAGGTGCTTGCTGAAATTTCTGAAAAAAATGAACCGGAGGTCAAGGAAGATGAACCGACCATACAAGAAATTGAAGATCCACTTCCCAAGGTAAGAGAAGTCATTTCGGATGTTAAAAATGTTGAAACTAACATGAATGTAGGCCAAAGTATGTGGAATGCTAGACCATTGGCGGAGTTCAAGAAATCCGGTTGGGTTCAAGTTGATTTCGCCCCACTAATCAACTACCGAAGGAAGGAGGAACGCCGACACATTGCCAAACTAGTTGAAGATGTATTTGATCAAGAGATGAGTGGAGAGTCGATCCAAAAGATGTTTGAAGAATAAAGAGAAGAAGGAGATGAAGGATGGATCAACCGGTTTGATAACTCAAAGATTTATGATGAAGGGAGAGAAGAGTACAACTGTGATGGGCCTAGTGACTCAAAGGATAAATGGGAGGAGATAGGACCTAAGCTAGATGATAGCTTGTGTGCTATTGAAGCCTACACACTAGCAAATCAAGACGTGGACGTACTCAAGGATGAAGGAAAGAGTGAATCAACAATGAGCGATCTTGACGACATGTGGTACATGGAAGATAAAGAAAGCAACATACAAGTCTTTAAAGATGAAGATCTGGTTGATAAAGAAGACTTCAAAGAAGAGATGAATGCGTACATAGTTGAAGGATTACATGTTCCACATGATGAGTTGAAGAAATTGCAAGATGGTGATGAAGAGGCAACTACACTTGTTGAGATCGATTCGCCTTCAACACCGCTCGATGAACCAAATACACTCTTGTTGAAAAATCTCTAAGGCCAAAGTACGCGCTGAAATCTCAAGATATTACTGGTATTGATGTTGATAAATTCAAATACTCATGCTCAACCAATAGTATGAATGATAGTTTAATGTCTATGCCTTGTTCCAATAGTGATCATGTTGATAGGTGTTAACACCAAAATTTGGTAAGGAGTCTGACCGAGTGGGTCCAGCTCGGTCAGGAGTCCATCTCGTGGAAGGGAAGGATTTTTCAGATGTATTCGGCAAAGAAGTCTGCGGTCGGCTATCTGCTCCCGTTCGGCAAAGGAACAGTAGAGCTGATTTTGCGGGATTTGAACGATGACGTGGCTCAAGCAGGGAGGACGAATGGATGGATAGGCGACTGAGCTTAGAGATAAGTTAGGCAACGAATCCATTCGAGATTGAACTTGGCAGGGTATAAATATAAGCCCTGAATGTATGTAATGAAACACAATCATTCTTCAATACATACCGGCCTTACGCCAAACCCTAGAGTCCTTTTGTCGTGTCGTCGAGTTCTTCGAGAGGGTTCATCGATCCGTCGACCTCCGTGAGTACCGGCAACCTTGTATCATGTCTAGTATCATGCGGTGGATTTAGATCTGATGCAAGTAGTCTTGATACCATGCTTCGTGTCATGCGGTAGATTCAAGCTTGGTTCAAGAGGGTTTCTTGTTAGGTCATGAGCCATGCGGTGGGCTAAGATCTAGCTTGAAGCTAGTTATCGGCTCTATTGGATTTTGGCAAGATCCAATAGATTCATTAAGTTACCCCGTGTTACTTCGAGTTTTTGCTTTATGTTTAGATTCATGTAACACCTTTGCCCAATCTAGATGGGTTTGGATCGGCTCACCTCTTTTGTGATCCTTGTACGAGTAGACTTCATGTTTCAATATGTGGATCTTGTGCTCTTAGAAGCCGAAACCGAATCGATCTAGGTTGTTACATGTTGTGGGTTCAAGCTTGCCATTGTTGGTATAAATCTTGAAAGAACCGAGTATCATGCGGTAGATGCAGGTTTTTGGGTTGCTTTAGAGCTAGTCATCCGGTGGATTAGATTTCGAGTCAACCTGATAGATTTATCCGCTTGGTAATGTTCGTTCCTTTTTCATGGACCCCGAATCGGTCATTGCGGCCCGTATTCGGTTATGTTTCTTCACGAGTAGAACACGTGCGTAATTCATGCTTTAAATAATGCGTGCTTTTAGCTTTCCATATTTAGATTGTATCATGCGGTGGATAGATCTACTTGTGGGAAGTGGTACGATTTCGTTCAAGTTGTATCATGCGGTGGATAGATTTGTTTCGGCATCGTACCCGACGGATTTCTAAGTACCTAGACATGCGGTAGACTAGTGCTTTGGATCTATGCATGCTTGTTTATTACATGCTTACGTTCGCGCTTTACTTTATTCATTTATTTAACATTAGTTATCATGGGATCGGTCATATATCGTGTTTATGCATTTTTGACCAAACAAAGACTGATTGCCATCATGCTTACGTCATTCATTCGGCAGTATTGTTTTTCCTTTTATAAGTTCCCGAATGGTTTCAATTCTTTGGCAAATAGCTTTTGCATAGCTATGTGTCATCTTGTGTGGCTTCTTAGCCGTAAATATGGAACTGTTGCGGTACCACCCGGCAAGTTCCAAGCTTTGGTATTTAACTCGCTTTATTTTTTGTTAATTTTCAGGAAAAATTGACTGGCACGTCATCGTTACTCTTTGCGCGTGCGAAGCCGGCTTGTTCGGCTTGCCGTGTGTTTGGCGCTAGGTGCACTTTTTGCGTCAACACACTTTTTGGCACGCCCGGTGGGACAACGACCGAATAAATCAAGATGCCCGAGATCGCGAACATCATGGACGTCGGCCTTGAAGACCTATCTCCCGAGCAAGCAAAGCAACTCCGGACGCCATGGACCGGTTTCGGCGAAATGTCTGCTGTCTTTCAAGAAAAATAGGAGTGGCGTCCCATACTTGAAGAACGAGATGCCCGGGGTGTTGCCGCCGGGGAAAGCGACGCCACAATTCAGCAAGAGAAAGATCGGTGCATGCGGGTGTTCTAAGAATCCGCAGATTACATGTTGAGCAAGCACAACAAGGCTTTCCTCGGTGTGCTCCAGCGATGATGGTGGCCGTATTCAGCCCAGGCATGGAACAAGCATTTAGCAAGGCGCCCGTCCAGGGGGGGCACTGTGGAGCTGGGCGAATCAAGCTCTCAGCCGCCGCTTCGGAGCGCGGCCCGGTGCGGCCTCCTCCCCAAAGCGCTGGAAGTCAAGCTTTCCAGCCTCCTCCACAGCCGCTGGGAAACAGCCGGTTCAGCCTCCACTGCAGGCCTCAGGGGGACAGCCAACCCAGCCACCACCGCAGGGCAGCACAGGTCAACCTGTGCAACAGCCGAATCCGTACCAGCCCACGTACGGAGATATGGCATTCGGCTCGCCCGGGGCCCCGTTCGCTTCCGGTCAGAGGATCGCTCCGGCGAGCAACTGGTTGCAGAGAAACCTGTACGGCGGAGGCTACCACGAGGTGGGAAACTACGGAGCATTTGACGCTTTCCCGCACCCGGGATACGCGCGCCCGGCAGCGCGCAAGAGGACGACGCCCCGGCGCGGAAGATGGCCGAATTGATGCAAAATCGGTTCGGCCTCAAGCCAAAAATGCGGGGACCCGCCAATAAGCCACCGTTCCCGAATGGTACTACAACGTGCTCCTTCCGCCAAGGGTGAAGCCGCCAACGGAGTTCACGAAGTTTTCAGGGCAGGACGACACAAGCACAGTTGAGCACATCGCTCGTTACCTCATGCAGCTCGGGGGAATGCTCAGCTGAGGAAACATTCAGGGTCCGCTACTTCCCCGCGTCACTAACGGTCCAAAGATTCCGGTGGTTCTCGTCCCCGCCCCTTGAGTCGGTTAGCGATGGAAGGACCCGGAGCGGAAATTTCACGCTCACTATTTCGAGAGGCGGCTCGGAGAAGAAGCCGATTGACCTTGCTACCATGAAGCGAGAGGCATAGCGAGACACCGCCGGAATTTCTCAGGGAGATTCGGGGAGGTTAAAGGCATGTGCTTCTCGCTTAACTTGCCGGATGACCGGTTGGGCGACATGGCCGTCGCCGGGATGCCGCCGCCGTACGCGAGAAATTGTTCGGGATGGAGTTCGAGAACCCGGGCCGCCTATCACGAAGCTATCACCGATAAGCAACCAGGCATACGGCTTCAAGAAGGATGCCAAGTTTGGCAAGCGAGATGACGTTGCTCGATATCTACAACCGCTCTTAGACAAGGTCGACCTGGTCAAAGACTCCGATGACGAATCGGATGTAGCCGCGGCGAGAGATCATGTGGGGAAAGGAGCCTTTGACGATGAATCGGCGCCTGTGTCAAGCGGACCAATGGCACCTACGATTTTGATATCACAAAAGCCGACAAATTGTTTGAGCTCCTAGTAAAGGAAGGCCGAATCAAGTCGCCGAGGGGCATTCCATGCTTCGGCCCGATGGAGTTAAAGGAAAACGTTACCGTGGCTACCACGACGGGGATTCGCGCTCCATCAATGATTGCAGGGTCTTCAGGATGAGGATCCAGAAAGCCATCCAGGAGGGTCACCTCAAGTTTGACAACAAAATGAAGCTGGATGGCCACCCCTTCCCTCAGAACATGGTGGGCTTTTCTGTCAACGTGATAACGGCCGAGGAGAAGGGGAAAGTCAAGGTCTTGACCTCAGCCAGGGCTAGACAAGATGGGGCGGTGGACCCAGAACGCCAAGTGACTCTGGAACAGGTGCATGGTGAGGCTCCCCGCGTTCTCAGGAGTCACATAGAGATCGGGGAGTCATCCAGAGCTAAGCCCAGGGTGACCACGCGCATCCTCCTGAACAAATGGCAGCGCCAGATGGAGAAAGAGCGCTACCAGAAGCGCAGAGTTGAGGAGGAGAGGCGCAGAGCTGAGGAAGAAGCGCGCAGAAGGGACCAGGAGCAATACACGCGCGAGCAGGAGCGCGCGCACTGGGGATGTGCCTTCTTCAGGCATTGCTGGAATGAGGGGTTGAAGCTGCCCACGTTGAAGAACTGTCCTGAATGCAGTGACAGGTATTTTGAGTACAGGCAGGAGACTGCCAATCGCCGATCCGTCCACGAGAGAATTGGAAGGATCCGACCTAATGGGGATCGGCGCCAAAAAATTGAAGTCATTGATCATCCTAGGAAGCGGCAAGCTGACCTCAGGTGGGCTAATCAAGAGGAGGATGAAGATGACTACGTCTGGCAGAAGGGGCAATGGTGCCCGCCCGGCCTGAGGAGAAGCCAGAAGAGACGGGTCCAGCGCTTGAGGAACTGCGAGTTGAGGCAGGCTGGAATCCAGACGAGGCAGGTGTCCGGCGCCCCAAAGATCAACCTGAGGGATCGAAGCGTTCGGCTCCAACATGCATGGTATACTTTCTGCCGAACGAGTTCATGGCTCCTGCTAACCAGGTTGTGCAGGAGGAAGCGGCCCTAGATGATGAACAGGCCGAGGGGATGATGGCACAACTGGTGCCGGCCAAGAAGGCGCTCTTTGACAAACCGGCCAAGAATCGACATATGAGGCCGCCGTACTTGAAAGGATACGTCAATGGCAAGCCATTGACAAAGATGTTCGTCGACGGTGGAGCGGCGCTCAACGTAATGCCGTACACCACCTTCGGAAGCCGGGCATGGGCCCGAGCGATTTGACACCTACAAGTATAATCCTGAATGACTTCGCTGGGAACCCTTCAGATACCAAGGGGTGCGCTCACGTGGATTTGATGATCGGATCCAAGACGCTGCTCACTACCTTCTTTGTCATCGAAGGCAAGGGGGCCTACGATCCGCCGCTTGGGCGGGGCCGGATTCATGCCAAGCTGTTGTGTCCCGTCCACCATGCATCAACGGCTCATCCGGTGGGTGGACGATGAGATTGAGGTCGTCCGGCGGATGAGTCCGTGAGCGTGGTGAACATGGAACCGACTTTTCGGGGAGTACCGTGGTATTGATTGCTTCTCGGGGAAAGACGGGGAGAAGGTCCTGTTGAACCTGTCAGCAGTGATCAACGGCCGATTCAAG
The DNA here is from genome assembly GCA_947561735.1 of Cenchrus americanus. NCBI lineage: Eukaryota > Viridiplantae > Streptophyta > Magnoliopsida > Poales > Poaceae > Cenchrus > Cenchrus americanus. The sequence continues at coordinate 148,612,514 of OX387240.1, forward strand.
CAGTCGGCTCTTATAGCAATTTTTAATGGAGAACCCCGTAGACGGCACTGATGGCAAGCTGGGGCGGGGATTCATGTCGGCTGATAAATTAGAAGAGGTTGACATTGGAAACGGTGATAAGCCAAGGCCGACATTCATCAGCGCAGGCTTGCAGCCGGACTTCAGGGGAGAATTAATTAAGCTTCTCAAGGAATACAAAGATTGCTTCGCCTGGGATTATTCGGAGATGCCTGGATTGGATCGTTCTATCGTCGAGCATCGGTTGCCAATCAAATCTGGTTTCAAACCATATAAGCAACCACCCCGGAAGATCTACAAGGATGAAGTATTGGCCGATGTGAAGAAGGAAATTGAAAGATTACTTGATGCAAACTTCGTTCGGCCATGCAGATATGCGGAGTGGATTTCTAACATCGTCCCTGTATACAAGAAGAATGGAAAAATGAGGGTCTGCATAGATTTCAGGGATCCGAACGAGCTACTCCGATGGATGGTTACCCAATGCCTATTGCCGATTTGTTGATTGACGTCGCGGTAGCCGGACAAAAAGTCATCGGTTTCATGGATGGTAATGCGGGTTACAACCAAATCTTCATGGCGATAGAGGACATATCAAAGACGGCCTTTAGATGTCCCGGTCATATAGGCCTCGTTTGAATGGATAGTCATGACATTTGGGTTAAAGAATGCCCGTGCAACTTATCAACGGGCCATGAATTATATTTTTCACGAGTTAATCGGCAAAGTTGTGGAAATCTACATTGATGACGTGGTAATCAAATCCCCGAGTCATGACACGCATTTGGAAGATGTGAAGAGGACCTTGGAGTGCACTCGGAAGCATGGTTTGAAGATGAATCCAAACAAGTGTGCTTTTGGGGTATCAGCTGGAGAATTCTTGGGGTTTTTGGTCCACGAAGGAGGAATTGAAGTTGGCAAAAAGAGCATGAAGGCCATTGATGAAGTTGTTCCTCCAACTAACCTCAAGGAGTTGCAGTCACTGCTCGGCAAGATCAATTTCGTAAGAAGATTCATATCAAATTTGTCGCAGAAGGTCTTGCCATTTTCTCCGCTGTTGAAATTAAAGAAAGATCAGAAGTTCACCTGGGGCGACGAACAACAAAAGGCTTTCGATGAGATCAAGCAGTACATGAAGGAGCCACCAGTGCTGGTTCCTCCTCAGCTGGATAAGCCTTTCAAGTTGTACGTGGTGGCCGATACCCAAACCATTGGATCGGCCCTTATTCAAGAATTTGAAGGAAAGGAGCGGGTAGTAGCCTATCTTAGCCGAAAATTACTTGATCCCGAAACTAGGTATTCGGTACCGTAGAGAAGCCGTGTCTTTGCGTGTACTACTCGTGTACAAAATTTCGGCACTACCTATTGAATGCCGAATGCACCGTGTATTCCAAGTTTGACATGATAAAACATATGTTATCTATGCCAATTTTGAACGGCGAGGATTGGCAAGTGGATTTTGGCTTTATCAGAGTTCGAGTTAAAGTTCGAATCGGCAAAGGCCATCAAAGGTCAGATCATTGCCGATTTTATAACCGAACATCGTGACCCGTCAATTAATTTACTTGAAATTACCCCCGGGCTTTGTTTTTTGATGGATCGTCAAGTGGTAAAGGTGGGGGAGTAGGGATCCTACCGATTTCGCCTAGAGGTGAGATGTTTGAATTTGCCATCCCTATACGTACCCCACCGTCACAAATAACCAGCCGAGTACGAAGCATTGCTTCGAGGGCTTCAATATTTGAGAGAAGCCGGGGCCGTTTCAGTCGAAGTTTATGGAGATTCAGAGCTGGTGATCAAGCAATTGAACGGCCAATACGAATGCAAAAGTGAAGCGCTGAGGAGTTACTACGAAGAATGCAGAGAAATCTTGAAGAGCTTCCCACTGGTGACTCTACAAAGATATTCCTAGGGAACATAACGAAGAAGCAAACGAAGCCGGCTCAAAGCGCCTCTCGGTTACAAAGAGAGCCAAGAAGCGTTTGCCGCAGGTGTGTGCACCGGGGACGGATCTTGCGTAAGATGATTGGAGGAAAGAGATCGTTGACTACTTGAAGGATCCATCCCGCAAGGTCTCTAGGAAGCTCAGGTACAAGGCCATAAAGTTCGTTCTTCTGGATGATAACTTATTCTATAAATCATTAGATGGGGTATTGCTACGATGCCTGGGTCCAGAAGAGGCCAAGAAAATGATGAGCGAAGTGCACGATGGGATATGTGGAGCACACCAGTCAGCCTACCGTATGAAATGGGTCATCAGACAAGCCGGATGCTTTTGGCCGACGATATTAGAGGATTGCTTTGAGTATTACAAGGGATGTCAGGATTGCCAGAGGTTTGGAAATATTCAAAGGGTCCCCGCGTCGGCATTAAATCCCATCATCAAGCCATGGCCATTCAGGGGCTGGGGGGATAGACTCGATTGGCCAAATTAATCCACCATCTAGCAAAGGGCATAAGTTCGTGCTTTTGGCTACGATTATTTTACTAAATGGGTTGAGGCGATCCCACCGAAGAAGGTGACATCGGAAAACATGGTTGAATTTGTCAAAGAGAACATCATCTATCGGTTTGGAATCCCCGAGACTATCACCACCGATCGGGGGGCACAATTCGTGTCACCGGAGTTCGCAGAGTTCGCCGAAAGCATGGGGATTAAATTGTTTAACTCCTCTCCTTATTATGCCCAAGCTAATGGTCAAGCAGAGGCTTCTAACAAGATCATGATCAAGCTGATACAAAAGAAGATCGATCGAGAAGCCAAGAAGGTGGCATTCGGTACTCAGTGAGGCACTGTGGGCTTACCGAATGGCCCCCCATGGAGCTACAAAAACTTCTCCTTACGAGTTGGTTTATGGGCACCACGCGGTTTTACCTTGGGAGATGCAATCGATTCAAGGAGAGTGGTGTTACAGAAAGATTTGGGCTCCAAAGATTACAGTGGCCTAATGATGGATGAACTAGAGGATTTGCACATGATCCGTCTTAGAGCCTTGGAAAACATCGAGAAAAACAAGCTGCGGGTTGCCAAGTACTATAACAAGAAGGTAAAAGTAAGGCAATTTGCAGAAGGTGATTTGGTTTGGAAAGCGCTATTGCCGATTGGAACTAAGTACAGTGAATTCGGCAAATGGTCCCCTAATTGGGAAGGACCTTTTCGTGTGGTCGGATGCGTCCTCGGTAATGCATATATGTTGAAAACTTTGCTAGGAGAGGAATTTTCTGCTGCAATAAATGGGAGATATCTGAAGAAATATTATCCTAGCATTGAGGTCGATCGATGATTACACGCATCTGACACAGAAACAGCCGGCGCTCAAGAACAAGGCCGCCTTCAGAACAAAAATCCATAAACAAAAGAAATGGCCAGTGCCTAGATGTATTGCCCTTAGCACAAGAATCATATTACAACTACTTCTTGCAGGTTTACATCTAACAACCCTGATGGTCAGATCTACAAGGAGGTGGGAAGCAGAAGGCGTGGAGAAAGAAGCGAAAGTATGATTCAATCTTTTCTTTGCTTCTTCTGCTGCTCCCTCTTCAGCTGTTCCAGGACCACCGTGACGGCAACTTGGAACGCATGGGGGTGACCATGGTTCGCGGCCTCCACCAAGCTGTCCCAGGCCATCTTCAGGTTGTTGTACCTGTCAGAGACATCTAAAACGGAGGAATCGATGTTAGGGGCAAGAAATCCGAAGGCGGGCATGAAGTCAAGAAGAGGTCAGAAACATTTACCCCCTACTAGTGCCTCCCGAGCCATGCGACGCTCGCGTTCGGCTTGACAACGGGCGGTGATGTCCCCGAGACCATGCTCCGAGTGCCGAACGCGGCGGCGCGAGCTTGATGGCCGGTCCTCTCGCTCGGCGTGGCATCCTCTCGCTTCGAGGGAGGAATCGGAGGAGATGTACTCGAGCACATCTTCGGTCCCGATGATTTCTTCGGGGAGCAAATCAAGGCCGAAAGAGGAAAAGAAGAAAACATGAAGCACGGGATCATATGGAAAACGAGGAACAAATCAAGAAAGAACTCACCTTCGAATCGTACGCTTCTTCGATGAGCCGCCCTCCGGGGTTGCTTGCCCTTGTCCATGGCCTTGGGGTTTTATCCTCTAGAGACAGGGGAAGAAATGAGAAATGATGGATGAGTGTGCGGATGGATTTGCGGGGCATCTCAGCGAGGCTCTTTTATTGACCGAAGGGGTGCATTGGGAGTGATGACCGGCCGCACGCACTCGTTAGAATACCAAACGGCGGTTTTTTCTCTCCAAGTACAAAGGGTTTTTGCTTGAACAGGTGCTCGTGGATTGCCGAATCAGGATCTTCTGTGGATTTTGCGCCAAGGGGCAACTATTCTAGCGCGTTCGGCTCAAGATAGTTCCCGGATGCATTCAAGGAAAAATAAGAATCATGGATGCGAGTGCAAGGCGAATTCATGACAGCACAAATACAGAATTCAAAAGTTCTTATTTATTGCCGATGATCAAACATCCCTAATACAATCTAGTCGAAAAGCCCGTTCGATGCACGTTGGGGATGAGTGATTTCGGCAATGGCGTCGCCGTGGCCATCGATGCGCTCCAAGATGAGCTCGATCTCGTCGATGTCCTCCGGTGCGCCGCCCGGAAGCCGCGCGGCCCTGGTTGAGTAGTCGACGTCCGTATGCGTCGCCATGGCGCCCGGGCCCAAGGTGGTGCCCAAACGAACGCCATGGGTCGCCACCTCGTCGACGCGGTGCTCCACCGCGGCAAGGCACTCCGCCGGCGTGTCGCCGCGGGCATTCACCTTATCGGCCGCCGCTCCACCGGCGCCTTCGGTACCGGTTGAGCTCGGCATCGCGGCCGCAAGAAGAAGGGAATTAGTATCAAAGCCGGGTTGGATCAAAGATTCGGTTACACGGCTACCGTCAATGGCTTCCGGCAACTGCCGTTTGCGCTCGGTCCTCCCACTCAAGCTCGGCTATGCCCGCTTTCTTGGAGACGTCTTCCGGCTCGCGTCGGGCCGTCTCCGGCCTCCTCCCCGAAGCGGAGAGCGTCTTCTTCCCCGTAGGGCATGGGGGGAGTGACCGTCGGACTCGAGGAGTCGTTTGGAAGAGGTTGATTGGCCGGCGCGGGAGACGGATTCCATCGAATCAATCTGAATAGGAGATGATCGTCGAACAAGAAAAGATAAAAGCTGAAGCAAAGAAGAAGAATCGACGATCATTGCCTCCTCGCGCGCGTTGGCACCGCTCCCCTCTGCCTCGTCGGAGGCGCGGCGGCGGTTGAGGCGGGGCACCATGGTGGTTTGGGATATGCACTATTCGGAGAGAGGAAGAGCCGAGATTGGCAAAGATCCGAGAGCTAGAAGGCTTGGTGGAGAGCTAGGGGCACCTACGGTTGCATTTATAGGCCCGGCGAGATGAATCGTGGCTTCGAGTCGTGGCTTTGGATCGTGGCGCATATCCCAAGAAAATCGGAAGGTGGGAAGGTTTCCTTGGCCGGCCGCGCCGGCGGGTCGCTTGGAGTTCTAGGCCGAGTCACATTCAGTTGATTGGCTCGGCTGAAGGGAGTCAAGGTGCTATTCGGGTGTTGGCATTTCCTTGCCGATTGGATCGTTCGGCCGTTTGCACTTAGAGGTATGCGAAAGAAAAGGAAATTAAATGCAAGGATAAGTATTACAAGAACGATCAATTCGGTTATACATCAATGTGGGTATTCAAATGTTCAAATGTTTCGCAATCACAACCCGGCATTGGATGTTGCTTGATGGAAGCCGTCCAACGCTTCCCCGGCAATCTTTTTGAGCACCGGATAAGTTGGTGAGTTCGCATCGCATTGCTCTATCTTGGCGATAGCCGATTTTGCTTCCGCTTGGGTCTTTTCTATCAATCCCGGGAGCTCGGCTATTTTCTCTTTATCGGCCTCTATCTCGGCTCGACGGGTTTCTCGCCCGCTTCTAGAGTAGCTTTCCCGGCAATTTTCGGATCATAAGAAGCCTCAGCCTAGCCAATGTATCTCTCGTGGCTCTCTCGCTGGGATTGTGCCCCGTTCATGGCGTGTTCAAGCATCGGCTTTCTTCTTTTCGATAGCCGGGCGGGAACGCAATTTCTTCAAAGCGTGCCCGATGGGCGCATAAAGGATGTCCAAGTCACGGATGGATACTAGAGAAGCTCGACGTCTTCGGGAAGTTCTTGGCCGATAGGTTCAAGCATCTCTTCGAAGTGATCAAGATCCTTGAACTGATCTTGTGCATCCCTTTCTAGCCAGGCAGCAATTTCTCGAGCTTTGAAAACACCTCATCCGACGAGGCCGGTGCATTCCTTCCATTGCCTCGGCAATCGGGTTGCTCTCCGACGGCGAGCTAGATGATGACGGAGCTCGATCCTAAGAAGCGCTTTGCCGAGTTAAGAGTGCTAAAATGTAAAGGAAGCGAGTTAAGTGCAAATGAGTACCTCACGGCCGATTTCTTGAGCAGGGATAATCGCAGTGAAGAAGGTGCTCCGAGTAAAGCTCGATGCTTCCAAGTCGAAGATGTTGATGTAGTTGCTTGGTAACTCATGGGCTTCCGGTCGAAAGGGAATTGGATCCACCTCTCGTTGGAATCGGTGTTTCGCATGACCAACAGGTGATTGTGCCCTTGGGGAACTTGACGGCTCCGGCCGGATTGGGAGACTCATCTCCGGAGAGTTCATTGCTTCGCAGAGGGTGATGAAGATGAGATCTCCACTGGGATAGGTAATTCAACCGTGGGTGGACTTGCTTGTTGAGCCACTGGGACATCAACCAGTTGTTCTTCCACTGTTTCTTCTGCAAGTGTCAAGTCAAAAGGGTAAATGCCAGTGTTCATCCTTAAAAGAGGATAATAAAGGTCATACCCGTGGGCGGGGCATCGGCGGTGTTCGACACCGAAGGTTGCTTGGGGCTCGGTCCGGGAATGCACAAAGAGATAATTTATCGAGAACAGTTAATCTTGGGATCAAGAAGGTAAAGGATTTTACCTCAATAAGGATTTTCTTGACAGTTCTCCTCCTCTTGGCATTTGGAGGAGCAACCGAGACAAACCTTGCCTCCTCGTCGCAGCAAGGCTAGAGAGGCCGGGGTCCGTTGTAGCAAACCCGGCCATTAACCGAGCCGCAGTTGTGGACTTGAATCCCGAGTCTTGAAATTGGGCCTACAGGATTGTAGGTGATATTCCCGGCTCGAGGGGCGAGCAATCGTGTTCGTGGAATCAAAGAAATGGGGTCAGAATCATGATTGAAAGGAAAAATGTCTGATCCAAAGGTTCATTGTATTACCTCTGAAGTTGGCAGGAAATCAGGCATCAACTCTGCACAGAACACGTGTACAGGCTCACTGAAGATGTGATCGTGGAATTCTTGCCACCAGGAGTTAAAGGAGGGATGAGCTATGATTGTGGGCACGAAAGGTGTTGACGGTGAAAATCCGTCAACCTAGCCATGAGTTTACCTTCGGTGTTGACATGAGTTTTGTATCCTATTCATTGGTACTAACCCCCGTGGTATAACAAGTTCACTTGTGCATGTCGGTTTTGGAGTTATGTGTTTACGCAGGGTTTTAACGTTGAAAGCAAGACTTCCGGGATAAGTTCATTAAGCACCTCATGACAAGACCTTGAAGCCCGATACAAGTCAAGCAATGAAGTGAACATGACTCCAAGAGCCCAAAGACCAAGCCCGAGAAGATGATAAACTCCGAGGACCGAACCGGAAAAAGTCTTGAATCTTGCAAGACAAGGAGATGAGTCCAATTCGGAGAGAAACCGACGTCAAGGGCCCACATGCAAAAGGGGAGAACATCTAGAAGACGTGGGAAGCAACACCGGGCGAAGCGAGGCCGCGGGATGGGCCGAATTGGGCCCGGGCCGGCCGGCCCCGTGCCGGCCGGCCCAGCCCAATTCGGGGCCCAATCGGCCTCTCCTTTGACCTAATTGCTTCTCGGGCTATAAATAGCCCCCCGACCGAGAGCCACGCGAGAACGGAAGTCGTAATCCGCCGCCGAGGAGCAGAGAAGCTTGAGGGACACCAACTTGAAGATGAGGGTCGTGCTAGTTGTCTAGGGTTTCCCCGGCCGACGTGGGAACCTTGCATGGAAGACCACGTCGGAGCTCGGAGCGAGGATCAAGATCAAGGGAGGGCCCGGTGGTGATCTTGTTCATGTAATCATTCATGGTGAAGTTTGTAAGTGAATCCGATTTCTAGCGATTAAGTGCCTTCTCGATGATTTTGATTTCTTCTTGGTTTTGCTTCTTCTACGATCTAGTCTATAGCTAGATTACTTAGGGTGCTCTTGTAGCCGCGGTGGCTAGAGGTGCATACGGACCGGCCAAGTGATTTCAACTTGTTCTATCGAACTCGCCCTAAGCTCCCCGCATGAATAGGGATACGTTGTGACGAACGGGGGTCTCGAAAGGCGGATGTTTTCGGAGTCGGATGGGAAGGCCACGATTTAAAGATGCTTTTAATGAGATTCGCTTTTCTATCTTCATCTATCTTGTTTGGAGCTACAACATAAGCATGATCTAGATTCTCTAGATTGGTTATCTCTTGTTTTCTCTTGTTACCTCTTAGTAGATTAGATTAGATTCGTTTCCTTTATGAGTTAGTAGATTAGGTGCAACTTGTCTTCATTAGATAGCTTTACCTTGCTTTACTAGATTGAATCCTTGCGTTGCACATTGTTCCACGGATTCGATACCTTGGGTTCACCACTCGAGGGAAGAAGGGTCCCTTGACTACGACGGGAGACTTGTCCGCTTGCAAGTCACAAACGAACTTTGATACAACTATTAACCGTCAACAAAAGGCCAGGTGTAGATAGTAGGACTACACACATAATGGAAAACCATGTTGCCGTGCATAAGCTCTTTGATTTCCTCTCTGGGCTTGAGGAATTCATGCAGGAACAATCTTGGGGGCATCTGGCCACATCCAAGTTGCCGGGCCATTGTATTAGGCTGATAATATTCATAAGTGCTCTGATTCTGCCTTCCTCCATTGAATTCAGCCGGAAGTATACATGGGCGGATTATGATGTTGAAGATCTCAAAGAATCTCCCATCTTGACGACCGGGCTCAAAGGAGAATTCAACAGGGAAAGTCAAGGTGTCATTATCCAGATAGGGGAGCCAGAGAGGATTCGGGAAACCTTTGAAGAACAGCTTCAAAAAAGCCGGTCGATGTCTTGCCTTGAATGAGAACAATTGAAGTCGCTTCCCCATAATTCGGCATCCCATGGTAGCATTGTTTTCTCCTTCGGGGTGATTGGATGAAGGGAAAATCCTGGTGTTCAAATCAACACCAACAATTTGATGCGAGTGGAGCCGCAGCCATATCCGTGTCGTATGGAGACTTGTCCGCTTGCAAGTCATAAACGAACTTTGATACAACTATTAACCGTCAACAAGCCCCTTTTTCTGGCGCCGTTGCCGGGGAACATGCAATCAAGATCCGATCTAGTATCGCTTATCTTTCAGTTTTTCGTTTGATTTTCTATTGCATCTCTTATGTTGGATCATCCCTGAAAAGAAAAAAAAAGAGTCAATCTAATCTAGTTTTGATTAACCCTAATTTCTCTTTTGTTAGATTTTTGTTTTATTACTAACCCTAACCGGAGATGGTTGGCTACCTCTCCAAGAAACCCAAAACTTTTTTGTGGATGATCCAGGAAAACTTTACAGGCAAAGGTGACGTGCAACACAAGCTAAAGGGGTGGAAACCCTAGATTCAAAAGTTGAAGTCGAAGGACCGTCGAAATCTCCAAGGGAATCACCACCTCCAAGTCAAGACGCCGGAAGGCCGTTCAAGATCAATGAGGATGGAGAAGATGGAGATGGAGAAAGAAGCTCAACACATAAAGGCCGCCAAAGCAAGATCCACATGCAAGGAGTGTGAAGCGTTCATCGTGATGAAGATGCTAGACGCAAGTGGGACAACTTGCCGGGCGCCCGATGGGCAACAAAGAAGAATATCCGAGACAACTCCAAGGTCCCAAGACGGCGAAGGCTACTCAAGCTCATTCGGGAGAGATGAAGGATCACACTAGAGACCATGAAGATCACGACCGAAGGACCGGAGTTCGAGATGCCGAGCCACAAGGAAGATGTTGCATCCGTCAAGACCAAAGGACAAAGCCAGCCTGTGAGGACCAAAAAAATTGACTAAGCCAAAGTGGGTACCCAAGATTGCAACGCCCGCAAAGAGCGTTGATCCGGAGTAATCAAGTGAAGAAGTCTAGCCATGGACTATAAACGAAGCGCTAGGCGGGAGGCAACCCGTTTCGTCGAGTCAAGAATAAGCTACCGGGAGGACAACCCGATTCCAGGTTTTTCGAGTCTTTATAATTCAGTTTTGAATTTTACTACACAAAACATTAGACTTAGAATGGTTGATCAATATTAGAGACATAATTCTTGGTTGAATATTTTGCTTGATCATAAACCCTTTACATGAACCATCCTATGTGATTGTTTGCTTCTTCTTCGAGAAACCACAACCAAAAAGAAAAAAATTCAGAACCTAACTCAACCCTTCACCCTCATTATGGTGCTGTGGTTGACTTGTTTTTCATGCTAAAAACACACGAGTAGAGCCACGACTTGTATCTAGATGTTATTTAAATTTCAGCATGTGGTAGGACTCGCGTGAACCTAGAAACTTGATTTTTGGTTGGTTTAAAAATCCATATCCTCGGTTTCTCTAAGATTAGAATTTTTCTAAGCCTCACTTAATTTTATTTCATTCAAAATCTCTCTCATCTAATCAAAATTAGGACCTAAACCTATGCCCCCATGATCAAGCCGGGAAAAGCTTGCTCTCAACTAATGAAGGCAAACTATACCGGTGAGACCGAAATCGACGTAGTCGAAAAATATTTTCGACTTACATTTGTTTTTAATGGTTTAAAAACTTCTCTAAATTTATGCTTGAGCTCTTGCATGGCTCTGAAAAATATTTTTAAATTTCGAAATTAGAGGAGTGCTTAGCCTTAAACACACTTAAAGGGAGGCATTCTAGTTAACCTAACCATGCATGCACCATGATACATCACGGGATGCCCCTCCAACATATTTAAAGCACATGCAAAGTACAAGCATGGGGGGGCAGCCGAAGCTTTGTTTTGTAGGAATATCATGGATGCATGTGAGGCAAGGGAGTATGGAAGTGAGTTAAAGCGAAAACATCAAGTGGAAGGAGCAATAATGCAAGCGAATGAGTGGACGGGAACGTTTGGAAGGTGTACGCGATCACGAAGCAACATGCATTAGAGAAGAACCGAGCCAAGAGGAGGAGAGAGGTAAGTCTTTCATCCAACTCTTTGTTCGTGTGCTCTAGTTTGTAGGCCGGAATCACCTTAGACTTAGCCATCCACCGCGTTTGTTTCGTGCAACAAATCACATCCTTAATCCACTCAAAGTCCAGACTCCAAAATAATATTTGTGTACCTTGTTACCGGGTGAAAACCCCGGATATTTATTTGTGAGGGAGAGTGCTGCAATCATGGAAGAAAACTACAAGCCTTTTCACCGAAGAAGAAGGGATCATCGTCGTCTAAGCCATCATCGACAACCTCTTCGAGGAGGCGCTCGGTTTCGCAGTCTCCTTGGAGTATGGGGGAGGACACGGCACCACCGAGGAGGAACCACTTTTCTCCTTGGTGGCATGAGGGCCACACAAAACTCGTTTATTAGGTTTACCAAACTTCAATGACATATGGAGGAGTCGCCCGTCCAACCTCACCACTCGACACGATCATCCGCTCCACCTCCATACGCTCCGCGGTATTCCGAGGGGTATGTCATCATGACAAAGGAGGAGGAGAAGAAGCTCGCTCGCCTTAAGTAGAGGCTTGTAGCGAACGTCGACATCGACGACCAAGCTCTCCACATATTGGGTTTCACACGGGACACCGGTGCAATTCTCTAGCGGAGTGTCGGCAAACACCCACAAGAAATTCGCCTAGGAAATTTTCACGACCATGGCGCATACCCTTGATGAAGGAGTGCCGAGTCTCTCATTCCGTTGGAGGGAGCCCACAAGTGGAGAAGAAGGAAGACACCGTCGGAAGGGTAACCTTGATCAACGATGCTATTTCTAGCACTTTGATGGGGTAATCTCCTTTCATCCATGGGTTGCAATCGATCTTGAGATGTAATCGAACTTTGTTGGATTATCTATCTATCGTCTTTTGTTGGAAATACTTTAATGCTTAAGGCTAGCAACCATGCCGCAAAGGGAGTAAGGCCTCAATGCTTCCTTGGATCCATTCAACACAATCCCCGATAGATCATATTGGTTTTCATGTTCGAAACGATTGCATGTATAGTATCGTAGACCCATGGGAGAGTGTCTCCTACTTTCAAAAGGGAGCTCGGAACAAGTATGTGCATGAAGGCACATGGGAAGGCTTTTGGAGTATGATCACGGGAAGAGGCCATCAACGAAAAAAATACTATCCGAACCCATTACCCAAGTGTGTCACTTTTGTGCAAGTGGATTTTTGAGAGAACAAGAGAGACAAAGATAACCAACACGGAGTTGAATTGGCTTTACTCGGCTTTGATTGCCAAGTGGCCAATAGACCCCACTCACCTATGATCAACTCGGTGGTGTTGTTAAGCAACATCGAGTTCGGAAGATATTGGTTCGGGGTGTTACCTCTCCATGTTGACTATCTCTTTAAAACCGGATACTACAAGGAACCCGAATCATCTCCTACCCGGGACTTCCCTAGGAATATATGAAGAAAGGAAAATTTATTTGAAGATGAGAGAGGAGGCTTCAAAGTGGCCTAGGTGAATTTGCCCCTCCGGATTGAAGATTAAAACTTTTTTTTTGAGAGGAAGAAGATTGGTTAGAGGAAGGACTTCTTGTGCCGGCGAAGAAAAATAAAAGAGAAGGATTATAGGAGAAGGATCTTCTATGGCCCAAGAATAAGGTGCACAACAAAATTATGTCCCACCATTGGGAGGAACCCGGCGCCGCCGAGTTACTACGGTGGTGTACCAATGCAAGCATGGGGGAGTGGTGCAGCCATACCCCCACCATTTTTGCGGTGCCCAACGTAGCCTTTGCGGAGCCATATGCACACCTTCCTCAACCACAACAAAATGTGGCCACCATTGGAGGATACGCTGCAAGAAACATGCAAAATATTGCAGCCATCCAAACCAATGCAAACCAAATGGGTGAAGGTAATGCAACATTCGCTTATGAGCTTTGACACCTTCACCTAGCACCGTCGGACAATTCATAGGAGGAGTGGTGCATTCCTATTACAAGTAAGGGTACAACAACCAAGACTATCAATATCAACCGCCGTCGGAAGATTAGAGAGAGGAGGAGCTCTAGTTATCTTTCCTTTACCCCCTTTTCTTTAATTTTCAGCTTGTTTGCGCCTATGTATGCGTAGTGTTTTCAGTTTTTTTTATTTAAATTTCAGAAAGTGTGTTAGTTTAATTTTTTTCAGCATGTGTCTTAGTGTTTATTTTCATCATGAATAATGTCGCCACCAAGTTTTTACCTTTGGTAAAGTTACAAAGTTTGTGCCATGATGATATATGATTATAATTGCCGCTTTGTTTATCTTTGTAATTGATTTATGCATGTTTGAACTAGTGCTCTCTTAAAAATACAAATCTGAAATTATCTAAATGCTAGCTTAATCTTCAGCGGAGGTTATGATTAAAATAAAGACCCATGGTGTTTTATGTGCTCTCAAGTTATGAATAGATTAAAGATGTCTTTTATGCTCAAAAATATTGCTAACCTTGTCATAAATATCACTTGTGTGTTGCTCAACCTATCCGAGCCTTATATATATTTGATCGCATAACCTTTAGTGTACAAGATTTATTTTTGAGTGAGTTATTGCAGGCCATGATTTCTCTGGCCCGAGACTAAGAAGCTGGTCATTTCGTTTTTGCGTATCTATCTTTTTGCTAGCCTTTTATCCGTGCATTGTGTATCCCCGCATTGGAGATCTCACAAACCTCGCCGGATATCCACTCTTAAACCAAATATCATCTTTTGTGATTACCTCCTTGACCACAACCTATTGTTGAGAATGGATCATCAATTCAAGGAAGATCGCAAGACGGAGCCAACATTGAAGATTTCAAGTATCTCTCCAAGGAAGAATATTTCCGGTACCTACCTTATTTTTCGCCTCTTTGCTCGAGGACGAGCAACGTCTAAGCATGGGGGAGGAGGTAGGTACGGTGCAGTTTTAGAGTTCGAAGGGGAGTATTTTAAAAAAAATGATGATGAAAGAAAAAAATCCAGCGATACTCATGACTTTCAAGGCAAAGAAAAAATATATATATAATGAATGAAAGAAAGAAAGAAAGAAAGAAAGAAAAGAATGAGAAATATGAGAAAGAGAAAAAAAATATGTGCGTAAAGTGAACTCCCCGGTTCTCTAAAAGTGCATTCAAGGCTTCAAGTTTAAAAGATCCATTCTCATTTTCCAACCATGTGCAATCCGATAACGAGGACTTCCTTTGTGCCTCGGGATCACTCTTTGCCATTTGCACATGTCCACTCATCTAAAAGCGTGTGTATTTTTCTCTTTCCCCTCCTTGACTTAACATTATTTTCTAATGACCTTTTTGACGAGTCTCGGTAAGACCATGAGAAGCTTGTCTTGTTTTGACAACACCTCATTTATAAAATCTTGTTAGGACTAAACTTTCCCAAAGCTCCATATAAAGCCTACCACACATATATGTTATGAGAGGGAAAGGAGTAGAATATATAGGCTTGAGAGACAAGTGAGATGAGAGTTCATGAGCAATATACAAGATGATTTAAATTTGTGAACTTGGTTTAGCTTTTCTTTATCTCGTTCTTTATTTCAAAAATTTTGAGATCTATTTAAACTTTGTGAGCATGTTAATACTTGTGGGATAAGCTTAATAAGAATCTACCCTCCGTAGAGGTGAAGGCTAGTACATTATGGAACTTTAACGAATTAAACTTTTGAGAGCATTATGTTTTTTTTCATGTATGATCAAGTGCAAGGTTTAAACATTGATGGGCAATGATGATATCCATCGAAGGCTTACTCGAGGACGAGCAAGGTTTAAGCATGGGGGAGATGTTGACGGTGAAAATCCGTCAACCTAGCCATGAGTTTACCTTCGGTGTTGACATGAGTTTTGTATCTTATTCATTGGTACTAACCCCCGTGGTATAACAAGTTCACTTGTGCATGTCGGTTTTGGAGTTATGTGTTTACGCAGGGTTTTAACGTTGAAAGCAAGACTTCCGGGATAAGTTCATTAAGCACCTCATGACAAGACCTTGAAGCCCGATACAAGTCAAGCAATGAAGTGAACATGACTCCAAGAGCCCAAGGACCAAGCCCGAGAAGATGATAAACTCCGAGGACTGAACCGAAA
This sequence comes from Cenchrus americanus, assembly GCA_947561735.1. Taxonomy (NCBI): domain Eukaryota; kingdom Viridiplantae; phylum Streptophyta; class Magnoliopsida; order Poales; family Poaceae; genus Cenchrus; species Cenchrus americanus. The sequence goes on from OX387240.1 coordinate 148,627,927, forward strand.
AGTGCCTCGAATCTTGCAAGACAAGGAGATGAGTCCAATTCGGAGAGAAACCGACGTCAAGGGCCCACATGCAAAAGGGGAGAACATCTAGAAGACGTGGGAAGCAACACCGGGCGAAGCAGGCCGCGGGATGGGCCGAATTGGGCCCGGCCGGCCGGCCCAGGCCGGCCGGCCCGCCCCACTCGGGGCCCAATCGGCCTCTCCTTTGACCTAATTGCTTCTCGTGCTATAAATAGCCCCCCGACCGAGAGCCACGCAGAACGGAAGTCGTAATCCGCCGCCGAGGAGCAGAGAAGCTTGAGGGACACCAACTTGAAGATGAGGGTCGTGCTAGTTGTCTAGGGTTTCCCCGGCCGACGTGGGAACCTTGCATGGAAGACCACGTCGGAGCTCGGAGCGAGGATCAAGATCAAGGGAGGGCCCGGTGGTGATCTTGTTCATGTAATCATTCATGGTGAAGTTTGTAAGTGAATCCGATTTCTAGCGATTAAGTGCCTTCTCGATGATTTTGATTTCTTCTTGGTTTTGCTTCTTCTACGATCTAGTCTATAGCTAGATTACTTAGGGTGCTCTTGTAGCCGCGGTGGCTAGAGGTGCATACCGGACCGGCCAAGTGATTTCAACTTGTTCTATCGAACTCGCCCTAAGCTCCCCGCATGAATAGGGATACGTTGTGACAGAACGGGGGTCTCGAAAGGCGGATGTTTTCGGAGTCGGATGGGAAGGCCACGATTTAAAGATGCTTTTAATGAGATTCGCTTTTCTATCTTCATCTATCTTGTTTGGAGCTACAACATAAGCATGATCTAGATTCTCTAGATTGGTTATCTCTTGTTTTCTCTTGTTACCTCTTAGTAGATTAGATTAGATTCGTTTCCTTTATGAGTTAGTAGATTAGGTGCAACTTGTCTTCATTAGATAGCTTTACCTTGCTTTACTAGATTGAATCCTTGCGTTGCACATTGTTCCACGGATTCGATACCTTGGGTTCACCACTCGAGGGAAGAAGGGTCCCTTGACTACGACGGGAGACTTGTCCGCTTGCAAGTCACAAACGAACTTTGATACAACTATTAACCGTCAACAAAAGGCCAGGTGTAGATAGTAGGACTACACACATAATGGAAAACCATGTTGCCGTGCATAAGCTCTTTGATTTCCTCTCCGGGCTTGAGGAATTCATGCGGGAACAATCTTGGGGGCATCCGGCCACATCCAAGTTGCCGGGCTATTGTATTAGGCCGATAATATTCATAAGTGCTCGATTCTCGCCTTCCTCCATTGAATTCACCTGTAAGTATACATGGGCGGATTATGATGTTGAAGATTTCAAAGAATCTCCCATCTTGATGACCGGCTCAAAGGAGAATTCAACGGGGAAAGTCAAGGTGTCATTATCCGGATAGGGGAGCCGGAGAGGATTCGGGAAACCTTTGAAGAACAGTTCAAAAGGCGGTCGATGTCTTGCCGAATGAGAACAGCTTGAAGCCGCTTCCCCATAATTACGGCATCCCATGGTAGCATTGTTTTCTCCTTCGGGGTGATTGGATGAAGGGAAAATCCTCGGTGTTCAAATCAACACCAACAATTTGATGCGAGTGGAGCCGCAGCCATATCCGTGTCGTATGGACCTCCCCGGGCGAGTTACCGGTCTCGGCGAGTCACAATCATCTATTTCGGGTACTCCCCGTAGTAGGTTGCTGGTCTAAAACACCGACAATCCGAACGAACCACCAAGGGTCGTTGACACATGTTATCCTTTGGCTAGTGTACATCTAAGTAACGAGTTTGGTGAAGCATATGGTATACACTTGCCTAGGAAGAATTTCCCAAGGGGAAGGCGGTTGCCACTGGCCAAATGAGACGCCATTGCAATGTGGTTCAGGGTAGGCTCGTTGGCTTTGCCACGAAGACAAATCTGCACAGCCACATATTCAGAAATGCCCTGTATTCAACATCACCAAGGGAGTTGTCTTTCATGTGCTTCAAGATGTAATTCTTGTATCCGTTCCCTGGCTTCACCCCTGTTTGCCGTGAGGAATTTTTGAAGTTCCAAGGCTGGACAGACCCCGTAATGTCAAGGCCGGTGATCATATATACATCGGCCAGTGTTGGAGACATTGGGCCGTGACCAAACAGGAAGGCGTTGACGCCGTTTGACCAAAAGTGGCAGGCTGCTATCAAAAGGTCTTCATTTTTGGGGGTCTCGGCCAAGGATAACTCCAAGCATTGAGCAATGCGGAGGGTATCCCAGTTCTTGGTCAATCCACTTTTGTCTGCAAGAATCCTCCGGTACCAAGTTTTCCAGCCTGCGATTGGAGGTAAAGGCCTGTTCTTGAAGGCGTCTTGCCACCGATGAGGTGGGGACAGAGCTGCTTTGAAGGGGATCCTTTGAGATTCAGCCGCGATGAAATCTTGAGGATCAGAGTTCCCCACAGGACCAAGATAATAGGATCTTGAATTGGCCCCGGTGCGAATCAAAAGCTCAGTTGAAGGCTCCTGAGGAAGGCGGAAACGAAATCTCGGTAAAATTGAAAACCTAAATGCCGAATGAAGCTTACGGGGGAAGGATTTACCCGAGCGTCCCGGTTTTGAGCCGCCATTGAAGACTTGAGCTTGGGACAAGGAGATCTAGGGTTTGAATCTAGACGAAGATTTCGACGGATTGAAGAAGAACAAAGTTGACAGATTTGAGTTGTGCTATTCGTGGTCGGAGTCAATCGCGGAACAAAATTACTTTTATCCCGCAATTGAAGGGGCATATGTTAACACCGAAATTTGGTAAGGAGTCCGACCGAGGGGTCCAGCTCGGTCAGGAGTCCATCTCGTGGAAGGGAAGGATTTTTCAGATGTATTCGGCAAAGAAGTATGCGGTCGACTATCCGCTCCCCGTTCGGCAAAGGACCGAGAGAGCTGATTTTGCGGGATTTGAACGATGACGTGGCTCAAGCAGGGAGGACGAATGGATGGATAGGCGATTGGGCTTAGAGATAAGTTAGGCAATGAATCCATTCGAGATTGAACTTGGCGGGTATAAATATGAGCCCCGGATGTATGTAATGTAACAACAATCATTCTTCAATACAAACCGGCCTTGCGCCAAACCCTAGAGTCCTTTTGTCGTGTCGTCAAGTTCTTCGAGAGGGCCCATCGATCCGTCGACCTCCGTGAGTACCGGCAACCTTGTATCATGTCTAGTATCATGCGGTGGATTTAGATCTGATGCAAGTAGTCTTGTTACCATGCTTCGTGTCATGCGGTAGATTCAAGCTTGGCTCAAGAGGGTTTCTTGTTAGGTCATGAGCCATGCGGTGGGCTAAGATCTAGCTCGAAGCTAGTTATCGGCTCTATTGGATTTTGGCAAGATCTAATAGATTCATTTAGTTACCCCGTGTTACTTCGAGTTTTTACTTTATGTTTAGATTCATGTAACACCTTTGCCCAATCTAGATGTGTTTGGATCGGCTCACCTCTTTTGTGATCCTTGTACGGGTAGATTTTCATGTTTTAACATGTGGATCTCGTGCTCTTAAAAGCCGAAACCGATTCGATCTAGGTTGTTACGTGTTGTGGGTTCAAGCTTGCCATTGTTGGTATAAATCTTGAAAGAACCGAGTATCATGTGGTAGATGCGGTTTGTGGGTTGCTTTAGAGCTAGTCATCCGGTGGATTAGATTTCGAGTCAACTCGATACATTTATCCGCTTGGTAATGTTTGTTCCTTCTTCATGGACCCCGAATCGGTGCTTCACCGTATTCGGTTATGTTTCTTCACGAGTAGAACACGTGCGTAATTCATGCTTTAAATAATGCGTGCTTTTAGCTTTCCATATTTAGATTGTATCATGCGGTGGATAGATCTACTTGTGGGAAGTGGTACGATTTCGTTCAAGTTGTATCATGCGGTGGATAGATTTGTTTCGGCATCGTACCCGACGGATTTCTAAGTACCTAGACATGCGGTAGACTAGTGCTTTGGATCTATGCATGCTTGTTTATTACATGTTTATGTTCGCGCTTTAATTTATTCATTTATTTAACATTAGTTATCATGGGATCGGTCATATATCGTGTTTATGCATTTTTGACCAAACAAAGACTGATTGCCATCATGCTTACGTCATTCATTCGGCAGTATTGTTTCTCCTTTTATAAGTTCCCGAATGGTTTCAATTCTTTGGCAAATAGCTTTTGCATAGCTATGTGTCATCTTGTGTGGCTTCTTAGCCGTAAATATGGAACTGTCTGGTACCACCCGGCAAGTTCCAAGCTTTGGTATCTAACTGCTTTATTTTTTGTTAATTTTCGGGAAAAATTGACCGGCACGTCATCGTTACTCTTTGCGCGTGCGAAGCCGGCTTGTTCGGCTTGCCGTGTGTTTGGCGCTAGGTGCACTTTTTGCGTCAACAATAGGCTAGATTTTCTTGAGAATGAAAAAGAGGAAACATTTATGTTTGATCCAATTAATATCACACCTAAAGAACCTTTGCCTAATGATGAGCTAAGTGCTATGCATGAAACATATGCTTCTTTTATTTACACCTTGACTTGTTGCTACAATTCACATGTGGTGTTAATTATGGACGCGTATGTTTACAATAAGTTTTGTAAATCTCGATCATGCTTTGCGCTTGGTAAAGCTAATGACCTTAAAGAATCATATGTCGGGAAAGGCCCGATTTTCACTAACCATGTAGACAAGGCTTGAATAATGAAAAAAGAAGTCATGCCTAAAAGAGTTGCAAGATAAATCATCAACCTCTCGGAATCCCGCGATGGATGCTGCTGTATTCATCAATTTGAGAGCTTGTTCCGAGGTGTACGAATGAAGAAAATGAGATATTCAGAATCTCCATCAAATTACCATTCCAACGCATCAAGAACCAACAACTTTGAAGACCCGTGCAAGGAGTTATGGAGGAAACATTGAGCGTTGCGCGTTCTGAAATTTCTGGACAGATTTCATCGCCGAAGTAAAACGGACGTAACTCTCTTGTCCGGAGTCCGATTTGAGCAAATAAAGACTCGTTGGAAAGGAAATTTTGTGCACTGTGCAATGGAGTAGAGCTTGAGTATTCTTTCTGTTCTGGACATTAAAAAACTTCATGGAGTGAAGGCAGCACCGAAGGATGATAAAGAAGGAGATAATGATGAAACAAAAGGATGCTTTGGGCGTCTTCTATAAGTGATCAAGCACAACATGAGAAGCAAATTAAAGCTGCATTGGTACCTTTTCTTCTTGCATGAAGGGCCATGGCTATGCAACGAAAAAAAGGTATGTGAGAAAGTCCAGCTCTATGACTTTAAATGAAGCGCTTTTCGGGAGGCAACCCGTTTCTTTATATTTTTACTACTTTCTTAGAGAAAATAAAGAATGGCACTATCTTATGATGATCAACTTGTGGTTATTAATCTAAGTTCAGTTTTCCTTTTTAGAACCACCATCATGTTCATGATAATATTTATTTGCATGCATTGCATTTTGTTATCAATGTGATGTTTCTTTGTGTATACATGTTTTGCACATAGTTGGCTTGGTTGTTTTATATACTTAATGATGTATGCTTCAGTTTCCATGTTAATGTTTCATAGGTACCTATGGGTATTTTCCTTTTGTGATCTTGTGTAAACGTGGTGTTTAAACAAGATTGCGGACCATCATCGTTAAGTACGATAAACCTAGCTGGCTTTTCATATGTTTTCATGTTGCTTTGGTTAGTTTATAAGCTTTGCAACGCGCTTAATTTTTCTTGTGCTATAAGAGTTACTGATTTAAGGATAGACATGGTGTTCTAACCCTAGATTTATAAACCTTTATGGCTATGGGAAATTCGGCAACCTAGTTGTAAACATGGTGTTTAGAACTAGGTGAAAACATTGTCTTGTTTATATGCTTTCCTATCATCTGCATACACACCTTGCACCACGTACACTCATTAGGTTTTTATTCCTCATTAGACTAATTATGCCACAAGTTAAGAATCTTAGGAGATATTGTTGGATTATTGGCAATTCTATCTACTCCCAACCGTCACCTTGGGGGTAGAATGTGCGTCTAAAACGTCTTACGTGCAAGATAAAGACTCTCACTACAAGGAAATTGGAGGATGGCTAAGAAGTATTTTGTCTTCTTCTTCCATGACTATCAAAATGCTAAGCATGGGGGAGACCCTGAATCTTCAACACGGAAGTGCAACATGACACTCTAGAAGATAGAATGATAAAGATCGTTAACATCTCCGGATCAATGCGCAAGAAGCCACCAATCTCATCAAAATTCTGCATGGTCTCAAAGGGAAACACTGGATATTTTTGGATATTTAGAAGCCATATGAAGTTATGATTCCAACAAATCAAGAATCAAGACAATCGGAGGTTCCTACAAGCGATTATGCCCGAATCACCGAGTGCAACACGTCCTGAAATCAGTTTTGGACAGCACGCAGCGCTGAAGTAAAACGGACATAGCCCCCTTGTTTGAACTCCGTTTTTGATGAATGACCACACGTTGGAAAGGTAATTTCATAAACTTTTCAATAGAGCTATATTTCAATATATTTTCTGTTCTGGACAGAGGGGGAAATCCATGAAAAAGAGACAGCAAGGAGATGATGAGAACAAGAAAGAGGAGATGGTGATGACAACATTGAAGAGAAGGGTGACCAATGACTCCATTAAGCATACAAGATCAAATTCATAAGTTTAGGAGCATTAATAAATCAAGACAAAAGCAAAAGCCACATCAATACATGGAGATGTCGGAAGAAGGCAACGAAGAATTACAAAGGATGGTAACATCTCCATGGACCTTCTCTTTTCCAAACACAAATGCTTGTAAGTATGCCTTCAACCTCAACTAGGTGCAACCTTTTGTTTTTCTCTTCAAACAATAACATGGCTACTAGGAGGACAACCTAGGTTTCTTTTTACTTTCAATAGATAAGCATGACCATGTGTTCACCTCGATGTTCTATATTGCCTATGCTTACGGAAAGATGATAAAAGTTGCTGCTTTGTTTTACCTACATGAAGTTATACATGTCTTGGCTAATTGCTCTCTATAATATGATCTGAAATTAATTTAAATACCAGCTCTTTCATTTGTGGAGGTGAAATGACTATGCTTTAGACCCTCATACATATCTTTGCTCTTTGATTTAAGTTTATGGATAGCCGGATAACTCGTTGTTTTTATGAAAACTTAACTTTTATGCTATCTACATATTTGTGATGCTCATGCAAAGTTCTACCTACCAACGCCATATACATATATGTTTTATGATAACAAAACCCGTAGATTGCAAACATATGTTTTGATGAGTTGGATTAGGATTGATTTCTATGGTTCGAGACTAAGAAGCTGGTCATTCCTTTGTGTAACTTTTTCATGCTAGCCTTTTTGTCCATGCATTGTGGGTTTTCACATCGAAAATTTCACAAACTTCGCTGGGCATCCACCCTAAACCAAAAACATCTTTTTGTGATCACCTCCTTGTCCACAACCCAATTTGAGTATGGAGTAAAATTCTCGATGGGGATTCAAATATTCCACAAGATTATGGAATTTATACTTACTTTAGCAGTCATTTCCCCTCTCTTTTATGCTTGAGGACGACCATCGTTCAAGCATGGGGGAGGAGTCATTCTCTGACACAAATGCTATGTAAGTATTATGTTGCAAAAAGTTTTGAGGAGCAAAAGAAAAGAAAAAGAAAAAATGAAAAATGAAAAAAATATGATAAGAAGAAAAGAAAAGTAAGAAAAATAGGAAGAATAAAGTGAAAAAAAGAAAGAGAGAAAAATGAGAAGGAAATAAAATAAAGAAAAAAAATAAAGATGCTCATCGGTTCTTTTTGCTTCATAAGTTCCCAAGTGCCTTGATGACACATCCATACTCAAATCTTCCAACCATGTGCAATCCGATAACGAGGACTTCACTCGTGCTTCGGGATCATCCATTTGCCACTTTCACATGTCCACTTATTTAAATGTGTGTGTTTCGTCCCTCTCTCTTTCCAACATTTATTTTCCATGGCCTTTTTGACGAGTCTCTGTAATTCCAATAGACCTCTCTCTTAATTTGACAATATTTCGGATGTATGTTTTGCTAGGATTGTTTTTAACCTTCGAAGCTCCACATAAGCCTTCCACTATCACATATGAGTAGAGTAGGTTGAAAATAATCTAGTATAGGCTTGAGTGACTTGATGAGATGAGTTCCATGAGCTTTTGCAAGAGATTTTCACTTATGTTGGATATGCATCTTTTTGAAAATCTTCCATGTGACAAGGTAATGGTTTGAAGTTCACTTAAGTTAAGAGCATCGTGTTTATTAAATGTGGCTTGTTCTTTATTGTTAGTCTATCTTCCATAATGAAAAAGAAGCCGGTCACAACTTGAACTTTAAAATAAATTCTTAAGAGAGAGCAATGCGCCTCGTCATGAATGACTAAGTGCAGGGACAACATTGGAAGGCAACATTGATTTCCCTTTTAAGCAAGGATTACTTACTCGAGGACGAGCAAGGTTTAAGCATGGGGGAGATGTTGACGGTGAATTTCCGTCCACCTAGAGTACTTGTTATACATTGGTTTCGATTATGATTTGCAACTAACCCACCACTAGGCATACTAATGATATAACAAGTTCACACTTGCATGTCGATTTTGGATTTTGTTGTTTACGCAGGAAATCTATGCTAATGAGGAGACTTTCGGGATAAGTTCACCAAGCACTTTGGAAGAAGATCATGAAGCCCGACGAGAGTCAAGACACGCGATGAACATGACTCCAAATGACCCGAGGACCGAAGCGTCAACGTGCAAGTCTTCAGGGACTCAACCGTAAAACGAGCGAAGCTTGCATAGCAAGGATTCAAGCCTTAACCGTGAAGGAAACGACGTCAAAGGCCCACATGCAAGTGCACACGAACAAGGGATCACGCGAGAAGCAACCGGGGAGGAAACCGGGGCCGAACCGGGCCGAAGTGGGCTCGGGCCGGCCGGCTCGGGCCGACCGGCCCGGCCCACTCCGGGGTCGGTTCGGTCCCTCCTTTGCCCTAGGTGTTTGTCTATTTATTGCCTCCGCCGCCGTCGGTCGCCACATCGAACAAATCATCCTACCGACGCCAATCACCGAAAAACCGCCGCCGCAAGATGAGGGAGAGAGTTAGATGAGCTCGTCGCAAGGATCAACGCCGGCGGAGAGAAGAAAGCAAGAGGAGGACTCCAAGCCGCCGGCCTAGGGGTGTTCCCAAGCTCCATCGTCGCCATCTTCATCGACGACGTTCTCCCGAGTCTCCATCACCCCTATGTGCTTCAATCCGTGTAAGATGATGGGGTAATGTCTCCGTTCATCCCTAGGATTAGATGGATACATGCTATGTGATCGCTACTTGATTCATGGTTTCATTCTATTGTGTTCATGTTGATGATGCTTTGATGATTAAGGTAGGCCACCGTGTTTTTCGGGCGTATGATATCCGCTACTCCCATAGATTCCATCAACATACCGTGTCCATCATAGGTCTAGTCACGAATACCTTCGCGTAGTGACGGACGAGAGGAGGGAAAGGGCGAAACCGTAGTCACAACCCCCGGTAGATTGGTTTACCGCTTTCGTGTAGTAGATGCATACCATGTTATCCTAGATCCTAGGGAGGGAACTCTTATCTTTCTTACTCACTCTTGTGTTCACCCTTTATCATCTAGTTTAAACCTAGATTTGTTTGATCAACTTAACTTAGATTAACCTAGGTTAGATTGTCTTTACTTTTAGATTAATACTCTCTTTAAAGGTTTCCTTAGTCAACTAGATTAGTACTTGGTTAAGCGCTAGTAATCCCCTTGCTCCGCGGATTGACAAGAACCTTGGGAATCCCGTGGTGAAAAAGGTGTAGGTCCGTACGCTTGTGGATCGTAGGTGGATACGAGTTTCATCCGTCAACGGTAGCCACCGGAGTGCTACCGGTCCTAGGAACAAACTCTACCAAAGCAACCACAACACACACGCACCAACGACAACGGAAACGACTCGAAAGCCGGCTAACCGAGAGGGGGCGGTTAGACCGGGTATAGGGGGCGGTTAGACCGCCTCCACCCCGGTAACCAAGAAATCCTCCGAAACACCTCTTCCGAGCACCAAAACGCACCACGGTTTCACCAACAAAGATCTCTCGGTCAAGGCCATGCTAGCTACCGGAAAATCTTAGCGAAAACCAAAACTCTACCTAGGGGCCTAGGGGCGGTTAGACCGGCTACCGGGGGCGGTCTAACCTCCCGTACCCAGCAACGAACTCCAACCAAGAACACCTAGAAAACAAGCACGAGAACGACCCGAAATTTCACCCGGACGCTCCTCTAATCAAGGCGAACAAACTCACGAGAGGAAAATCGGCGAAACAAAACTTTGACCTAGAAACCCCCGGGCGGTTAGACCGCCCCTCCGAGCGGTTAGACCGCCTCTCCCCGAAAAAAACAGCCCGCGGGTCAAACCCTAACTTCCTCACGCCCGAACTCCCGAATCACTCCACGGATTGCGGCGAAACTTCGAGATTAGTCGGGTTACCTCCCGGGCATCCTCTACCTCAAAGGAATCGACCCGAAATGCTCACAATCAAACGGAATCGAAGAAATCACTTCTCTAGGTCAAGAACTCGCCCAACTCAAGAAACCACCAAATCGAGTCCGATTCAAGAGAGATTTGGGGGCAAAATCACCAGCCAAAGAGGCACAAGAACCTCATACGTGACACCCACCAAAAACCGAAGAAATCGTCCTCAAAACACCGCCAACAAAGAGCTCCGAAAATCACAACACAAGAGACGGGAAAACCACCTTGAGGAACAACACCGAACCATCTAAACATACCATGAAAGGTTCGTACAAGGTCTAGCTTGCCACCCAAACATCCATCCCTCTCTCTAGATCTCACATGAAGTTCTCAAGCTAGTCCTAGCAAAAACTAGGGAAAATGGAGAACGAAAATGAAAAACAAAATGAGCTAGGGTTCCAAGAGTTGGCTGCCATCCATCCACTCAATGAGTATATATGGAGGCACCCAAAAGACTAAACTACCCTCACCTAATAACTAGGGATACAAGCCCCTCGAGGGCGGATTTGGAAGTCTTCGGAATTTCTTCATCGGACGGATGCCCGGCGACCGCAACCTGCTTAGCCTCGACGCAAGCCTTGCGATCCCGACGCGTGTCCTCCGCTTCGAAGCATCTCGGCGCCGGCGGCCAGGGCGGTCAGACCGCCCCCCTGGGCGGTTAGACCGGCCTGGGCAATCTGACCGGCCCCAGGCGGCCTGACCGCCCCTCCTGGGCGGTTGAACCGGCCTTGGTGGCCGCACCTCCTCGTCGAGTCTTCAGCCTCAGTTTTGTGGCTCAACCGAGTAACCCAGTGGTTTTCTGGTGAACCACTGCAAACCCCACGAACTCGGTGTAGCCTCCGCCAATCTCCACTCATGACTCAGCTCCCACGTAGTCCCGACTCGACCTTGGTTTTGAGGCACTACCAAGAAACTGTCCACGACTTCATCTTGCTATTCATGCCACCATGCGGCCCGCACTTGACCCCACTGGCCACCGGGTCCCTCGAATGAAGCCTACTTGTCTTCTCCACACCTGGAGGCCTCATCGGCGACGACCTTTTGCGCTTGTTCTTCACCTGCACCAACACGAGTCAAGCCGCAACCTGCATCTGCAATACTTAGCCAAGAATCAGTCCACACAATGTTTTCAATCACTCATCACACAAGGAAGCGACCATCCACCGGTCCTCGAACCACACATGGTCGTCACAGCGGGCTTCTTCGATTCTGTCGATGTCAACTCGTCTGTTGTCTTCGGAGACGCCTTCGTCGTAGTGCTCTACTGCTGGTCAATCCCACATGACATCAGCAGGGAGGATTCCTTCGGAGCCGTAGACCAGGAAGTATGGAGATTGCCCCGTTGGCTTGGAGAGTTGAGTACGTAGCCCCCAGAGTGCATTGGGTAGTTCCTTGATCCACTTGCCTCCTTCGGAGTTGGCGGCGTCGTGTAGCTGCTTTTTGAGAGCATCGAGCACCATCCCATTGGTGCGCTCAACTTGTCCATTGGCCCGAGCATGGGCAACTGATACATATCGTACGCCGATCCCGCTATTCTCGCAGTACTCCCAGAACTGGTGGTTGTTGGAGTTGGAGCCCAGGTCTGTGATGATGCGATGGGGTAGTTCGTAGCGATGTACCAGTTCATCCAGGAAGTCGAGTACTCTATCAGCCTTGGGGCATGTGACCAGCTTGACCTCGATCCACTTGGTGAACTTGTCGATGGCCACCAGTACTCTGTTGAATCCACCTTGCGTAGTTGGAAGTGGCCCGATCATGTCAAGCCCCCAGCAGGTGAAAGGCCAGGTTGGCGGTATGGTGACTAGCTTGTAGGCTGGGACGTGTTGCTGCTTGGCGAAGTATTGGCACCTTCTGACGAGTTCTTCGGCATCGCCCAGAGCCGTGGGCCAGTAGAAAGCTCGTCGGAAAGCCCTGCTGACCAGCGTACGGGAGGACGCGTGGTTGCCGCAGACACCTTTGTGGATCTCCTCCAGGATGTCCTTACCTTCTTGTCTGGGAACGCACTTCATGAGTACTCTGGAAGATGCGCCCCGCATGTAGAGCTTGTCTCCAGCGAGGACGTAAGACTTCGTGCGGCGGATGAGCTGCTCGGCCAAGTTCTTGTCCGAGGGAACCTTCTGCTCACTGAGGTAGTTGATGAAGGGATGCCTCCAGTCCACGTCGATCGTCATGACCTCCTGGCCAGCCGGGAGATGCGATGGGACGGTGGTCGGTGGCGCCGGCTCTGGGATAGATGGCGTGTGAAGCTCGTGGACGAAGACACCCGCTGGTACTTGAGCGCGAGTAGAACCAAGCTTCCAAAGGACGTCCACTGCAACGTTGTTGTCGCGGACGACGTGGTGGAACTCGAGACCATAGAACTTGTTCTCGAGCTTGCGGACTTGTAGGCAGTAGGCGTCCATGTTCTCCTTGTTGCGGTCCTAGGACTTGTTGACTTGGTTGATGACCACTGCAGAGTCGCCGTAGACTAGTAGCCGCTTGATGCCCGGTGTAGCCGCGAGGCGGAGCCCGTGTAGCAGAGCTTCGTACTCGACTTTGTTGTTTGAGACCTTCCAAAAGATCCGTAGGACGTACTTGAGTTGTTCGCCCGTTGGAGAGATCAAGAGTACTCATGCACTGCGCCCTCGAGGTTGAGTGAGTCGTCGAAGTAGATCACCCAGTGCTTTGGGTGCTCGGTTGGAGTAGTTAGCTGATTCTCCCGCCACTCCGCCATGAAGTCGACTAGTGCCTGCGACTTGATGGTTGTGCGTGTCTTGAAGTCAATGTTGAGGGCGCTGAGTTCGACTGCCCACTTGGAGATTCTTCCAGTAGCATCTTGGTTCCGCAGGATGTCACCGAGCAGGTAGTCGGTGACGACGGAGACTGAGTACTCATGGAAGTAGTGTCGTAGCTTCCGCGAGGTGATAAGCACTGTGTACAGACGCTTCTGTACTGGCTGATATCGTGCCTTAGATTCTGACAGGACCTCGCTGACGAAGTAGACTGGGCGCTGGACTGGATAGGCGTGGCCGTCTACCTGCCGCTAGACGATGCCGGCGCATCGACCACGTGAGTAGTCACGGCGAGGTAGAGCGAGAGGCCGCTCGCCTTTGCGAGGAGCCGTGAGGACTGGTGGCTTCGATTGGAAGTCCTTGAGCTGGGTAAGGGCTTGGTCCGCCTCTGGAGTCCACACGAACTTCTCTTGGTGCTTGAGTAATTTGAAGAAGGGGAGCCCCCGTTCTCCATGCTTCGAGATAAATCTGTTCAAGGCCGCCATGCACTCGGTCAGCTTCTGGACGTCTTTGATGCACGTGGGAGCTTTCATGCTGGTGATGGTGGAGATCTTCTTAGGATTGGCTTCGATGCCGCGATGGCTGATGATGAAGCCGAGTAGTTTGCCCGAAGGTACGCCGAAGACGCACTTGTTCGGGTTGAGCTTCCAGCGGTACTCACGCAGGGATGCGAAAGTCTCTTCACGTTTCCGCATTTACTCTATTGCAATCTTTGCTTGCCTTTAATTTCCTAGAGTAGTATCATGCTAGGATTGGCTATAGGTTGCAAACCTTTGTTTGGGATGGGAGTTTCACATTAGAACAACCTTAGTTGCACATCTAGATAGTTGTTCTAGTTCAACTTTGTGTAAATTTAGTGAAGCCATAGGTTAAGGTTTTAAGTTGCCTAATTCACCCCCTCCCCCTCTTAGGCTAACAGGCATCCGATTCCTTACAGTGCAGATGCCCAGGGCTAAGGCGAGTGTGTGGACAGTTCCGGCTTGGGGAGAGCGAAAGGCTGTTGGAGGTGCTGCTGGCCGGGCTACACCGGTCAGACCGGTAAGGGGCACCGATCAGACTGGTGACGGCCTGGACAGGCATCAGTTCGGGTTTCGTGCTCGTATAGGTGCGAGGTTTGGTTCTGGAGGTCGTGGTTCTGGTGGTTGGGCTAGAGAGTTTGCAGGAGGTCAGTTTGCTAGACATTCTCCCCCTCGAGCTCACTACAGGGATGGGAGGAGTCGTAGCTTTGAGAAGGATAGGTGGGACAGTCCACAGGCATTCTTTCGTGGTTTTGGTCCTCATCCAGGTAGAGAGAGTTGGTTCCCTCATGGTGGTTATCGTGGTGGTGTTCGTGGAGGTAGCTTTGGTAGGAAAGATGGTTTGGTTTGTGCTAACCCCACTTTCGAGCAAATGGCTCGGCACTGGTTTTACTCTTTTGGTATTAACCCCGGTGCTGAGTTGTTTGTTCGCTCACGTGCTCGTTTTTTAATTTCAGGTGGGAGACTTGAAGAACATTTGGTTGATTGACTCTAGTTGCTCGAGGCATATGATCGGAGACAAGGAGTGGTTCTCAAGTCTCGTCCCGGTGGTGACAAGGAGGTACATCACTTTTGGGGACAATGGGCGTGTGCTTTCAGAAGGTGAGATTAAGGTGAGTGACAAGATCACTCTCAGGCGTGTGGCTCTTGTTCAATTGCTTGGATACAATTTTCTTTCTGTGTCCCAGCTGTTGGATGAGGGTTTTGGGGTGTTGTTTCGGCCTGATGGTTCTCGGATTTTGGACTCTCGAGGGGACCTTGTCTGTATGGTCGTTCCCGAGGGTCAGGTGTTTCGAGCTGATTTTTCTCAGTCTTCTGGTGTCGAGCGTTGTTTCTTGGCTGGTTCTTCAAGTGAGTTGTGGAAGTGGCATAGGAAGTTGGGTCACTTGAGCTTTGACCTTTTGTCTCGCTTGAGTAAACTCAATTTGGTCCGAGGATTGCCACGGTTGAGGCTTGAGAAAGAGTTGGTTTGTGCGCCGTGTAGGCATGCCAAGATGGTAGCCTCTTCTCACCCGCCTCTCACCGATGTGATGACTGAGCGTTCATGCGAGCTGCTCCATATGGACCTTGTTGGCCCAGCTCGTGTGCGATCTGCGGGTGGGAAGTGGTATGTCCTTGTTGTGGTGGACGACTACTCTCGGTATGCGTGGGTGTTCCTTCTTGAGGATAAGGGGAGATGTTTGGTTTTGTTCGAGATCTTGTCTTGAGTTTGAGAAACGAGAGGCACGGAGATGCCATACAAGCAATCCGCAGTGACAATGGCTAAGAATTCAGAAACTCTCGTTTTGAAACCTTTTGCCATGACTTGGGTCTTGAACACCAGTTTTCGAGTCCGTATACGCCTCCCTAGAATGGTGTTGTGGAAAGGAAGAACAGGACCTTGTGTGAGTTAGCTCGGACGATGCTTGATGAGCATAGGACTCCGAGAAGGTTCTAGGCTGAGGCGGTGAATACCGCGTGCTATGTGTCAAACAGGATCTATCTTAGAGTGCACAAGAAGAAAACATGCTACGAGTTGATGCACGGTTGCACACCCAAGGTAAGTCACTTCCATGTCTTTGGTTGCAAGTGCTTTATTCTGAAGAAAGGGAAGAAGCTGGATAAGTTTGAGGCTAGGTCTGTCGATGGTATTTTCTTTGGTTCTGCATCTCATTCTAGAGCATATCGTGTGCTCAATCTTGAAACTAACCAAATTGTGGAGACTTGCGAGGTAACCTTCGATGAGACACAGCCACGTAGTTTGACTGTCCTTGAGTGTGCAGGTGATGATGAGCTTGGCGAGAAGATCTTTCAGGAGGAGGAGCATGAACATGGAGACGATGAAGATGGCGGTGCGGTGCCCCCCGGCTGAATCTGTACCTACTACTTCGACTACGGTGATGGACGGACCCTCTCCCACACCTATGATGACAAATCAAGATCGAGGAGAAGCTACAGTTGAGGGGGAGGTAGCATCAAACCGAGAACCTCCCCGGCGAGTACAAGTGGATCACCCAACTTCAAGGATCATCGGCGACATGAATGAACGCACTACACGGTCGAGGGTTCGAAACAATTCTCATTTCGCTAATGCTGCATTTGTTGCTACTTTTGAGCCCAAGGACATTGGACACGCACTATCTGATCATAACTGGGTTAATTCGATGCATGAGGAGTTGGAGAACTTTGAGAGGAATCAGGTTTGGGAATTGGTTGACCCTCCCCTAGGGTGTAAGCCGATTGGTACAAAGTGGTGTGGAAGAAGAAAGAAGGAGAGAAAGGTGAAGTGGTGAGAAACAAGTCAAGGCTTGTTGCTCGGGGGTTCAGTCAGAAGGAGGGGATCAACTACGAGGAGACCTTTGCTCCCGTAGCCCGTTCGGAGGCGATTAGGATCCTTCTAGCTTTTTCCGTGGCCAAAGGGTTCAAGTTGCACCAAATGGATGTGAAGAGTGCTTTTCTGAACGGTGTGTTGGAGGAAAAAGTGTATGTGAGGCAACCACCTGGGTTTGAGAGTGAGAAGTACCCCCACCAAGTGTACAAGTTGAGGAAGGTGCTTTATGGGTTGAAGCAGATGCCTAGAGCTTGGTATGGTAGGTTGAGGGGGTTCTTGTTTGAAAGAGGTTTTGAGATGGGGAAGGTCGATTAGACCTTGTTTCTACTTAGGCAGGGCAGAGATATCCTGATTGTGCAGGTGTACGTGGATGATAGTCTTTGGTGGCTCATCTAACTCTCTTGTTGCAAGGTTTGCAGAGGATATGAGCAGGGAATTTCAGATGAGCATGATGGGCGAGTTAAAGTTATTCCTCGAGCTACAAATCAAGAAATCAAAGGAAGGTACATTTGTGCACCAAGCTAAGTACACCAAGGACATTGTGCGGAAGTTCAATATGGAGGACTCCAAGGCTATGGCGAGGCCGATGAGTACGACTACAACTCTTGATGCGGACGAGGAAGGTGAACAATTGGACCAGAAGGAGTACCGGAGCATGATCGGGTCACTCCTCTACTTGACGGTGACGAGGCCGGACATCCAGTTCTCGGTATGTCTGTACGCTCATTTTCAAGCGTCTCCGAGGACTTTGCATCGGCAAGCAGTGAAGCAAATTTTCAGGTACTTGTGTCACACTTCTGACTTCGGCCTTTGGTATTCCGCGTCCTCTTCTTTGGCGCTTCATGGTTTTTCGGATGCGGATTTTGCCGGGTGTCGGTTGGATAGGAAGTCCACTTCTGGGACTTGCTAGTTTTTGGGATCTTCTTTGGTGTCTTGGTCTTCCCGCAAACAGTTGAGTGTTGGTCAATCCACTACCGAGGCAGAGTACGTTGCCACAGCTAGTTGTTGCTCTCTGCTCCTTTGGATTACATACACCATGAGTGACTTTGGTGAGGAGCATACCCATGTCCCACTTCAATGTGATAGCACCAGTGCCATAAGCGTTGCAAAGAACCCAGTGCTCCATTCCAAAACCAAGCACATAGAAGTGAGGTATCATTTTCTGAGAGACAACGTAGAGAAAGGAAAGATAGCTTTGATCCATGTACCCACACATGAACAACTAGCCGATATTTTCACCAAACCTCTAGATCAAGCAACTTTCACTCGTTTGCGGGGGGAGCTTGGTGTGTGTTTGATTTCTTGAGTTGGGTGTGTGGGAGCTCCTTTGTAGCATATGTATAGCTTTTCTTTGTGCATTTTTTGCATTTGGCATGGCATATGTAACATGATGTATAGGCATCCATGTATCTTAGATTGCATGCATTTTGTATCATATGCATCTGTTAGCAAAATCTTCTCTCATATACTTTGTTCATCATGGAATGATATTTATGTCTTTGTGAGCTTGTTTGGTATGCTATGGTTAGTTTGGCTTAGCTCTTGATGATCTTGATTTGTAATCCATGGTTGATGACTATGTTTTTGAAAATTGTCACATGTATGCTCTCTAATGTGTAAATGCCTTTATATGATCTTGCCATGTTTTAGTGGCTTGGTTGTGCTTAATTTGTGGTTGGATAGCTAGTTTATTGATCATATGGGGCCAAAGGCTCATTTGCCATCATGAATGTTTAGCCCTCTTGCTTCATCTTGTGGAGGGGCATAAGTTCCTTTTTGTCGCAAAGACATTTCATGTACCAAATATGAATCTGAAAATGAAATGTAAAATGCTTGGAAAATATGCTCTCACGTCATATGTGCTAAAATTTAATTTGCTTTGGGTGCTAAACCGTTGCATGATGCCTACCAATGAGAAGCCTCATACATAGAAGTAGGCACATGCCTCGGTGCCTTTGACATGACATGAGGTGCTTGTGGGTGTTTGTGATGATCTTATGATTAGAATGGCTGTCCTATCATGAAGTTTGTGTGGCTTTGCCATTTTGATATGTTTTGATCATGTTTAGGAGTTTGCTCATGGGAGGCAAATTTTTCGCAAAATTGTCCAAATCCATCTTAGCTTCGTCCAATGGTTGTGAAACTTGGTGATCTTGTAGTTGATGTCAATATGAAGCTACAGAGTATCTAACTTGCTCATTTGGACATGTGTAGCATCCTATGTTGAATTTTGTCTATTTGAGAAGCTCTAGGTTGAAATTTTTGCATTTTTGGCTTGATTCATGCATTGTCAACAAGGGGGGAAGTTTGAGCTTGAAATGGCTTGCTGGATGCATTTAGAAGGTTTTCAGGAGGTTTCGAGCCATTTCTGGGCTCTGATGTGCACCGGTTTGACCGGTCGAGGTCACCGGTCTGAGCGGTCAGAGTGCTGGTCCTGTGCACATGTTGAGCACCGGTCTGACCGGTGAGAGCTGAGTTGTTGCAGCTGCCCTGTTTCAAGTGATGTCTTGCATGCATTCGTCCAGGGGGTTGCATTGGTTCAGGGGGAGCTTGCATGTGTGCAGGGGGAGCTCTTTGTGGTTTTTGAGCTTTGGTTTGGTGGTTTGCGCTCATTGCTTGAGCTTTGTTTTGTCTTGGATGTGTCGAGCCGTTGCCCTTGCCTAAGGGGTCTGAGACTTGTCTTCTTCAAGTGATCTTGATCTTTGCCTTTGTTTGGCTTTCAATCGCTTGTTGGAGTTTCTATTTGTTTGTTTCTTTTCTTTTTCTTTTCTCTCGTGTTACTTTATGCGGGTGTTGTCAATGCACTCTTCAAGGGGGAGATTGAGGACCATGTGTGGTTCGAGGACCGGTGGATGGTCGCTTCCTTGTGTGATGAGTGATTGACAACGTTGTGTGGACTGATTCTTGGCTAAGTATTGCAGGTGCAGGTTGTGAATTGGCTGGTGTTGGTGCAGGTGAAGAACAAGCGCGAGGGACCCGGTGGCCAGCGGGGTCAAGTGCGGGCCGCATGGTGGCCTGAACAGCAAGATGAAGTCATGGACGGTTTCTTGGTTGAGCCTCAAAACCAAGGTCGAGCCGGGACTACGTGGGAGCCGAGTCATGAGTGGCGATTGGCGGAGGCTACACCGAGTTCGCGGCGTTTCTAGTGGTTCACCAGAAAACCATTGGATTCCTTGGTTGATCCACAAAGCCAAGACCGGAGAACCGAAGACGGAGATGCAAGACGCCTCCGGACCGGTCCGACCGGTGAGGAGCACCCGGTCCGACCGGTGTGCGACGACGCGGTCCGAATCTTCTAAGCGGAGGACACGCGTCGGGATCGCATGGCTTGCGTCGAGGCTAAGCAGGGTGCGGTCGCCGGGCATCCGTCCGATGAAGAAAATCTGAAGACTTCCAAAACCGCCCTTGAGGGCCTTGTATCCCTAGTTATTAAGTAAGGGTATTTTAGACTTTCGGTTGCCTCCTATATAACCCAAGAGGTGAGAGGATGGCAGCCATCTCTTGGAACCCTAGTTCATTTTGCTTTCCTTTCTTCCCTTCCTATTTTCTGAGGATTTCCAGAGGACTAGCTTGAGAGCTTCATGGTGAGATCTTGTGAGAGGGTTGGATGATCGGACGGCAAGCTAGACCTTGTATGAACCTCCTTGGTATGTATAGATGATTCGGCGTGGTTCCTCAAGGCTTTGTTGTGTTGTTCCCGGTTGTTCTTGGTGGTGATTTTCGGAGCTCTCTCTTGGTGGTTTTCTTGGGGTGTTTTCGGGACCTTGCTCTTGGGGATTTGATGGTGGAAATTTGTGGAAACCCTTCGTGGTTCTTTGGCCTGTGATTCCCCTCCCAAATCCGTGAGTTAAGGGGCTCAATTTTGGGGTTTTCGGTGTTCTAGGGTTAAAGGAGTTCTTGGCGGGATTTCTTCGATTCCTCTTGATTTGGCATGTTTTGGTGGACAAAATCGTGGCTATGGACTCCTCATGAGGTGTTCCTATCATCCCCAAAGTCTTGTTCAAGTCCGTGGAACAATTCAGGAGATCGAGATTTGGATTTGGAGGAGTTGACCCGCGGGTGTTGTTCATCCCGAGTCGCCCGAGCTACACGGTCGGACCGGTGCTCTTGACCGATCCGACCGGTGTGAGTAACTTGTGGGATTTGCCTCGGGTGGACCGCATGACTCGTGGGTCTTGGTGCTGCTGGTCAGTTCTTGGTCTGTTTGGAGTTGTTTTGTTAGGTTTTGTGTAGGGTTTTCCTTTCGTGCAGGTTGTGTTTTGGGGGTGTTTTTGTTCCAGGACCTAGAGAAGTCACTGAGGCTTTCTGGAACGTTTGTTGTGTGGCTGCTGTAGCCACCGGTCTGACCGGCTCTGTCCAACGGTCTGGCCGGTGTCACCGGTCTGACCGGCGCAGGCCATCGGTCTAACCGGTGCAGCACAGGCAGCAAGTCGTGCAAGTTTCCGCTGTGCGTGTTGGTGTGTTTTGGCTCGGAAGGTTGTTTGTTGGTTCCTAGGTCCAGTAGCACTTTAGTGGCTGCGTGGGCTTGGCCAACTTGGGTAGTAAGTCAGAGAAGTGTGTTGGAAGCCGTGTTCGTCTTGTAGGAGTCTCCATCTCCTTCGAGAAGAATTTTTATCGGCTCCCATTCACTCCCTCCCCCCCTCTCTGGTTCGCCGTTTCAGTCCTTCATTGCATGCAACACGTCCAAATGTGTGCAGGTGGGGATCTCATGGAGAAAACACTCACGGAAGCCGCCCAACGTCTACAAAAAATTAGTAAAGCGGCTGCCATGCGAAGAGATTGGGAAACAAGACTTGTGGAAGAGCTGGAATATAACTCGAGGATGAAGAAGTGTGCTGAATTTTCTAAAGAGGCAACCCCGGAAGTCACAAAAGAGGAGCCAATCCCGGAAAATCTTGAACAAGAACACATCAAGTCAAGAACTACCCCGAGTGTTGACTGCGCCGTATCAAATGAAATAAACAAGAGAAGCATGTCAAGCGTGAAGCCACTAAGGGAGTTCGAACCAATGGATTGGGTTCCAATCGATTACGGAGAAGTATTCGACAAGAGAAGACCGTTCCCTAATCAAAAGGGGATGGCAAGAGCATTGGAAGTGGATTTCCCACCGAAAAGGAAAGCGGAAGATTCATACGACCTTGAAATCACCGGTGAGATCTTCCAAAAACTCTTTGGAGATGATGAAGTGGATCCGGAACACATAGCCGAGGTGAAGAGAATCATGGGGATCAAGCCCGAAGCATCACCATACGCTCGCCTCGCCGAAGTTTACACGATAGGATCCGAGGAAGAAGAGAAGATGGCACCACACTCGAGTTGCGAGATCAACGGAGTTCAATGCAAGGCTTTATGCGACATTGGAGCCCAAGTAAGTGCCCTATCTTCTAAAATGTACAATAAAGTTGAAGACCACAACCTAGACTTAGCTCCAACATCAACAAAATTAATCATGGGACATGGTAGAACTATTAGACCTCTAGGTATTGCTTGCAACATGAATGTAAAAATCTCTGGAAAATGTATACCAACTGATTTCTTTATTATTGATGCTTACCATAGTAATCATGATCATATAATTCTAGGTAGGCCCTTTCTTAAGTTGGTTGATGCCATGTTGGATGCCGGAAAAGGCAAAGTAACAATGAACCTTAATGGAAAGAAGTGCACATATAACTTTCTTCGAGTTTCTAAACACCTTACACCCTTTCCTCCCGAAGACGAAGAAGTAGAGGAGGTAGATAGTCTTTGTTTTGTTGAAACCCTTAGAGACCCACTGAAAATCAAATTAGTGATCAACAAGATGAAGAGCTAGAAGAAGCAACAAAAGGCTTAGAACCACAAGATGGGAGCGTGGAGGAAGAAAAATTCAAGGACATAGGAGAGATTAAACCCGAGGAGCCACAAGTGCCCGAGGTAGACCTTAAACCTTTGCCCAAAGGACTAAAGTATGAATTTTTGGGCCCAGACAAGACTTATCCAGTCATCGTGAGCGACGAGTAGAGTACCGAAGAAAATGAGAAGTTGCTGATTTTATTTAAAAAACATAGGAAGGTGATTGGATATTCAATCAATGATCTCAAAGGTATTAGCCCAGCCTTGCACTCATCGTATACCAATAGAAGACTAGTGTAAGCCCATAGTGGACCACCAAAAGAGGCTAACTCATGCCATGCGAGAGGTAGTAAAGAAAGAGGTAATCAAGTTACTTGATGCCGGAATCATCTACATGGTTCCACATAGCGAATGGGTGAGCCCGGTACATTGTGTACCAAAGAAAGGAGGTTTGACCGTGGTGAAAAATGAGAAGAATGAGTTGATACAGCAAAAAACCATGACCGGGTGGCGGATGTGTATTGATTATCGTAAGCTTAACAAAGCGACGAAGAAAGATCACTTCCCCCTACCATTCATCGACGAGATGCTCGAGAGGTTAGCGAACCACGCTTATTTTTGCTTTCTCGATGGGTACTCGGGGTTCATGCAAATTCCCATTCACCCGAACGATCAACACAAAACAACATTTACATGCCCTTATGGAACATTTGCATATAAAAGGATGCCCTTCGGTCTATGCAACGCTCCGGCCTCTTTTCAACGTTGCATGATGGCCGTATTCTCGGAATTCATCGAAGAAATTGTCGAGGTGTTCATGGATGACTTTTCTGTTTATGGGAAGACGTTCATGGATTGCTTGGCAAACTTGGATAAGGTCCTCACGAGGTGTGCGGATGTAGACTTGGTGTTAAATTGGGAAAAGTGCCACTTCATGGTTAAGCAAGGCATAGTGCTCGGACATGTTATATCCGAGAGAGGCATTGAAGTGGACAAGGCTAAGGTGGAGACGATTGAGCAACTCCCACCTCCGACGGATGTTAAATCCTTGAGGAGCTTTCTAGGTCATGCTGGATTTTATAGAAGATTTATTAAGGACTTCTCAAAGATCACTAAGCCTTTAACGCATCTCCTTCAAAAGGATGTGGCTTTCGACTTTGATGAGAAGTGCCTAGTGGCATTCCAGACCTTGAAAAGTGCGTTGCTGAGTGCTCCCATTATTCAACCTTCGGATTGGATCCAACCTTTCGAGATCATGTGTGACGCAAGTGACTACACCGTAGGCGCGGTTTTGGGTCAAGGAAAGGAAGGCCGAGTTCACTCTATCTACTACACTAGCAAAACTCTTAATGGGGCACAATTAAACTATGCCACTACGCAAAAGGAGTTGCTAGCGGTGGTATTGGCCTAAGAAAAATTCAGATCTTACATTGTGAACTCAAAGGTCATTGTTTACACCGATCACGCAGCCATCAAGTATCTCTTGGCTAAGAAGGATGCTAAACCACATTTGATCCGTTGGATCCTTCTTCTTCAAGAGTTTGATGTTGAAATTCGTGATAAGAAGGGGGTGGAGAATGTTGTGCCCGATCATTTGTCTAGGATGAATCGTGGACAAGATGATAAAGAGCCCATAGAAGACAAGATGAGAGATGACCACCTCTATCGAGTGCTCGATAAAGACACTTGGATGATTGATATCATTCGAGCGATTCGGAAGATGCCTCTTGATCATCTAGATAAAAACTCTCAAAACAAGATAATTTTCGAAAGTAAGAAGTACTTTTGGGATGCACCATACCTCTTCAAACTTGGCAATGATGGAGTCATGAGAAGATGTGTGCTAAGAGAAGAGAGGCTAGAAATCTTGAGAAAGTGCCACTCGGCGGAGTACGGTGGACACTATAGCCATTTTAGGACCCAAGCAAAAGTGTGGTCGAGCGGATTCTATTGGCCAGAGATGCATGAAGATACTAAAAGGTATGTTGCCTCATGCCCCGAATGCCAAAGAACCGGAAATATCCCTCAAAGAACTTTATGCCTTTGAAATACAATCTACAAATTGATTTATTCGATGAGTGGGGTATAGACTTCATGGGGCCTTTCAAAAACTCACACGGATATGAGTATATTCTAGTCATGGTTGATTATGTATCCAAGTGGGTAGAGGCCATGCCATGTCGTAAAGCTTCCACGGAGGAGTCCATTACTATGATCAAGAACGTGATTTTTCCTCGTTTCGGTACACCGAGAATCTTGATAAGCGATGGAGGAACTCACTTCACCGGGAAGAATTTCAAAAAGTGCTTGTCTAAGTTGGGAATTGAACATAGGGTCTCTACAGCCTGTCATCCACAAACCAACGGACAAGCGGAAACATCGAATAGGCAATTAAAAAAGTATCCTCAACAAAACCATAGAGAAGGGAGGCAAGGATTGGTCAAAGAAATTAGACGGAGCTTTGTGGGCTTATCGAACGACGTTCAAGACACTGATAGGTATGACCCCTTATCAATTCGTCTATGGAAAGGCTTGTCACCTTTCGGTTGAGTTGGAACATAAAGCCTATTGGGCGATTAAAGAGATGAACCTTGATCTCGATGCCGCGGTGGTGAAATGAAGAATTCAAATAAGCGAGCTAGAGGAGATGAGGTTGAAAGCTTATGAAAATGCAAGCATATACAAAGAGAGAATCAAAAGATGGTATGATAAAAGGTTAAAGAAAAAAGAGTTTAAAGAAGGAGATAAGGTCCTCCTCTATATTTCGAGGTTTAAAACCTTCGTAAAGGGGAAATTGCAAAGCAAGTGGGACGGACCTTATGTTGTGCATTTGGTGCTCTCCAATGGAGCGGTAACCATTATGGATGTGAAGGGTGATCAATTTATGGTGAATGGTCAACGGCTTAAGGTTTAATACGAACCAGACGTTGTGCCCCTTCACCATGTTGATGTCTTCACCATGGAAGAAGAGCCCGAATGTCCAGCCTAGGACGAAAAACAAGGCATGGATTTTTGTAAATAGTTTTTCCTTTAATTTTCTGGAGTTTCTCGTGAAGATTTACTGGGCCAACTTTTTCCCATGGGGTGAGAAAGCGAAAAAAGCGTGGGTCGACCCCCGGAACAGGGTGGGCCGGCCGGCCCAGTCCGACCGGCCCAGGTGGGTCCCGGTGGCGGTTCGCCCCGGTTTTTCCCCGAATTGCTCCTTTTCTACTTCCTTCTTCGGTAAGAAAATTTTAAGGGAAGTTTGAATAAGGAAATTGGGGTTCCTAGGGTTTTCCTCTTCAGACTATTTATTTGGCCGAATTGGGAGCTCGGGAATCCATCCCATCAAGCATACTTTTGCATCCACGCAGCAGCCATGGCGTCCCCGAGGAGCTTAGAGTTGAAGCATGGCGCCAAGGAGCCATCGATGGAGGAGGTGAAGCGATGCGAGCTCAAGCTACCCATCGAGATCAAGAGGACCGCCCGCATCCGTTGCGGAGGGCGTTTCCCGACCGGAGCTATCGCATCTCGCAACCCTGTCGAAGAGGAGAAGGTCCCTACTCCCGTTCGAAGGTCGGCACGCATCCGAGGCATGAAGCCGAAGGACTACTAGGAGGTGTCGCCCGAGCCTAAGGACTATGGGGATAGCGATTACTCCGACGATCGTAGCCCGAGCTCGTGGGTGGCCGCCGGAAGAGATGATAACAATCTTTACATCTGGGAAGAGGTGCCCAAGGAGAAGACTCCCGAGGCCCCAACGGCGGCGGCAACGACGACGGCGGCAATGACAATGGTGATTGCGACGACGGTGGCGACAACGGCAGAGACCCTGGCGATGATGACCCTTTCGGGATGCATCCGACGTGTTGTGCGGCTTGCCGTCACTCCATCTCGGAGCTCTACGCAACGGTCGACGAATGTTTCCAAGCCATGGAGGCGATGAGGCAGCGTATGGAGGATTTGGAGCGTGTGGTCGAAGACGACTACAAGTTCCTGAACCGCAACGTGCGCAAACTTTTTGGCATGGTCGGGAACATGAGAGGCAAGTGGTGCAATAGTTGCAGGAAGTACCACTAGGTTTAGTTTTCCCCCTTAGGATTTTTGTAAGATACGACGAGGACGTCGTATGATTTAAGCGTGGGGGAGAGCTAGCTAGCTAGCCTTTTAGCTTTTGAGCTTCAAGTTTAGTTTGGTTCGGTTTAGTTTTCGAGAGAGTTTTAGAGTTTAAGAGTCTTTAGTTTTTGAGTGTGTTTTTAAATTTTTGCAAGTTTGAAGTGTCTTAATTTAGTGTTGAGTCAAAGAAAATCAAATAAAAAGAGTCTTTTAAATTTTATGTCTTGTGTGATGCTTATCTTTATTCACTCATTTGTTTGTCACTAGTTTTTGATATATGAACATAAGTGTGTGGTTTGAAAAACGTTTACCGTGGTGCTTAGTGGAATTGCTACTACTAAAAGTACCCATACCACACTTCGATCTTGAGCTTCACATGTTGGTTGTGCTATGTTCAATGCTAAAAGTTGGAGGATTTCAATTCTGAAAATTATCTAAAACCCCTTGTAATAAAAATTAGCAAAAACCTCTTTTTCCAAGTTGAGAGTAAGAGAAAAAATCCTATACAAAGCAAATTTATTTTTTGCTCCACCATAAGTGTGATTAGAACGATGAGTTGGGCTAGGATCCTTCTCTCTTGGGAGTTTTAATTTCAAGCAATGATCATGTTCTTGTGCTTATCTTTTGTTGCTAGCCTCGTCATGTATTCGGTAACATGACTTTCATGTTGGAAGTCTCGTACATCGCCGAATTC
Organism: Cenchrus americanus; assembly: GCA_947561735.1. Taxonomy (NCBI): domain Eukaryota; kingdom Viridiplantae; phylum Streptophyta; class Magnoliopsida; order Poales; family Poaceae; genus Cenchrus; species Cenchrus americanus. The sequence continues at coordinate 148,655,256 of OX387240.1, forward strand.
CATACCTGAACACAACCTACTCTCAAAGTTTCGTCTCGTCTCTAGCATGGTTTATTTAAAATTTCAGATTGTATACATGCAAGAAAGAGAGGAGTTGAGAGCTTTGAAAAGATGTCAAGAGAGGGAAAAATAAAGAGAAAAGTATGAGTATGGAAAAGAAAAAAAAGTAGAAAAGTAAAGAAAGAGAAAAAATATGAGAATGAAAGAATGAAAGAGAAAGAAGAGAAAGAGAAAAGAGGAGTGGCAAGAAAGTTATGAGAGGGATGAATCAAGTGAAAGAAAAATAAAAGTGCAAGGAAGGATGTCACGTTGTTGAGAGACGAAACTTTCACTCTTTTTCCAACCATGTGCAATCCGACAGCGAGGACGTCATCGGTGCCTCGTAGTCATAATTTTCTTTTGCCCTTGCACATGTCCACCATTCTAAATCTTCTCATCCTTGATATCCCTACATATGGGTTTATTCTCATGATGATTGGCTTTTAGAGGTAAACAACCATTAGAGGAAGTTCTTAGTTTGACAATATTCGTGTTGATTGCACTAGCCCTACCTATAGCTCCACTTTACATGTCATATGAGAGATTTATGGGAGGTGAGAGTTTTATAAAATTTGTTTAGGATAGTCACTTTTATATGAGCGACTTGAGAGAGCTTGGAGAAATGTTTTTGTCTAATACTTGTTGCAGGAATTTTGTTTTTGAAAATCATAAAAACCCTCCGATGGAAGCAAAGAAATAAGCATGGCTGAAATTGAAGACTTCGAGTAAAGAGTTTGAGTTGTGGGGTAAATCTTGATGTGGTAAAGATTCTAAACGCCCATGTTTATTTTTGATGATCATTACTTTATTTTTATGTATTACAGATAAAGGATTGACTAACTTGTGAAGAAAGATTTAGCGGAACATGGTTACAACGCCTTGGACGAAGTTCTTTTACGAGTACTTGCTCGAGGACGAGCAAGAGCTAAGCGTGGGGGATATGTTGACGGTGTATTTTGGTACACCAAACATGTTCATTACACTTTGGTTTGGATTTGTTTATGGAACTAACCAGCCACTAGGCATACTAATCATATAACAAGTTCATCTATGTGCATGCATTTGGAACTGTTGTGTTTAAGTAGGAAAACATGGACATAAAGGACGGATTCACAACAAGTTCAAAGGAGCATTTACGGAGTCTTGTTCGTGTTCATGAGCTTGATGAAATCACTTCCAATGGTGGCAAGGACCGAAGTGCTACGTAGGAACACCCAGGGGGATTGAAGCGTAAAAGACCGAACTTCATGCACGGAGAACCTCCATCTTGGACGCGAGGATGACATCGTCAAAATCATGCAAGTGGAAGGGGCAAAGTGCATAATCACCTGAGGACCCACGGGAGCGAAGGGGCGACCGAACTGGGCCGAGATGGGCCTGGACCGGTCGGCCCAGGCCGGCCGGCCTAGCCCACTCCGGGTGTCGGTTCGGCCCCCCTTTCCTTGCACCCGAAGGATCTTCAACCCTAAAACCCTAGAGGTGCCGCCATTCGCAAAAGAGAGAGCCATTCGCACCAGGAGGCCATCCACAAGCTAGAGAGAGGAGGGAGATCTCCGGAGGGGGATCGACCACCTCGAAGGAAGCACCCACAAGTGGAGAAGGAAGACACCGTCGGAAGGGTGACCATGATCAACGGTGCTATGTCGAGCACCTTGATGGGGTAATCTCCTTATTAGTCCATGGGTTGTAATCGATCTTGAGATGTAATCGTACTTTGTTGGATTATCTATCTATCATCTTGTGTTGAATATACTTTATTGCTTAAGGTTAGCCACCATGTCGTAAAGGGAGTAGAGCTCCAATGCTTCCTTGGATCCATTCAATACGCCGTGTCCATCATAGGTCTAGTCACAAATACCTTCGCGTAGTGGCAGTACGAGAGGAGGGAAAGGGCGAAACCATGGTCACAACCCCCGATAGATTAGATTAGTTTTCTTGTTTAAAGCGATTGCATGTTCAAGTATCGTAGACCCATGGGCGAGTGTCTTTTATCTTGATTGCTTAATCATTCTCTCTATTGTAGTTTAGTTGTTTTCTAGTTTAATCATAGTTAGGGTTTCAGTAGCTAGAGTGTAAAGGTAGATCGAACGCTTGTAATCCCCTTGCTCCGCGGATTGACAAGAACCTTGGGAATCCCGTGGTGAAAAAGGTGTAGGTTAGTACGCTTGCGGATCATAGAGGGATACGTCTTTTATCCGTCAACAGCAACGCCAGCTCGTCCTCTCCAAGCACGTCAAACTCCTCATCTGGCAAAGACATCAAAGAAGATAGAGAGTACATCTTGGAGGATGCATTAGCATTAGACTTAGCCACATTGCCATCGAAGAGAGCAAGACTACGGGAGTCAGTCGGGCTCTCAAGACGGGTTGTCAAACCACGATCAACCTCAGCAGACTTGAGCTTAGAAAACAACTCGTTCACCGTCGGAGTGGTGTACTTCTCAGACTCATGAATGGCCTCGACCATTCCATCCCACATGGTACGATCCAGCGTGTGTAAGAGTTTCACAGCTCTATCATGGTCATCGTACGGGAGGACGTCAACGTTGGCCCTCATGTTTTCCACAACCATCGTGAACCGCTGGAACAAGGCATCAATAGACTCACCGGGGAGATGAGTGAAGTTCTTGTACTCTCCCCGGTAAGTCGCTTACAACAGTGCTTGAACCTCAGCATTCCCAGCATGAGCATTTTCAGCTCCAACCAAATCCTACAAGCTAGGTCCTCTTTCTGAACTCGATCGAATTCAGATTGATACAACACGAAATAAGTAGTCAACCGCCTTGTTGTTGGTGTCGTGTATGTCCCTTGATCCTGGAGCTAGGAAGTTAATCGGATTAATATAAGCGGTGTTCACCGTAACATCCCAAAGGATCTGACCCTTTCCGTGAAGGAATGCCGCCATCCGCCTCTACCACATATGGTAGTTCTTCCCATCAAAGTGCGGAGGACCCAAACCCCGTTCCTGGTACTTCTTTGAATCTTAGACTAGTTAGAATCATGACAATCTGTAACTTGCTCTGATTCCAATTGAAGGACCAAAACTGGCGACCAGAGAGGGGGAGTGAATGGGAGTTGATAAAAATTCTTCTCAAAGAAGAATTAAACTCCAACAAGACGAATATGGCAACCAAGCACGTCTCTGACTCAACTACCCGAGTTGGTCAAGACCACATAGCCACTTAAGTGCTACTGGTCCTAGGAACCAACACACAGCCTTCCGAACCAAAACCCACCAACACACATAGCGGAAACATGCACTGCTTACTACTTGTGTTGCACCAGTCAGACCGATGGCCTGTGCCGGTCAAACCGGTGGACAGTGCCGGTCAGGCCAGTGGCTACAGCAGTTGCATAGCAAGCGTTCCAGAAAGCCTCAGTGACTCCTCTAGAGGAATAAAACCACCTCCAAAACACAACCTGCAAGGAAGAAAAACCCTTTACAAAGCCTTGCTAAACAACTCCAAACAAGCCAAAAACTGACCAGTAGCACCACATGACAAAAACTCACGAACAAGGTAGTTCCCCGAAACAAATCCCACCAAGAGCTCGCACCGGTCAGACCGGTCAAGAGCACCGTTCAGACTAGTCACGCTTGGGCAGCTCAGGATGATCAGCGCCCGCGGGTCAACTCCCCCAAATCCAACTCCCAATCTCCCGATTCGCTCCATGGATTTGGACAAGACTTTGGGGATAGTCGGAACACCTCATCGGCCCTCTAAAGCCAAGTTATGGTCCACTAAAACTTGCTGGATCAAGAAGAATTGAAGGATTTACGCCAAGAACATTACGAACCCTAGGACAACGAAAACCGCAAAATTGAGCCCCTTTACTCACGGATTTGGGAGGGGGAAAGGAAAAGAACCACGAGGGGTTCATGCATACATCCCCCACCAAATCTCAAAGAGAAAGCTCTCAAAACTGCCACAAGAAATTCGCCAAGAAAAGCCTCTGAAAATCACTAAAAAGGAGAAATGGGAAAGACACATTCAAGCCTTGAGGAACCACGCCGAATCATCTATACATACCAAAGACGTTCATACAGGGTCTAGCTTGCCGCCCGATCATCCTTCCCTCTCACAAGATCTCACCATGAAGCTCTCAAGCTAGTCTTATAAAAATACTAGGGAAATAGGAAAACAAAATGAGCTAGGGTTCAATCCTCTCGCCACTTGGGTTACATAGAGGCAACCGAAAGACTAAAATACCTTTACTAGCTAACAAGGGATACATGCCCCTCAAGGTCGAATTCGAAAGTCTTTGTCTTTGCTCCATCAGACGGATGCCCAGCGACCACAAATTTGCTTAGCCTCGATGCAAGCCTTGCGATTCCGACGCGTGTCCTCCGCTTCGAAGTCTCCAGACTGCGTCGTCGCACACCGGTCAGTCCTCCACCAGTCAGACCCACCGGTCAGACCGGTCTGATGCTGCTGCACCTCCGTATTCGATTCTTCTCTCTTGGCTTTGTGGATCAACCCAGGAACCCAATGGTTTTCTAGTGAACCACTGGAACCCCGCGAACTCGGTGTAGCCTTTGCGAATCACCACTCATGACTCGGCTCCCACATAGTCTCGGATCGACCTTAGTATTGAGGCTCAACCAAGAAATCGTCCAAGACTTCCTCTTGTAATTTTTGCCACCATGCGGCCCACACTTGACTCTGCTGGCCACCGGGTCCCTCGAATTAAGTCTACTTGTCTTCTCCACACTTGGAGGCCTCACTGGCAACGACCTTTCGTGCTTGTTCTGCACCTACACCAACACCAGTCAAGTCGCAACCTGCACCTGCAATACTTAGCCAAGACTCAGTACACACCATGTTGGTAATCACTCATCACACCAGGAAGCAACCATCCACCGGTCCTTGAACCACACATGGCTCTCAACAATAATCATCACTACTAATTAATAATCATAACTCCATCTCATGTTTGGCCTCCTGCAGTTGTTCCTTCACCTTCGGCATCTCCTACCGTAAATTTTTGGTCTTGCAGGCCTCTCTTGCATTTCTCAAAGTTCTTTCAGAAGATCTAGATGTCTCGTCTCAAGGCGAGGACTCCCTAGGAATGTGACAATCCACCCAGGAGAATACCGTACTATCGCCTAAACCAATCCACTTTGGTCCTTAAGCAATAATAAAGTATCATCCTGTCATTAGTTGCCGGGTTAACGCCCGGTAAATCACTTGGAAAATCACAAAGAGGATCGAATATATGCATTAAAACTCATGCGAAGGCGAGTCCATAGTACAAACACTAATTAAATTCAAATCTGCCTCGAAGGGTTAATTATTACAAATAATTGTTCAAGACGTGATAAGTAAAGGTTTAGAGTTCGAAAACTATGGAATAATTAAACTAGCGAAACGATCAACATCACAGGAAGCCGCCCACGATGCCATCACTCGTCTTCATCCACCCATTCCATCTCCCAGACAGGTGGAAGGCCAAACAATACCTGCAAAAACATTTATAAATCAAGGATGAGTATACTAATACTCAACAAGACTTAACTGCCGAGTGATAACTAAATCACCAAACTCTAGACATGAGAGGCTTTTTGGTCAATGGAGTTCTTTTGCTGAAAAGCAACAATGTCCTTACTTTCAATATTTTAGCACAAATTCTAGTTGATTACCATTTCTAAGTGAGCCAACTAATTCAACCAAGAATTGTACAATACAATTAATTCAAGCAATAATATTCACTAAGTTCCATCAATAAGGGATGTCATGGCCAGTTGATTAAGCAGTCTCGGATAATGGTGAGAGGCCGACAATCAATTGATTTATAACCTTTCAAGGTGGACCTAAACAAATGGAAGAATTCATACCCCAAGAAGGTCCAAACAAAAACGAAATGGGGTATACACTGACCAGGAAGTTCCCGTCGATCTTCAGCTCGGGATCGGAACCTACACTCCTTGGTACAAGGCTTACTGGATCACTCCCACACAAACGTCCAGACTCACACAGGCACCACACTCTTGCAAGCAGGGGGACACATCCATGTGCCCCAGAGGTAGTAGGGAAAGGTTCCCTTGCCGCGCCCATCGGGTACTAGGCTTACCGGTCCCATTCCTGACAAGTGTTTAGTACATTCAAAATCTGAGCCCACGAAAGCCACTAGACTGGAGCCCAAATACCATGCTCTTACCACATGAGCAATCCATTTATAAATATCTTATGATTCCAACAGAAGAACCTATTCTCGCGAGTGACGAACATCACTCGACTTCTACCGGGTCCTATAGCATAGCAGCTATCGACCTAGAACACTAGTAAAAGAACATAGGTACCTAGGGATCATGCATCTAGGGTTTCAAGTCAACTCCTGAAACATAAATGCACAATCTTAGCAAAGATAATTGCAAAATTTTTAAAGAAGGGTTAATGGTCCGGGGCTTGCCTTCGCTGGCAAGGTTGGCCTTGGCCCTTCTGGACTTTGGTCCAGGTCTTGCTCTACAGCGACGTAGCGCACGTCTCCGTCAGCTCCTCTGTCTCCTCCTTCCCCCACACGCGTACAGCTACTATCGGAAAGATCTACACGAGGGTGCAATGCAAGATTTAATTGATGGTTTTCATTCAATTAATTACAAAACAACATATGACAACCTTGAAGAGTATGTGTCGGTGTTTAAACCTCTCGACCTCCATGGGAGGTACCCGCAGCGAGGTAGAAGGTGAGGATCGCCATGATCTGGAACCCGAAGGTACGTGCGAGGACACAAGACACAAGATTTATACAGGTTCGGGTAGCCGGAGTAGCTACCCTACGTCCTGTTTGGAGTAGTATTGCACCCCGCACTTGGGTTGTTCCCCGAGGGATTGTGGATGTCCTCCTAGGTACCCGGCCCTCCTTTATATAGTCCGGGGGGCGGGTTCCTAGTCGGTAACAAGGCAGGAGTCCTAGTAGGATTACACGAGCGAGTCCTAGTAGGAGTACGAGAGGAATTCTAGTAGGAGTCCGTCTTTTACTCTTCCTCCTTCCTTGCATGAGTACCCGGGGTGTATGCCCGACAAGCCCCCGAGCACGTTGGAGTCGAGAGTAGTAGTTCGAGTAGTCTTGAAGCCTCTTCGAGTAGTTCTTGAGCGTCCTCGAGTACTGCTTGGAGAAGTCTTCAATAGTACTTGAACTGCCGCGAGGCTGTAAGGTGGTCCAGCTCATTTGTCTTGAAGTCGAGATTATATGGGAGTGCGATTGCAAAATCGCACTCCATATGGAGTAGCCCCCGAGCCTTAGGTTGAGTTGTAGACTCTGGATGAGGGTCAATCTTGATTCTACTTCTGTCTTGAAAAAATTAACTGATGAGTGTAGAATCAGTCCTTGGAACGATTGAAGAATCAGTCCGAGGGTCTTCAGTGTTTGCAGAAGTCATCATTTGAGTACTCTTGTAGCGTTCATCCCCCGAGCTCGTCACCAGGTGAGCCGTAGGAGCTACGTCGAGTAGTTTTTGGTGCTGAGCCCCCGAGCTAGAGAGCTAGCGGAGACTACTTGAGTTGTCATCGAGTAGTAATTTGGTGCATAGCCCCCGAGGTTGGGAACTAGCCGCGCCGGTTGAGGTACGTGAAGCGTACTAGAAAGTCGTTGCCGAAGCTTGACCTGAAAGTGAAGATGCGTACATTATGTAGCATTTTTGTAGAAATTGAATCTACAAATGACAAATACAAATATGAATATAAATGTAAATGTCATGTGTCATGCTCTTGTTTCGGTCGTAAGGCGTCGAGTAGTTAGCCTGATGCGGTTTAGCGCCCAGTCCCTTTGGTCGTTGTTTAGCCATAGTCGCCGGGGGCGTGGAGGCATGATAGGAGAGCTGGTTTAAGCGCCCGGTCTCTGAGGAGCCTGTTTAGCCATAGCCGCTGGGGGCGTGGAGGCATGACAGGAGAGCCGAGGCATTGCGCGGATCAAGGCGTGTGCTACTGGAGCGAGACCATTAAGAGGTAGACGAAAGTAGTCGTCATGGTGACAAGAGAGAACGCAATTGCTCGTTGTTCCGCATGGCGGAGAGCAGGATTGCGCGAGCTTCCTCCTCGTGGTGTAGCCATTGTGCGCCTCCAGCACTCAGTACACGAAATGTCGTGGCAAGAGCCTCCTAATTTGGTGTACCAAGCCTGTGACAGTCAGTCAACAGTCCCCAAGGAATAGCTTGCATGGTGTAGCTCTGCTGGCAGGTAGCCGTCGAGAGGCGTACACGAAGTAGTCTTTAGCGTTGGTTCCTACATGTGGAGAGCAATCCAAAGAAAGAATAATTATTGAAATAAGTGACTTAGCTTAATTCGCGGATGAATGTCGACGAAGCCGTGGCGGCCGGTGATGGAGCCGCGACGGTTGTTGCTGAAGTCGACTAGTCGGAGGTGGATCCGACTAGTTGTCGATGACGTAGTAGCCGCCCACGACAAGTTTACTAGTCGAGATGAGTAGTCGAAGTAGTCGTACGGCCAGAAGACGATGCCGCGGCGGCGTACGGTGTAGTCGATGTAGAGCTGCTGCGGCCGAGAGACGAGTACTCGCGGCGCACGGTGAGGTTGACATAGAGGTCGTGCGGCCGGGTGGCGAGTAGTCGCGGCGCACTGTGTAGTTGTACTCGAGTAGTTGAAGTAGGTGTACTCATGTACATCTTGCCGTGTGCACCAAGCAAATTTGTCTTGAGTATAATGCTCCCAAATTTTGTTTTTCTCGGACAGGAGTTCATAATTGCCTTCACATGATTGCTCTGTTCCGTGCTTGACGTGTTGGCAGCTTCGTCCCTGAGTTCAGAACGGAGAAAAGTAACCCTGGAGACCGAGTCAGCGTCGTATGTGCAGTGCCTGATCTAGTCGTACGTCCTTCTTTGTGTCGAACTCGACGGATGCGTTGCGCTATGCAAGAGCCTGATAGCAAACAGCGCAATTGTATTGCAACGGGTTGATTGGTCTTGATGCTTGCATGTGTGGCGGTGATGTGCCCAGATGAACACGCCGAGTAGATCGAAATTAATGACGAAGGTCCTTCGAATTCACCCGATGATCGTGACGATAGCCCCACGGTGGGCGCCAGCAGTCGGTGTTTAAACCTCTTGACCTCCATGGGAGGTACCCGCAGCGAGGTAGAAGGTGAGGATCGCCATGATCTGGAACCCGAAGGTACGCGCGAGGACACAAGACACAAGATTTATACAGGTTCAGGTAGCCGGAGTAGCTACCCTACGTCCTGTTTGGAGTAGTATTGCGCCCTGCGCTTGGGTTGTTCCCCGGAGAGATTGTGGATGTCCTCCTAGGTACCTGGCCCTCCTTTATATAGTCCGGGGGGCGGGTTCCTAGTCGGTTACAAGGCGGGAGTCCTAGTAGGATTACACGAGAGCGGGTCCTAGTAGGAGTACGGGGGAATTCTAGTAGGAGTCCGTCTTCTACTCTTCCTCCTTCCTTGCCGTTGACGGTGAAATTCCGTCAACCTAGCCATGAGTTTACCTTCGGTGTTGGCATCGCTTTTGTATCTTATCCATTGGTACTAACCCCCGTGGTATAACAAGTTCACTTGTGCATGTCGGTTTTGGAGTTTAGTGTTTACGTAGGGTTTTAACGTTGAAAGCAAGACTTCCGGGATAAGTTCATTAAGCACCTCATGACAAGACCTTGAAGCCGGATACAAGTCAAGCAATGAAGTGAACATGACTCCAAGAGCCCAAGGACCAAGCCCGAGAAGATGACAAACTCCGAGGACCTAGCCAGAAAAGTGTTGAATCTTGCAAGACAAGGAGCTTCGTCCAATTCGGAGAGAAACCGACGACAAGGGCCCACATGCAAAAGGGGAGAGGATCTAGAAGACGCGGAAAGCAACACCGGCGAAGGAGGACACGAACCGGGCCGAAACGGGCCCGAGCCGGTCGGCCCGGCCCGTTTCGGGGCCCGCCGGCCCCCCCCTTTGACCTAGTTGCATCTCCGGCTATTTATAGCCCCCCCGACCGAGAGCCACGCATCAACCAATTCGTAATCCGCCGCCGAGGAGCAGAAAGCTTGAGGGACACCATCTCGGAGATGAGGGTCGTGCTAGTTGTCTAGGGTTTCCCTAGCCGACGTGGGAACCTTGCATGGAAGACCACGTCGGAGCTCCGGAGCGAGGATCAAGATCGAGGGAGGGCCCCGGTGGTGATCTTGTTCATGTTATCATTCATGGTGAAGTTTGTAAGTGAATTCGATTTCTAGCGATCAAGTGCCTTCTCGATGATTTTGTTTTCTTCTTGGTTTTGCTTCTTCTACGATCTAGTTTGCAGCTAGATTACTTAGGGTGCTCTTGTAGCCGCGGTGGCTAGAGGTGCATACCGGATCGGCCAAGTGATTTCAACTTGTTCTATCGAACTCGCCCTAGACTACCCGCATGAGTAGGGATACGTTGTGACAGAACGGGGGTTCCGAAAGGCGGGCGTTTTCGGAGTCGGATGGAAGGCCACGATTCAAAGATGCTTTTAATGAGATTCGCTTTTCTATCTTCATCTATCTTGTTTGGAGCAACAACATAAGCATGATCTAGACTCTCTAGATTGGTTATCTCTTGCTTTCTCTTGCTACCTCTTTAGTAGATTAGATTAGATTCGTTTTCCTTATGATATCTTAGATTAGATGCAATTTGATTCTTCAATAGATAGCTTTACCTTGCTTTACTAGATTGAATCCTTGCGTTGCACATTGTTCCACGGATTCGATACCTTGGGTTCACCACTCGAGGGAAGAAGGGTCCCTTGACTACGACGGGAGACTTGTCCGCTTGCAAGTCATAAACGAAATTTGATACAACTATTAACTGTCAACAAGCCCCTTTTTCTGGCGCCGTTGCCGGGGAACAAGCAATCAAGATCCGATCTACTATTGCTTATCTTTCAGTTTTTATTTTGATTTTCTTTTGCATCTCTTATGTTTGATCATACTCAAAAAGAAAAAAGTCAATCTAATCTAGTTTTGATTAACCCTAATTTTTCTTTTGTTAGATTTTTGTTTTATTGCTAACCCTAACCGGAGATGGTTGGCTACCTCTCCAAGAAACCGAAACTTTTTTGTGGATGATCCAGGAAAACTTTACAGGCAAAGGAGGCGTGCAACACAAGCTAAAGGGTTGGAAACCCTAGATTCAAAAGTCGAAGTCAAAGGACCATCGAAATCTCCAAGGGAATCACCACCTCCAAGTCCAAAGGAAGATCAACCTTGAGGACCATGTGTGAAGAAGTCTAGCCATGGACTATAAACGAAGCGCGAGGCGGGAGGCAAACCCGCTTCGTCGAGTCAAGAATAAGCTGGACCGTGAGGACAACCCGATTCCGTGTTTTTCGAGTCCTTTTAATTCAGTTCTCGAATTTTGCTACGCAAAACCTTAGATTTAGATCGGTTGAACAATATTAGAGACATAATTCTTGGTTGAATATTTTGCTTGATCATAAACCCTTTTACATGAACCATCCTATGTGTGTTTGTTTCGCTTCTTTTCGAGAAACCACAACCAAAAACCAAGCCAAAAAATTCAGAACCAAACTCAACCTTTCATCCTCTTTATGATGTTGTGGTTGACTTGTTTTTCATGCTAAAAACACACGAGTAGAGCCACGACTTGTATCTAGATGTTTGTCTCAGGGACCGCCCTAGGGGTCCCCTTAAACAATGGGGGAACCCTCGCTTAAATCCCTCGCATCGAAATAAGCTAAGCCTAACCATGCAGAAAACTAACCATGCAGACATGGCCCATGCGGCAGGACTCCGAGGCCCACCAAGACGGCCCGTCCGGGGAAGACCCCTCGAGTTTGCCTCCGCCTCGCCCCGAGGGTACGCTCCTCTTTGAGCGGCTCCGCCCGTTCGAGGGGCACCCCCTCCTCGAACGGACCCGCCCGGCTCGAGGGGCTTCCTTTTTTTTTTTTTTTTTCCCCCCCCCCCCCCCCCCTCGACCCCTTCCCTCGAGCGGTCCCCGCCCGCCCGAGGGCGCCCCCCGCCCCTCGAGCGAGCCCCTCGCCTCGCCCGAGGGTCCGCTCCGCCCTCGGGCCGGGCCCGCCACGCTCACGGGCGCCCGCGCGCGTGCGCCGGCCCCGTACGTGCCTATTTAACGCCCCGACGCCCCGCAGACGGCCGCCATCTATGCGCCCCCCGGCTCACGCCCCGGCAGCCGCTCGCACCAACTCCCCGAGGGAGGAGCCCATCCCCGCGACCGTGGGATGGACTTGCGGGCGTGGCACGGCTTGCGCACGTCCCGTGACACCGTGCGCACGCTACCGTAGCCCTGGCCAACGCGCCTCTCGACCCTCGAAAGGGAGCCGGCGCACCCTCGACTCCACTTTCCCGTGACCCCGCAGTTAGGTGAGGGGCGGCGCAGGGCTTCTGGCTGGCCATCCCGGCCACCGCACCCGCGCGCGGCCGCCGTACCCCCGCGTGTGCAGCGCACGCCCGACTCTGCAGCGCGCACGCCCGGCACCGCAGCATTACCACTCCACCACCGCAGTCCTCATTGGGAAGGAACGCCGTCTCTGCCCGCTCCCGTACCCCGTACCTTGCCATCAATGCGCACCTCCCCCGGGCCTATCGGGGGACGCCATCGCCATCGTCGCCTCCTACCCTCGAACCGCCACCGTTCGGGTACGAGGTAGGCCATCATGGCCGGATCGTAGCTGAAGATCGGGTCCGACGGCCGCCCGCTCTACACCGTAGCACGACGTGCTCCCACACGTAGCTAGGTAGCGCGGCGTGCATGTAACTCTGCCGCCCCCTTGGCCTATAAAAGGGGAGGCGCAGCCCCCGCCCGGCGGGGGCGACGAGTTCGCAGGAACAAGGCCGGTTTTCTGAGCACAACGCACCGTGCACTCACTCTCTTATTCTCCCACAACATCTTCACCCACTCGACCATGGACTTGGAAGCCACGCTTCCTCTCCCGCCTTGCTTGTACTTGCCCCACTACAAGCACCCCGTGCCGAGCAATATAGTGCCACGAGCACACCACCGCCGGGACGGACGCCGCCCTCTTGCCGGGAATCCAGGATAAAACCTTGTGTCATTTGTTGCTTGGCATCGACTACTGAGGGATAGACCCAGGCGTTATCTACCGGTTAGTGCTCCTGACCATATTCCGCACCGATGGGCCGGGGCGCCCACCGTGGGGCAAACGAGCGCCTAAGGTCATTTCCCGCCAACTCCCTCCATGGTGATCCGCACCGAGTACCGTAGCACCCGCTACAACATGGGTAGTTCGGACGCCTTTCGGGCCGGTTCGAGATCCGCTCGGGACTCGAACTTCCGTGCCACGGGAACCCGCCATCTCATGCGCCTCACAAATCGTGAGGGAGCCGCGCGCGCCGTGAGGCCAGTCCGCTCGGTCTCCGCCGCACGCACGACACGGCCAGCAGCGCCCGCAGCACGGATGCCGCGGGCCCATCGACGCCGCGACGCCGTCGTCGCTCCGGGCCACGCCGCGTCGGCGCGTCCGAGTGGCGTGAAGCCGAGCGCGGCCACCGCCCAACGCGTGCGCCCACCGTCACGACGACCGCGCGCGCCTACGGGGGACCGCGTGCGGTCTCCCGACCACGCATTCCCATCGGGCCGCGGGCGCTACTACGGCCTACAATGCCAACGTCAACACGACGATGCGCAGGTCCCGCCTCGGTCGCGCACGTCTCGGCCGGCCAGGGACCCCGCACTCGGCCAGCCGCACGAGTCGTCCCCGGGCTCCGTCGACACGATGCCACCCGCCAACCGCCCATGGGTACGCGGAGGGGACTTCTCTCGGTGTGCCGGGACCCGGGGCCGCGTTCGTGGCGCTTCCTCGACGCCACGGACCACCGCCTTCGGGCCGCTCCGACGACTCCGCGCATCGGGAGCTACGACCCCACGCGGGCATCGGTTGCGCCGTCATCACCAACGACCCCGCCAACGCCGCCCGTGCGCGGCGCCGGGAGATGGGGAAGTCACGCTGCCCCCGTGGATCGCCGCGCGCCCGGCCGCGGGGCCAAGCGTCTCGGGCCGGGGCCGACGTCGACGCACACCGGCTCCAAGCTCGCGAGCTCGTCGTCTTGTTTGCAGGAGTACCGGACAAAGGCGGTCGCTCCGCGCCTTGATGGCGGGGGGAGGCCTCCGCGCGTGGGCGAGCGCGCGCTAGAGCCGGGCCGACAAGTCCGTGACCGCCCTCAACCCCGCCCCCAACGTCGACAACGCGGACACTTCCGCCGCGGCGAGCCAAAAGCTCATCGCCGCCGCGACACCGCCGCGCGCCATGCCCGCACCTCGACCCCCGAGGCTCGAGACATGCACCGCGAGGTGCGCCACCCTCCTTGGAGCAAGCTGCCGTCCGGGGCCAGCCGAGAGCCCCCGCCCTCACGCATCCGCCAACAGCGGGGGACGCGATGTGGTGATGATCCCGCTCCGGGGGCGAACCCTGGGGCACGGTGGGTCAACTTGCCGACCCCCAGGGACGCACGCCGCCAAGGAGCCAGCTCTCCGACACACGCAGGCGCCGGATGGAGACGCCCGCAACGTCATTAACGCCAGGCGCGCCGCCCCCTTTGCGACGCGCGAGCGGCCGTGGCCCACCACCCCCGAAGGGGTGATCGCCACGACTATTGTGAGGATCGTCTCCTCAACGCCGGAGCCCCCCGGCACCCGCGTGTCCACTCGGGAGATCCGCACCCCGCGCTGTTCCCCCCGCTCCGTCGCCCCTCGACAATCGGCCGGGCACAACGGGGAGACGGACCCTCGCGTCCTCCGGCTCAACCATTACCGCCCGGCTCGTCACCCCATGTGGGCCACCAACGACGAAGTGATCATCCGCAACTTGCCCCCGCATCCGGGCGACGCGCCCGACATGGCTCGAACACTTGCCCGCCACCGCATCCATAACCGGGACGACCGAGTCCACACCTTCGTGCTAACTTCCAGGCACATACGTGCGCCCGGGAACTCCTCGGGATCCGCGCTCCTTGCACGCCCAGGCCGGCGAGCCGCCGGCGGACCCCTCGCGCGCTTCTCCAAGCGCCGCACGCAGCTCCCCGCCGTAGCACCGGTCCGAAATCGTGCACGCGTCTCCTCGAGGGCACCACGTGCCGGACCTTGTGCGCGAGCCGGGACGCAGCCCGCCCACGGACTCGAACGAGCCGCCCCGACACTGCGCGCGACTCCGCCCGCTCCGAGAGGGAGGCCGTGGGGGCACCTTCGACGGCGAAGAAGGGCAAGCGCTCCGAGGACACCTTCGCTGAGGGCAGCGGTCCAAGGAGCCACGCCGCACCGACAAGCGGGCAAGAAGGGGAAGAAGCGCGCCGCGAGGCGCGCGACAGGGCGCAACGGCGGCAACGCCGAGGCCCTCGCCGTTGACCCTCGCCCGACGGCCTCGACCTGGGCCTCGAGGCCCGGGGGTGTTCGACGACATGATGAAGAAGCCATGCCCCTACCACAAGACCCCCCGTGAATCACACCCCCCGAGCAAAGGCGACATGCTCAAGAAGTTCTCCATGGCCGTGCCACCGCGAAGGAGGCAGAGGCCAAGAAGGATGGGGGCGATGGCGCACGCTGGTGGTTTCCCCGCGTCGAAAAACGTGTTCCTCATCTTTGGGGGACCTACCGTCGACATGTCGACCCGCAGCGCAAGAAGGAGCTTGCGCACGAAGTCCTCGCCGCAGAGGGCACCTCCGCCTTTCTCAACCGGTCGAAGGATGCCATCACCTTTAGCCGGGATGATCACCCAAATCGCATCCCGAACCCCCGGCCGCACGACCGGGTGGTCGATCCCACTGGCTGGGAACGCCCTCTTGCCAAGGTCCTGCGGACCCGAGGTAGTAGCCTCAATATCCCTCTTCGCGCACACATTGCGCCTAATGGGGATTGGCCGGACTACCGCGGCTCACACGAAGCCGGCCCACCCGCATCGCGCCCGGCGCGCGGTGTTCAACCCCTCGTGCATCGATCCGCCCGTCCGGCTTGGGACCCCCAAGACCCCCCGCAAGGAAACCCTCACATTCGAGGTGGTGGGATTCAGCGGGGCCTACCATGCCATCCTTGGGCGACCGTGCTATGCCAAGTTCATGGCGCTCCCCAACTACACGTACCCGAAGATGAAGATGCTCAGTCCAAACGGCGTCATCACCGTCGGGTCGTCGATCGAGCACGCATTCGATCGCGATGTCGAGTGCGGGAACATGCAGAGGCGCCAGCGCTCGGATGAAGCGCCGGGTAAACACACCGGGAGAAGATGGTCAACGACGACCTCGCCCTCCGCGCTGCCACCGCCGCACGTTCGAGGCCGCCGAGCAAACCAAAGGGGTCCCCCCTCGACCCGTCGGCCCCCGAGGGCAAAGCGTTGAGGGTCGCCTGACCCTCGATCCCACACAGGGGCGCGCGTTCGGCCGACTTCCTCCGCGCCAACGCCGACGCCCCCGCGTGGAGCCCCTTGGACATGCCGTGCATCCCGAGGAGGTCGCCGAGCACTCCCTGATATCCCGCCTAACGCTCGCGCCGCCCGCACCCCGGCCGCGCCGCTTCGACGAGGAGCGGCGACGGCGATCGAGCCGAGTCGCGAAAGCTCCTCGAGGCCGGATTCATCAAGGAAGTGTTCCACCCTACGTGGCTAGCTAATCCCCGTGCTTGTAAAAAAGAAAAATGGGAAGTGGAGGATGTGTATAGACTACACCAGCCTCAATAAAGCATGTCCAAAAGTTCCTTTTCCTTTGCCACGTATGTATCAAATCGTTGATTCAACAAATTGGTGTGAACTACTCGTTTCCTTGATGCCTATTTCGGATATCACCAAATAAAAAATGAAGGAGTCCCACTGTACCGCGACTTCGTTCATCGCCACCGTCTCTCAGACGTTCGTTACGCCACAATGCCTTTTGGCCTCGTAAACGCGGCGCAACATACCGCCTCCGCATGCAAAGACGTTTTTGGGGACCATACTTCCGGCGACTGGCCGAGGCTTACGAGACGACATCGTCGTCGAAGACCAGAAGTTGCGACGACCCGGTTAGCGATCTTGGCATCGGGCTCACCGTTCGATGGCCAACGGCGGTCAAGCTCAACCTCGAAAAATGTGTCTCTTGGAGTGCCGCTGGGCATGCTCCTAGGGTACATCGTCTCCCGCCGGGAATCGAGGCCAACCTCGAAAAGGTCGCGCCCTCGAGCGAATGGGTCCAATTCGGGACCTCAAAGGGGTGCAGAAGGTGTTGGGGTGCCTGCCGCCCTTGAGCCGCTTCATGCCTCGAGGCCCCCTTGAGAAGGGCCTCGCCTTCTCTACCGGGCCGCTCAAGAAGCACGAGCGCTTCTCTTGGACCGCCGAGGCTCAGCAAGCGCTCGACAAGCCGCCGGCATGCCTTCGACGCACGCTCCAATCCTTACGCCGCCGCGAGACCCGCGAACCCCTCCTCAACTCTACGTGGCCGCAACCACCTGTGGTCGCCCCCGCCGTGATCGTCGTGGAGCGCACGGAGGAAGGGCATGCGTCTGGTCAGGCAAAGGCCGGTCTACTACATCGAAGTCCCGACGGACACGAAGACGCGCTACCCCTGTGTCCGGCTGCCAGGAGCTCGCCGGTAGTCCCCGCGCGCGCAAGCTCCGCCACTACTCGAGGCCCACCTGGGGCTTACGCGTGGTCTCTTCCTTCCTGCCTTCCCAGAGATCATTCGCCCCAACCCCGACCGGCATTGCGTAATTGCCAAGTGGTCCATGGAGTTGATGGGCGAGACGCTCGCCTACGCCCGCGCAAGGCCATCAAATCGCAAATCTCAGCCGACTTTCGCCGCCGAGTGGACTGGACACGCATTTTCCGCCGCCCCTCGCATTCAAGCAGGAGTGCCGGACCCTCTCGTTCGACTCGGCCCTATGATGAAGACAAAGAGCCGGCGCGGGCCTCGCCCCCTTTGTGTCACCCCCTTCGTGAGCACATGCGCTACGCAAAGGCGCCCTCCACTTCCCCGTTTCCAACAATATGGCGGAATACGAGGCCCCTCCTCTGCGTCTCAAAAACGCCATTGAGCCGGGCATTAAGCGCCGACGTGCGAGGGGATTCGTTCGTGATCGATCAAGTCATGAAGAACGCGAGCCGCCACGACGACAAAATGGAGGCCTACCGTAAAGCCGTGCGGCCCTCGAAGACAAATTCTAAGGCACGAGCTTAATCATGTACCCCGCCGCCACCAACGAGGAGGCGTACGAGCCGGCAAAAAGGCCAGCGTCCGGCGGATCACCGTTCCCCCAAACGTTTTTGCGCGCGACATCGCGCAGCCCATCGGGTCACCTTCGAGCCCTACCCCTCGGCGAGCGATGGCGACCCCTGTGGGCTCCTCGAATCCAACGGTGCGAACCTTATGGAAGAGGACCCCTCGAACGAGGCGTACGTGCTTTCCCCCTCCCTTCGAGGGGTACGCTCCCACGAGGTCGAGGCGATGGATATAGAGCCGCTCTCTGTCTGAAGCGCGATTGGCGAGAAAAGTACACCGCCCGGGATCGCACTCGAGGGGAACTTCTCGAAGATCGGGCCGCAGCCCCTTGCACGCGGATGGCCAAATCCTTCACCCTCGTCGACGGCGAGCCGCACAAGCGCGCCGCCGCCGGCATCCCCTTCCGGGGCCGGGCATACCCATTCTCGAGGGGCGCCGAGCTCCCACGGACATCCACGCGGGAATCCGTGGCCACCACGCCGCGCCACGCGCCCTCGTCGGGCAACGCGTTCCGCCGTGGCTTCTACCGGCCTACCGCGTGGCGACGCCAACGAAATCGTGCGCACCCTCGCGAAGGGTGCCGGGGCCGACGCCCGCAAACAACTTGCCCGCTCACGCCCGCGCCCCATCCCCTGCAACATGGCCAAATTCGCCGTGTGGGGGTTGGGACATCGTCGGGGCCCCCGCGGAAGGCGCCCCTCGGGCTTCACCCACCTCGCTTGGTGCTGTACCGATGTGTTCTCCAAGTGGGTGGAGGTGCGCTCCATCACGAATTTGAGGGCCGAAAGTGTGCTGGCCCCACGTTCTTCACCGATATCGTCTACCGCTTTGGAGTGCCAAACTCCATCATCAACGTACACCCGGTCCCGCTTCACGGCCGAAGTTCTTGGAGTTCTGCGACAAGTTCCACATCCGCGTGGACGGGGTATCCGTGGCACACCATTGCACCAACTACTATAGAGCGTGCCAACGCATGATTCTACAGTATTCAACCCGTAATTTTTGACCAAATTTCAAACAACCGTCGAAAATGGCTCCAAGAACTACCCTGCCCCATTGCAGGAGCCCAAGGACCACCCTGGGGCAGCAGCCACCGGGTTCACCCCGTTTTTCCTAGTTCATGGGCGGGAGGCCGTCCCCCCCCACTCTGATCCGGAATACGGCCGCCCAAGGTTCGAGGCTATAACGAGGATGCTAACCCACCGAGCCCGCCAGGACTCCGCCGGATCGGACGGCAAGCACGCCTCGTGGCGTCGATGCACTCCGCAAGTATCCACGTCCCTACGGCTACCAAGCACGCAAGATACGCCTCCGAGGGGATTTCTGGGCCGAGGGGGACTTGGTCCTAAGGCTACGCCAAGACAACCGAGGGCGCCACAAGTTGCCGCCCCCATGGCGAGGGACCCCACGTCGTGGTGAAGGTGCCGAAACCGGCACGTACAAGTCGGCCAATTGAGGACTCGGCGAAGAACTCCCACCAACGCTTGGAACATCCAACAAACTTACGTCGCTTCTACCCCCCGCCTAGGATTTCCAAGTATTTTCTTCGTTGTAAACAAAACATGGCCAACGCCCAGCTTGGTGTCACCTATGTAAATATTTCAAGTCTAATAAAAGGGCAACTCGGCTTTTCGAAACCCAAGTTACCCTCGAAGCCACGGCGGGGGCACCCCCCCCCCAAAATGGCCCCATTTTTTCGCGCAAAAATAAAAACCACTCACACGCGCTAAGTTTGTTCTCTTCTACTCTAAACCTCGAGCCATGATTTGAACAAAGGGCGCAGCGGCCGCCGAAGGGAGCGCGCGAGCCGGGGAGAGACACTTACGCCGCGTGGCTATGGCCCGTCCTCTCTCGCCTCCCCAACCCACGGCCCTCGCGAAAAAACGAACTCCCCTAACTAGAATCTACTCGTAAAGAAGGAGAAACAAAAAGCGTAATAAGCAAACGATTTCGCCATAAGCAATCGCACATGTTCATGAAATGACTTGTTTATTTACAAGAGGCCACAAGGCCGAATTTCCGATACACATAAGCGAAAACGGCCTAGCGCCCGCATGCTTTCGGGGCGGTGGAGCGGCGGTGCGCATCGGCGGCGTTCTCGAAGAGGAATTTTTCGAAGGCCCCTACAGCCGACCCCGCGGCGGCCGCGCAACGAGCGCGTCCGCGCGCTCCATGGCCACCTCGTGCTTCGACGCCCTTTGGGCACGATGTGTTCCCCTCCGCCGCCGCTTCGAGGCTGACCTCGTAGTGGGACCGCACCACTCCGAGGGCCTTCCTTGACGCCTGTGTGGTGGGCCGCCCTGGCCGCATCCGCTGCCGTGACGGGTCGCCGAGGGCGCGCAGCGGGCCGGGGCCGGAAGCCGCCGCCCGGGCCTCGCCTTCCTCGACGACGCGGCAGTCTCGAGGGCCGCGTCCCGCAGCCTCCCCGCAGCCTCCTCGCTCCGAGGAGTCGTAAGAAGCTCGGGCAGGCTCCCGCCCGCCCCGCGCCGGTGCCCCAAGGCAAGGCGCAAGCCCGGAATCAACAAGACGACAAGAAATCGTAAAGGAGGGAACAAACCCTCTAAAGCAAGAACCAAACAAAGGTGGAGTCACACAAGAAAACTTACCCTCGACTCTGCCTCCTCTCCGCATCGAGGTCGCGCCGCGCGACTCGAGCGCCAACTCGAGACGCCGGACGGCCTCGCCCTTGCTTCGCGAGGGCCATTTCCCCGATTCGGCGTTGTCGGCCGCGGGGAGCCGCCGCCCTCGTCCTCAACCTTGGAGAATGCGGCGTTCCGCTCCTCCCGGCCGACCTCTCCGCCGCCCTCGCGCGCGACGCGCTCCCGCTCCGGGGCCGTTCGGGCCCCGGCGTCACCAAGGGTCGCCTCGCTCTCGGCCGGGAGCCGCCCTCGCCCCCCCCGGGCGGCGATGCGCTCCCCCGGGCCGGAGCCGGCTCCTCGGGCCGGCGACGAGAGCCACGGCCTTGGCGTCGAGGGCGGCCCCCCTGTGTCGTCGGCCTCCTCGGCGCGCTCGCTCCAACCCGCGCGCCCGCCCTCGCCCGCGCCGGGCCGCGCCCGCGCCCTCGAGTGACGTGCGGAGCTCCCGGCGCGGTCTCGGCGCGAGCGGTGGCCACCTCCGCCTCTTGCTGGCGGCCAGCGTCCGCGCGTCTTGTCCGTGTCCCTTTCGCGCGTCTACGCCCCTTTTCGTCGGCGATCGACGAGGGGCTGCGCGGATCCGCCCGAGACTCGAGTGACGCGCCGTGTCCTCGCCCGAGCTCTCGGGAGCAGCCGGCCGCACCACGCCATCGCCCGCACACCAGCCAACCGGCCCCCCCGCGTCCCCGAGAGCTTCCGCAAGCGCGTCGAAAGCGCCGCATCACCCCCGAGCTGGCGGGCTCCCCGCGTTCACCTCGGTCGAACGCGCTTGTACTTTTCACGAGCACGCGCTCGAGCTCCGGCATCCACACATCGAATCTCGCAAGTGTCGAGGCTCCTCGAATGCGAAAGACACGGAAAACGAAAAAAGAAGAGAGACAAGCAACCGAGGCTCACCCGGAAGACAAGCCGGTGCCGGCCGCCGTGAACTTGCAAGCCGCCTCGTTCAACGCACCCGCTGAGCGTGGCGCCGTGGCTCCGGCCGCCCCGCAGCCCCGCCTCCCTCGCCCCAATCGCCGGGGATCCTCCTACGACCCCCCCCACCCCGGGCGCCCGCCGCATGGGAGGACGAGGCCCTTATCGTGCTCCTCGGCCCCCCACTATCATGTGACCCTCGTGCCGCCTCACGAGGGCCCCCTCCTCGGGGCTCCTCTGGGAGTTCGTGGGCCGCCCGGCCCACCGTTCCACCTGTGCGGCGCAGAGTCATCCGAGAGCTCCACCACCTCCGCCCCTCGGAGACCGACGGCGAGGAGGGAGCCGCCTCGCTCCGCCCTCCGCCGGCGCCTCCACTCGCGCCTCCGCGCCCACGGCGCCCGTCGTGGCGCCGTCGCCGCCACCTCCGCCCCGTCCGCCGCATCCGCGGCGCCCCCGCAGTTGCGCCGCTCCGCCTCCTCCGCAAAGGGCCGCTACCGCCTGCGCCACCCCTCCACCGTGGCCACCGCCGCGGCTCGCGCCTCCGTAGCGACCGCGCCGGCCGCTCTCGGCGGACTCGGGCCGCGCGCGCCGGCCCGATCCGCCGGCCGGCCCTCTCGAGGCCCCGCCGGCCTTGCGAGCCCCGTGCCCGCCGCCGCGCCGTCCCCGGAGCGTCCCTTTCGACGAACGCCGCCGGTGGGGATCGACGCATCCGTCCTCGGCGCACTGCTTCTCTGCAGCAAGAGGGGAGGAACGGATGGCACCGCCCTGCGCAGACACGAACGGAGGGTTAGAGCGCTTTCAATCACCAAAGACACTAAGACCAAACGAAGGAAGATGCACCCCTACCTCGCCTGAGGAAAAGGCCCGTTTCCTTTTCTCGAGGCCTCCCGCCACGAGGCCGGCCAGCCGGCCGCGCCCCGGACGCAACTGCTCCCGACGGGCGCCGCCGCACGCACGGCCACGCCCGCCCGCCCGCGCGGCGCGCCCAATGCCGCACCCCCCGACGACGCCGCAAGGCGCCGGGCCACGCGCGCGCCCGCGCGCGGCACGCTCCCCCGACGCGCCCCTCGGGACGCACGACGCGCGCGCGCGCGCGACGCGCCCTCCCCGCGCGCGCGCGCACGGCCGGACGCGCGCGCGCGCGCACGTCCGCCGCGCGTGCCTCCGCGCCACGCGCTTTTGCACCCCCGCGCGCGCGTGCCGGCCCCCGACGATGATTGCCTCGCGCGCTGCGCCGACGCGCCCCGCCCCCAGCGAGGCCGCCCCGACGCCGCGCGGCCGCCCGGCGACGGCGCGGGCCGCCACCCGTCCGAGGGGCCCTCCCCCTCGACTCTCTCCTCCTCGTCCCGCTCCGAGGACGAGGGCTCTCGATATCCGGGAGGAGAGCCCCACCTCCTCCCGCCGCCGCCGGTACTCCGCGGATCGGTGGCCGGCCGCGGCGCGCTTGGCGACGCCCGGCGTGCCCTCTGCGCGCCGCCCGCTCCTCGCTCGCTCCTCGCCGCGCCGCCCGGCCGAGCGCACGGAGTCGGGGGTGGGTGGAACTGACTCTGGCGATGCTGAACTTCACACTGTGTTCCACCTGCGATTAGCGCTTTAATCAAATGAGCGGCCCCATCATCTTCACTCGATGCGTCGCCTTCTTCACTAACTACTCGGAATCATGTGGTGCACCTTCATCATCGTTACGTACTTGTACATCCCACCGAGCCTGGCAGGTCGTCGTCGTTGTGTACTTGAACATCACTAGGTCGCATCATCATTGTGAAATACCACATCACTGAACCTCCCCCTTCCATGATAAAAGATTCAGCAAACCCTCTTAAAAGGACATGACTGCGAAGCAAAGCCGGGTTTGTGTGCATTGCACGGACATCTAGTGCACGGACATGCAGCGGTTCCACCACTCGATGTACTTGCTTCCAGATATCTTTGTCCATAAACTCCGGGAATTTCTTCTTCCACTCGAGATGAACTTATGAGGTAGCGCATCATCACATAATGGCGACATGCGCGTGACGAACATGAACGATCCCCCGATTTAAAACGAGCGTATTTACATACATATAATTCAAATATATGTGCTTCGCATGATGATCTGTGCTTCCTTTAATTTTGACGCGACTCGAGGATGTCTAGTCTGATCGATCAATCGACGTGCATGATGGAGGGCGTGTCGCAGCCAGCAATTAGGGCAGAAATCACCCCCTTGTGCGACAACCGTCGGAGGAGGGCCGGATGCGGCGCGGCGGGCGTGCGCGGCAAGGCGGCGTCCAAGGCCTCGAAGAGTCGAGATGCGGCGGCGGCGGCGATGCGCCGCCCGGCCGCCTTGCGCAGCAACCGGCGCGTCGTGTGGGAGCTTCGTCGGGGCGGCGCCCCGTCGGCCCGCTCTCCTCCCGTGCGCGGCGTCAAAAATCCCTAGGAAACGCCCCCTGCTGGTGATAAGGCCCAATCCAAATCGGACTCGGCTTAGTTGTTGCAACACTCCAAGTACATATTGCCACCATAATTAGGCGTTGCACTTGAACACAATTTTCGCTTCGGGACCAAACATCTTGTTGCAACAAAGTTTAGCATTTGCAACAACAAGGATTTTAATTGCAACTATAAACATAGGTTGCATTTGAATCTCACTTTTTGTCGCCTCCAAGATTTCTCGTTGCATTAACCATCAATAATTTGCAACGCTTCCCCGAAGAGGTATGCAACACCACACAAAGCGTAGCAATATTCACATCTAAATGCAACTAACACAAATGTGGTTTGCGGTACTACAACACAATTGCAACCACATTCAATTCTAGTGCAACCATTTGGCACCATTGCAATATCGACACCCAAATGCAACAAAGCTTTGCAACGCTGCAAAACCGTTGTATTAAAAACATGTATAGCTACGGATTTTAAGAATGGTTGCAAAACAACCATCTATACCAACCAAATTTTCAGCGTTGCAATACAGAGGCGTTGAATTTGATACAAAACCTTGTAGTGAATCGAAATCTAATCCACCGGACGATTAGCTCTAAAACAACCCAAAAACACCATCTACGCATGATACTGGATTACCGTCGAGGTTTACACAAGATCAACAAGAAGCAGACCCGCAACACGTGACAACTTAGATCGATTCGGTTTCGGCTATTAGAGAACATGTGATCCACATGCCCTATTGAGCCAAGATGTGATCGTGCAATGTAAGGATCATCAAATAAGATAAAGCCGATTCAAACCAATCTAAATTGGGCAAAAGAGTGTTACATGAATTTAAACATAAAGTAAAAACTCAAAGCAACACGTGGTAACTTAATGAATCTATTGGATCTTGCCAAAATCCAATAGGCGATAACTAGCTCAAGCCAGATCTTAGCCCATGGCTCATGATCTAACAAGAAACCCTCTTGAACCAAGCTTAAACCCACCGCATGATGCTAAGCATGGTAACAAGACTACTTGCATCACGATCTAAATCCACCGCAATCTTAGACATGATACAAGGTTGCCGGTACTTACGGAGGTCGATGGGTCGATGAACCCTCTCGAAGAACTCGACGACACGACTAGAAGACTCGAAGGTTTGGCGTAAAGCCGGTTTGTTATGAGAATGTTCGATTACAATTACATACATCCAGGGTTCATATTTATGCCATTCATTGGCATGACTCTGGTGGACTACGAGCACAATATTTGGTACCTAATTTAACGCCCAAACGCGATGCTTATCCATCCATTCGTCCCTTCCGCTGAGCCACGTACCCGGGGAGATCGCGAAATCCAGCGCAAAGCAGTCCCCTTGCCGAACGGAAGCAAAGCTGGCGACCGCAAGCATCTACCAAGATCTTTTGAAGAAATCCACCTGCGGCCGGAGCGGGTTTTTTACCAAGTTAGGCCCTGATCGAGACTCCCTCTTTGTACCAATTTTTGGTGTTAACATATGCCCCTTCAATTACGGGATAAAAGTGAATTTATTACGAAATTATTTATATTACTCAACGTCTTCAAGTCCGTCACATTCCCGCCCACCCTATTCTCTCTCCCCGCAATCCATCGGAGTCTCCGTCCAGATCCAAACCCTAGGTCATCTTTCCCCAAGCTCAAATCTTCAATGGCGGGTCAAAATCAAGCTGCTCAGGTAAATTTCATCCCCGTAAGTTTCATTCGGCATTACCCTTTTCGATTTTTACCTCAGATTTCTCCCTCCGTCTTTTCTTGATAGGATCTTTCACCGAGCTTTTGATTTGCACTGAGACCAACTCGACATCTTATTTCCTCGGGCCTGTGGGAACTTCCGATCCCCGCGAGTTCATTGCAGCCGAATCCCAAAGAATCCCCTTCAAAGCGGCTTCCTCGGGGCCTCCCACAGCAAGATACTTTCAAGAAGCGGCCTTTGCCCCCAATTGCAGAGTTTGGAGAATTGGTATAAGAGGATACTTGCAGATAATAGCGCCAAGACCAGCAATTGGGATAGCCTTCGCATCGCTCAATGTTTGGAGTTATCCTTGGCGAGACCCAAAAGAATGAAAATCTTTTGATGACGGCTTGCCATTTTTTGGTCAAATGGCGTCAATGCTTTCCTCTTTGGTCACAGCCCAATGTCCCCAACTTTTGTGCGATGTGTACATGATCACCGGCCTTGACATTTTAGGAGCCACGTATCCCAGGGAATTTAATGGCTCCACAAGGCAGACGGGAGTGAAGTCGGGAAGCGGATACAAATCATATGTCGATCACATGAAGAAAACTGACCCTCTGGTGAAGTTGAATGCGGGCGTTCTGAACATGTGGCTGTGTAAATTCATTTTCTGTGGCAAAGCCAATGAACCAACTTTGAATCACATTGCAATGGCTACACATTTGGTTCTTTGGTCGTCGCATTCCTGGAAAATACCTCCTAGGGTAATGTATCATATGCTCCATCGGACTATTTCTCAAATGCATACGACGAGAGAAGATACTATGTGTCAACGGCCCTTGGTGTTTTGTGCGGATGTGGGCACACATGACGCGCATACATGGGATTGTCAACATCAACCTCAACAATCATTTTTCCCTTCATCCGAGAAGCCACAAAGAAGGGAAGCTCAAATCACCGAGAGGATGCCAAACCCATGGAGAAGGTTTGCTTCAGATTTCCGGCGGCCAAAATGTCGATCGGCTTTCGAGCTCTTCTTCAAAAGGCTTCCCCCGATCCTCTTTGGCTCCCTTACACAAACAATGACAATTTAACTCTCCCCCATGAATTCTCCTTTGAAACTGGATGCCTTGATGCAAGATCTATAGAAATCTTCAATATCTGTTCATCCATCCGCATGTGCTACCCGGCATAATTTTGTGGGGGAGAAGATTAAATCAAGCTTTATGGTATTATCAACCAAATGGCAGTGGCCGACGGCTTGGATGTGGCCAAATGCCCCCAAGATTATTCCTTCATGAATTCCTCAAACCCCGGAGAGGAAATCAAGGATAGCATACAACGACGAGAAGGGTTTTTGAGTATGAATGTAGCCCAACTCTTTGCCTGGCTTTTCACACCCATAATAATAGCTCATCCCTCCTTCATCTCCGGTAGCGAAATTCCATGACCATATCTTCGGTGAACGATTGCACTCATTCTGCTTGGAACTGATGCCTGATTTTCAACCAACCTCGGGGTAACACACTTGTCTTTTACGATTTGATCAGGCATACCTTTCACCACTAACCATGATTTTGATCATCTCTGAGAATACGATTACTGCCCTCGAGAACGAGGACAATTGCTTATAATGTGGTATATCCAATTTCGGCTACGGGAATTTAAATCCCCAACTGCAGCTCGGTGATGGCCGGATATGCTACAATGGATCCAATTCTCATCGGCCTCTACCTCGACAAGAGAAAAGTCCTATCCCCTTGGTTACCTCCAATTTGCCAAGAGAAGAACCACAAAAGGTCCCCTATTGAGGTAAAATCTTCCCTTTCTTGAACACAAGACCACTCTTAGTCGACAAATTCATCTGTGCAATTCGGACTAGGCCAACCAACCATCGGATTTCGAACACTGCCAATGCTTCATCCATTGGTATGACCTTTATTACTTCCTCAAAGATCATTGTTTACATTGGCATTTACTCTTCATCTGACACTTGCAGAAGAAATATTGGTGGACCATCCTGTGGAAATCTCTTCCCCTCAGCACACAAGTTCACCAAGGGCTGAACTATCTTCTGCTCAAGTAGAGATTTTAACTTCACCAGGGACCCAATCACCCCTTCCTCAAGCGAAGTGCCGGCTTACGATAAATCCGGCTCAACCAAAAGCTTCAAGCCCTCCTAAGGGTTCAATCTCCCCTTGGCCAGCGAAATCCCGGTCTTAACGGAGATAAATCCACCTTCACCTCGACGGAAGCATCAAATTTGCCGGGGCGCACGAAGGCGCCCTCAGCGGAAACCGGCACCTTCAAAAGCGCGGACTCCTCTTCCACCAGCTACCCAAGAAGTTCCTCCTGAACCTGAACAAATCCCTACCCCAGTTTAGGGAATCAGGCATGAGGTAAGCACATGCACCCAACTCTGTTATCTTCTTTTAATAAACCATTCCTAACCCGGCAATCCTTCTTTTTTAGGATCAAACTTCATCACCATCGAGCTCATTTATGGTGATTGATTCAGCTGTAAAACGAGGAGATGGAGGAACTCCAAATCGAGGGGGGGGGGGGGCTCTACCGAAGAGGTCGAGGCAAGGCTCAAAGAAATCTTTGCCTGGCTGCAAAAGGATGCCCGAGATCAAATCAGGGATGTTGATCACTTCGAGGAAATGCTTGAACCCATCAATCAGAAGCTCCCCGAAGACATCAAAGCTTCCTTGGAGCCTATCTCAGGTTTTGATATCCATTATGTGGCAATAAGGAGAGCCTTGAAAATCTAATCCCTCTAATTGTTTGTTGAGCAAAAGAAAGCGAGTATTTGAACAACACAACGAAGGGAGCACAAATCCAAGCCAAAGTACAAGGAAATGTTGACGATACGCAATCCGCTCTCGAGTTGAGGTACGAAGAAGCTGCTTGGAAACTAGGCGAGGAATTTGTCGGTGAAATTGAAGCTTCGACGAGAAGAAGATAGCGGAGCTCCTTGGATTGATAGAAAAACCCAAAAGGAAGCATCATCGGCCATAGCGGAAGCAAATCGGTTCGAGCGAGCTCATGATCTTTGTCCAACACTCGGAAAAGATTATCAGAAACGGATGCAGAGCATTAATCAGACAATATCAAACGCCTCTTATGTAATTGCAAAGTACTTGAACATTTATTTGTAATGAGCAATGTGTAACCGAATTAACCGTCCTCGTAACATTTGCCCTTTATAAACTTCATTTTCCTTTTCTCTTCATGATTTTGTTTGCAACTCTGGACGATTTATTCAGTAACCATAGTCAAACAGTGCTATACCGAACTGCCTGGAGCCGCAACTCGGTAAGCCCAATCAGCACCGAATATGACTCGGCTTGAATTCCAAGCTGACCGAACGGTGAATCGGTTAAGGAAACCTCTCCACTTTCCAAGTTTCTCGGGATATGTACCACGATCCAGGGCCACGATCTTTTCACCAGTCCTATAAATAAAACCGTAGGTGCCCCCACCTTTCACCAAGCCTTTAGCCTTCAAATCTTTGCCAACACAAGCTTGCTTTTCCAATCACCAGCGCAGCCCCAAGAACCATGGTGGGTAGCAGCAACAGGCGCCGCGCCGCCGACGAGGCGGAAGGAAGCCGTGCCGGCACGCGTCAGAGGTAGTGATCGTCATCTCCTCTTATGATTCCTTCTAAATTTTTCCTTACCTTATGTGATTACTGGAACCAAAATCCAACAAGAGCTTTCTACTGAATTTCATTTACAGTAGGTGGTCTTCCCTTTATGATTTCATCAAGAGTTTTCTCTTGTTGATTGAAATGTTGTTGCTTCAACAAAGATTTGTATTGTCGCCACCTACTGTTCACCGTCTTTAGGATCCAGTCCCTTGTAAGCTGTAACGTCTGGAGAGGGAACAGAAACCTTTCCTGTACAGAGGTGATGAAAAAATTAGTACATGTAATTAAATTGGAGTTACTAGCTTTGAGGAAAATAAATGGTACCTCAACATCTTCGAGTATTTGCTTCTTCAGTGGGTTAAACAGGGCATTGTCCCATCTCTGAATGTGCAAAGGAGCTAATGTGGAGCTTTGTGCTATAGTTCCAAGGTGCTTCCCAAGAATGGATGCTGACCTTTCATTTGGGACACCATTTTTATTTGTCCCTACCATTACCTTTCCTCCTTGTAACTTCAATAAACTAGGAAGTTTGAAATCACCTAAAACTGACCGCACAGATCCATTTGGCCCTACATATATGAAGTAGTAAGATTAGGATTCGCATCGGTACATTGAAGGGAAAAAAACTTGAAACTCACATATTATCTTAATTGGACTTTTTGGTTGATGTGTCAAGTTGTCCATGAAACCATCAATATTTGGAGGGTCCTGTAAAGACTCATCATTCCCATTTCCTTCTGGATTTTCATGTCCTTCCCCTTCCAGATTTGCATTGCTTGTGTCAAGGTCAGGTTCCTCAGTCTTCTCGGTGCTGCCATGATTTGTTCTGCTTGAACATGGGAGATTAAAAAAAATTACAGCGTGAGCAAAGGGAAATCTACAACACATAATTGATTCTACCATGCCAGGATTTGCAATATATCTTCAACATATAATGAGTATACCATGCCATGTGTGTCTATGATTTATTAGAGGGCATGGCAATTTCTGCTAGAACCATTTTGCTGGGGCCTAACACTATTAGCAATTATGTAAAATTATCTGATATACACACATATAGCCACATAGTGTAGAAGGAACTGACACACGGAAACTGAAAATAAAATCATTGGGGCCTACAAGCCATGTTCTATTTTGGAGAAGGAACTATACAGATGTCAATTATGTCTAAAGACTAGAAATGTCAGAATCAAACTTTGAAACTGCTATATACAACTGTCTTTATAAACTTTAGACCTACGAATTTCAGCCTGAACGACAAAACTAATTCAAATTCATTAACCAAACTTGTACATGAATTACATAGCTACAAACAACCACTTGAATCAGGCCCCTGAAATCGGTCTAAAACAATGAACTCGGTGTTGCAGCAGGGGAGTCACTTGAATCAGGGATCCCGGCTAACCTTGATCTTGAAAAGGGGATCCTGGGGCAGTAGGGGGATCGATCCGGGGTTGCTGCAGGGGAGTCCCAGTGGCGGCGCAGCACGTGGATCCCGGCCGGTGTCACCGCAGAGGAGTCCGGGTGGCGCAGGTCGTGGGCGGCAGGAGTACGATCTGGTGTCGCAGCAGGGGACTCCCGGCGGCGGCGCAGCGCAACACGTGATCCCGGCCCGCGGCGGCGCAGGGAGGCTGGGCGGTGCAGTACGTGGAGGAGCAGGGATGACTCAGCGGTGATGCAGCAGATGACAATGGATGGGGTTTAGAAGAGAGAGATGAAGGGTCTGCTAGGTGGTTGCAGTCTATTGAACACCGCACAAAATTCTTCACTTGGGACCAGTTTTGCAAGCTTGTGCATGATAGGTTTGGTAGGGATCAACAGGAAGTTCTCATTAGGCAATTGTTCCACATCAAACAAACTGGTTCTGTAGCTGAGTACGTTGAACAATTTGCTCAGTTGGTAGATCAACTTTCAGCATACACATCTTCCACAGATCCCCTTTACTATACCCTTCGATTCATAGATGGACTTAGAGATGATATCCGACCTATTGTTCTAGTTCAAAGGCCACAGGATTTGGATACTGCTTGTGTGCTTGCTGCCTTGCAGGAAGAAGCAGGTGACTCCCATAAACGTCGTGATTTCAAGAAGCTGGAATCTGGTTACTCTTCCAAGCCGGGTTTCAGAAACCTGTTACCACTGCCTGCTCCTCCTCTTCGCGACAAAGCGCCCCTACCTTCGTTGCCTGCGGTGGTTGATGACAAGAGGGGCTTGGAAGCGCCCCGAGCTAGTCCGTCGCGGGGATTCCAAGGCCCGGTGCCTCCGTAACTACCTGAAAGGCATTGGGGGGTTATGTTTCTGCGGCATTGAGAAATGGAGCAGGACCACCGATGCTCACCTACGGCTCAACCGCATGCCGTGCAAGAGCCGTGGGACCTCTTTTCGTACCGGATGAGGACTCTTCATCGTCCCCAAGGATCTTCTCAAGGCAACACTTCCGAACAATCGTTCCTCGCCCCCGTCCCCAAGCCGCCGTCACTCGGTACCGATGCTCCCAAGACCGTCAAGCTTCGGGGTCTATACAACATCAACGTGTGTCCATGTTGGTGGATTCCGTAGTTCTTCTTCCCTTTGTCGCCGCGTCCCCGGCATAAGTTATCGTGTGTGGTTCCCATACAGCGATGCCGTGACCGTCTGTGTCGCCGGTGGTGGATTATTGACTTGTGCTAAGGTCATTCCTCAAGCTCGTGGTTCATCAATGACATCGCATTCCTACCGATCTTCGAGACTTACCTCCTCGAAGGCTTACGATGTGATTACTTCCGTATGGATTGGCTCGAGTCATTCAAACTCTATGCGAGTACATTGGAAAAACAAGTGGCCGGAAATTCCATATGCCAATCAAATCGTCGGAGTTACAGGGCGTCGCTCCGTTTTTCCCGAGGAAATTCTTGTCCAGCTTGTGTGTCATCGCGTCGAGGCCACCCCGTTCTTCTCCCCGCTAAGCCGCCTTGTGAAGTTGAATCTCCTCATTGCTCGCCTTTTCGGCCGCTCTTCGAAGACCCGACCGAGTTGCCTCCCTCCGTATGTGTGACCATGAGATTCC
This sequence comes from Cenchrus americanus, assembly GCA_947561735.1. NCBI lineage: Eukaryota > Viridiplantae > Streptophyta > Magnoliopsida > Poales > Poaceae > Cenchrus > Cenchrus americanus. The sequence continues at coordinate 148,687,818 of OX387240.1, forward strand.
GCCGATTCCGGAGCCAAACCGCTCAACATACGGCAATATCGTTACCCTCCTCGCTTTGAAAACCGAGATTGAGAAACAGAGTTGTCGCCATGTTGCGGAATCCGTATAATTCAACCCAAGACAAGTCTCCGTTTTCGTCTCCGTCCTCCTTGTGAAGAAAAAAGATGGCTCCTACCGATTCGTGTGGACTTCGGTATCCGAATGCTCTCACTATGAAGTCTAAATTTCCTAAGTGCGTTTTCGATCGACTCATGGACGATCCGGGCAAGGCTTCTTGGTTCTCCAAATTGGATTTGCGCTCCGAGTTTCACCCGCATCCGTCTTAAACCGGCGAAGAGTACAAGACGCATTTCAAACACATTTTGGCCGCGTACGAGTTCGGTGGTGTTGGCTTTCGCGCTTAACCGGCGCCCACGGGACATTTCGAGGAGCAATGAATGCGATATCGGCACCGGGACTTCGTCGCTTCGTCGTTGTCTTCTTCGATGACATCTTGGTGTACAAAGGCGACGTATGAGGACCACTTGGAGCATCTCGAGTCGGTGTTTGAATGGCCGCACAAAGACCATTGGAAACTCAAGCGGTCCAAATGTTCTTTTCGCACAACGCTCTATGGCTTACCTTGGTCACATCATAAGCCGTCAAGGAGTGGCGACCGACCCCGACAAAGTCGCCGCCATCGTCCATTGGCCAACTCCATCTAATGTGAAAGAACTCCGAAGCTTCCTCGCCATGGCGATATTACCGTAAATTTGTCCGGCATTTCGGTGTTATTGCCCGACCTCTCACCAATCTTCTTAAGAAAAACAGCTTGTTTGTCTGGACACCAGAACATGCTTCTGCCTTTGCTACATTGAAGACATCGCTCTCCACAGCTCCTGTCCTTGGTCTCCCAGATTTTTCCCAACCCTTCGCTATCGAGACAGATGCTTCAGCTGTGGGTGTGGGTGTAGTTCTGTTACAGGGTGGTCACCCACTAGCTTTCATCAGCAAGGCCTTGGGGCCACGGAATCAGGGGCTTTCCACTTATGAGAAGAAGTACTTGGCAATCTTGGTGGCAGTCGACCAGTGGAGGCATTATCTCCAATCTGGGGAGTTCACTATATTCACAGATCAGCGAAGTCTGATCCATCTGAACGAACAACGGCTGCACACACCATGGCAACAGAAGGTCTTCACCAAATTGCTCGGCCTCGATTATAAAATTGTCTATAAGCAAGGGTCGGACAACAGTGTGGCTGATGCCTTGTCTCGCAGAGCTTCTACTGAGTTTGTCTTCGCCATTTCTTCAGCAACCCCATAGTGGTTGGAAGCAGTTGTGAAATCTTATGCCTCTGATACCCAAGCCTGTGATCTCATCACCAAGTTGTCTCTCCAGGGGGATTCGGTGCCACATTTCTCCTTGCATAATGGGGTCTTACGTTACAAGAATCGGGTGTGGATTGGGCTTGATAACAACTTGCATCTGCAGATCATAGCAGCCATGCACAGCAACGCCTTGGGTGGTCATTCGGGATTTTCAGTTACATATAGCAGATTGAAGAAATATTTCCATTGGACTGGAATGAAATCTGAGGTCAAGTCCTTTGTACAGAATTGCCAAATCTGTCAACAGGCCAAGGCCGAGAGAGTTTGCTACCCAGTCCGTCTGCAGCCACTACCAAAGGCTCGCATTCCCCGCTTGGGAAATCGTATCTCTTGACTTCGTGGAAGGGTTACCCAAGTCTGGATCCTTTAACTGCATCCTTGTGGTGGTTGACAAGTTTTCCAAAGTGGCACATTTTATTCCACTCAAGCATCCCTTCACAGCACTGTCCGTCGCTCGAGCTTATATGGATAACATTTACAAGTTGCATGGCATGCCAGTCTCTCTAGTTTCTGACAGAGATCGTGTCTTCACTAGTAACTTGTGGAAAGAATTGTTTGGGCTGTCAGGGGTCACTCTCCGTATGAGTTCATCATACCATCCACAGTCGGACGGACAAACGGAACGGGTCAATCAATGCTTGGAAACCTTCTTACGGTGTTTCGTTCACGCTGTTCCTTCTAAGTGGCATTCTTGGCTTCCACTGGCGGAATTCTGGTACAATACCAGTGAGCACTCCGCCCTGGGTCGTTCCCCTTTCGAAGTGCTATATGGGCGCTCACCACGCCACTTCGGTCTGGATTCTGCTTCAACCTGTGCTTCTGCCGATCTGTCTTCGTGGCTGGCTGAACGCGAAGTAATGCAAGCTCTTGTCAAGCAGCACCTGTACCGAGCTCAAGATCGCATGAAGAGGCAGGCAGACAAGGGACGGTCTGAGCGGGAGTTTCAGGTGGGCGACCAGGTTTACCTCAAGTTACAACCTTATGTCCAGTCATCGCTCGCTCCTCGCTCCAACATGAAGCTGGCCTTCAAGTTCTTTGGTCCATTTCGCATTCTGCAACGCATTGGTCTCGGCCGCTTATGAACTTGAGCCGCCCGCCGGCTCGACGATCCATCCGGGGCTTCATGTGTCCCGACCAAGCAAGCGCGCAGGTACTCGATCGTGTCTCCTACATTGCCTACTGATGCTTCAGCCTTTCAGTTTCCAGAGCATGTCCTCCAGCGCCGCATGACTTCAGGGGATCAACCTGTGCTCCAAGGCCTGGTAAAATGGTCGGGTATGCCAGAAGAAACTATCTACATGGGAGAACCTGGAAGTTCTGCGTCATCGCTTTCCGCTAGCTCCGACTTGGGGACAAGTCGCCTCTCAAGAGGAGGGGGATGTTAGCAGCCCTAGCTACTACTGTCGGTCCCGGCCCAAGGCCCAGGCGTGAGTCTAGGCCCAACAAGAATGTAACTGGTCCTGAGTGGAGCAAGTGAATTGTATAAGTACTCTAGGAGAGGGAGAGGAAAGGACATGAACTGTATGAGAACTAATCCCTATCTGAATCATTCCTCTGCCCTACCCGTGTTCCTTCTATCTCCTGGACCCTCTCGACTTCTCCCTGCCTATCCGTCTATCTCGCCGCCGCCGCCGCCGCCACAGCCACGATCCACCGCCCCGCCGCCGCTTCGTAGCTAACACTACCGCAAGGAGGGGATATGGGCTGTTAATCAGGGGAGATTGCACGCAGGCAGCACCAGCCCGGCGCGAAAAATTGGAGGCAGATTCCAAATTTTACCTCCGACATTTAGAAACTTGTGGAAAATTGTATATCATTAGAAAAAACACAAGAATAGTGTAAGTTTACATTTAATCTTTTATACAAGATTATACATCACGTATACCTTAAATTTGGACAAAACTTTATCCTGCTATCAACATTATTTGTTCACGTACATTGCCACATATGTATGCAAAAAAGTTGTTTTGTATTTTTAAAATAAATAATTATGGGTAACAATATATTTAAGCGGGTTGCCATATAGGACTTACCTTACCTTTACCCAGTTATATATTTACATGTAATAGATATCGTCGACCCTATTTAGTTTTAAAAACTTCTCTGGTACATGTTACATCGAAACCCGCTATATTAATTAAAAATATTAAATGTGGATTAATGACAATGTGTATTTGTCCCATTGTCTCATTGTGTCTTAGAGACCATCTTAATATTCAAAAGTTCATTAGGGGTAAGGGCCGTGATTGGTTCTCCCGAGCTTGCGGATCCCGCGACGGAGGGCTGGTACAGGCTGGAGGGAGGCGGGAGGGCATGATGCAGGTGCTTATATTTTGTTGCATTTTGCCACCGTCCAGGATGATTGTAGTTGGTGATTGGTTGGAGAGGATGGAAGAGGTGTTCGCTGTGTTGCCGCCTCACAGTCACGCTGCTCCACCGGATCTATGTCATGGTGGTGCGGTCGTCGGCGACGGGTGGAGGAGAGCGAGGTAGGAGGAGGAGAAAGGGGAGGGGCCACGCGGACCACGCTGTCCTAGCTCCAAAGCCCGATTTTGGTGTCCCCTTTGCCTACATCAAGACGGTCTCGGATGAATGGAATGAAGCAGGTAAATGGTACGAGGTACGAAACCAATCACGCCTAAAGTGCATCATGTGGTGCTAGATGGGTCTGTGGACGGAGCGAAGAGGGCAACCAATCACCCCTTGAGACTTTATAAAATACTTGATTAAAAAGAGAAGAATCATTAAATTTAGATTACCCACAATAAATTTCCAGTAATTAAAAATGTTCAAAGTGAGGGAACAAAATAAGGTGTAAGTCAAATTTCTACCTAAGGGCTTGTTTGGGAAATGGAGGAATCAAGTGGATGGAAGAGGATTGAAGGGGATTTTGAAAAATTTTGACTTATAATGGAAATTCCTCCACCCCAATACCCTTCATTCTCATTCATTCCACTAATTCCCAAACAAGCCCTAAAATCATGTGTCACATAGTTTCATAAAATGTTTGTTGGACAATGAAAATTTTCATACTACACAATCTATTCAATATCAAAGAACCATTGAGACAGAATCATTAAAGTTGGATTACCCACAATAAATTTTCAGTAATTAAAAAATGTTCAGAGAAAGGTGTAGCCCTCAGATTCGAACCAGCAACCTGCATAATGTCATTACAAGTTTACAACTGCCGAACCATTGCACTACTCCATGTAATTTCGTATACAAATTATCTATAATTTTATTTGTACAGTTGCTTAGACTAGCCCAGCCTCGTCTTCCTCCAATCGACGTGCACCCAGCCGCTGCATCTTCCTCCCCTGTCTCGGCCGCCATCTGTTGTTCCTCACCTGCAAAACTTGTAGATGGACCATAGGATTACATCTCATAGATCGAGCTTTTTTTCCATGGTGCAGTAGATTAAAAGATACGAGTCTCTGAATTTTGGGTAGAATCCGAGCCTTTACTGAAATAGTCGATCTCTTTTTCTTCAGTTAAACCATCGACACCAGAACAGTGTAACTTCTAGTCTTTGAGCCTGATTTTTAATACCCAAATCTCTTTTCATTTTTCCAAGAGCTACTAATGTGAGTTAACTAAAGTTCATGCAACCCAAATTGCATACTAATGAATAGAACAACACTTGAATCTTAACCCAAACTGGTGGTTTTTGCAGGGTCATTTTCAGAAGATTAGAGAATCGTGGCCATCAGAGGGTCCAGAGGACTCTGCTACTCAGAATTATTTGTGTTTACTTGCTGGCGATCTGGAAATTGAATCTTCTACTATACTGTGTTGTTGTACTGAATTATTCTGTATGACTTAAGTTGCATGCGCCAACACCAAGATGTCCTCTATTGTAATTGGTTCCATTGTGGTATCATCAAAAGACAGGAATGTGTGTTATACTGAAATATATGGTTCTTGGTTCCTATTATTCTGTATGCATATTGCCATTGCTGAAATTCCTTGTAGAGGCACACTCCAAATTTGATTAGAATGGTAGGTAGCTGTCCAATTTGACCTGAGCTGATTGTAGGTGCCTCAAAAACATGGGATGCCCTTTTGCATAGTCCTGCCATTGCAGGTTGCTATTTTATCAGGTAATATATACACTATACTCTAATAAGAGAAATTCATAGAGATGACTGAATTCACATAGACTAATGTGTATTGTAACTGTGTACAATCACAAGACTAGTACAATAATAATGGTCAACACCAAAATAATAATGTGTATTGTAACTATGTACAATCACAAGACTAGTACAATAGGAAAGGGATCTACATTAATCATCTAATCTTCTTCAACAGGTGCAGGTTCATCACCCATGTCAAAGGTATCCCGTGGGCTAACTGTAAGCACAACATTCCATGCTTCAGATTTTGGGTCTTGCACATAAAAGACTTGCTGCACTTGTGAAGAAAAAACACAAGGATCGTCTTCTATTTTGCCCCCGGTGTGTATTTTTCGAGAAACATTGAGAAGGGTGAATCCAAACTCATCTCGGTGTAACCCAGCTTGATGATGCACATCATACCATTCACATTTGAATAGAACTACCTTGTAGTCTGCATATGACAACTCAAATATATCTGATTGTCTGCCATAATTTTTAACTCCATCTTCAGCCACGTTCACTACACCGCTGTTTTGTGTCACATGTTCTGCTTCACGACTCATGGTGTGGAATCTGATTCCATTAATAATATAACCATTGTACTTCATACCAAGTCTCCTCAGTTTTGCTGCCAAAGCTCTAACCTTTGCCGTTACACCTGCTCCATTGCCTAAGATAACCTGTGTACAACGAAAACATTAATCCATTGCTTCTATTATTGTCGTGTCAAATTCACTGCAAATTCAGTTGTAATTACCTTTTGCTCCAACCAGTCAGCAAAGTGGTCATTGATTAGCTTCTCGTCCGAAGAAGGTGTCAAATTTGTCTTCTCCTCATCCAAGAATTCTCTACCACAATAGGCAGATCGGTATGAATTCATAAATTCAATTAAGTGAAAATAAGCACATGAGCTAGCAGTATACAAACCAACCTGCGAAAATCATTAAGTTCATCACAATGTCGCAAGACATATCAATGAGCCTAAACAAGAAGTTGCTTATCAAGGTTGATAGCAGTACTACTTCCAATTGGTTCACCACCACTATCAAACAAGTAAATGTCTCTTTTCTCATCAGAAGGTTCAGGATTCCTAGATGGCCTTGTAAAACGTGTTGTTCCATCCAAAAATTCTGGAACAAAAGGTCAAGCACTCCTCCATGCACCACCCTTCAGCAATTGATCCTTCTGGGTGAGCTCTATTCTTTACAAGTGACTTCAAACGAACAAAAAACCTAAAAGCAATGATGGACACATGTAAGACATAATAATTATTGCCAATCGTAATGAAAATTCAATTCTATTGCATACCTCTACATGGGGTAGATCCACTGATACTGCACCGGTCCACTTCTTCTACCAAATGCACCATCAAGTGCACACTGACAGTAAAGAATGATGGAACAAAAAATCTCTCCATATCACAAAGTGTCGTCACAATACTGTTTTGTAGCTCTTCTAGTTCTGCCACATCTATCACCTTTGAGCACAACTTCTTGAAGAAATTTCCTAACTGAACGACAATTTTCATGACATCTTTGGTAGGGTAGCATGATCGAAGAGGAACAGGAAGAATGTCATGAAGTCAAACATGATTATCATGTCTTTTTAATCCACTCAATGTATGATCTTTCATGTTCACACACCTAGAATTGTTTGATGCATACCCATCAGGTGTTCGGAGGTTCTTAATTACTGAGCAAAGAATCTCCTTTTGGTCTCTAGACAACGTAAAAGGCGCATCAGGATTTGTACTTTTTCCTTCATCATCTACAATAGGATGTAGATCGTGTCCAATTCCAAGTTCAACTAAATCTAGTCATGCATTAGTACCATCCTTTGTTTTTTTACAAATATCCAACAAAGTTGCAATAAAGTTGTCACACACATTTTTCTCCATGTGCAATATGTCTAGATTGTGTCTAAGCTTGTTGCATTTCCAGTATGGCAACTTAAAAAAATTGAACTCTTTTTCAACCAATCTTCTGGCTTCTTATCTTCCTTACCTTTCTTCACATCTGATTGCTTCTTCTCCTCCTTACCTTTGGACACATCTGATTGCTTCTTCTTGCCCACATCAGATTGCACATTTTCTCCTTGTGTTTTGGGCTTACATTTTTTATCACATTATTCTTCCACTTTCTTCTTCTTGCATTTCTTCCCATCCTTGTTTGTTCCTTTCCCCTTTTCCCAAACACAAACTTTTTGCCTTCTAACATTTCCAAAATAGCAGTGCCATCCGTAGTTTCAGGTGCAAGTTCCATATCGATCGAGCCATCAAATTGGATCTTTTGCCTCCGGTATCTATGATTTGTTGGCAGCCATCGACGATGGCCCATATAGCACATCTTAGTTTTTTTAGATGAAATGATCTTGTTGCTGGACCACATGATGGACATGCATATCTACCACTTGTGGTCCATCCAGACAGGTAAGCTAATGCAGGGAAATCATTTATAGTCCACATTAGTGCAGCTTTGAGTTTGAAATACTCTTTGGAAGAGGCATCAAATGTTTGTACTCCCTCCCACAACTCCAAAAGAACATCAATCAAGGGCTGCAAATACACATCTATATCATTCTCGGGAGATTTTGGCCCAGGGATGATCATTGACAAAATTAAAGATGTTTGCTTCATGCAGATCCACGGTGGAAGGTTGTAAGGAACCAACATTACCAGCCATGTACTGTGCTATAAGTTCTTGTTTCCAAATGGATTAAATCCATCACTTGCAAGACCAAGGTGCACATGACGAGAATCTTTTTCAAAATCAGGATATCTTTTATTGAAATCTTTCCAAGCATCACCATCTGTCGGGTGTCATAGTTTCCCATCTTCTATACGAGGCTTTTTGTGCTATCACATGTCATCAGAAGTTTTATTGGTTGAAAATAACCTTTGGATCCTAGGAATCAATGGAAAATATCGTAACACTTTTGCTGGTATCTTTTTCCCTTGAGATTTACTTGAAGAGCTCTTCTTCTTAACATCCTTCCAGCGAGAGCTCTCACAAATAGGACAAACATCCTTTTCGGCAAAATCACCCCGAAAAAGGATGCAATCATTGGTACAAGCATGTATTTTCACATAATCAAGACCTAATCCACGAATAATTTTCTCCGCTTCATAATATGTCTTAGGTAGATTTGCTTCATCAGGTAGTGTCCTAGAGAGTAGACCCAGCAGTGTTGTAAATGATTCTTGTGTCCAACCATTTAAACACTTCAGGTGATATAAGTTGACCAAAAATGACAGCCTAGAATATTTACACCTAGGGAATAAACTTGTGTCTGCATCATTCAAGAAGCTTGCATATATATTATCTTCTCTCTCCACTGCATCACCTCCTACTAGATCTTCAATGACAATATGGTCCATATCTGCATTTTCAGATTGAAAATCATCTACTTCACCTTCAGGCATACTTTCAGCCCTACAGAATACAGCCTCTAGCAGTTCTTGCATGGCATCCGGTTCGCCATCCTTACACCCTTGCACTCGACCATATTTGGCACTTGATCAAAAAATGATGGTGTGTCGTAACTCTCACCATGATGAATCTATGTCGTCTATCTTGGTAGAATACCATTACATCTCAAGTGCGTCCAAATTTCATCACGACTCTGGTGTATTCTGTTTTTGCAGTTTATACACGGACAAAGTATCTCGTTATCTAGTGAAAGCTCCCGGTAAGCAAAAGATAGAAATTGCTCAACACCATCTTGATATGCACTCTCCTTTCTTGCTTCGTTCATCCAACTTCGATCCATCGATCACCTCTGTATACATTAAAAATAGCAATCCAATTTATTTTTCAACAAAGGCTTCTCACGTCGATGAATATTAACTAAGGAGAAATAAAATATTAGAACAAAAGTCATAGTTTCGAACTTAGTTAACATTATACCCATTGTCAGTCAAAACTAGCAATGTGGAAATCAAACATGCATTCTGAGTAGGCAATGGCGTACCTAGAATAATGCCACACTAGGGTTGTCCAACTTTTAAAAAAGCAACACTATACATATAATATTCCAATATATACGCATTCAGGTCCATCCTAAAATAAAATTGTACATAAATCAATGGTTCTATATTTATACTTGCCGTGTGCAAACAAGTAGCCGATCCTACCTTATTTGAACTCTGGCTGACCACCCGCTGTTGTACCTAGGGTTTCATAGACAGAGCAATGGTGTTGAAGGTTTATTTTTAGCAATGCGAGGGAAATAGTAGTCTACTAGAATGAAAGCAGGCAAAACGAACCTGTTTTTCTCACCAATGGCAGCGGCGTCGTCAGGTCTGCCGTCTGCCCTCGCTAGTCGCCGGCCGCCGTTGTGTATGGCGAGGGGGACGCAAACGAACAGACACGTCGATGGGTGGAGGCGTCGAGTTTTTTTTTTAGAAATTGCGTCGAGCTATCTACCAGGCAGAGTCCAAAAAAACCCAATGGAATTATTAGACTTTGACAAAAAATAGCCCTTCGATATTTGTTCCCAAAATAAAAAAAGCCCATGCATTATTCCATTGGTCCAGGTTGATATATGCCGTGGCTTTAATTGTTGATGCACATTTATATAATGATTTTTTTTTGCGGAAGTATATTTATACCCCAGACTCACCCCTTCCACTGCTGCTTGGCCTCCTGCTTTGCGCTGCCGCCACCACGGTGACCACCGCCGCCGCGGCTGTCGCGTGGCCTCACCGAAGTGGGAGCAGACCGTCGTCGGTCTCCCGCGGCCACTACCACACGCCCACCACAGCCCGCGCCACCGCGGGGCTGCTTGCGAGCGCGAGCGCCGCGGCGCGGACACAGGGGCACTGTCAGCCTCCCTTCTGGTGTGGCGGCCACCACCGCTGCTCGGCTGCGCAACCGTGATTTAAGACGAGGCACGTCGAGATCCGCCGCCGCCGTGGATCGCGCTAGCGCGGCCTGTTGGCATGCCATACACCACCGCTGATGGAGAAAAAGCTCCAAAAATTGTTGTCCAACATTTATGAAAAATGTTGCAACATTTTTGAAAAATGTTAACAAAAAATAGTTGACGAAACCAACATTTCTGAAAAATTTTGGAACATTTTTAATTAATGGTCATGAGGTGGGTTGGTGGGAAAATAAAAACATACATTTAGATGGGTTTTGAAACACAACGATTCCCAACTCATATTGGACCCATGCTGACTGGTTCATTGACTATATTGATGACATGGCACTTAGCTAATGACTTGTCACTTAAAAGCAAAATAGATATATTTTTATAGCTAAATAAATCACAAGTATTTTTTCAGCTAAAACACAACCATTCCCCCTTTAAATAGGACCGAGCTGACTGGATCGATGAGATTGATTTGGCATGCCATCAAAGTTTGCATCAATAAACATCTCTAGGTGCATAGTGACACCTTTTAATATATTTTAGGATGTCTCTATCAGCTTGTAATGGTTAAAAGCGTATCTAATTTTGTTTCAAACAGAGATGTTTTCATTACAGTTGCAAGAAACATCTTTAGATGTGTAAACATGATTATTTGATACACTTTAAAACATCTCTACCTGATACTCATGATTGAAAGCATCGTTAAGTTCGCAACATTTTCAGACATTCTTAATAACATGTCAAAAAGCATATTTACACGGCTATAGATGATTGTGTGATACACTTTACAACGTGTATATAGGTTCTTCATGCTTAAAAGCATGTCTACCATCGTGTTATTTTGAAATGCTTTCAATGTCGTCTTAGAAAATGTCTCTATATATCTTGTAACATTGAAAAGCGTGGATACTACCGTTTCTATTTGATACGTTCTTCAAATCGTGTCAGAAAGCGTCTCTAATCGATGGCATAGAGACGTTTTCAGTCGGCGTTACAACCTGAACGTCTCTAGAGGGGGGGGGGCTGTTTCTAGTAGTGACAAGTACCATCCTTCCAATGGTGTACTTGAGCCTCGTGTGCAAATGCCCAGGGCCAAAGAGATTGTGAGGACGGTCCCGGCTTGGGGAGATCGGAAGGTGGCGGGTGGTGCTGCTGGCCGAGCTACACCAGTCAGACTGGTGCACTACACCGGTCAGACCGGTGCAGGTCTGGGCAGACAGGAGGCTCGGTTTTGTTCAAGTGGTCGTGGTTCTGGTGGTTGGTATGGAAAGTCTACAGGTTGTTAGTTTGCTAGGCGTTCTACCCCTCATGCTCAATACGGGATGGGAGGAGTCGTAGCTTTGAGATGGAGAGGAGGAAAGGTCCACGGTCTTCCTTTCGTGGTTTTCGTCCTCCTCAAGCTAGAGAGGGTTGGTTCCCTCGTAGTGGTTATCTTGGTGGTATTCGTGGAGATAGCTTTGATAGGAGAGATACTTTGGATTGTGCTAACCCCACTTTGGAGAAAATGGCTCGGCACCGGTTTTACTCTTTTGGTACTAATTGTTGACGCTCCTTAGCCTCACCACTAAGGTTGCACTTACAGTGACGGCGCCAGAAATGCTTGTTGGCACTCACTAGCGTCGCTACCGGATACGCACCTCTAGTAATGGAGCTAAGGAACATCGGGGGGGGGGGGGGGCGGGGGGGGGGGGGGTAAAACACACGATCACACTCTGCAAGCGCAGGGATTACTGCTGTAGCACTTCACCCGGTGGTATTCGGGTTATCGTATTTATATTTTCTCGTGGGAGGCACTCCGGCAAAGATGATCAAATAAACAATGGAGAATAAACAAGACTTGGTAAAGAGCTAAAGCGGGGGATAACGAATAAAGATATTCGGGGATAACTTGACACACACAAGGAGATCTAGATAAAAGACTAGAGAGGATAGCGAGCTGGGAGGACAACGAGACGAGAAAGGATCCTAACACAATCTATCTATTCTCATCAACTCTAGGCAAAGAACTAATGCAAAGGATAACCAAGGCAAGCTTACTCAACAAGCTCTTCTAGTGTTGCAGGGGCATGCAAAGCCGTGCCCTCAGATTGGGATGAGAAGGGAGGACTACAACACGTTGAATCCTACCGGCTCGAACTAACGTGGTGGACTACAAAGCCCGTCCGGAGCTGTCACCTCCTTAGGGTCCCACAACTATTCCGTTGCACGGGACGCCAATCTAAGACTAAGGTAAGCTCTGAGCATCGCACTCACAACGAACCAACAAACCTTTCCCCGGATATCACGAAGGAAGGTCTCTCTCTCCCGTGAAACACCGGAGATCAAGCAAAGAACAACCACAAAACTATAGGGTTCAAGAGAGCTATGCTAACCAAGACTAAACTAACTTTAGTCTAAACCAAAAATAAAGCTTCTAGAGAAAAGTAAAAGCTGAATGTAATTGACTTAAAAGGCAAGATAGAAAGATAACTTGAATTGTACTTGGGTCTAAACAAAGAAAGGATACAAGAGTAGTACCAGAACTCTGAAGAAGACTCCTCCGGAACCCCGAGACTAGCTTGACTCGACTCTAACTCCCAAGCTACACTAATCCTACTCTAAGTGAACAAAAGAGTGAAATGAGATGCTCCAATGTTGTGTGTCCATTCCAGCGGGTGTGAGGCTCCTCTTATAGGCAAGTGAGGTCGGTTGAACGCGTGGGCCCATTTTCATAGGTGCGGCCGGATGAGGAGGTGTGGTCGGCCCTATGATCCACCGCCTCCCGTCTTGGACACTCCTGATCCTTGCTCCTGAGGCGGCTGAAGGTCGACAACTTGTATCGGTATTGGTCGGCACGGCGGTTGGGAGGTGCGGCCGGCCCACCTCTATGCCGTGGGATGCACCGCCTTCACTCAGGGACGCTTAGGATGGCCTTGGAATGACGGTTGTGGCGGTTGATTGGCTGGAGAGGTGGACCCATTGATCCAAGTGATCATAACTTCATCCATTCGATCAAACCGATGTTTCCTTGATCAATCTTGTTCATCCAAGTTGTGCACATGGGGAAGGACGTGACTCGGACTGAAGACGTGGCATAGGACAGGTGCTGCCGCACCTGGTAGGGCCGGCCACACCTGTCAGGCCGGCCGCATCTGCAGGGCCAGCCGTGCCTGGTGGTGTGACCGTGCCTAGCTCTTGTGGCACATTGGTTCCATTCTCCCCCTAAATATGTACCTACCCATAAAAATCACAACACAACTCGTGGAACTTTATTAGTACTAAAAATGTGCATGAAACTTGTTGTATACGCCCCTCGAACCTGAGGTTTTGACGGTCAAATCTTTGTTGTAAGGACCGTCAACACTAACCCCAGTGTTGAGTCGTTTGTTCACTCACATGCTCACTTTTGAACTTCAGGTGGGAGACTTGAGGAACGTTTGGTTGATTGACTCCAGTTGCTCGAGGCATACGACTGGGGACAAGGGGTGGTTCTCAAGTCTCGTCCCAGTGGTGTCTAGGACATACATCACATTTGGGGACAATGGGTGAGGGTGTGTACTATCTGAAGGTGAGATTAAGGTAAGTGACAAGGTCACTCTCAGGTGTGTTGCTCTTGTTCAATCATTGGGTTCAATTTGCTTTCTGTGTCCCAGTTGTTGGATGAGGGTTTTGAAGTGTTGTTTCGGCCTAGTGGTTCTCGGATTTTAGATTCTCGAGGGGACCTTGTTTGCATGGTTGTTCCCGTGGGTCATGTGTTCCGAGCTAATTTTTCTCAGTCCTCTGGAGTGGAGCGTTGTTTCTTGGCTGGTTCTTCGAGTGAGTTGTGGAAGTGGCATAGGAAGTTGGGTCATGTGAGCTTTCACCTTTTGTCTCGCTTGAGTAAACTCAATTTGGTCCGAGGATTGCCACGGTTGAGGTTTGAGAAAGAGTTGGTTTGTGCACCGTGTAGGCATGCCAAGATGGTAACCTCTTCTCATCTGCCTCTCACCGATGTGATGATTGAGCGTCCATGCGAGCTGCTTCATATGGACCTTGTTGGCCCAGCTCGTGTGTGGTCTGTGGGTGGGAAGTGGTATGTCCTTGTTATGGTGGACGACTATTCTCGGTATGTGTGGGTGTTCTTTCTTGAGGATAAAAGGGAGATGTTTGATTTTGTTTGAGATCTTGTCTTGGGGTTGAGGAACGAGAGGCACGGAGATGCCATACGAGTGATTCGCAGTGACAATGGCTTGAATTCAGAAACTCTCGCTTTGAAACCTTTTGCCATGACTTGGGTCTTGAACACTAGTTTTCAAGTCCGTATACGCCTCCCCAGAATGGCGTGGTGGAAAGGAAAAGCAGAACCTTATGTGAGATGGCTCGGACGATGCTCGATGAGCATAGGATTCCGAGAAGGTTCTGGGCTGAGACGGTCAATACCGCGTGCTATGTTTCGAACAGGATCTACCTCAGAGTCTACAAGAAGAAAACCTGTTGTGAGTTGATGCACGGTCGCACACCTAAGGTGAGTCACTTCCATGTCTTTGGTCGTAAGTGCTTTGTCCTTAAGAAAGGGAAGAAGTTGGACAAGTTCGAGGCTAGGTCGGTCGATGATATTTTCTTTGATTATGCATCTCATTCTAGAGCATATCGTGTGCTCAATCTTGAAACTAACCAAATTGTGGAGACTTGCAAGGTAACCTTCAACGAGACACAGCCACGTAGTCAGCTTGTTTTTGAGTGTGCAAGTGACGATGAACTTGGCGAGGAGATCTTTCAGGAGGAGGAGCATGAACATGCAGATGATGAAGATGGTGGTGTGGTGCCCGCGGCTGAGCATGTACCTACTACTTCGACGATGATCGAGGACGGGCCCTCTCCCACACCTACAACGACAAACCTAGTACAAGGCGAAGGCTGCGCCGTTGAGGGGGGGGGGGTAGCATCAAGGAGAGAACCTCCCCGGTGAGTACAAGTAGATCACCTAGCTTCGAGGATCATCAGCGACATGAATGAATGTACTACACGGTCAAGGGTTCGAAACAATTCTCATTTCTCTCATGCTACTTTTGTTGCCATTTTGAGCCCAAAGACATTAGATACGCACTATCTAATCATAATTGGGTTAATTCGATGCATGAGGAGTTGGAGAATTTTGAGAGGAACCAGGTTTGGGTGTTGGTTTACCCTCCCCAGGGTGTAAGCCGATTGGGACAAAATGGTGCAGAAGAACAAAAAGGGAGAGAAAGGTGAAGTGGTGAGAAACAAGTCAAGACTTGTTGCTCAGGGGTATAGTCAGAAAGGGGGATTGACTATGAGGAGACCTTTGCTCCCGTAGCTCGATTGGAGGCAATTAAGATTCTTCTAGCCTTCTCTGTGGCTAAAGGGTTCAAGTTGCACCAAATGAATGTGAAGAGTGCCTTCTTGAACGGTGTGTTGGAGGAAGAAGTGTATGTGAGGCAGCCACCGGGGTTTGAGAGTGAGAAGTACCCCCACCGGGTGTACAAGTTGAGGAAGGCGTTGTATGGGTTGAAGCATGCGCCTAGAGCTTGGTACGGTAGGTTGTGGGGGTTCCTATTTGAGAGAGGGTTTGAGATGGGGAAGGTCGATTAGACCTTGTTTCTCCTCAGGCAGGGCGGAGATATCCTGATTGTGCAAGTGTACGTGGATGATATTGTCTTTGGTGGCTCGTCTAACTCTCTTGTTGCAAGGTTTGTAGAAGACATGAGCAGGGAATTTGAGATGAGCATGATGGGTGAGTTGCAGTTCTTCCTCGGGCTACAAATCAAGTAATCAAAGGAAGGAACATTTGTGCACCAAGCTAAGTACACCAAGGACATTGTGAGAACTTCAAGATGGAGGACTCCAAGGCCATGGAGACGCCTATGAGTACGACTACATCTCTTGATGCGGACGAGGAAGGAGAACACGTGGACCAGTAGGTGTACCGAAGCATGATCGGGTCACTCCTCTACTTGATGGCAACGAGGCCGGACATCCAGTTCTCGGTATGTCTGTGCGCTCGTTTTCAAGCGTCTCTAAGGACTTCGCATTGGCAAGAGGTCAAGTGCATATTCAGGTACTTGCGTCACACTCCCGACATCGGCCTTTGGTACTCCGCGTCTTCTTCTTTGGCACTTCATGGTTTTTCAGACGTGGATTTTGCCGAGTGTCGGTTGGATAGGAAGTCCACTTCTGGGACTTGCCAGTTCTTGGGATCTTCTTTGGTGTCTTGGTCTTCCCACAAACACACGAGTGTTGCT
The DNA here is from genome assembly GCA_947561735.1 of Cenchrus americanus. NCBI lineage: Eukaryota > Viridiplantae > Streptophyta > Magnoliopsida > Poales > Poaceae > Cenchrus > Cenchrus americanus. The sequence continues at coordinate 148,704,403 of OX387240.1, forward strand.
CAATCCACTCCCGAGGTAGAGTATGTGGTCGCAGCTAGTTGTTGCTCTCAGCTCCTTTGGATCACATACACCATGAGTGACTTTAGTGAGGAGTATACCCATGTTCCACTTCAATGTGACAGCACCGGTGCCATAAGTGTAGCAAAGAACCCAGTTCTTCATTCCAAAACCAAGCACATAGAAGTGAGGTATCATTTCCTGAGAGACAACGTAGAGAAAGGGAAGATAGCTTTGATCCATGTACCCACACATGACCAACTAGCCGATATTTTCACCAAACCCCCAGATCAAGCAACTTTGACTCGTTTGCGGGGGAGCTTGGTGTGTGTTTGATTTCTTGAGTTGGTGTGTGGGAGCTCCTTTGTAGCATATGTATAGATTTCCTTTGTGCATTTCTTGCATTTGGCATGGCATATGTAACATGATGTATATGCATCCTTGTATCTTAGGTTGCATCCATTTTGTATCATATGCATTGGTTAGGAAAAGCTTCTCCTATATACTTTGTTCACCATGGAATGATATGTATGTCTTTGTGAGCTTGTTTGGTAAGCTATGGTTAGTTAGGGTTAGCTCTTGATAATCTTGGTTTATATACATGGTTGATGGCTATGTTTTTCAAAAATGTTATATGTATGCTCTCTTGTGAGTAAATGCCTTTATATGATCTTGACATGTTTTTGTGGCTTGGCTAGGCTTAATTTATGGCTGGATAGCTTATTTTGATCATATGGGGCTAAAGGCTCATTTGCCATCATGAATGTTTAGCCCCCATGATTGATCTTGTGGAGGGGCATAAGTTCCTTTTTGTTGCAAAGACATTTCATGTACCAATTTCAAATCTGAAAATGAAATGTAAATTGCTTGGAAAATGTGCTCCCATGTCATATGTGAAGGACCGATACGGCGAACCAGAGAGGGGGGAGTGAATGGGAGCCGATAAAAATTCTTCTCGAAGGAGATGAAAACTCCAACAAGACGAACACGGCTTCCAACACACGTCTCCGACTCACTACCCAAGTTGGCCAAGCCCACGTAGCCACTGGAGTGCCACTGGACCTAGGAACCAACACACACAGCCTTCCGACTCGAGAACGCAGCGGAAAAACAAACCCCGAGTCTATAGACCCACACCGGTCAGACCGGTGAGCACCACCGGTCAGACCGGTCCCTGCTGGTGAAACTGAGCAACTTTCACTAAGTGGCTCTACACCGGTCAGACCGGTGAGACACACCGGTCAGACCGATGGCAGCCTGAAAGCCCCCAAGGCACCAAACAGGCCAACCGACCACCAAACGGACCCAAACTCAAAACAGCAGCAACACGGGACAACAACGAACACACCAAGACGTTCACCCGAGCAAAAACCCACAAGAGCTCGCACCGGTCAGACCGGTCAAGAGCACCGGTCAGACCGGTGTAGCTCCGGCGGCTCGGGATGAACAGACACCCGCGGGTCAACTCCCCCAAATCCAAATCTCGATCTCCCGAATCGCTCCACGGAATCGAAGAAATCCCGCCGAAAGCACTTCAATCCCAAAAACTCAAGAAAACCCCAAAAACGAGCACTTTTACTCACGGATTTGGGAGGGGAATCACGCCCAAAGAACCACGAAGGGTTCCCACAAATTTCCCCCATCAAATCCCCAAGAGAAAAGCCCCGAAAACACCTCAAAGAAATCACGAAGAGAGGGCTCCGAAAATCACCACCAAGAACAACCGGGGAAAACACATCCAAACCTTGAGGAACCACGCCGAATCATCTATACATGAAACAAAGGTTCGTACAAGGTCTAGCAAGCCGCCCGAACATCCATCCCTCTCTACAAGATCTCTCCGTGAAGCTCTCTTGCTAGTCCTAAGGAAAACCTAGAGAAAATAGGTGAAAATAGGAAAACTAATGAGCTAGGGTTCCAAGAGTTAGCCGCCATCCTCTCACCTCTTGGGTTATATGGAGGCAACCGAATGTCCGAAATGCCCTTCTCTAACAACTAGGGATACAAGCCCCTCAAGGGCGGATTTGGAATTCTTGATGTCTTCACCATCGGACGGATGCCGGCGACCGCACCTGCGCGTAGCCTCGACGCAAGCCATGCGATCCCGACGCGTGTCCTCCACTTCGAAGATTCCGGACCGCGTCGTCGCACACCGGTCGACCGGTGCTCCTCACCGGTCGACCGGTCCCCACCGGTCGGGACCGGCCGGACCCACCGGTCGGACCGGTCCGGTGCTGCCTGCACCTCCGTCTTCGGTTCTCCGGTCTTGGCTTTGTGGATCAACCAAGGAACCCGGTGGTTTTCCGGTGAACCACCGGAAACCCCGCGAACTCGGTGTAGCCTCCGCCAATCTCCACTCATGACTTGGCTCCCACGTAGTCCCGGCTCGACCTTGGTTTTGAGGCTCAACCAAGAAACCGTCCACGACTCATCTTGTTGTTCATGCCACCATGCGGCCCGCACTTGACCCCCGCCGGCCACCGGGTCCCTCGAACAAAGCCTACTTGTCTTCTCCACACCCGGAGGCCTCACCGGCGACGACCTTTCGCGCTTGTTCTTCACCTGCACCAACACGAGTCAAGCCGCAACCTCGCACACTGCAATACTTAGCCAAGAATCGGTCCACACAACGTTGTCAATCACTCATCACACAAGGAAGCGACCATCCACCGGTCCTCGAACCACACATGGTCCTCAATCTCCCCTTTGATGAGTGCATTGACAACACCCACACGAAAGTAACAAGAGAGAAATAAAAAAGAAAAGAAACGAACAAAAAGAAACTCCAACAAGCGATCGAAAGCCAAACAAAGGCAATGAGCAAGATCACTTGAAGAAGACAAGTCTCGGACCCCTTAGGCAAGGGCAACGGCTCGACACATCCGAGACAAAACAAAGCTCAAGCAAAGAGAGCAAACCACCGAAACAAACCTCGAAAACTCACAAAGAGCTCCCCCCCGCACACATGCAAGCTCCCCCCCGAACCAATGCAACTCCCCCCCGGACGAATGCATGCAAGAAACCACATGAAACGGACGACGGGCCGCAAAGACACTTTCGGCTCACACCGGTCAGACCGGTCATCACCACCGGTCAGACCGGTGCCTAACATATGTACAGGACCAGCACTCACACCGGTCAGACCGGTGCTCTTCACCGGTCAGACCGGTGTACAACGAAACCCGAAAATGGCTCGAAACCACCTGAAAACCTTCTAAATGCGCCCGGTAAGCCATTTCAAGCTCAAACTTCTCCCCCTTGTTGGCAATGCATGAATCAAGCCAAAAATGCAAAACTTTCAACCTAGAGCTTCTCAAATAGACAAAATTCAACAAAGAATGCTACACATGTCCAAATGAGCAAGTTAGATACTCTACGGCTTCGTATCGATCTCAACTACATGATCACCAAGTTTCACAACCATTGGACGAAGCTAAAAAGGATTTTGGCAATTTTGCGAAAAACTTGCCTCTCATGAGCAAAGTCCTAAACATGATCAAAGCATATCAAAATGGCAAAGCCACACAAACTTCATGCTAGGACAGCCATTCTAATCATAAGACCATCACAAACACCCACAAGCACCTCATGTCATGTCAAAGCCACCGAGCCATGTGCCTACTTCTATGTATGAGACTTCTCATTGGTAGGCATCATGCAACGGTTTAGCACCCAAAGCAAATTAAATTCAGCACGTATGACATGTGAGCACATTTCCAAGCATTTTTCATTTCATTTTCAGATTTGTAAATGGTACATGAAATGTCTTTGCGACAAAAAGGAACTTATGCTCCTCCACAAGATAAATCTAGAGGGCTAAACATTCATGATGGCAAATGAGCCTTTGGCCCCATATGATCAATAAACTAGCCATCCAACCACAAATTAAGCATAGCAAGGCCACAAAGACATGTCAAGAGCATGTAAAGGCATTTACACATGAGAGAGCATACATGAGACATTTTTCAAAAGCATAGCTATCAACCATGGATTATTCATCAAGATCATCAAGAGCTAAGCCAAACTAACCGTAGTATACCAAACAAGCTCACAAAGACAAATATCTCATTCCATGGTGAACAATGTATATGAGAGAAGCTTTTCCTAACCAATGCATATGATACAAAATGCATGCAATCTAAGATACAAGGATGCCTATACATCATGTTACATATGCCATGCCAAATGCAAGAAATGCACAAAGGAAAGCTATACATATGCTACAAACCGGCTCCTCGAGGGGAGGCAAAACGGGCTCGACACCACCGGCAAAAGAAAGCTCCCACACACCCAACTCAGAAAATCAAACACACACCAAGTTCCCCCCGCAGACGAGTGAAAGTGGCTTGATCTAGGGGTTTGGTGAAAATATCGGCTAGTTGGTCATGTGTGGGTACATGGATCAAAGCTATCTTTCCTTTCTCGACATTGTCTCTCGGAAATGATACCTCACTTCAATGTGTTTGGTTTTGGAATGGAGCACCGGGTTCTTTGCAACGCTTATGGCGCCGGTGCTATCACATTGAAGTGGGACATAGGTATACTCCTCACCAAAGTCACTCATGGTGTAGGTGATCCAAAGGAGCCGAGAGCAACAACTAGCAGCGGCAACATACTCGGCTTCGGTCGTGGATTGAGCAACACTCGGCCGCTTGCGGGAAGACCAAGACACCAAAGAAGAACCCAAAAACTGGCAAGTCCCAGAAGTGGACTTCCTATCCAACCGACACCCGACAAAATCCGCGTCTGAAAAACCATGAAGCGCCAAAGAAGAGGACGCGGAGTACCAAAGGCCGAAGTCGGGAGTGTGACGCAAGTACCCGAAAATTGGCTTCACCGCTTGCCGATGCGAAGTCCTCGGAGACGCTTGAAAACGAGCGCACGGACACACCGAGAACCGTATGTCCGGCCTCGTCGCCGTCAAGTAGAGGAGTGACCCGATCATGCTCCGGTACTCCTTCTGGTCCACGTGTTCACCTTCCTCGTCCGCATCAAGAGCTGTAGTCGTACTCATCGGCGTCGTCATAGCCTTGGAATCCTCCATCTTGAACTTCCGCACAATGTCCTTGGTGTACTTAGCCTGGTGCACAAATGTTCCTTCCTTTGATTGCTTGATTTGTAGCCCGAGGAAGAACTGCAACTCACCCATCATGCTCATCTCAAACTCCCTGCTCATATCATCTGCAAACCTCGCAACAAGAGAGTTAGACGAGCCACCAAAGACAATATCATCCACGTACACCCGCACAATCGGGATATCTCTCGCCCTCGCCTCGGCAAAAACAAGGTCCGATCGACCTTCCCCATCTCAAAACCTCTCTCAAACAAGAACCCCCTCAACCTGCCATACCAAGCTCTAGGCGCCCGCTTCAACCCATACGGTGCCTTCCTCAACTTGTACACCCGGTGGGGGTACTTCTCACTCTCAAACCCCGAGGCCGCCTCACATACACTTCTTCCTCCGAGCACACCATTCGGAAAAGCACTCTTCACATCCATTTGGTGCAATTTGAACCCTTTAGCCATAGAAAAGGCTAGAAGGATCCTAATTGCCTCCAAACGGGCTACGGGAGCAAAGGTCTCCTCGTAGTCGATCCCCTCCTTCTCGTCTCGAACCCTTGAGCAACAAGTCTCGACTTGTTCCTCACAACCTCACCTTTCTCTCCCTCTTTGTTTTTCCACACCCACTTTGTACCAATCGGCTTACACCCTGGGGGAGGGTCAACCAACTCCCACACCTGATTCCTCTCAAAGTTCTCCAACTCCTCATGCATCGAGTTAACCCAATTGTGATCAGATAGTGCGTGTCCAATGTCTTTGGGCTCGAAAGAAGCAACAAACGCATCATGAGCAAAATGGAAATTATTCCGAACCCTCGACCGTGTAGTGCGTTCATTCATGTCGCCGATGATCCTCGAAGCCGGGTGATCCACTTGAACTCGCCGGGGAGGTTCTCACCTCGAAGCTACCTCCCCCTCAACATCGGCTTCTCCTCGTTCTTGATTTGTCGTCGTAGGCGTAGCGAAGGTCCATCCATCATCGTAGTCGAAGTAGTGGGTACATGTTCAGCGGGGGCACCACACCGCCATCTTCATCATCACCATGTTCATGCTCCTCCTCCCGAAAGATCTCCTCGCCAAGCTCATCATCACCTGCACACTCAAAAACGAGCCGACTACGTGGCTCTCGTCTCGTCGAAGGTTACCTCGCAAGTCTCCACGATTTGGTTAGTTTCAAGATTGAGCACACGATATGCTCTAGAATGAGATGCATAACCAAAGAAAATGCCATCGACGGACCTAGCCTCAAACTTATCCAACTTCCTCGCCCTTCTTCGAATGAAACACTTGCAACCAAAGACATGGAAGTGACTCACCTTGGGTGTGCGACCATGCATCAACTCATAGCATGTCTTCTTCTTGTGCACTCGAGGTATATCCCGTTCGACACATAGCATGCGGTATTCACCGCCTCGGCCCAATACCTCCTCGGAGTCCTATGCTCATCAAGCATCGTCCGAGCCATCTCGCACAAGGTCCCGTTCTTCCTTTCCACAACACCATTCGGGGAGGCGTATACGGACTCGAAAACTGGTGCTCAAGACCCAAGTCATGGCAAAAGGTTTCAAAACGAGAGTTCCTGAATTCCGAGCCATTATCACTGCGGATAGCTCGTATGGCATCTCCGTGCCTCTCGTTCCTCAACCTCAAGACTAGATCTCGAACAAAACCAAACGTCTCCCCCTTCTCCTCAAGAAAGAACACCCACGCATACCGAGAATAGTCGTCCACCACAACAAGGACATACCACTTCCCACCCGCGAGATCGCACACGAGCCGGGCCAACAAGGTCCATATGGAGCAGCTCGCATGGACGCTCAGTCATCACATCGGTGAGAGGCGGGTGAGAAGAGGCCACCATCTTGGCATGCCGACACGGAGCACAAACCAACTCTTTCTTAAGCCTCAAACGTGGCAATCCTCGGACCAAATTGAGTTTACTCAAGCGAGACAAAAGGTCAAAGCTCAAGTGACCCAACTTCCTATGCCACTTCCACAACTCACTCGAAGAACCAGCCAAGAAACAACGTTCCACACCCGAAGACTGAGAAAAATCAGCACGAAACACCTGACCCTCGGGAACGACCATACAAACAAGGTCCCCTCGAGAGTCCACAATCCGAGAACCACCAGGCCGAAACAACACCTCAAAGCCCTCATCCAACAACCGGGACACGAGAAAGCAAATTGTACCCCGAGAGATTGAACAAGAGCAACACGCCTCGCAGTGATCTTGTCACTCACTTTTATCTCACCTTCCGAAAGCACACGCCCACGCCCATTGTCCCCAAAGGTGATGTACCTCTTCGTCACCACGGGGACGAGACTTGAGAACCACCCCCTGTCTCCGGTCATATGCCTCGAACAACCGGAGTCAATCAACCAAATGTTCTTCAAGTCTCCCACCCGAAATTCAAAAAAAGGCACGTGAGCGAACAAACGGCTCAAGACCGGGGTTAGTACCAAAGGAGGAAAACCGATGCCGAGCCATTTGCTCGAAAGTGGGGTTAGCACCAACCAAAGCATCTCTCCTACCAAAACTACCTCCACGAACACCACCACGGTAACCACCCCCGAGGGAACCACCCCTCTCCCGCCCGGAGGAGGACCAAATCCACGCAAGAAAGCCCGTGGAACGTCCTTCCTCTCCAACTCAAAGCCACGACTCCTCCGATCCCCGTATTGAGCACGAGGAGGAGAACGCCTAGCAACCGACCACCCGCACCCTTTCCAGCCCCAACCACCGAACCACGACCACCCGAAACAACCCTCGGACCGGTACGAGCTCGAAACCCATACAGTATGCTCCGTCCAGTGCCCGCACCGGTCGGACCGGTGCCCCACACCGGTCCGACCGGTGTAACCCCGGACAAAGCAGCACCACCTGCAGCCTTCTTCTCTCCCCAAGCCCGAACCGTCCTCACAATCGCCTTGCCCCCGGGCATCCGCATACGAGGCTCAAGTACACCATCGGAAGGGTGGTACTTGTCCTTGTTAGCCCACTCCTTCTCCATTCTCTCCTCTCGCTTCCTCTTGAAGCAAAACTCCTCCTTATGGCCATCTCTCCCACAATAGCCACAATGGAACCTCACAAGCTTAGGCTTTGGCTTGGGATGTGGTCGCTCACTTGGTTTCTCTCCACTCAAACCCTCCACCGGTTTCTCACCACTAGCCTTCTCACTCTCCTTCCCAAAGAACACTTTCCCCCGAAGTGCTCACAAACTTGATAGGCTTTTGTAGGTCATTTGTGGGTGTAGGAAACACGGGTGGAGCTCGGGGTTGTGTCTAGTCGGTTCCTTAAATGGTTAGGTTTTGGGGGGAAATCATTTTTGTGGTGGGTTTTTGGTGGCTCAGGGATATTCTCTCCACTTCCCTCACCAACCTTGTTTGCTCCAAGCCCCTCACCATCTTGCCTCTTAAAAGCCTCGATCATCATTCTCAACGAGGCTCGTGACCGGACAACCAACCCATCAACTTCCTCAAATCATCATTCTCATCTTGCAAACGATCAACATAATGTGCAAGCTCCAAATTTTTCAATGCATGCATTTCACGGGTAGAGCAAGATGTAGGCATGGGTTCCTTCAATTTATCCTCGAGCGAACTAGTGTAAGCATGCATCTCATCAATATTAGCATGCAAAACAGGGCAAGAAGTGCAAGCACCTAGCAAAGCGAGTCTAGACTTAAGCTCGGCCACTTCAACCCTAAGCACATCTAGTTCCTCACACTTGGAGGCATGCTTCTCCTTGAACAAAGAAAGATCGGCAAGGAATATAGAGCAATCAGCACAATCATTCTCATCGAAACAACGGGGCTAGCCTTAAGCGAATCAATCTCAAGCTTGCTATCAAGCACCTCGTGTCTCTAGCTCGGCCACTCTAGTCCTAGCATCCTCGAGTGAAGCCCTAAGCTCTTTCCTCATTTTCTTGGCCTCTCTAAGCATGTCATCACGGTTATCAAGCAAAGAGCCAAGCCTCTCATTCTCCTGGCGCAAGAAGGGAAGCTCATCACGCACCTCGTCGTCGGACTCAGAGTCCGAGTCGCTCTGTGTGCTCTTCTTGCTGCCGGAGCTCAATGCCATGGTACAGAAGCCATCTCTCGCGAAGCAGCTCAGCCCGCTCAGGTTCTTGGACGACTTCTTGTTCTTGCGGCGATCTCCCTCGTCTTCGCCGGGGCCGCTCGAGCTCGAGGTGGAGTACGCGGAACTGGAGTCGACGTCGCTCGCTCCAACCATCGCTCGGGCCTTGCCTCGGCCCTCCTTCTTCCTCGATCGTCGCTCGTCCTTGTACTTGTTCTTGTGCTTGCTCTTGTGGTCGCACCTCGAACGGTACTTGCCATCGTTCATCCTCGGCTTGTGCTTGTAGCTGTCCTTGTTCTCGGCCTTCTCCGGGCAGTCAGCGACGAAGTGTCCCGGCTTGCCGCACTGGAAGCAAGTCCTCGTGTTCCTCCTCATGTTCACGCGGTTCTCGTGCAGCCTCTCGAACCGCCTCGTCAACAGCGCCAGCTCGTCCTCTCCAAGGTCATCAAACTCCTCATCTGGCATAGACATCAAAGAGGAAAACGAGAACATCCTGGTGGATGGGTTAGAGTTAGTCTTTCCTTTGGAACCACCAACGAGGGCAAGACTATGGGAATCAGTCGGTCCCTCGAGCTTGGCAGTCATGCCCCTATCCACCTCAGCCGACTTGAGCTTCGAGAACAGCTCGTTCACCGTCAGAGTATCATACCTCTCCGACTCGACTATGGCCTCGAACTTTCCGCCCCATATCGTACGATCCAAAGAGTGTAAGAGCTTGACCGCTCTGTCATGATCATCGTACGGGAGCACGTCCACATTGGCCCTCATGTTGTTCACCACCACCGTGAACCTCTGAAACAAGGCATCGATGGACTCACCGGGGAGATGAGTGAAGTTCTCGTACTCTCTCCGGTAGGTCGCATACAACCGTGCTCGAACCCCGGGCGTTCCCAACATGAGCCTCCTTCAAACCGCCCAAATCCTACAAGCCAAGTGCTCGGTGTGCACCCGATCGAACTCGGCCGACACAAAGCACGAAACAAGTAGTCGACCGCCTTATTGTTGGCGTCGAATCGTCCCTCGACCCCGGAGCAAGGAAATCCATCGGTGGACATAGCCTCGTGTCCACCGTGACATCCCAAAGCAGCTCGAACCTTTCCGCGGAGGAACGCACCCATCCGCTTGCTCCACATCCGGTAGTTCTTGCCATCGAAGTGTGGAGGACCCGAACCCCGTTCTCGGTACGCCATCCTTGGATCTTAGACTGGTTAGAGTCAATAAAGACCCGAACCGGCTCTGATACCACTTGAAGGACCGATACGGCGAACCAGAGAGGGGGGAGTGAATGGGAGCCGATAAAAATTCTTCTTGAAGGAGATGAAAACTCCAACAAGACGAACACGGCTTCCAACACACGTCTCCGACTCACTACCCAAGTTGGCCAAGCCCACGTAGCCACTGGAGTGCCACTGGACCTCGGAACCAACACACACAGCCTTCCGACTCGAGAACGCGGCGGAAAAACAAACCCCGAGTCTACGGACCCACACCGGTCGGACCGGTGAGCACCACCGGTCGGACCGTCCCTCGCCGGTGAAACCGAGCAACTTTCACTAAGTGGCTCTACACCGGTCGAGACCGGTGAGACACACCGGTCAGACCGATGGCGGCCGAAAGCCCCCAAGGCACCAAACAGACCAACCGACCACCAAACGGACCCAAACTCAAAACAGCAGCAACACGGGACAACAACGAACACACCAAGACGTTCACCCGAGCGAAAACCCACAAGAGCTTGCACCGGTCAGACCAGTCAAGAGCACCGGTCAGACCGGTGTAGCCTGGGCGGCTCGGGATGAACAACACCCGCGGGTCAACTCCCCCAAATCCAAATCTCGATCTCCCGAATCGCTCCACGGACTTGAACAAGACTTTGGGGATATCAGGAACACCTCATGAGGAGTCCATAGCCAAGTTTAATCCCACCAAATCTCGTCCAAAAAGGAGGAATCGAAGAAATCCCGCCGAAAGCACTTCCAACCCAAGAACTCAAGAAAACCCCAAAAACGAGCACTTTTACTCACGGATTTGGGGGGGGAATCACAGCCCAAAGAACCACGAAGGGTTCCCACAAATTTCCCCCATCAAATCCCCAAGAGAAAAGCCCCGAAAACACCTCAAAGAAATCACGAAGAGAGGGCTCCGAAAATCACCACCAAGAACAACCGGGGAAAACACATCCAAACCTTGAGGAACCACGCCGAATCATCTATACATGAAACAAAGGTTCGTACAAGGTCTAGCAAGCCGCCCGAACATCCATCCCTCTCTACAAGATCTCTCCGTGAAGCTCTCTTGCTAGTCCTAAGGAAAACCTAGAGAAAATAGGTGAAAATAGGAAAACTAATGAGCTAGGGTTCCAAGAGTTAGCTGCCATCCTCTCACCTCTTGGGTTATATGGAGGCAACCGAATGTCCGAAATGCCCTTCTCTAACAACTAGGGATACAAGCCCCTCAAGGGCGGATTTGGAATTCTTGATGTCTTCACCATCGGACGGATGCCGGCGACCGCACCTCGCGTAGCCTCGACGCAAGCCATGCGATCCCGACGCGTGTCCTCCGCTTCGAAGATTCCGGACGCGTCGTCGCACACCGGTCGGACCGGTGCTCCTCACCGGTCGGACCGGTCCCCACCGGTCGAGGCCGGTCCGGTGCCGCTTGCACCTCCGTCTTCGGTTCTCCGGTCTTGGCTTTGTGGATCAACCAAGGAACCCGGTGGTTTTCGGTGAACCACCGGAAACCCCGCGAACTCGGTGTAGCCTCCGCCAATCTCCACTCATGACTTGGCTCCCACGTAGTCCCGGCTCGACCTTGGTTTTGAGGCTCAACCAAGAAACCGTCCACGACTTCATCTTGCTGTTCATGCCACCATGCGGCCCGCACTTGACCCCCGCCGGCCACCGGGTCCCTCGAACAAAGCCTACTTGTCTTCTCCACAGTCGGAGGCCTCACCGGCGACGACCTTTCGCGCTTGTTCTTCACCCGCACCAACACGAGTCAAGCCGCAACCCGCACCCGCAATACTTAGCCAAGAATCGGTCCACACAACGTTGTCAATCACTCATCACACAAGGAAGCGACCATCCACCGGTCCTCGAACCACACATGGTCCTCAATATGTGCTAATTTTAAATTTGTTTTGGGTGCTAAACCGTTGCATGATGTCTACCAATGAGAAGTCTCATATATAGAAGTAGGCACATGGCTCGGTGGCTTTGACATGACATGAGGTGCTTGTGGGTGTTTGTGATGGTCTTATGATTAGAATGGTTGTCCTAGCATAAAGTTTGCATGGCTTTGCCATTTTGACATGTTTTTCACATGTTTAGGACTTTGCTCATGAGAGGCTATTTTTTCGCAAAATTGCTCAATTCTACCTTAGCTTCATCCAATGGTTGTGAAACTTGGTGATTAGGTAGTTGATGTCATTACGAAGCTATAGAGTATCTAACTTGCTCATTTGGACATGTGTACAATCCTATGTTGAATTTTGTCTATTTGAGAAACTCTTGCATTTTTGGCTTGATTCATGCATTGCCAACAAGGGGGAAGTTTGAGCATGATTTGGGTTGCTGCATGCAATTAGAAGGTTTCCAAGTGGTTTCGAGCTATTTTTGAGCTCGGGTAGTTTCCCAGGTAGCATCGGCCTGACCGGTGCGGTACACCGGTCTAACCGGTGTAGTTCCCAAGTGCCGGGCGATCTTGTCCACCGGTCTGACAGGTGAGGTGGACCGGTCTGACCGGTAAGAGAAAGGCTGAAGTAGCTGCTCTGTTTGCGAGGTGGTTTGCATGCATTCGTCCAGTGGGAGTTGCATTGGTTCAGGAAGAGCTTGCTGAAGGATCAGATGGCGACTAGAGAGGGGGGGAGTGAATAAGAGCCGGTAAAAATTCTTCCCAAAGAACCCGGCCTATGCCCTAGTCAAATCCCAGTCACACACAAGCGATGGATCGAATCACACACCAATCACCAAGACAACGAGGTTATGGATCAACGTCTAGCCTTAGGAACGATTCCTTGAAGCACATGCGGAAGCACGAGAGAGGAAGGGAGGAATCGAACCAAGAAGCAAAGCACACAGGCTCTGGCGGACCGTCCGGCCGGGAGGGGCGGACCGTCCGCACCGCCTCGCGGACCGTCCGGCTTGATGCCGCGGACCGTCCGCGCCAACCCTGCGGACTGTCCGGCCCTACGCCGCGGACCGTCCGATAAAGCACACAGAACCAACAGGGACGCACCCGAATAACGGACCGTCCGCGGGGAGCACGAGGACTCTCCGCCAGGCACCCGCGGACCGTCCGCCCTCTGCTGCGGACCGTCCGAAACTCCGTCCAACCAAAACTCAAAATCGCGACGGATCGAAACGAAAGGCAAGCAAGAACACGAAGAACACTGGACGAACACGTGCGGTGCGGACCGTCCGCGAGGCACGGACAGAGCAGAAAAACGCACGACCTCGAAAGTCAACTCCCCCAAATCATCATCGGATTTCCCAAACGGTTGAAGCTGTGGAGACAAGGGTTTGGGGACTTGAAAAGTGTCACACAAGGATGCTATAGCCCAAAAATCTTGCCTCCTAACTCCCTAAAACACCGGGAATCGCGAATCCTTTGAGCACCACCAAAAGCTAGAGCACCGAACGAAAATCCTCGAATCGAAGTGGTTTCCCGGCGTTTGAGGGCACAAGATCAATCACAAAGATGCACGAGACATCTATCCATGTTTCCCTCAAAGAAATCCGGGGAGAAACCCACTCAAATCCGCGGAATCACACCGAGAACAAAGGCACGAAAACAGGCACAAAAAGATCACGAAAAACACAACTCCGAATCTTCTATACAAACCAGGAAAGATTCACAAGGTCTAGCATGCCGCCCTAGCATCCATCCCTCTCAACAAATCTCTCATGAAGCTCTCATGCTAGCCTAGAGAAAATGGAAGAAAAATAGCTATGAAAATGAGAAATGGGAGGGGGGAAATGAAACCCTAAGTCGCGGAGAGAGAGAGCCACTCACACACCCTTATGGCTTATATATCGGGTCCCGCCGGAGTGGTAAATGACTCGACTACCCCTAACTTAACTACTGGCGATACAACCCACACAGGGGCATTTAGGTAATGTTTGTGGGTCTTGCCATCGGACGGGCACGCCTTTGCCGCACCCCCGCGTCCTCCCGACGCAAGCCATGCGATCCCGCCGCGTGTCCTCCGCCTCGAAGCTTCCCGACACGCCCGGATCCCGTCTCCGTCGTGTTGGGCCCTCGGACTTGGTTTTGAGGCCCAAACCAAGAAACCGTCCTCCGATGGTTTTGTGGGCAAACCACCAAACCCCGCGTGCTCGGTCCCGCCTCCCGCCAAACCACTTGACTCGACCGCCACCGTGCACCGGCTCGATTGTCCATGACTTCGTCTTGCTCGTGTCGCCACCATGTGGCCCGCACCCAGTCCCGCCGTCCACCGGGTCCCTCGAACCGAGCCTACTTGTCTCTCCATCTCCCGGAGGCCCCTCAAGGCCGAAGACCTTTCGCGCCCGTTCTTCACCCGCCAACAACACGAACTAGGCCGCGGCCTACACCCGCGCACTAAGCCAAGAGTCAGTCCAACACCCATTGTCAATCACTCATCACTGAGGAGCGGTCATCCACCGACCACCGGGACGCTCCTGGTCCTCAATCTCCCCCTTGATGAGTGCATTGACAACACACAACACGAAATGAAATTCAGAGAAAGAAAGAAAGGAAAAAGAAAGAAAAACAAAGAAACTCAACTCATGACCAAAACCGAAGAAAGGCGAAGAAAGGTCACAAGCCAAGCAAAGCACAAACTCCACACCGAAAACAGCAAGAAAGGCGAAGAAAGGTCACAAGCCAAGCAAAGCACAAACTCCACACCGAAAACAGCAAGAAAGCTCCCCCTGAACATGTGGATGCAAACTTCCAAATTTTAGCTCACCTCTTCTGAATTTTCATTAAGCTCACCTCTTCTCCCCCTTGTTGACAATGTATGAATCAAGGTGAAAATGCGAAATGCAAAACAAAGCATATAAACATCTACATGAGCTTCTCAAATAGGCCAAATCTAGTGTCAAAGGCTAAAAATGAGACAAAGATCACACATATGAATCATAGCATAGTCAAAGCATCGCCACAAGTAATATATGAAAATACAAGCATGTGACAAAGCAAAATTTTCAGATTTAAGCAGTTTTACCAAAAGAAGGCTCGCTTCACATGTAAAAGTCTATCCATGTCACACTTGAGCCACAAACATGCATACCAGGCAAAGATCATACAAGGATATCAAATTCTCAGCAAAAGATCATGGCAAACACCCATAAAGCAAAGGATGTCATGTCAAAGCTCATGAGCCATGTGTCCACTTCGGGGAGACTTCTCCACTGGTGAACATCATGCAACATGTTTTGCACCCATATGTGAAAGATAAGACATTTTAAGCATAGACATGATGGATGGAGCATTTTTCAAGCATTATACACTTCTTTTCAAGATTAAATCATTTCATGGTACATGAAGTGCCTTTGCGGCAAAAAGAAGCTTATGCTCCCCCATGAATGCAACATAGGCTAAACATTCACAATGATATTCGACCTTTGGCCCAAATGCAAGAACAAGACATCCAAGCACAATCTAAGCATGAAAAGCACATTTAGACCAAACCGTGACATGGATACACAACTACACACGAGTGGAGCATATTTCATCAAAAATTAGTCAAGATTAGCATTTATTTCACAAAGGGTTATCTCACCACACATATATCTCAAATATTCCAAGAGCATAGCCTCACATCACCATTTCTCCACACATATGACCAATATCTCACAAATAGCCAAAGAGACTCAAATAAGGCATATGAAAGAAGCTCATCATCCTAAAATGCAATATGATACAAATGCAACATGATATATGACAAGATGGCTATCCTACCATGGTTTATACATCAAGCAAAACATGTATATACATCAAAGTAAGACATGGTATGATACATATGGTACAAGAGAAAATCCTCCAAGAATCAACTAGACAGGGCAACAAACCCCAAGTTCCCCCCGCAAGCGCACAAATGTAGCTTGGTCGAGAGGCTTTGTAAAGATGTCGGCTAGCTGATCTTGGGTAGGGACATGGCTCAGCACAATGGTTCCTTTTTCCACATTGTCCCTCAAGAAATGATACCTCACTTCTATGTGTTTGGTTCTGGAGTGAAGCACTAGGTTTTTGGCTACACTTATGGCACTGGTGCTATCACAAAGAAGTGGGATCTGGGTGCACTCCTCACCAAAGTCTCTCAAAGTGTATGAAATCCACAACAGCTGGGAACAACAACTCGCGGCAGCAACATACTCCGCCTCGGTGGTAGATTGAGCTACACTAGACTGCTTGCGGGTAGACCATGAAACCAACGAAGAACCAAGAAACCGGCAAGTACCGAAGTAGACTTCCTCTCGACTCGACAACCACAAAAATCCGCATCGGAAAAACCATGAAGAGAAAGAGTCGAGGAGGACGAATACCAAAGGCCAAGACCGAAGGCGGATCGTAGGTACCGAAGATCCTCTTGACGGCCCGTCGATGTGATGTCCTCGGCGAAGCTTGAAAACGAGCGCACGGACACACGCCGAACCGTATGTCCGGCCTCGTCGCCGTCAAGTAGAGGAGGGAGCCGATCATGCTCCCGTACTCCCGCCGGTCCACCGGTTCCCCATCCTCGTCCGCATCCAAAGTGGTCCTACTCCCCATGGGAGTCGACATCGGCTTCACATATTGCATCCGGAACTTTCTCGAGCATGTCTTTTGTGTACTTGGTCCGGTGCACAAATGTTCCATCCTTCACTTGCTTGATCTCGCGGCCCCGAGAAAATACCGCAACTCGCCCATCATGCTCATCTCAAACTCCCCGCTCATCTCATCCGCAAACTTGGCAACAAGGTTATGTGACGAGCCACCAAAGACAATATCATCCACATATATACCGAACAATCAACAAGTCATTTCCATGCTTGAGGAGAAACAAGGTCCTATCCACGGTACCCATCACAAACCCTCTCGCTCAACGAGAAAACCTCTCAATCTCCCATACCAAGCACGGGGCACTCGTTTCAACCCATACGAGCCCTTTTCAACCCGTACACCCCGTGTGGGTACAACTCGCTCTCAAACCCCGTGTGGTCGCTTCACATACACCTCCTCCTCTATGACCCCATTCGGAAAAGCACTCTTCACGTCCATCCGAAACAACTTGAACCCTTTAGCCACGACAAAGGCTAGAAGGATCCGAATTGCCTCAAGACGGGCCACGGGAGCAAAGGTCTCCTCATAGTCGATCCCCTCCTTCTGACTAAACCCCTGAGCAACAAGTCTGGACTTGTTCCTCACAACCATCCCATTCTCTCCTTCTTTGTTCTTCCAAACCCACTTGGTTCCTATGGGATGGCAATTTGGAGGTGGTTCAACTAACTCCCACACCTCGGTTCCTCTCAAAGTTTTCCAACTCCTCATGCATAGAATTGACCCAGTTTGCATCAGATAAAGCATGTCCAATGTCCTTGGGCTCAAAGGTGGCAACAAAAGCAGCATGAGCAAAATGAGAGGAATTCCTAGACCTTGACCGTGTAGTGCGTTCGTCAATGTTCCCAATGATCTTCGACAGGGGATGTACTTCTTGAATCAGCCGGGGAGCCTCACACCTCGAGACTACCTCCCCCTCAACTTCAGCTTCTCTCGCCTGGTCCTCTTGTCGCACCGTCATTGTCCATGAAATAGATGGTCCACGCTCCATAGTGGTCGTAGGGGAAGTAGTGGGTACACACTCGGCTTCGTGCGCATGGTTCTCTCCATCATCATCTCCAACTTCATCCTTCTCCTCTTCAAAGAGGTCCTCGGCCATCTCTTCATCACCTGCACATTCGAAGCCAAGAGAGGTACATGGTATTGTCTCGTCGAAGGTTACCTCGCAAGTCTCCATGATTTTGTTAGTCTCAAGGTTAAGGACCCTATAGGCTCTAGAGTGGTTAGCATATCCAAAGAAAATACCATCACTAGACCTAGCCTCAAACTTGTCGAGTTTTCCCTTCTTAAGGATAAAGCACTTGCAGCCAAGGACTCGAAAATGACTCACTCTGCGTGCCCGACCATGCATAAGCTCATAACAGGTCTTCTTCTTGAAAGCTCGCAATAAAATCCTGTTGGAAACATGACAAGCCGTATTGACCGCCTCAGCCCAATACCTCCTAGGAGTCCTGTGCTCATCGAGCATCGTCCTAGCCATCTCACAAAGAGTCCGATTTTTCCTTTCCACAACTCCATTTTGAGGTGGCACATACGGGGTCGAATACTAATGTTCAAGACCTAGATCACGACAAAAGGCATCAAAACGAGAGTTCTTGAACTGCGAGCCATTATCACCGCGGATATCTCGAATAGCATTCCCATGCCTCTCGTTTTTCAACCTCACGATCAGATCTCGAACAAAACCAAATGTCTCACTCTTGTCTTCCAAGAAAAACACCCGGGCATAGCGAGAGTAATCGTCCACCACAACAAGGACATACCACTTCCCACCCACCGAGCGAACTCGAGCCGGCCCAACAAGGTCCATGTGCAACGGCTACGTCGGATGCTCGGTCATGACATCGGTTAGGGGTGGATGGGGAGTGGCTACCATCTTGCCATGCCTACATGGAGCACAAACCAAATCCTTCTCAAGCTTCAACCTCAGCAATCCTCGGACAAGTTCAAGACCACTCAAGCGGGAAACCAAATCAAAGCTCAAGTGTCCCAACCGCCTATGCCATTTCCACAAATCAGAAGAAGGACCGGCCATCAAACAGCGAGCAGGACCCAAAGAACGAGAGAAATCAGCCCTGAAAATCTGTCCCTCGGGGATGATCATACGTACAAGATCACCTCGAGAATCAAGCAAACGAGACTCGCCGGACTTGAAATGCACCTCAAAACCCTCATCAAGAAACCGAGAAACCGAAAGCAAATTGAAACCCAAAGACTTCACAAGAGCCACTCTCTTCAACGTTACCTTGTCACTCACATGCACAACACCCTCCGAAAGCACCCTTCCTCGTCCATTGTCCCCAAATGTGATGTACAACTTTTCCTTCACTGGGGTGAGGCTGGAGAACCACTTCTTATCTCCGGTCATGTGTCGAGAACATCCGGAGTCGATCAACCAAATGTTCTCCAAGCCTCCTGCCTGTAGTCAGAAACAAGAACGAGAGTGAGCTAACGACTCGACACTGGGGTTAGCACAAAGAAAGTTAAACCAGTGTCGAGCCATCTGCTCAAAAGAGGGGTTAGCAAACATCATTCCCTTGCCACCAAACTTCCCATGTCCCATGGGAGGAGTACGAGCACCACGAGGGGGAAAACGTGGTCCGTAGTTCCTCCGGAACCCAAAGCCGCGATCATCTCCCCTAATCCCGTATTGAGGACGAGTAGGGGGACGTCCCACGTCACACCCGGTTTTAAAGGCAAAACCGAATGCATTGATCACGTGTGCGCCGGGATCAAGTTACACACACGCTTAGACATTATGAATAAACCAAAAACGAGCCACACGAATAAAGAGTTATTACAAACCATAGTCTTAAACGAATCTTAAATAAACGAGTTCTCGCGGCAATACGACAAAATGCCTCCACGAGGTGGTGGCCCACGAAGACTACGCACACCTAGAACTCCCGGAAATCTCCCGGAATATCTTCAAAGTTCTCCCCGCTCCGAGCAAATAAATCCGGGTATTGTAGATGCAAGAGAATAAACAAGCGTGAGCACATATCGTACTCAGCAAGAGAGAACAACATAACATGCAAGGCCATATGGTGGATGGCTAAGGTTCAAGCACTTTAGCATTTTAGAGGGTCAAGTTTTATTAGCAACTTGATTACTAAAGGTGTAAGTTCATACCAACCCAATTAATAAGATATAAACATCATAAATAAAGAATAAAACAACAATTAAACATTAAAGTTCCATAATTTAATCATGTGAGTGTCCAGGCCGCTCTTGACCGTGAGCACGGCTAATCGATTAGTTTTACACTCTGCAGAGGTTGTACACTTTCACCACAAGCGGCAGCGTAAAAGCTCCGAGGAACTTTAGACCCAACCATGCGGTGTTTGCAAGACACCATATCCGTAACATACCCGAAATTGGACTATTTCTCATGTGTGAAATTTTAGCAAAAATTTAAAACTTTTTGTGTGAACATGTGAGCTACCAAATTTGATCCCAATTTGCTAGCCTCTCATCTCAAATTCCTTATAAAGTAAAACCGTATAAAAGATATTTTCAAATTATGGTTTAAATTGTGAGTTGGATTTTACGAGATAGATCTTATTTGGATTTTGAAGTTGTGTGGAGTTTGAATTTGAAATATATTCAAATTCAAACTAAATATAAATTATTTTGTTTAAAAGCTAAACCTTGTTTTACTAACTCTAACTTTGCACCCGAGCTAACACTAGCCAAATAGCTCGGCTTGATCTCGCTAACATCTTTCTCGCCCTCCGATCTCCGCTAATCTCTACGCCCGCTACCTTTTTTCGATTCTTCCGAAGTGCTCTGGAATTTACTAAGTGAATTACAATATTTTCTGACCTTTCGAATTAATCTATGATAATTGGTTCGATCTCGGAAAATAGGCTAATTCATTTGAATCAAATTCCTCGAAGCTCATTTTGAATTGTGACAATGTTTTCCGGCTTCTCGAATTAATAGTTCGCTACTTAATTCGTTCCCGGAAAAAATTAGTTAAAATACATTTGTTCTGATTCTACAAGGAATTAATTTGTCTAAGCCCAAATATCTGGTCCATCTAAACCCATCTATCTAACCCTAACTCCTTCCCTTAAATACCCTTCACTTCTCATCTCTTCCCTGCCTCCTTCCCAAGCCGCCGCCGGCCTCTTCTTTTTCCTCTCTTTTCCTCGCTGGCGGCCGCCGACGCATCCCCCCTCTCCTCTTTTCATTTCCCGCGCCCGTCTGCTCTCCCTTCTCTTGTTCTCCCGCCGCGAGAATATGGAGCGAGCAGGCGGCTCGGTCACCACCGTGCTCTCCCCATGGATCGGTTAGCGCAGACCAACCTCGCTCAATCCAAGGTACTAAGCTTTTTTTTATTTCTTATTTTTCCATCGAGCAAATCATCAACCGCAGCTCCAATTCTTTACCTCCCTTTGATCTTTTCCTTCCAACGATTTGATCACCGCCGCTTCCCCGCCAAAGCCGCATCACCACCTCTCCTTTCTTCTCCAATCGAGCAGAGCGGAGCGTGGCAGTTTCTCCTCCCAAATTCGAAGGCCATGGCCGGTCGGCCACCAATCTACCAGCAACAAATTTCGGCCCGCCACCGGCCATAGGTGCTCGCTACCACTCCGAGCACACCGCGACATCGGCAGAAAGAAGGGCGGAAGCCATCCGCGACACTGAGTGCGCGCCGCTGCCGACGACCACGGGCTGGAGGCCTCACCAAGAACAGAGGATGACGCCGCCCTCCACCTGCTCGACGTTTTGCGCGTGAGGCCATGGAGCTCTGGAGCGTCGTCGTGACCGCGTGAGGAAGAGCGCGAGTGCCACCGTAAGCTACGCCAAGGACGTCGACAACCAGAAGGACGAGAAGCCGAAACTGGAACGCCGCCGTCAAGGAGCACCACGCGGCACGGGAGGACGTCGAGTACCACGACGACCGCGAGACGAACCACGACATCGGCGCCCCGTACGCCTCCGCATCGGTGCCAACCTTGCCTCGCCTCGCCACCGCCTCGACCTCTCCGAGCCCCCGCCGATCGCGGCTCGCACCCAAGCCACCTCATATCCCGTGCTCGCTTGTCCTGTTCCTCTTGGACGCTAAAGACCTTGGTCACGTTCCACAGGCCGACGCACCTTTGCACGCCCTCTAGCTTCGTTTAATGTTTTGCCGGTTCGTATCCTTGAGCTTTAGGTGATCGAGGCCTTCCTTCTTAATCGCCGTGATGGTCGGCCTTCGTGCCGAGCATGTTCCCTCGCCTTCTCCGAACACCGGGATGGCATGGTTGAAGCCGCACTTTTGCATGCTCACCACATGTTCGATGGTTTGTGCGAGAGGGCGCAACCACACGTTTCTCCCCGTTACTTCGTGCCTTGTCCGGGCCTCGTCCCGCGCCCTCTTTGTGCGGGAACCCAAGTCAACAACACCTTCGTGCACCCCGGCCACGAAGCCGCGGCCGGCCGTAGGCCGCCAACTCGCCTCCCACGTTTTTCCGCCGTGACACACGGACGCCTCCGCGCCATGCGCATGAACGTACGTGTGCGCGTGCACTAACTCCGCTACCACGCTCGTGAGTAGGTGTGCGCAAGTGCTGAATCGCTCACCTCCAATGAGCCTCGCCACCGCGCCACGGGAATTCGTCGCCATCGTCGCGATGGCGCGAAGACCGAGAACTCGACTTGCCGATAACTCGCGCGCGTGCCGCCCAAGCGAGTCACGGTCCGGGCTTTACCCGTGCTCGCGCGCGAGCTTGATCTAGCACGCCCAGGTGCTGGTTGTGCCGCACACGTGAGTTGCTAAAACGCGGGTTCCTTTCCGTTTTGTCACTCGCCGCCGTGGTTTTTCTCGGACACCGTCGTCGCCTCTGCGTCACGCCGAGAGCGCCGCCCCGTTTCGCCTCGCCGAGCCCAGACACTCGACCCCAGGGCCTTGTCTGCGCCGGGAACCTCACCGAAACCTAGCGGTCCCTATCTTCTGCTCTCACGCACGTCGAAGTCATTCCGGCCGCCGGGCGCTGCTCGCCGTTGCCGCCACATCTTTGCGCCGGCGCGCACCACGTCCGGCATGGACGACAAGGGGATGCCTTGCTCCCCGCTTTTCCCCAAGGGTCCGCACCGGACTTCTCCGATGCGTGCCTTTGGAGAACATGGGCCGGCCTAGCCGACGCGACCCATCTTAGCCCTTCTCACTTTATCCTATGAACTCGCCCATTTATCTTCGGGGTGATCGGTTGGACTTCATCTTTCCGGCCTAAGCGACTAAGTTCAAGTGGGCCGATTTCGGCCCACTACCTCTTTTGGCCACCACCGTGACGATGACGTCACGATGACGTCATGCTCGATGTCATCCCTATTTTCAAATTAAAAATCCTTTTATGTTTTATAAATGATTTTGGATATTAATTTATAAAACCTTTTATCTTTGAAAAATTCTTAACTAATTATCCGGAGCTCCGAAAATTATTTAACCACTTGCGTTGGTTTCATAATTTCGAGATGCTCACTCCTATCCTATACTTACCCGCTCTTTCCCTTGAACTGAGCCCTTTTCGCCCTGCGTTCTTGGAGCGAGCATTCGTGGTCGCTGCTCGCCACTGTGCCAATGTGGGTCTGGGACGCCGAGCCCCGCAACTAACCATTGGTGTGTCGCGGACAGGAATCCTACCCCATTATCTCATCGCCTACCTTATCTACACCTTTGCCTTCCCTCTTTGCTGCTTCACACATATCCACTCCCGCTCTACTTGGCTTCGTGCTGTGAAGCGTGTACCGTGTCGTGTGCTTGAAGCCAGGATGTCGCCCGTGATGGATGGCCGTGACGTGAGCGAGAGGCCACCGCTTCACGAACGGCAACCCCGAGTTGCAACCTAGCTTCCTTGCCATGGACGATGCCGCATCATCGGTATATGCCTCGTAGCGCTCTTAAGCACACCTTACCTCATCGCCACCAATGTCGCTCACAAGTTGATCCTTTCATCCCCTCCGAGCAAGTCGCCGCAACATCTTGGCATGATAATGCCTTTTCTAGTTATCTTTGCTTCGCTCTCGCTTTCATCACCCTTCGTGCTACCGCTTTGATCATCCAAGAGCTAAAACCTAGCAAGTGCTTGATCTCAGCCTCTCCGCTTTCCTGCTTGCAGGCTTGATTACCTAAGATCTTAGCTGTAAGACCCGTATGCTAACTTTGAATTAACTCTTGATCCTACCCTGCTTTCTAGGATATAAAAACTAGTTGCTTAAACTACTTTTGTTTTAAAATCAATTGCTCTATTTTCATTAATTAAACTAGTGCTGCTTGTATTTACTCTGGAGTTTATTTGGATCTTCTAAATTGGTTCTTATTGATGTTTTTGCATTAGATGAATGCTCGTTATTTATTTCCACGTCGCATCTCGTGTAGGCTTGTGTTCTTGTTGAAGACCCGAGCTGCGACGACTGAGGAGACGCGACTACCCCGACTTTGCCCGAGAGGACGCTCAACCTCTACTACTCTACGACGACTACCGCGCGAGTGTCATGTCGGTCCCAACCATGTAGAACCCATGCATGCTATTAGTTGCTAGTGCTATATTTATGTTACTTGATTTGATGGATTTCATAGCCTTTTGATTAGCCCCGCCTTAGTATTTGATATTTCCTGCTTCCTTGCTTTACCTACCTCGGGGCTAGCTACGGACCCCTAGCTAGTCCCATATATCAACTATCCATACTTTTGTTGCTTGATTATGGATGGTTCTCTTGGTTTGACCGAGATGT
The DNA here is from genome assembly GCA_947561735.1 of Cenchrus americanus. Lineage (NCBI taxonomy): Eukaryota > Viridiplantae > Streptophyta > Magnoliopsida > Poales > Poaceae > Cenchrus > Cenchrus americanus. Next base: position 148,729,068 of record OX387240.1, read on the forward strand.
GGGAGATCTCGGTGTGTTCTAGCGTGAGTTCGGGTGTGTTCTTCCTTGATGTGTTTCCGGCGGGAGTGAGCCGTTTGGTTACTTGTGAACGTCTACCTCGGGGAGATGCGATCCGGCCTCTCGCCCGAGCGACGTGTCGGACGGGATGGAGATGGTGAGTGCTTGCTCTCGGCCCTTAAGGTCCGATCGTCGCTTGACCTTGCTTCGGTGGACTTTTATCGTACAAACCGCCCGCCTTGTATTGGGCGGGGGTGCGGGGTGAGACTCGTAGTGGATAGCACCCCTCCCGTAGGCGGATCGGTGTGATCGTGTCGGGAGACGGCTTTCCTCCTTAGAAGATCGCGCGCCCGGCGAGGCCGGGGGAAGGGTTCCACGGCTTCGAGGGACCTCTCGGCCGGCGCATGAGCTCTACGGCGGAGGCCGCGCCCGCACTCGGAGACGCGAGGAGGGTACGATCCACTTACTTGGACTCCCGGCCGTAGGTAGGGTTCGGGGCGGCGGCCACCGTTTCCCGCTCTATTCGGGCGGGTACGGTGTTACAACCTCTCGCAGTGTTAAACCTATAGCTATAGTCCGTGTCCACCGGTTATGGACGGGTCCTCCGATCTCTCACCCGACTAGACTCTTTTCTTGTGCTTCTTCTCTCCCCCGAGTGAGTGAGCCCGGCCCGAGGCCGTTGAGATGTGGGGATAGGAGCGGTGTGGGCCCCACATCGCGGATGAGAGTTGGGAGCCGGATCGTGGTTGTGATTCAGTGCTTTGGTGTGGACATCCTTGTTGAGGGGTGCGGACCCCGGAGGTGTGGACCTCGCTGCTTATTCTGCATACCTTGATTGTTGCTACCGCGCTGCTGCATGCATAACTTTCTACAACCCAATATAGGTTTTATCCATGCATACTAGATTCAACCACCGCTTTTGCTCTTTGTTGGGAAGCTGACATGACCTACCCGCTTATCGGGTAGATGCTGGCATTTCAGACTCGGTGACCGTCTACGACTACAACTTCTGTGACGAAGGTGTGAAGACTAGAGCTGGTCCTATGCTCGAGTTTGCCTGTGGAGCTGGAGACGCTTCGCTTCGATAGATCCGCTGCGTAGATGTTTTATCTTTCTTGATTCAGGCCCCGTTGGACTTGTACCCGCTTGTGCCGAAGAGTTGTACTCGATGTTGTAATAATAATATGATGTAATTCTTCTTTTATTCCCGTGTTGTATGGACTTGTACCACTTGAGACAGGGGTTGCACGTGATAGCCTCTTCCCGGGACTATCACGGAGGTGCAGAGTCGGGTTTCCGTTCGCGGAAATTCGCTTCGTTTCGAGGTGGTATCAGAGCCGTACTTGACCGTAGGACGAGCCCTAGCAATGGTCGATAGTTTAGGACAGCCTAAACATTCTTGTTTGAGTATATTCTCCTTGATTTCTATATAAACCCCTTGAAATCTGCTATTACCTCCTTGAATTCTCACTAACTGACTCACTAACAACCCCTCTACACGATTGGTGGCCTAAGGAGAACGACTGATGTCACATGCTTGCAACTCTGAGGAACGACGTCTGATACAAGGGAAAGACAACTACGACAGTGACAACTATGAAGATGGAGTACGGGAACGAGATGAAGCTGAATCTACAGGACTCAATTGGATTATCCCTGCTGACTCATCAGTGTCATGTTATGTCAACACGGTTGTCTCTACTTTGGAACTAAATCCACCGGGGGATGATTAGATTGCCCCGTGATACATGAAGTCCGCATACGATGAATCTACAACGACATGTGCCGCACCCTTCCACCTTTTGCTCGGAACAGCTTGGATAACCCAAGTTGCCCAACTCCGAGGACAATGAGGAGTTAAGACTTTAAATTTTAGTGTGCCAATATACATAAATTGGATGCACTATATGGAACTAGCACACATAAGCTTGGATGCAGGAGTTGAAGATTCCCGATACGCCCGTAGCTCGGCCAGCTTGGATGAAGACCCAAAGGCTCGAAGCTATACGGATAGCCGAGTCATGAAGGATTAAGATATCATAATGAGTTGTAGCTACGTGAGGCGACCAATGGATTGAACAAAGATAGCACCAACTTACAAGCAAGCATCACACATACTCGGAGTAACAACTGGATAATTGATCCCGTGGACTTTCCCCTCGGTAAGCAATATGAACCTTGGATGCTCTGCCAGGGTTGACGACTGGAATAAGATGAATGAATGAGGAACAAGGGGCATGGATACAAGAATAAATATAGAGTACCCTTTCTTCCAAGGACAAAGCCATGAGAGCCAGCATGAGGAAAAGTTCCACCAACTTACTTCGGAAAGATTAGTGCCGAAACACTAGACGGCATGCGTTCTTTCAAGTGCTGTATCACTAACATTAGGAAAGTCCCTCAAGTGCCCACGATACACTAGGATGCTTACGCCGGTGTGACCTCGAAGGTCTTAGGAGTCAGCCTCGAGGTACACATTTGTTTTGGTGCATTGCTTGAGTGATTGGGTCTTTTTGGTCTTATGGTTGTTATGCCTCTTCATGTTTGTGTGAAATTGTAGTAAATGCTTATGCTTGCTAGATCTTTAGATGACTCCTTTAGAGACCTTAGCTCCCCATCCTGCAAGATCAAGCTAATAGAGCGAAGAGCGATGTGCTCAAGCCAACTTAACAAGGTCAAACTTCGAAGACATGAAGGATTTCTTGCAACCTTGGCCAATCGTACCAATACTTTGGATGAGATATCCTAAGAATATTGGACTCAAGTTCGTAAACCGTAAAACGAGTACCTTAAGAATTCGCAACTTTCGCAGCTCGGAAGTGCATGTACCTCTATGGAAGCATATATTGGTTAAGATCAATTGAGTACCCTAAGATGTTAGCGACACATTTTGGATACTTTTAGTCGGAATTCAATTATCGGAAAAAGATGAAGTACCCCATATGGAACAACAATCAATGTACGAGAAGTTTTATTCGAGTACTTTAGCTTCCGTGAGGTACCATACGAACAAGTTGACCTATGGGGAGACTCGAAAGAACATGGTAACCTCATATCTTGGTAATAAATCCATTGACGAGAGCAACTAACATATCGAAGACAACCCAAGATATCGAGGTAGTGGATATAAGCGCATCGAACTCTCCACGGATGGATCATCATGCATGTTTTTATGGAACCGCACATCCTACCAAGTGTTCGAAAGTAACGAATCCATGCATAAGGGATCATCCCTAAGTAGACAAGACCTCGCCCTATAAGATATTGTTAAGGTTTTGGATTTGATTCGGATGACTAAACTCAAAGAATATAAGATTTGCACTACACAAGCAACATCCTAGAGTCAATTTTATTGGATTAATCCCTCTTACACCCATAAGCGCTTGTTTTGGAACTTCTATGTAAGCAATAAACAATACCGTGCACCACAAGTTGTGCTTCCGGAATAGGATGCCCGAGAGTATGTAAAGGAATTACGAGGTCGACTTTTGGAATAAGATGTGGAGTTCAAATAATCCCACTTATTGGAGTAAGCAATTAATAAATAAGCTCTACTGGACACCGTATACTGAACTAATGGGAAAGGGAATAATTCCGACAACTACTGGATGTAAGTTATTCGTTCGACCTCGCAGCTGGAACCTACCACCCTATTGGGAAATAGGTAAAAAGAGTTGGTGAGCATAAGCTAGGAATATTGTTCACCTAAATGGGTGTTGTTATTTGGAATTGTTGAATAAGCATGGCAAAGCCATAAAGACATGAATATTTCCAGGATACCTAAAGGTGAGAATACCATCATGAGGAGTAACTAAAAGGAATGGTAAAGGATCGTGATCTACACTAAGGTTGTGCAAGTGAACCAATCTTTAAAGTTACAATAACTTCGGACGTTCGAGGAATTAATTAAGCTTTGATGGTATTCCTAATAGTTATCACCAACCAAGTCTCCCGAGTTTGCTAGATGAGCATGAGTAAAATAGATGTGATTTTGTCGAGAAGGTCCATCTGAAGAAGTGGAATAAACACGTCGAAATTCATCAACATTGGGAAGCTGAACATAAAGAGGAAACAGAAGGCATACCGAAGTGAAGACCCTCACCACACCGGGTTTGAGCTTAAATCTCGAGGACGAGATTCTCGTGAGGGGGGTAGAATGTAACATACCAGAAATTTGACTGTTTCCCATGTGTGAAATTTTTGCAAAAATTTAAAACTTTTTGTGTGAACATGTGAGCTACCAAATTTGATCCCAATTTGCTAGCCTCTCATCTCAAATTCCTTATAAAATAAAACCGTATAAAAGATATTTTCAAATTATGGTTTAAATTGAAAGTTGGATTTTACAAATGGATCTTATTTGGATTTTGAAGTTGTGTGGAGTTTGAATTTGAAATATATTCAAATTTAAACTAAATATAAATTATTTGTTTAAAAGCTAAACCTTGTTTTACTAACTCTAACTTTGCACCCGAGCTAACACTAGCCAAATAGCTCGGCTCGATCTGCTAACATCTTTCTCAGCTCGATCTGCTAATCTCTACGCCCGCTACCTTTTTTCGATTCTTCCGAAGTGCTCTGGAATTTACTAAGTGAATTACAATATTTTCTGACCTTTCGAATTAATCTATGATAATTGGTTCGATCTCGGAAAATAGGCTAATTCATTTGAATCAAATTCCTCGAAGCTCATTTTGAATTGTGACAATTTTTTCCGGCTTCTCGAATTAATAGTTCGCTACTTAATTCGTTCCCGAAAAAAAATAGTTAAAATTCATTTGTTACGATTCTACAAAGAATTAATTTGTCTAAGCCCAAATATCCGGCCCATCTAAACCCATCTATCTAACCCTAACTCCTTCCCTTAAATACCCTTCACCTCTCTCACTCATCCCTTCTCTCCCAAGCCACCGCCGCCGCCTCTTCTTTTTCCTCTCTTTTCTGCGCCGGCCGCCGACGCATCCCCCCTCTCCTCTTTTCATTTCCCGACCGCCGCTCTCCCTTCTCTTGTTCCCGCCGCCGCGAGAATATGGAGCAACGGTCGGTCACCACCGTGCTCTCCCCATGGATCGGTTAGCGAGCAAGCACTCGCTCAATCCAAGGTACTAAGCTTTTTTTTATTTCTTATTTTTCCATCGAGCAAATCATCAACCGCAGCTCCAATTCTTTACCTCCCTTTGATCTTTTCCTTCCAACGATTTGATCACCCGCCGCTTCCCCGCAAAGAACCGCATCACCACCTCTCCTTTCTTCTCCAATCGAGCAAGTAGAGCTGCAGTTTCTCCTCCCAAATTCGAAGGCCATGGCCGCCGGCCACCAATCTACCGGCAACATTTCAGCGCCACCGGCCATAGGTGCTGCTACCACTCCGGAGCACCGCGACATCGCAAGAAGCCGAAGCCATCCGCGACACCGAGTGCGCGCCGCCGCCGACGACCACGGGCCGGGAGGCCTCACCAAGAACGAGAGGATGACGCCGCCCTCCACCTCGCTCGACGTTTTGTGCGTGAGGCCATGGAGCTCGGGAGCGTCGTCGTGACCGCGTGAGGAAGAGCGCGGGTGCCACCGTAAGCTACGCCAAGGACGTCGACAACCGTAAGGACGAGAAGCCGAAACCGGAACGCCGCCGTCAAGGAGCACCACGCGGCACCGGGAGGACGTCGAGTACCACGACGACCGCGAGACGAACCACGACATCGCGCCCGTACCTCGAGCATCGTGCCAACCCCGCCTCGCCTCTCCACCGCCTCGACCTCTCCGAGCCCCCGCGTAGCGCCTCGCACCCAAGCCACCTCTTATCCCGTGCTCGCTTGTCCGTTCCTCTTGGACGCTAAAGACCTTGGTCCGTTCCACGCCAGCACCTTTGCACGCCCTCTAGCCGTTTGATGTTTTGCCGCTTCGTATCCTTGAGCTTTAGGTGATCGAGGCCTTCCTTCTTAACCGCTCGTGATGGTCGGCCTTCGTGCCGAGCATGTTCCTCGCCTTCTCCGAACACCGGATGGCATGGTTGAAGCCGCACTTTTGCATGCTCACCACATGTTCGATGGTTTGTGCGAGAGGGCGCAACCACACGTTTCTCCCTGTTACTTCGTGCCTTGTCTGGGCTTCGTCCCGCGCCCTCTTTGTGCGGAACCCAAGCCAACAACACCTTCGTGCACCCCAAAGACGAGCCGCGAGGCCGTAGGCCGCTAACTCGCCTCCCACGTTTTTCCGCCGTGACACACGGACGCCTCCGCGCCATGCGCATGAACGTACGTGTGCGCGTGCACTAACTCCGCTACCATGCTCGTGAGTAGGTGTGCGCAAGTGCTGAATTGCTCACCTCCAATGAGCCTCGCCACCACGCCACGGGAATTCGTCACCATCGTCGCGATGGCGCAAGACCGAGAACTCGACTTGCCGATAACCGCGCGCGTGCCGCCCAAGCGAGTCACAGTGGGCTTTACCCGTGCTCGCGTGCGAGCTTGATCTAGCACGCTCGGTGTGCCGGTTGTGCCGCGCTCGTGAGTTGCTAAAACGAGGGTTCCTTTCCGTTTTGTCACTCGCCGCCGTGGTTTTGCTCGGACACCGTCGTCGCCTCCCGCGTCACGCCGAGAGCGCCGCCGCGTTTCGCCTCGCCGAGCCCGCACGCTCGACCCAAGGGCCTTGTCCGCGCCGGGAACATCACCGGGACCTAGCGGTCCCTATCTTCTCGCTCTCACGCACGTCGAAGTCATTCCGCCGCCGGCGCCGCTCGCCGTCGCCGCCACATCTTTGCGCCGCGCGCACCACGTCCGGCATGGACGGCAATGGGATGCCTTGCTCCCCGCCTTTTCCCCAAGGGTCCGCACCGGACTTCTCCGATGCGTGCCTTTGGAGAACATGGGCCGGCCCGGCCGACGCAGCCCCATCTCGCCCTTCTCACTTTATCCTATGAACTCGCATTTATCTTCGGGGTGATCGGTTGGACTTCATCTTTCTGGCCTAAGAGACTAAGTTCAAGTGGGCCGATTTCGGCCCACTACCTCTTTTGGCCACCACCCGTGACGATGACGTCACGATGATGACATGCTGATGTCATCCCTATTTTCAAATTAAAAATCCTTTTCTGTTTTATAAATGATTTTGGATATTAATTTATAAAACCTTTTATCTTTGAAAAATTCTTAACTAATTATCCGGAGCTCCGAAAATTATTTAACCACTTGCGTTGGTTTCATAATTTCGAGATGCTCACTCCTATCCTATCCTTACCCGCTATCTCATCACCTACCTTATCTACACCTTTGCCTTCCCTCTTTGTCGCTTCACGCATATCCACTCTCGCTCTACTTGGCTTCGTGCCGTGAAGCGTGTACCGTGTCGTGTGCTTGAATCCGGATGTCGCCCGTGATGGATGGCCGTGACGTGAGCGGAGGCCACCGCTTCACGAACGGCAACCCCGAGTTGCAACCTAGCTTCCTTGCCATGGACGATGCCGCATCATCGGTATATGCCTCGTAGCGCTCTTAAGCACACCTTACCTCATCGCCACCAATGTCGGTCACAAGTTGATCCTTTCATCCCCTCCGAGTCGTCGCCGCACATCTTGGCATGATAATGCCTTTTCTAGTTATCTTTGCTTCGCTCTCGCTTTCATAACCCTTCGCGCTACCGCTTTGATCATCCAAGAGCTAAAACCTAGCAAGTGCTTTATCTCGGCCTCTCCGCTTTCCCCGCTGCGTGCTTGATTACCTAAGATCTTAGCCATAAGACCCGTAAGCTAACTTTGAATTAACTCTTGATCCTACCCTCGCTTTCTAGGATATAAAAACTAGTTTCTTAAACTACTTTTTTTTAAAATCAATTACTCTATTTTCATTAATTAAACTAGTGCTTCTTGTATTTACTCCGGAGTTTATTTGGATCTTCTAAATTGGTTCTTATTGATGTTTTTGCATTAGATGAATGCTCGTTATTTATTTCCACGTCGCTTCTCGTGTAGGCTTGTGTTCTTGTTGAAGACCCGAGCCGCGACGACCGAGGAGACGCGACTACCCCGACTTTGCCCGAGAGGACGCTCAACCTCTACTACTCTACGACGACTACCGCGCGTGTCATGTCGGTCCCAACCATGTAGAACCCATGCATGCTATTAGTTGCTAGTGCTATATTTATGTTACTTGATTTGATGGATTTCATAGCCTTTTGATTAGCCCCGCCTTGGTATTTGATATTTCCTCGCTTCCTTGCTTTACCTACCCCGGGGCTAGCTACAGACCCCTAGCTAGTCCCATATATCAACTATCCATACTTTTGTTGCTTGATTATGGATGGTTCTCTGGGTTTGGACTGAGATGTGGGAGATCTCGGTGTGTTCTAGCGTGAGTTCTGGGTGTGTTCTTCCTTGATGTGTTTCTCGGCGGGAGTGAGCCGTTTGGTTACTTGTGAACGTCTACCTCGGGGAGATGCGATCTGGCCTCTCGCCCGAGCGACGTGTCGGACGGGATGGAGATGGTGAGTGCTTGCTCTCGGCCCTTAAGGTCCGATCGTCGCTTGACCTTGCTTCGGTGGACTTTTCTCGTACAAACCGCCCGCCTTGTATTGGGCGGGGGTGCGGGGTGAGACTCGTAGTGGATAGCACCCCTCCTGTAGGCGGATCGGTGTGATCGTGTCGGGAGACGGCTTTCCTCCTTAGAAGACTTCGCCCCGGCGAGGCCGGGGAAGGGTTCCACAACTTCGAGGGACCTCTCGCTGGGAAGTATGAGCTCTACAGCGGAGGCTGTGCCAGACTCAGAGATGTAGGAGGGTACTATCCATTTACTTGGACTCCGGCCGTAGGTAGGGTTCGGGGCGGCGGCCACCGTTTCCGGCTCTATTCGGGCGGGTACGGTTGTACAACCTCTCGCGAGTGTTAAACCTATAGCTATAGTCCGTGTCCACCGGTTATGGACGGTCCTCCGATCTCTCACCCGACTAGACTCTTTTCTTGTGCTTCTTCTCTCCCCCGAGTGAGTGAGCCCGCCCGAGGCCGTTGAGATGTGGGGATAGGAGCGGTGTGGGCCCCACATCGCGTATGAGAGTTGGGAGCCGGATCGTGGTTGTGATTCGGTGCTTTGGTGTGGACATCCTTGTTGAGGGGTGCGGACCCCCGGAGGTGTGGACCTCGCCGCTTATTCTCGCATACCTTGATTGTTGCTACCGCGCTCGCTACATGCATAACTTTCTACACCCAATATAGGTTTTATCCATGCATACTAGATTCAACCACCGCTTTTGCTCTTTGTTGGGAAGTCGACATGACCTACCCGCTTATCGGGTAGATGCGGCATTTCGTACTCGGTGACCGTCTACGACTACAACTTCGTGACGAAGGTGTGAAGACTAGAGCCGGTCCTATGCTCAAGTTTGCGTGTGGAGTTGGAGACGCTTCGCTTCGATAGATCCGCCGCGTAGATGTTTTATCTTTCTTGATTCGGTCTCGTTGGACTTGTACCGGCTTGTGCCGAAGAGTTGTACTCGATGTTGTAATAATAATATGATGTAATTCTTCTTTTATTCCCCGTGTTGTATGGACTTGTACCACTTGAGACAGGGGTTGCACGTGATAGCCTCTTCCCCGGGACTATCACGGCAGGTGCAGAGAGTCGGGTTTCCGTTCACGGAAATTCGGTTCGTTTCAATATCACACTTCCGAGGTGTGATTGCATAGGGACGCTACATGGCCTTTACAAAGGTTCCCTAGCAAGTTATGACCCACAAGGTCCGGATCGCTTAGCAAGGTATAAAGTCCCCTAGCAGGTCGATACCCCACCATAAAAAGAATAACTCACCCAACCCCCCGCTAGAGCGAGTCCATACCCCACGCACCGCCGATCCCTTGTCCTTATCGGGTAAGACCATCCCAAGCTAAAGTTCCTAATTATTCACCAAGACCATTGCCCATTAGTTCTTGTGGTTGTACTTGTTTTCCGGGTGGTTCTCCATGTTCCGATTACCATATTAAAGTGGTCTTGTAAAGTAAAAGATCATAAACGGAACATAGAATAACAAAAGGTAACCAAGTTGATTAATACCAATCCCGCTTGAGCATGCTAAGCAATAGCTACCACAAGATTAATTTGATTCCCGGTATCAAGGTAAAGGTAGTAAAAATCTAGGCATGATCCTTAATAGGTTCCCATCAAATTAATGCAAGCGGAAAAGTAAAGACGGTGAATTTAAACGCATGTTATGTAGGACAAGCGGGCATGCATCAAGGAATACTTGCCTTCAACAAAGCCATGCTTTGCTCAAACTCTTGCATGACTTGATCTTCAAATCCCTCGAACGAATCGCTCTCTACGGTCCACAATCAAGACATACAAGCATACAATAGAAATAAATAAGAAACAGTCACCAAACGGATCAAACAGATCTAAACAAGTAGCATAAAACTAATCTACGCTTTGAGACAAACGCGTGGACATAAAGAACGCCAAAATTGGAGCTAAAACGACTAAGTTATGGCTTAGGGAAGGTGTAGGGACTAATCTGTGAAGGTTTGAAAAGGTTTCGGGCCAAAATAAAGAAAAAGGACTAAACCGTAAGAAAACTTCTAAGGTGGAAGGGTATTTTTGTGAATATAGGAAAACTCGGGGGCTTTTCCGCACAAACCGCCGGGCGGCGGCGGGGTTGACCTATTGGCTCGGGTCGGCTTGATCCGGATCTATTGGATCTAGATCCAAGGGCCGCGGTGGCATGCGGCGGTGGGATTGGACGGGGGCGTCGGATCTTAATCCGACGGCCGGTATCGTGTGCGAGCGGCCAAAGCGACGGCGGCCGGCCGGGAGACGGCGGTGCGCGGCGGCGGGCGGCGGTGAACGGCGGCGGAGCTCGCCGGCGTACCCAATCTAGGGCTCGGTGCACAATTCGAAGCGCGGGTGGCATCCATGCGCGGCGCGCGAGCACGCGAAGCGGGACGGGGGCGGCGGTCGCGGCGGAGTTGGGCGGAGCGGCCGGTCGACGCGGCGGTGCGGCCTACGAACTCCGGCGAGGTCTTAATGGCGTCGCGGGCGCACGGGATCGAAACAAACTACACGGGACGACTTCCTACCTTCTTGCGCAGCTCCGGGAGTGCTCCTTGACGGCAAAGCGGCGACGACGGCGAGAACCCGAAGGCGGTGGCGCTAGGGTTTCGGCGAGGGCGCGGCGCAAGGGGCGGCGGGCGACGGGTGTCTCGGGTAGGCGGTCCAGGGGGCGGCGGAAGGCTTATAAAGGCCTGGGGAGGCCCCTTGGCGTGCGGGCCACGCACGGGGAGGCGTGCCTCGCTCGGACTCGGCGGCGGCGGCGGAGTCCGGGCGGAGACGGGCGGAGCCGGGGGATGACGGGGGCGGGCCCCCGCCGCCGCCGCCTCCCGGCGGGCGGGCGGAGAGCGGAGCCGCGGCGGCTTGCCGGCCGGGAAGGCCAAATGGGCCGGGCCGCCGCACCGCCGGCTTATGCGGGCCGGCGCGGGCCGCTCGGGCGGAGGCGCGGTTGCGGGGCCGCCAAGTTGGGCTGCGGCGACCGTTCTTTGCGGTGCAGCTGCCGCGCGCTGGGCCGGGTTGGTAGCTAGCGCGGGTTGGGCCTGCTGGCTAGGTAGGGTAGGGGGTTAAGGGAAATAAAGGCTTGAGGTTTAGGGTTGCTAGAAAAGGGATTCAAACATAAGAATTCAAACCTGAATTTGAATTCTAGCAAGCAAAAGAAATGCACCAGCATGAATGCGACAATTAACTCCTATATTTCATTAACGTTATTTTAGAAAAGTTTTAAATGCCTAAAAAGAAATAAAGCAACCTTATTTTCCTTAAACAAATAAATGGTTTCTAGCAAATTTTAACAAAGCCAAATTTTTAATAAAATTAGGGTGTTACAAATCCTACCCCCCTTAAGAAGAATCTCATCCTCAAGATTCGGACAGATTGGGAAAAAGATCTGGAAACTCCGCTTTCAGCTCATCCTCCCTTTCCCATGTTTCCTCATCCTCTCGCATGATTACTCCACCGTACTTTGCACATCTTAATCACACTAATCCCGGTGACCCTTGTCATTGTTTCCAATATCCGAACGGGGTGTTCAACAATAGTGAGATCCTCTCGTCACGTTTAGTTCGTCCAAGGGTAACGGCTCCTTGTCATGGGGACCAAAACCCTTCTTCAACCGAGAAATATGGAACACATCATGCACATCGCCTAATCGGACCGGCAACTCCAACCCGTAAGCCACTTCTCCCACTCTTTCAAGGATCTTGAAAGGTCCAATAAACCGAGGTGACAACTTTCCTTTAACTCTGAATCGACGCAACCCTCTGATAGGTGACACCTTTGGGTACACATAATCGCCTTCCTGAAAGACCACATCCCTTCGTTTGCCATCTGCATAACTTTTCTGTCTAGACTGAGCAATCCTCAAATTTTCTCTCGATAATCCGAGCTTGCTTCTCTCGCTTCTCTCATGATATCTCGCCCCAAATAACCGTCTTTCGCTCTGTCTCACTCCGAGTACAACGGGGTTCTACACTTCCTTCCATACGGGGCCTCAAAGGGTGACATTTTGAGACTAGCTTGGTAACCGTTGTTATAAGAGAACTCAACATATGGCAAGCTCTTATCCCAACTACAACCATGCTTAAGCGCACATGCTCTCGGCATGTCTTTTAGGATCCGATTGGTTCTCTCTATCCGTCCATCCGTCCGTGGATGATAAGCCGAGCTGAAATTTAGCTTAGTATCCGGAGAGATTCATGCAACTTCCCCCGAAACGAGAAGTAAACCGAGTACCTCCGTCCGACACGATCTTCTTTGGTACACCATGCAAACACACAATCCTGGACATGTATAGTTCTGCCAACTTAGCTCCTGTATAAGTAGTCTTTACTGGAATGAAGTGAGCTACCTTGGTCAAACGATCCACAATAACCCAAATCGAATCATAACCATCTCGGGTTCGAGGTAAACCCACTATGAAATCCATTCCGATCTCTTCCCGGTTCCACTCGGGCACCTTCAATGGTTGAAGCAAACCAGCGGGTCTCGATGTTCGGCCTTAACCCGGTGGCAAGTGTCACACAAAGCCACATGCGCGGCCACATCTCTTTTCATACCGTACCACCAATACCTCGCTTGAGATCCCGGTACATCTTGGTACCGCTCGGATGGATAGAATAAGCCGAGTCGTGAGCTTCTCTCGGGATTGTCTCTCCGAGATCTCCCCGTCTCCGGTACACACAATCGGTTCTTAAACCACACGGTTCCTTGCTCATCTTCTCGTGAAATCCGGGGCTTCTCCCCGTTGCATACTCTCCTTAATTTTCTCGTATTCCGGCAAGATCCTCTAGCCGCCACTTACGTATCTCTTGCTCCGCAGTGGACCGTACCTCCAAAGTCACTCCTTCGCATGTGCAACCACCTTCAAGTTGAGCCTTTCAAACTCTTTTACCAACTCATCGAAACCGAATGGTCATAGCCATGTTAGTGTGGCCCTTCCGACTCAAAGCATCGCAACCGCATTTGCTTTACCCGATGATAGTGAATCTCTAGATCATAGTCCTTGATCAACTCTAACCAACGACGCTGTCTTAGATTGAGATCCTTCTGAGTAAAGATATACTTCAGACTCTTGTGATCAGTATAGATCTGACACTTAGTTCCCATAATGTAATGTCTCCAAATTTTCAATGCATGAACCACTGCTGCTAACTCAAGATCATGCGTAGGATAGTTCAACTCATGCTTCCTCAACTGACGAGATGCATAGGCTATAACATGATCTTCTTGCATCAACACACATCCTAGTCCTTGTCGAGATGCATCGCAGTAAATGTCAAAACTCTTCCGGAGATCAGGCATTACTAGAACAAAGCCGTGGTTAACCGCTTCTTTAACTCTTCAAAACTCGGATCGACATGCACCGGTCCATTTGAACTCCCCCGTCCTTCTCTAGCAGTGTAGTGAGAGGCTTCACAATCTTGGAGAATCCTTCAATAAACCGACGATAGTAACCAGCAAGTCCAAGAAAACTCCTGATCTCAGACACTGTACGAGGGGCTTCCCACTTCAATACATCACTAACCTTGCTGGGATCTACCGCAATACCTCCGTTGGTGATGATATGACCTAGAAAAGACACTTCCTTGAGCCAAAACTCACACTTGCTGAACTTTGCATATAACTCATGCTCTCTCAGCTTCTGCAACACAAGCCTCAAATGCTCCTCATGGTCCTCCTCATTCTTGGAGTAGATCAAAATGTCATCAATGAATACCACAACGAACTTATCCAGATACTCCATAAAGATCTTGTTCATCAAGTACATGAAGTACGCGGGTGCATTGGTTAACCCAAAGGACATAACTGTGTACTCATAAAGTCCGTACTCGGTAGTAAAAGTCGTCTTAGGAATATCCGAAGGCCTAATCTTCAACTGATGATAACCAGATCGCAGATCGATCTTAGAAAACACTTTAGCTCCTCTCATCTGATCAAACAAATCTTCAATACGTGGCAGAGGATACTTGTTCTTGATGGTAACATCGTTAAGAGACCTGTAATCAACACACATCCTCTGTGTGCCATCTTTCTTACCCACAAAGATAACGGGTGCTCCCCAAGGTGATGAACTAGCACGAATGAACCCTTTACCCAATAATTCTTTAATCTGAGCTTTAAGTTCTTGTAACTGATCACTAGACATTCTATATGGGCGCTTAGAGATAGGAGCGATACCGTGTAAAAGATCAATAACGAACTCAACATCTCGGTCGGGGGGCATACACGGCAACTCCTCGGGAAACACATCGGGATAATCGCACACTACTCGTATGTCTTCCAAGGCTGCTCCATCAAGCTTATTCACGGCACCGGTGTTTGATGGTGCGGATCCGCCGCAAACTCAAACCTTTCACCAGCTGGACTTATAAGAAGGATTGATCTCTTAGCACACTGTATCACCGCATCACACGCGGTCAACCATCCCATTCCCAATATCACATCGATCCCCTTTGAATCCAGGATTATAAGATTGGCACGGAAATCTCTGCCCACAATCTTGAGATGGACGTTATCACATTTATAGATAGATTTCAATTCCCCCTAGGTGAGGTAACTAACATATGGCGTGACATGGGACTGATAGGTAGATTATGTTGAGCTACGAACTGGGATGTAATGAAAGAATGGGATGCTCCAGAATCAAACAAAACGAGGCAGGAGTAGAGTTGACTAGAAACATACCGAGCACTACTCTAGGCTTCTCCCCGAGCGACTTCGCATCAACGTGCATCGTCTTGCCTCGTGCATAGCTCGCTTGTCCTTTGTTAGACTGCAGGGTTTGGCTTCCGCTCCTTGTCTGCTGCTGGTTCTGCACAGGGGTGTGTGGAGGGTTCCTCTTTGGGCAAGCATTGACATAATGACCAAGCTCTCCGCACTTGAAGAAAGTAGTGGTGGCAGGATTGGGCGGCGCCACGGACCTTACAGGTGTGCCAACTGGGGCTCTCTGCTGACTCTGCTGGGAAACTGGGCGGGGAGTCTGAGGAACAGGACGCTAAAACCGCCGAGCGCATCGCCGGAACCGCCGAGCGGGACGCCGGGACCGCTGCCGCCCAAAGTTTCCACCCGGTCCCCCAAAGCGGAATGGGGTGTTCGGTGGTGGGTTGAAGCGCGGGCGAGACGCACTCCCAAACTGCCCAGAGCTGGCGGCCTTCCTCTTCTGCTCTCCGAGCTCCTTGCGCTTGTGCTCCAAGCGGATGGCGGCATCAACTAGCTGCTGAAAGTTGGGGAAAGGATAGGACATCAGCTGGTACTGCAACGAACCAGCTAACTCATCCAGGAACAGCTCCTGCTTCTTCCTGTCTTCTGCAACCTCCTCGCTGCATAGCGGGACGACTCGATGAACTTGTCTCTATACTCGCCCTACGACATTCCTCCCCGCTTCGCAGAAAGGAACTCCTTCTTCTTGATCTTCATGACTCCAGAGGGTATGTGATGGCTCCCGAAGTTGGTGGTAAACTCCTCCCAAGTGATAGTGTCTGGGGAGGCATGAGCGGTAGAGTACGCATCCCACCAAGCGGCTGCAGATCCTTGAAGTCGTCCCGCAAAGATACGGGACATTCTCTCTGTCGTCACACCGACGGTAGTGAGCATCTTCGCATCTGTCTTTAGCCAATCTTCAGCTTCAAGTGGATCAGCGGCGTGAGTAAACATAGGAGGGTGATGACTCATAAACTCCCGGTGCTTGTTGCGCGGCGCGGGTGGCAGCACCGGTGGATTGTTGACCCGGGCTTGCAAGTTTGTCACGGTGGTGGTCAAGTTGTGGAGGAGCCGGGTCCGTGCCTCCGGAACTGCTGCAAAGCGGGATCCATTTGTACTTGGCTGGGGTGCTCTTCCTGCTGGTTGATCAACACCTGATCCTGACCTGGTGTTCACCATCCGAGTGTTAGGGACATTATTTTAGATGATTGCACCAAGGGTTAAACTCAGGAAGATAAGGTAGCAATGACATTCAGATAAGACAGATTCTGTTGACTCCAAACAATCAGGCATAGCTCTCAGTACGGGTAACCAAAAAGTATTGGTTTTGGACTGATAAAAGGTAATGAAATTACGAAACTACTCCAACTGGAATCACCTCAATCGGAGTTGTGTAGCTCTGGTTATAAAATAAACAAGTCAGGTAGGTCAGCAGTGTCTAACAGATTCGTGAGGCTGTAATGTTTCCGTTATAACTCTCTGGTTTTCCATCCAAATATTCTGAATTTTTTACAGAAAATCAATCACGAAATTCTTGAACTTTTCCAACTGGTTTTCTGCAATCCGAGTTCTGTAGCTTGAGATAAAATTAAAACAGTGCAGCTGACTCAGAAAACTGCGCGAACAGATTTTGGGATCTCGAATTTGCATTAAGGGAAAACTTAAAGGGACAAAAAGATTAGGATAGATAACTGATTGAGACTGAAAGTTAACCCCCACAAACTTACTACTAAACCAATGTCGTTGTGGTCATCACTCCACAACACATTGCACTAAACCAAAAATCCAACTCATACATTAAGCACAAAATCAAGCATTCAACCACACCTCTAAACTAAACACACTTTACCGATCGTCTATTAGCGATTACAAAGAGATCCTATCCTTAATGTTAAACCTAAGGACTATCTTCTGCCATGGCATCGGTGCCGGCGTCGGGGGAGTCGTAGTGTGGCCTCTTGGGTGACGGGGAGGTACATCCTTCCGTGGCTTCATGGGCTTCGGCTCGCTCCCCGTTCGAAGTACGGCTTCTAGGGCACGCCTCTCGCGTCTCTAGAGTGAAAATCTGCTGCTGTGCTGCATATAGAGTGTTGTTGGCATCATCCAATGCGGTGTTCACAGCTGCAAGTAGACTCCGGACATTGTTGAGCGTCCCTTCATAGGCTGGTGCTGGGGCGATGTAAGTCTTGGCTTCCCCACTTGCTCTAAAAGGTGTGTAACGGCAGTGGGTATCCTCCAACCTGTCACGCTCCTTGTGAGAGAGCACATAGAGCGCCCTCCGAGCTGACTCTGCTATCCCAGCATCCATAGTAGTCCTGTGAGCCACATCATGATGCTTGGACACCTCCTTCACTCCACGGCATGGAATGTACTCCTCCAAGATGGCAGCAACCTCCCAATGGGGCTCGAACCACGGATGAGTCCACAGCTCACAATGGTAGACAGGGGCTTTATCATAGCCCAGGCGGAGTACCATCGCTCTCAGGTGGTCTGCCATGGGAATGCCTACTCCATCAGCTCTGTAGTGGTACACTTCCCAGATCGCTTCCTCAGCTTCCTCCTCTTGCTCTTGTTCTTCTTCCTCCATCTCTTGATCAAGGTGATCCTCATCTTCTCCTGGCGCTTGCTCCTCTAGGTTTGGCTGTTCAGCTAGCTCATCCTCCTCTGGAATCATCTCCTCCGGATCTTCCTCATCATCAGGCACCATGATAAGGTTAGGGAAAACCACAGGTGCAGGCTCCATCTCAATCTCCTCATCTGTATCTCCATCATGCAAGTCATTGTACTGTTCCTGTGGAGCATACTGATGGATTGCTCCAGCCTGAGAGGTCTTCAAACTACGAACCATCTGTAGTGCAGTGCAGAATGAGAAAGATGGTAAGGCAAAAGGATAAGAGCTAAAGCAAGCACAAGGTGAAGAATGCAAACAGCTCAAGAGTGAAGCAAAAAGGCAAGAGTAAGGTTAGTAAGAATAAAGCAAGCATGTAAGAGAAAGCTTCTATGAGTATAAAATCCTTAGTTCGACCATTTCTATCTAGGCTAGCGTTCCTACGATCAACACGGCTACGGTACCACTCTGTCACACCCGCTTTTAAAGGCAAAACCGAATGCATTGATCACGTGTGCGCCAGGATCAAGTTACACACACGCTTAGACATTATGAATACCAAAAACGAGTGCCACACGAATAAAGAGTTATTACAAACCATAGTCTTAAATGAATCTTAAATAAACGAGTTCTCGCAACGGACAAAATGCCTCCACGAGCACCGATCGAAGATTACGCACACCTAGAACTCCCGGAAATCTCCCCGGAATATCTTCAAAGTTCTCCCCGGTCCGAGCAGCAAATCCGGGTATTGTAGATGCAAGAGAATAAACAAGCGTGAGCACATATCGTACTCGAGAAGAGAGAACAACATAACATGCAAGGCCATATGGTGGATGGCTAAGGTTCAAGCACTTTAGCATTTTAGAGGGTCAAGTTTTATTAGCAACCCTGATTACTATAGGTGTAAGTTCATACCAACCCAATTAATAAGATATAAACATCATAAATAAAGAATAAAACAACAATTAAACATTAAAGTTCCATAATTTAATCATGTGAGTGTCCGAGCCGCTCTTGATCGTGAGCACGGCTAATCGATTAGTTTAACACTCGCGAGGTTGTACACTTTCACCACAAGCGCGCGTAAAAGCTCCGAAGAACTTTAGACCCAACCATGCGGTGTTTGCAAGACACCATATCACACTTCCGAGGTGTGATTGCATAGGGACGCTACATGGCCTTTACAAAGGTTCCCTAGCAAGTTATGACCCACAAGGTCCGAATCGCTTAGCAAGGTATAAAGTCCCCTAGCGAGGTTGATACCCCACCATAAAAAGAATAACTCACCCAACCCCCCGTTAGAGCGAGTCCATACCCCACAAGATCGCCGATCCCTTGTCCTTATCGAGTAAGACCATCCCAAGCTAAAGTTCCTAATTATCCGACCAAGACCACTCGCCCATTAGTTCTTGTGGTTGTCTTGTTTTCCCGGGTGGTTCTCCATGTTCCGATTATCATATTAAAGTGGTCTTGTAAAGTAAAAGATCATAAACGGAACATAGAATAACAAAAGGTAACCAAGTTGATTAATACCAATCCCGAGCTGAGCATGCTAAGCAATAGCTACCACAAGATTAATTTGATTCCCGGTATCAAGGTAAAGGTAGTAAAAAGCTAGGCATGATCCTTAATAGGTTCCCATCAAATTAATGCAAGCGGAAAAGTAAAGACAATGAATTTAAATGCATGTTATGTAGGACAAGCGGGCATGCATCAAGGAATACTTGCCTTCAACAAAGCCTTGCTTTGCTCAAACTCTTGCATGACTTGATCTTCAAATCCCTCGAACGAATCGCTCTCTACGGTCCACAATTAGCACATACAAGCATACAATAGAAATATATAAGAAACAGTTACCAAACAGATCAAACAGATCTAAACAGTAGCATAAAACTAATCTACGCTTCGAGACGAACGCGTGGACATAAAGAACGCCAAAATTGGAGCTAAAACGACTAAGTTATGGCTTAGGGAAGGTGTAGGGACTAATCCGTGAAGGTTTGAAAAGGTTTCGGGCCAAAATAAAGAAAAAGGACTAAACCGTAAGAAAACTTCTAAGGTGGAAGGGTATTTTTGTGAATATAGGAAAACTCGGGGCTTTTCTCGCAAAACGCCGGGGGCGGCGGCGGGGTTGACCTATTGGCTCGGGTCGGCTTGATCTGGATCCATTGGATCTAGATCCAAGGGCTGCGGTGGCATGCGGGCGGTGGGATTGGACGGGCGTCGGATCTTAATCCGACGGCCGGGATCGTGTGCAAGCGGCCAAAGCGACGGCGGCCGGCCGGAGACGGCGGTGCGCGGCGGCGGGCGGCGGTGAATGGCGGCGGAGCTCGCCGGCGTACCCAATCTAGGGCTCCGGTGCACAATTCGAAGCGCGGGTGGCATCCATGCGCGGCGCGCGCGAGCACGCGAGCGGGACGGGGCGGCGGTCGCGGCGGAGTTGCGGCGGAACGGCCGGTCGACGCGGCGGCGCCGCCTACAAACTCCGGCGAGATCTTAACGGCGTCGCGGGTGCACGGGATCGAAACAAACTACACGGGACGGCTTCCTACCTTCTTGCGCGGCCTCCGGGAGTGCTCCTTGACGCGCAAAGCGGCGATGACGGCGAGAACCCGGCGGCGCGCGCTAGGGTTTCGGCAAGGGCGCGGCGCAAGGGGCGGCGGGCGACGGGTGTCTCGGGTAGGCGGTCCGGGGGGCGGCGGAGGGCTTATAAAGGCCGGGGAGGCCCCTTAGCGTGCGGGCCACGCACGGGGAGGCGTGCCTCGCTCGGACTCGGCGGCGGCGGCGGAGTCCGGGCGGAGACGGCGGAGCCGGGGGATGACGGGCGGGCCCCCGGCCCCCGTCGGCCCCCGCGGCGGGCGGGCGGAGAGCGGAGCCGCGGCGGCTTGCCGGGCCGGAAGGCCAAATGGGCCGCCGCAGCTGGCCGGCTTATGCGGCCGGCGCGGCCATCGGGCCGCAGGCACCGTTGCGGGCGCCAAGGCCGGGGCCGCGGCGACCGTTCTTTGCGGGCAGCCGCCGCGCGCCGGGTCGGGTTGGTAGCTAGCGCGGGTTGGGCCTCCGCCGGCTAGGTAGGGTAGGGGGTTAAGGGAAATAAAGGCTTGGGGTTTAGGGTTGCTAGAAAAGGGATTCAAACATAAGAATTCAAACCCGAATTTGAATTCTAGCAAGCAAAAGAAATGCACCGAAGATGAATGCGACAATTAACTCCTATATTTCATTAATTTTATTTTAGAAAAGTTTTAAATGCCTAGAAAGAAATAAAGCAACCTTATTTTCCTTATACAAATAAATGGTTTCTAGCAAATTTTAATAAAGCCACATTTTTAATAAAATTAGGGTGTTACAACGTCCAAAGAAAAACCACCACGAGCCCGACCAAACCTCTCACCAGCACGCACACCATCATCTCTCCTAACAAACCTACCACCCCGAGCTCCAACTTTACCAACACTCTTCACACTTCCCACACCCCGTGGAAGTGGCACTCTAGGCTCGGGAATACCATGAGACCGGCGATACACCGTCCCGGTTCGCTTGCTCCCTAGCAAGCCTCTCATCCCTCTTCCTCTTGTAGCAAAACTCGCAAGATGCCTCTCCCTTGCCACAATACCGACACCGAAGGGGATGGGTTTTGGTTTTGGCTCGGCTTCTCTCTAGGCTTCTCACCCTTCTCACTCACAAACCTCACCGGTTTCTCGGAAGTCATTTGTCTTAGGTGGGAATTTGGGTGGATCTTGGGTTGTGTCAAGCTTGTTGCAAAGGTGGTTGGGCTTTGGTGTGAAAGAGTTCTTGGGTGCTTTTGAAAGTGGAACTTGGATGTCTCCGATCACCTCAAACTCGGGGTTAGACTCAACACACTTCTCATACACACTCTCCCCACTGTTCTCTCCCACTTTCTCACCCAACTTCTCAAACCCCAAACCACGACCATCGGCTCTCTTGAACTCCTCAATCATGATTTTCAATTGAGGTTCCCGCCCGTACAACCAACCCAACACCTTCCTCAAATAGTCATTCTCCTCATAGATAACATCCAAACGAGAAGTAAGTTCAAGATTGCGCAAAGTAACTTCATCACAGCTAGAGCATGCATTTGCAACAGGAGATTTCAAAGATGCTTCCAAAGAACTAATGGTAGAACGAGCATCAACAAGCTTAGCATGCATAGTAGGACATGATTTACAAGCACCAAGCAAAGTAGGTCTAGCCTTAAGCTCATCATACTCAGTCCTAAGAGCATCTAGTTTAGCCAAAGTAGAAGCATTCTTCTCATTAAGCAGCTTGATCTCATTCAACCATGCATCACACTCAAGACATTCAACATCATCAGGAGTAGTAGGAGCAAGTTTCAAAGAGTCATTCTCAAGTTTCAATTCAAGCAATTTGGACTCTAACTCTCCTACTTTCTCACTAGCGTTCTCAAGTTGAGCCCTAAGATCTTTCCTCATCTTTTTGGCATCTCTTAGCACACTATCACGGTTGTCAATCAAGCCATTCAACCTAGTGATCTCAGGCAAGCAAAGAGTCGGGGTCTCGATTTACCTCATCCTCCCGAGTCGGAGTCGCTGTCTTCCTTCTCGCTCTTCTTGCTGCTTGAGCTATGGGCCATCCCACAAAAGCCTTCAAACGCCACACAGCTCAACCCACTGAGGTTCCGGCTTGCACTCTTCTTGTCCTTGCGCCTCCCGACGTCTTCATCTTCACTGCTTGAGCTTGACTGCGCGTCGCTTGAGCTTGAGTCGACGTCGCTTGCACCGGCCACCATGGCTCTTTCCTTGTTCTTCTTGTAGCCGCTCTTGCTTGGTCGCCGCTTGTCCTTGTCCTTGCTCTTGGACTTGCTGAAGTGCTTGCCCTTGGAGGAGTACTTGTCTTCACGCCTCGGGTGCGCCTTGTACTCGTTCATCTTGTACTTGTTCTCCTCCGCTTCCGGGCACTCAGCGATGAAGTGGCCACGCTTGCCACACTTGTAGCACGTCCCTGAGCTCCGCCTTGCATTCCTCCAACTCTCGTGTAGTCGATCAAACCTTCTTGAGAGCAAGGCCAGCTCCTCCTCACCCAGCACATCAAACTCCTCATCTGGAATAGACATAAGAGAAGACAAGGAAAAGCTCGTCAACGGGAAGGGTTAGATTTGCCCTTTGATCCGCTCACAAGAGCAAGACTATGGTCGGTCGAGCCCTCATGCTTGGATTGCAACTTCCTATCAACCTCAGCCGACTTGAGCTTAGAAAAGAGGTCATCCAACTCAATAGTCAAATACGCCCGGACCTTGATGGCCTCAACCTTAGCACCCCAAACATTTGGGTCCAAGACATGCAAGAGCTTCAAAGCCTGATCATGCTCGGTGTAAGGAAAATCCTCAACATTAGCCTTCATGTTGTTCACGATGGCGGTGAACCTCTGAAACATCGCATCGATGTCCTCACCGGGAAGTGGAGTGAAGTTCTCATATTGCATCCGGTAAGAGACAAAGAGGCGAGCCTTCACATGGTTATCACCACCGTGAGCAACCAACAACTTCTCCCAAATTTTCCAAGCAAGATTCAAATGGCGAACACGCTCAAACTCGGATTACACAAGCTCCGGACCAAGTGATCAACGGCTTTTGCATTCGCCTCATACTTGGTCTTAGCATCGGTCACCATAAGAGTATGGATGTTGACCGGAATAGCATAGGTCTTGTCAAGCACAATGAAATCCAACAGCTTCCCACGAAGAAAGATCATCATACGAGCCGCCCACTTGTGGTAACCCTTGCCATCGAAGTGCGGCGGACCGCCCCGCTCAACGTACGCCATCTTAGGATTCAAGACTTGTCAAAGTCGCAAAGAATCCGGCACCAAGCTCTGATACCAATTGAAGGATCAGATGGTGACTAGAGAGGGGGGGAGTGAATAGGAGCCGGTAAAAATTCTTCCCAAAGAACCCGGCCTATGCCCTAGTCAAATCCCGATCACACACAAGCGATGGATCGAATCACACACCAATCGCTAAGACAACGAGGTTATGGATCAACCTCTAGCCTTACGAACGATTCCTTGAAGCACACGCGGAAGCACGAGAAAGGAAGGGAGGAATCGAAACAAGAAGCAAAGCACACGAGGCTCGGCGGACCGTCCGGCCAGAGGGGCGGACCGTCCACACTGGCCTCGCGGACCGTCCGGCCTGATGCCGCGGACCGTCCGCGCCAACCCTGCGGACTGTCCGGCCCTACGCCGCGGACCGTCCGATAAAGCACACAGAACCAACAGGGACGCACCCGAATAACGGACCGTCCGCGGGGAGCACGCGGACTGTCCGCCAGGCACCCGCGGACCGTCCGCCCTCTGCTGCGGACCGTCCGAAACTCCGTCCAACCAAAACTCAAAATCGCGACGGATCGAAACGAAAGGCGAGCAAGAACACGAAGAACACCGGACGAACACGTGCGGCGCGGACCGTCCGCCAGGAGGGCGCGGACCGTCCGCGAGGCACGGACAGAGCAGAAAAACGCCCGACCTCGAAAGTCAACTCCCCCAAATCATCATTGGATTTCCCAAATGGTAGAAGCTGTGGAGACAAGGGTTTGGGGACTTGAAAAGCGTCACACAAGGATGCTATAGCCCAAAAATCTTGCCTCCTAACTCCCTAAAACACCGGGAATCGCGAATCCTTTGAGCACCACCAAAAGCTAGAGCACCGAACGAAAATCCTCGAATCGAAGTGGTTTCCCGGCGTTTGAGGGCACAAGATCAATCACAAAGATGCACGAGACATCTATCCATGTTTCCCTCAAAGAAATCCGGGGAGAAACCCACTCAAATCCGCGGAATCACACCGAGAACAAAAGCACGAAAACAAGCACAAAAAGACCACGAAAAACACAACTCCGAATCTTCTATACAAACCAGGAAAGATTCACAAGGTCTAGCATGCCGCCCTAGCATCCATCCCTCTCAACAAATCTCTCATGAAGCTCTCATGCTAGCCTAGAGAAAATGGAAGAAAAATAGCTACGAAAATGAGAAATGGGAGGGGGGAAATGAAACCCTAAGTCGCGGAGAGAGAGAGCCACTCACACACCCTTAGGGCTTATATATCGGGTCCCGCCGAGTGGTAAATGACTCGACTACCCCTAACTTAACTACCGGCGATACAACCCACACGGGGGCATTTAGGTAATGTTTGTGGGTCTTGCCATCGGACGGGCACGCCTTTGCCGCACCCCGCGTCCTCCCGACGCAAGCCATGCGATCCTACCGCGTGTCCTCCGCCTCGAAGCTTCCCGACACGCCCCGGATCCCGTCTCCGTCGTGTTGGGCCCTCGGACTTGGTTTTGAGGCCCAAACCAAGAAACCGTCCTCCGATGGTTTTGTGGGCAAACCACCAAACCCCGCGTGCTCGGTCCGGCCTCCCGCCAAACCACTTGACTCGACCGCCACCGTGCACCGGCTCGATTGTCCATGACTTCGTCTTGCTCATGTCACCACCATGTGGCCCGCACCCAGTCCCGCTGTCCATTGGGTCCCTCGAACCGAGCCTACTTGTCTCTCCATCTCCCGGAGGCCCCTCAAGGCTGAAGACCTTTCGCACCCATTCTTCACCTGCAACAACACGAACTAGGCCGCAGCCTACACCTGCGCACTAAGCCAAGAGTCAGTCCAACACCCGTTGTCAATCACTCATCACTGAGGAGCGGTCATCCACCGACCACCGGGACGCTCCTGATCCTCACTTGCATGTGTGCAGGGGGCTCTTTGTGGTTTTCGAGCTTTTGTTTGGTGGTTTGCGCTCTTTGCTTGAGCATAGTTTTGTCTCGGATGTGTCGAGCCGTTGCCCTTGCCTAAGGGGTCTGAGACTTGTCTTCTTCAAGTGATCTTGCTCTTTGCCTTTTCTTGGTTTTCAATCGCTTGTTGGAGTTTCTTTTATTCGTTTCTTTTCTTTTTCTTTTCTCTCAGGTTACTATATGTGTGTGTTGTCAATGCACTCATCAAGGGGGAGATTGAGGACCATGTGTTGTTTGAGCCTCAAAACCAAGGTCGAGTCGGGGGATTGCAAGACTTGCGTTGAGGCTAAGCTACGTTGCGGTCGCTGGGCATCCGTCCGATGGAGCAATGACAAAGATTTCTGAATTCGCCCTCGAGGGGCATGTATCCCTAGTTTGCTAGTAAGGGTATTTTAGACTTTCGGTTACCTCCATATCGAAGGACCGCTCAGGCGACCAGAGAGGGGGGAGTGAATGGGAGCTGATAAAAATTCTTCTCGAAGGAGATTGAAACTCCAACAAGATGAACTTGCTCGGTCGGACCCCCAAAATCACACACTCCGCACTTCTACCTTCCGTTTGCCAAAACCACAAAGCCTCTGGAGTGGTACTGGTCCTAGGAACAAACACTACCACCCACCTCAACACACACACACCCACGACAGCGGAAACAACTCGAAAGCCGGCTGTCCAGAGGGGGGCGGTTAGACCGGGTATGGGGGCGGTTAGACCACCTCCATCGAGCAACCAAGAATTCCTCCGAAACACCTCTTCCGAGCACCTAAACGCACCACGGTTTCACCAACGAGAGATCTCTCGGTCGGGGCCATGCTAGCTACCGGAAAATCTTGGCGAAAACCAAAACTTCACCCGGGGGCCTAGGGGCGGTTAGACCGGCTACCGGGGGCGGTCTAACCTCCCGTACCGAGCAACGAACTCCAAGCAAGAACACCTAGCAAACGGCACGAGAACGACCCGAAATTTCACCCCGGACGCTCCCCCCGATCAAGGCGAACAAACTCACAGAGGAAAATCCAGCAAAACGGAACTTTGACCCGGAAGGCCCGGGGTGGTTAGACCGCCCCCTCCAGGCGGTTAGACCGCCCCTTCCAGAAAACCAACCCGCGGGTCAAATCTCAACTTCCCAGCGCTCGATCTCCCGAATCACTCCACGGATTGCAGCGAAACTTCGGGAATAGATGGGTTATCTCCTGGGCAACCTCTACCTCAAAGGAATCGACCCAAATCGCTCACAATCAAGAGGAATCGAAGAAATCGCCTCTCTAGGTCAAGAACTCGCCCAACACGAAAAACCACCAAATCAAGTCCGATTCAAGAGAGATTTGGGGGCAAAGTCACCAGCCAAAGAGGCACAAGATCCTCATATGTTACACCCACCAAAAACCCCAAGAAATCGTCCTCAAAACTCTACCAACAAAGAGCTCCGAAAACCACCACAAAGAAGGACGGGAAAAACACTTCTCAACCTTGAGGAACAACGCCGAACCATCTATACATACCATGAAGGTTCGTACAAGGTCTAGCTTGCCACCCATACATCCATT
Organism: Cenchrus americanus; assembly: GCA_947561735.1. Lineage (NCBI taxonomy): Eukaryota > Viridiplantae > Streptophyta > Magnoliopsida > Poales > Poaceae > Cenchrus > Cenchrus americanus. The sequence continues at coordinate 148,756,206 of OX387240.1, forward strand.
CCTCTCTCTAGATCTCACAAGAAGCTCTCAATCTAGTCCTAGGAAAAACTAGAGGAAAAATGAGAACCAAAAATGGAAAAACAAATGAGCTAGGGTTCAAAGAGTTGGCTGCCATCCATCCCCTCAAAGAGTATATATGTAGGCACCCAAAAGACTAAACTACCCTTACTTAATAACTAGGGATACAAGCCCCTCAAGGGCGAATTTGGAAGTCTTCGGAGTTTCTTCATCAGACGGATGCTCGACGACCGCAACCTACTTAGCCTCGACGCAAGCATTGCGATCCCGACGCGTGTTCTCCGCTTCGAAGCATCTCGACGCCAGCGACCAGAGCGGTGAGACCGCCCCCTAGGCGGTTAGACCGGCCCGGGCAATCTGACCGGCACTCGTCGAGTCTTCGGCCTCGGTTTTGTGGCTCAACCAAGTAACCCAGTGGTTTTCTGGTGAACCACTGGAAACCCCGCGAACTCGGTGTAGCCTCCGCCAATCTCCACTCATGACTTGGCTCCCATGTAGTCCCGGCTCGACCTTGGTTTTGAGGCTCTCCCAAGAAACCGTCCACGACTTCATCTTGCTGTTCATGCCACCATGCGGCCCGCACTTGACCCCCCCCGGCCACCGGTCCCTCGAACGAAGCCTACTTGTCTTCTCCACACCCGGAGGCCTCACTGGCAACGACCTTTCGCGCTTGTTCTTCACCTGCACCAACACGAGTCAAGCTGCAACCTGCACCTGCAATACTTAGCCAAGAATCAGTCCACACAATGTTGTCAATCACTCATCACATAAGGAAGTGACCATCCACCGGTCCTCGAACCACACATGGTCCTCACATATAACCCAAGTGGTGAGAGGATGGAAGCCATCTCTTAGAACCCTAGCTCATTTGGTTTTCCTATTTTCCCTTCCTATCTCCTTAGGATTTCCATAGGACTATCTTGAGAGCTTCATGGTGAGATCTTGTGAGAGGGAGATGTGTAGTTCCCGTTCATTCTTTTTGGTGATTTTCGGAGGCTTTCCTTAGTGATTTTCTTGGAGTGATTTTGAGGCCTTTCTCTTTGGGATTTTGTAGGGGATGTATGCATGAACCCTTCGTGGTTCTTTTCCCTTTGATTCTCCTCCCAAATCTGTGAGCAAAGGGGCTCGATTTTGGGGTTTTCGGTGCTCTAGGGTTAGAGGCGTTCTTGGTGAGATTTCTTAGATTCCTCTCGATTTAGCAAGTTTTGGTGGACCAAATCTTGGCTATGGAGTGCCCATGAGGTGTTCCTACTATCCCCAAAGTCTTGCACAAATCTGTGGAGCGATTCGGGAGATCGGGAGTTGGAATTGGGGGAGTTGACCCGCGGGTGTTGTTCATTCCCGAGGGGCCCAGCCTGCCGGTCTGACCGGTGCTACTCATCGGTCTGACCGGTGCAAGGCCTTGTGGGTTTGGTCTTGGGTGAACATTCTGGTGAGTTCCCGGTTATCCCGTTTTGCTGTTGTTTCGAGTTTGGGTCGTTTTGGAGCTCGGAAGGTTGGTTTGGGTTTTTGGGGCTTCCTGACTTAAACCGGTCTGACCGGCGTGCTACACCAGCCTGACCAGTGTAGGAGTCTTCTGTCTAAGTTCTCAGGAACTGGTGGTGAGTCCCAGCAGGGATCGGTCTGACCGGTGCTGCTCACCGTCTGACCGGTTCAGGTCAGTGTGCTCGAGTTGCTAGTTCAGCTGCGTTCTCGAGTCCGTGAGGTGGTTGTTGGTTCCTAGCACCAGTAGCACTCTAGTGGCTGTGTGGTCTTGGCCAACTTGGTTAGTTGAGTCAGAGACGTGAAGTGGAAGCCATGTTTGTCTTGTTGGAGCCTCTATCTCCTTCGAGAAGAATTTTTATCGGCTCCCATTCACTCTCCCCTCTCTAGTTCGCCTAATCGGTCCTTCACTCGCTCGGTCTGACCATCGGTCTGCGGGTGATAACTTGAACTACGAATCCATTTGGTTCCCAAAGATCCATGCAATTGTTCCCAGAAACGAGCCACAAATTCAGTACCTCGATCAGAAAAAATGGTTTTGGGAATCCCGTGCAAGCTCACAATTTGATCGACATAAAGTTCAGCATAATCTTGGACGGAGTAAGTGGTGTGCACTACGATGAAATGAGCACTATTGGTCATTCAGTCCACTATAACCCAGATAGAATCCATCTTTCTGCCAGCCAGGGGTAAACCCATAATAAAATCCATATTTATATCATCCCGCTTCCACAAGGGTATGGTCAACGGTTGAAGCACACCGACTGATTTCAAATGGCTGGCTTTGGCTCGATGACAAGTATCACACTCTACCACATATTTAGCTATGTCTACCTTCATATTTGACCACCAAAAGTTTTTCCTCAAATCTTGATACATTTTGGTGCTTCCAGGATGAATAGAGAACTTGGAAAGATGAGCTTCATTGAAAATTTCCTTTTGGAGTTCCGGATCAGCAGGAACTACAAGACGTTGCTCCAAGAACACCACATCTTTCGAATCCTTGTGGAAACAACTATATTTGGGGTCTTCTTCGGCTAATTTCTGTTTTATTAACCAGATGCCTTCATCATTGAGTTGAGCCAAAACAATTTTGTCATATAGATTGGATTCAGCAGAGATAGCATTCAAATTTCCTTGCTGTACAATTTCTAATCGAAGTTTCCTCAAGTCTTCAAATAAAGTCCCACTATACAATTCCACAGTTAAGAAGTTGCAGTGAACCTTACGGCTAAGAGCATCCGCAACAACGTTGGCTTTTCCGGGATGATAGTGTACTTCTATGTCATAGTCTTTTATCAATTATAACCACCTTCTCTGCCTCATATTCAAATCCGATTGGGTGAAGATATACTTAAGACTCTTATGATCGGTGAAGATATTACAGCGGTTTCCCATAAGATAATGCCTCCAAATCTTGAGAGCAGGAACAACTGCTGCTAGCTCAAGATCGTGGGTCGGGTAATTCACTTCATGGGGTTGAAGCGATCGTTAGGCGTAGGCAATGACTCGATTCTCTTGCATAAGAACACAACCGAGACCAGTGCGTGAAGCATCACAAAAGACTTCAAACGGTTTAGAATTATCCGGCTACACTAGCACTGGGGCTGTAGTCAGATGTTGCCTCAATGTGTGGAAAGCTTTTTCACAATCTTCGCTCCGCACAAACTTGACTCCCTTCTTTAATAGTTGAGTCATAGGTTTAGCGATCCTAGAGAAATCCGGTATGAAACGACGATAATAGCCTACTAAACCCAGAAAACTACGAATTTGATGCACGGTCTTGGGTGGTTTCCAATCCATAACATATTGTACTTTGCTAGGATCCACAGATATGCCTTCCTCGGAAATAGTGTGTCCCAAGAAATTCACACTATCCAACAAGAATTCACATTTGGAGAACTTGTCATAAAGCTTGTGATCTCGCAAACATTGCAAAACAATTCGCAGATGTTCTGCATGTTCTTCTTCATTCTTGGAATAGATTAAGATGTCATCAATGAATACCACTACAAACTTGTCCAGTTCTGCCATGAATACGGAATTCATGAGATACATGCAATAAGCGGATACATTGGTTAGACCAAAGGAAATTACCAAATACTCATAAAGGTCATATCGAGTGGAAAAGTTGTTTTGGGAATACCACATGGCCTGATCTTTATTTGATGATACCCTAATCGAAGATCAATCTTGGAGAAAACCTTGGCTCTAGCCAACTGATCGAAAAGTACTACCTTATGCCGGTTCATCCAGTGCATTCCTATAATGACATCCATGCCTTCTAATCCCAAAATGATAAGGCTTGTGTCAATTGTTTTGCTACCTAATCCCAAGGGTACTCCCTTGGTCACTGTTGACGGTGTATTTTGGTACACCAAGAATGTTCATTACACTTTGGTTTGGATTTGATTATGGAACTAACCCGCCCCTAGGCACACTAATCATATAACAAGTTCATATATGTGCATGCATTTGGAAGTGTTGTGTTTATGCAGGAAAACATGGAGATAAAGGACGGATTCACAACAATTTCAAAGGAGCATTTATGGAGACTTGTTCGTGTTCATGAGCTTGATGAAATCACTTCCAATGGTGGCAAGGACTGAAGTGCTATGAAGGAACACCCCTGGGGATTGAAGCGTAAAAGCCGAACTTCATGCGCAGAGAACCTCCATCTTGGACGCGAGGATGACATCGTCAAAATCATGCAGGTGGAGGGGGCAAAGTGCATAATCACTTGAGGACCCACGGGAGCGAAGGGGCAACCGAACCGGGCCGAATTGGGCCTGGGCCGGTCGGCCGGCCCAGCCAGTTCTGGCGTTGGTTCGGCCCCCCTTTCCTTGCACCCGAAGGATCTTCAACCCTAAAACTCTGGAGGCACTGCCATTCGACAGGGAGAGAGCTATTCGCACCAGGAGGCCATCCACAAGCTAGAGAGAGAGGAGGGAGATCTCCAGAGGGGCATCGACCACCTCGAAGGAAGCACCCACACGTGGAGAAGAAGGAAGACACCGTCGGAAGGGTGACCATGATCAACGGTGCTACACCTAGCACCTTGATGGGGTAATCTCCTTATTCGTCCATGGGTTGTAATCGATCTTGAGATGTAATCGTACTTTGTCAGATTATCTATCTATCATCTTGTGTTGAATATACTTTAATGCTTAAGGTTAGCTACCATGCCGTAAAGGGAGTATAGCTCCAATGCTTCCTTGGATCCATTCAATACGCCGTGTCCATCATAGGTCTAGTCATGAATACCTTTGCGTAGTGACAGTACGAGAGGAGGGAAAGGGCGAAACCGTGGTCACAACCCCCGATAGATTAGATTGGTTTTATGTCTTTAAAGCGATTGCATGATCTAGTATCGTAGACCCATGGGCGAGTGTCTTTTATCTTGATTGCTTAATCATTCTCTCTAATATAGTTTAGTTGTTTTCTAGTTTAATCATAGTTAGGGTTTGAGTAGCTAGAGTGTAAAGGTAGATCAATGCTTGTAATCCCCTTGCTCCGCGGATTGACAAGAACCTTGGGAATCCCGTGGTGAAAAAGGTGTGGGGTCTGTACGCTTGCGGATCGTAGAGGGATACGTCTTTTATCCGTCAACAGTCACCAACTCAGAAGAGATGTTCCCTCCCGCTGTTTTAATCGTAAATGCCTCATTGGTATTACACGAATTCAATCCAAATTTGCTCAACATTTTTCCATTCATGAAACTATGTGTAGCACTAGAATCAAACAATATCCGGGTAGGTTTGCCTCGAATAGAGAATGTTCCCATCATTACTGCTGCTCCTCTTGGAATATCAACCACAGAAGTGAAGCTGAGTCTGCCCTTCCTTGCTTGAGCAACCTTCTTCTTGCCCTTGTGGCTGGTTTTGAGAACTTGTCCCTGCTTCAGCTGGGTTAACTAGTGCGGTTTATTGGTCTGGCAAGGTGGTAGGAAGGCGTTAGCGAAGTGTCCTGGATCACCACACTTGAAACAACGACACTGAGAAACCAAGTTGATATGTGCCTTGGTGTATATATGATGTGCGATTGACCGGATGATTTGAGGCTTTTTGTGTGTTGTGTTGAGTAGTCATTTCTCATATCATTTTAGTGGTGTGTTGTCAACGCACTCGGGATGAGTGGTTGACAACGTTGTGTGGACTGACTCTTGGCCGAGTATTGCATGTGCAGGTTGCGGCTTGACTCGTGTTGGTGCAGGTGAAGAACAAGCGCGAAAGGTCGTTGCCGGTGAGGCCTCCAGGTGTGGAGAAGACAAGTAGGTTTGGTTCGAGGGACCCGATGGCCAGTGGGGTCAAGTGCGGGCCGCATGGTGGCAAGAAAAGCATGACGAAGTCGGGTACGGTTTCTTGGTTTAGCCTCAAAACCAAGGTGGAGCCGGTGCAGGGTAGCGGCTCACAACCGAAGTCTGCATGCGGGGTTTGGTTGGTTTACACCACAAAACCAACACTGAGCCGGGACGACGTGGCAGCCAAGTCATGAGTGGGATTGGAGTGGAGGCTGCGCCGAGTCTGCGGGGTTTACGGCGGTTCACCACAAAACCGTCGGGGTTACTTGGTTGAGCCACAAAACCAAGACCGGAGGCTCGGCAGGCGGAGACAGGATCCTTGCGCGCCGAGAAGCTTCGAAGCGGGTGACACGCGACATGATCGAGGTGCTTGCGTTGGGAGGACGCGAAGGCCCGATGGATGCGCGGCCGTCCGATGGAGAACTTCATGTGTTGACCAAAATGCCCCTGTGAGGGCTTGAGTTGTAACTCCTAGTGTAGGGGTACTTCGGTCTTTTTCGGAGGGCCAATATATAGGAGGAGGGGGCTGAATTTTGAGCCAACTCTTTGGCTAGTGGTGGGAGTGCTCTTTCATTTTGGGGTGCTTTTGGGAGAGAGGAAGAGAGGAGAGAGTGGCTCTTTGATTGGAGCTTTTTGCCATCTTAGATTTGGATTCTAGGAGTGTCTTGTAATCGATTGAACAAGATATTCACAGTGAATTCATCCTCAAAATCTTGTGCCAATCTTTCTATTCCGAGTTGCTTTTGTTGCTTTTTCGGAGCTGTTTTGGTCCCTTTATTCTTCGCTTGTTTCCACAGATTTGAGGGCATTTCTCTCTGGATTTCTTTGAGGAGATCATGGGTGAGTGCCTTGTTCATATTTGGTGATGATCTTGACCCCTCAAACGCCGGATTTGGTCTTCGATTCGTTGACTTTTGGATGAACCCTAGGTCATAGTGTTCTTGGCAAGGATTTGCAATTCCGGGAGTTGTAGGAAGTTTGAGGCTGTAATTGTTTGGGCATAACCTCTCCTTGTGGTGTTCATCATCTCCCCAAAATTTCGTCTCAAGACTCCAAGTGGTTTGGGAGATCCGTCGATCGACAGTTTGGGGCTGTTTCGCGGGATGATTTTTAGGGGGGTGGTACTTCCAACACTGTGCAGGAAGTACCGATGACCTGATTTTCAGTTGCCAGAGAGTCTTTATCGGTAGTACCGACACAAGCTCAATAGTACCAATAGTCAGAAGTACCGACCCAGTGCCGGTAGTACCGACAACCTTGTTTTTAGGTTCCAGTAAGCCCATATCGGTAGTACCGACCTAGGGGCGGTAGTACCGACAATTTCTGCTGCAGTTTGCCTTGCGTTAGCTTTTTCTCTCGGTTCTTTTGGCGCTTGCTTCCGCTTTGTTCTTAGGCTTGATCTAACTTGTTCCTAGGGTCAGTAGGTCTGTTGTGACTACGTGAACTTGGCAAGTGTGTGTGAGATTCTTCGGAAGTGATTTGGGGCATAGGCTAAGTTCTTGAGAAGAATTTTTATCGGCTCCCATTCACTCCCCCCTCTCTGGTTGCCTAATCGGTCCTTCAATTGGTATCAGAGCCGGTTGTAGATTCGTGAGACTCTAACAAGCCTAGGATCCATAGGGCGACAGAGAAAAAGGCGTTTTTGCTTGTGGATTTGATTTGCGTGGTTTGAGCTTGTTTTTGCCTAATCCTAACTGGTGCTTTGAGTCATGACACCAAGCTCTTCTTGTTGTGTGTCTTTGTTTTCAGACTTTGAAGAGATGATGTGTGCTTCGGGAGATGACCACAAGTGGAGGAGGAAGTGCAAGGAGTTGGAGAAAGACACGGAGGCGATGGTGTTGTTGCGTCTCTTGGTGGCTCAAGATGATGATCTCCAAGACAAGCTCATGAAGAGAAGTAGAGTCAAACTCTCTCAAGGTATCATTGGTTTGTTCACTCGTCTTTGTGCTTATGGCGAGATGATTGTTAAGCTTAAGAACTCCCCTTTGCCATGCAAATCTTGTGATGCTTTGCTTGCTGAAAATAAACTTGTTAGGGGAGAAAATCTTGAGTATGCTAATGATGTTGGTACCTTTCTTAGAGAGAATGAAGATTTAAACTTGTCTCTTGCTATCTTGCAATCTGAAATTGACTTGTTGAAATCCAATGCTTCTATGCCTTGCAACTCTTGTGTTGCTTTGAATGATGAACTTGATATGGCTAGGAGTAAGATTACTTTGCTAGAGTCAAGTGCTTCCCTACCATGTACCTCTTGTGAGTCTTTGCTTGCTGATTTTAAAGAATTAAAATTGACCCACACCACATGTGTAGATGAACTTGAGCATGCTAGGGCTGAAATTTGTGATATGAAATCCATGCCTTGTAGCAAGTTCTCTTTGTTGCTTGTTGAGGATGCTTGCCATACTTCTTGTGATGATGATAGTGCTCTGCAAGATGTAAATGATGTTACATGTTCATGTGACTTTGTTTGCACCTCTTGCATTGATTTGGAAAGTGAAGTTTTGGCTTTGAAAAAGATGCACGAGGATATGAGTGCCAAGTTGGTTGAGCATGGTGAGATGAGTGCCAACCTTGAGAAAGAAAATGAACTCTTGCGTACCACATATGCTAAATGCATTGAAGAAGAAATCAATAATTTGAGAAATATGACATGTGGTACTTGTGAGCGCCTCAAGTCTCAAAATGAGGTTTTGCGCACAAGGTGCAAGAGTCTTTGTGCCAAGGGTTTGGATTCTCGCTTCTCTTGTCGCTCCGATGTTGATGCTTTTGAATTTGCTTCTTCTAAATCGGAGTTGATTTCTTCTCTTGAGCATGAGTCTTTGGATGGTGGTAAGTGTGCTAGTGCTTTGGATAGCTCTCCCATAGCTACTCCTAAGCTTGTTGTTTCTTCCGGTGTTGCCCAAGGTGATTCGAATGTCAAGGGTGCTTCTCATTTCTTTGGAATTCATACTTCCAAACCGAAGTTCCATTGCACCTTTTGTAAGAAAGATGGGCATACCGTGAAGTTTTGCTTTTGCTATGTCAAGCACGAGCGACGTGTGTGTGCCAAAGCTTTTAAGAAGCCACGTGGCCTCTCTCATGGCATGTATGATTCTAATGTGGCCACCAAGTCAAGTGTTGGGGTTGATGCTTCTTGCTCTAAGTCCCAAGGGACTTCTCACTTCCATGAGAATGATGATTCGCCCACTCGGTCCGTGCCTCTCGATCGGCCTTTGCACCATTGCTCTATTTTTGGGAAGGATGGGCATCAAGAGAGCTTTTGCTACCGCCGTGCAAGGAAAATGCGTCGAGCTTGTGCTTCTAGGCCTTTGGTTGTTCATGGCCCTTTTCATGGCATGAATACTTGTGAGCCTAAGAAGGCACATTTTGTTGACGGGTTTTATGACACTCTTTCTAGTGAGTTAAACCATGCTCGTGGACATGCCTCTAGTGTTTCTTGTGTTGGTCCACGACATGTTTCTCATGGTGTTCTTGTTGGTTCTTCTCCTACGACCTCGAAGGATCATTGCCTTTTTGCTTATGGTAGCACTCGGTTTTCTTCGCGAGTTGCTCCTTTGAGGCATGATTCTAAGAGTGCCCGAAATCATTTTCACTCGAACCAGCATTTGCATCATGCTAACCCACTTGATAAGTTGAGTGCATCCCTTACCCATGTGACCAAGTATTGGATACCCAAGTATGTGCTTGCTAACCCTTTGGGATCCAAGGCTCGGTCTTCTTTGTCTCCTTGTTTGTAGGTATGGAGATGTCGTTGGAGAACGTGAGCTCGATGGTACTTGATCTTTTGTCTGTGAGGTGATCAAGACAAGATGGTTCTCCACACCATTTTGGATGGCTCTCAAAAGCCTTTGTACACATGTATAGTGAGTTTTCCTTTTCTCCTTGTGCTCACTTGTATACTTGTTGCATGCTTTGCTCCTGTGTTATGTTTGTGTATAAACCATGGTAGGCTAGCCACCTTGTTCATGATAGCTGTGTAATCTTGTATACCTATCTTGCTATCCTTTGTATCATAATGTTGTGGATGATATATATGAACATCATGCTATGCTTTCTGGTTGCCCTCTTGTGGTTATGACATGTTGTTCATCTATATCATTTTGTCTAGCTCCTTGGTATCCTCTCTTGTTAGCATGTTTGCCCTCCTCATGTATATCTTGTCATGCTAGCTTTGTGATATATCTTGGTGGTTGATCCATGTGATCTTGTATCATGCCTTTGTTTAGTTCTTATATCATGTTTGGCATGTTGTTCATTGATTTTTTTGTGCTAGGCTTTTTGTATAGTTATGCACCTTGTTGACATGCTTGCTAGCCCATGCTTATCATATATGTGGAATCATGTGACAATGCTTTATTTATCATGATTATTATTGTCAATGCATTGTGTAGCATGCTTTGAGCTTTCCTTGGCTTTTTATCACACCCGGTTTTAGAAAAACAAACCAAGTGCATACCTATATGCATGCCAGGATCAAGTTATGCATATAGTAGACATAAGTGAATAACAGTAACGGTATCCGTATAAAAACATAAACAAACTTACTATTCTATCAGAGTTATACAGCTCAATCCTGGAAACGGAGGCGCCAACTCCACAAGCAATCGACTGGGGGCTGTGTATGCCTAGCATCAACACCATCTTCAACAGCTTCACAACTTCTGCTTCTGAGCAGCAGTAAACAAGGATGGGTACACTTATGGTTGGTACTTAGCAAGGCCACAAGAACTAAACAGAAATGATTTAATTAATCATGTGAGGGTCCAGGCCGCTTTTGACCGTGAGCACGGCTAATCGATTAGTTTTACACTCTACAGAGGTTGTACATCTTTACCCACAAGTCGTGTAAAAGTCCCGAAGAACTTTACATCCAACCATGCGGTGTTTGCAAGACACCATACCACACTACCGAGGTGTGATTTCATAGGGATGCTACGAGGACTTTACAAAGATCCCCTGGTGCAGACTGCTCGCTAGGTTACTTGACAGCGCAATGCATAAACCTCTCTCAGCTATGAAGCTACCATAGAGCAGATCAGCCTAAGGGCCAGGCTATACACCAACTACCGGCAACCCCCAACCCCTATCGGGTAAAGCATACCTAACACCAGGTTTTCTAATTAATTGGCCAAGACAGATCCCTATGTCTTGTGGTAGTACTATTTTCCTGGGGGGTCGCTCTGTGTTCCGATTAATGCAAAAGTATTCTTGTAAATAAAGAATAGGTAGAAGGTGGTTAGAGACACTTGCCTTTCTCCAACGAAAAGCTACTCTTACTGCTCTTCAACACTTGCTCTCTCGAAACTCCTTATCTTCAAAGCAACGAACAACGATCCTTCTTCTACTCAAAGCAAACATCGGCACAACATACAAAGCAACAAGTATAACTAAGAACAATGCACCAATGAAAAGAAAACTTTAAAAGAGTGCACTAAAGGATAGACTCAATTCTATGGTTACACAAACGCAAGGAACGCTGAAAACGAAACTAAGGTCGAAGCTATCGAAAGATCATTATCAACAACAAGAGACTAAGTGCTTCAAATGTTTTAATTATAAAATAATGTGGCAAGAATATTACAAAGCAGGTTATGCTTAGTTAAGAAAACACGGTAATCCTAATCATACTTATTAGCAGATATTTAAGTACAAGTTATATCCAATTAAAAATTAATATTAAAAGACAAAGCATGTAAAAGATTCTAATCGAATAACTTTATATTTCGTGTTCAACTAAGCATATTAATATTGAAAAGATAATTATAATACCATTAAGCATATTAAATTTATTATGAAAACCGATATGTAGCTCTAAGCATCTTTTATTTATAAAAGCTAGTTATAAATAAGCATTAACCAATTTACATCATGATTAAAGAAAACCGGAATAGAACCTAATCACTTTTATTTAAAAAAGTAATGGAATAAATATTAGTCAAGATTAACATGCAAGTTTGATGTTTAAAACAAGTAACAAGTGATACACATGCTAACACATGAGTTATAGTGAAACGAACTAGAACGATAGCAATGAACTGTCAAGCACACAAGAAACCTTAAGCGAGGGTTAGGAGAACTAGTCTACAAAGAGAACTAGGCTGAAGGGAGAACACTAAACAAAGGTAAGCTATGGTAAAGGAACCGATAACAAGATTAGCTCTAAAGAAAGGTATAGCTACGAAAGATTGGGGATAAGAACATGGCTGATTTGTAAAAAGACAACCTAACAGAGATGGGATAGACATCAACTAGCTAGATGCTGATAAACAAGATTCTAAGATAAACATGAAACAAGAGTGATAAGATTACTTGATAGGCAAATGAGCAGTGCAAACTACTCACACAGATAAAGCTACTAAGCTAAGCAGAAACTCTAAGGCTTGATTAGATGCACACGGTTTAGCTTGGGCTAACACTAGAAAGGTTTAGAGCTTCTGATAAACTTGATCAAGAGAGATACTGAGATAAAGCTGACACAGAACGTCTAGCGAATTATTTGCATTAATGAGAGATCAAACTATGAGTTGGGTTTATTTTAATTAATGAAATATATGTAAGGATATAAATAAAATACCCCAGGTTGGAATTAAACCAAATCGAACTTTATTTACAAAACCGGTGTAATGAACTAGTCAAGTTTTACTTATAAAGATTCATATATGAATTAACCAATTAAACATTTAATTTAGAAAACTAAACTATATGAAGAATCTAAACGAAACTTTGTAATTCGAGTAGATCATATTATTATTGAAAACATTATGGAACTGACATTAATCATATTAACATTTATTATAAAAGCCAATGTAAAAGCCTAATCAAATTTTAATTAAAAAAAGATTAATTAACTATTTAACAAATTAACCTTTGGTTTATGAAAACCGAGATAAAGATCTAATTAACTTTTATGTACGAAAACATGTGATAGAATCATTAATCAAATTAAATTTGCTTGTGAAAAACGATGCATAGATCTATTTTGCTTTTATTTATAAAAGGCATGTATAACTAGACATTAATCAAAATTAATATTAATTTTATTTTCAAAAAAACAAAACATGATGAAAACGCACCACTAACGCGTGCTTACATTATTATGAACTTAACGCAACTTGAACTGATTAAAACGGAGCTAAAACGAAGATTTTACGAGATAAACAAGATTGGAGGACCTATCTGCAATTAACTATAGACTTCAGGGGCTAGCTGAGAAGAAACCCGAGACACAAGAAACAGTGCTCGTGAAAAGGATAAAACTCGGGGTTAGATGTGAAATAGAGCTCGAGTGGATCTGGTTGTGAAGATCTAATACATCTAGGGGGTCACCTGCAAGATGTGCAAGACACATGAATATATCTAAGGATAAGAGGGAACCCTAAGGGTCTAGATGCAAAACAGCCAGAGGCTTCTTCCTCCTCTGGTCAGATGTGCATGGCAGCACAGGAAGATCGGGTGATCCAAAATGACCAGCGCTAATGGCGGCTACGGGCTCGAGTGAAGCTAGGAATCAGAAGATGAGAGGGAGGAGGACTTGTGCAGCTGCTTACCCTCGGCGGAAGACGACGGCAGCGACCGGAATTCAAGGAAGGGAAGACCGGCGGTTGGCCATGGTGGCCGTCTCGGCCTTCAAGGAGCTGCGGGGTTCCGGTGAGCCTCCGGCAATGAGGATGCCGGTAGGCGTGCAGCTCGTCGAGGACGTCCTCCTAGCGGCCTCGGGTGGCTCCGGCTGGACCTCGCGGCGGTGAACAGGGCGGCGGCCGATTCGGGGCGGACACGGTGGCGGCGCGAGCGGCCGGGACGAGGCGGGGGCAGCGAGGTGGCGGGACGAGGCACGCACACTAGGGCTCGAGCCCCGGCCTTTATAGGCGCGGGGCGGCCACGCCGGCGCACACGGCACGCTCGCCGAAGGGAGGGCCGGCGGCGGCGCGCCCGGCTAGGCCGTGCGGCACCGCCGGGCCCAAATGGGCTTGGCGGGCGGGGGCTGCCGGCCGGAGCGGGTTGGGTCGGGCCACAGGCTCGGCCCAATCCGGTAGGATAAGTTTTTCTTCTTTTTTCGAATTTATTTTTAATGCGAAAACAAATTCCAAAAAAACCTAGAAATTTTTTAAAGGCACGAAAAATACTCCGAAAATCATAAAAATTCCAGGAAAATTCCTAGAGATAGATTATGACATGAACAATCCAAAAAAGCATTTGGAGCTCATGAAAAGGGTTTTAGAGCCTTCTAATAAATAGAATAAGCTTAGAGAAAATGAGAATAAATTCCAGAAAATCCGGAAAATTCTCGGAAGAGTTAGCACTACTCCTAAACGCATTTTTGAAACCTTTTGCACTCAAGAAACACCAGGATGCATCGGCATGAATGCAACACTCTCAACTTTTATTTGATTTGGAACATCAAACAAATGATTTTTCCTATACTACATTTCCTGTAAAGAAAATAAATGTTGGAAAAAATTTAAAATTATGAGAAAATCGTTATTTAATTATTCTTTCTATTCACATCCTGAAATTGGGAAATTTCAGGGTGTGACAAATCTACCCCCCTAAAACGGAATCTCGTCCCGAGATTCAAAGAAAGAAGAAGCAAGGAGGAGGGAGATAAACAAAAACATTGCTCCCAAGGTAGGTAGGCGGTCATCCTCTTTTGTTGATCGGTGTGAAACCTTTAATCTTTTTCTTTGTTGGTTGCTGGGGTCTTCATCAGAGTGAGCTAGGTGGGATAAAAGCAAGCACAAGGTGGGAAGGAAGGAAGAGTGAATTCTTCTTTTCTTCATATTGCATCTGCCTTTAACTTCCTTCGGTAATGCCTCTAGTGAGTTGAAATAAAGAAAGATGGCAAGGATGTGGGAGGTACAAAGAGAAACCCAACTAGGCAGCTGATGTCATTGCAGATATAGGATCCACAATACACCAACACTCACTTCAAGGAACCAACTCAAACAAGGTCATAAAACCAAGCAACATCATGCAAACACACAATTGCACCAATCGGTAGACAGAAACGGTGCTAAATGTTGTTAACAGAGTTAGAGGGGATCCTCCTAGGCATGGACATAGCTTCTTCGGTCATGATCGCCTAGGGATGTTGAATAAGAAAGGACACTTTGGAATCAAAAGTCAAGGAAGGAGTCCAAAGTGGCATTGTTTGAAAAGCAAGGAGAGGTAGGATGGGAAAGATTACACCGTTGCTAAAATCAAGTCATATTGGTTATTAAAGAATAAGAAGAAATATCAAGGGTGTAAAACAATAAGGGATGCGAGAGTAACAATAGCACAGATAAATCAAGGAGGTGTATTGCATGAAACAAGTAAGGTCATTCAAATGAAAAATGAATGCAAGATCAAGATCAAGGGGGGCATTAATAGACAAGGGTAGAGATTTTAACATTTGCAAAGTAATGAAGTGCAAATGAATAGGAGTCAAATCAGAAACGTAAGTTATCAAGAAGGATTAAGGAAAGACAATGGCCAAGGAATTAGAATATTCATCACAAAGCTCAAGTCAAGGGTAATGATGAATTTTAGATCAAGGAAGCCTTAGGGAACGACCATTGCTAACAAGGCTTAAGTCCTACAGTCGATACAGCTCTGATACCACTCTGTCATACCCGGTTTTAGAAAAACAAACCAAGTGCATACCTATATGCATGCCAGGATCAAGTTTCATGCATATAGTAGACATAAGTGAATAACGATAACGATATCCGTATAAAAACATAAACAAACTTACTATTCTATCAGAGTTATATAGCTCAATCCTTGAAACGAAGGCGCCAACTCCACAAGCAATCGACTGGAGGCTGCGTACGCCTAGCATCAACACCATCTTCAACAACTTCACACCTTCTGCTTCGAGCGCAGAAACAAGGATGAGTACACTTATGGTTCGTACTCGGCAAGGCCACAAGAACTAACCGAAATGATTTAAAGTCCATCTTTAAGTTTAATTAATCATGTGAGGGTCCAGGCCGCTCTTGACCGTGAGCACGGCTAATCGATTAGTTTTACACTCTGCAAAGGTTGTACATATTTACCCACAAGTCGCGTAAAAGTCCCGAAGAACTTTAGACCCAACCATAAAGTGTTTGCAAGACACCATACCACACTACCGAGGTGTGGTTGCATAGGGACGCTACGAGGCCTTTACAAAGATCCCCTGGTGCAGACTGCTCGCTAGGTTACTTGACAGCGCAATGCATAAACCTCTCTCAGCTGCGAAGCTACCATAGAGCAGATTAGTCTGAGGGTCGGGCTATACACCAACTACCGGCAACCCCCAACCCCTATCGGGTAAAGCATACCTAACACCAGATCCATATGTCTTGTGGTAGTACTGTTTTCCTGGGTGGTCGCTCCATGTTCCGATTAATGCAAAAGTATTCTTGTAAATAAAGCATAGGTAGAAGGTGGTTAGGGACACTTGCCTTTCTCCAACGAAAAGCTACTCTTACTGCTCTTCAACACTTGCTCTCTTGAAACTCCTTATCTTCAAAGCAACGAACAACGATCCTTCTTCTACTCGAAGCAAACATCGACACAACATACAAAGCAACAACTATAACTAAGAACAATGCACCAATCAAAAGAAAACTTTAAAAGAGTGCACTAAAGGATGGACTCAATTCTATTGTTACGCAAACGCAAGGAATGCTGAAAACAAAACTAAGGTCGAAGCTATCGAAAGATCATTATCAACAACAAGAGAATAAGTGCTTCATATGTTTTAATTATAAAATAATGTGGCAAGAATATTACAAAGCAGGTTATGTTTAGTTAAGAAAACACGGTAATCCTAATCATATTTATTAGCAAATATTTAAGTAAAAGTCATATCCAACTGTTGACGGAGAAATTCCGTCAACCTAGCCATGAGTTTACCTTCGGTGTTGGCATGACTTTTGAATCTTATCCATTGGTACTAATCCCCGTGGTATAACAAGTTCACTTGTGCATGTCGGTTTTGGAGTTTACTGTTTATGCAGGGTTTTAGCATTGAAAGCAAGACTTCCGGGATAAGTTCATTAAGCACCTCATGACAAGACCTTGAAGCCCGGTACAAGTCAAGCAATGAAGTGAACACGACTCCAAGAAGCCCAAGGACCAAGCCCGAGAAGATGACAAACTCTGAGGACCTAGCCAGAAAAGTGTCGTATCTTGCGAGACATGGAGCTTCGTCCAATTCGGAGAGAAACTGACGACAAGGGACCACATGCAAAAGAGGGAAGGATCTAGAAGACTCGGGAAGCAACAACGGGCGAAGGAGGCCACGGACTGGGCCGAGATGGGCCCATGCCGGCCGGCCCAACCCGTTTCGAGGCCCAGTCGGCCTCCCTTTGACCTAGGTGCCTCTCGGGCTATTTATAGCCCCCTGACCGAGAGCCACGAAGAACGAATTCTTCATTCGCCGCCGAGGAGCAGAGAAGCTTGAGGGACACCATCTCGGAGATGAGGGTCGTGCTAGTTGTCAAGGGTCCCCGTAGCCGACATGGGAACCTTGCATGGAAGACCACGTCGGAGCTCCGGAGCAAGGATCAAGATTGAGGTAGGATCCCGGTGGTGATCTTGTTCATGTAATCATTCATGGTGAAGTTTTTATAGTGAATCCGATTTCTAGCGATTAAGTGCCTTCTCGATGATTTTGTTTTCTTCTTGGTTTTGCTTCTTCCCCAATCTATATACTTAAGATAGATTGCTTAGGGTGCTCTTGTAGCCGCGGTGGCTAGAGGTGCATACCGGGCTGACCAAGTGATTTCAACTTGTTCTTATCGAACTCGCCCTAGACTACCCGCATGAATAGGAATACATTGTGATAGAACAGGGGTTTAGAAAGGCGAGCATTTTCGGAATCGGACCGGAGGCCACAGTTTAAAGATGCTTTTAATGAGATTCACTTTTCTATCTTCATCTATCTTGTTTGGAGCTGCAACATAAGCATCATCTAGACTCTCTAGATCGGTTATCTCCTTCTTTCTCTTGCTACCTCTTTAGTAGATTAGATTAGATTAGTTTTCTAGATGATATCTTAGATTAGATGCAACTTTGTTCTTCAATAGATAGCTTCCTTGCTTTACTAGATTGAATCCTTGCGTTGCACATTGTTCCACGGATTCGATACCTTGGGTTCACCACTCGAGGGAACAACGGTCCCTTGACTACGACGGGGGATTTGTCCCCTTGCAAATCCATATGAACTTTGATACGATAATCTACCGTCAACAAGCCCCTTTTTCTGGCGCCGTTGCCAGGGAACAAGCAATCAAGATCCAATCTAGTATCGCTTATTTTTCAGTTTTTTTTTGATTTTCTTTTGCATCTGTTGACGGTTAATAGTTGTATCAAAGTTCGTTTAGACTTGCAAGCGGACAAGTCTTCCGTCGTAGTCAAGGAACCCTTCTTCCCTCGAGTGGTGAACCCAAGGAATCGAATCCGTGGAACAATGTGCAACGCAAGGATTCAACCTAGTAAAGCAAGGTAAACTATCTTATGAATACAAGTTGCATCTAATATACTAACTCATAAAGAAAACACATCTAATCTAATCTACTAAAGAGGTAACAAGAGAAAGCAAGAGATAACCGATCTAGAGAGTCTAGATCATGCTTATGTTGTAGCTCCAAACAAGAGAGATGAAGATAGAAAAGCGAATCTCATTAAAAGCATCTTTAAATCGTGGCCTTCCATCCGACTCCGAAAACGCCCGCCTTTCGGAACCCCCGTTTTGTCACAACGTATCCCTACTCATGCGGGTAGTCTAGGGCGAGTGCTATAGAACAAGTTGAAATCACTTGGCCGGTCCGGTATGAACCTCTAGCCACCGCGGCTACAAGAGCACCCTATGTAATCTAGCTATAGACTAGATCGTAGAAGAAGCAAAACCAAGAAGAAAACAAAATCATCGAGAAGGCACTTAATCGCTAGAAATCGGATTCACTTACAAACTTCACCATGAATGATTACATGAACAAGATCACCACCGGGGCCCTCCCTCGATCTTGATCCTCGCTCCAGAGCTCCGACATGGTCTTCCATGCAAGGTTCCCACGTCGGCTAGGGAAACCCTAGACAACTAGCACGACCCTCATCTCCGAGATGGTGTCCCTCAAGCTTCTCTGCTCCTCGGCGGCGGACTACGAATTGGTTGATGCGTGGCTCTCGGTCAGGGGGCTATTAATAGCCTGAGAAGCAATTAGGTCAAAGGGGAGGCCGATTGGGCCCCGAAAGGGTTGGGCCGGTCGGCCCGGGCCGACAGGCCCGGGCCCTTCCCGCCCAATCGTGGCCTGCTTCACCGTGTTGCTTCTCTAGTCTTCTAGATCCTCTCCCCTTTTGCATGTGGGCCCTTGACGTCGGTTTCTCTCCGAATTGGACTCAACTCCTTGTCTTGCAAGATTCAAGACTTTTCTGGTTCGGTCCTCGTAGTTTATCATCTTCTCGGGCTTGGTCCTCGGGCTCTTGGAGTCATGTTCACTTCATTGCTTGACTTGTATCGGGCTTCAAGGTCTTGTCATGAGGTGCTTAATGAACTTATCCCGGATGTCTTGCTTTCAACGTTAAAACCCTGCGAAAACACTTAACTCCAAAACCGACATGCACAAGTGAACTTGTTATACCACGGGGGTTAGTACCAATGGATAAGATACAAAAGTCATGCCAACACCGAAGGTAAACTCATGGCTAGGTTGACGGATTTTCACCGTCAACAGCATCTCTTAAGTTTGATCATCCTCAAAAGAAAAAAATCAATCTAATATAGTTATGGATGATCCAGGAAAACTTTACAGGCAAAGGAGACGTGCAACACAAGCTAAAGGGTTGGAAACCCTAGATCCAAAAGTTGAAGGACCATCGGAATCTCCAAGAGAATCACCACCTCCAAGTCCAAAGGAAGATCAATGTCAACCGCCACCCATGGGAGAACAACCACAACCGGAGCGCAAGCTATGCACTCTGGACATCGTTGATCTACCTATCATAAACCTTCAAGACACCGGAAGGCCGTTCAAGATCAAGGTCTCAACTATCCGCATGATGATTGCGGGAGCTTTGGAGCGTTTCAATGAATACATACGAGCCGAATTCCTTGAGCGGCATATCAGTTTACTTAAGAGGAGGATGGAGAAGATGGAGATAGAGAAAGAAGTCAACACCTAAAGGCTGTTGAAGCAAGATCCACATGCAAGGAGTGTGAGGAGTACGACCATGTCCAAGGTACACCAAGATCAATAAGGACGTCGTCACTAAGTTTGAGGCTATGGAGAAAATATTGAAGACTTTACATGGCAAGGTGATGGAGGTCGAAAGCTCTATAAGTGAAGTGTTCATCGTGATGGAGATGCTAGAGATGCAAGTGGGACAACTTGTCGGGCACCCGATGGGTAACAAAGGAGAATATCCGAGACAACCTCAAGGTCCCGAGAAGGAGAAGGCAACTCAAACTCATTCGGGAGAGAAGGAGGATCACACTAAGGAGACCACGAAGATCACGACCGAAGGACCGGAGTTTGAGATGCCGAGCCACTACATGAAGGAAGTTGTTGCATCCATCAAGACCAAACGACAAAGCCAGCCTTTGAAGACCAAAAAATGACTAAGCCGAAGAATAAGCCCGTGCCCAAGATGGTGTGGAAGTGGGTACCCAAGATTGCAACGCCCGCAAAGAGCGTTGATCCGAAGTAATCAAGTGAAGAAGTCTAGCCATGGACTATAAACGAAGCGCTAGGCGGGAGGCAACCCGTTTCGTCGAGTCAAGAATAAGCTACTGGGAGGACAACCCGATTCCAGGTTATTCGAGTCTTTTCAAGTAATTTAGTTTTTAATTTTACTTCGCAAGACATTAGACTTAGAATGGTTGAATATTATTAGAGACATAATTCTTGGTTGAATATTTTGTTTTGATCATAAACCCGTTACATGAACCATCCTATGTTGTTTGCTTCTTTTTCGAGATACCACAACCAAAAAAAATCAGAACCTAACTCAACCATTCATCCCCTTTATGGTGTTGTGGTTGACTCACTTTTCATGCTAAAAACACACGAGTAGAGCCACGTCTTGTACCTAGATGTTATTTAAATTTCAGCATGTGGTAGGACTCGCGTGAACCTAGAAACTTGATTTTTGGTTGATTTAAAAATCCATATCCTTGGTTGATCTAAAGATTAGAATTTTTCTAAGCCTCATTTAATTTTATTCCATTCAAAATCTCTCTCATCTAACCAAAATTAGATCATAAACCTATGCCCTCATGATCAAGCCGGGAAAAGTTTGCTCTCAACTAATGAAGGCAACCAATACCGGTGAAACCAACATAAAAGTAGCCGGAAAATATTTTCGACTTACATTTGTTTTTAATGCTTTAAAAACTTCTCTAAATTTATATGTTAACTCATTAATAGCTCTGATTTTATTTTTTATTTTCGAAATTAGAGGAGTGCTTAGCATTAAAACATGCTTAGAGGGAGGCAATCTAGTTAACCTAACCATACGTGCACCATGATGCATCATGGGATGTCCCTCCAACATATTTCAAACCACATGCAAAGTACAAGCATGTGGGGGGGAGGGGGGCAGCCAAGGCTTTGTTTTGCAAGAATATCATGGAGGCATGTGAGGCAAGGGAGTATGGAAGTGAGTCAAAGCGAAAACATCAAGTGGAAGGAGCAATAATGCAAGCAAAGGAGTGGACGAGAACGTTTGAAAGGTGCACGCGGTCACGGAGCAACAAGTGCACTAGAGAAGAACCGAGCCAAGAGGAGGAGAGAGGTAAGTCTCCCATCCAGCTCTTTGTTCGTGTGCTCTAGTTTGTAGTTCATAACCACCTTAGACTTAGCCATCCACCCCGCTTGTTTCGTGCAACAAATCACATCCTTAATCCACTCAAAGTCCAGACTCCAAAATAACATTTGTGTACCTTGCTACCGGTTGAAAACCCCAAATATTTATTTGTGAGGGAGAGTGCTGCAATCATGGAAGAAAACTACAAGCCTTTTCACCAAAGAAGAAGGGATCATCGTCGTCTAAGCCATCATCGACAACCTCTTGGAGGAGGCGCTCGGTTTCCGAGTCTCCTCGGAGTATGGAGGAGGACACAACACCACCGAGTAGGAACCACACTCTTCTCCTCGGTGGCATGAGGGCCACACGAAACTCGTTTATGAGGTTCACCAGACCTCAAGGACATATGGAGGAGCCGCCCGTCCGACCTCACCACTCGACACGATCATCCACTCCACCTCCATACGCTCCGTGGTATTCCGAGGGGTTTGTCATCATGACAGAGGAGGAGGAGAAGAAGCTCGCTCGCCTTGAGTAGAGGCTTGTAGCGAACGTCGACTTCGACGACCAAGCACTCCACATATTGGGTTTTCATACGGAACACCGAGGTTGGGTGCAATTCTCTAACGGAGTGTCGGAAAACACCCACAAGGAATTCGCCTAGGAAGTTCTCATGAGCATGGCGCATATCCTTGATGAAGGAGTGCTGAGTCTCTCGTTCCGTTTGGAGAGAGCCATTCGCACCAGGAGGCCATCCACAAACTAGAGAGAGAGGAGGGAGATCTCCGGAGGGAGATCAACCACCTCGAAGGAAGCACCCACAAGAGGAGAACAAGGAAGACACTGTCGGAAGGGTAACCGTGATCAACGGTGCTATGTCTAGCACCTTGATGGGGTAATCTCCTTATTCATCCATGGGTTGTAATCGATCTTGAGATGTAATCATACTTTGTTGGATTATCTATCTATCATCTTGTGTTGAACATACTTTATTGCTTAAGGTTAGCTACCATGCCATAAAGGGAGTAGAGCTCCAATGCTTCCTTGGATCCATTCAATACGGCGTGTCCATCATAGCTCTAGTCATGAATACCTCCGCGTAGTGAGTACGAGAGGAGGGAAAGGGCGAAACTGTGGTCACAACCCCCGATAGATTAGATTGGTTTTCATGTTCAAAACGATTGCATGTTCTAGTATCGTAGATCCATGGGCGAGTGTCTCCCATATTGATTGAACAAGTGGTTCCCTATGTATTAGGGAATAGCTCGGTTTTCAAAAGGGAGCCCCAGAACAAGTGGATGTTCATGGAGGCACATGGGAAGTTTTTTGGAGTATGATCGTGGGAGAAGCGTAGCAACAAAGAAATTTTATCCGGAACTCCATCATCCAAGAGTTTCACTCATGGATGTGCAAAAGGATTTTGGGGAGAATGAGAGAAACAAAGGTAACCGACATGGAGTTGAGTTGGCTTTACTCGGCTTTGATTGCCAAGCAGCCAATAGACCCCTCTCACCTCATGATCAACCGGTGGTGTTGTGAAGCAACATTGGGTTCCGGAGATATTGGTTCGGGGTGTTACCTCTCCATGTTGGCTATCTCTTTGAGACCGGTATTACAAGGAACCCGGAGCATCTCTTACCCGGGACTTCCCAATTGAATATATGAAGCGAAGCAAGAACATAAGCAGAGATGAGAGAGGAGGCTTCAAAGTGGCCAAAGTGAATTTGCCCCTTCCAGATGGAAGATTAAGACTTTTTTTGAGGGGAAAGAAGATTGGTTAGAGGAAGGACTTCTTGTGCCGATGAAGAAAAAAAATGAAAGAGGAAGGATTATAGGAGAAGGTTCTTCCACGACACAAGAAGGAGGTGCACAACAAAATTATGTGCCACCATCTGGAGGAATTCCGGCACCGCCAAGTTACTACGGTGGTGTACCAATGTAAGCATGGGGGAGTGGTGCAGCCATACTCCCACCAAATTTTGCGGTGCCCAACGTAGCCTTTGCGGAGCCATATGCACACCTTCGTCAACCACAACAAAGTGTGGCCATCATTGGAGGATACGCTACGAGTAACATGCAAAATATTGCAGCCATCCAAACCAATGCAAACAAAATGGGTGAAGGAAATGCAAACATCGCTAATGAGCTTTGACACCTTCACTTAGCACCGTCAGACAATTCATAGGAGGAGCGGTGCAATCCTATTATGAGCAAAGGTACAACAACCAAGACTATGAATATCAACCACCGGCGGAAGATTAGAGAGAGGAGGAGATTTAGTTTAATCTTTCCTTTTCCCTTTTCTTTAATTTTCAGCTTGTATGCACCTATGTATGCGTAGTATTTTCAGTTTTTATTTAAATTTTCAGCATGTGTGTTAGTTTTTATTTTC
Organism: Cenchrus americanus; assembly: GCA_947561735.1. NCBI lineage: Eukaryota > Viridiplantae > Streptophyta > Magnoliopsida > Poales > Poaceae > Cenchrus > Cenchrus americanus. Next base: position 148,780,172 of record OX387240.1, read on the forward strand.
ATCATGAATAAAGTCACCACCAAGTTTTTACCTTTGGTAAAATTACCAAGTTTGTGTCATGATGATATATGATTATAATTGCCGCTTTGTTTATCTTTGCAATTGATTTATGCATGTTTAAGCTAATGCTCTCTTAAAATACAAATATGAAATTATCTAAATACTAGCTTAATCTTTAGCGGAGGTTATGATAAAAATAAAGAACCATAGTGTTTTATGTGCTCTCAAGTTTTAGGTGGATTAAAGATGATTTATTTTTCTTCTTAAAAGTAATGCTAACCTTGTCATAAATACCACTTGCATGTTGCTCTACCTATCCAGAGCCATATAAATATTTGAGTGCAAAAACTTAGTATAGAAGGTTTATTTTTGGGTGAGTTATTTCAGGCCATGATTTCTCTGGCCCGAGACTAAGAAGCTGGTCATTCCGTTTTTGCGTATCTATCTTTTTGCTAGCCTTTTTATCCGTGCATTGTGTATCCCCACATCGGAGATTTCACAAACCTCGCCGGATATCCACCCTTAAAATAAAATATCATCTTTTGTGATTACCTCCTTGACCACAACCTATCGTTGAGAATGCATCGTCAATTCAAGGAAGATCGCAAGATGGTGTCAACATTGAAGATTTCAAGTATCTCTCCAAAGGAAAAGTATTTCCGTACCTACCTTATCTCTATCACCTCTTTGCTCGAGGACGAGCAAATGTCTAAGCATGGGGGAGGAGGTAGGTACAATGCAATTTTAGAGTTCAAGGGGAGCAAATAAAAAAATTAATGAATGAAAAAAAGAAGAGAGAAAGAAGAAGAAGAAAGTGAATATAAAGAAAAAAAAGAAAAGAAAAAATATATGAGTATGTATTATATAAAAATAAAGTGAACTCCCCGGTTCTCTAAAGTGCATTAGGAATTTCAAGGCTTCAAGATTAAAAGATCCATACTCATTTTCCAACCATGTGCAGTCCGATAACGAGGACTTCCTTTGTGCCTCGGGATCACTCTTTGACATTTGCACATGTCCACCCATCTCAAGTGTGTGTATTTTTCTCTTTCCCATCCTTGATATAACATTATTTTCCAATGACCTTTTTGACGAGTCTCGGTAAGACCATGAGAAGCTTGTCTTGTTTTGACAACATCTCATTTATAATGTCTTGTTAGGACTAAACTTTCCCAAAAAGCTCCATATAAAAGCCTACCACATAAATATGTTATGAGAGGGAAAGGAGTGGAATAAATAGGCCTGAGAGACAAGATGAGATGAGAGTTCATGAGCAAGATGCAAGGCGGTTTAAATTTGTGAACTTGGTTTAGCTCTTTTTTCATCTTGTTCTTTATTTCAAAATTTCTGAGATCCATTTGAATTTTGGGAGCATGTTAATACTTGTGGGATAATCTTAATTAATAATCTACCCTCCGTAGAGATGAAGGCTAGTACATTATGAAATTTTAACGAACTAATTTTTGAGAGCATTATGTTTTCGATGTATGATCAAGTGCAAAGTTTAAACAATGAAGGGCAACGATGATATCCATCGAAGGGTTACTTGAGGACGACCAAGGTTTAAGCATGGGGGAGCCGTTGACGGTGAAATTCCGTCAACCTAGCCATGAGTTTACCTTCGGTGTTGGCATGACTTTTGTATCTTATCCATTGGTACTAACCCCCATGGTATAACAAGTTCACTTGTGCATGTCGGTTTTAGAGTTTAGTGTTTATGCAGGGTTTTAGCGTTGAAAGCAAGACTTCCGGGATAAGTTCATTAAGCACCTCATGATAAGACCTTGAAGCCGGTACAAGTCAAGCAATGAAATGAACACGACTCCAAGAATCCCAAGGATCAAGCCCGAGAAGATGACAAACTCCGAGGACCTAGCCAGAAAAGTGTCGAATCTTGCGAGACAAGGAGCTTCGTCCAATTCGGAGAGAAACTGACGACAAGGGTCCACATGCAAAAGGGGGAAGGATCTAGAAGACTCGGGAAGCAACAATGGGCAAAGGAGGCCACGGGCCCGGGCGAGATGGGCCCAGGCCGGCCGGCCCAGCCCGTTTCGAGGCTCGGTTGCCCCCCCCTTTGACCTAGCTGCCTCTCGGGCTATTTATAGCCCCCTGACCGAGAGCCACGAGGAACGAATTCGTCATCCGCCGCGGAGGAGCGAGAGAAGCTTGAGGGACACCATCTCGGAGATGAGGGTCGTGCTAGTTGTCTAGGGTCCCCCTTGCCGAAGTGGGAACCTTGCATGGAAGGCCACGTCGGAGCTTCGGAGCAAGGATCAAGATCGAGGTAGGATCCCGGTGGTGATCTTGTTCATGTAATCATTCGTGGTGAAGTTTTTATAGTGAATCCATTTTCTAGCGATCAAGTGCCTTCTCGATGATTTTGTTTTCTTCATGGTTTTGCTTCTTCCCCAATCTATACTTAAGATAGATTGCTTAGGGTGCTCTTGTAGCCGCGGTGGCTAGAGGTGCATACCGGACCGACCAAGTGATTTCAACTTGTTCTTATCGAACTCGCCCTAGACTACCCGCATGAATAGGAATACGTTGTGACAGAACGGGGGTTCCGAAAGGCGGGCGTTTTCGGAATCGGACCGGAGGCCACGGTTTAAAGATGCTTTTAATGAGATTCACTTTTCTATCTTCATCTATCTTGTTTGGAGCTACAACATAAGCATGATCTAGACTCTCTAGATCGGTTATCTCTTGCTTTTCTTGCTACTTCTTTAGTAGATTAGATTAGATTAGTTTTTTTGATGATATCTTAGATTAGATGCAACTTGGTTCTTCAATAGATAGCTTTCCTTGCTTTACTAGATTGAATCCTTGCGTTGCAACGTATTCGATACCTTGGGTTCACCACTCGAGGGAAAAACGGTCCCTTGACTACGACGGGGGATTTGTCCGCTTGCAAATCCTTATGAACTTTGATACGATAATCTACCGTCAACACCAATTAACATTTAATATTAAAAGACAAAGCATGTGAAAGAATCTAATCGAATAACTTTATATTTCGTATTCAACTAAGCATATTAATATTGAAAAGATAATTATAATACCATTAAGCATATTAATTTATTATGAAAACCAATATGTAGCACTAAGCATCTTTTATTTATAAAAGCTAGTTATAAATAAGCGTTAACCAATTTACATCATGCTTAAAGAAAACCAGAATAGAACCTAATCACTTTTATTTAGAAAAGTAATGGAATAAATATTAGTCAAGATTAACATGCAAGTTTTGATGTTTAAAACAAGTAACAAGTGATACACATGCTAACACATGAGTTATAGTGAAACGAAGTAGAACGATAGCAACGAACCATCAAGCACACAAGAAACCTTAAGCGAGGGTTAGGAGAACTAGTCTACAAAGAGAACTAGGTGAAGGGAGAACACTAAACAAAGGTAAGCTATGGTAAAGGAACTGATAACAAGATTAGCTCTAAAGAAAGGTATAGCTACGAAAGATTGGGCATAAGAACATGGCTAATTTGTAAAAAGACAACCTAACGAGAGATGGGATAAACATCAACTAGCTAGATGCTTTGATAAACAAGATTCTAAGATAAACATGAAACAAAAGTGATAAGATTACTTGATAGGCAAATGAGCGGTGCAAACTACTCACACGGATAAAGCTACTAAGCTAAGAAGTAACTCTAAGGCTTGATTAGATGCACACGGTTTAGCTTGGGCTAACACTAGAAAGGTTTAGAGCTTCGATAAACTTGATGAAGAGAGATACTAAGATAAAGGCGACACGAACGTCTAACGAATTATTTGCATTAATTAGAGATCAAACTATGAGTTGGGTTTATTTTAATTAATGAAATATATGTAAGGATATAAATAAAATACCCCAGGTTGGAATTAAAGAAAATTAAACTTTATTTACAAAACCGGTGTAACGAACTAGTCAAGTTTTACTTATAAAGATTCATATATGAATTAACCAATTAAACATTTAATTTAGAAAACTAAACTATATGAAGAATCTAAACGAAACTTTATAATTCAAGTAGATCATATTATTATTGAAAACATTATGGAACCGACATTAATCATATTAACATTTATTACAAAAGCCGATGTAAAAGCCTAATCAAATTTTAATTAAAAAAAGATTAATTAACTATTAAACAAATTAACCTTTGGTTTACGAAAACCGAGATAACACTACAAGAAACTATTTAATGCGTGACGTAACCATTACGTCGCGGATTAAATAAAATTCATCGCAAATCGGCATCCGCGACGATTTACATTTTCGTGGTGGAATGAGCGTCATTGATTAAATCTCTCGACGTTCCGTTAATAAACGTCGCGATCCGTGATGTATCTGAATCGTCACGGAGCAGCCCGAGGCCCATGCAACCCAACCCATGGCTCACTATCCGTGACAAAATAAAATCATCACGGATTGCTACACACATGGCAGCTATGACATCCTACGTGGATGATGACGTGGCGTCCTACGTGGGCGATGACATGGCATCCTACATGGACGATGACGTGGCATCCTACGTGGACGATGACGTGGCATCCTACGTGGACGATGGCGTGGCATCCTACGTGGACGATGGCGTGGCATCCTACGTGGACGATGACGTGGCATCCTACGTGGATGATGACGTGGCAAAAATTTAAAGCCCAACGGAGATACAAATTCGGCCCACCACGGCCCATTTCGAATTATATTCCAGCATAAAATTAGAAAAATTAGCCCATCTTGAGCCATTTTTCAGAGGGCACATTTTTCCAACATATTTACCAAAATTCAATGAACAGACCTTACATCATAAAATCAGATATAATCTCTGGGCAATAAAAAAACCCAGCAAACTCAATCAGATATTGAGGCAGATAACACATGCTTTCAGATGTCTACCATTCCTAAAACACTACACCTTCCTCTTTTTTATTCTGCCACTCTTTTCTCTGATTCCTTGCGAGTTCGTATAAATCTTGAAATAAATGAAATCGGAATCCAATTAGAAAAGACAATCAAATATAGGATAATTCGAAGTGTAGCATAATATGATATACAATCAAATATATTTGTCTAAAGTCTATATTAATTCCGAAGTGTAGTTCGCGAGCAGATGACTAGTTTAGGCTCATGGGAAGCATACAACAAAAATTATCAATTTACAAGGTCTCCTCTAGTTTGCATTATTTATCAGCTTAACATTATCAAAATAGATGATCTAGAAGTACTACATTACTGCAACCAATCAGAGTTCTATACTACATTACTGCAACCAATCAGAGTTCTAATCATGTTAACGAGTAATCGAAGACGGGAGGAAAATGATCGGACCTTTTGATCTCCGATGGACGGAGCACCACCTTTCGATGATCTAGGCATCCACTCCAAACTGCAAACCTATGGAAATGAAAAGGAGTTTGATTCAATTTATAAATGCATGGATACAAACTCTAGGTTCAGATATCACATTCAAAGAAACAACATGCATATGAACTCTAGCTTCAAAGATTACATTTTGAGAAACATTTAGAAAAATGCATATATCCTCTAAGATTGCTACCAGATAGCTCATGACAGTAAACAACATGCACCATTTCAGAGACATTCAGATGAATACAATTTCAGAGATAGCTCATGACAGTTACCATCGGTCAACATCGACACAAAAGAGATGACTGAGTAGACTTGCTCAATTGAGAGCTTAGTTCAGAGTACAAATTCAAAAAGGTCTAACTCTGAATAACAGTTCCCCACAACATAAGTCCATCTCCGAAAGAAACTAATGCTGATCACATTCTGAGGCAGCACTAACCACCTGTTCGCATTCAGGAAAAACACTCATTCATCAGGACTACCCTCTGTTCAGATTCAGGAAAAAACACTTGATAACAGCACTTCTATTCAGGTAGCACTACTATCTTCCACTCAGGTAGGACAACAAAGTAGTAAGATTTAGCATTGTAACATATTAATTCTGCATTATATCTTACCAATTGACAGTACATACACGAAACAATGCACATGCTCAACTACTGAAACTGGTAACTGCATAATGCCCAAAATGGACCTCAAATTTATGTATATAGGCAGAAAAAAATCAGTCTCCCTTGGCTAACAGGTGTTCCATCTAGAGCTACCCAAACAATTTAGATGCCAAATTTGTATTATGACTCAACAACACAATATATGGTCATCAGGGATTCAGAGCCATGTATCCCATTTTGACTCCACATTGAACTTCACAACATTTTCCACAAATCCAAACAGAGCCTGAGAATTCTATCGAACAAGTTATGAGTGTATCATCACAAGAAGTGAATGGTGCGAGAGCAACGACAGAAAATAGTGCCAAGGATGGGTCTGGACAAGCCGCAGTCACGAACCTGGTGTCGGCAGCATGGTGCTTAACGTAGAGGAGATCCCCTATCTTCACGGCTGCACCGTCGAGGCGGCGAACGTTGGCTGTCACAGTTCCGCCCCGCGCCATGTCTGGACGGGATTCGGCGGGTGCGGAGATGGGAGGCGGAGGGCACAGCGAGCAGTGGGCGTGAAGAGTGAGCTGCCTGGGACTACACATGCGACGTCTTTAGCTCTTCATGGATGAAGAATGAGGAAACTTTCCTGAAACAAAGCGCAGAGCTCATTAGTACTGCTCGGATGCAGCAAAAAAATCTAAATCCAATCGTAAAGCATCTCCAGATAGGCAGAAACAACACATGGTAAATAACTACGTGGTGGTAAAAGGAAGAGTGATAGTAGCAACATAATCCATTCAGTCTGTCAGTTCAGCAAAACATTGGAAATAGCAGGAGCATCATCCATTCATTAGTAGCCATCAATAACCAATGTCTAGCTACAGTAATAACCAACCTCCAGCATCAGTTAATAAGCCTTATTCTTGCATTGCTACCTTCTTGCAGTCAGTTAAACTAAAAAGACAACATACCCTAGATAATCAGACCCATGTCCAAAATTATTGTTGAAACAATATAACCCATGCATCGATTAAGATATAACACAATGCAACAAATCATCAACATATTCATATTTCCATCCAACACAGTTAGATCTGCTAACAACATCGAACAGCTAATGGATCTACACTACAGGCGATCGAGAAATATAACAAGCAAATGAGCCATCTCCATTCATAGCCTAATCACAGAATAACAGCTAATAGTGTGACTCCAATCTGAAATCAGGTCATCAACTCGAAGTTTCACATGCTATGCAAATGATTTTGACTAAATGCCATTTTCAATGGAAAGATTCAATGGAGCTGTACTTTACATTTCACATGCCTTGGAAAGGAAATGTCTCTAGGTATACATAACAGATAGCTGATACCCACTAAAGTTAAATCACACTAACAGATTACATATTGTCAATTTTTAGATGGAAGAAACAGGGACCATATTAACTCAGGTGCACTTAATTCATAGAGGGCATGGATGGATTAACTATCCAACCAACCATGTACCAAAAATCCTTGACGCCCTCCTCCAGCTCTGAACGGAAATAGTAAAAGAAGAGTTGCATCATAAACTTGTGAGAAGAGTACAAGCAATCGATTGAATACAGTTCATGCAGGAAAAAATTGCTAAACGTGACAATCAGTGTACAGGAGAGAGTGACAGATGGGCTTCTCTTGATGGATAACTGACTATTCCGAGACTCCCAATACAGACGCATAGTAGTTATCATCTCGTGTACGCATATCGATCCAGTCAGTCCAACTGAATCTCCCTCCCCTTAATCATTCCCACAACATGTCAATTTTAGTACGAAAGACAGAACAAAAAGGAAATCTCAAGACAGGATTACTGCCACATAGTGCAGAAACCCTGAAATTCACCCTGTCTTTGTGTATTGGTTTAATCATAGTGATCACAATGCATAAACGAACCCATCATAGCGAACTTTGCCCCAATGGACAATGCATAAAGGTAGTAGGGTAGTACTAGACCATACTACTTCACACCAGCCCAGACAATGATTAATCCCATAGTCACACTTATGGCTACCTAATGACTCAACTTGCGTATCATTGCAGATGCTGATTAACTATATGTGGTCTAGCGTCTAGCCATAGCTTAGCATCTCTGTAAAACTGCCGTGCACATCAAAGAATTCCGTAACTGACAGCAATGGAAGGAAACTAGTAGCTACCGGCCAAAAACATGAGGGATCATGTGTTTCGAGGCATCATCTTTGTCAAAAATAGATCTGCATTACTACTGCTAGTAGAGCAAATTCCCAAAACCATGAAACAAGATGACGAGAACATGACATGGAAAATTCCTAGGGCATCAAGATCGTGTCATCTATCCCTGCAAAGTACACTTCTTTCCGGTAGCATCAATCAATAATAAAATGGTTAGCTACTTCTAAACACTAGAGATCGTGTGTACTACATGTCATCAGAACAGCAAATGAAATCACAAGATCCATGTCTGATGATGAAACCTGCTTTCGCCTAGATCTCTCTGCTCAGACATCAAACATGAGACATCTCGTGCCTAACGAAACCAAGACATCCAACAGAACAAAATCTGTGCATGCATCATCAAGAAGTAGCAACCAAGACATCCATTGGGGCAAATCGTGATAGCCGCCAGCTCGAGAGAAAGTGAACGGCAGGCTCACCTTGAAGCTGGGCGACGCGCTCGCCGAGTGGCTGTCCTTGCTCAGCATCTACCGCTCCTGCAAGCGCACCGCCGCCTGCTTCGCCGCCAAGGCCAAGTCGCCGGCCGCCTGACGAGCTCCGGGCCTCTCCGAGAGAGATAAGCCTCCCCTGTAGAGCCGTCACTATCGTCAAGCATCACAGGGAAAAAATTGAAGAGCAATCGTCAAGCATCATTAGAGTGTCAGAGCGAACAAGAAAACGAAGGACGGACGGTGGGAAACGTACCGTGGTGAGGGAGGGAGCCAGGGAGGCCTCGAGCGCGATGGTTGCACCCAGACGCCGGAGGCGAGGACCGAGGAGGCCGGTGGCGGCGGAGGGCCCCGGGAGGTGGCAGTCACCGCCCGCGTTGACCGCAATCCACCCCTCCCGCTTCCCTGCCATCCCGGACGGATCCGAGCTCGACCAAGACTTAGCAAAGCGCGAGAGGAGGAGGGTGAGGATGAGCTCAGAGACGAGGCGACTCACCGGCGTCGGGCGCGGGATTATACTGCCCGCCCGCCTCCGCCTCCGGTGTTGCTCCGGGGAGAAAGAGGTCGACGCGGGGGAGGGAGAGATCGCGCGACGGACGCGGGGAGGGAGAGATCACGGACGGACGCGGCGAGGCGGGGGTGGCAAGCGAGCGAGGCATCGCTTTGCCTCTCCTCTCCCCGCACCGGCGGAGCGAGTGGGGCGGTTGAGGGGGCGCTCGAGGGTGGTGCGCCGCCGGGAGAGAAGCGAGTGGTGGTGGCGGCGGGAGGCGAGAGGACGAGAGGAAGAGGCGGGCGGTGCGGATCCGAGGAGGAGGCGAGAGATGGGAGAGGAGACTATGCGAGGTAGGGTTTCGGTGGGTTGGGCTTTTATCCACGTTTGGGGATTGAGATGGACGGCGCGGTCTATTGTAGGCCAGGCGATGAACGACCAGGAAGAAGTCGGGCTTTATCGAAAAAAATGGCCCTTTCTAGATTTCATGGCCCATTTATTGTTTGCTTTTAACTTTTTCTTACTTTAACCATCGTAAAGGAATATATAAAAATAATTATATTGTATACACCAACTCATTTTTTATATGCTATAAACTCTATATAAGTTGTCTTTGTAGAGTTTAAAGAGTTTTTGAATAGATTAAGTATTTTATATCATTTAAATGAATTTTTATGTGTTTATCAAAAATCAACAAATTTCTATCATATAAATGAATTTCTACGTGTTTATCGAAAAAGTAATTCTAAATTGATCTATATGTACCTCTAATAAGATTTTGACAAAATTGGAGTATGCATTATTCATAAACTTGATAGTTCATCACATTGCTTAATAGAACCGAACTTAAACTTCAATGTTTATACACACTCAAGTACTTTACGTACAACATGTACACCTTAAATTTGGTTGAAACCTCAACCTTAATATCCTACTAGTATTTGGAGATTTAGAATTCCAATTATGCGATGGGGAGAGATGGGGTCAACGGGAAGAGGCTGCCGGCTGGGAGGGGCGATGCGGAACTCCGACTCGGCTCCTCCGGCGGCCGGAGACCTCCCCGCACCTACGCGGGAGGGCGGCGAGGCTAGGGTTGCATCTGCTCCATGCGCGGTGGATCTGAGGAGGGAGAGGCGAGGAGAAGGAGAGGGAGTGGGCGGCGGGAGGAAGCTGAGGGGAGGGGGAGGCAGTGGAATAGGGTTTGAGGATCTTTTATACGAAGCAAACGCAATTTTAGCCGTCCGTTCGCAGATGAACGGTCTAAAATGATTGGGCTGTTTTGGGCTTAAACGGGCCTGTTACATTTCTCCCCTGCTTAATTTTTTCTTTTTCTTTTTTCATTTATTTGAAATAAGAAAATAATTACAATTTGAACTATGTGTACCTCCAATAGGATTGGAAAAATTTCACAAAAATCATAATTAGACTTCTATGGTCCATTCTAGGCCACATGTAGGACATTAACGAAAACTTCAATTGACTTGTAGGAAAAACTCGAACTTCTACTAGTCACCTTGTTGTAAAATAATGATAATGATACTTAAATTTGTTCAAAACATTCTACAAATTGACATGAAACCATATTTTAAGCGTATAATGCTCCTATAAAAAATTCATATGGTTTTGATAAAGTGAGATTATAGATGTTCACAAATAGGACACAAGACTCACATAGTTTCGTACAATTGAAAACAAACTTTGAGATTTGAACAACTAATAACGTGACCAAACTTGTATGCACCTCAATTTTTGACACCATCTCATGTTGACCATAACATTAGAGAATATTAAGTTATATTAGCAATTATTATGAAAAAACATGGTTTTTATATTCTCTTTTTAGTTGAAAAGTTATGTTGTATGAAAAGCAACCAAGAAATAGTAATTAAGATACAAACAAATAGCACTGAGTAAAACATATCGATTTTAGAAAAAATTAGGAAAAAGAATCAACTGATTTGGAGTTCGTATGAGGAAGAAAAACAGTTTACAAGTTTTATCCGAAGATTAAAAACAGAAATTGCAATTTCTATGAACTGAGACGAACAAGTGTGTTTTCTCTTTTTAATCTTTGACTAAAACTTGTAACTAGTTTTTCTGCCTCATACTAACTCCAAATTCGATGATTCTTTTTTCTAAAATTTTCTAAAATCATTCTCTACCAAGATCTACAACTTTAACAAATGAAAAAAATGAGGTGGCGCCTGCGTGGCAGTGAGGTGGGCCCCGGGCGCTCACGTGGTGGTGACGTGGCGCCTAGGTGAGGTGGCGCCTGCGTGGCAGTGAGGTGGGCCCCTGGCGCTCGCGTGGTGGTGACGTGGCGCCTGGGTGAGGTGGCGCTCGCGTGGCGGTGTGGTGGGCCGGGGCGCTCACGTGGTGGTGACGTGGCGCTTGGGTGAGGTGGCGCTCGCGTGGCGGTGAGGTGGGCCCCGGCGCTCACGTGGTGGTGACGTGGCGCCTAGGTGAGGTGGCACCGCGTGGCGGTGAGGTGGGCCCCTAGCGCTCACGTGGTGGTGACGTGGCGCCTGGGTGAGGTGGCGCCTGCGTGGCAGTGTGGTGGGCCCCTGGCGCTCACGTGGTGGTGACGTGGCACCCGGGTGAGGTGGCGCTGCGTGGCGGTGAGGTGGACCCCCCGGCGCTCGCGTGGTGGTGACGTGGCGCCTGGGTGAGGTGGCGCTGCGTGGCAGTGTGGTGGGCCCTAGGCGCTCACGTGGTGGTGACGTGGCACCCGGGTGAGGTGGCGCCTGCGTGGCGGTGAGGTGGGCCCCGGGCGCTCACGTGGTGGTGAGGTGGCGCCTAAGTGAGGTGGCGCCTGCGTGGCAGTGAGGTGGGCCCCGGCGCTCCCGTGGTGGTGAGGTGGCGCCCGGGTGACGTGGCGCTTGTGTGGCGGTGAGGTGGGCCCTTGGCACTCACGTGGTGGTGAGGTGGCATCCGGGTGAGGTGGCGCTGCGTGGCGATGAGGTGGGCCCCTGGCGCTCACGTGGTGGTGACGTGGCGCCTGGGTGAGGTGGCGCATGCGTGGCAGTGTGGTGGGCCTTGGGCGCTCACGTGGTGGTGACGTGGCACCTGGGTGAGGTGGCGCCTCCGTGGCGGTGTGGTGGGCCCTTGGCGCTCGCGTGGTGGTGAGGTGGCGCCCGGGTGAGGTGGCGCTCGCGTGGCGGTGAGGTGGGCCCTAGGCGCTCACGTGTTGGTGACGTGGCGCTTGGGTGAGGTGGCGCCTGCGTGGCAGTGTGGGTGGGTCCTAGGTGCTGGTGAGGTGGCTGTTTTTTTACGGATCGCGACGAATCTGCTAAAACGTCACGGTGTTGTGGGCCGTATTGCGACGAATTTAACAAACCGTCATGATGGTTTGGGCTTTAATATCCATCCATGCACGTCCGTGACGAAAAAAAGGAATACGTCGTAGAATCGCGACGAATTTAACAAATCGTCGCGGTGTTTTGGGCTTCAATGCACATCCGTGACGAAAAAATGGAATACGTCGTAGAATCGCGACGAATTAAAGAAATCGTCGCGTGTTTTGGGCTGCAATGCACATTCGTGACGTTTTACGAAAACGTCGCGGAGAATGCGTCACGGATTAAATAGTTTCTTGTAGTGCAAGCGAGAACATGTACGACGAAAAACTCAATTGGAACAAAAGTTCGACTCGGGGCAACACAATATTTTAGAGCTAAGAATTTTGTGCACTCAGGCTCAAGACTACGAGGATTCATGACTCAAAATTGCAAACTAATGCGGGGTTTGGAGCAATTTGATATTCAACTTGGAATCAAAAGCTAAGGTTATCACGTGTGGAAGAATTTGGTACGGGGGTCTTATTCTAGCGGTGGGGAACAAAAATTCCCCACTCAAACACCGAGTCACAAAAATTTGCCAAATTTCACCAGCAACTCAGTGATATAATTGTGCACATTTTTGGTATTCAAGGGTAGATCTAGATTGGATGGTAACATGCTTGAAAAATTACATTTTCGGAGGAAGGTTACCCGAGAAAAACAGCAGGACAGAGACTCACTAAACTGAGCATAACTCCTGGTAGAAAATTCCTACAACCCTGAGAAATTCACAGTAGATGCTCAATTTGATAAGAAACAACTTTCCTAAAGGATGTCTAGTCAGATTCCTTATAGATTTGGCTCTAAAAATTGAGAAATGACAGCAACGAGAATCTGCCGGAAATCTCAAAAGAGAGGAAACCCCCATGGTATAACAAGTTCACTTGTGCATGTCGGTTTTAAAGTTTAGTGTTTATGCGGGGTTTTAGTGTTGAAAGCGAGACTTCCGGGATAAGTTCATTAAGCACCTCATGATAAGACCTTGAAGCCCGGTACAAGTCATGCAATGAAGTGAACACGACTCCAAGAAGCCCAAGGATCAAGCCTGAGAAGATGACAAACTCCGAGGACCTAGACAAAAAAGTGTCGAATCTTGCGAGACAAGGAGCTTCGTCCAATTCGGAGAGAACCGATGACAAGGGTCCACATGCAAAAGGGCGAATGATCTAGAAGACTCGGGAAGCAACAACGGGCAAAGGAGGCCACGGACTGGGCCGAGATGGGCCCAGGCCGGCCGGCCCAGCCCGTTTCGAGGCTCAGTTGCCCCCCCTTTGACCTAGCTGCCTCTCGGGCTATTTATAGCCCCCTGACCGAGAGCCACGAGGAACGAATTCGTCATCCGCTGCCGAGGAGCAGAGAAGCTTGAGGGACACCATCTCGGAGATGAGGGTCGTGCTAGTTGTCTAGGGTCCACCTAGCCGAAGTGGGAACCTTGCATGGAAGACCAAGTTGGAGCTCCGGAGCAAGGATCAAGATCGAGGTAGGATCCCGGTGGTGATCTTGTTCATGTAATCATTCGTGGTGAAGTTTTTATAGTGAATCCATTTTCTAGCGATCAAGTGCCTTCTCGATGATTTTGTTTTCTTCATGGTTTTGCTTCTTCCCCAATCTATACTTAAGATAGATTGCTTAGGGTGCTCTTGTAGCCGCGGTGGCTAGAGGTGCATACCGGACCGACCAAGTGATTTCAACTTGTTCTTATCAAACTCGCCCTAGACTACCCGCACGAATAGGAATACGTTGTGACGAACGGGGGTTCCGAAAGGCGGGCGTTTTCGGAATCGGACGGAGGCCACGGTTTAAAGATGCTTTTAATGAGATTCACTTTTCTATCTTCATCTATCTTGTTTGGAGCTACAACATAAGCATGATCTAGACTCTCTAGATCGGTTATCTCTTGCTTTTCTTGCTACTTCTTTAGTAGATTAGATTAGATTAGTTTTTTTGATGATATCTTAGATTAGATGCAACTTGGTTCTTCAATAGATAGCTTTCCTTGCTTTACTAGATTGAATCCTTGCGTTGCAACGTATTTGATACCTTGGGTTCACCACTCGAGGGAAAAACGGTCCCATGACTACGACGGGGGATTTGTCCGCTTGCAAATCCTTATGAACTTTGATACGATAATCTACCGTCAACACCAATTAACATTTAATATTAAAAGACAAAGCATGTGAAAGAATCTAATCGAATAACCTGTATATTTCGTGTTCAACTAAGCATATTAATATTGAAAAGATAATTATAATACCATTAAGCATATTAATTTATTATGAAAACCAATATGTAGCACTAAGCATCTTTTATTTATAAAAGCTAGTTATAAATAAGCGTTAACCAATTTACATCATGCTTAAACAAAACCGAATAGAACCTAATCACTTTTATTTAGAAAAATAATGGAATAAATATTAGTCGAGATTAACATGCAAGTCTGATGTTTAACACAAGTAACAAGTGATACACATGCTAACACATGAGTTATGGTGAAACGAACTAGAACGATAGTAACGAACTATCAAGCACACAAGAAACCTTAAGTGAGGGTTAGGAGAACTAGTCTACAAAGAGATCTAGGCTGAAGGGAGAACACTAAACAAAGGTAAGCTATGGTAAAGGAACCGATAACAAGATTAGCTCTAAAGAAAGGTATAGCTACGAAAGATTGGGGATAAGAACATGGCTGATTTGTAAAAAGACAACCTAACAGAGATGGGATAGACATCAACTAGCTAGATGCTGATAAACAAGATTCTAAGATAAACATGAAACAAAAGTGATAAGATTACTTGATAGGCAAATGAGCGAGTGCAAACTACTCACACGGATAAAGCTACTAAGCTAAGAAGAAACTCAAAGGCTTGATTAGATGCACACGGTTTAGCTTGGGCTAACACTAGAAAGGTTTAGAGCTTCGATAAACTTGATGAAGAGAGATACTAAGATAAAGTCGACACGGACCATCTAACGAATTATTTGCATTAATGAGAGATCAAACTATGAGTTGGGTTTATTTTAATTAATGAAATATATGTAAGGATATAAATAAAATACCCCGAGGTTGGAATTAAAGCAAATTAAACTTCATTTACAAAACCGGTGTAACGAACTAGTCAAGTTTTACTTATAAAGATTCGTATATGAACTAACCAATTAAACATTTAATTTAGAAAACTAAACTATATGAAGAATCTAAACAAAACTTTGTAATTCGAGTAGATCATATTATTATTGAAAACATTATGGAACTCACATTAATCATATTAACATTTATTATAAAAGCCGATGTAAAAGCCTAATCAAATTTTAATTAAAAAAGATTAATTAACTATTAAACAAACTAACCTTTGGTTTACGAAAACCGAGATAAAGATCTAATTAACTTTTATGTACAAAAACATGTGATAGAATCATTAATCAAATTAAATTTGCTTATCAAAAACGATGCATAGATCTATTTTGCTTTTATTTATAAAAGGCGTGTATAACTAGACATTAATCAAAATTAATATTAATTTTATTTTCAGAAAGCAAAACATGATGAAAACGCACCACTAACACGTGCTTTACATTATTATGAACTTAACGCAACTTGAACGGATTAAAACGGAGCTAAAACGAAGATTTTACGAGATAAACAAGATTGGAGGACCTATCTACAATTAACTATAGACTTCAGGGGCTAGCTGAGAAGAAACCCGAGACACAAGAAACAGTGCTCGTGAAAAGGATAAAACTCGGGGTTAGATCTGAAAAAGAGCTCGGGTGGATCTGGTTGTGAAGATCTAATACATCTAGGGGGTCACTTGCAAGATGTGCAAGACACATGAATAGATCTAAGGATAAGAGGGAACCCTAAGGGTCTAGATGCAAAACGACCGAGGCTTCTTCCTCCTCCGGTCCGATGCCCATGGCGGCACGGGAAGCTCGGGTAATCCAAAATCACCAACGCTAATGGCGGCTACGGGCTCGAGTGACGCTAGGAATCGGAAGAGGAGAGGGAGGAGGACTTGTGCGGTACTGCTACCCTCGATGGAAGACGACGGCGGCGGCCGAAATTCAAGGAAGGACGGGCCGACGGTTGGCCATGGTAGGCTGGCTCGAACTTCAAGGAGGCTGCGAGGTTCGGTGAGCCTCCGGCGACGAGGATGGCCGGCGGGGCGTGCGGCTCGTCGAGGACGTCCTCCCGGCGGCCTCGGGTGGCTCCGGCCGGACCTCACGGCGGCGAACGGGGGCGGCCGGCCGGCTCGGGGCGGACACGGGCGGTGGAGCAAGCGTCCGGACGAGGCGAGCAGCGAGGGGCGGCGGGACGAGGCGCGCGCTAGGGCCCCGGCCTTTATAGGCGCGGGGCGGCCGCGCCCGGCGCACACGGCACGCTTGCGGGAAGGGAGGGCGCCGGCGGCGCGCCATCGGCGGGCCCCGGATGGGCTTGGCGGGCGGGGGCGGCCGGGCGGAGCGGGTTGGGTCGGGCCACGGGCTCGGCCCAATCCGATAGGATAGGTTTTTTTCTTTTTTTTTTCGAATTTATTTTTAATGCGAAAACAAATTCCCGAGAATAACCTAGAAATTGTTTAAAGGCGCGAAAAATACTCCGAAAATCATAAACATTCCGGGGAAAATTCCTAGAGATAGATTATGACATGACAATCCAAATAAAGCATTTGGAGCTCATGAAAAGGATTTTAGAGCCTTCTAATAAATAGAATAAGCTCAGATAAAATGAGAATAAATTCCAGAAAAATCTGGAAAATTCTCGGAAGAGTTAGGACTCCTAAACGCATTTTTGAAACCTTTTGCACTCAAGAAACACCAGGATGCATCGGCATGAATGCAACACTCTCAACTTTTATTTGATTCGGAAAATCAAACAAAGGATTTTTCCTATACTACATTTCTGTAAAGAAAATAAATGTTGGAAAAAATTTAAAATTATGAGAAAATCATTATTTAATTATTCTTTTTATTCACATCCTGAAATTGGGAAATTTCAGGGTGTGACAAATCTACCCCCTAAAATGGAATCTCGTCCCGAGATTCAAAGAAAGAAGAAGCAAGGAGGAGGGAGATAAACAAAAACATTGCTCCCAAGGTAGGTAGGCGGTCATCCTCTTTTGTTGATCGGTGTGAAACCTTTAATCTTTTTCTTTGTTGGTTGCTGGGGTCTTCATCAGAGTGAGCTAGGTGGGATAAAAGCAAGCACAAGGTGGGAAGGAAGGAAGAGTGAATTCTTCTTTTCTTCATATTGCATCTGCCTTTAACTTCCTTCCAGTAATGCCTCTAGTGAGTTGAAATAAAGAAAGATGGCAAGGATGTGGGAGGTACAAAGAGAAACCCAACTAGGCAGCTGATGTCATTGCAGATATAGGATCCACAATACACCAACACTCACTTCAAGGAACCAACTCAAACAAGGTCATAAAACCAAGCAACATCATGCAAACACACAATTGCACCAATCGATAGACAGAAACGGTGCTAAACGTTGTTAATAGAGTCAGAGGGGATCCTCCTAAGCATGAATATAGCTTCTTCGGTCATGATCGCCTAGGGATGTTGAAAAAGAAAGGACACTTTGGAATCAAAAGTCAATGAAAGAGTCCAAAGCGACATTGTTTGAAAAGCAAGGAGAGGTAGGATGGGAAAGATTACACCGTTGCTAAAATCAAGTCATATTGGTTATTAAAGAATAAGAAGAGATATCAAGGGTATAAAACAATAAGGGATGCGAGAGTAGCAATAGCACAGATAAAGCAAGGAGGTGTATTGCATGAAACAAGTAAGGTCATTCAAATGAAAAATGAATGCAAGATCAAGATCAAGGGGGAGAAAATAAGTAGACAAGGGTAGAGAGTTTAACATTTGCAAAGTAATGAAGTGCAAATGAATAGGAGTCAAATCAGAAACGTAAGTTATCAAGAAGGATTAAGGAAAGACAATGGCCAAGGAATTAGAATATTCATCACAAAGCTCAAGTCAAGGGTAATGATGAATTTTAGATCAAGGAAGCCTTAGGGAACGACCATTGCTAACAAGGCTTAAGTCCTACAGTCGATACAGCTCTGATACCACTCTGTCATACCCGGTTTTAGAAAAACAAACCAAGTGCATACCTATATGCATGCCAGGATCAAGTTTCATGCATATAGTAGACATAAGTGAATAACAGTAACAGTATCCGTATAAAAACATAAACAAACTTACTATTCTATCAGAGTTATATAGCTCAATCCTTGAAACGAAGGCGCCAACTCCACAAGCAATCGACTGGAGGCTGCGTACGCCTAGCATCAACACCATCTTCAACAACTTCACACCTTCGCCTCGAGCAGCGATAAACAAGGATGAGTACACTTATGGTTGGTACTCAACAAGGCCACAAGAACTAACCAGATATGATTTAAAGTCCATCTTTAATTTTAATTAATCATGTGAGGGTCCAGGCCGCTCTTGACCGTGAGCACGGCTAATCGATTAGTTATACACTCTGCAGAGGTTGTACATCTTTACCCACAAGTCGGTAAAAGTCCCGAAGAACTTTAGAGCCAACCATGCGGTGTTTGCAAGACACCATACCACACTACCGAGGTGTGATTGCATAGGGACGCTACGAGGCCTTTACAAAGATCCCCCGGTGCGGATCGCTCGCTAGGTTACTTGACAAGTGCAATGCATAAACCTCTCTCGGTACCGCGAAGCTACCATAGAAGCGGATCGGTCGAGGGTCGGGCTATACACCAACTACCGGCAACCCCCAACCCCTATCGGGTAAAGCATACCTAACACCAGATCCATATGTCTTGTGGTAGTACTGTTTTCCTGGGTGGTCGCTCCATGTTCCGATTAATGCAAAAGTATTCTTGTAAATAAAGCATAGGTAGAAGGTGGTTAGGGACACTTGCCTTTCTCCAACGAAAAGCTACTCTTACTGCTCTTCAACACTTGCTCTCTTGAAACTCCTTATCTTCAAAGCAACGAACAACGATCCTTCTTCTACTCGAAGCAAACATCGACACAACATACAAAGCAACAACTATAACTAAGAACAATGCACCAATCAAAAGAAAACTTTAAAAGAGTGCACTAAAGGATGGACTCAATTCTATGGTTACGCAAATGCAAGGAACGCTGAAAATGAAACTAAGGTCGAAGCTATCGAAAGATCATTATCAACAACAAGAGAATAAGTGCTTCGTATGTTTTAATTATAAAATAATGTGGCAAGAATACTACAAAGCGAGTTATGTTTAGTTAAGAAAACACGGTAATCCTAATCATATTTATTAGCAAATATTTAAGTACAAGTTATATCCAATTGTTGACGGAGAAATTCTCGTCAACCTAGCCATGAGTTTACCTTCGGTGTTGGCATGACTTTTGTATCTTATCCATTGGTACTAATCCTCGTGGTATAACAAGTTCACTTGTGCATGTCGGTTTTGGAGTTTAGTGTTTATGCGGGGTTTTAGCGTTGAAAGCAAGACTTCCGAGATAAGTTCATTAAGCACCTCATGACAAGACCTTGAAGCCCGTACAAGTCAAGCAATGAAGTGAACACAACTCCAAGAAGCCCAAGGACCGGGCCCGAGAAGATGACAAACTCCGAGGACCTAGCCAGAAAAGTGTCGAATCTTGCGAGACAAGGAGCTTCGTCCAATTCGGAGAGAAACTGACGACAAGGGTCCACATGCAAAAGGGGGAAGGATCTAGAAGACTCGGGAAGCAACAATGGGCAAAGGAGGCCACGGACTGGGCCGAGATGGGCCTAGGCCGGTCGAACCAGGCCGGCCGACCCAACCGGTTTCGAGGCCCAGTCGGCCCCCCTTTGACCTAGGTGCCTCTCGGGCTATTTATAGCCCCCTGACTGAGAGCCACGAGGAACGAATTCGTCATCCGCCGCCGAGGAACAGAGAAGCTTGAGTGACACCATCTCGGAGATGAGGGTTGTGCTAGTTGTCTAGGGTCCCCCTAGCCGATGTGGGAACCTTGCATGGAAGACCACGTCGGAGCTCCGGAGCAAGGATCAAGATCGAGGTAGGATCCCGGTGGTGATCTTGTTCATGTAATCATTCATGGTGAAGTTTTTATAGTGAATCCGATTTCTAGCGATCAAGTGCCTTCTCGATGATTTTGCTTTCTTCTTGGTTTTGCTTCTTCCCCAATCTATACTTAAGATAGATTGCTTAGGGTTCTCTTGTAGCCGCGACGGCTAGAGGTGCATACCGGACCGACCAAGTGATTTCAACTTGTTCTTATCGAACTCGCCCTAGACTACCTGCATGAATAGGAATACATTGTGATAGAATGGGGGTTCCGAAAGGCGGGCGTTTTCGGAATCGGACCGGAGGCCACGGTTTAAAGATGCTTTTAATGAGATTCACTTTTCTATCTTCATCTATCTTGTTTGGAGCTACAACATAAGCATGATCTAGACTCTCTAGATCGGTTATCTCTTGCTTTCTATTGCTACCTCTTTAGTATATTAGATTAGATTAGTTTTCTTGATGATATCTTAGATTAGATGCAACTTGGTTCTTCAATAGATAGCTTTTCTTGCTTTACTAGATTGAATCCTTGCGTTGCACATTGTTCCACAGATTCGATACCTTGGGTTCATCACTCGAGGGAAAAACGGTCCCTTGACTACGACGGGGGATTTGTCTGCCTGCAAATCCATATGAACTTTGATACGATAATCTACCGTGAACAAGCCCCTTTTTCTAGCGGCATTGCCGGAGAACAAGCAATCAAGATCCAATCTAGTATCGCTTATTTTTCAGTTTCTTCTTTTGATTTTCTTTTGCATCTCTTAAGTTTGATCATCCTCAAAAGAAAAAAAATCAATCTAATCTAGTTTTGATTAACCCTAATTTTTCTTTTTCTAGATTTTTGTTTTATCACTAACCCTAACCGGAGATGGTTGGCTACCTCTCCAAGAAACCCAAACTTTCTTTGTGGATGATCCAGGAAAATTTACAGGCAAAGGAGACGTGCAACACAAGCTAAGGGGTTGGAAACCCTAGATCTAAAAGTTGAAGGACCGTCGGAATCTACAAGGGAATCACCACCTCCAAGTCCAAAGGAAGATCAACGTCAACCGCCACCCATGGGAGAACAACCACAACCGGAGCGCGAGCTATGCACCCCGGACATCGTTGATCTACCTATCATAAACCTTCAAGATGCCGGAAGGCCGTTCAAGATCAAGATCTCAACTATCCGCATGATGATTGCGAGAGCATTAGAGCGTTTCAATGAATACATACGAGCCGAATTCCTTGAGCGGCATATCGGTTTACTTAAGAGGAGGATGGAGAAGATGGAGATAGAGAAAGAAGTCAACACCTAAAGGCTGCCGAAGCAAGATCCACATGCAAGGAGTGTGAGGAGTACAACCATGTCCAAGGTACACCAAGATCAATAAGGACGTCGTCACTAAGTTTGAGGCTATGGAGAAAATATTGAAGAATTTAGATGGCAAGGTGATGGAGGTCGAAAGCTCTATACGTGAAGTGTTCATCGTGATGAAGATGCTAGAGATGCAAGTGGGACAACTTGTCGGGCACCCGATGGGTAACTTAGGAGAATATCCGAGACAACCTCAAGGTCCCAAGAAGGAGAAGGCAACTCAAACTCATTCGGGAGAGAAGGAGGATCACACTAAGGAGACCATGAAGATCACGACCGAAGGACCTGAGTTTGAGATGCCGAGCCACTACATGAAGGAAGTTGTTGCATCCGTCAAGACCAAACGACAAAGCCAGCCTGTGAAGACCAAAAAAATGACTAAGCCGAAGAATAAGCCCGTGCCCAAGATGGTGCGAAAGTGGGTACCCAAGATTGCAACGCCCATAAAGAGCGTTGATCCGAAGTAATCAAGTGAAGAAGTCTAGCCACGGACTATAAACGAAGCGCTAGGCGGGAGGCAACCCGTTTCGTCGAGTCAAGAATAAGCTACTGGGAGGACAACCCGATTCCAGGTTTTTCGAGTCTTTTCAAGTAATATAGTTTTTAATTTTACTACGCAAGACATTAGACTTAGAATGGTTGAATAATATTAGAGACATAATTCTTGGTTGAATATTTTGTTTTGATCATAAACACTTTACATGAACCATCCTATGTTGTCTGCTTTTTTTTGAGATACCACAACCAAAAAAAATCAGAACCTAACTCAACCATTCATCCTCTTTATGGTGTTGTGGTTGACTTGCTTTTCATGCTAAAAACACACGAGTAGAGTCATGTCTTGTACCTAGATGTTATTTAAATTTCAGCATGTGGTAGGACTCGCATGAACCTAGAAACTTGATTTTTGGTTGATTTAAAAATCCATATCCTTGGTTTCTCTAAAGATTAGAATTTTTCTAAGCCTCATTTAATTTTATTCCATTCAAAATCTCTCTCATCTAACCAAAATTAGAACCTAAACCTATGCCCTCATGATCAAGCCGGGAAAAGTTTGCTGTCAACTAATGAAGGCAACCAATACCGGTGAAACCAACATAAAAGTAGTCGGAAAATATTTTCGACTTACATTTGTTTTTAATGCTTTAAAAACTTCTCTAAATTTATATTTTAACTCAATAATAGCTCTGATTTTATTTTTTATTTTCGAAATTAGAGGAGTGCTTAGCATTAAAACATGCTTAGAGGGAGGCAATCTAGTTAACCTACCATACGTGCACCATGATGCATCATGGGATGTCCCTCCAACATATTTCAAACCACATACAAAGTACAAGCATGGGGGGGCAGCCAAGGCTTTGTCTTGCAGGAATATCATGGAGGCATGTGAGGCAAGGGAGTATGGAAGTGAGTCAAAGCGAAAACATCAAGTGGAAGGAGCAATAATGCAAGCAAAGGAGTGGACGAGTACGTTTGAAAGGTGCACGCGGTCACGAAGCAACAAGTGCACTAGAGAAGAACCGAGCCAAGAGGAGGAGAGAGGTATGTCTCCCATCCAGCTCTTTGTTTGTGTGCTCAGTTTGTAGTTCATAACCACCTTAGACTTAGCCATCCACCCCGCTTGTTTCGTGCAACAAATCACATCCTTAATCCACTCAAAGTCCAAACTCCAAAATAACATTTGTGTACCTTGTTACCAGTTGAAAACCCCATATATTTATTTGTGAGGGAGAGTGCTGCAATCATGGAAGAAAACTACAAGCCTTTTCACCAAAGAAGAAGGGATCATCGTCGTCTAAGCCATCATTGACAACCTCTTGGAGGAGGCGCTCGGTTTCCGAGTCTCCTCGGAGTATGGAGGAGGACACAACACCACCGAGGAGGAACAACACTCTTCTCCTCGGTGGTATGAGGGCCACATGAAACTCGTTTATGAGGTTCACCAGACCTCAAGGACATATGGAGGAGCCGCCCGTCCGACCTCACCACTTGACACGATCATCCGCTCCACCTCCATACGCTCCGCGGTATTCCGAGGGGTTTGTCATCATGACGGAGGAGGAGGAGGAGAAGAAGCTCGCTCGCCTTAAGTAGAGGCTTGTAGCGAACGTCGACTTCGACGACCTAGCACTCCACATATTGGGTTTTCATATGGGACATCGAGGTTGGGTGCAATTCTCTAACGGAGTGTCGGCAAACACCCAAAGGAATTCGCCTAGGAAATTCTCATGACCATGGCGCATATCCTTGATGAAGGAGTGCTGAGTCTCTCGTTCCGTTTGGAGAGAGCCATTCGCACCAGGAGGCCATCCACAAACTAGAGAGAGAGGAGGGAGATCTCCGGAGGGATATCAACCACCTCGAAGGAAGCACCCACAAGTGGAGAAGAAGGAAGACACTATCGGAAGGGTAACCGTGATCAACGGTGCTATGTCTAGCACCTTGATGGGGTAATCTCCTTATTCATCCATGGGTTGTAATCGATCTTGACATGTAATCATACTTTGTTGGATTATCTATCTATCATCTTGTGTTGAATATACTTTATTGCTTAAGGTTAGCTACCATGCCATAAAGGGAGTAGAGCTCCAATGTTTCCTTGGATCCATTCAGTGCACCGTGTCCATCATAGCTCTAGTCATGAATACCTCCGTGTAGTGGGTATGAGAGGAGGGAAAGGGCGAAACCGTGTCACAACCCCCGATAGATTAGATTGGTTTTCATGTTCAAAACGATTGCATGTTCTAGTATCGTAGACCCATGGGCGAGTGTCTCCCATATTGATTGAACAAGCGGTTCCCTATGTATTAGGGAATAGCTCGGTTTTCAAAAGGGAGCCCCGGAACAAGTGGATGTTCATGGAGGCACATGGGAAGGTTTTTGGAGTATGATCGTGGGAGAAGCGTAGCAACAAAGAAAATTTATCCGGAACTCCATCAACCAATAGTTTCACTCATGGATGTGCAAAAGGATTTTGGGGAGAATGAGAGAAACAAAGGTAACCGACACAGAGTTGAGTTGGCTTTACTCGGCTTTGATTGCCAGGCAGCCAACAGACCCCTCTCACCTCATGATCAACCGGTGGTGTTGTGAAGCAACATCGGGTTCGGGAGATATTGGTTCGGGGTGTTACCTCTCCATGTTGGCTATCTCTTTGAGACTGGTATTACAAGGAACCCGGAGCATCTCTTACCAGGGACTTCCCAATTGAATATATGAAGCGAAGCAAGAACATAAGCAGAGATGAGAGAGGAGGCTTCAAAGTGGCCAAAGTGAATTTGCCCCTTCTGGATGGAAGATTAAGACTTTTTTGAGGGGAAAGAAGATTGGTTAGAGGAAGGACATCTTGTGCCGGCGAAGAAAAAAATGGAAGAGGAAGGATTATAGGAGAAGGTTCTTCCACGACACAAGAAGGAGGTGCACAACAAAATTATGTGGCACCATTTGGAGGAATTCGGCGCCACCAAGTTACTATGGTGGTGTACCAATGCTAGCATGGGGGAGTGGTGCAGCCATACCCCCACCAAATTTTACGGTGCCCAACGTAGCCTTTGCGGAGCCATATGCACACCTTCCTCAACCACAACAAAATGTGGCCATCATTGGAGGATACGCTACGAGTAACATGCAAAATATGGCAGCCATCCAAACCAATGCAAACCAAGTGGGTGAAGGAAATGCAAACATCACTTATGAGCTTTGACACCTTCACTTAGCACCGTCAGACAATTCATAGGAGGAGCGGTGCAATCCTATTATGAGCAAGGGTACAACAACCAAGACTATGAATATCAACCACCGATGGAAGATTAGAGAGAGGAGGAGATTTAGTTTAATCTTTCCTTTCCCTTTCCTTTAATTTTCAGCTTGTATGCACCTATGTATGCGTAGTATTTTCAGTTTTTATTTAAATTTTCAGCATGCATGTTTAAGCTAATGCTCTCTTAAAATACAAATATGAAATTATCTAAATACTAGCTTAATCTTTAGCGGAGGTTATGATAAAAATAAAGAACCATAGTGTTTTATGTGCTCTCAAGTTTTAGGTGGATTAAAGATGATTTATTTTTCTTCTTAAAAGTAATGCTAACCTTGTCATAAATACCACTTGCATGTTGCTTTACCTATCCAGAGCCATATAAATATTTGAGTGCAAGAACTTAGTATAGAAGGTTTATTTTTTGGGTGAGTTATTTCAGGCCATGATTTCTCTGGCCTGAGACTAAGAAGCTAGTCATTCCGTTTTTGCGTATCTATCTTTTTGCTAACCTTTTTATCTGTGCATTGTGTATCCCCACATCGGAGATTTCACAAACCTCGCCGGATATCCACCCTTAAAACAAAATATCATCTTTTGTGATTACCTCCTTGACCACAACCTATCGTTGAGAATGGATCGTCAATTCAAGGAAGATCGCAAGATGGTGTCAACATTAAACATTTCAGGTATCTCTCCAAAGGAAAAGTATTTCCGTAACTACCTTATCTCTATCACCTCTTTGCTCGAGGACGAGCAAACGTCTAAGCATGGGGGAGGAGGTAGGTACAATGCAATTTTAGAGTTCAAGGGGAGCAAATAAAAAATGAATGAATGAAAAAAAGAAGAGAGAAAGAAGAAGAAGAAGAAAGTGAGTATAAAGAAAAAAATAAGAAAAAAAATATATGAGTATGTATTATATAAAAATAAAGTGAACTCCCCGGTTCTCTAAAGTGCATTAGGAATTTCAAGGCTTCAAGATTAAAAGATCCATACTCATTTTCCAACCATGTGCAGTCCGATAACGAGGACTTCCATTGTGCCTCGGGATCACTCTTTGACATTTGCACATGTCCACCCATCTCAAGTGTGTGTATTTTTCTCTTTCCCATCCTTGATATAACATTATTTTCCAATGACCTTTTTGACGAGTCTCGGTAAGACCATGAGAAGCTTGTCTTGTTTTGACAACATCTCATTTATAATGTCTTGTTAGGACTAAACTTTCCCAAAAAGCTCCATATAAAAGCCTACCACATAAATATGTTATGAGAGGGAAAGGAGTGGAATAAATAGGCCTGAGAGACAAGATGAGATGAGAGTTCATGAGCAAGATGCAAGGCGGTTTAAATTTGTGAACTTGGTTTAGCTCTTTTTTCATCTTGTTCTTTATTTCAAAATTTCTGAGATCCATTTGAATTTTGGGAGCATGTTAATACTTGTGGGATAATCTTAATTAATAATCTACCCTCCGTAGAGATGAAGGCTAGTACATTATGAAATTTTAACGAACTAAATTTTTGAGAGCATTATGTTTTCTGATGTATGATCAAGTGCAAAGTTTAAACAATGAAGGGCAACGATGATATCCATCGAAGGCTTACTCGAGGACGAGCAAGGTTTAAGCATGGGGGAGCTGTTGACGGTGAAATTCCGTCAACCTAGCCATGAGTTTACCTTCGGTGTTGGCATGACTTTTGTATCTTATCCATTGGTACTAACCCCCATGGTATAACAAGTTCACTTGTGCATGTCGGTTTTGGAGTTTAGTGTTTATGCAGGGTTTTAGTGTTGAAAGCGAGACTTCCGGGATAAGTTCATTAAGCACCTCATGATAAGACCTTGAAGCCCGGTACAAGTCATGCAATGAAGTGAACACGACTCCAAGAAGCCCAAGGATCAAGCCTGAGAAGATGACAAACTCCGAGGACCTAGCCAGAAAAGTGTCGAATCTTGCGAGACAAGGAGCTTCGTCCAATTCGGAGAGAAACTGACGACAAGGGTCCACATGCAAAAGGGGGAAGGATCTAGAAGACTCGGGAAGCAACAACGGGCAAAGGAGGCCACGAAATGGGCCGAGATGGGCCCAGGCCGGCCGGCCCAGCCCGTTTCGAGGCCCAGTTGGCCCCCCTTTGACCTAGCTGCCTCTCGGGCTATTTATAGCCCCCTGACCGAGAGCCACGAGGAACGAATTCGTCATCCGCTGCCGAGGAGCAGAGAAGCTTGAGGGACACCATCTCGGAGATGAGGGTCGTGCTAGTTGTCTAGGGTCCCCCTAGCCGACGTGGGAACCTTGCATGGAAGGCCACGTCGGAGCTTCGGAGCAAGGATCAAGATCGAGGTAGGATCCCGGTGGTGATCTTGTTCATGTAATCATTCGTGGTGAAGTTTTTATAGTGAATCCATTTTCTAGCGATCAAGTGCCTTCTCGATGATTTTGTTTTCTTCATGGTTTTGCTTCTTCCCCAATCTATACTTAAGATAGATTGCTTAGGGTGCTCTTGTAGCCGCGGTGGCTAGAGGTGCATACCGGACCGACTAAGTGATTTCAACTTGTTCTTATCGAACTCGCCCTAGACTACCCGCATGAATAGGAATACATTGTGACGAACGAGGGTTTCGAAAGGCGGGCGTTTTCGGAATCGGACCGGAGGCCACGGTTTAAAGATGCTTTTAACGAGATTCACTTTTCTATCTTCATCTATCTTGTTTGGAGCTACAACATAAGCATGATCTAGACTCTCTAGATCGGTTATCTCTTGCTTTTCTTGCTACTTCTTTAGTAGATTAGATTAGATTAGATTAGTTTTTTTGATGATATCTTAGATTAGATGCAACTTGGTTCTTCAATAGATAGCTTTCCTTGCTTTACTAGATTGAATCCTTGCGTTGCAACGTATTCGATACCTTGGGTTCACCACTCGAGGGAAAAACGGTCCCTTGACTACGACGGGGGATTTGTCCGCTTGCAAATCCTTATGAACTTTGATACGATAATCTACCGTCAACACCAATTAACATTTAATATTAAAAGACAAAGCATGTGAAAGAATCTAATCGAATAACTTTATATTTCGTATTCAACTAAGCATATTAATATTGAAAAGATAATTATAATACCATTAAGCATATTAATTTGTTATGAAACCCAATATGTAGCACAAAGCATCTTTTATTTATAAAAGCTAGTTATAAATAAGCATTAACCAATTTACATCATGCTTAAAGAAAACCGAATAGAACCTAATCAATTTTATTTAGAAAAGTAATGGAATAAATATTAGTCAAGATTAACATGCAAGTTTTGATGTTTAAAACAAGTAACAAGTGATACACATGCTAACACATGAGTTATAGTGAAACGAAGTAGAACGATAGCAACGAACCATCAAGCACACAAGAAACCTTAAGCGAGGGTTAGGAGAACTAGTCTACAAAGAGAACTAGGCTGAAGGGAGAACACTAAACAAAGGTAAGCTATGGTAAAGGAACCGGTAACAAGATTAGCTCTAAAGAAAGGTATAGCTACGAAAGATTGGGCATAAGAACATGGCTAATTTGTAAAAAGACAACCTAACAGAGATGGGATAGACATCAACTAGCTAGATGCTGATAAACAAGATTCTAAGATAAACATGAAACAAAAGTGATAAGATTACTTGATAGGCAAATGAGCAGTGCAAACTACTCACACAGATAAAGCTACTAAGCTAAGAAGAAACTCTAAGGCTTGATTAGATGCACACGGCTTAGCTTGGGCTAACACTTGAAAGGTTTAGAGCTTCTGATAAACTTGATCAAGAGAGATACTAAGATAAAGCTGACACAGAACGTCTAACAAATTATTTGCATTAATGAGAGATCAAACTATGAGTTGGGTTTATTTTAATTAATGAAATATATGTAAGGATATAAATAAAATACCCCAGGTTGGAATTAAAGAAAATTAAACTTTATTTACAAAACCGGTGTAACGAACTAGTCAAGTTTTACTTATAAAGATTCATATATGAATTAACCAATTAAACATTTAATTTAGAAAACTAAACTATATGAAGAATCTAAATGAAACTTTGTAATTCGAGTAGATCATATTATTATTGAAAACATTATGGAACTCACATTAATCATATTAACATTTATTATAAAAGCCGATGTAAAAGCCTAATCAAATTTTAATTAAAAAAGATTAATTAACTATTAAACAAACTAACCTTTGGTTTACGAAAACCGAGATAAAGATCTAATTAACTTTTATGTACAAAAACATGTGATAGAATCATTAATCAAATTAAATTTGCTTATCAAAAACGATGCATAGATCTATTTTGCTTTTATTTATAAAAGGCGTGTATAACTAGACATTAATCAAAATTAATATTAATTTTATTTTCAGAAAGCAAAACATGATGAAAACGCACCACTAACACGTGCTTTACATTATTATGAACTTAACGCAACTTGAACGGATTAAAACGGAGCTAAAACGAAGATTTTAAGAGATAAACAAGATTGGAGGACCTATACGCAATTAACTATAGACTTCGGGGGCTAGGCGAGAAGAAACCCGAGACACAAGAAACAGTGCTCGTGAAAAGGATAAAACTCGGGGTTAGATCTGAAAAAGAGCTCGGGTGGATCTGGTTGTGAAGATCTAATACATCTAGGGGGTCACTTGCAAGATGTGCAAGACACATGAATAGATCTAAGGATAAGAGGGAACCCTAAGGGTCTAGATGCAAAACAGCCAGAGGCTTCTTCCTCCTCTGGTCAGATGCGCATGGCGGCACAGGAAGCTCGGGTGATCCAAAATCACCAGCGCTAATGGCGGCTACGGGCTCGAGTGACGCTAGGAATCGGAAGAGGAGAGGGAGGACTTGTGCAGCTGCTTACCCTCGGCGGAAGACGACGGCAGCGACCGGAATTCAAGGAAGGACAGACCGGCGGTTGGCCATGGTGGCTGGCTCGGAGTTCCAGGAGCTGCGAGGTTCCGGTGAGTCTCCGGCGACGAGGATGGCCGGCAGGCGTGCAGCTCATCGAGGACGTCCTCCCAGCGGCCTCGGGTGGCTCCAGCTGGACCTCACGGTGGCGAACGGGGCGGCGGCGGCTCGGGGCGGACACGGGCGGCGGCGCAAGCGTCCGGACGAGGCGAGCAGCGAGGTGGCGGGACGAGGGCGGGCGCGCTAGGGCTCGAGCCACGGCCTTTATAGGCGTGGGGCGGCCGCGCCCGGCGCACACGACACGCTTGCGCCGAAGGGAGAGGCGGCGGCGGCGTGCACGGCCGGGCCGTGCGGCACCGGCCCCGGACCCGGATGGGCTTGGCGGGCGGGGCGGCCGGGCCGGAGCGGGTTGGATCGGGCCACAGGCTCGGCCCAATCCAATAGGATAGGTTTTTTTCTTTTTTTCGAATTTATTTTTAATGCGAAAACAAATTCTAGAAAAACCTAGAAATTGTTTAAAGGCGCGAAAAATACTGCAAAAATCATAAAAATTCCAGGAAAATTCCTAGAGATAGATTATGACATGACAATCCAAATAAAGCATTTGGAGCTCATGAAAAGGATTTTAGAGCCTTCTAATAAATAGAATAAGCTCAGATAAAATGAGAATAAATTCCAGAAAAATCTGGAAAATTCTCGGAAGAGTTAGGACTCCTAAACGCATTTTTGAAACCTTTTGCACTCAAGAAACACCAGGATGCATCGGCATGAATGCAACACTCTCAACTTTTATTTGATTCGGAAAATCAAACAAAGGATTTTTCCTATACTACATTTCCTGTAAAGAAATAAATGTTGGAAAATTTCTAAAATTATGAGAAAATCGTTATTTAATTATTCTTTCTATTCACATCCTGAAATTGGGAAATTTCAGGGTGTGACACTTTTGGGCTTGGCATGTCTTTGGGTTGCGTTTTGCTCCTTATTTGGCTTGTCCCCTTTTAGATTGGTTTTGGAGCCTTTTTTTGAGCTTCTTCATTCTCTAGCTTTTGCTTTTCTAGTAGTCTTTGATTGAGGGGGAGCTCGGCTTATTCAATGGGAATTTGGTTCTCAAGGTTTTGGCTTGGCTTTTGGTGGCCATTTGTGATCTTTCAATTGATATCTTTTCTATGGTACTCAATTGGTATCTTTGGAGTTTGCTCTTGGTTGGTGTGTTATCTTGTGAGCTTTATTGATGATGAGTCGAGTCTCTTATCTCCCCATGCATTTTGCTTTGCATTTGTATCATACATCACCTTGTTCACTCTCTAGTTGAGGTTCTCTTGTAGCATATGCATCGTGTTTACTTTGTGTACCATGATAGGATAGTCTCTTTTGTACATGTCATGGTTACATTTTGTACATGAGCTTCTCCTATATGCCATGTGTACTACCTTATGCTACTTGTGAGATTTTGTGTATGCTAGTAGTGAAATGGTGATGTTCGGCTATGCTCTTGGTTGTATAGTGGTATATTCATGATGAGATTTCCCTTTTAGGAATGAAATGCTAAACTTGACATATAATCTATTGAATGCTTTCACCCATGAGTAGAATAATTTTCATGCTTTGTTTGTGCTCAAATGGCTATATCTTGCTTAGATCATGCTTGGATATGTGTTTT
The DNA here is from genome assembly GCA_947561735.1 of Cenchrus americanus. Taxonomy (NCBI): domain Eukaryota; kingdom Viridiplantae; phylum Streptophyta; class Magnoliopsida; order Poales; family Poaceae; genus Cenchrus; species Cenchrus americanus. Next base: position 148,812,418 of record OX387240.1, read on the forward strand.
CTCTTTTGGGTCAAAGATCTTTGTCACCATGAATGTTTAGCCCATGTTTTAACCTATGGGGGAGCCTAAGCTTCTTTGTGCCAAAATGACACTTGCATGTACCATGTACCTTAATAATCTGGGAAAATGAAGGCACTATGCTTGAAAAATGATGAGAAAAAGAAGCTTGGAAAAAGATTTCTTGGAAAATTTTTGCTCTCATCATGTCGTGTAGTTTTGCCCCCTATGCTTTTATCTCACCACTAACCCATCGGAGCGCAGCCGTTGCATGATGTCTACCTGTGAAGAAGTCTTCCCGAAGTAGACACATGGCTCAGTGCTTTGACATGTACATATGTTAGCATGTGGGTGTTTGTGGTGATCTCTTGTTGAGAATCCATGTCTTTTCATGCTCTTTGCTAAGATCTAGCTTGTTTCTTGCTATAAATGATGCATGATTAGGATTTTGCTCATGAGGTGACTTTTTGAAATAATGAATAAACTGAACTCATGCTTTGTCACATGCTTATATTGCAATACTATCTTGTGGCGATGATTTTACTGAGCTATGATCTACATGCTTACTCTTTGCCTCACTTATAGCCTTTGTTAGTGCTTGTGACCTATTTGAGAAGCTTGTGTAGATTGTGTATACCTTGACATGCTTTTGCATTCTCATGCTAGATTTGGTTCATGCATTGTCAAAAGGGTGGTTCTTGCATATGAGGAGGTTTTGTGCATTTGAGGGGGAGCATTCATTCTTTTGCACTCTTGCATGCATTTTGATGTGTCATGTTTTCAGGGGGAGTGCATATGCCTAAGGGGAGCTTTTCGTCTTTGCTTGCTTATTTCTCTTGTGATTTGTTCAGGGGGAGCTTGTGAGCTTGTGTGTGCTCTTTGCTCTATCACATGTGTTTAGGGTGAGCTTTGTATGCTCTTTGGCCCTAATGCATGTGGTTAGGTGGAGCTTGTGAACTTGGTTGATTTGAGCTTTCGATTGCTACATGATCGGTGTTGAGCCACTTTGTGCCTCTTCTTGAGGGATCATGTGTTCTTGTCTCGGTTGTCTCGAGCCGTTGCCCATGTCTTTGGGGACCGAGATTTTGCCAAGTTGATGTGGTTCTTCTCATGCCAAGTGATTTTGGTTCTTTGCCCTTGTGTGATCTTCATTCACTTGGATGAGCTTTTTGGCTTTTGCTTCCCAAACCATTTCTTTGTGCTTAGTTGTTGTCAACACACTCATCAAGGGGGAGAAAATTGAGCAAATCAAGTTGACATGTACCTTGATTTTATAGTGATGGGTGTCTTGACACATGTTGCTCGCTCTTTTGTGCTCTTTTGTTCACTTTTGGCCTTTTCTTGGTTTTAGAGTGATGAGCGTCTTGCTAAGGGGGAGAAGATTGATTTTGACATGAGCATTTTGGTTTGATGGATTTTCGGGATTGCATGTAGGTGTTGTGACTCTTCGGGTGTGTTTAGCCATTGTGCTACCTTTGGTTCCGAGAGTTTTTGGCTGGAGCATGCATTTTCCCTGATCATTTCAACTTGCCTCGTGTTTGCTTTTTCTTGGCTTTTAGGCACTTGAATGGGTTCATTCCTTTTTCATTCAAATCATCTCTTGGCAATGCACTCATCAAGGAGGAGATTGAGAAACCAAGTTGATATGTGCCTTGGTGTATATATGATGAGCGATTGACCCGATGATTTGAGGCTTTTTGTGTGTTGTGTTGAGTAGTCATTTCTCATATCATTTTAGTGGTGTGTTGTCGACGCACTCGGGATGAGTGGTTGACAACGTTGTGTGGACTGACTCTTGGCCGAGTATTGCATGCGCAGGTTGCGGCTTGACTCGTGTTGGTGCAGGTGAAGAACAAGCGCGAAAGGTCGTTGCCGATGAGGCCTCCAGGTGTGGAGAAGACAAGTAGGTTTGGTTCGAGAGACCTGGTGGCCAGTGGGGTCAAGTGCGGGCCGCATGGTGTCAAGAAAAGCAAGACGAAGTCGGGTATGGTTTCTTAGTTGAGCCTCAAAACCAAGGTGGAGCCAGTGTAGGGTAGTGGCTCACAACCGAAGTCTGCACGCTGGGTTTGGTTGGTTTACACCACAAAACCAACACCGAGCCGGGACGACGTGGCGGGAGGTCATGAGTGGGATTGGCGTGGAGGCTGCGCCGAGTCCGCGGGGTTTACGGCGGTTCACCACAAAACCGTCGGGGTTACTTGGTTGAGCCACAAAACCAAGACCGGAGGCTCGGCAGGCGGAGACGGGATCTGGGCGCGGCCAGAAGCTTTGAAGTGGGCAACACACGACATGATCAAGGTGCTTGCGTTGGGAGGACGCGAAGGCCCGATGGATGTGCGGCTGTCCGATGGAGAACTTCATGTGTTGACCAAAATGCCCCTGTGAGGGCTTGAGTTGTAACTCCTAGTGTAGGGGTACTTCGGTCTTTTCCGGAGGGCCTATATATAGGAGGAGGGGGCTGAATTTTCAGCCAACTCTTTGACTAGTGGTGGGAGTGCTCTTTCATTTTGGGGTGCTTTTGGGAGAGAGGAAGAGAGGAGAGAGTGGCTCTTTGATTGGAGCTTTTCGCCATCTTAGATTTGGATTCTAGGAGTGGCTTGTAATCGATTGAACAATATATTCATAGTGAATTCATCCTCAAAATCTTGTACCAATCTTTCTATTCCCGAGTTGCTTTTGTTGCTTTTTCGGAGCTCTTTTTGGTCCCTTTGTTCTTCACTTGTTTCCATGGATTTGAGGGCACTTCTCTTCGTATTTCATTGAGGGGATCATGGGTGAGTGCCTTGTGCATCTTTGGTGATGATCTTGACCCCTCAAACGCCGGATTTGGTCTTCGATTCGTTGACTTTTGGATGAACCCTAGGTCATAGTGTTCTTGGCAAGGATTTGCGATTCCGGGAGTTGTAGGAAGTTTGAGGCTGTAATTTTTGGGGCATAACCTCTCCTTGGAGTGTTCATCATCTCCCCAAAATTTCGTCTCAAGACTTCAAGTGGTTTGGGAGATCCGTCGATCGAAAGTTCGGGGCTATTTCGCGGGCTGATTTTTTAGGGTAGTGGTACTTCCGACACTGTGCAGGAAGTATCGATGACATGATTTTCAGCTGCTAGAGAGTCTTTATCGGTAGTACCGACACAAGGTCGGTAGTACGGATAGTCGAAGTACTGACCCAGTGCCAGTAGTACCGACAACTTTGGTTTTTAGGTGCCGGTAAGCCCATATCGTAGTGCCGGCACAGGGCTGTAGTGCCGGCAATTTCTGCTTGCGGTTGCCTCGCTCTAGCTTTTTCTCTCGGTTCTTTTGGCGCTTGCTTCCGCTTTTTCTTAGGCTTGATCTAACTTGTTCCTAGGGTCAGTAGGTCCGTTGTGACTTCGTGATCTTGGCAAAAGTATGTGAGATTCTTCGGAAGTGATTTGGGCATAGGCTAAGTTCTTGAGAAGAATTTTTATCGGCTCTCATTCACCCCCCCTCTCTGGTCGCCTAATCGGTCCTTCAGACGCTCACTGCTACCACTAGGATTGGGTACATAGGCTTTGGAGTCTGCTGTTGAGTGTTGGGGAAGTGAATATTTTCTTGAGACCGATCCTGGGATGACTTAGCCACTAACCTTCCCGACTGTGAAGCCTGTTGGAAGTCCATTGGAGTCTTCTGTACCATGGAAAACTTGCAAAGCTGCGCATTAATGGGCATGGAGTTAGCCTTTCTCTTCCTTTTGGCTTGGGCCCTCTTCATGGCATCTTCCTGGGAGATAGCTTTATTCACTAGCATGTGGTAGCTGTCAAATTTTACCAACTTCAGCCATCCACACAATTCACTATTAAGGCATTCGTGAAAAAGCTCCATCTTCTTCATATCTGTATCCACATGATATCCTCCATACTGGCAGAGGTTATTAAACTTCTGCGCATATTGGTACACCATGTCCGACCCTTGATTGAGAGCCAATAACTCTCTCATTTCCCTATTGGTAAGTGCTCTAGGAATGTGATGGTCTCTGAAAGCCTTTTTGAATTCTTCCCAGGTGATTTCATACCAGGTTGTTGCATGGATTTGTAGTGTTCCCACCACATCAAGACAGGACCACGAAGCAGCAATGCTGTGAATTTATCCTTGCGTCCTTCTGAACATGGAAAGGTAAACACCGCGAACGTGGTTGTCGGGCATACTCCCCGGGTACCCATGCAAGGAAGGATGAAGACGGACTCCTACTAGAATTCCCCTGTAATCCTACTAGGACTTATACCGTGTAATCCTACTAGGAGTCCTGCCTTGTAACCGACTAGGAACCCGCCCCTTGGACTATATAAAGGAGGGTTGGGTACCTAGCTGGGCACCTGATCTCAACCCAACACCAAGCGCAGGGCGCCATACTTCATCCCCCAAACAGGACGTAGGGCTCGCCACCTTGGCGACCCGAACATGTATAAATCTTGTGCCCCGTGTCCTTGCGCATACCTTCGAGTTCTCGGTTTCCCGATCACGATCCCCACCGCACAATCTACTACCTCGGGTACCCCCTTGGTAGGTTTGCTGGTCTAAAACACCGACAGCTAGCGCCAGGTAGGGGAGATCATCACCACCGGGCGAATTCGAAGGACCCTCGTCAACAAGATCAATCTACTCGCCGACTCGCCGAGATCCACTGAAGCAAGTCGCCTTGCTCTTATCAAAGCGGAATCAATTTTCTTACGTCGCGCTTCCAGTTTCCTCGGCACGTCACACGGCACATCGCACCGCTCATCATCGACTACTCCGCGTCGCACGGCTCGTCCCGCGACTCGTCGCGCCGCTCATCGTCAACTACTCCGCCTCGCGCAGGCTCGTCGTCGACTACTTCGCCTCCGCCGCGCGTCCCGGGGTGCCTCGGCATGTCGCGCGGCTCGTCACGTGGCTCGTCGCGCCGCTCGTCGTCGACTACTCCACCTCGCGCAGGCTCGTCGTCGACTACTTCGCCTCCGCCGCACGTCCGGGTGCCTCGGCACGTCACGCCGCTCATCATCGACTACTTCGCGTCGTGCGGCTCGTCCGCGGCTCGTCGCACCGCTCGTCCTCGACTACTCCGCCTCGCGCGAGGCTCGTCGTCGACTGCTTCGCCTCGACGCGCGTCCGGGCGCCTCGGCACGTCGCGCGGCTCGTCACGCGGCTCGTCACGCCGCTCGTCGTCAACTTCTCCGCCTCGCGCGAGGCTCGTCGTCGACTACTTCGCCTCGCCGCGTGTCGGGTGCCTCGGCACATCGCGCGCGCTCGTCGTCGACTACTCGCGTCGCGCGGCTCGTCCGCGGCTCGTCGTGCCGCTAGTCCTCGACTGGTACGCCTCGCGCGAGCTCGTCGTCGACTACTCGCCTCGCCGCACTTCCGGGTGCATCGGCACGTCGCGCGGCTCGTCATGCGGCTCGTCGCGCCACTCGTTGTCGACTACTCCTCCTCGCGTAGGCTCGTCGTCGACTACTTCGCCTCCGGCTGCGCGTCGGGTGCCTCGGCATAACGCGCGGCTCGTCGCGCCGCTCGTCGTCGACTACTCCGCCTCGCGCGGGGATTGTCATCGACTACTTTGCCTCCGCCGCTCGTCCCGGGTGCCTCGGCACGTCGCGCGGCTCATCACGCGGCTCGTCGCGCCGCTCGTCGTCGACTACTCTGCGTCGCGCAGGCTCGTCGTTGACTACTCCGCCTCGCGCGAGGCTCGTCATCGACTACTCGCCTTGCGCAAGCTCGTCGTCCACTACTTCGCCTCCGCCCGCGCGTCCCGGGTGCCTCGGCACATCGCGCGGCTCGCCACACGGCTCGTCGCGCCCGCGGTCGTCGACTACTCCACCTCGCGCGGGCTCGTCGTCAACTATTTCGCCTCCGCGCGCGCATGCGGGTGCCTCGGCACGTCGCACGGCTCGTTACGCGGCTCGTCGCGCCGCTCGTCGTCGACTTCTCCCGCGTCACGCGGCTCGTCCCGTGACTCATCGCGTCGCTCGTCGTCGACTACTCCGCGTCGCGCCGCTCGTCCTCGACAACTCCGCCTCGCGCGGGCTCGTCGTCTACTACTCCGCCTTCGCCGCGCGTCCGGGTGCCTCGGCACGTCGTGCGGCTCGTCACACGGCTCGTCGCACCGCTCCTCGTCGACTACTGCGCACTCGCGCGGGCTCGTCGTCGACTGCTTTGCCTCCGCGGGTGCGTCCCGGGTGCCTCGGCACGTCGCGCGCTCGTCGTCGACTACTCGCGTCGCGCGGCTCGTCCCCGGCTCGTCACGCCGCTAGTCCTCGACTACTCGCCTCGCGCGGGCTCGTCGTCGACCACCTCGCCTCTACCGCGCGTCCGGGTGCCTCGGCACGTCACGCGGCTCGTCACGTGGCTCGTCGCGCGCTCGTTGTCGACTACGCCGCGTCGCGCGGGCTCGTCGTCGACTACTTCACCTCCGGCGCGCGTCCCGGTGCCCTCGACACATCGCGCGGCTCGTCTCGCGGCTCTTCGCGGCTGCTCGTCGTCGACTACTCGGCTCGCGCGGGGTTGTCATCGACTACTTCGCCTCGCCGCGCGTCGGGGTGCCTCGGCACGTCGCGCGGCTCATCACGCGGCTCGTCGCGCCGCTCGTCGTCGACTACTCCACGTCGTGCAGGCTCATCGTCGACTACTCCGCCTCGCGCAGGCTCGTCGTCGACTACTCGCCTTCGCCGTGCGTCCCGGGTGCCTCGGCACGTTGCGCGACTCGTCATGTGGCTCGTCGCGTCGCTCATCGTCGACTACTCCCGCGTCGCGCGGGCTCGTCGTCGACTACTCGCCTCGCGCAAGCTCGCCGTCGACTACTCCGCCTCGCGCCGGCTCGTCGTCGACTACTTCGCCTCCGCCGCGCGTCGGGGTGCCTCGGCACATCGCGCGGTTCGCCACACGGCTCGTCGCGCCGCTCGTCGTCGACTACTGCGCCTCGCGCGCGGGCTCGTCGTCGACTATTTCGCCTCCGCCCGCGTGCGGGTGCCTCGGCACATCGCGCGGCTCGTTACGCGGCTCGTCGCGCCGCTCGTCGTCGACTACTCCGCATCATGCGGCTCGTCCGTGACTCGTCGCGCGCGCTCGTCGTCGACTACTTCACCTCCACGCGCGCGTCGGGTGCCTCGGCACGTCGTGTGGCTCGTCACGCGGCTCGTCGCGCCGCTCGTCGACTACTCCGCGTCGCGCGGGCTCGTTGTCGACTACTCCGCCTCGTGCAGGCTCATCGTCGACTACTTCGCCTCCGCCGCGTGTCCGGGTGCCTCGGCACGTCGCGCGGCTCGTCACACGGCTCGTCTTGCGCTCGTCGTCGACTACTCCGCCTCGCGCGAGCTTGTCGTCGACTACTTTGCCTCCGCCTCGCGTCCCGGGTGCCTCGGCACGTCACGCCGCTCGTCGTCGACTACTCCGTGTCGCGCGGCTCGTCTTGCGGCTCGTCACGCCGCTGGTCCTCGACTACTCGCCTCGCGCGAGCTCGTCGTCGACTACTTCGCCTCCGGCCGCCGCGTCCGAGTGCCTCGGCATGTCGCGCGGCTCGTCACGCGGCTCGTCGCGCCGCTCGTCGTCGACTATTCCGGCTCGCGTAGGATTGTCATCGACTACTTTGCCTCCGCCACGCGTCCGGGTGCCTCGGCACGTCGCGCTACTCGTCACGTGGCTCGTCGCGTCGCTCGTCGTCGACTACCTTTGCGTCGCGCGGGCTCGTCGTCGACTACTCCATCTCGCGCAAGCTCGTCGTCGACTACTCCGCCTCGCGCAAGCTCGTCGTCAACTACTTCGCCTCCGCCGCGCGTCCGGGTGCCTCGGCACATCGCGCGGCTCGTCCTCACGGCTCGTCGCGCCGCTCGTCGTCGACTACTGCGCACTCGCGCGGGCTCGTCGTCGACTATTTCGCCTCATTGCGCGTCCGGGTGCCTCGGCACGTCGCTCGGCTTGTTACGCGGCTCGTCGCGCCGCTCGTCGTCGACTACTCCGCGTCCGCGCGGCTCGTCCGTGACTCGTCGCGCCGCTCGTCGTCGACTACTCCGCGTCACGCGGCTCGTCCCGCGGCTCGTCGCGCGCTCGTCCTCGACTACTCGCGCCTCGCGCGGAGCTCGTCGTCTACTACTTCGCCTTCGCCGCGCGTCCGGGTGCCTCGGCACGTCGCGCGGCTCGTCACACGGCTCGTCGCACCGCTCCTCGTCGACTACTGCGCACTCGCGCGGGCTCGTCGTCGACTACTTTGCCTCGCCGCGGGTGCGTCGGGTGCCTCGGCACGTCGCGCCGCTCGTCGTCGACTACTCGCGTCGCGCGGCTCGTCTGCGGCTCGTCGCGCCGCTAGTCCTCGACTACTCCGCCTCGCGCAGGCTCGTCGTCGACCACTTCACCTCCGCCGCGCGTCCGGGTGCCTCGGCACGTCGCGCGGCTCATCACGTGGATCGTCGCGCCGCTCGTTGTCGACTACTCCGCCTCGCGCAGGCTCGTCGTCGACTACTTCGCCTCCGCTGCGCATCCGGGTGCCTCGGCACGTCGCCGGCTCGTCTCGCGGCTCGTCGCGGCGCTTCGTCGTCGACTACTCGGCTCGCGCGGGGTTGTCATCGACTACTTCGCCTCCGCCGCGCGTCCGGGTGCCTCGGCACGTCGCGCGGCTCATGACGCGGCTCGTCGCGCCGCTCGTCGTCGACTACTCCGCGTCGCGTAGGCTCGTCGTCGACTACTCCGCGTCGCGCAGGCTCGTCGTCGACTACTCCGTCTCGCGCCAGCTCGTCGTCGACTACTCCGCCTCGCGCAAGCTCGTCGTCAACTACTTCGCCTCCGCCGCGCGTCCGGGTGCCTCGGCACATCGCGCGGCTCGTCACACGGCTCGTCGCGCCGCTCGTCGTCGACTACTCTGCCTCGCGCAGGCTCGTCGTCGACTATTTCGCCTCCGCATTGCGCGTACGGGTGCCTCGGCACGTCGCTCGGCTTGTTACGCGGCTCGTCGCGCCGCTCGTCGTCGACTACTCCGCGTCACGCGGCTCGTCCTGTGACTCGTCGCGCCGCTCGTCGTCGACTACTCCGCGTCACGCGGCTCGTCCGCGGCTCGTCGCGCCGCTCGTCCTCGACTACTCGCGCCTCGCGCGAGCTCGTCGTCTACTACTTCGCCTTCGCCGCGCGTCCCGGGTGCCTCGGCACGTCGCGCGGCTCGTCACACGGCTCGTCGCACCGCTCCTCGTCGACTACTGCGCACTCGCGCGGCTCGTCGTCGACTGCTTTGCCTCCGCCGTGCGTCCGGGGTGCCTCGGCACGTCGCGCCGCTCGTCGTCGACTACTCCGCGTCGCGCGGCTCGTCCTGCGGCTCGTCGCGCGCTAGTCCTCGACTACTCGCCTCGCGCGAGCTCGTCGTCGACCACTTCGCCTCTGCCGCGCGTCGGGTGCCTCGGCACGTCACGCGGCTCGTCACGTGGCTCGTCGCGCCGCTCGTTGTCGACTACTCCGCGTCGCGCAGGCTCGTCGTCGACTACTTCACCTCCGTGCGCATCCCGGGTGCCTCGGCACATCGCCGGCTCGTCTCGCGGCTCGTCGCGGCTGCTCGTCGTCGACTACTCGGCTCGCGCGGGGTTGTCATCGACTACTTCGCCTCCGCCGCGCGTCCCGGGTGCCTCGGCACGTCGCGCGGCTCATCACGCGGCTCGTCGCGCGCTTGTCGTCGACTACTCCGCGTCGTGCGGGGCTCATCGTCGACTACTCCGCCTCGCGCAAGCTCGTCGTCGACTACTCCGCCTCGTGCAAGCTCGTCGTCGACTACTCCGCCTTGCGCAATCTCGTCGTCAACTACTTCGCCTCCGCCGCGCGTCTGGGTGCCTCGGCACATCGCGCGGCTCGCCACACGGCTCGTCGCGCCGGCTCGTCGTCGACTACTGCGCCTCGCGCGAGGCTCGTCGTCGACTGTTTCGCCTCCGCCCGCGTCTGGGTGCCTCGGCACATCGCGCGGCTCGTTACGCGGCTCGTCGCGCCGCTCATCGTCGACTACTCCGCATCACGCGGCTCGTCCCGTGACTCGTCGTGCCGCTCGTCGTCGACTACTTCACCTCCACGCGCGCGTCCGGGTGCCTCGGCACGTCGTGTGGCTCGTCACGCGGCTCGTCGCGCCGCTCGTCGACTGCTCCGCTTCGCGCGCGAGGCTCGTCGTCGACTACTCGCCTCGTGCGGGCTCATCGTCGACTACTTCGCCTCCGCCGCGTGTCCCGGGTGCCTCGGCACGTCGCGCGGCTCGTCTCACGGCTCGTCTTGCCGCTCGTCGTCGACTACTCCGCCTCGCGCGAGCTTGTCGTCGACTACTTTGCCTCCGCCTCGCGTCCAGGGTGCCTCGGCACGTCACGCCCCTCGTCGTCGACTACTCCGTGTCGCGCGCGGCTCGTCTTGCGGCTCGTCACGCCGCTGGTCCTCGACTACTCGCCTCGCGCGCGGGCGCTCGTCGTCGACTACTTCGCCTCGGCTGCGCGTCGGGGTGCCTCGGCATGTCGCGCGGCTCGTCGCGCGCCGCTCGTCGTCGACTGCTCGGCTCGCGCGGGATTGTCATCGACTACTTCGCCTCCGCGCGCCGTCCAGGGTGCCTCGGCGCGTCGCGCTACTCGTCACGTGGCTCATCGCGTCGCTCGTCGTCGACTGCTGCGCGTCGCGCGGGCTCGTCGTCGACTACTCGGGTCTCGCGCAAGCTCGTCGTCGACTACTCGCCTCGCGCAAGCTCGTCGTCACGCGGCTCGTCCGTGACTCGTCGCGCCGCTCGTCGTCGACTACTCCGCGTCGCGCGGCTCGTCCCGCGGCTCGTCGGCGCCGCTCGTCCTCGACTACTCGCCTCGCGCGAGGCTCGTCCTCGACTACTCCGCCTCACGCGGGCTCGTCGTCTGCTACTTCGCCTTCGCCGCGCGTCGGGGTGCCTCGGCACGTCGCGCGGCTCGTCACACGGCTCGTCGCACCGCTCGCCGCCGACTGCTGCGCGCGCGCCGGGCTCGTCGTCGACTACTTTGCCTCCGCCGTGCATCCAGGGTGCCTCGGCACGTCGCGCCGCTCGTCGTCGACTACTCGCGTCGCGCGGCTCGTCTGCGGCTCGTCGCGCCGCTAGTCCTCGACTACTCCACCTCGCGCGAGGCTCGTCGTCGACCACTTCGCCTCGCCGCGCGTCCCGGGTGCCTCGGCACGTCACGCGGCTCGTCACGTGGCTCGTCGCGCCGCTCATTGTCGACTACTCCGCGTCGCGCGGGCTCGTCGTCGACTACTTCACCTCGGCTGCGCTTCGGGTGCCTCGGCACATCGCGCGGCTCGTCTCGCGGCTCGTCGCGGCTGCTCGTCGTCGACTACTCGGCTCGCGCGAGTTGTCATCGACTGCTTCGCCTCCGCCGCGCGTCGGGGTGCCTCGGCACGTCGCGCGGCTCATCACGCGGCTCGTCGCGCGCGCTCGTCGTCGACTACTCCCGCGTCGTGCGGGCTCATCGTCGACTACTCCGCCTCGCGCGAGCTCGTCGTCGACTACTCCGCCTTCTGCCAATCGTCGGGTGCCTCGGCACGTCGCGCAACTCGTCACGTGGCTCGTCGCGTCGCTCGTCGTCGACTACTCGCGTCGCGCGGGGCTCGTCGTCGACTACTCCGCCTCGCGCAGGCTCGTCGTCAACTACTCCGCCTCGCGCAAGCTCGTCGTCAACTACTTCGCCTCCGCCGCGCGTCCGGGTGCCTCGGCACATCGCGCGGCTCGCCACACTCGTCGCGCGCGCTCGTCGTCGACTACTGCGCCTCGCACGGGCTCGTCGTCGACTATTTCGCCTCCGCCCGCGTGCGGGTGCCCTCGGCACATCGCGTGGCTCGTTACGCGGCTCGTCGCGCCGCTCGTCGTCGACTACTCCGCATCACGCGGCTGCGTCCCGTGACTCGTCGCGCCGCTCGTCGTCGACTACTTCACCTCCACGCGCGCGTCCGGTGCCCTCGGCACGTCACGCCGCTTGTCGTCGACTACTCCGCGTCGCGCGGCTCGTCTTGCGTCTCGTCACGCCGCTAGTCTCGACTACTCCGCCTCGCGCGAGCTCATCGTTGACCACTTCGCCTCCGCCTCGCGTCGGGTGCCTCGGCACGTCGCACGACTCATCATGTGGCTCGTCGCGCGCTCGTTGTCGACTACTCGCCTCGCGCGAGCTCGTCGTCGACTACTTCGCCTCCCGGCGCGCGTCCCGGGTGCCTCGGCATGTCGCGCGGCTCGTCACGCGGCTCGTCGCGCCGCTCGTTGTCGACTACTCGGCTCGCGCGGGGATTGTCATCGACTACTTCGCCTCGCCGCCGTCCCGGGTGCCTCGGCACGTCGCGCTACTCGTCACGTGGCTCGTCGCGTCGCTCGTCGTCGACTACTCCGCGTCGCGCAGGCTCGTCGTCGACTACTCCGTCTCGCGCAAGCTCGTCGTCGACTACTCCGCCTCGCGCAAGCTCGTCGTCAACTACTTCGCCTCGCCGCGCGTCCGGGTGCCTCGGCACATCGCGCGGCTCGTCACACGGCTCGTCGCGCCGCTCGTCGTCGACTACTCCGCCTCGCGCAGGCTCGTCGTCGACTACTTTGCCTCCGCCAGGTGCGTCCGGGGTGCCTCGGCACGTCGCGCGCCTCGTCGTCGACTACTCCGCGTCGCGCGGCCTCGTCCTGCGGCTCGTCGCGCCGCTAGTCCTCGACTCACTCGCCTCGCGCGGCTCGTCGTCGACCACTTCGCCTGCACGCGCGTCCCGGGTGCCTCGGCACGTCACGCGGCTCGTCACGTGGCTCGTCGCGCGCTCGTTGTCGACTACTCCGCGTCGCGCGGGCTCGTCGTCGACTAGTTCACCTCCGGCTGGCGCATCCAGGGTGCCTCGGCACATCGCCGGCTCGTCTCGCGGCTCGTCGCGCCGCTCGTCGTCGACTACTCCGGCTCGCGCAGGATTGTCATCGACTACTTCGCCTCCGCCGCGCGTCCGGGTGCCTCGGCACGTCGCGCGGCTCATGACGCGGCTCGTCGCGCCGCTTGTCGTCGGCTACTCCGCGTCGTGCGGGCTCATCGTCGACTACTCCGCCTCGCGCGAGCTCGTCGTCGACTGCTCGCCTCGCGCAAGCTCGCCGTCGACTGCTCGCGCCTCGCGCAAGCTCGTCGTCACTGCTTCGCCTCGCCGCGCGTCCCGGGTGCCTCGGCACATCGCGCGGCTCGCCACACGGCTCGTCGCGCCGCTCGTCGTCGACTACTGCGCCTCGCGCGAGGCTCGTCGTCGACTATTTCGCCTCGCCCGCGTGCGGGTGCCTCGGCACATCGCGCGGCTCGTTCCGCGGCTCGTCGCGCCGCTCGTCGTCGACTACTCGCATCATGCGGCTCGTCCCGTGACTCGTCGCGCCGCTCGTCGTCGACTACTTCACCTCACGCGCGCGTCTGGGTGCCTCGGCACGTCGTGTGGCTCGTCACGCGGCTCGTCGCGCCGCTCGTCGACTGCTCGCTTCGCGCGGGCTCGTCGTCGACTACTCCGCCTCGTGCGGGCTCATCGTCGACTACTTCGCCTGCACCGCGTGTCCCGGGTGCCTCGGCACGTCGCGCGGCTCGTCACACGGCTCGTCTTGCCGCTCGTCGTCGACTTCTCCGCCTCGCGCGAGCTTGTCGTCGACTACTTTGCCTCGCCTCGCGTCCGGGTGCCTCGGCACGTCACGCCGCTCGTCGTCGACTACTCGGTGTCGCGCGGCTGGGTCTTGCGGCTCGTCACGCGCTGGTCCTCGACTGCTCGCCTCGCGCGGCTCGTCGTCGACTACTTCCCGCCTCCGGCTGCGGCGTCGGGGTGCCTCGGCATGTCGCGCGGCTCGTCGCGCCGCTCGTCGTCGACTGCTCGCTCGCGCGGGTTGTCTCGACTACTTCGCCTTCGCCGCGCGTCCGGGTGCCTCGGCACGTCGCGCTACTCGTCACGTGGCTCGTCGCGTCGCTCGTCGTCGACTACTCCGCGTCGCGCAGGCTCGTCGTCGACTACTCCGTCTCGCGCAAGCTCGTCGTCGACTACTCCGCCTCGCGCAAGCTCGTCGTCAACTACTTCGCCTCCGCCGCGCGTCCGGGTGCCTCGGCACATCGCGCGGCTCGTCACACGGCTCGTCGCGCCCTCGTCGTCGACTGCTGCGCACTCGCGCGAGCTCGTCGTCGACTATTTCGCCTCGTGCGCGTACGGGTTGCCTCGGCACGTCGCTCGGCTTGTTACGCGGCTCGTCGCGCCGCTCGTCGTCGACTACTCGCGTCACGCGGCCTGCGTCCGTGACTCGTCGCGCCGCTCGTCGTCAACTACTCCGCGTCGCGCGGCTGCGTCCGCGGCTCGTCGCGCCGCTCGTCCTCGACTACTCCGCCTCGCGCGGGCTCGTCGTCTACTACCTCGCCTTCGCCGCGCGTCGGGTGCCTCGGCACGTCGCGCGCAGCTCGTCACACGGCTCGTCGCACCGCTCCTCGTCGACTACTGCATCGCGCGAGGCTCGTCGTCGACTACTTTGCCTCCCGCCGTGCATCCGGGTGCCTCGGCACGTCGCGCCGCTCGTCGTCGACTGCTCGCGTCGCGCGGCTCGTCTGCGGCTCGTCGCGCCGCTAGTCCTCAACTACTCCACCTCGCGCGAGGCTCGTCGTCGACCCTTCGCCTCGCCGCGCGTCCGGGTGCCTCGGCACGTCACGCGGCTCGTCACGTGGCTCGTCGCGCCGCTCGTTGTCGACTACTCGCGTCGCGCGGGCTCGTCGTCGACTACTTCACCTCCCGGCTGCGCCTGGGTGCCTCGGCACATCGCGCGGCTCGTCTCGCGGCTCGTCGCGGCTGCTCGTCGTCGACTACTCGGCTCGCGCGGGTTGTCATCGACTACTTCGCCTCGCCGCGCGTCGGGGTGCCTCGGCACGTCGCGCGGCTCATCACGTGGCTCGTCGCGCCGCTCGTCGTCGACTACTCCGCGTCGTGCGGGCTCATCGTCGACTACTCCGCCTCGCGCGAGCTCGTCGTCGACTACTCGCCTTCGCCAATCGTCGGGTGCCTCGGCACGTCGCGCGACTCGTCACGTGGCTCGTCGCGTCGCTCGTCGTCGACTACTCCGCGTCGCGCGAGCTCATCGTCGACTACTCCGCCTCGCGCAAGCTCATCGTCGACTACTCCGCCTCGCGCAAGCTCGTCGTCAACTACTTCGCCTCGCCGCGCGTCGCGGTGCCTCGGCACATCGCGGCGGCTCGCCACCGACTCGTCGCGCCGCTGCGTCGTCGACTACTGCGCCTCGCACGGGCTCGTCGTCGACTATTTCGCCTCCGCCCCCGCGTACGGGTGCCTCGGCACGTCGCGTAGCTCGTTACGCGGCTCGTCGCGCCGCTCGTCGTCGACTACTCCGCATCATGCGGCTCGTCCGTGACTCGTCGCGCCGCTCGTCGTCGACTGCTTCACCTCCACGCGCGCGTCCGGGTGCCTCGGCACGTCACGCCGCTTGTCGTCGACTACTCGCGTCGCGCGGCTCGTCTTGCGTCTCATCACGCGCGCTAGTCCTCGACTTCTCGGCCTCGCGCGAGCTCATCGTTGACCACTTCGCCTCCGCCTCGCGTCCCGGGTGCCTCGGCACGTCGCACGGCTCATCACGTGGCTCGTCGCGCCGCTCGTTGTCGACTACTCGCCTCGCGCGCGAGCTCGTCGTCGACTGCTTCGCCTCCGTGCGCGTCCAGGAGTGCCTCGGCATGCCGCGCGGCTCGTCACGCGGCTCGTCGCGCCGCTCGTCGTCGACTACTCGGCTCGCGCGGGTTGTCATCGACTACTTCGCCTCGCCGCCGTCGGGTGCCTCGGCTCGTCGCGCTACTCGTCACGTGGCTCATCGCGTCGCTCGTCGTCGACTACTCGCGTCGCGCGGGCTTGTCGTCGACTACTCGAGTCTCGCGCAAGCTCGTCGTCGACTTCTCGCCTCGCGCAAGCTCGTCGTCAACTACTTCGCCTCCGCCGCGCGCGTCCCGGGGTGCCTCGGCACATCGCGCGGCTCGTCTACCGGCTCGTCGCGCGCTCGTCGTCGACTGCTGCGCCTCGCGCGGAGCTCGTCGTCGACTGGCTCCCCGCCTCCGTGCGCGTACTGGGTGCCTCGGCACGTCGCGCGGCTTGTTGCGCGGCTCGTCGCGCCGCTCGTCGTCGACCACTCCCGCGTCACGCGGCTCGTCCCGTGACTCGTCGCGCCGCTCGTCATCGACTACTTCGCCTCCACCACGCGTCGGGTGCCTCGGCACATCGTGTGGCTCGTCGCGCCGCTTGTCATCGACTACTCCGCGTCGCGCGGGCTTGTCGTCGACTACTGCTTGCCTCGTGCGAGCTCATCGTCGACTACTTCGCCTTCGCCGCGCGTCGGGTGCCCTCGGCCGTCGCGCGGCCTCGTCCCCCGGCTCGTCGCGCCGTTCGTCGTCGACTTCTCCCGCCTCGCGCGAGCTCGTCGTCGACTACTTCGCCTCCGCCGCGCGTTCGGGTGCCTCGGCACGTCGCGCCGCTCGTCGTCGACTACTCGCGTCGTCGCGCGGCTCGTCTGCCGGCTCATCGCGCCGCTGGTCCTCGACTACTCCGCCTCGCACGGGCTCGTCGTCGACCGCCGCCCCTCCTTTCGCCGCGTCCCGGTGCCTCGGCACGTCGCGCGGCTCGTTACGCGGCTCGTCGCGCGCTTCGTCGTCGACTTCTCGACTCGCGCGAGGGATTGTCATCGACTACTTCGCCTCTGCCGCGCGTCTGGGTGCCTCGGCACGTCGCGCGGCTCATCACGCGGCTCGTCGCGCCGCTCGTCGTCGACTACTCGGGTCTCGCGCAAGCTCGTCGTCGACTACTCCGCCTCGCGCAAGCTCGTCATCAACTACTTCGCCTCCGCCGCGCGTCCCGGGAGCCTCGGCACATCGCGCGGCTCGTCACATGGCTCGTCACGCCGCTTGTCGTCGACTACTCTTCCTCGCGCGGGCTCGTCGTCGACTATTTCGCCTCCGCCGCGCGTCTGGGTGCCTCGGCACGTCGCGCTCCTCGTTACGCGGCTCGTCGTCGACTACTCTGCGTCACGCGGCTCGTCCCGTGACTCGTCGCGCCGCTCGTCGTCGACTACTTCGCCTCCACCACGCGTCCGGGTACCTTGGCACGTCGCGTGGCTCGTCACGCGGCTCGTCGCGCCGCTCGTCTTCGACTACTCCGCGTAGCTTAGGCTCGTTGTCGACTACTCCGCCTCGTGCAGGCTCATCGTCGACTACTTCGCCTCCGCCGCGCGTCCGGGTGCCACGGCACGTCGCGCGGCGCTCGTCACACGGCTCGTCGCGCCGCTCGTCGTCGACTACTCCGCCTCGCGCGAGGGCTCGTCGTCGACTACTTCGCCTCCGCGCGCGTCGGGGTGCCTCGGCACATCGCGCGCTCGTCGTCGACTACTCGCGTCGCACGGCTCGTCCTGCGGCTCGTCGCGCCGCTAGTCCTCGACTACTCCGCCTCGCGCAGGCTCGTCGTCGACCACTTCACCTTCGCCGCGCGTGCCGGGTGCCTCGGCCGTCGCGCGGCTCGTCACGTGGCTCGTCGCGCCGCTCGTTGTCGACTACTCCGCCTCGCGCAGGCTCGTCGTCGACTACTTCGCCTCGCGCTCACGCGTCCGGGTGCCTCGGCACGTCGCGAGGCTCGTCCACGCGGCTCGTCGCGCCGCTCGTCGTCGACTACTCGGTGTCCACGCGGGTTGTCCTCGACTACTTCGCCTCCGCCGCGCGTCCCGGGGTGCCTCGGCACGTCGCGCGGCTCATCACCGGCTCGTCGCGCCGCTCCTCGTCGTCAACTACTCGGCGTCGCGCGGGCTCGTCGTCGACTGCTCCCGCCTCGCGCGGCCTCGTCGTCGACTGCTTCGCCTTCGCCACGCGTCCGGGTGCCTCGGCACGTCGCGCAACTCGTCACGTGGCTCATCGCGTTGCTCGTCGTCGACTACTCCGCGTCACGCAGGCTCGTCGTCGACTACTCCGCCTCGCGCGCAAGCTGCGTCGTCGACTGCTCGCCTCGCGCAAGCTCGTCGTCAGCTTCTTCGCCTCCACCGCGCGTCCGGGTGCCTCGGCACATCGCGCGGCTCGTCGCACAGCTCGTCGCGCCGCTCGTCGTCGACTACTCCGCCTTGTGCGGGCTCGTCGTCGACTATTTCGCCTCCGGCGCGGCGTCAGGGTGCCTCGGCACGTCGCGCGGCTCGTCACGCGGCTCGTCGCACCGCTCGTCCGTCGACTACTCGGTTCGCGCAGGATTGTCATCGACTACTTCACCTCCGCTGCGCGTACTGGGTGCCTCGGCACGTCGCGCGGCTCGTTACGCGGCTCGTCGCGCGGCTCGTCGTCGACTACTCCGCGTCACGCGGCTCGTCCGTGACTCGTCGCGCGGCTCGCCGTCGACTGCCGCCTCCACCACGCGTCCGGGTGCCTCGGCACGTCGCGTGGCTCGTCACGCGGCTCGTCTCGCCGCTCGTCGTCGAGTACTCCGCGTCGCGCGGGCTCGTCGTCGACTACTCCCGCCTCGTGCAGGCTCATCGTCGACTACTTCGCCTCCGCCGCGCGTCGGGGTGCCTCGGCACGTCGCGCGGCTCGTCACACGGCTCGTCGCGCGCTCGTCGTCGACTACTCCGCCTCGCGCGAGCTCGTCGTCGACTACTTCACCTCCGCCGCGTGTCCGAGGTGCCTCGGCACGTCGCGCCGCTCGTCGTCGACTACTCCGCGTCGCACGGCTCGTCTGCGGCTCGTCGCGCCGCTAGCCCTCGACTACTCCGCCTCGCGCAGGCTCGTCGTCGACCACTTCACCTCCGCCGCGCATCCAGGTGCCTCGGCACGTCGCGCGGCTCATCACGTGGATCGTCGCGCCGCTCGTTGTCGACTACTCTGCCTCGCGCAGGCTCGTCGTCGACTACTTCGCCTCCGCTGCGTGTCCGGGTGCCTCGGCACGTCGCGCAGCTCGTCACGCGGCTCGTCGCGCCGCTCGTCGTCGACTACTCCGGCTCGCGCAGGATTGTCATCGACTACTTCGCCTCCGCCGCGCGTCCGGGTGCCTCGGCACGTCGCGCGGCTCATGCGCGGCTCGTCGCGCCGCTCGTCGTCGACTACTGCGTCGTGCAGGCTCGTCGTCGACTACTTCGCCTCGCGCAGGCTCGTCGTCGACCACTTCACCTTCACCACGCGTCCGGGTGCCTCGGCACGTCGCGCTACTCGTCACGTGGCTCGTCGCGTCGCTCGTCGTCGGTTGCACTCGCGTCGCGCAGGCTCGTCGTCGACTACTCCGCCTCGCGCAAGCTCGTCGTCAACTACTTCGCCTCCGCCGCGCGTCCGGGTGCCTCGGCACATCGCGCGCGCTCATCACCGGCTCGTCGCGCCGCTCGTCGTCGACTACTCCCGCCTCGCGCAAGCTCGTCGTCGACTATTTTGCCTCCGCCGCGCGTGCGGGTGCCTCGGCATGTCGACGCGGCTCGTTGCGCGGCTCGTCTTCGACTACTCGGGTCTCGCGCCAAGCTCGTCGTCAACTAATCCGCCTTGCGCAAGCTCGTCGTCAACTACTTCGCCTCCGCCGCGCGTCCGGGTGCCTCGGCACATCGCGCGGCTCGTCACACGGCTCGTCGCGCCGCTCGTCGTCGACTACTGCGCCTCGCGCGAGGCTCGTCGTCGACTATTTCGCACTCCGCCGCGCGTACGGGTGCCTCGGCACGTCGCGCGGCTCGTCTATGGCTCGTCGCGCCGCTCGTCGTCGACTACTCCACGTCACGCGGCTAGTCCCCGTGACTCGTCGCGCCGCTTGTCGTCGACTACTTCACCTCCACCACACCTCGGTGCCTCGGCACGTCACGCGGCTCGTCACGCGCCCTCCCCGCTCGTCCCCCACGGCTCGTCGCGCGCTCGTCGTCGACTGCTCCGCCTCCCCGCCGGGCTCGTCGTCGACTACCTCGCCTCCGCCGCGCGTCGGGGTGCCTCGGCACGCCGTCGCGCCGCTCGTCGTCGACTACTCCGCGTCGCGCGGCTCGTCCGCGGCTCGTCGCGCGCGCTCGAGTCCTCGACTTCTCCGCCTCGCGCGAGCTCGTCGTCGACCACTTCGCCTCCCCCGCCGTCCGGGTGCCTCGGCACGTCGCGCGGCTCGTCACGTGGCTCGTCGGCGCCTCCCTCGTTGTCGACTGCTGCGCCTCGCGCGGGCTCGTTGTCGACTACTTCGCCTCGGCTAACGACGTCCCGGGTGCCTCGGCACGTCGCGCGGTCGTCCACGCGGCTCGTCGCTCCACTCGTCGTCGACAACTGCGGCTCGCGCGGTCATCGACTACTTCGCCTCCCGCGCGCGTCGCGGCGCCTCGGCATGTCGCGCGGCTCATCACGCGGCTCGTCGCGCCGCTCGTCCTCGACTACTCCGCCTCGTGCGAGCTCGTCGTCGACTACTGCGCCCTCGCGCGGCCTCGTCGTCGGCTATATCCGCCGCCTCCGCCGCGCGTGCGGGTGCCTCGGCACGTCGCGCGCGCGCGGCTCGTCCGCGGCTCATCGCGCCGCTCGTCGTCGACTGCTCCCACGTCACGCGGCTCGTCCGTGACTCGTCGCGCGCTTGTCGTCGACTGCCGCCTCCACCACGCCTCGGTGCCTCGGCACGTCACGTGGCTCGTCACGCGGCTCGTCACACGGCTCGTCGCGCCGCTCGTCGTCGACTACTTCGCCTCCGCGCGGCTCGTCGTCGACTACTTCGCCTCGCCGCGCGTCGGGGTGCCTCGGCACGTCGCGCGCCTCGTCGTCGACTACTCGCGTCGCGCGGCTCGTCTGCCGACGCGCTCGTCGCGCGCTGGTCCTCGACTACTCCGCCTCGCGCGAGCTCGTCGTCGACCACTTCACCTCCGCCGCCGCGTCCGGGGGTGCCTCGGCACGTCGCGCGGCTCGTCACGTGGCTCCTCGCGCCTCTCGTTGTCGACTACTCGCCTCGCGCGGCTCGTTGTCGACTACTTCGCCTCCCGGCTCAGCGTCGGGGTGCCTCGGCACGTCGCGCGGCTCGTCACGCGGCTCGTCGCTCCCCTCGTCGTCGACAACTGCGGCTCGCGCGGCTGTCGTCGACTACTTCGCCTCGCGCGCGTCGCGGGTGCCTCGGCATGTCGCGCGGCTCATCACGCGGCTCGTCGTGCCGCTCGTCCTCGACTACTCCGCCCTCGCGCGAGCTCGTCGTCGACTACTCTGCCCTCGCGCGGGCTCGTCGTCGACTGTTTCGCCTCCCGCCGCGCGTACGGGTGCCTCGGCACGTCACGCGGCTCGTTACGCGGCTCGTCGCACCAGCTCGTCGTCGACTACTCCGCGTCACGCGGGCTCGTCCGTGACTCCTCGCCGCAGCTCGTCGTCGACTACTTCGCCTCCACCGCGCGTCCGGGTGCCTCGGCACGTCGCGTGGCTCGTCACGCGGCTCGTCGCGCCGCTCGTCGTCGACTACTCGCGTCGCTTGGGCTCGTCGTCGACTTCTCGCCTCGTGCGGGCTCGTCGTCGACTGCTTCGCCTCGCCGCGCGTCGGGGTGCCTCGGCACGTCGCGCGGCGGCTCGTCACGCGGCTCGTCGCGCCGCTCGTCGTCGACTACTCCGCCTCGCGCAGGCTCGTCGTCGACTACTTCGCCTCCCGCCGCGCGTCGGCGTGCCTCGCGCACCTCGCGCCGCTCGTCGTCGACTACTGCGTCGCGCGGCTCGTCCGACTACGCCTCGTCGCGCCGCTGGTTCTCGACTACTCGCCTCGCGCGGCTCGTCGTCGACCACTTCACCTTCGCCGCGCGTCGGGGTGCCTTGGCACGTCGCGCGGCTTGTCCACACGGCTCGTCGCGCCGCTCGTTGTCGACTACTCTGCCTCGCGCAGGCTCGTCGTCGACTACTTCGCCTCGGCTAGCGCGTCGGGGTGCCTCGGCACTTCGCGCGGCTCGTCCACGCGGCTCGTCGCGGCGCTCGTCGTCGACTACTCCGTCTCGCGCGGGGATTGTCCTCGACTACTTCGCCTCCGCCGCGCGTCCGGTTGCCTCGGCACGTCGCGCGGCTCATCACGCGGCTCGTCGCGCGCACTCGTCGTCGACTGCTCCGGCGTCGCGCGAGCTCGTCGTCGACTACTCCCCCTCGCGCGCGCTCGTCGTCGACTACTTCGCCTTCGCCACTCGTCGGGTGCCTCGGCACGTCGCGCGGCTCTCGTCACGTGGCTCGTCGCGTCGCTCGTCATCGACTACTCCCCGCCTCGCGCGAGGTTGTCATCGACTACTTCACCTCGCCACGCGTCTGGTGCCTCGGCGCGTCGCGCGGCTCGTCACCCGCTCGTCGCGCCGCTCGTCGTCGACTACTCCGCGTCACGCGGCTCGTCCGTGACTCGTCGCGCCGGCCCGTCGTCGACTACTCGGCTCGCGGGGATTGTCGCCGACTACTTCACCTCGCTGCGCGTCTGGGTGCCTCGGCACGTCGCGCGGCTCGTCATGCGGCTCGTCGCGCGCTCGTCGTCGACTACTCCGGCGTCACGCGGCTCGTCCGTGGCTCGTCGCGCCGCTCGTCGTCGACTACTTCGCCTCCACCACTTCCAGGGTGCCTCGGCACGTCGCGTGGCTCGTCCGCGGCTCGTCGCCCGCTCGTCGTCGGCCTGCCTCCGCGTCGCGTAGGCTCGTCGTCGACTACTCGCCTCGTGCGGGCTCATCGTCGACTACTTCGCCTCCGCCGCGCGTCGGGGTGCCTCGGCACGTCGCGCGGCTCGTCACCGGCTCGTCGCGCCGCTCGTCGACTACTCCGCCTCGTGCGAGCTCGTCGTCGACTACTTCGCCTCCGCCGCGCGTCCGGGGTGCCTCGGCACGTCGCGCGCTCATCGTCGACTACTCCGCGTCGCGCGGCTCGTCTGCGGCTCGTCGCGCGCTAGTCCTCGACTACTCTCGCCTCGCGCGGCTCGTCGTCGACCACTTCACCTCGCCGCGCGTCGGGGTGCCTCGGCACGTCGTGCGGCTCATCACGTCGATCGTCGCTCGCTCGTTGTCGACTACTCCGCATCGCGCAGGCTCGTCGTCGACTACTTCGCCTCGGCCCCAGCGCGTCGGTGCCTCGGCACGTCGCGCGCGGCTCGTCACGCGGCTCGTCGCGCGCGCTCGTCGTCGACTACTCGGCTCGCGCGAGTTGTCATCGACTACTTTGCCTCCGCCGCGCGTCCGGGTGCCTCGGCACGTCGCGCGGCTCATGACGCGGCTCGTCGCGCCGCTCGTCGTCGACTATTCTGTGTCGCGCAGGCTCGTCGTCGACTACTTCGCCTCGCGCAGGCTCGTCGTCGACCACTTCACCTTCACCACGCGTCCGGGTGCCTCGGCACGTCGCGCTACTCGTCACGTGGCTCGTCGCGTCGCTCGTCGTCGACTACTCCGCGTCGCGCAGGCTCGTCGTCGACTACTCCGTCTCGCGCAAGCTCGTCGTCGACTACTCCGCCTCGCCGCGCGTCCCGGGTGCCTCGGCACATCGCGCGGCTCGTCACACGGCTCGTCGCGCCGCTCGTCGTCGACTACTCCGCCTCGCGCAGGCTCGTCGTCGACTATTTCGCCTCCGCCGCGCGTCTGGGTGCCTCGGCATGTCGCGCTGCTCGTTACGCGGCTCGTCGTCGACTACTCCGTCTCGCGCAAGCTCGTCGTCGAATACTCCGCCTCGCACAAGCTCATCGTCAACTACTTCGCCTCCGCCGCGCGTCCCGGAGCCTCGGCACATCGCGCGGCTCGTCACACGGCTCGTCGCGCCGCTCGTCGTCGACTACTCTGCCTCGCGCAGGCTCGTCGTCGACTATTTCACCTCGCCGCGCGTCGGGTGCCTCGGCACGTCGCGCGGCTCGTTCCGCGCTCGTCGCGCCGCTCGTCGTCGACTACTCCACGTCACGCGGCTCGTCCCGTGACTCGTCGCGCGGCTTGTCGTCGACCTGCTTCGCCTCCACCACCCCTCACGGTGCCTCGGCACGTCACGTGGCTCGTCATGCGGCTCGTCACACGGCTCGTCGCGCCGCTCGTCGTCGACTACTTCGCCTCCCGCAAGCTCGTCGTCGACTGCTTCGCCTCGCGACGCGTCCCGGGTGCCTCGGCACGTCGCGCGGCTCGTCGTCGACTACTCGCCGTCGCGCGGCTCGTCTGCGGCTCGTCGCGCCGCTAGTCCTCGACTCCTCCCTCGCGCGAGCTCGTCGTCGACCACTTCACCTCCGCCGCCGTCCGGGTGCCTCGGCACGTCGCGCGGCTCGTCATGTGGCTAGTCGCGCCTCTCGTTGTCGACTACTCCGCCTCGCGCGAGCTCGTTGTCGACTACTTCGCCTCCCGGCCCGCGCGTCCCAGGGTGCCTCGGCACGTCGCGCGGGTCGTCACGCGGCTCGTCGCTCCGCTCGTCGTCGACTACTGCGGCTCGCGCGGGGTGTCCGCCGACTGCACATCGCCTCGCGCGCGTCCGGGTACCTCGGCATGTCGCGCGGCTCATCACGCGGCTCGTCGCGCCGCTCGTCCTCGACTACTCCGCCTCGCGCGAGGCTCGTCGTCGACTACTGGCCTCGCGCGGCTCGTCGTCGACTTACTTCGCTGCGCGCGCGTGCGGGTGCCTCGGCACGTCGCGCGGCTCGTCTGTTTCGCGGCTCATCGCCCGCTCGTCGTCGACTACTCGCGCCTCACGCGGCGCTCGTCCCGTGACTCCGCTCGCGCCGCTCGTCGTCGACTGCGCCTCCACCACGCGTCCGGGTGCCTCGGCACGTTGCGCGGCTCGTCCGCCGCGGCTCGTCGCGCGCTCGTCGTCGACTTGTCCACGCAGCTCGCTTAGGCTCGTCGTCGACTACTCCCGCCTCGTGCGGGCTCCCCTTCCCCCGTCGACTACTTCGCCTCCCCGCCGCGCGTACGGGGTGCCTCGGCACGTCGCGCGGCTCCGTCACTCGGCTCGTCGCGCGCTCGTCGTCGACTTCTCGCCTCGCGCGGGCTCGTCGTCGCCTGCCCGCCTCGCGCGCGCCTCGGGTGCCTCGGCTCCTCGCGCGCTCGTCGTCGACTACTCCGCCTCGCGCGGCTCGTCATCGGCTCGTCACGCCCGCCTTGTTCTCGACTTCTCCACCTCGCGCGAGCTCGTCGTCGACCACTTCCCTTCGCCCGCGCGTCGGGTGCCTTGGCACGTCGCGCGGCTCGTCACGTGGCTCGTCGCGCCGCTCGTTGTCGACTACTCCCGCCTCGCGCCGCTCGTCATCGACTGCTTCGCCTCGCACGCGCGTCGGGTGCCTCGGCACGCCGCGCGGCTCGTCACGCGGCTCGTCGCGCCGCTCGTCGTCGACTACTCCATCTCGCGCGGGAGCGTTGTCCTCGACTACTTCGCCTCCCGCCGCGCGTCGGGTGCCTCGGCACGTCGCGCGGCTCATCACGCGGCTCGTCGCGCCGCTCGTCGTCGACTACTCGCCTCGCGCGAGCTCGTCGTCGACTTCTTCGCCTCGCGCGGCCGTCGCCGGCACATCGCCTTCGCGCACCCTCGTCGGGTGCCTCGGCACGTCGCGCCTTCGTCACATGACTCGTCGCGTCGCTCGTCATACGACTACTCGCGTCGCGGGGTGCCTCGGCACGTCGTCGGCTACTCCGTCACGCGGTCGTCGCAAGCTCGTCGTCGACTACTCCGCATCGCGCAAGCTCGTCGTCGACTATTTCGCCTCCGCTGCGCGTCCGGATGCCTCGGCACATCGCGCGGCTCGTCGCGCGGCTCGTCGTCGACTACTCCACCTCGCGCGGGCTCGTCGTCGACTTCCTCGCCTCCATCTAGCGTCCGGGTGCCTCGGCACGTCGCGCGGCTCGTCACGCGGCTCGTCGCGCCGCTCGTCGTCGACTACTCCGGCTCGCACAGGATTGTCATCGACTACTTCACCTCCGCTGCGCGTCTGGGTGCCTCGGCACGTCGCGCGGCTCGTTACCGGCTTGTCGCGCCGCTCGTCGTCGACTGCTCGCGTCACGCGGCTGCGTCCGTGACTCGTCGCGCCGCTCGTCGTCGACTACTTCGCCTCCACCACACGTCCGGGTGCCTCGGCATGTCACGTGGCTCGTCACGCTGCTCGTCACGCCGCTCGTCGTCGACTACTCGGCTCGCGCGGGCTGTCATCGACTGCTTCACCTCCCTGCGCGTGCGGGTGCCTCGGCACGTCGCGCGGCTCGTTACCGGCTCGTCGCGCCGCTCGTCGTCGACTACTCGCGTCCGCCGCGGCCTCGTCCCGTGACTCGCTCGCGCGCTCGTCGTCGACTACTTCGCCTCCACCACACGTCAGTGACTTGCCTCGGCACGTCGCGTGGCTCGTCACGCGGCTCGTCGCGCCGCTCGTCGTCGACTACTCGCGTCGTGCGTCGAGGCTCGTCGTCGACTACTCCGCCTCGTGCAGGCTCATCGTCGACTACTTCGCCTCCGCGCGCGTCGGGTGCCTCGGCACGTCGCGCGGCTCGTCACACGGCTCGTCGCGCCGCTTGTCGTCGACTTCTCCGCCTCGTGCGGGCTCGTCGTCGACTACTTCGCCTCCCGCCGCGCATCCGGGTGCCTCGGCACGTCGCGCGCTCGTCGTCGACTACTCGCGCGTCGCGCGGCTCGTCCTGCGGCTCGTCGCGCGCTCGTCCTCGACTACTCCGCCTCGCGCGAGCTCGTCGTCGACCACTTCACCTCGCGCGCGTCGGGGTGCCTCGGCACGTCGTGCGGCTCATCACGTCGATCGTCGCTCCGCTCGTTGTCGACTACTCCGCATCGCGCGAGGCTCGTCGTCGACTACTTCGCCTCCGTCGCGTCCGGGTGCCCCGGCACGTCGCGTAGCTCGTCACGCGGCTCGTCGCGGCGCTCATCGTCGACTACTCGGCTCGCGCGGGTTGTCATCGACTACTTTGCCTCCGCCCAGCGCGTCCGGGGTGCCTCGGCACGTCGCGCGGCTCATGGCACGCGGCTCGTCGCGCGCTCGTCGTCGACTACTGCGTCGCACGAGCTCGTCGTCGACTACTCCACCTCGCGCAGGCTCGTCGTCGACTACTTCAACTTCGCGCGCGTCTCGTCCGACGCCTCGGCACGTCGCACAACTCGTCACGTGGCTCGTCGCGTCGCTCGTCGTCGACTACTCCGCGTCACGCAGGCTCGTCGTCGACTACTCCGCCTCGCGCAAGCTCGTCGTCAACTACTTCGCCTCCGCCGCGCGTCCGGGTGCCTCGGCACATCGCGCGGCTCATCACGCGGCTCGTCGCGCGCTCGTCGTCGACTTCTCGCCTCGCGCAAGCTCGTCGTCGACTATTTCGCCTCCGCCTCGTTGGCGGCGGTGAAAATCCGTCAACCTAGCCATGAGTTTACCTTCGGTGTTGGCATGAGTTTTATACTTTATCCATTGGTACTAACCCCCGTGGTATAACAAGTTCACGTGTGCATGTCGTTTTTGGAGTTTAATGTTTATGCGGGGATTTAGTGTTGAATGCAAGACTTTCGGGATAAGTTCATCAAGCACCTCATGACAAGACTTTGAAGCCTCCGAACAAGTCATGCAATGAAGTAAAATTAACTCCAAGAAGCGGGGGACTTGATCGAGAAGACGACATACTCCGGGGACACGACCGAGAAAGTCTTGAATCTTCCAAGACAAGGAGTTGAGTCCAATTCGGAGAGAAACCGACGACATGGACCCGTATGCGAAGGGGAAGCATCCGGGAAGCAAGGGAACCGACCTCGGGCAAGGAGCCCGCGGGGGCCCGGGCCTAAATGGGCCCGGGCCGGCCGGCCCCGGTCCGGTCGGCCCGAGCCCATTGGGGCCCAAACGCGTCGTCCTTTGCCCTAGGCGCAATCGGGCTATTTATAGTCCCCGACCGAGAGCCACGCGGAGAAGATTTCGTCTTCGGCCGCCGAGGAGCGAGAGAAGAGGGACACCATGTCGGAGAGGAGAGGGTCGAGCTAGTTGACTAGGGTTTCCCTAGCCGACGTGGGAACCTTGCATGGAAGACCACGTCGGAGTTCCCGGAGCTAGAAGCAAGATCAAGGAAGGATCCCGGTGGTGATCTTGTGTATGTATCATTGTCATAGTTGAATTATCAAGTTGAATCTTTTCTTAGCGATCAAGTGTTTCCTCGAAGATTTCGTTTTTCGATCGGCTTTGCTTATTCCAATTCTATTCGTACGATAGATTACATAGGGTGTTCTTGTAGCCGCGGTGGCTAGAGGTACACGCGGATCTTCCGAAAGAATCTCGACTTGTCTTTTGACTCGCCCTAAGCTCCCCGCATGAATAGGGATACGTTGTGACGAACGGGGGTCTCGAAAGGCGGATGTTTTCGGATTTGGACGGGAAACCACGATTTAAAGAGGCTTTTATTAAGATTCGATTTGCTACTTCTTCTCTTGCTTGGAACTTCAACAAAAGGCTTACCCGATCCCTCTAGATCGGTTTATCTACCAATCTTACTTTGTTTTCTCCAGGTTTTTAGTAGATTAGATCTGTTTTGTGTCTTTTACTTAGATGCATTAGGTTCTTTATTGAATATTGCGGTTATTTGGCTTTAATAGATTAAGTCTTGCGTCACACATTTGTTCCACGGATTCGATACCTTGGGTTCACCACTCGAGGAAGAAGGGTCCCTTGACTACGACGGGAGACTTGTACGCTTGCGAGTCACGAACGAACTTTGATACAAACATTAACGCGTCAACAAGCCCCTTTTTTAAAGCGCCGTTGCCGAGGAACAAGTGATCAAGATTTGATTTTTATTGCTTTTTTTTGTAATTTTCAGTACTGATTTTGTTTTATTTTTGCATCTACTAAACTTTGATCGTCCTCAAAATACATCTAATCTAGTTTGTCTAACCCTAGTTTTCATAGATTTATTTTTCCTTTCTAGTTTTTGCATACTTTGTTTATTGCTAACCCTAACTTAGGAGATGGTTGGCTACCTCTCCAAGAAACCCAAACCTTTTTGTGGATGATCCGGGAAAACTTTACGGGCAAATGTGACATGCAACACAAGCTAAAGGGGTGGAAACCCTAGATTCAAAAGTTGAAGTCGAAGGACCGTCGAAATCTCCAAGGGAATCACCACCTCCAAGTCCAAAGGAAGATCAACCTCAACCACCGGAGCGGCTGCGCACCCGGACATCGTTGATCTACCTATCATAAACCTTCAAGACGCGGGAGGCCATTCAAGATCAAAGTCTCAACTATCCGCATGACGATTGCGAGAGCTGAATGCATACGAGTCGGATTCCTTGAGTGGCATATCGGTTTACTTAAGAGGAGGATGGAGAAGATGGAGATGGAGAAAGAAGCTCAACACCTAAAGGCCGCCGAAGCAAGATCCTCATGCAAGGAGTGTGTGGAGTACGACCATGTCCAAGGACGCCGTCACTAAGTTCGAGGCTATGGAGAAAATATTGAAGAATTTAGATGGCAAGGTGACGGAGGTCGGAAGCTCTATACGTGAAGTGTTCATCGTGATGAAGATGCTAGACGCAAGTGGGACAACTTGCCGGGCGCCCGATGGGTAACGAAGAAGAATATCCGAGACAACTCCAAGGTCCCAAGACGGCGAAGGCTACTCAAGCTCACTCGGGAGAGATGAAGGATCACCATGAAGATCACAGCCGGGCCCAGGAGTTCTAGATGCCGAGCCACAAGGAAGTTGTTGCATCCGTCAAGACCAAAGGACAAAGCCGACTGTGAAGACCAAAAAAATTGACTAAGCCAAAGCGGGTACCCAAGATTGCAACGCCCACAAAGAGCGTTGATCGGAGAAATCAAGTGAAGAAGTCTAGCCATGGACTATAAACGAAGCGCTAGGCGGGAGGCAACCCGTTTCGTCGAGTCAAGAATAAGCTACGGGAGGACAACCCGATTCTAGGTTTTTTCGAGTCTTTTTAATAATTTAGTTTTGAGTTTTATTACGCAAATACATTAGACTTAGAAGTGGTTGAACAATATTAGAGACATAATTCTTGATTGAATGTTTTCTTTATCATAAACCCTTTGCATGAACCCTCCTATGTGCTTGTTTGATTCTTTTCTTTTCAGAAACCCTCAACCAAATAATTTCAGAACCTTAACTCAACCTTTCACCCTCATTATGGTGCTGAGGTTGACTTATTTTTCATGCTAAAACCACACGAGTAGAGCCACGATTTATATTCAAGTGTTAATAAAATTCAGCACGTGGTAGGACTCGCGTGAACTTAGAAATCAAAGCTTTTGGTTGGTTTTAAAAATCTTTATCCTTGGTTTCTCTAGGATTAGAATTTTTCTAAGCCTATTCTAATTTTGTTTTATTCAAAATCTTTCTTATTTAGCCAAAATTAGAACCTAAACCTATGCCCCCATGATCAAGCCGGGAAATGTTTGCTCTCAACCGATGAAGGCAAACTATGCCGGTGAGACCGAAATCGACGTAAAAAGAAAATATTTTCGACTTGCATTTGTTTTTAATGGCTTAAAAACTTCTCTAAAAGTATGTTCGAGCTCTTGCATGGCTCTGAAAAATATTTTAAATTTCGAATTAGAGGAGTGCTTAACCTTAAACACACCTTAATGGAGGCAATCTAGTAATCATGCATGCACCATTGGATTCCCTTTCATCAACTTTCACCCATTCCACATGCAAAGGACAAGCATGGTGGGCAGCAAGCATCAACTTTGTAGGAATTTCGTGGTGGCATGTGAAGCAAGTGGAGCTAGGGAGCATGGACATGACCCAAAACATGAAGCATCAAGTGGAAGGACCAATAGTGGACGTGAGCGTTTGGGCGGTGCAACTCGTGGAGCACGCGGGCGGGGAAAGTTGCGAGAGGTGAAATGATCGTGTTGGAAGAAAGACGAGACGGGGAGGAGCACGGGGCGGCCTCACCTACATAAGGAGCCCCCGGCTCCCGTTTTACACGAAGCAAGCTTCCCTCTCCTTCCTTTGTTTGTGTGTTCAAGTTTGTGTGCTCAAAACCTCAGTAGACATAGCCAACCTTCCCAAGCTTGATGACTCAAGAAAAAAAAATCCACATCCTTAATCCACTCAAAGTCCACATCCGAATCAAAGAGTTTAAGTGCCTAGTTACCGGTTGCAACCGGAGTTTTAGTTGAAGAAAAGAGTGCGGCATGTAAGAAAACCACAAGTCTCTTCTCCAAGATGAAGAGTTCGTCGTCATCCAAGCCGTCATCAACCACGTCTTCGAGAAGGCACTCGGTTTCCGAGTCTCCCGGAGCATGAAGACGGATACGGCACCATGAGAAGGAACGATGCTCTCCTCCTTGGTGGTATGAGAGGCTGCGAGAAGCACTTCCATGAGGTTCACCGAACCTCGTGGGCACACGGAGGAGCGGCCCGCGCCACCACGACGATCGACTCGCTCAACCGCACCACCTCCTTACACCCCCGAGCACAATCTTCGTACGGCTTCATCATCTTGTCGGCGGAGGAGGAGGATAGGCTCGCCAATCTTGAGAAGAGGCTTGTGCCAAACGTCGAGTTCGACGACCAAGCACTCTACACCTTGGGTTTTTGCACCGACATATACTATATGTTGGGGCACCTCGGATGGGTGCGGTTCTCCAACGGAAAATCGGTGGACACCCATTTGGGGTTCGCCTTGGAAATTTTAATGACTATTGCACCCATCGTTGATGATGATGGGGTGCAAAGCTTGTCATTCCGTTTGGAGGGAGTCCAACAAGTGGTTCCCTACGAGCACGTTAGGGAGGCTGCTTGGATTCCACAAGGGAGCTCCGGAGAAAGTTGACGTGCCACCGGCATGTTTGGCGGGATTTTGGAACATGATCTCCGGAGAAGCCCATCAACAACGCAATTGCATCCGCAACCCCATTATCCGGATATTTCACTCTTGGATGTGCAAGAGGGTATTGGGGAGGATGAAGGAAACAAAGGTGGCCGACACGGAGTTGAATTGGCTATACTCGGCTTTAATTGCCAGGCGGCCAATTGACCCCTCTTACCTCATGATCAACCGTTGGTGTTGTGAAGCAACATCGGGGGGCGGGTAATATTGGTTCGGGGTGTTACCTCTCCATGTTGGCCTTTTCCTTGCGGCGGGGATCGCAAGAAACCCCGCTCACCTTTTGCGTGGTACCTCTCTCGGTTTTGAGTACTTGCGGCAAGGCAAGTACATTAGTGGAGATGAGAGAGGAGGTTATCGGTTGGCCATAGTGAACCTCCCCCTTCGAATGAGAGGCTTAGGCTTTTCACCGAAGGAAGGGAAGATTGGTTGGAAGAGGGACTACTTGTCCCTGCAAGGAAGAACAAAGAGGAAGAATCGTAGAGGAGGGAACATCCTCCGCACAAGCAAGTGGAGCACAACCCAATGTGCAACCATTTGGCGGGGTTCCTCCTCCGCCAAGTTATTACGGAGGGTCTCAACAACAAGCATGGGGGGGTGGTGCACCGGTACCCCCACAAAATTATGTTGTGCCCAACGCTAACTTCGCGGAGTC
Source organism: Cenchrus americanus (assembly GCA_947561735.1). Classification (NCBI taxonomy): domain Eukaryota; kingdom Viridiplantae; phylum Streptophyta; class Magnoliopsida; order Poales; family Poaceae; genus Cenchrus; species Cenchrus americanus. Next base: position 148,844,768 of record OX387240.1, read on the forward strand.
CTACGCTCATCATCCCCAACCACAACAAAGCATGGCATTTATTGGAGGGTATGCCGCAAGAAATGCTCAAAACATCGCAGCCATCCAATCTAACGCAGCTCAACTCGGTGAAGGCAACGCAAATATTGCCTTTGAACTTGGACGCCTTCACCTTGTGGAGCCAAATCAATTCGACGGAGGAAGCGTTCAACCATATTATGAGCAAGGGTATTATTATCAAGACTATCAACATCAACCACCGGCGGAGGACTAGAAGGCTTAGGAACTTTAGTTTTCTTTTCTTTTCTTTTTCTCTGTAATTTTCAGCTTTTGCTTATGTGTGTTTGCGTAGTATTTTCTGTTTTTATTTAAATTTCAGCAAGCATGTTAGTTTATTTTCAGTTTGTATTTCAACTTGATATCATCATTAATAAAGACACCACCTTGATTATATCATTGGAAAAGTTACAAAATTCGTGCCATGATGATATATGATTATAATTGCAGCTTTGTTCATCTTTGTAATTGATTTATGCATGTTTAAGCTAGTGCTCTCTTAAAAATACAGATCTGAATTTATTTAAATGCTAGCTTAATTTTCAGCGGAGGTTATGATTAAAATAAAGACCCATAGTGTTTTATGTGCTCTCAAGTTATGAATAGATTAAAGATGTCTTTTATGCTCAAAAATATTGCTAACCTTGTCACAAATATCACTTGTGTGTTGCTCAACCTATCCAAAGCCTTATATATATTTGAGTGCATAAACCTTAGTGTACAAGATTTATTTTTGAGTGAGTTATTGCAGGCCATGATTTCTACGGCCCCGAGACTAAAGTTGGTCATTCCATTTTTGCGTATCTATCTTTTTGCTAGCCTTTTATCAGTGCATTGTGTATCCCCGCATCGGTGATCTCACAAACTTCGCCGGATATCCACCCTTAAACCAAATATCATCTTTTTGTGATTACCTCCTTGACCACAACCTATCATTGAGGATGGATCATCAATTCAAGGAAGATCGCAAGACGGTGCCAACGTTGAAGATTTCAAGTATCTCTCCAAGGAAAATTATCTCCCGGTACCTACCTTATTTTTCGCCTCTTTGCTCGAGGACGAGCAACGTCTAAGCATGGGGGAGGAGGTAGGTACGGTGCGGTTTTAGAGTTCAAAAGGGAGTATTTAAAAAAATATATATATAATGATGAAAGAAAAAAAAATCCCGGTGATATTCATGACTTTCAAGGTATAAAAAAATCAAAACTTCGTTGTGAAAGTCATGGAGTGAATATATAGACGAGGCAAGAAAAAATGAATGAATGAAAGAAAGAAAAGAATGAGAAAGAAAAAAAAATATATTTGTGCGTAAGTGAACTCCCCGGTTCTCTAAGAGTGCATTCAAGGCTTCAAGATAAAAAGATCCATTCTCAATTTTCCAACCATGTGCAATCCGATAACGAGGACTTTCTTTGTGCCTCGGGATCACTCTTTGCCATTTGCACATGTCCACTCATCTAAAGTGTGTGTATTTTTCTCTTTCCCCTCCTTGATTTAACATTATTTTCCAATGACCTTTTTGACGAGTCTCGGTAAGACCATGAGAAGCTTGTCTTGTTTTGACAACACCTCATTTATAAATTCTTGTTAGGACTAAACTTTCCCAAAAGCTCCATATAAAGCCTACCACATATATATGAGAGGGAAAGGAGTAGAATATATAGGCTTGAGAGACAAGTGAGATGAGAGTTTATGAGCAATACATGAGATGATTTAAATTTGTGAATTTGGTTTAGCTTTTCTCTATCTCGTTCTTTATTTCAAAAATTACGAGATCTATTTAAAACTTTGTGAGCATGTTAATACTTGTGGGATAAGCTTAATAAGAATCTACCCTCTAGTAGAGATGAAGGCTAGCACATTATGGAACTTTAATGAATTAAATTTTGAGAGCATTATGTTTTCTCATGTATGATCAAATGCAAAGTTTAAACATTGTTTAGCAATGATGATATTCATCGAAGGCTTACTCGAGGACGAGCAAGGTTTAAGCATGGGGGAGATGTTGACGGTGAAAATCCGTCAACCTAGCCATGAGTTTACCTTCGGTGTTGGCATGAGTTTTATACTTTATCCATTGGTACTAACCCCGTGGTATAACAAGTTCACGTGTGCATGTCGTTTTTGGAGTTTAATGTTTATGCGGGGATTTAGTGTTGAATGCAAGACTTTCGGGATAAGTTCATCAAGCACCTCATGACAAGACTTTGAAGCCACTGAACAAGTCATGCAATGAAGTAAAATTAACTCCAAGAAGCGGGGGACTTGATCGAGAAGACGACATACTCCGGGGACACGACCGAGAAAGTCTTGAATCTTCCAAGACAAGGAGTTGAGTCCAATTCGGAGAGAAACCGACGACATGGACCCGTATGCGAAGGGGAAGCATCCGGGAAGCAAGGGAACCGACCTCGGGCAAAGGAGCCGCGGGGGCCGGGCCTAAATGGGCCCGGGCGGCCGGCCCGATCCCGGTCGGCCCGAGCCCATTTGGGGCCCAAACGCGTCGTCCTTTGCCCTAGGCGCAATCGGGCTATTTATAGTCCACGACGAAAGCCACGCGAGAGAAGATTTCGTCTTCGGCCGCCGAGGAGCGAGAGAGAGAGGGACACCATGTCGGAGAGGAGAGGGTCGAGCTAGTTGACTAGGGTTTCCCTAGCCGAGCGTGGGAACCTTGCATGGAAGACCACGTCGGAGTTCCGGAGCTAGAAGCAAGATCAAGGAAGGATCCCGGTGGTGATCTTGTGTATGTATCATTGTCATAGTTGAATTATCAAGTTGAATCTTTTCTTAGCGATCAAGTGTTTCCTCGAAGATTTCGTTTTTCGATCGGCTTTGCTTATTCCAATTCTATTCGTACGATAGATTACATAGGGTGTTCTTGTAGCCGCGGTGGCTAGAGGTACACGCGGATCTTCGAAAGAATCTCGACTTGTCTTTTGACTCGCCCTAAGCTCCCCGCATGAATAGGGATACGTTGTGACGAACGGGGGTCTCGAAAGGCGGATGTTTTCGGATTTGGACGGGAAACCACGATTTAAAGAGGCTTTTATTAAGATTCGATTTGCTACTTCTTCTCTTGCTTGGAACTTCAACAAAAGGCTTACCCCGATCCCTCTAGATCGGTTTATCTACCCAATCTTACTTTGTTTTCTCCGGTTTTTAGTAGATTAGATCTGTTTTGTGTCTTTTACTTAGATGCATTAGGTTCTTTATTGAATATTGCGGTTATTTGGCTTTAATAGATTAAGTCTTGCGTCACACATTTGTTCCACGGATTCGATACCTTGGGTTCACCACTCGAGGGAAGAAGGGTCCCTTGACTACGACGGGAGACTTGTACGCTTGCGAGTCACGAACGAACTTTGATACAAACATTAGCCGTCAACGGCCGCGCGTCTGGGTGCCTCGGCATGTCGCGCTGCTCGTTACGCGGCTCGTCTTCGACTACTCCGGTCTCGCGCAAGCTCGTCATCGACTACTCGCCTCGCGCAAGCTCGTCGTCAACTACTTCGCCTCCGCCGCGCGTCCGGGAGCCTCGGCACATCGCGCGGCTCGTCACACGGCTCGTCGCGCCGCTCGTCGTCGACTGCTGCGCCTCGCGCGAGCTCGTCGTCGACTATTTCATCTCCGCCGCGCGTGCGGGTACCTCGGCACGTCGCGCGGCTCGTTACGTGGCTCGTCGCGCCGCTCGTCGTCGACTACTCCACGTCACGCGGCTAGTCCGTGACTCGTCGCGCGCTTGTCGTCGACTACTTCGCCTCCACCACACCTCCGGGTGCCTCGGCACGTCACGTGGCTCGTCACGCGGCTCGTCACACGGCTCGTCGCGCCGCTCGTCGTCGACTGCTTCGCCTCCCGCGGGCTCGTCGTCGACTACTTCGCCTCCGCCGCGCGTCCGGGTGCCTCGGCACGTCGCGCCGCTCGTCGTCGACTACTCGCGTCGCGCGGGTCGTCTGCCGGCTCGTCGCGCCGCTAGATCCTCGACTACTCCGCCTCGCGCGGGCTCGTCGTCGACCACTTCACCTCCGCCGCCGTCCGGGTGCCTCGGCACGTCGCGCGGCTCGTCACGTGGCTGAGTCACGCCTCTCGTTGTCGACTTCTCCGCCTCGCGCGGCCGGCTCGTTGTCGACTGCCCGCCTCCGGCTCGCCCAACGCGTCCGGGTGCCTCGGCACGTCGCGCGGGTCGTCACGCGGCTCGTCGCTCCGCTCGTCATCGACAACTGCGGCTCGCGCGGGGTTGTCATCGACTACTTCGCCTCCGCCCGCGCGTCGGGGTGCCTCGGCATGTCGCGCGCGGCTCATCACGCGGCTCGTCGCGCCGCTCGTCCTCGACAACTCCGCCTCGCGCGCGGCTCGTCGTCGACTGCTGCGCACTCACGCGGGCTCGTCGTCGACTATTTCGCCTCTACGCGCGTGCGGGTGCCTCGGCACGTCGCGCGGCTCGTTACGCGGCTCATCGCGCCGCTCGTCGTCGACTACTCCGCGTCACGCGGCTCGTCCCGTGACTCGTCGCGCCGCTCATCGTCGACTACTTCGCCTCCACCATGCGTCCGGGTGCCTCGGCACGTCGCGTGGCTCGTCACGCGGCTCGTCGCGCCGCTCGTCGTCGACTACTCCGCGTCGCTTAGGCTCGTCGTCGACTACTCGCGGCGTCGCTTGGGCTCGTTGTCGACTACTCCGCCTCGTGCAGGCTCATCGTCGACTACTTCGCCTCCGCCGCGCGTCCGGGTGCCTCGGCACGTCGCGCGGCTCGTCGTCGACTGCTGCGTCGCGCGGCTCGTCCTACGGCTCGTCGCGCCGCTAGTTCTCGACTACTCCGCCTCGCGCGAGCTCGTCGTCGACCACTTCACCTTCGCCGCGCGTCGGGGTGCCTTGGCCGTCGCGCGGCTCGTCACGTGGCTCGTCGCGCCGCTCGTTGTCGACTTCTCGCCTCGCGCGGCTCGTCGTCGACTTCTTCGCCTCACGCTGACGCGTCGGGTGCCCTCGGCACTTCGCGCGGCTCGTCACGCGGCTCGTCGCGGCTGCTCGTCGTCGACTACTCCGGTCTCGCGCGAGGATTGTCCTCGACTACTTCGCCTCCCCGCCGCGCGTCCGGGTGCCTCGGCACGTCGCGCGGCTCATCACGCGGCTCGTCGCGCGCGCTCGTCGTCGACTACTCTGCGTCGCGTAGGCTCGTCGTCGACTACTCCGCCTCGCGCAGGCTCGTCGTCGACTACTTCGCCTTCGCGGCTCGTCGGGTGCCTCGGCACGTCGCGCAACTTCGTCACGTGGCTCGTCGCGTCGCTCGTCATAGACTACTCCGCGTCCGCGCAGGCTGCGTCGTCGACTACTCCGCGTCGCGCAAGCTCGTCGTCGACTACTCCGCCTCGCGCAAGCTCGTCGTCAACTGCTTCGCCTCGCCACGTGTTTGGGTGCCTCGGCACTGTCGCGCGGCTCATCGCGCGCTCGTCGTCGACTGCTCCACCTCGCGCGAGGCTCGTCATCGACTATTTCGCCTCCGCTGCGCGTCCGGATGCCTCGGCACGTCGCGCGGCTCGTCACGCGGCTCGTCGCGCCGCTCGTCGTCGACTACTCCGGCTCGCGCGGGGGGTTGTCATCGACTACTTCACCTCCCTATTTGCGCGTCGGGGTGCCTCGGCACGTCGCGCGGCCGCTCGTTACCGGCTCGTCGCGCCGCTCGTCGTCGACTTCTCCGCGTCCGCGGCTCGTCCGTGACTCGTCGCGCCGCTCGTCGTCGACTGCTCGCCTCCACCACACGTCGGGTGCCTCGGCACGTCGCGTGGCTCGTCACGCGGCTCGTCGCGCCGCTCGTCGTCGACTACTCCGGCTCGCGCAGGATTGTCATCGACTACTTCACCTCCGCTGCGCGTCTGGGTGCCTCGGCACGTCGCGCGGCTTGTTACGCGGCTCGTCGCGCCGCTCGTCGTCGACTACTCCGCGTCACGCGACTCGTCCGTGACTCGTCGCGACGCTCGTCGTCGACTACTCGGCTCGCGCGGGAGTTGTCATCGACTACTTCACCTCCCGTGCGCGTCCCGGGTGCCTCGGCACGTCGCGCGGCTCGTTACGCGGCTCATCGCGCCGCTCGTCGTCGACTACTCCGCGTCACGCGGCTCGTCCCGTGACTCGTCGCGCCGCTCGTCGTCGACTACTTCGCCTCCACCACGCGTCCGGGTGCCTCGGCACGTCGCGTGGCTCGTCACGCGGCTCGTCGCGCCGCTCGTCGTCGACTACTCCGCGTCGCTTAGGCTCGTCGTCGACTACTCCGCCTCGTGCAGGCTCATCGTCGACTACTTCGCCTCCGCCGCGCGTCCGGGTGCCTCGGCACGTCGCGCGGCTCGTCACACGGCTCGTCGCGTCGCTCGTCGTCGACTACTCGCCCTCGTGCGGGCTCGTCGTCGACCCGCCGCCTCCGCCACGCGTCGGGGTGCCTCGGCACGTCGCCGCACTCGTCGTCGACTACTCGCGTCGCGCGGCCTCGTCTGCGGCTCGTCGCGCCGCTAGTCCTCGACTCCTCCGCCTCGCGCGGCGGCTGTCGTCGACCACTTCACCTCCGCCGCGCGTCGGGGTGCCTTGGCACGTCGTGCGGCTCATCACGTCGATCGTCGCTCCGCTCGTTGTCGACTACTCCGCATCGCGCGGAGCTCGTCGTCGACTACTTCGCCTCCCGTTCGCGCGTCGGGTGCCTCGGCACGTCGCGCGGCTCGTCACGCGGCTCGTCGCGCCGCTCGTCGTCGACTACTGCGGCTCGCGAGTTGTAATCGACTACTTTGCCTCGCCGCGCGTCGGGTGCCTCGGCCCGTCGCGCGGCTCGCGCCGCGGCTCGTCGCGCCGCTCGTCGTCGACTACTCTGCGTCGCGTAGGCTCGTCGTCGACTACTCCGCCTCGCGCAGGCTCGTCGTCGACTACTTCACCTTCGCCGCGCGTCCGGGTGCCTCGGCACGTCGCGCTACTCGTCACGTGGCTCGTCGCGTCGCTCGTCGTCGACTACTCCGCGTCACGCAGGCTCGTCGTCGACTACTCCGCCTCGCGCAAGCTCGTCGTCAACTACTTCGCCTCCGCCGCGCGTCCGGGTGCCTCGGCACATCGCGCGGCTCGTCACACGGCTCGTCGCGCCGCTCGTCGTCGACTACTCTGCCTCGCGCAGGCTCGTCGTCGACTATTTCGCCTCCGCCGCGCGTCTGGGTGCCTCGGCACGTCGCGCGGCTCGTTACGCGGCTCGTCGTCGACTACTCCGTCTCGCGCAAGCTCGTCGTCGACTACTCCGCCTCGCGCAAGCTCGTCGTCAACTACTTCGCCTCCGCCGCGCGTCCGGGAGCCTCGGCACATCGCGCGGCTCGTCACACGGCTCGTCGCGCCGCTCGTCGTCGACTGCTGCGCCTCGCGCGAGGCTCGTCGTCAACTATTTCACCTACGCCGCGCGTCCGGGTGCCTCGGCACGTCGCGCGGCCCGTTACGCGGCTCGTTGCGCCGCTCATCGTCGACTACTCCCGTCACGCGGCTAGTCCCGTGACTCGTCGCGCCGCTTGTCGTCGACTTCTTCGCCTCCACCCACCTCCCCGGGTGCCTCGGCACGTCACGTGGCTCGTCACGCGGCTCGTCCTGCACGGCTCGTCGCGCCCCTCGTCGTCGACTACTTCGCCTCCCGCGAGGCTCGTCGTCGACTACTTCGCCTCCGCCGCGCGTCCCGGGGTGCCTCGGCACGTCGCGCCGCTCGTCGTCGACTACTCGCATCGCGCGGCTCGTCTACGGCTCGTCGCGCCGCTGGTCCTCGACTACTCCCCACCTCGCGCGAGCTCGTCGTCGACCACTTCACCTCCGCCGCCGTCCGGTGCCCTCGGCACGTCGCGCGGCTCGTCACGTGGCTAGTCGCGCCTCTCGTTGTCGACTGCTCGCCTCGCGCGGCGCTCGGTGTCGACTACTTCGCCTCCCGGCCCCCGCGTCGGGGTGCCTCGGCACGTCGCGCGGGTCGTCCCACGCGGCTCGTCGCTCCGCTCGTCGTCGACAGCTGCGGCTCACGCGGGGGTGTCGTGCCGCCGACTACTTCGGCCTCCGCCGCGCGTCGGGGTGCCTCGGCATGTCGCGCGGCTCATCCACGCGGCTCGTCGCGCCGCTCCGTCCTCGACAACTCCGCCTCGCGCGGCCCCGTCGTCGACTGCTGCGCCTCGCGCGGGCTCGTCGTTCGACTATTTCGCCTCCGCCGCGCGTACGGGTGCCTCGGCACGTCGCGCGGCTCGTTACGCGGCTCATCGCACCGCTCGTCGTCGACTACTCCGCGTCCACGCGGCGCCGTCCGTGACTCGTCGCGCCGCTCATCGTCGACTACTTCGCCTCCACCACGCGTCCGGGTGCCTCGGCATGTCGCGTGGCTCGTCACGTGGCTCGTCGCGCCGCTCGTCGTCGACTACTACGCGTCGCTTAGGCTCGTTGTCGACTACTCCGCCTCGTGCAGGCTCATCGTCGACTACTTCGCCTCCGCCGCGCGTCCGGGTGCCTCGGCACGTCGCGCGGCTCGTCGTCACGGCTCGTCGCGCCGCTCATCGTCGACTACTCCGCCTCGCGCGAGGCTGCGTCGTCGACTGCTGCGTCGCGGGCTCGTCCTACGGCTCGTCGCGCGCTCGTTCTCGACTACTCCGCCTCGCGCGAGCTCGTCGTCGACCACTTCACCTTCGACGCGCATCGGGGTGCCTTGGCACGTCACGCGCGCGGCTCGTCACGTGGCTCGTCGCGCGCCGCTCGTTGTCGACTACTCGCCTCACGCGGCGCTCGTCGTCGACTACTTCGCCTCCACTGCGCGTCCGGGTGCCTCGGCACTTCGCGCGGCTCGTCACGCGGCTCGTCGCGGCGTCGTCGACTACTCGGGTCTCGCGCGGGCGATTGTCCTCGACTGCTTCGCCTCCCCGCGCGCGTCGGGTGCCTCGGCCGTCCCGCGGCTCATCACGCGGCTCGTCGCGCCGCTCGTCGTCGACTACTCGCGTCGCGCGAGGCTCGTCGTCGACTGCTCGCCTCGCGCGAGGCTCGTCGTCGACTGCTCGCCTTCGCCACGCGTCGGGTCTGCCTCGGCACGTCGCGCGACTCGTCACGTGGCTCGTCGCGTCGCTCGTCATAGACTGCTCGGCGTCCACGCGCCGGGCCTCGTCGTCGACTCTCTCCGCGTCGCGCAAGCTCGTCGTCGACTACTCGCCTCGCGCAAGCTCGTCGTCGACTGCTTCGCCTCCGCCACGCATCGGGTGCCTCGGCATCGCGCGGCTCATCGCGCCGCTCGTCGGACTGCTCCACCTCGCGCGGGCTCGTCGTCGACTATTTCGCCTCCCGCGCCGCGTCCCGGGTGCCTCGGCACGTCGCGCGGCTCGTCACGCGGCTCGTCGCGCCGCTCGTCGTCGACTACTCGGCTCGCGCGGGGATTGTCATTGACTACTTCACCTCCGGCTAGCGCGTCTGGGTGCCTCGGCACGTCGCGCGGCTCGTTACGCGGCTCGTCGCGCCGCTCGTCGTCGACTACTCCGCATCACGCGGCTCGTCCCGTGACTCGTCGCGCGCTCGTCGTCGACTACTTCGCCTCCACCACACGTCGGGTGCCTCGGCACGTCGCATGGCTCGTCACGCGGCTCGTCGCGCCCCTCGTCGTCGACTACTCGGCTCGCGCGGGGGTTGTCATCGACTACTTCACCTCGGCGACCGTGTCCGGGTGCCTCGGCACGTCGCGCGGCTCGTTACCGAGGCTCGTCGCGCCGCTCGTCGTCGACTACTCGCGTCACGCGGCTGCGTCCGTGACTCGTCGCGCGCTCGTCCTCGGCTTCTCCGGCTCGCGCGGGTTGTCATCGGCTACTTCACCTCCGGCTGCGCGTCTGGGTGCCTCGGTGCGTCGCGCGGCTCGTTACCGGCTCGTCGCGCCGCTCGTCGTCGACTACTCCGCGTCACGCGGCTCGTCCCGTGACTCGTCGCGCCGCTCGTCGTCGACTACTTCGCCTCCACCACGCGTCCGGGTGCCTTGGCACGTCGCGTGGCTCGTCACGCGGCTCGTCGCGCCGCTCGTCGTCGACTACTCCGCGTCGCTTAGGCTCGTTGTCGACTACTCCGCCTCGTGCAGGCTCATCGTCGACTACTTCGCCTCCGCCGCGCGTCCGGGTGCCTCGGCACGTCGCGCGGCTCGTCACACGGCTCGTCGCGCCGCTCGTCGTCGACTACTCCGCCTCGCGCAGGCTCATCGTCGACTACTTCTCCTCCGCCGCGCGTCCGGGGTGCCTCGGCACGTCGCGCCGCTCGTCGTCGACTACTCCGCATCGCGCGGCTCGTCCTGCGGCTCGTCGCGCTGCTAGTCCTCGACTACTCCGCCTCGCGTAGGCTCGTCGTCGACCACTTCACCTGTGCGGCGCGTCGGGTGCCTCGGCACGTCGTGCGGCTCATCACGTCGATCGTCGCTCCGCTCGTTGTCGACTCCTCCGCATCGCGCGGGCTCGTCGTCGACTACTTCGCCTCCCGCTTGCGCGTCGGGTGCCTCGGCACGTCGCGCGGCTCGTCACGCGGCTCGTCGCGCCGCTCGTCGTCGACTATTCCGGCTCGCGTAGGATTGTCATCGACTACTTTGCCTCGCCGCGCGTCGGGGTGCCTCGGCACGTCGCGCCGCTCGTCGTCGACTGCTGCGTCGCGCAGGCTCGTCGTCGACTACTCCGCCTCACGCGGGCTCGTCGTCGACTACTTCAACTTCGCCGCGCGTCCGGGTGCCTCGGCACGTTGCGCAACTCGTCACGTGGCTCGTCGCGTCGCTCGTCGTCGACTACTCCGCGTCACGCAGGCTCGTCGTCGACTACTCCGCCTCGTGCAGGCTCATCGTCGACTACTTCGCCTCCGCCGCGCGTCCGGGTGCCTCGGCACGTCGCGCGGCTCGTCACACGGCTCGTCGCGCCGCTTGTCGTCGGCTACTCGCCTCGTGCGAGGCTCGTCGTCGACCACTTCGCCTCCGCCGCGCGTCCGGGTGCCTCGGCACGTCGCGCGCTCGTCGTCGACTACTCCACGTCGCGCGGCTCGTCTGCGGCTCGTCGCGCGCTGGTCCTCGACTACTCCGCCTCGCGCAGGCTCGTCGTCGACCACTTCACCTCCGCCGCGCGTGCGGTGCCTTGGCACGTCGTGCGGCTCATCACGTCGCTCGTCGCTCCGCTCGTTGTCGACTACTCGCATCGCGCGAGCTCGTCGTCGACTACTTCGCCTCCCCACGCGTCGGGTGCCTCGGCACGTCGCGCGGCTCGTCACGCGGCTCGTCGCGCCGCTCGTCGTCGACTACTCCGCTCGCGCGAGCTTGTCGTCGACTACTTCCGCCTCCACGCGCGCGTCCGGGTGCCTCGGCACGTCGCGCGGCTCATGACGCGGCTCGTCGCGCGCTCGTCGTCGACTGCTGCGTCGCGCGGGGCTCGTCGTCGACTACTCCGCCTCGCGCAGGCTCGTCGTCGACTACTTCACCTTCGCCGCGCGTCCGGGTGCCTCGGCACGTCGCGCTACTCGTCACGTGGCTCGTCGCGTCGCTCGTCGTCGACTACTCCGCGTCGCGCAGGCTCGTCGTCGACTACTCCGTCTCGCGCAAGCTCGTCGTCGACTACTCCGCCTCGCGGCGCGTCGGGGTGCCTCGGCACATCGCGCGGCTCGTCACACGGCTCGTCGCGCGCGCTCGTCGTCGACTACTCCGCCTCGCGCAAGCTCGTCGTCAACTACTTCGCCTCCGCCGCGCGTCGGGTGCCTCGGCATGTCACGCGGCTCGTTACGCGGCTCGTCTTCGACTTCTCGGGTCTCGCGCAAGCTCGTCGTCGACTACTCCGCCTCGCGCAAGCTCGTCGTCAACTACTTCGCCTCCGCGCGCGTCGGGTGCCTCGTCACATCGCGCGGCTCGTCCCACGCGGCTTGTCGCGCCGCTCGTCGTCGACTACTGCGCCTCGTGCGGGCTCGTTGTCGACTTTTTCACCTCCGCCGCGCGTTCGGGTGCCTCGGCCGTCGCGCCGCTCGTTGCGCGGCTCGTTGCGCCGCTCGTCGTCGACTACTCCCCGTCGCGCGGCTAGTCCCGTGACTCGTCGCGCGCTTGTCGTCGACTACTTCGCCTCCACCACGCCTCGGTGCCTCGGCACGTCACGTGGCTCGTCACGCGGCTCGTCACACGGCTCGTCGCGCCCCTCGTCGTCGACTACTCCGCCTCCCGCCGAGGCTCGTCGTCGACTACTTCGCCTCCGCGCGCGTCGGGGCGCCTCGGCCGTCGCGCGCGCTCGTCGTCGACTACTCGCGTCGCGCGGCTCGTCTCGCGGCTCGTCGCGCCGCTAGTCCTCGACTACTCCCTCTCGCGCGAGCTCGTCGTCGACCACTTCACCTCCCCCGCCCGTCCCGGTGCCTCGGCACGTCGCGCGGCTCGTCACGTGGCTAGTCGCGCCTCTCGTTGTCGACTACTCGCCTCGCGCGAGCTCGGTGTCGACTACTTCGCCTCGGCTGCAGCGTCCCGGGTGCCTCGGCACGTCGCGCGGGTCGTCACGCGGCTCGTCGCTCGCTCGTCGTCGACAACTGCGGCTCACGCGGGGATTGTCATCGACTACTTCGCCTCCGCCGCGCGTCCGGGGTGCCTCGGCATGTCGCGCGGCTCATCCACGCGGCTCGTCGCGCCGCTCGTCCTCGACAACTCGCCTCGCGCGATGCTCGTCGTCGACTACTCCGCCTCGCGCGGGCTCGTCGTCGACTACTCCCCTCTCCGCGGCGCGTCTGGGTGCCTCGGCACGTCGCGCGGCTCGTTACCGGCTCATCGCACCGCTCGTCGTCGACTTCTCGCGTCGCGCGGCTCGTCCTCGGCTCGTCGCGCGCTAGTTCTCGACTACTCCGCCTCGCGCGAGCTCGTCGTCGACCACTTCACCTTCGACGCGCGTCCGGGTGCCTCGGCACGTCGCGCGGCTCGTCACGTGGCTCATCGCGCCGCTCGTTGTCGACTACTCCGCCTTGCGCGAGCTCGTCGTCGACTACTCCGCCTCCGCTGCGCGTCGGGGTGCCTCGGCACTTCGCGCGGCTCGTCACGCGGCTCGTCGCGGCGCTCGTCGTCGACTACTCCGTCTCGCGCGGGATTGTCCTCGACTACTTCGCCTCGCGCCGCGCGTCCGGGTGCCTCGGCACGTCGCGCGGCTCATCACGCGGCTCGTCGCGCCGCTCGTCGTCGACTACTCCGCGTCGCGCAGGCTCGTCGTCGACTACTCGCCTCGCGCGGCGCTCGTCGTCGACTACTTCGCCTTCGCCACGCGTCCGGGTGCCTCGGCACGTCGCGCAACTCGTCACGTGGCTCGTCGCGTCGCTCGTCGTCGACTACTCCGCGTCACGCGTGCGCGGTGCGTCGACTACTCGCGTCGCGCAAGCTCGTCCGTCGACTACTCCGCCTCGCGCAAGCTCGTCGTCAACTACTTCGCCTCGCCACGCATCGGGGTGCCTCGGCACATCGCGCGGCTCATCGCGCCGCTCGTCGACGACTACTCCATCTCGCGCGAGCTCGTCGTCGACTACTTCCGCCTCCCCCGCGCGTCCCGGTGCCTCGGCACGTCGCGCGGCTCGTCACGCGGCTCGTCGCGCCGCTCGTCGTCGACTACTCGGCTCGCGCGGGATTGCTCCGCCGACTACTTCACCTCGCTAGCGCGTCCCCGGGTGCCTCGGCACGTCGCGCGGCTCGTTCCCCGGCTCGTCGCGCGCTCGTCGTCGACTACTCGCGTCACGCGGTTCGTCCCGTGACTCCGTCGCGCCGCTCGTCGTCGACTGCTCGCCTCCCACCACACGTCCGGTGCCTCGGCACGTCGCATGCTCGTCACGCGGCTCGTCGCGCCGCTCGTCGTCGACTACTCGGCTCGCGCGGGGCTTGTCATCGACTACTTCACCTCCGCTGCGCGTACGGGTGCCTCGGCACGTCGCGGCTCGTTACCGAGCTCGTCGCGCCGCTCGTCGTCGACTACTCCGCGTCACGCGGCCTCGTCCGTGACTCGTCGCGCGCTCGTCCTCGGCTACTCGGCTCGCGCGGGGTGTCATCGACTACTTCACCTCCCGCCGCGCGTCCGGGGTGCCTCGGTACGTCGCGCGGCTCGTTACCGGCTCGTCGCGCGCGCTCGTCGTCGACTACTCCACGTCACGTGGCTCGTCCCGTGACTCGTCGCGCCGCTCGTCGTCGACTACTTCGCCTCCACCACGCGTCCGGGTGCCTCGGCACGTCGCGTGGCTCGTCACGCGGCTCGTCGCGCCGCTCGTCGTCGACTACTCCGCGTCGCGCAGGCTCGTCGTCGACTACTCCGCCTCGTGCAGGCTCATCGTCGACTACTTCGCCTCCGCCGCGCGTCCGGGTGCCTCGGCACGTCACGCGGCTCGTCACACGGCTCGTCGCGCCGCTCGTCGTCGACTACTCCGCCTCGCGCGGGGCTCGTCGTCGACTGCCCCGCCGCCTCCGCCGCGCGTCCGGGTGCCTCGGCACGTCGCGCCGCTCGTCGTCGACTACTCCGCGTCGCACGGCTCGTCCTGCGGCTCGTCGCGCCGCTAGTCCTCGACTACTCCGCCTCCGCGCGCGAGCTCGTCGTCGACCACTTCACCTCTGCGCGCGTCCCGGGTGCCTCGGCACGTCGCGCGGCTCATCACGTGGATCGTCGCGCCGCTCGTTGTCGACTACTCCGCCTCGCGCATGCTCGTCGTCGACTACTTCGCCTCCGCTGCGCATCCGGGTGCCTCGGCACGTCGCGTAGCTCGTCACGCGGCTCGTCGCGCCGCTCGTCGTCGACTACTCCGGCTCGCGCAGGATTGTCATCGACTACTTCGCCTCCGCCGCGCGTCCGGGTGCCTCGGCACGTCGCGCGCTCATCGTCGACTACTGCGTCGCGCGGGCTCGTCGTCGACTACTCCGCCTCACGCGGGGCTCGTCGTCGACTACTTCAACTTCTGCCGCGCGTCCGGGTGCCTCGGCACGTCGCGCTACTCGTCACGTGGCTCGTCGCGTCGCTCGTCGTCGACTGCTCGCGTCGCGCGGGCTCGTCGTCGACTACTCCCCCGCCTCGAGCAAGCTCGTCGTCGACTACTTCGCCTCGCGCGCGTCCGGGTGCCTCGGCACATCGCGCGGCTCGTCACACGGCTCGTCGCGCCGCTCGTCGTCGACTACTCCGCCTCGCGCAAACTCGTCGTCGACTATTTCGCCTCCGCCGCGCGTCCCGGGTGCCTCGGCATGTCACGCGGCTCGTTACGCGGCTCGTCTTCGACTACTCCGGTCTCGCGCAAGCTCGTCATCGACTACTCGCCTCGCGCAAGCTCGTCGTCAACTACTTTGCCTCCGCCGCGCGTCCCGGGTGCCTCGGCACATCGCGCGGCTCGCTCACACGGCTTGTCGCGCGCTCGTCGTCGACTACTCCGCCTCGCGCAGGCTCGTCGTCGACTATTTCGCCTCCGCCGCGCGTCTGGGTGCCTCGGCACGTCGCGCGGCTCGTTACGCGGCTCGTCGCGCCGCTCGTCGTCGACTACTCCGCGTCACGCGGCTAGTCCCGTGACTCGTCGCGCCGCTCGTCGTCGACTACTTCGCCTCCACCACACGTCCGGGTGCCTCGGCATGTCACGTGGCTCGTCACGCGGCTCGTCACACGGCTCGTCGCGCCGCTCATCGTCGACTACTTCGCCTCCCGCGCCGGGCTCGTCGTCGACTACTTCGCCTCCGCCGCGCGTCCCGGGGTGCCTCGGCACGTCGCGCCGCTCGTCGTCGACTACTCCGCGTCGCACGGCTCGTCCTGCGGCTCGTCGCGCCGCTAGTCCTCGACTACTCCGCCTCGCGCAGGCTCGTCTTCGACCACTTCACCTCCGCCGCGCGTCCGGGTGCCTCGGCACGTCGCGCCTCTCGTTGTCGACTACTCCGCCTCGCGCGGCTCGTTGTCGACTGCTTCGCCTCCGCCGCGCGTCCGGGTGCCTCGGCACGTCGCGCGGGTCGTCACGCGGCTCGTCGCTCCGCTCGTCGTCGACAACTACGCTCGCGCGCGGCTTGTCATCGACTACTTCGCCTCGCCCGCGCGTCCGGGGTGCCTCGGCATGTCGCGCGGCTCATCACGCGGCTCGTCGCGCCGCTCGTCCTCGACAACTCCGCCTCGCGCGAGCTCGTCTCGACTACTTCGCCTTCGCCGCGCGTACGGGTGCCTCGGCACGCCGCGCGACTCGTCACGTGGCTCGTCGCGTCGCTCGTCGTTGACTACCTCGGCGTCACGCGAGCTCGCTCGTCGTCGACTACTCGCCTCGCGCCGGCTCGTCGTCGACTACTCCACCTCGCGCAAGCTCGTCGTCCTACTTTCGCCTCCCGCGCGCGTCGGGGTGCCTCGGCACAACGCGCGGCTCGTCCCACGGCTCGTCGCGCCGCTCGTCGTCGACTACTCCGCCTCGCGCGAGGCTCTCGTCGACTGCTTCGCCTCGCCGCGCGTCCGGGTGCCTCGGCACGTCGCGCGGCTCCCACCACGGTTCGTCGCGCCGCGCGTCGTCGACTACTCCGCGTCCGCGCGGCTCGTCCCGTGACTCGTCGCGCGCTCGTCGTCGACTACTTCGCCTCCCCCCGCGCGTCCGTGTGCCTCGGCACGTCGCGTGGCTCGTCACACGGCTCGTCGCGCCGCTCGTCGTCGACTACTCCGCGTCGCGCGAGCTCGTCGTCGACTACTCCCCCCCGCCTCGTGCGGGCCCTCATCGTCGACTACTTCGCCTCCACCGCGCGTCCGGGCGCCTCGGCACGTCGCGCGGCTCGTTACGCGGCTCGTCGCGCCGCGCTCGTCGTCGACTACTCCGCGTCCACACGGCTCGTCCCGTGACTCGTCGCGCCGCTCGTCGTCGACTACTTCGCCTCCACCACGCGTCCGAGTGCCTCGGCACGTCGTGCGCGGCTCGTCACGCGGCTCGTCGCGCGGCTCGTCGTCGACTACTCCGCGTCGCACGGGCTCGTCGTCGACTACTCCCCCTCGTGCGGGCTCATCGTCGACTACTTCGCCTCGCCGCGCGTCGGGGTGCCTCGACACGTCGCGCGGCTCGTCACACGGCTCGTCGCGCCGCTCGTCGTCGACTACTCCGCCTCGCCCGAGCTCGTCGTCGACTACTTCGCCTCCGCCACGCGTCCCGGGTGCCTCGGCACGTCGTGCCGCTCGTCGTCAACTACACCGCGTCGCGCGGCACGTCTGCGGCTCGTCGCGCCGCTAGTCCTCGACTACTCCGCCTCGCGCAGGCTCGTCGTCGACCACTTCACCTCCGCCGCGCGTCCGGGGTGCCTCGTCACGTGGCTCATCGCGCCGCTCGGTGTCGACTACTCCACCTCGCGCGGGCTCGTCGTTGACTGCCTCGCCTCCCGCGCTGGCGTCCCGGGTGCCTCGGCACGTCGCGCGGCTCGTCGCGCCGCTCGTCGTCGACTACTCCACCTCCGCCGCGCGTCCGGGTGCCTCGGCACGTCGCGCGGCTCATCACGCGGCTCGTCGCGCCGCTCGTCGTCGACTACTCCGCGTCGCGCAGGCTCGTCGTCGACTACTCCGCCTCGCGCAGGCTCGTTGTCGACTACTTCGCCTTCGCCACGCGTCCGGGTGCCTCGGCACGTCGCGCAACTCGTCACGTGGCTCGTCGCGTCGCTCGTCGTCGACTACTCCGCGTCACGCAGGCTCGTCGTCGACTACTCCGCCTCGCGCAAGCTCGTCGTCGACTACTCCGCCTCGCGCAGGCTCGTCGTCGACTACTTCGCCTCCGCTGCGTGTCCGGGTGCCTCGGCACGTCGCGCGGCTCGTCACGCGGCTCGTCGCTCCGCTCGTCGTCGACAACTGCGGCTCGCGCGGGGAGTCGTCATCGACTACTTCGCCTCCGCCGCGCGCGTCGGGTGCCTCGGCATGTCGCGCGGCTCATCACGCGGCTCGTCGCGCCGCTTCGTCCTTGACAACTCCGCCTCGCGCAGGCTCGTTGTCGACTACTTCGCCTCCGCCACGCGTCCGGGTGCCTCGGCACGTCGCGCAACTCGTCACGTGGCTCGTCGCGTCGCTTGTCGTCGACTACTCCGCGTCACGCAGGCTCGTCGTCGACTACTCCGCCTCGCGCAAGCTCGTCGTCGACTACTCCGCCTCGCGCAAGCTCGTCGTCAACTACTTCGCCTCCGCCGCGCGTCCGGGTGCCTCGGCACAACGCGCGCGCTCGTCCACGGCTCGTCGCGCCGCTCGTTGTCGACTACTCCGCCTCGCGCAGGCTCGTCGTCGACTATTTTCGCCTCCGCGCGCGTACGGGTGCCTCGGCACGTCGCGCGGCTCATTACACGGTTCGTCGCGCCGCTCGTCGTCGACTACTCTGCGTCACGTGGCTCGTCCCGTGACTCGTCGCGCCGCTCGTCGTCGACTACTTCGCCTCCACCACGCGTCCGAGTGCCTCGGCACGTCGCGTGGCTCGTCACACGGCTCGTCGCGCCACTCTTCGTCGACTACTCCGCGTCGCGCAGGCTCGTCGTCGACTACTCCGCCTCGTGCAGGCTCATCGTCGACTACTTCGCCTCCGCCGCGCGTCCGGGGCGCCTCGGCACGTCGCGCGGCTCGTTACGCGGCTCGTCGCGCGCGCTCGTCGTCGACTACTCTGCGTCACTTGGCTCGTCCCGTGACTCGTCGCGCCGCTCGTCGTCGACTACTTAGCCTCCACCACGCGTCCGAGTGCCTCGGCACGTCGCGTGGCTCGTCACACGGCTCGTCGCGGCTGCTCGTCGTCGACTACTCCGCGTCGCGCAGGCTCGTCGTCGACTACTCCGCCTCGTGCAGGCTCATCGTCGACTACTTCGCCTCCGCCGCGCGTCCGGGTGCCTCGGCACGTCGCGCGGCTCGTCACACGGCTCGTCGCGCCGCTCGTCGTCGACTACTCCGCCTCGCGCAGGCTCATCGTCGACTACTTCGCCTCCGCCACGCGTCCGGGTGCCTCGGCACGTCGTGCCGCTCGTCGTCAACTACACCGCGTCGCGCGGCACGTCCTCGCGGCTCGTCGCGCCGCTAGTCCTTGACTACTCCGCCTCGCGCGAGCTCGTCGTCGACCTCTTCACCTCCCGCCGCGCGTCCGGGTGCCTCGTCACGTGGCTCATCGCGCCGCTCGTTGTCGACTACTCCACCTCGCGCGAGCTCGTCGTTGACTACTTCGCCTCGCCGCGCGTCGGGTGCCTCGGCACGTCGCGCGCGGCTCGTCGCGCCGCTCGTCGTCGACTACTCCACCTCCGCCGCGTGTCCCAGGGTGCCTCGGCACGTCGCGCGCGCTCATCACGCGGCTCGTCGCGCCACTCGTCGTCGACTACTCGCATCGCGCGGGGCTCGTCGTCGACTACTCCGCCTCGCGCGCGGCTCGTTGTCGACTACTTCGCCTTCGCCACGCGTCCGGGTGCCTCGGCACGTCGCGCAACTCGTCACGTGGCTCGTCGCGTCGCTCGTCGTCGACTACTCCGCGTCGCGCAGGCTCGTCGTCGACTACTCCGTCTCGCGCAAGCTCGTCGTCGACTACTCCGCCTCGCGCAAGCTCGTCGTCAACTACTTCGCCTCCGCCGCGCGTCCGGGTGCCTCGGCACATCGCGCGGCTCGTCACACGGCTCGTCGCGCCGCTCGTCGTCGACTACTCCGCCTCGCGCAGGCTCGTCGTCGACTATTTCGCCTCCGCCGCGCGTCTGGGTGCCTCGGCACGTCGCGCGGCTCGTTACGCGGCTCGTCGCGGCCCGCCTGCCGTCGACTACTTCGCGTCACGCGGCTCGTCCCATGACTTGTCGCACCGCTCGTCGTCGACTACTTCGCCTCCCGCCGCGCGTCCGGGGTGCCTCGGCACGTCGTGTGGCTCGTCACGCGGCTCGTCGTGCCGCTCGTCGTCGACTACTCCGCCTTGTGCGGAGCCCATCGTCGACTACTTTGCCTCCGCCGCGCGTCGGGGTGCCTCGGCACGTCGCGCGGCTCGTCACGTGGCTCGTCGCGCCGCTCGTCGTCGACTACTCCGCCTCGCGCGGGCTCGTCGTCGACTACTTCGCCTCCGCCACGCATCCGGGTGCCTCAGCATGTCGCGCAGCTCGTCGCGCCGCTCGTCGTCGAGTGCTCCGCCTCGCGCGGGCTCGTCGTCAACTATTTCGCCTCCTCCTCGCGTCCCGGTTGCCTCGGCACGTCGCGTGGCTCATCACACGGCTTGTCACGTGACTCATCGTCGACTACTTTGCCTCGCGTGGGCTCGTCGTCGACTGTTTCGCCTACGCCGGGCGTTCGGTGCCTCGGCACGTCACGCGGCTCGTCACGCGGCTCGTCGCGCCGCTCGTCGTCGACTACTCCGCCTCGAGGAGGCTCGTCGTCGACTACTTCGCCTCCCCCGCCGCTCGTCCGGGTGCCTCGGCACGTCGCGCGGCTCGTCACGTGGCTCGTCGCGCCACTCGTTGTCGACTACTCCGCCTTGCGCGAGCTCGTCGTCGACTACTTCCGCCTCCGCCACGCGTCCGGGTGCCTCGGCACGTCGCGCCGCTCGTCGTCGACTACTCCGCCGCGCGCGGCTCGTCCCGCGGCTCGTCGCGCCGCTCGTCCTCGACTACTCCACCTCGCGCGAGCTCGTCGTGGACTACTTCCGCCTCCGCCGCGTGTCCGGGTGCCTCGGCACGTCGCGCGCGCTCGTCACGTGCCTCGTCGCGCCGCTCGTCATCGACTAATCCGCCTCGCGCAGGCTCGTCGTTGACTACTTCACCTCCGCCGCGCGTCCGGGTGCCTCGGCACGTCGCACCGCTCGTCGTTGACTACTCCGCGTCCGCGCGGCTCGTCTCGCGGCTCATCGCGCCGCTGGTCCTCGACTACTCCGCCTCGCGCGAGCTCGTCGTCGACTACTTCGCCTCCTCCGCGCGTCCGGGTGCCTCGGCACGTCGCGTGGCTCGTCATGCGGCTCGTCGCGCGCCGCGCGTTGTCGACTACTCCGCCTCGCGCGAGCTCGTCGTCAACTACTTCGCCTCCGCCGCGGGTCCGGGTGCCTCGGCACGTCGCGCGGCTCGTCACACGGCTCGTCGCGCCGCTCGTTGTCGACTACTCCGCCTCACGCGGGATTGTCATCGTCTACTTCGCCTCCGCGCGCGCGTCCCGGTGCCTCGGCACGTCGCGCGGCTCATCACGCGGCTCGTCGCGCCGCTCGTCGTCGACTACTTCGCGTCGCACGGGCTCGTCGTCGACTACTCCGCCTCGCGTGGGCTCATCGTCGACTACTTCGCCTTCGCCGCGCGCCGGGTGCCTCGGCACGTCGCGCGGCTCGTCACGTGGCTCATCGCGTCGCTCGTCGTCGACTACTCCCGTGTCGCGCGGGGCTCGTCGTCGACTACTCCGCCTCGCGCAAGCTCGTTGTCCCGACTACTTCGCCTCCGTCGCGCGTCCCGGGTGCCTCGGCACGTCGCGCGGCTCGTCTACACGGCTCGTTGCGCCGCTCGTCGTCGACTACTCCGCCTCGCGCGAGCTCGTCGTCGACTATTTCGCCTCCGCCGCGCGTCCGGGTGCCTCGGAACGCGCGCGGCTCGTCACGCGGCTCGTCGCCGACTACTCCGCATCACGCGGCTCGTCCCGCGGCTCGTCGCGCGCTTGTCGTCGACTTCTTCGCCTCCGCCGTGCGGCCGGGGTGCCTCGGCACGTCGCGCGGCTCGTCGCACCGCTCGTCATCGACTACTCCGCGTCGCGCAGGCTCGTCATCGACTACTCCGCCTCGTGCAGGCTCATCGTCGACTACTTCGCCTCCGCCGCGCGTCCGGTTGCCTCGGCACGTCGCGCGCGGCTCGTCACGCGGCTCGTCCGTCGCTTGTCGTCGACTACTCCGCCTCGCGCGGCTCGTCGTCGACTACTTCGCCTCCGCCGCGCATCCGGGTGCCTCAGCATGTCGCGCAGCTCGTCGTGCCGCTCGTCGTCGACTACTCCGCCTCGCGCAGGCTCGTCGTCGACTATTTCGCCTCCTCCGCGCGTCCGGGTGCCTCGGCACGTCGCGTGGCTCATCACGCGTCTTGTCGCGTGACTCATCGTCGACTACTTCGCCTCGCGTAGGCTCGTCGTCGACTACTTCGCCTACACCGCGCGTCCGGGTGCCTCGGCACGTCACCCGGCTCGTCATGCGGCTCGTCGTTGACTACTTCACCTCGCGCAGGCTCGTCATCGACTACTTCGCCTCCGCCACGCATCCGGGTGCCTCAGCACGTCGCGCGGCTCGTCACGCGGCATGTCGCGCGGCTCATCATCGACTACTCTACCTCGCGCAGGCTTGTCATCGACTGCTTCGTTTACCCCCCGCGACCGGGTGCCTCAGCACGTCGCGCGGCTCATCGCGCGGCTCGTTGCGCCGCTCGTCGTCGACTACTTCGCCTATGTCGCGCGTCCGGGTGCCTCGGCACATCGCGCGGCTCGTCATGCGGCTCATCGTCGACTACTCTGTGTGCCGCGACTTCGTCTTGCGGCCACGCTGGCTCTACTTTGGCCACGCCGTGCGTCGCGACTAATTGTCTCGCGGCAACACTGGCTCTACTTCGAGTACGCCGCGTGCCACCACGACGTCGTCTTCCGGTCACATCGCGTCAACCATTCATCTCGACTAGTTTTCCAAACTAGTCGAGAACGCAACATCGGCCCCCAACATCTAGTCGGAATCAACTCTGACTAGTCAACTTCAGCAACAACCGTCGCGGCTCCATCACCGACCGCCACGGCTTCATCAACAGTCTGCCCAGGCAGCAACAACTAAGTCATTTATTTAAATGATTACTATTTTCTTTTTCTTGGCTTGTTCTCCTCATCATGTAGGACTAGTTGTCGACTACTCATTTGTGTATGGTTCTCGGCGGGTTTTCACGGGAGCTACACTCTGCAGATTACTCTTGGGGTATATCAATCAAGTCACCACGAGTCTACTTCATCAACTCGGGGGCTATCCCTAGGATGCAGCTTCTAATGTCCGCTACGCGCGGTCGTTGTTGACGGTTAATAATTGTATCAAAGTTCGTTTGTGACTCGCAAGCGTACAAGTCTCCCGTCGTAGTCAAGGGACCCTTCTTCCCTCGAGTGGTGAACCCAAGGTATCGAATCCGTGGAACAAATGTGTGACGCAAGACTTAATCTATTAAAGCCAAATAACCGCAATCTTCAATAAAGAACCTAATGCATCTAAGTAAAATACACAAAACAGATCTAATCTACTAAAAACCGGAGAAAACAAAGTAAGATTGGGTAGATAAACCGATCTAGAGGGATCGGGGTAAGCCTTTTGTTGAAGTTCCAAGCAAAAGAAGAAGTAGCAAATCGAATATTAATAAAAGCCTCTTTAAATCGTGGTTTCCCGTCCAAATCCGAAAACATCCGCCTTTCGAGACCCCCGTTCGTCACAACGTATCCCTATTCATGCGGGGAGCTTAGGGCGAGTCAAAAGACAAGTCGAGATTCTTTCGGAGGATCCGGCGTGTACCTCTAGCCACCGCGGCTACAAGAACACCCTATGTAATCTATCTCGAGAATAGAATTGAAATAAGCAAAGCCGATCGAAAAACGAAATCTTCGAGGAAACACTTGATCGGCGAGAAAAGATTCAACTTGATAATTCAACTATAACAATGATACATACACAAGATCACCACCGGATCCTTCCTTGATCTTGCTTCTAGCTCCGGAACTCCGACGTGGTCTTCCGTGCAAGGTTCCCACGTCGGCTAGGGAAACCCTAGTCAACTAGCTCGACCCTCTCCTCTCCTAGATGGTGTCCCTCTCTTCTCTGCTTCTCGGCGGCCGAAGACGAAATCTTCTCTCGCGTGGCTCTCGGTCGGGGGACTATAAATAGCCCGATTGGCGGCTAGGGCAAAGGACGACGCGTTTGGGCCCTAAATGGGCACGGGCCGACCGGACGGGCCGGCCGGCTCGGGCCCATTTAGGCCCGGCCCGCGGGCTCCTTTGCCCGAGGTCGGTTCCCTTGCTTCCCGGATGCTTCCCCCTTCGCATACGGGTCCATGTCGTCGGTTTCTCTCCGAATTGGACTCAACTCCTTGTCTTGGAAGATTCGACGACTTTTCCGGTCGGGTCCCCGGAGTATGTCGTCTTCTCGGATCAAGTCCCCGCTTCTTGGAGTTAATTTTACTTCATTGCATGACTTGTTCGGGGCTTCAAAGTCTTGTCATGAGATGCTTGATGAACTTACCCCGAAAGTCTTGCATTCAACACTAAATCCCTGCATAAACATTAAACTCCAAAAACGACATGCACACGTGAACTTGTTATACCACGGGGGTTAGTACCAATGGATAAAGTATAAAACTCATGCCAACACCGAAGGTAAACTCATGGCTAGGTTGACGGATTTTCACCGTCAACATCTCCCCCATGCTTAAACCTTGCTCGTCCTCGAGTAAGCCTTCGATGAATATCATCATTGCTAAACAATGTTTAAACTTTGCATTTGATCATACATGAGAAAACATAATGCTCTCAAAATATTAATTCATTAAAGTTCCATAATGTACTAGCCTTCATCTCCACGGAGGGTGGATTCTTATTAAGCTTATCCCACAAGTATTAACATGCTCACAAAGTTTTAAATGGATCTCAAAATTTTTGAAATGAAGAACGAGATAAGAAAAGCTAAACCAAATTCACAAATTTAAATCATCTCATGTATTGCTCATAAACTCTCATCTCACTTGTCTCTCAAGCCTATATATTCTACTCCTTTCCCTCTCATATATATGTGGTAGGCTTTATATGGAGCTTTTGGGAAAGTTTAGTCCTAACAAGAATTTATAAATGAGGTGTTGTCAAAACAAGACAAGCTTCTCATGGTCTTACCGAGACTCGTCAAAAAGGTCATTGGAAAATAATGTTAAATCAAGGAGGGGAAAGAGAAAAATACACACACTTTTAGATGAGTGGACATGTGCAAATGGCAAAGAGTGATCCCGAGGCACAAAGAAAGTCCTCGTTATCGGATTGCACATGGTTGGAAAATTGAGAATGGATCTTTTTATCTTGAAGCCTTGAATGCACTCCTAGAGAACCGGGAGTTCACTTTACGCACAAATATATTTTTTTTTCTTTCTCATTCTTTTCTTTCTTTCATTCATTCATTTTTTCTTGCCTCGTCATATATTCGGTCCATGACTTTCACAACGAAGTTTTGATTTTTTATACCTTGAAAGTCATGAATATCACCGGATTTTTTTTTCTTTCATCATTATATATATTTTTTTTAAATACTCCCTTTTGAACTCTAAAACTGCACCGTACCTACCTCCTCCCCCATGCTTAGACGTTGCTCGTCCTCGAGCAAAGAGGCGAAAAATAAGGTAGGTACCGGAGATAATTTTCCTTGGAGAGATACTTGAAATCTTCAACGTTGGCACCGTCTTGCGATCTTCCTTGAATTGATGATCCATCCTCGATGATAGGTTGTGGTCAAGGAGGTAGTCACAAAAAGATGATATTTGGTTTAAGGGTGGATATCCGGCGAAGTTTGTGAGATCACCGATGCGGGGATACACAATGCACGGATAAAAGGCTAGCAAAAAGATAGATACGCAAAAACGGAATGACCAGCTTCTTAGTCTCGGGCCAGAGAAATCATGGCCTGCAAAAACTCACTCAAAAATAAATCTTGTACACTAAGGTTTATGCACTCAAATATATATAAGGCTTTGGATAGGTTGAGCAACACACAAGTGATATTTGTGACAAGGTTAGCAATATTTTTGAGCATAAAAGACATCTTCAATCCATTCATAACTCGAGAGCACATAAAACACTATGGGTCTTTATTTTAATCATAACCTCCGCTGAAAAATAAGCTAGTATTTAAATAAATTCAGATCTGTATTTTTAAGAGAGCACTAGCTTAAACATGCATAAATCAACTACAAAGATGAACAAAGCTGCAATTTTAATCATATATCAACATGGCACGAATTTTGTAACTTTTCCAATGATATAATCAAGGTGGTGACTTTATTAATGGTGATATCAAGTTGAAATACACACTGAAAATAAACATACATGCTTGCTGAAAATTAAATAAAAACAGAAAAATACTACGCAAACACACATAAGCAAAAGCTGAAAATTACGAGAGAAATAGAAAAGAAAAGAAAACAAAAGTTCCTAAATCTTCTAGTCCTCCGCCGGTGGTTGATGTTGGTAGTCTTGATAATAATACCCTTGCTCATAATATGAATGAACGCTTCCTCCGTCGAATTGATTTGGCTCCACAAGGTGAAGGCGTCCAAGTTCAAAGGCAATATTTGCGTTGCCTTCACCGAGTTGAGCTGCGTTGGATTGGATGGCTGCGATATTTTGAGCATTTCTTGCAGCATACCCTCCAATAATAGCCATGCTTTGTTGTGGTTGGTGATGATGAGCGTAGGACTCCGTGAAGTTAGCGTTGGGCACAACATAATTTTGTGGGGGTACCGGTGCACCACCCCCCCATGCTTGTTGTTGAGACCCTCCGTAATAACTTGGCGGAGGAGGAACCCCGCCGGATGGTTGCACATTGGGTTGTGCTCCACCCGCTTGTGCGGAGGATGTTCCCTCTTCTACGATTCTTCCTCTTTTGTTCTTCCTTGCGGGGACAAGTAGTCCCTCTTCCAACCAATCTTCCCTTCCTTCGGTGAAAAGCCTAAGCCTCTCATCCGGAAGAGGGAGGTTCACAATGGCCAATCGGTAACCTCTTCTCTCATCTCCACTAATGTACTTGCCTTGCCGCAAGTACTCAAAACCGAGAGAGGTACCGCGCAAAAGGTGAGCGGGGGTTTCTTGCGATCCCCGGTCGCAAGGAAAAGGCCAACATGGAGAGGTAACACCCCGAACCAATATCACCGGCCCCCCGATGTTGCTTCACAACACCAACGGTTGATCATGAGGTAAGAGGGGTCAATTGGCTGCCTGGCAATTAAAGCCGAGTATAGCCAATTTAACTCCGTGTCGGTCACCTTTGTTTCCCTCATCCTCCCCAATACCCTCTTGCACATCCAAGAGTGAAATATCCGGATAATGGGGTTGCGGATGCTTTTGCGTTGTTGATGGGCATCTCCGGAGATCATGCCCCAAAATTCCGCCAACATGCCGGGAGGCACGTCAACTTTCTCCGGAGCGCCCTTGTGGAATCCAAGCAGCTCCCTTACGTGCTCGTAGGGAACCACTTGTTGGATTCCCTCCAAACGGAATGACAAGCTTTGCACCCCATCATCATCAACGATGGGTGCAATAGTCATTAAAATTTCCAAGGTGTAACCCAAGTGGGTGTCCACCGATATTCCGTTGGAGAACCGAACCCACCCGAGGTGCCCCAACATGTGGTATATGTCGGTGCGAAAACCCAAGGTGTGGAGTGCTTGGTCGTCGAGCTCGACGTTTGGCACAAGCCTCTTCTCAAGATTTGCGAGCCTATCCTCCTCCTCCGCCGACAAGATGATGAAGCCGTACGAAGATTGTGTCGGGGTGTAAGGAGGTGGTGCGGTTGAGCGAGTCGATCGTCGTGGTGGCGCGGGCTGCTCCTCCGTGTGCCCACGAGGTTCGGTGAACCTCATGGAAGTGCTTCTCGCAGCCCTCATACCACCAAGGAGGAGAGCGTCGTTCCTCCTCGGTGGTGCCGTGTCCGTCTCCATGCTCCGGGAGACTCGGAAACCGAGTGCCTCCTCGAAGACGTGGTTGATGACGGCTTGGACGACGACGAACTCTTCTTCTTAGAGAAGAGACTTGTGGTCTTCTTCCACATGTTTGCTGCACTCTCTCTTCAACTAAAAATCCGGGTTGCAACCGGTAAACTAGGCACTTAAACTCTTTGCTTCGGATGTGGACTTGGAGTGGATTAAGGAGGTGGATTTTTTTTTCTTGAGCTCTCAAGCTTGGGTGGTTGGCTAAGTCTACGGAGGTTCGAGCACACAAACTTGAACACACAAACAAGGGAAGGAGAGGGAAGCTTGCTGCGAGAAGACGGGCGCCGGGGACGCCATTTATAGGGCAGGCCGGCCGGCCTAGGCCGGCCGGCCCGGGGTCCTCCGGCTCCTCCTCGGCGCGTCTTTCTCCCGGCCACGATCATTTCGCCTCTGCAACTTTCCCCGCCCGCGTGCTCCACGAGTTGCACCGCCCAAACGCTCTCGTCCACTCCTTTTCTTGAATCATTGGTCCTCCCACTTGATGCTCCATGCTTTGGGTCATGTCCATGCTCCCTAGCTCCACTTGCTTCACATGCCACCATGAAAATCCTGCAAAGTTGATGCTTGCTGCCCACCATGCTTGTCCTTTGCATGTGGAATTGGTGAAAGTTGATAAAAGGGAATCCAATGGTGCATGCATGATTAATTCAAACTTGATTGCCTCCATTTAGGTGTGTTTAAGGTTAAGTACTCCTCTAATTCGAATTTTAAAATATTTTTCAGAGCCATGCAAGAGCTCGAGCATAATTTTAGAGAAGTTTTTAAACCATTAAAAACAAATGTAAGTCGAAAATATTTTTCGACTACGTCGATTTTGGTCTTACCGGTAAAGTCTGCTTTCATCGGTTGAGAGCGAACGTTTTCCCGGCTTGATCATGGGGGCATAGGTTTAGGTTCTAATTTTGGCTAAATAAGAAAGATTTTGAATAAAACAAAATTAGAATGGGCTTAGAAAAATTCTAATCCTAGAGAAACCAAGGATAAAGATTTTTAAAACCAACCAAAAGCTTTGATTTCTAGGTTCACGCGAGTCCTACCACGTGCTGAATTTTTATAACACTTGAATATAAATCGTGGCTCTACTCGTGTGGTTTTAGCATGAAAAATAAGTCAACCTCAGCACCATGATGAGGGTGAAAGGTTGAGCTAAGGTTCTGAAATTATTTGGTTGAGGGGTTTCTCGAAAAGAAAAGAATCAAACAAGCACATAGGAGGGTTCATGCAAAGGGTTTATGATAAAGCAATCATTCAATCAAGAATTATGTCTCTAATATTGTTCAACCACTTCTAAGTCTAATGTCCTTGCGTAATAAAACTCAAAAACTAAATTATTAAAAATACTAGAAAAACCTGGAATCGGGTTGTCCTCCCGTAGCTTATTCTTGACTTGACTTGACGAAACGGGTTGCCTCCCGCCTAGCGCTTCGTTTATAGTCTATAGCTAGACTTCTTCACTTGATTACTCCGGATCAACGCTCTTTGCGGGCGTTGCAATCTTGGGTACCCACTTCCGCATCATCTTGGGCGCGGGCTTGTCTTTTGGCTTGGGCCGGCTTAGTCATTTTTTTGGTCTTCACGGGCGGCTTCTCTTCCTTTGTCTTGACGGATGCAACACCTTCTTTAATTTTCGTTACGTTCACTTTTTTCAGCTCCTTCTTCTTTTTCAGCCCCTCCGTTTGTTTTGGTTCTCCCTTCACTCCAATCATGTTGCATGCCTCAATCCTTGGACGGAACTTGAAGGAACTCCTTTCTCCGTTGATATCGAACATGATCTCCCCCTTGCCAACATCAATAGTTGCTCCCACGGTCTTGAGGAACGGCCTCCCTAGGATGAGCGGTGGCTTCTCCCTCTCTCCCATCTCGAGCACAACGAAGTCGACGGGGATGAAGTGGTGTCCAATCTTCACGGGTACATCTTCAAGCAATGCCCAAGGGATAGCGAATGGAGTTGTCACCCAACTCCAAACATATTCTCGTGGGCTCCATCGGTAGGCGTAACTTCTCGAACACATCCCTCGGCATGACACTCACACTAGCTCCAAGGTCGCATAACGCCTTCTCGAAGTTGAAAGAACCAACCGAACATGGAATTGTAGGGCACCGGGGTCTTTTTGCTTCTCTAGCCCATAAGCAATAGGCCGCGCTACACTCCTCGGACATTCCGACATGATCTACCCCGAGTGTTGCTATCTCATATTTATTTGCAAGTATGTCTTTAAAGTAACGAGAATATGTAGGTACTTGTAGGGCATCTAGTAACGGCATGTTGATGCTAAGTCTACGCACAACTTCCACAAACTTCTCAAAGTGGTTGTCAAGTTTACCTCGGAAGTAGCGTGGCTTGAGTTGCGGTATCCTCGTGTCATCTTCCGGCATCTCGAATTCGGGTTCCTCGGTGACGATCCCCGTAACCTTCTCTTTAGCGACTCCTTCCACCTCGGTGGACGGTTTAGGCTTCCTTGCTCCCGCGGAACGTTCCGGATCTTCGGTCTCCTTCCCCGAACGCGTTTGAATGGCCTTCGCCGATTCGGGACATTTGGGTTGTCCCGGAAGCTTCCCTTCATCATTTGTGAGGCGCCCCCGCAAGTTGTCCAACTTGCGTCTCGAGCATCTTCATCATGTTGAGCACTTGATGATTGGAACTCCCGACCTCCGTCACTTTGCCATCGATGTTCTCCAACACCTTGTCTATGGTCTTGAACTTGGTGACGGTGTCCTTGTTGATCTTAGCTTGCTCATCCATGAACTCCTTCAATTGTATCCGAAGTGGAACCGCGTTAGGAATAGATGAGCTTGCATTAAATTGAGGCCTACCTTGCCCGTAGCGGAAGTTCGGCAATTCTCCCTTCCTCATGTAGTCGAGCACTTTGGCTTCCTCCGGACAATCTTTGCGGACATGGCCATACTCTCCACATTCTTCGCATGTGGACCTTGCTTCGGCGGCCTTCAAGTCTTGAGCCTCTTTCTTTTCTATCTCCATCTTCTCCAACCTCCTCATGAGCGAGTCGATCTTGCCTTCGAGTATGTCTTCCTTCTCCACTTGCAAGATTCCTTTGACGTTCCCCATAGGTTGAGCCGGTGTAGGCGCCGGATGACGCCCACGTGTCATTATCCGCGACCTTCTTGAATAGCGTGAAAGCTTCCGTCGGTGTAAGCTCGATGATAGATCCTCCCGTCGATGCATCGATGATCGTCCTTGACGCCATGGTGAGTCCTTGATAGAACTTTTGCACGAGGTCTTCTTTCGGGAACTTGTGATGTGGAACCGCCCGAGTGTACTCGTTGAAGCGCTCGAATGCCTCGAGATAGTTTCGTAGGATATTGAACAAAGGTGGCAATCTTATTACGCAAGCTTTGAGTTTTACCCGGCGAGTAGTATTCCTTCATGAAAGCCTTCATCAACGTGTTCCAATTTTGCACCGTCTCCGCCGGTTGAGAGTGGAACCATTGCAACGCCTTCCCGAGTAGTGAAAACGGAAAAAGCCTTGCCCTCATTTGATCTTGAGTCACCCCCTCCATGTTGAAAGTCTGACATAGTTGAATGAATGCTTGGAGGTGAAGGTTCGGATCCTCTTTGCCGGTGAAGGGTGAGTGTTGCACCATGCGGATTGTTGAGGTCTTGATCTCGAACGGTCTTCCGATCTCGTCGAGGTTCAAGATTGGTAGGTCGATGATGTCTGGGGTGCATAGCTCCCCAATCTTGCGTTCTTCCGGTGGTTGGTCACCCATCGGTGGACGTCGGTTCTCCCGCGGACTTTGAGGTGGTGAATTCTCCGAGATTCTCGCGATCCTTTGTCTTCCGACTCCGAATCTACAAAATCCGGCTTTTTAGCTTGATGTGCTTCGCGTCTCCTTAGCTCCGTAAAGTTTTTCCGGATCATCCACAAAATTATTGGGTTTGTTGGAGAGGCAGCCGTCCATCTCTCGTTAGGGTTAGCAATAAACAAAGTATGCAAAAAAAACTAGAAAACAAAACAAATCTATAAAGACTAGAGTTAGACAAACTAGATTAGATGTATTTTGAGGATGATCGAAGCTTGGTAGATGCAAAAATAAAACAAAATCAGTACTGAAAATTAAAAAAAAAAGCAATAAAAAATCAAATCTTGATCACTTGTTCCCCGGCAATGGCGCCAGAAAAAGGGGCTTGTTGACGGTTAATAATTGTATCAAAGTCCGTTCGTGACTCGCAAGCGTACAAGTCTCCCGTCGTAGTCAAGGGACCCTTCTTCCCTTGAGTGGTGAACCCAATGTATCGAATCCGTGGAACAAATGTGTGACGCAAGACTTAATCTATTAAAGCCAAATAACCGCAATCTTCAATAAAGAACCTAATGCATCTAAGTAAAAGACACAAAACGAGATCTAATCTACTAAAAACCGGAGAAAACAAAGTAAGATTGGGTAGATAAACCGATCTAGAGGGATCGGGGTAAGCCTTTTGTTGAAGTTCCAAGCAAAAGAAGAAGTAGCAAATCGAATCTTAATAAAAGCCTCTTTAAATCGTGGTTTCCCGTCCAAATCCGAAAACATCCGCCTTTCGAGACCCCCGTTCGTCACAACGTATCCCTATTCATGCGGGGAGCTTAGGGGCGAGTCAAAAGACAAGTCGAGATTCTTTCGGAGGATCCGGCGTGTACCTCTAGCCACCGCGGCTACAAGAACACCCTATGTAATCTATCTCGAGAATAGAATTGAAATAAGCAAAGCCGATCGAAAAACGAAATCTTTGAGGAAACACTTGATCGGCGAGAAAAGATTCAACTTGATAATTCAACTATAACAATGATACATACACAAGATCACCACCGGGATCCTTCCTTGATCTTGCTTCTAGCTCCGGAACTCCGACGTGGTCTTCCGTGCAAGGTTCCCACGCCGGCTAGGGAAACCCTAGTCAACTAGCTCGACCCTCTCCTCTCCTAGATGGTGTCCCTCTCTTCTCTCGCTTCTCGGCGGCCGAAGACGAAATCTTCTCTCGCGTGGCTCTCGGTCGGGGGACTATAAATAGCCCGATTGGCGGCTAGGGCAAAGGACGACGCGTTTGGGCCCTAAATGGGCACGGGCCGACCGGACCGGGCCGGCGGCCCGGGCCCATTTAGGCCCCGCCCGCGGGCTCCTTTGCCCGAGGTCGGTTCCCTTGCTTCTGGATGCTTCCCCCTTCGCATACGGGTCCATGTCGTCGGTTTCTCTCCGAATTGGACTCAACTCCTTGTCTTGGAAGATTCGGCACTTTTACGGTCGGGTCCCCGGAGTATGTCGTCTTCTCGGATCAAGTCCCCGGCTTCTTGGAGTTAATTTTACTTCATTGCATGACTTGTTCAGGGCTTCAAAGTCTTGTCATGAGATGCTTGATGAACTTACCCCGAAAGTCTTGCATTCAACACTAAATCCCTGCATAAACATTAAACTCCAAAAACGACATGCACACGTGAACTTGTTATACCACGGGGGTTAGTACCAATGGATAAAGTATAAAACTCATGCCAACACCGAAGGTAAACTCATGGCTAGGTTGACGGATTTTCACCGTCAACGGCGGCAATCTAAAGTCGAATTCTAAAGTCGCATTCTAAAGTCCGCTCCGTACGGCAACTTAAAGTCGACTCCGGTCGCATCTTCGCCTGCTTCGGTGGCATACTGCGTGTGTAAGCTTCGATGGAACCTAGCTGTAAGTAGCCCTTAGGTCCTGGCGATGATGGAACCTAGCTACGCGTGGTCTTCACGCTCTGTTCCATGGGTCCAAGTACCCTGAGTACTCGCACTCCGTACCTTGGGTCTGAAATCCATGGCCTAGGTACACAAGTTGACTCCGGTCGCACCTTCGAGTCCACTATGGTGGCAATGGTACCTTGGGTCTGAAATCCATGGCTCAGGTACTCAAGCCCTCTCCGGTGGCACAAATCGACGCTAACGGTCGCACCCAAGCCCACTCCGGTGGCACAAGTCGACGCTAACGGTCGCACCCAAGCCCACTCTGGTGGCACAAGTCGACGCCAACGGCCGCACCCAAGCCCACTCCGGTGGCACAAGTCGACGCTAACAGTCGCATCCAAGCCCACTCCGGTGGCACAAGCCGACTTTGGTCGCAATCCTAAGCCCGCTCCGGCGGCAAAACTACTCGTTTTATCTGATTTTTTTTTGCTTTTGCTTTCTGGAAAGTGCTTTTCGTTTTTTGCATCTTAAGTCCACCCCGTGTGGAACAAAGTCGACTACTGCAGTCGCATCTAAAGTCCGCTTTACACGGCAATCTAAAGTCGACTTCTTCAGTCGCAACTCATAGTCCGCTCCACGCGGCATCATAAAGTTGACTTCGGTTTTCAAGTCGCATCTCAAAGTCCGCACTTTGCCGCATCTAAAGTCGACGTCAGTCGCATCTAAAGTCCGCTCTGACGGCATGGCTACTTCTCAAGCTCCACGGCTCGATGCCAAACTACTACTCGGAATCTCTCCAGCTCGGGGGCTACACTCAAATTACTACTCGAGGATAACTCCAGCAGACTTCGCTTGCTCTCAAGCTCGGGGGCTCTGCACCAATAACTACTCGACGTGGCTCATACGACTGCCTTATCTCGGGGGTTACACGCTGCAAGAGTATTCGGATGATGGCTTTCGTGAACACTGAAGACCCTTGGATTTATTACCTAATCATTTCAAGGCTCGGGGGCTGCTATGCTACACCCATCATTCAAATTTTTCAAGACGGAAGATTCGGAATCAAGATTGACCCTCAGCTAGAGTCTGCAACTCAACTAAGGCTTGGGGGCTACTCCATGTGGAGTGCGATTTTGCAACCGCACTTCCATATAATCTCGACTTCAAGACTGATGAGCTGGACCACCTTCCAGCCTCGTGGCAGTTCAAGTACTATTGAAGACTTCTCCAAGCAGTACTCGAGGACGCTCAAGAACTACTCGCAGAGGCTTCAAGACTACTCGAACTACTACACTCGACTACAATGTGCTCGGGGGCTTGTCGGGCATACTCCCCGGGTACCCATGCAAGGAAGGATGAAGACGGACTACTACTAGAATTCCCCTGTAATCCTACTAGGACTTGTACCGTGTAATCCTACTAAGACTCCTGCCTTGTGACTGACTAGGAACCCGCCCCCTGGACTATATAAAGGAGGGTCGAGTACCTAGTCGGGCTCATGATCTCAACCCAACACCAAGCGCAGGGCGCCATACTTGATCCCCCAAACAGGACGTAGGGCTCTCCACCTTGGCGACCCGAACATGTATAAATCTTGTGTCCCGTGCCCTTGTGCATACCTTCGAGTTCTCAGTCTCTCGATCATGATCCCCACCGCACAATCTACTACCTCGGGTACCCGCTTGGTAGGTTTGCCGGTCTAAAACACCGACAGTGGCTTCAATGGCCCGAATCCAAGCATCAGCATCGAGGGGTTCTTCCGCCTCAGTGAACTACGGTGGATTCATATCCAGAAAGTGCTTGTACTCAGTCACTTGACTTTGGGCATCATTTTGATTCTTGTGGAACTGCTGCTGCTGCGATTGCTGTTGTAGGTGTAGAAGAATCTGGCGCATCATCTCGGTTTGAGTGGCAATTGATGTCGCATCTGGTGGTGGTGGCGGCTGGTTGCGGGCACTAGAATCACCAAAACCATTCGGAGTGCTGCGTGTCGAGCCCACCATCTGAAAAATTTGAGTTTTCATTAGTCACACATTTGTAATCTTGTTCAACAAGTAGAAGATATACGACGAAAACTCAAATTGACCAAATAGTTAGACTCAAGACAGCCGCACTGCATCGAAATGACAATTTCAAAAATTCCAAAACCAAAGTTCCCAAATTTTTCCAAATTTTCAAAATTTTCTGGCAAATTTGTAAGTTCACGAGACAAAACTTGGCATTCAAGGGTTACGCTAGGTTAGCTAGGATCAAGGTGCAAAGGTGCGAGATTCGGGGTGACGTGTTCCGGAAAAACGACAAGACCTAGGTTTACTATCTGAGCATAGCTTGAGATTTGGAAACCTATCATCAAGAAAAGATTTCTCAGCAAAGATTTGGATAGATATGGAGCACTCGGGTATAGATCACCTATACAGAAACTCTACAAAATGGTCTGAGATAAGGTCATGACAACAGGGTTAACTAGCTGGTCCAACAACAGCACTTTAGATTCGATTTAAAGATTGTTATTGTTGTTATTATAACATTACTTAAGGGGAACAACACATGTGATCTTTTTAACATTCAACAGGCTTTTAACATGATGCAAGAACGACCTATTTGTCCTCACCAAGCAATTAAGCCAAAATCGAAGTTAGTGGCGGTGGCATGGCAACAATTATGTTTCTCCCTATAATAACTAGTCGATACTATCGGTACTCACTTAGCGACTTACGAAACGTGGTCAGTGTACCTGCAGAATATCACAGAACATATCGAACCTTGTGTGCCAGCACTCACGAAAGCGTCCACATACATTACCGTTTACTATAGAAACAACACCCATGCGTTATCGCTACATGGACAGCGTCCAACCTCGGATACTCTCCTTTTGAATGGAGTGCATCCTTGCCTCGCATAGTCACAATGCGGAACATCCACGTATGGCAAAATGTGGCGAGACATAGACACGATAGTGGGTTTCCTTTGGATTAGGTCCCATCCATCCCTCACATGACTCTTATGTGGTACCACCACGTATGGAAAAATGTGATGAGACGCAAACGCGACGTGGGTTCCCATTAGAAGAGGTCCCATCCATCCCTCACAGGACTTTCCTGTGGCACCACCACGTATGGCAAAACGTGATGAACTAGTATGTTTGTGTAGAAAGTAAGTTTTGAAAAGAATAAAATGTGTTGGATGTTAGCAAAATAAACCATAGATTTGTAAGCCACCTGAAAGAATCCCAAAAATTCCCTCTAGGGCCTCACGGTCTAAATCCATCCTTAACGAACCAATGTATTTTGCAAATCCAAACAATCTTGGCAAATTTTATTCGAAAACAAGTGATTAGGTTGCTAATTAAACATGAAGGACCGATTAGGTGAGCCAGAGAGGGGGGAGTGAATGGGAGTCGATAAAAATTCCTCTCGAAGGAGATGAAAACTCTAACAAGACGAACACGACTTCCAAATCATGTCACCGACTCAACTACCCAAGTTGGCCAAGAACATGCAGCCACTGGAGTGCTACTGGTCCTACAAACCAACAACCACCTTCACGGAGTCGAGAACGCAGCGGAACAGCAACTCGAGCACTACTGACCTACACCGGTCAGACCGGTGAGCACCACCGGTCAGACCGGTGCCTACCGACAAAACCTGAGAACTTCCACAGAAGGCCCCTACAATGGTTAGGCCGGTGTAGCTCACCGGTCAAACCGGTCCAAGCCAGGAAATCCCAAATCTGCCAAATAGACCTACCGAGCTCCAAACTGACCCAAACTCAAAATAGCAGCACACAGGGACAACAACAAACTCACCCGGATGTTCACTTGAGGCAAAACCCACTGAGCCTCTGCACCGGTCAGACCAATGAGTAGCACCGGTCGGACCGGTAGGGCTGGGCCGCTCGGGGATGAACAACACCCATGAGTCAGCTCCCCCAAATCCAACTCCCGATCCCCCCGAATCGCGCCACGGATTTGTGCAAGACTTTGGCGACAGTAGGAACACCTCATGGGCACTCCATAGCCAAGATTTGGTCCACCAAAACTTGCTAAGTCAAGAGGAATCGAAGAAATCCCACCAAGAACGCCTCTAACCCTAGAGCCAAGAAAACCCCAAAATTGAGCCCCTTTGCTCACGAATTTGGGAGGGGGATCAAAGGGAAAAGAACCACGAGGGGTTAATGCATACACCCCCCACCAAATCCCAAAGAGAAAGGTCTCAAATCCGCCACAAGAAAAATGCTAAGAAAGGGCTCCGAAAATCACAAAAAGGACAAACGGGAACAACGCATCCAAGCCTTGAGGAACCACGTCGAATCATCTATACATACCAAAGAGGTTCATACAAGGTCCAGCTTGCCGCCCGATCATCCTTCCCTCTCACAAGATCTCACCATGAAGCCCTCAAGCTAGTCCTATGGAAATCCTAATGATAATAGGAAGGGAAAATAGGAACACAAAATGAGCAAGGGTTCCAAGAGATGGCTGACATCCTCTCACCATTTGGGTTATATGGAGGCAACCGAAAGTCTAAAATACCCTTACTAGCTAACTAGGGATAATGCCCCTCTAGGGGAATTCGAAAATCTTTGTCTTCGTAGATGCACAGCGACCGCAAACTTGCTTAGCCTCGATGCAAGCCTTGCGATCCCGACGCGTGTCCTCCGCTTAGAAGTCTCTAGATTGTGTCGTCGCACACCGGTCAGACCGGTGCTCCTCACCGGTCAGACCGGTCTAGAGTTGTTGCACCGCCATCTTTGGTTCTTCGGTCTTGGATTTGTGGATCAACCAAGGAACCAGTCGTTTTCTGGTGAACCACCAGAAACCCCGCGAACTCGGTGTAACCTCCGCCGATC
Organism: Cenchrus americanus; assembly: GCA_947561735.1. NCBI lineage: Eukaryota > Viridiplantae > Streptophyta > Magnoliopsida > Poales > Poaceae > Cenchrus > Cenchrus americanus. The sequence continues at coordinate 148,882,968 of OX387240.1, forward strand.
ACCACTCATGACTCGGCTCCCACATAGTCCCGGCTCGACCTTGGTTTTGAGGCTCAACCAAGAAACTGTCCATGACTTCATCTATCCGTTCTTGCCACCATGCGGCCCGCACTTGACCCTGCTAGCCACCGGGTCTGTCGAACCAAGCCTACTTGTCTTCTCCACACCTCGAGGCCTCACCGGCAATGACCTTTCGTGCTTGTTCTTCACCTACACCAACAGCAGTCAAGCCGCAACCTGCACTTGCAATACTTAGCGAAGAATCAGTCCACATAACGTTGTCAATCACTCATCACACCAGAAAGAAACCATCAACCGGTCCTCGAACCACACATGGTCCTCAACTCTGGTGCATATAATCACTTTGATACCAACTGTGACAACCCCCCAGGTAAATACCGTACTATCGCCTAAACCAATCCACTTTGGTCCTTAAGCAATAATAAAGTATCATCCAGTCGTTAATTATCGGGTTAACGCCCGGTAAATCACTTGTGAAATCACAAAGAGGATCGAACGTATGCATTAAAATTCACGCGATGGCGAGTCCAGAGTACAAACACTAATGAAAATCAAATCTTCCTCGAAGGGTTAACTATTACAAATAATTATTCAAGATGTCATAAGCAAAGGTTTAGAGTTCGAAAACAGTGGAATAATTAAACCAGCAAAATGATCAACATCACAGGAGGCCGCCCATGATGCCATCATTCGTCGTCATACACCCATTCTAGCTCCCAGCACGGTGGAATCTCTCCAGGCCAAACAACCCCTGCAACAACATTTATAAAGCAAGGCTGAGTATACTAATACTCAGCAAGACTTAACCGTCGAGTGATAATTATATCACCAAACTTTAGACATGAAAGGCTTTTTGGCCGGTGGAGTTCTGTTGCTGAAAAGCAACAAAGAGTATGTCCTCACTTTGAATATTTTAGCACAAATTCTAGTTCATTACCATTTCTAAGTGAGCCAACGGATTCAACCAAGAATTGTACAATACAATTAATTCAGGCAATAATATTCACCAAGTTCCATCAATAAGGGATATCATGGCCAGTTGATTAAGCAATCTCGGATAACAGTCAGAGGCCGACAATCAATTGATTTATAACCTTGTAAGGTGGACCTAAACACACGAAAGAATAGATACCCCAAGAAGGTCCAAACAAAAAACGAAACAGGGTATACACCGACCAGGCGGTTCCAGTCGATCTTCAGCTCTGGATCGGAACCTACATTCCTTGGTACAAGGCTTACTGGATCACTCCCACACGAACGTCCAGACTCACACAGGTACCACACTGTTGCAAGCAGGGGGACACATCCATGTGCCCCAGGGGTAGTAGGGAAGGTTCCCTTGCCGCGTCAATCGGGTACAAGGCATACCGGTCCCATTCCCGACAAGTGTTTAGTACGTTCAAAAGCTTAGCCCACGAAAGCCACTAGACCAGAGCCCAAATCACATGCTCATACCACATGAGCAATCCATTTATAAATATCTTATGATTCCAACATAAAAAACCTATTCTCGCGAGTGAAGAACATCACTCGACTTCTACCGGGTCCTATAGCACAGCAGCTATCGACCTAGCATACTAGTAAAAGAACGTAGGTACCTAGGGATCATGCATCTAGGGTTTCAAGTCAACTCCTGGAACGTAAATGCACAATCTTAGCAAAGATAATTGCAAATTTTTTAAAGAAGGGTTAATGGTCTGGGCCTTTCCTTCGCTGGCAAGGTTGGCCTTGGGCCCTTCTGGACTTTGGTATAGGTCTTTCTCTACAGCGACGTAGCGCACGTCTCCGTCAGCTCCTCCGTCTCCTCCTTCCGGCACACGCATACAGCTACTGTCGGGAAGATCTACACGAGGGTGCAACGCAAGATTTAATTGATAGTTTTCATTAAATTAATTACAAAACAACATATGAAAACCATGAAGAGTATGGTTGGCCATATTCACCTTGACAAACACACAATTGGTAAAATCTTTCTATTAAAATAATTTTTTGTGTGCATTATTATTTATTCTTTTTGATAGTGACTATGTACATATTTATGCAAATACTTTAATATAAATTCACAAACAGCAAAGGGGTGGTGGCAATTAGTCTTTGACATGATTTACCACACAAACATGAGGTCATTAGGTGAGTGTTAGTGATTTTCCCAATTTAAATTAATATTAAGCTTTAAATGACTTCCATAGCTTTTATTCAAAAATAAATTCATAAAATGCAGTGGGGGTGTTTTCCAAGCTCCATAACACTAGGCAAAGCCACTGAACACACATGCACACTTAAAAGAGCTATGAAACTAAATATACCAAAAACAACAAAAGCTAGCTACCAAAACATGATAAATGCATAACAAATAAGCATCAACATGATTCCAACTTTCTCACACATGGCCTCTGGTCTAAAACTAAGCTAGGCATGCAACATATGCACCTAGACCTACTATAGATCTTGAGTTATGCATTTACCAGGAAAATTAGACATATTTCAAGAATAAATATTTATGGTAACATATCTTCATGGTTAATTCACCAGAGGTGGGTTTATGCATAAAAAGGTTATATCCAGAAGTTGAGCACAAATAGATATTTATTTTTAGCTACAAAAATCATTTAGACAAATTCAGCATAAATACAAAATAAATCATAATAAAAGGTTTACATAGTAACTTTCTGCAATTTTTGGCACAAGAGCTAGGCATTGTATAACACACAACATATCCAAAATTTAGCTACATAGCACTTGTAGATTTGGAGATACAACAGATCTAGGTTTATCAGTTTCTAGTTTTCATGCAAAAACTATCAACAAAAAGTATAGTCATGCTTTACAAAAGTTGTAGGGTTGTTCAAATGGAATCCAACGAAATGGGTTTGCAATTTTTGGATTTTTGTACAATTTTCTACAGATTTTACAAGATCAGCCAACAACCATTCACTATTTAAGAAACCAACATTTGAGCAGGCCCCTAGAAAGATTGAAGTTAAAGTATTTTTGTCCCTGGGAGGCAAGGCGGCGCGGCCGGCCGGAATTGGCCAGAGCTGGGCGGAGTATTCCCCGGCGAGGTCCGGCGGCGCAGTTGCTCGGCAGCCGCTGGAGCTCCACTCCGGCTAAGGGGGTGGCACTGGCAGTGCAACAAATGGGATAGGGAGGTTGCGTGTGGCCGCGTGGAGTAGTTAGGGAGATCGGTTGGTGATGATAGGGTCCGGAGGTTGGAGCTTGCCGTGGGGCGCTAATGGCGGGTGGCGGCCGGCAAGGCATTCAACGGCAAGCGCGAGAGCGCGTGTGTTACGACGGCGGCGTTAAGTGGGTGTGAGCGAGGGGTCACCCTTCAAGGCGAAGCAAGACCAGGGAGGAGAGGGGGGCGGACGATGGCCGGTGGCAATGTGGCACGACGTAGGGGCCGGCGGCCATCGATGACGCACGGCACACCGAGGGCCAGGCAAAGGGGGGGTTTGGAGCCTTGGTCCGCGTGTGGCCTGTGGGACCCATGCCGCATTGGGCTCGAGGTCACGGGGGGCGGACGTCGAGGCAGGGCGGCAACGTCGCGCCACCGTGCACCGACATCCTAGACCGCCAGGGTGCGGTTAGGCCTGGAAGGTCGCCGGTCAACGCCGGTTTGACCATGATTTCCTTGAAATATTTGAACTGAGCAACAAAAACGCGGGATACGAAAGATGCAAATGAGGCATCCCTCTACAACAGTTGCAAAGGCAGACATATGTTTTGGTGAATGGTTTGGCTTGGAACGCGTGACGAAGTTCAGGATCTTCCATGGTTCAAAACACTATTTAAACGGCCTTTTGACTGAATTTTTGAGCTCCAATACATCAAAATTTGAAGTGCCACCAATAAGGAAATTTGGAGAACGCGCCAAAAGTTCTTGAAACTGCCATGGACATTAGGGGATTTGACCGGGGTTTGACCACTAATAAAAGTTGACTTGATTAAGAGGATGATTAGCAATGATTATGATAATTAAACACCGGAGGTGTTACAAGGAAATCCAAAGAGATCGAAAACATCATAGAACAATTAGCTTACAGTGAGAAAGAGCTTCAGTACACACCTCAGGACAAGACAACTGAGGACAGAGATCATTTTCTTACCATATACATTGGAATAAATGCGTCAATGAATGGGTAGGATATTGAGTTTGATTTGTCAGTCTTTTCTTTTAAATTTTCAAGAAGTTCATTGTCAGTTGGACTAAAACGGGTACTAATAGGCAAGGGTACCCATTTCAGTCCAACTGACAATGAACTTCTTGAACATTTAAAAGAAAAGATGGACCAAACAAACTCAATGTCCCACCCATTTATTGACGCTTTTGTTCCAATTACTATGGTAATAAGAAGAAGCTTTGCCCTATGTTTTCTTGTTCTTAGGTGTGTACTGAAGTTATTTCTCTCTGTCAGCTAGTTGTTCTATCTTGTTTTCGTTCTCTTTGGAGATCCTAAGAGAGTTCTCCCCTGAGACGAGGCATCCAGATCTTCTAAAATAACATTAAGATGTTCTTGTAGAAATAAACTCATCTGTGGAGAAAACTCATCTCGATCTAAAAACTAAACTCATCTCAGTCTATAAAAAACTTGAAACCCTTGAATCTAATTGTATGAGTACAGTAAAACAACCCAGTTGACGGTTAATAGTTGTATCAAAGTTCGTTTAGACATGCAAGCGAACAAGTCTCCCGTCGTAGTCAAGGGACCCTTCTTCCCTCGAGTGGTGAACCCAAGGTATCGAATCCGTGGAACAAATGTGTGACACAAAAGATGATCTAGTAAAGCCAAGTAACTTCAATCTTTGGTAAATAGAAACCCTAATGCATCTAGATAAAGAACACAAAACTAATCTAATCTACTAAAGACCGGAGGTAACAAAGATAGATAGGGTAGATAAACCGATCTAGAGTGATCGGGTTAAGCCTTTTGTTGAAGTTCCAAGCAAAGGAAGAAGTAGCAAATCGAATCTCATTAGAAGCCTCTTTAAATAGTGGTTTCCCGTCCGACTCCGAAAATGCCCGCCTTTCGGAAACCCTGTTCTGTCACAACGTATTCCTATTTATGCAGTAGTCTAGGGAGAGTCCAAGGACAAGTTGAGTTCTTTCGGAAGATCTGGCGTGTACCTCTAGCCACCGCGGCTACAAGAACACCCTATGTGATCTATCTCGAGAATAGATCTAGAATAAGCAAAGCCGATCGAAAAACGAAGACATCGAAGAAACACTTGATCGCTAGAAATCGGATTCAACTTGATAATTCAACTAGTACAATGATACATAAACACGATCACCATCGGGATCCTACCTTGATCTTTCTTCTAGCTCTAGGAACTCTGACGTGGTCTTCCTTGCAAGGTTCCCACGTCGGCTAGGGTAACCCTAGTCAACTAGCTCGACCCTCTCCTCTCCGGGATGGTGTCCCTCTCTTCTCTGCTCCTCGGCGGCCGATGACGAATTGATTCATGCGTGGCTCTCGACCCCGAGGCTACAAATAGCCCGAATGGCGGCTAGGTCAAAAGAGGGGGCAAATGGGCCACGGAGGCGGGCCGGGTCGGCTGGCTCGGGCCGGCCGGCACGGGCCCATCCGGAGCCCGCTTCCGGCCTCCTTCGTGTGGCGTTGGTTCCCGAGTCTTCTAGATCCTACCCCCTTCTGCATGTGGGCCCTTGTCGTCAGTTTCTCTCCGAGTTGAACGTAGCTCCTTGTCCCGCAAGATTCGGAACTTTTCTGGTTAGGTCCTCGTAGTTTGTCATCTTCTCGGGTTAGGTCCCTGGGCTTCTTGGAGTCAAGTTTGCTTCATTGCATGACTTGTACGGGGCTTCAAGGTCTTGTCACAAGGTGCTTGATGAACTTATCCCCGAAGTATTGCTTTCAACGCTAAAACCCTGCATAAACACTAAACTCCAAAACTGACATGCACAAGTGAACTTGTTATAGCACGGGGGTTAGTACCAATGGATAAGGTATAAAACTTATGCCAACACTGAAGGTAAACTCATGGCTAGGTTGATGGATTTTCACCGTCAACATCTCCCCCATGCTTAAACCTTGCTCGTCCTCGAGTAAACTTCGATGGATATCATCGTTGCCCATCAATGTTTAAACCTTGCACTTGATCATACATGAGAAAACATAATGCTCTCAAAATTTTAAATCGTTAAGGTTCCATAATGTACTAGCCTTCATCTCTACAGAGAGTAGATTCTTAATTAAGCTTACCCCACAAGTATTAACATGCTCCCAAAATTTAAATAGATCTTAGAAATTTTGAAAATAAAGAACTAGATGAAAAAGAGCTAAACCAAGTTCACAAATTTAAATCACCTTACATATGGCTCACGAACTCTCATCTCATCTTGTCTCTCAAGCCTATATATTCTACTCCTTTCCCTCTCATAACATATATGTGTGGTAGGCTTTATATGGAGCTTTTTGGGAAAGATTAGTCCTACCAAGATATTACAAATGAGATGTTGTCAAAACAAGACAAGCTTCTCATGGTCTTACCGTGACTCGTCAAAAAGGTCATTGGAAAATAATGTTATATCAAGGAGGGGAAAGAGAAAAATACACACACTTGAGATAGGTGGACATGTGCAAATGGCAAAGAGTGATCCCGAGGCACAAAGGAAGTCCTCGTTATCGGATTGCACATGGTTGGAAAATGAGTATGGATCCTTTAATCTTGAAGCCTTGAAATTCCTAATGCACTTTAGAGAACCGGGGAGTTCACTTTCTTTTATTTTTACACAACTCATATTTTTTCTTTTTCTCATATATATATATATATATATATATATATATATATATTTCTTTTTCTTTCATTCTATTTCTCATTTTTTTCTTTTTCTTTCTCATTAAATTTTTTCTATTTGCTCCCCTTGACTCTAAAATTGCATCGTACCTACCTCCTCCCCCATGCTTAGACGTTTGCTCGTCCTCGGGCAAAGAGGTGATAAAGATAAGGTAGGTACCGGGAATACTTTTCCTTTTGAGAGATAGTTCAAATCTTCAATGTTGGCACCGTCTTGCAATCTTCCTTGAATTGATGACCCATCCTCAACAATAGGTTGTGGTCAAGGAGGTAATCACAAAAAATGATATTTGGTTTTAAGGGTGGATATCCGGCGAGGGTTGTGAGATCTCTGATGCGGGGATACACAATGCACGGATAAAAGGCTAGCAAAAAGATAGATACGCAAAAACGGAATGACCATCTTCTTAGTCTCGGGCCAGAGAAATCATGGCCTGCAATAACTCACTCAAAAATAAATCTTGTACACTAAGGTTTATGCACTCAAATATATATAAGGCTCTAGATAGGTTGAGCAACACACAAGTGATATTCATGACAAGGTTAGCGATATTTTTTAGGCATAAAAACTATCTTTAATCTGTCTATAACTTGAGAGCACATAAAACACTATGGGTCTTTATTTTAACCATAACCTCCGCCAAAGATTAAGCTAGCATTTAGATAAATTCAGATTCGTATTTTAAGAGAGCACTAGCTTTAACATGCATAAATCAATTACAAAGATAAACAAAGCAGCAATTATAGTCATATATCATCATGGCACAAATTTTGTAACTTTTCCAATGATGTAAACAAGGTGGTGTCTTTATTAACGATGAAAACAAGCTGAAATACATGCTGAAAATAAACTAACACACTTGCTGAAATTTAAATGAAAAACTGAAAATACTACGCAAACACAAGCAAACATAAGCTGAAAATTACAGAAAAAGGGAAAAGAAAGGAAAACTAAAGTTCCTCCTTCTTCCTAATCCTCCGCCGGTGGTTGGTGTTGATAATCTTGGTAGTTGTACCCTTGCTCATAGTAGGGTTGGACATCCCCTCCAACGAATTGATCCGGCTGTGCTAGGTGAAGGTGCCCAAGCTCATATGCAATATTTGCATTGGCCTCTCCAAGTTGTGCCACGTTGGATTGGATGGCTGCGACGTTTTGCATGTTTCTCGCAACATACCCTCCAATTATGGTCATGCTTTGTTGTGGTTGGGGATATTGTGTGTAGGGCTCCGCGAAGGTCACGTTGGGCACCACATAATTTTGTGGGGGCACCAGTGCACCACCCCCCATGCTTGCATTCGTGGCCCTCCGTAATAACTTGGCGGAGTAGGGATCCCGCCGAATGGTGGCACATAGTTAGGTTGTGCACCACCCGCTAGCACGGAGGAAGATCCCTCCTCTACAATTTTTCCTCTTTTATTTTTCTTCGCCGGGACAAGGAGTCCCTCCTCCAACCAATCTTCCTTCCCTTGAATGAAAAGCCTTAGCCTTGAATCCGGAAGGGGTAGGTTCACCTTGGCCACATGAAAGCCTCCTCTCTCATCTCCACTAATATATTTTCCTTGCTTTAAATATTCTAATCTGAGAGAGGTCCCACATAAGAGATGTTCGGGATTCCTTATGATCCCCGGTCTTAAGGAGATGGCCAACATAGAGAGGTAGCACCCCGAACCAATATCTCCCGATCCCGATGTTGCCTCGCAACACCATCGGTTGATCATAAGGTATCAGGGGTCTATTGGCTGCTTGGCAATTAAAGCCGAGTAGAGCCAATTCAACTCTATGTCGGTCACCTTCATCTCCCTCATCCTCCCCATAATCGTCTTGCACATCCAAGAGTGGAATACTTGGATACTGGGGTTGTGGATGGAATTGCGTTTTTGGTGGGCTTATCCGGAGATTAAATTCCAAAATCCATCTAACAAGCCGTCCAGCACGTCAACTTTCTCCGAAGCTCCCTTTTGGATACCAAGTAGCTCCCTAACATACTCGTAGGAAACCACTTGTTGGATTCCCTCCAAACGGAATGATAAACTTTGCACCCCCTCATCAAGGATGGACGCCATAGTCATCAAGATTTCCAAGGCAAACTCCTTGTGGGTATTTGCCGACACCCCGTTGGAGAATTGCACCCATCCAAGATGCCCCAACATATAATATATGTCTGTGCCGAAACCCAAATAGTTGAGTGCTTGATCGTCGAAATCGACGTTTGCCACAAGCCTCTTCTCAAGACGAGAGAGTTTCTTCTCCTCCTCCTCCGACAATATGATGAAGCCATATGTGGAATACTGCGGAGTGTATGAAGGTGGCGCGGATGAACGGGTCGATCGACAAGGTGGGACGGGCGGCTCCTCCGTACGCCCTTGAGGTTCGGTAAACCTCGTGGATGTGCTCCTTGTTGCCCTCATGCCACCGAGGAGGAGAGTGTCGTTCCTCCTTGGCGGTGTCGTGTCCTCCTCCATGCTCCGATGAGACTCGGAAACCGAGTGTCTCCTCCAAGGCGTCATTGAAGACGGCTTGGATGACGATGACCCATTCTTCTTGGTGAAGAGACTTGTGGTTTTCTTCCACATGATTGCAACACTCTTCTCTCTACTAAAATTCAGGGTTGCAACCGGTAACTAGGCACTCTAAAACTTACTTCGGAATGTGGACTTTGAGTGGATTAAGGGTGTGTATTGTTTGAGCTATCAAGCTTGGGAAGGTTAGCTATGTCTATGGTGGTTCTGGGCACGAAAACTTGAGCACACAAACTGACGAAGGAGAGGGATGCTTGCCTGCAGAAGACGGGAGCCGGGGGGCTCCTTTTGTAGGGGAGGCCGGCCGGCCTGGGCCGACCGGCCTGGGTGGCCGCATGCCTCCCCAGGGCTCTGTTTTCCTCCAGCACGATCATTTCTCCTCCGTGACTTTCTTGCCCGCGTGCTTCACGAGTTGCACCGCCCAAACGCTCTCGTCCACTCCTTTTCTTGCATTATTGGTCCTTCCACTTGATGCTTCATGCTTCGAGTCATGTCCATGCTCCCTTGCTCCACTTTCTTCACATGTCACCATGAATTTCCTACAAGGTTATGCTTGCTGCCCATCCATGCTTGTCCTTTGCATGTGGTCTTGATGAAAGCTGATGAAAGGGCATCCAATGGTGCATGGATGATTAACTTTAACTAGATTGCCTCCCTCTAAGTACGTTTAAGGCTAAGCACTCCTCTAATTTCGAAAATTAAAAATATTTCCAAAGCTATGGAAGAGCTCAAGCATAAATTTAGAGAAGTTTTAAACCATTAAAAACAAATATAAGTCGAAAATATTTTCCGACTATATTGATATCTGTCTCACCGGTATAGTTTGCCTTCATTGGTTGAGAGCAAACTTTTCCCGGCTTGATCATGGGGGCATAGGTTTAGGTTCTAATGTTGGCTAAATGAGAGAGATTTTGAATAAATTAAAATTAAATGAGGCTTAGAAAAATTCTAATCTTAGAGAAACCAAGGATATAGATTTTTAGACCAACCAAAAGTTTAGTTTCTAGGTTTATGCGAGTCCTACCACGTGCTGAAATTTAATTAACACCTAGGTATAAGTCGTGGCTCTACTCGTGTGTTTTTAGCATGAAAAACAAGTCAACCACAACATCATAATGAGGATGAATGGTTGAGTTAGGTTCTGAATTTATTTGGTTGTGGTTTCTCGAAAAGAAACAAACAAACACATAGGAGGGTTCATGTAAAGGGTTTATGATCAAGCAAAATATTCAACCAAGAATTATGTCTCTAATATTGTTCAACCACTTCTAAGTCTAATGTCTTTGCGTAATAAAATTCAAAACTAAATTGAAAAGACTCGAAAAACCTGGAATCGGGTTGTCCTCCCGGTAGCTTATTCTTGACTTGACAAAACGGGTTGCCTCCCGCCTAGCGCTTCGTTTATAGTCCATAGCTAGACTTCTTCACTTGATTACTTCGGATCAACGCTCTTCGCGGGCGTTGCAATCTTGGGTACCCACTTCCGCACCATCTTGGGCACGGGCTTATCTTCCGGCTTAGTCATTTTTTTGGTCTTCACAGGCGGCTTTTCTTTTGTCTTAACAGATGCAACAACTTGCTTGATTTTCTTTACGTCCTTCTTCTTCGGCTCTTTCTTTTTTTCAGCCCTTCCTTCTTCCTTGGTTCTTCCTTAACAACGCAACGTTGAGGTGGAACTTTTTTAACTTCAATCATATTGCATGCCTCGAGTCGTGGTCGGAACTTGAAAGAACTCCTTTCTCCATTGACATGATCTACCCCGAGTGTTGCTATGTCATATTTATTTGCAAGTATGTCTTTAAAGTAACGAGAATATGTAGGTACTTGAAGGGCATCCAATAATGGCATGTTGATACTAAGTCTACGCACAACCTCCACAAACTTCTCAAAGTGGTTGTCAAGTTTACCTCGGAAGTAGCATGGTTTGAGTTGTGGTATCCTCGTGTCTTCTCCCGGCATCTCAAACTCGGGCTCTTCGGTGACGATCCCCATAACTTTCTCCTTAGCAATTTCCTCTGCCTCGGTGGATGGTTTAGGCTTCCTTGCTCTCGCGGGGCGTTCCGGATCGTCGGTCTCCTTTCCCGAACGTGTTTGAATAGCCTTTGCCGATTCGGGACCTTTAGGTTGTCCCGAAAGCTTCCCTTCATCATTAGTGAGGCGCCCGACAAGTTGTACCACTTGCGTCTCGAGCATCTTCATGTTGAGCACTTGATGGTTGGAGGTCCCGACCTTAGTAACTTTGCTATCGATGTTCTCCAACACCTTATCTATGGCCATGAACTTGGTGACGGTGTCCTTGTTGATCTTAGCTTGCTCGTCCATGAATTCCTTCAGTTGTATACGAAGCGGAACCGAATTCGGAATGGATGAGCTTGCATTAAATTGAGGTCTACCTTGCCCGTAGCGGAAGTTCGGCAATTTTCCCTTCCTCATGTAGTTGAGCACTTTGGCTTCCTCCGGACAATCTTTGTGGACATGGCCATACTCTCCGCATTCTTCACATGTAGATCTTGCTTTGGCAGCCTTCAAGTCTTGAGCCTCTTTCTTTTCTATCTCCATCTTCTCCAACCTCCTCATGAGTGAGTCAATCTTGCGTTCAAGTATGTTCTCCTTCTCCACTTGCAAGACTCCTTTGACATTCCCCGTTGGTTGAAATGGATGTAGGCGTACGGATGACGCCCATGTGTCATTATCCGCGACCTTCTTGAATAGAGTGAAAGCTTCCGTCGGTGTAAGCTCGATGATAGATCCTCCCGCTGATGCATCGATGTCCTTGACGCCATGGTGAGTCCTTGATAGAACTTTTGCACGAGGTCTTCTTTCGGGAACTTGTGATGTGGAATCGCCCGAGTGTACTCATTGAAGCACTCGAATGCCTCTAAGATAGTTTCTGTAGGATATTGAGCAAAGGTGGCAACCTTATTACGCAAGCTTTGAGTTTTACCCGGCGAGTAGTATTCCTTCATGAAAGCTTTCGTCAACGTGTTCCAATTTTGCACCGTCTCCGCCGGTTGAGAGTGGAACAATTGCAAAGCTTTCCCGAGTAGTGAGAATGGAAAAAGCCTTGCCCTCATTTGATCTTGAGTCACCCCATCCATGTTGAAAGTTTGACATAGTTGAATGAATGCTTGGAGGTGAAGGTTCGGATCCTCTTTACCGGTGAAGGGTGAATGTTGCACCATGCGAATTGTTGAGGTCTTGATCTTGAACGGTCTTCCGATCTTCTCAACATTGAAGATTGGTAGGTCGATGATGTCTGGGGTGCATAGCTCCCCAATCTTGCGTTCTTGCGGTGGTTGTTCACCCATTGGTGGAAGTCGATTCTCTCGAGGACTTTGAGGTGGTGAATTCTTCGGAGATTCCTTCGATCCTTTGTCTTCCGACTTCGAATCTACAAAATCCAGCTTTTTAGCTTGATGTGCTTCGCGTCTCCTTAGCCTGTAAAGTTTTTCTGGATCATCCACAAAATTATCGGGTTTGTTGGAGAGGTAGCCGTCCATCTCCTGTTAGGGTTAGCAATAAACAAAATATGCAAAAACTAGAAAGTAAAAACAAATCTATGAAAACTAGGGTTAGACAAACTAGATTAGATTTATTTTGAGGATGATCAAAGTTTAGTAGATGCAAAAAGAAAAACTAAAAGAAAACTGAAAATCACAAAAAAGCAATAAAAGATCAAATCTTGATCACTTTTTTCCTGGCAACGGCGCCAGAAAAAGGGGCTTGTTGACGGTTAATAGTTGTATCACTTGCAAGTGAACAATTGTCCCGTCGTAGTCAAGGGACCCTTCTTCCCTCGAGTGGTGAACCCAAGGTATCGAATCCGTGGAACAAATGTGTGACGCAAAAGATGATCTAGTAAAGCCAAGTGACTTCAATCTTCGGTAAAGAGAAACCCTAATGCATCTAGATAAAGAACACAAAACTAATCTAATCTACTAAAGACCGGAGGTAACAAAGATAAATAGGGTAGATAAACCGATCTAGAGAGATCGGGTTAAGCCTTTTGTTGAAGTTCCAAGCAAAGGAAGAAGTAGCAAATCGAATCTCATTAGAAGTCTCTTCAAATCGTGGTTTCCCGTCCGACTCCAAAAATGCCCGCCTTTCGGAACCCCCGTACTGTCACAACGTATTCCTATTCATGCGGGTAGTCTAGGGCGACTCCAAGGACAAGTCGAGTTCTTTTGGAAGATCCGGCGTGTACCTCTAGCCACCGCGGCTACAAGAACATCCTATGTGATCTATCTCGAGAATAGATCTAGAATAAGCAAAGCCGATCGAAAAATGAAGACATCGAAGAAACACTTGATCTCTAGAAATCGGATTCAACTTGATAATTCAACTAGTAAAATGATACATAAACAAGATCACCACCGGGATCCTACGTTGATCTTGCTTCTAGCTCCGGAAACTCCGATGTAGTCTTCCTTGCAAGGTTCCCACGTCGGCTAGGGTAACCCTAGTCAACTAGCTCGACCCTCTCCTCTCCGGGATGGTGTCCCTCTCTTCTCTGCTCCTCGGCGGCCGATGACGAATTGATTCAATGTGGCTCTCGACCCCAGGGCTATAAATAGCCCAAATGGCGGCTAGGTCAAAGGAGGGGGGAAATGGGCCCTGGACTGGGCTGGGCCGGCCGGCCTGGGCCGACCGGCCTGGGCCCATCCAGGCCTAGTTCCCGGCTCCTTCGCATGGCGTCGGTTCCTAAGTCTTCTAGATCCTTCCCCCTTCTGCATGTGGGCCCTTGTCGTTAGTTTCTCTCCGAGTTGGATGTAGCTCCTTATCCGGCAAGATTCGGCACTTTTCTGGTTAGGTCCTCGGAGTTTGTCATCTTCTCGGGTTAGGTGTCTTGGCTTCTTGGAGTCAAGTTTGCTTCATTGCATGACTTGTACGGGGCTTCAAGGTCTTGTCACAAGGTGCTTGGTGAACTTATCCTGAAAGTCTTGCTTTCAACGCTAAACCCTGCATAAACACTAAACTCCAAAACCGACATGCACAAGTGAACTTGTTATACCCGGGGGTTAGTACCAATGGATAAGGTATAAAACTTATGCCAACACCGAAGGTAAACTCATGGCTAGGTTGACGGATTTTCATCGTCAACAAACCCCCACACACCACAAAACCTGGTTGTTTGCTACCTACATAAACTCAGCAAGGGCATGGTTGTCCTAAATGAACCTATCGATCCATCAAACGATGCAAATTGGAAACTAACTGAATCTGACATCTGTGAATTGTGCAAATGCTAACGATCGTGGCAGAATCCAGATGTCCCTTCAATGATCTGCAGCTCCGAAATAGTATCTTCAATCTACCAATTCGTAAAAAGATGGACCTATCAATCCTATCAATTGTGCACCTCAACAAAAATCCATAAAACAAGTGGCTTGAAGCACATCTAGAAGCTACTAAAATACAAAATCTACTGTAAGACGGTGCAGATTGAAAACTAACTAAATCTAACATGAATTATCTATAGCCTATCAACTTCTAACACCTATCGAAGTGCAAATATAAAGGTACGATAATGAAATCTAAATCTACGAAATATGCTCATCAATCCTCCAGATCCCCGAATCTAGATATCCCCAACCTTAGTAAGATAGGGGAAAATATAGTAGCTTGAACCAGAGAACCAACCTCATCTTGCTGTCTCATTCTCTTGTTGCTGGGATGTGGCGGTGCAACCATCTTCCCCTCACCGCTAGGATCCGCCATTCCTACCACGATCTATTGCAGACCTGTGTAGCGGAAGTCAAAAGTTTTTGCGAAGTCTGAGTGAAGTGTCTCGCCAACCATTCGATACGTAATTATAGACTCAACTGAAACTTACATGTCGGACCTGGTCACAATAAAGAATTCTCATGAACTATTAATAGAGTTTCCCATAAACGTATCACAACCAACAAGTGGTGTAGTGGTAAATAGCACATCCTTGTTCCTTCAGGTCCCTGGTTCGAACCCGTGCCATGGCAAATTAGTTTTGCAACATTTCGTGACCTATGCTTACACATGGGACTCTAGAACTATTTACGACGACTTGGAGCACTCTATTTTTGAAAACATTCTTACATGTGGGACCCAACTGAATTTTATGACGACTTGGAACACTCTATTTTAAAATAATCCTAACATGTGGGACCAAAGTTGGTTTATGACACCGCTGACATGGCAAAAATGCTTACATGTGGGACCCTGGAAAATTTTATGACGACTTGGAACACTTTATTTTCGAAAAAAATGCTTACATGTGGGCCCCTACTGAATTTTATGACAACTTGGAACACTCTGTTTTTAAAATAATGCTTAAATGTGGGATCGATGTTAGTTTATGATGTTTTTTCAGAGCTTATGGTGTCACAAAACAACATGGAACAGGGAAAGCCCGGCTATAGTACCAACCATAATGATGAAAAAAAATTTGTCACTAAATTTTCTCAGAAGTGAAATATTACAACGAGAACAGCCAGGAACGTCATAAATCAATGATGCTAAAATGTGGCTGCGTCACTAGTCAACGATTTTCTTGTAGTGTAAGTCATCAGTCGACACACCCCGACCAAGCAGCCACCAGAAGCAAGGTCGAGGGCTCATACAAAGAGCCCCCGACTTGTCGAGCACGTCGAATCAACAAGTGGAAGATAGCAGCCTTGAGGCAGGGGCTCGTCGCCAACGCTACCCTACATAGGGACTACTGCGGATATCCAACATACGACGCAAATCCAAGACTAAGGCTCACGCGTGCTACATTCTCCTAACACTGTTACAGCACTATAGCAGGATATGATTTTACCTTCCTACCCTTTGTACCCCTGCTCCTCTTGAGCTATACAAGTAGAAGCAGGGACCTTTATTGGACAGGAGAGATGAAATACAGACAATAGAAGCAACACACACAAAAAACAACCACGAAAGCCAAGAGCACTACACGCGCACACAACACCCTCGGGAGACTTGGGATCAGGTCCCTCTCGTGACCTAAGCTTGTATCCCTACTACAAGCCCTTTGGACATATAGAACACTTGCTCAAACTGGACGTAAGGACCCTCACGATGCCCGAACCAGTATAAACTGTTGTGTCTCTAGTGCCACCATCTGGATCCAACGCACGAACATACTAAAATTTACTTGTCGGTGGTATCAAACCCTAATAGTTGGTGCGCTAGGTAGAGGCACTTCATGTGTCACAATGCCATCAGGGCCTGGATGGCCCATTCCGACACGCGCTTGGTGTTAGGCACCGTGCTGTGTTTTGGCTCATTGGACTTCGTCTATGACAGGACTAGAAGAGTCGTCGGTTGAGGCCCTCTTCGCGCGCAGAAGGTTTTCAGCTCCTGGCTGAGATCCATGGCAGTGAGTGTGGCTGCGTCGCGGCATCTGTCAATTTGGTTGGCAAGGCCTATCGATCTAGTTTCTACTGGCTCACGACAATGACTGACGCCAAAGACCTCGTGAAGAGGTGCAAAGGATGTCAATTCTTTGCCAAATAGCATCATCTGCCTGCACAGACTCTGCGCATGATTCCCCCATCACGGCCCATTCCCATGTGGGGCCTCGAGTCCATAGGACCGTTTAGAACCACTCCCGACAGCTATAAACATATCCTCGTTGTCATGGACAAATTCAACAAATGGATTGAGGTCTGACCTGTCGCTAAGGTCATGTTAGAAGAAGCGGTAAAGTTCATCCAAGAGATAACACATCGCTTCAGTGTGTCCAATAGAATCATCACCGACCTCGGGTCAGCCTTCATAGGGTCAGCCTTCTAGGACTTTTGCTAGGACAGCATCATTGATGTGTATTACTCGTTGGTCGCCCACCCCTAGTGCAACGGCCAGGTCGAGCGCGCCAACGACATGGTTCCTCAAGCTCTCAAAGATCGTATCTTTGATGATGCATCAAATTACGCTTCTCGTTGGCTAGCTGAGCTACCCCACGTCATCTGGAGTCTTCGGACCCAAGTCAGTTCAGCTACGGGCTTCTCACCCTTCTTTCTGGTCTACGGCTCAGAAGCCATCCTACCCACCGACGTCACCATTGGAGCTCCACATATACAATTCTATGAAGAAGGTGAAGCCGAAAAACTCGTCGCGCGCCACGATCAGCAGCTCCGTCGGTACCACGATCACAACGTCAAGGAGTGCTCCTTCAACGTTAGTGACCTAGTCTTAAGGTGTATCCAAAAGACCGACGGCATACACAAGTTGTCCGCCCCTTTTGAAGGACCTTTCAGCATCACAGAAGTCATCAGCTCATCTACATACCGCCTCTAGTGGGGCGACAGTCAAGGAGTCCCTAACCCATGGAACGTGGAGCACCTATGCTGATTCTATCTGTAGAATAGTTTTCATTACAACTATGTATTCCACGCTTTTGTACCTTTAGTTAAATAAATATTAGTTTTAACCAACCATCTATTGTGTCTCGAGTTCTATCCTCTTTTCTTCCATGTCATGTTCCCTCCCCACCCCCCCCCCCCGACATGCTCGAGGGCTTGGCAAAAGCCAACACAGGCGTCAAAAGACCTGAGGGTGAAGTCTTTGTTCCTCCGCCTCGACATGCTCATGGGCTTGGCAAAAGCCAACACAAGGGTCATTTGATCTGAGGATATGTCTTCCCTCATGATTGTTTACTCTATGTCGTTGCGAGCCTGCTTGGTTGTGTGGTTGCAAAACCGGAGTCCTAGACTCTCCACGCGCGCCAACCACACGTAAGCCTCCCTGCTGAGCCGTGATGGTTGGACAGCCATCCTCTTCGTGAGTAGCAATCAGTGGGGCATATTAAAACACAGTGCTTCAAGGCAACCAAACTCGTACAAATATAAACTAAACATGTCATGCAGGCCAAAAGAAGATCACCATTGTTACTCAAGGGCATAAAATGAATATCAATATAGACTTAGGGGTTTGCTACTAATTAATTCCACGAGATTTGGTGAATTGTTTATTTTCATAGACTATTCAGGAAAATGCGAAAAGAATGAATTATAGAAGGCTCTAGAAGACTCCCGAACTCAACCGAAGTGGGCTCCAAGAAAATATGCATCTAGAAGGGACAAGAGGCCCACACGCGAAGGCAGAGCCCAGCCAGGGCCCAGCCCAGGCCGACGGGCCCTGTGGGGAGGCGGATCCCCCCTGGGTCCCGAATCGCCTCATCTTCTGGAAGCTTCCTCCACCGCCTCCTAGGATCAATCTAAACCACTTGTTTAGGTCGGTTTGATCCTACGGCACATGGTACCCCCTCAGGACTATATAAGCAGCCCCCTGACCCCAGGGCAGGCATCCAATTCATTCTAATCACCAATGCCTACCTGAGACAAAAGCTCTAGATTAGAATTAGAGTTAGAGAGTTGTATCAAGTTGAGAGATTAGAGCCATGGTCTAATTAGATCTAGCTAATTTTGTTCGAGAGGATTAGAGAGTAGTAGAGGCGAAGCTGAAGGAAGGTCCGGACATGTCGGTGTCTCCTATTCATCTTCTTCCTCTGGGACCCGACTCCATTGGAGCCAGATCTTGAAACCTTATGGAAAGATCAACTTCATATTTAAGTAAGCAACATTGTTATTCTTGTTCTTAAGGTTCATAACTATTTTGAGTACTTTAATTCCTGTAGCTCTTGAGTTAAACTTGCATGTTTAGTGTAAGTGTGGTGCTTAGACTAGCTAGCTTATGAATGCCTTCTATATTTTGGATCGTGTGGTAGAAGCGGGAAGTGACCTTTTTCCCGTCTGTCCTTTGTAGTCCACCTCCCGTCTATAGAAACCGTAGGACTCTCCCCTATAGAATGTAGGAAGGCTCCCTTTCCTAAGTGTGTCTTTAGGCAATCTCCCCATAAGAACATTAATGCATAGCTTATGCGAGTAAGGACTAGATTATCCTTAAGTTTTCCTTATCTCTCTTTCTGTCAAGTCCTCGATAGCTTCTTAGGGATTAGTCTTTTACCTCAGACCATTCTCTCTACCTTTCTCCCTGTGGATTCGATATTTAAAACCCTCTTCCCGGGTGAAGTGCTCACCGGTATCCATGCGCTTGCGGATTATCCATCATAATATTTCTGTAGGCTTAACAAATACCAACAGCGACCTGCGACTCCACCATGTCCATGACATGGTCAGCAGCATTCTTTAGATCATTTACTTCCACTTCAAGCCCTACAATGGTCACTTGGTCATTTTGCAACGATTGCAAAGCTACCATGAGACTGACCTTGAGGTCCTTTCGTAGTCGTTTCTCATAAGCCAACTTCTGGCATACAACATACTCACTCTCTACGGTGGCCTTCATCACCTTTTTCAATTCTTCGCCCCCTGCATCAGCTTGTCGCATGTCTACCTCAAGGCTTCACATTCTCTCCTTGGCAACCTTGAGGTCGTCCTTGAGCTTGTCCTTTTCTCTGTTAAGATCTGTGATACAATGATACCGTCGGATACAAGATCGAGTTCAACAGTCCAGATGCACAAGGTTGTGGGTGGTTGGCATTACCAACAGTCATAGACATCAACAGTTCGTCGTGGTCCTGATTCTTGCATTGTTCCTCCTTTAGCTCATCTTCGAGCCTTTTCTTCTCAGCGGTCGCCTCTTCCTTGACTCGCTTGAGCTCCTGCTCAAGCCGCTCTGCCTGTAGCTGCATGGCTACGACGTTTTTTGCATTGGTCAGCCCTGCTCTTGGCACAGTCCGCCAGTGACTGCTTCAAAGACATAAGATAGATCATCAATGTTATTCACATGATATGCCAACTACTCAACTCGAGGGTAGTTACTTACCGTAAATGATTGGTTAAGCATCAAGATGGCTCGGCGAACTTCCTTCATATCTTTATCATCATCGAATGTGTCGCCCTCCCAGGAGGTGCCATTCCAGTTGATCTCCCCTCTCTTCAACCCTTGAGTCGTCGACGTTGAACCTGGCACCACCCCAATGGTTGTTTCTGGGTCTTGTAGTGGCTGCTCGATCTGTGGCTGGTCCGCTGCTGGGCGTTGAGCCGACGTGGTCGGTACCGTGTTGATTGACTCCACCTCGATAATGGGCGGGGGAGTCAATGTCCCCAAGTCCCCAGCGGAACTCTGGGTTTCGACCTCCTGCTCCGATGTTGTTGTCCTTGTTTGGGCACCCGAGGTGCTCTAAAGTTCAGCGTCCAACCTACACCAATTAGTTTGTCAGCGTGATACGACCTCATGAAGTAAACTGATGTGATCCAATGTGGTGACGAGGTCTTACCTCATCAGTACCTTCATACACGACTTCGGCTTCAAGAGCAGACCTTGCACCCTTTCAAGCATCTTGGCATGAATGCCCGCCTTAGCCAGCTGCATCTCTATTATGGGTGGATCTCCTCATCTGTCGTCTTCATCTCCAGCTCCCATTACCTCTTGGTCGCGGGGCTCGGCGACCTTGGTGCTGCACAGTTTTCCTCGTCCGGCAGCTGGTCTATGTCCTCATCCTCCTCCTCAACATCCTGTGACTTCAAGGAGGAGCATGTCTTCCTTTTCCTCTTCTTCTTAGCCTCAATCTTGGCAGTCTTCGCTGTCTCGACCTTGGCATTATCCTTCGATCTGGATTGCTTCGCAGCTGTTTCCCTTGTTCGACGCCCCGGCTTTGCGGCACTAGATTCCTCAGGTCGACTCGTCATGTCGTTGCCGACCTCCTGGTCGATGTCCTCATCTGCCCCTATAGACGAATCTGACAAGTAATTCTCTAGCAGTGCAGCTGCTGGAGGCTTGTAGTCCTCCGATCTCAACTTTCGACGTGGTTCTTCGCCAGTAGGAAGAGGTGTTGGACACCAATACTGCATCTCACGAGCCTGCAAAGACAACAAAAAAGGTCTAAGAGTTCTTCTTGTAAGATACAACAAAGGTAATTACAACAAAATGAGCTAGTAGTCTCAGGACTTACTGGTCAGGGAGTGTGCCTTCGGGCACCTCTTGTCCCGGATTCGCCCGGTGTAAAGTTGAGTGACTATGGTCACTATTTCATCCCTAGAGACTTTGTGGTTGATTTCACAAGTCGGGTCCGACTGACCCCAGTACTCGTAGGTTGGATGCACCCGGTCCTTGATCGACTTGATCGGGCGATGACAAAATGACATCACCACTGCGCCACCCGTCAGACCTTTCTTCTTGAGGTCGGCGAGGAGGGTAAGCAACTCCTTGAGGTCTTCCATCTCACGAGAGGACACGGGCATGTCCCACTCAGTTATCTTCTCGGTCATGTGCCCAGTTCTCTTAGGGAGCGCCGTCTTCTGATAAGTGATGTAGAACCACTCCGACCTCCACCCGATGGTGTTGTCTAGCAGGCCCATGTCAATCCATTTTTCCTTACAACCTGGTCCTAAGCAGAACATCACCGATCCTACAATGCCAGTGCCCTTGCAGGTGGTCTTGACATTGAAGAAGTAGCGCCATAACGGAAAGTGCGGTAGTATCTCGAGATACGCCTCACACAGGTGAATGAATAAAGATACTACAGTAATGGAGTTGGGAATGAGGTGTACCAGCTCCAGCTTGTGGTAGTACAGAAGACCTCGGAAGAAGTCGCCGGTGGGCACATTGAACCCACACTCGAAGAAGGACGAGAAGACGATCGGCTCCTTATCGTCCTCCGTTGGGAACACCTTGCCAGCCGGTGCCTTCCACTCCACTTCCGCCTTGGGCATTAGCAGCCTACGCCCCTCCAATGCTTGGATCATCTCCTCGGTGATCTCCGAGGGATCCCAACGTCTCTGGGGCGGGGATCTGTGAAGTCGCGGCCACCATTTCTTCTAATGCACAGATTTGGATCTAAATGTGACTAGGGTTTTAACACGCATGTGGAGCGGCACGGTTTGCGGGTCGTGGTGGCAGCGTGTGGCCTACTAGGGATGACGACGATGAGCTTTGTCTTTATATGCGAAGTTTTGGAGTCGGGAAGCGCGATAGCTATGGCGCGGGGAGTTTCGGCGGAGGCGGTGGGAGGACGAAGATGATGGCAGAAGAGGGTCAATGCCCATCCCTTATGCCGTATTTATATGGGCCCAACTACGGATGCCCATTGCAGATTTCTCACCACAACGGATCTACTCCAACGACTCTTTGCCGCTGATTTCGTGAGACGATCTTGCCGGACTTCACGCCAACAGCTATTTGCGTACAGGGTGGATGGCGACCTAAAATACCCTGAGTTTAGGTCGTAAGTACATCAAGGCTACCAGGTCATCCTGATAGTACATTTCATCTCCTTGAGGTTGACAAGACCCCAAATTGCAATATTTTAGGTCATTGATGAATAATTTTTTCAAAGCGACCATTACATGACAGAAGAGAGCAAACATTACATGAGAACTTTGAAGGTACACAAGTCACCTGCAACCTCATTGGATCCAGTACCAATTACAAGATACAAACATATTTCAAGACCTGATCTACCAAGAGCAATCTTTGCCATGTTCTCTGCTACAACAGAGCACATCGCAAGAATTCTTCTAGCTTCAGATCCCTAATGGCGGCCTCGCGGTGAACTTCAACACAACATTGTGCCTAGCAGGTCGTGTTTTGTGCCTGACTATGGAAGAAGGGCGCTGAGATTGGTGGTGACACCTACACTTCTAGCTCCAAAGTTCTACAAACTTTGCATCCTATGCTTTGGTGGACGGACACATGCCCATAGCATGGCCAAGTTCTACTCTGTAGCTTCATAGCTCAGCAATGCTCGGTGCTTGCCTCCTTCAGCCTTATGGTGCTATTTATAGCCAGAACCAGGCCTTGCATGGCTGGTGGAGTGATGACACTATTACCATGTGATTGTCGGGTACTATAGACATGTGGACAATTACAAGTGAGGTTCTTTTCCCTTACCTCACGATGAATTTGCCGTTTGTGCATCAATGATACCCGAGGCCGCTGCGGCGTCACATGGCTACAATACACCCGTGGTCGGTGGACAAGTTGTCATTTTCCAACCACTTTGTTGACTCATGACCCGACAGTCTACAGAGAAGATAAGACGGCTCCACGTCGGATGGCCCCTCTACATCTACGGACGACGATGACGATCAAATGCACCCACTAGGCTCGTGTCCCGGTGCACTCGCTATGGCTTGGCACGTAAACGGACCTATTCCAATCGGCCTATATTTTTGTTTCCTAAGCGGAATGGTCGTAGGTTCGATTGAAGACCTTCCAAGTAGGCATGACTTGCTCGCTCTACCGCATCCGTCCGGGCGCCTAGAGTCCGAAGCTTCATATCTACGATTTCGTTGGGCCCCCGAGGTTGGTGTGCCTATCATTGAGGTTGTCAATACACCTTAGCTCTCTTGGATAGCCGGCAACTATGTTGGTCGTCCGGGCACTAAAACAACCTCCTTGAGGTTGGCGTGCCTTAGTACCAAGGTCCCACAATACCTCGGTTGCCTACGGCTACGCCAACCTAGTTGGGTGCCCCGGATGTGTGACCTTCCTAAGGTCGGTGTGCTTTGTATAGCTCCGCCACCTGCTCTGGATAGCCAAGAATTTTGCGTAGGGAATGAAGGCCTCCCCGTGGGATGTGCGCCTAATGGCCACCGCCAACTATCTCCGAGTGCTTGGGCGCTTCGATTCGGACCTTCTTAAGGTCGGCATGCCTCGAGTGGCTGCGCCGTACTCTTTGCAACCATGCAAGATATTTGGGTGTCTCTACACTCCATTCGTTCAATATCAACATTTTTCTACAGCTTCGTCGCCGATCGTTTCGACCACTACAAATGACCCTTTTCATGCAATGCGCATTTCAAGATCTTGCTTGGGTATCCTCGGATACTAGGCATTGTTGATTTGAGGCCTCTATGAGGTCGGCACTCCTACAAGGACTCCTCAAGGTCGCCCCCGCTAGACTCCTTGTAGTTATCTTTGCGAGATCTAGGTGTCTCTACACTTCCTTTCGATCCGGACTATGACCTAGTTTTTTCTTCTCTTTTTTTGAGCATCAAACCAGCCATGCTACCTGCTTCAATGCTCGGGGACTACTCTATGAGAGAGTCTTCGACGCCCTCTTGATTTTTTTTGTCGTACCGAGTTGTTGGGAAACCAGTTTCTTATCACGTTGTTACTCAACTTATTTTTTCTTCTCTTCTCTTTCCTTTTTGGATCATCATACCGGCCATCCTGCCCACCACGATGCTCGAATACTACTCTATGAGTGCATCCTTAACACCCTCTGAATTTTTTCATCATCATTTCGATCTATTAGAAGTCTACTTCCTATAAGTCGTCACTTGACCTCTCTTCGCTCGGCGAGATTACAAATAGGTCTGCTGCTAAGCTGATTTCTTTATTTTTTTTCTTTTAGAATGACGTGCATGCTATTTGACTTGTCGTTAGCTTCAAGACTTCATCATGACCTATTAAGGTCGATGCGTCAACACATCACTTAGGGGCTTGTGAGACATGGGTACCACTGGGTCCCCACTGACCGGCCTCACGGTCGTCCTCGACAAGTGGGTCCGGCCCACCAGAAGACCCACCGACCTGACAGTGGGCCCAACCGACTTGATGTGTGGCTCACACGACCTCCCGACGACCTTCCAGAAGATTACCTAAGACGACCTTATCCGATCTGGTTGGGTAACTTGGCGTGCATGACAAGACACAAGACGTCGACAGCGCCTCCAGATATTTCTATGATCACGGGATTATGTTGTGATTTTCCTTAGATTGGTTTCCCTATTGTAATAGACCTGGACTCTGGGTCCACCGACCTTGTCCGTCAGCCAATATAAGGCGGGCAAGGTCGAACCCACGAGATCAAGTCGCCCCAAGTCATCCACATTAATACAATCAAGAACTGGACGTAGGGTTTTACTCTCTAGAGGCCTGAACCAGTATAAACTCTACGTGTCCTTTGTGTTCTGTTTGTCCTTGCGCAACCTTCGAGTTCTTAGCCCTAGATTTCACCCTGCCGAACAAATAAACCACCGGGGTTGACACCCCTGTGGGCTGTGCAGATACAAAACTCTGATAACACCCTCGTGCCTTATCAGGACAATCATCCTGAGAACTTTGCTCATGTGTTGTGTGATATTGTCACTTTGGCATGTTTTGCTCATGTTTAGGACTTTGCTCATGAGAGGGATTTTTCACAAAATGCTCAACTTGTGTCGCGGTTTTGTAACCGCCGACAAATAAAATAACAGATTGTGCATCAGGCCTCGGATGGTAGTTCGATAAGGACACAAGGACTTATACTGGTTCAGGCCTCCAGAGAGTAATACCCTACGTCTAGTTCGTGTTGCTCGTGTTATTTGCACTAATTTGTAGTGGGGTGATACAAACTGGTGAGAGAGGGATGAGTTCCCAGGTCTCTGGTGTGTGAGACAAGTTTAGTTGGAGGAAGAAGAACACTAAGAGAGAGCTCCGTTGAAGTGGAGACAGAAAGAAGGAATCCCCTTGTTGCCCTCGGTGCCTTCCCTTTTATAAGCCAAGAGAAGATTTCCATGTGAAGGCAACAAGAAATAGAGAGAGAGAGAGCACGGTCCACGAGAGTACAGGGAAGAGCTTTTGCCCATGTCGTGGGCCCCACCGTCCTTAAGAGTAGTTGGCATAATGAACTTGTCAGGCAAGTTGGGAGCTTCGAGGAGTTCCTTAGCCACGAAGGAGCAATTGGTCGGAGACGGAGACTCGAAGCTCAGTAGGTTAGACGGAGCAGACCTTCGTAGGTCGTGCGAGGTGTAGTTAGGTCGAGAGAGCAAAGCTTCCGACCTACACATGCATGCTAGCTGCAAGTAGTAATATATAGCTTGCATGCTGGTGACTTGTGTGCATGGCTCCTAGCCTTGTCGGAGTAGGGTAGGTGCTTTATGTGTGCATGCAAGTAGCTAGTGTAGGCACTTGAGTGTGCATGCATGTAGGTGGTGTAGGTACTTGAGTGTGCATGCATGCAGGTAGTGTAGGTACTTGAGTAGTTTAGATGCATCCACGCAGCAAGCTTGCATGTGGTTTAACAAAAATGAAAGCAACCCACGCATGTTTTAGCAGGAGTTGGGTGAAACATATTTTCGCACTCCAGATTGATTGGGTCAGGTGAAATAGCGATTTATTTGGCCAGGGGCTATTATCGTTGATTCACTGTGTTTGGGTACCCCTAATATAGGACCCCATCAATTTGTTCTTAGCTTCGTCGGATGGCTATGAATATTGGTGGTCATGTAGTTGATGCTCATCCGAAGCTATAGAGTATTGTTGACGGTGAAAATCCGTCAACCTAGCCATGAGTTTACCTTCGATGTTGGCATAAGTTTTATACCTTATCCATTGGTACTAACCCCCGTGGTATAACAAGTTCACTTGTGCATGTCGGTTTTGGAGTTTAGTGTTTATGTAGGGTTTTAGCGTTGAAAGCAAGACTTCCGGGATAAGTTCGTCAAGCACCTTGTGACAAGACCTTGAAGCCCCGTACAAGTCATGCAATGAAGCAAACTTGACTCCAAGAAGCCAAGGACTCAACCCGAGAAGATGACAAATTCCGAGAAACCGATGACAAGAGCCTACATGCAGAAGGGGGAAGGATCTAGAAGACTCGGGAACTGACACCACGCGAAGGAGTTCCCGGAGCTAGAAGCAAGATCAAGGTAGGATCCCGGTGGTGATCTTGTTTATGTATCATTGTATTAGTTGAATTATCAAGTTGAATCTATTTCTAGCGATCAAGAGTTTCTTCGATGATTTCGTTTTTCGATCGGCATTGCTTATTCTAGATCTATTCTCGAGATAGATCATATAGGGTGTTCTTGTAGCCGCGGTGGCTAGAGGTACACGCCGGATCTTCCGAAAGAACTCGACTTGTCCTTGGACTCGCCCTAGACTACCCGCATGAGTAGGGATACGTTGTGACAGAACAGGGGTTCCTAAAGGCGGGTGTTTTTGGAGTCGGATGGGAAACCACGATTTAAAGAGGCTTCTAATAAGATTTTATTTGCTATTTCTTCTCTTGCTTGGAACTTCAACAAAAGGCTTAACCCGATCTCTCTAGATTGGTTTATCTACCCTATCTATCTTTGTTATCTCCGGTCTTTAGTAGATTAGATTAGTTTTGTGTTCTTTATCTTGATGCATTAGGGTTTCTCTTTATCGAAGATTGTAGTTGCTTGGCTTTACTAGATCATCTTTTGCGTCACACATTTGTTCCACGGATTCGATACCTTGGGTTCACCACTCGAGGGAAGAAGGGTCCCTTGACTATGACGGGAGACTTGTCCGCTTGCAGGTCTAAACGAACTTTGATACAACTATTAACCGTCAACAAGCCCCTTTTTCTCGGCGCTCGTTGCCGGGGAGCAAGTGATCAAGATTTGATCTTTTATTGCTTTTTTGTAATTTTCAGTTTTCTTTTAGTTTTTCTTTTTGCATCTACTAAACTTTGATCATCCTCAAAATAAATCTAATCTAGTTTGTCCGACCCTAGTTTTCATAGATTTGTTTTTAATTTCTAGTTTTTGCATACTTTGTTTATTGCTAACCCTAACAGGAGATGGACGGCTACCTGTCCAACAAACCCGATAATTTTGTGGATGATTCAGAAAAACTTTACAGGCTAAGGAGACGCGAAGCACATCAAGATAAAAAGCTGGATTTTGTAGATTCCAAGTCAGAAGACAAAGGATCGAAGGAATCTCCGAAGAACCACCTCAAAGCCCTCGGGAGAGTCGACTTCCACCGATGGGTGACCAACCGCAAGAGCGCAAGATTGGGGAGCTATGACCCCGGACATCATCGACCTACCAATCTTGAATCTTGAGGAGATCGCAAGACCATTCGAGATCAAGACCTCAACAATCCGCATGGTGCAACATTCACCCTTCACCGGTAAAGAGGATCCGAACCTGCACCTCCAAGCATTCATTCAACTATGTCAGACTTTCAACATGGATGGGGTGACTCAAGATCAAATGAGGGCAAGGCTTTTTCCGTTCTCACTACTCGGGAAGGCTTTGTAATGGTTCCACTCTCAACCGGCGGAGACGGTGCAAAATTGGAACAAATTGATGAAGGCTTTCATGAAGGAATACTACTCGCCGGGTAAAACTCAAAGTTTGCGTAATAAGATTGCCACCTTTGTTCAATATCCTATGGAAACTATCTCGGAGGCATTCGAGCGCTTCAACTAGTACACTCGGGGGGTTCCACATCACAAGTTCCCGAAGGAAGACCTCGTGCAAAAGTTCTATCAAGGACTCACCATGGCGTCAAGGACGATCATCGATGCATCGGCGGGGGGATCTATCATCGAGCTTACACCGACGGAAGCTTTCACTATATTCAAGAAGGTCGCGGATAATGACACATGGGCGTCATACGGGCGCCTACATCCGGTCCAACCCACGGGAATGTCAAGGGAGTCTTGCAAGTGGAGAAGGAGAACATACTTGAAGGCAAGATTGATTCACCCATGAGGAGATTGGAAAAGATGGAGATAGAAAAGAAAGAGGCTCAAGACTTGAAGGCCGCCGAAGCAAGATCCACATGCGAAGAATGCGGAGAGTATGGCCATGTCCACAAAGATTGTCCGGAGGAAGCCAAAGTGCTCGACTACATGAGAAAGGGAGAATTACCGAACTTCCGCTACGAGCAAGGTAGACCTCAATTTAATGCAAGCTCATCCATTCTGAATTCGGTTCCGCTTCGTATACAGTTGAAGGAATTCATGGACGAGCATGCTAAGATCAACAAGGACACTGTCACCAAGTTCAAAGCCATAGACAAGGTGTTGAAGAACATCGATAGCAAAGTGATGGAGGTCGGAAGCTCCAACCATCAAGTGCTCAACATGATGAAGATGCTCGAGACGCAAGTGGGACAACTTGCAGGCGCCTCACTAATGATGAAGGGAAGCTTCCGGGACAACCCAAAGGTCCCGAATCGACGAAGGCCATTCAAACACGTTCGGGAAAGGAGACCGAAGATCCGGAACGTTCCGCGGGAGCAAGGAAGCCTAAACCATCCGCCGAGACGGAAGGAATTGCTAAGGAGAAGGTTACGGGGATCGTCACCGAAGAGCCCGAATTTGAGATGCCGGAAGAAGACACGAGGATACCACAACTCAAGCCACGCTACTTCCGAGGTAAACTTGACAACCACTTTGAGAAGTTTGTGGAGGTTGTGCGTAGACTTAGCATCAACATGCCATTATTAGATGCCCTACAAGTACCTACATATTCTCATTACTTTAAAGACATACTTGCAAATAAATATGAGATAGCAACACTTGGGGTAGATCATGTGAAGATGTCCGAGGAGTGTAGTGCCGCTATTGCTAATGGGCTAGAGAAG
Organism: Cenchrus americanus; assembly: GCA_947561735.1. Lineage (NCBI taxonomy): Eukaryota > Viridiplantae > Streptophyta > Magnoliopsida > Poales > Poaceae > Cenchrus > Cenchrus americanus. The sequence goes on from OX387240.1 coordinate 148,912,596, forward strand.
CAAAAGGACCCCGGATGCCCTGCAATTCCATGTTCCGTTAGTTCATTCAATTTCGAGAAGGCGTTGTGCGTCCTTGGAGCAAGTGTGAGCGTCATGCCAAGAGATGTGTTCAAGAAGCTACGCCTACCATTGGAGCCTATGGGTATGTGTTTGGAGTTGGGAGATAACTCCATTCGCTATCCCTTGGGCATTGCCGAAGATGTACCCGTGAAGGTCGGACACCACTTCATCCCCGTCGACTTCGTGGTGCTCGAGATGGGAGAGAGGGAGAAGCCTCCGCTCATCCTTGGGAGGCCTTTTCTCAAGACCGTGGGAGCCACTATTGATGTTGGAAAGGGGGAGATCATGTTCGACATTAACGGAGAAAGGAGTTCTTTCAAGTTCGGACCACGACTCGAGGCATGCAATATGATTGGAGCTAAAGATGTTCCACCTCATCGTCGCGTTGTTAAGGAAGAACCAAGGAAGAAGGAAGGGCTGAAGAAGAAAGAGCCGAAGAAGGACGTAAAGAAAATCAAGAAAGATGTTGCATCCGTCAAGACAAAGGAAGAAAAGCCGCCTGTAAAGACCAAAAAAATGACTAAGCCGGAGGATAAGCCCGTGCCCAAGATGGTGCGGAAGTGGGTACCCAAGATTGCAATGCCCGCAAAGAGCATTGATCATAAGTAATCAAGTGAAGAAGTCTAGCTATGGACTATAAATGAAGCGCTAAGCGGGAGGCAACACGTTTCGTCGAGTCAAGAATAAGCTACCGGGAGGACAACCCGATTCCAGGTTTTTCGAGTCTTTTTAATAATTCAGTTTTGAATTTTATTACGCAAAGACATTAGACTTAGAAGTGGTTGAACAATATTAGAGACATAATTCTTGGTTGAATATTTTGCTTGATCATAAGCCCTTTACTCGAACCCTCCTATGTGTTTCTTTGTTTCTTTTCAAGAAAACACAACCAAATAAATTCAGAACCTAACTCAACCCTTCATCCTTATTATAGTGTTGTGGTTGACTTATTTTTCATGCGAAAAACACACGAGTAGAGCCATGGCTTATACCTAGGTGTTAATTAAATTTCAGCACGTGGTAGGACTCGCGTGAACCTAGAAACTAAACTTTTGGTTGGTTTAAAAATCTATTTCCTTGGTTTCTGTCGTATGGACCTCCCTAGGCCCAATACCTCGATGGGTACCAGGACCGACTACTCGGTGGGCCCCTGGGACTACCCGACTTGCGCTGCACGGCACCTGATGGTGTGAAGCACAAGGACTACAGAGGAGAAGTACTCGGTTAGGAAGCTGTACATGTCCCGCACTGCATATAGGACTCCTAGACGTACTCGACTAGTACTCTCTCCCTTAACCGACTTGTGACCCTGCCTCCCAGACTATATAAGGTGAGGCAGGGACCCCTCTCTCCTTGATCTCATCTCACGGCGTAATATTGCATCATCTTGTAATCGTACCCAATCAATCCAGAGCTACGCAGCATACAGGACGTAGGGTATTACGCACCTCGCGGCCCGATACCTGTCTAAATTGTGTGCCACGTGTCTCTTCCTTCGAGTTACCAATCTCGGTGAGGCCACATTCATCTACTTCGGGTACTCCCCTTAGTAGGTTGCCGGTCTAAAACACCGACAGCTGGCACGCCAGGTAGGGGCTCTCACCCGGGATCACATGGCGAACTCGACGGCTCCCGTCTACATCAAGCCAATCGTCGCCTTCAACCGCGGCGACACCTTCGTCTTCAGCGCCTGGGTCTGCACTGTTGACGGCGCTGGATCTTTCCAACGCCGCCTCACCATGCCGCCCAACCCGGAGACCGGCTTCGTGACGCTTCCCGAAGTAGTCACGGGCGAACTCGCCGGCAAGTTCGGTGAAATTTCGCTTTTTGACCAACACGCCGACTTCGAGCTTGGATCCGCCTCCAACTCGAACTCGACGTCCCTGTGGACTATCGCATGCGAGCCAGCTACTCAGCCATCGCATGTGGTTTCCCCACCCCGCGAGCGCTCCACGCGTGTCCCCCGCAACCTCAGCAATGCCCGCACGGAGGCTCCCTCTACACGCCGGGCCGGCAAGGAGCCCGTACCCGAGTACAACTCGGACTCCAACACCGCCCCCGGCCACGCCTCGGACTACAACCCCCTCTCCGGTTTCTACTCGGACTCCGCGTACGTGTTCGACTTCGGGTCGGACCCTGAGGATCCCGAGTCCGAGGACAACTCTACTGAGCAACCCTTATCGTCCGCCACGGGCCGGTTATAACGTCCACACCCCGAGGACCAGGAGCGTCCCGGTGGTCGATGGATGACCGCTCCTCGGTGATGAGTGATTGACAACGGGTGTTGGACCGACTCTTGGCTTAGTGCGCGGGTGTAGGCCGCGGCCTAGTTCGTGTTGTTGCGGTGAAGAACGGGCGCGAAAGGTCTTCGGTCTTGAGGGGCCTCCGGGAGATGGAGAGACAAGTAGGCTCGGTTCGAGGGACCCGGTGGACGAGCAGGATCGGGTGCGGGTCACATGGTGGCGACACAAGCAAGACGAAGTCATGGACAAGCGAGCCGGTGCACGGTAGCGGTCAAGTCAAGTGGTTTGGCGGGAGGCCGGACCGAGCACACGGGGTTTGGTGGTTTGCCCACAAAACCATCAGCGGACGGTTTCTTGGTTTGGGCCTCAAAACCAAGTCCGAGGGCCCAACACGACGGAGACGGGATTCGGGCGTGTCGGGAAGCTTCGAGGCGGAGGACACGCGGCAGGATCGCATTGCTTGCGTCGGGAGGACGCAGGGTGCGGCAAAGGCGTGGCCGTCCGATGGCAAGACCCACAAACATTACCAAAATGCCCCCGCGTGGGTTGTATCGCCGCAGGTAAGTTAGGGGTAGTCGAGTCATTTACCACTCCGGCGGGACCCAATATATAAGCCATGAGGGTGTGTGGATGGCTCTCTCTCTCCGCGACTCAGGGTTTCATTTCCTCCCTCCTCTTTCTCATTTTCGTAGCTATTTTTCCTTCCATTTTCTCTAGGCTAGCATGAGAGCTTCATGAGAGATTTGTTGAGAGGGATGGATGCTAGGGCGGCATGCTAGACCTTGTGAATCTTTCCCGGTTTGTATAGAAGATTCGGGGTTGTTTTTCGTGGCCTTTTTGTGCTTGTTTTCGTGCCTTTGTTCTCGGTTCGATTCCGTGGATTTGAGTGGGTTTCTCCCCGGATTTCTTTGAGGGATACATGGATAGATGTCTCGTGCATCTTTGTGATTGATCTTGTGCCGTCAAACGCCGGAAACCACTTGGATTTGAAGTTTTTCGTTCGGTGCTCTAGCTTTCGGTGGTGCTCAAAGGATTCGCGATTCCCGGTGATTTAGGGAGTTAGGAGGCTAGATTTTTGGGCTATAGCATCCTTGTGTGACGCTTTTCAAGTCCCCAAAACCTTGTCTCCATAGCTTCAACCGTTTGGGAAATCCTATGATGATTTGGGGGAGTTGACTTTCGGGGTTGGGTCGTTTCTCGCTCCGTCCGCACCGGCGGACCGTCCGCGGGGTGTCGGGCGGACGGTCCGCGCGGCTAGGGTTCGTCGCGTGTTCATTGTGTTCTTGCGCGCCTTTGTTTTCGATCCGGTTTGGCTTTTGGTTTTTGTTGCGACGGCTTGCGGACGGTCCGGCTTGAGTAGCGGCGGTCCGCGGGTGGCGCGGACGGTCCGCCCGGCCTCGGCGGACGGTCCCGTTTTTCTCGGGTCGCTTCGTTGGTTCTCGTGTGCTTTAACGGACGGTCCGCGGAGAGGGCCGGACGGTCCGCGGGCGGCGGCACGGACGGTCCGCGATAGCGGTGTCCCGGACGTCCGCGCGGTTCATCGCGGACGGTCCGCACCGCCAGGCCGGACGCTCCGCCGGAGCCGTGAGCAGTGCTTCTTGTTTCGATTCCTTCCTTCTTTTCTAGTGCTTCCGCGTGTGCTTCAAGGAATCGTTCCTAAGGCTATAGGTTGATCCATAACCTCGCGGTCTTGGCGATTGGTGTGTGATTTGATCCATCGCTCGTGTGTGACCGGGGTTTGACTAGGGTATAGGCCGGGTTCTTTGGGAAGAATTTTTACCGGCTCCTATTCACTCCCCCCCCCCCTCTCTAGTCGCCATCTGATCCTTCAATTGGTATTAGAGCTTGGTGCTGGATTCTTTGCGACTTTGACAAGTCTCGAATCCTAAGATGGCGTACGTTGAGCGGGGTGGTCCGCCGCACTTCGATGGAAAGGGTTACCACAAGTGGGCGGCTCGTATGATGATCTTTCTTCATGGGAAGCTGTTGGATTTCATTGTGCTTGACAAGACCTATGCTATTCCGGTCAACATCCATACTCTTATGGTGACCGATGCCGGTGCTAAGGCCAAGTATGAGGCTAATGCAAAAGCCATTGATCACTTGGTCCGAATTTGTGTGATCCGTAGTTTGAGCGTGTTCGCCATTTGAATCTTTCTTGGCAAATTTGGGAAAAGTTGTTGGTTGCTCACGGTGGTGATAACCATGTGAAGGCTCGCCTCTTTGTCTCTTACCGGATGCAATATGAGAATTTCACTCCACTTCCTAGTGAGGACATTTATGCGATGTTTCAGAGGTTCACCGCCATCGTGAACAACATGAAAGCTAATGTTGAGGATTTTCCTTACACCGAGCATGATCAGGCTTTGAAGCTCTTGCATGTCTTGGACCCAAGTGTTTGGGGTGCTAAGGTTGAGGCCATCAAGGAGTCTGGACATTATTTGACTATTGAGCTGGATGACCTCTTTTCTAAGCTCAAGTCGGCTGAGGTTGACAGGAAGTTGCAATCCAAGCATGAGGGCTCGACTGACCATAGTCTTGCTCTTGTGGGCGGATCAAAGGGCAAATCTAACCCTTCCTGTCGACAGTTTTCCTTGTCTTCTCTTATGTCCATTCCAGATGAGGAGTTTGATGTGCTGGGCGAGGAGGAGCTGGCCTTGCTCTCGAGGAGGTTTGATCGACTACACGAGAGTCGGAGGAACGCAAGGCGGAGCTCAGGGACGTGCTACAAGTGTGGCAAGCGAGGCCACTTCATCGCCGAGTGCCCGGAAGCGGAGGAGAACAAGTACAAGGTGAACGAGTACAAGGCGCACCCGAGGCGTGAAGACAAGTACTCCTCCAAGGGCAAGCACTTCAACAAGTCCAAGAGCAAGGACAAGGACAAGCGTCGACCAAGCAACGGCGGCTACAAGAAGAACAAGGCAAGAGCGATGGTAGCCGGTGTGAGCGATGTTGACTCAAGCTCAAGCGAGGAGCAATCAAGCTCAAGTAGTGAAGATGAAGACGCCGGGAGGCGCAGGGGCAAGAAGAGTGCAAGCCGGAACCTCGCCGAGCCGAGTTGTGTGGCGCTTGAGGGCTTTTGTGGCATGGCCCATAGCTCAAGTAGCAAGAAGAGCGAGAAGGAAGACGGCGACTCCGACTCGCGAGGATGAGGTAAACCGTGACCCCGACTCTTTGCTTGCTGAGATTGCTAGGTTGAATGGCTTGCTTGACAACCGTGATAGTGTGCTTAGAGATGCCAAAAAGATAAGGAAAGATCTTAGGGCACAACTTGAGAATGCTAGCGAGAAAGTAGGAGAGTTAGAGTCAAAATTGCTTGAATTGAAACTTGAGAATGACTCTTTGAAACTTGCTCCTACTACTCCTGATGATGTTGAATGTGTTGAGTGTGATGCATGGTTGAATGAGATCAAACTCGCTTAATGAGAAGAATGCTTCTAGTTTGGCTCAACTAGATGCTCTTAGGACTCGAATATGATGAGCTTAAGGCTAGACCTACTTTGCTTGGTGCTTGCAAATCATGTCCTACTATGCATGCTAAGCTTGTTGATGCTCGTTCTACCATTAGTTCTTTGGAAGCATCTTTGAAATCTCCTGTTGTCAATGCATGCACTAGCTGTGATGAAGTTACTTTGCGCAATCTTGAACTTACTTCCCGTTTGGATGTCATCTATGAGGAGAATGACTATTTGAGGAAGGTGTTGGGTTGGTTGTCTGGGCAGGAACCTCAATTGAAAATCATGATTGAGGAGTTCAAGAGAGCTGATGGTCGTGGTTTGGGGTTTGAGAAGTTGGGTGAGAAAGTGGGAGAGAACAGTGGGGAGAGTGTGTATGAGAAGTGTGTTGAGTCTAACCCCGAGTTTGAGGTGATCGGAGAGATCCAAGTCCCACTCCCAAAAGCACCCAAGAACTCTTTCACACCAAAGCCCAACCACCTTTGCAACAAGCTTGACACAACCCAAGATCCACCCAAATTCCCACCTAAGACAAATAATTTCCAGAAACCAGTGAAGTTTGTGGGTGAGAAGGGTGAGAAGCCTAGAGAGAAGCCAGAGCCAAAACCAAAACCCATCCCCTTCAGGTGTGAGTATTGTGGCAAGGAGAGGCATCTTGCAGAGTTTTGCTACAAGAGGAAGAGGGATGAGAGGCTTGCTAGGGAGCAAGCAAACCAGGACAGGTATCGCCACCTCATGGTATTCCTGAGCCTAGAGTGCCACTTCCACGGGTGTGGGAAGTGTGAGGAGTGTTGGCAGGTTCCCACAGAGAGGTGGTGGTGAGAGGTTTGTCGGAGAGATGATGGTGTGCGTGCTGGTGAGAGGTTTGGTCGGGCTCGTGGTGGTTTTGCTGGACGTCCTCCTACTCGTCCTCAATACGGGTTCGGGGAGATGATCGCAGCTTTGGTTCCGCAGGAACTACGGACCACGTTTTCCTCCTCGTGGTGCTCGTACTCCTCCCATGGGACATGGGAAGTTTGGTGGCAAGGGAGTGATGTTTGCTAACCCCTCTTTTGAGCAGATGGCTCGACATTGGTTTAACTTTCTTTGTGCTAACCCCGTTGTCGAGTCGCTAGCTCACTCTCGTTCGTGTTTCCGACCGGCAGCGGGAGGCTTGGAGGACATTTGGTTGATCGACTCCGGGTGTTCTCGACATATGACCGGAGATAAGAAGTGGTTCTCCACCTCACCCCGGTGAAGGAAAAGATGTACATCACATTTGGGGACAATGGACGAGGTAGGGTGCCGTCCGAGGGTGTTGTGCATGTGAGTGACAAGGTAACGTTGAAGAGAGTGGCTCTTGTGAAGTCTTTGGGTTTTAATTTGCTTTCGGTTTCTCGGTTGCTTGATGAGGGTTTTGAGGTGCGTTTCAAGTCCGGCGAGTCTCGTTTGCTTGATTCTCGAGGTGATCTTGTCCGTATGATCATCCCCGAGGCTCGCATTTTCGTGGCGATTTCTCTCGTTCTTTGGGTCCTCGCTCGCCGTTTGATGGCCGGTCCTTCTTCTAATTTGTGGAAATGGCATAGGCGGTTGGGACACTTGAGCTTTGATTTGGTTTCCCCGCTTGAGTGGTCTTGACCTTGTCCGAGGATTGCCGAGGTTGAAGCTTGAGAAGGATTTGGTTTGTGCTCCTTGTAGGCATGGTAAGATGGTAGCCACTCCCCATCCACCCCCGATCGATGTCATGACCGAGCGTCCGACGCAGCCGTTGCACATGGACCTTGTTGGGCCGCCTCGAGTTCGCTCGGTGGGTGGGAAGTGGTATGTCCTTGTTGTGGTGGATGATTACTCTCGCTATGCCCGGGTGTTCTTCTTGGAGGATAAGAGTGAGACATTTGGTTTTGTTCGAGATCCGATCGTGAGGTTGAAAAACGAGAGGCATGGGAATGCTATTCGAGCTATCCGCAAGGATAATGGCTCGAGTTCAAGAACTCTCGTTTTGATGCCTTTTGTCGTGATCTAGGTCTTGAACATCGTATTCGACCCCTTATGTGCCCCCTCAAAATGGAGTCGTGGAAAGGAAAAATCGGACTCTTTGTGAGATGGCTAGGACGATGCTCGATGAGCACAGGACTCCTAGGAGGTATTGGGCTGAGGCGGTCAATACGGCTTGTCATGTTTCCAACAGGATTTTATTGCGAGCTTTCAAGAAGAAGACCTGTTATGAGCTGATGCATGGTCGGGCACCCAAGGTGAGTCACTTCCGAGTCTTTGGCTGCAAGTGCTTTATTCTGAAGAAGGGAAAACTCGACAAGTTTGAGGCTAGGTCTAGTGATGGTATTTTCTTTGGATATGCTAACCATTCTAGAGCCTATAGGGTGCTTAACCTTGAGACTAACAAAATCATGGAGACTTGCGAGGTAACCTTCGACGAGACAATGCCATGTACCTCTCTCGGCTTTGAATGTGCAAGTGATGAAGAGATGGCCGAGGACCTCTTTGAGGAGGAGAAGGATGAAGCTGGAGATGATGATGGGGGAGAACCATGCGCCTGAAGCTGAGTGTGTACCCACTACTTCCCCTACGACCACTATGGAGCGTGGACCGTCTACTTCATGGACAACGACGGTGCAACAAGAGGACCAGGCGAGAGAAGCTGAAGTTGAGGGGGAGGTAGTCTCGAGGCGTGAGGCTCCCCGGCGGATTCAAGAAGTGCATCCCTTGTCGAAGATCATTGGGAACATCGATGAACGCACTACACGGTCAAGGTCCAGGAATTCCTCTCATTTTGCTCATGCTGCTTTTGTTGCCACTTTTGAGCCCAAGGACATTGGACATGCTTTATCTGATGCAAACTGGGTCAATTCTATGCATGAGGAGTTGGAAAATTTTGAGAGGAACCAGTGTGGGAGTTAGTTGAACCACCTCCAAATTGCCATCCCATAGGAACCAAGTGGGTTTGGAAGAACAAAGAGGGAGAGAATGGGATGGTTGTGAGGAACAAGTCCGGACTTGTTGCTCGGGGGTTTAGTCGAAGGAGGGGATTGATTATGAGGAGACCTTTGCTCCTGTGGCCCGTCTTGAGGCAATTCGGATCCTTCTAGCCTTTGCCGTGGCTAAAGGGTTCAAGTTGTTTCAGATGGATGTGAAGAGTGCCTTTCTGAATGGGGTCATAGAGGAGGAGGTGTATGTGAAGCAGCCACCTGGGTTTGAGAGCGAGCTGTACCCACACAGGGTGTACAGGTTGAAAAGGGCTCTGTATGGGTTGAAACAGGCGCCCCGTGCTTGGTATGGGAGATTGAGAGGTTTTCTTTTGAGCAGAGGGTTTGTGATGGGTACCGTGGATAGAACCTTGTTCCTCCTCAAGCATGGAAATGACTTGTTGATTGTTCAGATATACGTGGATGATATTGTCTTTGGTGGCTCGTCACATAACCTTGTTGCCAAGTTTGCAGATGAGATGAGCAGGGAGTTCGAGATGAGCATGATGGGCGAGTTGCGCTATTTTCTCGGGCCGCATCAAGCAAGTGAAGGATGGTACATTTGTGCACCAGACCAAGTACACAAAAGACATGCTGAGGAAGTTCCAGATGCAAGATGTGAAGCCGATGTCGACTCCCATGGGGAGTACGGCCACTTTGGATGCGGATGAGGATGGAGAACCAGTGGACCAGCGGGAGTACAGGAGCATGATCGGCTCCCTCCTCTACTTGACGGCGACGAGGCCAGACATACAGTTCAGCGTGTGTGTCCGTGCGCTCGTTTTCAGGCTTCGCCGAGGACATCACATCGACGGACCGTCAAGAGGATCTTCGGTACCTACGATCCCGCCCTCGGTCTTGGCCTTTGGTATTCTTCCTCCTCGACTCTTTCTCTTCATGGTTTTTCCGATGCGGATTTTGCCGGTTGTCGAGTCGAGAGGAAGTCTACTTCGGTTCTTGCCGCTTCTTGGTTCTTCGTTGGTCTCATGGTCTTCCCGCAAGCGCCTAGTGTAGCTCGGCCTACCACCGAGGCGGAGTATGTTGCCGCCGCGAGTTGTTGCTCCCACCGTTGTGGATTTCCTACACTTTGAGAGACTTTGGTGAGGAGTGCACCCGCATCCCACTTCTTTGTGATAGCACCGTTGCCATAAGCGTAGCCAAAAACCCGTGCTTCACTCCGGAACCAAACACATAGAAGTGAGGTATCATTTCTTGAGGGACAATGTGGAGAAAGGAACCATTGTGTTGAGCCATTTCCCTACCCAAGATCGGCTAGCCGACATTTTCACAAAGCCTCTCGAACAAGCTACATTTGCGCGCTTGCGGGGGGGACTTGGGGTTTGTTGCGCTTTCTAGTTGATTCTTGGGGGATTTTCTTTTTGTACCATATGTATCATACCATGTTTACTTTGATGTATATACATGCTTTGCTTGATGTATAAACCATGGTAGGATAGCCATCTTGTCATATATCGTGTTGCATCCGTATCATATTGCATTTTAGGATGATGAGCTTCTTTCATATGCCTCATTTGAGTTTCTTTGGCTACTTGTGAGATATTGGTCATGTGTGTGGAGAAATGGTGATGTGAGGCTATGCTCTTGGAATATTTGAGATATATGTGTGGTGAGATAGCCCTTTTTGAAATAAATGCTAAACTTGACTAATTTTTGATGAAATATGCTCTACTCATGTGTAGTAGTGTATCCATGTCACAGTTTGGTCTAAATGTGCTTTTCATGCTTAGATTGTGCTTGGATGCCTTGTTCTTGCATTTGGGCCAAAGGCCGAATATCATTGTGAATGTTTAGCCTATGTTGCATTCATGGGGGAGCATAAGCTTCTTTTTGCCGCAAAGGTACTTCATGTACCATGAAATGATTTAATCCCGAAAAGAAGTGTAAAATGCTTGAAAAATGCTCCATCCATCATGTCTATGCTTAAAATGTCTTATCTTTCACATATGGGTGCAAAACATGTTGCATGATGTTCACCGGTGGAGAAGTCTCCCCGAAGTGGACACATGGATCATGAGCTTTGACATGACATGCTTTGCTTTATGGGTGTTTGCCATGATGTTTTGCTGAGAATTTGATATCCCCGTATGATCTTTGAATGGCATGCATGTTTGTGGCTCAAGTGTGACATGGATAGGCTTTTACATGTGAAGCGAGCCTTCTTTTGGGAAAACCGCTTAAATCTGAAAATTTTGCTTTGTCACATGCTTGTATTTTCATATATTACTTGTGGCAATGCTTTGACTATGCTATGATCCATATGTGTGATCTTTGTCTCATTTTTAGCCTTTGACACTAGATTTGGCCTATTTGAGAAGCTCATGTAGATGTTTATATGCTTTGTTTCATTTCTGCATTTTCACCTTGATTCATACATTGTCAACAAGGGGGAGAAGAGGTGAGCTTAATGAAAATTCAGAAGAGGTGAGCTGAAATTTGGAAGTTTGCATCCACATGTTCAGGGGGAGATTGCATTTGTTCAGGGGGAGCTTTCTTGCTGTTTTCGGTGTGGATTTTGTGCTTTGCCTGGCTTGTGACCTTTCTTTGCCTTTCCTTGGTTTTGGTCATGAGTTGAGCTTCTTTGTTTTTCTTTCTTCTTCCTTTCTTTCTTTCACTGAATTTCATTTCGCGTTGTGTGTTGTCAATGCACTCATCAAGGGGGAGATTGAGGACCAGGAGCGTCCCAGTGGTCGATGGATGACCGCTCCTCAGTGATGAGTGATTGACAACGGGTGTTGGACTGACTCTTGGCTTAGTGCGCGGGTGTGTAGGCCGCGGCCTAGTTCATGTTGTTGCAGGTGAAGAACGGGCGCGAAAGGTCTTCAGCCTTGAGGGGCCTCCGGGAGATGGAGAGACAAGTAGGCTCGGTTCGAGGGACCCGGTGGACAGCAGGACTGGGTGCGGGTCACATGGTGGCGACACAAGCAAGACGAAGTCATGGACAAGCGAGCCGGTGCACGGTGGCGGTCAAGTCAAGTGGTTTGGCGGGAGGCCGGACCGAGCACGCGGGGTTTGGTGGTTTGCCCACAAAACCATCGGCAGACGGTTTCTTGGTTTGGGCCTCAAAACCAAGTCCGAGGGCCCAACACGACGGAGACGGGATCCGGCGTGTCGGGGAAGCTTCGAGGCGGAGGACACGCGGCGGGATCGCATGGCTTGCGTCGGGAGGACGCGGGGTGCGGCAAAGGCGTGGCCGTCCGATGGCAAGACCCACAAACATTACCAAAATGCCCCCGCGTGGGTTGTATCGCCAGTAGTTAAGTTAGGGGTAGTCGAGTCATTTACCACTCCGGCGGGACCCAATATATAAGCCATGAGGGTGTGTGGATGGCTCTCTCTCTCCGCGACTCAGGGTTTCATTTCCTCCCTCCTCTTTCTCATTTTCGTAGCTATTTTTCCTTCCATTTTCTCTAGGCTAGCATGAGAGCTTCATGAGAGATTTGTTGAGAGGGATGGATGCTAGGGCGGCATGCTAGACCTTGTGAATCTTTCCCGGTTTGTATAGAAGATTCGGGGTTGTTTTTCATGGCCTTTTTGTGCTTGTTTTCGTGCCTTTGTTCCCGGTTCGATTCCGCGGATTTGAGTGGGTTTCTCCCCGGATTTCTTTGAGGGATACATGGATAGATGTCTCGTGCATCTTTTTGATTGATCTTGTGCCCTCAAACGCCGGAAACCACTTGGATTCGAAGTTTTTCGTTCGGTGCTCTAGCTTTCGGTGGTGCTCAAAGGATTCGCGATTCCCGGTGATTTAGGGAGTTAGGAGGCAAGATTTTTGGGCTATAGCATCCTTGTGTGACGCTTTTCAAGTCCCCAAACCCTTGTCTCCATAGCTTCAACCGTTTGGGAAATCCGATGATGATTTGGGGGAGTTGACTTTCGAGGTCGGGCCGTTTCTCGCTCCGTCCGCACCCGGGCGGACCGTCCGAGGGGTGCCGGCGGACGGTCCGCGCGGCTAGGGTTCGTCGCGTGTTCATCGTGTTCTTGTGCGCCTTTGTTTTCGATCCGGTTTGGCTTTTGGTTTTTGTTGCGGCCGGTTGCGGACGGTTCGGGCTTGAGTAGCGGACGGTCCGCGGGTGGCGCGGGACGGTCCGCCCCGGCCTCGGCGGACGGTCCGTTTTTCTCGGGTCGCTTCGGTGTTCCGTGTGTGTTTAACGGACGGTCCGCGGAGAGGGCCGGACGGTCCGCGGCATCGGCGCGGATGGTCCGCGATAGCGAGGTCGGACGGTCCGCGCGGTTCATCGCGGACGGTCCGCACCGCGGCCGGACGATCCCGCCGGAAGAAGTGAGCGAGGCTTCTTGTTTCGATTCCTTCCTTCTTTTCTAGTGCTTCCGCGTGTGCTTCTAGGAATCGTTCCTAAGGCTAGAGGTTGATCCATAACCTCGTGGTCTTGGCGATTGGTGTGTGATTCGATCCATCGCTCGTGTGTGACCGGGGTTTGACTAGGGTATAGGCCGGGTTCTTTGGGAAGAATTTTTACCGGCTCCTATTCACTCCCCCCCCCCTCTAGTCGCCATCTGATCCTTCAATTGGTATCAGAGCTTGGTGCCGGATTCTTTGCGACTTTGACAAGTCTCGAATCCTAAGATGGTGTACGTTGAGCGGGGCGGTCCGCCGCACTTCGATGGCAAGGGTTACCACAAGTGGGCGGCTCATATGATGATCTTTCTTCATGGGAAGCCGTTGGATTTCATTGTGCTTGACAAGACCTATGCTATTCCGGTCAACATCCATACTCTTATGGTGACCGATGCCGGTGCTAAGGCCAAGTATGAGGCTAATGCAAAAGCCATTGATCACTTGGTCCGGAGTTTGTGTGATCCGCAGTTTGAGCGTGTTCGCCATTTGAATCTTGCTTGGCAAATTTGGGAAAAGTTGTTGGTTGCTCACGGTGGTGATAACCATGTGAAGGCTTGCCTCTTTGTCTCTTACCGGATGCAATATGAGAATTTCACTCCACTTCCCGGTGAGGACATTGATGCGATGTTTCAGAGGTTCACCGCCATCGTGAACAACATGAAAGCTAATGTTGAGGATTTTCCTTACACCGAGCATGATCGGCTTTGAAGCTCTTGCATGTCTTGGACCCAAGTGTTTGGGGTGCTAAGGATGAGACCGACGCCAACAGGGACGCTCGACGTGAGCGTAACAGAAAGCGGAATGAAAGGCGCCGCCATCTCCGAGACAACCTCCCCATCCGCAACCTTGCAGAGGCCCTCGAACAAGTCGAGAGCAGAGTACACAACACCCCCGAGCAATGCCTCATGTCGATCACAGCGATCGCACGCCAAGCTCAGGGGATACGTGCTGGAGAAGTCATCGCCAAGCTCGCAAAGGACGCTTACTTCATGCGAGTCGACAACAGGGTCAACCAGCCCCCGCCCGCCAGGAACCGCGACAACGAAGCTACAAGTCGTAGCGCGGACCTCGGCCGTAATCGTACTCGAGCCGAGCTGCCGGCTCAGCCCAATCGTACTCGCGCAAATGCCGGCGGACCCTCACAAGCTGGCAATAGCGCCGCAGCTACTGCCAGTGATCGTGAGATCATCCCCCACCGCGACCCTGGCGGCGGAGGCGCGACGGCGAAAGCTCCAACCATGGGGCCAACAGGAGGGCCGGTGGTGGAGGCAATCGCGGCGACAGAGGCCACGCGAACAGCCATGCCTCCGGAGCCTCACAGGGCGGCTACGACGCCAGCCAGAAGATTGAAGAACTGCGGTGGAAGAAGTCCGCCACCGTAGGCGACAACGACGGCTTCCCCGCCTTCTCTCCTCGGCTTCGCAACTTACTCCTCCCGGACAAGTTCAAACCTCTGGGAATCACCAAGTACGACCCAAATCAAGACCCCATCCAAAGGCTCGGGTGCTACGCCCTCTCCATCGAGAACGCTGGCGGCAACAACGACACCAAGTGCCTCTACTTCCCCTTCTCGCCCGGACCAAGCCCCGCTCACATGGCTCGAGTCGCCGGACAAGCACTCGATCGACAAGTGGGATCGCCCGAAGGAGCAGTTCACCGAAGAACTTCGCGGGCGCTATGGGCCGCTCGGTACTCGCATGGACCTAGCTATGGTGAAGCAGAACAAGGCGAGACCCTCCGCAAGTACATGTGCCGCTTCTTCGACAAGCGCGCCACCGTAGTCGACGTCACCGACAAGGAGGTCATCGACCTCTTCCAAGACGGCCTCTACCACTGTCGCACCTTCGAAGACTTTGGTCGCCGCCGCCCCAAGTCCATCCCCCATCTCAAGGATATGATCACGTCCTGGGTGGATGAAGAAGACAAAGCCAACGCCAAGTACGATGCCATCCGTGGCAAGAGCAAACAGAACACGGCGGTGGCAGAAGCAACAACGGGAACCAAGGCGGCCGCAACAACAACAACTACTCGGGTCCCAACCGCAAGCGCAAGCCGTACAACACCGTTGCGGCTATCCGGCCGCCCCGCGAAGGAGAACTCGAAGAAGACCTCCGGCAGCTTCAAAGACTTGCTGAAAGAGAAGTGCCCGTGGCATCTGGACGGCAATCACACCACCGAGCAGTGCTACCAACTCAGGCGAGCACTCAAGAGTACTCTAGAGCCACCGCACCCTCATGACAAGAAAGGCAAGAAGAAGCACGACGACGGCAACGGCGACTTCCAGGAACCCAACAAGATGGTCAGCGTCCTCTTCGGTGGACTACCCAGCAGACGGGAACAAAAGGCTACCCGTCGAGAAGTCATGAGCATTGAACCAGCGGTTCCGACCCCTCTCAGGTGGTCGGAGGTACCCATTACCTTCTCCCGCGCGGATCAATGGACTAGCTTCTCCGAACTAGGGCGGTTCCCTCTCGTCCTGAAGCCGGTGGTCGCGGGCTCCAGGCTCAATAAGGTCCTCATCGACGGTGGAAGTGGGCTCAACGTCCTTTTCACCAAGACCTTGAAGAAGATGAAGCTCGACATCACCCACATGCTCACCAAGAGCACCTCGCCCTTCTACGGCATCGTCTCCGGGAACGCGGCTATCCCAATAGGCTCAGTGGTCCTACCAGTTAACTTTGGGGAATCTCGGGACAACTATCGTACCGAGTAAGTCAAGTTCGAAGTCGCGGACTTCGAGACGTCCTACCATGCCATCCTCGGCAGACCGACTATCGCCAAGTACATGGCGGTACCCCACTACACCTACTTGGTACTCAAGATGCTAAGTCCAGCAGGTGTACTCTCACTGCAAGGGACTTGAAGATCTCGCACGACTGCGACACGGAAGCCGTGGAGATTGCCTCCACAAATCAAGTACCAACGCAATGATGGAGATCTACACCGCATCGAAGTCGACAAATCTAACAAGCCTCGCCCACCGAGGAGGTTCGGTCAAAACAATTGACCTTGGGACAAAGGACAAAGAAGAAGACCACTACCATCGGGACGGGTCTCGACCTCAAATACGAAGACGCGCTCATCAACTTCCTCCGGCTAATCGCGACATCTTTGCGTGGAAGCTAGCGGACATGCCAGGGGTGCCCAGGGAGTTGATCGAGCATGCCCTCAACGTCGATCCTAAAGCTACCCCGAAGCGACAACACCTCCGCCGCTTCGCCAACGACAGACGGGACGCCATCAAGAAGGAACTTTCCAAACTACTCGCAGCTGGCTTCATCAAAGAAGTCTTCCATCCTGAGTGGCTCGCCAACCCCGTCCTCGTCCGCAAGAAGAACTCGAACGAGTGGAGGATGTGCGTCGACTACATCAACCTCAACAAGCACTGCCGCAAGGACCCCTTCGGGTTGCCGCGGATTGACCAAGTCATCGACTCCACAGCGGGCTGCGACCTGCTCTGCTTCCTCGACTGCTACTCCGGGTACCACCAGATCGCGATCAAGGAAGAAGACCAGGAGAAGACCGCGTTCATCACCCCGTTTGTGAAGGACCGATACGGCGAACCAGAGAGGGGGGAGTGAATGGGAGCCGATAAAAATTCTTCTCGAAGGAGATAGAAACTCCAACAAGATGAACAAGGCTTCCAACACACGTCTCCGACTCACTACCCAAGTTGGTCAAGCCCACGTAGCCACTGGAGTGCCACTGGACCTAGGAACCAACACGCAACCTTCCGACTCGAGAACGCAGCGGAACACCAAACCTCGAGTCTACGGACCCACACCGGTCGGACCGGTGAGCACCACCGGTCGGACCGGTCCCCGCCCGGTGAAACCGAGCAACTTTCACTAAGTGGCTCTACACCGGTCGACCGGTGAGACGCACCGGTCGCATCGATCAAAGCCCGAAAGCCCCCAAAGCACCAAACAAAGCCAATCGACCACCAAACCGACCCAAACTCGAAACAAGAAGCACCACGGGACAACAACGAACACACCAAGACGTTCACCCGAGCAAAATCCCACCGAGGGTTGCACCGGTCGACCGGCCAAGAGCACCGGTCGACCGGTGTAGCTCCGGGCACTCGGGTTGAACAAAGACCCGCGGGTCAACTCCCCCCAAATCCAAACCTCGATCTCCCGAATCGCTCCACGGACTTGAACAAGACTTTGGGGATATTAGGAACACCTCATGAGGAGTCCATAGCCAAGTTTAATCCCACCAAAACTCGTCCAAAAAGGAGGAATCAAGGAAATCCCGCCAAGAGCACTTCCAACCCAAGAACTCAAGAAACCCCAAAATCGAGCACCTTTACTCATGGATTTGGGAGGGGAATCACAGCCCAAAGAACCACGAAGGGTTCCCACAAATTTCCCCCGTGAAATCCCAAGAGAAAAGCCCCGAAAACAACCCAAATAAATCACCGAGAGAGGGCTCCGAAAATCACCACCAAGAACAACCGGGGAAAACACATCCAAACCTTGAGGAACCACGCCAAATCATCTATACATGAAACAAAGGTTCATACAAGGTCTAGCAAGCCGCCCGATCATCCATCCCTCTCAACAAGATCTCTCCATGAAGCTCTCTTGCTAGCCCTATGGAAATCCTAAGGAAAATAGGAACGAAAATGGGAAAACAAATGAGCTAGGGTTCCAAGAGTTGGCTGCCATCCTTTCACCTCTTGGTTTATATGGAGGCAACCGAATGTCCAAAATGCCCTTTCCTAATAACTATGGATACAAGCCCCTCAAGGGCGGATTTGGAAGTCTTCATGTCTTCACCATTCGACGGATGCCCGGCGACCGCACCCTGCGTAGCCTCGACGCAAGCCATGCGATCCCGATTCGTGTCCTCCGCTTCGAAGTCTCCGGACCGCGTCGTCGCACACCGGCCGACCGGTGCTCCTCACCGGTCCGACCGGTCCCCACGGTCCGACCGGTCCGACCGGCCCGCGCCGCCGCAACTCCGTCTTCGGTTCTTCGGTCTTGGCTTTGTGGATCAACCAAGGAACCTAGTGGTTTTGTGGTGAACCACTAGAAACCCCACGAACTCGGTGCGCCTCCGCCAATCTCCACTCATGACTTGGCCCCCACGTTGTCCCGGCTCGACCTTGGTTTTGAAGCTCAACCAAGAAACCATCCATGACTTCATCTTGCTCGTTCATGCCACCATGCGGCCCACACTTGACCCCCGCCGGCCACCCGGTCCCTCGAACGAAGCCTACTTATCTTCTCCACACCCGGAGGCCTCACCGGCGACGACCTTTCGCGCTTGTTCTTCACCCGCACCAACACCCGCCAAGCCGCACCCCCGCACCTACAATACTTAGCTAAGAATCGCCCACACAACGTTGTCAATCACTCATCACACAAGGAAGCGACCATCCACCGGTCCTCGAACCACACATGGTCCTCAATCTCCCCCTTGATGAGTGCATTGACAACACCCACACGAAAGTAACAAGAGAGAAAAGAAAAAGAAAAGAAACGAACAAAAAGAAACTCCAACAAGCGATCGAAAGCCAAACAAAGGCAAAGAGCAAGATCACTTGAAGAAGACAAGTCTCGGACCCCTTAGGCAAGGGCAATGGCTCGACACATCCGAGACAAAGCAAAGCTCAAGCAAAGAGCGCAAACCACCGAATCAAAGCTCGAACAACCACAAAAAGCTCCCCCTGCACACATGCAAGATCCCCCTAAACCAATGCACCTCCCCCCTGGACGGATGCATGCAAGACACCACTTGAAACAAAAGGGCACCGCAACAACTCGCCCTCGACCGGTCGACCGGTCAACACCACCGGTCGACAAGTGTGCAACATGTGAACAGAACCAAGACTTACACCGGTCGGACGGTGACCCCGACCGGCCGGACACCGTGCACAACGGCAGCCCGTAAATGGCTCGAAACCACCCGAAAACCTTCTAAATGCGTCTAGTAAGCCATTTCAAGCTCAAACTTCTCCCCCTTGTTGGGAATGCATGAATCAAGCCAAAAGTGCAAAACTTTCAACCTAGAGCTTCTCAAATAGACCAAATTCAACAAAGAATGCTACACATGTCCAAATGAGCAAGTTAGGTACTCTACGGCTTCGTATCGATCTCAACTACATGATCACCAAGTTTCACAGCCATTGGACGAAGCTAAAATGAATTTTGGCAATTTTGCGAAAAACTTGCCTCTCATGAGCAAAGTCCTAAACATGATCAAAACATATCAAAATGGCAAAGCCACACAAACTTCATGCTAGGACAGCCATTCTAATCATAAGACCATCACAAACACCCACAAGCACCTCATGTCATGTCAAAGCCACCGAGCCATGTGCCTACTTCTATGTATGAGACTTCTCATTGGTAGGCATCATGCAATGGTTTAGCACCCAAAGCAAATTAAATTCAGCACATATGACATGGGAGCACATTTCCAAGCATTTTTCATTTCATTTTCAGATTTGTAAATGGTACATGAAATGTCTTTGCGACAAAAAGGAACTTATGCTCCTCCACAAGATAAACCAAGAGGGCTAAACATTCATGATGGCAAATGAGCCTTTGGCCCCATATGATCAATAAACTAGCTATCCAACCACAAATTAAGCATGACCAAGCCACTAAAACATGTCAAGATCATATAAAGGCATTTACACATGAGAGAGCATACATGTGACATTTTTCAAAAGCATAGCTATCAACCATGGATTATTCATCAAGATCATCAAGAGCTAAGCCAAACTAACCATAGCATACCAAACAAGCTCACAAAGACATATATCTCATTCCATGGTGAACAATGTATATGAGAGAAGCTTTTCCTAACCAATGCATATGATACAAAATGCATACAATCTAAGATACAAGGATGCCTATACATCATGTTACATATGCCATGCCAAATGCAAGAAATGCACAAAGGAAACTATACATATGCTACAAAGGAGCTCCCACACACCCAACTCAAGAAATCAAACACACAACAAGTTCCCCCCGCAAACGAGTGAAAGTTGCTTGATCTAGGGGTTTGGTGAAATTATCGGCTAGTTGGTCATGTGTGGGTACATGGATCAAAGCTATCTTTCCTTTCTCTACGTTGTCTCTCAGAAAATGATACCTCACTTCTATGTGCTTGGTTTTGGAATGGAGCACTGGGCTCTTTGCAACGCTTATGGCACTGGTGCTATCACATTGAAGTGGGACATGGGTATACTCCTCACCAAAGTCACTAATGGTGTAAGTGATCCAAAGGAGCTGAGAGCAACAACTAGCAGCGGCAACATACTTGGCCTCGGTCGTGGATTGAGCAACACTCGACTGCTTGCGGGAAGACCAAGAGACCAAAGAGGAACCCAAAAACTGGAAAGTCCCGTAAGTGGACTTCCTATCCAACCGACACCCGCAAAATCCGCGTCCGAGAAACCATGAAGCACCAAAGAAGAGGACGCGGAGTACCAAAGGCCAAAGTCAGGAGTGTGACACAAGTACCTGAAAATTCTCTTCACCGCTTGCCAATGCGAAGTCCTCGGAGACGCTTGAAAACGAGCGCACAGACACACTGAGAACTGTATGTCCGGCCTCGTTGCCGTCAAGTAGAGGAGTGACCCGATCATGCTCCGGTACTCCTTCTCGTTCCACATGTTCACCTTCCTCGTCCGCATCAAGAGCTGTAGTCGTACTCATCGGCGTCATCATAGCCTTGGAGTCCTCCATCTTGAATTTCCGCACAATGTCCTTGGTGTACTTAGCTCCGGTGCACAAATGTTTCTTCCTTTGATTGCTTGATTTGTAGCCCGAGGGAGAACCGCAACTCGCCCATCATGCTCATCTCAAATTCCCCGCTCATATCATCTCGCAAACCTTGCAACAAGAGAGTTAGATGAGCCACCAAAGACAATATCATCCACGTACACCCGCACAATCGGATATCTCTCGCCCCCGCCTCAAAAAAACAAGGTCCGATCGACCTTCCCCATCTCAAAACCTCTCTCAAACAAGAACCCCCTCAACCTACCATACCAAGCTCCGGGCGTCCGCTTCCGCCCATACGCGCGCCTTCCTCAACTTGTACACCCGGTGGAGGTACCTCTCACTCTCAAACCCCGAGGTCGCCTCACATACACTTCTTCCTCCAACACACCATTCAGAAAAGCACTCTTTACATCCATTTGGTGCAACTTGAACCCTTTAGCCACGGAAAAGGCTAGAAGGATCCTAATCGCCTCCAAACGGGCTACGAGAGCAAAGGTCTCCTCGTAGTCGATCCCCTCCTTCTGACTGAACCCCTGAGCAACAAGTCTCGACTTGTTCCTCACAACCTCACCCTTCTCTCCCTCTTTATTCTTCCACACCCACTTTGAACCAATCGGCTTACACCCTGGGGGAGGGTCAACCAACTCCCAAACCTGATTCCTCTCAAAGTTCTCCAACTCCTCATGCATCGAATTAACCCAATTGTGATCAGATAGTGCGTGTCCAATGTCTTTGGGCTCAAAAGTAGCAACACATACAAGATGAGCGAAATGAGAGTTGTTTCGAACCCTCGACCGTGTAGTGCGTTCATTCATGTCGCCGATGATCCTCGAAGCTGGGTGATCCACTTGTACTCGCCGGGGAGGTTCTCGCCTCGATGCTACCTCCCCCTCAACATCAGCTTCTCCTCGTTCTTGATTTGTCATCGTAGATGTAGTAGAGGGTCCGTCCATCACCGTAGTCGAAGTAGTGGGTACTTGTTCAGCCGGGGGCACCACACCGCCATCTTCATCATCACCATGTTCATGCTCCTCCTCCCCGAAAGATCTCCTCGCCAAGCTCATCATCACCTCGCACACTCAAAGACAAGCCGACTACGTGGCTCGTCTCGTCGAAGGTTACCTCACAAGTCTCCACGATTTGGTTAGTTTCAAGATTGAGCACACGATATGCTCTAGAATGAGATGCATAACCAAAGAAAATGTCATCGACAGACCTAGCCTCAAACTTATCCAACTTCCCCGCCTTTCTTCGAATGAAACACTTGCAACCAAAGACATGGAAGTGACTCACCTTGGGTGTGCGACCATGCATCAACTCATAGCATGTCTTCTTCTTGTGCACTCGAGGTATATCCCGTTCGACACATAGCACGCGGTATTCACCGCCTCAGCCCAATACCTCCTCGGAGTCCTATGCTCATCAAGCATCGTCCGAGCCATCTCGCACAAGGACCTATTCTTCCTTTCCACAACACCATTCACGGGGAGGCGTATACGGACTCGAAAACCGGCGCTCAAGACCCAAGTCATGGCAAAAGGTTTCAAAACGAGAGTTCCTGAATTCCGAGCCATTATCACTGCGGATAGCTCGTATGGCATCTCCGTGCCTCTCGTTCCTCAACCTCAAGATTAGATCTCGAACAAAACCAAACATCTCCCCCTTATCCTCAAGAAAGAACACCCACGCATACCGAGAATAGTCGTCCACCACAACAAGGACATACCACTTCCCACCCGCAGATCGCACACGAGCTGGGCCAACAAGGTCCATATGGAGCAGCTCGCATGGACGCTCAGTCATCACATCGGTGAGAGGCGGGTGAGAAGAGGCTACCATCTTGGCATGCCTACACGGCGCACAAACCAACTCTTTCTCAAGCCTCAACCGTGGCAGTCCTCGGACCAAATTGAGTTTACTCAAGCGAGACAAAAGGTCAAAGCTCAAGTGACCCAACTTCCTATGCCATTTCCACAACTCACTCGAAGAACCAGCCCAAGAAACAATGCTCCACACCCGAAGATTGAGAAAAATCAGCATGAAACACCCGACCCTAGGGAACGACCATACGTACAAGATCCCCTCGAGAGTCCAAAATCCGAGAACCACCGGCCGAAACAACACCTCAAACCCCTCATCCAACAACCGGGACACGAAAAGCAAATTGTACCCCGCCGATTGAACAAGAGCAACACACCTCGCAGTGATCTTGTCACTCACTTTGATCTCACCTTCCGAAAGCACACGCCCACGCCCATTGTCCCCAAAAGTGATGTACCTCCTTGTCACCACCGGGACGAGACTTGAGAACCACCCCCTGTCTCCGGTCATATACCTCGAGCAACCGGAGTAAATCAACCAAATGTTCTTCAAGTCTCCCACCCCGAAATTCAAAAACGAGCACATGAGCGAACAAACGACTCAAAGACCGGGGTTAGTACCAAAAGAGTAAAACCGAAGCCGAGCCATTTGCTCGAAAGTGGGGTTAGCACCTACCAAAGCATCTCTCCTACCAAAACTACCTCCACGAACACCACCACGGTAACCACCCTGAGGGAACCACCCCTCTCTGCCTAGAGGAGGACCAAAACCACGAAAGAGAACCCGTGGACCGTCCCTCCTCTCCTTCTCAAAGCTACGACTCCTCCCATCCCCGTAGTGAACTCGAGGGGGAGAACGCCTAGCAACCTGACCACCTGCAAACTCTCCAGCCCAACCACCAGAACCACGACCTCCAGAAACAACCCTCGCACCTGTACGAGCCCGAAACCCAAACCGCTGCCGTCTGTGCCCGCACCGGTCCGACCGGTGCCCCACACCGGTCTGACCGGTGTGACCCGGGCGCGCAGCGCCTCCAACAACCTCTTCCGCTCTCCCCAAGCCCGAACTCGTCCTCACATTCGCCTTGGCCCCGGGCATCCGGACACGAGGCTCAAGTACACCATCGGAAGGGTGGTACTTGTCCTTGTTAGCCCACTCCTTTTCCATTCTCTCCTCACGCTTCCTCTTGAAGCAAAACTCCTCCTTATGGCCATCTCTCCCACAATAGCCACAATGGAACCTCACAAGCTTAGGCTTAGGCTTGGGATGTGGCTGCTCACTTGGTTTCTCTCCACTCAAATCCTCCACCGGTTTCCCCTCACTAGCCTTCTCACTTTCTTTCCCAAAGAACACTTTCCCGAAGTGCTCACAAACTTGATAGGCTTTTGTAGATCATTTGTGGGTGTAGGAAACACGGGTGGAGCTGGGGTTGTGTCTAGTTGGTTCCTAAGATGGTTAGGTTTTGGGGGGAAATCATTTTTGTGGTGGGTTTTTGGTGGCTCGGGATATTCTCTCCACTTCCCTCACCAACCTTGTTTGCCCCAAGTCCCTCACCATCCTCGCCTCTTAAACGCCTCGATCATCATCCTCAACCGAGGCTCATGATCGACAACCAACCCATCAACTTCCTCAAGTCATCATTCTCATCCTGCAAACGATCAACATAATGTGCAAGTTCCAAATTTTTCAAAGCATGCATTTCACAGGTAGAGCATGATGTAGGCATGGGTTCCTTCAATTTAGCCTCGAGAGAACTAGTGTAAGCATGCATCTCATCAATCTTAGCATGCAAAACAGGGCAAGAAGTGCAAGCACCTAGCAAAGCAGGTCTAGACTTAAGCTCAGCCACTTCAACCCTAAGCACATCTAGTTCCTCACACTTGGAGGCATGCTTCTCCTTGAACAAAGCAAGATCGCAAGGAATATGGAGCAATCAAGACAATCAACCTCATCCGAAACAACAGGGCTAGCCTTAAGGGAATCAATCTCAAGTTTGCTATCTAGCACCCGTGTCTCTAGCTCACCCACTCTAGTCCTAGCATCCTCGAGTGAATCCTTAAGCTCTTTTCTCATTTTCTTGGCCTCTCTAAGCATGTCATCACGGTTATCAAGCAAAGAGCCAAGACTCTCATTCTCCCGGCGCAAGAAGGGAAGTTCATCACGAACCTCGTCGTCGGACTCGCAGTCCGAGTCGCTCTCGTGTGCTTTTCTTGCCGCCGAGCTCGGTGCCATGGTGCGAAGCCATCTCTCGCGAAGCGGGCCTCAGCCCGCTCGTGTTCTTGGATGACTTCTTGTTCTTGCGACGATCACCTTCGTCTTCACCGCCGCTCAAGCTCGAGGTGGAGTACGCGGAACTGGAGTCGACGTCGCTCGCTCCAACCATCGCTCGGGCCTTGCCTCGGCTCTCCTTCTTCCTCGATCGTCGCTCGTCCTTGTACTTGTTCTTGTGCTTGCTCTTGTGGTCGCGCATCGACCGGTACTTGCCATCCGTCCTCGACTTGTGCTTGTAGTTGTCCTTGTTCTCGGCCTTCTCCGGGTAGTCGGCAACGAAGTGTCCCGGCTTGCCGCACTGGAAGCAAGTCCTCGTGTTCCTCCTCATGTTCACGTGGTTCTCGTGCAGCCTCTCGAAACGCCTCGTCAGGAGTGCCAGCTCGTCCTCTCCAAGCTCGTCGAACTCTTCATCTGCCATAGACATCAAGGAGGAGAAAGAGAACATCCTGGTGGATGGGTTAGAGTTAGCCTTTCCTTTAGAACCACCAACGAGGGCAAGACTATGAGAATCAGTCGGTCCCTCGAGCTTGGCAGTCATGCCCCTATCCACCTCAGCCAACTTGAGCTTCGAAGAGCTCGTTCACTGTCAGAGTGTCATACTTCTTCGACTCCACAATGGCCTCGAACTTGACTGCTCTATCATGATCATCGTACGGGAGCACGTCCACATTGGCCCCCATGTTGTTCACAACCACCGTGAACCTCTGAAACAAGGCATCGATGGACTCACTGGGGAGATGAGTAAAGTTCTCGTACTCTCTCCGGTAGGTCACATACATCCGTGCCTGAACTTGGGCGTTCCCAACATGAGCCTCCTTCAACACCGCCCAAATCCTACAAGCCAAGTGCTCGGTGTGCACCCGATCGAACTCAAGCTGACACAAAGCACGAAACAAGTAGTCGACCGCCTTATTGTTGGCGTCGAATCTGTCCCTCGATCCTGGAGCGAGGAAGTCCATCGGCCGGACATAGCTCCGTGTCCACCGTGACATCCCAAAGGATCCGACCCTTTCCGCGGAGAAACGCGCCCATCCGCTTGCTCCACATCCGGTAGTTCTTGCCATCGAAGTGTGGAGGACCCGAACCCCGTTCTCGGTACGCCATCCTTGGATCTTAGACTGGTTAGAGTCAACAAAGACCCGAACCGGCTCTGATACCACTTGAAGGACCGATACGGCGAACCAGAGAGGGGGGGAGTGAATGGGAGCCGATAAAAATTCTTCTCGAAGGAGATAGAAACTCCAACAAGATGAACAAGGCTTCCAACACACGTCTCCGACTCACTACCCAAGTTGGTCAAGCCCACGTAGCCACTGGAGTGCCACTGGACCTAGGAACCAACACGCAACCTTCCGACTCGAGAACGCAGCGGAACACCAAACCTCGAGTCTACAGACCCACACCGGTCAGACCGGTGAGCACCACCGGTCAGACCGGTCCCTGCTGGTGAAACTGAGCAACTTTCACTAAGTGGCTCTACACCGGTCAGACCGGTGAGACGCACCGGTCAGACCGATCACAGCCTGAAAGCCCCCAAAGCACCAAACAGGCCAACCGACCACCAAACTGACCCAAACTCGAAACAGCAGCACCACGGGACAACAGCGAACACACCAAGACGTTCACCCGAGCAAAATCCCACCGAGGGTTGCACCGGTCGACCGGCCAAGAGCACCGGTCGACCGGTGTAGCTCGGGCAGCTCGGGATGAACAAGACCCGCGAGTCAACTCCCCCAAATCCAAACCTCGATCTCCCGAATTGCTCCACGGACTTGAACAAGACTTTGGGGATATTAGGAACACCTCATGAGGAGTCCATAGCCAAGTTTAATCCCACCAAAACTCGTCCAAAAAGGAGGAATCAAGGAAATCCCGCCAAGAGCACTTCCAACCCAAGAACTCAAGAAACCCCAAAATCGAGCACCTTTACTCACGGATTTGGGGGGGAATCACAGCCCAAAGAACCACGAAGGGTTCCCACAAATTTCCCGCATCAAATCCCCAAGAGAAAAGTCTCGAAAACAACCCAAAGAAAACACCAAGAGAGGGCTCCGAAAATCACCACCAAGAACAACCGGGGAAAACACATCCAAACCTTGAGGAACCACGCCGAATCATCAATACATGAAACAAAGGTTCATACAAGGTCTAGCAAGCCGCCCGATCATCCATCCCTCTCAACAAGATCTCTCCATGAAGCTCTCTTGCTAGTCCTATGGAAATCCTAAGGAAAATAGGAACGAAAATGGGAAAACAAATGAGCTAGGGTTCCAAGAGTTGGCTGCCATCCTTTCACCTCTTGGGTTATATGGAGGCAACCGAATGTCTAAAATGCCATTTCCTAATAACTAGGGATACAAGCCCCTCAAGGGCGGATTTGGAAGCCTTCATGTCTTCACCATCGGACGGATGCCCGGCGACCGCACCCTGCGTAGCCTCGACGCAAGCCATGCGATCCCGACGCGTGTCCTCCGCTTCGAAGTCTCCCGGACCGCGTCGTCGCACACCGGTCGGACCGGTGCTCCTCACCGGTCGACCGGGTCCCCACCCCGGTCGACCGGCCGGTCCGCGCCGCCGCAGCCTCCGTCTTCGGTTCTTCGGTCTTGGCTTTGTGGATCAACCAAGGAACCCGGTGGTTTTCTCGGTGAACCACCGGAAGCCCCGCGAACTCGGTGCGGCCTCCGCCAATCTCCACTCATGACTTGGCTCCCACGTAGTCCCGGCTCGACCTTGGTTTTGAGGCTCAACCAAGAAACCGTCCATGACTTCATCTTGCTGTTCATGCCACCATGCGGCCCGCACTTGACCCCCCGCCGGCCACCGGGTCCCTCAACCGAAGCCTACTTGTCTTCTCCACACCCGGAGGCCTCACCGGCGACGACCTTTCGCGCTTGTTCTTCACCTGCACCAACACCAGTCAAGCCGCAACCTGCACCTGCAATACTTAGCCAAGAATCAGTCCACACAAAGTTGTCAATCACTCATCACACAAGGAAGCGACCATCCACCGGTCCTCGAACCACACATGGTCCTCAGTTTGGCGCGTACTGCTACACGACCATGTCCTTCGGGTTGAAGAACGCCGGCGCCACTTACCAACGAGCTATCCAGGCCTGCTTCAAGAGGCAACTCAACAAGAACGTCGAAGCCTACGTGGATGACGTGGTCGTCAAGACCACAAACTCCAGCACCCTCATCGACGATCTTGAAGAGACTTTCGCATTCCTGCGCGAGTACCGCTGGAAGCTCAACCCGAACAAGTGCGTCTTCGGCGTACCTTCGGGCAAACTACTCGGCTTCATCATCAGCCACCGAGGCATCGAAGCCAATCCCGAGAAGATCTCCGCCATCACCAGCATGAAATCTCTCACGTGCATCAAATACGTCCGTAAGCCGACCGGTGCATGGCGGCCTTGAAATGATTTATCTCGAAGCTTGGAGAACGGGGGCTCCCCTTCTTCAAACTACTCAAGCACCAAGAGAAGTTCGTGTGGACTCCAGAGGCGGACCAAGCCCTTGCCCAGCTCAAGGACTTCCTATCAAAGCCACCAGTCCTCACGGCTCCTCGCAAAGGCGAGCGCCATCTTGCTCTACCTCGCTGCGACTACTCACGTGGTCAGTACTGCCATCATCGTCGAGCGGCAGGAAGACGGCCACGCCTACCCAGTCCAGCGACCAGTCTACTTCGTCAGCGAGGTCTTGTCAGAATCCAAGGCACGCTACCAGCCCGTACAGAAGCTTCTGTACGCAGTGCTCATCACCTCGCGGAAGCTACGACACTACTTCCAGGAGTACTCGATCTCCGTCGTCACCGACTACCCGCTCGGCGACATCCTGCGGAACCAAAATGCTACTAGAAGAATCTCAAAGTGGGCAGTCGAACTCGGCGCCCTCAACATCGACTTCAGGCCACGCACAGCCATCAAGTCGCAGGCACTAATTGACTTCATGGCGGAGTGGTGGGAGAATCAGCTACCTACTCCAACCGAGCGCCCAGAGCACTGGGTGATGTACTTCGACGGCTCACTCAACCTCGAGGGCAGAGGTGCGGGAGTACTCCCGATCTCTCCAACAGGCGAACAACTCAAGTACGTCCTGTAGATCTTCTGGAAGGTCTCGAACAACGAAGCCGAGTACGAAGCTCTGCTACACGGGCTCCGCCTCGCGGCTTCACTGGGCATCAAGCGGCTACTAGTCTACGGCGACTCCGCAGTGGTCATCAACCAAGTCAACAAATCCTGGAACCGAAACAAGGAGAACATGGACGCCTACTGCCTAGAAGTCCGCAAGCTCAAGAACAAATTCTATGGTCTCGAATTCCACCACGTCGTCCGCGACAACAAAGTTGCAGCGGACGTCCTGTCGAAGCTTGGCTCCACTCGCGCTCAAGTACCAGCAGGTGTCTTCGTCCACGAGCTTCACGCGCCATCCATCCCGGAGCCGGTGCCACCGACCACTATCCCAGCGCATCCCCCGGCTGGCCAGGTGGTCATGATGATCGACGTGGACACCCTTCATCGACTACCTCATCGAGTAGAAGGTTCCCTCGGACAAGAACTTGGCCGAGCAACTCATCCGCTACGCCAAGTCCTACGTCCTCATCTGAGACAAGCTCTACAGGCGGGGCGCATCTTCCGGAGTACTCATGAAGTGCGTTCCTAGACAGGAAGGCAAAGACATCTTGGAGGAGATCCACAAAGGCGTCTGCGGCAACCACACGTCCACTCGCACACTGGTCAGCAAGGCCTTCCGACGAGCTTTCTATTGGCCCACAGCTCTGGGCGACGCCGAAGAACTCGTCAGAAGGTGCCAAGGGTGCCAATACTTTGCCAAGAAGCAACACGTCCCGGCCTACAAGCTAGTCACCATACCGCCAACCCGGCCTTTCGCCCGCCGGGGGGCTCGACATGATTGGGCCACTACCAACTACGCCGGTGGATTCAATAGAGTACTGGTGGCCATCGATAAGTTCACCAAGTGGATCGAGGTCAAGCCGGTCACATGCCCCAATGCTGACAGAGTACTCGACTTCCTGGATGAACTCGTGCATCGCTACGGACTACCCCATCGCATCATCACAGACCTGGGCTCCAACTTCAACAACCACCAGTTTTGAGAGTACTACGAGAACAACGGGATAGACGTCCGATATGTCTCAGTCGCCCATCCTAGGGCCAACGGACAAGTCGAGCGCACCAATGGGATGGTGCTCGAAGCTCTCAAGAAGCGGCTACACGACGCTGGCAAGTGGATCAAGGAACTACCCAATGCACTCTGGGGGCTACGTACTCAGCCCTCCAAGCCAACGGGGCAATCTCCTTACTTCCAGGTCTACGGCTCCGAAGCAATCCTCCCTGCCGATGTCATGTGGGACTCACCAGCAGTGGAGCACTACGACGAAGGCGTCTCCGAAGACAGCAGATGAGTTGACATCGATGGACTCGAAGAAGCTCGCTGTGCTGCCCTCGTCCAATCAGCAAGGTACCTGGAGGGTATCCGACGCTACCACGATCGCAACGTCAAGGAACGCTCCTTCAACGTTGGTGATCTTGTCCTCCGTCGCATCCAGAACACGGAAGGACCGCACAAGCTCGGCTCGCCACGGGAAGGTCCCTTCACGGTTGCAAAGGTGACCGGACCGGGCTCCTACCGCCTCCCGGACGCTTCAAGGCGAAGACGTCAACAACTCGTGGAACGTCGACCAACTCTGTCGGTTTTACGCCTAGTCTACACGACTACCCTGAGGGCTCAAGTCTACACGACTACTTCAAGACCCCTTCGCTGTAAGTGGCCTCCGGGTCCAGGCACCAGTCTCCGGACTACTCCTCTCCAGGATCCAGCTCATGCGGCTACCTACGGATCCTGGGCTGCGACGAGCGACAAAGGACTCTAGCAGGTCTACTGAGAGACCATGTACTCCTAGATCCAGCCTACACGGCTACTTACGGATCTACTGCTGTAAGCGGCTACACGCCCTAGCACTACTTAGCCGTAGGCGGCCTCCGGGTACTGGCAACTACTCTGTAACTACGGCCCTGGCCATCCAGGTCTACTTCTTCAGTAATAAAGTTTGATTATCCATCAACTACTTTACTGTCTTCCTCCCTCAACAGGACTACTGGCGAGTACGACTACTCGCGACGACTCCAGGATGGGACTCCGCACTCACAGATCGCGATAACGAGTACTCATTCATGGAAGTTTTCTTCATTCATACTTCAACAATTTCATTACAATTGTTTTTGTACAACCACTGCTACGAGCTAACTATTACAGGACTACTGGAGATTGAGTTTCTCGATGACTTGTTCAGCAATGGGCGCCATCTGCTCCAGCAGCTCCGCGTACTGCTCGTCGGTAAAGTTGGCGGCTAGCCCACCGGTGACTACGTCCACAGGAGCTTTTGGGAAGTACGACTTCATGAAGGCCAGCACCTGGTTCGGGATCGACTTCGCCAAGTGCTTCACGTAGGTCGCCAGGCAGGTGGGGGCTTCCTTTAGCCGGTCCACCAGTGGTGCTATCTTCGGACCGCCAGGGTGAGGCACCACCAGCCTCGCGATGGGGAGCGCGGCTTCCTCGAGTTCCTTGAGCTGAGCCCGCAGCTTGTCGTAGTCCTCGCTCAGCTTCTGCAAGGATTTGTACCAGTTGACGAGGTCACGATCTGATGCAATACGGAGCTCCATGTGCTTGTCGCACTCGTAAGCAAGCTCCTTATAATCATACTCCAGTACCTGGCGTGCCTCTTGCTCCCGGTAGAAGAGGTTCTTCAGATCAGTTTCCGAAGCCTTCAGCTGATCTACACGAGTCTCAAGCTCTGCAATCAACAAGGCATAGCGGGTCAGACTACTTCAAGGTACTTCCAATAAGTACTCAACAAGACAATGGGTACCTTTGTTCTTGTTGCGGATAGACTTGTTCTTCCGCACCAGATCGTCGCTCTTCGCCTGCATCTCTTGGACGTCATTGTGATACTTGGCGAAGGCGGTGTCCAGCTTCAACTGCATCGCGGCGGCATGCTTCCGGGACTTCACGAGTTGCTCCTCCAATGTCTCGGCCCGGAGCACCGCGTCGTCGTATCCTTGAAGCATCTCGGACTTCTGGCGAGACCTCTCAGCGACGTCCTGCACAGAAAACACATGTCAAATGGGTACTCAACACTAAAGGATTGACTACTCAAGGGTATCGACTACTCACCTTCATCCATTGCTCGGCCTGGCGGACCGCCTCCAGGTGCCAAGCCACCGTCGCCGGGTTGACAAGATCATCCGCTAATAGCTCGAGCCCGCCACGACTACTCGTCGCGGCTCCGGTCATTGGCGCCTAGCGGATTGGCTCTGCGTCCTGGATCTCTGGCGAGTGGACGACCACCTCCAGAGCGGGTTCTGGCAACGCGTCGTCGCCCTACCCTCCAGTCGTCGCGGCGGCTTCTCCGACGGTCACCTCCATCGGCTCGGGGGCTTCTCCGGTAGCCTCCTGAGTCCCCGGTGCCACGTATTCAACGGGCACCGCCGACGGGATATCGCTCCTTTCGGCCTCAGCACCTGTCGACAAGAGGACAAGTGTATCAGTCATACCTGGCGACTACGACTACTCTTCGGGGCTAATTGCATCTGAGAGAGTACTCACCTTCAACGACGCTGGCCTCAGGCAACGTAGCCTCAGCGGCTGATGCCTCGGGCTCTCCCTGAAGAGCGGGAGCGGATTCCTCAGCGGGCGGCGTGGCTTCCTCTTCCGCCACTGCTGTGGCGGGTTCATCCCCCTCCGAGGACAAGTCCGTCGATTTCCTGCAGAGTACATAAGCCGGTTGTCAATCAACTACGACTACCACATCCAACGACTACTCAAGAAGGATCAATACTTACAAGCTCGACTGGACCACCGTCACGGTTGGGGCGCCGAGGGTACTGGCGATGTTGACCAGTCCCGCCTCGGCAGGCGCCTCCTCCTGCGCCTCTGTAGCTGCTGCCTCCTCAGTAGCGGCAGCGGCGGGTTTTGTGCTCCCCTGAGCAACAGGGGGCTGGCGCTCCATCTGCGCCAAGAGATCTTCTATGGTGGGGGCTGGGCTACAACTACCCCCAGCTGGCTCCCCCACTGTATCGCACTCGCCTTCGTCACCCTGCTCAACGGGGTCGGAGGGTGGCATCTCCTGCAAGCAAGGAAACTTCATCGTCAACACACAACTCGAGACATCAGTACTCGACTACCTTATCCAAGATGGCTTACCTCTCGGGATGTGGTCTCCGTGACCTTCAAATTCTTGGCCATGCGCTTGCGGGCCACATTGCGCGGCTTCCTTGGCGGCACGGGCAGACTAGCCTCTAGGCTAGCCGGCGGATCCTGAACGAGAGGGATATGAGGCAAGCCAGGACGGCTGAACCTCGACCGCAGCTGGAAACGCTCCTGCAGCGTCTCCTCATCGTCGTCCTCATCGGACGTGTCTTCAACGACAACTGTGTCGTCTCCCTCACCAACTTCACGTCGCTCCTTGGTTTTGGCCTTCCCTTCCTCTGGGACCTCGACCAGCTGAGGAGGCGACGCCGGCTCGGAGACGAACTTCGCCAAGTCATCCTGCAAGAAGCACAACCTATCAGTATGACTACCCTTATGTAATGAGTACTCGACAACAGATGCGGCTACTGACCTCTTTTGGTGGGCGCGCGATGGAGTACTCTGGTACTGGGCACGGTGTGTACGCCGGCATGTCTTTGAAGATCCTGGCCAGCCTATCAACAATGTCGTCATCGTCGACTTCATCTCCAGGCATCCGCGACGTGTCTTCGTCGCTGGTGTACTCGTACCCTAGGGTGTCGCGGGCCATCAGCGGCTGCACCCTTCGCTTCATGAAGCTGAAGGCCACATGCTCGGCCCTCAGCCCGGCTTCCCTCAGTGCGTTGATCTTCGCCAACAGCTCAGGCAACTGAAGACCTTCTTGCATTGTCGGCTCCGAGTTCCACCATGGCCTGTGCTTGGGCTGCTTCCCGCTTGGCTTCGGCGGCTCCGGGTGGTGGTTCGTGACGTAGAACCACTTCGCCTTCCAATCTTGATTGGAATCGATCAAATTGTAGGAGAGGTACTACTCTGCCGCGTCCTCCCTCATCTGGATCCCCGCTCCTCCGACTACTCGGGGATTGCTGGCGCTGGGCTGCGGCTTCACCCGGAAGAACTTCTGGAACAAGATCCAATGGGGCTTGATCCCCAAGAAGGCTTCGCAGAAATGTACAAAGACGGCAGTGTGGACGATACTGTTGGGGTTGAGGTTGAGGTACTCGATGCCTTAGTACCCCAGCAACCCTTTGAAGAAGTCACTGGCAGGGAGGGACAGTCCGCGCTCTACGAACCTGGAGAACATCGGGATCTCGTCCGGATTCTTCTCCATGGGGTACGGATCCCCTGCCGCGGCCCTCCACATGTCCACCTCCTTCTCCAGTAGGAACCCACAGTTGAGAAGGGCCAGCAGGTCTTCGGTCTTGGCCTTGGATTTCTTCCACTCGCGATTTGGATCTGGCCGCGACGGAGACACCGGCGGCGATGTCCCCGCAGCAGATCCAGCGGCCTCTTCATGGGCCCTCTTCTTCCCACCAGCGGCCTTCGCGGTCTTCGACGCTGAAGGCTTCATTCTCCAGGTGCATGGTGTCTTCACGTGCATTCGCTCGGGGGCTACAGTGGTGGTTTCCTACGGCGGAGCACTCGGATCTACGCTCTTTTCAATAGCGGTGGTGCGCACCAGTGGTGATTCCTGGCTAGATCTGCTAGGAATGGCTGCAGCTGCGTAGGGTGAAAAACCCTAAGGGTTTTGGCTTCTATTTATAAGTCAACGCCCCCCCAACGGCCGGATGGATAAGTCTGCGCTCGGCTGACTCAGCGGCGGCGCGTGACCCTTCAACTTCTACTAGTCGATGCGCCTCACCTCGGGGGGGCTCAGCTACCTCTATTCGACTTCCTGGGTAGCGACAAGACTCAAGAGCAACTTAGGACACATTCTACAAGATGACCCTTTAATTTGAGAGGAAGTACTCGACTCAAGGCTCGGGGGCTCCGTGCCACGTGTCCTTCGGTTTTTTCTCCGGAATTTTCAGGATATTCTTGCCAAAACTTCAGATGGACCCTCAGCCAGAGTCTACAACTCAACCTAAGGCTCGGGGGCTACTCCATATGGAGTGCGATTTTGCAATCGCACTTCCATATCAGTTTCGTCTTCAAGACAACACGGGCATTGTTGAAGACCTTCGAGGGCAGCACTCGAGGACGCTTGGGACTACTCGAGAAGACTTCAGGATTGCTCAAACATCAGCTAGAGTACATTCCAGCCTCGGGATGCTTCGACTACTCTTGAGGACTTTTGACTTGTAGCACTCGGGGATGCTTGAGGACTACTCGTTAAGGTCGTCAAGACTACTCAAAGCTATCCTTCTCGACTAGAAAGTACTCGGGGGCTTGTCGTATGGACCTCCCTAGGCCCACTACCTCGGTGGGTACCAGGACTGACTACTCGGTGGGCCCCTGGGACTACCCGACTTGCGCTGCACGGCACCTGATGGCGTGAAGCACAAGGACTACAGAGGAGAAGTACTCGGTTAGGAAGCTGTACATGTCCCGCACTGCATAGAGGACTCCTAGACGTACTCGACTAGTACTCTCTCCCTGAACCGACTTGTGACCCTACCTCCCGGACTATATAAGGTGAGGCAGGGACCCCTCTCTCCTTCATCTCATCTCACGGCGTAAGATTGCATCATCTTGTAATCGTACCCAATCAATCCAGAGCTACGCAGCATACAGGATGTAGGGTATTACGCACCTCGCGGCCCAAACCTATCTAAATTGTGTGCCACGTGTCTCTTCCTTCGAGTTACCGATCTCGGCGAGACCACATTCATCTACTTCGGGTACTCCCCTTAGTAGGTTGCCTGTCTAAAACACCGACAGTTTCTCTAAGATTAGAATTTTTCTAAGCCTCATTTCATTTTGTTTTATTCAAAATCTCTCTCATTTAGCCAAAATTAGAACCTAAACCTATGCCCCCATGATCAAGCCGGGAAAAGTTTGCTCTCAACCAATGAAGGCAAACTATACCGGTGAGACCGATATCAACGTAATCGGAAAATATTTTCAACTTACATTTGTTTTTAATGGTTTAAAAACTTCTCTAAATTTATGCTTGAGCTCTTCCATAGCTCAGACAATATTTTTAATTTTCGAAATTAGAGGAGTGCTTATCCTTAAACATACTTAGAGGGAGGCATTCTAGTTTAAGTTAATCATGCATGCACCATTGGATGCTTTTCATCAACTCTCATCAAGACCACATGCAAAGGACAAGCATGGGTGGGCAGCAAGCATAACTTTGCAGGAAATTCATGATGACATGTGAAGCAAGTGGAGCAAGGGAGCATGGACATGACTCAAAGCATGAAGCATCAAGTGGAAGGACCAATAATGCAAGAAAAGGAGTGGAGGAGAGTGTTTGGGCAGTGCAACTCGTGGAGCACGCGGGCAAGAAAGTCATGGAGGAGAAATGATCACGCTGGGAGAAAACGGAGCCCTGGGGAGGCACGCGGCCACCCAGGCCGGTCGGCCTAGGCCGGCCAGCCTCCCCTACAAAAGGAGCCCCCCGGCTCCCGTCTTCTGCAGGCAAGCATCCTTCTCCTTCCTCAGTTTGTGTGATCAAGTTCTTGTGCCCAGAACCACCGTAGACACAGCCGACCTTCCCAAGCTTGATAGCTCAAACAATTCACACCCTTAATCCACTCAAAGTCCACATTCCGAAGTAAGTTTTTAAGTGCCTAGTTACCGGTTGCAACCCAGAATTTTAGTGGAGAGAAGAGTGCTGCAATCATGTGAAAGAAAACCACAAGTCTCTTCACCAAGAAGGAGGGGTCATTGTCATCCAAGCCGTCTTCAACGACGTCTTCGAGGAGGCACTCGGTTTCCGAGTCTCCTCGGAGCATGGAGGAGGACACGGCACCGCCAAGGAGGAACAACGCTCTCCTCCTCGGTGGCATGAGGGCAACAAGGAGCACGTCGATGAGGTTTACCGAAACTCAAGGGTGCACGGAGGAGCCACCCGTCCCACCTCGACGATCGACCCGTTCATCCGCGCCACCTCCATACACTCCACGGTATTCCACATATGGCTTCATCATTTTGTCGGAGGGTGAGGAGAAGAAACTCTCTCATCTTGAGAAGAGGCTTGTGGCCAACGTCGACTTTGACGTTCAAGCACTCAACTACTTGGGTTTTGGCACGGACATATATTATATGTTGGGGCACCTTGGATGGGTGCAATTCTCCAACGGGGTGTCGGCAAACACCCACAAGGAGTTTGCCCTGGAAATCTTGATGACTATTGCGCCTATCCTTGATGATGGGGTGCAAAGTTTATCATTCTGTTTGGAGGGAATCCAACAAGTGGTTCCCTACGAGCATGTTAGTGAGCTACTTGGGTTCCAAAAGGGAGCTCCGGAGAAAGTTGATGTGTCGGACGGCTTGTTAGATGGATTTTGGAACTTAATCTCCGGAGAAGCCCACCAACAACGCAATTGCATCCACAACCCCATTGTCCGAGTATTCCACTCTTGGATGTGCAAGAGGATTATTGGGAGGATGAGGGAGACGAAGGTGACCAGCACGGAGTTGAATTGGCTCTACTCGGCTTTAATTGCCAAACAGCCAATAGACCCCTCATACCTTATGATCAACAGATGGTGTTGCGAGGCAACATCGGGATCGGGAGATATCGGTTCGGGGTGCTACCTCTCTATGTTGGCCATCTCCCTAAGGCCGGGGATCACAAGAAACCCTGAACATCTTTTGCGTGGGACCTCTCTCGGCCTTGAGTATTTGAAACAAGGTAAATATATTAGTGGAGATGAGAGAGGAGGCTTTCATGTGGTCAAGGTGACCCTACCCCTTCCGGACGCAAGGCTTAGGCTTTTCATTCAAGGGAAGGAAGATTGGTTGGAAGAGGAACTCCTTGTCCCAGCAAAGAAAAATAAAAGAGGAAGAATCGTAGAGGAGGGATCCCCCTCCGCACAAGCGGGTGGTGCACAAACCAACTATGTACCACCATTTGGCGGGATTCCTACTCCGCCAAGTTATTACGGAGGGCCACAAGTGCAAGCATGGGGGGTGGTGCACGAGTACCCCCACCAAATTATGTGGTGCCTAACGTAACCTTCGCGGAGCCCTACGCACAATATCCCCAACCACAACAAAGCATGGCCATAATTGGAGGGTATGTTGCGAGAAATATGCAAAACGTCGCAGCCATCCAAACCAACGCGGCTCAACTTGGTGAGGGCAATGCAAGTATTGCTTATGAGCTTGGGCACCTTCACCTAGTGCAGCCGGATGAATTCGTTGGAGGGGATGTCCAACCCTACTACGAGCAAGGGTACAACTATCAAGATTATCAACACCAACCACCGGCGGAGGATTAGGAAGGAGGAACTTTAGTTTTCTTTTTTTTCCCTTTCTCTGTAATTTTCAGCTTCCGTTTGCTATTGTTTGCGTAATATTTTCAGTTTTTATTTAAATTTCAGCAAGTGTGTTAGTTTATTTTCAACATGTATTTCAGCTTGTTTTCATCATTAATAAAGACACCACCTTGTTTACACCATTGGAAAGTTACAAATTTGTGCCATGATGATATATGATTATAATTGCCACTTTGTTTATCTTTGTAATTGATTTATGCATGTTAAAGCTGGTGCTCTCTTAAAATATGAATCTGAATTTATCTAAATGCTAGCTTAATCTTTAGCGGAGGTTATGATTAAAATAAAGACCCATAGTGTCTTATGTGCTCTCAAGTTATAGATAGATTAAAGATAGTTTTTATGCCCAAAAATATCGCTAACCTTGTCATGAATATCGCTTGTGTGTTGCTCAACCTATCCAGAGCCTTATATATATTTGAGTGCATAAACCTTAGTGTGCAAGATTTATTTTTGAGTGAGTTATTGCAGGCCATGATTTCTCTGGCCCGAGACTAAGAAGCTGGTCATTCCGTTTTTTGCGTATCTATCTTTTTGCTAGCCTTTTATCCGTGCATTGTGTATCCCCGCATCGGAGATCTCACAAACCTCGCCGGATATCCACCCTTAAAACCAAATATCATCTTTTGTGATTACCTCCTTGACCACAACCTATCGTTGAGAATGGATCATCAATTCAAGGAAGATCGCAAGACAGTGCCAACATTGAAGAATTCAAGTATCTCTCGAAGGAAAAATATTTCCGGTACCTACCTTATTTATCGCCTCTTTGCCCGAGGATAAGCACGTCTAAGCATGGGGGAGGAGGTAGGTACGATGTAATTTTAGAGTTCAAAGGGGAGCAAATAAAAAAATACAAAAGAAAGAAAGAAAGAGAAATATGAGAAAAAAATATGTGAGTATCTGTAAAAATAAAAATAAAGTGAACTCCCCGGTTCTCTAAAGTGCATTAGGAATTTCAAGGCTTCAAGATTAAAAGATCTATGCTCACTTTCCAACCATGCGCAATCCGATAACGAGGACTTCCTTTGTGCCTCGGGATCACTCTTTGCCATTTGCACATGTCCACCTATCTCAAGTGTGTGTATTTTTCTCTTTCCCCTCCTTGATATACATTATTTTCCAATGACCTTTTTGACGAGTCTCGGTAAGACCACGAGAAGCTTGTCTTATTTTGACAACACCTCATTTACAAAATCTTGGTAGGACTAAACTTTCCCAAAAAGCTCCATATAAAGCCTATCACACATATATGTTAAGAGAGGGAAAGGAGTAGAATATATAGGCTTGAGAGACAAAGTGAGATGAGAGTTCATGAGCAATATGCAAGATGGTTTAAATTTGTGAACTTGGTTTAGCTCTTTTCCATCTCATTCTTCATTTCAAAATTTCTGAGATCTATTTAAATTTTGGGAGCATGTTAATACTTGTGGGGTAAGCTTAATTAAGAATCTACCCTCCGTAGAGGTGAAGGCTAGTACATTATGGAACTTTGACGAATTAAAATTTTGAGAGCATTATGTTTTCTCATGTATGATCAAGTGCAAGGTTTAAACATTGATGGGCAACGATGATATCCATCAAAGGCTTACTCGAGGACGAGCAAGGTTTAAGCATGGGGGAGATGTTGACGGTGAAAATCCGTCAACCTAGCCATGAGTTTACCTTCGGTGTTGGCATAAGTTTTATACCTTATCCATTGGTACTAACCCCCGTGGTATAACAAGTTCACTTGTGCATGTCGGTTTTGGAGTTTAGTGTTTATGTAGGGTTTTAGCGTTGAAAGCAAGACTTTCGGGATAAGTTCATCAAGCACCTTGTGACAAGACCTTGAAGCCCCATACAAGTCATGCAATGAAGCAAACTTGACTCCAAGAAGCCAAGGACTCAACCCGAGAAGATGACAAATTCCGAGGACCTAACCAGAAAAGTGTCGAATCTTGTGGGACAAGGAGTTACGTCCAATTCGGAGAGAAACTGACGACAAGGGCCTACATGCAGAAGGGGGGAGGATCTAGAAGACTCGGGAACCGACACCACGCGAAGGAGGCTGGGAACTAGGCCTGGATGGGCCCAGGCCAGCCGGCCCAGCCCAGTCCAGGGCCCAATTCCGCCCTCCTTTGACCTAGCCGCCATTCGGGCTATTTATAGCCCCGGGGTCAAGAGCCACAGAGGATTGAATTCATCATCGACCGCCGAGGAGCAGAGAAGAGAGGGACACCATCCCGGAGAGGAGAGGGTCGAGCTAGTTGACTAGGGTCTCCCTAGCTGGCGCAGGAACCTTGCACGGAAGACCACGTCAGAGTTCCCGGAGCTAGAAGCAAGATCAAGGTAGGATCCCGGTGGTGATCTTGTTTATGTATCATTGTATTAGTTGAATTATCAAGTTGAATCTATTTCTAGCGATCAAAAGTTTCTTCGATGATTTTGTTTTTCGATCGGCTTTGCTTATTCTAGATCTATTCTCGAGATAGATCACATAGGGTGTTCTTGTAGCCGCGGTGGCTAGAGGTACACGCTGGATCTTCCAAAAGAACTCGACTTGTCCTTGGACTCGCCCTAGACTACCCGCATGAGTAGGGATACGTTGTGACAGAATGGGGGTTCCGAAA
This sequence comes from Cenchrus americanus, assembly GCA_947561735.1. Taxonomy (NCBI): domain Eukaryota; kingdom Viridiplantae; phylum Streptophyta; class Magnoliopsida; order Poales; family Poaceae; genus Cenchrus; species Cenchrus americanus. Next base: position 148,953,637 of record OX387240.1, read on the forward strand.
GGCAGTCATTTTCAGAGTCGGACGGGAAACCACGATTTAAAGAGGCTTCTAATAAGATTTGATTTGCTATTTCTTCTCTTGCTTGGAACTTCAACAAAAGGCTTAACCCGATCTCTCTAGATCGGTTTATCTACCCTATCTATCTTTGTTATCTCCGGTCTTTAGTAGATTAGATTAGTTTTGTGTTCTTTATCTAGATGCATTAGGGTTTCTCTTTATCGAAGATTGAAGTTGCTTGGCTTTACTAGATCATCTTTTGCGTCACACATTTGTTCCACGGATTTGATACCTTGGGTTAACCACTCGAGGGAAGAAGGGTCCCTTGACTACGACGGGAGACTTGTCCGCTTGCAAGTCTAAACGAACTTTAATACAACTATTAACCGTCAACAAGTATCTAACTTGCTCATTTGGTCACTTGTAGCATCTTGTGGTGAATTTTGTCTATTTGAGAAGCTCTAGGTTGAATTTTTCCGGATTATGGCTTGATTCATGCATTTTCAACAAGGGGGGAGAAGTGTGTGCATGATTTGTGCACCTGGGCACATTTAGAAGGTTTCCAAAATGGTTTGGTGGTTTTCGGAGTAACTTTTTCCAGGGCGGTCACATGGGGCAATCTAACCTCCTGGGGGCGGTCACATCACCAGGGTGGTCACATGGGCAGTCTAACCTCCTGGGGGGGGCAGTCACATGACTAGAGGCGGTATGACCACCCTAGGCAGTGTGAGCACAGTTTTCTGTTTGTCATGCATGTCCGAGTGACATTCTTGCATGCATTGGTTTAGGGGGGTGCAGTGGCTCAGAGGGAGCTTGCGTATGTGCAGGTGGAGCTCTTGCGTGAGTTCTTGTTTTGGTGTTTGCTCCTATGTTATGAGCTTGTTTTGTCTCGGTTGTGTCAAGCCATTGCCCTTGCCTAAGGGGGCCGATACTTTTTTCATTCAAGTGATCTTGCTCTTTGTCATTGTTTCGTCTTTCAATTACTTGTTTGATCTCTTTTGTTCATTTCTTTTTGTTTTATTTTTCTCGTTGATTAGTGAATGTGTGTGTTGTCAATGCACTCATCAAGGGGGGGTTGAGGACTTTTGTGGTCCGAGGACCGGTGGATGGTCACTCCTTGGTGTGATGAGTTATTGACAATGTTGTGTGGACTGACTCTTGGCTAAGTATTGCAGGTGCAGGTTGTGGCTTGATTGGTGTTGGTGCAGGTGAAGAACAAGTGTGAAAGGTCTATGCAAGTGGGCCTCCAGGTGTTAAGCGTACAAGTAGGCTTGGTTCGAGGGACCTAGTGTCTAGCGGGATCAAGTGCGGGACGCATGGTGGCAAGAACAGCAAGACAAAGTCGTGTACGGTTTGTTGGTTGAGCCTCAAAACCAAGGTCGAGTCGGGACAACTGTCGTGGCCAAGCATGAGTGAATATTAGCGTGAGGCTGCACCAAGTCCATGGGGGTTTGCAGTGGTTCATCACAAAAACATTAGCTTTCTCGGTTGAGCCACAAAACCAAGGTTGAAGACTCGACGGAAGAGGGGTGGCCACCCAAGCAAGTCTAACCACCCAGGTGGGGCGCTCTGACCGCTCAGGTCGCAGCGCTGAGAAGCTTCGAAGCAGAGGACATGTGGCATGATCGCAGGGGTTACGTTGGTGCTACGCAAGCTTGCGGTGGATGTGCATCCGTCCGATGGTGCTACAATGAAGATTTCTGAAATTGCCATTCGGGGGCGTGTATCTACTATTATGTTAGTAGGGGTATTTTATTCATTCGGTTGCCCCCATATAAACTTGAGAGATGTGGGATGCTAGCCAACTCTTGGAACCCTAGTTCATTTGCTCCTTTGGTTTTCCCCTTTCTTCTTCCTTCCTAGGGTTAGCTAATGCCATTCATGCATGCATGGAAGGTTGCTAGCCTCTTTGTAAAGAATCTTTCCTCTTCATGTATGGAAGGTTTGGAGTTCATCCTTGTGCCCCTTTGTATTTTCTTGTGGATCTCGTTTTTATTTTTCGGTGATTTTCGGAGCCCTTTTTGGTGGATTTTTGTGGGAAGGTTTTTGAGGTGTTCCTTTGTGGGATTTGTGTTGGGAGTAACACACGAGGTTGATGTGCCTCTTTTCTTGGTGATCTTGCCCCTCAAATCTTGTGGAAAGCTCTCCAATTTGGTAGTTTTTTGTGGAGCCCGAGTTCTTGAGGTTGAGCCACGAGATTTGCAATTCCCCATGATTGAGAGCATTTCGGTGGAATTCCTTTGAGGGAGAGGTCTTCCATAAGGTGATCCGGGCATCCCTAAATTTTCACTGCAATCCGTTGGGTGAATCGGGAGATCGAGTGATGCAAAGTTGAGGGTTGACTAGCTGTTCTTGTTTTTGCCGTTCTGTTTGGGGAGGGCGGTCTAACCCACCCTGGTCTCGTCTAGAGAAAGTTTTGATTTTGGCCGACATCTTCTGGTAGCATGTTGTTCTTGACCAGAGGATTCTAGGGTTGAAATCTTGGAGTGTTTTGAGTATGTTTGCTTTGGTTTTCACTCGATTCTTTGTGCCCATGGGAGGGAGGTATAACCATCCCTGGCACACGGTCTAACCACCCCTAGTTCTTCCAGAGAAAGTTTGGATTTTCGCCGAGATCTTCTGGGAGCTTGTTAGCCTTGACCACAGGATTCTGTGGTTAAAATCTTGGAGAGGTTTGAGCTTGTTCGGGTGGTTTTCGGTTGAATTGTTGGTTGCCAGGAGCAAACGGTCTAACCGCCCCCTTGATGTGGTCTGACCACCCCTGATGGGAAGAGATCTTCGGTGTTGATTCAACTGTGGTTTGTGCATAGAAGCTTTGGTTGGAAGTGTGGTTTGCTCCTAGGATCAATAGCACTCCAGTGGCTACGTAGTATTGGCAACCTTGAGGAAGTTGTGGTGGAAGTGATTTAGGGATTCCGAGCGTGTTCATCTTGTGGGAGAAGTCATCTCCTTCGAGAAGAATTTTTATCGTCTCCCATTCACTTCCCCCTCTCTATTCACACAATCCTGTTCTTCAATTGATCATGACATGGTGGCCGGCATAGGGCCTAACTCGTCCCAACAGCAGTTTTGCTTTGCGGTGTATGCAGCCACTATGCTTGCTTTGCATATGCAGGATGACGAGATACTGTCTTGGGACGAGTTCAAAGTCTGCTACGACACCTTGTACCCTGAGGGGCAGACTTGGTTGCCCTGCGGTGTGGCGGGTGTTCCCACCGCTGGGACAAGCGATGCCCCGGGTCCCCTTGGAAACATCCGTCGGAAGCTGTCAGGAGACCGATAGTAGGGCACCCCGTAAGGGGGCGGCAATGCCCCTCGATCCGATGCGCGAGTGCTTCATCCTCCAGCAGTACGACGATGTGGTCCACTCAGCCCATACCGGGGAAAGCTCCATGGGAGGCGAGCCGACCTTGCCAGACGCCTCCGCTGATGGGCGGCCCCTGCAAGGCGGGGACCCATGAGAAGAAGTGTGCCCGTCTCAACAAGCTCGATGAGACCCAGAGGGCGCTCAGATATAAATGAGTGAAACTCCATCACGAGCTCAGGGTGAACGTCACCCCGACACTCGCACGTGAGAGCACGCATGAAATACGTCGCCGCATTGATGATGACATTCATGGGACGCTCATTGCCAAATGAGCCTCTCAGAATCCCGCCATGGCGGCCGTTCTCCTCCAAACTGGCCCTGAGTTGATCACCCAAGAGGAAAAGAAGCTTCATCAACATCTCCAAACACTCCTCGACGCAGCAACCGTTCAATAGGTGGAGAGCTCTGCGTCACGACGACGGGGTTTGTGGGTACAAGCCCAGAGCGGTTTGTTCACTGTGAGTCCTCGTGCCCGTCAGAACGGCGGGAACGTGAGAAAAATGATCACTCATCGGTCAGGCAAAAGCTTGGTCCCATCCACGACGCACAAGACATGGTCTCCGCTCGTGAGAGGACTATGACCACCAGCGGCTCCGGTGGTGAAAGACAGACTCGTGGGGAGTACAACCGGAGACATGGAGGCCGTTACGATAGCGATGAAGACCGGAGCCGAAGCCCGACACCTGACCCCTGGGGTCAGCGGGCCTTCGGTGTGAACGTGGTCGACATCGTTCCCCCGACTTGCTATCAACCCACAACCATGGTTGCCAAGTATGATGGCGAGACCAATCCGAGCGTGTGGCTCAAAGTCTACCGTCTCACCTACCACAACGGAGGGGTGAGGGATGACCTTTTCATCATCAAAAGCATCTCGTTGTACCTCGTGGACTCAGTGCGAACCTAGATCGAGCACCTCCCTCGATGGAGGATCAACAGCTGGGCACAGCTTCAAGATGCCTTCATAGGCCATTTTCAAGGCACCTACACCCGACCTGGCAATGCCTACGAGCTACACCATTGCCGGTAGAGGAAGGGCGAGAGTCTCCGCGACTACATTCGTCGTTTCTCCAAAACGATGCGTTGAACTCCTCAACACGGTAGATAACCAGGTTATCAAGGCATTCCAGGAGAGAACCATGTGTGAGACACTTGTCCACATGATAGGGTGGGTCAAGGCGAAGACCACGCGGAAACTCCTCGACCTCACCACGGATCACGCCAACGGGGGGAAGCAGTCACCTTAAGCAAGAGGAAGTAGGAGAAGGACCTGGGTGGGGCCCCGTCCGCCAAACCTGACAAGAAGGAGGAGGAGGAGCAGGAGGAGGAGGAGGAGGAGGAGAGGAAGCCCCGCGGTGACAACTTGGAGACAGCAGTCGACAGGAGGCTGGTCAAGCCCAGGAGTGGTCCACCGAAGGACCACTTTGAGAAGTTATTGGAGGCGCCCTACCGCAATCACGAGGGGCCCGTCAAGCACGCTCTCAAGGATTGCAACCTCATGAAGAGCTTCCTCGCTAGAATGATGAAGAACAAGGTGCTCGATGGAGCGAGAGCTAGCGGCCAAGCACGGCAACAATGATGACTTCCCGAAGGAAGATGGCACTGTCATGATGATCTTCGGTGGGATGCCCGCCCACCCACCAAAGTGCAAGCACAAGTGAATCCTGCAGGAGATATACCACGTCAAGCCTGTGGTACCATCGTACCTCAGGTGGTCTGACACGGCAGTCACGTACGACCGACCGACTATCCCAACCACATCCCGCAGCCAGGAGCCTACCCGTTAGTGGTGGCACCCCTGTTCGGCACCTAACGGGTGCACAAGGTGCTGATGGACGGAGGCAGCAGCCTCAACAACATCTACGCATCCACCCTCAATGACATGGGGATCCCACTGTCCCAACTATGATTGTCATTGACGCCATTCCATAGGGTCGTGCCCAGGATGGAGGCAGTTCTGCACGGGGTAGATCGACCTGCCCGTCACTTTCGGGATTGCGAGCAACTTCCACAAAGAAATGCTCACCTCCAAGGTGGTTGGCTTCCCAGGGACGTATCACGCGATCCTCGGAAGGCTGGCATACGCCAAGTTCATGGCGGTGCCCAACTACACCTGCCTCAAGCTAAAGATGCTTGGGATGAAGGGCATGATCACAATCAGCACGATGTGCCAGCATGCCTACGAGTGCGATGTTGAATGCTTCCAGTTTGCGGAGACGCACATCCACTCGAAGGAACTCACTGCGGGGCCGACCCCCGAGGACCTTGACATCCCCTAGATGTCTAAGATGGTAGCATGCTCTTTCGAGCCCACCAAGGACGCCAAGGAGGTGACCATCTCCAACGACAGTCACACACTCCGTATCGGGACAGCACTCGGTCCTGAGCAAGAAGACGCGCTCCTCAACTTCATCCAAGAGAACTTCGATGTGTTCGCTTGGAAACCCTCTAACATGTTGGGCATTTCGAGGGATGTCGCCGAGCACAAACTCAACATCAAGACCGGTGCTGGACCAATCAAGCAAAAGCTACGTCGTTTCAATAGTGATAAGTGCAAGGCTGTTGGAGAGAAAATCAAGAAGCTTCTCAGCACAGGTTTCGTCAGAGAGGTATACCACCCCAAGTGGTTGGCAAATCTTGTGCTGGTAAAAAAGAATGTCAAATGGAGGATGTGTGTCGATTACATGAGACTAAACAAAGTGTGCCCGAAGGATCTGTTCCCTCTACCATGCATAGATCAGGTCGTTGATTCAACTGCAGTGTGCGAAACCCTGTGCTTCCTCGACACCTACTCTAGCTATCACCAGATTGTGATGGATCTGGCTGACCAACTTTCATAACCCCCTTTGGCTGCTTCAGCTACTCATCTGTGCCATTTGGATTGAAGAACATCGGGGCCACTTTTCAAAGATGTATGCAGTGCATCTTCGGAAAGCTCATCAGGTGACTAGTCGAAGCCTATGTCGACGACATCGTGGTAAAGTCAAAGTGCACTGGAGACCTAGTCCCCAACCTAACGGCGGTTTTCGAAAACTTGGCACAGCACCAGGTGAGGCTAAACCCCGAAAATGTGTTTTCGGGGTTCCGAGGGGTATGCTCCTCGTCTTTGTTGTACGGAATGCGACATAGAAGCCAACTCGGAGAAAATCTCAGTGATCACCGACATCAGGCCGATCAGGAACGTAAAAGGGGTCCAATGGGTGACTAGCTGCCTGGCGGCCCTCAGTCATTTCATCGCCTGACTAGGCGAGCAAAGCCTACATCTCTACCAACTCCTGAAGAAGTCAGAGCACTTCACCTGGACCCTAGAGGCCCAGGGAGCGCTCGAGTCACTGAAGAGGTTACTGAAGAATCCGCTCGTCCTCAATGCATTGAGTGACCATGGTTTTCCTACTGTCAACTTTAAAATTTTACCATATACACACCATTGCTATTTGAACATAAAACTGTTCCACCCTCTTTTATAACGATCTATTCTATGTAACACATATTACAAAGTTTACTATGAAAAATAGAGTTAATAAGATCTTAAGAGCAACCATACAACTCAATAGTCTTGTGGAAACCTTGTATGATTCAGCCTCTTCCACCATGGTAGCTTAAAATACAAACTAAGAGCATGTCCAATAAATTTTGCTCTCTAAATCATCATCTAGAGAGCCATTTATATAAAAATCGGTTTCTATATCTTTTCACTTTCCAAAAGCTTTTCTACTTCTTATGTGCACTCTATAGAGTCATTCTCGCCTTCAATATTTAACTAGCAAAAATCCAAAATAGAAGATGGCTATATTTGGATGACCATTTAAATAAGCTGTTGGAAGGCATTTTCATCAGAATCTCTATTTCTACCACTTAGAAAGAATATAGAGAGTCTCTTAGAGATGCTCTAAGGGCATCTTCAAGAGTCTCTTTAAAACAAGTTGATTAGCTAAAATTAACAAAATTAGAGTAAAAAATTGCATCCAACAGTCTCTTCAAAATCCATTCGGTGCTATTTGGCCGGTATCCAGCCCCTCCACTAGTCATCTTTCACGAGCCCCCTCCACTCGACATGAACCATCCCGTGGGCCCGCGCGCTACATAGGGCGTGTTTGGGAGGGCTCCTAGCAGCTCCAGATTCAATAAAATAGCTCCACTCCATTTTTTCCTACCAAACACCCCAGCTCCAAAAACTCTAGATCCACCAAATCCATGGATCTAGCTCCCAACTCCACCAAATCCATGGAGTGCCTCAAGGGGTACTCTGAGAAGCCTTGTTTCGTACTCACTTGTGGAGTTGGGTGGAAATTACCCACCTTTGCCACCCATTACACAACATACTGGTTCGTTCTTCCACCCCCCCCACGGGACCCGTTGCCTCCCTCCTCGAGGTCGGGCGACCCTTCGTCTCTCCTCCCGTGCCTGCACAGTAGCGCTGCCGCCGCTCTTCCCTCCGTCGGTCGGTCGTCCAGACAGCTGGAGACACCGGAGATGAGCCGTCTGCCACCGCCTCCGCTTCCTCCTCTCAATTCCTCACGTCGAGTTGGCCTTTCTCGTCCTCCTCCTCTAACCCTAGACGCCTCGGATGGCAATGGAGCGGCGGCCACCGGAGACGACGAGCAAAACGAGGCTCATGGCGCTGTCTGGGAGGACACATTCGACCCGTTTTCACAAGGATTTGGCGCGACCCGCGACCTGGGCCAAGACACGTCCGGCGGCCTAGCCATGGGCGCAGCAGACAACCTTCCAGGGGCGCGTCCGGCCTGGTGCTAGGCGCGGCCGGCGGCCTAGGCGGGGGCGTGGCCCGCGGCCCCGGCCGGGCGCGGGCGGCTGTGCGGTCGTGGGGCCGGCGGCATGGGCGGGGTCGCGGCCGTCCTAGGCGGGGGCACGGCCCGGCCCGGCTAGCGGCGCGTCCGGCGGCCTAGGCGAGGGCTCGGCCGGCCTTGGCGGGAGCGCGCCGGCCGGGCCGGTGGCACGGTCGGCCATGGCAGTGGCGCGGCTGGCCTGTCCAGGGATCCGGCTGGCCTAGGAAACGAAGGAGACGGCCTAGGCAGCGGCATGATCGGGGGTTTTGAAACGGATCCATCAATCGGCGATGCGTTTTTGGCATCTCAAGCATCAGCTACCTCCGGTGCTCAGCGAAGGAGATGTGCTCCGTCAAGAAAAAGGGTCAGAGATGATGAGGTATAATTCGATGTCTTTGCATTGTTCATAGGTTTTTAAATTTCTAGATATTAAATTGGTGTGTCATAAATCATGTATAGGGAGATTATATTGATTGGAATGAGGACAATACCACCCTTGTTTGCCAACTGTTTGCTGAACAAAAAAGAAAGGAAATAGAACAAACACACATTTGAATAATGTGGGATATGATGAGGTGATTAAAGGGTTTTTCCAATGTACCGGTATCATGTTAAAAAAAGTCAGCTTAAGAACAAATGGGACAAGTTGAAGAATGATTTGACTATTTGGAGAAAATTGATGAGGAAACAAACTGGAACTGGTTGGAGTTGGAGCACAGGAAGTATCAACATGGATGCCGAATGGTGGAAAAAATCAAATCTATGAGCACCTAACATTTGCTTTCATTTATATTTTTTTGGTATAATACACTTGCTTACTGTAACTTAATTGTGTAAGAGATACCTGGTGTTGGAAAATTTAAGAATAAACCTCTTCAAAATGAAGAATATTTGAAGGTGATGTTTGGGAACATCATGAATGAAGAGACTGATCATTGGAATCCTATGTCATCCAACCCAATAATACCACCTAACAGTTGTTCAGGATGATATCGACTTAGAGAATGAAGGTGAAGAGAATGGTGAGGGGAATGGTAAAGAGAATGGTGATGATATTGGTGAAGAGAATTTGGAAGTCTCTCCTACACCTAGCAACAAACCTAAGAGGAAGGCTCACATTATTTTAGAAAACCTAGCAAAAAGCCTAAGAGTAGCACTGGAGTAGTTATACAGCAGAATATGTCAAAGATATCAGAGAGTGCTCAGTCTTTTGTGACAGCTAGGTTTGGAGGGATCGGTATTGAGGAAGTCATGGGTCATGTCATTGCATGTGGGGTTGATCTTGGGAGTGATGAGCACTTTGTGCCAACTGAGTTGTTTGTGAAAAAAGAGCATAGGGAGATGTTTATGACTATACCCACCAATGAGGCTAGGTTCAATTGGCTAAAGAGGAAGTTTGACATGATGTTTGGAAAGTGATCAGTCTAGTGTCATTTTATCTATGTCATGTAGACATTTTTTTGTCATGTCAGTGTCGTCTATCTATGCATGTGGACAAGTTATCTATCTATGTCATGTGGACAAGTTATCTATCTATGTCATGTGGACAAATTATTTATCTATGTCATGTGCACAAACTACTTATCTATCATGTGGATAAATTATTTATCTATGTCATGTACACAAATTGTTGCAGTTATCTACCGACGATGATGAGGAGGATGAGGATTTTTTTAAATGATCTTTGCTGGTGCTATGTTGGGAAAACATATTACATATGTTGACATGTTTGTTAAAAAAATCCTCCGAGGACGTCTACAACAAGTGGAATGGGGTATATGTTGGAGCTATTCAACACTCGAGGAGAATGCCATAGGCAATTACGCATGAGCCCAGAGATTTTTCCGACCTCCATAGGTTATTGGTTCAGTGGTATGGGTTGACCTCATCACTACATATGTCTACTATTGAGAGTCTAGGTATTTTGTTATTCATTTGTTCGGGGAATGAGTACAACAACAGAAGTCAAAATAGATTCAAGCACTCTGGTGAAACTATTAGTAGAAAATTTGAGCAGGTTTTGTTCAGTTTAATGAGCATGTCAAAAGATTTCATTAGGCCAAAAGATCCAAATTTTCATACAGTCCATAGGAGGATAGGGATGACAAGCGAACCTATCCATATTTCAAAGATTGCATCGGAGCACTAGATGGCACACATATTCGGGTGACGCTTCCACCTGATGAGCAAGTGAGGTACATTGGAAAGACAGGGATACCCACCCAAAATGTATTAGCAGTTTGTGATTTTGACATGAGATTCACATATGTGTCAACGGGCCAACCTGGATCTATGCACGACACAAGTGTGCTATACAATGCATTGAGTGCCGACAAGGACTTCTTTCCACATCCTCCACAAGGTAAATAGTTGTGAATAATTAATTTGCTTGCATTGGCCATGAAAATATGTTAATTTCTTTTATCATTTGCACGTAAATTTTATGTTGTCGATGCTGGATATCCTAATCGGCCCGGTTACCTTGATCCATACAAGGGTGAGAGGTATCATATGCCTGAGTGGTATAGAGGTATGAAACCTAATACCCCGAAAAAAAGTTCAATCGCAAGCATTCATCTATTTGTAACGTGATTGAGAGATCTTTTGGTTTATTGAAAATAAAGTGCGAAATTCTATATAGAATAAAGAAATACCCCATGTGGAAGCAAAAAAATGAGTTGTCGCTTGTATGGTTCTCCACAATTTCATTCGTGAGCATAACAGTGAGGATGCAAACTTTGCTCGGTTTGATCGTGATCCCAATTTTATGCCTACAATACCGGAACATTATAAATGAGATGCCGTCCTAGCAAATGCATCAGATACATCTACTCCGGAAGCGAGTTCGACTTGCATGGATACTTATCGGGATGAACTTGCCACATCTCTCGCTCTTGGTTGGCACTAGCTTGTAATCAAAATTGAACTTTTATATTTCTTAGCTACGGAGAATTTGTGAGTGTAAACTTTTATTTATCTATGTGGACAATTTCTAGTTCTCAATTACTTGGAGATGTGTGTTCATCCAAATCATTACTAGTTGAAATTGAAAAGGAAAAAAATGCACGCACACCACACAGGCACACCAGCACACCCGCACACGCCATGCACTGCACACAAGCCATGCACACACCCATGCACAGGCACACACTGCACACAGGCCTTACACAGGCACACACGCCATGCACACATCCATGCACAGGCACACACTGCACACACGCCGTACACAGGCACACACGCACACGCACACGCACGGCACTGCACACGCACACGCACAGCACTCACGCACCAATGCACAGCACGCACGCACACAGGAAAAAATTAAGGGTAAAAGAGGGCAATCCATTCAAACTATCATTTTACGAAGCCGGAGTTGCTATCTCTGTCAGACACATCTCTTCAGCTCCAAAGGAGAGTCCAACTCCACAGTGGAGCTGCAAATTGGTAGAGCAGCAGCTCCAGAGTTGGTTTGGTGGAGTCGGAGCCCTCCCAAACACACCCTTGCTCCTCACGCGTGCCATGCTCTGCTCGTTTTCCCACACGACGCCAGGGCCGAATCAGTAGCAGCGACAGGAGCTTTGGGCGAAGCAGGTTGTGCTGGCGGGGTTGAATAGCAGAGGCGGCAGGAACTTTGGGCCGGCTGTTGGGTTGGAAGTGGCGGCGATGCCAAGCCTCCACGCCCCTCCTTCGCAAGAGTGGCGTATCTACGGTTTTAACTCAAGGTATGCCACTCAATATCTAGGATTTTAACTAAAGGTATGCCACTCAAAAAAAGATCATATAGAATTCGGCAAATTCAATTTAACAATTTGGTAATAATAATAAAATTGATAACATAATCAAACCAACCCACTCCTAGCGGCTGCTTCCCCACGCCGAGATAGAAGACCAACCCAGGAGGATGAGAGGCCGCCCACCCCCCTCATCGACGGCGACGCCACCACCGCCGCCGCCACCGAGAGCGCGCACCGCGTCGAGCCCAATCAGAGAGGAAGGTCTCCCGCCTCGTGCCCGTGAAACCTCCCCAACAACAAACCAGAGGAAGACACGCGGCAACCTCCGGTGGGGTACAGAGGATTTCCGTCACCTGCCGACGTGGGAGCGAGGCGAATCTCACCGACACGCAGGGCCAGCGGAGCAGGGGGAAGAAGTGGTAATTCAGGAATTTTTTGGTCAGTTGTGGTTTATCCCTGAATCATCCCCTCCCCACACACGCCGCCACCACCACTCCCAGCGCCATGGATCTAGGGTTCATGGCAAACCTGTAGATAACTTGGTATGGATTCGCAAATCCTTATGGGAGAGTAAAAGCTTCAAGCTTGAAGACTGCTTTCAAGTGACGGGAAGAGATTTGTGGGAGAATCAGCCGAAGAAACTCAGGTTCGCATCGGATCTCTGGGCGAAAGGGGAAAAATCAACCTACCTACAAGCTCTCATGGCTGGAAGAGGATGCAGAAGAGGAAGAGGAGCTCGGCCACCAAACCCAGAGGAAGAGTGGGCATGGCACGCAGGATGGCCGCAACCACCGCCGCCTTTCTACCCGCCGATAGCGCCGCCACCACCTTACGGGTACTACCCAAATCCCTAGTTTCATCAACTACACCCAGCTCCTTACCACCAGGGATACCAGAGGCCGCCACCATATCAGGGGCCAAGAGCAAGACAACTCCAACCACGAGGAGGGAAAAGCCAGCAGCAACCCCAGCAAAAAGAGAAGGAAATGATGGAGGATTCACAGAAACCAGAAAATCAGATGATGGATACACAGAAACTTGAGAGTCAGATACAGAACCAAGTTGAAGATGGAGAGGCTGCTGAATCTGAAAGAAGAGGGAAAGAAATCTTCTGTTACAACTGTGGAGACTATGATCACTTCAGCTCAAACTGCTCAAAACCCAAGATCTGTTTCATTTGTCAAAAGAAGGATCATGTAGTAAGCAAATGTCTGGAGTGGAAAAAACCACAGAGGGTGGCCCAATACTTTGGGAGTGCAAATCAAGGCCTAGGATTCCTACATGTGGAAGTGGACTCCAAAGATGACAAGATCAGGTTGTGGGGCACTTCTAACAACCATGGGGTCCTGACAATTGAGGAAGGAGAGATGGAGAAGGAAGAAATTGTGCAGACCCTTAGAAGAATGTTTGACAAAGATTGGGTGTGGAAGTTAAGGCCAATGGATGAGTATAGATACATGATCAAGTTTCCACCAACCAAAAAAGTGGAGGACATTGTTATGGGTGATGTGATTTGGTTTTCCATGAACAAAGAAGGAGTCATGGCATCCTTAAAAAGCTTGGGATGGTGAAATTCAGCCTGTAGGGCACCTGAAGGAAGCATGGGTGCAGATCAGAGGGATCCCCCCAGGTGGAGTGATTGGGGTGTCTTCCAACAGGTTGCCTCAAGCCTAGGCAAGCTAACAGATGTAGACTAGTACTCACTTTTCTCAAATCAGTTTGCTATGATCAGACTGAAGATCAAATGCAAAAACTCAAGTAGAATTCCTATGGAACGAGTCCTAGAAATCCAGGATGAGTTGTTCCTGCTGTCCTACAAAGTAGAGGGATACAAACAGAAACAGAAATCTGAAGGCAAGGATGAAGGAGATGAGGATGGTGATGACCCAGACACAGATGAAGATGAAGACCTACTGAAGGATGACCTGGAGGACCTCAAGAAGAAAAAACAACCACCAATTTCTGGAAATGGTGGAAACAAAGAGAAAAACCTCACACCCCAGCAACAAAAAGGGGAGGGCAAGGAGATCAGCAAGATCTGCATAGTCAAACAATGAAGACAATCCCTAACACAGTGGCAATAGTGCCAAGAATGGATGAAAATAATGAACCCCAGGAAGAACCAAACAGGACTTTCTGCATCAACCTTCTGAGAGACATGGAGCTAGATGACAGAGAGAATGAAGATGAGAAGCAGGAACATGAGCAAGGAGCTTTAGCTGATCAAGAATTTGAGACAAGCAAGACACACATGGAAAAGGTGGGAGAAGATTTAGAGTTTGAGCAAGAACAGCTGCACCTCCCTGAAGAATGGGTGTATGCCATGTCCAAGGATGGAGAGAAAACAAATCCTGAGCAGAAAGAGACACAAAACCAAGCTGATGAGAAGGAAAAGACACATGAAAATGTGATGGAACAAGAGAGAGACCCAACACCACAAATGAAGAAACACAAAGGAAAACCAGAAGAAGCTAACCACAAACAGAAGCAATGTGGCTAGTACAAGCTGAGAGAAGAAGTGCAAGAATACTTGTTGATGGAAAGACAGTGATAGAAAGAGCACAAAAACTCAAAAGGAAAGGGGACCTAGAAGAACCCCAAGGTAAAAAAAATCTCCTCCACAATCCCTCTCTTCAGATACAGTTACTTCTATTGCTAAAGTTTTGGATATTAATATTGGTCATTTTCAAAATGATGTTGAGGTTGTTAAGAAAATTGTTGATCTAGATAATAGTAGACATATTAGTTTCTCCTCTACTTGCAAAACCCAGGAATGCAATAGAGCTGAGATAAACCAAGAAACCCTAGAGGTGCAACAGAGAGAGGCCCCTGTCACACCACCGGAGAAAATAAAAGCACAACAGCTAGAGGAGCTGATTGATGCTTTATCTGAAATAGTTCCTAAGAAAAGAATCACTAGAAAAGGAAAACATGATAGGTTTCTTTTGGAACATTAGAGGTTTAGGCCTCCTTGGTAGAATAAACGCTTTAGTAGATAAGGTTAGATGCAACCATGTAGATTTTTTAGGTATTACAGAGACGAAAAAAGAACATTTGTCTAGTGGCTTCCTGAGGAGCCTCACTGGGAATGTTCCCTTTAAATAGCATTCCCTGCCTGCTGTGGGTAGTGCAAGAGGTATCCTAATAGGTGTTAATACTGAAGTCTTTTCTGTCTCTGAAAGTGATATTCTGAAATACTCTGCTTCAATCTTCATGCAGGATATTAGAACTAGCTTTAAGTGGAAATGAGTAGTCATTTATGGTAGCCCTTATGAGGAAGGGAAACAAGAGTTTATTGATGAGCTCCACCAGATCATGCATTCCTGGCAGGGTCCAATCCTCCTAGGTGGAGACTTTAACTTGGTTAGAAATAGTAGAGAAAAAAGTAATGGAGTCATTAACCAAAAGTGGGTTGATGCTTTTAACAATTGGGTTGACCTTTGGGGTCTGATTGAGTTAGACCCTAACAATAGGGTTTTACTTGGACAAACAACCAAGCTAACCCAATTCTAGCTAGGTTAGACAGGATTTTTGTTTCCATGGATTGGAGCATAAATTTCCCCCTTACTAGAGTCAAGACCCTGGATAGATTACCAAGTGATCACAATCCACTCCTCATGGACTCTGGGGATAGTATGGCTAGGACAAAGAAAAAGTTTAGGTTTGAAAAGTGGTGGCTAGAGAAAGAGTCCTTCAAGGATGTTGTCAAGAAAACTTGGGATACCCCTTGTAAGGAAAAGAAACCTATAGACATTTTGGCAATTTAGAGTGAGAACCTTTAGAAGGCTAACTAGAGGTTGGGCATCCAATGAGATAGCAGCCATGAACAAAGAAAAAACTTCCTTGGCAATAGATTTCAACAGGCTAGAACAGAAAGCTGAAAATAATACCCTGCTAGAGTCTGATAGGATGAGGATGAATGAGATTGCTGATAGGCTGAACAAAATTTGGGCCCTAGAAGAGATAAATCAAGACAGAGGTCCAGAGATAGAAAGATTCTAGAGGGTGACAGAAACACTGCTTATTTCCAAGCAGTTGCAAATCAAAGAGAAAGAAGAAAAAGAATAGAGGCCTTAGAGGGACCAAATGGCATAGTGGAAGATGACCAAGGAATGATGAAAGTAGCAGTAGACTTTTACAAAGAACTCCTTAAAAAGGAAAGTCGAGGAGATATTTCCTTAGGGGACAACTTCTGGAAGGAAGAAGAAAAAGTGACCCCTATAGAAAATGATATGCTAACAGCTCCTTTTACAGAAATTGAGATCAAGGAGGCTGTCTTCAGCTGCTATGCTGAGGGGGCTCCTGGCCCTGATGGCCTTTCTTTCCTTTTCTTTCAGAAATTCTGGGACATTATTAAAAATGATATTATTAGTCTGTTCCAGGATTTCTACACTGGCGATTTAGACCTCACCAGGCTGAATTTTGCCTTGCTGACTCTAATTCCCAAAGAACTGGGAGCAAGATCCATGAAGAAGTTTAGACCAATTAGTCTCTGCAATTGCAGCTTCAAGATCTTTTCAAAAGTCCTCACCATTAGACTAGGGAAGATAGCTGATAGACTGATTTCTACCCAACAAAGTGCTTTTATAGGAGGTAGGTACATCCTGGAAAGTGTAGTGGTAGCCCATGAAATAGTCCATAGCATCCATAAGAATAAGATCCCTGGTGTTATCCTCAAGCTAGATTATGAAAAAGCTTATGAGATCCTCAAAACTAGGAATTTCAGCAGTAGATGGATTAAATGGATGGAGTGTGTAGTCAAAGGGGGCTCTGTGGGAGTTACTCTTAATGGACAGGATAGCTCCTTTTTTAAAACAGGCAAAGGGCTGAGACAGGGTGACCCTTTGTCACCAATGCTCTATAACCTAGTGGGGGATGTGCTAACAAAAATGTTAATCAAAACTGCAAATGCAAATCTCATTCAGGGGCTTTCAGCTAATTCCATAACAAAAGTTATCTTTATGCATTATGCACATGACACAATTCTTTTCTCTGACGTGGACCTTACACACCTACAAAATTTGAGATGCATCTTAGCTATCTTTGAGCGGATCTCAGGTATGAGGATAAACTTCCACAAAAGTGAGCTGATTCCCCTGAATCTGGATGAACATCAAACTCACCAGATCTCACATATGTTTAGATGCCCAGTGGGAGTCTTCCCTATTAAGTACTTAGGAGTTCCTCTTCATTATGAGAAGCTCAAAAAAGAGAACATTCAACCTCTAGTAGATAAAATTCTGAACAGAATCTCAGGGTGGAAAGGCAAGCTTCTTTCCTATGCAGCTAGAGTTACCCTCATCCAAACCTGTATTGCCTCAATCCCTGTGTACTTGCTCTCCTTCATTAAGTTTCCCAAATGGGCAATCAAAATCATCTCCTCCCATATGGCAAATTGCCTGTGGAATGACAGTGCAGACAAGCATAAGTGGCACCTAGCAAATTGGGAAAGTGTTAGTATGTGTAGAGACCATGGAGGGGTAGGTATTCTCAACCTTAGGGACCTCAATATGAGCCTCCTGGGATCCTGGATCAGTAGATATCAAAAGGATGATGGTAAGCTCTGGAAACAAATTATAGATGAGAAATACAAAACTACAAAGTCAAACTTCCTGTATACCCCAACAGAAGGAGGTTCACACTTCCTTAAAGGGCTCATGTGGGCTGCTAAGGCAGCTAACCTAGGAATTAGATGGAAAATAGGAGACGGTAAGAAGGTCAAATTCTGGGAGGATAACTGGTTAGGAACTTCTAGTCTAGCTATTCAGTTCTGGAACCTTTATGCTATCCTGAATGAGAAAAACAAGACTGTGGCTGACCTTTGGGATGGTATTTCTCTGAAGTGTACTTTCAAGAGAATAACTAATGAGACTTTGATGAGAGACTGGGATGAGGTGGTGCAACTTGCCTCCACTATCATCTTTAGTGATAGCCAGGATGAAATAATTTGGACCTTCAAGTCTAATGGCAAATACTCCTCTCAAGCCCTCTATAGGATCATAAATTTCAGGGGAGTGAAACCTGTGCACACCCCTGCTATCTGGGGACTAAAAATTCCACCGAGGGTCCATTTCTTCCTCTGGCTCCTTACTCAAAACAAAGTTTTAACTAGGGATAATGTCAGTAAAAGAAAACATGTGGAGGATAGTAGTTGCCTTTTCTGTTGTAAGAGGGAAACAGTCCATCACCTTTTCTTTGATTGTGTAGTTGCTAAACAAATGTGGCTTGAAATCGCTGATTGTGTCGACCTAAATATTGGCAGCTGTTTTGAGTCCATAGGAAAGCTGTGGCTTAGCAATAAAAAGTTTGTGGTTACAATATTGTCACATCTGCAGCCCTGTGGGGGCTATGGAAGCTAAGGAATTCCTTTTGCTTTCAGGTTGCACAATGGAGAGATGTGAATTTCCTCTTGCAAAAGATTATAGGTTTGGTGCACAAATGGAAACTGCTATGCCCTGGTCAACATTCTTTGGAGCTCGAAATGAGGTTGAACAGGTTGCAAGACGCCGCAAAGAAGATTGGGAGACTGACAGCCTAGCTGGGACACTCAAAGGGGAGTTCTTCAACTTCCTACTGGAACACAAAGACGGCTGGGAGGAGGAGCAAGTTCCTCTGGAACTGAAGGCTCTGATGGTAGAAGGCAAGATCATGTGAACGAGAGACAAAAACGAGCTCTTTCCATGGAAGATTAAAGAAATTGTGTTGCCTATGTTTAAGTCCCTTTGTCGTTGCATGTTTGTTCTTGTTTCTGTTGTCCCTGACTAGTTTCCCTTCAGAAGTTTTCCATCTAGAGCTTGGCCTGCGTGCCAACTGAAGTGCCTTATCTTTCATGTAGCGAAACTCAGAGCTGTAAACTGCCGAACGTTGGTCTTTGCTTCAGTAAAGACTGGGGTTTCAACCCTATTATTCTAAAAAATAAAATTGATGACATACTTCGTTGGCAAATAACAATTAGCAATTAAAAAACTTATGAGTTTTTTAATTCAAAGAAGTTACATGAACAATTTTCATCCCAAATTCAAATAGAAGCCAGAGCAATCATAAGGCAGGGCGAAGGCAGCAGGCGTAAACATAAGGATGGTAGGGTTGAATGTGATCACTGTGAGTACTCGAATGGGACCAAAGCTCCTCTAGTTTAAGGAGTTGAGGTATGGTTGTAACTAGGAGACCCAAGTTCGACTCCTCGTTGGAGCGAATGTAGTTGGTTTTTAAAAAATCCTCTCGCCAGTGAAATCGGGGTTCGAGGGTTTTCTAGATCTGGAGAAGATTCCTTATTCTTAATGAAAACCCATGGCGCAGTCTTACCCCACCAAGACTAGTTTCTGTGAGTACTCGAATGGGCTCCTCTCGCGCATGGCACCCCTGGTCAACGATGCCCCGTGTATATTGCCTCGACCTCGACTCATCGCAGCGCAGGGCCGGCCCTAAGGGGAGGGCATTGGGTGTGACGGCTGAGGGCCCAAGCCGCGTAGGGGCCCAAATATATGTATAGGTACGTATACATGCATATAGTATATCTACCAGGAGGTCAGCAGCCCAATCGGTCAAGGGAGCGAACGCCCGACAACCAACTCTTCACTAGGCCAACGACGCTTTGCGCGGCTCGAGATCAATTTAATTTAATTATGTGTATTCTCTTAACATCTCATAATTATATTCTAGTATTCATTTGATCATGTTTTTTAAATTTAGATGTTAGAATTTAGAAATGTTACCTAAAAAATATTGTAGTTAAGAAAACATTTATTTTCACTTTGCGAGAAAAATATATATGTTATAATATTTTATATAAGAATATAAGGTCCGAGAATTTATGACAAGTTCGCTCGAGGGCTCTCATAATTCTAGGACCGGTACTATCGCAGTGTTGCTTGCCGCATGGGCCTTACCCTTGCTCGCAGCCTAACTCTCGCTCGCTCGAACTCTAGACGCATGGTTTTCTTATGCGACCCAAACCGCAATTTATACTGCAGTAACCGCTCAAACAGTTGCGGTCCGGTTTATTTATATCACGGTAAAAAGTATCAAACCGAACCTACCAAATCGGTGCTAATGGTTTACCACTCGGTTTTTATTCCTCAAACCAACCGCTCAAACCACGGTTAAAAAACCCTGCTCCGACGTCTCGAATGCTGCTGGCTTGTCGCGTATTTTTTTCTTTTTTATATGTTATAAATACATACTTCGTATATATACTTGCTTGCTGGCCAGAAGTGCAGGGTATGCCGGTGCATACCCGGCATACCCTGTAGCTCCATCACTGCTCCGTAGCAGCGGGGTCGCCGCCTGCCGTGCGCCATCGAAGCCGTCGCGGGCCTCCTCTTAGCGCGCCCATTGAGGTCACTATGGGGCTACCCGTTGGCCGCTCAATTGCATTCTCTACCTCCACCGCGTTTCAGCCATGTCGTCGTTCTCCGGCTCACCTCAATGCACAGTCCCTTCTTCTCTTCTTCCCCGGCGGATGGCCTCCAGCGAAACAACGCGACACGTTGCAGCGGGGGCCTCCGCCTCCTCCTCGCCTGCTGTCTCCGCCATCGACGTGCAACCATCGGCGTCCGTCGTGTTCCTCTGCTTCGGCAGCAAGAGGAGCTCGGGCGGAGCCAGGGGTAGCGGAGTTGGGGTGGCACGGGGGGAGGCGCGGCTGGGCGGCGAGACTCGAGAGGAGGAGCTAAGGCTCTGGCCAGAGAGGAGATGTAGAAGGAGATAAGAAAAGAGGATGACACGTGGGACCTACTAGTACTGCAAGATATTATAGAGTCTAGTTTTAAAGAGTTCATTGGTTTGCTCTTCATGTTAAGTGTTTTTTTTTTGGCAGCTAGCCTCTTCATCTCCAAATTTCGCTAAAATTACTGTTAGTCTCTTAGCGATGCTCTAACACAAGCGACATGTGTTAAGTAAGAGCATCTCCAAAAGTTTTTCTAAATTTTACTCCCTAAATCATCATTAGAGAGTTCTTTTTTTGCATGAAAATCATTTTCTATATCTTTTCATTTGTTAACAGTTTTTCTATTTCTTACGTGCACTCTAGAGGGTCATTCTCGTCTTCTACATGTGACTAGAGAAAAATCCGAAAGATGACTATATTTGGATAACTATTTAGATAAGAGGTTGAAACACATTTTTTCACTAAAATCTCTATTTTTACCATTTAGAAAGAACATTCGTAGATGGTCTCTTGGAGATGAGTCTAAGCATGACACGAATCCTGCAAGCAGCCAAACGAAAGGCCACAAAGCTCCAAATATTTCCAGAACGTATCGTCCACGAGGAATCTCAAAACTCACTAGGGCCTCATTTGGGAGCAATGGCATGATGGCCCAGGGAAGGGGAGGCCCGACGGGGCTTTTCCTGGGAAGTAGATTCCCCTGTGCTTTCCCAGCACCCGCGGCCTCCCAACCCTGTTGCCATTTGGCAACCAAGGGAAGAAAAGGCACATGGATTTTTTTTTTTTGTTTTTGGAACAAAGGCAAGGGAAATTAGAAAGGTGTTGGCAAAATACATAGAAAAATGTCTGCTAACCCATGCACATGAAAATTTGCTTCTCCTCCGACACATGTGGCATTCAGGAGCATTTGCTACTAGCAAATTAACAAGCCAAGGAACATGAAATTTTGAAAACTCAAAAAATCAAGAAAAAATCTAGCAGCAATACAGAACATCTTGGAATATACCTTGTTTTCAAGCTTTCAGTTTCAGGCCAAATCCTCAACAAACAGAAGTAATTGAAAGCAGCACTGAACATGCAACATGTAGAACATACTAAACACGGTTTATATACAAACATCCCAGCCACATAAGTCACACACCAGATGTTTAAAGATCGACATATGAAACTAGATGAACAAAAAATAGTTGAAATCAACTTGGAAGTTTAAATCTCAACAACATTATATCAAGAAAGCAAATAACTTTAAGGCACTCCAATTGTAACAGAATTTGTATTCGTCAAGCGAAGTGGAGACAAGGGGGCTTGATTTTCATTTAGAGTAGCACTGGGGAGAGGCAGAGAGCATACAACTGCAGCAAAAAAAATGTAACGTCTGTGACATTATCAAGTAGGATGCTAAGCTGCTAGCTCAAGCAACACCACGGATCATACAAAAAATTGTCTTTGTTGTAAACTGTGTTGAATGGTAATGACTAAAAAATATAGGAGGCCATGTTGGTAAGATACTGACCACTACTGCATATACAGTTATCCAGGCAAACAATATGCAGATATCAGGTTCAAAATAGCTAGAGATTCAGTTCAGGTTGATGGGTTGCCCAACAACACAGTTACATTTTATTGAATATCACATCCAACTAAAAAATTCTAACAAAGGAATATAAGCTACCCAAGCTTGTTGCTAACTTGCAACTGCACAACTGGACTTGTGCATGCTTTCGAACTAGTAAACCACTTACAGAACCATGGACATTTTACTATGCTGTCACGAATAAACTCCAGACTACTGATACAGGAACAACATCCAATGCTTATTCACTTAAAATTGCTTTCCTATGGTCGAAGTCACTAATCCAATGACTAGCATTCTAAATACAACGAACTGCAACTATCAGGCCATATGAGCATCAGCTTATTGTGCACAGATTGTCATTTGTGAGTCAACTATGATATACTGCATAATTTAGTTGTCATCACCATATCAGACCATTTGGTGAATCCCCTATTACCCATGGATAATGGATCTAAATAGAACCCTGCAATAACCATTTGGTTGTGGGGCCGCTCGATCTAGGGCGCGAGACCTCTTCCGCCGCCGCCGGGGCACAGTTACATTTTATTGAACTTTAGAATTTTATGACCAAGGTACAGCAACACCACACATAGGTTGGTTGCCCAACAACAACACATTTTTTACAAGGGAAAATATAATGGTGTGCAATTATTTTCAGCTATGAACAGTTCATATTTTTATATTTTCATCCACTGAGCTCTTCCTGCATCCTTGTGCTACAAAAAAAAACAGTTGATGCATAAAGATACTGCTACCTTATCTGAACTTCAGTATGGATGTCCTATTAGAGTTGGGAATGAAGTGCCCCTGCAACTTCAAACATTAAGCCAACTGGTAGACCTGATAAATGTAGTAGTATTTTCCATGGTAATAAACAATGTGCAAGCAAACTCAGTTTCAGTGAGAATTTAGTTGGGCAATACAAGCAAACTATGCACAGGACAACATACGAAATCAATGGCCCAACAACAGTCCAAACCAACACCAGGGCACAATTCATGAGAAACTATTTCTAGAGGCATGCTACATGGGTTCCGTACTAAGCTCCACACTGAAACTTCATCGAAGGAAAAAAGAGGACCTAATTAACTCACTAGAATTAATATTATCAGCACAGAAGATCATAATAGTTAACTAATCCAGAGTAAGTGATTAAAGTGACTTTCTATATGGATTATCCACAAAGAACATTCAGACCACAGAAATGGAGAAACAACTACCGCTGCCTTTCGCTTGGATTATTGGGATGGTTCAGTTTGCTTTCGCTTTGCTTGGCCTGCACGCGCGGCAAGCGAGCCGGCCTCTCCTCCGGGCAAAAGCTATGGCCGATGGGGCTCTGCACGCGGACGCGGCCAGTTGGTGTGCATTGGCAGCATGGCCAAGTTCTGGAGATCAGGAGAACGAGGCTGTTGGCATGCGTCCTTCCCTGATTGCCGAAAAAGGAGCTCCATAACTCGAGCCTATTCTGATCCAGTGATCCTGCTAGCCCAAGGTTGGTCAGCTGCTGTCACAAACCAAACATAATCCTACGAAGCTTTTTCTCTTTATTTCCATGACTGCTTGCCCTGCTGCTGGCATCATTGTCTTTGATAAATTTATGACCGCGACATCAAATGCGCTACACAATTATCATCGAGTAACCATAGTCACATAGGGAATTATAAGGATCACAACTTGGAGCAACAGATATCAAGAAATCAAAGTATCGGTGATGTACTCGTGGTACAGATTAATATACAAACCCTAGGCAAGAGTATGAGATGAGGAAAGGGGAGAACTCACAAATCCAAGAAGGTAGAGGACCCTGGTGGATCTGGAATGCAGAGGACGTAGCCAAGGTGATGGTGTTGTAGATCCGGAGAGGGAGCAGACGAGAAGGCACCGGGGTTCGGGGACACGGCGGCGGCGGCGGCGGCGGCTCCTGACCGGGGGCGACAGCGGCGGCTCCTTGACCCCGAGCAGCGTGGATGATGGAGGAACAGCGGCATGGTGGAGCGGGCGGGGAGTCGCCGTGCTGGAGCGGATGGGGAGGAGGTCGCGGTTCTCTTCCCTCGCGAGCGCGAGAGAGACGGGGTCGCGGCGGCACGAGTCGAGTGGTGGGGAGAGCTCGCCCAGGGAAAACTCGAGGATAGGGGTCCGATACCCCCCGGATGTTGGGCTCCCAAACAGTAAGAATGTGTGGCCCGGGGTCGGAAATCGGGTGGGCGAGCGGCCCGGGGAAAACCGGGGGATCCCTCCGGGATTTTTGTTCCCCAAAGGGGCCCTAGTGGTGACTTTAAAATCACTACTCACACGTAGAGCAGCTTCATGCCGAAGTTATCATCACTTCCTATTAGGGGCATCTGAGCATCAGTTTGTTGCGATGCTAAATGCTAGGATTATTCGAAACGAGATGGACCATTCCAATTCAGGGGTGCAGAATTCAAGGAGGGGCACACCAAAAACGTCTAGCACACTAGTTAACAACAATACATCTCAGTGAAAGGCTATACTACACCGTCTGATACAATCTAAATAGCACGGCTGAAGAACTAACCAAAACAGGATACTGGTTACACCAGAAAGTGAACAATCCTGGGCCAACAGCTGAAAGAGTGACGTCATAATTACTCTTCTCTACGAAGGCATTACAATATATTACCACAAAACAATAAAAGAAAATTAGAAAAGGAGTCCCTTATATCTAATATGCGTTGCTAGGTTAAAGATCACGGTGTGCTCGGGAGAGGGTCGGTCCCAGAAATGTGGGAGGCGACGTCTTCCTTGGCTGCCGCAGGCACAGCCGCTGCTGCATTGTTGCTCCCCGGAGATGCTGCCTTCACAGTGTCTTTCTTGCTATCCTTCCCTCCAGACCTGACGCCGTGGGCATTCTGTTGACCACTGATTGATAGCCTTCTGTTTGGAGGAGTGCCATTTGAGATGCTGCCATTCAACTTTGGACCAATGGCCTTCTTCGAACTGGCAGGTCGGTTCGGGCTCACTCGTGATCCGAATGGCCCTTCATGATCAGTGTTGAGTTGCTGCTCAATGTAGCGCTTTTGTTCCTGAGGTGAGGAAACACCAGATGAACAAAAGGCTATCAATCAGTGGTCAAAAATCACATGCTACAGGTGTTACCCAGGTGAATAAATAGATTAACCTTGAAATATCAGTTATTACTTAGATGTAGCACCATACAAAATGAATTAAATTCAAATTGGAAAGGACCGAATCGGTGGAGAAGCCATTGAAAATGGCAAAATGCAGTTATGTTATGTAGGACCAAATATCAGTAATAAAATATAATCAACATACAGAATTTAATGGGCAATAAATGAACATTCTGCATTCAAGCAGTGGCTTCCTAGATTTAAAAAGCATGTCACACTTACCCGCATTCTTTTCTTCTCTTCTTCCCTTTCCTGTCTGAGCATAACATACTCATCCAACATAGCTAGAAGAGGTACACCATCATACATAAAGGACAGACCGCGATTCTCTTCCCATGCCCTGGTCTTCGCCACTAGAGTTTCAACAAGTGCTAGAATGAAAGAAGACAGCATTTAATAGAATATGGTGTATAGCTAGCAGATTACGAAATAAGGTCCATGCACATAAAATAAATCTAGCAAGACACAAACTGATTAGCTGATAAAGCAACATATTGAATCACTGAATGAAATAATTCGAACAGATACCTGGGATCTTGTTAACAAGAATACGAGCTTTTTCTGCACGCTTCAGATTTAGATGGGCACCTCGGCTTGAGTTATACCTGTTATCATCCTGCAAAAGATATTTTATTTGTGATGAGAAGCTATTCCATGGAGTAGTCTGATATTGTCACATAAATTATAACAGATACATGCAGCATCAATTTTGCCTTGCTAGAACAAATATTAACGTACCCGGTTATAATCTTCCAGCCAGCTCTCTTCTTCACACGCAGACATCCATCTTTCAACTTTATCAAGTATGTCTTTTCTACTCAATGCTTCTTCCTTTGCTTTTGCTATTTGGCTATCCATATCCGCAATTAGTTCTGATGGTTCTATGTTTCCTGCCTCAATCAGTGTCAGTATCTTCTCATGGGCAGCAGCTGTGTCTATTACTATATGAGCACCAGCATATATATCTTCCAGCTCAGTTTGCTTCTTGAAAGCTATCTCTTTCATCTTGCTGTATTTTAGCTGGTCCAGCCTTTGAACCTCAACCTCAGCCTGAACAATTGGGAAAGTAAATGTTAAATAGGGCACAAGGAGCCATTCATATCAGGCGGTGATCAAACCAGATGATTTATTATTTAAACCCACCTGTTCAATTAAGTCTAGGGCAAGAGATCCAGGTGAAGTGACTTCATCCACAGATGCTGATCTGTTGCACGTGACATGGTCAAACATGCGCCTTTCTTCCTTGGGGGCATCCATGAGATCCCAAAGATCATAGAGCTGACCAGCAAGCTCTTGAAGCTGCAAATATAAGTGAGCAATGGTGAGAGATTGTGCACATAAGCAGATAACGAGTTCACATTTAGAAGACTAAGAGATGTGTCTTTACCTTGCTTAGACGCAACTTCTTATCTTCATTAAGTGTGGCTACCGTCTTGTCAAGTTTTGACAACGTATCATTACTAATGCTCTTAGAGTCATCAGGAATGGAGTCATCTAAACTGGGATGAACTTCAGTCGCTGTGCTGAGAAAATCCATCCCCAAGACAGTACAAAGGTTGTGTACCATGCTTACATACTCAAGAACCTTCTCCAACCTATCGCTCTGCAAACAAAATTTAAAGAACCAAACAATATTGTCATAAATAAGTAACTAATAATAAAACAATTGGCCAAGTCTGAACTAGGAAGCATCAAAACCAATAAAAAGGCAAAAGATAGAAAAGTACCTTCTCTTTCTCAAGCTCCTGGAGCTGACTGAACTAGGAAGCATCAAAACCAATAAAAAGGCAAAAGATAGAAAAGTACCTTCTCTTTCTCAAGCTCCTGGAGCTGAGACCGAAAATCTTCAAGCCTTTCAAGTGTCAAGTCATCCTCATTGACTTGGGGTGTTGCCACCTGCTCACCGACCTCTATGGTGCCAGCGATTTCACCACATATTTGATCAATTTGTGATTGTATATTAACAAACTCTCTTTTTCTTTCATTTTTCTGTTTAGTCAACTGCTCAAGTGTTGGCGCTATAGCAGCTAGCTGCTGCTTGATTGTTCCCGTTGTCTTCTCAGGCTGCATGGATTCAGTACTCTCAATTGTACAGACAGTAATAAGCAAAGCTTCATGTGACTTCTGACTGAGGTAGAACACTAGATTTTCCACACAAAAGACACCAACCAATGTAATGCAGATGGAGAATTCAGATAAATTTAAGTAGGCAAAAAGCTTCATATGTAGCATATTATTGCATATAATTTGACGAGAAAGTTCACAAAGACAACTCCACAAAAAAATGGTCTGTATAAGAAGGCAACTAGTTCTGTTAAGTAGGTAGGATATGACATGAATAATATATTGCATCAAGCACAGAGATAGATACATGATAGTATTCAGTCCTACTGATTAATACAAATCATGGCAGTATCAAAAAGTATCAAATCATGCTTTGGCCTTTGGGTCAGATTTACTGAAGGTTGACATCAAGCTGATTTCCAAGCATAGTATATATTCACTTACTGTTCTTGCAATAGCTTTTTCTCCAAGGGCAGAAAGAAGTCTAGCAAGCTCTATCTTTGAATCATCAAGCGCCTGGATCAGGAGATCCCTAGAGTTAGTGGCTTGGTCAACTTTCCTCTTGTAAACATCCAGGCACTCCTGATCCAGTTGATAGAGAACCTTATCGCGGTCCTCCTCACTCTCACCAACCTCATCCCATATCAACTGCGGTTGACATAGAAGCAAGCCAGCATCAGTTGCAGTGGTTGAGGCAAGAAAAGAACGGAACTATTGTGATTTGCAAAGAACAAGTAACAGAACATACCTGCAATTTTTGCAGCAAGGATCCGCATGTAATGTCTCCTGCCATCACTGGCTAGAGCAACCTGTAAAGAGGCAAAATTACTTCCGGAAACTACAACTTCCAAACTTGACAGCGCAACACTTAGTCATATCAATGTTCCCCAACAATCATATTGGTCTAAAGTAGGCATTAAATCTATTACACATCCACAAGACATCGAGGCCGGCGTCCATGCTTTAGGCCTTGTTAACTAGCATCTATCCCCCGATTATCAGCAAAGATACAATTAAACATACGGCTAGTGACTCTACTTACACTAAACACGCAGCTAATGGTCCTACTAACACTAGAATCCCCTCAATCATTGGCAGCATTAAATAATTCGGAGACCTAACCTTTATGGGTTAATCTGAGATTTCACCTTAAACCCAGCAAACAACTCTCCAAAACCCCCCGAAAATCCCACAAGAAAAAACATGTGAATTCAGGAACCAGCAAGTGTTTGACCACATTTGACCAAGCAAGTGAACACCACGAAAGATCGCGATCTGAGCATGTCGCTCTCACCTTTCCTTAACCAGTTCAAATCCTAACGCCAGAACCCAATCGGAAGCAGATTCCTCACTGTCTGGTACCAAATCCACCTCCTGACGCCCAACAAAAACACCCAAACCCCACACCATCCGGACAAACCCTCGCCCGCAACACAGCATTACTGCCCAACTTTCCAGATCCCATCCACCAGCGACCCCCATCACGAATTCCCCGCGGAAAACAGAAAACAGACAGCGGAAGCAGCCAGGCGCTCTTACCAGATCACGCGCAGAAGACGAAGGAAACCGCCGAGCGGAATGCAAGCGCCCTGCCGGGTTCAGCGCTCCACTCCACGGGACTCGTGGCCGGAGGAGCTCTCCGGTTGCCGGGCGCCACCGCCGGGAGCGCGAGCAGTGGCGGGCGGGTCAGGGGCTGTGAGCTGAGCTGATGAGCTGTGACTGGAGTGGAGGGCGGTACTGCTGCCTCTCCCTCCCCTCGGGGCCGCCCAATTAATTGGGGCAGGTGGGGCGGGTGCGCGCCCGGCGGGGCCGCTGGATGCGACCGGTCGGGGGATCGGACGGCGCAGATCGGCCCATGGATTTACCGCGGGTGTCGGTGAAAAAAGGTACGGGGACTAGAATATAATATACTCGGGGGCTCGGGACCTGAGTGAATTCTGCGCGTTAATAATTTTGTGTTTGGTGCCCTTGGGCCTTGTTAATTACGGGGCATTGACCGGTCAAATCTGTCCCTTGCGTTCTGGGTTTGCTATCCTGCGGTGTTTTAATGCGATTTTTAGTTTTAATTTGGGTTTCCGAGATTAGGAGTTGGGAAGATTTTGTACTGGCATACCTGCCCCAGTGTCCACGGTCAGGTGCATAAGGATGCTCATTTTTTTTAGGCACTATTCGACCTTTCTCTCTTTTTTTTCCCGAAATGGTTCGAGCGATTGCTAAGGTACAAATATACCACGTGTTCAATAATGCAATACATTCGGATATAAAATCCAGCCTCTATGCACGAATGCATACACAGCCTATTATTACAACTTGAGTTCAAAACCAAAGATAAAGAGCAAGCTAGTGACTCAGATACATAAGGAAAACTAAAGCAAACGATAGATATTTTGCCATCCTCCTTTCACCATCTCCAAGGCAGTTGTCTCCAGATTCCTACTAATCAAGGAGATGGCGTCCTTGGCTTTCTCGCTACGCTGCAACTGGGCCAAAAAACGTAGCCAGTACGTCCCTCTGAAGATTACCTGCAAAATCGAATTAAGTTTGATTTTGTGAAAAATAATGTCATTTCGGCATCTCCAAATGGCCCAGCAAACCGCCATCACACCTACCCAGATTAAGTTCCTAACCTTAGTAGATTGATTAGATAACCAAGAGCCAAACATATGTCTTATTGAACTAGGTGGTGTCAACCCTGTAGCATAAAAAATTATCCTCCAAACCATTCTCGCATAAGGGCACTCTATAAATAGATATTTAATAGTTTCATTACTACTACAGCCAACACATTTTTGGCTACCCCTCCAATTCTTCCTAGCGAGATTATCTTTGGTCTTTTCAGTCTTTTGGACCTTTCACTCCTGCAGTGGATTTGGACCTTTCACTCCTCTCAGGGTGGTAGGCTTGATATTATTGTCCACCACCAAATTCCCTGTCAAGGCCTTAGGCTTAGAAGCGGCAGCTTCTGTTGCAACATAGATTGTAACGGTGGGGCATCAGATGTGCTGCCTAAAACAGAAGCATGCATACCTTCGACCTGGTGAAGAATAGCGGTGGCAGCCACCACCGCAGCCGGGTGCTGCCCCCCACCGCCAGCACCGCTGCAGGCTGGTAGGGCAAGGGTGGCTCCACAGGCACCCCCTCGGGCGCAACCAGTGAAGTAGTAGAGTTGACACCGGCCGCTGGGGCAGCAGCTCCTCCCAGCTCGTCGATCACCTGAGTGAGCTCCGGAGTCGCCTCGTCCTGAGCGGTAGTGTGATCCTCACCAAGGGCCTAGGTCTCGGGCACGTCCGCTGCAGAGATAGCGGATTCCCACACCACCTCCTGGTTTGGCTGCTCCTTTGAAGTACCGTCCGCCTCTCGTGCCTGTATAGATGCTGCAACAAGAGCATCGAACGTCGCCCTCTCCGCCGTAGTGGGTGGAGAGTAGGGAGCGTCATCCTGTGCATCATCCGGCTCCATCATCACTTTGCAACAGAGCTCCTCCAACAGCTGGTCACAAGCCATATCAATTGCCTCAGTCAAAAAATAATAATAATGCATTCCATTCTCACGTTGATTAATTTTAGAATATATATGTACACACACCCATCATTTATATATCCACAAAAATCAACATGAAAGCACTTTGATCTAGTTTTACCTTTTTAGACAAAACATACTTTGTGATTTAACAAATTGCTCATAAATATGAAGAGCTTTAATTTATATGCTTTTTTGAAACATGTCATTTCTTTTTTGCCCTTGGGTCATGTATTTTGCTATAACTGCCCACCAAGTAAATCCAACAGTGTATCAATATTTTTCTTGTGATCGAAAAATACAATTGTGCCTCCCTTTCTCATTTTTAACCAATGTCAACCTATGTTGCCCGGTTATTCTTGAGAGTCTTCATCCACAGCTCGAATAATGGAATTAGTCGATCGTCGACAATCAACATGCACACAGCTGCGAAAGTTACCGGTGGGGTGGGAGCCCCCCCTACCGCCGCCGGCGCCATGGAGCCCCACCGGAGCCCCCCCTAGGCTGCAGTTGCAAGAAGAAGAGGAGGAGAGGGTTTGGAGGACGAAGAAGGCGTTAGCAGCCGCCCCCCCTAAGTGTGGTTCTTGGCTTCGCCACCGCACGCACGAGTGCAAAAGGAAAGGGGAAAGAGACCAATTTAGCTCCTCCGGTCTAGCCAACAACAAAGGTCAACACTTCATTGTTCATATTTGGCAAATGACACTGAGTAGATGTTATAACGAGGAGGGCTGCTTTCACACAAAACTAACACCGGTTAGGACGGAAAATGGGTGGGTTAATCGTGGACGCTTTGATACCTTTTTTTTTGTGCTAGCTAGAGTACTAGAAGAGAATTATCAATCAAACTTTGGTCGGTTGTGGTGTTCAGTAGAGTCTCTACCTACAATGTATTTTTTTAAGGGAAATGTGAGAAGGAAAATCTCAAAAATATGATTGGCAAGATGCCAAGATATTGCTATGCTCATCAATCAGCATGGGTATAATATCCAGAAACTTTATATTGATGGTCTGGCTATAAGAAAAGGATAGTTCATAACTTCATACTCCCTCTGTCCTAAATTGTAGTAATTCGTTTTAGTTTTTTTAGATTAATACACATTATAATGCATCTAGTCATAAATTGTATCTAAGTGCGTATAATAGTAAAAATTATGAATTTAAAGAAGCCAAAACGGCCTTTAGGATTGTGAGAGTTGGTTATTTAACTTTTTCTCACAGCCAATTTACCTATATTCGAAAGTTGTACCCCGTAGCTCCCTCCTCTTTTTTGCACCTTTTTAGTAGTTATATATGAATGTTCCTTTCTATTGAATCTTTGCCAATTGGCTACTGTCTCATCTATCCGATCTATCTACAATGTACTTTTGTCGTTGGTATTTAGTGGAGTCAGCCATAAGTAGTTTGGTCACCGGCAGCGTGAAAAAAATCAAATTGCAGATGCGCTAGAATAGGATTATAATATAACACAAACATTCCACTCAATTTTCTTTTTGCATGCAATATTCAGGAAACTCGAAGGTCATCAGTGGAGTGCAACGAAACAAGAACAGTGATCGTCGCTCTAAATTCTAAACCATAAACCCTGATTTTAGCCCTGAGAGCAAGCATTAGAATACTTGTGTTTGTGTACGAGAGCGTCCCGCAGGCAGAGTGCCAGACATCCCTCCGTGCGAAAAGAGGAAAAGCCACGCATTTTCTCTCGAACGGAGAGAGCCCCCTCGACCCGGCCGGAGACGGTGCAAATATTCGTATTCGAAAAGGTAGATGATAGCTGTCATCACAGTACTGCTCGTGTAGGTAAAGAATCCGGGCCGGCCCGATCGGATCGTAGGCTGTTTTTCTTCTTCTTCTTTACGCACGAGATCAGCGGCGGCAGAGCCCCCCCCTCAAAAAGGTGATTACCGGCGCCGGCCCATGCTAATGCAACGAGCAGCACAGCCGCCGCCCGCCGGCGACCACCGCGCCGAGCAGTGCGTGCGCTCGCTGCTGCATCTGCATGCACCGTCGGCTCGACCCCGCCTCACATTTTTACCGTCTGGTTGGTTCACCAGTGACCGGACCGGCCGCCTTGACGGAAAAGGGGGCAAGACGAAACAGAAGGATGCGGAGCGTGAGGCAGGACGTCCCGCTTTTGTCCTGTTGCGCGCGGGAACGGATGGACGAGGGGCCCGGGGGAGGAGGGGCGGAGCACATGGCCGTCCACGTGCTGCCGCAGAGTCCTCGTTCCCCTCCGCGCATCCGGCCCGTGCGTCGTCGCAGCCCCGAGAGGCCAAGACGGAAGGCCACGCCAAAATCTTGGCGCGCTCCCGACCTCCCGTGCCTTGCCTGCCCTCGGCGTCACGGCACGAGCCGTTGGCAACAGGGGAGGAGAGGGGGCGGCCGAGCCGAGTGGCTGCTGTGGCTGCTGGCCTTTGCCTTTGGTTCCGGAGGCCTCTACTGGCATGGTGCTGACCTGAGCTGAGCTGCCTTTTTGCTTGGCAGCGTCTGCCTGTTGCGGCACGCCGGCCTCCGCCCTCCAGGGACGGACGGACAGTGGGGACGGACGGATGCCTGACGCGAGGCCTGCTGCATTCATGCGTGCTCTGGATCGGCTGCGCGCAGGTGGTGTAGTGGTGGTGCGGCTTTGCTTCGGCCATGGGTTTGGTGTCTGCGACAGTACGGCGCTGCGAGGGGGATGATCCGGGGAAAGGGGAGATAGGGGTCGTCAGAAAAAGCAGAGAAGCGTGAAGATTACATGATACTCGCTCCTAAATATAAGCTTTATTCGATTTTTTTAAGGTAATCAGCAGTAGCACTGCTATATCATATAAGGAGAGAGAGCAAACAAGCGGTTACAAAGTTCGATATTACATAAAAAGATAAGCTCACAAATACTCTGAAAAGAATTAACATTAAAGACTAAGTGCCATTGGGTGGCCACACAGCTTCAGCACACGCAGTGATCCTCAGGCTGACCTCTTCCTTGATGAGAGCTAGAATACGTGCCGGTCTGGCAGTAGATTGTTCAAAAACCCTCATGTTTCTCTCCTTCCAGATATTCCAAGCCGTGCGCATGAGCAGCCCTGCCAGCTTCCTTTTTTGGTCGTTTACCACTGCAGCAAGAGAAGAGTTCCACCATTGCTCAAGACCCACTCCATGTGAAGGAACCTGCACCAGTCCCGTCGTCCATGCATTTACCAAGACCCAAACCTCTTTTAAAAAAACACAATGCAAGCTGATGTGTTCCGCTGTCTCCGGTGCTTGATCACATAGCGGACAAACTGGATTGCAAGGCCAGTTTCTAGCCTGCAACTTATCTGCCGTCAAAATTTTACTCTGAATTAGCAGCCAAGTGAAGAATTTATGTTTCCCTTCCGCCTTAGCTTTCCAAATGGATGTGGAGTTGTATGTGCAAAAGGATCCCCTGAACTGAACCTCATATGCCGATTTGGAAGTGTAAATTCCATCAGCAGTCCACCGCCAGCGAAGCACATCCTCCCTGTCTTGCAACTGCACCTCATCCACCAACGCCCAGAGAGTGATCAGTTCAGCCATTTCTTCAGCCTGTGTCATGCGCCAGAGGCCCCTCAAACAGTTGTTGTTTTGCAGATCAGTTGCCACAAAGTGATTTTTTCGCCAAGCCAGCTTGAATAGCCTGGGAGCAATATCTCTGGGTGCACTGCCATCTAACCATGGTGAGTCCCAGAACTTTGCCTTGTTGCCATTGCCTAGCAGCACCGTTGTTGATAGTCTGAACAGTTGTTTGTCAATTTCACCACACGACAACTGAGATCCAACCCACGGACGGTCGGGCTCCGTCCATTCAAAAATGTCTTATTCAAAAAAATTGTGAAAATGTAAAAATAATTATGATAGACTTAAAATATATACGATGATAAAACATGTCATAACAAAATAAATAATATTTTCATAAATTTTTTGAATAATACGAATGGTCAAATGTGATAAAAAAGTCAACAAATGCTTATATTTAGGGAGAGGTAGTATTAGTAGTACTAGTCCTACGGTGCCGGCCATAGGCACATGTGGAGGGATCCTGGTGGCGGTTGATCAGGATTATAAAATTACAGACACTGAACTGGGAGTCCATACTCTAACAGCAAAGTTAGCCTCCTCTGTTGGGCCAGTAGATTGGTGCATCACAGCGGTTTATGGGCTGCAGGGAGATAATGAGAAGTTGGAGTTTCTTGAAGAGCTTAGATTGCTGAAGCATTCCGTTACGGTCGTTCAGGGATTTTAACATGATCCTGCATGCTAGTGATAAAAGCAATAGTAATTTAAATAGACAGCTAATGGGCTCGTTCAGGGAGGTGGTCAGAGACCTTGAGCTCAAGGAGTTGAACCGGAGGGGAAGGAAATTCACCTGGACCAATGAGAGAACACATACTAGAATCGACAGAGCATTCTGCTCAACTGATTGGGATCTAATGCTTCCTGATGTCTACCTGCAAGCTTTGTCCTTGCGTGTCTCAGATCATTGTACATTGCTCATTGCCGATTCTGCCACAGTGCGTAAGTACAGGGGGTTCCGTTTTGAGGCCTTCTGGCCGAAACTGCAAGGGTACCAGGATATTGTAGCTGCTACTTGGAATAAACCCATCAATGTGACCAATCGTTTTCTCAGATTGCATGTCAAATTGAGGAGGACCAGCAAAACTCTCCGGGCTTGGGCAAAGGGTCTTATAGGACACAGCAAACTGCTGCTGCGCGCTGCAAGTCAACTAATTGCTATCATGGATGTCGTCCAAGAGCACAGGCAACTAAGTGAACAAGAGATAAGTTTGAAAAGGGACCTCAAGGCTAGATTCCTTGGCATGATGGCAGTGGAAAAACTTAGAGCAAAGCAAAGAGCAAGATTATCTTACTTAAGTGCTGAGGAGGCCAACTCTAAATTGTTCTACATCCGGGCCAACGGAAGAAGAAGGAAAAATGTAATCCACTCCCTACAGTCACAACATGGTGTTTGCTACTCCCATGAAGCTAAAGAAAATGAACTGTTCAGCCACTACAGCAGCCAGTTTGGCCAGCCATGCCAGCGAAACTACACTTTTAACTGGGAGGAGATCTCCCTCCCACGCAGGGACCTGTCTTACCTTGAGGAGGAATTTTCCGAGAAAGAGGTGAATGCAATACTTCAAGATCTAGCTAGTGAAAAGGCACCGGGGCCTCATGGGTTTATTGGCCTATTTTTCAAGAAGAGTTGGCAACTTATCAAATCTGATGTTCTACTTGCTGTACAGTACTTCTTCCAGTGCCACTGTCAGCACCTGCCCCTACTGAACACAGCACACATTGTGCTTGTCCCAAAGAAGGCTGATGCAAAATGTGTCACTGATTTTTGGCCCATTAGCCTTACACACTCCATCGCCAAATTGTTCTCCAAGCTACTTGCAAACAGATTAGCGCCAGAGCTAAATGAGTTGGTGTCACAAGCGCAAAGTGCTTTCATCAAGATGAGAAGTATTCAAGATAATTTCCTTTACACACAAAACTTAATCAAAGCTCTGTACAGATCAAAGCAACCCGGCTTGTTCCTGAAACTTGACATTGCCAAAGCATTCGACACAGAGAGATGGGATTATCTCATGGAAGTATTGGAGCAGTTTGGGTTTGGTCCTCGCTGGAGAGAATGGGTGACTGCCCTACTGTCAACGGCCTCCACTGCTGTCCTGCTCAATAAGGCTAGAGGGAAATGGTTTAAGCACGGTGCTGGCCTCAGGCAAGGCGACCCCCTATCACCATTCCTCTTCATCTTGACTATGGAACCTTTGCAACGCCTGCTAGAGATAGCCACAACAGAACAAATGCTCTCACCGATTAACAATAGAGTCGCCAAGTCGAGAACAAGCTTATACGCAGATGATGCGGCAATTTTTGTCAACCCAGTCAAGGAAGAGGTCCATGTCATCGCACAGATCCTTGACTATTTTGGGCATGTCTCTGGTTTAGTTACAAACAGGTCCAAATGTGCCGTGTATCCAATAAGATGTGAGGAGGTTGATGTTTCGGATATAATGGAAGGGTTTAGGTGTCCGCTGAATGCTTTCCCTTGCAATTACTTGGGGCTCCCTCTACATTTTAGGACTTTGCACAAAGTGGAAATCCAGCCGCTAATTGACAAAATGGCAAACAGGCTAGCGACGTGGAAAGGGAAATTCCAAAACAAGGCGGGGAGGTTGAAGCTTCTCAACACGGTGCTGTCCTCAATGCCAACGTACTTCCTAACTGTGTTTCCGCTAAAAAATGGGCCATCAAGAGGATAGACAAGATTAGGAGAGGTTTTCTCTGGAAAGTGGCAGAGGATGTCAAGTTCAGAAGCTAGAAAAATCGGGAGGGCTTGGAGTCTTGGACCTGGAGCTTTTTGGGAGAGCACTGTGCTCGAGATGGCTATGGTACCAATGGACGGAGCCGGATCGACCATGGGTAGGCACTGAGGTACCCTGTTGTGAAGTGGATCGACAGTTATTCAGAGCCTGTACGATTGCCATGAAGGGAAACGGGGTGGCTACGCTAGCGCAAAACAAAATTTTCCCCGCAAAACGAGAGGCTAGCTGTCGTCGAGATCACGGGATTACCACTAGACGCGCGGATGCGGCGGAACCGTCTCGATGTAGACGAACGCGTCGAGGGTAGCGACGGTGCGGTTGCTCACGTCCTTCTTGACTTGCACGTGCGGCTCGTCCGATCCAAGTGCTCCGGATGCGCACCTCCAAGGTATCCACACGTACGGAGAAGGAAGCGACGCACGCCGGATCGCTAGGTCCGCGGGTGCGACGAGGAGAGAGCGTTGGCGGCGCGGCCGCTACTTGAGAAAGTTGTGTCTTTTTAGGAGGGGTGTGGTCCATATTTATTGGGAGGAAAACCCCCCACACCATCATCCATTAGCAATACGGGACTAATAGATGGTGTACCCCTTCCAATACTAATGGGCTTTACAACATTTGTGGCCCATTAGGACTTTTACACCATAATGGATCAAATCCATCGAGCCCGTAAGTGGATCAAATCCAGGTTGACTCTAGGGCATATTTCCAACGGTCTCCCACTTGCACTAGAGTCAACTATGCAAGTATATTCATCCTCATTCGGCTTCCAACCCCTTAAGTGTGTGACCCTATAGGTTCACATACACATAGACTTGACCCGAGTACATTACTCGATCAATAGTTGATAGCGGCCTCTAGCAAAACGTGTCAACTCCTATGCATACGTAAAGATCTTATCAGACAAACCATCACAACAATTCATACATGCTATTCCCTTTGCCTCACGATATTTGGTCTAGCTCCAAGCTGACCTCTCTTTCTCGACACTGTGATTCGGATCATCAAAAGGGGGTTAACCCTTAACCCAAGCACGACCATGCATTTCTTGATCCGATCACTCGAGGGGCCCGGAGATATCTCTCTCAAGTAGAGGGGCAAATTCTATCTTGATTGACCATGCCTCACGAAGCATGCTTCCCGACAAACCCGAAAGTCATCTTTATGACTACCCGATTCTGGAGTAGCGGTTGATGGCCCCTAAGTAGGTCAATTCACATCTTGAGTACATGCGACAATCTCAAGTCTAAGGACATAGCGTATACGTTGTGTAAACAGAGAACAAGGTCTCAAATTGGGTCGGTCCGGCCCCATGTCATACATGTGCCCACATTATTAGTTATACATCTCCATGTTCATGACTTGTGAAACATAGTCATCAACTAATTCATGTGCTAGTCATTAACTCATACTAGGGACAACTTTTGAATAACCATACAAGTAAAAGAGTTTCACAAACAATTCACATAATTGCCAATCAAATACAAGTCGCCTTTCATGGATATTCAATAAAAGAACCAAGTGACATGGATATAATGAAATATAATCATCTCTATAATTCCTTATAGGACATATTTCTAACATTCTTCCACTTGCACTTGAGCTAATCTAGAATATATCTAATACCCATAGCTCTCATGTGCGCCTCATGCTTAGGTCGTGGAAGGGGTTTTGTCAAAGGATCCGCAACATTCAAATCCGTGTGCACTTTGCATATCTTGATATCACCTCGTCTAACGATCTCTCGTATCGAGATGAAATTTCCGCAAGACATGTTTATTCTTTTGGTGGTTCCTTGGCTCCTTTGCTTGCGCAATAGCCCCATTGTTGTCACAATAAAAATCCAACGGGCTAGAGACACTCGGAAACACACCAAGTTCGAAAGGAACTTCCTTATCCAAACACCCTCCTTTGCGGCTTCCGAAGCCGCGATGTACTCGGCTTCGTTGTAGAATCGACCCACTTTGTCTCCCTTGGAACTCTTCCGGCTCACGGCTCCACCATTTATCGTAAATACGTATCCCGATTGCGACTTTGAATCGTCTTGGTCGGTTTGGAAACTAGCATCGGTGTAACCCGTTACAACGAGCTCCTCCTCACCTCCATAGACTAGGAACATGCCTTTAGTCCTTCTTAAGTACTTAAAAACATTTTTAACCGCCGTCCGGTGACCCTCACCGGATCGGATTGGTATCCGCTTGTAACACCGTGTGCATACGAAATATCCGGACGTGTACATATCATTGCATACATAATAGATCCGATGGCCGAAGCATACGGTATTCTACTCATGCGTTCCCGCTCATCGCTTGTCGAAGGACACCGAGTCTTGCTAAAATGTATGCCATGTGACATAGGCAAGAACCCTTTCTTTGCCTCTTCAATGTTGAACCTTTTCAACACTTTATCAATGTAAGTGTCTTGGATTAATCCTATAAGCCTTTTTGATCTATCTCTATAGATTTTGATGCCCAAAATGTATGCCGCCTCACCTAAGTCCTTCATTGAAAAACTATTTTTTAATGAGGTCTTAGCGGCCTCAAGCATAGGAATGTCATTTCCAATCGGTAATATGTCATCCACATATAAGATTAGAAATACTACGAGCTCCCACTTGCCTTCTTGTAAACACAAGGCTCTTCTTCACTCGAATGAAGCCAAACCCTTTTACCACCTCATCAAAGCGAAGGTTCCAACTCCGAGATGCTTGCTTCAATCCATAAATGGATTTTTGAAGTTTGCACACCTTCCCGACATTGGTTGGATCAACAAATCCCTCGAAGTTGTGTCATATACACATCCTCGCTCGGATTTCCATTTAGGAAAGCTGTTTTGACATCCATCCGCCATATCTCATAATCGAAATATGCGGCTATAGCTAGAATGATCCGAATAGATTTAAGCATCGCTACGGGTGAGAATGTCTCGTCGTAGTCAACTCCTTGAACTTGTCGAAAACCTTTTGCAACAAGTCGAGCTTTATGGATGTGAACATTTTCATCCATGTCCCTCTTCTTCTTATAGATCCATTTGCACTCTATGGGTTTAACACCATCTACGGCGGGTCAACCAAGTTCCAAACTTGATTGTTATCCATGGAATCTATTTCGGATCTCATGGCACTTTGCCATTTCTCGGAATACGGGTCCATCATTGCTTCCGCATATGTCATAGGTTCATCATTGTCTAACAACAATATGTCGCGCTCTCCCGCGATCATGAGATTGAGCTTATCGGTTGCGCGACGTGCCCTTTCGGACCTTCGTGGTTGTGGTGGTGCTTCTCTTGCCACGGGCATCTCAACTCGTTCGGCCTACATTAGCATCAATTGTGAAATCTTGCCCAACCGGCTCATCTTGAACTTCTTCAAGATACACCTTCGTCTACATTTTTCTCTTTTAAGAAACTCTTTCTCTAAGAAAACGCCGTTCCGAGCGACAAACACTTTGCCTTCTGACCGGTTGTAGAAATAATATCCCAAGGTTTCCTTTGGATATCCCACGAATATGCACTTGTCCGATTTAGGTGTTAATTTATCTGATTGAAGTTTTTTCACATAAACCTCACAACCCCAAATTTTCGTAAAAGACAAAGCGGGAGTCTTACCAGTCCACATCTCATATGGTGTATTAACTACGGACTTAGAAGGTACCCTATTTAAAGTGAAAGCTGCGGTTTCTAGAGCATAACCCCAAAATGACAATGGTAGGTCCGATCGGCTCATCATTGATCGGACCATGTCCAACAAGGTTTGATTACGTCGCTCGGATACACCATTTCTTTGAGGTGTTCCGGGTGGCGTAAGTTGTGGAACAATTCCGCAACTCTTTAGATGATCGCTAAACTCATGGCTCAAATACTCACCTCCACGATCGAACGCAAGGTCTTGATTTTCTTGCCACGTTGATTTTCTACTTCACTCGAAATTCTTGGAACTTTTCAAAAGTTTCGGACTTGTGCTTCATTAAATAGACATAACCATATCTACTTAAATCATCAGTGAACGTTATGAAGTATTGGTATCCACCTCTAGTTGTCGTACTCATTGGTCCGCACACATCCGTATGTATGAGTTCCAGTAAGTCTGAGGCTCTCTCAGGAAAACCTGAGAAAGGCATCTTGGTCATCTTGCCTAGCAAACAAGCTTCACATGTCTCGTAGGATTCAAAATCAAACGAAGTTAAAAGTCCATCGTTATGGAGCTTCTTCATGCGCTTTTCACTGATGTGACCCAAACGACAATGCCATATGTAGGTAGGACTTAAATCATTAGGTCGAGACCTTTTAGCACTTATGTTACAGATAGGTGAATCATCAAGATTTAAAACAAATAAGCCATTCACAATG
Source organism: Cenchrus americanus (assembly GCA_947561735.1). Lineage (NCBI taxonomy): Eukaryota > Viridiplantae > Streptophyta > Magnoliopsida > Poales > Poaceae > Cenchrus > Cenchrus americanus. The sequence continues at coordinate 148,995,162 of OX387240.1, forward strand.
GATGCACAAGCCACAAACATATTATCCTTAGAGATCACACAACCATTGTTTTCACTCGCAAATGAATAACCATCCTTCATCAAACATGAAGGGGATAAAATGTTTCGACTCAAACTAGGAACAAAATAACAATTATTCAAATCCATAATAAATCCTGACGGGAGGTGGAGTTGCATCGTTCCGACGGTCAACGCAACAACTCTTGCATTATTGCCCACGCGGAAATCAACTTCTCCTTTTCCAACGCTTCTACTTCTTATCATTCCCCGTGTCGAATTGCAAATGTGAGCAACCGATCCGGTATCAAATACCCAAGAATTAATGACGGTATTAGCGAGGAAAACATGATCTGTAACATAAACATGAAGTGTACCTAAAGTGGAAGTACCCTTGCTTCCCTTGTTCTTCAAAGAAGCTAGGTACAACTTGCAGTTTCTTTTCCAATGACCAATTTCCTTACAATGAAAACATTCAGCATTGGCAGCTGGACTAGCCTTGGGCGTCTGGTTTGGCATGGGGATCTTATCCTTGGCCTTGCCTTTCTTCTTCCAAGACTTGCCCTTCCTTTTAAAGGTCGGCTTGTTTTGGATCGCCATCACATGACTCACGCCGGTGCCTTTCTTGACGTTATCATCTATTGGTAAGGGGGTGTCTAGAACCTCTTCCTTTTTCTCAGCCTTGAGAATAATTCTAAGGTTACGGATCCAATCCGTATAGTTCGTTCCATTCAACTTGTCCTTCTCAAGGATCGTACGCAAAGAAAATTCCTTACTAGGTGCCATCTACAACAAAATAATAAATGCAAAATACTAAGACAAAATATCCATGACTGAGTAAAATAAAAGAATTTACTCCCACTAAAATCAATATCCCCACATTGATACTTAGTGATTCAGAATCCACAACTAACAAGTCTACTAGTGAGCTTTTGCGTCACCGCTAGTAAACAAGGTAGATCGGTAAGCAACTCTTTGCTAATCATATCACATATGACTCCTGTTGTTGGGTGACATCTCTATGTCTAGGCTCCCAACCTTTATGCCCCAAAGTCCTTAACCGTTAAGATGACTTTGATAAGTAAACCAACACTTATGCGTGTAAGTATCCGATACAAACCCGTCTAGTCAAGGAAAACTAGTGGCACCCTAATTTCATAGACCCACCACTAATTGTACGAGACGTGGGACGGTGGCAAGTGTTGGGAGGGCACGTTAACTTAAAATTCCAAAGGGATCGTTCTACTCGTAACATCACACGCAAGAAAATAACATTGTCGCATGTAAAAGTATAACGGTAAGAACGACATTCACACGGTTGTAACACGGTATGGCCTATTGTCGCATGGTGATCTCCATCTCCATTGACTTGTACATCATGTTGATCTCCATATCCATGGTCTGTGTGTGCCATCCTCCATGTGATGAGTCCTCCAAGAACTATCTAACGCGTGCTAGTAATGAAAGTTACACAATCGCGTATTAGGTCATCACAAATTGGTACGCAGACCATTACATTAATTTTGACAATACACATGGCTCCAGCCGTATTGCCGTACACGTGACACGCAGGTCACGAATAAATTACACACATGCATCACATACACATATAGGCCATACCGATCACAAAACCTGCAAAAAGATTATCGCAATTCCGACGTCCAAACTTAAAACGCCCGAAAACCCATCTTGCAAGCCGAATTTCGCAAAACTAATTTCGCCGCGACCAGCAAAGCTGGTTAACTACATGTGTAAAATTTTCTGTAGATCAATTTTCATATAGAAAACTTCTTCATCCGAGTTAACCACGAAAAATTATGGCTGTTTTACCGAACAACATGTTTTCCGGTTTTTCCCCGGCCGGTAGAGATCCAATGCCGCCACCGCCACGCATCCCATGCGCCCGGCACTTGACCTAACTTCGATTCGACCAATCCAATTGATCTCCTTCTCGTTGTGAGTGGGTTTACGTGTATCACTTAACTCCGATGGCGGAATTCCGACCGGTAGGAGTAATTCGTTACACGACCATCACGTCAAGAACACGAAGCCGATCAAAACTTTGATCTACATCCGCATATCTCCATATGCACACATCCCGAATCTAAAACTTAGCGACTACGGCTCGATACCACCGAAGGGAAACGGGGTGGCTACGCTAGCGCAAAACAAAATTTTCCCCGCAAAACGAGAACTAGCTGCCGTCGGAGATCACGGGATTACCACTAGACGCGCGGATGCGGCGGAACCGTCTCGATGTAGACGAACGCGTCGAGGGTAGCGAGCGGTGCGGTTGCTCACGTCCTTCTTGACTTGCACGTGCGGCTCGTCCGATCCAAGTGCTCCGGATGCGGCACCTCCAAGGTATCCACACGTACGGAGAAGGAAGCGACGCACGCGCGGACCGCTAGGTCCGCGGGTGCGACGAGGAGAGAGCGTTGGCGGCGCGGGCCGCTACTTGAGAAAGTTGTGTCTTTTTAGGAGGGGTGTGGTCCATATTTATTGGGAGGAAAACCCCCACACCATCATCCATTAGCAATACGGGACTAATAGATGGTGTACCCCTTCCAATACTAATGAGCTTTACAACATTTGTGGCCCATTAGGACTTTTACACCATAATGGATCAAATCCATCCGAGCCCACTAGTGGATCAAATCCAGGTTGACTCTAGGGCATATTTCCAACATGTCACCATTGGTAATGGACTGACAGCCAAATTTTGGGAGTCGTCGTGGTTAAACGGTCTTGCTCCGCGAGACTTGGCACCTAACCTCTACAAGTTAGCTTGGCGGAAAAATCAAAGTGTTAGAGATGATCTGCAAAACAACAACTGGACGAGAGGTCTATGAAGAATGAACACTGCTTAGCAAATGGCTGAACTGGTAGCATTGTGGCCCCTTCTCACCGAAGTGCAACTGTCTGAGGAGGTCGACACTCGACATCATTCGCTGGAAATGGACCTCTAGTGGGCAATATACAACAAGATCAGCCTATGCAATCCAACATGTAGGCTCCTATTGCATGTTTGATAGTATGGCCATTTGGAAAGCTAAAACTGAAGGCAAACATCGCTTTTTTACTTGGCTGCTGGTGCAGAACAGAATTTTGACAGCCGATAATCTTAGTGTGCGAAATTGGCCCTGCAACCCTATGTGCCCTATGTGTGATCAACATTTGGAAACAGCAGATCATTTGTGTCTGCAATGTGTTTTTGCGCAAGGTGTTTGGGTCCTAGTCGCGCACTGGTCTGATGGAGTTGTGCAAGTCCCTGACAGTGCAGCATCTCTGGAAGGATGGCGGAATTCGTCATTGGCAGCCTTGGCTCCGGAGTTTAAGAAGCACAAAGCGACATTGATGATTTATACAGTCTGGAATCTTTGGGTTGAGAGGAATAGAAGAGTTTTCCAAGGACTAGTGTCTTCAGAAGCCAGAATCCTCCATCTGATCAATGTTTTCCTAGACGGAAACGGTAGACAAGTCGGTCGACCATCGTTTAGTGTTTAATCTGTTTAAACGGGGCTAAATGACATTTAAACGAGCTAAACGGTGTTTAAACGGGCTAAACGACGTAGACGGTGTTATCCTGTTTAGCGTTTAAACCCGTTTAAACTGGCCGTTTAGGCCGTTTAGTATAACACTGCATCCGATCAAGGACGAGATGGCCTTGCGAACCACCGCCTGTGAAGTTCAGGTGTCTTCTGGTGTTTATTAGTTTCTTAATGTTAGTTAAGCTTCCTGAGTTTGAGTTAGCATTTGATTTATGTAATAACAACCTTGTAACGAACCGCATTCTCCTCTTCCTTATATGACATAGCAGCGCTCCTGCTTTAATTTTTTTTTAAAAAAGACAGTAATCGTCTGTTCGGCAGCTGCTCCATCAACTGCAGCTCCCACTCGAATCGGACATTTTCATCACCCGATCAACGTATGGAGGGGTAGTGTAAAGAGAGGTTTCAGAGTTGATACACTGAACTAAACTGCCTCGCTTCGCTACAAGGCCGACGCCAAACACAACGAAATGACTGACGCCCAGGGGCCTAGGGCCCATTACTGAAACGGACCACCAACATGATCCGCGCGCGCACCAATCGGCGCCCGCCAACATAATTGGAGTTCTCGATTTTTTCCATTTTTAGTTTTACCACAAAATAATCGGGCGGCGGAGCTAGGATTTTTGCACGACTGTGGCAAACCAAAATATTCATACGCAAATCGGTAAAAAAACTATTTAGCAATTCTGTAATATTTGGCTGAAATGACTCAGCAATTCGGTACACAACTACATATTAGTGAATAAGCCAATCCGATTGTTGACACCCAAAATTGGCAAAGGCCGACTCTAGCCAGGCAGGCCGGTTACACCGGGTCCCAGGGGCGGTCTAACCGGGTTGTCTGTGGCCAGTCTGGCACTAAAGGGCCAGGCGGTCTAACCGCCCCCTGGGGCGGTCTAACCGGGGTGTCCCGAATTCGGGTAGAATTAGGAGTTTGGCTTGATTCCGAGTTGTAAATTACTGTTTTCTGGGCAAGACCTCCCACCCTATAAATATAAAGGGTTGCGGCCGATTGAGACCTATCATACAATCGTCATTATCAAGTTTTATCTTATTTTCTCCAAACCTAGCTTTTCCAACCCCCTTTGCTCTCCTCCTTCGTCTCCACGGCGGTTGAGGGAGTTCTAAGTGGCCTGCCGATCTCAGGACAAACCTAGACGCACTGTTCCCGACGGGGTCCCTCCCGGAGCAACGAATCTAGGCTTTCGACGTCTCTCCTGTCCAAGGCAGTTAGACCGGCCCCCCTAGGCGGTTAGACCGGCCCGTGCTGGGAGTTTCGGCGAGTTGATTTCTGACAACTGCGCGATCTAGCGCATCCGTGTGTTTGACCGGAAAAAGCGTCAACACACTTTTGGCGACTCCGCTGGGGATAAGATCTGGTTTCACAACCGATCTTTCGATCTTTGCATGGGATCACAGTGCGACATCGACAAGAAGAACGTGATCATGACAAGAAGAACGTGATCATGGTGAATATCGAAGAACTCAGCGAAGAGGACCAGAGTAAGTATACGGAGCTGCAAGAGTACATCAAGCAGCAGTTTCTCTCTGGCGCCAAGAAGGATCGTTCAGGCAAGGTGACACTCAATCAAAATTTTGAGTTGCCGGCGATCAAACTGAATAAAGACAAGGTTGAGGTAATACCCACTGTAAGTCGAGCATCCCCTCCTAATCTAGTTACGCAGTTATCTAATATTACTGATAGATTTGAATGTGCGTTTAATGATCAGAGTAGTTTGGTTGCTAGTGTCGTTACTCATCTTGAAAAAATAGAGGGTAAATGTATTATTAATATATCTAATGATGGTATTCCTCAAGTAGATTCACAAGGGGTTCTGCATGCGACCACATCGGCAGCACAGGGAGCTTCACCTGAGGTTCCTTTGTATGGTATGCCGACGGGGTTTTATCCAGAGCAATTATCATTGCCAAAGCCGACACCGGTTAGACCGCCCCCAGGCCGGTCTATCCACCCCGTCTGGCCAGATGGTTATGACTCCGGAACAGCCGTTGCCTTTGTCGGTTGTACCTAGTACTTTGGTCCAGAGTCAAAATAATGCTTATGGTACTGTTCCACCAATGTATAGCACAATAGCTCACACATCACCACCTATCCCTAATGCCGCTCCATCTTATGGTGTGCCTAATGATGTGTTTACCGACTTGCATCGTATTCAAAATCCTAATCAACCCCCTGTGAATAACTTAAGAACTGTTGCAATGCAATCTCAGTTAGCTACTAGGAATGAATTGTCTCAATTTAAGGAAGAGATAGCTAACATGATGAAAAATAAGCTCGGTGTTGATATGGGTAATACTAGATTATATCAAAAACCATATAGAGCTGATTTTAATTATGTGGCTTTTCCCCCAGGTTGGCGTATGCCTGATTTTGTTAAATTTAGTGGTGATGACAACCGTACAACCTGGGAACATATTAGCCAATATACTGCTCAACTAGGTTAAGCTGGTACCTATAATTCTTTGAAAGTTCGTTTGTTTTCTTTATCTTTGACTGGTACTGCTTTTGCTTGGTTTTCTTCATTAGCTCCCAACTCTATTGATTCTTGGGATCAATTAGAGCAAAAGTTTCATAATCACTTCTTTAGTGGGAGTTATCAACTTAAATTAACAGATTTAACATCAGTTAGACAAAATAAAGAGGAATCGGTTTCTGATTATCTTAAGCGCTTTAAAGAAGTTAAAAACCGTTGTTTTAATCTATCTCTTACTGATTCTGACCTTGCTGATCTTGCTGCTAGAGGCTTAAGACCTGCTATTAGAGATAGATTAGAAGGTGTAGAATTTCATACGCTTGCTAATGTGCTTGTCAGAGGCATGGCGCAAGAATTAAAACTGAATAAAGAAAAAGAACACTCTAAACCTCGTCGGTCTAATGTGCATGTTGTTGAATATGATTCTGATAGTTCAGACGACAAGAATGAAGTTTATGTTGCTGAATTTGTATGGCCTTCAAAATCTAAAGCTAGTTCTTGTGCATCTCTTAAGCCGGCTAAGGGTCGGCAAGAAGAATTGAAATTTACTTTCGATGTTTCTAAATGTGATCGTATCTTTGATGAATTACTTAAACTTGGAAACATTAAAATTTCTCATACTATGCCTCCACTTGATGAAATTAAATGGCGTGCATATTGTAAGTTTCATAATTCTTATTCTCATGCCACTAACAATTGCAATGTGTTTCATCGTCAGATTCAATCGGCCATTAATGAAGGTCGTTTGATGCTTCATAAGATGCAAGTGGATAAGCAACCTTTTCCCATCAACACTATGGAGTTATAGCAGCCTAAGGTTTTGGTTCGGCCACATCAAGCCGAAGCTACTAAAGGCAAGAACGTGATGGTCGGGGAAGCCAAGCCCGATTTGAGGGGAAAAGAGTTGACAAGAGAAGTGGCATATGAGAAGACCCCTGATGGCAGAGAGACTTTCAAGATTACTGTCAAAGCTTCTGGACATGGGGGGCAAGGATCGTCCACGCCATCTGGTCAACATATAATTGAGCCTGTCCTGGACAGGGCGGTTAGACCGAGGGTACAATGTCACACCCGGTTTTAAAGGCAAAACCGAATGCATTGATCACGTGTGCGCCAGGATCAAGTTACACACACGCTTAGACATTATGAATACCAAAAACAGTGCCACACGAATAAAGAGTTATTACAAACCATAGTCTTGAACGAATCTTAAATAAACGAGTTCTTGCAGCGGACAAAATGCCTCCACAAACGGTCGATCGAAGACTACGCACACCTAGAACTCCCGGAAATCTCCCGGAATATCTTCAAAGTTCTCCCGGTCCGAGCAAAGAATTCCGGTATTGTAGATGCAAGAGAATAAACAAGCGTGAGCACATATCATACTCGGCAAGAGAGAGAACAACATAACATGCAAGGCCATATGGTGGATGGCTAAGGTTCAAGCACTTTAGCATTTTAGTTGGTCAAGTTTTATTAGCAACCTGATTACTAAAGGTGTAAGTTCATACCAACCCAATTAATAAGATAATAGCATCATAAATAAAGAATATAACAACAATTAAACATTAAAGTTCCATAATTTAATCATGTGAGTGTCCAGGCCGCTCTTGACCGTGAGCACGACTAATCGATTAGTTTAACACTCTGCAGAGGTTGTACACTTTCACCACAAGCGCCGTAAAAGCTCCGAAGAACTTTGGACCCAACCATGCGGTGTTTGCAAGACACCATATCACACTTCCGAGGTGTGATTGCATACGGACGCTACATGGCCTTTACAAAGGTTCCCTAGCAAGTTATGACCCACAAGGTTCGGATCGCTTAGCAAGGTATAAAGTCCCCTAGCGGTCGATACCCCACCATAAAAGAATAACTCACCCAACCCCCCGCTAGAGCGAGTCTATACCCCACGGTACCGCCGATCCCTTGTCCTTATCGGGTAAGATCACCCCAAGCTAAAGTTCCTAATTATTCACCCAAGACCATTGCCCATTAGTTCTTGTGGTTGTCTTGTTTTCTGGGCGGTTCTCCATGTTCCGATTAACATATTATAGTGGTCTGTAAAGTAAAAGATCATAAACGAAACATAGAATAACAAAAAGGTAACCAAGTTTGATTAATACCAATTCCCAGTTGAGCATGCTAAGCAATAGCTACCACAAGATTAATTCAATTCCCGGTATCAAGGTAAAGGTAGTAAAAAGCTAGGCATGATCCTTAATAGGTTCCCATCAAATTAATGCAAGCGGAAAAGTAAAGACAGTGAATTTAAATGCATGTTATGTAGGTCAAACGGGCATGCATCAAGGAAAACTTGCCTTCAACAAAGCCTTGCTGCTCAAACTCTCGCACGACTTGATCTTCAAATCCCTCGAACGAATCGCTCTCTACGGTCCACAATCGGCACATACAAGCATACAATAGGAATAAATAAGAAACAGTCACCAAACAGATCTAAACAGTAGCATAAACTAATCTACGCTTCGAAACGAACGCATGGACATAAAGAACGCTAAAATCGGAGCTAAAACGACTAAGTTATGGCTTAGGGAAGGTGTAGAGACCAAACTGTAAAGATTTGAAAAGGTTTTGGGCTAAAATAAAGAAAAAGGACTAAACTGTAAGAAAACTTCTAAGGTGGAAGGGTATTTTTGTGAATATAGGAAAACTCAGGGGCTTTTATTCGAAAAACGGCCGGGCCGGCGGCGCGGGGTTGACCGCTGACCGGGTCGGCTTGACCTAGATACGTTGGATCTAGATCCGGCGGCTCGCGTGGCTTGCGGGCTTAAGAGAGGCGGCGGACGGATGCGAGACGCCGGATCTCGATCCGGCGGCTCGGGATGCACGCGAGCGGCGGCGGCGGGGCGGCGCGGCCGGCGGCGGCGGCGGCGGCGGGCGGCGGCGGGCTCGCCGGCGAAGACCCCAATCTAGGGTTTTCGGCCACCGGCTAGGACGCGGATGGCATCTAGGCGACGCGCGCGAACCGGCGAGGCGGGCGGGGGGCGGCGACTACGGCGGAGAGGCGGCGAGGGGGCCGGTCGACGCGGCGGCGCGGGCTCGGAGCGGCGGCGAACTCCGGCGAGGTCTCCCCGGTCCCCGCGGAGCACGGACTCGACGACATGCGGTGCGGGCGCGAGGCTCACCTCCTTGCGCGGCTGTGGAGCGATTCCTTGGCGGCGGAAGGACGACGGCGGCGGGAATCGACGGCGGCGGCGGCGAGCTCGAGCTAGGGTTTGCGGGGCTCGCGGCTAGGCAAGAGGGCGACGCGATTCGCTTGGATGGGAGGTCCAGGGGGCAGCGGCGCGCTTTAAATAGCCCGGGGAGGGCTCCTTGGCGTGCGGGCCACGCGGGGACGTCGTGCTTCAGCCGGACTCGGCGGCGCGGCGGCGGAGTCCGAAGCGGGGACGACGCCGCGGAGGGGATGACGGGGCGGGACCCACGGGTCGGCCGACCCGGGCGGGGCGGGGGAGCGGCCGGCGCGGTTAGGCGGGCGGGCCGGGTCGGAAGGCCTCGCCGGGCCGCGTGCTAAGGCGAGGCTTGCGCGAGCGCGGCGGCGGCGAAAGCCGGGCCGCGACGCCGGGTTGGGCCGCTACGGCCGCCGGGGTGGGCAAGGGGCGACGGGCGAGGGTAGAAAGGGGAAAGGGTAGGGTAGAGGGTTTTGGGAATTTAGAGGTTTGGGTACGGGTATTAGAAAGGGATTCAAATCAAATAGAATTCAAACTTCGAATTTGAATTCCAACAACCAAAACAAATGCTCCGGCATGTATGCAACAATTAACTTCTATATTTTGTTAACTTTATTTTAGAAAAGTTTTAAATGCCTAAAAATAAATAAAGCAACCTTATTATCCTTAGGCAAATAAATGGTTTCTAGCAAATTTTATAAAGCCGAATTTTTAATAAAATTAGGGTGTTACAAATCCTACCCCCTTAAGAAGAATCTCGTCCTCGAGATTTGGACGATTGGGAAAAAGATCCGGAAACTCGCTTTCGACTCATCCTCTCTTTCCCAGGTTGCCTCATCCTCCGCATGATTACTCCACCGTACTTTGCACATCTTAATCACACTATTCCCGGTGACCCTTGTCATCGTTTCCAATATCCGAATGGGGTGTTCAACAATAGTGAGATCCTCTTTAACGTTTAGATCATCCAAGGGTAACGGCTCCTTGTCATGTGGACCAAAACCCTTCTTCAACTGAGAGATATGGAATACATCATGCACATCAGCTAGCTGGACTGGCAACTCCAATCTGTAAGCCACTTCTCCCACCCTCTCAAGGATCTTGAAAGGTCCAATAAACCGAGGTGACAACTTTCCTCTAACTCTGAATCGACGCAAACCTCTGATAGGTGACACCTTTAGGTACACATAATCGCCTTCCTGAAAGACCACATCCCTTCGTTTGCCATCTGCATAACTTTTCTGTCTAGACTGAGCAATCCTCAAATTTTCTCCGATGATCCGAACTTGTTTCTCCGCTTCTCGATGATATCTCGCCCCAAATAACTTTCCTTTCGCCCGTCTCACTCCAATATAACGGGGTTCTACACTTCCTTCCATATAGGGCCTCAAAGGGTGACATTTTGAAACTAGCTTGGTAGTTGTTGTTATAAGAGAACTCGGCATATGGCAAGCTCTTATCCCAACTACAACCATGCTTAAGCGCACATGCTCTCGGCATGTCTTCTAGGATCCGATTGGTTCTCTCGTGTCCGTCCATCCGTCCGGGGATGATAAGCCGAGCTGAAATTTAGCTTAGTATCCGGAGATTCATGCAACTTCCCCCGTAAACGAGAAGTAAACCGAGTACCTCTGTCCGACACGATCTTCTTTGGTACACCATGCAAACACACAATCCCGGACATGTATAGTTCCGCCAACTTAGCTCCCGTATAAGTAGTCTTTACTGGAATGAAGTGAGCTACCTTAGTCAAACGATCCACAATAACCCAAATCGAATCATAACCATCTCGGGTTCGGGGTAAACCCACTATGAAGTCCATTCCGATTTCTTCCCACTTCCACTCAGGCACCTTCAATGGTTGAAGCAAACCAACGGGTCTCTCGATGTTCAGCCTTAACCCGGTGGCAAGTGTCACACAAAGCCACATGTGCGGCCACATCTCTCTTCATACCGTACCACCAATACCTCTCGCTTGAGATCCCGGTACATCTCGGTATCGCCCGGATGGATAGAGTAAGCCGAGTCATGAGCTTCTCTCAAGATAGTCTCTCCGAGATCTCCCCGTCTCGGTACACACAACCGGTTCTTAAACCACACGGTTCCTTGTTCATCTTGTGTGAAATCTGGGGCTTCTCCCTGTTGCATACTCTCCATAATTTTTCGTATTCCAAAGCATCCTCTAGCTGCCACTTACGTATCTCTTGCTCCGCAGTGGACCGTACTTCCAAAGTCACTCCTTCTGCATGTGCAACCACTTTCAAGTTGAGCCTTTCAAACTCTTTTACCAACTCATCGGGAAACGAATGATCATAACCATGTTAGTGTGGCCCTTCCGACTCAAAGCATCGGCAACCGTATTCGCTTTACCAGGATGATAGTGAATCTCTAGATCATAGTCCTTGATCAACTCTAACCAGCCGACGCTGTCTTAGATTGAGATCCTTCTGAGTGAAGATATACTTCAGACTCTTGTGATCAGTATAGATCTGACACTTAGTTCCCATAATGTAATGTCTCCAAATCTTCAATGCATGAACCACTGTCGCTAACTCAAGATCATGAGTAGGATAGTTCAACTCATGCTTCCTTAACCGACGAGATGCGTAGGCTATAACATGACCTTCTTGCATCAACACGCATCCTAGACCTTGTCGAGATGCATCACAATAAATGTCAAAGCTCTTCCGTAGATCGGGCAGCATTACTAGAACAAGTGCCGTGGTTAGCCGCTTCTTTAACTCCTCAAAACGGACCGACATGCACCGGTCCATTTGAACTCCCCGTCCTTCTCTAGCAATGTAGTGAGAGGCTTCACAATCTTGGAGAATCCTTCAATAAACCGACGATAGTAACCAGCAAGTCCAAGAAAACTCCGGATCTCAGACACTGTACGAGGGGCTTCCCACTTCAATACATCACTAACCTTGCTGGGATCTACCGCAATACCTCCGTTGGTGATGATATGACCTAGAAAAGACACTTCCTTGAGCCAGAACTCACACTTGCTGAACTTTGCATATAACTCATGCTCTCTCAGCTTCTGCAACACAAGCCTCAAATGCTCCTCATGGTCCTCCTCATTCTTGGAGTAGATCAAAATGTCATCAATGAATACCACAACGAACTTGTCCAGATACTCCATAAAGATCTTGTTCATCAAGTACATGAAGTACGCGGGTGCATTGGTTAACCCAAAGGACATAACTGTGTACTCATAAAGTCCATACCCGGTAGTAAAAACTGTCTTAGGAATATATGAAGGCCTAATCTTCAATCGATGATAACCGGATCGCGGATCGATCTTAGAAAACACTTTAGCTCCTCTCATCCGATCAAACAAATCTTCAATACGTGGCGAGAGGATACTTGTTCTTGATGGTAACATCATTAAGGGACTCGTAATCAACACACATCCTCTCGTGTGCCATCTTTCTTACCCACAAAGATAACGGGTGCTCCCCAAGGTGATGAACTAGCACGAATGAACCCTTTACCCAATAATTCTTTAATCTGAGCTTTAAGTTCTTGTAACTGATCACTAGACATTCTATATGGGTGCTTAGAGATAGGAGCAGTACCAGGTAAAAGATCAATAACGAACTCAACATCTCGGTCAGGGGGCATACCTGGCAACTCCTCGGGAAACACATCAGGATAATCGCACACTACTCGTATGTCTTCCAAGGCTGCTCCATCAAGCTTATTCACGGCACTGGCGTTTGATGGTGCGGGATCTGCTGCAAACTCAAATCTTTCACCGAACTTGGACTTGTAAGGAGGATTGATCTCTTAGCACACCGTATCACCGCATCACACGCGGTCAACCATTCCATTCCCAATATCACATCGACCCCCTTTGAATCCAAGATTATAAGGTTGGCACGGAAATCTCTACCCACAATCTTGAGATGGACGTTATCACATTTATAGATGGCTTTCAAATCCCCCCCCGTGTGAGGTAACTAACATGTGGCGAGACATGGGACCGATAGGTAGATTATGTTGAGCTACGAACGGGATGTAATGAAAGAATGGGATGCTCCGAATCAAACAAAACTGAGGCAGGAGTAGAGTTGACTAGAAACATACCGAGCACTACTCTGGGGTTCTCCTGAGCGACTTCAGCATCAACGTGCATCGCCTTGCCTCGTGCATAGCTCTGTTGTCCTTTGTTAGACTGCGGGGTTTGGCTTCCGCTCCTTGTCTGCTGCTGGTTCTGCACTGGGGTGTGTGGAGGGTTCCTCTTTGGGCAAGCATTGGCATAGTGACCAAGCTCTCCGCACTTGAAGCAAGTAGTGGTGGCAGGATTGGGCGGTGCCACGGACCTTACAGGTGTGCCAACTGGGGCTCTCTCGCCGACTCGCCGGGAAGCCGGGCGGGGAGTCCGAGGAACGGGACGCCGAAACCGCCGAGCGGTCGCCGGAACTGCCGAGCGGGCGCCGGGACCGCTGGCGCGCCCAAAGTTTCCACCCGGTCCCCAAAGCGGAACGGGGTGTTCGGCGGTGGGTTGAAGCGCGGGCGAGACGCACTCCCAAACTGCCCAGAGCTGGCGGCCTTCCTCTTCTGCTCTCCGAGCTCCTTGCGCTTGTGCTCCAAGCGGATGGCGGCATCAACTAGCCGCCGAAAGTTAGGGAAAGGATAGGACATCACCGGCATGCTGCAGCGAACCGAGCTAACCCATCCGGAACGGCTCCTGCTTCTTCCTATCTTCAGCAACCTCCTCAGTGCATAGCGAGACAACTCAGTGAACTTGTCTCTATACTCGGCCACCGACATTCCTCCCCGCTTCGAGAGAAAGGAACTCCTTCTTCTTGATCTTCATGACTCCGGAGGGTATGTGATGGCTCCCCGAAGTTGGTGGTAAACTCCTCCCAAGTGATAGTGTCCGGGGCGGCATGAGCGGCGGAATATGCATCCCACCAAGCGGCCGCAGATCCTTGAAGTCGTCTCGCCAAGCATACGGACCTTCTCTCTGTCGTCACACCGACGGGTAGTGAGCATCTTCGCATCTTGTCTTTAGCCAATCTTCAGCTTCAAGTGCATCGGCGGCGTGAGTAAACACGGGAGGGTGATGACTCATGAACTCCCGGTGCTTGTTGCGAGGCGCGGGTGGCGGCACCGGTGGATTGTTGACCTGGGCTTGCAAGTTTGTCACGGTGTTGGTCAAGTTCGGAGGAGCCGGGTCCGTGCCTCCGGGAACTGCCGTATAGCGGGATCCATTTGCACCGGCCGGGGTGCTCTTCCTGCTGGTTGATCACCACCTGATCCTGACCTGGTGTTCACCATCCGAGTGTTAGGGACATTATTTTAGATGATTGCACCAAGGGTTAAACTCGGGAAGGTAAGATAGCAATGATATTCAGATTAGACAGATTCTGTTAACTCCAAACAATCAGGCATAGCTCTCAGTGCGGGTAACCAAAAATTATGGATTTTGGACTGATAAAAGGTAATGAAATTACGAAACTACTCCAACTGGAATCACCTCAATCGGAGTTGTGTAGCTCTGGTTATAAAATAAACAAGTCAGGTAGGTCAGCAGTGTTTAACAGATTCGTGAGGCTGTAATGTTCCAGTTATAACTCTCTGGTTATCAATCCAAATATTCTGAATTTTTCACAGAAAATCAGTCATGAAATTCTTGAACTTTTCCAATTGGTTTTACTGCAATCGGAGTTCTGTATCCCTAGATAAAATTAAAACAGTGGAGCTGACTCAGAAAGCTGAGCGAACCGATTTAGGGATCTCGAATTTGCATTAAGGGAAAACTTAAAGGGACAAGAAGATTAGGATAGATAACTGATTGAGACTGAAAGTTAACCCCCACAAACTTACTACTAAACCAATGTTGTTGTGGTCATCACTCCACAACACATTGCACTAAACCAAAAATCCAACTCATACATTAAGCACAAAATCAAGCATTCAACCACACCTCTAAACTAAACACACTTTACCGATCGTCTACTAGCGATTATAAAGGGATCCTATCCTTAATCTTAAACCTAAGGACTATCTTCTTCCATGGCATCCGTGCGGGCGTCGGGGGAGTCGTAGTGTGGCCTCTTGGGTGACGGGGAGGTACATCCTTCCGTGGCTTCATGGGCTTCGGTCGCTCCCCGTTCGAAGTGCGGCTTCTAGGGCACGCCTCTGCGTCTCCCGTAGTGAAAATCTGCCGCCGTGCTGCATATAGAGTGTTGTTGGCATCATCCAATGCGGTGTTCACGGTACCGCAAGTAGACTCGGACATTGTTGGGCGTTCCTTCATAGGTGGTGCCTTGGGGCGATGTAAGTCTTGGCTTCCCCACTTGCTCGAAAGGTGTGTAACGGCGGTGGGTATCCTCCAACCCGTCACGCTCCTTGTGAGAGAGCACATAGAGCGCCCTCCGAGCCGACTCGCTATCCCGGCATCCATAGTAGTCCCGTGAGCCACATCATGATGCTTGGACACCTCCTTCACTCCACGGCATGGAATGTACTCCTCCAAGATGGCAAAGCAACCTCCCAATGGGGCTCGAACCACGGATGGGTCCACAACTCACAATGGTAGACAGGGGCCTTATCATAGCCCAGGCGGAGTACCATCGCTCTCAGGTGGTCCGCCATGGGAATGCCTACTCCATCAGCTCTGTAGTGGTACACTTCCCAGATTGCTTCCTCAGCTTCCTCCTCTTGCTCTTGTTCTTCTTCCTCCATCTCTTGATCAAGGTGATCCTCATCTTCTCCCGGCGTTTGCTCCTCTTGTTCGGCTAGCTCATCCTCCTCCGGAATCATCTCCTCCGGATCTTCCTCATCATCGAGCACCATGATAAGGTTAGGGAAAACCATAGGTGCGGGCTCCATCTCAATCTCCTCATCCGAATCTCCATCATGCAAGTCATTGTCACGTTCTCGTGGAGCATACTGATGGACTGCTCCAGCCTGAGAGGTCTTCAAACTACGAACCATCTGTAGTGTAGTGCGAAATGAGAAAGATGGTAAGGCAAAAGGATGAGAGCTAAAGCAAGCACAAGGTAAAGAATGCAGACAGCTCAAGAGTGAAGCAAAAGGCAAGAGTAAGGTTAATAAGAATAAAGCAAGCATGTAAGAGAAAGCTTCTATGAGTATAAAATCCTTAGTTCGACCATTTCTATCTAGGCTAGCGTTCCTACAGTCAACACAGCTCTGGTACCACTCTCATCACACCCGGTTTTAAAGGCAAAACCGAATGTATTGATCATGTGTGCGCCAGGATCAAGTTACACACACGTTTAGACATTATGAATACCAAAAACGAAGTGCCACACGAATAAAGAGTTATTACAAACCATAGTCTTGAACGAATCTTAAATAAACGAGTTCTCGCGCGGACAAAATGCCTCCACGAGGGCGTGACCGATCGAAGACTACGCACACCTAGAACTCCCGGAAATCTCCCGGAATATCTTCAAAGTTCTCCCGGTCCGAGCAAGCAATTCGGGTATTGTAGATGCAAGAGAATAAACAAGCGTGAGCACATATCGTACTCAAGAAGAGAGAACAACATAACATGCAAGGCCATATGGTGGATGGCTAAGGTTCAAGCACTTTAGCATTTTAGTTGGTCAAGTTTTATTAGCAACCCGATTACTAAAGGTGTAAGTTCGTACCAACCCAATTAATAAGATAATAGCATCATAAATAAAGAATATAACAACAATTAAACATTAAAGTTCCATAATTTAATCATGTGAGTGTCCGGCCGCTCTTGACCGTGAGCACGGCTAATCGATTAGTTTAACACTGCGAGAGGTTGTACACTTTCACCACAAGTAGCGTAAAAGCTCCGAAGAACTTTGGACCCAACCATGCGGTGTTTGCAAGACACCATATCACACTTCCGAGGTGTGATTGCATAGGGACGCTACATGGCCTTTACAAAGGTTCCCTAGCAAGTTATGACCCACAAGGTCCGGATCAGTTAGCAAGGTATAAAGTCCCCTAGCAGGTCGATACCCCACCATAAAAGAATATCTCACCCAGCCCCCTGCTAGAGCGAGTCTATACCCCACGGTACCGCCAATCCCTTGTCCTTACCAGGTAAGATCACCCCAAGCTAAAGTTCCTAATTAATCAGCCAAGACCATTGCCCGTTAGTTCTTGTGGTTGTACTGTTTTCCCGGGTGGTTCTCCATGTTTCGATTAACATATTAAAGTGGTCTTGTAAAGTAAAACATCATAAACGGAACATAGAATAACAAAAAGGTAACCAAGTTTGATTAATACCAATTCCCGCTGAGCATGCTAAGCAATAGCTACCATAAGATTAATTCAATTCCCGGTATCAAGGTAAAGGTAGTAAAAATCTAGGCATGATCCTTAATAGGTTCCCATCAAATTAATGCAAGCGGAAAAGTAAAGACAGTGAATTTAAATGCATGTTATGTAGGTCAAACGGGCATGCATCAAGGAAAACTTGCCTTCAACAAAGCCTTGCTGCTCAAACTCTCGCACGACTTGATCTTCAAATCCCTCGAACGAATCGCTCTCTACGGTCCACAATCATCACATACAAGCATACAATAGGAATAAATAAGAAACAGTCACCAAACAGATCAAACAGATCTAAACAGTAGCATAAAACTAATCTACGCTTCGAAACGAACGCGTGGACATAAAGAATGCTAAAATCGGAGCTAAAACGACTAAGTTATGGCTTAGGGAAGGTATAGGGACCAAATTGTAAAGATTTGAAAAGGTTTTGGGCTAAAATAAAGAAAAAGGATTAAACCGTGAGAAAACTTCTAAGGTGGAAGGGTTTTTCTGTGAATATAGGAAAACTCGGGGCTTTTTCTCGAAAACGGCCGGGGGCGGCGGCGGGGTTGACCGCTTGACCGGGTCGGCTTGACGTAGATCCGTTGGATCTAGATCCGGCGGCCGCGGTGGCTTGCGGGCTTAAGAGAGGCGGCGGACGGATGCGAGATGTCGGATCTCGATCCGGCGGCTCGGGACGCACGCGAGCGGCCGGCGGCGGGGCGCGCGCGGCCGACGGCGGCGAGCGGCGGCGGCGGCGGCGGGCTCGCCGGCGAAGACCCGAATCTAGGGTTTCGGCCACGGCCAGGGACGCGGATGGCATCTAGGCGACGCGCGCGAACCGGCGAGGCGGGCGGGGGCGGCGGCTACGGCGGAGAGGCGGCGAGGGGGCCGGTCGACGCGGCGGCGCGGGGCTGGAGCGGCGGCGAACTCCGGCGAGGTCTCCTGGTCCCCGCGGAGCACGGACTCGACGACATGCGGTGCTGGTGCGATGCTCACCTCCTTGCGCGGCTCTGGAGCGATTCCTTGGCAGCAGAAGGACGACGGCGGCGGAAATCGACGGCGGCGGCGGCGAGCTCGAGCTAGGGTTTGCGGGGCTCGCGGCTAGGCAAGAGGGCGGCGCGATTCGCTTGGATGGGAGGTCCAGGTGGTGGCGGCGCGCTTTAAATAGCCAGGGGAGGGCTCCTTGGCGTGCGGGCCACGCGGGGACGTCGTGCTCCAGCCGGACTCGGCGGCGCGGCGGCGGAGTCCGAAGCGGTGACGACGCCGCGGAAGTGATGACGGGCGGGACCCACGGGTCGGCCGACCCGTGGCGGAGGCGGGGAGCGGGCCGGCGTGGTTAGGCGGGGCCGGGCCGGGGCGGAAGGCTCCGCCGGGCCGCGTGCTAAGGCGAGGCTTGCGCGAGCGCGCGGCGGCGGCCCGGGCGGGCCGCGGCGCCGGGTTGGGCCGCCGCGCCCGCCGGGCCGGCAAGGGGCGACGGACCGAATTAGAAAGGGGAAAGGGTAGGGTAGAGGGTTTTGGGAATTTAGAGGTTTGGGTACGGTATTAGAAAGGGATTCAAATCAAATAGAATTCAAACTTCTGAATTTGAATTCCAACAACCAAAACAAATGCTCCAAGATGTATGCAACAATTAACTCCTATATTTTGTTAACTTTATTTTAGAAAAGTTTTAAATGCCTAAAAATAAATAAAGCAACCTTATTATCCTTAGGCAAATAAATGGTTTCTAGCAAATTTTATAAAGCCGAATTTTTAATAAAATTAGGGTGTTACATACAGGGCGGTCAGACCGCCCCTGCACATGGTCGCCCAAAGATGCTTGTTCCGAAGCGGCCTGAGATAGGAAACTGGAAGCTTAACGTGACAAAGAATCAAGGGAGTGTTCCAAAGCCGAAGGTCACATTTGATATGTTGTTTGACAAATATTCTAAACAAAAGGCCGTTACAAGTGATCGACCGATAAAAAAAGGATGAGATCACCTCCACATCAAGAGAGACCAGCATTGTCTCCTAGAGCAGCCATCAGGTTCAGAGGTGAATCATTTCAGAGGCAAGACTTTACTCCAGATTGGGCTCCTCCACCTCGCCCTATTTATGATGATAATGGAATAATGTGGGTGCCGTATCAGCAATCTTTCCATCCTGGATGGGGAGGACCAAGGAGATCAGCACTGGATCGAATATCAAGACATACACAGGATCGCTGGGCTCCACGACAAACCAGGCAGGGTCATCTGGCTGACCCGGTTAGACCGCCCCCTACAGGCGGTCAGACCGCCCTGCCCAGAAAAGAGAGATTTCCTCCGAAGAAGTTGTACAAGCCCAAGATCAGGGAGGAGGAAGTTCAGGAGATGGACATTGACCCAGAAAGGACCACTTGCCTTGATATCATTCAGATTGGGACAATGAACGTTCCCGTTGAGGAAAGTGGCAAGAGACCGGTTGCGCCAAGCAATCAGGTTGTGACACCTACTCAAAAGGGATCTGCTGCTAATAACCATGAGGCCAGCGGAAGCAAGTCTCGTCCGGAATGCTTTTTGCCAAGATGGTGCCCTCCCGGTTTAACTCATACTCAAAGGTGGAAACTTCAGCGACTGAGGCTACGTGAGAAAAGGGAGAAGGGGTTAGAGAAGAAGAGGGATGAAGATTTCAATAGCTACAGGCCCATGGTGCCACAGGGAAAAGAATGGAGAGTAAAGGCAGCTGCTCAGCCAGGGGCGGTTACATCGCCAGAAGGGGCGGTTCAACCGCCAGGGGTGGTTAAACCGGGTGACCAGGCGGTTAGACCGGGGTCTTCAGAAATGCCGCCCGGTTTTGCTTCTTCGATCCCCGTGGTCTGTGATGATAAGGTTTCGTCTGTTCATACTCCAAAGGATGACGAACAGCTTGTGGACTTCAGTTCTTCTCCAGAGCGGATGAACCTTGAGATCAATGTGGTTCATTTGTTTGTTGATGGTTCGGTGCCTACAGAGGAAGACTTAGCTCACCTTGACTTTGGCCCCGATGATGCTATATTTCAGAAGCCCAAGGACACTGATAATCATCTGAAGGCTTTGTATATGAAAGGTCATATTAATGGAAAGCCTATCTCTCGAATGCTGGTGGATGGTGGTGCGATTGTCAACTTGATGCCGTATTCTCTATTCAAGAAGCTTGGAGGTTCAGATGAGGAGTTGATCAAGACCAACATGACCGTCAACGGGGTTGGAGGAGGCGAGCCGATGGGAGCTAAAGGCGTGATCTCCATGGAGCTCACTATTGGAAGCAAGACGCTTGCTACGGCTTTCTTCGTCGCCGAGACACAAGGTAACTTCAGTCTTATCCTTGGTCGTGATTGGATTCATGCAAATAAATGTGTCCCTTCTACTTTACACCAAATGTTGATACAATGGGTAGATGATGAAGTAGAAGTAGTACATGGTGATAATTCTGCTTGTGTAGCTGTAGCCGATAGTCATTCTATAGGTGTACATGATGATGTAAAGTGTCTATCTGGTTTGGACTTATCTGATTATGAGTTTGTAAGTTGTTCCAACAATGGGTTTATTCCTGCTGTCATAAAGCCGTTTGATAATCGGCTAAATCACTTTATGTGACTCAATGAGTTCAACAAAAGAGTGGTTGCAGCAGAGAATTGATCATTATCGGGCGCATAAGACCGATACATGTGAGGCCATTGAGGATCTTAATGATTTGGGCAAGCTAGGACAAGGGTTTACGTCGGCTGATCCTCTTGAGGAGGTAGATATTGGTGATGGCACTATACCTAGGCCGACATTTGTAAACAAGAATCTTAATCCTATGTTTAAGCTTGAGTTAATAAAGATTTTAAAAGAATATGTTGATTGCTTTGCTTGGAATTACAATGAGATGCCTGGTTTAAGTCGTGACTTGGTAGAACATAAATTACATATTAAACCTGGTTTCAAGCCTTATAAACAGCCTTGTAGGAATTTTAATCCTCATATTTAGGACCGAGTGAAAGAAAAAATCAATCGGTTGCTTGATGCTAAGTTTATTAGGCCTTGTCGATATGCTGATTGGATCTCTAATATAGTGCCTGTTGAGAAAAAAGGGACAAAGAAACTTCATGTTTGCATTGATTTTAGAGATCTTAATAAAGCAACTCAAGGATGAATATCCTATGCCTATAGCTGACTTTCTTGTTAATTCTGCATCTGGACATAGAGTACTTAGCTTTCTTGACGGTAATGCTGGCTACAATCAGATATCTATGGCCGAAGAGGATATCTCCAAAATGGCTTTCATATGTCCAGGATTTGTAGGCTTGTTTGAGTGGGTAGTCATGACTTTTGGTTTAAAAAATGCTGGTGCTACTTATCAAAGGGCTATGAATTTGAATTTCATGACTTGCTTGGTATTATCGTGGAAGTCTATATCGATGATATTGTTGTTAAATTGGCTAGTCTAAACTCTCATTTGGCCGATTTAAGACTTGCATTTGAAAAAATGCGTCGGTATGGTCTAAAGATGAATCCACTCAAATGTGCTTTTGGAGTGTCGGTTGGCAAGTTTTTGGTTTCATTGTGCATGAGAAAGGTGTGGAGATTGATCCTAAAAAGATTGAATCGATTAAGAAGGTTCAAGCTCCTACTTCTAAAAAAGAGTTACCGAGATTCTTGGGCAAGGTTAACTACTTGAGGCGATTCATTTGCAACTTGTCTGGGAAAGTTGATGCTTTTACTCCTTTGCTTCGGTTGAAAAGTGGAGCTGAATTCACTTGGGGGGCAAAACAGCAAGAAGCTTTTGATGAGATTAAGAGTTATTTGACTTCGCCGCCTGTTCTTCAAGCACCCAAGAGTGGTGTTCCTTTCCGACTTTATATTGCGACAGAGCCAAGTGTGATTGGGGCTGTTTTAACTCAAGAGACCAATGGCAAGGAGTATGTTGTTGCTTATGAGAGTAGAAGATTGCTAGACGCCGAAACAAGGTACACTTTCATTGAGAAGCTTTGTTTATCTTTATATTATGCTTGTACCAAGTTGATGCATTATTTGTTGTCTAGTACTTGTTATGTTGCATGCCAAACCGACATAGTTAAATACATGTTGCAAAAACCTATTCTTAGTGGTAGAGTCGGCAAGTGGGCTTATGCTCTTGTTGAATATGATTTGCGTTGTGAATCTATTGGTTCAATGAAGGGTCAAATAGTAGCCGACTTTATTGTTCAACATAGGGTTGATAAACAAATTGATATAGATGTCGGTTATGTAACATTTACTCCATGGAAATTACATTTTGATGGATCGGCTTGTAGAAGTGGTTGTGGTGTTGGAATTATTATTATATCACCTAGTGGAGCTATTTTTGAAGCCCTTAGCCGGTTGGATCATAAATGTACTAATAATCAAATTGAGTACAAGCTCTCTTGTTTGGGTTGCAAATATTACATGATATGGGAGTGAAACATGTGGAAGCTTATGGTGATTCTTTACTGGTGGTACGGCAAATATCCGAGGTATGTCAATGTCTAAATGGTTCTTTAAATGCTTATCTTGATAAATGTCTAGACATTATATCTTGTATGGATGAATTTGTGATATATCATGTACCACGGGAGGAGAATCCTAAGGCTAATGCTCTGGCTCAGCAAGCATCTGGTTATAATGTTTAGAAAAGAAATTTTCAAGAAAGGAAACCGATGTTTGATGAAGTCGAGGGTTATGTTCTGGAAGACCCGATTCAACCGCCTCCACAGGTCGGTCAAACCGGGTACCCCAGTCAGACCGCCCCCTCAGGCCGGTCAGACCGCCCCTCGGGGGGCAACCCTGCTTCGGCCGTTTTTCTTCCAAGATTGTTGAGGACGAAGTGGGAGATTGGAGAATGCCTCTGGTTAAGTATTTGCAGGATCCTAAGAGTATGAGTGACATAAAAGTCTGATGATGGGCACTTAAGTTTATTTTAGATAGGAATGAATTGTATTGTCGGACGACGGATGATTTGCTTTTGAAGTGTTTAGGTTCTGATCAAGCGAGGCTAGCTATGGCGGAGGTACATGAAGGAATTTGTGGAACTCATCAATCGGCTCCTAAGATGAAGTGGCTTCTTAGGCGAGCTTGCTTTTATTGGCCTACTATGATAGCCGATTGCTTTAGGTACTACAAGGGGTGTGAAGAGTATCAAAAGCATGGAGATGTTCAGTTGGTGCCTGCTGCGTTGTTGCATCCAATTATCAAGCCTTGGCCATTCGGAGGTTGGGGATTGGATTTCATTGGCAAGATACATCCTCATCAGTTAAAGGACATTGCCTTGTGATTGTGGCAACTGATTATTTTACTAAGTGGACTGAAGCAATTCCTCTCAAGAATATGACACACAAGGAGGTGATTGGGTTTATTACAGAGCATATTATACATAGGTTTGGCATTCCACAGACTTTAACCACAGATCAAGGTACTTCGTTTGTGGCTAAAGAGGTGCGTGATTTTGTTAAATCCTATGGTATTAGATTGCTTAATTCATCTCCATATTATGCTCAAGCTAATGGTCAGGCCGAGTCTAGTAATAAAACTTTAGTTAAGCTCATTAAGAAGAAGATAGAAGATAATCCTAAAAGATAGCATGAAGTATTATCTGAAGCTTTATGGGCTCATCGCATCTCTAGACATGGGGCTACTAAGGTTACTCCTTTTGAGCTTGTGTATGGTCAAGAGGTCGTTTTACCTGTCGAGGTGAATCTGGGCGCTTATAGACTTGCAAAGCAAAATGATCTTAATGTTGATACTTATTATGCTTTGATGATGGATAATATTGATGAAGTGACTGACAAGCGTTTGGACGCTTTGGAAGCGATTGAGAAGGATAAAAGGCGAGTTGCTAGAGCTTATAATAAAAGGGTCAAAGCTAAGTCTTTTCAAGTAGGAGATTTGGTTTGGAAAACTATTTTGCCTATAGGATCTAAGACCAACAAGTTTGGTAAGTGGTCTCCAAGTTGGGAAGGTCCATACAAGATTGTGAGAGTTTGCTCTGGAAATTCTTATATGGTGGAATCATTGCAAGGACAGCAGCTACCTAGGGCACTTAACGGAAGATATCTGAAGAAGTTTTATCCAAGCGTGTGGCAGGATGCTTGAAGATTCATGGCCGGTTTCTATGAAAGTTGCCCTTAGCATAAAAATGGTCGGCAACAGCTTTGTCATCCTTAAAATTATTTTTTAGCACGCAAGCTTTACTAAAAAACAGGGGGGCATGTGTTGACACCCAAAATTGGCAAAGGCCGACTCTGGCCAGGCAGGCCGGTTAGACCGGGTCCCAGGGGCGGTCTAACCGGGTTGTCTGTGGCCGGTCTGGCACTAAGGGGCCAGGCGGTCTAACCGCCCCCGGGGCGGTCTAACCGGGGTGTCCCGATTTCGGGGTAGAATTAGGAGTTTGGCTTGATTCCGAGTTGTAAATTACTGTTTTCTGGGCAAGACCTCCCACCCTATAAATATAAAGGGTCGTGGCCGATTGAGACCTATCATCCAATCGTCATTATCAATTTTATCTTATTTTCTCCAAACCCTAGCTTTTTCAACCTCCTTTGCTCTCCTCCTTCGTCTCCACGGCAGTTGAGGGAGTTCTGAGTGGCATGCCGATCTCAGGACAAACCTAGGTGCACTGTTCCCGACGGGGTCCCTCCCGGAGCAGCGAATCTAGGCTTTCGACGTCTCTCCTATCCAAGGCGGTTAGACCGCCCCCAGGCGGTTAGACCGGCCCGTGCTGGGAGTTTCGACGAGTTGATTTCTGACAACCGCGCGATCTAGCGCATTCGTGTGTTTGACCGGAAAAATCGTCAACACCGATTTTATAAAAATTATTTCTTCATCACTCCGTTTCTTAATTTTATCATCAAATAGTTGGGGGCTTGCTGCTGGGCATGGCCATGCGTCGGACTGTCAGGGCTGGGGACGTCGAGACGGCTGACAGGGTGGTCAGAGGACAGAGACGGCGATGAGCTGGGAGGAGTTGCCCAAATGGGGCTGACCGCCTAGACGAGGCCGCGACAGAGACGAAGCGCGTCAGCCCGCCGCTGCTGAGGAAGGAAAAGGGAGGGAGGATGGAGGTAGGGAGCCGCGCGTTGTCGCTTGGTTCGTCGTCGTCGCTCTCGCTCGACGTCTCCTTCCCTCGAGCGTCGGCACGAATTGACGAGTAGAGAGAGAGAGCACTTGGTAAAAATGTTCATAATTCGGTACTCTAAAATGTTCATATGCAAAACTGGTAAAAACTATTTAGCAATTCTGTAAAATTTCGGTAAAAATGACAATAATTCGGTACACAACTACATCTTAGTGAATAAGTCAATCTGATTTTATAAAAAATATTTCTTTATCACTCCACTTCTCAATTTTATCATCAAATAGCTCGGGGCTTGATACCTAGGGCATGGTCATGCACGAACTATCAGGGCTGGGGATGTCGGGACAGCCGGTAGGGTGGTCGGAGGACGAAGGCGAGGAGTCGGGGAGGAGTTGCCCAAATGGGGCCGCCCACCCGGACGAGGCCGCGACAGAGTCAGAGTGCGCTGCCCTGCTGCTGCCGAGGAAAAGGGAGGGAAGATGGAGGTAGGGAGCCGCGCACCGCCGCTTGGTTTGTTGTCGTTGCTCGACGTCTCCTTACCTGTTGCTCGACGTCTCCTTACCTCGAGCGTCGACGCAAATTGCCAGTCACATGTGAAGTTGTGAGGCCGTGAGGCTGCAGGCTAGGACAATTTTTGTGATGTACTGATGTATTATGTACTCATATTTGTAAAAAATGAAACTGTGTGTGCTGTTTTTTTTATTATGGAATCTCTAATTTGAATACTACGCATTGCTGATTTATGAAGTTTTTTTAGGTATTGGACTATCCGTTGGGTTTCAGATTTCCATAGGTTTGGATTTGGAGTTGAGTTTTCACCCGAACAGGTTTTCAGTTTGGATTTGGATTATAAGTTTGGGTTACGGATATTAGTGCCCTCACACTACATCCTATTTGAATTCGATCGGTTCCCATCCCTACTCCAACGACTAGTCCGACATCACCCCCACCAACCTCAACATCGACCTCCGCCCTCCACCATGGCCCCCTCCTTCCTATCCTCCAACGCCCCACCCCCCGCGTGATGCGTCCCCCTCCTCTTCTGACCAGATCCAGCCGACCACTCGTGGAGGACGACGAAGAGTAGGAGGACCCCCTGTCTCCGTCCTCTCACCGGAGGACCGCCTACCGACTTCGCCCGCGCCCACCCATGCCCGACGTTGCCCACCCGTGCCCGGCATCGTCTACCTCTACGAGTCGTCAGCTCCGCTCCGCAGCGGTTGACACCTCTTTGGCCTCCCGTGCAGCATTCGCGTAGGCCCACCCACCCAGGATCTGACGAGCGGCAGCGGAAGGATGGTGAGCGAGATAGGATGACAAGTGGAGTAGCATATCTGTTGAAGTATCATTTTTGGGATGGTTTGTCAAAATTTGGCTCCACAAGCGGAGTAGCATGTCTCTTGGGGTGCTCTAAGGGGATGTGAGGGATGTGCGTACTTATAGGATGGGGGTTTGGTGGAAATCCTATCCATACAAATTCCGTGCAAACTTTTATTTATTTGAGATCCATGCAAATTCCAATCAAAATGAGACCACATGCGACATTTGGTTTGCTTCTTTGTATGGGTGGCATGGAAAGAAACATTTGGGATTTGAAATTTTTATCTCATTCTTCTCTCAAACCATAAATGCGTTCCGTTTGAACTATTGTATTAGTAAGAATTATTGTAACATAACAAGATATGACTGTGTTTTGATATATTTTAAAATCAACATTTAAATGAACTACCTCAATTTTTTCTTAAAAAAGTTTTTTGACAACTTGATATATATTAAAAGTTAAGCAGCGCTTTTACAACTAGGTCCTCGAAGAAGACCGAAATTACAGCATGGTCCACAGACCAGATAAGAACAAGAGGCAAGCACTAGGTCGTCGGAGACGGTGAGCTCACCACGAGGGCGGTAGAGGCGTTAAAGAAGATTGCAGACGGATGGAATACAACGCGATGGGTCAGTTGACAGCATATTGACGGAGTTGTGGAAAAGCCCACCGAGCGACTAAAGGGTAGAGGTAGAACCGTCATCGAAGGTTGAAGAAGCTCCCGGTTGAATCCAAGGTGGTGGCGAGGTCGACGGGCCAGCACCAAAGGATGTGCTGCTTGATTGTTGTGGATCTGCCAAAGTTGCATGGGCAGCTGCAAAACTTTGGGGGAAGCGAAGGTGGAGATGGGGTGGGTCGATGGAGGATTTGGGGGGATCTGCTCAGATCCAGCGAGGTGGGGGGAATCTGCTCAGATCCAGCAAGGGAGGAGAGTGGAGGAAGAGGGAAGGCGTATTTATTTTATTTAGCCATACCTTGGAGTCGGAGACGGCGGCGGTGCCGAAGAGGATGACGGCGGTGGCGCCGATGAGGATGACGACGACGGCGGTGGCACTAACGACCAGGAAGGAAAAGTCACATAGCGCACTAGTCATTCGGCAACTATTGCTACAACTAAGGAGATCTACAAACTATGATGAGTTTGGGGGTCCCTACCCCTTTCGCCGCTGGCGTGGAGGAACGGTGGGGCCTGAGGGAGAGAGAAGATGGGTGACCTGGAAGGTGGAGTCTTCCAGGCGAAGCGAAAATAAGCAATTGGCCTCTCGGTCTTAAAAAAGTCGGTGAATGTTGAAAAATTTTGAAGCCATAAAAATTTGGTGAATAAAAAGATTGGTACATGTAGTTGAGCAAAAATGTTTGTGAACGTATATAAAGTTGAGAAAAACTTTGGTCTAACTTCAAAAACATATTGGCACTAAATGGATAGGTCCCATCGCCGCTGAAACGGATCAGCGTTGCCGGCACCTCCCACTCGCACTGCTATCCCCCATTTGTGCTGATCCCTCTCGTTCCTAGCTGCGCAGTCGGCCACCAATGCCTCCCAACACCCAGGAGACGCACAAAACAACCACCGACGTCGTCGTGATGCAGGCGGGTCCGGCGGTGCCGGCGGAGACCAAGATGGACTGCTTCCTCAGAACCGCCAACTCGCCGCTCAACCTCCAAGTTGGTAACCCACACAACGATGGCGGCGACGACTACTAGTACAATGTCTTCGTTGCGTTGCTATTTCATCCCAAGCCAACAAGTTCATGTCAACACAGTTTGTCGACATGTCGTACCACATCAAGACGGAGAAATCTGCGGCATCAAAGCGGTGCATGTTGGGGTTCTCTGTCCGCCAACAGTAAATTTATACCGGATTGCGTGCCAGGCCTCGGACGGTTGCACAAATGGGGGTACACGGGATTTATACTGTTTCGGGCCTCCGGAGAGTAACACCCTACGTCCAGTTCGTGCTGCTGTATTATTTGCACTGATTTGTAGTAGGGGGTACAAATGGGCGAGAGAGGAGCTCGGTCCTAAGTCTCTGCAGTGTGAGAGCCATAGATGGCTGGAGGTAGAAGAAGAAAGGAAAAGAGAGCTCCTCCCAAGAGGAGATGGAGAAGGCAAAAAGTAAAAGTCTAAGCCTCCCTTTTGGAGAGAACCCCTGCTCTCCCTTTTATCACTACAAGAAAATCATCGACTAGTGACGCAAAAAAGGTTGTTTCTCGTCATAAACCATTATTAATGACGTCGGTTGTGACGAAAACATGCCGTGTTGACGGTCGATTTTGGTACACCTAGCTATAAGTTTACCCTCAACATTTGCACGTATTTGATATTCTGACCAATGGTACTAACCCCCCGGAGGTATCAAGTTCACTCCCGCATGTCGATTTTGGAGTTTGTTGTTTACGCAGGAAATTAACGTTAAAGAGGATACTTTTAGGATAAGTTCATCAAGCACTTTAAGAGACGATCATGAAGCCCAACACAAGTCAAGACACATCATGAACATAACTCCAAATGGCTCACGGACCGAAGCATGAAGTCGGAAACCTCCAGGGACCTGGACAGAAGATGCTGAAGCTTGCGCGAAAAGGAGTTCTATCTAAATCGTGGAGAAGACGATGTCAAGGGCCCACATGCATAAGGGAGCAAGTCAACAATTGACCAAGAAGCGTCGGGGAGCGAACCGGGGCCGAACCGGGCCGAAAAGGGCCCAAGCCGGTCGGCCCAGCCCATTTTCATGCCGGTTCGTGCCCCCCTTTTGCCCTAGGTGCTTGTCTATTTATTGCCTCTGCCTCCGCCGGCTGCCACATCCATCCATTCATCAGAGAGTCGCCGAGACAAAGGAGAAGCACCGGGAGGAAGCCGACGGCCGCCGCAAGTCCTCGAGTTGCCTAGGAGATGGCTTAGGCCATGCCCTAGCCGCCATGGTTGGCCTTGCGTGGTAAAGCCATGGTGGAGTTCCGCAGCCACGACTTGAATTCGTCAAGTCGTCTATACCTTCAACATTCTGTGATGTAACCATATCTTGTCATACTTTGATCTACTAGGAGTTATGCTTATTCATATTGTAGCTGCCATATGCCTTTAGTAGGACTAGATCGGATCATGGTGATTAGTCATGTCTTGCGGATACACCGTAGTAGTGCACGGACCTAAGTTGTTGCTCGGTGATGAATATCGTTGCGTAGTGACAGTACGGTGGAGGAGAAAGCGGCGAGTGAACGTGTATCGGACCACTCCATATCGATTACTCCATATCGAGTGTAATCCTTATCATAGTATAGGTTTAGATTGGTTTGTTACCTTGGCCAGAACGGCAACAAGAAGACGATAGGCTAGGGTTACCTTTTGAGGCTTACCTTTATGGCTAGGTGGATGTGATCCATACATCCCTTCGTGTTTGTATGTTACCTTTATGCAATCAATACTTCACATAGGGTTAGACCGATAGGTTAGATAGAAAACCTTAGTGGTTTGCTTCCGATCCTTGCATTGACAAATCTAGGGAGGACCCTCCTTGGTGAAAAAGGCACCAAGTCACCCGTAGGCTTGCGGTGAACTGGAGCACAGTTTTACACCGTCAACAAGCTCTTTTTTCTGGTGCCGTTGCCGGGGATCGGCAACTCGAACCCTAGGGTGATCCATCTATCTCTTTGACTAACCCTAATTTCTATTATTGCATATATGCTTGCTTTCTTGTTTGTGTCCTTGAAAGTTGGTGAAAAGCTAGACACAAGACATTCAAGAAGTTCACATCCACTCCGACAAGATGATGACTACATCAAGATTCACTCTTTAGTGGTAGGTGCTAACTTTTTTTTAGTGACCCATTATCCGCTATTGAGTCCACACCCTACATGAGCGATGATAAACAAGGTATGTCAATGTGTCAATTAAAGTTTTAAGACTAATGTTTCGTGGAGGTTTGTTTGTCCAAGCAATAGGTGTTCGAAGCAATCACGTTGTGGAAGAAGTACCCGTCACTTTGGCTAAAGCAAAACCATGGAGAAGACACATCATTGCCATCATGCTACTCGCTGTACCAGCAATGGTGACGACTTAAAGCCAAAGGAGATGCGGTGTAACGCCCCGAAGACCACAAGATCAAGGTCGTCAACATATTCGGATCAATTCACAAGAAGTTTCTGTTCCCATCAATTTCTGCACAACCTCAAGGGAGAACAACAGGATATCTTTGGATATTTAGAAGCCCCATGAAGTTACGCTTCCAATGAATTAAGAATCAAGTCAATCAGAGGTTCCTACAAGCGGGTATGGCCGAATTACCGAAGGTTGCGCGTTTTGAAATTTTCTGGACAGCATGTAAGAGCGGAAACAAAACGGTCATAGCTCTCGCATTTGGGCTCTGATTAAGATGAATGAGTACCCGTTGGAAAGGTAATTTTATAAAGTTTTCAATGGAACAATATTTTTGTATGTGTTCTGTTATGTACACAGGGGAAAATCTACGAAAAATAGGCAGCAACACACGGTGAGAACAAGATAGTGGAGATGAGGACGACGACAAAGAAGATGAGCTTGGGCAATGCTTCCATTAGATCACACGGGATGAAATTCAGAAGTTTGGAAAAAAAGACCCCAAGAGCATTGGCAAAAGAAGGCACAAGTTGGCAACATCCGACGCTAGGAGATGTTAGAAGAAAATCACGATGGATTACACACAAATGATGGCATCCAATGGCACGGATACTCTGGGCTCTCGCACGAAGGATCATGGAGTTACATGAAGATAATTGAGACATGTGTGAAGTCCCACAAATGAATAAGAAGAGTGAGTCCACACAAGGCAACCTTGATGATGTGTGGCACGAACGAAGGAATTGCGAAAAGACGATACAAGTCACCGATCATTGAAGATTGTTTGCTTTCAACTCCGAGAGACCACTCACGACGAAAAGCTCGAAGGCCAAGGTACAAATTAACCTCTCAAGATACTTTTGGAGCTAATAATATTCCTTTGATATATCTATGATTCATATCCAATAGTGAGGTTGATTCAATTCTATGCCTTGTTCTTATGATAATCATGATAGGCTAGAATTTCTTGAGAGTGATAAAGAGGCTTTGTTGTACTTAAAATTTGTTACATGCCTAATGAACCTTTGCCTAATGAGAGCTTAGTTCTGAGCAAGAAAACTTATTCTATAATTAATCACAACTTACTTTGTCATAAATTGTGGTTATGGATGCGTTTGTTTGCAATATGATTTGTAAATCTTGAACTTGCTTTGTGCCCGGTCAAGATAGTGACCTTAAAAGAGCAAATTGTGGGAGAAATCCCAAGTTTCACTAACCATGCAGGGCATTAAATATAAATTAATAGGAGAGAATCATACCCAAAGGAATTGCAAACCCGTGCATCACCGTCACCGAATCTAAAAAACGGACATCGCTGTTTTCATCAATTTTGAGGACCTGGTCAGACATGTTCAAGGAAGAAAAAATTGAAAATCAGAAATTCCATCAAGTGCCGGTTCCAACGCATCCAAGATCGATGAATTTGAAGACCCGTACAAGGAGATATGACAAAAACATTGAGCGATGTGCAGTCTGAAATCAGCTTTGTACAGATTGCAGCGCCGGAGTAGAACGGGCATAACTCATTCGATCGGGGTCCGTTGGGGGTGAATAAATACTTGATGGAAAGACAATTTCATGCGCCACGCATGGAAGCTATTCTACATGGTCTGATCTGGACAGAGAGGAAAATTTGTGAAAGAAGAGGCAGCGATAAAGTGCGATGGAGAAGGTGATGATGATGCAATGAGACGATTGGGCAAGCCTCTCATCGAGCATAAGTGATCGTGTCAAGCATGGAGAGTGGGTCAAGGCTGCATGAACACCTTCAAATCTTGCATGAAGGATCATGGCTCTGCAACAACAGGAAGGTATGTGAGAAAGTCGAGCTCTATGACTTTAAATGAAGCGCTTTGCGAGAGGCAACCCAGTTTTTATTTATATATATACATGAACGTCTACATTGTGCTCTTTAATCGAACCATCAAGTAACATTGTACCATTGCTCTAATAAAAACCACAACACCATGTTGTATGATCTAATTGCTATTGAGGGAGCGCTTTGTTATTTGATCTCAAAAACCTTGTAGACCTTTTTGTGTGCCTATTAGAGTTTAGAGTCTTTTTCTTTTGTTTCTTTTTAGAGAGATATATGAAGTTGGCACCATCCTTTGATTCTAAACTTGTGGCTAGTTAATTTAGGCTAACTTTTGTTTTAGACAACCTCCATATCATGTTGTTTTGTTCATACATGTTATGTTGCATTGCATGTTGTGTTAATCTAACTTTTTGTCCAACCAACCTAAGCCTTCCCATAGCCCCCACCAAAAACCATAGCCAATAGAGGCAGGATTGATTGTGTTGACTGTTTGCCGTCTGGATTGAACAAGTCTATCTCTTTCCTCTCTTCTAACTAAAAACTTTGACTAGCCTCCCCATAAAATCCTTAGGAAAACCTTTCACACCTTTAGCCATCCTAAAACCATAGGTTTGTTTTTCATTAAATGACTCGTAGCGCCACCTTAGTTAGAATTTGTATACTTGACTTCCTCTCTTCAAAATCCTCGTTTGAGCCAAAAATATAGGATAACCATAACCTACCCTTAAACCTTGTTAGTTTGGTTGATTGATTCTTTTCGATGGGTTACTCCCTTGTTGACAATGCTTACCTCGTATGAAGTGTGAGATCAAGCTTTGTCTATTACTTATTATAGACCACATCAAAAGTGTTTTTAAAACCTTGCTAATGTTTGCTAGTGCTAACATCTTGCATTTTCATTTTGCATCCATCTCTTTGTCATCATCCACTTTATGTTAGCTTGGGATCTTTTGTGAAGCTTTATGATGAATGCTTTCGTACCTATGTTAATACTTTATATGACGATGTGGGCATTTTTCTTTTTGTAATCTTGTGTAAACATGGTGTTTAGAGATGATTAGAGACCCACATCATTCAGTTTTATATACCTTGCTATCATGTTGCATTGGTTGGTTTATAAACTTAGCAATGCGCCCTACTTTTCTTGCACTATAAAGAATTGTTGATCTTGGGATGAACATGGTGTTTTGACCTTGGTTAACAAATCTCTATAGGAACAGAAAGTTTGGCAACCACTTTGTAAGCATGGAGCTTAGAATTTGGCATAACATTATTTTGTTTTTATACCATCCTCTTATTTGCATACACACTTGCACTCACGTCACCCATTAGTATTTTCGCTAGATTAACTATGCCACAAGTGAAGATCGTAGGGATGTCATGGTTTGTTGACATAGGGTGAGTATTCCCGACTGTCACCTCGGGGGTACTTTGTGCATTATAGTTATTTTGCAGGCATGGTGAATCACTCCCATGAGTTCGTGATAAAAGCTAAAATCAAGATCATCAACACCTCCAAAATCCCAAAAGGAGCAC
The DNA here is from genome assembly GCA_947561735.1 of Cenchrus americanus. NCBI lineage: Eukaryota > Viridiplantae > Streptophyta > Magnoliopsida > Poales > Poaceae > Cenchrus > Cenchrus americanus. Next base: position 149,029,516 of record OX387240.1, read on the forward strand.
TGCTGTTTTCATCAAGATTAACCACATGTTCAGAGATGTACAAAAGGAAAAAATTGGATATTCAAGTGCTCCATTAAGTCTACTTTACAATGCATCAAGAATCAACATTTTAGGAGAACTGTGCAAGAAGTTACAACCAAATGTTTGGGCGTCACACATTCTGAAATCAGCCTGGGACAGTTTGCACCAACAAAGTAAAAAGGGCATAACTCTCTTGTTCGGAGTCCGATCGGGATGAATGACCACTCGTTGGAAAGATAATTTCAAGCACTCTGAAATGGAGCTATTATTCAGTACAAAATAAGTTCTGGAAGTAAAAGAAAAATTCGTGGAAGATGAACCGCAATAAAGGACAACATGGAAGGAGGAGAAGATGGGATGAGAAACATTTGGGATCAAGGCTCGTGGCAAAGGGCGGACATTGAAGGATAAACAAGGGCAACAATGTGATGATGATATCCTTGCAAGACGGTAGGACTTCAAGAATTTAAGATGGTTCATCATCTTCCGTGCCTAGCAACATGCTAAGCATGGGGGGAGAATTGGTGGACGAAAGAAGACCGCATGGAGTTCAAGGATCACAGTTGCTACGGATGCCGATCTTCCTTCTCCCATGCTAGGCACAATGCTTAAGCATGGGGGAGGGCGTGCTACATCACAAGCATCAAAGGATGGTAACAATTCCTCAACCCTCTCTTTGTCCTTGTCTTTCTAAATGCTTGTATATATGTATATGCCTTCAACAACATTAGATGCAACTTTTGTATGTCTCTCTCGTTAAATAACATGGCTTCTAGGAGTATAACCTCGTTTTAGTTTTTGTTTATTGTCATCACCTTGTGCTCACCATGATGAAATAATTTCGGCTTGATCTTGCTCGTTGATATATGATGACCGTTGCCGTTTTGTTTAAACTTTGTGCTTGTTTATGTATGATTAAGCTATTGCTCTCTCTAATACAAATCTGAAATTAATTAAATACTAGCTTAATCTTTTGTGGAGGTCATGATAAAAATAAAGACCCATGGTTTCTTTATGCTCTCAACTTTGGATGGGTCGAAGAACATATTACTTTTTGCTTTTAAAAGTCATGCTAACCTTGTCATTAATACCTCTTGCATTTTGCTCTACCTATCCAAAGCCTTATATATTGAGTGGAGCCATAGATTACAAGAGTTATTGTTGGGTGAATTGATTCAAGGCTCGATTCTTTGGCTCGTGACTAAGAAGCTGGTCATTCCATTTTTTTGTGTAACTTATCTTTTGCTAGCCTATTCTATCCGTGCATTGTGAGCTCACACATCGGAAGCTTTGCAAATCTCGCCGGATATCCACCCTTTAAACCAACATCATCTTTTATGCTAACCTCCTTGACCTACCTACCTATCACTTGAGTATGGAGACGACACGTCACAAGAAGGTGCTTCAAAGGGAAGATTCAAGTTCCCTCTCATCAAGACATCCGGTACCTACCTTAACACCACTTCCTCTTTTCTCGAGGACGAGCAAACATCTAAGCATGGGGGAGGAGGTAGGTACTATGCAAATTAGAGTTCTAGGGGAGATAAAAAATGAATAAGATGAGAGGAGAGAAAAAAAGAAAAGAAAAAAAAATCCAAAGTACCTCACATGTCAAAAATAAAAAAAGAAAAAAGGAAGAAAACAAAAAAAGAAAAAGAAAAATAGAGTAATAATAATCTCCCCCGGTTCTCTAGTTGCTTAATGATTTTCCAAGGACTTCAAGATCAAGACCCATGCTCATTTTTCCCACCATGTGCAATCCGATAACGAGGACTTCGTTGGGGCCTCGAGATCATTCTTTGCCATTTGCACATGTCCACCTATCTAAAAGTGTGAGTTCTTTCCCTTCCCCCTTCTTGTGAACATTATTTTTCCAATGACCTTTTTGACGAGTCATGATAAGTCCATGAGAAGCTTGCCTTGTTTTGATAATAGTCTCAACTTTAGCATCTTGGTAGGATAAAAACTTTCCTATGAGCTCCAAATAAAACCCTTCCACCTACAAACATGAGAGGGAAAGGATATAGATCAAGTAGGCTTGAGAGTGTTGTGAGATGAGAGAGTTCATGACCAAGATGCAAGAAGGTTTAAATTTTTGTACTTGGTTTAGCTCTTTTATTCACCTCGTTGTCGGTGTTTTAGACCGGCAACCTACTAAGGGGAGTACCCGAAGTAGATGAATGTGGCCTCGCCGAGATCGGTAACTCGAAGGAAGAGACACGTGGCACACAATTTAGACAGGTTCGGGCCGCGAGGTGCGTTATACCCTACGTCCTGTATGCTGCGTAGCTCTGGATTGATTGGGCACGATTACAAGATGGTGCAATAGTGCGCCGTGAGTTGTATGAGATGTGTTGTGATGAGGTGATCCTAGAGATCGGTCCCTGCCTCGCCTTATATAGTCCGGGAGGCAGGGTTACAAGTCGGAGTAGGGAGAGAGTACTAGTCGGGTACATCTAAGAGTCCTCCATACAATGCGGGACATGTACAGCTTCCTAACCGAGTACTTCTCCTCTGCAGTCCTTGTGCTCCACGCGTTCAGGTGCCGTGTAGCGCAAGCCGGTAGTCCTGTGGGCCCACCCGAGTAGTCGGTCTTGGTACCCACCGAGGTAGTGGGCCCAGGGAGGTCCATACGACAAGCCCCCAAGTACTTTGTAGTCGAGAAGGATAGCTTCAAGTAGTCTTGACGACCTCAACGAGTAGTCCTCAAGCGTCCCGAGTACTACAAGTCGAAAGTCCTCAAGAGTAGTCGAAGCATCCCGAGGCTGGAATGTACTCCAGCCGATGTTTGAGCAATCTTGAAGTCTTCTCGAGTAGTCCCAAGCGTCCTCGAGCGCTGCCTTCGAAGGTCTTCAAGAAATGCCCGTCTTGTCTTGAAGCCGGAGCTGATATGGAGGTGCGATTGCAAAATCGCACTCCATATGGAGTAGCCCCCGAGCCTTAGGTTGAGCCGCAGGCTCTGGCTGAGGGTCCACCTGAAGTCTTGGCAAGAAAATCCTGAAAAATCCGGAGAGAAAAAACCGAAGGACACGTGGCATGGAGCCCCCGAGCCTTGAGTCGAGTACTTCCTCTCGAATTGAAGGGTCATCTTGAAGAATGTGTCCTGAGATGCTCTTGAGACTACCCGCTTCCCAGGTAGTCGAGTAGAAGTAGCCGAGCCCCCGAGGTGAGGCGCGTCGACTAATAGAATACGAAGGGTCACGCGCAGCCGCTGAGTCAGCCGCGCGCGGTCTTATCGTTTTGGCCGTTGGAGGACCGGTTTGACTTATAAATAGCAGCCAAAACCCTTAGGGTTTTTCACCCATCCGAGCTGCAGTCATTTCGATTCCATCTGAGGTAGATCCACTCTCAGCGCACGCTGCAGCCATAGTAGATCCAAGTGCGCCGTCACCCAGAGCTTTTAGGGTAGCCCCCGAGCGGATGCGCGTGAAGACGCCTTGTACTTCGAGAATGAAGCCGTCACCGTCCAAGTCTGCTAAGGCCGCCGGGAAGAAGAGGGGCCGCGAAGAGGCCGCCGCAGCCGCCACCGAAGCAAAGACCGCCAATGTCTCCACCGCGGGCCGATCCAAGCCGCGAGTGGAAGAAATCCAAAGTGAAGACCGAAGATCCGTTGGCCCTCCCCGAACAGCGAATTTATCCGGGAGAAGGAGGTTGACATGTGGAGGGCCGCCGCCGGAGATCCATATCCGATGGAGAAAGCCGAAGACGAGATTCCAATGTTTGCGCGATTCGTGGAGCGCGGACTCGCGCTCCCGTCTAGTGATTTCTTCAAGGGCCTCCTCGGGTACTATGGAGTTGAGTACCTGAATCTGAACCCTAACGATATTTTCCATACCGCGGTCTTCGTGCATTTCGCGAGGCTTTCCTTGGGATCAAGCCGCACCGGATCCTCTTCCGAAGTTTTTCCGGTGAAGCCGCGCCGAGCGCCACCAATCCAAGAGTAGTCGGAGGGGCCGACATCCAGTTGAGAGAAGACGCCGCGGAGCAGTACCTGGCGTACAAGCTCGTTGACTCCAACACCGATTGGAAGACGAGGTGGTTCTACATCACAAATCACCACCCCGGCCTACCGAAGCCGAGCGGGAGGCAGCCCAGGCACCGCGAGTGGTGGAACACGGAGCCCACCATGCAGGAAGGGATCCAACTCCCCGAGCTGCTGGCACGCATCAAGGTGCTTAGGGAAGCTGGACTGAGGGCCGAGCACGTGGCCTTCAGTTTCATAAAGCGGAGGGTGCAGCCACTGATGGCCCGCGACACCTTGGGCTTCGAGTACACCGGCGACGACGACACGTCGAGGATGCCCGGAGGCGAGATGGATGACGACGACATCATCGAGAGGCTGACGCGGATCTTCAAGGATATGCCGCCGTACACGGCGTGCCCTGTCCAGGAGTACTCCGCCGCGCGCCCGCCGAAGGAGGTGAGTAGTCGTACTCCCCTAGTCGAGTAGTCCTTGCCTGGAGTAGGCGTGCTGATGTCTTGTGTCTTGTAGGATGACTTGAAAAAGTTCATCTCCGAGCCGCAGCCACCCCCTCATGGGATCGAGATCCCGAAGGAAGGGAAGGCCAAGGCCAAAGAACGGCGAGAAGTCGGCGAAGGCGATGACACCGTCATCGTGGAGGACACCACCGACGACGATGACGACGACGACGATGAGACATTGCTGGACCGCTTTCAGTTGCGGTCGAGGATTAGCCGTCCAGGCTTACCTCATGTGCCTCTTGTGCAAGACCCCCCAGCTAGCCTGGCTGCGCCGCCACGGAAGCCGCGCAACCCCCGCCCCCGAAGCGGGTGACAAAGAAGCTGAAGGTCTCAGAGACCACGCCTCAGGAGGTAAGATGTCTTGACTAGAGTAGTCGAGTACCCATCGTACGAGTACGCTTGCTGATGAGTAGTCTTCCTTGTATGCAGGAGGTGCCGCCAGCGGAGCCCGTCGAGGAGGGCGACGAAGGCGGATGGGACACAGTGGGGGAGCCGGCCGGAAGTCATAGTCCAGCCCCCACTGTCGAGGAGCTCTTGGCGCAGTTGGAGCGCCAGCCCCCTGCTCCACAGGGGAGCACGGAGCCCGTAGCCGCCGCCGTTGAAGAGGTGGTGACTACAGGAGCGCAGGAGGGCACTGCGCCGGCCGCCGTTGCTGCAGAGGAGGCGGTAGCCGCAGGGGCGCAGGAGGAGGCGCCCACCGAGGGTGGTCTGGTAGACATTGCCAGCATCCTCGGTGGCCCGGCCGTGACAATAGTCCGGTCAAACTTGTAAGTACTGCATCTTCCCGAGTAGTACTTGTTGTAGTAGTCGAGGTTGACTGACGACCAATTGTGTGTGCTTCTGCAGGAAATCGACGGATCTGTCCTGGGAGGGGGATGAACCCTCTTCGGCGGTGGCGGAAGAAGTCGTGCCGCCCGCGGAGGAGCCCACTCCAGCTTCCCAGGCGGTGCCCGAGCCGCCGGCTACCGAAGCGCCGTTGCCGGAGGCCAGCGTAGTCGAAGGTGAGTACTCTTCTGAAGCTGTGGAGCTCCTCAAGGAGTAGTTGTGGTCGCTAATACACTTGTTTTCTCTTTGACAGGTGCCGAGGCCGAAAGGAGTGACATCCCTGCGGGGGTGCCAGTGCAGAAGTCGACACCAGGCGTGCCGGAGGCTGCCGGAGGAGCCCCCGAGCCCATGGAGGAAGTCGTCGAGGAAGCCGCCGTGGCGGCCGGAGGAGAGGGGGTCACCACGTCGCCAAAGGTCGCTCTGGAGGTGGCTATCCGCTCCCCGAGATCCGGACGCAGAGCCCATCCGCTCCGCGCCGATGAGGCCACCGCGAGTAGTCGTGGCGGGATAGAGCTGCTCGCGGACGATCTTGTCGACCCGGCAATGGTGGCCAAGCACCTAGAGGCGATCCGCCAGGCCGAGCAGTGGATGAAGGTAAGTAGCCGTAGCTTCTGAGTAGTTAATCCTCTGTCGTTGAGTACTTGTTGACGTGAGTTGTCTGTGCAGGACGTCGCGGAGAGGTCCCGCGAGAAGTCCAACAAGCTGCAGGGCTTTGGTGACACGGTGCTCGGCCGAGGCGCCGTAAGAGCAACTTGTGAAGTCGCGAAAGCACGCGGCCGCCATGCGATCTAAGCTCGACGCCGCCTTCGCCAAATATCACAATGATGTCCAAGAGTTGCGGGCGAAGGGCGACGACTTGGTGCGGAAGAATAAGACCCTCCGCAACAGAACAAAGGTACGCCGCCGGACTTGTCGGGTAGTTGCCGGAGGTCGAGAGGTAGTCCGACCCGCCGCATCGTTGTCGTGTTGCGCAGCTTGAGGGCCGGTGGAGCAGTCGAAGTCCTCGGAGACGAGCATGAAGAATCTCTTCTACCGGGAGCAAGAAGCCCACCGGATACTCGAGCTCGACTACAAAGAACTTGCCTTCGAGTGCGAGAAGCACATGGAGCTCCGTATTGCTTCGACCGCGATCTCGTCAACCTGCTACAAATCATTGCGTGTTGAATGAAGACCCGCGAGGCGCCGCGGGCCCAACTGAAGGAGCTTGAGGACGCCGCGCTGCCGATCGCAAGGCTCTTGGTGCCGCACCCGGCGGCCCGAAGATTGCTCCACCGGTGGATCGCCTCAAGGAAGCCCCGAGCCGGGCCGGCGCCTTATGTGAAGCATATGGCGAGGTCGATCCCAAAGCAGCTTCTTGGCCTTCATGAAGTCCTACTTCCCGAAGGCCCCAGTGGAAGTAGTCGCTGGCGGGGTAGCCGCCAACTGCACCGATGAGCAGTACTCGGAGCCGCCGGGAGCGGATGGCTCCCATCGCGGAGCAAGTAGCTGATAAGCTTAATCTCCAGTAGCCCTGTAATAGGTAGCTAGTAGCCAAAGTTGTACAAAAACAATTGTAATGAATTGCTTAAGTATCAATGAAAGAAAATTTCCAGCAATGAGTACTCGTAGTCGCGATCTCAGAGTGCGGAGCCCATCGTGGAGTGGATGCGAGTAGTCGTACTCGGCAGTAGTGGTCCCGTTGAAGGGAGTAGACGAGAAAGAAGCCGATGAATGATCGACTTTATTACCGAAGAAGTACACTCGGGATGGCCGTGGGCCGTAGTTACGCAGTAGTCGCCCGGACCGGAGGACGCTTATAGCCGAGTAGTGCCTGGAGCGGGTAGCCGCTTACGCAAAGAGATCCGTAAGTAGCCGTGTAGGCCGGATCTTGGAGTACATGGTCTCTTAGTAGACCGTCGCTAGAGTCCTTGACGCTCGTCGCAGCTCCGGGATCCATAGGTAGCCGCGCGGGCCGGATCCCGGAGAGTAGTGCGAAGACCGGAGCCGGACCCGGAGGCCGCTTACGGCAGGGGGGTGTTGATGTAGTCGTGTAGACTTGAACCCGGAGTAGTCGTGTAGACTAGGGTAGAATCGACGTAGCCGGTCGACGTTCCACGAGTTGTTGATGTCTTCACCTTCAAGTGTCCGAAGGCGGTAGGAGCCCCGGCCCTGGCCACCTTTGCCACGGTGAAGGGACCTTCCCGTGGGGAGCCGAGCTTGTGTAGTCCTTTTGTGTTCGGGATACGGCGGAGGACAAGATCTCCAACGTTGAAGGAGCGTTCCTTGACGTTGCGATCGTGGTAGCGTCGGATACCCTCTAGTTACCTTGCCGATTGGACGAGGGCGCGCGCAGCAAGCTTCTTCGAGGCTATCGATGTCAACTCGTCCGTCGTCTTCCGAGACGCCTTCGTCGTAGTGCTCCACCGCCGGCGAGTTCCATATGACGTCGGCAGGGGAGGATTGCTTCGGAGCCGTAGACCAGAAGTAAGGGGATTGCCCCGTTGGCTTGGATGGATGAGTCCGTAGCCCCCGCAGTGCGTTGGGTAGTTCCTTGACCCACTTGCCCCCTCTCGGAGTTAGCGCGTCGTGCGCCGCTTTTTGAGAGCGTCGAGTACCATCCCGTTGGCGCGCTCGACTTGTCCGTTGGCCCGAGGATGGGCAACTGAGACGTATCGTATGTCGATCCCACCGTTTTCGCAGACTCCCGAAGACCGGTGATTGTTGAAGTTGGAGCCCAGATCTGTGATGATGCGGTGGGGTAGTCCGTAGCGATGTACGAGTTCATCCGTAAAGTCGAGTACTCGTTAGCCTTGGGGCATGTGACCGGCTTGACCTCGATCCACTTGGTGAACTTGTCGATAGCCACCAATACCCAGTTGAAGCCGCCCGGCGCCGTTGGCGTGGGCCCAATCATGTCGAGCCCCCGCCAGGCAAAGTGCCGGGTTGGCGGTATGGTGACTAGCTTGTAGGCCGGGACGTGTTGTCGCTTGGCGAAGTACCGGCATCCTTGGCACCTTCCGATGAGTTCTTCGGCATCGCCCGCAGCCGTGGGCCGCAGAAAGCTCGCCGAAGGCCTTGCCGACCGGCGTGCGTGAGGACGCGTGGTTGCCACGTACACCCTTGTGGATCTCCTCCAAGATGTCCTTGCCTTCTTCACGAGGGACGCACTTCATGAGTACTCCGTGAAGATGCGCCCCGCTTGTAAAGCTTGTCTCCGACGAGGACGTAGGACTTGGCGCGGCGGACGAACCGCTCAACCGAGTTCTTGCCGGAGGGGACCTTCTCGCTCGCCGAGGTAGTCGATGAAGGGTTGCCTCCGGTCCACGTCGATCATCATGACCTCCCGCCCACCGGTGGGTGAGCCGGGACAAGGGTCGGTGGAGCCGGCTCCGGGATGGATGGCGCGTGAAGCTCATGAACGAAGACACCCGCTGGTACTTAAGCGCGGGTAGATCCAAGCTTCGAGAGGACGTCCGCTGCAACGTTGTTGTCGCGAACGATGTGGTGGAACTCGAGACTATAGAACTTGTTCTCGAGTTTGCGGACTTCTAGGCAGTAGGCGTCCATGTTCTCCTTGTTGTGGTCCCAAGACTTGTTGACTTGGTTGATGACCACTGCGGAGTCACCGTAGACTAGTAGCCGCTTGATGCCCAATGAAGCCGCGAGGCGGAGCCCGTGTAGGAGAGCTTCGTACTCAGCTTCGTTGTTTGAGACCTTCCAGAAGATCCGGAGACGTACTTGAGTTGTTCGCCCATTGGAGAGATCGGAGTACCCCCCGCACCCGCGCCCTCGAGGTTGAGTGAGCCGTCAAAGTACATCACACAATGCTCGGTCGCACCGTGGGAGTAGGCGCTGGTTCTCCTGCCACTCGCCATGAAGTCGACTAGTGCCTCGCGACTTGATGGCCGTGCGTGGCTTGAAGTCGATAGTGAGGGCGCCAAGCTCGACCGCCCACTTGGAGATTCTTCCGGTAGCATCTTGGTTCCGCGAGATGTCACCGAGCGGGTAGTCGGTGACGACGGAGATCGAGTACTCCCGGAAGTAGTGTCGTAGCTTCCGCGAGGTGATGAGTACTAAGTACGGGAGCTTCTACATAGGCTGATAGCAGTGCCTTGGACTCGATAGAACCTCGCTGACGAAGTAGACCGGGCGCTGGACCGGGTAGGCGTGGCCGTCTTCCTGCCGCTCGACGACGATGGCGGTACTGACCACGTGGGTAGTCGCAGCGAGGTAGAGCGAGGGGCCGGTCGCCCTTGTGAGGAGCCGTGAGGATGGGTGGCTTCGATAGGAAGTCCTTGAGCCGGGCAAGGGCTTGATCCGCCTCCGGAGTCCACACGAACTTCTCTTGATGCTTGAGTAGTTTGAAGAAGGGAAGCCCTCGTTCTCCTAGCCTCGAGATAAATCGAGCCGGTGCCGCCATGCACCCCCGTCGCCTTCTCGGACATCTTTGATGCTCGTGGGAGCTTTCATGCCGGTGATGGCGGAGATCTTCTCGGGGGTTGGCTTCGATGCCGCGCCGGGCGATGATGAAGCCGAGTAGTTTGCCCTAAGGTACACCGAAGACGCACTTGTTCGGGTTGAGCTTCCAGGCGGTACTCGCGCAAGTGATGCGAAAGTCTCTTCAAGGTCGTCGATGAGGGTAATGGAGTTTCGGTCTTGACGACCACGTCATCCACTTAGGCTTCGACGTTCTTGTTGAGTTGCCTTTTGAAGCTGTGCCCGGATAGCTCGTTGGTAGGTGGCACCGGCGTTCTTCGGCCCGAAGGACATGGTCGTGTAGCAAGCACGCGCCAAACGGGGTGATGAACGCGGTCTTCTCCTCGGTCTTCTTCCTTGATCACGATCCGGTGGTACCCGGAGTAGCGGCCGAGGAAGCAGAGCAGGTCGCAGCCCGGCCGTGGAGTCGATGACTTGATCAATCCGCGCAACCCGAAGGGGTCCTTGGGGGCGTGCTTGTTGAGGCTCGGTGTAGTCGACACACATCCTCCACTCGTTCGAGTTCTTCTTGCGGACGAGGATGGGGTTGGCGAGCCACTCGGATGGAAGACTTCTCCGATGAAGCCGGCCCGCGAGTAGTTTGGCGAGTTCCTTCTTGATGGCGTCCCCGTCCGTCATCGGCAAAGCGTCGGAGGTGTTGTTGCTTGGGGGTGGCCTTAGGATCGACGTTGAGGCGTGCTCGATCGGCTCCCCGGGCACTCCCGGCATGTCCGTCGGCTTCCACGCGAAGATGTCGCGGTTAGCCCGAAGGAAGCTGATGAGCGCGTCTTCCTATTTGGGGCCGAGGCCGCCCCCGATGGTGGTGGTCTTGCCGGGGTCGCTCGTTCCGAGGTCGATCGTCTTGACGAGTACCTCCTTAGGTGGCTGAGGCTTGTTGTCGCTGTCAGACTTCTCTGGGATGTCGAGTTCACTTGTAGCAAGCTTCTTCGACGCGGCGTAGACCTCCATCATCGTGTTGGGTACTTGGTTCGTAGAGGTGATCTCCACGGCTTCGTGTCGCAAGTCGTGAGAGATCTTCAAGTCCCCTTGAAGAGAGAGTACACCGAGTTCCGGGCTTGGCATCTTGAGTACCAAGTAGGTGTAGTGGGGCACCGCCATGAACTTGGCGATGGCCGGTCCGCCGAGGATGGCGTGGTAGGAAGTCTCGAAGTCCGCGACATCGAACTTGATGTACTCGGTATGGTAGTTGTCCCGAGATGCCTCGAAGGTAATCGGGAGACCACCGAGCCCAGTGGAATAGCCGCGTTGCCGGGGACGATGCCGTAGAAGGGCGTGTTGCTCTTGGTGAGCATGTGAGTGATGTCGAGCTTCATTTTCTTCAAGGTCTTGGTGAAAAGGACGTTGAGCCCGCTTCCACCGTCGATGAGCACCTTGTTGAGTTTGGAGCCCGCGACCACTGGCTTCAGGACGAGGGGGAACCGTCCTGGTTCGGAGAAGCTGGTCCATTGATCCGCGCGGGAGAAGGTGATGGGTACCTCCGACCACCTGAGAGGGGTCGGGACCGCTGGCTCAATGGACATGACTTCACGACGGGTAGCCTTCTGCTCCCGCCTGCTGGGTAGCCCGCCGAAGAGGACGTTGACGGTCTTGTCAGGCTCCTGGAAGTCGTTATTGTCGCCGTCCTTCTTCTTGCCCTTCTGGTCATGAGGGTGCGGTGGCTCTGGCGTATCCTTGAGTGCATGCCTGAGTTGGTAGCACTGCTCGGTGGTATGGTTGCCGTTTGGATGCCATGGGCACTTCTCCTTCAGCAGGTCTTTGAAACCGCCGGAGTTCTTCTTCGAGTTCCCTTTCGCAGGGTGCTGGATGGCCGCGACAGTGTTGTCTGGCTTGCTCTTGCGGTTGGGACCCGAGTAGTTTGTTATTGTTGTTGTTGTTGTTGCGACCGCCTTGGTTCGCGTTGCCCGCGCCGCCGCCGCCCGGTTCTCGCTTGGTCTTGCCACGGATGGCGTCGTACTTGGCGTTGTCCTTGTCTTCTTCATCCGCCCGGACGTGATCATGTCCTTGAGGTGGGGGATGGACTCGGGGCGGCGACGACCGAAGTCTTCGAAGGTGCGGTGGTGATAGAGGCCGTCTTGGAAAAGGTCGATGACCTCCTTGTCGGTGACGTCGACGACGGTAGCGCGCTTGTCGAAAAAGCGGCGCATGTACTTGCGAGAGGGTCTCGCCTTGTTCCTCGCTTGACCATGGCCGGGTCCATGCGAGTACCCAATCGGCCCATGGCGCTCGCGAAGTTGCCGGTGAACCGCTCCTTCGGCTCGGTCCCACTTGTCGATCGAGTGCTTGTCCGGCGACTCGAGCCATGTGAGTGGAGCTTGGTCCGAGCGTAAGGGGTAGTAGAGGCACTTGGTGTCGTTGTTGCCGCCGCCGTTCTCGATGAAGAGGGTGTAGCACCCGAGCCACCGGATGGGATCCGCTTCGCATCGTACTTGGTGATCCCCAAAGGCTTGAACTTGTCGGGGAGGAGCAAGTTGCGAAGTCGAGGTGAGAAGGCGGGGAAGCCGTCGCCGTCGCCCGCGCGTGGTCGACTTCTTCCGCCGCAGCCTCCTCAATCTTCGGCGGGCGTCGTAGCCGCCCCGTGAGGCGCCGCAGGCGTGGTCGTTCGCGTGGCCTCGGCCGCCGCGACCGCCGCCGCCACCGGCCCTCCCCCCGGTTGGCTCCATGATTGGAGCTTTCGCCGTCATCGCCGCCGCCGTCGGGGTCGTTGCCGCCGCCGCCGGCCGGAGTGCGGTGGGGGGACGACCTCGCGGTTGTCGTTGTCACGCCGTGGAGGTCCGCCGCGTTGGAGCGACGACGGTTCGGCTCGGGCGGGAGCTCGGCCTCGAGTACGGTTGGGACCGTTGTTGGCGCCGCGACTTGTGGCTTCGTTGTCGCGGTGCGTGGCCGGAGGAGGTTGGTTGACTCCGTTGTCGACCCGCATGAAGGAGGCGTCTTCGGCCGAGCTTGGCGATGACCTCTCCGGCCGCGTATGCCCCGAGCCCGGCGTGTGATCACCGTGATCGACATGAGGCATTGCTCGGGGGGGTAGTATGTACTCGCTCTCGACCGCCTCGAGAGCTTCCGCAAGGTTGCGACGGGGAAGTTGTCGCGGAGGCGTCGGCGACGCTCGCCGCGCTTCCGGTTACGCTCACGTCGAGCATCTCTCGTCTCGGGGGTCTCGTTTGTTGGAGCATCGGCGAGAGAGCTCGTCGGGAGGAGATGTCTTCAAGGTACTTGTCTTGGGCTGTCCCCGAAGGTCCCGGGGTGTCGCCGGCAGCCATGAAGATTTGGCGATCGTGGGGTGCCAAGGCCGGACTCGAAGGCGCCACCTCGCCTTGGTGTGCTTGAGTCGGCCGGGCTAGTGGCGTTCCCTCCCGGAACGGTAGCGAGTCGATGTAGGCGACGTAGCGTGAGTCTCCGCTTATCCGGTCGGCGAGCTTGCGGTTTGGCCGCAGACGAATCTCCCGGCGGCGTGGATGTTATAACCGGCCCCGCAGGCCGGCCCCGACAAGGGAAGCTCGGTGGAGTTGTCCTCGGACTCGGGCTCCCTCGTGGTCCGACCCGAAGTCGAACTCGTAATCCGGGTTCGAGTAGAACTCGGAAAGAGGGCCGGAATCCAAAGCGTGGTTGTCGGAGTCCGAGTCGTACTCGGCACGCGCTCCTTGCCGCCCGCGCGCGGGGGGAGCCCCCCGTGCGGGCCCTACCGAGGGTGCGGGGGCCACGCGCGGAGCGCTCACGAGGTGAGGGGACCGCCCGCGATGGCCGAGCGGCCCGGCTCGCATGCGATGGCCCATGGAGACGTCGAGTTCGAGTTGGAAGCGGACTCGAGCTCGAAGTCGGCCGTGGTGGTTGAAGAGCGAAATTTCACCGAATTTGCCGCGGCGAGTTCGCCCGTGACGACTTCCCCGGAAGCGTCACGAGGCCGTCTTCGGGTTGGGCGGCATGGTGAGCCGGCGCCGGAAAGAGCCCGCGCCGTCCGCAAGCAGCGGACCCGTGCGCCGAACACGAAGGTGTCGCCGCGGTTGAAGGCGACGGTTGGCTTGAAGTAGACGGGAGCCGTCGAGTTCGCCATGTGATCTCGGGCGAGATCCCCTACCCGGTGCGCCGGTGTCGGTGTTTTAGACCGGCAACCTACTAAGGGGAGTACCCGAAGTAGATGAATGTGGCCTCGCCGAGATCGGTAACTCGAAAGAAGAGACACGTGGCACACAATTTAGACATGTTCGGGCCGCGAGGTGCGTAATACCCTACGTCCTGTATGCTGCGTAGCTCTGGATTGATTGGGCACGATTACAAGATGGTGCAATAGTGCGCCGTGAGTTGTATGAGATGTGTTGTGATGAGGTGATCCTAGAGATCGGTCCCTGCCTCGCCTTATATAGTCCGGGAGGCAGGGTTACAAGTCGAGTAGGGAGAGAGTACTAGTCGGGTACATCTAAGAGTCTTCCATACAACGCGGGACATGTACGGCTTTCTAACCGAGTACTTCTCCTCTCGCTAGCCCTTGTGCTCCACGCGTTCAGGTGCCGTGTAGCGCAAGCCGGGTAGTCCCAGGGGCCCACCGAGTAGTCGGTCCTGGTACCCACCGAGGTAGTGGGCCCAGGGAGGTCCATACGACACTTTTTGACGAGTCATGATAAGTCCATGAGAAGCTTGCCTTGTTTTGATAATAGTCTCAACTTTAGCATCTTGGTAGGATAAAAACTTTCCTATGAGCTCCAAATAAAACCCTTCCACCTACAAACATGAGAGGGAAAGGATATAGATCAAGTAGGCTTGAGAGTGTTGTGAGATGAGAGAGTTCATGACCAAGATGCAAGAAGGTTTAAATTTTTGTACTTGGTTTAGCTCTTTTATTCACCTCGTTCTTCACTTCAAAAGTTTCTAAGACCTATTCGAATTTTGTGGAGCATGATTGATTACTTGTGGAAAGAGATTAATATCTACACTCAATAGAGATGAAAGCTAGTTACATTATGAAATTTTAACAAATATAAACTTGGAGAGCATTATGCTTTCTCATGTGTGATCAAGTGCAGGGTATGAACAATGAAAGGCAATGCTGATATCCACTGAAAACTTACTCGAGGACGAGCAAGGTTTAAGCATGGGGGAGATGTTGACGATCGATTTTGGTACACCTAGCTATGAGTTTACTGTCAACATTTGCACGTATTTGATATTCTAACCAATGGTACTAACCCCCCGGAGGTATCAAGTTCACTCCCGCATGTTGATCTTGGAGTTTGTTGTTTACGCAGGAAATTAACGTTAAAGAGGAGACTTTCGGGATAAGTTCATCAAGCACTTTAAGAGACGATCATGAAGCCCGGCACAAGTCAAGACACATCATGAACATAACTCCAAATGGCTCAGGGACCAAAGCATGAAGCCGAAAAACTCCAGGGACCAGGACAGAAGATGCTGAAGCTTGCGCGACAAGGAGCTCTATCTAAATCGTGGAGAAGACGACGTCAAGGGCCCACATGCATAAGGGAGCAAGTCAACAATTGACCAAGAAGCGTCGGGGAGAGAACCGGGGCCGAACCGGGCCAAAAAGGGCCCTATGTGAAGTATTGATTGCATAAATGTAACATACAACCACGAAGGGATAGCGATAAAGGTAAGCATCAAAAGGTAACCCTAGTCGATTCACGCCCCCCTTTTGCCCTAGGTGCTTGTCTATTTATTGCCTCTGCCTCCACCGGATGCCACATCCATCCATTCATCAGAGAGTCGCCGAGACAAAGGAGAAGCACCGGGAGGAAGCCGACGGCCGCTGCAAGTCCTCGAGTTGCCTAGGAGATGGATTAGGCCATGCCCTAGCCGCCATGGTTTACCCTGCGTGGTAAAGCCATGGTGGAGTTTTGGAACCGCAACTTGAATTCGTCAAGTCGTCTGTACCTTCAACATTTGGTGATGTAACCATATCTTGTCATACTTTGATCTACTACGAGTTATGCCTATTAATATGTGTAGCTACCATATGCCTTTAGTAGGACTAGATCGAATCGACTAGGGTTACCTTTTGATGCTTACCTTTATGGCTAGGTGGATGTGATCCATACATCCCTTCGTGGTTGTATGTTACCTTTATGCAATCAATACTTCACATAGGGTTGGACCGGTAGGTTAGATAGAGAACCTTAGTGGTTTGCTTCCGATCCTTGGATTGACATATCTAGGGAGGACCCTCCTTGGTGAAAAAGGCACCAAGTCACCTGTAGGCTTGCGGTGAACTTGAGCACGTTTTTACACCATCAACCGTAACACCCTAATTCTATTAAAAATTTGGCTTTATTAAAATTTGCTAGCAACCATTTATTTGCTTAAGGAATATAAGGTTGTTTTATTTAATTTTAGGCATTTAAAACTTTTCTAAAATAAAATAAATGAAATATAGGAATTATTTGTGGCATTCATGCCTCGGTGCATTATTTTTGGTTGCCGGAGTTCAAATTCCAAATTTGAATTCTTTTTGGTTTGAAGCCTTTTTTTTTCTAAATCCCAAAAACCTTTTCCCCCTTAACCCCTACCCATTAACCCTTTCTAGCCCAAGAAGAATAAAGAACAGCCGCCGCCACCGCTAGGCCCGGGCCTAGCCGCCCGCGCGGCCCCCGCCCGGCGCGCCCAACCCCGCGCCCGGCCAGGCCGGGCCCCGCCCGGCCTTCCGCCCGCCGCCGCCGCGCCCGCCCGCCTCCGCGCCCCGTGCCGCCGACGGGTGGGGCCCGCCCGTCATCCCTATCCCGTGGCCGAGCCGGACTCCGCCGCCGCCGCGCCGCCCGAGTCCGACCCGCGCACGCCTTCTCGTGCTTGGCCCGCACGCCAAGGAGCCCCCGCCCCGGCTACGAAGGCGCGCCGCCGCCCCCCGGACCTCCCACCCGAGCCGCCCGAGCCAAGCCGCCGTCCCCCGCGCCGCCGAAACCCTAGCCGCGCCGCCGCTCTCGGCTTTCGCCGCCGCCGCCGCTTCATCGCCGAGGAGCAAGCACCGGGGACGCGCAAGGAGGCGAGGAATCCGCCGGAGTCGCGTGTCGTCGCCCTCGTGCACCGTAGCAACCGGGGAGGCCTCGCCGGAGTTCGCGCCCGCGCCGCCGCACCGACCGCCGCGTCGCCGCCCTCCGCCATAGCCGCCGCCCTAGATCGGCTCGCGTGCTCGCGCGCTTCGTGTAGGTGCCGCCCGCGCTCCAAACCGAGCCCCGAACCCCATATTGGGTACGCCGGCGAGCTCCGCCGCCGCCCGCCGCCGCGCGTCGCCGTCCCCGGCCGGCCGCCGCCGCTTTGGCCGCATGCGCAAGACCCCGGCCCGCCGGATTGAAATCCGACGCCCCCGATCCAATCCAGCCCGACCGCTTCGCCCGCATGCAACCACAGCCATCGATCTAGATCCAACGGATCTAGATTGGGTCAACTCGAGTCAGCCGGTCAAACCCGCCGCCAGCCCCCGGCGCTTTTGCGTAAAAGCCCCCCGAGTTTCTTATAATTACAAAAATACCCTTCCACCTTATGAGTTTTCTTACGCTTAGTCCTTTTTCTTTATTTTAGCCCAAAACCTTTTCAAATCTTTACAGATTAGTCCCTATACCTTTCCTAAGCCATAACTTAGTCGTTTTAGCTCCGATTTTAGCGTTCTTTATGTCCACGCGTTCGTCTCGAAGCGTAGATTAGTTTTATGCTACCGTTTAGATCCGTTTGATCCGTTTGGTAACTGTTACTTATTTATTCCTATTGTATGCTTGTATGTGATGATTGTGGACCGTAGAGAGCGATTCGTTCGAGGGATTTGAAGATCAAGTCGTGCAAGAGTTTGAGCAGCAAGGCTTTGTTGAAGGCAAGTATTCCTTGATGCATGCCCGCTTGTCCTACATAACATGCATTTAAATTCACTATTTTTACTTTTCGCTTGCATTAATTTGATGGGAACCTATTAAGGATCATGCCTAGCTTTTTACTACCTTTACCTTGATGCCGGGAATTAAATTAATCTTGTGGTAGTTATTGCCGAGCATGCTCAACTCGGGAATTGGTGTTAATCTACTTGGTTACCTTTTTGTTATTCTATGTTCCGTTTATGATCTTTTACTTTTACAAGACCACTTTAATGTGATAATCGGAACATGGAGAACCACCCAGAAAACAAGACAACCACAAGAACTAATGGGCAATGGTCTTGGCCGATTAATTAGGAACTTTAGCTTGGGATGGTCTTACCCGATAAGGACAAGGGATCGGCGGTACGTGGGGTATGGACTCGCTCTAGCGGGGGTTGGGTGAGTTATTCTTTTATGGTGGGGTATCGACCTGCTAGGGGACTTTATACCTTGCTAATCGATCCGACCTTGTGGGTCATAACTTGCTAGGGAACCTTTGTAAAGGCCATGTAGCGTCCCTATGCAATCACACCTCGGAAGTGTGATATGGTGTCTTGCAAACACCGCATGGTTGGGTCCAAAGTTCTTCGGAGCTTTTACGCCGCTTGTGGGTAAAGATGTACAACCTCTCGCAGTGTTAAACTAATCGATTAGCCGTGCTCACGGTCAAGAGCGGCCTGGACACTCACATGATTAAATTATGGAACTTTAATGTTTAATTGTTGTTTTATTCTTTATTTATGATGCTTATATCTTATTAATTGGGTTGGTATGAACTTACACCTTTAGTAATCAAAGTTGCTAATAAAACTCGACCAACTAAAATGCAAAAATGCTTGAACCTTAGCCATCCACCATATGGCCTTGCATGTTATGTTGTTTTCCCTTGCCGAGTACGATATGTGCTCACGCTTGTTTATTCTCTTGCATCTACAATACCCGGATTTGCTCGCTCGCTCGGACCGGGAGAACTTTGAAGATATTCCGGAGATTTCCGGGAGTTCTAGGTGTGCATAGTCTTCGGTCGGTGCTGTGGATGCATTTTGTCCGCCGCGAGAACTCGTTTATTTAAGATTCGTTTAAGACTATGGTTTGTAATAACTCTTTATTCGTGTGGCACCGAATTTGGTATTCATAATGTCTAAGCGTGTGTGTAACTTGATTCTCGGCGCACACGTGATCAATGCATTCGGTTTTGCCTTTAAAACCGGGTGTGACAGAGTGGTACCGTAGCCGTGTTGACCGTAGGAACGCTAGCCTAGATAGAAATGGTCGAATTAAGGATTTTATACTCATAGAAGCTTTCTCTTACATGCTTGCTTTATTCTTACTAACCTTACTCTTGCCTTTTTGCTTCACTCTTGAGCTATCTCATTCTTTATCTTGTGCTTGCTTTAGCTCTCGTCCTTTTTTTCTTACCATCTTTCTCATTCCGCACTACACTACGGATGGTTCGTAGCTTGGAGACTTCTCGGTGGAGCGACCACCGCATGCTCCACAGGAACATTACCATGATTTGCATGATGGAGATACGGATGAGGAGATTTAGATGGAGCCCGCACCCGTGGTTTTCCCTAACCTTATCATGGTGCCCGACGATGAGGAAGATCCGCAGGAGATGATTCCGGAGGAGGATGAGCTAGCGGAACAACCAAACTTAGAGGAGCAAGCGCCGAAGAAGATGAGGATCACTCGGATCAAGAGATGGAAGAACAAGAGCAAGAGGAGGAAGATGTGGAAGCGATCCGGGAAGTGTACCACTACGTAGCCGATGGAGTAGGCATTCCCATGGCGGACCACCCGAGAGCAATGGTACTTCGCCCGGGCTATGATAAAGCCCCCGTCTACCATTGTGAGCCGTGGACTCATCCGTGGTTCGAGCCCCATTGGGAGGTTGCCGCCATTTTGGAGGAGTACATTCCATGCCGTGGAGTGAAGGAGGTGTCCAAGCATCATGATGTGGCTCACGGGACTACTATGGATGCCTGGGATAATAGAGTCGGCTCGGAGGGCGCTCTATGTGCTCTCTCACAAGGAGCGTGACAGGTTGGAGGATA
Source organism: Cenchrus americanus (assembly GCA_947561735.1). NCBI lineage: Eukaryota > Viridiplantae > Streptophyta > Magnoliopsida > Poales > Poaceae > Cenchrus > Cenchrus americanus. The sequence continues at coordinate 149,049,221 of OX387240.1, forward strand.
CCCACCGCCGTTACACACCCTTCGCAGCAAGTGGGGAAGCCAAGACTTACGTCGCCCCCCACCAAAGACCCCTATGAAGGAACGCTCAACAACGTCCGAGTCTACTTGCAGCCGTGAACACCGCATTGGATGATGCCAACAACACACTATATGCGCACGGCAGCAGATTTTCACTCGGAGACGCAGGCGTGCCTTAGAAGCCGCACTTCGAACGTGAGCAACCAGAAGCCCATGAAGCCACAGAAGGATGTACCTCCCCATCACCTAAGAGGTCACACTACGACTCCCCTGACGCCCGCACAGATGCCATGGCGGAAGATAGTCCTTAGGTTTAAGATTAAGGATAGGATTTCTTTGTAATCGCTAGTTGACGATCGGTAAAGTGTGTTTAGTTAAGAGGTGTGGTTGAATGCTTGATTTTGTGCTTAATGTATGAGTTGGATTTTTGGTTGAGTGCAATGTGTTGTGGAGTGATGACCACAACGACATTGGTTTAATAGTAAGTTTGTGGGGGTTATCTTTCAGTCTCAATCAGTTATCTATCTTAATCTTTTTGTCCCTTTAAGTTTTCCCTTAATGCAAATTCGAGATCCCAAAAAAAAATCTGTTCGCACAGTTTTCTGAGTCAGCAGCACTGTTTTAATTTTATCTCGGGCTACAGAACTCCGATTGCAGTAAAACCAATTGGAAAAGTTCAAGAATTTTGTGACTGATTTTCTGTGAAAAATTCAGAATATTTGGATGGATAACCAGAGAGTTATGACTGAAACATTACAGCCTCACGAATCTGTTAATCACTGCCGACCTACCTGACTTGTTTATTTTATAACCAGAGCTACACAACTCCGATTGAGGTGATTCCAGTTGGAGTAGTTTCGTAATTTCATTACCTTTTATCAGTCCAAAATCCATAATTTTTGGTTACTCGTACAGAGAGCTATGCTTGATTGTTTGGAGTCAACAGAATCTGTCTTATCTGAATGTCATTGCTACCTTATCTTCCCCGAGTTTAACCCTTGGTGCAATCATCTAAAATAATGTCCCTAATACTCGATGGTGAACACCAGGTCGGGATCAGGTGTTGATCAACTAGCGGGAAGAGCACCTCGGCCGGTACAAATGGATCCCGCTATGCAGCAGTTCCTCGGAGGCACGGACCCGGCTCCTCCCGAACTTGACCACCACCGTGACAAACTTGCAAGCCCGGGTCAACAATCCACCGGTGCCGCCACCCGCGCCTCGCAACAAGCACCGGGAGTTTATGAGTCATCACCCTCCCGTGTTTACTCACGCCGCCGATCCACTAGAAGCTGAAGATTGGCTAAAGACAAGTGCTTGAAGATGCTCACTACCCGTCGGTGTGACGACAGAGAAAAGGTCCCGTATGCCGGGACGACTTCAAGGATCTCGCGGCCGCTTGGTGGGATGCGTACTCGCCGCTCATGCCGCCCCCGCACACTATCACTTGGGAGGAGTTTGCCACCAACTTCGGGAGCCATCACATACCCTCCGGAGTTATGAAGATCAAGAAGAAGGAGTTCCTTTCTCTCGAAGCGGGGTGGAATGTCGGTAGCCGAGTATAGAGACAAGTTCACCGAGCCGTCTCGCTTTGCGGCGAGGAGGTTGCTGAAGATAGGAAGAAGCAGGAGCCGTTCCTGGATGGGTTAGTCGGTTCACCTGCAGGTACCACCGATGTCCTACCCTTTTCCTAACTTTCGGCGGCTAGTTGATGCCGCCATCCGCTTGGAGCACAAGCGCAAGGAGCTCGGAGAGCGAAGAGGAAGGCCGCCGCTTCCGGGAAGTTTGGGAGTGCGTCTCGCCCGCGCTTCAACCCACCGCCGAACACCCCGTTCCGCTATGGGGGACCGGGTGGAAACTTTGGGCGGCAGCGGTCCCGGCGTCCCGCTCCGCGGTTCCGGCGGTCGCTCGGCGGTTTCGGCGTCCCGTTCCTCGGACTCCCCGCCCGGGCCTTCCCGGCGAGTCGGCGAGAGAGCCCCGCTTGGCACACCCGTAAGGACCGTGGCATCGCCCAATCCTCGCGACCACTACTTGCTTCAAGTGCGGAGAGCTTGGTCACTATGCCAACGCTTGCCCAAAGAGGAACCCTCCCCACACCCCCGTGCGGAACCGGCGAGCGGACAAGGAGCGGAAGCCAAACCCCGCAGCCTAACAAAGGACAACGAGCTATGCACGAGGCAAGGCGATGCACGTTGATGCCGAAGTCGCCCGGAGAACCCCGCAGTAGTGCTCGGTATGTTTCTAGTCAACTCTACTCCCCGCCTCGCCTTTGTTTGATTCTCGGAGCATCCCATTCTTTCATTACATCCCGGTTCGTAGCTCAACATAATCTACCTATCGGTCCCATGTCTCGCCATATGTTAGTTACCTCACCCCGGGGGGAATTGAAAGCTATCTATAAATGTGATAACGTCCATCTCAAGATTGTGGGCGAGAGATTTCCGTGCCAACCTTATAATCTTGGATTCAAAGGGGATCGATGTGATATTGGGAATGGGATGGTTGACCGCGTGTGATGAGGTGATACAGTGTGCTAAGAGGTCAATCCTTCTTACAAGTCCAAATTCGGTGAAAGGTTTGAGTTTGCAGCAGATCCCGCACCATCAAATGCCAGTGCCGTGAATAAGCTTGATGGAGCAGCCTTGGAAGACATACGAGTAGTGTGCGATTATCCTGATGTGTTTCCCGAGGAGTTGCCAGGTATGCCCCCCGACGGAGATGTTGAGTTCGTTATTGATCTTTTACCCGGTACGCCCCTATCTCTAAACGCCCATATAGAATGTCTAGTGATCAATTACAAGAACTTAAAGCTCGGATTAAAGAATTATTGGGTAAAGGGTTCATTCGTGCTAGTTCATCACCCCGGGGAGCACCCGTTATCTTTGTGGGTAAGAAAGATGGCACACGAGAGGATGTGTGTTGATTACGAGTCTCTTAATGATGTTACCATCAAGAACAAGTATCCTCTCGCCACATATTGAAGATTTGTTTGATCGGATGAGAGGAGCTAAAGTGTTTTCTAAGATCGATCCGCGATCCGGTTATCATCGCTGAAGATTAGGCCTTCGATATTCCTAAGACGACTTTTACTACCGGTGTACGAACTTTATGAGTACACGGTTATGTCTTTTGGGTTGACCAATGCACCCGCGTACTTTATGTACTTGATGAACAAGATCTTTATGGAGTATCCGGACAAGTTCGTTGTGGTATTCATTGATGACATTCCGATCTACTCCAAGAATGAGGAGGACCATGAGGAGCATTTGAGACTTGTGTTGCGTGCCGAGAGAGCATGAGTTATATGCGAAGTTCGGCAAGTGTGAGTTCCCGGCTCAAGGAAGTGTCTTTTCTAGGTCATATCATCACCAACGGAGGTATTGCGGTGGATCCTAGCAAGGTTAGTGATGTGTTGAAGTGGGAAGCCCCTCGTACGTTGTCCGAGATTCGGAGTTTCCTTGGACTTGCTGGTTACTATCGTCGGTTTATTGAAGGATTCTCCAAGATTGTGAAGCCTCTCACTACATTGCTAGAGAAGGATAGGGAGTTCAAATGGACCGGTGCATGTCGATCCGGCTTTGAAGAGTTAAAGAAGCGGCTAACTACGACTCTGTTCTAGTAATGCCCGATCTACGGAAGAGCTTTGATATATATTGTGATGCATCTCGACAAGGTCTAGGATGTGTGTTGATGAAAGAAGGTCATGTTATAGCCTATGCATCTCGTCGGTTGAGGAAGCATGAGTTGAACTATCCTACGCATGACCTTGAGTTAGCGACGGTGGTTCATGCATTGAAGATTTGGAGACACTACATTATGGGAACTAAGTGTCGGATCTATACCGATCACAAGAGTCCGAAGTATATCTTTACTCGAAGGATCTCAATCTAAGACAAGCGTCGTTGGTTAGAGTTGATCAAGGACTATGATCTAGAGATTCATTATCATCCGGTAAAGCGAATCGGTTGCCGATGCTTTGAGTCGGAAGGGCCACACTAACATGGCTATGACCATTCGGTTTCCGAGGAGTTGGTAAAAGAGTTTGAAAGGCTCAACTTGAAAGTGGTTGCACATGCGAAGGAGTGACTTTGGAAGTACGGTCTACTCGAGCAAGAGATACGCAAATGGCGAGTTAGAGGAGGCCGGAATACAAAAGATTAAGGAGAGTATGCAACAAGGAGAAGCCCCGCATTTCACGAGAAGATGAGCAAGGAACCGTGTGGTTTAAGAACCGGTTGTGTGTACCGGAGACGGAGATCTCGGAGAGAAGATCTTGAGAGAAGCTCACGACTCGGCCTTATTCTATCCATCCAGGCGGTACTAAGATGTACCGGGATCTCGCGCAGGTATTGGTGGTACGGTATGAAGAGAGACGTGGCCGCTCATGTGGCTTTGTGTGACACTTGCCACCGGGTTAAGGCCGAACATCGAGACCCGCCGGTTTGCTTCAACCATTGAAGGTGCCTCGAGTGGAAGTGGGAAGAGATCGGAATGGACTTCATAGTGGGTTTACCCCGAACCCGAGATGGTTATGATTCGATTTGGGTTATCGTGGATCGTTTGACTAAGGTAGCTCACTTCATTCCGGTAAAGACTACTTATACCGGAGCTAAGTTGGCGTAACCGTACATGTCCAGGATTGTGTGTTTGCATGGTGTACCAAAGAAGATCGTGTCGACGAGGTACTCGGTTTACTTCTCGTTTATGGGGGAAGTTGCATGAATCTCTCGGATACTAAGCTAAATTTCAGCTCGGCTTATCATCCACGGACGGATGGACGGACAGAGAGTACCAATCGGATCCTAGAAGACATGCGAGAGCCCGTGCGCTTAAGCATGGTTGTAGTTGGGATAAGAGCTTGCCGTATGCTGAATTCTCTTATAACAACGGCTACCAAGCCGCTCTCAAAATGTCACCCTTTGAGGCCCTTTATGGAAGGAAGTGTAGAACCCCGTTATATTGGAGTGAGACAGGCGAAAGACAGCTTATTTGGGGCAGATATCATCGAGAGAAGCGGAGAAACAAGTTCAGATCATCGAGAGAAAATTTGAGGATTGCTCGGTCTAGACGGAAAAGTTATGAAGATGGCAAACGAAGGGATGTGGTCTTTCCGGAAGGCAATTATGTGTACCTAAAGGTGTCACCTATCGCAGGTTTGCGTCGATTCGCAGTTAAGGGAAAGTTGTCACCTCGGTTTATTGGACCTTTCAAGATCCTTGAGAGAGTGGGAGAAGTGGCTTACGATTGGAGTTGCCGCTCCGGCTAGCCGATGTGCATGATGTATTCCATATTTCTCAGTTGAAGAAGGGTTTTGGTCCTCATGACAAGGAGCCGTTACCCTTGGACGATCTAAGCGTTAAAGAGGATCTCACTATTGTTGAACACCCCATTCGGATATTGGAAACAATGACAAGGGTCACCAGGAATAGTGTGATTAAGATGTGCAAAGTACAGTGGAGTAATCATGCAAAGGATGAGGCAACATGGGAAAGAGAGGATGAGCCGAAAGCGAATTTCCGCATCTTTTTCCCAATGCGTCCGAATCTCGAGGACGAGATTCTTCTTAAGGGGGGTAGGATTTGTAACACCCTAATTCTATTAAAAATTTGGCTTTATTAAAATTTGCTAGCAACCATTTATTTGCTTAAGGAATATAAGGTTGTTTTATTTAATTTTAGGCATTTAAAACTTTTCTAAAATAAAATTAATGAAATATAGGAATTATTTGTGGCATTCATGCTGGTGCATTATTTTTGGTTGCTGGAGTTCAAATTCCAAATTTGAATTCTTTTTGGTTTGAAGCCTTTTTTTTCTAAATCCCAAAAACCTTTTCCCCCTTAACCCCTACCCCTTAACCCTTTCTAGCCCGGCCCCGGCAAGAAGAACGAAGAGCCAGCCCCCGCCGCCCCGCTAGGCCCGGCTAGCCGCCCGCGCGGCCCGCCCGGCGCGCCCAACCCCGCGGCCCGGCCACCGCCCGGCCCGGTGGCCTTCCGGCCCGCCGCCGCGCGCGCCCGCCCGCCTCCGCGCCCGTGCCGCCGACGGGTGGGGCCCGCCCCGTCATCCCTATCCCGTGGCCGAGCCGGACTCCGCCGCCGCCGCGCCGCCCGAGTCCGACCCGCGCACGCCTTCCCCCGTGCTTGGCCCGCACGCCCAGGAGCCCCGCCCCGGCTATTTAAGGCGCGCCGCCGCCCCCCGGACCTCCCACCCGAGCCGCCCGAGCCAAGCCGCCGTCCCCGCGCCGCCGAAACCCCTAGCCGCGCCGCCGCTCTCGGTTTTCGCCGCCGCCGCCGCTTCATCGTCGAGGAGCGACACCGGGGGACGCGCAAGGAGGTGAGGAATCCGCCGGAGTCGCGTGTCGTCGCCCTCGTGCACCGTAGCAACCGGGGAGGCCTCGCCGGAGTTCGCGCCCGCGCCGCCGCACCGACCGCTCGCGTCGCCGCCCCTCCGCCATAGCCGCCGCCCTAGATCGGTTCGCGTGCTCGCGCGCTTCGTGTAGGTGCCGCCCGCGCTCCAAACCGAGCCCCCGAACCCCATATTGGGTACGCCGGCGAGCTCCGCCGCCGCCGCCGCCGCGCGTCGCCGTCCCCGGCCGGCCGCCGCCGCTTTGGCCGCATGCGCAAGACCCCGGCCGCCGGGATTGAAATCCGACGCCCCCGATCCAATCCCGCCCGACCGCTTCGCCCGCATGCAACCACGGCCATCGGATCTAGATCCAACGGATCTAGATTGGGTCAACTCGAGTCGGCCGGTCAAACCCGCCGCCGCCCCCGGCGCTTTTGCGAGAAAAGCCCCCGAGTTTCTTATAATTACAAAAATACCCTTCCACCTTATGAGTTTTCTTACGCTTTAGTCCTTTTTCTTTATTTTAGCCCAAAACCTTTTCAAATCTTTACGATTAGTCCCTATACCTTTCCTAAGCCATAACTTAGTCGTTTTAGCTCCGATTTTAGCGTTCTTTATGTCCACGCGTTCGTCTCGAAGCGTAGATTAGTTTTATGCTACTGTTTAGATCTGTTTGATCTGTTTGGTAACTGTTACTTATTTATTCCTATTGTATGCTTGTATGTGATGATTGTGGACCGTAGAGAGCGATTCGTTCGAGGGATTTGAAGATCAAGTCGTGCAAGAGTTTGAGCAGCAAGGCTTTGTTGAAGGCAAGTATTCCTTGATGCATGCCCGCTTGTCCTACATAACATGCATTTAAATTCACTTGTTTTTACTTTTCGCTTGCATTAATTTGATGGGAACCTATTAAGGATCATGCCTAGCTTTTTACTACCTTTACCTTGATACCGGGAATTAAATTAATCTTGTGGTAGTTATTGCCGAGCATGCTCAACCGGGAATTGGTGTTAATCTACTTGGTTACCTTTTTGTTATTCTATGTTCCGTTTATGATCTTTTACTTTTACAAGACCACTTTAATGTGATAATCGGAACATGGAGAACCACCCGGAAAACGAGACAACCACAAGAACTAATGGGCAATGGTCTTGGGCCGATTAATTAGGAACTTTAGCTTGGGATGGTCTTACCCGATAAGGACAAGGGATCGGCGGTACCGTGGGGTATGGACTCGCTCTAGCGGGGGTTGGGTGAGTTATTCTTTTATGGTGGGGTATCGACCTGCTAGGGGACTTTATACCTTGCTAATCGATCCGGACCTTGTGGGTCATAACTTGCTAGGGAACCTTTGTAAAGGCCATGTAGCGTCCCTATGCAATCACACCTCGGAAGTGTGATATGGTGTCTTGCAAACACCGCATGGTTGGGTCCAAAGTTCTTCGGAGCTTTTACGCTGCTTGTGGGTAAAGATGTACAACCTCTGCAGAGTGTTAAACTAATCGATTAGCCGTGCTCACGGTCAAGAGCGGCCTGGACACTCACATGATTAAATTATGGAACTTTAATGTTTAATTGTTGTTTTATTCTTTATTTATGATGCTTATATCTTATTAATTGGGTTGGTATGAACTTACACCTTTAGTAATCAGGTTGCTAATAAAACTCGACCAACTAAAATGCAAAAATGCTTGAACCTTAGCCATCCACCATATGGCCTTGCATGTTATGTTGTTTTCCCTTGCCGAGTACGATATGTGCTCACGCTTGTTTATTCTCTTGCATCTACAATACCCGGATTTGTTGCTCGGATCGGGAGAACTTTGAAGATATTCCAGGAGATTTCCGGAGTTCTAGGTGTGCATAGTCTTCGGTCGGCTCTGTGGATGCATTTTGTCCGCCGCGAGAACTCGTTTATTTAAGATTCGTTTAAGACTATGGTTTGTAATAACTCTTTATTCGTGTGGCACCGAATTTGGTATTCATAATGTCTAAGCGTGTGTGTAACTTGATTCGGCGCACACGTGATCAATGCATTCGGTTTTGCCTTTAAAACCGGGTGTGACAGAGTGGTACCAGAGCTGTGTTGACTGTAGGAACGCTAGCCTAGATAGAAATGGTCGAATTAAGGATTTTATACTCATAGAAGCTTTCTCTTACATGCTTGCTTTATTCTTACTAACCTTACTCTTGCCTTTTTGCTTCACTCTTGAGCTGTCTGCATTCTTTATCTTGTGCTTGCTTTAGCTCTCGTCCTTTTTGTCTTACCATCTTTCTCATTCTGCACTACACTACAGATGGTTCGTAGCTTGGAGACTTCTCGGGCTGGAGCAGTCCACCGCATGCTCCACGGAACATTACCATGATTTGCATGATGGAGATACGGATGAGGAGATTTAGATGGAGCCCGCACCCGTGGTTTTCCCTAACCTTATCATGGTGCCCGACGATGAGGAAGATCCGGAGGAGATGATTCCGGAGGAGGATGAGCTAGCGGAACAACCAAACTTAGAGGAGCAAGCGCCAGAAGAAGATGAGGATCACTCAGATCAAGAGATGGAAGAACAAGAGCAAGAGGAGGAAGATGTGGAAGCGATCTGGGAAGTGTACCACTACAGAGCTGATGGAGTAGGCATTCCCATGGCAGACCACCTGAGAGCAATGGTACTTCGCCTGGGCTATGATAAAGCCCCTGTCTACCATTGTGAGCTGTGGACTCATCCGTGGTTCGAGCCCCATTGGGAGGTTGCTTGCCATTTTGGAGGAGTACATTCCATGCCGTGGAGTGAAGGAGGTGTCCAAGCATCATGATGTGGCTCACGGGACTACTATGGATGCCGGGATAATAGAGTCGGCTCGGAGGGCGCTCTATGTGCTCTCTCACAAGGAGCGTGACGAGTTGGAGGATACCCACCGCCGTTACACACCCTTCGCAGCAAGTGGGGAAGCCAAGACTTACGTCGCCCCGGCACCGACCTATGAAGGAACGCTCAACAACGTCCGAGTCTACTTGCAGCTGTGAACACTGCATTGGATGATGCCAACAACACACTATATGCAGCACAGCAGCAGATTTTCACTCTGGAGACGCAGAGGCGTGCCTTAGAAGCTGCACTTCAGAACAGGGAGCAGCCAGAAGCCCATGAAGCCACAGAAGGATGTACCTCCCCATCACCTAAGAGGCCACACTACGACTCCCCTGACGCCCGCACAGATGCCATGGCAGAAGATAGTCCTTAGGTTTAAGATTAAGGATAGGATTTCTTTGTAATCGCTAGTTGACGATCGGTAAAGTGTGTTTAGTTAAGAGGTGTGGTTGAATGCTTGATTTTGTGCTTAATGTATGAGTTGGATTTTTGGTTGAGTGCAATGTGTTGTGGAGTGATGACCACAACGACATTGGTTTAATAGTAAGTTTGTGGGGGTTATCTTTCAGTCTCAATCAGTTATCTATCTTAATCTTTTTGTCCCTTTAAGTTTTCCCTTAATGCAAATTCGAGATCCCAAAAAAAAATCTGTTCGCACAGTTTTCTGAGTCAGCAGCACTGTTTTAATTTTATCTCGGGCTACAGAACTCCGATTGCAGTAAAACCAATTGGAAAAGTTCAAGAATTTTGTGACTGATTTTCTGTGAAAAATTCAGAATATTTGGATGGATAACCAGAGAGTTATGACTGAAACATTACAGCCTCACGAATCTGTTAATCACTGCCGACCTACCTGACTTGTTTATTTTATAACCAGAGCTACACAACTCCGATTGAGGTGATTCCAGTTGGAGTAGTTTCGTAATTTCATTACCTTTTATCAGTCCAAAATCCATAATTTTTGGTTACTCGTACAGAGAGCTATGCTTGATTGTTTGGAGTCAACAGAATCTGTCTTATCTGAATGTCATTGCTACCTTATCTTCCCGAGTTTAACCCTTGGTGCAATCATCTAAAATAATGTCCCTAATACTCGGATGGTGAACACCAGGTCAGGATCAGGTGTTGATCAACTAGCGGGAAGAGCACCTCGGCCGGTACAAATGGATCCCGCTATGCGGCAGTTCCCGGAGGCACAGACCCAGCTCCTCCAGAACTTGACCACCACCGTGACAAACTTGCAAGCCTAGGTCAACAATCCACCGGTGCCGCCACCTGCGCCTCGCAATAAGCACCGGGAGTTTATGAGTCATCACCCTCCTGTGTTTACTCACGCCGCTGATCCACTAGAAGCTGAAGATTGGCTAAAGACAGTGCTGAAGATGCTCACTACCTGTCAATGTGACGACAGAGAGGTCCTGTATGCTGCAGGACGACTTCAAGGATCTGCAGCCGCTTGGTGGGATGCGTACTCTGCCGCTCATGCCGCCCCAGACACTATCACTTGGGAGGAGTTTACCACCAACTTCAGGAGCCATCACATACCCTCTGGAGTTATGAAGATCAAGAAGAAGGAGTTCCTTTCTCTCGAAGCGAGGGTGGAATGTCGATGGCGAGTATAGAGACAAGTTCACCGAGCCGTCTCGCTTTGCGGGCCGAGGAGGTTGCTGAAGATAGGAAGAAGCGGAGCTGTTCCTCGGATGGGTTAGTCGGTTCCTCTGCGGCATACCGGTCGATGTCCTACCCTTTTCCTAACTTTCGGCGGCTAGTTGATGCCGCCATCCGCTTGGAGCACAAGCGCAAGGAGCTCGGAGAGCGAAGAGGAAGGCCGCCGGTTCGGGAAGTTTGGGAGTGCGTCTCGCCCGCGCTTCAACCCACCGCCGAACACCCCGTTCCGCTATGGGGGACCGGGTGGAAACTTTGGGCGGCAGCGGTCCCGGCGTCTCGCTCCGCCGGTTCCGGCGGTCTGCTCGGCGGTTTCGGCGTCCCGTTCCTCGGACTCCCCGCCCGGCTTCCCGGCGAGTCGGCGAGAGAGCCCCGGTTGGCACACCCGTAAGGACCGTGGCATCGCCCAATCCTCGCGACCACTACTTGCTTCAAGTGCGGAGAGCTTGGTCACTATGCCAACGCTTGCCCAAAGAGGAACCCTCCCCACACCCCCCGTGCGGAACCGGCGAGCGGACAAGGAGCGGAAGCCAAACCCCGCGGTCTAACAAAGGACAACGCAGCTATGCACGAGGCAAGGCGATGCACGTTGATGCCGAAGTCGCCCGGGAGAACCCCCGCAGTAGTGCTCGGTATGTTTCTAGTCAACTCTACTCCCCGCCTCGGTTTTGTTTGATTCTGGAGCATCCCATTCTTTCATTACATCCCAGTTCGTAGCTCAACATAATCTACCTATCAGTCCCATGTCTCGCCATATGTTAGTTACCTCACCCGGGGGGGAATTGAAAGCTATCTATAAATGTGATAACGTCCATCTCAAGATTGTGGGCAGAGATTTCCGTGCCAACCTTATAATCTTGGATTCAAAGGGGATCGATGTGATATTGGGAATGGGATGGTTGACCGCGTGTGATGCGGTGATACAGTGTGCTAAGAGGTCAATCCTTCTTACAAGTCCAGTTGGTGAAAGGTTTGAGTTTGCGGCAGATCCCGCACCATCAAATGCCGGTGCGTGAATAAGCTTGATGGAGCGACCTTGGAAGACATACGAGTAGTGTGCGATTATCCCGATGTGTTTCCCGAGGAGTTGCCGGGTATGCCCCCGACGGAGATGTTGAGTTCGTTATTGATCTTTTACCCGGTACGCCCCTATCTCTAAACGCCCATATAGAATGTCTAGTGATCAATTACAAGAACTTAAAGCTCGGATTAAAGAATTATTGGGTAAAGGGTTCATTCGTGCTAGTTCATCACCCCGGGGAGCACCCGTTATCTTTGTGGGTAAGAAAGATGGCACACGAGAGGATGTGTGTTGATTACGGTCTCTTAATGATGTTACCATCAAGAACAAGTATCCTCTCGCCACATATTGAAGATTTGTTTGATCGGATGAGAGGAGCTAAAGTGTTTTCTAAGATCGATCCGCGATCCGGTTATCATCGATTGAAGATTAGGCCTTCGGATATTCCTAAGACAGCTTTTACTACCGGTACGAACTTTATGAGTACACGGTTATGTCTTTTGGGTTGACCAATGCACCCGCGTACTTTATGTACTTGATGAACAAGATCTTTATGGAGTATCTGGACAAGTTCGTTGTGGTATTCATTGATGACATTCGATCTACTCCAAGAATGAGGAGGACCATGAGGAGCATTTGAGACTTGTGTTGCGAAGGGCGAGAGAGCATGAGTTATATGCGAAGTTCAGCAAGTGTGAGTTCTGGCTCAAGGAAGTGTCTTTTCTAGGTCATATCATCACCAACGGAGGTATTGCAGTGGATCCTAGCAAGGTTAGTGATGTGTTGAAGTGGGAAGCCCCTCGTACAGTGTCTGAGATTCGGAGTTTCCTTGGACTTGCTGGTTACTATCGTCGGTTTATTGAAGGATTCTCCAAGATTGTGAAGCCTCTCACTACATTGCTAGAGAAGGATAGGGAGTTCAAATGGACCAGTGCATGTCGATCCGGCTTTGAAGAGTTAAAGAAGCGGCTAACTACGACTCGTTCTAGTAATGCCCGATCTACGGAAGAGCTTTGATATATATTGTGATGCATCTCGACAAGGTCTAGGATGTGTGTTGATGAAAGAAGGTCATGTTATAGCCTATGCATCTCGTCGGTTGAGGAAGCATGAGTTGAACTATCCTACGCATGACCTTGAGTTAGCGACGGTGGTTCATGCATTGAAGATTTGGAGACACTACATTATGGGAACTAAGTGTCGGATCTATACCGATCACAAGAGTCTCGAAGTATATCTTTACTCGAAGGATCTCAATCTAAGACAGGCGTCGTTGGTTAGAGTTGATCAAGGACTATGATCTAGAGATTCATTATCATCCGGTAAAGCGAATCGTTGCCGATGCTTTGAGTCGGAAGGGCCACACTAACATGGCTATGACCATTCGGTTTCTCGAGGAGTTGGTAAAAGAGTTTGAAAGGCTCAACTTGAAAGTGGTTGCACATGCGAAGGAGTGACTTTGGAAGTACGATCTACTCGGAGCAAGAGATACGCAAATGGCGGTTAGAGGAGGTCGGAATACAAAAGATTAAGGAGAGTATGCAACAAGGAGAAGCCCCGTATTTCACGAGAAGATGAGCAAGGAACCGTGTGGTTTAAGAACCGGTTGTGTGTACCGAGAGACGGAGATCTCGCAGAGAAGATCTTGAGAGAAGCTCACGACTCGGCTTATTCTATCCATCCGGGCGGTACTAAGATGTACCGGGATCTCAAGCGCAGGTATTGGTGGTACGGTATGAAGAGAGACGTGGCCGCTCATGTGGCTTTGTGTGACACTTGCCACCGGGTTAAGGCCGAACATCGAGAGACCCGCTGGTTTGCTTCAACCATTGAAGGTGCCTGAGTGGAAGTGGGAAGAGATCGGAATGGACTTCATAGTGGGTTTACCCCGAACCCGAGATGGTTATGATTCGATTTGGGTTATCGTGGATCGTTTGACTAAGGTAGCTCACTTCATTCCGGTAAAGACTACTTATACCGGAGCTAAGTTGGCGAACCGTACATGTCCAGGATTGTGTGTTTGCATGGTGTACCAAAGAAGATCGTGTCAGACAGAGGTACTCAGTTTACTTCTCGTTTATGGGGGAAGTTGCATGAATCTCTGGATACTAAGCTAAATTTCAGCTCAGCTTATCATCCACAGACGGATGGACGGACGAGAGTACCAATCGGATCCTAGAAGACATGCCGAGAGCCCGTGCGCTTAAGCATGGTTGTAGTTGGGATAAGAGCTTGCCGTATGCTTGAATTCTCTTATAACAACGGCTACCAAGCCGAGTCTCAAAATGTCACCCTTTGAGGCCCTTTATGGAAGGAAGTGTAGAACCCCGTTATATTGGAGTGAGACGGGCGAAAGACGGTTATTTGGGGCGGATATCATCGAGAGAAGCGGAGAAACAAGTTCGGATCATCGAGAGAAAATTTGAGGATTGCTCGGTCTAGACGAAAAGTTATGCGGATGGCAAACGAAGGGATGTGGTCTTTCCGGAAGGCAATTATGTGTACCTAAAGGTGTCACCTATCGAGGTTTGCGTCGATTCGAGTTAAGGGAAAGTTGTCACCTCGGTTTATTGGACCTTTCAAGATCCTTGAGAGAGTGGGAGAAGTGGCTTACGATTGGAGTTGCCGGTCCGGCTAGGCCGATGTGCATGATGTATTCCATATTTCTCGGTTGAAGAAGGGTTTTGGTCCTCATGACAAGGAGCCGTTACCCTTGGACGATCTAAGCGTTAAAGAGGATCTCACTATTGTTGAACACCCCATTCGAATATTGGAAACCATGACAAGGGTCACCAGGAATAGTGCGATTAAGATGTGCAAAGTACAGTGGAGTAATCATGCAAAGGATGAGGCAACATGGGAAAGAGAGGATGAGCTGAAAGCAGAATTTCCACATCTTTTTCCCAATCTGTCCGAGTCTCGAGGACGAGATTCTTCTTAAGGGGGGTAGGATTTGTAACACCCTAATTCTATTAAAAATTTGGCTTTATTAAAATTTGCTAGCAACCATTTATTTGCTTAAGGAATATAAGGTTGTTTTATTTAATTTTAGGCATTTAAAACTTTTCTAAAATAAAATTAATGAAATACAGGAATTATTTGTGGCATTCATGCTGGTGCATTATTTTTGGTTGATGGAGTTCAAATTCCAAATTTGAATTCTTTTTGGTTTGAAGCCTTTTTTTTCTAAATCCCAAAAACCTTTTCCCCCTTAACCCCTACCCCTTAACCCTTTCTAGCCCGGCCCGGCGAAGCAACGACCAGCCCCCGCCGCCCGCTAGGCCCGGCCTAGCCGCCCGCGCGGCCCGCCCGGCGCGGCCAACCCCGCGGCCCGGCCGGCCGCCCGGCCCCGGTGGCCTTCGGCCCGCCGGCCGCCGCGCCCGCCCGCCTCCGCGCCCCGTGCCGCCGACGGGTGGGGCCCGCCCCCGTCATCCCTATCCCGTGGCCGAGCCGGACTCCGCCGCCGCCGCGCCGCCCGAGTCCGACCCGCGCACGCCTTCCCCGTGCTTGGCCCGCACGCCAAGGAGCCCCGCCGGGCTGTTTAAGGCGCGCCGCCGCCCCCGGACCTCCCACCCGAGCCGCCCGAGCCAAGCCGCCGGTCCCGGCGCCGCCGAAACCCTAGCCGCGCCGCCGCTTTCGGTTTTCGCCGCCGCCGCCGCTTCATCGTCGAGGAGCAGCACCAGGGACGCGCAAGGAGGTGAGGAATCCGCCGGAGTCGCGTGTCGTCGCCCTCGTGCACCGTAGAAACCGGGGAGGCCTCGCCGGAGTTCGCGCCCGCGCCGCCGCACCGACCGCTCGCGTCGCCGCCCCTCCGCCATAGCCGCCGCCCTAGATCGGTTCGCGTGCTCGCGCGCTTCGTGTAGGTGCCGCCCGCGCTCCAAACCGAGCCCCGAACCCCATATTGGGTACGCCGGCGAGCTCCGCCCGCCGCCCGCCGCGCGCGCGCGCGCCGTCCCCGGCCCGGCCGCCGCCGCTTTGGCCGCATGCGCAAGACCCCGGCCGCCGGATTGAAATCCGACGCCCCCCGATCCAATCCCGGCGGACCGCTTCGCCCGCATGCAACCACGGCCATCGGATCTAGATCCAACGGATCTAGATTGGGTCAACTCGAGTCGGCCCGGTCAAACCCGCCGCCGCCACGGCGGTTTTGCGAAAAAGCCCCCGAGTTTCTTATAATTACAAAAATACCCTTCCACCTTATGAGTTTTCTTACGGTTTAGTCCTTTTTCTTTATTTTAGCCCAAAACCTTTTCAAATCTTTACGGATTAGTCCCTATACCTTTCCTAAGCCATAACTTAGTCGTTTTAGCTCCGATTTTAGCGTTCTTTATGTCCACGCGTTCGTCTCGAAGCGTAGATTAGTTTTATGCTACTGTTTAGATCTGTTTGATCTGTTTGGTGACTGTTTCTTATTTATTTCTATTGTATGCTTGTATGTGATGATTGTGGACCGTAGAGAGCGATTCGTTCGAGGGATTTGAAGATCAAGTCGTGCAAGAGTTTGAGCAACAAGGCTTTGTTGAAGGCAAGTATTCCTTGATGCATGCCCGCTTGTCCTACATAACATGCATTTAAATTCACTGTCTTTACTTTTCTGCTTGCATTAAATTGATGGGAACCTATTAAGGATCATGCCTAGCTTATTACTACCTTTACCTTGATACCGGGAAGTAAATTAATCTTGTGGTAGCTATTGCTTAGCATGCTCAACTGGGGAATTGGTGTTAATCTACTTGGTTACCTTTTTGTTATTCTATGTTCCGTTTATGATCTTTTACTTTTACAAGACCACTTTAATGTGATAATCGGAACATGGAGAACCACCCAGGAAAACGAGACAACCACAAGAACTAATGGGCAATGGTCTTGGCCGATTAATTAGGAACTTTAGCTTGGGATGGTCTTACCGATAAGGACAAGGGATCGGCGGTACCGTGGGGTATGGACTCGCTCTAGCGAGGGGGTTGGGTGAGTTATTCTTTTATGGTGGGGTATCGACACTCGCTAGGGGACTTTATACCTTGCTAATCGATCCGGACCTTGTGGGTCATAACTTGCTAGGGAACCTTTGTAAAGGCCATGTAGCGTCCCTATGCAATCACACCTCGGAAGTGTGATATGGTGTCTTGCAAACACCTGCATGGTTGGGTCCAAAGTTCTTCGAAGCTTTTACGCTTTGCTTGTGGGTAAAGATGTACAACCTCTGCGGAGTGTTAAACTAATCGATTAGCCGTGCTCACGGTCAAGAGCGGCCTGGACACTCACATGATTAAATTATGGAACTTTAATGTTTAATTGTTGTTTTATTCTTTATTTATGATGCTTATATCTTATTAATTGGGTTGGTATGAACTTACACCTTTAGTAATCAAAGTTGCTAATAAAACTCGACCAACTAAAATGCAAAAGTGCTTGAACCTTAGCCATCCACCATATGGCCTTGCATGTTATGTTGTTTTCCCTTCTTGAGTACGATATGTGCTCACGCTTGTTTATTCTCTTGCATCTACAATACCCGGATTTGTCGCTCGGACCGGGAGAACTTTGAAGATATTCCGGGAGATTTCCGGGAGTTCTAGGTGTGCATAGTCTTCGATCACTGCCTGTGGAGGCATTTTGTCCGCTTGCGAGAACTCGTTTATTTAAGATTCGTTTAAGACTATGGTTTGTAATAACTCTTTATTCGTGTGGCACCGAATTTGGTATTCATAATGTCTAAGCGTGTGTGTAACTTGATTCGGCGCACACGTGATCAATGCATTCGGTTTTGCCTTTAAAACCGGGTGTGACATCAACATGCCATCATTAATCGAGCGTCACAAACCGTGATTAATGACGAGACCTTATTTCCCGGTGTCATGAGTTTAATGACGCGTATAAATTTGTAACACTAAGGCGTCATAAGCTACCTACCATGTCGGACCGAGATCCATCGTGGCAGGGGGTTATACGATTTCGGTTCGTCACAAATTGCGGCCCGATCCATGTAAGAGCCTTTATGCGCCTTATATTGTTGGGCCAGTTTTAGCCCGTTTCAGGTTTTTGTGTTATTTCTTGGCCATTCCCGAAATGTTTGTTGCACATTATATTGTGATATTTTATTTTGGGCCCTAACAATCTAACGAACTTGGACCAGATTGCATTATGCTTGGACATTTGATTTTGGGCATCATTCACATGGCCTTTCCTGGGCCTCGGCCCATATTGCTTTTTTTAGATTAGCCGATATTGCATTTCGCATGGCATTGTATACTGTTCTGGCTGCTGCTGATCGCCACATTCAGGGAATAGTTCAACCAGTACAATTGTGTAGTAACATCAAGTTAGCATCGAATCGAATCAACATACAACAAGTCATCAGCAACACAAGTTCACTAGGCCCACACTTCAATTGAGAGGAGGATAAACCTGGCTGAAATTTATCAAGCCTTGGATTAGAACCAGTAGGATGTTCCTAGCCGAAACAAGATCCTGAAAAAGATGTTCCTAGTCAAAACAAGATCCTGAGAAGAAGTAGTGTAGACATGGGATCTGTCAGATCTAAAAACTTCTATAAGAACCAGTAGGATGTTCCTAGCCAAACAAGACCATGAAAGGATGTTCCTAGTCAAAAAAAGTGCGACACATGGGATCTGTCACATGGGAAAACACGCAAGTACGAATCCATCGGGGAAGCTGAACCGACGATGAAAACATTGTACCTTGTTCTAGATATTTCCTTCGTATGACCATCCCTCCTGGTGCCATTGTGTCATCACCACTACTACTACAGAAGCAGATGGGAAAGGGGCTGAATCTATGAGCAGTAGATTTGAGACGATGGAGGAAAGGAGGTGAAGATTTGGGTTGCCGGTAAGGAGGGAAGGTGAAATGGGGGCGGAAAGATTTTGAGATGGCGAGGAGACAAGTAGAAGGGAGGGAAGGGACGAGGGTAATTCATCCATTTCAGCAGAGGGCCTTGTCAGATTACCAATATACCCTTTCATTATGGTGGTGACTGAAACGGGGTGCATTGGGAAGAGGGAAGCAAAAAAGGACATTTAACATCTGCTTTGCCCCGGGCGTCCGAAATTCTAAATATTTGAATCGCGCGCCGGTTTGTTTTGAGGGCTGGTCAGCGCTATATACTGTGGAAAAGGATGTTCCTCTAATCAAAATACTACTAGATAGGATATTCCTTTACTAGGAACTACTCATTTCGTTTATGTAGAGCTCCTCTTATATTGATCAACACATCCCTTCCTTCGTCGATTCGATTCGCCTAGTACTACACGATCATGAGCACGTCACGTTACATACTCCTCGATCATGCCCACATTGGAGATCAACACATCCCTTCCTTTGTTGATTCGATTGGCTTAGTACTACAAGATTTGAGCACGTCACGTTGCATACTCCTCGATCATTACCACATTGGAGATCAACACATCCCTTTCTTCGTCGGTTCGATTGGCTTAGTACTACAAGATTATGAGCACATCATGTTGCATACTCCTCGATCATGCCCACATTGGAGATCAACACATCCCTTTCATTATGGTGGTGACTGAAACGGGGTGCATTGGGAAGGGGGAAGCAAAAGGAACATTTAGCATCTGCTTTGCCCAGGCGTCCGAAATTCTGAATATTTGAATCGTGTGCCAATTTGTTCTGAGGGCTGGTCAACGCTATATACTACGGCAAAGGATGTTCCTCTAATCAAGATACTACTAGATAGGATATTCCTTGACTAGGAACTACTCATTTCGTTTATGTAGTGCTCCCCTTATATTGATCAACACATCCCTTCCTTCATCGATTCGATTCACCTAGTACTACATGATCATGAGCACGTCACGTTGCATACTCCTCGATCATGCCCACATTGGAGATCAACACATCCCTTCCTTAGTTGATTTGATTGGTTTAGTACTAGAAGATTCGGAGCACGTCACATTGCATACTACTCGATCATGCCCACATTGGAGGTCAACACATCTCTTCCTTCGTCGATTCGATTGGATTAGTACTACAAGATTATGAGCACATCATGTTGCATGCTCCTCGATCATGCCCACATTGGAGATCAACACACCCCTTTCATTATGGTGGTGGCTGAAATGGGGTGCATTGGGAAGGGGAAGCAAAAAGAACATTTAACATCTGCTTTGCCCGGGCGTCCGAAATTCCGAATATTTGAATCGCGCGCTGATTTGTTCTGAGGGCTGGTCAGCGCTATATACTACGGCAAAGGATGTTCCTCTAATCAAGATACTACTAGATAGGATATTCCTTGACTAGGAACTACTCATTTCGTTTATGTAGTGCTCCCCTTATATTGATCAACACATCCCTTCCTTTGTCGATTCGATTCACCTAGTACTACATGATCATGAGCATGTCATGTTGCATACTCCTCGATCATGCCCACATTGGAGATCAACACATCCCTTCCTTCATCAATTCGATTGGCTTAGTACTACAAGATTATGAGCACGTCACGTTGCATACTCCTCGATCATGCCCACATTAGAGATGAACACAACCCTTCCTTCGTTGATTCAATTGGCTTACTACTGCAAGATTATGAGCACGTCACGTTGCATACAACTCGATCATGCCCACATTGGAGATCAACACGCCCCTTCCTTCGTCGATTCGATTGGCTTAGTACTAAAGATTATGAGCACATCACGTTGCATACTGCTCGATCATGCCCACATTGGAGATCAACACAACCCTTCATTCGTCGATTCAATTCATAGTACTACAAGATTATGAGCACGTCACATTGCATACTCCTCGATCATAACCACATTGGAGATCAACACATCCCTTCCTTTGTCTATTCGATTCACTTAGTACTACAAGTTTATGAGCACGTCATGTTGCATACTCCTCGACCATGCCCACATTGGAGATCAACACATCCCTTCCTCCCATCAAACATCGGTATTGTGACATGATTCAAGGATTACATTGAAAATTACAAACAAAAGCATGCGTAGGGAGTGTTGGGTTCATTTTATGCATATCACAACTCATGCATTGCGTGATGTCGAGGTCGCAAAACTCTCCGTTTTGGTTGTAGGAATCCCGCATTGATCCAAGCCATGAATCCAATCGGAGGATTCAATCGTATTGAAGTTGCAGTCTTCAACGTCACGACACAAGTACGATGTTCTATTCTGCAAACGAAGTGTTGGTACCTGTATCTCATACTGCAACCCGGTACACGAGTATTGGGAGTCTTCTGACTCCAGTACAATTTCATCTTGGTCAGCAATTGTGAAGACCTGAGCACAAAGCCCAGGCAAAACGATTATTTATGGCTGGTTCACACACGTGAAAAAAATGTATTGTTCAACTCAAATACAACAATCAAATGGAATCAATGACAATAAAAGGAATGTTTAACATTCTACCTCTTTTTTGTCCGTGTTCGAAGGAGCCGATGTAACAGGATTGTGAAGAGGGTCATCAGGAGCCGGAGTTGGAGCAAGAGTAGGAGCAGGAGCAGGTGAGCCTTCTTCGGTAGCAGGAGGGCCTTCTGAGGTAGCAGGAGCAGGAGCAGGAGCAGGAGAGCCTTCTTTGGTAGCAGGAGCAGGAGAGCCTTCTGAGGTAGCAGAAGCTGGAGTAGGAGAGCCTTCTGAGGTAGCAGGAGCAGGAGCGCCTTCTTCGGTAGTAGGAGCATGAGCTGGAGCAGGAGGTCCTTCTTCGGTAGTAGGAGTTGGAGCTAGAGCAAGACAACCTTCTGAGGTAGCAGGAGCTGGAGCAGGAGAGCCTTCTGAAATAGGAGGAGCTGGAGCAGGAAAGCCTTCTGACGTAGCAGGAGCTGGAGCAGGATTAGTTGCATGAGAGCCTTCTGAGGTAGCTAGAGCAGGATCTTCCAGACCATTTGTTGTTGCCGCCAAAGGATCTTCCTTATTCCTTTCCTCTGCTGCAATATTAGATAGAACCTTGAGTATTGCTGCATCTGCTTCCTTTTCTTCTTTGGAATCCTTTTTTGTCATCCATTGTGAACCAATTGCTGAACTATGAGGCAACTCATAGACTTCAGATGATTTACCTAAGTTAGCAGGAGGCATGAGTGGTAAGGGAGTCTGACCAATAGGTGCGAGTAGAGCGGGCGTGGCGGTAAACCGGTAACTTGGTGAAGGTGACTGAGTGAAGCATTTAGAAAATTCTCCATAGTACGATGATGCTGTGTTACCATTTGTGCTATGAGTGTGCGCGGTTTAACTCCTCCTGCTGTGCCATCCTCATCTCCATCATTGAGTGGAACTTTCTCTGGTTGCGCTGATTTTCAAGGATCAGTTTCACAAAGAAGGAAGAGTCCATTGGTTCACTGGTTGTTGCTAGAGTGATTGGAACTGTTTCTGTTTTTTCAGTGGGTAGTGATGCACCATCATGTACTCGAAGATGTCTCACTAGAGACGCCTCATTGCCTTCACTGTCTGAGGAACAAATGTCATCAGGAGATGGCTCAATTGTAGCCCTTAGGCCACGCCGTCTGTCTCCTGGTCTCGCAGGCCTGTATTCCTTGAAATGTGTCTCGGACATCATGTACTTGGGACACCAATCTTTGGGTCCGGTGCGCACCCTTTCCCCATCTTCATCTATCTGGTAACACTACTCAGCATTAAGGAGATCCAGTGAGCATACGACATATTTCGGGCCACGGTCAACCCATCAAAAATAACATCTTCAATCTTGGCTAAAATGAAGTCCACGATGTCGAACGGCCGACCAGTCATGACGTGAAGGAGAAGCCACTGCTGAAGACTAGTGATCGACTCTACATTGCCAATCCGTGGTAACAATGTCTTCCGTAGTGCCTGGTGAACCACATTTGCCTCAAGGGTAAGCATGTCAGGCGTGCGATATGCTCGCCTACCTGTGAACGACTCAACAAAAAGTCCGGCAGTCTTCTCGTCGGACGGGAACGACCCACCAAGCAAACTATGCTGAGGTGGTTCATGATCGCACTTGAAATTATTTATTATGCCAGACAGGGACATTCATGATCCCCGTAGACAATATTATGTAGGGATGTCTTATGGTCGTACTTTCCTATTTTGAAATCCGTCAATCCAAGTTTGTCGGCAATATGGTGTCAGAAAAAAGTATGTTGGCATCCCTGAAACATGAACATGATGTACGCCCTAGTATCGGCAATGTACACAGTAGCATAAAAAACTCTCACCCAATCCTCAACATACTTATGATACATTGAGACCAAATCAGCCAAACCAGGATGATCATTGAAGTATGCCTTAACAGCCCCTCCCACGGTCAACGTCATATGATCCCAATTTATAACCCTGTGCTGGTACAATTTAATGGGCAAGTATTTGTAGTTATAATAGTAAGTTTCTTGAAGGACATTCCTAAATCTTGGTTCGACCCATTTGTCCTTGGTTTTGTCCCACCAAAGTTTCTCAGACACCCATCTAAGACCTTTAATCATCTGGTAGGTGTGGCTGCGCAGGTCCATCAACTTAAGCGGCTCGTCCAGTGGAGGGTGAAGTTGCACCTATTTCTCCTTCCTAGGATCTGGCGCGGGAGACTCTGAAGGGAGGGGCGGCGACGACCCGCGGTTGACCCACCCCGTGTGCAATAAAAAGGCTGTTGACGGATAAAAGACGTATCCCTCTACGATCCGCAAGCGTACGGACCCACACCTTTTTCACCACGAGATTCCCAAGGTTCTTGTCAATCCATGGAGCAAGGGGATTAAAAGCGTTCGATCTACCTCTACACACTAGCTACTAAAACTCTAACTACGATTAAACTAGAAAACAACTAAACTACACTAGAGAGAATGATTAAGCAATCAAGATAAAAGACACTCGCCCATGGGTCTACGATACTAGAGCATGCAATCGCTTAAAGACATGAAAAACAGTCTAATCTATCGGGGTTGTGAGCACGATTTCGCCCTTTCCCTCCTCTCATACTGTCACTACGTGAAGGTATTCATGACTGGACCTATGATGGACACGGCGTATTGAATGGATCCAAGGAAGCATTGGAGCTCTTACTCCCTTTACGGCATGGTAGCTAACCTTAAGCATTAAAGTATATTCAACACAAGATAATAGATAGATAATCCGACAAAGTATGATTACATCTCAAGATCGATTACAACCCATGGACGAATAAGGAGATTACCCCATCAAGGTGCTAGACATAGCACCGTTGATCATGGTTTCCCTTCCGACGGTGTCTTCCTTCTTCTCCACTTGTGGGTGCTTCCTTCGAGGTGGACGATCTCCCTCCGGAGATCTCCCTCCTCTCTCTAGCTTGTGGATGGCCTCCTCGTGCGAATGGCTCTCTCTCTCTCGAATGGCGGCGCCTCCAGGGTTTTAGGGTTGAAGATCCTTTGGGTGCAAGGAAAGGGGGGCCGAACCGACCCCCGGAGTGGGCTGGGCCTGCCGGTCTGGGCCGACCGGCCCAGGCCCATCTCGGCCCGGTTTGGTTGCCCCTTCGCTCCTGTGGGTCCTCAGGTGATTATGCACTTTGACCCCTCCACTTGCATGATTTTGACGATGTCATCCTCGCGTCCAAGATGGAGGTTCTCCACGCATGAAGTTTGGTCTTTTACGCTTCAATCCCTGGGGGTGTTCCTCGTAGCACTTCAGTCCTTGCCACCATTGGAAGTGATTTCATCAAGCTCATGAACACGAACAAGACTTGTCCTAAATGCTCCTTTGAACTTGTTGCGAATCCATCCTTTATGTCCATGTTTTCCTACATAAACACAACACTTCCAAATGCATGCACATAGATGAACTTGTTATATGATTAGTGTGCCTAGTGGAAGGTTAGTTCCATAAACAAATCCAAACCAAAGTGTAATGAACATGCTTGGTGTACCAAAATACACCGTCAACATCTCCCCCACGCTTAGCTCTTGCTTGTCCTCGAGCAAGTACTCGTAAAAGAACTTCGTCCAAAGCGTTGTAATCGTGTACCGCTAATCCTTCTTCACAAGTTAGTCAATCCTTCCATCTTTAATACATAAACATAAAGTAATGATCATCAAACATAAACATGGGCGTTTAGAATCTTTACCACGTCAAGATTTACCCCACAACTCAAACCCTTCACTCGAAGTCTTCAATTTCAGCCATGCTTACTTCTTTGCTTCCATCGGAGGGTTTTTATGATTTTCAAAAACAAAATTCCTGCAACAAGTATTAGACAAAAACCTTTCTCCAAGCTCTCTCGAGTCACTCATATGAGGTGGCTATCCTAAACCAATTTTATAAAACTCTCACCTTGTGACGCCCCGGGTTTTTAATTACCGTCATTAACGCTAATGACCGGATCGGCCCCGGTCAAAGCCGGTCAAACCCGGTCAAACCTAGGTCAACTCGGGTCATCACCCGAAAACCTCGTCAATGAACCCCAAAGAACCTCTTGACCAAGCCTACAAACAACCGTAGTCAACCCTTGGTCAATGACATGGTCAAAACCCGCTTGATCCTTTGACGTCGGCAAATGTCGTCCGGAACTTTTGCCGCGTTCCCCAAAATTCACCTAAACACTTCAAAATCTACCTTTATGAAAGTTGTAGATCTTGTTGAGGGACACAACTTTCATGTAGATTGGCATTTCAAATTTTGGGTGGAAAATTGTGAAAAACCCCTTGCAAGACGGTTTTCTGTTTTCCCGAACGTGTCGACATTCAAAGTTGGCACGACGTTCTCGCAAAATCCGTTGAGAAAAACACCATATGGCCTTTTTGAAAGTTGTAGAGGGTAGTTAGATCTACAACTTTCCTATTCATCGCTTGAGGCATTTCTATTCATTTTTTTGGAGTTTTCCACGTTCAAAACGAGGGTCCGGGATCACGGTACGGGCCGGCCGACGCCGCGCCGCGCCTCGACGTCGCGCGTCGCGCGCGCGCGCGCGCGCTCTCCGCCGCGCCGTACCGCCGTACCTCTCGCTCGCGTGCCCGAGCGCGCCTTCCCAAGGCCGAAGTCGCACCTTCCCAAGGTCCTTTGCCCGAGACCGCGCTCACTTCTAGGCACCTAGGGGCCGCGCGCGGCCTTGGCGGCGCGGTGTCCGACGCGCCGGACGGCCGCGGCTACGGCCGGTGGCCGGCCGGTGCGCGCCGGGCCTAGCCGGGACGGCCCCCTCGCTTGGCGACGTCGCCTATAAAAGGGGCGAACCGCCACCCTCCCGTGCCGTTGCCTCGCGACGCCGTCGGTCCGGTCGCCGCCACGTGCCATGGGCGCCGCCCCCGACAAAGCAAACCGCCGCTCCTTCCCACACGCCGTAGCTAGACGGCGCCCCACCTAGACCCGTGGAAGCTTCTCCTACCGCGCCTTACCCAACCCCGGCCCCATCCCGCCGGCAATCCACCGCCGCCGCGCCCGCCGGTGAATTTTGGATTAACGAAATAATTATTCTTGATTTATGCATGTTTTCCTTTGAAAATTAATAAAACAAGATCAGTAGAGAGGTTCCATGCAAACATGTTGGTTTTCTAAGCTTGAATAGGACCGAGAGAACATCCACAAGAAATTCTAGGTCATTTGGATGCTTAATTATGTTTATATGCATTTAAATTGAATCACTAGATAACCTTTGTTATTTCCCATAATAATTAATTTCCTAGCCTCCAACACTTACATGTGGGTCCAATGGACCAGTATGGATGCTAGTAGGCTTAAGAAACACTCATGTAATTTTTAGTAATTTAATTGGTTAATAAATGGCTTAAATGCCCATTTAATATTAAAGGGAAAATTGAATAAAAGAAAATCCTTAATTAAATCCTTTTTCTTTTTGGGAATATTACTTAATATAAATAAAAGAAATTTTAATAACATTGCTGATAAGAAATTAATTCATGAATAAGAAAAGTAATTACACCCTTGATTGGTGAAGATAAAATGATTAAAAGCCTTTACATGAAATGACAAGTATAAAGAAACCTTTATTCAATTGTGCAATAAAGAGAAATCACCCAACCACCCATGTAACTTGAGCGTGGCTGCAAATCATGTTAAAAAGGTTAAATGTACCTACCCACTTCTTGTCGATGAAATTAAAGTAAGTTATTTACGTATATATGTACACGATCACCATCAAAAAGAATAATTAATAAAAAGTTGCATATTGCTCCTTTATGGAAGAGTATCTTGAATGTATTCTTATCTAGGTGAATGTGCCCGACAAATACACCCCTTGATTGTCAAAACAATTCGTAAATAATGAAAGTATAAACCGCCGAATAAATCTTGCATTTGCATCTTCGTGTAGATCTTTCCGCCGATAGACGTACGCTCGTACCGGAAGGAAGAGGCGAAGGTGCTAACCAAGAGCTGCCGCACGTGAACGTAGCTCAAGACCCGGACCCAAGTCCAGAAGGGCCCAAGGCCAACCTTGCCATCGAAGGCAAGCCCCGGATCATTAACCCCGCCTTTTAAAATTATGCAATTATGTTTGCTATGATTGTGCATTTACGTTCCAGGAATTGATTTGAAAACCCTAGATGCATGATCCTTAGGTACCTATGCTCTATCACTAGTATGCTAGGTCGATAGCTGCAATGCTATAGGACCGATAGAAGTCGAGTGATGATTCGTCACTCGCGAGATTAGGTTCCTAGATAGGAATCATAAGATATCCCTAAATGGATCGCTCACGTGGTAAGAGCATGGGATTGGGCTCCGGTCCAGTGGGCATGTGGGCTAAGCTTTTGAACGTACCAAGCATATGCCGGGAATGGGACCGGTAAGCCTAGTACCATAATGAGGCGGTGAGGGATCTTACTATTACTACTCTCAAGCAATTCTCCTTACCGGCTAGCTACCGAAAGGATGGTGTATGGTGACTCCGGGTATCTCGTGGGGTATGCCGGATAGCCTGCACCAGGGACTGTAAGATTCGATCCCAACCCGAAGATTTCGGGGACGGCCTGGGGAGTTGTCCTCGTGGGGGCAACCGACCGTGTGTTTGGGTCTACCTTGCAAGGTTTAAATCAATCGATTGTCGGCCTCTCAACGTTATCCGAGACTCGCTTAATCTACGGCCATGATATCCCATAATGATGGAACTCGAGAAATATGGTTGGATGAATTAATTGCTTGTCAAATTTTGATTGAATTAGTTGGCACAATTAGAAATGGTAATCAACTAGAACCTGTGCTAAAAGATTGAAAGTAAGGATCCACTCTTAGTGGCTTTCCAGCAAAAGAAACTCCACCGGCCAAAAGCCTTTCATGTCTAGAGGTTGGTGATGTAGTTATCACCCGACGGTTAAGTCTTGCTGAGTATTAGTATACTCAGCCTTGCTTTAAAATTGTTGATTGCGGTATGATTGAACGGATGGGTGACAACAAGTGATGACATCACGGATGGCCTCTGTGATGTCTACCGTTGCGCTAGTTTATTTTATTTCCTTTGCCTATTTTCGAACTCGAAACTTTTATCTTATGCCCGGAACAATGGCTTGTAATAAAATGTTTAATTCATGTCGTACTCCGGACTCGCCTTCGCGTGAGTTTTAATGCATGTATTGATCCTCCGTTCGATGTCCAAGTGATTTACGGGCGTTAACCCGCAACCAACGACG
Organism: Cenchrus americanus; assembly: GCA_947561735.1. Lineage (NCBI taxonomy): Eukaryota > Viridiplantae > Streptophyta > Magnoliopsida > Poales > Poaceae > Cenchrus > Cenchrus americanus. Next base: position 149,077,704 of record OX387240.1, read on the forward strand.
GGATGATACTTTACTATTGCTTAACGACCAAAGTGGATCGGTCTTAGGCGATAGTACGGTATTTTCCCGGGCGGGTTGTCACAACTTGGTATCGAGCGATCGCATGCACCGAGTTTAATTAACAACTCTAATCACATGATTTTCAAATAAAAATTGCCAAGATTGTTTGTTTTGCAAAATACGTTGGTCCGTTAAGGATAAACTAGACCGAGAGGCCCTAGAGGGAAAATTTTGGTTTCTTCCGGGTGGCTTATTAATCTATGGTCTATTTTGCTAACTTCCGGCACATTACTTTATGTCGGACTTACTTTCTCGCACAACCAAACTAGGAGCCACGTGTTTTATACGCGTGCTTTGTTCCGCATCACGGGAATTGCGAGGGTTGATGGAGTGACCCATTCCACGGATCCCATCTTCGCATATGTTGATGAGTTGTGTCTTGCCACGTGTTTCATACGTGAGCATTCCGCATGTCGCTCATGCGAGGCAAGGATATACTCCATTCAAACGGAGAATGTCCAAGGTTGGACGCTGTCCATGCAGCGGCTTAACGCATGGATGCCGTTTCTATAGTGAACGGTAATGAATGTGGACGCTTTCATGAGTGCTGGCATGAAAGGTTCGATATATTCTGTGATCTTACGCGGTACACTAACCCCCGTTTCGAAAGCTCGCTAAGTAAGCATCGACTAGATCTCGACTAGATATTATAGGGAGATACGTGTATGTGCCATGCCACCGGCGCTAACTCCGAATTTTGGCTTGATTGCCTGGTGAGGACGAATAGGACGTCTTGCATCATGTTAAAAATCGTGAAAGAACCTAAAGCTGAACTCATGTCCGTCTTCGTGCTCTCCGAAGTAAACGGTTATAGCGTGTTTTGTTCTGTTTAGCTTCTTTAGGTGTAGAAGTGTTGTCAAGCACAAATTTAATAGAAGTGTTGTTTAAAATTGCTGTTCGGTCCAAGAATCTTTCGTCTAGATGATCTTAACCTAGGTCACTTCAAATCTAATCCGGTTTCCACTAGACAAAGTTCGTGATCGTACCTTGGTCTACCGCAAGTATGCTTGGTAGTCAACCTTGTCTTGACATTCCCCTCGCAATCTTTGAGCCTTGCTCGGTCCAACACCTTTCTAGATCCTCGGCTCAACCTTGAGTACCAACTTCGGTTTCATAACCTTGCTAAGTTGCTACGCCAATTGGGAAAGCGTTGAACCCCGTTTTGAGTAGGATGTTCGATCCCGATTGCCGGACCTTGTATCGTTGGTATGCCCACTCGTTCGAGCTCGGCATACGATGGTATTTAAGTATGCATGGTTACCCCATACCTTGACCTTACCGTATTCGTGGATCGAGTTACCTTTGTACACTCGCACCCGCCTGATTCTCACTTTTGTCGTTATGTCTAGATGGACAACGTTGGCTCTACATCGACCGATGTGGAATCATGAACTCTCGTGGACTACATCGAGGAGGGTGGTTTTCCTGCACTTTTGTGGGACACCCTAAGGAGCTTTGGGTACACCACTTATCCAGAGTACTCGACACGTGAGATCATGACCACAGGCCAACTCCTTCGTTGTGAAGTGAAGGTGAAGATTTCAACGTGCCCGACCAATCCTGCTTGGGATGAGTGGGAGTGTACGGCACACGGAAGAAACTTGTCCGACACAGTGCAGAAGGCTGCTCTTGAAGCACTCACCACTTTTTGTGGAAAGCACCCGACCGAGATAGCCAACTCTGCAGCTAAAGTCATTCGGTACCCGAGCGACACATTGCACCGGTGGTGAACGAGAAGCTATCCTTCCGGCCCGGAGCGACTCTCACTATAGTCCCGAACTCGTCGCCTCGGTCCGCTTTTCAGAAGACTTGTACGACACCTATCTGCGAATGGTGGGAGAAAGCGTATTCTATAGACACCAAATCTATAGATACAAAGTAAAGGAAATAGAGTGTTCAGCTCAAGCATTGAAGGAAGCCCGAGCGATGATCGCTACTCTCAGGAAGGAAAGACGCAAGGACAAGGCAAAGATACAAGAGTTAACCGAGATCATCCATGAGCGGGAATTTCTTGTTGCAGCATAACGATCAGTATATGCTTGAACTAGAAAATCAATTGGAAGCTCTAGCCGTTCCACCCCCAGAACCTGTCATTCCGGGACCAGCCCAAGAAGAAGATGTTGAAGATATCCAGGGTGAATCTGGAATTGAGTCTGGACCCGCGTCACCGTAGTCTTTCAGCATGGAGGACCCCACCCTTGGAGGTTGATCTGTCGGGAATAAAGTTATGAGTCGTCAGAATCCAGTGTTGTGAGGAATCCTAGGGTACCATGACCACTTTTGGTCGGTTACCGCTGTCAGATAGACTAGAAACCTTGGTATTGCAGCTAGTCTGCTTTGTAATCCTAAATGTTGTTGGTAATCCTGAAAACTCTCATCGATGTACTGCCTTGATTAAACATCCCTTCCAGCAACGATGTTCCTACGGCCTTATGTGTGTTAAGTTGTGATCAATCAAGATCCGTACTCCACGAACTTTGTGCCAATCCGGGATCCAATCGATTCCTAAAATCCCGAACTTGTTCTTTTCGGTCTTGCTCAAACCTTGTGATTTGAATTAAAATGTGGCTTTGAGCATGCGTTGCATAGCATGTGCATTTGGGAAGCATGGGTATACTAACGTGCATACACATGAAACTCCGTACCCTTACCCTACCTCTCCGGTTCGGTGATGTCGTTACCTCATAGTCAAAGGTGCCGCGACGGAACCTAGGGTATCGTGTGTCTTGCAGCCACACGATCGCCACTAGGAGCGCGCTAGGTATCTTGGTTGTGAGATAGCCACTCGTCACACAGATCCTCTCCCCCTACTATTGATTGCATTTCCAATCATCAATGCATATGGGTAACCGAGTCATTCTAACTTGCATCATGAGCACCATACCGCACAAGCATATGCATTGCGCCAACTTTGAAAAGTGTTACACTTTCAAAACAACGAGTTGTCGAGAACCTCAAAAATTTGCGAAAGAAGTAAAGGTGTGAGCAAGGTTATTCCTTGAAGTTCCCACTTGATGTCACCTTTCGTACATGAAATTGTGGAAATCTATCTTAACCTTCTTTCCTGGTAAATGGCCTATTGGGAATCCTTGACCAATTGGTCCCCTGCCGTGAATCTTGACGATCTTGCAGCATCGATTCCTTTTCCGCTAGCCAAGCGGAAGACAGCAGAAGTAGAAACTTTTCTCGAGCGAACAAGGTTCTCGAATAGTCAACATGGAAAAGTCATCCATCGTGCATTCATTCTTGGTCCGTGCTCTTAACCTTCCAATGCTCAAATCAAATAAGGAAGTACGCCCGGGATCGATCAAAGCTTGTTGCTACGCTCCTCAGTTGCTATCACAAGCGTGAGGCGTAGTACACCAAGCCTTTCTCGTTTCGCTCCACATCACGGTCGATTATTTAGACCGTTGAGCGCCATCGTCATCAGTATCACGACCATACAACGCCGTGACGTCGCTCTACCCTTGATTTCTGCAACCGTATTCACGACGTCATGATCGCGTGAGCTGACCTTGTTGAGCTCCGTGTTGTATACACCAGATACCCGACTGGGTCAACAGACCGTTACAGCCCCGCATCGGCTGTAAAATGGAACCTTTTACCCGGAACCGCCGATACAAAGGCTCCATTTCCATCAGAGCTCGACAGTATCACTGTTCTTGTTCTTCTTCTAGCTAGCCTGGCTACTTACCACTAGAGTACCCCTCCCAGCTACTTCAATCTTTCCGAGCGAACTGTTCTCCGTCTTCATTTCCGACGTCAAAAAGAAGCTCGGAGTAGACCGAAAGCAGAAAATCAATCCAAGCTGCCAACCATGACTCCGTCTTCAGAAGAGCTTGAGTCGTTTCGCTGGACATTGTTAGGAATGTACCTCTGTATAGTAGGAGGATTATGCTCGCTAATAGCCGTGCATGTGCACATTCATCGTCCGCTTCCTCATGAACGGCGGTGAGTTAGTAAGAGGACACACCTTGTACTTTTTGTTCCATCTGCATTCCTAACCATGGGATGTGTGTAGACCAAGCTTTATCAGTTGATATTTTGGAAGTCCGGTTTGCATTGCTTACCGTGAATGAGTCTTATAGAATATGTCCGAATTATAAGCTTGGGTGATATTCCGATCATGCGCTAATTAGGAACTCAAATTTCAGATGTTCCGACCAGCATGGAATAACCACAATGATTTTGAAGCATCGGGTAGTGGCGATCGTATGCAACCGCCGCCCACATTGTTGACCGATGCTTTCATAGCAACACATACCGAAGTGTTGTGCCAACTCCTGCAGACCCAACAGCAAATGGCTCAACAACTACAACAGATGCCGCCGATGCAATCGAAGCTTCAACCTTCCAAGCCCTGTTCACCAGAAATACCCACCCAGAGGGACATAAACGCCATTATCGGCGCAACTCAACCGCCGGAAAGGCGGAATCGTGTCTGAATCAGATGGTGAACGATATCATCCAAGGACGTTATGGGAAACCATACCAGAATAGTTTGGCAGATAGTCTCTCTCAGTCCTTATACGCCTCTATGGTCGAACAAGCCCGTTTGTTCAATCGTTGGAGGAGTATGTTAATCAAGACCGCCCCAATCCTCGACTCAATATTACCACCTTCTCGACTACCCATGGATCTTAGGGCGAGAAGAGGAGGTAATCCGAGGCAGCAAAAGAGGATTACACGAGATAGATGTAAGTGAGTGGGAAATTACCTGTACAGAGACTTGTCCACGTAAAGGCAAGCGAAGCTGTAATCCTAGCAAGACCACTCAACGCACCACTATTGCAACACCCGCGCGAGTCTCGAAGAAGGCAAAGAGAAAGGAGAGAAGGAGGCTCCGCCTTATCCAAGAAGCCCAGCAACCGATCCCCAAACCTAAAGACCTTCCTCCCCGGTTGTGCTACAATTGTAGACAGCCCGGGCATTTCGCCGATAAGTGCCCAAACCCCAGACAGCAGAAGCCCCAGCAGCAGGAGCAGAACCCCGGATCTGCTATCAACAACAACAAGCCAAGCCCGCAAGTGGAGCAAAGCCCATTTAATTTCGTAGGTAACGCTTCTATCCAGAATCATTCTTCACCTCCCCTTGTAATTTCGAATCTCGGGACGAGATTCCTCTTAAGGGGGGTAGACTGTGACGCCCCAGGTTTTTAATTACCGTCATTAACGCTAATGACCGGATCGGCCGGTCAAAGCCGGTCAAACCCGGTCAAACCTAGGTCAACTCCGGGTCATCACCCGAAAACCTCGTTAATGAACCCCAAAGAACCTCTTGACCAAGCCTACAAACAACCGTAGTCAACCCTTGGTCAAAGACACGGTCAAAACCCACTTGACCTTTGACGTCAGCGAATGTCGTCCGGAACTTTTGCCGTGTTCCCCAAAATTCACCTAAACACTTCAAAATCTACCTTTATGAAAGTTGTAGATCTTGTTGAGGGACACAACTTTCATGTAGATTGGCATTTCAAATTTTGGGTGGAAAATTGTGAAAAACACCTTGCAAGACAGTTTTTCCTGTTTTCCAGAACGTGTCGACATTCAAAGTTGGCACGACGTTCCTGCAAAATCCGTTGAGAAAAACACCATATGGCCTTTTTGAAAGTTGTAGAGGGTAGTTAGATCTACAACTTTCCTATTCATCACTTGGGGCATTTCTATTCATTTTTTTGGAGTTTTCCACGTTCAAAACGGGGTCCGGGATCACGGTACGGGCGGCCGACGCCGGCGCCGCGCCGCGCCGCGCCGCGACGTCGCGCGTCGCGCGCGCGCCGCGCTCTTGCCGCGCCGTACCGCCGTACCTCGTCTCGCGTGCCCGAGCGCGCCTTCCCAAGGCTGAAGTCGCACCTTCCCAAGGTCCTTTGCCCGAGACCGCGCTCACTTCTAGGCATCTAGGGGCCCGCGCCGCCGCCTGTGGCGGCGCGGTGTCCGACGCGGCCGGACGGCCGCGGCTACGGCCGGTGGCCGGCCCGTGCGCGCCGGCCTAGCCGGGGCCGGCCCCTCGCGTGGCGACGTCGCCTATAAAAGGGGCGAACCGCCACCCTCCCCGTGCGGGTGCCTCGCGACGCCGTCGGTCCCGGTCGCCGCCACGTGCCATGGGCGCCGCCCCCCGACAAAGCAAACCGCCGCTCCTTCCCACGCGCCGTAGCTAGACGGCGCCCCACCCAGACCCGTGGAAGCTTCTCCTACCGCGCCTTACCCAACCCCGGCCCCATCCCGCCGGCAATCCACCGCCGCCGCGCGGCCGGTGACGAGCGCCGCCGAGCACCCCCTCACCCGCCACCTCCCTCCCGTGCAAGCGCATGAACCGGTCCTAGGGCACCCCTAGACGCTCCCCGGCCCGCTCCCCGCCGGCCCAGGCCGGCCCGGCCTCGCCGGAATTGCAAAACCCCCGCCGGCCGGCCGCCATAGGGACCCAATTGCAAATGTGCAAATCTTTCCGGGGTCCTTTTCGCGAAAAGGTAACTCCCACGATTAAAGCAAATTGCTGAACCTTGTAAATTGTGTAGAAAATCACAGAAAATTCAGAAAAATGTGAAATAATTTTGTTGGATCCTTGGTGGTTTAAACTACAACTTTTATTATGCTAGCCTGAGCTGATTCCTTTTAAATTGTGCATGAAAAATACAAACGTGAAAACCCTAGATCTGCAATAACTCAAAACCCATAGAACCTCTGTAGCTAATTTTTGGATATGTTGTGTATTAGGTCATGACTAGCCCCTATGCCAAAACTTGCACAAAGTTATCATGTAAATCTTTTCCTAAAAATGTTTTTCCATTTCCGGCGTAACCGCACAAACCATTTTTCATGTTAAATATATTTATGTTTTTGACCCCAACTTGTGCACACTGTCTTTTAATACCAAAATACACATCTTGTGAATTAATCATGAATTTTGGATTAACAGAAATAATTATTCTTGAATTATGCATGTTTTCCTTTGAAAATTAATAAAACAAGATCAGTAGAGGTTCCATGTGAACATGTTGGTTTTCTAGGCTTGCTTAGGACCAGAGAACATCCACAAGAAATTATAGGTCATTTGGATGCTTAATTATTTTTATATGCATTTAAATTGAATCACTAGATAACCTTTGTTATTTCCCATAATAATTAATTTTCTAGCCTCCAACACTTACATGTGCGTCCAATGGACCAGTATGGATGCTAGTAGGCTTAAGAAACCCTCATGTAATTTTTGGTAATTTAATTGGTTAATAAATGGCTTAAATGCCCATTTAATATTAAAGGGAAAATTGAATAAAAGAGAATCCTTAATTAAATCCTTTTTCTTTTTGGGAATATTACTTAATATAAATAAAAGAAATTTTAATAACATTTCTGGTAAGAAATTGATTCATGAATAAGAAAAGTAATTACACCTTTGATTGGTGAAGATAAAATGATTAAAAGCCTTTACATGAAATGACAAGTATAAAGAAACCTTTATTCAATTGTGCAATAAAGAGAAATCACCCAACCACCCATGTAACTTGAGCGTGGTTGAAAATCATGTTAAAAAGGTTAAATGTACCTACCCACTGCTGTCGATGAAATTAAAGTAAGTTATTTACGTATATATGTACACAGTCACCATCAAAAAGAATAATTAATAAAGAGTAGCATATTGCTCCTTTGTGAAAGAGTATGCTGAATGTATTCTTATCTAGGTGAATGTGCCCGACAAATACACCCCTTGATTGTCAAAACAATTCGTAAATAATGAAAGTATAAACCGTCGAATAAATCTTGCATTTGCATCTTCGTGTAGATCCTTCCGCCGATAGACGTACGCTCGTGCCGGAAGGAGGAGACGAAGGTGCTAACCAAGAGCTGCCGCACGTGAACGTAGCTCAAGAACTGGACCCAAGTCCAGAAGGGCCCAAGGCCAACCTTGCCAGCGAAGGCAAGCCCCGGATCATTAACCCCGCCTTTTAAAATTATACAATTATGTTTGCTATGATTGTGCATTTACGTTTCAGGAATTGATTTGAAACCCTAGATGCATGATCCTTAGGTACCTATGCTCTATCACTAGTATGCTAGGTCGATAGATGCAATGCTATAGGACCGATAGAAGTCGAGTGATGATTCGTCACTCGCGAGATTAGGTTCCTAGATAGGAATCATAAGATATCCTTAAATGGATCGCTCATGTGGTAAGAGCATGGGATTGGGCTCCGGTCCAGTGGGCATGTGGGCTAAGCTTTTGAACGTACCAAGCATATGCAGGGAATGGGACCGGTAAGCCTAGTACCTTAATGAGGCGGTGAGGGATCTTACTATTACTACTCTCAAGCAATTCTCCTTACCGGCTAGCTACGGAAAGGATGGTGTATGGTGACTCCGCGTATCTCGCGGGGTATGCGGATAGCTCCGCACCGGGGATCGTAAGATTCGATCCCAACCCGAAGACTTCGGGGACGGCTCGGGGAGTTGTCCTCGCGGGGGCAACCGACCGTGTGTTTGGGTCTACTTTGCAAGGTTTAAATCAATCGATTATCGGCCTCTCACCGTTATCCGAGACTCGCTTAATCTATCGGCCATGATATCCCATAATGATGGAACTCGAGAAATATGGTTGGATGAATTAATTGCTTGTCAAATTTTGATTGAATTAGTGGGCACAATTAGAAATGGTAATAACTAGAACCTGCGCTAAAAGATTGAAAGTAAGGATCCACTCTTAGTGGCTTTCCAGCAAAAGAAACTCCACCGGCCAAAAGCCTTTCATGTCTAGAGGTTGGTGATGTAGTCATCACCCGACGGTTAAGTCTTCCTGAGTATTAGTATACTCAGCCCTTGCTTTAAAATTGTTGATTGCGGTATGATTGACCGGATGGGTGACGACAAGTGATGACATCACGGATGGCCTCCTGTGATGTCTACCGTTGCGCTAGTTATTTTATTTCCGCTGTATTTTCGAACTCTGAAACTTTTATCTTATGCCTTGAACAATGGCTTGTAATAAAATGTTTAATTCATGTCGTACTCTGGACTCACCTTCGCGTGAGTTTTAATGCATGTATTGATCCTCTGTTCGATGTCCAAAGTGATTTACCGGGCGTTAACCCGGCAACCAACGACAGGATGATACTTTACTATTGCTTAACGACCAAAGTGGATCGGTCTTAGGCGATAGTACGGTATTTTCCCGGGCGGGTTGTCACACACCTCCCATAAGTCTCTCATATAACATGTAAAGTGGAGCTATAGGTAGGGCTAGTGCAATCAACACAAATACTGTCAAACTAAGAACTTCCTCTAATGATTGTTTACCTTTCAAAGCTAATGATCATGAGAATTAATCCTTTTGTAGGGATATCAAGGATGAGAAGATTTAGAATGGTTGACATGTGCAAGGGCAAAAGAAAATTATGACTACGAGGCACTGATGACGTCCTCGTTGTTGGATTGCACATGGTTGGAAAAAGAGTGAAAGTTTCGTCTCTCAACAACGTGATATCCTTCCTTGCACTTTATTTTTTTTCTTTCACTTGATTCATCCGTCTCATATCCTTCTTGCCACTCCTCTTTTCTCTTTTTCTTCGTTTTCTTTTATTCTTTCATTCTCATATTTTTCTCTTCCTTTACTTTTCTATATTTTTTCTTTCTTTCTTTCTTTCTTTCTTTCTTTCTTTCTTTCTTTCTTTCTTTCTTTCTTTCTTTCTTTCTTTTCCATACTCATACTTTTTTCTTTATTTTTCCCTCTCTTGACAACTTTTCAAAGCTCTCAACTCCTCTCTTTCTTGCATGCATAGAATCTGAAATTTTAAATAAATTATGCCAGAGACGAGACAAAACTTTTGAAAGTTGGTCGTGTTCAAGGAATGCGATGTACCATGAAATTCGGTGATGTACGGGACTTTCGATGTGAAAGTCATGTTACCAAACGCATGACGAGGCTAGCAACAAAAGATAAGCACAAGGACATGATCATTGCTCGAAATTAAAACTCCCAAGAGAGAAGGATCCTAGCCTAACTCATCGTGCTAATCACACTTATGGTGGAGCGAAAAAATAAATTGGCTTTGTATAGGATTTTTTTTCTTACTCTCAACTTGGAAAAAGAGGTATTGCTAACCTTTATTACAAGGGTTTTTAGATAATTTTCAGAACTGAAATCCTCCAACTTTTAGCATTGAACATAGCACAACCAACATGTGAAGCTCAAGATCGAAGTGCGGTATAGGTACTTTAAGTAGTAGCAATTCCACTAAGCACCACGGTAAACGTTTTTCGAATCACACACTTATGTTCATATATCAAGAATCAAAGATAAACAAACAAGTGAATAAAGATAAGCATCACACAAGACACAAAATATATAAAGACTCTTTTTATTTCATTTTCTTTGACTCAACACTAATTTAAGACACTTCAAACTTGCAAAAATCTAAAACACCCTCGAAAACTAAGACTCATTAAACTTTAAGACTCTCTTTAAACTCTAAGACTCTCTCAAAGACTAAACCGAACCTAAACTTTGAAACCCAAAAGCTAAGGCTAGCTAGCTAGCTCTCTCCCACGCTAAAACATACGACGTCCTCGTCGTATCTTACAAAATTCCCAAGGGGAAAACTAGACCTAGTGGTACTTCCCACAACTATTGCACCACTTGCCTCTCATATTTCCAACCATGCCAAAAAGTTTGCGCACGTTGCGGTTAAGGAACTTGTAGTCGTCTTCAACTACGCGCTCCAAATCCTCCAAACGCTACCTCATCACCTCCATGGCTTGGAAACATTCGTCGACCGTTGTGTAGAGATCCGAGACTGAGTGACGGCAAGCCGCACAACACATCAGATGCAATCCGAATGGGTCTTCATTGCCATCGTCTCCGCCGTAATCATCGTCGTCGTCACCACCACCATTGTCGTTGCCGCCGTCGTCGCCACCGCTGTTGGGGCCTTTGGGAGTCTTCTCCTTGGGCACCTCATCCCAAATATAAAGATCGTTATCATCTCTTCCGGCGGCCGCCCACGAGTTCGGGTTACGATCGTCGGAGTAGTCGCTACCCCCATGGTCCTTAGGCTCGGCCGACACCTCCTTGTAGTCCTTCCGCTTCATGCCTTGGATGCGTGCCGACCTTCGAACGGGCGTAGGGACCTTCTCTCCTTCGACGGGGTTGCGAGATGCAATAGCTCCGGTTGGGACACGCCCTTCGCAACGGATGCGGGCGGTCCTCTTGATCTCGACAAGTAGCTTGAGCTCGCATCGCCTCACCTCCTCCATCGGTGACTCCTTGGCTTCTTGCTTCAACTCTAAGCTCCTCAGGGACACAATGGCTGCTGCGTGGTTGCAAAATATTGCTTGAAGGGATTGATTCCCGAGCTCCCAATTCGGCCAAATAAATAGTCCGAAGAGAAAAACCCTAGGAACCTCATTTTCCTTTTTTAAACATCCCTTAAAATTTTCTGACCGAAGAAGGAAGTCAAAAAGGAGCAATTCGGGCAAAAACCGGGATCGACCGCCGCCGGGGCCCACCGGCCGGTCGGACCGGCCGCTCGGCCCACCCCCGTCTCGGGGTCCGGGCCGGTCCGGTTTTTCGTGCACCGCCCTTTTTTTGCCTCCTTAGCCCATGGGAAAAAGTTGGCCTAGTAAATCTTCGCGAGAAACTCCAGAAAATTAAAAGAAAAACTATTTACAAAAATTCATGCCTCGTTTTTCGTCCTAGGCGGGACGTTCGGGCTCTTCTTCCATGGTGAAGACATCAACATGGTGAAGGGGCACAACGTCGGGTTCGTAGTAAACCTTAAGCCGTTGACCATTCACCATAAATTGATCGCCTTTTATATCCATAATGGTTACCGCTCTGTTGGAGAGCACCGAATGCACAACATAAGGTCCGTCCCACTTGCTTTGCAATTTCCACTTTCCGAAGGTTTTAAACCTTGAATTGTAGAGGAGGACCTTATCTTCTTATTTAAACTCTTTCTTTTTCAATCTTTTATCATACCACCTTTTGATTCTCTCTTTGTATATGCTTGCATTTTCATATGCTTTCAGCCTCATCTCCTCTAGCTCGCTTATTTGGATTCTTCGTTTCACCACCTCGGCATCAAGATCGAGGTTCATCTCTTTAATCGCCCAATAGGCTTTATGTTCCAACTCAACCGGGAGGTGGCAAGCCTTTCCATAGACGAATTGATAAGGGGTCATACCTATCAGTGTCTTGAACGCCGTTCGATAAGCCCAAAAAGCCCCGTCTAATTTCTTTGACCAATCCTTGCCTCCCTTCTCTATGGTTTTGTTGAGGATGCTTTTTAATTGCCCATTTGACGTTTCCGCTTGTCTGTTGGTTTGTGGGTGATAGGCCGTAGAAACCCTATGTTCAATCACCAACTTAGACAAGCACTTTTTGAAATTCTTCCCGGTGAAGTGAGTTCCTCCATCACTTATCAAGATTCTTGGTGTACCGAAGCGAGGAAAAATCACGTTCTTGATCATAGTAATGGACTCCTCCGTGGAAGCTTTACGACATGGCATAGCCGCTACCCATTTGGATACATAATCAACCATGACTAGAATATACTCATATCCGCATGAGTTTTTGAAAGGCCCCATGAAGTCTATACCCCATACATCGAATAAATCAATTTGTAGATTGTAATTCAAGGGCATAGAATTTCTTTGAGAGATGTTTCCGGTTCTTTGGCATTCGGGGCATGATGCAACATATCTTTTAGTATCTTCATGCATCTCCGGCCAATAGAATCCGCTCGACCATACTTTTGCTTGGGTCCGAAAATGGCTATTGTGTCCACCGTACTCCACCGAGTGGCACTTCCTCAGAATTTCTACCCTCTCTTCTCTTGGCACACATCTTCTCATGACTCCATCATTGCCAAGTTTGAAGAGGTATGGTGCATCCCAAAAGTATTTCCTACTTTCGGAGATTATCCTCTTTTGAGAGTTTTTATCTAGATGATTGAGAGGCATCTTTCGAATTGCTTGAATGATATCAATCATCCAAGTGTCTTTATAGAGCACTCAATAGAGGTGGTCATCTCTCTCTTATCTTCTATGGGCTCTTTATCATCTTGTCCACGATTCATCCTAGACAAATGATCGGCCACAACATTCTCCACCCCCTTTTTGTCACGAATTTCAACATCAAATTCTTGGAGAAGAAGGATCCAACGAATCAAGTGTGGTTTAGCTTCCTTCTTAGCCAAGAGATACTTGATGTCCGCGTGATCGGTGTAAACAATGACCTTCGAGTTCACGATGTAAGATCTGAATTTTACAAAAGCGAACACCACCGCTAGCAACTCCTTTTCCATAGTGGCATAATTTAATTGTGCCCCATTGAGAGTTTTGCTAGCGTAGTAAACGGCGTGAACTCGTCCTTCCTTTCTTTGACCCAAGACCACGCCTACGGCGTAGTCACTTGCGTCACACATGATCTCGAAACGTTGGATCCAATCCGTAGGTTGAATAATGGGAGCACTCACCAATGCACTTTTCAAGGTCCGGAATGCCGCTAGGCACTTCTCATCAAAGTCAAAATCCACATCCTTTTGAAGGAGATGCGTTAAAGGCTTAGTAATCTTTGAGAAGTCCTTAATAAATCTTCTATAAAATCCTGCATGGCCTAGAAAGCTCCTTAAGGACTTAACATCCGTCGGAGGTGGGAGTTGCTCAACCGTCTCTACCTTAGCCTTGTCCACTTCAATGCCTCTCTCGGATATAACATGTTCGAGCACTATGCCTTGCTTAACCATGAAGTGGCACTTTTCCCAATTTAACACCAAGTCTACCTCCGCACACCTCGTGAGGACCTTTTCCAAGTTTGCCAAGCAATCCGTGAACGTCTTCCCGTAAAGGGAAAAATCATCCATGAACACCTCGACGATTTCTTCGATGAATTCCGAAAATATGGCCATCATGCAACGTTGAAAAGAGGCCGGAGCGTTGCATAGACCGAAGGGCATCCTTCTATATGCAAATGTTCCATAAGGGCATGTAAACGTTGTTTTGTGTTGATCATCTGGGTGAATGGGAATTTGCATGAACCCCGAGTACCCATCGAGAAAGCAAAAATAAGCGTGGTTCGCTAATCTCTCGAGCATCTCGTCAATGAACGGTAGGGGGAAGTGATCTTTCTTCGTCGCTTTGTTAAGCTTACGATAATCGATACACATCCGCCACCCGGTCACGGTTCTTTGCGATATCAACTCGTTCTTCTCATTCTTCACCACGGTCAAACCTCCTTTCTTTGGTACACAATGTACCGGGCTCACCCATTCGCTATGCGGAACCTGGTAGATGATTCCGGCATCAAGTAACTTGATGACCTCTTTCTTGACTACCTCTCGCATGGCATGAGTTAGCCTCCTTTGGTGGTCCACTACGGGCTTACATTGGTCTTCCATTGGTATATGATGAGTGCAAAAGGTTGGGCTAATACCTTTGAGATCATTAATCGAATATCTAGTCACCTTCCTATGTTTTTTCAATAAAATCAGCAACTTTTCATTTTCTTCGGGACTCAACTCGTCGCTCACAATGACAGGATAAGTCTTGTTTGGGCCCAAAAATTCATACTTTAATCCTTTGGGCAAAGGTTTACTTGTGGCTCCTCGGGTTTAATTTCTTTTATATTCTCAAATTTTCCTTCCTCCACGCTTCCATCATGTGGTTCTAAGCCTTTTGTTGCTTCTTCTAGTTCTTCATCTTGTTGATTACTAATTTGATTTTCCATTGCTCTTCGCAGCGTGTCTCTAAGGGTTTCAACAAAACAAAGACTATCTATCTCCTCTACTTCTTCTTCGGGAGGAAAGGGTGTGGGGTGTTTAGAAATGCGAAGAATATTATATGTGTACTTTGTTCCATTAAGGTTCATTGTTACTTTGCCTTCTCCGGCATCCAACATGGCATCAACCAATTTAAGAAAGGGCCTACCTAGGATTATGTGATCATGATTACTATGGTAAGCATCAATAACAAAGAATTCGGTTGGTATACATTTTCCAGAGATTTTTACTTTCATGTTGCAAGCAATACCTAGAGGTTTAATAGTTCTACCATCTCATAATTAATTTCGTTGATGTTGGAGGTAAGTCTAGGTTGTGGTCTTGAACTTATCGTAAATTTTAGAAGATAGGACACTTACTTGGGCTCTGATGTCGCATAAAGCTTTGTATTGAACTCCGTTGATCTCGCAACTCCAGCATGGTGCCATCTTCTCTTCTTCTTCGGATCCTATCGCGTAAATATCAGCGAGGCGAGCGTATGGTGATGCTTCGGGCTTGATCCCCATGATTCTCTTAACCTCGGCTATGTGTTACGGATCCACTTCATCATCTCCAAAGAGTTTTTGAAAGATCTCACCGGTGATTTTATGGTCGTATGAATCTTCCGCTTTCTTCTCCGGTGGGAAATCCACTTCCAATGCTCTTGCCATTCCCTTTTGATTAGGGAACGGTCTTCTCTCGTCGAATACTTCTCTGTAATCGATAGAAACCCAATCCATTGGTTCGAACTCCCTTAGTGGCTTCACGCTTGACATGCTTCTCTTGTTTGTCTCATTTGATGCAGCGAAGTCAACGCTCGGGGTAGTTCTTGTCTTGATGTGTTCTTGTTCAAACTTTTCTGGGATTGGCTCCTCTTTTGTGACTTCCGGGGTTGCCTCTTTAGAAAATTCAGCAAACTTCTTCTTCCTTGAATTATATTCCGGCTCTTCCGCAAGTCTTGTTTCCCAATCTCTTCGCATGGCAGCCGCTTTACTAATTTTTTGTAGAAGTTGGGCGGCTTCCATGAGTGTTTTCTCCATGAGATCCCCACCTGCACACATTTGGACGTGTTGCGTGCAACTAGGGTTAGGGAAAAGAAAAATGTATGCAAGACTACATCACCGGAGAAGCCGAGTCTTGGTCCTTGTTCGATTAACTCATTAAACCTATTCCAAGCTTGGTCTATCCCTTCATCTTCTCCTTGCATGAAAGTGATCACTTGCCTCCTTAGATGTTGAACCTTGCTAACTGGAAAGAACTTCTCGCAAAACTTCTTTGTCAACTTGTTCCAATTGCCTTCAACTTCAAAGGACGCAAACGAGTACCATGTTTTTGCATTACCGACAAGTGAGTAGAGAAAGAGATTCCATTTGAACCATTCATCGGGAACTCCTCCTTGACGCACCGTGTTGCATAGCGTCGTGAAATGCCTTATGTGTCTATATGGGTTCTCCGTAACCATCCCTTCAAATGGGTTTGCCGCCACCATCTCGATGATCTTGGATTTAATTTCATACTTGGTCGCTTCGAGCTTCGAATCCGACTCTTGTACTTTTATGTCTTCACATCGAGGGCTAGCGTAATCCCTTAACGATTTCTCCGGTTCTTCCACGTGTTGGTTGAAGAACGCCATCTAGACAACAAGATAAAAACAAAAAAACAAAAACAAACAAAGTGGTTTTCTAGATAATATGTGTTAGATATAGCAAACAAAATATAAACTAAATATAAACTAAGTTAAATGCAAATCAAACGATGTAAACTAGCTTGCTCCCCGGCAACGGCGCCAGAAAAAGGGGCTTGTTGACGGATAAAAGACGTATCCCTCTACGATCCGCAAGTGTACGGACCCCACACCTTTTTCACCACGGGATTCCCAAGGTTCTTGTCAATCCGCGGAGCAAGGGGATTACAAGCGTTCGATCTACCTCTACACACTAGCTACTAAAACTCTAACTATGATTAAACTAGAAAACAACTAAACTACACTAGAGAGAATGATTAAGCAATCAAGATAAAAGACACTCGCCCATGGGTCTACGATACTAGAGCATGCAATCGCTTAAAGACATGAAAACCAATCTAATCTATCAGGGTTGTGACCACGGTTTCGCCCTTTTCCTCCTCTCGTACTGTCACTACGCGAAGGTATTCATGACTAGACCTATGATGGACACGGCGTATTGAATGGATCCAAGGAAGCATTGGAGCTCTTACTCCCTTTACGGCATGGTAGCTAACCTTAAGCATTAAAGTATATTCAACTCAAGATAATAGATAGATAATCCGACAAAGTATGATTACATCTCAAGATCGATTACAACCCATGGACAAATAAGGAGATTACCCCATCAAGGTGCTAGACATAGCACCGTTGATCATGGTTTCCCTTCCGACGGTGTCTTCCTTCTTCTCCACTTGTGGGTGCTTGCTTCGAGGTGGACGATCTCCCTCCGGAGATCTCCCTCCTCTCTCTAGCTTGTGGATGGCCTCCTGGTGCGAATGGCTTTCTCTCTCTCTCGAATGGCGGCGCCTCCAGGGTTTTAGGGTTGAAGATCCTTTGGGTGCAGGAAAGGGGGGCCGAACCGACCCCCGGAGTGGGCTGGGCCGGCCGGCCTAGGCCAACCGGCCCAGGCCCATCTCATTCGGTTCGGTCGCCCCTTAGCTGCCGTGGGTCCTCAAGTGATTATGCACTTTGCCCCCTCCACTTGCATGATTTTGACGATGTCATCCTCGCGTCCAAGATGGAGGTTCTCCGTGCATGAAGTTTGGTCTTTTACGCTTCAATCCCCGGGGGTGTTCCTCGTAGCACTTCGGTCCTTGCCACCATTGGAAGTGATTTCATCAAGCTCATGAACACGAACAAGACTTGTTGTAAATGCTCCTTTGAACTTGTTGCGAATCCGTACTTTATGTCCATGTTTTCCTACATAAACACAACACTTCCAAATGCATGCACATAGATGAACTTGTTATATGATTAGTGTGCCTAGTGGCAGGTTAGTTCTATAAACAAATCCAAACCAAAGTGTAATGAACATACTTGGTGTACCAAAATACACCGTCAACATCTCCCCACGCTAAGCTCTTGCTTGTCCTCGAGCAAGTACTCGTAAAAGAACTTCGTTCAAAGCGTTGTAATCGTGTACCGCTAATCCTTCTTCACAAGTTAGTCAATCCTTTCATCTTTAATACATAAACATAAAGTAATGATCATCAAACATAAACATGGGCGTTTAGAATATTTACCACGTCAAGATTTACCACACAACTCAAACCCTTCACTCGAAGTCTTCAATGTCAGCCATGCTTACTTCTTTGCTTCCATCAGAGGGTTTTTATGATTTTCAAAAACAAAATTCCTGCAACAAGTATTAGACAAAAACCTTTCTCCAATCTCTCTCGAGTCACTCATATGAGGTGGCTATCCTAAACCAATTTTATAAAACTCTCACCTCCCATAAGTCTCTCATATAACATGTAAAGTGGAGCTATAGGTAGGGCTAGTGCAATCAACACAAATACTGTCAAACTAAGAACTTCCTCTAATGATTGTTTACCTTTCAAATCCAATGATCATGAGAATTAATCCATTTGTAGGGATATCAAGGATGAGAAGATTTAGAATGGTGGACATGTGCAAGGGCAAAAGAAAATTATGACTACGAGGCACCGATGACGTCCTCGTTGTCGGATTGCACATGGTTGGAAAAAGAGTGAAAGTTTCGTTTCTCAACAACGTGATATCCTTCCTTGCACTTTATTTTTTTCTTTCACTTGATTCATCCCTCATATCCTTCTTGCCACTCCTCTTTTTTCTTTTTCTTTTTCTTTTATTCTTTCATTATCATATTTTTCTCTTCCTTTACTTTTTTATATTTCTTTCTTTCTTTCTTTCTTTTCCATACTCATACCTTTTTCTTTATTTTCCCCTCTCTAGCTTGTGGATGGCCTCCTGGTGCGAATGGCTCTCTCTCTCGAATGGCGGCGCCTCCAGGGTTTTAGGTTGAAGATCCTTCAGGTGCAAGGAAAGGGGGGCCGAACCAACCCCCGGGTGGGGGTGGGGGGGGTGCGGCCGGCCGGCCCCGGGCCGACCGGCCCATCTCGGCCGGTTCGGTCGCCCCTTCGCTCCCGTGGGTCCTCAGGTGATTATGCACTTTGCCCCCTCCACTTGCATGATTTTGACGATGTCATCCTCGCTTCCAAGATGGAGGTTCTCCGCGCATGAAGTTCGGTCTTTTACGCTTCAATCCCCGGGGGTGTTCCTCGTAGCACTTCGGTCCTTGCCACCATTGGAAGTGATTTCATCAAGCTCATGAACACAAACAAGACTCCATAAATTCTCCTTTGAACTTGTTGCGAATCCGTCCTTTATGTCCATGTTTTCCTACATAAACACAACACTTCCAAATGCATGCACATAGATGAACTTGTTATATGATTAGTGTGCCTAGTGGCAGGTTAGTTCCATAAACAAATCCAAACCAAAGTGTAATGAATATGCTTGGTGTACCAAAATACACCGTCAACAAAGGAGCCGCGGTTGACCCACCCCATGTGCGGCAGGAAGGCGCTGAGCTTGACCCACCCTGTGTGTGCCAGGAAGGCACCGAGGTTGACCCACCCTGTGTGCAGCGTGTAGGGGCAGAGGAAGAATCCCGTACCGCAGTCCTGCACCTTAGTCTCGTATGAGGACCGGACACGCCTTCAGAAGTCAGCTTCGACTTTCGTTATCGCTTTGCTGGAGAAGGATCAAACGCCTTTCCATCTCTCTTGCCACCATCTCGTCCCATATGTAATGAATTTCTCGAATTAGTGCCATTCCAAGAATTCAGCGGCAGATTGTAGTATCCGCTAGAGCCTGGAGGCAGAGACATACCTTTGATTTCGGTGACGGATTGACGTATCTGCTGGAGGCTGCTGCAGGCGGCGACGACAGTGGCGGAACCCTACCAAGGGGTTGCGCCTCAAGTGAGGAGACAGTAAATTGGGGGATGGTGGGCCAGCACGAGTGACACACTGTTGGATAAAACCATAAAGGTCTGTGTAGTGCGTTGTTGGCGCCCTGTGACCAGGAAATGGGAGGCATCTTTCGTACCAGTAGTTTACAAGGAAGTTCCTCTGTTCCGATGTATACCAGACTGGACCATCCTCTGGACGTATGTCGATGAGTATTAAAGTCATAAATAGATGGTCCTATTGTACATAATACAAAGAACCAGACAATCTTCAATTTGATTTGTCTAGTACTACATCATCATGAGCATGTTACGTTGCATACTACACGATCATGGCCACATTGGAGATCAACACATCCCTTCATTCGTCGATTCGATTCGCCAAGTACTACATGATCATGAGCATGTCACATTGCATACTACTCGATCATGGCCACATTGGAGATCAACACATCCCTTCCTTCGTTGATTTGATTCGCATAGTACTACATGACCATGAGCACATCACGTTGCATACTACTCGATCATGGACACATTGGAGATCAACACATCCCTTCCTTCATCGATTCGATTCGCCTAGTACTATATAATCATGAGCACATCACGTTGCATACTACTCGATCATGGCCACATTGGAGATCAACACATCCCTTCCTTCGTCGATTTGATTCGCCTAGTACTACATGATCATGAGCACGTCACGTTGCATACTACTCGATCATGACCACATTGGAGATCAACACATCCCTTCCTTTGTCGATTCAATTCGCATGGTACTACATGATTATGAGCACGTCACGTTGCATACTCTCGATCATGCCCACATTGGAGATCAACACATCCCTTCCTTCGTTGATTCGTTCGCCTAGTACTACATGACCATGAGCATGTCACGTTGCATACTACTCGATCATGCCCACATTGGAGATCAACACATCCCTTCCTTCATCAATTCGTTCGCCAAGTACTACACGATCTGAGCATGTCATGTTGCATACTCCTCGATCATGCCCACATTGAAGATTAACACATTCACATAGCCCAACAGGACGTTCCGTTGTTTTACAATACAACATACCGGATAATTAGCATCCCTATGCGCGATCATATATTTTGTAAAGACGCAACAGGAAGTTCCGATGCTACATACTACAGTGAACCGGATAGTAGGCACATACGGCAGGTTTAATATTCATGAAAGTGCACTTCAACTACATATAAATTACATATAAATCATAAGTTCCACATGATTTCAATTTGGATTGGCTTAAACATTTACTGATTTGATATCCTAGTCGTCGCCACTTTCATCGGTAGCATTTTTATCTTCATCGACGTATTGCCATAGAGTGTCGTCGTCCTCATCTTCAGAATTGAATCCATCCACATCAGACAGCTCCTACTAGCGAATTGCGTCAACTTCAGTGGCGGCAACCACAGTCTCCTCGCTAGTAATAGGCACCGAAACCTCCAAACCATCACCGAGACCATAATCAAGTTTAACATCATTCGAGGTTTGGTCAATTTAATCATCTTGATATGCAAGTACCATGCAAGTGGGAGCTACGTCCTCCTCATTTTCATTATAGCTCCACAAATGCCTGTGCTCAAATTTTTGCACCACAATCCATGGGTGTTGTAGTAGGGTGTATGGCAAGTAAAATACCTTCGTTGCTTGTTCAGCAAGAATGTAGGCACCATCTTGGTATGTAACACCTAATTCTATTAAAAACTTGGCTTTATTAAAATTTGATAGCAACCATTTAATTGCTTAAGGAATATAAGGTTGTTTTATTTATTTTTAGGCATTTAACACTTTTCTAAAATAACTTTAATAAAATATAGGATTTGTTTGTGGCATACATCTTTCGGAGCATTTATTTTGGTTCTTTGGAATTCAAATTCAAATTTGAATTCTATTGTTTGAAACCCCTTTGCCAAAAAGCTAAGCCATTTTCTTTTTCTTCCTTAATCTTCCCTATTCGGCCGGCTTCGCGTGCGACCCGGTAAGGGCGAAGTCCGCCGCCGCCCCTCCATCTTCCCGGCCTGGTTTTCCCGGCGCCGCGCGCCTCGGCCATCTCCCGGCCCGACACGCGCGGCCGCGCCACCCGCAGCCGCGCCCGCCGCTGCTCTCGACCGTGCGTCGGATCCGAATGCGACGCGCCGCGTCCCGCGGCCCGGCAGCGCTGTCTTGGGCGACCTAGGGGCCCCACATCATCCCCTTCGCCGTCGTCCCCGCCCGGACTCGCCGCCGCGCGCGCCGCCGAGGAGTCCCGGCTCGGCCACGACGCGTCCCGCGTGCGAGGGCCCGCACGCCAAGGAGGCCCCCGCACGGGCCCCAAGCGTGGCCGGGTCCTTGGACCTCCCACGGGAGCCCTCGCCCTCGCACGCGCCGCCGGGAACCTAGCGCGCCGCCGTGTGGAGCTCGCGCGGCCGGCCGGGCGGAATCCGCCGCCGTCGGCAGCTCGCCCCGCCCCGAAGTAAGCCCGGGGAGTTGCGCAAGGGTGAGCCCCTCGTGTTGCGCGTCGCCATCTAGAGCCCCTCTTCGCCCTAGCGCGTGGCGAACCGCACGCCGGCGGCGGCGCGCCGGCCGCCGGCTCCCGGCCCAGCGCCCGTCGCCCTGGGCCGGTCCGCCGTCCCGCGCGCGCGTTGTGTTGGTGCCCTCCGCGTCCCTATCGGGGTGGCCGGGAAACCCTGGGTGGGTCCCGTAGGCGAGTCGGCAGCCTGCGCGCCGCGGCCGCTCGGCCGTAGGCCTCGACCGCCGGCGGCGAGTCGCGTCTGGCCCAGCCTCGCCGCTTGCGCACGGCCGTGGCCGCCGGATTGAAATCCGACGCCCGAGATCTAAGCCGCGCCGCCGCAGCACGCGGCCGTGGGGATCTAGATCCAACGGATCTAGATCGGGTCCAACCGATCGGCCGAGTCCAAGCCGCCGCCGGCCACAGCGTTTTGCGAAAAAGCCCCTGGATTTTCTTTATTTACAAAAATATCCTTCCACCGTATAAGATTTCTTACAGTTTAGTCCTTTTTCTTTATTTTAGCCGAAACCTTTTCAAATCTTGATTAGTCCTTTGAACCTTCCCAAAGCCATAACTTGGTCGTTTTAGCTCACGATTTTAGCGTTCTTTATGTCACGCGTTCGTCTCGAAGCGTAGAATAGTTTTGCTTCTCTGTTTAGATGTTTGATCTGTTTGGTGACTGTTTCTTATTTATTTCTATTGTATGCTTGTATGTGATGATTGTGGATCGTAGAGAGCGATTCGTTCGAAAGGGATTTGAAGATCAAGTCGAGCAAGAGTTTGAGCAGCAAGGCTTTGTTGAAGGCAAGTATTCCTTGATGCATGCCGCTTGTCCTACATAACATGCATTTAAATTCATATTTTTACTTTTTGGCATTAATTTGATGGGAGCCTATTAAGGATCATGCCTAGCTTTTGACTACCTTTACCTTGATCTTAGGGAATTAAATTAATCTTGTGGTAGTTATTACTTAGCATGCTCAGCGGGTATTGGTATTAATCTACTTGGTTACCTTTTTGTTATTTCATGTTCCGTTTATGATTGTTTTTATCTTTACAAGACCACCTTTAATGTGTAATCGGAACATGGAGAACCACCCGGGAAAAGCAGTACAACCACAAGAACTAATGGGCAATAGTCTTGGTGAATAATTAGGAACTTTAGCTTGGGATGGTCTTACACGATAAGGACAAGGGATCGAGCGGTACTTGTGTGGGGTATGGACTCGCTCTAGCGAAGTTGGGTGAGTTATTCTTTTATGGTGGGGGTATTGACCTGTGGGGACTTTATACCTTGCTAAGCGATCGGACCTTGTGGGTCATAACTTGCTAAGGGAACCTTTGTAAAGGCCATGTAGCGTCCCTATACGATCACACCTCGGAAGTGTGGTATGGTGTCTTGCAAACACGCATGGTTGGGTCCAAAGTTCCTCGGGCTTTTCTGTTGCTTGTGGGTAAAGATGTACAACCTACTGCAGTGTTAAACTAATCGATTAGCTAGTGCTCACGGTCAGAGCGACTTTGGACACTCACATGATTAAGTTATGGAACTTTAATGTTTAGAATTGTGGTTTATTTTCCTTATTTATGATGTTTATATCTTATGTAAATGGGTTGGTATGAACTACCTTTAGTAATCGAGGTTGCTAATAAAACTTGACCAACTAAAATGCTAAAGTGCTTGAACCTTAGCCATCCACCATATGGCCTCGCATGTTATGTTGTTTTTCCCTTACGAGTACGATATGTGGTCACGCTTGTTTATTCTCTTGCATCTACAATACCGGACTGGCACACTCAGGCCAGGAGAACTTTGAAGATAATCGAGAAGATTTCCGGGAGTTCTAGGTGTGCGTAGTCTTCGATCGAGTACTTTGTGGAGGCTTTGTCAGCTAACGAGAACTCGTTTGTTTAAGTTTCGTTTAAGACTATGGTTTGTAATAACTCTTTATTCGTGTGACGCGATTTTGGTATTCATAATGTCTAAGCGTGTGTGTAACTTGATCACGGCGCACACGTGATCAATGCATTCGGTTTGCCTTTAAAACGGGTGTGAGAGAGTGGTGCAGTGTGTTGGTGTAGGAACGCTAGCCTAGATAGAAAATGAATTCGAATTAAGGATTTTATACTCATAGAAGCTTTCTTACACATGCTTGCTTTTATTCTTTACTAACCTTACTCTTGCCTTTTTGCTTCACTCTTGGTACTGCATTCTTTATCTTGTGCTTGCTTTAGCTCTCGTCCTTTTTGCCTTACCATCTTTCTCATTACGCAACGCACTACGGATGGTTCGTAGCTTGGAGACTTCTCGAGGCTGGAGCGATCCTCGGTATGCTCCACGAGACGGTACCATGACTTGCATGATGGAGATACGCGATGAGGAGATTGAGATGGAGCCGGCACACAGCTGGTTTCCCCAACCTTATCATGGTGCCCGACGATGAGGAAGATCGGAGGAGGTGATCCAAGAGGAGGATGAGCTAGGCTGGCCTGGCCAACCTAGAGGAGCAAGCGCCGGAAGAAGATGAGGATCCTCGGATCAAGAGATGGAAGAACAAGACGAGAGGAGGAAGGAGAGACGATGCAGGAAGTGTACCATTACGGAAGTGATGGAGTAGGCATTCCTATGGCGGACCACCGAGGGCGATGGTACTTCGCCTAGGCTATGATAAGGCCCACATTGTCTACCATTGTGAGCTTTGGACCCATCGTGGTTCGAGCCCCATTAGGAGGTTGCTACCATCTTGGAGGAGTACATTCCATGCCGTGGAGTGAAGGAGATGTCCAAGCATCATGATGTGGCTCACGGGACTACTATGGATGTTGGGATAGCGAGTCGGCTCGGAGAGCGCTCTATGTGCTCTCTCACAAGAGCGGACGAGGTTGGAGGATACCCACTTCAGCTACACACCATTCGGGGCAAGTGGGGAAGCCAAGACTTACATCGCTGACACCGGCCTATGAAGGGACGCTCAACAATGTCCGGTCTACTTGCAGCTGTGAACCACTTTGCATTGGATGATGCCAACAACACGCTATATGCAGCACAACAGCAAATCTTCACTACGGGAGACGAGAGGCGTGCCTTGGAAGGCTGCACTTTTGAACGGGGAGCGGCCCAGGAAGCCCATGAAGCCGCGAAGGATGTACCTCCCCCTCACCCAAGAGGCCACACTACGACTCCCACGACGCTCGCACAGATGCCATGGCAGAAGATAGTCCTTAGGTTTAAAATTAAGGATAGGATTTCCTTGTAATCGCTAGTAGACGATCGGTAAGTGTGTTTAGCTTAGAAGTGTGGTTGAATGCTTGATTTTGTGTTAATGTGTGAGTTGGATTTTTGGTTGAGTGCAATGTGTTGTGGAGTGATGACCACAACGACATTGGTTTAGTAGTAAGCTTGTGGGGTTATCTTTCAGTCTCAATCAGTTATCCATCTTAATATTTTTGTCCTCTTAAGTTTTCCCTTAATACAAATTCGAGATCCCAAAAACCTGTTCGCACAGTTTTCTGAGTCAGCAGTACTGTTTTAATTTTATCTCGGGCTACAGAACTCCGATTGCAGTAAAACCAATTGGAAAAGTTCAAGAATTTCATTACTGATTTTCTGTGAAAAATTCAGAATATTTGGATGGAAAACCAGAGAGATATGACTAAAACATTACAGCCCCACGAATCTGTTAAACACTGCCGACCTACCTGACTTGTTTATTTTATAACCAGAGCTACACAACTCCGATTGAGGTGATTCCAGTTGGAGTAGTTTCATAATTTCATTACCCTTTATCAGTCCAAAATCCATAATTTTTGGTTACTTATACAGAGAGCTATGCCTGATTGTTTGGAGTCAACAGAATCTGTCTTATCTGAAATATCATTGCTATCTTATCTTCCTAAGTTTAAACCTTGGTGCAATCATCTAAAATAATGTTCCTAACACTCAGATGGTGAACACCAGGTCAGGATCAGGTGTTAATCAACCCGCAGGAAGAGCACCCCGGCCAGTACAAATGGATCCCGCTATGCAGCAGTTCTTGGAGGCACAGACCCAGCTCCTCCAGAACTTGACCACCACTGTGACAAACTTGCAAGCTCAGGTCAACAATCCGCCGGTGCCGCCACCTGCGCCTCGCAACAAGCACCGGGAGTTCATGAGTCATCACCCTCCTGTGTTTACCCACGCCGCTGATCCACTGGAAGCTGAAGATTGGCTCAAGACAATACTGAAGATGCTCACTACCCGTCGTGTGACGACAGAGAGAAGGTCCCGTATGCTTTGCGGAGACGACTTCAAGGCTCTGCAGCCGCTTGGTGGGATGCGTACTCGCCGCTCATGCCGCCCCCGGAACACTATCACTTGGGAGGAGTTTACCACCAACTTCAAGAGCCATCACATACCCTCCGGAGTCATGAAGATCAAGAAGAAGGAGTTCCTTTCGGCGAAGCGAGGGGAGGAATGTCGGTGGGCGAGTATAGAGACAAGTTCACCGAGCTATCTCGCTATGCAACCGAGGAGGTTGTCGAAGATAGGAAGAAGCAGGAGCTGTTCTTGGATGGGTTGGTGGGTTCGCTGCAGTACCAGCTCGATGTCATATCCTTTTCCTAACTTTCGGCGGCTAGTTGATGCCGCTATCCGCTTGGAGCACAAGCGCAAGGAGCTTGGAGAGCGAGAAGAGGAAGGCCGCCGGCTGCGGGCGGTTTGGGAGTGCGTCTCGCCCGCGCTTCAACCCACCGCCTAACACCCCGTTCCGCTATGGGGGACCGGGTGGAAACTTTGGGCAGCAAAGCAGTCTCGGCGTCCCCGTTCGGCGGTTCCCGGTCGCTCGGGGCAGTTTCAGCGTCCTGTTCCTCAGACTCCCCGCCCAGCTTCCCAGCCGAGTCAGCAGAGAGCCCCAGTTGGCACACCTGTAAGGACCGTGGCACCACCCAATCCTGCCACCACTACTTGCTTCAAGTGCGGAGAACTTGGTCACTATGCCAATGCTTGCCCAAAGAGGAACCCTCCACACACCCCTACGTAACCAAAGAACGACAAGGAGCGGAAGCCAAACCCCGCAGGTCAAACAAGGGACAACGTAGCTATGCACGAGGCAAGGCAATGCACGTTGATGCCGAAGTCGCCCAGAGAACCCCGAGTAGTGCTCGGTATGTTTCTAGTTAACTCTACTCCCGCCTCGCTTTGTTTGATTCTCGGAGCATCCCATTCTTTCATTACATCCAGTTCGTAGCTCAACATAATCTACCTATCAGTCCCATGTCTCGCCACATGTTAGTTACCTCACCTGGGGGGGAATTGAAAGCTATCTATAAATGTGATAACGTCCATCTCAAGATTGTGGGCAGAGATTTCCGTGCCAATCTTATAATCTTGGATTCAAAGGGGATCGATGTGATATTGGGAATGGGATGGTTGACCGCGTGTGATGCGGTGATTCAGTGTGCTAAGAGGTCAATCCTTCTTACAAGTCCAGCTGGTGAAAGGTTTGAGTTTGCAGCAGATCCCGCACCATCAAGTGCCAGTGCCGTGAATAAGCTTGACGGAGCAGCCTTGGAAGACATACGAGTAGTGTGCGATTATCCTGATGTGTTTCCCGAGGAGTTGCCAGGTATGCCCCCTGACCGAGATGTTGAGTTCGTTATTGATCTTTTACCTGGTACTGCTCCTATCTCTAAGCGCCCATATAGAATGTCTAGTGATCGTTACAAGAACTTAAAGCTCAGATTAAAGAATTATTGGGTAAAGGGTTCATTCGTGCTAGTTCATCACCTTGGGGAGCACCCGTTATCTTTGTTGGTAAGAAAGATGGCACACAGAGGATGTGTGTTGATTACAGGTCTCTTAATGATGTTACTATCAAGAACAAGTATCCTCTGCCACGTATTGAAGACTTGTTTGATCAGATGAGAGGAGCAACAGTGTTTTCTAAGATCGATCTGCGATCAGGTTATCATCAGTTAAAGATTAGGCCTTCAGATATCCCTAAGACAGCTTTTACTACCAGGTACGGACTTTATGAGTACACAGTTATGTCCTTTGGGTTAACCAATGCACCCGCGTACTTTATGTACTTGATGAACAAGATCTTTATGGAGTATCTGGACAAGTTCGTTGTGGTATTCATTGATGACATTCTGATCTACTCCAAGAATGAGGAGGATCATGAGGAGCATTTGAGACTTGTGTTGCAGAAGCTGAGAGAGCATGAGTTATATGCGAAGTTCAGCAAGTGTGAGTTCTGGCTCAAGGAAGTGTCTTTCCTAGGTCATATCATCACCAACGGAGGTATTGCAGTGGATCCTAGCAAGGTTAGTGATGTGTTGAAATGGGAAGCCCCTCGTACAGTGTCTGAGATTCGGAGTTTCCTTGGACTTGCTGGTTACTACCGTCGGTTTATTGAAGGATTCTCTAAGATTGTGAAGCCTCTCACTACATTGCTAGAGAAGGACAGGGAATTCAAATGGACCAAGGGCATGTCGAGTCCGAGTTTCGAGGAGTTAAAGAAGCGGCTAACCACAACACTGTTTAGTAATGCCCGATCTACGAAAGAGTTTTGACATATATTGTGATGCATCTCGACAAGGACTAGGATGTGTGTTGATGCAAGAAGGTCATGTTATAGCCTATGCATCTCGTCGGCTAAGGAAGCACGAGTTGAATTATCCTACGCATGATCTTGAGTTAGCGAGCGTGGTTCATGCATTGAAGATATGGAGACACTACATCATGGGAACTAAGTGCCGCATCTATACCGATCACAAGAGTTTGAAGTACATCTTTACTCGAAGGATCTTAATCTAAGACAGCGTCGTTGGTTAGAGTTAATCAAGGACTACGATCTAGAGATTCATTACCATCGGGTAAAGCGAATGCGGTTGCCGATGCTTTGAGTCGGAAGGGCCACACTAACATGGTTATGACCATTCGGTTTCTCGACGAGTTGGTAAAAGAGTTTGAAAGGCTTCAGCTTGAAAGTGGTTGCACATGCGGAAGGAGTGACTTTGGAAGTACGGTCTACTCTAGAGCAAGAGATACGCAAGTGGCAGCTAGAGGATGCTTGGAATACAAAAGATTAAAGAGAGCATGCAACAAGGAGAAGCCCCAGATTTCACAGAAGATGAGCAAGGAACCGTGTGGTTTAAGAACCGGTTGTGTGTCCCGAGACAGGAGATCTTAGAGAGAAGATCTTGAGAGAAGCTCACGACTCAGCTTACTCTATCCATCCAGGCAGTACTAAGATGTACCAGGATCTCAAGCAGAGGTATTGGTGGTACGGTATGAAGAGAGACGTGGCCGCCCATGTGGCTTTGTGCGACACTTGTCACCGGGTTAAGGCTGAACATCAGAGACCCGCTGGTTTGCTTCAACCTTTGAAGGTGCCTGAGTGGAAGTGGGAAGAGATCGGAATGGATTTCATAGTGGGTTTACCCCGAACCCGAGATGGTTATGATTCGATTTGGGTCATCGTGGATCGTTTGACCAAGGTAGCTCACTTCATTCCGGTAAAGACTACCTATACAGGAGCTAAGTTGGCGAGCTATATATGTCCAGGATCGTGTGTTTGCATGGTGTACCAAAGAAGATCGTGTCGGATAGAGGTACTCGGCTTACTTCTCGTTTGCGGGGGAAGTTGCATGAATCTCTGGATACTAAGCTAAATTTCAGCTCGCCTTATCATCCACGGACGGATGGACGGACAGAGAGAACCAATCGGATCCTAGAGGACATGCCGAGAGCGTGTGCGCTTAAGCATGGTTGTAGTTGGGATAAGAGCTTGCCGTATGCCGAGTTCTCTTATAACAACAGGCTACCAAGCTAGTCTCAAAATGTCACCCTTTGAGGCTCTATATGGAAGGAAGTGTAGGACTCCGTTATTTTGGAGTGAGACAAAGCGAAAGGCGGTTATTTGGGGCGGATATCATCGAGAAGCGGAGAAACAAGTCCGGATTATCGAGAAAACTTGAGGATTGCTCAGTCTAGACAGAAAAGCTATGCAGATGGTAAACGAAGAGATGTGGTCTTTCAGGAAGGCGATTATGTGTACCTAAAGGTATCACCTATCAGGGGTTTGCGTCGATTCAGAGTTAAAGGAAAGTTGTCACCTCGCTTTATTGGACCTTTCAAGATCATTGAGAGAGTGGGAGAAGTGGCTTACGGATTGGAGTTGCCGGTCCGGCCTAGCCGATGTGCATGATGTGTTCCATATCTCTCGGTTGAAGAAGGGTTTTGGCCCTCATGACAAAGAGCCGTTGCCCTTGGACGATCTAAACGTTAAAGAGGATCTCACTATTGTTGAACACCCCGTTCGAATATTGGAAACCATGACAAGGATCACCGGGAATAGTGTGATTAAGATGTGCAAAGTACAATGGAGTAATCATCGCATAGGATGAGGCAACATGGGAAAGAGAGGATGAGCCGAAAGCGAGTTTCCGCATCTTTTTCCCAATCCGTCCGAATCTCGAGGACGAGATTCCTCTTAAGGGGGGTAGGATTTGTAACACCCTAATTCTATTAAAAATTTCTTGGCTTTATTAAAATTTGATAGCAACCATTTAATTGCTTAAGGAATATAAGGTTGTTTTATTTATTTTTAGGCATTTAACACTTTTCTAAAATAACTTTAAAGAAATATAGGATTTATTTGTGGCATACATGCTGGAGCATTTATTTTGGTTGCCGGAATTCAAATTCAAATTTGAATTCTATTGTTTGGTGCCTTTTTCCTAAATCCCCAAAATCCCAAGCCTATTTTCTTTTTCTTCCTTCATCCATTCCCGTTTCTAGCCCAACCGTGCGATGGCCCCCCGCCGCAAGGCGCAAGTCCGCCGCCGCCCCTCCATCTTCCCCGGCCGGCCCGCGCCGCGCGCGCGCCCGCGCCCATCTCGGCCCGGCCCGCCGCCCAACGCCCCCGCGCCGCGCGCCCCAGCCGCCGCTCTCGCCCGCCCGCCGCGGATCCGAATCCGACGCGCCCGCAGCCCCGCCGCCCTCCCCGTCGCCACCGACGGAGTGGGGCCCACCGTCATCCCCCACCCGTGGTCGTCCCCGACCCGGACTCTCCGCCGCCGCCGCCGCGCCGCCCGTGTCCGATCCGCGCACGCGTCCTCCGCGAGGCCCGCACGCCAAGGAGGCCCCCGCCCCGGGCTATTTAGAGGCGCCCGCCGCCCCCGGACCTCCCACCCGAGCCTAAGCCCTCGCACGCGCCCGCCGGAACCCTAGCCGCGCCGCCGGAAACCCTAGGTCGCCGCCGCCGGCCCGCGGAATCCCCGCCGCCGCCGCCGCCTCGCCGCCAAGGAGTCGCCAGAGCGTGCGCAAGGAGGTGAGGAGCACCCCCGTCGCGCGTCGCCGTCCCCGAGCCCCGTGCCGCCCTAGCGCCGCCGGAGCTCCGCCGCTAGCCCGACGCCGCGCCGCCGCGTCGTGCGCCGCTCCGTCGCGCGCGGCCGCCGGCCGCCGCCCTAGACGAGTTCGCCGCCCGCGCGCGCGCATCTTGGTGCCTTCCCCGCCCCGAACCGAGCCCCGGAGCCCTAGATTGGGTCCCGCCGGCGAGGTCCGCCGCCCCGCCGCCGCGCGCCGCCGCCGTCGGCCGTCGCCCGCCGTCTCGCGCGCGCACCGCCGCGCGCGGCTTCCGCACCGTCGGATCAAGATCCGACGTACCGGGTCTAAGCCGCCGCCGCCCTCTTAACCCGCGCGCGACCACGGCCCTTCGGATCTAGATCCAACGGATCTAGATCGGGTCAAGCCGCCGAGTCAACACCGGTCAAACCCGGCGTGTCCCCGTGATTTTTGCAAGAAAAGCCCCCGAGATTTTCTTTATTTACAAAAATATCCTTCCACCGTATAAGATTTCTTACAGTTTAGTCCTTTTTCTTTATTTTAGCCCGAAACCTTTTCAAATCTTCGCAGTTAGTCCCCGGACCTTCCCAAAGCCATAACTTGGTCGTTTTAGCTCCGATTTTAGCGTTCTTTATGTCCACGCGTTCGTCTCGAAGCGTAGAATAGTTTTATGCTACTATTTAGATCTGTTTGATCTGTTTGGTGACTGTTTCTTATTTATTTCTATTGTATGCTTGTATGTGATGATTGTGGATCGTAGAGAGCGATTCGTTCGAGGGATTTGAAGATCAAGTCGAGCAAGAGTTTGAGCAGCAAGGCTTTGTTGAAGGCAAGTATTCCTTGATGCATGCCCGCTTGTCCTACATAACATGCATTTAAATTCACTGTTTTTACTTTTGCCTGCATTAATTTGATGGGAACCTATTAAGGATCATGCCTAGCTTTTGACTACCTTTACCTTGATGCCGGGAATTAAATTAATCTTGTGGTAGTTATTGCTTAGCATGCTCAACTGGGGTTTGGTACTAATCTACTTGGTTACCTTTTGTTATTTCATGTTCCGTTTATGATTGTTTATCTTTACAAGACCACCTTTAATGTGTAATCGGAACATGGAGAACCACCCAGGAAAACAGTACAACCACAAGAACTAATGGGCAATGGTCTTGGCTGAATAATTAGGAACTTTAGCTTGGGATGGTCTCACCTGATAAGGACAAGGGATCGGCGGTACTGTGGGGTATGGACTCGCTCTAGCAGGGGGTTGGGTGAGTTATTCTTTTATGGTGGGGTATTGACCTGCTAGGGGACTTTATACCTTGCTAACTGATCCGGACCTTGTGGGTCATAACTTGCTAGGGAACCTTTGTAAAGGCCATGTAGCGTCCCTATGCAATCACACCTCGGAAGTGTGGTATGGTGTCTTGCAAACACCGCATGGTTGGGTCCAAAGTTCCTCGGAGCTTTTACGCTGCTTGTGGGTAAAGATGTACAACCTCTGCAGAGTGTTAAACTAATCGATTAGCCGTGCTCACGGTCAAGAGCGGCCTGGACACTCACATGATTAAGTTATGGAACTTTAATGTTTAAATTGTGGTTTATTTTCCTTATTTATGATGCTTTTATCTTATGTAAATGGGTTGGTATGAACTTACACCTTTAGTAATCAGGTTGCTAATAAAACTTGACCAACTAAAATGCTAAAGTGCTTGAACCTTAGCCATCCACCATATGGCCTCGCATGTTATGTTGTTTTTCCCTTGCCGAGTACGATATGTGCTCACGCTTGTTTATTCTCTTGCATCTACAATACCCGGATTTGTTGCTCGGACCGGGGAGAACTTTGAAGATAATCCGAGAAGATTTCCGGGAGTTCTAGGTGTGCGTAGTCTTCGGTCCTACCGCCCGTGGAGGCATTTTGTCCGCCGCGAGAACTCGTTTGTTTAAGTTTCGTTTAAGACTATGGTTTGTAATAACTCTTTATTCGTGTGGCATCGATTTTGGTATTCATAATGTCTAAGCGTGTGTGTAACTTGATCCCGGCGCACACGTGATCAATGCATTCGGTTTTGCCTTTAAAACCGGGTGTGACATGGTACGCGCGTAATCTCTAATATTGACGCTTGTGAAGTAACCATCATTTCTAATCTTCGGTTCCTTCTTGGCCCCTTCCGATCATGGCAGTCAACCCGGAATAAAAACAACGCTCCTGATCTCCACGCGCCAAGCCCCGAGTTGTACCGTGTTGACGGTGTATATTTGTATCAAACTTCAATTGGACTTGCAAGCGGACAAGTCCTCCGTCGTAGTCAAGGGACTCTTCTTCCCTCAAGTGTGAACCCAAGATATCAAATCTGTGGAACAAATGTGTGATGCAAGAATCAATCTAATAAAGACGAGAACTTTGATCTTCAAAGGGAAATCTTATGCATCTAATCTAGAGAACACCATGAAAACGAATCTAATCTATGAAAACCAAAGGTAGCAAGAGGTAGAGAGGGATAGATAAACCAATCTAGAGAGATTGGGTCAAGCCTTCGTGAAGGTCCGAGCCAAGAAGAAATAAACAAGTTCAATCTCATAAAAAGCATCTTTAAATCACGGTTTCTCGTCTGACTCCAAAAACGCCCACCTTTTGGAGTCATCGTTCTGTCACAACGCACCCCTATTCGTGCGGCTTAGTCTTGGGCGAGTCCAAATACAAGTTGAAATCTCATGAAAGGTCAGGCATGCACCTCTAGCCACCACAGCTACAAGAACACCCTTAATGATCTATGTCGAGAATAGATCTTAACATACGAAAAGCCAACTGAAATCAAAATCGTAGGAGAAACACTCAATCGCTAGAAATAGGATTGCAACTTGATAGTTCAGCATAATACAAGATACATGAATCAAGATCACCACCGGGATCCTACCTTAATCTTGCTTCTAGCTCCGGGAACTCCGACGTGGTCTTCCTTGCAAGGTTCCCACGCTGGCTAGGGAGATCCTAGTCAACTAGCTCGACCCTCTCCTCTCCAAGATGGTGTCCCTCTCCTCTCTGCTCCTCGACGGCGGATGGTGAATGAGTTGATGCGTGATGCCTGGCCTCGGGGCCATAAATAGCCTGAATGGCGGCTAGGACAAAGGGGGCCCGACTGGGCCTCGAAGTGGGCTGGGCCGGCCGTCCTGGGCCCACTTCAGCCCAGCTCTAAGGACCGGAGCGTCCGAGGACCGGTGGATGGTCGCTCCTGGATGTGATGAGTGATTGACAATGTGGTGTGGACTAACTCTTGGCCGAGTATTGCGGGTGCAGGTTGCGGCTTGATTTGCGTTGGTGCAGATGAAGAGTGGGCGCAAAAGGTCTATGCCTTGCGGGGCATTCGAGGAGTGGAGAGACAAGTAGGCCTGACTCGAGGGACCCGGTGGCCAGCGGGGTCAAGTGCAGGCCGCATGATGGCAAGAAAAGCAAGACGAAGTCGTTGACCGGGGCGTGCGGGGTAGTGGCTCACGACCAGAGTCTGCACGCGAGGTTTGCGGCGGTTCACCAGAAAACCGTCGGGTTACTTGGTTGAGCCACAAAACCAAGACCGAAGGCTTGGCGGACGGAGACGGGATCCGGGCGCGCCGAGAAGGTTCGATGCTGGCGGACGCGTGGCGGGATCGCAGGGCTTGCGTCGGGAGGACGCAGTCTACGGCAACAGCTTCACCGTGCGATGAAGAGGAATGCTACATGACCCATTTGCCCCTGAGGGGTTGTATCTCAACTTAAGTGCTAGGGGTAGTGTGGTCTTTTGGACCGGCCCGAGGGGACTCATATATATTAGCTCTAGGGTCCCCATGCAAACCATCCATCCGGATCGCTTCTCATTTCCTTACTCTCTACTCTCTGGGTTAGATTTTTGCTCGGGTTGTAAAGAATCCGACCTGCGAGTGAATGGAAGTTTTCATGGTTGCGTCGATTCCCGGTTTGTAGCTCGTTGGATTTTCATGTCTTTTTCGAGCTATTTTCGTCAGTTTTTCGTGCGTGGCTTGTTCCTTTGATTCTGAGGTGTTTGGGCTCGAATTTGTTGGTGGGAATCATGGATAGTTGCCTCGTGCATCTTTGTGCTTGATCTTGATCCCCCAAACTTCGAGTTCGGCCTCCGATTGAAGGATTTCGGTCGGGTCCTAGGTTTTTGGTTGGTTTCGGTGGCGTTTCGATTCCCGACGATTTAGGTTGTTTGAGGACCCAAGTTTTGGGGCATAGCATCCCCTAGGGACGCTTCACTTCTTCCCCAAATCTTTCCTCAAGAGCTTCAACCATTTGGGAGATCCTTGGAGGGATAGGTGGTAGGGTGCTCTCGAGTTGGTTTTCGAGTCTAGATCCCGGTCGCACCCTCGCGGACCGTCCGCGTGGTGGGTGCGGACCGTCCGCATGGAGGGTTTTGCCCGGGGTGTTCTTCGCGTTCTTCGCGTGTTCTTGAAAGCGTCGTCGTTTTGATCCGGTTGGCAAGTGGCTTTTGGTGGAAAGTGGGTTTGAGCGGAAAGGCGGGACGGGAGCGGGGGCGTCCGCGCGCGCACGGTTGCTCGCGCGACCATCCGAGGACGTGGTACGGACCGTCCGCGCATGGAGGTGCCGGTTGGGTCGTTCGTGTAGTATTTAACGGACCATCCGCCGTGTGGTGTGGACCCTCGGGTGTCGCGGATTAGTCCCTAAGCGCGGTCCGTCCCGCTTCGAACCGCGCGGATAAGTTCTTTGCTTCTTAGTTCGTGCTTCTGCTTTGGGATCGTTTGGGGGTTTGTTCCTAGGGTTGTTACGTCCGCCGTGACTACGTGACCTTGGCAAACTCGTGTGGGAATCCTTGGTTGTGAATTTGGGGTCTAGGCTGAGTTCTCTCTTAGGAGAAGAATTTTTATCAGCTCCCATTCACTCCCCCCTCTCTGGTCGCCTAATCGGTCCTTCAATTGGTATCAGAGCCGATTACGGATCTTCATGATTCTAACCAGTATAAGATCCAAAGATGGCGTACCAGGAACGGGGTTCGGGTCCTCCACACTTTGATGGTAAGAACTACCATATGTGGCAAAGGCGGATGGCCGCTTTCCTCCACGGCAAGGGTCAGATCCTGTGGGATGTCACGGTGAACACGGACTTATGTTCATCCAGGTGAACTTCCTTGCTCCGAGATCGAGGACATGTTCGACGCCAACAACAAGGCGGTCGACTACTTTACCGTTTCGTGTGAATCGGAATTTGAATGGGTTCGTACAAAGGACTTGGCGTGCATGATGTTTGGGAGCAGCGAAGAACGCTCATGCCGGAACGCTCGGGTTCGGGGTCGGACTCTTTGCGACCTACCGGGAGGTAGTAGGAGAACTTCACTCATCTCCCTGGTGAGTCCATAGATGCCATGTTTCAGGCGTTCATGCTAATCGTGAACAACATGGAGGGCTAATGTGGCAACGTACTCCTGTATGATGACCATGGGGGTGGCGGGGTTGTCAAGTCTCCCGCATTCCATGTCCGGATCATACCGTGTGGAGTAGGAAGGTCGAGGCATTCTAGAGTCGGAGAAGTATGAGACCCTCACGGTTGGGTACGAGCTGTTTTCCAAGCTCAAGTCGTCCGAGGTGGACCGTGGGGTGCGTGCAAAGATCGAGAACCCGACAGATCCCCATAGTCTGGCTCTTGTGTCCGGTTCAAGGACTAATGCTAACATGTCTTCGAGACAATTTTCTTTGTCTTGCCTTGTGTCCATGCCGATGAGGAGTTCGATGTGCCGGGCGAGGGAGGATCTCGCGTTGTTGAGGGGAGCGGTTCGAGCGCATGTACACGAACCGGAAGAACGCTCGGAGGAGCTCGGGCATGTGCTACCGGTGCGGGAAGCATGGGCAATTCATCGCAGAGTGTCCGAAAGCCATGGTGGTCAAGCCCGAGAACAAGCACCGTTCAAGGACCGACCACAAGCACCGCTCGAGGGACGACTACAAGGGCAAGAACAAGTCCGAGCGGAGGCCGAGGAAGAACGGTGGCCACAAGAAGAAGGAGTGAGCGATGGTGGCCGGTGCGAGTGACATTGACTCAAGCTCCTGCTACTCTTCATCGAGCTCAAGTGATGAAGAAGAGAACCGGCACAAGGGCAAGCGTTCGGGCAAGAACATCAATGGCTTGTGCTTCGCCGCCCAAGGCTTCTGCGGCATGGCACATAGCACCGCAAGCAAGAAGAGAAACAAGGATGACTCGGGCTCCGACTCGTGACGCCACGAGTTTTTAATTACCGTCATTAACGCTAACGACACAATTAGCCGTCAAATGGTCAACCCTAGGTCAACCTCGGGCCCTCACCCATGAAAACTCCCTAACATACCCCTAAGTGACCCTAGTGAATAGTAAAACACTGGGGTGGGGCCAACCCTTGGTCAAAGGGTGGGTCAAAGCCCCTTGCCACCCAATGTCCACGTGTCCTGACTTTTGCCGCGTTCCCCAAAATTCACCTAAACACTTAAAATTCTACCTTTGGGAAAGTTGTAGATCTTGTTGAGAGACACAACTTTCATGTAGAGTGGCATTGCTGATTTGGAGGGGAAAATTGTGAAAAAGCCCTTACAAGCCGTAAAAAACCGTGATCGAACCCTTCGCCGACATTCAAAGTTGGCACTTGCATGATTCAAATCTAGGCAACAAAACCCTATACAACCTTTGTAAAAGTTGTAGCCGGTACCTAGATCTACAACTTTGGTATTCATCACTTGCAGCTACAATACCCGTTGAAAAATTTTGAGAAAAATCGAGTCAAAGATGGCACCGGCAACATAGCCGGTTGCAGCGCGGAGCGCGACATGCGCGTGCGCGCCGCGCCCCGAGCGCCACCGTGCCGCCGCCGCCGGTCTTGCCCCGGCAGCCGTGCCCACGCCGCCCGAGCCCTCGACGTCCGCGCCATGCTGCGTCCCGAGGCACGCGCGCCCCGATGCGCACGGGCGTCCCGGGGCGGTCTAGGCGTCCGCGCCGCCGCACGCGCGCGCGCCCGCCCGTGGACCCGGCATTCCGTGTGTCGCCGCCGTACGCGCGCGACCCGACGCGGACTCGCCGCGCTGTAGCACTTCCCCACGATCTCCCGCGTTTACGAGCCACCCATGGGCCTTGTCGTAGCGGATAAAGCCTCCCGGCCTCTCCTCGCGCGCCGCACCGAGCCGTCGCCTCCATCGCCTCACTCCCTCGTCCGCCGCCGTGGGTGCTAGCCCTTCTAGCCCGCGCTCGCCGCCGTCCAAGCACACCGCTAGGCTCCTTAGCATCCTTGCCTTCACCCCCGGAAGCACGCTTGTTTGCGCCAATTTGGTCTCCACGCCGCACGACAGCCGGGCCCCTCCCGAGCGCCGCCACCGGCCGCCGCCGTGCGCGTCGCCGGAGCTCGGCCCCACCCTCGCCACCACCACCAACCGACCGTGGTGAGCTCAATTTCATCATGGTGCCGCTTGTTGTCGTGGATGGACCCCACATCGCCGCCGGCGAACCCTCCCGCCGCCGGCAAGGGCACAAATGTGAACCCAGGGGCATATGTGCAAGGATTCTTAACTTAGTTTATTTGCAGTTCAGTCCATGGTCTTAGAAAATCCCTAGAAAATCACAGAAAATTCCAAAAATTCCCAAACAAATTTTGTAGGACTCAGGATGCCAAACCCCATCCGTGTGTGGTACACTTGTGACTAGATTCAAAGTAGCTTTGGCAGGAAAATTTCAAAGGTGTTATGCTTGAATATGTCATATCTTGAAATATACAGCTCCTCTGTAGTTAGGCTTTGGATATGTTGTGTGTTAGAATAAGACTAGATGCTGTGCCAAAAGTTGCACAAAGTTATCATGTGAATCTTTTTATAAAAATGTTTTTCCATCTCTGCGGAGAACTACATAAATGATTTGTCATGTTAATTTTATTCATGTTCTTAAGCCCAACTTGTGCACACTGTCTTGGGATGCCAAAAGGCACCTCTTGTGAATTAATCATGAATTTAGGAGTACCAGAACTAATTATTCTTGATTTATGCTTGTTTTCCTTTGTAAATTAATAAACCAAATTCAGTAGAGGTTCCATGTGAACATGTTGGCTTTCTAAGCTTGTTTAGGACCAGAGAGCACCCACCAGAAAGTTTGGGTAAATTTGATGCTTAATTATTTTTATTTGCATTTAAGTTGAATCACTAGTTAACCTTTGTTATTTTCAATAATATTTAATTTCCTAGCATCCAACACTTACTTGTGGGTCCAATGGACCCGGATAGGTGCTAGTAGGCCTAGAAACACTCGTTTGATTTTTGGTAATTTAATTGTTTAAATAATGGCTTAAATGCCCTTTTAATATTAAAAGGAAATTAATAAAAAGAAATCCTTAAGTAAATCCTTTTTCTTTTTGGTAATAGTACTTAATATAAATAAAAGAAATTTAATTAATATTCACCGATAAAGAAATTTAATTCATAAATAAAAATATTAAGTACACCTTTTATGATAAAGATAAAAAGGAAATGAAGCTTCCACATGAAATGATAAGCTTAAATAAACCTTTACTCAAATAAGGAATAAAAGAGTAATCCATGTACAATCAATAACTTTTCTAAAAGAGAAACCTTAGATAAATGCTTGTTAAGGTGAATATGACCTAACCGGAGTTGGATAAGACAAGGAACTATCACATCACCTAAAGTGCATTGCATTTCGTGTAGATCTTCCGGACGGAGACTACTCCCTTGTCCCGAAACCGAGGAAGGAGGAGCGGAAGGATCTCTGCAAAGACGTGGAAGTACTCGACACCGAGGGTGCCCAAGCTAACTTAGCTGACGAAGGCAAGCTCCGGTGCATCTAACCCAGTTTTAAAATTCTTTATTCAATTACCTATGGATGATTGGGCATTTACGTTCAGGAGTTGAATGAAACCCTAGATGCATGATCCCTAGGTACCTTTTGTCCCTACTAGTATGATAGGTCGATAGCTGCTAAGCTATAGGACCGTTACAAGTCGAGTGATGACCTCACTCGAGAGAATAGGTTCCTAGATAGGAATCATACTATATCCTTATATGGATTGCTCACGTGGTAAGAGCATGGGATCCGGGCTCCGGTCCGGTGGTTATGTGGGTTAAGTCTTTGAACGTACCAAGCATATGCCGGTATGGGACCGGTAAGCCTAGTACCATAATGAGGCGGTGAGGGATCTTACTATTACTACTCTTGGGATTCGCTCTCACGGCTAGCTACCGGTGGTGTATGGTGACTCCGGTATCTCGCGGGGTATGCCGGATAGCCCGCACCAAAGACCGTAAGATTCGATCCCAACCCGAGGATTTATGGGGACGGCTCCGGGGAGTTGTTCCCGCGAGGGCAACCGACCGTGTGTTTGGGTCTACCTTGCAAGGTTTATAATCAATCGATTGTCGGCCTCTCACCGTTATCCGAGACTACTTACTCCACTAGTCATATGATCCCTAATGATGGAAGTTGATGAAGATGATGTTTGAATAATTGTATTGTACAAATTTGATTGTACTAGTTGGCTAATGTAGTAAAGGTTAAACCACTAGAACTTGTGCTAAAATATTGAAAGTAAGGACCTACTCTTTGTTACTTTTTAGCAAAGGCAACCCAAGAGCCAAAAAGCCTTTCATGGTCTAGGTTTGGTGAAGTAGTTATCACCGACGGGTAAGACTTGCCGAGTATTAGTATACTCGGCCTTGCTATAATGTGTTGATCCGGTAATGCCTTCGGTGATGTGTGGCCCGGTGAGATCCCGCCCGGCCGGGAGCCGGAGTGGGTAGAGGACGACTACCGAAGCATCATGGATGGCCTCCCGTGGTGACTTGCTTCCGCTAGTTAATTTCCGCCGTGTCTTTTCAAAACTCGAACTATTTCGTCATGACAAAAACTATGGTTTGTAATAATTAGACCCTTCGGGGTACGTATTTGAATTTGAATGTTGTTGTATCTCCGGACTCGCCTTCGAGTGAGTTTTAATGCATATATCGATCCTTGTCTATGTCAAGTGATTTACGGGCGTTAACCCGGCGACTTACGACAAGATGGTACTTTATTATTGCTTAATGACCAAAGAGGATCGGTCTTAGGCGATAGTACGGTACTTTCCGGGCGGGTTGTCACGGTTGGTATCGTAGCTTGTATGCACCGAGATTAATTAATTAAACCTTAATCACCGGTTTTTGAATAAAATATGCCAAGATCTTTCGATTTTCCAAAATACGTTGGTCCGCTAAGGATGAACTAGACCGAGAGGCCCTAGAGGGAATTTTGGGTTCTTTCAGGTGGCTTAATAACTTATGGTTTATTTTGCTAACTCCCAGCACATTACTTTCTGTCAGACTTACTTTAATGCACAACCAAACTAGGAGCCACGTGTTTTATACGTGTGCTGTTCCGCATCACGAGAATTGCGAGGGTTGATGGAGTGATCCATTCCACGGATCCCATCTTCGCGTCTGTTTGTGAGTTGTGTGTCGCCACGTGTTTCATACGTGTGCATTCCGCATGTCGCTCATGCGAGGCAAGGATACACTCCATTCCAACGGAGGGTGTCCGAGGTTGGACGCCGTCCATGCAGCGGCTTAACGCATGGATACCATTTCTATAGTGAACGGTAATGTATGTGGACGCTTTCGTGACGTGCGGCACGAAAGGTTCGTTTTCTCGCATGTACATAACAGCGCTTCGTTAGTGGTTAAGCGAGTACCGTATAGCTCTCGACTAGATATTATAGGGAGAGACGAATATAAGCCTTGCCACCGGCACTAACTTCGATTTTTGGCTTGATTGCCATGTGAGGTCGAATAGGACGTCTTGCATACATATTAAAAATCGAAACAACCAAAATGGACCCAAAAATCGAATTTTTTCATGTGTTCTCTAAGGAAGTTTATGCTAGTGTGTGCTTTTTATAAACTAGAATACCTCTCATACCTAGCCGTCATGCTGCCGAAATTTTGTGAAAAGTTGGTTCAACATGTGCTAGGTTAACTAAATCAAATTGTTAAAAACAGGTGTTCCTCAACTAGTTACCTTGTGTAGCAAGTCTCGGTCTATTTTGTTGGGTTGGTTCACTTTTCCCTAGGCACATCCAAGTTAAGGACCCTCCATCTTGTTTCCTTGATCGTTATTCAACCATAAAATTCCAATTAAGAGTATTAAAGGATTAATTTAAAAGTTGGGAAAATTTTGAGGTTTCTGGGCTTTTGGTTATGAAATTTTGTTCACAACTGCCAGAACTTCACCATTTGTCATGCCGTTCTCTTTTGAGATCTGACATGGGTTACCTTTGTGTACAGATGGATTTCCCCGTGTTTCACCAGTTCGACGCTGACGGTACGATCCGTACCAACGGGTTGCACTGGGAGGGTTTTCCGCGCTTGGCGTGGGAAGCACTCAGTGCCGCAGGCTACCTTCCCCCGCCGACGTACGAGGTGAAGGAGTTTGAGCGCTTTGGTGTTCCCCGTTGCAGGGTGATCGTGGATCGTGCCGCCGCACCCGATCACACCGACCGGTTTGACCCGAGTTTTATTTATCGGGGATTTATCACGCACGAGTCCGTGGAGTCGCCCGCCCTCGCAGTGCCGACAGACTTTTGTGACCACAACCCTACCGTGGTAGCTCTTTCACCGTTTGGACCGTTTCCGCCGTGAGTCCTCACGACCCGGCTTGGTTGGACCGTTTGGACCATCTACGGGAGTTGCCGACCCTAGCGAGTCGTTGGATATTACTCGGACACTTGCTCGTTGCCCGAACGTGGTTTTCACACTCCGGGGCTGCGTTTTAACACCGCGGCGATTATTGCACGGCGCTTGGAGGCATCTAGGCGCGATTGGGAGCAACTTTCGGCGAAGCACACCGGCGGGCTGAACTTCACGCCGACCCGGTGCGCAGCAGAGAACGACGAGGCTTCGCGTAATAGGAGATTCCGGTTGGAGCTTGAGCGAGGTGACAACCTCCGAGGATCGTGGACCTAGAGACGAGAGAACAATGCACTAGAGGAGGATGCCGACGCACACGAGATTGAGAGGCCGACCCCCGTTGCGAACATCGCCGATATGCGGCGAGCAGGTGCGGGAGGCCGAGGTACGGGTGGCGGCCTTGCGGGCTATAGTGGCCTTACAGCCCACCGCCCCCGGTGCGGGCACACCCGGAGGAGCGAGCGGGGCCGTGTCCGGTCCGGATCGACGAGCCGGGCGAGACCACCGCTACCGACTCCCCCAGCTTCGCCTTCGTACAGTGGTGCTTCAGTGGGCAACTAGGTTGCCGACAGCAGGGAGCAGCAGGAGATCGATCTTATCGAGTTGTCTTAGAGATGTTGGAGTAGTGGCTTGACAGCACGTCTTCGTGCCAAGCAACTATTGTATCATGTGTTGTCCTGTCGTTTCAATCAAGTTGTAATAACATTGAACCCTGTTCTGTCATGATTGTAATGAGAATGTTTAAGCCTGTATGCTTTAAGCGAATCTCGTTGTCCTCGAAGAATTGAATTTTCTTGTGCTAAATACCATATCTTGGGATAATTCGCTGCGAATGTTCACGCTTATCGAAAGAATGCATTGTTTATCTCCTAAGAACACAGGGAAAGCAAAGCATCTTTACGAACGTCACTCGTTGCCAGCATATAAGTGCTTGTTCGTATACCATCTTCATTGGTATTCAGGATCACGGCGATTGTTCGGATATGATTAGGAGCCGTGTAGTTGAGCAACCACCGTCCTAACCCTGTTAAGAGAAATGATTCTATAAATCTCGTGGCTATGGAATGATGTGCTTGTTGTTGTACTCGTTATTCACGTACTAATGGGATGTGATAATGCATGATCGCGCTTGCCATCATTTGGAAGTAAGCTTTCAGTTATCTCACTAATAACGCTCACTTTTCAGATGGTGGGAACCACGCGCAGCTCTCCCAACGGTTTTGGAGCGAGTGGTAGTGGTGACTTGCCGCCACCCCCGCCCATGAACCCGACGGAGGCTTTCATGGCCACCCAGACCGAGGTGCTGCGCCAGATCTTGCAGACCCAGCAGCAGATCGCCCAGCAGATGAACCGCGGGCCGCCACATGGGGCCAACCACGAGGGACCTAACCGGGTCACCACGTATGCCCGGTTCATCGCCATGAAGCCGCCAACGTTCGCGAAAGCCGAAGACCCTCTGGAAGCCGAGGCTTGGGTCAAGGCCATAGAGGCGAAATTCTCGCCTTTGTCTTTGCCTTGCTCGGAGGAGAACAAAGCGAACTTCGCAGCCCTACAACTGCGGGGTGAAGCTTTGATGTGGTGGGATCATTTCAAGTCCATGCAGTGAAATCACGCCGTGACTTGGGAAGAATTCAAGCAAGCCTTCAAGAGTCACCACATCCCCAAGGGTC
Organism: Cenchrus americanus; assembly: GCA_947561735.1. Classification (NCBI taxonomy): domain Eukaryota; kingdom Viridiplantae; phylum Streptophyta; class Magnoliopsida; order Poales; family Poaceae; genus Cenchrus; species Cenchrus americanus. The sequence continues at coordinate 149,122,676 of OX387240.1, forward strand.
TTATGGACCGAAAGATGAGGGAATTGCTAGCCCTTCGTCAAGGATCCGACTCCGTGTATCGCTATGCCCAGAAGTTCAATAGCTTATGCCAGTACGGTGGGCATCATGTTGATACTGATGCCAAGAAGATGGAGAGGTTCTGTGACGGGCTTGATGGCAAGCTGTATGAGCGCCTAAATTTGCTAGAGCCCGCCAATTTCCATGAACTCGTGAACAAAGCTATCTCGCAAGAAGATGCTATGAAGAAAGCCCATGGGGACAACAAGAGGATGTCCGGTTTCACCCCAGGCAGCGGAACAAGCAAGAAGTTTCGCTTTGTGAAGAAGGAAGCTCCAGGCCCATCCCAGCAATCTTCAACTGGACGCTGGACGATGAAGCCATTCCAGGGCAAACCTGCCGGGAACTTCCAGTTCCGCCGTGCCCAGCAGTAGGCTCCGAAGCCTAATGCACCCCCACGTGATGTTGGAGATCGCCGTTGCTACAACTGTGGCCAGCCTGGGCACTACATTAATGAGTGTCCCAAGCCCAGACCGATCAAGTCAAACCCGCAGAACCAGAATACGGGAAGCAAGCCAGCCACTCCGGCCAAGAAACCCATGGTGCAAGTGCGCCAGGGTAAGCTGAACTTCACCACCATGAGTGATATTCCCGCAGGAGCTCCAGTACTCACGGGTACATTCTCTATCAATAACACTCCTGTCAAAGTCTTATTTGATTCGGGAGCCACCCATAGTTTCTTAAATGAGAGTCTACTAGACAAATTGGGTCTAAGAGGAGTACCAACCAAATCTGCTTATAAAATTACCACACCCGGTGGAAACCTCACGTCTCAATTAGTGATTTTTGGAGTTCCCCTAAGACTAGGAAGTCGGGTCGTTCAATCTAATCTGATAGTCATCCAGTTAGGAAGCATGGATGTTATTTTGGGAATGGAATGGATGAATCAACATAAGGTGGTTCTAGATATATCAGATAGGGTCGTAGAGATCCACTCTCCTACGGTCGGGCACACTACCCTGTACCTACCTTTCCGGGACGGTACCGACTCTTGTGCCTATGCGACCATTATCTCCTCCCTTGATGAGATTCCAGTAGTGTGTGAGTACCCGGATGTATTCCCTGACGAGTTGCCTGGTATGCCACCAGACAGAGATGTCGAGTTTGTAATCGAACTCCAACCTGGTACCGCGCCCATTTCCAAAAGACCTTATCGCATGCCACCCAAAGAGCTAGTCGAGCTAAAAACCCAACTCCAAGAATTGTTAGATAAGGGCTACATTCGCCCGAGCTCTTCTCCTTGGGGTTGCCCTGCTCTCTTTGTCAAAAAGAAAGATGGTAGCTTGAGGATGTGCGTAGATTATCGACCGCTCAATGCAGTCACCATCAAAAACAAATACCCACTTCCTCGAATTGATGTTCTGTTTGATCAATTGGCTGGTGCCAAAGTCTTCTCTAAAATTGACCTTCGTTCTGGCTACCACCAAATCAAGATTCGACCATGCGATATTCCAAAAACCGCTTTTTCCACTCGTTATGGTCTTTACGAATTCTTGGTCATGTCCTTCGGACTCACTAACGCACCTGCCTACTTCATGTACCTCATGAACTCCGTATTCATGACGGAGCTCGATAAGTTTGTCGTGGTCTTTATCGATGATATCCTCATCTAAGCTAAAAACGAGGAAGAACACGCCAACCATCTCCGAGTTGTCCTTCGGCGTTTGCGAGATCATCGCCTTTATGCTAAATTCTCCAAATGTGAATTACGGTTGAAAACGTCAAATTCTTGGGGCACACCATTTCCCACGATGGTATTTCCGTAGATCCTAGTAAAGTTCGGGAGGTGATGGATTGGAAACCACCCAAATCCGTACATCAAATCCGCGAGTTTCCTAGGATTGGCGGGATATTACCGTCGATTCATTCCCGACTTTTCTAGAATCGCAAAACCCATGACCGAATTACTCAAGAAGGGAGTGAAATTCGTGTGGAGTGAAGCATGTGAGAAAGCTTTTCACACCCTCGGACAACATCTAACTTCGGCCCGGTGCTAGCTCAGCCCGATAACTCCAAGCCATTTGAAGTCTTCGTGACGCATCGGGCACCGGTCTTGGTCGTGTCCTCATGCAAGAAGGCCGAGTCATTGCCTATGCTTCGCGAGCCCTTCGACCCCATGAACTCAACTATCCTACCCATGATCTTGAGTTAGTCGTCGTTGTTCATGCCCTCAAGATATGGAGGCATTATCTAATGGGCAATCATTGCAATATCTTCACCGATCACAAAAGCCTCCAATATATCTTCACCCGGTCGAGTTGAATATGAGGCGAGAGAAGATGGCTTGAGTTGATCAAGGATTATGATCTAGAAGTGCACTATCATCCCGGCAAAGCAAATGTTGTTGCGGATGCTCTTAGCCGCAAGGATCATTGCAACCACCTAGGGTTGGTGGCGGTCGGTGAACCCTTGTGTGAAGAAATGAGAAAGCTCGGCCCTAGAAGTGGTACCGCGGGGAATTCTTTATGCCTTGACGGCGAGAATCCGGCCTTTATGACGGAATTGTCACCGCCGCCGCAATGATGCGAATATCCAAACCATCAGGCAGAAACTAGTGGAAGGAGACCCGAAGTACACTTGTTTCCAGAAGGATCCCCAAGAAGTGGTCTGGTTTGGAAAACGCCTAGTGGTCCCCGTTGATCCAGAAATCAAGAAGATCATTCTAGATGAAGCTCACCAATCCAAGTTCTCTATTCACCCCGGTAGTACCAAGATGTACCAAGATCTAAAGCAGAACTTTTGGTGGTCTAACATGAAGGTGGATGTAGCCAAGTATGTAGCCGAGTGCGATACTTGCCACCGGATGAAAGCAAGTCATCTGAAATCGGCAGGAGTACTCCAACCCCTGTCGATACCTATGTGGAAATGGGATGACATTAGTATGGATTTTATTGTAGGTTTACCCCTGACCCCTAGGAAGAAGGATTCTATTTGGGTGATCGTGGATAGACTTACCAAGACTGCTCACTTCATTGCCGTACACACCACATACTCCGTGCAACAGTATGCAGAGTTGTACGTGGACCACGTAGTTCGTCTGCATGGAATCCCAAAGACCATAATCTCTGATAGAGGGACTCGGTTGTAGCCTCGTTTTTGGGAATAGTTGCATGAGTGTTTGGGAACCCGGCTACTCCGTAGTTCCGGTTATCAACCACGGACGGATGGTCGGACGGAGAGGATAAACCGGATCCTAGAGGACATGTTGAGAGCAAGCATCTTGCACTTTGACAAGAGTTGGGACAAGTGCTTGTCCTTAGCGAGTTCTCCTACAATAACAACTATCGAGGTCGGCTTGAAAATGGCACCGTTCGATGCTTTATACGGACGCGGATGCCGCACCCACCACCGAATTGGTCGAAGCCGGAGAAAGAACACTCTTTGGACCGAGTTAGTAAAAGAGGTCGAAGAGAAGGTACAAGTGATAAGAGAATATTTGAAGATGGCCCGGATGAGACAAAAGAGTTATCATGACAAGGGAACCGCACCTCGACACTTTGAAGTGGGAGATCATGTATATTTGAAGGTATCCCCCACCAAAGGTGTGCAAAGGTTCGGAGTCAAAGGAAAGTTAGCTCCGCGCTACATTGGACCCTACGAAGTAATAGAAGTATGTGGACCCGTGGCCTACCGTATCCAATTGCCAGAACGGTTCTCCGCGGTGCACAATGTATTTCATGTAACTCAGTTAAAGAAAGGAATGCCGGTTCCGGAGAATGAGATTATCACAGAAGCTAATGCTTGGATCGAGCCGGATTTCTCGCTCGTCGAGCATCCCTTAAAGGTGCTAGATCAAAAAGAGCGAAAGACCCGGAGGCAAACCGTGCGAATGTACAAGATCCAATGGAGCCATCACACGGAAGAAGAAGCCACGTGGGAGACGGAGGATTATCTCAACGCCAAGTATCCGGGCTTCCTCCAATCCCGAAGCAGTGAGTCTTTTTCCCCATCTATTAGTTGTCAAGTCGAATCTCGGGACGAGATTCCTTTAAGGGGGTAGGCTGTGACGCCCCAGGTTTTTAATTACCGTCATTAACGCTAACGACACGATTAGCCGGTCAAATGGTCAACCCTAGGTCAACCCGGGGCCCTCACCCATGAAAACTCCCTAACATACCCCTAAGTGACCCTAGTGAATAGTAAAACACCGGTGGGGCCAACCCTTGGTCAAAGGGTGGGTCAAAGCCCCCTTGCCACCCAATGTCCACAGTGTGCGGAACTTTTGCCGCGTTCCCCAAAATTCACCTAAACACTTAAAATTCTACCTTTGGGAAAGTTGTAGATCTTGTTGAGAGACACAACTTTCATGTAGAGTGGCATTGCTGATTTGGAGGGGAAAATTGTGAAAAAGCCCTTACAAGCCAGAAAACACCGTTGACGAACCCCGCCGACATTCAAAGTTGGCACTTGCACGGATTCAAATCTAGGCAACAAAACCCTATACAACCTTTGTAAAAGTTGTAGCTGGTACCTAGATCTACAACTTTGGTATTCATCACTTGGCACGGTTCGTTGAAAAATTTTGAGAAAAATCGAGTCAAAGATGGCACCGGCAACACGGCCCGAGCTCGAGCGCGCCATGCGCGACGTCGTGCGCGCCCCGAGCGCCACCGTGCCGCCGCCACCGGTCTTGCCCCGGCGGCCGTGCCCACGCCGCCCGAGCCCTCGACGTCCGCGCCATGCCGCGTCCCGAGGCACGCGCGCCCCGATGCGCACCGTCCCGAGGCGTCTAGGCGTCCGCGCCGCCGTACGCGCGCGCGCGCCACGGACCGGCGGTCCGTCGGCGGCGGCCGCCGCCGCCGTGCGCGCGCGACCCGACGCGCGCGTAGCACGGCGCATCTCCCGCCATCACCAACGCGTCACCCACGGGCCGCCCGAGCCGGGTATAAAGCCTCCCGGCCTCTCCTCGCGCGCCGCACCGAGCCGCCGCGCCATCGCCGCCGCGGTCCGCCGCCGCCGTGCTAGCCCTTCGGCCCGCGCTCGCCGCCGTCCAAGCACACCGCTAGGCTCCTTAGCATCCGGGGCCAGCTCACCAAGCACGCTTGTTTGCGCCAATTTGGTCTCCACGCCGCACGACACCGAGCCCTCCCGAGCGCCGCCGCCGCCGCCGCCGTGCGCCGTCGCCGGAGCCAACTCCACCCTCGCCACCACCACCAACCGGACCGTGGTGAGCTCAATTTCATCATGGTGCCGCTTGTTGTCGTGGATGGACCCCACATCGCCGCCGGCGAACCCTCCCGCCGCCGGCAAGGGCACAAATGTGAACCCAGGGGCATATGTGCAAGGATTCTTAACTTAGTTTATTTGCAGTTCAGTCCATGGTCTTAGAAAATCCCTAGAAAATCACAGAAAATTCCAAAAATTCCCAAACAAATTTTGTAGGACTCAGGATGCCAAACCCGATCCATGTGTGGTACACTTGTGACTAGATTCATAGTAGTTTTGGCAGGAAAATTTCAAATGTGTTATGCTTGAATATGTCATATCTTGAAATATACAGCTCCTCTGTAGTTAGGCTTTGGATATGTTGTGTGCTAGACTAAGACTAGATGCTGTGCCAAAAGTTGCACAAAGTTATCATGTGAATCTTTTTATAAAAATGTTTTTCCATCTCGGCGAGAACTACATAAATGATTTGTCATGATAATTTTATTCATGTTCTTAAGCCCAACTTGTGCACACTGTCTTGGTATGCCAAAAGGCACCTCTTGTGAATTAATCATGAATTTAGGAGTACAAAACTAATTATTCTTGTTCAGTGCTTGTTTTCCTTTGTAAATTAATAAACCAAATTCAGTAGAGGTTCCATGTGAACATGTTGGCTTTCTAAGCTTGTTTAGGACCAGAGAGCACCCACCAGAAAGTTTGGGTAAATTTGTTGCTTAATTATTTTTATTTGCATTTAAGTTGAATCACTAGTTAACCTTTGTTATTTTCAATGATATTTAATTTCCTAGCATCCAACACTTACTTGTGGGTCCAATGGACCCGGATAGGTGCTAGTAGGCCTAAGAAACACTCATTTGATTTTTGGTAATTTAATTGTTTAAATAATGGCTTAAATGCCCTTTTAATATTAAAAGGAAATTAATAAAAAGAAATCCTTAATTAAATCCTTTTTCTTTTTGGTAATAGTACTTAATATAAATAAAAGAAATTTAATTAATATTCCTGATAAAGAAATTTAATTCATAAATAAAAATATTAAGTACACCTTTTATGATAAAGATAAAAAGGAAATGAAGCTTCCACATGAAATGATAAGCTTAAATAAACCTTTACTCAAATAAGGAATAAAAGAGTAATCCATGTACGACCAATAACTTTCCTAAAAGAGAAACCTTAGATAAATGCTTGTTAAGGTGAATATGACCTAACCGAGAGTTGGATAAGACAACGAACTATCACATCACCTAAAGTGCATTGCATTCCGTGTAGATCTTCCGGACGGAGACTACTCCCTTGTCCCGGAAACCGAGGAAGGAGGAGCGGAAGGATCTCTGTAGTACGTGGAAGTACTCGACACCGAGGGTGCCCAAGCTAACTTAGCTGACGAAGGCAAGCTCCGGTGCATCTAACCCAGTTTTAAAATTCTTTATTCAATTATCTATGGATGATTGTGCATTTACATTCAGGAGTTGAATGAAACCCTAGATGCATGATCCCTAGGTACCTCTGTCCCTACTAGTATGATAGGTCGATAGCCGCGCTAAGCTATAGGACCGTTACAAGTCGAGTGATGACCTCACTCGAGAGAATAGGTTCCTAGATAGGAATCATACTATATCCTTATATGGATTGCTCACGTGGTAAGAGCATGGGATGCGGGCTCCGGTCCGGTGGTTATGTGGGTTAAGTCTTTGAACGTACCAAGCATATGCGGGTATGGGACCGGTAAGCCTAGTACCATAATGAGGCGGTGAGGGATCTTACTATTACTACTCTTGGGATTCGCTCTCACGGCTAGCTACCGGTGGTGTATGGTGACTCCGGGTATCTCGCGGGGTATGCGGATAGCTCGCACCAAAGACCGTAAGATTCGATCCCAACCCGAGGATTTATGGGGACGGCTTGGGGAGTTGTTCCCGCGGGGGCAACCGACCGTGTGTTTGGGTCTACCTTGCAAGGTTTAAATCAATCGATTGTCGGCCTCTCACCGTTACCCGAGACTACTTACTCCACTAGTCATATGATCCCTAATGATGGAAGTTGATGAAGATGATGTTTGAATAATTGTATTGTACAACTTTGTTTGTACTAGTTGGCTAATGTAGTAAAGATTAAACCACTAGAACTTGTGCTAAAATATTGAAAGTAAGGACCTACTCTTTGTTACTTTTTAGCAAAGGCAACCCAGTAGCGAAAAAAAGCCTTTCATGGTCTAGGTTTGGTGAAGTAGTTATCACCGACGGGTAAGACTTGCCGAGTATTAGTATACTCGGCCTTGCTATAATGTGTTGATCCGGGTAATGCCTTCGGTGATGTGTGGCCGGTGAGATCCCGCCGGCTGGGAGCCGGAGTGGGTAGAGGACGACTACCGAAGCATCATGGATGGCCTCCGTGGTGACTTGCTTCCGCTAGTTAATTTCCGCCGTGTCTTTTCAAAACTCTGAACTATTTCTGTCATGACAAAAACTATGGTTTGTAATAATTAGACCCTTCGGGGTACGTATTTGAATTTGAATGTTGTTGTATCTCTGGACTCGCCTTCGAGTGAGTTTTAATGCATATATCGATCCTTGTGCTCTCAAGTGATTTACGGGCGTTAACCCGGCGACTTACGACAGATGGTACTTTATTATTGCTTAATGACCAAAGAGGATCGGTCTTAGGCGATAGTACGGTACTTTCCTGGGCGGGTTGTCACGGACTCCGAGGAAGAGGTAAACAATGACACATCCTTCTTGATAGCGGAGAATGCTAGGTTGAATGACTTGCTCGACAATCGTGACGATGTGCTTAGAAAGACCAACAAGGAGAAGAGGGAGTATAGGTCTTTGCTTGGAGAGGCTAAGGAGAAGGTGATTGAGCTAGAGTCTTTGCTTATTGATGCTAGGGCTCAAATAGATTCCCTTAAGTCTGCTCCCATTGTGACCTCGAACCTGAATGCACTGATTGTTCCACTTTTCTTGGTGAATTGACTGTGCTTAAGGAGAAGTATGCCTCCAAGGTTGAGGAACTAGATGTGCTCGGTGGTCGAGCTAGATGAGATGAAATCTAGGCCCTCCTTGCTTGGTGCTTGTACTTCTTGTCCTGTTTTGCATGAGAAGCTAGATGTTTCGCTTGCTTATGCTAGATCACTAGAGGCTCAGCTGAAAGCTCCTATTCCTACAATCTGTTCTACTTGTGAATTGAATGCTGTGAAGAATATGGAGCTTGCACATTATGTTGATCGTTTGCAGGATGAGAATGATGAGTTGAGACAGTTGATGGGTTGGTTGTCTGGTCATGAGCCTCAGTTGAGGATGATGATCGAGGCATTTAAGCGCCAGGATGGGGAAGCGCTTGGGGCAAAGAAAGTGGGTGAGGGAAGTGGTGAGAGTGATGTTCCAGAACCACCAAAAACCCACCACAAAAATGCTTTTGTTCCTAAACCGAACCATCTTAGGAATCGACTAGACACAACCCCAGATCCACCCGTGTTTCCTCCACAAACCAACAACTTCCAGGAACCCATCAAGTTCAAGAGTGTCTTGGGGAATGAATTCTTTGGGAAGAAGGGAGAGAAACCAAGTGAGGAGAAAATGGGTGAGGAGAAGCCAGAGCCCAAAGAGAACCCAAAGACAAAGCCAAAACCGAAACCCTTACATTGTGAGCATTGTGGGAGGGATGGGCATCTTGCCGAGTTTTGCTTTAGGAAGAATCGTGAGGAGAGGTTGGCTAGAGAGTTGGCCAACAAGGACAGGTACCGCCCTTCTCGTGGTGTGCCTGAGCCTAGGTTGGTGCCAAGAGGTGAGGGAATGGTGCGTACCATCTACCCTAGTGGGAGGCGTGAGTATGTGCCTCGAAGTGAGACACCACATAGAGAAGGTGGTAGGCGTGTTGGGTTTGAGCGTGGTGAGTTCGTTGTACGTTCCTTTGCTCGTGGCCAATACGAGTATGGGGGGGGGAACGATCGCAGCTTTAGGTCCCAGAGGAGCTACGGACCATGGTCTCCCCTTCGTGGTACGCGTAGTCCTCCAAGGGGACGTGTGGGTGTTCCACCTAGGAGAGATAGGATGGATTTTGCTGACCCCACGTTTGAGCAAATGGTGAGGCACTGGTTTGATTCGTTTTGTACTAACCCCAGTGCTGAGTCCTTTGCTCACTCTCGCTCTCGTTTTTGATTTTGCAGGTGGGAGGTTTGGAGGGCTTTTGGTTGATCGACTCCGGTTGCTCCCGACACATGATCGGAGATCGTTGGTGGTTCTCCAGCCTCACCCGGTGATGATCAAGGAGTACATCACTTTTGGGGGTAATGGGAGAGGTAGAGTGCTTTCAGTGGCACGGTGAAGGTGAGTGAGTCTGTGACTCTTAGGCGTGTTTCTCTTGTCAAGTCGTTGGGGTACAATCTTCTCTCTGTCTCCCAACTTCTTGATGAGGGTTTTGAAGTCCAGTTCAAGACGGGCTGTTCTCGTGTTTTGGATTCTCGAGGCGATCTTGTGTGTACGATCGTCCCCGAGGGTCAAATTTTCAGAGCCGATTTTTCTTAGTGTGTCGGCTCTCCTCGTTGTTTGGTTGCTGGTGTTTTGGTGGAGCTTTGGAAATGGCATAGGAGACTAGGTCACTTAAGTTTTGACTTGTTGTCACGTTTGAGTGGGCTAGGACTAGTCCGAGGACTGCGTAAGTTGAAATACCAAAAGGATTTGGTATGTGCTCCGTTAGGCATGGCAAGATGGTCGCCTCCTCTCATCCGCCTTTGACATCCGTTATGACAGAGAGACCATACGAGTTGTTCCATATGGACTTGGTTGGTCCAGCTTGTGTGTGCTCGGCGGGTGGGAAGTGGTATGTCCTTGTGATTGTGGACGACTATTCTCGCTATGCTTGGGTCTTCTTTTTGGCTGACAAGGGGGAGACATTTGGTTTTGTGAGAGATCTGATCTTGAGGTTGAAGAACGAGAGACATGGAGATGCTGTTCGAGCTATTCGTAGTGACAATGGCAGTGAATTTAAAACTCTCATTTCGAAACCTTTTGTCGTGATTTGGGTCTCGAACATCAGTTTTCTTCTCCCTATGTGGCTTGTCAGAATGGTGTGATTGAGAGGAAAAATCGTTCCCTTTGTGAGATGGCTCGGACGATGCTTGATGAGCATAGGACTCCGAGGAGATATTGGGCTGAGGCGGTGAACACCGCTTGCCATGTTGGGAATCAAAATTTTCTGAGGGCCTTCTTGAACAAAACATGCTATGAGCTTATGCACGGACGAGCACCTAGAGTGAGCCATTTCAGGGCTTTTGGTTGTAGGTGCTTCATTCTCAAGAAGGGTAGGCTAGATAAGTTTGAGTCAAGGTCTTCAGATGGGATTGTCTTAGGTTATGCTAGTCATTCTAGAGCATTTCGTGTGCTCAACCTTGATACTAACCTAGTCATGGAGACTTGCGAGTTGACCTTCGACGAGACACAACCATGCAATTCGTCTGTCTTTGAGTGTGCAGGTGATGATGAAGTTGGCAAGAAGATCTTTGAGGACGAGGAGGATGATGCTGGAGAGGACGATGGTGATGATGGTGAAGCTCCAGCCACATGTGTACCCTCTACTTCCACTACGACGACTACGGTGCAGGATGGTTCATCCCCTACACCAGCTACAATTCAGGAAGATCAAGTGGAAGCAACTGCTGAGGGGGAGGTTGCCTCAAGGCGAGAGGCACCGAGGCGAGTTCAAGTTGATCATCCTCCCTCGGTAATCATCGGCGACATCAATGAGCGTACGACACGGTCGAGGTCCAGAAATGCTTCTCACTTTGCTCATTCAGCTTTTGTTGCTACCTTTGAGCCGAAAGACATTGGACACGCTCTATCTGATCCTAATTGGGTGAATGCCATGCATGAGGAGTTAGAGAACTTTGAGAGAAACCAAGTGTGGGAGTTAGTGGAGCCACCACCAAATTGCAAACCTATTGGAACAAAATGGGTATGGAAAAACAAAGAGGGAGAAAATGGTGAGGTGGTGAGGAACAAATCGAGGTTGGTTGCTCAGGGCTTTAGTCAGAAGGAGGGGATAGATTATGAGGAGACATTTGCTCCTGTAGCCCGTTTGGAGGCAATTAGGATCCTTCTATCTTTTTTGGTGGCTAAAGGGTTTAAGTTGTACCAAATGAATGTGAAGAGTGCCTTCTTGAATGGGTTTTTAGAGGAGGAAGTGTATGTGAGGCAACCACCGGGCTTTGAGAGTGTTGAGTTTCCACACAAGGTGTATAGGTTGAGAAAGGCGTTGTATGGGCTGAAACAAGCTCCCCGTGCTTGGTATGGCCGTTTGAGGGGGTTCTTGTTCAGCAAGGGGTTTGAGATGGGAAAGGTAGATAAGACCCTTTTTCTCCTCGAGCGGGGGTAATGATATCCTAATTGTTCAGGTATATGTGGATGATATTGTCTTTGGCGGCTCGTCTCACTCTTTGGTTGCAAGGTTTGCAGAGGATATGAGCAAAGAATTCGAGATGTCCGTGATGGGAGAATTGCAGTTGTTTCTCGGGCTTCAGATCAAGCAGGCGAAGGAAGGAACCTTTGTACATCAAGCCAAGTACACGAAGGACATCCTCAAGAAGTTCAAGATGGACGATTCGAAGCCCCTGTCGACACCGATGAGTACGACTACAGCGCTTGACGCGGACGAGGACGGAGAGCCCGTGGACCAGAAGGAGTACCGGAGCATGATCGGCTCCCTCTTGTACTTGACGGCGACAAGGACGGACATCCAGTTCTTTGTGTGTCTGTGCGCTCGTTTTCAAGCTTCACCGAGGACTTTACATCGACAGGCTGTCAAGCGGATCTTCAGGTATCTTCGATACACTCCTGAGCTTGGTCTTTGGTACTCGGCATCCTCCTCTCTTTCTCTTCTTGGTTTTTCGGATGCCGATTTTGCGGGGTGTCGAGTCGATAGGAAGTCGACTTCGGGGAATTGTCAGTTTTTGGGTTCCTCACTTGTTTCTTGGTCTTCTCGCAAACAGTCTAGTGTAGCTCAGTCTACCACAGAAGCCTAGTATGTTGCTGCCGCTAGTTGTTGCTCCCAGCTGCTTTGGATCACATACATGTTGAGTGACTTTGGTGAGGAGTGTTGCCATGTGCCTCTTATGTGTGATAGCACGAGTGCCATTAGTTTTGCCAAAAATCCCGTGCTTCACTCCAGAACCAAACATATAGAAGTAAGGTACCACTTTTTGAGAGACAATGTTGAGAAGGGAAACATAGAACTCATCCATGTACCCACAGAAAAGCAGCTCGCAGATATCCTAACCAAGCCTTTGGACCAAGCTACATTTGTTTGTTTGCGAGCAGAGCTTGGAGTTGTTTTTCCTTTTTGAGCTTCGGTTGGGAGGGTTGATGTACATATGCATGTTGCATTTCCATGTGTTTCATATCATGCTTGCATCTTTGTATCATAGACTGCATTTGTAATATATGTCATGGAGATGTGCTTCTCTCATATGCTTTGATCACCATGATATGCTAGAGATGAGATTATGATCTTGCTTGTGATGCTCATGAGATGTATAGCTATGCTCTTGGTAGCTTTGGGGATATATATGCTTGTGGACGGCTTTACTTTGTTAAAAATGCTTTATGATCCTCTCTTGTGGGTAGAATGCCTTTCATGTTCATTTTGGGTGCTCATGGCTATACCTTGCTTAATTTGTGTTTGGAAACATGTTCTTTTCATTTGGGATCACAAATCCATTTATCATCATGAATGTTTAGCCTACATGCTACCTTGTGGAGAAGCATAAGCTTCTTTTTTCCGCAAAGGCACTTCATGTACCATGCTTGTATTTGTAAATCATAAAAATGGTATGTGAAATGCCTAAGCTTGAAAACTGTGCTTCCATGTCTAAAAATGCTTTAATTTCCATACCTTGGGTGCTAAACCGTTGTATGATGTTCACCAATGAGAAGTCTCATATCTAGAAGTGGACACATGGCTCGGTGGCTTTGACATGACATGAGATCGCGTGTTGGTGTTTGTAATGATTTTGCGATGAGAATGTGTGACCTTGCATGAAGTTTGCGGGTTATTTGTTGTGGGTGCTCTTTGTGCTCATGATTAGGTTCTATGCCCATGAGAGGGAAATTTTCATGAAAAATGCTTCATTTTCATCATGGCTATATCTCTTGCCTATATGTCCCCGTGTATCTTGTTGGCGATGCTTGTACTCAAATTGTGGCTATCTTTCTTGTCTATGTCTCAATTTTAGCATGTTGTAGTGCTCTTTGTATATTTGAGAAGCACATGCTTGCACTTGTAGACTTGATTCATGCATTACCAATAAGGGGGAGAAAAAGTACCCAATTCATGTTTCTAGGGGGACTTTGCATCGAGGAAAGAAAATTTGGGGGAAAATGCATTTGTTCAGGGGGAGCTTGCATTCATGCATTTGGGAGCTCTTTTTCGCCTGAATTTTTAGTCGTGCTCTTTTGCCGATGGTGTCAAGCCCTTTTGCCTCACCTTGAGGAGTTGACAATTTTGAGCATTTTATCTCGGTTGTATCGAGCCGTTGCCCTTGCCTTAGGGGACCAAGATTTCTCTCACTCAAGTGATCTTTTCTTGGCTTTTGTTTGGCCTTTGATCACTTGCTTGAGTTTTTCTTTCTTTCTTTTCTTTTTCTCTATTCTCTGAATTGGTTACTTGTGTGTGTTGTCAATGCACTCATCAAGGGGGAGATTGAGGACCGGAGCATCCGAGGACCGGTGGATGGTCGCTCCTGGCTGTGATGAGTGATTGACAACGTGGTGTGGACTACCTCTTGGTCGAGTATTGCGGGTGCAGGTTGCGGCTTGATTTGCATTGGTGCAGGTGAAGAGTGGGCGCGAAAGGTCTATGCCTTGCGGGGCCTCTGAGGAGTGGAGAGACAAGTAGTCCTGACTCGAGGGACCCGGTGGCCAGCGGGGTCAAGTGCGGGCCGCATGATGGCAAGAAAAGCAAGATGAAGTCGTCGACCGGAGCCGGTGCAGGGTAGCGGCTCACGACCGGAGTCTGTACGCGGGGTTTGCGGCGGTTCACCAGAAAACCGTCGGGTTACTTGGTTGAGCCACAAAACCAAGACCGAAGGCTTGGCGGGCGGAGACGGGATCCGGGCGCGCCGAGAAGCTTCGATGCCGGCGGACGCGTGGCGGGATCGCAGGGCTTGCGTCGGAAGGATGCAGTCTGCGGCAACAGCGTGACCGTGCTATGAAGAGGAATGCTACATGACCTATTTGCCCCTGAGGGGTTGTATCTCAACTTAAGTGCTATGGGTAGTGTGGTCTTTTGCCTGGCCCGGAGGGGACTCATATATATTAGCTCTAGGGTTTTCAGGCAAACCATCCATCCGGACTGCTTCTCATTTCCTTACTCTCTAGGGTTAGATTTTTCCTCAGTTTGTAAAGAATCTGACCTCTGAGTGAATGAAGCTTTCATGGTTGCGCCGATTCCCGGTTTGTAGCTCGTTGGATTTTCGTGTCTTTTTCGAGCTATTTTCGTCGTTTTTTTGTGCGCGGCTTGTTCCTTTGATTCTGAGGTGTTTCGGCTCGAATTTGTTGGTGGGAATCATGGATAGTTGCCTCGTGCATCTTTGTGCTTGATCTTGATCCCCAAAACTTCGAGCTCGGCCTCTGATTGAAGGATTTCGGTTGGGTCCTAGGTTTTTGGTTGGTTTTGGTGGCATTTCGATTCCAGGCGATTTAGGTTGTTTGAGAGCCCAAGTTTTGGGGCATAGCATCCCCTAGGGACGCTTCACATCTTCCCCAAATCTTTCCACAAGAGCTTCAACCGTTTGGGAGATCCTTGGAAGGTAGGTGGTAGGGTGCTCTCGAGTTGGTTTCCGGGCTGCTGTTCCCGCGCCTGTTCGCACCTCGCGGACCGTCCGCATGGAGGGTTTTGCCCAGGTGTTCTTCGCGTTCTTCGCGTGTTCTTGAGCGCCGTCGTTTTGATCCGGTTGGCCAGTGGCTTTTGGTGGAAAGTGGTTTGGCGGACAGTCCACAGGGACGTCACGGACAGTCCGCGCAGCACGAGTTGCTCGCGGACCGTCCGAGGACGTGGTACGAACTGTCCGCGCGTGGAGGTGCCGGTTGGGTCGTTCTGTTAGTATTTAACAGACCGTCCGCCGTGTGGTGCGGACCGTCCGCGGTGTGGTCGCGGACAGTCCGCCCCAGGGCCGCGGACCGTCCGCCTGGACTGCTGCAGAACAGCTAAGTCCTTTGCTTCTTGGTTCGTGCTTCCGCTTTGGGATCGTTTGGGGGTTTGTTCCTAGGGTTGTTACGTCCGTCGTGACTACATGACCTTGGCAAACTCGTGTGGGAATCCTTGGATGTGAATTTGGGGTCTAGGCTGAGTTCTCTCTTAGGAGAAGAATTTTTATCGGCTCCCATTCACTCCCCCCTCTCTGGTCGCCTAATCGGTCCTTCAAGCTCACGGCCTCCTTTGCCCGGTGTTGCTTCCCGAGTCTTCTAGAGTATTCCCCCAACTTCATGCGGGCCCTTGACATCAGTTTCTGTTCGGATTAGATGAAGCTCTTATCCCGCAAGATTCGACAATTTCCTGACTGAGTCCTCGGTGTTTTCCATCTTCTCAGGTTCAGTCCTTGGGCTTCTTGGAGTCATGTTCACTTCGTTGCTTGACTTGTATAGGGCTTCAAGGTCTTGTCATGAGGTGCTTAATGAACTTAACCCTGAAGTCTTGCTTTCAACACTAAAACCCTGCATAAATACTAAACTCCAAAACCGACATGCACAAACGAACTTGTTATACCAAGGGGGTTAGTACCAATGGATAAAATATAAAATTCGTGCCAACATCTCCCCCATGCTTAAACCTTGCTCGTCCTCGAGTAAGCCTTCGATGGATATCATTGTTGCCCTTCATTGTTTAAGCCTTGCACTTGATCATACATGAGAAAACATAATGCTCTCAAAAGTTTAGTTCGTTAAAGTTTCACAATGTACTAGCCTTCATCCCTACGGAGGGTAGATTATTAATTAAGCTTATACCACAAGTATTAATATGCTCCCAAAATTCAAATGGATCTCATAAATTTGAATTAAAGAATGAGATGAAAAAGAGCTAAACCAAGTTCACAAATTTAAACCACCTTGCATCTTGCTCATGAAATCTCATCTCATCTTGTCTTTGAAGCCTATTTATTCTACTCCTTTCCCTCTCATAACATTCATATATGTGGTAGGCTTTATATGGAGCTTTTTGGGAAAGTTTAGTCTTACCAAGATATTATAAATGAGATGTTGTCAAAACAAGACAAGCTTTTCATGGTCTTATCGAGACTCGTCAAAAAGGTCATTGGAAAATAATGTTATATCAGGGAGGGGGAGAGAAAAATACACACACTTGAGATAGGTGGACATGTGCAAATGGCAAAGAGTGATCCCGAGGCACAAAGGAAGTCCTTGTTATCGGATTGCACATGGTTGGAAAGATGACTTTGGATCTTTTAATCTTGAAACCTTGAAATTTCTGATGCACTTTAGAGAACCGGGGAGTTCATTTTATTTTATTTATATCATACATACTCATATATATATTTTCTTTTTTTCTTATACATATATATTTTTTCTTTCTTTATACTCATTTTTTCCTTTTCTTTTTCTTTCTTTCTTTCTCTTTTTTTATTTGCTCCCCTTGAACTCTGAAATTGCATTGCACCTACCTCCTCCCCCATGCTTAGACGTTTGCTCGTCCTAGGGCAAAGAGGTGATAGAGATAAGGTAGGTACTAGAAATATTTTTCCTTTGGAGAGATACTTGAAATCTACAATCTTGGCACCATCTTGCGATCTTTCTTGAATTGATGATCCATACTCAATGGTAGGTTGTGGTCAAGGAGGTAAACACAAAAGATGATTTTTGGTTTTAAGGGTGGATATCCGGCGAGGTTTGTGAGATCTCCGGTGTGGGGATACACAATGGACAAATAAAAGGCTCGCAATAAGATAGGTACGCAAAAACGGAATGACTAGCTTCTTAGTCTCGGGCCAGAGAAATCATGGCCTGAAATAACTCACCCAAAAATAAATCTTATACACTAAGGTTTATGCACTCAAATATTTATATGGCTCTGGATAGGTAGAGCAACACACAAGTGATATTTATGACAAGGTTAGCATTACTTTTAAGAAAAACAAATCATCTTTAATCCATCTAAAACTTGAGATCATGTAAAACGCTTTGGGTCTTTATTTTTATCATAACCTCCGCTAAAGATTAAGCTAGCATTTAGATAATTTCGGATTTGCATTTTAAGAGAGCATTAGCTTAATCATGCATAAAACAAATACAAAGATAAACAAAGCAGTAATTATAATCATATATCATCATGACATAAACTTCGTAACTTTTCCAAAGGGAAAAATAGAAACTAACACACATGCTGAAAATTAAAGTAAAAACTGAAAATACTATGCATACATAGGCGTACACAAGCTGAAAACTGAAGAAAAAGGGAAAAAGGAAAGATAACTAAAGCTCCTCCTCTGTAATCTTCCGCCGGTGGTTGGTATTGATAGTCTTGGTGGTTATACCCTTGATCATAATAGGATTTAACCTCTCCTCCTATGAATTGTCCCGGCGGTGCTAGGTGAAGGCGTCCAAGCTCATAATCGATGTTTGCATTTCCTTCACCCAATTGAGCCACATTAGTTTGGATGGCTGCAATATTTTGCATGTTCCTTGCAGCGTATCCTCCAATAATGGCCACACTTTATTGTGGTTGAGGAAAATGTGCATAAGACTCTACAAAGGCTACGTTGGGCACCACATAATTTGGTGGGGGCATGGCTGCACCACTCCCCTATGCTTGCATTGGTGGACCACCGTAGTAACTTGGTGACGTCTGAATTCCTCCATATGGTGGCACATAATTTTGTTGTGCACCTCCTTCTTGTGCCACGGAAGAACTTTCTTCTATAATCCTCCCTCTTTTATTTTTCCTTGCTGGCACAAGAAGTCTTTCCTCTAACCAATCTTCCTTCCCTTAAATAAAAGTCTCAATCTTGCATCCGGAAGGGGAAAATTTACTTTGGCCACTTTGAAGCCTCCTCTCTCATCTCCACTTATATACTTGCCTTGCTTCATATATTCAAATCCAAGGGAAGTCCCCGGTAGAAGATGCTCGGGGTTCCTTGTAATACCTGGTCTTAAAGAGATAGCCAACATGGAGAGGTAACACCCCGAACCAATATCTCCCGAACCCAATGTTGCTCCACAACACCACCGGTTGATCATGAGGTGAGAGGGGTCTATTGGCTGCCTGACAATCAAAGCCGAATAAAGCCAACTCAACTCCGTGCCAGTTACCGTTGTTTCTCTCATTCTCCCCAAAATCCTTTTGCACATCCATGAGTGAAACACTTGGATGATGGGGTTCCAGATAGATTTTCTTTGTTGGTGGGCTTATCCCGAGATCGTATTCCAAAAACCGTCCAACATGCCTTCCGGCACGTCCACTAGTTCCAGAGCTCCCTTTTGAAAACCAAGTAGCTCCCTAATATATTCATAGGGAACCACTTGTTGAATTCCATCTAACCGGAATGAGAGACTCGGCACCCCTTCATCAAGGATAGGCACCATGGTCATGAGAATTCCCAAGGCGAATTCCTTGTGGGTGTTTGCTGACACTCCGTTGGAGAATTGCACTCATCCTAGGTGTCCCAACATGTAGTAAATATCTGTGCCGAAACCCAATAGGTTGAGATCTTGGTCGTCGAAGTCGATATTCGCTACGAGCCTCTTCTCAAGGCGAGAGAGCTTCTTCTCCTCCTCCTCTGTCATGATGATAAATCCATATTCGGAGTACCGCAGAGCGTATGGAGGTGGAGCGGATTATCATGTTGAACGACGAGGTGGGACGGGCGGCTCCTCCGTACGTCCTTAAGGTTCGGTGAACCTCATAGACGAGCTTCTCGTGGCCCTCATGCCACCGAGGAGAAGAGTGTCATTCCTCCTCAGAGGTGCCATGTCCTCCTCCATACTCTGAGGAGACTCGGAAACTGAGTGCCTCCTCGAAGATCTTGTCGATGATGGCTTGGATGACGATGATCCCTTCTTCTTGGCAAAAGGCTTGTAGTTTTCTTCCACATGTTTGCTGCACTCTCCTCTCTAATATAAACCCAGGGTTTTCAATCGGTAACAAGGTACACAAAATTTATTTCGGAGTATGGACTTTGAGTGGAATTAGGATGTGTTTTGTTGGACGAAACAGAATCGGGATGGATGGCTAAGTCTAAGGTGGTTCTGGACTACAAACTTGAGCACACGAATAGAGAGCTAGCTGGGAGACTTACCTGCCGAACGGGAGCACCAGGGTGCTTAAATAGGGGGGAGGACGGCCGGCCTTGGCCGACCGGCCTTGGTGGCCTCCACGCTCCCGGCTTGATCTTTCTCCAGCACACTCATCTTTGCTTTGTGACTATAGTGACCGCGTGCTCCATGGGTTGCACCGCCCAAACTCTCTCATCCACTCCTTTGCCTCACATGCCTCCATGATTTTCCTGCAAAACAAGGCCTTGCTGCCCTCCCATGCTTGTCCTATGCATGTGTCTTTGATGAAAGATGTTCGAAGAGCATCCCATGATGCATCATAGTGCATGCATGGTTAGTTTAACTAGATTGCCTCCCTCTAAGCATGTCTTAAAGCTAAGCACTCCTCTAATTTCAAAAATTAAAAATAAACTCAGAGCTATAAATAAGCTCAAATATAAATTTAGAGAAGTTTTTAAAGCATTAAAAACAAATGTAAGTCAAAAATATTTTTCGACTACTTTTATGTTGGTCTCACCGGTATTGTTTGCCTTCATTAGTTAAGAGCAAACTTTTCTCGGCTTGATCATTGGGGCATAGGTTTAAGTTCTAATTTTGGCTAAATGAGAGAGATTTTGAATGAAATAAAATTAAATGAGGCTTAGAAAAGTTCAGTCTTAAAGAAACCAATGATATAGGTTTTTAACCAACCAAAAGTCAAGTTTCTAGGTTCACGCGAGTCCTATCACATGCTGAAATTTAAATAACATCTAGGTACAAGGCATCGCTCTAATCGTGTGTTTTTATCATGAAAAAGAAGTCAACCATAACATAATGAAGGGGATGAAAGGTTTATATATGTTCTGAATTTATTTGGTTTTGGTTTCTCGAAAAGAAGCAAATAACACATAGGATGACTCATTATAAGGGTTTATGATCCAAACAAAATATCCAACCAAGAATTATGTCTCTAATATTGTTCAACCACTCTAAGTATAATGTCTTGAATAGTAAATTTCAAAACTAACTTACTTGAAAAGACTCAAAAAAATCATGAATCAAGTTGTCCTCTCGGTAGCTTATTCTTGACTCGACGAAACGGGTTGCCTTCCGCCTAGCACTTCGTTTATAGTCCATGGTTAGAGTTCTTCACTTGATTATTTCGGATCAACACTCTTTGCGGGTGTTGCAATCTTGGGTACCCACTTCCGCACCATCTTGGGCACGTGCTTATCTTCCGCTTAGTCATCTTTTTGGTCTTCACAGGCGGCTTTTCTTCCTTCGTTTTAACGGATGCAATAACTTCTTGGAATTTCTTCACTTCCTTCTTCTCTGGCTATTCCTTGTTCCTTGGCTCTTCCTTAACAACGCGACAATGAGGTGGAATATATTTAACTTTGATCATGTTGCATACCTCGAGGTGTGCGAAACTTGAAGGAACTCCTCTCGCCGTTAATGTTGAACTTGATCTCCCCCTTGCCAACGTCAATGGTAGCTCAAGGATGAGTGGTGGCTTCTCCCTCTCTTGCATCTCTAGTACCACAAAGTCGACAGGGATAAAGTGGTGTCCGACCTCCACAGGCGCATCTTCGGCGATGCCCAAGGGGTAGCGAATGGAGTTGTCACCCAACTCCAAGCACATGCCCGTAGGATCCAATGGTAGGCGTAGCTTCTCGAACACATCTCTAGGCATGACGCTCACACTTGGTCCAAGGTTGCATAATGCTTTCTCAACCTTGAATGAACCAATGGAACATGGAATCGTCGGGCATCTGGGTCTTTTTGCTTCTCTAGTCCATTAGCAATAGCGGCATTACATTGCTCGGACATCTTGACATGATCTACCCAGAGTGTTGCTATCTCATATTTGTTTGCAAGAATATCATTGAAATTACAAGAATATGTAGGAACTTGAAGGGCATGCAATAGCGGCATGTTGATTCTTAACCTATGCACAACCTCCACAAACTTCTCAAAATGATCATCAAGTTTACCTCAGAAGTAGCGTGGCTTGAGTTGCGGTATCTTCGTGTCTTCTCCCGTCATCTCAAACTCTGGCTCTTCAGTGACGATCTCGGTAACCTCCTCCTTAGCAAATTCCTCTGCCTCGGCGGATGGTTTAGGCTTCCTTGCTCCCACGGAACATTCCAGATCTTCGGTCTCCTTCCCCGAACGAGTTTGAATGGCCTTTGCTGTCTCAGGACCTTGAGGTTGTCCCGGAAGCTTCCCTTCATTAGCGGATAGGCGCCCAACAAGTTGTCCCACTTGCGTCTCGAGCATCTTCATCATGTTGAGCACTTGATGATTGGAGATTCCGACCTCTGTCACCTTGCTATCGTTGTTCTCCAACACCCTGTCTATGGCTTTGAACTTGGTGACGGTGTCCTTGTTGATCTTAGATTGCTCGTCCATGAAGTCCTTCAATTGTATACAAAGCGGAACCGAATTCGGAATGGATGAGCTTGAATTAAATTGAGGTCTACCTTCCTCATGTAGTCGAGCACTTTGGCTTCCTCCGGGCAATCCTTGTGGACATGGCCATATTCTCTGCACTCTTCACATGTGGATCTTGCTTTGGCAGCCTTTTAAGTCTTGAGCTTCTTTCTTCTCTATCTCCATCTTCTTCAACCTCCGCATGAGCGAATCAATCTTGCCTTCGAGTATGTCTTCCTTCTCCACTTGCAAGGCTCCTTTGATGTTCCCCGTGGGTTGAACCGGAAGTAAGCGTCCGGATGATGCCCACGTGTCATTATTCGCGACCTTCTTAAATAGAGTGAAAGCTTGGGTCGGCGTAATCTTGATGATGGATCCTCCCACTGATGCATCGATGATCATCCTTGACACCATGGTGAGTCCTTGATAGAACTTTTGAACGAGATACTCCTTCGGGAACTTGTGATGTGGAACTGCCCGAGTGTACTCATTGAAGTGCTCGAATGCCTCCAAAATAGTCTCTGTAGGATATTGAGCAAAACTAGCAATCTTATTGCGCAAGCTTTGAGTTTTACCCGGTGAGTAGTATTTCTTCATGAAGGCCCTCATCATTGTGTCCCAATTTTGCACCGTCTCCGCCGGTTGAGAGTAGAACCATTGCGAAGCCTTCCCGAGCAGCGAGAACGGAAAGAGTCTTGCCCTCATTTGATCTTGAGTCACCCTGTCCATGTTGAATGTTTGACAAAGTTGAATGAACGCTTGGAGGTGAAGGTTCAGATCTTCTTTACAGGTGAAGGGTGAATGTTGCACCATGCAGATTGGTGATCTCGAACGGCCTTCCGATCTCCGCGAGGTTCAAGATTGGTAGGTCGACGATGTCTGGGGTGCATAGCTCCCCGATCTTGTGCTCCGATTGCGGTTGTTCTCCCATTGGTGGAAGTCGATTCTCCCTATGGCTTTGAGGTGGTGATTCCTTCGGAGATTCCCACAATCCCTCGCCCTCCTCTTTCGAATCTGCAAATTCTAGATTTTTAGCTTGTGCTTCACGTCTCCTTGGCCTGTAAAGTTTTTCTGGACCATCCACAAAATTATCGAGTTTGTTGGAGAGGTAACCGTCCATCTCCTGTTAGGGTTAGCAATAAACAAAATATACACAAAACGAAAAATAAAAAAATATAAGAAAACTAGGGTTAGATAAACTAGATTAGATTGATTTTGAGGATGATCAAAAGTTAGTAGATGGAAAAAGAAAAACCAAAAGAAAACTGAAAATTATACAAAAAGCAATAGAAGATTGAATCTTGATCCTTGTTCCCCGGCAACAGCACCAGAAAAAGGGGCTTGTTGACGGTGTATATTTGTATCAAACTTCAATTGGACTTGCAAGCGGACAAGTCCTCCATCGTAGTCAAGGGACCCTTCTCCCCTCAAGTGTGAACCCAAGGTATCGAATCCATGGAACAAATGTCTGATGCAAGAATCAATCTAATAAAGCCGAGAACTTTGATCTTCAAAAGGGAATCTTATGCATCTAATCTAGAGAACACCATGAAAACGAATCTAATCTATGAAAACCAAAGGTAGCAAGATGTAGAGAGGGATAGGTAAACTAATCTAGAGAGATTGGATCAAAGCCTTCGTCTAGTTCTGAGCAAAGAAGAAATAAACAAGTTCAATATCATAAAAAGCATCTTTAAATCACGGTTTCCCGCCCGACTCCGAAAACGCCCACCTTTTGTAGACACCGTTCTGTCACAACGCACCCCTATTCGTGCGGGTTAGTCTAGGGCGAGTCCAAAGACAAGTTGAAATCTCACAGAAGGTCAGGCATGCACCTCTAGCCACCACGACTACAAGAACACCCTCAATGATCTATCTCGAGAATAGATCTTAAGATACGAAAAGCCGATTGAAATCAAAATCGTAAAACAAACACTCGATCGCTAGAAATCGGATTACAACTTGATAATTCAACATAATACATGATACATGAATCAAGATCACCACTGGGATCCTACCTTTATCTTGCTTCTAGCTCCAGGAACTCCGACGTGGTCTTCCTTGCAAGGTTCCCACGCCGGTTAGGGAGATCCTAGTCAACTAGCTCGACCCTCTCCTCTCCGAGATGGTGTCCCTCTCTTCTCTGCTCCTCGGTGGTGGATGGCGAATGAGTTGATGCGTGACGCCTGGCCTTCAGGGCTATAAATAGCCTGAATGGCGGCTAGGTCAAAGGGGGGCCGACTGGGCCTTGAAGTGGGCTTGGCCGGCCGGCCTGGGCCCACTTCGGCCCAGCCCTCGACCTCCTTTGCCCGGTATTGCTTCCCGAGTCTTTTAGAGTATTCCCCCAACTGCATGCGGGCCCTTGATGTTAGTTTCTCTTCGGATTAGCTGAAGCTCCTTGTCCCGCAAGATTCGACAATTTTCTGACTGGGTCCTCGGAGTTTTCCATCTTCTCGGGTTCAGTCCTTGGGCTTCTTGGAGTCATGTTCACTTCATTGCTTGACTTGTACCGGGCTTCAAGGTCTTGTCACGATGTTCTTAATGAACTTAACCCAGAAGTCTTGCTTTCAACACTAAAATCCCGCATAAATACTAAACTCCAAAACCGACATGCACAAACGAACTTGTTATACCGAGGGGGTTAGTACCAATGGATAAAATATAAAATTCATGCCAACACCGAAGGTAAACTCATGGCTAGGTTGACGAAATTTCACCGTCAACAGACCGCAACTCAATAATGTCTCTTAGTGAACCATAAAACTCAATTTCTGCAATGTCTTTATGTGATCCTGTAATCATGATTCCATTGCTCTGTGTCTTCCTATTTGCCTCTCAGGCCTTGGTGTGGTACCAAACACCGCCTACAATACATGTGGTATAAGTTTTTGATCGTCGGTTTGGTTCAGGTGATAATGCATATAGGTTGTCGTCGCTCACTAGATTGTTTGTAATCTGTACAGAAGAGCCATAGTTTTTTAATATAGTCTTATGTAAAGGTCTTCACAAGGTAATTAAGCTAGATACAAAACAAAAAAGTGAATACTAACATGCGATCTAAACTGGTGTTGAAATTCTGTAGCAATTCGACGATCAATATCCTCGTCCGACACACCTTTCGCTTTTAATTCATTAATGAACACTCTGTAAAGCAGTACCATCTCAAAATTAGAATGAAATAATTGTAGTTCTATCATTGCAATGGTGATTTACTTACTCGATATATGGCTTCACCTCTTCGCAATTGTTTAGGACATACCAAACCACCTTGTCATACTTTGACCCAAGCCAACAAGTGGTCCCTGCTCTAAGTACCTGAACATTGTGATCGAAACAAGATGTTCCATCTACAGACAAATCAACATTCTCTCTATTCCTTCCAACCTGATTGAATCGTGTGGCCACATCATCAGCCACGAAGTACCTAGAGAAAAATGTCAAGGCCTCATTAGCAACATATGCTTCTACAATGGATCCTTCAGGCCTAGCTTGGTTTCTCACTGAAGGATTCAATGTGCATAGCCTTCTTTCAATGGGATACAACCATCCATATTGTACTGGACCTCTTAGGATTGCTTCCTCAGGCAAATGGACAACCAAGTGAACCATAACATCAAAGAAGGCAGGAGGGAAAATTTTCTCAAGCTTGCACAGAATTACTGGGATATCTATTTTCAGTTTTTGCAAGACATCCAACTTTAGAGTTTTGCAACATAGTTGCCAAAAGAAGTTTCCTAATTCTGCAATAGCTGTGTATATCTCTTTGTCCACTAAACTGCGAAGACATGCTGACAAAACCCTTTGGAGTAGGATACCACATTCATGAGTTTTCATCTTTGTAGTTTGCATCCATCTGCAACAATACACCTAGCTAAGTTTGAAGCATATCCATCTGGGAACTTCACCGAACTTATAAAATCACAAAACAACTTCTGTTTCGTTTTTGAAAGTACATACAGAGCTTCTGGAATTTTGCATGACTCACCATCCTCAGTTGCCACCATGTGTAGATTTGATCTTACGCCCATCTCTTCCAAATCAACCCTAGCATTGATGGTGTCCTTTGTCTTCCCAACAATTTTAAGCAACGTTCCAATAAGATTTTCGCATATGGTTTTCTTAATGTGCATCACATCAAGGTTGAGGATGCTCTTCGGCTCTAGCACTGTCCGGATTCCCGCTTCCTTTTCTATCCTTGAGGTAGAGGATGCTTTCCTGATCTAACATCTTTAACCTTCTCCAGTTGCTGCTTCAGCTCCTCATGGGTAAACTACTCTGGTTTTTCTTGGTTTTCAACAGTACCATCAAAATCTTATCTCTTTCTTCTCCATGTATGGTTAGTTGGAAGGAAACGACAATGCCCAAGGTAACATATCTTGTTCTTCAATCTCCTTGAGCAAGGATCCATGTCGCAACGCATACAGGAAAAATAGCCTTTCGCGACTTGCCCATACAACATGCTCAATGCTGGATAATCATGTATGCACCAAAGAACCACAACACGCAGTTTAAATCCTTTACCCTTAAGAGTATCGGTTGCCCAGACACGCTTCCAAAGTTGCTGCAGCTCTTCGATGAGAGGTTCCATGAAGATACAAAATCCCTTGGAGAACTCGGCCTGGAGATCAATAAGGCCATCATGAAGTTTGATTCTTCCATGCATACCCATGGCGGCATGTTATACGACACAACAAATACTGGCCACATACTATATGAATTGTTCATGTTGCCAAATGGATTGAAACCATCGGTTGCAAGACCTTCTAAGGTTCCTAGCATCTTTTGCATTTTTTCATCTTTTATTGAGTTCTTTTCATGCCTCGCCATCAGCTGGATGACTAAGCTCATTGTTCACCAGTTTTTGCTTTGACTTGTGCCATCGTGCATCCTTTGTTGTTTGTGATGAAAGAAACATCCTCTTCAACCTAGAAATCAGCAGAAAATGCCTCAATACCTTTTGAGGAACGCGCTTGTTGGTGTCCGCATCCTTCCATATTGAATCCGCTTCACAACATAATGGGCACACATCAAGTTTGACATACTTCTCCTTGCGAGACAATATACAATTATTATTGCAAACATGGATTTTTTCATAGTCGAGTCCCATGGAACGTATGTACTTCATTGCTGCATCGAAAGAGTATGGAAGACACGCTTCTGGGAATCTTTTTTGTAACAAATTCATCATTGCATTGAATGCGACGTTGCTCATCCGACTGAAAGACTTTATATGAAGTAAATTGACAGCAAATGTAAATTGTGCATATGAATATGTCGGTGACACCTTACGGTTCAGATGTTCCTTTACAAGTTCATACATTTTCTCACCAAGCACCTGACCCTTGCCCAAGTCAGCAATGAATTCAGACATCCCATCATCTCCAGAGCCTTCATCCTCCTCCATACCTGATATGTATTGGTTTTCCGGGACCGTTTCCTGATCACCACCATCCTGTGTATCTGCATTATCCACATCCCCCTCTGCATCAGGCAGAATTGCATTATCCTATACATTTTCATCATCGTCAACTGAGAGACATGGGTACCCATGGGTCCCCACCGACTAGGGTCCTGAGGTCCCTGTCAAGTGGACCCAACCTACCAGAAGCCCCGCCGACCTGCAAGTGGGCCCGGAGACCTTATCCACAACCCCGACGACCTTGGAAGACCTCGGACGACCTCATCCAGACTCCGGAAGACCTGCCGGGCTTGTCGCGCAAGCTTCTCCCCTAGATCGCAGTGCGGTGCCGCCAATATGTCTGAGGATCGCAGGATCCTCTCTGTAATCATGAAAGGAAACCTTCCTAACTTGTAACCGACCTTGATGAGGGTCCATCGACCTTGAATGAAAGCCCTAGCCCGCTGGCCATATAAAGCGGCCTAGAGCTCCATTCAAGGGGACTTCCCCATTCACACCTAATTCCACCACACTGGACGTAGGGTTTTACTCTCCGGAGGCTTGAACCAGTCTAAACCCTCACGTCCTTTGCCATACTCGCCATGTTCCGAGTTCCATCCGCGAACTACCACCTACACTCTTAGGTCTCGATCCCCCACCAATCAACCTACAACCGCTTGGGTATCCCCCTTGCAGATCTGCCAGGTCTCACCCCCTGACAGCTGGCACACTAGGTAGGGGTGATCGGGAACTCGCTGTGCAACATGGTGGCCCGATCTGGTGTCGTTTTCCCAGCGAGCATGACGGACATCCTCACCAACCCTGTGGAGATCTGTTTCGGCTCCTTCACGACGACCTCAACCTCGGCCGCGGCGACCACCCCGACGGTCTCCCTGAAGGCTCCAGCAACGCTTGTCGCCGCCCCCAGTTCCAGTCAGAAGTCAAAGACCCACCCGCCCAAACCCTATGACATCATTCAGGGAATGGAGCGAGTCATCGACATGATGGAGGAAACCTTCCATATCTGCGAGAGAGCCCCGCGCTCAACGCAGGACGCGTCGCACCGCAAGACCTCCCCCTTCGGTCTACGACCATCTAGCGACGCACACGCCCGTCAGGCGGCCAAGTCCATCCAAATCCAATCTGGGCGGCGGGAGCCATCTGGCGACCTGAAGATCAAGCCTCGGGCCCGCCGTGATCCACTTGACGTACCGTGCACCTACCATAAAGGTGCACAACACACTCTCCGTGGCTGCAGACTACGGAAGAAGATCGATCGAGAGCGTGACGCTTCACGCGGTGTATGGACCCCCACGTCTCCAGACATCGGCGAGTTCCCGAAGGCCCGGATCTGCGTCTCTCCCAACGACCAGAGATCCATATGGCGGCATGTCCTATTGGTTTCGTCGAATGAACCACCACGGGTCGGTGCGATGAACTCCGAGGAGGCACGTCGGATTCAAGACAATGCGAACTGCGCCCAAAGGTGGGCGGAGGAGCAGCGCCAGGCGGTACCTCCATGCGCCCGCGACCTACGCCTCGAGTTCGAAGAGGCGGGGCTTCCGACGTTCAACAGCTCTCAGGCCAACTTGGGTGCGGCGATGGCACATCTCCAACAGGACAACCCTTTGCCCGAGGCTGACGCGGCTATGGCTTACCTCTGGGTCACCACAGCTCTGGTGGAAGAAAAGAGCACGACGTCCAAGTCCGCGGCATCTACGTCAACATAGCATTCGCGCAGTCGATCTAATCGACCTGCGCATAGCAAGCTCCCCACCATCCAAGAGGAAGTCAACCAACCCCGTGTGAACGCTACGCCAGGCGCCGACCTACGTGCCAACCTCGACAAGAACAGGCACGGCCGCGACGCTCGTAGCTACATCAACCAGCGCCACCGCGAGAGTGAAGAGCGAGAGCTCCGACGTTGCTGTTGGGGGGTTACCCGAAAAGTTCGAATGACCACCCTAACACAAGTGAGAGTTCTTAACACGTTCAAGTACAAAGTTAGAGCGCAAAGAGACTGTGATTCCCTCTGCAAGTAGCACAAGTTCCAAAAAGCTTGAATCCGTTTACACGTGCCCTTGCGCCCCCTTTTATAGGGAGACGAAGGGACTTTTACATACCGATAACACCCTTAGCCTCAGAGAATATTCCTAGTGTGAACGCATACAGGATTGTCTTTTTCATCCAACATATTTACAAATCTGCCACTAGTTCACACTCTAAACCCGGACTTTTTGGGACAACAACTTTGACTTTGCTTCTCCCCCGGTTCGTGAATGTCTTCGCGTGAAACTCCCGAACAGGGTCTTCAGCAGTTTCCCGAATTGGTCTTCGCTTCTCTGCTGGTTCGCGCATGCCCACGCGCCTGACTCCCGAACTCAGCCCTCGACAGATTCTCGAATCGGCCGTTCTCCGAAGTTCGGGCCATCGACAGTTCGAGATTCCGGGCTTCCGCATGTTCGTGACTCCACTTCTTCACCGAATCAAGATTCCCGAACTTTGCACATTCGCGAATTCGAGGCTTCACAGGTTCCAGGATTCCGACAATCGCGAATTCCCTGCTCCTGAAAAACATGCTTCAAGAACTTTGTCAAACTCAACGTTTCGAGGGTGACGAGTTTTACTGAATTCCCCAACACTAGCCCCTTGGGGAAGCGGGTTGACTCCGACGATCCGATTCCGCAAATCCTTCGGAAATTTAGTAAAAAACGTCACCCTCGGAACGTTGGAGGGGACACGCGTCGCCCGGGAAACCAAGGATGGTTAAATCGAGGCGTGTTTCGCGGAACTACCCCTCCCCGGCCCTATAAATAGCGGGCTGTCGCTGTTAAAAAATTTTACAGCTTTCCAGCCTTTCACGATTCGTGCATCTCTCTTTTTCGCGGAATCTGGTCTTCTGCTGAAAAGCTCGCGAGCCTCAGGTCTTCTTCGCACTTCTCTAAGGTATTCCTTCATCTTTCTCTTGTCAATTGTTACTTGTTAAACTTTGGTGCAGTGGTATCGCGATTTCGCGAGCTTTATTCTCGAATGTTATTCTTAACTGTTCGTATGTTCGTATATGTTGGTTAGGTGGCTCGAGTTAAAAGCACAGCTAGACCCATGACTAACGAAGAGCTCATCGCGGCTGGTCTTCCGCTCGACCCAGTTGCCGAAGGTGCGGAGCATGCTGCACCAGCCGAAGATTCTGGTTCTCCCAGTGGCTCCCGGAGTCGCGAAGATGGGGAGGTTCAGTCTGACAGTGGCGAAGGCATCGGAGATGTGGATGCCGGTGTCGATGACCTGATCAAAGCAAGGACTTCCGGCCCGTTGCCACCCTCACTCGCCTTCGGAGAGTCGAAGGTGACAAGCAACACGATTCGGGAATACGAGAAGGCCGGGTTCTTCTCTCCTGGCGCTGGGCGTGCCCCGCTTGACGAGCAGATCCCTACTCCTAAGGACGGAGAAATTGTCGTATTTCGGGATTTCTTTATCTGCGGGCTGAGGTTCCCCTGCGACCCAGTCCTGCCAGCTATTCTTGATGCGTTTTCGGTGAAAATCCACCAGCTTTCGCCGACATCTTTCCTTGAAGTGTCGAAGTTCATCTGGATTTTGAAGACCTTCGGCTGCAGTCCTAGCGTCGATGCCTTCGCCAGATTCTACGAACTGGTGATCATCCCTGAGGTCGTGAAAGGTGAAGACGGGCAGTTCTACCACAGTCAGCACGCGTGTTGCACTTTCAACATGTGACGTCAGAATACCCGACAAGGAATTACCCGAATCCAGATTGCTCCTTGCTGCAAGTCTAACCTCATCGATGATTGGAGGTCTTACTGGTTTTATCTGAAGGTTGATATGCCGAAACTGTCTTGCCCGATCGCGCCTCTTGCCGCGGTGAATGTTGCCAAGTTCAATCAACAGGCGTTGGGAATTAGAAGCTGTGAGAATGCCTTTCACCTGGCCAGCACCATACTTGGCGGCCGTGACATTATCGAAGAATTTTTCGCCGCCCGGGTCTGGCCTATCTCGAGTGGTTGGTCCCCTACCGAGCTCGTGTACTTTAACGTCAACTGGGCAGATCAGAAGGTGCCTTTCCCGAAGTTCGGGATTAAGCTTCGTGAAGACCAGAGTGCTAAGGCCTTCATGGAAGAAGTGGAGAAAAGGGTGAACGTCATGGTAGGCGAATATACCATGAACGAGTATAAGGCGTACAAGGCCCTGGTGAAGCATAAGAAGAAGATCAACCGCATTTTTTCGGAAGTTTGCGGTGACAAATTTTTCAGCTCTCGAGGCCCGGGTCCCAAGTTGAAACTTCCTGCCGTTGTCGTGGCCAGTTGCTCAGCCGCCCCGATCAATGCTCCCCGAATAAGGTCGTCGAAGCGAGGCTCGTCACCTGCCAGCGAGGGCGCTTCTTCGGGAGTCAAGCCTTCCAGGACTAGATCCCTGGAATCGTCGAAGCGCAAGCGAAAGACTTCCGAACTTCGGACTTCGGACGGCCGAACTCCGGGCGCTTCGGGGCTTGCCCGGATGATATGCACACGCCGGCGTCATCGACCACTCCAACCACTTTGCCGATCTCTACACCAACACCTACGGGACCAATCACACGTAGCCGAGCTAAAAAGATACAACAAGAGGTGCACGCACTACTTTGTGAACTTAAACTCAATTCTAGTGATAACTTTATGCTACCTAAGTCTTGTATGTTAATTCTTCTCGGGTACGTTGAAGAGAATCATCAAGACGAAGGTCATGAAGCTAGAATCGGCAAAGTTCTCGTCATTCGGCAAGGCCATTCGGCAATTTCCCAATCCATTCGGCAATCCATTCGGCGGTTTCTGAAGCATAAGTTCGGGCATTAAACTGTACCAATCTACGAAGTTTCCCATAGCATGCTATACACCGTTGGAAAGATAATCGAGTTAGCTTTCCAACGCATCTAGTCCCACGTCATTTGAAGATTCCTAGAAAAAGTTGTGATCAAAACATTGAAGACTGCTCAGCAGTCAAACAGTCACGCGGAAACAACTCGAAGGTCATCTCGGGAGGTCCTTTCACATTGGCGACGTATTCGGTTTGTTTTCGTGTTTCCACCCACCTAAGAGGGTTGTTCTTAGTATAAATACCCCTCATATGTAAGCTAAAAACAACTTTTGATGAATTGAGATAATCCAAGTGATTTCGCAGCCGAGCCGCCCGAGTGCCTTACTCACACCCTTTTTCTTCCTTGTTCTACTTGGACTTGTGAAGAGATCTATCCGAGATCCACTAGTTCGTGCTTTGTGAGTTCCGGTACGGCTGCCTCACCTTGTGTGGATTAGCTCCGGTTGTGGTTCTGCGGTCGTTTGGAGATCGAGTCGAAGTCCTCGTGGTTTCGGTGTCTCTCTCCCCGTCGTTTGGGTCGCATCCAACATTGGCTAGGTATAAAGCTAGTTACCCGCCGATCTTCGACAAGTTCTCATCTAATTCCGGTAAGTTATCATCCTCTTTCCGCTACCCCATCGTCGTTCTTCAAGTTCAAGACCTACCGCCGTGAAGATCGGGCCATCCTCGTTCTAACGCCGGGTTAGAACCTATCCCCAGATGAGCCGCAAGAGATTGAAGAAGGCGGTGAAGAAAGTTTCTTCCGTCGGCGTTCGGCGAGTCCCATCCGCCTTCGACGACGACTCCTTCGTGGAAACAGACAGCCTCAAAGGTGTTTTCCTTTGGCCACTGTTTAACTTTCGAGACAACTGTCCATCTGGTTCCGAGAATGAATTCGTGGATGTTGATTCCTTTTCAGATGCTGCTCCCGAAGTTCAAAAGGAGACTGTTCCTGCCGCTGCTGATAAGTCCATTGTTGCTGCTGATGTCACTGCCCCCTCTGAGTCCCCCGCTGCTGCCGAAGCTCCTGCTGTTGAAGCCCCTGCTGCTGACCAAGCCTCCTCCGAGTTCACCCAGGACCTTGAGCTCACCATTCAAAGGGGAGAAAATCCTACCGAACACGTTCCTTTGGTCGAAGTTCGGGAGATTGTCCCCGAAGATCAGGCTCCCTCTCCTTCCTTAGCCGCTTTTAATAAAAGCTTTGGTACGTCTCATCGCGGCAAGCTATTGCGTGTTGGTTTTGAGACAACTGGCGTTGGGAGCAAGACGTCCAAGTTTTTAACTCTGTGGAAATCGTTCGCAATTGTTGATGAAACAGGAGAGGAGGCCTCAGAACGACCCGAAGGGGCTGCTCAGGACTCCGAGAGGGGGCCTCACTCTGTCTCCAAAACCACTCCTTCGCCTCGGGGGAAAACTTCTTCTGGTTCGACTAAACAAGTCACCATGCAGCATTTTAGTAAGCAAGGTTCGTTCTTTCTCATTACCTTTCCATGTCTTTTCCGATTATTGAATTTTGATCTGAGACTTTACTCCTGATTTTTTCAGAATTCAAGGATCTTCTGCACTCTTACTCTCCTTCGAAGCTTGCACGCTTTCAAGAGGATTATGCCCTCAAGCATTCTATGCTCGGGAAAGTTGCCATAGAGCGGCTCGCTGAACAGGAGAAGGTTAACGAGCAGCTTTCCCAGAAGTCCAAGGAACTGGAGCGTAACTTCGCCCTCGCGCAATCCACGAACATGGAACTCGAGAAAAAGGTGGCTGAGTTGGCGGAGGCTTTGAAGATAAGTCACGATGAAAAGAAGGTCGCGGAGGCAACGCTTGAGCAATCCAAGAAAGAACTTGAAAAGGTTCAAAAGTCTCACGAAGATGACCTGAGCGTGATTGAGAATCTTCGGGTGAAGCATGAGCGGGCTACGAAAACCGCCGAAGATCTTTGTATTAACAATGCCAGTCTCGCCAAGTCCCTGAGCGCAAAGGACCGCAAAATCGTGGATCTTGAAAAGGCGTTGGCGGAGTAGAGTGAAGCCTCAAAGAAAAACATTTCCGAGATTCTAGAGAAGCTAAGACTGCTCTATGAGGAGTACAAGAAGTCCTTGAACGAATTCGGCGTTCGTCCAGCCCCTCTTCCGGATAATATTGAGATTCCCGAATTCATGGATTGGATGGAGGCCGAGTTCAAGGCACTTACTGAGGTGATCTCCGGCGCCAGTGACTTCGCTGCTGCTTTCTCTGTGGAGAGTATTTTGTAGATTCTTCATGACTATGACTGCGTTGACCTGGAGAAATTTCGCGCAAATCTCTCTCAATTCCCCAGCGCTACTAGTACCGCAATACTTCGAGCCAACGCCGATGTTCTGGCTATCAAGATCAAGTTCGCAAGGGAGTTCTGACTGACTAGCGGGAAGGAGACTGTCAAGACCATTGCTTGTGCAAAGCTCGCTGAGGTAGTTTCTTTTGTCCGATTTCGTGACTTGTGTTTGTCGCAGATGTTTCAGTCTCTCGAACCTTCTTCACATTTACCTTTTTTTCTCAGCTGAACGAGGAGGAGAACCGTGAGGACATCGCCGCGTCTCCCGAAGGGTCGACTTCCGGTGAAGGTTCGAGCGACTCAGGCGAAGGGGGCTCAGGCGGCGGCGGCGCGGTAGCAGCTGCGGTGATGGAGGCAGCGACGGCGAGCAAGCCCCCGAACAAGAGGATGATTCCCCGAAGGTGGACGTTACGAACTAGACGATATGTCCGAACCATGGGTGTATTCGAGATTGCTTGTACATTCATGTAGATTCACTAAACTTCCCCGAACAAGTGTTTTGTATACTTTAACTCGCGCAGTCCCGCAAGCCGGGCCTCGCGGGACGTGCCGCCGCCGCGAATTCATCGGGATAGTATGTTCGTTAGTGGTGAAGCGTGGCGTCTGTTCAAGCGAGCACATCCCGAACAAGATTTTTCCGATTTTTGGCTTGAGGCCTCGCTTAAATTTTCTATAGGTTGTTTTGATCTCTCTTCATTTTTCTTATTTCGTAAGAAGAGTCGTTTCGCGTCCTCTACTCCGCGATCCGCGAAAGTTCCAAAGACGGAGCCCCTTAGCCCCTTAGCCGATGCATCTGACTTCGCCTATGCTAGTGATATGGCTGAAAACAATGTTTGTAAACCAGGACATGTTGTAGAGCTTTCATTTTAAATTTCGCACCGATCGTTGTAATTATCGAGGAACTATTCGGAAGTTTTTATGCGAATAAGGCAATGAATACTTTTTTTTCCTTGCAAAAACGTCACCCTCCCCACCTTGCCGTTTTGCATGAAAACTTGAAGGAATGCTTAGAAAACTTCTTTGTTCGCGTATTTCGATCGAGTACACCTTTAGGAAGAATATTTTCTGACGAACTTTTGAAAATTTTTGAACCAACGTCGCGCAAGTCGACAAAATTTGCTTTCGAATTTTGTGGACTTGATCTTTCTGGCAAACTTGCCCCGGTTGATATTGCAACCTTCAGTTGCTTCAACCAGGATTTTTCTACGATTTTTCGCACGAGCCCCTTGCCCTTTCAACGTTATCACGAAAAACTTTTTCGGCGTTTACTTTCTCGAAATCAACCTGCCGACATTTTCTTTTTGGTGGGAATCCCTTCGTGGGTGGGACTTTCTGGGCCACAGCTCACTGCTGTTCCGGGCCTCTTTGGATGGGAATCCCTCAATGGATGGGATTTTCTAGGCCACAACTTGTTGTTGTCTCAGGCCTCTTTCTGTGGGAATCCCTCAGTGGATGGGATTTTCTAGGCCACAACTTGTTGTTGTCTCAGGCCTCTTTGGGTGGGAATCCCTCAGTGGATGGGATTTTCTAGGCCACAACTTGTTGTTGTCTCAGGCCTCTTTTTTCTCGATGGAATTCTGGCTATCACGAAGCCTTTCTCACGAACTCTTTCATTTTTTCACGATGGAATTCTGGCTATCACGAAGCCTTTTTCACGAACTTTTTCTTTTTTCACGATGGAATTCAGGCTATCACGAAGCCTTTTTCACGAACTCTTTCATTTTTCATGATGGAATTCTGGCTACCACGAAGCTTTTTTCACGAACTCTTTCATTTTTCATGATGGAATTCTGGCTACCACGAAGCCTTTTTCACGGACTCTTTCATTTTTTCACGATGGAATTCTCGAGATACACAATTTGGGGGGAGACTCTTTTCATATATATCACAAAGAGTATTTACATAGGATCCACCTCGTTAAAAACCTTGCCTCTTGATTTAGAGCCCCCTTTGCAAGGAAAAGAGTACGGTCCTTCTTATTCTAATGCGACTAGAAGAAGTAAAACTAATTTTTGTCCCGAAATCACTTATAGACACATGATTCGGATTTTTTAGTTTTCTAAAGTACAAACTTACGAAAATCGAAAAACTACTACATGTTACATCTATCTACAACTAGGATTTTCATGGATAATACCTTTTTAGGCTGTCGGCATTCCACGAATACGGCAACTCCTCGCCAGTCTGCTCCATCAGGCGAAAAGCCCCTGGCATATCTGTTTCCCTGGCAATGTAAGGCCCTTCCCAAGACTCATGAAGTTTTCCCGGGTTCTCCCAATTTTTCTTTCTTTTCAAGACAAGATCACCAGTTCTAATGTCCTTTCGGACCACCTTTTTGTCCCTCCATGCCCTTGTCTCTCTCTGGTATTTCTCATGCCCTTGTCTCTCTCTCGGTATTTCTCAATGTTTTCCGCCGCTTCAAGGATTGTCAGCTCGATCATGTCTTTTTCCACCTTCTTATCAATTTCCTCTATCTCTTTTCCTTTCGGGACTCTCATGCTTTCATTCTTGATCTCCTCTCGGTGTCATAGCCCCGATCCGAAAAGTAGGCGAAAAGGCGTGAAACCCGTTGCCCTTGAAACCGTGGTGTTGTGAGACCGAGATCACCTTCGGAAGTTCATCCACCCACTTTCCCTTTTTTCGATCGAACAAACATCTCTTGATTCCCGAAAAAATCGGGCCGTTGGCTCTTTCAATCGCACCATTGGACCGTGGATGATATACTGACGAAAATTTGGCCTGTGTGCCTAAGGTTCTGCAGTATTCTTTGAAGGTGTAACGATCAAAGCGTTTGCCATTGTCAACCGTCAATTCTCTAGGAACTCCGAACCTGCAGACTATGTTCTGCCAAAAGAATTTCTGAACTGTTCTTGCTGTGATATTCGCGAGTGGTTTTGCCTCCACCCACTTCGTGAAATAATCGCGCTACGGCCGCGAATCGGCGGTTGCCTTGAGCCGTTGGCAACGGGCCTACTAGATCCATTCCCCACCTCCGCGGAGGCCAAGTTGGTGGAATTAGGTGAGCGGCATTGAAGGCGGTATTCGTTGATTTCCCGTTTTCGGCATGCTTCACATTGCCGAACTAACATCTTGGCATCAATGTTTATGGTGGGCCAATAGAATCCCGCTTTATCACCTTTCCGGCCAAAGCCCCGGTGCCTATGTGTGCCCCACGGAATCCGCTCGTGAATTTCTTTCGAAGTTCCCGACCTTTTCGAAGGTGATGCAGCGCAGCCAAGGCTCAGTGACTCCTGATTTGTATAATTCTCCATTTACTACTGTATAGCCCCGAGCCCTTTGCTTCAATCTTTTTTCCTCCAATTCATCTTGTGGTTCGTAATGTCCTCTCAGATAAGCCATGATTTCTGCTCTCCAATCTGGAATTTCCACTACATTCACGATTTGGGCCCTCGAATCTTTAATGGAGGGCTCTCTGATGATTTCGAAGAACACATCCGGTGGTAGCTCTTGATTTCTGGCTGCCGCCTTCGCCGCCTTGTCTCCGCCTCATTGTTGTCATCCCTTGGGATATCTTTCGGACTCGAATACCCTTTGAAGTGTTTTTCCATTTCTCTGACTTTTTCGAGATATTTCATGAGAACTGGATTCCTGGCCTTGCTTTCCTTCTCAATATGTTCCTGGATCACTTTCGAATCCGTTCTGATTATGAAGGTCTGCTGTCCCAAGGCTTTCATTTTTCTTAATGCCAACAATAGAGCTTCGTACTCCGTTGTGTTGTTCGTGGAATGTTCATTGTTCGCGAATACGAGCCGCGCTGTGTATCTTATGACCACGGACGTTACAACAGCCGAAATTCCAACCCCCTTGTAACACCAGGCTCCGTCACACTGCACTATCCAAGGTTCAGGTATATTTTCCTCGAGGTTCTGAGTGGGTGAAGTCCAGTCCACGACAAAATGTGCCAGAACTTGCAATTTTATTGCACTTCTTCTCTCGAAGTCTACCACATACTCAGAAAGCTCAGCACCCCATTTGATGATTCGGGTGGATGCCTCTCTATTTGCGAACAAAACATTCAGCGGCTGGTTGGTGATGACTCTTATTCTGTGACCCTCGAAGTAATGCCTTAGCTTCCTTGCTACCATGATGACCGCATATGCGATCTTTTCCAGCTCGGAATAGAAGACCTTGGAACCAGACAATGCTTCGGAGGCGAAGTATACGAGGAATTTGCCCGAGCTTTCCTTCTTCTTCCTTTACCTCGCACCGAAGACTCGCGCTTACCGCCGAATTTGATGCGGACACATACGGCGAAGTGGCGATTTTGGTTCGGGAGGACAGAGTTTGGTCATGGTGGACAAGTAATCCTTCGGTTCGCGAAAGGCCCCGCTTCGAGGTTCGGACCACCGGAAATTCTTGGAACTTCGAGGACTTGGAAGAACGGTAAACTTCTTTTCGCGGCTGCGGGAATAAATGCGTTGAGGGCGGCCACTCTCCCTGTCGGCTTCGAACATCTTTCACCGAGATTGGATCTTGCATTTCCACCGCAGCCTTTATTTTGTCGGATTTGCTTCTATGCCTTTCGTTGAAACTAGGCATCCAAGAACTTTCCCCTTGTGAATGCCGAACACACATTTTTCCAGATTTAGCTTTAAGTTTGCTGCCCTCATGTTCGCAAATGTTTCCGCCAGGTCACTGATATGGTCTCTCCTCTGAACACTTTTGACAACTATGTCATCCACGTATGCCAAGATGTTTCTCCGAATCTGCTGGTGCAGTACTATTGCTATCATTCTCGAAAACGTGCATCCTGCATTCTTCAGCCCCTCTGGCATTCTCACGAAACAAAATGTTCCGAAAGGAGTGATGAAACTTGTTTTCTCCTCGTCCTCTCTGCGAACCCTGATCTGATGATACCCAGAGAACATGTCCAGGAGCGAAAGCATCTCACTGTTGGCTGCGTCATCCACGATTTTGTCTACCCTTTCCAAGGGAAAATCGTCTTTCTTGCATGCCTTGTTCAAATCGGTGAAGTCCACACACATTCTCCATTTTCCATTTTTTTCTTGACTGGCACAGTGTTGGCTAGCCAGACTGGGTACTTGACTTCTCTGATTACTTGGGCATCCTGCAATCTCTGAACTTCTGCTTCCACTGCTTTGACTTTTTCCTCAGACATTTTCCGAAGTTTTTGCTTCTTGGGTGGTATTTTCTCATCTGTTTCCAGGGCATGTTCGATGATATCCCTGTCAACACCTTGCAAGTCCTTAGCTGACCATGCGAAAACATCCTTGTTTCTGTTCAGGAATCGTATGAGTTCCCTGTCCTCTTCGGCGCTGAGGTTTGCCCCTATTATGACTGCTCTGTCGGGCATATCATCCAAATACACTTTCTTTGTTTCATCTTCTGCGGTTATCTCATTTTTTTCTTTGTCCCGCTTAGGTTGTTCATAGGTTTCCTTCCTCTCGTCAGCTGCTTTCAGCTGGTACACATTTGTTTGGCTGGGCGTGTGGCCTTTTTTTTATATTCCGGCCTCCTGCTGATTGCCGAACACCGTGATGACCCCTTTGGCCGCAGGCATCTTCATGCATAGGAATTGTTGTCTTATGATAGCATCAAACTTGTTCATGAAACCTCTGCCGAAGATCGCGAGGTATGGGTGATATATGTCAACTACATCGAAAGTGAGGCTCTCCATTCTGGCATTCTCAAGATCTCCGAAAGAAACCGGGAGTGATATTTTTCCCACCGGCTTGACGGGCTTTCCTCCGAACCCCTGCAATGGGTATTCTGGTGGGTCCAACATGTGCTGGCTCAGATTCATTTTCTCGAAAGTTTTCGGGGAATAGGATATCCGCCGAACGCCATTGTCAACTAGGACTTTTCCTATGACCCACCCGGCAATATTGACCTCAATGACCATGGCGTCATTATGAATCGCGGATTTCGACCGAAATCTTCTTCTGTAAAGGTGATTGGCACCTTTGCCCACTCCGGTGCGCGGCTGGGCCGTCATTGATGATGGTGTTCACAGATCTGAAGTAATTGCTTCTCTGCTTCTTGGTTTCGAATTCCATAGCGGATCCGCCCGTGATTGGCATGATAGTCCCGAACGACGGCAATGCCTTGGAGTTTTGAGGTCCCGAACTTGACCGAGGCCTTGACGAACTTTACGGGAGGCGGTGGCAAGATTTCCCGAATGGGTTGTGGTTCTTTGGATTGATTGGATCGCTTGCGACCGAGGGAAAAATTGCTGCGACGGCCGCCATGCGGATCGTGGTTGTGGAAATTGTCGAACCGAGACGAACTCGACCGTGGACTCGCGAATTGCGGTTGCCGGAAGTTCGGACGAAACCGGCCTCCGGCATGGAGGATGCAATGCTCATTAGTGCTTTCTCTTGTTGAATTCTTGCCATGTTCTTCTTTGTTTACGGGCACCCTTCGGTGCTTGTGGCCTCTCCCATGATGCGGCAATAGAAGTCGGGATCTTTTGGACTGTGGTTCGTGAGTCCCGAGGGTCCTCCGCCTCTCCCCCTTCCTCCGGGATTGAATCCTCCCCGGTTCCGCCCGTTGCCTTGTTGTGGTTGACAGTTTCCGACGTTGTTGACGTTTCGCGGATCTTTGGGGTGGTGCCCGCCGGTCATATCTCTGTTGCCCTGTCTTGCCTCGTTTTGCTCGGCTACCGTCTTGCGGTGGTCGTCATCGAACAAAATGTGCTCCTCCAATTCTCAAAAAAGTTCCTCAAGCTGTCTCGGGCTTCTTTCTTGTGAGGTGGGAAGGTGTTGGCCCCGGGGTGAGACCTTTGATCGGTGCCTTGATCGTTGTCTTGTCATCGGCATCGGGGGATCCGAGACCTCCGTTGCATGAACCTTCTCACGAAGTTCCGCGGTGGTTCTCTCGTCCTTCTCGCTGCGAGTTATACAAATCCGAGGCTTCGGCTGTCGGGTCGTGGACCATCCGAAACGCTTGCATGAACTTTGTCTTGAGATCTACCCGGTACCGTAGGGCGAATGTGGAGGCGGCGGTGAGTACCAATTCGATCTGGTCCTTCGCAAGCTATGATGAAGGATTTGGCCGGTGCGACATCATCTCCTCTGCCGAGTTCACGGCGATTCGTTTCATGAGAAACCGCCCGGAGTTTCCGAAGCCGTTGTATTTGGGAAGAGAGATAGGCTTGAACTTCGGCGGCCAAGGTGCCGTTTTGCGGCTCTCTCGTCTATGGCATCATCATCATCATCATCCACATTCTCGAACTCCTGCTGTTCAGCAGGTTGTTCTTGGGTGTGAGCTGTCTTTTCTGCTCTTGCCTTCATGAGGGCTTCGAGCTTTTCTCTTCGTTCTTGGTCTGTTATGTTCGAGGATTCAGGAACAAACGAGGTTTCATTCCCTTGGGTAGGATGGCGATCGTCTCGGTTTGCCTGTGCTGGAACGTTCTTCTTGGATTTCTTCTGAGGTGGCATCGTGAGTTTCTTTTCGGCTGGAACACGGTGGGCGCCAATGTTGGGGGGTTACCCGAAAAGTTCGAATGACCACCCTAACACAAGTGAGAGTTCTTAACACATTCCAGTACAAAGTTAGAGCGCAAAGAGACTGTGATTCCCTCTGCAAGTAGCACAAGTTCCAAAAAGCCTGAATCCGTTTACACGTGCCCTTGCGCCCCCTTTTATAGGGAGACGAAGGGACTTTTACATACCGATAACACCCTTAGCCTCAGAGAATAATCCTAGTGTGAACGCATACAGGATTGTCTTTTTCATCCAACATATTTACAAATCTGCCACTAGTTCACACTCTAAACCCGGACCTTTTGGGACAACAACTTTGACTTTGCTTCTCCCCCGGTTCGTGAATGTCTTCGCGTGAAACTCCCGAACGGGGTCTTCGGCGGTTCCGAATTGGTCTTCGCTTCTCTGCTGGTTCGCGCATGCCCACGCGCCTGACTCCCGAACTCAGCCCTCGACAGATTCTCGAATCGGCCGTTCTCCGAAGTTCGGGCCATCGACAGTTCGAGATTCCAGGCTTCCGCATGTTCGTGACTCCACTTCTTCACCGAATCAAGATTCCCCGAACTTTGCACATTCG
Organism: Cenchrus americanus; assembly: GCA_947561735.1. Classification (NCBI taxonomy): domain Eukaryota; kingdom Viridiplantae; phylum Streptophyta; class Magnoliopsida; order Poales; family Poaceae; genus Cenchrus; species Cenchrus americanus. The sequence goes on from OX387240.1 coordinate 149,165,181, forward strand.
CGAATTCGAGGCTTCACAGGTTCCAGGATTCCGATAATCGCGAATTCCCTGCTCCTGAAAAACATGCTTCAAGAACTTTGTTAAACTCAACGTTTCGAGGGTGACGAGTTTTACTGAATTCCCCAACAGTTGCCTGGACTATGATCACGAGTACGGTCCCCCGGGCGCTGTCAATCGCATCATGGAGCATGAAGATCGTGAATGCCACGACGTCGAGAACTGGCGACATGCCCAGTATCAGGCGGACTACGTCCACCCTGAGAGTCTGGTCCCTAACCAGGATCGACAGCCCAGATCTCAGGCCGTGGCCCCCGCACAGGACGAGGCTGCTGCCCAGGTCGGAGACAACAGCAATGATATGGCTATCACTGCCTTCCCCGCGTTGGAACCATGCCTCCGATCGGTCGCCTACCCCGACAACTTCAAGCCAAACATCTAGAATTATGACGGCCGCTCCGACCCCAACATCTGGTTGTCGACCTACTACGTCACCGTCATGGCGGCCGGCGGCAGTTTCGACCACATGGCAGCCTACTTCCCACTGGTGATGGGCGAAGCACCGTCGCTCTGGCTCAACAACCTCCCGGCAGGCAGCATAACCTCATGGGCTGACCTATCCCAGGCCTTCACTCCGAACTTCCAGGCGACCTACAATCACCCTGGAAACGCCTTCATCCTCGGGAGGGTGACCATGAAGACCGGTGAGTAGCTGCATGACTACACCAACCGGTTCTTCGAGAATCGCAACACCTGTGTTTGTGTCCGGGACGATCAGGTCGTTGACAGCTACAAGAAAGACCTCCGGGACCGCAAGGTCTTTGAGAAGATCCATGAGTCGGGCGCCACCAAGGCCGCGTCGCTTATGGAGATCGTAAACAAGCTCATCGACACTAAAGAAGCATTGGTCAACCAGTTTGACTCTGACGCCAAGCACGAGGCAGGCACCTCCGGCGCAGCTGGGGATTCCAGCTCGAAGTTCCGCAAGACCTTCAGAGGTGTTCGCAGCAGATGGACGCTGACCTTCGACGTTCAACGTCGAGGAGTTCAACGCGGTGCTTGGCAACCCCTGCAGGTTCCATGAAGGGGGCACCCACACTGTTTGTGAGTGCCAGCAATTCAAGAGGGTGTTCCGCGCGCCTGAAGACCCAAAGCAACCCAGAAGCGATGGTGACCGTTCATCCTCGCGTCGCTAGAACAACAACCGCCACAACGACCGATGTGGCCGCGGAGACAACGATCTCCGTGACGACTGGCAACGTGGTAACCAGTAGGTAGAGGATCGTCGTGATGAGCGCAACCTGCCTCACCTGCCGGAGACAGGCAACCCCAACGGCCCATTCCAACAGGCCAAGAGGTCGATCAACATGATTGTTGGTGTCCTGAAGTCCAGCTTGAGCAGAAGAAGGTACCGCAAGGACAACCGCGAGATCCTGCTCATCCACACCAAGCCATCGCAGCCCCTGCGTTGGTCAGAACAGTCAATCATGTTCTCCAGAGCTGATCACTGGCTCCACATCCCAGATCCCAAGCTGTACCCGCTAGTCGTCGAGCCCATTGTCGAGGGCGCCCTACTCCCTCAAACCCTCATCGACGGAGGAAGTAGTCTCAACGTCATCTTCGTCGACACCCTGAAGAAGATGGATTGCAACTTCAAAAGGCTAACGGAGTGCGACAAGCCCTTCTTCGGCATCGTGCCCGACAAGGCGGCCTACCCCATGGATCGGGTCTCCCTCCCAGTGATGTTCAGCACGAAGGAGAACTTCCGCACGGAGTATCTCAGCTTCGAGGTCGCTGACATCAAGTCTTCTTACCACGCCATCCTAGGTCGCCCCATGCTGGCCAGGTTCATGGCTATGCCGCACTACACCTATCTAGTGCTGAAGATGCCGACCCCCCACGGAGTCCTCACCGTCTACGGCGACCTGCTCGTCTCGTTCAAGTGCGGCAATGAGGCCCTGGAGATCGCCGCGACGAACGCCTGCTTCGGTGTCTCGGCCGTCATGGTCGCAAAAGCCAAGAAGGTTGCTCCGACCGACCTTACCATCCCGGAGCAGAAGCGCACCGAGACTGCCCTGGATGCCACACCGGCAACAAAGAAGGTCTGCTTCGGCCTTGCCGACCCAGCCAAGACGGTGGTCATCAGCGACAACCTCGGGGAAAATAGGAACTCACGCTCACCAGTTTCCTCCGGGACAACACTGACATATTCGTATGGACCCCATCAGATATGCCAAGTGTTCCAAGGGAGCTGGCTGAGCACTCCTTGGATGTAAGCAAGACGGCCAAGCCTGTCAAGTAGAAACTACGCCGTTTTGGGTAGAGATAATAAAACTCCTAGCTGCCGGATTCATCCGTGGATGTAAAAACCCGATTTGGCTCACCAGCCCAGTACTTGTACGTAAGAAAACCGGTCAATGGAGAATGTGTATCGACTACACCGATCTCAACAGGCACTGCCCTAAAGACCCCTTCCCTCTTTCGCACATCGACCAGGTCATCGATTCCACCGCAGAAAGCGTCCTTCTATGCTTCCTTGACTGCTACTCAGGCTATCACCAGATATCCTTGAAGGTCTCTGACTAGGATAAGATGGCGTTCATAACGCCGCATGGCATCTACTGCTACACGGCCATGACTTTTGGCCTCAAGAACATTGGAGAGACCTACCAGAAGGCCATGCAGAAGTGCTTGGAATCCCAGATCGGAAAGAACATCGAAGCCTACGTCAATGACATGGTCATCAATACCACCGCCAAAGACAACCTCATCGCCAACCTCGCTGAGACCTTCGCCAATCTCCGGCACTACCGCTGGAAGCTCAACCCAGAGAAGTGCATCTTCGGCGTCCCATCTGGCAAGCTCCTAGGCTTCATGGCGAGCCATCAGGGCATAGAGGTGAACCCCACCAAGGTCGACGCCATCCATAGGATGAATCGACCTACCGAAAAGAAAGATGTAATGAAGCTCACCGGCATGATGGCGGCCCTAGGTTGCTTCATCATCAAGCTTGGGGAGAAAGGTCTGCCCTTTTTCTAGCTATCGAAAAAGTCCGACAAGTTAGAATGGGCAGACGAGGCAGATCAGGCGCTCGAGGAGTTGAAGACCTTCCTCAAGATGCCTCCGATCATGGTGCCCCCGAAGCCTAAAGAGACCTTGCTACTTTACATCTCCGCATCCACTTAGGTGGTTAGCGCGGTCCTGGTGGTTGAGCGACCTGAAGAAGGTCACCCTTACCCCGTCTAGTCACCTATCTACTATGTCAACAAGGTCTTATCTGACAGCAAGATCAGGTACTCGCAACCTCAGAAGATGTTGTACACTCTCCTCATTATATCGCGCAGGCTGTGGCATTACTTTTAGTCGCACAAGATCAAGGTCGTCTCGAGTTTCCCCCTGGGTGGAATCTTTCAGAACCGTGACACCGTGGGACGCATTGTCAAGTGGTCCGTCGAGCTAGGCGAATTCGAGCTCAAGTTCTGCCCACGTCAAGCTATCAAGTCCCAAATCCTCGCAGACTTCGTCTCTGAGTGGACAGAGACCCGGCAACCCCCGCCGACGGAGAAGCCGGAGCACTGGAAGATGTACTTTGATGGTTCCCTGAACCTTGAAGGAGCAGACGTAGGTGTCCTATCATTTCTCCCTAGGGTGATCATATAAAATACATCCTGCAGATCCACTACAAAGAGTCCAACAATGGCGCCGAGTACGAGGTCTTGATCCATGAACTGCGCATTGCTGTTTCCCTGGGAATCAAGCGGCTTATCGCTTACGGCAACTCCAAGGTCCTCATCGATCAAGTCAACAAGGCGTGCGACATCAAAAAGGACTCAATCAATGCTTACTACGTGGAGGTGCGCAAGCTCGAGGCTCACTTCGAGGGTTTGGAGTTTCATCACGACTGCCGCGACAACAACGTGGCGGCCGACGTCATCTCCATGTTGGGATCCAGACGAGCGCTGGTCTCGGCCGGCGTGTTCGTCCAAGACCTATGCAAGCCATCAATTAGGCTCCTTAGTGACCTAGAAACATCACAGAGCAACGTGTCCCCGCCAGGCAGCCGTGACGTCCTCATGGCGGAGGCCGAAGATGACTGGCGCCTCGACTTCATCGCCTACATCCTAGAGAAGCGCGTCCCTGAAGACAAGGTCAAGCATGAGAAAATCGTCAGGCACAGCGCCAATTACATTGTCATCGGTACCGAGCTGTACCAGAGATCCACCTCCAATGGTGTTTTGATGAAGTGCATCGTCTAGTCTGAAGGTCTTTAGCTACTACAAGAGACCCACGGCGGGGAATGCAACAATCATGCAGCCTCTGCAAATCTTGTGGGAAAAGCCTTTAGGTCGAGCTTCTACTGGCCCACCGCCCCGGCTGACGCCCAAGACCTGGTTCGACGATGTAAAGGGTGCCAGTTCTTCACCAAGCAACAACACGTGCCGGCTCAAGCTCTGAGAACAATCCCTCCGTCATGGCCCTTTGCCATATGGGGCCTCGATTCAGTGGGACCCTTTAGAATGGCCCCAAGCGGCTACAGACACATGCTGGTGGCGGTGGACAAGTTCACCAAGTGGATCGAAGTCCAGGCCGTTGCTACCGTCACGTCGAAGGAGGCTGTGAAGTTCATGGAAGACATCACCCACCGGTTCGGGATACCCAACACGATCGTCACCGACCTGGGGACGGCCTTCACAGGGTCTGACTTCTGCGATTTCTGCCAAGACAACGTCATCGACATCTACTACTCCTCGGTGGCACATCCATGCTGCAACGGCCAGTTCGAGCGAGCGAACAACATGGTGCTTCAGGGCATCAGAGACCGCATCTTCGACGACTCCTCGCAATACGCCACCAGATGGTTGGCTGAGCTGCCTCATGTGATCTGGGGTCTCCGAACCCAGGTCAGCTCGGCTACAGGGTATTCACCCTTCTTCCTGGTATATGGGTCGGAGGTCATCCTCCCCACAGACCTAGCCTCTGGTGCCCCACGCATCTAGCAGTACGAGGAGGGCACAACCGAGGAGACACGCAAGGTCGACCTCGACAGCATAGAGGAACACCATGTGGCCGCACTAATGCGACACACGCGACACAAGCAGCAGCTACGTCGCTACCACGACCGCAATGTGCGTGACTAGTTCTTCAACGTGGGAGACCTGGTCTTACGTCGTATTCATCACACCAAGGGAATGCACAAGCTCTCCGCCCCTTGGGAAGGTCCCTTCATCATGATGGAAGTCATCGGTCCGGCGACCTACCGCCTCCCGTGGGTCGACGGCCAGGTCGTCCGCAACATCTGGAACATCGAGCATTTACGTCGCTTCTATCCTTAGAAGATCTATATCAGAATAAAAGCTATGTACTCTCCCCTTTTGTAATTTTTATGCAATAAAGAAAGAGATCCCTTGTTCGGCAACCCCTCTGTCGACCTGCTTTTCAGTCTCCCTTTTACGTTCAGTTTTCCCCTTCCCCCTCGAAACGCTCGGGGGCTTTGTCTAGGTTAGGTCCCGAAGTGCTCAGGGGCTTGGCTTTGATAACCTGAGGGTCCCACGACCTGAAGGGGTCTTTTTTATGTCTTGCGCTTTCAAGTCCCCATCGTATAGTTAGCTTTCGCTTTCCTTATGAATATTCCTAAGTTGCTGGCTCGCGAGACATAGGGTCCATGACCCCCTCCGCGCGCCGGCTGTGCCTAAGTCTCCATGCTAAGCTGCACAGTCGGTAAGCCCTTCCTCCACTGAGTTGGGTGAGCGGAGGGTTTCTCTTACGACCTAGTTATTTCCGAACGTGCATAATGACAGCCTTTGCTACTCAAACGATGCATATAATTCTTTATGGGCAAAAGTTTTATTATATTGCAAGTTTATTTACAACTGCTGCATCTCGGCCTAACCCACGTCTAAAGTTCATTTCAGCACCAATTCAGTCAGTGTCGAAGTCGAACTTCTTGACGACCTCCGCCGCGGTAGCCATGATGTCCTCGTGCCTCACAAGACCGAACAAGTCCACGTCCTCCAAGACCTTCTGCAGGTCGAACGACGAATCGTGGTACTTCACTGTCGATAGTGCAGCAACTGCCGTGTGGTTGCCGGTGTCCAGCAGCAAGCTCTTGATGCGGCCTTCAACTTCGTCTAGCCGATCGATCAATGGCTTTGGCTCGGCCCCCTCCTCCTGCTGGAAGTAGAGGTCCATGACATACTGGACGGAGTCCTTGAGGTCGCCAAGCTCCTTCTTCAGACCTGCATTTCAATTAAGCAAGCTCAACAACACGCTCATCTACCAGTTGCGGCATGTCGCGCCACCTCATAGCAAGGGACAAGACACTTACCATGACAGACCTCTGCGGTACTCTCCTTAATGGTCGTCACCTGGTCCTTATCCTCGGCCAGCTCCTTCTTGAGGGCGTTCTCGGTCTCCCGGGCGCCTGCATCCATTCAAGGTCGAAAAACTGAACAACAAGAACTCACGAAGTACACAGAGTCAACCTGATGCGACCTTGGCAACTTACCCTCCATCATAGCTTGGAGGTCAGCAGTCGCGTCCTTCGCCTTCTGTTTGACGACCTCTAGTTTCTTCCTCAGGGCGGCTACCTCCTTCTGCGCCTGGCGCGCCATGGTCTCCTTCACGTGCTGGATGTCCTGCGCGGCTTCGATCTGGGCTTGCAACGTAGCCTCGCGGGCCGCGGCGACCTCTGCGTGGGCATTGGCCGCCTCCCACAGTAGACCTACCCGAGCCTGTGCCCGATCAGCAAGAGACAACACCAAGAGCAAGCAGAAACAGTTATCAAACCTTGCAAGATACAACGACCCAAGGCAAGAATTTCAAGTACCTAGGCAGGGACACTTACCAAGAGCAGACGCCCGATCGTGCGTGATGCCTCCTTGAATTCATCGACGTCGCGGTGGTCGGTGACGACCTCCTCCGCCCACTGGGTGCCGATGTATAGGAACCGGTGCTCGTCACCCTCCACGCGGGCACCCCCCGCCTCGGCCACCTGTGGGTCCAACGTCGGTCGCAGGTCGGCCATGCAGAGGTCGTCTCCCCCTCGGTGGCAGGAGCAGTACTAGTCCCGGCCTTCTCCACCTCGAATGCCGCCGTCGCTCCAGTCACGGTGGCCGCGCTCGTCACATCCGCCATCGAAACCGCCAGCGACTCCCCCACCGACGTCTCCTTTGCCTTGCTCCCAAACACCTCCTGGACTGAGGTGTTCTTGCCACTCTCTGACGTCATCAGGGGAGTTCTGCACATAAGTAAAAAACCCTAGTAAAATAGAAGAACACGAGCTGGCATACAAAACAGGACAGGAAATAGGTCTTTCGACTTACTTGGTCGCCGACCTGAGGCCAGCCTTGCAGGGCTTAGGAGGGGCATTTCTAGCCCTCTTATGCGACCCAAGGTCGCCCACCGTGTCAGCGCTCGACCTGGGGCGCTCTTGAGTCGATGACGTCTGGCAGGACATCCCTACCGTCTGTTCTTCCGTCGACGCCGCCTTGCGACGTGTCCCCGCAGCCAGCGCCATAGTTGCACTCAGCGACTCGGCGTCACCCTCATCGTCGTTGACGTCGATGGCCCAGACGCCAGAGCTGACTGTGGTCGTGTCCACCGACACCGTTGACCTGGTTCGCTTCCGCTTCTTCTTCTTCGCCTCCACCATCTGGGTCGTGGCGATCGTGGCCGCGGCCCGGGAGGCAGATATCTTCCCCGTCGCCTGCCGCATGTGCCGCGGCGCGGCGACCTTGGACGGTGCCCTACGCGACATGGCAGGCGCCTCATCGTTGCTCCCCACCGTCGAGTGGGAGGTGTACTCGTCGACGGGAGGTGGCGGTGCCGCCTGTACGTCCGCAACGTCGAGGACCTTGTAGTTGCACTGATTCTCGTCGCGCAGTGGTGCCGGGCACTAGTAGATGCCATCGCGGTGCTGCAGAAACAAGACATGACAACTCAATGAGACCTAAGCCTAAAGGAGAATCTTTGAAGACCTAACTTCGATATAAATCAAGGTCGACGACGTACCGGGTCCGAAGGGCTATATATCCCAAATGCCTTGGGGCACTCCTAGTTGTGGATCCGCCCACTGAAGATGTTCTTCGCACAAGCCGTTATCTCTGCCTTGGAGACCTTGCGCTGCACGACTCCAGTGGGTTCAGATTGCCCCCAGTACTCGAAGGCTGGTTGGGGCCGATCCTAGATGGGTTGGATGAGGCGGCGGCAGAAGCTTATGGCCACCATGCCACTGGTTAACCCCTTCGCCTTCAGCTTCTCCAGGTCGTCCAGCAGGGGCTGCAGCTCCTCGGTGTCCTGCGACGCCAATTGATTGGTCCACTCCGGGTATGGGACCAGAGCTCGTCCCGTCCTGGTCTTGAGCGTCGGCGCAGGGTTGTCGAGGTAGAACCACCCCTGTTTCCAACTGGTGGTGTTGTCAGAGAGAGCGAGGTCGATGTACTCTGACTTCATGTTCCGACGCAACATGAAGCCGACGCTCCCGACGACCTCGGTCTTACCTATCTTCTTCAGCTCGAAGAAATGGTGCCAGAGGTGGAAGTGCGGAGCAATGAAGAGGTAGGCCTCACAGTGATGAATAAAGGTAGCAATAATGGTGATAGAGTTTGGCACCAGATGTACCAGCTCGATGTGGTAGAAGTAGAGGAGGCCGCGTAGGAAGTCGCCTGCCGGGACGCCAAATCCGTGCTTGATATGCGCGAGGAATACGACGGTCCCACCGGTCCCCTCCGTTGGGAACTCCTCACCTGCCGTCGGCCTCCAGCCAACCTGTGTCTTGGGCCTTAGCAGCTTGCAGTTCGCCAGGGCCTGGATCTGCTCCTCTGTCACCGTGGATGGCTCCCAGTGCACGGATCTAGGACGGGAGCCTTCTCCAGCTTTCCTTCCTCGAAGCCAGTGGACTTGGATCTAAATAGCACAAGGGACTTGGTTCACATGCAAGGTGGCGGCGGTGGCGGACCTAAGCTCGGTGGCGCTGCTGCTCTCTAGGACACTACGCAACAGCGAAACCCTAGCACAGGGTAGAAATGGAAGCAAGTGGAGGCCCCTGGGCCGCGGATTGGCCTTATATAATCAGGCCCTAGTGGCGCAATGGGTGGTCGCACCTTAATGTCTATCCGACACGAATTACGACGACCCAACGGTCTGGTGCCTTCAACGGATCTACCGTCCAACGGCTCTTTTCGGCCTAACAGCTAATTGGCAGTAACCGGCTAGTTCCATGCAGGAATCTGCATCCGCCGGCCTTCAAGCGGCGTTTCGGTCGACGTGGAATCATTATGCCTCACTTTAAGCCCCCAACATCAAAAACTCCGACATAACATTCAAGGTCGCCCGCGACCTACAAACGACCTGCTCTAGGTCGCCAAGGCGTCAGCAGCCTCCCAGGTCGCTTTGACCTCCTCCTGGTGGGTTCATCCCACATTCCTTAGGACCGGTTGCCTACATGCCTTCTAGGTCACCACGACCAACAGCGACTCCCCCTATCAACGGCCCCGTGCTTAAAGGCTCTACTGCCCGTTGTCGGCCTTTTTGGTCCCATTTACAGCGCCTCGCTGAGGCCTCGTCATCTTTTAGGTCGATTTCGACCTACAGAACCCAGGGTTGACGCCCCTGTGATGCGCCACTACGCAGCGGCCTTGTCGATCCAGGTTGACACGGACTTCTTTGTTAGTCGTTGTGACCTTCCTAAGGTCGGCGTGCTGCTACAGCCTTGCTGGGGCCTTGGCCATGCCATTACCACTCCTAGTGCCCAATTACAACAATCAACACACATTAGTTGCCATGCAAACATGTTTATAAAGGCTTCACAAGTTGCAAAAGACCTTGGCCCATGGCCAAATTTCAAGACACAAACATATTAAAGGCCCTGATCTACCTTACATGGTGCCTGCGGCGCAACCTAGACTGATGAAGCACATCGCAAGTTTTCTTCTAGCTTCACGACCTACTTGGAGATCTCCACCGCCGTTCGAGTCGAGGCTGCCACACATCCACCTCTACTCTTGTGACACATGGGTACCCCTAGGTCCCCACCGACCAGGCTCACGGCCATCCCCGACAAGTGAGTCTAGCCTACCTGAAGACCCGTCGACCTATCTGTGGGCCCAACTGACCTAGTTGGTGGCCCACATGACCTCCTGAAGACCTTCTAGAAGACTCCCCAGATGACCAAATCTGCTACGACCTCAAGACTTGGCGCACAAGACAAAGATCTCGGTGGATTTTGCCCAAAGCAGATCGACGGGATATGGCAAGATGTGTAACGTAGACTTAGGTCTCCTGGTCGTAACTGACCAGGAGTCTGGGAACCGACCTCATCCACTGGCCAATATAAGGCAGACGAGGCGATCCCTTGTACTCATACGCAATCCCCAAGCAATCTACACCGACAACTGGACGTAGGGTATTACTCTCCGGAGGCCCGAACCAGTATAAACTCGCCGTGTTCTCTGTGTTCCGCGTACTCGTGTGTGACCTTCGAGTTCTTAGCCTTAGACTCTTCCCCGCCGAACAACTAAACCACAGGGATTAACACCCCCGTGGGCTGTCCAGATCTCACCATCTGACAGTTGGCGCGCCAGGTAGGGGCGAGTCAAGGTTCCTCGTGTAACTCGATGGCTTCGACCAATGGCGTCATCTTCCCGGAGAGCATGGCAGACTTCCTCGCCAACCCCGTCGACATCCGCTTCGGCTCGATGCCGGCGGCATCCACCGCTCTGGCCGCCTGCCTCGTCATCGTAGGCAAAGCGGTCACCACCCACCAACAGATCAAAATAGATCTGTCAAAGAAAACCCACCCACCCACTCCTAGCGACCTGATCGCTGGGATTGATTGTGTCGGGGATATGCTCTCCGATACAATCAAAGTCTGTGAGCGCGTCAAGCGTCCTCGCACGACTCCTTCGACCTCCAGCATGCCTCTTGGCTTGCGCAATGCCGTTCGCATAGCATCACGCTACATGAAGCGTAAGATCCAGATCGAATCTGGACTCTATCATCAAGATCGTGGAAGCTGCGGGAGTCATCTGGATGAGCCCTGTCCTATCCACGAGAACTCCAAGCACACCGCACGCTAGTGCCGTGTCCTCAAAAGGCTTCGCCGACCTGTCACCGCGGATCACCGCCACCAGTTGAACCAAGAGTCATCTCCGGACCGCCTTGCGTTCCAGATCGCCCACACAACAATCTCCCCGAACTATCCGGGAGAAGAGCTCGAGACTCTGGATCGTCAGATCTTGGTCGTCTCTGCAGATGTACCACCACAAGATGGAGAAACAGACGCGCAACGTCAAGAGTGTGAAAACGCCAATGCCGCCCGAGCTGTCCGACGACAACAAGAGGTCGTAGTTGTTGCCCCAGGACCAGGCCTTCAACCAGCTAATGCCAGACAGGTCAACGCCAATGTCGGGCAGGTCAATCCCAACGCCCGTCAAGATAACGCCACGCAACAAGCACTCGTGGCACCAGCGGCCCCACAGCAGCGACGCCAAGATGATCCACCTCGTGCCAACAGACTACGTGCGCGAGATCTCCTCAGGGACTTCGAGCGCGACGGACTCGAAGTTTACAACTCACCGCAGACCAATATGGGAGCCACTCTCGCCGTCCTAAACCACCTTGAAGATTCTCCAGCGATCCGGTGCCCCCAAGCCAATGTCCGTGTTGCAACTGCTCAGATCGAGGAGAGAGGCCCCGAATACAGTAGATCTGCAGCAAATTCCTATTCCAGAAGTAGATCGGAGCGTCCTCGCCAACGACGTCGTAGCCAGGGTCCCCTCGACCCGATGGCTGAAGAAGGAAGAGGTGAAAACGAAGTAATGCAGTCGGCTAATCCCGCTGCTAATGCTGCAGCCAATGCTCCAGCCAACCCAGCGGCTAATGCTCCAGCAAACGCCCCGGCTAATGCCGCTAGCAATGCCGCCAACAACACAGCCAACGCTGCCAACATCCATGGAGACCCTGCCCCAAATCCAAGACGCAATGAAGGAGCTCAGCCTCCTCTGGTTCAGGCCGATCGTGATGAGGGAAGTCAGCGTCACCGCATAAAATATGAAGTCGAGATAGCTCGGCGTGCAAACTACGACCGCGAGCATGGGGTCCCTGACGCTCTCAACGCCAACAACCCTATCCAAGCTACAGATCTCCGGATCTTGCACGACCAGGAACTCTTACGGCGCGCCCAGTACGACCAAGACAATGGCCCTCCCGACGACCTCTACGTTATCCCTACTGGTCATGCTCCATCAGCAAGCCCGAGAGCGGTCAATAACTTTCCAGCTTTCTCATGACGTCTCCGGACGATCAAATACCCTAAAGACTTCAAGCCTTCAATTGAGAAGTACGACGGTCACTCAGACCCGAGTATATGGCTCAAGATGTACAGTATGGCTGCACGTGCCTCAGGAGGCAATGAAGACCACATGGCCGGATACTTTCCTCTCGTGATAAGCAAGGCGCCACTCCTGTGGCTCGACAATCTCCCGGCAGAATGCATCGCCTCCTAGGAGACTTTGTCCCGCCTATTCACGACCAACTACCAGGCGACCTACAATCGTCCTGGTAATACTCACCATCTCGCTAGAGTACGAATGAGAAGCGATGAAACTCTCCGTGAGTACACTAACCGCTACTTCGACAACCGTAACACCCTCGCAGGTGTCAAAGATGATGACGTCATTGCCTACTACAAAAAGGGAATCACCAACATCAAGTTGTTCGAGAAGATCCACGAAGCCGACGCCAAAACCATTGGTGACCTCATGGCCTACGTCGACAAACTGGTCGACACTCAAGACGCGGTAATGCACGACTTCAACGAAGAAGATCACAACGACAGAGGCACCAGGTCGCGCAAGCGATCCGGCGAAGCCTACGTAACAGATCCACCAAGACCTTCCACCTTCCTCGAAGGTGACTTCAATATGGTCATGGACGACCAGTGCCAGTTCCACCGCGATGCCAAGCACACCATGAGGGAATGCGAGAGCTAAAGCGTGCCCTTGGGGAACCATCTACCTCCAAGAAGACCAGGAGCAACAACAATGACGACCGCAGTGGCAGTCAACGCTTCGACAATCGTAACCGTCGACCTGATCGACGAGATTACCGTGACTGTAGACCCTATCCTCGCAATGACGATAGGGATCGACATGATTACCGCTGCGACTACCACCGCGATGACAGACGCGAAGACTACCGTCGCGACGACCGCACCGACAGGCGCGAAAGAAGTGTCGTGATGATCGTCACGATGATCGTCACAACGACCGGCGTGATGATCGACGTCGCCAGGACGACCACAACCGCCAAGACAACAACCGCAAGGAGTGGACACCTCTGCCACCGCCCAAAGGGGGCAACCCTAACAGTGCATTCCAGAAGGCCAACCGCGAGATCAACTTCATTGTCGGAGGTCGCCAAGCGATCAAAACCAACCGGCAAACTCGATTGAACGCCAGAGAGATCAGGCACGTCAACACTGAAAACCCGCGACCTCTGCGATGGTCTGAATTCCCAATCACTTTCTCTAGGAAAGATCATTGGGTTCACATCCCCGACCCCGGAACCTATCCCCTGGTCGTCAACCCCATAGTCAATGGGGCTTGGTTGCCTAAGATCCTCATCGACGGAGGCAGCAGCCTAAACATCATCTTCACAGAAACGCTACGCAAGATGGAGTTCGACTTCACCAAAATGACCGTCTGTGATGAACCCTTCTACGGGGTCGTGCCCGGCAAGGCTGCGTGCCCCATAGGTCGCGTGTGCCTACCGGTCACCTTCGGCACGGAGGAGAACTTCCCAATGGAGTACCTGATGTTCGAAGTCGCAAACTTCCGCTCATCATACCACGACATCTTCGGATGACCTATGCTCGCCAAATTCATGGCTATACCTCATCATGAAGATGCCGGCGCCAAACGGAATCCTTTCCATCCTCGGGGACATCATGGTCTCCAACAATTGTGAAAGCGCCACCGTCAAGCTCTCCAAATATTCAGCAATCAAAGCCGTAGCAACGGTCATGGTCGCTTAGGCAGCCAAGATCGACCAAACTACTCTTCAAGTACCGGAACAGAAGCGTACAAGCATGGCTTTGGACCCAAGTCCAGCCGTAAAAAAGGTTTGCCTCGACCTGCCCGATGGATCCAAGGAAGTCATCATCGGGGCCGACCTCGACCCCAAAAAGGAACTCGCGCTCACCAGCTTCCTCAGGGACAACGCTGACATCTTCGCATGGAGTCCGTCCGATATGCCTGGAGTCCCCAGGGAGCTGGCTGAGCACAGACTTGAAGTCAACAAGACCGCTCGACCTATCAAGCAAAAGCTCCGGCGATTTGCGAAAGATAGAAAACAAGCTATAGAAGTAGAAGTCTGTAAGCTTTTAGCTGCAAGTTTTATTATGGAATGTCAACACCCGGTTTGGCTCGCAAACCCGATTCTTGTACCAAAGAAAACTTGTGGATTAAGAATGTGTATCGATTACACCGACCTTAACAAGCACTGCCCGAAGGATCCGTTCCCTCTCTCTTGTATCGACCAGGTCGTGGACTCCACAGCCGGTAGCATCCTGCTCTGCTTCCTCGACTGCTACTCAGGGTATCATCAAATAGCCCACGACAAAGACAAGACAACGTTCATAATATCCCACGACATCTACTACTATAATTCAAAAGTGGTTGAAGACCCAAATTGGGAAAAATGTCGAAGCCTATGTGGACGATGTAGTCGTCAAGACTACAGAAAAGACAAGCTCATCGCCGACCTCACCGAAACCTTCGCCAATCTACGAGAGTACCAATGGAAGCTGAATCCAACGAAGTGTGTCTTCGGTGTCCCTTCCGGATTGCTTCTGGGCTTCATGGTCGGGCACCAAGGCATCGAGGCCAACCCAGCGAAGATCGACGCTATACACAAGATGGCCAAGCCATCCAACAAGAAAGACGTCATGAAGCTCACTGGTATGATGGCGACTCTAGGTCATTTCATCAGCAAGCTCGGTGAAAAAGGACTACCTTTCTTCAAGCTATTGAAGAAGGCTGACAAGTACGTATGGGGCGACGAAGCCTAGAAAGCATTCGAGGCTCTCAAAGAGTCATTGACAACACCACCAGTTATGTCACCTCCAATACCGAAGGAAACACTCCTACTCTACATCTCTGCCGCCACTAATGTGGTCAGCACAATTCTCGTCGCTGAGCGAGAAGAAGGAGGGCAGGCCTACCCTGTTCAACGACCTGTGTATTACGTGATCAAGGTCCTGGCCGACGCTAAAACACGTTATACACAACCTCAGAAGCTGCTCTATGCGCTCCTGATCATGTCAAGAAAGCTTCGACACTACTTTCAAGCTCATAAAATTGTGGTGCCGTCTTCATTCCCCTTGGCAGAGATCATCCGCAACCGCGACGCCAACGGCCGCATCGTCAAGTGTTCAGTTGAGCTTGGAGAATTTGAAATCGAGTTTTGCCCCAGGAAAGCGATCAAGTCGCAGATCCTCACAGACTTCGTGTCTAAGTGGACGGAGATCCAGATCCCCCTCCCAAGGAGCGGCCTGAACACTGGATAATGTACTTCGACGGTGCCCTCAACCTCGAAGGAGCAGGTGCAGGTGTGTTACTCATCTCTCCCCAGGGAGAGCAGCTCAAGTACGTCCTACAGATTCATTACAAGGCCTCCAACAATGGAGCAGAGTACAAAGCCCTGATCCACGGGCTCCGTATAGCAGTGTCCCTTGGTATCAAGCGACTACTAGCTTTCGGCGATTCCAAGGTCGTCATCGAGCAAGTCAACAAGGAGTGGGACTATGTCAAGGACACGATGGATGCTTACTGCGCTGAGATTCGTAAACTCGAAGGCCACTTCGAGCAAATCGAATTCCAGCATGTCCCACGCAACAACAACGTCGTCGCCGACGTGCTTTCCAAACTAGGCTCTCGTCGAGCCCTAGTCCCAGCAGGCGTGTTCGTCCAAGACCTACGTAAGCCTTCAATCAAACTCCTGGATCCTGATAATCCGGAGTCGTCTTCAAACGACCAGAATTTAGCACCTCCCCGTGACATGCTCATGTCTGAAAAAGAGGACGATTGGTGCAAGCCCTTCATAGACTTCATACTCGACCAGCTTGTCCCCGACGAGAAAGCGGAGCGAGAATGTATCACGAGGCGAAGTGCTAACTACGTCGTGATTGGTTCCGACCTATACAGAAAAGCTGCCTCCACTGGCATCTTGGTGAAGTGTATCCTACGATCGGAGGGTTTACAACTCTTAGCTGAGATTCACAGCAGCGAGTGTGGCTGCCACGCGGCATCCACGAACTTGGCCGGTAAGGTGTATCGATCTGGATTCTATTGGCCCACGGCCATAACTGACGCTAAAGACCTCGTCAAGAGGTGCAAAGGATGCCAGTTCTTTGCCAAATAGCAGCACTTGCCAGCTCAGGCCCGCACTATTCCTCCATCTTGGCCCTTCGCTATGTGGGGTCTCGACGCAGTAGGAGCATTTCGTACCGCTTTGGGCGGCTACAAACATATCCTGGTTGCCGTAGACAAATTCACCAAGTGGATTGAGGTCCGACCTGTTGCGAAAGTAAAATCGGAAGAGGCAGTTAAATTCATCAGAGACATCAAACACCGCTTCGGTGTGCCTAACAGGATCATCACCGACCTAGGCAAAGCTTTTACTGGCTCGGTCTTCTGGGACTTTTGCAAGACAACCTCATTGACGTCTATTATTCCTTGGTCGCCCACCCACGGTGCAACGGCCAGGTCGAAAGAGCCAACGGCATGGTGCTCCAAGCACTCAAGGACCATATCTACGACGACGTCTCCAACTACGCCACCAGAAGGTTAGCTGAGCTGCCTCATGTAATTTGCGGTCTCAGGACTCAAGTCAGCTCTGCGACAGGCTTTTCACCCTTCTTTCTGGTCTACGGATCAGAAGCCATACTTCCTACCGATGTCACTTTCAGAGCTCCGCAATTCAGTTCTACGAGGAAGGAGAAGCCGAGCAAACACGTCGCATCGACCTCGACGGTCTCGAAGAACAAAGACTCACCGCTGTCATGAGACAAGCTCATCACGACCAGCAGCTACGTCGCTACCACGACCGCAACGTTAGGGAGACCTCCTTCAACGTTGGCGACCTCGTCCTTAGACGCATCCAAAAGACCGACGACATGCACAAGCTCTCTGCCCCTTGGGAGGGACCCTTCATCGTCACGGAAGTAATCAGCCTGTCAACATATCGACTTCAGTGGGGCGACGGGCAAGGAGTGCCCAACCCTTGGAACGTGGAGCATCTACGACGATTCTATCCGTAGATTGGTTTTTCAAGCTATCTATTTTCCCCTGTTGTATTTCTCCTTTTCAGATTAAATAAAACAGTATTTCAAGTAGTCCTCTGCTATGAGTTGAGCACTACCTCCTCCTTCCTAATACTATAAACCCCCCTCGACATGCTCGGGGGCTTGGCCAAAGCCAACATCTAGGTCGCAAGACCTGGGGGTTCCAAGTCTTCCTTATTCCTTCCCCTCGATATGCTCGGGGGCTTTGCTAAAAGCCAACCTAAGGGTCGCCCGACCTAAGGATATCATCGCAAACGAGTATAAAGCCTCCTGCTGCCACGAGCATGCTTGGTCAGAAAGGTCACCAGACCTGAGCCCTGGGCTCCTCCCTCGCACACCGATCTCTCGTAAACCTCCACGCTGAGCTGTAGAGGTCGGCAAGCCAGCCTCTCCGTAAGTAGTGGTTAGCGAGTCAAGAGTACAATACGTCATCATCTACAAAATCAACCAAGGCAAAAGGCAAGTACTTCGTTAGAGCTTTCTTCAACATGTCTCTATAAGTTTTTACAAGTTATGAGGGGAGGGGGAGGTACAACTCCTAGCTACTACTGGTTGCCGCCGTCGCCACCTTCGCCGCCGGCTCCATCATTGCCTTAAAAGTCGATGCTCTCCGCCACTGCGGTGGTGGTTTCATCAACTTCGAGCTCCAGGGCTTTAAGGTCCTCCGTGATGTCAGCACCGTCCTTGATCTACAACAAACCGGTCTCCCTCAACAAAAGCAACGACCTCTTAGGAGTATCTACCGAGCGATCGACGATGGACCGCTCGCTAATCCCTCTCCTCCGGAACGGATATGCAAGACATTGCATAATTGGCGCACCCTTGAGGTCGTTCAGCTCCACCTCATACCCTGCAATGGTGATTTGGTCACTCTGCAATGACTTGAAAACAACCTCGAACTCGACTTCAAGGCCCCGACGAGCTGCGGTCTCATAAGCCAGCTTTTGAAATATGGTGTACTCACTCTCAGTGGCTTCCTTCATCGCCTGTTTGATTTCCAGGCCCCCAGCCTCAATCTCCCGGACCCTGACCTCCAGGTCCCGAATCTTGTTCCCGGAGGTCGCTAGAGCATTCTTCAGCTCCTCTTCCCAGTTATGGAAATCTGCACACACAACAGTTAGCTGACAGCTAACGACCTCCTATTCAAAAAAGGGACAAAGACTAAAACCTACCAATAGCCGCAGTGTTAAACTACGCAGTGGCCTCCATGGCCTTGCGCCTCTCCTCAGCAAGCTCGTCCTCGAGCATCTTCTTATCGGCGGCTGCCGCCTCACGAACCTCCTTGAGCTCTCGCTTAAGGTCAGTAATCCGTTGTTTCTTCTCCTCTGCATGCTTCAGCAGGTCGGCCCGGCCCTTGGCCCTCTCTGCTAGCGGCTGTTACAAAGTCACAATGTCGTCAGCAATGCCTCAAAAGCAAAATAATCAAGCAATGATAATATATCATAGGCAACTCACAGTGAGTGCATTGTTGATGGTGATGATGCTGGTCCGCAAGGCCTGCATGTCCTCATTGTCTTCGAACCAATCCTCCTGCCAAGGGGTGTGATTCCAATGAATTGATCGACGTGGCATCCTTGGGCTTGAAGTTGAAGATGGAGGTACCTGTGCGCCAGATGCTTCTGGACCTCCCGGCGCCAGGTCGATCTGAGGCTGGTCCCAGGCCACGTCCTCAGTCCCACCAGGAACAGCCCTGATGGGGTCAACATCTACGACTGTTGGGGAGGTCGTCGCCCCGACCTCCCCAGCTGAGGTCTCGACACCCTCAGTGGTGCATAGGGTAGAACCCGCCCTCGTGTCAGTCACGGGTGGCAAAGTCGTCACCCCCTCCGCTATTCCTCGCGTCGGGGTAGCGGTACGCGCATCATCTGCAAGCACCTCCCCCACGACCTGTGGCTCAGGCGACCTCGTACAGGAGCGAGATGATGGGGCAACCGGCACCCCTTGCGTTCTTGCCACCGGCCTGCATAGCAAAATACTTCGTCAAGATAGAGTTCAGATAAAAAGCATAAAGATAGCATCAGCTCTTAAGTTAATACCTCGGCACAGCCAGAAGCCGAGTCTTTGGCCAAAACACCCGAGGCTTAATAGCCACAGGTATCTTCGCCTGCGCCGCCACAGCAATGCGTTGCGCTTCCAAACCACGCCGGAGAGCTTCCTCCGACGTCTTCTGCACTAGCTCCCGCTGCCTCTTAGCAGCAGGACTCTACGGCCTCTTCGTTGCCTTGTCTTCAGGGACCGACAATTCTTCGACGGCCTCATCCTTCTCCTTCTCCTCCTCCTCCTCATCTTCCGACCCGACCTCCCGCGAATGAGGCGTCAGAATCGTTGGAGTAGCGACGGCCATAGGGGATGCGACCCTTCTCTTCCTCTTCTTCTTCTTCTGCTCTGCGGCCTTCACCGCAGAGATCGCAGTGGCAACGGCCGAAGCAGACTTCTTCGCTACCGTCGATTTAGTCCAGCGGCGGGACTTTGCAGCGCCAGCAGCTGGATCCGCCCCAGCCTCTGCATTAGTGTCCTAGTCGGCCTCCACCGACGAGTCAGACTCGTAATTCTCCAACAAACGACCTGCTGGAGGTGTGTACTTGTCCGACCTCAGCTTCATTCGATGTGTCTCCCCCTCAGGGAGAGGCGCTGGACACCACATCTGGAGCTCGCACATCTACAAAACAGACGACATAAATGTCATACGACCTAAGTGAATTCAGAAAGCAAAGTACAACAGCCCAAAGACAGATCTTAGGATCTTACCGGGTCAGCTGGCCTCTTCAACGAGTGTGCCTTTAGGCACTTCTTCACCTTCACTTTCCCAGAATACATCTGGGAAACTCTAGCTGCCATCACCTCCTAGAGACCTTGCGGTTCACCTCACGTGTGGGATCGGATTGCCCACATTACTCATATGCCGGGTGGACCCGATCCTTGATCGGCTGGATCATCTGCCAGCAGAACGACCTCGCCACCGCCGCTCCCGTCACTCCTCGTTTCTTCATGTCGCTGACAAGCTCCAGGACCCCCTTGAGGTCCTCAAGGTCGCGAGTGGGGAGTCCTAGATCCCACTCGCTAATCTTCATTGGCTTATGGCCAATCCACCGCAGAAGACCTGGAATCTGGTCCAAAATATAGAACCACTCCGACCTCCACCCAGCGGTGTTGTCGGGGAGGTCGGTGTCTATCCACTCGGCCTTGAGGCCTGACCTTAGAGTAAACATTACAGCCCCCACTGGCCCCGACCTCTTGCCAGTATTCTTGACGCAGAAAAAATACTTCCACAAAGTAAAGTGAGGCAGTATCCCCAGATACGCCTCACAAAAATGAATAAAGGTTGAAACTACAGTAATGGAGTTCGGAACAAGGTGTACCAGCTCCAGCCTGTTGTAGTACAGCAGGCCGCAGAAGAAATCTCTCGCCGGGAGGTTGAAGCCGCCCTCGAAGAAGGAAGCAAAGACGACCTTCTCCTTGACGTCCTCGCTCGGGAAATCTTCCCCGACGGATGCCCTCCACTCCACCTCTGTCTTTGGTCGGAGCAGCCCCCGGTCCACCAACGCCTGGATCTTGGCCTCGGTCATCGTCGACCGGACCCACGCCGCCTGGGGTCCGGGATGCAAGTCGTCTCCGCCCCCATGTCACGGTTAGGGTCTGCGGTGGATCTAATATAGCACAGAGAGTTGACACACATATGCCGGAGGAGCACAGCGCAAAGCGGTGGCGCTAGTACGAGCCTAGCCGGAGGAGGGAATTGGGCGTGTGGGCGCAGGAGCACGACAGTCACAAGATCGCTGTAGCAAGAAAAGAGTGAAGGCGGTGGGAGCGATGGGAAGAAGATGAAAGGAATGGGATCAACCCCACCCTGGCTCACCCTATTTATAGGGGGACCACCAAATCTATCCGTTGCGGCTCCTTGCTCCGTACAACACGCCCCAACGGATCTATCCCGAGAAGCTCGCGAGAAGATTGAGGCGGATTCTTCGCTTAACAAACCAAATGCTACGACCTAAACCCGAGTTTAGGTCGTAAGCCAAACATGAAGACAACATCAGGTCGCCCTGATGGCAAACACAATTTGCAAGCCCCCCATCCTTCAAGATTAGGCCTTTGGCGAATCATTTTGCCAAACTGACCAATTACACGACAGAAGAGAGCGAACATTACACGGATTACCCTCAGGGTACCTACTATCTACGACCTCACTGGATCCAGAATTTGAAGGTACACAAGTCGCCTGCGACCTCACTGGATCCAGAATCCGGCACACAAGATAAACATACTGCAAGACTTGAGCTACTCTCACGACCTACTCTGCTAAAGCAGGGCATGTCACGAGACTTCTCCTAGCATCAGGACCTTGATGGCGGCCTTGCGGGGACCAACTGCAGAACAAAACGTAATCTAAGGCACACTCGGCTCCAACTATTGGAATGGAGACACGAGCTTGCTCTTCGGCGTTGAACCCCAAGCCCTAGTGAGCTCCCGGTGCTCACCAGAGACGTCCTGCTATAACTCCAGCTTGACCAGCATCACCTCCAAACTCTGCCTGGTACCACGCAGAGGCTGGGCTCAGAGGATGGAGATGTTGCCTACACTTCGCGAGAATTCTCCTATCTCCAAACATCTACAAGAACACAGCTTTGCATTCTGGTGGACAGTCGCCTGCCCATGGCGTGGCCTTACAACTACTCTGCGGCTTCATAGCTTAACAATGCTCGGTGCTTGCCTCCTTTAGCCTCACGGTGCTATTTATAGCTGACGCCATGACACAGGCAGCTGGCGAAGTGATGACACTGTCACCACTCGATATTGGGACATGTAGCCTGTGCATGATTAAAGGCGATGGCACTACTTTCCTGACTCACGACGTCTTTGTCGTTTGTGCATCAATGATGCCTGAGCTCCGCCGTAGAGGTCACATGGCTATAGTAACCCCCTCGATCAGTGGGAAGCTTGTCGTTTTCTGGGTGGCAAGAGCATCTCCGACCGCTGTTGACCCGTGACCCTATAGTCTACGTTACAAAACAAAACCCGACCCCGTGTAAGAATGCTCCATGCCTAGATAAGCCCCCTTTCAACGACGACTTCACGACCTTCCTTCTACGACCTGATGAATATTATTTGCACCCACTAGGATTTGCATCCTAGTGCACCCGCTATGGATCTACACATAATCAGACCTATTCCAATCAGCCTATATTTCTGTTTCCTAAGCAGAATGGTCGTAGGTTCGATTGAAGACCTTCCGAGGTAGGCGTGCCTCGCTGCTCTACCAGATCCTTCTGGGCACCTAACAATAGCAGCAGATCAGAAGCATCACGGAGATCTACAACTTTCGTCGGGCCCCTGTGGTCGGTGTGCCTACTGCTAAGGTCGCCAATACCTTAGTATCATGGCTCCGCTGGACGGCCGGCAGCTATGTTGGTCATTTGGACACCAAAACGACCTCCTTGAGGTCGGCGTGCCGCAAATACCTAGGTCTCACAATACCCCGGGTATGCTTATGGCCCTGCCAACCTAGTTGGGCGCCCCAGATGTGTGACCTTCTGAGGTCGGTATGCTTTCGTAGCCCTGTCAACCTGCTCTGGACACCTGGGGTTTCACGTCGGAATGAAGGCCTCTCTGTGGGGTGCACGCCTGATGGCCCTGCCAAGCGCTTCTAGGTGCTTGGGCGCTATAGACTTGAGACTTTCCTTAGGTCAGCATGCCTCGAGTGGCCCTGCCACACTCTTTTCAGCCATGCAGGATATATGGGTGTCTCCACACTCCATACGTTCAAGATCTACATATTTCACGGCTTCATCAGCAACAGTCCCGGACATCGCAACTTCAGCTACGACATCATCGACGACTTCTTCATTCGACATACCTTTCAAGACCTTGTTGGGTATCCTCGGATACTGAGCATTGTTGATTTGAGGCCTCTTTGAGGTCGGCACGCTTACAAGGCCTTCCTGAGGTCGGCCCTACCAGACTCCTTGCAACTATGCTCGGAGATCTGGGTGTCTCTACACTTCGTTCGACCAAGACCATGCCTTAGTTTTTCTTCTCTTTTTTGGAGCATCAAACTAGCCACGCTGCCTGCTTCAATGCTCGGGGACTACTCTACGAGTGCGTCTTCGACGCCCTCTTGTTTACTTCGTCGTGCCGACCTGTTGGGAAACCCGTTTCTCATCATGTCATTACTCGACCTACTTTTTATTCCCTTCTCTTTTTTGGACCATCATGCCAGTCATCCTGCCCGCCACTATGCTTGGATACTACTCATGAGTGCATCTTCGACGCCCTCTGAATTTTTTCATCGTCGTTTCGATCTATTGGAAGCCTGTTTCCTATAGGTCGTTACTCGACCTCTCTTCGTTCGGCAAGACTACAAACATGTCAACTGCCAAGTCGATTTGTTCTTTTTTCTTTTTTGACTGACGTGCATGCTATTCGACCTGTCGATAGCCCCACGACTTCGTCATGACCTTTCTAAGGTCGTTGCGCCTACACCTCGCTCGGGGGCTTGTGAGACATGGGTACCCCTGGGTCCCCACCGACCAGGCTCACGGCCGTCCCCGACAAGTGGTTCTGGCCTACCAGAAGACCCGCCGACCTGTCCGTGGGCCCAACCGACCTAGTTGGCGGCCCACACGACCTCCTATAGACCTTCTAGAAGACGCCCCAGACGACCTAATCCTCTACGACCTCAAGACTTGGCACACAAGACAAAGATCTCGGTGGATTTCGCCCAAAGCAGATCGACGGGATATGGCAACATGTGTAACGTAGACTTAGGTGTCCTGGTCGTAACCGACCAGGAGTCTGGGAACTGACCTCATCCGCTGGCCAATATAAGGCGGACGAGGTGACCCCTTGTACTCGTACGCAATCCCCAACCAATCTACACCGACAACTGAATGTAGGGTATTACGCTCTGGAGGCTTGAACCAGTATAAACTCGACGTGTTCTCTATGTTCCGCGTACTCGTGTGCGACCTTCGAGTTCTTAGCCTTAGACTCTTCCCCACCGAGCAACTAAACCACAGGGATTAACACACCCGTGGGCTGTCCAGATCTCACCATCTGACAACTCTAGCCCTAGAAGGTTTCCTGTGGAGTCCCATCTTTTGCTTGGGTGCTCTCACAAGATTCCAAATGGGACCAGCTTCACCTTAGGCCTCTCCCGGCGCAGCACCATGGCTTCCAACACCTCGTCAGGCCCTTTCTCACAAGGTCCGTCAAGGCATGTACTGCCCCATGCTGCACCTGGATTCCTCGCTGGACGCGGGTACAAAGATTGGTGGAGTTCTCCCAACTTTGCAAGCATTCTTCTAGCTCTAAGAGATGACACCTTAGCTCTACACTCGGGTGGACGCACACAAGACCAGAGAATGGCAAAATTATCAAGCAAAGGAGCCATGGTATCCTTACTGGATTTCCGAAGCAAGGGCCAGGGCCACCTATTTATAGCAATGGAGCTCATCAACGACCACCGCTCATCTTCCAGCAGGCGTGGCAACCTTATCTGCAGCACTGTTTGCACGTGGAGCACGAGATCCTTGTCCACTACTAGAAGCACTGACACATCTGTCGTGGGTCTAATGACATATTTTTAGTCCCTATCTTCTAGCGGCGGCAGCGGCATTTCCGCTCGAGACAGGTTCTGTGCTTGCACAGTGCGCCCGTGGGTCGCTACACAACAATGAGCTCTGACGCCCGGTGCTCCTCTGTGAAGATTCCTGCTGCTTTGTCTTATTCAAAGGGATGAGCATTTGTTTCCTCAAGTAGAAGGTCGTAGGTTCTCGACTTGTTCTTTGAGCATCAACCCGACCTTCTAGGTTGCCTTACGGCTCGGGGGCTACTCCACGAGTGCGTCTTGTGACGCCCTCTTTTTCTAATGTTGCCTCGACCTACCAGAAGTGTGCTTTTATTACTTCTCTGCTTGACCTCCCTTTGGTCAGCATACAGACCTTACTTGAAGGTGTGTTGGTCTTACCTGATTCCGGTCAGGTCGGTGGTTCCTCAAGCAATGACAGCACCTTGTCTTCAATTCAAGCCCCTGGACCTGCTCTCCAGAAGCTTGATGTTCGCCTTCATACACGCTCAGGAGGATTTTCTTCTTTTTTGGATCCCCGTGCACCCTACGTGACCTCACCGGCGCCATGTCCTCGCTTCACCTCAACATGACTTCATCTCAGCTGCTTCACCTACACGTCGATCGGGGGCTTGAGAGACATGGGTACCCATGGGTCCCCACCAACTAGGGTCCCAAGGTCCCTGTCAAGTGGACCCAACCTGTCAGAAGCCCCGCCGACTTGCAAGTGGACCCGGAGACCTTATCCACAACCCTGACGACCTTGGAAGACCTCAGACGACCTCATCCAGACTCCGGAAGACCTGCCGGGCTTTTGGCGCAAGCTTCTCCTCTAGATCGTGGTGCGGCACTGCCAATAGGTCTGAGGATCACGGGATCCTCTCTGTAATCACGGAAGGAAACCTTTCTAACTTGTAACCGACCCCGATGAGGGTCCACCAACCTTGAATGGAAGCCCTAGCCCACTGTCCATATAAGGCGGCCTAGAGCTCCATTCAAGGGGGCTCCCCCATTCACACCTAATTCCACCACACTAGACGTAGGGTTTTACTCTCCAGAGGCCTGAACTAGTCTAAAAGCTCATGTCCTTTGCCATACTCACCGTGTTCCGAGTTCCATCTGCGAACTACCACCTACGCTCTTAGGTCCTGATCCCCCACCAATCAGCCTACAACCGCTTGGGTAGCCTCCTTGCGGATCTGCCAGGTCTCACCCCCTGACATCAACCACATCCTCCAATGCTTCTCCATGATGGATCCACCTAGTGTAAGTGGTTTCCATCCAACTCACAAGTAAATGAACTCTAATTCGCTCTGTAGTCCCTGTAGAGTTATTGATGCATCAACGACACGGGCATAGTATTTCTTCATCCTCAGCGTATCTTGTCCGAAGAAATGCCAAGAAATTCTAGACCCCTTTCTCATGGTCGGTGGTAAAACCAGTACAACCGGTTATCCAGTGTCTATCCATCTGGAAAGTTTTTGGCGAATCCAACTCAAAATTACTGACCACAAAATGAATCGAAAGGAGAACATTCTGTGAAATGAAATTTTTTGGATTGAACACAAAATTACTTACATGATTGACATGCCACTGTAGCAAGTATCACCCAGGTTGCACTCGTAGGAGTGTGCAGCTGTTGGGAGTCACAAATCACCATCGAAATGATTAGTTTTGGTACCTACTCGCCTCTCCGTTCTTCGTTTTCCCGTTTCGGGGCAGCGGGCTGCAGGAAAACTATTTTTTGCTACAACTTGGGCTTTTATCCCGCCAACTTATCAGAACAACTGCTCTGTGCTGTGGATGGGGTGGAAAGTGTTTCTCATTAAATTCACACAACCAAGAGGTGGTGCAGTGGTAGATAGTGCTGTCTTGTTCCTATAGGTCTCTAGTTCGAACCCTTGCTATGGCAAATTGTTTTTGCAACATTTCGTGACCAACAGTAGGAAACAATTAGTTTCGCGATCGTTACTCAGGAAGGTCCTTCCAGCAAAACAACAGAACAGACCAGCAAAACATCAGCAAAATTAATTTAGAATGGTGAGTATGCTCGACTCAATTTGAAACAGATTAAACCAAATCGGCATAATAAGATGGAATCTCATAGCATTCATCACCACAACATTCACAACACCAGCAAGTAGCAAACACCAGACATGTACACATTGTACACACCACCAGCAAGTAGCAAACACAAAAATACAAACAAATTCATCACCACAATGTACACACCACCTCTAAATCATCTAGCTAGCAGTGACACCAGACATGTTTTATCAATTGTCTGCAGCTCGGTCAAAGTATATTTGCTCTTTCTTTCAACAGGGCATTCTCCACTAACAATTGCTGATTCTCTTTCAGCTGGTCATACTGCTGTCGTAACAATTGATTTACATGGCCCCTCTCTTTGGTCAGCTCTTCCATCAGGGAAATGTTCTCCTGCTGTAACAATGCCATTTGATTCAGCTGGTCTTTCTCCTGTTGCAGCAATTGATTCATCTCTTTCAATTGTTCATGATGTTGTTGTACCGATTCCTCAAACAGGTGCTTGTAATTTAGAGCCTCTTGCATGTCTCTCTTCACCTTCTGCAGCTCAGCTTTAGTGGATTCAAGCACCTCCAGAAGCTAGAAAAATACAAGAACCTATCAATCCATCAAACTATGTAAACTGAAAACTAATTGAATCAACTTCTAACACCAATTGCAATTCAACTCTGAGTGTACAATGAAATCAGCTTAGCTATTCAGTGGATTCAAGCACCTCTAGAAGGTAGAAAAATACAGGAACCTATCAATCCATCAAACGATGCAAACTGAAAACTAACTAAATCAACTTCTAACACCAATTGCAATTCAAATCTGAGTGTACGATGAAATATGAATCTATTACATATGGTCATCCATCCTCTAGATCCCCAAATTAGAATTCCCCATCCTAGGTTGATAGAGGAAATATAGTGGCTCAAACCAGAGGACTGACCTTGTCGTCCTGTTTCATGAACTTGTAGTCGGGAGGTGGCGCATAAACCACCCTCTCATCACCGCCAAAATCCGCCATTCCTACCATGAGCTATTGCAGACCTGCGTAGCAAAAGTCGAGAGTCTTTGCAAAGGCAGTGAAGCGTTTCGCCTGCGAATTACTGATTTATATTAAAGATTCGAAAAATGCTTACATGTGGGACCCAACTGAATTTTATGAAGACTTAGAACACTATATTTTTAAAAGAATGCTTACATGTGGGACCACAGTTGGTTTATGACGCCGCAGACATGGCGAAAATGCTTACATGTGGGACCCTGGAAAAATTTATGACGACTTGGAACACTCTATTTTCGAAAAATGCTTACATGTGGGACCCTACTGAATTTTATGACGACTTGGAACACTCTGTTTTTAAAATAATGCTTACATGTGGGACCGATGTTGGTTTATGACTTTTTTCCAAGTTTATGGCGTCACAAAATATCATAGAATAGGGAACGCCCAGCTACAGTGTCAACCGTAATGACGAAATTGTTTTGTCACTAAATTTGCAAAGAAGTGAAATATTATGACGAGATTGTTGACGGTGAATTTCGGTCAACCTAGAGTACTTGTTATACATTGGTTTCGATTATGATTTGCAAATAACCCGCCACTAGGCATACTAATGATGTAACAAGTTCACACTTGCATGTCGATTTTGGAGTTTGTTGTTTACGCATGAAATTAAAGTTAAAGAGAAGACTTTCGGGATAAGTTCATCAAGCACTTCAAGAGAAGATCATGAAGCACGTCACAAGTCAAGACACGAAGTGAAAAATACTCCAAACAACCCAGGGACCGAAGCATCAACACGTAAAACTCCGGGGACTTGGATGTTTACCAACGGGATCAACTCAACCCGAGAGATATTCTCACAACCCAGGACAGCATGATCTTTCGGTGCAGATTCGGAGACCTAAACAGCCTTTAATGGCAAAAGTTTTACTACCAAAGTTGTGGGCCTTGACGATACCTTCGATTTGGACATGTGGAAGGCCCAATTCGGATAAGGGAGCTAGGAGATATGGCCCCCAAAATCTCTGCTGCGCAGCCAGTCCGAAATCAGAATAGATTATCTTCCAAGGCCGATTTGGAAATCTTATCTTTCGTTTCCAAAGAAAGAAATGAATACCAAAGTTGAAGATAATTTTGTGGCACACAACCTGGACACCGAATTGACATTATTTGGAGTCCGGACGTGGGATATATGGCGCTGGCAATGAAGGGCTGCGAATCAGGAAAATCTAGACGAGGCTGATTTTATTGAAACCAAGTTTGCTTCTCTCCCAAGGAGGATCTCGTGCAAGGCACGGTGGAGCATGCCCCAAGGCACCCCAAGGACATAAATAAAACCCCCTAAGCGCCCGAGATGGTTGCCCATTGGCATCCAATCATTCTACCACCGCCAATCACCAGAAAGCTGCCGCCGCAAGATGAGGGAGCGAGTTGGATGAGCTCGTCACAAGGATCAACGCCGGCGGAGGGAAGGAAGCAAAAGGAGGACTCCAAGCCGCTGGCCTAGGGGTGTTCCCAAGCTTCATCGCCGCCATCTTCGTCGACGACGTTCTCCGGAGTCTCCATCACCCCTATGTGCTTCAATCCTTGTAAGATGTTGGGGTAATGTCTCCATTCATCCCTAGGGTTAGATGGATACATGTTATGTGATCGCTACATGAACCCTATGCCTTTCGATGCTTAATGGTCTATGTCTATGTGAGTGCTTTATTCACATATGTAAGTACAACATGTGTTCTTAGTAGGGTTTGTGGTAATCGTGGTGATTAGCTTAACCCTATGGATGCTTAGGTATAGATGCGGTTATATGTGAAAGTGTTTGATTACCTTGCATAGTGACAGTACGGTGGAGGGAAAAGGCTTAGTGGCCGCATAACCGCCATGAAGCTAGTGTAGGCAACACCCTTTTCATGTAGTAGATGCATGTTCATGTGATCCTAAACCCTAGGGAGGGAACGCTTATCTATCTTAATCTCTCTCTTCTGTGCACCCTTTGCCATCTAGTTTCACCTTAGACTTCTTATATTAATATAGGTTAGATTGTCTTTACCTTGAGATGTCTTTACCTTTAGATTAATACCCCTTTCAAAGGTTTCCCATTAACTAGATTAGTACTTGGTTAAGCATTAGCAATCCCCTTGCTCCGCGGATTGACAAGAACCTCGGGGGTCACCCTGTGGTATAAAAGATGTAGGTCCGTACGCTTGCGGATCGAAGGTTGTTATGTGTTTCAACCGTCAACAAGCCCCTTTTTCTGGCGTCGTTGCCGGGGAGCAAGCCAGTTTGCTATGTTTAATCCAGTATTAATTTTGTTGATTACTAACATCTAACCCCTCATTTTCTAGAAAAAACCCTTTTGTGTTTTTCTTTTTTATTTTTAGTGCCTAGATGGATTTGTTCACCTCGCCTTCGGAAAAGAAGAGATGTCGCTAAGGGAGCTAGCAATGCTGTCAATGGAAGACATTGAGATGCAAAAATCATATTTGACACTTGCTACAACCCACTATGAGGTGAAGCCTAGAATTATGCATGCAAGCGGGGCGTGTTGCGGCTCCCCGTCCCGCGTCCGCACGAACTGCAAAGCCAGATGTGGGCTTATGCAGCAGTCCGCAACATGCCTCTTGCGTTTTGCGGGCGTTGCGGCTGCCCGCGAGTGCCCACCAACCGCGAGTTCCACAGCGCGTCGTTGCAGACCGCGGCCACCGTGGCCACGTCTCATTGTGGAGATCGTGTGCGAAGGTCGAGAACAACACAGATGGCCTCCTATCCGTGTAGCTGTTGCACTACTATTAGCGATGGATATGAGTGGTGGTTCGAAGCCTCTCCAACCACATCTACATCTATCAGTTCCATCGGCATAACCAAGCGACGGCGACCAGAGTTCCTCCTCCATGCCAAGGCCATTGGCTACAATTTCAACCACCTGCAGTACTTTGACCATTGCGAATTGTGATGGCCTAGTGTTGTTTCCTTCCACCGACAGCAGCCTCCGCCGTGTCTTCAACTTGACCACCAGGGACGCCATTACGCTGCCGGAAAGTGGTCGGAACAACCTGCAGCGACTAGGTGGACGACGAGGATGTCTGTGCATCGCGAACAACTCTTCCGTCAAGGGCGCCTGCGCCATGAGCAGTTGTCCGTGTGCAGTGCACGGCGCTGCCAGCTGCCCAGCGTGGGCCGCGGATATGATGGTGGCCACCATCGTTGAGGCACTGGAGCACCTGCAGCGTCATGACCAGCTAACACGCCAGTCACTGGGAGGAACTCCATCTCCGTCAAGATCCACGATGAGGTCAAGGGTGCCGCCGTCGGGCCGCATCAGAAGAGCGCTAGGATCATCGTCGCGCCAGTTTTACACATCCATCACTCGATCATGTTGTGCGCCATGAGGCTCGAGGCGGGATGGGGCGCGGGCCTGCGGTCGTGAAGCATTGTCGTTGTCGCCGCCGCGCTACAAGACCAAGAGAGTGCCCCTGAGCGGCGCGGCTTGCGGCGCCGCCAGGTAATGCGGACAAACCCGCAAGGACCGCGCCAAATACACGGGTTCGCACCACGGGTTTCACGGGCTGGCGGTGCGGGCTGACCCAGTGGGTTCGCGGAAAAATCCACCCCGCTTGCATCCCTACCTAGAATCATCAAGTTAGTGGCGACATACCCATTTAGAGGATTGGAGGATGACAACCCATATAGACACATTAATGAATTCATGATGATATGCAACACAGTGCAACAAGAAGGAGTTCTAGTCGCTTGGTTCAAGTGGAATCTTTTTCCATTCTCTCTCGAAGATGAAGTGCGAAGATGGTACACACTTGCGTCCGTTGAAGCAAAAGGAAATTGGGATGAGCTAGTGAATAAGTTTCTTTTGAAGTTCTTTGCCATAAGCAAGATCCAAGACTTAAGGAGGCAAGTGCTCACTTTCAAGCAAGGAGAGGATGAAGGAATTGATGAATCATGGGACCGTTTTAATGAACTACTTGAGCGAGGCCCGAACTTGGGATTTTCCGGTGACTTGATGTTGCATACATTTTATTTTTCACTGACCCCTAACTCGTCTCGTTTTGTAAGAATGTGTGTAGGCGGTGATATAATGGATAAAACAATAAGTGAATCTGCACAAATCTTACAAAGGATAAGCAATGGACAAAGAACGCAACGAGATTGGCAAAGACAGCCCAAGGTGCTTGTTGATTTTTCTGAAAAAGATGAACCAGAGGTCAAGGAAGATGAACCGACCCACAAGAAACTCCACTTCCCAAGGTAAGAGAAGTCATTTCGGATGTTAAAAATGTTCAAACTAACATGAATGTAGGCCAAAGTATGTGGAATGCTAGACCATTGGCATAGTTCAATCAGTCCGGTTGGATTCAAGTTGATTTTGCCCCACTAATCAACTACCGAAGGAAGGAGGAACGCCGACACCTTACCAAACTAGTTGAAGATATATTTGATCAAGAAATGAGTGGAGAGTCGATCCAAAAGATATTTGAAGAAGAAAGAGAAGAAGAAGATGAAGGATGGATCGACCGGCTTGACAACTCAAGGATTTATGATGAAGAAAGAGAAGAGTACAACCGTGACGAGCCTAGTGACTCGAAGGATAAATGGGAGAAGATAAGACTCAAGCTAGAAGATGAATGGGAAGGAGTTGACATAGAGCAAGTACTCCTAGAAGGCCTCTCCCCACAAGGTAATAGCTTGTGTGCTATTGAAGCCTACACACTAGCAAATCAAGACATGGAAGCACTCAAAGATGAAGAAAAGAGTGAACCAACGATGAGCGATCTTGACGACATGTGGTACACGGGAGATAAAGAAAGTAACATACAAGACTCTGAAGATGAAGATTGGAATGACAATGAAAACTTCAAAGAACAGAAAAATGCAAATGTAGTTGGTGGATTACATGTTCCACATGATGAGATGGAGGGGGTGCAAAAAGGTAACAAAGAGATACACTTGTTGAGATTGATTCACCTTCAACACCGCTAGATGAACTAAATATCACTCTTGTTGAAAAAGCTCTAAGGCCAAGGTACGTGCTGAAATCTCAAGATGTTATTGGTATTGATGATGATAAATTCAAATACTCATGCTCAACCAATAGAATAAATGATAGTTTAAATTCTATGGCTTGTGACAATAATGATCATGTTGATAGGCCAGATTTTCTTGAGAATGAAAAAGAGGAAACATTTATGTTTGAACCAATTAATCTCACATCTAAAGAACCTTTGCCGAATTATGAGCTAAGTGCTATGCATGAAACATATACGTCTTTTGTTTACACCTTGACTTGTTGCTACAATTTTTATGTGGTGTTAATTATGGACACGTATGTTTACAATAAGTTTTGTAAATCTCGATCATGCTTTGCGCTTGGTCAAGCTAATGACCTTAAAGAAGCACATGTCGGGAAAGGCCCGATTTTCACTAACCATGTAGACAAAGTTCGAATAATGAAAAGAGAAGTCATGCCTAGAGAGTTGCAAGATAAATCATCAACCTATCCAATCTCGCGATGGATGTTGGTGTCTTCATCAATTTGAGAGCTTGTTCAAAGGTGTACAAATGAATAAAATGAGATATTCAGAAGCTCCATCAAGTTTTCATTCCAATGCATCAAGAACCAACGAATTTGAAAACCCGTGCAAGGAGTTATGGAGGAAACATTGAGCGTTGCGCGTTCTGAAATTTCAGGACAGATTTCAGCACCGAAGTAAAACAGACATAACTCTCTTGTCCGGAGTCCGATTTGGGCAATAAAGACTTGTTGGAAAGGAGAGCTTGGCTATACTTTATATTTTGGACATTAAAGGAAAATTCATTGAGTGAAGGCAGCACCAAAGGGTTATAAAGAAGGAGTTAGCGATGAAGCAAAAAGGATGTCTTGGGCAAGTCTTCTATAAGTGATCAAGCACAACATGGGAATTAAATTAAAGCTGCATTGGTACCTTTCTTCTTGCATGAGAGACCATGGCTATGCGACGAAAAGAAGGTATGTGGGAAAGTCGAGCTCTATGACTTTAAATGAAGCGCTTTTCGGGAGACAACCCGTTTCTTTATGTATTTACTTCTTTCTTAGAGAAAATAATGAATGACACCATCCTATGATGATCAACTTGTGGTTATTAATCTAAGTTTAGTTTTCCTTTTTAGAACCACCATCATGTTCATGATCATATTTATTTATTTGCATGCATTGCATTTTGTTATCAACGTGATGTTTCTTTTTGTATACATGTTTTGTACATAGTTGGCTTGGTTGTTTTATATACTTAATGATGTATGCTTCATTTTCCATGTTAATGCTTCATAAGGCCTTATGAGTATTTTCCTTTTGTGATCTTGTGTAAACGTTGTGTTTAAGCATGATTGCGGACCATCATCGTTAAGTTCGATAAACCTTGCTAGCTTTTCATATGTTTTCATGTTGCATTGGTTAGTGTATAAGCTTTGCAATGCGCTTAATTTTTCTTGTGCTATAAGAGTTATTGATCTAGGGATAGACATGGTGTTTTAATCCTAGATTTATCAACCTTTATGGCTATAGAGAAATTTGGCAACCTAGTTGTAAACATGGTGTTTAGAACTAGGTGAAAACATTGTCTTTGTTTATATGCTTTCCTATCATATGCATACACACCTTGCACCTCGTACACTCATTAGGTTTTTATTTCTCATTAGACTAATTATGCCACAAGTTAAGAATCTTAGGAGGTATTGTTGGATTGTTGGCAATTCTATCTACTCCCAGCCGTCACCTTGGGGGTAGAATGTGCGCTTAAAACGTCTTGCAGGCAAGATAGAGACTCTCACTACAAGGAAATTGAAGGATGGCTAAGATAAAAATGTTTTGTCTTCTTCTTTCATGCCTAGAAAACTTCTAAGCATGGGGGAGACCTTGAATCTTCAACACGGAAGTGCAACATGACGCTCTAGAAGATAGAACTATCAAGATCATTAACGTCTCCGGATCAATGCGCAAGAAGCCACCGATCTCATCAAAATTCTGCATGGTCTCGAAGGGAAAACACTGAATATTTTTGAATATTTAGAAGCCCCATGAAGTTACGATTCCAACAAATCAAGAATCAAGACAATTGGAGGTTCCTACAAGCGGTTATGCCCGAATCACCGAGTGCAGCACGTCCTGAAATCAGTTTTGGACAGCACGCAGCGCTGAAGTAAAACAGTCATAGCTCCCTTGTTTGAACTCTGTCTTCGATGAATGACCACATGTTGGAAAGGTAATTTCATAAGCTTTTCAACAGAGCTATATTTCGATATATGTTCTGTTCTGGACAGAGGGGAAATCTATGAAAAAGATACAGCAAGGAGAAGAGAACAAGAAAGAGGAGATGGTGATGACAACATTGAAGAGAAGGGCAACCAATGGCTCCATTAAGCATACAATATCAAATTCAGAAGTAAATCAAGACAAAAACAAAAGCCACATTGATACATGGAGATGTCGGAAGAAGGCAACGAAGAACTACAAAGGATGGTAACACCTCCATGGACCTTCTCTTTTCCGAATATAAATGCTTGTAAGTATGCCTTCAACCTTATTAGGTGCAATATTTTGTTTTTCTCTTCCAATAATAATATCGCTACTAGGAGGACAACCTAGGTTTTTTTTTATTTTCAATATATAGACATGACTATGTGTTCACCTCGATGTTTTATATTGCCTATGCTTACGGAAAGATGATGAAAGTTGCCGCTTTGTTTTACCTACATGAAATTATACATGTCTTGTGTAATTGCTCTCTATAATATGATTTGAAATTAATTTAATTACCGGCTCTTTTATTTGTGGAGGTTAAATGGCTATTCTCTAGACCCACATACATATCTTTGCTCTTTGATTTAAGTTTATGGATAGCCATATAACTTGTTGTTTTTATGAAAACTTAACTTTTATGCTATCTACATATTTGTGATTCTCTTGCAAAGTTCTACCTACCGAAGACATATACATATATGTTCTATGATAACAAAACCCGTAGATTGCAAACATATGTTTTGATGAGTTGGATTAGGATTGATTTCTGTGGTTCGAGACTAAGAAGCTGGTCATTCCTTTGTGTAACTTTTTCATGCTAGCCTTTTTGTCCATGCATTATGGGTTTTCACATCGAAAATTGCACAAACTTTGCTGGACATCCACCCTAAACCAAAAACATCTTTTTTGTGATCACCTCTTTGCCCACAACCTAATTTGAGTATGGAGTAAAATTCTCGATGGAGATTCAAATATTCTGCAAGATTATGGAATTTATACTTACTTTAGCAGTCATTTCCCCCCTCTCTTTTATGCTCGAGGACAAGCATCGTTCAAGCATGGGGGGGGAGTCATTACATCATCTCTGACAAATGCTATGTAAGTATTATGTTGCAAAAGTTCTGAGGAGCAAAAGAAAAAAATGAAAAATGAAAAAAAATGTGATGAGAAGAAAAGAAAAGTAAGGAAAAAAAAGGAAGAATAAAGAAACAAGAGAAAGAAAGAAAGAGAGAGAGAAAAATGAGAAGGAAATAAAATAAAAGTAAAAAAATATATATAGATGCTCCTCAGTTCTTTTTGCTTCATAAGTTCTCAAGTGCCTTGATGACAAATCCATACTCAAATCTTCCAATTATGTGCAATCCGATAACAAGGACTTCACTCGTGCCTCGGGATCATCCATTTGCCACTTGCACATGTCCACCTATCTAAATGTGTGTGTTTCATCCCTCTCTCTTTCCAACATTTATTTTTCATGGCCTTTTTGACGAGTCTCGGTAATTCCAATAGATCTCTCTCTTAATTTGACAATATTTCGGATGTACGTTTTGCTAGGATTGTTTTTAACCTTCCAAGCTCCACATAAGCCTTCCACTATCACATATGAGTAGAGTAGGTTGAAAATAATCTAGTATAGACTTGAGTGACTTGATGAGATGAGTGTTTCCATGAGCTTTTGCAAGAGATTTTCACTTATGTTGGATATGCATCTTTTTGAAAATTCTTCCGTGTAACAAGGTAATGGTTTGAAGTTTGCTTAAGTTTGAGAGCATCGTGTTTATTAAATGTGGCTTGTTTTTTATTGTTAGTCTATCTTCTATAATGAAAAAGAAGTCGGTCAAAACTTGAACTTTAAAAATAAATTCTTAAGAGACAGAGCAATTTGCCTCGTCCTGAATGACTAAGTGCAGGGACAACATTGAAAGGCAACACTAATTTCCCTTTTAAGCAAGGATTACTTACTCGAGGACGAGCAAGGTTAAGCATGGGGGAGATGTTGACGGTGAATTTCCGTCAACCTAGGGTACTTGTTATACATTGGTTTCGATTATGATTTGCAACTAACCCACCACTAGGCATACTAATGATGTAACAAGTTCACACTTGCATGTCGATTTTGGAGTTTGTTGTTTACGCATGAAATTAACATTAAAGAGAAGACTTTCGGGTTAGTTCATCAAGCACTTCAACAGAAGATCATGAAGCATGTCACAAGTCAAGACACGAAGTGAAAAAGACTCCAAACAACCCAAGGACCGAGCATCAACATGTAAAACTCCGGGGACTTGGATGTTTACCAACGGGATCAACTCAACCCGAGAGATATTCTCACAGCCCAGGACAGCATGATCTTTCGGTGCATATTCGGAGACTTAAACAGCTTTTAATGGCAAAAGTTTTACTACCAAAGTTGTGGGCCTTGATGATACCTTCGATTTGGACATGTGGAAGGCCCAATTCGGATAAGGGAGCTAGGAGATATGGCCTCCGAAATCTCTGCTGCGCAGTCAGTCCGAAATCAGAATAGATTATCTTCCAAGGCCGATTTGGAGATCTTATCTTCGTTTCCAAAGAAAGAAATGAATACCAAAGTTGAAGATAATTTCGTGGCACACAACCTGGACACCGAATTTGCATTATTTGGAGTCCGGACGTGGGAGATATTAAGCCTGCCACTGGGGAGGGTATGGATAAATCCACTCTTGCTCATACCCAAATCCAAATAATTATTATCCACTTCTTACCCTCCCCAATCCCACCCATACCCAATGGATAATTAGTTTTGTACTAGATTATATACATACCCAATGGATTATTTGTACCCTCCCCACACCCACCCTACCCATTTCTTCAATGGATAATAATTTTCTACTCATACCCTCCCCATTTGAGATGGGTGTGGATTTGAATGTGGATAGTGGATAAAAACAACAGGCCTAGGAGATATGGCGCCGGCAAGGAAGGGCTGTGAATCAGGAAAATCTGGACGAGGCTGATTTTATGGAAACCAAGTTTGCTTCTCTCCCAAGGAGGATCTCGTGCAAGGCAAGGTGGAGCACGCCCCAAGGCACCCCAAGGACATAAATAAAACCCCCTAGGCGTCGCAAGATGGTTACCCATTGACATCCAATCATTCTACCACCGCCAATCACCAGAAAGCCGCCGCCGCAAGATGAGGGACAGAGTTGGATGAGCTCGTCACAAGGATCAACGCCGGCGTAGGGAAGGAAGCAAGAGGAGGACTCCAAGCCGCTGGCCTAGGGGTGTTCCTTAGCTTCATCACCGCCATCTTCGTCGACGACTTCTCCAGAGTCTCCATCACCCCTATGTGCTTCAATCCTTGTAAGATGATGGGGTAATGTCTCCGTTCATCCCTAGGGTTAGATGGATACATGTTATGTGATCGCTACATGAACCCTATGTCTTTCGATGCTTAATGGTCTATGTCTATGCGAGTGCTTTATTCACATATGTATGTACAACATGTGTTCTTAGTAGGGTTTGTGGTAATCGTGGTGATTAGCTTAACCCTATGGATGCTTAGGTATAGATGCGGTTATACGTGAAAGTGTTTGATTAGCTTGCGTAGTGACAGTACGGTGGAGGGAAAAGGCTTAGCGGCCGCATAACCGCCATGAAGCTAGTGTAGGCAACACCCTTTTCATGTAGTAGATGCATGTTCATGTGATCCTAAACCCTAGGAAGGGAACGCTTATCTATCTTAATCTCTCTCTTCTGTGCACCCTTTGCCATCTAGTTTCACCTTAGACTTCTTAGATTAATATAGGTTAGATTGTCTTTACCTTTAGATTAATACCCCTTTCAAAGGTTTCCCATTAACTAGATTAGTACTTGGTTTAGCGCTAGCAATCCCCTTGCTCCGCGGATTGACAAGAACCTTGGGGGTCACACTGTGGTATAAAAGGTGTAGGTCCATATGCTTGCGGATCAAAGGTTGTTACGTGTTTCAACCGTCAACAGAGATCAGCCAGGATTGTCATAAATCAATGATGCTAAAATGTGGTTACGTCACTAGTCAACGATTTTCTTGTAGTGTATATGCCAAGGGGAGCAGGTTACGTGAGTGGAAAGAGAAAGAGAGAGAGTGTGTGCATATTCAATGGGTGTGCGGAAGGAAAACCTTTTCCCATGGAGCGGGTCCCGCATCCCTTGATTCCTGTTGTTGTTGCGTGTAGCTGCCTGTCCCGGTGTCGTGCCTTCCCATGCAAGTGGCAGGAGCTACGAATACATCTGGCCCCTAGCACATGCATGGGTTATGAGGACTCAAAACTACTCGGGAGGGCGCCCAGTTAGTCGGAGGCCACGTGATGCCATAGTTTGACATGGGACCGTTTTCCCTCACGTAAATAATTTTCGGAATACCACTTGGTTTGTGGCCGTTTTCCTTCACGAAAATAATTCCTGGAAGCCACCAAAAATACCCCAGGGGCCATTGTGGCTGTGATAGTCGTTTTTAATCGCTTTCTTTGGGTACCCATAATATTGGGTCCTATCAGTAGCCCCCGAGCCTGGGAGGGAGTTGTAGACTCATTCCCAGGTTTAGTCGTCGCAGTGGAGAGGTAGATCGTCACTTGTACGACGGGGGCGCGTGAGCGCACCCGCCGGGTGTAGCCCCCGAGCCCGCGCAGGGGGGGGTCGGAGACTTACTCGCGAGCTTAGTGATTTTTGAGCTGAGCATCATTTCGTCGGAGGTGTCATCACATCCGAGCTTGCAGGAGGAAGATGAATTTTTTGGGTGGCCTCGCACGACGTGAGGCACTAGTCGGGGAGTCAACTTCCCTTTTCGT
Organism: Cenchrus americanus; assembly: GCA_947561735.1. Taxonomy (NCBI): domain Eukaryota; kingdom Viridiplantae; phylum Streptophyta; class Magnoliopsida; order Poales; family Poaceae; genus Cenchrus; species Cenchrus americanus. Next base: position 149,205,219 of record OX387240.1, read on the forward strand.
TGCATCTCCCTCGCGCATCCTTTTCGTTAGGAAAGAGGGGCTGGGTGACGTCGAAGCTTGCCTCGCTGGTCGAGCCTCCGCACCCTGTGATCTGAGTGCAGGTGAGTTCGAGTGAAGCCTTGAAATCCCATTCGATGGGTTCTGAAGGGATCAACTGGTGATCGACCTCAGATTCCTGATGGTGAAGTCATCTAGTTACCAAGCCCATTCGGTTGGACTCGGTGGCTCGTCGCCTTTGCATTGGGGAAAAACCATATCCTCCTTTTGCATCAAGACTCGAACGCAGTTCAGGGTGCCCACAGCGCTTGTGCGCCTGAGTTCCGGCCGCTGGGGCTCATCCCTCACCGCCCCTCGCTTGGGTATCCAGGAGCGGCTATCGAACCCTTCGACGGGACAGCCTTCGATCTCCCGGTCGTCGGTGAGGGATGAGAGCTACGAGGAGCCAATGGGGCCATCGGAGGAATGTCGTGTGGTCATTACGACGGCCGATTAGTCATCGCATAGCCCCCGAGCGCAAGGGCCGAGTAGTCGTCTAGCCCTCAAGTGTGAGGGTGGGGTGACAGTCGCCGTCTCCCAGCCCCCGAGCGCGAGGATCGAGTTTGCGGACATGATCCTGCAAAAGGAAGTCAGAGGACAACAGTTCGTGGTGCGAAAAATACCAGTTCTGAGAGAAAACGCATTTGATAATTTACAATAAGAATTCTAAGTCCAACTCTATTTAATTTCCTCAGGCAGTGTTCCTGTTGCGTTCAAGCACCTGACCCTGACAGCCACATCCGTTGCACAGGGAGCAAGCCGCGTGCACGTGTGGGAAGTGTAGGCGTGGGGTCGAGGTTTCATGATTTAAGGCGTGTGCTCCCCGAGTACTTTTAGCCACTTGTGTGAGAGAGAGGAAAAAGAAAATGCGTTGATGTGTCCCGGCGACGCGTACTGGGGTGTGTTATAGCTGGAAAAACGGTGGTGCTAGAAGTATGCTTAGCCCGATTTATGTTCGCGTTGGGGGAGTCGGCGTGTCGTTCCCGGGCTCATCCTGACAAGCCCGCGAGCTTCATGTTTCTGGTGGCGGTCGAGCGGACGGCTGTCGAGACGGTCAACGATTTAGTCGGAGTCGTCATTGGTCTCGTGCGGGTGACATACCGGGTTTGTTCGAGGCGGTTGCCAGATGGCTGCCAGCGCCATTGACCGTTGTTGTTGATGGAGACACTGCGGTCAGTTAGGGTGCACTCATGAGCGATGAAGGTGCGAGCAGGATCGTCGCGGTGAGGTAGGCGAAGAAAGATGAGGTACGACAACGAGCAATGACGTGGCGGCCTGTCTCGGCTTGCCGCCACCCGTGGCACTGCTTGAAACGGCTTTATCCTAGTCAGGGTAGCGAGTGACCAACACTGTGTCGGGATCGTGATTTGCACACAAGAACTAGGGCATTGATAAGGAAATTATGTTTTTGATGAGAAAGGTGATACTCTCGAGTGGGAACTCCATTCACACGACCTGTTTTTCTGTTCCCGGGTAGTTTCTCCGAGTAGACTCGTTCGCACGACTTCCTTCCGCCTCTGCACAAGGACTCTCCTCCTCACATGAGAATGCCTTCCGAGAAGTTTCCGCCTCGCACAAGAAGTCCTTCCGAGGAGTTCCTCTGAGAAGCCCTTCTGAGAAGTTTCCGCCTCGCACAAGAACTTCCTATCTCCAAGTAGGAGTGACTTGCACGAGGACTTTCCACCTCGCACGAGAAGTACATCTGCCTGATCTTCATGTACAAAAGAGAAAAGAAAAAGGGAAAAGAGAAGCCGCTCTCGCGAGGGGAGTCATCCCGCCGCATTGGGAGCTCGCCCAATCCGTCGAGAGGCACCACCACAGCACCCTGTCGGTGTCGCTGTCATGGTTCCGCTCCGCCCAGGTTGCCTTCGAGCCGCATTGCCGCCCACAGGAGAGCAAGAGGCGCCACCGCTCGTGGCCGAGGGAGGCCCGTCGCCGCACTGCGGTTGGAGGAGTTGTGCCAACGCGCTGCGGGTTCCATGAGAGGGGCCAACACGTGGCTGCTGCGTAGTGAAGAGGGGGCAGGCGCTGACTGCCGCGATTGGTGGATCCCGCGCTAGGCCATCGCGTGAGGAGGGGTCGGGAACCGGGGACGCTGCTATAAGTGCGGTCCCGCACTAGACCGCCGCACGGGGAGAAACCAGCGTGCGGCGAGCCGCCGGCGGCGAGGTGGTGTGCCGCCGCGCGGCGTGCCGTGGGAGAGGGCGCCACCTCGCCCGCCGCAGCAAATGGGAGGAGATGTCGTAGGAGCCACCCCGCTGGCAGCTCGATGTGCCACGCTCTCTCGCCTCGCGCTGCTCTCTATTCTCTTCGCCTGGGCCACGACAGACACCTACAAGGAGAAAAGAAAAAAGCCAAGGGAGGGAGAGAGCTGGCGTGGCGACCCATTGGCCACCTGCACTTGCGTCGGAAGGCCGCCGTCCCGGCGAGCCGGGCCCGGCACTGGGTGAGCCGTCCGTTGTGGAGAAAGCCGAAGCTTCAAAGACACAAACAATGAGGGAAGACGAAAGCTCAAGAACCAAAACCAAAACTCGGGACAAAAGACAACCAAAAGCTCTATTCTCAACAGTGGATTACTCAAAAGTCGATCCCCTTTACAAGTGTCGGTCCGTCTCCTTTTATATGGAGGCGGACGGACTTTTTACATTCCGAGAACACCCTTGTGTAAAACGAATCAAAACAGAATGTGCTAGGCTATCTTCGGGTAATCTCCAATTGGGTCTCCACGTAATCGGCGCTTCATGATGTCATGCCGCAAATCGCGGCGCCTTTCCGGCCTCTCATCACGTGCGCCTGTCGGGAAGAAAAACCCCCGAGCCTCTTGGAGATCCCCCCTTTCGCCTAGCGCTCCTCGTCACTTGAAACAAAAACCACACTCAAGTTTGAACTTGTTAAGTGTTAGGAACGACGAAACCCCCGTTCGAATCCCGGGCCAAGGTTCTGCGGGTGGATAATATTCGCCCTAGGGGTTTCGTCATGGCATGAATCGTCGGGCGAAACGCCGACGCCCGGTGCTAAGTTGGATTCATGTTAATGGCTTCGGTGTCAACGAAGGGTGCCCGTCAAAACGCGACGCCCGGAGAATGGAAGTGGGATCCGCTACGTCCGGAGTTTTGTCGCGGCATCCTTCGCACGGCCGTTCTCTATTTTTTGGGTGTGCGAAGGCTCGATTCCGAATCCCCCCAACGAAGCCCCTCGATGGCGAAGCGCTTGCCTTGATTGCAAACCCGACCGCCGAAACTCGGGGATCGAGAATCGAGGCGAAAGAAAACGTCTTCCTCGGCGGCGGTGCCCAAGGGTATCTCTTGAAATACCTGAACTGCCCCCGGGCGGGTGTTTTTTACCGTTGAGTTTGAAATTTTTGACCGTTGGGTTTTACCGCCTATAAATAGCCGGGGGCCGCCGCCGGGGCAAGTCAGCCTGCGTTCCCAGCCTCATTTTTCCTTCACGGCTTGTGCTTGCTGTTTGCGCCTTTGCTTCCGGCGAATCGCTTCAGCGGAAGCCCCAGTCCAATTTCTGAGGTTAGTTCTGATTCCGCTTTTCGCATGCACTTTTGTTCTTCATTTTCCAGCACTAGACGCTTGAGTCTATGTTTCCGAGGAAACTTAGTTGTTTGTGTCAAGCGTTCTTGCGAAAACATGGAGGACGAAGGATCGTCGTCAAATCGTGGGAAGCAGTGCACGGCAGTTGCGGAGGCTTCGCGACCTCTTCCACCTCGGCGTCTAGCTCGGAGTCCGGTAAGATTTCGGTTTGGATTGGTCCGCCGACCTCTCGTGAGAGTGGCAATACCTCATCTTCTTCTAGTAGCGATGCAAGTAGTAGTTCGGATGGGGGTTATGTCGAAATAATGCCTAGCGACACGGATGTTGAAAAACGTGTGCTTGAGGACGTGGAGGAGGGCGAAATAGGAGTGGAGGCTGATGCAGTTATGGAAGAGTCTGAAGGGAACCCATCTGGGGCGAAGGCCCGACTTGTTATATTGGTCGATCCTTGATGACTCAGGCTGATTTGGATGCCTTGCGGTTAGAGGGATGCTTCGAGCCCGGGGTGTGTCGATTACCTGGAAAGGAAACCACGCCGAAACCCCGAAAAATGAAAGTGTGGTGTTCCGGGATTTTTCACTTTGTGGGCCTTCGGTTGCTCGTATCCAAGAAGTTTGCGGATATTTTGGCGGCCTACGGTGTTCAAATTCATCAACCGACGCCTAATTCTATCCCTCAAGTGCCGAAGTTTTTGTGGGCATGCCGAACCTTTCTCGGAGATAATGATGTCGAAACCTTCGTTCGACATTTCGAGATTCATTGGGCTAGAAGGTGGTGAAGGTTGATGATGAAGACAAGGAAGCTCAATATGGTCGCCGTACCTTTCGGACCCGTCGCTTGGCCAAAAATCAGGCTCCGGTGGAGCTGGCTCCGGCATACAAGAACAAGTGGGCTAACCGATGGACTTCATATTGGTTTTATGTTCCCATTGAAGTGATTGGTCGGAATTCAAAGCAAGAAGAGGTAACGACATACGATTTGGCTAGCCGCATGGTCGATTTAGAGGTCGAACTGTCGCTAGAATTGACGAAGGCCAGCCGGTCCTCAGCAAGTACGATGGCGTTTTATCAGGCGACGCGTGTGATCACTACGCGCGACGCCCTGGAAGAATTTGTGGCTGCTGATGTCTGGCCGTGCCAGCCCCGATGGGGGTCGTGGGCATTCAAGGTGCAATGGCTGCCCGGGCTCGATAGTGATGTACGAAGCCCCATTTTCAATGTCAAACGACCGGAGGATATGACTGACGAAGAAATCGTTGCTGAAGTGGAGAGGAAAGTGGTACAGATGATAGGAAATTTTACCCATAAGGAATGGGAATGTGCGCAGAGGATTTTGAAGCACCAAGGCCGTGTTAACCGAGTTTTTGATGAGATGGGGGTGACGTATTCCCCTCGTCCGGTGCCTCCAACGGCCGGCAAGAAAATGCAGCCTCCGGGCAACGTTGGGTCTGAGGCCGTCGAGACCTCACGGAAGGCCAAGTTAGGCAAGACCAATTCGAGCCGTTGAGGGTGTCGTGAAAAGCAAGAAAGCCCAAGATGTCTTGGCCAAGCGGAAGGCGGACGCCGCAAAAGCAACCCCGCCACCGCTTGCCGAAAAGTCTACGAAGTTATCGAAAGTTAGTGAGACCTTGGCCCGTCGGAAGATTGAGGCGGCGAAAGTGGCCGTGGCCGAAAGGGAAAAGAAGAAGGCGCAAGACCCCGTCGTCCCCGTGGAGATAGACAAGGGGCCGGCCCCGAAGAAGAGACCGCCGGACACCGTTGAAAAGGTGAAGCGACTTGCGGTTAAGGAGAAAGAGCCTGAGGATGCTGAAGCTTCCGCTAAAAGAGCGCGGGTTGATCCGATTCTTGCCGAGACCGATGAAGATGTCGATATCATGACGACACCTCAAATTCAACCTTGTACTAAATATCCACCGAAAGGATCGGCGCGGAACCGGGCCGAGGGGCTACCGCAAGTGAATCGGACCGATGTAGAGGAGTTGGAGGCACGGGAAACGAGAGGTAGGCGCGTGGCTAAGTTAATCCAAAAGGATATTGCCATGGCCGAGGCAGACTCACGAAGGGGCGTGTGGCGGTGCGGTGGATATCGTGGATGAGTCGGAATCACTTTGCTATATTGATGACGACACCACTTGATCGAGAAAAAGGTGCGGATGTATCGGCGCCGCCGCGGCCCCAATGTGAAGCTACGATGAATTTGAACGAAGGCTGCGGTGCGAAAGCTCAAAATCCGATTGACCACGGATGCTCCGAAGTTGAAGCTTCGGCGGTGCGGACATCTCGTTCGCCTCCTCCGGTGTCACGAGATGTTGACCCGGTGTTAGCGAAACCTGTTGAGGCTGCGGCGTCGGAGAAATTGACGGCGCCCGAAAGTCTCCAGCCTGAAGATGCTGGTATAGTGTTCTAACTTAAGAGCAATATTTTTGTGCTCTTTCTTTCTATCGTGCGTTTTGTTTGCTTACGCTTTTTGCTTTCCTGTTATCCTTGGCAGCGAAAACTTTGGTCACCTTGAGCATTAAAGACCGGGAAAAGGGGGTTTCCCAGAATGAGGCGGATCCTTCCGCATCAAGGTCAAGTCTCGCGTCAATGCTGGGGGAGCCTGGTATGAAGTTTCGCTTATCATTTTGCTTTTTGATTTTTGACTTTGTGCCTTCGTCGTCTGGCGGTGCGAAGGGTATACGCTGGGTAACGTGGTTGTTGATCACTTTGCAGATTTTGAACATACCTTGGAGGATTTAAGCGCTGACGACCTGATGAAGGTTGTGCGAGCGTATCTTTCAAGAGGTGTCGTCGCCTGCAAGAAGGGCTTTGAAAAGACTGCGTCGGAAGCGAAGGCCTCTGTTGACAAGCAAAAGATGCTGGAGGACGAGAATCAGCGTTTGAGAGAAGAGAATGAGAGGTTAAGACGCGACGCCGATGATTGGGCGAATCAGCGCGTCAAACGGCAGGAAGCTCTTGATGCTTTAAAAAGAGAGCTTGAGTATAGCGTAAAATGCTATGAAGAGTGTCGTCAGGAATTGAAAGATATGACGGTGCAATATGATGCGCGAGAACATCTTGCCGGCCGCCAATGCCGACCTTATTGCAGAATTGAAGAAGGTGAAGGGTGAGCTTGAGGATACTCTAGAGAAAAACGAGGCTTGCCGCCACCAATGGGGGCGTATTTGGCGACCGAGTATCGTCGAGCTTTGGAGAGCTTCGGTGCCGAGGCCCAGGACTTCAAGATTACCGACAACATCTCGAGTTTTGTGGAGTGGTTGCATAGCGAGTTGAAGCTTCTGCCTGATACCATGAGCAAGATTGGGGACTATGGCGCCGCTACTCGCTCTCCGAGATGTTGTTGAATCTTCTCGAGCGACAGGGTTGTGAACATTTCAAAACTTTTGGGAGCCGAGGTTTCGTGTTCCCCTCACCCGAGGACGTTCCAGCCCCAAGTAAGACGGTTGATTTGATAAATAAGATCATCCTCCGCAACTTTTGGGCCAAAAGTGGGCGAGCACACGCACGAAAGAAGGCGGTGAGTCGCTTGGCGAAGGTAGGTCTTTTTGGTTCACTTCGACTTCGGCCACTTTTGCTGATCGATTGTTTATGATGGTTGTTAATGGTTTGTTCCTTCTCACGGCTCCATTTTGGGCGAGCAAAACAAGCTTTGGAGCTTCGAGAGCATCGCATGGCGCACGGTCCGGAGGCAACTTTGGGGCCTTACGGACCCCCTAGGGACCGGCCGCCGAAGCTAGGCCGACGATGCCCCCCGAACGAGCGATCCCCGAGCCCCGGTTCGTGAAGCGCCTCAAGGCGAAAGCGGTCGGGTGGATCCCGTCACACGGGAGAGGCGTTGGCTCCCCTTCGGCTCGAATCGGTGGATTAGTGTTTTGAACGAAAACCGAAAATGGCGTGTTGGCCGTTAAACATTTGAAGGTTGAAATGTAAACTTGTATGCGACCGTGGGGTACCGTAAATGCCGATCACAATTTTTGTTGCGTTAAGGCTCTTGAACGTTTAGAGCTGAAGTTATCGGCCGCTTTCGAGTTACGGGGTTTTGAAAGAAAACGTCTTCCCCCCCCTTCGGAAGCGGGGATAACTTCGGTTCGACCACTTTGCTTGGAATTGTTATGTCATCGAGTTTAGAACTTGTCGGTTTACTTAGACGTTTCACGATGCTAAGTGTTGAATTTTCTCGTTTGTTGCTTACGGTTTCTTCTTTTTTTTTTGGTGAAAGACGAATAAAACTAGCCTTCGACGCGACGCCTAGGCGTGGAACGTGTCGAAGGACTAGGAGCCGTTTTAAATTTGTCAAATTTTACGGCTTTTGAGCTGTTTTTTGACGAGGCATTTACTCGCGTTTTTTTTAAAGACGGTCGTCTTTGAAGCGTGCCTTATCACTTGCGACGTAGTTTCCGCGCAAGTTAGGGACCGTAACGTTTCAGCTATCAAATTGTTTCGATTCGAGACTCGAATCGCTTTTGAACGTCCTTCCGGACGGGCCGTCGAGAAGGCAGACTCTTTATAAAATTGATTCTTGTGAATCGTTACGACTGCACCACTTGTGGGTGGGCTACTAATGAGTAGCACTTTGATGCTCTCACTTTCGGAGAGGGCTATTTTGAAATAGCACTTCAATTCATCCTCTTTTGGGATGGGCTATCTTAAGATAGCACTTTAAGCCATGCGAAAGAGACACAACAAAATTTTAGGGAGGAAGTATTTCATTTACTTGGAAATAAATTTTACATCAAGGTCGCCTCGTTAAAAACCTCACGCTCCAGAGTGGAGTCCTCCCTATGTGAGGAAAAGAGTACCCGCCTTGTTATTGAATTGTAAAGTGCGAAAGTAAATACTATAAAAAGCAAATCTAAGATGAATCCTCCGCACTTATAGTACCGTGCGAAGGGCTCCTACCGAAAGTAGACTACGGAAAAAACTTACACAAGTTGTCCACATTCCGAGAATGAGGCAACTCCACACCTGCTTCGTCTTTGAGGCGAAAAGCCCCGTCTCGAACCGAGCTTGAGACCACGTAGGGTCCTTCCCAAGCGAACTGGAATTTTCCTACAGCATCGGCGTTCTTCTTTCTTTTCAAGACGAAGTCTCCCACTTCGATGTTCTTGAGGGATACTTTCTTGTTCCTCCACTTCCTGGTTTCCTCTTGATACTTCAATAGGTTTTGGACTGCATCAAGTCTGTCGATTTCCACTAAGTCCTTGTCAGCCTCTTCGCTCTCGCGAGAGCTACCGGCCAAAACTCTGGCGCTTTCGTTGGTTAGTTCTTCGGGGCACATCGCTTCGGCCCCATACAACGATCCGAATGGGGGTGAATTTGGTTGTTCTTGACTCGTAGTGTTATGCGACCGGACGACTCACGAGAGCTCATCCGCCCATTTTCCTTTCTTCGTTCAAAGAGGCATTTCTTGATGGCAGAGAAAATTTGCCCATTGGCCCTTTCCACGGCGCCATTGGATTGGGGGTGATACACGGACGCGAAGCATAGCTTCGTCCCAATTGAACGACGGTATTCCTCGAAATCTTGACAATCGAATTGCTTTCCATTGTCGACGGTGAGCTCTTTGGGTACCCCAAATCGCAAACGATTTGCTGCCAAAAGAATTTCCCCGATAGTGGCCGAGGTGATGGTAGCGAGAGGTCTTGCCTCGATCCATTTTGTGAAGTACTCGATCGCTACCACTGCGAACTTGAAGTTACCCTGGGCAGTGGGGAGCGGCCCGACGATATCCATTCCCCAGCGCTGCAACGGCCAGGTGGGTGTGATGAGCTGCGATGGTGCGCCGGGCCTTCGCTGATGCTTTGCCGCGAACTGGCATGCCTTGCAAGTTTTCACGATGTGCTCTGCGTCTTTTATGGCCATTGGCCAATAAAAACCTTGCCTGAAGGCTTTTCCTGCCAATGCTCTCGCTGCGATGTGCGAGCCGCACATCCCTCCATGGATTTCTCTCATGAGCTCGATGCCTTGATCTTGGGAAATGCATTTGAGCAGTGGTGCACATACGCCCAGCTTGAACAAGACATCATCCTTGAGGACGTAACCCTTGGCTCGCGCCTGCATTCTTTTGAGGTCGTGAGTTTCGACAGGTTCATAGTGCCCGCGAAGGAAAGCAATTATGGGGGCTCTCCGGTCCGGCTTGCGATTGCATTGATGGTGCCGAGCGGTTGCTTGTCCGGCTTTGTGGATGGAGCAACTAAAATTTCAAAGAATACATCGGAGGGCATCGCCTCCGAAGGACCGATACGGCGAACCGGAGAGGGGGGAGTGAATGGGAGCCGATAAAAATTCTTCTCGATGGAGATGAGAACTCCAACAAGACGAACACGGCTTCCAACACACGTCTCCGACTCACTACCCAAGTTGGCCAAGCCCACGTAACCACCGGAGTGCCACCGGACCTAGGAACCAACACACACGGCCTTGAGAACGCGGCGGAACAACAAACCCCGAGTCTACAGACCCACACCGGTCGGACGCGGTGAGCACCACCGGTCGGACCGGTCCCCGCCGGTGAACACGAGCAACTTCCACTAAGTGGCTCTACACCGGTCGACCGGTGAGACGCACCGGCCGGACCGATGGCAGCCGATAAAGCCCCCAAGGCACCAAACAAGCCAACCGACCACCAAACGGACCCAAACTCGAAACAGGCAGCACCACGGGACAACAAAGAACACACCAAGACACTCACCGAGCGAAAACCCACAAGGGCTTGCACCGGTCGACCGGCCAAGAGCACCGGTCGACCGGTGTAGCTCGGGCGACTCGGGATGAACAAGACCCGCGGGTCAACTCCCCCCAAATCCAAATCCCGATCTCCCGAATCGCTCCACGGACTTGAACAAGACTTTGGGGATATCGGGAACACCTCATGAGGAGTCCATAGCCAAGTTTAATCCCACCAAATCTTGTCCAAAAAGGAGGAATCGAAGAAATCCCGCCGAGAGCACTTCCAACCCAAGAACTCAAGAAACCCCAAAATCGAGCACCTTTTCTCACGGATTTGGGAGGGGAATCACAGCCCAAAGAACCACGAAGGGTTCCCACAAATTTCCCCCATCAAATCCCCAAGAGAAAAGCCCCGAAAACACCCCAAAGAAATCACGAAGAGAAGGCTCCGAAAATCACCACCAAAAACATCCGGGGAAAACACATCCAAAGCTTGAGGAACCACGCCGAATCATCTATACAAGAAACAAAGATTCGTACAAGGTCTAGCAAGCTGCCCGATCATCCATCCCTCTCTACAAGATCTCTCCGTGAAGCTCTCTTGCTAGTCCTAAGGAAAACCTAGAGAAAATAGGTGGAAAATAGGAAAACTAATGAGCTAGGGTTCCAAGAGTTGGCTGCCATCCTCTCACCTCTTGGGTTATATGGAGGCAACCGAATGTCCAAAATACCCTTCTCTACTAACTAGGGATACAAGCCCCACAAGGGCGGATTTGGAATTCTTGATGTCTTCACCATCGGACGGATGCCCGGCGACCGCACCCTGCGTAGCCTCGACGCAAGCCATGCGATCCCGACGCGTGTCCTCCGCTTCGAAGATTCGGACCGCGTCGTCGCACACCGGGCCGACCGGTGCTCCTCACCGCCGTCGGACCGGGTCCCCACCGGTCGGGACCGGTCGGACCCACCGGTCGGACCGGTCCGGTGCCGCCGCACCTCCGTCTTCGGTTCTCCGGTCTTGGCTTTGTGGATCAACCAAGGAACCCGGTGGTTTTACGGTGAACCACCGGAAACCCCGCGAACTCGGTGTAGCCTCCGCCAATCTCCACTCATGACTTGGCTCCCACGTAGTCCCGGCTCGACCTTGGTTTTGATGCTCAACCAAGAAACCGTCCACGACTTCATCTTGTTGTTCCTGCCACCATGCGGCCCGCACTTGACCCCGCCGACCACCGGGTCCCTCGAACGAAGCCTACTTGTCTTCTCCACACCTGGAGGCCTCACCGCAACGACCTTTCGCGCTTGTTCTTCACCGCACCAACACGAGTCAAGCCGCAACTCGCACCCGCAATACTTAGCCAAGAATCGGTCCACACAACGTTGTCAATCACTCATCACACAAGGAAGCGACCATCCACCGGTCCTCGAACCACACATGGTCCTCAATCTCCCCCTTGATGAGTGCATTGACAACACCCACACGAAAGTAACAAGAGAGAAAAGAAAAAGAAAAGAAACGAACAAAAAGAAACTCCAACAAGCGATCGAAAGCCAAACAAAGGCAAAGAGCAAGATCACTTGAAGAAGACAAGTCTCGGACACCTTAGGCAAGGGCAACGGCTCGACACATCCGAGACAAAGCAAAGCTCAAACAAAGAGCGCAAACCACCAAAATAAAGCTCGAACACCACAAAGAGCTCCCCCCGCACACATGCAAACTCCCCCGAACCAATGCAACTCCCCCGGACGAATGCATGCAAGAAACCACATGAAACAGGCGGTGCGCAAAGCAACTTCGGCTCACACCGGTCGGACCGGTCATCACCACCGGTCGACCGGTGCCCAACATATGTACGAGACCAAGACTCACACCGGTCGGACCGGTGCTCATCACCGGTCGACCGGTGTACAACGAAACCCGTAAATGGCTCGAAACCACCCGAAAACCTTCTAAATGCGTCCGGTAAAGAGCTCCCCCCGCACACATGCAAACTCCCCCCGAACCAATGCAACTCCCCTTGGACGAATGCATGCAAGAAACCACATGAAACAGGCGGTACCGCAAGCAACTTCGGCTCACACCGGTCGGACCGGTCATCACCTTCGGTCGACCGGTGCCCAACATATGTACGGGACCAGCACTCACACCGGTCGGACCGGTGCTCATCACCGGTCGACCGGTGTACAACGAGAAGCCCGTAAATGGCTCGAAACCACCGAAAACCTTCTAAATGCGTCCGGTAAGCCATTTCAAGCTCAAACTTCTCCCCCTTGTTGGCAATGCATGAATCAAGCCAAAAATGCAAAACTTTCAACCTAGAGCTTCTCAAATATACAAAATTCAACAAAGAATGCTACACATGTCCAAATGAGCAAGTTAGATACTCTACGGCTTCGTATCGATCTCAACTACATGATCACCAAGTTTCACAACCATTGGACGAAGCTAAGATGGATTTTGGCAATTTTGCGAAAAACTTGCCTCTCATGAGCAAAGTCCTAAACATGATCAAAGCATATCAATATGGCAAAGCCACACAAACTTCATGTTAGGACAGCCATTCTAATCATAAGACCATCACAAACACCCACAAGCACCTCATGTCATGTCAAAGCCACCGAGCCATGTGCCTACTTCTATTTATGAGACTTCTCATTGGTAGGCATCATGCAACGGTTTAGCACCCAAAGCAAATTAAATTCAGCACATATGACATGGGAGCATATTTTCCAAGCATTTTTCATTTCATTTTCAGATTTGTAAATGGTACATGAAATGTCTTTGCGACAAAAAGGAACTTATGCTCCTCCACAAGATAAGTCAAGAGGGCTAAACATTCATGATGGCAAATGAGCCTTTGGCCCCATATGATCAATAAACTAGCTATCCAACCACAAATTAAGCATAGCAAGGCCACACAAACATGTCAAGAGCATGTAAAGGCATTTACACATGAGAGAGCATACATGTGACATTTTCAAAAGCATAGCTATCAACCATGGATTATTCATCAAGATCATCAAGATCTAAGCCAAACTAACCGTAGCATACCAAACAAGCTCACAAAGACATATATCTCATTCCATGGTGAACAATGTATATGAGAGAAGCTTTTCCTAACCAATGCATATGATACAAAATGCATGCAATCTAAGATACAAGGATGCCTATACATCATGTTACATATGACATGCCAAAATGCAAGAAAAGCACAAATGAAAGCTATACATTTGCTACAAACCGGCTCCTCGAGGGGAGGCAAAACGGGCTCGACACCACCGGCAAAAGAGAGCTCCCACACACCCAACTCAAGAAATCAAACACACACCAAGTTCCCCCCGCAAACGAGTGAAAGTTGCTTGATCTAGGGGTTTGGTGAAAATATCGGCTAGTTGGTCATGTGTGGGTACATGGATCAACGCTATCTTTCCTTTCTCAACGTTGTCTCTCAGAAAATGATACCTCACTTCTATGTGTTTAGTTTTGGAATGGAGCACTGGGTTCTTTGCAACGCTTATGGCACTAGTGCTATCACATTGAAGTGGGACATGGGTATACTCCTCACCAAAGTCACTCATGGTGTAGGTGATCCAAAGGAGGCGAGAGCAACAACTAGCGGCGGCAACATACTCGGCCTCGGTCGTGGATTGAGCAACACTCGGCGCTTACGGGAAGACCAAGACACCAACGAAGAACCCAAAAAGCGGCAAGTCCCGGGAAGTGGACTTCCTATCCAACCGACACCCGGCAAAATCCGCGTCCGAAAAACCATGAAGCGCCAAAGAAGAGGACGCGGAGTACCAAAGGCCGAAGTCGGGAGTGTGACGCAAGTACACGAAAATTCGCATCGCTTGCCGATGCGAAGTCCTCGGAGACGCTTGAAAACAAGCGCACGGACACACCGAGAAGCTCGTATGTCCGGCCTCGTCGCCGTCAAGTAGAGGAGTGACCCGATCATGCTCCGGTACTCCTTCTCGGTCCACGTGTTCACCTTCCTCGTCCGCATCAAGAGCCGTAGTCGTACTCATCGGCGTCGTCATAGCCTTGGAGTCCTCCATCTTGAACTTCCTCACAATGTCCTTGGTGTACTTAGCCTCGGTGCACAAATGTTCCTTCCTTTGATTGCTTGATTTGTAGCCCGAGGAAGAACGCGCAACTCACCCATCATGCTCATCTCGAACTCCCGCTCATATCATCTCGCAAACCTTGCAACAAGAGAGTTAGACGAGCCACCAAAGACAATATCATCCACGTACACACCGCACAATCGGGATATCTCTCGCCCGCCTCGGCAAAAACAAGGTCCGATCGACCTTCCCCATCTCAAAACCTCTCTCAAACAAGAACCCCCTCAACCCGCCATACCAAGCTCTGGCGCCTGCTTCAACCCATACAACGCCTTCCTCAACTTGTACACCCGGTGGGGGTACTTCTCACTCTCAAACCCGGAGGCTGTCTCACATACACTTCTTCCTCCAACACTCCATTCAGAAAAGCACTCTTCACATCCATTTGGTGCAACTTGAACCCTTTAGCCACGGAAAAGGCTAGAAGGATCCTAATCGCCTCCAAACGGGCTACGGGAGCAAAGGTCTCCTCGTAGTCGATCCCCTCCTTTCGATCGAACCCCTGAGCAACAAGTCTCGACTTGTTCCTCACAACCTCACCCTTCTCTCCCTCTTTGTTTTTCCACACCCACTTTGTACCAATCGGCTTACACCCTGGGGGAGGGTCTACCAACTCCCACACCTGATTCCTCTCAAAGTTCTCCAACTCCTCATGCATCGAATTAACCCAATTGTGATCAGATAATGCGTGTCCAATGTCTTTGGGCTCAAAAGAAGCAACAAACGCAGCATGAGCAAAGTGGGAATTGTTTCGAACCCTCGACCGTGTAGTGTGTTCATTCATGTCGCCGATGATCCTCGAAGCTGGGTGATCCACTTGAACTCGCCGGGGAGGTTCTCGCCTCGAAGCTACCTCCCCCTCAACATCAGCTTCTCCTCGTTCTTGGTTTGTCGTCGTAGGTGTAGCGAGAGGGTCCATCCATCATCGTAGTCGAAGTAGTGGGTACATGTTCGGTGGGGGGCACCACACCGCCATCTTCATCATCACCATGTTCATGCTCTTCCTCCCCGAAAGATCTCCTCGCCAAGCTCATCATCACCGCACACTCAAAGACAAGTCGACTACATGGCTCGTCTCGTCGAAGGTTACCTCGCAAGTCTCCACGATTTGGTTAGTTTCAAGATTGAGCACACGATATGCTCTAGAATGAGATGCATAACCAAAGAAAATGTCATCGATGAGACCTAGCCTCAAACTTATCCAACTTCCTCGCCTTTCTTCGAATGAAACACTTGCAACCAAAGACATGGAAGTGACTCACCTTGGGTGTGCGACCATGCATCAACTCATAGCATGTCTTCTTCTTGTGCACTCGAGGTATATCCGTTCGACACATAGCATGCGGTATTCACCGCCTCGACCCCAATACCTCCTCGGAGTCCTATGCTCATCAAGCATCGTCCAAGCCATCTCGCACAAGGTCCGTTCTTCCTTTCCACAACACCATTCCGGGGAGGCGTATACGGACTCGAAAACCGGTGCTCAAGACCCAAGTCATGGCAAAAGGTTTCAAAACGAGAGTTCCCGAATTTCGTGCCATTATCACCGCGGATAGCTCGTAT
This sequence comes from Cenchrus americanus, assembly GCA_947561735.1. Classification (NCBI taxonomy): domain Eukaryota; kingdom Viridiplantae; phylum Streptophyta; class Magnoliopsida; order Poales; family Poaceae; genus Cenchrus; species Cenchrus americanus. The sequence goes on from OX387240.1 coordinate 149,221,156, forward strand.
GGCATCTCCGTGCCTCTCGTTCCTCAACCTCAAGACTAGATCTCGAACAAAACCAAACGTCTCCCCCTTATCCTCGAGAAAGAACACCCACGCATACCGAGAATAGTCGTCCACCACAACAAGGACATACCACTTCCCACCCGCGATCGCACACGAGCCGGGCCAACAAGGTCCATATGGAGCAGCTCGCATGGACGCTCGGTCATCACATCGGTGAGAGGCGGGTGAGAAGAGGCCACCATCTTGGCATGCCTACACGGAGCACAAACCAACTCTTTCTCAAGCCTCGGCCCGTGGCAATCCTCGGACCAAATTGAGCTTACTCAAGCGTGACAAAAGGTCAAAGCTCAAGTGACCCAACTTCCTATGCCACTTCCACAACTCACTCGAAGAACCAGCCAAGAAACAACGCTCCACACCCGAAGACTGAGAAAAATCAGCACGAAACACCTGACCCTCGGGAACGACCATACAAACAAGGTCCCCTCGAGAGTCCACAATCCGAGAACCACCAGGCCGAAACAACACCTCAAAACCCTCATCCAACAACTGGGACACGGAAAGCAAATTGTACCCCGCCGATTGAACAAGAGCAACACGCCTCGAGTGATCTTGTCACTCACTTTTATCTCACCTTCTGAAAGCACACGCCCACGCCCATTGTCCCCAAAGGTGATGTACCTCTTCGTCACCACCGGACGAGACTTGAGAACCACCCCCCGTCTCCCGGTCATATGCCTTGAACAACCGGAGTCAATCAACCAAATGTTCTTCAAGTCTCCCACCCGAAATTCAAAAATAAGCACGTGAGCGAACAAACGACTCAAAGACCGGGGTTAGTACCAAAGGAGGAAAACCGGTGCCGAGCCATTTGCTCGAAAGTGGGGTTAGCACCAACCAAAGCATCTCTCCTACCAAAACTACCTCCACGAACACCACCACGGTAACCACCCCCGAGGGAACCACCCCTCTCGCCCGGAGGAGGACCAAAACCACGCAAGAAGGCCCGTGGAACGTCCTTCCTCTCCAACTCAACGCCACGACTCCTCCGGTCCCCGTATTGAGCACGAGGAGGAGAACGCCTAGCAAACCGACCACCGCACCCTTTCCAGCCCAACCACCGAACCACGACCACCGAAACAACCCTCGCACCGTACGAGCTCGAAACCCGAACAAACCGTCCGTCTGTGCCCGCACCGGTCCGACCGGTGCTCCACACCGGTCCGACCGGTGTGACTCGGGGCGACAACACCACCGCAGACCTTCTCTTCTCTCCCCAAGCCCGAACCGTCCTCACAATCGCCTTGCCCCCGGGCATCCGCATACAAGGCTCAAGTACACCATAGGAAGGGTGGTACTTGTCCTTGTTAGCCCACTCCTTCTCCATTCTCTCCTCTCGCTTCCTCTTGAAGCAAAACTCCTCCTTATGGCCATCTCTCCCACAATAGCCACAATGGAACCTCACAAGCTTAGGCTTTGGCTTGGGATGTGGCTGCTCACTTGGTTTCTCTCCACTCAAACCCTCCACCGGTTTCTCACCACTAGCCTTCTCACTCTCCTTCCCAAAGAACACTTTCCCCGAAGTGCTCACAAACTTGATAGGCTTTTGTAGGTCATTTTTGGGTGTAGGAAACACGGGTGGAGCTGGGGTTGTGTCTAGTCGGTTCCTTAGATGGTTAGGTTTTGGGGGGAAATCATCTTTGTGGTGGGTTTTTGGTGGCTCCAGGATATTCTCTCCACTTTCCACGCCAACCTTGTTTGCCCCAAGCCCCTCACCATCTTGCCTCTTAAAGGCCTCGATCATCATCCTCAACGCGAGGCTCATGACCGGACAACCAACCCATCAACTTCCTCAAATCATCATTCTCATCCCGCAAACGATCAACATAATGTGCAAGCTCCAAATTTTTCAATGCATGCATTTCACGGGTAGAGCAAGATGTAGGCATGGGTTCCTTCAATTTAGCCTCGAGCGAACTAGTGTAAGCATGCATCTCATCAATCTTAGCATGCAAAACGGGGCAAGAAGTGCGGGCACCTAGCAAAGCGAGTCTAGACTTAAGCTCGCCCACTTCAACCCTAAGCACATCTAGTTCCTCACACTTGGAGGCATGCTTCTCCTTAAACAAAGCAAGATCAGCAAGGAATATGGAGCAATCAAGACAATCATTCTCATCGAAACAATAGGGCTAGCCTTAAGCGAATCAATCTCAAGCTTGCTATCAAGCACCCGTGTCTCTAGCTCGGCCACTCTAGTCCTAGCATCCTCGAGTGAAGCCCTAAGCTCTTTCCTCATTTTCTTGGCCTCTCTAAGCATGTCATCACGATTATCAAGCAAAGAGCCAAGCCTCTCATTCTCCCGGCGCAAGAAGGGAAGTTCATCACGCACCTCGTCGTCGGACTCGCAGTCCGAGTCGCTCCGTGTGCTCCCTCTTGCCGCCGGAGCCCAACGCCATGGTGCGAAGCCATCTCTCGCGGCGGCTCGGCCCGCTCGGTGTTCTTGGACGACTTCTTGTTCTTGCGGTGATCCGCCCTCGTCTTCGGCGCCGCTCGAGCTCGAGGTGGAGTACACGGACCCGGAGTCGACGTCGCTCGCTCCAACCATCGCTCGGGCCTTGCCTCGGCCCTCCTTCTTCCTCGATCGTCGCTCGTCCTAGTACTTGTTCTTGTGCTTGCTCTTGTGGTCGCGCCTCGAACGGTACTTGCCATCGTTCATCCTCGGCTTGTGCTTGTAGCTGTCCTTGTTCTCGGCCTTCTCTGGGAAGTCGGCGACGAAGTGTCCCGGCTTGCCGCACTGGAAGCAGGTCCTCGTGTTCCTCCTCATGTTCACGCGGTTCTCGTGCGGACTCTCGAACCGCCTCGTCACGGCGCCACTCATCCTCTCCAAGGTCATCAAACTCCTCATCCGGCATAGACATCAAAGAGGAAAACGAGAACATCCTGGTGGATGGGTTAGAGTTAGTCTTTCCTTTGGAACCACCAACGAGGGCAAGACTATGGGAATCGGTCGGTCCCTCGAGCTTGGCGGTCATGCCCCTATCCACCTCGGCCCGACTTGAGCTTCGAGAACGACTCGTTCACCGTCGAGTATCATACCTCTCCGACTCGACTATGGCCTCGAACTTTCCGCCCCATATCGTACGATCCAAAGAGTGTAAGAGCTTGACCGCTCTATCATGATCATCGTACGGGAGCACGTCCACATTGGCCCTCATGTTGTTCACCACCACCGTGAACCTCTGAAACAAGGCATCGATGGACTCACCGGGGAGATGAGTGAAGTTCTCATACTCTCTCTTGTAGGTCGCATACAACTGTGCCTGAACCTGGGCGTTCCCAACATGAGCCTCCTTCAACACCGCCCAAATCCTACAAGCCAAGTGCTCGGTGTGCACCCGATCGAACTCGGATCGACACAAAGCACGAAACAAGTAGTCGACCGCCTTATTGTTGGCGTCGAATCCGTCCCTCCACCCCGGAGCAAGGAAATCCATCGGCTGGACATAGCCTCGTGTCCACCGTGACATCCCAAAGCGGTCGACCCTTTCCGCGGAGGAACGCACCCATCCGCTTGCTCCACATCCGGTAGTTCTTGCCATCGAAGTGTGGAGGACCCGAACCCCGTTCTCGGTACGCCATCCTTGGATCTTAGGGCGGTTAGAGTCAATAAAGACCCGAACCGGCTACGATACCACTTGAAGGACCGATACGGCGAACCGAGAGGGGGGGGAGTGAATGGGAGCCGATAAAAATTCTTCTCGATGGAGATGAGAACTCCAACAAGACGAACACGGCTTCCAACACACGTCTCCGACTCACTACCCAAGTTGGCCAAGCCCACGTAGCCACCGGAGTGCCACCGGACCTAGGAACCAACACACACGGCCTTGAGAACGCGGCGGAACAACAAACCCCGAGTCTGAGACCCACACCGGTCGGACGGGGTGAGCACCACCGGCCGACCGGTCCCCGCCGGTGAACCCGAGCAACTTCCACTAAGTGGCTCTACACCGGTCGACCGGTGAGACACACCGGTCAAACCGATGGCAGACCAGAAAGCCCCCCAAGGCACCAAACGAGCCAACCGACCACCAAACGGACCCAAACTCAAAACGAGCAGCACCACGGGACAACAAAGAACACACCAAAACACTCACCCGAGTGAAAACCCACAAGGGCTTGCACCGGTCGGACCGGTCAAGAGCACCGGTCGACCGGTGTAGCACGGGCGACTCGGGATGAACGAAGCACCCGCGGGTCAAGTCCCCCAAATCCAAATCCCGATCTCCCGAATCGCTCCACGGACTTGAACAAGACTTTGGGGATATCGGGAACACCTCATGAGGAGTCCATAGCCAAGTTTAATCCCACCAAATCTCGTCCAAAAAGGAGGAATCGAAGAAATCCCGCCGAGAGGACTTCCAACCCAAGAACTCAAGAAACCCCGAAATCGAGCACTTTTACTCACGGATTTGGGAGGGGAATCACGACCCAAAGAACCACGAAGGGTTCCCACAAATTTCCCCCATCAAATCCCCAAGAGAAAAGCTCCGAAAACACCCCAAAGAAATCACGAAGAGAAGGCTCCGAAAATCACCACCAAAAAACAACCGGGGAAAACACATCCAAAGCTTGAGGAACCACGCCGAATCATCTATACAAGAAACAAAGATTCGTACAAGGTCTAGCAAGCCGCCCGATCATCCATCCCTCTCTACAAGATCTCTCCGTGAAGCTCTCTTGCTAGTCCTAAGGAAAACCTAGAGAAAATAGGTGGAAAATAGGAAAACTAATGAGCTAGGGTTCCAAGAGTTGGCTGCCATCCTCTCACCACTTGGGTTATATGGAGGCAACCGAATGTCCAAAATACCCTTCTCTACTAACTATGGATACAAGCCCCTCAAGGGCGGATTTGGAATTCTTGATGTCTTCACCATCGGACGGATGCCCGGCGACCGCACCCTGCGTAGCCTCGACGCAAGCCATGCGATCCCAACGCGTGTCCTCCGCTTCGAAGATTCGGACCGCGTCGTCGCACACGTCGAGCCGGTGCTCCTCACCGGTCAGACCGGTCCCCACCGGTCAGACCGGTCAGACCCACCGGTCAGACCGGTCTGGTGCTGCTGCACCTCCGTCTTCGGTTCTCCGGTCTTGGCTTTGTGGATCAACCAAGGAACCCGGTGGTTTCCGGTGAACCACCGTAAACCCCGCGAACTCGGTGTAGCCTCCGCCAATCTCCACTCATGACTTGGCTCCCACGTAGTCCCGGCTCGACCTTGGTTTTGAGGCTCAACCAAGAAACCGTCCACGACTTCATCTTGTTGTTCATGCCACCATGCGGCCCGCACTTGACCCCGCCGGCCACCGGTCCCTCGAACGAAGCCTACTTGTCTTCTCCACACACCGGAGGCCTCACCGGCAACGACCTTTCGCGCTTGTTCTTCACCCGCACCAACACGAGTCAAGCCGCAACTCTGCACCTACAATACTTAGCCAAAAAATCGGTCCACACAACGTTGTCAATCACTCATCACACAAGGAAGCGACCATCCACCGGTCCTCGAACCACACATGGTCCTCGGCCTCCCCCCTTGCGGCTTTCTTTGCGAGCTCGTCGGCTTCGCCGTTGTGTTTCTGGGCGAGGTGTTCGATGGTGAACCCCCCGAAAATGCCTTTCCATTTTGCGGACCTCCGCTAAGTATTTGACCAGCTCCGGCTCCTTGGCCTCACTTTCCTTTTCGACATGGTCTTTGATGACCTTGACATCGCACTTGACTAGAAAGTTGCGGCCCCCGGAGCTCTTACTTTGCGAAGGCCTAGCAGCAAGGCTTCGTACTCGGTGGTGTTGTTAGTGCATCCGTCACATGGATCCTTGTAATCTAGCCGGGTGGCATATCTTAGCTTGATGCCCGTTGGGGAGGTGATGATAGCCGCGATGCCGGCACCCTTGCGCCCCCGAGCTCCGTCACATCGATTTCCCGCATTGGCACTAGCTCTTCGTCGGCGGTGACATTGCTAGGCGAAGTCCAATCTACGATGAAGTCCGCTAGGACTTGGGATTTGATTGCCGATCTCTTTCCAAAATCAATTGTGTATTCGACGACTCGGTTGCCCATTTGGCAATTCTGGACGAAGCCTCCTTGTTGATGAACAGATCGTTCAAAGGTTGATCTGTGAGCACCGTGACTTTGTGAGCCTCGAAATAATGCCTGAGCTTTCGTGTGGTCATGATTACGGCGTAAGCAATTTTCTCTAACTCTGAATAGTGTAGTTTTGACCCTGCTAGGGCTTCAGAGACAAAATAGACTGGGGATTGGAGTTTGCCTTTTTCAGTTTCGACCTCTCGGACCAGAGCGGCGCTAACTGCGGCCCTTGAAGCGGCTACGTAGAGGAGTAGCGGCTCCGAGGGCGAGGGTGGGGACAAGATTGCCATCTTTTCTATGTAGTCCTTGAGTTCAGCGAAAGCCTTGCTTTGCTCGGGGCCCCATTCGATTGCGCCCTTGCCTTTCAGTGCCTTGAAGAATGGAAGGCTTCGCTCTGCGGACCTTGAAATAAATCTGTTCAAGGCTGCTACTCGGCCGTTCAGTTTCTGGTCGTCTTTCTTCGTTTTGGGCTCCTCCATTTCCCTGATTGCTTTGATCTTGTCGGGGTTGGCTTCGATTCTTTTAGCTGAGATGAGGCACCCCAGAATTTTTCCTTTTGTGACCCCGAACACGCATTTGTCCGGGTTTAGCTTCAAGCCTGCCCTCCTCATGTTGGCGAAGGTTTCGGCCGGATCATTTATGTGGCCGGCCCTGTCGAGCTTTTTACGATGAGGTCATCGACATAGGCACGAATGTTCTTGCTTATCCGTGGCTTGAATACTCGCTCCGGTCATTCGGTGAACGTTGAGCCGCATTTTTCAACCCCTCGCGGCATGCGGACGAAGCAAAAGGTTCCGAAGGGTGTGATGAAACTCGGTTTTCTCCTCGTTCTCCTTCGCCATCCAACACCGATGGTAACCGGAGAAACAATCCAACGGGGGACATGATCGCGGCGTTGGGCTGCAGAGTCCACCACCCGATCCATTCGAGGCAACGGATAGTTATCTTTTGGCATTGCCTTGTTGAGATCGGTGAAATCGATGCACATGCGCCATTTGCCGTTCTTTTTTCTTGACGAGCACCGTGTTGGCCGGCCATTTAGGGTACATGACTTCGCGGATGACGGTGGCGTCAAGCGGCCTTTGGACCTCCGATTTGACGGCCACCACCTTGTCGTCGGACATCTTTCTCAACTTCTCGTTTGCGTGGCTTGACCGATGGGACGATGTTCAATTTGTGCTCGATAAAGCTTCGGTCAACGCCCGTGAGATCTTTGGCGGACCATGCAAACACATCCTTGTTCTTCCGGGAGGAAAAGAACTAGACTTGCTTCCTCATCGCCCGATAGATCGGAGCCTATGACGACGGCTTGACCGAGGATCATCGTGTCCAAAGGAACTCGCTTGGTTTCGCGATCCGGGCCGGATGTTGATTTTTTCTCTGTCGACCTTCGGCCGCTTTTCTACCTCTTTGCGTTCGACTGCTTCGTCGAGGGCGTGCACGTTTCGCTGCCGCCCGGGGTACGGCCTCTTTCCGGGGTTGCGGCCATCGTTTTGATGACCCCATACCGTGATGACCCCCAGCGTCGCGGGGATTTTGATGCATAGAAATGCTTGGTGGATGACCGCCTCAAACTTGTTGAGGAACCCTCTCGCCTAGGATGCCATTGTACGGATAATACATTTCCACAACGTCGAAGGATAGATACTCGGTTCTAACATTTTGTACTATGCCGAAAGATACGGGGAGGACCACCTTGCCCATCGCGTGGATGACGCGCCCCCCGAAGCCGTACAAGGGTGTGTCCGGTGGTTGCGCAAATCTCTACCGAGCCCCATCTTGTCAAAGGCGTCGGCAAAAATGATGTCCGCCGATGAACCGTTGTCCACCAACAGTTTTCCCAGAGTCCAGCTCGCTATGTTGGCTTCTATCACCAGAGCGTCGTTGTGAGGGAAACCTTGCAACCTTACGTCTTTCTCCGAGAAGGTAATCGGGATGTGAGACCATCTTGTTTTTTCCACTCTCCCTTCCACACAGATGTTTCGCACCTCGCGAAAGTAGTGTTTCCGCTCCTTCTTGGTTTCGAATTCCGGGCGAGCCCGCCGAAATAGGCATTATGGTGCCGACGGAGAGAGGCGGGGGGGTCGCTTTGGCCCTCGAGCTTGGCGGGAGCGGTGGAGCCGAGGGACCTTTGTAAGGAGGGGGAGGAGGAGGGATAGGATCGTTGCTCGACGGGCCTCGCGCTCAATATTTTGAGCTTGGAAAGTTTGTGATTGCCGGGGCGGAGGGCGGGGGTAATTGGGTGGCAATGGTTGGTATTGAGGTGGTTGGAATGGGTTTGCGAAAGAGTTTCTCCCGAAACTAGGATTTTGCCAGGCCGGAGCAGAGTGGTTTACAGCACTTGCTCTCTCTTTCTCTTTCCTCTCTTCTTCGAGGATAGCTTCGAACCTTTTCTTGTCTGGGCAGTAATTTGAGCTATGGTCATCGTTTTCCTTGTGGAAAATGCAATACCATTTCCTTTTCTCGTTATGGCCTCGGCCTCGCCTCGACCTCTACCTCTCGCCTCCACCTCTTCCGCCCTCGCGGCCTCCACCCCGATTGGGGTGGGGGGGGACTAGGTGGGCTTGGGACCGGGCTCGTGGGTCGACCGGCGGCAAGGATTTTCTTGGGTGTTTTCGCCCTCCGGGCCAAAAACGCCTCGAGGATTAGCATGAGAAGTGTTTCTGGGATTGGACCACTCCCTCTCGCTGTGTTGGTTGGCTTTCGCAGACTTTTTCTGCTGGGATTGCTCTTCCATGCACATTCTGAAGTCATTGTCCGAGCGACAATACTTCTCGAATTCTTCGTAGAGGCGCTGGATAGTTTTGGGCCTTTCGCGCATGAGATGTGAGCGGAATTGACCGGCTCTTAAGCCCATGATGGCAGCGTTGATGGCGACAGCATCCAACACATTTGGTGCCTGTGCTCTTAAGTGCACAAATCTTCTGAAGTAATTTTGGAGGGGTTCTTTGTCCTTCTGCTTACAGGAGAAAAGGTCACTCTCTGTGAGTTACGGACGCCTGGAAACCTTGGAAATTTGAGAGGATTCGCTGCTTCAGGTTGTCCCATCCGTGAATCACGCCTGGGCTTAACAGAGAATACCACTGTGCTGCCGCGTCATCGGCGGCGAGGATGAAAGATTTCACTAGGACGGAGTCGTCACCGCCGGCCGAGAGGATGGCGGCTTCGTAGCTCATTAGAAATTGCCTTGGGTCAGACTGGCCCGAGAATGCGGGCGTGGAACCGGCCCGTAAGTTTGCGGCCACGGGGTGATTTGAATCTCTTGAGACAAGGGGGATTTGGGGTCCCATGGTCTCGTGCGAATGGTGTGAATGTCTTGGTGCGAGGGACCGTATTCAAAAGGGCTCGCGAAGGGGTTGCGTCGAAGGTGGTGTGCGGAGGGGGTCGGGTGAAAAACTCGGTGCGCTCATTGAAATTGGGTTGGCTAGGAAGCGTGTACTCGGGTGAAGGTTGGGTGAAACTTAAGGATTGTTTTGATTTTAGGGCGCGTAATTCTTCCTTTAAGCTAGCGATTTCTCGCTTCTCGCTTTTGGATCTCTCGCTTCGTGCCGTATTGCCAAGAGCCATTTCTTGGTTCCGGCCAATTCCTCACCCTCCTTGCGCAGCTTTGGCCAGCCTCCGCCTCTGCGTTGGGTTGGGATGTGGGAGCGCCTCTCCCCGGGTGAGCATAGTTGAGAGATTGGGCTCCTCATCCAAGGAAGACGACGCCCCTTTGGTGGAATTGACGGTGGTTCTCTTCTTCCTTGTGGACATTCTGGGTTTGATACTCGAGCCAAACACAAACGGTGGGCACCAATTGTTGTAGCAAAAGCCGAAGCTTCAGCACACAAACAATGAGGGAAGACTAAAGCTCAAGAATCAAAACCAAAACTCAGGAAAAAAGACAACCAAAAGCTCCTTTCTCAACAGTAGATTTCTCAAAAGTCGATCCCCTTTACAAGTGCCGGTCCGTCTCCTTTTATAGGGAGGCGGGCAGACTTTTTACATTCCGAGAACACCCTCGTGTAAAACGAATCAATACAGAATGTGCTAGGCTATCTTCGGGTAATCTCCAATTGGGCCTCCACGTAATTGGCGCTTCATGATGTCATGCCGCAAATCGCGGCGCCTTTCCAGCCTCTCATCACGTGCGCCCGTCGGGAAGAAAAACCCTCGAGCCTCTTGGAGATCCCCCCTTTCGCCTAGCGCTCGTCGTCACCGAAACAAAAACCACACTCAAGTTTGAACTTGTTAAGTGTTAGGAACGACGAAACCCCCGTTCGAATCCTAGGCCGAGGTTCTCTCGGGTGGATAATATTCACCCTAGGGGTTTCGTCATGGCATGAATCGTCGGGCGAAACACCGACGCCCGGTGCTAAGTTGGATTCGTGTTAATGGCTTCGGTGTCAACGAAGGGTGCCTGTCAAAACGCGACGCCTGGAGAATGGAAGTGGGATCCGCTACTTCGGAGTTTTGTCGGTATCCTTCGCACGGCCGTTCTCTATTTTTTGGGTGTGCGAAGGCTCGATTCCGAATCCCCCCAACACCGTCACGCCGCCGAGGTGGAGGAGACGGAACGTTGCGCCTAACCATCCTGCGGTTGAAGGGGGTGCGCGGCGCCCAGGCCGCCCCGAAGCATGAGTCTCTTGGCCGTGTCGAGGTGAGGTGAAGCTGCCTGATGCGCCTAGTTGAGGAAAAAGAAAGAGCCACGTCGGGGTTGAACAGAAACGGTGCGGGGCCGCCACCTAGTGCTGGAGCTGAGGCGGCCTGGGACCGCCGCTCGGTGGAGAAAGAGGTGACGAACGCGGGTTGGCCTACTACGCCACGTAGAGGAGGTGGAGGGCGCCGGTCTACTACGCGAGGAAGAGGCGGTCCGCCGCGCAACGCTGTTGGGCGAGGAGACGAGGGCAATGGGCGATGCGTCGAGCCGATGAGCGAGACGGAGCGAGTCGCGGGCACTGCGCCATGTCGCGGCTTCGAGGAGGAGGGGTGCGGGCACGACGCCGCACCGTGGTTCGCCAAGTGTCACACCCTGAAATTTCCAATTTCAGGATGTGAATAGAGAGAATAATTAAATAACGATTTTATCATAATCTTAAAAAATTTCCCACATTTATTTTTCTTTACAGGAAATATAGTATTGGAAAAACCTTGTTTGATTTTCTGAATCAAATAAAAGTTGTGAGTTTTGCATTCATTCCAATGCATCTTGGTGTTCCTTGAATACAAAAGGTTTCAAAAACACGTTTAGGTGTTGATCAAATCCTCCTGAGAATTTTCCGGCTTTTCTTGAATATATTCTCACTTTTCTCAAGCTATTTCTATTTATTAGAAGGCTCTAAAATTTTTTATGAGCTCCAAATACTTTATTTGGATTCATCATGACCCAAGTCATCTCTAGTAATTTTCATGATTTTTCGCTTTCGGAGTATTTTTCGTGATTTAATTATGATTTCAGGATTTCCTGGAATTATTTTTAATCTAAAATTAATTTCCGAAATTAGAAAAAAGGGAAAATAAAGTCGGACTCATTCTCGGCCAATAAATAGTCCGGCGAGCTTTTCCGGCGAAACCGTGGACTTCTGGTGCGAACGGACACCACCAGGGAGTTTCTCTTGTCGAGCTCTACGCCTTGGTGTGGTGGATTGCTCGATTCCAACGTCGATTCCGTCGTCTTCCCTAACTCCGGCGACTCCTCTCCAACTCCGGCGAGCTCTTCCTTCGCCATCGTTCATCTTTGACCGAAGGTGAGCACACCATCGCGTTCGTCTCGTCGTTTCCTCTCCGTTTTGCCGTTCAATCTACAGTTTCGTGGTCGTCCCATTGATTTCCCTTCACCCTCACTTTTTCTTTCTCTTTCTGTTGTGTTCCGGTCAAGCTCCATGATCGATGGTTCCAGTCTTTATTTTGTTCGTCCCTACGGTCAATCTTGTTTTTCCTCACGTCTGCCGTGCGGGTTTCTCTGGCCTAGTAGCCTGTGTTGTGCTCCTTGCTGGCTTCCTGTGCCGCACGTGAAGATCGAGCTGAGCGGCCGAGAGCTCCTCGATCTGTTCCGTCCGTTCTAGACCAGAGAAAGAAGAAGATGCCCACCTTGCACTTAGGTCCTTGTGAGATTTTGTAGTCTCTAGATTAATTCATGTGTCTTGCTCCTTTTCCAGAGAACCCCCTAGGAAGATCCCACCCTTCGCACATAAACCCCACCTGCACCTTTTATAGATCTAACCTTGGTTTTAGATTTTTTCATGAGCATTGTTCAATGTGTCTTGCAGATCTTCCTTGCTAGCCCCTGAGATCTATAGTTAATCACAACTAGGTCCCTAGATCTTAAAAAGGCCATATCTTCCACGTTTTAGCTCCGTTAAATCCGTTCAAGTTGAGTTAAGTTCATAATAATGTAAAGCACACGTTAGTGGTGTGTTTTCATCATCTATGATTTCTGAAAATTAATTTGGTAATAATTTTGCTAATGCCTTATTAAACACGCCTTTTCTAATTAAAAGTTTTATAGTGTTGTACACCATTTTCTTTATTAAAATTAATTTGAGTAATGTTCATTTTACATGCTTTCCTGAATAAAAGCTAAATAGATCTTTATCTCGGTTTTTGTAAACCAAATGTTAATTTGTTTAATAGTTAATTAACCTTTTCTAATTAAAATTTGATTAGGCTTTTACATCGGCTTTTATAACAAATGTTAATATGACTAATGTCAGTTCCATAATGTTTTTAACAATAATATGATATACTCGAATTACAAAGTTTCGTTTAGATTGTTCGTATAGTTTAGTTTTTCTAAATTAAATGTTTAATCGGTTTAATCAATATATGAGTCTTTATAAATAAAACTTGACTAGTTCTTTACACTGGTTTCGTAAATAAAGTTTAATATTGCATTAATGTCAACATAGGGTATTTTATTTCTGAAATATCCTTTATATTTGTTTTGTTAATTAAAATGAACCTAGCTCATAGCCTTGTTCTCTTATTAATGCAAATCGTTCGATAGAAGTTCTTTACCAAGCCATATCTCAGTGTGAACTTTCCGGTTCTTGCTCAATCTTCCACAACCATCTCTTTAAAATTAATCAAGCCTTTCTTCCTCTAAGCACGGTTTGTATGTTTTAGTGATCCACCTAATCAAACCTATCTTTTAGTGCGTTCTTTTAAAGCTTTATTTTGATTGGTGTATTGTTCTTAGTATATACTTGTTTGTTTGTTTTGTATGCTTGTGCCCGATGATTGATGCGAGTAGAGTTAACGTTGTCCGAGAAGCTTTGAAGAGCAAGAGGTGAAGACATTCTGAGCAACTACTTTGGTTAAAGGCAAGTGTGTCCCTGATCTTTTGTCCTAAGAATTAAATTTAATCACTCATTGCATTGCTTGCATTAATTTTGATGGGTTCCCATTAAGGATTACCTAGTTTTTATGATCATTCCTTGGTAACCTGGGTTTACATTTATGTTGGGTAGCTATGCTTAGTTGCTATACCTGGGTTATGGTGGTTTTAATGAACAATAATGATGAATTATGCTATACCTTTATGTTATATCTTTGGATGTTTAATACAAGACCATATGTTTAATCGGAACATGGAGAACCACCCAGGACAACAGTGCAACCACAAGAACTATATGGCTCTGGTCTTGACCGAGTAATTAGGGAAGTCTTTTTGTGGTTGTTACTCGCATAGTAGGTCGGGGACGGAGGAATGCTTTTATGGCTCTTCTATTCTGGAGTGGTGTTGGAACGGAAGTACTCTATGGCTGACCGTCCGTAATAGAAGTGTGGTACGAAAGATAGCCTCTATGACATGCTACTATGGACTAATACGCACGGGAGGACTCTTTCTAAAGGCCTCGTAGCGTCCCTATGCAATCACACCTCGGTAGTGTGGTATGATGCTTGGCCGGCATCGCATGGTTGGGTCTAAAGTTTTTCGGGACTTTTACGCGACTTGTGGGTAAAGATGTACAACCTCTGCAGAGTGTAAAACTAATCGATTAGCCGTGCTCACGGTCAAGAGCGGCCTGGACCCTCACATGATAAGTGAACTTAAAGATGAACTTAAATCGTGCTCTCTGGTTATGCTTGCCATGTGCTTATGGCGTACCTCTTATCTTATGCTTAATGTGGGTTGGTATAAACTTATACTTTATTAGTAATCAGGTGCTAATAAAATTTGACCAACTAAAAATGCTAAATGCTTTGAGCCAGTCCACTATAAAGCCTTTGCATTCATTCTTTCCCCCACACTTGCTGAGTACGACAAGTGCTCACCCTTGCTATAAACATTGTTGCTCAGAAAGAGGATGCTACTCTGAAGTCTTGTGAACACGTTGCTGGTGCTAGGCGTACGCAACCCCCAGTCGACTTCCTGTGATGTTTCGAGGCTTCGTTTCCAGGATTAAGCGTAAATTTCTGATAATCTCTCTTTTTCTTACGTGATACTGTTTCTGTATTCACTTATATGTCACTATATGCATGAAACTTGATCCTGGCATGCATATAGGTATGCACTTGGTTTTCTTTGGAAAAGCAGGTGTGACAGAGTGGTATCAGAGCTGTATCCACTGTAGGACGTAAGCCTAGTTAGCAACGGATGTTTCCTAAGGTCTCTTTTGATCTAAAGTCAATTCTTATCTTATCCTTGACCTCTCTGATGAAGGATCTCACATCTTAACCAACTTCTAATCTCCATACCATGAATCCTTGTATATTTATCTTCACCCTCTTTTGAACATTTCTTCGATCTCACCTGTGCATTCCCTCAAGCAATAACACGCCCTTGATTTATTGGTAGAACTGTTACCCTTAGCATTCTATCTGTTCGCGCAGCTCTCGGACACATCAGCACTGTTTTAATTTTACCTCGAGCTACAGAACTCCGATGACATGAAATCAGTTGGGTTAGTTCCAGAATTTCATGGACTAATTTCTCTCCAAAATTCAGCAGTAATCGTTTTGTATCCAGGGAGATACATACGAATTAGTGGAGCATTCAGAATCTGTCAACACTGCTGACCTAACCACCTTGTCTAATTCATATCTCGAGTTCTAAACCACCGATTGAGGTGATTCCAGTTGGGATGAACTCATAATTTTGGCCTCCTTGATCTGGGAAAAATCCATTATTTATGGAGATCCTTGCTGGGAGCCACATCTGATCTATTAGGATGATACCCTATGACTTTATTAACAACGTGTAGTGTCGTTCCCTTAGCTATGCCTTGATTGGTGGAATTCAGTGTTTGCATGATGATGCTTGGTTTTATGAACTTGATTGATTTGCTTCTTTGATGTGAGTGTTGGTGTATTGTGGGTCTTATATCTGCAATAACATCAGTTGCTTAGTTGGGTTCTTCTTTTGTACCTCTCACCTCCTTGTTTATCCCTATTCTTTTACCCTACTCTTGTTCTCTTCTGATCATATCTTTACCTACCAACCAGATGGAAAACCAAGAAGAAGGTAACCAAGGCGAAAGCTATGAGAACAATGATGACTATGGTTACAACCAAGATGTGTTATCATTTCCTCCCTCGGATGATAAGTATGCAGAGTTCATGAGGACTGAGCCACCAATGTTCTCTAGTACCACATACCTCTTAGAAGCTGATGACTGGATCAAGACAATTGAAGAGAAGCTAGATATAGTACAATGCAATGATAGGGAGAAAGCTTTGTATGCATCTTGGCAACTTATAGGAGCAGCTTCAGAGTGGTGGAATTCTTACATCAATGGACATGAGCAACCTGAGAGTATTGTGTGGAAGGAATTCAAGGACAACTTTATCTTACACCATACTCCTGTAAGTGCAATGAAGCTCAAAAGGAAGGAGTTCCTTAACTTAAAGCGAGGGATAGATGACGGTGAATCGAGTATGGGGATAAGTTTATTCAATTATCTCTCGTATGCCCCAAGATCACTGAAAGTGATAAGAAGAAACGAGAGCATTTCATCAAAGGGTTGAATGAAGATCTTCAAAGTATACTAAGCTTACATGAATATTCCAGTCTGCAAGATGTAATCAACAAAGCCAGTGGCTAGAAAGCAAACTACAGGAGATCATGAGTAAGAAGAGAAAAAGGGAATATCCAGGGGAAGCCAATAACAATTCTCACCTACATCATATGTCTCAAGCCCAAGGTTTTCCTGAAGGTCACTACGAAGATGCATATCTAGAATATCCTCATGGTGTCACAGTGCCAGTGATTTATGAGACACCACAGAATCGTCGAAACATTAGGGAAAGTAAAGCTTGTTTCTATTGCAAAGCTGGTGGACACTTTATCAACAGGTGCCCGAAGAAATTTCTAGATCGTCATTTTAAGAAGGAATGGCGACAACGACACAAGAAAGACAAGACCCCCGATACCTAAAGATGTTTAGATAAGTTAGGTTGTGGAGAGTTTTTGTGTAATATGAAAGGAAAAATATTGCTGAAGGATATGAAAAGAGTTGGAAATAACCCCTTGTCTCTTGCTAGCCTTTTTCGAATCTCGGGACGAGATTCCTTTTAAGGGGGGTAGATTTGTCACACCCTGAAATTTCCAATTTCAGGATGTGAATAGAGAGCAAAATTAAATAACGATTTTATCAAAATTTTAGATTTTTTCCCGCATTTATTTTTCTTTACAGGAAATATATTATTGGAAAAACCTTGTTTGATTTTCTGAATCAAATAAAAGTTGTGAGTGTTGCATTCATGCCAATGCATCTTGGTGTTCCTTGAGTGCAAAAGGTTTCAAAAACACATTTAGGTGCTTATCAAATCCTCCTGAGAATTTTCCTGCTTTTTCTGAAATATATTCTTACTTTTCTCGAGCTATTTCTATTTATTAGAAGGCTCTAAAATTTTTTTATGAGCTCCAAATACTTTATTTGGATTCATCATGACCCAAGTCATCTCTAGTAATTTTCCTGATTTTTTCAGAGCTTTCGGAGTATTTTTTGTGATTTAATTATGATTTCAGGATTTCCTGGAATTATTTTTAATCCGAAATTAATTTCTGAAATTAGAAAAAAAATGAAAATAAAGTCGGACTCAATCTCGACCAATAAATAGTTGTCGGCGATCTCCTTGGCGTCCTCTTTCCAACGCCGCCAACCTCATCCCGTTCCGATAACCCTAGCTCCCACAAACCCTCGCCGAATTTTCGCATCTACTAAACTCCGGCGAGCTTTTCCGGCGAAACCGTGGACTTCTGGTGCGAACGGACACCACCAGGGAGTTTCTCTTGTCGAGCTCTACGCCTTGGTGTGGTGGATTGCTCGATTCCAACGTCGATTCCGTCGTCTTCCCTAACTCCGGCGACTCCTCTCCAACTCCGGCGAGCTCTTCCTTCGCCATCGTTCATCTTTGACCGAAGGTGAGCACACCATCGCGTTCGTCTCGTCGTTTCCTCTCCGTTTTGCCGTTCAATCTACAGTTTCGTGGTCGTCCCATTGATTTCCCTTCACCCTCACTTTTTCTTTCTCTTTCTGTTGTGTTCCGGTCAAGCTCCATGATCGATGGTTCCAGTCTTTATTTTGTTCGTCCCTACGGTCAATCTTGTTTTTCCTCACGTCTGCCGTGCGGGTTTCTCTGGCCTAGTAGCCTGTGTTGTGCTCCTTGCTGGCTTCCTGTGCCGCACGTGAAGATCGAGCTGAGCGGCCGAGAGCTCCTCGATCCGTTCCGTCCGTTCTAGACCGAGAGAAAGAAGAAGATGCCCACCTTGCACTTAGGTCCTTGTGAGATTTTGTAGTCTCTAGTTTAATTCATGTGTCTTGCTCCTTTTCCGAGAGAACCCCCTAGGAAGATCCCACCCTTCGCACATAAACCCCACCCGCACCTTTTATAGATTTAACCCTGGTTTTAGATTTTTTCATGAGCATTGTTCAATGTGTCTTGCAGATCTTCCTTGCTAGCCCCTGAGATCTATAGTTAATCACAACTAGGTCCCTAGATCTTAAAAAGGCCATATCTTCCACGTTTTAGCTCCGTTAAATCCGTTCAAGTTGAGTTAAGTTCATAATAATGTAAAGCACACGTTAGTGGTGTGTTTTCATCATCTATGATTTCTGAAAATTAATTTGGTAATAATTTTGCTAATGCCTTATTAAACACGCCTTTTCTAATTAAAAGTTTTATAGTGTCGTACACCATTTTCTTTATTAAAATTAATTTGAGTAATGTTCATTTTACATGCTTTCCTGAATAAAAGATAATTAGATCTTTATCTCGGTTTTCGTAAACCAAATGTTAATTTGTTTAATAGTTAATTAACCTTTTCTAATTAAAATTTGATTAGGCTTTTACATCGGCTTTTATAACAAATGTTAATATGATTAATATCAGTTCCATAATGTTTTTAATAATAATATGATCTACTCGAATTACAAAGTTTCGTTTAGATTGTTTATATAGTTTAGTTTTTCTAAATTAAATGTTTAATCGGTTTAATCAATATATGAGTCTTTATAAATAAAACTTGACTAGTTCTTTACACTGGTTTCGTAAATAAAGTTTAATATTGCATTAATGTCAACATAGGGTATTTTATTTCCGAAATGTCCTTTATATTTGTTTTGTTAATTAAAATGAACCTAGCTCATAGCCTTGTTCTCTTACTAATGCAAATCGTACGATAGAAGTTCTTTACCGAGCCATATCTCAGTGTGAACTTTCCGGTTCTTGCTCAATCTTCCACAACCATCTCTTTAAAGTTAACCAAGCCTTTCTTCCTCTAAGCACGGTTTGTATGTTTTAGTGATCCACCTAATCAAGCCTATCCTTTAGTGCGTTCTTTTAAAGCTTTCTTTTGATTGGTGTATTGTTCTTAGTATATGCTTGTTTGTTTGTTTTGTATGCTTGTGCCCGATGATTGATGCGAGTAGAGTGAACATTGTCCGAGAAGCTTTGAAGAGTAAGAGGTGAAGACATTCTGAGCAACTACTTTGGTTAAAGGCAAGTGTGTCCTTGATCTTTTGTCCTAAGAATTATATTTAATCACTCATTGCATTACTTGCATTAATTTTGATGAGTTCCCATTAAGGATTACCTAGTTTTTATGATCATTCCTTGGTAACCTGGGTTTACATTTATGTTGGGTAGCTATGCTTAGTTGCTATACCTGGGTTATGGTGGTTTTAATGAACAATAATTATGAATCATGATATACCTTTATGTTATATATTTGGATGTTTAATACAAGACCATATGTTTAATCGGAACATGGAGAACCACCCAGGACAACAGTGCAACCACAAGAACTATATGGCTCTGGTCTTGGCCGAGTAATTAGGGAAGTCTTTGTGTGGTTGTTACTCACATAGTAGGTTGGGGACGAAGGAATGCTTTTATGGCTCTTCTATTCCGGAGTGGTGTTGGAACGGAAGTACTCTATGGCTGACCGTCCATAATAGAAGTGTGGTACGAAAGATAGCCTCTATGACATACTACTATGGACTAATACGCACGGGAGGACTCTTTGTAAAGGCCTCATAGCGTCCCTATGCAATCACACCTCGGTAGTTGTGACAACCCCACCCGAGATAATTCCGTACTATCGCCTAAACCACTCCATTTGGTCATTAAGCGATAATAAAGAAGTATCATGTTGAGTGTTGCCGGGTTAACGCCCGGTAAATCACTTGACAACACAGAGAGGATCAAACGTATGTATTAAAACCCCCACGAAGGAGAGTCCTGAGTGCCTTACAAATTAATCATCAAATCCCCGTAGGGTCCATTATTACAAACATAGTTCCTTGACATGAAAGTAAATGGTTTAGAGTTTATTTAAAACAGCGGAAGATAACTAAACGGTATGATCACATCATAGGAGGCCTGTCCATGATGCAATCACTCCTCGTCATCCACCCATTCCAGCTCCCAGCCGGGTGGAAGTTCTCCGGGCCACACATCACATGCATTACCTGGAAACAACATTTATAAAGCAAGGCTGAGTATACTAATACTCAGCAAGGTTTACCCGTCTAAAGGAAAGGCTTTACCTCTAATCATGCATGCCTTTTGGCTGGTGGGTTTGTTTGCCAAAAAGCTGCTAAGTAGTGAATCCTTACTTTTAATATTTTAGCTCATGTTCTAGTAGAAGTAACCATTACTAGATAAGCGACTAGTGCAACCAAAGTTGTACAAACAGTTAATCAAAGTAATAATCTTCACAAAGTTCCATCATAAAGGGATCATGGCCAGTCGGGTAAGTAATCTCAGATAACGGTGAGAGGCCGACAATCGATTGATTCAAAACCCTTGCAAGGTGGACCTAAACACACGGGAGGTGCCCTCACTAAGAGTTCACCAACCAGGCAGTTCCCATCATTCTTCGGTTTGGGGATGATAGCTCACAGTCTTAAGTACAAGGTTTATCTGGGCTAAGCCACCAAGGTCACCCAGCCTCACGCATGCACTCGGGTGGCGAGCCCGGGGCCGCAACCCTAAGAGTAGTGATAGTAAAACCTCGTACTGCCTCATTTAGGTACTAGGCTTATCGTACCCATTTCCGACAAGTGTTTAGTACTTTCAAACACTTAATCAATGAAGCCATTGGACTGGAGCCCAAATCCCATGCTCTTACCACATGAGCAATCCATTAATTCATCTGGTGATTCCAAAAAGTAGATCCTATTCTCGCGAGTGACGAACATCACTCGACTTGTACCGGATCCTTAAAGCATAGCAACTAGCGACCTAACATGCTAGTAAAAGATCATGGTACTTAGGGATCATACAACTAAGGTTTCAATTCAACTGCTGAACGTAAATGCACATAAAATAACAAAGAAGTAAATTCAGAAGTTTGAAGAAACACATAGGTTAATGAATCAACCGGGGCTTGCCTTCGTCAGCACAAGCAGACCCACACACTTCCGGACTTTGGTCCGGGTCTTGCTCTACGGTCACGTAGTGCACGTCTCCTCCTGCTCCGTCGTCCTCATCAGCCGGCACGAGCGTATAGCTACCGTCGGGGACTTCTACACGGAGAATGCAAATGCAACACTTAATTGGCAGATTGAGTTAATTCATCACAAAACTACTTTTGGGCATCAATGGGATGCATGGTTGACCACATTCACCTAGATAAAGATACATTCAGCATACTGTTCCTATAAAGGAGCATTGTGTGGAGCTTTATTAGTTAGACTTTCTAATGGTGGCTATGTACATATATATACAAATGAAATAACTTAATTCACATAATTAAACAGTAGCAACAGCCACAAGAAGTATAGGGTTGGTCATATTCACTTTTAAAGAAGCATTTAAACATTTACTCATTTAAAGTAAACACAAAAAGACTATACAATACTTTCATGATGGTGAGTGTGTACGCATCTATAAGGAATATTTTATTTAAATACCAACAGTAAGGAATTTACTTTTGTACCACAACTTTACTTTCCTAACTCATTTATTTAACTTATGCACAAAAGGATGTATTTTTCCTATTTTTCCTTTACTAGATTAATCTAGTTTGCAACCTTTTAATCAACTAAACACATCTCAAACTTGCCCAACAGTGCCCACTGGCCTTAATGACCAGGAACAATCTCTTGGACAGCAAGCAACTAGTTTTTGGCACCACTGAATTTAAATGCACAAAGTAAAGGCATTGCTAGCTAGCATTTAATAGATAAATGCATATTAACATAAATATATCAGAAATGAACCCAAACTTTCTCCTACAAATGCTTTGGTCCAAAACAAGCCTAAATAACCAACAAACACTCCTGGATCTATCCTAGATCTTGATCTATGCATTTATGAATAAAAACAAGCATAAGTTGGGAAATAATATTTCTAACAGAGATAAAATCAGGGTAAATTCACCAAGAATGCATTTTGGTATAACATGACAATAGCCAGAAGTTGGGCTCAAGAATAATTATATTTTAAGCTACAAAAATCATCTAGGCAGATTTATCAATATCACAAGATAATTTATATAAAAAGATTCCTTCCGTAACTTTGTGCAAATTTTGGCAGAGAACCTAACCATGCTAGTCCCCACAACATATCCAAAATCCAGCTCAAGATCAGGTGTGGATTTTGCAGAATCCAGATCTAGGTATTTTACTTTTCAATTTTTCAAGCAAAACCTATAGCTCAAAAGTATATACATATTTTGAGAAAGTTGTAGTTCTGGTTACACTGAGCACCAAAAAAATAGTTTTGCCATTTTTGGATTTTTCTACGATTTTAAATCGATTTTACAACTTTCAGCCAACACATAAAGGAGGGAGGAGAATCTTTATGCACAGAGGCCCTTGGAAGTTTTAAATCCTTCACAAATGTGCCCTCGGTTCCCCCCACCGTACCCGACGGCGGTGGCGCGCTCGCCGGCAGCGAGGTGAGGCGTGGGGAGGCAAACAAGTGGCAGGGAAGTGCGATTAGCCTTACCCGCGATCGATTGGTGGTGGAGGTTCGGCCGGGGAGGTCGCCGGCGAGCGGCGGCGGAGGAGCAGAGGCGGCGCGGCCGCGGAGGCTCGGACGGCGGTGAAGATAGGGGCAGGGCTCAACAATGTGTTGCACGGGAAGCTTCCATGTGGCCTAGGGAAGGTGCTAGGTGGGTCCCTGGGCTCGGAGGATCGTCGGAGGGGCGAGCTCGCCAATGGCGGTCCGGCAGCGGCCGCGGAAGCTCGGTCTCCGGCGAGCAGGCAGTTTGGTTAGGCCAGCACATGGGTGTGCAAGCTCGGTGTGTGCGAGGAGAGGGTCTGGACGTGCTCAGGCGGCCATGGGAATGGACGGGGCGAAGAGCTCACTGAGGCGGCGTCAATGGCGTACGGCGGAGCTCGGTAGTGGTGCGCGTGCGCGCGAGGCACGGGGACGGGCCGGTTTTATACCCGCGGGAGGTCGGTTGGGAGCCAGTGGGGTCACGCTGGTGACACACGCACGCGTGGAGGGGTCACGGCATGGCCGGCGATGTGCGTTGCGCCGGCGGCCAATGGCACGCCACGGGCGGTGCGCCGGCCGGTGGATTGGCGCCACCGGCGCGGTCCACTTGCCACGGCCGTCACGGGGTAGCTCCCGCCGTCGCGGCACGGCGATCGATGGTCGCTCCGGCGCCTTGGCGTGCACGCCCGACGCGGGTACGGCGCGTACGGCGGCTTGCCGACATGGCCGCACGCGATGTCGCGGCAGAGCGCGCTCCGGCGTTCCCGAGCAATTTCAATTCGCTGATACAGTTTTCAAACACTATTTTCTCTGAATTTTGAAACTAAATCGTGCCTTCTACTGAATAGCAAAGTTGTAGATCAAGTATCCCTCTTCAATAATTGCAAAGGCTGATAGGGGTTTTACCCAAGGGATTGAACAGGAACGGCATGCCAACTTGGAGATTTTCTCGGTGCCGGTGAACAGGAGCAGGGCACATTCAAATGTGTTCTTCACCAAGAATTTCTTCAAATTTCAAATGCCAATCAACAGCAAAGTTGTGTGCCTTGACATTCTACACCTGTTTCCCTTTGGGCGATTTTGAAGTGTTTAGGGAAATTTTGGAGAACGTGCTCAAGTTCTAGACTGACACAAGGAGGTCAAAGGGACACTAGGGTTTTTGAGTTAGGGTTTTGACCATGGGTCAACCTAGGGCTCTCATGGGTAGTTAGAGGAGGTGTTAAGAGGGTCATTAGCACAAATCACCACTGAGCAAAAACACGTGGTGTTACAGCCTACCCTCCTTAACGGGAATCTCGTCCCGAGATTCGAAATCAATAGTACGTGAGGAATATTTACTTGCGAGTTTGACTTGGAAGAAAGTCGGGGTACTTGGCGTTTAGAAATTGCTCAGTCTCCCATGTAGCTTCTTCTTCGGTGTGGTGACTCCATTGTATCTTGTACATCTTCACCTTTTGTCTCCTAGTTTGTCTTTCTTTATGATCCAATACTCTCATTGGATATTCTGCTAGGGATAGATCTGGTTCTATTTCTGCATTGGTCTCCTCAATTATTTGGGCCTCTGGAATCTGCTCACATTTCTTCAATTGCGAGACGTGAAACACGTCATGTACTGCAGCCAATCGGTCGGGAAGTCGAATACGGTAGGCAACCGTACCAAACTTCTCGATGACTTCATAAGGACCAATATAGCGTGGAGCTAATTTCCTTTTTACTCCAAAGCGTTGTACGCCTTTGGTCGGAGATACCTTTAAGTATGCGTAATTACCAACTTCAAACTCTCGGGGAGCTTTAGGTTTGTCATGGTAACTCCTTTGCCTCATCTGAGCTGCTCTCAAATTTTCTCTAATCAAACTCACTTTCTCTTCAGCTTCTTGTACTAGCTTAGGACCAAACAAGGTTCGCTCACCCGCTTGTGACCAGTTCAAAGGGGTACGACACCTTCTTCCATACAAGGCTTCAAACGGGGCCATCTTCAAACTAGCCTGGTAACTATTGTTATAAGCAAACTCTGCTAGGGCCAGGCATTTGTCCCAAGATTTGTCAAAATGAATGACGCACACTCTCAAAATATCTTCTACTATTTGATTTACTCTTTCCGTCTGACCATCAGTCTGAGGATAATAGCTGGAGCTATGGATTAGCTTGGTTCCCAAAGATTCGTGCACTTGTGCCGAGAAGCGAGCAATGAATTGAGTGCCTCGATCTGACAGGATAGTCTTGGAGACACCATGTAAGCGCACTACGAGATCAATATAGATTTCCGTGTAGCGCTCAGCTGAATAGGTAGTGTGCACGGGGATAAAGTGAGCGGTCTTGGTAAGTCGGTCCACTATTACAAAAATGGAATCATGCTTCCGGGGTGTGAGAGGTAACCCGACAATGAAATCCATGCTGATATCGTCCCACTTCCATGCAGGAATGGACAATGGTTGCATTTGACCTGCGGTCTTTAGGTGACTAGCCTTGATTCTTTGACATGTATCACATTCGGACACATACTCGGCTATTTCACCCTTCATATTTGACCACCAAAAGTTTTCCCTAAGGTCTCTGTACATTTTGGTACTTCCGGGGTGAATGGTGAACTTAGAGAGATGGGCCTCATCTAAAATTTCCTTCTTTAAGTCTTGATCCCGAGGTACCACTAGTCTTTGTCCGAACCAAACAACTCCCTTGCCGTCCCTCCGGAAACAATCATACTTGGGGTCTCTTTCTTCTAATCTCTATTTGATTTTCTGAACCTCTTCATCGATGAGTTGAGCTATAGCAATTCTCTCATGGAGAGGAGATTCGATTGAGACAGCATGAAGCTTTCCATGCTCGACCAATTCCAAGTTAAGCTTCCTCATTTCTTCACATAAAGTTTCGTTATTCGGCTCTAGCGTCACATAGTTGCAATGCTTGCGGCTAAGCGCATATGCAACCACGTTAGCTTTTCCGGGATGATAATGGACTTCCAAATCATAATCCTTGATTAATTCCAACCATCTTCTTTGCCTCCTATTCAGATCAGATTGAGTGAAAATGTACTTGAGACTCTTGTGGTCGGTGTAGATATTGCAGTGATTACCCATCGAGTAATGCTGCCAAAGTTTTAAGGCATGCACGACTGCTGCTAGCTCAAGATCATGAGTAGGATAATTCTTCTCATGAGGTCGAAGTGCCCATGAGGCATAGGCAATGACTCGGTTTTCTTGCATAAGCACACAACCAAGACCAGTGCCCGAAGCATCACAAAACACCTCAAACGGTTTGGACATATCCGGTTGAGTCAATACGGGAGCTGAGGTTAAGTGTTTCCTCAAGGTATTGAAAGCTTGGTCACACTCCTCACTCCACACAAACTTGACACCCTTTTTCAATAATTTAGTCATGGGTTTAGCTATTCTGGAGAAATCCGGAATAAATCAACGGTAATAGCCTGCTAGACCCAGAAAACTACGGATTTGATGTACTGACTTGGGTGGCTTCCAATCCATGACCTCCTGCACTTTGCTAGGATTCACGGAGATACCATCCTTGGAAATAGTGTGACCCAAAAACTTCACACTATCCAGCCAGAACTCACATTAGGAGAGCTTAGCATAGAGGTTGTGGTCTCTCAATCGCTGCAAGACAATACGAAGATGCTTCGCATGCTCGGCTTTGCTCTTGGAATAAATGAGAATATCATCAATGAAGACCACTATGAACTTGTCCAATTCATTCATGAAGACTGAGTTCATAAGGTACATGGAATAGGCAGGTGCATTGGTGAGACCAAAAGACATCACTAGGAATTCATAAAGGCCGTATCGGGTGGAAAAGGCTGTCTTTGGAATGTCACTTGCCGGAATCTTGATTTGATGATAGCCCGATCGGAGATCGATCTTGGAAAAGACCTTGGCACCAGCCAATTGATCAAAGAGCACATCAATGTGGGCAATGGATATTTATTCTTGATTGTCACCACATTGAGTGGACAATAGTCAACACACATCCGTAAGCTACCATCTTTCTTTTTCACAAAAAGGGCGGGACTCCCCTAAGGAGAAGAACTTGGGCGGATATACCCCTTATCAAGCAATTCTTGCAATTGAATTTTCAACTCAGCCAGTTCCTTGGGTAGCATTCGGTAAGGCCTTTTCGATATTGGTGCAGTGTCTAGCTGAAGCTCTATGACAAATTCGACGTCCTTGTCTGGTGGCATACCAGGCAAGTCATCGGGAAAGACATCTGGATACTCACACACGACTGGAATGTCTTCTAGTTGGATGGTTACGGCAGCATAGGAACAAGGATTTATGCCTTCTACCTGGGATAAGTACAAGGTGGTATGACCACTGGTAGGGGAATGGATTTCTACTATTCTAGTGGCAATGTCCAAAACAACTTGATGTTGGGTCAACCAGTTCATTCCTAGAATTACATCTAGACCTCCCAACCCCAAATGAATCAGGTTGGTTAAGAAAGTTTTGCTGCCAAGCTGCAAAGGTACAACTTTGGTTATAGTGTTGGAGAGGATTCTTCCTCCCGCCGTGGCTACTACGAAAGAATCTTTGGTATGACAAGAATGTAACCCCAACTTGCTCACTAGACTTTCACTTATGAAACTATGGGTTGCTCCAGAGTTAAACAAAATTTTAACGGGGTGATCACGGATAGAGAATGTACCTGTCAGCACTGCTACTCCCTCTGGGACGTCAACCAAGGTGGTGAAGTTGAGTTTGCCCTGCTTGACTTGCACCATGGGCTTCTTGCCTTGGTTCCCCTGACGGAATCCTGAACCTTCACTCTGCTGCTTGTTTTGCTTGGGCTTGGGGCACTCATTGATGTAATGCCCGGGCTGCCCACAATTATAACAACGACGATCCTTGATAGCACTGTTGTTATTGTTGTTGGCTGGGGGTGCACTAGGCTTGTATGGCTGCTGCTGTGCCTTATGGAACTGGAAGTTCCCAGACGACTTGTTCTGAGACGGGGTCACCCTCCAGTGTCCAGTTGAAGATGACTGGGGAGGACCCTGAGTACCTTTCTTGACAAAGAGGAATTTCTTGCCCGACCCACCAGTAGTGGTGAATCTAGCCTGCCTCTTCCTATCTTTCTGGGCTTTGGACATGGCATCCTCTTGAGAAATGGCCTTGTTCACAAGGTCTTGATAACTGTTAGGATCATAAAGATTAAGCCTCTCATAGAGATCCTCGTGTAGCCCATCACGGAAACGCTCTATCTTCTTGGCATCGTTGTCGACATGATGCCCACCATACTGACACAGGGCATTGAACTTCTTAGCATACTCATACACTGTGTCAGAGCCTTGCTTTAGAGCAAGCAACTCCTTCATCTTTCTATCCATGAGACCTTTAGGAATGTGATGTTCCTTGAAGGCCTGCTTGAATTCAGTCCACGTGATTTGATGTCCCGCGGGAATCATGGTCTTGAAGTTCTCCCACCATATCAACACTGCACCACGGAGCTAGAGGGTAGCGAAGATGGCCTTACGCTCCTCTGAGCAGGGCAGGGTGAACACAGAGAACTTGGCCTCAATGGCCCTGATCCACGCATCGGCAGCCAGTGGCTCCTTGGCCTCTTCGAAGGTCGGGGGCTTCATGGCATAGAAATGCTCATACTTGGTGACTCGAGGTTGGCCGTCGATGTTTTCCCCACGGGGATTGTTCTGCAGTTGCTGAGCAAGCTGCTGTTGTGTCTGCAAGAGCTGCCGCATCACCTCAGTTTGGGTGACCACAAATTGCTCTTGAATGGTCATGTTGGGAGGGGGAGGCGGAGCGTCACTCCCACTTGCACCAAAGCCATTGGGGGAAGCACGAGTTTGTCCCACCATCTGAAATCCATGAGATTTTCATTAGTTACATATTCACAAGCTTGTTTACAACATCCACAAGAAGAATATGCAAAACGAGAACTCA
Organism: Cenchrus americanus; assembly: GCA_947561735.1. Lineage (NCBI taxonomy): Eukaryota > Viridiplantae > Streptophyta > Magnoliopsida > Poales > Poaceae > Cenchrus > Cenchrus americanus. The sequence goes on from OX387240.1 coordinate 149,249,582, forward strand.
TAGCATCAATTTGGTGAAAACCGGACAGCACAGCTGAGTTACTAGAAAATTCCTAACTCTCTTCCCTTAATAGTTAAAACTCCCGTTTTTGGTCAGCAAGTGCAAAATTTAATGAGCTCCAACATTGGTATTCAACCCGAGGTCCAATTCCAACGTTAACATGCCCGAACAATTCCAATACCGAGGTTCTGCCTAGCTGTTTTTGCTGGAGGCCGAACTGCACAACTTCCGCTATAATTCTCGGTACGCTTATGCTTTGGTGGTGAATTTTGGTGAGCATAATCTCCACAACATAACACACAAGGTTGGTATTCAACACAAGGCCAAACTTTGATCACAACAACCCTAAAACATTCATTAAGAAATGACACATAAAGTGTTCATCCAAGCATTACATAATGCGGAGTCCTTGGATCGACTACACACTTATGTACAACAAAAGGTCATCATCCGTACTCTCCGAACAGCCTCTACCCTTACACAAAAGCCAGCTGAGGAGGCTAAACTAAGAGTACAAGATTATCTTCCAAACAACAACTGCTAACCCATTAGCAGCCCGCAGCGGAGCCAGCGCTAGTATCCGGAGAATCGGGTGGGGGACCACCCACACTGTCCTCGCTCAAGCCGGAAACTCCCTGTAGCTCGCCCCGAGCGGCAGGCGCAGCTGGGGGTGCAATCGGCGGCTGCTGCCCCTGGTGGGCCATTGCCTGCCACACCTCCACCTCTATCTCCATCTCAGCAACCTGGTTCTGCATCTCAACCACGTTCTGCACCAAGGCAAAACGCTGGGCCTCAGTGTGAGCTAGCTGCACCTGAGTCATCTCGAGAGCGTGATCTCGGGTGAACAGCTGCTCCGTGAGCTCGGCACGCTCTTGGTGCCACTGGATATGCTCGTCCTGAAGCGTAACAATCTCCTGCTAGAGGTGAGCAACGGTCTGTCTCTCGAACTGAAGGTCGAGGGTAAGGATATCCCTCATTGCTGTGGAGACCATCAACACAAGTGAGAGCATACACTGAGTGGAAAGGCGAAACACCTGCATGTTGTACACCGCCTCCAACAACCTCAGAAGCTGGCGCACAACAACCTCTGGAAGGTCCGTCGTGAGCAACACGTCGGTGAGCGAGATACGCTCACGCCAAGTCAGATCGAGTGGTGGCCGGGAACAAACCCAGCGTAGTGACCATCACCTCGTCCGGGTGCTGCTCGCAGAAGGTGTGAAGGATCCGCATGGTCGCGGACTCAACCGACTCGACACTGCGGTGAGCAAAGAACATCATGCTCAAGTCCGCCCACTCCGGGTGCTCGGGGTGGGGGAGCACGGTAGCGGTCGTACGGGCGTAGGGAACACCCTGGTCCCAAAAAAGAGACCACCTCATACAGCGGCGGCGTAGTGTAGCCCACCTCACTGAGGGTCTCCCACAAAATGCGGGGAAAACCCTCCCAGTGAAGGGCATCGGTACGAATGGTACCGTCCGCGTCGATCTTGTAGATCGGTGGCTGCGCCATCTGTACAAAAATTAGGAACTACACGTTAGATATCAATCGGCATCAAACGAGCAAAAGGGTAAAATCTGGTAGGTATGAACAGAAATTCATAACATAAAAACCAGGGCCCCTAAAATTCCCAAATTTTCACAGCAACTCAAAGACATGATTATGCACACTTTTGGTATTCAAAGGTAGATCTAGATTGGATTGGAACAAGCTCAAAAAATTTCATTTGCAGTGGGGTGCTGCTCTGAAAAACAGCAGAACAGAGACTCACTAAACTGAGCATAACTCTCTGCACAAAATTCCTAAAATCCTGAAAAATTCACAGTAGATGCTAAAGTTGATAAGAAACAACTTTCCTAAGGGATGTCTAGTCAGATTCCTTACAGATTTGGCTACAAAAATTGAGAAATGACAGAGACAGAATCTGCCGGAAATTTCCTAAGATCAAAAGAGAGGAAAACCTTATCTAAGATCAAGCAATCACCCTAGGAAAGATTACTCAACAAGCAAGGACCAATTTTTAGGTTCAACAAGATTTTAATCATGAATGCACACGTCTTAAACGACCTCACACACATGGATCCAAAAGACGTAGTTAGTGCCGGTGGCAAGCTTATAATCGGCTCTCCTTATAATAACTAGTCGGAGCTACTCGATTCGCACTTAACGTCTTACGAATGTTGTTAGTGTACCTGCAGAAAACGAACCTTTCGTGCCAGCACGTCATGACAGCATCCACATACATTACCGTTCACTTATAGAAACGGTATCCATGCGTTAAGCCGCTGCATGAACAACGTCCAACCTCGGACATCCTCCGTTTGAATGGAGTGTATCCTTGCCTCGCATGATCGACATGCGGAATGCACACGTATGAGACACGTGGCGACACCACAACTCATATCTAGACGCGAAGATGGGATCCGTAGAATGGATCACTCTATCAACCATCGCAATTCCCGTGATGCGGAACAGCACACGTATGAAACACGTGGCTCATCTAGTTTGGTTGTACAAGAAAGTAAGTCTGACATAAAGTAAAGTGCTGGAAGTTAGCAAAATAAACCATAGATTCTTAAGCCACCTATAAGAACCCAAAATTTCCCTCTAGGGCCTCTCGATCTAGATCATCCTTAACGATCCAACGGATTTTCAAAATCCAATCAATCTTGGCAAGTTTTATTGTAAATCATGTGATTAGTATTAATCTAATCACTCAGGTGCATACGGATGCTCTGGTACCAACTGTGACAACCCCACCCGAGATAATTCCGTACTATCACCTAAACCACTCCATTTGGTCATTAAGCGATAATAAAGAAGTATCTCATTGAGTGTTGCTGGGTTAACGCCCGGTAAATCACTTGACAACACAGAGAGGATCAAACGTATGCATTAAAACCCCCACGAAGGAGAGTGAAGAGTGCCTTACAAATTAATCATCAAATCCCCGTAGGGTCCATTATTACAAACATAGTTCCTTGACATGAAAGTAAATGGTTCAGAGTTTATTTAAAACAGCGGAAGATAACTAAACGGTACGATCACATCATAGGAGGCCTGTCCATGATGCAATCACTCCTCGTCATCCACCCATTCCAGCTCCCAGCCGGGTGGAAGTTCTCCGGGCCACACATCACATGCATTACCTGGAAACAACATTTATATAGCAAGGCTGAGTATACTAATACTCAGCAAGGCTTACCCATCTAAAGGAAAGGCTTTACCTCTAATCATGCATGGCTTTTGGCTGGTGGGTTTGTTTGCCAAAAAAGTTGCTAAGTAGTGAATCCTTACTTTCAACATGTTAGCTCATGTTCTAGTAGAAGTATTCATTACTAGATAAGTGACTAGTGCAACCAAAGTTGTACAAACAATTAATCAAAGTAATAATCTTCACAAAGTTCCATCATAAAGGGATATCATGGCCAGTTGGGTAAGTAATCTCAGATAACAGTGAGAGGCCGACAATCGATTGATTCAAAACCCTTGCAAGGTGGACCTAAACACACGGGAGGTGCCCTCACTAAGAGTTCACCAACCAGGCGGTTCCCGTCATTCTTCGGTTTGGGGATAATAGCTCACAGTCTTAAGTACAAGGTTTATCTGGGCTACGCCACCAAGGTCACCCAGCCTCACGCATGCACTCGGGTGGCGAGCCCGGGGCCGCAACCCTAAGGGTAGTGATAGTAAAACCCCGTACCGCCTCATTTAGGTACTAGGCTTATCGTACCCATTTCCGACAAGTGTTTAGTACTTTCAAACACTTAACCAACGAAGCCGTTGGATTGGAGCCCAAATCCCATGCTCTTACCACATGAGCAATCCATTAATTCATCTGGTGATTCCAAAAAGTAGATCCTATTCTCGCGAGTCACGAACATCACTCGACTTGTACCGGATCCTTCAAGCATAGCAACTAGCGACCTAACATGCTAGTAAAAGATCATGGTACTTAGGGATCATGCAACTAAGGTTTCAATTCAACTGCTGAACGTAAATGCACATAAAATAACAAATAAGTAAATTCAGAAGTTTGAAGAAACACATAGGTTAATGAATAAACCAGGGCTTGCCTTCGTCAGCACAAGCAGACCCACACACTTCCGGACTTTGGTTCGGGTCTTTCTCTACGGTCACGTAGTGCACGTCTCCTCCTGCTCCCTCTTCCTCGTCAGCCAGCACGAGCGTATAGCTACCGTCGGGGATTTCTACATGGAGAATGCAAATGCAAGACTTAATTGGCAAATTGAGTTAATTCATCATAAAACCACTTTTGGGCAACCATGGGGTGCATGGTTGACTACATTCACCTAGATAAAGATACATTCAGCATACTCTTCCTATAAAGGAGCATTGTGTGGAGCTTTGTTAGTTAGACTTTCTAATGGTGGCTGTGTACATATATATACAAATGAAATAACTTAATTCACATAATTAAACAGTAGCAACAGCCACAAGAGGTATAGGGTTGGTCATATTCACTTTTAAAGAAGCATTTAAACATTTACTCATTTAAAGTAAACACAAAAAGATTATACATTACTTTTATGATGGTGAGTGTGTACACATCTATAAAGAATATTTTATTTAAATACCAACAGCAAGGAATTTACTTTTGTACCACAACTTTACTTTCCTAACTCATTTATTTAACTTATGCACAAAAGGATATATTTTCCTATTTTTCCTTTACTAGATTAATCTAGTTTGCAACCTTTTAATCAACTAAACACATCTCAAACTTGCCCAACAGTGCCCACTAGCCCTAATGACCAGGAACACTCTCTTGGACAGCAAGCAACTAGTTTGGTACCACTGAATTTAAATGCACAAAATAAAGGCATTGCTAGCTAGCATTAAATAGATAAATGCATATTAGCATAAATATATCAGAAATGAACCCAAACTTTCTCCTACACATGCTTTGGTCCAAAACAAGCCTAAATAACCAACAAACACTCCTGGATCTATCCTAGATCTTGATCTATGCATTTATGAATAAAAACAAGCATAAGTTGGGAAATAATATTTCTAACAGAGATAAAATCAGGGTAAATTCACCAAGAATGCATTATGGTATAACATGACAATAGCCAGAAGTTGGGCTCAAGAATAATTATATTTTAAGCTACAAAAATCATCTAGCCAGATTTATCAAAATCACAAGATAATTTATATAAAAAGATTCCTTCAGTAACTTTGTGCAAATTTTGGCACAGAACCTAAACATGCTAGTCCCCACAACATATCCAAAATCTAGCTCAAGATCAGGTGTGGATTTTGCAGAATCATAGATCTAGTTATTTTACTTTTCAATTTTTCAAGCAAAACCTATAGCTCAAAAGTATATACATATTTTGAGAAAGTTGTAGTTCTGGTTACACTGAGCACCAAAAAATTGGGTTTGTCATTTTTGGATTTTTCTACGATTTTAAATCGATTTTACAACTTTCAGCCAACACATAAAAGAGGGAGAAGAATCTTTCTGCACACAGGCCCCTGGAAGTTTATATCCTTCACAAATGTGCCCTCGGTCCCCCCCCCCACCGTACCCGACGGCGGTGGTGCGCTCGCCGGTGGTGAGGTGAGGCGTGGGGAGGCAAACAAGGGGCAGGGAAGTGTGATTACCCTTACCCGCGATCGTTTGGTGGTGGTAGTTCGGCCGGGGAGGTCGGCGGCGGCAGAGCAGAGGCGGCGCGGCCGCGGAGGCTCGGACGGCGGTGAAGATAGGGGCGGGGCTCAACAATGTGTTGCACGGGAAGCTTCCATGTGGCCTAGGGAAGGTGCTAGGGGGTCCTTGGGCTCAGAGGATCGGCGGAGGGGCGAGCTCGGCAATGGCGATCCGGCGGCGGCCGCGGAAGCTCAGGCTCCGGCGAGCAGGCAGTTTGGTTAGACCAACACGTGGGTGTGCAAGCTCGATGTGTGCGAGGAGAGGGTCTGGACGTGCTCAGGCGGCCATGGGAATGGACGGGGCGAAGAGCTCACCGAGGCGGCGTCAATGGCGGACGGCGGAGCTCGGTGGTGGTGCGCGTGCGCACGAGGCCGGGGGACGGGCCGGTTTTATACCAGCGGGAGGTCGGTTGGGAGCCAGTGGGGTCACGCCGGTGACACACACACGCGTGGATGGGTCACGGCATGGCCGGTGATGTGCGTCGCTCTGGCGGCCAATGGCGCGCCACGGGCTGTACGCCGGCCGGTGGATTGGCGCCACCTGGAGCGGTCCACTTGCCACGGCCGTCACGGGGGAGCTCCCCCGCCGTTGCGGCGGAGCGACCGATGGTGGCTCGGTGACTCGGCGTGCGCACCCGACGCGGGTACGGCGCGTACGGCGGCTTGCCGACGTGGCCGCGCGCGACGTCGCGGCAGAGCGCGCTCCGGCGTTCCCAGGCAATTTCAATTCGCTGATACAGTTTTCAAACACGATTTTCTCTGAATTTTGAAACTAAACCATGCCTTCCACTGAACAGCAAAGTTGTAGATCAAGTATCCCTCTTCAACAATTGCAAAGGCTGATAGGGGTTTTACCCAAGGGATTGAACAGGAACGGCATGCCAACTTGGAGATTTTCTCGGCGCCGGTGAACAGGAGCAGGGCACATTCAATGCATTTTTCCCCAAGAATTTCTTTGAATTTCAAATGCCAATCAACAGCAAAGTTGTGTGCCTTGACATTCTACACCTTTTTCCCTTTGGGCGATTTTGAAGTGTTTAGGGAAATTTTGGAGAACGTGCTCAAGTTCTAGACTGACACAAGGAGGTCAAAGGGACACTAGGGTTTTTGAGTTAGGGTTTTGACCATGGGTCAACCTAGGGCTCTCATGGGTAGTTAGAGGAGGAGTTAAGAGGGTCATTAGCACAAATCACCATTGAGCAAAAACACGGGGTGTTACAGTAGTGTGGTATGATGCTTGGCCGGCATCGCATGGTTGGGTCTAAAGTTCTTCGGGACTTTTACGCGACTTGTGGGTAAAGATGTACAACCTCTGCAGAGTGTAAAACTAATCGATTAGTCGTGCTCACGGTCAAGAGTGGCCTGGACCCTCACATGATAAGTGAACTTAAAGATGAACTTAAATCGTGCTGTCTTGTTATGCTTGCCATGTGCTTATGGCGTACCTCTTATCTTATGCTTAATGTGGGTTGGTATAAACTTATACTTTATTAGTAATCAGGTGCTAATAAAATTTGACCAACTAAAATGTCTTTGCATTCATTCTTTCCCCCACACTTGCTGAGTACGACAAGTGCTCACCCTTGCTATAAACATTGTTTCTCAGAAAGAGGATGCTACTCTGAAGTCTTGTGAAGACGTTGCTGGTGCTAGGCGTACGCAACCCCCAGTCGACTTCCTGTGATGTTTGGAGCCTTCGTTTCTAGGATTAAGTGTAAATCTCTGATAATCTCTCTTTTTCTTACGTGATACTGTTTCTGTATTAACTTATATGTCACTATATGCATGAAACTTGATCCTGGCATGCATATAGGTATGCACTTGGTTTTCTTTGGAAAAGCAGGTGTGACACCAAGGAGAGGTGCGTACGCCGCGCTGAGCAGCGCAAACACGGGGAAGGGGTCGCCCCGCTGCGCCGAGAAGAAGAGGAGAGGGAGGCTGCTACTTCGAGGCGTCGTCTGCTCGACGCTCCACCTGCCGGCCGATGCGGTGCCGGGACGCCGCGGGTGCAGAGGAGGGAAGACGGGGCGGGCGCCGGGTCTCTGCATCGATCCTCCAGGCTAGGGAGAGGTCGCGAACCCATGCGGTCGCGTCGACCCATGTAGAAGCAGCTCGCATCGGGCCTTGTGCTAAGGTGTAGAGGAAGAACAAGCGGAGATCCGAAGGAGGGGAAGCGGGCCGTGGGCGCCGTCGCGGGCGTCGTTGGTGGGCCCCGCGTCAAGTTGTCGTTCGAGGAAGAAGAGCGAGCACCACGCCGTGACATGTTCCGAGGAGGAGGAGGAACGTGGGCCTGCTGCATTGTGCTCCGAGGAAGCGGGGCGAGGCGTGTACGCCGCACTGTGTCTTGGCTGAGGAAGAGGACGCGGGCCTGCTGTGCTGCGACATAGGGGAAGAAAAGGAGGACAGCGACCCACCCTACGTGAAGATGAGGGGGAAAAGGTGCTGTGTTGGTGTTGTGGGTGGACGCGCGTCAGAAAACGCTATAGCTCGGGCCGTCGGTGCTCACAGCTGTTGGTCCGCTATGCACTCTGTTAACTGCTCGTCCGAGCGGTTCTCGCCCCGGTCATCGTGGCAGGTGCCATTGTCGTCGTCGTTGGCCGCCCGAGACCTGAAAAAATGTCGTGACATGCAAAAGGCCCCTACCTGGCGCGCCAATTGCCGGGGTTCTCTAACTGTCGGCAATAAATTTGTACCATATTGTGTGTCGGGCCTCGGATGGTTGCACAAATGGGGGTACACAGGATTTATAATGGTTCGGGCCTCCGGAGAGTAACACCCTACGTCGAGTTCGTGCAGCTGTATTATTTGCGTTGATTTGTAGTAGGGGGTACAAATGGGCGAGAGATGGAGCTCGGTCCCAAGTCTCTGCAGTGTGAGAGCCATAGATGGCTGCAGGTAGAAGAAGAAATGAAAAGAGAGCTCCTCCGGAGAGGAGATGGAGAAGGCAAAAAGTAAAAGCCAGAGCCTCCCTTTTGGAGAAGACCCCTGCTCTCCCTTTTATATACCAAGGAGCAGGTTACATGTGTGGAGAGAGAAACAGAGACTGTGTGCATGTTCAACAGGTGTGCGGAAGGAAAACTTTTCCCATGCAGCAGGTCCTGCATCCCTTGATTCCTGCTGTTGTTGCGTGTAGCTGCCTGTCGTGGTGTCGTGCCTTCCTGCACAAGTGGCAGGAGCTACGAATACATCTGACACCTAGCACATGCATGGGTTGTGAGGACTCAAAACTACTCGGGAGGGCTCCCAGCTAGTCGAAGGTTGCATGTTGGATTCCACGTGATGCCATAGCTTGACTTGTGGTCGTTTTCCCTCACAAAAATAATTCCCGGAATACCATTTGGTTTGTGGCCATTTTCCTTCACGAAAATAATTCCTGAAAGCCACGAAAAATACCCCAGGAGCCATTGTGGCTGTGATAGTCGTTCGTAATCGCCATCTTTGGGTACTTGTAACACCCTAAAAATTCCATCACATAAAAATAATAGAAACATGGTTATATTTATATTTTCTAAGGATTAAATAATTGGATCAAATAAAATTGACTTTTAAATACTAGAACAAAAAAATTAAATAAGTTAGAATTCACCAAGTGTTTGAATGCATGCATGTCGTTGCATTTGTTTTGATTGTTTGAGTGCTTTAGTTTTCAAATAAAAGTTCAAAGTTTCTAAAGTCTCAAAACCACCCTCCAACTTCCCTCCTATCTCCTATCCCTATTCTCTTCTTTAATCTGGCCACCAGCCCATTCCTTCTTCTTTTTTCTTTTTAGCCTGCAATCGCGCGCAGGCCTGCAGGCCCAGTTCTCCTCAGCCGGCCCAACCATCCTTCCGGCCCACTTAACCTATCCCGCGGCCCACCTACCTCTTCTCCCTCCCTCAGTCGCTGATCGACGGGACCCACCCGTCAGGGTCGTCCCTGACCTCCTGCCGACCGAGCGCCTCTTCCATGGCCGCGCCTCCCCGCCGCCTTCCCGGCGCCATTCCTCCTCCCACGCTCCTTCCTCTCCCCCACCGAGCCGCAGCAAATGAGTCGGCGCCGCCGACTTGTCCCCTCCCCTTCTAAAACCGCCCCCACTCCACTCCACTGCCTCCGGTCACTAATGGCCGCCGGTCGAGCTCCACCGCCTCGGGCGCCCTCTCCCCTACCCTCCGAGACCTATAAAAGGCGGACCCCGAGCACAGCTTCAACTCGCACCGCTCCACCCGAGCTCGCCGCTCCCTTCTCTCGCGCCGCGTCGTCGCCCCAAGGGAGGAAGGTCGGAGCTTCCGCCGGCGGGTCGATCTCTTCAAGTCACTGAGTTCTTATTCCCTCGAAGCCCTAGGTGAGTTCCTCTACATTTCTTCTTTGCTTTATCCTTGATCTCGTCGAGTTTAGGGCCTCGGAAGCTCGAATTCGAGCTTCACCAGCGAGCTCGTCGCCCACCGCTGCTGTGTGCTGCCGCGTCACCTCTCCGCTGCCCTAGTTGCCGTTTTAACCCTCTGGTTGCGTTCGCTTGCTCGCTAGCTACGCTAGAGCCCAGCTGCGCCTTAAACCGAGCCCAGGAACTCGATTTTGAGTTCGCCGGCGAGCCCCACCGCCGTGCGCCGCTGTCGCCGGCACACCTAGCGCCGCTCGTTCGCTTGCAGTCGTGCTCAGCCGATCGATCCCGATCCAAAGGCCCAGATCAATCCCAACCCCTCAGGTCAAAACCTTTTGTAACGGTCAACCAGAGCCCCGCCACTTTAAAACACAGGCCGATCCTTCCACCTTTGTAAAGCCTCTCGGCTAGGTCCATTTTCTTATGATCAGACCCTTACTCTTTTTAGTTTTTTATGTCCCGCAGCCCTTAGTTAGTTTTTAGCATGTTAGACCTTATATTTATAAGCATAACTAGGATTAGGTCCCTGGTTGCTTGCAGTTAGGCCCCTGAAAGTTAGTTTTTCTCACAATCTAGCCCCTAGATCTTGTCTAGGCCATATCTTTTCCGTCCTAACTCCGTTTTAGGCGTTCTTGGTGTCCACGCAATCGTCTCAACAAGAACGTTAGTTTCAGAAGCTTGTTTTAGTCTTTTAGCAATGTTTGATGTATTGTTTTATTTATTGCATGTTTTTCTTGTGTGATCGTAGAAGACGTGTCGTTCGAGGTCGAGCAGGTGCAGTCTCTTGAAGAGGACGAGCCACAGTTCTTAGGTGAAGAAGGCAAGTGGATTTCCCCCCGTATATTATTTGTCCTAATAACAAGCATGTTATCACACTTTAAATTTTATATGTTGTTATGCATAAATTTGATGGGAAATGCCTATTAAGGAAATGACTAGTTTTCATCCCTATACCTTGAACACCTTGGTTTAAACAAATGTTTTGGGTAGATAAATGCTTAAATGCTATACTACGGGGTGATGGAAATGAAACTTTACAAAATGTTGGTTAAGATAAAGTTGGTGATTTATGGTAATACAAGATCACATAAATTAAATCGGAACATGGAGAACCACACAGGAAAACAGTGCAACCACAGTCCACGTGGCTCTGGCTTAGCCAATTAATTAGGAGTGTGAATTATCTGATGGCCCTATCCGAAAGGAACACAAGGGGCTCCAGGTTGTAGGGGTAGTAGCCTTTGCTGAGGTGCTGACCACTACGGAGGGTTATGGTCCGCCCTGAGCTGTAACTGTCGTGGATTGTTGGTGCTTTTGCACGCCTTTGTAAAGGCTTCGTAGTGGACCCCTAGCCACTCACTTCGGAAGTGCTTAAGGGCCTTGCAAACCCTGGCATATGGGAAAGATGAACTGTGGGTAAAGTGTACAACCTCTGCAGAGTGAAAACTGATCGATCAGCCGTGCTCATGGTCAAGAGCGGCTTGGACCCTCACATGATAATTGAACTTGAAGATGGAATTTAAATCGTGGTTTTTATGGTTGAGGGAATGATTTATAAATGCTAAGTTTTGGGTTGGTATAAACTTACACTTAGTAAATAGGTGCTTGCTAATAAACTTTGACCAACTTAAAAATGCTTATCGTTGAAAGCCTTAGCCTACCCTTGATAGCTTTGCATATTCCCCCACGGGCGGAGTACCAACCATAAGTGTACTCACTCTTACCTATATGTCTTCAGAGGAGGATGATGGAGCAGAGTTCTTCGATGAGTTCGATGGATTCTGAGGCATGCGTTTTCCCGAGTCAGGAGCTTGTGGAGATGAAGACGGTGTTTCATCGTCTAGTTATCGATGTTCGTGTAAATACATTCAAGTTTAATGATATGAGTGTAATAAGTTAATGAACCTCTCTCTCCACGCGGCACTGTCGCATTGGAGGAGCAGATGATCCTCAAGGGCATGACGGGCGAGGCGCGGCTAGGGGAGCTCCTCTCTGTCTTGGGCCCTTTGGGAGCGGCAAATCGACGCTCATCTCCATTCTCGGCAGCCGCCTAGCGGGATGCCACTCCGGGACGATGCTCGCTTGTAGCCTCGCGCCAACTCGCGGCTTGCAGCGGCGGCCGGCGGGTGGGGTTCAGGGTGTAGGACGACGTGCTCCATCCGTACCTCACGGTCCAGGACACGGTCATCTTCTGCGCCATGCTCTGCCTGCCCCGCGTTGTGGCGACCAAGGCTGTGATCGCGGAGCTCGGTCTTGCAGCCTACGTCGACACCGTCGTTGGAAATGTGTTCGTGTGCGGGGTGTTCGACGGGGAGCGGAAGCGCGTTAGCATTGGGCACGAACTGCTCGTGAACCCGAGCCTACTCATCCTCGACGAGCCCACATCGATACTAGACTCCACCGCCGCGGCGTGCCTTATCGCCACGCTGTCGTCGTTGGCCAGGAAGGGGCGGACGGGTGGTGATGTCGGTGCACCAGCCGTCGTCGGCTCGTTGCGGGTGTACCAAATATTCGACTCCATGCTGCTCCTCGCCGAGCATAGCGGGCAGCTGCCTCTACTTCAGCACTGGTCATGATGCCATGGACTACTTCGCCCCATTAGACTTCGCGTCAGGGTTCCACGTCAACCCGGCCAACTTCATGCTCGACCTCACAAATGGTACCGAGGAGGTCACGGAGGACAAAAAATTGAAAAAAGTATATTTATTGTCGATCTAACTTTGTCATCCAAACACCTCACGAGCTAGAGTTAGTTTATAGTTAAAGTTAGAGTTAGTTTCTAATTCTAACTCTAACCACTACTGGAATCGCGCTCTTTGCCGAGCCGAGGGCGCACGGCAAAGGGAAGAATACGCACAGCACCGCCTTTGCCGTGCGCATTTTTCCCAAGCGCACGGCAAAGGGCGCCCGGCTCATTTTTACCCGGTAAAGAACTTTGTCATGCGCTTTGGGAAAACGCAAGGCACGGCACAGTTCGTTGCCGTGCGTAATACGTGACGCACGGCAAAGAAAAGGTGTTGACGGTTGTCCGCGGGGAGACGACGTCACACCCTCTCTGCCGTGCGTCCCCGAGCACGCACGGGAACGGTAGTACTCTTTGCCGTGCGCCACGTGTCAAGGCGCACGACAAAGAATGGTCAAGGCGCAAGGTTGACCCTTCCCTTTGTCGTGCGCCACGTGGCACGGCGCACGGCAACGATTGGTCCATGGCGCACGGTGGACTGCTCCCTTTGCCGTGCGTCGTGCCTCTAGACGTACGCACGGCAAAGGTTGGTTCAGACGCCCGGTGCACCATTACCTTTGCCGTGCGTCTGGTGGCGCGGCGCACGGCAAAGAATGGTCAATGTGCCGGAGGCGCACGGCAAAGGGACTATTCTGGCAGCCCTTTTAGGTCAATTTGCCGTGCGCCTGCCCCACGGCGCACGACAAATTGACCAATTTTTTTTATTTTTTTCTGTTTTTCACGTCCAAAAATTCCCGAAAACCATATACATGACATATATATCACAATATCCATCACAGGCATCATATATATCACAACATGCATCATATATGTCACAATATCCATCACAGGCATCATATATAATAATATACATCACAAATGCACACCGAAGTCCGAAGTTCATCGATAAGTGCACACAAAAGTCCACAATTCATCGACAGTGCACATAGTTCATCACAGTTCATAGACAAGTCCACAATGCAAATAAAAAGGTGCGGCTCACTGAGGCGGTGGCGTACTGCGGAACTCCGGTGGAAACAACTGCTGCTGGATCACCGGTGACAAGGCTGGGGACCCATGCAGAGTATTCGATGCCGCCGATATGTTCTTTGAAAAAAAATAGTAAAAGGCATGTGAGACAAAGAAAGTTGTCCAAGTTATAATCTAAATTGTCTAAGTCTCTACTTTGTCTAGGTTTCAAAGTGAGTCTAAATCTCTACGTTCTCTAAGTCTCTAATGTTCGAAATGAAAGAAGAAAGATGTCAAGTAACTCACGGCGGGGAGAACCGGCCGTATGGGGAGGGAGCATCATCGGCGTGGGCATCGGGGGCATCACAAGCGGGGGGCATCGGTAGACCACTGCGAAAAGCTTGCATGCATGCTTGCATGTGCGCGGTCATCTGCGGCCGCCGCATCGCCGCCTGGTGTGTGGCCATCGCACGGTCCACTGGCTCGGGCCACCGATCGCCCACTGCTGCTGCCGCCCTCGCTTGTTCTTCCACACGCTGCTCGACCGCGGTTAAGGCCGCCTGCAATTGTTCATCCCAATGTTACAACGAAAAGTGAAGATATGTAGAAATTTAGTAACTTGCCGTAAATCAGAAATAACCTTGAGTCACTCCATCTCGGCCAGTGCCGCCGACGACCGTGGCCGTATGGGAGGGGCATTCCCGGTGTCCTTTGCCTTTACCGCCGCGAGAGTGGGAGTACTAGCCGTGTCCAAAAGGCTGTCGCCCATGTAGTAATGGCCGTGCTTCTTCCCCCCACCAATCCTCATGACCGTCTCTCCATCAAACAGCGCACGGATGGGATCCCACTCTGGCCCATGGATGCGCCTTCCCGTCTCCGCATATGTAGTGAAGCGGGAGTGGATGGAGGGATTGTTGTACGCCTCCGGCGGGTCGTCGGGGTTGTAGGTGGTCTCGGACACGGTCGCCTTGCCCTTACGGGCCAACATGTATGCCATCACGTCGGTGCACTCGGCGTCTCCATGTGCCGGGATCGAAAAAAAATTAAGTTGATTAGAAATTAGATAGAATTGAGCTTTACAACAAAGAAATGGATCTTTTCATACCCATCTTTTCTTGTACTGTGCAACCGTGAGGTTGCCTTGATGGTGTGTTGGGTACGTCATCAACAAACGCTTCTGCCGGCCAGCGTCGTGCTTCTCAATCCACTCCGGGCTGAACCACCTCGCCACTATGCGTTTCTAGCCGTCAGCATCGTTAACGCACCACCACGCAGGCGTCTACACGTGATCAAGTGAACGGGCTGTAAGAATATCATATTAAGTGATGTCCGAAAAGCTGAAATGCAATTTTACCTCCTCGTATTGCTCCCGGGTCGGCCTATAGGTCCGTGCTTCTCGCTTTGGTCATCTTCTTTCCCCACTTTGCGGCGGAGTAGTTTATGACACATTGAATTTGTGCCTCGTAGTGCATGTCCAGGACAAGCTTCTTGCACACTTGTCTCCGCACCCACCTCCTCGCCTTCTCCTCAAATCCACCAACCAACCTATAGAAGTCCTGCGTATAAAGCAGCAATGGATCCACAACAATATTGAAAAAATGCCCGATAGAATACGATGAATTGAGAAAGACTCACCCACAACTCGGCCTTCACTCGCTCTGCCTTGTTGGCGAAGCATCTGTCGTCCCTCTCGAAAGTGTCAGTGGCTTTCTTGTAGTGTCCCCACGTCCAGGCCGGCTCCCACCTGGTAGAATCACCCTCACCGATCCGAACGAGGCCTGGGAAGTGGTACCTCACCAAAAGACCAGGATGTCGTTGACCAGGCGGTTGTGAGAACCTGGTTCGATGACTTCCCAACCCCTGCCACAAGTAAAAAAGATAAAATATTAGTCTCTATTGCGATTTGAAGTTCTCAAAGGAGAAAATACTGACAAACATCTGAAATTACTTACCATGTGCCTTCGGGTTTAATCAACGGCCGTTGAGCAACCGGTATCAGCCTCTCCGGGAGTCGCGCGCGACCTCACTGGTAGACGCTACAAATAGTGTCACCACTAGTGTCGTCCGCCTCGTGCTCCCCCCACTAGCCTCCTCAGCCTCCGGCTCGTAAGCCGCGTCCTGGGGTGGCTCCTTCTCTGGGCCGGCTCCTCCCGGCCGGCTCCGCCCGGGCCGGCTCCTCCTCCTCGTGCTCCTCCTCCTCTCGTCGTGCTCTTCTCTTCTTTGCCTTACCCTTACCGGAGCCACCCTTCCCCGTCACCCTCCGTGCGCGGACGAGCACGAACGGTGAAGGGAGCCGCCCACCATCTTGTCACACGAAATTAAAAACGGTAGACAAGTCAATACGGGGACATAAGACATAATTAAAAATGAACAAGGAATAAGACATAATTGAAAATAACATAATATTTCAAATAATAATACAATAAGTACAGAGCCTACATGTATTAGTAATAAACATCTTCATGGAGATTATCATGATCAGAAGTCTCATCATCACTATCACGCATGTCCTCCAGATATTCATCCGCTGGAGGAGCGTCAACATCTTGCACGGCTGCGACTTTCTCAAGTAATACTACGTCGTCATCATCGTCAATCTCTGCTCCACCGTCATCTTTTACTTCCATTATTTCTAATGCTTCGGTTATGTCTATCGCAAAATCCCCCGGGAGCCCATCTTCTTGGAAGAACTCTCCCTCATATGTATTTGGGTCTATGTTGTAGTCTTCATTATTTGGGACAGGTAGTCTACTATGTGGCGATACCTTGTACACAACGTCCCAACCTTGTAAACATTTGTCGGTTTTGCACGGGTATGAAAGATAATACACTTGTGTGGCCTGTTGAGCCACAATGTAGACATCTTCTCCGTCATAGACGGATGACTGTCGAATTTCCACCAGTCCAACATCCTTGGTCTCTTCGGTTTGGTCGGGATCAAACCAATGGCATTTGAATAAAACGGGTTTCGGGGGCTTGCAACCAGGAAACGTGAGTTGACATATTTCTTCAACTATTCCATAGTAGTCTTTTCCATCAGTGCCTGTCGAACAAACTCCGGAGTTTGTGGTTCTTCGGTTCGCCCGACTCTGCTCGTGACTTTTTGTGTGAAAGCGGTACCCATTCACATCATAGCCGCCGTATGACGCGATCCTTAACTCACAACCAATGGAAACCTGTCTCAGCTCAGGATCCATCGATTTTTCGCTTTGGCCCTGCAAGTAGAAGCAAGACGTATCATTGTAACATTCGCACCTACGAGGATTGTGTTATGTGAAACAAAAAGTATGAGGCTCTCCTAAATGATCGTACCTTCCGCTTGAACCAAGAAATGAAATCGTGGTCATCAAGAAGTTTATCAACTTCATCCGGCTTGGGTGGATTTCTTCCCCGCCAATTGACGGTTAAATTGTCCGTGCGTACGAGGAGGTTAGGTACTCGTTATCGGAAATGGAAATGATGGATAACTAGTTTGTTGAGAACTTACTCAATATAGGGAAGCACTTGATGAAGGTTTTTCAAAGACATATATCATGACAGTGCGCCACTCATTATATTGCAAGTTCCGATAAGTTGCAACACTTGCTCTTCCGAGTTGCCCTTTGAAGAGGCTGAGGTTCGATTCATTTTCATCGGCATTGTAGCGAGGGGTTGGATTATGCATGCTTGGGAGGGTGTCAGCATAGTATTTAGTTGTGAAGTTTGTCACCTCCTCAGTACAGTATGCCTCAGCAATGGATGCTTCAATTTTGTTTTTGTTTCTAGTCATCGTTCGAAGAACCTTTAGTACTCTTTCAATTGAATAGCACCAACGACCATGTATTGGGCCCCCCATTCATGCCTCGTACGGGAGGTGCAAAATCATGTCTTGCATCGGATTGAAAAAGTCGGGTGGATAGATCTTCTACAGCTTACAAAGCAACACCGGAGCCGCTTCTTCCAATTTTTTCACCTGTTTCTTGGACAACTCCTTAGCACAAAGGATGCAGAAGAAATAGCTCAACTCTGCAAGCACTTTCCATATGTGGTCAGGTACATAGCCTCGAACCATCACCGGAAGAAGCTGCTCGATCCATATGTGATAGTCATGGCTCTTCAACCCATTTATTCGCATAGTGGTTAAGTTCACCCCCCTCCTCAGATTCGTTGCATACCCATCGGGGAACATTAAAGTTTCGAACCATTCTAGTACTTCCTTCCTTTGGGGCTTGGTCAGGACGTATGGGGCTGCAGGCTTTTTCCATCTCTTCCCAGGTTTGGATTTTGGAATGTTGTACTTTGGTCTATCGCACAGATTAGCTTGATCAAGTCTAGACTTAACATTGTCTTTTGACTTCTCAGTCTCCATGGTTGTGTGGAACAGTGCCTCGGCAACATTCTTTTCTGTGTGCATCATATCAATGTTGTGCGGAAGAAGAATGTCACACATGAGTCCAGTTATGCTCCAAGCCATATCCCTCATAACCACCTCCTTCTTTTTCCTTGAGCGCGTTTAACTGCGCAAGAATATTGGCACCTGTCAACATCAGTGGTGGGGGGTCTTCAACCACAACACCTTTTGTAAAGTTCTTGGTGTCCTGTCTAAATGGATGGTTCATAGGGAGGAATTGTCGATGCAAGTCAAAATAAGACCTCTTGGCACCCTTCGGCAACCACTTGAACATTAAAGCTTGCTTGCATATTGGGCATGGCCACTTCCCGTGAACACACCATCCGCAGAATAACCCATACGCCGGATGGTCATGATGTGAGTACATGTACCACACATACATTTTGAAGTTTGTCCTTGTAGCTCGATCATAAGTACGTACCCCGTCTTTCCAAGCACTTTCCAACTCATCAATCAAGGGTTGCATGTACACACTCATTTTATCCCCTAGGTATCCTAGAATTATCAAGGACACAAATACGAACTGCCGCTTAAACATGATGCCAGGGGAAGATTGAGAGGGGTAACGAACATGGGCCAACAAGTGTATGGCGCGGCCATCGGTCCATAAGGATTGAACCCATCTGTAGCCAGCGCCACACGTACATTTCGAGCTTCTGCAGCCTTGTCAGGATGACAGCTGTCGAAATGCTGCCAAGACTCAGCATCAGCTGGATGTAGCATGATATCTTCACTACGGTATCGTTTGCCTGTTTTGTGCCATGTCATCTGCTTTGCAGTTTCCTCGGTCATGTACATCCGTGTGATCCTCGGTATGAATGGAAGGTACCGTAGGATTTTCACTGGTACGTCGAGTTGCCTCTTATGACCACCGCCAGAGTCTAACTCGAGGTACCTAGAGGATTTACACTTAGGGCAGTACTTTGCATCCGCATGTTTTTTCGAAACAAAATGCATCCATTTGTACAAGCATCTATCACCTCATATGGCATCTTAAGTACACGAAGCGTTTCGTGCCTCAAAGCTGCTCTATGGGAGACTCGTGCTCTTTCGGAAGCAAAGTGCCAATAACTACCAACATTTCATTGAACCCGTCTCGACCGATGCCAAATTTGCACTTTAGGGCCATTAAGCGCCCGATGGCATCAAGTTGAGACAAATCGGTGTGCTCGTGAAGTGGTTTACGTGCGGAAGACAACATGTCGTAATAAGCCTTCGCGGTTGGCTCTGGAGCTTCTTCCATAACTTGGTCAGGCCCTTTATCGAAGTTCCCTTGATGAAAGTCTTCTATCATGTCTCTGCACCCGGCTTCAGCATCAAAAGTCTCGATGTGTTGCCTCAAGACCTCTTCTCTCGCACGATGTGCTTCACCATGGTAAATCCACCGGGTATAGTTTTTCACAAACCCATGCGCCACAATGTGTTTACCCATGTTGAGCCTAGATTGGTATTTCATATTTTCACACTTACTACAGGGACACAGAGCTTTATGTTGTCCTTTCTCAAATGCCTTTTTACAGAATGCATCCATGTTGCGTGCGAATTCAGCGGAGTAGTCTCGCTTATTCCTCCAACCCGTGTACATCCACTCTCGGTTATCCATCCTTTAACTAGTGATATAACAAGTTGGTGCAAAAAACAGAAATCTTAGGAGATTTTATAAAGTAGATTGCTTCTACACGTTGTCTATCATGCTAGTAGTAGGTAAAGATAGGTCCTAATCCCACCCGAGGATGTGTAGACGGGTTTAGTTTCCATGCTCTACTCCGATCTGAGACAGAATTTCGGCAGCACCTCCCCGCTGTTCTCCAGATACACGTCCTAGAAAGGAGATTGTGTAACCAGAAAACAACGGGAAGGTGGTGCCGAAACTCTGTCCCCGATCAGAGCAGAACATGGAAACTAAACTCATCTACACATCCTTAGGCTGTCCAAAAAACATGGACAATTCGAAACGGATACAATCATAGATATACAAGCATATGCATATCTACAACTGTATCCCTTTCGAACGGGAGACACCTAACTAGGTTACGAGACCTAGGTAAATAAATTGCGGAGGAGGGGGTCATCTGCACATGCTCACCTAGTAGCTCGAACAGGCAACAACACGGTGGACGTCCGAGGAAACGGCCGGATACTCCTTCGACGGCGGATGCGGCGGTGGGCCCTCTCCTGCAAAATTAGACCAAGCCAACGTAGTAGTTAGATAAAAAATTCGACAGCACCTCCCCTGTACGGGAAGGTTTCAAAACCTGCAAAGAAAAGACCACGACACGAAGGTCGGGCCAAAAAACAAATGCTATTCCCACGGCTCGATGGTCGGACACATGAGACTTGCCATTCTTTCCACTTGAGCATAAGCAACATATACCGGTAGTACTCAAATTTTATTCTTTTGAGTTCAAGATACTCATCACAAATTTAATCTTACATAGGTCATCACATAACTATGCATCACTACTCATTTATGTAACGAACGATAGATCATCATAGTAGTTTCATCTAAATGCGATAGAGGTTGAGGGAGTGCTCACCGAGAGGATGGCGTACGTGTCGAGACGGTGTGGTGTGAGATCACGGCCGGAGAGCACCACCCATCCTCCTTCTCCCTCTCCGCCTTCCCCCTTCTTCCCTTCCTTCCCTTCCCCCTTCTTCCTTTCCTCCTCCTTACTGCAGTGGTGGCCGACCGGGGGCGCCGCCGCCGGAGCAGGGGAGGCCGGGGGGCGCAGGTCCGGGCGCCCCACCGGCCGGAGTAGTGGCGGGCCGGGGGCGGGGGCGAGCCGGGGGGGGGGCGGGGGCGCGTCGGGATCGGGGCGGGGCGCGCGCGCGGCGGGGGGTGACGCGCGGAGGCGGCCGGGGGGAGGGGGCGGTGGGCGGCGGCGGTGGCGGGGCGGGGCGAGCGGAGGCGAGCCGGGCGGGCGAGCCGGGGGCGGGGGCGGGGGGTGGCGCGGAGGCGGCGGGGGCGCGGCGGCGGCGGCGGCGGATCGGCGACGGGGGGTTGGGGTTGGGGCGTTTGACTGTGGGGAAGAAACCGGGCCGGAAGGTAGGGTTAACCCCATTCTTTGCCGTGCACCTCGGGTCACGGCGCACGGCAAAGAGCAGACCCGACCGGCCCCATAATCTTTGTCGTGCGCCTCAAGGGACTGGCGCACGGCAAAGACGGGCCCACCTGCCAGCCTTGGTGCCCAGCCGTGCCTTTGCCGTGCGCCTCGGGGGTCTGGCGCACGGCACAGACGGGCCCACATGCCAGTCAAGGTGAGCAGACCCAACCGGCCCCATAATCTTTGTCGTGCGCCTCAAGGGACTGGCGCACGGCAAAGACGGGCCCACCTGCCAGCCTTGGTGCCCAACCGTGCCTTTGTCGTGCGCCTCGGGGGTCTGGCGCACGGCACAGACGGGCCCACATGCCAGTCAAGGTGACCAAGTGCCTGACTGCATGTGGGCCCACAGCCTTTGTCGTGCGCCTCGGGGGTTAGGCGCACGGCACAGATGGGCCCACATGCCAGTCAAGGTGACCAAGTGCCTGATTGCATGTGGGCCCGCAGCCTTTGCCGTGCGCCTCGGGGGTTTGATGCACGGCACAGATGGGCCCACATGCCAGTCAAGGTGACCAAGTGCCTGACTGCATGTGGGCCCGCAGCCTTTGCCGTGCGCCTAGGGGTTTGACGCACGGCACAGACGGGCCCACATGCCAGCCAAGGTGACCAACCCTGCCTTTGCCGTGCGCCGCATAGGGATAGCGCACGGCAACGATCGACCTAGTGACCGGCCGTGGGTCGACGCCCACAGTGCCTGACTGGCATGTGGGCCCATCCGCCTTTGCCGTGCGCCAAAGCTACATTGAATTTTAATTTTTTGTAAATATTATGCATAAATGTTTAAATGGATGTAAAAATTACCATAAACTAACACGAGACAATTGCATGTTGTATGTTCACTAGAGAAAACGTTTTGAAGTCAAAAACAAAATTCAAATTTTACTAAGTTTACAAACCAAAGGAGATCACTCTAAACACTTTAGAACTTCTAGTGAGATGCTTCAGTTTGTAAACACTATGCGTGAAAAAATATTCAAAACCTTCCCTACTCTTTATCACAACTTTCCCATACCATATCATGACGTCTCGATGAATCTCATGATTTTCTAACTTCGTTTGCATTTTTTACAATTAAAAAACTTTACCAATGAACGTCGATTCTCATCCTTCGTGAATCAAATGTACGTAATTTCAACCAATGTGGTCGGTAAGGTCTTAAAAAGGACTCAATTACACGAATATCATTTTTCCACAAACTTTACCTTATCATTTCATGTACTTTCAATTCAATTTTGATTTATGTGAAGAAAATCCTTTTAAGGAAAGAAAATCATAAAAAATACCAAATAAATCGAGATGAGTACCAATTTGAGATACTGAGTACAAAGTAATGCATTTGTAGTGGACAAATCAAAAGAAATAAAAAAAACAAAGTTTTAAATAATCTTTGCCGTGCGCCGGCACGAAACGCACGGCACAGATTGTGCCGGGCGTTTCATATGGGGCGCACAGCAAAGGCTAACGACCGTTAGCGTCCGCCCCAGCCGTCCGCCGTGTCACGGGCGGCGCACGTGCCTGGGCCTCTTTGCCGTGCGCTCTGGTCCGATGCACGGCAAAGGCCGCTCTTTGCCGTGCGCTTATGGAACGACGCACAGCAAAGAGATCTGCACCGTGCGTTTATCGGAGCCGTGCGGCGTGTCGTAGGCGCACGACAAAGAGTGACCTTTGCCGTGCGCCCGATAGAAAACGTCCGGCAAATCATTTGGCGCACGGCAGAGGCCGTCTTTCCGGTAGTGAACAGAGCTAGAGTATCCAAATAGGGGTATTGAAAGGATCTCTAGCCAGACTACATGCACTTCTCCACATATTTTTTTAGTGTGAGTTTTTTTATTAGATGAGATTTACTTTGAGCTAAAAGAACACTATTCATGGGACAAAAATTGAGGACTAAAATAAGATTTATTTTGAGACGGAGGAAGTATTGTGTGGAGACAACTAATGATTTGGATTGTGGATGTATTTGCCACTACTTTTCGATACAAGTTCTAACTACGCTTGAGAAATGTTGAAAACGACGTCAGATTGAATAAAAATACATCCAAATAAATCCTTAGACTGTCCGCAACGGGGGGCCGTCACTTTTCCCGGTTTTTCTCCCGCACTGGCAACCTGCAAGCCGAACGCCATGCTCCGTTCGGGCAGAAGAACCGGAAATCCAACGATCTCCGTGTCGAGCTGGAAAGCCTAACATGGCGTGGGGCCCATGCACTGACGATTCCTTCGCGATGTTAGCCAGAAGGAGGAGAGACAAGGCCGACGACGCTACCCCGTGCCGCGCCTGGAGGAGAGGGAGAAGCCGCCCCTTGCCCGCCATGGATGCAGTCGCCGGTGGATGCGGCCCTGCTCGCCAGCGCCGGTGGATGCGGCCAAGATCCGTCGAGCAGGGGGACACCGCTGTCCCTGCCTTCCACGCGCGCCAGGCGCCACCGTTGCCCCCATGTCGGTGTGGAGCTCCTCTGTGGCCGACCGAGAGAGAGGACATGGCCCCGATTTGAGCGGCTGTTGAGGAGAGGAGCGCTGACCGACTTCCGCCACCATCCTCCGCCCCCGCGCGTGCCACCTCCATCCTCCGCACCCGCGCGTGACAGCTCGATGTGGTCACCGGATCGACCTCTGACTCCACCTCCACCAGCGTATGGACTAGGGGAGGATGTGGAGGGAGCAAGGATCCTCGTCGACGTCCGCATGTTTCCGGCTCTACCACACTACGTCGTCGGCCTCACCTCCTCAGCGGCGCCGGATTCAACCCCAAGCCAGCTTGATTCGGAGCTCGAAGCAGCGCGACGTCGGGGAGGAGGTGCTGGGCAATGGGCGGAGAGGAGAGGAGGTGCCATGGGGAGGGGGAGCGGGCGAAGCGACCCAGGAAAAGAGAGAGAGGGAGAGAGAAGAGGGGGAAGGGGACGGGTGGGGTTCGACATGGGATAAAGAAAATAAGAGTGGGCCCCATTTGAGATGCTCCCTCCGCCCCGCAAAGAATGCAATCCTAGCATTTGAAAAAAATCCCACAAAGAGTGCAATCCTAGAAAATAGATCTAATTCCATACTCAATTAAGTAATCCAATCTGATCTGCATGCAAAACTTACTGTATGTGGCTAAAAATAGGGTATTAGAGCATTTTCACGACACCCCACTAATCTGTCTAAGAAACTAGAATTGCACTTATTATGAGACGGAGGGTGTACAGGGGATGACAGGTGCAGAGAAACTGAAACTGAACTGAAAATTTTGGATGACTGGGGAGGAATATATCTTTTATCTTTTAGATGATGAAAATGATGAGTTTGGAGATTGATGAGTGCGGCGAACAGCCTTACGCGAGTGGAGATGGCGTGTCGATGCCATCGCCGAGCCGCGGTCGAAACACTGGGAGTGTTCGGCTGGTAGAATGAATAGTGTTCTGCTGGTAGAATGAATAGTATTATGTGAGAGAAAATTGAGCTGTTTCTATTCTATCGCCGTCTTGCGCGGACCACTCATCGCGGCATCGAACGGCCGGGAGTCGCCACTTCTCCAAACGTTGGAGGAGTCAGTTGCGAACGCGCAGCAACTTCAGGTGTCTCCACGGAAAGTTACCACCACGATCGGAAGCTTCTCCGCTCTCCTCTGTTTCCTTCCCCACGAAGCAGCAGCTGCAACGACTCGACTCCTCCTCACCCAAATCAAACCAAAAACCAATCCGCCGCCATCCCAATCCCAAGCTCGCACCGCCCCGCACCACCGCCGCGTCCTTCACCTCCGGCGACCAACGCCGCGGCAATCCGTGCCGGCAGACGCGCTTCGGCACCTCCCGCCTCCATGGGGAGTGACGGGGAGCCCGCCAAGGGGCTGCTGCCATACCTGCAGCGCGCCGACGAGCTGCAGAAGCACGAGCCCCTCGTCGCCTACTACTGTGAGAGATCGCTGCTCCCTTCTCCTCCTTGGTTCCTTCCGAATCGCAGCCGATTGGATAGGGTTTTGATTGGATTTGGATTCGGTGTGTGCATACGCAGGTCGGCTCTACGCGATGGAGAAGGGGATGAAGATCCCGCCGAAGGAGCGCACCAAGATGACCAACTCCATCCTCATCTCCCTGATGAACCAGCTCGAGAAGGTCCGTGCTTGCATCTGGGTCTCTTTTCTCTTGCTCAGTTGGACTAAGAAATTGCGGTGGTTAATTTTGCGTTTTAGATCTATTCATTATATATGCTTGTGGCAGCAGGCAAAAAACTATTATTTTGGATGCTGTGTGCCTTAGCAAAACGTTTCTAATTTTCTATATAACAAGTATTTGTAACTATGGTCTGCTCCATTGATATAGAAATATAGATAGATTCTACTTGGATATGCTGGACCAAAACAACACACACACACACACATATATATATATATATGAGTGGGACTTTATGCTCGATTACTTCTAGTATTCATGCGATAAGGCCTTTCGTAAAATTGCGAAGCTTGACTTAGAAGTGGAGCATGCAGTGTAACAATTTGTGGGTACCATAGTGTAAACCTGGCATGTTGCAAGCATGCCCGCAACTGGCACTCACATGTGGTACAACTTTTATTTAAAAAAACAGAGAGTAGTAATTTTTTACAAACACTCATGATGCTAAATAATAAAAAGCTTCAAATGGCCTCCAATGTATATCTTGTGGATGCTTATGCCAACACTAGATCTAAATAATCTCTTATGGTTCGGATTGGAATGTATTTTGGTTTGTTTTTTAAGTTTATTTAGTAAGTGCTTGTGAAAAGATATTGCTATGATCTATTCTGGCAACGGCTTGCAAGAAGAATGCTGATAGAAACCAATTTTTCAATATGCCTTTGCTAAGCGTTCGATGAATTGAAAGGAGAATCTATGTAGTCCCATAACAACTGTGTTCTAACAATGAGAGAACTTTATGTGTGTGTGCTGTGGGCCGGAAAGACTACCATATTCCCGCATGACTTTGCGATGAAATATTATCAACTTATTTTAGATATGCCTTCGCAATGGGGAAAACACTAATTTCATTTCGCATTGGTGTGAATAAACCATTATATTTTAAATTTAAAGTAGTGTCTGGTTGTTCGTAATTGTAGTTTTGTGTCCTCTAGATGATTGTGGCTGCTAAGTGACTTCGAATTTGTGATCATTGTTATAAAGGATTGCAACAGGGAATTTAGCAGTTGCCCCCACTTTGGTAGCTATTCTAGTCAGCAATATATGTGTGGTAAATGTGAAAAGAAGACTTCTCTGCAAAGATAATTTTTGATTAATGCTACATAGGCAATATGTATACTATTAAGACAAGGAAAAATGCATTTAAGTAAGTATTGAATTTTAGTAGCTACTCATACATCTAAGAACATGAATGGCTTATGCTGAGGTTTTAGACCAAAATACTTATATTGATTTAATTGTCTGTCTTCTTTACCTCTCCATTCTGACTTTTTATAGATGCTGATTATTTCATTTACAGCATAGGAAATTATTGCTCACTACTAAATATGTTATCTTACCCCTCCAGGACAAGAAAACTTTGACTTTGGGGCCAGACGACCACCTTCATTTGGAGGGGTTTGCATTAAATGTCTTTGCTAAAGCAGATAAACAGGACCGTGCTGGACGAGCTGACATGTATCACCTACGAAAAATTCTCATTATGCTGTGGTATCATCTATTTACAGAGTCTCCCTAATGCATGTCAAATTAATTTTGCAGTAATACCGCTAAAACCTTCTATGCTGCGAGCATCTTCTTCGAGATTCTTAACCAGTTTGGTGAGCTTCAACCTGATGTAAGTTTACTATGTTATTGCCTATAAAATTTATCACCATATAATCTTGATGTCAGCTATCCCGCATCTTTCAGTTTATGTTTACATCAATTACTACTTGACCTATGATGGAAGGCTTGGCTGTATGCAACCATGTTTTTTATATTCCATTTTAATGTGCCTTGAGCAGATTGAGCAGAAGCAGAAATATGCCATCTGGAAGGCTGCTGAAATAAGGAAAGCTCTCAAAGAAGGACGGAAGCCCGAAGCTGGCCCTCCTGGTGGGGATAAGGATGAAGCACCTGTCAGTACGGTCACAATTTCTCAGGTAATTATCCTGGTTGACTGATATGCATTTGTTTCATAGTGACCTTCTGCATGCTCCTCATTTTATTTAGTGTGAATTTGCCTCTTTTTCGTATCATAAGA
Organism: Cenchrus americanus; assembly: GCA_947561735.1. Taxonomy (NCBI): domain Eukaryota; kingdom Viridiplantae; phylum Streptophyta; class Magnoliopsida; order Poales; family Poaceae; genus Cenchrus; species Cenchrus americanus. Next base: position 149,276,963 of record OX387240.1, read on the forward strand.
GTTCAATTTGCTTCTATGGTGCTAACACCAATCCTAATGATCCTTGTTTAAAGGTACTAAAATTTAGTGTGTTAGATTACATCTATTTATCACCCCCTCTCATCCTAAAGGTTAATTATCCATCCAACATACATCGTGGTTCCGAAAATATATTTTTGCCAACATTCTGAATTCATGGAATCTTAGATTCTGAGTCACTCTATTCTTCCAGATTCAAATGAGCAGCCACAGCAGACAGAATGTTTTCTTTCTTTCTTTGTAGAACTTTAGTTAACTAGCAGTCAGTCAGGATTTCCTCTAAATTCTCTTTAATGCTTCAACATGTCGGTTAGTTATGTTTGGAATGGAGTACCTTAAATTGGTTATTTCCAACTTTTTCTTTAGTGATTGAAACTCACATTATTTTTACATGGTTAGATTGTTTCTTCGAACAATGTGTCATGTTTTTTTGAACAAAATGTAGCTTCAACTTTTTTTGATTTACCTGTGTGCGCAGGATTTTAGTAGGCGAGAAAGCTTTTCTGCAGTACAAGCAGGAAATAATGTGCATCGACAAAATACAGAGTTCAATGATCATCCTTCTATCCAGTCACCCTATAAGTATTCACCCCCACCACCCTCACAATCCCAGCATCCTTCTCCATCACAATCTTATTCCTCTCCTTCGTACCAATCAACAGACTATCCTTCTTCTGATTCCCACAAACAACACCCCAATGATTCATTTCCCCCCTACACAAGCACAGAATACCCTACCAATGAGGTCCACAAACCACCATCCAATTATTCACCACCCCCTTACACCAGGACAGACTACCCTTCCAATGAAGGCTACAATCCTCATAGCAATGATAAACCAGATATTTCGGCATATCCTCAGACATACCAACCCCCACCCTACACAATTGAACCTCAGCACACCTTTCAAAACTACTACTCCACTGAGGCACCAGCTGCCCCATACAACTACCCTAATTTCCAGTCATATCCAAGTTTCCAGGACAGCACGTCACCTTCTGTCCCAACACACCAATCGCCTTCAGTCCCAACACACCAATCACCTTCAGTCCCAACAAACCAATCTTCATTCTATCCTGCAAGCGATGGTCCTGCAGCTACATCATACTCCCCTGCGTCTAATCCCTCCGCCCCAACACATTACCACTCTACTGCTGACTCTTCACCTCAAGTTACTCCAGCTGCGCCACCAGCTAGCCAGTATAAGTATGATAGCACTTACCAGCCAGCAGTCGAGAAGATTGCCGAGGCACACAAGGCAGCAAGATTTGCGGTCGGTGCTCTTGCATTCGACGATGTTTCTGTTGCTGTGGATCACCTGAAACGCGCGCTGGATCTTCTGACAAACCCTTCTGCTGAAACTCATTAGCTCTTTTGGTTTTGCCACACATTTATCAGAAGCATCTTCTGTATATATACAAGATTGGTATACCACCACATGGAGATGTTACCGCACCAGGCTGCATACATCCAAGATACAGGGGTCACCACACAAAATCTAGGAGATAATAAGGGAGCCGTTCCATGTGGGCTTTTTGAATCAATGATGCTTTTTGCAGGAAACCATTGTGTAATATTGAATTATTTGTTATCAGAGTTTTGTGACAAGGCTTTGCAACCCATCATATTCAATTTACATATTCTTGTCTGTATGTTCTTTTCGGTTATGGATGGTTGCTGCTATGCCTGCTACTGTATCCATCTTTGAGTTTGTCATGTGGTCGTCGCCATGCTAGATAGAGATGGACTTTTCACTCAGGAACATGATTTCCGTGTGTAGTTACTGAAAAGCATGAAGAACTAGCTCTCATATATCAAAATGTTACAGGAAGTTTTAAATAACACTTTGTTTGTCTGGCTTAGCCCGTAGTACTTTTATCTCAGAATAAACTAGCCACCAGCCAGCTTTGGGCACAAGATGTAAAGCTACTCTTACCTTCAGACATACTTTTACTTTTACAAGCATGTTGTTTTGGTCTGAGAGCATCGAACTAAAGTGCAGATGCCTGGGTCCAGGGATCTGAGCTGGACGATCACAATGTTTAGGGCTTGTTCATTTCTATTGGATTCAATCCAGTCAGAAATAATAGATAATCAATAAAATCATGATAGACACTCTGATTTATACCGTACTGAAAACAAATTTACTCATCATAATAGGTAAAACAAGAGACCAAAGAGCTGGGTTGATTCTACACCTTTTGACAAGTGGAGTGATTACGAGTCTTTTGGTGTACCTATCGTAAGCAAATCAATTTTGGCCCCGGAATAAAGTTGTATTTCTTATAGTAGCTATCATGATTTTCTTATTACATTTATCAGTTTCAGTTCTAATTACATTTATCAATTTCAGTCGGAATCCAATCCGGTGGAAACGAATGAGGCCTTCATCTTGTATGGCTCACCCCGAGTTCCAAACAAGCGAAGCAATGTTGGCCATAGCAGAGATGTGCATTTCCTTGATTTTTTACTAACCAGTCCTAAGTCAGTTGCTTGTCTCCAATGATGTAGCTCTAAGCTAGTGAAATTAACTTTTTTATTCATTGTGAGTGGTACAAAAGATGAGAATAACATGAAGTAAGATAGTTTTGCTCATTTTACAATGCACAAAATGCTACACACAACTCTCTCTCAATTTAGAGATAGTTATATATACTAAGGTCTCCTTTAGTTTCATTGAAAAGTACTATTCACCCGTCACATTTGATGTTTGACACTACTACGGCCGTCCCAAACTACTAGTCACTATTTACTTTTGATTACAACGTTTGACCATTTGTCGTATTGAAAAAATTTTGCATACATCATTTATTTTGTTTACTTCATTATCAAAGGAATTTCAAGTGTAACTTGACGTTTTTTATATTTGCACACTGTTTTTAATAGAACAAATGGTTGTCAAATGTTGTAATCAAAAGTCAACATTAACTAGTAATTTGGGACCGAGAGAGTAATTAGGAGTATTAAACGTCATTTAATGACAAAACCCATTCCATTTTACTGCAGTTAAATATCGAGACGAATCTATCAAAGCATGTACAACAGTGTAGACAAATGTTGTCTATTTGATATATACAGACAACTAAACAGTCAAGTTATACAATGGATTATCTATTTAGCTGTCTGCAAGCTATTCAATTCATCTATGGGCACATGAATCATGATGATCAAGTAAAATGTTGATCTTTGTAGCTTTATCTGTGCTTACACAATAAGATACATGTTAAGTCACATGAAAAACATAAGATTTATATATTCATATCCATATGATCTAGATTACATGAAAAGAGTAGAACAATCACACTCTAGTCTCGACCTCTCCACTCGCAGACCAAGGAAGACCACACTTGTGAACAGAAGCACAAAACATAGAGAGTTGAAGTCGTCATCCATTGGACGTTCTTGCAATCTAGAGCAACTGAAACCAAAGAATATCACGACAAGCATAAAATAAAATTGCAAGTCCAAGGCCTCTTCTCCTTGATGCATCACAAAAGCAAAAACAGGTAAAATCATCCTCTAGTTTGTGAATCTTTGTCCCTGCAGGGCATTTCCGCATCATCCTGCATATCAAGGACCACAAAATCTGCGAAGATGCATGAACCTTGGACGAATACCAATAGGCTCTCAAATATTTGTCAGGACATCAGATCAATGCATCAACAAGTTGAACTGTCTTTGAGGTTGGAGAAAGAGCAGGATATCCCAATTTTTCGAACATGGCCTTGGACATGAGATTGACACTTGCACCAAGGTCACAAAGAGCATTCCTGATCTTCTGATAATATATTGTGCAAGTGATAGCCGGATAACCAGGATCTCTCCTGTGTAGAATTGCTGAAGATTCCCATGGATCAAGAACCTACTGTACTGGCTTCCTTGCATGGTCAGTAGGTTGTGTCCGCCTAGATGGCTTACCCCATTTGGTGGACACTACACAAACATCTCCACAGGAGGATACGGGTTGCCCCGGAATCTTCCCGTCTTCAGCAGAGGGAACTAAAGCAGCTAACTGAGCCAACTGGGTTTCTATCATCTTATTAAAACTTAACTGGCTCTTAAGAGTAGAAGAGATGCTATTAATTTTAACGCTAAGGCCTTCCAAAGCCTTATCACAGGAAACTATTTTCTTGTTAAAGCCATCATTTATCTTAGCTTGCCCAAAAATGAGATATCTCAAGGAAGGTTGATTTGAGCTGAAAGAATTACCTTGATTACCTCCTTGATAATAAGGACATTGATTCAAAGTTTGACCTCCTTGTGGACGATAACTGTTTTTATTGCCGTTCATGAACATCACATCCTCCTGGGTAGTAGGGCAGTAATTACCTGAATGCCTAGTGTTACCACAGACTTCATAGGTCATGCGAGAATCTATGGCTTGAGTAGTGGTTGCCATGGTAGACTTGTCATTGGTCAGATCATCCATTCACTTTATTAATAGGTCCATATTGGCGTTCAACATATCTGCTTCTTTGGTAGTATGTGTACCCCTCTGACGTGGCCAGAGTCGATCATCACTCCACCCTTGGTTGGAGACCATCTTCTCGATAAGTTGAGTTGCATTAGCAATAGTAAGTGAGAAGAAAGCTCCTCCGGCAGCAACATCAACATGTCCTCGAGCTGTCGGAGTCAGCCCATTATAGAAGTTCTGAAGAATAAGCCAATTGTCCATCCCATGATGAGGACAAGCCAAGATATACTCTTGAAGCCTCTCCCAAGCTTCTGGGATTGTCTCATTTACTGCTTGCTGAAAACTCAAAATTCTTCTGTGACAACCCGCCCAGGAAAATACTGTACTATCGCCTAAGACCGATCCACTTTGGTCATTAAGCAATAATAAAGTATCATCCTGTCGTTAGTTGCCGGGTTAACGCCCGGCAAATCACTTGAAAAGCAACAAGGATCGAATATATGCATTAAAACTCACTCGAAGGCGAGTCCAGAGATACAACAACATGAACATCCAATTTCATACCCCGTAGGGTTTAATTATTACAAACCATGGTTTTTGTCATGACGAAATAGTTCAGAGTTTTGAAAGACAACGGAAATTAACTAGCGGTAGCGAAGTCACCACGGGAGGCCATCCATGATGCTTTCAGCAGTCGTCCTCCACCCACTCCAACTCCCAGCCGGGCGGGATCTCACCGGGCCACACATCACTGAAGGCATTACCTGGATCAACACATTACAGCAAGGCTGAGTATACTAATACTCAGCAAGTCTTACCCGTCGGTGATATCTACTTCACCCATTCTAGACCATGAAAGGTTTTTTGGCTACTGGGTTGCTTTTGCTAAAGAGTAACAAAGAGTAGGTCCTTACTTTCAAGATTTTAGCACAAGTTCTAGTGGTTTAATCTTTACTACATTAGCCAACTAGTACAAACAAAGTTGTACAATACAATTAATCAAGCATAATATTCATCAACTTCCATCATTAGGGATCACATGACTAGTGGAGTAAGTAGTCTCGGGTGATGGTGAGAGGCCGAAAATCAATTGATTTAAACCTTGCAAGGTAAACCCAAACACACGGTAGGCTGCCCCCGCATGGACAACTTCCCGGGCCGTCCCCATAAATCCTCGGGTCGGGATCGAATCTTACGGTCTTTGGTGCGGGCTATCCGCATACCCCGCGAGATACCCGAGTCACCATACACCACCGGTGGCGAGCCGTGAGAGCGAATCCCAAGAGTAGTAACGGTAGGATCCCTAGCCGCCTCATTATGGTACTAGGCTTACCGGCCCCGTAACCGGCATGTGCTTAGTACGTTCGAAAACTTAACCCACATAACCACCGGACCGAGTCCGCATCCCATGCTCTTACCACGTGAGCAATCCATTTAAGGATATAGTATGATTCCTATCTAGGAACCTATTCTCGCGAGTGAGGTCATCACCCGACTTGTAATGGTTCTATAGCTTAGCGACTATCGACCTATCATACTAGTAGGGACCAAAGGTACCTATGCAACATGCATCTAGGGTTTCATTCAACTCCGAACGTAAATGCACAATCATTCATAGATAATTGACTAAAGAATTTGAAAACTAGGTTAGATGCACCGGAGCTTGCCTTCGTCGACTAGGTTAGCTTGGGCACCCTCGGTGTCGAGTACGTCCACGTCTCGCAGAGAACCTTCGCTCCGCCTTCCTCGGTTTCCGGGACCAGGGAGTAATCTCCGTCCGGAAGATCTACACGGAATGCAATGCACTTTAGGTGATGTGATAGTTTGTTGTCTTATCCAACTCTAGTTGGTCATATTCACCTTAACAAGCATTCATCTAAGGTTCCTCTTTTAGGAAGGTTAGGGGGTGTACATGGTTTACTCCTTTAGTCTATATTTGAATAAAGATTTTTAATAAGCTTATCATTTCTTGTGAAAGCTTCATTTCTTTTTATCTTCACCAGCAAGGTGTACTTAATATTTTTATTTATGAGTTAATTCCTTATCAGTGCTGATAATTAAATTTCTTTTATTTATATTAAATAATACTTTCAAAAAGGAAAAGATTTAATTAAGGGTTTCTCCTTATTTAATTTCCCTTTAATATTAAAAGGGCATTTAAGCCATTTATTAATCAATTAATTACCAAAAATTACATGAGGGTTTCTTAAGCCTACTAGCATCCATCCTGGTCCATTGGACCCACATGTAAGTGTTGGATGCTAGGAAATTAAATATTGTGGAAAATAACAAAGGCTAACTAGTGATTCAACTTAAATGCATATAAAAATAAATAAGCATCAAAATGATCCAATTTTTCTTGTGCATGCTCTCTGGTCTTAAACAAGCCTAAAGAACCAGCACATTCACATGGAAACCTTACTGAACTTGGTTTATTAATTTACAAAAGAAAACATGCATAATTCAAGAATAATTGCTTCTGATAATCCAAAATTCATGATTAATTCACAGGATGTGTCTTTTGGCATTACAAGACAGTGTGCACAAGTTGGGCTCAAGAACATAAATATATTTAACAGGAAAAATCATCTAGGCAATCACTGCAGGAATGGAAACGAATTTGTCTAGCAAAATCTACTGCATAACTTTGTGCAATTTTTGGCACAGCATCTTGTCACATCCTAACACACAACATATCCAAAATTTGGCTACAGAGGAGTTATACTTTTCAAGTTATGACAGATCCATGTATAACACATTTGTAATTTTCCTGCCAAAACTATTTTGAATCTAGCCATGAATATACAACAAAAGAGGTGGTGTTTATCATCCTGAACCCTACAAAATTGGTTTGGGATTTTTCTGATTTTTCTGTGAATTTCTAGGGATTTTACAAGCCACCGAACTAATTTGTAAGAAAATCTAGATAGGTTTCATTGCGGCTAGGTCCCGAACTTTACACAAAACACCCCGCCAAGATCCGTGGCCCTGCAATTCGGTCCTTTGGCCGGGGAGGCGGCGGGCTCGCCGGCAATCCGGCGGCGCTCCGGGGGCGGGGGATGGCCGGGGGTGGAGTGTGTGCTCACCTAGGGTTGATGGGTGAGCGCGGTTGGGGCGGGGAGACCCCGCACGGCGGCGCACGGCGGCGGCCGGCGGGCACGTCCGCGGCGGCTCGGTGTTGGGCGAGGAGAGCGCGGGCTGCGGCCAATACGTGACCCCGGGAGGTGCAGTGGGGTCTAGGGAGGCTCGTGATGCGGTTGGCCGGTGGGGATAGCGAGCGGCGAGCTCCGGCGGCGGCGGCGGCAATGGCGCGGTGGGGCTCGGTGGCGCGCGGGGGGGGGGGTGAGGATGGCGCTTAAATACTCTCGGGCGGCTCGGCGATGACGGCGGCGTGATCCCCGGCCGTAGTACGATGCACGCGGGTGAGGGGGCGCGGATGGACCGCCGGTCCAAAGGGGGGCGTCCGGCCACCGCACGGCGCGCGCGCGCGTCGCGCGCGTGGCGCGGCCGACCCCCCGCGCGTCGCGGGGCGCGGGTCGCCTCGGCACGGGCGTGGCCTAGGGGCGCGGTCGTCCTCGGGCGGAGGGGCGTCGGGAGGCGCGCGGGCGCGGACGCCGGAGCGCGGCCGGCGGCGGCCGGCGCGCGCGCGCGCGCGGGCGCGCGACGTCGCGGCGCACCCGCGCTCCCTCGCCCTAACCGTGTTCTTTGAAGCGCTGTTTGATCAAATTTTTCTCCAAAATTTTGAATAAAACATGACCAAGCAATGAATACCAAAGTTGCAAATCTAAGTACCAGCTACAATTTTTACAAACGCTGTATGGGGTTTTGCTTCCTAGATTTGAATCTATTTGAATGCCAACTTTGAATGTCAGCCTGATCCTGGCAACAGTAAAACCTGTCTTGCAAGGGGTTTTTCACAATTTTCCTCTCCAAATTTGAAATGCCAATCCACATGAAAGTTGTGTCCCTCAACAAGACCTACAACTTTCCTAAAGGTAGAATTTTAAGTGTTTAGGTGAATTTTGGAGAACGCGGCAAAAGTTCCGGCAGACACCTGTGGACACTGGGATGGCAAGGGGTTTGACCCACCCTTTGACCATGGGTTGGCCCCACAAGTGTGTTTACTATCCATTAAGGGTCACTAGGGTGTGTTAGGGAGTTTTCATGGGTGAGGGCCCAGGTTGACCTAGGGTTGACCTCGGTTGACCATTTGACCGGCTAATCCGGTCATTAGCGTTAATGACGGTAATTAAAAACCTGGGGCGTCACAGCCTACCCCCCTTAAACGGAATCTCGTCCCGAGATTCGATTGGACAACGAAGAGATGGGGAAAAAGACTCACTGTTTCGGGATTGGAGGAAGCCCGGATACTTGGTGTTAAGATAATCCTCCGTCTCCCACGTGGCTTCTTCTTCCGTGTGATGGCTCCATTGGATCTTGTACATTCGCACGGTCCGCCTCCGGTCTTTCGCTCTTTTTGGTCTAGTACCTTCAATGGATGCTCGACGAGCGAGAAATCCGGCTCGATCCAAGCATTAGCTTCGTGATGATCTCGTTCTCGGAACAGGGCGGTCCCTTCTTCAAGGCGAGTTACATGGAACACATTGTGAACCGCGGAAAACCGTTCTGGCAATCGGATACGGTAAGCCACGGGTCCACATACTTCTATTACTTCATAGGGTCCAATGTAGCGTGGGGCTAACTTTCCCTTGACTCCGAACCTTTGCACACCTTTGGTGGGGGATACTTTCAAGTATACATGATCTCCCACTTCAAAGTGTCGAGGTGCGGTTCCCCTGTCATGGTAACTCTTTTGTCTCATCTGTGCCATCTTCAAATTTTCTCTTATCACTTGCACCCTTTCTTCGGCCTCTTTAACTAACTCCGGTCCAAAGAGTGTTCTTTCTCCGGTCTCTGACCAATTCAGTGGGGTGCGGCATCTACGTCCGTATAGAGCATCGAACGGTGCCATTTTCAAGGCGGCTCCGATAGCTGTTATTGTAAGAGAACTCTGCCAAGGACAAACACTTGTCCCAACTCTTGTCAAAGTGCAAGATGCTTGCTCTCAACATGTCTTCTAGGATCTGATTTATCCTCTCCGTCTGACCATCGGTCTGTGGATGATAACTGGAACTACGGAGTAGCTGAGTTCCCAAACACTCGTGCAATTGCTCCCAAAAACGGGCCACAAACTGAGTCCCTCTATCAGAGATTATAGTCTTTGGGATTCCATGCAGACGAACTGTGTGGTCCACGTACAACTCAGCATATTGTTGTACGGAGTTAGTGGTGTGCACGGCAATGAAGTGAGCGGTCTTGGTAAGTCTATCCACAATTACCCAATTAGAATCCTTCTTTCTAGGGGTTAAGGGTAAACCCACAATGAAATCCATACTAATATCGTCCCATTTCCACATAGGTATCGACAGGGGTTGGAGTACTCTCGCCGACTTCAAATGACTTGCTTTCATCGGTGGCAAGTATCGCACTCGGCTACATACTTGGCTACATCCACCTTCATATTGGACCACCAAAAGTTCTGCTTTAGATCTTGGTACATCTTGGTACTACCGGGATGAATAGAGAACTTGGACTTGTGAGCTTCATCTAGAATGGTTTTCTTGATTTCTGGGTCAACGGGGACCACTAGACGCTTTCCAAACCAGACCACATCTTGGTGATCCTTCTGGAAACAAGTGTACTTTGGGTCTCCTTCCACTAGTTTCTGCCTGATGGTTTGAATATCTGCATCATTGCGCTGGGCAGTGACAATCCTGTCATAAAGGTTTGACTCTGCCGTCAAGACATAAAGAATTCCCTGCGGCACCACTTCTAAGTTGAGCCTTCTCATTTCTTCACACAAGGGTTCACTGACTGGCTCTAACTCTAGGTGGTTGCAATGATCCTTGCAGCTAAGAGCATCCGCAACAACATTTGCCTTGCCGGGGTGATAGTGCACTTCTAAATCATAATCCTTGATCAACTCAAGCCATCTTCTCTGCCTCATATTCAATTCTGACTGGGTGAAGATATATTTGAGGCTCTTGTGATCAGTGAAGATATTGCAATGATTGCCCATTAGATAATGTCTCCATATCTTGAGGGCATGAACAACGGCAACTAACTCAAGATCATGGGTAGGATAGTTGAGCTCATGGGGTCGAAGGGCCCGTGAAGCATAGGCAATGACTCGGCCTTCTTGCATAAGGACACAGCCAAGACCTGTGCCTGATGCGTCACAGAAGACTTCAAACGGTTTGGAATTATCGGGTTGAGCTAGCACTGGGGCTGAAGTTAGATGTTGTCTGAGGGCGTGAAAAGCTTTCTCACATGCTTCACTCCACACGAACATTACTCCCTTCTTGAGCAATTCGGTCATGGGTTTTGCGATTCTAGAAAAGTTAGGAATGAACCGACGGTAGTATCCCGCCAGTCCTAGGAAACTGCGGATTTGATGTACGGATTTGGGTGGTTTCCAATCCATCACCTCTTGAACTTTGCTAGGATCTACGGAGATACCGTCTTGGGAAATGGTGTGCCCTAAGAATTTGACACTTTTCAACCAGAATTCACATTTAGAGAACTTAGCATAAAGCTTGTGATCTCGTAAACGCCGAAGGACAACTCGGAGATGTTTGGCGTGATCTTCCTCGCTCTTAGAATAGATGAGGACATCATCGATAAAGACCACGACAAATTTATCGAGCTCCGTCATGAACACGGAGTTCATGAGGTACATGAAGTAGGCGAGGTGCATTAGTGAGTCCGAAGGACATGACCAAGAACTCGTAAAGACCATAACGAGTGGAAAAAGCGGTTTTAGGAATGTCGCATGGTCGAATCTTGATTTGGTGGTAGCCAGAATGAAGGTCGATCTTAGAGAAGACTTTGGCACCATCCAATTGATCAAACGGAACATCAATTCGAGGGAGCGGGTATTTGTTTTTGATGGTGACTGCATTGAGTGGCCGATAATCCACGCACATTCTCAAGCTACCATCCTTCTTTTTGACAAAGAGAGCAGGGCAACCCCAAGGAGAAGAGCTCGGGCGAATGTAACCCTTATCTAACAATTCTTGGAGTTGGGTTTTTAGTTCAGCTAACTCTTTGGGTGGCATGCGATAAGGTCTTTTGGAAATGGGTGCGGTACCGGGCTGGAGTTCGATCACAAACTCGACATCTCTGTCTGGTGGCATACCAGGCAACTCGTCAGGAAATACATCCGGGTACTCACACACTACTGGAATTTCATCAAGGGAGGAGATAATGGTCACATAGGCACAAGAGTAAGTACCGTCCCGGAAAGGCAGGTACAAGGTAGTGTGCCCGATCGTAGGAGAGTTGATCTCTACGACCCTAATCTAGAACCACCTTATGTTGATTCATCCATTCCATACCCAAAATAACATCCATGCTTCCCAATTTGATGGTTATAAGATTAGATCGAATAACCTTACTTCCTAGTCTCAGGGGAACTTCGAAGGTCACTAATTGAGACGTGATGTCTCCACCCGGTGTGGTAATTTTATAAGCAGATTTGGTTTGTACTCCTCTTAGACTCAATTTGTCTAACAGACTCTCATTTATGAAACTATGGGTGGCTCCCGAATCAAATAAGACCTTAACAGGGGTGTTATTGATAGAGAATGTACCCGTGAGTACTGGAGCTCCTGCTGGAATGTCACTCATGGTAGTGAAGTTCAGCTTGCCCTGGCGCACTTGCACCATAGGCTTCTTGGCCGGAGTGGCAGGCTTGTTTCCCGTACTCGATTCGCGGGTTGGGCTTGATCTGCTTGGGATCGGGACACTCATTAATGTAGTGCCCTGGTGGCCGCGCTTGTAGCAACGACAATCACCAACATCACAAGGGGGTGCAATAGGCTTTGGAGCCTCGCTGCCGGGCACGGTGGAACCGGGAAGTTCCCGGCGAGTTTGCCCTGGAATGGCTTCATCGTCCAGCGTCCAGTTGAAGATTGTTGGGATGGGCCTGGAGCTTCCTTCTTCACAAAGCGAAACTTCTTGCTTATTCCGCTGCCTGGGGTGAACCCGGACATGCTCTTGTTGTCCCCATGGGCTTTCTTCATAGCATCCTCTTGTGAGATAGCTTTGTTCACGAGCTCATGGAAGTTTGCGGGCTCGAGTAGATTCAGGCGCTCATACAGCTTGCCATCAAGCCCGTCACGGAACCTCTCCATCTTCTTGGCATCAGTATCAACATGATGCCCACCGTACTGGCATAAGCTATTGAACTTCTGAGCATAGCGGTACACAGAGTCAGATCCTTGACGGAGGGCTAACAGCTCCCTCATCTTCCTGTCCATCAGACCCTTAGGGATGTGGTGGCTTTTGAAAGCCTGCTTGAACTCATCCCAAGTCACAGTGTGGCCTCGCTGCATGGACTTGAAGTGGTCCCACCACATCAAAGCTTCCCCTCGCAGTTGCAGCGCTGCGAAGTTCGCTTTGTTCTCCTCGGAACAAGGCAAAGCACAAAGGCGAGAGAATTTTGCCTCTATGGCCTTGACCCAAGCCTCGGCTTCCGGAGGGTCTTCTCGCTTTAGCGAAGGTTGGCGACTTCATGGCGATGAGCGGGGCGTACGTGGTGACCGGTTAGGCCCCTCGTGGTTGGCCCCATGTGGCGGCCCTCGGTTCATCTCGTCGGGAGATCTGCTGCTGCGTCTGTAGGATCTGGTGCAGCACCTCGGTTTGGGTGGCCATGAAGGCCTCCGTCGGCGTCATGGGCGGGGGTGGTGGCAAGTCACCATTACCACTCGCTCCGAAACCGTTGGGAGAGCTGCGCGTGGTTCCCACCATCTGAAAAGTGAGCTTTATTAGTGAGATAACCGAAAGCTTACTCCAAATGATGACAAGCACGATCATGCATAATCACATCTCATTAGTACTTAAACAATGAAGACAGCAACAAGCATCCATATTCTATAGCCACCAAAATTCATAGAATCGTTCTTCTCAACATGGTTAGGACGACAATTACTCAATTGCGCGGCTCATCATTATTTTCGAACGATCATCGTCATCCCGGATACCAAAGAAGGTGGTATTCGAACGAGCACTTATTTGCTGGCAACGAGTGATGCCTCTAGAAATGCTTTGGTTTACCAACGTTTTTAGGTGCGAATGCAAAATTGACAAGCGTGGTCATTTGCAACGGTTTATCCAAGGATCTGGTGTTCAACGCAAGAAAATCTCAATTTGAAAGACAACAAATTTCACTTAAAGCATACAAGCTTAAGCATTCTTATTACAACATGACAGAACAAGGTTCAACGACATTACAACTCGAATTCGAAACAACATGACAGTACACGATACAATAGTTGCTTGGCACGAAGACGTGCTGTCAAGCCAACTATTCTAACATCTCGAAGACAACTCAGTAAGATCGACATCCTGCTGCTCCCTGCTGTCGGCAACCTAGTTGCCCACTGAAGCACCGCTGTACGAAGGCGAAGCTGGGGGAGTCGGTAGCGGTGGTCCTGCCTGGCTCATCTGATCCAGACCGGACACAGCCTGCTGCTCCTCCGGGTGTGCTGTAGCGGGGGTAGTGGGCGTAAGGCCACTATAGCACTCGTAAGGCGGCCACCGTACGTCGGCCTCCCCGCACGTGCTCCCGCATCTCGGCAATGTTCGGCGGCGGTGTCGGCCTCTCTATCTCGTGTGCGTCGGCATCCTCCTCCGGTGCATGGTTCTCCGCCTCCGGGTCCACGATCCTCCGTAGGTGGTCACCTCTCTCAAGCTCCGGCTGGAACCTCCTAGCACGCGACTGTCGTTCTCCCGCTGCACACGGGTAAGCGTGAAGTTCGGCCGCCGGTGTCTTGCCGAAAGCTGCTCCCAATCGCGCCTAGATGCCTCCAAGCGCCGTGCAATGATCGCCGCGGTGTTATAACGCAGCCCCCGGAGTGTGAAGACCATGTTCGGACAACGGGCAAGTGTCCGGGTAACATCCAACGGCTCGCTAGGGTCGGTAGCTCCCGTAGGTGGTCCATACGGTCCAACCAAGCCGGGTCGTGAGGACTCACGGCGGAGAAACGGTCCAAACGGAGAAAGAGCTACCACGGTAGGGTTGTGCTCACAAAAGTCCGTCGGCACTGCGAGGGCGGCCGACTCCACGGACTCGTGCGTGATAAATCCCCGTAAATAAAGCTCGGGGTCAAACCGGTCGGCGTGGTGCGGTTGCGGCGGCACGGTAACGATCACCCCGTAGCGGGGAACGCCAAACCGCTCAAACTCCTTCACCTCGTACGTCGGTGGGGTAAGGTAGCTGCGCAAAGATCGAGTGCTTCCCACGCCAAGCGCGGAAAACCCTCCCAGTGCAACCTGTTGGTACGGATCGTACCGTCAGCATCGAACTGGTGGAACACGGGGAAATCCATCTGTACACAAACGTAACTCATGTCAGATCTCAAAGAGAACGGCATGTCAAATGGTGAAGTTCTGGCAGCTGTGAAATAAATTCATAACTAAAAATCCAGAAACCTCAAAAATTTCCCAAGTTTTAACTTAGACCTTAATACTTTTAATTAAGCTTTTTAAGGTTGAGCACCGATTAAGGAGACAAGATGAAGGGTCCTTAACCTAAAGGTGCGTAGGGGAAAATGTGAACCAACCCGTCGAACTAGGATTGAGATTTGCTTATTACAAGACGGCTGGTTGAGGAGCCATTATTTTCAACAATTTGGTTTAATTATCCTATCACATGGTAAACAAATTTTGTAAAATTTCGGCAGCATAACGGCTAGGTATGAGGAGTACTTCTAATGTATAAAATCACACACTATCATAGACTTCCTTAGAGAACATATGGAATTCCGATTTTTGGGTCCATTTTAGTTATTTCGATTTGTAATATGCATGCAAGACGTCCTATTCGACCTCACAAGGCAATCAAGCCAAAATTGAAGTTAGTGCCGGTGGCAAGGCTTATATTCGTCTCTCCCTATAATATCTAGTCGAGAGCTATACGGTACTTGCTTAACAACTGATGAAGCGATGTTATGTACCGCGGAAAACGAACCTTTCGTGCCAAGCACGTCACGAAAGCGTCCACATTCATTACCGTTCACTATAGAAACGGTATCCATGCGTTAAGCCGCTGCATGGACGGCGTCCTACTTAAGACTCGACGCGACGTGAGTGCCCATTGGAATAGGCCTCACTCATCCCTCACGGACTTTCCCGTGGTACCATCACGTATGGCAAAACGTGACGAGACTCAAACGCGACGTGGCACCCATTGGAATAGGTCCCACTAGTCCCTCACAGGACTTCCCTGTGGTACCACCACGTATGGCAAAACGTGATGAACTAGTATGTTTGTGCAAGAAAGTAAGTTTGACATAAAGTAATGTGCTGGGAGTTAGCAAAATAAACCATAGGTTAATAAGCCACCTGGAAGAACCCAAAATTCCCTCTAGGGCCTCTCGGTCTAGTTTATCCTTAGCGGACCAACGTATTTTGGAAAATCAAACAAACTTGGCATATTTTATTCAAAAATCAGTGATTAAGGTTTATTAATTAATCTCTGGTGCATATAAGCTCTGATGCCAACTGTGACAACCCGCCCAGGAAAATACCGTACTATCGCCTAAGACCGATCCACTTTGGTCATTAAGCAATAATAAAGTATCATCCTGTCGTTAGTTACGGGTTAACGCCCGGCAAATCACTTGAAAAGCAACAAGGATCGAATATATGCATTAAAACTCACTCGAAGGCGAGTCCAGAGATACAACAACATGAACATCCAATTTCATACCCCGTAGGGTTTAATTATTACAAACCATGGTTTTTATCATGACGAAATAGTTCAGAGTTTTGAAAGACAGCGGAAATTAACTAGCGGCAGCGAAGTCACCACGGGAGGCCATCCATGATGCTTTCAGCAGTCGTCCTCCACCCACTCCAGCTCCCAGCCGGGCGGGATCTCACCGGGCCACACATCACTGAAGGCATTACCTGGATCAACACATTACAGCAAGGCTGAGTATACTAATACTCAACAAGTCTTACCCGTCGGTGATATCTACTTCACCCATTCTAGACCATGAAAGGTTTTTTGGCTACTGGGTTGCTTTTGCTAAAGAGTAACAAAGAGTAGGTCCTTACTTTCAAGATTTTAGCACAAGTTCTAGTGGTTTAATCTTTACTACATTAGCCAACTAGTACAAACAAAGTTGTACAATACAATTAATCAAGCATAATATTCATCAACTTCCATCATTAGGGATCACATGACTAGTGGAGTAAGTAGTCTCGGGTGACGGTGAGAGGCTGACAATCGATTGATTTAAACCTTGTAAGGTAAACCCAAACACACGGTAGGCTGCCCCCGCGAGGACAACTTCCCAGGCCGTCCCCATAAATCCTCGGTCGGGATCGAATCTTACGGTCTTTGGTGCGGGCTATCCCGCATACCCCGCGAGATACCCGGAGTCACCATACACCACCGTGGCGAGCCGTGAGAGCGAATCCCAAGAGTAGTAACGGTAGGATCCCTAGCCGCCTCATTATGGTACTAGGCTTACCGGCCCCATAACCGGCATGTGCTTAGTACGTTCAAAAACTTAACCCACATAACCACTGGACCGGAGTCCAGATCCCATGCTCTTACCACGTGAGGAATCCATTTAAGGATATAGTATGATTCCTATCTAGGAACCTATTCTCGCGAGTGAGGTCATCACTCGACTTGTAACGGTTCTATAGCTTAGCGGCTATCGACCTATCATACTAGTAGGGACCAAAGGTACCTATGGATCATGCATCTTGGGTTTCATTAAACTCCTTAACGTAAGTGCACAATCATTCATAGATAATTGACTAAGGAATTTGAAAACTAGGTTAGATGCACCGGAGCTTGCCTTCGTCGACTAGGTTAGCTTGGGCACCCTCGGTGTCGAGTACGTCCACGTCTTTGCAGAGAACCTTCCGCTCCGCCTTCCTCGGTTTCGGGACCGGGGAGTAATCTCCGTCCGGAAGATCTACACCGAATGCAATGCACTTTAGGTGATGTGATAGTTTGTTGTCTTATCCAACTCTAGTTGGTCATATTCACCTTAACAAGCATTCATCTAAGGTTCCTCTTTTAGGAAGGTTAGGGGGTGTACATGGTTTACTCCTTTAGTCTATATTTGAATAAAGATTTTTAATAAGCTTATCATTTCTTGTGAAAGCTTCATTTCTTTTTATCTTCACCAGCAAGGTGTACTTAATATTTTTATTTATGAGTTAATTCCTTATCAGTGCTGATAATTAAATTTCTTTTATTTATATTAAATAATACTTTCAAAAAGGAAAAGATTTAATTAAGGGTTTCTCCTTATTTAATTTCCCTTTAATATTAAAAGGCATTTAAGCCATTTATTAATCAATTAATTACCAAAAATTACATGAGGGTTTCTTAAGCCTACTAGCATCCATCCTGGTCCATTCCAACATGTAAGTGTTGGATGCTAGGAAATTAAATATTGTGGAAAATAACAAAGGCTAACTAGTGATTCAACTTGAATGCATATAAAAACAAATAAGCATCAAAATGATCCAATTTTTCTTGTGCATGCTCTCTGGTCCTAAATAAGCCTAAAGAACCAGCACATTCACATGGAAACCTTACTGAACTTGGTTTATTAATTTACAAAAGAAAACATGCATAATTCAAGAATAATTGCTTCTGATAATCCAAAATTCATGATTAATTCACAGGATGTGTCTTTTGGCATTACAAGACAGTGTGCACAAGTTGGGCTCAAGAACATAAATATATTTAACAGGAAAAATCATCTAGGCAATTACTGCAGGAATGGAAAAGAATTTGTCTAGCAAAATCTACTGCATAACTTTGTGCAATTTTTGGCACAGCATCTAGTCACATCCTAACACACAACATATCCAAAATTTGGCTACAGAGGAGTTATACTTTTCAAGTTATGACAGATCCATGTATAACACATTTGTAATTTTCCTGCCAAAACTATTTTGAATCTAGCCATGAATATACAACAAAAGAGGTGGGGTTTATCATCCTGAACCCTACAAAATTGGTTTGGGATTTTTCTGATTTTTCTGTGAATTTCTAGGGATTTTACAAGCCACTGGACTAATTTGTAAGAAAATCTAGATAGGTTTCATTGCAGCTAGGTCCTGAACTTTACACAAAATACCCCGCCAAGATCCGTGGCCCCTGCAGTTGGGTCCTTTGGCCGGGGAGGCGGCGGGCTCGCCGGCAATCCGGCGGCTCCGGCGGCACTCGGGCGGGGGGATGGCCCGGGGGTGGAGTGTGTGCTCACCTAGGGTTGATGGGTGAGCGCGGTTGGGGCGGGGAGACCCCGCACGGCGGCGCACGGCGGCGGCCGGCGGGAACGTCCGCGGCGGCTCGGTGTTGGGTGAGGAGAGCGCGGGCTGCGGCCAATACGTGACCCCGGGAGGTGTAGTGGGGTCTAGGGAGGCTCGTGATGCGGTTGGCCGGTGGGGAAAGCGAGCGGCGAGCTCGGCAACGGCGGCGGCGGCAATGGCGCGGTGGGGCTCGGTGGCGCGCGGGGAGGGGGGGGTGAGGACGGCACTTAAATACTCTCGGGCGGCACGGTGATGACGGCGGCGTGATCCCCGGTCGTAGTACGGCGCACGCGGGCGAGGGGGCGCGGATGGACCGCCGGTCCAAAGGGGGGCGTCCGGCCACCGCACGGCGCGCGCGGCGCGTCGGCGCGTGGCGCGGCGGCCGACCCCCCGGCGCGTCGCGGGCGCGGGTCGCCTCGGCACGGGCGCGGTCGTCCTCGGGCGGAGGGGCATCCGGAGGCGCGCGGGCGCGGACGCCGGAGCGTGGCGGCGGCGGCCGGCGACGCGCGCGCGCGCGGGCGCGCGACGTCGCGGCGCGCGCGCGCACCCCGCCCTAACCGTGTTCTTTGAAGCGCTGTTTGATCAAATTTTTCTCCAAAATTTTGAATAAAACTTGACCAAGCAATGAATACCAAAGTTGCAGATCTAAGTACCAGCTACAATTTTTACAAAGGTTGTATGGGGTTTTGCTTCCTAGATTTGAATCTATTTGAATGCCAACTTTGAATGTCAGCCTGATCCTGGCAACAGTAAAACCTGTCTTGCAAGGGGTTTTTCACAATTTTCCTCTCCAAATTTGAAATGCCAATCTACATGAAAGTTGTGTCCCTCAACGACCTACAACTTTCCTAAAGGTAGAATTTTAAGTGTTTAGGTGAATTTTGGAGAACGCGCAAAAGTTCCGGCAGACACCTGTGGACACTGGGATGGCAAGGGGTTTGACCCACCCTTTGACCATGGGTTGGCCCCACAAGTGTGTTTACTATCCATTAAGGGTCACTAGGGTGTGTTAGGGAGTTTTCATGGGTGAGGGCCCAGGTTGACCTCGGTTGACCATTTGACCGGCTAATCCGGTCATTAGCGTTAATGACGGTAATTAAAAACCTGGGGCGTCACCCGCGGGGCATTGGTTTTACCCAATGGAAAGAACTTCACGAGGAATTCCACCGAGCATTTTGCCCAAGTATTAATCTCCTCACGGTTCGTGTAGATCCATTGTTTCGCCTTTCCTGAACTGTTGCAAATGGGTGCTTGCGTCTTCATTAGGCTTGCCACATAATGGGCTAGCCTGTACCATCGTAATGAGGCAGTCTTGATCTCGAAGTTTCCATTCTTAGTGTTGATCTCGGGGCCTGTCGGCACCTGATCAGCAGAGGGAGCAGAGTACTCATGGAGAGTCTTCTCGACGTTGGGGTTGGCCATAGGAATTGGTGTGATGGCACAAAGGAAGCTGGGTTGACTTCTGAATGTACATGCTGAGGAGAACCGATATGAATTCTAGCTCTCCTTACGAGTACTCAGGATCTTCAGTGAAATTCGGTGGTAAGTCGAAACCAGTCATGCACTAGCTACATGTCTTCATCATCCAAATACAAAGAAGACAATCAAGGTTAGCCTGTATTGAGAACTGCTTTACCCTGTCATCATTATAAACATATGCAAAGTGTTGTCATGTTATCCTTTTGCCTTCCCAGCAACAGCGCCAGAAATGCTTGTTGACACTTACTAGCGTCATCATCAGGTTTGTATCCCTGGCAACGACGCCACAAATGCTTGTTGGCATTTCTTAACATCATTGCTAAGTTCGTGAGTTCCTAGCAACGATGCTAGAAATGTCCGATGGTAATCCTAACATTCACAAAGAATCTGCAAGCACACAGATATACTATTGTAGCATTTCCCCAAAAGAGTATTCCAGAGGGTATCGAATCCAAGGAAGGCATGGTCGGATTAACAAGTTCAACACTATTGCAATGAGTATAAATCACAGACGAGAGTAAGTCAGGTTCTAAACACAGGGTAAGATATGCTAATGATAGGGTAGTGAGAACACACTCAAACTCATTCTCTTTTTGGTACACTATGGCTTAGGAGGCAACATACAAGTTAGTTTTAGGTTCTAAGGTACTAAACATATAAAGTTAGAAGATACAAGTCAGTCACGTAAGCATTGTATGAATATTAACTCAGCACCCAGGCACAAATGGGGAGCTAACTGACCGCATCGCTTCCGCACGATGTCGGTTGTTAGACTTTAGACTCCTACAGCGTACCCAAACGTGGAGGATTACAAAGGGTCCAACGGCTGTCACTACCGCGGCTTACCTCAAGACAAACCGTGGAGCACGCTCATATGCAACACAACTACTCAACCCAAGCACCATGCTTGCGTTGTTAACTAGACATTGACCGGCCCGGGCTATTGTGACCCAGGTTAGTGCCACCAGATAACTGGCCACTTACACCGAGTATCGTAGCTTTAAATCGAACTTCATACAACACAAACACGTGATTTAACTAGATCAAACTTGGCTAATCATATAAACGGATTCATGTTCTACTATGTCTATTCAACAAGATCAAAGGGTCGTGTTCATGAAGAACACGAGCCTCTAACTTATGAATAAACAACAAGAAATTGAGTAAATCATTCGTCAACTAGATCGAAAGGCCTTTTGTATCAAGAACAAGAGCCTCTAAATGATGAACAAATGAAGAACACATGAACAAATCACTAATGCATGCTGACTCTACCTTATATGAAATAGCTGAATAACTGAAGTAGATGAAAGTCATACAATAAAATAAAGATACAAGGGAACTCATACCTAGATCCCAAAGTAGATTTGGAACCTGAAGTAGAACTACTCTAGCCTACCTCTTGGTCTTGGAAACCAAAAGTGAGAGAGGAGTTGAAAGGTAAGTTGGGTAAGAAATGAGTCCCGTCCCTCCTATTCATAGGCCTTGAGCAGCTTGTAGAAGCACCGCCAACACCTCGGGAATGGATTCCAGGACAAACCAAGCAACACCATGTGGAATGCCAAGATGAGTCGACACAAGGTCGGTTCGACCGACCCCTGTGGGCCCACCTCAGCCTGTGCTTTCGCGTGGTGGCTGTCCTGTGGGTCCTCAGGTCGGTTCCCGATGTCCACATGGTTTTGAGGTGGTTTGGGTGCTCGTGGGCCCTTCAATCCATGTGACATCCACGTGTCACCCTCTGATTCGTCGAGGTTTGCCTCCATTGGATTGGTGACATGGCTTGCATGCATGGGATCCTAGGTGGCAACCCTTCCTTGGTTGAGGTGATGTGTCATGGACCATAGAAGGTGAGGTTGTCACTTCTTTTATGCTTATTTACCTGCAATCACATAATCTCCAAGGACAAGTGGAACTACATTATTCTTAACTAAATGCGTGTAAGAAATGCATTTTGCTCCTTTATTCATGAGTAAATTGAAGGCTAAAGTAAGAACTTAACAACTGTCAATAGTAGCCCAAGGTTTTGGTTCGGCGACATCAAGTCGAAGCAACTAATGACAAGAATGTGGTGGTCAGGGAAGCAAAGCCCAATTAGAGGGGAAAAGAGTTAACAAGGGAAGTTGCTTATGACAAGACCCTTGATGGCAGAGAAACAATCAAGATCATTGTCAAAGCTTCTGGACATGGGGGGCAAGGGTCGTCCGTGCCTGTTAGACCGGTTGGGGTAGGCAGTCGGACCGCCCCTGCCCATGGTTGCCCAAGAATGCTCAAACCAAAGTGACAAGAGATTGGAAGTTGGAAGCTTAATGTGGCAAAAAATCAGGGGAGAGGTCACTTTTTATATGCTATTTGACAAATACTCCAAGAAAAAGGCCGTTGCAAGTGATCGGACATTAAAAAGGATGAGGTCACCCACACATCAAGAGAGACCATCTTTGCCTCCCAGAAAAGCTACAAGGTACAGGGGTGAATCATCTTAGCAAGGGGTGACACTTTGCTCCATCGTGGGCTCCTTTAAGTTCAAATCCACCTTGCCCGATTTATGATGACAATGGAGCGATGTGGGTGCTGTATCAGCAATCCTTCCATTTTAGATGGGAAGGAACAAGGAGTCCAACTCTGGACAGGACTTTGCAATCTACTCAAGAACGTTTGGCGCCACATCAATCTGGTCAAAATCACCAGACTGACGCGGTTAGACCACCCCTGCACGCGGTCAAACCGCCCTACCCAGGCAGTTTGCTCAATCTTCTCCGAAGCATGTTTGCAAGCCCAAGATTAGAGAGGAGGACATTGAAAAGATGGATGTCGACTCAAGAAGGGTTACTAGTCCAGATATCATCCAGACTGGGACGATGGATGTTTCTGTTGAGAAAGATGGCAAGAGACTGGTTGTTTTAAATGATCAGGTTGGGACATCTGCTCAAAAGGGGTTTGTTGATACTAATGACCATGAGGTCAATGGAAGTGGTTCCAACTCCAAGTACAATCTGCCAAGATGGTGTCCTCCTAGTTTGATGCGAACATAAAGGAAAAACTTTAAAGATTATCGTTTCAAGAGAACAAGGAAAAGAATCTGGAGAAGTAGAGAGACGAGATGTTCAACCTCTACAGGTCTATGGTGTCCCGAGGGAAAGAATGGAGAATCAAGACCAGCGACCAAGCAAAACTGGTCAAACCGGTATAGGAGGGGGTCAGCCAGCAGAGGCAGTCAAACCGGGTGATGGGCCAGTTAGACTAGTTAATTCAGAGGTGTTGCCCGATCTCGCTTCTTTGATTCTCACAGCATGTGACAATGAGCTGCCATCGGCACCTGAATTAGAAGACGATGAACAACTTGTTGACTACAATTCTTCTCCAGATCGCATGAGTCTTGGAGACAATTGAGAAGATACAACCGGTTTCAATGAGAATCACCATTAGGACAAAATGGCCAGTGGAAAGTGTTACATCGACCTGAGAACTATTTTCTAGTATGCAAGCCTTACTGAAAACAGTGGGCATATGAGTGACAACCCCATCCGAGATAATTCCGTACTATCGCCTAAACCACTCCTTTAGGTCATTAAGCGATAATAAAGAATCATCCCGTTGAGTGTTGCCGGGTTAACGCCTGGTAAATCACTTGACAACACAAAGAGGATCGAACGTATGTATTAAAACTCCCACGATGGAGAGTCCAGAGTGCCTTACAAATTAACATCAAATTCCCAGTAGGGTCCATTATTACAAACATAGTTCTTTGACATGAAAGTGAATAGTTCATAGTTTATTAAAACAGCAGAAGATAGCTAAATGGTACGATCACATCATAGGAGGCCTGTCCATGATGCAATCACTCGTCGTCATCCACCCATTCCAGCTCCCAGTCGGGTGGCAGTTCTCCGGGCCACACATCACATGCATTACCTGGAAACAACATTTATAAAGCAAGGCTGAGTATACTAATACTCAAAGCAAGGCTTACCCGTCTAAAGGAAAGGCTTTACCTCTAATCATGCATGCCTTTTGGTCGGTGGATTTGTTTGCCAAAAAGCTACTAAGTAGTGAATCCTTACTTTCACATTTTAGCTCATGTTCTAGTAGAAGTAATCATTACTAGGTAAGCAACTATTGCAATCATAGTTGTGCAAACAATTAATCAAATAATAATCTTGTGACAACCCGCCCAGAAAAATACCGTACTACCGCCTAAACCAATCCACTTTGGTCATTAAGCAGTAATAAAGTATCATCCTGTCGTTAGTTGCCGGGTTAATGCCCGGTAAATCACTTATATAGCAACAAGGATCGACAAATATGCATTAAAACTCACGCGAAGGCGAGTCCAGAGATACAACATAAATAACTTCCGAAATTTACCCTGAAGGGTTTAATTATTGCAAACCGAAGTTTTTGTCATAATGACGTAGTTCAGAGTTTTCGAAACAGCGGAATTAAGCGAACAGAAGCGAGCACACCATGGGAGGCCAGCCATGATGCCTTCAGTCGTCATCCTCCACCCACTCCAGCTCCCAGCCGGGCGGGATCTCTCCGGGCCACACATCACCGAAAGCATTACCTGGACCAACACATTATAGCACGGCTGAGTATTCTAATACTCAGCAAGACTTACCTGTCGGTGATAACTACTTCACCAACTCTAGACATGAAAGGCTCTTTGGCCACAGGGTTTCTTTTGCTGAAAAGTAACAAAGAGTATGTCCTTACTTTCAAGATTTTAGCACAAGTTCTAGTGGGTTTAAGCTTTACTACATTGTCCATCTAGTACAGACAAGGTTGTACCATACAATTAATCAAGCATAATATTCATCAACTTCCATCATTAGGGATCTCATGGCTAGTGGAGTAAGTAGTCTCAGATAACGGTGAGACCGACAATCGATTGATTCAAAACCTTGCAAGGTAGACCTAAACACACGGTGGGACACCCCCGCGAGGACAACCACCAAACGGTTTCCAAAAATCCTCGAGTCGGGATAAAAGGCTACAGTCTTTGGTGCAGGCTATCTGGCATACCCTGCAAGGCACCCAGTCTCACCATGCACCACCGGTAGCTAGCCGTGAGACGCATCCCAAGAGTAGTGACAGTTAAATCCCTAGCCATCTCATTAAGGTACTAGGCTTACCGGTCCCATTCCCGACAAGTGCTTAGTACGTTCAAACACCCAACCCACAATAGCCATTAGACCGGAGTCCACATCCCATGCTCTTACCACGTGAGCAATCCATTTAAGGAGATCTTATGATTCCTATCTAGGAACCTATTCTCGCGAGTGACATCATCACCCGACTTGTAACGGTCCTATTGCTTAGCAGCTTTCGACCTAACATACTAGTAAGGACAAAGGTACCTAGGGATCATGCATCTAAGGTTCCATACAACTCCTGAACTTAAATGCACAAGCATCCATAGATAATTGTATATCAAATTTGAAAAGCTGGATTATATGCACCGGGGCTTGCCTTCGTCAGCAAGGTTAGCCTGAGCACCCTCGGTGTCATCGAGTACTTCCATGTACTGCAGTGCAGCTTCCGCTTCCCCTTCCTCGTCTTCCGGGACGAGCGAGTAGTCATTGTCAGGAAGATCTACACGGAATGCAATGCAGGGTTCAGGTGATGTGATAATTTATTTATCTTATCCAACTCTTGTTGGCCATATTCACCTTAACAAGTAATTATTTATTATTTTTTTTATGAGGGTCATTATGGATATGTGTTTTATTCTTTTAATTAACAGTTTAATTAATGCTTCCTTTTTATAATTGTTATTTCATGTGAAGGTTTAATACTTTTACCCCTCACTAGTAAAGGTGTGTACAAAGATAATTATTCACAATTTAATCCTTCAATAGCAAGGGTGTATTCTTAGCTCTTATTTAAGTTGGACAACACTTCACAAAAAGGGAAACGAATTAAAAAGACATTTTTCCAGATTTAATCAAAGCATTACTATAAAAAGGGACCTCCAAAGTTTTTGTTTAACATTAAATCACTAAAAATTCAGTAGAGGGTCTCTTAAGCTTCAACACACTCATACTAAGCCACTGCACACACATGCAATGCTTGGGAGGCTAGAAAATTAATTTTTATAAAATAACCAAAAACTAGCTAGCCATTCAAGTTAAATGCATACAAAAATAAATAAGCATCAAAATGCTCCAAACTTCCTCATACATGCTCTCTGGTCCTAAACCATCCTAGAAAACCAGCAAGAACACCTAGGATTACTACTGATCTTGCTTTATTAATTTACAAAGGAAAACATGCATTTATTAAGAATAAATACTTCTGATCAACCAAAATTCGTGATTAAATCATCAGAGGTGTATCTTGGCATAAGAAGACAGCATGCGCAAGTTGAGCACAAAAACATAAATATGTTCAGCTACAAAAATCATCTAGGCAGAATCTACATAAAAGGGAAACAATTTATATAAAACGATTTACATCATAACTTTGTGCAATGTTTAGCACAGGAGCTGATCATAACATAACACACAACATATCCAGAAATTAGCTACAGAGGACTTGTAGATTTGGAGATATTTCAGATCTAGGTTTTTCACATTTCTATTTTTCATGCAAACATTATCAAGAAACGGCTCAGGAAAGAATAACAAAAGTTGTAGGATTTTTCACAACGAATCCAACAAATTTGAGTTTGCATTTTTACAAATTTTCTACCATTTTCTACGCATTTTACAAGATTAGCAATTCACAACTACTATTGAAGATGCACTTTTGCGACTAGACCCCTGGAACTTTTTGCAGTCTCTCAACAATACCCCTACTTCGCACAAAACTCCCCGAGAAGAAACATGGGGACGCAATTGGGTCTCTGGACCAAGGGGCGGTGCGGGCTCGCCGGAATCCATCGGTTCCGGCGGCGCTCCCGGCCGAGCAAGGGGCGGAGCTCGCTCAGAGGCTCACCTAGGTCCGATGGGTGGCCGAAGTTGGGCGGAGGGGGTCGCCAGCGCGGGCGCTCGGCCGATGGCGCGCGGCGGCCGCCGCGGCGGGTCGGGTTCCGGCGAGGGAGGGCGCACGGATGGAAAGGCGAGGCTTGGGAAGGGGCTATGAGTCCTAGGGGATGTGTTGGACCAGTTGACCGGCGGTTAAGGCTAGCGGAGACGCGAGCGCACGGCGGCAACGGCAATGGCGGCCGGCGGGTCGGTGTGGTGTGTGAAGGTGGACAACGCTTGGGTTTTTATAGGAGAGGCCTCCCCGTGACGTTGTCGTGACGCCAGAGATGCTGCCGTAGCACGGTACCTCGGCCGGCACGCGTACGGCGGGGGTGTGCGCCGACGGACCGACGGTCCGCGGCGAGCCCCGGCCGCACGGCGCGCGACGCGAGGCTGCGGAGACCCGAGGAGTCTCGGGGTGCGGCGCACGGGGAAGGGCACGCCTCGGCCGGCGCGTGACCCGAGGCGTCGCGTGGCGCGTACGTCGAGGCCGGCGGCTCGCGGCCGACGACGCGTGGCGCACGGGCGCGCGCGACGGCGCTCTGGCAGAAATGTTTTGCTGAGCACTTGTTTGAAAGCGAATAACTCAATTTTTTTTGAATAGAACTGTACTAAACTTTGAATACGAAAGTTGTAGATCTATCTATCCTCTACCACTTTCAGAAAGACTATATGGGGTTTTTCTCAGTAGATTTTGCATGAAAAGGTTGCCAACTTTGAATGTCACTCAATTGCCATGAATAGGAGATATTGACATTTGAGCAAATTTTTCATGCTTTTCCACTCAAAATTTGAAATGCCAATCTACATGAAAGTTGTGTCCCTCAACAAGCTGGACAACTTTCATAAAGGTAGATTTTTAAGTGTTTAGGTGAAAGTTGGAGAACACGGCAAAAGTTCCGAAAGACATCTAGGGTTGCTAGGGTTTGAGTGAGGTTTGACCAAGGCTTTGACCATGGGTTGACCCCACATGGGTGTCCACTAGATTAAAGGTGTCATTAGAGTTGGTTGGTGAGTTTTTCGAGGTGAGGACCCAGGTTGACCGTGATTTGACCACTGTCAGCCGGGTTGACCGACGATTAGGGTTAATTAAAAACCTGGGGCATCACAAATCTTCACAAAGTTCCATCATAAAGGGATATCATGGCCAGTAGATTAAGTAGTCTCAGATAACAGTGAGAGGCCGACAATCGATTGATTCAAACCTTGCAAGGTGGGCCTAAACACACGGGAGGTGCCCTCACTAAGAGTTCACCAACCAGGCGGTTCCCGTCACTCCTCGGATTGGGATCAGATGCTACAGTCTTTAGTACGAGGTTTACTAGGCTACGCCACCAAGGTCACCCAGCCTCACGCAAGTACTCGGGGAGCAAGCCCGGGGCCGCAACCCTAAGAGTAGTGGCGCAAAGTTCCCGCACCATCTCATTTAGGTACTAGGCTTACCGTGCTCATTTCCGGCAAGTGTTTAGTACTTTGAAACACTTAACCAACGAAGCCATTGGACCGGAGCCCAAATCCCATGCTCTTACCACATGAGCAATCCATTCATACATATGGTGATTCCATAAAGGAGATCCTATTCTCTCGAGTGATGAACATCACTCGACTTGTACCGGATCCTTAGAGCATAGCAACTAGCGACCTAACATATTGGTAAAAGATCATAGGTACTTATGGATCATGCAACTAGGGTTTCAATCAACTCCTGAACGTAAACGCACATAAGATAGCAATGATAAATTCAGAAGCTTGAAAGTAAACACATGGGTTAATGATTAAACCGGGGCTTGCCTTCGTCAGCACAAGAAGACACACAAACTTCCGGACTTTGATCCGGGTCTTGCTCTACGGTCACGTAATGCACGTCTCCTCCTGCTCCCTCGTCCTCGTCCACTGGCACGAGCGTGTAGCTACCGTTGGGAACTTCTACACAGAGGATGCAAATGCAAGACTTATTTTGCAATTTGATTTAGTTAATTACAAAACAACTTATGACAACCATGGGGTGCATGGTTGACCACATTCACCTAGATAATAATACATTCAGCATATTCTTCCTATAAAGGAACAATATGTGTTGCTTTATTATCTAGACTTTTTAATAGTGACTGTGTACATATATATACAAATAAATTAATTTAATTCTCACAAAACAGCAAGGGGTTGGTTAGGAACTCATTAGCAAGTTTTACCACACCAACACAAGATCCTCATGTGTGATTTGTGATTTTCCCAATTAATTTCAATATCAAACCTACAAAGGTTCTCTCACTTTTATTCCAAAATAATTCCTAAAACACCAAGTAGGTTACTCACTGAGCTCATTAAGTCTAATGCAAGCCACTGCTCACACATGCACAATTGCTTAAGCAATAAAAATAAATATATCAAATATAGCATTTCTATTTACCACAACTAAGATAAATGCATACAAAAATAAATATAACACTTCTGGAGCCAAACTTTCTCCTACACATGCTCTGGTCTAAAACAAGCCTAGGAAACCAACAAACACATCTATATCCTTTATAGATCTTGATCTACACATTTATGATTAAAAACAAGCATAAATCGGGGAATAATATTTCTAGCGAGAGATAAAATCATGATAAATTCACCAAAGGTGAACTTCAAGCATAGCAAGACAATATTCGGAAGTTGGGTTCGAAAATAAATTTATTTTCAGCTATAAAATTCATCTAGGCATATTTGTCAATAATACAAGATAAATCATATAAAACGATTGCTTCGGTAACTATCGTATGGACCTCCCTGGGTCCCACTACCTCGGTGGGTACCAGGACCGACTACTCGGTGGGCCCCTGGGACTACCCGACTTGCGCTGCACGGTACCTGATGGCGTGAAGCACAAGGACTACAGGGGAGGAGTACTCGGTTAGGAAGTTGTACATGTCCCGCACTGTACAAAGGACTCCTAGACGTACTCGACTGTTACTTTCTCCCTATTCCGACTTGTAACCCTGCCTCCCGGACTATATAAGGCGAGGCAGG
This sequence comes from Cenchrus americanus, assembly GCA_947561735.1. Lineage (NCBI taxonomy): Eukaryota > Viridiplantae > Streptophyta > Magnoliopsida > Poales > Poaceae > Cenchrus > Cenchrus americanus. Next base: position 149,307,197 of record OX387240.1, read on the forward strand.
GACCCCTCTCTGATCATCTCATCTCACGGCGTACAATTGCACCATCTTGTAATCGTACCCAATCAATCCAGAGCTACGCAGCATACGGGACGTAGGGTATTACGCACCTCGCGGCCCGAACTCGTCTAAATTGTGTGCCACGTGTCTCTTCCTTCGAGTTACCGATCTCGGCGAGGACACATTCATCTACTTCGGGTACTCCCCTTAGTAAGTTGCCGGTCTAAAACACCGACACGGTGGCGCGCCGGGTAGGGGATCTCGCCCGAGATCACATGGCGAACTCGACGGCTCCGTCTACTTCAAGCCAACCGCCGCCTTCAACCGCGGCGACACCTTCGTTTTCGGTCCTTGGGTCTGCACTGCTAACGGCGCAGGATCCTTCCAGCGCCGCCTCACCATGCCGCCCAACCCGGAGACCGGCTTCGTGACGCTTCCTGAAGTTATCACAGGCGAACTCGCCGGCAAATTTGGCGAAATTTCACTTTTCGACCATCACGCTGACTTCGAGCTCGGGTCCGCTTCCAACTCAAACTCGACGTCTCCGTGGGCTATCGCATGCGAGCCGGCTACTCAGCCATCGCATGTGGTCTCTCCACCCCGTGAGAAAGCACTCCACGCGTGCCCCCCGCATCGTCAGCAGGGCCCGCACGGAGGCTCCCTCTTCGCGCCGGGCCGGAAAGGAGCCCGTACCCGAGTACAACTCGGACTCCGACACCGCCCCCGGCCACGCTTCGGACTCCAACCCCCTCTCCCGCTTCTACTCGGACTCTGCGTACGAGTTCGACTTCGGGTCGGACCCTGAGGATCCCGAGCCCGAGGACAACACTACAGAGCACCCCTTATCAGGGCCGGCTTCTGGGCTGGTCATAACGTCCACACCTGCCGGGAGATTCGTCTACTGGCCAGATCGCAAGCCCGCGGACCTGATAAGAGGAGACTCATGCTACGTCGCCTACCTCGACTCACTCCCATTCCAGGAGGGAACACCACTTGCTCGAGCTGACTCGTACACACCAACTGAGGTGGCGAGCTCTGAATCCAGTCTTGGCAACCCTGATCGCCAAGTCTTCATGGCTGCCGGTGACACACCAGGACCCTCAGGGACAGCTCGGGCGAGGGTACCTTGAAGACATCTCCGCAGACGAGTTGTCTGCTGATGCACCTGCAGACGAGACCGCCGCCAACAGGGACGCTCGACGTGAGCGTAACAGGAAGCGCAACGAACGGCGCCGACGTCTCAGAGACAACCTCCCCATCCACAACCTTGCGGAAGCTCTCGAGGCGGTCGAGAGCAGAGTACACACTACCCCCGAGCAGTGCCTCATGTCGATCACAGCGATCGCACGCCAGGCTCAGGGAATACGCGCCGGAGAAGTCATCGCCAAGCTCGCTGAAGACGCCTACTTCATGCGGGTCGACAACAGGGTCAACCAGCCTCCCCCCGCCAGGAACCGCGACAACGAAGCTACAAGTCGCAGCGCTGACCTCGGCCGCAACCGTACTCGAGCCGAGCTCCCGGCTCAGCCCAACCGTACTCGTGCAAACGCCGGCGGACCCTCACAGGGTGGCAACAACAACCGTGAGGTCGTCCCTCGCCGCGCCCCTGGCGGCTGCGGCCGTGACCCTGGCAGTGGCGGCAGCGACGACGGAAGCTCCAACCACGGAGTCAATAGGAGGGTCGGCGGCAGCGGCAGTCGCGGCGGTCGAGACCACGCGAACAGCCACGCCTCCGGAGCTTCACAGGGCGGCTACAACGCCCATCAGAAGATTGAAGAGTTGCGGCGGAAGAAGTCAGCCACTGCAGGCGACAACGACGGCTTCCCCGCCTTCTCACCTCGACTTCGCAACTTGCTCCTCCCTGACAAGTTCAAGCCTTTGGGGATCACCAAGTACGACGCGAAGCAGGACCCCATCCAGTAGCTCAGGTGCTACGCCCTCTCCATCAAGAACGCTGGCGGCAACAACGACACCAAGTGCCTCTACTTCCCCTTCGTCCGGATCAAGCCCCACTCACATGGCTCGAGTCGGCCGGACAAGCACTCGATCGACAAGTGGGACCGGCCGAAGGAGCGAGTTCACCGGCAACTCCGCGGGCGCCATGGGCCGCTCGGGTACTCGCATGGACTCGGCCATGGTCAAGCGAGAACAAGGCGAGACCCTCCGCAAGTACATGCGCCGCTTCTTCGACAAGCGCGCCACCGTAGTCGACGTCCCCGACAAGGAGGTCATCGACCTCTTCCAAGACGGCCTCTACCACCGCCGCACCTTTGAAGACTTCGGTCGTCACCGCCCCAAGTCCATCCCCCACCTCAAGGACAAGATCACGTCCTGGGCGGATGAAGAAGACAAGGCCAACGCCAAGTACGACACCATCCGTGGCAAGAACAAGCAGAACACGGGCGGCGGTAGCGGCAACAACGGGAACCAAGGCGGTCGCAACAACAACTACTCGGGTCCCAACCGCAAGCGCAAGCCAGACAACACTGTCGCGGCTATCCAGCGCCCTGCGAAGGAGAACTCGAAGAAGAACTCCGGCGGCTTCAAAGACTTGCTGAAGGAGAAGTGCCCGTGGCATCTGGATGGCAACCACACCACCGAGCAGTGCTACCAACTCAGGCGAGCACTCAAGAGTACTCCAGAGCCACCGCACCCTCACGACAAGAAAGGCAAGAAGAAGAACGATGGAGACAACGGCGACTTCCAGGAACCCGACAAGACTGTCAACGTCCTCTTCGGCGGACTACCCAGCAGACGGGAGCAAAAGCTACCCGCCGAGAAGTCATGAGCATTGAACCAGCGGTCCCGACCCGTCTCAGGTGGTCGGAGGTACCCATTACCTTCTCCCGCGCGGATCAATGGACCAGCTTCTCCGAAGCAGGGCGTTTCCCTCTCGTCCTGAAGCCGGTGGTCGTGGGCTCCAGGCTCAACAAGGTCCTCATCGACGGCGGAAGCAGGCTCAACGTCCTCTTCACCAAGACGTTGAAGAAGATGAAGCTCGACATCACCCACATGCTCACCAAGAGCAACACGCCTTTCTACAGCATCGTCCCCGGTAACGCGGCTATCCCACTGGGCTCAGTGTTCCTGCCAGTTACCTTCGGGGAATCTCGGGACAACTATCGTACCGAGTACATCAAGTTCGAGGCCGCGGACTTCGAGATATCCTACCATGCCATCCTCGGCAGTCCGGCCATCGCCAAGTTCATGGCGGTGCCCCACTACACCTACTTGGTACTCAAGATGCCAAGCCAGGCAAGTGTACTCTCTCTCCAAGGGGACTTGAAGATCTCGCACGACTGCGACACGGAAGCTGTGGAGATCGCCTCCAAAAATCAAGTACCCAACGCTATGATGGATGTCTACGTTGCGTCGAAGAAGCTTGCTACAAGTGAACTCGACATCCCTGGGAAGTCTGACAAAGCCAACAAGCCTCAGCCAACTGAGGAGGTTTCGGTCAAGACGATCGACCTCGGGACAAGCGACGGCGAAGCAAGACCACCACCATCGGGGCCGGCCTCGACCCCAAATAGGAAGACGCGCTCATCAACTTCCTCGGGCTAACCGCGACATCTTCGCGTGGAAGCCGACGGACATGCCGAGGAGTGCCCGGGGAGTTGATTGAGCACGCGCCTCAACGTCGATCCTAAGGCCACCCCCAAGCGACAACACCTCCGCCGTTTCGCCGACGACGGACGGGACGCCATCAAGAAGGAACTCGCCAAACTACTCGCGGTTGGCTTCATCGGAGAAGTGTTCCATCCGAGTGGCTTGCCAACCCCGTCCTCGTCCGCAAGAAGAACTCGAACGAGTGGAGGATGTGCGTCGACTACACCGACCTCAACAAGCACTGCCCCAAGGACCCCTTCGGGTTGCCGCGGATTGACCAAGTCATCGACTCCACGGCGGGCTGCGACCTTCTCTGCTTCCTTGACTGCTACTCCGGGTACCACCAGATCGCGATCAAGGAAGAAGACCAGGAGAAGACCGCGTTCATCACCCCGTTTGGCGTGTACTGCTACATGACCATGTCCTTCGGGTTGAAGAACGCCGGCGCCACCTATCAACGAGCTATCCAGGCCTGCTTCAAGAGGCAACTCAACAAGAACATCGAAGCCTACGTGGATGACGTGGTTGTCAAGACCAGAGACTCTAGTACCCTCATCGACGACCTTGAAGAGACTTTCACATCCCTGCGCGAGTACCGCTGGAAGCTCAACCCGAACAAGTGTGTCTTCGGCGTACCTTCAGGCAAACTACTCGGCTTCATCATCAGCCAACGCGGCATCTAAGCCAACCCCGAGAAGATCTCCGCCATCACTAGCATGAAAGCTCCCACGTGCATCAAAGACGTCCAGAAGCTGACCGGGTGCATGGCGGCCTTGAACAGATTCATCTCAAAGCTTGGAGAACAGGGGCTCCCCTTCTTCAAACTACTCAAGCACCAAGAGAAGTTCGTGTGGACCCCAGAGGCAGACCAAGCCCTTGCCCAGCTCAAGGACTTTCTATCGAAGCCACCAGACCTCACGGCTCCTTGCAAAGGCGAGCAGCTACTGCTCTACCTCACTGCGACTACTCATGTGGTCAGTACTGCCATCATCGTGGAGCGGCAGGAAGACGGCCACGCCTATCCAGTCCAGCGCCCAGTCTACTTCGTCAGCGAGGTCCTGTCAGAGTCCAAGGCACGCTATCAGCCCGTGCAGAAGCTTCTATACGCAGTACTCATCACCTCGCGGAAGCTACGACACTACTTCCAGGAGTACTCGATCTCTGTCGTGACCGACTACCCGCTCCGCGACATCTTGCGGAACCAAGATGCTACTGGAAGAATCTCCAAGTGGGTAGTCGAACTCGGTGCCCTCACCATCAACTTCAAGCCACGCATAGCCATCAAGTCGCAAGCTCTAGTTGACTTCATGGCAGAATGGCGGGAGAATCAGCTACCTACTCCAACCGTGCGACCAGAGCATTGGGTGATGTACTTCGACGGCTCACTCAACCTCGAGGGCGCAGGTGCAGGGGTACTCCTGATCTCTCAGATGGGCGAACAACTCAAGTATGTCCTGCAGATCTTCTGGAAGGTCTCAAATAACGAAGCCGAGTACGAAGCTCTCCTACACGGGCTCCGCCTCGCGGCTTCACTGGGCATCAAGCGGCTACTAGTCTACGGCAACTCCGCAGTGGTCATCAACCAAGTCAACAAGTCCTGGGACCGCAACAAGGAGAACATGGACGCCTACTACCTAGAAGTCCGCAAGCTCGAGAACAAATTCTACGGTCTCGAGTTTCACCAAATCGTCCGCGACAACAACGTTGCAGTGGACGTCCTGTCGAAGCGTGGTTCTACTCACGCTCAAGTACCAGCGGGTGTCTTCATCCATGAACTTCACGCGCCATCCATCCCGGAGCCGGTGCCACCGACCACTGTCCCAGCGCATCTGCCAGCTGGCTAGGAGGTCATGATGATCGACGCTGACTGGAGGCAACCCTTCATCGACTACCTCAGCGAGCAGAAGGTTCCCTCGGACAAAAACTTGGGCCGAGCGACTCATCCGCCGCGCCAAGTCCTACGTCCTCGTCGGAGACAAGCTTTACAAGCGGGGCGCATCTTCTGGAGTACTCATGAAGTGCGTCCCCGGAGCAAGAAGGCAAGGACATCTTGGAGGAGATCCACAAGGGCGTCTGCGGCAACCACGCGTCTTCTCGAACGCTGGTCGGCAAGGCCTTCCGGTGAGCTTTCTGCGGCCCACGGCTGCGGGCGACGCCGAAGAACTCGTCAGAAGGTGCCAAGGATGTCAATACTTCGCCAAGCAGCAACACGTCCCAGCCTACAAGCTAGTCACCATACCGCCAACCTGGCCCTTCGCTTGCTGGGGGCTCGACATGATTGGGCCACTGCCAACTGCGCCAGGCGGATTCAACAGAGTATTGGTGGCCATCGACAAGTTCACCAAGTGGATCGAGGTCAAGCCGGTCACATGCCCCAAGGCTGACAGAGTACTCGACTTCCTGGATGAACTCGTGCATCGTTACGGAGTACCCCACCGCATCATCACAGACCTGGGCTCCAACTTTAACAACCACCAGTTCTGGGAGTACTGCGAGAACAGCGGGATCGATGTCCGATATGTCTCAGTTGCCCATCCTCGGGCCAAAGGACAAGTCGAGCGCGCCAACGGGATGGTGCTCGACACTCTCAAGAAGCGGCTACATGATGTTGCTAACTCTAAAGGAGGCAAGTGGATCAAGGAACTACCTAATGCACTCTGGGGGCTACGCACTCAGCCTTCCAAGCCAACGGGGCAATCCCCCTACTTCCTGGTCTACGGCTCCGAAGCAATCCTCCCTGCTGATGTCATATGGGATTCACCAGCAATGGAGCATCCAAAACACGGAAGGACTACACAAGCTCGGCTCCCCACGGGAAGGTCCCTTCACAGTCGCAAAGGTGACCGGGCCGGGCTCCTATCGCCTCCGGACACTTGAAGGCGAAGACGTCAACAACTCGTGGAACGTCGACCGGCTTCGTCGGTTCTACGCCTAGTCTACACGACTACTGCTTGGGCTCAAGTCTACACGACTACATCAAGACCCCTCCGCCGTAAGCGGCCTCCGGTCCGGGCACTAGTCTCCGGACTACTCCTTCGGCGTAAGCGGCCTCACGGGTCCAAGCACTAGTCTCGGACTACTTCTTCGTCGTAAGCGGCCTCCGGTCCGGGCTCTAGTCTCCGGACTACTTCCTCGGCGTAAGCGGCCTCTCGGTCCGGGCACCGGTCTCGGACTACTCCTCTCTAGAATCCGGCCCATGCGGCTACCTACGGATCTCGGGGCTGCGACGAGCGACAAAGGACTCTAGCGGCGGTCTGCGAGAGACCATGTACCTCTAGATCCGGCCTATACGGCTACCTACGGATCTACTTGCGTAGGCGGCTACTCGCCCTAGCACTACTTAGCCGTAGCGGCCTCACGGGTCTGGCGACTACTGTGTAACTACGGCCACGGCCATCCAGGTGTACTTCTTCAGTAATAAAGTTTGATTGTTCATCAACTGCTTTACTGTCTACTTCCCTCAATGGGACTACTGCCGAGTTCGATTACTCGCGACAACTCCACGATGGGACTCCACACTCTGAGATCGCGACTACGAGTACTCATCGGTGGAACTTTTCTTCATTAATACTTAAACAATTACAATTGTTTTTGTACAACCATTGCTACGAGCTAACTATTACAGGACTACTGAAGATTAAGCTTGTCGGCGACTTGTTCTGCAATGGGCGCCATCTGCTCCAGCAGCTCTGCATACTGCTCGTCGATACAGTTGGCGGCTAGTCCACCAGCGACTACGTCTACGGGTGCCTTCGGGAAGTAGGACTTCATGAAGGCTAGCACCTGGTTCGGGATCGACTTCGCCAGATGCTTCACATAGGCCGCCAGACGGCTGGGGGCTTCCTTCAACCGATCCACCAGCGGCACTATCTTGGGGCCGCCAGGGTGAGGCACCAGTAGCCTCGCGATGGGGAGCGCGGCCTCCTCAAGTTCCTTGAGCTGGGCCCGTAGCTTCTCGCAATCCTCGTTCAACTTCTGCAACGATTTGTAGCAGTTGACGAGGTCACGATCGGATGCAATACGGAGCTCCATGTGCTTGTCGCACTCGTAGGCAAGCTCCTTATAATCTAACTCGAGTACCTGGCGGACCTCCTGCTCCCGGTAGAAGAGATTCTTCACATCCATCTATGAAGTCTTCAAATCCTCTACCCGAGTCTCAAGCTCTGCAAACAACAAGGCACATCGGGTTAGACTACCTCTCGACCTCCAACAAGTACTCAACAAGACAAGTGGCGTACCTTTGTTCTTGTTGCGGAGCGACTTATTCTTCCGCACCAAGTCGTCGCTCTTCACCTGCATCTCCTGGATGTCGTTGTGGTACTTGGCGAAGGCGGTATCCAGCTTGGACTGCATGGCAGCAGCGTGCTTCCGGGACTTTACAAGTTGGTCCTCCAGCGCCTCGGCCCGAAGCACAGTGTCACCGTATCCCTGAAGCATCTCCGACTTCAGGCGGGACCTCTCAGCGACGTCCTGCACAGACAATTCACATTAAATGGGTACTCAACGCTACAGGATTGACTACTCAAGAGTTACGGCTACTCACCTTCATCCACTGCTCGGCTTGGCGGACCGCCTCCAGATGCCGAGCCACCGTCGCCGGATCAACCAAGTCGTCTGCCAACAGCTCGATGCCACCGCGACTACTCGTAGCGGCTTCGGTCATCGGTGCAGAGTGGATGGGCTCCGCGTCTTGGATCTTTGGGGAGCGAACGACCACCTACAGAGCGGGTTCTGGCAGCGTGGTAGCCTCCTCCCCTCCAGTCGTCGCGGCGGCTCCTCCGGCAGCTACCTCCATCGGCTCAGAGACTTCTACGGCTGCCTCTTGAGCCTCCGGTGCCACATCCTCTACGGGCACCGCCGATGGGATCTCGTTCCCTCCGGCCTCGGCACCTGTCGACAGAAAGACAAGTGTATCAGTAAACATGCGACTACGACTACTCTCGAAGGTTCTTCGACTTCGGCGGAGAGTACTCACCTTCGGCAATGCGGCCACGGGCGTGTGTAGCCTCGGTGACTGGCGCTTCGGGCTCCGCCTGAGGGGCGGGAGCGGACTCCCCAGTGGGCGGCGCGGCTTCCTCCTCCGCCACCGCTGCGGCGGGTTCATCCCCCTCCCAGGAGAGATCCGTCGATTTCCTGCAGAGTACACAAGCCGGTTGTCAATCAAGTTCGACTACCACATCAAGTACTACTCGGGAAGATTCAACATTACAAGCTTGACCGGACCACAGTCACGGTCGGGGCGTCGAGGATGCTAGCGATGTCCACCAGTCCACCCTCGGCGGGTGCCTCCTCTGCGCCTCTGCGGCCACCACCTCTTTCACGGCGAGCGGCGGGTTCCGTGCTCTCCCCGCATAGCGAGGGGGCGGGCGCTCCCTGCACCAAAAGTTCTTCAACGGTGGGGGGGTGGGCCGCAACTCCCAGTGGCTTCCCCCACCGTGTCCCACTCGCCTTCGTCGCCCTGATCAACGGGCTCCGTAGGCGGCAACTCCTGCAAGCAAGGAAGCTCAGTCGTCAACACATCAACTCGAGACACGAGTACTCGACCACATCAGTGAAGACGGCTTACCTCCTGAGACGTGGTCTCAGTGACCTTCAATTTCTTCGCCACGCGCTTCCGGGACGCATTGCGCGGCCTCCTTGGTGGCACGGCCAGACTAGCCTCCAGGCTAGCCGGTTGATCCTGAACGAGAGGGACATGAGGTAGGCCAGGACGGCTGAACCTCGACCGCAGCTGGAAGTGGTCCCACAACATCTCCTCGTCGTCGTCCTCGTCGGACGTGTCCTCCACGACAATTGTGTCGTCTCCTTCACCGACTTCACGCCACTCCTTGGCCTTGGTCTTCCCCTCCTTTGGGATCTCGACTTCCTGAGGGGGCGGCGGCAGCTCGGAGACAAACTTTTTCAAGTCATCTTGCAAGAAACAACTCATCAGTTCGACTACTCATGAAATGGGTACTCGACTCTGGGTGCGGCTACTTACCTCCTTTGGTGGGCGCGCGGCGGAGTACTCCGGTACGGGGCACGCCGTGTACGGCAGCATGTCCTTGAAGATCTGAGCCAGCCTGTCAACAATGTCGTCGTCGACTTCGTCTCCAGGCATCCGCGACGTATCATCGTCGCCAGTATACTCGAACCCCAGGGTGTCGCGAGCCATCAGCGGCTGCACCCTGCGCTTCATGAAGCTGAAGGCCACGTGCTCGGCCCTCAGCCCGGCTTCCCTCAGCGCCTTGATCCGCGCCAACAACTCGGGGAGCTGGATCCCTTCCTGCATCGTCGGCTCCATGTTCCACCACGGGCGGTGCTTCGGCTGCTTCCCGCTCGGCTTCGGCAGTCCCGGATGGTGGTTCGTGATGTAGAACCACTTGGCTTTCCAGTCTTGGTTGGAGTCTATGAGCTTGTACGAGAGGTACTGCTCAGCGGCGTCCTCCCGCATCTGGATCCCCGCTCCTCCGACTACTCGCGGGTTGCTGGCACTGGGTTGCGGCTTCACCCGGAAGAACTTCCGGAACAGGTTCCAATGGGGCTGGATCCCCAGAAAAGCTTTGCAGAAATGTACGAAGACAGCAGTGTGGAAAATACCGTTGGGGTTGAGGTTGAGGTACTCGATGCCGTAGTACCCCATGAGCCCCCTTGAAGAAGTCGCTCGCTGGGAGAGAAAGTCCGCACTCCGCGAACCGCGCGAACATTGGGATCTCATCTTCATTCTTCTCCATCGGGTACGGATCCCCGGCGGCGGCCCTCCACATATCCACTTCCTTCTCGCGAAGGAATCCACTGTTCAGCAGGGCGAGCAAGTCTTCAGTCTTCGCCTTGGACTTCTTCCACTCGCGGTTTGGATCTGGCCGTGGCGGGGACACTGGTGGTGACGTCCCTGCGGCGGATCCAGTGGCCTCCTCACGGCCCCTCTTCTTCCCACCGGCGGATTTGGCAGTCTTCGACGGCGACGGCTTCATCCTCCAAGTGCACGGCGTCTTCACGCGCATTCGCTCGGGGGCTACTCTGGTGGCTCTCGGCGGCGGCGCACTCAGATCTACACTTCACTCAGCGGCGGCGGCGTGCGCTGATGGCAATTTCTGGCCAAGATCTGCTCGGAATGGCTACAACTGCGTATGGTGAAAAACCCTAAGGGTTTCGGCTTCTACTTATAAGTCAAAACGGCCCTCCAACGGCCGGATGGATAAGTTCGCGCTCGGCTGACTCAGCGGCCGCGCGTGACCTTTCGTATTCTACTAGTCGACGCGCCTCACCTTGGGGGCTCGACTACCTCTACTTGACTACCTGGGAAGTGACAAGACTCAGGAGCATATCAGGACACATTCTACAAGATGACCCTTTAATTCGAGAGGAAGTACTCGACTCAAGGCTCGGGGGCTCCGTGCCACGTGTCCTTCGGTTTTTTCTCCGGATTTTTTTGGGATATTCTTGCCAAAACTTCAGATGGACCCTCAGCCAGAGTCTACAACTCAACCTGAAGCTCGGGGGCTACTCCATATGGAGTGCGATTTTGCAATCGCACTTCCATATCATCTTCAGCTTCAAGACAATACGGGCATTTTTGAAGACCTTCAAGGGCAGCATTCGAGGACGCTTGGGACTACTCGAGAAGACTTCAGGGTTGCTCAAACATCAGCTAGAGTACATTCCAGTCTCGGGATGCTTCGACTACTCTTGAGGACTTTTGACTTGTAGTACTCGGGGACGCCTGAGGACTACTCGTTAAGGCCGTCCAGACTACTTGAAGCTATCCTTCTCGACTACAAAGTACTCGGGGGCTTGTCGTATGGACCTCCCTGGGTCCCACTACCTCGGTGGGTACCAGGACCGACTACTCGGTGGGCCCCGGGACTACCCGACTTGCGCCGCTCGGTACCGATGGCGTGAAGCACAAGGACTACGGGGGAGGAGTACTCGATTAGGAAGCCGTACATGTCCCGCACCGTACAAAGGACTCCTAGACGTACTCGGCGGTACTTTCTCCCTATTCCGACTTGTAACCCCCGCCTCCCGGACTATATAAGGCGAGGCGGGGACCCCTCTCTACGATCATCTCATCTCACGGCGTACAATTGCACCATCTTGTAATCGTACCCAATCAATCCCGAGCTATGCGGCATACGGGACGTAGGGTATTACGCACCTCGCGGCCCGAACCTGTCTAAATTGTGTGCCACGTGTCTCTTCCTTCGAGTTACCGATCTCGACGAGGCCACATTCATCTACTTCGGGTACTCCCCTTAGTAGGTTGCCGGTCTAAAACACCGACAGTAACTTTGTGCAATTTTTGGCAGAGGACCTACACATGCTAGTATCCACAACATATCTGAAATCCAGCTCAAGATCATGTATGGATTTTGTAGAATCATAGATCTAGGTAAATCGCATTTCACTTTTTCAAGAAAAAACTATAGCTCAAAAGTATATACATGTTTCGTAAAACTTGTAGTTCTAGTCATACAGAGCACTACAAAATTGGGTTTGCAATTTTTGGAGTTTTCTACGATTTTATATGAATTTTACAAGTTTCAGCCAAAACACACAAAGGTTTAAAGAATCTTTTTGCAAACTGAACCTTGGAAAGATTAAAACCTCACAACCATACCGTCAGTTTGCGGAAAACTCCTCAGAAAGAGTTCAAGCCTCGCAATGCGGCCCTTGGGCCAAGGGGGCGGCGCGGCCGGCTGGAATCCGGCGACCTCGCCAGCGGTCTTGGCCGGGGAAGTGGCTGGGGAGGGTCTAGGGTTCACGAGGGCTTGATTTGGGCGCTTACTTGCGGCGGGGAGATGACCGGAGGGCATGGGCGGCGGCTGCCGCAGGAGTGGTTGCTCCGGCGAGGATGCGGTCAAGCCTAGGCAACAAGCGAGTGTGGAAGCTCCAACGGGTCCTAGGGGAGGTAGGATCAACACGGATTGGCAGCGACGACGGCCGGAGGGTGGAGCTCCGCATGGGCGTCCATGGTGCCGGCGGCGGCTCTGCCGTTGCGCGCGCGAGAGGTGGGGTGCTGCATTTTATAGGGGCCGACACTTGCGAAGGCGGTTCGCTCTCGCCATCATGGAGGCCAAGTCGCAGCATGGCGCGGGTACGGCGGTGACGTGGGGCGGGTACGGCGGCGACGCCGGTGGTCGGCGGCGCGGTCGGCGCATCACGGGTTGTGCACGCGCGGCGCGTGGCGCGAGGGGGAGTGAGGAAGGAAGGCGGTGCGGCGATGGGCGGGACCACCGTGCACGTGTGGGGGAGCGCGCCCCTCAGCGTCCGGGCCCATGGGGGTCCCACGGCGGCAAGGCACGGTATGGCGCCCGACGTCGCGCGACACGAGTTGTCGAGCTCTAGAGCGCCGGGTGCCAGAAAGGTTTCCAAGTAGCCCTATTTGAGAGCTTTTTTCTCTTGATTTTGCAACTAAAGTGCTACAAACACTGTATACCAAAGTTGTACAGCACACTACCCTCTACAATTTTGCTGAAAGCTCTAGGGTCTTTTTCTCGACCAATTTTGCACAAATTGCATGCCAAGTGGGCAGATTTCTGGGCACCGATGAATAGTAACTCTAGGCGTTGACCAAGCTTTTCCACGCATTTCCACTCCAAATCTCAAATGCCCCTCAACATGAAAGTTGTGCCCCTCAAAAAAATACACAACTTTTACATTGGGAGAAATTGAAGTGTTTCGGTGAAATTTGGAGAATGCGGCAAAAGTTCCGGGCGACATAGGAGGGTCAAAGAGTGTTAAGGGGTTTGACTAGGGTTTTGACCAAACCATGACCATTAGTTGACCAAGGGGTGTCATTAGGGGTTGTTAGTGATGTTTTCGAGGTGATGGCCCAGGTTGACCGTTGTTTGACCAAAGTCAACGCAGTTGACCTGCTCATTAGGGTTAAAAACTCCGGCTGAAAACCTGGGGCGTCACAATATGTTGACACCCAAATTGGCAGGTCTCAGCGAAATCGGTTAGACCGCCCTGGTCAAAGTCCTCAAAAGGTAATTTGGACTTCCGCACTGGATAGCTCTCGCCGAGTAGATCTGTAGCGAACATGGCCTCATTTGCCATTTGTTCGAGTTGATTTTGGTGATTCATGCTAGCACAAGTAATGGGACTAACCATATTGTCTAGCATGTTTGTGTAGGCATTCCTAGGTCCCATGGATGTTACCACATGTTAACGTACCATGCCCAAGCTAACGTTCCTAGGCGTTCCTATGTCATGGACATGTTAGGTTACTTATAGCAAAATTGAGGACTTAGTATATATTTTGAGGCTATAAGTAATGGCATGTTAAGTATGTATGTTAAGTTGAAGCAAAGATCCAAGTTGAAGATGCGAAGAAAAGAAGGAAAAAGACACCATCGGATGAATCGACGGTACCATCGGTGCATAGCGTCGAAGCACTTGGTACACTGCGCAACGACTGGAATTCACTTGATACCGTCGAATGAACCGACGGTCCCTTTCCTAGTTGTGTCGGATGAATTGGAGAAAGAAGCCGTGAAGATAGCAGCGTCGGATGAATCGACGGTCCATTGGAGGGAACCGTCGGTCTATCCGGTGGTCATGTTTAAATAAGACAGAGACGCGCCAAGATCAACGCAGTAGCATCGGATGAACCGATGGGTCAACAGCGGTTTATCCGATGGTCACGTGGAAGCTAACAATAAGGAACTAGCCGCTGGGTCTTCAGCACTGGATGATCCGACGGTGCGTCAGAGCATAGCGTTGGAGTATTTCTGTCAGAGAACCTCAACAGCTAAGTGACGTGGGAGAGGCACCGGATGAACCGACGCCTTGAAATGGACAACATCGGTTCATCCAATGCTTACTTTTTCAGAGGCCGTTAGCCAACGGCTCTTTGGATGCCTTGGGCTATTTATACCCCCCTCCACTCACCCATTTGAGGTTGCTTGATGGTGTGGAAGTGCAAAGGAATTCAAGACACCTAGAAGATCATATCCAATCCATCCAAGTGCTTAATTGCTCATCCATAGACTTGCATTTGCTTAGTGTGCTTAGTGTTAGGCTTAGCTTAGAGCTGAGTGAGTGCCAGGTTGTGCCAACCTTGTGAGGTGATTCTTGAGTGAATCAAGTTGTACAAGGTTCGCCGGAAGCCTTGGGGCCTAACTGCCTCACCAGCAATCGTCATCGACCCTCTGGCTTGGTGTGGAGTGGCGAGGACACTTTGTGCGGGGGACGTGGAGACCCCCTTCCTTGGTGGAGAAGCTCCTTAGTGGAGGTGACATCAAGGTGACCAAGGGAGCTTGACAAGTGCCTAAGTGGCTAGCCTTTGTGGCGAGTCAAGTGGTGCTCTTGGGAGAGACTTGGTGACCGGGAAGCAATACTCTTGTGTGGGATCTTCAACAACGTGGACTAGGGGTGGCATAGTGCCTACCGATACCACGGGATAAATCGCGTGTCAAGAGTTTGCTTCCTCTCATCCCCTTTACGTTTACGCATTTACTCTATTACAATCTTTACTTGCCTTTACTTTCTTATAATAGTATCTTGCTAGGATTGGCTATAGGTTGCAAACCTTGTTTTGGAATGGGAGCTTCATAAAAGAACAACCTTAGTTGCACATTTAGATAGTATGTTCTAGTTTACTTTGAGAAAATGTAGTGAAGCCATAGGTTAAGGTTTTAGATTGCCTAATTCACTCCCTCCCCCTCCTAGGCTAACGAGGATACGATTCCTTACAAGATTAAGAGTTATATACAAAATGTCTGATTTGGAGTCCGGATGAGAGAGATGTGGCTTTTGGAAGATCTGTATGTCACTCAAGCGGTTAGACCGCGTGGTCCAGGCGGTTAGACTGGGTTTGAGCTTTGTAAACTGAGTTGGAGTTTTATTTAGCACTAGATTTGTTAGGGCTTCGACTCCAGCAGGGAAAGACCTCTTCACCTTATAAATATAAAGGGTTGTGGCTGGTTGAGGAGCTATCACCCAATCGAACAAACACTTATCTTACTTTTTATCTCCAAACCCTGTTTTTCCTACCTCTTTGCTTTCTTCTTCATCTCTACGATGATTTAGGGCGTTCTAAGTGGCATGCCGATCTCAGAGCAACCCTAGGCGTGTTGTCTTTGACGGGGCCTCTCCCGGGGTAGTGATCTTAGGTTTTCAGTGACGTCTTTGACCAAGGCGGTCAGACCGCCCTCCATAGGCGGTTAGACCGACCCGTGCCGGGGATCTCGATGAGGTGCGATTTTAACTACTGCGCGATCTAGCACACTCGTGTGTTTGACCGAAAAAAGTCAACAAATAGTAATGCTAAGTACTTGAATCAAGCAAAATTCGAGTTGTGAATTATAGGGATAAAAAAAGCAACAATGAAGGCAGTACCCCAGAACCACAATATAAGAGGAGACGCCACAACATAGAATATCAACATCATCGGAGGAGAAAGTAGAACACTAAGGGTGTGATTGGCAGCCTGCATAAGGCCTACCCAGGCTTATGGAATGCGGCGACCTGTTTGGCGGCACTCGCATAGGGCCTTATGCGAGCTTGGGGCACATGCAAAAAGTGCCCTCGAGCCTGCATAAGTGGAAACGCAAGGAATGAGCGTTCCCAACTATGCAGGCTTGCATAAGCCAACGGTGCCGCTTCTGCTCACCCTCCTGTCCGCCCGTCTGGCTCCACACACTGCGCTGCCGCCCTCTGTTGCGCCGCCGCCCGTCCGGAGGGGATGGGGGTGCAGTGGAGAAGATGTGGTAAGTTCACCTCTAGGAAATACAGAGACATTTTATCACCTTGTGCAGCTTACCAAACACGAGCATAACAAGTCAGGCTATCACTAGCCACCCAACCAAACACCAGCGTATTGCATTGATTTAGCCATGCTTAGGCTAGCCTGGCTCCAGATGCTAGCCAGGCTAGAGTTAAGCAAACTGCCAATCACACCCTAAAAGAATAGGTAGTGAGTTTCCCTATGTAACATATTCAATAATCATTTTCTTTCTTTCTCCCGGCATTCGGGTTACCCAAAATTTTGCGGATGAATTTTCAAGAATTCTAAAATTATAATGAGACCAAATAACATTGCCCTAGAATTATTTGTCTAAATTCTTGAAGAAAACTTAACGTTAATCTTGTAAGTAAATAAATAAATCATACTAGCCTCATCAGGAATAATTGCATCTTACGAACCAGCTCGATAAGGTGTTAAGGGTTAATTCCACAGTTTGTGTACGCATATCAAAACAGGAAAAGCGCCGACACAGGCTTATAGCCGCATAGGATCCAGCATCTTTAGCATGAGAACATTCTTATGATTCTTTTTTTTTAAAAAAAGAGAATATTCTTATGATTATATTGACGCGTCTTTATTATTATTATTATTTTTATTTTTATTATTATTATTATTATTATTATTATTATTATTATTATTATTATTATTATTATTATTATTATTTTGCTTTATCTGATGCCGTCCAAGACCCGCCTAACGAGTGGCTATTATATGAAGCAACCCGAGAACTTACAAACTAGGGCCAACCTAATTACAGGAGGAAAGGCTCATATTATATGGTACATTAAATGGGAACATCTACGGATTAATAGTACAGCATAAACAGGGTCCAATAACCCCTCTTTTCTCCACTCTTCCTCCAAACTTTACGTCTTTACAGGCTGCAAGTGAAACAGAAGCGGAAAACCTCTTATCAATAGGCACGCATTGTAGAAATGGTGCTTGGATCAAAGCACTAGGATTGCATATCTGATGTGCGATTGAGCTCAAGTTTGAGATTAATGCGATTGGTCACAAACCTGATATCAGCTTCTCCTTCCGTCTGGCATTAGGTAAATGACTAAATGTGTAACTCTTTACACAAAAGAATGCTAGGAACCCATCTAATTGTCAACACTGTAATATTTATAGAAACTGCTTGTTGAATCATCATAGTTCCACCTGCGACATAATGTCAAGCTTTTTAACTACAGTTAATTGTACTGGTGCAAACTTTTGTAATGAATATGACTACCAAAAGTTGAGAGAAAAAAAAGGGTAAATGAAGAACCTTTGCATGAAAAAACATATAAATTCGGCGTCGATAAAAAGAAAATTGCAATCATTGCACAGGCAAATATTCAAACTAACCACAGCACCAAAGTAAAAAGTCGGAAATGTACATGTAGTAACAAAATACTTCGAAATTTATGAACCAAATTTTTTGTTGTGGCGAAAAAGAACTAGTTTAGGACTGAGAAGGGGCAACAAGAAGGGTCCTTCTGAGGTATTCCCTCTGCCTCATAATAGATGTTGTTTTAGCATTGTTTGTAAGCATCTAGATTCACACGGGATCAAAGCATTCAGATTGTAAACATCCAGATTCACCTCATTAATGAATATGATGCACCTCATTGATGACTACATCGACTACTATTGTGGAACAGAGGGAGTAAACATCTTCTCTACTCAAAATGATGAATAATGCCACCAGCCTTACACCAATAGAACCTAATCGAGTCAATCTGACCAAGCAAGTAGGGCCAAGCCAAAATTAATAACTACAGCAACAATTGTTGGACTGTTGCAGCATATTTATTGTTTCTTTTTAGTTAAAAAATAATTCAGAAGCAATGAAATCACTAGAATCAGTGGAGGAAGCCCTAGAGCCACTAGGGCCATGGCCCTATGTGTGGACCAAAGTTCTCCATATGTAAAACACTGTAGCAAAAGAGGCCTAGTATAGCTAGTTTGATCGGCCCATGGAGCAGCCAGGCGCTGGGCCAGCCCAACTCCACCCTTGCCTTAGGATCGCTGTGGCATAATTAGTTTATTTTTTGGATAGCAGAAGCTACCAAAGCATATGTGAATGCGAGATCTACGCTAGTATATCAATGGTAACACCAAGAAGACACCACAAATGACTCCATATTGAGGAACGTGCAAGTGGGAATGCCCACAATGGTAATGGTCAAATGTCTTTGGAATAGCAGCCTCAAAGGGTGGCAACAAGATGGGATTGATCTAGCACCAACAGAAACAATCTCTGTCAACAAAATGCCAATAAAGGGTCGGTGAAGCTTTCATTTTGTTGATGCACAGGTTGACTGCTTTGCAAGATAGCCTAGGTGTTGCAAACTGAATTCTAACTCTCATTGAGAGAGGATGACACTAGAAGTTGGGACAATTTTCTGGTTTTTCTTCATTCACAATGCCATGCCAACCCTGGAGGTTGGGGTTACATATTTATAGGCTGCTGGAGCTGCTAGTCAGCCAGCATATGCTAGATGCTAGTCAAGATGCTAAACTAGATGCTGTCCTAAAAGCAGTCCAAGATGAGGTGCTGCTTGTCCTAGATGCTCTAATCTAGTCTAAGATGCTCTAGTCTAAGATGCTTTGAAAAACCACCCCCGCGAGTCCTACAAAGGACCATGTGTGCTGCAGCAAATCACCCTGCAGCAGTCCTACAAAGGACCATGTGTGCTGCAGCAAACCACCCTGCAGCAGTCCTACAAAGGACCATGTCTTGCAGCCCCACAAAGAGCGAGTACGAGAGACTTATCCATCATTCTCCCCCTAAGTCTTGTGCGTCGTCTTGTGGGAACGGCCGAACCATCCCAATCTTGGAGCGAGCTCCGGGAACTCGATCCTCCCAAGAGGCTTGGTGAGCGGAGTCGGCCGACGCGATCCACGGTGTTGATGTAGCCTGCCTTGATGCTCCCTTCCTCCAAACGGCCCGCGGATGAAGTGGTACCTCACCGGATGTGTTTGCTCCGTTCATGGAAAACGGGGTTCTTTGCCAGGGCCAGAGCGGACTTGCTGTCCACCCGCAGCTCCACCGCTCCAGTGTCTCGGCCGAGGAGATCACCAAGCAGTCGAGCGAGCCAGAGCGCCTGAGTCGAGGCAGTGGATGCTGCTATGTACTCGGCCTCGCAGCTGGATAGAGCCACCACCTGCTGCTTGACCGACTGCCAGCTGACGAGGCACTTGCCAAGGAAGAAGAGTATCCCACTAGTGCTCTTGCTGGTGTCGATGTCGCCGGCGTGGTCGCTGTCGCTGTACCCGACGAAGTGTGTCGCTCCGGGACACCTCGGGTAGAAGAGGCCGTGGTCGAGAGTCCCCGCAACGTAGCGGATGATCCTCTTCACGGCCAGCTGGTGCTCCGTCGTCGGTCGCCGCATGTACCGGCCGACGTAGCCGACGGGGAACGCCAAGTCCGGTCGCGTGTGGGCGAGGTAGCGAAGGCTCCCCACAAGGCGCCGTGCTCGCGTGGCGTCCACCTCCTCCGTCGTGCTTCGTCGCGGGCCGAGCTTCGGCCTCTCCTCCATCGGAGTGAGAGGCCGGGTTGCGATCGGTGAGCCCCGGCCTAGCTCAACGACGCGCTTGGCGTAGGCGGTCCGTCGAAGCGTGATCCGGAGTCGTCCTGGTGCACCTCGATCCCCAAGTAGAAGGAGAGAGGCCCCAAATCGCTCATCTGGAAGGTGGCCTTCATCTCTTCCTTGAACGCCGCCACCTCCGCATCGTTGGTGCGGTGATCACCAAGTCGTCGACGTAGACGCCCACCGGCAAGGCATTTCCTCCATTGCCCCGCCGGTGGAGACGGCCGCCTCGTGCGGGCTTTGCTTGAAGCCCATCCTCTTGAGCGTGGAATCCAACTTGGCATTCCATGCCCTCGGTGCCCGCCGCAAGCCATAGAGGGCCTTGCGCGGGCGTAGCACCTTGCCCTCCTTGCGGGGATCGCAAACCCCGACGGCCGGTGCACGTAGACCTCCTCCCCGCAAGTCGCCGTTAAGAAACGCCGACTTGACGTCCATGTGATGGACACGCCGGCCCTCCGGGCGGCCGGCGCAAGGAGTCGCACGGACTCCATCGGGTGCCACGGGAGCGAAGGCATCGTCGAAGTCGATCCCCTCTCGCTGCGAGAAACCGCGAGCCACCAGGCGAGCCTTGTGCTTGACAATGGCGCCGGCTTCATCTCGCTTCAGCTTGAACACCCACTTAAGGGTGATTGCACGGTGACCTCGAGGGAGATCAGCAAGCTCCCAGGTGCGGTTCTTCTCAATCGCGTCCATCTCCGACTGCATCGCGGCACGCCATGCCGCGTGTCCCTCGGCCTCCGCGAAGGACCGAGGCTCACCGTCTTCGCACGCAAGGTGCAACTGTGCCTCCAAGTCACGAGGCGCCAGTCCTGGCACCGACTGGTCGTCGAGAAGATCCTCCATCGTACGGTACCGCAACGGCTCGCCGTCGTGGTACGCGTCGATCCGCTCCTCGTCGTGGGAGAGCGGAGTAGCGAACTCCACCGGGCTGTGCTCAACTCGAGCTGGTGTCGGAGTGGACGTGCCCGGAGGAGTGGCTGTCGGTGTCGGAGTGCGCGGAGTCGCTGGCTGTGGTGGTGTCGGCGAAGAGCTCGTCGCAGTCGAGGTCGAGGCTCGAGAGCCGCGACGGCCGTCGGAGTAGTGGGCGCCGGAGTCGGTGGAGACTCGGGAACTGGGGTAGGCATGCTCCGTGAAAAGGAGCCGCCCTGCTCCCCGGCTCTCTCGAAGTGGACGTACTCGACGGTGAAGTCGTCGTACGTCGGAGTCGAGTCGTCGGTCCTTCCCCGCCTTGTCCCACGCCCATCCTTGCCCTTCGTTGAACACTACGTCGCGCGGCGTGCGCACACGCCGTGTCTCCGGGTCGAGGATGCGGTAGGCCTTTGAGCCCTCCGCGTAGCCGATGAACACTCCGGAGTGCTTCGTCGTCGAGCTTGGCCGACGTGGCCAAGCTCCTTGGCGAATGCGAGGCGCCCGAAGACCCGCGGTGGGAGACCGCCGGCTTGCGCCCATGCCAAGCCTCATACGGCGTCTTGCCGTCGAGGGCCTTGGTGGGCGGCGGTTGAGGATGTAGACGGACCGTCACCACCGCCTCTCCCCAAAAGGTAGCCGGCATCCCCCTGCGCGAGGAGGGCCCGCGCCATTCCCACAACCGTCTGGTTGCGGCGCTCGACGACGCCGTTCTGTTGCGGGGGCCGTATGGCGCGGAGAAGTGGCGCTGAATGCCCTCATCCGCGCAGTACGACGCGAACTCAGCCGCCGTGAATTCGCCGCCGTTGTCGGTACGCGGCACGCGCGGCTGCGGCCGCACTCGGCCCGCGGCGACGCGCGCGCTTGATGGCGTCCGCGGCTTCTCCCCTTGTTGCCGAGGACCATCACCCACATGTAGCGGGAGAGGTCGTCGACGAGCGACGAGGAAGTAGCGCCGTCCTCCCGTGTGGCCGGTGTCACTCGGGCCACACGGGTCCCCATGCACGAGCTCGAGCCGCTCCGTGGCTCGGAAGCTCGAGTGCCGGGGAAAGGGGAGCCGCCCTCGCCGTCAACACGCAAACGTCGCGGGGGGGGAACCGCTCCACGTGGTCGAGGCATGGCATGCCTCGCACCATCTCCTTGGCACCGAGCCGCTGCGGGCGTCGAAGTGAAGGTGCCCGAAGCGCTCATGCCATTGCCATGCCTCGTCGTCCCGACGAGCGGCAAAGGCGACGGGTTGTGCCACCGCACATTAAGGACGTAGAGCCGATTGTTGCCTCTAGTTACCTTGGCAAGGAGGCGACGATGGCGATCCCAAATCCTCATGATCCCGTTCCAGACCTCCACGCGCGAACCATTCTCATCCAGTGTCCCAAGGCGATGATAGAGTTCCTCAACGCGGGGATGTAGTAGACTCGGTGAGCGCTTGTGCTCACCAGACTGGGCGATGAAGAGGACGGAGCCAACGCCCTTGATTTCCACACCGGAGGCGTCCCCGAACTTGAGCGGAGCCGCGGGTGCCGGAGTCGAGCTCGGTGAAGAACTCCCGCCGACCGGTCATGTGGTGGGTGGCGCCGGTGTCAAGGCACCACCCGTCCATCTTGTCGGTCTTTGGAGCGATCGCCAAGGAGGGCGCGTGCCTTCGGCTCATCAAGGTGGAGAAGAACCGTCGCGCCGATGCCGCGCGGGGGTAGCTCGATGCTTGCATGAGCCGGGAGAGCGAGCCGGCTCCTCCTCCACCTCGTGCGACGTGGGCACGGCCGTGCCGGTGCGGTTGGCCACGCCTCGGTGGCGACACTCCTTGGCCCGGTGGCCGGCCGCCACGCACGGTTGTGGCGCGGAGGTCGTCGCGTGTCCCCTTGCGCTCGCGGCGGCACCGCCCGGATGCCTCCACGGGCGCCGACCCGGGCGCCGCCGCGGCCACGCGCCCGGGCGCCTCCGCGCCCCTTGCGCGACTTGCCGCGCTTGCCTCCGCCTTGTCGAGGAAGAAGGCTCCCCCTTCTTCCGGTCACCTCGGGGAAGCCTCCCCCGCTCCCGAGTGTAGTGGAGCTTCCCGCCAATGGTGACGGGCCCCGAGAGGGGCCGTGGCTCATCGACGTCGACGACCTTGAGGCGACCAATCGCCTCCTCGGTCGACATCGTGGAGAGGTCCGCGAGAGACTCGACCGAGTGGACGATCGCGCTTGCGCTTGGCGGGGGCGCGGCGGAAGAGCTTCTCGATAGCTCGCTCTTCGTTGTAGGTGGCGTCGCCGAACCGCACCGCCTTCCGCAACGAGTGTTGAGGCGAAGAGCAAAGTCGTCGATGTCCTCACCTGGCTTGAATGCCAGGTTCTCCCACTCCTTGCGAAGTGCCTGCAATGTGGTCTTGCGGGCGCGATCGGCTGCCGATGCGTCTTTGCGGCAAATGGCATCCCACGCCTCCTTGGCAGTTCGCTTCTGGGTAAGCGAGAACTGCATCTCGACCGGGACGGCGGCGATGAGGGCATCCAGGTGCCGCCGATCCTCGTCGGCCGACGTCGCCGTCACGGACCGCATCCCACATGCGCCGCACTTGAAGCCTCGATCTTCATGAGCGCGGCCCACTCGACGTAGTTGGTCTTGGTGAGGGTCGGCCACCCGGCCACGGGACCGATGTCCCCGACCACCGCTCGGACCCCGTAGGGGCCGAACTCTCCGTCGACCCGCCCGCCGTGTGCGCCTCCCCCCGGGAGCACCACCGCCGTGCGCGCCTCCCCCGGGAGCGCCACCGCCGTGAGCGTGCTCGTTGCCCACCGTTCCGTCCGTTCTCGAGCCGCATTCCTAGCGAGCGGCTCAAGGTCCGCGTCGGCGTTGTCGTCGGCACAAACGGAGCCGTTGACGGCCGCCGCGGTGCCTCGGCCTCTCGCCGCCGCCGCACGTGCCGCGCCCGCCGCCTCCGCCGCCTCCACCTCGCGCCCGGCGCGCCGCGCCTCCGCCGCCGCCGGCCCTCGACGCCCCCTCGCCGGCGGCCGGCCGGCCTCGGCCGCCGCTAGCTCGCGCTCCTCTCGCCGCAGCCGAGCTCGGCCTCCTGCCGGCGCCGCACGCTCGAGGCGACCGAGTGCCGAGACCGGCCGTCCCGCGGACATGGCGCGGCGGCAGGGGAGTTGCTTCGCCGCCGCGTGGAGAGTTTCCTCCGCCGACGAGTTCTTGCTCGTCCGCACGGAGGGAGGGGAGTGGACAGCGGCACACGGTGCCGCCGTTGCCGCCGGGCCGGGGGCCGCCGTGAGGGCGAGAGCGGATGGGAAGCTTGGGAAGGGGAAGAACGAGAAGACGTTCGGAGCTGCGGGAAAGAACGGCTGCGATACCACTTGTTGCAAACTGAATTCTAACTCTCATTGAGAGAGGATGACACTAGAAGTTGGGACAATTTTCTCGGTTTTTCTTCATTCACAATGCCATGCCAACCCCGGGAGGTTGGGGTTACATATTTATAGGCTGCTGGAGCTGCTAGTCGGCCAAAGCATATGCTAGATGCTAGTCAAGATGCTAAACTAGATGCTGTCCTAAAAGCAGTCCAAGCCGAGGTGCTTGCTGTCCTAGATGCTCTAATCTAGTCTAAGATGCTCTAGTCTAAGATGCTGAAAAACCACCCCTGCCGCAGTCCTACAAAGGACCATGTGTGCTGCAGCAAACCACCACCCTGCAGCAGTCCTACAAAGGACCATGTGTGCTGCAGCAAACCACCCTGCAGCAGTCCTACAAAGGACCATGTGCTGCAGCCCCACAAAGACGAGTACAGAGACTTATCCATCACTAGGACTCTTAGGTGACACTAGGAGGCATTATTATCAGCTCTTACACTAGGTAGGAATTGAACTTAGAACTGCAGGAATTGAACTTAGAACTGCGACTAGGGGTAGGGGGATGATTGGTTCCCCGCCATCAAAACCGCGCCACACTGTTGTTTGCTTCCTACCAAATAGTTTGGCTGCCACAACTTTTAGTGAGAGAAGGTGTCGCTATTTTTTCTCTCCACCACCCACCAGCTGTGGCACTGCCACAGGTGACATGGTAAGGCAAGGCTGGCTACCAAGCAGACCCTAGATAACAGAATGCACGTAACGTAGGGTATAGGGAGACATGTTGATGTGGAAGAAAAGACTTGAGATACTTGACTAACTATATTTAGATTAAGGCATGCCTTAGATTAACGAGAAACAAAGATAACACTGTTCTTAATCTCCATTACCATCTTACAAAAATGGCATCCCAACTAGAAGAGGTATGATAAGATCTTATACTAGTTAACATACTGATGTCTAGGAACTATCAGCCAGCCCTAGCTCATCGTGCTAAAGTACCACTGGCTGCTCCATCATTACAAAAAACACATAATTAAGATTTGGATATTATTCAACTCTTCTTTAACAGCGAAAAAAGATGCAAACAAATTAAGGCAGTGTACTGTACTAGAGGAAGGAATAAAACAAAATCAACCATAGAAAAATTTGGGTTAAGGCATTGATTAGCAGTGATATGCCCTTTGTTGAGTTTTCAACCACCATTCATATATCTGTTGTTGCTATATGATGTGATACTATTCATGGAGAAAATCCTACTACCAGCAACAGCACCATCCAAACCAGAAGCAGCATCCTAGTAATACAGATGGTTTATACATTTATAAATACCAAAAAGTGGTTGGAGGTTGGGCAACCAGTTCTGCAAATAAATACATATGTTGACAAGTAAGGTAAAATAAAATTTTAAAGAACAAGAAACAGACCTGCAGAAGAAAATCGGATGCAACACACAACCTGAACTGTCTAATTGACATCTTCTCTTGGTCTCCTCTCTAAACTTGTCAACATGTAGTACCTCACAAGGGCCATGAATAGCAGAAACTAGCACAATTCTATCAATGTTTGAACCATATACCTGCAAGAGGACAACATCAATAAGCAAATCAAGAAAGTTACTAGCATTTGTCAACTATCACAACAGGACCTATCCTCCTGCATGTGAAGTTTATAAATATACTACCACAAGAGAAAAGTATGAGAAATCTCACATCTAGATAACTGGCAGAAAATTTTCATAGTACTAAGAATAAAAATGCTATACTTTGATTGGTTCCTTGTTCATTTGATCATTGAATATTTGTACAATAATTATATAGGTTACCTATGCCATCTAAAATAAGTATTGACACATGCAATATTCCATAATAGTTATATTATCCAAAGTAAACATTCCAATCATGGTTTGCAGTGTCATCATAATAGTTTGTTGGCTCACCTCATCCTCTTCATCGATACATGGTTTGCTAATAGATCCCGGTATGTCGGAGCCAAATATGTAGGGATTAACCATAGCCAGTCTAGAACCAGAGTCATGCTCTTCCCAAAGTGGCTGTAAGGAAAGAACTTAGTAACCTTGCCTGTGTTTTAGATAGAATATATTACCACAAGCTCTAATATTAACAAATGGTTGGTAAATTCAGTGGGAAAGGAGAGCCTTTCAATATCACAATGTGAAATAAATACAATGTAATTTAGGAGCAACAAGAAAGGAAACATACCTGCAGCTTACACGGACCGAACTTGCCACCTTCAGAGGTGATCAGCATATGATCATGAAGATTGTATATTACACCATCAATATTACAAGAGTTATAGTAAGTCTTGTCAATAGATTTGAGGCCATCACCAACCCAATCAATAATACTACCTGTGGTGGAACCTTCATATACATTACAATCCCCTATAATTTCAGGTTTAGAACAAAGGTGTCCCTTTAAAGTCATCTGATAAGCATTGTCATGATCTGAGATGGCATCAATACTAGTTTCGTGTTTATGTGCCTTTCTCATCCCATTGTTAGTGACTCCATCTGACTGCAGCATGGAATAATTACTGGATGTAAGGAATCGGATGCTCGTTAGCCTAAGAGGGGGAGGGGGTGAATTAGGCAACTTAAAACCTTAACCTATGGCTTCACTAATTTTACACAAAGATAAACTAGAACATACTATCTAGATGTGCAACTAGGGTTGTTCTAATGTGAAACTCCCATCCCAAAACAAGGTTTGCAACCTATAGTCATCCTAGCATGATACTACTCTAGGAAAGTAAGGCAAGCAAAGATTGCAATAGAGTAAATGCGAAAACGTAAAGGGGATCAGAGGAAGCAAACTCTTGACACGCGATTTATCCCGTGGTATCGGTAGGCACTAAGCCACCCCTAGTCCACGTTGAAGCACTCACACAAGAGTATTGCTTCCCGGTCACCAAGTCTCTCCCAAGAGCACCACTTGACTCGCCACAAAGGCTAGCCACTTAGCACTTGCGAAGCTCCCTTGGTCACCTTGATACCGCCTCCACTAAGGAGCTTCTCCACCAAGGAAGGGGGTCTCCACGTCCCCCCGCACAAAGTGTCCTCGTCGCTCCACACCAAGCCGGAGGGTCGATGACGATTGCCGGTGAGCCACTTAGGCCCCAAGGCTTCCGGCGAACCTTGTACAACCGGATTCACTCAAGAATCACCTCACAAGGTTGGCACAACCTTGCACTCACTCAGCTCTAAGCTAAGCCTAGCACTAAGCACATACACAAAGCATATGCAAGTCTAAGGATGAGCAATTAAGCACTTGGATGGATTGGATATGATCTTCAATGTGTCTTGAACTCCTCTGCACTTCCACACAATCCAGCAACCTCAAATGGGCGGGTGGAGGAGGTATAAATAGCATAAGGCATCAAACTAGTCGTTGGCTAAAAGCTGCTGAAAGTAGTACCGTCGGATGATCCGACGTTATACTTTTTCAGAGCGTCGGTTCATCCGGTGCCCCTCCCACGCCACATAGCCGTTGAGGTTCTCTGACACAACTGCTCCGACGCTATGCACCGACGGTGCGTCGGATCATCCGGTGCTAAAGACCCCGCGTCCAAGTCGCCTCTGTTAGCTTCCACTCGACCGTCGGATAGACCGACGCTTCATCTTGACCAAGGCGTCGGATAATCCGGTGCTGAAGGCTTCGTCTTGGCGCGTCTCTGTATGAATTCAAACTGAGCATCGGATAGACCGACAATGTCCTCACTCAGACCGTCGAATCATCCGGTGCTACTGTCTTCCTTGCTCTTCCTCTGCAACTCGTCCAACGCTACTAAAAATTGGACCATCGGTTTATCCGACGGTACCTAGGGTTTCACCCTGTGTACCAACTCGTCCGACGATTGCACCGACGCTTGTTAAATTGATACCATCGGTTCATCCGACGGTGTTTTTTCTTTTCCTTTTCTTGCTCGGTTTTGATCCTTTATTTTCTCATTTTGGCATGTGGTTTTCTTGCATCCTTGGGACATAGAAGTGTCTACAAAGACATGCTAAAACAATATGGTTAGTCCCAATGATCATGTTGTCATTAATCACCAAAATCAAACTCGAACTTAATGGCATATGAGGCCATGTTCGCTACAATGAATGCACACCATTTCCTTCCGTTTCTACACATGAGGTTTCATCATGTTTAACATCTTCTTTTCGAGGTTCAGCAGCAGATGGTGTAGAACCAGTAGCATCTAAAGCCAATGTACCACTCTTACACACAGTGTTGCCAACTTTGTTGGTTTTTTGATTGATGGCACTTCCATTTGCTGCTACATTTGTATCAATTCTGCCATCTATTTCAGTTGGGTTTTCTGCTGCTACCTGGGACAGCTGTGCACCATTAGTCATACAAGTATTTGGAACAACAATAGTTCTTGTAACCTTGCCATATCTTGGAGGGAGGGGCTTGCCCTTACTATGTAACACACATGTTGGACAATACCACTCCGGTTTTTGTAGACATTGATTCCCATAATATTGAAGACATTTTACGTGTGCACCCCTCTCATAGGCATCGCAAACAAGCAAACTTTGCATACTGATAATAGGAACTTTACATATCTGACAGTCCAGTCTTTTATTCATATACTCAGTTGAAGGCACACTCCAGCTGGGGTGATTAGCAGGTTGGCGCAAAATCTGTACATCATTTTTTGCTATTGCCCTGTGATTGGAGAATATTGTTTTTATATGAACAGAGAGCTCCTTCTTTGGAGTTTGATATCCCATAACAACACTTCCTGTCCCAGGGCAAATAGCAGGCCCCTTTTCATCCACAAATTTCTCTGCTCGACTGGAACTCTGTAAGGAACTTAGATTGGAACTATTAGCAGTGTGATGACCTTTATTTGACTGTTCAATAGCTTCTGCACCTAAATATGACATAGAGAAAAAATTTCAGATACAGCAGATTCAAAATACTTCACTAGTACCACTTACAAATTTATTTTATATACCTATCATTTACTTCACCTGTTCTGACATGGCATGCACATTTTCTAATTTATTTTTTATTAATTGAGAAACATACAGACCACAGAGTTACATGAGATGCCAATTTGCATCATGCTGTGATATACAATTAAAAAATGTAGATACAAGTGGTAGCATTTTTTTTTGAGCATGGCCATATTTATGTGGGGGTATATCAAGTGACAAACATGAACTATAATACTCCCTCCGGTTTGGTAAAAGAAGACGTTTAGGACAGCGACACGGTCTCCAAAGTGCAACTTTGACTTCCTATTTTTTACAAAAATAATTATTAAAAACTAACATATGTATACCTTTATGAAAGTATTTTACAAGACAAATCTACTCATGTAGTTTTCACATTTCCAAACTCAACAACTTAAAAGTTATTCATGATTTATATTCCCAATGTTTGACTCAAATCTTGTCCAAAACGTCTTCTTTACCAAACCGGAGGAAGTAACTAATCATTTTTGGAGCACCAAACCAGCACAAAATGTTCTAACATCTCAGAAGATATTATACATGCATCCTCTCATCCTTATACTTCAAGTTTAATTTAAACTAAAAAAACAAGGAGAGAAATAAATTCAATGTGAAACTCCTATTGCCTTTATCTTTAGTTTGTTAATTTGTAGTGTGCCAGAATTTTACATTTTGTTTCTACAAATGAATTTGGACTTAAACATAAAATCCATTCACAATTAGTCATGTTTACCAAATTGCAGATCTAAACCAAGAGCCATCTCATAGATAAGCATTAAGCATGGGATCTTAATGGCAGATCAAGTGTAACACGGGTAGTGGTGGGATATAAAAGCTTGTTGGTACCTCCGTTTTGTGTGAAATTTGAACCATTAACAACAATTTCCAATTCGACATCTGCAGAGCCAATAGGTGGCAGTGAAACAGCTGAAGGGATGTCAAGTGATTTTATAGAAGATGCTCCTGCTATTGTTCCATTTAGCATGGGCTGCTTTGAGATAACTGGGGATGTCATTGGGGTTGACAGATTCCTGGGTGATCCAGTGGTGATCTTGAAAGCTCCATGCTGGAATCCTTTTCTAGTACTTGAGGCTGTCATTTTAGGCACAGTTGTTGAACGGACCAGAGCTTCCTTCAGTTCTTCCATCTGCTTACGGGGAAGAAAAGGAAAGAATGCAACAGATCAATAAAGATGAATAAAACTTATTCTGCATAATCTGAGCTAATTTCGGTACAATTCAACTAGATTAAAGTATGCACAACACATTAGCATGTTTGAACTACTGCAATGCAACTATGCAAGAATACACTTCTTTACTTAAAGCTCTATCATAACAAAAAAAGAGAATCGAATTGAACCCCAAAACTCAAAATACTAGCAAATTAAGAAAAATACATGCTTTTAAAGGCTTGGATCTATTGATTAATTGACCAGATAATAGAGGTGATTACAGATATATAGGCACACAGGCCAAAGGTTCACAGTGTGAACACTAAGCTGAGAGGTTACAGAACTAATTGCTGTAATTAATACAGCGCAGGATACTAAGCAATATTAGCACAAGGCTCTAGGCCAGTGCATTGGTACTAGAAGAGAATACTAACAGTCTAACATGCCCCCGCAGTTGAATCGTCTGGTGACCAGACATTAAGACTGGAGCGAAATTCTTTGAAGACTGAGGTAGGCAGCCCCTTAGTGAAAATGTCAGCGAACTGAGAGGTTGTTGGGACATGAAGAACGCGAACCTCGCCAAGAGCAACACGTTCCTGAACAAAATGGAGGTCAATCTCCACATGTTTAGTGCGCTGATGTTGGACAGGGTTCTTGGACATGTAAATGGCGCTGACATTGTCACAATACACGAGAGTCGTCTTGCGTAAAGGAGTGTGAAGCTCAGTCAGCAACTGCCGCAGCCAGGAAGCTTCAGCAACAGCATTGGCAACCGCGCAATATTCAGCCTCAGCGCTGGAGCGGGAGACAGTGTTCTAGCGCTTGGAAGACCAAGAAATGAGGTTGTCCCCAAGGAAACGGCATAGCCAGAGGTCGACTTGCGAGTGTCAGGGCAACCGGCCCAATCAGCATCAGTATAAACCACAAGCTCTTGCTGGGAGGAGGGACGGATGAGCAGGCCCATATGTAGAGTTCCCCGGACATAACGCAGGATGCGCTTCAAGGCAGCCAAGTGAGACTCCTTGGGGTGATGCATATGGAGACAGACTTGCTGAACTGCATAGGAGATATCCGGCCGAGTGAAAGTGAGGTACTGCAGGGCCCCAGCGAGACTGCGAAAATCTGTTGGGTCAGCAATTGGATCACCTTCGGCAGACAGCTTGGGATTTAAATCAACCGGAGTGGTGCAGGACTTGCAATCAGCCATTCCAGCACGGTCAAGTATCTCAAGCATGTACTGCCGCTGGGAGAGAAACAAGCCGGAGGGTGTGCGCTGAACATGCATCCCAAGGAAGTGGTGAAGCAGACCAAGATCCTTCAGGGAGAACTCTTGCTGGAGTGCGCTGATGGTCTTCCGGAGCAGATTTGAGGAGGAGGCCGTTAGAACGATGTCATCTACATAGAGCAAGAGGTATGCTGTTTCTGTACCAGATATGTAGATGAACAGTGAGGAGTCTGTCTTGGCTTCAGTGAACCTGAGGTGTAGAAGAAACGAAGCAAAGCGGCTGTACCAGGCACGTGGAGCTTGCTTCAGGTCATAAAGGGACCGATTAAGGCGACACACAAAGTCTGGATGGGCTGCATCTTCAAAACCAGCAGGTTGGGCACAATAAACTGTTTCAGACAGTGTGCCTTGGAGGAAGGCGTTGTTGACATCCAATTGGTGAACCGGCCAAGACCGGGAGAGGGCCAGAGATAGTACTGTCCTGACAGTGGCAGGTTTCACAACCGGGCTGAAAGTCTCAGCGAAGTCGATGCCTGGGCGTTGGGTGAATCCCCGAAGAACCCATCGAGCCTTGTATCTTTCCAAAGTACCATCAGTCTTGAACTTGTGTTTGAAGACCCACTTGCCGGTGACCACATTTGCACGGGGAGGCCGAGGAAGAAGATCCCAAGTGTTGTTGGCGAGAAGAGCAGAAAACTCGGCCTCCATGGCTGCCCGCCAATTTGGATCAGCGAGGGCAGCACGGTAGGTGCGAGGGACTGGCGACAGCTCGGCAGTCTGAAAGACGGCGGGCATTCGAATGCCACTTTTGTTGCGAGTCCGCATGGCGTGCTGGTTCTGGACGGGCGGCACGGGAACGGCTCCAGCAGGCAATGGGGATGACGGGCCTGGTGGAGGAGCCGTTGCTGGTGCCGGTGGAGCAGGAGCGTCGGAGAGGGCCGGGGCAGGAGCTGTCCCGTCCATGTGGCGTTGAGTGTAGACGATGCCGAAACGTGCGGTGGGAGCTGCTGGGGGAGCTGCTGGGGGAGCTGCTGCAGGCGGCTGCTGGGAGGTGTCGGCGGAGGACCTGGGCTGCTGCAGCGTGGGCAGCGACCCAGCAGGGCCCAGTCCAGCAGGTGACGTGGCCGGAGAGGCTGTGTGGGACCTCGGGGAGGCAACAGCGGGGAACCCCGGGGGTGGGCCGATGGTTGAAGGCCTACGCACCGGTGGAGGAAGGGTACCTGTGGAAGAAAAATAGGGTGATGGTGGAAAAGGCACCGTCACGGGGTTAGAGGAGTCCTCCAAAAAATCGAAAGCCTCGTTGGAAGGTGGGGAGGGATCGGTGGAAAAGGGAAACGAGGTTTCATCGAATATAACGTGACGCGAGATAATGGTGCGGTTTGTGTGGCGGTCGAGGCATATATACCCCTTGTGGTGGGGGGAATAGCCGAGGAAAACACAAAGGGAGGAACGGGGAGCAAGTTTGTGGGTTGCTGTGGCGGAGAGAATGGGGTAACAGGAGCACCCAAAAACCCTTAGGTGCTCATAGGATGGTTGTATGCCAAAAAGAGCGAAGTGTGGAGTGGAGAAGGACAGGGTTTTAGTGGGGAGGATGTTGAGCAGGTGTGTCGCCATGTTGAGAGCAGCAACCCAAAAGGTGGGTGGTACACTGGCATGAAGCAGTAGGGAGCGAACAATGTTGTTGGTGGTACGAATGACACGTTCAGCTTTACCATTTTGTGCGGAAGTGTAAGGACACGACATGCGGAAGAGAACGCCATGGGACGCAAAGAACGAGCGGGCGTTGAGGTTGGCGAACTCGCGACCATTATCGCTTTGCAGCCCCTGGATAGGGACGCCAAATTGGGTGCGGACATAGGCGAAAAAATTTGACAATGTAGAAAAAGTGTCAGATTTGAGGCGCAGAGGGAATGTCCATTAATAATGCGAATAATCATCAAGGATAACAAGATAGTATTTGTAGCCAGAGACACTAGTGATGGGTGATGTCCAGAGATCACAATGTAATAACTGAAACACATGACTAGTACGGGAAGAGGAGGTGGGAAAGGGAAGGCGAACATGGCGACCAAGTTGCTTGATGGCAGCAGAGTGAGTAAGCTTGGAGAGGGCTTCATGTCCGGGGTGGCCGAGTCGTTGATGCCAAAGCGAGGAGGAAGAAGCTGTAAGGAGAGCGGAGGCCGAGGGTAGTAGAGGGTAAAGTGACCCTGTACTGTTACACCGGATGATCTCGCTCCGAGTGGGAAGATCCTTCACATGACAACCAAAAGGATCAAATTCCACGCTGCAATTATTGTCAATGGTAAATTGCCGAACAGAAATAAGGTTCTTGATGAGGTTAGGAGCGACAAGAACATTATTAAGATGAAGATTGTGCAGAAGCTGAGTGGAACCAGTGGAGGTGACAGATACACGGGTACCGTCGCCGACAATAATGTTAGGAGTAGAAGAAGTGAAAGAGGGTGAAACAGAGGAGAGAGTACCAAAGATCGATGCAACATGATTGGTGGCGCCGGTGTCGAAGTACCATTCATGTTGGGGGGGCGGCCGTAGGTGAAGTGTCCGGAATTGAGCCGCCAAGGCCCGCCGATCCCGGCCGGCCGCCGTAAGGGTTGTCGACGGGGGGGGCCCATTGGTGGAATTGGGGCCGGAACGCCCCGGGGGACCAGCCCACCGTCCGGGAGACCCGGCCATGAAGGCGTGGAGCGCCTGTACCGGGCCGAAGCGGGAGGAGAGCGAGCGGGAGTCATGCCCACGGGTCCCGGCCGGACGTTGAAGGAGCCGGACCAAGGGTGCTTGGTAGGAGGGCCGGGGGGGAAAGGCATGCCACGAGCCATTTCCCCGCCCGTAGGAATGGCCGCCATTGCTTTGCCGAAGTGGGGCCCGGCCCCGCCACCATTGCCGCCGCCACCGGGAGGGCCGCCGAAGGAGTTGGAGCCGCCCCCGTTCCTCCCGCCACCGCGCTTGCCTCGCCCGGGGAAAGCCATCGGAGGGAGGGCCGAGGCGCCCGTTGCTGCCGGCCGGTGGGGGCGGCTTCGGAGGCGCGGTGGGAGGCCGAGTGTTGTCGGAGGACCGCTGTCGCTAGTGGAGCGGCGTAGAGAGCGGCCGGCGGGGGGCGACTTGGACATAGTCGGCTCTTCAATTTGTAGCTCGGCCGGACCTTGAGGAAGGTCGGCGGGGGGGTCGAGCGGCGGAGATGGAGGCCGATGGCTTCGAACCGCTCGTTGAGACCCCGAATGATGTTGAGGACGAGGGTGCGGTTGGAGACGGGCTCGCCGAGGTCGCGGAGGTCCTGGGCCTTGCGCTTGTAGAGCCGGCAATAATCGGCGACGGAGAGGTCACCTTGACTGAAGGTGCGAAAGTCGGCGTCGGCGTACAGAGCGCGCGGGCTTGATTCCCGAGGAACTGGGACTCGATGGCGAGCCAGATGTCGCGAGCAGAGGCGCGATGCTCAGAGACGGTATCGGCGAGGTCGTCGGTGATGGTGCTGAAGAGCCATGTGCGCACCACGCAGTCCATCCGCACCCAGTCGGCGGAGGTTGGGACGGCGACATCGGACAGAACGTGGCACTCCGGGGAGTAGCGTCCGAGGGTGAGGGAGGAAGGACTCGCGCCACCGGCGTAGAAGGCCGAGGTGCCGTCGAGACCGGAGAGGAATCGGAAGACGGATGTTCCGCACCGCACGGCGACGACCGCGAGTGGAGGTTGAGGAGCGCCTTGGCCTCGTGCCGAGCGAGAGCGTCGTGCGGGGGATCATCGTCGACGGTGGCGAAGGATGCGTAGTCGTCGTCGGGCGCGGACGGGGGGAGGGAGATTGGCCGCGCGCGCGCTCCTGGGGCGCGCGCGGTCAAGGGCGGCGCGGAGGCGGGCGTCGGCCGCGTCGCGCGCCGCCGGGCCGCGGCGGCCCTCGCACTCCGCATCCGCCGCGCGGCGAGATCGGCGGCGCGGCGGCGGCGCGCAGGCGCGCGGACGTCGGGGGGGCGTCGGCCGGGCGGCCGTGGGGAGGCAGCCGGTGGCGGCGGAAGCGGCCGCGGCGGCGGCCGCGCGGGGTTGCGGCGGCGGCGGCGTCCTCCATGGGCGCGCGGGGGTCGGCGCGGAGCAATGCCCGGACCGGCGCGCGGGGGGGGGGGGGGGCGCGCCCGGGCGGCGGGCGGCGCGCGGGGGGAGGTGGGCGCGCACGGGCGGCGCGCGCGGGGAGGAGGGCGCGCCTACGGCGGCGCCCGGAGTGGAGGGAGAAGCACGGGGCGAGAACCTAGGTGTCCGATACCATAAAGGCTTGGATCTATTGATTAATTGACCGGATAATAGAGGTGATTACGGTATATATAGGCACACAGGCCAAAGGTTCACAGTGTGAACACTAAGCTGAGAGGTTACAGAACTAATTGCTGTAATTAATACAGCGCAGGATACTAAGCAATATTAGCACAAGGCTCTAGGCCAGTGCATTGGTACTAGAAGAGAATACTAACAGTCTAACAGCTTTCATTATCCTTTTTGTAGGGAAATGCGTGTATACCTAGGCTTTGTAGAAGGTTCCTTTTGTACTCTTTTTTGCTCACAATGTGCAAAGTCAGTTACTATATCTAGCGTTCAGCAAGTGAATTGCAGTGCAAGGCTTGCTCAATTCTTGGTTTAGCAAATAAAATGCATAATAAATTAAAAGGAAACCATTTGTCGGTTTTTAGTAAAAAAACATGGCTGTTATTGGTTTAGCAAATACATCACAGATACAAGGCCCCCCATATTACACATGGGGCATCAAGTCATCACCGTATACTGCCAGTACATGGCAAGCCATTATGTAGTGTAGATAATAAAAACTAACTGATATTACAACTCATGAACTCATCACATCATATCACATATGGTACAAGGTGAAGCTAACAGCCTGTTCGTTTGGTGGTGGGTGACGATTTTGTCTTTGGTTTGTTACGAGAGAAAATCTTATTTGGCTGGTTGGTTCTGAGAGAAAAGTACTATTGGCTGGTGGCTGATAAGCCAAGCGAACAGGGCGAAATAAGAGAATCAAGGCCCTGTGTACTGCTCGTGCACATAAATGGTGGCCTGGTGCCTGGTGGTGCGGCAGCAACTTACTGCTTTACTGTACACCATTATCGAGACAAAAAAAAGTTGTTTTCTTAGTAACTCATCTCGTCATATCTGTTACGCACAAGCGAAGATAACTACCCAAATCAAGAATACACAGTGCAGCAGGGGGACGGAGTGAGCTCTGAGAGAAGAGGCATCAGCGCCGAACCTTACGCTTGGTGAGGAGGACCCTCTCGGCGATGGAGGCCTTGCGCGGGCGGAATCCCACGGCTGCGGGGTCCCTGGTCCGGGTGAGCCCAAGGTCCTGGACGAGCGCGCGAACCGCCTCTGTTGTGAACAGCTCCCGGGGCCGCAGCAGCTCCACTTCCACTTCCCCTCCCACCACGGCGGCAAGCGCTCCGAGCGCATCGGCCGCGAGCGCGCGCTCCGCTGCTGTCGGGGCCCGTCCCCCCCGCGCCTCCCCGGCCGCTGCTAGCACCATCACGATCTCCGCTACCCGGGCGAGCTCACCGTCCCCGCGCCGCCGCTTCTGCCCGATCCCCATCGCGCGCTCGCGCGCTGGGTTGAGGTGTAGGCGAAACCCTAGAGTGAAGGAGTGGGAAGCGGCGGAGAGAGGAGGGGTTTTGTGAGGATCCGGAGCTGAGGCGGGGAGTTCGGAAAGCATGCTCGGTGTGGGTGACGGCCTTGGTTGGAAGAGACGAGAGAGGTGGCGGTAGGAAATTGTGAGAGGGGATCAGCGGCGAGCCAGCGACGACGACGCGCGCGAGGGGAGGGGAACGGCAGAGTAGGGACCACCCTTTCGGATCCCCCGAAGAGTTAAAATTTTCAGAAAGTTTTAAATACAAAACACATCCTCCAGTTTCTCAGAAAAAAACACATCCTCCAGTTTCTCAGAAAAAAACACATCCTCCAAGATAAGATTTACTGTACGCTGAATGTAATAATTCGCAAATAAGATGTATTCAATTTCAAATTTTCACATCCTCCAGTTTCTCAGAAAAAAAACACATCCTCCAAGATAAGATTTACTGTATGTTGAATGTAATAATTCGCAAATAAGATGTATTCAATTTCAAATTTTCACATCCTCTAGTTTCTCAGAAAAAACACATCCTCCAAGATAAGATTTACTGTATGCTGAATGTAATAATTCGCAAATAAGATGTATTCAATTTCAAATTTTAATAACATGGAGATGTATAACAAAATCAAAGCACTTTACAAAGTGTTTGAAATTATATCTATCTATCTCTACTTCTAAAAAGAATGAAGTGGAGAAAAAATGTGGTCGAACTTTTCACCGTGGTGAACACACGTTCACCGCTAGCGAGCGTCGGCCTCCCGCGCGGCTCGCCCTCTCCATCTCACTCCTCCGCCTCTCCTGAGTCCGCTCATCTTTCGCGTCAGTCACAAAAACCGCCGCCTCCACACCAGCCCGCCGCCACCGGACCAACGCACGTCCGCCCACCGGCCGCCGGCGCCTGTTTTTTTTTGCGTCGCTCGAAGAAGCCGCAGTTGCCGTCCTTTGTGCCGCCTCCCCATCCTCGTCGTCTTGCGCCGCCTCCCTCCATTGGCCTCGATCCTCCCCGCGTCGCTCTCACGCGCGCAGGTCAAGCACCCGGGAGGCCAGGGTTCCAGCCATCCTCTGTGCTGCCGCACCTTTCCCCCGCCCGGGGATGTCGAATCCCGCCACCCTGGACGCCGGAGGGGCTAGCCGGGCACTCGCGAAGGGGGCGGGCT
Organism: Cenchrus americanus; assembly: GCA_947561735.1. NCBI lineage: Eukaryota > Viridiplantae > Streptophyta > Magnoliopsida > Poales > Poaceae > Cenchrus > Cenchrus americanus. The sequence goes on from OX387240.1 coordinate 149,345,512, forward strand.
CGACAAGGGGTTCCCTGCGCCCTTCCCTTCCACGCTAGCCGGTCCCAGCGCACGCGCCCTACATCATTGGTGCACCTCCTCCTGCCTGACCCTGCGTGGCTCCTTCACCCGACCGTCCCTGCATGCCCCCTTCGCCGTTGGATCTCCTCCACAGCTGCCCCCATCGACGTCCCCCAAGGTGAGCTCCTCCTGTTCGGTGAAATTCACATGACAATATGCAAAGCTGAATACTTGTTATGGTTTCATATCGTATATATTATTGTTTAATTCTGCATTCCTTGCAATTGTCATGTCGGTATTGCAATCTTCCGCATTTGCCTCTGCCATGCCCTCGTACATCCCCATCGCGGTGCATTGTTCCTTCTCACCGTGGCTCCGGTGATTGAGGGTGTCGTCTTGGCGCTGCGGCGGCTCTACCTCTCCGTCTGCAGCTGGGTCGTCTTATTCGAATGGTGTCGTCCTCTTCGGTGAGCCAAGCTGCAACGGGACCCGAGCATCTCTAGCGCTACACTGGAGTAGCAGGTCCAACTGTACCTCCATTTTCTCTACCTGATTGATTGGATAGTCATCTAAAGCTTCTCAAATCCTTGTTGTGCTTTAAGTCGGAAAAGCTCTTCCTTTTACACATTGAAAAGAATTACATGTTGTTTTGAATGTTGTCTTGGGGTCCTGCTGTCTGCATGCTAGGTGTTTGCTGCAATGTTTCTTTGAGTAACATTACCACAACATCAACTAAAATTTGCAATGGGATAAAGTATTAATGGGATGCTGAACTGAATTTTCTTTGGACAAAGTCAATCCAAAGTACATGCCAGTTTTAGCATTAAGTGCAGAAAGGAATGCTAACATTAAGTTAGTCCAATCCTAATGGGTATTAATCAAATATTGTTTATACTATTATCATGGTCTCATAGATGCTATCATGCAGCATGACAATGCCTAAACTCTCCCTGGTTCTATCCGATGATTACTCTGTTGTACCTCTGGAAACCATAAAATAATGCTCACTTCAATATAATTGAAAGTAACACCGGGAAAAAATATCAAGAAGAAGAAACACTAGCTAAAAACCTATGAGGGTGTGGAAAAGCGGTTCTAAAGTTGAAGTATATGTTTTTTGCAAGGGTTGGATTGAGAAATCTGTACCAACTGTTCTTGCATGTACAACATACTGAAAAACCGAATGCTGATCTTATCGCTTCCTCAGGTGGAGGTGATAAATTGCAATGAGGGGGGAGGCGGGGAGGCGACCCCGGAGGCTGGACTAGCGATCGCCGCCGCACTTAGAGGCTAGAGGAACAAATGTCACACACAGCTTTAAAGGCAAAAGCGAATGCATTGATCACGTGTGTGCCGGGATCAAGTTACACGCACGCTTAGACATAATGAATACCAAAAACGATTGCCACACGAATAAAGAGTTATTACAAACCATAGTCTTAAACGAATCTTAAATAACGAGTTCTCGCGGCGGACAAAATGTCTCCACCGGCGGTGACCGAAGACTACGCACACCTAGAACTCCGGAAATCTCCGGAATATCTTCAAAGTTATCCCGACCGAGCAAAGCAATTCGGGTATTGTAGATGCAAGAGAATAAACAAGTGTGAGCACATGACGTACTCAGCAAGAGAGAACAACATAACATGCAAGGCCATATGGTGGATGGCTAAAGTTCAAGCAGTTAAGCATTTTAGTGGATCAAGTTTTATTAGCAACCTGATTACTAAAAGACTGTAAGTTCATATCAACCCAATTAATAAGATATAGGCATCGTAAATAAGGAATGAAACAACAATTAAACATTAAAGTTCCATAATTTAATCATGTGAGTGTCCAGGCCGCTCTTGACCGTGAGCACGGCTAATCGATTAGTTTAACACTCTGCAGAGGTTGTACATCTTTACCCACAAGCAGCGTAAAAGCTCCAAAGAACTTTAGACCCAGCCATGCGGTGTTTGCAAGGCACCATACCACACTACCGAGGTGTGATTGCACAGGGACGCTACATGGCCTTTACAAAGGTTCCCTAGCAAGTTATGACCCACAAGGTCCGGATCAGTTAGCAAGGTATAAAGTCCCCTAGTAGGTCGATACCCCACCATAAAAGAATAACTCACCCAACCCCCTGCTAGAGCGAGTCTATACCCCACAGTACCGCCGATCCCTTGTCCTTATCAGGTAAGACCATCCCAAGCTAAATTCGCAATTATTCAGCCAAGCCCATTGCCCATTAGTTCTTGTGGTTGTACTGTTTTCCTGGGTGGTTCTCCATGTTCCGATTAACATATTAAAGTGGTCTTGTAAAGTAAAGGTCATAAACGGAACATAGAATAATAAAAGTAACCAAGTTGATTAATACCAATCCCAGTTGAGCATGCTAAGAAATAGCTACCACAAGATTAATTTGATTAACCCGGCATCAAGGTAAAGGTAGCAAAAGTCTAGGCATGATCCTTAATAGGTTCCCATCAAGTTAATGCAAGCGGAAAAGTAAAGACAGTGAATTTTAATGCATGTTATGTAGGATAAGCGGGTATGCATCAAGGAATACTTGCCTTCAACAAAGCCTTGCTGCTCAAACTCTTGCACGACTTGATCTTCAAATTCCTCGAACGAATCGCTCTCTACGGTCCACAATCATCACATACAAGCATACAATAAGAATAAATAAGAAACATTCACCAAACAGATCAAACAGATCTAACGGTAGCATAAAACTAATCTACGCTTCAAGACGAACGCGTGGACATAAAGAACGCTAAAATCGGAGCTAAAACGACTAAGTTATGGCTTAGGGAAGGTGTAGGGACTAATCTGTAAGAAAACTTCTAAGGTGGAAGGGTATATCGGTGAATATCAGAAAACTTGGGGGGTTTTCTGCAAAACTGCTGGGCCGGCGGGGGTTTGACCTGGCTGACCTGGTTGACTTGATCTAGATCCGTTGGATCTAGATCTGGCGGCTGAGGTGGCGTGCGGGTTAAGGGGCCGTGGGGGCTAGACTAGGCCCATCGGATCTTGATCCGACGGCCCGGTTCACACGCATGCGCGGACCGGAGGCAGCGGCGCGGCAACGGCGGCGCCGGCGACGGGTGGCGGCGGGTTGCGCCGGCGATGAACCGTGGCTAGGGTTTTTGGCGCACAAGCCGGGCTCGCCGGGGGCATCAACGCAAAGTGCACGAGCACGCGAGGCAAGCGAGGGACGACGGTTGTAGCAAGGAAGCGGCGGAGCGGCAAGGAAGCGGCGGTTTGATGCGGCGGCGCGGCTCGGTGCGGCGGCGGACTCCGGCGAGGCCTCTAGGGCGGTGCAAAGCACGAGGACGTCCACAAGCGGCGCGGTAGCACTCCTCACCTCCTTGCGCGACACCGGGCGAGCTCCTTGACGACGAGGCGGCGCCGGGCGCGGAACCGGAAGCGGCGGCGGCCTAGGGTTTCGGCGAGATGCGGCGCAAGAGGCGGCGGGCGGCGGGTAGGAGGTCCAGGGGCGGCGGCGGCCTTAAATAGTCCCGGGCGGACTCCTTGGCGTGCAGGCCACGCGGGGGAGACGTGCTCCGGCCCGGACTCGGGCGGCGGCGCGGTCGGACTCGAAGACGAGTCCCGCCCGGGGGACGACGCGGTGGAGGGGGATGACCGGTGGGCCCGGTCGTCGGCCTCGGCGGCGGGGGAGAGCGGAGCGGCGGCGGCGGGTGGGCCGGCTCGGGCCGAAAAGGCCAAGCGGGCCGGCGCTCAAGGCGGGTGCGCGCCGGTTTGCAAGGCGGCCACGCCCCGCTGCCGAGCGAGCTGGGCCGCTGGCTAGTGAGCGCGGGCTGGGTCGCGGCGCAAGCTGCTACTGCAGCTGGGCTGCTAGATGGGTTGGGTAGGATAGGGTAGATGGTTTAGGCCTTAGGGATTTTAGGTTTAGGAAAAGGATTCAAACAATAGAATTCAAATTTGAATTTGAACTCCAGCAAACAAAAGAAATGCACCAGCATGAATGCCACAATTAATTCCTATTTTTCATTAACTTCATTTTAGAAAAGTTTTAAATGCCTAAAAAGAAATAAAGCAACCTTATATTCCTTAAGCAAATAAAGGTTTCTAGCAAATTTTAATAAAGCCAAATTTTTAGCAAAATTAAGGTGTTACAAATCCTACCCCCTTAAGAAGAATCTCGTCCTCGAGATTCGGACAGATTGGGAAAAAGGTCTGGAAACTCTGCTTTCAACTCATCTTCTCTTTCCCATGTTGCCTCATCCTCTGCATGATTGCTCCACTGTACTTTGCACATCTTGATCACACTATTCCTGTTGACCCTTGCCATAGTATCCAATATCCGGATAGGGTGTTCAACAATAGTGAGATCTTCTTTAATGTTTAGATCATCCAAAGATAACGGCTCCTTGTCATGAGGACCAAAACCCTTCTTCAACTGAGAGATATGGAATATATCATGCACATCAGCTAGCTGGACTCAACTCCAACATGTAAGCCACTTCTCCCACTCTCTCAAGGATCTTAAAAGGTCCGATAAACCGAGGTGACAACTTTCCTTTAACTCTGAATCGATGCAAACCTCTGATAGGTGACACCTTTAAGTACACATAGTCACCTTCCTGAAAGACCACATCCCTTCGTTTACCATCTGCATAACTTTTCTGTCTAGACTGAGCAATCCTCAGATTCTCTCTGATGATCTGAACTTGTTTCTCTCGCTTCTCCGATGATGTCCGCCCCGAATAATCGCCTTTCGCCCGTCTCACTCCGCATATAACGAGAGTTCTACACTTCCTTCCATACAAGGCCTCAAAGGGTGACATTTTGAGACTGGCTTGGTAGCTGTTGTTATAAGAGAACTCAGTGTATGGCAAGCTCTTATCCCAACTACCACCATGCTTAAGCGCACATGCTCTCAACATGTCTTCTAGGATCTGATTGGTTCTCTCTGTCTGTCCATCTGTCTGTGGATGATAAGCTGAGCTGAAATTTAGCTTAGTATCCAGGGACTCATGCAACTTCCCCCAGAAACGAGAAGTGAACTGAGCACCTCTATCTGACACGATCTTCTTCGGTACACCATGCAAACACACAATCCTGGACATGTATAGTTCTGCCAACTTAGCTCATGTATACGTAGTTTTCACTGGAATGAAGTGAACTACTTTGGTCAAACGATCCACAATGACCCAAATCGAATCATAACCATCTCGGGTTCGAGGTAAACCCACTATGAAGTCCATTCCGATCTCTTCCCATTTCCACTCAGGCACCTTCAATGGTTGAAGCAAACCAGCGGGTCTCTGATGTTCAGCCTTAACCCGGTGGCAAGTGTCACACAAAGCCACATGTGCGGCCACATCTCTCTTCATACCGTACCACCAATACCTCTGCTTGAGATCCTGGTACATCTTAGTTTTGCCTGGATGGATAGAGTAAGCTGAGTCGTGAGCTTCTCTCAAGATAGTCTCTCTGAGATCTCCTGTTTCTGGTACACACAACCGGTTCTTGAACCACACGGTTCCTTGTTCATCTTCTGTGAAATCTGGGGCTTCTCCCTGTTGCATACTCTCCTTGATTTTCCGTATTCCAGCATCCTCTAGCTGCCACTTACGTATCTCCTGCTCTAGAGTGGACTGCACTTCCAAAGTTACTCCCTCTGCATGTGCAACCACTTTCAAGTTGAGCCTTTCAAACTCTTTTACCAAATCATCAGGAAACTGAATAATCATAGCCATGTTAGTATGACCCTTCCGACTCAAAGCATCAGCAGCCAGATTTGCTTTACCCGGATGATAGTGAATCTCCAGATCATAGTCTTTGATCAACTCTAACCAACGACGTTGTCTTAGATTGAGATCCTTCTGAGTGAAGATATACTTCAGACTCTTGTGATCAGTATAGATCTGACACTTAGTCCCATAATGTAGTGTCTCCAAATCTTCAATGCATGAACCACTGCTGCTAACTCAAGATCGTGCGTAGGATAGTTCAACTCATGCTTCTTCAACTGACGAGATGCATAGGCTATAACGTGACCTTCTTTCTTCAACACACATCCTAGACCTTGTCGAGATTCACAATAGATGTCAAAGCTCTTCCGCGGATCAGGCATTACTAGAACAGGTGTTGTGGTTAACCGCTTCTTTAACTCTTCAAAGCTGGACTGACATGCACTGGTCCATTTGAACTCCCTGTCCTTCTCTAGCAATGTAGTGAGAGGCTTCACAATCTTGGAAAATCCTTCAATGAATCGACGATAGTAACCAGCGAGTCCAAGGAAACTCCTGATCTCAGACACTGTACGAGGGGCTTCCCACTTTAACACATCACTGATCTTGCTTGGATCTACCGCAATACCTCCGTTAGTGATGATATGACCCAGAAAAGACACTTCTTTGAGCCAAACTCACACTTGCTAAACTTTGCATATAACTCATGCTCTCTCAGCTTCTGCAACACAAGCCTCAAATGCTCCTCACGCTCTTCCTCATTCTTGGAGTAAATCAAAATGTCATCAATGAATACCACAACAAACTTGTCCAGTTACTCCATAAAGATCTTGTTCATCAAGTACATGAAGTAGGCGGGTGCATTGGTTAACCCAAAGGACATAACTGTGTACTCATAGAGTCCGTACCTGGTAGTAAAAGCTGTCTTAGGAATATCCGAAGGCCTAATCTTCAAGCGATGATATCCGGATCGCAAATCAATCTTAGAAAACACTTTAGCTCCTCTCATCTGATCAAACAAGTCTTCAATACGTGGCAGAGGATACTTGTTCTTGATGGTAACATCATTAAGAGACCTGTAATCAACACACATCCTCTGTGTGCCATCTTTCTTACCCACAAAGATAACGGGTGCTCCCCAAGGTGATGAACTAGCACGAATGAACCCTTTACTCATTAATTTTTAATCTGAGCTTTAAGTTCTTTTAACTGATCACTAGACATTCTATATGGGTGCTTAGAGATAGGAGCAGTACCAGGCAAAAGATCAATAACAAACTCAACGTCTCGGTCAGGGGGCATACCTGGCAACTCCTCAGGAAACACATCAATATAATCGCACACTACTCGTATGTCTTCCAAGGCTGCTCCATCAAGCTTATTCACGGCACTGGTGTTTGATGGTGCAGGATCTGCTGCAAACTCAAACCTTTCACCAGCTGGACTTGTAAGAAGGATTGATCTCTTAGCACACTGTATCACCGCATCACACGCGGTCAACCATCCCATTCCTAGTATCACATCTATCCCCTATGAATCCAGGATTATAAGATTGGCACGGAAATCTCTGCCCACAATCTTGAGATGGACGTTGTCACATTTATATATGGCTTTCAATTCCCCCCATGTGAGGTAACTAACATGTGGCGAGACATGGGACTGATGGGTATATTATGTTGAGCTACGAACTGTGATGTAATGAAAGAATGGGATGCTCCGAGAATCAAACAAAGCGAGGCGAGGAGTAGAGTTGACTAGAAACATACCGAGCACTACTGCGGGGTTCTCCGGGCGACTTCGGCATCAACGTGCATCGCCTTGCCTCGTGCATAGCTCTGTTGTCCTTTGTTGGTCCGCGGGGTTTGGCTTCCGCTCCTTGTCCGTTCTTTGTCGGTTCCGCACCGGGGTGTGTAAAGGGTTCCTCTTTGGGCAAGCATTGGCATAGTGACCAAGCTCTCCGCACTTGAAGCAAGTAGTGGTGGCGGGATTAGCGAGGTGCCACGGATCTTACGGGTGTGCCAAGCGGGGCTCTCTCGCCGACTCTGCCGGGAACCGGGCGGGGAGTCCGAGGAACGGGGACGCCGAAAACCTGGCGGAGGCACGCTGGAACCGCCGAGCGGGGACGTTGGGACCGCCGCTGCCCAAAGTTTCCACCCGGTCCCCCAAAGCGGAATGGGGTGTTCGGCGGTGGGTTGAAGCGCGGGCGAGACGCACTCCCAAACCGACCGGAGCCGGCGGCCTTCCTCTTCGCTCTCCGAGCTTCTTGCGCTTATGCTCCAAACGGATGGCGGCATCAACTAGCCGCCGAAAGTTGGGGGAGAGGATAGGACATCGGCCGGTACTGCAGCGAACCAGCTAACCCATCCAGGAACAGCTCCTGCTTCTTCCTGTCTTCTGCAACCTCCTCAGCTGCATAGCGAGACAACTCAGTGAACTTGTCTCGTACTCGCCCACCGACATTCCTCCACGCTTCGAGAGAAAGGAACTCCTTCTTCTTGATCTTCATGACTCCAGAGGGTATGTGATGGCTCCTGAAGTTGGTGGTAAACTCTTCCCAAGTGATGGTGTACGGGGGCGGCATAAGCGGCGAGAATACGCATCCCACCAAGCGGGGCAGATCCTTTAAGTCATCTGCCGCAAAGCATACAAGACCTTCTCTCTGTCGTCACACCGACGGGTAGTGAGCATCTTCAGCACCGTCTTCAGCCAATCTTCGCTTCAAGTGGATCGGCGGCATGAGTGAACACGGGGAGGGTGATGACTCATAAACTCCGGTGCTTGTTGCGAGGGCGGTGGCAGCACTTAGGTGGGTTGTTGACTGGGCTTGCAAGTTTGTCACGGTGTTGGTCGGGTTCGGGAGGAGGCCGAGTCCGTGCCTCCGGAACTGCTGCATAGCGGGATCCATTGGTACTGGCTGGGGTGCTCTTCCTGCTGGTTGATCAACTCCTGATCCTGACCTGGTGTTCACCATCTGAGTGTTATTACTTTAGATGATTGCACCAAGGGTTAAACTCAGAAAGATAAGATAACAATGATGTTTAGATAAGACAGATTCTGTTGACTCCAAACAATCAGGCATAACTCTCAGTGTGGGTAACAAAAAATTATGTATTTTGGACTGATAAAAGGTAATGAAATTATGAAACCACTCCAACTGTAATCACCTCAATCGGAGTTGTGTAACTCTGGTTATAAAATTAACAAGTCAGGTAGGTCAGCAGTGTTTAACAGATTCGTGAGGCTGTAACGTTTCAGTCATAACTCTCTGATTATCAATCCAAATATTCTGATTTTTTCACAGAAAATCACCCACGAAATTTCTGAACTTTTCCAATTGGTTTTACTGCAATCGGAGTTCTGTAGCCCGAGATAAAATTAAAACAGTGCAGCTGACTCAGAAAGCTACGCGAATAGATTTAGAGCTCTCGGATTTGCATTAAGGAAAAACTTAAAGAGACAAAAGGATTAAGATAGATAATTGATTAAGACTGAAAGTTAACCCCCACAAACTTACTACTAAACCAATGTCGTTGTGGTCATCACTCCACAACACATTGCACTCAAACAAAAATCCAGCTCAAACATTAAGCACAAAACCAAGCATTCAACCACACCTCTAAACTAAACACACTTTACCGATCGTCTACTAGCGATTACAAAGAGATCCTATTCTTAACTTAAACCTAAGGACTATCTTCTGCCATGGCATCTGTGCGGGCGTCAGGGGAGTCGTAGTGTGGCCTCTTGGGCGACGGGGAGGTACATCCTTCTGTGGCTTCATGGGCATCTGGCTGCTCCCTGTTCTGAAGTGCAGCTTCTAAGGCACGCCTCTGCGTCTCTAGAGTGAAAATCTGCTGCTGTGCCGCATGAATGCCTACTCCATCAGCTCTGTAGCGGTACACTTCCCAGATCGCTTCCTCAGCTTCCTCCTCTTGCTCTTGCTCTTGTTCTTCTTCCTCCATCTCTTGATCAAGGTGATCCTGATCTTCTCCTGGCGCTTGCTCCTCTAGGTTGGGTCGTTCGGTACGGCTCATCCTCCTCTGCGATCATCTCCTCTGGATCCTCCTCATCGTCAGGTACCATGATAAGGTTAGGGAAGACCATAGGTGCGGGCTCCATCTCAATCTCCTCATCCGTGTCTCCATCATGGAAATCATTGTCTTGTTCTTGTGGAGCATCCGATGGACCGCTCCAGCCTGAGAGGTCTTCAAACTGTGAACCATCTGTAGTGCAGTGCAGAATGAGAAAGATGGTAAGACAAAAAGGATGAGAGCTAAAGAAGCACAAGGTAAACAATGCAGATAGCTCAAGAATAAGGCCAAAAGGCAAGAGTAGCAAGCATGTAAGAGAAAGCTTCTATGATTATAAAATCCTTAGTTCGACCATTTCTATCTAGGCTAGCGTTCCTACAGTCAACACAGCTCTGGTACCACTCTGTCACACCCAGTTTTAAAGGCAAAACTGAATGCATTGATCACGTGTGCGCCGGGATCAAGTTACACACACGCTTAGACATAATGAATACCAAAAACAAGTGCCACACGAATAAAGAGTTATTACAAACCATAGTCTTAAACGAATCTTAAATAACGAGTTCTCGCAACGGACAAAATGCCTCCACCGGGCACGGTGACCGAAGACTACGCACACCTAGAACTACTGGAAATCTCCTGAAATATCTTCAAAGTTCTCCCAGTCTGAGCAGCAATTCCGGGTATTGTAGATGCAAGAGAATAAACAAGCGTGAGCACATGACGTACTCAACAAGAGAGAACAACATAACATGCAAGGCCATATGGTGGATGGCTAAGGTTCAAGTAGTTAAGCATTTTAGTGGATCAAGTTTTATTAGCAACCTGATTACTAAAAGAGTGTAAGTTCATACCAACCTAATTAATAAGATATAGGCATCGTAAATAAAGAATGAAACAGCAATTAAACATTAAAGTTCCATAATTTAATCATGTGAGTGTCCAGGCCGCTCTTGACCGTGAGCACGGCTAATCGATTAGTTTAACACTCGCGAGAGGTTGTACATCTTTACCCACAAGCAGCGTAAAAGCTCCAAAGAACTTTAGACCCAACCATGCGGTGTTTGCAAGGCACCATACAACACTACCGAGGTGTGATTGCATAGAGACGCTGCATGGCCTTTACAAAGGTTCCCTAGCAAGTTATGACCCACAAGGTCCGGATCAGTTAGCAAGGTATAAAGTCCCCTAGTAGGTCGATACCCCACCATAAAAGAATAACTCACCCAACCCCCTGCTAGAGCGAGTCTATACCCCACAGTACCGCCGATCCCTTGTCCTTATCGGGTAAGACCATCCCAAGCTAAAGTTCCCAATTATTCGGCCAAGAGCATTGCCCATTAGTTCTTGTGGTTGTCTCGTTTTCTGGGTGGTTCTCCATGTTCCGATTAACATATTAAAGTGGTCTTGTAAAGTAAAGGTCATAAACGGAACATAGAATAATAAAAGTAACCAAGTTGATTAATACCAATCCCAGTTGAGCATGCTAAGCAATAGCTACCACAATATTAATTTGATTAACCCGGCATCAAGGTAAAGGTAGCAAAAGTCTAGGCATGATCCTTAATAGGTTCCCATCAAGTTAATGCAAGCGGAAAAGTAAAGACAGTGAATTTTAATGCAATGTAGGACAAGCGAGTATGCATCAAGGAATACTTGCCTTCAACAAAGCCTTGCTGCTCAAACTCTTGCACGACTTGATCTTCAAATCCCTCGAACGAATCGCTCTCTATGGTCCACAATCATCACATACAAGCATACAATAAGAATAAATAAGAAACTGTCACCAAACAGATCAAATAGATCTAACAGTAGCATAAAACTAATCTACGCTTCGAGACGAATGCGTGGACATAAAGAACGCTAAAATCGGAGCTAAAACGACTAAGTTATGGCTTAGGGAAGGTGTAGGGACTAATCTGTAAGAAAACTTCTAAGGTAGAAGGGTATATTGGTGAATATCAGAAAACTTGGGGGGTTTTCTGCAAAACTGCCGGGCCGGTGGGGGTTTGACCTGGCTGACCTGGTTGACTTGATCTAGATCCACGGATCTAGATCTGGCGGCTGAGGTGGCGTGCGGGTTAAGGGGCCGTGGGGGCTAGACTAGGCCCATCGGATCTTGATCCGACGACCCGGTTCACACGCATGCGCGGACGGAGGCGGCGCGCGCGGCGCGGCGGCGCCGGCGACGGGTGGCGGCGGGTTGCGCCGGCGATGAACCCTGGCTAGGGTTTTTGGCGCACGGCTGGGCTCGCCGAGGGCATCAACGCAAAGCGCACGAGCACGCGAGGCAAGCAGGGACGACGGTTGTAGCAAGGAAGCGGCGGAGCGGCAAGGAAGCGGCGATTTGACGCGGCGGCGCGGCTCGGTGCGGCGGCGGACTCCGGCGAGACCTCTAGGGCAGTGCAAAGCACGAGGACGTCCACAAGCGGCGCGGTAGCACTCCTCACCTCCTTGCGAGACACCGGGCGAGCTCCTTGACGACGAGGCGGCGCCGGTGGCAGAAACCGGAAACGGCGGCGGCTAGGGTTTCGGCGAGATGTGGCGCAAGAGGCGGCGGGCGGCGGGTAGGAGGTCCGGGGGGGCGGCGGCGGCCTTAAATAGTCCCGGGCGGAATCCTTGGCGTGCGGGCCACGCGGGGGAGACGTGCTCCGGCGGGACTCGGGCGGCGGCGCGGTCGGACTCGATGACGAGTCCGGCACGGGGACAACGCGGTGGAGGGGATGACCGGTGGGCCCCGATCGTCGGCCTCGGCGGCGGGGGAGAGCGGAGCGGCGGCGGCGGGTGGGCTCGCCCGGGCCGAAAAGGCCAAGCGGGCCGGCGCTCAAGGCGGGCGCGCGCGGTTTGCAAGGCGGCCACGGCCCGCCGCCGAGCGAGCCGGGCGCGGCCGGCTGGCGAGCGCGGGCCGGGCGCGGCGCAGCGCGCCGCTCTTGCGCACGGGGCGCTAGATGGGTTGGGTAGGATAGGGTAGATGGTTTAGGCCTTAGGGATTTTAGGTTTAGGAAAAGGATTCAAACAATAGAATTCAAATTTGAATTTGAACTCCAGCAAACATAAGAAATGCACCAGCATGAATGCCACAATTAATTCCTATATTTCATTAACTTCATTTTAAAAAAGTTTTAAATGCCTAAAAAGAAATAAAGCAACCTTATATTCCTTAAGCAAATAAAGGTTTCTAGCAAATTTTAATAAAGCCAAATTTTTAGCAAAATTAAGGTGTTACAACAAATGCACGACTGCTTGCTGTCTTGGTGCTGGGGGCTAGCGACCGACCAATGAGTTCATGCTGCCCGCAATAGACGAGTGGTCAGTGGCTTCGTACAGCCCACGGACGTCCGCGCGTGCGAGCACGCAGCCAACCACTAGGTATTAATTTCTATTTCATTCAGTATATTGATTCTTTTTCATTTCTACGAAGGAAGCATAAAAGATGGACAAATTTGGCGATTCTCTCGGTTTATCTTTGGAGGCACTGTGTCTAATTCATATTTTCTCATAGAAATGATACAATTTGATTTTTAGCTATATGTTTATTAAACTCATTTCAACATTTAAAAAATATCCTTTTTGTGTAGTGTCCAGTCAACAATACTAATTTTGTTAATTATTTAAGTTATCTTGTTTGTCCAATCATGCAGATACTGCTATTTGTGTCTATGATCTGTTCTCCTTTTTTTTCAAATCTGTCATCTGTAAAAAGCCTATTTTAGTCTTTGTGCACAAGCTACCATTGGATTTCTTTGAGTTTGCTAATTCATTCGATTCTGCAGTTCAAATATTAATGCATTGAGTTGGACTTTAGTGAAAATATTCTGGAGCTTATTAGGCCACACAGTTGGGTGGATGGACCCAAATGTTCCAATAGAACTATGCTAATTTTGCTTATGACCCTAACCATGTACAATCTACATTTTTGTTTGCAAATTAGAAATGGTAATTCTGAAATTCAGCAAATATCTTACAAGGTTGCATGTACGGCTGCTAGCCTTTATGAAGTTTTCTTAGGTCAGTAGGTTCAGTCAGCGATGATGTGTTGTGATCTTGTATGACTACCCACCTGAGAGGATGCTTTTCTGTAGTTCATCATGACCATCCATGGATCCATCAAGAACTAGATTACCTTTCCAAGACATCACGAACACATCAACAACAGGTGAATTACCGTCTGCAAATTGTGTTTGTGTCAGTAACTACCCAGTTTCTCAAAAGCTAACAACATTAATTTGTAAGGTAACCAAGCACCTGCAACAATCTCTGTTGAAAACAGACTTCACAACATAAATGACAATATGCCCCTTTAGATGTCTGTTGCTTTGAGCAATCTATGGTTATCAAATAACAAATGGTGAATGAAACTAGCAGTTGGTGAGCTGTTAACTATTCAGTAAACTTGAGTAGATCTGCAGTTTAATTGCAGATTAATCTAATTACTATAAAGTAGCTATTTCTTATTGAAGTTTGGAGATTAGCTATGTCAACTTATATTTCCTCATGTCATTTATACATTAATGTTACCTTGCCTCTTGCACCTTCTATAGCAGAACATATTTTTCTTTGAGCAGAAGAAAATTATTTTGGTGGAGCAAAATGCATTCAAGTCTTCATTTTTTAGGGGTACTAATGATGTCTTCAATGGCCATCCTTCAAGAGAAGGCAGGTTATATCAACTCCTGAATCCTCACCAAGAAGTAAAAAACTAATGTTTACATGATCACTGATTATTTTCCTTTTTCTCCATGTGGTCCTTGTTAGCTATATGTATGCTCTGTGTTTATCATGAAACCTCATTTACTCAGGCCCACTCACATATGAAGGCAGAGTATCTATTATTGGCAACCATTTTCATATTGATATAGGTTTGGTTTCATTAGAGTTCTATTGCTGAGTTAGAACGTGTGGATCGGTACACTTATCAGTTTATATACTGATCTGTGAACACAGTTTATATCAGTGCACCATTGAGCTTGCACAACGTTTTCCAGTCAGACCAATATTACTTGAAAAGGTGACCTATTTTTGTTGGTTTCTCTTCCAGTAAGGATTTAGACACAGTGGAATCAACGGAATGTGAAGCCAAGTTTTAGAGATGAAACTATCAAAAACTACTTTAGCATGTCTGTGGTTTACTCTCACATTAAATCTGTTGAAAGGAATATTAATCTTAGTCGTGGTCTTAGGTTCAGATCCTTTCTGCTAAAGATGTCACACAAAGACAAGGAGGTAGTGAGAAGTTGCTCGGACAAATGTGTCATTTTGTTTGCTTACACGTACAAAGTTCTGGTTCTGACACCCCTCTAATGATCCAGTGAATATAATCTCTCTGTTGCCAATATGTATGTAGCACTATTCTCAACATCTTTATATGTACTTTTCTATGGGAGATCTTGCATCCCCTTTTCTTAAAAGTAAAATCAGGCTGTATATACAAATGAAAATTTGTTCCTTGCTAAAATGTGATTACTTCTAGAATCTTTGTCAACATACTTTATTTGTTTAGATCAACACCTATATGGCTATATCCACTAGCTTAAGGCAAGTTTATGATAGCTTGTGAGAAAAACATTTATGCTACTATAGGAAAAAAGTTAGGGTACTTTTTGAGAAGAAAGTACTACTGGGATGTCCATCACTTGCATTAACTATTTTGTTGATTCAACAATCAATTGAGGTAGTTATATAATCTCATATAAGATGAACTTGTGAATTGCAAATTATGCCTTTTCATCAACAATATTTGTGCCATAAATAATTTGAAAATTAGGTTTATGCTCATTGAGTCCATTAGCATTATTCTGCCCGTTGCAACGCACGGGCACGTTCCTAGTACTCCTAAAAAGTATAAAGTCGAGACAAAAACTTGGTCAACCTTTTTCACCAGGCGAACGCGCGTCGCGTCTGCCCTCACACCTGCGCGTTCACCCTGCGCGTCCGCCCTCCCCTACCCCCGCACACCACGTGCGTTCACCTCTACTCCAACCCGCGGCAGCCGCAGCCGCGCCCGCGCCCTTCTCGGATCCGCGTTGCCTTCCCCCAATCCCGCGCCCTCCGTCCTCACGTCGCCATCGCGTTGCAGTCGCCTGTCCGCACCCTAAGCGCCCTCTCATCCTCAAGCCGCCGCCGTCGCGCCCTCCCGTCTACCACGTTTGCATCGCGCCCGGCCTCCCACAACCGCACATCGCACCCCCAACCACGCCCTCCTAATCCCTGCTTTCGCATCCACCCTCACACCGCCGTCGTGGCCGCCTCTCGCATCTGCGCCCCGCCTCTGGCAATCGCGCCCTCTCGTCCCCACGCCGCCATCGCCGCCGCCGCTATTGTCCCCACCATCATCCTCCAATCGACGCCATCATCGCCGCCGCCGCTGACCACGTCGCCGCTGCAAACATCGACCACGCCATGCCCCCCGTGGTCCTCTAATCCCCCGCCATCACCTGCGTTGCCGGGATCTGCTTCTACGCCAAATAAGATGCTTCTACACCATCTCCCTCGAGCACTCCTCGTCGCCTCCCTCATTCCGCACGCATCAAGTGAGTTGATGCTAGTTGCATTGATCTGCACACCGCCTCCCCATTCACCCTTAAGGAATAATCGAGGTAGGATGATGCTATTTAATCTGTAGCCCTATTCAGAGATCAAAATGTTGTGAGTTCTTACTGGATTTGAGTATAAGATTATTATGGCCATTTAGCTTTCTTCCTTCTATCCATCTTGCGCACATGCAAACCCTACATAATTTCCTTTCTTCGGTTGTTTTATGTGTCACTTCTTCATTTCAGAGCATGCAGATGAAATGAAATTTGCAAGTGCAGTTTCAACGCTCCTTTCCTCTGCGTTTGAAGTGTCGAGCAGGGTGACACAGTGCAGATTTATTTTTTTATCGATGTGGAGTTCGAGCATCCCATTTCAGTTGATATATGTGGAGTAACTTGACTGATGGTGTTGTGGCATATAACTAAGAAAGTGAGGAAAGGTATACCCCTTGATGCATAGAGGCCAAAAAACAAGAAAGTGAGGAATAGATGCATCTTGATTTCAGCTACATTCCATTGATAATGTGAAGGGCTCCTTGATCTGTGCCACAGTAGTAAAAAAGAAGTCACCCCATTTTGTTCTTATATTTATTCATGTTAGATGTCAGATTTTATTATCTGTTTAGCAAAGAAAATTGATTTGCATCACAATTTAACACATTCATTTTTTTATTCAGGCGGTATATGCAAGTTAGTAGGATATCATATTAAGGTTGCCAAGTATATTGTGTGCCTTTGCTGATTCTCAAGATCTAATTCTCAAGAAAATGTGCACTTTTAGGATGTGGTTCTCTAGTACCTGACATTTGGTAGATTTGACACTGAGGTAGCCTTTGATTCTCTGATCCACATGGATGGCAGCCACCTATGTTCTATTGTCTATAGGAATTTTTTTTCACATTTGGGATTCTTCTCTAGCTAGCCTCGTAGCAATGTGTATGGTTACTTATGCTGAATTCTTTTTTTTTGTTTGCTCTGCCTATTTGCTATTTAAGTGTGAAATAGTTTTGGGGCCAACAACAACAACATCCTACTTTACTTTCATCTGGTTGGTCAAGTTAAGCAACAACAATCTACTTTAATTTTGGTTGCAGTAACTTACAGTTTTGTTATTGTTTTTTATAACTGAATTGGATCTGTTCTAGGATTTACCAAATAACAAGCACAGATTTGTCCATTTATATTTGTTGTGGCATTTACTCCTTGCCCCTGTTAAGTGTGAGCAATCATTACCTTTTCTTTTAGTTATTCTTCTGCTTGTAATTTGAGCTTATTATTCAGTAACTTTCACTTTGATGATTGAGCTGTACCCAATTGTAGTAACATTGGGCTCTGACCTATTCCATGGTGCCCTCGCCCCTCGGTCGCCCTAGCCTTTGATTCCATGTATGTGATGCCTCTGCTTGTTCGTGCATTATTTCAGTGTCGCTTGCCAAGTAAGCAGTTAGTGGTCTTTGTATGTGCTTTTATTTTTTCTTCGATATGTTCCTGTGCTGTCCAAATTAGCATTTTCAACCAAGATATACTTTAAGTATAATTAAGATTCAAATTCCAGTGTTGCAAGGAATCATTTTAAGCTAAGGTGTGCAGGGTCTGGTGATGCTATTTTGGGCTTACCTCCATACTTTAATATCAGCAAAGGTTCCAAATGACTAGGAAATGTTTATGCAATTTTTTTTGCTTAATGATTGATCTCACCTGTATTGGTCTTTGTCTGAATGTCTATCAATTTCTGAACTTTTTCATTGTCTGAATGAGTGATACTGTTGCATTATTCATCAAGAACTGGTAAGAAACGGAAAAAGTTGCATTGTTTATTGTAACATTGATGATGATCCTCAAGGAATGATGCAAACATTTTGCTGTTTTGTGAGGTACAGGGTGAGCAGATGAAAGCACGGTCCCTACTGGGCCTGAACAAAAGGTTGTCCTTCATGAGCCACAAGGTGGAGGTCATGCAGGCAAGCGGGATCCGGGAGGCCGCTCGTGTTGCAAAAAACAGCCTAATTATGAATAATCTAGGTTTAATCTTGAGGAAAAGCATATTGACTAAAAATGATACAATCACACAACACAAATGAACAAGCCACATATTAAGAAATTACTCATAGTTCTTGCGTAGTGAGTTGACAAACACGTCGAAGAAGTAGTTGCAGCTCCACCAAGCGGTCGCGTGTGACACTGCCCAAAAACCTGATTACGGCCCCGTGCAGGAATGTTGCGGTAGTGGTTTCGGAGACCCCGCTTCCTCCAAGCCCGGTGCACGCCGAGATCGAAGGTTGACGAAGCGCAGCAGCTAGCGGTCAGAACCGCGAACGCGTGGGAGATGAAGTGTATGTCTACTCTATGTCCCAAGCCACCAAGACGTCTCCTGGTGTTTATAGGTTCCAGCAAACGTTTCATATTCCGCTCATCAATCGGACCGATAGCGCCCAATTGATTCAAGAAGAAAGCGCCACCTTTATCAAGCGGTACGAAATCGCCTATTTGATTGCAGTAAAACTGTCACCATTAAGCAGTCGAAACTGAAACGTCATTGACACACCACAAAAATAAAAATGCACCTGTAACAGCCAGTTGTACACGTACGCAAGCCACCAAGACGTCTCATGGTGTTTATAGGCTCCAGCAAACGTTTCATATTCCTCTCATCAATCAGACTGATAACTACCCAATTGATTCAAGAAGAAACTCCCACCTTTATCAAGCAGGCTGAAACTGCCTATTTGATTGCAGTAAAATTATCACCATTAAGCAGTCGAAACTGAAACGTCATTGACACAGCACAAAAATAAAAATGCACCTGTAACAGCCTGTTGTACACGTACGTGTCGCTCTTGTCGCAAGTCACAAGTCACGCGATAATTTATGCGAAAATGTGCGGGCTGCGCGTGCGTGTATCAACAATCTCCTTTTCTCTCACATGCATCTATTTTGTTCTGATAGGAGACTCCCATATTTAAGCAAGGCAACCTCTCCTTGTCTTGGCAATACGGGACTATTATTGTGCATGCTTTAGAATTTACTAAATGGGCCACATGGGCCAAATTCCAACATTCCCCCACCAATTCTAAAGCAGTTGCTGTTCTAAACCACTTTTATATACCCGATTTTTGGTACAAGTCCCGTACGGGTTGAACTTACACCTAGATCAACAAGATCAATCTTTCAGCAGCTTGTGAATGGACTAAGCCTTGAATTCATAGCTTTTTGCTATCAGATTTCTCTTGAAAATCTATCTAGTACTAGACTACCAGAACGCCAAGTCTAAACGGAGCTTTAAAGGTCTTGCTCCCCGATCTTCTCATGAGCTTTCTAGAAAGCACCCCACTCTCATAAACTGCGACCCAACAGTTGAGCTCACATAGGTGTGTTCATTATAGGTATCCTGTAGCACGATACCTTTTCTCTTGGTAGACACTAGAACACATTAAGGCATTATAGTCAACCTTCCATACAGAAAAGAGTACATATTATGAACATGGGTAATTTAAATGAATTGTACTCCTTGTTACAACAGTGACTTTGTTTTTCTCATTTTCCACATAAGGGATCTCCTTTCAGAGGAAGTGAGTTACCATTACTTTGTAACTAAATGGGTCTCAGTCCCATGTCCATACTTGCAACAGATATCGCCGTCCGTGCAAGCCCTTTTGTAAAGGGATCTGCTAGATTTTTCTCACTATGAATATAATTCACAGCAATTACTCCGGAGTTTTTCAGCTTTCTAACAGATTTAAGCTTCCGCTTCACATGTCTCGAGGACTTCATGTTATCCTTAGTACTCATTATCTTGGCCAAGACTGTTTGATTATCACAATATGTAAGGATAGGAGGAACTGGTTTCTCTACCAGTGGCAAGTCCATGAGTAGTTCTCTCAACCACTCGACTTCAATTGTAGTCGTGTCAAGTGCTACAAGCTCAGCTTCCATGGTTGATCGCGTCAAAATAGTCTGTTTACATGACCTCCATGAAATTGCAGCACCTCCTAATGTAAACACATAGCCACTCGTGGCTTTAATCTCATCTGCGTTAGAGATCCAATTTGCATCACTATATCCTTCTAGTACAGATGGATAACCAGTATAGTGAATTCCATATGTGATTGTTCCTACTAGATAACGTAGCACTCCCACTAGTGCTTCCCAGTGATCCTTCCTTGGATTGGAAGTAAACCGACTTAATTTGCTCACAACAAAAGAGATGTCGGGACGTGTTGCTCCAGCAAGATACAAGAGGGAACCAATTATTTGTGAAAATCTCAATTGGTCCAACCCTTCACCCTGATTTTTTCTTAATTTTACACTCGCATCATAGGGTGTAGGGGCTACTTTGGCATTCTCAAAACCAAAATGACATAACATTTTTTCACATAATGAGATTGATTTAAAATAATCTCATTCTCATTTCTTGTCAACTTAATATTTAGGATAACATCTGCTTCTCCCAGATCCTTCATGTCAAAGCATGAGGACAAGAATGATTTGACCTCGTCAATTACTGCAGTATTAGTCCCAAATATAAGTATGTCATCCACATACAAGCATAAGATCACCGTTTGACCCCCACCATGACGATAATAAACACACTTATCTGCTTCGTTTGCAACAAAACCAACAGATGTTAGAGTCTGATCGAATTTCTCGTGCCATTGTTTGGGTGCTTGTTTCAGACCATACAAAGATTTTAGTAATTTGCACACTTTACTCTCTTGACCCTTAACCACAAAACCATCAGGTTGCTCCATATAGATTTCTTCCTCCAACTCTCCATTAAGAAAAGTTGTCTTTACATCCATCTGATGAATGTGCAGACCATATGAAGCAGCTAATGCTATGAGCAGCCTGATAGTGGTTAACCTGGCCACAGGTGAATATGTGTCAAAATAATCTTCACCTTCTTTCTGTGTAAATCCTTTGGCCACAAGCCTTGCTTTATATTTGTCAATCGTGCCATCTGGTCTCATCTTTTTATTGAAAATCCATTTACATCCAATGGGTTTGCACCCAGCTAGACGTTCAATGACTTCCCAAGTCTCATTTGCCATGATGGATTCCATCTCACTTCGAACCGCCTCTTTCCAATACTCTGCATCAGAAGATGCATAAGCATCAGCTAGAGTCTTAGGCATGTCATCCACAAGGTATACAATAAATTCATCTCCAAAGGATTTCTCGACCCTTTGTCTCTTACTCCTAAGCGGAGTGATGACTAAATTGTTGTCCTCCTCCTCATCATCCTCTCGCAGAGGTATGTTCTCTAATTGTTCACAATGAGGAAAGTCTGGAATGACTACATCCACATTTTCTAAACTACCGCTAGTCTGTCTCATAGGAAAGATATTTTCAAAGAAAGTCGCATCCTTAGACTCCATTATAGTATCAACTATCATCTCTGGAGTTTCAGATTTAGCCATCAAAAATCTATAGGCAGAGCATATCCTATAAAAATGCAATCGACTGTTTTTGGCCCAAGCTTTCTCTTCTTTGGCTCCGGAATATTGACTTTTTCCAAACATCCCCATGTTCTCAGAAAGTTGACATTGAGTTTTCTTCCCCTCCATGCCTCGTATGGAGTTATGTCACTTCTTCTCGTGATCACTCTATTGAGCACGAAATTTACAGTCAAGATTGCTTCCCCCCACCACATGTTAGGCATACCGACACTTTGTAGTAAGGCATTCACCAAATCTAAAAGCGTCCGATTTTTCCTCTCAGCTACACCATTTGATTGTGGTGAATATGGTGGTGTAAATTCATGGATGATCCTACACAGCAAGATTTTTGTTCAGAACAGTATTAATATTCATCTCATAACAAGAATCAACAATACTTGGGCGGAACAAGCCCCCGCTATCCTAGCCTTTTCCTATAAAGGTCCCAAACCTGTACACAACTAATTTATTTGACTCGAAAACTAGCTTATAACCACTCCTACACAGGAGAGACCCGCTCAACAGGTTCTTGTTTATGGCAGGTGCGTACTGGACATTCTTCAATTGGAGGGTTTTCCCTGAAGTTAACTTCAGATCCAAGAACAGAAGCACGTGATCCGTTCCCCATCAGGACGCTGAAAGCCCCTGCTGCCTGATACGAAGAAAACAAAGAAATATCAGAACACACGTGAACATTTGCACTAGTATTGACCCACCAGTCAATAGAATGAAATGCAGAATAGACAACAAAAGGATTACCATACCCTTCTGAAGTAGAGGCCTCGCCTATGGTCACATGAGTGAACTTCTGTCTAAGTTCAGTGGTTCTGTCCTTGCGGTCATTACAATCCTTGGCAAAGTGACCAGGATTACCGCACACGAAATAGGTTAGGTTCTTCATACCCTTCTTCTCTATTTTATCCTTTTTGAAGCTAGTAGTTTTGTTCTGCTTGAGACCCTTCTTCTTGTTAAATTGTTTGTTCTTTTGAACAAAATTGGCACTGTTCTGCACGTTCTTCGTCTGCGCATCTTTTGCCCTTGCCTTCTCTTCGACATCGAGAGCTGCAATGAGATCCTCCATAGAAATCTCCTCTCTTTTGTGCTTTATAGACGTAGCAGAATCATGCCACTCTGCAGGAAGTTTTGCAACTATCGCAACCGCAACAAACTTTGGAGGCAAAGCACATCCCAAATGTGCAATATCGCCAACCAGAAGCTGGAGGTCGTGTGCTTGAGTCACAATTGATTTAGCATTATCCATGCTGAAATCAAAGAACTTTTCACACACATACAACCAGTGACTAGCTTCGGCTTCCGCATATTTTTGCTCCAAAGCATCCCACACAGCAGTGGTCGACGTGTAATTCATATACACATCATAGAGTTGATCTGCCAGGATGGTAGGCAGCCCAATGCGGTGTTATTCGCATTCTCAAACTGGGCTTCCTGTTCCTCTGGAAAGCAAACATCGGGTGTATCACCCACCATAATCCCAACGACATGAGCCAAAACTTGGCCCTTGTCTGCCATCTACGGAAGTTTTCACCTCCAAACCTCTCAGGTTTCATGGCATCAGATGCTTTTGCCATTGCTAGATCATAAAAATAGGCGTAATCAGGTTTTTGGATTGTTGGAAAAAACATCCTAATTATGAATAATCCAAATTTAATCTTGAGGAAAAGAATATTGACTAAAAATGATACAATCACACAACACAAATGAACAAGCCACATGTTAAGAAATTACTCACCGTTCTTGCGCAGTGAGTTGACGAACGTGTCGAAGAAGTAGTTGCAGATCCACCAAGCGGTCGCGTGTGACGCTGCCCAAAAACCCGATAACCCCCCCCCCCGTGTAGGAATGTTGCAGTAGTGGTTTCGGAGATCCCGCTTCCTCCAAGCCCGGTGCACGCCGACATCGAAGGTTGACGAAGCGCATCAGCTAGCGGTCAGAACAGCGAACGCGTGGGAGATGAAGTGTATGTCTACTCTATGTCCCAAGCCACCAAGACATATCCTGGTGTTTATAGGCCCCAGCAAACGTTTCATATTCCTCTCATCAATTAGACTGATAACAGCCCAATTGATTCAAGAAGAAACTGCCACCTTTATCAAGCAGGCTGAAACTGCCTATTTGATTGCAGTAAAACTGTCACCATTAAGCAGTCGAAACTGAAACGTCATTGACACAACACAAAAATATAAATGCACCTGTAACAGCCAGTTGTACACGTACACGTTGCTCTTGTCGCAAATCATAAGTCACGCGATAATTTACGCGAAAATGCGCGGGCTGCGCGTGCGTGTATCAACAGTCTCCTTTTCTCTCACATGCATCTATTTTGTTCTGATAGGAGACTCCCATATTTAAGCCAGGCAACCTCTCCTTGTCTTGGCAATACGGGAATATTATTGTGCATGCTTTAGAATTTACTAAATGGGCCACATGGGCCAAGTTCCAACATTCCCCCACCAATTCTAAAGCGATTCTTTGTTCTAAACCACTTTTATTATTATTCGGTCTTTGAAAAACCCACAAGGGAACAAGGTGCTGATGGCAACGTTGATGTTGTTGTGGATGATGTTCAGTATGCTTATGGGGGTGTAGTGGAACACCTTATTCTATCGCTGATTGTTGACCAAGCTGTTGTGGAAGAAGTGGATACTGTTGATCTTCAAGCTGCTACTGATGCTTTGGGTAATGCTGGTTCACTTGTGGTTGTCTCCTCTGAGAGGCCTCTGAATCTGATGACGGTTGGGGTTCAGGACAGCTTTTAGGTTAATCGCTCTGCTTCGAAGATTTCAAAGGTGATTGTCTCCTTTGCCTTCCCACTTGCTCCCTCTCCTTTTTTTCCATCGCCCTTCCTCCAATCTCACAACCTTTGAGATTAATCTTGACACTGTGGTTCTGTGGCAACCCGCCCAGGAAAATACCGTACTATTGCCTGAACCAATCCACTTTGGTCATTAGGCAATAGTAAAGTATCGTCCTGTCCTTAGTTACCGGGTTAACGCCCGGTAAATCACTTGGATATCAACAAAGGATCGACAATATGCATTAAAACTCACACGAAGGAGAGTCCAGAGTACACTACACTAATTAACACAAATCTGCCCCGAAGGGGTTTAATTATTACAAAACTTTGTTCATGTCGTGAAGGTAAAGATTCAGAGTTTTAAACAGCGGAAATAAAATAATCTAGCGCAATGGTAAACATCACAGGAGGCCATCCGTGATGTCATCACTGGTCATCATCCACCCGGTCAGCAACACCAGCAACAACAGTTTATAAAGCAAGGCTGAGTATACTAATACTCAGCAAGACTTAACCGTCAGGTGACAACTACATCACCAAACTCTAGTCATGAGAGGCTTTTTGACCGATGGAGTTCTTTTGCTGAAAAGCAACAAAGAGTATGTCCTTACTTTCAATATTTTAGCTCAAATTCTAGTTGATTAACATTTCTAAGTGTGCCAACTAATTCAATCCAGAATTGTACAAACAATTAATTCAAGTAGTAAACTTCACCAAGTTCCATCATTAAGGGATATCATGGCCAGTTGATTAAGCAGTCTCGGATAACAGTGAGAGGCCGACAATCGATTGGTTTATAACATTGCAAGGTGGACCTAAACACACGGAAGAATGCATACCCCAAGAAGGTCCAACAAAAGCGAAACAGGGTATACACCGACCAGGTGGTCCCGTCGATCTTCAGCTCGGGATCGGAACCTACATTCCTTGGTACAAGGCTTACTGGCTCACCCACACATGGACGTCCAGGCTCACGCGAGTACCACCTTTGTTGCAAGCGGGGGGGGACACATCTCTGTGCCCCAAGGGTAGTAGGGAAAGGTTCCCTTGCCGCGTCGATCGGGTACTAGGCTTACCGGTCCCATTCCCGAGAAGTGTTTAGTATGTTCAAAAGCTTAGCCCACGAAAGCCACTGGATCAGAGCCCAAATCCCATGCTCTTACCACATGAGCAATCCATTTATAAAGATCTTATGATTCCAACATAAGAACCTATTCTCGCGAGTGATGAACATCACTCGACTTCTACCGGGTCCTATATCATAGCAGCTATCGACCTAGCACACTAGTAAAAGAACATAGGTACCTAGGGATCATGCATCTAGGCTTTCATTCAACTCCTGAAACGTAAATGCACAATCATATCAACGATAATTGCATAAATTTTAAAAACAGGGTTAATGATCCGGGGCTTGCCTTCGGTGGCAAGGTTGGCCTTGGGCCGTTCTGGACTTTAGTCCAGGTCTTGCTCTACAGCGACGTGGTGCACGTCTCCGTCAGCTCCTCCTTCTCCTTCCGGCACACGCGTACAGCTACCGTTCGGGAGATCTACACGAGGATGTAATGCAATACTTAATTGACGGTTTCCAATTTAATTAATTACAAACAACATATGACAACCATGAAGAGTATGGTTGGCCATATTCACCTTAACAAACACACATTTGGTATAACCTTTCTATTTAAGTATTTTTTTACGGTGTTTTATTATTTATTCTTTTTGATAATGACTATGTACATATTTTATGTAAATAAAATAATTTAGCTTTCACAAACAGCAAGGGGTTGATCTTTATCATTTGAAAAATGATTTGCATCACAAACATAGGGCCCTTAGGTGTGTTGTTGATGATTTTCTCAATTAATTAAGATTAAGCTTTAATAGCTTCTATTGCTTTTATTCATAAAATAATTTAATAAAACTCAGTGGGGTGTACTATGAAGCATTTCCAAACCTATACAAGCCACTGCACACACACGCACACTTAGGAGAGCTATGAATTTAATTATACCGAAAATAATAAAAGCTAGTTATCAAAACATGAGAAAAGCATACAAAAATAAATACACATCAAAATGATTCAAACTTTCTCACACATGATCTCTGGTCCAAAAATAAGCTAGGAATGTAACATATACACCTAGAACTATTATGTATCTTGAGTTAGGTATTTACAAAGAAAATTAGGCGTATTTCAAGAATAAATATTTTTGATAATTATAAAATTGTGATTAATTCACCAGAGGTGCATATTGGCATAAAAAGATAGCATGCAGAAGTTGGGCACAAAAACTTAATTAGTTTTAGCTACCAAAAATTATTTGGACAGATTCTGCATAAATAGAAAACAACTCATATAAAAAGGTTTACATCATAACTTTTTGCAATTTTTGGTGCATGAGCTAGTCACAACATAACACACAACATATCCAAAAATTAGCTACAGAGGACTTGTAAATTTGGAGATACAACATATCTAGGTTTTTTACATTTGTATTTTTCATGCAAAAACTATCCGGAAAAAGCATTGTAGTGCTTTGTAAAAGTTGCAGGATTTCTCACAGCGAATCCAACAAAATTGGGTTTGCATTTTTCTGAGTTTTCTACGACTTTCTACGAATTTTCAAAGTTTCAGCCAAACTGTTTTACTATTGAAGTTCACTTTACACCGGGGTCCTTGGACTTTTCAGCAGATTCACAACCATGCCCTCCATTCACACAAAACACCCTGGAAAGAAAGAGGAAGATGCAATGTGGTCCTTGGGCATGGGGGTCAGCGCGGCTCGCCAGAATTGGGCGGCTCCGGCGGCGCCCTTGGCCGGGGAAGAGGTGGGGGAGGACGAGGGGCTCACCATGGCCCCGTTTGTGGCCGGAGACGGGGCGGTAAGGACACTGGTGAGGTGGGGCGGCGGAGTTCGGCGGCGGGCGCCACCGGAGCTCTGCTCCGGCGAGGAGGACGACAGGGTTGGGACACCAGCGGCACGGGCAAGTTCGGGGGGACGTAGGGAAGGCGCTTGGGTGGTTCTTTGGCGCCGGAACCACGCGGGGCTAGGACTCGGTGGTCGGCGCAGCACTAGCAGGACGGCGGCTCTGCGGCTTGCGCGAGGCTGGCTGACGTGCGGACTTTATAGCCAGAGCGCGGCGACGGGACACTCGGCATCAATGCCCTGGTACGGCGACCGACGTCGGCTTGTGCGCGGGGGGCGCGGGCGAAGGACCCCCGGGCAGCGCGCGGCGGCGGTACGGCGCGGCACGCGCACCTAGGTGACGGCTCGCGTTCGAGGTGGCGGGGCGCGAAGGGGACCGACGGACCACGTCTCGAGGCGATGGGACCGGACCCGCACGGACGTCGAGACCGGCGCAATGCTCATGGCGCGGCGCGCGCGCCACGGGGCCAAGCCGGCGGGGGCGCCGGCGCGCGGCGCGCTCTAGAGCGCCGGCCGATCAGCACCTCAGCCGGTCAACCTTACTTTGACCGCGCGTTTCTCCAAAATTTTGAACTGTGCGAAAAAATGGTAGACACGAAAGTTGTAGATGAGACATCCCTCTACAACACTTGCAAAGGCCGTCCTATGTTTTTCTCGACGGTTTGAGAAGGAACGCCAAGCAAAGTTCGGGTTTTGCAGAGCGCTGATGAATAGTGAAAACTGCAGTTGACCAAGTTTTTCACCCTTTTGCGCTCAAATTTTGAAGTGCCATCCAACATGAAAGTTGTGTCCCTCGAAAAACTGGACAACTTTTATATTGGTAGAATTTGAAGAGTTTAGGTGAAATTTGGAGAACGCGGCAAAAGTTCCAGAATGACAAGGAGTGACAAGAGGTTTGACTAGGGTTCTAGCTAGTGTTTGACCAAGCTTTGACCACAAAGGTGTTTTGACTTAAGTAAGAGTGTCATTAGCACTAAGCAAGGTAATGAAACACCTGAGGTGTTACACGTTCCCTCTTTCATTTATGATGAGGATGTCCTCCTTTTCCTTGCTTCCATTGTTGTTGACCAGGATGATCGTGATGCTCAGCCCATCATTGGGCCCCTTTACCCCTTATGGGTCTGCTGATCGTGCCTTATGAGGACTCTGATGAGGACAGTGATGATGTGGTGGAAGTGTTTGGCCCCATCACTTCTTCTGGCTCGAAGAAGAGAAGGGGCAAAAAGCTGAAGGAGCCCCTTGATGTCTCTTTCCTCCGTCGCAGCAAGAGGCTGAATCAGGATCTTGGGGGCTACTGTGATCATGCTAGTGCTTCTGCTGCAGCTCTGGTCCACCAAGTTCAGCCAACCTATGAAGCTGTTGCAGTTGAAGATGCTGATGTTCCTCTGCATCTATCTTTGGCCACAATCCAAGGCATGGCCACTGGTTTCCTTCAGCTCCAGCCTGATGCTGTTGCAGCAGCTGCTCTTCTAGAGTTAGATGAAGATGATGATTGAACTCTTATGTAATAGGGCTAGCTCTCACCTAGTATCCCTTGATGGAGTAGAGTTATCTTTTGTTCCTGGTCAAGTTTGTAGTTATGACAGCTGCCGTCATTACAGCCTAAGAACTTGTGTCCTTGTTAAGAACCTGGTTTCTTTTGGTCGATGGTGGTGGCTTCGCCATCTTTGGTGCTATTTTCTGTGTGACAGTGCTGATGAGCTGTGCTTTTCAAAGTGTGTGTTGCTTTATCCCTGTTTTTTTCATGAATACAGCTAGATCTTACAAAATCTTGGTTTGGAATGTGAGAGGTATCAATTCCCAGCAGAAGTGGGATGCTATCAGGGATAAACTGGGTGAAACGTCAGCTGACATTGTGTGCTTTCAGGAAACGAAATGTGACAATTTTGACTCGTCTTATCTGAGAAACTTTTGTCCCAGATCTCTCAGTCGCTTTGAGTTTTTCCCATCGGTTGGTGCCTCGAGGGGGCTTATTGTGATCTGGAACCCTGCTCTTTTTGATGGCTCTTTAATTTCTGCCAATGCTTACTCCATAACAATGAAATTCTCATGTGCTCTGTCAGGCAATTGCTTTCATCTCACCAACATTTATGGCCCTTGTGCCCCTGATGGAAAGGCCTCTTTTACTAATTGGCTTTTTAAATTTTGATACCTCGTCTTTTGAAGATTGGATCCTTGCTGGGGACTTTAACATTATGAGATCACCTGAAAATAGAAATCGTCCAGGTGGCAATATTTCTGATATGTTGCTCTTCAATGATATTATTCAGCATTTGGACCTGGCAAAAATTAACTTCATTGGCAGATCCTTTACTTGGAGTACCATGCAGTCTGATCCTGTTCTAGAGAAACTGGATTGGGTTTTCACTTCGTCCTCTTGGGCTTTAACTTATCCTGATACTTCAATGTAGGTGCTTGATAGTCTGGTTTCTGATCACTCTCCTCTTGTGATTAATATTGGGACTCACATTCCTAAGTCAAAAAGTTTTCAGATTTGAAAACTACTGGATGGATTTTCCAGATTTTTTGTCTGTTGTGGATTTACACTGGAACACTGCCTTTTTTTCCAAATGTTGCTCAGACCATAAATGCAAAATTCAGACAAGTTCGAGCTGGTCTGAAGTTCTGGAGCAATCAGTTATCAAAGCTAGGGATGCTGATCGACAATTGTCACTTTGTCTTGGCTCTTCTGGATGGTTTAGAGGAATAAAGACTGTTGAGTACTCTTGAGAAAGCCTTTAGAAGATTGGTGAAACAACATCTTGGTAATCTCCTTGAAGCCAAAAGGACCTACTGGAAGCAAAGAAATACAGCCGGGTGGGGTAAAGTTTGGGGATGAGAACACTAGTCTTTTCCAAACTTTGGCTACTTATTCCATGAGAAGGAACTTCATCTCCTCCCTGACTCTCCAAGATGGCTCAGTGATTTTAGACCTTGAGCAAAAAGCAAGAGCTCTTTGGCTAGCTTTCAAAGAAAAATTGGGGGTTTCAGAATTCTTAGGTATTTTGTATGAACTTTCAGAACTAATTCAAGCTTCAGATCTGCCGGTTCTAGATGATCCTTTTTCATTGGATGAGATTACAGTTGCTCTTAAGGACATGCCATCTGCTTCAATCAATCATTAATGTTGAAGCTCTTCTTGGGAATTTTACTCACCCTCTAGGTTCTGATTTTGGAGGGGATTTCCCTATCATTCAGTATGATGATGATACTTTGGTCATCCTCCCAGCAGATTGTTGTCAGCTTTCACACCTGAGAGAAGTTCTGCAGACCTTTGCCTCATCCACGGGCTTGAAAGTTAACTTTAACAAATCCTTCCTAGTGCCAATCAATGTTGCCGAAGAAGAATGGACTTCACTTACATATGCTCTGGGCTGTCAACTAGGATCGTTGCCTTTCACTTATTTGGGTCTCCCTTTAGGAACTACAAGACCATCAATTCAGGACCTTGCACCCATTCTTACCAGGATGTAAAGGCATCTTATGGGTATTTCCAGGCATCTTTCTTATGTGGGCAGATTGATTTTAGTGAATTCTGTCACTTTGGCCCTCCCCACTTATTACATGTGCTCTCTTAAGCTACCAGCTGAGTTATTTGATCAAATTGATAAATGTCGAAAGCATGTGCTTTGGCATGGGGGTGATCCAAACAAAAAGGGAGGTTATCTAGTATCTTGGAAATTTGCTTATCGAAGCAAAGAAGATGGAGGCTTGGGCATCATTAATCTGAGACACCAAAACTCGGCTCCTGCTGAGGTTTCTGCATAAATTTTATAACAAAACAGAGTTACCTTGGGTGAAGCTCACCTGGGAATCCTTTTATTCAAATGGCAACCCCCCATGAAAGGAAATATGTTGGCTATTTCTGGTGGAGAGATATCATGTCCCTTGCCCCAAGCTCCCTTTCGATGGCCTCTTGTTCTTTCCACAATGGAACCACTATCTCCTTTTGGAATGATCAGTGGGATTTGGGTGTCACTAAATTGAGATTTCGCCAACTTTTTTCTTTTGCAAGAAAGAAAGTGTGCTCGGTGAAACAATTTCTCACCTGGTAGGATAACAGGTCTTTCTTTCTGCCTCTTTCCCAGATTGCCTCTGCCCAGCTATTTCAATTGAAAAATGAGATTGCAGCTCTTCAGTCTTCTTCAATTGGTGAGGATGTTTGGTCTTATTCCTGGGTTCTTCTATTTATTTCTGTCACAAAGCCTATGAGGTTCTACAGGGCTCTCACCCTGCTTCTCCTTTATTCAAGTGGCAATGGAAATCTCGCGCACAAAATAAGCACAAATTTTTTTTGGCTTCTTCTCCGAGATAGACTCAATACCAAAAATTTGTTGCACAAGAAACATATGGTCTTGGATTCATATGTTTGTGCTCTTTGTGTGGAGGGATTGGAGGAGGATTTCAAGCACCTCTTCTTTTCTTGCCCTTTCAGTGATGCTTGCTGGACATTCTTAGGTATTCACTGGATCTGTCCCTGGACTTTCAACACATGGTTCTCATGGCAGGACTTAACTTCAATTCGGTTATCTTCAGGGAGATTTTCATAATTGGTTGCCGGGCTATCTGGTGTCACAGGAACGATATTATTTTTATGGTATCTCACTTTCGTTCTCTTCATGGAAATCAACCTTTGTGAGAGAGTTGTCTACGGTTTCTCTGCGAGCTAAACCAAGTGTGAAGACTAAAATTTTGTTGTATCTGAGTAGTCTGCCTTAGAGTTGCTTCCTTTTCTTTGGGCGTTGTACTATGTAAATATTTTTTCCATATATATAAAAATAGGGGTAGGGGCCTCCCTTGCTGATTCCCGTCAAAAAAATTAATATGGGATCCAACACAAAGGTCCGACAGGACGGAGGATGATTTTTCTTTCGTGTTTTATTGGCTATATATATAGGAAGCAGAGGGGTGTGATGTATTGCTGTGTTTCTTAGGAAACTTGCATGAAATTTTAGCGTAAACTGTTGTGGGGTAGCGAAGCTACCTTTCACCAACAATGAAATGAATCTCCAAGCTCAAGAACCAAAACCAAAACTCGCACACAAATAGAAGAAAACCAAAAGCTCTTTTACCACAGTGAATTTCTCAAAAGTCGATCCCCTTTACAAGTGCCGGTCCTTCTCCTTTTATAGGGGAGACGAGCGGACTTTTTACATACCAAGAATGCCCTCGTGTAAAACGGATCAAAACAGAATGTGCTAGGCTATTTTTGGGAAGTCTCCGATTAGGTCTTTACGTAACCGGAGCCCCGTGACGTCATGCCGCAAATCACGGCGCTTTTCTTGTTATCACCACGTGCGCTTGTCGGGAGAAGACCTCGAATCTTTTGGAGAGCCCCCTTTCGCCTGGCACATCCCTTAACCTGAAACACAAATCACAACCCAACTTGAATGCATTAAACGTTAGGGACGACGAAACCCCCCCGGCGAAACCCAGGCTGTAATAAGTTGGGCGGGCAGGATTCGCCCCCGGGGTTTCGTCACAGAGAAAACCAAGGAGCCTGACCAAAAGTCCAACACTTTGAATCGCTGTGCTAACTTGGCTACTCTGCTATCGACGAAAGGTCCTGGTCGAAAGATGGAATCAGAAAAATGAAAACGGACTTTAGGGGCTCCCGGGGTTTCGCAACTGAGCCTTTCGAATTGAACTTGATTAACTGAAATGATCTCGCGATTTGGCGTACGAAAGGCCTGATTTCGAATCCCCCGACATAAACGTTCGTTAAATGAGCTAGAGAAATAAAGAGGTGCATTGCAAATCTCAAAACACTCATAAACGGCGAAATCAGACCTCATATATATTTCCTTCTAAATATGGTGATTTTTTTTAGAAAAAAGTCCATGTTACTCCCTCACCTAATCAATGTGTCATCTTAACCCTCTCAACAAATTTAGGCTCACCCGCATTTTTCTAGATTTAATCCGAGATTTTCCGGTGTTATGCGTTAAGTGGTAAGCGACATTCCCGTCGACGACGAGACACTAGTGATGACTTCGAGAATCTCTCAGATCTGCCGGTGCTCAGTCCTTCGGAGGACTCATAGGGGTAGAGTTTGCGTACGTGTATTCATATGAGTGAGTGTGTGTGCGTGTTGTGAACATCTGTGTTGTATTTTGTAATTCTAAAAAAAACAAATTTAGGCTCACTTCACTACATTATAAACTATTTTATTTGGTCCAATCTACCTCTAATTAGAGTTCTCTTTTTTGTTTCTCTCTGTCTAAGTTGAATTTCGGGTTCAAATTTTGTGAGTGGATACAAACATAACGGTTTATGTTAAAAAAAACTATACTAAGAATTTTTTCATGATTATTTTCATTGATTAGGAATATTTAATACAAAATTTATCTGAGATAGACAAAACTGTACAAAAAATAGTCATGAAAAAATGCTATTGTATTTTTCTACTATACAACATCATGTTATAAGTCAACTGACAAAATCTAAAATTGAAACTTAACTTGTATGTGAAGAAACACAACATAGAAATCTAATTAGGGTATATTGGACCCAATGAAGTAGTTTGAGTAAGGGGTTAAGTGGACAGTAAATAAGTGAGGAGAGTAAAATATAACTTTTTCTTTTTTCCCTTCTTTTAGGACATGTATGCATAAGGGTTAGTTTGTGTTTGATGTATACTGTCTTTGAAGAAAAACAATCTCCATTTTTCCTCCAAGGTTCTTTATTCCTGGTATTTACATTGTATATGATTCCAATTCAAAGCTACAAGATTTTGAATAGTGGGTAATTTTGAGAGAGCTGATTGCGCACGATATTCTGCACAAATGTTTCTGAGTTGTATGTACATCATTCTTGAATTAATACAAATGTGAATAATTTTGATAAGGAGATCTTATGTACGGATAATTCTGATAAAGAGATCCTATGTACAGTAATGTACACGTATGTGCAAGTGTCCTACTTCCAACTCTAAAATACACGAGCTTCCCTGTATCTCAGAAGTGCTAAACTCGCCATGCTGCTTGCGTTGGTGAAGGTGACATCAGAACAAAGTGTCAGCTGCTTAGCAGAAGTTAGAACGTAGACGTCTTGAAGTGTGAAACCATGGACTACGGGCAGGACAAATCCATTCCCTAGCCTGGAATTCAAATAAGGCATGCATACGGTGTTCAAGAAAACACGAATAACTCCCTGCAAAGGTAACATTTTGTTATAATTCAATTCACTGGAACAAACATGAATGAGAATAAGTCATTCTTTGGCAACACTGTTCTGCAGATGGCTAAACAATCATGACGGCCAAAAAAAAATGTACAAAGTTGCTGAGATTGACCACCTGAATCAAAGACATATGGAAGTTCCCAATTTTAGTCCATTTCAGCGCAAGGGAGAAATCATCTAAGTCAACTCTACCATAAACTTTATTGGCTGATGTCTCCACAATGCCTGAAGCACTTACAACCTGCAATGAACTATATGATTAAATTCTATTGGAAGGTACAAAAAATACATGATTAGGAAGAAAAACGATGTTAAAAAAGGGCTGCATCAAAAAGGGGCACATTCAATTTAAACAGTCTGATAAATGTATGTATAGGTGTAAAAAGAAAAAAAAATCTTTGCTTTGTTAAAGTAATAGAGAAAAAAAGAAAGAAAACATCATAGATTAATTTTAGAATTTGATGGCTCTTACAACTGAGATGCATGCAACAGGAACTGTTTCCTTGTCATGTACAACATCAATTATCATGTCTGCGTTAATGGTAGCACCAATCTTTTCAGATGTAATCCCTATCACTGGGGATGAGGTCATCGAAATATTTAGCAGCATATCATCATTTGGATAATTCCAGTATAAGCGAGGAATGATAAATTTCCAACTAGCTGTGTTCAGTAGAGATTGATCAGGGACTTTGTCAACAACCCAGTGCATTGAACCTGCCTGAAGCCAAAAAGAAGTTTATGTAAAAGGCAGGCAACAAATAAGTTTAAAAAAAACTGCAACAAATAATTGTAGAACACAAAGACATTCTAGAAAAATGGTATCCTATATCCAATGTTGCTGTTACCTTAAAATAAACTTCTAATGCCGAATTGAATACATCTTGATCAAGTAAAAGCAGAAGCATTTTGGATGCACCACCACAAGATAAAGAAAGGTGAGGATGCTTCTGCAGATTGGTTGTCTTAGAAACTGCTGAAGCAATCAATCCATTGATATCAAACTCAATCGAAGAACTGCCATAGTGTGGATCATTAATGAAAGTCATATTCAAGGCAGCAACGTCATCCAGACGAACAGTCCTAGGAAGACCTTGCAGAAAAGAGTCCAGTTTCCCAGCACCTTCAATAATATTTTCAGGAATTGCCTTCTCAACTGCAGCTTTAATATGATCTTCAAAAGCATCTATAAACCTTCAGACAAGTAGGAAATACAACATAGTGAGTACGAACTTTTGCTTCTTGATGCATCCAATTATATAAAAAGCCAGACAACTCAGGCAAAACATAAATGTTTTACATGAATATATACACATTCAACAGTGATTCAGTGAAGGACCTAGTGATATCAAAGTTCATTATATATAACATATTAATACATCTCTTCGCAAATAACTTTTAAGTGTCAGCATCCAAGGAAATGGCTCAAAACTAAATATAAACCCTCAGCAGAAGAGAATATCTTACTCAATATGTTATCCTAGGTTTGGTTAACATGCCACCTCTTCTGAATTTACAGTATTAGTGAAATCAATGCAATAAATGCAAACGGAGTACAGTATAATTTTTGTACAGGAGCTCGCAATGTTACCCTACACGCTACACGGTACACGGCCGGTCACCCTTCGTTTAGCGAATAGTCGGACTATACGGTTGATTAAACGGACCAAAAAACGGATTACACAGGATTAAACGGACTACACTGCCAACACGGTTTACTGCTGTGTAGGGTTTAAATGTTGTGTAAACGGCCTACACGACCATTTACAGCAACATTGGGAGCTCGAGACATGACAAATATATCATGACATATATATCATTTGCTTTGAAGCACAAGATAAGAGGTGCATGGAACATGGGGTGAACCAGATCTCACTTGAAAGTTTGTGAAAACATCAAAACAACCAAGTATTACAGAAAAATAAGTATAACAGTCTCCACTAGGTATTTCAAAAAACATTCTCCACTAAATGAGTTATCACCTTCAGAACACTAAATCCTGAATCCTTAAAATGTTAACCTGATTTCATGTAGGCATATTTTGAAAAAGCAGCGCATGAATTCATCAGCACTCAACAAAAATGCAACGGGAAAACATACCCTTGATAAAACCAAGACGCACCACCATCCAAGGATATCACTAGGTCCTTCACATAACAACCACATTGAGAAACAGACAGAGCCAAACTCCCATTGCTGTTCTTTATTACCATTGTTATCCCAACTTCCATTCCTTGAACCTTACAAATATAGAAGGATAATTTCTTCCTCTCAGTAAGTAGAACTAAAATAATAGTATATTCAGCTTAGGATACAGAAGGTATATCCTAGCTAGATTCAATACATAAGAAGATTATCTGTCAGAAGTTCACTTTAACAGCATAAGAAGGAAGAATTGGAACTATACCATTAAAAGAATGTTTGAGCACAAAAGATACTCAAGTCTGTTTGGACGGCACCTACGTGTGCCACACCGCACCTAACCCACGGCGAACAAACCGTTTGCCAGACCTTAGGCAGCTCGTGGCGGCAAACGTGAACCACATCACTTCGGCGTGGCTGTTGCACGCATAACCTCCGGTGCTAAGCATACCTGCCAATGTTTGGTGCTGCTGCAGCATGGTTTGGTAATGAACCAAACACGCGCTTAGTACTTTTTTCCTATGGTGGATAAAACTGCCATTTTTCCTCGAATATGGAGGATAAATGAATATCATTTCATTGAAGAAGAAAGGTAACAAATGCAACACCTAACCCACCCCCTACAAACTTAACTACAGATACACCACTGACTAATAGAGAACACACCACGACCAAGAACACGGCAGCAGTTAGCTAGAATAAGTGCCATTTAAGGGTGAATAAAGACCGGAATGACCATAAAAGGACCAAGAAAACAAGTTATTGGCTTGCTGGTTTTCAGTTGGTGCCAACTGTGTCATAAGAAGCCAAACTAATAGTATCCAATAGTAACCAGCCAGGTAGCGATCTAGAAACAATGGACTTAGAAGATTGTTTTATCCCATGAGTTCATGGTTATTTTAATATTTTTCACACAGTAGATAAAAAATGTTTGAGCAGGCGAGCATATATAGAACTGGTTGATGATCAAACTTGAAGATTTGCAGCATGATCCACCATTCTGACTTGAAACAGGACATCATTTACCATTTGTGTTAATACCTCGTCAAAAGATTTATTGTCAGAAATATGGGGGAACTACAGCAACTTAACTAAATACGGGAACTAAATAAGTCCATGGAGGAATGACAACCACCCTAATTTGGTAGAAGCATGGAAACCAGATGGCACCATTCCTAACACTAACTCACAAAAAAAATCCGTATATTTCACCATAACTTGAGGCATTGACCTAAAGAATTTAAGATGATAACTATAATCCTGAAGCCCAAAATTCTGACAGTGTGCAAGGCTTAGCAGTTCATAAAACCAATGCTAAATTTTCTGAGAAGGAATCTTCAAAAGGACAGAATATTTACAGAAGACATATCTACGAACTCGGATTTCTGTGAGTACCAGGACCAAATCAAGCACAATCAGCAACATCCAAGGTACGTAATCTCCTCCATTACCAGGATCGAGGCGGTTCCGCTGTCGGCGATCTCTACCGGGAACCACCACGAGTCGTAGCGATAGCTCCAGTGCATACTGATGTTGGCGGTGACGCCGGAGGCAACGACGACGAGGCCAGATTTCTCCGGGTAGACGGTGGAGTTGTCCCCAACATCGAGGTGGAAGAGCGTGATGTTGGAGGCGGCGACGCGGACGCCGCCGAGGAAGGGCACGCGCATGGCCTTCTCCACCCCGGGGAGGAAAAGCGGGGTCAGCGACCGCACCGCTTCCCCGATCAGCACATCCTTGGCGAAGGCCAGGCCCTTCTCCGCGACCACCACGGAGATGTGAGCCTCGTCAGCGCCGCCGGCGGACACCGCCACGGCGGCGGAGAGAAAGAGGGGGAGGAGGAGATGGAGGGGATGGTGATGGAGTGGAGCCATTGGTGGGTGGGGGAGAACGGCAGAAGCAACAAGCAAGGGGACGAGAGTCATTTACCTACGTGCCATTAAGTTAAGAAAGTTGACTGTTACGCACACGCCACGAAAAAGTTCGGCGTACGCGTATGCCATGCTCTCAAAATTTGTTGACAACTTAATGGCACCTGAGGTACCCGTATACCATTCCTTCCAACTTCCGTTACAACTTAACAGCTCCACCGATCTGACATGTGGGACCCACATATGGAAATTACTGTTTTGCCCTTGGTCATTTACACGTCTTTCCCCTGCGCTTCTTCTTCCTCCGGTCTCAATCCCTTCTCCCTGTTCACGTGCCCGGCCATGGCGGCGCCGGCTAGCCGCCGCCGCCGGCCGGATCCAAGCGCGGGGGGCCGGACGGCGCGCGCCCCCTCGCGGCCAAGCGCACGGGGGCGGCGGTGCCCCCGTGCGGCCGGGGCACGGGGGGCGGCGGTGCCTCCGTGCGGCCGGGCGCGGGGGGGCCGCCGGCCGCCCGGCTACCGAGCGCACGGGCGGCGGCGCCGCGCGGCCGAGCCGGACCGGGCGCGAGGGGCGGCGGCTCCCGTGGTCCGGCGGCGGCGCGTCGATCCGTGGGCGGCGGCCCCCGACCTTCTTGCCCCGCAGCACGGAGCACGACCGGGAGAGGAGATGAGGCCCCACGGGGCACCGGAGCCCGACCTTCTTGCCCCGAGCACGGGCACGTCGAAGACCGCGGCCGGAACGCCGTAGGGGATGCGGTGGCGTCGATCGAGTCACGCTCGGACGGCGCCGGGTTGGCCGACGCGAACGCCGCCGCCCGCCGCGAGCGCGGAGTCGTGGATCACGAGGTGGACGGGGGGCCACGCCGAGCGCCTCCACGCGCGCGGGCACCGGCCGCGGCCGCCTCGGCGGGCGCGTGCGGGGGGCGCGCCGGCCATGACGCGGTTGCAAGGGTGGCGCGAGGGGCGGGCTCGGCGAAAAGGAGAATGGGAGGAGGAAGAAAGATTGGTGGGCCCACAAGGGTAAAATGGTCATGTCACTCGTTGTTTTGACGCTGTTAGCTTTGAAGTTGGACGGAATGGCACACGTGTCAACGAATTTTGAGTGCATGGCATATAGGTACGTCGGAACTTTTTCGTGGCATGTGCGTAACTATCATCTTTCTTAATGGCATGTAGGTAAATGACTCACGGGACGAAGGCCGGGGGTAGGCCTGAACGAAAAGCTCCAAGCTCGAAGCTCGGTAGCTCACTCCAACTCGTCCGTTATCGGCTCGACTCGGCTCGCCTCGCTAGTAAATTTGTAACGAGCCGAGCTAGGTTTCAGCTCGTTACGATAACGAGCCGAGCTCGAGCTGGCTCGCGAGCCGCTCTAACGAGCCAGGGTTGCAGCAGCCAACAAACGGCTTAATAGGTCTAACTTCAAATCACAGTCTAATAACTTGGAGTACTAAATTGTTTGTTGACTACTTGGTTTCATTGTTGGTTGCCTTGTAAACGTGTTGCATTTTTATTTCATATATTACCTGTTAACTATGATTTTTTTAAATTTATAACTGTTAACGAGCTGACTCGTGAGCTTAACGAGCCAGCTCGAGCTTCTTAACGAGCCGAGCCGAGCTAGGTTCCTGGCTTGCTAAGATGACGAGCCATAACGAGTCGAGCCAGGCTCGATATCCAGCCCTAACTAGGGGTATTTTTGAGTCGAGACGACGCCTCTGTATTTTATATTTCTGTTACGTATTCGGTATTTGGATTTGGAAGATTATATTGTGATTATAATTTTTTCTTGGATTTGGATTGGATTTGGATTTGTTATGTATTCCGTATATAAAATACTATACGTACTATACTTTTAAAATTTTGTTGATATTTTTTTCTAGAAATGACATTATGATTAGATGCTGCAGGGCTTGTTCGGCAGAAGGGGGTTAAATTCCTAGGATGTTTAATTACCTACCGGGGTTTGGTGGATCCCTTGCTGCCACCCAACCCCTGTCTGGTTTAGTTCCCAGCAAATCCTTTTCATCCACAACTTATTCTGTTAGGCAGGTATCATCCACAACTTATTCTGTTAGGCAGGTATCAACAGGGACAGGGATCAACAAATAAGAAGCCATTTCATAACAATATTTTGAGCGTACAACACAACTGCAAATGGAGCCAGATTTCAGAACCATTCCAGAACTGCAAATGAACCCAATCGCCATGACATACACACAAAGTGAATAACAGGATAATAGGAAGTTTGTGCAAGTAAACTGTAGCATATGCTTCCGCAATAGAAGTTTGTGCACCCTTCTCTTCACCAACACCAGGCCACCAGCACCACCTCCTCGATCTCATTGTCCTACATTGTGCATCATAATAAGATGATCAATATAGATAACCAAAGATAGAAGCTCATCATAATAGAGAAACAAAATAATAACCAAAGTATTTCATTGTTTCACAAGACGAAAGAAGATGCAAAATGATAAGAAGTTTCATGTTCAGCTATGTCTATAGACGAGAAAGCATACATCCAACTTGTAAAATTTGATCAACATTTTTGCAATTCACACTTAGCCAAACACTTATAAATATCAAAAGTCAGCTAAATAAGAGAGATTAACTTAATCCAGCCCAAATTCCATCCAAAGGTTAGAATTTATTCTAATTACCAGAAACAAACATCATACATCCAATAAAATCATGAAATAAAATAAAAGGAGAGAGAAAGTACTATTCATTTGCATCCTATGCAGAGATTAGAAAAATCCATAATAAAAACTCGAACAATGCTCTAGTGATTTCAGAACTACATGCTACTGCTAGAAATAATGAAATCACTATGTTGACATCTTTGGATTCCCACCAAATTTTGGAAATAATCAAACAACAGAATTGTCAGCATGAATGGACCTATCCCTATTGCCACAAATTTTTTCGTGAAGGTTGGATTGTATACTACTACAAGAGTGCATGAATGGACCTATCCCTGTTAATACTTCACATGTTTCAGATCAGAAATAATATATCAATCTCTGATTATTCCCACTACCTCGAGGAATATTGAGAGGAATTTTCTGCACTGAATAGTAGGTAATATGCTTCTGCACCACTTGACCATGGGCTCATTTCATTTCCAGTACATCATAATTCAGAAGCACAGGAAAGGCTAAATCTTGCTCCAAAGAACTCAGTGAGAAGACTAATTTTAGTGAATTGGATATTGAGATTGGTGCAAGGCATGTGCAGGTAGATCAACCTGTAAGATATATATTGCACTTCATTTGTTTGAAAGAGAACTCTTTCATACTTGAAAGAGAACTCTTATAAGATTGATAATGACGAGGCCATCAGTCAATCACGAGCAACCCCACCACTAATATACCCTCTAGAAATGACCTCGACCAATCTATTTGTCCCAAAAAAGAAAGACTCACTAACCACTACCCTTGTAATGTCAGAGCCAAGGCCATCAATTTGTTAATTGTTGTACAGTAGCACCAGATGCAAGATGAATGAACATTCACATGAATTCAATGTACTATATTCACAAGACAACTGTGTAGTTCACTCTGAATTTCCATACACTCTAAAATTATTGATTGTATCAGTCAACTGTTTTTTTTAAAAAAGAGGACTCACTGGGACAGTTAGGAAACATAAGCAATGAACAACACTAGTTAACCGTGTGATAAAACATTCAGATTCAAGCAACAATAAGAATAGAGCACAACAATTGAACCAAGATTCAGGAAAATGAACAAATGTATCTTGTGAATCAAGAACTCCTACATGTAGATTCAGGCATATGAAGCAAAACCCTAGCACGCATGGGAGAGAAGAGGACAAGCGCGAGTATGGGTGACTCACCTGTGAGAAGACGTGCACCAGAGGGGACCGTTGCTGAGGGGAGAAGACCTCACCGGCATCGCGGCCCGGCGGCCGACCTATCGAGCTTCTTGCAGGAATCCATGGCTGCCATTGGGAGGGGTCGCCGTCGGAGGTGTCGCCGCCAGGATTCGTCTTTGTAGCAGTATTACTTGCTGCCGCAGCCGGTCGTCAACCCCTCACATGGT
The DNA here is from genome assembly GCA_947561735.1 of Cenchrus americanus. Classification (NCBI taxonomy): domain Eukaryota; kingdom Viridiplantae; phylum Streptophyta; class Magnoliopsida; order Poales; family Poaceae; genus Cenchrus; species Cenchrus americanus. The sequence continues at coordinate 149,388,216 of OX387240.1, forward strand.
AACAGTCACACACCACCTTGCGCCGCCTACGACTGTGCCTCCGCCTCCGCAGTCGGTGTCACTCGGGAGGATTTTTTCCACGCCAAGGGAGAGGATGTTTTGTTCCAGGGCTGGAGTAGGAGGGAGCAACCAGTATTGGGCCGGGAAACAACCTAGGCCGGGGTGAAACGAATACAAAGTTTTCGGTGGACCGGTATCTAAATCTAGGCCGGGGTACCCCCGTGGGTCGGGCTGCATTCCTAGCCGGGAAGGGGCCAACCGAACAAGGCCTGCTCAACACTTTAACCGTAACGTATTTGCTCAAGTCCATGAATTAGCTTGCATATTAGAAATAAGAAAGGATTAGCATGATGACACCAGAAAAAAAGGTGACTATCTATTTGACATCAAACTTCAATTTCTTTCCTATACGTTATCATCTTCATTTGCGATTTTCTATTTGACACTTTCATCTGTTTGAGTGCTTAACACAGTTAAATTTGCAGAAAATGGTCATTGTACCCTCGGTTTATGTTTTCTCCGGTAGCCTGCGCTGCTGCTTTTTTCACCAAATCTCCACAAGTACTTCAAAATAACTTAACATCCGTGGTCATAGTACCGATTAACATGAACATAAATATTTTCATAGGTTTGCATCATTACAAGACACATAGACATGCAATTTTGCCATACACGAATCACAAACTCAATCTTCTTTTGCTTCTGGTGCGTAGCGCCGGACTACTCGATTGAAGTTTTTTTCTCCTCCTCGTCCGTGCCGTCTGTTGCCATATTGTCCGCCCGATCTAGGGTTCGTTCACTTGGGCTATTTCTTTTTTTATAGAAAAACGTTGTGGCTGCTGTTGGGGATTCGGAATCGAGTCCAATATGGTCAAGTCCTCAAGATTGTCGCAGGTCGATAGGGGCAATTGAAAAGTTCAACAGCGAGACCCTAAAGCCAAATAACACTTCTTCATTCTTCTTACAGTAGCTTTCACCAGGTACCTTTCGTCATCCGAAAGTTCGAACGCAGGGCGAAGAATTCAATTTCCTAAACTTTGGGCTTGAGGCTTTCGGATTTTCCCACGACGAAACCCCAGTACTGAATCTTATCTATAAAATAAGCATGAACCCATATATCATCCGGAGGTTTCGTCGTCCCTGACAACTCATCCATTCATATTTGGTTTTGCATATGTTTCAGGTGCGGGAATTCACTAGGCGAAGGGGGCACCTCCAAAAACCAAAGGTCTCCACCTAACATACGCACGTGCTGATGTCGCAAAAAGCGTCGTGATATGCGGCGTGACGTCAGGGAGCGCCGATTACGTGAAGACCCAATGGAGGAATCCCAAAATTAGCCTAGTACATTCCAGTTTGATCCGTTTTACATGAGGATAATTTCGGTATGTAAAAAGTCTGTTCGTCTCCCTATAAAAGGAGGCCGACCGGCACTTGTAAAGGGGATCGTCTTTTGAGAATTACACTGTTGATAGTTAGCTTTCTGTCTTCCTTTGGTTTGGCATTGAGTTCATCGCTTGAGCCTTTTCATTTCTTTCATTGTTTGTGTTTAGCTTCGCTATAGCACAACAACGGGCGCCCACCATTTGTGTTTGGCTCAAGTAAGAAACCCAAGATGTCCGCAAGGAAGAAGAGGACCACTGCTAATTCCAGCAAGGGGGCTTCGTCATCCCTTGACGAGGAGTTGAACCCGTCCAACTTGCTCACTTAGGGAGAGGAGCTCCCAGAATCAAATGCTACTGCGGCCACGACCAAGGCAACATACGAGGCAGAGCTGGCTAAGTTGCGAAAGGAGGCCGATGAGTTGGCCAAAACTAAAAAGAGGCTTTTGGCACTGCAACAAGAGGCTGAGGCGGTCAAGGAAATCCAAAGGCACAAAGCCGAAATTGTCAAATTGCAAGAAGAGTTGTGTCTCATAAAAGCCAAACAGTCCTTAAGTTTCAACCAGCCTTCGCCTAAATACTCTATACCCAACAAGTCCACATATATAGAGGGTAACATGCCTTTCACTCAATCCCCTCCATACACCACTTTTAGCCGCAATCCTTTCATCAACCCTTTCGAGTCTGGCCCTTCGAACCACGATATTCAAACCATCCGCACGAGATCTTGGGATCCTAAATCGCCTATGTCTCAAGAAATCCAAATCACTCTATCACCGCAGTCATACAGGCTCGTACCACTCCCTAGGTTTTCGGATCAATCCGATCCTAGACAGTTCTTAATATAGATGTCCATCCGGGCCGCCTGGCCCGGCCCTGGCACGGGCCCGCCTTGGTCGGGCTGGTATTGTGCCGGGCCTGGCTCGACACTATGACACATCGGGCGTGGCCCAGGCATGGGCCCACGGGCCAATTTCATGCCAGCTCAGCCCGCACAGCCCGTCCCTACTCGCGCACACGGGCGGCCCGCAGCCTGCCCCACTCGTCGATGCCTCCTCCATGGAGGCCGCCCCCACGCAGCCGGCGAGGCCGGCGCTCCGGCTTCCCGTGACGCCCTTCCGCCTTCCACGGCACCGAGCCGGGAGGCCGCGGTGGCCATCACATCACGCCGTCGCGTCGCTCGCAAAGCGGAGAGATGGAGGGCGGCGCCGGGCCGGCGCCCGCCGTGGAGACAAGGGGGGTGCGGGGCGCGGCCGTGGTCCGTGGAGAAGAGGAGGTGGAGTGCGGGCGGCTGCGCTGGTGGTGGAGAAAGGAGGGGGAGCACCGGCGGCCGCGCCCTCTAGCGGTGGGGAAGGAGAGGAATCCCAGCGGCCGTGCCATCCTGCGATCTCCGCCGAGCCCTTAGGGCAACAACTCGGGGGTCGGGGGGAGGGCGGCGGCAGCGTTGGGCAGTAGCGCATGCGGAGGGGGATTGACGGGGAGAGGGACAAAGGAGGAGGGGAGTGGGAGATGGAGAAAGGGAGCGGTCAAGCGGGCTCACGGGGTGGGAGGTGGCAGCGCATCCGGGGGAGGAAGGCTGGCTGGTGGCTTGTGGATCTAGGGTTTTTTGCTGCTTTTATATGAGGTGGAAGGGTAGCGGGCTTTTAACGGGCCATCTCTTCTGACTGTGCCGGGTTCGTGCCGCCCGGCGTGCCAGGGGGTCGGCCCACACCCGGCACGAGGGTACGGGCCGGGCCAGCACGGGCCCGCTGATTTTCGTGTCGTGCCGGGTTCGGACCGGGCCAAAAAGCGGGTTTTCGGACAGGCTGGTGGGCTGCGGGCCTTTTGGACATCTATAGTTCTTAATGAGCTATGAGGCTGCCATCCTTTCGGCCGGAGGTGATGATTCCGTGCTGGTAAAGTCATTCATTATCGCTGCAGATAAAGCAGCAGTGTAGTGGTATTCTCTTATGAGCCCTGGAGTGATACATGGATGGGAAGATTTGAAACAGCGGATCCTCTCGAATTTTCAGGGTTTCCAGAATCCAGAGCTTACCGAGAGCGATCTTTTCTCTTGTATGCAAAAGGCCAAGAACCTCTTCACAATTACTTCAGAAGATTCGTCCATCTTAGAGCCCAGGCACCAAAGTGTTGGACGCCATCGCTATCAATGCTGCAATCGTGGGTTTGCGGGTAGGTCAATTTCATTCGCATCTCAAGCACGAGAGGCCCAAAACAATCCAACGTTTGCACGAGGAATTTGAGAAGTACTGTCGCTCAGACAATGACTTCAGAATGTGTACGGAGGAGCAGTCTCATCAAAAGAAGTCTTCCAAAGCTAATCAGTCTAGCGAAACAGAATGGTCCAATCCCAGAAATGCCTCGCATGTTAACCCCAGAAATGTTTTTGGCCTAGAGGGAGAAAATGCTCTGGAAAGCTGCAACCCTCAGAACGACATTCCAAACCAAAACACTGGCCCACCCAGCCCAGCTCATCAAAATCAAAGGGGGCAGCCACAAAGGTGGAAGGGGAGGCGGCATAGGCAGAGGTCGCGGTAGGGGCTGAGGCCACCAAGAGAAAAGAAAGTGGTACTGCATTTTCACAAGAGAATGGTGACCACAGTTCCAACATTGTCCGGATAAGAAGAGGTTCGAGGCCATCTTAGAAGAAGAGAAAAAGGAGAAAGAGAGAAGCAGCTCTTTCAATCATTCCGCCCCAACTTGGTAAAACCCAAGCTTTGGGAGAAATCCTTTCGCCAACCCTTTTCAGCCACCTCACTTCTCAACACCCATCTCAAATTATGCTCAACCACAACCTTGGCAATCCCAGGTTTTCCAAGATCAAAATGTTGAGCGTAGACCCATTGATCAACAACCTATCGCTCCTCCTCCTCCCCCATACAAAGGCCCAATCGCTCCACCTTTACCAGCAAAGCTTGACGGCCAAAACGACCCATTACTATCTGTCGGAACCATCCTTCCTATTTCGGGTGGCTCCGCTCTGGAATTTGATTGCAGGAAGGATAGAAAGCATGACTTTCGTGAGGTCCAGAATATTTGTGTGGAAAGGAGAGTAGAAAGAACAAGATGGTCTGATATTCCAATCACCTTTTCAGAGGAAGATGTGAGATTACAAGGTTTCCCTCACAACGATGCCTTGGTAATCGAAGCCAACATAGCAAACTGGACTTTCGGAAAGCTTCTAGTCGACAATGGCTCGTCAGCAGACATAATTTTTGCTGATGCATATGACAAAATGGGTTTGAGTAGAAATTTATTATAGCCTCCCGACACACCGCTGTATGGTTTTGGAGGGCGTGTCATTCATGCAATAGGAAAGGTTTCGCTCCCAGTATATTTCGACACTATCCAAAATACCAGGACAGAGTATCTGTCTTTCGATGTGGTGGAAATGTACTATCCCTACAATAGAATCCTTGCGAGAGGTTTTCTCAACAAGTTTGAAGCTATCATTCATCAAGCCTACCTATGTGTGAAGATACCAGCAACGCAGGGGGTCATCACAATTTGGGGTCACCAAAATGACGGCCAAAACCTAGAGAGGCAAAACTCCAGGACAAAGAAATGTCACTCTTGACGAAGCAGTCAAGGCCAAAGATGTGGAGAAACAGCCGAAAGCAGATAGGGAAAAAATCAATGTGCAGCCAGATTGTGAGACTAAGAAGGTTTTGTTGGATGAAATGGTTTGGGATCACGCCGTCGTCATTGGGTCGGATCTCAGTCCAAGCGAAGAGACGACGTTAATCCAATTCCTCCAGAAGAATAGAGATGTGTTTGCCTAGTCTGCTAAAGATCTCATGGGTGTGCATCACAATTTCATCGAGCACAAATTGAATATTGATGCTTCAGTCTAGCCGCGAAGGCAAAAGCTCAGGAAGATGTCCGATGACAAAGTGGTGGCAGTCAAGTTTGAAGTTCAAAGATTGTTGGACGCTAGTGTCATTCGCGAGGTATTGTATCCCAAGTCGTTAGCTAATAAAGTGCCAGTTAAAAAGAAAAATGGCAAATGGAGGATGTTCATAGATTTGACAGACCTCAACAAAGCCACACCCAAAGACAATTACCCACTACCAAGAATGGATCAGGTCATTGACTCAGCTGCCAGTGCTGTCATCATGTCTCTTTTGGATTGTTTCTTTGGATACCATCAATGCTGGATGGTGAAAGAGGATGAGAAAAAGACCAGTTTCATCACGCCTTTCGGTACTTTATGTTTCATGTGAATTCCCGAAGGTTTGAAGAATGCAGGCCCAACTTTCACCAGAATGACAGGGGAAGTATTCAAGTTGCAAATTGGCAGGAACATACAAGCCTACGTCGATGACCTCATAGTCAAAAGTGGAGAGAGGTCCAATGATATCAGTGATTTGGCTGAAACTTTTGCCAACATGAGAAGAGCGGGATTGAAATTGAACCTGGAAAAGTGTGTATTTGGAGTCACAAAGGGAAAGATATTGGGATGCCTGATCTCATCTAAGAAGATCGAGGTGAATCCGAACAAAATAAAGGCCATCAGGGAAATGGACGAGCCAAAAACAAAGGACATTCAGCAGTTAAATGGTCGAGTTGCGGCTTTGAATAGATTCATCTCTAGATCCGTCGAGCTTCATCTCCAGATCCGTCGAGCGAAGCCTCCTTTCTTCAAAGCATTGAAAGGCAAAGGCAAGATTGAGTGGGAACTTGAGCAGAGAAAAGCTTTTGCTGAGCTAAAGGCTTACATCGAGGAGATAACAATATTGTCACCGCCTCTCCAGTCTGAGCCACTTTTTCTATACGTAGCTGCATCCAAAGCAGCAGTCAGCGCGGCCCATGTACGAGAGGTTGATGGTGAAAAAGGGAAATACCAAAGCCTAGTGTACTTTGTTTTAGAGGCTTTGTCAAGCTCCAAACTGTTGTACTCAGAGCTAGAGAAAATTGCATATGCGGTGGTCATGGCCATAATAAAACTCAGGCATTAATTTGAAGCTCACAAAGTCACCGTGCTCACTGACCAGCCTCTCAATGATCTTTCCATGAACAAAGAAGCTTCGTCTAGAATCGCCAAATGGACAACAGAGATGTCGGAGCACACAATCGATTTTGGGAAAAAGATCATAAATCAAATCTCAAGTCTTGGCAGATTTTGTGGTGGATTGGACCTCACCAAGCAACACTGTTGGGTATGAGGAGCTGGTTCCTGTATGGGAAATCAGATGCGATGGAGCATGGGGGCGCAAAGGTGCTGGAATTGCAGCTGTTGTTACTTCACCAGTAGGAGTCAAGCTGAGATACACTGCTAGGCTGGATTATTCAGATCCATCCGACAGGTGCACCAACAATACCACCGAGTATGAGGTACTTCTCTTAGGTCTTAGAAAGGTGCGAGCCTTGGGAGCAAGCAATTTTTCTACTCAAGTGCGATGCTGAGGTCATCAAGGATCATGTCGAAAAGGAGAGTGAGGCCAAAGAGCCTGAGCTTGTCAAGTACCTTGCGGAGGTACGGAAAATGGAAAGACATCGGGGTTTCACTATCGAGCACCTGCCAAGAAAGAGGAATGGGGAAGCCGATGAACTGGCAATGAAAGTTGTGAGGGGGGAGGCGATGCCTCCGGATGTATTCTTCGATATTCTCACTGCCCCTTCTATCAAACCAGATAAACAACCCCTCAGTATGGTCAATTCAATCGCAAGCATAGATTGGAGAGCTCCTATCATTACTTTCCTTCGTGGGCATTACGAGCTGGTCGAAACTCACAATATGAAAAGGATGCAAGCTCGAGCAAAGGGCTACATCCTCAAAGACAACAACCTTTTCAAGTTGGGAGTGTGTGCACTGCTGCCAAAGTGCATGACACAAGAGCAAGGCATTGAGCTCATGAAGGAAATTCACAGTGGACTGTGTGGATCTCACATTGCAGCGAGAGCTTTAGCTAGAAAGGCTTTTAGGAAAGGTTTCTATTGGCCAATGGCAATACGAGACACTGAGCAAATTGTTAAGACTTGCAAGGCCTACCAGTTTGTAGCAAATCACCAATAAAGGCCAGGGGCTCTTTCGCAACTCATCACACCTACCTGGCTGCTGCAGCGCTGGGGCATGGACATCGTGGGACCATTACCTACGGCTCAAGTCAATTTCAAATTCGCCGTGGTAGCGGTCGAGTACTTCACCAAGTGGATTGAAGCAAGGCCCGTCACTACTATCACTTCAGCCACCATAAGAAAATTCTTCTGGTAGCAAATCATCTACATATTTGGAGTACCCAAAGAACTCATAGTTGGTAATGGGAAGTAGTTTGATTGCCAGGATTTCAGAGAATACTGGCGCATGATAGGGACGAAGCTTCGCTTTGCTTTCGTATATCACCCTCAGTCCAGCGGCGCAGTCGAAAGGGCCAATGGTCAAATTTTTTCAGCTATAAAGAAGTGTCTCTTCGATCAGAAGAAAGGATGGGCCGATGAATTATCCAAAGTCATTTGGTCACATAATACCACCGAGCTAGAACTACCAAACTCACTCCATTCAGACTGTTATATGGAGCTAAAGCTATGTGCCCAGAAGAACTAGCCAATGAGAGTGCCAGAGTTTTGATGGGGAGTTCTAGTGAGAACGAAGAGGTGGACAAAGACCTGGTCGAGATTGACAGGCTTGACGCAGTTGCAAACCTACTAAAGTACCGGGAGGAAACCAGAAAATGAAGAAACAAGAAGGTTTCTTTGAAGAACATTCAAGTCGGAGACTTTGTCTTGAAAAGGAAAAAGAACGCTGATTCACTGGGCAAATTGCAGTTCGCCTAGGGAGGGCCTTACATCGTTGTGAGTAGCGTTAGAGACAGAGCCTTTCATCTCAAGGATGAGGAAGGTATCGAGTTGCCACATTCATGGAATGTGAATAACTTGTACAAGTTCGTTCCGTAATGTAAATTGGTAGGAGTCAGTCGCATGAAACTATAAATGCGGACGACTCATAAGTTTTGCTTTTTCTAGCTTTTACTTTCACACGATTTAAATTCAACAACAAGGTTTGTACTCTTTTCCTCACATAGGGGGACTCCATCCTAGAGCGTGAGGTTTTTAACGAGGCAACCTTGATGTAAAATTTCCCTTCCTCAATGAATGGAATAATTCCTCCCTACATTTCCTGCTTTTCATTTTCATGCATATTTTAAAGTGCTATCTACGAATAGCCCACTCCAAAAGCGAGTGAATTGAAGTGCTACGTGAAAGTAGCCCACCCACAAGTGGTGAAACATAAATGATTCACAAGAATCAATATTTTTAAAGAGCTGTTTTCGCAACAGCCCATCTGCAAAGGATGCATCAAAAGCGATTCAACTTTGAATCGAAACAACATAGATGATTCACAAGAATCAATATTTTTAAAGAGCTGTTTTCACAACAACTCATCCGCAAAGGATGCATCAGAAGCGATTCAACTTTGAATCGAAACAGCATAAATGATTTACAAGAATCAATATTTTTAAAGAGCTATTTTCGCAACAGCCCATCCGCAAAGGATGCGTCAAAGCGATTCAATTTTGAATCGAAGCAGCAACGAAAAGTTGCTACGTATCAAATTAATTTTTAGTTTTGATGTAAGTGAAACCAGGTTTCGCATCGAGGCACCTAAGGTCGAAGAAGGGAAAACTTTCGTTGTCGAAAAACAGCTTTGGGGCTGCAATATTCGACATTTTTTTATTCGGGTACTACTTCTACAATGCATTTCACGCCTAGGCGTCGCATAGTAGGCTTGCCTCTTTAACAATGAACGAAAGCAATCGGGAAAATAAGTGAGTTCATGCAACATCTTTCATCAGCATAAAATTATTAAGCAAAATTTTATTTATTACAAAGCAATGAACAGATTCAAAGTATGAGGTTTCCCTCGACGGAACATGAAGTCTTCAGCTTATAGTCTCCTTGCTTTTGAAGGGGGGAAGACGTTTTCTTTCAGAAACATCAATCGAAATCAGCGAGAATGCTTATCTAAGTACATCATCTTCAAGAGAAAGGTAGCTCTATACAACTACCATCTGAATACCATCCCCCGCGACTCCTAGCCATATCATACACGAAGCAATGATCCGTGTCTTCCTCATCATATGGTTCTTCTTTGACTTCTGGGGCTTCATAAGTTTTCAGCTCCACCAGAGCAATCTTGCTAGCGTCATTTATAGTCATGAAATAGCGAAAGGGATAACTGTGCAACGAATGGTATTGACAACAAAATTCCCAAAACTCTTCAAAAGTTTTATCAGGGTATCGGCGTTGGAAAATCTGCCAAGATGCACCGCTGAGGTAGGTGTTGGCGCGGCTAAAAGTCTTAGGCATCACATCCAACACCACACCTTCGCCCGACATCTGCGAAAACAATTCACACAAAATTTACACCACCATTTTTACAACCTAAACAAGGCTACACTGAATAATTCCCTAAGAACTTCTCCCGTTTGACACCATCGAAGCCGGATCAGCAGCTGGATTTAGAGTTGGTCCTTCATGCTGTAGTGGAGCTAAAGCCTCACCGGTAATCGGGTCATTTTGTCCCCTTCGGGATTGACTGCCTCACGGATTGGGGCTCTGGGTGTCGGCGTTTTAGACTGGCAACCTACCAAGGGGAGTACCCGAGGTAGATGAATGTGGCCTCACCGAGATCGGTAACTCGAAGGAAGAGACATGTGGCACACGATATAGACAAGTTCGGGCCGCAATATGCGTATACCCTACGTCCTGTATGTTGCGTAGCTCTGGATTGATTGGGTACGTTTACAAGATGATGCGGATGATGAGAAAGGGGTTCCTGCCTCGCCTTATATAGCCCGAGAGGCAGGGTTACAAGTTGGTTTGAGGAGAGAGTACTAGTCATGTACGATTAGGAGTACTTTACACGGATCCGGACACGTACAACTTCCTAACAGAGTACTATTCCTCTATAGTTCTTGCGCTCCACGCCAACAGGTACCGTGTAGCACAAGTCGAGAAGTCCCAGGGGCCCACCAAGTAGTCAGTCCTGGTACCCACTTAAGTAGTGGGCCCAGGGATGTCCATACGACAAGCCCTGAGTACTTTGTAGTCGAGCAGGATAGTTTCGAGTAGTCTTGATGGCCTTGACAAGTAGTCCTCGAGCATCCCCGAGTTCTAAAAGCCAAAAGTCCTCAAGAGTACTTGAAGCATCCCGAGGCTGGAAGGTACTCCAACTGATCCTTGAGTAGCCTTGAAGTCTTCTAGAGTAGTTCTCAAGCGTCCCTGAGTTCTTCTCTTGAAGGTCTTCAATAGTACTCATGTTGTCTTGACAAAGGAACCATATGGAAAATGCGATTTGGAGAATCACATTCCATATGGAATGTAGCCCCCGAGCCTTAGGTCCAATCGTAGATTCAAGCTGAGGGTCAATCTGAAGTTCTGCCAATCTTATCCCGTAAAATCCGGAGAAAAAACCAAAGGACACGTGGCACGAAGCCCCCGAGCCTTGAGTCGAGTACTTCCTCTCGAATTAAAGGGTCATCTTGATTGTAGAATGTGTCCTGAGTGGGTCTTGAAGCTTGAAGGAACCCAAAAAATCGATCTAACGTAGTCGAGCCCTCGAGGTGAGGAGTATTAAGTACTGGAAGGTGAAAAGACGGACTGCCGTCGCTGAGTCACCCGCCTGGTACTTATCCATTTGGTCAGTGTATTTCCGCCTGATAGCTTATAAATAAGCACTGAACCCCTTTGGGTTTTTAATTCCCCGTATTAGCAGTCCGCAAATAGATCTACTCCTGAGCCCTTCTGCTCCATTGCTGCTGCTGCCGCCGCCGCGGAATAGATTAGATCTATACGCGCCGCCGCAGTCCACCTCCAGTGTAGCCCCCGAGCGAATGCGAGTGAAGACACCCATTACTTGGAGGATGAAAGCATCCCCGTTCAAGAGCATGAAGACCAGCACGGGGAAGAAGAGGACCCGTAGTGAAGCTGAAGATGCCGCCCAGGGGTTGTCGGCACCGTCCACCCTGCGCCGCAACCCAAACAAGGAGTGGAAGAAAGCCAAGTTGAAGACCGAGGATCTGCTCACCTTGGTCAACAGTGGATTCCTTCGGGAGAAGGAAATGGATCTATGGCGCGCCGCCGTGGGAGACCCGTATCCGATGGAGAAGAATCCAGACGAGATCCCCATGTTCGCCCGATTCGCGGAGCGTGGACTGGCGCTGCCCGCTAGTGACTTCTTCAAGGATCTGCTCAGGTACTACGGCATCGAGTACCTCAATTTGAATCCCAATGGTGTTTTCCACGTCCCCGTCTTCGTGCATTTCTGCGAGGCGTTTTTGGGAATCAAACCCCATTGGATCCTATTCTGCAAGTTCTTCCGAGTGAAGCCACAACCCAGCACCAACGATCTGCGAGTAGTCGGAGGAGTTGGTATCCAGATGCGCGAGGGCGCTGCTGACCAGTACCTGGCGTACAAGCTGATAGAGTCAAACCAAGACTGGAAAGCTAAATGGTTCTATATCAGCAACCATCATTCGGAGCTACCGAAGCCGAGTGGGAAGCAGCCAAAGCACAGACCATGGTGGAACACGGAGCCGACGATGCAAGAGGGTATTCAACTACCCGAGCTGATGAAGAAGATCAAGGCCCTTACAGAGGCCGGGCTGAGGGCCAAGCATGTGGCCTTCAGCTTCATGAAGAGGAGGGTGCAGGCGCTGATGGCTCGCGACACCCTCAGGTACCAATACAGGGGCGACGACGACATGCTGAGGATGCCCGGTGAAGAAGTCGACGATGATGATATTGTTGAGAGGCTGGGCAAGATATTCAAAGATATGCCGCCGTACACACCTTGTCCAATCCCCGAGTACTCCGCGGCGCGTCCACTGAGCAAGGTCAGTAGTCGTGACCAGAGCCTCCGAGTACTAATTTACCTGGTGTAATCGTAATCACATGAATTGTGTACTGCAGGATGACGTCGTGAAGTTCATCTCCGAGCCGTCCTCTCCCCCACAGCCTGAAGATGTGCCGATAGAGGGGAAGGGCAAGGTGAAAGAGCGCCGCGAAGTCGGCGAGGGTGACGTCACCATCACCATTGAAGATACCTTGGACGATGACGATGAAGAGACACTTCAAGAGCGGTTCCAGCTGCGATCCAGGTTCAGCCGACCTGGATTGCCAAATGTTCCGCTCATCGTCGAGAAGCCAGCTAGCCTCGAAGCTAGCATTCCCGCGCCGCCGAGGAAGCCGTGCAATGTGGCACGGAAACACACCACCAAGAAGTTGAAGATTACTAAAACAACCAACCAGGAGGTGTGTACCGCAACTGGTGTGGTCGAGTATTTTCAATAGGTACTATGCTCTGACAGTTGAATTTGCGTTGTCACAGGATATTCCTCATTCGGACCCCGTGGACCAAGGTGAAGAAGAAACCTGGGACACGGTGGGAGCGGGGGCTGAGAGGAGTACTAGCCCGCCTTCGACCACCGAAGAAGTTGTGCCTGCTTGTTGACGGATAAAACTCATATCCAGCTACGATCCGCAAGCGTACGAACCTACACCTTTTTCACCACAGGGATTCCCTAGGTTCTTATCAATCTGCGGAGCAAGGGGATTGCTAGCGCTTAACCAAGTACTAATCTAGTTGATGGGAAACCTTTGAAAGGGGTATTAATCTAAAGGTAAAGACAATCTAACCTAAGTTAATCTAAGAAGTCTAAGGTTAAATTAGATGGTAAAGGGTGGACAAAGAGGTTAAGATAGATAAGCGTTCCCTCCCTAGGGTTTAGGATCACATGAACATGCATCTAGTACATGAAAAGGGAGTTGCCTACACTAGCTTCATGGCGATTATGCGGCTGCTAATCCTTTTCCCTAAATCGTACTGTCACTATGCAAGGTAATCAAACACTTTCATATATAACCGCATCTATGCCTAAGCATCCATAGGGTTAAGCTAATCACCACGATTACCACAAACCCTACTAAGATCACATGTTGTGCAAACATATGTAAACAAAGCATACGCGAAGACATAGACCATAAAGCATTGATTGGCATAAGGTTCATGTATAGATTACATATCACGCACCCATCTAACCCTAGGGATGAACGGAGACATTACCCCATCATCTTACACGAATTAAAGCACATAGGGGTGATGGAGACTCCGGAGAACGTCGTCGATGAAGATGGCAGCGATGAAGCTTGGGAACACCCCTAGGCCAGCGGCTTGGAGTCCTCCTATTGCTTCCTTCCCTCCGCCGACGTTGATCTTTGCGACGAGCTCATCCAACCTCTCCCTCATCTTGCGGTGGTGATTTTCTAGTGAATGGCGTCGGTAGAATGATTTGTTCGATGTCAATGGGTAACCATCTTGGGGCGCCTAGGGGGTTGTATTTATGTCCTTGGGGTGCCTTTGGGCGTGCTCCACCTTGCCTTGCACGAGATCCTCCTTGGGAGAGAAGCAAACTTGGTTTCCATAAAATCAGCCAGATTTTCCTGATTTGCAGTCCTTTCTTGCCAGCGCCATATCTCCCACGCCCGGACTCCAAATAATGCAAATTCTATGTCCAGGTTGTGTGCCACGAAATTATCTTCAACTTTGGTATTTATTTCTTTCCTTAGAAACGAAGATAAGATCTCCAAATCGGTCTTGGATGATAATCTGTTCTGATTTCGGACTGACTGCGCAGCAGGAATTTCGGGGGCCATATCTCCTAGCCCCCTTATCCGAATTGGGCCTTCCACATGTCCAAATCGAAGGTATCGTCGAGGCCCACAACTTTGGTCGTCAAACTTTTCCATTAAAGACCGTTTAAGTCTCCGAATGTGTACCGAAAGATCAAGCTGACCTGAGCTGCGAGAATATCTCTCGGGCTGAGTTGATCTCGTTGGTAAACATCCAAGTCCCCGGAGTTTTGCGTGTTGATACTTCGGTCCTTGGGTTGTTTGGAGTCATGTTCATCACGTGACTTGACTTGTGATGGGATTCATGATCTTCTCTTGAAGTGCTAAATGAACTTGTCCCGAAAGTCTCCTCTTTAACGTTAATTGCCTGCGTAAACAACAAACTCCAAAATCGGCATGCAAGTGTGAACTTGTTACATCATTAGTATGCCTAGTGGCAGGTTAGTTGCAAATAATAATCGAAACCAATGTATAAAAAGTACTCTAGGTTGACGGAAATTCACCGTCAACACTGCTCCGGTACAACAAGCAGATAGCGCCGACAACCCGCAGACGTCGGCGGAGGAAAGAAGGCCGAGTCCCTCCCCTGCTACAGTGCTCGAGCAGCCAGAGGAGACCCAGGCTGAAGTCGAGTCCGCCGCGTAGGCTAGAATCGTAGATATCACCAACATTCTGGGCGTCCCGACCGTGACTTTAGTCTGGTCGACTTTGTAAGTCTTGCTGATCTTCCCTAGTAGTCGCATGGATTACCAATCTTGCATGAAGGACTGAATAGCTCATGTGATGCAGGAAATTCACCGATCTGTCATGGGATGGTGAGGAAACCAGTACTGCGGCTGGTGGAGTTGACCGTGCAACGGAGGCTCAGGAACCAACGCCGCCGCCACAAACTGAAGTCGCGGCGGAGACTACTCTGGAGGAAGCTACCTTAGTAGAAGGTATGTGTACTTCACAACTAGTAGACACCAAGTATAGTAGCCATAGTCATAGAAATTGACTTCTTGTACACTATTGTTGACAGGAGCACATGCTGAAGGATCCTCGATCCCTGAAGCCGTAGCCATAGAGACGGCTACAGAAGAAATCGAGGTCGTCGTGCCGGTGACTGTAGTGACGGAGGGGACGGCCCACGAACCAGAAGCTGCAGTAGCCCCCGAGGTCGTAGTGGGGGCACATGCCGATGTGCTCCCGGGAGCGAGCACGGAACGACACCTATGACTGAGGCGACATCGACGAGACGTGGCGGTTTGGAGCTATTAGCTAATGACCTTATTGACCCAGCTGTCGTGGCTCGTAACCTAGAGTCAATGCGCCGCGTGGAGCAGTGGATGAAGGTACGTAGCCGCACCCTGTGTAGTCGAATACTGCTGTTGACGGTGAAATTCCGTCAACCTAGCCATGAGTTTACCTTCGGTGTTGCCATGAGTTTTATACTTTATCCATTGGTACTAACCCCCTTGGTATAACAAGTTCATTCGTGCATGTCGGTTTTGGAGTTTAGTGTTTATGCAGGGTTTTGACGTTGAAAGCAAGACTTCCGGGATAAGTTCATCAAGCACCTTGTGACAAGACCTTGAAGCCCCGTACAAGTCATGCAATGAAGCAAACTTGACTCCAAGAAGCCCAGGGACCAAACCCGAGAAGATGACAAACTCTGAGGACCTACCCAGAAAAGTGTCGAATCTTGCGGGACAAGGAGCTACGTCCAACTCGGAGAGAAACTGATGACAAGGGCCCACATGCAGAAGGGGGAAGGATCTAGAAGACTCAGGAACCGACGTAGGGCAAAGAAGGCGGGCAGCGGGGCGGGATGGGCCCGGGCCGGTCGGCCCAAGCCGGCCGGCCTAGCCCATTCCGGGGCCGGTCGCCTGCTCGCCTTTGACCTAGCCGCCATTCGGGCTATTTATAGCCCCGGGGTCGAGAGCCATGCATGAATCCATTCGTCATCGGCCGCCAAGGAGCGAGAGAAGAGAGGGACACCATCTCGGAGAGGAGAGGGTCGAGCTAGTTGACTAGGGTCTCCCTAGCCGACGTGGGAACCTTGCAAGGAAGACCACGTTGGAGTTCCGGAGCTAGAAGCAAGATCAAGGTAGGTTCCGGTGGTGATCTTGTTCATGTATCATTGTATTAGTTGATGTATAAAGTTGAATCCGATTCTTAGCGTTCTCCGAAGTCTTCATTTTCGATCGAGTTTGCTTATTTTAGATCTATTCTCGAGATAGATCACATAGGGTGTTCTTGTAGCCGCGGTGGCTAGAGGTGCACGCCCGACCTCCCGAAAGATCTCGACTTGTCCTCGGACTCGCCCTAGACTACCCGCATGAATAGGAGTGCGTTGTGATAGAATGATGGCTGCGAAAGGCGGGCGTTTTCGGGGTCGGACGGGAAACCATGATTTAAAGAGGCTTCTAATGAGATTCGATTTGCTACTTCTTCTTTTGCTTGGAACTTCAACAAAAGGCTTGACCGATCTCTCTAGATCGATTTATCTACCCCATATATCTTTGTTACCTCCGGTCTTTAGTAGATTAGATTCGTTTTTGATGTTCTTTGACTAGATCCATTAGGGTTTCACCTTTCGAAGATTGAAGTTACTTGGCATTACTAGATCATCTCTTGCGTCACACATTTGTTCCACGGATTCGATACCTTGGGTTCACCACTCGAGGGAAGAAGGGTCCCTTGACTACGACGGGAGACTTGTCCGCTTGCAAGTCTAAATGAACTTTGATACAACTATTAGCTGTCAACAAGCCCCTTTTTCTGGCACCGTTGCCGGGGAACAAGTGATCAAGATTTGATTTTTTATTGCCTTTTTGTGATTTTCAGTTTTCTTTTAGTTTTTATTTTTGCATCTACTAAATTTTGATCATCGTCAAAATCAATCTAATCTAGTTTGTCTAACCCTAGTTTTTTAGATTTGTTTTTACTTTTTAATTTTTGCATATTTTGTTTATCGCTAACCCTAACGGGAGATGGACGGCTACCTCTCCAACAAACCCGATAATTTTGTGGATGATCCATAAAAACTTTACGGGCTAAGGAGACGCGAAGCACAACAAGCTAAAAAGTTGGATTTTGTAGATTCGAAGTTGGAAGACCAAGAATCATCGGAATCTCCGAAGAATTCAACACCTCAAAGTCCTCGGGAGAATTAACTTCCACCGATGGTAGATCAACCGCAAGAACACAAGATCGGGGAGCTATGCACCCGGACATCATCGACCTACCAATCTTGAACCTCGCGGAGATCGGAAGACCGTTCGAGATCAAGACCTCAACAATCCGCATGGTGCAACATTCACCCTTCACCGGTAAAGAGGATCCGAACCTTCACCTCCAAGCATTCATTCAACTATGCCGGACATTCAACATGGATAGGGTGACTCAAGATCAAATGAGGGCAAGGCTCTTTCCGCTCTCCCTACTCGGGAAAGCTTTGCAATGGTTCCACTCGCAACAGGCGGAGACGGTGCAAGATTGGAATGCTTTGATGAGGGCCTTCATAAAGGAATACTATTCACCGGGTAAAACTCAAAGCTTGCGAAATAAGATTGCCACTTTTGCTCAATATCCTACGGAAACTATCTCGGAGGCATTCGAGCACTTCAATGAGTACACTCGGGCGGTTCCACCTCACAAGTTCCCGAAGGAGGACATCGTTCAAAAGTTCTATCAAGGACTCACCATGGCGTCAAGGATGATCATCGATGCATCGACGGGAGGATCTATCATCGAGCTTACACCGACCGAAGGTTTCACTCTATTCAAGAAGGTCGCGGACAATGACACTTGGGTGTTTTCCGAACGCCTACTTTCGGTTCAACCCACGGGGAACATCAAAGGAGTCTTGCAAGTGGAGAAGAAAAACATTCTTGAAGGCAAGATCGATTCACTCATGCGGAGGTTGGAGAAGATGGAGATAGAAAAGAAAGAGGCTCTAGACTTGAAGGCTGCCGAAGCAAGATCCACATGTGAAGAGTGCGGAGAATATGGCCATGTCCACAAGGATTGTCCGGAGGAAGCCAAGGTGCTCGATTACATGGGGAAAAGAGATTTGCGGAACTTCCGCTACGGGCAAGGTAGACCTCAATTTAATGCAAGCTCATCCATTCCAAATTTGGTTCCACTTCGTATACAATTGAAGGACTTCATGGACGGGCAAGATAAGATCAACAAGGACACCGTCACCAAGTTCAAGGCCATAGACAAGGTGTTGGAGAACATCGATAGCAAAGTGACGGAGGTCGGAAGCTCCAACCATCAAGTGCTCAACATGATGAAGATGCTCGAGACGCAAGTGGGACAACTTGCCGGGCGCCTCACTACTAATGAAGGGAAGCTTCCGGGACAACCTAAAGGTCCCGAATCGGCGAAGGCTATTCAAACACGTTCGGGAAAGGAGACCGAAGATCCGGAACGTTCCGCGGGAGCAAGGAAGCCTAAACCATCCGCCGAGGCGGAGGAATTTGCTAAGGAGGAAGTTACATAGATCGTCACCGAAGAGCCCGAGTTTGAGATGCCAAGAGAAGACACGAAGATACCGCAACTCAAGCCACGCTACTTCCGAGGTAAACTTGATAACCACTTTGAGAAGTTTGTGGAGGTTGTGCATAGACTTAGCATCAACATGCCGTTATTGGATGCCCTTCAAGTACCTACATATTCTCGCTACTTCAAAGACATATTTGCAAATAAATATGAGGTAGCGACACTCGAGGTAGATCATGTCAAGATGTCTGAGCAATGTAGTGCCGCTATTGCTAATGGGCTAGAGAAGCAAAAGGACCCCGGATGCCTGACAATTCCATGTTCCGTTGGTTCATTCAAGTTCGAGAAGGCGTTATGCGACCTTGGAGCAAGTGTGAGCGTCACGCCAAGAGATTTGGTCAAGAAGCTATGCCTACCGCTGGAGCCTACGGGTATGTGCTTGGAGTTGGGTGATAACTCCATTCGCTATCCCTTGGGCATCACCGAAGATGTGCCCGTGAAGGTCAGACACCACTTCATCCCCGTCGACTTCGTGGTGCTCGAGATGGGAGAGAGGGAGAAGCCACCACTCATCCTTGGGAGGCCATTCCTCAAGACCGTGGGAGCTACCATTGATGTTGGCAAGGGGGAGATCATGTTCGACATTAACAGAGAAAGAAGTTCCTTCAAGTTCCGACCACGCCTCGAGGTATGCAATATGATTGAAGTTAAAAATGTTACACCTCATCGTCGCGTTGTTAAGGAAGAACTAAGGAAGAAGGAAGGGCTGAAGAAGAAGAAAGAGCCGAAGAAGAAGGACGTGAAGAAAATCAAGGAAGTTGTTGCATCCGTTAAAACGAAGGAAGAAAAGCCGCCGTGAGGACCAAAAAGATGACTAAGCCGGAAGATAAGCCCGTGCCCAAGATGGTGCAGAAGTGGGTACCCAAGATTGCAACGCCCGCAAAGAGCATTGATCCGAAGTAATTAAGTGAAGAAGTCTAGCCATGGACTATAAACGAAGCGCTAGGAAGGAGGCAACCCGTTTCGTCGAGTCAAGAATAACCTACCGGGAGGACAACCCGATTACAGGTTTTTCGAGTATTTTCAAGTAATTTAGTTTTGAATTTTACTACGCAAAGACATTAGACTTAGAAGTGGTTGAACAATATTAGAGACATAATTCTTGGTTGAGTATTTTGCTTTGATCATAAACCCTTTACATGAACCCTCCTATGTGTTTGTTTGCTTCTTTTCAAGAAACCACAACCAAATAAATTCTGAACCTAACTCAACCATTCATCCTCATTATGATGTTGTGGTTGACTTGTTTTTCATGCTAATAACACACGAGTAGAGCCACGACTTATGCCTAGGTGTTATTTAAATTTTCAACACATGGTAGGACTCTTGTGAACATAGAAACTAAACTTTTGGTTGATTTAGAAATCTATATCCTTGGTTTCTCTAAGATTATAATTTTTCTAAGCCTCATTTAATTTTATTTCATTCAAAATCTCTCTCATTAAGCCAAAATTAGAACCTAAACCTATGCCCCCATGATCAAGCCGGGAAAAGTTTGCTCTCAACCGATGAAGGCAAACTATACCTAGGTGAGACCGATATCAATGTAGTCGGAAAATATTTTAGACTTACATTTGTTTTTACCTATTTAAAAACTTCTCTAAATTTATGCTTGAGCTTTTCCATAGCTCTGAAAATATTTTTAATTTTTGAAATTAGAGGAGTGCTTAGCCTTAAGACATGCTTAAAGGGAGGCATCTAGTTAAGTTAATCATGCATGCACCATAATGCATCATTGGATGCCCTTTCAACAACTTTCATCAAGACCACATGCAAAGGACAAGCATGGGTGGGTAGCACGCATAACTTTGCAGGAAATTCATGGTGACATGTGAAGCAAGTGGAGCAAGGGAGCATGGACATGACTCAAAGCATGAAGCATCAAGTGGAAGGACCCATAATGCAAGAAAATGAGTGGACGAGAGCGTTTGGGTGGTGCAACTCATGGAGCACGCGAGGCAAGAAAGTCACGGAGGGGAAATGATCATGCGGGAGAAAGAGCCGAGCCGGGCCCCCGAGGCCGGTCGGCCCGGGCCGGCCGGCCCGGCCTATAAATGGTTCCCCCCGGCTCCCGTCTTCGCAGGCAAGTAGCCCTCTCCTTCCTCGGTTGTGTGCTCAAGTTTTCGTGCCCGGAACCACCGTAGACATAGCCAACCTTCCTAAGCTTGATTGCTCAAACAATTCACACCCTTAATCCACTCAAAGTCCACATTCTGAAGTAATTTTTAAGTGCCTAGTTACCGGTCGAAACTCAGAATTTTAGTGGAGAGGGGAGTGCTGCAATCATGTGGAAGAAAACCACAAGTCTCTTCACCAAGAAGAAGGGGTCATCGTCGTCCAAGACATCTTCGACGACGTCTTCGAGGAGGCACTCGGTTTCCGAGTCTCCTCAGAGCATGGAGGAGGACACAGCACCGCCAAGGAGAAACGACACTCTCCTCCTCGGTGGCATGAGAGCAACAAGGAGCACGTCCATGAGATTTACCGAACCTCAAGGACGTATGGAGGAGCCGCCCATCCCACCTCGTTGATCGACCCGTTCATCCGCGCCACCTCCATACACTCCGTGGTACTCCACATATGGCTTTATCATTTTGTCGGGGGAGGAGGAGAAGAAACTCTCTCACCTTGAGAAGAGGCTTGTGGCAAACGTCAATTTCGACGATCAAGCTCTCAATGCATTGAGTTTCGGCACGGACATATATTATATGTTGGGGCACCTTGGATGGGTGCAATTCTCCAACGGGGTGTCGGCAAACACCCACAAGGAGTTTGCCTTGGAAATCTTGATGACTATGGCGCCTATCATTGATGAGGGGGTGAAAAGTTTATCATTCCGTTTGGAGGGAATTCAACAAGTGGTTCCCTACGAGTATATTAGGGAGCTACTTGGGTTCCAAAAGGGAGCTCGGATAAAGTTGACGTGCCGGATGGCATGTTGGATGGATTTTGGAATTTAATCTCCGGAGAAGCCCACCAACAACGCAATTCCACCCGCAACCCCATTATCCGAGTATTCCACTCTTGGATGTGCAAGAGGATTATGGGGAGGATGAGGGAGATGAAGGTGACCGACACGGAGTTGAATTGGCTCTACTCGGCTTTAATTACCGGGCGGACAATAGACCCCTCATACCTTATGATGAACCGATGGTGTTGCGAGGCAACATCGGGATCAGGAGATATTGGTTCGGGGTGCTACCTCTCCATGTTGGCCATCTCCTTGAGGCCGGGAATTACAAGAAATCCCGAATATCTTCTACCCGGGACCTCTCTCGGATTTGTATATTTGAAGCAAGCAAAATATATTAGTGGAGATGAGAGAGGAGGCTTTCATGTGGCCAAGGTGAACTTACCCCTTTTGGACCCAAGACTTAGGCTTTTCATTCAAGGGAAGGAAGATTGGTTGAAGGAGGGACTCCTTGTCCAGGCAAAGAAGAATAAAAGAGGAAGAATTGTAGAGGAGGGATCCTCCTCCGTGCAAGAGGGTGGTGCACAACCAAATTATGTGCCACCATTCGGAGGAATCCCTACTCCACCAAGTTATTACGGAGGGCCAACCATGCAAGCATGGGGGAGTGGTGCACCTTTGCCCCCACAAAATTATGTGGTGCCCAATGTAACCTTTGCGAGCCATACACACAATACCCCCAACCACAACAAAGCATGACCATAATTGGAGGGTATGCTGCGAGGAACATGCAAAATGTCGCAACCATCCAATCCAACGCGGCTCAACTTGGTGAAGGCAATGCAAATATTGCCTATGAGCTTGGGCATCTTCACCTAGTATCGCCAGATCAATTCGTTGGAGGGGATGTCCAAACCTACTACGAACAAGGGTACAACTACCAAGATCATTAATACCAACCACCGACGGAGGATTAGGAAGAATGAGGAGCTATATTTTTCTTTTCTTTTCCATTTTTCTCTAATTTTCAGCTTGTGTTTGCGTAGTGTTTTCAGTTTTTATTTAAATTTCAGCAAGTGTGTTAGTTTATTTTCAGCATGTATTTCAGTTTGTTTCCTTCATGAATAAAGGCACCACCTTGTTTATACCTTTGGAGAAGTTATGTAATTTGTGCCATGATGATATATGATTATGATTGCCGCTTTGTTTATCTTTGTAATTGATTTATGCATGTTAAAGCTAGTGCTCTCTTAAAATTCAAATCTGAATTTATCTAAATACTAGCTTAATCTTTAACGGAGGTTATGATTAAAATAAAGACCCATAGTGCTTTATGTGCTCTCAAGTTTTAGATAGATTAAAGATGATTTTTATTCTTAAAAAGTAATGCTAACCTTGTCATGAATATCACTTGTGTGTTGCTCTACCTATCCAGAGCCTTATAATATTTGAGTGCATAAACCTTAGTGTACAAGATTTATTTTTGAGTGAGTTATTGCAGGCCATGATTTCTGCGGCCCAAGACTAAGAAGCTAGTCATTCCGTTTTTGCATATCTATCTTATTGCTAGCCTTTTATCCGTGCATTGTGTATCCCCACATCGGAGATCTCACAAACCTCGCCGGATATCCACCCTTAAAACCGAATATCATCTTTCGTGATTACCTCCTTGACCACAACCTATCGTTGAGGAGGGATCATCAATTCAAGCAAGATTGCAAGACGGTGCCATGATTGAAGATTTCAAGTATCTCTCCAAAGGAAAAGTATTCCCGGTACCTACCTTATCTCTGTCACCTCCTTTGCTTGAGGACGAGCAACGTCTAAGCATGGGGGAGGAGGTAGGTACAATGCAATTTTAGAGTTCAAGGGGAGCAAATAAAAAATTTTGATGAGAAAGAAAAAAAGAGAAAAAGAAAAATGAGAAAGAGAAAGAAAGAAAAAAATAATATGAGTATGTGTAAAAATGAAATAAAATGAACTCCCCGGTTCTCTAAAGTGCATTAGGAATTCCAAGGCTTCAAGATTAAAAGATCCATACTCATTTTCCAACCATGTGGAATCCGATAACGAGGACTTCCTTTGTGCCTCGGGATCACTCTTTGCCATTTGCACATGTCCACCTATCTCAAGTGTGTGTATTTTTCCCTTTCCCCTCCTTGATATAACATTATTTTCCAGTGACCTTTTTGACGAGTCTCGGTAAGACCATGAGAAGCTTGTCTTGTTTTGATAACATCTCATTTATAATATCTTGGTAGGACTAAACTTTCCCAAAAAAGCTCCATATAAATCCTACCACATATATATATGTTATGAGAGGGAAAGGAGTAGAATAAATAGGCTTGAGAGACAAAGTGAGATGAGAGTTCATGAGCAATATGCAAGGTGATTTAACTTTGTGAACATGGTTTAGCTCTTTTTCATCCCGTTCTTTATTTCAAAATTTCTGAGATCTATTTAAACTTTGGAGCATGTTAATACTTGTGGGGTGAGCTTAATTAAGAATCTACCCTCCGTAGGGATGAAGGCTAGTACATTATCAAACCTTAATGAATTAAAATTTTGAGAGCATTATGTTTTCTCATGTATGATCAAGTGCAAGGTTCAAATAATGAAGGGCAACGATGATATCCATCGAAGGCCTACCCGAGGACGAGCAAGGTTTAAGCATGGGGGAGATGTTGACGGTGAAATTCCGTCAACCTAGCCATGAGTTTATTCGATGTTGACATGAGTTTTATACTTTATCCATTGGTACTAACCCCCTTGGTATAACAAGTTCATTCGTGCATGTCTGTTTTGGAGTTTAGTGTCTATGTAGGGTTTTGACGTTGAAAGCAAGACTTCCGGGATAAGTTCATCAAGCACCTTGTGACAAGACGTTGAAGCCCCGTACAAGTCATGCAATGAAGCAAACTTGACTCCAAGAAGCCCAGGGACCAAACCCGAGAAGATGACAAACTCCGAGGACATACCCAGAAAAGTGCCAAATCTTGCGGGACAAGGAGCTACGTCCAACTCGGAGAGAAACTGACGACAAGGGCCCACATGCAGAAGGGGGAAGGATGTAGAAGACTCGGGAACCGACGTAGGGCAAAGGAGGCAGGCAACTAGGCCAGGATAGGCCCAGGCCGGACGGCCCAGCCCATTCCAGGCCCCGGTCGCCTCCCCCTTTGACCTAGCCGCCATTCGGGCTATTTATAGCCCCGGGGTCAAGAGCCACGCATGAATCCATTCGTCATTGGCCGCCGAGGAGCAGAGAAGAGAGGGACACCATCTCGGTGAGGAGAGGGTCAAGCTAGTTGACTAGGGTCTCCATAGTGAAGGATCAGATGGCGACTAGAGAGGGGGGGGGAGTGAATAGGAGCCGGTAAAAATTCTTCCCAAAGAACTCGGCCTATACCCTAGTCAAACCCCGGTCACACACGAGCGATGAATCGAATCACACACTAATTGCCAAGACCACGAGGTTATGGATCAACCTCTAGACTTAGGAACGATTGCTTGAAGCACACGCGGAAGCACGAAAGAAGGAGGGGAGGAATCGAACCAAGAGGCAAAGCGCACAGGCTCTGGCGGACCGTCCGGCCAGGAGGGGCGGACCGTCCGCACTGGCCTAGCGGACCGTCCGGCCTGAAGCCGCGGACCGTCCGCGCCAACCCGCGGACCGTCCGGCCCCTACGCCGCGGACCGTCCGTTAAAGCACACAGAACCAACAGAAGCGACCCGAGAAAAACGGACCGTCCGCCAAGGCCGAGCGGACCGTCCGCGTGGGTCGCGGACCGTCCGCTACTCAAGCTCGGACTGTCCGCAAACCAGCTGCAACAAAAACCAAAAACCAAACCGGATCGAAAGCAAAGACGCACAAGAACACGACGAACACGCGACGAACACGCCACCCGCGGACCGTCCGCGATCACCCCGCGGACCGTCCGCGCTGCACGGACAGAGCAGAAAACTGCTCGACCTCGAAGGTCAACTCCCCCAAATCATCATCGGATTTCCCAAACGGTTGAAGCTATGGAGACAAGGGTTTGGGGATTTGAAAAGCGCCACACAAGGATGCTATAGCCCAAAAATCTTGCCTCCTAACTCCCTAAATCACCGGGAATCGCGAATCCTTTGAGCACCACCAAAAGCAAGAGCACCGAACGAAAAACTACGAATCCAAGTGGTTTCCCGGCGTTTGAGGGCACATGATCAATCACAAAGGTGCGCGAGACATCTATCCATGTTTCCCTCAAAGAAATCCGGGGAGAAACCCACTCAAATCCGCGGAATCGCACCGAGAACAAAGGCACGAAAACAAGCACAAAAAGACCACGAAAAACACAACTCCGAATCTTCTATACAAACCAGGAAAGATTCACAAGGTCTAGCATGCCGCCCTAGCATCCATCCCTCTCAACAAATCTCTCATGAAGCTCTCATGCTAGCCTAGAGAAAATGGAAGGAAAATAGCTAAGAAAATGAGAAATGGGAGGGAGGAAATGAAACCCTAAGTCGCGGAGAGAGAGAGCCATCCACACACACTCATGGCTTATATATCAGGTCCCGCCGGAGTGGTAAATGACTCGACTACCCCTAACTTAACTACTGGCGATACAACCCACGTAGGGGCATTTAGATAATGTTTGTGGGTCTTGCCATCGGACGGCCACGCCTTTGCCGCACCCCGCGTCCTCCCGACGCAAGCCATGCGATCCTGCCGCGTGTCCTCCGCCTCGAAGCTTCCCGACACGCCCGGATCCCGTCTCCGTCGTGTTGGGCCCTCGGACTTGGTTTTGAGGCCCAAACCAAGAAACCGTCCGATGGTTTTGTGGGCAAACCACCAAACCCCCGCGTGCCCGGTCCGGCCTCCCGCCAAACCACTTGACTCGAACACCACCGTGCACCGGCTCGTCTCGTCCATGACTTCGTCTTGCTCGTGTCTCCACCATGTGGCCCGCACCCGGGCCCCGTGTCCACCGGGTCCCTCGAACCGAGCCTACTTGTCTCTCCATCTCCCGGAGGCCCCTCAAGGCTCGAAGACCTTTCGCGCCCGTTCTTCACATGCAACAACACGAACTAGGCCGCGGCCTACACACACCGCGCACTAAGCCAAGAGTCGGTCCAACACCCGTTGTCAATCACTCATCACCGAGGAGCGGTCATCCATCGACCACCGTGTCGGTGCGGAATATGGTCCCGACACTAACCGGGAGAAAGCGCCGAGGTCTATCCCTCAATGGTCGATGCTAAGAAATGAGAGACACGGGATTTATCCCGGTTCCGCCGAGGGGGCCGTACGTCCGACGAGAGGCGTGCCCAAGGCACTATATTGCTCGGCACCGGGAGTGCCCGTAGTGGGGCTGCTACAAGCAAGGCGGGGAGAGGAAGCGTGGCTTCCAAGTCCCTGGAGAAGTGGCTCGAGATGTTGTGGGGGAATTGGAGAAGGAGTACGTGGTGCGTCGTGTGTTCTCGTTCGTGTCTCCCCCCGCGGGCGGGGGTTCGCCCCCCCTTTTATAGATCAAGGGGGAGGCGGATTACATGCGCACCGCGCTATCTAGCTACGTGGGGAAGCACGACGTGCTATGTTGTAGAGTGGGCGGCCGTCCGGGCGATCCTTGCAGCGATCTGGTCATCATGGCCTATCTTACACCCGAACAGTGGCGGTTCGAGGGTAGGAGAGCAGCGGATGGCGGTGACGTCCTCTGATAGGTTCGAGGGAGGTGCTGACGTTGGCCTGTACGGGCACAGGAGTAGGTAAAACGGCGCCCCTTCCCGACACGCTTCACAGTGCTGGGGTTGTTGCTACAGCGCCTGGTGTGCGCCTGCACGCGCGGGGACGGCGGCCATGCTGTTACAGTGGCAGGGATGGAGATCCACCGGCCTAGCACCTCCACCTAACCCTGTAGGGTCACAAGAAAGTGAATCGAGGGTGAAGCCGGCCCCCTTTCGAGGGCTCGACGTGTTAGCCGTCTTGGAGCGGGTGCACGGTGTCACGGGACCGACACCGCCGCGCCGCACCGTCCCTCCCCACGGTGATGGGGATGGGCTCCTCCCCTGTGGAGTTGGTGCGGCGGCACCGGGCGCGAGCCCGGGCGCATGATGGCGCCGTCCCGCCGGTGTCGGGCGTTAAATGCCCGCGTACGGGGGCCGGCGCACGCGTGAGGGGCGCCCTCGAGCGTGGCGGACCCCGGCCCGAGGGCGGGACGTACCCCCGAGAGGGGCGGAGCCTGCTCGGAGGGGGGCGAGCCCTCGAGCGAGGCGGAGCCCGCCGGGGGGGAGTGCTATCCCTCGAACGTGGCGGAGCCCGCCCGAGGGGGGCACGAGCCCTCGAGCGAGGCGGAGCCCGCTCGAGGGGATCTCTAAGAGGGCCGCCTTGATGGGCCGTCGGGGTCCCCGCGGCATGGGCCGTTCCCTGCATGGTTAGGCAAATCGTGTTTTGGCTTTGTTGCGGGGTTTTAAGTGAGGTTTTCCCCATTGTTTAAGGGGACCCCTAGGGCTGTCCCCGACGGTAGTCCCCGAGCATCGCGGGTTTGCCATTGAGGCTCCCGCGGTGCCGGAACCTAGCGATAGGACGTTCTTCCCTCCTTGATTTGCGAACGCTTTCCGTGGGGCCGCGTCAGCGGACCCGCGGGTCTAGCCCCCGAAGCCCTGCGAGGGTGTGGGTGCTCCTGCGGGGGGTTAGCGCGCGAGAACTGGTCAGAGGGCGTGGCGCATGTTTCAACCGGCCTCGGCAGTGTCTCAGCCGGCTTCGGTGGCGCACGCGCTGCTGGCGCTGTCTCCGGCGGGTGCGGAGCCAAAGAGGTGTAGCCGTGCGTTAAGCCCCCGAGCCACGGGCCCGTTCGAGGTGATCGGGTAGAGCTTTACGACTTGTTTTTTATCGCGCCCTCGCCGTCCCTCCGCGGGACGGAGGGGTGAGGTTTCCGCAACTCCCATCGAGCGGGTCGCGAGTGCGGATTCCTCTTCGAGCTGGTAGTGGGTGGTTCGAGTGGATGCCCATGCCCCGTTCGATAGGGTAGGGCCGTGTGGTCCGGAGACACGTCCATGGAAGCGCTTGCGTGGGTTTGCTAGGTGGGGCTCGGTCCCATTCGATAGGGACCGAGGGCGCGAAAGCTCTCCCTCGGTGGGATCCCCCGCTAGCCGCCCTCGGCGGCTCTCGAACACGACATGTGGGGCACCCTCGAGCCGACGGGCTCGAGGAACGGCTCGAATGCGCGTGCCCTCGTCTTCCCCGACTCGCGATGTGAGGCGCCTGTTCGAACCCGTCGAGGGTCAGGCTTCGGATCAGTAGGGCCCTGCGGGGTGGCGCCTGGGCGGCCCCGTCTTTTGCGTCTGCGGCCGTCGAGGGGTCTGGGCGAGCCAGCCCTCGAGGCGCTAGTTGATAGCACAGTGCGGCATGGGTGCCCGCGGTGCCTGCTTTACTTCAAGCAAGGCGACCTTCTCACGCATGTGCCCTTTTTTAGAGAATTGATATTGTCTCGAGCCAGGGGCTCGTGCCGCTCGAGGGTTTTGCGTGGCATGGGTACTCGTGGTGCCCGCTCTAC
Source organism: Cenchrus americanus (assembly GCA_947561735.1). Lineage (NCBI taxonomy): Eukaryota > Viridiplantae > Streptophyta > Magnoliopsida > Poales > Poaceae > Cenchrus > Cenchrus americanus. Next base: position 149,417,225 of record OX387240.1, read on the forward strand.
ATCAAGCAGGCCCCTCGGACGACCTTCTCACGCCGATGTCCCTTCGAGGACTGACATCGTCTAGAGCCAAGGGCTCGTGCCGCTCGAGGGTTTTGCGTGGCATGGGTGCCCGCGGTGCCTGCTTTACTTCAAGCAGTGCCCGGGCGGCCTTCTCACGCCGATATCCCATCGAGGGCTGTTATCGTCTGGAGCCAAGGGCTCGTGCCGCTCGAGGGTTTTGCGCGGCATGGGTGCCCGCGGTGCCTGCTTTACTTCAAGCAGGCCCCGGGCGGCCTTCTCACGCCGATATCCCATCGAGGGCTGTTATCGTCTGGAGCCAAGGGCTCGTGCCGCTCGAGGGTTTTGCGCGGCATGGGTGCCCGCGGTGCTCGCGTACTTCCAAGCGGGGCCCCGGCGGCCTTCTCACGCCGATATCCCATCGAGGGGGGTGTCTTTGTCTCGAGCGGGGGTTCGTCCCGCTCGAGGGTTCTCCTTGCTTGGCAAGGGACCGGGTCATTAAATGCCTCGCGGTCAAGGGCTGCGGTTTTTGCGGCGCGGGCGCGCTTTTTTGGCGGTCGCGCGCGCGCGCGCGCGTAGTGGGCGGCGTGGCGGGGCGGACGTGACCGCTCGCCTCGGTCCTGCAGGTCTCCGCCGTGATGATGGCCCGTCCGCGGTGATGTGGCCGCTGCGGTCGTGGTGGGGACCGTTCGTCGGCGTGAGGAGAAGATTCCCTGGGTTAATGCGCGCGGGACATCCGCCCGAGAGCTCGCCCGCGGCTTATAAATGCGAGGGGAGAGGGAGACGACGTTTTTTTACCTTAACGCCTCATCATTCCAGCCCCCGCGCCTTCGTCTTCGCCTCGCTTTTGCCGCCACGCGGTGTCGCCATTAGAGCTCTTCTTCCGTTTCTCGTCATCCGCTCTCGCTTTCCTTCGTCCTTCCTCATGGCGTCGCCTCAGCCTCTCACGATCCTGGAGCCGTACGCCTGGGAGAGGTCGTCGGTGACCCGGCTGGCCCTTGGCGAGCTGGTCGCCGCTGGCCAGGTGGCGGCCAATGAAGATGGACGCCCGGCGGAGTGGATAGTACCGCCGGCGGGGGACCGCGCGCCCAACCCACTCGGGAGGGCTACGTGGTGAGCTTTATCCGCTACCACGAGCGAGGTTTCAACGCGCCGGCGAGCCGCTTCATGCGGGCGTTGTGCCACCACTACGAAGTGGAGTTGCACAACTTCGCGCCCAACGCGATTTCGCAGGCGGCCACGTTCGTGGGCGTCTGTGAAGGGTACCTGGGGATCACAGTCAATTGGGAGCTCTGGGTACACCTTTTCCGCGCGGAGCTCTTCACGCGGCCCCACGACGGAGCCGAGGGACCCGCCGCGCGGTGCGCGCCGGCGGGATGTCGCTTGCCCTGCGGGGGCAATTCAAGAACGTCTACATCCCCTGCACCATGACGACGAACAACGCCGGCTGGGAGCGGGGATGGTTCTATCTGCGCAACGCCGAGCCCGGCCTCCCCCCTACACCGGTCGGGTGTTCAAGGAGAAGCCCAGCTCTTGGGGCTACGGGGTGTCCACGCCCCAACACCGGAGGCGGCAGGAGTCGGTCCTGCCGCCTTGCGAGCCGGGCGGCGCGAGGGGCGACCGCGATGGGCGTCCTCGCCTTCCTACATCACCGGCGGGTCGTGCCCCCGATGGAGAGGCCGCTCGCGTATCTTCGAGATGACAGAGGCGGCCAACCCCGTCGATCTGGCGAGGTCGCGGATGCTCCCGACGCCCCTCGAGCGGCCATATGCGCTCACCGGGCGCGGAGCGCCGTCGACACCCGGATGCCGATGCATCCGGACCGGACCCCCGTGGGACCTCGAGATGCTCCCCACGGCGGCCCGCCGGTGAGTTTGATTCTTGATTTTGTTTTAGTTCTTGGTGTTGCTTCGCCTCCCGACGCGTCCTTGATGTTCCCGTATGCGGGCGGTGAGCTTTACCACTTCAATGTCCGTTCCGCCCACCCCCGACCTCCCGCGCGCTCGGCGGGCGGCGCGGCGGCGGGGAGCGAGGAGCGGCGACGCGCCGGAGGGAGCGCGCGAGGCGACATCAAGCGCGCCGCGGCCGGCGGGCCGCGAGTACCGGCGGCGCGAAGAGCCGGGGCTCTCCTCCCGGGGACCGAGGAGTACTCATCCTCGGAGGAGGACGAGGAGGAAGAGGCCGAGGGGGAGGGCCCCTCGATAGGTGGCGCCTGCGCCCCGTCGCCGAGCCGGCGCCGGCGGCAAGGGCGGCATCGCTCGGGGCGGGCGCAACGGCGCCCGCCGCCGGCAATCGACATCGGGGGCGGGCCGCGCGCCGCGGGGGCGCCGGCGCGCGCGCCACGGGGGCGCGCGCGGCGCGCGCGTCCGTGCGCGCGTCAAGCGTGCCGCGCGCGCGGGCGAGCGTGCCGCGCGCGTGGCGGCGTCGTCGGGGAGGTGCCACGACAAGCGGCACCGCGCGCGGGCAAGCGTGCTCCGCGCGCGCGCGGGGCGCCTTCGGGGAGGCGCGGTGTCGGGGCGTGCCCGTGCGCGGGGAGGGTGCGCCGCGCGCGCGGCGGCGCCGTCGGGGAGGCGCGGCGGCGGGCATGCCCGGCCGCGCCGCCTCGTCCGCCGAGGCTTCGAGGAAAAGGAAGCGCACCTTTTCCTCTTCGAGGTAAGGGGTTCGATCTTTTGCTTGGTTTGATTTGTTGATGATCAGGCGTTCTAACCCTCGCGCTTGTGCTCGCGCGGTGTGGTGCCAACCGTGCCTCCTCTCGCACCGGCCAAGGTGCTGAGGACGGACGCGTCCATCCCCACCCGGCGGCGCTCGTCGAGGGCGTCGCGGGCGGGGACAAGCACGACGGCGGCGGGCGATAGCTCGCAAAGCCCGGATGAGGCTTCGAGGCCTCGGCCGGCGGTCGGCCCCCGCCGCGGCGCGGCCGGCGGTCACCGAGGAGCGTCCGGCGCCGGCCATTGTGGGGGCGCGCGGCCGCGGCGGCGCGCGCAGGCGGGCGCGGCCCGCGAGAGGCCGCGTCGTGGAGGCGCGGTCCGTGGCGCCACCGCGGAGGAGGGCGGAGCGGGTGCAACCTACGGCGGCGCCCATGGTCGCGAGGCGCGGCCGGAGGTGGTGGCCGTGGCGCCGCGTCGCGCCCCGCGGCCACGGAGGCGCGGTGGAGGCGCGGTGGAGGGCGGCGCAAGGGCCGGTGCCCGCCGGCGGTTCCGGGCGGAGGTGGTGGAGGTCCTGGATGACGACTCCCCGCCGCCCGGTGGGATCAGTGGGGTAGCTTCCCCACACGCTCCCCCCGAGCCCCGAGGAGGGGGCCCTCGTGAGGCGGCACGAGGGGCACATGGTGGCGGGGGACCGAGGACACGGTGCCGAGGCCTCGTCCTCCCGCGCCGGCCACCCCCGCCCGAGGTGGAGGGGGCCGCCGACGATCCCCCTGCGTTTGCCGACGCCGGGGGGGAGCGGGGAGCTACGGGGCGAGCTCCGAGCCACGGCGCCACGCTCAACCGCACGGCCGAACGAAGCGCTGCGCAGTCCATGGCGGCCCCGCATGACGCGTCTTCCGGGTAGGTCGTGGCCGCTCGTTTTTTCTTCCATCTCTCGCTTTTGCGCGCCGTCTCCGTGTCGTAGCGCTTACGGGTTTTGATTTGTGGGTGCCGGGAGATCGAGCGCCGCGCCCACGACAAGTACGACGCCTTCGACCGGTGAACGTCGAGGTCCACCGGCTCCGGGGAGCGGTGCGGCGCTTTCGATGCGCTTGCCGACGCCCTTAGGACGCCCGGATAGGCGGGCCGGTGTCCGGGCCATGGCGTGGCGCGACGAGCTCCCCGAGAGCTCGAGGCGAGACCCGCCGCGCCGCTCGAGCCTCGAGCGGGTCCGCACGGCCCTCATCGATCGTGATGAGGCTGCGATGCGTGAGCGCGCTCGACTTGGAGAAGATGCGGACGCCGGCCACCAATTGGGAGGCGGAGGTGGCCAACGTCCGCGGCGAGAACCGGGAGCTCGGTTCGTCGCTCGAGGGGGCGCAGGCGCGGCGCCGGGCGAGGAGCGGGCGCGTGGGGGCCGGAGCGGCGGGCCAAGGAGGCCGACGACTTGAAAGCCGCCCTCGACGCCAAGGCCGCGGCTCTCGTCGCCGGCGAGGAGCGGCTCTCGCAAGAGCGCACCGCCCGCCAAGGGGCCGAGGGGCGGCTCCCGGCGAGAGCGAGCCGCCCTCGTCGACGCCCGGACGGCGCCGGAGCGAGGAGCGCGTCGCTCGCGAGGCGGCGCGGTGTCTTTGGCGGAGCGGGACGACAAGCTCTCCAAGGCCGAGGGCGAGGTGATTATGCTCGCATTACCAACGCCAATCGGGGAGCTGTCCCTCCGGGAGCAAGGTGAGACCGTCAAGCGCCTCGAGCCGACGGTCGAGGGCCGTGCGCCGCGACTTCGAGACGGAGAGGAAGCAAGTTGAAGGTGAGCCGCCGTTTGACTCTTGCCTTGTTGGTTTTTCGTTGGAGGGCTCGCATTTCCCCTTTCGATTTCTTTCTTGCCTTGGCGTTTCCGGCTTGCGCACCGCCCGGGACATGTGGCCGAGCGGGCCGAGGCGGCCGCAGCTTCCTACAACTCCTCCGAGCGGGAGCTGCGAGGAGCGGTGTGGCGCGGCCCTCGAGACCCGCCGCGTCGTGGAGGAGGGCGAAGCACGGGCGGCGGCTCGGCCGGCCGCCCCGCTGCGTGCCCTTGGCGGTCACGTCACCGAGCGGATGCGCCGGCGCCGCATCCGCGGCGTCCGAGAAGGCCCTCGGAGTGGTGCGGTCCCACTACGAGGTCAACTTCGAGGCGTTGGCGGAGGGCTACGTCGTCCCCGAGGGTGTCGAGGATGAGGTAGCGATGGAGCGTGTGGATGCGCTCGCCGCTGACGCCGCCCGGTCGCTCGCCGAAGCCTTCGAGGAGTTCCTCTTCCCGGACGCCGCTGACGCTGCAGCTCCTCCCGCCTGAAAGCAGTTGGGCACTTGGCCCATTTTGATGTGTATCAGTACTTTGGCCTCGTGGCCTTTTGTAAATGAACAAGTTGTTCTTGGACATAAACTTTTGCTGTAATGAAGTCATTTGTCTATCACGCTTTTGTTTCTCCTTCTTCCTGAGTAGATTCTAGTTAGGGGAGTTCGATTTTCGCGGGGGCCCGCCGGGTTGGAGGCGAGAGAGAAGGGCCATATCCACGCGGCGTAGGCTATCTCTGGCTCGCACGCTCCTTCCTCTAGGCCGCCCGCGCCTGTTCAAATCGTTGCTCGAGGTTGAAGTAAGAAACAAACTTAGCGCGTGTGAGTTATTTCGTTTTTGCGCGAAAAAAATGGGACCATTTGGGGGGGGGGGGGTGCCCCCCCGCGTAGCCCCCGAGGGTAACTTGGGTTTCGGGGGAAAGCCGAGTTGCCCTTTTTATTAAACTTAAAGCTTTTATATAGTTGCAACCAGGCGGGGCGTTGGCCGTGTGATTTTTACAACGAGAAAAAAATGCTTGGGAATCCTAGCTAGGGGTAGAAACGACGTAGGCCGTTGGATGTTCCAAGCGTTGGTGAGCTCTTCACCGTCCTCGTTGGCCGCCTTGTACGTGCTGGGCTTGAGTACCTTCACCACGACGTAGGGTCCCTCCCATGGGGGTGACAGCTTGTGGCGCCCTCGGTTGTCTTGACGTAGCCTTAGGACCAGATCCCCTTCGCTGAAATCCCGCCGGCGTATCTTGCGTGCTTGGTAGCGCCTGAGGGACTGCTGGTACCTCGCGGAATGCATCAGGGCCACGAGGCGTGCCTCGTCCGCCGATCCGGGCGAGTCCTCGCGGGCTCGCTGGTTGGCCTCTTCGTCGTAGCCTCGAACCCTGGGCGATCCATATTCTAAGTCCGTGGGGAGGGGACGGCCTCCGCGCCGTGGACTAAGAAAAACGGGGTGAACCCGGTGGCTCGCTCGGGGTGGTCCTTAGGCTCCACACAACCGCCGGTAACTCTTGGAGCCATTTCCGTCCGCATTTGTTCGGTGGTCGAAAATTCTAGGCTTTAGGCCTTGTAAAATCATGCCGTTGGCACGCTCTACTTGGCCGTTGGTTTGTGGGTGTGCCACAGTTCGCCCAATCCACTCGGATGTGGAATTTGTCACGAGAACTCCAAGAACTTCTTGCCCGTGAAGCGGGACCCATTGTCGGTGATGATGGAGTTTGGCACTCCAAAGCGGTAGACGATGTCGGTGAAGAATGTTACCGCTTTCTGCGCCCTTAGGTTCGTGATGGGGCGCACCTCTACCCACTTGGAGAACTTGTCGATCGCGACCAACAAGTGGGTGAAGCCCCCGGCGCCTTCCGCGAGGGCCCGACGATGTCCGGCCCCCCACACGGCGAATGGCCATGTCACGGGGATGGTTTGCGGGGGCATGGGCGGGCAAGTTGGACTTGCGGGCGTAGAAGCGGCACCCTTCGCGGTGCGTACGATGTCGGCGGCGTCCGCGACCGCGGTAGGCCGGCAAAAGCCCCGGCGGAACGCGTTGCCGACTAGGGTGCGGGGCGCGGCGTGGTGGCCGCGGATCCCCGCGTGAATGTCCCGTAGGAGCTCGCGCCCCTCGGGAATGGGCACGCACCGCCGTAGGATGCCGGAGGCGGCGCGCTTGTACAGCTCGCCGTCGACGAGGGCAAAAGATTTGGCCATCCTGGCGATGCGCCTGGCCGTGGCCCGGTCCGTGGGGAGTTCCCCTCGGGCGATCCAGGCGATGTATTTTTCGCGCCAGTCCTCTTGGACGGGAGCTGGCTCGATGTCCATTACGTCGGCCTCGTGGGAGCCGTACCCCTCGAGGAGGGAGAGCACGTACGCCTCGTTCGAAGGGTCCTCATCCATGGGTTCCGCACCCGCTGGATTCGAGAGAGCCCCCGAGGGTTCGTTGTGACTCGAGGGGTAGGGCTCGAAGACGACCGAGGGTTGAGCGATGTCGCGCGCGAAAATGGTCGGGGGGACGGTGATCCGCCCGGACGCGATTTTTGCGAGCTCGTCCGCCTCCTCGTTGTACCGGCGGGGCACATGGTTAAGCTCGATGCCGTAGAACTTGTCCTCGAGGGCTCGCACGGCTCTGCAGTAGGCCTCCATCTTGTCGTCGTGGCAGCTCGCGTTCTTCATGACCTGATCGATCACGAGTTGCGAGTCCCCCCGCACGTCGAGGCGCTTGACGCCTAACTCAATGGCGATTTTGAGGCCGCTGAGGAGGGCCTCGTATTCAGCCATATTGTTTGACGCGGGGAAGTGGAGGGCGCACCGCGTACCGCATGTGTTCCCCGAGGGGTGACACGAAGAGCGAGCCCGCGCCCGCTCCCGTTTTCATCACCGAGCCGTCGAAGAACGAGTCCAGGCCTCCGCTTGTATACGCGGCGACGGTAGGCCGCGTATCCGTCCACTCGGCCGACGAAATCGGCCAAAATTTGGGATTTGACGGCCTTGCGCGGGCGTAGGCGAGCGTCTCGCCCATCGGCTCTACGGACCACTTGGTGATCCCCGCCGGCGTCGGGGTTGCGGATGATTTCCCCTAGTGGGAAGGAGGAAACCACCGTGACGGGATGGGCCTCGAAGTAGTGGCGGAGCTTGCGCGCGTGCAAGGACTACCGCGTACAACAACTTCGGACACGGGGGTAGCGCGTCTTCGTGTCCGACAGGACCTCGGCCGATGTTGTAGACCGGCCGCCGTACGGGCAAGGCGTGCCCTTCCTCTAGGCGCTCCACGACGATCACGCACCGACCACCCGGGTGGTTGCGGCTACGTAGAGCCGTAGGGGTTCGCCGTCTTGCGGCGGCGTGAGGATCGGGGCGTGCGTTAGGGACGCCTTCGGCTTGTCGAGCGCATCCCGGGCCTCGGCGGTCCGGAGAAGTGCTCGTGCTTCTTGAGGAGGCGATAGAGGGGCAAGCCCTTCTCACCGAGCCGCGAGATGAAGCGGCTCAAGGCGGCGAGGCACCCCAACACTTTCTGCACCCCTTTGAGGTCCCGGATCGGACGCATTCGTTCGAGGGCCGCAACCTTTTCGGGGTTGGCCTCGATTCCCCGGCGGGAGACAATGTACCCCGGGAGCATGCCTCGCGGCACTCCAAAGACACATTTTTCGGGGTTTAACTTGACCCCCGCGGCCCGTAGGCGGCCGAACGCGACGGCGAGGTCGCCAACCCGAGGTCGTCCGCCTTCTGGTCTTCACGATGATGTCGTCCACGTATGCTTCGACCGTTCGCCGATGTGATCCCCAAAAACGTGCGCATGCAACGCCGGTATGTTGCACCCGCGTTTCCGAGGCCAAACGGCATCGTGACGTAGCGAACGTCCCGAACGGTGTGATGAATGAAGTCGCGAGCTGGTCGGACTCTTTCATCTTTATTTGGTGGTATCCGGAGTAAGCATCAAGGAAGCAAAGCAATTCGCACCCACCGTTGAATCAACGATCTGATCAATGCGTGGCAAAGGAAAAGAAACTTTAGGACATGCTTTATTAAGACTAGTGTAGTCTACACACATCCGCCACTTCCCATTCTTTTTCTTTACAAGCACGGGGTTTGCTAGCCACGTTGGGTGGAACACCTCCTTGATGAATCCGGCCTCGAGAAGCTTCCGCAGCTCCGCTCCGATTGCCCGTCGCCGCTCCTCGTCGAAGCGGCGCGGCCCGCTGCCGCACGGCGCGGGCGTTTGGCAGATGTCAAGGGAGTGCTCGGCGACTTCCCTCGGGATGCCGGCATATCCGAGGGGCTCCACGCGAAGATGTCGGCGTTGGCGCGGAGGAAGTCGACGAGCACCACTTCCTATTTGGGGTCGAGGGTGGAGCCGACCCTCAATGCCTTGCCCTCGGGGGGCGAGGGGGTCGAGGGGGACCCCTTGGTCGCTCCGCGGCCTCGAAGGTGCCGGCGTGCATGGCGGCGGGGGTCGAGGTCGTCGTTGACCATCTTCTCCAACGTGTTCACCAGCGCTTCATCCAGCGCCAGTGCCTCTGCGTGTTCTACGCACTCGACGTCGCAGTCGAATGTGTGCTCGATGGACGAGCCGACGGTGATGACGCCGTTTGGTCCCGACATCTTCATCTTCAGGTAGGTATAATTGGGGACCGCCATGAATTTGGCGTAACAGGGTCGCCCAAGTATTGCGTGGTAGGCCCCCTTGAACCCCACCACTTCGAAGGTGAGGGTCTCCTTGCGGAAGTTCTTCGGGGTGCCAAACCAAGGCGGCGAGTCGATCGCCCGAGGGGCCGGACCTCGCTTGCCGGCGCAATGCCATGAAATGGCTTCGCTGCCGGGCCGCGGTCGGTCCAACCCGATCCCCCATCGGGCGCAACGTATGCGCGTAGAGGATGTTGAGGGCTGCCGCCTCCGTCCATGAGGACCTTCGAGAACCGTGCGTTCCCGATGATGGGGTCGACCACCGGCGCGTGCGGCCGGGTTGGGGACGCGGTTCGGGTGGTCTTCCGGCCGAAGGTGATGGCGTCCTCCGACCAATTGAGGAAGGACGGAGGCGCCCTCTCCGCGGCAAGGACCTCGTGCCGCTCCTTCTTGCGGCGGTGGGTCGACATGTCGACGGTTGGCCCCCCAAAAATGAGGAACACATTTTCGACGGCGGGGGAAGCCGCCGCGTCGCCATCGCCTCCGTCTTTCTTGGCCTCTGCCTCCTTCGTGGCGGCACGGCCATAGAACTTCTTGAGCATATCGCACTTTGCTCAAGGGTGTGGTTCACCGGGGTCTTGTGGTAGGGACATGGCTTTTTCGGCGGGTCGTCGAACACCCCGGGCCTCGAGGGGCCGGTCGAGGGCCCCGTCGAGCGGGTCAGCGGCGAGGGCCTCGGCATTGCCGCCGTCGCGCCCGCTCGCGCGCCTCGTGGCGCGGCTTCTTCCCCCTTCTTGCCCCGCTTGTCGTTGCGGTGCGGCTCCTTGGACTTGCTGCCCTCCGCGGGCGCGCGTCCTCCGAGCGCTTGCCCTTCTTGCCGTCGAAGATCGCCCCCACGGCCTCCTCTCTCCCGAGGGCGAGGCGGGTGGCGATGTCGAACGGCTCGTTGGAGTCCGCGAGCGGGGGCTGCGTCCCGGTTCCCGTACGAGGTCCCGCACGTGGTGCCCTCGAGGAAGGCGTGCACGATTTCGGAGCCGCGCCACGGCGGGGAGCTCGGTGCGGCGCTTAGAGAAGCGCCGTATGAAGTCCCGCGGCGACTCGCCGGCGCCCCGTGTGCGGGGAGCGCGCATCCCATGAGTTTCGGGCGCACGTACGTGCCCCGGAAGTTGCCCACGAACGTGCGGACCGGATCATCCCGGTTGTGGATCCGGCTAGCGGGCAAGTGCTCGAGCCATGTCGGGCTGCGTCGCCGAGATGCGAGGGGGCAAGTTGCGGATGATGACCTCATCGGCCGGTGGCCCCGTCCACCGACAAGCCAAGCGGTAGTCATTAAGCCACACGCGGGGGTCCGTCTCCCCGTTGTACTTGACGATGGTCGAGGGTTGGCGAAAGCGGCGGGGGAACGCCGCCGCGCGGATCTCCCGGCCCGAACACACGGGTGCACGGGGGCTCCGGCGTCGGGGAGCGGTCCTTGCCGCGTCGTAGCGTCCACCCCGTCGAGGGTGGTAGCCCCTTGCTGCTCGTGCGTCCGCCCCCGCTCGTGCGCCCGGCGTTGATGACGTTGCGGGCGTCGCCATCCGGCGCCTGCGTGCGTCAAGGAGCCGCTCCTTGGCCGGCGTGCGTCCTTGGTCGGCGGGTCGCCCCGCCGGTCCTCCTGTGTGCACCGAGGGTTCGCCTCCCGGCGCGGCTTCGTCGTCGCCCGCGCATCCCCCCCGTTGGCGGATGCGTGAGGCCGAGCTCTCGGCCTGCTGGACGGCCGCTTGCTCGATGAGAGTTTGCACCTCGCGGTGCAGGTCTCGAGCCTCGGGGGTCGAGGGTGCCGGCATGGCCCACGGCGGCGTCGCGGCGGCGATGAGCCTTTGGCTCGCCCGCGGGGGCGCGTCCGCGTTGTCGACGTTGGGGACGGTGTTGATGCGGTCGTGGACCCGTCGGCCCCGGCTCCCGTGCGCGTTCGCCGCGCGCGGAGGCCTCCCCCGCCATTGAGGCGCGGAGCGACCGCACCGTTCGGTATTCTTCGCCCGGCTTGGCCTCGAGCTCGCGGGCTTGGGCCAAGCGCGCGTCGGCGTCGGCCCCGGCGAGAGCGCTTGGCCCCGCGGCCGGGGCGCGTGGCGATCCCCCGGGGCGGGCGTGACTTCCCGTCTCCGGCGCCCCTCGCACCGGCGGCATTGGCGGGTCGTTGGTGATGACGGCGTAGCACTCCCCGCGCGGGGTCGTAACTCCCGATGCCGGGAGTCGTCGGAGTAGCCGAACCGCAGTCCGCGGCGTCTAGGAAACGCCGGAACACAAGGCGGGTCCGGCACGCCGGGAGAAGTCCCACTCCGCGTACCCGTGGCGATTGGCGGGCGGCAATGCGTCGACGGAGCCCGGGGACGATTCGTCCCCTGCCGAGGCGCCGGGATCCCCGGCGACGAAGACGTGGCGGCCGGTGGAACCCCGCGCATCGTGGTGTTGACGTTGGCGTTGTAGGCCGACGTAGCGCCACGCGGCCGATGGGGATGCGCGGTCCGAGAGCCGTGCGGCGCCCGCCGGCCGCTTACGGGGGTGGTGGCGGTCGTGACGGTGGGCGCGCCACATTGAGTGGCGGCGCGCTCGGCCGCCGCCGCCGCTCGGGACCGCGCCCGGCGCGAGCGCCGTCCCGCAGCGACGACGGCGTCGTGGTGTCGATGGACCCGCGGCATCCGTGCCGCGGCGCCTGCGCCGGGGTCATGCGTGCGGCGGGGGCCCGAGCCGACCGCCCGGCCGACGCGCGCGCGCGGAGCTCCTCCTCACGGTTGGTGAGGCGCATGAGATAGGCGTTCCCCGTGGCCCGAAAGTTCGGGTCCCCGAAGCGAATTTCGAACCCGGCCGGGGGAGGGGGTCCGAGCTACCCATGCGGTGAGCGTGTACCACGGTACTCGGTGCGGATCACCATGGAGGGAGTTGACGAAATGACCTTAGGCGCTCGATCGCCCCACGGTGGGTGCCAGCGTCGGTGCGGAATATGGTCCCGACACTAACCAGTAGAAAGCGCCGAGGTCTATCCCTCAATGGTCGATGCTAAGCAATGAGAGACACGGGATTTATCCTGGTTCCGGCCGAGGGGGCCGTACGTCCGGACGAGAGGCGTGCTCAAGGCACTATATTGCTCGGCACGGGGGTGCCTGTAGTGGGGCTGCTACAAGCAAGGCGGGAGAGGAAGCGTGGCTTCCAAGTCCCTGGAGAAGTGGCTCGAGATGTTGTGGGGGAATTGGAGAAGGAGTACGTGGTGCGTCGTGTGTTCCTGTTCGTGTCTCCCCCCCGCGGGCGGGGGTTCGCCCCCCCTTTTATAGATCAAGGGCGAGGCGGATTACATGCGCACCGCACTATCTAGCTACGTGGGGAAGCACGACGTGCTATCTGTAGAGTGGGCGGCCGTCCGGGCGATCCTTGCAGCGATCTGGTCATCATGGCCTATCTTGTACCTGAACAGTGGCGGTTCGAGGGTAGGAGAGCAGCGGATGGCGGTGACGTCCTCTGATAGGTTCGAGGGAGGTGCTGACGTTGGCCTGTACGGGCACAGGAGTAGGTAAAACGGCGCCCCTTCCCGACACGCTTCACAGTGCTGGGGTTGTTGCTACAGCGCCTGGTGTGCGCCTGCACGCGCGGGGACGGCGGCAATGTCGTTACAGTGGCAGGGATGGTGATCCACCGGCCTAGCGCCTCCACCTAACCCCCGTAGGGTCACAAGAAAGTGAATCGAGGGTGAAGCCGGCCCCCCTTCGAGGGGCTCGGCGTGTTAGCCGTCTTTGGAGCGGGCGCACGGTGTCACGGGACCGACACCGGCCGCGCCGCACCGTCCCTCCCCACCGTGATGGGGATGGGCTCCTCCCCGGGGAGTTGGTGCGGTGGCACCGGGCGCGAGCCCGGGCGCATGATGGCGCCGTCCGCCGGTGTCGGGCGTTAAATGCCCGCGTACGGGGGCCGGCGCACGCGTGAGGGGCGCCCTCGAGCGTGGCGGACCCCCGGCCCGGGCGGGACGTACCCCCGAGCCGGGCGGAGCCTGCTCGAGGGGGGCGAGCCCTCGAGCGAGGCGGAGCCCGCCGGGGGGAGTGCTATCCCTCGAACGGGGCGGAGCCCGCCCGAGGGGGGGGGCACGAGCCCTCGAGCGAGGCGGAGCCCCGCCCGTGGGAATCTCTAAGAGGGCCGCCTTGATGGGCCGTCGGGGTCCCCGCGGCATGGGCCGTTCCCCGCATGGTTAGGCAAATCGTGTTTTGGCTTTGTTGCGGGGTTTTAAGTGAGGTTTTCCCCATTGTTTAAGGGGACCCCTAGGGCTGTCCCCGACACACCGGGGACGCTCCTGGTCCTCAATCTCCCCCTTGATGAGTGCATTGACAACACACAACGCGAAATGAAATTCAGAGAAAGAAGGAAAGGAAGAAGAAAGAAATAAAAACAAAGAAGCTCAACTCATGACCAAAACCAAAGAAAGGCAAAGAAAGGTCAAAGGCCAAGCAAAGCACAAACTCCACACTGAAACCAGCAAGAAAGCTCCCCCTGAACAAATGCAAGCCCCCCTGAACATGTGGATGCAAACTTCTGAATTTCAGCTCACCTCTTCTGAATTTGCATTAAGCTCACCTCTTCTCCCCCTTGTTGACAATGTATGAGTCAAAGTGAAAATGCAGAAATGCAAGACAAAGCATATAAACATCTACATGAGCTTCTCAAATAGGCCAAATCTAGTGTCAAAGGCTAAAAATGAGACAAAGATCACACATATGAATCATAGCATAGTCAAAGCATTGCCACAAGTAATATATGAAAATACAAGCATGTGACAAAGCAAAATTTTCAGATTTAAGCAGTTTTACAAAAAGAAGGCTCGCTTCACATGTAAAAGCCTATCCATGTCACACTTGAGCCACAAACATGCATACCATTCAAAGATCATACAAGGATATCAAATTCTCAGCAAAAGATCATGGCAAACACCCATAAAGCAAAGCATGTCATGTCAAAGCTCATGAGCCATGTGTCCACTTCGGGGAGACTTCTCCACTGGTGAACATCATGCAACATGTTTTGCACCCATATGTGAAAGATAGGACATTTTAAGCATAGACATGATGGATGGAGCATTTTTCAAGCATTACACACTTCTTTTCAAGATTAAATCATTTCATGGTACATGAAGTGCCTTTGCGGCAAAAAGAAGCTTATGCTCCCCCATGAATGCAACATAGGCTAAACATTCACAATGATATTCAGCCTTTGGCCCAAATGCAAGAATAAGGCATCCAAGCACAATCTAAGCATGAAAAGCACATTTAGACCAAATTGTGACATGGACACACAACTACACACGAGTGGAGCATATTTCATCAAGAATTAGTCAAGATTAGCATTTATTTCAAAAAGGGCTATCTCACCACACATATATCTCAAATATTCCAAGAGCATAGCCTCACATCACCATTTCTCCACACATATGACCAATATCTCACAAATAGCCAAAGAGACTCAAATATGGCATATGAAAGAAGCTCATCATCCTAAAATGCAATATGATACAAATGCAACATGATATTGACAAGATGGCTATCCTACCATGGTTTATACATCAAGCAAAGCATGTATATACATCAAAGTAAACATGGTATGATACATATGATACAAAAAGGAAATCCCCCAATAATCAACTAGAAAGGGCAACAAACCCCAAGTTCCCCCCACAAGCGCACAAATGTTGCTTGGTCGAGAGGCTTTGTGAAAATGTCCGCAAGCCGATCTTGGGTAGGGACATGGCTCAAAACAATGGTTCCTTTCTCCACATTGTCCCTCAAGAAATGATACCTCACTTCTATGTGTTTGGTTCGGAGTGTAGCACCGGGTTTTTGGGTACGCTTATGGCATTGGTGCTATCACAAAGAAGTGGGATACGGGTGCACTCCTCACCAAAGTCTCTCAAAGTGTACGAAATCCACAACAGCTGGGAACAACAACTCGCGGCAGCAACATACTCTGCCTCGGTGGTAGACTGAGCTACACTAGACTGCTTGCGGGAAGACCATGAGACCAACGAAGACCCAAGAAACTGGCAAGTACCAGAAGTAGACTTCCTCTCGACTCGACAACCAGCAAAATCCGCATCGGAAAAACCATGAAGAGAAAGAGTCGAGGAGGAAGAATACCAAAGGCCAAGACCAGGGGCGGATCGTAGGTACCGAAAATCCTCTTGACGGCCTGTCGATGTGATGTCCTCGGCGAAGCTTGAAAACGAGCGCACAGACACACGCCGAACTTTATGTCCGGCCTCGTCGCCGTCAAGTAGAGGAGGGAGCCAATCATGCTCCCGTACTCCCGCCGGTCCACCGGTTCTCCGTCCTCGTCCGCATCCAAAGTGGCCGTACTCCCCATGGGAGTCGACATCGGCTTCACATCTTGCATCCGGAACTTCCTCGCATGTCTTTTGCGTACTTGGTCCGGTGCACAAATGTCTCGTCCTTCACTTGCTTGATGCGCGGCCCGAGAAAATACCGCAACTCGCCCATCATGCTCATCTCGAACTCCCCGCTCATCTCATCCGCAAACTTGGCAACAAGGTTATGTGAGGAGCCACCAAAGACAATATCATCCACGTATATCCGCACAATCAACAAGTCATTTCCATGCTTGAGGAGAAACAAGGTTCTATCCATGGTACCCATCACAAAACCTCTACTCAACGAGAAAACCTCTCAATCTCCCATACCAAGCATGGGGCGCCCGTTTCAACCCATACGAGCCCTTTTCAACCCGTATACCCCGTGTGGGTACAACTCGCTCTCAAACCCGGTGTGGTCGCTTCACATACACCTCCTCCCGTATGACCCCATTCGGAAAAGCACTCTTCACGTCCATCCGAAACAACTTGAACCCTTTAGCCACGGCAAAGGCTAGAAGGATCCGAATTGCCTCAAGACGGGCCACGGGAGCAAAGGTCTCCTCATAGTCGATCCCCTCCTTCGACTAAACCCCCGAGCAACAAGTCCGGACTTGTTCCTCACAACCATCCCATTCTCTCCCTCTTTGTTCTTCCAAACCCACTTGGTTCCTATGGGATGGCAATTTGGAGGTGGTTCAACTAACTCCCACACCTGGTTCCTCTCAAAGTTTTCCGGCTCCTCATGCATAGAATTGACCCAGTTTGCATCAGATAAAGCATGTCCAATGTCCTTGGGCTCAAAAGTGGCAACAAAAGCAACATGAGCAAAATGAGAGGAATTCCCGGACCTCGACCGTGTAGTGCGTTCGTCGATGTTCCCAATGATCTTCGACGGGGGTGCACTTCTTGAATTCGCCGGGGAGCCTTGCGCCTCGAGACTACCTCCCCCTCAACTTCGAGTTTGCTCTTGCTCGGTCCTCTTGTTGCACCGTCGTTGTCCATGAAGTAGACGGTCCATGCTCCATAGTGGTCGTAGGAGAAGTAGTGGGTACACACTCGGCTTCGGGCGCATGGTTCTCTCCATCATCATCTCCGGCTTCATCCTTCTCCTCTTCAAAGAGGTCCTCGGCCATCTCTTCATCACATGCACATTCAAAGACAAGAGAGGTACATGGCATTGTCTCGTCGAAGGTTACCTCGCAAGTCTCCATGATTTTGTTAGTCTCAAAGTTAAGCACCCTATAGGCTCTAGAGTGGTTAGCATATCCAAAGAAAATACCATCACTAGACCTAGCCTCAAACTTGTCGAGTTTTCCCTTCTTGAGAATAAAGAACTTGCAACCAAAGACTCGGAAATGACTCACCTTGGGTGCCCGACCATGCATAAGCTCATAACAGGTCTTCTTCTTGAAAGCTCGCAATAAAATCCCGTTGGAAACATGACAAGCCGTATTGACCGCCTCAGCCCAATACCTCCTAGGAGTCCTGTGCTCATCGAGCATCGTCCTAGCCATCTCACAAAGAGTCCGATTTTTCCTTTCCACGACTCCATTTTGAGGGGGCACATAAGGGGTCGAATACTGATGTTCAAGACCTAGATCACGACAAAAGGCATCAAAACGAGAGTTCTTGAACTGCGAGCCATTATAAGCTGCGGATAGCTCGAATAGCATTCCCATGCCTCTCGTTTTTCAACCTCACGATCAGATCTCAAACAAAACCGAAAGTCTCACTCTTATCTTCCAAGAAAAACACCCAGGCATAGCGAGAGTAATCGTCCACCACAACAAGGACATACCACTTCCCACCCACCGAGCGAACTCGAGCTGGCCCAACAAGGTCCATATGCAACAGCTCTGTCGGACGCTCGGTCATGACATCGGTCAAGGGTGGATGAGGAGTGGCTACCATCTTGCCATGCCTACACGGAGCACAAACCAAATCCTTCTCAAGCTTCAACCTCGGCAATCCTCGGACAAGGTCAAGACCACTCAAGCGGGAAACCAAATCAAAGCTCAAGTGTCCCAACCGCCTATGCCATTTCCACAAATCGAAGAAGGACCGGCCATCAAACGGCGAAAGCGAGGACCCAAAGAACGAGAGAAATCAGCCCGAAAATCCGACCCTCGGGGATGATCATACGGACCGGATCACCTCGAGAATCAAGCAAACGAGACTCGCCAGACTTGAAACGCACCTCAAAACCTTCATCAAGCAACTGAGAAACCGAAAGAAAATTGAAACCCAAAGACTTCACAAGAGCCTCTCTCTTCAACGTTACCTTGTCACTCACATGCACAACACCCTCCGAAAGCACCCTTCCTCGTCCATTGTCCCCAAATGTGATGTACAACTTTTCCTTCACTGGGGTGAGGCTGGAGAACCACTTCTTATCTCCGGTCATGTGTCGGGAACATCCGGAGTCAATCAACCAAATGTTCTCCAAGCCTCCTGCCTGTAGTCAGAAATAAGAACGAGAGTGAGCTAGCGACTCGACACTGGGGTTAGCACAAAGAAAGTTAAACCAGTGTCGAGCCATCTGCTCAAAAGAGGGGTTAGCAAACATCATTCCCTTGCCACCAAACTTCCCATGTCCCATGGGAGGAGTACGAGCACCACGAGGGGGAAAACGTGGTCCGTAGTTCCTCCGGAACCCAAAGCCGCGATCATCTCCCCCGAACCCGTATTGAGGACGAGTAGGGGGATGTCCAACAAAACCACCACGAGCCCGACCAAACCTCTCACCAAAGCACGCACACCATCATCTCTCCTAGCAAACCTCTCACCACCACCTCTCCGTGGGAACCCGCCAACACTCTTCACACTTCCCACACCCCGTGGAAGTGGCACTCTAGGCTCGGGAATACCATGAGACCGGCGATACTGTCTTGGTTTGCTTGCTCCCTAGCAAGCCTCTCATCCCTCTTCCTCTTGTAGCAAAACTCGCAAGATGCCTCTCCTTGCCACGGTACTCACACCGAAGGGGATGGATTTTGGTTTTGGCTCGGCTTCTCTCTAGGCTTCTCACCCTTCTCACCCACAAACTTCACCGGTTTCTTGAAGTCATTTGTCTTAGGTGGGAATTTGGGTGGATCTTGGGTTGTGTCAAGCTTGTTGCAAAGGTGGTTGGGCTTTGGTGTGAAAGAGTTCTTGGGTGCTTTTGGAAGTGGGACTTGGATATCTCCAATCACCTCAAACTCGGGGTTAGACTCAACACACTTCTCATACACACTCTCCCCCCTTGTTCTCTCCCACTTTCTCACCCACCTTCTCAAAACCCAAACCACGACCATCCGCTCTCTTGAACTCCTCAATCATGATTTTCAATTGAGGTTCCCGCCCGGACAACCAACCCAACACCTTCCTCAAATAGTCATTCTCCTCATAGATGACATCCAAACGGGAAGTAAGTTCAAGATTGCGCAAAGTAACTTCATCACAGCTAGTGCATGCATTGACAACAGGAGATTTCAAAGATGCTTCCAAAGAACTAATGGTAGAACGAGCATCAACAAGCTTAGCATGCATAGTAGGACATGATTTACAAGCACCAAGCAAAGTAGGTCTAGCCTTAAGCTCATCATACTCAGTCCTAAGAGCATCTAGTTTAGCCAAAGTGGAAGCATTCTTCTCATTAAGCAGTTTGATCTCATTCAACCATGCATCACACTCAACACATTCAACACCATCAGGAGTAGTAGGAGCAAGTTTCAAAGAGTCATTCTAAAGTTTCAATTCAAGCAATTTGGACTTTAACTCTCCTACTTTCTCACTAGCATTCTCAAGTTGATCCCTAAGATCTTTCCTCATCTTTTTGGCATCTCTTAGCACACTATCACGATTGTCAATCAAGCCATTCAACCTAGCGATCTCAGCAAGCAAAGAGTCGGGGTCACGATTTACCTCATCCTCCGAGTCGGAGTCGCTGTCTTCCTTCTCGCTCTTCTTGCTGCTTGAGCTATGGGCCATGCCACAAAAGCCCTCAAGCGCCACACAGCTCAACCCGCCGAGGTTCCGGCTTGCACTCTTCTTGCCCTTGCGCCTCACGGCGTCTTCATCTTTGCTCGCTTGAGCTTGATCGCTCCTCGCTTGAGCTTGAGTCAACGTCGCTCGCACCGGCCACCATCGCTCTTGCCTTGTTCTTCTTGTAGCCGCTCTTGCTCGGTCGCCGCTTGTCCTTGTCCTTGCTCTTGGACTTGTTGAAGCGCTTGCCCTTGGAGGAGTACTTGTCTTCACGCCTCGGATGCGCCTTGTACTCGTTCACCTTGTACTTGTTCTCCTCCACTTCCGGGCACTTTGCGATGAAGTGGCCACGCTTGCCACACTTGTAGCACGTCCCTGAGCTCCGCCTTGCGTTCCTCCGACTCTCGTGTAGTCGATCAAACCTCCTTGAGAGCAAGGCCAGCTCCTCCTCGCCCAGCACATCAAACTCCTCATCTGGAATGGACATAAGAGAAGACAAGGAAAACTGTCGACAGGAAGGGTTAGCTTTGCCCTTTGATCCACCCACAAGAGCAAGATTATGGTCAGTCGAGCCCTCATGCTTGGATTGCAACTTCCTGTCAACCTCAGCCAACTTGAGCTTAGAAAAGAGGTCATCCAACTCAATGGTCAAATAATGCCCGGACTCCTTGATGGCCTCAACCTTAGCACCCCAAACATTTGGGTCCAAGACATGCAAGAGCTTCAAAGCCCGATCATGCTCGGTGTAGGGAAAATCCTCAACATTAGCTTTCATGTTGTTCATGATGGCGGTGAACCTCTCGAAACATCGCATCGGTGTCCTCACCGGGAAGTGGAGTGAAATTCTCATATTGCATCCGGTAAGAGACAAAGAGGCGAGCCTTCACATGGTTATCACCACCGTGAGCAACTAACAACTTCTCCCAAATTTGCCAAGCAAGATTCAAATGGCGAACACGCTCAAACTCAGGATCACACAAGCTCCGGACCAAGTGATCAACGGCTTTTGCATTAACCTCATACTTGGCCTTAGCACCGACATCGGTCACCATAAGAGTATGGATGTTGACCGGAATAGCATAGGTCTTGTCAAGCACAATGAAATCCAACAGCTTTCCACGAAGAAAGATCATCATACGAGCCGCCCACTTGTGGTAACCCTTGCCATCGAAGTGCGGCGGACCGCCCCCGCTCAACGTACGCCATCTTAGGATTCGGGACTTGTCAAAGTCGCAAAGAATCCGGCACCAAGCTCTGATACCAATTGAAGGATCAGATGGCGACTAGAGAGGGGGGGGAGTGAATAGGAGCCGGTAAAAATTCTTCCCAAAGAACCCGGCCTATACCCTAGTCAAACCCCGGTCACACACGAGCGATGGATCGAATCACACACCAATCACCAATACCACGAGGTTATGGATCAACCTCTAGCCTTAGGAACGATTTCTTGAAGCACACGCGGAAGCACGAAAGAAGGAGGGGAGGAATCGAACCAAGAGGCAAAGCGCACGAGCTCGGCGGACCGTCCGGCCGGGGAGGGGCGGACCGTCCGCGCGGCCTCGCGGACCGTCCGCCCGAAGCCGCGGACCGTCCGCGCCAACCCTGCGGACTGTCCGGCCCTACGCCGTGGACCGTCCGTTAAAGCACACACGGAACCAACGAAGCGACCCGAGAAAAACGGACCGTCCGCCAAGGCCGAGCGGACCGTCCGCATGGGTCGCGGACCGTCCGCTACTCAAGCTCGGACCGTCCACAAACCACCGCAACAAAAACCAAAAACCAAACCGGATCGAAAGCAAAGACGCGCAAGAACACGACGAACACGCGACGAACACGCCACCCGCGGACCATCCGCGATCACCCCGCGGACCGTCCGCGCTGCACGGACAGAGCAGAAAACTGCTCGACCTCGAAGGTCAACTCCCCCAAATCATCATCGGATTTCCCAAACGGTTGAAGCTATGGAGACAAGGGTTTGGGGATTTGAAAAGCGCCACACAAGGATGCTATAGCCCAAAAATCTTGCCTCCTAACTCCCTAAATCACCGGGAATCGCGAATCCTTTGAGCACCACCAAAAGCAAGAGCACCGAACGAAAAACTACGAATCCAAGTGGTTTCCCGGCGTTTGAGGGCACATGATCAATCACAAAGGTGCGCGAGACATCTATCCATGTTTCCCTCAAAGAAATCCGGGGAGAAACCCACTCAAATCCGCGGAATCGCACCGAGAACAAAGGCACGAAAACAAGCACAAAAAGACCACGAAAAACACAACTCCGAATCTTCTATACAAACCAGGAAAGATTCACAAGGTCTAGCATGACGCCCTAGCATCCATCCCTCTCAACAAATCTCTCATGAAGCTCTCATGCTAGCCTAGAGAAAATGGAAGGAAAATAGCTACGAAAATGAGAAATGGGAGGGAGGAAATGAAACCCTAAGTCGCGGAGAGAGAGAGAGAGCCATCCACACACACTCATGGCTTATATATCAGGTCCCGCCGGAGTGGTAAATGACTCGACTACCCCTAACTTAACTACTGGCGATACAACCCACGTAGGGGCATTTAGGTAATGTTTGTGGGTCTTGCCATCGGACGGCCACGCCTTTGCCGCACCCCGCGTCCTCCCGACGCAAGCCATGCGATCCCGCCGCGTGTCCTCCGCCTCGAAGCTTCCCGACACGCCGGATCCCGTCTCCGTCGTGTTGGGCCCTCGGACTTGGTTTTGAGGCCCAAACCAAGAAACCGTCCGCCGATGGTTTTGTGGGCAAACCACCAAACCCCGCGTGCCGGTCCGGCCTCCCGCCAAACCACTTGACTCGACCACCACCATGCACCGGCTCGTCCGTCCATGACTTCGTCTTGCTCGTGTCGCCACCATGTGGCCCGCACCTAGTCCCGCCGTCCACCGGTCCCTCGAACCGAGCCTACTTGTCTCTCCATCTCCCGGAGGCCCCTCAAGGCTGAAGACCTTTCGTGCCCGTTCTTCACCTGCAACAACACGAACTAGGCCGCAGCCTACACCTGCGCACTAAGCCAAGAGTCAGTCCAACACCCGTTGTCAATCACTCATCACTGAGGAGCGGTCATCCATCGACCACTGGGTTGCTCCTGGTCCTCACATAGCCGACGTGGGAACCATGCAAGGAAGACCACGTCGGAGTTCCCGGAGCTAGAAGCAAGATCAAGGTAGGATCCCGGTGGTGATCTTGTTCATGTATCGTCGTACTAGTTGATGTATCAAGTTGAATCTGATTCTTAGCGACTAAGTGTTTCTCCGAAGTCTTCATTTTCGATTGGCTTTGCTTATTTTAGATCTATTCTCGAGATAGATCACATAGGGTGTTCTTGTAGCCGCGGTGGCTAGAGGTGCACGCCTGACCTTCTGAAAGATTTCGACTTGTCCTCGGACTCGCCCTAGACTACCTGCATGAATAGGAGTACGTTGTGACAGAACGGTGGCTCTGAAAGGTGGGAGTTTTCGGAGTCGGACAGGAAACCACGGTTTAAAGAGGCTTCTAATGAGATTTGAATTGCTACTTCTTCTTTTGCATGGAACTTCAACAAAAGGCTTGACCCGATCTCTCTAGATCGATTTATCTACCTCCTCTATCTTTGTTACCTCCAGTCTTTAGTAGATTAGATTCGTTTTTGATGTTCTTTAAGTAGATGCATTAGGGTTTCACCTCTCGAAGATTGAAGTTACTTGGCATTACTAGATCATGTCTTGCGTCACACATTTGTTCCACGGATTCGATACCTTGGGTTCACCACTCGAGGGAAGGAGGGTCCCTTGACTACGACGGGAGACTTGTCCTCTTGCAAGTCTAAACAAACTTTGATACAACTATTAACCGACAACAACCGCTGAGTAATTGAGTACTCGAATAATATATTGCCTTGTGCTGGATGTCGTGGAGAGACCCCGACAGAAATCTGACATGCTTCAAGGATATGACAACATGGTGCTCCGTGCGGAAGCCTTGGAGAAAGAGCTGGACAAAGCCAAAAAGCATTCGGCCTTGCTGCAGTCGAAGCTTGATGGTGCCTTCGCCTAGTACCACAATGAGGTGCAGGAAATGCAGGCCAAGAGTGATGACTTGGTCCGAAAGAACAAATCTCTGCGCCGAAAGAACAAAGGTATGTTGCCCGCCAAGCTGTTGAGTACTGATTGTGATACCTTGTTGCAATCTGACAATATGTTGAGTTGTGTGCAGAGCTTGAGAAACGAGTAGATCAGCTGAAGGCGTCAGAGACCGACTTGAAGAACATTGTGTACCGGGAGAAGGACGTCCCAGAGGTACTTGAATATGAGTATAAACAGCTGGCTCACGTGTGCATTTATCACATGGAGCTTCGTGAAGCCTCAGATCGTGACCTCGTGAACTGATATAACTCCCTACAGAAGCTTAATGAAGACTGTGAGAGGCTGTGTGACCAACTGAAGGAGCTTGAAGAAGCCGCGCTCCCAATTGCTAGGCTGCTGGTGCCTCACCCGGGCGGACCCAAGATTGCGCCGTTGGTGGATCGCTTGAAAGAAGCCCCCGAGCGCCTTGCGACTTATGTGAAGCACTTGGTGAAATCAATGCCGAACCAAGTTTTAGCGTATATGAAGTCGTACTTTCCCAAGGCCCCGGTAGATGTAGTTGCGGGTGGACTCGCAGCCAACTGCACGGATGACCAATACAAGGACTTGCTGGAAGAGATGGCGCCAATTGCTGAGCAAGTGGCGGGGTAGCTGAACCTTCAGTAGGAGTACCTGTTGGATTAGCTTTTGGTGGTGCATGTAAGATAAACAAAGCTGTTAATAACTTGTTTGAATTATGAATGAAAATTGTCCATGACATGCCTGTGAAATGAGTACTCGTTGCCGCCACTTGCAGCGAAGTGTGCGGAGTACCAAGTTGTGAAGGTCTCGTGAGTAGTAGTACCCAGTAGTAGGTGCCTGATGAGGAGGCACAGTAAATGAGTTGATTGGAAGTCAAACTTTATTACTGGAGAAAGAGTACACTTGGATGGCCAGGGTCGTTTACAAGTGTAGTCGCCCGGACCCGTAGGCCGCTTATGGCTAAGTGACGCTAGGACCCAAGGCCGCTTATAGCTAGAGATCCGTTAATAGCCGTATAGGCTGGATCTTAGAGTACATGGTCGTGTAGACCGCTGACCCGTAGGCCGCTTATGGCTAAGTGACGCTAGGACCCAAGGCCGCTTATAGCTAGAGATCCGTTAATAGCCGTATAGGCTGGATCTTAGAGTACATGGTCGTGTAGACCGCCGCTAGAGTCCTCTATGCTCTGAGCAGCCCGAAATCCGTTAGTAGCCGTTGATGCTGGATCTTAGAGTGGAGTAGTAAGTAGACTGGTGCTAGGACTGAAAGGCCGCTTACAGCGAGGAGCCCAGGAGTAGTCGTATAGATGTGGACCCTGAAGTAGTCGAACGACTACGCATAGAAACGACATAGCTGGTCGACGTTCCACGAGTTGCTGATGTCGTCGCCTTCAAGTGTCTGGAGGCGATAGGAGCCCGGTCCAGTCACCTTGGAGATTGAGAAGGGACCTTCCCATGGTGAGCTGATCTTGTGTAGTCCTTCTGTGTTCTGGATGCGGTGGAGGACAAGGTCGCCAACATTAAAGGAGAGTTCCTTGATGTTGCGATCATGGTAGCGTCGGATACCCTCTAGGTACCTCGCTGACTAGATGAGAGCAGCACAGTGAGCCTCTTTGAGACCGTCGATGTCAACTCATCTGCTATCTTCTGAGATGCCTTTGTCGTACTGTTTTATTGCCGGGGACTCCCACATCATGTCGGCAGGTAGAATAGCTTCAAAGCCTTAGACCAGGAAGTAGGGTGACTGCCCTGTTGGCTTGGTAGGTTGAGTACGAAGCCCTCAGAGTGCATTGGGTAGTTCCTTGATCCACTTGCCTCCTTTGGTGTTGGCTGCATCGTGCAGTCGTTTCTTAAGGGCGTCGATACCATCCCGTTAGCGCGCTCGACTTGTCCGTTGGCTCGAGGGTGGGCAACTGAAACATACTGGATGTCGATCCCGCTGTTGTCACAGTACTCCCAGAACTGGTGGTTGTTGAAGTTGGAGCCCAAGTCTGTGATTATGCGGTGGGGTGGTCCGTAGTGATGCACAAGCTCATCTAAGAAGTCGAGTACCCTGTTGGCCTTTGGGTAGATGACCGGCTTGACTTCGATCCACTTGGTGAACTTGTCGATGGCCACCAAGACTTGCAGTTGGCAGAGGCCCAATCATGTCGAGCCCCCAGCAGGCGAAGGGCCAGGTTGGTGGTATGGTGACTAGCTTGTAGGCCGGGACGTGTTGTTGCTTGGTGACGTACTGGCACCCTTGGCACCTTCTGATGAGTTTCTCAGCATCGCCCAGAGCTGTGGGCCAGTAGAAAGCGCGTCGGAAGGCCTTGCTCACCAGCGTGCGGGAAGACGCGTGGTTGCCGCAGACACCTTTATGGATCTCCTCCAAGATGTCCTTGCCTTCTTCCCGGGGGACACACTTCATGAGTACTCCAGAAGTGGCACCCCTCCTGTAGAGCTTGTCTCCGACTAGAACGTAGGACTTGGCTCGGTGGACAATTTGCTCGGCCAAGTTCTTGTCTGAGGGAATCTTCTGCTCGTGGATGTAGTCGATGAAAGGTTGTCGCCAGTCCACGTCGATCATCAAGACCTCCTGACCAGGCTGAGAAGGTTATGAGTCAGTGGTCGTGGGCGCCGACTCCGGGATGGATGGCGCGTGAATCTCATGGACGAAGACTCCGACGGGTACTTATGCGCGAGTAGAACCAAGCTTCGACAGGACGTCTGCTGCAACATTGTTGTCGCGGACGACATGATGGAACTCGAGACCATAGAACTTGTTCTCGAGTTTGCAGACTTCCAGGCAGTAGGCGTCCATGTTCTCCTTGTTGTGATCCCAAGACTTGTTGAATTGGTTGATGACCACCGCGGAGTCGCCGTAGACTAGTAGTCGCTTGATGCCCAATGAGACTGCAAGGCCGAGTCCATATAGTAGAGCTTCGTACTCAGCTTCATTGTTTGAGACCTTCCAGAAGATCTGCAGGACGTACTGGAGTTTTTCACCCTTTGGAGAGATCAAGAGTACCCCTGCACCTACGCCCTCGAGCTTGAGTGAACCGTTGAAGTACATCACCCAATGCTCTGGTCGCTTGGTTGGAGTTGGCAGCTGATTCTCCCGCCATTCTGCCATGAAGTCGACTAGTGCTTGAGACTTGATGGCTGTGCGTGGCTTGAAGTCGTCGTTGAGGGCGCCGAGTTTGACTGCCCACTTGGAGATTCTTCTAGTAGTGTCTTGATTCCACAGAATGTCACTGAGCGGGTAGTCGGTAACGACGGTGATCGAGTACTCCTGGAAGTGGTGTCGTAGCTTCTATGAGGTAATGAGGACTGTTGATGGTGAATTTCCGTCAACCTAGCCATAAGTTTACCTTTAATGTTGGCATTGATTTATTATTCTAATCACTGGAACTAACCCCCCGTATATAACAAGTTTACTCTTGCATGTCGATTTTTGAGTTTATTGTTTACGCCGGAAATCTACGCTAAAGAGCAGACTTTCGGGATAAGTTCATCAAGAACTTTGGAAGAAGATCATGAAGCCCGAAAGAGTCAATACACGTGATGAACATGACTCCAAATGACCCGAGGACCGAAGTGTTAACATGCAAATCTTCAGGGACTCAACCAGGAAACGGCGAAGCTTGGATAGCATAATTCAAGCCTTAATCGTGAAGGAAATGGCGTTAAAGGCCCACATGCAAGTGCACACAAATAAGGAATCATGCAAGAAGCAACCGGGGAAGAAACCGGGGCCGAACCGGGCCGAAACGGTCTTGGGCCGGCTCGCCTGGGCCGAACAACCCAGCCCATTCCTGGCCCGGTTCGGTGCCCCCTTTGACGTAGCCGCCTCTCGGGCTATTTATAAGCCCCCTAGTCGGGAGCCACAGAGAATTACATTCGCCATCTGCCGCCGAGGAGCAGAGAAGGGAGGGACACCGTTCTAGAGAGGAGAGGGTCGAGATGGTTGACTAAGGTTTCCCCTAGCCGACATGGGAACTTTGCATGGAAGACCATGTCGGAGTTCCCGGAGCTAGGATCAAGGTCGAGGTAGGATCCCGGTGGTGATCTTGTCCATGTATTATACTCTCACATTGAATTTGCAAGTTTGAATCTGATTTTTAGTGATCAAGTGCTTCCACTACGACTTTGTCTTCGCTTGGGTTTTCTTCTTCTCCAATCTATTCCGGATAGATTGCATAGGATGTTCTTGTAGCCATGGTGGCTAGAGGTGCATACCCGACCTACCGAGCATTTTCATCTTGTCCTTTGGACTCACCCTAGGCTAACCCGCACGAATAGAGATGCGTTGTGACAGAACGGTGGCTCCAAAAGGCGGGCGTCTTCGGAGTTGGAACGGAAGCCACGATTTAAAAAGGCTAGTTATGAGATTCGATTTGCTTTGTTCATCTATGCTTGGAACTTCAACAAGTGCTCGATCCAATCTCTCTAGATTGGTTGTACCTATCTCTCTCCATCTCTTGCTACCTCCAGTGTTTCTTAGATTAGATTGGTTTTCTTGGTGTTTTCATAGATTAGGTGCAAAACCCCCTTTTAAGATCAAAGTGTTCTTAGCTTATTAGATTATATCTTGCGTTACACATTGTTCCACGGATTCGATACTTTGGGTTCACACTTGAGGGAAGAAGGTTCCCTTGACTACGACGGAGGACTTGTCCGCTTGCAAGTCCAAATGAACTTTGATACAACTATTAACCGTCAAAAAGCCCCTTTTTCTGGCACCGTTGCCGGGGAACAAGTAATCAAGGTTCAATCTAGTTTGCGTTTGTGAATATTTTCAGTTTTTCTCTTGATTTTTTTGCATCTCTTAATTTTGATCATCTCAAAATAAAAAAATCAATTTAGGGTTTTGCTAAACCCTAGTTTTCTTTTAGCTTTTGTATATATTTTGTTTATTGCTAACCCTAACCGGAGATGGACTGCTACATCTCCAATAAAATACATATATTTTGTGGATGGTCTAGAAAAATTTTGCAGGCAAAGGTGACGTGCAACACAAGATCTGAAAGCGGAGGCCGGAGAACGTTGGAATTTCCAAGAGAAACTCCACCTCCAAGATCAAGAGGAGATCAACCTCAACGCCACTCATCCTAGGGAGATCATTCCTCAAGCAAAGGGGAGGTCATGTTCGACATCGATGGCGTGAGGAGTGCATTCAAGTCAACCATGATTCGAGGTATGCAACATGATTCATGTTAAATACATTCTACCTCATCATCGCATCAAGAGGGAGGAGTTAAGGGAGAATGAAGCGAAGAAGACACAAAAGTTGTTGCATCCATCAAGACCAAGAATCAACGCTCGCTTGCAAAGGCCAAAAAAGATGACTAAGCCGAAGAATAAATCTACACCGAAGCCAAGGGTGGTGTAGAAGTGGGGCCCCCAAGATTGCAACGCCCTCAAAGAGCGTTGATCTGGAGGAAAGAGAAGAAGTCTAGCTATAGTCTATAAACGAAGGGCTTGGCGGGAGGCAACCCGTTCATCAAGTCAAGAATAAGCTACCGGGAGGACAACCCGTTGAAGAGTCAAGCTACCGGGAGGGCAACCCGAAGAATTTTTCATGTTTTCAAGTAAGTTGGTCTTAGAATTTGCTGTACATTACACATTATAAATCTCTATGTGGTTGAATAATTTTTAAAGACATTATAATTGCTCAGTCATTTTATTTTAATTTTATATTGATCATAAACCGATGACTTGAGCCATCCCAAGTTTTGTTTGCATCTTTTAGAGAAACTAGTACCAAAAAATCGGCACCTACCCCAACCTTTCATCCTCTCCATGGTGTTAAGGTTGGCTTGTTTTACATGATAAAAACACGTGAATAGAGCCTTGCTTTGTTTCTTTATTTTTTAATCTTTTATGTATGGTAGGACTCGCGTAAACCTAAGCAACTTTATTTTTGGTTTCATTCAACTTGACATCTACCGGTTTCTCTAGATTTAGAATTTTTCTAAGCCCCATTAACTTTACTTTTTATTCAAAAGATTTCTCTCATGTTTGGCCAAAAATACAACCAAAACCTATACCCCCATGGTCATGCCGGAGGAACTTTCTATCAATTAATGAAAGCAATCGATCCCGGTGCAACCAAAATAAATTTTATAATTGTTTTTGATGCCTAAGATCTCCTCTAATGATGTATTTAGACTCATCGCTAGCGCTGAGTTAATTTTTAAAGTTTCAAAATTAGAGGAGTGGTTAGCATCTAAACATGATTAAGGGAGGTTTTTGAGCTTGATTAACATATTGTGCCTCGCGATGCATCACGTGTCCACCATTTGGCATCTTGGGCACATGAAAAGGAGAAACATGGGGGAAAGCAAGGGCCTTGTTTTTTAGGAAATTGGTGGAAGCACAAGAGGCAAGGGAACAAGATGTGAAGTAAAACGATGGAGGTGGAAGATTAATC
Source organism: Cenchrus americanus (assembly GCA_947561735.1). Lineage (NCBI taxonomy): Eukaryota > Viridiplantae > Streptophyta > Magnoliopsida > Poales > Poaceae > Cenchrus > Cenchrus americanus. The sequence goes on from OX387240.1 coordinate 149,447,145, forward strand.
ACGCAAGCAAAGGTGTGGTTGTGAACGGTTCGGGCAATGGAATCTCGTGGATCGCGTGGACATATGGAAAGAAGAGAGCAAGAAGCATCTCAGAGAAAGATCAATCCCCCGGTGCTCCCCTTTGATAGGTATGTAATTTATGCATTTATGAATTTGTGTTGTTGAGTTCATAGCCCATATGTTTCATAAACAACTTAGAAAAATTTAAGTTCCATGGTGTTGTAGGATCTTGTCATGTTAATGACGAACCTTTTTCATTCATGTTGATAATGCTTTGATGCCTAAGTCTAGCTACCATGCTTAATGGGAGTATGGGGTCCGCTGCTCCCGTAGATCCCATCAACACTTTTGTAGGTTTTGCTAAAGTGGCCTCATGTTCACATATCATTAGTTTAGCTTCACCTTGTTAGGTGGTTGCATGTTCAAGAATCCATAAACCCTATGGGGCTAATATCCATCCTAACTTGTGCACCTCACTCACCACCCTCCAACAATACTAATAAAGAAAATTCACCATAATAATCTCCACCCTCCATATACTTCCCTTGTGTGTTTTTCCCACCGGCAAGCAACCCCCGGTGCACTTGTTGTGAGTTAGTGCAACAACAATGTGGAAGATGGCCACCATTTTCTTCACCTAGAAGACACGATCATCGAAGGCGCCATCATCAAGATCTTCGAGGAGGCACTCGGTCCCCGAGTCTCCCCGAATCATGGAGGAAGATGTGGCACCACCGAGGAGCGACACGCTACCCCTCGGTGGCATGAGGAGTTCACGAAGTTCATCCATGCGGTACATCGAACCACGAGGACACACAGAAGAGCCACCCGTTCCACCATGACGCTCAACTCGTTCATCCGCTCCACCACCACACACTCCGAGGCGTCCCAATGGATTTATCATGAAGATGAAGGAGGAAGAGGAGAGGCGTGTTCGTCTTGAGAAGAGGCTAGAGCCAAATGTTGATTTCAGTGACAACACCCTCCAAGTGTTGGATTCTACTCAAATCTTGAGCAACCTTGGATGGGTGCAATTCTTTATGGAGTTTGTGTGAATACTCACAAGGAGCTTGATTCGGAAGTTCTTATGACATTTGCACCAGTCATTAATGAAGGATTGTCATGCCTCTCATTTCACATTGAAGATGAAAAGCAATTAGTTCCTTATGGATATATTGGAGAACTATTCGGTTACAAGAAGGAAGCCTGGAGCAAGTTGATGTCCAATGTTAGGAGAATTTTTGGGGAATGATTTCAAGAGAAGATTACAAGAAACTCAAAATTTCTCCTTTTCGGGATTTCTTCGGAATCGAGTACATGAAGCAAGGAAAGTGGAGATGAGAGGAGAAGGTACAAGTTGGTGAAAGTTAATATTCCTCTTCCCAATGAGAGGCCGAGATCATTTGAAGATAAAAATTGGTTATAGGAAGGATTTCTTGTACCGACGAAAAAATATATAAAAAGGAAACTAGAGTAAGAGGGATCATTCTCCGTAGCCCAAGGCGAAGGAGGGTCTACGCATGAAGCTAATAAACTAACACATGGACAGATCTTGATGCAACCACCATATGGAGGAGAAGTGTGCCGATTCAAGCATGGGGGAGTGGGGCAGCCACGCCACCACATCCTCCACGATAGACGTTCCTCACGAAGTTTTCATGGCGCTCCATTCAACAAATGCAAGAAGAAGGAACCGCAAACATTGCCTATAAAATTGGTCGCCTTCACCATTGGAGCAATTTAGAGGAGGACCAGCACAATCATAATACAAGCAAGGATACAACGCGCCGGACCATCAATATCAACCACTGGAAAATAAAGGAAGAAGGAGGAAGAGAAGAAAAGAATAATGCTTCCAAATTTGGTTTGATTTTCTCCTTTTCCTTTTCTTTATTTTCAGCTTTTGTGCAAGTTTATATATGTGTAGCATTTTCTGTTTTTTATTTATTTTCAGAATGTGTGATAATAGTAGAGTTAGTTTAAGATCACTATGAATAAAGTTTCCCACCTTGATCAACATTTGGTAAAAATATTAAGTTGATGCCATGATAATATATGATGAAAAGTTTCCACTTTGCTCAACTTTTGTACTTGTTTTATGCATGATTAAGCTAATGCTCTCTTTAAATATGAATCTGAAATTAATTAAATGCTAGTATAATCTTTTGTGGAGGTTATGATAAAAATAAGACCCATAGTGTTATTTTCATGCTCTCAATTTTGGATGAGTTAAAGATGATTTGTTCTTAAAAATATATGTGCTAACCTTGTCATTAATGCTTCTCGCATTTTGCTCTACCTATCCAAAGCCATACATATATATTGAGTGCATAAACCTTAGTATACAAGAATTATTTTTGGGTGAGTTATTTCAAGCCTTGATTTTTCTGGCCTGAGACTAAGAAGCTGGTCATTCCGTTTTTGCGTATCTATCTTTTTGCTAGCCTTTCTATCCGTGCATTGTGTATCCCCACATCGAAGATTTTACAAACCTCATCGGATATCCACCCTTAAAACCAAAAATATCATCTTTTGTGTTTACCTCCTTGACCACAACCTATCATTGAGTATGGATCGTCAATTCAAGGAAGATCGCAAGATGGTGCCAAGGTTGAAGATTTCAAGTATCTCTCCAATGGAAAAATATTTCTAGTACCTACTTTATCTCTATCACCTCTTTTCCCGAGGACGAGCAACATCTAAGCATGGGGGAGGAGGTAGGTACAATGCGATTTAGAGTTCAAGGGGAGCAAATAAAAAAATGATGAAAGAAAAAAAGAGAAGAAAAATATGAGTATAAATAAAAAGTATGTATGAGAAAAGAAAAAATATATATATGAGTTCATAAAAATAAAATAAAGTGAACTCCCCGGTTCTCTAAAGTGCATTAGGAATCTCAAAAGTTTCAAGATTTAAGATCCAAACTCATTTTTCCAACCATGTGCAATCCGATAACAAGGACTTCTTTTGTGCCTCGGGATCACTCTTGGCCATGTGCACATGTCCACCTATCTCAAAGTGTGTGTATTTTTCTCTCCCCCTCCTTGATATAACATTATTTTCCAATGACCTTTTTGATGAGTCTCGGTAAGACCATGAGAAGCTTGTCTTGTTTTGACAACATCTCAATTATAATATCTTGGTAGGACTAAACTTTTCCCATATAGCTCCACATAAAGCCTTCCACTATATATATTGAGAGGGGAAAGGAGTAGAATGAATAGGCTCTGAGAGACAAGATAAGATGAGAGTACATGAGAAAGATGCAAGGAAGTTTATTTTTGAACTTGGTTTAGCTCTTTTTCTTCATCTCGCTCTTAATTTCAAAATTTCTAAGATTCATTTAAAATTTGGGAGCATGAGGTAATTACTTGTGGGAAGTGCTTAAATTAATATCTATCCTCCATAAGGATAAAGGCTAGTACATTATGGAACTTTATTTATTAAATCCTTGAGAGCATTATGTTTTCTCGTGTATGATTAAGTGCAGGGTATAAGCAATGAAAGGCAACACTGATATTCATTAAAGGCTTACTCGAGGATGAGCGAGGTTTAAGCATGGAGGAGATGTTGACGGTGAATTTCCATCAACCTAGCCATGAGTTTACCTTTAATGTTGGCATTGATTTATTATTCTAACCACTGGAACTAACCCCCCGTATATAACAAGTTCACTCTTGCATGTCGATTTTGGACTTTATTGTTTATGCGGGAAATCTACGCTAAAGAGGTGACTTTCGGGATAAGTTCATCAAGCACTTTGGAATAAGATCATGAAGCCCGACAAGAGTCAATACATGTGATGAACATGACTCCAAATGACACGAGGACTGAAGTGTCAACATGCAAATCTTCAGAGACTCAACTAGGAAACCGCGAAGCATGGATAGCAAGATTCAACCCTTAATCGTGAAGGAAACGACGTTAAAGGCCCACATGCAAGTGCACACAAATAAGGAATCGCGCGAGAAGCAACCGGGGAAGAAACCGGGGCCGAACCGGGTCGAAACGGGCCTGGGCCGGCCGACCTAGTCCGGCCGGCCCAGCTGTTGACGGTTAAATAATGCGTCAAGTTATGATCCGCAAGCGCACGGGTCGGTTGTAGCTTTTCCCTTAGAGTATTCCCCCAAGGTTAATCAATCTGTGGAACAAGTGGATTGCTATGCTCAACTAAGCACTAATGTTGTTGATTTAAAACTCTTTATCAAATATGTGTAAGTAAGGAACTTAATCTAATTTAATCTAGGTTAAAGAAGACAAAGTAGAGAGCGATGGAAAGGAGATCTCAAGAACGTAGAACGCTTGTCCAAGGGATCTAGGATCACTTGAAGATGTAACCACCTAGCAAGAACAACCCGATCTAATCTATCAAAGGTAAAAGTGCACGGAGTCCAACCCTTTCCCTCTCGCATACTAGTCACTACATGAGGGTAATCCGTGATTGAACCCCAAGTGCACAAGACGTTGATGTGTTCTAGGCATGCATGATCAAAGGTGTGAACCAAGTTCATTATGTTTTCCCTCCCGCGCATTGTCACTACACGACGGTAATCGCATAAAGAACAAAAAGGAACACGATAGAGAAGCTACAAGCGATGCATCCCCAAAGCAAGCCGGCCGACCAATAAGATTAAAGCACCATCAACATGAACATGAATATGATAGCAAAAGACTCAAAACATAGGTTCGGTGATTACAACTCAAGATCCCCCTTCAAACCCTAGGACAAACAAGGACTTTACCCCATAATGTTACTCATTGTAGCGCTGATCATGGTGTAGAATCCCCTGAATTAGATGAAGGCCACGAGTGCTCCCTTCGCGATCCAATCTGCTTCTTGTTCTCGGTCTTGTGGCGGCGGATGACGAATAAAGGTTGGTAGAATGATTGGATCTGAATGATAACTTCTCCTTGGGTGCCTAGGGGGTTATATTTATGCCTTTGGGGGGGGGGTCTTGGGGCGTGCTCCACCTTGCCTTCCACGAGATCTTCCTTGGGAGAGAAGGGACCTTGATTTCCATAAAATCAGCCTTGTCCAGATTTTTTGATTCGCAGCCCTTCCTTGCCGGCACAATATCTCCCACTTCCGGACTCCAAATAATGCAAATTCGGTGTCCAGGTTGTGTTCCACGAAATTATCTTCAACTTCGGTATTCATTTATTTTCTTGGAAACGAAGATAAGATCTCCAAATCGTCCTTCAAAGATAATCTGTTCTGAGATCGGACTGACTGCCTTCTCTCGTAGCTCCCTTATCCGAATTGGGCCTTCCACATGTCCAAATCGAACGTATCGTCGAGACCCACAACTTTGGTAGTCAAACTTTTGCATTAAAGGCTGTTTAAGTCTCCAAATCTGCACCGAAAGATCATGCTGTCTTGGGCCGCGAGAATCTCTCGGGCTGAGTTGATCTCGTTGGTAAACATCCAAGTTCCTGGAGTTTTGCGTGTTGATGCTTTGGTCCTTGGGTTGTTTGGAGTCATGTTCACTTCGTGTCTTGACTTGTGACAGGCTTCATGATCTTCTCTTGAAGTGCTTGATGAACTTATCCCGAAAGTCTCCTCTTTAACGTTAATTTCCTACGTAAACAACAAAATCCAAAATCGACATGCAAGTGTGAACTTGTTACATCATTAGTATACCTAGTGGCAGGTTAGTTGCAAATCATAATCAAAACCAATGTATAACAAGTACTCTAGGTTGACGAAAATTCACAGTCAACACCAGCCCATTCCGGACCCCGATTCGATGCCCACTTTGACCTAGCCGCCTCTCGGGCTATTTATAGCCCCCTGGCCAAGAGCCACAGGGAATTACATTCGCCATCCGCCGCTGCGGAGCAGAGAAGGGAGGGACACCGTTCCGGAGAGGAGAGGGTCAAGATGGTTGACTAGGGTTTCCCTAGCCGACGTGGGAACCTTGCATGGAAGACCACGTCGGAGTTCCCGGAGCTAGGATCAAGGTCGAGGTAGGATCCCGATGGTGATCTTGTCCATGTATTATACTCTCATATTGAATTTGCAAGTTTGAATCCGATTTCTAGCGATCAAGCGTGTTGACGGTGAAATTCTGTCAACCTAGCCATGAGTTTACCTTCGGTGTTGGCATGAGTTTTATACCTTATCCATTGGTACTAACCCCCATGGTATAACCAGTTCACTTGTGCATGTCGGTTTTGGAGTTAAGTGTTTATGCAGGGTTTTAGCGTTGAAAGAAAGACTTCCGGGATAAGTTCATTAAGAACCTCATGACAAGACCTTGAAGCCCGGTACAAGTCAAGCAATGAAGTGAACATGACTCCAAGAGCCCAAGGACCAAGCCGGAGAAGATGACAAACTCCGAGGACCTAGCCAGAAAAGTGCTGAATCTTGCAAGACAAGGAGCTTCGTCCAATTCGGAGAGAAACCGACGACAAGGGCCCACATGCAAAAGGGGAGAGGATCTAGAAGACTCGGGAAACAATACCAGACAAAGGAGGACGCGGACTGGGCCGAGATGGGCCCAGGCCAGTCGGCCCAAGCCGACCGGCCCAGCCTGTTCCGAGGCCCAGTCGGCCCCCCTTTGACCTAGTTGCATCTCGCGCTATTTATAGCCCCCTGACCGAGAGCCACACATCAATCAATTCGTCATCCGCCGCCGAGGAGCAGAGAAGCTTGAGGGACACCATCTCGGAGATGAGGGTCGTGCTAGTTGTCTAGGGTCTCCCTAGCCGACGTGGGAACCTTGCATGGAAGACCACGTCGGAGCTCGGGAGCAAGGATCAAGATCAAGGTAGGATCCCGGTGGTGATCTTGTCATGTAATCATTCATGGTGAAGTCTTTAAGTGAATTCGATTTCTAGCGATCAAGTGCCTTCTCGATGATTTTGTTTTCTTCTTGGTTTTGCTTCTTCTACGATCTAGTCTATAGCTAGATTACATAGGGTGCTCTTGTAGCCGCGGTGGCTAGAGGTGCATACCGGACCGGCCAAGTGATTTCAACTTGTTCTTATCGAACTCGCCCTAGACTACCCGCATGAGTAGGGATACGTTATGACAGAACGGGGGTTCCGAAAGGTGGGCGTTTTCGGAGTCGGATGGCAGGCCACGATTTAAAGATGCTTTTAATGAGATTCGCTTTTCTATCTTCATCTATCTTGTTTGGAGTTACAACATAAGCATGATCTAGACTCTCTAGATCGGTTATCTCTTGCTTTCTCTTGTTACCTCTTTAGTAGATTAGATTAGATGTGTTTCCTTTATGAGTTGGTAGATTAGATGCAACTTGTCTTCAAAAGATAGCTTACCTTGCTTTACTAGATTGATTCCTTGCGTTGCACATTGTTCCACGGATTCGATACCTTGGGTTCACCACTCGAGGGAAGAAGGGTCCCTTGACTACGACGGGAGACTTGTCCGCTTGCAAGTCTAAACGAACTTTGATACAACTATTGACCGTCAACAAGCCCCTTTTTCTGGCGCCGTTGCCGGGGAACAAGCAATCAAGATCCAATCCAGTATCGCTTATTTTTTCAGTTTTTCTTTTGATTTTCTTTTGCATCTCTTAACTTTGATCGTCCTCAAAAAGAAAAAAAAATAATCTAATCTAGTTTTGATTAACCCTAATTTTTCTTTTGTTAGATTTTTTGTTTTATTGATAACCCTAAGCGGAGATGGTTGGCTACCTCTCCAAGAAACCCAAAACTTTTTTTGTGATTGATCCAGGAAAACTTTACAGGCAAAGGAGACGTGCAACACAAGCTAAAGGGTTGGAAACCCTAGATTCAAAAGTCAAACTCGAAGGACCATCAAAATTTCCAAGGGAATCACCACCTCCGAGTCAAGACGCCGGAAGGCCGTTCAAGATCAAGGAGGATGGAGAAGATGGAGATAGAGAAAGAAGCTCAACACTAAAGGCTGCCAAGGCAAGATCCACATGCGAGGATGCTAGAGACGCAAGTGGGACAACTTGCCGGACGCCCGATGGGTAACAAAAGAGAATATTCGAGACAATCTTAAGGTCGCGAGAAGGCGAAAGCTACTCAAACTCATTCGGAAGTGATGGAGGATCACACTAAGGAGACCATGAAGATCATGACCGAAGGACCGGAGTTCGAGATGCGGAGCCACTACATGGAAGTTGTTGCATCCGTCAAGACCAAAGGACAAAGCCAGCCTGTGAAGACCAAAAATATGACTAAGCCGAAGAATAAGCCCATGCCCAAGATGGTGCGGAAGTGGGTACCCAAGATTGCAACACTCGCAAAGAGCATTGATCCAGAGTAATCAAGTGAAGAAGTCTAGCCATGGACTATAAATGAAGCGCTAGGCGGGAGGCAACCCGTTTCGTCGAGTCAAGAATAAGCTACCGGGAGGACAACCCGATTCCAGGTTTTTCAAATCTTTTAAAGTAATTTAGTTTTGAATTTTACTACGCAAAACATTAGACTTAGAATGGTTGAACAATATTAGAGACATAATTCTTGGTTGAATATTTTGTTTTGATCATTAACCCTTTACATGAACCGTCCTATGTGTTTGTTTGCTTCTTTTCTAGAAACCAAAACCAAAAAAATTCAGAACCTAACTCAACCATTCATCCTCTTTATGATGTTGTGGTTGACTTGCTTTTCATGCTAAAAACACACGAGTAGAGCCACGTCTTGTATCTAGATGTTATTTAAATTTCAGCACGTGGTAGGACTCGCGTGAACCTAGAAACTTGATTTTTGGTTGGTTTAAAAATCCATATCCTTGGTTTCTCTAAGATTAGAATTTTTCTAAGCCTCATTTAATTTTATTTTATTCAAAATCTCTCTTATCTAATCAAAATTAGAACCTAAACCTATGCCCCCATGATCAAGCCGGGAAAAGCTTGCAAACAACACCGGTAAGAACAACATAAAAGTAGTCGGAAATATTTTTTGACTTACATTTGTTTTTAATGCTTTAAAACCTTCTCTAAATTTATGCTTGAGCTCTCCCATAGCTCTGAATTTATTTTTAATTTTCGAAATTAGAGGAGTGCTTAGCATTAAAACATGCTTAGAGGGAGGCAATCTAGTTAACTTAACCATACATGCACCATGATACATCACGGGATGCCCCTCCAACATATTTTATCAAACCACATGCAAAGTACAAGCATGAGGGGGCAGCCAAGGCCTTGTTTTGTAGGAATATCATGGACGCATGTGAGGCAAGGGAGTATGGAAGTGAGTCAAGCGAAAACATCAAGTGGAAGGAGCAATAATGCAAGCGAAGGAGTGGACGGGAACGTTTGGAAGGTGCACGCGGTCACGAAGCAACATGAATGCACTAGAGAAGAACCAAGCCAAGAGGAGGAGAGAGGTCAGTCTCCCATCCAGCTCTTTGTTCGTGTGCTCTAGTTTGTAGGCCGGAACCACCTTAGACTTAGCCATCCACCTCGCTTGTTTCGTGCAACAAATCACATCCTTAATCCACTCAAAGTCCAGACTCCAAAATAATACTTGTGTACCTTGTTACCGGGTGAAAACCCCGGATATATATTTGTGAGGGAGAGTGCTGCAATCATGGAAGAAAACTACAAGCCTTTTTCACCAAAGAAGAAGGGATCATCGTCGTCTAAGCCATCAACCTCTTCGAGGAGGCACTCGGTTTCCGAGTTTCCTCGGAGTATGGAGGAGGACACGACACCGCCGAGGAAGAACCACACTCTTCTCCTCGGTGGCATGAGGGCTACACGAAACTCGTTCATGAGGTTCACCAAACGTCGAGGACATCTGGAGGAGCTGCCCGTCCGACCTAGCCACTCGACACGATCATCCGCTCCACCTCCATACGCTCCACGGTATTCCGAGGAGTATGTCATCGTGATGGAGGAGGAGGAGAAGAAGCTCGCTCGCCTTGAGTAGAGGCTTGTAGCGAACGTCGACTTCGACGACCAAACTCTCCACATATTGGGTTTTCATACGGGACACCGGTGCAATTCTCTAACGGAGTGTCGGCAAACACCCACAAGGAATTTGCCTAGGAAATTCTCATGACCATGGTGCATACCCTTGATGAAGGAGTGCTGAGTCTCTCGTTCTGTTTAGAGGGAGCCCACAAGTGGAGAAGAAGGAAGACACTTTCGGAAGGGTAACCTTGATCAACGGTGCTTTCTAGCACCTTGATGGGGTAATCTCCTTTCATCTATGGGTTGTAATCGATCTTGAGATGTAATCGAACTTTGTTGGATTATCTATCTATCATCTTACACCGTGACCATCATAGGTCTAGTCATGAATACCTTCACGTAGTGAGAGTACGAGAGGAGGGAAAGGGCGAAACCATGGTCACAACCCCCGATAGATTAGATTGGTTTTCGTGATCAAAACGATTGCATGTTCTAGTATCGTAGACCCATGGGTGAGTGTCTCCTATTTTCAAAAGGGAGCTCCAGAACAAGTGGATGTGCATGAAGGCACATGGGAAGGTTTTTGGAGTATGATCACGGGAGGAGACCATCAACGAAGAAATACTATCCGGAACCCCATCATCCAAGTGTGTCACTTTTGTGCAAGTGGAGTTTTGGGAAAATGAGAGAGACAAAGATAACCAACACGGAGTTGAATTGGCTTTACTTGGCTTTGCCAGGCAGCTAATCGACCCCACTCACCTATGATCAACCGGTGGTGTTGTCGAGTTCGGGAGATATTGGTTCGGGGTGTTGCCTCTCCATATTGGCTATCTCTTTAAGACCGGGTATTACAAGGAACCCAAAGCATCTCCTACCCGGAGATATTTTTAGTTTTTATTTAAATTTCAGCATGTGTGTTAGTATTTATTTTCATCATGAATAATGTCACCACCTAGTTTTTACCTTTGGTAAAGTTACAAAGTTTGTGCCATGTTGATATATGATTATAATTGCCGCTTTGTTTATCTTTGTATTTGTTTTATGCATGTTTAAGCTAGTGCTCTCTTAAAAATACAAATCTGAAATTATCTAAATACTAGCTTAATCTTTAGCGGAGGCTATGATAAAAAATAAAGACACATAGTGTTTTATGTGCTCTCAAGTTTTAGATGGATTAAAGATGATTTATTTGTGTTCTTAAAAGTAATGCTAACCTTGTCATAAATACCACTTGCGTGTTGCTCTACCTATCCAGAGCCATATAAATATTTGAGTGCAAAAACTTAGTATACAAGGTTTATTTTTGGGTGAGTTATTTCAGGCCTTGATTTCTCTGGCCCGAGACTAAGAAGCTGGTCATTCCGTTTTTGTGTATCTATGTTATTGCTAGTCTCTTATCCGTGCATTGTGTATCCCCACATCGGAGATCCCACAAACCTCTCCGGATATCCCTTTAAACCAAATATCATCTTTTGTGTTTACCTTCTTGACCACAACCTATCGTTGAGTATGGATCATCAATTCAAGGAAGATAGCAAGACGATGCCATTATTGAAGACTTCAAGTATCTCTCCAAAGGAAAAGTATTTCCGGTACCTACCTTATCTTTATCACCACTTTGCCCGAGGACGAGCAACGTCTAAACATGGGGGAGGAGGTAGGTACAATGCAATTTTAGAGTTCAAGGGGAGTGTCGGGCATAGACCCCATGCAAGGAAGGAAGAAGACAAACTCCTACTAGAATTCCCCTGTAATCCTACTAGGACTCGTTCTGTGTAATCCTACTAGGACTCCTGCCTTGTAACCGACTAGGAACCCGCTCCCTGGACTATATAAAGGAGGGCCGGGTACCTAGCCGGGCACCTGATCTCAACCCAACACCAAGCGCAGGGCGCCATACATGATCCCCCAAACAGGACGTAGGGCAAGCCACCTTGGCGGCCCGAACCTGTATAAATCTTGTGTCCCGTGTCCTTGCGCATACCTTCGAGTTCTCGGTCTCCCGATCACGATCCCCAACGCACAATCTACTACCTCGGGTACCCCCTTGGTAGGTTTGCCGGTCTAAAACACCGACAAGCGGCGCGCCCGGGTAGGGGTGATCATCACCACCGGGCGAATTCGAAGGACCCTCGTCAACAAGATCAATCTACTCTTCGACTCGCCGAGATCCATTGAAGCAAGTTGCCTTGCTCTTGTCAAAGCGGAATCAATTTTTCTACGCCACGCTTCTGGTTCCTTCGGCACGTCGCGCGGCTCGTCACGCAGCTTGTCGCGCCGCTCGTCGTTGACTACTCCACCTCGCGCAGGCTCATCGTCGACTACTTCGTCTTCGCCGCGCGTCCGGGTGCCTCGGCACGTCGCGTGGTTCGTCACGCGGCTCGTCGCGCCGCTCGACGTCGACTACTCCGCCTCGCGCGAGCTCGTCGTCGTCGACTACTTTGCCTCCGCCGCGCGTCGGGTGCCTCGGCACGTCGCGCGACTCGTCATGCGGCTCGCCGCGCCGCTCGTCGTCGACTACTCGCCTCGCGCGAGCTCGTCGTCGAATACTTCGTCTTCGCCGCGCGTCCGGGTGCCTCACCACATCGCGTGGCTTGTCACGCGGCTCGACGCGCCGCTCGTCGTCGACTACTCCGCCTCGCGCGAGCTCGTCGTCGACTACTTCGTCTTCGCGCGCGTCCCGGGGTGCCTCGGCACGTCGCACGGCTCGTCATGCGGCTCGTCGCGCCACTCGTCGTCGACTACTGCGCCTCGCGCGAGCTCGTCGTCGACTACTTCGTCTTCGCCGCGCGTCCGGCCGCCTCGGCACGTCGCGTGGCTCGTCATGCGGCTCGTCGCGCCACTCGTCGTCGACTACTCCGCCTCGCGCGAGCTCGTCGTCGTCTACTACTTTGCCTCCACCGCGCGTCGGGTGTTTCGGCACGTCGCGCGGCTCGTCATGCGGCTCGTCGCGCCGCTCGTCGTCGACTACTCCGCCTCACGCGGGCTCGTCGTCGACTACTTCGTCTTCGCCGCGCGTCGGGGTGCCTCGCACGCCGCGCGGCTCGTCATGCGGCTCGTCGCGCCGCTCGTCGTCGACTACTTTGCCTCCCGCCGCGCGTCGGGTGCCTCGGCACGTCGCGTGGCTCGTCATGCGGCTCGTCGCGCCGCTCGTCGTCGACTACTCCGCCTCGCGCAGGCTCGTCGTCGTCGACTACTTTGCCTCCACCGCGCGTCCGGGTGCCTCGGCATGTCGCGCGGCTTGTCGCGCCGCTCGTCGTCGACAACTCCGCCTTGCGCAGGCTTGTCGTCGACTACTTCGTCTTCGCCGCGCGTCCCGGTGCCTCGGCACGTCGCGCGGCTCGTCATGCGCTTCGTCGCGCCGCTCGTCGTCGACTACTCCGCCTCGCGCGGGCTCATCGTCAACTACTTCGCCTCCGCCGCGCGTCCGGAGTGCCTCGGCACGTCGCGCGGCTCGTCACGCGGCTCGTCGCGCCGCTCGTCGTCGACTACCCGCCTCGCGCAGGCTCGTCGTCGACTACTTCGTCTTCGCCGCGCGTCCGGGTGCCTCGGCACGTCGCGCGGCTCGTCATGCGGCTCGTCGCGCCGCTCGTCGTCGACTACTACGCCTCGCGCAGGCTCATCGTCAACTACTTCGCCTCTGCCGCGCGTCCGAGTGCCTCGGCACGTCGCATGGCTCGTCACGTGGCTCGTCGCGCCGCTCGTCGTCGACTACTCGCCTCGCGCGCGGCTCGTCGTCGACTACTCCGCCCGCCCGGGCTTGTCGTCGGCTACTCCATGCGCCGCGACTTCGTCTTGCGGCCACGCTGGCTCTACTTCATCCACGCCGTGCGTCGTGACTACTTGTCTCGCGGCAACACTGGCTCTACTTCGAGTATGCCGCGCGCCGCCACGACGTCGTCTTCCGGTCGCATCGCGTCGACCATTCATCTTGACTAGTTTTCCAAACTAGTCGAGAACAGCAGTCACGCCCCCAACAACTACTCGAAATAAACTCTAACTAGTCAACTTTAACAACATCCGTCGCGGCTCCATCGCCGACCGCCACGGCTTCATCATCGGTCCGCCGAGCAAAGAATGACTAAGTCATTTATTTAAATGATTACAGTTCTCTTGGCTTGTTCTCCTCATCATGTAGGACTACTTGCCGACTACTCATTTGTGTATGCTTCTCGGCGGGTTTCACGGGAGCTACACTCTGCTGACTACTCTTGAGGCATATCAATCAAGTCGCCACGAGTCTACTTCATCAACTCAGGGGCTATCCCTAGGAGGCAGTTTCTAAAGTCCGCTACGCGCGGCAATCTAAAGTCGACTTCTAAAGTCACATTCTAAAGTCCGCTCCGTGCGGCAACTTAAAGTCGACTCCGGTCGCATCTTCGCCTGCTTCGATGGCATACTACGTGTGTAAGCTTCGATGGAACCTAGCTGTAAGCGGCCCTCGGGTCCTGGCGACAATGGAACCTAGCTGCAAGTGGTCTTCACGCTCTGTACCATGGGTCCAAGTACCCTAAATACTCGTGCTCCGTACCTTGGGTCCGAAATCCATGGCCCAGGTACGCAAGCCGACTCCGGTCGCACCCTCAAGCCGACTTCGGTCGCACCCTCAAGCCCGCTCCGGTGGCAATCGTACCTTGGGTCTGAAATCCATGGCTCAGGTACTCAAGCCCACTCCGGTGGCACAAGTCGACGCTAACGGTCGCATCCAAGCCCACTCCAGTGGCACAAGCCGACTTCGGTCGCAATCTTAAGCCCGCTCCGGCGGCAAAACTACTCGTTTTCTCTGATTTTTCATTCGCTTTGGCTTTCCGGAAAGTGCTTTTTGTTTTTTGCATCTTAAGTCCACCCCGCGTGGCACAAAGTCGACTACTGCAGTCGCATCTCAAAGTCCGCTCTACGCGGCAAGCTAAAGTCGACTTCGGTTTTCAAGTCGCATATCAAAGTCCGCTCCACGCGGCATCCTAAAGTCGACTTCAGTTTTCAAGTCGCATCTCAAAGTCCGCTCCGCGCGGCACAAAGTCGACTTCGATTTTCAAGTCGCATTCTAAAGTCCGCTCTGCCGGCATCTAAAGTCGACTTCGGTCGCATTTAAAGTCCGCTCTGACAGCACGACTACTTCTCATACTCCACGACTCGATGCCGAAATTACTACTCAGAATCTCTCCAGCTCGGGGGCTGCACTCAACATACTACTCAAGGATAACTTCAGCATGCTTCGCTTTCTCTCAAGCTCGGGGGCTCCGTACCAACAACTACTCGACGTGGCTCATATGGCTCTCTTATCTCAGGGGCTACATGGTGCAAGAGTACTTGGATGAGGGCTTTCGCGAACACTGAAGACCCTTGGATTGATTACCTAATCATTTCAAGGCTCGGGGGCTACTATGCTACACCCATCATTCAATTTTTTCAAGACAAAAGATTCAGAATCAAGATTGACCCTCAGTTAGAGTCTACAACTCAACCTAAGGCTCGGGGGATACTCCATATGGAGTGCGATTTTGCAATCGCACTTCCATATAATCTCGACTTCAAGACCGATGAGCTGGACCACCTTCCAGCCTCGTGGTAGTTCAACTACTATTGAAGACTTCTCCAAGCAGTACTCGAGGACGCTCAAGAACTACTCGAAGAGGCTTCAAGACTACCCGAACTACTACTCTCGACTACAACGTGCTCGGGGGCTTGTCGGGCATAGACCCCGGGTACTCATGCAAGGAAGGAAGAAGACGGACTCCTACTAGAATTCCCCTGTAATCCTACTAGGACTCATTCCGTGTAATCCTACTAGGACTCCTGCCTTGTAACCGACTAGGAACCCGCCCCCTGGACTATATAAAGGAGGGTCGGGTACCTAGCCGGGCACCTGATCTCAACCCAACACCAAGCGCAGGGCGCCATACTTGATCCCCCAAACAGGACGTAGGGCTCGCCACCTTGGCGGCCCGAACCTGTATAAATCTTGTGTTCCGTGTCCTTGCGCATACCTTCGAGTTCTCGGTCTCCCGATCATGATCCCCACCACACAATCTACTACCTCGGGTACCCCCTTGGTAGGTTTGCCGGTCTAAAACAGCAACAGGGAGCAAATAAAAAATTTTGAAAGAAAAAAAGAAAGAAAAAGAAATAAATAATAAAAAGTATATGTATGAGAAAAAAAGAAAAAAATAGATGTATGATATAAAAATAAAATAAAATGAACTCCCCGGTTCTCTAAAGTGCATTAGGAATTTCAAGGTTTCAAGATTAGAAGATCCATACTCATTTTCCAACCATGTGCAATCCGATAACGAGGACTTCCTTTGTGCCTCGGGATCACTCTTTGCCATTTGCACATGTCCACCTATCTCAAGCGTGTGTATTTTTCTCTTTCCCCTCCTTGATATAACATTATTTTCCAATGACCTTTTTGACGAGTCTCGGTAAGACCATGAGAAGCTTGTCTTATTTTGACAACATGTCATTTATAATATCTTGGTAGGACTAAACTTTCCCAAAAAGCTCTATATAAAAGCCTACCACATAAATATGTTATGAGAGGGAAAGGAGTAGAATAAATAGGCTTGAGAGACAAGATGAGATGAGAGTTTAAGAGCAAGATGCAAGGTGGTTTAAATTTGTGAACTTGGTTTAGCTCTTTTTCATCTTGTTCTTTATTTCAAAATTTCTGAGATCCATTTGAATTTTGGGAGCATGTTAATACTTGTGGGATAAGCTTTATTAAATATCTACCCTCCGTAGGGATGAAGGCTAGTACATTATGGAACTTTAACGAATTAAACTTTTGATAGCATTATGTTTTCTCGTGTATGATCAAGTGCAAGGTTTAAACAATGAAGGGCAACGATGATATCCATTGAAGGCTTACTCGAGGACGAGCAAGGTTTAAGCATGGGGGAGATGTTGACAGTGAAATTCCGTCAACCTAGCCATGAGTTTACCTTCGGTGTCGGCATGAGTTTTATGCCTTATCTATTGGTACTAACCCCCGTGGTGTAACAAGTTCACTTGTGCATGTCGGTTTTGGAGTTAAGCTTTTACACAGGGTTTTAACGTTGAAAGCAAGACTTCCAGGATAAGTTCATTAAGCACCTCATGACAATACCTTGAAGCCCGGTACAAGTCAAGTAATGAAGTGAACATGACTCCAAGAGCCTAAGGACCAAGCCCGAGAAGATGACAAACTCCGAGGACCTAGCCAGAAAAGTGCTAAATCTTGCAAGACAAGGAGCTTCGTCCAATTCGGAGAGAAACCGACGACAAGGGCCCACATGCAAAAGGGGAGAGGATCTAGAAGATTCGAGAAGCAATACCAGACGAAGGAGGACACGGACTGGGCCGGGATGGGCCCAGGCTGGTCGGCCTAGTCCGGCCGGCCCGGCCTGTTCTGAGGCCCAGTCGGCCCCCCTTTGACCTAGTTGCATCTTGGGCTATTTATAGCCCCCTGACCAAGAGCCACGCATCAATCAATTCGTCATCCGCCGCCGAGGAGCAGAGAAGCTTGAGGGACACCATCTTCGAGATGAGGGTCGTGCTAGTTGTTTAGGGTCTCCCTAGCCGACGTGGGAACCTTGCATGGAAGACCACGTCGGAGCTCCGGAGCAAGGATCAAGATCAAGGTAGGATCCCGGTGGTGATCTTGGTTATGTAATCATTCATGGTGAAGTCTTTAAGTGAATTCGATTTCTAGCGATCAAGTGCCTTCTTTATGATTTTGTTTTCTTCTTGGTTTTGCTTCTTCTACGATCTAGTCTATAGCTAGATTACAAAGGGTGCTCTTGTAGTCGCGATGGCTAGAGGTGCATACCGGACCAGCCAAGTGATTTCAACTTGTTCTTATCGAACTCGCCCTAGACTACCCGCATGAGTAGGGATACGTTGTGATAGAACGGGGGTTCCGAAAGGCGGGCGTTTTCGGAGTCGGACGGGAGGCCACGATTTAAAGATGCTTTTAATGAGATTCGCTTTTCTATCTTCATCTATCTTGTTTGGAGTTACAACATAAGCATGATCTAGACTCTCTAGATCTATTATCTCTTGCTTTCTCTTGTTACCTCTTTAGTAGATTAGATTAAATGTGTTTCCTTATGAGTTGGTAGATTAGATGCAACTTGTCTTCAAAAGATAGCTACCTTGCTTTACTAGATTGATTCCTTGTGTTGCACATTGTTCCACGGATTCGATACCTTGGGTTCACCACTCGAAGGAAGAAGGGTCCCTTGACTACGACGGGAGACTTGTCCGCTTGCAAGTCTAAACGAACTTTGATACAACTATTGACCGTCAACAAAGTGCTTTCACTATGACTTTGGCTTCTCTTGGGTTTTCTTCTTCTCCAATCTATTCCCGATAGATTGCATAGGATGTTCTTGTAGCCATGGTGGCTAGAGGTGCATACCCGACCTACTGAGCGTTTTCATCTTGTCCTTTGGACTCACCCTAGGCTAACCCGCACGAATAGGGGTGCGTTGTGACAGAACGGTGGCTACAAAAGGCGGGCGTCTTCGTAGTTGGACTGGATGTCGGTGTTTTAGACCGGCAAACCTACCAAGGGGGTACCCGAGGTAGTAGATTGTGCGGTGGGGATCATGATCGGGAGACCGAGAACTCAAAGGTATGCACAAGGACACGGGACACAAGATTTATACAGGTTCGGGTAGCCGGAGTAGCTACCCTACGTCCTGTTTAGAGTAGTATTGCGCCCTGCGCTTGGTGTTGTTCCCCGGAGGGATTGGATGTTTGGCTAGGTACCCGGCCCTCCTTTATATAGTCCAGGGGGCGGGTGCCTAGTCGGTTACAAGGTAGGAGTCCTAGTAGGATTACATGGAGCGAGTCCTAGTAGGAGTACAGGGGAATTCTACTAGGAGTCTGTTTGCTTCCTTCCTTGCGGTACCCGGGGTGTATGCCCGACAAGCCCCCGAGCACGTTGGAGTCGAGAGTAGTAGTTCGAGTAGTCTTGAAGCCTCTTCGAGTAGTTCTTGAGCGTTCTCGTGTACTGCTTGGAGAAGTCTTCAATAGTACTTGAACAGCCCCGAGGCTGGAAGGTGGTCCAGCTCATCTGTCTTGAAGTTGAGATTATATCGAAGTGCGATTGCAAAATTGCACTCCATATGGAGTAGCCCCCGAGCCTTAGGTTGAGTTGCTGACTCTAGCTGGGGGTCAATCTTGATTCTGAATCTTCCGTCTTGAAAAAATTTGAATTATGGGTGTAGCATAGTAGCCCCCGAGCCTTGAAATGATTAGGTAATCAATCCAAGGGTCTTCAGTGTTCGCGAAAGCCATCATCTGAGTACTCTTGCAGTGTGCAACCCCGAAATAAGAGAGGCGTATGAGCCACGTCGAGTAGTGATTGGTGAGGAGCCCCCGAGCTTGAGAGCGAGTGAAGCATGCTGAAGTTATCTTCGAGTAGTATGTTAAGTGCAGCCCCCGAGCTGGAGAGATTCCAAGTAGTAGTTTTGCATCGAGCCGTGGAGCTTGAGAAGTAGTCGTGCCGTCAGAGCGGACTTTAGATGCGACAGAAGTCGACTTTAGATGCCGGCAGAGCGGACTTTAGAATGCGACTTGAAAACCGAAGTCGGCTTTAGGATGCCGCACAGAGCGGACTTTGATATGCGACTTTAGAAGTCGACTTTAGGATGCCGCGCGGAGCGGACTTTGATGTGCGACTTTAGAAGTCGACTTTAGGATGCCGCGCGGAGCGGACTTTGATATGCGACTTTAGAAGTCGACTTTGCGCCACACGGGGTGGACTTAAGATGCAAAAAACGAAAAGCACTTTCCGGAAAGCTAAAACGAAAAAATCAGAAAAAACGAATAGTTTTGCCGCCGGAGCGGGCTTAAGATTGCGACCGAAGTCGGCTTGTGCCACCGGAGTGGGCTGAGTACCTGGGCCATGGATTTCAGACCCAAGGTACGATTGCCGCCGGAGCGGGCTTGAAGGTGCGACCGGAGTCGGCTTGTGCCACCAGAGTGGGCTTAAGTACCTGAGCCATGGATTTCAGACCCAAGGTACGATTGCCGCCAGAGCGGGCTTGTGCCACCAGAGTGGGCTTAAGTACCTGAGCCATGGATTTCAGACCCAAGGTACGGTTGCCACCGTAGTGAACTTGAAGGTGCGACCGGAGTCGACTTGCGTACCTGGGCCATGGATTTTAGACCCAAGGTACGGAGCGTGAGTACTTAGGGTACTTGGACCCATGGTACAGGGCGTGAAGACCACGTGCAGCCAGGTTCCATTGTCGCCAGGACCCGAGGGCCGCTTATAGCTAGGTTCCATCGAAGCTTACAAACGTAGTATGCCATCGAAGCAGGCGAAGATGCGACCGGAGTCGACTTTAAGTTGCCGCACGGGGCGGACTTTAGAAACTGCCTCCTAGGGATAGCCCCCGAGTTGATGAAGTAGACTCGTGGTGACTCGATTGATATGCCCCAAGAGTAGTCAGCAGAGTGTAGCTCCCGTGAAAACCCACCGAGAAGCATACACAAATGAGTAGTCGGCAAGTAGTCCTACATGATGAGGAGAACAAGCCAAGAGAACAGTAATCATTTAAATAAATGACTTAGCTGTTGCTCGCCCGGCGCATTGTTGATGAAGCCGTGGCGGTCGGCGATGGAACCGCGACGGTTGTTGTTAAAGTTGACTAGTCAGAGTTGATTCCGACTAGTTGTTGGGGGCGTGACTGCCGTTCTCGACTAGTTTGGAAAACTAGTCAAGATGAATGGTCGACGCGATGCGACCGGAAGACAACATCGTGGCGGCGCGCGACATACTCGAAGTAGATCCAGTGTTGCCGCGGGAAAAGCGGTCCACGACGCACGGCGTGGATGAAGTAGAGCCAGCGTGGCCGCAAGACGAAGTCGCGGCGCACGGAGTAGTCGACGACGAGCCTGGGCGAGGCGAAGTAGTCGACGATGAGCCTGCGCGAGGCGGAGTAGTCGACGACGAGCGGCGCGACGAGCCCCGTGACGAGCCGCGCGACGTGCCGAGGCACCGGGACGCGTGGCGGAGGCAAAGTAGTCGACGACGACGAGCTCGCGCGAGGCGGAGTAGTCGACGACGAGCGGCGAGACGAGCCGCATGACAAGCCGCACGACGTGCCGAGGCACCGGGACTCGCGGCGAAGATGAAGTAGTCGACGACGAGCCTGCGCGAGGTGGAGTAGTCGACGACGAGCGGCGCGACGAGCCGCATGACGAGCCGCGCGATGTGCCGAGGCACCGGGACGCGCGGCGAAGACGAAGTAGTCGACGACGAGCCTGCGCGAGGCGAGTAGTCGACGACGAGCGGCGCGTCGAGCCGCATGACGAGCCGCGCGACGTGCCGAGGCACCGGGACGCGCGGCGAAGACGAAGTAGTCGACGATGAGCTCGCGCGAGGCGGAGTAGTTGACGACGAGCGGCGCGACGAGCCGCATGACGAGCCGCGCGACGTGCCGAGGCACCGGGACGCGCGGCGAAGACGAAGTAGTCGACGACAAGACCGCGCGAGACGGAGTAGTCGACGACGAGCGGCGCGGCGAGCCGCATGACGAGCCGCGCGACGTGCCGAGGCACCCGTACACACGACGAAGACGAAGTAGTCGACGACGAGCTTGCGCGAGGCGAGTAGTCGACGATGAGCGGCGCGACGAGCCGCATGACAAGCCGCGCGACGTGCCGAGGCACCGGGACGCGCGGCGAAGACGAAGTAGTCAACGACAAGACCGCGCGAGGCGGAGTAGTCGACGACGAGCGGCGCGACGAGCCGCGTGACGAGCCGCGCGACGTGCCGAGGCACCGGGACGCGTGGCGGAGGCAAAGTAGTTGACGACGACGAGCTCGCGCGAGGCGGAGTAGTCGACGACGAGCGGCGAGACGAGCCGCATGACGAGCCGCGCGACGTGCCGAGGCACCCCGGGACGCGCGGCGAAGACGAAGTAGTCGACGACGAGCCCGCACGAGGCGGAGTAGTCGACGACGATCCGCGCGACGTGCCGAGGCACCCGTACGCACGACGAAGACGAAGTAGTCGACGACGAGCTCGCGCGAGGCGGAGTAGTCGATGATGAGCGGCGCGACGAGCCGCATGACGAGCCGCGCGACGTGCCGAGGCACCAGGACGCGCGGCAAAGACGAAGTAGTCGACGACAAGACCGTGCGAGGCGGAGTAGTCGACGACGAGCGGCGCGACGAGCCGCGTGACGAGCCGCGTGACGTGCCGAGGCACCGGGACGCACGGCGAAGACGAAGTTGTCGACGACGAGCCCGAGCGAGGCGGAGTAGTCGACGACGAGCGCCGCGACGAGCCGCATGATGAGCCGCGCGACGTGTCGAGGCACCGGGACGTGCGGCGAAGACGAAGTGGTCGGCGACGAGCCTACGCGAGGCGCAGTAGTCGACGACGAGTGGCGCGACGAGCCGTATGACGAGCCGCGCGACGTGCCGAGGCACCGGGACGCGCGGTGAAGACGAAGTAGTCAACGACGAGGCTGCGCCAGGCAGAGTAGTCGACGACGAGCGGCACGACGAGCCGCATGACGAGCCGCGCGACGTGCTGAGGCACCGGGACGCACGGCGAAGACGAAGTAGTCGACGATAAGACTGCGCGTTACGGAGTAGCCGACGACGAGCGGCGCGACGAGCCGCGTGACGAGCCACGCGACGTGCCGAGGCACCCGGACGCGCGGCGAAGACGAAGTAGTCGACGACGAGCCTACGCGAGGTGGAGTAGTCGACAACGAGCGGCACGACGAGCCGCGCGATGTGCCGAGGCACCCGGACGCGCGGTGGAGGCAAAGTAGTCGACAACGAGCCTGCACGAGGCGGAGAAGTCGACGACGAGCGGCGCGACGAGCCGCATGACGAGCCACGCGACGTGCCGAGGCACCCGGACGCGCGGCGGAGGCAAAGTAGTCGACGACGAGCGGCGTGACGAGCCACATGACGAGCCGCGCGACGTGCGGAGGCACCCGGACGCGCGGCGAAGACGAAGTAGTCGACGACGAGCCTGTGCGAGGCGGAGTAGTCAACGACGAGCGGCGTGACGAGCCGCGTGACGAGCCGCG
The DNA here is from genome assembly GCA_947561735.1 of Cenchrus americanus. Taxonomy (NCBI): domain Eukaryota; kingdom Viridiplantae; phylum Streptophyta; class Magnoliopsida; order Poales; family Poaceae; genus Cenchrus; species Cenchrus americanus. Next base: position 149,470,048 of record OX387240.1, read on the forward strand.
CGACGTGCCGAGGCACCCGGACGCGCGGCGAAGACGAAGTAGACGACGACGAGCCTGCGCGAGGCGGAGTAGTCGACGACGAGCCGCGCGACGTGCCGAGGCACCCGGACGCACGACGAAGACGAAGTAGTCGACGACGAGCCTGCGCGAGGCGGAGTAGTCGACGATGAGCGGCGCGACGAGCCGCATGACGAGCCGCGCGACGTGCCGAGGCACCGGGACGCGCGGTGAGGACGAAGTAGTCGATGACAAGACTGCGCGAGGCGGAGTAGTTGATGACGAGCGGCGCGACGAGCCGCGTGACGAGCGCGCGCGACGTGCCGAGGCACCCGGACGCACGGCGAAGACGAAGTTGTCGACGACGAGCCTGCGCGAGGCGGAGTAGTCGACGACGAGCGACGCGACGAGCCGCATGATGAGCCGCGCGACGTGTCGAGGCACCGGGACGTGCGGCGAAGACGAAGTGGTCGGCGACGAGCCTACGCGAGGCGGAGTAGTCGACGACGAGTGGCGCGACGAGTCGTATGACGAGCCGCGCGACGTGCCGCGGCACCGGGACGCGCGGTGAAGACGAAGTAGTCGACGACGAGCTGCGCGCTGTGCGAGTAGTCGACGACGAGCGGCGCGACGAGCCGCATGACGAGCCGCGCGACGTGCCGATGCACCCGGGACGCACGGCGAAGACGAAGTAGTCGACGATAAGACCGCGCGTTACGGAGTAGCCGACGACGAGCGGCGCGACGAGCCGCGTGACGAGCCACGCGACGTGCCGAGGCACCGGGACGCGCGGCGAAGACGAAGTAGTCGACGACGAGCCTGCGCGAGGTGGAGTAGTCGACGACGAGCGGCGCGACGAGCCGCATGACGAGCCGCGCGACGTGCCGAGGCACCGGGACGCGCGCCGAAGATGAAGTAGTCGACGACGAGCCCGCGCGAGGCGGAGTAGTCGACGACGAGCGGCGCGACGAGCCGCATGACGAGCCGCGCGACGTGCCGAGGCACCGGGACGCGCGGCAAAGATGAAGTAGTCGACGACGAGCCCGCGCGAGGCGGAGTAGTCGACGACGAGCTCGCGCGAGGCGGAGTAGTCGACGACGAGCGGCGCGACGAGCCGCACGACGTGCCGAGGCACCCGGACGCTCGGCGGAGACGAAGTAGTCGACGACGAGCCCGCGCGGGGCGCAGTAGTCGACGACGAGCGGCGCGATGAGCCGCGGGACGAGCCGCGTGACGTGCTGAGGCACCCGGACGCGCGGAGAAGATGAAGTAGTCGACGACAAGCCTGCGCGAGGCGGAGTAGTCAACGACGAGCGGCGCGACGAGCCGCGTGACGAGCCGCGCGACGTGCCGAAGCAACTGGAAGCCCGGAGTAGGAAGATTGATTCCGCTTTGACAAGAGCAAGGCGACTTGCTTCAATGGATCTCGGCGAGTCGACGAGTAGATTGATCTTGTTGACGAGGGTCCTTCGAATTCGCCCGGTGGTGATGATCACCCCTACCTGGCGCGCCAGTTGTCGGTGTTTTAGACCGGCAAACCTACCAAGGGGGTACCCGAGGTAGTAGATTGTGCGGTGGGGATCGTGATCGGGAGGCCGAGAACTTGAAGGTATGCACAAGGACACGGGGCACAAGATTTATACAGGTTCGGGTAGCCGGAGTAGCTACCCTACGTCCTGTTTAGAGTAGTTTTGCGCTCTGCGCTTGGTGTTGTTCCTCGGAGGGATTGAATGTTTGGCTAAGTACCCGGCCCTCCTTTATATAGTCCAGGGGGCTGGTGCCTAGTCGGTTACAAGGTAGGAGTCCTAGTAGGATTACATGGAGCGAGTCCTAGTAGGAGTACAGGGGAATTCTACTAGGAGTATGTTTGCTTCCTTCCTTGCGGTACCCGGGGTGTATGCCTGACACTGGAAGCCACGATTTTATGAGACTAGTTATGAGATTCAATTTGCTTTGTTCATCTATGCTTGGAACTTCAACAAGTGCTCGATCCAATCTCTCTAGATTGGTTTTACCTATCGCTCTCTATCTCTTGCTAGCTTCGGTGTTTCTCAGATTAGATTGGTTTTCTTGGTGTTTCCATAGATTAGGTGCAAAACCCCTTTTTAAGATCAAAGTGTTCTTAGCTTATTAGATTAGATCTTGCGTTACACATTGTTCCACGGATTCGATACCTTGGGTTCACAATTGAGGGAAGAAGGGTCCCTTGACTACGACGGATGACTTGTCCGCTTGCAAGTCCAAACGAACTTTGATACAACTATTAACCGTCAACAAGGACTACATAGAGTAGCTTCTGTACTAGCTGATAACGTGCCTTTGGCTCTGACAGGACCTCGTTGACGAAGTAGAATGGTCGCTGGATTGGGTAGGCGTGGCCGTCTTCCTGCCACTCGACAACGATGGAAGTACTGACCACATGAGTGGTCGCAGCGAGGTAGAGCAGTAGCTGCGCTTTTTTGCGAGGAGCCGTGAGGACTGGTGGCTTGGACAGAAAGTCTTTGAGCTGCGCCAAGGCTTGATCAGCCTCTGTGGTCCACACGAACTTCTCCTGGTGCTTGAGTAGTTTGAAGAAGGGTGGCCCCCGTTCCCCAAGCTTCGAGATGAATCTGTTCAAGGTCGTCATGCACCCTGTTAGCTTCTGCACATTCTTGATGCAGGTGGGAGCTTTCATGTTGGTGATGGAAGAGATCTTCTCGGGATTGGCTTCGATGCCGCGATGGCTGATGATGAAGCTGAGTAGTTTCCCTGAGGGTATGCGGAAGACGCAGTTTTTAGGGTTGAGCTTCCACTGGTACTCTCGTAGAGATGCGAAAGTCTCTTTAAGATCGGCGATGCGCGTGTCGGAATTTCAGGTCTTGAGAACCACGTCATCCACCTAGGGGATGCTATGCCCCAAAACTTGGGTCCTCAAATGAAATAAATCGCCGGAAATCGAATCGCCACCGAACTCAACCAAAAACCAAGGTTCCAACCGAAATCCTTCAATCGAAGGCCGAACTTAGAGTTTGGGGATCAAGATCAAGCACAAAGATGCACGAAGCAACTATCCATAATTCCCACCAACAAATCCGAGCCCAAACACCTCAGAATCAAAGGAATTGTCGGTGTTTTAGACTGGCAACCTACCAAGGGGAGTACCCGAGGTAGATGAATGTGGCCTCGCCGAGATCGGTAACTCGAAGGAAGAGACACGTGGCACACAATTTAGACTGGTCCGGACCGTGAGGTGCATAATTCCCTACGTCTTGTATGCTGCGTCGCTCTGGATTGATTGGGTGTGTTAACAAGATGATGCCTATGAGAGAGATAGGGGTCCCTGCCTCGCCTTATATAGTCTGGGAGGCAGGGTTACAAGTCGGTTTAAGGAGAGAGTACAAGTCGGGGACGTCTAGGAGTTATCTACACAGTATAGGACATGTATAGCTTCCTATTCAAGTACTTCTCCACCGTAGTCCTTGCGCCCCACGCCATCAGGTGCCATGTGGCACAAGCCGAGTAGTCCCAGGGGCCCACCGAGTAGTCGATCCTGGTACCCACCGAGGTAGTGGGCCCAGGGAGGTCCATACGACAAGCCCCTGAGTACTTTGTAGTCGAGCAGGATAGTTTCGAGTAGTCTTGACGGCCTTGACGAGTAGTCCTCAGGCGTCCCCGAGTACTACAAGCCAAAAGTCCTTAAGAATACTTGAAGCATCCCGAGGCTGGAAGGTACTCCAGCTGATCTGTGAGTAGTCTTGAAGTCTTCTTGAGCAGTTCCCAAGCGTCCTCGAGTTCTTCTCTTAAAGGTCTTCAATAGTACTCGCTCTGTCTTGAAGAAGAAACCATATGGAAAATGTGATTCAAAGAATCGCATTCCATATGGAATGTAGCCCCTGAGCCTTAGGTTGAATCGTAGATTCAAGCTGAGTGTCAGTCTGAAGTTCTGCCAAGATTATCCCGTAAAATCTGGAGAAAAAACCAAAGGACACATGGCACGGAGCCCTCGAGCCTTGAGTGGAGTACTTCCTCTCGAATTGAAGGGTAATCTTGATTGTAGAATGTGTCCTGAGTTGCTCTTTGAGTCTTGTCATACCCAGGAAGGCTAGTGGATGTAGCCGAGCCCTCGAGATGGAGTCCATCGAGTACTGGAAGCCGAAGAGTCAGGCAGCTGCCGCTGAGTCAGCCACTGATACTTATCCATCCGGTCGTTGCAGCACCACCCGTTAGGTTATAAATAGAGGCCGAAACCCTTAGGGTTTTTCCATTCCCCGCATTAGCAGCCGCTGGAGTAGATCTAGCCAAATGTCCACTCGTGCTTCTAGCGGCGCGCTATAGTTCCACGTGCGCCGCCACTGCTCGCCACCAGCGAAGCCCCTGAGCGAATGCGAGTGAAGACCCCGTGCACTTGGAGGATGAAGCCTTCTCCATCCAAGGGCGCAAAAGCTGGTGCCGGTGCCAGGAAGAAAAAATCTCACAATGAGGCGGAGGGATCTACCTAGGGGTCAGCACCGCCGACATCTCCCCCGCGCCCCAATCCAAACAAGGAGTGGAAAAAGTCAAAGATGAAGACTGAAGATCTGCTTGCGCTGGTGAACAGCGGGTTTCTCTGGGAGAAGGAGATAGACATGTGGTGCCCCGCCGTGGGCGACCCGTACCCCATGGAGAAGAACCCCGATGAGGTCCCCATGTTCGCCAGGTTCGTGGAGCGCGGACTAGCACTCCCGGCGAGCGATTTCTTCAAGGGTCTCCTCAAGTACTATGGTATCGAGTACTTGAACTTGAACCCTAATGGCATTTTTCACGTCTCCTTCTTTGTCCACTTCTGCGAAGCTTTCGTGGGGATCAAACCTCACTGGGTCTTGTTCCGGAAGTTTTCCGCGTGAAGCCGCAGCCGAGCGCCAACGACCCGCGAGTAGTCGGAGGAGCCGGCATTCAGATGCGTGAAGATGCCGCTGACCAGTACTTGGCGTACAAACTCATTGACTCGAACCAAGACTGGAAGGCCAAGTGGTTTTATGTCACGAACCACCACCCAGAGTTGCCGAAGCCCAGCGGGAAGCAGCCCAAGCATCGAGCGTGGTGGAACACTGAATCGGCGATGCAGGAGGGTATTCAACTACCCGAGCTATTGCAGAAGATCAAGGTGTTGACGGTGAAAATCTGTCAACCTATCCATGAGTTTACCTTCGGTATTGGCATAAGTTTTATACCTTATCCATTGGTACTAACCCCCGTGGTATAACAAGTTCACGTGTGCATGTCGATTTTGGAGTTTAGTGTTTATGCAGGATTTTAGTGTTGAATGCAAGACTTTCGGGATAAGTTCATCAAGAACCTTATGACAAGACCTTGAAGCCCCGTACAAGTCATGCAATGAAGCAAACTTAACTCCAAGAAGCCAGGGACTTGATCCGAGAAGACGACAAACTCCAAGGACCTGACCAGAAAAGTGCTGAATCTTGCAAGACAATGAGTTATGCCCAATTCGGAGAGAAACTGACGACATGGACCTACATGCAGAAGGGGGAAACATCCAGGAAGCAAGGGAATCGACTTAGAGCAAAGGAGGCCTCGGGCCGGGCCTGGATGGGCCCGAGCCGGCCGGCCCAGGCCGGTCGGCCCAGCCCTGTCCAGGGCCCGTTTGCTCCCTCCTTTGCCCTAGCCGCCATTCGGGCTATTTATAGCCCCCTGACCGAGAGCCACGCATGATCCAATTCGTCATCGGCCGCCGAGGAGCAGAGAAGAGAGGGACACCATCTCGGAGAGGAGAGGGTCGAGCTAGTTGACTAGGGTTTCCCTAGCCGACGTGGGAACCTTGCACGGAAGACCACGTCGGAGTTCCCGGAGCTAGAAGAAGATCAAGGAAGGATCCCGGTGGTGATCTTGTGTATGTATCATTGTTATAGTTGAATAATCAAGTTGAATCTTTTCCTAGCGATCAAGTGTTTCCTCGAAGATTTTGTTTTCCGATCGGCTTTGCTTATTCCAAGTCTATTCTCGAGATAGATTACATAGGGTGTTCTTGTAGCCGCAGTGGCTAGAGGTACACACCGGATCTTCTGAAAGAATCTCGACTTGTCTTTTGACTCGCCCTAGACACCCCGCATGAGTAGGGATACGTGGTGACAGAACGGGGGTTCCAAAAGGCGGATGTTTTCGGATTTGGACGGGAAACCACGATTTAAAGAGGCTTCTTATAAGATTCGATTTGCTACTTCTTCTCTTGCTTGAAACTTCAACAAAAGGCTTACCCCGATCTCTCTAGATCGGTTTATCTACCCAATCTTACTTTGTTATCTCCGGTCTTTAGTAGATTAGATTAGTTTTATGTCTTTTACTTAGATGCATTAGGGTTTTATCGAAGATTGAAGTTTCTTGGCTTTACTGGATCAACTTTTGCGTCACACATTTGTTCCACGGATTCGATACCTTGGGTTCACCACTCGAGGGAAGAAGGGTCCCTTGACTACGACGGGAAACTTGTCCGCTTGCAAGTCATAAACGAACTTTGATACAATTATTAACCGTCAACAAGCCCCTTTTCTTGCGCCATTGCCGGGGAACAAGTGATCAAGATTTGGTTTTTATTGCCTTTTTGTAATTTTCAGTTTTCTTTTAGTTTTTCTTTTTGCATCTACTAAACTTTGATCATCCTCAAAATACATCTAATCTAGTTTGTCTAACCCTAGTTTTTATAGATTTGTTTTTACTTTCTAGTTTTTGCATACTTTGTTTATTGATAACCCTAACAAGAGATGGACGGCTACCTCTCCAACAAACCCGATAATTTTGTGGATGATCCAGAAAAACTTTACAAGCTAAAGAGACGCGAAGCACATCAAGCTAAAAAGCTGGATTTTGTAGATTCAGAGTCGGAAGACAAAGGATCGCAGGAATCTCCGAAGAATTCACCACCTCAAAGTCCTCGGGAGAATCGACTTCCACCGATGGGTGACCAACCACCGCAAGAGCGCAAGATTGGGGAGCTATGCACCCCGGATATCATCGACCTACCAATCTTGAACCTTGAGGAGATCGGAAGACCGTTCGAGATCAAGACCTCAACAATCCGCATGGTGCAACATTCACCCTTCACCGGTAAAGAGGATCCGAACCTTCACCTCCAAGCATTCATTCAACTATGTCAGACTTTCAACATGGATGGGGTGACTCAAGATCAAATGAGGGCAAGGCTTTTTCCGTTCTCACTACTCGGGAAGGCTTTGCAATAGTTCCACTCTCAACCGGCGGAGACGGTGCAAAATTGGAACACGTTGATGAAGGCTTTCATGAAGGAATACTACTCGCCGGGTAAAACTCAAAGCTTGCGTAATAAGATTGCCACCTTTGTTCAATATTTTACGGAAACTATCTCAGAGGCATTCGAGCGCTTCAACGAGTACACTCGGGTGGTTCCACATCACAAGTTCACGAAGGAAGACCTCGTGCAAAAGTTCTATCAAGGACTCACCATGGCGTCAAGGACGATCATCGATGCATCGGCGGGAGGATCCATCATCGAACTTACACCGACAGAAGCTTTCACGCTATTCAAGAAGGTCGCGGATAAGGACACATGGGCGTCATCCGGGCGCCTACATCCGGTTCAACCCACGGGGAACGTCAAAGGAGTCTTGCAAGTGGAGAAGGAGAACATACTTGAAGGCAAGATCGACTCGCTCATGAGGAGGTTGGAGAAGATGGAGATGGAAAAGAAAGAGGCTCAAGACTTGAAGGCCGCCGAAGTAAGGTCCACATGCGAAGAATGTGGAGAGTATGGCCATGTACGCAAAGATTGTCGGAGGAAGCCAAAACGCTCGACTACATGAGGAAGGGAGAATTGCCGAACTTCCGCTACGGGCAAGGTAGACCTCAATTTAATGCAAGCTCATCTATTCCTAACGCGGTTCCGCTTCGTATACAATTGAAGGAGTTCATGGATGAGCAAGCTAAGATCAACAAGGACACCGTCACCAAGTTCAAGACCATAGACAAGGTGTTGGAGAACATCGATAGCAAAGTGACGGAGGTCGGAAGTTCCAATCATCAAGTGCTCAACATGATGAAGATGCTCGAGACGCAAGTTGGACAACTTGCGGGGCGCCTCACTAATGATGAAGGGAAGCTTCCGGGACAACCCAAAAGTCCCGAATCGGCGAAGACCATTCAAACACGTTCGGGGGAAGGAGACCGAAGACCCGGAACGTTCCGCGGGAGCAAGGAAGCTTAAACCATCCACCGAGGTGGAAGGAGTTGCTAAAGAGAAGGTTACGGGGATCGTCACCGAAGAGCCCGAATTTGAGATGCCGGGGAGGAAGACACGAGGATACCGCAACTCAAGCCACGCTACTTCCGAGGTAAACTTGACAACCACTTTGAGAAGTTTGTAGAGTTTGTGCGTAGACTTAGCATCAACATGCCATTACTAGATGCCCTACAAGTACCTACATATTCTCGTTACTTTAAAGACATACTTGCAAATAAATATGAGATAGCAACACTCGGGGTAGATCATGTCAAGATGTCCGAGGAGTGTAGTGCTGCTATTGCTAATGGGCTAGAGAAGAAAAAGGACCCCGGGTGCCTTACTATTCCATGTTCGGTTGGTTCTTTCAACTTCGAGAAGGCGTTATGCGACCTTGGAGCTAGTGTGAGCGTCATGCCGACGGATGTGTTCGAGAAGATACGCCTACCAATGGAGCCTACGAGTATATGTTTGGAGTTGGGAGATAACTCCATTCACTATCCCTTGGGCATTGCTGAAGATGTACCCGTGAAGGTCGGACACCACTTCATCCCCGTCGACTTCATTGTGCTCGAATGGGAGAGAGGGAGAAGCCGCCGCTCATCCTTGACTGGCCTTTCCTCAAGACCGTGGAAGTTACTATTGATGTTGGCAAGGGGGAGATCATGTTCGATATCAACGGAGAAAGGAGTTCATTCAAGTTCCGTCCAAGAATCGAGGCATGCAACATGATTGGAGTGAAGGGAGAACCAAAGCAAAAGGAGGGGCTGAAAAAGGGAAGGAGCCGAAAAAAATGAACGTAAAGAAAATCAAAGAAGGTGTTGCATCCGTCAAGACAAAGGAAGAGAAGCAGCCTGTGAAGACCAAAAAATGACTAAGCCGGAAGACAAGCCCGCGCCCAAGATGGTGCGGAAGTGGGTACCCAAGATTGCAACGCCCGCAAAGAGCGTTGATCCGAAGTAATCAAGTGAAGAAGTCTAGCTATAGACTATAAACGAAGCGCTAGGCGGGAGGCAACCCGTTTCGTCGAGTCAAGAATAAGCTACCGGGAGGACAACCCAATTCCAGGTTTTTCGAGTCTTTTTAATAATTTAGTTTTGAGTTTTATTACGCAAAGACATTAGACTTAGAAGTGGTTGAACAATATTAGAGACATAATTCTTGATTGAATATTTTGCTTTATCATAAACCCTTTGCATGAACCCTCCTATGTGCTTGTTTGTTCTTCTCTTTTCGAGAAACCACAACCAAATAATTTCAGAACCTAAATCAACCTTTCACCCTCATTATGGTGCTGAGGTTGACTTATTTTTCATGCTAAAAACACACGAGTAGAGCCACGACTTATATCTAGGTGTTAATAAAAATTCAGCACGTGGTAGGACTCGCGTGAACCTAGAAATCAAAACTTTTGGTTGGTTTAAAAATCTATATCCATGGTTTCTCTAGGATTAGAATTTTTCTAAGCCTCATCTAATTTTGTTTTATTCAAAATCTCTCTCATTTAGCCAAAATTAGAACCTAAACCTATGCCCCCATAATCAAGCAGGGAAAAGTTTGCTCTCAACCGATGAAGGCAAACTATACCGGTGAGATCGATATCAACGTAGTCGGAAAATATTTTCAACCTACATTTGTTTTTAATGGTTTAAAAACTTCTCTAAATTTATGCTTGACCTCTTGCATGGCTCTGAAAAATATTTTAAATTTCAAATTAGAGGAGTGCTTAACCTTAAACATACCTAAATGGAGGCAATCTAGTTTGAATTAATCATGCATGCACCATTGGATACCCTTTCATCAACTTTCACCAAGTCCACATGCAAAGGACAAGCATGGTGGGCAGCAAGCATCAACTTTGCAGGAATTTCATGGTGGCATGTGAAGCAAGTGGAGCTAGGGAGCATGGACATGACCCAAAGCATGAAGCATCAAGTGGAAGGACCAATAATGCAAGAAAAAGAGTGGACGAGAGCGTTTGGGCAGTGCAACTCGTGGAGCACGCGGGCGGGGAAAGTTGGAGAGGAGAAATGATCGTGCCGGAAGAAAGCCGAGGTGGGGAGGAGCACCAGTGCACCCTAGGCCGTCGGCCCAGGCCGGCCGGCCTCCCCTATTTAAGGAGGCCCCCGGCTCCCGTTTTCCGCAGCAAGCTTCCCTCTCCTTCCTTAGTTTGTGTGTTCAAGTTTGTGTGCCCAAAACCTCCGTAGACATAGCCAACCTTCCCAAGCTTGATAGCTCAAAAAAATCCACCACCTTAATCCACTCAAAGTCCACATCCCGAAGTAAGATTTTAAGTGCCTAGTTACCGGTTGCAACCCAGAGTTTTAGTAGAAGAAAAGCAACCATGTGGAAGAAAACCACAAGTCTCTTCTCCAAGAAGAAGGGTTCGTCGTCATCCAAGCCGTCGTCAACGAAGTCTTCGAGGAGGCACTCGGTTTCCGAGTCTCCCCGGAGCATGGAGACGGATACGGCGCCACCAAGGAGGAACGATGCTCTCCTCCTTGGTGGTATGAGGGCTGCAAGGAGCACGTCCATGAGGTTTACCGAACCTCAAGGGCACACGGAGGAGCAGCCCGCGCCACCACGACGATCGACCCGTTCGACCGCGCCACCTCCTTACACTCCGACATATTCTTCGTACGGCTTCATCATTTTGTCGTCGTCGGAGGAGAGGCTCTCTCGTCTTGAGAAGAGGCTTGTGCCCAACGTCGAGTTCGACGACCAAGCACTCTTCACCTTGGGTTTTGGCACCAACATATACTACTTGTTGGGGCACCTTGGATGGGTGCAATTCTCCAACGGAGTATCGGCGGACACCCACAAGGGATTCGCCTTAGAAATCTTGATGACCATTGCACCTATCCTTGATGATGGGGTGCAAAGCTTATCATTCCGTTTGGAGGGAGTCCAACAAGTGGTTCCCTACGAGCATGTTAGGGAGCTACTTGGATTCCATAAGGGCTTGTTTGGGAAATGGAGGAATCAAGTGGATGGAAGAGGATTGAAGGGGATTTTGGGAAATTTTGACTTATAATGGAAATTCCTCCACCCCAATACCCTTCATTCCCATTCATTCCACTAATTCCCAAATAAGCCCTAAGGGAGCTCCGGAGAAAGTTGACGTGCCACCCGACATGTTAAATGGATTTTGGAATTTAATCTCCGGAGAAGCCCACCAACAACGCAATTGCATCCGCAACCCCATTATCTAGATATTTCACTCTTTGATGTGCAAGAGGGTATTGGGGAGGATGAAGGAGACGAAGGTGACCGACACGGAGTTGAATTGGCTATACTTGGCTTTAATTGCCAAGCAGCCAATAGACCCCTCTTACCTTATGATCAACCGTTGGTGTTGCGAGGCAACATCGGGGACGGGACATATTGGTTCGGGGTGCTACCTCTCCATGTTGGCCTTCCCCTTACGGCCGGGGATCACAAGGAACCCCGACCATCTTTTGCGTGGTACCTCTCTCGGCATTGAATATTTGCGACAAGGCAAATACATTAGTGGAGATGAGAGATGAGGTTTTCGTTTGGCCATAGTAAACCTACCCCTTCCGGATGCAAGGCTTAGGCTTTTCATCGAAGGGAGGGAAGATTGGTTGGAAGAGGGACTCCTTGTCCCGGCATGGAAAAACAAAAGAGGAAGAATCGTAGAGGAAGGAACATCCTCCACACAAGTGAGTGGTGCACAACCCAATGTGCCACCATTCGGCGGGATCCCTCCTCCGCCAAGTTATTACGGAGGGCCACAAGAGCAAGCATGGGGGGGTGGTGCACCGGTACCCCCACCAAATTATGTGGTGCCCAACGCTAACTTCGCGGAGCCCTACGCACAATATCCCCAACCACAACAAAGCATGGCCATAATTGGAGGGTATGTTGCAAGAAACGCCCAAAACGTCGCAGCCATCCAAGCCAACGCGGCTCAACTTGGTGAGGGCAATGCAAATATTGCCTATGAGCTTGGACGCCTTCACCTAGTGGAGCCGAATCAATTCGTCGGAGGGAATGTCCAACCGTATTATGAGCAAGGGTATTACTATCAAGATCATCAACACCAACCACCGGCGGAGGACTAGGAAGATTAAGGAACTTTAGTTTTCTTTTCTTTTCTCTTTCTCTGTAATTTTCAGCTTTTGTTTATGTGTGTTTGCGTAATATTTTCTGTTTTTATTTAAATTTCAGCAAGCGTGTTTCTTTATTTTCAGTTTGTATTTCAACTTGATTTTCATCATTAATAAAGACACCACCTTGATTATATCATTGGAAAAGTTACAAAAATTTGTTCCATGATGATATATGATTATAATTTCCGCTTTGTTTATCTTTGTAATTGATTTATGCATGCTAAAGCTAGTGCTCTCTTAAAATACGAATCTGAATTTATTTAAATGCTAGCTTAATCTTTAGTGGAGGTTATGATTAAAATAAAGAACCATAGTGTTTTATGTGCTCTCAAGTTACGAATAGATTGAAGATGGTTTTTATGCTCAAAAATATTGCTAACCTTGTCACAAATATCACTTGTGTGTTGCTCAACCTATCCAAAGTCTAATATATATTTGAGTGCATAAACCTTAGTGTACAAGATTTATGTTTGAGTGAGTTATTGCGGGCCATGATTTCTCTGGCCCGAGACTAAGAAGTTGGTCATTCCGTTTTTGCGTATCTATCTTTTTGCTAGCCTTTTATCCGTGCATTGTGTATCCCCGCATCGGAGATCTCACAAACCTCGCCGGATATCCACCCTTAAAACCAAATATCATCTTTTGTGTTTACCTCCTTGACCACAACCTATCGTTGAGAATGGATCATCAATTCGAGGAAGATCGCAAGACGGTGCCAACATTGAAGAATTCAAGTATCTCTCCAAGGAAAATATTTCCGGTACCTACCTTATTTATCGCCTCTTTGCTCGAGGACGAGAAACGTCTAAGCATGGGGGAGGAGGTAGGTACGGTGCAGTTTTAGAGTTCAAAGGGGAGCAAATTTAAAAAAATGAATGAAAGAAAATTCAAAGGCAATGTACGGGATTTCCAAGGTGAAAGTCTCACAAGAAAAAAAATGAATGAATGAATGAAAGAAAGAAAGAAAGAAAGAAAGAAAGAAAGAAAAGAAGGAGAAATATGAGAAAGAGAAAAACTATGAGTATGCGTAAAGTGAACTCCCCGGTCCTCTAAAAGGGCATTAGGAAATTCAAGGCTTCAAGTTTAAAAGATCCATTCTCATTTTCCAACCATGTGCAATCCGATAACGAGGACTTCCTTTGTGCCTCGGGATCACTCTTTGCCATTTGCACATGTCCACCCATCTAAAGTGTGTGTATTTTTTCTCTTTCCCCTCCTTGATTTAACATTATTTTCCAATGACCTTTTTGACGAGTCTCGGTAAGACCATGAGAAGCTTTTCTTGTTTTGACAACACCTCATTTATAAAATCTTTTTAGGACTAAACTTTCCCAAAGCTCCATATAAAAGCCTACCACACATATATGTTATGAGAGGGAAAGGAGTAGAATATATAGGCTTGAGAGACAAGCGAGTTGAGAGTTCATGAGCAACATACAAGATGATTTAAATTTGTGAACTTGGTTTAGCTTTTCTTTATCTCGTTCTTTATTTCAAAAATTATGAGATCTATTTAAGCTTTGTGAGCATGTTAATACTCGTGGGATAAGCTTAATAAGAATCTACCCTCCGTAGGGATGAAGGCTAGTACATTATGGAACTTTAACGAATTAAAATTTTGAGAGCATTATGTTTTCTCATGTATGATCAAGTGCAATGTTTAAACATTGTTTGGCAACGATGATATCCATCAAAGGCTTACTCGAGGACGAGCAAGGTTTAAGCATGGGGGAGATGTTGACGGTGAAAATCCGTCAACCTAGCCATGAGTTTACCTTCGGTATTGGCATAAGTTTTATACCTTATCCATTGGAACTAACCCCCGTGGTATAACAAGTTCACGTGTTCATGTCGGTTTTGGAGTTTAGTGTTTATGCATGATTTTAGCGTTGAATGCAAGACTTTCGGGATAAGTTCATCAAGCACCTTATGACAAGACCTCGAAGCCCTGTACAAGTCATGCAATGAAGCAAACTTAACTCCAAGAAGCCAGAGACTTGATCCGAGAAGACGACAAACTCCGAGGACCTGATCGAAAAGTCTCGAATCTTGCAAGACAAGGAGTTATGCCCATTTCGGAGAGAACCGACGACATGGACCTACATGCAGAAGGGGGAAACATCCGAGAAGCAAGGGAACCGACGTAGAGCAAAGGAGGCCTCGGGGGCCGGGCTCGTATGGGCCCGGGCCGGTCGGCCCGGCCCTCGTCCCGGGGCCCGTTTGCCCCCTCCTTTGACCTAGCCGCCATTCGGGCTATTTATAGCCCCCCGACCGAGAGCCACGCATGATCCAAATCGTCATCGGCCGCCGAGGAGCGAGAGAAGAGAGGGACACCATCTCGGAGAGGAGAGGGTCGAGCTAGTTGACTAGGGTTTCCCTAGCCGACGTGGGAACCTTGCACGGAAGACCACGTCGGAGTTCCGGAGCTAGAAGCAAGATCAAGGAAGGATCCGGTGGTGATCTTGTGTATGTATCATTGTTATAGTTGAATTATCAAGTTGAATCTTTTCCTAGCGATCAAGTGTTTCCTCGAAGATTTCGTTTTTCGATCGGCTTTGCTTATTCCAATTCTATTCTCGAGATAGATTACATAGGGTGTTCTTGTAGCCGCGGTGGCTAGAGGTACACGCCGGATCTTCTGAAAGAATCTCGACTTGTCTTTTGACTCGCCCTAGACTCCCCGCATGAGTAGGGATACGTTGTGACAAAACGGGGGTTCCGAAAGGCAGATGTTTTCGGATTTGGACGGGAAACCACGATTTAAAGAGGCTTCTTATAAGATTCGATTTGCTACTTCTTCTCTTGCTTGGAACTTCAACAAAAGGCTTACCCCGATCTCTCTAGATCGGTTTATCTACCCAATCTTACTTTGTTATCTCCGGTCTTTAGTAGATTAGATTAGTTTCGTGTCTTTTACTTAGATGCATTAGGGTTTTATCGAAGATTGAAGTTACTTGGCTTTACTAGATCAACTTTTGCGTCACACATTTGTTCCACGGATTCGATACCTTGGGTTCACCACTCGAGGGAAGAAGGGTCCCTTGACTACGACGGGAGACTTGTCCGCTTGCAAGTCATAAACGAACTTTGATACAATTATTAACCGTCAACACAAGGCTTTGAGAGAAGCCGGGCTGAGGGCCGAACACGTGGCCTTCAGCTTCATGAAGAGGAGGGTGCAGCCGCTGATGGCACGCGACACCCTCGGGTACCAGTACACGGGCGACGAGGATACGTCGAGGATGCCCGGCGACGAAGTCGACGATGAAGACATTGTCGAGAGGCTGGGCAAGATATTCAAGGATATGCCACCGTACACACCCTGCCCGGTCCTCGAGGACACAGCGAACGAGCCGACTGAAAGGAGCCACAGTCCAGCCCCCACCGTAGAAAAGCTTGTGTCACGGATGACACAACAGGCGACTAGAGTTGCCGAGCCGCAGGTGCCAGCAGAGGAGAGCAGGCCAGATCCGAGCGCGACTACTGGATCCGGATAACCAGTAGCAGCCCAGGCTGAAGAGGAGGTGCCCGCGGAAGCCGGGCTCGTCGATATCACCAGCATACTTGGCGCACCGACCGTGACTATTGTCTGGTCTAACTTGTAAGTGAAGTCCATCCCTGAGTAGTACATGGAGTTGAGCAGTCTTGCTTGGCTGACCACCCAATGTGTACTGTGCAGGAAACCAACTGATCTATCCTCGGAAGGAGAAGAACCAAACACGGTAGCTGCTAAAGAAAATCCATTGGTCACTGTAGAGGAATCCACCCCCTTCCCCAGGCTGAGACCATGGTGCCGGGCGCAGAGGCCACGCCACCGGTAGCCACCATAGTGGAAGGTACGTACAGCTCGACAACGTCATTTGCCTCAGGTAATCGTAGCCCCCGAGTACTGATGCTGCTTTTCTTGCAATGACAGAAACACAAGTCGAAGGGACCGTGATCCCTGAAGCCGTACCAGTTGGAGGCACCACGCCAGAAGATGCTGTGCTAGGAGAAGCGACTACTGAGGCACAGGTCCCAGTAGCCCCCGAGCCCACGGAAGAGGTGCGCAACGACCCGCTCTCGGAGGCCGGCATGGATGTAGTCGTGAGGTCGCCGGAGATCCAAGACGCGGAGCCGATACGCTCAGCACCGATGTCAGAGGCTGCGCCGACTAGTCGTGGCGGGCTGGAGCTTCTGTCGGATGATCTCACCAACCCGGCGACGGTGGCCCGGAACTTGGAGTCAATGCACCGGACCGAGTAGTGGATGAAGGTACGTGACAGTACCCTTGAGTAGTCGAATTCAGCCATAAATGAGTACCCAAGTTATAGTTTTTGCTTTGAGCAGGATGCCATTGAGAGATCCCGACAGAAATCTAATAAGCTCCAGGGATTTGGCGACACAGTGCTTCGGGCCGAGGCACTAGAGAAGGAGCCCAACAAGGCCAAGAAGCACGCCGCCATGATGCAGTCCAAACTGGATGAAGCCTTCGCCTAGTACCATAACGAGGTACAAGAGATGCAGGCGAAGAGCGATGACTTGATTCGCAAGAACAAGTCATTGCGCCAGAAGAACAAAGGTATGCCGCCACCAGTTTATTGAGTACCCGTTGCGAGTACCTTGGCAGTAGCCTGACATGAACTCTTGGACTTTTGTAGATCTCGAGGCCCGGGTAGACTAGCTGAAGGCATCAGAAACCGATCTGAAGAACATCGTCTACCGAGAGAAGGATGCCCGAGAGGTACTTGAGTATGAATATAAGCAGCTATCTTATGAGTGCAGCAAGCACATGGAACTCCGAGAAGCCTCGGATTGTGACCTTGTCAACTACTATAAATCTCTACAGAAGCTCAACGAAGACGGCGAGAAGCTGCGGGGCCAACTCAAGGAGCTTGAAGAAGCCGTGCTGCCCATTGCAAGGCTACTCGTGCCTCACCTAGGCGGTTCGAAGATAGCTCCATTGGTTGACCGGCTGAGGGAAGCCCCCGGACGACTGGCAACATATGTGAAGCATCTGGTGAAGTCCATCCCGAACCAAGTCTTGGCCTACATGAAGTCATACTTCCCCAAGGCTCCGGTAGATGTAGTCGCGAGTGGACTAGCAGCCAATTGCTCAGATTATCAGTACAAGGAGCTTCTGGAGCAGATGGTGCCAATCGCCGAGCAAGTCACGGAGAAGCTGAACCTCCAGTAGTAGTCTTGTAGAGTTAGCTTTTGGCAATATTTGTAATATAAACAAAGTTATGATGAGCTCTGTTGAATTTGAATGAAAAAACTTCCATGAAATGAGTACTCGTTATCACGATGTGTATGTGCGGAGTGCCCATCCGTGGAGATGTATACGAGTAGTAGTACTCGATAGTAGACCCGTTCGAACGGAACACAGTAAATGAGTTGACTAAGAATCAAACTTTATTACTGAGAAAAGAGTACACCTGGATGGCCAGGGCCGTTTATAAATGTAGTCGCCTGGACCCGAAGGCCGCCTACGGCTATAGATCCGTTAGTAGTCGTATAGACTGGATCTAAGGGTACATGGTCTCTTGATAGACTACTGCTATAGTCCTTGATGCTCTGAACAGCCCGAGATCTGTTAGTAGTTGTTGACGCTGGATCTTGGAGTAGAGTGGTCCGGAGACTAGTGCTTGGACCCGGAGGCCGCTTACAGTGAAGAGCCCGGTGGTAATCGTATAGACTTGGACTCCCGGAGAGTAGTCGAGAGACTATGCGTAGAATCGACAGAGCTGGTCGATGTTCCACGAGTTGCTGACGTCGTCGCCTTCAAGTGTTTGGAGGCGTACGAGCCTGGTCTAGTCACCTTTGCGATCGAGAAGGGACCTTCCCATGGCGAGTTGAGCTTGTGTAGTCCTTCCGTGTTCTGGATGTGTCGGAGGACTAGATCACCAACGTTGAAGGAGCGTTCCTTGATGTTGCGATCATGATAGCGTCTGATACCCTCAAGGTACCTTGCTGACTGGACGAGGGCAGCGCAACGAGCTTCTTCGAGTCCATCGATATCAACTCGTCTGCTGTCTTCAGAGATGCCTTTGTCGTACTGTTCCACTGCCGGTGAGTCCCACATGACGTCGGCAGGTAGAATAGCCTCGGAGCCGTAGACCAGGAAGTATGGTGACTGCCCTGTTGGCTTGGTAGGTTGAGTACGAAGCCCCCAGAGAGCATTGGGTAGTTCCTTGATCCACTTGGTGAACTTGTCGATGGCCACCAAGACTCTGTTGAATCCTCCTGGCGCAGTCGGGAGAGGCCCAATCATGTCGAGCCCCCAGCAGGCGAAAGGCCAAGTTGGTGGTATAGTGACTAGCTTGTAGGCCGGGACATGTTGTTGCTTGGCGAAGTACTGGCACCCTTGGGACCTTCTGACGAATTCTCGAGATCGCCCAGGGTTGTGGGCCAATAGAAAGCTCGTCGGAAAGCCTTGCTGACCAGCGTACGAGAAGACACGTGGTTGCCGCAGACGCCTTTGTGGATCTCCTCCAAGATGTCCTTGCCTTCGTCTCTGGGAACGCACTTCATGAGTACTCCAGAAGTGGCGCCCTGCCTGTAGAGCTTGTCGCCGACTAGTACACAGGACTTGGCTCGGCGGATGAGTTGCTCAGCCAAGTTCTTGTCGGTGGGGACCTTCTGCTCGCGGATGTAGTCGATGAAGGGTTGTCGCCAGTCCACGTCTATCATCATGACCTCCTGACCAGCTGGGGGGAGCGCTGGGTCAGTGGTCCTGGGCGCCGGCTCCGAGATGGATGGCGCGTGAAGCTCGTGAACGAAGACTCCCGCTGGTACTTGTGCGTGAGTAGAACCAAGCTTTGACAGGACATCCGCTGCAACGTTGTTGTCGCGGACGATGTGATGGAACTCGAGACCAGAGAACTTGTTCTCAAGCTTCCGGACTTCTATGCAGTAGGTGTCCATGTTCTCCTTGTTGCGATCCCAAGACTTGTTAACTTGGTTGATGACCACTGCGGAGTCACCGTAGACTAGTAGTCGCTTGATGCCCAGTGAGACTGCGAGACAGAGCCCGTGTAGTAGAGCTTCGTACTCAGCTTCGTTGCTTGAGACCTTCCAGAAGATCTGCAGGACGTACTTGAGTTGTTCGCCTGTTGGAGAGATCAGGAGTACCCCTGCACCCGCGCCCTCGAGCTTGAGTGAGCCGTCGAAGTACATCACCCAATGCTCTGGTCGCTCGGTTGGAGTTGGTAGCGGATTCTCCTGCCACTCTTCCATGAAGTCGACTAGTGCCTGCGACTTGATGGTTGTTCGTGGCTTGAAGTCGATGGTGAGGGCGACGAGTTCGACTGCCCATTTGGAGATTCTTCCAGTAGCATCTTGGTTCCATAAGATGTCTCCGAGCGGATAGTCGGTGACGACAGTGATCGAGTATTGCTGGAAGTAGTGTCCTAGCTTCCGCGAGGTGATGAGCACTGCGTACAGTAACTTCTGTACTGGCTGGTACCGTGCCTTGGATTCCAACAGGACCTCGCTGACGAAGTAGACTGGTCGCTGGACTGGATAAGCGTGGCTGTCTTCCTGCCGCTCGACGATGATGGCAGTACTGACCACGTGAGTAGTCGCGCCCGAGGTAGAGCGAAGAGTCGCTCCTTTTTGCGAGGAGCCGTGAGGACTGTTGGTTTGGATAGGAAG
The DNA here is from genome assembly GCA_947561735.1 of Cenchrus americanus. NCBI lineage: Eukaryota > Viridiplantae > Streptophyta > Magnoliopsida > Poales > Poaceae > Cenchrus > Cenchrus americanus. The sequence continues at coordinate 149,490,037 of OX387240.1, forward strand.
TCATTGAGTTGAGCCAGAGCTTGATCTACCTCTGGGGTCCACACGAACTTCTCTTGGTGCTTGAGTAGTTTGAAGAAGGGTAGTCCCCGTTCTTCGAGCTTCGATATGAATCTGTTCAAGGCCGCCATGCACCGAGTAAGCTTTTGCACGTCTTTGATGCAGGTGGGAGCTTTCATCTTGGTAATGGCGGAGATCTTCTCGGGGTTGGCTTCGATGCCGCGATGGTTGATGATGAAGCCGAGTAGTTTTCCCGAAGGTACACCGAAGACGCACTTGTTCGGGTTCAACTTCCACTGGTACTCCTGCAGGGATGCGAAAGTCTCTTCAATATCGACGATGAGCGTGTCGGAGTTTCGGGTCTTGATGACCACGTCATCCACATAGGCTTCGATGTTCTTGTTGAGCTGTTTCTTGAAACAGGCCTGGATAACTCGTTGGTACGTAGCGCAGACGTTCTTCAACCCGAACGACATTGTCGTGTAGCAGTAGGCACCAAACGGGGTGATGAACGTGGTCTTCTCCTGGTCTTCTTCCTTGATAGCGATCTGGTGGTACCGGAGTAGCGAGCCGAGGAAGCAGAAAGGTGTCGCGAGCCCGCCGTGGAGTCGATGACTTGATCGATCCGCGGCAACCCGATGGGGTCCTTGGGGCAGTGCTTGTTGAGGTCGGTGTAGTCGACGCACATCCTTCACTCGTTCGTGTTCTTCTTGCGGACGAGGACGGGGTTGGCGAGCCACTCAGGATGGAAGACTTCTCTGATGAAGCCGACCACGAGTAGTTTGGCGAGTTCCTTCTTGATAGTGTCCCGTCGGTCGTCAGCAAAATGGCGGAGGTATTGTCGCTTAGGGGTAGTTTTAGGATCAACGTTGAGTGAGTGCTCGATTAGATTCCTGGGCACCCTGGCATGTCCACTGGTTTCCAAGCGAAGATGTCTCGGTTAGCCTGAAGAAAGCTAACGAGCGCGTTTATTTATTTCGGGTCAAGGCCCACCCCGATCATGGTAGTCTTGCTGTTGTCGCCTGTCCCAAGGCCGATCGCCTTGACTTGCACTTCCTCGGAGGGTTGAGGCTTGTTGGCTGTGTCTGACTTCTCTGGGATCTCGAGTTTGGTTGGGGCAAGCTTCTTAGATGCAGCATAGATCTCCATCATTGGCTCTGCTACTTGATTGGTGGCTGCGAGTTCCACAGCTTTTGTGTCGCAGTCAAAAGAAATCTTCAAGTCCCCTTGCAGCGAGAGTACACTGGCAGGACTTGGCATTTTGAGTACCAAGTACGTGTAGTGGTGTACCGCCATGAACTTGGCGATAGCTGGTCTATCGAGGATGGCATGGTAGGAAGTCTCGAAGTCTGCGACCTCGAACTTGATGTACTCAGTGCAGTAGTTCTCCCTGGTTTCCCCGAAGGTAACTGGCAGGACCACTGAACCCAGTGGAATAACCGTGTTCCCAGGGACGATGCCTTAGAAAGGCGATGTGCTCTTAGTGAGCATGTGAGTGATGTTGAGCTTCATTTTCTTCAAGGTCTTGGTGAAAAGGACATTGAGCCCGCTTCCACCATCGATGAGCACCTTGTTGAGTCTGGAGCCCGCTACTACTAGTTTCAGGATGAGTGGGAAACGCCTTGGTTCGGAGAAGTTTGTCCATTCATCCACGCGGGAGAAGGTGATGGGTACCTCCGACCACCTGAGAGGGGTCGGGACCGCTGGTTCAATGTTCAAGACTTCCTGTCTAGTGGCCTTCTGAGACCGCTTGGTGGGTAGTCTGCCGAAGAGAACATTCACCATCTTGTCGGGTTCTTGGAAGTCGCCGTTGTCCTCGTCAGCTTTTTTCTTGCCCTTCTTGTCGTGAGGAGGCCATGGGTCTGGGGTATCTTTGAGTGCTCACCGAAGTTGGTAGCACTGCTCAGTGGTGTGATTGCCCTCCAGATGCCACGGGCACTTTTCTTTCAGCAAGTCTTTGAAGCCGCCAGAGGTCTTCTTCGAGTTGTCTTTCGCAGGGCGCTAGATAGCCGCGACTGTGTTGTCTGGCTTGCGCTTACGGTTAGGACCCGAGTAATTGTTGTTGTTCTGACCCCCTTGATCCCTATTGTTGTTGTTGCTACCGCCCGGGTTTTTCTTGCTCTTGCCATGGATGGCGTCGTACTTGGCGTTAGCCTTGTCTTCTTCGTCGGCCCATGAAGTGATCATGTCCTTGAGCTTGGTTATAGAACTTGGGCGGTGTCGACCGAAGTCTTCGAAGGTGCGACAATGGTAGAGACCGTCTTGGGAAAGGTCGATGACCTCCTTGTTGGTGACCTCGACTACGGTGGCGCGCTTGTCGAAGAAGCGCCGCATGTACTTACGTAGCGTCTCGCCCTGTTCCTACTTCACCATTGTCAGGTCCATGCGAGTGCCCGAGCGTCCCATGGTGCCTGCGAAGTTGCTAGTGAACTGGTCCTTGAGCTAGTTCCACTCGTCGATCGAGTACTTGTTGAGCGACTCGAGCCATGTAAATGGTGCTTGGTCCAGGTAGAAGGGGAAGTAGAGGCACTTGGTGCATTATTGCCACCAGTGTTTTCGATGGAGAGGGCGTAGCATCTGAGCCATTAGACTGGGTCTTGCTTCGCATCGTACTTGGTGATCCCTAGAGGTTTGAATTTCTCTGGGAGGAGTAGATTGCGAAGTCGAGAGGAGAAGGCGGGGAAGCCGTCGTTGTTGCCTGCCGTGGAGGACTTGTTGCGGGGGCATCATAGCCGCCGTGTGAGGTGCCGGTGACGTGGCTGTCTGCGTGGCCGCGACCTCCGCGATCGCCTCCGCCACAAGCTCTTATTCCAGCCCCGTGTGAGGAGCTCCCGCCGCTGCTGCCTCCGCCACCAGCATCAGCATGATCAGCAGTGCCGCGACTACCGCCAGCGCTGCCAGCACAGTTACCACCGTGAGAAGGTCCTCTAGCTGACGCCCTCGTACGATTGGGGTTCTGGGGGAGTTCTCCTCGAGTGCGGTTGCGTCCATTATCCGCTGGACTGCGACTTGTGGCTTCATGGTTCCCGTGTTCGCGAGTTCTGGGGGAGGCGCTTGAGTGACTCTGTTGTCAACTCTCATGAAGTAGCCGTCCTTCGCGAGCTTGGCGATGACTTCACCCGCACGCATTCCCTGAGCCTGACATGCTATCATGGTGATAGACATGAGGCACTGTTCAAGGGTAGTGTGCACCCGGTTTTCGACTTGATCAAGTGCTTCTGTGAGATTCCGTATTGGGAGGCTCTCACGGAGACGTCTATGCCGTTCGTTCCGCTTCCAGTTGCGCTCACGTCGGGCGTTCTTGTCATCGTTGGTTTCGTCAGCGGGTGCATTGACAGACAACTCGTCTGCTGAGATATCTTCAAAGTATCGGTCAGGGTGGGTCCCTAAGGGTCCTGGCGTCCCACCGACAGCCATGAAGACTTGGCAATCAGGGGTGCCGAGACCGGAGTCAGTAGTCGCCACCTCTGTTGGAGTGTGCTCTTCTGCTGGAGCTAGTGGTGTTCCCTCCTGGAAGGGAAGCGAGTCGAGGTAGGCGACGTAGCGTGAGTTCCCCGTCCGTCGGTCCGCAGCTTGCGGTCCGACCCGCAGACGAATCTCCCGGCGGGTGTGGATGTTATAACCAAACTGGTGGCTGGTCCTGGCAGTGGTTGCTCGGTCGTGGTGTTTTCGGACTCGGGCTCGGGGTCCGATCCGAAGTCGAACTCGTAGGAGGAGTCCGAGTAGTAGCCGGAGCCGGAGTTGGAGTCCGAGGTGTAGTCGGAAATGATCTCCTTGCCGGCCCGGCGCGCGGTGAGAGCCTTCGCATGGGCCCTGCTACCGTTGCAGAGGCCGTATGGGAAGTGCTCACGGAGTGGGAAGTCCGCACATGATGGCTCAATAGCCGACTCGCATGCGATGGCCCACGGGGACGTCGTGTTCGAGTTGGAGGCAGATCCGAACTTGAAGTCGGTGTGTTGGTTGTAGAGCGAAATTTTGCCGAATTTTCCGGCGAGATCGCCCGTGATCACTTCGGGAAGCGTCACGAGCCTGGTCTTCGGGTTGGGCGTCATGGTGAGGCGGTGTTGGAAGGATCCAGCGCCGTCAGTGGTGCAGACCCAAGAGCCGAAGACGAAGGTGTTGACGTGGTTGAAGGCGACAGTTGGCTTGATGAAGATTGAAGTCGTCGAGTTCGCCATGAGATCTTCGGCGAGATCCCCTACCTGGCGCGCCAGCTGTCGGTGTTTTAGACCGGCAACCTACCAAGAAGAGTACCCAAGGTAGATGAATGTGGCCTCACCGAGATCGGTAACTCGAAGGAAGAGACACGTGGCACACAATTTAGATAGGTTCGGGCCGCGAGGTGCGTAATTCCCTACGTCCTGTATGCTGCGTAGCTCTGGATTGATTGGTTGTGTTTACAAGATGATGCCTATGAGAGAGATATGGGTCCCTACCTCACCTTATATAGTCCGGGAGGCAGGGTTACAAGTCGGTTTAAGGAGAGAGTACAAGTCGGGTACGTCTAGGAGTTCTCTACACAGTACAGGACATGTATAGCTTCCTATTCGAGTACTTCTCCACCATAGTCCTTGCGCCCCATGCCATCAGGTGCCGTGTGGCACAAGCCGAGTAGTCCCAGGGGCCCACCGAGTAGTCGGTCCTGGTACCCACCGAGGTAGTGGGCCCAGGGAGGTCCATACGACAAGAATAAGCCACGCACAAAAAAACTGACGAAAATAGCTCGAAAAAGACACGAAAATCCAACGAGCTATGAACCGGGAATCGACACAACCGTGAAAGCTTCCATTCACTCGGAGGTCAGATTCTTTACAAACGGAGGAAAAATCTAACCCTAGAGAGCAAAGAAATGAGAAGCAGTCCGGATGGATAGTTTTCCTGGAAACCCTAGAGCTAATATATATGAGTCCCCTCCGGGGCAGGCAAAATACCACACTACCCCTAGCACTTCAGTTGTGATACAACCCCTCAGGGGCAAATAGGTCATGTAGCACTCCTCTTCATCGCACGGCCACGCCGTCGCTGCAGATCGCGTCCTCCTAACGCAAGTCCTGCGATCCCGCCACGTGTCCGCTGGCATCGTAGCTTCTCGGCACGCTCGGATCCCGTCTCCGCCCGTTGAGCCTCCGGTCTTGGTTTGGTGGCTCAACCAACTAACCCGACGGTTTTTTGGTGAACTGCTGCAAACCCCACGTGCAGACTCCGGTTGTGAGCCGCTACCCTGCACTGGCTGTCTGGCTCCGATTGACGACTTCGTCTTGCTTTTCTTGCCACCATGCGGCCTGCACTTGACCCCGCTAGCCACCGGGTCCCTCGAGTCAGGCCTACTTGTCCCTCCACTTCTCGGAGGCCCCGCAAGGCATAGACCTTTCACGCCCACTCTTCACCTGCACCAACGCAAATCAAGACACAACCTGCACCTGCAATACTCAGGCAAGAGTCAGTCCACACCATATTGTCAATCACTCATCGCAGCCGGGAGCGATAATCCACCGGTCCTCAGACGCTCCAGTCCTCATTTTTAGCCTTGGATGAGCCCAAATCAATAGGATCATTCGCTTTCAGGCCTAAGTCTTGCCCTTCACCTGACATAAGATTGACCTTGGCTTCATCAAGTATTGAAGCTGATGGATTCCTTTCTGAAATTTTTATGGGGTATTGTCGTCAAGGTAACATAGCTCTTCAGTTTCATCAATGACATCCATCAAGCCGGCAACATGCTTCTCTGGCACTGGAACAGTCACCAGAAATTCCTAATCTGCTTATAGTGATCCTAGTATCGCTTACCGGCAACCTCCTCCTCCGGAGTTTGTTTCATGTGTTCCCCAGGAGGACAGGTGGATGAGAAATATATTTGTGCGTGTTCACTCTGAGGACCAGAGCATCCGAGGACTGGTGGATGGTCGCTCCTGGCTTTGATGAGTGATTGACAACATGGTGTGGACTGACTCTTGGCCGAGTATTGCAGGTGCAGTTGCGGCTTCATTTGCATTGGTGCAGGTGAAGAGTGGGCGCGAAAGGTCTATGCTTTGCGGGGCCTCCGAGGAGTGGAGAGACAAGTAGCCCCCGACTCGAGGGACCCGGTGGCCAGCGGGGTCAAGTGTGGGCCGCATGGTGGCAAGAAAAGCAAGACGAAGTCGTGGACTAGAGCCGGTGCAGGGTAGCGGCTCACGACCGGAGTCTGCACGTGGGGTTTGCGGCGGTTCACCAGAAAACCGTCGGGTTACTTGATTGAGACACAAAACCAAGACCGAAGGCTCGGCGGGCGGAGACGGGATCCGGGTGCGCCGAGAAGCTTTGATGTCGGTCGATGCATGGCGGGATCGCAGGGCTTACGTCGGGAGGACGCAGTCTGCGGCAACAGCGTGGTCATGCGATGAAGAGGAGTGCTACATGACCTATTTGCCCCTGAGGGGTTGTATCACAACTTAAGTGCTAGGGGCAGTGTGGTCTTTTGTCTAGCCCGGAGGGGACTCATATATATTAGCTCTAGGGTTTCCAGGCAAACCATCCATCCGGACTGCTTCTCATTTCCTTTCTCTCTAGGGTTAGATTTTTCCTCGGTTTGTAAAGAATCTGACCTCTGAGTGAAAGGAAGCTTTCATGGTTGCGTCGGTTCCCGGTTTGTAGCTCGTTGGATTTTCGTGTCTTTTTCGAGCTATTTTCGTCGGTTTTTCATGCCTGGCTTGTTCCTTTAATTTTGAGGTCTTTGGGCTCGAATTTTTTGGTGGGAATCATGGATAGTTGCCTCGTGCATCTTTGTGCTTGATCTTGATCCCCCAAACTTTGTGTTCGGTCTCCAATTGAAGGATTTCGGTTGGGTCCTAGCGTTTTGGTTTGTTTCGGTGGCGATTCGATTCCCGACGTTTTAGGTTATTTGAGGACCCAAGTTTTGGGGCATAGCATCCCCTAGGGACGCTTCACATCTTCCCCAAATCTTTCCTCAAGAGCTTCAACCGTTTGGGAGATCCATGGAAGGAGAGGAGGTAGGGTGCTCTCGAGTTGGCTTTCGGGCTGCTGTTTTCGCACCTGGCGGACAGTCCGCGAGGAGGGTGCGGACAGTCCGCGTGGTTCTTTTTGGCCCAGGTGTTCTTCATGTTCTTCGCATGTGCATGAGCGCCTTCGTTTCGATCCGGTTGGCCAGTGGCTTTTGGTGGAAAGTGGTTTGGCGGACAGTCCACCAGGACGTCGCGGACAGTCCGCGCGGCACGAGTTGCTCGCGGACCGTTCGAGGACGTGGTACGGACCGTCCGCATTTGGAGGTGCCGGTTGGGTCGTTCTGTTAGTGTTTAACGGACCGTCCGCCCCAGGGCCGCAGACCGTCCGCCAGGACTGCTGTAGAACAGCTAAGTCCTTTGCTTCTTTGTTCGTGCTTCTGCATTGGGATCATTTGGGGTTTGTTCCTAGGGTTGGTAGGTCCGTTGTGACTACGTGACCTTGGCTAACTCGTGTGTGAACCCGTAGTTGTGAATTTGGGGTATAGGCCGAGTTCTCTCTTAGGAGAAGAATTTTTATCGGCTGCGATTCACTCCCCCCTCTTTGGTCGCCTAATCTGTCCTTCAATTGGTATCAGAGCCAGTTATAGATCTTCGTGATTCTAAACAGTCTAAGATCCAAAGATGGTGTACCAGGAACGGGGTTCGGGTCCTCCACACTTTGATGGTAAGAACTACCATATGTGGCAAAGGCGGATGGCCGCTTTCCTCCGCGGCAAGGGTCAGATCCTGTGGGATGTCACGATGAACACAACTTATGTTCATCCGGTGAACCTTCTTGCTCCAAGATCGAGGGACATGTTCGACGCCAACAACAAGGTGGCCGACTACCTGTGCCGTTCTCTGTGCGAGTCGGAATTCGAACGGGTTCGGACAGAGGACTTGGCGTGCAGGATTTGGGAGCAGTTGAAGAATGCTCATGCCGGGAATGCTCAGGTTCAGGCTCGGCTCTTTGCGACCTACCAGAGAGAGTACGAGAACTTCACTCATCTCCCTGGTGAGTCCATAGATGCCATGTTTCAGCGTTTCATGGTGATTGTGAACAACATGAGGGCTAATGTGGTCGTGCTCCCGTATGATGACCATGACAGGGTTGTGAAGCTCTTGCATTCTCTGGATCGTACCGTGTGGAGTGGGAAGGTCGAGGCCATTCTTGAGTCGGAGAAGTATGAGACCCTCACGGTGGATGAGCTATTCTCCAAGCTCAAGTCGTCCGAGGTGGACCGTGGGGTGCGTGCAAAGATCGAGAACCCGACTGATCCCCATAGTCTGGCTCTCGTGTCTGGTTCAAGGACTAATGCTAACATGTCTTTGAGACAATTTTCCTTGTCTTGTCTTGTGTCCATGCCAGATGAGGAGTTCAACGTGCAGGATGAGGAGGATCTCGTGTTGTTGAGCAGGCGGTTCGAGCGCATGTACATGAACCGGAAGAACACTCAGAGGAGGTCGGGCATGTGCTACCGGTGCCGGAAGCATGGGCACTTCATCGCCGAGTGCCCGGAAGCTATGGAGGTCAAGGCCGAGCACAAGCACCGTTCGAGGACCAACCATAAGCACCACTCGAGGGACGACTACAAGGGCAAGAACAAGTCCGAGCGAAGGCTGAGGAAGAGTGGTGGTCACAAGAAGAAGGAGCGAGCGATGGTGGCCGGTGCGAGCGACATTGACTCAAGCTCCTGCTACTCTTCATCGAGCTCAAGTGATGAAGAAGAGAACCGGCGCAAGGGCAAGCGTTCAAGCAAGAACATCAACAGCTTGTGTTTCGCCGCCCAAGGCTTTTGCGGGATGACACACAACACCACAAGCAAGAAGAGAAACAAGGATGACTCGGGCTCCGACTCTAAGGAAGAGGTAAACAACAGCCCATCCTTCTTGATAGCGGAGAATGCTAGGTTGAATGACTTGCTTGACAATCGTGAGGATGTGCTTAGAAAGACCAACAAGGAGAAGAGGGAGTATAGGTCTTTGCTTGGAGAGGCTAAGGAGAAGGTGGTTGAGCTAGAGTCTTTGCTTGTTGATGCTAGGGCTCAAATAGATTCCCTTAAGTCTGCTCCCGTTGTGGCCAATGAACCTGAATGCACTGATTGTTCCACTTTTCTTGGTGAATTGACTGTGCTTAAGGAGAAGTATGCCTCCAAGGTTGAGGAACTAGATGTGCTTAGGGTTGAGCTAGATGAGATGAAATCTAGGCCCTCTTTGCTTGGTGCTTGCACTTCTTGTCCTGCTTTGCATGAGAAGCTAGATGTTTCGCTTGCTTATGCTAGATCTCTAGAGGCTCAACTGAAAGCTCCTATTCCTACAAATTGTTCTACTTGTGAGGTAAATGCTGTGAAGAATATGGAGCTGGCACAATATGTTGATCGTTTGCAGGATGAGAATGATGAGCTAAGAAAGTTGATGGGTTGGTTGTCTGGTCATGAGCGTCAGTTGAGGATAATGATTGAGACATTCAAGCGCCAGGATGGGGAAGCACTTGGGGCAAAGAAAGTGGGTGAGGGAAGTGGTGAGAGTGATATCCCAGAGCCACCAAAAACTCACCACAAAAATGCCTTTGTTCATAAGCCGAATCATCTTAAGAACCGACTAGACACAACCCCAGATCCACCCGTGTTTCCTCCACAAACCAACAACTTCCAGGAACCCATTAAGTTCAAGAGTGTCTTGGGGAATGAATGTTTCGGGAAGAAGGGAGAGAAACCTATTGAGGAGAAGCTAGAGACCAAGGAGAACCCAAAACCAAAGCCACAACCGAAACCCTTCCATTGTGAGTATTGTGGGAGGGATGTGTCGGGCATAGGCCCCGGGTACCGCAAGGAAGGAGGCAGACAGACTCCTAGTAGAATTCCCCTATACTCCTACTAGGACTCGCTCCATGTAATCCTACTAGGACTCCTACCTTGTAACCGACTAGGCACCCGCCCCCTGGACAATATAAAGGAGGGCCGGGTACCTAGCCAATCATCCCCAATCCCTCCGGGGACAACCCAACACCAAGCGCAGGGCGCCATACTTGATCCCCCAAACAGGACGTAGGGTTCGCCACCTTGGCAGCCCGAACTCCGTATAAATCTTGTGTCCCGTGTCCTTGCACATACCTTCGAGTTCTCGGTCTCCCGATCACGATCCCCACCACACAATCTACTACCTCGGGTACCCCCTTGGTAGGTTTGCCAGTCTAAAACACCAGCAGCTGGCGCGCCAGGTATGGGTGATTATCACCACCAGGCAAATTCGAAGGACCCTCATCAACAAGATCAATCTACTCGTCGACTCGCCGAGATCCATTGAAGCAAGTCGCCTTGCTCCTGTCAAAGCGGAATCAATTTTCCTATGCCGCGCTTCCAGTTGCGTCGGCACGTCGCGCGGCTCGTCACGCGGCTCGTCGCGCCGCTCGTCGTCGACTACTCCGCCTCGCGCGAGCTCACCGTCAACTACTCCGCCTCGCACGAGCTCGTCGTCGACTACTTCGCTTCGCGCGCGCGTCCCGGGTGCCTCGGCACGTTGCGCGGCTCGCCGCGCGCTCGTCGTCGACTACTCCCGCCTCGCGCGAGTTCGTCGTCGACTGCCCGTCTTCGCCGCGTGTCCCGGGTGCCTCGGCACGCCGCGCGGCTCGTCATGCGGCTCGTCGCGCGGCTCGTCGTCAACTACTTCGCCTCGCGGAGGCTCGTCGTCGTCGACTACTTTGCCTCCGCCGCGCGGCCCGGTGCCTCGGCACGTCGCGCGGCTCCTCATGCGGCTCGCCACGCCGCTCGTCATCGTCGACTACTTTGCCTCCCGCCGACGTCCCGGTGCCTCGGGACGCCGCTCGGCTCGTCACGCGACTCGCCGCGCCGCTCGTCGCCGACTACTCCGCCTCACGCGAGCTCGTCGCCAACTACTCCCCGCCTCGCACGGGCTCGTCGTCGACTACTTCGTCTTTGCCACGCGTCGGGTGCCTCGGCACGTTGCGCGGCTCGTCACGGCCGCTCGTCGCCACCGCTCGTCGTCGACTACTCCGCCTCGCGCAGGCTCGTCGTCGACTACTTCGTCTTCGCCGCGCGTCCGGGTGCCTCGGCACGTCGCGCGCTCGTCATGCGGCTCGTCACGCCGCTCGCCGTCGACTACTTCGCCTCGCGGAGGCTCGTCGTCGCCGACTACTTTGCCTCCGCCGCGCGTCCCGGGTGCCTCGCCACGTCGCGCGGCTCGCCACGCGGCTCGTCGCGCGCGCGCTCGTCGTCGGATACTCCGCCTCGCGCGGGCTCGCCGTCGAATACTTCGTCTGCGCCGTGCGTCGGGGTGCCTCGGCACGTCGCGCGGCTCGTCATGCGGCTCGTCGCGCCGCTCGTCGTCGACTACTCCGCCTCGCGCGGGCTCGTCGTCGACTACTTCGTCTTCGCCCGCGCGTCCAGGTGCCTCGGCCGTCACGCGGCTCGTCCACGCGGCTCGCCGCGCCGCTCTTCGTCCCACTACTCCGCCTCGCGCGAGCTCGTCGTCGACTACTCGCCTTGCGCGAGCTCGTCGTCGACTACTTCGTCTTCGCCGCGCGTCGGGGTGCCTCGGCACGCCGCGCGGCTCGCCACGCGGCTCGTCGCGCGCTCGTCGTCGACTACTCGGCTCGCGCGGGCTCATCATCGACTACTTCGTCTTCGCCGCGCGTCCGGGGTGCCTCGGCACGTCGCGCGGCTCGCCACGCCGCTCGTCGTCGACTGCCCGCGTCGCGGAGGCTCGTCGTCGTCGACTACTTTGCCTTCGCCGCGCGTCCGGTGCCTCGGCACGTCGCGCGGCTCGTCGCGCGGCTCGTCGCGCCGCTCGTCGTCGACTACTCTACCTCGCGCGAGCTCGTCGTCGACTACTTCGTTTTCGCCGCTCGTCCCGGGAGCCTCGGCACGCCGCGCGGCTCGCCACGCGGCTTGTCGCGCCGCTCGTCGTCGACTACTCCGCCTTCGCCCCGGCTCGTCATCGACTACTTCGTCTTCGCCGCGCGCGTCGGGGTGCCTCGGCAGTCGCGCGGCTCGTCATGCGGCTCGCCACGGCGCTCGTCGTCGACTACTCCGCCTCGTGGACGCTCGTCGTCGTCGACTACTTTTCCTCCGCCGCGCGTCCCGGGGTGCCTCGGCACGCCGCGCGGCTCGTCATGCGGCTCGTCGCGCGCTCGCCGCCGACTACTCCGCCTCGCGGAGGCTCGTCGCCGTCGACTACTTGCCTCCGCCGCGTGTCCCGGTGCCTTGGCACGCCGCGCGGCTCGTCATGCGGCTCGTCACGCCGCTCGTCGTCGACTACTTCGCCTCGCGGAGGCTCGTCGTCGTCGACTACTGCCTCCGCGCGCGTGTCCGTGCCTCGACACATCGCGCGCGGCTCGTCGCGCGCTCGTTGTCGACTACTCCGCCTCGCGCGGGGCTCGTCGTCGACTACTTCGTCTTCGCCGTGCGTCCGGGTGCCCTCGGCACGCCGCGCGGCTCATCATGCGGCTCGTCACGCCGCTCGTCGTCGACTACTCCGCCTCGCGCGAGCTCGTCGTCGACTACTTCGTCTTCGCCGCGCATCGGGTGCCTCGGCCGTCGCGCGCGCTCGTCCACGCGGCTTGTCGCGCCGCTCGTCGTCGACTACTCCGCCCTCGCGTGAGCTCGTCGTCGACTCTCCGCCTTGCGCGAGCTCGTCGTCGACTACTCCGTCTTCGCCGCGCGTCCCGGGGTGCCTCGGCACGTTGCGCGGATCGTCGCGCCGCTCGTCGTCGACTACTCCACCTCGCGCGAGCTCATCGTCGACTACTTTGTCTTCGCCGCGCGTCCGGGTGCCTCGGCACATCGCACGCGCTCGTCATGCGGCTCGCCACGCCGCTCGTCGTCGACTACTTCGCCTCGCGGAAGCTCGTCGTCGTCGACTACTTTGCCTCCGCCGCGAGTCCCGGTGCCTCGGCACGTCGCGCGGCTCGTCCACGCGGCTCGTCGTGCCGCTCGTCGTCGACTACTCCGCCTCGCGCGAGCTCGTCGCCGACTACTTCGCCCGCCGCGCGTCCGGGGTGCCTCGGCACGTCGCGCGGCTCGTCACGCGGCTCGTCGCGCGCGCTCGTCGTCGACTACTTCGTCTTCGCCGCGCGTCGGGGTGCCTCGGCACGTCGCGCGGCTCGTCATGCGGCTCGTCATGCCGCTCGTCGTCGACTACTTTGCCTCCGTCGCGAGTCCGGGTGCCTCGCGCACGCCGCGCGGCTCGTCATGCGGCCGGTCGCGCCGCTCGTCGTCGACTGCCCCGCCTCGCGGAGGCTCGTCATCGTCGACTACTTTGCCTCCGCCGCGCGTCCCGGTGCCTCGGCACGTCGCGCGGCTCGTCCTGCGGCTCGGTCACGCCGCTCATCATCGACTCCTTCGCCCTCGCGGAGGCTCGTCGTCGTCGACTACTTTACCTCCGCGCGCGTCCCGGTGCCTCCGCACGCCGCGCGGCTCGTCACGCGACTCGCCGCGCCGCTCGTCGTCGACTACTCCGCCTCGCGCAGGCTCGTCGTCGCCTACTTCCGTCCGCGCGCGCGCGTCCCGGTGCCTCGGCACGTCGCGCGGCTCGTCATGCGGCTCGTCGCGCCGCTCGTCGTCGACTACTCCGCCTCGCGCAGGCTCGTCGTCGACTACGTCGTCTTCGCCGCGCGTCGGGTGCCTCGGCACGCCGCGCGGCTTGTCACGCGGCTCGTCGCGCCGCTCGTCGTCGACTACTCCGCGCCTCGCGCGGGCTCGTCGTCGACTACCTCGTCTTCGCGCGTGTCGGGTGCCTCGGCACGTCGCGCGGCCGTCATGCGGCTCGTCGCGCCGCTCGTTGTCGACTACCCCGCCTCGCGCGGCGCTCGTCGTCGACTACTTCGTCTTCGCCGCGCGTCCGGGTGCCTCGGCACGTCACGCGGCTCGTCATGCGGCTCGTCGCGCCGCTCGTCGTCGACTACTCCGCCTCGCGCAGGCTCGTCATCGACTACTCCACCTCGCCCAGGCTCGTCATCGACTACTCTGTGCGCCACGACTTCGTCTCGCGGCCACACTGGCTCTACTTCATACACGCTGTGCATCGCGACTACTTGTCTCGCGGCAACACTAGCTCTACTTCGAGTACGCTGCACGCCGCCACGACGTCGTCTTCCGGCCGCATCGCGTTGACCATTCATCTCGACTAGTTTTCCAAACTAGTCGAGAACGGCAGTCACGCACCCAACAACTAGTCGGAATCAACTCTGACTAGTCGACTTCAACAACAACCGTCGCGGCTCCATCGCCGATCGCCACGGCTTCATCATCAGTTTGTCCAGGCAGCAACAGCTAAGTCATTTATCTAAATGATTACTGTTTTCTTGGCTTGTTCTCCTCATCATGTAGGACTACTTGCCGACTACTCATTTGTGTATGCTTCCCGGCGGGTTTTCACGGGAGCTACACTCTACTGACTACTCTTGGGGCATATCAATCAAGTCGCCACGAGCCTAGTTCATCAACTCGGGAGCTATCCCAAGGAGGCAGCTTCTAAAAGTCCGCTACGCGCGGCAATCTAAAGTCGACTTCTAAAGTCGCATTCTAAAGTCCGCTACGCGCGGCAATCTAAAGTTGACTTCTAAAGTCGCATTCTAAAGTCCGCTCTGCGCGGCAACTTAAAGTCGACTCCGGTCGCATCTTCGCCTGCTTTGATCGCATACTACGTGTGTAAGCTTCTTTGGAACCTAGCTGTAAGCGGCCCTCGGGTCCTGGCGACGATGGAACCTAGCTGCACGTGGTCTTCACGCTCTGTACCATGGGTCCAAGTACCCTAAGTACTCGCGCTCCGTACCTTGGGTCTGAAATCCATGGCCTAGGTACACAAGTCGACTCCGGTCGCACCTTCAAGTCCACTACGGTGGCAACCATACCTTGGGTTTGAAATTCATGGCCTAGGTACACAAGCCGACTCCGGTCGCACCCTCAAGCCCGCTCTGGTGGCAACTGTACCTTGGGTCTGAAATCCATGGCTCGGGTACTCAAGCCCGCTCCGGCGGCAACTCTACTTTGGGTCTGAAATCCATGGCTCAGGTACTTAAGCCCAATCAACGTGACATCCTTCCTTACACTTTATTTTTTTTCTTTTCTTTCACTTGATCCATCCCTCTCATATCTTCATCGCTACCTCATCTTTTTTTCTCTTTTTCTTTTTCTTCTTTCATTCACATATGATTTTTTCTTTCTTTCTTTCCATACACATACTTTTTCTCTTTATTTTTCTCTCTCTCGACAACTTTTCGTGCTTTAAATTTCTCTTCCTCGCATGCATACAATCTGAATTTTAAATAACCATGCTAGAGACGAGACGAAACTTCGAAAATAGGTTGTGTTCAAGGAATACGATGTACAAAAAAAAGAGATGTATAGGGTTGGGTATGGAATCCAGCGATAATCATGACTTTCGTTGTGAAAGTCATGTACTGAATATATGACGAGGCTAGCAACAAAAGATAAGCACAAGGACATGATCATTGCTTGAAATTAAAACTCACCAAGAGAGAAGGGTCCTAGCCTAACTCATCATGCTAATCACACTTATGGTGGAGCGAAAAAAAATAAACTTGGCTTTGGATAGGAATTTTTTCTTACTCTCAACTTGGAAAAAAGAGGTTTTGCTAACCTTTATTACAAGGGTTTTAAAACTAATTTTCAGAACTGAAATCCTCCAATTTTTAGCATCGAACATAGCACAACTAACATGTGAAGCTCAAGATCGAAGTGCGGTATGGGTACTTTAAGTAGTAGCGATTCCACTAAGCACCACGGTAAACGTTTTTCAAACCACATACTTGTGTTCATATATCAAGAATCGAAGATTAAACAAACAAGTAAATAAAGATAAACAATACATAAAACACAAAGATATATATAAAGACTCTTTTTATTTGATTTTCTTTGACTCAACACTAATTTTAGACACTTGCAACACTAATTTAAGACACTTGCAAAAATTTTAAAACAGACTCAAAAACTAAAGACTCATTAAAACACTAAGACTCTTACACGAAGATTAAACCGAACCTAAACTTGAAGTTCAAAAGCTAAGGCTAGCGAGCTAGCTCTCCCCCACACTTAAAACATACGACGTCCTCGTCGTATCTTACAAAAATCCTAAGGGGAAAACTAGATCTAGTGGTACTTCAAGCAAGTTTTGCACCACTGCCTCTCATGTTTCCAACCATGCCGAAAAGTTTGCGCACGTTACGGTTAAGGAACTTGTAGTCATCTTCAACTACGCCGCCTCTCCAAGTCCTCCATACGCTTCATCGCCTCCATGGCTTGGAGACATTCGTCGGCCGACGTGTAGAGATCCGCGATGGATTGACGGCAAACTCGACAACACACCGGATGCAATCCGAAGGGGTCGTCGTCGCCATAATCTCCACCGTTGTCACCACCGTCGTTGCCACCTCCATTGTCGTTGCCTTCGCCACCGTCGCGTCGCCGCCGTTGTGGCCTTCGGGAGTCCTTTCCTTGGGCTGCTCATCCCAATCATCATCATCTCTACCGGCGGCCGCCCACGAGCTCGGGCTACGATCGTCGGAGTAGTCACTATCTCCATAACTTAGGCTCTGGCGACACCTCCTTGTAATCTTTGCGCTTGATGCCTCGAGGCGTGCCGACCTTCTGGACCGGTGTAGGGACCTTCTCTCCTTCGACGGGGTTGCGAGATGCAGAGCTCCGGTCGGGACACGTCCTCCGCAACGGATGCGTGCGGTCCTCTTGACGGGTAGCTTGAGCTCGCATCGCATCGCTTCCTCCATCGATGGCTTCTTGGCTTCTAGCTTCAACTCTAAGTTTTCTGAGGCACAATGGCTGCTACAAGGGTGCAACACATTGCTTGAAAGGTTTGATCCTCGAGCTCCCAATTCGGCCAAATAAATAGTCCTGAGAGAAAAGCCCTGGGAACCTTATTTTCCTTTTTTACACTTCCCTTAAAATTTTCCGACCAAACAAGGAAGTCAAAAAGGAGCAATTCGGGCGAGCCTGCGTCATCGCGCGGCCGGCCCCTCTCGGCCGGGCCCGCCCGGCCGGCCGGCCCACCCCCGCCCTCGGGGCCGGGCCGGTCCGGGTTTTTGCACACCGCCCTATTTTTTTTTCCTTTAGCCCATGGGAAAAAGTTGGCCTAGTAAATCTTCGCGAAAAACTCCAAAAACTAAAAGAAAAATTATTTACAAGTTGATGCCTTATTTTTCGTCCTAGGCGGACGTTCGGCTCTTCCTCCATGGTGAAGACGTCAAGATGGTGAAGGGGCACGATCGGGTTCGTAGTAAACCTTAAGCCGCTGTCCATTCACCACAAATTGATCGCCATTTATATCCATAATGGTTACCGCTCCGTTGGAGAACACCGAATGCACAACATAAGGTCCGTCCCACTTGCTTTGCAATTTCTTCCGGCTAGTTTTAAACCTCGAATTGTAGAGGAGGACCTTATCTCTATCTTTTAAATTCTTTTTCTTCAATCTTTTATCATACCACCTTTTGATTCTCTCCTTGTATATACTATGTTTTCATATGCTTTCAACCTCAACTCCTCTAGCTCGCTTATTTGAATTCTTCGTTTCACCACCGCGGCATCGAGATCAAGGTCTATCTCTTTTATCGCCCAATAGGCTTTATGTTCCAACTCAACCGGAAGGTGGCAAGAAGCTTTTCCATAGACAAATTGATAAGGGGTCATACCTATCAGTGTTTTAAACGCTGTTCGAGAAGCCCATAAAGCTCCGTCTAATTTCTTTGACCAATCCTTGCCTCCCTTCTCTATGGTTTCCCGATGGAGTATGCTTTTTAATTGCCTATTTGACGTCTCCGCTGTCCGTTGGTTTGTGGGTGATAGGGCCGTGGAGACCCTATGTTCAATTCTGAATTTGGACAAGCACCTTTTGAAGTTCTTCCCAGAAATGAGTTCCTCCATCACTTATCAAGATTCTCGGTGTACCGAAACGGGGAAAATCACGTTCTTGATCATAGTGATGGACTCCTCCGTGGAAGCTTTACGACATGGTATAGCCTCTACCCACTGGATACATAATCAACCATAACAAGGATATACTGAATCCAAATGAGTTTAAAAAAGGCCCCATGAAGTCTATGCCCCATACATCGAATATGTCGACTTGTAAGTTGTATTTCAAAGGCATAGAATTTCTTTGAGAGATGTTTCCGGTTCTTTGGCATTCGGGTATGACGCAACATATCTTTTAGTATCTTCATGCATCTCCGCCAATAGAATCCGCTCGACCATACTTTGCTTCGGTTCGAAAATGGCTATAGTGTCCACCGTACTCCGCCGAGTGGCACTTCCTTAGAATCTCAACCCTTTCTCTTGGCACACATCTTCTCATTACTCCATCATTGCCAAGTTTGAAGAGGTATGGTGCATCCCAAAATATTTCTTACTTTCGGAGATTATCTTCCTTTGAGTGTTTTATCTAGATGATCGAGGGGCATCTTTCGAATTGCCTGAATGATGTCGATCATCCAAGTATCTTTATCAAGCACTCTATAGAGGTGGTCATCTCTCATCTTATCTTCTATGTGGCTCTTTATCATCTTGTCCACGATTCATCCTAGACAAATGATCGGCCACAACATTCTCCAATTTCTTTTTTATCACGAATTTCAACATCAAACTCTTGGAGAAGAAGGATCCAACGAATCAAACGTGGTTTAGCTTCCTTCTTAGCCAAGAGATACTTGATAGCTGCGTGATCGGTGTAAACAATGACCTTCGAGTTCACGATGTAAGATCTGAATTTTTCGAAAGCGAATACTACCGCTAGCAACTCTTTTTCCGTAGTGGCATAATTTAATTGTGCCCCACTAAGAGTTTTGCTAGCGTAGTAAACGGCGTGAACTCGGCCTTCCTTTCTTTGACCCAAGACCGCGCCTACGGCGTAGTCACTTGCGTCACACATGATCTCGAAAGGTTGGCTCCAATCCGGAGGTTGGATGATGGGAGCACTCACCAACGCATTTTTCAAGGTCCGGAATGCCGCTAGACACTTCTCATCAAAGTCGAAAGCCACATCCTTTGAAGAAGGTGCGTTAAAGGCTTAGTGATCTTCGAGAAGTCCTTTATAAATCTTCTATAGAATCCGGCATGGCCTAGAAAGCTCCTTTAATGACTTGACATCCGTAGGAGGTGGAGTTGCTCAACCGCTTCCTACCTTAGCCTTGTCCACTTCAATTCCTCTCTCGGATATAACATGTCCGAGCACTATACCTTGCTTAACCATGAAGTGGCACTTTTCCCAATTTAAAACCACAAATCTACCTCCGCACACCTTGTAAGGACCTTTTCTAAGTTTGCTAAGCAATCCATGAACGTCTTCCCGTAAACGGAAAAATCATCCATAAACACTTCAACAATTTCTTCGATGAATTCCGAAAACACGGCCATCATGCAACGTTGAAAAGAGGCCGGAGCGTTGCATAGGCCGAAGGGCATCCTCCTATATGCAAACGTTCCGTAAGGGCACGTAAACGTTGTCTTATGTTGATCTTCTGGGTGAATAGGAATTTGCATGAACCCCGAGTATCCATCGAGAAAGCAAAAATAAGCGTGGTTTGCTAACCTCTCGAGCATCTCGTCTATGAACGGTAGGGGGAAGTGATCTTTCTTCGTCGCTTTGTTAAGCTTACGATAATCGATACACATCCGCCACCCGGTCACGGTTCTTTGCGGTATCAACTTGTTCTTCTCATTCTTCACCACGGTCAAACCTCCTTTCTTCGGTACACAATGTACCGGGACACCCATTCGCTATGCGAACCTGGTGATGATTCCCACATCAAGTAACTTGATAACCTCTTCTTTACTACCTCCTGTTTACAATGTAGTTGTCTCTTCCTTGATGGTCCACTACAGGCTTACATTGGTCTTCCATTGGTATACGATGAGTGCAAAAGGCTGGGCTAATACCTTTGAGATCATTAATTGAATATCCAATCACCTTCCTATGTTTTTTTAATAAAATCAGCAACGCTTCATTCTCTTCGGACTCAACTCGTCGCTCACAATGACTGGATAAGTCTTGTCTGGGCCCAAAAATTCATATTTTAATCCCTTGGGTAAAGGTTTAAGGTCTACCTCGGGCACTTGTGGCTCCTCGGGTTCGATTTCTCCTATGTCTTCGAATTTCTCTTCCTCCATACTACCATCATGCGGCTCTAAGCCTTTTGTTGCTTCATCTAGTTCTTCATCTTGTTGATTACTAATTTGATTTTCCATCGCTCTTTGCAGCGGGTCTCTAAGGGTTTCCAACAAAACAAAAGACTATCTATCTCTTCTACTTCTTCATCTTCGAGAGGAAAAGGAGTAAGGTGTTTAGAAGCACGAAGAAAATTATATGTGTACTTTGTTCCATTAAGGTTCATCAAGCATTTCTGCCTTCCCTCCGCATCTAACACGGCATCAACCAACTTAAGAAAAGGCCTACCTAAGATTATATGATCAGAATTACTATGGTAAGCATCAATAACAAAGAAATCGGTTGGTATATAGTTTCTAGAGATTTTTACTTTCATGTTGCAAGCAATACCTAGAGGTTTGATAGTTCTACCATCTCCCATAATTAATTTCGTTGATGTTGGAGCTAAGTCTAGGTTGTGGTATTGAACTTTATCGTAAATTTTAGAAGATAGAACGCTTACTTGGGCTCCGATGTCGCATAAAGCTTTGCATTGAACTCCGTTGATCTCGCAACTCAAGTGCGGCGTCATCTTCTCTTCTTCTTCTGATCCTATCGAGTAAATTTCAAATGGAGGCGAGCGTATGGTGATGCTTCGGCTTGATCCCCATGATTCTCTTCACCTCGGCAATATGTTCCGGATCCACCACGTCATCTCCAAAGAGCTTTTCAAAAATCTCACCGGTGGTTTCGAGGTCGTATGAATTTTCAAATTTTCTTCTCCGGTGGGAAATCCACTTCCAATGCTCTTGCCATCCCCTTTGATTAGGGAACGTCTTCTGTCGAATACTTCTCCGTAATCAATAGGAACTCCAATCCATTGGTTCGAACTCCCTAGTGGCTTCGCGCTTGACATGCTTCTCTTGTTCGGCTCATTTGGTGCGCGCGAAGTCGACGCTTGGTGTAGTTCTTGACTTGATGTGTTCTTGTTCAAGCTTTTCCATGATTCGGCTTCCTCTTTTGTGACTTCCGGGTTGCCTCTTTTTTAGAAAAATCAGCAAGCTTCTTCTTCCTTGAATTGTATTCCGGCTCTTCTGCAAGTCTTGTTTCCCAATCTCTTCGCATGGCAGCCGCTTTACTAACTTTTTGTAGAAGTTGGGCGGCTTCCGTGAGTGTTTTATGTAAAACTTTCCCTCCTCTCGCATCACAATTAAGCGGCTGGTATTCGCGACTAGACCTTTGATGGACACGGCGTTTTGAATGGATCCAAGGAAGCATTGAGGCCTTACTCCCTTTACGACATGGTTGCAAACCTTAAGCATTAATTCAACACAAGATGATAGATAGATAATCCGCCAAAGTGCGATTACATCCCCCAATATCGGACACAACCCATGGACGAATGAGAAGATTACCCCATCAAGGTGTTGATCATGGCACCGTTGATCATGGTTTCCTTCCGCCGGTGTTCTCCTTCTTCTCTACGAGAGGGTGCTTCTTCGAGGTGGTTGATCTCCCGCCGGAGATCCTCCTCCTCTCTCTCTAGCTTGTGGATGGCCTTCTGCTGTGAATGACTCCTCCCTTTGGTGTTGGCGGCGCCTCGGGGGTTTTAGGGTTGAAGATCCTTCGAGGGCAAGGAAAACGGGACCGAACCGGTGCCGGAAGTGGGCTGGGCCGGCCGGCCTGGGCCGGCCGGCCCAGGCCCACCCGGCCCGGTTCAGCCGCCTTTGCTCCGTGGGTCCTCGTGCACTTATGTACTTCGCCCCCCACTTGCATGATTTGATACCAGTATCCTCGGCATCCAAGATGGAGGCTCTCTTTGCATGAAGTTTGATCATTTACGCTTCAATCCCCGAGAGTGTCTCTCGTAGCACTTCGGTCCTCGCCACCATTGGAAGTGATTTCAGCAAGCTCAAGAACACGAACAAGACTCCATGA
Organism: Cenchrus americanus; assembly: GCA_947561735.1. Classification (NCBI taxonomy): domain Eukaryota; kingdom Viridiplantae; phylum Streptophyta; class Magnoliopsida; order Poales; family Poaceae; genus Cenchrus; species Cenchrus americanus. The sequence goes on from OX387240.1 coordinate 149,512,083, forward strand.
ATGCTCCTTTGAACTTGTTGCGAATCCGTCCTTTATGTCCATGTTTTCCTATATAAACACAACACTTCCAAATGCATGCATAAAGATGAACTTGTTATATGATTAGTGTGCCTAGTGGCGGGTTAGTTCCATAATCAAATCCAAACCAAAGTGTGTAATGAACATGCTAGGTGCACCAAAATACACCGTCAACATCTCCCCCACACTTAGCTCTTGCTCGTCCTCGAGCAAGTACTCGTAAAAGAATTTCGTCCAAGGTGTGTAATCGTGTATCATTAATCCTCCTTCACAAGTCAGTCAATCTCTTTTCATCTTTAATACATAAACACAAAGTAATGATAATCAAACATAAACATGGGCGTTTAGAATTTTTACCACGTCAAGATTTACCCCACAACTCAAACCCTTCACTTGAAGTCTTCAATTTCAGCCATGCTTACTCCTTTGCTTCCATCGGAGGGTTTTTATGGTTTTCAAAACAAAAATTCCTGCAACAAGTATTAGACAAAAATCCTTTCTCCAAGCTCTCTCAAGTCACTCATATGAAGTGGCTATCCTAACTAAGTTTTATAAAACACTCACGAAGCCGCCCAACTTCTACAAAAAGTTAGTAAAGCGGCTGCCATGCGAAGAGATTGGGAAACAAGACTTGCGGAAGAGCCGGAATACAATTCAAGGAAGAAGGAGCTTGCTGATTTTTCTAAAGAGGCAACCCTGGAAGTCACAAAAGAGGAGCCAATCATGAAAAGCTGAACAAGAACACATCAAGTCAAGAACTACACTAAAAGCGCGTCGACTTCGCCGCACCAAATGAGCCGAACAAGAGAAGCATGTCAAGCGCGAAGCCACTAAGGGAGTTCGAACCAATGGATTGGGTTCCTATTGATTACGGAGAAGTATTCGACAAGAGAAGACCGTTCCCTAATCAAAAGGGGATGGCAAGAGCATTGGAAATGGATTTCCCACCGGAGAAGAAAGCTGAAAATTCATACGACCTCGAAACCACCGGTGAGATTTTTGACAACGTCGTGCGTCCGGGTACCTCGCGCAGGCTCGTCGTCGACTACTTTGCCTCCGCCGCGCGTCCGGGTGCCTCGGCACGCCGGCGCTGCTCGCCACGCGGATCGTCGCTGCACGCCGTCGCCGACTACTCCGCGTCGCTTAGGCTCGTCGTCGACTACTCTACCTCGTGCAGGCTTGTCGTCGACTACTACGCGTCGCGCTGGCTCGTCGTCGACTACTCCGCCTCGCGCAGGCTCGTCGTCGACGACTCCGCCTTGCGTAGGCACGTCGTCGACTACTTCGCCTCCGCCGCGTGTCCGGGTGCCTCGGCACGTCGCGCGGCTCGTCACGCGGCTCGTCGTGCCGCTCGTCGTCGACTACTCCGCCTCGCGCAGGCTCGTCGTCGACTACTCCACGGCCTGGCAGGCTCGCTTGTTGACGGGTGAAAATCCGTCAACCTAGCCATGAGTTTACCTTCGGTGTTGGCATAACTTTTGTATCTTATTCATTGGTACTAACCCCCGTGGTATAACAAGTTCACTTGTGCATGTCGGTTTTGGAGTTAAGTGTTTACGCAGGGTTTTAACGATGAAAGCAAGACTTTCGGGATAAGTTCATTAAGCACCTCATGACAAGACCTTGAAGCCCGATACAAGTCAAGCAATGAAGTGAACATGACTCCAAGAGCCCAAGGACCAAGCTCGAGAAGATGATAAACTCCGAGGACTGAACCAGAGTGCTGAATCTTGCAAGACAAGGAGTTGAGTCCAATTCGGAGAAACCGACGTCAAGGGCCCACATGCAAAGGGGAGAACATCTAGAAGACGTGGGAAGCAACACCGGCGAAGGGGAAGTCATGTGGATGGGCCGAATTGGGCCCAGGCCGGCCGGCCCAGGCCGGCCGGCCCAGCCCAATTCGGGGCCCAATCGGCCTCCCCTTTGACCTAATTGCTCAGGCTATAAATAGCCCCTGACTGAGAGCCACGCAGAACGGAAGTCGTAATCCGCCGCCCAGGGAGCAAGAGAAGCTTGAGTGGACACCATCTTGGAGATGAGGGTCGTGCTAGTTGGGTTCAGGGTCTTCCTAGCCGACGTGGGAACCTTGCATGGAAGACCACGTCGGAGCTTCGGAGCGAGGATCAAGATCGAGTGTGTGATCCCGGTGGTGATCTTGTTCATGTAATCATTCATGGTGAAGTTTGTAAGTGAATCCGATTTCTAGCGATCAAGTGCCTTCTCGATGATTTTGATTTCCTTCTTGGTTTTGCTTCTTCTACGATCTAGTCTATAGCTAGATTACATAGGGTGCTCTTGTAGCCGCGGTGGCTAGGGGTGCATACCGACCGGCCAAGTGATTTCAACTTGTTCTATGGAACTCGCCCTAGACTACCCGCATGAATAAGGATACGTTGTGACAACGTGGGTTCCGAAAGGCGGGCGTTTTCGGAGTCGGATGGAAGGCCACGATTTAAAGGTGCTTTTAATGAGATTTGCTTTTCTATCTTCATCTATCTTGTTTGGAGCTACAATACAAGCATGATCTAGATTCTAGATTGGTTATCTCTTGTTTTCTCTTGCTACCTCTTTAGTAGATTAGATTTGTTTTCTTTATGATATCTTAGGTTAGATGCAATTTGATTCTTCAATAGATAGCTTTACCTGTTTTTACTAGATTGAATCCTTGCGTTGCACATTGTTCCACGGATTCGATACCTTAGGTTCACCACTCGAGGGAAGAAGGGTCCCTGACTACGACGGAGACTTGTCCGCTTGCAAGTCACAAACGAACTTTGATACAATTATTAACCGTCAACAAGCCCCTTTTTCCGGCGCTCGTTGCCGGGAACAAGCATTCAAGATCCGATCTAGTATCGTTTATCTTTCAGTTTTGCTTTTGATTTTCTTTTGCATCTCTTAGTGTTTGATCATCCTCAAAAAAGAAAAAAAATTAATCTAATCTAGTTTTGATTAACCCTAATTTTTCTTTTTTTTTAGATTTTTGTTTTATCACTTGTCGGTGCGGAATATGGTCCCGACACTAACCAGTAGATAACGCCTAGGTCTATCCCTCAATGGTCGATGCTAAGCAACTAATGACACAAGATTTTATCCTCGGTTCCGGCCGAGGGGGCCGTACGTCCCGGCCAGGGGCGTGCTCGTGGCACTATATTGCTCTCGACCGGGGTGCTTGTAGTGGGGCAAATACAAGCAAGGCGGGGAGAGGAATCGTGGCTTCCAAGTCCCCGGGTGAGAGGCTGAGATGTCGTGGGAGAATAAGAGAGTGAGTGCACGGTGCGCCGTGTTCCTCCGAAGTCGTCCCCCGTGGGCGGGAGCTCGCCTCTCCCCCTTTTATAGGCCAAGGGGGCGGCGAGTTACATGCACGCCGCGCTACCTAGCTACGTGTGGGAGCACGTCGTGCTACGGTGTAGAGTGGGCGGCCGTCCGGTCGATCTTGCTGCGATCCGGCCATGATGGCCTACCTCGTACCCGAACGGTGGCGGCTCGAGGGTAGGAGGCGGCGATGGCGATGGCGTCCCCGATAGGCTTCGAGGGAGGTGCGATGATGGGTGGTACGGGGTACGGGAGCCGGCGAACGGCGTTCCTTCCCAATGAGCTGCGGTGGTGGAGTGGTTCTTTGCCGCAAGGCTCGGGCGTGCGCCGCGGAGTCGGGCGTGCGCCCGCACGCGTGGGTACGGCGGCCGCGTCGTTACGCTGGCCGGGATGGCCACCCACCGGCCAAGCGCCCTCACCCCAGCACTGCGAGATCACGGGAGGGTGGAGTCGGGTGCGCCGCCCCCTTTCGAGGGCTCGGCGCGTTAGCGCGTACAAGAGCGTGCGCGCGGTCTCACGGGGATTGACACCGGCCGTACCACACGGTCCATCTCACGGTAGCGGGGATGGGCTCCTCCCCCCGGGGAGTTGGTGTGGCGGGCACGGGCGTGAGCCCCGGCGCATGATGGCGCCGTCTGCGGCGTCGGGCGTTACATGCCCAAGTACGGGCGGCGCACGCGTGCGGGGGCGCCCGTGAGCGTGGCGGGGCCCAGGCCGAGGGCGGAGCGGACCCTCGGCGAGACGGGACTCGTTCGAGGGGGAGCGCGCCCCCGGGCGGGCGGAACCGCTCGAGGGAAGGGTTGCCCCTCGAACGGAGCGGAGCTCGTTCGAGGAGGGGGGTGCCCCTCGAACGGGGCGGAACCCGTTCGAGGAGGAGCGTGCCCTCGGCGCGGCGGAGCTCCCGCTCGGGGTCTCCCGGGCACAGGCCGTCTTGGTGGGCCTGGAGTCTGCCGCATAGGCCAAGTCCTGCATGGTTAGTTTTCCCCCATGGTTAGGCTCGGCCTCATTTCGATGCGGGGATTTAAGTGAGGGTTCCCCCCATTGTTTAAGGGGACCCCTAGGGGCGGTCCCCGACGGTAGCCCCCGAGCATCCGCGGGTTTGCCATTGAGGCTCCCGCGGTGCGCCGGAACCCCCCCGATAGGACGTTCTTCCCTCCTTGTTTGCGAACGCTTTCGGTGGGGCCGCGTCGGGCGGACCCGCGCGGTCCCCAGCCCCGAAGCCCCCTGCAGAGTGTGTATTCTCCTGCGAGGGGTTAACCGCGAGCAATTCGGTCAGAAAGGCGTGGCACATAGGCTAACCGGCATCGGCGGTGTTTCGGCCCGCATCGGGGGTGCACGCTCCCCCTGTCCTTGTCTCCGGCGGGTGCAATTTCAAGGAGGTGTAGCCGCGCGTCAAGCCCCCCGAGCCTTGGCCTGTTCGAGGCGATCGGGCCGAGCCTCGACGACTTGTTTTTTATCGCCCGCCCTCGCCGTCCCTCGCGGGTCGGAGGGTGAGGTTTCCACGACTCCCATCGAGCGGGTCGCGAATCGCGGATTCTCTTCGGGCGCAGCGGGTGGTTCAAGTGGACGTCCATGCCCGTTCGATAAGGGGTAGGCCGCGCGGTCCGGAGACACGTCCATGGAAGCGCTTGCGTGGGTTTGCTAGGGAGTGGGGCTCGGTCCGTTCGCTAGGGACCGAGGGGCGCGAAGCTCTCCCCAAGGGGATCCCCCGGCTAGCCGCCCCTCCGGCTCTCGAACACGACATGTGGGGCACCCTCGAGCCAACGGGCTCGGGAACGGCTCGAATGCGCGTGCCCTCGTCGTCCCTAACTCGCGATCCGGGCGCTCGTTCGAGCCCGAGCCGAGGGTCGGGCTTCGAACCTCCGATCGGAAGGGCCGTGCGGGCCGTGCCTTGGCCGGCCTCGTCTTTTCTCGTTTGCGGCGTCGAGGGGGGCTGGACGTGCCGCGCCCTCGAGGTCTTGGTTGGTAGCATGGCGCGGTATGAGTGCTTTCGGTGTCGCTCTATTTCAAGCGTGACTGGGTGATCCTCTTACGCGCGTGCCCTCTTTTAGAGGGTTGACATCGTCTCGAGTTGGGGGTCACGCCGCTCGAGGGTCCTACGTGGCATGGGTGCCCGTGGTGGTCCGCTCTACGTCGAGCGGAGTCCGGACGACCTTCTCTCACGCCGGTATCCCGTCGAGGGTCGCCTGTTTCGTAGCCGAGGGGTCACGCCACTCGAGGGCCTCACGTGGCATGGGTGCCGCGGTGCCGGCCTACATCGAGCGAGTCCCGGCGACCTTCTCACGCCTTGTCATCCCATCGAGGGTCGCCTTTGTCTCGAGCCGAGGATTCGCCCTCGCTCGAGGGCTCTCCTTGCTTGGCAAGGGGCCCGGCATTTAATTGCCTTGCGGTCGTGGCCGCGGTTTTGCAGCACGGGGCGCGCCTTTTTAGGCGCTCGGCGGCCGCGCGCGCGCACGTAGTGGGCGACGTGGCGGCGGGACGTGACGGTTTTGCCTCGGCCGCCGCGGTCTTGCCGCAATGATGACCCACCTGCGGTGTTAGAGCCGGCCGCGGCCGTGGTGGGGCCCACTCGTCGACGCGACGGAAAGATTCCCTGCGGGGTAATGGCGGCGGGGCGTCCGCTCCGGAGAACTCGCCGGGTGCCTATAAAGCTGCGGTGAGGAAGGGATGGCGGTTTTTTACCTTGGCTCCTCACCGTTTTCAGTCCTCCGATCCCTTCGCCTTCGCCTCTCTCTTGCGGTCGCGCGGGCTCGCGCTTAGAGCTTTTTCCTCGCTTCCTCGTCCTCCGCCTTTGCACTCGTTCGTCCCCCCCCCCCCCCCCCCCATGGCGCCGCCTCGGCTTCGGAATTAGGGTCCCGGAGCCGTACGCACGGGAGAGGTCGACCGTGACCCGGCTCGCCACAGGCGAGCCGGTCGCCGCCGGCTTGTTGGCGGCCAACGAAGATGGGCGCCGGCGGAATGGATCGTGGCCGCCGAGCGCGGACGGCGAGCCCAACCCGGCGGAGGGCTACGTGGTGAGCTTCATCCGCTATCACGAGCGTGGCTTCAACGCGCGGCGAGCACATTCATGCGGGCAATGTGCCACTACTACGGGGTGGAGTTGCACAACTTCGCCCCCAACGCAATCTCGCGAGCGGCCACGTTCGTGGGCGTCTGCGAAGGGTACTCGGGGATCCCGTCCGAACCGCGGGAACTGCGGGTACACCTCTTCCGCGGGGAGCTCTTTACGCGGCCTACGACGGAGCCAAGGACCGCGCGCGCGGTGCGCGCCGGCGGGATGTCGCTTGCCCTGCGCGGGGCAATTCCAGAACGTCTACATCCCCCGCACCATGACGACGAACAACGCGGGCCGGGAGCGGGGATGGTTTTATCTCGCGCAACGCAGCGGGAGCCCGGCCTTCCCCCCTACACCGTAGGGTGTTCAAGGAGAGGCCTCTGGCTCCCGGGGCTACGGGGTGTCCCACGCCCCGGCCGGCGCGCGGCGAGAGTCGGTGCTTGGGCGCCTTTGGAGCGGGCCGAGGAAACACGGGGGTGACCGCGATGGGCGTCCTCGCCTTTCTTCACCATCGGCGGGTCGTGCCCCGATGGAGAGGCCGCTCCGCATCTTCGAGATGACGGAGGCGGCCAACCCCATCGACACGGCGAGGTCGCGGATGCTCCGACGCTCCTTGAGCGGCCGTATGCGCTCACCCTGGGCGCGGAGTGCCGTCGACACCCGGACGTCGCCCGGCCCAGGGGGCCGGACTCCGTGGGACGTCGAGATGCTCCCCTTCGGCCGCGGGTGAGTTGGGTTCTTGATCTCGTTTTAGTTCTTGGTCTTGCTTTCGTCTCCCGATCGGGTCATTGTCACTCTTGTGCGCACCGGTGGAGTTCAACATCGCCAAGTCCGTTCCGCCCACCCCCGACTCCCGTGCGCTTGGCGGGCGGCGCGGCGGGAGCGAAAGCGGAGCGAGCGGCGCGCAAGAGGGAGCACGCCGGCGTCGCCAAGCGCGCGCCGCGGCCCTGCGGTCGCGGAGTACCCGGCGGGAGGAGCCGGGGCTCTCCTCCCCGGACATCGAGGAGCCCTCGTCCTCGGAGCGAGGACGAGGAGGAAGAGTCCGAGGGGGAGGGCCCCTCGGACGTGGCGCCTCGCGCCCCCGTCGCCGAGCCCGCGCCCGGCGTCGGGGCAGCTTTGCACGGGGCGGGCGCCGGCGCCCGTCGCCCGGCCGAGTCATCGTCCGGGGGCGGCACGCGCCACGGAGGTGCGGCGCGCGCGCCACGGAGGCGCGCGCGGCGACGTGCTCGCGCGCGCGTCCAGCGTGCCCGCGCGCGGCGGGAGCGCGCCCGCGCGCGCGGCGTCGTCGTCGAGGGGCGCGTCGGGAGGCGTGCCCACGCGCGGGCGAGCGTGCCCCCGCGCACCGCGGCGCCGTCGGGGGGTGCGGCATCGGGCGCCCCGCGCACCGGGGCGGGCGTGCCCGTGCGTGTGGCGGCGCCATCGGGGAGGCGGCTGCGTCGGGCGCGGCCGCTACGCCGGCCCCGTCCGAGGCCTCGAGGAAAAGGAAGCGGGCCTTTTCCTCCGCGAGGTAAGTAGCCTCGTCTTTCTTCGTTTGGTTTTGGTGTCTTTCGGTGATTAGATGCTCTAACCCTCCATTCGTGTTCGCGCGGGCGGTGCCAACCGTCCCTCCTCTTGCACCGCCAAGGTGCCGAGGACGGACGCGTCGATCCCCACCGGCGGCGTTCGTCGAGGGGGTCGCGCCCGGGGACGGGCGCGGGCCGCGGCACGAGCTCGCAAGGCCCGGGCGGGGCCTCGAGGCCCGGCCGGCGGATCGGCCCGCCGCGGCGCGGCCCCGGAGGGTCGGGGGGCGGCGGCGCCGGTCGCCACGGAGGCGCAGCCGCGGCGGTGGCTACGGTGGAGGTGCGCCCGCGGTGGCGGCCACCGCGGAGGAGGCGGAGCGGGCGCAGCCGGCGGGGGCGCCGCGCATGCGGCGGCACGGACGGAGGTGGCGGCGACGCGCGCCACGACGGCGCCCGTGGCCGCGGAGGCGCGGTGGAGGCGCCGGCGAGGCGGAGCGAGCGGCTCCTCTCGCCGGCGGTCTCCGGGCGGAGGTGGTGGAGCTCTCGGATGATTCCCGCCGCCGGGTGGAACCGGTGGGCCGGCCCGGCCCCACGAACTCTCCCGAGCCCCGGGGAGGGGGCCCTCGTGAGGCGACACGAGGGTCACATGATAGTGGGGGGCGGGGGCACGATGCCGAGGCCTCGTCCTCCCACGCCGGCCGCCCCGCCCGGGTGGGGGGGCCGTGGAGGATCCCCCCGGCGTTTGCCGACGCCCGAGGGAGCAAGAGCTGCCGGGGGCGAGCTCCGAGCCACGGCGCCACGCTCAACCGCGCGTTGAACGAAGCGCCGCGGGTCCACGAGCCGGCCCGGCCGGGATCGTATTCCGGAGTGAGCCACGGTCGCTCGTCTCCCTTCCCTATTTCGTTTTCGCGTGCGCATTCAAGCCTTGACACTTGCGAGATTCGATGTGTGGATGCCGGGAGCTCGAGCGCCGCGCTCGTGAAAAGTATAGCGCGTTCGACCGGGTGAACGCCGAGGTCCGCCGGCTCGGGAGCGATGCGGCGCTTACGACGCGCTTGCGGATGCTCTCGGGGACGCCGGCGTACGCGTGGGGGGTGTACGGGCGATGGCGTGGTGCGACGTGCTCCCCGAGAGCTCGGGCGGGGACGCGGCGCGTGACTCGAGTCTCGGGCGGATCCGCGCAGCCCCTCGTCGATCGTGACGAGGCGCTCGTGGAACGCGCGCGAGGACCCGGACAAGACGCGGACGGCGGCCGCCACACGGGGAGGCGGAGGTGGCCACCGCTCGCGCCGAGACCCGGGAATTCCGCACGTCGCTCGAGGGGGCCCAGGCGCAGCGCGGCCGCCGAGCCGAGGAACGGGCGCGCGGGTTGGAGCAGCCGCGCGAAGGAGGCCGACGACCCGAGGGCCGCCCTCGACGCCGGGGCCGCGCTCTCGTCGCCGGCGAGGGGCAGCTCCGGCGAGGAGCGCATCGCCCGCGGGGGCCGAGGGGCGGCTCCGGAGAGAGCGAGGCCGCCCTTGGCGACGCCCGACGGCGCCGGGAGCGGAGCGCGCCGCGCGCGAGGGCGGAGAGGTCGGCGAAGGAGCGGAACGCCGCATTCTCCGAGGTTGAGGATGAGGCGTTGGCGCTCGCATCGCAATGCCGCCCAAGAGATGGCCCTCGTCGAGCAAGGCGAGACCGTCCAAGCATCTCGAGTTGGCGCTCGAGTCCGCGCGCCGCGAGCTCGATCCGGAGAAGAGGCAAGTCGAGGGTAAGCTACGTCCGACCCACGCTTGTTAGTTCTTGCTTTAGAGGGTTCGTTTCCCCCTTTCTAATTTCTTGTCATCTTGTTGCTTCCGGAGCCCGCGCACGGCTTTGGGGCACGGCGGTGGGCGGGCCGAGGCCCCGCAGCCTCCTACAACTCCTCCGAGCAGAGCCTGCGGGGAGCCGCGGGACGCGGCCCTCGAGACCCGTCACGTCGTCGAGGAAGGCGATGCCCGGGCCGGCGGCCTCGGCCGGCCGGCCCGCTCGCGCGCCCTCGGTGGCCACGTCACGGAGCGGATGCGCCGGCGTTGCACCCGGGCGTGCGAAGGCCCCTCGGAGTGGTGCGATCCCACTACGAGGTCAACCTCGAGGCGGTGGCGGAGGGCTACATCGTGCCGAGGGGCGTCGAGGACGAGGTGGCCATGGAGCGCGCGGACGCGCTTGTTGCTGACGCCGCCGAGTTGCTCGCCGAGGCCTTCGAAGAATTCCTCTTCCCGGACGCCGCCGATGCTGCCGCTCCATCCGCCTGAAAGCACCTGGGCGCTAGGCCCGTTTTTTGTTTGTGTGTATCAGAATTCTGGCCTCGTGGCCTCTTGTAAACAAACAAGTCATTTCGTGGACATGGGCAGTTGTTTGTAAATGAAATCGTTTGCTTATTGCGCTTCTTGCTTCTTCTTCTTCCTGAGTAGATTCTAGTTAGGGGAGTTCGCTTTTCGCAGGGGCCCGCTGGGTTGGAGGCGAGAGAGACGGGCCATAGCCACGCGGCGTAGGCTGTCTCTGGCTCGCACACTCCTTCCGCTGTGCCGCCTGCGCCCTGTTCAAATCATGGCTCGAGGTTGAAGTGGGAAACAAACTTAGCGCGTGTTGTTATGTTTTTTGCGCGAAAAAATGGGACCATTTGGGGGGGGTGCCCCCGCAGGCCCCCGAGGGTAACTTGGGTTTCGGGGAAAGCCGAGTTGCCCTTTTATTATACTTGGAGTATTTACATAGGTGACACCAAGCGGGGCGTTGGCCGTGTGTTTTTACAACGTAAAATACTTGGAAATCCTAGCTAAGGGTAGAAGCGACGTAGCCGTTGGATGTTCCAAGTGTTGGTGAGTTCTTCGCCGTCCTCGTTGGCCGGCTTGTACGTGCCGGTTTGAGCACCTTCACCACGACGTAGGGTCCCTCCCATGGGGGCGATAGCTTGTGGCGCCCTCGGTTGTCTTGGCGTAGCCTTAGGACCAAGTCCCCCTCGGCGAAATCCCTCCGACGTATCTTGCGTGCTTGGTAACGTCGTAGGACCGTTGATACCTCGCGGAGTGCATCAACGCCACGAGGCGTACTTCGTCTAGCCGATCCAAAGGAGTCCTCGCGGGCTCGCCGGTTAGCATCCTCGTTGTAGCCTCGAACCTTGGGTGACCCGTATTCCGCATCCGTGGGGAGGACGGCCTCCGCGCCATGGACTAGGAAAAACGGGGTGAACCCGGTGGCTCGCTTGGGGTGGTCCTTAGGCTCCACACGGATTGGGCGGTTCTTGGAGCCATTTTCGCCGCATTTGTTGAGCCGGTCGAAAATCTCGGGCTTGAGGCCCCGTAGAATCATGTCGTTAGCACGTTCCACTTGGCCGTTGGTCCGCGGGTGCGCCACTACCGCCCAATCCACTCGGATGTGGAACTTGTCGCGAGAACTCCAAGAACTTCCGCCCGTGAACCGGGACCCGTTGTACGTGATGATGGAGTTTGGCACTCCAAAGCGGTAGACGATGTCCGTGAAGAACGTGACCGCACGCTCGGCCCTCAAATTCGTAATGGGGCGCACCTCCACCCACTTGGAGAACTTGTCGATCGCGACAAGCGGTGGGTGAAGCCCCCGGCGCCTTCCGCGGGGCCCGACGATGTCTAACCCCCCACACGGCGAACGGCCATGTTACGGGGGATCGTCGCGCAGCATGAGCCGGCAAGTTGGTCTTGCGGGCGTAGAAGTGGCACCCTTCGCAGGTGCGCACGATTTCGTTGGCGTCCGCGACCGCGGTGGGCCAATAGAAGCCCTGGCGGAACGCGTTGCCAACGAGGGTGCGTGGCGCGGCGTGGTGGCCGCAGATCCCCGCGTGGATGTCCCGTAGGAGCTCGCGCCCCTCGGGAATGGGTATACACCGCTGGAGGATGCCTACGGGGCGGGCTTGTACGCCTCCCCGGTCAACAGGGTGAATGACTTTGCCATCCCGGCGATGCGCCCTGGCTGTGGCCCGGTCTGTGGGGAGTTCCCCTCGAGCAATCCAGGCGGTGTACTTTTCACGCCAATCCGCTTGGACAGGAGCCGGCTCGATGTCCATTGCGACGACCTCGTGGGAGCCGTACCCCTCGAGAAGGGAGAGCACGTACGCCTCGTTCGAGGGATCCTCTTCCATGGGTTCCGCACCCGACGGGTTCGAGGGAGCCCCCGAGGGTCCGCCGTCGCTCGAGGGGTAAGGCTCGAAGATGACCGAGGGCTGCGCGATGTCGCGCGCGAAAACGTTCGGGGGAACGGTAATCCGCCCGGACGCTATTTTTGCCAGCTCGTCTGCTTCCTCGTTGTACCGGCGGGGTACATGATTAAGCTCGATGCCGTAGAATTTGTCTTCGAGGGCCCGCACGGCTTTACGGGTAGGCCTCCATCTTGTCGTCGTGGCAGCTCGCGTTCTTCATGACTTGATCGATCACGAGTCGCGAATCCCCTCGCACGTCGAGGCGCTTGATGCCCAACTCAATGGCAATTTTGAGGCCGCAAAGAAGGGCCTCGTATTCCGCCATATTGTTGGACGCGGGGAAGTGGAGACGCCTTGCGTAGCGCATGTGCTCCCCGAGGGGTGACACGAAGAGCAGGCCCGCGCCCGCTCCTGTCTTCATCACCGAGCCGTCGAAGAACAGAGTCCAGCACTCTGCTTGGATCTGAGGGGGCGGCAGCTGCGTGTCCGTCCACTCCGCGACGAAATCAGCAAGAATTTGCGATTTGATGGCCTTGCGCGGAGCGTAGGCGAGCGTTTCGCCCATCAACTCCACGGACCACTTGGCAATTCTGCCTGCCGCGTCGGGGTTGCGAATGATCTCTCCTAACGGGAAGGAAGAGACCACCGTAACTGGGTGGGCCTCGAAGTAGTGGCGGAGCTTGCGCCGCGCGAGGATTACCGCATACAACGACTCACGGATGCGGGGGTAGCGCGTCTTCGTGTCCGACAGGACCTCGCTGATGTAGTAAACCGGCCTCGCACGGGGCAAGGCATGCCCTTCCTCCGTGCGCTCCACGACGATCACGGCGCTGACCACCTGGGTGGTAGCGGCCACGTAGAGTTGGAGGGGTTCGCCGTCTCGCGGCGGCGTAAGGATTGGGGCGTGTGTCAGAGACGCCTTCAGCTTGTCGAGCGCTTCCTGGGCCTCGGCGGTCCAAGAGAAGCGTTCGTGCTTCTTGAGTAGCCGGTAGAGGGCGGACCCTTCTCCACCGAGCCTCGAGACGAAGCGGCTCAAGGCGGCAAGGCACCCCAACACCTTCGCACCCCTTTGAGGTCCCGAATTGGACCCATTCGCTCGAGGGCCGCGACCTTTTCGGGGTTGGCCTCGATTCCCCGCTGGGAGACGATGTATCCTAGGAGCATGCCCCGCGGCACTCCGAAGACACATTTTTCGGGGTTGAGCTTGACCCCGTTGGCCCGCAGTGACGGTCGAACGCGATGCCGAGAAACGGCTTCGTGGCCGGGCCGCCGGTGGTCCCGACCCCAATCCCCATCGGGCGCAATGTATGCGCGAAGAGGATATTGAGGCTACCGCCTCCGTCCATAAGGACCTTCGAAAACGGGCGTTGCCAATGATGGGATCGACCACCGGTGGGTGCGGCCCGGGTTCGGGATGCGATTTGGGTGATCATCCCGGCTAAAGGTGATGGCATCCTTCGACCGGTTGAGAAAGGCCGGAGGTGCCCCTCTCGCGGCGAGGACTTCGTGCCGCTCCTTCTTGCGGCGCCGGTCGACATGTCGACGGTTGGTCCCCCCAAAGATGAGGAACACATTTTCGACGGCGGGAAAACCACCCGCGTCGCCATCGCCCCCATCCTTCTTGGCCTCTCGCCTCCTTCGCGGCGGCACGGCCATAGAACTTCTTGAGCATGTCGCCTTGCTCAAGAGTGTGGTTTACGGGGGTCTTGTGGTAGGGGCATGGCTTCTTCATCATGTCGTCGAACACCCCCGGCCTCGAGGAGCCGGCCGAGGGCCCCGTCGGGCCGGGTCAACGGCCGAGGGCCTCGGCGTTGCCGCCGTTGCGCCCCGCTCGCGCGCCTCGCGGCGCGGCTTCTTCCCTTTCTTGCCCCGCTTGTCGTTGCGGCGCGGCTCCTTGGACCCGCCTGCCCTCCGCGGGCGTGTCCTCGGAGCGCTTGCCCTTCTTGCCGTTGAAGATTGCCCCCCACGGCCTCCTCTCCGGAGGCGAAGCTGGTGGCAATGTCGAACAGCTCGTTCGAGTCCGTGGGCGGGGCTGCGTCCCGGCTCGCGCACAAGGTCCCGCACGTGGTGCCCTCGAGGAACGCGTGCACGATCTCGGATTGTGCCACGGCGGGGAGCTCGTGCGGCGCTTGGAGAAGCGCCGTATGAAGTCCCGCCGGCGTCTCGCCCCGGCCCTCGCGTGCGGGGAGCGCGGATCCCGGGAGTTCCCGTGGCGCACGTACGTGCCCCGGAAGTTGCCCACGAAGGTGTGGACCGGATCGTCCCGGCTATGGATGCGGGCCGGCGGGCAAGTGCTCGAGCCATGTCGGGCCGCGTCGCCCGGATGCGGGGGGCAAGTTGCGGATGATTACTTCGTCGTTGGTGGCCCCACCCAGTGACGAAGCCGGGCGATAATCGTTGAGCCGGACACGAGGGTCCGTCTCCCCGTTGTATTTGACGATCGTCGAGGGTTGACGGAAACGGCCGGGGGAACGCGCGCCGTGCGGATTTCCCGGCCGAACACGCGGGTGCCCGGGGGCTCCGGCGTCGGGGAGCGATCCTCACCGCTGTCGTAGCGCCCACCCCTTCGAGGGTGGTAGCCCCTAGCCGCCCGCGCGTCCGCCTTGCTGGTGCGCCTGGCGTTGATGACGTTGCGGGCGTCTCCATCCAGCGCCCTGCGTGTGTCAAGGAGTCGCTCCTTGGCTGGCGTGCGTCCCTGGTCAGCAGGTTGACCTACGTGCACCGAGGGTTCGCCTCCCGGTGCAGGATCGTCACCCCGCGCGTCCCCCTGTTGGCGGATGCGTGAAGCCGAGCTCTCGGCCGCCGGGACGGCCGCTTGCTCAAGGAGGGTCCGCACCTCGCGGTGCATGTCTCGAGCCTCGGGGGTCGACGGTGCGGCATGGCGCGCGGCGGTGTTGCGGCGGCGATGAGCTTTTGGCTCGCCCGCGGCGGAGTATCCGCGATGTCGACGTTGGGAACGGGGGTTGAGGCGGTCACGGACTGTCGGCCCGGCTCCCGCGCGCGTTCGCCGCGCGCGAGGCCTCCCCCGCCATCGAGGCGCGGAGTAGCCGCACTCGTCCGTACTCCTCTGCGCCGGCTTGGCCTCGAGCTCGCGAGCTTGGGCCGCCCGCGCGTCGACGTCGGCCCCGGCGGGAGCGCTCGGCCCCGCGGCCGGGCGCGTGGCGATCCCGGGGGCGGCGTGACTTCCCCGTCTCCCGGCGCCGGCCGCCGCCGGCGGCGTTGGCGGGTCGTTGGTGATGACGCGCGCGGCACTCCCGCGTGGGGTCGTAGCTCCCGTGCCTTGGAGTCGTCGGAGCGCCCAAACCGCAGGTCCGTGGCGTCGAGGAAACGCCCGAACGCGGCGGGTCCGGCACGCCGGAGAAGTCCCACTCCGCGTGCCGTGGCGGTTGGCGGGTGGCATCGTGTCGACGGAGCCCGGGGGACGACTCGTCCGTGGCCGAAGTGCGGGATCCCCGGCGACGAAGACGTGCCGACCGGGGCGGAACCCTCGCGCATTGTCGTGTTGACGTTGGCGTTGTGGGCCGTAGTGGCGCCACGCGGCCCGATGTGGATGCGTGGTCCGGAGACCGCACGCGGTCCCGGCGGGGCGGTGGCGGCCGTCGTGACGGTGGGTGCACCGCGTTGGGCGGCGGCGCGCTCGGCCCGCCGCCGCTCGGACCGCGCCCCGACGCGAGCGTAGTCGGAGCGACGACGGCGTCGCGGCGTCGACGGGCCCGCGGCATTCGTGCTGCGGGCACCGCGCGCGTGTCGTGCGTGCGGCGGAGACCGGAGCGGACCCCGGCCTCGCGGCGCGCGCGGAGCTCCTCACGGTTGGTGAGGCGCATGAGATAGCCGTTCCCCGTGGCCCGGAAGTTCAAGTCCCCGAAGCGGATCTCGAACCCGTGGGAAGAGGGTCCGAGCTACCCATGTTGTAGCGGGTGCTACGGTACTCGGTGCGAATCACCATGGAGGGAGTTAGCGAAATGACCTTAGGCGCTCGTTTGCCCCACGGTGGGCGCCAGCGTCGGTGCGGAATATGGTCCCGACACTAACCAATAGATAACGCCTAGGTCTATCCCTCAATGGTCGATGCTAAGCAACTAATGACACAAGATTTTATCCCGGTTCCGGCCGAGGGGGGCCGTACGTCCGACAGGGGCGTGCTCGTGGCACTATATTGCTCAGCACCGGGGGTGCTTGTAGTGGGGCAAGTACAAGCAAGGCGGGAGAGGAAGCGTGGCTTCCAAGTCCCTGGGTGAGTGGCTGGAGATGTCGTGGGAGAATAAGAGAGTGAGTGCACGGTGCGCCATGTTCCTTTGAATCCGTCCTCCCGCGGCTGGGGGCTCGCCTCCCCTTTTATAGGCCAAGGGGGCGGCGAGTTACATGCACGCCGCGCTACCTAGCTACGTGTGGGAGCACGTCGTGCTACGGTGTAGAGCGGGCGGCCGTCGGTCGATCTTTGCTGCGATCCGGCCATGATGGCCTACCTCGTACCCGAACAGTGGCGGTTCGAGGGTAGGAGGCGGCGGATGGCGATGGCGTCCCCCGATAGGCTTCGAGGGGAGGTGCGATGATGGGCGGTACGGGGTACGGGAGCGGGCGAACGGCGTTCCTTCCCAATGAGCTCGCGGTGGTGGAGTGGTTGCTTTGCGGTGTTCGGGCGTGCGCTGCGGAGTCGGGCGTGCGCCCGCACGCGTGGGTACGGCGGCCGCGTCGTTACGCGTGGCGGGATGGCCACCCACCGGCCAAGCGCCCTCACCTAACCTGCGGGATCACGGGAAAGTGGAGTCGAGGGTGCGCCCGGCCCCCTTTCGAGGGTCGGGCGCGTTAGCCGTACGGTAGCGTGCGCGCGGTCTCACGGGATCGACACCGGCCGTACCACACGGTCCATCTCACGGTAGCGGGGATGGGCTCCTCCCCGGGGAGTTGGTGTGGCGGCACGGGGGCGTGAGCCCCGGCGCATGATGGCGCCGTCCGCGGCGTCGGGGCGTTAAATGCCCAAGTACGGGGCCGGCGCACGCGTGCGGGCGCCCGTGAGCGTGGCGGGGCCCCGGCCGAGGGCGGAGCGGACCCTCGAGCGAGACGGGACTCGTTCGAGGGGGGCGCGCCCTCGGGCGGGCGGAACCGCTCGAGGGAAGGGGTTGCCCCTCGAACGGAGCGGAGCTCGTTCGAGGAGGGGGGGTGCCCCTCGAACGGGGCGGAACCCGTTCGAGGAGGGAGCGTGCCCTCGGGCGGGCGGAGCCTGCTCGAGGGGTCTTCCGGACGGGCCGTCTTGGTGGGCCTCGGGAGTCCTGCCGCATAGGCCAAGTCCGCATGGTTAGTTTTCTGCATGGTTAGGCTCGGCTCATTTCGATGCGGGGATTTAAGTGAGGGTTCCCCCATTGTTTAAGAGGACCTCTAGGGCGGTCCCCGACACTTGGCGTGTGGGCCACGCTTGAGGATGCGTGCTCAGGGCGGAGTCAGAGGCGGCGGTGGACTCCCGGTCGGAGACGACTAAAGGTGAGGGATGACACATGGGTCCCACCTGGCTATGGCAGCTAGCGGCGAGAGGCGGAGATGGGCCGCGACGGGTGCTGGGCTATGGCTCACGCGAGCGGAGGGGCTGGTAGCGGTTGCCGGGCCGGTAGCTGACATGCCGATAGCGGACTAAAGGAGACGGCCGGCGCCGCCCGGGCCGGGCCGAGCGGGCGGCGAAGCGGCCGAGCCGGAGGATAGCGGGTGGCAACGGAAGAGGAATAGAGGGGCGGCTACCGGAATTATGCGGTTTGGGCTAAAAGCTGAGACGGGCTAGAGGGGTAGAAGGGTTTAAGAAAGGTTTTAAAAGTTTATGAATTTTAGAAACCACTTCACACTCATGAATTCAAATGCAAGGTTTTAAAAGGGTTTAAGAAGGGTTTAAGAAAACAAGAAGCAGGGGCAGCAGATGCTAATTGGCGAGGTAAAGGATTCACCCCTCCCTCTCTTGCGATTTATAGATATGGGGGAGCCGCGCTCCCGAAACCGCACGCGCCACATGCATTAACTGCAGAAAATTTCGTTTGCCACTGACAGGCGGGCCCTACCGCGCCGAAATAGCCGGACGCGCGCGCATGCACGATCATTACAGCGCAGCAACCAAAGGGTCGCGGCGCCCCGTCACGTCCGCCCCCACGTCACCCACTACACGCGCGGGTGTGCCGCCTGAAAAGGCGCGCCCGCCGCGCACGACCACAGCCACGACTGTGGGCATTTAATGGCCTGGTCCCTTACCGATTGAGTGTGACCCCTGCACGGCCCGAGCCAAGGGCTCAAAAAACTAGACCCTCGAAGGGTGCGAGTACTGACCAGTGGTCTCAAGTCCCGCTCGGCAAGAGTGGGTGCCACAGGTGCCCTCGAATCTGGTGGATTACTGATCAGCAGCTCGAGGGCGGACTCGTCCGCGAACCCAAGAATCCTGCAGATGTAACCAAGACAGGGGCACATAGCTGCCACCACACGATGGCCCTACTGATCAGGGGTTCGAAGCCTGACCCTCGAAGGGTTCGAACAGGCGCCCTAGATCGACGCCCTGGTCGTCCCTGACTCCGTCAATCTCCGCCCCAACTCCGGATACCACCATGCCCTAGGTGAGCTTGCACGCAACTCCACGCCGTTCCCCGGCCGGGAGCGCCGCCGGAGCCGCGACGTCCACCGTCACCCTCTGTTAAATGGCAACCATTGAGGTCACACCGGTGCGCTACAACAGACTGGGGGAGGAGGGAGATCACTCACCGTCGGACCGTCGGGGAGCACAATGAATGACCAGAGGTCGTTGTGTCCGTGCGGCACGGACTTGAGGCTGATGGCACGCCTCACCCTCGTCGCTATGTATTCCCGAGGGAAGCGGTCATGCAGCAGCCACGAACATGCCAACACCGTAGGGTCGGCCGCTGTTGACGGATAAAACTCGTATCCACCTACGATCCGCAAGCGTACGAACCTACACCTTTTTCACCACGAGATTCCCAAGGTTCTTGTCAATCCGCGGAGCAAGGGGATTACTAGCGCTTAACTAAGTATTAATCTAGTCAAATGGAAAACTTTTGAAAGAGAGTATTAATCTAAAAGTAAAGACAATCTAACCTAAGTTAATCTAAGTTAAGTTGATCAAACAAATCTAGGTTTAAACTGGATGATAAAGGGGTGAACACAAGAGAGTGAGCAAAAAAGATAAGTGTTCCCTCTCTAGGATCTAGGATAACATGGTATGCATCTACTACACGAAAGCGGTAAATCAATCTATCGGGGGTTGTGACCACGGTTTTGCCCTTTCCCTCCTCTCGTACTGTCACTACGCGAAGGTATTCGTGACTAGACCTATGATGGACACGGTATGTTGATGGAATCTATGGGAGTAGCGGATATCATACGCCCGAAAAACACGGTGGCCTACCTTAATCATCAAAGCATCATCAACATGAAAACAATAGATTGAAACCACGAATCAAGTAGAGATCACATAGCATGTATCCATCTAATCCTAGGGATGCACTGAGACATTACCCCATCATCTTACACGGATTGAAGCACATAGGGGTGATGGAGACTCGTAGAGAACATCGTCGATGAAGATGGCGGCGATGGAGCTTGGGAACACCCCTAGGCCGGCGGCTTGGAGTCCTCCTCTTGTTTCCTTCTCTCCCGCCGGCGTTGATCCTTGCGACGAGCTCATCTAACTCTCTCCCTCATCTTGCGGCGGCGGTTTTCCGGTGATTGGCGTCGGTAGGATGATTTGTTTGATGTGGCGGCCGACGGCGGCGGAGGCAATAAATAGACAAACACCTAGGGAAAAGGAGGGACCGAACCGACCCGGAGTGGGGCCGGGCCGGTCGGCCCGGAGCCGGCCGGCCCGGAGCCCGCCGGCCGGTTCGGCCCCGGTTTCCTCCCGGTTGCTTCTCGCGTGATCCCTTATTCGTGTGCACTTGCATGTGGGCCTTTGACGTCGTTTCCTTCACGGTTAAGGCTTGAATCCTTGCTATGCAAGCTTCGCCGTTTTTATGGTTGAGTCCCTGAAGATTTGCACGTTGACGCTTCGGTCCTCGGGTCATTTGGAGTCATGTTCATCGCGTGTCTTGACTCTTGTCGGGCTTCATGATCTTCTTCCAAAGTGCTTGGTGAACTTATCCCGAAAGTCTCCTCATTAGCGTAGATTTCCTGCGTAAACAACAAACTCCAAAATCGACATGCAAGTGTGAACTTGTTATATCATTAGTATGCCTAGTGGCCGGTTAGTTGCAAATCATAATCGAAACCAATGTATAACAAGTACTCTAGGTTGACGGAAATTCACCGTCAACATCTCCCCCATGCTTAAACCTTGCTCGTCCTTGAGTAAGTGGTCCTCGCTTAAAAGGGAAATCAGCATTGCCTTCTAATGTTATCCCTACACTTAGTCATTCATGACGAGACAAATTGCTCTCTCTTAAGAATTTATTTTTAAAGTTCAAGTTGTGACCAGGCTTCTTTTTCATTATGGAAGATAGACTAACAATAAAGAACAAGCCACATTTAACACGATGCTCTCAAACTTAAGTGAACTTCAAACCATTACCTTGTCACATGGAAGATTTTCAAAAAGATGCATATCCAACATAAGTGAAAATCTCTTGCAAGAGCTCATGGAACACTCATCTCATCAAGTCACTCAAGCCTATACTAGATTATTTTCAACCTACTCTACTCATATGTGATAGTGAAAGGCTTATGTGGAGCTTGGAAGGTTAAAAACAATCCTAGCAAAACATACATCCGAAATATTGTCAAATTAAGAGAGAGGTCTATTGGAATTACCGAGACTTGTCAAAAAGGCCATGGAAAATAAATGTTGGAAAGAGAGAGGGATGAAACACACACATTTAGATAAGTGGACATGTGCAAGTGGCAAATGGATGATCCCGAGGCACGAGTGAAGTCCTCGTTATCGGATTGCACATGGTTGGAAGATTTGAGTATGGATGTGTCATCAAGTCACTTGAGAACTTATGAAGCAAAAAGAACCGAGGAGCATCTTTATTTTTTTCTTTATTTTATTTCCTTCTCATTTTTCTCTCTTTCTTTTTTTCACTTTATTCTTCCTATTTTTCTTACTTTTCTTTTCTTCTCATCATAATAATTTTTTTCTTCTTTCATTTTTTTCTTTTTTTTCTTTTTTTTCTTTTGCTCCTCAAAACTTTTTGCAACATAATACTTACATAGCATTTGTGTCAGAATGACTCCTCCCCCATGCTTGAACGATGCTCGTCCTCGAGCATAAAAGAGAGGGGAAATAACTGCTAAAGTAAGTATAAATTCCATAATCTTGCGGAATATTTGAATCTCCATCGAGAATTTTACTCCATACTCAAATTGGGTTGTGGACAAGGAGGTGATCACAGAAAGATGTTTTTGGTTTAGGGTGGATGCCCAGCGAAGTTTGTGAAATTTTCGATGTGAAAACCCACAATGCATGGACAAAAAGGCTAGCATGAAAAAGTTACACAAAGGAATGACCAGCTTCTTAGTCTCGAACCATAGAAATCAATCCTAATCCAACTCATCAAAACATATGTTTGCAATTTATGGGTTTTGTTATCATAAAACATATATGTATATGGCGTTGGTAGGTAGAACTTTGCAAGAGCATCACAAATATGTAGATAGCATAAAAGTTAAGTTTTCATAAAAACAACAAGTTATCCGGCTATCCATAAACTTAAATCAAAGAGCAAAGATATGTATGTGGGTCTAGAGCATAGTCATTTCACCTCCACAAATAAAAGAGCCGGTATTTAAATTAATTTCAGATCATATTATATAGAGCAATTAGCCAAGACATGTATAACTTCATGTAGGTAAAACAAAGCGGCAACTTTCATCATCTTTCCGTAAGCATAGGCAATATAGAACATCGAGGTGAATACATGGTCATCCTTATCTATTGAAAGTAAAAAGAAACCTAGGTTGTCCTCCTAGTAGCCATGTTATTGTTTGAAGAGAAAAACAAAAGGTTGCACCTTGTTGAGGTTGAAGGCATACTTACAAGCATTTGTGTTTGGAAAAGAGAAGGTCCATGGAGATGTTACCATCCTTTGTAATTCTTCGTTGCCTTCTTCCGACATCTCGATGTGGCTTTTGCTTTTGTCTTGATTTATTAATGCTCCTAAACTTCTGAATTTGATCTTGTATGCTTAATAGAGTCATTGGTCACCCTTCTCTTCAATGTTGTCATCACCATCTCCTCTTTCTTGTTCTCATCATCTCCTTGCTGTCTCTTTTTCATGGATTTCCCCCTCTGTCCAGAACAGAACATATATCGAAATATAGCTCTATTGAAAAGTTTATGAAATTACCTTTCCAACGTGTGGTCATTCATTGAAAACGGAGTTCAAACAAGGGAGCTATGTCCGTTTTACTTCAGCGCTGCGTGCTGTCCAAAACTGATTTCAGGACGTGTTGCACTCGGTGATTCGGGCATAACCGCTTGTAGGAACCTCCGATTGTCTTGATTCTTGATTTGTTGGAATCGTAACTTCATCTGGCTTCTAAATATCCAAAAATATCCAGTGTTTTCCCTTCGAGACCATGCAGAATTTTGATGAGATTGGTGGCTTCTTGCACATTGATCCGGAGATGTTAACGATCTTTATCAATCTATCTTCTAGAGTGTCATGTTGCACTTCCGTGTTGAAGATTCAGGGCCTCCCCCATGCTTAGCATTTTGCTAGTCATGGAAGAAGAAGACAAAACACTTCTTAGCTATCCTTCAATTTCCTTGTAGTGAGAGTCTTTATCTTGCCTGTAAGACGTTTTAAATGCACATTCTACCCCCAAGGTGACGGTTGGGAGTAGATAGAATTGCCAACAATCCAACAATGTCTCCTAAGATTCTTAACTTGTGGCATAATTAGTCTAATGAGGAATAAAAACCTAATGAGTGTACGTGGTGCAAGGTGTGTATGCACATGATAGGAAAGCATATAAACAAGACAATGTTTTCACCTAGTTCTAAACACCATGTTTACAACTAGGTTGCTGAATTTCTCCATAGCCATAAAGGTTTATATATCTAGGGTTAAAACACCATGTCTATCCCTAAATCAATAACTCTTATAGCACAAGAAAAATTAAGCGCATTGCAAAGCTTATAAACTAACCAAAGCAACATGAAAACATATGAAAAGCTAGCAAGGTTTATCGAACTTAACGATGATGGTCCGCAATCATGTTTAAACACCACGTTTACACAAGATCACAAAAGGAAAATACCCATAGGGCCCTATGAAGCATTAACATGGAAACTGAAACATACATCATTAAGTATATAAAAAACAATCAAGCCAACTATGTGCAAAACATGTATACACAAAGAAACATCACGAGGACAACAAAATGCAATGCATGCAAATAAATATTATCATGAACATGATGGTGGTTCTAAAGAGAAAAACTGAACTTAGATTAATAACCACAAGTTGATCATCATAAGATAGTGCCATTCTTTATTCTCTCTAAGAAAGTAGTAAAAATATAAAGAAACGGGTTGCCTCCCGAAAAGCGCTTCATTTAAAGTCATAGAGCTCGACTTTCTCACATACCTTCTTTTCGTTGCATAGCCATGGCCCTTCATGCAAGAAGAAAAGGTACCAATGCAGCTTTAATTTACTTCCTATGTTGTGCTTGATCACTTATAGAAGACTTGCCCAAAGCATCCTTTTGTTTCATCATTATCTCCTTCTTTATCATCCTTCGGTGCTGCCTTCACTCCATGAATTTTTTTTAATGTCCAGAACAGAAAGTATACTCAAGCTCTACTCCATTGCATAGTGCACAAAATTTCCTTTCCAACGAGTCTTTATTTGCTCAAATCGGACTCCGGACAAGAGAGTTACGTCCGTTTTACTTTGGCGATGAAATCTGTCCAGAAATTTCAGAACGCGCAACGCTCAATGTTTCCTCCATAACTCCTTGCACGGGTCTTCAAACTTGTTGGTTCTTGATGCGTTGGAATGGTAATTTGATGGAGCTTCTGAATATCTCATTTTCTTCATTTGTACACCTCTAAACAAGCTCTCAAATTGATGAAGACAGCAGCATCCATCGCGGGATTCGGAGAGGTTGATGATTTATCTTGCAACTCTTTTAGGCATGACTTCTTTTTTCATTATTCAAGCCTTGTCTACATGGTTAGTGAAAATCGGGCCTTTCCCGACATGTTCTTCTTTAAGGTCATTAGCTTGACCAAGCGCAAAGCATGATCGAGATTTGCAAAACTTATTGTAAACATACGCGTCCATAATTAACACCACATGTGAATTGTAGCAACAAGTCAAGGTGTAAATAAAGGAAGCATATGTTTCATGCATAGCACTTAGCTCATCATTAGGCAAAGGTTGTTTAGGTGTGAGATTAATTGGATCAAAAATAAGTGTTTCCTCTTTTTCATTCTCAAGAAAATCTAGCCTATCAACATGATCACTATTGGAACAAGGCATAGACATTAAACTATTATTCATACTATTGGTTGAGCATGAGTATTTGAATTTATCAACATCAATACCAATAATATCTTGAGATTTCAGCGCGTACCTTGGCCTTAGAGCTTTTTCAACAAGAGTGATATTTGGTTCATCAAGCGGTGTTGAAGGCGAATCGATCTCAACAAGTGTAGTTGCCTCTTCATCACCATCTTGCAATTTCTTCAACTCATCATGTGGAACATGTAATCCTTCAACTATGTACGCATTCATCTCTTCTTTGAAGTCTTCTTTATCAACCAGATCTTCATCTTCAAAGACTTGTATGTTGCTTTCTTTATCTTCCATGTACCACATGTCGTCAAGATCGCTCATTGTTGATTCACTCTTTCCTTCATCCTTGAGTACTTCCATGTCTTGATTTGCTAGTGTGTAGGCTTCAATAGCACACAAGCTATCATCTAGCTTGAGTCCTATCTCCTCCCATTTATCCTTTGAGTCACTAGGCTCATCACGGTTGTACTCTTCTCTTCCTTCATCATAAATCTTTGAGTTGTCAAACCGGTCGATCCATCCTTCATCTCCTTCTTCTCTTTCTTCTTCAAACATCTTTTGGATCGACTCTCCACTCATCTCTTGATCAAATATATCTTCAATTAGTTTGGCGATGTGTCGGCGTTCCTCCTTTCTTCGGTAGTTAATTAGTGGGGCGAAATCAACTTGAACCCAACCGGATTGAATGAACTCCGCCAATGGTCTAGCATTCCACATACTTCGGCCTACATTCATGTTAGTTTCAACATTTTTAACATCCGAAATGACCTCTTACCTTGGGAA
Source organism: Cenchrus americanus (assembly GCA_947561735.1). Taxonomy (NCBI): domain Eukaryota; kingdom Viridiplantae; phylum Streptophyta; class Magnoliopsida; order Poales; family Poaceae; genus Cenchrus; species Cenchrus americanus. Next base: position 149,537,445 of record OX387240.1, read on the forward strand.
GTGGATCTTCACTTTCTTGTATGGTCGGTTCATCTTCCTTGACCTTCGGTTCATCTTTTTCAGAAATTTCAGCAAGCACCTTGGGCTTGCTTTTGTCATTTTGCCCCTCTCGACAACATCTTTGCCAATCTCGTATTGTTCTTTGTCCATTGCTTATCCTTTGTAAGATTTGTGCGGCTTCACTAATTGTTTTATCCATTATATCACCGCTGCACACATGCTTACAAAACGAGACGAGTTAGGGGTTAGTGAAAAATAAAAGGTATGCAACATCAAGTCACCGGAAAATCCCAAGTTCGGGCCTCGCTCAAGTAGTTCATTAAAACGGTCCCATGCTTCATCAATTCCTTCATCCTCTCCTTGCTTGAAAGTGAGCACTTGCCTCCTTAAGTCTTGGACCTTGCTTATGGGAAAGAACTTCAAAAGAAATTTCTTCACTAGCTCATCCCAATTTCCTTTTGCTTCAACGGACGCAAGTGTGTACCATCTTCGCGCTTCATCTTCGAGAGAGAACAGAAAAAGATTCCACTTGAACCAAGCGGCCGGAACTCCTTTTTGTTGCACCGTGTTGCATAACATCGTGAATTCCTTAATGTGTCTATATGGGTTGTCATCCTCCAATCCTCTAAATGGTTTTGTCGCCACTAACTTGATGATTCCGGGCTTCACTTCATAGTGGGTTGTAGCAAACGTCAAATCTGATTTTTGCATCTCAATGTCTTCCATTGACGGCATTGCTAGCTCCCTTAGCGTCATCTCTTCGTCTTCCAATGGTGAGGTGAACAAATCCATCTAGGCACAAGAAAAGTAGAAAGAAAAACAAAAAAGATTTTTTTTCTTTTTTTAGAAAATAAGGGTTAGGTGTTAGTAATCAACAAAATTAATACTAGATTAAACGTAGCAAACTGGCTTGCTCCCCGGCAACGGCGCCAGAAAAAGGGCTTGTTGACGGATAAAACTCGTATCCACCTATGATCTGCAAGCGTACGGACCTACACCTTTTTCACCACGAGATTCCCAAGGTTCTTGTCAATCCGCGGAGCAAGGGGATTACTAGCGCTTAACTAAGTATTAATCTAGTCGAATGGAAAACCTTTGAAAGAGAGTATTAATCTAAAAGTAAAGACAATCTAACCTAAGTTAATCTAAGTTAAGTTGATCAAACAAATCTAGGTTTAAACTAGATGATAAAGGGGTGAACACAAGAGAGTGAGCAAGAAAGATAAGCGTTCCCTCCCTAGGATCTAGGATAACATGGTATGCATCTACTACACGAAAGCGGTAAACCAATCACGGGGGTTGTGACCACGGTTTCGCCCTTTCCCTCCTCTCGTCTTGTCACTACGCGAAGGTATTCGTGACTAGACCTATGATGGACACGGTATGTTGATGGAATCTATGGGAGTAGCGGATATCATACGCCGAAAAACACGGTGGCCTACCTTAATCATCAAAGCATCATCAACATGAAAACAACAGATTGAAACCACGAATCAAGTAGCGATCACATAGCATGTATCCATCTAATCCTAGGGATGAACGGAGACATTACCCCATCATCTTACACGGATTGAAGCACATAGGGGTGATGGAGACTCGGAGAACATCGTCGATGAAGATGGCGGCGATGGAGCTTGGGAACACCCCTAGGCCAGCGGCTTGGAGTCCTCCTCTTGCTTCCTTCTCTCCGTCGGCGTTGATCCTTGCGACGAGCTCATCTAACTCTCTCCCTCATCTTGCGGCGGCGGTTTTCTGGTGATTGGCATCGGTAGGATGATTTGTTCGATGTGGCGGCCGACGGCGGCGGAGGCAATAAATAGACAAACACCTAGGGCAAAGGAGGGACCGAACCGACCCCGGAGAGTGGGCTGGGCCGGTCGGCCCGGGCCGGCCGGCCCAGGCCCACTTCGGCCCGGTTCGGCCCCGGTTTCCTCCCCGGTTGCTTCTCGCGTGATCCCTTATTCGTGTGCACTTGCATGTGGGCCTTTGACGTCATTTCCTTCACGGTTAAGGCTTGAATCCTTGCTATGCAAGATTCGCTGTTTTCTGGTTGAGTCCCTGAAGATTTGCACGCTGACGCTTCGGTCCTCGGTTCATTTGGAGTCATGTTCATCGCGTGTCTTGACTCTTGTCGGGCTTCATGATCTTCTTCCAAAGTGCTTGGTGAACTTATCCCGAAAGTATCCTCATTAGCGTAGATTTCTTGCGTAAACAACAAACTCCAAAATCGACATGCAAGTGTGAACTTGTTATATCATTAGTATGCCTAGTGGTCGGTTAGTTGCAAATCATAATTGAAACCAATGTATAACAAGTACTCTAGGTTGACGGAAATTCACCATCAACAGCCGCGTCGCTCATCTCGTAGATGCGGAGCACCCTCTCCGTGAGGGGGATGATCCGCCGGTGGTGGAGGTTGGTGAGGACCGAAGCCGCCCCCAACCCGGCGCCCGCCAGGCTCCGCAGCGCATCGGTGAGCGACTCTAGCCGCTGCTGGCGTGAGGGTGGCGATACACCGTGGTGTCAGGCGTCAGACTTCTCCTTCAGCACCTTGCCGGTGTAGGGGGGAGGTCGGCGCCGTCGTTGCGGAGGAAGAACCACCCCCTCTCCCACTCCGCGTTGTTGGAGGTCATCGTGCACGGTGGGTACAACTCTTTGCGCAAGTCCCGCAGCGTGAACGTCAGGCCGCCGGCACGCACCGCCGACACACCCGTGCCTCGCCCGTGGCGAGAGTGTGCAGCTCCACACGGAATAGGTGCACCCAGAGATCCCAATTCACTGGGATCCCCAGAAACCCCTCGCAGACGCCAACAAAGGTCACCACCTGCGAAATTGCATTGGAGGCGAAGTTGTGGAGCTCCACCCTATAGTGGTAGCACAGCCCCTGCATGCAGTGGGGTTTGACCAAGTCTTTGACCATGGGTTGGCCCCACAAGTGTGTCTACTAGTCAAAAGGGTTCAATAGAGTTGGTTGGTGAGTCGTTTGAGGTGAGGGCCCAGGTTGACCGTGCTTTGACCATTGTCAACTGGTTTGACCGACGGTTAGGGTTAATCAAAAACCTGGGGCGTCACAGCCTACCCCCCTTAAACGGAATCTCGTCCTGAGATTCGACTTGAGAACAATGGGATGGGGAGAAGAAGTCACGGTTTCTAGATTGCAGGAAGCACGGATACTTAGTGTTGAGATAGTCTTCCGTCTCCCAAGTTGCTTCTTCTTCCATGTGATGACTCCATTAGATTTTGTACATTCGTACTGTTTGTCTTCGGGTCTTTCGCTCTTTTTGGTCTAGTACTCTCAATGGGTGCTCGATGAGCAAGAAATCCGGCTCAATCCAAGCATTACCTTTTCTGATGACTTCGTTCTCTTGCAAAGGCATTCCCTTTTTCAACTGAGTTACATGAAACACATTGTGGACTGCGGAAAACTGTTCTGGCAACTGGATACGATAAGCCATTGGCCCACATACTTCTATGACTTCATAGGGTCCAATCTAGCGCAGAGCTAGCTTTCCTTTGACACCGAACCTTTGCACACCCTTGGTGGGGGACACCTTCAAATACACGTAATCTCCCACTTCAAAGTGTCGGGGTGCGGTGCCCTTGTCATGGTAACTCTTTTGCCTCATCTGAGCCATCTTCAAATTCTCTCTTATTACTTGCACTTTTTCTTCGGCATCCTTAACTAAGTCCGGACCAAAGAGTGTCCTTTCTTGGGCTTCTGACCAATTCAACGGAGTGCGGCATCTTCATCCGTAAAGAGCATCGAACGGTGCCATCTTCAAACTGGCTTGATAACTATTGTTGTAGGAGAATTCTGCCAAGGACAAACACTTGTCCCAACTCTTGTCAAAGTACAAGATGCTTGCTCGTAGCATGTCTTCCAAAATCTGATTTATCCTTTCCGTCTGACCATCGGTCTGTGGATGATAACTGGAACTGCGAATTAGCTTGGTTCCTAAGCACTCATGCAACTGCTCCCAGAAGCAAGCTACAAACTGAGTTCCTCTGTTAGAGATTATCGTCTTCGGAATTCCATGCAAACGAACTATGTGGTCCATGTATAACTCCGCATACTGCTGTTGAGGACCAGGAGCGTCCCGGTGGTCCGTGGATGACCGCTCCTCAGTGATGAGTGATTGACAACGGGTGTTGGACTGACTCTTGGCTTAGTGCGCACGTGTAGGCTGCGGCCTAGTTCGTGTTGTTGCAGGTGAAGAACGGGCGCGAAAGGTCTTCAGCCTTGAGCGGCCTCCGGGAGATGGAGAGACAAGTAGGCTCGGTTCGAGGGACCGGTGGACGGCGGGACTAGGTGCGGGCCACATGGTGGCGATACGAGCAAGACGAAGTCATGGACAATCGAGCCGGTGCACGGTGGCGGTCGAGTCAAGAGGCTTGGCGGGGAGGCCGGGTCGAGCACGCGGGGTTTGGTGGTTTGCCCACAAAACCATCGGAGGACGGTTTCTTGGTTTGGGCCTCAAAACCAAGTCCGAGGGCCCAACACAACGGAGACGGGATCCGGCGTGTCGGGAAGCTTCGAGGCGGAGGACACGCGGCGGGATCGCATGGCTTGCGTCGGGAGGACGCGGGGTGCGGCAAAGGCGTGGCCGTCCGATGGCAAGACCCACAAACATTACCTAAATGCCCCTGTGTGGGTTGTATCGCTAGTAGTTGAGTTAGGGGTAGTCGAGTCATTTACCACTCCGGCGGGACCTGATATATAAGCCATGAGTGTGTGTAGATGGCTCTCTCTCTCCGCAACTTAGGGTTTCATTTCCCCCCTCCCATTTCTTATTTTCGTAGCTATTTTCTTCTCCATTTTCTTTAGGCTAGCATGAGAGCTTCATGTGAGATTTGTTGAGAGGGATGGATGCTAGGGCGGCATGCTAGACCTTGTGAATCTTTCCTGGTTTGTATAGAAGATTCGGCGTTGTGATTTGCGTGGTCTTTTCGTGCTTGTTTTTGGTGCCTTTGTTCTCAGTGTGATTCTGCGGATTTGAGTGGGTTTCTCCCCGGATTTCTTTGAGGGAAACATGGATGGATGTCTAGTGCATCTTTGTGATTGATCTTGTGCCCTCAAACGCCGGGAAACCACTTTGACTCAAGGATTTTCGTTCGGTGCTCTAGCTCTTGGTGGTGTTCAAAGGATTCGTGATTCCCGGTGATTTAAGAAGTTAGGAGGCGAAATTTTTGGGGTATAGAATCCTTATTTCATGCTTAACTTGTCCTCAAACTCTTGCCTCAACAGGCCTTCTACCGTTTGGGAGATCCGGTGATGGATTGGGAGAGTTGACCCTCGGGGTCGAGCGGGTTTCTCGCTCCGTCCGTGCGCGCGGACGGTACGCGGGGAGGTGGCGGACGGTCGCGCGGCTACGTGTTCGTCGCGTGTTCATCGTGTTCTTGTGTGCCTTTGCTTTCGATTCGGTTTGGTTTTAGGTTTTCGTTGCGCACCGGTTCGCGGACGGTCCGAGCTTCGTAGCGGACGGTCCGAACCCGCGCGGATGGTCCGCCGGTCTTCGCGGACGGTCGTTTTTCTCGGGTCGGTTCGGTGATTCTCGGTGTCTTTAACGGACGGTCCGTGGCCCCCGGCCAGACGGTCCGCGTGTCCCTTGCGGACTGTCCGCGGCACCTGGCCGGACAGTCCGCCCGAGGCTGACAGCGTGGTTCTTTGATTCGATTCCTTTTCCCCTTCTTTCGTGCTTCCGCGTGTGCTTCAAGGAATCGTTCCTAAGACTTGAGGTTGATCCATAACCTTGTTGTCTTGGCGGTTGGTGTGTGATTCGATCCATCACTTGTGTGTGACCGGGAATTGTCTAGGCTATAGGTCGGGTTCTTTGAGAAGGATTTTTACCGGCTCCTATTCACTCCCCCCCCCCTCTCTAGTCGCCATCTGATCCTTCAATTGGTATCAGAGCTTGGTGCCAGATTCTTTGCGACTTTGACAAGTCTTGAATCATAAGATGGCATACGTTGAGCGGGGCGGTCCGCCACACTTCGATGGCAAGGGTTACCACAAGTGGGCGGCTCGTATGATGATCTTTCTTCGTGGCAAGTTGTTGGATTTCATTGTGCTTGACAAGACCTATGCTATTCCGACCAACATCCATACTCTTATGGTGAGCGATGTCGGTGCTAAGGCCAAGTATGAGGCAAATGCAAAAGCCGTTGATCACTTGGTCGGAGCTTGTGTGATCCGAGTTTGAGCGTGTTCGCCATTTGAATCTTGCTTGGCAAATTTGGGAGAAGTTGTTGGTTGCTCACGGTGGTGATAACCATGTGAAGGCTCGCCTCTTTGTCTCTTACCGGATGCAATATGAGAACTTCACTCAACTTCCCTAGGTGAGGACATTGATGCGATGTTTCAGAGGTTCACCGCCATCGTGAACAACATGAAGGCTAATGTTGAGGATTTTCCTTACACCGATCATGATCAGGCTTTGAAGCTCTTGCATGTCTTGGATCCAAATGTTTGGGGTGCTAAGGTTGAGGCCATCAAGGAGTACGGGCAATATTTGACTATTGAGTTGGATGACCTCTTTTCTAAGCTCAAGTCGGCTGAGGTTGACGGGAAGTTGCAATTCAAGCATGAGGGCTCGACCGACCATAGTCTTGCTCTTGTGGGCGGATCAAAGGGCAAATCTAACCCTTCCGTCGACGCTTTTCCTTGTCTTCTCTTATGTCTATTCCGGATGAGGAGTTTGATGTCTTGGGCGAGGAGGAGCCGGCCTTGCTCTCAAGAAGGTTTGATCGACTACACGAGAGTCAGAGGAATGCAAGGTGGAGCTCAGGGACGTGCTACAAGTGTGGCAAGCATGGCCACTTCATCGCCGAGTGCCCGGAAGCGGAGGAGAACAAGTACAAGGTGAACGAGTACAAGGCGCACCCGAGGCGTGAAGACAAGTACTCCTCCAAGGGCAAGCACTTCAGCAAATCCAAGAGCAAGGACAAGGAGAAGCAGCGACCAAGCAAGGGCGGCTACAAGAAAGACAAGGCAAGAGCTATGGTGGCCGGTGCAAGCGATGTCGACTCAAGCTCAAGCGACGCGCAGTCAAGCTCAAGTAGTGAAGATGAAGAAGCTGGGAGGCGCAAGGGCAAGAAGAGTGCAAGCCGGAACCTCATTGGGTTGAGCTGTGTGGCGCTTGAAGGCTTTTGTGGGATGGCCCATAGCTCAAGCGACAAGAAGAGCGAGAAGGAAGACAATGACTCCGACTCGGAGGATGAGGTAAATCGTGACCCCGACTCTTTGCTTGCCGAGATCACTAGGTTGAATGGCTTGATTGACAACCGTGATAGTGTGTTGAGAGATGCTAAGAAGATGAGGAAAGATCTTAGGGCTCAACTTGAGAATGCTAGTGAGAAAGTAGGAGAGTTAGAGTCCAAATTGCTTGAATTGAAACTTGAGAATGACTCTTTGAAACTTGCTCCTACTACTCCTGATGATGTTGAGTGTCTTGAGTGTGATGCATGGTTGAATGAGATCAAGTTGCTTAATGAGAAGAATGCTTCCACTTTGGCTAAACTAGATGCTCTTAGGACTGAGTATGATGAGCTTAAGGCTAGACCCACTTTGCTTGGTGCTTGTAAATCATGTCCTACTATGCATGCAAAGCTTGTTATGCTCGTTCTACTATTAGCTCTTTGGAAGCTTCTTTGAAATCTCCTGTTGTCAATGCATGCACTAGCTGTGATGAACTTACTTCCCGTTTGGATGTCATCTATGAGGAGAATGACTATTTGAGGAAGGTGTTGGGTTGGTTGTCTGGGCAGGAACCTCAATTGAAAATCATGATTGAGGAGTTCAAGAGAGCCGATGGTCGTGGTTTGGGTTTTGAGAAGTTGGGTGAGAAAGTGGGAGAGAACGAGTGGGGAGAGTGTGTATGAGAAGTGTGTTGAGTCTAACCCCGAGTTTGAGGTGATCGGAGACATCCAAGTCCCACTTCCAAAGGCACCCAAGAACTCTTTCACACCAAAGCCCAACCACCTTTGCAACAAGCTTGACACAACCCAAGATCCACCCAAAACAAATGACTTCCGAAACCCGTGAAGTTTGTGAGTGAGAAGGGTGAGAAGCCTAAAGAGAAGCCGAGCCAAAACCAAAACCCATCCCCTTCGGGTGTGAGTATTGTGGCAAGGAGAGACACCTAGCGAGTTTTGCTATAAGAGGAAGAGGGGTGAGAGGCTTGCTAGGGAGCAAGCAAACCGGGACGGTATCGCCGGTCTCATGGTATTCCCGAGCCTAGAGTGCCACTTCCACGGGGTGTGGGAAGTGTGAAGAGTGTTGGTAGAGTTGGAGCTCGGGGTGGCGGGTTTGTTAGGAGAGATGATGGTGTGCGTCTTTGGTGAGAGGTTTGGTCGGGCTCGTGGTGGTTTTCTTTGGATGTCCCCCTACTCGTCCTCAATACGGGTTTAGGGGAGATGATCACAGCTTTGGGTTCCAGAGGAACTACGGACCACGTTTTCCCCCTCGTGGTGCTCGTACTCCTTCCATGGGACATGGGAAGTTTGGTGGCAAGGGAATGATGTTTGCTAACCCCTCTTTTGAGCAGATGGCTTGACACTGGTTTAACTTTCTTTGTGCTAACCCCAGTGTCGAGTCGTTAGCTCACTCTCGTTCTTGTTTCTGACTACAGGCAGGAGGCTTGGAGAACATTTGGTTGATCGACTTCGGATGTTCCCGACACATGACCGGAGATAAGAAATGGTTCTCCAGCCTCACCCCAGTGAAGGAAAAGATGTACATCACATTTGGGGACAATGGACGAGGAAGGGTGATTGCTGAGGGTGTTGTGCATGAGAGTGACAAGGTAACGTTGAAGAGAGTTGCTCTTGTGAAGTCCTTGGGTTTCAATTTGCTTTCGGTTTCTCAGTTGCTTGATGAGGGTTTTGAGGTGCGTTTCAAGTCTGGCGAGTCTCGTTTGCTGGATTCTCGAGGTGATCTTGTCTGTATGATCATCCCCGAGGGTTAGATTTCCAGGGCTGATTTCTCTCGTTCTTTGGGCCCCCGCTCCTTTGTTTGATGGCTAGTCCTTCTTCTGATTTGTGGAAATGGCATAGGCGGTTGGGACACTTGAGCTTTGATTTGGTTTCCCGCTTGAGTGGTCTTGACCTTGTCCGAGGATTGCCGAGGTTGAAGCTTGAGAAGGATTTGGTTTGTGCTCCGTGTAGGCATGGCAAGATGGTAGCCACTCCCCATCCACCCCTGACCGATGTCATGACCAAGCGTCCGAGCGTAGCCGTTGCATATGGACCTTGTTGGGCCAGCTCGAGTTCGCTCGGTGGGTGGGAAGTGGTATGTCCTTGTTGTGGTGGACGATTACTCTCGCTATGCCTGGGTGTTTTTCTTGGAAGACAAGAGTGAGACATTTGGTTTTGTTCGAGATCTGATCGTGAGGTTGAAAAACGAGAGGCATGGGAATGCCATCCGAGCTATCCGCAGTGATAATGGCTCAGAGTTCAAGAACTCTCATTTTGATGCCTTTTGTTGTGATCTAGGTCTTGAACATCAGTATTCTACCCCTTATGTGCCCCCTCAAAATGGAGTTGTGGAAAGGAAAAATCGGACTCTTTGTGAGATGGCTAGGACGATGCTCGATGAGCACAGGACTCCTAGGAGGTATTGGGCTGAGGCGGTCAATACGGCTTGTCATGTTTCCAACGGGATTTTATTGCGAACTTTCAAGAAGAAGACCTGTTATGAGCTTATGCATGGTCGGGCACCCAAGGTGAGTCATTTCCAAGTTTTTGGTCGCAAGTGCTTTATTCTTAAGAAGGGAAAACTCGACAAGTTTGAGGCTAGGTCTAGTGATGGTATTTTCTTTGGATATGCTAACCACTCTAGAGCCTATAGGGTGCTTAACCTTGAGACTATCAAAATCATGGAGACTTGCGAGGAACCTTCGACGAGACAATGCCATGTACCTCTCTTGGCTTTGAATGTGCGGGTGATGAAGAGATGGCCGAGGACCTCTTTGAAGAGGAGAAGGATGAAGGCCGGAGATGATGATGGAGAGAACCATGCGCACGAAGCCGAGTGTGTACCCACTACTTCCCCTACGACCACTATGGAGCGTGGACCGTCTACTTCATGGACAACGACGGTGCGACAAGAGGACCGGGCGAGAGAAGGCCGAAGTTGAGGGGGAGGTAGTCTCGGGGCGTGAGGCTCCCCTGCGGATTCAAGAAGTGCATCCTCTGTCGAAGATCATTGGGGACATCGACGAACGTACCACACGGTCAAGGTCCAGAAATTCCTCTCATTTTGCTCATGCTGCTTTTGTTGCCACCTTTGAGCCCAAGGACATTGGACACACTCTATCTGATGCAAACTGGGTCAATTCTATGCATGAGGAGTTGGAAAACTTTGAGAGGAACCAGGTGTGGGAGTTAGTTGAACCACCTCCAAATTGCCATCCCATAGGAACCAAGTGGGTTTGGAAGAACAAAGAGGGAGAGAATGGAATGGTTGTGAGGAACAAGTCCAGACTTGTTGCTCAGGGGTTTAGTCGAAGGGAGGGGGATCGACTATGAGGAGACCTTTGCTCCTGTGGCCCGTCTTGAGGCAATTCGGATCCTTCTAGCCTTTGCCGTGGCTAAAGGGTTCAAGTTGTTTCAGATGGACGTGAAGAGTGCTTTTCCGAATGGGGTCATAGAGGAGGAAGTGTATGTGAAGCGACCACACGGGTTTGAGAGCGAGTTGTACCCACACGGGGTATACGGAGTTGAAAAGGGCTCGTATGGGTTGAAACGGGCGCCCCGTGCTTGGTATGGGAGATTGAGAGGTTTTCTGTTGAGCAGAGGGTTTGTGATGGGTACTGTGGATAGGACCTTGTTTCTCCTCAAGCATGGAAATGACTTGTTGATTGTGCAGATATACATGGATGATATTGTCTTTGGTGGCTCGTCACATAACCTTGTTGCCAAGTTTGCAGATGAGATGAGAAGGGAGTTCGAGATGAGCATGATGGGCGAGTTGTAGTACTTTCTCGGGCTACAAATCAAACAAGTGAAGAATGGAACATTCGTGCACCAGACCAAGTACACGAAAGACATGCTGAGGAAGTTCCAGATGCAAGATGTGAAGCCGATGTCGACTCCCATGGGGAGTACGGCCACTTTGGATGCGGACGAGGACAGAGAACCAGTGGACCAGCGGGAGTACAGGAGCATGATCGGCTCCCTCCTCTACCTGATGGCGACGAGGCCAGACATACAGTTCAGTGTGTGTCTGTGCGCTCGTTTTCAGGCTTCGCCGAGGACATCACATCGACATGCCGTCAAGAGGATCTTCAGGTACTTACAGTCTGCCCCTGGTCTTGGCCTTTGGTATTCTTCCTCCTCGACTCTCTCTCTTCATGGTTTTTCCGATGCGGATTTTGCTGGTTGTCGAGTCGAGAGGAAGTCTACTTCGGTACTTGCCGTTCTTGGGTCTTCGTTGGTTTCATGGTCTTCCGCCCGAAGCGGTCTAGTGTAGCTCGGTCTACCACCGAGGCGGAGTATGTTGCGGTCGCGAGTTGTTGTTCCCGACTGTTGTGGATCTCATACACTTTGAGAGACTTTGGTGAGGAGTGCACCCGGATCCCACTTCTTTGTGATAGCACCGGTGCCATAAGCATAGCTAAAAACCCGAGTGCTTCACTCCGGAACCAAACACATAGAAGTGAGGTATCATTTCTTGAGGGACAATGTGGAAAAAGGAACCATTGTGTTGAGTCATGTCCCTACCCAAGATCGGCTAGCCGACATCTTTACAAAGCCTCTCGACCAAGCTACATTTGTGCGCTTGCGGGGGAACTTGGGGTTTGTTACCCTTTCTAGTTGATTCTTGGTGGATTTTCTTTTGTATCATATGTATCATACCATGTTTTACTTTGATGTATATACATGCATTGCTTGATGTACAAACCATGGTAGGATAGCCATCTTGTCATATATCATGTTGCATTTGTATCATATTGCATTTTAGGATGATGAGCTTCTTTCATATGCCTTATTTGAGTCTCTTTGGCTATTTGTGAGATATTGGTCATATGTGTGGAGAAATGGTGATGTGAGGCTATGCTCTTGGAATATTTGAGATATATGTGTGGTGAGATAGCTCTTTTTGAAATAAATGCTAATCTTGACTAATTTTTGGTGAAATGTGCTCCACTCATGTGTAGTAGTGTATCCATGTCACGTTTTGGCCTAAATGTGCTTTTCATGCTTAGATTGTGCTTGGATGTTTCTTTCTTGCATTTGGGCCAAAGACCGATATCATTGTGAATGTTTAGCCTATGTTGCATTCATGGAGGAGCATAATCTTCTTTTTGCCGCAAAGGCACTTCATGTACCATGAAATGAATAAATCTTGAAAAGAAGTGTGTATGCTTGAAAAAATGCTCCATCCATCATGTCTATGCTTAAAATGTCTTATCCTTCGCATATGGGTGCAAACATGTTGCATGATGTTCACCAGTGGAGAAGTCTCCCTGAAGTGGACACATGGCTCATGAGCTTTGACATGACATGATTTGCTTTATGGGTGTTTACAATGATCTTGTGTTGAGAATTTGATATCCTTGTATGATCTTTGAATGGTATGCATGTTTGTGGCTAGAGTGTGACATGGATAGGCCTTTACATTTGAAGCGAGCCTTCTTTTGATAAAACTGCTTAAATCTGAAAATTTTGCTTTGTCACATGCTTGTATTTTCATATATTACTTGTGGCAATGCTTTGACTATGCTATGATTCATATGTGTGATCTTTGTCTCATTTCTAGCCTTTGACACTCGATTTGGCCTATTTGAGAAGCTCATGTAGATGTTTATATGCTTTGTCTCATGTTTATGCATTTTCACCTTGATTCATACATTGTCAACAAGGGGGAGAAGAGGTGAGCTTAATGCAAATTCAGAAGAGGTGAGCTAAAATTCGGAAGTTTGCATCCACATGTTCAGGGGGAGCTTGCATTTGTTCAGGGGGAGCTTTCTTGTTAGTTTCAGTGTGGAGTTTGTGCTTTGCTGGGCTTGTGACCTTTCTTTGCCTTTCTTTGGTTTTGGTCATGAGTTGAGCTTCCTTGTTTTTTCTTTCTTCTTTCCTCCTTTCTTTCTCTGAATTTCATTTCGCGTTGTGTGTTGTCAATGCACTCATCAAGGGGGAGATTGAGGACCAGGAGCATCCCGGTGGTCGGTGGATGACCGCTCCTCAGTGATGAGTGATTGACAACGGGTGTTGGACTGACTCTTGGCTTAGGGCGCAAGTGTAGGCTGCGGCCTAGTTCGTGTTGTTGCGGGTGAAGAACGGGCGCGAAAGGTCTTCGGCCTTGAGGGGCCTCCGGGAGATGGAGAGGCAAGTAGGCTCGGTTCGAGGGACCGGTGGACGGCGGGACTAGGTGCGGGCCACATGGTGGCGATACGAGCAAGACGAAGTCATGGACAATCGAGCCGGTGCACGGTGGCGGTCGAGTCAAGAGGCTTGGCGGGAGGCGGGTCGAGCACGCGGGGTTTGGTGGTTTGCCCACAAAACCATCGGAGGACGGTTTCTTGGTTTGGGCCTCAAAACCAAGTCCGATGGCCCAACATGACGGAGACGGGATCCGGGCGTGTCGGGAAGCTTCGAGGTGGAGGACACGCGGCGGGATCGCATTGCTTGCGTCGGGAGGATGTGGGGTGCGGCAAAGGCGTGGCCGTCCGATGGCAAGACCCACAAACATTACCTAAATGCCCCTGCGTGGGTTGTATCGCCAGTAGTTGAGTTAGGGGTAGTCGAGTCATTTGCCACTCCGGCGGGACCTGATATATAAGCCATGAGTGTGTGTGGATGGCTCTCTCTCTCTCCGCGACTTAGGGTTTCATTTCCCCCTCCCATTTCTTATTTTCATAGCTTTTTTCTTCTCCATTTTCTCTAGGCTAGCATGAGAGCTTCATGTGAGATTTGTTGAGAGGGATGGATGCTAGGGCGGCATGCTAGACCTTGTGAATCTTTCCTGGTTTGTATAGAAGATTCGGCGTTGTGATTTGCGTGGTCTTTTTCGTGCTTGTTTTTGGTGCCTTTGTTCTCGGTGTGATTCTGCGGATTTGAGTGGGTTTCTCCCCGGATTTCTTTGAGGGAAACATGGATGGATGTCTAGTGCATCTTTGTGATTGATCTTGTGCCCTCAAACGCCGGGAAACCACTTTGATTCAAGGATTTTCGTTCGGTGCCCTAGCTCTTGGTGGTGTTCAAAGGATCCGCGATTCCCGGTGATTTAAGAAGTTAGGAGGCGAAATTTTTGGGGTATAGCATCCTTATTTGACGCTTAACTTGTCCCCAAACTCTTGCCTCAACAGCTTCTACCGTTTGGGAGATCCGGTGATGGATTGGGAGAGTTGACCCTCGGGGTCGAGCAGTTTTCTGCTCTGTCCGTGCGGTGCGGACGGTGCACGGGGAGGTGGCGGACGGTCCGCGGGCTGCGTGTTCGTCGCGTGTTCATCGTGTTCTTGCGTGCCTTTGCTTTCGATTCGGTTTGGTTTTAGGTTTTCGTTGCAGCTGGTTCGCGAACGGTCCGGAACCCGCGCGGACGGTCCGCCCGGTCTTCGCGGACGGTCCGTTTTTCTCGGGTCGGTTCTGGTGGTTCTGGTGTCTTTAACGGACGGTCCGTGGCCCCCGGCCAGACGGTCCGCGTGTCCCTTGCGGACCGTCCACGGCACTCGGCCGGACGGTCCGCCCGAGGGCCGACGAGCGTGGTTCTTTGATTCGATTCCTTTTCCCCTTCTTTCGTGCTTCCGCGTGTGCTTCAAGGAATCGTTCCTAAGACTTGAGGTTGATCCATAACCTTGTTGTCTTGGCGGTTGGTGTGTGATTCGATCCATCGCTTGTGTGTGACCGGGAATTGTCTAGGGTATAGGCCGGGTTCTTTGAGAAGAATTTTTACCGGCTCCTATTCACTCCCCCCCCCCTCTCTAGTCGCCATCTGATCCTTCAGCTGTACTGAATAAGTGGTATGTACGGCAATGAAATGAGCGGTCTTGGTGAGTCTGTCCACAATTACCCAAATAGAATCTTTCTTTCTAGCTGTCAGGGGTAAACCCTCAATGAAATCCATACTGATGTCATCCCACTTCCACATGGGTATCGACAGGGGTTGGAGTACACCTGCCGATTTCAAATGGCTTTCTTTCATTCGATGACAAGTATCGCACTCAGCTACATACTTGGCTATATCAACTTTCATATTGGATCACCAAAAATTCTGTTTCAGATCTTGGTACATCTTGGTATTGCCGGGATGAATAGAGAACTTGGACATATGAGCCTCATCCAGGATGATCTTCTTAATTTCCGGATAAACAGGAACCACAAGGCATTTCCCAAACCAGACCACATCCTGATGATCTTTCTGGAAACAAGTATACTTGGGATCTCCCTCTGCTAGTTTCTGTTTGATGGTTTGTATGTCCTCGTCATTGCGTTGAGCAGTGACAATTCTATCATAAAGATTGGATTTTGCCGTTAAGGCATAAAGACTTCCTTGCTGTACCACTTCTAAGTTGAGCCTTCTCATTTCTTCACATAATGGGTCACTAACTGGCTCTAACTCTAGATGGTTGCAGTGAGCTTTGTGGCTAAGAGCATCCGCAACAACATTCGCTTTACCAGGGTGGTAGTGCACTTCTAGGTCATAGTCCTTAATCAACTCAAGCCATCTTCTTTGCCTCATATTCAACTCTGACTGAGTAAAGATGTATTTGAGACTCTTGTGATCAGTGAAGATGTTACAACGATTACCAATCAGATAATGCCTTCATATCTTGAGAGCATGGACAACAGCAGCTAACTCAAGATCGTGGGTAGGATAATTGATCTCATGAGGTCGAAGTGCCCGTGAAGCATAGGCAATGACTCGGCCTTCTTGCATAAGGACACAGTCGAGACCCGTGCCTGATGTGTCACATAAGACTTCAAAAGGCTTGGAATTATCTGGTTGCACTAGCACTGGGGCTGAGGTTAAATGTTGTCTCAAGGTGTGGAAAGCTTTCTCACTTGCTTCGCCCTATACAAACTTCACTCCTTTATTGAGCAGTTCGGTCATAGGTTTTGCGATTCTAGAGAAGTCAGGAATGAATCGACGGTAGTATCCCACCAATCCTAAGAAACTGCGGATCTGGTGTACGTACTTGGGTGGTTTCCAATCCATCACCTCTTAAACTTTGATAGGATCTATAGAGATACCATCTTGGGAAATGGTGTGCCCCAAGAATTTCACACTCTTCAACCAGAATTCACATTTGGAGAACTTAGCATAAAGCTTATGATCTCGCAAACGCTGAAGGACAATTCGGAGATGTTTGGCATGTTCTTTCTCATTTTTGGAATAGATGAGGATATCATCAATAAAGACCACTACGAATTTGTCAAGCTCCATCATAAACACGGAGTTCATGAGGTACATGAAGTAGGCTGGGGCATTCGTGAGACCAAAGGACATTACCAAGAACTCGTAAAGACCGTAACGAGTGGATAAAGCGGTTTTAGGAATGTCACAAGGTCAAATCTTGATTTGATGATAACCAAAACGAAGGTCGATCTTGGAGAAAACTTTGGCTCCAGCCAATTGATAAAAAAACATCGATTCGGGGAAGAGGATATTTGTTCTTGATGGTGACTGCATTGAGCGGTCGGTAATCCACACACAATCTCAAGCTACCATCTTTCTTTTTGACGAAGAGAGCGGGACAACCCCAAGAAGAAGAGCTCGGGCGAATATAACCCTTATCTAACAGTTCCTGGAGTTGATTTTTCAGTTCGGCTAATTCTTTGGGTGGCATACGATAAGGTCTTTTGGAAATGGGTGCGGTACCCGGTTGGAGCTCAATTACAAACTCAACATCTCTGTCTGGTGGCATACCAGGCAACTCATCCGGAAAGACATCCGGATACTCACACACTACTGGAATTTCATCAAGAGGGGAGATAATGGTCACATAGGCACAAGAGTCAGTACCGTCCTTGAAAGGTAGGTACAAGGTAGTGTGCCCGACCGTAGGTGAATTGATCTCTACGACCCTATCTGATATATCGAGAACCACCTTATGTCGGGTCATCGACTCCATACCCAAAATAACATCCATGCCTTCCAATTTTATGGTTATGAGATTAGATTGAATAACCTTGCTTCCCAACCTTAAAGGAACCCCAAAAGTTATTAGGTGAAGAGATGTTTCCACCTGGTGTGGTAATTTTATAAGCCGATTTGGTTTGCATTCCTTTTAGACCCAATTTGCCTAATAGGTTCTCACTTATGAAACTGTGGGTAGCTCCCGAATCAAATAAAATCTTAACAGGAGTGTTGTTGATAGAGAATGTACCCGTGAGCACTGAAGCTCCCTCTGGAATATCGCTCATGGTGGTGAAGTTCAGCTTGCCTTGGCGTACTTGCACCATAGGCTTCTTAGCCGGAGTGGCAGGCTTGTTCCCTGCACCTTGATTCTGGGGGTTGGGCTTGATTTGCCTGGGCTTGGGACAATCACTAATGTAATGCCCCGGTTGACCACAGTTGTAGCAACGACGGTCACCAACGTTGCGAGGAGGTGCATTAGGCTTTGGAGCCTGCTGCTGAGCATTTCAAAACTGGAAGTTCCCTGTGGGTTTGCTCTGGGATGGCTTCATCATCCAGCGTCCAGTTGAAGATTGCTGGGGTGGGTTTGGAACATTCTTCTTCACAAAGCAAAACTTTTTACTAGTTCCGCTGCCCGGAGCAAAACCAGACGCCCTCTTCTCGTCCCCGTGGGCCTTTTTCATGGCATCCTCTTGGGAGATAGCCTTGTTCACTAGCTCATGGAAGTTTGCGGGCTCGAGCAGGTTCAGTCGCTCATACAACTTGCCATCTAGCCCATCGCGGAACCTTTCCATCTTCTTCGCATCAGTGTCTACGTGATGCCCACCGTATTGGCAAAAGCTGTTAAACTTCTGGGCGTAACGGTACACCGTGTCGGACCCCTGCCTAAGGGTCAACAGCTCCCTCATCTTCCTATCCATTAATCCCTTAGGGATGTGATGGCTCTTGAAGGCTTGCTTGAACTCATCCCAAGTTACAGCACACCCTCGCTGCATTGACTTGAAATGATCCCACCACATTAAAGCTTCTCCTCGCAGTTGTAGAGCTGCGAAGTTGGCTTTGTTCTCCTCGAATCAAGGCAGCACAAAGGCGGAGAACTTCGCCTCTATGGCCTTGATCCAAGCTTCAGCTTCCAGGGGGTCTTCCGCCTTGGAGAAGGTTGGCGGCTTCATCCCGATGAACTGAGCATACGTGGTGACCTGATTAGGCCCCTCGTGGTTGGCCCCATGTGGCGGCCCTCGGTTCATCTGCTGAGCGATCTGCTGCTGCGTCTGCAGGATCTGGCGCAGCACCTCGATTTGTGTGGCCATGAAGGCCTCGTCACCGCTACCGTTCGCTCCGAACACGTTGGGAGAGCTGCGCATGGTTCCCACCATCTGAAATGTGAGCCTTGTTAGTTACATAACCAAAAGCTTACTCGGAAATGATGGCAAGTATGATCATACATAACCACAGCTCATTAGCATTCATATAATGATGACAACAACAGTCGAAAGGTATCACATAGCCAACAATGGATTCATAGAATCGTTCTTCGACATAGTTAGGAAATGCGACCACTCGAGTAACGTGAGCCAACATTCACTCTCGGGGCAATTTCTGCCATTTCGGGTGCCAACGAAGGTGGCATGCGAACGAGCACCTATTTGCTTGGCAAACGATTGACGCCCCTAAAAATACTTTGGTTTTCCAACGCCGATGTGAAATGCAAGTTTTGTCAAGCGTGGTCATTGCAACGATTCGCTCAAAATTCGGCAATCATACGCAATAAAATTTCAACATCTGGGGTGAACAAGTGAATTTCAATTCAAACATCACATGCTTAAGCATTCATTATTACAACAAGATGGATAGGGTCCAAGGACATTACAAGACTCAAATTTGAAAACACCACAATACGACAGGATTACAAGCAGTTACTCTGCACGAAGACGTGCTCCAATCATCTCGAAGATAACACCATAGGATTGCAATCCTTCTTATTATCGCTGCCGGCAACCTAGTTGCCCACCGAAGCACCACCGCCGCGCGCAGCGAGGGCGGGGGGAGTTGGTAACGGGGTCCCGCCCGGCTCGTCGATCCGGACCGGACGGACCCCGCCGCTCCTCCGGTGTGCCCGTACCGGAGGTAGTGACCGTAAGGCCACTATAGCCTGCAAGGCTGCCACCTGCACCTCGGCCTCCTCCACCTGCTGCTGCATATCGGCAATGTTCTGAAGTAGCGTCAACCTCTCAATCTCATACGCATCGGCATTCTCCCCCAGGGTGTGATTCTCCGCCTCCAGATCTACAATCCTCTGTAGGCGGTCGCCTCTCTCTAACTCTAACTGGAATCTCCTGGCACGCAGCCTGTCATTTTCCTGCTGCATCTGAGTAAGTGTAAAGTTCAGCTGCTGATGGGCTGCTGATAGCTGCTGCCAATCCCGGCTAGATGCCTCCAAACGTAGCCCGATAATCGCTGTGGTGTTATAGCACGGCCCCTGAAGTGTGAAGACAATGTTAAGACAACGAGCCAGCGTCTGAGTGACATCCAGCGGCTCTGCTAGCGATAACAACTCCCGTAGGTGATCCATACGGTCCAACCATGCCGGGTCGTGAGGACTCACAGCAGGAAACAACCCGAACGGAGAGAGAGCTACCACAGTGGGGTTGTGGTCACAGAAGTCCGTCAGCACTCTAAGGGCTGCTTACTCGACGGCCTTGTGGGTAATAAATCCCCAGTAGATAAAACTCAAGTCGAACCAGTCGACGTGGTCCGGGTGTGGCAGTACAGTGACGATCACTCTGCAACAGGGAACGCCATAACGCTCGAACTTGGACACCTCATAAGTCGGTGGGGTGAGGTAGCCAGCGGCGCTGAGTGCTTCCCACGCAAGACGTGGAAAACCCTCCCAGTGCAACCCGTTGGTACGGATCGTACCGTCAACGTCGAACTCGTGAAACATGGGGAAAGCCATCTGTACAAAAATGTAACACATGTCAGGTCTCATGGAGAACGGCATGTCAAATGGTGAAGTTCTGGCAGCTGTGAATAAAAATTCATAACCAAAATCCAGAACCCTAAAAACTTTTCCCCCGGGTTTTCCGGCTACTACAAAGGTTCTTTTACACACGTTTGGTTTGCCAAGGTTGAGCTAGATCAAGGAAACAAGGTGGAAGGATACAAAGTCTAGATGTGCCTAGAAAGGTGTAACCCAAGCCGAAAGAAGCTATGATCGGAACTTGCGACTAAAAGCTAGACTGGGCAAGGAGCAACTGTTCTTAACAAACTAGTTTAATTAGAATTCCAAGCACGTGGTACAAACAAGGTGAACAAGCTTTTTCAAAATTTTGGCAGCACGACAGCTAAGCATGAGAGGTACTCTAGTTTATAAAAAGCACACACTAGCAAAATCTTCCTTAGAGAGCATATAGAAGTTCTGTTTTGGGTCCCTTTTAATTTGTTTCGATTCTTAATATGCATGCAAGACGTCCTATTCGACCTCACATGGCAAACGAGCCACAAATCGAAGTTAGTGCCAGTTGCAAGGCTTTTATTCATCTCTCCCTATAATATCTAGTCGAGACCTATACGGTACTCGCTTAACGACTAACGAAGCACTGTTATGTACCTGCAGAAAACGAACCTTTCGTGCCAGCACGTCACGAAAGCGTCCACATACATTACCGTTCACTATAGAAACGGCATCCATGCGTTAAGCCGCTGCATGGACAGCGTCCAACCTCGGACATCCTCTATTTGAATGGAGTGTATCCTTGACTCGCATACTCGACATGTGGAATGCTCACGTATGAAACACGTGGCGACACACGACTCATAAACAGACGCGAAGATGGGATCCGTGGAATGGATCACTCCATCAACCCTCGCAATTCCTGTGATGCGGTACAACACATGTATAAAACACGTGGCTCATCTAGTTTGGTTGTGCAAGAAAGTAAGTTTGACATAAGGTAATGTGCTGGGAGTTAGCAAAATAAACCATAGGTTAATAAGCCACCTGAAAGAACCCAAAAATTCCCTCTAGGGCCTCTCGGTCTAGTTTATCCTTAGCGGACCAACGTATTTTGGAAAATCAGACAATCTTGGCACATTTTATTCAAAAACCAGTGATTAAGGTTAATAGTTAATCTCTGGTGCATATAATTGCTCTGATGCCAACTGTGACAACCCACCCAGGAAAATACCGTACTACCGCCTAAACCAATCCACTTTGGTCATTAAGCAGTAATAAAGTATCATCTTGTCGTTAGTTGCCGGGTTAACGCCCGGTAAATCACTTACATAGCAACAAGGATCGACATATATGCATTAAAACTCACGCGAAGGCGAGTCCAGAGATATAACATAATTAACAACAGAAATTCACCGCGAAGGGTTTAATTATTACAAACCGAAGTTTTTACCATAAAGACGTAGTTCAGAGTTTTTCGAAACAACGGAATTAAACTAACGGGAAGCAGAAACACCACGGGAGGCCATCCATGATGCTCTTAGTCGTCATCCTCCACCCACTCCAGCTCCCAGCCGGGCGGGATCTCTCCGGGCCACACATCACCGAAAGCATTACCTGGATCCACATTATAGCAAGGCTGAGTATACTAATGCTCAACAAGACTTACCCATCGGTGATAACTACTTCACCAACTCTAGACATGAAAGGCTTTTGGCCACTGAGTTTCTTTTGCTGAAAAGTAACAAAGAGTATGTCCTTACTTTAAAGATTTTAGCACAAGTTCTAGTGGGTTTAATGTTTACTAAATTAGCCATCTAGTGCAGGCAAGGTTGTACAATACAATTAATCAAGCATAGTATTCATCAACTTCCATCATTAGGGATCTCATGGCTAGTGGAATAAGTAGACTCAGATAACGGTGAGAGGCCGACAATCGATTGATTAACCTTGCAAGGTAGACCTAAACACATGATGGGATGCCCCTCGCAAGGACAACCACCAAGCGGTTCCCAAAACTCTTCGGGTCGGGATCGAATCTTACAGTCTTTGGTGCAGACTATCCGGCATACCCCGCGAGGCACCCGGAGTCACCGTACACCACCGGTAGATAGCCGTGAGATGTATCCCAAGAGTAGTAATAGTAGGATCCCTTGCCGCCTCATTAAGGTACTAGGCTTACCGGTCCCATTCCCGACAAGTGCTTAGTACGTTCAAACACTTAACCCACAATAGCCATTGGACCGGAGCCCAAATCCCATGCTCTTACCACATGAGCAATCCATTTAAGGAGATCTTATGATTCCTATCTAGGAACCTATTCTCGCGAGTGACATCATCACTCGACTTGTAACGGTCCTATAGCTTGGCAGCTATCGACCTATCATACTAGAAAGGACAAAGGTACCTAGGGATCATGCATCTAAGGTTCCATACAACTCCTGAACTTAAATGCACAAGCATCCATAGATAATTGAACTAGGTTAGATGCACCGGGGCTTGCCTTCGTCAGTTATGTTAGCCTGAGCACCCTCGGTGTCGTCGAGCACTTCCACGTACTGCAGCGAAGCTTCTGCTCCTCCTTCCTCGGATTCCGGGACGAGTGAGTAGTCACCGTCAGGAAGATCTACACGGAATGCAATGCAAGGTTCAGGTGATGTGACAGTTTGTTTATCTTATCCAACTCTTGTTGGTCATATTCATCTTAACAATAATTAAATATTAAATTCCTTTTAGGAAGATTATTAATTACATGTGGTTTATTCTTTTATTGCACACTTGAATTAATGTTTCTTTTATACTTGTTATTTCATGTGGAGGTTTATTTCTTTTACCTCTCACTAGTAAGGGTGTGAACAAGATTTTTATTTATAAATTAATTCATTATCAGCAAGGGTGTGTCTCTTGCCTTTGATTAAGTTAGGTAACACTTCCCAAAAAGGGGAAAAGAATTAAAAAGCATTTTCCTTATTTAATTAACCTTTAATCTTTAAAAGGCCTTTAAAGCTCTTTATTAAGCAATAAATCACTAAAAATTTAAATAAGGGTTTTCTTAAACATCATAACACCCATACTGTACCACTGGACTCACATGCAAGGCTTGGAAGCTAGAAAATAAAATATTTTTTAAAATAACAAAAGACTAGCTAGCAATCAAATTAAATGCATACAAAAATAAATAGGCATCAAACTGCTTTAATCTTTCTCATGCAAGGTCTTTGGTCCTAAACAAGCCTAAAGAACCAGCAAGTATACCTAAAATCTCTAATGAACTTGCTTCACTAATTTACAAAGGAAAACATGCACAAATTAAGAATAAATATTTATGATAAACCAAAAATCATGATTAATTCACCAGAGGTGTGATTTGGAATAACAAGACAGCATGCACAAGTTGGGCACAAAAACATAAATATTTTTAGCTACAAAAATCATCTAGGCAAATTCTGCATAATTGGAAAACAATTTATATAAAAAGATTTACTGCATAACTTTGTGCAACTTTTGGCAAAAGAGCTAGTCATGAGATGATACACAACATATCCAAAATTTGGATGCAGAGGGTTTATAGTTTTTGAGTTATGGCAGATCTAGGTTTTTCACATTCTTATTTTTCATGCTAAAAATACCCAGAATCAGACCATGTGAGTATAACAAAAGTTGTAGTATTTTTCACCATGAATCCAATAAAATTGGTTTTGCATTTTTCTGGATTTTCTACGAATTTCTACGCATTTTACAATGTTCTGCAACAGGGGGTTTACTATTGCAGATCCACTTTACACCTACACCACTGGAAAGAATCAAACTCTCGCGGATAGGTCCCTAGTTCGCACAAAACACCCTGTAAGAAAGTTGGGGCTTGCAATTGAGTCCTTGGCCGTGGGAGGCGGCTGGCTCGCCGGAATCCGACGGCTCCGGCGGCGCTCCCGGCCGGGGAACGACGTCGAGTTGCGTGCAAGCTCACCTAGGGCCTAGGGGTAGCCGGAGTTGGGGCGGGGAGCGCGTCGATGTGGGGTATCGACGGCGGCCGGTGGCGGTTGCCGCGGCGGCGCGAGCTCCGGCGAGGATACGGCTCGGGGTGGACAACAAGCAAGCCAGGGACGTCAAGTGATCGCTAGGGAAGGTGCCAAGTAGCTCGCACGACGCCGGGGGTGAGCGGAGCAAGGGTTTAGGCGGCGGCTCTAATGGTGGCCGCCGGCGGACAAGGGGAAGAACGATGGGACGACGCGGTTGGGGAAGAACACGACGACCTTTTATACGCGCGGGCTCGGGGTGACGGCGGGGTGACGGCGGGGGATTCCGCCGTGCTGCGCATCTCGGCCGCGCGCGTACGGCGGCGGGCGCCGCGACGGACCGGGGTCCGCGCGTGCGCACGCGCGCGTACGACACCTCGGCAGCGCGGGTTCGAGGCGCCTCGGGCGAAGGAGATGCGTCGGGAGGCGGGGCTTCGGGTGGCGCGCGGCCTCGGGCGCAGGGGCGTTGGGAAGGCGCACAGCGCGGACGCCGAGGGTCGGCCGCGCGCGCGGCCGGCGACGCGCGGCCACGGGCGCGCGACGTCACGCGCGTGCCGGCGCCCGGCTTGAAACAGTTTTGCTGAGCCCGACTTTGAATTCAAATTACTCCAAAATTTTGAATAAAACTTGACCCAACTTTGAATACGAAAGTTGCAGATATAGCTACCCTCTATCATTTTCAAAAATGCTATACAGGGTTTTTCTCAACAGAATTTGCAAGAAATAGTTGCCAACTTTGAATGTCAGCCTGTGTTCTTGAACAGTAGCTGCTGACCTTGGAGCAAGTTTTTCAAGCTTTTCCTCTCCAAATTTGAAATGCCAATCTACATGAAAGTTGTGTCCCTCAACAAGATGGACAACTTTCATGAAGGTAGATTTTTAAGTGTTTAGGTGAATTTTGGAGAACGCGGCAAAAGTTCCGACAGACAGCTATGGACATTAGGAGTGAAGTGGGGTTTGACCAAGTCTTTGACCATGGGTTGGCCCCACAAGTGTGTCTACTAGTCAAAAGGGTTCAATAGAGTTGGTTGGTGAGTTTTTCAAGGTGAGGGCCCAGGTTGACCGTGCTTTGACCACTGTCAGCTGGTTTGACCAATGGTTAGGGTTAATCAAAAACCTGGGGCGTCATACCCGTCCCCGCCACAGGCGACCAGGCGGTGGTGGACGTTGCTGACGACGACGCCCCACCCCCCGGGTGGGGCCAATGGGGGAACCAGCCCGCATCAACCCCTGAGCACGCGCTGAGGGTGTTGGTGATGCGGGAGGACGGCTGCGTGATGTCGCAGCGCCCAGCGCGCGGTGCCGAAGCTTCGTCGTCGCACGCTGTCCTGCCCACGCCTGGCGTCGTCGTCGCACCCCCAGAGAAGGAGCGGGGTCACACTGATGCGCCACCGGCTCATTTTGATGAGGCCTAGGCCGAATAGGCATTGTGGCAGGAATTTCGAGACCACGACGCCTCGATCAACAATGCGCTGAACGAGGCACTGCAAGTCCACGGGGGCCCTTCGTGGCGGATTTTCCAGGTACGTGTTTTCGCCAGATTCGAGACTTAGTTTCCTTGTCCCCTTTGCATCCGCGCGTTTCTGATTTTGTGTCCTCCCGCGTCTCGTTTGCTGGAAACAGGAGCTGGAGGGCCAGGATCGGGAGAGGTATGGTCATCTCGCTCGGTTGAGCAGCGAGCGCGACTGGTACAGGGATCAGTACGACTCCCTCGACGCCCTCGTGGAGGCCCTACGGACCGATAACGGGTGGCTGGAGTACCTGCTTCAGACTATGCGGGACGAGCTCCTGGACCAGGGCGCGCAAACAGTTGAAGGTGGCTCCGCGGTGGACCAGGTGAAGGCCGCGCTCCTGGAGCGAGACGAGGCTCCGCAGAAGGCGCGCCAGGACCTGGCCGCGATGCGGACCGTGGAGGCAGAGTGGGAGACGGAGCTTGCCTCGACTCGATCCCAGCTCCAACAGGACCGCGCGACCCTCGAGGGAGCGCGGTCTTGGCAGAGCCAGGCTGAGGAGAAGGCCAAGGAGGCCGAACAGCTGCGGGCCGACCTGACGGACAGGGTTGCCTCACTTGCCGCGGTGGAGGAGCAGCTCCAGCAGGAGCGGGATGCGCACCAGTAGGCGGAAACTCGGCTCCAGCAGGAGCGATCCGCCCTCGAGGAGTCCCGAGCTGCCCTCGAGCGTGAACGCATGGCGCGGGAGGAGGCATAGGGCCAACTCCAGCGGGAGCGCTCCGCGCTGGAGGAGGCGCAGGCCACCCCTCAAGCTCCGGGATCTAGAGATCACGCGGCTCTCGGGCGAGCTGGTCCAAGAGGGCGTGTCCTACAAGGAGCTGCGGCAGGCCGGCGAGGAGAAAGACGCCTCCATCCTCGAGCTACAGCGGGCAGCTGAAGCCGCACGCGCAGCCCTCGAAACAGAGAAGAAACTGGTTCAGAGTGAGTTACCTTCCCTGCTTTTCGCCTGTCAGCTTGATTTGTTTGGGATCCGCTCCCAATCTGATCTGTGTCTTGGTTTTCAGGCCTGAGGACGACTCTCGGGAACTCAACGACCCAGGCACAGGCCATACAAACGGCCTACAACTCTTCCCAGCAGGAGCTGGAGGAGCTGCAGGCCGCTGCCCTCGAGACGTGTCAGGGGATTGAAGAAGGCGAGGCGCAGGCCGGGAGCTCCATGGCGAGTCGTCTCCGCGCCCTCAGTGGGCACGTCACCCAACGCATGTGCCGCGCCCTTCACCTGGGGGTCCAAAAGGCCCTTGGCGTGGTGGTTTCTCACTACCGGGTCGACCTCGAGGCCATCTCCACGGGCTACGTCATCCCCGTCGAGGTCGATGACGAGGTGGAGATGAACCGCGTGGACACGCTCACCGCTCCCGCTGCCAACGTCCTCGCTGAGCACTTCATGGACTTTCTATCCCCAGATGCTCCTCCGTCTGGCGGCCCTGAGCCCTAAAAACAGTTGGGCGTTCGTGCCCTTTAAGCTTTTTTGTTAGAATTCGAGCCAAGGGCTGTATGTAATAAACATTTTTTTGCTTGAAATATTTGAGTGCTTGTAAATTGAAGCACTTGTCGTTTATTCCAACGGCCATGCTGTTTTGTCTCTCCCACTTTCTTAGGCGAATTTTAGCCGGAAAGATTTCGTTTGCACGAGTAGCCTGTACGCAAAACGGTGAGCGGGAAGGGCCGTAACCTGCCTGAGGCATGGGCTATCCCCGACTCGCGCTTCTTTGCACTTTGGCCGCTCGCGTCCCACGTAAATTCGCCAGAAGTTTAGGTCGAAACATACTTGACGCTTTTGCAATGGAATTTTTGCGAAAAAATGGGGATGCCCCCCGCAGTAGTCCCCGAGGGGGAGTTGGTTTTCGGGGGAAAACCGAGTCGCCCTTTTACTTTATTAATTGATGAGATTTACATTTGTACAACCAACTGGGGTGTTGGGTATGTAAATAACGAAAAAAAGACTTGGAAATCCTTTCTAAGGGTAGAAGCGACGTAGCTGTTGGATGTTCCAAGCGTTTGTGAGCTCCTCGCCGTCCTCGCTCGCCAACTTGTGTGTGCCGCTGGGTGAGAGACTGAGAGCTCCATCGGCCATGGCGAGGGTGGAGGGGATTTGGGTGCAGAGGCCGGAGGCGCGAGATCTGCCACTTGTGAGCGCCGCCGGCATGAGGCGGCGGTGCGGCGGCCTGACGCCGGCAATGGAGAGAGCTGAGGAGGGTTCGGTCCGGTGGCCGAAGTGTGCAGGGAAGAGAAGTGGCTCGACGCCGACCATGAACGATGCTGAGGAAGCCTCGGTGCCCAGTGCGACAAAGAAGGGTAGGGGCAGGTAAAGTCTTATTTACGCGTTCGTGGCCTAGATCCACCGTGGAACGCTCCCGTGGCATATCAGCACAGCAAAAGTGATAAATATGTATCCAAATCGCAACATCAAAAGAAAAAAGAAGATAATTGACACTGTTAAAATGCTAATAGAAGAATCACCATTTGTTATAATGGTAAAAGGTTAAATATCCCCGCTCCCCGCGCGCCCCAGACGACCCGGGCGCAAACGCGAAGCCCCAGCGCCGGCACCCAGAAAATCCGGGCACCCAGCTCCGCGGTGGGCCGGCAGCGTCGGCGGCGGGGCCAATGTGGCGGGGAACGCGGCTCTACAGCCTCCTGGGCGTCCTCCTCCTCCTGGGCCTCGCCTACCTCTGGCTCCCGGGCAGCGGTCCCTCCGGTGGCGGCGGCGGCGGGCCCGGCGGGTTCAAGCTCCCAGTTCCGTGGCTGCAGCCGCGGATGTCCTTCGCGGGCTGCGCCGGCACCCACTTTGCCGACGCCGAAACCGGCGCGCCGCTCTACTTCAACGGCTGGAACTCCTATTGGCTCCTCTCGTCGCGTTCACCCGCGCTGGCCGCCGAGATGCTCCGCCGCGGCCGGCGCATGGGGCTGACTGTCTGCCGCACTTGGGCGTTCAGCGACGGCGGGCCCGGCGCGCTCCAGATCTCGCCCGGTCGGTTTAGCGAGCCTGTCTTCCAGGTCCGGATCGCTCCCTCCTCATCCCCTTCTCTTTGATCGACTTCTCGGCTAGAATTGGTTCCGCTGTCCGAATCTAACTAACCAGCGTCCGTTGGTGATTCTTATTCCTCGCGATGCATCTAACAAACAGTCAAACATGCTAAGAAACAGACAAACAGGTGCATGTGTAAACAGTGTAAGCATGTGGGTGTTGCCACTTGATTGGCATGGTACCATGAGAACATTGTGACTTACAGGAATTATTTGGCACTAGTGCACAACGGTCATGAAACACATAAGCTGACTGGTAAATAATATTTTTTGGTAACTGGTCTTTAATAAATTCTCTTTAATAAATTCAATCTAGGGCACCTTTTGTGGACCAACAACTGACAAATCAGCTAACCATTACAGCCATTGGATTTTCTTGTTTGTTGCAGTTGTGCAAATTGTATTGTCACTATTCTTTGCGATGTGAAGAATCTCCACGATTGCGAAGAAAAGAGCCTAATATGTATACCAGGCCCAAGTAGTTCAAATTGCTTCAGAATGCATATTCATCATCTGTAAAGTTCTTATTAATCTTTTGAAAAGCTGCTACTGCTCCTGCGGTCCTGCCCTTTCACACATGCCAAGAGGAAAAATATGTAAGAAGTTAATGGATTTGATACTCCAATCAATGAATATCTGCATGGAAATAATGCACTAAATGTTGTTTTGTTGAATGGCAATTCACAATAAATTGATGATTACTGTAAATTAATGGACTAATAATTTACAGGACTTGAGCTATATCTGTATACCACAGCTTTCTTACAGTCATTTGAGAAAATGGCCAGTTTACATTTCCTTGAATAAGAATGAGTTGAAGTTTCAAATGCTTGCACAATTGAGTAAGGGATCGGTTATATTTTAGGATCTCTTTGAACTACAATATGTTCCACATCCTAATTAGATTTCAAAAAAAAAAGCTTAGCTGAACTTTAGAGATTTAATGCAGATCCTTATTTTTTTTCATCCTGTCTAGCTATAATTTCCCAGCTGTACTTTAGAGATTAAATTTGTACCCTTTCACAATATTAGGGATATTGTATATATTAGGAAAATTGTATAGCTGATCATATTGATTATAGCTTTCCATGTATAGCTGATAGGCTTACTATGTATACTTGATTACATTCCCTGTATTCCAAGCCATATTGGCTATATATATAAGAGGTCACCCCCCCCTTGTTATGGGTGTGGTGTTTTCCCCAAACCGTGTCTCTCTACATGGTATAGAGCCTAATCCTTCCTTTTTTCCGCTGCCCACCCTCCTCCCACGATCTACTCGCGCGCCGCCAGCCTGCATCGGCGCCGCCGCTCCCTGGTCACCATGTCCGACATCACAGGTGATCCCTCGGCGCTGCCGCTCGGCATGCCCACCATCCCGGCGCTCGGCTCCTCGTCCTCACCAGCCCTAGCGGCCTCCTCTACCCCGGCGCTGGGCGCCTCCACCATGCCAGCTGTCTCTAACGGCACCATGGCCGCCAACGCTGCCGGTTCCATGGCGGCCGTACAACAGGCGCTCGCTCAGCACCTCGTGGTTCCCTCCTACGCCACGATCTCCGTCAAGTCCCACGTGCCGATCCAGCTGGAGATGCAATCCTCCAACTACTCCCGCTGGGCGTTCTTTTTCAAGTCGATGTGTGGCAAGTTCCGCCTCCGTCACCACATCGACGGCAGCGCCCGCCCGGCCGCCGAGGACCTCGTGCCGGGACCGGAGGTGGACTGCTGCGTCCGCAGCTGGATCTTCGGCACCGTCGACGACGCCGTCCTCGGCCTCGCCGTTCGACCGGCGACAACCTCACCGCCCGCGACATCTGGGTCGCAATCGAGGGACTCTTCCGCGCAAATCAGGCCCCGCGCGCCATCTTCCACCTCCACGAGTTCCACTCGATGACCCAGGGCGACGACACCATCGACGCCTACGCCGAGCGCATGCGGAAGAAGGCCGCGGACCTCCGCGACGTCGGCCATGCGGTCCCTGAGCCGCAGCTCGTTCTCAATCTCCTGCGCGGCGTCAACAAGTTTTCCGGCACCGCGGACGACATCGCGAATGCCGCGGTCGTCGCCGACTTCTCCGCCGCCCTCGACATGCTCCGGCTCAGGAGCTCCGCCTCGCCAATGAGGCCAAGACGACGGCCGCCTCCGCCATGCTCGCCCTCCTCTTCTGCTCCGGCCCCGCTGCCGCTCCACCTCGTCCTCCTCGCCCGACGGCCCCGCAGGCGGCGGCGGCGGTAGCGGCTACGGCAAGGGCGGCGGCGGCCGGGCGGCGGCGGCAAGAAGGGCAAGAAGCCCCGGCGCCGTGCCGCCCCACGGCGGCACTTCCGCCCCGCCGGGCCGTGGGTTTGCTTCAACCCCTACGGCCCACGGCCGGCCGGCGGCTTGGGCCGGGACGGCGGGTGGCGGCGGAGGCCCGGCGGGTGGCGCGCCCCGGCCGCCGGGCGCCGGCCCGGCTCGAGCCCACACGGCCTTCGCCCCTGCCCAGATGTCGGCCCAGCCCCCAGCATGGGATCAGGCTGGGCTGATTGCGGCCCTCAACCAGCTGGCGCTACAGAACCAAGGATGGGTGATGGACTCTGGCGCTTCCTCCCACATGTCGTCTACGGATGGTATACTTCTCTCTCAATTTCCACCATCCATCTCTTCCATTACCGTCGGCAATGGCCACTCTTTACCTGTCACTTGCCGCGGTTCTTCTATTCTTCCTACCGGTTCATCTAATTTCGCGCTTCGTAATGTCCTAGTAGTACCCTCCTTGATTCGCAACCTTCTTTCCGTACGTCAGTTTACTCGTGACAATAACTGTTCCATTGAATTTGACGCTCTTGGTTTTTCTGTTAAGGATATTCCGAGTCGACGCGTGATGCTTCGTTGCGATAGTACCGGCGACCTCTACACTTTCCCTGCCACCACTGCCGGGTCGCCGCTCGCCACACTCGCCATCACCACCACCATCTGGCATGCTCGCCTCGGTCATCCTGCTTCCTCCGTCATCGACACCCTTAGGAATAATTCCTTTATCACTTGTAATAAAGTAGCCCAGTCTCTTTGTCACTCATGTCAACTGGGCAAACACGTGCGGTTACCATTTACCCATTCCCAAACTCGCAGTACTGCGCCTTTTGCTCTCATTCATTGTGAAGTCTGGACATCTCCTGTAGCCAGCATCTCTGGGTGTCAGTACTATTTGGTGTTGCTCGATGACTACTCTCATTTTTGTTGGACGTACCCTTTAGTTCGCAAATCTGAAGTAGCCTCCATCATTACCGATTTCTGCGCTTATGCCCACACGCAGTTTGGCGCCCTTGTCAAGTCCTTCCAGGCTGACAACGGTACTGAGTTTGTTAACCGCACATTGACGACTTTCCTTTTCTCCCGAGGTATCCTACTTCGCCTGTCGTGTCCTTACACTTCTCAGCAGAACGGAAAGGCTGAGCGCATTCTCCGTACGTTGAATAATATCAGCCGCACCCTCCTCATTCACGCTCACATGCCTCCCCGTTACTGGGCCGAGGCCCTCGCTACTGCCACCTATGTCCTCAACCGCCGATCCTGTTCCTCTGTGGATGGCGCAGTTCCCGACACCCTTCTTCACGGCACCACTCTGGACTACGACCAGCTGCGTGTT
The DNA here is from genome assembly GCA_947561735.1 of Cenchrus americanus. Classification (NCBI taxonomy): domain Eukaryota; kingdom Viridiplantae; phylum Streptophyta; class Magnoliopsida; order Poales; family Poaceae; genus Cenchrus; species Cenchrus americanus. The sequence goes on from OX387240.1 coordinate 149,569,648, forward strand.
TTCGGCTGTCTATGCTATCCCAACCTGTCGGCTACTACCTCACACAAGCTTGCTCCACGCTCTACAGCCTGTGTTTTTCTGGGGTATCCTTCCTCCCATAAGGGTTATCGCTGTCTCGACTTAGCCACTAAACGCATAATCATCTCACGTCATGTGGTCTTTGACGAGACATCGTTTCCCTTCTCCGCCGTTTCTTCTTCTACATCCGACTTGGATTTTCTTTCTGCACATAACCCTGCAGCTACTCGCATGGCAGCTCCGTCACTACGTGACGTTGAGCGACCACGGCCTTCGCCTCTCCTACACGAGGACGACGATCCCGCCATCCTCGTGCGTGGTCCGCTTCTTCAGGCGCTTCCACTCGAGCAGGTGACAGCCTCTCCACCACCGGCGCCAGCTCCAGTACCGCCTGCGCCCCTGCCGGCTGATCCTCGTGCGATCATACGCGTCTACAGCCGGCGACCGCGCCCCCACCGAAGCACGGCGAGCGGGCGCGTGCCACCCGCGGACACGGCGCCCCCTGTACAGCAGGCGGCTGTGCAAGTCGTGGCGCCCCCTGACGACCCTGCTTCGCCACCTTCATCGACTGCTTCTTCTTCACCACCGGCTTCGCCAGGCCCTGCTCCACCACCGCCTGTGCCGAGCCGGCCCGTGACGCGCACTCAGTCGGGCGCCATTGCACCGGTCCGTTATGCCGGGCTGACAGCGGTGACATCAGCCGCCTCACCGATTCCCGGCAACTACCGCAGTGGTCTGGCTGATCCAAATTGGCGTGCCGCCATGGCCGATGAGTACAAGGCGCTGATCGACAACGGCACCTGGCGCCTTGTACCTCGTCCGCCCGGTGCCAACGTTGTCTCCGGCAAGTGGATCTTCAAACACAAGTTCCACTCCGACGGCAGTCTCGCTCGTCACAAGGCGCGCTGGGTTGTTCGCGGTTTCTCCCAGCAGCACGGCATAGACTACGATGAGACGTTCAGTACGGTGGTCAAACCGGCGACCATCCGGGCTGTTCTCAGCATTGCCGCTTCCCGAGCCTGGCCGATTCACCAGCTCGACGTGAAGAACACCTTCCTTCACGGTCACCTCGACGAGACTGTCTACTGCCAGCAGCCGCCTGGTTTCGTCGATCCTGCCGCACCCGACCACGTGTGTCTCCTGCTAAAGTCCCTCTACGGTCTTAAGCAGGCGCCCCGTGCGTGGTATCAGCGGTTCGCCTCCTTCATCCGGCAGCTCGGCTTCACCGCCTCCACCTCCGACACCTCCCTCTTTGTTTACAAAGAGGGCGCGGCCGTCGCCGCCACCGTTGCTCTACGTCGATGACATCATTCTGACTGCTTCGTCTTCGACACTTCTTCAGTCCATCATGGCTCGACTCGCGTCTGAGTTTGCTATGACGGACCTTGGCGATCTACATCACTTCCTCGGCATCTCAGTCAGCCGCTCTGCCGATGGCCTCTTCCTGTCTCAGCGCCAGTACGCCGTCGACCTTCTCCAGCGCGCCGGCATGGCTGAGTGTCACTCTACAGCGACTCCTGTTGACACTCACGCCAAGCTCTCGGCGACCGACGGCGCCCCGCTCTCCTCCTCGGACAGCTCCGACTACCGGAGTCTGGTCGGCGCCCTCCAGTACCTCACGCTGACTCGTCCGGACTTGGCGTATGCTGTTCAGCAGGTCTGCCTCTTCATGCACGACCCGCGCGAGCCTCATCTTGCGCTGGTCAAGCGCATCCTACGCTACGTGAAGGGCACTCTCTCCTCCGGTCTTCACATCGGTACCGGTCCAGTCCACTCCCTCACAGCTTATTCAGATGCAGACTGGGCAGGATGTCCGGACTCTCGACGTTCTACCTCTGGCTTCTGCGTCTTTCTTGGCGACAACTTGATCTCATGGTCCTCGAAGCGTCAGACCACAGTGTCCCGGTCTAGCGCCGAGGCTGAGTATCGCGCTGTCGCCCATGCCGTCGCCGAGTGCTGCTGGCTGCGCCAGCTTCTTCAGGAGCTCCATGTCCCCCTGGACTCCGCCACCGTTGTCTACTGTGACAACGTCAGTGCTGTCTACATGACAGCAAACCCGGTCCATCATCGGCGCACGAAGCATATCGAGATCGACATCCACTTCGTTCGCGAGAAGGTGGCCTTGGGGCAGGTTCGAGTTCTTCATGTTCCATCCTCCCATCAGTTTGCGGATATCATGACGAAGGGCCTTCCGGTTCAGCTCTTCACCGATTTTCGGTCCAGTCTTTGCGTCAGCACTCCTCCCGCTGCGACTGCGGGCGGGTATTAGGAATATTGTATATATTAGGAAAATTGTATAGCTGATCATATTGATTATAGCTTTCCATGTATAGCTGATAGGCTTACTATGTATACTTGATTACTTTCCCTGTATTCCAAGCCATATTGGCTATATATATAAGAGGTCACCCCCCCTGTTATGGGTGTGGTGTTTTCCCCAAACCGTGTCTGTCTACACACAAATGTTTGTAGTTTGTTTTGAATGGTTTTAGCCTCTTAGGCATCTGTGAAGTATAGGCCTTTTATTTTTGGAGAGGAATTTACTTGTAAGGACCACTCTGAACCCTTCAGCAAGAGCTAGTTAATAGAAGGGTACCAAGGGGCTATCTTCATATGATTATTAAACTGGAATTCGTTCATTGTAGATGCTGGATTATGTGATATATGAGGCCCGAAGAAATCATATTAGATTGATTCTTTGCCTTGTCAACAACCTTGATAACTTTGGAGGGAAGGCTCAGTATGTTCAGTGGGCACAAGCAGCTGGTGCAAATGTAACAAATTCTACAGATTCTTTTTTCTCTCACCCAACTATTAGAGGTTACTATAAGGAGTATGTAAAGGTAATCATCATGTCTGAGGTTGTTTTTTTTTTTGCATTTTTGTTGGGTCGCCTTGTATAGGTTAGCTATATATTCAGTGCATTCTTGTGGGTTTACTTGGGTTAATGGCTTATACAATATGCATAAAAACGTCATTATTAAGATGATATTTTTTCAGACTGAGAGTTCTCGATGAGCAGTAGTTTCTAAATGTTTTTTTTATTATAGTTGTATATTAGCCAGCAACACAATTAGTATCACATAAATGTGTTTCATATAAGTAGAGTTACTCCATGCAAACAAGTACAGAATACATTTTTTTAATATTCAAATAGTCATAACTCATGAGCTTATTAGATGCGCACATCTGATTTTCTCAGCATTTCAGCATTGTTTTAGTGGTTATTGGCTTATAGCAAGTTGCAGCAATCATTGCAGCAACATAGAGGGTGCACAGATGTATTTCTGTGTCTCTTTGCATCTATAAACGGCATTATCATAAAAATGCATTTCACTGCTCATTCCTTGTCACTTAATAGTAAAGGACCAAGGATACATGTTAATAATGAAATATGCCATGATTCCTTCTATATTTCCTTTCACCTACGCATCTAGCCATTAGAGTCAACTTGATTGTCCAAGACCTGTTCTATGAAATGTCCAAATCGACGAATTACTACCCTAGGTGCATACATGTTCGATCTTCTTTTTTTTTCTGTAACCATTTAGATTAATGCCTTAAAACCTTATACTTGTTAAATCAACCTTTTGCTGTCATGCACATAATTTGGAAAATTACAATGAATATAGCTCAGTGTGCTGTGTCCTAATGTTCCTATATGCTATATACTATATATTATAAAACATTTTTTTAGCTTTGCTACTGCTGCTTATATTCCAGAAATGTATTTTCTCCAATCTATGCTTTGACATAACTTTAGCCATTTTTTGGCAAAAAGTTCCATCATTTCATCACACCTATATGATCGTTATGGACAGGTGATATTAACCCGAAGAAATTCTTACAGTGGAATCAAATATTGTGATGAACCTGCTATATTTGCTTGGGATCTCATGAATGAGCCTAGGTGTGTGTCCAATTCATCAGGTCCTCATATTCAGGTAGTGTCCTATTTGTAGACCCCCCCCCTCCCCCCAAAGTGGAAATATGGAATACTTATTGGTTAATTTTGGAGTTTTGCAGGCTTGGATAGAAGAAATGGCAGCATATGTTAAAAGTTTAGACACAAACCATCTTGTTACAGTTGGTATTGAAGGATTTTATGGATCTGGGAGACCTGAGAGGCTGGGTGTCAATCCTGGGGACTGGGCAGCTTCGCTCTGCTCGGATTTCATACAGAACTCAGCTGTTAAAGACATTGATTTTGCCTCAGTTCATGCCTATCCTGATAGCTGGTCTGTATCATTCCATTTTTCTTATTGGATCTAATTCCACATTGTGCCATTTTATTGATGCATTGTTTTACAGGTTGCCGAAGGCAAGCATGGAAGAAAAAGTCAAGTTCCTTTCTAACTGGGTTGATTCGCACTTGAATGACAGTGAATACATCTTGAGAAAACCTGTACTGTTTTCAGAAGTAGGGTACCTCCAGCATCCGGAATTGAACAACCCAGTCAATGGGGACACCATTCTAAAACTTATTTATGATAAAATATATGATTCAGCAAAAAAGCTCCAGGCAGGAGGTGGTGCTCTTATTTGGCAGTTGATGGTTGAAGGAAGTCAGATGTACTATGATGGCTTCTCCATGGTGGCGCGGGATCGTACGTCAATATATAAGTTGATAAATGAGCAGTCATGCCGACTGCAAGGATTATTATATGGAAAAGAGGGTGGCCCTGGGCTTTGTTCATTACGGCCCTAGGATTTATCTACTGCATACCACTTCCTCAATCATAAACTGAATCTCTGAAGTCATTCTTGAAGATAGAATTTGCGGAGGCAAGCTTGTTTACAGCTAAAGAGCTAGACTGCTACTGTGAAGAATCCACTTTTGACAACAAACATGTCAATTCGCTCCGGTGGCTGAAGTTTTGATCTGCGGTTGGTCCAATCACAGTCAGATTCTCTATCATCCATCATACAATTGGTGATGGTCAGATATTCGCCAAAAGAGGTATATAGATTTTGATTTTCCTTTAGGTGTGTATGTAGCTTTAGTAGCAAACCAATGTCGTATATGTAGTTGAAGTAGTTTCTGAAGCATTGGCTGTTCTCTGCATAAAGCTAGTGATGTATCCTGGATGATGTGCATTTTGTAAACTAGCGTATAATCCATGGGGGTAATGCTAGGTGCAGCCATGTCATGCAGGTGCAAAATGCTTGATTTTTTTTTCCTAGCATATAGCTATTCAACTCTCTGGAACAGTGGGTTCTGTATCTATATAACCTATATTATATAACTTATATAGATGAAACTCATTAAGAGACATTAACTATATTTCTCTCAACATGCAAGCCATCCACCTCACATGCCACATCAATCATCAACTAGATCGTCAATTTATATCTTCTAATGATTTCTTGTGACTTTGCGAGTATATGCTTCAAAATTCCAACAATTGAAATACATTTAACAACCGTTTTCTCCGAACGAAATGAACATATTTTCATAGTGTCAAATCTTCACCTTGCAACTTTGTACTTTATACTTTCAAATCTTCACCCTACAACTTTGTTTAAAAATTCTTGTAGCAACAGGCAGGGTATCGCCTAGTGCAATAAAAATATACCTAAGGCCCTCCACGACGTAGCGCTATAGTCATGCTAGAAATGGAGAGAGAAGAAATAGGCTTCACTCCGCACGTTGTAGCAAGTGATGCCCGTTCCAGAAAAATGGAGAGAGAAGAAATAGGCTTCACTCCGCACGTTGTAGCAAGTGATGCCCGTTCCAGAAAAATGGAGAGCGGCTCATGTAGTTGCGCCGGTGCTATCTTCATAAAAAAAATATTTACTTGATATCTGAAGTTAAACTGTGGCCCTGTTTGATCCATGGGCTAGAGTTAGTTTTCGTTAGTTCAGACTCAGCTGTTACACAAAGATTCAAGCTTGTGAAATTTAGATTGAGTTAGTTTGCATCTAACCCACCCAAAAAACTATCCTACCCAAGAGGTGTTTATTGGGCTAGTTCATGTTGGGTCCACCAAAAAGTGACTTTTCTCTCTCCCTCCACCCACACCTAATGATTGAAAAAGTACATTTAATGTCATTCTAACCCTTCATGCAAACACCTCTAGAGCTAGAGTTAGTTTAGGCTAGAGCTAGAGTTAGAAACTAGCTCTAACTCTAACCCTGCTGGAGTATTCAAACAGGGCTGTGTCATATGTTTGCGCCCGAGGTAGCTGAACGTTAGAGTTTTTAATTACTACGTGGGTCCTACAGTAGTGCTAGAGTGATGCTCGTTTGCCTATGTGGCGCCCGAAATTTTCCAAGCTCTACTCTCACGCTATGGAGGGCCTAATGTTTTTCCTCTCTCCCGTGTTCCCTCGTACACTGCCGAGTGCGGACCCTGCATTCTCGTCACCCACTTATTCTGAAGAAAGATATTTTATTTGGAGCACCGGGTGCAAAATCTAGCACTTAAAGGAGCACCAATGCAAGTCTGAATCCAATAAGCCCATGCCGTGCGAAGCCTGAAACCAAATCAAAGACCTGCACCAGGTGTCCATTGGCATGGTGTTTGGTCTCTAGGTGAATTTTTTTTTTGTCTCCAGCAAATCTTACATGCATAGAGTATTAAATGAAGTCTATCTACAAAATTTTTCACAAATGAGTGTAACTTTGCGCAATGAATTTAACGAATATAATCAATTCATAATATACTATAGTAATCTTATAGTAAGCATCCTTTAATCATGTAATCGAAAACCTTATTAGGTTCGTCCCACGAATTAACATAGGGGTTACGAAAGTAGCTTTGTAAATGGACTTTATTTAATATCCCTAATGAGCAGTCAAAAGTATGTGCAAAAATTTTCACACTCCAACCAAACACTGCAACAAACACTTTTCGTATTTCAGATCTAAGGCCACACATGCATCTGTGCTGGGCTAGCATCACCATTCACTTTAGCATGTACCTGAGGGGGAGGACGAGGACAAGGACAATGACGGTGAACTTGCTATTCTCCTTCTCCATGTGCGCCTGGACGACGATCTGTGCAAAGTGTTGGTGTATGTTGTAAATACAGTTAGAGTTAGAGACCAAAATGTAAAAGTGAAAGAGATAAGATGGAGTACAAAGAAGGATTGAGAGTATCGATCCAAAGTTCTCCCTATTACCTGTTTCCCATGGGTATTGTTCCGCTCTACTCCAAATTACAGATCATCCACAAATGCACCCTTTAAACTTCAATATGGTATCAAAACCAGGTTAATCTTGTGATCCCTACTCCATTTTGGTCGGATTGGTTGCTAAGAATTTACACTGTCATTGCGGATTTGGTTGCCTTTAGTTGGCGGCATCTTGTACGACAAGTTCGTTGGCTTCGTTTGTTGCGACTCATGTGAGCATGTTTGGATCACAGGGACTAAAATTAGCCTGACTAATTTTAGCCTCTAGTAGGAGCTAAACTTCCAAACAGGTGAGGCTAAAGAGAGGCTAAAATTAGTCTTCAGGCTAAAATTTACTAGTAGGGGGTGGGGGAGCTAAAAGGGACTAAAATCTCTTCTTCTTCTCTCCTCATTAATGAACTTGTGCATGCTGCATAGTCCCCATGCCAATCCCACCGTGAGAGAGGTGAGAGAAGAGAGAGGGAGAGGAGAGAGAATGGAGAAGGAGGGAGAAATCTGGATTTTAATGCTCTTTTAATACCACTTTAGCCTTTGCTTCCAAAAAGGGGGTGAGTTTTTTAGTCTAACTAATTTTAGTCATGTGACTAAAGGTGATCCAAACATGCTCAAGGTCTGGTTGTGTTGATTAAGTAAGATGCAACTACGTGCTTGGTTGCAAGTCTGGAAGCATCCTTTGGTTGTTTATCTAAGGTTGGAGAACGAGAAGCCCGTTGCTCAGCTTTGCTGCTTAATTGTTCGTGGAGAAAAAAGGGCACCCCGTAGATTGTAGTGCTGCCTGGTGGTGTTGTTCATGAAGAAGAAGACCAACTCGTAGTGTTGGGCACTTTTGAAATTGCAGTAACTTGTCTGGGGAGTTTGTTTAAACTGAGATTTGGTGATTTGAGTAATATAGAAACATGGCTAGGACTAGTGGAGAAACTTGTCTGGGGAGTTTGTTTGAACTGAGATTTGGTGATTTCAGTAATATAGAAACATGACTTGGACTAGCAGAGAAAAGTAAAATGTTTCTAGCATTAGAAAATTATGTGAAATTCTTAGCAAAGTAATATAGCAGTCTAAGGTAGTTTAAGAGGTTATCAAATATGCTCTTGAGCCGAATCTCATAAAGTTACAGGGACAAGAAAACTATATGAGTTGGGCTCGACATGCTCGATTAATTTGGAGCTCTCATGGGTATAAGAGGTTATTGGTTTCTGATGACGGTGGTGTTAAGGGCGAAATGGATGCCCAAACTAAACAGATCAATGACAGAGTGCTTGTGTGGCTGCTGGGTACCATGGAACCAATAGTCAGAGAACAAGTCAGAAACTATGACTACTGTGGCAGAAGTGTGGGCTGCTCTACAAAATCAATTTACAGGTAAATCTAACAAGATGCAGGCTTCTCTATTATGCATGAGTTGTTACATTTTAAGCAAGGTACAAAATAGGTACAAAATTATTGATTGGGCATGCTGGTGAATTGAAAATACTATATAGAGAATTACATTATTATCGTCCTTTCCAGCCGGTCCTTTTCAGCTGGTTGATCAACAGGACATGTCTATTCATCATAAATGATTTTAATCATTTGTGAGCAGAAGTTTTCTTGATGGTCTGAATCAAGAATTTGACCTTCGTCGGCAGCTTGTCTTCTCTAAATCTGAATGACTTACTCTTGATGATATAATTTTCAGCATCATAGAAGAAGAAATTCGACTATCACGTCCCAAAGTGGATGATTATAAAGTAGTTGATGCTAGTGCTGCCTTATCCATAAAGAAGAACAACACATCTATTTCCCGAGGTACAAAGAAAGAAATAAGGTAATATGTGATCATTGTGGTGATGAGGGGCACACTATAGAGAGGTGCTTTAAACTGCATAGTTTTCCATCTAATAAGGTGATTTGTGATCATTGTTGTAAGAGACATACTATTGAGAAGTGTTTTAAGCTGCATGGTTTTCCACTTGGTGAAGGGGGGGGGGATCTCAACCAGGAGGAGTTCGAGGTGCTAGCTGGAGTTGAGCCAACTATACTACATCTGAAAATGAGCTTTCGTTGGTAGATGCTCAATCTCTTGAGAAATATAACTCCAAGCTCAAACTCTGTGAAGGTTCACCTTCCACTCAAGCTTTCTCTTTTGATTCCAGTTACCATGCTACTTCCCAAGGTATAAACCATGTTCAAGCCTACACACATAAATCTTAGAGTATTGATTCTGGAGCCACTAACCATATGACAAGAGCATCCAATCTTTTTAATTCCTATACTCCTTGTTCTGATAAAGATAAGGTTGAGGACTAGGTGTGTTTGAGGACCAGTGGATGGTCGCTTCTCAGTAGTGAGTGATTGACAACATACTGTGCACTGATTCTTGGCCTAGTATTGCAGATGCTGGATGCGACTTGGTTTGTGTTGTTGTAGGTGAAGAGCAAGAGAAATATGTCTTAGCCAGAGTGGCCTTCGGGTGATGGAGAGACAAGTAGGCTTGGTTCGAGGGACCTGATAAACGACGGGATCAAGTGCGGTCCGCATGGTGCAAGAAGAGCAAGACGAAGTCGTGAACATGTAGCCGGTGCAATGGTGGTGGTCAAGTCAATGAATGAGGCAAGACCGAGTAGACGGTTTGGGCGCCAGAGGTGAAAGGCTTCATGTGCTTAGAGCTTAGCGTCGTGAGGCCATGCCTTGTGCGCAGAGTTTGTTGGTTTGGCCACAAAATCAGCCCACAATGGTTTCTCAGTTTGAGCCTCAAAACCGAGCCCGAGGGCCTGGTGCAACAGGGATGAGATCCGGATGCAATAGTGGAAGCTTCAAAGTGGGGGGGGGGGCACGCCACGTGATCGCGGAGCTTGTGTGGGAGGGAAGCAAGGCCGCAGTGGTTGCGTGTCCGCTCAGTGAAGATACCTAAAATTTTCAGTATTGTTCATGAGGGGTGTGTGTCTTATTTTCAAGTTGTAGATGTAGTTTAGTGTTTTGCCTCTACCAAGTGACTTGATGTAAATGGGACTCTAAGGGGTGGATGGCCGCTATGTCTTGGAACCCTAGCTCATTTTCTTCCAATAGGTTAGCCAAGTGCATCACGTTGGAGAGTTGAGAAGAGGAGGTCTCTCCACTTCTTGTTCTCCACTTTTTTAGTGGGTAGGATGAAGGGAGGAGGCTAGTCTCTCTTTGTAAAGAATCATTCCTCTGATATATGAAAGATTTGGCGTTGTTTAGTTGTCTCCTTTTTCATTCCCGAGCGATTTTCCTTTTCTGTGATTTTCGGAGGTTTCTTCGTTGATTTTCGAGTTCATCGATTTGGAGGTGTTTCCATGAGGATTTTGTTGAGGGGATCATACATGAGTTTCAAAATGTCTTCTAATTGTTTGCTTGTAGCCGGTGTTCCCTGGAATTATCCAGATTTATATATACATGATTTTCCATGCATTTTCCATTAGCTATAGTATTTGTGAGATCTGCAAACCGTAGTTTGCGCCCTAAATATTTTTAGGTTCATCATGCCCAAAAATGCTTCTAGGAATTTCTGCAAATTTTCGGAGTAGCTTTCTATGAGACATGGTGTCGGGGACCGCCCTAGGGGTTCCCTTAAGCAATGGAGAAGCCCTCACTTAAATCCCAGTACCGAGACACGTTAAGCCTAACCATGCAGGTGACTAACCATGCAGGACACGGCCCACGCCGAGACCCCGATGGCCCACCAAGACGGCCCGCTTATAAGACCCCTCGAGCAGGCTCCGCCTCGCTCGAGGGCGCGCTCCTCCTCGAGCGGGCTCCGCCCCGTTCGAGGGGCAACTCTTCCCTCGAGCAGTCCCGCCCCGCTCGAGGGCTCGCTCCACCTCGAGCGGGTCTCGTCTCGCTCGAGGGTCCGCTCCGCCCTCGGCGGGGCCCGCCACGCTCACGGGCGCCGGCGCGCGTGCGCCGGTCCCGTACACGGGCATTAACGCCCCGACGCCGCAGACGGCGCCATCATGCGCCGGGGCTCGCACCCCGGTGCCGCCGCACCAACTCCCCGAGGGGAGGAGCCCATCCCCGCCACCGTGGAGATGGACCGTGCGGTACGGCCGGTGTCGGTCCCGTGACACCGTGCGCCCACTACAAAGCGGCTAACGCGCCCGACCCTCGAAGGGGGCGGGGCGCACCCCTCGATTTCACTTTCCCGTGACCCTACGGAGTTAGGGTGGGGGGCGCTAGGCCGGTGGATGGCCATCCCGGCCACCGTAACGGCGCGGCCGCCGTACCCACGCGTGCGGACGCACGCTCGGCACCGCAGGGCGCACGCCCGGCGGCGTAGCAACCACTCGCTACCGCGAAGCGCATTGGGAAGGAACGCCGTTCCGCCCGCTCCCGTGCCCCGTACCGGCCATCATCGCACCTCCCCTCGAAGCCTATCGAGGACGCCACCGCCATCCGCCGCCCTCCTACCCTCGAACCGCCACCGTTCGGGCACGGGGTAGGCCATCATGGCCGGACCGCGGCAAAGATCGTCGGACGGCCGCTCTACGGCGTAGCACGACGTGCACCCCCACGTAGCTAGATAGCGCGGCGTGCATGTAACTCGCCGCCCCCTTGGCCTATAAAAGGGGAGGCGAGCCCCCGGCCGCGGGGGGGGGAACGAGTTCGGTGGAACGAGAACACACCGCGCACTCACTCTCTTATTCTCCCACAACATCTTCGCCCACTCCACCGGGGACTTGGAAGCCACGCTTCCTCTCCCGCCTTGCTTGTACTCGCCCCACTACAAGCACCCCGGTGCCGAGCAATATAGTGCCACGAGCACGCCCTCGCCGGACGTACGGCCCCCTCGGCGGAACCAGGATAAAACCTTGTGTCATTTGTTGCTTGGCATCGACCATTGAGGGATAGACCTAGGCGTTATCTGCGGTTAGTGTCGGGACCATATTCCGCACCGACGGTTGGCGCCCACCGTGGGGCAAACGAGCGCTCGAGGTCATTTCACCAACTCCCTCCATGGTGATCCGCACTGAGTACCGTGCTACGCGCTACAACATGGGTAGCTCGGACCCTCTCCCGGCCGGGTTCGAGATCCGCTTCGGGGGACCCGAACTTTCGGGCCACGGGGAACGGCTATCTCATGCGCCTCACCAATCGTGAGGAGCTTCGCGCGCGCCGCCGGGCCGAGTCCGCCCCGGTCTCCGCCGCACGCATGACACCGGCGCGGACGCCCGCGGTGGCACGGATGCCGCGGGCCCATCGACGCCGCGACGCCGTCGTCGCTGCGGGCTACGCTCACGCCGGGGCGCGGTCCGAGCGGCGGCGGGCCGAGCGCGCCGCCGCCCAACGCGGTGCGCCCACCGTCACGACGGCCGCCACCGCCCCGGCGGGGCCGCGTGCGCTCTCGGACCACGCGTCCCCATCGGGCCGCGTGGCGCCGCGACGGCCCATAACGCCAACGTGAACACGACGATGCGCCGGGTTCCCCCGGCCGCCACGTCTTCGTCGCCGGGGACCCCGCACCTCGGCCAGCGGACGAGTCGTCCCCGGGCTCCGTCGACACGATGCCACCCGCCAACCGCCACGGGTACGCGGAGTGGGGACTTCTCCGGCGTGCCGGACCCCCGTCGCGTTCGGGCGCTTCCTCGACGCCACGGACTGCGGTTTGGTCGCTCCGACGACTCCCGCACGGGAGCTACGACCCCACGCGGGAGTGTTGCACCGTCATCACCAACGACCCGGCCAACGCCGCCGGTGCGGCGAGCGCCGGGGACGGGGAAGTCACGCCGCCCCGGGGGATCGCCGCGCGCCCGGCCGCGGGGCCGAGCGCTCCCCGCCGGGGGCCGACGTCGACGCACGGTGGCCCAAGCCCGCGAGCTCGAGGCCAAGCCGGTAGAGGAATACGGGACGGTACGGCTACTCCGTGCCTCGATGGCGGGGGGAGGCCTCCGCGCGCGGCGAACGCGCGCGGGAGCTGGGCCGACAAGTCCGCGACCGCCTCAACACCGCCCCCAACGCGGACAACGCGGACGTCCCGCCGCGAGCAAGCCAGAAGCTCGTCGCCGCCGCGACGCTGCTACGGGCTATGCCAGCACCGTCGACCCCCGAGGCTCGAGATATGCACCGCGAGGTGCAAACTCTCATCGAGCAAGCGGCCGTCCAACAGGCCGAGAGCTCGGCCTCACGCATTCGTCAACAGGGGGATGCGCGGGGCGATGAAGCCGCACCAGGAGGCGAACCCTCGGTGCACGAAGGCGAACCTGCTGACCAGGGACGCACGCCAGCCAAGGAACGACTCCTTGACACGCGCAGGGCACTGGATGGCGACGCCCGCAACGTCATCAACGCCCGGCGCACCAGCAAGGCGGACGCGCGTGCGGCAAGGGGTTACCACCCTCGAAGGGGTGGACGGTACGACAGCGGTGAGGATCGCTCCCCGACACCGGAGCCCCGGGCACCCGTGTGTTCGGCCGGGGAGATCCGCACGGCGGCGTTCCCCCCGCTTCCGTCAGCCCTCGACAATCGTCAAATACAACGGGGAGACGGACCCCCGCGTCTGGCTCAACGACTACCGCCTAGCCTGTCAGCTGGGCGGAGCCACTAACGACGAAGTGATCATCCGCAACTTGCCCCTGCATCTGGGCGACGCGGCCCGGACATGGCTCGAGCACTTGCCCGCCAGCCAGATCCATAACTGGGACGATCTAGTCCACACGTTCGTGGGCAACTTCCAGGGCACATACGTGCGCCACGGGAACTCCCGGGACTCGCGCTCCCCGCACGCGAGAAGCCCGGCGAGTCGCCGCGGGACTTCATACGGCGCTTCTCCAAGCGCCGCACGGAGCTCCCCGGCGTGGCGCGTCCGAGATCGTGCACGCGTTCCTCGAGGGCACCACGTGCGGGACCTCGTGCGCGAGCCGGGACGCAGCCCCGCCTATGGACTCGAACGAGCCGTTCGACATCGCCACCGCTTCGCCTCCGGAGAGGAGGCCGTGGGGGCAATCTTCGACGGCAAGAAGGGCAAGCGCTCCGAGGACACGCCCGCGGAGGGCGGCGGGTCCAAGGAGCCGCGCCTCAACGACAAGCGGGGCAAGAAGGGGAAGAAGGCCGCGCCGCGAGGCGCGCGAGCGAGGGACGCAACGGCGGCAACGCCGAGGCCCTCGCTGTCGACCCGGCTCGACGGGGCCCTCGACCGGCCCCTCGAGGCCCGGGGGTGTTTGACGACATGATGAAAAAGCCATGCCCCTACCACAAGACTCCCGTGAACCACACTCTCGAGCAGTGCGACATGCTCAAGAAGTTCTATGGCCGTGCCGCCGCGAAGGAAGCAGAGGCCAAGAAAGATGGGGGCGATGGCGACGCGGGTGGCTTCCCCGCTGTCGAAAATGTGTTCCTCATCTTTGGGGGACCTACCGTCGACATGTCGACCCGGCAGCGCAAGAAGGAGCGGCATGAAGTCCTCGCCGCGAGAGAGGGCGCCTCCGGCCTTCCTCAACCGGTCGAAGGATGCCATCACCTTTAGCCGGGACGACCACCCAAACCGTATTCCGAACCCGGCCAAGCACCCGCCGGTGGTCGATCCCATCATTGGGAACGCCGGTTTTCGAAGGTCCTTATGGACGGAGGCGTAGCCTCAATATCCTCTTCGCGCATACGCTCGCGCCCGATGGGGATCGGCCGGGACCGGTGCGGCCCCGGAAGACGAAGCCGTTTCACGGCATCGCGCCCGCAAGCGGAGTTCAACCACTCGGGCGGCATCGATCCGCCGGTCCGGTTTGGTACCCCCAAGAATTTCCGCGAGGAAACCCTCACCTTCGAGGTGGTGGGGTTCAAAGGGGCCTACCATGCCATACTTGGGCGACCTTGCTATGCCAAATTCATGGCGGTCCCCAACTACACGTACTCGAAGATGAAGATGCGGGGTCCAAACGGCGTCATCACCGTCGGGTCGTCGATCGAGCACGCATTCGACCGCGACGTCGAGTGCGTGGAACATGCGGAGGCACTAGCGCCGGATGAAGCGCCGGTGAACACGCCGGAGAAGATGGTCAACGACGACCTCGCCTCCGCCGCCAAGCACGTCGGCACCTTCGAGGCCGCCGAGCAAACCAAAGGGGTCCCCCTCGACCCGTCGGCCCCCGAGGGCAAGGCGTTGAGGGTCGGCCGACCCTCGACCCTAAATAGGAAGCAAGGCTCGTCGACTTCCTCCGCGCCAACGCCGACGTCTTCGCGTGGAGCCCCTCGGACATGCCGGGCATCCCGAGGGAGGTCGCCGAGCACTCCCTTGATATCCCGCAAACGCCCGCGCGTACAGCAGCGGTTGCGCCGCTTCGACGAGGAGCGGCGACGGGCGATCGGAGCGGAGCCGCGGAAGCTCCTCGAGGCCGGGTTCATCAAGGAAGTGTTCCACCCTACGTGGCTAGCTAACCCCGTGCTTGTGAAAAAGAAAAATGGGAAGTGGAGGATGTGTATAGACTACACTAGTCTCAATAAAGCATGTCCAAAAGTTCCTTTTTCTTTGCCACGTATAGATCAAATCGTTGATTCAACAAGCGGGTGTGAACTACTCGTTTCCTTGATGCCTACTCGGGATATCACCAAATAAAAATGAATGAGTCCGACCAGCTCGCGACTTCGTTCATCACACCGTTCGGGACGTTCGTTACGTCACGATGCCTTTTGGCCTCAGAAACGCGGGCGCAACATATCAGCGCTGCATGCAGCACGTTTTTGGGGATCACATCGGGCGGACGGTCGAAGCCTACGTGGACGACATCGTCGTCAAGACCAGGAAGGCGGACGACCTGGTTAACGACCTTGGCGTCGCGTTCGGGGCCGCCTACGGGCCAACGGGGGTCAAGCTAAACCCCGAAAAATGTGTCTTTGGAGTGCCGCGGGGCATGCTCCTAGGATACATCGTCTCCCGATGGGGAATCGAGGCCAACCCCGAAAAGGTCGCGGCCCTCGAGCGAATGGGTCCAATTCGGGACCTCAAAGGGGTGCGAAGGTGTTGGGTTGCCTCGCCGCCTTAAGCCGCTTCATCTCGAGGCTCGGTGAGAAGGGCCTCGCCCCTCTACCGGTTGCTCAAGAAGCACGAGCGCTTCTCCCCGGACCACCGAGGCCCAGGACGCGCTTGACAAGCTGAAGGCGTCTCTGACGCACGCTCCAATCCTCACGCCGCCGCGAGACGGCGAACCCCCGCAGCCTCTACGTGGCCGCAACCACCCAGGTGGTCAGCGCCGTGATCGTCGTAGAGCGCACGGAGGAAGGACACGCCTTGCCCGTGCAGAGGCCGCCTACTACATCGGCCGAAATCTCGTCGGACACGAAGACGCGCTACCCCCGGTGTGTCCGTGGCCGCCGTACGCGGTAGTCCTCGCGCGGCGCAAGCTCCGCCACTACTTCGAGGCCCACCCGGTCACCCGTGGTCTCTTCCTTCCCGCTAGGAGAGATCATTCGCAACCCCGACGCGGCAGTGGGGATTGCCAAGTGGTCCGTGGAGTTGATGGGCGAGACGCTCGCCTACGCCCCGCGCAAGGCCATCAAATCGCAAATCCTAGCCGATTTCGTCGCCGAGTGGACGGACACGCAACCGCCGCCCCTCAAATTCAAGCGAGGCCGGACTCGTTCTTCGACGGCTCGGTGATGAAGACATGAGCGGGCGCGGGCCTGCTCTTCGTGTCACCCCTCGGAGAGCACATGCGCTACGCAAGTGCGCCTCCACTTCCCCGCATCCAACAATATGGCAGAATACGAGGCCCTCCTCTGCGGCCTCAAAATCGCCATTGAGTTGGGCGTCAAGCGCCTCGACGTGCGAGGGGACTCGCAGCCTCGTGATCGATCAAGTCATGAAGAACGCGAGCTGCCACGACGACAAGATGGAGGCCTACTGTAAAGCCGTGCGGGCCCTCGAAGACAAGTTCTACGGCATCGAGCTTAATCACGTACCCCGCCGGTACAACGAGGAAGCAGACGAGCCGGGCGAAGATCGCGTCCGGCGGATCACCGTTCCCCCGAACGTTTTCGCGCGTGACATCGCTCAACCCTCGGTCGTCTTCGAGCCCTACCCCTCGAATCACAACGAACCCTCGGGGGCTCCCTCGAATCCAGCGGGTGCGGAGCCCATGGACGAGGACCCCTCGAACGAGGCGTACGTACTCTCCCTCCTCGAGGGGTACGGCTCCCACGAGGCCGTCGCGATGGACATCGAGCCGGCTCCCCGCCCAAGCGGATTGGCGGGAAAAATACATCGCCCGGATCGATCGAGGGGAACTCCCCGTGGACCGGCCGCGCGCCGGCGCATCGCCAGGATGGCCAAATCCTTCACCCTCGTCGACGGCGAGCTGTACAAGCGCGCCGCGTCAGGCATCCTCCGGCCGGTGTATACCCATTCCCGAGGGGCGCGAGCTCCCCGCGGGACATCCACGCGGGGATCCGTGGCCACCACGCCGCGCCGCGCGCCCTCGTCGGCAACGTGTTCCGCCGTGGCTTTTACCGGCCCACCGCGGTCGCGGACGCCGCCGAGATCGTGCGCACCGCGAAGGGTGCCGCTTCTACGCCCGCAAGTCCAACTTGCCCGCTCACGCCCGCAAACTATCCCCCGTGACATGGCCGTTCGCCGTGTGGGGGTTGGACATCGTCGGCCCCCGCGGAAGGCGCCGGGGGGGCTTCACCCACCGCTAGTCGCGATCGACAAATTCTCCAAGTGGGTGGAGGTGCGCCCCATCACGAATTTAAGGGCCGAGCGGGCGGTCACGTTCTTCACCGACATCGTATACCGCTTTGGAGTGCCAAACTCCATCATCACGGACAATGGGTCCCGCTCACGGGCCGGAAGTTCTTGGAGTTATGCGACAAGTTCCACATCCGCGTGGATTGGGGCAACGTGGCACACCCACGGACCAACGGCCAAGTGGAGCGTGCCAACGGCATGATTCTACGCAGGCCTCAAGCCCGGAATTTTCGACCAGCTCAACAAATGCGGCCGAAAATGGCTCCAAGCTCGTGTGGAGCCTAAGGACCACCCCAAGCGCAGCCACCGGTTTACCCCGTTTTTCCTAGTCCATGGCGCGGAGGCCGTCCTCCCCACGGACCTAGAATATGGGTCGCCCGTGGTTCGAGGCTACGACGAGGATGCTAACCGGGGCCGAGCCCACGAGGACTCGCCGGACCGCCTAGACGAAGTACGCCTCGTGGCGTTGATGCACTCGCAAGGTATCAACAGTCCCTACGACGTTACCAAGCACGCAAGATACGTCGGAGGGATTTCGCCGAAGGGGATTCGGTCCTAAGGCTACGCCAAGACAACCGAGGGCGCCACAAGCTATCGCCCCCATGGGAGGGACCCTACGTCGTGGTGAAGGTGCTCAAGCCGGCACGTACAAGCCGGCCAACGAGGACGGCGAAGAACTCACCAACGCTTGGAACATCCAACAGCCTACGTCGCTTCTACCCTTAGCTAGGATTTCCAAGTACTTTCTCGTTGTAAAATCACATGGCCAACGCCCCGAGTTGGTGTCAACTATGTAAATACTCCAAGTCTAATGAAAGGGCAACTCGGCTTTCCCCCGGAACCCGAGTTACCCTCGGGCTACCGCGGGGGGCACCCCCCCCAAAATGGTCCCATTTTTCGCGCAAAAGTAAAAAAAAACAACTCACACGCGCTAAGTTTGTTTCTTACTTCAACCTCGAGCCGCGATTCGAACAGGGCGCAGGCGGCACAGCGGAAGGAGCGTACGAGCCAGAGATAGCCTACGCCGCGTGGCTATGGCCCTTCTCTCTCGCCTCCAACCCAGCGGGCCCCCTGCGAAAATCGAACTCCCCTAACTAGAATCTACTCAGAAGAAGGAGAAACAAAAAAGCGTGATAAACAAACGATTTCATTTACATCAAATACCCATGTTCATGAAACAGCTTGTTTATTTACAAAAGGCCACGAGGCCGTGGTACCGATATACATAAACAAAAAATGGGCCTAGCGCCCAACTCGCTTTCGGGCGGGAGGAGCAAAGAAAGATCGGCAACGTCCGGAAGAGGAATTCTTCAAAGGCCTCGGCGAGCGACCCCGCGGCGTCGGGGCCGGCGAGCGCATCCGCGCGCTCCATGGCCACCTCGTCCTCGACGCCCTCGGGCACGACGTAGCCTTCCGCCAGCGCCTCGAAGTTCACCTCATAGTGGGATCGCACCACTCCGAGGGCCTTCGGACGCCCACCGCAACGCCCGGCGCATCCGCTCGGTGACATGGCCACCGAGGGCACGCAGACGGCTGGCCAGGGAGCTGCCGGCCTGGGCCTCGCCCTCCTCGACGACGTGGCGGAGTCTCGAGGGCCGCATCGCGCAATTCCCGCAACTCCCCGCTCGAGGAGTCGTAGGAAGCCGCAGCCGCCCGCCCGCCGCCCGCGTGCCCCAAGGCGGTGCGCAAGCCCGGAATCGACGAGACAAGAAGAAATCGAGAAAAAAAGGGAATGCGAGTTCCCAAACAAAAAACCAGCAAGCAAGAGTCAAACAGGTGGCTCACCTTCGACTTGCTTCCTCTCCATCTCGAAGTCCCGCGCACGGCCTCGAGCGACGGCTCGAGGCGCCGGACGGTTTCGCCCCCCGCCGCGAGGGCCGCCTCCCCGGTTGGCGTTGCTAATGTCGAGCACGAGCGCCTCGTCCTCGACTTTGGAGAGCGCGGTGCTCCGCTCCTCCAACGACTTCCGCGTCCCCTCGTGGGCGGCGCGCTCCCCGCTCCCGCCGCACGGCATCGACGAGGGCGGCTCGCCCTCGCCGCAGCCCGCTCCTCGGCCCCTTGGCGGGCGGCGCTCTCTTGCGAGAGCCGCTCCTCGCCGACGACGAGGGCCGCGGCCTTGGCGTCGAGGGCGGCCTTCGTGTCGTCCGCCTCCTTGGCGCGCCGGCTCCAACCCGCGCGCCCGCTCCTCGCCCGGCGCCGTTGCGCCCGCGCCCCTCGAGCGACATGCGGAGCTCCCGAGTTTCGGCGCGAGCGTAGCCACCCCCGCCTCCCGCCTGGCGGCCGCCGTCCGTGTCTTCTCTAGGTCCGCGCACGCATTCCACGCCGCGCCTCGTCACGATCGACGAGGGCCGCGCGGATCCGCTCGAGGCTCGAGCGGAGCGCCGCGTCCCCGCCCGAGCTCTGCGGGAGCTCGTCGCACCACGCCATCGCCCGCACGCTAGCCGCCCGTCCGGTGTCCCGAGAGCATCCGCAAGCGCGTCGAAGGCGCCGCACCGCTCCCGCAGCCGGTGAACCTCGCCGTTCACCCGTAGAAGGCGCCGTACTTGTCATGGGGCGCGACGCTCGAGCTCCCGGCATCCACACACCAAATCCCGTAAGTGCCAAGACTTGAATGCAAGCATACGAAAACAAAAAGGGAAGAGGGACGAGCAACCATGGCTCACCCGGAAGACGAGCCGTGCCGGGCCGCCATGGACCCGCAGCGCCTCGTTCGGCCGCACGGCTGAGCGTGGCGCCATGGCTCCGAGCTCGCCCCGAGCCCCCGCTCCCCCTGGCGTCGGCGAACGCAGGGGGATCCTCGACGGCCCCCTCCACCTGGGCGGGGCGGCCGGCGTGGGAGGACGAGGCCTCGGCACCGTGTCCTCGGCCCCCCACCACCATGTGACCCTCGTGCCGCCTCACGAGGGCCCCCTCCTGGGGCTCGGGGGAGTTCGTGGGCCAGCTGGCCCACTGATTCCACCCAGGCGGCGGGGAGTCATCCGAGAGCTCCACCACCTCCGCCTGCAAATCGCCGGCGGGTGCAGCCGCTTGCGCCGCCTCCGCCGGCACCTCCACCTGCGCCTCCGCGGCCACGGCGCCCGTTGTGCCGCCGTGGCCGCCACCTCCGGCCGTACCGCCACATCCGCGGCGCTCCCGCAGTTGCGCCCCGCTCCACCTCCTCCGCGCGTGGCGCCCACCACGGGCCGCACCTCCACCGCCGCCGCCGCCGCGCGGCCCGCGTCTCCGTGACGACCGGCGCCGCCGTCCCCCCCGGCGGCCTCGGCCGCGCCGCGGCGGGCCGATCCGCCGGCCGGGGCCTCGAGGCCCCGCCCGGGTCTTGCGAGCTCGCGCCCGCCGCCGTACTTGTCCCCGGGCGCGACCCCCCTCGACGAGCGCCGCCGGGTGGGGATCGATGCGCCCGTCCTCAGCACCTTGGCTGGTGCAAGAGGAGGAACGGTTGGCACCGCCCTGCGCAGGCACGAACGGAGGGTCAGAGCACTTAGTCGTCGACGAGCCAAACCAAACGAAAAAGGACAGGCTCCTTACCTCGCGGAGGAAAAGGCCCGCTTCCTTTTCCTCGAGGCCTCTCGCGGACGAAGCCGCGCGGCGGCCGCGCCGCCGAAGCGCCTCCCGATGGCGCCGCGCGCGCGCACGGCACGCCCGCCGCATGCGCGGGCGCGCCCGACGCCGCACCTCCCGAAGGCGCCACCGCGCGCGGGGGCACGCTCGCCCGCGCGCGGGCACGCCCGCCGCCGCGCCCCTTGACGATGACGCGCGCGCGCGCGGCACGCTCCCCCCGCGCGCGGGCACGCTTGACGCGCGCGCACGCGCGTCCGCCGCGCGCACCTCCGTGGCGCGCGCCGGCACCCCCGCGCGCGCGTGCCGCCCCCGATGACGATTGCCCGGCGGCGGGCGCCGTGCGCCCGCCCCGCACGAAGCCGCCCCCGACGCCGCGCGGGTTCCGGGGACGGGGCGCAGTCGCCACCCCGTCGGAGGGGCCCTCCCCCTCGCCCTCTTCCTCCTCGTCCTCGTCCGAAGACGAGGGCTCCTCAATATCCGGGGAGGAGAGCCCCGGCTCCTCGCGCCGCCCGGCATCCGCGGCCCGCCGGCCGCGGCGCGCTTGACGACGCCCGGCGTGCTCCCGCTTGCGCGCCGCCCGCTCCCCGCCGCTCCCGCCGCGCCGCCCGGCCGAGCGCACGGGAGTCGGGGGTGGGCGGAACGGACTTGGCGATGTTGAACTTCACCCACCGTACACAGGAGCAACAAAGGCGTGTCGGGAGGCAAAGGTCCGCTCGAAAAATCAAAACGAAATCAAGAACCACACTCACCAACGGGCCGGTGGGGAGCATCTCGATGTCCCACGGGGTCCGCCCCGCGAGCGGCGGCACCCGGGTGTCGACGGCGCTCCGCGCCCGGGTGAGCGCGTACGGCCGCTCGAGGGGCGTCGGGAGCATCCGCGACCTCGCCTGTGTCGACGGGGTTGGCCGCCTCGTCATCTCGAAGATGCGGAGCGGCCTCTCCATCAACGGCACGATCCGCCGATGGTGGAGGAAGGCAAGGACGCCCATCGCGTTCAGCCCGTGCTTCGCCGCCCGCCGCAGGCGGCGAGGACGGACTCCGCGCCGCGCCGATGCCGGGGCGAGGACACCCCATAGCCCCGGGAGGCGGTGCCTCTCCTTGAACACCCGGCCGGTGTAGGGGGGGGGGAGGCCGGCTCGGCGTTGCGCGGGTAGGGAACCATCCCCGCTCCCGGCCGGCGTTGTTCGTCGTCATGGTGCGGGGGATGTAGAAATCCTTGAGCCGCCCCCGCGCAGGCAAGCGACATCCCCGCCGCGCGCGCACCGCGCGGCGGGTCCCTCGCTCCGACGTGGGCTGCGTGATGAGCTCCCCGCGGAAAAGGTGAACCCGAGAGATCCCGCTGACCGGGATCCCTGAGTACCCTTCGCGACGCCCACGAACGTGGCCGCCGCGAGATCGCGTTGGGGGCGAAGTTGTGCGGCCTCCACCCCCGTAGTAGTGGCACATCGCCCGCATGATGGTGCTCGCCGGCGCGTTGAAGCCACGCTCGTGGTAGCGGAGGAAGCTCACCACGTAGCCCTCCGGCGGGTTGGGCTCATGGTGCGCCGCCGGCGGCACGATCCACTCCGCCGGCGCCCGTCTTCGTTGGCCGACGACCGGCCGGCGGCGACCGCCTCGCCAAGGGTGAGCGGGGTCACCGTCGACCTCTCCCGTGAGTACGGCTCCAGGATCCTAACGGGAGCCGAGGCGGCGCCATGAGGAGGAACGGAGGAATGCGAAGGCGGAGGGCGAGGAAACGGAGGAAAAAGCTTTAACAGCGAGCCCGCGCGGTGGCAAGAGCAAGACGAAGGCGAAGGGGCGGAGGACTGAAAACGGTGAGAAGCTAAGGTAAAAAACCGCCGTCCCTTCTTCCCCGCAGTTTTATAGGCCGACGGGCGAGCTCTCCGGAGCGGACGCCCCGACTAGCATTAACTGCAGGGAATCTTCCCATCACGTCGACGGATGGGCCCCACCACGACCGCAGCGGCTATAACACTGCAGGCGGGTCATCATTACGGCAAAGACCGGCAAAGAACCGAGGCAAAACCGTCACGTCCGCCCTCGCCGCGCCGCCCACTACGCGCGCGCGCGCGGCTGCAGCGCCTAAAAAGGCGCGTCCGCGCTCGCAAAACCGCGGCCACGACCGCGAGGCATTTAAATGCCCGGTCCCTTGCCAAGCAAGGAGCACCCTCGAGCGGGGCGGACCCCCGCTCGAAGCAAAGGCGACCCTCGATGGGATATCGCCGTGAGAAGGCCGTCCGGACCTCGCTCGATGTAGAGCAGGGCAACCGCGGCACCCATGCCACGCAAAACCCTCGAGCGGCATGACCCTCGGCTCGAAGCAAAGGCGACCCTCGATGGGATATCGCCGTGAGAAGGCCGTCCGGACCTCGCTCGATGTAGAGCGTGCAACCGCGGGCACCCATGCCACGTAAAACCCTCGAGCGGCATGACCCTTGGCTCAAAATGACGTCAACCCTCGATGGGATATCGACGTGAGAAGGTCGCCCGGACCTCGCTCGATGTAGAGCAGTGCAACCGCGGCACCCATGCCACGGTAGACCCTCGAGCGGCATGAGCCCTTGGCTCGAGACAATGTCAACCCCCTAAAAGAAAGCACATACGCCGTGCCACCAACCAGCACCTCGAGGGCTCCGCACGCCCCGGCACCCCTCGACGGCCGCAAACGTGAAAAGACGGGGGCTGTCCGCACACGGCCCCGCACGGCCTTACCGATCGCAGGTTCGAAGCCCGACCCTCGACGGGTTCGAACGGGCGCCTCGATCACGCAGTTAGGGACGACGAGGGCACGCGCATTCGAGCCGTTCCTCGAGCCCGTTGGCTCGAGGGTGCCCCACATGTCGTGTTCGAGAGCCGCCGAGGGCGGCTAGCGGGGGGGATCCCACCGAGGGAGAGCTTCCGCGCCCTCGGTCCCTAGCGAACGGGACCGAGCCCCACCTAGCAAACCCACGCAAGCGCATCCATGGACGCGTCTCCGACCGCGCAGCCCTACCCTTATCGAACGGGGCATGGGCGTCCACTTGAACCACCCGCTACCAGCCTCGAAGGGGAATCCGCAATTCGCGACCCGCTCGATGGGAGTTGCGGAAACCTCACCCTCCGTCCCGCGGAGGGACGGCGAGGGCGCGTTAAAAAACAAGTCGTCGAGCTCGACCCGATCGCCTCGAACGGGCCAAGGCTCGGGGGCTTGACGCACGGCTACACCTCCTTGAAATTGCACCCGCCGGGAGACAAGGACAGGGGAGCGTGCACCCCCGAAGCCGGCCGAAACACCGCCGATGCCGGTTGGCATATGTGCCACGCCTTTCGACCAAAGTTCTCGCGGTTAACCCCTGCGCAGAGAACCCACACCCCGTAGGGCTTCGGGGGGCTAGACCCGCGGGTCCGCCGACGCGGCCCCACGGAAAGCGTTCGCAAACAAGGAGGGAAGAACGTCCTATCAGTAGGTTCCAGCATCTGCGGGAGCCTCAATGGCAAACCCGCAGATGCTCGGGGGCTACTGTCGGGGACCGCCCTAGGGGTTCCCTTAAGCAATGGAGAAGCCCTCACTTAAATCCCAGTACCGAGACACGTTAAGCCTAACCATGCAGGTGACTAACCATGCAGGACACGGCCCACGCCGAGACCCCGACGGCCCACCAAGACGGCCCGCTTAGAAGACCCCTCGAGCAGGCTCCACCTCGCTCGAGGGCGCGCTCCTCCTCGAGCGGGCTCCGCCCCGTTCGAGGGGCAACTCTTCCCTCGAGCGGTCCCGCCCCGCTCGAGGGCTCGCTCCACCTCGAGCGGGTCTCGTCTCGCTCGAGGGTCCGCTCCGCCCTCGGCCGGGGCCCGCCACGCTCACGGGCGCCCGCGCGCGTGCGCCGGTCCCGTACACGGGCATTAACGCCCCGACGCCGCGGGACGGCGCCATCATGCGCCCGGCTCGCACCCCGTGCCGCCGCACCAACTCCCCGGGGAGGAGCCCATCCCCGCCACCGTGGAGATGGACCGTGCGTACGGCCGGTGTCGGCCCCGTGACACCGTGCGCCCACTACAAGACGGCTAACGCGCCCGACCCTCGAAGGGGGCCGGCGCACCCTCGATTTCACTTTCCCGTGACCCTACGGGTGCAGGTGGGGGGCGCTAGGCCGGTGGATGGCCATCCCGGCCACCGTAACGGCGCGGCCGCCGTACCCACGCGTGCGGACGCACGCTCGGCACCGCGGCGCACGCCCGGCGTCGTAGCAACCACTCCGCTACCGCGAAGCGCATTGGGAAGGAACGCCGTTCCGCCCGCTCCCCGTGCCCCGTACCGGCCCATCATCGCACCTCCCTCGAAGCCTATCGGGAGGACGCCACCGCCATCTGCCGCCCTCCTACCCTCGAACCGCCACTGTTCGGGTACGGGGTAGGCCATCATGGCCGGACCGCAGCGAAGATCGTCCGGACGGCCGCTCTACGGCGTAGCACGACGTGCACCCCCACGTAGCTAGATAGCGCGGCGTGCATGTAACTCGCCGCCCCCTTGGCCTATAAAAGGGGAGGCGAGCCCCCGGCCCGCGGGGGAACGAGTTCGGGGGAACAGTAACACACCGCGCACTCACTCTCTTATTCTCCCACAACATCTTCGACCACTCCACCGGGGACTTGGAAGCCACGCTTCCTCTCCCGCCTTGCTTGTACTCGCCCCACTACAAGCACCCCGGTGCCGAGCAATATAGTGCCACGAGCACGCCCCCGTCGGGACGTACGGCCCCCTCGGCGGAACCAGGATAAAACCTTGTGTCATTTGTTGCTTGGCATCGACCATTGAGGGATAGACCTAGGCGTTATCTACCGGTTAGTGTCGGGACCATATTCCGCACCGACACATGGGTATCCCTGGGTCCCCACCGACCAGGCTTACGGCCATCCCCGACAAGTGGGTTCTGCCTACCAGAAGACCCGCCGACCTGTCAGTGGGCCCAACCAACCTAGTTGGTGGCCCACACGACCTCCTAAAGACCTTCCAGAAGATTCCCCAGACGATCTAATCTGAAACGACCTCAAGACTTGGCGTACAAGACAAGACATCGGTGGATTCCGACTAAGCAGATCGACAGATATGGCAAGTGATGTAATCTAGATTTAGGTCTCCAGGTCATAACCGACCAGGAGTCTGGGAATAGACCTCATCCACTGGCCAATATAAGGCGGGCGGAGCGACCCTTGTAACCATACGCAATCCTCAAGCAATCTACACCAACAACTGGACGTAGGGTTTTACTCTCCGGAGGCCCGAAACAGTATGAACTCATGGTGTTCTTTGTGTTCCGTGTGCTCGTGCGCAACCTTCGAGTTCTTAACCTTAGATTCCACCTCGCCGAACTACTAAACCATAGGGATTAACACCCATGTGGGCTGTCTAGATCTCACCATCTGACAGTTGGCGCACCAGGTAGGGGAGGAATCCAAGGTTCTTCGTGCAACTCGATGGCTCCGACCAACGGCGTCATCTTCCCGGAGAGCATGGCGAACATCCTCGCCAATCCCGTCGACACCTGCTTCGGCTCCATGCTGGCAAAATCCACCGCTCCAGCCGCCTGCCTCGTCATTGAGAGGAACGCGGTCACCTCCAACCAGTAGGTCGGGACAGATCTGCTGGCAGAGACCACCCACCCACTCCTAGCGACCTGATCGCGGGGCTCGATCGTGTTGAGGGCATGCTCTCCGACACGATCAAGGTCTGCAAATGCGTCAAGCGCCCTCGCAGGACCCCATCATCATCATCATCCAGCATGCCTCTTGGCCTGTAGAATGCAACTCATGTAGCATCTCGCTACATGAAGTGCAAGATCCAGATCGAATCTGGACCCAAGACACCAGATCGTGGTAACCATAGGAGTCACCTCGATGACCCCTGCCCCATCCACGAGAACCCCAAACACACGACTCGCCAGTGCCATGTGCTCAAGAAGCTTCGACGACCTCTCACCGCGGCTCATCACCGCCAGATCAACCAAGAGCAGTCTCCGGACCGCCTCGCATTTCAGATCGCCCGCACGACCATCTCCCTGAACTATTCGGGAGAAGAGTTCGAGACTCCAGATCGCGAGGTCTTGGTCGTCTCTGCGGATGTACCACCTCAAGACGGTGAGACAAATGAATAGTGTGTGGAGCGCGAGAACGCCAACGCCGCCAGAGTTGTACGACGTCAGCAGGAGTTAGCTGCAGCCACCCCGGCTGCAGGTCAGCATGCAGGCAATGCTGGTCAAGGCGACGACAACTTCGGGATGCAAGCACCCGCAGCTCCAGCTGTCTCTCAGCCACACCAGCAAGGAAATGAGCCTCGTTGAAACCGCCTGCGTGCCAGAGACCTCATGAGGGACTTTGAACAAGATGGCCACGAAGTCTACAACTCCCCTCAAGCGAACCTGGGCGCAGCTCTCGCCGCGCTAGGTCAGCTCGAAGACACTCCAATAGTACGACGTCTCCAAGCCAACCTCTGCGTCGCCACCGCTCAGGTCAAAGAACAAGGCCTTGGATACAGCAGATCAACCGCAAGGTCTTACTCCAGGAGCAGATTGGAACACCCTCGCCAGTGATGTCGTGGTAATGGTCCCCTTGAGCTAGTGGCTGAAGAGGGACGAGGTGAAAACGAAGTAGTGCAGCCGGTCAACTCCGCCGCCAACGTTGCAACCAACGCTGCGGTCAATCCTCCAGCCAACGCCGCTGTTAACGCCGCAGGCAACGTCGCCAACAATGCAGCTAATGCTGCTGGTACCCAACCAAACGTCACCGCCAATCCAAGGCAAAAAGCGGGAGCTCAGCATCCACCAGTACAAGCGAACCATGCTGAAGGAAGCCAGTGTCGACGCGTAAGAGACGAAGTGGAGATAGCACGTCGTGCTAACTACGACCACGACCGTGGGTTCCCTGACCCCCTCGACGCCAACAACCCCATCCAGGCAACAGAACTGCGGCATATGCATGACCAAGAGCTTCTACGACGTGCCCAGTACGACCAAGATAATGGTCCTTTCGGTGACCTCTACATCATCCTGACGGCCTATGCCCCGTTAGCCAGTCCGGGAGCAGTCAACAATTTTTCAGCATTCTCACAACGTCTCAGGACGATTAGATACCCCAAAGACTTCAAGCCCGCCATCGAGAAATACAACGGTCGCTCCGACCCTAGTATCTGGCTCAAGATGTCTAGGATTGCGGCATGTGCCTCTGGAGGCAACGAAGACCACATGGCGGGATACTTCCCCCTTGTGATGGGAAAAGCACCACTCTTGTGGCTTGACAATCTCTTAGTAGAGTGCATCACCTCCTGGGAAACTTTGTCTTGGCTCTTCACGACCAACTACCAGGCAACCTACAACCGTCCTGGTAACACTCATCACCTCACCAGAGTGCAGATGAGGCACGACGAAACCCTCCGGGAGTACACTAACCGCTACTTGGAGAACCGCAACACCCTTGCGGGTGTCAAGGACAAGGACGTCATTACCTACTACAAGAAGGGAGTCACCAACATCAAACTCTTTGAGAAGATCCACGAAGCTGACGCCCACACCATTTCCGACCTCATGGCTTACGTGGATAAACGAGTCGACACTCAAGACGCGGTGATGCACGACTTCAACAGAGAAGATCACAATGATGGCGAAAACAGGTCGCGCAAGCGATCCGGCGAAGCCTATGTAGCAGATCCACCAAGACCTTCAACCTTCCACCGCGACGCCAAGCATACCATGAGGGAGTGCGAACAGCTAAAGCGTGCCCTTGGAGTACCTTCAGAATCCAAGAAGGCCAAGAGCGACAACAATGACGACCAGAAGGGCAACCGCCACTACGACAACCGTAATCGTCGACCTGATTGACATGATTACCGTGACCGTCGACCCTATCGTCGGAATAACGACAGGGACCATCGTGACTATCACCACGACTACCGCTGCGATGATCGTCGTGATGACCGACGTGACGACTACCACCGCAACGATCGCCATGAGGACAACCGCAACGACCGGAGGATGATTGTCGCGACGATCAACGCAATGATCGCCGCGACGACCGACATGATGATCGCCATCACCAGGACGAGCACAACCGCAATGACAACAATCGAAGCAGCGTTCTCCGCCACCACCGCCAAAAGGGGGCAACCCCAATGGAGCATTCGAAACCGCCAACCGAGAAATCAACTTCATCGTCTGAGGTAGCCAAGCGACCAAAAGCAAGAGGTAGCTATGCTCAAACGCAAGGGAGATCGGGCACGTCAATACTGAAACTCCACAATCTCTGCGTTAGTCGGAGTTCCCAATCACTTTCTCTAGGAAAGATCATTGGGTCCACATACCTGACCCCGGGACCTACCCTCTGGTCGTTAACCCCATAGTATATGGGGCATTCCTGCCTAAGACCCTCATTGATGGGGGTAGAAGCCTCAACATCATCTTCACAAAGACGCTCAGAAAGATAGACTTCAACTTCAACAAGTTGACTGCCTGCGACGAGCCCTTCTACGGGGTTGTGTATGCGTACCGGTCACCTTTGGTACACAGGAGAACTTTCGTACAGAGTACCTGACGTTCGAGGTCGCAGACTTCTGCTTCTCCTACGACGCCATCCTTGGCTGACCTATGCCGGCCAAGTTCATGGCCATACTCCATCACACCTACCTCATCATGAAGATGCCGGCGCCAAACAAAATCCTTTCTTTCCTCGGGGACATCGTGGTCTCCTACAACTGCGAGAGGCCCACCATTGACCTCACCTAAGACTCCGCTTGCAAGACTGCAGCAACGATCATGGTCGCTCAAGCTGACAAGATCGACCAAACCGCTCTAGAGGTGCCAAAGAAGAAGCGCACAAGCACAACCCTGGACCCAAGCCCAGCTGTGAAGAAAGTCTACCTTGGCCTGCCCGACGCATCCAAGGAAGTCGTCATTGGGGCCAATCTCGACCCCAAATAGGAACTCATGCTCACCACTTCGCATAGAGTCCATCCGACATGCCTGGTATCCCAAGGAGGCTGGCTGAGCACGCCCTTGAAGTAAATAAGACTGCACGACCTATCAAGCAAAAGCTCCAATGATTTGCAAAAGATAGAAATCATGCTATAGAAGTAGAATTCTATAAGCTCTTAGCTGCAGGATTCATCAGAGAATGTAAACACCTGGCTCGCAAACCCGGTTCTTGTACCCAAGAAAACTGGTGGATTAAGGATGTGCATCGATTATATCGACCTTAACAAGCACTGTCCAAAGGATCCTTTCCCTCTTCCTCACATCGATCAGGTCGTGGACTCCATGGCCAGCAGCGTTCTACTTTGCTTCCTCGACTATTACTCAGGGTATCACCAGATAGCCCTGAATCCTGATGACGAAGACAAAACTGCGTTCATCACGCCCCATGGCATCTACTGCTACAAGGTCATGACTTTCAGCCTAAAAAATGCTGGAGCAACATATCAGAAGGCAATACAGAAGTGCCTGAAGTCGCAGATTGGGAGAAACGTTGAAGCCTACATAGAAGATGTGGTCGTCAAGACCACTGAGGAAGACTAGCTCATCGCCGACCTCACTGAAACCTTCACCAACCTGCGGGAGTTCCAGTGGAAGCTCAACCCGACCAAATGTGCCTTCACTGTACCCTCCGGATTGCTCCTGGGCTTCATGGTCGGGCACCGAGGCATTGAAGCCAACCCTTTGAAGGTCTACGCACTCCTGATCACGTCGAGAACGCTTCGCAACTACTTCCAAGCTCACAAGATCATGGTGCCATCATCGTTCCCGCTAGGAGAAATCATCCGCAATCGTGACGCCAACGGTCGCATCGTCAAGTGGTCGGTGGAGCTTGGAGAATTTGACATTGAGTTCTGCCCTCGACAATAGATGAATTCTCAGATCCTCGCTGACTTTGTGTCAGAATGGACGGAAATCCAGATGCCCCCTAACAAGGAGTGGCCTGAACACTGGATAATGTACTTCGACGGCGCCCTCAACCTTGAAGGCGCAGGAGAAGGCATGTTACTCATCTCCCCTCACGGGGGACAACTCAATTACGTCTTGTAGATACACTATAAGGACTCCAACAATGGAGCAAAATATGAAGCTCTGATTCACGGGCTCCGAATAGCAGTGTCCCTTGGCATTAAGCGACTACTGGCTTTCGGCGATTCCAAGGTCATCCTTGAACAAGTCAACAAGGAGTGGGATTGCGTCAAGGCCACTTCGAGGGGATTGAGTCTCAGCACGTGCCATGAAACAATAACGTGGTCGCTGACGTACTTTATAAACTAGGCCCGTGACGAGCCCTAGTCTCGGCAGGTGTGTTCGTCTAAGACCTACGTAAACCCTCGATCAAGCTCCTGGACCTAGATAGTCTAGACCTACCTCAACATGACCAAGCTCCAGCACCTCCCCGCGATGTGCTGATGTCAGAAAAAGAGGATGATTGGCGCAAGCCTTTCTTAGCCTTCCTACTCAACCAACGAGTCCCAGAAGACAAGGCAGAACGCGAACGTATCACATGACGAAGTGCCAACTATGTCGTGATTGGTACCGACCTCTACAGAAAGCCGCCTCCACTGGCGTCTTGATGAAGTGCATCTTGCGATCAGAAGGTCTATAGCTCCTGGCTGAGATCCATGGCGGTGAGTGTGGCTGTCACGCAGCGTCTGCCAATTTGGTCGGTAAAGCATACCAATTTGGATTCTACTGGCCCACGGCCATGACTGACGCTAAAGATCTTGTTAAGAGGTTCAAAGGATGCCAATTGTTTGCCAAACAGCAGCACCTGCCAGCTCAGGCCCTACGCACAATTCCCCCATCATGGCCCTTCGCCATGTGGGGCTTCGACTCCGTGGGGCCGTTCCGAAATGCCCCAGGTGGCTATAGGTTTATCCTTGTGGCCGTCGACAAATTCACCAAGTGGATTGAAGTCCGACCTATTGCGAAAGTAACGTCGGAAGAAGCAGCAAAATTCATGCAAGACATAATACCACCTAGGCACGGCCTTCACAGGGTCCACCTTTTGGGATTTCTACCAAGACAACACTATCGACGTCTACTACTCCTCAGTCGCCCACCCTCGGTGCAACGACCAGGTCGAGCGTGCCAACGACATGGTCCTTTAAGCTCTCAAAGATCGTATCTTTGACGATGCCACAAACAACGCTACCCGGTGGTTAGCTGAGCTACCACAAGTGATTTGGAGACTAAGGACCCAAGTCAGCTCTGCCACGGGCTTCTGGCCCTTCTTCTTGGTCTATGGTTCAAGGGACATATTACCCACCGACCTCACCTTCGGAGCTCCACGCATTCAATTCTACGAGGAGGGAGAAGTCGAGCAAACTCATCGTGTCGACCTCGACAGCCTTGAAGAGCAAAGGTTGGCTGCTGTCACGAGACAAGCTCGTCACGACGAGCAACTTCGTCGGTACCACAATCGCAACGTTAAGGAGACCTCCTTTAACGTTGGCAACCTAGTACTAAGGCACATCCAGAAGACTAACGGCATCCACAAGCTCTCCGCCCCTTGGGAAGGACCCTTCATCGTCACCGAAGTCATCAACTCATCCACATATCGCCTCCAATGGGGTGACAAGCAAGGCGTACCAAACCCTTGGAACGTGGAGCATCTACGACGATTCTACCCGTAGAATAGTTTTTATTATAGCTATATTTCCTTTCCTTATACCTTTTTTCAGATTAATAAATATTAGCTCAATCAGTCATCTACTGTGTTTTGAGCCCTACCTTCTCCTCTCTCATGTCATCAACCCTCCCCCTCGACACGGATGGGGGCTTGGCTAAAGCCAATACACGGGTCGTGAGACCTGGGGGTTAAAATTTTTCTACCTCCCCCTCGACATGCTTGGGGGCTTGGCTCAAAGCCAACCTAGGGGTCGCTCGACCTGAGGACATCATCCCTCATGAGTACTTGCCTTCTGTCGCTGCGAGCCTGCTTGGTTGATAAGGTTGCTAAACATGAGTCCTAGACTCCCCTCCCCTCACGCGCCGAACTCACTAAGCCTTCCTGCTGAGCTGTGGAGGTCGGCAATCCAGCTTCTCCATGAGTAGTGGTTAGCGGGGCAAGATCCCAGACATCATCGCTACAAATACTACCAAGTTCGCGCAGGCACAAAGCAAATACCTCATGCAAGAATCAAAAGAAAGTTCCTCAAATAATATTTTTACATGGCTGAGAGGAGGAGGAGGTACAACTCCTAGACTAAGACTACTCTTCGCCGTCGTCGCCTTCATTGTCCAGAGTGTCCATCACCTCCATGGCGGCATCACGAACTTCAAGCTCTAGGGCTTTGAGGTCTTTCGTCGTATCAGCACCTCCCTTGACCTTGACCATGTCAACATCGAGATAGTGTGACTTCACCCTCACCAGCGCATCTGTAGCTGCCTCCAAGCTCGTTGCCTTCAGCAACGTCAGAAGCCTATCGGGAATGACTATAATACGATCAAGAGCAGACTTTGGCTCCTCCCCCTCGACCTGCACCGCTATCATATCCATAGCATAGTGGGCGGCGTTCTTTAGGTCGTTCAGCTCCACCTCTTGTCCTACAATGATCACTTGGTCATTCTGCAATGACTTCAAAGCCACCTTGAGATTGACCTCAAGGTCATGTCGAGCTCGTTTCTCATAAGCCAGCTTTTGAGATATGGCGTACTGTTGACGCAAAATCCGCACCGTGCGCCAAGCACACAGCAAGCCGAACAAAGCTAGCTTAACACGCGAGCAGATTTCGGAGCGTGCCAGTCAATTTTTCCTAAAAATTAACAAAAGACAAAGCAGTTAAATACCAAAGCTTGGAACTTGCCGGGTGGTACCAGACAGTTCCATATTTGCGGCTAAAGAGCCATGCAAGATGACATATAGCTACAAGAAGCTATCTGTCAATAGGTTGAAAGTCATTCGAGAGCTTTGGAACATAAAACATAACATAACCGAATGGATGACATAAGCATGACGAAAGATCGGTCTTTGTTTAAAATAGCATTGCTCTTGCACGACCATCACCGATTTTTGATGATAAATGACAAATAAAATAAATAAAGTAAAGCACACTCATAAATGTGAGACAAAACAAGCATGCATAGGCCGAAAGCACTAGTCTACCGCGTGTCTAGATACTTTAAACCCGTCAAGCATGAAACCAAACAAGTTAATCCACCGCATGATACAAATTGTTTGAAATCACACCACTAACTACAAAAGATCAATCCACCGCATGATACGATCTAAATATAGAAAGATAAAAGCATGCATTGTTTTAAAACATAATTTATAAGCACATTTTACTCATGAAAGCACAACCGAATACAGCTGTACAGCCGAATCGGGATCCATGGAGAAGGAACAAACATTGCTAAAGATGATAAATCTATCAGATTGAATTGAAATCTAATCCACCGGATGATTAGCTCTAAAACAACCCAAAAACCTGCATCTACCGCGTGATACCCGGTTCTGTCAATATTTATACAAGATTTAACAAGCTTGAACCCGCAACACGTGACAACTTAGATTGATCTGGTTTCGGCTATTAGAGACCACGTGACCCACGTGCCATATTGAGCCAAAGATATGAACTTATTTTGCATAAGGATCACCAAACGAGATAAAGCTGATTCAAACCAATCTAAATTGGGCAAAGGAGTGTTACATGAATTTAAACATAAAGTAAAAACTCAAAGCAACACGTGGTAACTTAATGAATCTATTAGATCTTGCCAAACCTAATAGAGCCGATAACTAGCTTCAAGCAAGATCTTAGCCTACCGCATGACTCATGATCTAACGAGAAACCCTCTTGAACCAAGCTTGAATCCATCGCATGATACCAAGCATGGTAACAAGACTACTTGCATCACGATCTAAATCCACCGCATGATACTAGACATGATACAAGGTTGCCGGTACTTACGGAGGTCGACGGATCGATGAACCCTCTCGAAGAACTCGATGACACGACTAGGACTCGAAAGTTTGGCGTAAAGCCGGTTTGTTATGAGAATGTTCGATTACAATTACATACATCCAGGGTTCATATTTATACCTTGTCCTAACATGACTCCTGGTGGACTACGAGCACAATATTGGATACCTAATTTAATACCCAAGTGCGAACGCCTATCCATCCATTCGTCCCTTCCTTCTGCTCGGGCCACGTCAGCACGCGATCCCGCGAATCCAGCGCAAACAGTCCTTTTGCCGAATGGAAACATACTGCCGACCGCAGGCACTTCTATCAAATCCCCTGAAGAGATCTTCCCCTGCCGAACGGGATTTGCTACCAAGTTAGGTCCACAAATCAGCCTCTTTCCTGTACCAATTTTTGGTGTTAACACGTACTCACTGTCAATAGTCTCCTCCATCACTTGCTTGAGCTCCTGGCCTCCAACCTCGACCTCCCGAAGACTCGCCTCCAAGGACCGAACCTTGTCCTTTGTGTTCTTCAGGTTGTTCTTGAGGTCATCCTCATGCTTGTGAAAGTCTACAACATACAAGCAATATATCCTGAGGTCATGCCCTCATATTCATAAGAGAATTAATGGTGCAAAATTTCGATCTTACCAATGCTTGCGGTGTTGAATTGCGCATTTGCCTCCAGGGTCTTGCGCTTCTCCTCAGCTAGATTGTCTTCGAGCCTCTTCTTTTCTGCTGCCGCCGCCTCACGGACCCGCTTGAGCTCCTGCTCAAGCCCGACCACCCGCAGTTGCGTGGCAGCTGCATTCCTCAACAGGTCGGCCTAGTCCTTCGCACGACCTGCCAGCGCCAGCTCCAACATAATAGGTTGTCAGCTGCAACTTAGAACTACCTCGTCAGAAGTAGCAGAACAAGAAGGCTCACTGTCAATGCAACGCTGAGAGTCATGATGCCGTTCCGGACCGCTCGCATATCCTCATTATTGTCGAAGATATCCTCCTGCCAAGGAGTACCATTCCAGTCAATTTCCCAACGCCTCAACGTCGGCTCCGACGATGATGAACTAGGTACCTGTGCGCCGAACGTCCCTGGATCCTTTGGCGCCTGCTAAATTTGAGCTAGGTCCCCGACCATGTCTTGATCCAGCCCACCGGGCATCACGCTGATAGGGTCCACGTCGATGACTGGGGGAGAGGTTGACGCTCAGACGCCGCCAACGGAGCTTTGCGCTCCAGCATCATCAGCAGGCGGAGGCGCCACTGTCCTTGCATAAGCAGCGAGCGGCGGAGTCGGCGTCCTTGCATCATCAGCAAATGTCTGCGCCGCGACCTCATGGTCGGGCGACCTTGTTCGCGAAGGCAAGGCCTAGGCACCCAGGTCACGCTGGGGCTCCACAACCGACCTGTAGAAAATATCATGCAACACAGTATAAACAGCAACAAGAAGTAATCAACAAAAAGACATCCAGCCTTACGACCATACCTTACAGTCACCGGAGCACTGAGTTTCGGCCTAAAGGTCTGCGCCTTGATGGGAACAGGCATCCTTGCCTGTGCACCGGCAGCAGCTCGCTACGCTTCCAACCCTTGACGGAGGTCATCCTCAGTCACTTTCTGCCCTAACTCCCGCTGCCTCTTCGCCGCGGGACTCAACAACCTCCTCACCGTCCGATCCTCAACGACTGATGGATCATCAGTGGCTTCGTCTTCCTCGGCGTTTCAACCGCCGGTGGAGGACTTGTCTTCCTCTTCCTCTTCTGCTTCCTCTCCACCTCAAGCTTGGCAGTCTTCGCCGCTTCGGCCTTCGCAGCAGCCGTTGTGTCTGACTGCTTCACCGCTGCCACCCTAGTATTGCGCTTGGGCTTCGCGATGCTACTTGCTTCTTGGCGAGTCACGACGTCATCACCGACCTACGGGTCAGTGTCTTCATCTTCCTCCACCGACGAGTCGGACTCATAGTACTCCAGTAGTCTACCTACCGGGGGCTGGTACTTGTTCGACCTCAGCTTCCGCCGAGGTTCCTCGCCTTGCGGTAGAGGTGCTGGGCACCAAAACTGCCTTACATGGTCCTAAAATAGAAAAAGACCAATAGAGTTAAACGACGTAAATTAACAAACAAAGCGAAACGACCTATCAAGTCCCAAGACTCACCGAGTCAGTTGGCCGGCTCAGCGAGTACGCCTTCGGGCTCTTCTTGATCCGTGCCTTCCCGGCATAGATATGCGACACCCTTGTCACCATCTCCTCCTTGAAGACCTTGCGGTTGACCTCGCGGGTGGGGTCTGATTGCGCCCAGTACTCGTACGTTGGGTGCACTGGGTCCTTGATCGGTTGGATCAGTCGCCGGCAAAATGACCTAGCCACTATGCCCCCTCTCACGCCTCTCTTCTTGAGGTCCTCAACCAGTGCAAGAACCTCCTTGACGTCGTCAAAATTTAAAAACATTTTTTTTCCAATTTCTTGGATTTTAAATAAGAAAATAAATCTTGAAACTAGAAAAGGAGGAAAATGAAAATAATCCACCCCAAACCATAGTATATATGTACCCATCAGCATCTTGAAAATGTATGTAATTAATAGCGTGAAAATTGGGCTAGACATTCTAGAGAAATTTGTATGACCTTTAATTTTAACTAATCACTTGTTATCTTTGTTTAGAGGCTAATCCCTTGTTATTACCAGGCGTAGCGGCATCTTTTGGTTTCAGTGATCCCCCCAAATTGAGTTTCAATCTGGAGAGCATCATCCATAGTTCCGTCTTTTTTTGTTTTTTAACCTTTTTGGCAAAAGAATTTCACAAATGCACCCCTTTTTGGAAAGATTTCAAAAAACACTATGTGAAAACCTCAAATAGGTCACACAGCATTTGTAACGGGCCCTTAACACCCGTTACATGCACCCACATCCGTAACGGTTGTTACTTGGCGCCCGTTACAGATATGCGCGGCAGGTCGACCCCGGGGTTGGCCTCCGCAACGCCCATTACAAATGTGGACTTCTGGTAATGGTCTTCTTAAACGCCCATTACATGAATTCTCTGTAATGGACGTTAAATAGAGCACGTTACACAAGTGAAACGTATCGGTAACGAACTAGTAAAGTCCGTTACTGATCAACACCCTATCGGTAATGGGCTGTTTAAGTCCGTTACTGATCACTCCGTATTGGTAATGTGCTATAAAGTCTGTTACCGATGAGCATTTGACGCCCGTTACTAGTTTGAGAGCCCAATAATTGAAGTCTGAGAGCACTCAACTGCCGTGAAGCGGGAGCGCGGCGTCAGTGAACAAATGAGACGGAGGTTTGTTAATCATCGTCTCCTTTGAGTCTGTCCTCGTTGACAGGTCAACCCGATCCATCTCTTATTGCTTCCATTTCGACATACAGGCACAATCAACACACATATCTTCTGAGACAAAACAGACATCATAAGAGAGACAACTTGTCCACAAAGATGAAGATAACTTGCCCACAGGAATAAAGATAATTATGACAAAAGGTTAACTTGTCCATATATCAGGCTAGGACTTAACTAGTCCACCACATTATTTACTATGGTCGTGCTATCTGACCATACACATCAACAAAGGCATGCCCCTTGAACATCCACAAAACTATGGCTACTCATCCTGCACATCAACAAGCTTGAACTAGATCATGCCCCATTAGGATCATTGGCTCTTTTTGCAGCCTCTTCGTAAGCAACCAAGGATTCTTCAAGCCCTTCTAGCACACCTTCAATGGGCTCGAGATTTTGTTCAGTAGTATAATTGTACCTCCTTATGTGCTTAGCCTTTTTGATGAGGATGTTGACTTCTTTTGTGATTTTTTCAAACTCAAGTTTCACATAATCCCAGACATTAAGGTTAAGAAGTAACTCAAGCTCTGCTCGCGACAAAAAGAGTTTTTCCTGAAACAGGGTTAAACATGGTATAAGAACAACATAGTTAATTCAGAACTAATTTGCCTCAGACCTTGGAGCAGGGTGTGACAAGTAAAAGCAGAACTTAGTTCGGAAGCGATTTACCTCGAACTTGGTATAATTAAGATCATGACAAGCATGGAAGACATCATCATAGGCACTAATTAACTTTATGAAGCTCAAGCTACCTTAAGCTCCATCTATAGAACAAGTAAAAATCGGTGAGATTCGGAGAAACTTGCCTCGCCGTCGTCGTAGTCGTTGCCGAGTCGGAGATGAGGTCCTCTACACGTTCTTCGCCGCTCCCTCAACACCTCTTTGTAGTTGCCGGACACTTGTGCTCGCAAATGTGAGGCGAGGGCCACTCGCCCACTTCGCTACCCCCTCGCCGGCATGCTCCTCCTTGCCGCTGCTTGGCCCCTCGTCGGAATCCGAGAGGATCCAGTCGAGGACCCTTGTCTCCGGCATTGGGTTCACTCCACCACCGCTTGGCCCCTCTCCGGCGCTCATCGTCGTCTCCCTCTTCGCTGCCATCTCGCCGGCACGCGCACGGATCCAGTTGTGACACTGCTTCACGTTCTGGTTCTCCTCGATCCCGAGTGTGTGGGGTCGTCTGCTGCTTGGCCCCTCGTCAGCGCTCATCATTGTCTCTGTCTCCAAGCCTCCTCTGCACTTTTTTCAAGGAAGGTGCTACGCTTATCCATTCAGAAAGAAGAAAGGGGCAATATTTGGGATGGAGGGGGTAGCAGTCAATGCCGACGCGGGTTAGCAAACCCGGGTCGCTTTGTAGTTTGTATGAAGAAAGAATTGGTGTAATGAAGAGAAAAAGAGATAGAGTTAATAACTATTAGTTTGATGGGAGATGATGTGGGTAGCTTGCATGACGTGAGAAATGAAGTCAATGATAGTTAGTGGGTACCAATTATATAAGTTATATAGATATAGATTAATAAAAATACAAACAATTCATAGTTTTTTAAGAATCGAACAACTCATAGGAGTAGTTTGGCATTTGGTATTTTGAATAAAATATGAACAGTCACATGTCTCCTTGTGACCACATGATTTTTGTGGCCAAGAGCTCTCCTGAGCGGACACGGGTTCTGAGGCGTGTGACCGACCGACTGACGGTTCGCCGTCTTGTGAATATAAATCTTGGCCGGCCAAGAACTTCGTCAACCACGGCACCAAGAAAACTCCAGCACCACCGTCTTCGGTCACCAAGAAGTGAATCCAAGAGCTTCTCCTTCCTCAAGCAAGCACATGGCGTCAAGCGAGCCATCAAGGAAGCGAGGGAGGGAGGAGGTGCCGCCGCCCCCGCCCACCGAGCCCGACGAGGTGCCCCCGCCCCCGCCCGCCGATGCCGAGGAGGTGCCGCCGCCCCCGCCCCCGAGCCCGAGGAGGTGCCCCCGCCCCCGCCCGAGGAGGTGAAGTGGCTGAAGCCGCCCCGGCGCAAGGTGCCGCCGCCCTTGTGTGCTTCAACAGTAAATTTTGAGGATTCCTGTTTTTCAGTGAAGATGCTCTACCCGTCTTGGCAGAGTCTTGGAAAGGTGGCCGTTCATCTCGGGGTCCAACGACCCACTGATCCGCTGCAGACGACCGTGATGGATTACGCCTTCAAGGTCAATGTCTTGGCTGGGAACCTGGAGAGAGAAGTGGTCCCCCCCGTCTATGACGACGAAGACGACGATGGCGGCCTCGACGTCTCCAGCTCCGGCTCCGACTCCGACGGTGGGGCTCCTCCGGCGGCGACTACCTCTGCTTCATTAATTTGTTCCTCTATTAATGTGTTCTTCTAGTGTGCTTGTTGAACTTGTGATGGACTAGCTAGTAGATTTGTGTATGTTGAACTTGTGATGAACTAGTAGATCTAAGAGACGCGGTAGATCAATCCATGTCTCCTATTTTGGAAGGCATTGCAATGTCTATGGTAGCAACTTACAATGAATTGCAATGTGTATGCCAGAAGTTTGATACTCTGTTTGTGTCATTATATGGGAGCAGTTCACAATGAATTGCAATGTGTATATATGCCAGAGTTATGCCAGAAGTTTGTTACTTTGTTGGTCTTAATAATCTGCATTTCCTTTGCCTCGTGCTGCAATGAAATGTCAGCACTGATGAATTGATGAATTTTGTGATGTGTGACACATTAAGATTTGTGACCCAATTGTCATTCCATTCATTCTTCATTCATACATTTAAGTTTGTCATATGTGACAAATTTTTCATTCTTCATCCAAACAAATGAAGCAAAAGCACCACTTTTAACATCAGAATTACTTCTTTGTAGCATACATCCCTAGTAAACATCCAAATACTACACAAACAATATCCGCAATAATCAAGTTCATCTTCCAGATCACATTGTCCATCTTCTCCTCCAGTGCTTTCTTCCTCTGCTTGTCCTCCAGTGCTTGCCTCTGCTCGCCGCTCCCAATCTGACATTCCACTGAAGCAACTACTTTATCGACCACGTCTGCCCAGTTCGACGGTTGAAAAATAATGACGCCAACATCCTTCGGCATCCGGAGATACTCCTTGTGGAAACGATAAAATTCACAATTCTTGGCGTCTTGCGAATGAAAAGCACATAAGAACCCTAACTCGGATTTGGGAGACACAAGCGACTACTCACCGAGTTCCTTGCACACTTGAAATAAAGACGACCATGGTTTTCACCTTCCTTCTGCGTCCGCCCCTCCACCACCCGAGCCATACCACAGTCCAGGCAAGGGACCAGTGGAAAGCCGCTTAGCTCACCGAGTGGATCCAAGCCGATGGAGTGATTGTGGCTGCTCCGGCAACCTTGGACCCTGCTCCTCGCACGTGCACCTCTAGACGAATTGGCGTAGTGCAACATGTGTGCGACGGCGGGGAAGGACGGGGCGGGCGGCGGCGGTGGAGCTCGGATCGGGGGAAGAAGAAGGGGCGGGGGGTCGGGGCGCGGGGTAGATGCATATTCATTCGGCAAGGGGCATTTCGACAATGGAGCACTTGTTGGCGACGATGGTTAGTCTACCGGATCGCCTTTGTCGGTCGGGCGGGCTACGGTTATCTTTTTTTTTTATATAGGCTTCGACGCCGACGTGTAGGCCCGACACTATTTTTTTTTGAATTGAAACTTGCTTCCCTCAAATATTATACCCCATAAACAACACCAAACAATTCGTAAAAAATACGAATAATTCATAGTTGGCAATTTAGTATTTGAATAAAAATATCAACAACCACACTTGTCTAACCAAATTTCTTAAAATTAGAATTTTTATCTCTTTTTTACGATATAATAATTATAATAACGTCTTAGTGTGTTCTAAAAAGTCTACAAATTGACTTGGCAACATAATTTAAGTCCCTAAGCTTGTCTAGAAAATTTCAAATGGTTTCAAAAACGAGAAGATTATACTTGTGTACAAATGTCTACATCTCTCACCTAGTTTATTAGAATGTTACTTCAACATTGAAGTTTTCCAC
This sequence comes from Cenchrus americanus, assembly GCA_947561735.1. Classification (NCBI taxonomy): domain Eukaryota; kingdom Viridiplantae; phylum Streptophyta; class Magnoliopsida; order Poales; family Poaceae; genus Cenchrus; species Cenchrus americanus. Next base: position 149,612,339 of record OX387240.1, read on the forward strand.
ACTTTAAAACATGTTCGAACTCATATGCATTTGAAATTTTAACATAACCTTATTTTCACCATAAGATTACAAAATGCAAAGTTTAATTAGTAATGGTTGTGTAAAAAATATTATTTATATGTTGTACTTATAAGGAAAAATATAAGGTGTATAAACAACATCCAAGAAATGGAATTACATACGAAAAATGTCATAAATGAATAGATGTTGATTTTAGAAAAAATTCAGAAACAAATATCATCAAATTTGGATTACGATTGACGAAGAAAAACATGATACAAAATTTGATTGCAGATTAAAAGGGGAAAAGCAAACTGTTCTTCATTCGAACAGACCTGGCCCCGCCCCTTCATTGGCGACGAGTGTCCTCCAGCGACGACCCGGGGCAGAAGAGTGGTGCTGGTAGACCTCATCTCCTCCAGCAACGACTCTGGCAACAACTTCGGCGACGACTCCGGCAACAACTCCGGCGACGATTCTAAAGACCATGAGGCAAGTTCTGAAACCATAACGCACGAGATTTGTCCTTGGACCTTCACATCTTCACTAATCAATTGTTCTAATGCATCAATTTCCATTTGTTGTAGGAAGTTGTTGCACATGACATTGACAGGATTTGGATTGAAATCAACAAGCTCAAGGAATCAGCTGAAGAGAAGCAGGCAAGTTTTGAAACCAATTAGAGCTAAAACAGCTTTCTTGTAAATTACAACTGTTATGAAGCTTGCATCAATATAATTTTTCCTTTTGTTTTAGGACCGTGCTATTACTTGTGATGACAGTGACTACATCCGGAAAGGAATTGACAAGCAGGATGAGCAGCTTAAAGCCGCACAAAAGAGACAGGAGATTGAACTTCTAAAGAAGAATGCTGAGCTAGCAGAAAGAGTTGCAAAACTAGAGACAAGGCTAGCTGAACTTGAGGCAGCAGCACAAAAGAAGCCATCTAGCTAGCTAACTAGTTCCCTTGTAGCAACAATCTAGTTTGATGATGCGCGCAGCTGATGCAGTCTTATTTTGGTGATGTGCCCTGCTGATGCATGTCAGATGTGATTATGTTTGTTATGACTTATGAGTTAGTTTGCTTGGTGATGTGACCTACGTTACTCATTTTAAGGCCCACACAAGCCCACTCGCGCTAGGATAGTACTTAGTAGGGAAGGATGCCTCCCTCACGCAGTCTCCTCCCACTCTCCCCTCGTGCTGCCGCCGCCACTTTCTCCCCCTTGCCTTCGTCCCCCTCACCTCCCCCACGCCGCGACCCACTCTACACCCTTTCGCTGAGACGCGCACCACACCACGCTCGGCGCGACGTGCACCACACCTCTGACAGCGAGATCTAGAGGAGGATGGACCCAGCTGCGGCGGCGGTGACGACGACAATGACTAGAGGAGGGATCCAGTGATGACGACGACGACGACTAGGAGGAGGAGGGATCCAGCCACGAGGTCGACGCGAGGATGAGGACGTGGAGGCGAGCAGGCAGCGACGAGGAGTAGAGATCCCTCTGCTCCGACAGTGCGAAGGTCGGTGGCGAATCTAGGATTTGAGTTTATGGTATGCCGCTCTAAGAATGTATTATACAATTCAGTAAATGCATACCAACTCGGTAATAATTGTAAAATTAACAACAATTCAGTAATAAGGTAATTTGGTATATTTTCTCGAGTTTTATGGAATTAGGCCAAGCGCGCTTTTGCAGCACACATGCGATCAGGTAATCAAGTATATAACATATGCGTGCGTATGGTTTTCTTTTTATATAAATGCGTATAATATACTTGTACTTGTGGGAATTGCAGGGTATGCCGTGGCTCCTTTGTATAAGTACATGTGGACATACTTAGCTGTCGATTGTATACATACTTAGCATTTCCCTTTAGATTGACTCTTACATTTGGTTTTGCTCTTGTTCCTATGCGCATCTGCACATTCTCTCCAAGTTGAATAAGTACCTCATCAGCAATCGAGGCAGCCTGCATCTAATGATATGGTCGCTTTGATTGCACTAATTTTTTGGTTACTGAATTTTCCATTTATATTAATGGTTTACCAAGAACCAATGATATTACAGTGGGCTAAAGTAGTTACTGTAATTTCCTTGACTATTAATTCATAGGATAATTCTGACGAGGACTATAGACATGGGCCACAAGATGAAGAAGAGGGTTATGGCACTATTAGTGCACAACAAGACCAGATGGGTGGGGCTCAGCGCCGAGGCAGAGCGCCAAGGACATTCAAAAAGTGGCCAAGTGACACAATGATAGTCACTGAGGTCGACATAGTGGGAGATGCCGGTACCATTGACTCAAAAGCGCAGGTTCAGGGCGCTTGCGGGGCTCGTTGCTAGACAAAAGATACCTTTGAAATTGCCGGAAATTAAAGAACTAAGCAATGATGAAAAGTGGGACTTGTTTGATAAGCATGTGCAGAAACACTTGAACTTCCAGGAAGATGCGAAACCGCAGGCATTCAAGCTTTTCTGGAAGACGGTAGCCAAGGCATGCAGACAATTCATATTTCAGCTTAGGCGAGATTTTATCAGAAAAGGACTTGAGCCATTTACGAGGCACCCGTTTATTGTCCTGGAACAGTGGAAGGAGTTCATGAAACAGGCAGAAACCGAGCAAGTCTCATCTGCTAGTGTCAAGTTCAAAGAACTCCGAAGCCGGAACACAAGCGAGCACAACATGGGTCCAGCTGGTTATACTGTGAAACTAGAACAATGGGAGGAACAGGACAGACAATTAGCTGTAGTTGGTATCTGTCACACCCGGATTTAAGGGCAAATCCGAATGCATAGAACACATGTGCGCCAGGATCAAGTTTCACACATGCGTTGACTCAGTGTATACCAAACACAGTGTAAAAGCGTAAAGAGAGTATTAAGACTTTATTACATGACCGAATGTCTCAAAATCGTAACAAAAGCGAGTACTAGCAGCGGTAAAGGACGTCTCCACGGGCGGTGAGCGGTGGCACGCTCGCCTAGAAACCACCGAACTCTCCAGGAAAGTCTTCAAAGCGTTCGTTTGAGCAGCAACCGGGTTGTGTAGATGCATATAAAAGAACAACAAGCATGAGCACATGTCGTACTCAACAAGGGAAAAGTTCTATAACAACATGCGAAGGCTTTATGGTGGAAGCTTGTGCTTGCATAGCAGATCAACATTTTAGTTGGTCAAGTTTTATTAAGCAGGCTGAATTACTAGCAAATGTAAGTTTATACCAACCCAGAGATTAACATAAACATCATCATCATGAACGAAAGTAAATGCAACAAGTTTAATCCATCTTCCATAGTTTACTCATGTGAGGGTCCAGGCCGCCCGTGACCGTGGGCACGACTAACTAGTTAGTTTTACACTCTGCAGAGGTTGTACATCTTTACCCACAAGTCGCGTAAAAGTCCCGAAGAACTTTAGACCCAACCATGCGGTGCTGATCAGACACCATACCACAATACCGAGGTGTGATTGCATAGGGACGCTATGAGGCCGTTACAAAGATCCCCAGATGTAGGCTGCTCGCTAGGTTACTTGACAACGCAATGCATAAACCTCTCTCAGCTGCGAAGCTACCATAGAGCGAGATCGTCCGAGGGCCGGGCTATACACCAACTACCGGCAACCCCCAACCCTTATCAGGTAAAGCATACCTAACACCTAGTTCACTAATTATTAAGCCAAGACAGAGCCATATGTCTTGTGGTTGTACTGTTTTCCTGGGTGGTCGCTCCATGGTCCGATTAACACAGGTGATCTTGTTTAATGAAAGTATAACGTAAGTAAAGCAAGATTAACATTGTTATTCGTCAGAACCATCATAAACCCAAGTTGAGCAACTAAGCATGGTCTACCCAACATAAACATAAACCCAGGTTGATCAAGGCACATGATAAACAAAACTAGTCAAACCTTAATAGTAGGACCCATCAATTTAATGTAAAGCAATAATAAATAGCGGTGTAATTAAAATGCATGTTGTAATAGGATCAACGGGAATGCAGCAAGGACTTGCCTTCTACCAACGTTTGCTGCTGCTCAAGATCTTGAAAATCTTCAACTCCGGCGTTCTCCACGTACGAACCGTCTTCTACGCACCACATCATTCACGTACAAGCATACAATGGAAGAAAATAAGAAACAATCACCAAACAGTACTAATAGAACTAAACAGGGCCAAAAAGTTGTTCTACTCGTCGAGACGATCGCGTGGATATAAAGAACGCTAAAAACGGAGTTAAAACGCGTAATCTACTGCCAAAACAAGACGTAGGGGCTTTTCTGCAAGAAATCTAAACTTCCAGGGGCTAAACTGCAAGAATTTAAGGGCTAAAACATACTTTTATATAAAACTCAGGGGCTATGCTGCAACAACACTAGGGCTGGACCTCGGGTAAAAAGCTGGAAAGGCTAGGGTTTATAACGTAAAAGAAAGGACCTAATCGAGAGGATCTTTGAACTGCGGAAGCGTATACTTGTGAATCTATAAAACTGAGGGGCCTAAGAGCAAAACTGCGGCCTAACAGAGCTATTGACCGGTATGCTGGTTTGACCCGGGGTCACACTCGATCTGGGCCGCAGGATCGTGATCTGACGGATGCGGTGACTCGCATGCGTGAGTGGCGGCGACGCCGCCGGCGCGCGGCAGAGCTCCGACGAGCTTCGTCGATCTCGAGCCAGGGGCTTCGGTTTCAAGCGCGGATCACAACAGAACGACGCCGGTGACAAGCGCGATCGATCTAGGCCATCAGAGCGGACGCACGGGCGGTGTCGACGATGCGCGGCGGGACGGCACGGCGGCGCCGACTCCCGGCGAGCTCGCGCCGACGATTCAACACACGAGGGCGCAAACAAATGGCACCACTGACTTGCTCACCTCCTTGCGAAGCTCCTAAGAGGATTCTCAACGGTTGCAAGGCGGCGGCGGCTCGGATCGACGGCGGGGCGGCGGCGCAACCCTGGGGTTCGGCGGCTAGGGTTTCACGAATAGGGGCAAGGAGTGGCGGCGGTGGCCTTTAAATAGGCCAAGGAAGCCACGCATCGGCGTGCGGGCCATCCCCGACGTGGACGCGGGGCTGCGGCGCGGCGGGGGTGACGCGCGGCCGGCTCGGCACGGACCCGAGTCCGGTGCGGCGCGACACACCGGTAGAGATGACGGGCGGGGCCCGCCATGGCGGCGGCGAGAGGGCGGTGGGAGGAGGAGCGGGCTGGGCCGGGCCGCGGCGCACGCCGGGCCGGGCCGCGGGCGGGCGACGCGCGGACGCGGAGGAGAGACGATGGGCTTCAGGCGGACTTCACAGGATTGGGCCGCGACGAAAACTGGGCTGAGACAGAGGTGGTGGCGGGCTGCGGTGAAAGCCTGGTAGGGAGGTTAGCTTCTTCTTTTCTTTTTCCTATTTCTATTTCCTTTCTAAAACAAGCAAACAAATTTGAATTCAAACCAGGATTTGAATCCAAACACCCAAAAACAATGCACCGGCATGAATGCAACACACACACAACTATTTATTTAATTTAGAAAAATCAAACAAAGGATTTTTCCTATACTATATTCCCTGTAAAGAAAATAAAAGTTGGGAAAAATTTTAAAATCTAGACTAAATCGTTGTTTAAATTTTTCTTCCTATTCACATCCTAAAATTGGAAATTTCAGGGTGTGACAGTATCCCCAACCCATATGACGCCTACCCTGACGATCGTTCCAAGAATTGGATACGAGCAAGGAGTAAGCTAGTGATTAAAGACCGTGTTACCGTGATAGTGTTCAACAACAAAGAGGCAGAAAAATTGGCTGCAGACATCAAGGAGAAGATTGCATGTGCAGAATATTCAGGAATGGTAGGGCAGAGGGAGTATGATGTGCTAAGTTAGTGCTTGGGCCGCACTGAACAACACGGTCGTGTGCGTGGTGTCTCCATCTACCAGGGCTGGAAGTATGCATGGCCTCAGCACATTGAGATGTACACGAAGAAGAAGAGGACGAAGACCGACACATCATTTGATACGGAATAGGTAAAGGAACAAATCAAGCAAGAACTGGTGGCTGAGATGCGGATGCAGAACATGCAGATGCATAGGTGGTGTTGTCACCAAATGGTGTTGTCACCAATGTCCTATCGCGCAAGCCCTTCATCCGCCACACTGAAGAGCAGCTGTGCGTCCGCAGATGTAGGTTTGATCGATGGCACTGCAGAGTTGGCGATGGAGGTGCGCTGTGACGATCGTACACACGAAGACCTTATAGGCATGTTGACTGAACCCACACACAGTGGCCTATGGATCACGTGGAGGGGGCTTCAATGTGAGGTTGCACTTGGTCTTATTCATCCAGAGGAGACTACGCTACAAACAGTCCCGATTCATGAAGACTGTGTTGTGGTTGAAGTGATCACTGTATATACTATCTTTGCGGATGAACTGTTGGAATACCCTCCTAATGACGAGGTGATGAAACTCCAAGCTCAAGGACAGAAGTTACAGTGGAGAAGGTGTCAGATTGACATCAAAGGAGCACCAACATGTATATCTCATTCACAGGCTATTGTACAGATTCTTTGTAGTTCACACAGTACGGTACAAGTTCCTTCCTCAAATGGTTTCCCTCCTCCTCCTCCTCCTCAATCCCCACACATTCTATCCTCACATCCGAAAGGTACACAAAATATTCCATCCCCACCTACTCCTAGTCCTGAAAAAACAGAAAAACTTGCATCCCCACATCCGCAAGAGACACCAAATATTCCATCCCCACCACCACGCCCACCACCTCCTCCTCCTTCTTCTCCTCCTCATGAAACAACAAAACCTACACCCCCAAACGGAAGTGCTCAAAACAATCATGCCAAAGTAGGTACATCTGGGCCTAATACCTCTGTAATAGGTCCTGGTGAGACACCACTAGGCAAGAAAGCCCTTGAGAAACCTTCAGCCATTTCAAAGCTGCAAGAAGAGAAACTTGCCAAAAATAACAGCTCTACAGCACCTACAGCAGGCAAGCAAGCCCTTAAGAAACCTTCTTCAGCCATCTCAAAGCAGCAGGAAAAGGAAATTGCTGTAAATAAAACCTCTAAGAGGCCTACTAGAAAGCAATCTAAAAGAAACACCAAGGAGAATCATCGATATATGACTAACCCAAAGCAATCCGAGAGTGACAACCGAGAAGAATCCTTGGGCTATGGCTAACCCAAATTACAAATTCGGAAAAAACATTCTCGGTGATGGTGATCTCAAAAAGGTCGCTCCTTTTACCGGAAAGCTCCACACATTCTACATGCAACGTGGTGAGTCAGATGGTGCTTCGACATTATGGTCGCACTTCGGCCCGGGACCAATGCATGGTGAAGAGAGATGAATCGTCAAACGCACTCCAACCGATGACCGTGCAACTCGGTGATTTGTACGATCTCTTCAACATGGATGCTTTGAATCCGACATTTCTCCGCCGCTTCATCCGTAAGTTGTTTGAAAATTTAATCTGCTTCTCACTAATCACATCCTCTATCGAACCGTGTGTTTTGCCTCACATCATCTTTATTACCATGTATTTTGCCTCCTTATACTTTGTTTTTTCTTATTAATAGGAATATGACTGTAGAATTTGACAACAAGGGCCCTGCAGTTGGCTACCTTGATCCTGAATGCCTTTGCTCGACAACGTGGAGCAGCACGGATAACACTGTTTCTTTCTCTGTGTCCTATATGCTCAATGCCTTCAAACAATATGCTACAAAGAATTTAATGCTTACCGCTTATCTCAGTACGAACCACTGGATTGCAGTGGTGATCATTCCAAAACAGCGAAAGGTCTACTATCTTGATTCATTGAAGACAATTAATACTAATACTGACCCTTTTGAGCGAATCATTAATGAGTAAGTTATTTCCTTCTTAACCTGTCCTCAACAAACTGTACAGAGTATATTAATAAATAGTATCCTAACCATTGTTGCTTGTTTCATTGTAGGGCTTGGGAAAGTTACTTGCGGCAAAAAGTTCTTGCGCCTTGGCCCCTTGGAACACATCAAAGATGTTAAGGTACATACCACTTATTTCCTTCCCGTGAAAGCTAATACTAAATCTTGAGTTTATTTATTCTCGATCACCACTATTTTTCTTTGTACGTTTATTGCAGTGCCACCAACAACCTACGGATCCGGACTGCGGCTTCTATTGTGCCTATCACATGTTTCAATTAAAAGATAGCGGCACACATATGGAGGTACTTTCTTGGGATCTTCATTTGTAAAACTTGTAACTAAGCACGAGTTCTTGTTTATTAGCACTACACATGTTTAGTAAGCACCTATATATGTGTGCGATTGGTGACATAATTATATCCAGAGATTAGGACTAGATGAGCATCCTCTAGACAAATCATTGCTAGCGGATGTTCGTGAAAGAATTGCCACATTCCTCATGGAATAGGTGATTTATCACGATCGGAGGAAAATTTCATGCCGATGAAACCGTGTGGGCTCGGATTGTGTTTGGTGACTAGGAAATTTTTGCATTCCTCCTTGTCCATGAATTTTTGCATTCCTCATTGTCCATAAATTTTTGTGTTATTGTTGCATTACTCCTTGGGAGATGCATTTCCTCCTTATATGAGATGATGATCTTTGAATTTTGTAATATGATGCATGTGAATTGTGGATTTCGTGAATTTGGATGTTGGATCTCATTTCGTGAATTTAATCATATCCTGGCCTGGTTCCGGGATGCGGACGGCAAGCGGGCATCGGGTTATTGTAGGGGTGGCCTACGTATCCGTAACGGGCGTTAATTAAAACTCGTTACAAACACCGACCACCGAGTAACGGGCTTCAATTGGAACACCCATTACAAACTTGCCAACAAAGTAACGGGCACCGTAAAAGCCCGTTACCAATACGCGGCCCATTCGTTGAGACATCGGAGACACGGAGTTCACCACACGCGTCTCTCGATATTGATTTCATAGTAAAGGGCTTTGTTTTGGTGCTCATTACCAAAGTTCCCTGTGGGCCCGAGAAACGATCATTTTCATGTGACCGATGACTAGTTGTGGTAACGGTTGTTGTTTGATGCCCGTTACGAATATGTGTTATCGATAACGGGCATCCGCCCATTACCTTTCTTGGCTTATTTGTAATACTTGATCGGTAACGGGCGCATTGCCCGTTACCAAAGGCGATCTACGCCCGTTACCAAAGCCGGTTTTTCACGTAGTGAAATGGACCCCGAGCTCGGTGCCATGGCCCGTGGCGCCGAGGTAACACGTCTCGGCGCCATGGATCTTAGCGCCGAGGGTGTTGGATTCGCGACCGACATGATCAAACGTGGCAACTGATGTGACGCCAGGCTCAACGCCACATATCAGGGCGCTGGCGCCGATGCACTGTCTCCGTGCGGCAGAAGATGCATGTGGCCAGCCGTTACGGGTGTGTGCGCGCATGGTGTGTGTCTACCTGCATGGCGTGCATGTGCATGTGCTACATGTGGTTGCATGGCACGCGGCCGGTTACTCTGCTTAGGATGTGTGCATGCGATGGGTGTGTGCGTGTGTGTGTCGCGCCGACCGCCACAGGCTCCAACGCCACATGATGGCAAGTGCCCGGACATCGGCGCCGCCATATCTTGGCGCCGAGCTCTGCGACCACATCAGCCCCACATCAGCTTAATTTGTTGCGAGCTCGTTCAATCTCGGTGCCAAGATTCACGACGCCGAGCTCCGGGTCCATTTTTTTGAAATCTTTTCAAAAAGGGCGTATCCGTGAGAATGTTTCAACAAAAGGGCTAGAAAACAAAAAAAAATTACGTTGGAAGAAAATGAGTGAAACAATGGCGAATATTAGGGCGCTAGTGGGGCTCTAGCCCCCTACCACCCGAAAACACCATTAAAATGAAGGGAGAAAATAAAAATGTTTAGGAAAAAGTGAAGAAAATAGTGAAGAAAGGGTGAAAATGAACTTAGAAGAAGAACTAAGCCTCCCTAACTTTCAATCTTGAGGCTGTTGGCTCCGCCACTGGAGAGAAGCTAGATGACCAAAAGAGGCAAGGTCCCACCCTGCAAGTGCGTATGAAAGTGAAGGTAGCTGTCACGAAAAAACAACCTGCAATATTCTGGAGACCCAGAAATGGGCAGGTGCCTTCATCATGAAAGGATTTAACCTTCTTTTTTTTTTCTGAATGAACCAATGATCACCTTCTATGGAACGGAGTCTGCTTGGAGGAAGAGAAACATCAGCTGACACAGAGAATTGGAAGTAGTTTCATACTATCCCCAAGAAAAGAATACTTAGTACTGATTTAAGTATCACGCACAGTATTACACACTGCACTGCACACATAGAACCGTCCATTTCGTAGATGGACGACCAGAACACCAACATATAGATTTTGCATATAAAGATACACAAATACAGCGGCCGATTGGAACCGTGCGTCTTTTATTTAGTTATCTATAAATATGGATCCCTGGAATTTTTCTGACATATAGGAACGAGCTTTTACCTATGTAAAAATTCAGCCATTAACGCAGTTGGATTGGCAGTAGTTCATGCAACTGTTCTTGCATTTGTAGTAGTACGCCTGCTTGCAGCTGAGGCAACCCGGGGACGTGGCGTTACCGCAGGCGCCGCCGCAGAAGCTGCTCGTGCAGCCATCAGTTGAAGAGCTGCATATCTGGTCACACTGGCTGCAGATCATCTGCGAAGCCGCCAAAGAAGAAAGGACCAGCATGATGCAAACGACGGTGATGGTCGTTGTTGCGGCCTTCCGAGAGGAGGCTGCGCCGGTGGACGCCATTCTACAGTATAACCGATGGTTTTGTGGTGTCAAAGCAAAGCTATATATCTTGAGAGCTAGCTCACAAGGAGTACGAGATCAAATGATGCTGAGGCGATCGTATATATAGAGGCTGAAGGCCGTTTCCACAGTCTCATCGTGCTGGTAGATATAGAAGTTTGTTAAATGTTGCCTCAGTCTGCACGTCTGCAAAGTCAGAGCTTCTGATTCAGCTTTGCCTGTGTATACTCTACTCCCTCCGTCCAAAAAAATGCAAATATGGGATCCTTACCGGTCAAACTTGCTCAAGTTTGACCAAATCTAAAGTAAATAGTATTTACACTTATGACTTCAAATAATTTTAACACGAAAGTATATTCTATAACTAATTTAATGATACTTATTTTGTTTCATGAATGTTATTACTTTCTTCTACATCTTTAGTCAAAGTTCAAATAGTTTGACTGATCGAAAAGTGAGAATTGCATTCTTTTGTGGACAGAGGGAGTACACATTAGCTAGGACGACGTTTGTACCAACATGCGTGGTTTAGCAGTGCATGAATTCTATCATTTGGAATCTTTGGACAAACCGGAAAACTTGTATAGTAATGGAAGTGATTCCGACAAGCAAGTTGGCTAAGAAAATGTTATCGCAGTAGTATGCCACATTATTGCAAAGGTGATTATCTTAACTGGGAAGGTACTCCCAATCACTAAAAATATGGGGCCACCCCTGGCACCTTGGCTGCAGCTTGCCTTGCAAGGCTGGGCAAAAGAAGTGCTGTTTGCTACTCGATTCCGTTCTCCGCGGCGGACATGGTGGCTCGTCCGTCACCGAGCATGCCCATTGTTTTCCTCAACAATTAAAAACTAAGGCCTCATTCATTTCCACGGGATCAATTCCGATCAGAATGGATAAATACAAAATCATGATAGTAACTATAAGAGATCCGGATTTATTCCGGGCCGAAAACTAATTTGCTCATGATAGATACACCAAAAGGCTCGGAATCAATCCACTAGTCAAGAGGTGTGGAACCAATCCGGCTCTACGGTCTCTTGTTCTACCTATCATGATTGATAAATTAATTTTTGATCCGGAATAAATCCGAGCCCCTATCATAATTTTCTTCATACATTTATTATTCGACCGGATTGAATCCCACGGAAACGAACAAGCCCTAAGTTACTTTCCATTTTGCGATGGAAGAGTGGAGGGAGCTCAAGAGGAGAACAATGTTGGTAGTAATCCTTGTCAAAAAAAGAAGATGTTAGTAGTAATCTCTTGTGTGCGTGTGTGTAATATTAGTTGTCAATAAGAGCCAGCCAACGGCTGTGCGTGTTTTAGGTGCTCGGCGCATGGCAGCATGCAGAGCAGAGCGAGTCTTCAGAAGCTGCGCAGCGTGATCGTTGTTCGTGGGATGGCGCGTTCGGAGTGGCAGCATGCCTCGCTTGTAGGGCAGTACTCTGTCACAGATTAAGGAGTCAGTTATACAAGTAGCTCGTTTATATTCAGAAATCAAACGTGAAAAACGCTGCCAATTTTCACCAGCCCAACATACTCTGTTCACGTCATTCTTTCTTTGTTCTTGTGTTCGCAATCCTGAGCGCACACTACTGGAGATCGTGGCTTTACCGTGCGCCAGCAATGCACGGCGAAGGATGGAAAAACGCACGACAAAGCCCGCCCGACATCTCCATTGTATAGCAAACAGACCATTGTCGTGCGTCGTTTATCATGGCGCACATCTAACTTGTTTGCTGTGCGCTTACCTCGGTGCACGGCAAAAAAATTGCCTCATGGCTTGGGCATGTGAGGACACGGAGACGACGTCGCAGGCCCCGCGGCTTCGCCATGCACCACAAGGAAGGCGCACAACAAAGATCTTGACGGCGTTGTGACGGAGCGACGCGGTGTAACGGACGGGAGTGACGCTTTGCTGTGCGTTGGGCTCCAAAACGCCCGGCAATGGCCCAAACTTTGCCGTGTGCCGGACCCCAAAACGTCCGGCAATGGCCCAATATGTGCCGTCCGTCGGGCTCCAAAACACACGGCAATGACCTAATCTCCGCCGTGTGCTAGGCTCCAAAACGTACGGCAATGACCCAATCTTTTTGCCGTGCGCAAAGGCTCCAAAATGCACAACAATCAATGGTACGCTTTGTCGTACGCCTAGCTTCTTAGGTGCATGACAAAGTCACTCTTCAGCCTAGGAATGCTCACTTTGTTGTGCGCCACGGGGAAACATAAATGTTTGCCGTGCATTTGTTATGACAACACGACAAAGATAGAGGCACGAGCGCTCCCGTGTCCGCCGCGACGCCTGCGGTGTAGGGCCGGCGGCGACCGTCGGCCTTTGCCATGCGCCGGCCCGGCCCCACGGCAAACGACAAAGATCGACGACAACAGCCGCCGGCCCCACCTACACGGCGTTGCGGCGGGCACATGGGCCTTCTTTGTTGTGCGTCACGAGACGCCGCACGATGATAAGCAAATTTTGCTGTGTACTTCCTTGATGGCGCACGACAAAGAGTAACAGCCGTCGGCCGTTACACACCGGTGCACATGTGGCACACGACAAAGATTTTGTTTGCCTTTGTGCGTTTTTGTTGAGGCGTACAATAAACAAAACTTTGTTGTGTGCTAAAAATTTGTTGTGCATCTATTGTCCGGGCACACGACAATGAAATCCTTTGCTGTGTGTCTAATATTTGCCGCACCACAAAGATTTTAACGCAAGACAACTGTGTGTTTTCAAGCAATGGCAGGTGTTTGGTGACAACCGATGACGGAAGATCGCCGGGATTCCGACAAACAAGGTGCTTGATTGTCACCGGCCAGCGTACTTTTCATTTGGAACAGCTCATTCCAGTGTACAGTACTTCGGATGGCAGTGGTCCTTCCAGAAGCAATCTTACGGGTCAACGGTCAGCAGTATTATTCCAGCGTATCCTTAACCATCATCCTTATTTCAATAAAATAATAAGGATAATCTTTTATACTTGTATGCTCCGCCAATATTGACTTCAAAGGAGGATATGCACGTAGTACTTTAAACAAGCTTTGACAATCACTCGCCTAATAAAAGTCATAGCGTCATGTATGATGTATATATCTAACCTCAATTTTTATGTCAATCACGTACCTAAAGTCATCAAGCAAGTCTCTGGACTCTCCCTTTGTTTCTTCCTGGGCGATGAAGGTCGAAAACTTTCAGCAGCTTTTTTTTTTCACCTAGCACACCGTGTAAGTGTGCATATCCATCTCCACGTTATATGGGAGCATTTTTAGTCCAGCCCGGACCCTGTTCGAACCCGGCCCGCCTATAGTTCTTACCGACGGGACGGGCGTGGGCACATATCTTGCAGCTCGAGAAAAAAAATCTTGATTTGATCCCGACCGAAATGCTATTTTATCTATTTTGCAATATAAAATGCGCGAGGCGGCCCGCCCAAATCTGGCCCGGCCCGAAAATTGAGGCGCAACGCGCCCAGTTTTACGGTCATGGGTAAGATTTGCTCAGCCCGAAAATAACTTGGTTTTTTCGACCCAGCCCGGCCCGGGTCAAAAAATGCTCGGGTCTACTCCACAGCGGGGCCAACTACTTGCCTTTCTTCTGTGTGCTGAATTCTAACTTCAGAGTGCAGGGGCTAAAGCGTCAGGCACAGCCGTGACAATTTAGGGCCAGTGACGCAACTAATATAGGGGCCCTTTCAATAAAAATTACTACTGAAGACTCATAAGAATTCAAGATGCACAACACAATATTAATATGAAATAAAGGAGTGTGTACATATTACCTTAAAAATATCTCATCTCACATTTCAAGATGCAAAGTCGCTGATGATTGTATCAGTATCAATTGCGTCTACTTAGTAATCTTCTCAATGCATAGAGTTGCCAAACAATTAAGTCTTTCTTCAGACATTTTTTACCTAAAATGATTCCACGACAATTTCAACTGCGAAAAGCTCCTTTCAGCCGAGGCCATAGTAACCGGCACGGTAAATACGATCCGATAAACTTGTCGGTGCGGAAAGTAGTCCCGACACTAACTAGTGATGAGCACCGAGATCCGCCTCTCGAAGGCCGGTGCTAAGCTACTAAGGACACTTGGTTCATCCTGGTTCCGGCCGGGCCCGGCAGCGGTATGCTCGGGCACCGTATTGCTTGCACCGTGGTGCTCGTAGAGGGGTGGCTACAAGCGAGGCGGGAGAGGAGGCGTGGGCTCCAAGCCCCGGAGGTTTGATTGAGGCGAGTGCCAATATCGTGGGAAGGCGGAGAGCGAGTGAGTGTTTGTTGTCCGTCGTCCCGTGTCCGCCCCCTACGGGCCGGGGGGCTGCTCCTCCTTTTATAGGCCAAGGAGGGAGCAGCTTACATGCACACTGCACTATTTCTATACGTGTAGCGGTATGGCGAACAGTGTTGCGGAGCTGACGGCCGTCCTGGCGAATCCCGCTCCCGTTGAGGCGTCGTGGTGCGTCCTGTGCTCGTACAGGAGCAGCTTCGAGGGCTGCGGCGCAGTAGTTGGTTGACTGGCCGCCGTGGTGGGCCAATTCGAGGGTGCCGTTGACGGGAAGCCCGTACGTGGCACAGTGGCCGTTGTGGCGATGTCTTGTCCCCGCACGTCCCAACAGCGCCGGGATGTCGCCACAGCGCCTGGCGTGGTGCGGCAGTGGCGGGGATGGCTGCACAGGGCTGACAGCGACGGGGATGCACGATCCCGCTGGCCTAACGTCACGGCGTGGTCCTGCATACGCGCATAAAAGATATTCGAGGGTCTTGCCGGCCCCCTTCGAGGGCGCGGCGTGTTAGCCATACGGGGGCAGGTGGCACAGTGTCACGGAGCTGACACTGGCCTTGCCGCACGGTCGTCGAACGGCGGCGGGGATGGCCTCCCCTCGGGAGTTGGTGGAACAAGCACCGGGGAGTGATTCCCGGGCGCGTCGAGTAGTGGCGCGGCACCGTGGCGTCAAAGCATTAAATGCCCGTACACGCGTGCGGGGGCGGGGGTGCACGCGGGGGCGTGGGAAAGGCGCGCGTGGGCGCCCGGGAGCGGAGAGGGCCCCGCCCGAGGGGGTGCTCAACCCTCGAGCGAGGCGGACCTCGTTCGAGGGGCGGGGCCGAGCCCTCGAGCGAGGCGGACCCCGCCCGAGGGGGCGTAAGGTCCTTGAGCGAGGCGGACCCCCGCCCGAGGGGGCATAAGGCCCTCGAGCGAGGCGGACCTCGCCCGAGGGAGCGTCTATCCCTCGAGCGGGGCGGACTTCACTCGAGGGGCGTCCGCTGTGTTGCCTTGGCGGGCCGCGGAGGCCACCGGGGGTCGCGATTGTGCCGTGTACGTGTGTTAGATGTGCAAGTTGGTTTACGTTTCGCGTTTTTTGCAGGTTTTAAGCGGGTTTCCCCCCGGTTATTTAGGGGACCCTTAGGGATGTCCCCGACAGTAGCCCCCTAGCATCTGCGGGTGTTTCCGTTAGGATCCCGCATGCGTGTCCGCCGATAGGACGTTCTTCGCTCCCGGTTGCCAATGCCTTTCCGCGGAGCCGCGTCGGCGGACTCCGCGGGTCTAGCCCCCGAAGCCCTGCAGGAGCGTGAGTGCTCCCTGCGGGGGTTTTCTCGCGAAATCTTACCGGTGGGCGTGGCATTTGTTTCAATCGGCCTCGGCGATGTTTCGGCCGGCTTCGGTTACGCACGCGCGACTAGTATCTTTCGCGTCCGGTGCACCCCGAGAGGTGTAGCCGCGCGTCGATCCCCCGTGCCCGGGCCCATTCGAGGCGATCGGGGCGAGCTCTCCGTCTTGTTCTAAACGTGCCCTCGCCGTCCTTCTGCGGGACGGAGGGTGAGGTTTCCACAACCCCCATCGATCGGGTCGCGGATTGCGGATTCCTCGTCGAGCTACTAGCGGGTCGTTCAAGTGGACACCCATGCCCCGTTCGATAAGGGTAGGCTCGTGGTCCGGAGACTCGTCCATCAAAGCGCTTGCGTGGGTTTGCTAGGTGGGGCTCGGTCCCATTCGCTAGGGACCGAGTGCGCGGAAGCTCTCCCTCGGTGGGATCCCCCGACTAGCTACCCTCGCTGGCTCTCGAACACGACATGTGGGGCGCCCTCGAGCTGGAGGGCTCGAGGAAAGGCTCGAATGCGCGCGCCCTCGTCGTCCCCGACTCTGGTGATCTGGGGCACCTGTTCGAAACCTTCGAGGGTCGGGTTTCGAACCCCCGATCGCAGGGCCGTGCGGGGTGGCGGCCGAGTGCCGCCGTCTTTTCGCATATGCGAGGTTTCGAGGGTTCTCAACCGTGCCGGCCCTCGATCCGCCGATCGCAGATTTTTCGGATCGAGGGCACTCGCGGTGCCCGTTCACGTTGAACGGGTTTCGAGGCTACCGGTCGGTAATCACACCCTTCGAGGGTCAGGTTTTTCGAGCCTGGGGCTCGGGCCGCTCGAGGGTCATCCTTACCCGGTAAGGGACCGGCCATTAAATGCGCGCAGTCGCGGCCACAGTCTCGCGCCGCGGGAGCGCCTTTTCGTGTGCCGTGGCCGTGCGCATAGTGGGCGACGTGGGCGGGCGGACGTGACGGCTCGCCGCAGCCCTCCGGTTACCGCGTCGTAATGATAGCGCGCGTGCAGGCGCGCTCCCGCCTCGGTCGTGGTGGGTCCCGCCCGTCAGCGACCGAGATTTTTACCTGCAGTTAATGCGAGCGGGGCGTGCGCTCTGGAGAGCGCGGCCCCGTGGATCTATAAATCAAATGGAGAGGTGAGGTGAAGTTTTACCTCTCTCACTTAGCTTCTACCGTCCTCGCCCTTTGCGCTTCCGCTCCAGAGCCGCACGCGCTTCTCGCTCGTCGCACGGTTCTCGTCCCGCGCTCCTCGTCCCTTCGCCAATCCGCATGGCTCCTCCTCGGCCCCATCACCATCGTCGACCCGCCGCCGTGGCCGCGCTCGACGGCGACGCGGCTCTCCCCGAGCGAGCCGGGTGACCGCCGGCCGGCTCGCGGCGAATGAGGATGGGCGCCCCGCGGTGTGGATCGTGCCGCAACCGAACGAGCGGGAGCCCAACCCGCCGTACGGCTACGTCGTCATCTTCATCCGCTTCCACGAGCGGGGCTTCGCCGCGCGGTGAGTCGCTTTATGCGAGCATTGTGCTACCACAACGGCGTGGAGTTGCACAACTTGACGCCGAACGCTATTTCGCAAGCGGCGACGTTGGTCGGCGCGTGCGAAGGTTTCCCCGGGGATGCCCGTCAACTGGGATCTCTGGGTTCACCTCTTCCGCGCGGAGCTGCACACGCTGACCACGCCGGAGCCGAAGATTCGTCGCACGGTGCGCGCCGGCGTCATGACGATCACGCTGCGGAACACGCGCAGGGAGCTCTACATCCCCTGCACGATGACCTCCAATAACTCGGAGTGGGAGCGGGGGTGGTTCTACCTCCACAACGACGGCGCCGGCCTTCCCCCTACTTCAGCAAGGTGCTGAAGGACAAGGCCGACTCCTGGCACCACGGGGTGTCTCCGCCTTCGCACCGACGCGACCGGACTCGCTCCCCGGCTGCGTTGAAGGACCCGGCGGACGGAGGCTTGACCGGGGGGGGGGGGTGCGTCCTCGCGAACCTCCATCACCGGCGGATCGTTCCCCCGATGGAGAGGCCGCTCCGCATCTTCGAGATGCACGAGGACGCGGACCCCGGTCGCGCTAGCGCAATCATGGTTGCTGCGCGGGCCTCTTTCCACCGAGTACGCGACCACCGGGGCGCGCCACGCCATCGACCTCGGGACCGGCCGGAACAACGACGCGACCCTCCGGGCATTCACCATGCTCCCTGTCGGCCCGTTGGTAAGTGGGTTCCCGCCTCCCCTTGTTCTCGCCGGTTCGCAAGGTGTCGGCGTGTCTTGAAATTCCGTTCGTTCCCCGCAGATAAGGGCCGTGAATGCCGCGCGGTCCGACCCGCCTACTCCTCGAGCTCGAGCGCACGCGCACGAGGGCGCGGCGGCGAGAACAGGGGAGCGGGTGGCGCGCGAGGAGGGAGCGAAGCATCCGGCGGCGAGAGCGCCGGAGAACGAAGGAGTGAGGATTTCCGGCCGCGCAAGCGAAGATGGGCTCTCCTCTCCGGGACCGAGGAGTACTCGTCGTCGGGTGAGGAGGAGGAGGAGGGAAGCGATGGGGGCGGGCTCCCCCCGAGAGGTGGGAGCCTTCACCCCCCTCGCCCACGGCCGCGGAGGCGGTGGAGGAGACGGCGCCTCGGACGGGCGCGGGAGCACCCACCGCCGGCCACCTTCGAGAGAGGCGGCGTGCGCCGCGGGGGGGTGCGCGCGCGCGCCGCGAAGACGGCCGGGGGTGCGGCGGTGCCACACGGTGGCGGCGACAATGTCCGCCTCGCCCCGAGGAAGAGGAAAAGGGGATTTTCCACCCCGAGATAAGTGGTTGCTTTGCCTTAAGCGGGTTCTTAGATTGGCCGGGGCCTAAGTTTCTTTCTCCGTGCTCGCGGGGTGGCGCTCACTATGCCTCCTCTCGCGCACCGCCAAGGTGCCGAGGACGGACGCGGTCGTCCCCACCGAGGCGGCGCTCGTCGAGGGCGTCGCGGCCGGTCACGAGCATGGCGTCGGCCGACGAGCGGCGGCTCGCACAACGCGGCCGAGGTCACGGATCCGCGGCGGTGGCGACGACTACGGTGCCGGCCGCGGAGGCGCGGCGCAGTGGCGGCGGTCGTGGAGCCGCGGCGGCCGGCAACCGAGGGTGGGGCCGCGGCGGCCGGCGGCCGAGGTGGGGCCGTAGCAGCCGGCGGCGGCGGAGGAGCCGCGGCTCGCGGCGTCGGTGGCGGTGGCGGCCACGGACGCGGCGGTCGCCGCGCCGTCAACTCCTTCGCCGGTGCCCGCCGCATCCGGCGGCCCCGAGGGCGGCGGTGGTGGAGATTCGGACGACGACGACGTCCGGCCACGGGCCGGGAACGGTGGGCGAGCGTGCTCGCACCGCCCCCGAGGCCTCGGCGGGGGCACTCGTGGTCGGAGCGACGCCGCGCGGCGCCGGGGTGCCCGGCAGATGGCGCCGGGCCCTCCTCATCGCACACCGGACCCGCGGCGCGCCCGGGAGCGAGGGGCAAGACGAGGCCGACGCCCCGCCGGCCCACTTTATCGACGCTCGGGCGGAGCGGGGGGCTGCGGGAGGAGCTCCGTGACCACGGCGCCTCGCTCAACCGAGCGCCGAACGAGGCGTTGCGGATCCACGGCGGTCGGCGTGGCACGCTTTCCGGGTCGGTTGAGTTTCGTGGAGTTTCGCAATTCCTTCCCCTGCTTTCTCTTCGTTCGTGTCTTTTCTGACTCCCGCCCCTCTCGCTCTACTTGTTGGTGGCAGGAGCTGGAGCGCCGGGATCAGGAGCGGTACGTCGTCCTTGACCACCTTGACGCCGATTTCCGCTGGTACCGGGGGCAGTACAAGGCCCTGGAGGCCCTTGTCGAGGCCCTCAGGTCACCTGACCGGTTGCTAGCGTACAGGGCCGAGGCCCTCCTGGACTCGCCCCCGGAGCAGGGCGCCCAAGCCGCGGAAGGCGCCTCCACGGTCGTGAGGGTGCAGACGGTGTTGGTGGAGCGGGACGACGCGCCGCGCCGGCTCGCGAGGACACGGAGGTGCGCGCTCCCTTGCGTCGACATGGGAGGCGAGAGGTCGCCACCGCCCGCGTCCGCATCCAAAAGGGCCGCGTGGGGCTCCGGGAGGCCGAGGGGGTTGAAGGCGGCTCCGGCGGACAAGGCCGCCGCGCTCACCCTCGGCGGAGGAGCGCGCTTCGGGCAGAGCGAGCCGCCCGCCGGGAGGCGGACGACCGGCTTCGGCCGGGAGCGAGGCCGCGCTCGTTGAGGCCCGAGCCGCGCTCGAGCAAGAGCGCATGGCACGCGAGGAAGCGCCGGACCATCTCCGGCGAGAGCGTGCCGCACTCGAGGAGGCACGGGCCTCGCTTGAGAAGCGGGGGAGGGAGGGGGGAGGTGTCGCGCCTCAACGGGGAGCTGGTGCAGATCAGCATCTCGCATGAGGACCAGCGTCAGGCCCTCGAGGAGCAGGAGGCCTCGTACCTCAAGCTGCAGCGCGAGGCTGAGGAGACGCGCCAGTCCATCGAGGTGGAGAAGAAGCAGGTTGAAGGTGAGTTTGTCTCCGTCCAGTTTTCGTTCGTTGATTCGTTCTTTTGGGATCCGCTCCCAACTTCATCTTTCCTTGTTCGTGGCTTCCGGGCCCGTGGACCGCCCCGGGGCATGCGACCACCCGTGCCGAGACCGTGAGCGCGGCCTACAACTCCGCGGAAAAGGAGTTGGGGGGGAGTTGCGGGCCGCCGCTCTCGAGACCCTCGCCGGGCGGTGGAGGAAGGCGAAGCGCAAGCCGGGAGCTCGGCCGACAAATCGCTTGCGTGCCCTCGCCGGGCACGTCTTGAGGCGTATGCGCCGCGCCCTTCACCTCGGTGTCTTGAAGGCCCTCTCGCGTGGTGGTGTCTCACTACCGGGTGAACTTCGAGGCCGTGGCATCGAGCTACGTCGTCCCGAAGGGCGTCGAAGACGAGGTGGCGAGGGAGCGCGTGGACTCGCTTGCCGCCACCGCCGCCGAGACGCTTGCCGAAGACTTCGAGGACTTCCCGTTCCCCGACGCTCCCGACGCCGACGAGCCCCAAGCCCGAAGATCACCGGGCGCCGGGCCCTTTTTTTGCTTAAGTGTTAGAGTCCGGGCCATGTGGCCATGTAAATAAACAATTAAATTTTTGAGATGTTCAAACACTTGTAAATGTAAGTGGTGATCCTTGTTTCGCTCGTCACGCTCGTTCGTTTCTTTCTCTTTGCCCGGGTGAATTCGGGTTGGGGAGGTTCGATTTTGTGAGTAGCCCGGCCGGGAGGCCGGAGAGAAAGGTCGTATCCTCGTGGAGGCGTAGGCCATCTCTAACTCACGTGTCCTTTCGCTTGGCCACCCGCGCCCCGCCCGAACTCGCTCGAGGCTAAGGTCGAACCGTACTTAGCGCGTTTGCGAACTTTTTGCGAAAAAATGGGACCATTTTTTTGGGGGGGGGATGCCCCCCGCAGTAGCCCCCGAGGGTGACTTGGTTTCTGGGAAAGCCAAGTTGCCCTTTAACTTTATTAATTTATTGATTTTATACATCTGGGCTGCCAACTGGGGTGTTGAGCATGTAATTTACAACAGAAAACTTGGAAATCCTCGCTAAGGGTAGAAGCGACGTAGCTGCTGGATGTTCCAAGCGTTGGTGAGTTCCTCGCCGTCCTCGTTGGCCAGCTTGTACGTGCCGAGCTTGAGCACCTTCACCACGACGTAGGGTCCCTCCCCACGGGGGCGACGGCTTGTGGCGGCCTCGATTGTCTTGGCACAACCTTAGGACCAGGTCCCCCTCACCGAAATCTCGTCGCCGCACCTTCGGGCTTGATAGCGTCTTAGGGCTCCGCCGGTACCTTGCGGAGTGCATCGGGGCCACGGTGCGCACCTCATCCAACCGGTCCGGCGAGTCCTCGCGGGCTCGCTCGATTGGCGCCTTCGTCGTAGGCCCGAACTCGGGCGACTCGTATTCCAAGTCCGTGGGGAGGATGGCCTCCGCACCATGGACCAGGAAGAACGGGGTGAACCCGGTGGCCCTACTTGGGGTGGTCCTGAGGCTCCACATGACCGTCGGCAGCTCCTGGAGCCATTTCCGACCAGACTTATTCAGCCGGTCGAAAATTCTGGGCTTGAGGCCTTTTAGGATCATGTCGTTAGCGCGTTCCACCTGACCGTTGGTCTGTGGATGCGCCACGGCTGCCCAGTCCACGCGGATGTGGAACTTATCGCAGAATTCCAGGAACTTCCTGCCCGTGAATTGGGACCCGTTGTCGGTGATGATGGAGTTGGGCACTCCGAAGCGGTAGATAATGTCGGTGAAGAACGTCACCGCCTGCTCCGCCCAAAGATTCGTGATGGGGCGCACCTCCACCCACTTGGAGAACTTGTCGATAGCAACCAAAAGGTGGGTGTAGCCCCCGGGCGCCTTTCGGAGGGGCTCGACGATGTCCAGTCCCCACACGGCGAAAGGCCACGTGACGGGGATGGTCCGCGCAGACGTGCGCAGGGAGATTGGACTTGCGGGCGTAGAACTGGCACCCTTCGCAGGTGCACACGATCTCGCTGGCGTCGGCGACCGCGGTGGGCCAGTAGAAGCCCTGGCGGAACGCGTTGCCCACGAGGGTGCGAGGTGCTGCGTGATGGCCGCACACGCCCGCATGTATATCCCGGAGGAGCTCGCGCCCCTGAGGGATGGGCACGCATCGCTGCAGGATGCCGGACGCGGCGCGCTTGTACAGCTCGCCGTCGACGAGAGCGAATGACTTGGCCATCCTGGCGATGTGCCTGGCCTCGGATTGGTCCGAGGGGAGTTCCCCTCGATCCATCCAGGCGATGTATTTGTCGCGCTAGTCCACCTCGCTGGGGGCTGGTTCGACGTCCATGGCCTCGGCCTCGTCGGCACCGTACCCCTCGAGCAGGGAGAGCACGTACGCCTCGTTTGAGGGGTCCTCGTCCATGGGCTCCGCGCCTGTTGGACTCGAGGGAGCCTCCGAGGATTCTTCATGGCTCGAGGGGCATGGCTCGAGGCTAACAGACGGCTGCGCGATGTCTCGCGCAAAAACGTTCGGGGGAACGGTGATTCGCCCCGACGCGATTTTGGCGAGCTCGTCCGCCTCCTCGTTGTACCAGCGAGGCACGTGGTTGAGCTCTATCCCGTAGAAGTTGTCCTCGAGGGCGCGCATAGCCTTGCAGTACGCCTCCATCTTGTCGTCGTGACAGCTCGCATTCTTCATGACCCGGTCGATCATGAGCTACGAGTCACCCCGCACGTCGAGGCGCTTGATGCTCGTTTCGATGGCGATTTTGAGGCCACAAAGGAGGGCCTCGTACTCGGCCATGTTGTTTGACGCGGGGAAGTGGAGGCGCATGGCGTATCTCATGTGCTCCCCGAGGGGTGAGACGAAAAGCGGGCACGCGCCCGCCCCCGTTTTCATTACCGACCCGTCAAAGTGGACGAGTCCAGCACTCGGCCGGATCCGTGGTGGTGGTAATCGCGTGTCCGTCCACTCGGCAACGAAATCGCCAAGATTTGGGACTTAATGGCCTTGCGTGGCGCGTAGGCGAGCGTTTCGCCCATCGGCTCCACCGACCGCTTGGCAATCCCGCCCGCCGGATCCGGTTCCCGCCGATTTCTCCTAACGAGAAGGAGGATACCACCGTGACCGGATGAGCCTCGAAGTAGTGGCGGAGTTTGCGCTCGCGGAGGACCACCGCGTAAAGCAGCTTCCGGACTTGCGGGTAGCGCGCCTTGGTTTCGGACTAGACTTTGCCGATGTAGTACACCGCCCGCCGGACCGGCGGGGCTGCCCCCTCCTCCGTGCGCTCTACTACGATGACGTTGTTGAGGCAAAATGTGCACTCGGCGCCAATCACACAGCAAGCCGAAAAGCTTAGCTTCGCACGCGCGAGAGAGAAAGTGACGTGCCGATCAATTTTTCCCGAAAATTAACAAAAGATGAAACAGTTAAATACCAAAAATTGGAACCTACCGGGTAGTACCAGGCAGTTCCATATTTACGGCTAAGAAGCCAAGCAAGACGACATGTAGCTATGCGAAGCTACCTGTCAAAGAACCACGACCATTCGGGTAACCAAGAAGGAAAAAAGAACACCGCCGAATGAATGACGTAAGCATGACAATGATCGATCTTTGAATGAACATGGATGCATGTGCCAAGCCATAACCGATCCTCATGAAGATTAACATTAAATGAAGTAGAGCACGAACATGATCATGTATTAAAATAAGCATGCATAGATCCAAAGCGTTAGTCTACCGCATGTCTAATCACTTTAAGATCCGTCGGGCACGACATCGGCAAATCTATCCACCGCATGATACAACTTGCATGAAAGAACGCACCACTTTCCACAAATAGATCTATCCACCGCATGATACAACCTAAATATGGAAAGCTAGAAGCATACGTCTTTTAAAACATAAATAACGCACGTGATCTACTCGTGAAGATATAACCGAATGCGGCCGAACAACCGATTCGGGGTCCATGAAGAAGGAACAAACATTACCACGTGAATAAATCTATCGAGCTGAATTGGAAATCTAATCCACCGATGACTAGCTCCAAGGCAACCCAAAAACCTCGCATCTACCGCATGATACCCGGCTCTTTCAAGATTTATACTAACAAAGCAAGCTTGAACCCGCAACATGTAACAACCTAGATCGATTCGGTTTCGGCTATCGGAGAGCACGAGATCCACGCGTCAAAAATACGAAACCCGCTCGTGCACGGATCTTAAAAGGAAAAGAGCCGATCCAAACCCATCTAGATTGGGCAAAAGTGTATTACATGAATTAAAACATAAAGCAAAAACTCATGATAATACAGATAACTTAATGAATCTATTGGATCTTGCCAAAACCCAATAGAGCCGATAACTAGCTTCGAGCTAGACCTTAGCCTACCGCATGGCTCATGATCTAACAAGAAACCCTCTTGAACCAAGCTTGAATCTACCGCATGACACGAAGCATGGTAACAAGACTACTTGCATCGGATCTAAATCCACCGCATGATACTAGACATGATACAAGGTTGCCGGTACTCACGGAGGTCGACGGATCGATTGGTCCTCTCGAAGAACTCGACGACACGACAAGGGACTCTAGGGTTTGGCGTAAGGCCGGTGTGTATTGAGGAATGAACGTCCGTTTTACATACATCCAGGGATCATATTTATACCCCGCCGATTACAATTGCGAATGGATTCATTGCCTAACTAAACTTGATCACCGTCCATCCATTCGCTTCTCCCCGATCGAGCCACGTCACCGTCCAATCCCGCAAAATCAGCTCTCTCGTTCCTTTGCCGAACCGGAGCGGATAGCCGACCGCGGATCCTTCGCCGAAAATCTCTCGAAGATACCTTTCCTTCCACCGGACGGACTCTTTTCCGAATCGGTCCCACATGTCATACTCCTTACCAAATTTTGGTGTTAACACATGCCCCTTCAATTGTGGGATAAAAGTAATTTTGTTCCACAATTGACTCCAGCCGCAAATCCTTGAGCCAAACCTGTCAACACCTGTTCTTCGCAATCCGCCGGATTCTTCGTTCAGATCCAACCCTAGATCCCCTTTGTTCCGAGCTCGAACCTCCAATGGCAACTCAGAACCAAGCTGCTCAGGTAACTTCACCCCTCCAAACCTTTGTTCGGCATTAGGTTTTCAATTTTACCTGAGATTTTCTTCTTCCGCTTTCTTCCAGGAACCGTCTACTGCCCTTTTGATTCCTATTGAGGCCAATTCGCAGCCTTATTATCTTGGTCCCGAAGGGAATCCTGACCCTCGAGATTTCATTGCCGCTGAATCTCAGAGAATCCCTTTCAAGGTAGCTTTATCTCCACCTCCTCAATGGCAAGATGCGTTCAAGAACTGGCCTTTGCCCCCAATCGCAGGCGGAAGACTTGGTACCGTAGGATTCTTGCGGATAAGAGTGGATTGACCAATCTGGATACTCTCCGCATTGCTCAATGTTTGGAGTTATCTGTAGCTGAGACGCCCAAGAATGAAGATCTTCTGATAGCCGCGTGCCACTTCTGGTCCAATGGCGTCAATGCCTTCCTTTTTGGGCATGGCCCAATGTCTCCAACTTTGGCCGATGTGTACATGATCACCGGCCTTGACATCACCGGGTCCGTTCAGCCTTGGAATTTTAAGAACTCCTCACGCCAAACAGGGGTAAAGCCAGGGAATGGCTACAAGAATTATATTTTGAAACATATGAGAGATAATCCCCTTGGCGAAGTTGAATACAGAGCCTTCTTGAACATGTGGTTATGCAGGTTTGTCTTCTGTGGCAAGGCCAATGAACCCACTCTGAATCATATCGCAATGGCGATCCATCTGGCCAGCGGCAATCGCCTTCCTCTGGGAAAATTCCTCTTGGGCAGCGTATACCATATGCTTCATCAGACAGTTACCCAAATGTATACCAGCCAGAGGATAACGTGCGTCAATGGCCCTTGGTGGTTTGTTCAGATTTGGCTGCAACTTCACATGCACCGGATCGTAGGCGTCGACTTGAGCTCCGGGTTCTTCCCCCGGTCCAATCCCCCTGAAGGAGAGCTTCAAGTCACCAGAGGATGCCAAAGCTATGGAGAAGCAGCTTCAATCGTTATCGTTCAGAGAGACATCACCCAACTCTTCGAGTTGTTCTTCAAAGGCTTCCCCAATCCTCTTTGGCTTCCTTATATAGGCTATGACACTCTGACCTTTCCTGTCGAGTTCTCCTTTGAGCCCAGCCATCAAGATGGGAGATTCCCGGAAATCTTTAATATCATAATCCGCCCATGTATATTACCGGCCGAGTTCAATGGAGGGAGGCGGGGAATGCCGCACTTATGAGTACTACCGGCCTAACATAATGGCCGGTGCAACTTGGATGTGGCCAGCTGCCCCCAAGATTGTTTTCGCATGAATTCCTCAAGCCCGGGGAGGAAATCAAAGAATCGATGCGATGCAGCGAGTTTTCAACTATGTGTGCACCCCACTGTCTACACATGTCCTTTTGTGCCCGCAATCATAGCTCACCCTACCTTCAACTCATGGTGGCAAGAATTCCACGACCACATCTTCGGTGAACCCGTTCATGTGTTTCGTGCGGAATTGATGCCTCGATTTCCCGCCGACTTCGGAGGTAACACAATGAGCCCCTTGATCGGACTTTTACTCATGGTCCCGACCTCCATCTTCTCGTCCACGAACACGGTTCCGCCCCTCGAGCCGGGGTAATAACTTATAATGCCGAAGGCCCAATTTCGGCACCGGGGTTTAAATCTACAACCCCGCGCCAACCGATGGACGGGTATGCTACCACCGATCCCGGCCTCTCTAGCCTTGCTTGTTGACAGGAGGCAAGGATTGCATCCGGTTCCCCCCTCCGAGCGCTAAAAGGAGGAGAACCGTCAAGAAAGTACTTGGTTGAGGTAAGCTCCTTTACCTTCTTGATTACCGGGTCACTCGTTCTTGATGGATCATATCATTGTGTATTTCGGACCGAGCCCAACATTCTTCGGAACCAATACCGCCGATGCCCCATCCACCGGTATGGCCTTTGTCGTTCTTTCTCAAGGATGAGCACCGGCACTTATCCCTTCAATTGAACATTTGCGAAGAAACCGTTGGAGAACCACTTGTAGATGTCCCGGTGGTTCAACAAGGCGAGCCCTTCCAGGGTTGAATTGCCCATCCCCAGAGAGGTTTCATCTTCATCACCTTCGCGGACGCAAGACGCTCTCCGCAGGTGAATCCCCCAACTCAACCGGAGCCACCAAGTTCTCCCGGGATGCCATCGCCCATCGCCCAAGCAGCAACGGCCAACCTAACAGAGGAAGATCCAATTCTTCCCCGGCCCGGAAACTCACGAGTCGCCGATTGGTGCACCAAAGCATCTCCCGACTTGGACGTTTCGGCTCTACTCGGGACGCCTCCTCCATCCGCGATTGCTCCCGCTCAAGATACCATTCATGAGGTACTTGATTCCGCCTTTAATCTTGATACCTTGATGCTAGCGTTCTCACCTCGGCGGTGTTGTTTTCGGGATCACGCCCCGTCATCATCGAGCTTGCCGTCGGAGGGCCCATCGGCTTGGCCGACCCGCAAGCTTCTTACGATCCGAAAGTCGCCGTAAAGGTTGCTCTAGAGGCGGAATTGAAAAGCCCGTCGGCGGAGATGGAAATTGACCCGAAGAAAATAGCCGATCTTCCCGGATTAATAGCAAAGACCGAAGCGGAGGCGGAATCGGCCGTCACCGCAGTAAAGCAAATGCGATGCGAGCTTATTGACTTATCCGATGCCCAAAAGGACTATCGGGAGATCTTGGACAACTCCCACTTGATAGTATCCAATGTTCGTCACGCACTTGCAAAACTCCTCAACACTTGAATGTTCTTATTGATGTATACCCGGACCGGTCGTTCTTGTAATATCTCCTTTGCAATTTGTTTCCTTTCCTTGGCGTACTTTGAGATGTGATGCCGAATGACCCATTCGGTAGTGAAACGCTAACTCGCCGAACGACACCTTGAATTCCTTTAGCCGAAACCATCGACCCACACGCGTTTCGGCTTAGAACTCCAAACGACCCACCGGCGGGTTGGTCAAGGAAATCTCTCCGCCTTCCGATTTTATTGGGACGTGCGCCACGATCCACGCCCACGATTCGAAGCCACAATTACCCCGCCGGGCCTATAAATGTTGCCGTAGGTGCCCCTAGCTCTCCACCGGGCCTTCTAGCTCTCGAATCTTTGCCAATCTCTCGGCCTTCTTGCAAACAAGTGCACATCCCCAAACCGCAATGGTGCGCCGCCCTCAACCGCCGCCGCGCCTCCGACGAGGCCGAGGGAAGCGGCGCTAATGCGCGCGCGGGCGGTAATGATCGTCAATTTCTCCTTGTCGATCTTCCTTTTGATCTTCCTTTTCCTTGACAATCATCTCCCCCTTTCGGTTTGATTCGGTGGAATTCGCCCGCGCGCGCCGGCCAATCGCCCCTCCCCGGTGACTCTTCGGAGTCCGATGGCCACTCCCCGGTGCCGTACGGGGGAAGCGGATGCTATTCGCTTCAAGGAGGAGCTAGAGGCGTCTCGTCTTGAGCCGGAGGCCGTCTCCAAAAAAGCGGGCGTGGCCGAACTAGAGTGGGAGGACCGGCGGAAACGAGCCGCCGGAAGCCATTGATGGTATGGTTCGATTCTTGATTTAGTCCGGCCTTTGGTGCTAACCCCTTCTTGTTTGTCCCTGTGCAGCCCGTGATGCCGAGCTCAATCGTTAAAAGCGCCGGTAGGGCAGGCGGCGGAGAAGGTGAACGCTCACGGCGACACGCCGGCAGAGCGCCCGGCCGCGGTGGAGCGCCGCATTGACGAGGTGGCCGTCCATGGTGTTCGTCCGGGCACCACCTTGGGCTCGGCTGCGATGGCGACGCATACGGACGTCGACTATTCCACCGGGCCGCGTGGCTTCCGTGGCGGCGCGCCGGAGGATATCGACGAGATCGAGCTCATCCCGGAGCGCCTCGACGGCCACGGCGACGCCATTGCCGAAATTACCCATCCCCGGCCCGTGCCGAACGGACTCTTTGATTAGATTGTACTAGGGATGTGTAAATGTCGGCAATATATGATGAACTTTTGGAATCTCGCATTTGTTCCGTGATATTTCCCCTCGCATTTGCATCCGTGAACTTGTCCTCTTCGAATGCATCCGGGAACCGTCGTAGCCGAACGCTCGCAAACGAGCGCCCCTTGGCGCAAGATCCACAAAGGATCCCAATTCGGCAATCCGCGAATACCGTTCAAAAGAAACCCTTCGCACTTGGTGGAAACCCCCGCCGCTTGGTATTCCCACGGTGTGTGGCGCGATCATCACTCCCAATGCGCCCCCTTGGTCAATAAAATAGCCCGTGGGGTGCTCGCAAATCCACTCGCACACTCCTCCATCACTTCTCGTCTCTTCTTCTCGCTCGCTAGAAGAAAAAACCCCAACGCCATGGACAAGGGTAAACAACCTCGGGGGAGCGGCTCGTCAAGGAAGCGTACGATTCGGAAGTGAGTTCTTTCTTGATCTCGCTCCTTGTCCTTCTCGCTTGATCTTGCGCTTCATGTTTTCCTCTCGCCTCTTTCGGCCTTGATTTGCTTCCTCGAAGAAATCATCGGAACCGAAGATGTTCCCGAGTACATCTCCTCCGATTCTTCTCCCCGAGGCGGAGGATGCCACGCCCGAGCAAAAGGTCGTCCATCGAGCCGCGCCGCCGTGCTCGGCACCCGGAGCGTGACCTCGGGGACATGTCCGTCCGTCGTCAAGCCGAACGCGAGCGTCGTATGGCGCTGGAAGCGCTAGTGGGGGGTAAACGCTTCTGTCCCCCTTCATGTTTGCCTCTGGATCTCTTGCCCCTAACCTTGATTCTTTTGCCCCAGATGTTTCTGACAGGTACAGCAACCTGAAGGCGGCCTGGGATAGCTTGGTAGAGGCCGCCAATCGTGGTCATCCTCGTGCGTTCCAAGTCGCCGTCACGGTGGTCCCGGAACAACCGAAGAGGGAGCAAGACACCGAAGAAGTAAAGAAAAGATTGAATCATACTTTCGCTTCTTTCTCCACGCCTTCTCGCTTCCCTCCCTTAGGGGACTTGACCTTCGTGGCCGCTATGTGTAATCCCGCAAGAAACCGGTTGTGGTGTAGTATTGAGCTAAGGGCAATGCATCGGGCACTGGCCATTTCCTTTTGTTCATGGATTTTTGTTCTAAAGGCGGCCTCATCCTCGAGCGCCGCGGCGCTTCGTGTCGATGTGTATAATCATCGATCGATTTCAATGCTAGGATAATACTTCTTCGGATATCTTCCATTTATTGCGGCGGAAAACTCCTCTCCTAGCAAAGTTCTCAATATGTATGCATTACCAGGAACGCATCTGACCACACGAAAAGGCCCCTCCCAGTTAGGGGACCATTTGCCGAATTCACTGTATCTAGTTCCAATCGGCAGTAGCGCTTTCCAAACTAGATCGCCCTCCGTGAATTGCTTTACTTTTACTTTCTTGTTATAGTATTTGGCGACCCGCAGCTTGTTTTTCTCGATGTTTTCCAGGGCCCTGAGACGGATCATATGCATTTGAGAAGCTTGATTAAGTTCCCCCCGAAGTCCGGGTTGCAAACCCGCACCGATGAACGTCGGCCTTGGTTTATCACCGTTTCCAATGTCAACTTCCTCCCGGCTTATCGGCCGACATGAATCCTCGTCCCGCCTTGCCATCGGTGCCATCCACGGGGTTCTCCATTAAAAATTACTCGTAAGAGCCGATCGCTTGAATCGGCCGTTGGTCACCGCCGACGAGTTCAACAGACCTTCTCCCCGGTCCTTCCCCGAGAAGCAATCGATGCCTTGGTATTCCCGAAGGCTGGTTCCATGTTAGCCACGCTCACGGAGTCGTCCGCCCGTACGACCTCAATTTCATCGTCCACCCACCGGATCCCGTTGATGCATAGTGGATGGGACGCAGCAGCTTGGCGTGGATCCGGCCCCGCCCAAGCGAGCAGGTCGTAGGCTCCCTTCCCTTCGATGACGAAGAAGGTGGTGAGCGGCGTCTTGGACCCGATCGTCAAGTCCACGTGAGCGCATCTTTTGGTGTCCGAGGGGTTCCCGGCGAAGTCGTTCGTGATGATGCTTGTTGGTGTCAAATCGCTCGGGGTCATGCCAAGCTTCCCGAAGGTGGTGTACGGCATCACGTTAATCGCCGCGCCACCGTCGACGAACATCTTGGTCAATGGCTTGCCATTGACGTACCCCCTCAGTACGGCGGCCTCATGTGGCGATTCTTGGCCGGCTTGTCGAAGATGGCCCGCTTGGCGAGCACCACCGCGCCATCATCTCCTCGGGCCGCTCGTCGTCAAAGGAAGCTTCCTCCCGCATCACCCCGGTTAGCGGGAGCCATGAACTCGTTTGGCAGAAGTATACCATGCATGCGGGGGCTTGACGCTTTGATCCTTCCGGCCGGTCCTTGGGGCGCCACTTCTCGTCTCGTCCGGACCCCCGCTTGCTTCATCTCGCGGTTCCTCAAGCGTTGGACCCGCCTCTTCGGCTCTTGCGTAGACCGGGTGGGCACCATTGCCCCTTCGCCGTACGTAGACCTCCTCGTCCTCCTCGTGGTCGGCCCACCCGAGATCGGCTCGGCGCTTCCCGGGATGATCAATGATTTCAATTTTTTGCCGCCGATCCCCATTCGGGTGGACCCTTCCAAGTCTTTCGTGGACGGATCGGCGATTGGCGTTTCTCGCCCGTACTCGCATATCCGTCGCCGCATTCGGGACGGTTCCTTAATGTGGGTAGTTTCGTGCCTTCATTCCGGCCAGTGCTCGAA
This sequence comes from Cenchrus americanus, assembly GCA_947561735.1. Taxonomy (NCBI): domain Eukaryota; kingdom Viridiplantae; phylum Streptophyta; class Magnoliopsida; order Poales; family Poaceae; genus Cenchrus; species Cenchrus americanus. The sequence goes on from OX387240.1 coordinate 149,645,055, forward strand.
GAAGGCGCACCCCCGGGGGCGCGCTCCGCGCGCGCGCGTGCCGTTCCCCGATTCCATCCGCGCGCTTCCTCCTCGCCCCGCGTTGCTCCTCCTCGTGACGACGCTCCCGGTAGCGTTCCTTCTCCATCTCGGCGCTGCCATTTATTAAGGAGGATGCGCGACGTCACCTTGGGTTTGGGCTTGGACGACTCCCCGATCTCGATGTGGCTCTTGAGAACGCGGGGGCGTCGCCCGGACTTGCTCTATGGTCACTTGGCGCTTCGGGTCAACCGATCCATCTTGCTTGGACTCGTCGAGGTCGGGACCTTGACTTTCCCTTTCTCTTCGACCGTTATCGCATTGACGGAAAAGCCGAGCATGTTCTCGCGGGGAAGGGGTGGCCATCCGGCTTCATCTTGTTGTCGAACTTGAGATGCCCTTCCCGGATAGCCTCTCGGATCCTCATCCCGAAGACCCCGCAATCGTTGATGGAGTGCGAGTCCCCGTCATGGAAGCCGCGAGAACGTTTCGTTTTGACTCCATCGGCCGAAGCATAGAGTGCCCTTCAGGGCGCTTGATTCGGCCTTCCTTTACCAAGAGCTCAAACAACTTGTCGGCCTTTGTGATGTCGAAGTCGTAGGTTCCTTTGGTCCGTCGACCCGGCCGATTCATTGTGAGAGGCTCTTTACCCCACATGATTTTCGCCGCGCCTATCTCCGGTTCGTCGTCGAATCCTCGAACAAATCGGCTTTGTCCAAGAATTGATTGTAGATATCGGCGATGTCGTGCCGCTTGCCAAACTTGGGGTCCTTCTTGAGGCCATATGCCCGATTACTCATCAAGGATAATTTCTACGACAGTTGGCCCAAGTTTTCAAACTCCATCCCAAAGAGCTTTTCGCGCACGGCCGGTAACATCCCGGCGACGGCCATATCGGCTAGCCGATCGTCCGGCAAGTTCAATGAGAAGCACATGCCCTTGACTTCTCTCGAATCTTCTCGAAACTCCGGCGGTGTTTCACCGTGCCTTTGCTTCGGGGTGGCGAGATCGATCGGCTTCTTCTCGAACTCGCCGCCGAGGTAGTGAGCGTGGAATTTACGCTCCAAATCTTTCCACCCGGCCACCGACTCGGGCGGCAAGGACGAGAACCACCGAAAAGCCGGACCCGTCGGCCGAGGCGGGGAAGTAGCGAACCCCCGAACGTCTCTTCGGCCGAACATTCCCCCGACCGCATGAGATAACGAGCGATATGCTCGACCGTGCTTGTCTCGTCCCCGCCCGAGAGAACTTGGTGAATTCCGTCGGTGGTTTTACCCTTGGCGGCGGGAGCACGTTATAGTACCACTGCGGGAACGGCGGCCCGTAAGTGGGGCCCCGCATCCTTGGCTTGAGGCCGAACCGATTCTCGCATCAATTCGGCCATCTTACGTGCTAGGGCATCCTCCTCCCCGAGCGCTGCGGCCGCGCGCGTACCCCGGGTGCGGGAAGGCGTCGAACGCCCCGTAATTTCCCACTTCATGATAGCCACCGCCGTATAGATTCTTCTCGGGAGCCGCTGGTTGACGGAGCTATTCTTCGAGCGGGGTCAAGTGGGGCCCCGGATGAGCCGAACGCTAGGTCTCCGTACGTGGGCCGGTACGGATTCGGGCCGTTGCACGGGCCGACTCCGTGCTGCTCCGTGGTGGTGGCGGGATCGGTTGACTTCCGAAGCCTGCGGCGGAGGCCGAACCGGCCGCCCCCGGCGCCCGTGGAGGAGGTTGGAACGCTTGGCTCCGGAGCTGCGAGGAGGGGGGCCGCCGCACCGGGCCCCGTGGTGGCGGGCCGAGAGCTTGATTCACCCGGCTCCACGGTGCTCTTTCCGCGTACGCCTTTCCGAACGCTTGCCCCGCGCCCGGCCGAAGAGGGCCACCATCATCCGTTGGAGCGACCCAAGGAAAGCTTGGTTATGCTTGGTGAGCACGTCGTCCATTGACTCTTGGAAGATCCGCGCACATTCTTCCTTTTCTTGTTGGGTCGTAGCGTCGGTTTCTCCCGGCAATGTAAAGACTCGGGGCGTGCCATTCTTTAGATATGGTACACCACTTCGATTCTTCTTGAATGACATGAGACACTTTTGTTGAAACTGATTCACGGCGTCTACGAGCCGCCGATCTTCGCTCCGGAGAAAGCTCCTCAATGCTGACATCCAGGAGGTCTGTGATCTCAGGCATCCTGAACCAATTCGGCTGTAGGTCCCACTGGGCGTGCCAAAAAGTGTGTTGACGCAAAATGTGCACTCGGCGCCAATCACACAAGGCAAGCCGAAAAGCTTAGCTTCGCACGCGCAGAGAAAGTGACGTGCCGCTCAATTTTTCCCGAAAATTAACAAAAGATGAAACAGTTAAATACCAAAAATTGGAACCTACCGGGTAGTACCAGGCAGTTCCATATTTACGGCTAAGAAGCCAAGCAAGACGACATGTAGCTATGCGAAGCTACCTGTCAAAGAACCACGACCATTCGGGTAACCAAGAAGGAAAAAAGAACACCGCCGAATGAATGACGTAAGCATGACAATGATCGATCTTTGAATGAACATGGATGCATGTGCCAAGCCATAACCGATCCTCATGAAGATTAACATTAAATGAAGTAGAGCACGAACATGATCATGTATTAAAATAAGCATGCATAGATCCAAAGCGTTAGTCTACCGCATGTCTAATCACTTTAAGATCCGTCGGGCACGACATCGGCAAATCTATCCACCGCATGATACAACTTGCATGAAAGAACGCACCACTTTCCACAAATAGATCTATCCACCGCATGATACAACCTAAATATGGAAAGCTAGAAGCATACGTCTTTTAAAACATAAATAACGCACGTGATCTACTCGTGAAGATATAACCGAATGCGGCCGAACAACCGATTCGGGGTCCATGAAGAAGGAACAAACATTACCACGTGAATAAATCTATCGAGTTGAATTGGAAATCTAATCCACCGGATGACTAGCTCCAAGGCAACCCAAAAACCTCGCATCTACCGCATGATACCCGGCTCTTTCAAGATTTATACTAACAAAGCAAGCTTGAACCCGCAACATGTAACAACCTAGATCGATTCGGTTTCGGCTATCGGAGAGCACGAGATCCACGCGTCAAAATACGAAACCCGCTCGTGCACGGATCTTAAAAGGAAAAGAGCCGATCCAAACCCATCTAGATTGGGCAAAAGTGTATTACATGAATTAAAACATAAAGCAAAAACTCATGATAATACGAGGATAACTTAATGAATCTATTGGATCTTGCCAAAACCCAATAGAGCCGATAACTAGCTTCGAGCTAGACCTTAGCCTACCGCATGGCTCATGATCTAACAAGAAACCCTCTTGAACCAAGCTTGAATCTACCGCATGACACGAAGCATGGTAACAAGACTACTTGCATCGGATCTAAATCCACCGCATGATACTAGACATGATACAAGGTTGCCGGTACTCACGGAGGTCGACGGATCGATTGGTCCTCTCGAAGAACTCGACGACACGACAAGGGACTCTAGGGTTTGGCGTAAGGCCGGTGTGTATTGAGGAATGAACGTTCGTTTTACATACATCCAGGGATCATATTTATACCCCGCCGATTACAATTGCGAATGGATTCATTGCCTAACTAAACTTGATCACCGTCCATCCATTCGCTTCTCCCCGATCGAGCCACGTCACCGTCCAATCCCGCAAAATCGGCTCTCTCGTTCCTTTGCCGAACCGGGAGCGAGATAGCCGACCGCGGATCCTTCGCCGAAAATCTCTCGAAGATACCTTTCCTTCCACCGGACGGACTCTTTTCCGAATCGGTCCCACATGTCATACTCCTTACCAAATTTTGGTGTTAACGAGACGTCACCGACCACTTGGGTGGTCGCAGCTACGTAGAGGTACAAAGGTTCGTTGTCCCGAGGCGGTGTAAGGATTGGGGCGTGGGCAAGGGTCGCCTTCGGCCGTGTCAAGCGCCTCCCGGGCCTCGACGATCCGGGAGAACCGCTCGTGTTTCTTCGGGGAGCCGGTAGAGGGGCGATCCTTTCTCATCGAGCCGCGAGATGAAGTGGCTCAAGGTGGCAAGGCATCCCAACACCTTTTGGACCCCCTTGAGGTCCCGAATCGGACCCATTCGTTCGAGGGCTGCAACCTTTTCGGGGTTGGCCTCGATGCCTCGCTGGGAGATGATGTATCCTAACAGCATGCCTCGCGGCACGCCAAAGACACATTTTTCGGGGTTCAACTTTACCCTGTTGGCCCGTAGGCAGCCGAACGCGATGTTGAGGTCGCTAACCAGGTCGTCCGCCTTCCTAGTTTTCACAACTATATCATCTACGTACGCCTTAATGGTTCGCCCGATGTGGTCTTCGAAGACGTGTTGCATACATCGCTGGTATGTTGCGCCCGCGTTTCGGAGGCCGAACGACATCGTTACGTAGCAATACATCCCGAACGGTGTGATGAATGAAGTCGCGAGCTGGTCAGACTCCTTCATTTTTATTTGGTGGTACCCGAAATAGGCGTCAAGGAAACATAAAAGTTCGCACTAGGCGGCCGAGTCAACAATTTGATCGATTCGTGGCAAAGGAAAGGGAACTTTAGGACATGCTTTATTAAGACTAGTATAGTCTACACACATCCGCCACTTCCCATTCTTTTTTCTTCACTAATACAAGATTAGCTAGCCACATGGGGTGGAACACTTCCTTGATGAACCCGGCCTCGAGGAGCTTTCGCGGCTCTACTCCGATCGCCCGCCGCCGCTCTTCGTCGAAGCGGCGCGGCCATTGCTGCACGGTGTGGGAGTGAGGTAGGATGTCAAGGGAGTGCTCGGTGACCTCCCTCGGAATGCCTGGCATATCTGAGGGGCTCCACGCGAAGATGTCGACGTTGGCGCGGAGAAAGTCGACGAGCACCACTTCCTATTTCGGGTCGAGGGTGGAACTGACCCTCAACGCCTTGCCCTCGGGGGCAGCGGGGTCGAGGGGCACCTCTTTGGTCTGCTCGGCAGCCTCGAAGCTGCCGACGTGCTTGGCGGCGGAGTCGAGGTCCTCGTTGACCGGCTTCTCCCGGGTTCGCCATGAGCGCTTCATCCGGTGCCGGCGCCTCGGCATGCTCCATGCACTCGACGTCGCGGTCGAATGCGTACTCAATGGACGAGCCCACGGTGATGACACCGTTGGGCCCCGACATCTTCATCTTGAAGTAGGTGTAGTTGGGGACCGCCATGAACTTGGCGTAGCACGGCCGTCATAGTATGGTGTGGTACGCGCCCCGAACCCCACCACCTCGAAGGTGAGTGTCTCCTTGCGGAAGTTGTCCGGCGTGCCAAACCGGACCGGCGGTGTCGATCCGCCCGAGAGGCCGGACGCGCTTGCCGGCGCGACGCCATGGAACGGCGTTGTGCCGGGCCGCAGCTCGGTCCAATCCGATCCCCGGCAAGCGCGGTGTGTGCGCATAGAGGATGTTGAGGCTGCCGCCTCCGTCCATCGGCACATTCGAGAACCGCGCGTTCCGATGACCGGGTCAACCACCGGTTGGTATTGACCCGGGTTGGGAATACGATTCGGGTGATCCTCACGGCCGAACGTAATGGCGTCCTCCGACCGGTCGAGGAAGGAGGGAGGCGCCTTCTCCGCGGCGAGGACCTCGTGCCGCTCCCGCTTGTGTTGGCGGCCGGACATGTCGACGGTCGCCCCCGAAGATGAGGAAGACGTTTTCCACGGGGCGGGGGGAGCCACCGGCGTCGCCATCACCCCCATCCTTCTTGTCCTCGTCGTCTTTCGCGGCGGCGCGGCCATAGAACCGCTTGAGCATGTCGCACTGCTCGAGGGTGTGGTTGACCGGCGTTTTGTGGTAGGGACATGGCTTCTTCAGCATGTCGTCGAAAACCCCAGGGCCTCGAGGGGCCGGTCGGGGGCCCCGTCGAGCTGGGTCAACAGCAAGAGCCTCGTCGCCATCGTCGTCGCGCCCCTGCTCGCGCGCCTCGCGACGCGACTTCTTTCCCTTCTTGCCCCACTTGTTCTTTTGGTGGGGCTCCTTGGACTTGCTGCCCTCCGCGGGTGCGTCGTCCACGCGCTTGCCCTTCCCCGCCGTCGAAGATCGCCCCCACCGCTTCTTCGCCCGAGGCAAAGCTGGTGGCGATGTCGAACGGCTCGTTCGAATCGACCGACGGGCTGCGTCCGAGCTCGCGCACGAGGTCCCGACATGTGGTGCCCTCGAGGAAGGCGTGCACGATCTCGGACTGAGCCACGCTTGGGAGCTCCGTGCAGCGCTTGGAAAAGCGCCTTATGAAGTCCCGAAGTGACTCGCCGGGCTTCTGGGTGCACGCACGCAGGTCCCGGGAGTTCCAAGGGCGCACGTACGTGCCCCCGGAAGTTCCCCATGAACATGCGGACCAGATCGTCCCGGTTGTGGATCCGGGCCGGCCGCAGCTGTTCGAGCCACGTTCGCGCCGAGTCGGCGAGGTGCGGGGGGAGGTTACGGATGATAACCTCGTCGGTGGTAGCCCCGCCCGACCGACACGCCAGACGGTAGTCGTTGAGCCACACGCGGGGGTCCGTCTCCCCGTTGTACTTGAAGATTGACGTGGGGCCGGCGGAAGCGCTAGGGGAAGCTCGCCGTGCGGATTTTCCGGCCGAACACGCGGGTTCCCGGTGGCTCCGGCGTCGGCGAGCGGTCTTCTCGACCGTCGTAGCGCCCGCCCCGTCGAGGGTGGTAGCCCGCCATCGCCCGCATCTCCGCGTTGCCCGTCCACCGGCGTTGATGACGTTGCGGGTGTCGCCATCTTAGGCTTGCCGGCACGTGTTGAGGAGCCGCTCCTTGGCCGGCGTGTGCCCCGGGTTAGCGGGACGCTCCGCCGCGCCGCCCGTGTGCACCGAGGGCTATGGGCCTTGCGCGCCCCCATCGTCCCGTGCACTTCCCTGCTGGAGAATGCGGGACGCCGAGCTTTTGGCCCGTTGGACGGCCGCTTGCTCGATGAGCGCCGCGCCTCGCGGTGCGGGTTCCGTGCCTCGAGCGTCGAGGGGGCGGGCATGGCCCGCGCGGCGTCGCGGCAGCAATGAGCTCGGCTTGCTCGCGGGGGCGTGCTCGGATCGTCGACGTTGAAGTCGGTGTTGATGCGGTCACGGGCCGTCGGCCCAACTCGCGTGCGCGTTCTCCGCGCGAGGAGGCTTCTCCGGCGATGGAGGCTCGAGGCGGCCGCACCGCGCGGTATTCCTCCGCGAGCTTGGCCTCAAGCTCGCGTGCCGGCCAACCGCACGTTGACGTCGGCCCTCATAGGTGGCGAGGAGGGAGGGGCGCTTGGCCCCGCAGCCGCGCGCGCGGTCCGGTCCCCGGACCGGTGGGAACCGCTCCGTCGCCGGCTTCGCCACGTTAGCGGCGTTCGCCCGATCGTTGGTGATCACGACGCAACACTCCCGCGCGGGGTCGTAGCTCCCGGCGCTGGAGTCGTCGGAGTAGTCGAACCAGTAGTCCGTGGCGTCAAGGAACCGCCGAACATCACCGGGTCGGGCACCTTGGATAAATCGCACTCCGCGTATCCGTGCGAAGTGGCGGGTGGTAGCTCGTCGGCGGTGCCTTGGGACGACTCGTCGCCGGTTGAGGCTGCGGGATCCCTTGCGCCCGGGACATGGCGGCCGGGGGTGAGCCCCGCGCGTCGCTGCGTTGGCGTTGGCGGAGGCGACGTACGCCGTCATAGCACCGCGCAAGCCGATAGGGAAGCGTGGTCCCGAGATCGAGCGCTCCCCCGCCGCCGCGGCCGTCGTCTCGCCGGAGGGTGCGTCGCGTTGTGAGGTGATGCGCGTAGCATGCCGGCGCTCCGACCGCGCCCGTCGTGAGCGCAGCCGGAAGCGTCGGCGGCGCCGCGGCGCCGAAGGACCCGCAGCGTCCGTGTTGGCGGGTGTTGGTGTCGCATCGGTGCGTGCGGCGGCGATCGGGACAGACCCGGCTTGACGCCGCGCACGGTGTTCCTCACGGTTGGTGAGGCGCATGAGGTAGCCGTTCCCCGTGGCCTGGAAGTTCAGGCTCCCGAACCGGATTTCGAATCCGACCGGGAGGGGATCCGAGCTGCCCATGGAATACCTCTAGCCGCGGTACTCGGTGCGAATCACCATCGAGAGGGCTGGTGACGAGCCGATCTTCAGCGCGACCCCCCTACCCGGCGCGCCAACTGTCTGTGTGGAAAGTAGTCCCGACACTAACTAGTAATGAGCGCTGAGATCTGCCTCTCGATGGCCGGTGCTAAGCTACTAAGGACACTTGGTTTATCTGGTTCCGGCCGGGGCCGTACGTCCAGCAGCGGTGTGCTTGGGGCACTGTATTGCTTGCACCGTGGTGCTCGTAGAGGGGTGTCTACAAGCGAGGCAGGAGAGGAGGTGTGGCCTCCAAGTCCTAGAGGTTTGATTGAGGCGAGTGCCAATATCGTGGGGAAGGTGGAGAGCGTGTGAGTGTTTGCTGTCCGTCATCCCGTGTCAGTCCCCTGCGGCTGGGGGGCTGCCCCTCCTTTTATAGGCCAAGGAGGGAGCAGCTTACATGCACACTGCACTATTTCTATATGTGTAGCGGTATGGCGAACAGTGATGCGGAGCTGACGGTCGTCCTGGCGAATCCCGCTCCTGTTGAGGCGTCGTGGTGCGTCTTGTGATCGTACAAGAGCGGCTTCGAGGGCTGCGGCACAGTAGTTGGTTGACCGGCCGCCGTGGTGGGCCAATTCGAGGGTGCCATTGACGGGAAGCCCGTACGTGGCACAGTGGCCATTGTGGCGGTGTCTTGTCCCCGCACGTCCCAACAGCGCCGGGATGTCGCCACAGCGCCTAGCGTGGTGCGGCAGTGGTGGGGATGGCCGCACAGGGCTGACAACGACGGGGATGCCCGATCCCGCCGGCCTGACGTCACGGCGTGGTCCTGCATAAGCACGTAGAAAATATTCGAGGGTCTCACCGGCCCCCCTTCGAGGGCACGGTGTGTTAGCCGTACGGGGGCAGGCGGCACAATGTCACGGAGCTGACACTGGCCTTGCCGCACAGTGCTGAACAGCAGCGGGGATGGCCTCCCCTCGGGAGTTGGCAGAACATCACCGGGGCGTGATTCCCAGGCGCGTCAGAGTAGTGGCGCGGCACTGTGGCGTCAGAGCATTAAATGCCCGTACGCGCGTGCGGGAACAGGTGCACGCGGAGGCGTGGGAAAGGCGCGCGTGGGCGCCCTCGAGCGGAGCGGGCCCCGCTCGAGGGGGTTCTCAACCCTCGAGCGAGGCGGACCTCGTTCGTGGGGTGGGGCTGAGCCCTCGAGCGTAAGGGCCTTGAGCGAGGCGGACCCCGCCCGAGGGGGCGTAAGGCCCTCGAGCGAGGCGGACCTCGCCCGAGGGAGCGTCTATCCATCGAGCGGGGCGGACTTCACTCGAGGGGCGTCCGCTGTGTTGCCTTGGCGGGCCGCGGAGGCCACCAGGGTCGCAGTTGCGCTGTGTACGTGTGTTAGATGTGCAAGTTGGTTTACGTTTCGCGTTTTTTGCAGGTTTTAAGCGGGTTTCCCCCCGGTTATTTAGGGGACCTTTAGGGCTGTCCCCGACAAAACTATAGAAATATTAGGATATCAAACCACTTCTCTTACATACTCAAAATCTCCATAGCGGACAATGACTTGTCAGGTAAAGCTAGCTGCATAACACTTAGCTCTGAAATAAGATCATTCATATCGACATCTGATGAGCCACCAAAGAGATTTGGTGCAACATTCTCTTAGTTCAATATTATCCATTAAAGGTTGTAGAACTCATCAAGAACCCAAATTTACTTTTTAATGATTGGAGTTCTTGAAATCTAGTTTCCAATGAGATAATTGCAATATCAACCATAACAAAAAATAATTAACTTCAAATGCATTCTCAACTTGTAGATTTGCCTCCTCACAACCAGATTTGCCTCCTGCATCAGATTTTAGATGCAGCATGGGAGACGGACGGAGATAGACTACAATTACAGACGATGACAAAATTGAAAAGTTGAGCACGTGTGTGGTGCGAGACTGGGGACCAGAGAGCCACCAGAAGGGCCTACTGCATGCCGTCGTGTGATGCCAGCTCCGCGGCCACCACTGAGCTACTCTGCCAATTCAATTGCTGCGTGTGGTCCCATGTGTTGACGCGAAAATAAGACGTCACCTCCGCGTGCAGCACACGTGACTCCCCGGTCTGTAGCGAGACGTGCCAGCCAATCTGACCTGTTGATTAACAATGGAAAATATTAGGGATCAGCTAGAGAAACGATGGCCTTTGAGCGACACGTGTTGACGAGGGCCCAGATTAGGGTCCCCTTTGACGGTGAGATAATCTCTCATGAGATGGAGTCTTCTGACACCATTGACAATGTGAAGGTCAAGATTCAAGACGGGAAGGACCAAGGACCCTAGTCATGACGATCACTGGCAAGACGCCCTATTCCCGACTAGTTGGGAGCTTCCCCGACCAGTTTCCCACTAGAGGAACACTCCCCGACAAGTCTCCGCCTCGCACGACAAGCTGCTCGTTCGCACGAGCAGTCTCTGCCTCCGACTAAGGCGCAAACCAAACCACATGCCATGATCTCAGCGCGTGGACACCACCACGACATGGGGCGCGGGGGGTGGGGGGGGGGGTTCCCCACGCCATGCAAACACGCCAACTGACGACCTGCACAGGCAGCTGGCCCCGACAAGAGTCTTAATGCGGCTCTGCCCAGCTGCGCGACCATCAAATCGCCATCATTTCCAACCTTGTAGCACGCAAGCTCTACCCGAGGCACTCAAGCACCCCCTACAATGAGCTCAAGCCTACGGATAGGCCTTAATGTGGCAGGCTCGTCCCGTGCTCGGAGGGGATGTGTCACCTCCAAACTGCTCGGAGGAAGCGCCAGATGTCCCGGAGTGAACAGCCCCGCCCGGCCATGCGGTGACCTCCATGACAACTCAATGCCGCTCCTCTTCAACGCGTCCTGGTGGACAGTGACGCACGAAAGGACATCCCAATGACCGAGCACTGTTACTCTTATCTCGTTTCCCTTTTTTGCCCCTCCCCTTACGTCTATAAAAGGTAGAAGAGGGCAACTATCAAAAAGGTTAGCCGAAGAACCAAACAGTCTCTCTTAGGGACTTGGGCACGATACCCTCTCCCGACCAGTTTGTAACCCCTACTACAAACAATCCTAGCACGGGAACACGATAGCTCGACACTGGATGTAGGGTATTACTCCTTAGAGGCCCGAACCAGTATAAACCCAGTTGTCTCTTGTGCTAACCATCCGAGCCCGATGCACGATTGATGGAAATTTACTATCCGGTGGTAGAGAACCCCGACATGTGTGCCAGCCAATTGGCTGATATAAAAAAAGCGGGATCGGCCAGCTTGAGGGCGACCGAAGCACGGGTGCGTGAGTAGATAGATTGGTTGGATCGGCCGACCATGATGTCAGCACTCAGTAGGTCCGAATCGACTGCGGTGTTAGAAGCGATAGGATCTAAATCGAGTGGATGATAAAGATAACAGCTAAAACAACAAGAATTGGTACGAAAACTTGCAGATCTAGCTAGTATCGGTAAATGGTGAATAAAGAACTAGACGAAACCTCAGCGATGCGCCAGGAGGTAAAGCCTAGGATTATTCAGTGAAGCGGTACTCACAAGCTTGCCGGAGGTCGGTTGATGCAGCCCGACAAACTCGAAGCACGATGTTGGAGAAAAGAGAAAATCACAATGGTGAAGTCACTGAAACGTAGATGCTGTGAAAGTAGATGTTGTAAAGTAGATGCAGTGAAGTAAAGGGTTTGCCCGGAGGCGATTTGTTTGATATTGGTGTATACAGATTTTCCGACCACGTAGTGTCGCTATTTATGTCCTAAGGACAACCTGACTCCTAGCCAACCATGGCATTGTTTACTTGCATCTAAAGATAAAGAACTACTAACAATAGAAAAGGACTCTCGCAGGAGTCAAAAACATCCTAAAACTGACACTTTGACCTGTCGCCAATCGTAGATTAGCCCGCCTCCACCATGCTTTCCTTCTGGCGTGTCTCCTTGATTACCACCTTCTTGCTTTCCATTGGTCGATCCTCTGGTTAACCATCGGCCAATCGCTTTGACCCGCTGGTCTACTGTTAGGAGCGAATCTTGTTGATCGTCCTTCTCTATCTTCAATCATCTGATTACACTCTGTTTTTCATCGGCTGCTTCTCCTTATCCATTTGACCTATTTTTCCAAAAAATAGTGTTAACACATGCCCCCAATTTCGGAGTAAATGATCCTTTTTCTCCGAAATTTTCTTGATATCCTTTGAATAATAGCCTAATCTTTTCACATGATCGACATGATGAATCTCTATTGATAGTGTCCTATCCTTTCTTTCTGACTCTCCTCAGGGTTGTTCACCATGTGACTCTTTGGCCTTTTCGCCTTCCTTCCCTATAAGACTTATCCTTCTACCCGAGGTTCTCTGTATCCTTTTCAGCTCTTGGAATTTTCCTGATGTAGGCGCTATCTCCTTTTAGTTTTTTGGGTATGAGAGGCATCTTTCCTTGGAAAACTCTGTAAGCGTCCATGATCTTCACTGGTCATTGACAGACTTTAACTCGAAATACCATTCCTCTTGAGTACTGCTAGTGAGCTTTTAGACTCTGTCTGCAATGTTGAGTAGATGATTTCTGCGAATCATGCTCTGCAGTTTGTTGACGCGATAGAGTAGTGTTCCACCATTTGAGTGTACATGTGTCATCCTTTATTTGGTGGTGATTCCTCTGAATCTGTCATTCTTTGGAAACTGAGTAATTCAAGGGTTATCTATTTCCCCTTTTGCTGGATCTGGCATCTTTAGTTTCCGTCTTTTCTGGCTCCTTCATCTCTATCTCTTTTGGTGCTCTGTCTATAAATAACCGTCCTCACACCTTCACGGAGACCACACCCTTTCTACTATGGCTCGAGATATAGTTCTAGGGAACTTTAGACTCTTGTTCTTTGATTCCTTCCTTCTTCCCTGACTCAAGATGGCTAGAAGAATTCTTGTGAAACAGCCCAGAACATACTTCCCTCTCTAGCCTCCTATTATGAAGCCAGGAGGTCCAACATCTAGAAGAAGCCTTGTGATGCAACTTAGGTGCATCAGCTGGTGGCGGAGGGCAGAAGTTGTCCCTGGGTGTTGAGGACAGAAGAACAACCCTATGTCTTCTTTCCCAACAATCTTGACGGGAAGACCCATTTGGTGATTAATCTTCGTCAAATTTATGCTTTCTTTTTTGCTTTTCTCTTTCTTCGTCCCCTTCGTTTGTCCAGCGATGACTAATGTAATGGATCTGTAACGAATCACCTAAGTCGAATGTATTCTTCAGGTCTGTACTGTGATGTCACCATTGTCATCGAAAATGAGAGAATATATATATATATCCATATATATATACATATATAGTAAAGATATATACTACACATGAGTGCATCCTCTATAGGAAATGCACCCAACCAACCGACGCGCCACGGTCCGGCTCACCCAACTAGGTCGACGCGCGAACCCGACCTAGTATCGAACCACCATCCATTTCAAACCAGCAACCGCCCGCACCACGTGCCCATGTCCGATCCAAAATCCCCTGTCCAAAACCGCTCCACCTTTTTCTCCCCCACTTCTTCTTCTTCAATTTCTTCTCCTCGCTCCCTCCGCCAGTCCCACTTCGCAATCCGCTCCACCACCGCCATTCGTGGAGGGGCGCGGGCTGTTGCGGTTCCGCCCCGCGCTCGTTGTCCGGTCCCCTCTCCTCCCTCTCGTGCTCGAGGATCCCGGTGCATTCTACACCCCACGCCCTCTCCCCCGCGGTTAGAAGTGTGCATCGATCCCCTTCTTCATCGTCGCTCGAGTATTCCGCCATCCATGACATTCCCCTCGATCCTGCAGGGAGCAGCAGCGCTCCGTTGACCCGCTTGATGATGAGGACACCACGAGTACATCTACACCAGCATCACCTTCTCCTACTCCAACACCGGCAGCACCGTCTTCGGCACCACCTTCTGGGCCAATTACTCGGGCCCGTGCAAGAGAGTTCAACTTCGTCATGATGGTGAAGAATGAAGGCCCGAAAGACTGAAGGTTGGCCCAACAGGAGGCCTTGTGCGTGGGTGCCTAGGACTGACCCAAGAGGGCGCCTAGGGTTGCACCCCCGCATCCACGACGCTAGGGGCGGCGCCCCCTTTGCTGGAAGGCCCTCCCCTAGGGGCTGCGTCACCTTTATTAGTCAGAGTCCTGTATCTTTTACAACTAGAGTTTTGTTTTACATCTAGCTTTAGCTACACTAGAACACGCACAAATACGTGATGTCCTCTTTGATTCAGAAGTCCACCTTCGAGTGATATTAAGATTGCTCACCCTAGATTTTTGTTCGTTCTTCGATTGCGCACAAGAATTGATCTTCGTGATCAGGCTGATCTTGCGCTAGCAAGGTCGATAACCATCGGGAGTTGGTTCAGCGATTGCATTTGCACTTTGAGTCTTGCTCGACGTAGTCGGATCGTGAGGGTCGCCTCCCACCAGATTGAAGTTATCTCCACTCACCGAAAGATCGGGCACTGCGCCTCTATCAAGTGGCATCAACTTTCCAGGTTGCTCGGTGAGTTTTATCTAGTGTTTTCCCCTTCCTACAGTCCACAAAAAGCCAACAAAAAATTTACTTTCAGGTTAGATCTTTTCCCAGCAACCATTTAGCCTTGCACATTATTTCAATAAGTGTCTTTGTTGAATTTGTGTGCTTACGCGTTCAATCGTTGCTGGTTACTTGGGTTTTCTACCTTTTGCTCCATCTTTCCTTGTAACCCTAGTTTCATCTCCGCTGCTCATCCATCAGCCACCTCGTGCGCACACCCGTCGCGCTGCCGCCTGTCGGTCGCCCCCATCCCTGTTCCATGGTGCGGTAGGTCAAAAAAAGAGAAAGATAAAAAAGGAAACAAAGAGAAAGAAGGAAAGCAATAAAAATAAGGAAAACAGATTCCAAAAAATAAGAGAGCCACCGCGCAGTCCAAGTGGGAAACGGGAACCGATTCGTCTTGGTGAAGGAGTCTTGCGCCATAGTTTCCCCTGGCTTGGAAGCTTTTTGGGATGCACCGTGCATGCCCTGGTAGCTATCTCTCCCTGATCGTGTTACGTACCCCCACACCGAGCCATTCCCTCTCTTTCCAGTACCATATTCGGAGTTGGACCTTACTCTAGAGAGAGAAAGAGAGTGGTATCTTTTAATTACCGGAATACCCCTGTCCTTTCGGAAAAAAGTGTGTGTGGTATTTTGCTGTAGGAGATCCTCAGTGTTCATATTATTAGTTTTGAGAACTTCTGCAAAAAAATAGAAGCAAAAAATAAAAAAACAGCCTTCTGCTGCACCCTCTCCTCCTTACTTGTTGTCCTTTCGATTTCACTTGTTCCAGCAGCATTTGTTTCGTGTTTCGTACTATCATTCAACTTTGCATTATTGTTTGAGTGTGCTAATCCTTGACTTGAGTGCAGCCTACCTAGAACTCCACATATTCCTATGTTGAGAAGATTTTGTTTCTCCAGGCAACCGCTCCTCCAATCTTTTGCGAGTTCCACCGGTTGGTTGCAGGTCGCCCTGTGTGCGTGGTAAGAATAGATAAGAATTTGATAACAACATTAGTTTGAGCACCTTTGTGAGCTGTTCCACCCCTGTGTTGGCGTCCGTTTTTGTTTCGTGTTTACGCT
Source organism: Cenchrus americanus (assembly GCA_947561735.1). NCBI lineage: Eukaryota > Viridiplantae > Streptophyta > Magnoliopsida > Poales > Poaceae > Cenchrus > Cenchrus americanus. The sequence continues at coordinate 149,660,777 of OX387240.1, forward strand.
AACCATGGCAGGAGACGATGATAAGACACAGCTGCAGGACATGTAGGTTGAGATTGATGGCCTTGTCACAGGCATCAAGACGATCCACGAGTGGGTGGATTCTACGACAGCCAATGCATGGTTCGACCAGCTTGATCTCGCGTAGACAGCCATCAAGACGACGCTCGACACCATCGTGTCACGACTCAATGCATTGAACATGATGGTCACTGATTTGGTGGCCCAAGGATGTGCGGGTGATGATGAGGAGAATGCTGATCGCCGAGGCAAAGCCCGCCGTGTACCACACCGCCCCGCTGGTAATGATTCATTCTCTAAAATCAAATTTAAAATTCCACCATTTAATGGAAAATATGATCTTGCTGCATATCTTGATTGGGAATTAGAAGTTGAACAAAAATTTTCATGTCATGATATTGCTGCTACCTCTCAAGTTAAGGCTGCCATTAGTGAATTTACTGATTTTGCTTTAATTTGGTGGTGTGAGTATAAGAATAAAAATCCTACTGCTGTTCCGACTACTTGGGAGCAATTAAAAACTGCTATGCGACATCGCTTTGTGCCGTCATATTATGCTCATGATTTGCTTAACAAAATGCAGCGATTTCAGCAAGGTTCTCAGTCTGTTGAGGACTACTACTAGGAGTTGCAAAAAGGTATGATTCGTTGTGGTATATTGGAGGAACCCGACGCTGCAATGGCACATTTTCGTGGTGGTTTGAACCGCGAAATTCAGGACATCCTTGATTATAAAGAATATGTTGACATGACCTAATTATTTGAGTTTGCTTGTAAAGCTGAACGCGAAGTGCAGGGACGCCGCTTGAGGACATATTCTAACACTTTTGCAGGTAGAAACTCGTCATCCAGTTCAGCACATGCTCTCCCTGCGCCATCCGTACCTACACCGCATGAGAAGACAACTACGCCGGCAGGAGCCGCTCCAGCCACAGGCGCAGCACCCACCACAAGTCGTACATGGGATATCACGTGTTTTCGTTGCAGCGGACGTGGCCACATTGCTCGGGACTGTCCGAACAAGCACACTTTACTCATTCGTGACAATGGTGAGTACTCTTCAGCTAGTGATTCAAAAGAACTTGAACATACTTTGCTTGCCACTGACAATGCAGCTACGACGGACATACATGTCAATCGGGGGGCGCCGATAGGTATGAGAGTCTTGTTGTCCAGCGTGTTCTTAGTACACAGGTCACCCCAGCCGAGAAGAATCAGCAACACACTCTGTTCCATACGAAGGGTGTTGTGCAGGAGCGGTCGATTCGCATCATCATCGACAGCGGCAGCTGCAACAATTTGGCGAGTACTACGCTGGTCGAGAAGTTGTCTTTACCCACTCGTAAGCTTTCCAACCCATATCACATTCAATGGCTCAATGATGGTGGTAAAATTAGAGTATCACGATCGGTGCGCGTCCCTTTTTCTATAGGTGCTTACTCTGATTATGTTGATTGTGATGTTGTTCCTATGGTAGCATGCTCTTTGTTACTTGGTAGACCTTGGCAATATGATACTGATAGCTTGCATCATGGTCGTTTGAATCATTATTCTCTCATGTTTAAGGGATAGAAAATAATTATGCATCCTATGACACCTGAACAAATTTTAAAGATGATCTTGCTAGAGCTGTTAAAACTGCTAAAGAACAGGAACCATCACCATCCACTTCGGATAAATCTGAAATTAAGTTGAATGCTCCTGTTTTACTTGCTACACGTGCTGATTTTGATGATATTCGAGATGCTCATTTGCCATGCTATGCACTTATACGCTCTAGAGTGCTTGTTTCCCTTGATGATGCACCATCTTTGGATATTCCTCCTGCGGTTGCTGACCTTTTGCAGGAGTACGCTGATGTCTTTTCCAAAGACTTGACACCGGGCCTTCCACCCCTTCGTGGCACTGAGCACCAGATCGACCTCATTCCCGGTGCCCAGCTTCCAAATCGCGCCCCGTACCGTACAAACCCCGCTGAGACAAAAGAGATTCAGCACCAGGTGCAGGCGTTGCTTGATAAGGGTTACATTCGTGAGTCTCTTAGCCCTTGCTCGGTTCCTGTGTTACTTGTTCCTAAGAAAGATGGTTCATGGCGTATGTGTGTTGACTGTCGTGCTATTAACAACATCACAATTCGTTATTGATACCCTATACCATGCCTTGATGATATGCTAGATGAGCTTAGTGGTGCCATTCTTTTTACTAAGATTGGTTTGCATAGTGGGTACCACAAGATTAGAATGAAATTGGGGGATGAATGGAAAACGGCTTTTAAAACGAAATTTGGCTTATACGAATGGTTGGTTATGCCATTTGGTTTGACTAATGTTCCTAGCACTTTTATGCGCTTGATGAATGCAGTTCTGAGGCCCTTCATAGGATTGTTTGTTGTTGTCTATTTTGACGATATCTTGATTTACAACAAATCTATGGAAGACCATTTGAAACATTTGAGTGCTGTTTTTGATGCATTGCGTACTGCCTGCTTATTTGCTAACATGGATAAATGCATGTTTTGCACACAACGTGTCTCGTTTCTTGGTTATGTTGTTACTCCACAGGGCGTTGAGGTCGATAGCAGCAAAATTGCTGCCATTCAGGAGTGGCCTACACCGACGACGGTTACACAGATTCGGAGCTTTCTTGGACTTGCAGGTTTCTACCGCAGGTTTGTTCGTGATTTTAGCTCCATTGCAGCGCCTTTACATGAGCTTACCAAGAGAGATGTGCCATTCTCTTGGAGTGATTCGCAGGAGGTCGCATTCCATACTTTGAAAGATAAGTTAACTCATGCTCCCCTTTTGCAATTACCTGATTTTAATAAAGTGTTTGAGCTTGAATGCGATGTTAGCGGTATTGGACTAGGTGCTGTTTTGTTACAAGAAGGAAAACCAGTTACTTATTTTAGTGAGAAATTAAGGAGTGCTAGCCTGAATTATTCTACTTATGATAAGGAGCTTTACGCTTTAGTGCGCACTTTGCATACTTGGCAGCACTATCTTTGGCATCGCGAGTTCATAATTCATTCTGATCATGAGGCTTTGAAACATATTCGTACCCAAACAAATCTGAAGTCGTCACGCTAAATGGGTAGAATTCATCGAGTCTTTTCCTTGCATTATTAAACACAAGAACGGGAAGGATAATGTTATTGTTGATGCTTTGTCTCGTCGCTATACCATGCTGTCACAATTAGATTTTAAAATCTTTGGCTTGCAAACTGTGAAAGATCAATATGTCAACGATGCTGATTTTAAAGATGCTTTTGCCCATTGTCTTCATGGCAAACCATGGGGCAAATTCCACATACAGGACGGGTTCTTGTTTCGCGCTAACAAGTTGTGTATTCCAGCTAGCTCGGTTCGTCTTTTGCTATTATAGGAAGCACATGGAGGCGGACTCATGGGACACTTTGGCGTCTATAAGACGCATGGAGTGTTGGCTACCCATTTCTTTTGGCCCCGGATGCGTGCTAATGTTGAGCGCCTAGTTGCACGCTGCACTACTTGTCAGAAAGCTAAGTCACGATTGAACAACCATGGTTTGTATATGCCTTTGCCTGTTCCTACTTCCCCTTGGCTTGATATTTCTATGGACTTTGTTTTGGGATTGCTTAGAACTAAGAAGGGGAGGGATAGCATTTTTGTGGTTGTTGATCGATTCTCCAAAATGGCTCATTTCATACCTTGTCATAAGACTGATGATGCTAGCAATATTGCTGAATTGTTCTTTAGAGAGATTATTCGTTTGCATGGTATTCCAAATACAATAGTCTCTGATCGTGATGTTAAGTTTCTCAGTCAATTTTGGAGATCTTTGTGGAATACATTGGAAACTAAATTGCTGTTTAGCACAACTTGTCACCCTTAGACTAATGGGTAGACTGAGGTGGTTCATAGAACTTTGTCAACCATTCTTAGGGCTGTTTTAGACCAGAATTTGAGACATTGGGAGGATTGCTTGCCCCATGTTGAGTTTGCTTATAATCATGCAACACATTCCTCTACAAAGATGTGTCCTTTTCAGATTGTGTATGGTTACATCCCTCGGGCTCCTATTGATTTGTTTTCATTTGATACTGAAGACGCCCCACACTTAGATGTTGTTGCACATGTTGAACAAATGGTTAACCTACATGAACAAACTCACCAAAACATTGCTGCTGCTAATGCTAAATATCAGGTTGCTGGTAGTAAAGGTAAAAAACATGTTACTTTTGAATCTGGTGATATGGTTTGGTTGCATTAGAGAAAGGATCGTTTTCCTACTTTGCATCGTTCTAAATTAATGCCTCGTGCTGCTGGTCCTTTTAAAGTGCTAACCAAGATTAACGACAATGCTTATATCCTTGACCTGCCTCTGGAGTTTGGTGTTTCTACTAGTTTTAATGTTGCAGATTTGAAGCCATATCTTGGTGAGGATGAGGAGTTGCCGTCGAGGACGACTTCAGTTTAAGAAGGGGAGGTGATGAGGACACCACGAGTACATCTACACCAGCAACACCTTCTCCTACTACAGCACCGGCAGCACCGTCTTTGGCACCACCTTCTGGGACAATTACTCAGGCCCGTACAAGAGAGTTCAACTTCGTCATGTTGCTGAAGAATGAAGGCCCGAAAGACTGAAGGTTGGCCCAGCAGGAGGCCTTGTGCGTGGGTGCCTAGGACTGGCCCAAGAGGGCGCCTAGGGTTGCACCCCCGCATCCATGACTCTAGGGGCGACGCCCCTTTGCTGGCCGCCCCTCCCCTAGGGGCTGCGCACCCTTTATTAGTCAGAGTCCTGTATCTTTTACAACTGGAGTTTTGTTTTACATCTAGCTTTAGCTACACCAGAACACGCACAAATACGTGCTGTCCTCTGTGATTCAAAACTCCACCTTCGAGTGATATTAAGATTGCTCGCCTCAGATTCTTGTTCGTTCTTCGATTGTGCACAGGAATTGATCTTCGTGATCAGGCTGATCTTGCGCCAGCAAGGTCGGTAACCATCGGGAGTTGGTTCAGTGATTGCATTGGCACTTCGAGTCTCGCTCGACATAGTCGGATCGTGAGGGTCGCCTCCCACCAAATTGAAGTTATCTCCACTCACTGAAAGATCGGGCACTTCGCCTCTATTAGAGGGGCACGGGCTGTTGTGGTTCCGCCCCACACTCGTCGTCCGGTCCCCCCTCCTCCCTCTCGTGCTCGAGGATCCCGGTGCATTCTACACCCCGCGCCCGCTCCCCCGCGGTTAGAAGTGTGCATCTATCCCCTTTTTCATTGTCGCTCGAGGATTCTGCCATCCATGACATTCCCCTCGACCCTGCAGGGAGTAGCAGCGCTCCGTTGACCCGCTTCCTCAGCACTCTGGGTGACCTGGTTCTTCGGCGAGTAGCAGCAGTGGTGTCAAGTGGAGTGGGCGACGTCGACAGTTCGTCGATTTCGCCATTGTGAGGTTAGTAATCAGCACCCCACACAACTTTAGATCTGTGATTCCGTCATTTAGCTGTGGTAGTGCGACGACCCAAATCCTCCACATACTGAATCGCTTCATCGATTCATGATTTTTGATTTTTTTCTCATGAGATACTAGAGTTTTCATTTTTGATGTGTGATTTGTTTCACAGTTTGATACATTGTGTTGATCTTCATCCCCCTATATCAAATCCAGTGGCGCTGTTTGGGAGAGAGCACAATATAGGATGATAATTACACTTTTCTACCAATTGCAACTGCCCATGACTTTTTGATGTAATCTGCCCATTGTATTATTTGTCTTGTCTTATACCTGCATATTAGCTGCATTCAGATGATAATGATGTTTTTTTGTAATCCTGTTGTCATACTAGTTGTAACCACCTAGTACAATATGTTACAGTTTGTCTATTGTACTTTTGCAATTTTAGTTATAGTCTGGATGCGAGTACATGATGATAATCAGATTACTATTCTTGTTGTAAATGCTCCTCAGTTTTTGTTGCAATTTGCTAATGGCACTGTATTGTTAGTTTATAATTGCAGTTTTTGAATTAGAATACACTGATGTATGTAATTAGCTAGCAGAATGTGTTGTAAACTGGATGATGTGATTTTTTTTCACTTGCTCTACTATGAAATCAGTGCAACCACCCAGCACAATATGTTTGCAATTTGTCCACTGTACTTTGCAATTTAGTTATAGTCTGGATGTGAGTACAGGATGATAATCAGATTACTATTCTTATTGTAAATGCTCCTCAGTTCTTGTTGCAATTTGCCAATGGCACTGTATTGTTAGTTTCTAACTGCAATTTTTTGCAATTAGATTACACTGATGTATGTAATTAGCTAGCAGATTGTGTTGTAAACTGGATGATGTGATTTTTTCACTTGCTCTACTATGAAATCAGTGCAACCACCTAGCACAATATGTTTCGATTTGTCCATTGTACTTTGCAATTTAGTTATAGTCTGGATGTGAGTACAAGATGATAATCAGATTACTATTCTTGTTGTAAATGCTCCTCAGTTTTTGTTGCAATTTGCTAATGGCACTGTATTGTTAGTTTATAACTGCAGTTCTTTGCAATTAGATTACACTGATGTATGTAATTAGCTAGCAGAATGTGTTATAAACTGGATGATGTGATTTTTTCACTTGCTCTACTATGAAATCAGTGCAACCGTGTGTTTTTTATTCTTTTCAGTGGTGATTTTTCTGATGTTGAGTTTTATGTTTATTCCATAGTTTTTTAGCATTTCTGATGTTTTTTAAATCGTAGCACCTACAATGAGCACGCAAGGTAATCCACTGGGTGAGCAGCGCAGCGGTGATAGTCGGAGTTCGCCCCGTATTGCTGCAAAGGATAAGGGGAAGGGGAAAGCTAATGTCCCCTAGAAAGAGAAGAAGAAGAGGCTGAGGCTTCCTACCGATCGAAATCCCGACAGTCAAACTGCAGATGCCGTGAGATCAGATGATGCCGGTGGGGCGATGATGTCGATTTAGCTAATGAGGCGAATAAGAAGAAGCGCCAGATCGGACATGTGGTGCTCTCCTGCAAAGTGGTTAGACATTGTAAAAGCCCTCCCCAAAGGTGTCATAGATGATGTCAAGGCCAAGGGTTTTGGTGGCCTATTGCTGTTCAAACCATCCAACATGGATAGGAAATTTCTGATGTGGATCATGCAGAAGCTCAACCCAGAGAGCATGACTTTTGAGATTGGTGGTGGTAAATCCATCCCTGTAAATGAGCACAGTGTCTGGTGTGTGTTCCAGATCCCCAGACGTGGCTGCGACCCACCCTCCATGACTGATGAAGAAGTTCGGATTAGGCGGAATGACTTGGGTCAACAAATCTGCCCAACTACTTATGACAAGAATGGCGTTAGGATCGCAAACATCGTGGAGGGTTTCAAGAGCGGGAGGCTAGTAGGTGCTTTGGGGCTGAGGGTATTTTCATGGTTGCATTCCAAACTCTACTTTTCTCCAACACTGACACCCACATCAGGCTCGAGGATGTGATCTACACTAAGGACATTGACAACATCAGCAATGTGAATAGTGCAAAGTAGTTGTGGACAACGCGAATAGAGCAGCGCGGTTGTTCAAAAAGGATTTCCCGATCAAGGGTATCAACACACCGCTGACTGGATGCGACATCTTCTTGATTGTAAAGTCCCTTCTTATACTCTTTAAGGGGGGAGTTTTAGCAATTTTTTAAGTGCTGCAGTAGTAATCTGTCTTGAAGGCATGTTGCAATTGAACTACTGTCGAGTTGTAATTCGTAGCTCACTATCTCCATGTGTGTTATTTTTATTTTCTCAATTCATGTGTGTTAATTTTATCGGGGGGGGGGGGGGGGCGTTGAACCACTCATGTCGCAACTGTATCATGGCATGTGTTGTAATCAGTGATTGTTATGTTTTCTTTTGCAGATGTTGTATGCTGATAACTTGCAGCATGGGATTTTTATTTATTCGTTTTGCGCTCCCTTGATGTGCTATTTTGGACAGTCCAACAATTGATAAGATATCAACAACCGATCGTAGGGGAGACGCTGCAAAAGGCGAATACGATCACCTCAGGGTAAGATTCTGTTTTGAAAATCATTTTTTTTACTGTGTGCAAAGTTTACCACTATTATTTTTTGCAACCATATATTTTTGCAGTTGAGAAGTATCGCCAGCACATGCTATGCTCCTCCTGTCTGTGTCCCAGCTATCGCCATCTCAACTATTTTAGCTTCTAGCATTTCCGTTCCCACTGGTACAGCTGCCGGTGCTGCTACATATGTGGCAGATGTCACTTCTTCTGGAGTTGCTATCAGCCTTAGCTCCGCTGCCGCTGCTGATAGTTCTGCTGTTGACTTGGCATTACCATCTCATGACCCTGGGGGTTTATGTTTCATGGCCCTCCAGCCTCATGTTGTACCTAACTACCCCAGCTTCACTGCTGCTTTCGCGCAGAGCATTGCTGATGTTGTTGGAAGAAGTAGGAAGTCGGAAGCTATTAAGGTTTTACAGGAGTTTGACATGGCTTCTCAGAATGCCCAGAAGTATATGACTAAGGCTGCCCAGTTTGTCACCATGTCAAATGAGCTTATGGCAAAAGCTCACCGTGAGTGCTACAACAACATTCAGAAGCTTGTTGCTGAAGCTCGTGCCGACAGGCAAGCAGCCAAGGAATACTGAAGGTACCTCAGGAGAAGGTATGTTTTCTCTTTGTGTTTTTTATAATTTCAGTTTTCTACTCACATTATTCATTAGTTTTTTAATGTGATAAACTCTTTTTTTGTGTTGTTTTCAGTGTTAGAAGATGAAGATGCTACTGCAGGAGACCATGAGGATGCCTCAGAAGATGATCAATTTGTTGTAGGACAGTCTAGAGGACGCGTTCCATCCCCGCTCATAGCACCATGTAATCGCCTGTAACCTATTATTCTACCATGTTGTAAACAGTTCACAACAGTGTTGCAATTTGTCATGCTCATGGCTTATTTTCTGTTTACAAAGTTTTTAAAGAGTATGTAGACATGAGTTTGTGTTTTTCATTTTGTTTTTATTGCCGTATCTCCTGCACTATCTGGATCTGAGGAAGAAGATTGTCGTGCATCCCATGCCCATTTCCTCATGCAACTCCTCGCCCATCTCCTGACCCATCCCCCCAACCATCTCCTGTAGCATCCCCGCACCCATTGTCGCGTGCATCTCCTATCCGTTCCCCTCGGAAATCAGCATGTATTTTTATTTGCTGCACTAACTATTTTTTCATCTCCACTATGTTGCAATTAGCAGTGTGACTATGTTGCAAACAGTGAAATGTTTGTGCTGCAAATGGTATGTTAATTTGCACTTTCTAACTGATTTGTTTTTCAGCACCATCAGGGGCCTGATCTTGACGGAGGCGGTGTGCACACCCAGGTCCGACAAGATGAAGAAGAACCATGTAATCATTTTATTGCATTTACACTTTTTTGTCCTCTTTTTTCAGCATTGCCCCCCATGACCATCTGGTGTTTGTTTTTTGTGTGTTGCAAACCACTACACATCTGTGTTGCAAATCACTACATATCTGTGTTGCAAATGGTGTTTCAAATCATTACTACATCAAATTTTTAATTTAGCATCTTTCATCATGCAGCAGTAGCAGAAGGGACTGGTGTTGGTGGAGGTGGCCAAAATGTTTCTCCACCAGAGCTAGGATAGCCTCCCTGCACCCCTCATCGATCTCCATGTACGCTTTTTTGTCCCCCTCTTTTTTTTGCTACAACCATGCACCCACCATGTTGTAAATAACATTGCACTTATGTTGCAATCAACATCTTAATGATTACTACATCAAAATTTTAATTTAGCATCTTTCATCATGCAGCAGTAGCAGAAGGGACTGGTGTTGGGGGGGGTGGCCAAAATTCTTCTCCACCAGAGCTAGGACAGCCTCCCACGCCCCTCATCCATTTCCATGTACGCTTTTTTATTCCTTTATTCCTTTTTCACTGCAACCCTGTACCCACCAGGTTGTAAATAATTTTGCACTTGTGTTGCAACCAGCATCTTTAATAATCCCCCCCAACTTAGTTGTGATTTTTTCTTCTTAATTTCGTAGCAGCACTAGGAGATACTACGGGAGGACATTCTGCACAAAGTCCACTTGCTGAAGACAATGCACAACAAGGAACGGATGAAGGAATGGGCATAGATGCAGATGGACAGGAAGGTGTTGGCGCAGGGGGTGTTGGAGGTAATTTTAGATTAGTGTTTGATATTGTTGAATTATTTGTAAATTACACCCCATCTCCAGGTACAATGCTCCGGTTACTTAATTACCATTTTCAGTTTCTTTAGTATTTGCAGGTTTAATTTTTCATTTTTTATCTCCGCCTCCTCCCCAATTGAGCTGGTATATCCACCCCATGTGCTCATGAACACCAAGACATTGCTGGAGGAAACCACTCAGACGATGGATTGTCTGATCAACTTGGAACTCAACGCCCATCCACCAGTGAGCTCCATCTTTTTCACCCTTGTTTGCAAATAGTCAATTTTTTGCATTGCAAGCACCTCCTCTCTTGTGTTGCAACTGGTAAGTGCAAAATCACATTTTTACTTTTGCAGCACAAGAAGACAACCCTATCATTAGTAGCCGTTCCCCCACTCCAGATGTCATTGAAGCTATACCAATCAAAAGTCAACCCCGACGAATACTGATGAAGATCACAGGAGCCGTCTGCCAACTCCAGGTCCAATTCAAACTCAAGTGCATGCTAAAACTGATGAAACCGGGGGGAGCTGTCTACCCACTCGAGACACCACTGCCAATGTTGATGAGCAACATGAAGGCATTATAAGTAATTCTTCTCGATTTACTAATTCTTCTCTATCTGCCAGAAACATAATCATTTTGCCATTTTTTATGACATTGATGCATTTACTAATTTATACGCACTGTTTCCCCATCCTTTTTTTGCACATGGAACCCCCAATACTTGAGGCATTGCGTGGGTCGGAGCATAACGTTGAAAGTATTTGCAATCTGCTGCAAACTTCTACCATCATTGATGAGCTCCCCGGACAGGTGCCATGCTATGTGTTTTTGCATTTCCTCTTTTCTGTTGGCCTCGCAGCATTTTGTTTTAACTTTCTTTATATTTTGTAATTGCTCTACATAGCATCATGCATTTTTTAACCGCTTGTTGTAATTTGTATAGACTGGAAACGAGACCTCTGGCAAAGATGTCACCCCCTGCCGATAATCTATCCAGGGGCTCTAATGCTAATGTTGAGACATCAGCTGTAAGCTTTTTTCCATAACACACCATTATTTTCTAGTTTTCTCCCATTTTTTATTTGTTTTATGCCAGCACATACATTTACAGCCTATATTTTATTCAAAACATGTTCCAACTCATTGTACCCCTTATTTTTTTCATGCAGCAACCAAAACAACCAAACCCAGCACCAACAGCTCCAAAAACATACAACAGAAGGCAGACACGTAGCACCACAACGGCATATGCAGCTGCATCAGATGCAGTACAAGAGCAAGCAACCACCAAACCTGCTCGTGGTGGCCATTTGAAAAAGAAAGTTACGAGGAAGGTCCCTAAGCAAAGGTCTGAGTGTCGTCTGAGTAAAGAGCAGCAAGCAATATGTGCTTCGTATGAAGAATGGCTAGAGCGGCAGAAAGAAGAGGCACAAGAAGAGCATGCAGTCCTCCAGAGCACTATCACAGGCGAGGCAGGAACCAGTGGAGATGCATCTCAACCCATCTTCCCCGATGACCCAGTTGAAGACATCAATTGTTTAACCCCTCCACTGTGATTTTCTCTAGAGGAACGTGAGAAAGGCTCTCAAGATTTCATGGGTTCCAAAAGATTCTATTCAGGCACCTTGGACATCGTCTGAGGAAGAGGCCTAGGCAGTTTGTATCTCCGTTCCTAATCGCCAAGAAGTGCGCTGCAGTCCCCCTGTGGAAGGCCTTAGCTATGCGGAACAAGATCTTATCTGATGAGAAGCTGATATAGTAAGCACCCATATTTCTATGTTGTAACCCCACTCTCATTTGTGTTGCAATCTATTTTTTTTCTTTGACTTATGTATATTTTTTCCGATCCCATAGGACAACTTTGATTGACTATAGTGTCTTCTGCTCTTTTGATGGCAATGACCTTGTTTCATCTTTTGCCGATGACAAAGATGGTGATTCATCACTTTTAGATTTCACTGTTTTTTGTCTTCGGTATGACGATATTGTCCACAAGGAAGATTCAATTGGATACCGTATTTTTCTCACGCCTGGATTCTATGTGAGTCTATTTAACTGAAACCCCTTATCTTTTTTTGATACACCAATTGGTCTGATGTAGTCATGTAGTAATTTACTTCTTACGCTGGTTGCAATTCGTGTGGCCCATGGTTGTAATCAGTTTTGCATTTTTTCTATGGTAAAGAGGTGTAGTCATGTAGTAATCTGGCTTGTATGCTAGTTGCAATTCTTGCACTCCAGTGTTGTAATTGGTTGCACTTTTATCTTTTTTTGTACAGTTTATGGCAAAGGATGTTGGCAGTGTTTTTGAAGAGGACAACAAAACTGAGACTAGAGAATTCCCCCTACTAACTTACCACCTCGAGAGTGAGCTCGATAATTACCCCGACATTGATAAAGCTAAGATGGTTAGTGATTTTTTCTACGACCTCATTTTGTTTTCTCTTATCTTTTTTTGCGCATTTGTTATGTCACTTGTCCACCAGTTGGTTTGCACTAAAATCATCACACAAATTGTTATGGAGAGGCATTATCTTGTTTACTGCATCAATCGTATTCACAATCGCATCGACATCCTGGATTCAATTGACTACAAGTGGATCAACACCAGCCCTGAACCACGCCACGCCCCCATTTTTGAGAAGATCCCCATCATTAACGCTGCATTTCAGAAGGTCAACAAGAAGAAGTTCCCTAAGTTTGAGAACTGGAGCAGACCATTCATTGATGTCCCGAAGCAAGCCGGGCCTTGTGATTGCATGTTCTTTGTTTGAATGTACATGGAACATTGGGATGGTGTCAAACTGCACTTTGAGATAAATCCTGTGAGCTGCTATTCCTTTTTCTTCCCCTCTCAAGCTGCAGGTTTATTTTTTCAGCATTTCCATGCTTCATTTTCACCTTTTCTGTGGTTATCTATTTTTTCAGTTCAAGAGCAACATCTACAGGGTCGAGCTCATGCACTATGCGATCTTCCACCCACTGAACCATGCTGACCTACCTGATGATTTCAATGATTACCGGATTGGCGGAAGAAAAATTGCACTGGACAGCTCACAATGATTATGTTTGTGTTTTTTATAGCTTCATCCTAGCTGCTGCGTAACTAGCATAATTGGACCCGTATGTGTATCACGCTGCGTGTATGAAACTACATTTTTATTTGATGTTGTAACTAAGACGTAAAATGCTGTTGTAAATTGTGTGTTAAATAAATGTGTCGGTTTGGATCATGTATGTCAGTTTGTTCAATAATGCTATATTCAGTTGGTGTATTTTTCTTGATTTTTTTCATTGCTTTCCGCTTGCTTTTCTTTTTTATTTTCTGTACATTTTTGTTAGCAACCTGCACTAAGTAGGTAGTGTCATGTTGCATGTCAGTGTGTTGCAAAGTTTACACACACCATGTTGCAATTCGGCATGAACCATGTTGTAAATGGTTCTTTCTACAGAGATGTCAATATTAAGTTAAAAGATCATTACCTTTTTTTCCTCCATAGAGACATCAGCCAAAAGGACTTTTTTCTGTTCTTGGTGGTGCTGCAAATGCCCAGTCACACTGTTGCAATTCGCACATAACACATGTTGTAAACGGCCATCTACAGCCCCCCTCTGGAAACAAAAGGTTTTTTTGACCGCCTTTTGTGTAACCCCCCTCTCACCATGTTGCAATTAGCTTGACCCACATGTGGTAAACGGGGGCATCACCAGACCTATACCTATGTAATGATAATATAATTTGGTGGTGCTGCAAATGCCCAGTCACACTGTTGCAATTCGCACATAACACAAGTCGTAAAACGACCATCTACAGCCCCCCTCTGTAAAACGGCCATCTACAGCCCCTTACCATGTTGCAATTTGCTTGACCCACATGTCGTAAATGGGGCATCACCAGACCTGTACCTATGTAATGATAATATAATTTAGTATCTTAGCATATACTTTTATAATTCACAGATATTTCAAGCAGTTCTATATAGTTTGTAAGACCTATTTTTTACAGCAAGAAAAACACGAAGAACTTTTATTTTTTTCTTTTTACTCCAGCAACCTTTTTCTTCTTACTCCTCATAGTTTACGTGCACAACTCTCCTCGCACTGCTTCTTGTCACCGACCTGCTGACTCCTTGAACACCCTCTGTCTCACAACTTGATTGTGTTTCAGCCATGTCATTACCTTGTGGGTCATTTTCTTCATCCAGATACTTTCCTTTCTTTGGCCTTCCTCTTTTTTTGGGGGACACAACATTTTGCTTTTACGGTCCTTTTTTATTCAGACCCATTTCGTATGCACTGCTTCGATTTGGGTTCAGCGGACATGTCGTGATGTAGTGCGAACCACACACATGACACCCGCTGCATTCCCTGCCACCATAGTTGCCCTTGTCATATGTGCTGAATGGATTACCTTCATTATCAGCTTCAACACCACTTTTCCTCTTACTCCCAATGGATCTGCCTTTTGTCTTTGATTTGGGCGGCTCAATCAGCAACACCCCCCTCACTAAACACCCCTGATGATGGTTGGGATTCAGTGCTTGTTTCATTTTCAGTTATCGATGGGCTCCTTTCAAGATTACCAAGTGGGGCTGATGATGTCATCCTTTCAGTTGCTGCTAATCCAGAATCCCCACCTCTTCTGAACATCTCAATCCCTGGAATAATCCTGTCAAGCTGTCGGTTGGTCTCCTCACATGCACGATCTGACCTACTCCCTGCTCTTCCTAGCTTCATCAATTTGGGCAGCAGGCTTGACATCCGGATTTGTTAACGGCTTGCTGTTGAACCAATTCTCACGCCATCATTAAGATCCCACGGTACCTCTGTTGATGATGAAATTCTGTCAACCTAGCCATGAGTTTACCTTTGGTGTTGACATGAGTTTTATACTTTATCCATTGGTACTAACCCCCTTGATATAACAAGTTCATTCGTGCATGTCGGTTTTGGAGTTTAGTGTTTATGCAGGGTTTTGACGAAGAAAGCAAGACTTCCGGGATAAGTTCATCAAACACCTTATGACAAGACCTTGAAGCCCCGTACAAGTCATGCAATGAAGCAAACTTGAATCCAAGAAGCACACTCCAAGGACAAACTCCGAGGACCTATTCAAAAAAGTGCCGAATCTTGCGGGACAAGGAGCTACGTCCAACTAGGAGAGAAACTGACGACAAGAGCCCACATGCAGAAGGGGGAAGGATCTAGAAGACTCGGGAACCGACATCACGCGAAGGAGGCAGGCAACTGGGCCGGGGTGGGCTCAGGCCGGTCGGCCCAGGTCGGTCGGCCCGACCCATTCCAGGGCCCAGTCGCCCCCCTTTGACCTAGCCGTCATTCGGGCTATTTATAGCCCCGGGGTTAAGAGCCACGCATCGATTAATCCTTCATCGGCCGCCAAGGAGCAGAGAAGAGAGGGACACCATCCCGGAGAGGAGAGGGTCGAGCTAGTTGACTAGGGTCTCCCTAGCCGACGTGGGAACCTTGCAAGGAAGACCACGTCGGAGTTCCCGGAGCTAGAAGCAAGATCAAGGAAGGATCCCGGTGGTGATATTGTTCATATATCACTGTACTAGTTGATGTATCAAGTTGAATCCGATTCTTAGCGACTAAGTGTTTCTCCGAAGTCTTCATTTTCGATCGGCTTTGCTTATTTTAGATCTATTCTCGAGATAGATCATATAAGGTGTTCTTGTAGCCACGGTGGCTAGAGGTGCACGCCTGATCTTCCGAAAGAACTCGACTTGTCCTCGGACTCGCCCTAGACTACTCGCCCTAGACAGAACGGGGGCTCTGAAAGGTGGGCATTTTCGGAGTCGGACGGGAAACCACGGTTTAAAGAGGTCTCTAATGAGATTTGATTTGCTACTTCTTCTTTTTCTTGGAACTTCAACAAAAGGCTCAACCCGATCTCTCTAGATCGGTTTATCTACCCCCTCTATCTTTGTTACCTCCAGTCTTTAGTAGATTAGATTCGTTCTTGTGTTGATTCTTATGATTAGATGCATTAGGGTTTTATCTATCGAAGATTGAAGTTACTTGGCATTACTAGATCATCTTTTACGTCACACATTTGTTCCACGGATTCGATACCTTGGGTTCACCACTCGAGGGAGGAAGGGTCCCTTGACTACGACGGGAGATTTGTCTGCTTGCAAGTCTAAACGAACTTTGATACAACTATTAACCATCAACAAGCCCCTTTTTCTGGCGCTGTTGCCGGGGAACAAGTGATCAAGATTTGATCTTTTATTGCTTTTTTGTGATTTACAGTTTTCTTTTAGTTTTTCTTTTTTGCATCTACTAACTTTGATCATCCTCAAAATAAATTTAATCTAGTTTGTCTAACCCTAGTTTTCTTAGATTTATTTTACTTTTTGTTTTTGCATATTTTGTTTATCGCTAACCCTAACAGGAGATGGACGGCTACCTCTCCAACAAACCCAATAATTTTGTGGATGATCCTGCAAAAGTTTACAGGCTAAGAAGACGCGAAGCACATCAAGCTAAAAAGCTGGATTTTGTAGATTCAAAGTTGGAAGACAAAGGATCGAAGGAATCTCCGAAGCATTCACCACCTCAAAGTCCTCGGGAGAATCGACCTCCACCAATGGGTGAACAACCGCCGCAAGAACGCAAGATCGGGGAGCTATGCACCCCGGACATCATCGACCTACCAATCTTGAACCTTGAGGAGATCGGAAGGCCGTTCGAGATCAAGACCTCAACAATCTGCATGGTGCAACATTAACCCTTCACCGGTAAAGACGACCCAAACCTTCACCTCCAAGCGTTCATTCAACTATGCCGGACTTTCAACATGGATGGGGTGACTCAAGACCAAATGAGGGCAAGGCTTTTTCCGTTCCCACTACTCGGGAAGGCTTTGCAATGGTTCCACTCTCGACCGGCGGAGACGGTGCACAATTGGAACGCGTTGATGAAGGCTTTCATGAAGGAACGCCGGGTAAAACTCAAAGCTTGCGTAATAAGATTGCCAGTTTTGCTCAATATCCTACGGAGACTATCTCGAAGGCATTCAAGCACTTCAACGAGTACACTCGGGCGGTTCCACATCACAAGTTCCCGAAGGAAGACCTCATGCAAAAGTTCTATCAAGGACTCACCATGACGTCAAGGACGATCATCGATGCATCGGCGGGAGGATCTATCATCGAGCTTACGCCGACCGAAGCTTTCACTCTATTCAAGAAGGTTGCGGAAAATGACACATGGGCGTCATCCAGACGCCTACTTCCGGTTCAACCAACGAGGAACGTCAAAGGAGTCTTGCAAGTGGAGAAGGAAAACATACTTGAAGGCAAGATCGATTCACTCATGAGGAGGTTTGAAAAGATGGAGATAGAAAAGAAAGAGGCTCAAGATTTGAAGGCTGCCGAAGAAAGATCCACATGCGAAGAATGCAGAGAGTATGGCCATGTCCACAAGGATTGTCCGGAGGAAGCCAAGGTGCTCGACTACATGAGGAAGGGAGAATTGTCGAACTTCCGCTACGGGCAAGGTAGACCTCAATTTAATGCAAGCTCATCCATTCTGAATTCGGTTCCGCTTCGTATACAATTGAAGGACTTCATGGACGAGCAATCTAAGATCAACAAGGACACCATCACCAAGTTCAAGGCCATAGACAAGGTGGTGGAGAACATCGATAGTAAAGTGACGGAGGTCGGAAGCTCCAATCATCAAGTGCTCAACATGATGAAGATGCTCAAGATGCAAGTTGGACAACTCGCGGTGTGCCTCACTAATGACGAAGGGAAGCTTCTGGGACAACCTAAAGGTCCTGAATTGGCGAAGGCTATTCAAACACGTTCGGGAAAGGAGACCGAAGATCCGGAACGTTCCGCAGGAGCAAGGAAGCTTAAACCATCCGTTGGGATGGAGGAATTTGCTAAGGAGGAAGTTACAGGGATTATCACCGAAGAACCCGAGTTTGAGATGCTGGGAGAAGACACGAGGATACCACAACTCAAAACACGCTACTTCCGAGGTAAACTTGATAACCACTTTGAGAAGTTTGTGGAGGTTGTGCGTAGACTTAGCATCAACATGTCGTTATTGGATGCCCTTCAAGTACCTACATATTCTCGTTACTTTAAAGACATACTTGCAAATAAATATGACTTAGCAAAACTCGGGGTAGATCATGTCAAGATGTCCGAGGAATGTAGTGCTGCTATTGCTAATGGGCTAAAAAAGCAAAAGGACCCCGGATGCCCGACAATTCCATGTTCCGTTGGTTCATTCAAGTTCGAGAAGGCGTTATGTGACCTTGGAGCAAGTGTCAGTGTCATGCCAAGAGATGTGTTCGAGAAGCTACGCCTACCGTTGGAGCCTACGGGTGTGTGTTTGGAGCTAGGTGATAACTCCATTCGCTATCCCTTGGGCATCACCGAAGATGTGCCTGTGAAGGTCGGACACCACTTCATCCATGTAGACTTCGTGGTGCTCGAGATGGGAGAGAGGAAGAAGCCACCGCTCATCCTTGGGAGGCCTTTTCTCAAGACCGTGGGAGCTACTACCATTGTTGGCAAGGGGGAGACCATGTTCGACATTAACGGAGAAAGGACTTCCTTCAAGTTTCGACCACGCCTCGAGGTATGAAATATGATTGAAGTTAAAAATGTTCCACCTCATCGTCGCGTTGTTAAGGAAGAACCAAGGAAGAAGGAAGGGCTGAAGAAGAAGAAAGAGTCGAAGAAGAAGGACGTGAACAAAGTCAAGGAAGATGTTGCATCCGTCAAAACAAAGGAAGAAAAGCCGCTGGTGAAGACCAAAAAAATGACTAAGCCGGAAGACAAGTCCGTGCCCAAGAAGGTGCAGAAGTGGGTACCCAAGATTGCAACGCCCGCAAAGAGTGTTGATCCGAAGTAATCAAGTGAAGAAGTCTAGCCATGGACTATAAACGAAGCGCTAGGCGGGAGGCAACCCATTTCGTCAAGTCAAGAATAAGCTACCGGGAGGACAACCTGATTCCAGGTTTTTCGAGTTTTTAATTCAGTTTTGAATTTTACTATGCAAAGACATTAGACTTAGAAGTGGTTGAACAATATTAGAAACATAATTCTTGGTTGAATACTTTGCTGTGATCATAAATTCTTTACATGAACCCTCCTATGTGTTTGTTTGCTTCTTTTCGAGAAACCACAACCAAATAAATTCAGAACCTAACTCAACCATTCATCCTTATTATGATGTTGTGGTTGACTTGTTTTTTATCTAAAAACACACAAGTAGAGCCACGACTTGTACCTAGGTGTTAATTAAATTTCAGCACGTGGTAGGACTCGCGTGAACCTAGAAACTAAACTTTTGGTTGGTTTAAAAATCTATATCCTTGGTTTCTCTAAGATTAGAATTTTTCTAAGCCTCATTCAATTTTATTTCATTCAAAATCTCTCTCATTTAGCCAAAATTAGAACCTAAGCCTATGCCCCCATGATCAAACCGGGAAAAGTTTGCTCTCAACCAATGAAAGCAAACTATACCGGTGAGACTGATATCAATGTAGTCGGAAAATATTTTTGAATTGCATTTGTTTTTAATGGTTTAAAAACTTCTCTAAATTTATGCTTGAGCTTTACCATAGCTCTAAAAATTTTTAATTTTTGAAATTAGAGGAGTGCTTGGCCTTAAACATACTTAGAGGGAGGTAATCTAGTTAAAGTTAATCATGCATGCACCATTGGATGCCCTTTCAACAACTTTCATCAAGACCACATGCAAAGGACAAGCATGGGTGGGCAGCAAGCATATCTTTGCAGGAAATTCATGGTGACATGTGAAGCAAGTGGAGCAAGGGAGCATGGACATGACTTAAAGCATGAAGCATCAAGTGGAAGGACCAATAATGCAAGAAAAGGAGTGGACGAGAGCGTTTGGGCGGTGCGACTCGTGGAGCACGCGGGCAAGAAAGTCACAGAGGAGAAATGATCATGCTGAAAGAAAACCGAGCCAGAGAGGGGCACGAGCCACCCAGGCCGGTCGGCCAAGGCCGGCCAGCCTCCCCTATAAAAGGAGCCCCCGGGCTCCCGTCTTCTGCAGGCAAGCATCTCTCTCCTTCCTCTATTTGTGTGCTCAAGTTTTCGTGCCCAGAACCACTGTAGACATAGACATCCTTCCCAAGCTTGATAGCTCAAACAATTCACACCCTTAATCTACTCAAAGTCCACATTCTGAAGTAATTTTTAAGTGCCCAGTTACCGGTTGCAACCCGGAATTTTAGTGGAGAGAAGAGTGCTGCAATCATGTGGAAGAAAACCACAAGTCACTTCACCAAGAAGAAGGGGTCATCGTTGTCCAAGCCATCTTCGACGACGTCTTCGAGAGCATGGAGGACACGACACCGCCAAGGAGGAACGACACTCTCCTCGGTGGCATGAGAGTAACAAGGAGCACGTCCATGAGGTTTATCAAACCTCAAGGGAGTACGGAGGAGTCGTCCGTCCCACCTCGTTGATCGACTCGTCCATCTGCGCCACCTCCATACACTCTGCGGTACTCCACATATGGCTTTATCATATTGTCGGAGGAGGAGGAGAAGAAACTCTCTCGCCTTGAGGAGAGGCTTGTGGCAAATGTCGATTTCGACGATCAAGCTCTCAACGCATTGGGTTTCGGCACTGACATATATTATATGTTGGGGCACCTTGGATGGGTGCAATTCTCCAATGGGGTGTCAGCAAACATGCTCAAGGAGTTTGCCTTGGAAATCTTGATGACTATGGCGCCTATCCTTGATGAGGGGGTGCAAAGTTTATCATTCTGTTTGGAGGGAATCCAACAAGTGGCTCCCTACGAGTATATTAGGGAGCTACTTGGGTTCCAAAAGGGAGCTCCAGAGAAAGTTGACGTGCCGGATGGCATGTTGGATAGATTTTGGAATTTAATCTCCAGAGAAGCCCACCAACAACGCAATTCCATCCGCAACCCCATTATCCAAGTATTCCACTCTTGGATGTGCAAGAGGATTATGGGGAGGATGAGGGAGACAAAGGTGACCGACACAGAGTTGAATTGACTATACTCGGCTTTGATTGCCAAGCAGCCAATAGACCCCTCATACCTTATGATCAACCGATGGTGGTGCGAGGCAACATCGGGTCAGGAGATATTGGTTCGGGGTGCTACATCTCTATGTTGGCCATCTCCTTAAGGCCGCGGATTACAAGGAATCCCGAACATCTTTTACGTGGGACCCCTCTCGAATTTGAGTATTTGAAGCAAGGAAAATATATTAGTGGAGATGAGAGAGGAGACTTTCATGTAGCCAAGGTGAACTTACCCCTTCTGGACCCAGGACTTGGGCTTTTCATTCAAGGGAAGGAAGATTGGTTGGAGGAGGGACTCCTTGTCCCGGTAAGGAAGAATAAAAGAGGAAGAATTGTAGAGGAGGGAAAAGAGGAAGAATTGTAGAGGAGGGATCTTCCTCCGCGCAAGCGGGTGGTGCACAACCAAACTATGTGCCACCATTCGGAGGAATCCCTACTCCGCTGAATTATTACGGAGGGCCAACAATGCAAGCATGGGGAGTGGTCCAGCCATGCCCCCACAAAATTATGTAGTGCCCAACATAACCTTTGCAGAGCCCTATGCAGAATACCCCCAACCACAACAAAGCATGGCCATAATTGGAGGGTATGCTGCGAGAAACATGCAAAACGTCGCAGCCATCCAATCCAATGCGGCTCAACTTGGTAAAGGCAATGCAAATATTGCCTTTGAGCTTGGGCGTCTTCACCTAGTACCGCCGAAACAATTCGTTGGAGGGGATGTCCAAACCTATTACGAGCAAGGGTACAACTACCAAGATCATCAATACTAACCACCGGCGGAGGATTAAGAAGAAGGAGGAGCTTTAATTTTATTTTCTTTTACCTTTTTTCTGTAATTTTCAGCTTGTGTTTGCTTGAGTTTGCGTAGTATTTTTCAGTTTTTATTTAAATTTCAGCAATTGTGTTAGTTTATTTTCAGCATGTACTTCAAATAGTTTTCATCATTAACAAAGACACCACCTTGTTTACACCTTTGAAAAAGTTGTGAAATTTGTGTCATGATAATATATGATTATAATTGCCGCTTTGTTTATCTTTGTAATTGATTTATGCATGTTAAAGCTAGTGCTCTCTTAAAAATACAGATATGAATTTATCTAAATGCTAGCTTAATTTTTAGCGGAGGTTATGATTAAAATAAAGACCCATAGTGTTTTATGTGCTCTCGAGTTGTAGATAGATTAAAGATGGTTTTTATTCCTAAAAAGTAATGCTAACCTTGTCATGAATATCACTTGTGTGTTGCTCTACCTATCCAAAGCCTTATATATATTTGAGTGCATAAACCTTAGTGTACAAGATTTATTTTTGAGTGAGTTATTGCAGGCCATGATTTCGCTGGCCCGAGACTAAGAAGCTGGTCATTCCGTTTTTGCGTATCTGTCTTATTGCTAGCCTTTTATCCGTGCATTGTGTATCCCCACATTGGAGATCTCACAAACCTCGCCGGATATCCACCCTTAAAACCAAATATCATCTTCTGTGATTACATCCTTGACCACAACCTATAGTTGAGGATGGATCATTAATTCAAGGAAGATTGTAAGACGGTGCCAACATTGAAGAACTCAAGTATCTCTCCAAAGGAAAAGTATTCTCGATACCTACCTTATCTCTGTCACCTCTTTGCCCGAGGATGAGCAACGTCTAAGCATGGGGGAGGAGGTGGGTACGATGTAATTTAGAGTAGAAGGGGAGCAAATAAAAAAATTTAATGAGAAAGAGAAAGAAATATATATATATATATGTATATATATACATATATATGAGAAAAGAAAAAAATATGAGTTGTGTAAAAATAAAAGAAAGTGAACTCCCCGGTTCTCTAAAGTGCATCAGGAATTCCAAGGCTTCAAGATTAAAACATCCATACTCATTTTCCAACCATGTGCAATCCGATAACGAGGACTTCCTTTGCGCCTCGGGATCACTCTTTGCCTTTGCACATGTCCACCTATCTCAAAGTGTGTGTATTTTTCTCTTTCCTCTCCTTGATATAACATTATTTTCCAATGACCTTTTTGACGAGTCTCGGTAAGACCATGAGAAGCTTGTCTTGTTTTGACAACATCTCATTTATAATATCTTGGTAGGACTAAACTTTCCCGAAGCTCCATATAAAGCCCGCCACATATATATGTTATGAGATGGAAAGGAGTAGAATAAATAGGCTTTAGAGACAAAGTGAGATGAGAGTTCATGAGCAATATGCAAGATGATTTAAATTTGTGAACTTGGTTTAGCTCTTTTTCATCTCGTTCTGTATTTCAAAATTTTTGAGATCTATTTGAACTTTAGAGCATGTTAATACTTGTGGGATAAGCTTAATTAGAATCTACCCTCCGTAGAGATGAAGGCTAGTACATCATGGAACTTTAAAGAATTAAAATTTTGAGAGCATTATGTTTTCTCATGTATGATCAAGTGCAAGGTTTAAACAATGAAGGGCGATGATGATATCCATCGAAGGCTTACTTGAGGATGAGAAAGGTTTAAGCATGGGGGAGATGTTGATGGTGAAATTCTGTGAACCTAGCCATGAGTTTACCTTCATTGTTGACATGAGTTTTATACTTTATCCTTTTGTACTAACCCCCTTGATATAACAAGTTCATTCGTGCATGTCGGTTTTGAAGTTTAGTGTTTATGCAGGTTTTTGATGTAGAAAGCAAGACTTCCGGGATAAGTTCATCAAGCACCTTATGCCAAGACCTTGAAGCCCCGTACAAGTCATGCAATGAAGCAAACTTGACTGCAAGAAGCCTAGGGACCAAACCCGAGAAGATGACAAACTCCAAGGACCTATCTAGAAAAGTGCTGAATCTTGTGGGACAAGGAGCCACGTCCAACTCGGAGAGAAACTAACGACAAGAGCCCACATGCAAAAGGGGGAAGGATCTAGAAGACTCAGGAACTGACGCCACGTGAAGGAGGCAGGCAATTGGGCCGGGGTGGGCCCAGGCCGGTCGGCCCGGCCCATTCCAGGGCCCAGTCGCCCCCCTTTGACCTAGCCGGCATTCAGGCTACTTATAGCCCCGGGGTCAAGAGCCACGCATCGATTAATTCGTCATTAGCTGCCAAGGAGCAGAGAAGAGAGGGACACCATCCCGGAGAGGAGAGGGTCGAGCTAGTTGACTAGGGTCTCCCTAGCCGATGTGGGAACCTTGCCAGGAAGACCACGTCAGAGTTCCCGGAGCTAGAAGCAAGATCAAGGTGGGATCCCGGTGGTCATCTTGTTCATATATCATTGTACTAGTTGATGTATCAAGTTGAAGCCGATTCTTAGCGAGTAAGTATTTCTCCGAAGTCTTCGTTTTCTATCGGCTTTGCTTATTTTAGATCAATTCTCAAGATAGATCACATAGGGTGTTCTTGTAGCCGTGGTGGCTAGAGGTGCACGCCCGATCTTTTGAAAGACCTCGACTTGTCCTCAGACTCGCCCTAGACTACCCGCATGAATAGGAGTATGTTCTGACAGAACGGGGGCTCTGAAAGGCGGGGCGTTTTCGGAGTCGGACAGAAACCACAGCTTAAAGAGGCTTCTAATGAGATTTGATTTGCTACTTCTTCTTTCGCTTGGAACTTCAACAAAAGGCTCAACCTGATCTCTGTAGATCGGTTTATCTACCCCCTTTATATTTGTTACCTCCGGTCTTTAGTAGATTAGATTCGTTCTTGTGTTGATTCTTATGATCAGATTCATTAGGGTTTTATCTATCGAAGATTGAAGTTACTTGGCATTACTAGATCATATTCTGCGTCACACATTTGTTCCACGGATTCGATACCTTGGGATCACCACTCGAGGGAAGAAGGGTCCCTTGACTACGACGGGAGATTTGTTCGCTTGCAAGTCTAAATGAACTTTGATACAACTATTAACCGTCAACAACCTCATGCCCTGCATCACGCGTATGTCGTCTCAGTATGTACTTCTTTGGGATTTTCTTGACCTGCAGGTGTGTGAAGGCTCTTATAACATGCATGCAAAACAACCCTGCATTTTTTCAACAATGAACAGATTTATTAGTCAATGAGTCGTGAACAACATCCAACACATATTGTAATTGTGTGGCTACCAGAGTTGCAATTTGTTTTTTGTTAAGTAAAATCCCATGTGTTGTGTTTTTTCAGACCAGAGACATCATACATGTGTGTTCCCACTGTTTGCATTCGCATCTGTATTCACTATTCTCTTTATCCGCCACGACTTTGAATTCATGTTGCGCCCAACAAAAGATCCCTCCACCTTGTTCATGGTTTGGATCTGTTCTGATGACAATCGCGGTGTTGTTATTGTATTCTTGTTTGTACTCTTGGTATACAGCTCTTGTATACACTCTGCACAACTGCTCATCAAATTTTGCCTTGCAAGCCCGCACCATAGTCTGCATAAGCAATGAGTTTCTTCCACTCAACCTCAAACTGTGTCGGACCTAATGGATAGTTTATTAATGATTCAAGTCTTTCCTTCAACTCCTTATCATTGTGCTCAATGTATAATTATTCCAGCTCAAACTCCCACTACTGTCTAATGTGCCAACGGTAGTTCCTATGCTGAGACTTGAGGAATATCAGCCCACTTGCAATTCTCATGGTAGGATCTTCATCTGAAAAAATGCAGAAAAAACATGTAGTCTGATGCAGGCATGTAGTAATCGACTACCCATGTTGGTTGCAATGTGTGTGCCCCCATGTTGTAAACGGTTGCAGTTTTTGTTTTTTCCATAGGTAACGGTAAAAGAATGTATCCATGTAGTAATTTGACGCTTATGTCTGTTGCAATTTTGTGTGCCACAATGTTGTAATTGGCTTGCATTTTTTTTGTTTTATGCACAGTTTTTCCAGGTAAATTAGAGAGTGCAAAACTGATTCCAGAGAACTCAATCTACCAACTTACATGTAGGGGAATAGCATCAACAGTTTATACAGAAGCATTTTTTTGTTGTTATCAAATCTACTACACTACAGTTTGCAATCAGTTTTAATTTTCAGAGGAAGCATCTTTTTCAAAAGGCTAACCCGTCAGCACAACATGAGGCTCCTTCCCACCCATGCAACTCTGAAACGTCTGAAACAACCATTTGAATGACCCCACTAACTCATCACCAATCAGCGCCTGTCCAAATGTCACATTCTTCAGGTTGTTGTTGGCCCCAACAAACATGGCTAGCAGCATGCGCTTACTATTGGTTTTATGCGTGGTATCAAAGGTTATGACATTCCCAAAATCCCTGTACTCAGCTCTTTGGCTTGCATGGCTCCAGAAAATGTTTTTGATCACACCAGTTTTTGGATCTGCATCCACATCCCAGTAGAAATGCTCGTTGTTCTCCTTGCATTCTCTGAAGAATTGTAGAAGCTTGTTCAGGTCATCTTCTCTTTCTTCCCTTGCTTTTGCTGCCTTCCTGTGACCATTTTCAAAATAAAAACACACAACAACAGTTTTTTCAAAAACACATGGTGTAATTCAGATTTGTTACATGTTGCAATCATATATATGTTAAAGCTGTAATCTGTTGAAAATAAGGTATACAACACATATAGGTTTTTTATGTCCTTCTCAGTGAAGCCCCACATATGCTGGCCATCATACAGATCTGACATCACGTTCAACACCGCCTGGTGCGGAATCTCGTTCTTTGTCATTATGTTAAATATGTCGCTAATGCCCTCCTCCATGTGTTTGTGGGTGTGCATATACCTCGTCATACTTGCAGATGGTTCTAATTTGTGGTTGTGTGCTTGTTGTACATGGTCAAAGTACCAAAAATTGTGCTTCACATCCTTTTTGACCTTTACATAAGCTGGGCAGCCGCATCTTCTCGACCCCTTTTCTGTTTTTGCTGGCTCCTCTTTTTTTGGGATCATGCCACCCTTCTATGCTGCAAACCCAATGGCTGGTTTCCTTGCTTGTTCTTGCTGTCCGCAGACTGAACCCGAAAAAATTTTGCATAGTCTTTGTAAAATAGGTAAGCATCATCCTTTGCGGAGAATCATTGCCCCACTCTCGGCACAAATACAACGGTTATAGCAGTATCCTGTTACCACAAGGGAGAACACATGTAAAAATACGACACCATCCATTTATTCTATTTGAATTGCCCCCACTTTTCTAGGCACAATAAATAATTTTTTTCTCAATCAGTTCAACTGACTTGTTGTAATTAGGTATGGTTCACTGTTGCAATCTGTTTTTCAACAGTGAAGGAATTGCTACTTTTTTCTCCAGCACATAGGTGCAACAGAAACACTACTAATGTTGTAATTAGGTATGGTTCACTGTTGCAATCTATTTTCAACAATGAAGGAACTGCTACTTTTTTGTCTTGCTCATAGGTGCAACAGAAACACTACTAATGTTGTAATTAGGTATGGTTCACTGTTGCAATCTGTGTTCAACAATGAAGGAACTGCTACATTTTTTCTCCTACTCATAGTTGCAACAAAAACACTACTAATGTTGTAATTAGGTTCATTCATAGTTGCAAATCATTATCAGTGTCCCAACTCCCCCTTTTTTGCCCTGCTCACTACTGCAATCAGATTTTTTTTGCATCTAATCATTGCACAAGCATTCAATAATCTAAATCTCTCAACTACATTTAGTTTGAATAGGGTAGTTATGATGAGAGTAACTCACGGGATAAAACAACCTTTCTGCATCCGGTGTCACAAGGTCCCCCGGAGGCAACGCAACCGGTGGCGTGAGCGTCAACGTATGATGGAGGGGATCATCAGCAGATCCGAGTGGCGTCAGCCGCGCAGGAGCTGGACCCGCACCTGTTGAGCTCAGGAGAAGTAGAGGTGTCGACGATGGTGTTGAACCACCTCCATGGTCTTTGCAACGAGCACTCTTTGGTTCGCCCCGACAATCTTCGTCACGCAAGTGCTCAGCAATCACCATCGAATGAATCAGCGGTTTTGTACCTAGAAGTATCATCGGGACAGGCGAACCAGGATCGATCTGCGACGGCGGCCCCATAATCTGCAACTAATTCTGAAGTTTTTTGAGGGGCGGCGCGGTGGTGGCGACTGCAGCGAGGCGGCTGCCCTAAGAGAGTTGGATGAAAAGCCGATTGGGTTCGGGGTTCCCCTAGGTGTTTTTTGTTTGGATTCCTTTCCCTTTTTCTCTCCCTTGAAAGTCAACTTTTGTACAAACACAAGCGCTTGCTACCAGGGCATACAATGTGTTGTAAATGCACGTCCATCACGTTGCAAATGGCGTCAGGTTCGGGATCCGGATGTGCGCGGGGAGGGGGAGGCAATTAATGAGTCCTTGGTCTTTCTTTTTTTCTCGCGACTGAGGTAACCACGATATATTTAGTGTTGTAAATGCACATGAAGGAATGTCGCAAATTCAGCCAGGTTCGCACCTGGATGCGCGCGCGCTGGGGGTGGGGGGGCAATCAATGAGGCCGTGGTGGGCTGCGGTCTTTTGCTTTTTATTTTGTTTTGCGGGCCAGTCAGTGGGGGAGGGGACGTGCACGCGCTTCCTTTTGTTGTGGGCCAGACACTGGCAGAGGCAGACAGGGTCTGTGCAACCTAGATACAAGTTGCACCTTGTTGCATTTTAACCTTGTGCATCATACTTTTGGTTGCATGGTTTTAAGTTTGTTTGAGTGAAGTTTGCACAGTTTGTAAAAGAGTTTAAAAAAGGAAAAGAAACCCCAAAAACCCTCTTCTTCCCATTCTCTCTTTTTGGCCCAGTGGCCCAATCCTACTCGGCCCACTTTTCCCGCAGTGGCCCGCTTCCTCCCCTCTTTTATTTTTTTTCCGCCGGCCCGCTGGCCTATCTATCCCGCGAGGCAAAGCTGGGCCTTTGTTTTTTCTCCGCGGCCCAATTGCTTCGCGGCCAACCTCCATAACTTCCCCTCCCTCCTCTCTCGCTTACCGACCGGCCCACCCGTTGGCGTCGTCCCCTACCTCGAGCTCCTCCCCCGCATCTCATCCACCCGCACCCGCCGCCGCTTCCCCGTCTCGCGCGCCACCCCCTCCTTCAAGCTCCCCATCAAGGAGCACTAAAGCACCGGCCGCCGCCTCCTTCCATAACTCCCCTTCCGTTTCCTCTCCAATTAAGTGCTCCCCTTTATTGCAATCAAGACCGGCCGCCCCCATGGCAATTGAAGACCATTGCTCCCCGGTCGTCGCCCCTCTCCCTCTCCGGCCCTATAAAAGTGGAGCCCGAGCACCGCTTCGCAA